>CM073504.1:5000-10005000 GCA_037074495.1 Acacia confusa | reverse complement strand
ATATGGTGATATGTTAGGATATTCGGAAAGTCTGGGGCCGGATTCAAATGTCGGACATATTGGTAACTATGTGGTGAAAGGTACGTTCGCGTACTGTAACTTTAACTCTCCTATGACTTGTATGACTTTGATATGATTGATTGAATCATGAATATCTGTATTCATTTAAGCCGTGGGTTGTTGTGCATATATGATAAATGCTAAATGTATGTTGTGATTATCTATCATATATTGTTTATACTTTTCATATGAGGTTAACTGTTACCTGAGATTCAATGTGTATTGAATCTCAAATTTGAGTAAAGGTTCAAGGAAGAATATTGGATTTGAGTAAGCGATACGGACGATGTAGATGGAGCCGTGAAGAGGCACCGATCGAGAGTGTAACATCCCAAATTTCTGGGATCAGAATATTGGAAAATTATATAAAATTGAATTATGAAATTTAGGCCAAAATAATTATGAGAATAATTATTTTAAAGTTAAGGCCTAATTCTCCTTAATTTATTTTAAGAAGAGAATAAATTTAAGGAAAATAGTATAAACATTAGAGGATTTGTTTTCAATAAGTTGCAATTAAGTCCAATTGCAAATAAACTAGTATTATAAAATAAGAAGGAATAAACTCCATGATTATGCAATAATCAAAATTGAATGGTTTAATAGCAAATAAAAGGTGGTGTATAAAATAATATGGGCCACGTGGAGGGAGTTTGGTTGCCATAAAGAATCACACTAATAGCAAGGTATCACCATCCAGTGCAAGGCCGAAAAGATGAATGTAGTAGCACAACCCATCTCATCTCGTTTCATCATTTTAGCCAGTCCATTGTCATCGGCCCATCTCCAACCTTATCGTGTCCTGGCCCATAGTGTTGCAATTGTTATTCTCCTCATCAGTTTCTTCGGCCAGACACGTAGAAACACAAAGAAGAGAGGCACGAGACACAGAAAAGAGGAGACAGCAGTTCCGACACTTCTCTTGTGTTTTGAATTCCATGATCTTGCTCCAAAAATGCAACTCGACGCCCATGATCCACTACCTCTGTTATCTCGAAGTTCCAGCAGCTCGTGCGCACATTTATCTCTTCGAAACGGACCAACACCATATTCCATTGATATGCACGTCAAAGCCATGCTCTGTTGTTCCCTCGTGCGCCATTAACTCTTCCATTTCTGGTCCATTCCTTCGGGCAGCCACCTGGAGAAGTGAGAAGCGTGAGAGAAGGCAAGAGCGTGGGCTAAAACCGAGAGGGAGTTCGGAGCATCACAGAGAGTGAGTCGGGGAGTGAGAAAGAAATCTAAATGAAGGACACAGAAAAGGAGCAAGAGTCTGAAAAGGGAGCTGTGACTGTGAGATAGAAGAGTAAGATAGAATAAGGAGAAGAAGAAGAGGCGAGAGTTTTGCTGCTCTGATCATTGTCGCTGAACCAGGGGAGTTGAGTAGTGATTTATCCTCATCGTTTCAGCTAAATCCTTAAAGGTAAGCAATGGGTCTTCTTTTCCTTAAGTTTTCCATCGTTGCTTATCGTAAAGTTTATAAGAAACTAAGACTTATGGGACTAAACGTAAGCTGGCTGAAACTGAACTGAAAATGAATAAAGACATGGACCTAGCAATATTTTGCTGTCAAGGGTTATTTAGTGTCATCGGGTCCTTGGGTTTTGATGGAGTGAGTGTATATTCTTCAGCTATATATATATATACACATATAGGAGTTGCTGCACTTAGGTATATATATCTGTGTGTATGTCGTGAATGAGGAAGAGAAAAACTATTGAAAATAAGTCAAATATATGTGTGGTGTTTTCACTTCGCTATCATGTAAAGGAAACGAAAGAGAATTATTTTTCTGCAATGATAATGCTTTATACCGTGAGAGTCTAAGAAGAGAAAAGAGAAAAGCAAACTAGGTAACCTTTCTAAGAATTTTCCCAACGTAGGTTCGTTCTGCATGGTACGTCTGTTTCTCTGTTTTTCTGGTCAGAAACAGAGGTTTTCAACGGTTGCTACAGTATTTTCGAAAAGGAACAGTGCATGGTTACTGTAGTAATAACGTCACTGTTCACGCACTGAATTTTTATCTGGGCACCGATTTTTAAAAAGGTCAAAAAAATAGCAAAAGACCTTTTTTGACCCTAAAATTTTATGAGCATATAGTAAACAAAGTTTAAAATGAGCTTTGGTTCACCTCAAACCGAGGTCTATACCTTGAGTTATGATTTTTGGAAAACGAGTCAGAATCCTGTAACGTTTTCTGGACATACCTGATGGTTTTGTGAACTGGGAATTTTTGGGATAAGATAAAATTATGAAATTTTCCAGAAAGAAATTAGAGATGCATAGCTTTCTTTTGGTGGGTATTTTGGAATTTTCTAAGCTCTGAGTAAGGAGATATGATTTTTACAAGATGACCCTAAGTTTTGGAAGCAAAAACTGAACAGTCTAGACGTTTTCGAAATCTGGGAAATAATGACATGGGATAAAATGTTGGAATCAATTTTACTAAAAACTAAGCTTAAGGAGGAGTTCATAGGTTTTTAAAACACTTCAATTGGATACCTAGAACTCCATATATGAATTTTTAAAGTTAAGCTATGAATTTTGGAAGTTTAATAGAACAGTCAATGCAAACATGACTTTGAGAATTTTCCTCAGCCATAAATCAACTTGGTGACTTTAATTTATGGAAGTAGACTTATCAAGGAATAAATAGAAATTATAATCACTCCATTCAAAATTATATAGACCAAGTAATGAATTTTCCAAATACCCATGGAAACTAAAGGTTAAATTTTGATAAGTCTTAGAATAGTCGTCCAAGTTGTAAAATGTGAAAGAATATAGAGTACAGAATAACCAACTGACGTGAATGAAAAGGGTATAGATGCCAAAGGAAATAACACGGTGATATTATTATTATAGGATACCTGAAAAGTCAGGAATCAATACCGAAAGGTGGACGTACCACTAGCGCCAAGGACTAAGGTACGGACGCGTACTGTAACTTTAACTCTTATGTTGCTTGTATGCTTTATATGTGATGTGATGATTCATATAGTCATGAACAAGACTGAGTCTTGGGTCATGGACTGTGGCTAAGACTGGGTCTTAGGTTACTATTTTTAAATACATTCAACATTTGATATGAAAACGGGTTACAGTCTTGGTAATGCCGTATGGATGTTTTCCTAGCGCTGAGGACACGCCGGGGGCGTGGCACTGGTTTATGTGCAAACAATGGTTGAACATTACATGAGCTGTATGCTATGTATTGTGAGACATTACATTTGCTGTGTGCTATGGATTGTTTTACATTACATTTGTTGGTGCTATGTATTGTTGTGTTGTGAACCTTACATGGACCGTATGCTATGTATGGTTAATGCTGGAATGTAATGAATATCTATCATATATATACTGTTATATTTGAACATAAAATTAACTGTTACCTGAGATTCAATGGGCATTGAATCTCAGAATTTACCCTAGCTTCAGGTTCAGGAGGATCGAGAACTGGAGAACAGGGTAAGTGGCACACGTAAGGACTCGGAAGAAGATTTATTTTGGACTGTATTAAATATGTACTGTTAAACCTTTCGGATTATTGTAGCCTAACACGTCAATCGAAATCACTGCAATGATTGTAAGTTGTATCATGCTTTTATTACTTCAGGAATTTTAATTAACCAGCATATGTCTGCGCATATGAAATCAGTTACTCAATCGTCCAAACCATTAAGTACGCTCTCTGTTATGTTTTACTCTGATCTGTTAAACGCCTTCACTCTGATAAATACACAAGAATTAGTTTAATAAAGAGATCTAGGATCATAATTGGACCTCAAAATGGACTTAGGAAATAGGGGCGTTATAGAGAGTAGAGTTTAAAGAAGGTTAGTCCGTGGTATGAATTCGATAAAGTTATATCAAACCAATTGATGCTTAAACTAAGAAAGGGTTTGTCGGTGGGTTGTCATAAGTCGCCGTGAAAGACGGGAAGATTCCCATTAGATTAAACACCGATCTGGCCAATTTGTTTGATTAACTTCGTTGGATTCCAAGCCATATGTCTAGTTATAAAGTTGATTTATCAGAGAACTGTATTTATGTTTCTATAGTTGTATCACATGAATAATCTTTCGGGTTATTTTAATGTACCAGCTTATGTCAGGCATCATCATATGTCTGGGCATTTTATATCAGTTACTCTTTGTCCAAATATTAGCTCTTGCTTTCCGTTTCCGCATTATTCTAAGCTGTAGAACCTCAAACTCTGTTGTTTTTCCTAAAACTAAGTGTCAATTAACACGATTTTCAAGCATGGAATTTGGGATGTTACACTGTGTACTCTGAAAATCTGATCTGTTAAATATGGCTATGTTGGAGTGGATTGATTATTCAAAAACCGGTTAATTAGTAGAAGACATAGAAGAGCATAACATTAAGCACAAAAGAATGTGCCAATATTTTATTTTAAACATTGAAATATACATCAAATTATAAGAATTCATATATAAAAGCAAATCGGTAACCATTTTGCTAACCCTTTAAGTTTGTTGGAGTTTATTTATGAGCCCAAAATACGTTGAGATGATTCTTTCATCCCTTTATCCTATGTGCTGATTGGCTCATTGATTAGTTTTTTTTTTTTTTTTTTGAGATTCATTGGTTATGATGCTCTATTTCCATTAAAATATATTCTGCCTTTTGGAATTGAAAAACAGAGCTAAACAATGAAATAAACGTATTATTTTATAAGTTTTTCCCGGATACTCTCTAGAAGTTAACAAATTGAGTTTAAGTATTTAAAAATTAACCGCTAAAATGATTTTGATATAGACAATAAAATCCAAACCTCACACATTCCTATAATAATATTACATATATGAAATATTCATAAGGATACATAAATACAGAGACATATATGTATTAATTAGCTGTGCCGTGTGAAATGGAGCATGACCTTGATCTACCCACAATTCAAGCACTACATGTTCCTACAAATTAAGGAGACTTTCTTATTTAGTGTTTGTCAATTTGATTGTGAGTCCTTAATAACGTTCTTGTGGGGATATAGAGTCTTTGGCCAACCAGACTTGACCAAAAATGAAATAATGTAATAATAACCAAAAAAAAAAGTAAAGACCGCACAACTTCTTCTAGAGGGCAACTTTAACCATTATATATATTTTCATTATTTGTTTCTCTCCTACTTGATTGTGATGACAACTTATTATAAGTCATTATGTTGGAATTGTAATAGTATTGTCAAAATCGGATTTTCTTCAGCTAGTCAGACTAAATTGGGCTCAGCATATTGAGCTTAGGCACTCTTCATTTTCTTTAATTTTAATTATTTTCAGGCTCTGTTGTTATTCAAAAATGAAGGAACACTCATTAGTCATTAGTAACATGTTCATCATTTGTGTCCTTTTTTTTTCTTTTCAATTTATTTCTCTCTGTTAACATATTCATTTGCACTTGGAGGGAATACTACAATTTTTCATTTTAAATGTTTCTCCAGGAATCAGTTACATACTAAATTAATTTTTCTAAAATAATATTATTGAACAATCCAGTCCTAATTACATTAATTTAAGCTAACTCATTTAATTTTTCTCTGGATAAGTTTAATTAAATTAGATGAGACATTTTTTCAGGAATGAAGATATGAAAATATCAAGTCTTCAAGGCAATTTTACTTTGCAACTTTGTCAAACACGCAATTGAATGGATTGTATTTGGCTTTATCAGCGTTCCTTCGTTCCCACTCCAAAGCTCTAGACTTGACTCTCCATTGCTCCTTGCTTTATTTCTGATTTGTGTGCTCCATACTCATGGAAATTGTAGCAAATTACCCATTTTTTTATAATATGAACAAATTTCTATATATGCAGTGATCTGTGTTTTATGTTACAGACAATACGATTACTTATAGACAACTTTAAGAGGGAAAAACAGTGTAAAAAAGCACTGATAACAAAGTCTCAATCCGGATTAATAGCTTGCTCAAATACTTGGTAATAGGATTCAGAAAAAGCGACGGACACCGGGTGGCCCAAAGGGTTGTCACAAAAAGTGCATATGCTTAACTTCTTTTCCTTTTAGTAAATGTTTAAATTATAGATTGGTCATGTAATGAATGTATCATATGACATTAATATTATGCAACTCTTCCGCTTTGAGTCATAACAATTATGCACAGCATTGCTTTTCATTGTTTTTCATGTTAATTTTTCGATACAATTATTTTCATGTTAATTATGTGATATGCTTTACTTCCTTTTAAAATCAGTTTATATACATTTCTTCTTTCTAGCTATAGCCTATATCAATACCCATAATTAAAAGTAGATTTACGTGTATATCTATACCACCACTTGATAATTTTTATATACCAAGTGGTGGTAGAGACACAACTATAAATATCCAATATCGTGAAGAAAGGAATAACTTTCTGTTTACTCTGTGGCCTACTAGACCCGACCATAAATTAAAATGTGGTCCCAGCTGAAGTGAAATTGTTCAACACGTAATGAAATAATGCAGCAAAAAAATATCTCCAAATATAATTGAAAACAAATTTAATACACCGACACGCTGATGTTTTTTATTTTTTCAATTTCTTCAATCTTATCACAAAAGATGTCCTTCTCCACTCCGCGTTTTGTTAGTAGGACTTGACTTTATTTGGAACCAGAGAAGTATAAAACGACGTGTGTGTTAATTGCTCGAGGCAGAAGACTTGAAATTCCGTTAAGTCTGTACGCTCCTCATGGGAAAGCTTTCTTCCTTTATTTTCTTGCTCTTGCTTCATTGCCTCATGGCCTCCTTAGCTTGGACTGATACAAACATCAGTACTGATAAATCTGCACTTCTTGCCCTTAAATCCTTTATCACTTCAGATCCATATGATTTCTTAGCTCATTGGTCTGTCTTTTCTTCTCCATGCAATTGGACTGGTGTCACATGCAATACTCGTCATGGAAGGGTCCATTCCTTGAACCTTCACGGCATGGGTCTCAAGGGTTCCATATCACCACAACTAGGAAATCTCTCATTCCTGGTTGAACTTGATCTCAGTGACAACAATTTTCACGGTCAAATACCAAAAGAGTTAGCTCAATTGCGTAGATTGAAACTATTTAACTTGAGTTACAATGACTTTCATGGGCAAGTTCCAGCAGAGATAGGAGATTTATCTATGCTTGAATACTTGGGTTTTCGAAATAACAGTCTTAATGGATTTATTCCTCTATCTCTATTCAATCTATCAAGGTTGGAGACTTTAGATTTGAAATTTAATTTCATTGAAGGAACCATTTCATTAGAGGTGGGGAGACTTGAGAGATTGAAGAATTTACAACTTAGCAAGAACAAATTTTCAAGATTCATTCCCCGGACCATTTCCAACTTATCTTCGCTTGAGCGGTTGAGCCTGTCTTACAATAGTTTGTTAGGTATGTTTTGGATTATTTTCAACATTTACATTTTTCTTTATTCTCAACTAGTGTAATTGGTTAGAAGAATCTTATGGTCGAGGAATATGAATTAGGCTTGATTGTTTTTTGTTTATTATTTTTTTTTTGGAACTTTTATGAATTTTATTCTTTATTTTTTGTCATATTTTTTCTACTCTTTTTCAAAGGAAAAAACATTCATCATAAAAATTTTGAAACAAATTATGTAATCACACCATAGAACGAAGAAAAATTACTTTTACAATACTAGTCCAAGTGGATCTAAAGGCTTATCATCAGTCTTTGAAAATAAATGGTTATTATTCCATCATTAAGAACTTTTTGAAGGGTTTTTCATAGGAAAAAAACTTAGCTTAAGTTCGTTATTTACATTATGTCAAGTTCTCTAATTACACAAAGACATATGTCCTATTTATTTCATATGGATTTATAGTTAATTGATAATATTTTTATAATATGATACATGATTATATGTCATTGGATTACTTAAGATAATGGATATAAGAAACTTGTCTTGTCCTTTTTCATAATGAATACACTTTACAACCAACATGTCTCAAACGTTTAATTTTGATTTGGGCAATCCACATTATATTTTAATTTCATTATTTTTTAGTAATAATTATTTTAAAAAAGTTTGTAGAGTCAACAAAAAGATTTTTTCAAGGAGTCTCCCAAGAAACATGTGTTTTGATAGGAATGATGAAAAGGAAGGGCCAATTGGATTTCAATTTGTCTCTTAGATTTAATCATATCAAAATTTCTCAACCAAACACAACCAGCTGATTTAATCTATGGTTATTAGCCCACCTGAATTAAAAGGATTATACCTTTTTATTGCAATTTATCATTTGCCAATATTTGTGTCATTTCTTAAAAAATGTGCAAGTCTTGTGTGTTTCTACAAAATATTAATATATCTCATGTACCTAATAATTTGTGACATGTAACAAATTGGTACTGACATTATTTTCTTTTCCACCCCCTGAATATTTGAAGGAGGCATCCCAAATGAAATTGGTGACCTTTCACAACTGAAGATATTGTATCTTGGAGTGAATCAACTTTCTGGTTCTATACCATCGACCTTATTTAACATTTCAATGCTACAAGACATTCAACTTGCAATAAATCAATTATCTGGCAGTCTCCCAAAAAAATTGTGTTTTGGTCTTCCAAAACTTGAAGTATTTTATGTGCATGGAAATGATTTGTCTGGCAAAATACCCTCCATTTGGCATCAATGCAAAGAATTAGCACATCTAACATTAGGTGATAACAGATTCGACGGAGGAAACATACCAAGTGACATTGGAAATTTGACCAAACTCCAGTTGCTATATCTTATGAACAGCAACTTGCTAGGTAAGAGTTTTAATTCTATATATCATTGTCTTGGGGAATAATATGCCCTCTCCACTTAAATAAGTGAGACAAAACCTCAAATTAGGAAACTTTGAGAAAATATTCCTTCTCACAAACAAAGAATCAGGAAACTTTTTTGTCTTTTCTTTTTTTTTTTTTTCATTCTCTCACTCTTTTCCTTATTTCTTTTTGTTTTTTTTCCCCTTTCCTTTCTTTTCTTTTCATAAAATAGGAAATATATAAAATTTGGGCAATTCAAATTGGGCTTTTCTCCACATAGGAAAGGGAGCCCAAAACCCAACATTTAGATAGCTCAAGTAACATATATAATAATTAAATAATTTATTTAGTTTTTTTAATCTCTACAAATCAGTCAACCAGGTCTTATAATTTTACATTAAACATATTATGAAATATTATGGGCCATTTTATTTTTCTTTTAAAGTCCATTTAACTTTTTTACAAGTAGTTGATGTTAATTAATTGTATTTCGACGCCGAACTCTTTACAAGCATGAGACTGTTATTCTTTATCGTCATTCTTTTCTTTTCTTGTAATATTTTTCTATAGCAAATATAAATTAGAATGATATATTTTTATTGTCATTAATATTGTACATATTAGCAAGCATGAGACTGCTATTCCATGATTTTCAATAATATTTTTATATAATTATCTCCACCACAGTAAAACTGAAATGAGATTTTGATTTTTGTCATTTCTTTTAGTTTTTTCATTTCATTCAATCATATATTGTTCATTCATAAATGGTAATTAGATATAGATTGTGATTATAATCTCAAAATAAAAGAAAAATAAGAATATCGATTGATGGGGTCACGTGAGATTTAAAACATGAAAACTAATTTTTTTATTCACTTCTATATATTGACGACAACAAATTTCAAGCTAAGGCTTTTAATTATATGATTGAACTAATTACACGTGTGTTTTTGTTTTAATCTATCCAGTGAAAAATAATTTTAAAAAGAGATTTTGCTTTTCATTTTTTTCATTCATTTTAAAGAATTGTAAGAAGCTTGACAAATTGCATTCATAGTAAAAACATATTAAAAAGAGAAAAAATAATTTTGGGTGATTATAAATGACATGGAGCCCTGTAAAAGATGGTTTGAAAGAATTTCATGACCTATCAATATTTGATGTGGCATAGTAATGTTAAAGATGAATGCCAAAGCCTTTTAACTATTAGCTTACTTTGATATATCTTGTTCATTTTGGAAAACAAAACAGGTGAAATTCCATCATCTCTCTTAACCAATTCTAATTCTTCTTTAAGAAATGTAAGTTTAGTGAAGACCAATTTGAATGGTAGTCTTCCAAAATCAATTGGTAATTAGACTTTCTTGGAAGAATTAAATTTGTCATGGAATATCTCTTAATTTTATGTTTTAACAAAAATATTATTTTTATGTACACTATATTACCTCTAGAATATGTAACTAAAAGTATTTAAATTCCTTAAATAAACACTCAAATTTTAGCCTTTTTAGTCTATGATGAATTTATAGCCAGATTTCGAAGTTAGAGTGTTGTAAATAATAAATAGATTTAATGTAAAATATAAATAACTTGGTTGTTCATTTTATATATGTAACATCCCAAATTCTAGGTTTAAAAATTGTGTCGGTCGACACTTAGTTTTAGGAAAATCATTAGAGTTTGAGATGCTACAGCTTAGAGTACTGCGGAAATGGATAGCGTGCGCTAAGATTCGGATAGTGAGTATCTGATATAGAATGCCCAGACATATGATGATGTCCCGACATAAGCTGATATATTAAATATCCCGAAGGAATATTCATATGATATATCTTACAGAGATTAAATACAATTCTCTGATAGAGAAAGTCTTAAACTAGACCTATAGCTTGGAACCTAACATCAGTTAATCAAACAATTTGGCCAGGTCAGTGTTCAATCTAATGGGAGTCTCACCAACTCTATGGCGACTTGTGACAACCCACCGATGAACCCTTACTTAGTTTAAGCACCAAATGGTTTGAAATAACTTTATTAGATTCTTGCCAGAAACTAAATCCTAATAACTTCTACCGACCTTCGTCTTCGACCGCTGCCTCTTCATGGCTCTATCCACCGGTATCTTCTCTATCCTGGTTTCTTCCCTGTACTAGTCATTAAGACTGAGGTCCAATGCCCATTGGACCTCAGGTAACAATTAACCTTATGCTCAAGTATAACAGTATGCATGATAGATATTCATTTACAATTCAGCATATAACTATACATAGCACACAGCACATGTCATAGTTCATATCACAACAATACCTCTACATAGCACACAGCCCATGTAAGGTCCACATAGTTTGCACATAAACTAGTGCCACGCCCCGGAGCGTGTCCTCAGCGCTAGGAAAACATCTATACGGCATTACCAAGACTGTAACCCGTTTTCACATAATAGCTGAATGTATAAACAGTGACTTAAGACAGAGTTTTAATCACGGTGCATGACCCAAGA
The DNA here is from genome assembly GCA_037074495.1 of Acacia confusa. NCBI lineage: Eukaryota > Viridiplantae > Streptophyta > Magnoliopsida > Fabales > Fabaceae > Acacia > Acacia confusa. Next base: position 9,993,648 of record CM073504.1, on the reverse strand, counting down.
CCCAGTCTTGTCCACGACTATATGAATCATCACATCACATATAGAGTATACAAGCAGCATAAGAGTTAGAGTTACAGTACGCGTCCGTACCTTTTACCAGGTAACTGTCAAACGTCCGACCTTTGGATCCGGCCCTGGACCTCCCGGATATCCTAACATATCACCATATCACTTAGAATAATATCCTAAGAGATATTTCCACCACTATTTACTTCTCTACCCTTGGTGGATTTGTTATTTACAATTCTGCCCTTACATTTATTCAAAAACGCAGTGCAGTATTTTCTGAGCAGATTTTTCGGTAACTTTGGAAAATCATAATTAATTCTACAAAAATCATTTTGAGGTACTGTAAAATTCCTCATGACCCTTGGCATGTCTATTTTCAAGGAAAAATATTCCCAGAACCTAGAACACCATGAATCATTCCCAGTTTTAAATTTTCTCAACGTTGCTCAGATTTTATTCCAACAAAAATGGCTTAACTTTAAAAATTCATATCTCCTTGACCAGAGATCAAAACGTTACATATTTTATATATTTAGAAAGCCCTACATGTCTACTTTCTTTTTGGAAAATTTCATGATTTTATAACTTTATTTGTTACATAAAATCATAGCATCTTTTTCGCTGCCTATCTAAGATTTAAGAACCGAAAATTCTACAACTTTCACAACATTAATCCATTGCTTCCCAAAAATTATTCCCTACTATGTTTTTACCTCTTCAGGCATTTTTCAATGCAATGAGGCCTAAAAACAAGTATAGGAATTTATTCTCTAATTTCCTAGATTAAACTAGCATTTATACTAAAAACTTATAAAAATTAAAGACTAGAACTTAAGAACTAGAGCTTACCTCTTGAAGACTCTTGAATTCCTTCCTCCTTCTTGCTTCACTCTCCTCTTAAACCCTCCAATCTTTGGTATGAGTTTGATGTGAAGAAAAATGAAGCATGAAGCCTCCTATTTATAGCCAACCATGAGTTAACTATCTAACAACTTTAATTCCATTCTATCCATTGGATTTAACTTAACTAGGAAGCTTAAATCTTGACCTTACACCTCTTACAAAAAAATGCCACCTCCCCCCTTTTCTAGATTCATCTTTTCTCTTTCCTCCACTACACACACACACATGCACAACACTTAGGCACACGCACACTCACAACATACACATGTGCTCTTGTGATGTCATCTTGATGACATAATCAAGGCTTAGGTGTCATTGTTGACTTTTCAACACTAATTAGCAATTCTTAATTATCAAGTGTTTACATGCTCCTTAATTATATTTTGCCATTAGCTAACTCAATTATATAAAGATTTAGACTTAATTACTTAAGATATTATTTCATTCTCTTTGGCTTAATTATTTTTAAATATAATTAGCCCTCTTTTAGTTTGTCTCTAATCATCTTAAAGAATTGTGCAACTAATCTCAATTAGTGCAAGCTTATTCTATTAAGGATATTTTTAATTTACTTAATATACCTCTTAATTATGCTAAATTAATTAGCAACACTCTTTATGCCAACCTTGACCCCCCATTGGTCATTAATATCAAATTAGGGGTTTCATATAATTAACTTTGGATATTCCCTTTTATTCATGTTTAAACAATCAACAATTAATTACTTATTTAATCACTTACTAATTGTTGACAATTTTCTTAATTAAGATTAATTATTTTCTCACAACTATTTTACTGAAATTGATAATTTATACATTCTGCAAAATATTAAAAATCATGGGGTCCAATATGGCCCCCTAATACTTTTTGATTTTTCTCCTTTAATTTTTCCAATGTAATAATTTAATAAATTACCTAAATTAGGGACAATATTCTTCCCTATTTCAAATAAATATTTATTTGTCTCTTTATAATATTTTTAGGGTATTTTATAACCCATAAATATTTCAGGGACCTATTTGTAAATTGTTTATTCTTAGGAGACATTGTCCTAATAAATTCAATACAAGGTGTTTGAAACCTCATATTCACCTATTTTCAATAGGTATTATTTGTCTAAATATATATTTAAATGTATTATAAAAATTAGGGTATTACAATATAGGTGAAATTAATTCCATAATCTCTCTTTAGCATATCTTTTAAGAGTTTTAATTTCCAATTGCTAATTGATATTATATAGGAATAGTGATTTCCAACTGAAGTTAAATTATAGTCTATTATTTTAAGCCTCTAACAAAATTCCATGTATTACTTATATGGTTGTGTGTGAATTAAGGAAATTCCTAGACTTACTACTAACAAACAAATATTCTGTATTTTTTGCTTAGGTGGAATTCCTTCTTTTCTTTGGAACATGCCTTCTTTGAGAGAGGTTAACGTTGGCGGCAATCATTTAAAGGGTAATTTGCCAGAAGAAATGTGCCATCAACTCCCTTTACTTGAAGTCTTTGATGTTGGTACTAATCAATTTGAGGGAAGCATTCCAAAATCAATAAGCAATTGCACATCTTTGAAAGAATTATATTTGGACACTAACTCATTCACAGGTATGTACTTTACTTTTGTGTTTTCTTTTCTTTTTAAATATTTTTCTCTAAAACTAAATTATGGTTTTTATCATTTCATTTATGTGAAATAACAAATAAAGTGAAGATCAAGAAATAATGGAACCTCATTATATTTGTAACATAGACAAGTGAAATTCTTATAAACTATTCTATGACATCAAAACCTTAAACCATAAAGAATGGCCACCATGTTTTATGCCGATTCTTTTTTTTCTCAAAGATATTATCTATCTCATAATAACTTTAATTTTAAGTTTTTTCTATCCATTTAATATTAAAATAATATAATAATATTAAAATGTAGAGAAATCTGGAGTTTGTTTTTCTTATTTATTATATGTATAGTTTGTAACAATTCTATATTGTTTAATTGAAATTGAAATTATACTTAATATTTTCTTTAAAAAAAATTAAAGCTTAGGAATTAACAAATGTACAATAAGAAAATGAAATACCAAAAATTAAATCTAGGCCTGCACTTTTAACAATTTTCTAATTAGGACTTTTCTGAATATTGTTAAAAGGCCATAATACCCCTCTATAATTAAAAAGGAAAATTAAAGGTAGATGCAGGCCTTATTTTAGTTTTAATCATTTCAATTAAATTAAATTTATATTTTCCTTTGTTTGTAGTTTATTTATTTATTTGTTATTTGATTGTGATTGATTCTAAAAATTAATTCAAAGACAGGTAAAGATGAAAAAAAAAAATCTAAATTATTATTGTAAATAGATAAAAACAAATAACCAATATGTATATGTGAAGCATGCTTTTAGGACATTCATAGATTCACTGACACTTTGCATTGAGAATGTCACACCTCATTCTAGAGTTACTTATCAGAATTGTTTGGCCATTTAAGAACCATATGTGACTCAATTAGTATCCTTATAAAGTCAAATTATTTAAAAATTTTCTAAGAGATTGGGTACGTGATATAATAAATTTTCTTAAAACTTCAAAAAGTCATAAATAAATTGTTTCATATCCAAAAATAGTGTTTTAAAACTCTATCTTTAGCTCTTGAGATTCTTTTTATGAGAAAATTAAGATGCAGACTCAACAACATCCCATTAGTTATAGAACTTGCCTAAAACTCATACTGCAAATAGGAATTTTCGGCAAAAACTCCAAAAATATGACCCATATTAGAAAATTAATATCTTTTATCTACACATCTACAAATTACAAATTAATACTTATATTAAAGCTTAGGATGTGTACTATTACCACATGACAAATTTCATGATTTAGATAAAAGTTTTACCCTATATAAAGTCACAAGACTGACATTTCAACATAAATATAAACTAGTCATAACTTCACTTTTGTTTGATTGAAGTCTTGGCACCAACTCTCTTTAGATATCAAAACTCACCCACTACTCCTTATGGAGTTATGTACAACCCAAGAAAAAAAAACACACACACACAATTTTAAGCTTATATACATGCAAAAGTAATTAAAATAACTGAGTGAGTAACTATAAACAATGAAACTTTTATTACACATGGCCATGACAATAACATAAGTAAGGAGTTTACATGTTCTTACGTTTAACTGTGGCAATAATGACACAAACAAACATGCAACCAAAATAAAATATATGAAATTAATGATTAAATATACTTGTATCATGCTCTCTCATGTTTGCACTTCTTTCCTAATATCCTCTTGGTGGGTTAGGGCACAAATCAAATCCTAACATTTGTATGTAAAGCAAGATAGTTAACATGTGTATCATTCATGTCATAGTTCAACTATTTCTCGTCTAAATTGTGCTATTCAAATAGGGAATATAAATAAAGTTCAAAAACTTATGCTATAATATTCCAATTGCCTGTTTAATCACCCACGTGGTTAAGCCTCTATCGTTCAACATGTAATTATTACTTTTAAGAATTGTTGCAGCTTTTAAATTTCTCGGGTAGCATCTGAAAATTTTCTTTTAATAAAGTCCAACTTGATATGAACACTAGCACCATCATTTTGCACCTTTCTTATATGCTACACCACTTAATGTTATATTCTGGAAATTTTCCAGATTTAAAACTTAGACTAAATCAACATTTATAGGCCTCTAAGGCTTAACCACCTAGAATAATTGTTTAGTAACTTACTAAGACTTTCAATCAGTTTTGTTGCCTCCAAAACTGAACAATGACAGCCACAATAACTCATGTGAATACACACACAAGTCTTAACTTGTATTTACTTAGGTTTATCATACCTATTGATCAATCCACAAAAACAATATACCTGCAATCCAAGTCTCACAACTACAAAGAAAAACCTAAAAAAGGAAATCAAACACATAATCTAAATATAAGATTGAATTAATGAACTCACCTATCTATTGAAGTACAAATGCTCAAGCCACAAATCTTCATCACCAATCAACAAGAAAATTAGCTACAGATAGCCATTAAAGCATCCAACACAATCTATAGAATCAAATCAGCCATGGACACAAGCTCATTGGAATTTGGAAATTGTCACGTCGGAAATTCAAAGTCTGGCTGGAAAACTCATAGACTTGCCAAAAATCACAGACAAGAGCCAACGAAAGTCTGGACAGATGAAGAAGGTAACAGTGAGAATGAGTGGAAGACAAGTCGAAGCTCAAGGCTCAACAACTTACGGCTGCTTTGTTCTTCAAGCTGGATATTCTGAAACTCGATCTCTGTCACAACAGTGATGAAGGGTAGTGGCAGGTGGAAGCTCGCCAGAAACCTGAAGCTGTTCGATGGTGGTGATTAATGGGTGGTCTAAACTCTGGTTTCACTCTCCCTCTCCTCTGTTCGAAAATCACTGCTTCCTCTTGAAAATCTCGGCCAAACTCAGTTTAAGAGAATCACACCGTCGGATATAGGAGAGAAGGTCACCGATGATGGAGATGAGGGTGAAGGTAGGTGTGATGGTGAGAGTGAAATTGAAGATGGAAGCCGTCAGCAGCAATGATTATGGTTAAGATGAGCCTAAGATTTTCAATCAGTGAAAGTCGACAGTGCCCCCCTCTCCTCTATCCGCCGAAACTCAGATTTGGGATGAAGAAAAGGATGGATGATGTTGGATGGACGGGAAGGTCACCGATGATAGAGAAGAGCCAAGATGAAGGTGAAAACGAAGGTCTCATCCTCCACCCACATCTCTCTGGTTCGAACTTCCTCCGCGGCGCTATAGCTGTCTCCAACTGCCCTCTCATCTGACCAAAGAAACCTGGTCAAAACGCAAGTTTTGACCAGTGAGCTACCTGGAAATTTTGAAAGTTTGTGGAGGGATCATAAAGAAATTCTTAAAACACCTAAGCACCTTTCTGTAATTTTCTCTAGCCCTCAGAATATTAATTTTGACCCTCCAAAATCACCAATTTTCTTCTAGAACACCTACAATGCAAAAATTAATCACAATGTAGCATCAAAAGTCTAAGAAATTATTTGTATGAATAATTGACTAATTATGACAATTTCACCCGTAATTACACTTAATTCAATACAAATGCCACAAACTTAAATTTGTACTTAATCATACAATAATATCCTACAAAATACATTAAAAATCTCAATTTAATTATGAAAAACCATATAAAAATATGTTTTAGTTAGAAATTCTGAAAAAAAAAAAAATATTCTTTTTCAGAAAGAACAATAATGAAGATTTCCTCTCCCTTTTTTTTTTTTTTTTTGTTTTAATGTTCTCACCCTTTTCTTTCTTTCCTATTTTTTCCCCTTTCCTTTCCTTTCTTTTCTTTTCATAAAATAAGAAATACATAAAATTTGGTCAATTCACACATGAATTTTTATCCACTTAGGAAATGGAGTCCAAAACTCAACTTTCAGATAGATCAAGTAACATTTATAATAATTAAATAATTTACTTAGTTTCCTTAATCTCTACAAATCATTCAACTGAGTCTTACATTAAGGATGAGAGCTAATTTTAGCTATCAATTTTATATCAAAATTGTACATTTAGCATATTATGAAAATATTATGACCCATTTCATTTTTCTTTTAAAGTCCATTCATCTTTTTTACATTTAGTTTAGGTTAATCAATTGTATTTCGACGCGAACACTTTAGAAGCATGATACTATTATTTTCTATCGTCATTATTTTCTTTTCTTTTAATATTTTTCTATAGTAAAAATAATTTAAAATGATATTTTATTTTTTTTTCTTTTCATTAATATTGTACATATTAGCATTGGGGTTGCATATAGCTAGCAATTTACAATCACCAAAATAAGAAAAATTCATGAATCGATGCTATTCAATTCTATGATTTTCTATAATATTTTTATATAATTATCTCCGCCACGGTAAAACTAAAACGGGATTTTGCTTTTGTCATTTCTTGTAGTTTTTTCATTTCATTCATTCATATATTGTTCCATCATAATGGAACTTACATATGGATTGTGATTATAATCTCAAAATAAAAGCAAGATAAGAATATCGATTGATGGGATCACGTGAGATTTAAAACATGAAAACTAATTTTTTTATTCACTTCTATATATTGACGACAACATTTTTCAAGGTTAGGCTTTTAATTATATGATTGAACTAATTATGCGTTGTGTGTGTTTGTTTTAATCTATCCAGTGAAAAATAATTTTAAAAAGAGATTTTGCTTTTCATTTTTTTCATTCATTTTAAAGAACTGTAAGAAGCTTGTCAAAATGTGTTCATAGTAAAAAAATATTAAAAAGAGAAAAAAAGATAATTTTGGGTGATTAAAAATAACATGGAGCCTTGTAAAAAAATCAGTTTGAAAGGATTTCATGACCTATCAATATTTGATGTGGCATAGTAATGTTAAAAATGAATGCCAAAGCCTTTTAACTATTAACTTACTTTTGTTATGAATATACTTATTATGTGGATGTCCATTGACTCCCGGTTTCCAAATATTAAAAGATGATATGGGACCCACGCATAGTGATTTACTATTTGCATAGTACCACGCATAGTGATTTACTATTTGGTGGGACCCGCACACAATTATACAATCACTCACGGGAAGGAAATCCGTGAGTGAATAGTTTAGGTTTTTGGGGAAAACTACACCAAATGACCCAGAGGTAGAAATTACACTAAAGTCCCATTTTTCTTCTATAAATAGAGGTTTTCTGTAACTGTTCATTTATTGAATGAAATGAGAATCTATCTCTCTACTTTATCTCTCTAGAACCTCTGCTCTTCTTCTTATTATTTTTATCAGTTTTATAACACGTTATTAGCACGAAGACTCTACCAAGGTAAGATTTTCTCACCATCTATTTCATATTTCCATTTTATTTATCTGGGATGATCTTAACCATTATATGGAATTAAATATCTATTCTTACCGATTATTTTAACATCGGGTTCCATGGTTAAGATTTGAGATTATTTACTATTTTACTACGGTAAATAGTAATTTACTATTCACAGTAAATTTACCCCTTTTTCAGTAATTTTTACATTTTATTCATTTGACTCCTACATGGAAGTCTAGATTAATCTTTCTGTAATTTTACTTTATTCACTATTTATAGTGAATAGTAATTTTACTATTCACGGTAAATTTATATTTTATTATTTACAGTAATTTATTTATGTTTATATATTCTTCCCACTTCCTATTCATTTATTTCATGGTGGCGTCATTAAGCTCCATTTGTAATTCTTTACTTACTGCTTTATTTATTTATCTCATGGTGGCTATACTAAGCTCCATACTGACTTTACTAATATTTAGTTTTATGTCACTAACATTTATTTTATTGTTACTAACATTTATTTATCTTTTATGATAGCACATTAGTATATTTACTAGTGGGTTCTATTTATTTATTTTAACATTTATTTATTTTTTATGGCGGCAACATTATTTATTAGTGGGCTCCATTTATTTATTTTATTTTACATTTATTTATTCTTCATGGAGGCACACTAGTCTCTATTAGTAGGCTCTATTTATTTATTTTATTTAGAGTTTATTTATCTTTTATGGTGGTGACATTTTGTGGGCCCCATTTATTTTATTTTAATTCTTTACTGCTTTATTTATCTTTCATGGTAGCAACACTAGTATAGTGGGCACCATTTATTATTTACTGCTTTATTTTTCATGGTGGTAACACTTGTATAGTGGACTCCATTTATTTATTATTTATTTACTGCTTTAAATCCCCTTCCCTTTTTATTTTACCGTTTTCTATATATTATATATATATATATATATATATTTACATTTGCATATGCATCTTCTTTCTTATCTTTGGATGAGATAGGTCTCGCTGTGAGTTTACTACCATTCCTATCTCATCTTCTTTTTATTAATCTAGCATGTTTATTTCCAGTCATTTATTTTATTTTATTTATTTATTGCTATATATATATATATATCCCTCTCCCTTCTTATTATTTATGGCAACCACACTATTAGTGGGTTCCATCTATTTATTTTATTATGCTTATATTTTATTTATCTTGAAGATAAACTGTTAAAAGATCATATATATTATTATGAGATCAAAATGCCATAGAGATATGAGGCATAGATTGGCTTGAGAGATGAGGCATAAATTGGCTTGAGCCTAAGAGGCAAGATAGCCTTAATTTCAGAGGCAAGATTGCCTGAAGCCAAGAGGCAAGTTAGCCTGATAACAAGAGACAAATTATGAAACAATATTTGATCCATAAATTTTGTATGTTATCAGTTGTATAAAGGCCTCAAAATTGTATATTTGGCATTAAATATTCCCTTAAATTATGAGACAAGGGATTGTATGATCATGATTGATATATAAATAAATATATTCAATTTGCTATTGTAGTAGAAATATTGTGGTAAAGTCAAGAAATATTATGGATTAATTTCTTGCCATGATCAAACAAATAAGTGAGCTATGGATCATGAATTTTTATCCAACTTCATTCCCAGAAGTGAATGAAGCAAATATATTATTATGGTTGTTTTGTGATTTCTATGATTATAACAATTTTTGTGAATACGGGAGAGGAATATTCATAAACAAAATAATTAAACAAAAGGAAATATTATTTCAACAAAGTTTAATAGCGAGTGGCTCAACATCATTACAAACCTTAATCATCTCATTCTGAAGATATTTAATGTCTTCTTCTTTTGCTTCTCTTGAGATGGGATCCAGATGAGGCAAAGCTCTTCGTAATATCGAGATTTGCGTCATAAGTTTCTTGAGCTTCTTGTGTGGCCACTCAGTTAACCCTCCTTTTTGATAGATTTTTTGTATGGTGTGAGTAGACATATTTAATTGTTTACTCGCTTCATCAAGGGTTAAGTGAAAATAATTTCTTAAATCATGGAGCGTTGTTTTCTTTATTCTTTCTCTTTGCTCCATAGATAACCTATATAATTCACCCTGGTTAAGGGATGAAGTATCATAGGGTATACTTACTGCAGGTTGTTTTCCTTTGCCTAATGAGTGTTCAATATTGGTTTGAAATGAACTTCCATGGAGGTCATTTGGATTTATAGCCCATTCCGAACCAACACAGAGAACCTCATGATAGGCTAATACAGGATCACGCATCAAGATATATCCTGATGCTTGTAAATCTATACAATACTGTGTCAGAAATTGTTTGATTTCTTCAAAATTTTTCTTTGTGAAATCAAACATTGGAAGCCTGTCAGTATTATAAGATTTATCCTGTACTTTTTCAAATAAAACAGCATGGGTAATCATACCTGTTCTTCTTCCGTGAACTTCAAGTTTATGGTACTGAAGTCCGTTGGTATGAATAATTTCCCGTAAAACATGACAGCAACTACATTCCAATAAGCTAGTAGTTGCTAATTGGCTTGTAGCTGTTGGCTGGCTAATTGTTGCTGGCTGGCTAGTGGTTGTTGGTTGGCTGATTGTTGTTGTCGGGCTGGTTGTTGCTGGCAAACTGATGATAGTTTGCTGGCTAGTGAATGCTGGTTGATTAACTGCCGACACTATTGGCTGAACTGGATTGGTAGACTCCATTAGTTCTGCCATAGTTCTACACCTCTTAACAGGCCTCCTTGATGAACCTGCTTCAGTTGTACCTTCAATCCTTGTAGATTGAGGAAGAACACTTGTTCTAGGGGGAGAAGTAGGTACATTTGAAGCAGAAGGAGGAATAGTAGAAGGAGGAATAAACATTTCAAAGGGATTAGGAGATAACAAAGAAGTAAATGACATGTTATGCTGATCATCATACAACAAAGCATCAAGTAATGCTGTTTCGGATGTATCAGAAACTGGGATAAAACTGCTTGGTCCTGCCATGGCAATAGAATTTAGAGAAATATGTGTGAGTATCTGGTAGTTGATATTATCAGATGCTTGAGTGTTTGTGAGGCATGTTCGTTTGCCTTCCTCTATTTATAGTTGAATTAAATCCTATTGAATCTCTGCAGATTTGCGTAGTCCTGTTAAATCTCTACAGATTTGCTCCCTATAAAGCACGAGCCTGGAATCTTTTTGACTTTATATGTATACGACAATCTGAGTTGTCGCGCCTGTGATTCCACAGTGATGCGCCTGTGATTACACAGTATTGCGCTCGTGAATCTGCAATTATACACCTGATGATTTTGTATTTAATATATATTTGTTTGTTGATTCTGGAAAATGGAAATTTTGTTACCAGAAGTAACAAAATTATGCATTGATAATGCATTTAGAAATCTGTGGAATTTTAATGAAATAGATATCATATATGCTATTATCATGGAATATTGTATGGAAATTCCATAAATTAATTTTTAAGGTCTCACACTTGAGGGGGAGAATGATAATGATATATATCAAGTGTGAATATTTATGTGATAATTCTTTGTGAATGTTTCTATGTTGATTCCCCCAAAATGAATATTAGATTTGATGATAAATCATATGAAATGTTGGCATGACTTGTTTGATCATCCGAGTCATATATTATGTGCTGCATGTTCTCAGATAGAATTAATTATTGGAAATGGATCTCTGGAAATATATCAAATTGAAAGTTTACATATGAGATTATAAATTTGCAAAGTTAGCAGTGATGTTTGCAACCAGAAGTTTGCAATATATTATGCGCGTAATTTCCAGATTGAATGATCCAAAAATAATGTATTAAAGTATCCATGAATGGATAGATCAATGATTATGAGAACAAAATTTATATGTTGTGTATATTTGCAGCAATTATATAAGCCAACAGAATTCTCCCCGTATAATTGGCTTTTGGTCAGGAGCCAGATTAATTCCATCTTGAAATGTTTTAAATGTGTAATTATTATTAATCTATTACAATGCACATAGATGGATATACAAAGAAAATTGATGATTTGATGAGGGGGAGAAAAATAAGCAGATTGGGTAAAGATTTACTAGAATGAATTATCATTGGCTCATATTGATCATCGTACAAGGAATTGTGCACTAAAAGTTCAAAATGATAATTCAATTTCAGAGTTTAGTTAATCGAATGCCAGAAGCATTTACTGACCTAAAGAAAGTGACAAAGTCACATATCCCAACTGCAAATGCTCCTATATGAATTGTTATAAAGCACTCCTGAAGCGTTGCAGGTCCATCGGTTTTAAAAGATAAAAATCCTCAAAAGAGAAAAGGAGCTATAAAATATAGATGATTAAGTCGAGGATAATTAAGTAAAGCTCCAGAAGAGTTATCTTTTGATGAGATGTTATCTCCAGAAGAGATATTACAAGAAAAGTGTATTGTGGTCCAAGAGAGACCTAGGTACCTAATATATGTGAATATAATGAGATCTCAATAAATTATGAATGAAATCCGATGGAACTGAAAATGAAGTCGACGTTAATAATATCTATGATAGCATATGCTGCAATGAATGATAATGAGGATCATGAGCCACAATATATTTGTATGTGCTAGAAGCACATAAGGCGCCAGAAACACATATGTCCCAAAAGGACTCAAGATGATAGTGCATATAGCATCATTATCTGAATAAACATTTATTGAATTTCTATATGCACATATATATTTATGAAAAGATTATTATGACTTTACTTGACAGATTTAGATCTTGCAGGTATATAATGAACAATCAAATTGGGCGTTTCTAACAGAATATTTGATGACAGAAAGTATAATATGCTCAGAAAGACATTGAAGCAATATAGTCATCAGGGGGAGCAACACTGATGTAATCAAGAGGGGGAGACGATACACGCTGTACTCTTTTTCCCTTATCTGGGTTTTATCCCACTGGGTTTTTCCTAGAAAGGTTTTTAATGAGGCAGCACTAGAAAGTGTATCAATGGATGATGTACTCTTTTCTTTGGCTAGGTTTTTATCCCACTGGGTTTTTCCTAGTTAAAGTTTTTAACGAGGCACATTCATAAATGGACATCCAAGGGGGAGTGTTATGAATATACTTATTATGTGGATGTCCATTGACTCCCGGTTTCCAAATATTAAAAGATGATATGAGACCCACGCATAGTGATTTACTATTTGCATAGTACCACGCATAGTGATTTACTATTTGGTGGGACCCGCACACAATTATACAATCACTCACGGGAAGGAAATCCGTGAGTGAATAGTTTAGGTTTTTGGGGAAAACTACACCAAATGACCCAGAGGTAGAAATTACACTAAAGTCCCATTTTTCTTCTATAAATAGAGGTTTTCTGTAACTGTTCATTTATTGAATGAAATGAGAATCTATCTCTCTACTTTATCTCTCTAGAACCTCTGCTCTTCTTCTTATTATTTTTATCAGTTTTATAACAACTTTGATATATCTTGTTGACTTTGTAAATCGAAACAGGTCAAATTCCATCATCTCTCTTCACCATTTCTTCCTTAAGAATTGTATACTTGGGGAAGAACAATCTGAACGGTAGTATTCCAATATCAATTGGTAATGTGACGTTGTTGGAAGCATTTGATCTGTCATGGAATTCTTTTACAGGTATGTTCAATCTACACATCTCTTAATTTTATGCTTTAACAAAAAGTTTTTTTTTTTTAATTTTTATGTATACTATATTACCTCCAGAATGTGTAACTAAAAGTATTTAAATTCTTTAAATAAAAACTAAAATTTTAGCCTTTTAAGTCTATGATAAATTCAGAGCCAGATTTCAAAGTTAGAGCCTTGTAAATAATAAATAGATTTAACGTAAAATATAAATAACTTGGTTGTTCATTTTATATAGGTGAAATCAATTCCATAATCTCTCTATAGCATATATTTTAATAGTTTTAATTTCCAATTGGTAATTGATAATATTATATTGGAACAATCCCTTTTAAATTGATTTCCAACAAAAGTTAAATTATAGTCTATTATTTTAAGCCTCTAATTAACAAAATTCCATGTATTACTTATATGGTTGTGTGTGAATTAAGGAAATTCCTAGACTTACTACTAACAAACAAATATTCTGTATTTTTTGCTTAGGTGGAATTCCTTCTTTTCTTTGGAACATGCCTTCTTTGAGAGTGGTTAACGTTGGCGGCAATCATTTAAAGGGTAATTTGCCAGAAGAAATGTGCCATCAACTCCCTTTACTTGAAGTCTTTGATGTTGATACTAATCAATTTGAGGGAAGCATTCCAAAATCAATAAGCAATTGCACATCTTTGAAAGAATTATATTTGGATGATAACTCATTTACAGGTATGTACTTTACTTGTGTGTTTTTTTTTCCTTTTTAAATATTTTTCTCAAAAATTAAGTTATGGTTTTTTATCATTTCATTTATGTGAAATAACAAATAAAGTGAAGATCAAGAAATAATGGAACCTCATTATATTTGTAATATAGACAAGTGAAATTCTTCTAAACTATTCTATGACATCAAAACCTTAAACCGTACAGAATGGCCACCAATACTTTTTTTCTAAGATATTATCTATCTCTTAATAACTTTAATTTTATGTTTTTTCTATCCTCTTAATACTAAAATAATTATAATAATATTAAAATATAGACAAGTTTGGAGTGTTTTTTCTTATTTATTATATGTATAATTTGTAACAATTCTATATTGTTTAATTGAAATTTAAATTATGCTTAGAATTTTCCTAAAAAATTAAAACTTAGGAATCAACAAATGTACAAGAAACAAAAGATTGATTCTAATTAAAAAGTAATTAGAAGACTGGAAAAGATGAAAAAAGACAAAATCTAAATTATTATTGTAAATAAATAAAAACAAAACAATTATTTAACAATTATGCGAAGGGTATTTTTAGGGATTCATTGAAAATATCACAACTCATTCTAGAGTTACTTATTAGAATTGTTTAGCCATTTAAGAACAACACGTGACTCAATCAGTGTCATTATAAAGATAAATTATTTAAAAATGTTCTAAAAGCTTGGGTACGTGATATAATAAATTTTCCTAAAACTAAAAATTCATAAATAAATCGTTTCATATCTAAAAATAGTGGTTCACTCATTTTTTATTTTCGTTTTTTTTAATCATTTTTCTCTGATAGAAAATGAATTTAAAATGAGATTTTTTTTTTTCATCATTTCATTATAGTTTTTAAATATAGCTATTAATTTACAATCCCCAAATATCGAAAGATATCATGAATTGTAGGTAAAACTAAAATGACAGAAAGATAGGATCACACATGATATTTAAATCTTGGAAAACAAGTTTTTAAGTACTCTTTACCGCATCAATTATACCCTGTTCAACCAAATAGCGCAACGTCATATATAATGTGCCCACTTGTTATACACACATTTGGATATTCTATCAAGTTAAACTCTTTTCTTTTATCTGCCATATTTTCTTGTTTAACTTTCTTTTATCATTTTTTTTTTCCCGGTTGTTCCTAGCTTTTCTCTAGTTTATAAAGTATTAGTTTCCAATCAAATAATTATTCAAAAACTACAACATTAAAAACTTTACATTTTCAAACAAATCTTCAATAAACATGGCATCTCATCGGTAGTTCATGATTTCTCTATCATTTTTACTTTAAAATTTTTACAAAGACTTCAAAAATTAATAGAAATAAGTTTATTTGTATATATTCTTTGTATATGAAAATCATGATTTCCATCAACTTTTTTTTCTGTCCAGGTTTTGTACCCAAAGGCATAGGCAAACTTGATAAACTTAATCTCTTAGACTTGACTGACAATTATTTGAAAGGGCCTATTCCTTCCAACATATTCAACATTTCAACATTGACAATCTTGAGCTTTCATGGTAATTCCCTCTCCAGTGTTCTCCCATCATATTTAGGAATTAGCCTTCCCAACTTGAAGAAGTTAAAGTTGGGGGCAAATGAACTAACTGGACAAATTCCAAGCAGCATATCAAATGCTTCTAAACTCATTGCATTAAGTTTGTTCTCAAATAAATTTAATGGAGCCATACCCAATGTACTTGGAAATTTAACAAACTTGGTGGACATGTATTTGGATGAGAATCACTTGAGTGGGTTGATTCCTAATACATTTAACAAATTACATAACCTCCAACGTTTAACTCTTAGCAATAATAGACTGCAAGGGATCATTATAAAGGAACTTTGCCAACTTAAAAGTCTAGGTGCGTTGCATCTTGATAACAACATGTTTTCAGGAGTGGTTCCAGAATGTCTCGGGAATACTTCTTTGCGAAAGTTGAATTTTAGCTCTAACAAATTGGATTCTCAAATACCCTCTTCTATTTGGAGTCTCAAAGATATCTTGGTTTTAGACATATCCTCAAATGCACTGAGTGGAATAATCTCACCAGAGGTATCAAACTTGAGGGCAATTATACTATTGAAATTGTCAAGAAATCAAATTTCAGGAAGCATCCCTATAACTATAGGTGGCTTGCAAACTTTGCAAACCTTATCTTTAGCTGAAAACAAATTAGAAGGGCCTATTCCTGAATCGCTTAGTGGCATGGTAAGCATGGAGTCCCTGGATCTTTCCCACAATTATTTGTCTGGCATGATTCCAAAGCCCTTAGAGTCATTACTCTATCTTAAATACATCAATCTTT
Organism: Acacia confusa; assembly: GCA_037074495.1. Lineage (NCBI taxonomy): Eukaryota > Viridiplantae > Streptophyta > Magnoliopsida > Fabales > Fabaceae > Acacia > Acacia confusa. The sequence goes on along the minus strand of CM073504.1, from coordinate 9,977,094 downwards.
CCTACAATTTACTGTATGGAGAGATTCCAAATGGTGGCCCTTTTCAAAATTTTACTGCTCAATCTTTTATGATGAATAAAGATCTTTGTGGGAAATCCCAACTACAAGTCCAACCATGTAGGAAAGGAAACAAGCACGTATCCAATAAAGTGATGCTAATGATAAAATGCTTATTGCCTACCATTGTTGCCATGTTGATTGTTTTAGCCATTGTGATTCTAAAGAATAAGAGAGATGATAATAAAAATTCAATGAAAAGGGATTTAATAACTTGGGATACCCCAATCAGGATATCCTATTTTGAGCTTCTACGGGAAACAAATGGATTTGATGAGAGTAATCTTGTTGGTTCTGGAAGCTTTGGATCAGTATACAAAGCAATTCTTCCAAGTAAAAAGACAGTTGTTGTCAAAGTGTTTAACTTAGAGATTGAAGAAGCATCAAGAAGTTTTGATGTTGAATGTTCTGCCGTGTGCCATTTACGCCATCGCAATCTCATTAAGATCATTAGTAGTTGCTCAAATGGTCATTTCAAATCTCTAATAATGGAATTCATGGTAAATGGGAGTCTTGATAGATGGTTATATTCTCATAACCATTATTTAAATATCTTGCAAAGGTTAAACATAATGATTGATGTGGCAGCTGCTTTGGAGTATCTTCACTATGGTTCTTCTACACCAGTTGTTCATTGTGATGTGAAACCAAGCAATGTTTTGTTAGACGAAGATATGGAGGCTTATCTTAGTGATTTTGGTATTGCTAAATTGTTTGGTGAAAAGCAAGTGGAAATTTATACGAAAACTCTGGCAACAATTGGCTATATAGCACCAGGTAATGATTTAATAATAAAATTTTGGATATATTTCTATATTCTTTTGTTTGTTATGCTTTATGAAATAAAATTTTATATTAGTTAACTTCTAGCAATATTTGCCACCTTCATGTGTAAAGATTTGAATTAATGATACAAAAGAAAAGTTAAACACTAATATACCTTATTCATATAATACCTTCTCTACTAATACTTTCCATATGACATATAGAGTTTGGATCGAAAGGAGTTGTTTCCACCAAAGGAGATGTGTACAGTTATGGGATTTTGCTAATGGAAATATTTACAAGGAAGAAGCCAACGGATGAAATGTTTGTTCAAGGACTAAGTTTGAAAGATTGGGTGAGCAACTCCACTCCACATTCCATCATGAATATTATAGATGTCAATTTACTACAGAGAGAAAATCAAAATACTGATAATATACTACCTTATATGTCATCAGTTTTTGAGTTAGCATTACATTGCTCCTCTGAATTACCAGAGGCACGACTTACTATGATTGATGTTGTAGCATCATTGAAAAAAATCAAGTCTTTGTTTATGGAAAATGCTTGAGACGCCACTAGTTGAATAAGTGTAAATCAAATATAAGCTACTATTTCTTTAACCTTGTGATTTTTTTCCAAGTAATCTTGTAAACTTGAGTGATTCTATATATGATGTAATAATATATAAAGTATTTGAAATTTGAAATTTTCTGAGTTGATTATATTAGTTGTGGATTTCTTCATTTTTCTTTTTCTTTTTGAGAAAATATATTAGCAGGTTTTTATATTTTTCATCAATTTTGAATTAGATCCCTAAGCTTTTATTTCCCTTTTTACTAGGTCTTATATTTCTCCCGTTAGATTTGTTAGTCCCTAAAGTTAAAATCTACTAAATAAAGCCTAACGGTGTTAGAAATGTCGGTTAGAAAGAAAGAAAATTGCATTTTGGTTCTCCATCATCGATTTCTGCCCAATCTTTCACCCATACAAGTGGCCACTAATTCATGTTTGTTGAAAATCTACCAAAATTAATTAACCTAAGGTTCTCTATTTCTCAAAATAAGAATTTAACCTTTTAGCGCTTCCTAAACAATAGCAATAGAAGATATTGAATATGAAAAGGAAGTTGGGTAACTCACCTTGGTTGGAATGTGTAATTGCAATTGCAGAAGGTATTCAAGCTTCCTCCCTCTTATTCGACGATCTCTCATCAGCTTGCCTTTAGAATTTCTTAATTTCTTGGTCTATCTCTCCCTCTCTCTATCTATCTATCTTTTTCTCACTATTGATATTGTCTCTCTTCTCTCCGCTCCATCCTCTGTCCCAAACTTTTTCAATTCCAACATTGCTCACTCGATACCAGAGAGGTGGTTTTGTAACAATCTCAATTTCATGGTACTCCCTATCCCAAACAATATGATTGGACCCAGTCCATGATCCAATCACAGTTCCTACCCCCAGTGCTTCATACCAAACAGAGCCCAAGGATTTTGAGGAGGAGAAGAGAGTGGCTCTCCATTTCTCTTAACTACACACATCCCCTCCACTTCTATATTTCTACATGATTGCAAAAAAAAAAAAAAAAGTCAAAACTAGAGGCCTCATAATTTAGCAGGATTGCCAAAAAAAAAAAAACAACAACAATTTGTTCAGAAATACATCTTAATGTCCAATTGATCTCTAAGACAACCAAATTATAGGTTACTTAGAACTAAAAGAATGGAATTTTTAAGCTGCTTTCCAACCTAGGGAGCATGGACACCAACACAGACCAAGAACATTACAAAATCTGAAGTGACCATATAAAACTGAAAGTGTCTTATCATGGCCAATACGAAGGCTAAATACAAGTTTAGACACAAGAAGCTTATTTTTGAAATGCCTATCCTTCATAGGTTCCATTAATTCAAACAGATGGCACAAGGAACAAAAGTCTGGTACATCTATAACAAGAAAGAAAATGTAATTTACATTTGTCATATATTTTTCTGATAGAAAGCTTGCATTTCCAATGACTACAGTCAGTCATGGATGATGGATTGTGAATCACACATTAACGGAAGGAATAATGGCAAGCATAACTCCTTGAAATATTTAAAAATATTTAAAATCGCACAATAAATATTTCCTAAGTAGTCACCAACACATGGTATGAAATAATTCACCAAAACCTATCATTTAAAAAACAAATAAATAAAAACTAAAGTACTAATTGATTTTTACACCTTCACATAACTCATTCACCTATAACCCAGTTGATAAAAGGGTAGCACTAGCATCTCCTTTCCAAAAAAAAAAAAAAAGAAAAAACAAATAGTTTTCTGTTTTCATGAATGGCAAAATTCCTAACGCATCATCATCAAGAGAAGGAAAATACCTAGGACTATAAGTCCTTGCCACATATTTTCCATGCTTTGGGGTTATACGAACAATTAAACCATATGAATCATTAGCATCCTTTGAAATGCCAGACCACCAACCAACCTGAAAGGCCAAATATATTCTTAAGGTTGAAGTAAACCACCAACAGTTAATTCCAGAGAGCTAGAAATGAATTCATATTTAACCAAATTACTGGAAAGTGACTGTTATTTTAAAACCAACACAGTAATAAGAGAAATCGAGCCTAATTACAGGAAGATAATCACATCAAACGTGAACATAAATGAATTCCATATTTGCGACCCTCCTAAAATTAACACCCATAATTGATTTGAGCTATGGTAACATATCATAGACTAAACAACTCACAATGACAAATAAATTAGGCCATAAATTCCAGTGATCACATTGAAACTACCAAGAAACAGGCAGTTCCTAATCCCTATAAGCATTCATGGTCACAAGTTACATGAAATTGCTGTAAAATAGGATGAAGAACAAATAACCATACCACAGAAATTCAAGATGAAAGACACGCAAACTATTCCAACTTAAGTAATAGCAATTGATGGACAGATGCTAGCATTACTAAGTTCACCCCATGAAATTGCATATTGACCAAAAGGCAAAAGTTATTCATGAAAATTTTCATGCAACACATTTTACGAGAACTCACAAGTCCAGCACCAGCTTTATCTCTAAGAAAAGCTGGATTCATGTACCATTCTTCCTCTATGGCTTTCTGGAAAAAAAAAAATTTAAATAAAAATTAATAAAAGCTCACTATCAAGAAAACATGACATTTTAAAAACAAGTAAAGAAATATTTCTTGTCTAAAAAGCATTGCATGTGTCTGAATTCTTACATTTAGATGAGATATCACTCTTCCAACACTGTCATGGGTAGCTATAGTAGAAATTGCAACCTTAAGCCTAGCAGCATGTTCAAAATCCTCCATGCACATAGCACGGCTTATCTGAGACTGTTTAGAACAAAACAATTTTTGCATTAATTAAAATGCCTCCAAAATGAAAGATCAATTAGTGGGTCACATCATTGCTAGTTTAGTTTAGTAGAGCTCCTAGCTATGAAGTTATGTTCATATATGCAACACTATTTAGTCACCCTTATAGCACCATAAAACTCCTTTAAGAAAAAACAAAACATGATTACAACAACAATGCCATGACCATTTTTTGGTTTTTCACCAAAACTACATTCTAATTCATCTATGACATTTCATAAGCTATACAAGAGAAATGTTTCAAAGCTACATCGTCTCATAATAAACAAGAAATAACAAGTACGGGACCTAATGCTACATTAAGAGCAGATAACAATCTAGTTTAATAGTATAAGCAGTAAACAAGAACAGGAAATTAAAATCAATAATAGCTTGTTTGATCTGGACATTCAAGAAAATTATTACTTTATGTCAACCACGTCTTCTGAATAACAAGTGATTTGCGACTAAAGCGACAAAACTTTCTCTAGACCTTAACACGATTGTTGTTAAAATAATCACTTGGAAAATTATAATACTGTCGTCCTCCCTCTCACCTCCACTCTTCTTGCATATCCTTGTCTAATTAATTGAACTCACAATTTTCAGCTAAATTACATCGCGTATAAAATCTTTAAAGTGCTTATAATAAATTATCATCAGATAAAGCCTCAGGCTTGATTCCATTCTTCCGAATCAAAGAAACTATAAGTTGAGCTAACACTTGCTTAGGAACCACGAAGAAACAAAATAAAATGAACTACACATCACTATTTAATTACACGCCTAAATTACTAATTCCAAATGCACCTTGAGAATTAAGACGAGACGTTTCTGCTCATCAATATCCTGAAAATTCCTGCGCCATCGATTCCAATCCCATTCTTCATCTTCGGGTTCACGATTCTCCTTTTCCGAGCCATCCTTTTCAGCCACAGTGGCAGTGTTCCACACACCCAGAGCCTCATCCCGAAGAGAATTCACGTAAGAATCGAACCGCTTAAATGTCATTTCTAACTAAATCTTGGAGCATCGAGTCCCATCCCTGGTTAACGGAGTCATTGGACAGTGACGAAGACCTAGAGGCCAGATTAACGCACCGGCAAGGGGCAGTGGCATCAGCAGAAAGAGAGTGATGTGCATTCAAAGAGAAGGGGAGTGAAGAAAGTGATCTCAAAGGGAAAGAAGAGAATTTAGGGCTTAGGAAGTGAAGATTGGGAGGTGCAAAAGGCGAAGATTTGGAAGCCATGGATGCATAATCTCAATGCCTGTATGTGGATTAGAGAGAGAATAAATTTGAAGAGAGAAAGGTGCTAGGTCTGTAAAATAGAAACAGTTTGTGTCGTATATGCGAATATATGAGAGAGATTGTGTTTTGTGGATGTGAGGAGGAAGATAGTGAACATGAGGCTGGGAACCTGGCAGCAAAATTGGGAACGGAAGCAGAAAATCCAGCAGCAACACACGGAAAAGGATTGAACAACGGAAAAGGATTGAACCCTTCTTCTTCTTCTTCTTTTTTTTCCCCTTTCAGTTAAGCTTGTAACATCTCAAATTTTAAATTTTAGGAATTAAGGATTAATTATGAAAAATTGAATCTTAACAAATTTTAAAATTTGGAATTTAAAATTAAGGCATATTTTCTTAAAATTAAGGATAATTGGTTAAAAAATAAGTTTTGACCTAAATATTTTTGGAGATGATATTTCATTATCAAAATAAATTAATGAAAAAAAGATCCTTAAATGAAAATATGAAAATAAGGATTTATTCCTATCATTTAATTAATGTTGCAATTAGATTTGGGAAAATAAAATAAAATAGAAGACATAATTGCAAAACAAAAGCCTATTGTTTTTTTTCATGGCCCATATATTAGCCCACGTGACAACAATAGAATGAGAGGAGATAGATCTATGAATATGTATATCAAGTAGAGTTGGCACAGATGATAATGGATTCAAGATTACTCCCTTGAGACGTGGATTCGATCCCCTCTGCCGTTGCTAGGACTCTTTTAATAGGTGATCTCGTAAGTCCCCAGTAAGTACTGATAGAGCCCGGGGCCGTGCCCTGGCCTTGGTAGGGGACTGGTGTCGAACCTCTCCAAAACTTTCTTATATATATAAAAAAAAAAAAAATGTATATCAAATGCTTCAGCTTTCATCCAAAACGCAGAAGCAATAAGACATTCCATCTTCATCCTTATCGGTCCAACATGTGCAGCAAATGGATCAGCCCAATGAGCTACTTCTTGGCCCATCGTGTAAGGCTCAAAAGGGAGCTGGAACACACACACCCAGCCCATATTTATTCAACCCAATGTATCAGTCTCAAAACAAGGCAGCAGATCACGCAAAGCAGAAAAGAAACAAGATACAGATGCAAGATCAGCAGAACCATATGCATACATACATATAGTAACGCTGGAAGGAAAGAAAACCGTGGCTTGCTGTCATGTTATATTCATGTACATAAAGAAACAAGTGGTGTAGGAACGATAAGATCATATCTGGAAATTTCGGTTTGGAAAGGAAGAATGAAGAAACTTAGGAATATATATAGATACAAAAGTTTACTGTCAAGTACTTAGGTGTATCATATATATATATAAAGTGAGGCAGATGGAATAAAAGAGGAAGGAAAAACGTTGAAGCTTCTGCATGTTGAAACTCTGTGTTTGTAAAGCTGAAACAGTAATCTCTGAGCAGGGTGCAACCAGGGAAAACGATCTTTTTTGACCCTGAAATTTTATGGACATTTAGTAGACATGCTAAAATTTAAAATGAGCTTTGGTTCACCTCAATCAGAGGTTTGCAGCTCAAGATATGATTTTTGAAAGATGAGTCAAAATCCAAAACGTTTTGGTGTTATTTCTGGAGGTAGCAAATGACGTTGACTTTTTGTCCAAACAAATGAAGTTATAAAATTATGAAATTTTACATATGTGTAGTAGACACATAGAGCTTTAATTTGATAGGTAATTCGTTGCATTTCGATAAGTATACAAATAGTTGTGAATTTTGGAAAATAGGTTACCAATCTGAAACTGTTTTTGAATAGAGACTACAATTTTGAAATATGGGAATGAATGACATGTGATAACATAATGAAACCAATTTTCATAGAAACTAGACTTATCAAGGAGTTCATAGAATTTGCTAGCCATCTCGTGCTTTTGTGGTTTAAAGCCATGCTTTAAAGCAGTAGGGGTGCAGGTTCGAGGGCTAGCATTCCCCAAAGAACAAAAAAAAAAAAAAAAGGAGTTCATAGAATTTTGAACCACCTAAATCTGATGCCTAGAACTCTAGATATGAATTTTTGAAGTTGAGCTATGAAAACTGGTAAGTTTCTATTCCAAGATTGGATAGTGTCTAAGTTTTCAAAATTTTGGAATTTTTCTCAGTTATAAATCAACTTGGTGACTTTAATTTATAAAAGTAGACTTATCAAGGAATAAATAGAAATTGGAATCACTCCATTTAGAGTTATATAGACCAAGTTACGAATTTCCCAAATACCCGTGGAAATTAAAGGTCAGTTTCTGATAAGTCTTAGAATAGTCACCTAAATTGCTAATTGTAAAAGAATATCGAATACAGAATAACCGACTGAAGTGAATGAAAAGGAAATATATAAGAATTATTAATTAATAATAAATGAGGATTATTATTAATTAATAAAGAGTAAAGGAAATATATGAGGATCATTAATTAATAATAAATGAGAGTTATTATTAATTAATAAATAAGGGTATTATCAATAAGGGGAATTTTTAGGGTTTTAATTACTTTTGATTCCCTAAGAGTAATCCGCGTTGTTAGTTGTGTTGCGATGCGATTAAGTGACTAATGACGATGATAAACATTTATAGGAAATTCATAGACGCCTCACCTGATCCCAACACCTACCAGACGAAGAGTTAAGGATTCAAGATCGAGGTGGGTAATTCTAATCTATTAAGCATGTATGTAAGTGTTTATGAATTAATTAGCTGATCATGTATGCTGGTTGATTTACTTGTTACATGTTATATTTACCTAGCTATGGATTTGAGGCTGCAGTCTCATGGGGCTGCGTGTCCTAAACAAAGGCTGCGGTCCTTGGCCGTTAACTGCGGTTACGGTTATTGTAAATGCTTCCATGCTTTAACATGTGCTAATATGTCATTTATACTTTTATACATGTATATAAGATTAACTGTTACCCTGGGGTCCATTCATTTGGACTCCAGACCACATGAAAGACACAGGTAGTGGTTCGGGATTAAAAGGCAAGAAGCAGCTGTAAGAATTATAGTGGCTGAAACTTTTGGAGAAAAATAGGAGAAAATAAATTGTACTTTAACATTTATCATTCGCTTATTTTGGATTACTGTATTAACATCCAACTATTGGATAAAATCGAACCATGAAAAATTTATCCGTATATTTTCAAACTAAGTTAATTTCAAAAACTTTTATTCCGAAATCAAGTCGTCCAAATCGCCTCGATCCCCGTACGCGTTAACTCTGATGAAATAACGGCTCCAAAGGGCTGTCGTCACAAGCTTTTGGAAGACTTAATATTTTGGTTTAAAAGTTTTTCTTTCCTTTGTTCTTGTAATTTAACATAACCATTTTTTTAAACCACAATTTAACATATGGAAAATCCCAACAAAATACATTTAAAATTTCAAAAGGACAATTCAATGACTCCAATATCACCACCCCATTTCCATATCAGCCTTGAGATATTAATTTGAAATTTCATAAAATTACTAATGTACTCATTAATCTTGTAATCACTTTGTATTTTATATTTTATATCATACTAAAATTCTATGTTGTGGGTGAACACTACAAAATCTTTAAAATAGAATTTTGGTTCTACAATTTGGCATCAACCGTGTGGGCTCGAAAACTAATATAACGATTTCTTTTGTTGACTTTTAGGGGGAGATTATTTGTTTTTTTTTGAATTATTTACCATTACCATGACGAATGCTCCTACCAATCTTTAACAGCGTCTTGAAGAACTAATAGTTTTGATGTAGGAACAAACCCAACAAATTTCCTCCCAGGCAAGATAGGCTGCACAATAGTGGAATGACTTTAACACTTGGAAGAGGAAAATAATGCCATGCGTCATGACAATTCAAACTTGCGGGAGCAAATTAATTCACTCTTCTTGAAAATCACCTCTACTTCTCATCCTTCAAGTGGTTTCTAACCACACTCATCCCACATATGCAATCATTAGGGACTCCTGACACTATGGACTAACAAGGTTGGTAGGTAACAACACGTATTAGAAATAATACTGACAAAGCTCATGATACAAGCATAACAACTACCCTAGTTATGCTTGGTGGCAAAGCAGAAAGAATGACGGATATTCTTGTAAGAAATAACATACCAAAGTCCAATGCGTCTGACAATAGATGATGGAAGCAAAGGTGTTAGGAATTATAAGCGATGATACTCCACCTACACGGTGTAACATCACAAATGAAGAAAGAGCACTCCCAACAATTTTGCTAACTCACCATTCATAGACGATATCGCCTTAGTCACATACAACTCTATAGACTTTTTAAACATCTGGCTTTTCATTTAACCATATTTTTATATGATTTTTTTCATTGTAAATTTGGGATTTTTAATGCATTTTCTGGGACATTATTGCATGATTAAGCATTAATTTGAGTTAGAGACATTTGTATTGAATAAAGTGAAATTAGAGGAAAAATGGTCATAATCTATTAATTATTCATACAAATGATTTCTTGGATTTTTGATGCTATATTGTGTTTAATTTTGCATTGTATGTGTTTTGGAAGAAAACGAAGACTTTGAGGGACATAATTAATATTTTGAATATTGGGGGAAATTACAAAAAGGGCCTACAATTTTTGAAACTTGGGAATCAAGAAAGAAAAGGAGCCAGGATAAAATTACAAAAAATAACCCTTTGGAAGTCACAGTTATACCCCAAAAATATTTTGAAAAGTCACACTTTAGTCCCTCTCAAAAACTTTTGATTCTTTCACTTTAGTCCCTTGGTCAAAATGTGCTTTTGACCAAGGGAGTCAGTTGACCTAATTTATTGATGGAGATGAGGGATATTAAAGAGACAGACTCGACATTTTGCTGGGAGTGTGAGGAATAAGACGTGAGGCGCTGTGGAAGAAAACCTTCACCTTTGTCTACAACAATACTCCTCTCCGGGGACATCACCGTCGCCAGTGAGCTTTTCACCGTTCACCAAAAGCTAATTTTTCTCCCTTGAGTTTTGGTTCAGACCAAAAATGACCACAAAAACAAGAAAAACCTCTTTTTATAAGGTCATGATTTTTAGCTTTGGTTTGTCTTAGTTCTTGGCCTTTTGGTCTTTGATCACGTTGGATTTTATTTTGGGCAGCATGACCCCTTAGAGCTCCATGACTCTATGTCCCAAGACAAATATGAAAAAACCATTTTAAACTGAAGAAAACTAAGATCAAGCCTTTTTTACATCAAATCACAAGAAATACACAAGATCGGTTAGGATCCTTATCAATGTGGAATGCATGTTCAAGTCTTCATTTTTCCTCCCCTACCCTTTTGTTGACTAAAATATATGTTCCCTTATAGAATTCACATGTGTTAAATTTTATTCCCTAAGTGCGTAAGGTCATATGTCATAGTTTTATTGTCATTATGCCCTAATTTATCTAAGTGACAAACATTCATTTTTCTTGTCAAAAGTGACTTAGGAGTAATCAATAGATTATTAATGTCACAATAGATATTAAATCTTGGCATTGTATTAAATATTTAATTTCAACATTTTATTGCATATTCGTAATATATAGGGATTTTAGTAAAGCATAAATCATGATGTTACAGGTCATACTTTTTACACCCGATCCTCTATAATCTGGTCTAAATAAGGTGGTCTAAAAGCCCTTTTCTTATAGGAGTGTGCCCTCGACAATCAAAAAGCACTGAGTGTGAATACTGATCCGGTGTAGATCACAAGTTGGGTTGGACTTGGCCCGGGGTGAAATCCCGGGGTCCTACGTACCACAGTGTGGATCAAAGTCCACGTAGTTCGAGGGTATACGACAGGCTAATGATAGCCAGAGGGGGTGGTGTGTGTGCTCTGTGTGAATAGAAAAGCTAGGGTTTCAGAAGTGTGTACCTTGTAAGAGGTTTACCTTATTTATAGGCGTACCTGTGCCTTACCTTAATCAGTTGGATTCATCCTTTATTTTAGGGATACCAAGATATGCGTTTTTGATAGATATTCTTGATACATAGGCGGTTATCATAACGATAGATATTTTGATAAAACCACTCTTATTTTCAAGGAAGCGGTTATGAGCATAACTGAAGTCATTTTGACTAGGCTCTTTAGTTATTGAGCTGGGCCCATTTATGAGATATCCGTAACAGTTGCCCCCAGCCCGGTTGTTCAGGGCTCCGAGCAGCTGGGATGTACTTGTCAGGTTACGTCTTTTGCTCTAGTTCATCTCGCTGTCCTGAGGTTTTTGATTTCTAGTTCTTTTTCCTAGGTTGGACATTTTTGGTCCCCGGGTTACCCCCTCTGTCACCAATTTGCATTCCGGTTTATTTGAGTGGGACACGGGTGCCCCCCCATCCCGGTTAACGCGGGTTGCATTCGTTTGCTATCCCGAGAGAACATTAATGTTTGGTCTTAATGTTCTATAATTTTGATTCTAGGCCGAACTCCTCCCATGCTTTCTCGAACTTCCCCTCTTTATTCGTGTCGGGTAGTGTTGATATTTCTATATCGTCTTACTCCCCGTTTACAGGTACCTTGTCCAGTTTTTCGTGGATCGGGACTTGTTGCCCCCAAGTTTGAGATTGCACGGGGAGTTAGGTCGGGCAACCGGGGTGTATTCATGTGGTTGGCCACGTGAGCATTTCGATCCGGGATCATTGTCCACCTCATCTGTTGATCCAACACTCGTCTTATCTCGAGGCCACGAGTGTCATCATTGCCTTCTGCTGATTTGATGTTTACTAGCCGGCCTCTGAGTAGAGCAACTGCCCCATTATCTTGGTTTTCGTGTTTGCCCACCATCAGCATTAAATGTGCACGCCTTTTAACGTCCACGTCATTATTTGTGTATGGGCCCTTTGGGCTTTTGACGGTTGAGTTTCTTGCCTCTCACCCGTCTGCTTGTTTTGTTTATAAAAGCCATCGACTTTCTGCTTCTTGCATTTTGAAAACTGCCAAACCTTGAATTTTCCTTCTTGAGAGAAACTTGCAACCAGTCACCCGTTCATCTTCCTCAGATTCCCATTTCTGTTCTTCGTGGCTCGCGCATTTCCTCTTCCCTTAACTTATATCAAACCAGGTACTTTCCTTGTTTCCTTCTCTGGTTATTTGGCTGTGTTTTCTTCTTTCTTTCTCTATTTCTTGGTCTTTCTTTTTTCTGGGTAGGTTATTGTGAGTTCTTTCGAGTTTCTTCCCCTTTGGGTTCTGGCTTCTGCTTTGTTCTTGAACTTCTCTGAACTTCTGGTCTATTCAATCCTTTTTCTCCGTCTTTTGGTTTTCGGTTTCCTGTTTAAATTCTATCCTCTCGGGATGAGCCATCAAGGTTCTCCTCCATCTTTTAATCCAAGTGCTTTTTCCCCGGAAGAGGCCGAGCTTATTCAGCGTATGCCTCCCCGGACAGCCTGGTGGCTGTACGGGAAGCCTCTGACCGAAGAACAAAAGAGGGAAAACGTTCTCCGTGGTTATGGCGGAGAAGGTGGTAGTCAACCAGGTCGTCTTGGTCGGGTTAGGGGAAGGGCTCGAGGTCGGTCTGAGTCTGTAGAGCCCGAAAGTCTAGGCCGAGGGATTGCTGCCACTAGGGTTTTTTCTTCAGAGCCGCCCTTAGGAAAGGGTAGGGGGAAAGTCTTCCTCTACCCGCCTCTTCCTTTCCTTCACGCGCGGAGCCCCTCATCTCCCTTACCCGGCCTATCGGCCCGTGCGAGGAGTGTTCCTGGCTGATATCTGAGGCCACGATGGTTGGCCGGTCATGGGAAGCTGACGAAATAGCTTCACGATGCCGGCATATCCAACCGCGGGTTGTTGGAGCCGTTTCTACCCGTCCCGCTGTACTATCTTCAGGTATCATTTTCGTTTCTAATTTATTTTTGTTTTGCCTTTTCTAGGTAGTATGTCAACTTCTCCGCGTCCTATCGAGGATTCCGGATCCGTGGAGTCAGCGGCCGTCAGTATTCCACGTCATATTGCTGAGAAGTATGACTGGGTCGCGACCGGGGTGCTGTCCAGGCTATCAAAAGCCATGACCAGTCAGATCGCCGAGCTCCCATTAGGGGACCGGGATCATTGTTCTTTATCTCTTCCCGGCCCTTCTGATCCGGTGTGCGTTGCCCGGGAAGGGAACGAGCGCTCCTTTTTCTTCTTCTATCTAGACTTCGTCAAAAAACTCGGCCTTCGCTTTCCATTTTCTAGGTTTCAAGTAGATCTCTTAAACATTCTTCAGCTGGCCCCCACTCAGATTCATCCCAACTCTTGGGGCTTTATTATTGCATTCGAGCGGCTTTGCCGATTTTTAAATCGTACTCCCACCACCGGGACATTCTTTTATTTTTTTAACATCCAACGGGCTCGTCAACCCGGGGAGCCCGAAGAAAAGAGGGGTTGGGTTTCTTTTCGGGGGAAACCGGACAAGAAGCTTTTCCATGTGGCAACTGACACCTGGAAAGGCTTCAAGGCTTCTTTTTTCAAAATCAACGCTGAACCCGGTCATAAACCGTGGTTTCTTAAGGACGTCGATTCCAGCTCGGTGGAGCTGCTGTTTCCTCTGTATTGGTCGAAAGCTCATTATGACCAAGACCAAAGCATATTTGCATCCTCCGATGATAGCCTAGAGCCAGCCGAGGTTGAAACCGTGATAACTCTGGTTGACCATGTGGCCGAGAAGGATGTTATTGATTCCCGGATTTTTATCCGACAGTCGGTGGAGGAATTGTATTCACCGAGTATGATTTCTGTTGTTGTTTTTTTTTTTTGGTATGCCCCTTGTCATTTCTGATGTTTGTTATGTTTTTTGTAGTGCCTGACATGGGGAAGGCTTCTTTCCAAGAACTGGCCGAGAAGCTCCGGGCTAAGGCCAAAAAGAAAGGGGAGTCCTCTTCCCAGAGCAAAGCTGTGGCGGCTCCTTCGCCTGCCGGGACTACTGCTGAAAAGAGGGCTGCGCCCTCTCCGGCCTCTACGGATCTCATTCCGCGCAAGCGATCGAAGTCCGTGGCGTCGTCGATCTCGGTCGCAGAAGAGAATCCGGCCTCTGTCCCGGACGCCGGTGCTGCCACAAGTGTCCCTCCTCCCCCACTTCCTGGTAAGTCTCGCCTTCACTCGCGGGGTGAGGTATGGACTGATGGGGTCTCGGAGGAGCTCAAATACGCGGTGAAGCCTCCGAGCAAATATTTTAGTAGTGAGGCCTTTGCCGACTCCGACCTCGATCACCTGCAGGTCCTGCAGGACCACCTAATGGAGACGGCCGGCGTGTTGGACGCTTATGCTTCTGTTAAGCATAAGTACGCCAGGGCTGCAGCCGAGATTGCCAAAGCTCAGGTTGAAAAGAAAGAGGCCGAGATCAGGCAGCGGGAGGCTGAGGAGGCGCGCCTGAAAGCGGAAGAGGCGCAGATAAAGGCGGTGGAGGAGCTATCAAAGGCCCTTGCTGAGAGGGATCATTTCTCCACCGAGCTTGACGCCAGTCATGCCCGGGAAGACACCCTCAATGCCTCGCTGCACACCCTGCAGGGTCAGTATGCGGGGCTGGTGAAGGACCTCCATCTTGCCCAATCCGACCTCGACGCCTCCAAGGCCGAGCTCGTGGCGTCCGCTGCCGAGGTGGATAAGCTGGAAGTCCTGGTCGTGGAGACGGCTGCTGAAGCTTTCAACGTATGCCTGGCCCAAGTCCGAGCTCTGAATCCGGACATTACGATGAACTTAGACGCTGTGGATTTCAGAGCTTCGGTAGAGGACGGGCTATTTGTACCAGCGCCGCTTTCTCCGGTCGAAGAGTCCGAGCATCTCGCGGGGGATGACCGTGTTCAATTAGCTGAGGAAGATGCTCCGACGACCGACGCCCCTGGCCCTCCTATGCCCGACCAAGCCCAATCTTGATGCCGTCTTTCTAGGATCTTTTTTTTTTTTTATTTTTTTTTATTTTTTATGTAGTATTTTCATTTTCATTTTTGTTTCTTCTGTAATCTGGGGCCTTTTGCCCTCAAAATTAATAATATGACAAGCCGGTATTCCCGGATTTTCTAGCATCCTCAGCTCGTCCATCTTACATGTATTTATTTTCATCCTTTAAACCAAACTCGTGTTTTAATTCACCAGTTGATGAGTAAAGGGGAACGTAATCCGTGCACGAAGCTCGGTTCTTTATTTTATGACTTGGCCAAAGTCAAGATATATTGCGCAGAATCTGCTGGTTATTCAACCGACGTTTTAACAAACGGGCCACGTTTATTAATGGTCGGGCATTCTAAACAACAGACGATTTTCAAAAATCATCTAAGTACTTTATCTTGTAAAGTACCGTACCGAGATGGTAGCCAACTGCCATATGTTCGGGCTCTAATATCCTTTTTGAATAGGAGCCTAAACATTTCGACCTGATCAGGATCTTTTATGGTAATCTCACACCACCCCAGGGGACAGTTCCGATGCATCGTAAGCTTTACAAGACTTGTTGACAAATCTTATCATGACCGGGATTGCGAAACCCAAGTCTTTGTTTAATTATCTTGCTTTTGTCGCAGCCTATCTTTGCATTGATTTCACAAGTAATAACTAGGTTGGCCTATGAATTGAACCACCTTTTTTTTATTGATTGAAATAATTGGAATTACACAATTTTTAATCAATGGAAAATACTGCTAAAAGCAAGACAATGCGTAATAAAAAACGGTTCTCGGTCACCACCGACATCCGTTGAAGCTAAAAAGCGGTTCACAGTCACCACTGACATCCGCTGTGCGTTTATTCCGAGTGCATCCCGGTCTTTAGCTGTAGTAAGTCCTTAGTTTGTCCGTGTTCCATGTTCGTTTAATGGGTGTGCCATCTAACGTCTCAAGGGCATAAGTCCCGGGCCCCATTTTGTCCGAAACACGGTAAGGACCCTCCCAGTTTGCTGCAAGTTTTCCATCGCGGGCATTCTTATTTCCGATATCCGCTCTGCGTAATACCAAGTCACCTTTATCGAACGCTCGCGGTCTAACTTTGCGGTTATACTTAGCCGCCACCAGCTGCTTCGTTGCCAGATCTCGGCAGTGTGCCGTCGTTCTCACTTCATCGATGAGGTCTAGCTTGGCTGCTACCTGCTTGTTGTTAGCGTGTTCTCCCTCTTCCATGACTTTGGCTTTCCTCCATGATGTTTGCCCAATTTCAACCGGGATCATGGCCTCGCATCCATATGTCATTCGGAAGGGTGTTTCCTGGGTCGAGGTTTGGACACTAGTTTGGTATCCCCAGAGTACCGGGTATAGTTCCTCGACCCAGTTACTTTCTGCATTACTCATCCTTTTCTTGAGCCCGTCAACAATGATTTTGTTGGCTGCCTCGGCTTGCCCGTTAGATTGCGGATGCTCTACCGAGGCGAAATGGTGCTTGATTTCGAGCTCGGACATCAACCTCTGGAAACCTTGGTCTACGAATTGAGTACCGTTGTCAGTTACGATCTCGGCAGGAATCCCGAACCTTGCAACAATATTTCTTTCGAAGAATTTTTGTATTCGAGCAGCCGAGATGATCGACAGTGGTTCGGCCTCGATCCACTTAGTGAAATAATCCACAGCCACCACAAGCCATTTCAGTTGCCCTGCGGCCGGTTTGAACGGTCCAAGGAGGTCCATACCCCACTTAAAGAATGGCCAAGGAGCCGTGATGGTTCTCAACTCGGTCGGAGGTGGCCAGAGGATCCGAGCATGTTTTTGGCAGCTTTCGCACGTCCGTACGTGCTCTCTGGAGTCCGCGACCATTGTCGGCCAGTAGTATCCAGCCCTTAGGGCCTTCCGGGCTAACGCCTTTGCCCCCATGTGTTGTCCGTTTATCCCTTCGTGTATCTCTGACAGCACGTACTCGGCCTCTGCCTGGTTTAAACATCTCATCATTGGGGATTGGAGGCCTTTTCGGTAGAGCTGGTCATCGGCCACCGTGTACATTAACGCGGTCCGTGCTATTTGCCTTGCTTCCCCGGGATCGTCCGGGCTAACTCCCTTTTCCAGGTAATTTAAGATTGGCTTTCGCCAGTCTTCTGCTGCCGCGATGACCATGATACACGTGGGTTCCTTGAGACTTTGTTGTATTACAGTCCGATTATTTCCCGGATTCCTGGTGCTTGCTAATTTGGAGAGGATATCTGCCCTCGCATTTTCTCCCCTGGGGATGTGGGTGACTAGGACCTCATCGAAGTCGGCCACTGCCTCTCTGACTTTCCCCAGATACTTAATTAGCAAGGGTCCCTTGGCCGTGTATGAACCGTTGATTTGGGCCGCGACTAGTTGAGAGTCGGTAGAGAGATGAACCCTCCTGGCCCTATTGTCTTTTGCCTGTGATAGCCCGGCTAATACAGCCTCATACTCGGCCTGATTATTGGACGTTCTGAAGTGTAATTGCAGGGAGTGTTCCATGGCGACTCCTTCCGGGCTTTCGACTATGATCCCGGCTCCACTTCCTTTGGCGTTTGAAGAGCCGTCTACAAATACTTTCCAAACGTCAAGGGCTGCTTTCGGGACTACCTCTGTTGGCACCAGTTCTGCAATGAAGTCGGCTAAAGCCTGGGACTTAATAGCACGCCGAGCTTCATATACTATTTCGAATTCGGATAGTTCGATTGCCCAACTCATCATTCTTCCTGCTAAGTCAGGTTTGTGGAGTATTTGACGTATGGGCTGACTGGTTCGGACAATTATTTTATGCCCCTGGAAGTAAGGGCGTAATCTCCTCGTGGCAGTTAGGAGCACAAAGGCCACCTTTTCCAACCTTTGATATCTTAGCTCCGAACTCTGCAAAGCCCGGCTTGTAAAGTAAATCGGTTTCTGTTCCCTTGAATCTTCTCTCACCAGGGCGGCACTTACTGCTTCTGGGGCCACGGATAGATATAATATCAAATCTTCCCCGGGCTCGGGTTTGGTCAGCACGGGTGGTGATGACAGGCATTTTTTGATCTTGTCAAACGCGGCTTCACACTCTGAGTTCCATTCTCCATGCCGTGCTTCCTTCTTCAATAACTTGAACAAAGGAAGAGCATTTTCTGCCGATTTCGGTAAGAACCTTGTCAGCGCGGCCAGTCTGCTGGTCAACTGCTGTACCTCTTTTTTGTTTTTTGGGGCAGCCATATTGAGGACGGCCTGACATTTGTCCGGATTGGCCTCAATCCCCCGGTTTGTCAACAGGAATCCGAGAAATTTACCCGCTGGTACCCCGAATGCACATTTAACTGGGTTAAGTCGGATTCTGTGAGCCTGGAGCTTATCAAATGTTTCTTGCAAATCTTGGATGTAGTGGGATCGCTTAACTGACTTTACGATCATATCGTCGATGTAAACTTCGACGTTCCTGCCGAGTTGTGCCTCAAACACTTGATTCATCATCCTCTGGTAAGTAGCTCCTGCGTTCTTCAGCCCGAAAGGCATGACATTATAGCAGTAATTTGCTTTTTCCGTGATAAAAGCTGTTTTCTCCTGGTCTTCAGGATGCATAGCTATTTGGTTATAGCCGGAATACGCATCCATGAATGAGAGCAGCTGGAAACCCGAGGAATTGTCCACCAGTTGGTCAATATTTGGCATGGGGTAAGCATCCTTGGGGCATGCTTTGTTGAGATCGGTGTAGTCGGTGCACACCCTCTATTTGCCATTTGGTTTCTTGACCATTACCACATTTGACAACCACGTGGTATACTGGATTTCCCTGATGAATCCCGCATCCAGCAGTTCTCTTACATGCTCGGTTAGGGCTTCCTGACGGTCCGGTGCAATCTTTCTTTTCTTCTGCGAGACCGGCGTATATCGTGGATTTATGGTCAATTTGTGACAGCAGAACGCCGGGTCAACTCCTGGTAACTCCGAAGGTTTCCAAGCGAATACGTCCTTGTTTCTCCATAACAGCTTTTTGAGCTCGCTTTTTTCTTGCTCGGCAAGTGAACTCCCGATCTGGGTTATTTGTCCGGGATCCTCTCCTAGTTGGTAGCCTGTGAGCTCTCCATCAGGCTCTGTTTTCATCAACTTTGCTTCTTCTCTTACATCCAGCTCTACCACGTTGACCGAGCTCGGCGCAATTGGCGCTGAATTTCGAGTTCCTTTCTGCTGCGAGCTGGATGTTCCGGGTTCATTGTTTTTAACTGTCGAGAAATAGCATTGCCGGGATTCCTTCTGATCACCTTTGACGGTGACGACTTCATTGTTCCGACTTACCATTTTCAGCTTCTGATGCTTAGTTGATATGAGCATGTCCCAACTATGAATGGTTGGTCTGCCTAAGATTATATTGTAGGACGAAGGGAAATCCGCTACAATAAACTTGACTCGCTCAGTCTTAAAGGCTTCTTTAGAGCCCAAGGTCATTTTAAGTTCTATACACCCTTTGGGATTTGTATCCTGTCCGTTGAACCCGATTAAGGTAGTCCTGCACGGCTTTAGATTCTCTGGGTCGAGGTCCATGCGCTTAAAGGCGTCCCACAGGATGATATCCACTGCGCTGCCAGGATCGATGAATATCTTCTTTACACGGCATTTTCCCAGGAGGCCGGTTATGACCAGTCCGTCTTGATGACCCGGGATTACGTCCCTCAGATCTTCCTGAGTAAAGAACAGCTTAGGAGGCTCTTCTGTTTGCGATGGCTCCGGCTTGAAGGTCGGTCGTCCCCTGATGGTTAAGACTTCCCGAAGGTATTTCTTCCGCTGATTGGCGGTATCGCCGCCACCTCCGTAACCTCCACTAATGACATTGCAGTCAAACTCTGCTTCCGGGAACTCGTCCTCATGTCGTGCTTTCTCCGGCCTTCGTCCGGCTTTCTCCTCTGGGAGACCGGGCTTGTATTCCGATCCGTCTGCTTGCGCTTGGCTTTCTGCCCTTGTGTTTTGATAACGTACTGACGTAATTTTCCATCTCGGATAAACTTTTCCACCGCATCTCTAAGGTCCCAGCACTCATTCGTTGTGTGCCCGGGTCCATTGTGGAATTCACAAAACCGTGTGCGGTCCAACTTTCCCTTATTATAAAGTGGTCGGGGTCGCTCCACCTTCCTCATCTCGGTCAGGGCTACCTCTCTCCATAACTGTGAACGAGGGACATTTATTGGAGTATATCTCTCATACTTCCCCTCATGCCTTTGTCCTCGTGTTTTCTGGTCCGAGTTACAGGGTCGGTCTCTTGATGCCCGGTCCTTCCCTTTCGGAGGTGGGCTTTTCTGTCTCTCTTTTCCCGGCGCGTTGGCTATCTGCATCTGTTCTATGTCCAGATACTTTTTGGCTCGTTTATGGAATTCTTCCAGCGTCTTGATCTCGCTAGATATGACCGATCTCCCCATTCTGGATTCGCTATCTAAGCCCGAGATGAGCAAGTGTACGTGGACGCTTTCCGTTAATCCCTGGATTTGTAATGCGGCAGCCTTGAAACGATCCAAATACTTCTGAAGGGTTTCACCGGGTTGCTGCTTGATTCTGTCCAGCGTGTAGACCGACCTGGGTTGCTTTTTGCTTGTCGCGAAATTCAGCAGGAACTTTTCGCTCAGGTTGTTGAAGTCGGTAATGGACTTGGGAGATAGAGTCCGGAACCAAATTTGGGCGGCTCCTCGTAACGTTGAGGTGAACAGCCTGGAAATGATTGGCCCCTTGAATCCTCGGACCAGCATCTCAGTGTCGAAAGTGTTCAAGTGTGTCTGGGGATCCTGACTTCTGTCGTACTTAGGGAGGTCGGATGTGTTAAATTTCCTTGGGTACTCAGCTTCTGTAATTTCATCTGAGAACGGGCTGTTGTTTTGTCCTCCCTCCCCATACCACGTCATGTACCTGTCGGAGTCTTGCGGAATTCCCTGATTGTCCGAGGTACGGCTGTCCTTCCTATGTGCCCGGGCTTGATCCTCCTGACTCGCGTCCCGGTGATTATTTTGCTGAGAATTTTTTGTTGAAGCTATTCGGCCTTGCCCGGGATGATCCTCCTGTAGGGGATCAATAGTTTGGTGATTGGTTTCTTCGTCCTCATTCTGCTGACCGTCCCGGCGTTCCTCCTGAAGAGGGTCTTGTAAGTGTTTAAGAATTTGATTCATCACCTCGGTCATATGGTCAATCTTCTGGTTCTGAAGATTGTCGCGTTCTTCCACATTCTCGATCAGTTTCATCATTGACTCAGCAATGTTATGTAGGAGCCGTATGTCTGGGCTTCCAATCGGAAACTTTGAGGGACCAGCGTGGTTAGTATTTTCCAGCGTTTGGCCTGCTCGTCCATCCAGGTTCGAGTCCGGGGACTCCTCCATTTGTTCCTGATTAACGCCTTGAACGTCCTGCTGTTGGGTCTCGCTAAAATTTTGTTCCTGACCTTGCTCGTGTGCATGCGGGTGGCTTTTGCTTCTGGTATTAGCCATCACGGGTCACGGGAATAGGACTTTACAGTCCCCACGGACGGCGCCAATGATCCGGTGTAGATCACAAGTTGGGTTGGACTTGGCCCGGGGTGAAATCCCGGGGTCCTACGTACCACAATGTGGATCAAAGTCCACGTAGTTCGAGGGTATACGACAGGCTAATGATAGCCAGAGGGGGTGGTGTGTGTGCTCTGTGTGAATAGAAAAGCTAGGGTTTCAGAAGTGTGTACCTTGTAAGGGGTTTACCCTATTTATAGGCGTACCTGTGCCTTACCTTAATCAGTTGGATTCATCCTTTATTTTAGGGATACCAAGATATGCGTTTTTGATAGATATTCTTGATACATAGGCGGTTATCATAACGATAGATATTTTGATAAAACCACTCCTATTTTCAAGGAAGCGGTTATGAGCATAACTGAAGTCATTTTGACTAGGCTCTTTAGTTATTGGGCTGGGCCCATTTATGAGATATCCATAACAAATACTATATTATATTTTATATGTATAACATCATTAAGAGCAAAGTTACTACAAATTTGATAAGGTAATCGCTCCTTCATTTTCAAATGATAATATTTTTGGTGTTGTAGCTGAATTCTTAATTCATTCATTCACTTGATTGATTTATCTCATACCTTATTTTCCAATTTATAGATTTTTGGTCATGACGAAGCCTACTTAGAGAAAGACATCAATTGGATTCGAAACCTTTTGGCTGGACTTCTTCTTCAACACATAGATGAATAAAGTTTACTTTTCTATTACTTAGTAGTTGTGTAGACAACTTTTTGACACTTTGTGGCGATTCTTGTACGTAATGGTAGTAGTTACCTCTTTTATTAGCTAGCGATGTATGTTTCTTTACTGTAATGACACTTTGGTTTATGGTGATCTAAACATTGTGGTTTATGATGATCTGGTCAATAGTATTTCTAGGGTTTAATTGCTGGGCAATTAAAAATATGAAGCTACTTTTTTTTAAAAAAAGAAAACCTTTCAATGTCCCTACTACAAAAACTAACGCAGTATGGTGGTTGATGTATTTCACTTTCAGCGTCCCAAATGTAAAAAGGGGAAGCCATAAGTAGTACTTATTGTTGGTTATGATTAGTTTTGATGATGTCTTATATTAATGTCATTATCCAAAGCAAAAAGCTTGCATACTACATTTATCTTCTATTTTGATTAATCCTTATATATTAATATAGATATGAAGTTTAAACAATGGAGAAAGATCAATAAAAGAGAAGAAAGAAAGAAGAACTTATTGAATGGAATGAGAAAATCATTATACAAGTTCTTAGATTGATTCTAGAAGTGTCCACGATCAAATGGAAGTTGGAATGACTCAAATCGGAGTTAAAACAAACAAAACCAAGCTCTAGGAAGTCAAAACTCGAGCCAACAGGAAACCCGAGAGTTTGGCATATGGAGAGGGGTTTTTGACTCAAGCCAATAAATGGTAACTTGAGTCAATAGTGATTTTCAGCAACTCTATTTACCTATGTTTAACGTTCAGTTTAGGTGAGGTTTGGTAATTTGATGATACCTTCAAAAGCAGAGATCAGATTGAGGTGAAACCAAATTTTTATGAAACTAGACATCTAATGCATCATCATGACAAATTTCAAGTCCAAAGAAGTTTATATGAGAGAGCTATGAATTTTGGAAGTTGGAAATGAAATTTATGCCACACAGCAAACCAAGCTTCGATGTTTTGAGTGTAATTCACAAACTACACATAAGGAATGAGCTGAAATTGGTGGCATATGAAAGAAGAATCAAAATGCGTTCCATCAAGAGTTGAACCAACAAAAATGAAGTGCATAACAGGGAGATATGACCTTCAAAAGTTGACTCTAGAAATTCTGGAACCATTTCAGTAAAGGCTCGGTTTTCTGGATATAGCTCACATTATTTACAACCAAATAAAGTGAAACCAATTCCATATGAATCTAGACTTATCAATTGTTTCATATAATTTGGGAGCAACCAATTTTGATGAGCTCTTACCTCGAGTCAAGGCTTGTCTAACTCAAGCGAAAGTCAGATAGAGAGGAAGCTGTTTTGAGAAGAGTTTTTGACTTGAGCCACCACTTAATGACTCGAGCTAGAATCTTGTTTTCGATCTATGAACCGTTTTCATTCATGATTGACTCGAGTCTAAATTGCCTGCCTCGAGTCTAGAGGTTGACTCGAGCCACGTTAATTTACCTTGAGTTAAATATCCTCTGTGCTTTTAAATGATTATCTGATTCTTGATCGAGCCATGATTCTTGCGACTCAAACCTAAACCCAGACTCGAGTGATGAATTTTGTTGCCTTGAGTCAGTGTAATGAAAACATTCTCCATGTTTGTAAATGATGAATCAACTCGAGCCAGGATAATATAGACTCGAGCCAATTATCCTCTGTTTGAAAAGTCTCCGTGTCTGAGTCAACAAGAACATTCAGAAGAATTCCAAAAGGAATTTACTACTTCTTAACATTATTTATATCATTTGTGTATAAGTTTCAAATCATTATATGAAGGATTAAAAACAGCTTACCAAAAGTAGATGATGACGTCAGAAGCTTCAACGGTTGTTTCTCCAACGGACTAAAACTTATAGTTGTAATATTCTAGAATGGACCAATGCCTCAACAGACTAATATTAACTGTTTATAAGTAGAGACACATTCAAGACAGAGAATGATGATGAGAACTTGCATTGTTGAAATGCTAATATTCTGCATCCAACATTTATCCCATTCGCTCTCTATTCTCAATGCTTATATGCATAGCTCATCACGGAGAGTGAAATGATTTGCATTATACTTCAGTGTTCATAATTTATATGCTCTGTAAGAGATTTTATCACTTGTGATTTTATTATCAAATCTTATGGTTATGGAACTTTAAGTGTGAGTGTACATTTACAACTAGTAAGGGGAGTGAGTCCTGAGAGAGGATCATCCGAGAACCTAGCGTGTAATGGTATCTATTATTTTGATAGTGGATTGAAAATTTCAAGTGGAGCTTGGGAACTAGACGTAGGTCAAAGATGGGCCGAACCAGTATAAATCTCAGTTTGCACATTTTCTTCCTTAATCTCCTATATTTCTAGCACATATATTTGAATGATTGTTTATCATTTTATAATTCATTACTGCCATACAAACTACTTTCAATAAATTGTGAAAAGATTTTCACAGCTAATAAGTTTTTATTATTCACCAAATTCACCCCCTCTTGGGTGACAACCAACTCTTATAGAATTATTTAAAGGGACATATTTTTGTAAAAAAACAAAAAAGAAGTTAAAAAGATAATTAGTAATAATAAATCATACAAGGACTTATTTAACTTAATTTAGTATTATTCTCGAGAACTTGCATTTGATGCTTCGGCATCTTGACTCTTTCAGGGACTTGTGCTTTGGCACCTTGAGTCCTTCAGGGGTTTGTGCTTCTGACACCTCGAGTCTTCCAAGATTACAATTGACTTCAAATAGCTCTTATATTTGAGAGGGGTTGTGGTATTTATTATTTCTCCAAATGTTGAATTTCCCAAATTGTGAAACATGTTAAAAGTAGTAAAAAAAATGACGTTACAGAAATGCTAGATATTTTTATAAATGTTGTCATTTACATTGTAAGTATATTGATTGATTTAAAACACGGCACTCTTACTCATATTAATATATATGTTTTTGCAATATAATAACAAAAATCTTTTGAGATTGAAGGTGAGGCCCAAAATAAAAATAAAAAAAATTCTTGACCCCAAAAAATAGCGATCGATGCTAGAGTTCTAGCGGCCAGTGGCTCCAGTGGGGTGGCTTTGTATTTTTGTTTAAACTGAAGGGCAATTTTGTAAAAGCATTAACATTACCAAAAAAAAATTGATTAAAAAAATTTACTTTTTTATATATTGAACTAAACTTTTTGGAATTTCAAATATATGACATTTGATCATTTTATTAAAAAACAAATCCCTAATTGGTCATGAGATCGATATGGATTTGCAATTTTGCATAGTGGACTCAACTTTTTGAAATTTTAGATTTCAAATGATAATTTATAGGGATTGTCCTTTAATTTAGGTAAAATCATATCAATATCCCAATTAAGAAAAATAATATTAGAAAAATTTCATAGTTTGTCAATGATAAGGAAAGAAGCAATCATTGACAAGTTATGTGATCTTCATGATATTATTTTTCTTAATTAGGACCTTGTTGTCATTTTTCCTTTAATTTATTATATTTTATATTAAATTATTAGAGTTTAATATAATTTTTTAAATATTTTTTTGGAGCAACAACAAAGAAAATATTCATCAAAAATTTGCTATAAATTCCAACTAAAAGACTTACTTGCAAATAAATCCCGCAAATTCGAAAAAATCTATGAAAAATTTCAATTAGGTCTTTGTAGCATATAAATTTCAATCAACCCCAAAAACTGTTTGAAACTTCACTGCACCCCCATAGTCAAAATTAAATTAAATTTTGTGGGTGAATGATGAAAGTCTTTTTATCTTTAGCCTTAGGGTTCACAATCAAAAAAATAACTAAGGATTACATATAGGTAAACCTAGGATCGTTCTCTCTTTTCGAGAAGTCTTTTATTGAATCCTAAGTAATCTAAATGTCATGCAATGAAAATAAGAGGAAAATAGGTTTTGGATTTTCGAATTTATAAACTAAAAGAGGAATGCAATTTTGGATCAACTAAATTAAATCCTACACTACTACTTTTTTGGTATTTTCTTTATAATGGAATGGAGTATGAAATGGTATGATAATGAATTAAAAATATGAATGGTAATTGTTCTTGGTCATGAAGAAATGACTATCCTTACTCAAAAAGTATGGGAGTTAAACTTCATTAAGTAATTATAAGGAAAACCTCAAAATATCACTTGAGTCTAATACTCCTAATTAATAGTAGCTCATATAACCATAGCTAACTTCTATCTCTTGGGATATTGTTTGAAACCACTTAATGTGCAATTAAAATTGAAATGATGCAATATAAGTCTTCTTAAATTTGACTACTAAGCAACCCCTCAATGGCACAAATTAAACATATTAACTAGACAATAACACATAATTAATATAATCTCATTGCAACCACAAAAAATTAAAACATATATATTTTTCACACTACAAAATTCAATCTCAATTACAATTATCAAACTAACGAGACAATTAACATTAATCTCAATTCCAAAATCATATACAACAATTCCTAAAACTAGCCAGTATATAACTCTAGACTAATAGTAAGATAGATAAAATTCTGCTAATGTTGTCCAATGAGCTCAAGAACACAACCTCATCACCAAGATCAAGACAAATTAGCCACTGCCAACCATTAAACCTTCACTAGACATTGAAGAACACCAATTAATTAAACAACTAAGAACTAAATTGAGGAAGAACTGTGGCTGGATTTGAGCACTAAATTAGAGAGTGCCACGATTTGGATAGAGGAGGATTGAGAGACATGAAGACACGGTGAAATCTTCAGATTGGACGAGTTCATGCTAAAGACTCCCACAATAGTTAGAAGAGACAAATCCCACGGCAATGACACAAGGAAAATCAATGGCGATACCAATAACACTGATAACAGAGGGAGTGATGGTCTTCAAGGTTCAATCTTACCTCTAGAACTCTAGTGGCGATGTTGACAGAGGCTTAATGGTGGTTGAGAGATCCAATGAAGCCGACGATGAAGGAGGTGAGAATGGCGGCAGACTGAGGGTGAAAACCAATGGAGAGGGAGTGAGGAAGGAGGGAGTCTAACCACGGTGGAGTGAAGGTGTTGGAAGGATGGGCGAAGCTCACCAGCGACGGTGAGGGTAAGGGATGTCGCTGGTGAGGAGGAAGAATAAAGACACAGGGCGTAGGTCTTAGTTCGCGACGCTGCTCTGTTCCGTGTCGGGTCTCTGTTCTTTTAATATCCCTTAGCTTTGCCTTTTTTTACGCGTTTCTTCAGCTATGTCTGATAGCTTCCCTGGTCAAAACGTAAGTTTTGACCAAGGACTAAACTACAAAGTCAAAAAGAAATTGTTTGAGGGATTAAATTGAAAATTTTATAATTTGAGTTTGGAAATTTAATATAATCTTTTCAGGTACCTACAATGAAAATAATTGATATAACATCAAATGTTCTCATAAAAATCAATGATTAAGAGTAATAATAATTTCTTTGACAATTTTGCCCTTTTTAATCATACTTTAATGGGCAAAATTTCCAAAATAAACAAAAAAAAAATTGTCAGATTGTACCACTGTGCAAACATATTGTTAAAGTAGGCCATTTTGTGGTGCCACGTGTGGTGCCACATCATGTGGTGCCACTGTACAGGCGACACCGCCACGTGGGATGCCACCTAGGTGGCGTCTCATGTGGCGACGCCACATATTTTTTTTTAAAAAATAAAAAATAAAAAAAATTTCTATTAGCTAGCTCCTGCACCAGCTTTTCTGAGAAGGGGCGTTTGTTTTAAAATTTTTTTAAAATATTATTTTATATAATATAATATATATTATATATTATAAATAATATAATAATTATATATTAATATATAATTATCATATTACATTATTAATAATATAATAATTATATATTAATATTTTTGCCCTTTTTTTGGTGATTTTTTCATTTAAACATAAGCATACTTGCAGGATTTCAAAAAATAAGCATTCTTGCACCACGTACACCTCTCTGTTTCATCTTCCACTCCCTGAATTTTAAAACCCGTAATTTACAAGCATAGCTGAATTAATTATATCCTCAACAACAAATAATTACTCGTAATAAATATAAAGCAAGTAGATATATTCTGATAATAACTACTATCTATATGGTATCCGATGTTATTAGTTATAGCCTAATTTTTTAAATAATTTATATTTTTTTATACAAAAATAATTTATCTTACAACCAAATAAATTAATTTTTCACTGAACTTATAACCGTAAAGCAGTAAATATCAATCGTAAATATAAGATAATAAGACTGATTGAAATAATATTCACATCTGGTACTTTTTATTTCTTGGTCAAATGTATTCATATTTTTCTTATTAAAACCAAATACAAAAAAATAAAAACTCCAAAAGCAAAGGGCAAAAAAATGATAATTATTATATTATTAATAATATAATATGATAATTATATATTAATATATTATTTATAATACATAATATATATTATATATTATATTATATAAAATAATTTTTAAAAAAATTTAAGAAAAAAATATGATAGGGGGCTGACGCCCCTTGTCAGAAACCTGCGCCAGCTAATAGAAATTTTTTTTTATTTTTTTTTAAAAAATAGGTGGCGTTGCCACATGGGACGCCACCTAGGTGGCGTCCCACGTGGTGGCGCCACCTGTACAGTGGCGCCAGGTCAAAATGACTTACTTTGACAATATGTTTGCACAGTGATCTAATCTGACAATTTTTTTTTTTGGTTTATTTTGGAAAATTTGCCTAATTTAATGTATTTACTCTTGTTCTGTTGTAGAACAAAATATTTCGAACTTGACCTGAGATTAAATCCCAGGGGCCTACGTACCCTTGAGAGGGATCAAAGTCCACGTAGTTCGCTTGTTAAAAATTGGCTTATAGCCAGAGGGGAGTGGGGGTGTGTGCTCTGTGTATGCAGAATGATAAAAGCTAGAGTTAGATCATGTGTACCTTGTTGGGTTAATCTCCTATTTATAGGGATTACCTTAGGATTAGGGTTTGGACTGTTGGGCCTCTTGTGCCTCTAAGCCCAAATGATGTGATGTCATTCTTGTGTCATGTTGGTTGCCTCTTGTTGGACCATACCTTGGATGGGCCTACTATTTCACATCCGTAACAGTTGCCCCCAGCCCGGTAGTTCAGGTCTCTGGGCTACCAGGATGTATTGATTGTCTTGCTTGCTTTTGTAGCAATTTTTCCCGGGATAATTACTCAGTCTATGTTCCTGCATTTAATAATATGTAAGTAAATCATAATCAATAGAAAATACTTACTATTTTGCGCAAATCATTCAGTTCGCTTCTTTCTTGTCAAACTTGAATGCTTGTTCGAGCTTGATTTCTTTTCGAATATTCATCTGAATTTGATTTTCGTTCTGGTTTGCATTAGTTCTGGTTTGCATTAATTCTTATTATTGATAATCATGAATTTTCCATTAATAATTCGTTGTCCACTCTGTTGCCCCCCAGCCTGGTAGTTCAGGTCTATGAGCTATCGAGATGCATTAATTTTCTAACCCGGACCAGGTATTCATGATTGTTGGGATTTCTTGCGTGCTGACCCAAGATTTCGGGTTCATATACTTTAACCCCGAGATTCCAGGTTTGAATACCTTAACCTCGAGATTTCGAGTTTATATTCTTCAACCCCAAGATTCCGGGTTTATATTCTTCAAGCCCGAGATTTCAGGCTAATATTCTTCGAACCCGAGATTCCGGGTTAATATACTCTAAGCCTGAGATTTCGGGTCGCGCTGACTATTTAATCTGAATCTCATGTTTGAGTTGTTCAGCTTCTGTCCGAGTTTTGATGGACTTCGGATTTGAGTTTTAATTGAATTTCCCCTAGATGTGAAGTCTAGGTCAATTCTACGTCAAATATCCGGGTTTTCAGTTTTGTTTGTCTTTTATTCTTTCCTCGTTCTTATTTACCTTGATCTTGGTTATTGATAACATGTTTTTTGACTAACACTATTCAAAAAACCAAGATAGCATTATTTTCCTTGATCTCAGTTATTGATAACATGTTTTTTCAATAATAGCATCCAAAAAACCAAGATAGCATTTATAAATTCATGTACACCACAAGGGCTTTCATTTCCTCTTCTCATATCATCATGGCAACTTTACAGTTGTCCACATTCTGCCCCCAGCTCGGTAGTCCAATTTTCTGGGTTTCCGAGGTGCATTGATTTTTTTAACCCGGATCTTCATGTCCGAGTTGTATCTTGATTCCAACAATAAGTTGATTATACGAACTCAAGCATATGTTCAGAGTTCTATTCAATGATTGGGCCAGATTCAAGATATATTGCGCAGAATCCGCTAAATGTTCGGCCGATCTCAATAAACTGGCATGCTTATTAATAATCAGGATTTTCAATATACAGACGATTTAATTTAATCATCTTAACACTTTGGATTTATAATCAAAGTGATAATCTGTGGTGATAGCTAATCATCACCTATTTGGGTTTTAACTAACTCCAGTAAGAGCCTAAACATTTCGACCTGATCAAGATCAGTGATGACAATGTCAAATCAACCCCAGATTGTCGTTCCGATGCATTGTAACGTTTACAAAACTTGTTCACAAATCTTGTAAGAGACGGGTTCGTGTCGCCCTAGCTTTTTAAGTTTTACTAGTTTATCCGGGGTCCATTTATAGAGCGCAGATTTAACTGTACAATTTTCTGTTTACCAGGGTCCATTTAAGGAGCATGGATTTAACAGTATAATTTTTAGTTTATCCTGGGTCCAATTAAGGAGCACGGATTTAACTGTATAATTTTCAGTTTATTCGGGGTCCAATTAAGGAGCACGGATTTAACGGTATAATTTTCAGTTTGTCCAGGGTCCAATTAAGGAGCACGAATTTAACTATTCTTCAAACTCAGTTGTACCGGGTTCCAAATTAATCATGGAAACGCGGATTTAACTGTATAACATTGAGATTTCGGGTTTATGATTTCTGAAAACGGGTTTATTTACCCAAAATTCAGTCAATCAAACATGTAAATAGACTTTGCGGCATTGCCGTCGCAATATGATTTCCGAAGATGGGTTTACTTACCCGAATTCAATCATTTCAATAGACTTGGCGACATTTGCCGTCGCAAAATGATTCTAATAAATGAATTTTTAACAAGCTTGGCAGTATTACCGTCACAACATTGAGCCTGGATTTTAACCGGATTCAGTTTAACCAGGGTCCGCCTTCAAAAATTTACACGGAGCCCATATTTTAACCAGATTCAATTTAACTGGGGTCCCCCTTCAAAAATTTACACAGAGCCCGGATTTCAACTAAATTCAATTAATCTGAGGTCCACCTTTATAAAACATATACTTTTCAAGCATTGGAATAGCCAATGAAAACATCATATTTTTGGACATAGGAACTCTAGTAATAATTTGCCTAGATTTTTTATCTCTGCTAGTGCGACAGTTATCATTGAGCAGAATTGAATGGCCACTATGCATTTATTAACCAACACTAAGCAACTTATGAGACAAAGTAGGAGCATGCATTACATCATATACTTTTTAGCATTATCTTGAATTATAACAATGCTAACAGTACCATTACTTTCAACTTGGCCATGCTTGTTGTCACCAAGAATTTTATCTAATTTTTGGTACTAACCCAGCTCCTGAAATAAAGGGTTTGTTCTTCCAGCATCTTTGTCAACGAGAAAAATGCATCAAGGTCATAGGCTTTAATTTAGCCACCGAAATTGAAGCCTTGCAGCTCGAAAACATTGAATGCACCCATGTAATAAAAAATAATTGCTCATCTGCATAGGTGTTCCAAGAAGATGAATAGTAAACTGAGAGATTCTCAATTGCATTCTCGCCCGCAAATCAAGAACCATATATCCCTGATTGTGCCTTAGGCAGTATGCTAGAAAGTCCTTCCCAAAGTATCAGTCATGTCAATTATATAAATCTTAACAAGCACTACCGAATCACTCCAGTCAACCCACTTAACTGTATATCTCAAGTAAAGGCTTCTCTTTGGTCCCTCAAAGCCTTCCCTTACCCTGCATTGAGTTTTATGATAGTAGCAACGCAAACCACCTAAATAATCAGGCGTCAAAGGCTGGCCATACTTATCCACTGTTATATTATAGAGATCACACTTGCACTCATTGCAACCCAACCTATCTTATAGGCCTCTAGTATCAATGCAATGAACATTAAGCAACCATTTCTCTTCAAACCTATCTGGAATTTCTGCAGAATTACCTACTTCTAACCCAAAAGGATCTGGAATATCAGTTGTTGTTCCCCGTGTTTCAGATCCAATTCAAAAATATTGTCCAACAGATTTATCCTGGCATATGCCGCTGTTCGTCACTAGAATGTGATCTGTGCCTGACTCACTAAGGAGCATACGGCCATCATTACTTCTGAGTTTTCCTTGTTAATTGACTCATCAACAGTACATCTGAGATAAATAATGGAAGAACCGTCACCCATGGGTTTGGCCTCATTATCATCACCATTCAGTTGCTTTTGAAAAGAAAAATATGGTTTAACTATTGACCAGTAGGTGGTATCCCCTTATTTTTAAATATATGGAATATGACCTCCCTGGCCCCGCAGCTCTATCTGGCATCAAGTTGTCTGAAGAACAGATAAAGTGCTGAAACTTTTACTTGGAGCCACCGATTATGGCGTAGGCGTTGACTTGTGAAGTGCTGGTTGCATTCTTGTAGATCTCTTGGCTGGTGAATCTGTCATGCCTGGTCGAACCGAGGTAGAGCAACTTCTAAGAAATACTGGAAGAAGTCATAAATGGCGTCACTCCACTATTTCCTCCGGTTCTCAAAGAAGACAATTTAAGAAGATAAACAATCTTGCACGGCCACCTCTGCTCCGGTTCACTCACAGACTTTCACTGCCATGAAAACACAGTTCCGGCGGTCTCTCCTCCTCTCTTCTCTAGTCCGTCACCGTTGTATTTTTTATGCACATCTCATCAAGTCACGCTAGACTCCCATGTCTTCGTTAAGTGTAAATTAAAAAGTGTTCCTGATAAGTGATTAGCTCTCAAATATGAAGCCTGACATTTGAGTTTTAAAACTTGAGTGAAGTCATGATGTACTGATAACTGAATTTAATCAGACTAGTGTACTCGGGAATCTTTTCCCCAGAATTACTCACGGGACTAGATCTTCCAAATGGGAATCCCGATCCAATGTCCCAAACATAATGATAAATCATGTTTGGATAAACTAATTTGGCTGCAAGCCATTTGTTGAATAGACATCGGGAACCCAAAACCAAGCTAAAAGTCAAGTCGTGTTCCGAAAAATATTAAATATGGTAAAGTTTATTGCATGGATTTAAGATCTCAGATAAATATATCTGAGGAAGTTGGATGGCATGGGCGATAAGAGAGAACAGATTTCACTACAAAAAAAACAGCCTGTTTTGTAGCGGTTATATAGTAACGGTCGACAAGAACCGCTACAAATTCATGAATTTGTAGTAGTTATATGCACAACCGCTACAAATTTGTAGTGGAAAACTGCCACCAAAATGGGCACGTGTTTGAACGTTATTTTGTAGCGGTTTAACCATGGAAAACCGCTACAAAGTTGGCGCCAAATGGCTGGGATCTTTGTTGCGGTATTATTATCGCGGTTATAATTACAAACCGCTATAAATTTTGCGCCAATATGTTTGTCACGGTTCTTTTGCTGCGGTTGTAATAGAGAACCGCTACAAGTAAGCCAAAGGTCCTATTCTTGTTGCGGTTTAGATACTAGTGCTACATAAACCACGACAAGTTGTTAAACTTTGTAGCGGTTTATGGAAGAACCGCTACTAATATTTCACCTATATATACTTGACCGTACATGGAAAAAAATATATAAAACGAGAAAGAACCGAATTTGCATTATCACTAAAAGAGCCAAGTCTGCTTCGTACGAAGATATGCAGATATCTGTAGCTATAAGAAGTCGGAGGTAGCTCTTTAGCGACAATGCACATTTGGTTATTTCTCAGGCCTGAACACTTCTACTCTTCTTAATCACGTCTAACAAGTAATCGATGGTTGGGTTTTATTGTAGCCACCTTTCTTTCTGTAAAATATGTTAGTTCTCATAAATGTTAAATGTTTTGATGATGACTTAACTAAATAGTAGCTTAGAAACCAGAGAAATTGAGTTCTGCTGATATAACCTCGAGGTTGGTCTCTTTACCTTGAGGTTCAGCTAAAACTTGAGGTTAAAACATAACCTCGAGGTTGCGTGTAGGGGTGTAAAAAGGCCAGGGGCCTGTGGCCTGGCCTGTTAAAAGCCTGGTCAGGCTTGGCCTGTCAGGCTAAAAGGCCAGGCCAAGGCCTCTTATGAGGCCTGTTTTCCCTTAACAGGCCAGGCCCAGGCCTGATAAAAGGCCTTTTAGGCCTGTCAGGCCGGCCTGTTTATATTATTAATATTAATTTATGTAATTTTGGCCTGTTTTTAGCCTGTTTAAAGTAGGCCTGTTTTCGGCCTGTGGCCTGTTATTTATATTATTAGTATTAATTTATGTAATTTTGGCCTGTTGTTAGCCTGTTTAAAGTAGGTCTGTTTTCGGCCTGTGGCCTGTTAGCTTAATTAAATAAAAAAAAAATTAAAAAAATTTTTTTTTAAAATTTTTTTTTTTTTTTAAAAAAAAAACACAGGCCTTAACAGGCCACAGGCCAGGCCAGGCCTATATACAGGCCAGGCCCAGGCCGAAAAGTAGGCCTGTAACAGGCCACAGGCCAGGCTCAGGCTAGTATGTTACAGAACAGGCCTGGCCTGTTAAGGGCAAGGCCTGGCCTGGCCTGGCCTGTTTACACCCCTAGTTGCGTGCTCACTTCCTCCTTATCATTTTGCTGCACAACCTCGAGGTTACATATAGAACCTCGAAGTTTGGCAAAACCTCGAGGTTTACTGGTTACCTCGAGGTTGTGGGCCTTTGTGCAACTTCTCTACATATTGTCTAAGCAGGTATAAACCTCGAGGTTAGGAATCAAACTCGAGTTTTCTTTGAACCTCGAGGTTACATATTCAAACTCGAGGTTAATGAGATCCCACAGCTTCTTTCCGTGTCGTGCATAAACCTCGAGGTTGGATGATTTAACTCGAGGTTGGATACAAACTCGAGGTTGAGTTTGAACCTAGAGGTTGACATGTTTTAATCTGATATATCTTTTACATGATGCGATCACTTCTGTATCTATCTGACCCATGTGAATCTTATTCATTGCTTTTGCTGTTATTACATTATTATACCTATTACTAATCACATTTCTTCGAGCTTATCTTATCAAGGAAACATCAGGAATTTTTATGCTCTGACCAAAAGCAGATAATGATGTCATCAGCATTTATTGTATCTGATGAAAAGCAAAACACAAGTGACAACATTCCTTTTGAACTCTAACGGTCAAATTATGTTAAGCAAACATTCTCTTGAGGAATAAGAATGTTAGACAAGCAGCTCTTTTGCAAATTCAAACTGCTAGCAGACAGTGCCAAAATACCAACGGTCAAGTGACCTCCGCCTTCACCTGCTAACGGTTACTCAACGGCTGTATCAAGACAACGGCTAGTGTGGAAGGCTATTATAAATTGAAGAAGCATTCAATTCAGCCACCAACAGAAACTCTGCGCATTTACTCTGAGTTATTATCTTATCAGTTTCATTACTCTCAATTATATTCCTGTACTTCAGTGATCATTTGTTATCCAACTCGAGAGGAGTTAGTTAATCATTCATTTCATTCAGTCGTAAAATCTTAAGGTTGTGGAACCTTAAGTGTGGGTGTACAATTACAAGCAGTAAGGGGGAGTGAGTCTGTGGGATCATTCCAAGTTGTGTAATTGTATTCTGGGAAGATAGTGAAAAATCCCAAGGAGTTCTTGGGGACTGGATGTGGGTCAGGATTAGACCGAACTAGGATAAATTATCTCTGTCTATTCTTCTTTAAATTTCTGCTCAGCTAGTATTCTACTTTAATTCCCAAAATTTTGATTAAGCCTTTAAATTTTTAGATACCTATTCACCCCCCCTCTAGGTGATATTCCATCTTCAAAATATCTCTGATCAAAATGATTCAGTAAACCTATTCAGAGAGATCGGTGGCTACATGAAAGCCTAATCTTCACGGACTTGTTAGACTATTTTAAGCACACTTATTTAAAATAATGTGTATATATATATATATATATATATATAAATGTTTTTTTAACCAAACTAATTGGTTTATTAGTAAAACTAATAAATCAATTAGTTTGGATTTTTTTTTAAAAAAAATCATTTTAGTAGCGGTTATTGGCAAAACCGCTACTGAATATGAAAGGTCTTACATTTGTAGCGGTTTAAGTAACGGTTATGAGGAACCACTATATTATCCGCTTACCGAGGTAACTTGGTTGTGGTTCCTGCAGCGGTTTAAAATAACCGCTACAAAATGCTGAGATTTTGTAGTGGTTCTTACTAATAACCGCTACAAAATGTCACGGTTTAACCGATCACTCACTTCAGTTTCTCTCACAATTGTGCTTTCATTTTAACTTTTCTCTCACCCTCGTCATTCCATTTTCACTTTTACTTGTATACTTGTACATTAAAAGTCGAACATTATGACTAACGGTGATAGAGGTAAGAGAGTGGATCCCCCGGGGAAAGTGATAAGAGGAAGTGGCAGCAAATCCCATACAAGAGGGCGAAGGTGAGGGCATGGGCCTGCAAATATCCCTCTATCCCCTCCCCTCCCTGAGACATTTGAGGATCTTTTCGTGGGTTAGCCAATCCCAGAGCCGGTGACTCTTGAGACAGTAGGAGGAGAACAAGGCGCTACTCTTTCGATTAGTGACCTTGATGAAGATGAAGAGATAGATCTTGGCATGCCCACGAGCGAGGCGCAGCAATTCCTGGAGAGGGAAAACGAGCAGGACTAAGGGAACCCTCGATCATCGTCTTCACGTTCCACCGGATTTGTGGTGGATGTCGAAGGTAAATATAATTAAGTTATTCACTAAATTTAAATTTCATTTCCTTAAATTTAAAAGCAATAAAAAATAGTTTTTTCATTTGTGCAGATACAAATGGGAACATTAGCAGGATGTCGCTTGATGTTGCCAGGGTAACTTTGTTGGACGGGCCAAAAGTCGTGGTCCCCTGGAACACAGAGATGGACCAGCCAGTCGGCAATGGTGGTCACCTTTTCAACCGGTACCTATCGGAATTCGGTGGGAATTGGGCTTTGTTCCTGCTCGACTTCATCAGTTGGAAGCGTGTTCCAAAAAATACTAAGGATAATGCATTTAAAGATATTGTCCAGGTATGTTATATGTATTTCTTTATAAAAATTTACATCTTAATAATAATAATAATAATTGTTATTTATTTGTTTATTTTTAGTTAATTAATTAATAATTTATGTACAAAATAGAAAAAGTTTAACGTGGGAGGGAACGCGAAACGGTATGCTATGTTGAAGATTAGGGATGGGTGGAAGAACTGGATGAATCGTCTGTACAACAAAAAGAATGGAGATGGGATGGTTCCTCTGCAGCAGCTGATCGAGAATGTCCCCGACGGAGTCGACCCAAATGACTGGGCAGGTTTTGTCCAATATAAGAGGAGTCCAGCTGGACTGGTACGTCTTTAAAGCAATTATATATACCTTACATTTTTTGGAAAATTATTTAATTAATTAGTAGTTTAACTTTATTTAATTGTTTAAATATTAGTTAATTATTTATAATAAATAATTTCACTTAACTTTTTCTTTGCTCCTCCTTGCAGGCTCTGTCTCAGAGGAACACCGCAAGTCGGGCACATCAAAGGGTTCATCACACGGCAGGATCCAAGATGTTTGCCGTGACCTACAGTGAGCTGGTAATTGAAAGTAAACTTAATTTTATATTTAAATTATTGGTTAGTTTCATTTAATTTAATACTTGACAAACTTGTTATTCTTTTAATTCTTTCAGCAAGCGAAGGCTAGAGAGGAGAACCGGCAGACGGACTATGGGGAGTTGTTCACACGCACCCATAGACACCGTGATGGGACGCCGACCTTTGAGGAGGTAGAGCAGATCATAGTAAGTAACACAAAATTTTTGTATTGGTAATTTAATATATTTGAATTGAATTAAATTTTTTCATTATTATTTTATGAAATTTGTGCGTCAAGCCCAGATTGAGAAGAGCTAGGCAGAGCTCCAATCGTCGCTGCCCCCGAAGTCACAAGGGTCTGTGGCAGCTATGGCCCTATTAAAGGCTGCTATGGGACCAGCCGAGCATCCTGGCCGCATTAGGGGCATGGGCCTAGGCGCCAAGCCGAGCGTTGTGTACGGCAAGGCCTCCGCCTTTGGGCCGGAATCTCCGGCATGAGAATGCCACCATTGGTTGACCTAGAGGTGATTATTGCTCTGCGGGTTGCTGCGGGGGTTACTGCGGAGGTGGCAGCGCAAGTGGCGAGGCAGGCTGCCAGGGAGAGGCGAATACAGGAGTGATTTGATCGCTGGTACGATGGACCTAGTTGCTGCATGGATAGGTTTGCAGGTGCGCTGAACAGGTTGATACCTGACGATCACTTCACACCTCCCTCGCCTCCCCCGCCATTCATTAAGGACGATTCTCCCCCGCCTCTAGATCCATTCATCTATGAGGGTGATGCTGCTGTTAGACCTGATGTTGCTGATCGTCCTGCTACCGATGAGGATGGCGTTGTTACCTCTGCTGCTGAAGTCGCCCCCCTCGAGGCAAGACCTCATCATGCTCCTAATGGCTATTTTTTATTTTCACTGACATTATGTTTTCTTCTTTATGTTATTTGGATTGGATTTTTGGATTATCATTTCAATATTTAGATTTCAATGACATTAGTTTATAAATACTTATGGTCATTTACGTTAGTCCGTTAATATTACTTCTAACATATACCAAGTTTATTATATTTATCTAAAAAAAGTTAATTATGTTTGTAACAATAAAGTTTATTATATTTACATAAAAAGAAAGACCAAAATACATTTTTGTCTAAAAATAAATAAATATTGATCATCCTTAAAAATAAAAAACACTGAATAACGTTTGTAGCGGTTAATGTAGAGGTTCCCATAACCGCTACTAAAATCAGGCGGGTTAATTCGAAATTTTAAATGCCTACAGTTTGTAGTGGTTTTAATAACCGCTACTAATATCAGGCGGGATCATTCAAAATTTTAAATGCCTACATTTTGTAGCGGTTCTATTAACTGCTACTACCATCAGGCGGGATCATTCAAAATTTAAATGCCTACACATTGTAGTGGTTAAGGCAGCGGTGTTTAAAACCGCTACCAATCTTCGTAGTTAGTAGTGGTTAAAGAACCGCTACTAGATGTACTTTATTTATTTGTAGCGGTTGATCTAGCAATTTTTGAACTGCTACAATATAACTAATGTTTCATTTAATCAACTTGAAGTCATTTGAAGAGGATTACACTTTCTCTCTTCAATTATATTCTATCCTAGCTTTGTTCACTAAATATGGATAAGTCATGGATTAAGTTGCCACGAAATTCTCCCGTATATCTAGTGGGATTGAAAATGTTCTTAGATTTCGCCTTCTCCCACACTAGCATTAATGGCAAAATCGTGTGTCCGTGTTGTAAATGCAAGTTTAAGAAGTGGCAAACACGAGAAGGTGCTATGGAACATCTTCTTGTCAAGCCTTTCCCGGTTGAATATACATTTTGGGGAGTCCATGGTGAGAAATATGGTATGCGATATGGGGATCTACTTCCTCGAAGCTCATAGGTAGGAAATCAAGTAGCTCAAGATGATCCGGTTAATGAAGCTGTCCATGATGCATTTGGTGTTCAAGACGACAACTTCACGGCAGAAGTTCAGGGTGCAGAACCTGTTTTCTTCAAGAATGAAGTAGCACGGGAATTCTTCAGCCTAATGGATGAGAGTGATCGTCCGTTGTATCAAGGTTGTCGGAAATACTCCAAACTATCTTTCCTGATCAAGTTGTACCATATCAAGTGCATGTGTGGGATCACTGATAAGGCAATGTCAATGTTGCTGGAATTGATACGAGTTGTGTTCCCTGACGCGGACATTCCCACAAACTTCTATGAGGCCAAGAAGATAATTAACAAGTTAGGCCTGAACTACGAAAAGATCGATGCTTGCCCGAACGACTATATGCTTTATTGGGGAGAGGATGCTCGTAGGGAGTCTTGTAAGAAGTGTCACACTTCGAGGTTCAGGATTGTCAGGAAGGGGAAAAGGCGGAAGAAGAAGCCCGCAAAGATTCTCAGGTACTTTCCTTTAAAGCCTCGTTTACAAAGATTGTTTATGTCATCCAGGACAGTTGAGCATATGAGGTGGCATGAAGCTGACAAGAACAAAGATGGTAAACCTAGACATCCACGGGATGCTCAAGCATGGAAAGCGTTCGACTCAAGCTTTCCAGATTTTGCAGCGGAATGTTCGTCCTGCTTTAGTGACCGATAGTTTTAATCCGTTTGCGAATCTCAACACAAGCTACAATATTTGGCCGGTTGTCTTGATCCCGTACAACTTGCCCCCTGGATGTGTATGAAACAAAGCTCTTACATTATGTCTATGATCATTCCAGGAAAAAAGGCACCAGGAAATGACATCGATGTATACCTCCAACCGCTGATCTCGGAGTTGGTCGAGTTGTGGAATGTGGGGGTCGAGACGTATGACTCGCATGATAAGAGACTGTTCAATATGCGTGCGGCCTTGATGTGGACTATTAGTGACTTTCCTGGCCTGGGAACATTATCCGAGTGAAATGTGCATACCGGCCTTGCGTGTCCAGCTTGAAATTTTGACTCTGACTCTGTGTGCCTTCCCCACAGTCGTAAGTGGTGCTTCATGGGTCATCGGAGGTTTCTGGATGGTACGCACAGGTTTAGGTTGCAACGCAATCGCTTCAATGGGCAACAGGAAAAAAGAGGACCTACTCAGGTTTTATCCGGTGAAGATATCATGGAGCAGCTTCAAGATATTGAGTTTGAGTTTGGAAAAAAAGATGATCAAGCAAAGGTAGGTACAAAGACCGCTAGGGCTTCTAGTTCTACGCCTCAACAATGGCAGAAGATAAACATCTTCTTTACTCTGCCCTATTGGAAAGTTAATTTGCTCCGACACAGTCTGGATGTCATGCACATTGAGAAAAATGTGTGCGACAATGTGTTGTACATGATTCTAAACGAACCTGGCAAGTCAAAAGATCATCTTCAGGTGAGGAAAGATTTACGGGAGATGGGAGTTTGTGGAGACGCGTGGCCGAATGAGCATGATAGATTTCACCCAGCGAAATTTACCTTGACAAAACCAAATAAGGAAATCTTCCTCGCGACTTTAAAGAAAATTAAAGTTCCAGACGGGGTATTCAAGCAACATTTCGCGATGTGTTGTCGTGCAGGCTCGAAAGGTTACTGGGCTGAAGAGTCATGATTCACATGTACTTATACAACAGCTACTTCCGCTGGCCATCAAAGATATGCTCCTTCTTGATGTGTCGATCGTTTTGGTTGAGCTGTGTTCTTTCTTCAGGAGGTTGTGTTCCAAGGTTTTGACCGTGGACGAGCTTGACCAGCTACAACATAAAATCATTATTACAATGTGCCATTTGGAGATGATCTTTCCTCCATCATTTTTCACGATCATGGTTCACCTGACAGTACACCTTGTCCACGAAACAAAGCTTACTGGCCTGGTTCACTACCGATGGATGTATCCTATTGAGAGGTACTCATTTAAAATTAATTGCTTTACGATTACTACCTTGTCACACATTTCCGCATTAATGTTTCAACATTTTTCATTAATTACTTTATAGGTTTCTTGGGAAACTGAAGTCATACGTGAGGAATATGGCGTGGCCTGAAGGTTTTGCAGAAGGTTATATTGGGGATGAGGTCTTGTACTTTTGTTCCAGGTACTTTGATGACATTGAGACGTCATTCAACCGACCGCCTCGTGTGGACGATTGTCCAAAGCCAGAGCCACAGTCATCAGCAACAGAGTTGTTAATCCCTCGTGTTAGTAGACCAATTGTCGGGACTAAGAACTTCAAACTGACGGCACTTAAGAAGCTTCAAGCACATAGACATGTCTTGATAAATTGCACTAAAGTTGAACCGTACCTTCAGTAAGGAATGCGAGAAGATATAAAGTATCCTTTATATTTCCTTACATTTTACACTCACATCTCTTGGTCTTCTTCTCATGTTTAATTGTAGGGAATTTAGGAGTCATGTCAAGCATCAACTGAGGATCCGGACACAAACAGCAGCCGAGATTGATAGAAAGGTCCATAGAGAATTCCCGGGTTGGTTTAGGAGGAGAATAATGAATGACCACAACCCGCACTCACTAAACTTCAGAGCTCTCGTACTCGGCCCGCTTGACCATGCCCAAAGATTTACAGCATACAATGTCAACGATTTCAAGTTTTGCACCGTTTCACGAGATCAGAGATTACTTACCTAAAACTCGGGTGTATATGGAATGTTTTGGACAAGGAGTTATGCGAGCAGCACTGACAGGAACATGCAGTTCGGTGACGTCCCCTATAATGGAAAGCTCCTTAATGTGGTCAAGATAAATTACCAGGGCCGTTTCACCGTGACGCTATTCAAGTGTTTGTGGGCGAATACAACAACGTACCAGGGACTCATGACTGATGACTTAGGCATCACATCAGTGAATTTCTCCTGGCCGATTCACACTAGTCAGTCTGAAGATGATGAGCCGTATATTCTAGCCTCAGAGGCTCATTAGGTTTATTATGTCGCCAATGAGAGGAACAGGGATTGGCACATGGTTGTTCACTTAAAGCCTCGGGACCTTTACGACATGGGTGATAGTGATAATGTCACCTACGAGAGTGAGCCATTCCAGCCAGCCAGCTTCGAGAATTTCTTCCCTACCGGCGATGACAATTTGAAAGGAGAATATCGCCTAGAGGGGGTGAATAAGTGATTTCGAATTTTCTTTCGTCACTAAATAATTTGAAGAAGTAAAACTAAAAGGAATAAAAGACACAACAGAAATTATACTGGTTCAGTCAAATCAAACGACCTACTTCCAATCCCCACAACAATATGGGTATTTCACTAATCCTCAAGATTACAATTACACACTCAGTAATTCCTGCCACAGTCCAATCACTCAAGACTCACTCCCTCTTACTGATTGTAATCATACACCCTTTAGTTAAGATTCCACAACCTTAAGCATCACTAATAAACAAACAATGTAATTGATTTTCACTCCTCACTGACTAGATAAAAGCTAAGCACTGAAGTACAGAGAAATATTGAATGCAAGCTAATGGAACAATGAACTTAATTAATTTCGAATTGAATGCTTTGTGTTTTGGTAGTTGGCACATTGAATGTTCTGGCTTTTTATATGATCGCCTTAACAAGCTTCCTTGTCTTGCATTTAATATATCCGTTATCTCTATTTGAATTTCCGTTAGATTCAATCCTTCGTAAAGCCCGGTCGACCGTTGTATTCATTAAATGCAGTGGTGCTTCTCATTAAATGAGTTTTCCGTTGTTTGTCCTTGTGTCATAGAAGTAGCCAGAATAGGTATTGCTTAAAAGAATAACAGCTGCTATCTCAGTATCTAATTCCCATTGTTGCCTTGTTTTTCTGTCAACATTTAATGCTTGATACACGTCGGATTTGCTTTTCCTTAAAAACTGGATTTACTGATAAATTTGCGAAATACTTAGATAAAGATTAAACATAATATAATTATGTAAGAGAGAAATTAATGAACCAATTAGATTAGTCTGACGAAGTGTTGACATACACAATGACATTCCTAAAGCACAACATTACTTGGTCATACAATATTTAAAAAAAATCATATAAGTTACATTCGAAAAAGCTTATTCCCATTTGTTCATTGTCAAGAATGTCCCTTTCATTCTCGAGAATCAACAAAAGAAAAGAGAACATGGATGTGTTATAGGTTTTCAGAATCATTATTGGTGTCCTTCATTTGCTCTGGGTATTCTCGAGAATTCAAACATCATTCTTGAGAATCAACGGCTATGAGGGGATGATGATTTGTGATCACTTCTTTAGCTCATGTACTCACATATCTCATTCTCGAGAGTTCAAACTCCCATTCTCAAGAATTAACGAGCAAGAATTGGAATTGGACGGGAGGATTGTTTCCTTGCTCTTGGATTCTTGAGAATCACCCCATGATTCTTGAGAATTGACGATGATCATATATAAGAGGAAGTATACCCAAGTCGTTCATTCTTGAGAATGAACTTCTGATT
Source organism: Acacia confusa (assembly GCA_037074495.1). Classification (NCBI taxonomy): domain Eukaryota; kingdom Viridiplantae; phylum Streptophyta; class Magnoliopsida; order Fabales; family Fabaceae; genus Acacia; species Acacia confusa. The sequence goes on along the minus strand of CM073504.1, from coordinate 9,932,210 downwards.
CTCGAGAATCTAACAAGAAGAGCAATTGTTATATTCTTTGCTTTAGGATTCTCAAGAGTCAAATTTCAATTCTTAAGAATCAACAAATGCAAATGGAAAATGGAATATGTATGTGTTATAATTCACTAAAGGTTCTCGAGAATTGATTATATCATTCTTGAGAATTGGAGAATTACAAGTTGAGATAAGTGTGCATTTCATGTATCCATTATATCTCATTCTCAAGAATCATTCTCATTCTCAAGAACCAACGAGCAAGAATTAGGATTGGACAAAGAGAGGATTGTTGCTTTATACTTGGATTCTTGAGAATCACCCTTTGATTCTTGAGAATTGTCGATGATCACATAAGGAGAGGAAGTATACATTTTAAGCACATTCTTGAGAATCAAATTCTGATTCTTGAGAATCAAAGAAGAAGAGCAGTTGTCATATGCTTTGCTTTAGTATTATCGAAAGTTAATTAATGTGGTTCAATTATCAATCTTTGTTAAATCAAAAACTCTCATGTTTGTTATCATCAAAACAACATTCATGGTCAACACAATTTACCTATAGTTCGGTACGTTTTTAAATATACGCTTTATGAAATAATAACATTTAATTAAAGTTTTATTTGTATTCCAACATAATCAACAAAAAAGTAACATTTTATCCATTTTTTTTTTTGTAGGGATCATGACGAAGATTGAGATATAGAGAAAAAATTATGTTTATGCTTTAATCTGTAATCTTTTTTTTTTGTCAAAACATTTAATATGTAATCTTATATATATATATATATATATATATATATATATATATATATATGTGTGTGTGTGTGTGTGTGTGTGTGTGTGTGTGTGTGTGTTTTTCAAAAAGATTACCTTGTAATTTTGTATATTGTGGAAAATTTTAGAAAATTATTTGTAGCGGTTAAAAACTGCTACAAATTTAATAACAACCGCTACAAAAAACAAACCGCTACAACAACCGACACATTAACCGCTACTAACAAAAACCGCTACAAAACAACTACGCAGATACCAATATAAAACCCCTTATCAAACCTCATTTAATACACTTCACTTTCGTTTTCTATTATGCTTTCTACTATTTTTCTCTCCAACTTCTGCATTTTCTCAAGGAGATTAAGTGTTTTGATAAGGTAAGTGTTGGTAACCCGGATCAAATTTGATTGTGATCGCAATATTTATTTTTTTCGCTAAACATCCGTGTGCTTAATTATTTTTTTCCCTGATTATATTAATTCTCTGTTTACACTTGCTCATACATTATTTCATTTCCTTTTACACAAATTATTCCATATATCTTCAGAAATTTTATTCTTTTAATTTTCACACACATTATTTTATTTAAATAAAACTACAATAAATTAAAGTTAATTAAAAAAATTTATAATAAAAAATCAGAAATAATTCAAATTAGAATATAAATTATTCATAATCTAATACGTAATTAAATATAATGGTTAACGAATTTATATTAAAATTAAATATTTGACTATTTTTTTTAAATGAATTCTTTTGTAGCGGTTTTACACCCGCTACTAATACAACTAAAATTTTTGCAGTAAAAAAAAATTGTCTGTAAAAAAAATCTGTTTACTTGGTAGCGGTTTTAAAATTCGCTACAAAGGGAAAAAAGTTTAAAAAAATGGCAGGAATAAATTTCACGACTTAAATAATGACGGGAAACATTTGTAGCGGTTTATGTAGCGGTTAGTAAACCGCTACAAATTAATTTCAAAATATTTGTCCCGCCATCCTTGGCGAAGAATTTTTGTGTCTACTTGTAGCGGTTCCATAACCGCAAGAAGATATCATTTTGTAGCGGTTATGTGAACTGCTACTATAGTATCACGATGTTGTCAACTCAGCCACCTGTGGTGGCGGTTGTTCGTAACCGCTATAGATACAGTAGCGGTTGTTTTGTCTATAGTAGCGGGAATTTTTAACCATTACAAATTTACTTGCCTTGGTATATTTTGTAGCGGTTTAGGAAACCGCTACTAATGTCATTTGTAATGGCTAAAACCGCTACAAATATGCAATTTTAACCACTACAAAAGTACCTTTTTTTTTGTAGTTTTTGAGCCTCATAACCATAAAAAAGTGACATTACAAAGTTACTGATGGAGAAGGAAGGATCCAGATGCAGGGCGGAGGTGTTTCTTTGGCCCTCCTTCGACTACTATCAATGGATTTGAGGCTTTTCTTGAATTTGGTTGGTAGTAGGAATCAAAATTTATTGATTCTCCACAGTCGGCGCCAATGTTCTGTTGTAGAACAAAATATTTTGGACTTGACCTGAGATTAAATCCCAGGGGCCTACATACCCTTAAGAGGGATTAAAGTCCATGTAGTTTGCTTGTTAAAAATAGGCTTATGGCCAGATGAGAGTGGAGGGTGTGCTCTGTGTATGCAGAATGATAAAAGCTAGAGTCAGAGTGTGTACCTTATTAGTTTAATCTCCTATTTATAGGGATTACCTTAGGGTTAGGGTTTGGACTGTTGGACCTCTTGTGCCTCTAAGCCCAAATGATGTGATGTCATGCTTGTGTCAAATTGGTTGCCTTTTATTGAATCATACCTTGGATGGGCTCAATATTTCACATCCGTAACAACTCTTAATCTTAATTTTTCAAAAGAAAGACATTTTAAGCTCAATAACTACGATAAAATGCATTAAGAATCCCAATTTATTCAAAAAATAACACATCAAAATATGGTTCGATAAATAAAAAAACCATAATGTCCTTACTTTATTTGTCTTGTAAATTGTTTTTATTTTGTAAATACTCATATTTGTCTTGAAAATTTTTATATTTGTCTTCTAGGTTCTTTTGAATCTCCTTATTTATCTTGTAAATATCTTTATTGTCTTGCAAATGCCCATATTTATTTTGTGAATTTCCATATATATCTTGTAAATGACGAAAATGTTAACTCCATAGGTTCTTTCAAATCCCTTTATTTTTATGTCTTAAAATTCTCTTTATTTATCTTGTAAATGCTCTTATAAAAGAATAAAATAAGGGTATTATTGTCTTTTCACCCACAAAATTAATTTTATTTTGACTATTGGGTTGCTGTGAAGTTTCAAAAAGTTTTAAAGTTGATTGAAATTAATTTGCTATTGATGAGGCAGACTAAATTTTCCAAAAAAAAAAAATCTAATGTAATTTATCACAAATACAGGTTTAAATTACAATACTTCTATAGTAAATTCATAAGGACTGGTTATAAGCATATATGAGCCGCTAAAAAAATCATTATGGCCTCATATCTCCAGCAAACCATCCAATATATCGAATACTATATTGTATTCTGAGTCCACATTTGGTGCCAAGCTTTTATATGCCCATTAGGTGCTCATCTCTCTATTAGAGGGATGTACATATTTTTTTTATATTTTTTTATATATTGTATTTATTTATATTTAAATTATATGCTGCTTTCCGGAAAAAAAAAAATTCACCCAATATCTCAAATTAATTAGTTTTCATGATACTGGTATTACAGATAAATATTATTCAATGTAAGGACTGAAAACTAATTAATTTGAGATATTGGGTGAATTTTTTTTTTCAGAAAACAACATATAATTTAAATATAAATAAATACAATATATAAAAAAATTAAAAAAAAATATGCCCATCCCTCTAATAGAGGGATGAGCACCTAATAAGCACATAAAAGCTTGGCACCTAATGTGGACTCATTGCATTCCACTGTGCCCAATAATTTAAACAGAGTTGGGACACTAACATACTGATAATAAATTAATAATTAATGATAATAATTCCTCAGTGTGGGTCCCAGTGGAACTAAAAGGAAGGATGTAGTGGTGAAGTGAAGAAAAAGGATGTTGGCTTTCAGAGTCTTCTAATCCTTTTTCAGCTTAATTTACAAGCTGTAATACCTGGATAATTATTTATCTGAAATATTATATTGACAAATAATACCTAGTGGAAATAGGTGAATTTGTAGTTTCAAAACTAGTATAATAATTACCTTATTTCCTAAGGTAATTTCTCATGAAATTAGGAGGAATAAAAAAAGCTAAAAATCCCTAAGTGAAGTTATGGGTTATAAAATACCCTGAGAATATTATGATAAATCCTAAGAGGCAACTAAATATTTATTAAAAATTAGAAAGTATGTTGTCTCTAATTTAGATAATTTATGGGATTATTTTCCTTGGGAAATAATGAGGTAAAATCTAATATTATTTTGGGGAACATAAGTTGCCCCATGATTTTTAATATTATGCATGGTGCATAAATTACCAATATTAGTAAAATAGTTGTGAGAAAATAATTAATCCTAATTAAGAAAATTATCAAAAATTAGTAAGTAATTAATTAAATAATTAATGGCTAATTGTTTGGACATAAATAAAGAAGAAATTAATTGATGAGGAGTTACTTGCTAATAATGCTTAAATAACTTGGATTAATTAGCAATCCAATTAGCCTTGATCATATTAGCAATAAAGAAGGGGATTAAGCATATGATTAAGCTAATTAATTGTGCCCCAAAAATCAACAATGACAACTAGGACATGGTGGAGCTTTGTGAGCCTAGTATTTTAAGATATTATCTTAAGAAATTAAGCTAAATCCTCTTGAAATTAAATAAACCAATTGGAGGATTAAATACATAATATTATTAGCATAAATTGAATACATTAAATCACCTCCCAAGGGATAAGAATCAGATTTTTATGGATTAAAGCACATGCAACTTAAGCAACTTAATCCACAAGTTTTCTAAAAATTTAGGGACACCTAAGCACTCAAGTATGTCATCAAAATGACCTCATCCACTTGCCAAAGAAGTGAAAAACTTGCAGCCTAGGTGGAGGGTGGATATGGAACTACTTATGATGCAAGTTGAATCCTATGGTTATGAAGAAGGAAGCCAAGTTGGAACTCTATTATAATTACCCTTTGTGCCATTGATATTTGGCTATAAATAGAGGGCTTCCCTCTCCATTTCTCTTCACACCAAACTCATACCAAAGATTGGAGAGTTTAAAAGGAAAGTGAAGCAAGAAGGAGGAAGAAGTTCAAGAGTCTTCAAGAGGTAAGCTCTAGTTCTTAAGTTCTAGTCTTTAGTTTTTTATAAATTTTTAGTAAAATTGTAGTTTAATCTAGGAAATTATAAAGTAGAGTTATTTACATGTTTTTAAGATCTTTAATGTGTTTAAAATGAAAATTAGATTGAAAACATGTTAGGGAATAAGTTTTGAAATCAATGGATCAAGATTGTGAAAATTGTAAAATTTCCAGTTTTGAATTCTGTGCTGGCAGCGAACAAAGAGGCTGGTATTTGATGTATCAAATGAGCTTTAAAAATAATGAAACTTTCCAGTTATAAAGTAGACATGTAGAGCTTTTCAAATATATAAAATATGTGACGTTTTGATCTCTGGTCAAGGAGATATGAATTTTTGAAGTTAAGCCATTTTTACTGGAACAAAATCTGGGCAACGTTGAGAAACGTTGAAACTGGGAATTATTCTTGAATTCTGGGTGAGTTCCAGTATTGTTCCTCAAAAATAGAGATCTCAAGGATTCTGGGAAATTTTACGGATCCTCGTTTCGATTTTTCTAGAATTAGTTATGATTTTTCGAAGTTAGGTGAAATTCTGCCCATAAATGCTGCATCAGCATTTTTTCCCAAATTTTATGGAAATAATTAAAGAAATAAATCTACCAAGGGTAATATGGTCAGTAGTGGCCAAAATATCTTTTAGGATATTGTTTGTAAATTAATAAATACAATATTATCCTTATAGGATATTTGTGACCGCATTCTGACCGTCAAAACGTATCGTAACTCGACAACGAAGGTACGTTCGCGTACTGTAACACTAACTTTGATGTTTACTGTATGCGTATATGTGCTATATGTAAGTTATGCTTATATATATGGTAATTGATAGCTTTGCTGTGTGTTATGCATTGTTGATATGTTCACGTTGCTAAGTGCCACACATCTGCCAGGGGGCTTATGTGCTATTGGGATACATAGTGGCTAAGTGCTAAATGCTTGCTAAGTGCCATGTATTAGCTAAGTGCCACATATCTGCTAAGTACCACACATTCACCAAGGGGGGCTACGTGATAATAGGGTTACACTTGTTGTATATTTGCTTGTTCGTATATTGCATAGGTGAACATGAGGTTAACTGTTACCTAAGGTCCAATGGGCATTGAACCTCAGCTCTTAACATAGCCTCAGGATCAAGGGAACCGAGGAGAGGCGCAAGCAGGACACATAGATGACCCGGCAGAAGACTTCCTTTTGACGTTCCGGCGGGAGCCATCCTTTTGTTATTGTACATCACTTTTGAAATACTCGGTTACTGTACCGTTGTTGTAATCAGCCAGACACACTACGATTGGCACTTTGAATATATATCAGTTACTCTTCCGCTCAAATGCTCTACTATGATGATTTGAAATGATTTTGATAAAAAAAAAATATTCTGCTTTTGAAAATTGGGGTGTTACACAAGCTGAATTAATAATCCCATACGGGTTCTTTAATGCCCATGTCCCAATCCAAAGTGGGCTAGTTGCAATAATGAGCTGAATAATGTTGATGAAGGGATGGAGGATATGATCGATGAGTGACCTTGGCACTATGTTGACCAAGATGGATAATGTTTAGTTGGAGGACAATAGAATAACACCATTAAACTCTATCATGAATCACACTAGTTGCAGCGAATTAAGCTATGGTGGATCTTGGGAAATATCTTGGCGTGCCTTTGCATCATCAACGAGTTTGTAAAGATACCTTTCAAGGGGTTATTGACAAGGTGAAGACCAGATTATCTAAGTGGAAGGCATGTTTTATCTCTTTAGCAGATGGTAGATCGACATTAATTTCATCTTTGACTTGAGCAATTCCAAACTACACCATGCGACGTGCTTGGTAAACATAAGAGAAATTTCTTATGGGGGTGAACAGAGGAGAGAAGGAAAACAAATGAAGAAGTTTGCAAGTCAAATAAGAGGGGGTAGTTTGGGTTTGAGGCATGCTAAATTACAAAACCACTCTCTTCTAAATTCTAATGAAGTTGGGTCAGAAGTGGGCTAAATGTAGAGATGATTTTTGGGTCTGAATAGTGTTACAATGATCTTGTATATGCCGAAATGTGACCCAAAAAGGACTGGCTTGAACTAACAATAGAGTTATGAGGTTGTTTACATGGCCTTCAGCTTTCTTGGGATTGAGGCTTTAGAAGAGTTATTATAGAAATGGATAGGGAATGGCTGGTTCATTTGAAACCGGCTTTTCTCCTCTTCCTTCAATATAATTGCTCCCTTCCTTTTTTTCTCAAAACCGCATTATTTTGGTGCAAAAAGGAAAAAGGAAGCAGCTGTTTTTTTTTTTAAAAAAAATATATTTCAAGGTACCGAAAGATACTAAAAGGATACTTCAATATACTAACTGATATTTAAAAAAATACTTCAAATGATCATGATCTTGAAAAGATCATTTGAACTATTTTTTTCTGTCAGTATCCATAAGTATTCTTTTACTACCCATTAGTACCTTGAAATATTTGTTCAAGACTCTAAAATAATTTTTTAAGATAATGAAGTATTTTTTTTCAGTATCAGTAAGTATCTTAAAGTATCTTTTTAGTACCAGTCAGTATCCTAAAGTATCTCTTTAGTACCAATCAATATCCTGAAATAATTTTTTAAGATTCTAAAATAATTTTTTAAGATCATGAAGTATTTGTTTTTAATATTGATCAGTATCCTAAAGTATTTTTTTAGTACCTATCAATACCTGAAATATTTAAAAAAGAAAAAGAGAAAAGGACTAGATGCCCTTTTTGTGCCAATACGGCACCGTTCTAAAGAAAAATGAGAGGAGCGGATATTAAGAGAAGAGGAAAGAAGTCGATGCATTTTAGTGTATGTTGATTGGAGTTGTAATGAAGCCCCTTGCAAATAAATGTCTCAATGCTCTTCAAGGTTTTCACCTCTTTTTTTTTTTTTTTGAATGAAAAGGGAATTCCATTAATAATGGTCAAAAGAGTGTACACGTATGAGCAGGAACATCACAAAATGAACTTGAATAAAGAAAAGCTAAATTGAGTATGAACAACTATGGACTTAACATAAGCCAAAATTCCAGGTACAGTAAAACATGCAGCAGTAAAGATTCTTTGATTGCGGACTTCCCAGAGCTTCCAGCAAGTGATGCATACCCCAATTTTCTAGGAAATGTCAAGAGAAGGAGATTGAATGATTAAAGACAACCAACTTCTAATATCAAGCCTGAAGAAATCAGCACACATATCCTCGAAAACGTGGTCCAGCTGGTAGATTTTCACCTCATTAGTTATGCACCAGAAGGACTGATTTGTATCCTCGAAAAGTATTGTAAAACTGGGACCACTAGTGATAGGAATGTTTTGATTAAAAAATTTTATGATTCAAAATTCAATACAAAATATCATACAATTTAAAACAAATTAATACTTTCAACACTCTCACACTAAGACATTATCTTATAATGTTTTGAATTCTAAAAGAATATAAATTGATAAATAATTCCACAATATTCTCCAATGCCTTTGTTATAGATTGTCCATAGATCACGTGTGTGTTTGTGCGTTCTAAGAGTTCTTTTTTTTTTTTGGACAAGGTGTTCTAAGAGTTCTTGTCACATATTTTAAGTACAAAAGGATAATATAACTATAAAAAGAAGAATATATAAAATAATTATAAGCAAATATATGTATAAAAAAAACTTAAACAAATCTTGGAATATAACTTAGAAAATCAGAATATAGTAAAAACTGACAAATATAAAAACTTGAGTAAATCTTCGAACCTAATTCACGAAACCTCATTTCAACCTATAGTTTGGGTTGCTAACTTAATATCTAGAAATGTAAGATACTCAAAAATAAAAAATTCAGCAATTTACCTCATCAATTTTTTTTCCATATTATCTGTTTTCTCTTGCCTTATTTTCTTTATTTTAATCTTAAAACCAATGGTTATCATCAAATTAGATATTGTAGTCATATATGGTGACTTTGAACATCAAATAGTGAGCTCTTGTTATATAAAAAGAATGAAACAAAAAATGTTAAATTTTTTTTAAAAAAGCTCACATAAGGAAGAATTATGGGTGTTCAGGGGATTGGATGGGACGGGGACATGATAAGCCTATTAAGTGTCCTATCTTGCAAAAGGATATGGGACAATAAAATTGTCTCATTCTCGTCCCATTCACACTAGGACAGGACCAGAATGTCACATTTATTTATTTATTTTAAGGATATAGAACATCATCTTTTTCTTCTTTTTGGACTTGTTAAAACTAAAATATATGGGTATGTGTTGGACACTAAACCTAGATAATTGAAAATATATAATACAAATATATAATCATCCTCTTTTCTCATTTTTAGATCAAAAGCATAATAAAAAATAAGAAATAATTAGAATTTAAATTTAATAAGAGTAACGACGGATCATAAATATTTATAGTATTTTGTAGAGAATTAGGCAAGCATGTGCAAGAGAGACTGAGAGAGTGAATGAAGATGGTGATATCGTGCTAGTGATTCTAAGGGTTTTCTTAAATATTTATAGTATTTTGTTTTATAGTGCCAAAAAAAAAAAACACATTGAATTTTTTGTGAAATTTGCCAAGGAATACAACTTTTCTAAAGCGATTCCGTTGCAAATTTATTTCTGTAATTTTCGAATACAAAATGTTAGCTCCTACGGCTACCATGTGTCCCTCCTCATAGTGTGCGTGCGCTTGAAAATACGCCCCCTCCTATTCGAACCCGCAACCTCATGCTCCTGGTGCCCTTGTGCACCTTTGCTAGTTGTATTGAAATGAAACTGCATTATATTATTACAAAATGTTATATATATTGTTCTATTGTAGAACCAAATATTTCAGATTTGATCTAAGATTAAATCCCAGGGCCTATGTACCCTTGAGAGGGATCAAGGTCCACGTAGTTCAATATACAGATAAGCGTTTAGCCAGAGGGAGTGGGGGTGTGTGCTTTGTGTATGCCGAATAGTAAAAAGGCAGAGCTTAGAATGTGTTTACCTTGTTAAGTTAATGTCCTATTTATAGGGATTACCTTATGGTTAAGGTTTGGACTGTTGGGCTTCTTATGCCTCTGAGCCCAAATGATGTGCTGTCATGCTTATGTCATATTGGTTGCCTCTTGTTGAGCCATACCTTGGATGAGCCTAATATTTGAATCCGTAACAATTGCCCCCTAGCCTGGTAGTTTAGGTCTCTGAGCTGCTGGGATGTACTGATTGTCTTGCTTGCTTTTGTAGCAATTTTTCCTAGGATAACTACCTGGTCTATGTTCCTGCATTTAACAATATGTAACCGAATCATAATCAACGGAAAATACTTACTATTTTGCGCAAACATTTAGTTTGCTTCTTTCTTTTCAAACTCGAATGCTTGCCCGAGCTTGATTTCTTTTCAAATATTCGTCCGAGTTTGACTTCCGTTTCGGTTTTCCTTGATCTCGGTTATTGCTAACATGCCTTTTCATTAATTCCTCGTTGTCCACTCTGTTGCCCCCCAGCCTGGTAGGTCAGGTCTCTGAGCTGTCGGGATGTGTTGATGTTCCAACCCGGACCAGATGTTCGTGATTGTTGGGATTCCTTGCGTGCTTACCCGAGATTCCAGGTTCGAATACTCCAACACCGAGATTCCGGATTTATATACTTTAACCCCAAGATTCCGGGTTGTGTTGACTATTTAATCCGAATCTCATGTTTGAGTTGTTCAGCTTTTGTTCGAGTTTTGATGAACTTCAAATTTACTTGAGTTTTAATTGAATTGCCCCCAGATGTGAAGTCCAGGTTAATTCGCCTTGGAGCCTTCTACATCAAATATCCGGGCTTCCGGTTTTGCTTGTCTTTTATTCTTTCATTGTTCTTATTTGCCTTGATCTCGGTTATTGATAACGTGTTTTTTCAATAACAACGTTCAAAAAACCAAGATAGCATTTGGAAATTCATGTACACCACAAGGGCTTTCATTTCCTCTTCTCATATCATCATGACAACTTAAATGTCGTCCACTTTCTACCCCCTAGCCTGGTAGTCCAATTTTCTGGGCTGCCGGGATGCATTGATTTTTTAACTTGGAACTCATGTCCGAATTTTATTTTCATTTCAACAATAAGTTGATTATATGAACTCAAACATATGTTCAGAGTTCTATCTAATGACTGGGCCAGAGTCAAGATATATTGCACAGAATCCGCTAGATATTCCACCGATCTTAATAAACAGACATGCTTATTAATAATCAGGCATTTTCAATAAACAGATGACTTAAATAATCATCTTAGTACTTTGACTTGTAATCAAAGCCGTAATCTAAGGTGATAGCCAATCGTCACATGTTCAGAATTTAATTACTTGAATAAAATCCTAAACATTTCGACCTAATCAAGATCAACATGACGATGACAAACCACCCCGGAATGTTGTTCCGATGCATCATAACGTTTATAAGACTTGTTCACAAATCTTATAAGAGCCGGATTGCGTCGCCCTAGCCTTTTAAGCTTTACTAGTTTATCCGGGGTCCATTTATGGAACATGGATTTAACTGTATAATTTTCAGTTTATCAGGGGTCCATTTAAGGAGCATGGATTTAACTGTTCTTCAAACTCAGTTTTACTGGGTTTCAAATTGATCATGGAAGCGCGGATTTATCTATATAACACCGAGATTTCAGGTATATGATTTTTGAAAACGGGTTTGTGTACTCCGAATTCAATCATATAAATAGGCTTGGCAGCCTTGCCGTTGCAATATGATTTCTGAAAACGGGTTTGCTTACCCGAATTCTATCATTTAAATAGACTTGGCGGTATTGTCATCACATATGATTTCTGAAAACGGGTTTACTTACCCGAATTTAATCATTTAAATAGACTTGGCGGCATTGCCATCGCGACGTGAAGCCCAGATTTTAACTATATTCAGTTTTAGTCGAGGTCCGCCTTCAAAAATTTACATGGAGCACGGATTTTAACCAACTTTGGTTTAACCGGGGTCCAATTTCAAACATTTACACGGAGCCCGGATTTTAACCATATTTGGTTAATATGAGGTTCGCCTTCTTTTCTTCTTTTGTTTTTTTACGGGATGCTTTGACGGGTTGGACGCACAATGACAAGCAAATAACATTTATGATAACTGCCCAAAAACATTTCTCTCCTTTTTGGAGACAATTTTCAAACTCTTCAGGAATATGTGCCATGTAAGAGATAGCTGGAGAGAAGTAGTCCATTCCTTCGAATTTAGAGATTGCTTCAAAAATATAGCTGTAACCTTTATAATAAAGGTCAACTTCATTTCCTCCATTGTCATAAGCTGCTGGTAATGAACGAATCTCGTCTTCAGTGACATATACTCCTCGTCATATTCCCGAGGAACCACATAACACTCATTATTATGTTGCTAAGATAATAAGTGAATGCATTTACACTTGCAGCTGTCCAAGTAATTGACTTGGTTTTTGCTGCATAAAATAAATTGTCACAAATAACCTTTTGAGGCCTTGTGAGCTCATCTTGAGACTTGAAATTGAACTCAAGCTTGAATAATTCCACTCTCATTTTTCTAAGCTTGATCACAGTAGTTGGATTGACGGTCAAATGCTGTTTGACTTCTTTGCAACTTGTGGGATCAGTTTTAGAAAACTCCTCAGTGGGAGGAGAGTGTTTTTCTTGGGCCTTCACATCTCGCCTAGGCTTGCTTTTCTGTTGCCTAAAGGAGGCTTGGGCTGCCCTTGAGAAGTGCCAGGCACTCTCTTGGACTTAACCGTTTCAGCTTTCCTCTCTCTGGAGGCCTTCTTTGCCATTTGGGTTTTCCTTAAGACTTCGAAGATGTTTGCTTGAACAACCTCGTTAAGGATATCTAACCTACAATTTAAATGAGAACTGGAAGAAGAAGCTTTTCTTCTTTCTTTAATCGGCAGTAATTTTGAAGCATAACATTCTTGTTACACTTATTGATTGTTACACCCAATTCAAGATTTAGTGCTTCTAGTATCTTTTGAAGTTTTGACATCTCCACTACTTTAGTCTCTTGCTGTTTCCCGTTTAGCAGCATGCATCTTTCGAGCAAGACATCCCCTGCATTATGCCTGAATCGAACATGCAGCAGCTCGGTAGTTTGAGAATATTTCCACAAACTAAGTACCACAACTGCTAGGCCGGCAATTCTTAGTCAAAATCTTCGCATATCTGGTATAGCTAGGTTGAGTGGATTTCAATGTTGATTTCAGTAATTTGAAGGGAGATGATTTGGTAGAATCACAACAGTATACTGTTTTCTGCAAGGAAAAGGCAAGATTCTTTGTAGTGCCAAATGTACAGTTGATGGTGTTAGAGATGCTCTAACTTTTGATCGCCCTTTATCTTGAATCTTAAAAGACATGCCAATATCACTAGAATAAATTCTGGACTGATAGCTACATAAAATCCTGTCATGCCAGTAGTAATTCTCCTGCAAGCCATTCTCGTGGGCTCTTTGCTCAATTTCAAGGATGGTTGAAACATCTTTGAAACATCATTGAAGAGCTAAAGTAACCAGTGTGAAAGTCTCTCTTATTTTATTTCTATTAGAAATTTGTAGCATCACTGGGCAAATAATAAAGGGAGGACCTAACGACTTGCCCATCTGATAGGCAATGGTCATCTTCAGCTAACTTGTCTGAAGGGAAAAGAAAAAGTCAATGAATTCCATACTCTTTTAGTTTCCACAATTCGCTATGTCTGCTTCAGCCAAAATGGCATTGTCAATTTCCTTGCATAGTTAAGCTGCTTGTACCACATGAGTGGCATTACAAAACTCTCCATTGAGTTATGTACTTTCCCTAGAAATTTTTGATGGCCTTCTCAATGAAGTTCAGTATGGAAGCCCAGTCCTTAAATTGAATAGAAGTCTTTGATGTCTCAAAGGTCAAATCATACAGAGATCGTGCACAAAGAAAATTCAAGATATAAGTTGGATTTGCTTGAGATCTACTTTTCTTTGATAGTGTCGGACAATACTTCTTGCATCTGTTCGACCTTCTTGTTATTCTCCGAAGTATCTTTCCGGACTTCGGCGAGTATTTGATGAACTCCTGTGAGAATGTCTTTCTCAGTTCTCTTTTTACGTTTGCTACTTGTCTAGCCATGTCTTTGCTATCTTTTCTGTTAGCTTATTTTCTGCCACTCTTTTTGTTGATTTAACGGCAAGATCATCTTCTAATGCTTCCATAGTAGCTCCCATTTCTTCAATTTCGTCTTTGTGATCCTTACATTCAGATGCAGATTCCTGCAGCAAGCTCAGGTCATACAGTAACCCTTTAATTACATTATCCTTTCTGGATAACTCAGCCTGGAGAGTTGAACTAGTCGCTGCCAGGTCTTTAACATTGAGCTCCAAGCATTCAATTTGCTGAATGAATTTAGATGCCATCTCCACATTTTCACTGTCAGGATGTTCTCATAGAGCTGAGTTGTTTTTGCAAAGAAGCATTGTCTTCCTTCAACTTGTTTATAGTAGCTACATAGTTCTGACAATTCTTTGCATTTGAAGCTTAATTCTTCAATCGTGACAGATTGGGAATATAGGATATCATTGAGCTTTGTATTTTCTGTCTCCAGATCAGTCTGTAGACTGTTAATGTGGAACTCTAAAGAACTCATAAAATCATGCAGCAAGCAATTTTCCTTGTGAAATAGATCCTGGCAACTCATTTCTCAATGATTCATTCTCTTCCCTTAAGCTGTGTAGTCTGTCAAACTTTTCATTGCTGATGTTCAGCTCATTTTGAAGTCTGCCAGCTGAATTTTCTCGCATCTAGTTAACTCTATGCAATTTCTTGTTTTGTTAATCGATAACAGACATCTGATGGCAAAACAAGGTTAATACAACACCCTTCTCAATAAGATAGTTGTTTTATCACCTTTAGTTTCAAGATCAGGATTCTTTTCCATCAGTCTTTTCTTATCTTCTGTGATTTGACCAAGTTGATCTTTCAATGCATTATTTGAACGAGTACCATCTTCTAGAAACTCAATATGTTGTTGAAGGGACTGGTTTACTTCACCCATTTTTGCAATCTTTAAGACGTTCTGGTTCAGCTCTGATAGCAATTCCTTCTTCTCCACTTCTTTCTGTTGAATTTCACCTTTGAGCATAGAAACTTCAATTTCCATGTCCATCAAAATATGTGCTGCAAGCTCTGCTTCTAGCTGGAAACAAATTATTTCTTTCTTCAAATGCTCACTCAGCTTAGAAAACATCATCAAGTCATCCTCTTTACCAACTATTTGACATGCCAGATTTTCTAGCTCCAAAGCAAAAATGAGTGACTTAACGTTGTTGCAGTACCAACTTGCCATGAAAGAAAAATCAGCCTGAGATTCAAGAACCTCCACTTTCTGTTCGAGTATATGCTCTTGATCTAAAAGGGATGTCACAACATCTGTATTACTTATTTTGAACTTCCATTTCCTTAGATCTTTGCAACATCATTTCTTCCTAAAGTTGTAGGTCTAACATCCTATCTTCAAAACTGTTCAAGTTTATGGTGATATTACCGGCTTCTTTTTCCTTGCTAGAAGTGCAATCAAAACTGTTCTTCATGTCAGCAAGTAGTTTTCCCTTCAATATGCTCAACATCTCTAGTTCTTTTCTTGTTTTAGAATTGTGTGCTTTCACGTCACTGATGAGGGAGTTTGATTCACAATCCGTGTGAATGTAAATCATTCTATGTAGGCAACCCTGTCACTGTTTCTTTGTCTTTATCAGATTTGATATAATGACGTCTTCATATATCTGAGCATGAGTAGCTCAGTCATAACCGTGCCTACAGGTTGCTCCCCATCATCTGGTAAGGATATGACATCATACAGACAAGGATCCTTTGAACAAGCTCCTCCCCCAACATTTTGGAATTAATTTCCTGGCATCATTAAGAACATCTCCGAGATTCGTCAATGATTCATCATAGCGAAAATAAATGTGACTCCTTTGTCCTTTGGTCCGTATAAGCTTCATCTATGAAATATCTGAAGATATTTCTTCTCAGCTGCATTCAGGAGTCATGAAAACTACCCGTCGGTTATTGTAACATCAGAGTTTGGCAGAAATTCAGAAAATGCACTTGCGAGTAGTTTTTGTGGTGATTTTGCAAGTTCATCTCTCTGTGGCTGGCCAGTAGTTGACCGAATTATATACATAAAACGCCTGCACATTATTTATTATGATAGCTATTGCTTCAGGAGTCATGAAAACTACCCGTCGGTTATTGTAACATCAGAGTTTGGCAGAAATTCAGAAAATGCACTTGCGAGTAGTTTTTGTGGTGATTTTGCAAGTTCATTTCTCAGTGGCTGGCCAGTAGTTGACCGAATTATATACATAAAACGCCTGCACATTATTTATTATGATAGCTATTGCTTTTTCAGATTCTTGTTTGCAATCTTTAGATGATGAGTCTCCATAAGCCTTGAAGATTGGCATTGCTCCAATGTAGAACTTGACAGCATCTGCGTAGGCCTCTGATTTGATGCATTTTCTTAATCCATCAGGTAGATCATAGATGAATAGGATTACATATTTGCTGCTCAATGCTTTGAGCCTTAGTTGAGCCTCTTGGTTGGGACCATGTTGAGTTGATCCATGTTGGATTGCCAAAGTGTGGCACTGAGAGATGAAGAGTTGTTACCCCCGAATGCCCCTTGAAGGCTCTCGTATATTTTGAAAATGTGGTACAGGCATTGCATATGGCTCCTTTGGAGGCTTTAGGCCTGGAGAAGAATCTTGATATTGTTACTGAGCATGTTTCTCCTCAAAAAGTTAATATTTTGCTCGAATTTAGATTAGTCCTCTGGATTTTGACTCCCTTCCGATACATCTTCAATATGACTAGCACAGTAAATTTGAAGAAATGCACGCACTTCCCATACTGTAAGTTTAAAGTCAGAAGATCACGATTCCTCCCTTCAAGAGCTTCAAAGAAACTTGAGAAGTTGAGAACATTTTTTGGTATACTCGAGGATCCTTCAACCATGGACTGCAATCTTGACGAATCTTGCTAATAGAAGATGGAACCATCTTAACATAGGAATTTGATATTGACTGAGCTTGTTTGGCCTTCTCATGGCTTGATCTACGCTTGCAATCCTCTTCTAATGAGGAAATACAATGCAATTAAATAACAAGAAGTGTCACTTTAGCCAAACCCTTAAGTGGCAAATCAGATAGCGGCTCCTCCAACATTGATCTGCATTTGTCTCCTTGGCAAGCTAACATCTATTCTGACATTGCAGTAACATCAGATCTTATTATCTCATTGGACAATGATCGGAAGCAAGACTCAAATGCATGTTGTCAGAGAAGATGCCTATGGGGGCCCTGCTGCTTGAAAGTGACAATTATGAGTTTTGGGTGGCATTGGGATACGTGGTTGATCATATTGCCCTAAAGCAACACGCTTTGATTAGAGGTTTACAATTGAATGTATCTCTAGCTATTTCTTGGGGATACCTTGGGAAGCTTTATAGAAAAGAGGGTGAAAAGCTATTGGCAAGGCAAATATTTGATTGTGCTAGTGTTAGATAAAATGAATGATCTAATCATGCTTAGTCACCGAATAAACAATTAGATCTTATGCGGAATAAAGAAATTGAAAATGCTGAAATACCTCCCGCCATTGATTCAGAATGAAAGCAGAAGACCACAATCCTTCTAAGCCCTCACTCTCACTCTCTGTAGATGGTGTTTGAGTTATTCAGTCGTATGAGTGGACTTAGGGGACCGTGTAAATTAATAGATAAAAAGCACGACTAATTCCCACGTTTTCCCATCAAAACGTGTGCAACATTACGTGCCAAAATTCATGGGTGGTTATGGGCAGTTGAGAAAAATGTGCATCAGAACGTGGACCACTTATTAATTTTATAATTAATAAAACCCAATATTAATTCAAATTAATATAAAGTATATCAATTTAAATTAATGTACAGATAATAATTATAAAATTTCAACAGCTAGAAGCATCGATCCTGGCCTTGCATTGCCGTGGGCAGCATGTCAGCTGAGTGTCATAAAAGAGAGCTTGCACCAGCTGAGGCATTTGAGAGCTGTACAAATAATGCCTTTGGTTGAATTTCAAATTGGCCTCACTAAGCTTGCCTTACTTGCTGATCATCTTTTATCTTCACAGGTATTTGGAGCTATTCAGCAGGCTGTGCTGCGTTCACCTCAATATCCTGAATCCCATAATTTAAATGGGTTGGTATTTAAGGCTCGAAAAGATTATCACTATGCTGCTACTTCTTATAGATTGGCACGACATGCAATGAACTCTAACTCATGTAATGTTTCAAACTCGTAGATCAGGGATGTATCAATCAATTTGGCAAGGGTGCTTTCTAAGGCGGGGAATGCAGTTGAAGCTTTGCAAGAATGTGAACATTCAAGGTATTATTATGCTCCAAGCTGGAAATTATATCAGCATTTTCGACTTTGTTAGCTTGCTCATTAATCGTCTTTACTTTCTCCTCTGCTTGCATTAGTCTCTCCCCCAATCAAAGTCTCCTGCATTTTTTAGAGCTGAAGAAATTTTTCTCTTCAGATGAGAAATTTTCTCCAAGCACTGCTGGTACTGAACAAGACTGGCTTCCCTTTCAGCCTATATTTAGATAAGCACATCCTTCAAGGTTTGAACATCTGCATCGTCTTTACTTTCATAAGCCCGTTGAAAAGGGCCCTTCTCAACATTGAGATCTTTAAACTGAAGAAGACCTAGATCACTGAGGTAAGAGACAACAGGATGAGCGGGCTCCATGGGAATGATAAGCTAAACCAGCTGCATTGGCTCAAACCAGAAAAGATCATCGACGGGCAACAACCTCCGTCCCGAACGTCGCCCCTCTCCTCTCTCTCTCACTTTCCCACAGATTCTCAAAAGAGATAGATTGTTGCCGCACCTTCACTCTGGATGGGCCATCGATCAGGCTATTCTCGCCGAGGAAGAACGCCTTGTCGTTATCCGCTTCGGCCGTGACTGGGACGAGACTTGTGTGCAGGTATCTTTGGGAATTCATTCTTCTTTAATTTCATTTGAAAGTCAACAACCGTAAATCAGATGATAATTCATGGAATACTTGACGTGGCATAAATTTTGCATGCAAAAGAATTTGATCGTGAACTAATGAACGCGATCTCAGTCTCAATGATAGCCCGGAGACGTATTCCTTCTGTTTCTACAGGCTTCCACGTACTTTTCCTTGTTATGACTTTATTCTTATTTTTAATAGTATATTCTGAATAGGACTCATTGGAGTTGAAAATAGAGGAAGAGTCAAAACAAGTTCAAACCCTACCTTCACCTTTCCAGAATATCCACCAAGTAACGTCAATTTTGTTGAGGCCGATGATCCAATCAGAGCTCTCCTGGGACGAGGCAAATACTCAATTTCTCAAAGATTCATATGGGAACCTTTAAATTGCAATTCTTGATTTTCCTTACTCAATTTCTCAAAGATTCATATGGGAACCTTTAAATTGCAATTCTTGATTTTCCTGGGGTTTATTCACCTGCCTGTTTAAGGCTTTTTGGTATTAATCGTTGGTCACGGGAATTGAAATTTATCTTTCCTCACGATCGACGTCAATGTTCTATTGTAGAACAAAATATTTCAGACTTGATTTAAGATTAAATCTCAGGGCCTAGGATTAAATCTCAGGGCCAACGTACCCTTGAGAGAGATCAAAGTCCACGTAGTTTGATATACAGATAGATACAGATATAGGGAGTGGGAGTGTGTGCTCTGTGTATGCCGAATAGTAAAAAGACAGAGCTTAGAATGTGTGTACCTTGTTAAGTTAATCTCCTATTTATAGGGATTACCTTAGGGTTAGGGTTTGGACGGTTGGACTTCTTGTGCTTCTGAGCCCAAATGATGTGCTATCATGCTTATGTCATATTGGTTGCCTCTTGTTGAGCTATACTTGGATGAGCCATACCTTGTTAGGTTAATCTCCTATTATCATGTATATAGTATTATTAACACTAATAATAAATTAAATATATATTTATTATTAATTAATTTCAAATTCAAAAAATTTTAAATATTTCATAAATATTCTTATAAGTATATTTTTAGTTATTTTTTTAAAAATGGATTATTTTTTAATCAAAATTACTTAATAACTAATAATGTAATATTATAAATACTATTTTAACATAAAATATAAAAATATTATTCAATAAATAATATTTATTTTTAATTTAAATAATAACTAATTTCATAAATATTATTTTAGTAGAAAATTTTAATATAATATTAACAAATAATAATATAATTGTAATAATTAAGATTAAATTTATGAATATAATATTAATAAATAACGATATTTTAATTTATAAATATTATTATTTTATAAATATTATTTTAAATATAAAATTAAATACATTTTAATTTGAATTAGCCTCATAATTTGTGACAGAATTTCGTGGGAAATTTTGTCACAGAATTCAACCATAGAAAAATTCTGCTGGAATAATTTCTGAGAAACTCTACCATGGAAAAAAATTTCTCAACAAATTCTGCCTGAAATTGAGTGTTTTTTTGTAGTGTTAAAGATATAACCAATATATGATAATATCATTTTATATGACTAAACTTTGTCTACAAAAATGTTATATGATAATATTTTTTTATATAGCTAACACCTATCAAAAAAAGATAGTAGTTATATATTTAATAAAAATATTAGATATTCCAGTAAAAAAATAAAAAAATTATAGATATATTATATATATTAAACTAATAACAACATGATTTTGGGACAGGACAAAGCCTATCCGTGTCCCTTCCTATCCTGAATTTTTTATCTTTTTAGGACGGGATTGTAATGTCCCAAAATGATCAGGATCAAAATGGGACATAAGCCAACACCTATAAGAATAATCACAAGAGGAAGGAGTTGTATAGTGAAGGTCAATGATAGTGGTGAAGAACAAGACTTACAGCACCATAATAAAACTTAAGAATAAAAGAGTATAAAACCTACTTGAGAAGCTTAAAAAAACACTTGAGATTGAATTTAAAGAGTTGCATCAAATATAATTTTTTTCAAAATCCTCTCTTTTTATTATAGAATACTAAGTTGTTCTTAGTCAAGAACATTAATGTATAATTAAATATTTTTTATTAAGAATCCCACTTTTTTATATTTGATATTTTTCAGAAACCCGTATTTGTTCAAATTTTAGAATACTTAACTCTTCTTTGTGATAAACTATAATGTATGGTTAAACTACTTAATATTTCTTAATGAATAACCTTATTGTATTGTTAAATAAATTTTTATAGATCTCCTCTTCTTATATTTGACATCTTTAATATTCCCACCATTGTTTATATTAAAGAATACTTCACAATTCTTTATAAAGAACCATAATGTATTGGTTTTTTTTTTTTTAAATGGAGGATTCCTTATATATAATATATATCTTTTACAATATCATTTTTACTTATATTAAAGAATACTTAATGTTTCTTGTGTGAGAAACCGTAATGTATTGTTAAATTATATTTTGTAGGATCCTATTTATATTGAATAATACCTCACGGTTATGTGTAAAGAACCATAATGAATTGTCAAATATTTTTTTATTATTAAGTATTCTTAAAGAATATATAGTAGTTCATTGTGAAGAATTGTCAAATGTTATCAAATATTTTTATTTTTTATTTTTTTGCAAAATCTTGCATTCTTATATATAATGGTTATCATTTTTAACCGTTAAATATTCTTAAGAAAAAGATAAGTAATTAGGAATAATTCTTAATGGTTAATTATTATAACAACTATATGCTTGTTTTTGTTGTTGATATAAAATTGTGAAGACAAATCGTTTGAATGTGTTATATAGTGGTTGCTTCTGAGAACCATCATTTTTTTAGCAAATACATGACTTCACACATAATTAACGGTTAGATTTTAGCCTTATATATTCTTGCGCGACCTTTGCCTTCACATATATAACATTTATTTGTTGTAACCATTATTCATTAAGCATTATATGTGCGCGAATCAATAGTAGGTTTCTCTCTTCATAAACCTTATTTTATTGGGGTAAAGTTGGAAACTTCTTATAATTTAAGATAGATTTAATGAATTAAATGTTTTTTCTTGATTTTTTTTGCCCAAACTGCTTTTTTCTAGATTTCATTTAAGTGATTGCAAGTGACATATATTACAGACCTGATGACACATATTAACAAAATGAGTTGAAAGCTAGTCAGTTACATACTTCTTTGGTCCTAGCTATATATAAGGTGGGGAGAAAATGTTTATTATAGTCCTATTATAAGTCGCATTATTAAATTTTTTATATGAATATGTAATTTTACCCTTCATGTAATTATGTTGACTTTGTTTCCATGAGGTATATTATTAAACAGGGATAAAATTAAAAAGTAATTAAATTTTGAGGCAAAGCTAGTGAGTTTTAAGATTTTTCATGCTATATGCAAAATATGTTGGAAATGAATTATAAATAGGATCATCATTCAAAAATTCTAACACTTTTCACCATTATCTTTATTAATTATAATAAATTTTAACATCATAGTATTTTTTTAAAATGTCATACTAATGTTATATATGGAAAAAAAGATACTTGATATAATAAATATCTTTCAACTTATATTTATTTTAAAAATATTTTTTTCGAATTTTCTAATATATATTAAGAACTTATAAGGATAAGAGGGAGTAGATTATAGCAAAGAAGCAAACCAAATCAATATGAAGTGATGGCAATTTATTTTACAGAAAAAATATTAGACATTTTCAATTTTTTTTAATATAATAGGCATTTAACTATTGGGTTTATGTGCTCTTTATTCAATTAAGCCTAATAGGGCTTAAATGAGACTACAGCCCAAGAACTCTATGGCCCATGTGGTCTAGGATTAAGTCTTGGATGTAGTAGTATATAAACACACTTTAACTTACTTGTGAACAATAAAAGACAATAGGAGGCTCTCATCACAAAAAACCCTAGAGGTAGACGTTCATCATCTGAACGGTTGCCCACACAACTATCCCATCCCACTCGAGAGATAGTCTGGAAGGTCGATCATAGAGCGGACTACGACGGTTCGTGGAGAGGCTTTCAGATCACTGTATCTTTCCAGGTAATCAAAACGATGAAGGTTCTAATCTTTCCTACATCGAATCGGTTAAATACGCTTCCTCATTTTTGATGAGATTCCTATAATTGGCATCAGAGCTAGGTTAATGAGGAAAAGAACCCAGTTTTAATATTCTTTCATATTTCATGTGATTCTTTTATAAAATTACTTTCTTGAAAATATGGCATCTTTTTCTATATTTGTTATTTATTTCATGGTAATTATTCTTTTATAATTCATATTTGATATTAGTTTTAATTTTAATCGGTTGATTGCTTTAATCCATGGTTAGATTCTCTCATGTATTTCTTGATTTGTAACAAGGAGGCTAATCCCATATGATTAGGTTTCCTCCTTGATGTTTTTATTTTATTTTCAGAATTTCTATGTAATTTTTGAATTTATGTAAAAGTTGGAAATCAAGAAACTCAAAGAAAATGAGAATTTAACACTATAAAACAATTTTCGTGGACCTCTGGACTTCGGATTTGGACGAACCACATATGGTTGGAAAGAGGACAGAAAGACGAGCATAGATCTGGAAACACCGATGCCAGAATCCTCCCCACGCGCCGCCACAAGCGGTTGCGAGTGGCCTTCACACGCCAGCAAAGAACAGGCGTGTGAGGGCGAGTGGAGAAGCCGTTTGCGGTGGTTCCGACAGCCGTGTTATTGTCTCCCAGTGGCGGTCCTTCCCCTAGAGTTTTGTGATGAGATGACTTCGGATGAAGACGTGGTAGAAGTGGAGGCTAGAGTTTCTCTTTTGTGTTGTAGGGTTTCTAGCCAAGGATTGGGTTTTTGGGCCCATGGATATCCTAAAGGGGCTTGGACAAATACCATGGGCTGGACAAAAGAGAAATTCTAAAGTTGTAAATTTTTATAGGAAAGCCATGGATTAAAGTTATTTGTTTAATTGTTTAATGCTTTTATTGAAAAGTATGAATTATATGTGCGATTAACATGATTAGAAATAACATGCCATATAGAATAGGAAGATGTTGTATTGTTGCATAATCACATGTCATAATTGCATAGTAGCTATATGTCTTGAATCGACTAGTATGATAGTTATTATGTGAGATTATTTAGGTTATCCACTAATTAATTATCAATTATTATGATTTTTATATTAAAATCTAGAATAATAATTGGATTAATTAATTGTGAAATTAAAATCTAGATAATTATTAAATTAATGATCAATTATTATGATTTTAAATTAAAATCTAGAATAATAATTGGATTAATTAATTGTGAATTAAAATCTAGATAAATAATCTAGGAAATTTCCTAAGAGAATTGAAATTTTGAGTAATTTGTGGGCTATTTAAAATGGTCATGTGAAGCAAATTCTGCCAATCATGACTAGATTTTAGATACCTACTGATTTCTCTAAATTGAACAAATTCTTGGAAATTGAAAATTCTAAATTTAAAATATTAAATGGGTGAAGGTTTTAAATTAAGCATTTAATTTTAAAATCTACGGACTCCAATTGTGGGTTTATTAGTGAAATGGTTATCGCTGAAGCCCCATCGGATAAGGATAACCCTAATATTTTCAAAATTTTAGTAAAGTTTTTGCACGGCCCATCGTCGGCAATACTTAGATACTAAAGATATTTTTGAAAGTAAACAATGGTTAAATACATTCAACTTTGGTAAAATTGTTAACCCTCTCATCGAGGCTCTAGCAATGGAACTAAAGGCCCAAATTAACAATATTGGTTTTACAAGTATCTTGCCCATCGTAAGTCTTATAAAGATAACTAATGGATTGTTAAACAATAAACGAATAGTAGTTATTAGAATCTACTAGTGCTATATCTGTTTGTTGTTAATTATAGTTTATAATTAGTGTGCATTTCCTTTTTTTTCAGAAAAATGTCTTCATTCAATCCTTTAGCTACTATTTTGAGCCAAAAACCTATGGATGGTACAAACTACAAACAATGGAAAACTAATTTGGATATTGTTCTTCAATATGAAAAGCTCAACTTTGTTCTGACTACCCCTAAGCCAGCGCAACCTGCTGCAGATGTGTCTGATGCAATTCGGACTCAATTTCAGCAGGAGAAGGAAAAATGGGAGAAGGCGAATGTAGCAGTTCGCTGCTATATTTTGGCCAGTCTCTCCAGTCACCTTCAGGTGCAAGTGAGCATGATTAAGAGTGGAGCAACAATGCTCCAGACTCTTGATGGCATGTTTGCTATGCCTAGTAGCTCTGCAAGGCAAAATGCGTTGAATGCAGTCACCAAGACAGTGATGTCTGGAGGAAGTGTGCGGGATCATTGTCTGACAATGATAGCAAACTTCAAGAAGGCTAATGACCATGGTATCAAGTTTGAACAAGAAGTGAAAGTTGACCTTCTCTTATAATCATTGCCTGAATACTTCAATCAATTCAAGATTAATTATAATATGAATAAGATGAATCTTGACCTCACTCAACTGATGCACGAGCTTGAGACTGCTAACAGTCTCTAGTCAAGCAGGGAAGTGCACTTTTTGTTAGTGAAAGTTCTGTGAGACCTAAGGGGAAACCCAAAGGAAAGAACAAAAACAAGAAAAAGAGGAAATCAGGTACTCCAGTTGCCAAAATAGTTGCAATGAAGCAGCCAAAAGGCAAGTGCTTCAAGTGCGGACAAAAGGGGCATTGGAAGAAAGATTGCCCACGTATGAAACAACCAGGTATGGGTAATTTACATGTGATTGAGGCTTGTTTAGTGGAGAATCACAATGATAAATGGATCGTTGATTCAGGAGCCACTAATCATGTTTGTTACTCTTTGCAGTGGTTGAAACATAACTTGCCTGTAAGTAAAGGACAAAGAGATTTGAGGCTTAGAAATGGGGAGCTTGTGTCTGCACAAGCAATGGGACAAGTTGTTTTATTTTTTGATAATTGTAGAACTTTGGTTTTAGAAGACTGTTGATTTATTCCAGAATTTCAGAGGAATTTAATTTATGTTTGTTGTTTGGATAAACATGGTTTGACAGTTCAATTCAATTCATCAGTTTCTATAAGAAGTTCATCTTCTTTTATTTGTTTTGGTATAAAGTTTAATGGTCTTTATTTCCTTAATCTTGTTCCCTGTGAAGTTAATCATGTTGAATTAAAAGATGTTAAGCATGTCAATTCATCAAAGAAAAGAAAAGTTTCAAATGAAACTTATCTTTGACATTTGAGATTGGGTCATATTAACTCTAACAGGATACAAGGTTGGTCAAAAGTGGGATTTTAAAATCCCTAAATTTTGAACCTATACCAGTTTGTGAATCTTGTTTAGAGGGCAAAATGACCAAGAGATCCTTCAAGGCCAAGGGAAAACGTGTCACACTTAAGCTGGAATTGGTACATACTGATGTATGTGGACCAATAAATGTCCAAGCCAGAGGCGGGTATCAGTATTTCATCACATTTACTGATAATTACTCTAGATTTGGACATGTGTACTTGATGCGTCACAAGTTTAAGGCTTTTGGAAAATTCTAAGAGTTCAAGGCTGAGGTAGAAAAGCATCTTGGTGTTCAAATTAAAACTCTTCGATTTGATCGAGGGGGTGAATACCTATCTAGAGAATTCAGGTCTTACTTGACTAAAGAGGGGATAGTTTCACAATTATCTTCTCTAGGGATACCCCAGTAGAATGGAGTTGCTGAAAGGAGAAATAGAACCCTTTTAGAAATGACAAGATCTATGCTCAGTTATTCATCTCTTTCTGATTCATTCTGGGGATATGCCTTAGAAACTGCTATGTATCTATTGAACTTAGCACTGTCTAAGTTGGTTTCCAAGACACCAATAGAATTGTGGAAAGGGTGTAAGCCCTCCATGAATCATATTCAGATTTGGGGTGCTCCAGTACATGTCTTGCAACAGAAACCAGATAAAATGGACTCGTGTACTGAAGTATGCATGTTCATCGGCTATCCTAAAGGAACCAGATGTTCGTTATTTTATAGTCCAAAAGAAAAGAAGGTCATAGTGAGCACTCACACGACTTTCTTAGAGGAGGACTATATGGAAAATTATAAACCAAGGAGTAAGGTTATTCTTGATGAGCTAGTCTCAGATCAAGTTTCATTGCAACCTTAGGCGGTTCCAGCTTTTATTCCTGTGGTTGTTCAAAGAGGGGAAAACATACATGATGAACAAACACAGGAACTAGATACAAAACCAGAAGTTCAGCATGATAATGAAGTTCAACATGATGATGAACTTATGGAAGAACAAAATCATGAATTGGTTAATCCACTTAATGAGGATCCTCATCTAGAAATTGTTAGCCCACAAAATATGGAACCCCCCATAGATGCACAACATCAAGTGTGACAAAGTCGTAGTGGGAGATTGATTTGTACACCTGCAAGATATCTCTTGTTGGGTGAGTCAAATCAGGATGTCATCATTGATGAAGATGATGATCCCACAAGTTATGACGAAGCACTAGGAGATGTTGATGCTCAGGAATGGCTTGAGGCTATGAATCGTGAAATGGATTCTATGTATTCCAACTCAATTTGGTCTCTTGTAGAAGCACCTGAAGGGGTAAGACCCATTGGATGTAAGTGGATTTACAAGAGAAAGAGAGGATTGGACGGGAAGGTTGAAACCTTCAAAGCTAGATTGGTGTTGATAGGATATTCCCAAAAGGAAAGTGTGGATTATGAAGAAACATTTTCGCCAGTTGCCATGCTTAAGTCCATCCGGATTCTCTTAGCTGTTACAACAAATCTTGATTATGAGATTTGGCAAATGGATGTCAAAACTTCTTTTCTAAATGGAAATTTGGAAGAGGAAATCTATATGCAGCAACCAAAAGGGTTTATAGCCAAAGGGCAAGAAAAAATGGTATGTAAGTTGCAAAGGTCCATTTATGGACTTAAGCAAGAATCCAGATCATGGAACATCATATTTGATCAAGCCATTCAGTCTTATGGTATTGAGAAAAGTTCTGATGAGCCGTGTGTGTATAAAAGGATCCAAGGTAATGCAGTATCTTTTCTGGTACTTTATGTAGATGATATACTCCTTATTGGAAATGATACAGAGGTATTGTTAGGCATAAAAACTTGGTTGAGCAAGCATTTTGATATGAAGGACCTGGGGGAAACCAATTATGTTCTTGGTATTAAACTCTTGCGAGACCGGAAGAATAGGGTTTTGGCATTATCCCAGGCTAAATACATTAACAAAATACTTGTCAGGTTTAACATAGAAAATTCCAAGAGGGGAATTATACCCTTCAGGCATGGGATTCATCTCTCTAAGAAGCAATCTCCTAAAACTCCTGAGCAGAGAGAACGCATGTATAGGGTACCTTATGCTTCAGCAGTAGGTAGTCTCATATATGCTATGCTATGTACCGACCAGATATTTGCTATGCAGTGGGAGTAGTGAGCCGGTACCAATCTGATCCTGGAGAGGAACACTGGGTAGCGGTTAAACATATACTCAAGTATCTACGAAGAACGAGAGATTATATGTTGGTCTATTCTAGTGGGAGTCTTGAAACCATTGGTTATACGGACTCAGATTTTCAAGGAGATATTGACTCAAGAAAGTCCACCTCGGGATATGTGTACACCCTTAATGGTGGTGCCATTTGTTGGAGAAGTGTAAAACAATCATGTGTGGCTAACTCTGCCACAGATGCTGAATATGTAGCTGCTTCTGAGGTTGCAAAGGAAGTTGCATGGTTAAAGAAGTTCCTAATGGACCTTCAGGTGATATTAGGTGTTAACTCTCCTATCACACTTTAATGTGACAACAGTGGGGCAGTAGCACAGTCCAAGGAACCAAGGTGTCACAAGAGACAAAAACACATAGAGAGGAAGTACCCACTTGATCCGAGATATAGTTAAAAGAGGAGATACTGTGGTAGCAAAAATATCATCAGACAAGAACCTTATTGACCCTTTTACTAAGAGTTTGCTAGAACATGTGTTCGAGAGACATGTTACATCTATGGGTCTTAGGAGGATTTCAGATTTGCTGTAGCTTTAGGTAGTTGTTATTTCACTTTGTTATTTTGTGTTTCTTTTCAGCAAGACATTATGACATTGCAATTTTTCTGAATGTTATAAATGAGGTGTTTTATCATTGATTTCATACACTATTTACAAACTTTAAGGTCCGGATCAATTGTGGAGTATATGATCATATGGATTCGTTCATAGAGGACATGGTCATAGGTTCTCACAATTGATGAATAAGTTCATAGCGCTGTTAAATTAAGTTGGGCACTTTATTTAGGCTGCAATATTTTATGAAATGGTTTTGTTAGAATCATTATAAAATATTGGTGTCAGTTAATGCTTGCATTGAATGGATCAAAGAGAGATTTGATTAAGGTTGTTTTTTCTATCACAAGGAATAAAATCTCCAGATAATTATAGTCATGTAGTTACTCTTAATCCTGAGTTTATTTTAAATAGGTAGTCGAATAGTTTTCATTCTTTAATTTACCAACATGTGAGGTTTGATCTATATGACAACCAATAACTTGGTATTTTGGGATTGTGACTATTTGGTTATCGGTGTTTATGAGATAAACAACATGGAATTTATAAGAAATGTCCCCTTGATATGTTTCGGTACTTGGATATTGAAGACACTGGCCAGTGCATGTAATCCATTAGAGAAACTATAATAGTCAAGGGAATAAATAATTGATTGGGTTACAACAAACTAGTCAATCAAATTATAAACATTATATAAAGGGGTAATGCATATTTGTGTTATAAGTGTCATTTTTCTTGGAGATCACGTTCGGGCTTTTAGTGTAGTAACACCGAACTAGATAATCTTCTGTAGATTATCATGAGCCTTGATGAATGACAAATGGTAGATCCCTAGGCTAGCTCGAGACAAGGGATGGGGTATATTATCATATAATGATGGCTTATGGGCCACATGGTCTTGGGTTTACGAACTCAAGTTTGTGTCTTAAAGAGCAAGTGGGAGATTGTTGGGTTTATGTGCTCTTTATTCACTTAAGCCCAATTGGGCTTAAGTGAGACTACAACCCAAGAACTCTATGACCAATGTGGTCTAGGGTTAAGTCTTGGATGTAGTAGTATATAAACACACTTTAACTTACTTGTGAACAATAAAAGACAATAGGAGGCTCTCATAAAAAAAAACCCTAAAGGCAGACGTTCATCATCTGAATGGTTGCCCACACAACTATCCCATCCCACTCGAGAGATAGTCTGGAAGGTCGATCATAGAGCGGACTACGACGGTTCGTGGAGAGGCTTTCAGATCACTGCATCCTTCCAGGTAATCAAAACGATGAAGGTTCTAATCTTTCCTACTTCGAATCGGTTAAATACGCTTCCGCGTTTTTGATGAGATTCCTACATTAACTCAATACAATATTTGGAGTGTTTTTAGCAGTGAAAATTTGGAGTTTCAAAACATCAACAATATTATTAAAATATAACACTAACACACAGATAAATGGAACCAAAAGTTGTTGGTTGAGGTGATATGGGATCTCACACCAGTAAAGAGGATAACACTAGTTTAAACACGCAACATGCACTTATTAAGAAATATGAAAACACTTTGCCCTTAAATCTCAAGAGAAAACCCTTAATCAAAATAAATAAAAAAAACACACATACTGATAAACGGAGCACTACTTACCTTTTTTTTTTTTCTCGGAAGAGCACTACTTACCACAAATCAAGCCTTCTAATAGTGATAAGAGGTAGTAGGTAATATCAACGAAGCAAACAAAATCATTCTAAAATGATGATAATTTATTTTTTAGAAAAAAAAAGAATTAGACACTTTTTAATTTTTTTTTTAAATATAAAAAGGATCTTAACTCAATACATATGTCTTTTTAGTAGTGAATATTTGGAGTTTTAAAACATCAACCATATATATATATATATATTATCAAAATATAACATTAACGAACAGATAAATGGAGCACTTACCACAAATATAATATTTTGAAATTTAAACACAATTAGTAATATTAAATTACTACTTCCTCTGGTCCTAATTGTAAGACATATTTAACCGATTTTAGGGAGATTAAGGAGATGAGTTAAATTAATTAATTTCACTCATCTTCCTAAAATGCCCTTAGATAAATTTTCAATGACATTAATATACCTCCCTGACCTAGAATCTTCCTTTACATGCTTTTTAATTGAAATGATGGTCTTGCTATATATACATATGTGTGTGTGTACACACATATGTACGTATGTATGTGTATGCACACACATATATCTACAAACCCCAAAAAAAAAAAAAAAACACACACACACACATATACCCCCCACAGATACACACAAATAGAAACCCCCATATCCCCCCACACACACACATATACACACATCCATACACACATATACATAAATACACAAATACACACACACATATAAGTGTATGAGTATGTACACACACATACATAGACACACACGTATATACATAAAAACACACACATATATATTCATATATTTATATAATGCGTGTGTATGTCTATATGTGTGTGTATACATATATAAATATATATGTGTGTCTATGCATATATGTGTATGTTTATATATATATATAGGTAAATTAACGTTAACTTATCGATAAATAAATTAAAATCCAACAATTTAAGAGTTTTATTAACTAGAAAATTTTATGCACCTAAATGCATATACTTACAAAAAACTAAACACACTTGAGAGAATAAAATAAGGGTGTTTTAGGAAGAAATAGACAAAAATTTAAATTTTGTCCTATAATTAGGACCAAAGCCAATTCTCAAATATTGTCCTATAATTAGGACTAGAGGGAGTACTATTTATATTCTCTTACAACTTTTCTTGACTGAATTTTTTTGTGTGGACACATCTACCCTAGCCTTCACCATGTATAGAAGGGACCATTCACACACACAACCCTGGTTTCAAGTCTTCTTTTCCCATATTTGTTTGTTTGATTTCTACTTTTGAATTATTAAGTAGAAGACTAGCTCAGGTCTACCACAATAAATGCCACCAGGACTACACCCACTAGCTTGTGGCCTGCCATTGTGTAATACTGTGCCATTATCAATATTGAAGGTGTTATTTTGGCCCGTATGCCCATATTTTATCATTATTGTAACCATGTTGGCTTTAGATCTAAATTCTTATGCAATTTAATACATCTTTCAACTCTTCTAGAATGCTATTTAGATCTTGTTGGTGACAGCATTTACAAAAAAAAAAAACTAATT
Organism: Acacia confusa; assembly: GCA_037074495.1. NCBI lineage: Eukaryota > Viridiplantae > Streptophyta > Magnoliopsida > Fabales > Fabaceae > Acacia > Acacia confusa. The sequence continues at coordinate 9,899,709 of CM073504.1, read as the reverse complement.
AATTCAAGTTGTGTTTAAGGACACTATTCTTAAGAACTATTATATATCTCGTAAAACGAATCCTTTTTACAAGAATAAATTGAGCAGAAAAATGAAATATAATATAACAAAGTAGGTAGAGAAAACTTTAAACGAAGAAAGTAGGGGCTCGAAATTCCAAAACTGAGGTATTAATTATAAACCTTTGTGGCCTGAAACACTTTATATTGGCTTCAAATTCTAAACGTTGGCAGCCACTTAATTGTAATGAATTGGAGGTTTCTAAGAGTTAAAAGCTATTAAAAAGGACTAGAGAAATCAGTCTAAAACATTTGGAAATTAAAGGTTGTTCGGTTCTAAGAACTTGAGTGTCTAACCCAAAGGATTAGCTACTGTTTATATGGGATCAATATAATCTTAGCCATTTCCTTGTTCAGATAATCGACAGTGGATATGGTCACGACAATACCTATAGATTCAAGTATCACCAGACAATGGATCACCGTGCGTACACCAGGTGACCGGAGTCACAGAGGGGGTGGGGTGTGTGCACAGTGTGACTGAATTAAGAATAGAGGGTCAGAGCTTGTGTACCTAGAGGACAACCTCTGTATTTATATAGGTTACCTTTAGGGTTTGTTCATCATCTTATGCGCCGCATCTCTGCTCCACGTATACCCCTGTGTCTTGTCTCTGGTCCCCTATAAACGGTTATTGCTGCTCCACTACCTGCCTGCTCCACTACCTGTACGAACCGGGATTAGTGGAGGGTGTGAGGTAATTAGCATTGTACCTGTGTGCAACAGTTTGCCTCCATGCTGGACTTAGGTATTGGGCCATTTACCCCTCTTGGCCCAATATATGAGTCCGGAACAGTTGCCCCCCAGCCCGGTAGCTTGGGTATCCAAGGTGGCGGGATGAAATTTACCGGGATGGAGGCTTACTCGTGGTGACTTGTCTCGCTTCATCTGAGATGCGTTATTGTGGCCTACGCTTTCATCCGGTTTTAATCCAACTTTGCTTGCTGGGATTTGCCCGGGTTGCAAGCAAAGTAAGAGAGTCAATAATTAAAACTCGGAGCCGGGATGTAATCATCGAGGTGGGTGCCTCCAATATTCCCTTCGCTTACTTATGCTCTTGAAAGTAGAGCCAAAACCGGGTTATACGTTTAACCTTGTTTCTCTCTATTGCTGAACGTCCTTAGTAGGCTATACCGCCTTTATAGGTGTTGCTTCGATTTCCGCCGAGCATAATCAAGAGTTTTCTTTCTCCTGCCAGGTGGCTTCTTTGCATTTGTTGGGGGAAACCTAACGTCGCCTCCTAACGCCCACAATCTGCGAGTGCATTAAAGGCACACCTCATTTCCCAAGAGTGGCCATCATTTCGAATTTCCTTTTTGACCTTTCTGCCCCTAACCTTTCAAATTTGCGCTTTGGGGATTATTTACATTCACCCCTCTTTCATCTGTGACTCTACTTCTGCCGAAGTTCTTACAACTCTCGCAAGCTTCATTCCTCTTTACTCACCTCCTCTTCCATTTGAACTTTCACTTCGCAGCTTCCCTTTTCCATTCTCCAGTAAGCATCTTCGTATTTCTTTTTTCTGTCTTTCCTACATATTTGTCTTGACTGAGTTTGACGGACATCATGATCGGGAATTCCTCTCCAATGTCTATCGTGAGGATACCAACCCGTCTCCCCATGACACCACTGATCCGTCAAACACCATTTTTCCTTTCTTTGCTAACTGTGCACACCTATATTGCTTTTGCTTTCTTTCATTTGCTCGGTAGTGTGCGCTACTGCATTATCTGCGTTTCTTGTGCTGTTGTGCTATTTGTATGCTCTTCATGATTTTGCCCGTTTTAATTGTTTGTAGACCTTCTTTCTCTTCTTTAATGAAATTTTAGCGAAGTATGATTAGAGCCCCTTCTCCCCCGTTCACAATCAACGGAAAACCAGTTTCCCGGGAAGAATACGAGCTTTTCTCAAAACTGCCCCTAGTGTTCTCCACTAGCTTTGGGGGGTTGATCGCACCACCAAGCGAACAGACGAGACCGTCCTTCAGTCTCATAGATATGGTGTGAACAATCCAGGAATTTCATCAAAATCAACCTTTGCGCATACTCCTTGCCGTGACATTCACAAAAGTCGTGATTATTCAGGCGCACTTGTTGTCCACCCTCAAGATTCTTTGCCTGCTAGGATAGAATCCCAGGATTCCAGAGCCTCCCCAACATGCGAAAAGTGCCTATACTTAGCCTGCGAGTACTCTATCCAGGGTCTTGAGGCTGAAGCCGAGTCCGTTCAGTCCTTTTGCTGTCGAAACCATTTACATGGTCTCACGCCTATTTCCAATAGTCATCTGAGTTAGTTTCTCACTGACTACCTGCTCTTTGCTTTTTTATGTAACATTGGACTCGGCTTTGACCATTTCCCTTATTCTTCTTAATATTAGGTATGGCTCCTCGGCGTCCTCCAAAAGCTCCCCAACGCTCCTTAAAGGCTCCCCAACTCTCTTCTAAGGCTCCCCAACGCTCTTCAGGGGCTCTAGAGATGACTGAGGAAGTGCTTAAAGCGCTGTACCCGAGGGAGTGGGATAGCGAAGCCGTCTTAGGGGGTAGGTCCGACATGACAGCTGCCGAATTGGCGAGCCTTCCTGTTCGAGATGGTGAAGGGTACACCTTGTTAGTTCTCTAGGTGTTTTGATGATAACTAATAATTGTAAACTTAATTTGAAGTTTGTCTTTGAAAGTTGTAAAACTTTATGTTTAAGGAAAACTCGAGTTTAGATAGCTAAACTCGAGTTTGGACTTGATAGACAGAAGCTCAGTTTTTGACAAAGAAAGCTAAACTCCAGTTTCCATAGGCAAACTCGAGTTTGCAGAGTTACAGAGAGCAATCAAAGTTTCTAAGAGTTGTAAACTCGAGTCTGTATTTATAAACTTGAGTTTAGATCAAAGGCAGTGACATTCGAATTTCAACTTGTTTCCAAACTCTACCTTTGATTCTGAGAAACTCTAGTTTACAAGAAAGTTTAAAGGCCAAAAGTTTCAAAGACTTGTAAACTCGAGTCTATGTCTTAGAAACTCGAGTTTGGGATCAAACAGAAGATTCAACGTTTTATTAGGTTTTCAAACTCTATCTTTGAACCTTCCAAACTCCAGTTTACAAGAAAAGTTTAAGAGCTAAAGATTTGTAAACTCGAGTCTGTTTTAAGCAAACTTGAGTTTAGGATAAATAGAGACACTTGTGTTGTTACTTGCTTTGTAAACTCCATTTTTGGTTTCAGTGACTCCAGTTTGCACTTTAATGAAAAGTTTTCAAAGTTTGAATATACACTGAAACTCGAGTCAGATTTCTGGGAACTCGAGTTTAGGACTGTTTTGAAAACACTTGAACTATTACATGATTTCTAAACTCCAGTCTTGAAAATGGAAACTCCAGTTTGAGCTTTCAAAAGGTATTTCAATGTTTCAGTTTTTCACTGAAACTTGAGTCAAGGTTTTGGTGACTCGAGTTTAGCTCAAACAGAAAGCCTCGAGTAAATGACTGTTTTGAAAACTCCAGTTTTAAAAATGGAAACTCCAGTTTACATATGAAGAGATTTTTCAAAAGTTTCAGTTTACACTGAAACTCGAGTTTTGGATATCAAAACTCGAGTCTGGGCTATACAGAGAACTAAACAATATTTCAGATTTTGTAAACTCCAGTTTGCGTTTTCTAAACTCCAGTTTTGAAGCTCTGAACTTAAACTCAAGATTTTCATAAAAGGTTCAAACTCGAGTTAATCACTAAATGACTCGAGTTTAGGCATGGCTTCGAAACTTCATCCAAGAGCCATTCGCGATTTTCCTTTTTGTAAGAACTAAACTTGAGTAAGTCACCAATCAACTCGAGTTTAGGAAGTCTTTCTAAACAAGATGCTCTCTGGATGAACTCCAAACTCGAGTCTGGGTTTGTAAACTCGAGTTTGTAACGCACAGATTTGAAAAATCAGATGACGCGAATTTGCGAAAACCATTTGAATGATCTTAATACTTCATATCTTTAATTGCTATTATTCCTAATGTTTTTAACCAGTTTGTTAGCAAGTTTCAAATGGTTTATTGAAGGAAACAATGAAGATTCAGACAATGAGCTGTAAAGCAAGAGAGAGAGAGAGAATGTGTTGTCTTATAAAGTGCTCCAGCTTGGATTAAATAATTACAACTTTAAGCACAGCCCAACAGCCCATTCCAACACAGGGACATCAACATTATCTTCATATTAATTAAGTCCCACATTGCGAGAATGTCTACAACAGATTAAACAAAAGCAGAATCCATCCATCAAGAAGATTTTAATGGATTCTCAACAGCTAGTTCTGGAAGTGGAGCCTCCAACGTTCAAATTCGTAGTGCTCTTCCAACAGTCAAGTTCTTCATTCAAATTGGACTTCAACAGCTATAAATATCATTCAGATTCGAAGAAGAACTATGACAGACAAGATACAAGACAATTACAGTGTGCAACAATCAGATTTCTGTATTTATTCTTCTGTAAATAGTCTTGAGAGATTTGAGCTTCAGTGTTTATCAATATCTGCTCTTAGAGAGAGTTTGTTTCTGTTAATCATTTGATTGTAAAGAATCTCAAGTCGGGGGACTTGGAGATTGATTGTACGACTACAACTTGTAAGGGGGAGTGAGTCCTAGAGAGAGGATCATCCCAAGTTACAGAGTGTGTAGTGTACTGTGTTTAGGTATATCACTTACTGTGAGAATCTCAAGTCGAGGGACTTGGAGATTGGGATATCATTGTACAACTTGTAAGGGGGAGTGTATCCTGGTGAGTGGATAGCTTTCGAGTACAGAGTGTGTAACTGATTGTGAGTGATAGTGAAAATCCCAGAGAGTCTGGGGACTGGACGTAGGTCAAGGAGTTAGACCGAACCAGTATAAATCGTGTTGTGTCTTGTTCTCTCTTCTCTTTCTCTGCACTACTTTGCTTCAGCGATTAATTTCCAGAATTGAGAGAAAGAATTTTTCAAATCCCCAATTCACCCCCCTCTTGGTGATTTGCTCCGGTTTTTTCACACCTTATCTCTCCCTTTTGCCTCAGAGGCAGTCTGCGCCCAACCGGAAGATTATGAGTCCCCTATTCCCTTCTTTCTCATGTATCGACATGTAGTTACCAGGCTTGGTGTCCGCTTTCCTTTCATTGACTTCCAAATGAGTGTCTTGAACCATCTTCATCTGGCCCCCACCCAGCTTCACCCTAACGCGTGGGCTTTTGTAGTTGCGTTTGAGAACTTCTACAAGAGTAAAGAATTCAAATGCTCCCTAAAGCTCTTCTTTTATCTTTTCGCCGTTCATGAGTCTAGCGCCTCTGAGAAAAAAGGTGTCACCTCACTCTGAGGAAATTCACAGCTTCCCAAAGTCTTTGAGGTCTTCACCGACTCTTTCAAAGGATTCAAAGCCAGCTACTTCAAGGTTCAGGCAGAAGCCGGGAAGGTTCCTTGGTTTCTTAATATCCTGAATGCTGGTCCTGACGAGACTCCATTCCCTTTATACTGGTTCAAGAACCATCATTCGTTCCGACCTTCTGACTTCCGGTTCACGGAAAAACAATTATCGGAAGATGAAGCCCTTTCCATCTACAAAATTATGGCCTATAGGTACCAACATGGCGTAATAAAGTCAGCCGACTTCATTCCCCGATCCACCTTTATCATCCCTTATGCCAAACGTATGACCAGTGATTTTATTGCATTCTTGCTTTTGTTTATCCTTCTAGTCATGCTAAAAAATTTTGTATACTAATTTTGGGTTGCTCTTCTGCTTTTCAACTCCGGAGATGGGTAAGCCAAAGTATCTTAAAGCCGGGACCTTTAGTGATGTTGCTGAGGAGATCATTATCACCCGCGCGAAGCGCCCCTCTCCCACACCCAACGTGTCTGCCTCCCGCACCGACTTTAAAAGGCTGAAGAGAGGCAAACAAAGCTCTACTCCGGCGGTTTCTGAACCCATCCCATCAGTCCAAGTTGAGGAGGCTACCGCCGCTGGAGCAGAAGCACTCCGGGCTCGCACTCCGCCTCCGCTGCCATCACTATCACCGACATCTTCCAACCCTACCCATCTTCTTGATTGCGAGCTTTGGGAGACTGGGGTGAACGGTCTCAATCGTCCGAGTTTCCACCCCCTGCCATCTTCTACGAGCATAATCGGCTCACCGAAGCCAAGGTTCAGAATTTGAAGCACTTGGAAGATGCGATGGCCAAATCAGTGGGCTTTGTCGACCTCGTCATTCATCTGAAGCACCAAGAGGCCTTAATCGATGAACGCATAGAGCAGACTAGGAGGGAATCCTTACGGGCTTTCGACGAAGCCTTCAAGGCTAATGCCGCTTGGGATGCTGCTATGAAGGATAAGGAGGAATTGGAGGCCAAACTGGCTCAGCTTGACGCGAAGTTCTCCACCGCCCGACATGCACTTTCAGAAGGCACGAAGGTAATGGAGAAACTGAAGGCCGAGCATCAAGAGTTGGGGGTGCAATCCCGGGAGACCAAGGCAAAGTTGAGGACCGAGATCTCTATGCTCAAGGACAGGATAGTAGAGTCCTTCAACAACGCCTTGGATCAAGTCCGATATTTTCATCCCTCCATCACTCTTGATTTCTCAAAGGGGCACCCTCAAGCCTACCTGGATGATGATGGGACCTTTGTTCCGACTCCCACACCCGCCTTTCCGGCTACAACACCTCCCCCAGCTGACGAGCAAGACAGGCCCGAGTCCGAAGATGAAGGAACTGCCAGCTCCTAAGGGAGTCTAGAAGTCGGTTCTTCCACTCTTAGTTTGCCTTTTTATTTTTCATTTTAGTGCTGTATTACCACTTAACTAGGAGTTAAACAATTTGAACAACGTTTCCGCATCCTGTTATTACTTAAATGATATTTCTGCACATTGCTTCTAGTCGTTAAATTTTTACTCTTGGTCCAAACTTAAGAGCCTGGAATTCACGTTTAATGACCTGGCCAAGGCCATAAATATTATCACGGAATCCGTATGTATGTTAACTCTAGATCTAACCCGAGCTTTAAAATTATCATAAAAGCCTTATGATTTTTAATCATCCCTCCGATTTTATTTAGTCTAAGTTATGATCCGAGAAAGGGCAGCTTTCCCCGTGCACATTACTGGGTTATAACTCTTCACATACACTTAGACCTGATCAGGGTCAAGCAAGGAATACCACTTCTCTATGCCAGAAAGGAAATTCAGATGCATCTAGGTTTTGATAAATCTTTAGTTTTTTATAGCGTTTTTCGTCATTAGATCAGGCCTCTTGGCAATCCCCGATTTTGACATGAAGAACGCTTTGATTTTCACAATTGCTCTTTCTTAAGAATTTTGTTATGAATATACCGTCTAATGATATGGTCGTACCATGTGACCTCGAACCAAAACAGTAGAATCATAATCATGCTGTAGTCATCAATTCTTCCATAGGATTTGCATTTTCATACTGAGATAATCTTGCCTATACAGACATTTTTTCAAAGAGTATTCATCCTTCAGATAGGGTCATCATCTTACATGGTTCCTTAACAAGAAGCCTTAAGTGATGGACCATTCTAACAACACTTCTGCCTCTTTCACGGAAGTTGGCTAGCTGTAGTACAGCTTTAACTTGTCAGCGTTCCACGTTCGTTTGACTGGTTTACCACCTAGTGTTTCAAGGCGGTAAGCCCTCTGATCGAGCTCTTCTTGGACATGATAGGGTCCTTCCCAGTTTGCAGCCAACTTCCCCTCTTCAGCATTCCTATTGCCTATATCAGCCCGCCGAAGTACTAAGTCACCTGCACAGAAAGACCTGGGATTCACCCTTTTGTTAAACTTAGCCGCGATAAGTTGTTTCATTGCTAAATCTCGGCAGTTGGACATAATCCTAACTTCATCGATGGTGTCTAACTCCAAGGCTATTGCCTCATTGTTACTGTTTTCCCCGGCCTTCATAACCGAGGTTCTCCTCCATGATGGTTGACCGATTTCTATAGGTATCATAGCTTCACAGCCGTAGGTCAATCTGAAAGGGGTCTCCCCGGTAGAAGACTGCACACTAGTCCGATATCCCCATAAAACAAGGGGTAACTGTTCAACCCAGTTAATCTTGGTGTCTTCCATCCACCTTTTCAACCCTCCCAAAATGACCTTATTGGCGGCCTCCGCCTGTCCATTAGACTGCGGATGTTCCACCGAGGCGAACTGCTGCTTAATTTGGAAGGCTTTCATCATATTTTGGAACCCTTTGTCAGTAAACTGGGTTCCATTGTCCGTGATAACTTCTGTCGGGATTCCAAATCGAGTTATAATGTTCTTCTCAAAGAATTTCTGAACTCGGGCTGAAGAAATCTTAGATAAGGGCTCAGCCTCTATCCATTTAGTGAAATAGTCTATGGCAATGACTAACCACTTTAATTGTCCTGAAGCCATTTTGAAGGGCCCCAACAAATCCATTCCCCATTTATAGAAGGGCCAAGGGGCCGAGATTGTCTTCAACTCAGATGGCAGGACGAGAATCATCTTTCCATGCTTCTGGCAGCTATCACATCTTCGAACATGATCCTCAGTGTCAGCCCTCATTGTAGGCCAATAGAAACCAGCTCGTAGTATTTTCCTGGATAACGCCTTGGCTCCCATATGTTGTCCATTAATTCCTTCATGAACCTCGGACATAACATACTTGGCTTCTTCCGGGTTCACACATTTTAGCAGTGGGGAATAGACCCCCTTTCGATAAAGGTGGTCCTCTATTATGGTATAATGAGATGCATCCCGAACAAGCTTCCTAGCTTCAACAGAGTCATCCGGAAGTAATCCCCTCTCTAAATAATCCACCAGCGGCTTCCTCCAGTTATCTGAGGCTGAAATAGCCATTACACAACTTGGTGTAGCTAAACTTTGTTGTACTACAGTCCTGTTGTTACCTGGACTCTTGGTACTAGCTAGTTTTGACAGAATAACAGCCCTGGTGTTTTCCCCTCTAGGTATGTGAGTGACTATCACCTCGTCAAAATCTCTTATTGTCGTCTTAACTTTACTCAAATATTTTGCTAACAATAGACCCCGGACTTGATATATCCCCTCAACTTGGGCGGCTACAAGCTGAGAATCCGTGAAGGCCTGTACCCTTCTGGCTCTAGCTTCCTTTGCATGAGTCAACCCGGCTAGCAAGGCTTCATACTCAACCTGATTGTTAGAAGTTTTAAACGTTAGCTGTAGGGAGTGCTCTATAGTTAATCCCTCAAGATTTTCAAGAATAATCCCGGCTCCTCCTCTTACGTGATTGGAAGAGCCGTCCAGGAACACCCTCCATACAGGAATGTTTGCGGCTTTTTCCAAGTCTACCGAGGTAAGCTTTGCAATGAAGTCGGCCAAAGCCTGAGACTTGATAGCTTGCCGAGCCTCATAGACAATATCGAACTCCGAGAGCTCCACAGCCCAACTGGTCATTCTTCCTGCTAAATCCGGTCGGTGGAGGATTTGACGAATTGGCTGATTTGTTCGAACAACAATTTGGTGGCCGTGAAAGTACTAGCAAAGCTTCCGAGCCGCTATTAACAACGCATAAGCCACCTTCTCCAATTTTTGGTGCCGGACTTCAGAAGCCTGTAGGGCTTTACTAACAAAGTAGACTGGAACCTGCCCATCATCCGATTCCCTAACCAGGGCAGCACTTACAGCTTCGTCTCCTACTGCTAAATACAAGATTAGTGACTCACCAGGGTTGGGCCTGGACAACACCGACGGAGCTGCCAAACACTACTTCACCTTGACGAATGCGACCTCGCATTCTGCATTCCACTCAATTTGAGCAGCCTTTTTAAGCAGCTTAAAAAATGGTAGTGCATTCTCCGCTGATTTAGGCAAGAACCTAGTTAGTATAGCTAATCGTCCCGTTAACTACTGTACTTCTCGCTTCATTTTAGGAGCTTTCATGCTCAAAATAGCCTGACACTTATCCGAATTAGCTTCTATCCCTATGTGGGTCAACATAAGACCGAGGAACTTCCCAGCTGGGACGCCAAACGCACATTTAGCTGGGTTCAACCAAATCTGGTATGCTCGTAACTTATCAAAAGTTTGCTGTAAGTCCTAAATATGCATTTCTGGATTCACAGACTTAACTATCATATCATCAATATAAACTTCAATATTCTTACCTAGTTGCTCCTTAAAAACTCGGTTCATCATCCTTTGATATGTGGCTCCAGCATTTTTCAAACCAAACGGCATAACATTATAACAGTAATTCGCCTTTTCCGTTATGAAGGTCGTTTTCTCCTGATCATCAACATGCATAGCGATTTGATTATATCCAGAATAAGCATCCATAAACGATAAAAGCTGAAACCCCGAAGCATTATCCACTAACTAATCGACACAAGGCATAGGATATGCATCCTTAGGACAAACCTTATTAAGATCTGTGTAATCCGTACATACTCTCCATTTACCGTTTGGCTCCTTAACCAGGACCGCATTGGACAACAATGTAGTGTACTGCACTTCCCTTATGAATCCGGCTTCTAAAAGCTCCTTTACATGGTTCTCAAGCGCTTGAATCCTTTCCGGTCCTTGGTTCCTCTTCTTCTGAGCGACCGGGATAGCTCCCGAGTAAATGGCTAGTCTGTGGCAACAAAATTCAGGGTCTATCCCTGGCAATTCAGACGCTTTCCACGCAAACACATCCTGATTGGATTTCAAGAAGGCAATCAATTCGGCTTTATATTCTGAATCCAAAGCCTTGCCGATTTTGGTGACCTGCTTCGGTTCTGCTCCTAGAATCACGTCTTCTAACTCCCCACCTGGCTCCGGTCGTGACAACTCGGATTCCTTTCGCAAGTCTAACTCTACTAGACATACCGGCTTCGCAGACGAGCTGGGTTGTTCGTCACCCGGGATGAGCGGTATCACCTTCTCTCCTTCACTTTCTCTGACGGTGGTAAAGTAGTAGCGCCGAGATTCCTGTTGATCTCCTTTTACTGTCACCACCTTATTTCCAATACCAATCATCTTGACCTTTTGATGCTTAGTCGACGACAGCATATCCCACTTATGTATGGTGGGCCTTCCCAGGATGATATTGTAACTGGATGGAAAATCTGCCACGATAAATCTAACTTGCTCCGACTTGAATGCCTCCTTAGTCCTAAGAGTCAACTTCAAGTCAATGTACCCTTTAGGCTGTGTGTTCTGCCTATTAAAACCAGTGAAATTGGTTTTACACAGCTTCAAATGTTTCGGATCTAAGTTCATCTTTTTGAAAGCCGCCCATAGTATGATATCACATGCACTTCCAGCATCGATGAAGATCTTCCTTACCAGGCACTTTCCTACAGTACCTGAAATAACCAACCCGTCTTGATGACCCGGTACCACATCCTCCAAGTCCTTCCTTGTGAACGTTAATGCCGACGGCTCAGGCCGTTTAAGGTCATCTTTAAACCTAGGTTGACTTCGGATGGATAACACCTCCTTCAAATATTTCCTTCGCTGACTTGTTGTGTCTTCTCCACCTCCGAATCCACCGCTGATCACATTACACTCGAACTCCAGTTCAGGGAACTCCTCATTTCCCCCCTCTAGTTTCAGACTGCTATGCTCTTTTCGCCTCTTATCCGGATTCAAGTTTGATGCCTCCTGGGTCGTTTGCTGGATCTACGTCCTTGTGTCTTTATCATGTACTGCCGCAATTTGCCTTCTCATACAAATTTCTCTATAGCATCACAGAGATCCCAACATTGATCAGTTGCGTGACCCGGCTAATCATGGAATTCATAGTACCATGATCGGTTGAGAGTCACCTTATGGCCCATGGGACGGGGCCTTCCCACCTTTTTCATCTCGGTTAGAGCAACTTCTTTCCATAATTAGGACCTCGACACATTTAAGGGCATGTACCTGTCATACCGACCTTCCAACTTGCCATTCCGGGATTTAATGTCAGCATTCCTACCCCGGAATTCGGATCTCGGATTCCCAGGATTCTCCTTCTTCGGCTGGGAACTCATAGTCCGCAGTTCCTTCCCATTCAAATTAGCAATCTGCAACTACTCCAACTCCAAATATGTTTTAGCCCGAGAATTAAAATCCTCTAGCGTTTTAACCTCATCCTTTATTACAACTTGAGCGAATCGGGATTTAGGATCTAGCCCGGATATCAAGAGGTGGACATGCACACTTTCCTCTAGATCTTGGACTTGCAATGCAGCGTCCTTAAACCGGTCTAGGTATTTGTGCAAGGTCTCATCCGATTTTTGCTGTATCTTATTCAACGTATAAATTGACTTCGGTTGTTTCTTGCTAGTAGCGAAGTTGAAGAGGAACTCGTCTCCCAAGTTTCAAAACTTTTGATGGATTTGGAAGGCAAGGTATGGAACCACCTCTGGGCTGCCCCTCGAAGAGTCCCGACGAAAAGCCGGGAAATAATAGGCCCACGATAACCCCTTATGAACATATCGAGGTGAAAAGTATTGAGGTGAACCTATGGATCCTGAGTGTCGTCATACTTAGAAAGCTCGGTGGAATCGAAATCTTTGGGGTATGTAGCATTAGCTATCTCGTCCGAAAAGGGACTGATATTGTCTATTCGTTGTCATAAATCCTTCGGTATTTTCCAGCTATCCCAGATTTTGGTGGAAGCACATTCCTTGCCTGGTTTGATAACCCAGCCTCCTGAGTAGGCTCCCCGTTTGTCCGAACAGCTTTAGACCACTGCCCATCAGTTTGGGCATGCTCTGGGTGCCGAAATCCCACATCATGACCTTGGGTCTGGGATTGGTTTCCCCTCACTTGCTTTCGATCCACCGAGCTGGCCTCCTCATGGTCGGCCTGCACTCCTTCTTTATCACCCCGGACCGGCTGAGGTGCCTCCCTCCGGCTTTGATTTGTTGTATCGTTGCTTCCTCCATTCAACAACTCTTCCATTTGCCTCATTGTTTGCTCGAATAGGCGAGCCCTTTCAGTCTCCTCTTGCCTCCATATCGCATTCCGGTGCTCCATATCATCTTGGATATGCTTCAGGTCAGCCTCTCTTTGCAAGCGATTCTGGTATTCCATTCTGTCCATTCGCTTCATGATAACGTCTAGTGCACTCTGTACATACCGGTTTTCCGGTATTTCGCCAGCCTGTACATGTGCACCCGGAATTTGCAGTCCTCCCAGATGCTGCACGGGCGTTGGCGCCGGTGAGGACGCCATATCCTCCATCTCTTCTACCACCACATGATGGTGCCCGACAACATTAGCCTCGTTCCTCTGAATGTGTTTGGGAAATACTTGCCCTGGAACAATAGGCAGACGTTGCTGCTCATTATCTCCAGGTAACTGATCTGGCGGAGATGAGTCTTGCCGAGGAGGCTGCCCTCTGCTTCTTATATGTGCCATACTCAGTGGTGTAACTTCGAGGAGTTGAAATTTACCTCCCCTACCTGGCGCGCCAATATTCGGTTCTAAGAACTCGAGTGTCTAACCCAAAGGATTAGCTGCTGTTTATGTGGGATCAATATAATCTTAACCACTGCCTTGCTCAAATAACAGACAGTGGATATGGTCACAGAAATACCTATAGATTCAAGTATCACCGGACAATGGATCACCGTGTGTACACCAGGTGACCGGAGTCACAGAGGGGGTGGGCTATGTGCACAGTGTGACTGAATTAAGAATAGAGGGTCAGAGCCTGTGTACCTGGAGGGCAACCTCTGTATTTATATGGGTTACCTTTAGGGTTTGTTCATCATCTTATGCGCCGCATCTTTGCTCCGCGTATACCCCTATGTCTTGTCTCTGGTCCCGCACAAACGGTTATTGCTGCTCCACTACCTGTACGAATTGGGATTAGTGGAGGGGTGTGAGGTGATTAGCATTGTACCTGTGTGCAGCAGTTTGCCTCCATGCTAGACTTGGGTATTGGGCCATTTACCCCTCTTGCCCCAATATATGAGTCCGGAACAAAGGCATTCAAAAACTATTAATATCCGTACGTTTAGCATAGAACATGATTTAGGAAGTCGGGTTCATACTTTTAAAACGTACCAACTTTCAGTTTTGCTATTAAGACAAAGTGAAAATGCCATTTTTAGTAAGCTCATTTATTCTAAAAATTTCATTTCTCATTCCACAAACAATAGTCTGGTAAAATCCGCATTTTTAATTGGAAGGTCATCAAAATTCAACTGTGTTTGCCTCTAATGCCTATTGTTGTATGAGTCTATTCCTCCTCTAGATCCATTTAGTCGCTCAAGATCACTTGTTACTTGAACCCCACAATCCCAAACAAAGTGGGACTTGATCTTTGTGACTCACCCATTCATTATTTCCAACAAACCATTTCACCAAAGTTATAAAGACTTCCTCCAATACTATTTATAAGTTACAAATTACTAAATTTTATCGCTTTGGTCCTTTTTCTTAGTTCATTTAAAAAAAAAAATTTGTTTCATATTATAATTCTATTTAGAGAGTAATTAATGACAATGGTACAATTTTGCCCACTATGATATGTAATGAGAAAATGAATTAATTCATGTTGGAAAGAGAGAAAGATGAGAAAGAGAGGGTTGAGGATATCATTTATAAATGATGATAAAATTGAAAAAATGCATCAATTTGGGATCTATTTAATGAGTCAACTAAATTTTTTGGGTACGTGAGAATTAGATAAAATGGATTTATAAAAAGAATAGAAGTGATACAATTTAAAGAGCTAGTTAAAATTGGTTAGAATAATAAATAGGTAAGAAATACAACACTTTCCCCCCCCCCCCCAAAACATCCTTATTTAGTGAGAGGGTGAAGGTGGCATAAGTAGAAAAAGATATGACAAAAAATTAATAAAAAAAAATGAAATGAGAGAGACATATAACTAATTAAAGTTAAAATGAAAAAAATGCAATGAATAATCATCCATGACCAAAATAAAGCTTGTAAAAAGGATCAAATCCCTTAAAAAAAAATTGAAGCTTATAAATAGAAGAGAGAATATCATTTATGGATGCTACAAATTTAATACGCACATATTCACCATGTTACAAGTATGTTATTTTTTCCTTCATTTAATTTTTCCCAACATCACTCTAATTAATTTCATTAGTTTTATCAACTATCTTTTCTACAACCTTTATACTAATAATAAATAACTAATTTAACTAATTTTTCAATTTTTTGTAAATTATTTAAGTATATAATCCCCTAATCTTTAATATAAGACCTAATTAAGAAGTAGATTTTCATAGTAAATGTAATGCCTATTTCACATTTTAATCTAGGGTTAAGGTGCAAAAATAAACATGAGCTTTTTCCCCAGGAGCAAAAATACACATATGCTTTTTTTAAGAGCAAAAATACACATGTGGTTATCATTTTGGTACAAAAGTCACATATCATCGTTAAGTCACTGTTCACCGTGATGAGAGAGAAAGAGATTAGGTGAACAATAACTTAACAGCGGTGAATAGTGACTTAACAGTGAAATGTGACTTTTGCACCAAAATGATAACCACATGTGTATTTTTGCTCCTAAAAAAAACATATTTGTATTTTTGCTCTTGGGGAAAAAGCTCATGTCTATTTTTCTTAAATTAAATCTATTGATATTCCTCAAATAGTACTCCCTCTGGTCTTTATTATAAGACATCAACTATCATCATTTTTTGTCATTATTATAAGACATCAACTACCTTTAACTAACTCATTTATTACTATTTTCTCATTATACTCTCATTTTTAACTAACTTTTTAAATTATCATCATTAAAGTAAGGGGTAAAGTTAAAAATATCTATCAATTTTAGACATATTTAATGACTCAACTTCCATTTTTTGGTTTGCGAGAAATGATAATTGGTGCCTAATAATAAGAACCGAAGGGAGTCGTTAAGTAGGAGAGGGAGAGGGGAGGATTAAGGAAGAAGATTATGATTTTTTGTAAAAAACATATAATATTAACTTGCTTAACTAACAACCTTAATATACTCAGATTAGTTAATTATTTCTTGCATTAAAGACTAAAGGAGTATTATATTTAGGATCGGGTAGAGTGAAATAATTGGGGGAAAAACAATAACAGCCAAGTCCTATCTCATTAGATAAGGTCGGTTACATAAATTGCACGACATTATTGTGCTCTATAAAAAACCAAATATTTAAATAGATTATTAAATAAAAGATTCTGCTCTATAACCTCATTGAGTGTTTGCTTATGAATCCCTCTACCTCTTTCCAAATGACTCTACACTACTTGGTCAAACCTTCTCATTAGCGCATCAAATGGCCTTCTCTTTACGTGTATTAATTACCTCAAACAATTGTCTATCATTTTCTCCTCAAAACATGCTACTCCAACTCGTTCACATATATAATCATGATGAATCTTTTTTTTTTTTTTGTGGCCACACATCTTTTCAATATCCTCATCTCAACTACCCTCACTTTATATTCATGTGTCTTTTTTAAGCCAAGCACTCACTACCATATAAGTATTGTTAGTCTAGTAACAGTGCAATAAAACTTCTCTTTTACCTTATTATGTACTTTTCAAACACAAATAACTCTGGTAGCCTTTCTCCATTTATAACACCCTGTAATACCCTAAAATTTATATTTCTCCTAAAGAACCATATTTTGGCAAATAATACCTATTAAAATAGGAGAGTATGTTGTCTCTAAATTTTTAATTGATTTATTATCATTTTTAGGGGAATTTTCTTTGGATTCTAATAAATCCAAATTCAATTTCCTAAATCTTATTAAGGATTGTAAAATATCCGAAGATTATCATAATCTAGCATAATCTTAATTATACCATTTCAGCAATTAAAATCATCAAATGATGATAAAATCAATTAGAGGAAGTTAGTAACAATTATTGGGCAAATGAAATTGCAATAATTGGGATACTTTAATAAGTTTTGGAATTAGTTCATAATTAATTTATAACGGTCATAATTAGGATCAAAATAGCAAAGCTCTGGCGAAATTTCATCGATTAGCGATTCCTGGAGTCAGAGGTAAAAACGTCAGTATCTTATGAAGAAGATGATGTTCAAAAATTATGAGAAAATTCATGGTGAAAGTAGACATCTAGGGCTTTCTAAATATATAAAGAGTGTGTGATTTGAAGCTCTGTGCAAAAAGATAAAAATCTCAGAAGTTAGGTTATGTTTTCTCTGCGAAATTCTGGGCAGTAGTTTGAAATGATTAAACTGAGAATTTTCCATGAGTTATGGGTAAGTTCCAGTATTTTTCCTCGAAAGTAGACTTCTCAAGGATTCCAGGAAATTTTACGGATCCTTGGTTCGATTTTTCTAGAATTAGTTATGAGTTTTCGAAGTTAGGCGAAATTCTGCCTAGAAATGCTGGATCAGCGTTTTTTCCGAAAATTAGGGAATAAATTGGAAAATAAATCCACCAGGGGTAAAATGGTCTTATATAGCCAAAATATCTCTTTGAAATAATATTTGTGAGTTAATAGAGGCGATATTATCCTTATAGGATATCCCTGAATACGTTTTGACCAACTGTCGCACCGTTTTCCGCCAGAAATACCGTCAAACGTCAACGAAGGTACGTTCGCGTACTGTAACACTAACTCTGATATTTACAGTATGTGTATATGTGGTATGTGTGTTGTATGCATGTTGTGATGTGTTGTTTGAATACATGCTGTTGTTAAAGGATAACTGTATATCTGCATGCACTGGGAGTGATATATCTGTTTTCACTGGAAGTGGTATATTTCGCTGGGAGCGGTACATTTGCATTCACTGGGAGTGACATAGTTGGTGACATGTTTGGAAGTGTTTCATTTGCTGTGATTTTGTACCGTATATGTAAATATGAGGTTAACCGTTACCTAGGGTCCGTATGCATGGGACCTCAGCTCTTAACATAGCATCAGGCTCAGGAGAACCAAGAACGGAGGACAAGGGGAAGTGCAAACAGGACGCATAGAAGACCCGGCTGAAGACTTCATTTTGATGTTCCGGCGGAAGCCTTCCTTTTATTGTTGAACATTACTTTTGAAATACTTGGTATGATGTACCGCTATTGTATCCAGCCAGACTTACGGCATTTTGAAATACAAGTATCAGTTACTCTTCCGCTCAAATGATCTACTCTGATGATTTTAAATGATTTTTGATGAAAAAATAATATTCCGCTTTTGAAAATTTGGGATATTACACACCCAACTTGACTTATATGATTAACAACTCTATCAATTTCACCATCTTCTTATATAATTTATCCCAAATATCTAAACTTTGCCACTTGCGGAATGACTTGATTTCCCAATTTGACCTACACATCACTTCTAACTTGTCTCTTATCAAAATTGCAATATATATATTCTATTTTGCTCATACTCGGACAACAACCCTTTGACTCCAAAATCCTTCTCCATATCTCAAGTTTAGATTAATCCCCTCCCTCGATTCAGCTAATAGAACTATATCATCAACAAAAGCATGTGGTGAGAGATTTCTTCTTTGATAAACTCAATTAAAACGACCATCATGAAAGTTTTATGAGGCAAAAGATACTTTCATAAAAACTTAGGTTCTTTTTTATAATTTTAGGGGGCAGGGGCCACCCTAGCCCCTAAATCTGCCCCTACTCACCTCTAAAATGTTTTAACACTAATAGTCACCTCCTCATAAACGTCCTAAACGACTTTGATATCCAACGTGCACCCCTTTATTTTCAAAGGATTTCCAAAGTGTCACGTCGTCAAACACTTTTCTTTTCTTTTCTTTTTTTCAAGTTAATGAATTCCTTTTATTTGATACTTAATTAGTAAATAAAATACTTCTGTTGTGGGGTAGAGTGAAATAATTAAGGGAATGACATTTGAGAAGTAGAGGAGTATTATATTTATGATGGGATTGAGTGATCTGGGGGAAGACATTTAAGAACAAAAGAAAAAATTAATTTGAGATATAAAATCTAACCTAATCAACCCATTCAAAAATCTTAATTGGGTTTATTAAAAGATTGATAAGTGGTGAAAATAGATTAGGCTAGGCTATGCTTTATCTAAATAAGTCCGAGCTGCAATAAAGATTTAAAGCTTAAACGAGCCTGAGTCTTTATGTATACTCTTTTTTTTAGACATGAGTTTGAGCCTTCAAAAGGCCTGACAAGCCTTGAAGACTGTTATTTAATATGTAGGCCTTTAAATAACCTTTAAAGCCTATATCTTCAAATTTACAATATTACATTATGTATTAAAAGCCTAATATCAATTCTCGTCGTAATATAAAGGCTTAGTAAGGAAAAGGAAAGAATAGCCAGTGATAATAGTTGTTCAAGCAAATAGGAATAAGAAAAACTAATTATTTGTTGACTAATGAGATGAATTTTCTAAAATTGACCAAGAATAACAAGCAGCATATAAACCCAGCACTAAAACAAATAACATTAACGCACAGATAAACGGAGCACTTACCACAAATATAATATTTTGAAATTTAAACACAGCTAGTAATATTGAATTACGACTATTTATATTATCTTGTAGCTTTTCTTGACTGAATAATTTTGTTTGACACATCTATCCTAGCCTTCACCATAGGAGGGACCATTCAGGCATTCACGCACATAACACCATGGTCCCCCCCCCCCACACACACAACCCTGGTTTCAAGTCTTCTTTTCCCATATTTGTTTGTTTGATTTCTACATTTGAATTATTAAGTAGAAGACTACCTTAGGTCTACCACAATAAACGCAACCAGGACTACCACCATGGGCGCTAGGGCCTTTTCTAATTAAAGAGTTTAGTTTGGGCCTTTTTTGGGATTATCTTAATTATTTGGGCCTCCATATGCATTTTCCCTAGTTTTTTTTTGACACATCTATCCTAGCCTTCACCATAGGAGGAACCATTCACAGACACAACACCATGGTCCCCACACACACAACCCTGGTTTCAAGTCTTCTTTTCGCATATTTGTTTGTTTGATTTCTACTTTTGAATTATTAAATAGAAGACTAGCTCAGGTCTACCGCAATAAACGCCACCAAGACCACACCCACTAGCTTGTGCGCCCTGCCATTGTGTAATACTGTGCCATTATCAATATTGAAGGTGTTATTTTGGTCCGTATACCCATATTTTATCATTATTGTGACCATGTTGGCTTTAGATCTAAATTCTTATGCAATTTAGTACATCTTTCAACTCTTCTGGAATGCTATTTAGATCTTGTTGGTGACAGCATTTAAAAAAAAAACTGATTAATTCGAGTTGTGTTAAAGGACACTATTCTTAAGAAATATTATATAACTATCAGTAAAACGAATCCTTTTTACAAGAATAAATTGAGCAGAAAAACGAAATATAATATAACAAAGTAGGTAGAGAAAACTTTAAAGGAAGAAAATAGGTGCTCGAAAATCCAAAACTGAGGTATTAACTATTAAACCTCCGCGGCCTGAAACACTTTATATTGGCTTCAAATTCTAAACGTTGGCAACCACTTAATTGTAATGAATTGGAGGTTTCTGAGCGCTAAAAGCTATTAAAAAGGATTAGAGAAATTAGTCTAAAATATTTGGAAATTTAAGGCATTAAAAAACCATTAATATCCGTTTAACAGCAAAAGTACAGAAAAAATCTTAATTAATTAATTAATTACCAAAACGCCACTGAGACAAAAGTATTAACCCATCTGCCCCCTGTAATTGATTATATGCCTTATGTAATCGATTACAGGGGGTCAGATCTCTTTTTTTTTCATTTTTTGCACTATGTAATCGATTACGTCACTGTTTAGTAATCGATTACATAAAATTTACACTATGTAATCGATTACGATAAGTGGCGTAACCAATTACATAAATCAAAAGGCAGATGTGGTGGTTACCACGCTATGTAATCGATTAAGGCACGGGCCGTAATCGATTACATATCGCGGAATCAGTTTTTAAAAAGAGGGAACGCCTCATTTTCCCTCATTTCTCATTTCTATAACCGATTAGGGCTCCCCCACTCTCCTCCATTGTGATTTTCGGCCAGAAAGCTGAGGATTCAAGCCGTAGGTTGAGGAAAAATCAAAGATTTGCTCTCATTTGCGTTGATTCCGGTAGGTTTTCGATACCCATTGCGAATTTGTCCATATTTTCTCCATTTTTCTGAAGATATGGTTCATATAATCGATTAAGGTTTGTTTTCTTTGGGTATGTAGTGTTTTCATCATTGATTTGAATTGTTTGTTGTTGTTTTTGAACTAGTAATAGATTAAATTGATGTTTTTGTGCGTTTCAGAATCAATGTGTGTATGTTTGCATGTGAAAGTGATGTAAATAGAGGGATTGAAGCACAAAATACATGTTATTGTGTGTATGGATGTTGAAGATTATTGATTACGTTTGGTTTGATTGTT
The DNA here is from genome assembly GCA_037074495.1 of Acacia confusa. NCBI lineage: Eukaryota > Viridiplantae > Streptophyta > Magnoliopsida > Fabales > Fabaceae > Acacia > Acacia confusa. Next base: position 9,878,302 of record CM073504.1, on the reverse strand, counting down.
GATTGTGCAATTTTCTTTCAATTACTTGTCTCCGTTGACCGATATTGATCATGCATTGTGATTATGCCATTAATTTATGTTTGTTTCAAGCCTGTTACCCTCGTGGTTCATCCTGAGGTCCCTATGTTGGACGATGACGATGATGAGGATGAGGAGATGGTTGAGCCGGATGATGGATTCTCGCTCCGTGACGTCATGCTGCAGATGAGGTAGATGGACCTCCGACAAAGAAAGCGGTGGACTAGACACGAGCAACGGTGGAGGAGCCACGATGAGAAGGAGAACGAGCGATGACGGTGGATGCAGAGCTGGATGCACAAGCTGGAGGTCGGACTACGGCAGTTACAGGACGAACAACACCAGGAGGCAGCCAGAGAAGAGGACCAAGTGCCTGATGTCTCCGATGAGGAAGAGGAGGAGGATTCAGAGGAGGATGCAAATTAGATAGCTATGTTTTTTTTTTGTCAGACATGATGTTTGATTTGGATCTTGTAATTTTTTTTAAAGACTTACTGAAGTTGTACTGACTATGACATTTACTTTAGTTATAAATGTTTATGCTTTCAGTTCATATGATTTGAGGTGCTGAATTTTGCAAATGATATGTCGTAGGACGAAAAACGGATATAGGGACATCGATGGATTAGGCATAGTGTAGACGGTTAATTGTTGGCAAAAAGACCTTCCCCAAGTCGTATTTGTAGGTAAAAAGAAGTTGGAAATCAGTTTCATCATGCACCAATCCGAAATCTCTTCTTTATTGTGCTTCTGCAGCTGGTGTAATCAATTACACCATACTGGTGTAATCAATTACATAGTGTAAATTTTATGTAATTGATTACTAAACAGTGACGTAATCAATTACATAGTGTAAAAAATGAAAAAAAAAAAGAGATATGCCCCCTGTAATCGATTACATAATCGAATACAGGGGGCAATGAGTTAATACTTTTGTCTCAGTAGCATTTTGGTAATTAATTAATTAATTAAGGTTTTTTCTGTACTTTTACCCCATTTAGCATAGAACGTGATTTAGGAAGTCCGTTTCTTACTTTTAAAACACACCAACATTCAGTTTTGCGATTAAGACAAAGTGAAAATAGCATTTATAGTAAGCTCATATATTCTAAAAATTTATTTTCTCATTCCACAAACAATAGTCTGATAAAATCCGTATTTTTAACTGGAGGGTGATCAGATTTCAATTGTGTTTGCCTCTACTGCCTATTGTCATATGAGTCCATTCCTCTTTTAGGTCCATTTAGTAGCTCAAGATCACTTGTTACTTAGACCCCCACAATCACAAACAAAGTGGGACTTGATCCTTATGACTCATCCATTCATTATTTCCGACAAACCATTTCACCAAAGTTATATAGACTTCCTCCAATCCTATTTATTAGTTACAAATAACTAAATTTTACCACTATATTCTTTTTTATAAGTTCATTTTTTTAAATAAAAATATTTCTTATTATAAGTCCATTTAGAGAGTAATTAATGACAGTGGTACAATTTTGCACTCTAATATATGTAATGAGAAAATGAATTAATTCATGTTGGAAAGAGAGAAAAATGAGAAAGAAAGAGTTGAGAATATCATTCATAAATGAGGATAAGATTGAAAAAATGCATTAATTTAGGATATATTTAATGCATTAACTAAATTTTCTTAGTATGTAAGAATTAAGTAAAATGGATTTATAAAATGAACAGTACTGATACAATTTAAAGAGCTAGTTAAAACTGTTTAAAATAATAAATATGTAAAAAAATATAACTTATTTTTTCAAAACATCTTTATTTATTGAGAGGCTGAAGGGGTGAATAAGTAAAAAAAGATACGACAAAAAAATAATAATAAAAATAAAACGAGAGAGACATATAATTAATTGAAGTTAAAATAAAAAAACATGCAATAAATGATCATTGATGACCAAAATAAAACTTGTATAAAGGATCAAATCCCTTCAAAAAATTGAAGCTTATAAATAGAATAGACAATATCATTTATGGATGCTTAAGATTTAATACGCACATATTCACCATGTTACAAGTATGATATTTTTTTTCCTTCATTTAATTTTTCCCAACATCACCCTAATTAATTTCATTAGGTTTATCAACTATCTTTTCTTCAATCTTTATACTAACAATAAATAACTAATTTAACTAATTTTTTTAATCTTTGTAAATTATTTAAGTATACACTCCCTCCAATATTTAATATAGGACCTAATTAAGGAGTAGATATTGGTTCTAAATGTAAGACCTATTTCACATTTTAATCCATTTTTCTTAAATTAACTCCATTGATATTCCTTGAACAATAGTTAGTTAAGTAGAAGAGGGAGGGAGGGAATTAAGGAAGAAGATTACGGTGTTTTGTAAAAAAACATATAATGTAAACTAACTTAACTAACAACCTTAGTATACTCAAATTAGTTAATTATTTCTTACATTAAAGACTAGAAAAGTATTATATTTAAGATGGGGTAGAGTGAAATAATTGAGGGAATGACATTTAAGAATAATCACAACAAAGCCTTATCTCATTAGATATGGTTGGTTATATAAATCGCATGACGTTGTGCTCTATAAAAAACCAAATATTTAAGGGAATGAAATTTGAGAACAATAACAACAAAGTCTTATCTCACTAGATAGGGTTGGTTACATAAATCACATAACGTTATTATGCTTTATAAAAAAACCAAATATTTAAATAGATTATTAAATAAAAGATCTGCTCTATAACCCCATTTAGTGTTTATCTCAGGGTCCCTCTACCTCTTTCCAAAGGACTATATACTACTTGGTCAACCCTCCTCATTGGCGCATTGAATGGCCTTCTCTAAACATGTCTTAAATACCTCAAACGATTTTCTATCATTTTCTCCTCAAAAAGATTCCACTCTATAACCCCATTGAGTGTTTGTCGATTGCTTTTGAAAAAAGAACTCAAAAACAGAGTATAACAGAGAGGGAGAGAAGAAGCTTGACACAAAAGATTTATACTGGTTCGATCTCAACTCTTGATCTATGTCTAGTCCCCAGACTCTCTAGGATTTTCACTATTACAATAATCAGATACACACTCTGTACTCGAAAGTTATCCTCTCACAATGATACATTTTCCCTTACAAGTTGTAAACTAATAATCCAACCTTAAAGTCCTACAACTTTGAAATTGTACAATAAATGATAATAAATAAGAAACTCTCTTAAAGAGCAGATGAATAAGTATTGAAGTTCAATGTATCAAAAGATACTTTACAAAAGAGTAGTAAATGCAAGTAAGACTTGAGCATTTTTCGTTTTCTGTATTCTTCTTTGTTGTTGAGAATTGAATGCTTCAGCTTATATATGATGGAAGCATTAAAAGACCTTTGGAAACATTAATGTTGCTATTAGTTTGTAACTAGGTCCATTCTCTCTCAAGCTTTTAGTTAATCAGAAGCTCAGACATTCTTGTTGACTTTCTTTGAAATAAATCTGTTGGATGATGTGGTTTCCAAATGAGGAAAGAGAACACTTAAACCTTTGCAAGGTTCAGAGAATGATTTGCTAAAAGGATGCTAAGTTTTCTGGGCTAACAATAAATGTTTTGACATCACCTTTTGCTTTATGCTTAATCTTCAGTTTAAGACAAATTTGATCATCTGAAACTCACTAACAAATTGATTAAACATAGTTAAGAATAGTAGTAAAAGATGATATGAAGTATGTAGATCAAACAAGAAGATTTCGCAAATCTGAGCAATGAGTTTGAAAACATAGCGCTTTAAACTGGAATTTGTTCAAACAAACTAGAGTTTGAAACTCGAGTTTACTCTTCCAAACTCAAGTCTCATAGGCATCTTCTTTCGATAGGATTTAAAGTTGAAAATGAAGACATCTTTGTAAGACTTAAACTGGAGTTTAGAATATTTCACTCAAGAGTCTAACTCAAGTTTGATTACCTCAACACGACTTTAGTTCTTCAGCTGAAATGAGCATCGCGATAGTTTTTGAAAACATTTTAAGATCGCGGAAACTCGAGTCATTAAGTGATAAACTCAAATTTGAAACTTTTTGAAATGAGAATAAGTTTAAGTCCACAAATGTAAACTAGAGTTTGAAAACATAGGCTTGAGTTTACTTAAGTTCTAAATCCCTAGAAAACTCTCAGTCTGACTTAAACTGGAGTTTGCTAAAACAGGCTCTAGTTTACTTAAAGGTGATGAAACCTTGAGATCCCTTAGCCAGGGACAAACTCGAGTTTAACTAACCATGCTCAAGTTTATTTAAGAATAAAATTCTTTGAAAAGCTCTCGGCCAATCTCAAACTCAAGTTTCCATGTCCAAGCTCGAGTTTAACTAAGTTCAAAAGACTTGACTTCTTCTCTGCAAGTGCAAACTCGAGTTTGACAATCCTAAACTTGAGTTTGTCTTTGACAGTAAAGTTCTAATTAAGTTTGAACAAAGTTCAAACAATTTGAATTTGGCCAAAACAAGTTTCATTTGAGTTTACAATTGTCAGTTATCATCAAAACACAGAGAAATAACACCCTCTACCACTTTCCAAATGACTATATACTAGTTGATCAACCCTTCTCATTGGCGCATTGAATGGCTTTCTTTGAACATGTCTTAATTACCTCAAACCATTTTCTATCATTTTCTCCTCAAAAGATGCCAATCCAACTCATTCACGTATATGATCATTACGGATCCTTTTTTTTTTTGCTACCACAGATCTTTTTCAGTATTCTCATCTCAATTACTCCCACTTTATGTTCGTGTGTCCATTTTAAGCCAAACACTCACTACCATATTAGTATTGTTAGTCTTGTAGCAATGTGATAAAACTTCTCTTTTACCTTATTATGTACTTTCCAAATACAAATAACTCTAGGAGTCTTTCTCCATTTATAACACCCAACTTGAATTATATAATTAACAATTCTATCGATTTCACCATCTTGTTATATAATTGATCCAATATCTAAACTTCGTCACTTGCGAAGTGAATTGATCTCCCAATTTGACCTCCACATCACTTCTAACTTGTCTCTTATCAAAATTACAATGTATATATTCTATTTTGCTCATACTAGGACAAAAACCCTTCGGCTCCAAAATCCTTCTCCATATCTCAAGTTTAAAGTAATCCCTCCCTTGATTCAACCAATAGAATTATATCATCAACAAAAAGCATGCAGTGAGAGATTTCTTCTTTGATAAGCTCTGTTAAAATGACCACCATTAGATTAAACAAATATGGGTTCAAAAGTAATCATTGGTGTAGGTCAATCCTTATAGAAAAGTGTTTTGTCTCACTTCTAAATGTTTTAACACTAAACACCTGCTCATATATGTCCTGAATGACTTTGATATCCAACATACACCTCTTTATTTCCAAAGGATTTCCAAAGTGGCACGTTGTCATACACTTTTTTTAAGCTAATGAATTCCCTTTATTTGATACCTAGTAAATAAAATGCTTCTGTTGTGGGGTAGAGTGAAATAATTGTGGGAATGACATTTAAGATGGAGAGGAGTATTATATTTATGATGGGGTTGAGTGATCTGGGGGAAGACATTTAAGAACAAAAGAAAAAATTAATTTGAGATATAAGATCTAACCTAATCAACCCATTCAAAAATCTTAATTGGATTGACTAAAAGAGGGGCAAAAATAGACTAAGCTAGGTTGGGTTGCGCTTTACCTAAATGGACTTGGTTCTGCAATAAAAATATAAAACCTGAGCGGGACTAAGCCTGTATGTAGATTCTTTTTCTTAGGCCTGAGCATGAACCTTCAAAAGGCCTGATAAGGTTGAAGATTGTTTAAAGGCTTATTTAATATATAAGCCTTTAAATCTCCTTTAAACCCTATATCTCCAACTTTATATATAGACCTTTAAGCCTATTTACAATTTTACATTATGTATTAAAAGCCTAACATCAATTCTTATCGTAATATAAAGCCTTAGTCAAGAAAATGAAAGAATGCCTAGTGATAATAGTTATTTAAGCAAATATGAATAAGAAAAACTAATCGTTTATTGACTAATGAGATGAATTTTCTAAAATTGATCAAGTATAACAAGCAGCATGTAAGCCCAACACCACAAAAAAAATCCGGATCATGGACAGAATTACTGACAGAAAAACGTCTGTCAAAAATTACTAATGGATCGGAAATTACTGATAGAATTCCATTGGTAATTATTTGTGACGGACATTACTGACAAAATTTCATCGGTAATTTTCTTTGCGACGAAAATTACTGACAGATTTTCGTCAGTAATGTCTTTTGTCACTTTTTTTTTTCTGTGTCGGACTTGTTCTATCGGAAATCTGATTATCGGCGAAATTCCGTTGGTAATTTTCATTTGTAATCTGGTGTTTTTTTTTTGGTAGTGCAAGTTTCACCTCTCTTACTTTTCCCATATAAATTGGGATAAACTCCTCCTATTGAAATTATAATATTTCTTTTGGTACTAAAATAAACTCGGAGTAATTATCTTCTAGTAAATGACACAAATTAGTGAAGAGGGAGTGAATTTCTGTTATCATTTTAAGCAATTGAAAAGAAAACAAGTACGGGTGAATGATTGATGGGAGGGTTGGGTGTGTAAATAATAATAGGATGTAAAACTCAAGATATAAGGCTAAATTGGTAAATTTTTAAATAATTTATAAATTTATTTGGGTGATATTATATATACTTATATTATAGGGTTAAGGTGTAAAAATATACATGAACTTTTTCCCTATGAGCGCCCAGCACCATGTGCTTTGTTTGGAAGAAAAAATACACACGTGGTTACCATTTTGAAGTAAAAGTCGCATCCCACCATTATGTTACTGTTCACCATTGTTATGTTATTGTTCACTTCATCTCTTTCTCTCTCATCACGGTGGACAGAAACATAACGGTGGAATGTGACTTTTGTTCCAAAATGATAACCACATGTGTATTTTTGCTCCAAAAAAAAGTATGTGGTGTTGGGCGCTCCTGGGGGAAAGTTCATGTGTATTTTTGCATCTTAACCTTATATTATAATATAAATTAAAAAGAGTTAAAAAGGTCAAGCCTGTAGGCTTGTAGGCTAGACCTTATGAAAATAAGTATAATCTATTTACTTAGATATATTCCCTCTGATCCTTATTATTAGGCACCAACTACCAAAAATATTTGGTCCTTTTTATAAGGTACTTGTTTGTTTTCAAAGAGCATTAATTATTTTTTTCAATGCCAATAATTAATAGGGGCAATTGGTAAGAGTAGTAATAATATAATATTAGAGTTTAGTGTAAATAATAGGAGTAATATTAGAAATTACTTAAATTATAGAACAACTTTATTGACTTTAACTATTTTTATTGGTTTGGGTGATTTGTTAGTTGGTGCCTTATAATAAGGATCAGAGGAAGTACATGACAATAGGCTTGAGCATAGACTTAAGCTATTTACTAAAAATGTTAGGTTAGAATTTATGTAAGTTAGACTCTAGGCCCTTATTAGACGTTGTCCTATTTTTACCCCTAGAGTAAAAGTGACACACTTTTTGATTAATATGACCGGCCAATTTAAATTAAATTATAACACCATCATAATTATGTAAATTCTGAAGGAAACATATTAGAAGTTGTTTTTGTCTAATTGATTTAGACTTTCAGGTCCACTCACACATGACAAGGAATACTCCCTCGCCGACAATTCAAATATGTTATCTTTGAGTACAAATTGCATTTTTCATTATCGAAGTTCTTTAGAATCACTCCAAGCCACCATGCTTGACCCTCAGATCAAATAAGATAATGGAGTCTATAATTATGGCCAGCCTTTGAATTTATCTTCTTGAGAGTGGAATTATTGTCATCATCCACTGAATATTGGGAAATTAAAATAGATATGATTGATATTTTTAACTTTAGTATTTATTATTTAGTATTAGATTATTCACTCTAAACAGGGAGCTAGTCACGGAGCAGCCTACTCATGCCCACAACCTATTGGCTTATTAGATTGCTTTAAAAATATCTTTTTATATGCAACTTGGATAGATATGAACTGTCACTTTCACAGATCCCACTCAGCAATTGATGAATCATGCCCGTGATTTCTGACTTTTTGTCCCCTCCACATGTTGGGCTTGCCGAAGTCACTCCTAACTCAGTACAATATAATATATTTTCTCGCGGGAAAATATTGGATCCTAAAGTAAAGAAACAATATTAGAAAAGTCACAACTGCAAATCTCCTTGTAAAAAAGTTTTTAGAGATTTCTTTTTATATATTAATTGTAAATAAATTACGGAATTTTAATATCAAAAAAATCTCGTTATTAAAATGACTTTTCATATTATAAAAATGATTTTATTAGTTGTTAAAATGTCCCTTAAAAAATTTCATTATCAAAATAGTTCCTAGTGTTGTCAAAATAAATTTTCATGTTAGTCAAAAATTCTTCGAATTTCTGCTACTAACATATAGAAATTTTAGTAACATGAAAAGTCATTTTGACAATATTAAAAATCATTTTGATAATGAGATTTTCATAAGAACATTTTCATAACTAATAAAAATATTTTGACAACGAGACTTTTTTGCGAGAAGAATTCCATAATTTTTCACAATTAATATAAAAAAGTCCTTAAAAACTTTTTTGCTAGGAGATTTGGAATTTTGACTTTTTTAATATATTTTTTTCTACGATATTTTCCCTTTTCTCACAGTGCTTGCATTCTTATAGTTAGGCTTGACTTATATTTGGAGAAATATAAAATTATGCGTGTATATGTGTGTGGGGATGCTTGCAGCTTTCATTAGTTTGATATGTGCTAAACATGAGAAAGCCTTCTTCCTTTGTTTTCATCTTCTATACGCTAAACATGAGAAAACCTTATTCTTCCTTTCTTTTCGTCTTCTTACTTCATTGCCTCATGACCTCTGTAGTTTGGAGTGAGAGTGATATCACCACGGACAAATCTGCACTTCTTACATTTAAATCCTTCGTCTATTTGGATCCATTCAATTTCTTAATAAATTGGTCTGTTTCTTCTTCTCCATGCAATTGGGTTGGTGTCACCTGCAATGCTCGTCACGAAAGGGTTCGTTCCTTACATATTAGTGGTATGAATCTCATTGGCATTATATCTCCACAACTAGGAAATTTGTCATCTCTTGTTGAACTTGATCTTAGTAGCAACAATTTTCATGGTCAAATACCGAAAGAATTGGTTCGACTACATAGATTAAAGCTGCTTAACTTGAGCTACAATGACTTTCGTGGACAAGTTCCAACGTGGATTGGAGCTTTATCTACACTTCAACACCTGGATCTTTGCAATAACAGTTTTAATGGATTTATTCCACCATCTTTCTCCAATTTATCGAAGTTGGAGACTTTGGATTGGAATTATAATTTCATTGAGGGGACCATTCCACATGAGATAGGAAATCTAAAACACTTGAAGATCCTACGACTTTCATATAACAAGCTTTCTGGAGCAATGCCCCAAACAATTTCCAACTTATCTTTACTTGAAAGATTGAGTTTATCTTATAATACTTTGTCAGGTATTTTCTTTCTTTCTTTCTTTCTTTCTTTTTCCTTTTTTAATATATTTCACTGGGACAAACCAACTCATGATGCATAAAATTAAATTATATATATGCATGTTATAAAGTCAATACTGACTCTTTCTTTCCTCTATTATTTGAAGGTGGCTTTCCAAGGGAAATTGGCAATCTTCCACAACTACGGTTAATGTATCTTTCAAATAATCAACTTTCTAGCTCTATACCGACTTCTATATTTAATAGTTCAATGTTACAGTACATTGAACTTAACAACAATAACTTCTCTGGTAGCCTCCCAGTAAATGTATGTTTTGGGCTCCCAAAACTTACAAGACTCTATGTAAGTAAAAATAATTTGTCTGGTCAAATACCCTCAATTTGGCATCAATGCAAAGAATTATCAGAGTTAGATCTAAGCAATAACAGATTCAATGAAGGAATTATTCCAAGTGATATTGGAAATTTGACCAACCTCCAATTCTTATATCTCAACAACAACAGCTTGCAAGGTAAGAGGTTTAATTTTATCCATATTTAATTATTCATATCTAAAGTTTTTATCCATATGTGTTTAGTAAGTCATTACTTTGCATTATAAATTCAGTGGAAAATTGTATGAAATGAATAATATCTAGTTGGATTTCATTAAGAGACTTGGAACATGTGACGTCAGAAACAAGGTGAATAATATCTAATTATATATCTACTCATTTTAATTTGTAAACAGGTGAAATTCCATTGTCTCTTTTCAATATTTCTTCATTGAGAGAAATAAATCTACGTCAAAACAATCTACAAGGAAATATCCCAATATTAATTGGCAATTGGGCATTACTCGAAAGTTTAGATCTAAGTTACAATTCGTTTACAGGTATGCTCTATTATCCATATGACACTGAACCTTGGCTTAATAAGCATGGTTCAGATTATATTGTCATCGTAATAATGACTATAATTTTGTTCACTTTTAATTTTCCACAGGTGAAATTCCATCATCTCTCTTCAACATTTCTTCTTTAATAGTAGTGTCTTTAGCAAGCAACAAATTAAAAGGTAGACTACCATCATCAATCGGCAATTGCACGTTCCTGGAATATTTATATCTAGAAGAAAACTCATTTACAGGTATATATATACTCAATCTACTCGGTCATTAATTTTACTCTTAAACAAAATTCGATTTATCGTATACTCCTCCGGCCTTAAATATTTGACAGTTTGTAGTACAAAATGTACTACACACAACATTTTATATATTTAGGACTGGAAGTAGCACAATATTTGTGGGTAATGGCCAAAACAAAGCTTGTTCTATATTATCTCCCATATTCTAATTGGAAATACCTGAATTCCTTAAATCAAAACAAAAACTCCTATACGCTTACTTCTTGTAGCAGATTCAGTTATGGTCAACAATAATTTAGAACGTTTGGTATAATTTATACTAAAGTATAGGCCCAATAACTAGCGAGGCATATCGATTATTAATAGTATAATATCAATTATCTCTTTGCTGACACTAAATTTTAAACAGGGGAAATTCCATCATCTCTCTTCAGTCTTTCTTCTTTAAGAGAAATATTTTTAACAAGAAACAGATTTAATGGTAGTCTACCTATGTCAATTGGCAATCTGACAATGCTGGAATATTTATATCTAGGTGACAACTCCTTTACAGGTATGGTCAATCTACTCATCCATCAATTTATGCTTTAACAAAATTTCATTCATTATTTGCTAAACTTTTTCTTGGTCAAATTCATAAATTGTGTATTTCTCCAGGTGAAATTCCAAAACAGATGTGCCATCGACTCCCTCTACTTGAGGTTTTTCAGGTTGTTAATAATCAATTAGAGGGAAACATTCCAAAATCAATAAGTAACTGCACATCTTTGCTAGCCTTACATTTGGGTATGAATTCATTTTCAGGTATGCTCAAACTTATACGCGTCCTTCTCTCTCCCTCCATCTTCCTTCTCTCTCTATATTTACAGGTTGTCTGCCTATAACTTTATCACATGTTTAGTATTTCATTCAAACATACTAATATATATGAAAAGATATTATTGTAAGCTTTATGCTTTAATGATATTTTCAAACACACACCCAAACGCACTTAATATTTTCTTTCTATCCTACATTTAATAAATTAAAAAACCAGGACATGCTTTTCTAGTAGTGTACTATATATATTATAACATTAAAATTTCAGACATGAATGGTACAGCATCTATTTGTAGTTTTATACAATGTTCTCTAAATATCACATGCTATGGAATCCTTGCCACAAAAAGTTGTTATATTTTTATGTGAAACATAAGAAGTGATAAAGAGATTTATGCTGACGACCCACATGTAATTGCTTGGCCGGTGGTAGCTAATTTCACACATGTTTGAAATTTGTTTTCCCCACTTTCCTATATTTAAGTATAAACGAAGACTTATTTGTTTAGCAAACATTTGAAAGGACTCGAAATTAATAATGTATATGGAGTTTTCTTGTAATTATATGGAGAAGTGAATTCAAATTTTTGAAACACATAAAAGTTGCACACACACACGCACCCACAAAACATATCACTCCTGTTTTGACATTTTTCACAATATTTGATCATCCATCAGTATTTCTTGAGTTAATTATCCAACAACTTTTTGTTTCCAGGTTTTATACCCAAAGAGATAGGCAATCTTGATGAGCTTGAAGAGTTGGATTTCTCAGAGAATAATTTTAATGTACCCTTTCCTTCACATATCTTCAACATTTCGGCATTGACCTGGGTCTCCCTCGTACATAATTCATTCTCTAGCTTTCTCCCATCAAATTTAGGAATTGGCCTTCCCAACCTGAAGGTATTGAAGTTGGGACAGAATCAACTTATTGGACAAATTCCAAACAGCATCTCAAATGCTTCTGAGCTCACTGTGTTAGATTTATCAGGGAATAAATTTAGTGGCAGTATACCCAATGTACTTGGGAATCTAACAAACTTGATGGCACTATATTTTGATGGGAATGCTTTGAATGGGTTGATTCCAAATACAATCAACAGACTGCAAAGCCTTCAACAATTAAGTCTTGGCAACAACAGATTGCAAGGGCCCGTCATAAATGAATTGTGCCAAATAAAAAGTTTGAGTGAGTTGTATCTAGCCAACAACATGTTTTCAGGAGTGATTCCAAGCTGCCTTCCAAATACTTCTTTGCGGAAGTTGGATTTAAGCTCTAACAAATTGATTTCTCAGATACCTTCTTCTCTTTGGGGTCTCCAAGATATATTAGTCTTAGATTTATCCTCCAATGCATTGACTGGAAGAATTCCACCTGAGGTATCAAAATTGAAAGCAATTATATTCTTGAACTTGTCAGGAAATCAAATTGTAGGAAACATCCCTACAACATTGGGTGGCTTGCAAACTTTGTTAAACCTATCTTTGGCTCATAACAAATTACAAGGGCCTATACCTGAATCACTTGGTGGCATGGTAAGCTTGGAGTCCTTGGATCTCTCTAAAAATTACTTGTCTGGTGTGATTCCAAAATCATTAGAGTCACTTGTCCATCTGAAATACCTAAACCTTTCATACAATTTACTGCAAGGAGAAATTCCAAATGGTGGTTCTTTTGGAAATTTTTCAGCTGATTCTTTCATGATGAATGAAGGTCTTTGTGGGAAGCCTCAACTACTTGTTCAGCCATGTAGGAAAGGAAACAAGCATAACTCAAGTAAAGTTATGTTGTTGATAGAATGCTCATTGCCTATCTTGGCTGTCCTTTTGGTTACTGTTCTATGCATAGTCTTTCTAAAGCATAAGAATGGTCATGTTAATGATTCAACTAATAAGGATTTAATAAATTTTGAGACAACCACAAGGATATCTTATTATGAGATTTTACGTGGAACAAACGAATTTGATGAAAGTAATCTTCTTGGAAGGGGAAGTTTTGGATCAGTCTACAAAGCAGTTCTTCCAAATGGAAAAATTGTTGCTGTTAAAGTATTTAATTCAAGCGTGGAAAGAGCCTTGAATAGTTTTGAAACTGAATGTGCTGCTTTGTACAGTTTACGTCATCGCAATCTCACTAAGATGATTAGTGATTGCTCACATGGTGAATTTAAATCCATAATAATGGAATTCATGCCAAATGGGAGTCTTGAAAAATGGTTGCACTCAAATAACTATTATTTGGATATCTTGCAAAGGTTGAATATTATGATTGATGTGGCCGCTGCTTTGGAGTATCTCCATCATGGTTCTCCTACACCAATTGTTCATTGTGACATAAAACCGAGCAATATATTGTTGGATGAAGATATGGTGGCTCACCTCAGTGATTTTGGTATTGCCAAATTGTTGGCTGAAAGTAAGATGGAAATTTACACCAAGACTTTGGGTACAATTGGCTATATGGCACCAGGTATAATTATTTTATAACATAATATTAATTATTTAATCTCTTCTTTACTCCATGTTTTATGAAACCTTATTTCTATAAATTACCAACAAATATCTGCCGTTTTTTTTACAAGAGATTATCTGTACTTCTCAAAAAAAAAAAAAAAACCACAAATATATATCCTTTGTTTTTTGTCATGATATTTTTTTTATTAATGCTTCAACTTGACATACAGAGTATGGATCAGAAGGAATTGTTTCATTTAAAGGAGACGTATATAGTTATGGCATTTTTTTGATGGAAATTCTTACAAGAAAGAAACCAACAGATGAGATGTTTGTTCAAGGTCTGAGTTTGAAAGATTGGGTTAGCAAATCAACACCTCATTCCATCATTAATATTCTAGATGCCAATTTGTTGTCAAGAGATTATCAAAATACTGACATCATATTGTCATATATATCACCACTTCTTGAGTTGGCCTTAGATTGCTGCATTGACTTACCTGGAGCGCGAATTAATATGAAGGATGTGGCGGTTAAACTTAACAAAATCAAGACCTCTTTTATAAAAAATGTTAGTGAAATTAACCACTAACCACTTGAATAATTGTTAAATCAAATTGAAATAATTGTTTCTTTTACTCTTTTTGTTTCCTTTTATTTTTCTGTGGAACTTGTAACCTTGAAATATAGAATCATGATGTTTTTTTTGAATATTGGCATATCGCAAAATTAGTTACTTTTGCATTTGAATAATGAGAACTGTTTGGGGGAAGAAAGCACCTACTAAAAAATTTATTGATGATAAGGACCTAAATTAGACCGGAAAATATCATCAAAATTGGTAAATAATAATAATAATAATAATAATAATAATAATAATAATAATAATAAGTATGTTGAATTTCCATGAATTTAAAGTACAATATTTGCAATTTTAAAATGTTGCAAAATTTGATAAATTACCTAACTACCCCATTTTTAAATAATAATAATAATAATAACCCTCAACCCCATTGTTGGACTAACATTAGAGCTTTGGCATAGCTACTAGTGACTGGAGCTCTGATGGCCCAATTTTTTTTAAAAAAATTTCTAAAGCAAAAGTTGTCAATATGGATACCTGAGTTATTAATAACGATACTAAAGTTGTAAATGACAGCTTAATATATTTTTTTTATTTTTAAGGCAAAAGTTGTCAATATATATATGGATACTTGAGTTGTTAATAATAATATTAAAGTTGTAAACATAATATTTGTTGAATATTTTCTAATAACTTTCATCAAAGCTCGAACGACTAATATTTAAAAAAAATAGACAAAAGTTGTCAATATGAATACCTGAATTATTACTAGGGATACTAAAGTTGTAAATTTAACAAATACCTTGTTTACAAGTTTAGTATCGTGATTAATAACTCAAATATCCATATTGACAACTTTGGCTTGAGAAATTCAAAAATATATATTAGGCCATCGTTTACAATTTTAGTATCACTATTAACACCTTAAGTATATATATTGACTTGATAAATACAATATATATATATATATATATATATATATATATATATATATATATGGTCGCTGGAGCTTCAGTTGATAGCATTGGAGCTCCAATAGTAGTTGGGAGCAAGGTCACTAGAGCTCCGGTGATGGCCACTACTTCCAGTCCTCGGCGCCAGAGCTCCAACAGCCAGCAAGGGGTTGAGGATTTTTATTTAATAAAACTAAGGGTGGTTAGGTAATTTCTCAAATTTTGCAACATTTCAAAATTCAAAATCAATTCCTTTGGAATTATTGAAATTCAACATACTTTTTCTTACCAAAAAATTCAATATACTTATTTGCCTTTTACCAATTTTGATGACATTTTTTTGTCTTTTTCCCTATGTTCCAAGCATACAAAATTCCAAATTGATAATATCAATAATTTTTTGCTTGTTTTGATTTCTTGTACACTTTTGTTTCTTAATGTAAGATCTATTTATTTTATTTAGGGTGATTAAATAAATTACTTAATTATAAGATGTATGACATAATTTCTCTAAAATGCATAACATTATTTCATATATTAATTTATAAGTTATAAAAATTAAATTGAAAAAATCACACACACACACACACTAGAGATGTATATATAGAGATTGGTATCCGAAACAAAAGAGGAAGTATAGATGTATTAATTAGATCTCGACTGGGGATTTACCTCCTCAGGATGTTTTCTTTGCTTTCTTTAGTATTATGGTTTAGACCTGAGCTCCGAAGTAAAAAAAGAAAAAAGAAAAGAAAAGAAAAAAAAAGAGTCTGGAATTCTGAAAATATTGTATATGGCCTTTACTTATGATATCTGATTTTTAGTAGTGAGATGCCTAAAGCCATAAGCCTATAAGACCTATGAGAGACAAGCAGGCGATTTGCCCCACTGTAGGATATCATATGTCTAGACTCATATATCATTTTGATAAGAAACCAGACATAATACCTCCTTCATGGATGATTTAAGATATTTTAATTTTCTGCCTTAATTTACTCATGGGAGCCTTAGATCTAAAATCCATACTAAATGATCAGCCAAACATCTTGACTGGTAAATTCCAGTAAATATTTAATTAATATACTTCTATGGAATCTAAAGCTGAAGATACTAATTGAAAGGAGATTTACATTATTGTTTATCTCGATTTTTGTTTTTCTATTTGCACCTTTATTTTCTAATCTTATTTTCTGTTTTAAAAAATGTCTTGTTGTTTTCCACTCTTTTTCTCACCATTCTTCTTCCTCTACTTCTGTTCCAAACTCTATCATAAACTTTCAGAGCATTTGCTCTTCAACAAACAATATTTTTGATGAAGAAATTCAATTCGAAGATCTAAACCAAACCATTGATGATTGGACTCTTCCTATCATTGATCAAAACACCATTTTAAAGATAAAAACAGATGGTTGGGAAAGTTTGATTATGTAATTAAGACTGTTGAGGAATCCATTTCCATCCAACTTGAAAATGAAGAATTCTCTCTTCTATCCTCAAACTGCATCCTCAAACACCGAGAAACTTACAACTTTTTACACATTAGTTTTGTACAAGTTGCTCTTAAACCACTGGTCCGACGAGGCTTAAATGCTTCAGGTCTAGTTTGTCTCAGAGATGCGAGGCATTATGTCTTTGTTGACTCTTTGTTGGCTACTGCTAAGTTCGGACTTCATAATGGTCCAGTTTATTTTATCTGTTTTCCAAGTCAAACTATCAATTCAAAAGATAAGGATGTCCTTGGCGTTCTTAAACTCAATCTCAAACTCTATGGTCTTGACATGAAATCAAGATCTATACCTGCACATGAGGATTGTCAATGTTTCCCTCTTTATTTTGCCTTGCAGCAGACCACAACACTCCATAATTGATAGTGACATCTGATTCTAACCCCTATTTCTCTATCAACTGTTGTTTGATGTTCACATACCTCTTTATTTTAATGCATAATTTCCATGCTTAGGTGTCCCCTAATAACTCAACTGACTTCTCTAACTAGACAAGTGGCAAGAGGAACTTAATTATGTTTTTTGTACTATATGTTTAATTGTCAAGACTTCATTTAATTCCCTTCTCCTCTTTCCTTGGCTGAAATGTATCATACACTTGGGGCTTATTATTTACTTTCAATACTTGTCATTTCCCTTGTCTTCCATGCCTTATACTTGGCACAATCAAAATCATACACTTGTAACCTATTTAATACATCTCTTGACTTATAGTGATGTTATGGTTTCTTACTTTTCCTCCTCGGTTGAAATGACTTAGGGGTTGTTTTAAAAAGCCTTTGAGTCATCTTTTACATATTAATTACATGCACATGTGTCCCTTGTCATCAATTTCTCAAAATAGGGAGTGCAATTTGTAGCTTCATGAAGACTCTTTATCCCTTATCAAATTAGCATAATTCCAAGGTCTTCCCTTTTTCCACACTTGGCAAAAAAATCCAAGGGCTTAGGTAAGAAGCTTGAGAATTACACTTCTTGACCTTGTGTCATATATTCTTATGCAATTTATTACTCTTCTCTCTCCCTTTCTCTTCTTATCCGAAATTAGGGCCTTCTTGTGGCTTTTATTCCCTTTCTTAACTTGAAGACACACGCAAATAATTTATTAAAAAGTCATCTTTTCATCCTAGCAAGACAAGTGACCAAAATCTAAGGCAAAGGGGAGTTAATTGCCTAGACATGTGGCATGATCTTGCATAAAATTTCATTTGTCCTCTCATACCTCCTTTTTTGGCTGAAGTATGTCTTCATTTGGGGCTTCATAAATACTATTCAATAGGTGCTAAAATATCTTGATACACTTGACAAAAATCTAAGCTTTCATAAGAGGCTTGTGAATTACTCTTCTTGACTTTTTGACACTTGCTATTATGGCATTTATTGTGTTCTTTTTCTTTCCTCATCACTTGGTTGAAATTGGCTTTACAAAAAGGTCTTCCAAGTTGTCTTTTATTATCTCTTGACATATTCTCATTTATCAAATAATTATTGCTATCTATTGACTAAATTCCAACATGTCAATTTCCTTTTTCTTCCTTCTTCCTTTTTGGCTGAAAATGGCCTTAATAAGGTGGCCACCATGTTGCACTTTTAGCCATTTAAGTATGGTCACATGTTCAATAAAATGCCACTTGTTGGTCAAGAACAACAAGTGACAATAACTAAAGTATGAAAATGTCATTATTGACATTTTGGCCCTTAAATGTATTCATTGAAGAAAAGTTGACATGACTTTCTTTATTTCATTTTGGGTGACATAGTGGTTCAAAATAGTCAATGTAATATTTATTCCATGTCAAATATTTCAATTTTGCATCGTATCCCAAAATTTAAAGTTTCAGGAAAATCAAGCATTCGTCTAAAATTCTATTGAATGTATAAACATTGTATAAGAAATTTTGGTAAGAAAAATCGGGATATTACAATTATTCCTCATTTAAGATTCTTTTTTTCAATTAACATTTTTAGTTTTTACATAAAACAAGAGCTCATTAGTTGAGACTCAAAATCTCCAATCGGGATTATCTAAAAAGAAGAATCACAAACTAAAAACGATATATAATTTCTTATGATAACCATTAGAGAAAATTAGAGCACAAAAAAAATGATGAGATAAAATGTTAGATTTTCTTATTGTTGTTTTATTGCAATGAAGATCATTCGATAGCACTAGATTATATTGACTAAAAATCAATAACAAAATTTTCTCCTATTTTCTAACAGTTAAATCACAATCTAATTGAATGTTAGTTAATTCCTTAATTTTAAGTATATTACATTCTTAAACTTTAACAACCAAATTTGGTTTGATGAATTAGCTTCGAGATTTGCTCAAATTTTTATGCTTGTCAATTTTTACCATATATATTCTAATTTTCATATTTATATTTTGAGATTTGTTCAAGTTTTATATTTTCTTTGACCAAAAAAAAGTTTTTATATTTTCTTATTTAAATTTACTATATATTCTGATTTTCCTATTTATATTATCTTTTTGCAGTTAAAAGATATGTGATAGGAACTCTAAGAGTATACGTGATTATAGACAATCTACAACAAAGTGTAATACCCGGATAATTACTATCTGGACTATTATGTTACCATAATAAAAATGTCCATTTATGATGATTATAGTCTCAAAATAAAGTATAATTAGTCTATTTTCAAAGGAAAGTACTAAGAAAAAAATTATGGAAAATTCAAGAAGGCATGGAATAATTATTAAAAATTTAGGAAATATATTATTCTTAATTTAGAAAATTTAATAAAATATTTCCTATGAAAATAAAAAGAAGGAAAATTAAAAAGTATTTTAGAATCAAAATTGATTCTATGACTTTTAATATTTTGCATAGGGCTTAAATCATTAATGTTAATGAAATTGTTGTGAGAAAATAATTAATTCTAATTAAGAAAATTATTAGGAATTATTAAAGGATTAATTAAGTAATTTTCAGGAATTTTATAAGATTAGAGAAATTTAGGAAACATAAAAAATAAAATAAATATAAATAATAATTATTAAGGACCAAAATTTTTGGCTAATTAAATAAATAATAATGGTTAAGATATAGTCTTAAAAAGTAAAGATCAATGGTTTAGGATTTTTCAAGAATTTATGAAAGCCTAAATCCAAGTAATTAGTTATGGACCAATAGGAAAATGTTGGGAAAATGAATATAAGAGAATTGAGTATTATGATAAATGAAAATATATATATATATATTTTTTTTTTTTCTATAGTGGCCGAAATTTTTTTAGGCCAAAAAGAAAAAATATATATAAAATAAATAATAATAAGGATGAAGGGATAAGGATGAAGGGAGATTTTTTTTTAGCAAATAATAATAAAATAAGATTTAAGACATGTGGCAATTAATTAAATAATAATAAAAGTGGACAGGATAAACGAGAACGGATGGAAATAAAATCCTACATAGAAAACCGTGAACTAGGTTTCTAAAGTCAGGGTATATTGTGAACGAGAGAATTTTTATCTCGAGATGGTCGGTCTCCGAAGTCATTTCTGTAACCGACGGAGTGATTTGGAGATCCGAATAGGAAGATATTTTGTATAATTAAAGCAGATAGCCAAAAGGAGAACCGATACAAAATAATTCCGTTGTGGGAATCTAGGGATAAGTGGGGGAAAACCAGAGTATAATGTTAATCAGTGAATTTTTGTCACGAAGTTGGCACCGGACAACGTTATTTCTGTAGCCGGGCACGAATACCGAGGATTTTCAGCTGATAACGGAATGTCCTCAGCGGGATCAGAAACTGAGTTAAATTAGATAATTTGAAAAAGGAAGAAAAGATCTTCAGAGTGTTGTTCCTGGAATTTTAAGTTTCTACGGAATCTCGTGATCGGGGCACCGAACCGGGAATTCATCAGATAAAGCAAGAGGATAAGGCTTGATGATGCAGCTAGGATGAGGTCAGCTATTTTGTCTTCTTTTGGAGGGGGAGGTCGGCCAAAGAGAAGGAAAGACCAAGATCATGCCACCTCAGAAAAGTGCGATCCGACGGTCCAGATTTTGTCTAACAAGGCATGAATAGTAACTAAATTTTCCCTATAAATACCCGTTGCTCCTTTCATAACTTCCACACCAAATCCACTTGAGATTTTTGAAGTTTGAGAGAGAAGGAAGAAGGAGGAGTCCGGAGAAAAATCCTAGCGAAGCTCTGAGTAAGTTTTCGGTCCCTAGTCTTTAGTTAGGTAATTCTTTCAGTAGTTATAGTAGAAATGCTAGAGTAGTCTTTAATTTTTTAAGTTAGTTTAAATATCATGTTTTAGGAATAAATGTGATATTTATCTTAGAAATATGTTAGAGGAAAGATTATAGCAAAAATTTTGAAAGCGTAAAGTCAAAACAGCGAAGCCCTGACAAAATTCCGCCAAAAAGTCAAACTAGGGGCAAAATGGTAATTTGTACCTAAAATGCCTGTTATGGTCTTAGATATTCATACTGGTGATATTATCCTTATAGGATACCCAGAATCACAAACCGTTGTTTCCGCTGTCACCGCTGTCAAATCACCGTCGTACCACAACGCTACCGAAGTGCCCGAAATCGTCAACGGAGGTACGGACGCGTATTGTAACTGTAATACCCCAATTTTCATAATACATGTAAATATTAAATTTTGATAAATAACACCTATTTATTAAAAAAAACAGGTGAATATGTGGTCTCAAAACTAGTGAAATAATTACAATTATTTCCTAAGGTGATTTCTCATGAAATTTTATTATTTTTTAGGAATTATACCATTTTCTAAGCAATTAAAATTATCAGAGGATAATAAAATCAATTAAAGGAAATTGACAACAATTATTGGGCAATTGAAATTGCAATAATTGAGACACTTTATTAATTTTTAAAATTAGTTAATGATTAAGTTTTTAAGGTCATAAATTAAGACCAAATGATATTGATTAGCACACAAGAAGCTATTAATCATCAAAATGAAATTAGAAACCTTGTCAATTTTGGTGGTTAAGCCTAGTAACCCCTAAAGCATGATGTTAGAAATTAAAATTAGGATTTAACCAATTATTCCTAATTAGTTTCTATGGGACGAAAATTCCTATTTGGTGGAAAATAAATGATACAATAAAAACCAACTTGTATTAAACCTTAATCCTAGAATCTAAGTGGACCAATGGGAGGTTCTCCTTCTTAGAATATGTACAAACATAAATTAAATAATTAAGTTAGGGAGAGAAGGAGGTTTCTTGGGCATCAATTAAAGGAATATATTATTTCAAATATTCAAAACTTGTAGTATAAGGGGCTTAGTGTATAGAGGAAGCTAAAGAAAGTGTGTGTGTGTGTGTTGTGTACCGAAATATGTGTGTGTATTGTGAGAATATAAGTGTGGTCAAAAGTTGTGTGAATATAGAAAAGGGAAGTCAAGAGGATTAATGAAACTTAGGGAGCAAGATAATTGTCTTAGTAAGCAAGTTTTCTTGTATTAAATAAAATTAGATGAGAACCTATGGAAAGTAAATCATAACTTAAAATCTTGAAACTAGATCTTAAAGATAAATACATATCCGAGATCAGTGAATTATAAGCTTCAACTTGGCTATTCCCAAAATTATTTTTGGATACTTTTGAGATTCATACCTAAGTGTTTTGGGAATAAAAAATCACCATAAATCTAGTCACAAAATTAGGATTTCAAAAGTGAAATTAGATCTTGAATAAAAACCCCAACTTACCCCTAACTAAATTAGCATTTGGGATAACTTGGGGATGAAGCAAAGTAACTTGAGAATGAAGCAAACCAACTTGGAGAAGAAGGGAGGGGAAGGTGACGTTTTTGAGGTGTAAGGGTAGGATTTTTGCCTCTTCTCCAAGTAAATATCAATGGCCAAGATTAATTGAAGTTTACTTGGTGACCACTCATTGCTTGCCTATAAATAGAAGCTCACCCCTTCACAAATCTTCACCAATTCCTCAAGGCATAGGCCAAAAATATAAAGAGCAAGGGAGAGAGTGAGGAGCTTCAAGAAGTAGGAAGCTAGTGTTTTTCAAGAGGTAAGAGAGTTTTTAGTTCATAGTTCAAGTTCTTAGTTTATGAAGTAGAAATACTAGAAATGTTGTTTTGATCTTCAATCTTCCAAATACAGTTTTATTTTCATGTTTTTATGGTTTCCATTGCATTTATTTCGAAAAATTGATGAAGAAGAAGTTATATCAAAATTTTTGGAAGATTAGGATCAAAATAGCGAAGCTCTGGCAAAATCTCCTCAAACGGTGATTTCTGGAGTCAGGGGTAAAAACGTCAGTATTTTATGATGAAGATGATGTTCTAAAATTCTGAGAAAATTCATGGAGAAAGTAGACGTCTAGGGCTTTTCAAATCTATAAAGAGTGTATCATTTAAAGCTCTGTGCAAAAAGATAAAAATCTCAGAAGTTAGGCAATGTTTTCTGTGCGAAATTCTGGGCAGTATTTAAAAACGTGAAATCTGGGAATTTTACATGAATTCTGGGTAAGTTCCAATATTTTTCCTCGAAAGTAGACTTCTCAAGGATTCTGGGAAATTTTACGGATCCTCGGTTCGATTTTTCTAGAATTAGTTATGATTTTTCGAAGTTAGGCGAAATTCTGCTCAGAAATGCTGGATCAGCGTTTTTTCCGAAAATTAGGGAATAAATTGGAAAATAAATCCACCAGGGGTAAAATGGTCTTATATAGCCAAAGTATCTCTTTGAAATAATATTTGTGAGTTAATAGAGGCGATATTATCCTTATAGGATATCCTTGAATACGTTTTGACCAATTGTCGCACCGTTTTCCGCCAGAAATATCGTCAAACGTCAACGAAGGTACGTCCGCGTACTGGTAACTTTAACTCTGATATTTACTGTATGCGTATATGTGCTATATGTATGGTATGCTTGTAAGAGGTAATTAAGGTACGTTCGCGTACTGTAACACTAACTCTGATATTTACAGTATGTGTATATGTGGTATGTGTGTTGTATGTATGTTGGTGGTGTTGTTGTTTGAATACATGTTGTTGTTAAAGAATAACTGTACACCTGCATGCACTGGGAGTGATATATGTGTATTCACTGGGAGTGATATATCTGTTTTCACTGGGAGTGATATATTTCGCTGGGAGCGGTACATTTGCATTCACTGGGAGTGACATATTTGAGAATGATTCATTTTGCTGTGATTATATATCGTATATGTAAATATGAGGTTAACTGTTACCTGAGGTCCAATGGACATTGGACCTCAGTCTTAATGAATAGTACAGGGAAGAAATCGGGATAGAGAAGGTGCCGGTAGATAGAGCCGTGAAGAGGCAGCAGTCAAAGGCAAAGGTCGGTAGCAATAGAAGTTATAAGAACTTAGCTTCTGACCCAAATTTAACAAAGTTACCTTGAACAGTTTGGTGTCTAAGGCTGGGTTAATCTATCCGGGAAGCCAATCAGTCGCCGTATAAGTCGGTGAGGCCCCCATGATAGACCCCTACCTGGCCAATCTGTTTGAATAACTGGTGTTAGATTCTTAAGCCATAGATCTAGTACAAGGCTTTCTTTATCAGAGACTTGTATTCAAACTTTGTAAACTGTATCACATGAATTTTTCCTTCGGGATATTTAATATATCAGCTTATGTCAGGCATCATCATATGTCTGGGCATTTTATATCGATTACTCGTTGTCCGGATCTTAGCGCACGGTAACCACTTCCGCAGTACTCTAAGCTGTAGCATCTCAAACTCTGTTGTTTTTCTTAAAACTAAGTGTCGACCGACACGATTTTCGAACCTGGAATTTGGGATGTTACAGTAACCTTAACACTTATGCTGCTCTTATTCATATATATGGTAGACATGTTTATATACTGAAACTCTATCGTGGGTTGTCAGTCATACATACAGCTTGTTACGGGTTATAGTCTTGATAACGCCGTTGGGTTTTCCTAGCGCTGAAGACACGATGGGAGATCGTGACACTGGTTTATGTGCAGACATAGTGTGGGGCTTTACATATTGCTGTGTGCTTATGTTCTGTCCATTGTTGATCATGCATCTGCTGTGTGCTTATGTATTGATGTGCTGTTATGTTGTTATGACTATTTGTTGCCTATATATGACTTATTTGAGCATAAGGTTAACCGTTACCTGAGATCCAATTGGGAATTGGATCTCAGCTGTAGCTTCAGGTTCAGGAGGATCCAGGGTGGAGGAGAGCGGCAAGTAGCTGATGTAGGCGGATTGGAAGAGCTTATATGTTTTAGTTTTTGAACTATTTAGATATTGTCTTTTTGGAATCAACAGATGACTGTATAAGGATGATTACACTATGGTTATGTACTTCTAAATATTCAGTTACTCGTTTAATCGAAATGCTCGACTCTGATCACGGTTCATTTTAAAAGAAAAAAAAATTTCGGCATTTTCAATTGGGATGTTACACAAAGCATTAGATTTAATATTGTGGAATTTTTTATTAATATATTTTCTTTCTAGAATTCAAAAAATATATAAAATATTGTTATATTGTGAGGGTGTTTGAGTGATTAATTTCTTTTAAATTATATGATGTTTATGTATATAATGTATTGAATTTTGAATATAATAAATTTAATTTTTTTTTATTTTAATATTATTATTTTGTTATTAACAATGATATATTGTGCCTTATATAATAAATCTTAACAATAAAAATTGAATAAAAATAAATATTAAAATATAAATATATAAAATAAAAAGCCAATGCATTGTAGTTATTAACAAAAAACCATTATATATGCCTTAAATACATTACATTTCAGAACCATTATATATATGTGTTGAGTATATATAGCCCCTTTATATATGACGGTTTAAAACCATCATATATGGCCAATAATGATCATCATATATGTGTGATTATGTAGTAGTGAATACTATGATAAGAATTTAAATTGTTTTAAAATTTTTTATTCCACACCGGTCTAGCTCTGGGTTAACTCTAAACTGACCCACTGACCCTTGACCCTTCCATTGCCTTGAACAATTTAGAGGCTAGTCTAAGTTTGATAACCCATATTATTACATTAAATCTCACAAGTTATATACTTTTGAAGTGAACTTTGATTCATAAGAAAATAAAAATCAAAAATATTTTCAATAATATCTATCTAAAAAAATTGTATGGTTTTAATTAGAAATCTAGTGAGAAAGACGTTTATGATAATTATTCATTATTTCGATCACATATCGTTCAGAACATATAAAGTTTTTGTGCAAGTCATGTTGCGTTAAAAACTATACTTAAAAAGATTTCTAATTGTAAGTGATTTGTCCAATTTGAATTTAAATTGAGTTAGGAAACCATGACCCTTCTTTTTCAGCTCAAAAATTCTGTTTTGCAAAACGTACGTGGGCCTGATGAAATAGACTTTTTGCGTTAAAGTAAATTGATTTTGTCCTCTTGAGAAAGTGATAGAATCGATTTTGCTTTGAGAAATCGACAATGAAGTCATGAAATTTTCTTGTGAGTCAGCAGCAGCGATTTTAATATAATTAACTAAGTTAATGATTTTTTTTTTTTTTTGCCAGAATTAACAATGTTTATGCTATGTTCATCAATTTTCTTATTATTAATTAATTTTAATTTTAACGATGTTAATGTTGGATCAATTAGATGAGGTATGACCATCTCTTGAGAAAGCCACTGAAGATTCAAGGAGGAAGAAGGCGTTGAGGTAGGAGGAGGGTTTTGATTGGGAAAAGGGAGAAAAATATGAATTTGTTAAAAAAATTGAGTTGATGTGTCAAACAACCAAGATTAAAATAATATGATTTGATGTGATGAAATTAACGTTTTTAAAATTGAAAGACTAAAAATGCACTATATAAACTTAATACAAACATAAATGATTAAACATATACTTGAGCCTATTTAAAAGATACCACACGCATTTCTCACTTAAATTTCAACCAGCACCAGCCAGTGTTCATCATTTGCATAGGAAATTTTCTGTATAAGCTGCTGCTGATGAATTATTCTATTAAATATTTTTAAAATATCGTCTGCTTTATTACCTGCTGTTTATTTTGATTAATTAATTAACTCATCATGGAATGTGAAACCCTTAAGTAAACTCTAATGTTACACATTAATTGGTGCAGTTTTGTTGTCTTCTATTCAGCCTAGGGATCATGTTTATTTTATTTTCTTTGCCTTTTCCCAATGGTATCGTAAGGTTTGCACTACAGAAAATAATAATTAAAAAAAAAACGTTGGATTGGGGACGGAATTTAAATTCCGTCAGAAATTATCGATAAAATTTCTTTGGTAATTTCATTTACAACGGAAATTATTAACGGAATTCCGTCAGTAATGTCTTTTACTATAGTTTTTCTTGCAATGAACAGTTTCTATTATAGAAATCCGATTACCGACAAAATTTTGCAATAATTTCCGTTGCAAAGCAAATTAACAATTGAATTCCATCAGTAATCCAATTTTTTTTGTAGTAAAATTTCTTGCTGATCAGCTTACCAAAATTAAGATAATCAAGATATAGAGTTAGTGAACACATATTGGCATAACATGCATATGCTTGATTGCCGGTTTGTCAAGTTAACCAAAAATAGTGTATTCACACACATATTATAATGTAAAATCACACATTTATTCTTTTAACTATATACAAAGTTTCAATCTAGTACCTTAATTTTAAACATGTTTTCAGTCCCTTAATCATAACATCGTCAGTCTCAAATAATAAATTTTTTAACAATTATTATTGTTTTGAAAAAGTTTTTTCAACCTTTAAAATTTTAATATCAACAGTATTTTTATTTCCTTTGTTAACATCATTAGGTAAAATGATGTTAAAAGAGATACTTTATAAAGTTAAAAGGGCTAAAATCCTAAAATGAAACTTTGCGTGAAGTTGAAGTAGTAAATATGTAATATTGCCCATCAAACAACTGTATAATATCATTAGAGACCAACACTTTTCCGTGTAACTTGGAAGCGAAGGTAAATCACCAAAACTAATAGTAGTACTTCATTCTTCTGCTGCCCTTGGTTTTCCTTGTTTTTCTTCCATATGTATGTCGAAGAAAATTCATTAGTTATATCACATACCCTCAAGTGTGTTCATTTTTTCTAGATTTTGAGCTGAGTTTCTTCAGCTAAACAATAACTTCATATTTCAAAATTTAATTAATTTTTCCATCAGCAGTGAACATTCAGAAAGAAAAAAAAATGTGGGATTTAGTTAGAATTGTTGTTCTCTACTCCCTTATTATTTTTGTCAATGTTTAAACTCAGCTCCTCTGTTTGCAGGCCCTGCTTCAGTGATTAACTTTATTAAAAATAGATAACATTAATGAGATTATGTGGAAATATTTATGATTTTTTTTTTACCAGAAATATATGATATTTATGATTACAAGAGTGAAAAGGGAAAAAATGAATAAATGATATAAACAAAAGAAAGAGAAAAAAGAAGATATGGGGCCTGCATTTGTGATGAGAACCTGATTTTTTATCTCTTTATAACAGTTTAAATTTAATATATTTAATTAGTAAATATTTAAATGAAAAATTTATTTTTAAGAGAAGTGATATTTATAAAATTATATTTATTTTAAATTTTATAATATGAAAATTAAAAAAATAGTTAAAAATATAATAATAAAATAAATCAGATCTAAATGGTATTTAATATGATATTTGTGATTATAAGATTAAAAAAGGGGGGGAAATGAATAAATGATATAAACAAAATAAAGAGAAAATGTGAGATAAAAAAGAAGATTGATAACATTTCAAATTTATTTTTTTTAATTTGTAATTTTTTAAATGATAAATTTATTCTGAAGAGAAACAATATTTATAAAATTATTTTTATTTTAAATTTATAATATGAAAATAATGTAATATTTAAAATAAAATAATAAAACAAATTAGATCTAAATGGTTCAAAATACCGCTATACCCAACAAAATTTAAAAGGATGAGCACAAAATATGATCTTGTTTTAAAATAACGTTCAATTTATTTATTGGTAACACATCAGTGGAACATAAACATGACAGCATTGCCAATAAAAAGTCTAACTTAAAATGTCACACCTAACTTCGCTTAATTTTATAATAATAGATATTCAAGCCTTTGAAGTTAGCTTTTTAATCATGTATAAAATAAATATGTGAGAAGACCTTTGAAATTAACTTTTTTTTAATCGTGATTTACAATACAAAATAAATGTGTGTGAAGAAATTTGTATATTTACATAAATAATCACTTTTGAGATGTTTAAAAGTGATCCCAAATAAGCATAAATTGAATTTTTGAAATCATTGACTATAACATTAATAAGTTATTGGTTAAACTAGTAAGGGATTCACCTCTCATAATAGAAGAACATACGTGGGAAAGCAGTTCGGAAAAAACATTTGTTAGAACATATAAGGGAAAAGCCATGATCAAATAAAAACAAACATAAAATCATTAAGAAACGTCCAAAGATAACAAATGCAAGAGCTCCCAAATGCAAGAGCTCACATTACCTACATACACATATGGACAAAACTACCAACACACCAGAAACTATCAACTGTCTTTGACCAAAATAAAAGAAACTGTTACGGATATCTCATAAATGGGCCCAGCCCAATAACTAAAGAACCTAGTCAAAATGACTTCAGTTATGCTCATAACCGCTTCCTTGAAAATAGGAGTGGTTTTATCAAAATATCTATCGTTATGATAACCGCCTATGTATCAAGAATATCTATCAAAAACGCATATCTTGATATCCCTAAAATAAAGGATGAATCCAACTGATTAAGATAAGGCACAGGTACGCCTATAAATAGGGTAAACCCCTTACAAGGTACACACTTCTGAAAATCCTAGCTTTTCTATTCACACAAAGCACACACACCACCCCCTCTGGCTATCATTAGTCTGTCGTATACCCTCGAACTACGTGGACTTTGATCCACACTGTGGTACGTAGGACCTCGGGATTTCACCCCGGGCCAAGTCCAACCCAACTTGTGATCTACACCGGATCATTGGCGCCGTCTGTGGGGACTGTAAAGTCCTATTCCCGTGACCCGTGATGGCTAATACCAGAAGCAAAAGCCACCCGCATGCACATGAGCAAGGTCAGGAACAAAATTTTAGCGAGACCCAACAGCAGGACGTTCAAGGCGTTAATCAGGAACAAATGGAGGAGTCCCCGGACTCGAACCTGGATGGACGAGCAGGTCAAACGCTGGAAAATAGTAACCACGCTGGTCCCTCAAAGTTTCAGATTGGAAGCCCGGACATACGGCTCCTACATAACATTACTGGGTCAATGATGAAACGGATCGAGAATGTGGAAGAACGCGACAATCTTCAGAACCAGAAGATTGACCACATGACCGAGGTGATGAACCAAATTCTTAAACATTTACAAGACCCTCTTCAGGAGGAACGCCGGGATGATCAGCAGAATGAGGACGAAGAAACCAATCACCAAACTATTGATCCCCTACAGGAGGACCATCCCGGGCAAGGCCGAATAGTTTCAACAAAAAATTCTCAGCAAAATAATCACCGGGACGCGAGTCAGGAAGATCAAGCCCGGGCACATAGGAAGGACAGCCGTACCTCGGACAATCAGGGAAATCCGCAAGACTCCGACAGGTACAAGATGTGGTATGGGGATGGAGGACAAAACAACAGCCCGTTCTCAGATGAAATTACGGAAGCTGAGTACCCAAGGAAATTTAATACATCCGACCTCCCTAAGTACGACGGAAGTCAGGATCCCCAGACACACTTGAACACTTTCGACACTGAGATGCTGGTCCGAGGATTCAAGGGGCCAATCATTTCCAGGCTGTTCACCTCAACGTTTCGAGGAGCCGCCCAAATTTGGTTCCGGACTCTATCTCCCAAGTCCATTACCGACTTCAACGACCTGAGCGAGAAGTTCCTGCTGAATTTCGCGACAAGCAAAAAGCAACCCAGATCGGTCTACACGCTGGACAGAATCAAGCAGCAACCCGGTGAAACCCTTCAGAAGTATTTGGATCGTTTCAAGGCTGCCGCATTACAAATCCAAGGATTAACGGAAAGCGTCCACGTACACTTGCTCATCTCGGGCTTAGATAGCGAATCCAGAATGGGGAGATCGGTCATATCTGGTGAGATCAAGACACTGGAAGAATTCCATAAACGAGCCAAAAAGTATCTGGACATAGAGCAAATGCAGATAGCCAACGCGTCGGGAAAAGAGAGACAGAAAAGCCCACCTCCGAAAGGGAAGGACCGGGCAGCAAGAGACCGACCCCGTAACTCGGACCAGAAAACACGAGGACAAAGGCATGAGGGGAAGTATGAGAGATATACTCCAATAAATGTCCCTCGTTCACAGTTATGGAGAGAGGTAGCCCTAACCGAGATGAGGAAGGTGGAGCGACCCCGACTACTTTATAATAAGGGAAAGTTGGACCGCACATGATTTTGTGAATTCCACAATGGACCCGGGCACACAACGGATGAGTGCTGGGACCTTAGAGATGCGGTGGAAAAGTTTATCCGAGATGGAAAATTACGTCAGTACGTTATCAAAACACAGGGGCAGAAAGCCAAGCGCAAGCAGACGGATCGGAGTACAAGCCCGGTCTCCCAAAGGAAAAAACCGGTAGAAGCCCGGAGAAAGCACGACAATGAGGACGAGTTCCCGGAAGCAGAGTTTGACTGCAATGTCATTAGTGGAGGTTACGGAGGTGGCGGCGATACCGCCAATCAGCGGAAGAAATACCTTCGGGAAGTCTTAACCATTAGGGGACGACTGACCTTCAAGCCGGAGCCATCGCAAACAGAAGAGCCTCCTAAGCTGTTCTTTACTCAGGAAGATCTGAGGGACGTAATCCCGGGTCATCAAGACGGACTGGTTATAACCGGCCTCCTGGGAAAATGCCGTGTAAAGAAGATATTCATCGATCCTGGCAGCGCGGTGGATATCATCCTGTGGGATGCTTTTAAGCGCATGGACCTCGACCCAGAGAATCTAAAGCCGTGCAGGACAACCTTAATCGGGTTCAACGGACAAGATACAAATCCCAAAGGATGTATAGAACTAAAAATGACCTTGGGCTCTAAAGAAGCCTTTAAGACTGAGCGAGTCAAGTTTATTGTAGCGGATTTCCCTTCGTCCTACAATATAATCTTAGGCAGACCAACCATTCATAGTTGGGACATGCTCATATCAACTAAGCATCAAAAGCTGAAAATGGTAAGTCGGAACAGTGAAGTCGTCACCATCAAAGGTGATCAGAAGGAATCCCGGCAATGCTATTTCTCGACAGTTAAAAATAATGAACCCAGAACATCCAGCTCGCAGCAGAAAGGAACTCGAAATTCAGCGCCAATTACGCCAAGCTCGGTCAACGTGGTAGAGCTGGATGTAAGAGAAGAAGCAAAGTTGATGAAAACAGAGCCTGATGGAGAGCTCACAGGCTACCAACTAGGAGAGGATCCCGGACAAATAACCCAGATCGGGAGTTCACTTGCCGAGCAAGAAAAAAGCAAGCTCAAAAAGCTGTTATGGAGAAACAAGGACGTATTCGCATGGAAACCTTCGGAGTTACCAGGAGTTGACCCGGCGTTCTGCTGTCACAAATTGACCATAAATCCACGATATACGCCGGTCTCGCAGAAGAAAAGAAAGATTGCACCGGACCGTCAGGAAGCACTAACTGAGCATGTAAGAGAACTGCTGGATGCGGGATTCATCAGGGAAATCCAGTATACCACGTGGTTGTCAAATGTGGTAATGGTCAAGAAACCAAATGGCAAATGGAGGGTGTGCACCGACTACACCGATCTCAACAAAGCATGCCCCAAGGATGCTTACCCCATGCCAAATATTGACCAACTGGTGGACAATTCTTCGGGTTTCCAGCTGCTCTCATTCATGGATGCGTATTCCGGCTATAACCAAATAGCTATGCATCCTGAAGACTAAGAGAAAACAGCTTTTATCACGGAAAAAGCTAATTACTGCTATAATGTCATGCCTTTCGGGCTGAAGAACGCAGGAGCTACTTACCAGAGGATGATGAATCAAGTGTTTGAGGCACAACTCGGCAGGAACATCGAAGTTTACATCGACGATATGATCGTAAAGTCAGTTAAGCGATCCGACCACATCCAAGATTTGCAAGAAACATTTGATAAGCTCCGGGCTCACAGAATCCGACTTAACCCAGCTAAATGTGCATTCGGGGTACCAACGGGTAAATTTCTAGGATTCCTGTTGACAAACAGGGGGATTGAGGCCAATCCGGACAAATGTCAGGCCGTCCTCAATATGGCTACCCTAAAAAACAAAAAAGAGGTACAACAGTTGACTGGCAGACTGGCCGCGCTGACAAGGTTCTTACCGAAATCGGCAGAAAATGCTCTTCCTTTGTTCAAGTTATTGAAGAAGGAAGCACGGCATGGAGAATGGAACTCAGAGTGTGAAGCCGCGTTTGACAAGATCAAAAAATGCCTGTCATCACCACCCGTGCTGACCAAACCCGAGACCGGGGAAGATTTGATATTATATCTATCCATGGCCCCAGAAGTAGTAAGTGCCGCCCTGGTGAGAGAAGATTCGACGGAACAGAAACCGATTTACTTTACAAGCCGGGCTTTGCAGAGTTCGGAGCTAAGATATCAAAGGTTGGAAAAGGTGGCCTTTGCGCTCCTAACTGCCGCGAGGAGATTACGCCCTTACTTCCAGGGGCATAAAATAATTGTCCGAACCAGTCAGCCAATACGTCAAATACTCCACAAACCTGACTTAGCAGGAAGAATGACGAGTTGGGCAATCGAAATGTCCGAATTCGACATAGTATATGAAGCTCGGCGTGCTATTAAGTCCCAGGCTTTAGCCGACTTCATTGCAGAACTGGTGCCAACAGAGGTAGTCCCGAAAGCAGCCCTTGACGTTTGGAAAGTATTTGTAGACGGCTCTTCAAACGCCAAAGGAAGTGGAGCCGGGATCATAGTCGAAAGCCCGGAAGGAGTCGCCATGGAACACTCCCTGCAATTACACTTCAGAACCTCCAATAATCAGGCCGAGTATGAGGCTGTATTAGCCGGGCTATCGCAGGCAAAAGATAATGGGGCCAGGAGGGTTCATCTCTCTACCGATTCTCAACTAGTCGCAGCCCAAATCAACGGTTCATACACGGCTAAGGGACCCTTGCTAATTAAGTATCTGGGGAAAGTCAGAGAGGCAATGGCCGACTTCGATGAGGTCCTAGTCACCCACATCCCCAGGGGAGAAAATGCGAGGGCAGATATCCTCTCCAAATTAGCAAGCACCAGGAACCCGGGAAATAATCGAACTGTAATACAACAAAGTCTCAAGGAGCCCACGTGTATCATGGTCATCGCGGCAGCAGAAGACTGGCGAAAGCCAATCTTAAATTACCTGGAAAAGGGAGTTAGCCCAGACGATCCCGAGGAAGCAAGGCAGATAGCACGGACCGCGTTAATGTACACGGTGGTCGATGACCAGCTCTACCGAAAAGGCCTCCAATCCCCGATGATGAGATGTTTAAACCAGGCAGAGGCCGAGTACGTGCTATCAGAGATACACGAAGGGATAAACGGACAACACATGGGGGCAAAGGCGTTAGCCCGGAAGGCCCTAAGGGCTGGATACTACTGGCCGACAATGGTCGCGGACACCAGAGAGCACGTACGGACGTGCGAAAGCTGCCAAAAACATGCTCGGATCCTCTGGCCACCTCCGACCGAGTTGAAAACCATCACGGCTCCTTGGCCATTCTTTAAGTGGGGTATGGACCTCCTTGGACCGTTCAAACCGGCCGCAGGGCAACTGAAATGGCTTGTGGTGGCGGTGGATTATTTCACTAAGTGGATCAAGGCCGAACCACTGTTGACCATCTCGGCTGCTCGAATACAAAAATTCTTCGAAAGAAATATTGTTGCAAGGTTCGGGATTCTTGCCGAGATCGTAACTGACAACGGTACTCAATTCGTTGATCAAGGTTTCCAGAGGTTAATGTCCGAGCTCGAAATCAAGCACCATTTCGCCTCGGTAGAGCATCCGCAATCTAATGGGCAAGCCGAGGCAGCCAACAAAATCATTGTTGACGGGCTCAAGAAACGGATGAGCAGTGCAGAAAGTAACTGGGTCGAGGAACTATACCCGGTACTCTGGGGATACCGAACTAGTGTCCAAACCTCGACCCAGGAAACACCCTTCCGAATGACATATGGATACGAGGCCATGATCCCGGTTGAAATTGGGCAAACATCATGGAGGAAAGCCAAAGTCATGGAAGAGGGAGAACACGCTAACAACAAGCAGTTAGCAGCCGAGCTAGACCTCATCGATGAAGTGAGAACGACGGCACACTGCCGAGATCTGGCAACAAAGCAGCTGGTGGCGGCTAAGTATAACCGCAAAGTTAGACCACAAGCATTCGATAAAGGTGACTTGGTATTACGCAGAGCGGATATCGGGAATAAGAATGCCCGGGACGGAAAACTTGCAGCAAACTGGGAGGGTCCTTACCGTGTTTTAGACAAAATGGGGCCCGGGACCTATGTCCTTGAGACGTTAGATGGCACGCCCATTAAACGAACATGGAACGTGGACAAACTAAGGACTTACTACAACTAGAGACCGGGATGCACTCGGAATAAACGCACAGCGGATGTCAGTGGTGACCGAGAACCGCTTTTTACTTTCAACGGATGTCGGTGGTAACCGAGAATCGTCTGTTTTTTTACTACGCATTGTTTTGCTTTTGGCAGTATTTTACATTGATTTTAAATTGTGTAATCCCAATTATTTCAATCAATGAAAAAAGGTGGTTCAATTTATGGGCCAACCAAGTTATTACTTGTGAAATCAATGCAAAGATAGGCTGTGACAAAGGCAAGATAATTAAACAAAGACTTGGGTTTCGCGATCTCGGTCATGATAAGATTTGTCAACAAATCTTGTAAAACGTTACGATGCATTGGAACTGTCCCCTGGGGTGGTGTGAGATTGCCATAAAAGATCCTGATCAGATCGAAATGTTTAGGCTCTTATTCAAAAAGGATATTAGGGCCCGAACATGTGGCAGTTGGCTACCATCTCGGTAAGGTACTTTACAAGATAAAGTGCTTAGATG
Source organism: Acacia confusa (assembly GCA_037074495.1). Lineage (NCBI taxonomy): Eukaryota > Viridiplantae > Streptophyta > Magnoliopsida > Fabales > Fabaceae > Acacia > Acacia confusa. The sequence continues at coordinate 9,842,101 of CM073504.1, read as the reverse complement.
ATTTTTGAAAATCGTCTGTTGTTTAGAATGCCCGACCATTAATAAACGTGGCCCGTTTGTTAAAACGTCGGTTGAATAACCAGCAGATTCTGCGCAATATATCTTGACTTTGGCCAAGTCAAAAAAAAATAAAGAACCGAGCTTCGTGCACGGATTACGTTCCCCTTTACTCATCAACTAGTGAATTAAAACACGAGTTTGGTTTAAAGGATGAAAATAAATACATGGACGAGCTGAGGATGCTAGAAAAATCCGGGAACACCGGCTTGTCATATTATTAATTTTGAGGGCAAAGGCCCCAGATTACAGAAAAACAAAAATACTACATAAGGAAAAAAAAATAAAAAAGATATAAGAAGGACGGCATCAAGATTGGGCTTGGCCGGGCACAGGAGAGCCAGGGGCGTCGGTCGTCGGAGCATCTTCCTCAGCTAATTGAACACAGTCATCCTCCGCGAGATGCTCGGACTCTTCGACCGGAGAAAGCGGCGCTGGTACAAATCGCCCGTCCTCTACCGAAGCTCTGAAATCCACAGCGTCTAAATTCATCGTAATATCCGGATTCAGAGCTCGGACTTGGGCCAGGCATACGTTGAAAGCTTCAGCAGCCGTCTCCACGACCAGGACTTCCAGCTTATCCACCTCGACAGCAGACGCCACGATCTCGGCCTTGGAAGCGTGGAGGTCGGATTGGGCGAGATGGAGGTCCTTCACCAGCCCCGCATACTGACCCTGCAGGGCGTGCAGTGAGGCATTGAGGGTGTCTTCCCGGGCATGACTAGCGTCAAGCTCGGTGGAGAAATGATCCCTCTCAGCAAGGGCCTTTGATAGCTCCTCCACCGCCTTTATCTGCGCCTCTTCAGCTTTCAGGCGCGCCTCCTCAGCCTCCCGCTGCCTGATCTCGGCCTCTTTCTTTTCAACCCGAGCTTTGGCAATCTCGGCTGCAGCCCTGGCGTACTTATGCTTAACAGAAGCATAAGCGTCCAACACGCCGGCCGTCTCCATTAAGTGGTCCTGCAGGACCTGCAGGTGATCGAGGTCGGAGTCAGCAAAGGCCTCACCACTAAAATATTTGTTGGGAGGCTTCACCGCGTATTTGAGCTCCTCCGAGACCCCATCAGTCCATACCTCACCCCGCGAGTGAAGGTGAGACTTACCAGGAAGTGGGGGAGGAGGGACGCTTGTGGCAGCACCGGCGTCCGGAACAGAGGCCGGATTCTCTTCTGCGACCGAGATCGACGACGCCACGGACTTCGATCGCTTGCGCGGAATGAGATCCGTAGAGGCCGGAGAGGGCGCAGCCCTCTTTTCAGCAGTAGTCCTGGCAGGCGAAGGAGCAGCCACAGCTTTCTTCTGGGAAGAAGGCTCCCCTTTCTTCTTGGCCTTAGCCCGGAGCTTCTCGGCCAATTCTTGGAAAGAAGCCTTCCCCATGTCGGGCACTACAAAAAGCATAACATACATCAGAAAGGACAAGGGGCATACATGAAAAAAATAAAATAAAATAAATAAATAAATAAATATATATGTATATATCCAAAGAACATCCAACAGAAACCATACTCGGTGAATACAATTCCTCCACCAACTGTCGGATAAAAATCCAGGAATCAATAACATCCTTCTCGGCCACATGGTCAACCAGAGCTATCACGGTTTCAACCTCGGCTGGCTCTAGGCTATCATCGGAGGATGCAAATATGTTTTGGTCTTGGTCATAGTGAGCTTTCGACCAATACAGAGGAAACAGAAGCTCCACCGAGCTGGAATCGACGTCCTTAAGAAACCACGGTTTATGACCGGATTCAGCGTTGATTTTGAAAAAAGAAGCCTTGAAGCCTTTCCAGGTGTCAGTTGCCACATGGAAAAGCTTCTTGTCCGGTTTCCCCCGGAAAGAAACCCAACCCCTCTTTTCTTCGAGCTCCCCGGGTTGACGAGCCCGTTGGATGTTAAAAAAATAAAAGAATGTCCCGGTGGTGGGAGTACAATTCAAAAATCGGCAAAGCCGCTCGAATGCAATAATAAAGCCCTAAGAGTTAGGATGAAGCTGAGTAGGGGCCAGCTGAAGAATGTTTAAGAGATCTACTTGAAACCTAGAAAATGGAAAACGAAGGCCGAGTTTTTTGACGAAGTCTAGGTAGAAGAAGAAAAAGGAGCGCTCATTCCCTTCCCAGGCAACGCACACCGGTTCAGAAGGGCCGGGAAGAGATAAAGAACAATGATCCCGGTCCCCTAATGGGAGCTCGGCGATCTGATTGGTCGTGGCTTTTGATAGCCTGGACAGCACCCCGGTCGCGACCCAGTCATACTTCTCAGCAATATGACGTGGAATACTGACGGCCGCTGACTCCACGGATCCGGAATCCTCGATAGGACGCGGAGAAGTTGACATAATACCTAGAAAAGGCAAAACAAAAATAAATTAGAAACGAAAATGATACCTGAAGATAGTAAAGCGGGACGGGTAGAAACGGCTCCAACAACCCGCGGTTGGATATGCCGGCATCGCGAAGCTATTTCGTCAGCTTCCCATGACCGGCTAACCATCGTGGCCTCAGATATCAGCCAGGAACACTCCTCGCACGGGCCGATAGGCCGGGTAAGGGAGATGAGGGGCTCCGCGCGTGAAGGAAAGGAAGAGGCGGGTAGAGGAGGACTTTCCCCCTACCCTTTCCTAAGGGTAGCTCTGAAGAAAAAACCCTAGTGGCAGCAATCCCCCGGCCTAGACTTTCGGGCTCTACAGACTCAGACCGACCTCGAGCCCTTCCCCTAACCCGACTAGACCGACTTGGTTGACTACCACCTTCTCCGCCATAACCACGGAGAACGTTTTCCCTCTTTTGTTCTTCGGTCAGAGGTTTCTCGTACAGCCACCAAGCTGTCCGGGGAGGCATACGCTGAATAAGCTCGGCCTCTTCCGGGGAAAAAGCATTTGGATTAAAAGGCAGAGGAGAACCTTGATGGCTCATCCCGAGACGATAGAATTTAAACAGGAAACCGAAAACCAAAGACGGAGAAAAAGGATTAAATAGACCAAAAGTTCAGAGAAGTTCAAGAACAAAGCAGAAGCCAGAACCCAAAGGGGAAGAAACTTGAAAGAACTCACAATAACCTACCCAGAAAAAAGAAAGACCAAGAGATAGAGAAAGAAAGAAGAAAACACAGCCAAATAACCAGAGAAGGAAACAAGGAAAGTACCTGGTTTGAAATAAGTTAAGGGAAGAGGAAATGCGCGAGCCACGAAGAGCAGAAATGGGAATCTGAGGAAGATGAACGGGTGACTGGTTGCAAGTTTCTCTCAAGAAGGAAAATTCAAGGTTTGGCAGTTTTCAAAATGCAAGAAGCAGAAAGTCGAAGGCTTTTATAAGCAAAACAAGCAGGCGGGTGAGAGTCAAGAAACTCAACCGTCAAAAGCCCAAAGGGCCCATACACAAATAATGACGTGGACGTTAAAAGGCGTGCACATTTAATGCTGATGGAAGGCAAACACAAAAACCAAGATAATGGGGCAGTTGCTCTACTCAGAGGCCGGCTAGTAAACATCAAATCAGCAGAAGGCAATGATGACACTTGTGGCCTCGAGATAAAACGAGTGTTGGATCAACAGATGAGGCGGACAATGATCCTGGATCGAAATGCTCATGTGGCCGACCACATGAATACACCCCGGTTGCCCGACCTAACTCCCCGTGCAATCTCAAACTTGGGGGCAACAAGTCCCGATCCACGAAAAACTGGACAAGGTACCTGTAAACGAGGAGTAAGACGATATAGAAGTATCAACACTACCCGACACAAATAAAGAGGGGAAGTTCGAGAAAGCATGGGAGGAGTTCGGCCTAGAATCAAAATTATAGAACATTAAGACCAAACATTAATGTTCTCTCAGGATAGCAAACGAATGCAACCCGAGTTAACCGGGATGGGGGGGCACCCGTGTCCCACTCAAATAAACCGGAATGCAAATTGATGACAGAGGGGGTAATCCGGGGACCAAAAATGTCCGACCTCGGAAAAAGAACTAGAAATCAAAAACCTCAGGACAGCGAAATGAACGAGAGCAAAGGACGTAACCTGACAAGTACATCCCGGCTGCTCGGAGCCCTGAACAACCAGGCTGGGGGGCAACTATTACGGATATCTCATAAATGGGCCCAGCCCAATAACTAAAGAACCTAGTCAAAATGACTTCAGTTATGCTCATAACCGCTTCCTTGAAAATAGGAGTGGTTTTATCAAAATATCTATCGTTATGATAACCGCCTATGTATCAAGAATATCTATCAAAAACGCATATCTTGATATCCCTAAAATAAAGGATGAATCCAACTGATTAATATAAGGCACAGGTACGCCTATAAATAGGGTAAACCCCTTACAAGGTACACACTTCTGAAAATCCTAGCTTTTCTATTCACACAGAGCACACACACCACCCCCTCTGGCTATCATTAGCCTGTCGTATACCCTCGAACTACGTGGACTTTGATCCACACTGTGGTACGTAGGACCCCAGGATTTCACCCCGGGCCAAGTCCAACCCAACTTGTGATCTACACCGGATCAGAAACTATCAAATGATCAAACCTATCAGAAAACACTCCGATCTACAAAAAGACGATATAATAACATAGCATCATCACCCAAGCAAGTAGAAGCTCCTCCGATTTGAACCATTAACTGCACCTTCTGCCGGAGAAGACGACGACGATGTTTGTTGCTCTATTTCACCAAAATGATCCATGACGACGACCTCGAATTCCTCTGCCTCGGGTTTCTTTGCAGCTTCCATGGCGGATTCTTCTCGCAAAGGCTCAGCCGGAATGCTAGTAGGTGAAAGACCCACTGCTCCCAACAGGCTTCGAAGTCGCTTTGATGATCGGGAATCTTTAGCGGCTTCATACTCTGCGACTTTCTTCTCAATCCATTGCTGCAGCTCAACCTTGCGATTTCCTTGGGAGAGAAATTCAATTACATGACGATCACGAACCTCAGATCCAAAAGTGTTCACGGCGGAGATCAAGCTCTGTTCCATCAAGGCTAAGGGGTATACATTTTCGGCACCGCATTTAGCAAGGTAACAGGACCAACATCTCCGGTTAAAATCAGCCGGAGGCAGATTGGAGAAGAAACTGACAGGAGACACGTTCTTCACGGATTGAAGCTCTTCATTCATTCGGGCACGCTCAACACAGAGTTTCTGCTCAAAAAGTTCACGTATGGTGGCTTCATGATTCCTGCGAATCTCCGAGAACCGATTCTCAGGTAGGGCCCGTTGGATCTCAAACATCTTAAGCCAACTGATCTCTTGAGGAGAGAAAGCGGTACAAGCCTTACGATATATCTTCTCGTTGGTGAGAATCTCCTGCCATGCTTGTTGACCTTGAGGAGTCTTGAGGAACTCAAGGAAGCCATAGAACTGGCTAGGCTGTGCAGTTCTAATTTCCGAGAAGAAACCATGGTTGACGCCTATGAGCAAGGCACGTTCGCGCTTGACTGCGGAGTCCAGTGGCCGGAAACGACGGAGGAGCTTGGCTAAAATGGAGGTTGTGTAGCCGAATTGTAGCCTAGTTTGTGTATCAAGGCAGGCTTCAGGTAGACCGCACTTGATGAACAGAGGAATAACATCATCTATCAAACGTTGATGCTTATCATCATCTTCACGTTGAGAAGGAGGCTGCGCCATATTGATGAACAGAAGCACAAACACAGAATCAGAAGTTCAGAACTGAAGAACGAAAGGAAAGGAAGTTAAATCAGTGTGTGTGTTTGTGTTATATATATGTATATGTATAATCGATTTGAATTCCTCTGGTGGTTCTCTTCGGCTGCCCCAAATAACAATGCGACTCTGGGATTGGTCCCAAGGATGCATAATTGCATATCATGTAGGATGTGATGTGGGGTACTTGAGATGCAATCTGGGCCATTGATGGTGTCATCCAAACGAGGCCGTTAGGATCTACAAGTTATAACTACTCTTAAGGATCAGAAGTTGCTATTTCTTTTTTCTTTTTCTTTTTTGCAATTAAATTTTAATGACATGAAAAAATGATCCAAAAATTTGGAAATTACTATCGCAATTACTTTTCCAAAATAATATAATTTCCCGAAAACGAGGCGGCTATATCTTTGGAATATCTATAGTTGCTCAAGTGAGAGATTTTTACCATTTGATTGTTTTTGTTTTGTTTTTTTGTTTTTGTTTTTTGTTTTTTTGCCATTTGATTGTTGAGACAAAGGAGATAGCGCCATGTTGCTCACTGTGCTAGTCATGTTCAAATGTTATATATTCCTCTTTTAAACGGTAAAAACTGTTTTTTCAATATGATTTATGATATAAAAGGTAAGTTTGTGAGAGGAGTTTTGGATCGACTTACATAAACGAGTAAGTTTATGAGATGAGTTTTGTATTGACTTACATAAAGGAGTTACTCAACCGCTAATCCAAACAGGTTACGTTGGTAGGCACTGGAAAAAACTAAAAGATGCTTATCATAACTCACAATGTGATATTAAATACATTTTTTTAATTTTACTCCTATTTATTTCTCCTTTGCGTTTTTTCTAAAATTGTAATTCTTAGTTTTAAATACGGATTTTTAAAAAAAAAATCAGTTTTTGTTGATTGGTTGGAGGCATATTATAATAAAAACTAGAAAGAGTATTCACAAATAAAGTGAGAAATTAAAGGAGAAATAAAGTACAAGCAAGCACCCATCGCTATATTTATTCAAATGACACCTTGGAAAACAATATTTATTCACTGTTTCAATCTTTTTTGTGTCCCTCTTGCTATAAAACTGATGTCATGTTAATTCTAAGTTCCTTGTTCCCGAAACCCTTGGATACCAAAAATGCTTGTACCGTTTTTATCATTTAATATAATTGATCTTTTTTTATTAAAAAAAAAGCTCAAGCCAGGGATTGAATAATAATTGGTACGTAATTGAAACAGAGGAATGCAACACGTATCAAGAATGGTTTAAAAAAAAACACGTATCAGGGATAATGGATTATTGAGGGGTAGAAAACGTTACATGGAGTTGGTTTTCAATAGGGGGTTAAAAAGAAATTATCAATACTAATTGTTTATTGGATTGTGCAATTGCTAGTCAGATAAATGCATGACCATTGGAATACAAACAGTTTCAACTTTTAACATTTATTTTTTGCTATTTCTACATGATCTATATTCGCTTAGACTTCCTAATTCTATTTCTTTGGCATACTTTTACCGGGCTACATTTTTATTATATACAAAAATTTCAAGAGAGAGATTTAGTTCACTCATGGTTCAAAGGCAATGTGCTATGGGAATTTAGGACTGGGAGTACATATGCATCCACCTCAGTCTGAGTTACCCTTATATCTCAAATTCTAGGATGTATCCCCCAACGCCACGACTGCCAAAGGAACCAAACCCTCTCCCCCTTTTTTTTTATACAAAAATTTTAAAAAAGGGGTTAGGCTCAACCACGATATAAGGACAGTGTGAAATTTCTCTTCCTTTTGGATAATACTAATGTTGAACAAGACAAACTGTCTATCACCCTCAGGCATTTAACCGACTCCAAGATCGAACCAAGCGCCTTAACCGAATTCAAGATCGAATCATCTCCCTTTAGTGATATTGTCGGACCCTTTTGCCAGTTAAATTAAGGACCAGCGGTGTACTTGATGGACTTGATTAATCTAATTAGATGCTTGCTTCCCAAAAACCAACTGTAAAAGCCCTTTTCTAGCTCACAATGTTAGTCCATTAACTATACGTCTGAGAAGAAAGTGACATAAAATACTTGGCGGAAAGTTCTACGGGCCAAGGCTGTATGGGATTAGGACTTTTATGGCTCTCTTTTCTATTAAAAAAAATAATAATAATAATCCATTGGGCCCTCTTGCATGGATTTGGGCTTGATTTAATGATGGGGAGGCTTGTTGTGCTTTGTTGTGGACTTTCATTAAGAAAAATAGCCTTGATATATAGGTCCATTAGTGGGCCCTTCCTTAGATGCGCCTATGAGTTTGAACTCGCCCTCTTTTATCTCTATTTTTTTATGTGGGTTTAGCTCCCAGATCCACAAAATAAAAGGCTAAAAACTTAGGATTTCCGTTGTGATACTTCCAATAAAACAGAAATAACTTAGTATTAAAAAAAAAACAGAAATAACTGTGGGGTAAAAGGTGATTAATTAATCCTTTTTCAAGCTAAAAAAGGTAACAAATCAACTCTAAAATGACCGGAAAAATAAAATACCTTTTTTTAAAAAAAAATCTTATTACAATGAACCCAATATACTAACTTCATGAACAAAAAGATTTACAAGCCTTATAATTCTTGAGAAAATTCACTCAACAATGACTTTTAAAGTGATCAATTTGAAACTTATAACTGATGGCAAAAAAAAAAAGTTGAAATTTAAAAGACCAAAAATAATTCAAGAGACTAATGCTTTTTTTTTTTTTTTTTTGGTAACAAGAGGCTAATTAATTTTCAACAACAAAGAAAAGTAGGGCACTGAATTATTATTTAAACCTTCACAGACTAAGACCATTAGAATCAAAAACTCCTTGCATAAAGAACACAATCGAAGACACATCTCAAAATGAAAGCTAGATTTGGTTTTAGTGATGCAATCATCTCTTACTGCTATACACAGATATTACACACCTATATCAAACCACTTTCTTCCAACCATATCATGATGCATCTAAAACTATTTTTTTAAAAAAAAAAAAAAAAACACACACGCGCGCGCGCTCAAAGTAAAATCACTATTCCAACTCTCCTTTTTTGGTTTTCAAAATTTAGGCATCAGGTGCAATATTTCATGGGATAATGGGCTAGTTGCTGAGATAAAATCTAGTGTTCTTACATCATGAAACATCTTATTTTATTCTATTCACAATAAATTTCTCCGCCACCCATCAATCTTCACAGTAAATTTCTCTACTACATAAAAATATTAAAATAACATTAAAGTCTCAACTATTGAAACTTAATCCAATGATGGAAACATTCAAAGGAAAGGAAATGGAGAGAGACATCAACGGAAAAATTCTTTTTCAAAGTATGGATTATTAATAGTATAAATATCAGTTATCATTCTCCTCGCTCTAAGTTTTGAACAGAAGAAATTTCATCAACTCTCTTCAACACTTCTTCTTGAAGAGTAGTAGTATATTTTTATGGAAACGGTTTAAATGGTAGACTACCAATGTCAATTGGTAATAAAACAATGCTGGAAATTTTAGATCTAAGTTATAACTCTTTTCCTGGTATGGTCAATCTACTCATCCATCAAATTTTATGCTTTGACAAAATTCCATTAATTATTTGCAAAACTGTTCAGTATATCTCCATTTATTATTTTCATTCTTTAAATGAAAATAAATTTTTTAGCACATCTATATCTTCTAACAGAATCAGATTTTCATAATCAGTAGTAACTAAAGTCAAGGTATTAGTTCATTCATGCATTCTACATATACACCAAAATCGCAAGAAGATATGTGAACTGATCAGGTCATAAACTGTTTATTCTTTTGCAGGTGAAATTCCTCAATCTATTTTCAACACACCTTCTTTGAGGGGTGATCACCTTTCCTTTAACCATTGAAATGATAATTTGTCAGATGAGATGTTCCATTAACTCCCATTACTTGAGCACTTTGCGGTGTTAATAGTCATTTACGAGGAAATATTCCAAAATCTGGGGCTATAATCATGATGACACTACCATTGCTAAGAGTGGTACAAAGATCACCAATCAAAGTATTTTTATATGACTTGTAGGTAGTATCAATGAGGGCTACCTGGCTTTAGAAGGGATATCTTTTAAGGTCATCTCAAGGGTCAAAGTCATCTCAAGGCATTCCTCAACCTAACAGACCACATTAGGACCTTAATCCACAAATACCCAAACTAAACCATAGTATTCACAAAGAAACTTGATCCCAATGATCATGTCAGATTCATTTTGATACACATAAATATCCTCTTCAAAAGGAAGTGTAAAGCAAACTAGAATATCTGGAGAGATAAGATAAAAGTTATAGGAAGATAGAGCTTTCAAAATATAAAAAATTTAGAAGGAAGTCTTTGGAAAATACTCTTCTATTGATAAGAGAAGTTACAACCTTCGATGATCTTCTTGTGGCTTGGAGCACCATTTATATAGAAACTTATACTTACAACACAACAAGATAAATTATTACAGACTAGCTAAAAAGCAAGACAACAAAGCACACCTGTGACTGATAGTACAATGATTAAAGTAAAAGCACAAGCATACTAGCAAAAACAAATACAACTTTATACAATAAAGAGGACACAGACCATGTGATGAGGGAATCTTATCAAATCACCATTGTTATTTGCAAATGGGTTTATAATCATCATTGTAATAGGTTAGAGTAGCCTTCATCATGTCTTGCGTCATAAGTAGGGTTGTCCATGTTGTCTTCTAGTGCAGACACTCCTTAATAACAATATTCTAGGTATTGTGAATATGGGTTTTGGGAGAATGGTCCTCCCAATGGGTCTTAAGAGAATGGAGACAGTAGTTGTTGCTGTAAATCCTGTCAGTTGGACTGGCCTTGAGAATCAGTGGGGAATAGCTAGAGTTCTTTGGACTTTTTGGAATCAAGATAGGCGATGGTAACTGGATCAAACTCTTTTGCTTGAGGCCACTTATACTATTAGCGAGGATCATGAATGAATGATTTATTGGAATGGGACCAAGTGAATTGTAGGATAACCTTGGATTTTCATTTGGGCAATTATTTAAATTTTGATGAAGGATTCTGGATTATCCAAAACTTGTTCATTGTATTATGCCCATTCGGTAGTGATATGCAAGATTATTAAACTCAAACCGGTCATTGAACTGGTCGAAGTACTGGGTTAAGGGTCAGTGGGTCAGATCAGAGTCAAACCGGTAGAAAAATAAAGATTTAATGTTGTTAATATTTTAATATAAAATTATAATAAGATGGTAATGTAAATAAAAGAGTAAGTGTTTATTTTGCATTGAGAAAAGAGTAAACTTGCTTAGGCCCAGTACTTTTTATCTGCAAATCTTTTCTTTTTGTCAACTTTTATCTGCAAATTTGACAAACCTGCCAATTGAAACTTCCTAGTCTTTGATCTAGTGGCGTGCAAGTAACAAACACACAATTTGCAAGGAACAAATTTTGCTCTCTCTTCTGCAACGTTTTTGAAATTATAAACCTATATCACCATGCTTTTGAAACTAGATACCTATAGGCTCTCATCTTCTTTTATATTCTCATCTTCTTTTCTATTCTGTCTTCGTTCATTTTTCTATTTGTTCGGCTCCCATCAGTTCCGATCTCTCCCTCTCTCTCTCACTTATATTCTCTACTTTCACTTGTATTCTCTTCTATCTCAAGGCTTACGTTTGTCCAGCTTAAGAAAAAATCAACTTGGACCTTCCACTTAGCCAAACATGGCCCCCACTTGCTCGGTGTTTTTCTGGTCTGAGCTCGACATGTTCGATCTGTTGTGTGTCTAGTCCGTGCTCGCTGTCTCTGGATCTAGTGGGACTAGATTTTTTCGCATAAGAAAGATCATCGACTCTATTTCTCTCCATCTTTCTCTCTTTCTCTCCTATAAACATCTTCATCTTCCATTGATGATTTTGGAAAAGAAAAAAAAAGGATTGACCCTGGTTTCTATGACGGACCGAACCGGTTTCACTCCCGGTTCACCAGTTTCCAGTCCGAATCGACCGGTCCGGTCTGGGTTTAATAACCATGGTGATATGACAAAGATGAGTTTGATTGGTGATATAAAGTCTTCCTTGGAAGTCTAAATTGTAAGGTCTGTGGAGTGCAAAGAAATATTGGGTAGTATGACATTCTTCAAGAATATGCCAAAGTTCATGATCTTTGATTAGCTGTCCAAGTTGTTTCCTCCAAAGGAAGAGGAGATAACCATTGAAACATGATCCACAAGTGGGAGTCTTTATTTTTTGCTATCATGGAGGTAATGGTATTTGCTAAATACTTATATTAAATCAAATTGTATTTGCTACAATATTTAATGAAGAACCGACAAAACCCAAGAGGGAGATGAATTGGGTGAAGATTAAAACTTGAAACTTTGAAAAAATTTTCACGTCTTCTAAATTAGTAGTTTGATATTCAAATAAACATATACTGGATATATAAGAGATAAGGGAAGAGAGTATGCAAACTGTGATTTATACTGATTCGGCCTAATCCTTAATCTACGTCCAGTCCCCAAGCTCTACTTAAGATTTTCAATCTACTATCCTCTTGTTTAATCTAGGCCCAAGAGAAGCCTTTACAATCCCACAAGTTTACCTAGACACTTGTCAAGCTGAATCTCTTAACGAAATACTCCCCCTTACACACCGTAAGGTTACAATTTATTTCCCACTCAAGATCACCCAATCTTGAGTAACTCTCAAATGATAAGATGATTACAATGAATCTTCTCTCTTAGAAGTGAATATGATTAACAATGAAGTACATAATCATTCATCTCACTCTCTACTATAAACTATATGAATATTGAAAAACAGAGACTGTATGAGTCATTGACATATCGACGGTGAAGTATTATTTCATTGGCTTCGTCGAATCATTCATCAATCGTCACATCTTCCAATTTGAAGACTTTGCAATTTATAGGTTATTATGTTTTGACCGTTGCAAGCATTCGACCGTTGGAGATCAATTGGAACTAGCCATTAGAGTTGTCGATTAGCTTGTTCTATCAAGTGCTTCGCTGGATAAAGTGTTGAGTTGTATAAGCACTAAAAGCTACTGACACGTGAATTTTCTTTTCGGCTAATCAATGTTTAAACATTTGTTAATCTCTGAAATCCACTCAAGAAGATAATCAGTAATAGCATAAATAAGTTTAGGTAAGATTTAAACAGAAACGAATGATAACTCAAAAAAATCATATTCACATATTCATGTTTACTATCCGTTCTGTCAGTTGGTGATCCATGATAAAATCATCTTATGCTCGGGCAATCATCTAAGCTTGCTCGAGCAAACTTTTCTGGACACTTGAATTATATCGTTGTTACTTGAGCAAGAAGGGCTCCATGCTCGGGCAATAGATTGCTAGTGCTCAAGTAAGCCATAAGCCATGCTCAGGCACAACAATAGACAGAGAGAACATATGCTTGATTTATTTCACTGCTTGAGCATGCTTTTTCTTCTGCTCAAGCATGACATTTCCATGCTCGGGCACAAGCCATCCAGAGGCTAAGAATGAGAATAGAGTGATGTTTCTCGAGCACTCATTTGCTTATGCACGAGCATGTTGCTCAAGCATGCTCTTTTACTCTATTCAAGCATGACTGTTCAATTAAACATCTTTTCTTAGCTCGCCGATGCTTGAGCATGCTACATTCCTTGCTTGAGCATGACTCTCCAATTTCCACTTCTTCGCTTTGAGCCTAATGATGCTCAGGCATTCTAACTGCTATGCTCGAACATGCCTCTATTAGTAAGCCATACTCGAATAATACCAAAACATAATCAAGTATGATTCATGATTCATCATCAAGCCTTTACTCGATTTCAAGGATTAATCTCCACAATGTAGTGAATCTCAAAGTGTAAGAGTACTTGCGGCATGAAGGTCAACTTTTGGTCAGCTTAACGTCTTCTCTATATAGCTTCAAATATGACAAACCACTCATACCCAGAAAGCTCTTCAAGACTTCTTTCCAATGCAACAAGAATCAACTCCAAACTCATTGTATGCTGAGCATTATGATTAGATTAATAGAAGCTGTTTTGGACCAACGTTTTTGCACCATCCTGAACAGACTATGAACTTTCAAAAATCATATCCCTCTCATTAGATCTTTGTTTTATGTGATCTTGATGTTTTTGGAAAGGTATTTGAATCTATTTTCATATACCACTGATTTCAGCTCATTCTGATATGTGGTTTGTGAGATACACCCAAATTACCGAATCTTGGTCTGCTGTGTGACGTTAATTGTTGTGTCAACTTCGAAAATTCATATTTCTTTTATCTAATCTTCTTTGGACTTGAATTTTTTTCAAGATGACGCATTGGATGTCTAGTTTCATGCAAAAAAAAAATTTGCCTCAATTTGGTCTTTGGTTTGGGAGATATCATCAAATTACTAGACCTTGCCCAAGCTGAATGTGAAACAGATGTGAACAGAGTGCTAAAAAACAATGTTGCTTGAGCATGACATTTCTGTGCTTGGGCATGAGCAAAATTTATGTGGGAATAGGAGTTAGAAAACCATGCTCGAGTATAACAATGTTGTACTCGAGCATGACTTCAAGAATGCAATTGTAGCTTATTTTAACTCCGAATCGAGTCATTTCAACTTCCATTTGATCATGTAGACTTCTAGAATCAATCTTGGAACTTGTATAATGATATTCTCATTCCATTCATTAAGTTCTTCCATCTCCCATCTTGATCATTCTTCGTCATTTAACATGGATTCATTATTTTCTGCAAGTTCTACCTTCTTCAATATTTCCTCTTCTTCTTGAACTTAACATTTTTTTCAATTTCTTCTTCCTGAAATATCTTATCTCCTTCTTGTTCTATAATTCAATTTGGATTAATCTACATTAATTATAGTAGTTAGTTAATGTATGAGATAAATATATCATTCAAGCTTTTTGCTCTTAAAAATGACATCTATATGAGACATCATCAAACTAATCATATTCAACATTTAACCCTTTGGATTGTTTTATTTTTGCACCTTGTCATATGGAGTGATGATGTCCCTCGTATTAATATATTAGTTATTTGAAATTTGAGAATATTGGACACGACATATTGGCTTTGGTTGTCTTCAAGTTAGTTTTTAACTTCTACGTGTTACAGATGTCCATTGAATAATTGTAACAGAGTTAATGCCTTTTTTTCTTCATGATAAGTGAATACAGTTTAGAAAGTGATTGAGTTGAGGGAGATATACGTAAAAAATAATTGAAACGTGGAGGAGAAATATAAATTGCTATAAAAAGAAGATATGGTCGAAAAAAGGAATGAAATTAATCCACCTAAGAACCAAAAGTGAAGCGTTTTATAACTCTTACACTACATCTAATTTTTAATATAAAATTCAGTTGATTAATTTGAAGAGATTCAAAAAGTTGAATAAATTATTTTAAAATGTTTATATTTTTCATTTTTTTCTCTAAACTAGTTTAATTAACTTACAAACTAATATATAATTTAATGATACACACAAGTAATTTTTTTAATCTCTTTAAATTGGTCAAATGAGTTTTATATTGAGTAAATAAAATAGTATCAATTATTCAATAACTTGGTCCACATGATTAGTTGGTTCACTGTCCAGCCCTACAATGATGAACCAAGTTTCCTTTGATAAAAAGCCCACAGTCATTGTGGACTCCAACAAATCCCATCTGGCATTGACCCAATTAGAGAAAATAGGCCAATACCAAGACTATCACTAGCTTTGAAACATATTTATAAATATAGATTTTTGGAATATGATGTTTTATTATTCTATTTTATTTTAGGGTTAAGTAGCAAAAATATACATGGATTTTCCCTTCGGGAGCACTCAGCACCACTTGCTTTTTTCTGGATCGAAAATACACACGTGGTTATGTTTTAAGAGCAAAAATACTACGGTCGTTAGTTGATCGTTAATCATGGTGAAATTATCCTATTGCCCTTAGTTTAAAATAATAATAATAAAAAAATCTAAAATACCCCCCTCGCGCCGGTGGAACCACTATCTCCTACCCATCCCAAGGATGGGTAGGGGAAGCTCCTCCTATCTGGACGGTCTAGATTTAATTTTTTTTAACTGTCATTTTTTAAATGAAAAAATTATTTTTTAAAAATATATTAGTTGAGAGATTATCTTCATTTTAGATTCTCTACCTATTAAAATAATTTTTTTAAGAAAATAAAAAGTTTAAAAAAAATTAAATTTGGACCGTCTAGATCCCATCTGGACGGTCTAGATGGGAGGAGCTTCCCCTACCCATCCTTGACACGGGTAGGGAAAGTGGTTCCCCGCACTGGTGGGTCCCACCGCCAGCCACCCCACGCGGTGGCGCACCTCTGGCGACTTTTTTTTAAAAAAAAATTATTTTAAAAAAAAAAAACTAAGGGGAGGCCGACCTCCCCACCGTTGGCCACCCCACGCCGGCAACCACCTCCGACGACTTTTTTTTTTTAAAAAAAACTATTTTCTTAAAAAAACTAAGGGGAGGCCGGCATGGGGTGGCCGACGATGGGCCCCACTGATGGGGGGTGGGGTATTTTTTATTTTTTTAAACTAAGGTCAAAAAGGTAATTTCACTATGGTTAATGGTCAACTAACGGCCGTGATATTTTTGCTCCTAAAACGTAACCACGTGTGTATTTTTGGTCCAGAAAAAAGCACGTGGTGCTGAACACTCCTGAGGAGAAAGCCTATGTGTATTTTTGCTGCTTAACCCTTTATTTTATTGTCAAAACATGTAATTCAAATGCAAAAATTACTTGGTATTCAGCCTGCATTGGGCTTGGTTTGTATTGCCCATGTCACTGTTGAAACAAAATTTCTTTTATATTGGGATCAGTCATTGCTGTTGACAGCGTGGGCCTAAAAAAAAAATTTATATTACTTTAATCAAAATCTTATTCTTCTCATATAACAAACTTTTACATCTTAATACAATATTAAGTCCCTCTAATTTCCTTTAGTTTGATTTTCATCCTTCTAATTTTAAATCATAGGTTATAATCTTTTAAATTTTATTCTTTAAATTTGTCCCTATAATTTAATAAAAGTTTGATCATTTTTCTCTTTAAAGGAGCAATACCCATAATATGAAACTTGAAGAACAAAGATTATATTAACCCAATTTTTAAGCTTAATTATTTAATGTTTTTTATATATTCCCTTTGGTCTTTATTATAAGGTATCAACTAGAAATTGTATTTGGTCTTTTTTATAAGATACTTATTTGTTTTCAATGAGCATTAATTATTTTTTCAATATATACACATAAGTAATAAGAGTAGTAGATGAGATTAATAATTAATATGATGTTAGAGTTTAATGCAATTAGTAGATGTAATATTGAAAATTAGTTATATTTTAGAACAACTTTAATAACTTTAATTGTTTTTATTAATTTATGACTATGTTGCACCGACACCGACACCGACACGAAACACGAGATACGACACGACTCGACACTTCGACACTTTAATTCTAAAAAAAATCTAAATTCTGACACGTTAGGATACGTTTTGATATTAAATTTATATATTATAATTTACATTCAAGTTCAATATTTTGTAAAATCTTGGCTTCCAACTTTGGCTCATTGTAGATTCAGCCTCATTATAAAAGTCATGCCTCCTTTTTTTAAAAAAATACAAAAGAAAAATTCATCATGAATTTAATAATATTCAAAGTCACACATATTTTTCAAAAAATAAGAGTGCCGGATGGTGTCGAAGTATCGGACGGTGTCAGAGTGTTCAACTCACATATTTTTTAAAAATAGAAGTATCCTGCTTTATGAGAATGATTGATTAGTTATTACTCATAAGAGGGTATCTTTACCAGAATTATTTTTCTTTAAAAACAAAATAGACAGCAAGAAAGAAAGCTGAATGGGAATCTCAATATCGTACTCACCACGTCTCACTTTCCCATTCGACATCCAATGCCTTGATTGGCAGGTGAAGCATTCCGTCTCTGAGAATCTATCGAGAGAGAGAGAAAGAAAGAAAGCTCGAGAAAATGTGAGTTTAGTTTTGTTTGGCGAATCGGAAATTAGCACTCCTTGTTTCATCTGAGAAAGCTCAAGAAAATGCCCAGAAACGGTGAGGAAGAGAGCGAGCCCAGAGCTTCCTCGAGCACCCGAGTCAGAGGCAGACCGGATCCTTTCTTGGTAGCGTGTAAGTGCTTCAGTTTATTGACCTGTTTGGCTGCCATCCTTTGCATCGCCGTCAATATCCTCTCTGCTGTGCGTTCCTTCAAGAACGGATCTGATGTGTGTTACTTTTTCTTTCTCTCCATTTGTGCAATTTTATTTCCCTTGTGCGTTTTATATTCAATTTTGCTTTTGTTTCTTATTGTTTTCTCTGTTTATTTCTCGTTGTTTTGTGTGCGTTTTAGGTTTTCGATGGCATATTCCGTTGTTACGCTGTGTTGATAGCTCTTATTGTGGTTGTGGCCGAAACGGAATGGAGTCCTATAACAAAGTTTTGGCAGGTTCCTTTTCTGACTTTACAGTTTAATTTGTCAGCTTCCTGAGTTATCTGGTCATTATGTGTTAATGATCATTATAACGCTATGGTTTGCATTGGATTTCTCCTTGGTGGCGTTGCATTAATGTTGTTTCTAATTTTGAATTAAATTTTGCTGTATTATTTTACAGGTTTTGGGATACTGGGCTGGCAGGGGTATGCTGCAGATTTTGTATGTCTCTGTTTTACTGATGTTTTCGGTTATTTTTTTCAATATTTTATTCTTTTGATGAGCTTTTCTTCATTTGCCTTCATCATTGACACCTTGAAAAGCAACGTATAAATTGTAAGCTTATAAAAGTATTAAACATGTTGAGTTGGTCAATTCTATCTAGTGTGATGGCAGACTTATGTTATTTATTAGCTTTGGCCATTGATGAATGCTAATATTAATGAGAGATATTGTTAATTATTATTGTTTTTTTAATTCTGGAGAATTTTGTGAAACTCAGTACTGAATAAGAGCTAACTAGTTATGTTTTCTTTGCTAGAGAAATGATGCTTAGTGCCTAAAAATAAGACCAAACAATGCAACAGAACAAAATAAAACAAAACAGGAAACCACAAAGCAATCTGCCACCCGTATCTATCATCTATCAGCAAAACATAAAAGGCTAATTAGTCCCACAACATCCCTCTACCATTTCTAGTCTTTGAGTCTATTTTCAATTTTCAGGAATAATTCACAATTTCTGTGTCTTTCAGTATATTTTCATCTCTTTAGATAAGCTCTCTTTTCTTCTGAATAGGAGCTCTTTATGTTAATATCAAGAACACATACCATGTCTGATTCCTGAAACATGCTTTTCTTTTTGCAGTGTTGCAGTAATGACTAGGGCTTTCCCCGATTATCTTGGGGAGGAAAAGTATCTTGTTCTTCTTCAGAATATATCATGCTATTTGCTTCTTGCTTGTGGCGTAGTTTATGTTGTCTCGGTAAGATTTTTGCAGACAGCAAACTATTAGAACAAGAGTGTGTGCATGAGTTTTGATTCTTTTTGCATGGCACACTCTCTGTTGGTACCTTCCAATGAAAATGGTTTATAGTATACTTAACAGTTTATTTTTACACACAAACTATATTGAGAAAAATTATAGACTAATTGTTTGATTTGGCAAAACCAAAATTAGGTCATGTTATCTTGTTAAAAGACTTTCTAACCTTTCTTACTTTGTAATACTAATTCAAGGGGATACTATGCATTGGTTTTCTGAAACGCGCCCGCCAACAGCAGGAAATCACAAGAGAGCAAGCAATCAAGGATCTAGAGGTAGGCTGTTAACTTGCTGTGTTATGACATATTAATGAGCTGATTCCTGTTTACATGTCTGTATCCCTTATTATCTGTCATTCCTATACACATGAGATCCTAGTAAACATCTTGCCCATAGTGATGCTATTGAACTAGAGACTAGCATGCTCTTAAATTTTCTTGTCACATTGCATTCAAGCCTAAACTGAAAATTGATGTATTTG
This sequence comes from Acacia confusa, assembly GCA_037074495.1. Lineage (NCBI taxonomy): Eukaryota > Viridiplantae > Streptophyta > Magnoliopsida > Fabales > Fabaceae > Acacia > Acacia confusa. The sequence goes on along the minus strand of CM073504.1, from coordinate 9,822,326 downwards.
ATCACTCTGCATTGACTCTTGGAAATTTCTTAACACTGGAATACATTAATAGTTGGTTACATAATCATGCTGCATTTGAAAAGCGCAAAATCATAGTGATAGTAGACTTGAATTTTTGGCCTGTTAAACTATTCTAGTCAGTCATTGCAAGAATCTCTTCCCTTGTTTGTGGATTGTTGTTCCTTTTGAATCCATCATCAATGGTGGAAATTAGGCACAAAGTTCAATGGCATGGACTAGTTTAATTTCGCAGATAGAATTGGGTGTTTTATCTGCTCCCATTTTAATCTCCATTCTATAAAGACATTCCTTTTATTAGAAATGTTACATGCTTCTATTTCCACTTTTCAGGAGTTGCAACGGCGCAAAGAGGAGCTTGAACAACTGCTTCTCCCTGAAAGAGTTTGAAACTTTTCAAATGAATGGTGACCGACTAACTTATGACTTAGCTTAAAGGTAAATCCACTGGGAAAGGCCTGAATTTGGGTTGCTGATTTGCTGTTCTATAAAAGGTTGTTTTTTCATTCTTTGTAGCAGTTGAAGTTTGTTCTGTAAGTTTGGCGATTTGAACTGCATCCACGGGCAAAAACTATGGGTCTTGATTTCTATTTTTGCTGTTTCATACAAAGAGGTTGTCCATTCTGTGTAGAAAGTGAATTTGGTCCTGTTAGTTGGGCACTTGAGAGTAAATAGTTAAAGGTAACATACACATACACTATGGGTCTTGATTTCCATTTTTGCTGTTTCATACAAAGAGGTTGTCCATTCTGTGTAGAAAGTGAATTTGGTTCTGTTAGTTGGGCACTTGAGAGTAAATAGTTATAGGTAACATACACATACACATAGTGCCAGTTTGAATTAATGATATAAGTTACTTTTCCAAAGTGATTTAAGATGTACGAGGTATGTAAAATGTGTTTTGTTTCAACTTTGCGTAAACATACTTTTTAATCGCCGATTCAAACAATACACAATTCTGTTTTTGACTGTCATGTTCTGCATGTTTAATTAAACTAGATTTCACTTCCACGTGATGCACAGGAAGATAAAAATTATTAGTGGCTCATCATTGTTAACAATCAACCCATTTTTTGTAATGATAAAAATAATTAAAAGAAATTCTGTAAAAGATAAAAATGCTTACTACATGGTACATGCTTGGCTACCTTTTAGCTTCAGATAGTTATTTTATAAGCAAATCACAACTCGCTATCTTTTGGTAAAGAAAGATCTCAATCACAATGCGAAAAGTAAAGGATGAAAACTTGATGTGGCACGTAAAAAATTGCCAACATGGGAGAATGTGTGTATGGTTACACCAATATAGCTACCTCTGCTGATAAGTCTTAGGTGATTATTTACTATTAAATTTTGCAGTTAAGTAATAATGTCATTTTGTTATAAAACTAATGATAATAAGAGAAGAGATTATAGAGAGAGAAAGTAGAGAGAGAAATTTTCATTTCATTATATATCTTGAATAGTTACAGAAGACCTCTATTTATAGAAGGAAAATGAGCCTTAAGTGTAATTTCCACTTCTGGGTCATTTGGTGTAATATTTCCCAAATATCAAGACTATTCAATCCGTGAAGCATCCCATGGGCGATTGTATAATTGTGTGTGGGTCCCACCAAATAGTAAATCACTATGCATAGTACTATGCGTGGGTCCCATATCATCTTGTAATATTTGGAGATCAGGAGTTAATGGACATCCACATAATCGGTATATTCATAACACTCCCCCTTGGATGTCCATTTATGAATGTGTCTCATTAAAAACTTTAACTAGGAAAAACCCAGTGGGATAAAAACCTAGCCAAATGAAAGAGTACATCATTCATTGATACACTATTCAGTGCTGCCTCATTAAAAACCTTTCTAGGAAAACCCAGTGGGACAAAACCTAGATAAGGGAAAAAGAGTACAGCGTGTATCGTTTTCCCCTCTTGATTACATCAGACTTGCTCCCCCTAATGACCACATTGCTTCAATATCATTCTGAGCATATCATCCTTTCTATTATCAAGTATTCTGTTATTCGTTGTGGAATAATAGAAACGCCCGATCTGATTGTTCATTGTATACCTGCAAAATCTAAATCTTTCAAGTAAAATCATAATAATCTTTTCATAAATATACATGAGCATATAGAACTTTAATAAATGTTTATTCAAATAATGATGCTATATGCACTATGATTGCTTCATGTAATATATGAATTTATTTAATTGATTATTCTCGAGAATTTGATGCTCCTAGCATCTTGAGTCCTTCTGGGACATATGTGTTTCTGGCACCTTACATCCTTCAGGGACATGTGCTTTTGGCACACATTGATATATTGTGGCTCATGATCCTCATTATCATTCATTACAGCATATACTATCATATTAACATAAATGTCGTCAACGTTGAGTTTATTTTTCGGTCTCATCGGATTTCATTCATAATTTGTTAAGATCTCATTATATTCACATATATTAGGTACCTAGGTCTCTTTTTGGACCACTACACTTTTCTTGAAATATCTCTTCTGGAGATAACATCTCTTCAGGAGATGGCTCTTCTGGAGCTTTTATTAATTATTCTCGATTTGATCATCTATATTTTATTACTACTTTTCTCTTTTGAGGATTTTTATCTTTAAAACCGATGGACTTGCAACGTTTCAGGCGTGCTTTATAATAATTCATATAGGAGCATTTGCAGTTGGGATATGTGACATTGTTACTTTCTTTAGGTCAGTAAATGCTTCTGACATTTGATTAACTAAACTCTGCAACTGAATTATCATTTTGAACTTTTAGTACACATTTCTTTATACGAGGATTAATATGAGCCAATGATAATTCATTCCATTTTATCTCTTTACCCAATCTGCTTATTTTTCTCCCCCTCATCTGATCATGCAGTATATATCCATCTGTGTGCATTGTAGTGGATTAATAATCATTGCACATTTAAAACATTTCAAGATGGAATTAATCTGGTTCCTAACCAAAAGCCAATTATATGGGGAGAATTTTGTTAGCTTATATAATTGCTGCAAAACAATGTATTCATAATCATTGATCAACTCATATATAATTTCTAGATCATTCAATCTGGAAATTGCACATAATATATTGCAAACTTCTGGTTGCAAACATCACTGTAAACTTTGCAGACTTATAATCTCACATATAATTTTTCAATTTGATATATTTCCAGAGATCCATTTCCAATAATATTTTCATAATCATTTTTATTTGAGAACATGCAGCTATACAACTCGGATGATCAAACGAGTCATGCCAACTTTCCATATAATTTATCATCAAATCTAATATCCATTTTTGGAGAATCAACACACAAACATTCACAAAGAATTATCATTCAAATATTCACAGAGAATTTCACAAAGAATTAATACACAAACACTCAAACTTGATATAACAATCTCCCCCTCAAGTATGAGTTCGTTAAAATTAATTCATGTAACTTCCATACAATATTCCATATATGATATCTATTTTCACATATATCATTAAAATTCCACAAATGCATTATCAAATGCATTATTTTGTTACTTCTGGTAACAAAATTTCCATTTTCCAGAAATGATAATCAAATACAAGATCATCAGATGTATTACTGTAGATTCACGAGCGCAACACTGTGTAATCACTGATGCATCACTGTGGAATCACAGGCGCAACAACTCGAATTGTCGTATGCATATAAAGTAAAAAAAAAAAGCTCCTGAAAAGGTTCTACGCAAGAGCTTTATAGGGAGCAGATTTGCAGAGATTCAACAGGACTACGCAGATCTGCAGAGATTCAACAGGACTACGTAGATCTGCAGAGATTCAACAGGATTTAATTCGACTATAAATAGAAGAAGGCAAACGAACATGCCTCACAAACACTCAAGCATCTGATAATATCAACTACCAGATACTCACACATATTTCTCTAAATTCTATTGCCATGGCAGGACCAAACAGTTTTATCCCAGTTTCTGAAACATCTGACACAACATTACTTGATGCTTTGTTGTATGATGATCAACCAAACATGTCATTTACTTCATTATTATCTCCTAATCCTTTTGATATGTTTATTCCTCTTTCTGAGATGTTTATCCCTCCTTCTGCTTCAAATGTTCCTACTTCTCCCTTAAGAACAAATGTTCTTCCTCAATCTACAAGGATTGAAGGTACAACCGAAACAGGTTCATCAAGAAGGTCTGTCAAAAGGTGTACAACTATGGCCGAACTGATGGAGTCTACTTGTCAAGTTCAGCCATTAGTCACAACAATCAATGAGCCAGCATTCACAAGCCAGCAAACAACCACCAACCAACCATTAACAACGAGCCAGCTAGCAACCACTAGCCAGCCAGTAACTACAAGCCAGTTAGCAACTACTAGCTTATTAGAATGTAGTTGTTGTGATGTTTTACGGGAGATCATACATGCCAACGGACTTCAGTGTCATAAACTTGAAGTTCACGGAAGGAGAACAGGTATGATTTCTCACGATGTTTTATTTGAAAATGTACAGGATAAATCTTACAATACTGACAGGCTTCCAATGTTTGATTTTAGTAATAAAAATTTTGGAGAAATCAAACATTTTTTGACACAGTATTGTGTAGATTTACTAGCATCAGGATATAACTTGATGCGTGATCCTGTATTAGCCTATTACGAGGTCCTTTGTGTTGGTTCGGAATGGACGAAAAATCCAAATGAACCCCGCGGGAGTTCATTTCAAACCAACATTGAAAATCCATTAGATAAAGGAAAACAACCCGCTGTTAATATTCCATATGATACTTCATCCCTTAATCAGGGTGAATTATATAGATTAACAATGGAGCAACGAGAAATAATAAAGAGAACAACGCTCCATGATTTAAGAAATTATTTTCACTTAACCCTCGATGATGCGAGTAAACAATTAAATATGAGTATTCGCACCATTCAAAAAATTTATAAAGAAGGGGGGTTAACAGAGTGGCCTTACAAAAAACTTCAAAAACTTATGAGGCAGATCTCGATATCACGAAGAGCTTTACCTCATCTTGATCCCATCTCAAGAAAAGCAAGAGAAGATGACATTAAATATCTTCAGAATGAGATGATTAAGCTTTGTAATGGAGTTGAGTCACTTGCTATTAAACTTTATTGAAATAATATTGCCTTTTGTTTAATTGTTTTATTTATAAATATTCTTTCTCTTGTATTCACAAAAATTATTATAATTATAGAAAACCAATCATAATAGTAAAACAATCATAATCACTATTTTATTTATTACTTCATTCATTTCTAAGAATGAAGTTGGATAAAAATTCATGATCCATACAATCTCTTGTCTCATAATTTAAGGGAGTATTTAATGCCAAATATACAATTTTGAATTTAATGCCAAATATACAATTTTGAGGCCTTATACAACTGATGACATACAAAATTTATGGATCAAATATTGTTTCATAATTTGTTTCTTGTCTTCAGGCTAACTTGTCTCTTGGCTTCAGGCTATATTGCCTCTTAGATTAAGGCTAACTTGCCTCTTGGCTTCAAGCCAATTTATGCCTCATCTCTCAGGTCAATTTATGTCTCATATCTCCATGACATTTTGATCTCATGATACATATGACCTTTTAACAGTTTATCTTAAGGATAAATAAAATATAAGTATAATAAAATAAATAGATGAAACCCACTAATATGTATATATTAGTGTCGTTGCCATAAATAATAAAAATGGGAAGGGGATATATAAAACAGTAAATAAATAAATGAAAATAAAAGGGAAAGGGATTTAAAGCAATAAATAATAAATAAATGGAGTCCACTATACTAGTGTCACCATCATGAAAAATAAATAAAGCAGTAAATAATAAAATAAATGGTGTCCACTATACTAGTGTTGCTACCATGAAAAATAAATAAAGCAGTAAAGAATAAAATAAATGGGGCCCACAAAGTGTCACCACCATAAAAAATAAATAAACGCTAAATAAAATAAATAAATAGAGCCCACTAATAGATACTAGTGTGCCTCCATGAAGAATAAATAAATGTAAAATAAAATAAATAAATGGAGCCCACTAATAAATAGTGTTGCCGCCATAAAAGATAAATAAATGCTTAATAAAATAAATAAATAGAACCCACTAGTAAATATACTAATGTGTCATCATAAAAGATAAATAAATGTTAGTAACAATAAAATAAATGTTAATGACATAAAAGTAAATGCGTAAAAGTAAATGTTAGTTACATAAAAATAAATATTAGTAATAATAATAAAATTTTAAACAATTAAAATACTGAGGTGAGAAGAATAATAAAATGTTAACAATAAAACACATTATAATATAAAACATTAGGTCATATCTAAATAATAATGTAGATTATAAATGGTATTATAATATATTATTATTATATTCAACAAAAATTATTTGTTTTACCTCACCAGAACACTATCTCCGTCCTATTATTATTATTATTATTATATTTCAACATGCCTTGCTTCACGTGAACACACTATCTCATTTATTTTTTTGGGAAAATTGATTACAGGGCCCAATGAAGCAAAATAATTATAAAAAAGGCCCAAGAAACATTCACATGCCAAAAAAAGACCTAGAGCCTTTTCAGGCATTTTTTCAAAAAACGTTAGCAACTACATCAGTAGCAGTTAACAACTATATCAGTCCCCATTAACAACTAAATCAGTAGCAGTTAACAACTATATCAGTCCCCATTAACAACTAAATCAGTCTAATTAACAACTACATTTTAACAACTACATCTGTAGCAATTAACAACTACATTTGTAGCAATTAGCAACTATGTCCGTACACTTTTTTTTGAAAAAATGCCAGGCCTTTTCTGGCATGTGAATGTTTCTTGAGCCTTTTTTGTAATTATTTTGCTTCCTTGGACCCTGTAATCAATTTTCCCTATTTTTTTTAATCATGTTATCTGCTCCTTCTTTTTCATTGTCTCTTTTTCTTTTCTCTCTCTTGTCGGCATCCTTACTCCTCCCCCTTTTTTTTTTTTTACTCTCTCTCTCTTCATTCACTTTTCTATTTCTATTTTCGGACTCTCTGCTTCTGCCTTACCGAAAAGAGTATGAAGAAGGCAGGGTTAATGAAGGAGGAACATTAAAACCTGGCTGAACTAGGCCGGACGGCAAAACGACGGAGAAAGGACCGGGTGTAGTAGTGAAATCGCCGTTCGGATTAGGAGGGCTGGGTAATACACCACCTGGGGAGAGAGAAGAAATAGGATCAGTTTCTTTCGGTGATTTTCAGATAAAGAAGATGAGGTGTTATAAAACTAATGATAAAAAGAGAAGAAATTATGGAGAGAAAAAGTGGAGGAAGAAATTTTCATTTCATTATATATCTTGAATAGTTACAGAAGACCTCTATTTATAGAAGGAAAATGAGCCTTAAGTGTAATTTTTACCTCTGGGTCATTTGGTGTAATATTTCTCAAATATCAAGACTATTCAATCCGTGAAGTATCCGTGTGGGATTGTATAATTGTGTGTAGGTCCCACCAAATAGTAAATCACTATGCATGGTACTATGCGTAGGTTTCATATCATTTTATAATATTTAGAGACCAGGAGTTAATAGACATCCACATAATTAGTATATTCATAACACATTTCACATACTTGCCATTTGTAAAAGGAATTATTGGGCTAAGGTGTATATTTATCTGGAAAGTTTTCACTCAAGCAAATTTGACCCTTATCGTTAAAAATGCTAATAAGCAACATCAATTTTTGTATTATTAATATGGGTTTAATGTTTCTGCCTTAAAGGCAGAAACATTAAGCCCTATCGATATTACGTTTTTTTAACAGGGTGGGATAATATTGCTATGTGTTAAAACTTATATAATGATAATTAGCCCAAAAAAAACATTTGAAACATTATTGCTATCGGGTAAAAATTCTAGAAACAAATTTACATGTTAACCCTTCTTTACTCTTCATTATGTATATATTGAGAGTGATAACTAGAATAAGTTGCATGCATTTCTATAAAAATTCTAGATGAGTTCTCCTATTTATGGGTTCTAAATAATGGATTTGTTATCACCTTTAATTTTTAAATGTATACTGAAAAATGCTGATAATTTTTTTTGAAAGAAAAACAATTTTATTATTAACCAAATAAAATGATACATAAAAAAATATTCGACAAGTAACACACTAAGCTACCCGAGTAAACAACTGTACAAGCCCAAAACATGAAGTAACAAACCGACATCATAAACAAAGAAACAAACATAAAACCAACCATAAGAGAAAACCAAAACCGTGAAGCTTAAACCCGAAAAATGATGGGAATAATACATACACCAATTTTTACTTCATCAAAAAAATAAACACTCAAATATTTATAATTTAGGGTTTCAATCCTTCAATTGAGCGATGTTAACTATTTGATCGTGATATAATAGTAACAAAAATAATTGATAATTAATTTAAAGTCCTCTGTTTTTTAAAAAAAAAAAAGAAAAAAGAAAATTGTAGCTTGCGTCTCAATATCATTAGATCACAATCTAATTGAAAGTTGTTTTTGGATTCAATCTAATTGAAAGTTCAATTGAATGGATGATTTCATTTTTTATCATTGATTAGTACTTCAGGACTCAGATTTTTTTTCTTTTTGTTGTCCGCCCAATTCACTTGAACGTTCAATTTTGACTAATTCAAATTCATCCTGAGCCTCACAGTCATGAGAAAAAAGCTCCCAATAATATTTTTTTCATTCTCATGTATCGAACCGCGAACATGGTTAAGGGCTTGTTCGCAACATATCTTGGTAGCACTCAAAACTTTTGATGGACTAAACAAACGCCGAGAAACCCAACCAAGAGTAAAGGCCCAAAGCCATTTTCAAATTTTCCATGCATATCGCTTCCCGCTTTTGAAAACTTGCTTCAGCAGTCTCTCTCAGTCTCTCTTCAAGATCCATCAATGCCTCTTTCGAAAGGTAAGTTCCATTCAATGTCTGTAAGAAAACCGTCGCTCTATAGATTTCTCATCCTAACTAACCGTTCGCATTTTCAGATTAACGGCTTCTTGCTCCTTTTTCCTCCTCCTGTTCAGTTCTTGAGAAACTTATTCAAATTTTAAAGCCGTCATATCCCTCGCTTGCTTGCCATTTTTTAGGTAAGGTCCTAATCTTAATTTGGCTAATCTTTTCCGTTTCTAAATCCTTTCGTTTTTTATCCGCTGAACAAAGAAGAAGGGCTTCAACACAGTACAACTATAATGCAGATTCGAGTCAAAATCTGATATGGACTCTTTCTGATTTCATGTCGTATCTGACTGAATCATTTGGTACCTTTCTTGTATTCAAGTTTTGGCATGTAATTTAACAATGAAAAAAAAAAGAAGCTTAAAATTAGATATTGGATCCCAATTTCGGAAGATAGTTATGAAGACTTGCCCTATTTCTCCCTTGTTTAATCTTTTAGGTATATTACGCTTGTAACTGAGTTTTGAACTTTTGATGATATTTCAAGTATCGCAATATTTTGGCTCTGTAAACGTCGTTTGACATATAACATTTTTTGAGCTTATTCAGGGCAATTTTAAGCAAATCCGTATTCTGGCTAGTTTTACACAGCAGAAAATGAATGTCATTTCCTAGGGTGATTATTTTAGGAAGAGTTTCTCTTCCTCCATATATATGTGTGTGTGATCTTTGTTTGACAAAATTCTTTTCTGTTCTGCGATTTGAAGAAGCAACACCTTGGCCTCCTCCGATTTACTTTCTTAAGATCAGATCATATCCCCCAAAATATATTAATTGCTAATTTAGTATTAACTCACCATAAGATTCAAGGTATCAGCGACTTCGATTTTTATGCGTCTCTTTTGATGATATTTCCCCCTCTTTTGGTGGCCGTGATGTCTAGCATATGAAACAGTTCATATATTCTATTGTGCTGTTCATCACCTTTTCTCTATTATCAGGGAAGACATCCACATTCCAAGGAGGAAAATGGATACCGTCTACAGAGAACTAGATGACCTCAAAGTAGAGGTGGAGAAGCTTAAGGAAGAATGTCGAATTAAAACAGAACTTGTTGAGAGCTTGAAGAATGCCCGCAATGAAGAATATCTGAAATTTCAAGAGATTATGCGGCACACAGAGAAACAGGCCTACGAACTGCATCTTAAGTCTGAGGAGATATGCGAACTGAGGAATGCTAATGAAGATATAAAGTCTAATTGGCTTGAAAAAGAAGGTCATATCAAGCATTTGATTTCAGAGAAAAAGAAGATAGAAAGTAATTTCGCTGAGAGGTTATCAAAACTGGAAGAAGTAAATAGAGAGCTGGTGTTGGCTTTAGATGAACTGAAAGTTAAAAACAGTGAGCTGGAGCAGAATGCATGTGCCAACAATAAAGAAATTTCGGGCCTCAGAACACTTCTATCGGCTTCACAGAAGAAGTATCTTGAAGCACAAGAAAAAACCCGGGAAGCTAACAAGTTGAGAGACAGAGATGATTTTATAATGAAACTGGACGAAGAAAATAGAAATATGCATGATAAAATGAAATGGAAAATTGAACAGTTTAGACATCTTGAAGAAGCTCACGAAAAGCTTCAAAGCCAGTTCCAATCTGATAAGGAGCAGTGGGAGAAGGAGAAATCCGCACTCCTTGAAGAGATCACTTCCCTACAGACTAGTTTAGATTCTCAAACAAGAACTCTAGAAGCAGTACAATCCCGTTTAGAGATGTGCAACCATGCATTAGCTCACCAAGAAAGCAAGAGGAAACTCCTCGAGGCTGAAATATCTGAATTCAAGTCACGGTTTGAGGATGTTTTTACCCAGCGTGAAGAAGAAAAGTCAAAGATTCAGAGCTTGACCATTCAGAGGAATGAAGAAATAGCAGAGCTAAGAAATTCCCTGGGAGAAAAAGAGACACTAGTGAGAGAAATGGAACTTAAAATTGTTCGGCTTGGACAAGAGAATCAGGAATTAGGAGATTCACTTAAAGAACTAAGGGAAGCACAAATCCAAAATGCTGGGGCAAATTCTTTTCTTCCAAGGCTCCGCAACAAGCTTAAGCGGTTGGAAGAGGCACACAAAGACTGTGCCTCAACTATGATATCTAGAGAATGTCAATGGGCTTCTCAAGTTGAAAAGATGGAAGCAGATATTAGGACCTGGAAGTCTTCATTGACAAGTAAAGAACAAGAAATAAAGGATCTTCTGATGGAACTGGAAAATTGTCATTGTGCAATTGAAGAATATTCTTTGGGGCTCCTGATCTTTAAATCAGAACTCATTGAGGCTTACACCAAATCATTTAGTGCAGAAACAGATAAAGCTGTTCAGATCAAAGCAAAAGAAGATATGACTCTTCTCTCTGATGTGCAATTGGGAGAGAGAGAGCTTGAGGAATCATCAGAAGCTCAACTTGTCTTGAAAGGGCAACTTTTGCAAATGGAGAACACCCTAAAATATGAAAGACGTGTTGCACTTGAAGCGCAAGAAAAGCTAGAGCTTGAATTAGCCAATAAAAATAATGAGATCACTCAATTAGGATGTAAATTAGAAAAGTGGAAGTCTAATGCTGAAACTCTCAAAGCTTGCTTTGAAGAAATTCAAGGAAAATGTCAAAAGATGGAGAACTCCCTTATTTTACAGATTGAAAGTGAGCAAGCTCTGAAAGATGAAAATGAAAGACTTATCTGCATTGCCAAGGATCAGGAGAGGAAAGCCGAGGAACTTCAGAAGCAGATTGCTTTGTTAGAATTGTACAATACAAGTAAATTGAAGGAAGCAGAAACATCTATTAAAGAAGAGAAAGACCAAATTATAAAGCACTTGAAGGAACTAGCCATGTCATTGGAGCAAGATTTGATGTGCGCGTTGTCTTTGGCTTCCTCAGAACAGGTGGAAAAGTGGGTTGAGGTTGCTGTGCTTACTGGGGCTTTTAAAGATGCAGAAAATCTGATCAAGCTTGCGATTGAAGAAAAGAACTTGAGAATAACGAAATCAAAACTGGAAGTTAACAATTTACTCGAGAAGTTAGCTTATAAGGAAGAATCAATCTTGCATTTGAAACAAGAATCAGAGCAGCATCAAGCCTCATTCGAGAAAAAGAAGTTGGAAGCTGAAGATCTAACAGAAAAACAGAGGTCTATGGAAAGCAGAATTAGAGAGCTTGAGTTTGAGAAAGGAACTTTGCTCCAAGACATCAAGAAGTTATTAGCCGAAAAGGAGGGTATGTTGGCACATATTGAAGACATGTGTGAAAAGATTGGGGAATTATCTGGTGGGGATCTGCTATTGATGAAGACTCTGGACGATGTTTTGGATACTTCAGTAGATGGGGATGATTGGTCAACGGATCTTGTTGACTTTGACATGCTACATGTTTCTGCTGCAAATAGAACAAATGGTACTTTTTCTGTCACGACTAAGAAACAAGAAGCAAGTTTTGATGAGCGAGCTCCACTGAGAGAGGTTAACAATTTGCACATGTAGATCAGAGAAGAATTCTGAACTCAAGCTGAAGAAATGCAGTAAAGGTAAATAAATAAATATTCTTATTTCGGATTTAATGCTCTTACCGTTGGCTTATGTTAAGAGTCTTGACATACACGATATGCCCCTGCTTTCAAAAGCTAGATTTTGAAGAATCTTTAGTATCAGCAGAAGTGCAGACTTAGCAAAGTCAATATTGTTAAATGGTAAACAAAACTCAGAATAACGTTTTATTCTTCAACTTTATTTCATAAGTTGTTCATCAAAGCTTATTTACCCATAGTCTGATAAAAAAAGAGCCATGAACATGAAATTTTGTAGCCATGTGATACAAGTAACCTAAACATATATAGACAGAAGTTCCTAGGCCATATATAAGTGCTCTTAATTCTAAACCTAAAGCCGGATTAGTTACCCTGCCAGAAAAAAGAAAAGTGTGGCCATGTGACTTGACTTGGTGTGATGGATCTTAAATCCACAAAGAGAGGCCGATGTGCATTCCTATCATGGTGCGTCCCTATAATCTCCTAAATCAAGAGAGAATCGCTTTAAAGTCCCAAGGAAGGAATATAATCACCAAATAGTCCCAATAACAAGTGAGTAGCATGAATATGTTGTCATTTGGTGCACCAAAACTTGTCATTGCATGTTGTTCTCTAGTTGAAACACTTTTTGGTAATTACATTCTTTCTTTAGGGCCTTTTAATAATTCTACCCTTAATTAATTGTCTCATCACTTCTCTCTGAAGTTGTTGTGATTTTGTTGAAGAGAAAATCAATTAGTAAAACCACTGGTATTGTTAATATTTCTGTTAGTTTCATACAATGCTGCACTTTTTGTTCCACTTGATAAGTCATCTAAGATTTTATTATTATTATTTATTTTGGGAACATGCAGGATTTGCTCGTGTCTCAAGCAGGCTAAACCACTGTATTTTAATTCTCTTGGGAACTCCAAGAATCAGCACAAACTGTTGGATATGGAGGATTGAAAGATAAACTAAGTGAACTCAACTGATGCTTATTTCTGTAGCTCCCACAAGATTTACAGAAAAGATTAGTTTAGTGATCAAGTTTGATCGGCAGATTTGTATGAGTGAGCCATTTCGATTTGATCATCTTTGGTACGTGAATGGGAAAACACGAAATAGGTTGGAATTTATTGTTGTTCTAAATATAGTTTACATAGAAGTACCAAATAGTCACTGTGTGCTAGTTTGTAATGTGTTTCTGTGATTACATTCATCACAATTCTAAATAAAGGCTCACAGATGGGTAGATGACAACCTGACACAATCATTCTCTCAGTGATGAGATTAGACAAATACACAACTTTATAATGCGTGATTGTGTTATAATATTCGACTTCATGTTAAGAGATGCTAACTGTTGTGATTTTTTAGCCAGCCCTTGTAATTAAATGAATATTGAAACTGTCATTTTAAATATTTCCCTTTATTCAGGGGGGGAATAAACTGCTACCATTTCAGTTAGTAATCAAATTTTAACCCATTTTGTTTAACTTATATTACAACCATCTTTTATGGATTTACTAATTTGTTGATTTTTGATGTTAAGTTTATGAGCAACCAACCAACGGGAATTAACATAAGTGGTAAGTGGCTTATGTTGCTTAAACAAGGTCTTGAGTTTGAGCCTTGTGAATGCAAAAAAGCTCTGTTGGGAGACTCTCCCACCATAGCCAGATGCGCGACATAGATCCGATCTAAATTAGTTAGGGCGAAGCTCTAGATACCGGATGGAAAAAAAAAAAAAAAAGTTTATGAGCAGGCGTAGCATGTGTGTGGGTACTAGTTGAAAACAGTATGGGTGTTGGCCCAAGAAGGTTGGGGGAGCCCGTGTTAATGCGTATTACGGCCAGACTCCCTTTTTATTGTTTCTTAAATTAGGGAAAATTTCAGTAAGGGACCTCTGTAGCAATTTAATGTCAAATAGCCTCAACAAATTCTGAAATATCATTGCCAATGAAAGTTGGCGTAGATGGTAAGGAATCCAGGATTAGACCCTTGTGTCGTGGGTTCGATTCCCTCTGCCGTCAAAAGAACTTCTTTGGTAGACGATCTCGTAAGTCCCCAGTAAGTGCTCATAGAGCCCGGTGCCGTGCCCTGACTTTGGTGGGGGACTGATGTCGAACCCCTCCAAAACTTTTTTATATCAAAAAAAAAAATTCTGAAACATCCCCAGGACAAAATGAAATTAATTTTGGGGAAAAGGCGGAAAAAGAACTGAGTTTACAAAATTTCAAATCAAATGTTTTTAAAAAAATAAATTGTGAATTGCTTATCAATTTTAGTTATTCCCTTATCAACTTTTAGTAACAAATCTTATTTAGGATTTTTTCTGTCTTTTTCTCATTAATTTTTATGGTGAAACGATAGGATTGCCCCTGCCCATTTTTTTAAGAAAACAGTCAGCGTTTCCGGCCATATCACCCGTCAGAAATATAAACCATATTATATATTTTTATCCTTGTATATGCTTGTACTTATATATCCTTAATTAGTTATTTTCCAAAAAATTAATTATATGGAAATATCACTTGAGAGACAACATTATTTATTTGATAAAAAATTGATTTTATATTTTAAAATACCTTCTGAATTTTTTAGAGATCCATATTATCTCTTAATTAAATAAAGGAATTACATATAAATTTAATTTTTTAGGGAAAAAAGAATAATTTCAGTTCAATTAACCAATTTATATTAATTATTAATTCATAGGAAATCATCATAAAGTCCAATCAAAATCAAATAACACATTGTTTGTCCCACCGTAGTCTTTACCACTTCTTGGTTCTACTTTTTGAATTTTTATATTTTAAAATAATTTTTTGGAATTAGACAAACTAATTTAAGCTTTTATTAAAACTTGTTTAAAATTCTATTCTACTTGTTCATGAAGTGCAAGGCACTTGCAAATGAGTCCCTATAAATTATGATAGTAAATATAAGACATATTTGACTTTTGTAGAAGAAATTAAGAAAACTAAATAAGTTATTTAATTATATAATATATTGTGTATTATTAGATTTTATATTAGTTCATAAATTAGGAAAAATATTTTTGAGAAAAAATAAATAAATATAAATATTTTAATTTAATTTAATTAACTTTCTTAATATCTCCAAAAAAAATCAATTTTGTCTTATATTTAAGACTAGATGGAAAAAAAAAAAAAAAAAAAACCTTCCCAAATAGTGCAAAAAATAAAGGGAAAAAGATAAGAAAATATCAATTGCGAAGTTTTTTTTTTTTTTTTAGAAATAAAAAACCCATCGCGAATAGTGGAAAAAATAATGGGAAAAAGATAAGAAAATATCAATTGAATTTTAAAATCCCAAATAAGTCTTGTTGCCTACAAGAGTAGTTATTATGCATGTTTGGTACATCCTTTGGGGGTGCATATTTCATACCCATCTCTTATGTACTTGTTATGTGCCCATCCCTTTATTAAAGGGATGAACATATATATATATATATATATATATATATATATATATATATATATATATATATATTATATGATGCTTTCCACAGTATCTCAAATTAATTAGTTTCCAGTCTTGCATTCAATAATATTTATTTGTGATACTAGGATCATGGAAACTAATTAATTTGATATACTAGGTGAAAAAAAAACATTTCAAAAAGTAACATGTAATTTAAATATAAATAAATACAATATATATAAAAAAAATTTAAAAAAAATATGTTCATTCATCTAATAGAGGGATGGACACATAATAAGCACATAAGAAATAGGCATAGAATGTACACTCATCCTTCCTTTGGAGAGCCCAATTAGACTTATGCACTGTTTGAATCAAACTTATAAGAAAATGCATGTTAAGTTGAGAAGTTGTTCCAATTGAACTTATAGACCAAAAGTAACTTATTTGAAAAGTTACTTTGAGGAGCTTTTGTGCTTCTTTTCAGCTTTTGAGCTCATTTTCAATATTCTAAAATAGTTATTTAAGATCATGAGATTTTTTTAGTACCTGAAGTATATTTTTAGTATTATTCAATACCCTAAAAAATATTTTTCCCAACAAGTACTAAAAATAATTTATTCGAGATCCTAAAATATTTTTTCAAGATTATGAGGTATTTTTTTAGAACCGTTTGGTATCCTAAAGATAATTTTAGTATCATTCAGTACCCTAAAAAATATTTCAGGTAATAACTGGTACTAAAAATAATTTTTTCAATATCTTAAAATATTTTTCAAGATCGTGAAGTATTTTTTTTTTTAGTATTGATCAATATCTTGAAGTATATTTTTAGCATCAATTAGTACTCTTAAAATATTTCAGATTGACTATACATTTAAATATAAAAAACTACTTATGCTACTACCAATTCCAACATAAATCATATTTCACAATCTGACGTTTACTCAATATGACTTTTTCATATGTCAAATCGACTGTAAGTCATTTTTCCCACTAATATTCTAAACAAGCTATAATCTACGCTTAAGCAGCAATTGACAACTCATTTTAATAACATAATTACATATCTAGGATTTTGAAATTCAAATCACATTTCCTTGTCTTTTTCCCAAAAGTAAAATTAAGAGTCACATTCAAGCTAGCATCTAGATTGAACCAACAGAAAGCAAGCCAATCAAGGTACAAGACCCCAACTTCAATCGAAGCCAAACATAGATGTTGCCACCATGATTGATCAAACTACAGTAAAGATGAATGTCCACACCAATACACCATCAGATACACTCAGAACAGGAAATCTACAATCCTCATCAAACTAAAAAAACATCTGTTATGGATATCAAACTCAGAAATCAGCCCCTACCCAATAGAAAGGCGTCTCCAGATATTAATGTTCAAGCATTCAGATCTTACCTTCTTGAATGTAAACATGCATCATAATTCAAGAACTTCAACTCTCTGAGAAGATATCTATTCACCAACTGGAACCTTTCAATCCTGCAGCTCTGCATAAGGCTTGTTTGGCAACACAATGTCAATGTTATTTTTCGTTTTAACAGACAAAACTACCCTCACATTTTCACCAAATTTAACGGTTTTTCATACACACATCAATAAGAGATCATAGCGCAGCTGACATCATCTAATCCTCCACCACACACCTTTAATTAAAGTTGGCTTTTCTCAGAAATAAATGAATAAAAAGGATGAGAGTGGCAGAGAGAAATACCAGTAAACTCAGCCCCCACTCACCCAACAACAACTTGGAGCGTCCAATATAAGAACTGACAGCAACTGACAACAGAGGTGATGGTGTTTGAGAATGCCAATAACATTGACACACCTCCATGGATTATATGAAATACTTAAGCTCATCAATTACTAAGCTTTCTACACAGAAGTTCAATTGGATACCTGTTAACATGCATTATTGTTGGGAATATCTAGCTCGTGCTTTGTTAATTGATGATTCAGAATTTTACAATTCATTCAAATAAGATTCACATTTAAATTTGTAATCAAGAATAGCCCAAGTATTCCCTGTTTTATGAGAGCAATTGACACAATATATTTGATAAACTGCTTCAAACAGAATCCAGATAAATTTCATCTGAATATTCAATTTCATCCATCGCTGTTGGATGCATCTGCTTTCTTAGAGTACTTAGTCATCCATTTCTGCTTGTTCTTCTCTGATGCATTCCGGTTTTGAGAAAATCTTGTAAGCCCCTCTCTCAATGCTCCTAGATTTACCCCATTTCCAACCAAAATGCTTGTTACTCCCATTTTTGAGACCTGAAATTGCCGTTTCCCACCATTAAACATGTAATATATATGTATGGTACTCTTTCCCCCTAAGGAAGATGAGCAAACAGCAATTCTACAATGCAACCATTACTGGACACATTGGAAACTAGAAAGAAAATATTGAGAGGAAATATGAAGCAAGTTTCACAAAAAAGAAAGAAATTCTTTTACCGCTTGGATGTTCCTGTTCTCGTCATCAAAGAATAGCATAAAACTAAATGGAACCCCAGTCCTCGAATGAATTCTTTGAAAATGATCTGTTTTGTGTGTCCAACTCGAAAATATTTCCTAAATAGGAGGAAAAAAAACAAATTAAAATTGATAAACACATATACCTTATTACAACCATTTACCGATTCCATTAGTTCAGGAAACAGTCTTCTATTTTTTGTATCCTTTTTTTTGGGCATTAAGACAAATTCTCTACAAGGTTAGGGGCGACAAAAAGGCATGCAACCACAACCTTTAGAAGTTTTTTTTTTTCCCAGCTTAGCAATAATCTCCTACTGCAGAAGCCAGTGCTCGGGCCTTTTTTTTTTTTAAACCCTTGGTGCATCAAAGATGATATATTAAAACAGAACAAGGAAAATAAAGATTAGAGAATGATTCAATGAACAAACCTGAGCAACAAACATTGACTTGATGCTCAATTTATCAAGAAAAGTTCTTGCTATATCAGCAGTTGGTGATCTAGAAGCAATGGCGACATCAATCCCTTTGTCTTTGAGTGCATATAGGATTCCTTTGGCATGAGGGTACAAAGATGGCATTTCACGCTTGGATCGACACTCACTGAAATTTGGCTTGGCATAAGTGACTGAATTACATATTGAAATTTCAAAACTTTTGCAGGGGATCCAACTTGAGTTATACTGATCTAGAAGTTCATTTTTTACACATTCTAAATAACATATGAAAGGGTAGGCTTGGCTTTAAATTTTCAGCCTTTGTAGTTTGTTAGGTTTAACCCTTAACCTCAACATGATTCATTTTGTAAAAATTTTGATGAGAATAAAAATGGGAATGTTTAAAAGATGAGAAATTTATCATGTTCTCAAGTCATTTCTGGGGCAGGCAAACAAACCAACCAAATTGTCCAAAATTTAGTTTTGAAGGAAACATTTCTCATTTTTAAATGTCAACTTAGCCTCAACAAATTTTCTCAGCTCAAGAAAAAGACAAGGGTTAAGGGGAAAATTTACCTGGGAGTTGTCAGCTAGGGGCAATTCTGCCCCTAAAGTATTTTGAAAAGCAATTTTTCCCTGGAAGTGTTAAAAAGGGAGAAATATTACCCTAGCTATTATCCCAGTTAATTTTGACCATTAGTTAACAAAATATGCTAAGCTGACACTCCACATATCATCCATATCAATGTCAATTTTGTTAATGTGCAAATTTCATCTACTTCAGTCTTTTTTAAAGTTAAATTTAGAACTTTCAGGCCAAATTTGCACCTTAAAAAAAAATGATGTGAATAATACATGAAATGTCAGCTCAGCATATTTTGTTAACAAACGGTCAAAAATAACTGAGATAAAGGTCATGACAAAATTGCTCCCTCTTTTACACTTTTGGGGCAAAATAAGCCTTTAACCCAAAAAAAAAAAAAAAAAATCAACTTCAAACATTGTGCATCTAGGAGAGGTATAAATGAAACAAAGAAATCTTGATCAGTTATCAATGTGACTATTTATGCTAAAACTAGATGAAAGACCATAAATTATTCCCTTTGGTCTTAATATAAGACAGATTTAGGAAGTTGATTTTGGTGTTTTCATATTTGTTAATCTTTTCCCAATTTACTCATATCAATGCCCTCTAAACAATAATCAAGGAGGAGAGGGAATTAAAGAAGATGAATATGATGTTTTAGAAAATGCATTAACTAAGTCAACTAACTTTAATCAAATTAAGTAAATAAGTCTTATATTAAAGACTGGAGGGAGTATTTGAGTTATATAAGAACAAGCCTCAAGGCCTTATCAAAATGATTAATTGCTATTTATCCGCGAATAAAATTTTATTGGATGATGGATTCTGTCACCAAGCAAAGTTGAGCTTGGTTCAGGGGCCAAACACAGACAAAATTATGACAAAGAAACCGTTGAGCACCCAAACAAAATTACAGTTCAACTCAGTTTGCAAGGAAATTCAATCATATTCTGTAATTAAGTAATGGCAAATAATCCATAGAAACCTGCCCTTATAAACAAAAGAATAAAAAACTAAAACAAAAAATCTACACCATTGATGAAGCATTTTGCCTGAAAGTACCGAACACAAATTTCTCTATAAAACGAAAATCTATATCCCAAGGCCCGAAAAAATGGAAACAAGGAAAAGAAAAAACAAAAGTTGCTGGTTTTGTTCAGAAATTCAGAGCAATTTGGAGAGACCAATCAAAATCAAGGGCATTGAGGAGATAAATGATACTCCATTTTAAACGAAGCTAGACGGATTGAATCGAGTCGTAGAGAAAGAAGAGAAAAGGGAGGAGTACCAGTAGAAAGGCCAGAGACTGTAATCGAGGTCGAAAACGAAAAGTCGTGGGAGAGCTTGAAAGACTCCGATTATCTGAAGTGCCTCCGCCTTCACCTTCTCGTCTCCCATCTCTCTGCCTCTACAGCCCCTCAGCGATTGAATTCCGATGGTAGACAAATATTCTCGCACGAGCTTGGATGCAATATTCAAGATATTGAGGCTTATTTGATTATATTCTCTGTTTTCCCCCCTCAAAAAACTGATTTTGAATACACGCTTTAAAAATAAAAGGAAAAAAAAAATTCTGTTTGGATAGTTATTTTTTAAAAAATCTGTTTTTAAGGTGGTGCTATTGTCAACGGTGGTAACCTGTCAATGGCCATCACTGATAGTGAAATGTCAATAATAGATAAGTGGAGATCTGAAAATATAAAAAAAAAAGGAAAAAATAAGAAAACAATTAAAAACTGTTTTGATATTTTAGCTTTTAAAAAGCAACTTTTTGAAAATAGTTTTTCAAACAAGTTTTCTCACACGGGTAATTTTGCCCTTGCGGTTATTTTAGTTAATTTTACCTTGAAAATTTTAGATCTAACTTTAAAAAAAAAATTAAAGTAGATAATACATAGACTTTTCAGGGTAAATTTATACCTTAAAAAAATGATGTGGATGACATGTAAACTATCAAGTCAGCATATTTAATTAACTAATGGTTAAAATTAACTGAGATAATAATTAGAGCAAAATTGTCCTGTTTTAATAGTTTCTGGGCAAAATTTCCCTTTGGAGAAAACTCCTAAGATAAAATTTTCCCTCGGAAAAAACTTTCAAGATAAATGGTCTATTTGAGTTGGTGGTAGGAGCGGTAGTTTAAAAGCTATCTGACTTTAAAAAAAAACTCAGCAAGAAAAAAGCTAGGTTATAGATAATTATTTGTGTTTGAATTGATAATGGTAAAAGTGGTGGAGCCCATGTCAAAATGCTGAAAGCTTTTTGGAAAAATCTTACAAGTTGAGTTTTTTCCTTAACGGGCTTTTTAAACTTTAATTTAAGGGAATTTAAACTCAACCCAAACAGACCCAAAATCAACTAGCAACGTAACTAACTTTTTTTTAAAGTTACCGTAGAAAAAACTCAAAAAACTGCACTTCAAATAGACCCAAAGTCACCCCTTAGCCCTAATATATATATAAATGGTTTAATTCCCCACTCAAATTATATGCATAAAAGCCTTGAGCTTTCAAATCTAATGGAAAATTAATCTTTTTATCCATATAGTTTGCACTAAGTGTGACTAACTTTACACTATGACTAGGTGTAATCTAGTCCCTACAATTTGACTGGGCTTAATCCCTATAAAATAAAGATCACAATAGAATTATAAAAGGATTAATACTATATGCATTGAGATGCAGTCAATATATCACCTTCAAGATTGGTGTTCTTAAGTCAAAAACAGATAAAATAATTCAGATGTTTTATTCAACTTGCCTTTCCTCAAAGAAAGAATGCACACATCCTGACTATTCACTGTGCTTTTTCATTGATTAACTAAAAAAACTCCTTTTGTTTAAAAACAAGGAAAATTTCACTCAACCCCCCCCCCCAAAAAAAGAAATTTAAAAATTTTGAAACTTCATTGCACCACCCAGTGTCAAAATAAAATAAAATTTTATCGATAAAAAGACAATGATACCCTAATTTTATTTTTTGATTCCCCTTATTTATTTTATAAATGCTCTTATTTGTCTTATGAATTCCTATATTTATCTTGTGAAAAGCTAAAATGTTCTTGTTGACTCCCTGGTTTCTTTTGAATCCATTTATGTGTTGTGTAAATACATTTATTTATCTTGTGAATACCTTTATTTATCTTGTAAATGTTCTTATTAAAAAAAAATAAAGTAAGGACAACATTGTATTTCGCTCACAAAATTTAATTTCATTTTGATTCAAGAGGTGTTATGAAATTTCAGAACTTTTTAGGGATTGATTGAAATAAAATTGCTTCCATGGGGTTGACTAAATTTTTCGCTTAACAAAATGTAAAATTTTCCCTTAAAAAAAAAAGTAAAATTTTCCATGTAATAAAAATTGTTTGCAGAACATTGAAATAGGTAACTCCAAGTTGGGTAGCTATCCTCTACTTCAATCATGTGAAAAAGTCTAGGGAAAATTAGAATGAAAGACCTACAAGAAAAATTATTTATTAAGAAGGAGAATAAAAATTGTAATTATTTAGAAGGACTAAATACAAAAATATAAAATTAATAATACTAAACTACCCTTAAAGAAATCTTCTCCATTCCCTTCTACATTTTCTTCCCCACTCTATTTTAAAAATTAGCACAAAATTTTAAATTTCAATAAATTAAATAAAATTTTTCTCAAGTTTCATTTTTCACAAATTGTATAGACATATCTATGAAAAAAAAATTCACATTTTTCAATTTTTTTTTTCAAAATTATAATTTTCTAAAATAAAAAATTTTTCTAATTAAAAATATTATTATATCATTTTAATAAAACTCAAGGTGTTTTATAATTTATTCTATATGTTAAAGGAAAAATTTATATGATTTAGTTATTTTTATTTTAGAAAAAATTTATGTGGGTTAAAAAATTCATTTAATGATAATTAAATTAAAAAATATAAATAATCTATTATATCGTTAAAAAAATGAAATGAGTTTAGTTTTTATTTTTATAAAAAGAGCTTAATGGATATCAACGTTAATACTTAACAAAATAAATCTGAAAACCTGATCATATATTTGTTAATTAAATGATCTGCTGATTATATGAATATTCAACTTGTTAAAAAAATTAAAAAAAAAATTAGTTTGAACCATAATTAATTAAGGAATATATTTGTAACATCCTGTTTTCATAAACGTTTCCATACAGAGCTGCGAGAGTTGAAAATATTTTTCATAAACAAAGAGGAACTGAATAACATTGTATATAATGTATCTAACTGAACATTTACTAATATAGTCATCCATATCTAATACTCCTAACATAAGTATCCAAAAAGATAATGCCCCCACAGGGTCCTCACGCCAGCTTCTTACCCTTGTCCTCGATCCTGACTCCCTAGGATTCTGAAGCTATGGCAGGG
Source organism: Acacia confusa (assembly GCA_037074495.1). NCBI lineage: Eukaryota > Viridiplantae > Streptophyta > Magnoliopsida > Fabales > Fabaceae > Acacia > Acacia confusa. The sequence goes on along the minus strand of CM073504.1, from coordinate 9,798,402 downwards.
GCTGAGGTTCAATACCCATTGAACCTCAGGTAACAGTTAACCTCATGCTTATGTAAACAGTATATGACAGTTATCACAGATATAAAACATAATCATGATTTCAAATCAACATGTTAGGCGATAACAAAACACAGCCACTACAATATGTATGTTACCCCAATCTGCACATAACCAGTGCTACGATGGCCTATCGTGTCCTCAGCGTTAGGAAAACTCAACGGTGTTATCAAGTCTATAACCCGTATACCATTCAATATATCATGAGCAACTTTCAAAACAGAGTTTCAACATGTGAACACAACTATCATATATAAGCACACCATAAGCATAAGAGTTAAGGTTACAATACGCGTCCGTACCTGAATTTCGGTACGTTTTGTTGATCAGAAAAACGATCTCTGATATCCTATAAGGGTAATATCGTCTCAATTAATTCTCAAAAAATATCTCATGAGACACCTTGGCCACAAATGACAGTTTTACCCTTAGTGGATTTATTTTCAATTATTTCCTCATAATTTTCGAAAAAATCGCTGATGTAGAATTTCTGGGCAGAATTTCACCTAACTTCGAAAAATCATAACTAATTCCACAAAAATTGAAATGAGGATCTGTAAAATTTCCCGGAATCCTTGAGATATCTACTCTCAAGGAAAAATACTGGAACTTACCCAGAATTCATGGATAATTCCCAGTTTCAACATTTCCAACCACTGCCCAGAATTTCGCCCAGAAAATATAGCTTAACTTCTGGAATTTATATCTTTTTGCACAGAACTTCAATTGACACACTCTTTATATATTTAGAAAGCCCTATATGTCTACTTTCACCATGAATTTTCTCAGAATTTTAGAACATCATCTTCATCATAAAATACCAATGTTTTTGCTACTGACTCCAGAAATCACTAATTGATGAAATTTCGCCAGAGCTTCGCTATTTTGATCATAATCTTCCAAAAATTTTGCTATAACTTCTTCTTCATCAAATTTTTGAAATAAAGACAGTGGAATGCATAAAAACATGAGATTAAAACTGGAATTGGAAGTTTGATGATCAAAACAACATTTCTAGCATTTCTACTTCATAAACTAAGAACTTAAACTTAAAAGCTAAAAACTCTCTTACCTCTTGAAGAACACTTGCTTCCTATTTCCTGCAACTCCTCACTCTCTCCCTTTCTCTCTATATTTCGGTCTAGGCTTGAGGAATTGGTGAGGAAAATGTGAAGGGAAGGGCTTCTATTTATAGTGGAAGAGGATAGCATTTTTGTAGTTTTGCCCTTAGCTTCTTAACCATTAGATTTTACTTGGTGAAGAGGAAATGATCTTGCCCCTCCATCTCATGCAAACCGTCCTCCCCCTCCCCTCTTCTAGAAATTCTTTTGCTTTGTCCCCAAGAAAATCTATTTATCCCCTAATTACTCCCAAATGCTAATTTAGTTAGGTGTAAGTTGGTGTTTAAATTCAAAATCCAATTTCACTTTTAAAATCCTAATTTTATGATTAGATTTATAGTGATTTTTAATTCCCGAAACACTTAGGTATGAATCCTAAAAGTAAACGAAAACGGCTTTGGAAATAGCCAAAGTTAAAGCTCATAATTCATTGATCTCAAATATGTACTTATCTTTAATATCCAGTTTCAAGATTTCAAGTTATGATTTAATTTCTATAGGTTTTCATCTAATTTAGCTAATTTAAATAATAACTTGCTCTTCAAGTTGTTTTAAACTTCTTCTACACACTTTTTGACTTACTATCTTTTCCCTATTTCTTTAAGGAATCCGTCCCCCCCCCCCCCCCGGCCCCCTTAATTTTAATCACTCCATTATGTTTTTATGTTCTCTCACAATTTCCAAAAGAAAAATCTCCCATTAGTCCCCTTTAGGATTTAGGATTATGTAATTTATTTATGCCTTACTAATTTAAGAATTTTCGCCCCATAGTAATAATGTAGAAATAATTAGTTAAATCCCAATTTAAATCCCTAATATAGCATTTTATATGGTCACAAGCTAATTTAATTTTTAGGCTCTTGAATTTTATAGAAAAATTGCCTATAAATGTAAATAAATACAACAACAAAATTTGAGACCCCATATTCACCTATTTAAAATAGGTATTATTTATGGAAATATAATATTTAAAATAAATATATTTTTTTCGGGTATTACAATATTGATTTTACATGAGACTGAAACCTGAAAAGAAGAATATACAATGATATTACATGTAAATGACAAGTGGTTTTACTTTTATTTTTTATTTTTAATTATGAACGCAAAAGATAATATAGGAGATTTTATTAAGGACATTTTAGTAATTTTTTATTTATATTATTATATTTTGTCCTTTTAAATAATTACAATTTTTATGGTCCTTCTCATTAAATATTTTTCCTCTAAGTCCTTCATTATAATTTTCCTGAAAGTCTATTCAAATATACTATCATCCCAAGCTAAACGGCAGGGCTCTGTTTGGTTGCTTCAAATTGAAGAGGATTCCTTTATATGCAGAGTTCAGGTATGCAACATCTTTTTTTTTTTTTTTTTGCTAAAAAAAAGTTTAGGTGAAGGTAGACACCGGTAACCCACCAGGGCTAGGGCATGCCTCCAGGCTCAAAGAGAGCTTACAGAGGTACTTACAGATCACCCACCAAAGAAGCCCTCACATCGACCAACGGGAATTGAACCTTCTCCCTTTTGCGGTGAAGGCCAATGCCTTAGCCAACTGTGCCACTCCTCCTTGGCATATACAACATCTGTTAATTCCATGGTCTCATTGCCTAACTTTTTTTTTTTTTGCTCGAAGGTTCATTGCCTAACATTAGCCATACGCTTTTTACTATTAATTTTTAGCCAATAGTAAATATGACATTTGTCGTATCAACAAATGGTTGGTCAAGATAGTAAGCAGTCATGAACTCTCTTAGGATAATAACACAAGTTTAATATTGTAAAACACACTTATCAGTAGAGGAGATAACTTGTTAGACGACATACTCTCTTTCCCTGAGTCAGTTGTTCGAATACCTGACCTATATTGAAGACGGCCAGTGTAAAAAAAAAAAAAAGCGCCTGAAATCAAAAAGTAATTACATTGGCCATTTATAACGTTACTTTACATTTCTGTCCCTTTTCCATTCGATTATGCATACTAAGTAAGGCCTTCATGCTTAAGTACCTTGTCAAATGAGTCGAATCTTTATTAGAGTCCAATAAGGGAAATTAATTGACACTCAAGCCTCTATTTTTGGCTCCAAACTTCAGCCAAACTGTAAATGGACCATAAATAATTTTAGGTTAAGGTGAAAATTTGTATTAGAAGTTTTCGCTGAAAATTAATGCTAACTAGAAGCTTTTTTAGGTTCAATACTACCCCATAAGTGTTAAAATAGAACAATATTGTATATTTTTGTTAACAAATTGATAGTTAACATTAGTTTTTTAACAGAATAAGATTTACTACGACTTAAAACTTTTGAAATGACATTGAACATAAAAAAACTTCTCCTTAGTGAAAAACTTCTAGAATATATTTGTACCTTAACCCAATAATTTTTCTTCAATGCCAAGCGCTCAACAATGCCATTACAGTTATTTAATTAAAACCATATGTTTCCGTTGATTTATTCCATCTTTGCAACTTCTTTTTTTTTTAGATTTCTAGCCATCTTTGCAACTTCAACGGGATGTAGTGCATGCATGCAATTTTTGTACTAAGATTAGGAAACCAGATAGGCAAAATCATCACTACTAAGTTGAGGTTCTTGCATCACCTAAGTAAAAGAATGAATAACAAATATGGGGCACAAAATGGCCCTCGAGTAAAAAAAATGATCAGTACATGAGTTATTCACTTTCCACTAGAATATCTAAGAAAGAATCATGAAAATACTATTGAAAATGAAATTTCCCTTTTTGTAAACTTAGGCAAGTGTATTTGAACATTTTATTCAGCGGCAGCACTTGCAGCACTCAAATCCACAGAAAGATCGACATCCTGAAACAAACAATGAAGAAACTAATGTGAGCAAATGAGGGATTGCTTGTTAATAAATAATTTGCATCAAATTTTTCCGAGAAGGATAAATTACTAAAGCATATCATGGTATGTCAAGGGTTATTAATTATTAAAAAAAAGGATCTAAATTGACAACTTGCTTGTAAATAGACAGAAACATGCCACTCTTCCGAAATGTGTATGAACAGCAGGTACATCTTTGAATCAGAAATTATGCTTTATTTGCCAGAAAAATGGATAGCAGTAAAAGAAACAGAACAAAAAGGAAACTATTCCAACATTGCACAAAGTGTTTTTTTTTTTAAATCAAAAGGTAAGATTTACCAAAAGATGGTGCTAGACTATATTGAGAAATGATGTGATGAGAGATAAGAGAGAAGAATTACAGAGATGATTCCAAAAGTGATTTGATGAAATATGCAATTTCATTAGAATATCATACAATTGATAATTACCTTTCCAGTGATCTTCCTGTACAGTGCAAGCACATCTTTTACCGTGGACTCAAAGTGCGTAGTGGGGTCATAGCTCTACAAGTAATAAAATGTCAGTCAGTAAAACTGCTTTTTTCAGATAAAATGAAAAATTCCCATCAGGTGGAATAAGAAAGCTGGTAAAATCTCACATCCCATATCACGGAAATAAACCAAAGACAAACATAACCCTACTCATTTGAAAATATGAAGTAACTGTAGGTCTATACTAAAAATAAAAAAGGATATTTGGTTGTGTACAGACTTGAACCATTTAACTCCAAAGCTATTTTTTTTTTGTAATCAAATTAGTCTTTAACATGGTATCCCAGTCCCACAAATCAAGCAGGCACATTTGTAATGGTATGGTATGCCATTTCTATATATACACCTCAATTCTAGTTTCCTTTCACAAGGTATAAGGAAAAGAAAGCAAGTGAAAAAAATGAAATAAAATAATTCAAAGAGATTATACTTACAGTAGAGATGAAGCAACCATCGGCTTCACAATCATTCACAGGTTCATATATGTCATAAGTGTCATAGAATATATCATCTACATGTCCAAGCAGATCAATACCGGGCTTCAACTCCACCTCAGGTTGGTCGGTCTCTGCTTCTGCCAAGACAAAGGCAATATATTTTCCTTGTGCTGCAACATTATGAGAATAAGAACAGCAAAAAAGATACCTGCAGTTACCATGGACACCAAGAATCAGTTCCTTAAAAGTTGGAATCATAAATTTACAACTGAAAGTTCATTATTTTACTCACATCAACTTTAAGATTTGTCATTCATAAGAAATTGAGAACATAATGCATCCCCATTCACATTTTAATTTTAGTAGTCTCACTATCCCACTACTTCCCGTCATTGTCGTTCTTTGGAGTCAGAGACAAGTCCTTTATTACTTCTTACCTAAGAAATTCATTGTTTATACTTTCATCATTTGTGATTTGCAAAATAAGAAATCAATGAAGGCTAGGGTTTGTCCTTACATATCTGATTTGTGACCAAGTTGTTTTTGCGGCAGAATGACCTGAGCTGAGTGAGAATCATTGGTATTTGGAATAGGATGACTCATAATACATATAGCACGTGCAACTTTTCCAACCTTTTTGACCTATCAGTCAATAAAATATTGGCAGATGAAAATTAAACTCATTATCAGACATAGAGATTAATTATGTTACTCTCTCGTTTGAACCATGAAAACTTGCTTTTCTAATCACTAAAACATGAGAGAAGGTAATAGTCTAAATACTCTTAAGAAATCTAACTGTGTACCTTATCAGGTAGATATGAGGGATCACACACAACTTTCTTGCATTTGGCTGTTTCCCCTTCAGATGTCACACCGATGGCTTTCCCCCTATCATCAAACTCAACCTGCTCAGTAGAAAATAAACAGTGAGAAACTTGAAACAGAAAATAAAAAATATTAGAAAAGAAAAAAAATAGGACACAAGAACTTGGGAAGACAAAATAAACTTTAAGGGCTTGTTTGTTATGACTGTATGAGGGGAGGTGAGTGAAAGTGAGCTGAGGGAAAATTTTTTGGAGTTGGATTAAAAAAAATATATTAGAGAAGTGGGGTAAAAAGTTTTTACTGTTATTTATTTTTTACTCTTTCATCTTATATCTTCTCTTTACTAGAATTTTGTAACCCCATTGCTCTAAGATTTTGAAATTCAACTCATAAGAATTTTCCCTCCCCTCCTCTCCAAATCCCTCATACCAAACAGACCCTAAATTAGTTGCAAATGACAAGCCAGAGAAGAAATATCCATACAATTCACTTAAATTTCTTAATACTAGTGATTCATCATTTCATTTAAGTAGACAATTCATTATCATTATGAATTTGGGTATCAGATTCAAATGCTCTGTAGATGGAAACCTAAAATTTTTGCTTTGCTTTATAAGTTTTTGAAGTCAAATAGGTTAAGGATATACAAACTATATATTGACACAAGAATGTTATCATTTGCGTCAGAGAATCAGAGAGAGCAAGATAGATAATAAGAAAATTCTTAATGCAATTTGCTTCATTAGTTCATTATTCAATAAAGCACAAGGATGTCCTTGTTTTGTCCATCAGCAGAAGAAACCAAGTTAGAATGAGGGAATAAGTTAGGACAAAGAAGTAGTGGGAGTTAGAAAAATACGGACCGTGAAAAATTGTGACTTGTGGGCTAATAACATTCCTTAGGACATATGAGGAAAAAACTTTGAAAGTAAACCAGATAAAGTCTTTAATCCTTTTCTTTTCTCTTTTTTCCATCATCAAACGTTAAAAAACAAAAGGGCATTTTATAGTAGAAAAGCATCAAGACGCAAGCTTCCACCACTTCTAGTAATTCAACTATCTTCCAGAATACTGAAGCATTATAATGGACTTGCCTTGCATTCTGGTTTGCTGAGCATGTAAGTTCCGCCATATACTGCACTTAAACGTGCAAATGCCTGTTCGCCATCAAAGAGATGAATGTTAGCTCCAGATGTATAATAACTTAAAAGGATAGAGAGCAGGGAAAACCTGAGGCAATTCTCCCAGTCCATATAATGGATATATGTAAGGTGAGCCTCCTTGAAAACGTGCCAAGGACTCTGCATAAAGCTAGATAAAATTGAAAGTAGTATTACTAGCTTGTGTAGCTTACCAAGTAATTCTAACTACACAAACATCAATAGAATCAACTGGAAGGTATGAGTCAAGATCTCATGAAGAAAAGATAGAGGAAGCCTGAGGAATCAAGGTAATAACATTTGGTATATCCAACATTCATGGAATCAACTGGTCCACAAGAATATGTCAGTGCGTAGAAAGAAACAAAAGTATAATAATAAACTCACATATTCTTCATAGTATCACAAGATAGAAAGAGAAAACATTATATGCCAAATGACTATATGGTCCATAACCTTGTGCTAAGGATATACATGAACGATATAATGACCATTTTTTATGTTGAATTGTAGAAAAAGGAGAAAGCCTTTAATGAAGTAATATCTGAATCTTCTTTTATCAATGTTTTTTTTATATATTAGCATCCGGTATTTAGTTTGGGGTTCATGGCTGCCCCTCCCAATACAAGTGACTCCTCTGGCACTCGAACTCGAGACTTAGAGGGATCTAGTGGGGCCTTACACCGTTAGACCAACTCTATGTTGGTTCTTCTTTTATCAATGTTTTCGTACTCTATACATAAAATGTTGGGAATTCAGCTTTGGTACTTGTTTTTTTCACTTTCATTTTCAGGATGCTCCAGTGTTGCTGAGCAAAATTTCATCATTTGTGTCCAGTGATGATAACAACAAAAAATAATACCTTTAACAGAGAACAGACTGTTAGACTAGGTTCATCTAATGGGCATAGTATTCATGGTCATCCATTGACGGACAATGAAGAAAAGCCTCGAAATTCCTAGAATTTTTAGTGGTTCCAGGATTTTTATTATATTATGTACTGCAACATCACGGGAGGTTGCTTTTCTCCTTTTCTCTTACTCTCCTTTTCCCCTCCTTTATTTTCTTTTTCTCATCTCCACCATTCAATGAAAATTTCAATGGCCCGGATTTTACATCTTATAAAAATATTATTATAATTTTAGTTATAAATACATAAATAAATTTTAATTGTTAAAATTTATTATGAACAGTTGTGAAAAAATAAATAAATAAATTTACTCTATAATAATAATATGTTTTTCTGATTAAATTTTAACAATTTAAATTTATTTATGTATTTTTTAAGTAAAACTAATGATAATTTTTTAAGACGTAAAATATGAACCATTGAAATTTTCTTTTAATGGTGGGGATGTGAGAAGGAGAGCAAAGGATAAGAACCGCAGAGTAAGGGAAAAGGAAAGAAGCCAAGTCCAACATTTAAGGGGCCTCCACAAGGTCAAGCTCCAAGATCACTAAAAACCTAGTTGTGGAGAGGGGCAGTCATGAACTTCAACAAGATCACGTGCACACATGAGGGGTGTGGGTATCTTGGAAAACATTTAATATAGAAAGATCTGATTAATGCCGTGTTTTATTAATCCAAATGTCTATGATCTATATCCTATTCGTTTTTTTTGTTTTGATCCTACTCTGGATAAGAGTGCACACTTTTAAGTGATTGCCTTTGAATTTTCTTGATCTATAGGCGGCATAGAATAATGAATATAATTGAGAAATTTCTTCTGCATCATAACACCAAACAAGCTATGAAAGATAATTTGTATATCTTATACCTTTACTCTCTGTACGAAGTCATTGGCTGGCTGATCCAAGTAGCTATCATCTCTATGAAGTGCCAATGCATGGCCAATAAAATCAATTGTATCATCTTCCAACCCATATTTCCTACATTTTGAAGAACCATTCAAAATCTTAAACATGACCTGAATCATTCATTGAAATGAAAATGTAAAAGAAGTAAATCTAATGTTTACATTTATATAATATTTTCTTTGGTTGGTTGGTCCTGTATCATTCTATCTTCCGTAATGACTGATAAATTAAGAGAAAATTTTCAGTTCATGAAGAAATGAACATTTCCAAATCTAGTAAATGGTGCAACATCTTGTTGAGAGTTCTTTTAATGATAAAACTTTGTCATTGTCTAAGATGATGTGCATAGTCCAATGCTTACCAGAGAAGGCCAAAATAAGTGAAAAAAAAAAACACTTTTCTAACTAGGGTATTTTGAATTTGAAGGAAAAGAAATGGAAGTGTATGCATACGAAATCAGCTGCCTTGCTGTCACTTGGTTCAAATCTAGCCCTTCATGAGATTTTGGATCACTCTCTTCATAGTCTTGTACATAAATGAAGAACTTTCGAGCACGGCGCTTCTCAAACAATCCCATCAATGGTGATTTCAGTGCTTCAACATCAGTGGCTGGGACTTTGTATATCTAGAAGGTAAAGTATTCTGTCATAAGATTTTACTCTGAAATTCAGGAGGTTCGAAGAAATGTAATATTTCCAATAAGAAAAGTAAAAATCATGCAGATTAGTCTAGGAAACGAGTTAGATAATGAATAATATACATACCTTTCCCTTATTATACACAAAACTGCCATCTACAGCTTTAAAATTCAAATGTTTTGTAACATCAGTGTGGATTAGCACACGAACCAAAAGTCCATTGGCCATCATGAACTACAAAAAGCAGATAAAATATGTTTCATATTATAGCAGAATGAATCTAAACGGGAAAAAAATCATTTAGAAGCATGGGAATTGATACCTTAGGCATCATATCAACATTATACTCTTTATATGAGCCAAGGTGCTCCGGTGGCCGGTCATCTCCTCTGAACCGCTTCCATAACTACATAACAGAAAAAAAAAAAGATGGAAAGAGAGAAAGAAGAAAGAAAATTGATGAGCAGCTAGATAGATCCTATGCTTCTAAATAAATATACATCATGGGACAAGAACCTGGTTAAGATCAAGTGATGTGGACTCTCCTCCATAGTAATCATTTCTGTCCATATGCAATACCTATTTCAAGTAGATGGAGTTAAAGGTGATTGATCATACAAATCACCAAATTAGGGCATTTTAGGGAAATAATAGCAATTCAACATCTATCTATAATCTTCTAGGTCACAAAATATCATTAGAAACATCAGCTATCCCTCTAAGAAATAATTTTAGAAATATGGTTGAAAAGGGACTTATGGTTGAAACTTGAAAGTGGATAGCCGAAAATAGAAACGGTAGAAAATGAGGATTGAAAACAATTATATGATAGCTATATTAAATGATGATTGAAAATTTAAATAAAATACCTTTTCATGTTGTGGTGAATAAAAAGTGAAAATTCAATGCAGGTAGCATAAACAGATGATCATTTTTATTTTACTATAAATGCCTGACACTTCACTTGGATCCCATTAATTTCTTAAAAAAATTGATATAACTAAGAAAGGAAATAGACTAAATTCATTCACAAAAGAGGAAATTGGCCTCAATACAGTATGTATATTCCCTATACCCTGACATGTCATTGCTAATATTCTCTCTCCTCTAACTAACTTCTGAGCAAATGGGTATTTCTCCTACTGTTATTTACTATAAAGTCCCTAATAGATAAGATGTGTATGTCAATACCCCCCCCTAACAAGAATCCTTGTCCACAAGGATTTCATGAGTGCCATCTGCGGTAGTAGGAAAGTGAGGAAATTGAGATTGGATGACAGCAAGATCCTCCCAAGTGGCACCCTCCGGATTAGTCAACTTCCATTGAATTAAGACTTGAGTAACAGGTAGATTATGGCGACAGACAAGTTTCTGGCCTGGAATAGTGGCTGGTTCTAAGGCGAACTGTCCATGGTCATCAACGGGAGGGAGAGACTGGTTGACTGGAACAGATGGCCCAATATGCTGCTTGAGGAGAGACACATGGAAAACGGGATGCACCCTAGTCAACGGAGGGAGTTCCAACTCATAAACAACAGCACCAATCTGTTTCAAAACCTTGAATGGCCCAAAATAACGTGCAGCTAACTTATGAAGGGCAGAATTGTTGAGTAAATTCTTCCGGAATGGATGTAACTTCAAATAAACCATGTCACCACTAGTAAAATGGCATTTGGATCTGTGTTTATTGGCCTGCTGCACCATCTGGTGCTGTGCTTTCAATAAATGAGCCTTAACACTTTGGACAAGCAGCTCACGAGACAAGCAAGTGCGAACCACCAAGTCATTAGCTGAACCACCAGCAATATAAGGAAGATGGACGGGTGGGGACATACCATAAACAACTTCAAAAGGAGTCATGATAATAGAGGAGTGATAAGTAGTATTGTACCATAGTTCAACTGGTGCTAACCATTTAGTCCACTGCTTAGGGAAATCACCAGTCATACAACGGAGGTAGTACTCCAAACAGCGGTTAAGAACTTCCATTTGCCCATCCGTTTGAGGATGATAGGCCAAGGAGTAAAGCAAATTAACACCATATAGATGAAACAGCTCCTTCCAGAATTTTCCACAAAAAATTGAATCTCTATAAAAAACAATAGATTTAGGAAAACCATGCAACTTCACAACATTATCCATAAAGACATGAGCTACATCAACAGCAATAAAAGGATGCTTAAGAGCCATAAAATGAGCAGCCTTAGATAGACGATCCACTACAACCAGAATAGTAGTTTTAGAGTAAGATTTTGGAAGACCACTGATAAAGTCCATAGATAATTCAGACCACACATGTTCAGGAACAAGAAGAGGTTGAATAAGACTTGATGAAGCCACAAGTTCAGGTTTAAAGCGTTGGCAAACAATGCATTCACGCACAAAATTACGAACATCCTTCTCCATACCTTTCCAATAAAAAACAAAAGCAAGACATTTAAAAGGGGAATGGATACCTGAGTGGCCGCTAATGCTCCCAACATGAAAGTAGGTAAGGAGGTCTTGCTGGAGAACCCTATCGGCTGCTACCACAAGTTTCCCTTGATGCTTAAGCAATTGGTGCTGTCAAAGAAACTTGGAATGAGAAGCTGGATCGCGTTTAAGATACTTAATCAACTGCTGCAAGGAAGGGTCAATCAGCCAAGAATCAAGCACTATGACAGAGGAGATATAGGAGCAGAAATGGCTAAACAAGAGCCTTATGGTCGGCAGGACAGGGCATCAGCTGCGACATTATCACGGCCCTTCTGGTAAAGAATTTGATAGTGCAGGCCCCAAAGCTTATGGAGCCATTTAAATTGGTCCTGGTTTAAATCCCGCTGCTCGAGCAAATGCTTCAAGGGTAAGTGGTATGTGCGAATGAAGAATTTGCGACTACCTAAATAAGCATGCCATTGTTTAACGGCAAAGAGGATAGCAAGGATTTCCCTCTCATAAGTAGATAAGTGACGCTTAGTGGGAGCTAAGACTTTACTAGCATAAGTCAAGGGATGACCATTTTGAGATAAGACAGCCCCACCAACGCATCAGTTTCAATGACAAATGTTTCATTGAAATTTGGCAAGGCAAGAACTAGAGGAGACATCATAACATCCTTAAGAGCCTCGAAAGCTGAGCCAACCAGTGGCGGAACCAGAAATTACACTTAGGAGGGGCAAAAATTACAGAATAGAACCCAGATTTTCATAGAACTATATTTTAGCCCTACAAAAATTTCACTTCTTTCAATTTAGTCCTTACACACAACTTTACATAGAGGGACTAAAATAAAAATCAAGAAATTTTTATAGGCTCAAATAGAATTTTCTAAGAATATGGGTCATGTTCTGTAATTTTAGGGGGCGCGAGGGCCACCCCTAACTCCTCCCTGATTCCGCCTCTGGAGGCAGCCTCTAAAGTCCATGCATACTTTTCATTCTTCTGTAGCAAATCAGTCAATGGTTTACTAATCAAACCAAAATGGCGAATAAAACGACGATAGTACCCAGTAAGACCAAGGAACCCTCGTAATTCGCAAAGAGAAGATGGCACAGGCCATGTAGCAATAGCCTCTAATTTCTTAGGATCAGCTTGAACCCCTTGAGCTGAGGTGAGATAACCCAGGTAGTCAATCTTTGTGGCAGCAAATGTACACTTAGAACTTTAAGCAAAAAGTTGCTGCTATTGCAAAACAAAAAGAGTAGTTTCTAAGTGATGTAAATGAGAAGGCCAATATTTACTATAGATGAGAATATCATCGAAGAATACTAAAATAAGATTGCGTAAAAAGGGCTTGCGAATAGAGTTCATAAAGCCTTGGAAAGTAGCTGGAGCATTTGTGAGACCAAATGGCATGACCAAAAACTCATACAACCCTTCATGTTTCCTAAAGGCTGTTTTAGCAATGTTGTCTTCCCTCATACGAATTTGGTGATAACCAGCATGCAAGTCCAGCTTAGAAAAGAAAGCATCACCTGTTAACTCGTCTAGCAACTCATCAATAATAGGAATAAGGAACTTGTTCTTGATAGTGGCTTCATTTAACTTACGATATTTGACACAAAAATGCCATGTTCCCTCTTTCTTTTGAACCAAGACAACTGGAGCAGCAAAGGCGCTGGAGCTCTCATGGATGATACCATTAATGAGCATTTGTTGGATCTGATTTTCTATCTCAGTCTTTTGAACAAGTCCATACCTGTAGGGATAACATCTGATAGGAGGATAGTCCTTGAGATGGATGGAGTGATCAAAGGTCTGACATGGAGGCAAGTCTGTTGGTTCCTTGAAGACACCGGTAAATGTTTCTAATAGGCATTGTAACTCAAGCTTTTGTTCAGGGAATATAGTAGAAACAGAACCAAATTGCATAGGAAGAAGTATGAATGAGATATAACTCATTAGCTACCATAAATTCACGAAGAAGAACGAGAACCTCCTTGGAAGAAAAACGATAGCCTGAATTCAACCCATGTAAGGCAACAGGTTGGCCTTTCAAGTGAAACTCAAAAAGCTGTGAGTCCATATTCATGGAGAAACAACCTAATGTCTTTAACCAATCAACAACTAATATTGCGTCATAACCCCTAATCTTCATCACTAAAATTTCCGAATAGAAAAACGAACCTCCCATCTCCCAAGTTAGGTTGGGACAAAATTTGGAGAGGTGCACCTGGTGGTTGTCGGTGACAGACATACGAATAGGGACTCATTCGTGCGTCGTCAGCTTGAGTCAACCACGGAGGCATTAATAATGTTGTGGGTACTGCCAGTGTCAATTAGAACTATGACTTGTTGATTCTTGACTCGAGCAAGGAGCTTTAGCGTTGAAGTATGAAGGCATCCTGATATTGCCTTCTGTTGTTACTTGTGTGTCACCCAGAGCATCTTCAAATTCCTCTTCCTCATCTTTGATGACCAGCATGTAAACATGAGAGTCCTTGCATTTGTGAGAAGAGAAATATTTTTCAGGGCGCCAATAGCACAAGCCCTGATGATGCCTTCCATCTATTTCCTTTTTAGATAGATGGCGAGTAGGCTTTGACACAAATCTTGAAGACAAAGTTGCAGAGGAGTGCGACGTGGAGCTGGCGGAAGACATCAACATACCCAGTTTGGAGAATGGGGATGACGATATCGTTGGATCAGACAACGTGGACGAGAATGGGCCACCCTTTGAGCCCTTTATTGTAGAAAACTTAGGACCCAGATCCATTGAACGCCCATGTGAGGCCACAGGGGAAATTCGATTGTCACGACTTAGCGTGTTCTCATGGAGGGTCCTGAGCGTCGCTTCTTGCAGATGAGTAGAGCACGTTGCTTTGGCCAATGATAGGGGAGAAAAATTCAGAACAAACTAGCGGATGTTCGGTTGAAGGCCACCATTGAAGAGGTTGATCGCAATCTAGGAATGTCGACCTCAGATAACAACTCATCAAAGAGACATTCATAGTCAGCAACGAGGATATCCCCTTGCTGAAGCCTGTTCATAGCAATTAGAGGATGCTCATCATGAACGTCAGTAAATTTAGCCTCCATATGTTTGAAATACTCTTCCCAATGATTGGTGGCGCATAAATGTCTGATGTCATCGAAAAGCATGGCCTTCCAAATGAATGCTCAATAAACAAATATGGTGGTCCGGAAAAGTACCGTCCACCTCAAAGAACTGCCGACAGCGGTAAGCCCAACCATGGAAGTCGGTGCTGTCAAACCTTAGAAATTCTACACAGCTCTGTTTGTGTAGGCACGAAGTAGGAGGGTTGTTGTTGGTGTTGTTGGTGGTGTAGCTCATGGAAAAAGCCAAATGCCGGAATGCGGGAGAAAACAGCGAAACCGGAGGCGTCATCGTTATTGCCATGAGGGCCTATGGGTTGTTTTCCAGCGTTGGCATTAGGTGGTGAGGAGAGGCAGGTGTTGAACATCTTCAAAAGTTCTTCCAGTCAGGTTGCTGTTTTCTTGAGATCTGCGATTTCCTAAGAACTTTGCTAGAAGTAAGTGTGGACAGTGAAATTGATTATCTTAGGCCAATGCTCGAGTTCACCTAGACGGTCCTAGAATCTAGGGTCCAGTGGTGGCGGCAGTGCCATAGCCAGACAAAAGCTCAAAGCTCTAATACCTTTGATATAACTAAGAAAGGAAATAGACTAAATTCATTCACAAAAGAGGAAATTGGCCTCAATACCAATGTTGTCAAAAACTAATTTCTAAGTAGGCACAGAAGGAGGTGGTAGAAACGTAAATCGTACAGACGACACGACACGTAAAGTTTTTATTTTCTACTCCTCAAGGTTAGAGCTCAAAATTTCACACACACACACACACACATACACACACACACATCTGTATGTATTGTATGTATGTATGTATGATGACTACTCAAATTCAATGGAAGAAAATCATAAATTACTACTCAATGAAAAACTTCATATTTAAGAGATATAATATAAGTCATGTAAACATATAAAACATAAGTTAAAAACAGCAAAATAATAAAGTTTAACAACTCCTAAATTATAACAATTCATTCAAATCAAATTACATCATCTTGAATGTCATCAATGTTAACTTCTTTTGCTCTTACAAGTTCATTTGCAAAGTTAAAAATGTCAAAATCATCACTATCCATAGGTTTCCTTTCAACCAAATTGTCCTCATTATAGGCATCAACATCTAAGTCATCTTCCCCATCTTCTATAATCCAATCATTTAAGGTTTAGTTCTGGACTTGGCGCTTGGCTCGAGTGGTGGAGGATGGTGATGATTTGGGTTTTAGGGTTCGGTTTTCGATTAGAGGCAAGGTCACAGGGACTAGAGCATGAAATCATAATTTCATTTCGAATGGAGCTGAGTTCGCTTGAGCCCAATGCCTCAGTTTTCTTCCCCCCCCCTTTTGGTTGGCTCGAGTGGTGGAGGACGGCGATGATTTGGGTTTTAGGGTTCGGTTTTCAATTAGAGGCAAGGTCACAAGGACTAGAGCATGAAATCACAATTTCATTTCGAATGGAGCTGAGTTCGCCTGAGCCCAATGCCTCAGTTCCCCCCCCCCTTTTGGTTTTAAGTAAAAAAAGATAATGACTGTAAAAACGTAAGTTTCTACGTTTTTACACTAGTTTTTACTAGTTTTTGCATCAGACAGTGTTTACCTACGTTTTAGCACTAAACACCCTAGTAAAAACGTAAAAACTTAAGTTTTTACACTAGTTTTTGACAACACTGCTCAATACAATATGTATATTCCCTGTGTACCCTGCCAATGTCATTGCTAATATTCTCTCTCCTCTAACTAACTTCTGAGCAAATGGGTATTTCTCCTACTGTTATTTACTATAAAGTCCCTAATAGATAAGATGAATAAATCAAAAATTGACAATATCAATTTTTATAAGAGAAAGACACATTATATTTGTAACTCATTTACATTGTGAAATCCTCATCAATCTGAACGAATCTTGCACACAATGAGTCAATATAGTCTCCGAAAGAATTTTCAAGAATCCCAAACCCCAAATTCCACCAAAAGGAACCTCTCAATTTGACAACAACGAGTGTACGTAAACCTACTTGGACAATGGACCAAGAGTCCCACATACATTATATCTATATCTCTTCAAAAATCGTCAGAGGAACACTAATATTTCCCAGCCATCTCCATTTTTATGACCTGTCTCCTACCAATTAAATGCGTAATCCAGCAAAACTCAAATTTAACAGCTTCAAATGAAGAACGAAAGTGAAAGAATAGAAGAATCACTGACTTTGAGGCCATCAACAGAGAGAAGGCCACTGAGGATGCATTCCTTTAGCCCTGTGCCGAGGACGATCACATCATACTCTTCATCCATGGCGAATCAACTTCAGATGAATCAAGGAAATCGAAATGTGGAGAGATAGAAAATAAAATAGAAGGAAATAGAATTGTTTAGACAGAGAGGTCTGAAAATGATCGAGATTAGACATGGTCGATTTCGATTTTACCATTTTTGTTTGTAAGAGCATTGGAGCAGGTCTTTCGCGGGAAGTAACGAGACTGGCGCTAACTGTATAACTGTTCGCGTTAGAGCTTGGAGCGCGTGTAGCACGAGCTCTTTTTTTTTTTTTTTTTTGAATTTTATGTTCTCAATTATCGTCATCGTCCACGCTCAAGAGGCCTAGAGTGTGATCCACGCGATTGGGTTAATGGAGATGGGGCATAATTAAACATTTCTTTGGACTAGTGATGGGATCAAATCCAGTCTTCTAACTTCTTCCTCCCTACTGCTGTGTTGTTATTTATAAGTCAATTTTAATTAAATTTTTTTAATTTTTATTATAAGTCATATTTTAATTTAATAAATGTGATTTTTACAATTTTACCCTTATTAATTAAAATAAACAAAAAAATTATTTATATTAGCTTTTATAATTAATCATAAATGAAAGCAAAATCAAAAATTTAATGCATAGTTAATGAACTAACTAACTCTTCTTAGTGAGAGTTAGTAAATTAAGATTTATAAATAGAATCAGAATGGTACGAATGATAAAAAAAAGAGAAAGTTTATATAATATTGTTTCTTATTTTAAATATAACAGTGAGATATATAATTGGGGAAATGACAAAAAAATACCATGTAAACTTCAAAATCTTGTTACGTACAAGAGTAATAGGGTTAACTACAATAATAATGCAATTAACAACTCGTATTAGTAGAAAATAACCTATTTAATATTTTGAAGTTTCAGTGGTACTTTTTGAGGATTTTTTCTATATAAATTTATAAAAAATTAAGAAATTTGATGAATGCTAGATAATATAAACTAACTAGTTTGGTCAATATAAATCTTCTTGTTTGTGAGAGAGTGAATACTTGCCAAACCCGGATTTATGGTCTATTCCTCAATATCTATTTACACTTCAAACATAAATTTATACAAATAAAAAAAAAATAAACTGCATTTATTATATTTTAAAATTCAATAAGTTTTGAATTTTATCCATATTTAATATACATTATATCATATGAAAAAAATCAACAAATAACGGTAAAATTAAACATTCACATGAAAAATTTAACGAGATGTCTTATAAATAAGATAAAAAAAATTATCTCTCTATCTATCCTATAAATAGGAGCAGAAGAGTACTTTGTATGAAATTTCTCGAGAACTTATATATTGTCAATTAATGTCAAAGAGACTCTGTGTGTGTGATTGACACACTAAGCATTTTTCCACTTTAGTTGTCCATTATCTAACCACATTAGTATAATTAACAATGTTAGTGTCCTATCATCATATTTAACACCGATAACTCTAGGTTTAAATCCTTTTTAAACTATAGATTAATGTTTTAAATGGAATTAAATTTGAGTTTGAAACTATAGGAACCAAAACTAAAATAAAGACAAATCAAAGAGACTAACCATAATACTAACCCATATCAAAATATTTGCCAAGTTCCAATAACCTACATCTAGTTAATCTGATATGTTTTCTTTAAATTCAAGAATAAAAAAGAGCGTACTCAAATAATAAAAAATAAATTAACTGTCACTCGTTTTTTTAATTATCATCGAAAAGAGTTTTGTTTTACTCAGCTCGCCTTAATTTTCCTGATCCTTTAGTGCTTGTTTGATTTAGTGACATAAACTCCAAATAAGCCTGATTGAGTCAAAAATTGCTTATGGGGGTTATTTATACTTTGTTTGGGTATTTTTTCTATATTTGACTGTTTAGAATTATGATTAGTATCTTTAAAAATAACCTTTTAATAATAATTTACAGTATATAAGATAGGTATGTAAGAGGAATTTTGTCTCAGTTTACGAAAATAAACACTTTTTTAGGCCCAAAAATAATCTCAAACAAGCTAATGATTTTGACATCTAGTTGCCCGTGTAGCATAAACAATCAGAGAATGGCCTGTGTTTGAGAAACCATTATCACACTCCAACAAAAAAGGATGTTTGATATGACTTTTAGAGAGCTCAATCGAACTTATATAATATTTGAACTGGACTTATTGAAAAATATATGTCTGATTGAGAAGTTGTTCTAATCAGACTTATAAGTTTGATCAGAAAAATCTTATTATTAATTTAAATCTTATTTATTATTTATAAATTTTATCAATTTTTTTTTTTCCATAGCTATGTTTCTAAGTTATTAATAAATTCATTCCTTATTTAATATAAAATGTATTTATTTAATATTTATACGTGCACTTCATCTAAATTCTTAAATTATTTAGTGTAATAATGATAAAATGAAAATAATAGCTGAATATTTATGTCATTTATTAAATTATATTTTATAATATTTATTATTAAATATAATTATCAAAACATAAACAATTTTAAATTCATACTTTTTTTAATTGTATATTCGTTCTTTTAATAAATGAAATATAAACATAATCAAAATTCTTAAAGTCACATGCTTAAAAAAAGTAACTAAACAAAAATCATGATTAATGACACTTTTCCCCCTCCGCTTAATAACAAGGGTTTTTCTTTTTGAGATTTAAAAAATAAAGGGTTTTCACATTTTCCAACATATGTTTCTTAATCTTTGAACTTATATTCTCTTTTTTACGGAAGGAGCTGCGGTCCTTTACCATAATAACTAATAACTTATTGATACTAATGACACTTTTAACAACCTACATTATCACAATAAAATTATCTAAAATCAATTTTGTCCACTTTTAATCCAAATTAGAAGCCGGTGACGTTGGCGGTTGATAATTAATTATTTAGGGTGTGTCTGAAATCATATTTTAAGGCCTGCATTTCAACCATCAAAAGGCACTTTTTTGGCTTTTTGTCATGTTTGAATTACCATTTTTTCATTTGGGTTGCAAAAGTTGCTTTAAGTTTTAAACCAAAATTTCATACTTTTGACTTTTCTATGGTGAAGAGAGAAATTTTCTATCATAAAGAGAAAATAAATTAAATATTTCTTGAAAAAAAAGACCCACACCTTCATTTATTAAAATAACAGTTTGGTCTATATTTTAAATTTACTTGTAGATAAAAATTTTGGTCCTAATTATATAAATCTATTTAAAGGTTAATAATGATTATTTTATAATTTTATCCTTAATTATGAAAGTATCTAATAAAAAATAAATAATAAAATTTAAGGGAAACCGTGAAAAAATCTCCTATTAAAAATTTATTTGATATAAGTAACCTCATAAGTTTACATATATAAAGAATGACAGTTTAATTGAAGTTATTCTCAACAATTAAATTTAGAGAAGGGAAATTTTCTTCAATTTTTTCTAAAATTTAAGTAATTTAGCATTTTCAAATTTTTCCAATAATATATTTACTATTTTTATTTTTATTATATTTATATCATTTTTAATAGTTTTACATCTAAAGTTACTTTTACATTAATTATCTAAACAATTTTTAATTTATCAAACTGAATTTTTTAAAAAATAATCTAAACATAAATCACGTTACATAATTTTAGCTATCACTCCATTTTACGTTTACTAAAATTATATTGAAAAAAATTACCTTTGTCACTGTTAATTTAAATATTTATATCTTTTTCAGGTAAAAAATATGTTTATATATCTTTAGTCAATGTGTTGCGAACTATACTTTTATTCAATAAAATGAAAATAAATTTCTGAACTCAATTAATATAACTTTTAAATCTTTTATTAAAAATAACCAATTTCTTTCTTAGAAGTTTTCTGAAAAAAAAAAAAAGCTGGACAAAATGAAAGTTGAAAGTTAATTTAATCACCCAAAATCTCTTCTTCGCACCTGAAGAAGAACTTGGACATTCCCAACCGCGCCTCTCTTTCAACAACAACGCTAGGGTGGCCGAGAGGGGAGAGCGGAGCACCGGGCGCCGGCGGCAAAAGCAGGGGCGTTGATATTACCCCGAGATAGGGCTTTGGAGATATAAATACCAAGAGTGCTTGTCTTCAGATTGAGTTCAGTTCAGGTATGGTAGTATGCTTCTTCCATAGCGTTCAATACTCCCCTGAATGACTTGTTTGAAATATATATACTCCTCATGTGCTGCTATTATGAATGGTAGTTTAGCTGGGATGGTAAGGAGACTTTTAACGCTTCTCTCCTCTGTATTGTTGCCGTGGTTTAGCTTCTTGCCACAGTGATGTGCCCTGTTGATATTGTTACAGCTTTTGGTATCTGGGCTTTGCTCTTTGGCTGGTTAAGGTTTATTTTCGTGATTAGATGGTGTCTCAAATTTGCCTTAGAACATGATTGGTATACATGAGTCCTATCCTTAAGGAGTATTTGCTACTCTGGTGAATTTTGAACTTGAACAGACCTTGGGATAAAAGAAAATTGGATTAAATTATGCTCGTTTTCTTATCTCAGTTTGATATAAGTACCCAACGTGAATGGCTGAGTTTTTGTCTTTGATCTTGACCTGCTAAGGATTAAGAACTTCAAATCTGAGCGATGCTCTCTCTTGATATGTCCCGGGTTTTGGGAGAGGGTGTGGATTGGGTTCGTTGGAGACGTGGGGCTCATGTATGTACTGGGTTAAAGGAATAGGGATGCGCCTCTACTATGTTCACAACAAATGAGTGTCCTTGTTATTGGATTAAGAGATTTCTTTTTTAAATAATATATGATGGTTCCCATGTAAAAGACACAGTTATCAGGGTATTGAAAATTTTGGTTTGTCTTGCATTCACTCATAGCTCACCAGTAAGCATATAACTGCAATATTGACCAATAACCCGAATACAATTAATTGTAAACTGTGTGCTTAGTTGGTTCTCATGGACAAAACAAGTGAAAATACATCAAAAGAAACTCTGCGTGAGTATGAAGTTACAGAAGACCAAACTCTTGAAGATTTAGGATTGGATGCACGCCTAGTTCATGCCTTACTAAAAAAGGGAGTTGAGAAACCAACTCCAATTCAACAGGTGGCCATTCCACTCATATTGGTGAGTCCGTCTATGTTACTTTTGTTTACTTTGAAGTTTGCTACAACTGCTTCTAAAATATAAATTCTGCTGTTTGGTTTAATTTCTGTGTTTTGTGACAGCTTAAATTTTTTAGTTAGTAGCTTCTTAATTGTATAGTTAATTCTTTCCAGCAAGGTAAGGATGTGGTTGCTCGAGCAAAGACAGGTTCTGGCAAGACATTTGCATACCTTCTTCCATTGCTGCAAAAATTGTTCACTAATAATTTTCAAAAAAAGAAGCTATCACCCAATGCATTCATTCTTGTGCCAACTCGAGAACTATGTCAACAGGTCTATTAACTTCTTTACAATTTGATTACTGGCTTCTTGTTCTTCTCTACTCTTCCATTTTGGGATCAGTCGATCAGCTTTTGCTTGCATTTATATTATCAGGTATATGCAGAGGTTTCATCTCTCATTGAACTATGCAGAGTTCAATTGAAAGCTGTGCAATTGACAAGCAATATGAAGGCTTCTGATCTGGTTGGTTCACTTTCTTTTCATTTGTTATCACTACTCAGCATTTGATTATGTGGTTGAAATATGCATGGATTTCTACTTTCTAGTGCCGGTTTCTTAAAATTTCTGTTAGTAAATGCTAGTGGATGACCACTTTTTTGCTCTAATTGGTTGCAGCGGACTGCAATGACTGGACCACCTGATGTTTTGATTTCCACACCTGCCTGTGTTGCTAAATGCTTGTCCACTGGCATACTTAAATCAACATCCTTGAATAGTTGCCTTGAAACTCTAGTTCTCGATGAGGTGAGTCCAAATATTAGTTGTTATTACTTTTGATTCTTGATTCAACTTTGCTTCCCTTTTTGGGACAATTAAACATATTTCTGGTGTTAAATTATTTGTGCACTGTGATTGACTCGTCTAATGTGATGTCTATCATGATAAGATTTGCTTTGGTACTCGCTATATTTTTTTCAGATTGGAGGGTTTCTTCCAATTGATTTATTTATTTTATTTCACCAATATTATAAAGGAAGCTACTGTGTAAAGTTCAAGTCTTCACTTATTTTTGTACTCGGTCAATAATTCATTTTCATATGCCATCAGGCAGATCTTCTATTGTCATACGGCTATGAAAATGATATAAAAGCCTTTTCAGCTCATGTACCCAGAAGTTGCCAGTGTCTTCTTATGTCTGCAACATCAAGGTGTGTTATTTTTTGACTCTTCTCAATTGTCTATCTCAAGTGCTTTATGATGTCACAGGAACGTTACTTTCCTCAAAGACTTAAATTCCAGTATCTTTATTGATTTTTCATCTCGTTTCTATAAAAGATGAAATATGAAACTAAAAGACCCTCAAAATTACTTTCCTTTGTTCTTTGGAATAATTCAAAGATTATGCATTTGCTATTAATGAAATTTGACTGAGTAAAATTGTAATGGAAGTTTCTGACTGTGACCATTGACAGACCGCAATGTTAAATCACTCTTAAATTGTATCATGACATTTTGTTTTAATTATGAATTATGTATGCTTCAGCCTTCCTGATCTCAGTTTAATGTATTGTAATATGCAGTGCTGATGTTGACAAACTAAAGAAGTTGATTCTGCACAACCCCTTTATTTTGACTTTGCCTGAACTAGGAAACCAGAAGGATGAGATTATCCCTAAAAATGTTCAACAATTTTGGGTTAGATTTTCTACAGCATTTGGCCCTCTTGTCTTGATCTTGTGGAAAACCTAGCTTTTTGCTGCTTCTCAAATCTGACTGACTTGCGTTTCATTGTTGGTTGTCTTGATGGAGTTTATAGAAAGCTGAGATCAACCCTCTCTTTCTCATGCGTGCATGCTCTCTCTCTCTCTCTCTCTCTCTCTCTCTCTCACACACACACACACACACACACACTCATTAAAACTGTCTACTTATTGTGAATTTGTATTGTCTTGTACAAGTTGTCCTTGGCCATTCATTTCTAAACTTATTTTTATTTCTATTATCTTTTTAGGGAGGGGGTGAGGGTGGTATTCTTCCTATGAAAACTATAGTAGCGCCTTTGCTGTGCTTTGATTTTTTGAGATTCATATCTGTTTAATCTTAAGTGAAGATATTATTTACTATTTCTGCATATGGTGATATTCACCCTCGGTGATAAATTAAGCTACTATTTTGTATTACTGATTCTTAAAAACCTTTTATTACCATAAATTCTTGTCTACATACTTCTTTGATTTATGCTTGTTGACCAAGATCAGACAATATTTTTATTACTTAAACAGCCTTTAGTTTCTCTAATCAAGTATTATGTCTCAGATCTCATGCCCCAGCGGTGATAAGCTGCTTTACATCCTTGCCTTGTTGAAGTTAGAGTTGGTACAAAAGAAAGTTCTAATATTTACCAATAACATAGATATGAGTTTCAAATTGAAACTCTTCTTGGAAAAGGTATGATGGCTTCTTTTCATGTACCTAGTAAATTTTATTTACTTTGTATTATGAATTAACCCATACAATGGCTAACAGGCATGATTCTTGTTCTGTCTGTCTTGTGTTCGAAATATCCTCAAAGCATCTAGAAGATGCTTTTCATTTTACTCAGCTTTCTTTACATTTCTGCTGCTGCTTGTTAAATCCACGCTCACTGTTGTGGGGTTATTGTATTATCCGTTTTTGGTTTCCTTCCTCTCTTATTTTTCCTTTCTACTTCTTCCTAGTTTGGAATCAAGTCTGCTGTTTTAAATGCCGAGTTGCCACAGAATTCTCGTCTCCATATTCTCGAGGTTTGTAATAAGATTATATGATTGAGTTCATATTTGCCCACTTGTACAATGGCTGTTATTATTCTTGTTTTAAATAGTTAAAACACTCTGGCATTGTTCTATAGTGGGCTATATTATTATTACTTATGGCTCTATGTTGTCTCACCGTTTTTTTAATAAATCTGGCTTTATCCAGGAATTCAATGCTGGCCTCTTTGATTATCTTATTGCAACTGATGACAATCACTTAAAGGAGAAGGATGAAGCAACTAAAGAAAATAATGGGGAGTTGCGGCGGTCCAAAAAACTTGTCAAGCAAAAATTAGATTCTGAATTTGGAGTTGTGAGGGGAATTGACTTTAAAAATGTTTACACGGTATGCAAGTTATCTCTCCTGTGTTTGTATGTGTCAGTGTTTGGTATTCACTTATTGAAATGCTTCCATTAGTTATTACTCAAGAATATGCTGTTGAAGTAAGAATATTTTCTGATTGGGATTTTTGGATTCCTTTTATATCTGCTTTTCTTTTGGAAACTGCCATCATTCCATGTTTTTCTGTCATTCAGTTAATCATTATTGTTGTTTTTTAACAGGTTATAAACTTTGAAATGCCTCAAAGTGTGGCAGGATATGTCCATAGAATAGGACGTACTGGAAGAGGATACAATTCTGGTTCTTCTGTATCTTTGGTGAGTTCCAGACAAGCAAAATCTTCCAACCTGCGAGGGAATTTTAGATTTAGTATTAGATTTGGCTTCGTAGTCTCTGTTTTGGTCTATCAATGCAAGGGAGATCCAATATAGTTGTGACCTGGGAAATCCTGGGTCATGGTTTAGAGTTTAGAATAATACTTGTGATAAAAGGGTTCATGACTGTCTTGTCAATCTAATTTTTCATGTCTTTACAGGTTTCTACTGATGAGATGGAAACTTTGGATGAAATAAGATCTTTTATTGGGGATGATGAAAACAATGGTTCAAACACAATTGCTGAATTTCCATTGCTTACGAAGAATGCTGTGGAATCTTTACGGTACCGGGCTGAGGTGAATTATCACCTACATTATTCCTTGCTGAAATCTGTCATGACTTATGGAATTTTTTTCTTGGTATTAAATCTGAGAATATTCCTTGTTTATGATGTTTTAGTATCGCTCTTTGATTGATATACTTCTACTTCTAACAATTTGTTTGAAATTTAAGAATTTTTTCTTACATGGGTTATCAATTTTGAAAAATAGAGAGCTGTATATTTCACAAGCAGTGTAGCTTATACTGAGTTCCATATAAATAAACAGGACCCATGCTAGGCGCTTTTATAGTTTGTCACCAACAGGCTCACAAATTTTAATTTTAAAATATGAAATCATACCTGTCTTTTTTACATGATCATATTAAGAAGCTGTATTGAATATCCTCTACCATAAAGGTTAATTCTTTGTGATAAGCTGTATTGAATAGTTCTTGCCTCATCTGCTTGGCCTATTCTTTGATACTGGGAGGAGATGCATTGGGCTAAATGTTTGCTTTAGGTATTGAACAATTATAATGTGTGAATTTCCTTTGCAGGATGTTGCAAAGAGTGTTACTAGAATTGCAGTTCGTGAATCACGAGCCCAGGATTTGAGGAATGAAATTCTAAACTCTGAAAAGTTAGTTCTTGACTAATACTACCTCTGATCTTTAATGTAAGATCCACTATGTTTGTTCCCTTTCTAATACTTTCCTGCTTTTCTCCCATCGTCTACGCTATAGGTTGAAGGCACACTTTGAATCTAATCCAAGGGACTTAGGTAATGCAATTAGTTGATTGAAGTGTTAAAACTTGATTTGTTCATGCTCAAAGAAGTCATGAAATTTACAATGTATTTGTGCAGATCTATTGAAGCATGATAAAGTTTTGAGCAAAAATGCCCCTCCTGCTCACCTACGGGATGTGCCAGAGTATTTAGTAGACAAAACAACCAAAGAGGCAAGGGCAATGGTCAAGCTTGTGAGGGATGCAATGGGAAATAATAATCGATCACGAGGATCCAAAAGGAAAAAGTTCAGAAAAGGTGGAGACCCTCTGAAAGCTATATCTGCCAAGGTAGTCATTTTTACCTTTCCTTTTTTTTTTTTGAGTGATCAGATTTTAATTTCTTCTTGAACAATCAACCCTGTTTGGTAGCCATGAAGGGATTTGAATCTTGCATCTAAAAAATAATTTTCAGTTTTAATTTAGGGAAAATTGGTGAAAAGTCTTTGTTTGAAAATTTTATTGGCTAGAAAGACTAGAAATCTGGAAAAAGCATACAATCCGTTAGAGTGCCGGTACTTTTTGTTTATGAAAACTTATAACATCGATTTCAAGTCCCTCTGGTATATAAAATTTCTGAACAGGTATTTTTACAAATTTTCCCTTTATTTTATCCTGTATGTACCAAATGTGAGGGAGCAAAAAGAAATGTTGCTTTCATAGTTGTTGACTGATTTTGATGAAATTTGAACCCAGGGGCAGAAAAGACCACACAAAGGGGATGGACATAAACGCAGGAAGAAAAATGAAGTTTGATCAATATGGTTTTCCTCATCCAGGTCAAGCTTGGGAGAATATATAGGCTATTTTTTAAATTATGTTTTTCTTTTTCTCTCTCAAATATATGTTGTCATTTGGAAGCTAAAACTCCAGTTAGTTGGAGGTTTTCCTCACTTGTCCTTTATGTAATGAAATTAACGTCATTTGATGCATAAAACCAAGTAGAAATAGAAGTTAAATTTTTGTTGTTTAACAATACTAGTGTAATTTATTTCTCTTCAACGGTTCTTTTATTAGATTTGCAAATATTTTGAAGCATGATCTTTCTTAATCCCCAAATCTAGCGCAAAGCTTGGGGGAACAAATGCCATGTTATACCTATTTTTGGTTGGAATAAAAAAAGAAAAGAAAGGAATGTTCCTCATCAAAATAGAGAGATTTTGAGGGATAACTAAAATCTATGATAGGAGGGAATATCAGATTTTAATTGATTGTATGATCTTTATCTTGCCAAATCCAATCTTTTTTTAATTGATTGTTATTATCTATTTTCGGATTTTTAAAATAATTATGTAGAGTAGTTTTAAAAAAAATGTTTAAATCATTATTTTGAAAAACATATCTAATATAGTGAAATAAAGAACGAAAGAATAATTTTATTTGTTTACATAATTGACATTAATTCTTATTTTGCAAAACAGAAGGTAATAGAATATCATAAAGATATTTTGGTTTTTTGTTTTTTCCCATAACAATGTTTGACTTTTTTATATTTTAAGAAAACATACTTTCAAACAAGTATTTTTAATTCTTTTTTTTTTTTTTTTAATAAAGAGCGAAAGCCCATTACAGCAAACAGGAAATCAAGCTTGCCCTCAATCTTTATTTCTTCCTATTTTCTACCCAATCCTTTCTTCTTCTTCCTTTTTTTTTTTACGGCCTTTCATTAAACCAAATGGTTGGTAAATACTTTGTCATTGTAGCATCTAACTTAAAATTTAAAACAAGTACTAATTAATTATTTTATTTGTCCTCTAGTTAATTATAGTTCCTGAAAAATTTGCAACCCAACAATAACCAATGCATTTTAAAAGCAAAAGATAATCGAACAACCTAGTTTTGTACATTAGTTTCTGTTTTACATTTTTCTGAAAAATAGACCTTCGCAATAACTGCATAAATTTCCATCACAATTGATCAACTGATATGAGAATGAAACAGAAGTCACTATTTCCATTAGAACAATACACTTTAAATTTATTTCACACACCTTTGTGTGTGTGATTAATATTATTCCAGTGCTCCTCATCAGCCAGAAACCTTATTTTGATTCAGAGAAACAGTGACCTGGAAGTCAATGAAAATAAATGACTCTTCATGAAAAGTAATCATCTTAACCTGTGATGATCATACTATGAAAAATAACAGTGAATTAGCGACAGAATTTAACAACAAAACTCCGCTAATTAATTAGTAACAGCCTATTTGACAACGAAATCATCAAATTCCGCTGTTAATCCACTGCTTTTTTTTTTAATATATATATATATATATATATATATATATATATATATATATATATACTCATCCATATCAATTAACCTGTGTGTGTGTATCTTTTCTTGCAACATTGTGTTATCATAGAAGAGACAAAACCATGCAATCATTTGATTAGTTTGAACAATACAAACTTATAATAATTTTTTATTTTTAATAAAAATAATTTAAACTGTTTAAATTGATTGAATCATCAGGATTGATTCTCTACCGACTACGCAGTATCGTAATTTTTTTTTTTTTGCAGCCATTACAGTAGAGACAATTAAATCATATAATCGTTTAATTAAATTGTTTGCTTTTAATAAAAGCTAATTTAAACTGTTCAAATTGACTCATTCATTAGAATTGAGTAAAAATATGATTGTATTTCACCAAAAATAAAAATTCTGAAGCCCTAGTAAAACAGCAGTGGCTTGAAAGGAGCAGGTTATAATACTGACCTCATTCTGAGAGAAGTGTCCAGTGTCTGGCCTTGGTCGTCATGCTCAAGTCTTTGAACCTATAGAATATCAGTTTGGTTTAATTCCCAGAAATTACTGAGAAATAACAAGAGAAAGACAAGAATCTAAAAAACCATTTAATTAATTACCTGTTGTAACAATCTCTGGTTTTCTTCCATAAGTTTGACTTCCTGGATTGGCATTATATTATCAAGTTTGAACACAAGGAAAATGCTGGGATATTATTATAATTATATGAAGACACAAATAATGCATTATACTGTCAACAAGAGAATGAATGATATAAGAATTTCAAAAACCTGGTTTAGTCTCTGGTTTTCCCCCATGAGTTTGGCTTCCTTCATTGACATACCAAACAAATTATTTAAACAAATATTGAGAGACATAGATCCAAACCTACCTACTTTCCCTCCAGTCTTTAATATAAGAGCTTGATAACTAATTTGTGAATAATAAGTAAATTAGTTAAGTTAGTTATTTGCAACAAATATGTATTGGTTTGCCCAGAATACCCTTTCTAATTATGTGTTCTATTCTTCATGGAAACCCTCGCCTATGTACAATCAATAAGAATGCTTAATTTGGAGAATAAAGTGGATTGAGGTATTATATTTAAGACCAAAGTAAACCACTAGTCTAGCTCCTATATTTATTATTGGAGGTAGTAATAACTTTGCTCCTTAATATAAAAGCTAGTTGACTTTTTTTTTTGAGAGATTAAGGAAGCTAATTAAGTTACATCAAAGTATTTATATTTATAGTTCTTTTTCAAACTAATTTACTTGACTTATAAACTTATATGTAATTTAATGATGCAAATATATATATCATGATTAAACAGTTTACTTAGTTTCTTTAACATCTTCAAAAAAAGTCAACTAGTTCTTATATTAAGGATGAGGAAATATTTACTTATATTCATACAGAAATCACTAGCACTTCCATGACATGACTTGTTAATGGTGTCTTGATTATAGTTTGTGACTCTTTTCTCTGACTAAATGGATACTAGAAGGTTAGTTGTGTTGCTTCTTTAGACAGCATTTAGTGCCACATACAAGTTTACAAGCAATTAAAAAAAAAAAAACTTATTTTCTTAAGAATAATGACCTAAAACATGATCAGTATTATCTGATTATAATCAAGAGGAAAAGATTGAAAATTGAATGCATAGTATGTGCTTTTGATGAATAATATAATGAACTTAACACTAACCTTGTTCTTGAGAATACTGATCTCCTGCTCAAGTACTTCATCCTGAAAGACATGAATTTCTGTCTGTTACAAATAAATATATCTAGGGTACTGCCCGTGTCATGCACATGATTCAATGAAATAGTAAAGGAACATACTCCCTCCGGTCCTTAATATTTAATTTGTGTAGATTAAGAAAATGAAATAAATTGGTTAATTTAAATAAACATGACGTGATCTATCTCCCAGAAATATCCCTATGTAACATAGATTATGTATCAATTTATAAGTTAGGTAAATTAGTTTAAGAAAAAATGATAAATCTAGAAGACAAATCTTATATTTAAGACCAAATTCAACCCCTAACTAGCTCTCATATATATTAGGGATAGGAGGTAGTTAGGATAAATTACCAAACTCATAAAAAAGGGGCTAACAAAACCAATGAACACATATATTAGCTGAACTGGAAAATGGCTGTAGTAGTCACTCAACCAATACTATTGGGTTTAAATTCTGCATATGCAACTGTATTAAAAACTTGTTTGAAGAGTTTGGACTCGAATTAGTTGGAATCTAATATGTCTTCTGGATACTGGTGGTTTGATTAAAAGGGATAAAGAAATAAAGTGCTAGATAAATGGAAAGACGAACCTTTGCTTTTGAAATGCGATTCAGGCTGGTGTTAAGTAAATCTTCTAGTTTCCTTAGATCTCTTAGGGTCAATTCTTGTAGTTCTTCTCCATTGAGCTGCCTGTTGGATGTAGAAACTATATACACAATCAAATAATAACAAGTTGTAGCTAGCATGCCTTATAAAATTTCTAGTAACATATAATTAATAATACCTTATTTCTCGAGTCTTCTCTTTTAGTTCCTTTCTTAGCTTAAAATATTCACCTTCTACCTTCCAATTACCAAAATAAAATAAAACAGCAATATAAAATCTTCTATCTTTTCTTTTTTATCTAAAAGTTTGCAGAAGTATATGTGTAATTTCATATTGAATAGAATTGTGTGTATAGTTACTCTACCAGGTTTCCAAATTCTATGATACTGTAAAAGGCATATTTCTGAACGTTTCCAACCTATTAGTTTTACGCCAAGCCGAAATACAGCAAACAAACAATTGAAAGGTGTGTTGGTGAAAGAGAATAAAATAAACTCAACATGATATCAAAGATAATGAGTCAGATGAAACTTAGATTCATTAAACAATCTCAAAACCCATTATAAAGGCGTACAACAATTGAAAATACAATAACATAGCAAAAGAATGTAATAGTGGAATAGCGAAGATAGTCTGGGGCGGACCCAGAAAATAACTGAAGAAGGGGCACCATTGGCGGGGGGATTTGGGGGTTCGGGAGCAGTGCCCCCGAATTTTTTTTATTTTTAAATGCATTAAAAAACAAGAAAATATAAAGGAAAAAACAAGGCTAAGTGCGGTTAAAAATAGCAAGGCTAAGCATTAAATAAATTCAAGTACTTATATTGTAATAATAAAAGTATATTACAATAATTACAATATCATCCTTCTAGGTCTTATTTTTTGGAATTCTATCATAATTGGCTCATTATTATCAAATACATCTTTTTTAATATATGGCACTAAGCAATCAAAGGGGAGCACTTCCCTATCTTGCTAAATCATAAAAGAGCAAGGAATAGAGTCAGACATGCGTGTTAGGAAGGCATAGAAGGGGAATTTTTTTTTTAAAACATAGATAAATGAATGAACCTTCTCACCTATTTTTTTTTTTAAAAAAATTAAAAAAAGAAAACAAGGGTGGGCATGTGCCCCCCTTGTCTATTACCTGGGTCCGCCCTTGAAGATAGTGGGAACATGGCCCACATTCTGACTTATTCAACAAAGCAAAAATTAAATAATTGATCCTAAAATGGGGTAAGTGAAGAGTACACGACTTGGATCATCACTTAAAATCAAGGTTCTAAAACCAAACCTGTAACATCCCAGCTCCTCGCTCTTGATATTGTCCATTTTAGGGCCCATCGCCCCCCAAGGCTTTAAAATGCATCAAGAGGGGAGGTATCTAGACCCTTATAAGGCATCTTCCATTCCCCTCCCTGGTCAATGTGGGACAAAACATTCAATCCACCTTTGGGTCTAGTGTCCTCGCTGGCACATTAACCCACATCGACCTAAGCCTGCCTTTGATACCAATTGTAACATCCCAACATCGACCTAAGCCTGCCTTTGATACCAATTGTAACATCCCAGCTCCTCGTAGTGTTATGTCCCACATTGGCCGGGGAGGGGAATGAAAGATGACTTATAAGGGTCTGATACCTCCCCCTCTTGATGCGTTTTAAAGCCGTGAGGGGTGACGAGCCCCAAAGCAAATAATATCAAGAGCAAGGAGTTGGGATGTAACAATTGGTATTAGAGCCAAGCTCGAGTTAATGTGCCAGTGAGGACGCTAGGCCCAAAGGTGGGTTGAGTGTTATGTCTCAATTCGGCTGGGGAGGGGAACGAAAGACACCTTATAAGAATCTGGATATCTCCCCCTCTTGAAGGCTTTTAAAGCCATCCGTTTTAAAGCCGTGAGGGAAGATGGGCTCCAAAACAAACAATATCAAGAGTGAGGCGCTAAGATGTTACAAATTGGTATCAAACCTAGGCTTAGGTCAATGTGGTTTAATGTGCCAGTGAGGATGTTGGATCCAAAGGTGGGTTGAGCATTATATCCCACATTGACTTGGGAGTGGAACGAAAGACGCCTTATAAGGGTTTGGATACCTCCCCTCTTGACGCATTTTTAAGTCGTGAGGGGTGATGGCCCCAAACCGGACAATATCAAGAGCAAGGAGCTAAGATGTTTTATGTCCCACATCGGTTGGGGAGGGGAATGAAAGACGCCTTATAAGAGTTTGGATACCTCCCCCTCTTGACACGTTTAAAGTCGTGAGGGGCGATAGGCCTCAAAGCGGACAATATCAAGAGTGGGGACTGAAATGTTTTATGTTCCACATCCTCTGGGGAGAGGAATGAAAGACACCTTATAAGAATCTGGATACCTCCCCTTCTTGACGTGTTTTAAGGCCCTCACGCGTTTTAAAGCCGTGAGGGGTAATAGGCTCTAAAGTATCCCACATCGGCTAGGGAGGGGAATAAAAGACGCCTTATAAGAGTTTGGATACCTCCCCCTCTTGACATGTTTTAAAGTCGTGAGGGTGATGGGCTCGAAAGTAGACAATATCAAGAGTGAGGAGCTAGAATGTTTTATGTCCCATATCGGCTGGAGTGGGGAACAAAAGACGCCTTAAAAGAGTTTGGATACCTCTACCTCTTAATGGCTTTTAAAGCCGTGGGGGGTGATGGGCCCCAAAGCGAACAATATCAAAAGCGAGGCACTGAGACGTAACAAATTGGTATCAGAGTCAGACTCGGGTTGATGTGGATTAACATGCCAGCGAGGATGCCGGATCCAAAGTAGGATCCAAAGTAGGTTTAGTGTTATGTTCCACATCGGCCGGGGAGGGGAACGAAAGACATCTTATAAGGGTCTGGATACCTCCCCCTCTTGATGCGTTTTAAAGCCGGCTCCAAAGTATCCCACATCGGCTGGGGAGGGAAACAAAAGACGCCTTATAAGAGTCTGAATACCTCCCTCTCTTGACACGTATTAAAGCCATGAGGGTGATGGGCCTCAAAGCAGGCAGTATCAAGAGTGATGAGCTAGAATGTTTCGTAAGAGTGATGAGCCTCAAAGCAGAGAATATCAAGAGTGAGGAGCTAGAATGTTTTATGTCCCACATCGGTTGGGGTGGGAAACAAAAGACGCCTTAAAAAAGTCTGGATACCTCAACCTCTTAACGACTTTTAAAGCCGTGGGGGGCGATGGGCCCCAAAGCGGACAATAACAAAAGTGAGGCACTAGACGTAACAAATTGGTATCAAAGCCAGACTCGGGTTGATGTGGATTAACATGCCAGTGAGGACGCCCTACCCAAAGGTAGGTTTAGTGTTATGTTTCACATCGGCCGGGGAGGGGAACGAAAGACATCTTATAAGGGTCTGGATACCTCGCCCTCTTGACTACTTTTAAAGCATTGAGGACAATGAGCCCCAAAGCGAACAATATCAAGAGTGAGGAGCTGAGATGTTACAAAACCGGCCATTGAACTGAATGGGGGATTGTGTCAAGGGTTAATAGGTTAAAATGGAGTCAACCCAAACCTAAATTGTGAAGTATAAAAAATTGAAAAATAATTTAATTTCTCATCACACTATCTACAATTTGAAATAGTATATATAATTTCAATATATTAGATCACTAACACAATAAATCATATACTTCAATACTAGTCACATTTTTTTACAATGTTCTTCACAAATTGACATCACAGTATCATATACCACTTAATGACACTTAAATATGTAATCAGTAATCACAAAATATTCATGGTAGCAAAATATCAAAAACAAGTATATGTTAACAAAATTTACCTCCATTAACAGCTTTAGGAAAATAGAACCTCATAGACCGAAAAGCAAACCAAAACTTTAGGAATCCAAACCAAGCTGAACAGAGCACGACAGAAATGAAAAGCAAAGCAAACCAAACATAGCACAATACCTTCATGAAACATTGAAACCAATATGAACCCGAAAATAGAGCTAACCACGAAAAGGAACATAGCACCATCTTTAGGATGAACGAAAAATTCAAAAATCATAAACCAAACCTACACAAAGCCTCTTATTAGGAGGAATGCCTTTGGACCAAATGAAGAATAAAGCTATGCAACCGAACGAAGAATGAAGCTCTTTAAACGAAAGAAGTTAACGGTGTGAGGCAAAATTTCAAAACATTAAGCCAAAAAGGAACTCTAAAAGCTCTGCAACTACAAACCAGCGACCCCTAAGATTTGCAAACTTGATGTTAGAGGAGTGAAGATGCCTAATACTCACTAAGAAGTGAGGATAGCAAAGTTGGAGGAGTGAGGACAACAAAGTTGGAGGAGTGAGGATGGTGAAGTTGGAGGGAGAGAGTTTTGTCATTTGTGGTTAAAGTCTAGGACGAAGTTGAAAAAATGAACTGGAGAAGAGAGCAGTTAAGTGATTGAGTCTGATAGGATCAAAGTAAGTTTCTGTCTTTGGCTCCTTGCTTTTGCTAAATCAGCTTCAATTTAGTCGACTTTTTTTTTTAAGAAAAAAAACTAGCGAAACGACGTCATTTTGTCAAGTGGAGGGGGAAAATATACTGGGTTAACTCGGTGACTCATTCAACTTGGCCGGTTTAGGCCTAGTTAGACGAGTTGACCCAGATTCATTGAGTTAACCTATTTTTCCTCTAACGCAAACCGTTTTTGGCTAGTTTGCCATTTTCTGATATGAATTAGCCAATTTGGGTTCTTAAAACATGCTTACAACTCCCCATGCTTTAAAGCTACATACACGTATTTGCATTACAAGATATTCTTTTCTAATGGACCATCATTTTTTCAAGTAGCGGTCCAATTGATCAATTTCCTTGGTCATGGTAGCTTTGCTAAGGTATACCATTCATAATCTTTGGTTGATGGCTCCATTATGGCATTGAAGATCATCAATAAATTAAAAAAAATTAAGTGCTCTATGAAAGATAGAATTACTAGTGAAGTCAATGCAATTCATCACCTCCATCACCACCTGGACATCCTAAAAATTTACGAAATTATGGCCATAAAATCTAAGATTTATCTTATCATTGAGTGTGTAGCAGGTGGTGACCTCTTATTTGATATTATGGGCAAGGTGATGTTTGAAAGAGAAGTTAGCTCTCCTATACTTCAAGCAACTATACTATGCTATAATACCAAAATATTGTCAGTGAACTAATTTTTCAGTAGCGGAAGTCTCTGTTCACACTCAAACTTAGAATAGAAAGTTATAGCATGAAATAAAGGCTGTGATTCCTTCCATTTGAGAGAGAAATGATTGATAATGGCGAGGCTGCCCTCTCCTCTCGAGTGTCTCATAAACGAATGTCCACTTTTGTTGAGAATATAATAATCTAAATTAATAGAATATTGAAGATAATGAGGCAGATTAAATTTGGATTCATTAAACCATGTACTAAAGGTCCGTTTAGATCACTGCAAATCAGGGGAGGGAAAAGAAAAATTGGATTTTCTGCCAATGACGGCTGTTTGGTTCACCATTTTCCTAGGAAAATATTTTCTAGCGGCGGCCAATTTTTCTTCATCTATGTGAATATCTTTTCCTTCCATTATTGGTAGGAACCCATTTTTCGATGGTAGTGAAATCCCAAATAACCCCTCTTTCTTCTTCAATCATTGTTGCTGTGATTGTCGCTAATAATAAATGTTTAATTTTGTAGCCAATTTTGGATGTAGAGCTAGACCCTATGGTGACAAAGATATTTTAGACCCTAACCCCAAACACTTCCTACTTATGTTTCCAATTGTTGTTGATGAAGATTTTTCATACATGAACCTTATGGTGGCGAAGGCGGAGGAGTTGTTGATGAGGAAGGAAGAGAAGCGAGTGCACACTCAAATTAAGTGTGCACTTGCATGCACACTTGAGTGTCGATTGAGTGTGCTTTGAGTGTGTACTGCTATGGTTTGAAATAATATTTTGTCTGCAGAGACAAAATGGTATTTTGCCTCATTTTCCTACCTTATTTTCTTCCAACCAAATAAAAATTTTCCTATCAACCCATTTTTTTTCCAATGCGAACCAAATGCATCGAGCAAAATATTTTCTGTTATGTTCTATTTCTACCTTTTCTTCGATCTAAATAGGGCCTAAGATTTAATAACGTAGTGGCAACATCATTCACGATATAACTTATTCAACAAAGTAAAAATTAAATAATTGATCTTAAAATGAAAGTTATGGAGAGCAAGTAAAGTGATACCTTGACATGGGCAAGCAACCATGTGAAGAAAATTTGAGACATGTTCTTTAGAAATTACTAATATTAGACTAAAACCCCTTAAATGAAGTGTTGGAAAATAGCCTAGTCCACCCTTGGTGGATTAGGCCCAAGGCCAATAGGATTGGAGTTAAAGTATAAATAATATAAAAGCTTGGGTAGATATATGTGATATTTTCCAATTACTATGAGTCATATTTTTCACCGATAGAATTTCATTCTACACGTGGTATAGTTTCACCAATACAATATGTCCCTTAATCGAAAGGATATGTTGTCTCTCTGATGAAAGGATACATTAGTAAAGAGGAAGGGGTGTGTAGAACCCTAAATAGGTGTATGGGGTTTTGTTGTAAAGAACTTGAATATACATATTCTAACATACTATTTTCTTATTCCCTCTACTATATTTCTTCTTCTTCTTCTTCTTCTTCTTCTTCTTCTTCTTCTTCTTCTTCTTCTTGTCAATAGTGTATTTGCTTTGATGACGACTTCCTTCATACTCAACTGTGTGCCCTTGAAATTAGTCACTTCAACACCTTATATGAGTTATGGACAAAACACAAGCTAGATCTAAGTATTCTTAGGCCATAAGGGTCGGCTCATAAGTATGGGAAGTGAGGTCCTAGAGAAAAGAAATGTATCTTTATAAGGTACTCTAAACAATCCAAAGGATACATCTTCATAGGTGAAAATGAAGATGGAACAATGACTGAAATTGAATCTAGAGATACTAAATTTCTAGAAAATGAATTTCTTAGTTGGGGAGAAATTGACCGCACTATATCTCTTTATGAGACACAAGAACTAACAACTATAGAACAAGTTAGTAGACCTGAATCATCCCAAAATGTCAATCTAAGTGGGAGCTTAGAAAAGTC
The DNA here is from genome assembly GCA_037074495.1 of Acacia confusa. Lineage (NCBI taxonomy): Eukaryota > Viridiplantae > Streptophyta > Magnoliopsida > Fabales > Fabaceae > Acacia > Acacia confusa. Next base: position 9,759,802 of record CM073504.1, on the reverse strand, counting down.
AACATAAAGATCTAGATAAAAGAAAAGAAAAAGACAAGAAACTCCCACAAGAAAGAGTAACATGAAAAGTATACCGAAAAGACGCTTCCAAATAGAAAGTGAAGCACTTGTTATTTTTGATGGGGATTATGAACCACACTTGGTGTAAGAAGCCTTATCAAGTCTTGCCAAGGATGAATGGAAAAGGGCAATGGAAGAGGAAATAAACCCAATGGGAAAGAATCAAGTTTGGGAATTGGTTGAGCTACCAAAGGGGCGAAAAAGCCATTGGGAACAAGTATGTTCTCAAAATTAAAAGAAAAGCGGTTAGGCCAATTGATAAGTATAAGGCATGATAAGTTCTAAAGGAGTATGCATAGTAGGAAGGTATAAATTATGAAGATACCTTCTCACCCGTGGTATGATTTAATTCCATAAGAATTATTCCAGCAATAGTAAATAGTTTAGACTTAGAATTATATCATATGGAAGTTAAAACCACGTTTCTAAATGGTGATCTGGATGAAGAAATCAATATGGAACAACCGTTAGGTTTCATTGAAAAAGGAAAAGAGAATTGCAAACCTCTCCTTTTAGTCGAGTGGGTCAACCCTACATTCAGTCTCGTGTCTATAAGATCAACCGATCTGCTCCAGGTAAGAAGAGTTTGTAAATTTAAAAGGTCCATTTATGTACTAGAGTAATCATCCAAACAACGGTATTTGAGGTTTCATAAAGCGATAACCTCCTATAATTTCCAAATGATTAAAGAGGACTACCATGTCTACATCAAGTGATTTGAGGGTAATTTTTTTATATTATTATTATATGTAGGTGTGATATACTATTGGCTAGAAATAATTTGAATTTGATTTTAGCTATTAAAGAATGACTTTCATTGAATTTTTAAATGAAAGACATGGCTGAAGCAGAGTAAATACTAAGACCCAAAGAGATCATTCAAAAAAATTCTATCTCTTTCACTAGAAAATTACATTAAAACGATTAATTCTTGAACGATTCAATATGAGCAACTGCAATTTCATGGATACCCTAGTGGCTTCTAGTGTAACTATAAGCCAAGATATGTGTCCCAAAACTGAGTCAGATCAAAAGAAAATGAGGAGATTTCCCTATGTTAGTGTTGTTAGTAGTCTAATGTATGCAATGATGTGCACAAAGCCATATACTTGCTTTGTGGTAGGATTGGTAAGTAGGTTCTAGTCCAACCTAGGTGAGTGTCATTGGAAAGCAGTAAAGAAGATCTTAAACTATGTAAAAGAAACATCTGACTATGTACTATGCTACGAAGGAAGCAATCTACGCTTGGTAGGATACTCCCATGTTGATTTAGGTGGAGATGAGGAAGATCGAAGATCGACTTTAAGTTATACTTTCTTCTTGAACAATGACGCCATATGTTAGAGTAGAAAGAAGCATACATGTGCTTTACATTCTATGGAAGCTAAGTTCGTAGCATGCATTGCAGCAGTACAAGAGGTTTTATGGTTGATGAGGTTTATTGAACATATTTGATTTGGCAATGAGAGTACTAATCTATTATTAGTGTACTATGATAACATTGTAACCTTAGCTTATACTAAAGATCCCAAGCATCATAGTAAGACCAAGCATATAGATATTAAGTACAATTTTGGTAGAGATTATATAACAGAAAATTATTATAGTACAACACATGTTGACGAAAAATATGGCAGTTGATCCCCTGAACAAGCCAATTACCAAGGAGACATTTGAAAAACATGCAAGGGCACTTGGTGTATGCAAAATATAAAATTAAAGACTTTATGTATTACATTTGTGATTAATTGAAGTACTTATTGGTTTATATGTTTGCATGAAAGTATAAAATGTCTAGTATGTCATATAGGTTTGTGAGGTTGGCTCTCTTGCACGAGCAACCGCCTTGATTCTTAAGAGAGGGATGTAAAGATGAGACAATTGTGTTCACTAGTAAAGCAGTTGGAATTTTGATATGGTAGAGAAGAAACACAAACTATGTCATCTCAACAATTGTGTAGCATGTTGAGATGAGATTTATAAAAGTAAATATAAGTATGGATTGAATCATGAACATCCACTTCCATGATGCCTGTAGCCAGACAACAAAATCTTCAATATTGACGTCTAAGTAGAGTGAAGGATTTGGGTTTAGATATTGAGAGTGTCTAGACTTAAATATGTATAGTATTAATAACATAATGCAAAATGACGTACACTGTTATGGTATAATAGTAATACTATAGCATGCGATATATACTGCATGTGCTAAAGAACTACAAACGAGAAGCAAGTTAGAAGATCTTGCTTAATTGTTGTGTGAGTCCCAAGAAGTTTCTAATTCTTCCATTGATATGTTTTGACTTTGACAATACTACATAGGTATGCTTTAGCGACTACTACTTTAGCATATTTATAGTCATGGTAGATGCGATTTATGATACTATGCTAGGAAAGCAGCTAATATATATTGAAGTGATGTTTGGGCGAAAGGAAGATTACTTGAAATACACAAAAATATGTTGGTGTCTGAGATATGTCCTTTATGAAATTGTTTTTTGATAATTTCATAAGTGTTGACATTATGCATACAAGAAAGGCAATCTAAGTTTTGTACTTACTCGTAAGGGATTAGATTAGCCATGTGAAAGTGTATAGAAGTAAATCTAGGATATTTGAGACACAATATTAAAATCAAGCTACATGAAGAAGGTTGTCTAGTGTTAGTCTTTATAAATTAGATTTATAGTACATACACCTATATGCAGACGTGATGCCTACGTGGTCACGACAAAGCACCTAGTACAAAAGAAGGAAGAAAAAGAGACATATCTAATCTACCAAGTGTGAGTGGGAGATGTTGGGAAATAGCTTAGTTCACTCATGGTAGATTAGGCCTAAGGCCAACAAGATTGGGGTCAAAGTATAAATAATTTAAAAGCTTGGGTAGATATGTGATATTTCTAAATTACTACGAGTCATATTATTTTAGCGATGAAATATGACTCTACATGTGGTATTGTTTCACTGATACAATATGTCCCTCAATGGAAAGGATATGTTGTCTTTTTGATACAAGGATACGTTAATAAAGAGGAAGGGGTGTGTGGAACACTACAAATAGGCATAAAAGGTGTTGGATATAATTAGTTTTGATGATGTCTTATATAGATGACATTCTTAAAAGCAAAAAGATTGAGTAATATAATTATCTCCTACATTGACTAACTACTGTACTTAATGTAGATTAATCCAAGTTGAATTGTAGAGGTTAATCCAGAAAGAGATAAGAGATTTCAGAAAGAAAGAGTTGAATCATGAAGAATGATCAAGAAGAAGATCAAGAAAGAGGTATTGAATGTCAGAAAGAATAATTGGCAAAGAGGCAAGAAGTTATCAAAGAATTTTCGGCATAATCAAGAAGAAGAGGAGAGATTGAAGAAAGAACTTGGTCAATGGAATATCTTTATTCAAGATCAATTCAAGTTCATTTATGAAGGATAATCAAGAAGAAAATGAAGAAGAGGAAATATTGATCAAGATGAATGATGGAAAAAGGAAGAACTTGATAAAGATATCATTATTCAAGTTCTAAGATTGATCCTAGAAGTCTCCATGATCAAATGGAAGTTGGAGTGGGTCAATTCAAAGTTAAAATCAGAAGAAAAAAGTTTTGGATGAGAAAACTCGAGTTTACTACTTTACTGGAAGTAATTTGTCTCTGGAATACAAGAAAACTCGAGTTTCCAGGTCAATATTCGAGTTTGGGAGTCAAAACTCAAGTATGGAACTTAATGACTCGAGTATGGGGTGTCTTCAGCATCTCTGGTGTCTCTGGACCCGACAATACTCGAGTATCCAGCGTTGATTAGCAACTCTGTTCACCTCTGTTTCACGTTCAGCTTTGGGCGAGCTTTGGTAATTCGATGATATCTCCTAAACCAAAGATCAGATTGAGGTGAAACCAATTTTGTATAAAACTACACATCCAATGCATCATCTTGACATAGTTTCATACTCAAAGAATTTCATATGAGAGAGCTTTGAATTTCGAAAGTTAAATCAGGAATCTACGCCACACATCAGACCAAGCTTTAATGTTGAGTATAACTCACAATCTACAAATCGGAATAAGCTGAAATTGGTGGCATATGAAAGGAGGCTCATAAAGTTTTCCATCAATACTTGATTCAACTAAAATTAAGATCAGATCAGAGAGATATGGTCTTCAAAAGTTGACTGACTGTTCAAGAACAAACTTCATTCATCGGATCTTAACGGACAAATCACAACGAGTTTGGATTTGATTCTTCTTGCATTGGAAAGAAGACTCAAAGCGCTATATGAGGATAAGTAGTTTGCTAAATTAGAAGCTATATCAAGTCAGAAAGCAACCAAGGGCTAAAACAACTTGAATACTCGAGTTTAGAAGTGAAAACTCAAGTTTAGCTCAGATAGAGAGCAACAAACGTCAAAGATTCTTCAATACTCAAGTATGTAATTCAATACTCAAGTTTTGATTAGACAGAGAGGAATCTGAAGTATCGTGACGGCCTAAATAGTCAAGTTTCCAAGCTAATACTAGAGTTTGCACCTTCACTTTAGAAAAATGACCATTGCGAAAATCTCGTTTTTGATCAAGATCATTCAGATGATTACCCAAATGATTTGTAATACTTCTAAACATCATTTATATCATTTGTGGACATGTTTCAAATGATCAAAGGATGTTAAACTAAAGATCAAAGATGAAGAAATTGCTAATGTCACAGTTGGCTCAAAAACCAATGTTCTAACGGCTAGTTTCCATCAGCTAGATTCTCAGACGGATCTATTTACAACGGTCAAATTCTTTAACATTCAGATCATCCTTATCTATAAATAAAGCCTCATTCAAAATGCAGACAGATGATGGAAAAAGCTTGCACTATCAAAATGCCAAAATTCTGAACCTCCTTCACTCTGTCTTTCATGCTTTCATAGTTTATCATAGAAAGAGTGAAATGATTTGTAATGCACTTCAGTGATTATCCATTTACTTCTTAGAGAGAAGATACATTGTAAAACATTCTATTTTTTGAGAGATACTCAAGGTTGGGTAACCTTAGGTGGGAAATTGAATGTGTCCCTACGGGTTGTAATGGAGAGTCTTAGTGAGAGATTGTAAAGGCTGCACAAGTGTCTGGCTAAACTTGTGAGGTTGTAAAGGCTTTCCTCTTGTGCCTGGTTAAACAAGGAGATAGTGGAAATCTCAAGTGGAGCTTGAGGACTGAACGTAGGTCAAGGATTGGGCCGAACCATTATAAATCTCTGTTTAAAATTCTCTTCCTTGATCTCTTTTATTTCCAGCATATATGTTTGAATGATTGTCTGTAGCTTTATAACTCTTTACTATCATTCAAACTGATTTTACTGAATTGCGAAAAGATTTTCAAAGCTTGCTACTTTTTATCTTCACCCAATTCACCCCCCTCTTGGGTTTGGCCGGGTCTTTCAAAAGGTTCAGTTGTAAAGAACTTGATATAGATATTCTGACACACTGATTCCTTATTCCTCTACTATATTTCTCTCTCTTCTTCCTACTAGTGGTGTAGTTGTTGTACGACATAATCGCTTCTGCAACTGTAATTCGATTAGAGTGGGTATTAGAGATTAATAGTCGTACTCCATATATGCCCAAAATTCTTACATGAAGGAAGGCATAAATTTATTTCTGATGTCTATCATGTGTTTATATTAAAAATATCATCTCAAGTTTGGGGCATAACTCTTTGAAAAAGAACTGAGATTGAATTCATCCAAAATAAGCATGGCAAAATAAAGAATGAGAGCAGAAACGTGATAAATGAAATGCCAATGACAAGATATAAATTACTTTTAGTAAATATATACGAAATGATGTTACTAAATGTCTAGAGGTATGTGCCGATTAAGGAGGATTCTTGGCTTCAGCATTTGAGGTTTGAAATATAAACTTTGGTGACTTGAATTTAAGGAGATTGTAAAAGCCTTGCCTTCCATCTAGCATCCTAATCAAGTACGTGAGGAGTATGTCCTTGGAAATCAATGAATTTAAGGAGATTGTAAAAGCTTTCCAAAGATGCCGCGTTAAGCACATAAGCCATTGATACATCTAAATTCTCATCAGAGAAAAAACATGTACTTTCTCCTCATAATTTGATGATTTTAGTAGTAAAACCATGTTCAAGAAGCTAAAGGTGGATTAGAAAAGAAGAGTGGCTATGAAATTAAAGGCCATGAGATTGCATAGTAGAGGAGAGTTCATATCTAAAGAATTCAACAGCTGATGTGAAGACAATAGGTAATTAACTATTCCAAGGTCTTTACAACAAAATGAATTGAACAAGTCTTGAGTAGTCTTGACATATCGCAGAGTATATTGAAGAAGTTATGAGCTGAAGTTGTATACCGTGAAGTATATCTATCCTACAAGGTAGTCTCCAAGAACATTACTGAGATGACATTAATAAAAGGATGGAATGGAAGAAAACTGAGTATGATGACAAAAAAGCTAGCTAGCCTTCATTGACTATGTGTGATTCAATCACTCGAAAGATTATTGTTAATTAGAAGTGTTCAATTGGATAATCAACCATCGTCAACTCCTACTTCATTGGTACATGATCTTCATAGAAATTTATGAGGCTATTGACAATTTAAATGATCAATGTAACATCTTCTCTAATTGCTTCAAGCATTAGGAAAGGACAAAAGAGGGGTTGTGTTATGTTTATTGATGTAGAATAGAGAAATAGGTATAGAAAAGAGATACAAGACACAAAACATAGAGTAGAAGAAGAGATGGAGAAGAGAGCTCCTTGAGACTCTCACACAATGTATTATTCCAATCAAGTTAGATCCAAATGTACAATGGGAGGATGGGCTATTTATAATATAATAGCTTCCATCAAGTCCTAATCTAGTGGTTAGTAGAATAATTACATAATTATCCTACTAACTATGTAGTTTACACTTAAGTCCCTAGATATAATTTACAATTAGGTCCCTTACTGATATTTAGAGATTTCATATCAATACCTCATCCCAAAACATCCTTGCCCTCAAGGATAGTTGACATCAAAACATACAAACTAAAATCAACAAAATAGAGACTATAAAATTCTGAAAAACTTCTTGACAATTTAAAGTTCCCTATCTTAAAACCAGTGCCAATTTTGCCGCAATTTGTTCTTATATATTCAGACTTTGTAAAACCCAATTTCTGCTCTAACTTGTAAGACCCAATTGTAGCAACAAACTTGAGTCACTGTATATTGGAGAAAACTAGCACAAATAAGCATCCAGCACCAAGAAGCATCTTGACTAACTCCCCTTTGAACCAAATAAAAATCAGAGTTCTTTTAGGAATAATGAAACCCAAACGCTAAGTTATTGGGCTCTTTTGTTTGTCGTTTTCTTCCAAGCCCAAAAACGTGTCAGAAATTATTAAATCCATTGTCCCAATAAAAATCTATTGCTGTTGAAAGAGAGTGACATCCAACTGTGATCCTTCAACATTCTTCTGCCCTTCTAAGAATATGCAATCTAGCTGTAACCCTTTATTTGTAGCAGGTTGAACAGTGCTGAAAACAAGATAAGCTGGAGAAAATATGACTCTGCATGGCACTAGCTGGAACCTGCTAACATGTGATGTCTTGTTCTCAGCCTCACACCTATCTATATGGCACAAAACAGCCCTAAAACCTTCAGTAGAGTCAAAGCATAAAGACCCTTTGAAAGCATAAGTGATTTTCACATTATCCCTAGGCAATATAGATTCAGACTCGGGAGAAATTGAAAGATCACAACCCAGACTTGACACAGAGTCCTTGGTTTTGACTAGAAGACTACTTCCATCATTACTACTCTCAAGCTTCGACACTCCTCTTGTTTCTTTTGTTTCGATACATTCTTGGGAGGAGGCTGAACAAGACTTGTTCTTTTCTAGGCAATCAAAAGCTCCTCGTAACCTCCTTGGCAATCATTCTTGACAAATTGATATTCCAACTCTTTTCTTGCCTGCTTTGCTTTCTTGGCTTGGCATTGCAAGTATAATTGTTCCAATCGAGTAATAAAATGAGCCCCACGCATGGTTCTTGGTTGAAAGAAATTTTACTGGGTCATGGAGTTCATCTTTCAATCCACCTACATATGCTTCAACAAGGTACTCTTCTGACATATAGAGCTGGAGTTTTAATCTTTTGACATCTTCATCAAGAACTTCATTATACTCTTTCACATTGCCACTTTGACGAGGCCACCGCTGACCACGACTTAAAGTTGGGAATGAAGTGAAAACCATATTTCTAGACGATCAGAAAAACAGAAGAACAGAACCAAAAATGAAGAAGCACATAACTTGTTGGTGGTGTTTTGATGAGTTCTTGATGGTTTCTTGCTGTTTTAATGGCTGGCAGAACCAAAAACCATCCCAGAAACAGAATCAGGAACCAAAAAGACAGAATTGAAACACAACCAATATTAAAAACGGAACCAAAACAGAACCAGAGACAACCTTGAAAACAACATTCAAGCATTGAAAGAACAAAAAGAGGCAGGAGTAGCACTAGTAAACCAACAACAAGAACCAAAACTGCAAATCTTTATGGTTGCAAGATAACAAACGACAAAAAACAATCACATAATTGATCACGACATAATCATAAAATCGCAGAATTCATGCCAGAACTGCCAAGAACAAGCCAAGCCCAAAAACATATTAGAGGGGTTTAGAAAGGACAGAATTCACAGTGAAGAAGCAGCCAAGGAATGACTGCTTTGATATCACTGTTATGTTTGTTGATGTAGAATAGAGAAATAGGTGTAGAAAAGAGAGACAAGACACAAGAAATAGAGTAGAAAAAGAGATGGAGAAGAGAGCTCATTGAGACTCTCACAATGTATTATTCCATTCAAGTCAGATTTGAATGTACAATGTAATACCCGAAAAAATATTTATCTTAAATATTATATTTCCATAAATAATACATATTTTAAATAGGTGAATATGGGGTCTCAAATTTTAATGTTGTATTTATTTATTTTTATAGGCAATTTTTCCATAGGATTTAAGAGCCTAAAAATTAAATTAGCTTGTGACCATATAAAATACTATAGATTAAAATTAGGAATTAACTAATTATCCTTAAGGGGCGAAAATCCCTATTTGATGAGAAATAAATAAATTACTCAAATAATGGAAGAAACACATTATATTAACCTTAAAACCTAAAATCTAAGGGGACCAATGAGAGAATTTCCTTCTTAAAAATGTGAGAACATTAAAACATAATTGATTAAAGAGAATATAGGGGTAGGGGACGGTTTCTTGGGCACTAATTAAGAAGAATAAATTATTTCAAATATGCAAACTTATAGGACAAGTAGTCTAGAGTATGGAAGAAGCTTAAGCAAGTGTGTGTGTTGTGTGTGTGGCGAGTTGTGTGTGTGTGTTGTGGGGAAGTGTGTGTGGTCAAGAGTTGTGTAAGTGTGTGAGTGTAGTAAAAGGGGAGTTAATTAAGTAGTGTGTGGGAGAAGATTAGACAAACTTAGGGAGCAAGTTTTTATTTAATTAGGTAAAATTAGATGAGAATCTATGGAAATTAAATCATATCTTGAAATATGAAAGCTAAGTATTGAATATAAGTACATATTTGAAATCAGTGAATTATGAGCTTCAACCTGGCTATTCCCAAAGCCATTTTCGTTTACTTTTAGGATTCATACCTAAGTGTTTCGGGAAGTTAAAAATCACCATAAATATAGTTATAAAATTAGGATTTCAAAAGTGAAATTAGATCTTGAAGAAAAATATTAGTTTATACTTAACTAAATTAGCATTTGGGTAAAGTAAATGATTAAAGCAAAAACTTGTGAGGGAAGGGGGAGGGAGGATGGTTGAGGAGGGGGAAGGGATGAGATTGTTACCTCTTCCCCAAGTAAAAATCCAATGGCTAGGAGGCAAAGGGAAAAACTACAAAAATGCCATCACCTTCTCTATAAATAGGGGCCTTAGGGTTCACAATCTCCTCACCAATTTCCCAAGGCATATAGGCCGAAAATATAGAGAGTAAGGGAGAGAGTGGAGAAGCTTCAAGAAGCAAGAAGCAAGGTTCTACAAGAGGTAAGGGATTTTTAGTCTTTTACTTCTAGTTCTTAGTTTTGAAGGATAAATGCTAGAAAATGTTGTTTTGATCATCAATCTTCCAACTCCAGTTTTATTTCCATGTTTTTATGCTTTCCATTGTCATTATTTCGAAAAAATGATGAAGGAAAGGTATGGCAAAAATTTCCGGAAGATTATGATCAAAATAGCGAAGCTCTGGTGAAATTTCATCGATTAGCGATTTCTAAAGTCAGTAGCAAAAACGCTGGTATTTTATGAAGAAGATGATGTTCTAAAATTCTGAGAAAATTCATAGTGAAAGTAGACATATAGGGCTTTCTAAATATATAAATAGTGTATCATTTGAAGTTCTATGCAAAGAGATAAAAATGCTAGAAGTTGAGCTACGTTTTTTGGGGGAAATTATAGGCAGAGATTTGAACCATGGAAACTGGGAATTATACATGAGTTCTGGGTAAGTTCCAGTATTTTTCCTCAAAAATAGAGATCTTAAAGATTTCGGGAAATTTTACAGATCCTCGTTTCAATTTTTCTGGAATTAGTTATGATTTTCCAAAGTTAGACGAAATTCTGCTCAGAAATTCTGCACCAGTATTTTTCCAAAAATTGTGTGGAAATAAGTGAAGATAAATCCTCCAAGGGTAAAATTGTCATTTGTGGCCAAGATAGTTTTTGGAATAATGATTATGAAATTAATAGAAATGATATTACCCTTATAGGATAAACTGTGAACGTGTACCGACCGACAAACACACCCAAAACTTGTCAAACGAAGGTACGGACGCGTATTGTAACCTTAACTCTTATGCCTATGGTTTGCTTATATATGATAGTTGTACTCACATGTTTTGAAATTGCTTTTTGAATATTGAATTGAATACGGGTTATAGTCTTGATAACACCGTTAAGTTTTCCTAGCGCTGAGGACACGATAGGCCATCGTGGCACTGGTGAATAGTGTAGACTGGGATAACATACATATTGCAGTGGCTGCGTTATGTTATTGCCTTACATGTTGTTATGAATTTGAAATTATGATTATGTTATTATTATGTGATATCTGTTATATACTGTTTACATAAGCATGAGGTTAACCGTTACCTGAGGTTCAATGGGTATTGAACCTCAGCCCCTGCTATAGCTTCAGGATCCCAGGGAATAAGAATCGAGGACAAGGGTAAGAAGCCGACGTGAGGACCCTGCAGAGGCGATATTATTTTAGATAATATATTTAGGTGTATTAAACACATGGATGAATGTATTATTAAATGTTCAGTTAGATACATCACATACAATGTTATTCAGTTACTCTTTGTTTTTGAAAAATATTTTCAACACTTAGTTCTGAATGGAAATATTATGGAAATGTCTATGAAAATGGGATGTTACATACAATGGGAGGATGGGCTATTTGTAATATAATAGCCTCCCTTAAGTCATAATCTACGGGTTAGTAGGATAATTACATAATTATCCTACTAACTATGTAGTTTACACTTAAGTCTCTAGATATACTTTACAACTAGGTCCCTAAGTGCTATTTAGAGATTCTATATCAGGTTGTAAGTCATGAACGGTGTTGGGATTTCAAGTATAAGTAGTGTAGACCTGACTTGATGTGAGAGAGTAAAGAAGTTCCACGTCAGATTTAGTTAAGGAAAAGTTATACAAGTAAAAGGATCAATAAATTCAGTACTTTTAAGGCTTTTGGTTAACATGCAGTATCGAGCCCGCTTATATGCATTTTTTTTCATTACTACTAGGCCCAGTTTGGTGGGATATTGTGACATGTTGACATCTTCTAAACGTTGGTGAATAGGATGCTCCCCAGCCTAACAAAGGCCTATTGTCAGCGCTTGGGAGGAGCTAGTATAAGCTGCTCCAATTAAACCAAAGGTGACAAATTCTATCCTCTGGGATTACAATATTATAGGCGATAGGCTCACCACCCCAAATGGATCTTACTATAGCCCGATTTGAATTAGTCTGATTAATAATTTCCTAAGGGGTTAGCTAAAATACTAGGGGCTGACCCAAAAAATAAAAAAGTCCTATAGTCAAAAGAGCTAGTGTCAATTATGACAATGTGTTAGTCCTATAGGTACATGACTCATTTACCCTGCAAGGGAGCACATTAAAAAAAAAAAAAAAAACCCCAACTGTACATACATGCTGTCATTTTACTTCTATAAATAATCTAGTCTTACAAAAGGAACATGAATGGAAACATTATAAGACCAAAGGGGCAGAATGGAGAAGAGAATTATATATACATACCTGCAGTTCAAGTGATGGCTGGTGCGATTTGTTAATGTTCAAATCTGAGCACATGCTTCTCCTTGCAATCACCTGCCTCATGCTTTAAAAACAGCAAACTGTTACATATTGTTTCATATTTTCTTTATTATTAATAATAATACATTTTTGCACCTTAACATATATTTTGAAGGTGACATAATACTTGCGTGTATACTTGGGTATTTTGATTGAGAATTCTTGAAATAAAAGGGGAGAATAAAAACTCGTAGGTCTATTTGCATATAACAAGTCCTTAATCAATTTAAATTTTAAACTCCTTAACACTTTAAAATTGCATTTTAGAAACCAATTATACTTTTAAGTTGTTCAACTTAGCTAGATAGACAATGTCTTTTATAATTTTTTATACAAATCTCTATAGGAATTATACTTTCTTATCACTTTACTATTTCTCATGAGTCATGACAACCAACACCCCCCCCCCCCCAAAAAAAAATAAAATAAAATAAAACAACACACAAGTTGAAGTTTGAAGGAATATAGTTTGGACGTCAAAATTGTGTCACTAAGGTGGTCTTCTGCTATGATGGAGAAAAGTTTCAAACATTGCATCATTATCTCTCTATGCGAATCACACGTTAGCCTAGTGCCCTTTGATCACGTGTTGTACTTGCAAAAGGAAAAGACAACAAGCAACAAATTATCCTTCGGTAATTTGTGGGTATTGTAAAAAGTCAAGACGAGTCATTGAGCCAAGGTCTACTCATCATTCCATAGATGATTAAAGTAAGAGTTCATCACAGTCTTGTCGTCTTTCAAAGCTCGTTCTCTTAGTCTCCAACAAGATACTTGCCTTATCTACAGTTAGTGATAATGAAACGCTCATCACAAAACTTCTTTTTAGTACTTCTAACCCACTGATCGCACTAATTTGTTACAGTTTATTTTGGTATTTATTTGAGGTTATTTAGCGCATATTCAAGCCATTATTAAGTGATTTGTGTATAATTTCACTCAAAATTAATTGCATGAAATTAAGGTTAAAAAGTGCATATTTGATATGTTTTTATGATGACTTTTGATTAAAAATATTTCTTGGGACCTTTTATCTTATATGAATTTGTTTTGTATTGTAATATCTTGAATTTTAGACCTAGAGACTTAAGAATAAGTCTGTACCAGACAAATGATTAAGCATAGTTTAGGAAGAGCCCCAAGAATGTCAAGTAAAAAATAGCTTGCAAAGACTAAGTTATTTGGCTATACGCCGGTGGATCTAGTACATGCGTAAGGTATAATATCAAAATGTTGGTGTGTGAGTGTTTAGAACGCCTACATAATGCTATTAGGTTAGCAAAAGACACCATCCAACTATATTATAAGGTAAGGCACGATTTGTAGAGTAAGATGTGTAGGTATAACTATGTATATGACATTTCTTGGACCAATAGGAATTCCCTGCGTTTTTGAGAAAAGTTGATGATTATGTCAAAATGTCACTTGTCATGATAGGAAGACATGAAGACTTATAAAGAGGGTAATTAGAAGTCAAGGAAAATAAATGATAAATGAATTCTATATGTGTGGCATGCATTTCGACCAACAAGGAATAAGAGGAGGATATGTAAAGCTTGATGCAAAATATGCCACATGTATACAAATAAAAGTCAAGGCAATGAATTTACTTTGGCTTAGAATTTTGCCACATGTCATGTTGAGGTGTGTACACATATGCTCTATTAATGACCATACAAATTACCTACCATGAGAACAAAGATGGAATGAGTGGAAATTAATGGGGCCAACAAGCCAAGGGGAAAGAGAAGGGAAACCAAGCACAAAAATCACATGCTCAAAGCAAAAGTCAAAGGAGAAACCCTAGTGTAATAAGTGGCATTATGGGAACTAAGGTTTGACTTTTAATGAGAAATTGTACAAGTGAATTAAGGACACCAAAAGTCAAATCTTCTTGCCCTCCAAGTCACCAAAAAAAAAAAGTCCAGTCAAGAGGACAAGAAAGAAAGTCAAGTTAAGCAATGATGATAAGAGCCAAAAGGTCAAAAACTTGGGAGCTAAAGTCTGACTCTTGTGTAGGCAAGTACAAAGGCGATTAAAAGCCATTAAAGTCAAATATTCTTGCCCTCTAAGCAAGAATATCATGCAGCTCTAGAATCAGCCAAGAAAAATCTAGAAAACTTGGAGAAAAAGCAAAGGAAATAAGTCAAAACCCTAATGCAACCTAAGGACTATTAGATAATAGCATGCCTTGGATAATTCACATGACCCATGGTGTTTATTAATGGACCAATTTGCCCATATTCTTGGCTACCTAGGCGTGTTCAAGGGAAGGAAGAGAGAGTTCAAGAAGTTCTTAGTCCAAGTAGAAGAAGGCATACAAAACTGAAGATCAAGGTAAGTAAGTGCAAATTTCGGTTAAGCAAGCCTTCTATCTTCTTCATCCTCATGAATATTCTCAAAGTACCTCTGAATAACATTCTTATGGTTCTTTTATGCTTAAGGCTGGCCCCATCAAAAGGCACACAAAGTAGGAATCTAAGTTGAATCAGGTCCAAGATCAAATAAGTCATTGAACTAGCCTCTTGTGATTCCATAGTTTGGATTCTTGGGTGGTTTTTGTACAAGGATGTATACATGATGTTTTGGTGTGATTTTGATGTTTTTGATGATGCCAATGAATTCAAGACGAAATTTTGTGTGGGTATAAGTAGGAAACATGATTTGGAAATCCAAAGCCCTAATTTTCAAAGACGACAAAGAATCTGCCAACTCTGGAAATTTTGGTTAGTCATGTTTATAAAATGGTTTTAAAATAGTAAATGAAGTCAAATGCCCTTGAAATTTTACAGGCTTAAATTAGACATTCTTGAGCTTCAATTTGATATTAGATTTTATAACTTTTCGAGTTTTCTGCTAGGAGAAATAAATTTTTGAAAATAGCCCAGAAATTGGATATTCTTCTTCTTTGTCTAGCGAGCACAAATTTGATACAGAAAAAGGACCTGAGTTTTTATGATCTCTGAAAATATTTTTAATAGAAACTATACATCTTAAGGGTTTGATGGTCGTTAGATTCACATCAATCATATTTTTTTTAGAATTAATTATGAAATTTTGAAGTTAGAACATAGTTTCTGGATTTTTTTTGGAAAAAAGGGCGAATTTCATGAATTAAAGAAGAGGATTTATATAAGTGATTAAAATGAGATATATTTGTTTTATTTAGGGTCAACACGTGTCTGGAGTAATTTTTGAGCATTGGGGAAAATATTGTTTGCTGATAAATTGCCAGGTGGTAACTACTTACTTGCATACTCTATGTTATTTTGTATGTTTGTTTTGCCATAATTGAGGATTTGGGTTATAGGGCCTAGTAGACTAGGTGTCCTTGGGTCGCTCCTATAGGACCTAGTGGACTGTGTGTCCTTAGGTTGCTATCAAGCCGAGATGCATTCAGTGTGGTTACGGTTTGAAGCCTTAGCTACTGTGTTTTCCTAGTACTGAGGATCTGGGGGCTTGTCTTGTTAGGTGGTCCTGCGGTTGTTAAGGACTGGGTTTTTTTGCAGTGAACATGTGCATATATGGTATGCTATTTTATATGTTACTGCATGTGATGTGTACTGAATGCATGTGGTATGTGTTACCATTGTTGATGTTGTGATTTTCCTAATCGTGGAATGCATACATACACTGCATACATATAGTATGAGTTTGACAGTTACCCTAGGATTCGATTTTGAATCCTAGACCTTTCTAGGAGTACAGGTGTTTCAAGCTGAGCAGATTAGGAGACTTGATGTAGGGCATGGAGTTTTGGTTGAAGAAGTAGGGAATGTGCTATCGCTTGTTGTACTTTATTTTTCGGATGACTGTATAATTTACTTTTTGCCTGATATTTTCTCTGGGATAACTATACCCTTGACCCCACAGGGACTACTTTCTATTTATTTATTGCATTGTTACTAGTATATCGTATTTGTCCAAACTAATTCAATACTCTGTCGCGTAATACTTTGATGTATGTTAACATAGAATAATTAAAGGAAAGGTAATAAATATAAAGGGATCCCTCTAACCTGCCATCGGAAAGGGGTAAGGCCGGTAGGGATGTAACATGTATTGCAGTGACCTTGAAATGAAGAGTAAAGGTTTGAATGAGAAAAATAAACAAATTTGAGTAGCTGAAAAGTCTAGGTGTGGGAACTGTCATTGGCTTTATTAGATAGGATGTTGGCTGAAACAAATTTCACGTTTCCACATCTTGCTTCTCTATGTCATATGCTTCGACTAATAGGATGGAAGAAATTGCTAAATTCTACAGTAAGAAAACACACATTTTGCTATCAATTCAGACCTAGACCCGATTTTTTACCATGAACCTGATTCCCTCATGATATATTCAACCTAATCCCTTCATTTTAGGGCAAGCCTTCACTCTCTAAGCTTCTCCACACCTCTCCATCATCTTCTTCTTCCTCTTCCATCAAATTGGCCTCATTTCACTCCATTCCACCTTCTACCTTTGATTCCCTTTATTATCCTTTATTCTTCTTCTTGACTGCTGAGTTTTACAACTAGATGTTGACAGCTCTAGCTCCTATATGTGGCTAGCTCTCTAACACTTGAGGATTGTAAAGATTGGCTTGAGTCCTAGGGTTAAATGAGGAGTTTTTCTTAGTTTCTTTGTGAATTTGCTAATGTTATTGTAATTCCTAGCTATGTTTTTAGGTAGTTTCAGTAGGATTTTGCTGTGAGATATTTGGATTCCATATTTTTGAGCTAAGTTTGTGTTTACATTGTGATAGGATTTGGAATATTGCAATTGGATGATTTTCATTTATATATTTCCTATTAATTCATTAAGACTATGCTTACTATGTGATTACTAGTTTGGATAGGTTTTTTTTTTTAATATAATACTAGTTTGGATAGTTGATTTGGGTTAATCTGAGTGTCATGATTGTGCATTCATATTAGCTTAGGATTAATTCAATCTAGTTCACATATCAAGTTGTTCTTGAATAATATTTCTAAGTAATAGCTATGAATGAGATTGTAGGAGTAGCTGTTGATTAGTAATGTTAAACCTAACGTGATTACTTAGGTTTTTAACTAAGACTTGATAAATTTCAACTCTCATATCATTTAGTGAGCTAAGATAGCCAATTGAACCAATCCCAAGAGAGTCACTTCCTTCATTCTCATATACATCCCAGTTTTATCCAAAAAGACCAAAAGCATAGTAGCTTAGGATTTTATTTCATTCTCACACTTACATAGCTTCAAACAAAAGTCAACCAACTTCCTCATATTTTCATTGCCTTTGCATGACATTTAAACTAATTAGAACCCAATAAAAGGCTCCTTGATAAAAAATAAAAACAATCCTAGGTTTGTTTATATGTAATCCTCGGTAAATTATTGATTGCAAACCTAAAGGCCAATGAACAAAAAGTTTTCATCAAATGGCATTGGTTTAGTTACTTGGGTACATCTCCTAGGTTCTTTGATATCACTTGGTGCACTTGTATGGATTTTTTTTGGGGGGGGGGGGGGGGTTGCTTGATACGCCCCTATGATGTCCTCCCTACTACCTCCCAAAAATAGGGGCTTCCAATTTTTTTGGGTTTTACATAAAATTAGTGGCATTTTGATATCTTCTGGATAAAAAATGGAGTTGTTTTCAATTTTTTTTAATGATTTTTCAAGGATTTAATACTCTATAGTTTCTCCTTCGGTTAAAGTATTATATCTTTGGAAAATCATAAAAAATTGAAATCAACTTCATTTTTTGCTCATGAGATATCAAAATGTCATTTATTTTTGTTAGGAAACATACAATTGAATATATTGTTACAACAGTATCCCTAACAATAAGGGATTAGAGGAAATTAGGGATTAGTAATTAATTATCATTAAGAGCCATCAATACTAAGGCTCTCTCTTCTTGTATAAATAGATACTCATATGTACATGAATTGACAAGCAATTTAGATTATTGTTTGATTACATGGTATTAGAGGTCTGGGTTCCTCATTCCTGAGTTCGTGTTAGTTTTTTTTTTCTGGTGTCGCATTAGAGAGAGGCAACGAGCAGAAACAGTGAAAGAGAGAACAGAGGGTTCAGACTTCCATTCGCTCATTTTCTTAGAACACGCGCCACTCCTCCAGAATCCCCACCCTCAGATTGACATTCGCCTGAAATTTGGTGGCATTCTGACGACTCTACAACGGCATGTGGAGAACACGCGCTCCGCCGGCAGCCACGCTGTGACGGCGCGTGAAGGCACGTGGGAATTCTTTTCCGACGACGATTTTTGTGTTTTGGCCTTCTCTCCTCATTTCCGGCGGTTTTCCTGCAATTTCAGGGTCTGGGTTCATCGTTTTCAGATTGTTATTTTACTCCTTATTGTTATTCTGTGTTGTTGGTTTGCTGTTTGGTGTTGGGCTGACATTTCTTCCGCAGATGTTTGGTATTTTTGGTATACCTTCTGCA
The DNA here is from genome assembly GCA_037074495.1 of Acacia confusa. Taxonomy (NCBI): domain Eukaryota; kingdom Viridiplantae; phylum Streptophyta; class Magnoliopsida; order Fabales; family Fabaceae; genus Acacia; species Acacia confusa. The sequence continues at coordinate 9,740,883 of CM073504.1, read as the reverse complement.
TTGTTTGTTCCAATCTGAGATATTGGATGTTTGGTTATTGTGCTATCTTTTTTTAGTGTTTTCATCTTTGGTGAGGGTTTTTTCTGCTCCTGGTTGGGAATAGTGTTCTTTGCTGTAAATTGGAGGTTCATTGGTCTTTTAGTAGTTGGTGATTTTGCTTGGAGCGTTTGTGTTGGTTGCACTCTTGATTATTCGTCATTTGGTACTTCCTCTATTGTTTGTTGTGGTGCTCAACTTGCTTCTGGTGACGCTCGATGGTTGCATCTACGTTTAGTTCTTCCATTGCTCTTGCTACAGGTAATATTGCCTCTAGTCTTGCTACTTCTTCCTCGAAGTGGATCATCGGCTCCGGTGCTACTGATCATATGACAGGTAACTATCATTTGTTTTCTTCTTACACGTCGTATGCCACCCCCTCTAGTATAACAATTGCCAATGGTTCTTACTCTCGTGTCCTTGGCTATGGCACTGTTCAACCTACTCCGTCGTTTCCTTATCACATGTCTTAAATGTCCCTGACCTTGCATTTAACCTTTTATCTCCTAGCAAGCTTACTCATCAATTAAACTATTTTGTCACACTCTTTCCTGACCATTGTTTGATTCAGGATCTCACGACGAAGCAAGTTATTTTAGGGGCTATGAATCTGGTGGTCATTACTTCCTTGAGGATCAGGTATCGCGTTCAGTTGCTTGCTCTGGTGGTTCGTCCCCTTTTGACATCCATTGTCGTTTAGGTCATGTGCCTTTGTCTTTCTTGAAGAAGATGTATCCTCAATTCCATCATTTGTCATCTTTAGAATATGAGTCATGTCAGTTTGCTAAACATCATCGTGTTCACTTGGCACCTCGTGTTAATAAACGACTTACGTCTCCTTTTGATTTAGTCCATTCAGATGTTTGGGGCCCATGTCATGTTGAGTCCAAGCCTAGTTTTAGGTACTTTGTTACTTTTGTTGATGATTTCTCTCGTACCACCTGGCTCTATTTAATGAAAAGTCGTTCCGAGTTGTTTTCTCACTTTTGCAATTTCTGTGCTGAAATCAAAACTCAGTTTGGTGTGTCTGTAAAAACCTTACGGAGTGACAATGCTAAAGAATATTTTTCTGCTCAATTTCAAACCTATATGCTCCATCATGGCATGCTTCATCAGTCCTCTTGTCCAGATACACCGGCTCAAAATGGTGTTGCAGAACGTAAGAACCGACACTTATTAGAAGTTGCTCAGGTTTTAATGTTTCAAATGAATGTTCCCAAGTCTTTTTGGGTTGATGCCGTGTCTACTACATGTTTTCTTATTAATCGTATGCCATCTCTGGTCCTTAATGGTGCTCCTCCATACACAACCTTGTTTCCTTCCAAACCCTTGTTTCCTATTGACCCCAAAATCTTTGGTTGTGTCTGTTTTGTTCGTGACGTTCGTCCTACTGTTACCAAACTTGATTCTAAGTCTCTTAAGTGTGTCTTCCTTGGGCACTCTAGGGTTCAGAAGGGTTATCGGTGCTATTCTCCCACTCTTCGGCGTTATCTTGTGTCTACTGATGTCACCTTCCATAAGTCCACCTCGTTCTTTCCTGTCTCTACTCCTCCTACATCCCCTGTCTCTACAAATGACATCACTGACAATCTAGATGATCTCTTGGTCTACATAATTCAGTTACCACCAATGCAAGCATCTGATCCGGCACCTGCTAAACCACCTATCTATCATGTTTATCGGAAATGTAACATCCCAACTTTTCAAAAGTAGTATAATTTTTTTTCATCAGAGTAGAGCATCGGAGCAAGAGAGTAACTGATACATATATTCAAAATGCCATAAGTTTGGCTAATTACAGAAACGATACAAAGACCGAGAGTTTTTAAAGTAAACAACCACAGAGGTATTCCCCTGACATTACCCATGCCGTGGCAACAAAAGATGGTCTTCAGTCGAGTTCCTATAAGTGCTTCTTGCCTTTCTCCTTGGTCCTTGGACCTCCCGATCCTGAAGCTTTGTTAAGAGCTGAGGTCCCATGCATACGGACCCTAGGTAACGGTTAACCTCATATTTACATATACGGTATATAAACACATCAAATGAATCACTCCCAATATGTCACTCCCAGTGAATGCAAATGTACCGCTCCCAGCGAAATGTACCACTCCTAGTGAATACAGATATATCACTCCCAGTGCATGCAGATGTACAGTTATCCTCTAACAACACTATGTATTCAAACAACACACCACCAACATGTATACAACACACATACCACATATACGCATACTGTAAATATCAGAGTTAGTGTTACAGTACGCGAACGTACCTTCGTTGACGAGCGTTTAGTACGTTGACGATAAACTGTACTTTTGACGGAAAACAGCGGAACGACAGCGAGATGACAGCGGAACAAGATTACTGATATCCTATAATGATAATATCACATTTATCAATATTTGATATCATAATAGGCATTTTATGTACAAATTACCATTTTGCCCCTGATCCCCTAATCAGTGGAATTTCGTTAGCACTTCGCTACCTTGACCCTAATCTTCCAGAATTTCAACATATCTCCAACTCCATAATGATTTTCGAAATTAATACCTTAATTACCCCTAGAACATGATTTCTAAACATACCTGGAAGATTAAAGATCAACCTATCATTTCGACAACAACTACCGAAAGAAACACTAAAACTAATGACTAGGGACCGAAGAACTTACCCAGCACTTTGCTATTTCCACAGACTCCTCCTTCTCTCTAAAATCTCTCTCTAGAAAGCTCTAAGATTTGTGAAGAATGAAGAGAAGGTGAAGGCTATTTATAAAAAAAGACGATGGCATTTTGGTAATTCCTTTGAACTTTGTCTGGTTAGTTTTTGACCGTTGGATCGCACTTCTTTGAGGTGGCACGATCCTGGCCTTACACCTCATTATGATGACCTCATCCTGAGTCATCAAAGTGATGTCATGCTTGCATCATCTCTTGATTTATGTGCCTTTATCTGATAAAGTTCCCTGTTCGGTGTCCTAATCGCGTAATCTTAGGAAATCTCAAAATTCCGGGAGCAAGGTCCTGAAGATCTTTTCTTTCTCTTTCAAGATACTTGGGTTATCTAAATTTTTGATCTCATTAAGGACATTCCGTTGTCTGCTGAATATTTCGGCCAAACGTCGTTGGCTACGGAAATTGCGTCTGCCGGCGTCAACTTCTGGATAAAAATCCACTGATTAATAATATACTCTGGTTTTTACCAACTTATCCCCGGATTCCAGTTTATGAATTATTTTCCATCGGTTCTCATTTCTACTATCTGTTCTAACTTCACAAAATATCTTCTTGGCCTTATCTCATGATCACTCCGTCGGTTACGGAAATGACTTCGGATACAGCCTAATTCGAAATAAAAATTCACTTGTCTACAATATACTCTGACTCTAAAAACTTAGTTCATGGTTTTCTAGGTAGCATTTTATTTCTATCCGTGGTCATTTATCCTATTTACTTTTCACTATTATAATATTATTTAATTACAAAATATCTTAGATATTTTTTTCTTAATTTCCGTTTCCATTTTTCTTTATTTTTCTTCATAATTTTCGTTTATATATATATATATATATATATATAAACCACTTACTAATTGTTGACAATTTTCTTAATTAGTAACAATTATTATCTCACAACTATTTTACTGACATTGGTAATTTATGCACCATGCATAATATTAAAATCCATGGGGTCCAATATGGTCCCCCAATACTTTTAGATTTTTCTCCTGTAATTTTTCTAAGGTAATAATTTAATAAATTACATAAATTAGAGACAACATACTTTCTAATTTTTCATAAATATTTAGTTGACTCTTAGGATTTTATCATAATTTTCTCAGGGTATTTTATAACCCATAAATTTTTCAGGGACCTATTTGCAAATTATCTAATGTTTTAGGGATCTTTTCGCGCATTATTCAATCTTAGGAGAAATTGTCCCAATAACAAGATGAATTAATACAAGATGTTTGAGACATCATATTCACCTATTTTCAATAGGTATATTCTACCAATTTATGATATTTTACCCTATGTCAAATTTTAGGGTATTACAGGAAATGTCCCAAGGCGAGTGATATAGTCAATCAGGTTCATGACCCACCAGTACAAGCTTCGGTGTCTAATCTGGAATTAGTTCCTTTGGCTCCTCCGTCTGTACCAGAAATAGTGCCTAACATTTCAGATACTTCCGCTCTTGCTTTTGACCCGCACATAGTGCCTGATATTTCTGATGACTTTCCTATTGCTTTATGCAAAGGTAAACGTACTTGCACCTATCATATTTCTTCCTTTGTTTCCTATAACCATTTGTCTCCTCCATCCTGTTCCTTCATAGCATCCTTAGACTCTCTCACCGTTCCCACTACTCTCCAACAAGCCTTGGCTCATCCCGGTTGGCGTACTGCGATGGAAGAAGAAATGGTGGCCCTTGATAAAGCAGGTACCTGGAATCTCATTGATTTACCTCCTGGCAAGAAGGCTATCGGGTGTAAGTGAGTGTTCACGGTCAAAACAAAAGCTGATGGTAGTTTGGAATGTTTGAAAGCTCGACTAGTTGCCAAGGGATATGCTAAGACCTATGGTGTGGACTATTCAGAAACCTTCTCCCTTGTGGCAAAACTATCCTCTGTTCGCCTCTTTATTTCTATGGCAGCCAATTATGGTTGGGATCTTCATCAGTTAGATGTTAAGAATGTGTTCTTGAATGGTGATCTTCTCGAAGAAGTATACATGGAGCAACCACCTGGTTTTTTTACTCAGGGGGAGTGTGGGAAGGTATGCCATCTTCAAAAGTCTTTGTATGGCTTGAAGCAGAGCTCTCGTGCTTGGTTTGATAGGTTTAGCTCTTTGGTTAAGAAGTTTGGTTTGAGTCAGAGTAAGTGTGACCATTCTGTGTTTTATCAACAGAAAGATGCTGACATGATTTTGTTAGTGGTATATGTTGATGATATTGTTATTACGGGTAGCAATGCTTCGGGAATCTCATCACTTAAGGTCTTTCTTAATTCTCATTAATATTTTCTTGGGATAGAAGTTATGAGAAGTAAGAAACACATCCTTTTGACACAGAGAAAATATGTTCTTGATCTGTTAAAAGAAAATGGGAAACTCGGAGCAGCACCGAATAGCTTTCCCATGATTCCTAATCCTTTCTTGGACATTGATGACAACATACCATTTGATGAGCTACCTGAGGATGTAAGAAACAAAGTTGATCCAGAGAAAATCAAGCCGTTTGCCTATCCTGAGAGATATCGTAGATTAATTGGGAAATTGAACTATCTCACGATAACTCGCCCCGATGTAACCTTTCCAGTTAGTGTGCTTAGTCAATTCATAATTGCACCAACCGTTGCTCAGTGGGAAGCTTTGGAGCATGTCTTACATTACTTAAAGGGTTCACCTGGTCGTGGTGTACTTTATATTAATCATGGCCACAACAAGATTGAATGTTTTTGTGATGCAGATCATGCAGGGTCAAAGGCTACCAGAAGATCCACCATAGGATATTCTGTGTTTATGGGTGGAAATTTAGTATCATGGAGGAGTAAGAAGCAAGATGTGGTTTCTAAGTCGAGTGCAGAAGCTGAGTATAGAGCCATAGGTCAGTCAGTATAGGAAATCATGTGGATTCACCAATTAATGAAGGAGGTTGGTCTTGCTACGTCATTACCTGCAAAGTTGTGGTGTGATAATAAAGTTGCTCTACACATAGCCTCCAACTCTGTGTTTCATGAACGTATAAAACACATTAAGATTGACTGTCACTTTGTACGCGATAAGATCAAAGAGAATTTTATTTCTACAGGACATGTGCGGTCTAGCGACCAATTGGCTGACCTTCTGGCTAAGGCCTTAAATGGGACTCGGGTTGACTATCTTTGTAACACGTTGGGCTTGATTAACATCTATGCTCCAACTTGAGGGGGAATGTTAGGAAACATACAATTAAATATATTGTAACAGCAGTAACCCTAACAATAAGGGATTAGAGGAAATTAAGGATTAGTAATTGATTATCATTAAGAGCCATCAATACTAAGGCTCTCTCCTCTTGTATAAATAGACACTCATATGTACATGAATTCACAAGCAATTTATATTATTATTTTATTACAATTTTATATAGAATGTGATGAAAAAAAAACCAAAAAAAAATAGGAAGCCCCCATTTTTGGTGGGTGGCATGGTGGGCGCATCAGGCACCCCCAACCCTACTTGTATAAAGTCGCTCAATCCAAATTCTTCTCTTTTTTATCATCATAATCCCACTAATGTTAGTTAGCAATGAAGGCTTTATTTCTTTACTGATATTGTTACGTCATGATACTTATTTTGTGGGCTTATGTGTTGGTTCTCAATTCAGTTTTGATGATAACTAAACACTTGCAAATCAATGGTTTAAGCGAGAACTCGATTTCATGCTTTAAAACTCAAGTTCCTGTATCAGCAAAATAGAGAACTCGAGTTCTTGGGTAATGAACTCGAGTTCGCGACCTTTGGCCATGATCAGTTTTCAAAATTTTAAGAACTAGAGTTCTTTAGTACCAAACTTGAGTTCTTGAACTAGAGTTCCAGTTATAAAACTCGAGTTCTTCATACGTAAAAAGTAGGTCTTCCGGTCAAAATCTAAGAACTAGAGTTCTTGGTTAAGAACTCAAGTTCATAAACTAGAGTTCATCATTTAGAACTCAAGTTCTTTGAAGTCTAACTTGTGCCTGATTTGAAAACTCGAGTTCTTGCAGATCAACTTGAGTTCTTGTCTTAGAGATTTGAGACATTAAGAAAGAAAAACAAAGAAACTCAAGTTCTTGTTTAAGAACTAGAGTTCTTGTCGCACATTGTGACTCGTGACTTCGCAAATGAATTGACCTTTAGCTAATGCTTTCCAGAATCAATAAGTATGAATTATAAAATACTTTTAACCCATTTGGTAGTGTTTTCAGGTGTTAAGATGATCGTTAAGCAAAATGCAGAATAAAGCAAATGCTCAAGTCATAGGCATTTATTGCGAAGGTGCAGAAACAGAGAAACATATAGAATAAAATCTTGCAGTAGAGAGAAACATTCCTTCGAGGCTTACTTGTTTCAGTTATGCCTCTGCAAAAGTATATTCAACGGACAAAACATTTAATGAAAGAAGTGATTGCAATTAATGAAGTCTCAATGGGTTGAATTGACTAACGAGGAACCTGTGCCTAACAAAAATTTAATTTAGTCTCAACAGTCGCCCACTTCCTCCCAACGGCATTAATGGCGATGAGTATAAAAGGCTGAGCATTCAATATCGTCAACGACCGGAAACTCTACGCATTTACTCTAATTAATTACTCTTATCAGTTTCATTCATTATCAAATATCTTCGGATATTTTCTGTACTTCAGTGCTCATTAATTACTCGCCCTTAAGGAGTTGTAAACACTTTCATTATTCTTGGTTGAAACTTAAGGTTGTGGAATCTTAAGTTGTGGGTGTACGATTACAAGTAGTAAGGGGGAGTGAGTCCGTGAGAGTGAGGATCATCCCTAAATTGTATTTGTAATCTTTGAAGAGTTAGTGGAAATCCCAAAGAGTTCTTGAGGACTGGATGTAGGTCAGGATTTAGACCGAACCAGAATAAATTGCTTCGTGTCTATTTTCCTTTAAATTTTTGTTGTTTAGTCGTAATTCATGAAAGTCTTAATTAAGCGAATTAATTTTTTTTAAATCCCCTATTCACCCCCCCTCTAGGTGATATTCCATCTTCATTATGCAGAAAATTTCAAGCCCAAAAGGAGAAGGTTAATAGAAGAGATTATTGTAGCATAACTGAGGTCATGGTAGAAAAACTTGAGCATTTCAATGAAATTTAAGAAAGATCAACACCATGCCATGGAAAAACCGAAGAAAGAGAAGAAATTTTTTTAGTGGTTGAGAGCCTCATTTTTGTTTTAGCAGCCATATCATGTCCATGGAGGCGAAGAGAAGAAAGGAAAGTGGTGGTGAAGCTTTCTCTTTCATTAATTTGATATATTCAATTTCTCTTTCAAAGTCATGCCTGGACAATCTTTCTAGAATTATAGTAGCTATAAATTAATTTATGGACCAAATTTGTGCTTAATATATTAATTTTGTTTACTCAACCTTGTTTTTATTTGTCTATTTGATGCGTGGCCAACATTAAATAGGAATTAGGGGGATTAGGGTTTGCTTTAACAAACGAGAATCATAATTGGATCAATTGATTGGATAATGAGGATTAGATTTTGTTTTAACTTGCCATTGGTATACACCCAAGTCATACAAGATGAAATCCTCAAGTGCATACTTTTTGCTAACAATATAGTTCTTGTGGTTGACTAATGACAAGAAGCTATTAACTCTAAACTTTAATTATGGAAAAGGTCCATGCATCGATTGAGTATGAACAAGACAAAATAGATGCATTGCGGTTTTGAACAAAGATAAGTTAGAGGGTTAAGTAGTAATTTTGCCCTGGAAGTACACCGCCAGGAGCAATTTTGCCCTAAAAGTTTTTTTGGGATCAATTTTACCCCGGAAGTATAAAAACATAGCAATGTTGCCCCCCACTAACGGTCCACTGTGACGGCGTTACCACACACTCGAGTGTGATACCCTCACACTAGAGTGTGTACAGTGGGGGGCGTTTTTTTTTTTTTTACAGAGTGCACACTCAAATGAGTGTGCACTTTAAAGGGCACGCTCAATGCACACTCGAGTGTGTGCACAAGTGCACACACTCGAGTGTGCATTGAGCGTGCCCTTTAAAGTGCACACTCATTTGAGTGTGCACTTTGTAAAATAAAAAAAATAAAACCACCGTACACACTCAAGTGTGACGGTATCACACTCGAGTGTGTGGTAACGCCGTTAGGTCTCATCGTTAGTGGGAGGTAACATTGCTACGTTTTTATACTTCCGGGGCAAAATTGAGCCCAAAAAAACTTTCAGGGCAAAATTGCTCCTGGCGGTGTACTTCTGGGGCAAAATTGCTACTTAACCCTAAGAAGTGTTTTAAAGGTTAAAATAGGAGATCAAACTATTCCACAAGTGACAAAGTTTAGATATTTGGATTTGATTATACAAGAAGATGGTAAAATTGCTGGAGATGTTCATAATAGAATAAAGTGGTTTAAATAAAGAAAAGCTATTGGAGTTATTTATTATAGATAGTGCCTACTAATGTAAAAGGAAAGTTTTATCGTACTTTTATAAGATCAGTAATGCTATATAATAGTGAATGTTAGACTTTCAAAGGATAGAAATTCATAAAATAGGGGTAGTTGAAATGAAGATGTTGAGATAGATGTGCGGCTATAAAAGAAAAAATAAGATTCATAATGAACACATATGTGAAAGAGTTGAGATGGCATATATTGAAAAGAAAGGGATAAAAATCACTTAAGGTGATGGTTTGGACACATACAAAGAAACTTATTGTACGCACTCGTAAGGAAGGTAGATTAAGTAGTATAGAGTCATATGAAAAGGAGGTAGAGGAAGACTGAATCAATTGCTTAATGAAGTTATTGAAAGAGACCTCTTGGTTAATAATTAAACTAAAGATTGGGTTGTTATTAAAGCATAATGACGTCGTGCTACCTAGTGGGATAAGGCTTGTTGTTGCCGCTATTGATATAGACATATACTTAATGGACCCATAGTATAATCCTTATAGAGTGACATTGAATTGTTTTCCCTCTTCATTAATTATGTTATAAATAACATTTTTTGTTAGAATTTATATTTTAATGATAAAAAACCTTAGAAATGTCATTGTAAAGAAAAGATCACTTAAGGGAGAATATGTCACTAGAGTTATGTTCTTGTGTCACTAGAAGGTGACTAGCTAGTGATAAAGTTCACTTGTATGAAAATTGTTGTGCACTTGAGTAAAAGATGTGCCACTCGAGTGATAACCTAAAAGTTAACATCACCATTAAAGTACCGGTTAGTGGCTACAAAATAACACCAGATTATTGATGGAATTCTGTCGGTAATTGGATTTTCGACAGAAAACGGTCTATCACAGAAAAAAATCGTGGCAAAAGATATTATCGACAAAATTCTGTCGGTAATACTGTGGGTGATTGAAATTACTGAGGGAATTCTGTTAGTAATTTTTGTCAGTGATTATTACTGACGGAATTCTGTCGGTAATTTTTGACAGAGTTTTTTTTGTTGGTAATTCCATTCCTAATCCAATTTTTTTTTTTCTGTAGTAGTGAAGGAATATGTGAAAAATCTCTTCATTCACTTGAGTCCAAACCATGTCAGTTGAGTGATGAATTAAATATTGCATCACTTGCAAGCTACCCAATGATTTCTTTTAGAAAATCTATCCACGTACTTAAGTCAAATGGTTAGGATTCAAGTGATGATCAAAATGTTACAAATTACCTAATGGTAACTCACCATTCTTGAGGGAAGAAATGATTGATCACTTGAGTTATTAAAGGGGCACTCGAGTAATGCCCAATACTTTGCAAGGTACATGATAGTAAATAGCTATTTTTTGAAGGAAAATACGGTAAGTCACTCAAATTACTAGGTTGCCACTCGAGTGAAATTCAAATGTTTGCTAGTTACCTTTTTGTAACTGGAGGAAGATAACATGGTAAAGATTTAAAAAGATAGAATTACTCAAGTGCAAATTGTTCACTCGAGTGACACACGTCAAAATCATGTTATCACTCTTCAGTCTCTCATTAGTGATCAACCAATGTTTTTGGAAAACTAAGAGAGACACTCGAGTGATCTAAATCAACTTGAGTGACATTGTATGGTTACCAATAGTTAACTTAATTACGAAGACTTTCACATTCCTTCTAGTTACCACGTGATGCCTTTTTGTGATAGATCATTACTCAAGTTAATAAAATATCACTCCAGAGATAGTGATAGTAGAGTTTTGAAACATCATCTCATAAATTTTGATACCTATTCTAAGTGTGATAGAATCTAGCTACAATACTTCCTTCTATTCTGAAACATTACTAATTACACTTAATTATAAGCTTCAAGTGCTTAGCCTTAGATTAAACACAAAATCATAGAAAGCACTTTTGTGTCTGAAGCATTAAATGTAGCGAAAGACACCCAATTCAAATGCTATCTTTCATCGACGGCTATAGCATCACTCTAACAGATGCATTCAAGACAGAGTCAACAACCTATGACAAAGTCACTATTTGCATTAAGTTTGCTCTGCTATATTCTCTTATATTCCTCTAATATTTTTGTACTTAGGTGTTTATCATATACACTCCTTGAGAGAGCAATTGTAAACTCATTTATTACTTTTACTGTGAGTTACTCAAAGTAGTGGGAGCTTGAGTTTGGGATTTAATTACAAAGTGTAAGGGGAAGTAAGTGTCTTGGAAGAAAAACTCTTTTGTATTGAGGCACTAAGAGCCTTGTGAATCTTGGAACATTAGTTGAACTCTCAGGAAGACTTTTGAGAACTAGATGTAGGTCAAGTGGATTGGATTGAACCAGTATAAATCTTGTGTGTCCATTATCATTATTGGTAATCTCTTTCTAACTCTTCTCTCATCATTAAGTCTTCATTTAAAGTTTGCATTTAAGTTTAAATTTTTAATTTCACCAAATTCACCTTCCTCTTGTGTGAAAAGCTTGAAAGGGGTGGGAATAGGCCAGGCCAGGCCACTATCAGACGACCTAAGCCTAGCCTATTTAGTGCTTGGTTAGGCCTGATCTGTTTGTCAAAAAGGCCAGGCCAAGGCCTATTTAAGAGCCTAAATATGTAAATAGGCCAGGCCTATTTTGTTAAGGCCTGGCCTATTTACATATTAAATAAATATAATTAAATTTATATGATATAAATAATATAATATTTATTATTTTTCATTCTTATATTTTAATTTTAATTTTAACTTATATAGATTTTGATAGGTTCAAAGTGTATAAAGCATATTTATGGCATATGAGGCCTACAATATGAGGCCTTTTTAAAGGCCTACATTGTAAGTAGGCCTTTAAAAAGGCTTCAGGCCTAACTAGACCTTATGAAGGGTCAGGCCTAAGCCCAAGAAAAAGCCTGAATTCAGGCCCAGGCCCAGGCTCAGGCCTTCTACCCCTATTACAGGCTCAGGCCTATTTAGCCAAAGCCTACCCTGACCTATTTCCATGCCTAGCTTGAACTAACATTTTTAACTTCAGAAAGGGGTACGTTATAAGTAATTTGAGAGTCACTTTTGTCTACTGATACATTATGATTAACAAAATAATATGAATTACATTTAACTTTATATAACTACATCCTTTTTGAAGTAAACATAATGGACAGCTCTAGGTTGCCTTGAAGTAAACCTAATCGATCGACCTTGACTCAACACTTCTTGCATAGCCCGTATACTAAAAGTACGCTAATATTGGATGTGCACACATCAAGTTCTTCTAGTCCTGAAGGGTTTCTAGGATGGACAAAATATTATATTATCGACTAGGTTTCATCTTCTCTAATTGGGAACTTCTCTCCCTTGAAATGTCTTTCTAGAAATCCTTTTTAACCTGTTTGCACCTGCTTTAATTTGTCCTTTTCTTGACAACGAAGTCTCTAGTAACTCTTGTTGATAGCAAGCAATTATAGACGTTGGAGAAAACTTATGTTTGGGACTACATGACCTTATAAATGATAAAACAGTGGTTGCATGCTAATGGATTAATTGAGACTAACTCTAATCTGTAACATGTTTGGTTAACATATCATAGACATTTTTTTCACTTACCACTTAAACAATTCATAATTTAATATGTTTTTTGAAATTTACTTTGAAGTTGTCAATTATTCATAATAATCCCATCAGACTATGAAAATTGCACTTATAAGATCCAAGTGAAACCGATTAAACTTAGAGGAATAAAATTTAGATGAAAAATGTTGACAAAGGGAAGTTATGGCATAAAAAATTGATTATAAATCTCAAGGTGGGTTGGATGATATAGACTAAATTAATAAGATGTGAAGCCATGTTTTATATAAAGTTTGAGGTGAGTTAAACCGAGTTTATAGTTTATTAATTTTAATACATTTTACATAATATGTTGATACTAATGCATTGATCATGGGGGGAAAACTTATCTTTTAATCTGTGAATTTGAATATCAAATGAAACATCTTTTTAGTACAGCTGTATCTAAATATCCAAACTATTGGCTAATATAGATTCGAACATATATTCAAATCAAAATATACAATCAGGAAGTTCAATTAAACACATTTATTTATGTTATAGGAATTTTTTGTGTGCAATATGTAAGGTTATCAAACTCAGACCAGCCTCTGAACTGGTCGAAGCAATAGGTCAACTCAGAGTCAACCAGGGGGCCTAGTGGGGAAAAATTTAAAAATCATCTAAATTCTCATTCATCATAGTATCATACCATTCAAAATTAATTCAATGTTAACCACTAAAAATATAATCATGTACTTATCCAACATGCTTTATAAATTATTTGACATATTGTCATCATAGTATCAATCTACCATTTAATGACACTATAATAAATAATTAATAAAAGTTCTTCTAAGAAAATTATCAAAATAGATAAATGATAACAAAATATTCCTACCTACAATCTTTTAATCACTAAACTAATAGCCATTAACACAAAAATTATCATTAGTTCTGACTAATATTGCCATGTACAATTCATAACCCTATAAATATATTTATTTTTTAATAAAGGCAACCTGGTCAACCTAGCAACTCACTTGATTGAGCCCATGTTGCTCGGGTTGAGATCAGGTCACCCTGGGTTGCCAAAATTTCGAGTTAGGGACCTGCCTTGACTGATTACATGACTTAGTCCTGGATTTCAGGTTGACCCGGCCTGTCGAATTCAGGTTTGATAACCTTGGCAATATAGTATAGGAATTTAATAATTTGATATTATGTGCTTTTTCTAGTTCAAAGAATATACGCAATCAGTTCTATATTTATTTACCAATGATGACTTTTTGCTAGGAAGTTATCTTTAATACTGAAATATTTAGATTAATTTCAATCTGAAAGTTAACCAAATAAAGTATATAAGTTCTTTTTTTAGTGATGAACCTGTGATAATGTGTGATAGAACTCGTTTAGATGGTGAATCTCAATTCATCAGGTTAGGCTTATTCAGAATCATAAACTGTCTTGATCCTAATCCCTATACAAATAAAGGAGCTTATACTTATCTTGATTTAGAACTCCATCAACTCACTTATATTTTTAATCATTTGGCTTATTTATTCAATGATTCAATCATTCGCCCGTTTACACTTTTCCAAGCATGTTAATACCAAAATTTGGAGACAATGTACTGTAAGAGCTTTATCATATATAGACAATTATTAAAAATCTGGTCTAATTTGACATCCTTGCACCAATTCTTTGCAAAAAATCTAAATCTTCTTAAACGTTACTTCCTGCAATGTTAAATGTAAGAGATGCTAGTAGTTAGAGGAGTTTGTTTTAGTGAATGTAAGACCTTAACCCACTTCGTATCCCAAATTTCTAATTTCTTCCTAAAATCTCCTTAATGATTGCATGTAATTAATAAGGAAGTAGTTTTCTATCAAAGGAGTAGTATCCAATCAAAATAATTAAAAGTGGCAGCACACAGTTTTTTTACAAATAAATAATGTACTTATGTTTCTTAGTATCCACAAATTAGTTATCTAGTTTTATATTTAGGATCAGAGAGTCTCTTGCTACTTTCTCACACTGTGATTTGGCCTGGAACCCTCATTGAAATGGTTGATCTAATTAATCAACTAATAAAATTTATATACCGCTAGAGGTTAGATAAAATGTCTAGAAGATATGCACTCCCTAGAATTCCTAGTCATTTTGGTTAGTAGTTCATTCAATTCTCTAGCTCAAAGGACATAAAATGAAGAATTTTTATGGAAAAGTTAGTATAAATTTCCAAACGACCAATAACATTTTAAAATTAATTTAAGAATATATTAAGTCAAAAACAGCTAAAAGAAATATCCAAGTTCTAGGTTAAGTTGTGCATTTTAGAGCCGCCGTATGCGAACACTCACTCTACCCAAATCAAAGGAGAAGATATGAATATTCACACATCTAGGAGATTAGAGAAGAGAGAATATGAATTATAAATTCGTATGAAATGATTCTCAAGATTAGAAAATGTGTTTGTGTGTGAGAGAGAGAAGATACCTTGTACTGGCATAATCAAAGAGTTTGCCAGAAGCAGAAAACACCAAGAGGGCAATCTCAGCATCACAGAGAGTAGAAAGCTCCACTGCTTTCTTGAAGAGACCTTTCCTTCTCTTTGAAAAAGCCACCTGCCTCGCTGCTACGTTCTCTATCTTCTTTATCGCTATCTTCCTTTTCGTCATGTCAAAATTTTCAATCCTTTCCCTTCAAACTGAACAGATATAAATCAAAATTAGCTAGAGAGAAAATGAAGGAAAGTTTCGGAGTTATTGGATATGTGGATGAAGAAAACAATTAAAATAGAGATCGTAGATCAAAGGAAAGAAAAGATGAACATGAAATATGCAGATTGAGAGAAGGTAGGTAAGGTTTCTATTGTTGAAAAGTAGAAGAATCTGAAAAGTGATTAATGAAATGAAATAAAATAAATAAAAATTTCGGAAATCGGTGGGATTGAGCTGTTGGCAGATGCTGTTTTGATCATTAAATCAAGTTTTATGATTGGGAGTTAATATTATATAAAAATATTATTAAATATATCATTAAATAGGATTATGACTTTTTTAGAGTAATTAAGAAAGCTAATTAAATTATTTTAAAATATTTTTTAATTTTTTTTAAACTAATTAGTTTGATTGATAAACTAATATATAATCTAAGAATAAATAACATATAATATGATTAAATAATTTATTTAACTTCCTTAATCTCATAAAAAAAATCCACTCTATTTTATATTGAGAACTAGAAGGAGTACTAAATCTTAACCATTGGAATTTGATCTAATAGTGAATACTATCAATAGATAGAAAATGAAAAGAAAAATCAATAGAGATATTCATTTCCCGACATACAGACTTGCTTCCCAACTTTTTATTGGATCTCTCTTTCTTTCCTTTATCTTCTTCACCTTCGTTTTCAAAAATCAAATATATAGATTGAGAAAATTCTTCTCCACATATTTATGTGCACATTGCCTTTTATGATGGGGGAAAATTCCTTTAAGGTCCCAAAAGATTAAAAAAAAAAATGTTAAAAAAATCCCACAGAATATTCTGACGTCACAAAAGTCTCATTAGTAACTCCATTAGTAATGCATTAACAACTCTATCTGTGGGTTTTAATAACTCTTTGAAACTTTTATGACATCAAAATTTTTTGTGGGATATTTTTGACATTTTCTTAGTTTCTTAGGACCTTAAAGGGATTTTCCTTTAAGATGGCAAAATATTTATTTTCTGTAAAGCAAGAAAATAGAATTAAATTTGAATTTATGTGATAAATTCGAAATTGACAGGAGAATATTTTAGACAAATTCGAAATTGATAAGAGGATATTTTAGATATATTCAAACCTTTCCTTTTTTTTGGTAAAATAAATGCTTCGTGATAAAATTAGAATTTGATCAATAAATTCAAATTTAATGTAAACAAATTCATATCAAATTTGAATTATGAAAAAAATGTATTTTTTGTAATACCCCAATTTTCATAATACATGTAAATATTATATTTTGATAAATAACACCTATTACAATAGGTGAATATGTGGTCTCAAAATTTGTGTAAATTATTAATTTAATATTAGGCAATTTTCCTTTGGAATCAATTAACAAAAGGTTAATTATGGGACATGATATAAGAGAGTATGTTGTCTCTAAATTTTAATTAATTTCTTAGTTTTAGGGAAATTTTCTTTGGATTCTAATAAATCCAAAATTCAATCTTATTAAGAATCATAAAATATCCTAAGATTATCATAATTTAGTATAAACATAATTATACCATTTCAACGATTAGAATCATCAAAGGATGATAAAATCAATTAGAGGGAATTGACAACAATTATGGGGCAATTGAAATTTCAATAATTGAGATACTTTAGTAATTTTTGAAATTAGCTAATAATTAATTTATAAAGGTCATAATTAAGAAAATACCAATCAAATTAAAGACCAAATGGTATATGGAAGCTAAGATTGGCACACAAGAAGTTATTAATCATCAAAATTAAAATAGTTTGTGACCATATAAAATACTATATTAGAGATTAAAATTGGGATTTAACTAATTATTCCTAATTAATCTCTATGGGACAGTTTCTTGGGCACTAATTAAGAAGAAATAAATTAGTATAAATATGCAAACTTATAGGATAAGTAGTTTAGAGTGTGAAAGAAGCCAAGGCAAGTGTGTGTGTGTTGTGTGTGTACCGAATTATGTGTGTGTGTATGGTCAAAAGTTGTGTGAGTGTGTGAGTGTAATAAAAGAGAAGTCAATTGAGTAGTGTGAGTGAGAAGCTTGGTATAACTTAGAGGGCAAGTTGTTTGTCTTGGGGAGCAAGTAATTACTTAATTAGAAGAAATTAGATGAGAATCCATAGAAATTAAATCATAACTTGAAATATTGAAATTAAGTGTTTAAGATAAATACATATTTGAGATCAGTGAATTATGAGCTTCAACTTGGCTATTCCCGAAGTCATTTTCGTATACTTTTAGGATTCATACCTAAGTGTTTTGGGAAGTTAAAAATCACCATAAATCTAGTTATAAAATTAGGATTTCAAAAGTGAAATTAGATCTTGAAGAAAAACATTAATTGATACTTAACTAAATTAGCATTTGGATAAAGTAAGTGATTGAAGCAAAACTTAAGAGCAAGAGGGGGGGGGGACGGTTTTAATGAGGTGGAGGGACAAGATTTTTGCCTCTTCTCCAAGTGAATACCAATGGTCAAGATCAATTGAGGATTTCTTGGTGACTACTCATTGTTTGCCTATAAATAGAGGCTCTCCTTTTCACAACTCCTCACCAATTTCTCAAGGCCTAGGCCGAAATATAGAGAGCAAAGGAGAGAGTGAGGAGCTTCAAGTAGTAGGAAGCAAGTGTTCTTCAAGAGGTAAGAGAGCTTTTAGCTTTTAAGTTTAAGTTCTTAGTTTATGAAGTAGAAATGCTAGAAAATGTTGTTTTGATCATCAATCTTCCAATTCCAATTTTATTTTCATGTTTTTATACTTTCCAATGTCTTTATTTCGAAAAAAATGATGAAGAAAGAGTATGGCAAAAATTTCTGAAAGATAATGATCAAAATAGCGAAGCTCTGGCGAAATTTTCTCAAATAGTGATTTCTGGAGTAAGTAGCAAAAACGTTAGTATTTTATGGAGAAGATGATGTTCTAAAATTCTGAGAAAATTCATGGTGAAAGTAGACATGTAGAGATTTCTAAATATATAAAGAGTGTATCAATTACAGTTTTGTGCAAAAAGATAAAAATTCCAGAAGTTAAGCTACGTTTTCTGGGCAAAATTCTAGGCAGCGGTTTGAAATGTGGAAACTGAGAATTATCCATGAGTTATGGGTAAGTTCCAGTATTTTTCCTTGAAAATAGAGATCTCAAGGATTCCGGGAAATTTTACGGATCCTCGTTTCGATTTTTCTAGAATTAGTTATGATTTTTCATAGTTACCGAAAAATCTGCCTAGGAAATACTGCACTACGTTTTTTCAAGAAATGTAAGGGCAAAATTATAATAATAAAGCTACCAACGGTAGATGGGTAAATAGAGGTGGAAATATCTCTTAGGATATTATTCTAAGTGATATGGTGATATGTTAGGACATCCGGGAAGTCCAAGGCCGGATTCAAAGGTCGGACGTTTGACGACTATGCGGTAAAAGGTACGTTCGCGTACTGTAACACTAACTCTGATATTTACAGTATGTGTATATGTGGTATGTGTGTTGTATGCATGTTGTGGTGTGTCGTTTGAATACATGTTGTTGTTAAAAGATAACTGTACATCTGCATGAACTGAGAGTGATATATCTGTATTCACTGGGAGTGGTACTTTTCGCTGGGAGCGGTACATTTGCATTCACTGGGAGTGACATATTTGGAAGTGAATCAATTGCTGTGTTTATATACCGTATATGTAAATATGAGGTTAACCGTTACCTGAGGTCCAATGGGCATTGAACCTCAGTCTTAATGAATAGTATAGGGAAGAAATCGGGATAGAGAAGATGTTGGTGGGTAGAGCCGTGAAGAGGCAGCGGTCAAAGACGAAGGTCGGTATAAGTTATTAGGATTGAGTTTCTGGCATGAATCTAATAAAGTTATTTCAAACCATTTGGTGCTTAAACTAAGGAAGGGTTCATCGGTGGGTTGTCATAAGTCGCCATAGAGTTGGTGAGACTCCCATTAGATTGAACACCGACCTGGCCAAATTGTCTAATTAACTGATGTTAGGTTCCAAGCCATAGGTCTAGTTTAAAACTTGCTTTATCAGGAAATTGTATTTAATCTCTGTAAATTGTATCACATGAATATTCCTTTGGGATATTTAATATATCAGCTTATGTCGGGGCATCACCATGTGTCTGGGCATTCTATATCAAATACTCATTGTCCGAATCTTAGCGCACGCTATCCATTTCCGTAATACTCTAAGCTGTAGCATCTCAAACTCTGTTGATTTTCTTAAAACTAAGTGTCGACCGACACGATTTTCGAACATGGAATTTGGGATGTTACTTTTTCCTTTTTATTTTGAATTAATTACTTTTGAGGGTAAAATAGATATTTCTTGATTCTTTACCAATTTTGACCCCTTCATTTTTCTTCTACCAAACAATTCATCTTTCCTCGTCCCTTAAAATCTTATATTCCCTTTTTTTCCTTAGGACCCATTTGGTAAAGATTCAATGTCTTCCTTAGCAGAGAACCATTTGGACGCACAATCTTTTAGGAAGGCAAGTTCTGGTGGCAAGACATCTTCCCTCATCCATGGGAAACCTACTTCCCTCCATTTTCGATGGGAATCGATCTTCCCAAGTAAGAAATTCCCAAATAACCCTCTTCTTCTTCAATTGATCAATGTCCTCCTTGTTCCCATCATGCTTGATGTTCTTCTTTCTCGTTCCCCCTTTTTTTTGTTGATGAACTAGCCCCTTTGCTGTTGTCGCCTCCTACTACTATTAATTAAAACCCCCAACCCACAATCTTCTATGCACACACTGTTGCTACAAATGTCGTCCCTTCTTTAATATTGAACTCTCAGCCAACAACATTGATGATTGAGAGATAGGAATCATCGGAACCACACACCGTCTTGTGACATTACTAGCGGTGAGAAAGGGAAAACTGTCAGAACCACAAACTGTCACCACTAGACCACCACCATTATTCCTTCCTCTATTTCCCAATCGTTTCCTCGATCTAAAACTTTTTGTTTTTGAATTTGTGTTGTGCATTGGCAAAGTGAGGGATGAAGAAGGAGGGAGGTATTCTTTTTTTCTAATAAGGGGTATTTTGGATATTTCAAATATTATATTTTAATTTTAATTTTTTAAAATGATCATCTTCCATTTTCATTTCCATATCTACCAAACGGAACACCCTTTAAGTTCCCTTCCTATTTTCTATTTCTTTCCATTCAATTCTCTTCCTTACCATCTTCAAACTTTCCTCATTCCTTAAATCTTCCCTATACCAAATAGGCCTTTACTTTAATTAGGTGCTTCTTTACCTGGGTCCAACATTGTGTGTTTGATTAAATATATGTTGGTATGAATATTAAATATGAAAATAAAATTAATTTATGGATTCATTATAGCTCCAATAACTTTAAGTATGAAAAATAAAATTGAATGAAAAACTATAATACATTTTTTTTCTTGTAAACAAAAAATCCTTTGTGTCCTTAAATCTAAAATTTTTATAATTAAGAAACAATACAATTCTCTCATTAAGAGCCGGTAAAGCATATTGTAATCCAAGAGTCTGACCTGGTAGCCCCCCAAAAGTTGTGGGCTCAACTGATTAAAGTGGGTTGTTCAACACGTGGGCTACGGTGGGCTAGCTTGCAGGTTGGCGGGTTGGCCCACTTAAAGAACCCATTTTATTTTATTTTCCAATTTTCCTTAAAAAACAAACCCAAAATACTCTTATTCTCTTTTCTTTGATGGCATGTTTGATTCATTTCTCTTGCTTTTTATGTGACACATATTTTCAGTTTTATTTTTACTCTATATCTATATATTCTATTATTATTAAATTAAAAAGAGAGGTGCTTATATGTTTTGTGATTTGAGTGAGTGAACAAAAAGGATTTGAGAGTGGAATGGTTGGTTGACACAAAGTACAAAAGAAAGGGATTGTGATATGAGTAAGTGAACGAGAAAGGGAATGAGAAAGTAAAAAGAAAAGGAGCGTGACCATTTTTTTTTTTTAACAAAAACAATTGGTGGATCGATGGGCTTGCCTGCCAACCTGTTTAAGTAGGCTTAGGCTAGCATTAGAGAAGACTACAAAAGCCAGTCCCATTTAGCACGCTAATTTAAAGATGTGAGGCCCTTCTCTATAAATAATTGTAATAGGAGAATGACACAATTAACCTTAATGAAAATATCATGTACTAATTTTGCACACAAGGGAATATTGTTTGCATAAAGGGAAAATGAGTTGGACAAATTCAAACATATTGCACATAGGAATGGTAGATTGCATAAAAGATAAGTTAATTTTGCAAAAAGGGATCAAAAGACGGTTTGCACTAAGAAAAATGAATTGCATAAAAAGAAGATTGTTTGCACATAATTGAAGATGATTTGTACTAAGGAAATATTATTTGCACAAAAACATAATTTACATATAAGAAGCTCATTTTGCACACAATGCAACATATGTTGCACATATGAGAAGTTAGTTGCACAAAGGGAATATGATTTTCACTAAGAAAAATGGAATGCAAGAAAGGAAGATCGTCACATAAGGAAAGGTAGTTTGCACATTTATCACAAAACATAATTTGCACATGCATTTGGACTAATTTTGCTCACAAAGTAAGATGGATTGGACATAAGGGGATTTAAGTTTCGTTAAGAGAAGCTAGTTTGCACTAAGAAAGATGAATTATATAAAGAGAATAATGTTTGCACATAAGGAAAAATGGTTTGCACTAATTTGCAAATAAGGACAAATTTTGCACATAAAGAAATATGGATGGCATATAAGGGAAGTTATATTGCACAAATAGAATATGACTTGCATTAAAGAAGATTGATTATATATATAAAGGATCAGTATGCACAGTGGCAAAATTGGAGAGAGATAAGGATCAGTAAGCACATTTGCCTCAAACCAAATGAAGAACTCATGAATCAAATACATCAACGAATCATTTGAATTTTTGGAAAAAAAAAAACAAAGAGAGATAAGGATCAGTATGCACAGTGGCAAAATTGGAGAAAAGATGAGGGTGAACCCATGGAACACATAGAAGAAGATTGCGAAAATATTTAACTAGACAATGAAATTCAGTCACAACATGATGAGAGCTTCAAGCAAAGATAAAGTCTTGGAGAATCACAAAGGGGACGATAAGTAGGGATGAAAATAGGTTAGACCTCTATTAGGGGCTTACAACTTAGCCTAGAATATTTAGGAAATAGGTTATGCTCAAGCTTAGACTTATTGTCAGGCTTATTTAGGTACGCATGCATGCTAGTTGTTATAGGCGTAGCGTGTTTAGTTTTTGCTTTAAAATGTATTATTATGCATAATTATGTATATAATTTAATCTAAATTAATTTTTAAAATTATTTATAAAATTAATAACTTAGTTTTAACCCTAAATTTCACATTTCATCATTTACCTATGAGCTTAACCTTTTCATTGATCAATTGATCATATATACTTCTCTTCTTTTTGATTGCTCAAGATGGCAATGCTAGCTCACCACCTCTCCCTCAATTTATGTAACACCTCATTTTTCAAAAGCGGAATAACATATATTTATCAGAGTAGAGCATGTAACTGAGTAGCTGATACATATTACAACTATGGTGTTCCTAGTTAGACATAATAATGGTACATTTATCCATATATAAGCATCCAAAATAAATGTCTCCGGCCCTGTCCTCACGCGTGCTGCTTACCCTTGTCATTAGCTTTTGATCCTCCAGACCCTGATGTTATGGTAAGAGCTGAGGTCCAATGCCCATTGGACCTCAGGTAACGGTTAACCTCATGCTTATGTAGAACAATATATGTATGACAGATATTCATAACATTACAGCAATAAATCATTACATAAACACACAGCGGATGCATGATTATCACAACAACAATACATAAGCACACAGCAGATGTAAAGTTAAACCCATGTCTGCACTAACCAGTGCCACGACGGCCCATCGTGTCCTCAACGCTAGGAAAACTCAATAGAGTTATCAAGACTATAACCTGTATATAGCTGTATGTATATTCAGTGATCTAAGACAGAGTCTCAGTCTATGAAATCATTTATCACATATAAGCATATCATAAGCATCAGAGTTAGTATTACAGTACGCGTTCGTACCTTCGTTGATGGTATTTCGGTACGTTTGGCAGTGATAAGGTAGCGACACAACTGTGGTACTTGATCACAAATCTCCTATAGGGATAATATCACATTTATCAGTGATAAATATTATAATATGCATTTTAGATACAAATTACTATTTTGCCCCTAGTTTAATTAATCGGTGAAATTTCGCCAGAACTTCGCTATTTTGACTCTAATCTTCCAGAATTTTGACATATCTCTAACTCCATGATAATTTTCGAAATTATTACCTTAATTACCCCTAGAACATGATTCCTAATCATACTTGGAAGATTAAAGATCAACCTAGCATTTTTACTACAACTACCGAAAGAAATACTAACACTTAAGACTAGGAACCGAAGAACTTCCTCAAGATTCTGCTACACTTTCTTCAGAGCTCTTCCTTCCCTTTCTACTCCAAGATTTCGAAATTTCTCAAGAGGAATTGGTGAGAAATTTGGCTATGAGTTCTCACCTATTTATAGGGAAAAGTTAGGGCATTTTCGTAATTTCCTTAAACTTTCCCAACTCAGATTCTGACCGTAGGATCGCACTTCATTGAAGTGACAAGATCTTGGCCATACACTTCTCAAAGATGATGTCATCCTTATGACATCATTCTTTGCTTTTTGGTCTTGTACCGATAAAGCTTCTTGTTCGGTGTCCTAATCGCGTAATCTTGAGGAATCTCAAGATTCTGAGAACATAGCCCCGAAGATCTCTTCTTCCTCTTTTAAGATACTGGGATTAACTAGATTTTTGATCCCATTCAGGGCATTCCGTTGCCTGCCGAATATTTCCGGACAAACGCCGTCGAATACAGAAATGACTTCTGGTAACACCAACTTCTGGATAAAAATTCACTTGTCCATAATATGTCATAGTCTTAGAAACTTAGTTCATGGTTTTTGAGTTACAATTTAATTTCCATTGGTTCTCATTTATATCATCTGTCCCTTTTTCTAAAAATATCTTTTCATCTGATCCCATGATTATTCTGCCGCTTACAGAAATAACTTCTGAGATGGCCCACCATGGGATAAAAACATACTTGTTCATAATAAGTCCTTATGTTAGATACTTAGTTCACATATTTTGAGATAGAATTTATTTTCTATCGGTTCTCATTTATCCTATCAATCTTATTACAAAATATCTTATCTTATAATATTATTATAATACAAATATCTAGATATTATTTGACTAAATCTCATCTGTTCCTTGATCCAAAAATTTCGGCCAGCATTAATATATTTATATTATATATTTTTTTTCAATTAACTATAATATTCTATTTATCTTATATTTATTTTTCACAAAATTTCCCTATTGGTCCATAAGTAATTACATGGATTTAGACTCTTAAAATTACTTGAATAATTCTAAACCTTTGATCTTAGCTTTTCAAGATTATATCTTAACCCTTAGTAATTATTTACTTTATCTAATTTGATTTAATTAGTGCCCTAATCATGTGCTTAACAATTCTTTTAGGATTAGGGATTTTTATGTACTTAATCTCACCAATATTTCTTAATCTTTACTAATTAATTAGCAAGTATATTTTTGCTAATTTTATCCACAAACATTTAGTTAAAAGGGTTCTCACACAATTAACTTGAATATTCTCTTAATTCATGCTTAGATAATTAGCCAATAATGATTTATCTAATCTTCCACTAATTGTTGATAATTTTCTCATTTAGATTTAATCATTTTCTCACAACTATTTGACTGACATTGGTATTTTATGTCCCATGTAATATATCAAAAATCATGGAGTCAATTTTAGTTCCAAAATACTTTTTAATTTTTCTTCTTTTCATTTTTCAATGGAATAATTTATTAAATTCTCTAAATTAATGATAATATTCTTTCTAATTTTTAATAATTATTCTACTGCCCTTTAGAATTTTTCACAATTCTTTTTAGGATGTTTTATGACCCTAAAAATGCATTTTTAAGCCTTTCCGGCACTTAATTTCCTTTATTCCCTTAATATTTTCCTTTGAACATAAACTACTTATCACAAGTAGCCATTCTATTTATCTTAATATAATATTCCAGATAAATGATTATCCGGATATTACAATTTATGTCATTTAATTTGATGTAACATAATAATTGCAGTAGATTTATTTTAGTGATGTCCAAGTAAAAATGATCAAAATAAGAGGAATTTGTCTCATTTTATGCAAGAAAAACAAGAGCTAAAATATAGTTTTACATATCACTTATTGTTTTTAGTTGATTTTAAAAAAATGTATCTCTTTACTCAATAGATAGATGATTGATTTCTCAAACAATTGTTACTATTAGGTGTCCCCCCCCCGGGACTCTTTTATTTCAAATGAGAATGAATCACTAAACTCTTACAACATAACATAACGTATGCTTTTAAATTGATAAATTATATTTGAACTTTGATGTATAGGATTTAAGTCTATTTAAAGGCCTACACGTTGTCATGTTTTTTTAAGACTTAGTTTAGGCCTAAAAAAACCTACATACAGGCTTGGTCTAGACTTAGGCTTTGGATTTTTATCACAAGTTCAGGCCTATTTGGCTAAAGTGTAGCCTATTCTAGCTTATTTCCATCCCTAACGACAAGCAAGTAGAACATCTAATAAAGTAGGCTAGCATTGAGAAGCTTTGGCCTTCAATTATGCAAGAACACAAGCAAGAAGAAGCGTTTGAGTTTATAAATCATGAGCAAAATGAGCAAGGAGAACATAAGCAGCAACCAACAATATGAGGTAAGAGGGCGGGTAGGTGAGTTGCAACCGACGATGTATGGAAAATGGTCAGTTTGCAGCAGTTTGAGGGAGAGGAAGACGATATATGCGAGTGTATGCGAGGTGTGACAATGTGGCATGGGCATTTTAGTGATTTCATTTTGATTCATATGTCTCCTCAGGGACCTAAGTCCTAAAAATACAATTAGGTCCTTCTAGGCAAAGGAAAAAAAAAACTTGTCAAACACGCATTTATAAGCAATTTCACCTATAAATGTAAATGTTTTTACGATTTTTTGTTGGAAAAAATGTTTTCACGAATTTTAATGTAGAATCACAAAAGAATTGATGGCGACATGGCGGTTCAAATAGGGGTAGCCAGGGGAAAGTGCGATAGCTACATTTGCCACTGGGGTTTACCTTTTACAGTCGAACAGTGAAATTATGTAATAATTCGAATTAGATAAAAATTAATTATTTTTTAATTAATTTAATTTTAATTTATATATGAAAAATGATTTTGACTTGTAAAATTATTTTTCTTAATTATTTCATTTCATTCTAATCTAGGTAGCAAACAAACAAGTCTTTAAACCCTTTTTTCCATGCTATTCTTTATCGGCCTCTCTTAATACCACGAATTTATCATCATTATCCAGATACACATCTAGTTCATATTTTTATTACATCATAAATGTTTAAATTCTAAATATCAATCCGCTGGTCAAAAATTTTTAAACATCTAATCTTTTTAGGGGAGACTGATATTTACACTACTTTACTTACTTTGTACTTAATTGAAAGGAAAATCTCTTCAGTGTGTATTTGGTTTAAAGAGGGGAGGAGTTATCTTTAGTGGGAAAAGTTAGATACAACTATGGTGCGACATACTTTTAGACTATTTATTAATTAATGTGTGGAAAATGATATGAAAAAATTATGTAATTTTGAAAAATTTTCATGTACAATTTAGTCAAAATTTTCTCTCTCATATGCTTGACTTCTCTCAAACTAAACACATCTTTAAGATCTCAAAGGACCATCAAAATCTTAAAAAAGTCACATAAAAAATTCTAATGTAAAAAAGGTACCAAAAAATTATTAAAACCATATATGGAGTTTTTAATAAAATTTTTTGACATCAGAATTTTTTCTGTAAGGTTTTTTTGACTTTTTTTTTGGTTCATAGAACTTTAAAGGGATTTTCCCTTAATTAATCTCATAACCATCGTCTCATATTCTGTTATTACTCCTTTTTATAAGTTATTTTTCTTGTTTATACTTGTCGGATCAACTTTTGACTCATAAGGAATTGGTACCGCACAGCAAGTAAAACGTTGTAAATATTTATGAGCGTAGGTGCATATAGGTGTACCGTGTACTTGTTTTTGCCGTTGGTGAATAGCTTTAGTTAGCTCTCTCGTACATCCAGGTTTCTGCTATTACTACCATGCCATTATGTCATTCTTGTTCCCTCGTACTAATTTCACCCTATATTTTGCCTTTACTTTAACCAATCCAAAAATGAAACACACACAATTTTCAGTGGATTAGGGAAAATGTGCGGAGGAAATGGAAAATTAAAATTTTAAATTGGTTACGACTGTTTGACTTGATAATTCTACAGGAATTCATTTTGCGGCGGGAAATCATTTTGCTTTGTGTAAATGAATTTGGCTTCCCTCCAATTTTGGTGGGAACCAAATTTCAATCGGTGCTGGAAATGAGCAAAAGACATATTTGCCCTTTAAAATGTAATAAAACTGGGCACCATCCACAGAAGTATGTTTGAGCTTGCCATTGCTAATGGAGAGAAAGAATAGAGGAAGGATTCCTTGCTCTGTTGATGACCAACGACATCTTTCAACAACAAGGGGTGGGTTTCTTCAATTAATGCTAATTGTTTGTTGCATCTCGTACTTGTGCTAATTTTGCTCACCAACGTTATGGATCTGGCTCTCATCCTCTTCCCTTCCTATCCTCTTTCATCATCTTTTTTATCTCAACGATTGGATTGAAATATAAACGTTCAGATTTTATTTTTTTTATAAAAACATTAATAAAATATTAAATTATTAAAAAATATTTAAAAATAATATTTTTATAAAAGATGAAATCTGAACTGTTGATATTTCAATCTAACGGTTGAGATAAAAAAGAGGATGAGAAGTGGACAGGAAAGGAAGAAGATGAGAGTCAAATCCCAATGTTATGCCCCCATTATTTATACTAGTGTTTTTTTATGAAAGCAAAGTGCTCATTCTTGAGTGTTACTGGATCTAAGTAGATGGAGGTGGTGGGGACGTAATGGCTAGCAGAAACGTTTTTCAAATTTGGCTTTACCATGATCTACCAATTAGGTGCATCTGGTTAAATATGCAAAATTATTTAGAAAGTAAGCGGTGTTGACCAGATGCATGTAGTGGGGATATCATGGTTATAGTAAACTTAGTTAATTGCTTGTAACCATGAGCTACTCATAAGGTGCATTAGGATGAACATTTTGAATTATTTCCACTGTAAGTGGCTTTGACCACATAGGGGTATAATTAAGTATGTCATGGTTAAGAGTAAACAAAATTTTAATCACGTGTAACCATGAGCTACTAATCATATACATGTGATTAGTTGTTATCATTTCTCTCTGACCACATACCGTCCATGGTAGGTATCTCAATTAGGGTTAAGGCTAAATTTTCTTTAAATGTGGATGCTCTTTTACTTTTGGGTTAAGTTGTATTTTGTAGGTTAGGTGTAGTGATTCAAACTTTTGACCTTGTTAATTATGGTAAAAAAAATTAACATGTCATAAAGATTGAATCCACAAGTTGCTTTGCTAAGGCATTCCACACTTATCTTGGGTATTTTGGGACACCTATGTGTACTTTTTGAATAGGCAATCCACGAATGTGATTGCATTGACATTCCACAATATTTTGTGATGGTCACGTATGTATAGATCAATGAAATATATATGTCAATGTTGCATAGATTTATATGGACACATAAGGTACACAATTGGCTTTTGCTCATTGCTCTGTTGGTAAAGGATGTCAGGTTCAAATACGTGGTGTGAGGGAGGGA
Organism: Acacia confusa; assembly: GCA_037074495.1. Taxonomy (NCBI): domain Eukaryota; kingdom Viridiplantae; phylum Streptophyta; class Magnoliopsida; order Fabales; family Fabaceae; genus Acacia; species Acacia confusa. Next base: position 9,711,456 of record CM073504.1, on the reverse strand, counting down.
TTTTCAGCCTCCAACAACACAACTCTCGAACTTTGATGCTTATTGCTATGTTATGTTAGGTGAAAATAGGGGCAAATAAAATGCTTTCTTCCACCCTTTGACTATATGCAAGTGATAGGAATATCTTGGTTAAGAACAATTTAGTACATATGTGGCTTACCCATAAGTTACTTATGATATGCATACTGTTAAACAAGTTAAATTTTGAAGAGCTTAACATACTTTGACTAGATGCAGGAGATAGTCACATGGGTAATTAAGAGAAAATTAACTGATTTGTCTCCTAACCATGAGTTACTCATGATGTGTATATGGTTAAATAAGTAAAATTACTCAAAACTTAAGTGGATTTGACCACTAGAAACTAATGGTCACATGATGGTTAATAGACAGTTTGCTTAAATACTCAATTCTCATTGAACCTGTTGATTCATTGTCTTCTTCACAATTTCAAGGCCTTATCTTTAGGCTTTGTTTGGTTTGAGGGGAGGGGGATGGAAGGGAGGGGAGGGATTTTGATCCCTTCCCCTTGTTTGGCATATTGACAAATTGAGGAGAGAGAGGGGAAAATTTTCCTTCCCCTCAAAACTATCCTACCCCCCCCCCCCCCAAAATAAAAAATCAGGGGGATTTGGATGGGAGGGCAAAAATATTTTCCCCATTGGATTAAAATGCCCATGTGTTTTATTGTAACCCCAAAATAACCTTCAGTCTCACTTCATTCTTTGAGAAGCTCGAACCTTATATTCATTGCTGCTCACTCTTCCGTTGTTCTGTAGAAGCGCAACCCAAACATGTCCTCTATCTTTATTTTCCTACATCTCTCTGTCGAAGTAGCATCTCAATTCTTCCCTCCATCTTTTCTTCCATCTCGCCATCGAGGATCGCACTAGCTCACACGATGTAGTCTTGTAAACCCTAACGCTTCCCTTGTGCAATCGTGAAGGCTTTTGAACACTATGATGAAGAACAAACCAGTGGAGGACGATAATCCATTTCTTCCCAAAGGAATCATCAAAGACATTCTTTTATGACTTTTGATAAAATCTTCAATTATGTGGAGAGTCTTGTGTTAGTAATAGACAATCACCCAAGAGGGGGTGAATTAGGTGAGTTATAAAAATTTAAATGAAATTAGCGACTAATTAAATTAGGAAGGAAGAGTTAGAAGAATATCACCAAAGTGTGTACACAGGTATATACTAGTTCAACCTTAACAGTGTGGCCTATGTCTAGTACCCAAAGCTCCTATGAGTTTTTCACTATCTTTCACAAAACGATCACAAAAAGGCACTAAGAAATCTCAGCAGATTCACTCCCCTTTACAACTTGTAATCGAACAACCCACTCAAGGTCTCACTACCTTAAGATTTTACAATACTAGATTGAATAATATAACTCTCTTCCAGAATAGATAAATAAACATTGAAGTATAAGAATATCTCAAAGATAATTCAAAAAGTATTAATGAGCAATGAATGAGCAATTAATAATATCGTTGTTAGTTGTTGCCTCCAAATTAAATGCTCTTCATATTTATAGTTGATTGCCATTAATGACCATTGTTGAAGCTTCAAATTAGCCATTATGAGACTTCAACTATTTTGTTAGACATAGAAAGCTTTCTGTTTGGCACATGTCAGAGACATTGGAAGGTTTAATAGAATGTCATTTTCATATCGCCATTGTTGACAGTGTTTGCTTGACATGCTTTTAGTTTGAGGTTTTGACTAAGGGAGAGTCGCTTTCGTCTTTTGCCGGAATGAGTCTTCTGAGTATACGATCATTTGTTTGTTCATAATTAGTTTTCGTGTTCATGCTTTGTTTTTGCGACTGCATTTAATGCTTTTGACACAAATCTTACTTTTTGAAGATTTTCACGTAATCTTTCGTTTGATAATTTGAAACTCACTAATAAACTATAAGAACTTGAGTTGAGATTATTTAAACTTGAGGTGATAAAAAAAGAACTCAAGTTCTTCATTTATCTTATCAAGCAAAGTCAAAAGTAGAAGGAAGTTTACTAAGAACTCAAGTTGTCATACCATGACTCGAGTTGTCAGTTGATTGATCCACAAGAAGTAGGACTAGCCATTGGAGTACTGTTGTATTGACTTTAAAAGACCAGAACTCGAGTTGTTAAGTAGAGAACTCAAGTTGTTTAACTTCATGACTCAAGATAGATTTAATAACAGATTGAGAACTCGAGTTTAGCAAGAGTGAACTCAAGTTGTCTTGAATTATTAAGTTCTCTTATGTGGTAAATGGTTGTTATCATCAAAACTTTAAGTCGAGAACTAACATCTTGTATCAGTTGGAGGGATGAAATCATTAACAATTTTTCTCAACTGTCGGGGCTCATCTAGTGAAGTGCGAACAATGATTTAGTAGAAGCTATTCTATCTCTGCTCATCTTCATAGCTTATGGATCTTAATAGTTGTTCGGTAGATTTTATCTAGCTTGAGCACTTTTGGTAAAAATGTACCCGTATTAGGTTAGATTATTCTGTCCTTTATTTTGGTAAATGACATTGTTTGGTTTTATTATGTTGCATTTGATTATATTCTAATTGTTGGGTGTGTTATATAATATCATTTCATACTTTAACCATAAAGATATTGGATGTAAGATTAAATTAGCAATTGTAACTTTTTTTCCTCCCCTCTCAAACCAAACAAGCAAGGTAACATTAAAATTTCTCTTATAACATAAAGGTAAAGGTAAAGTTGTCCATATGAAAATAATTTCTCTCCCCTCTCTGTAACATTTCATTTAAAACAGCGGAATTTTTTTTTTAAACAATAATCAGAGTAGAGCGTTTTAGCAAGCGAGTAACTGAACCTTAGAGAGATATAACCATAGTGTAATTATACTAGTACAGTCATCTAGTATTCAAAAGAAGGTAAATACATAAACTAGTGACATCAAAACTCCGTCGTGAATCCTACTCCGACCGCTTGCCCCTATCTTCAACCCTTGGTCCTCCTGATCCTGAAGCTACAGCTGAGATCCAATTGCCATTTGGATCTCAGGTAACGGTTAACCTTATGCTCAAATAAAACAATATATAGACAATAAATATTCATAACATGATAGCATATCAATACAAAAGCTCACAGCAGATGCATGATCACAAATAATGACAGAACATAAGCACAAAACAATATGTAAAGTCCTACAACATGTCTGCACATAACTAGTGCCACAACGGCCCATTGTGTCCTCAGCGCTAGGAAAACTCAACGGCGTTATCAAGACTATAACCCGTGTAAAGCTGTATGTATAACTGACGACCCTAAGCAGAGTCTCAGTGTATGAACGTATCTATGACATATATGTATTTGAGTAGCATAGAGTTAGGGTTACAGTACGCGTTCGTACCTTCGTTGACGATATCTGGTACTTTCGGCGAAATATTGTACGTTTGACAGCGGTACGACGGCGGTACGACGGCGGTAACAGCGGTTCGTTATTTTAGATATCCTATAAGGATTATATCACAGTTATGAGTATCTAACATTATAATAGGCATTTTAGGTACAAATTACCATTTTGCCCCTAATTTGATTAATTGGTGGAATTTCGCCAGAGCTTCGTTATTTTGACTCTAATCTTTTAGAATTTTGACATAATTCTTTCTCCAATATATTTTTGAAATAAATATCATATTTATTCCTTAAACATGATATCTAAGCTAACTTGAAAGATTAGAGATTACTCTAACATTTCTACTATAACTATCGAAAGAACTACTTAAATTAAAGACTAAGGACCGAAGAACTTACCCAAAGCTTTGCTATGAGCTTCTTACTCCTTCTCCACAGCTTCCCCCTCTAACTTCTCTCTAGGATTTTTTTGTGAATTGGTGAAGAATGAAGAGAAATGAAGGGGGCTATTTATAGAAAAAACAAATGGCATTTCTATAGTTCTTTTGAACTTTGTCTGGTCAGTTTCTGACCGTTGGATCGCACTTCTTTGAGGTGGCACAATCCTGGCCTTACACCTCACTTTGCTGACCTCATCAAGGTGATGTCATGCTTGCATCATCTCTTGCTTTATCAGATATAGTTCCCTATTCGGTGTCCCAATCGCGTAATCTTTGGAAATCTCAAAATTTCGGAAGCAAGGCTCTGAATGTCTTTTCTTCATCTTTCAAGATACTTGAGTTATCTAAATTTTTGATCCCATTAAGGACATTCCATTGTCTGCTGAATATTTCGGCCAAATGTCGTTGGCTACGGAAATTGCGTCTGCCGACGTCAACTTCTGGATAAAAATTCACTTATTCGTAATATGTCTAGATGTTTACCAACTTATCCCCGGATTCCATTTTATGAATTATTTTCTATAGGTTTTCACTTCCACTATCTGTCTTAATTCCAAAAAATATCTTCTTTGCTTTATCTCATGATCCCTCCGTCGGTTATGGAAATGACTTCGGAGATAGGCCACTCCGAGGTAAAAATTCACTTGTCTATAATATACTCTGACTCTAGAAGCTTAGTTCATGGTTTTCTAGGTAGCATTTTATTTCTATCTGTGGTCATTTATCCTACTTGTTTTTCACCATTATAATATTATTTAATTGTAAAATATCTTAGATATTTTTTCTTAATTTCTATTTTAAGTTTTCTTTATTTTTCTTCATAATTTCGTTTTTATTTATATATATATATATATATATATATTTATTTTAATTAATTTCCACCTTTTTCTCTTTATCTTATGTCTAAACAATTAGCCATTAATTATCTAATTAATCACTTACTAATTGTTGACAATTTTCTTAATTAGTAATAATTATTATCTCACAACTATTTTACTGACATTGGTATTTTATGCACCATGCATAATATTAAAAATCATGGGGTCTAATAAAGTCCCCAGAATACTTTTTGATTTCCCATTCTTCTATTTTCAAAGGAGATAATTTAATAAATTGTCTAAATTAGGGATAATATTCCTCCTAATTTTTATAATTATTTCACTGCCCTTTAGGATTTATCATCATATTCTTAGGATGTTTTATGACCCTAAAATGCATTTTTCATATTTTTGGCAATAAATTCCATTTAATTTTCTAAGTATTTTCCTTTGAAAATAAACTAATTATCTAATACTTTGAGACCATATTTATCATAAATAGCCATTCTATTAATATACTATAATATTCCGAACAACAACTGTCCGGGTCTTGAATCAAATAAGGTGACATTAAAATCCCTCTCCCCCTCTTCCTTCTGATCAATTGAAACAAAGTAATATTAAAATCTCTCTCATCCCCTCCCCTCCCCTCCATCAAAATCCCTCCCCTCCCCTTCCCTCTATCAAACCAAACAAACCCTTACAACTAGTTTGGTTTGAGGGAGGGGGAGGGAAAAATCTTTTACCCTCTCTTTACCAAAAAGCCTAAGGAAACTTTTTAATATTTCCTTAACATACTCTCAACAAAAAAGAATATTCCCTTCATTAATGACAATTTAGTCAATTTCCTACTTTTCACTCCCTCCCCTCTGTAATACCCAAAAATATTTCTATGTATCATAAGTATTATAAATAATACCTATTTGAAATAGGTGAATGTGTGGTCTCAAAACTAGTGTAAAAATTACCTTATTACCTAAGGTAATTTCTCATAGAATTAGAATAGATTAAGAGCTAAAAATCCCTAAGTGAAGTTATGATTATAAAACACCCTAAGAATATGATAATAAATCCTTAGAGACAATTAAATATTTATTAAAAATTAAAAAGTATGTTGTCTCTAATTTAGATAATTTATGGGATTATTTTCATTGAAAAATAATGAGGTAAAATCTTATATTATTTTGGGGAACATAAATTGCCCAATAATTTTTAATATTATGCATGGTGCATAAATTACCAATGTCAGTGCAATAGTTGTGAGATAATAATTAATCTCAATTAAGGAAATTGCCAACAATTAGTAAGTGATTAATTAGGTAATTAATGGCTAATTGTTTAAGCTTGAACAAGAGAATATTCAAGGTAAAGTATATAAAAACCCTTTAATTAAATGTTTGTGGCTAAAATTAGCAAAAATATACTTGCTAATTAATTAGTAAAGATTAAGAAATTTTGGTGAGATTAAGTACATAGAAACCCTAAATCCTAAAAGATTACAAATCATGGGATTAAGGCCCGAATTAAGCTTCCTAATTGAATTAGACAAATTAAACAATGATCAATGGTTAGGATATTATCTAATAAAGTAAGATCAAGGGCTACAAGAATTTCTAACAATTTTTAAATGTCTAAATCCTTGTAATTAAGTAAGGACCAATGAGATATTTTTTGGAATTTTGGAAGATTATTAAAATGTAATATGAAATTAAAAAAGGGTGAAAACCAAAAAGAGGGGGGTGTGATGATTGAAGATTATGATATTTGTATTATAATAATAATATAAGTTAGGATATTTTGTAATAAGATTGATAGGATAAATGAGAACCGATAGAAAATAAATCCTATTTCAAAATATGTGAACTAAGTATCTAACATAAGGACTTATTATGAACAAGTATATTTTTATCCCGTGATGGGCCATCTCGGAAGTTATTTCTGTAACCGGCGGAATAATCATGGGATAAGATGAAAAGATATTTTTAGAAAAAGGAACAGATAATATAAATGAGAACCAATGGAAATTAAATCATAACTCAAAAACCATAAACTAAATTTCTAAGACCAGGACATATTATAGATAAGTGAATTTTTATCCAAAAGTTGGTGTTGCCGGAAGTCATTTCCGTATCCGACGACGTTTGTCCGGAAATGTTCGGCAAGCAACGGAATGTCCTGAATTTGATCGAAAAGTTTGCTAATCCAAATATTGTGAAAGAGGAAGGATAAACCTACAAGGATTTGCTATTGGATTTTTGAGATTGTTCAAGTTTATGCGAGTAAAACACTGAACAGGAAGCTTTATCGGTACAAGACCAAAAAGCAGGAATGATGTCATAAGGATGACATCATCTTTTGAGAGGTGTATGGCCAAGATCTTGCCATTTCAATAAAGTGCGATCCTACGGTCCAAAATCCATCTAATAAAGCATGAATAGTAACCAGAATTTGTCTATAAATAGGCTGCAACCTTCTTCATAATTCTCACACCAATTCCTCTTGAAAATTTCGAAATCTTGAAGTAGAAAAGGAAGGAAGAGCTCTGGAGAAAGTTGTAACAGAGTACTGGGTAAGTTCTTCGGTCCCTAGTCTTCAGTGTTAGTGTTTCTTTCGGTAGTTATAGTAAAAATGCTAAGTTGATCTTTAATCTTCCAAGTATGATTAGGAATCACGTTCTAGGGGTAATTAAGGTATGAATTTCGAAAATCATTATGGAGTTAGAGATAGGTAATTAAGGTATGAATTTCGAAAATCATTATGGAGTTAGAGATATGTCAAAATTCTGGAAGATTAGAGTCAAAGTAGCGAAGCTCTGACAAAATTCTGCTGATTAATCAAACTAGGGGCGAAATAGTAATTTGCACCTAAAATGTCTGTTATGATGTTTATCACTGATAAATGTGATATTATCCCTATAGGATATTTGTGATCAAGTACCACAGTTGTGTCGCTGCCATATCGCTGTCAAACGTATCGAAATACCATCAATGAAGGTACGAACGCGTACTGTAACACTAACTCTGATGCTTATGATATGCTTATATGTGATAGATGATTTCATAGACTAAGCCACTGTCTTGGATCACTGAATATACATACAGCTATATATGAGTTATAGTCTTGATAACGCCGTTAAGCTTTCTAAGCGCTGAGGACACGATGGGCCGTCGTGGCACTGGATAGTGCAGACATGGACTTAACTTTACATCTGCTATGTGCTTATGTATTGTTGTTGTGTTAATCTTGCATCTGCTGTGTGCTCATGTAATGATTTACTGCTGTAATGTTATGAATATCTGTCATACATATATTGTTCTATATAAGCATGAGGTTAACTATTACCTGAGGTTTAATGGGCATTGGACCTCAGCTCTTACTATAGCATCAGGGTCTGGAGGACCAAAGGATGATGACAGGGGTAAGCAGCCCATTTGAAGACACGGCCGGAGATGCCTATTTTTGGGATGCATATTATATTTAGTTAAATGTATCGTTATTTTGACTAACTAGAAACATCATGGATGTAATATGTATCAGTTACTCAAATACATGCTCTACTCTGATAAATATATATTATTCCGCTTTTGAAAAATGGGGTGTTACATCCTCCCACTCCCTCCCCTCAAACCAAACACACCCTTAAAATGGCATGTAACCTCCCTAAAGATAAAAGTTTCCGTTTCCCCCATTTTAAACCTTAAATCCTTTAGCAACTTTATCAGAATGGCTTGCATGAAAATGCCAAACGTTGGGCTACCGAGGATGAGGAAGGACAAAGGAGAAGATGAAGTATTAGTGAAGAAGAAGAGTGGAGGAAAAGAGCTAAAACATTTCAAATTGCTCAAACCTTGCGTAAAGATAATTGACCCCTATCAATAGCTCCTTGCTTTGAGATCTCTACGTCAAGGTTCATTTGAGATTCCTCGACGATGATAATGCAACTCGAGAAGGGGGATTATATATACAGTATGTGTTTTCTTTTTTTTCTTCTTTTAAATATTAATTTTTAATCAAGGGCAAAATTGTCATTTATCTCATTTTCTTTTTCAGTGCATACCAACCATCTATATAGAAAAATATTTTCCATTGTCTTCCATTCATTACCTTTTCATTCCTTTCCTTTCCAGCAAATTTAACGATCCAAACTAGCTCTTAGGCTTTTGGGCAAAAGAATAATCGAAGCCGAGAGGAGGTGATGGTTATGAAAGAGAGAGACGAGGGCCTGACATTGTTTTTAAAATCTCTATTTTTCCCTTTTATGGAATATCATTTTTTACTTGCTCTAATGCAGCGTTTTAGGATATCAGCACTCGTGCTCATAGATTCACTAAGCGCCGAATGTAAACTTGCAATTAAGCATATATAACGACCCTAGACAAACTTTTGTAGGTTGTTAGCGTAGGGTGGGATTGATAAAATAATATATTCAGAACGCAATTGCACTTGTACGTACTAAGTAGTAAGTACTTAAAACAAAACAATAAAAAAATAATTCAAGGTACTAGACAATAACCCTATTATATCAATAACAAAATTTTCACAACTCAATTTATTTATCATGTTTCATTTTATTCTAGCTCTATTTTTTATGGGACTAAACACATTTACCTATTACTTTGATTCTTAGTATAGGATACTTCCTTCAAATATAAAGTTATCATTATTTTTAAGTCCTTACTATTAAAAGCCATAAAGTGGAGTATTAATTACATTTTGTATCCATATTCAAACTTTCACGCAAATCATGATTTTATATATGGATGAATTTAATTTTTTTAACTCATTCTTAAACAAATTTAATGACTTAACAACCACTTTTTAATTTCAGTGAAATGGTTAGAAATATCTTATAATAGAAGCTGAAAGGAGTATTAATTATCGTAAAGAGAAGTTAAATTACGTAACACACCAACATTTGACCGGATGGGTAATTATTGTAGTACAAAACAATTTAGCCGAACCAATTAACTGGTTACTGCACTTGTGTACAATAATAACCAAGTAGAAACAACGAGGCACAACTATACAAACCTATGCATACAGGGGCGTGCATTTATATTTATGGATATATAAAACTTGGGTTTATTTGCTTATATTTATTAGGTTCAATTCTCCAATTTAAATCTTAGCACATGGATTTATTTTTACGACTAAAGTTCATATGGATAAAATTTCGAAGTTCTACCAAATTATATGGGAAGATTTGATTGGAGAATAAAACCTAATGGATATAACTATACAAGCAAATGGGCCATGTTTGGGTTATAATTATTCAAGGAAGATTATATTACCCATAAATAGTCCAATAATATGCGTCTTCTTTCAGAGATTCTAATTTTACTCAGCGAAAAAGTAACCTGCAAATCAATGTATAGAATAACTATTAGTTATTAAAGAAAAGTGTTGATTTAATTAGCTTGTAGAGGCAAATCCATACATGCACAAATAAACTCAACATATGCATGATTACAAATCATTCATGGAAGTTTCACATTGGAGAAAGTTCATCCTCATGAGCAACAAATATGAGGTCAGCAAAAGCATATAGAATGTAAAAAAAAGTACAAGAGAGCACACTATACTATATTCCTAAGCAATAAACTAGCTATGAAACTTATTTTAGTTTCCGTCGCAATAATGCAAAGCATTTTAATTTTGAGGGAGTGAAATTAGTATAATTACACACTAGATTGAAAATGAAAATTAGGCTATGTATCAAACTTGCAAGTCCAATCAATTAAAATAAGAGATAAGTAAAAGCAAGAAAATGTTCTCTGTTAAGGACTTGTTTGGTACAAAATGGGAATGGGAAAGCTCTTTAGATTACCATAAACAAATCGGAAACTTTCCTTCCAATAAATCACCTTGCTAGCAATTAAACACAACAAAAATAAGGGAAAATAACATTTGAATTTTAAAATCATAAAAAGTGATTTTCCAATAAAACGAGTTGTCAATTGCTTTATTGTTCTTGTTAATTCCATTCCGGTTGATGTGAATGAGATTTTAAAGTTCAAGTAATATTTTTCTGTCATTCTCCCTAAAAGTAATGTCTCATTTTTTTTTTATTTCTTAATAATTTTTCCATGTTCGAAATGGCCCTTAAAAGGGGATTACAGAACTTACCTCGTTGTGAGAGAGGTGGCCAATAATGACTGGTCTTGATCTTGTTCAAGCCTTTGAACCTATTAATACAGTATGACATTTTTAGATAAGAACCGAGAAAGACAAGAATATGAAACCTGTCACGTTTACCTGTTCTAATCTCTGATTTTCTTCCAAGAATTTGACTTCCTGGATTGGCATTAAATTTTCAAGACATGGAAAAAAAAAAGAGAGGCATCATAATTATGAAGACGTAGAAACTAATTAACATGAGAATTAATCACAAGAATTTGAAAACCTGATTTAGTCTCTGGTTTTCTTCCATCAGTCTGGCTTCCTTCATTGATATTAAGAATAAACACGTTAAGGGGACGTATACAAGAAACATAATATAAACTCACATGGTATGACCAGGCTATTCTTTCAATTTTATCTTTTTCTGATCCTAATTTTTCAAGTTATTAAGGAATTCTATTTTATACACAATTTGAGAATGACTAGCATGAAAATTCAAAATTAAGATAAGTGTTCTTATTTAGGACGCATCATACAGGACGCACATATTTTCATATTTTTGGTCTTCAATTTTGAATATCTTATAAGTTTGCAAACACTTGAAAAACTAAAATTCCTTAAGAATACACATGCTGATCCCAACAAATTAATGATCTATTATATCTCTTTGTAACCAAGGAAAAGACCAATGTACGATATATATGTTTTTTTAATAAATGAACATAACTCTAACCTCTTTCTTAAGAATACTGATCTCTTGCTCACATGCTTCAGCCTAAAAGACATGGAATTAATTAAAATTTGAACAACAATAATGTATGGAGAAAACATAATATATAATGTATAAAGGAGAACTATAAAATAATAGTGAAGTAACAACACCAATACGATAAACCTTTATATAATATATTAATAAGCTAAATCAGACCGATAAAAATATTTTTCTCAAAAGGGAAAAACAAACCTTTGCTTTTGAAATGCGATTCAAGCTTGCATTAAGTAAAGCTTCTAGTTTCCTTAGATCTCTTAGGGTCAATCCTTGAAGTTCTTCTCCGTAGAGCTGCCTACGGATTTGAATCAACAACAAACACTTTGTAGCATACTACCACCAGTCTTCAATGTAGTATCAACTTAACTAATTTGGGTAGATTAATGAAATTCATTGTATCAAAAATGTATATTAGTTTCTCTAAAATACCCTCTTAAACCATTTGCATTGAAAATACCTTTTAATACTAAACTCCCTTAACATGTGCAATCAATAGTAATAGTTTAGAAAAAAAACTGATAATAAATACAGGGGTTATATTGGATTGAGATCTTTTATTTAGAACCAAATCCAACTCCTTAACTAGCTTTTATGTGAGAAACTGGAGCTAATATCTTATATGATAATACTAAATGCAGCCCGTGAGGTTCTCGTGCATAGCTTGGACTTTAAAAGAAGAATAATACAATTTATTGCTTATGAATAATATAACTATATATATATATATATAAATCCAAAATCATACCTCAATTCACGAGTCTTCTCTTTTAGTTCCTTGTTTAGCTTAAAATGTTCAAGTTCTACCTGTCCAATTACCCAAAAAAGAATAAAATATCTGCTACTTTTTCTTTGATATCTCAAAATCACATGCTGCTCGTAGAATTGTGAGTCGGTACATTATTGCTCTATTCGGTTTCCAAACCCTATGATTATGAACAATCCTAATCTGGGAGTATGGTATATGCTAGAATAGCAATAGTTAAAGCCTAACTGTACCAAACACATGCTGTTACTTCAGTATGGATATACCATACCAAAATACAGTGAACTAACACCCTAAGCTTATCTGGTTCATAGAACATGTGTAGTGAAATAAAAAAGAATAAAATAAAAATGTAATTTCGTGGGTGAGAAATGTCACTTGAGTTTTAAAAAAATTATCATGATGAATATTGAATTTTTTAACCTTTGCATAATAAATTCATTCACTCTTTTCAATTGTAAATCAAAAACAGCAAAAGACTAAACAGGTAGAGTAGAGAAGAACATTATACCTGCCACTCCAGAGATGACTGGTTTGTGTTGGCATGGTTTACATCTGATAACAAGTTTCTCCTTTCTATCACTTGCCTCGTGCTTGAAACCGCAAAAATGTTGCATATCAGTTCATATTTGTCATCTATTATGCAATTAGTTAAGCAACTTGACATGTAAATTTAATAAATAAGAAATAAAATACTAGTGTGTGTGTCTATAAGTGAAAAGACTCATAAGCTCATTGTTGCCAAGTCTTGAGTTAAGAAGTGGTAAAGAGCCCATTTATAAGCATCATCTTGTTGCTGTTAGGCCCCACTTGTTTCTCTTCTTTTTCAAGATGCCCACTAGGCCAAACAAGTGGAAACAGAAAGGATGAACTTGTGTAAAGATGATGATGAAAAACCTTGATTACAAAAAGCCTCCAATGCACATGTTTATGTCGTAAAGGTGGATTCACACCTACGGGAGAGATTTTTTTTAAAGCCTCTGATTACAAACTGCAATGATGGAGATTAAATGGGAGCACATACTAACATTTTCTTGGCTAAAACTTTGAAATGAAGAAACTTGGCAATCTAAGCTCATCTTACTAACAATAAGACCAAGACCACTCCTTCTAATTAAACATAACATTAAGCTCATAACACATGATAACACCTCATTGGAAGACCCTATATATGCTTCTACAGTCAATTTATGAATCTCCGAGACCCTCTTCCTAATCTTCAATATTCATTTAAACTTTATTTAGCACTTTAATTTGTTGTATATGAATTGATCACATATATATACTGAATAATGGACACCACACAATTACGGTAAAGATTTTTTTATTTCCCTATATTAACACCCACAAAAAAGTTGACATGATGAAGATTAATTGGGAGCACATACAAACATTTTCTTGGCTAAAACTTTGAAATGAAGAAACTTGGCAATCTAAGCTCATCTTACTAACAATAAGACCAAGACCACTCCTTCTAATTAAACATAACATTAAGCTCATACCTCGTAACGACACCTCATTGGAAGACCCTATATATGCTTCTACATTCAATTAGTGGGTAATCTTCTCTCTATCTCACAATGACTCACCAACTGCACAACAATTCTCAACATCTTTCGATATGTTTAAGGTAACTTGTTTCACAATCCTATAAAGATGAGTATCATGCACTTTCAGACATAGAAACTCTTGCTACTTGGCATTTTCTTGTTGATTTATGAATCTCCAAAACCTTCTTCCTAATCTTCAATATGCATTTAAACTTTATTTAGCACTTTAATTTGTTGTATATAAATTGATCACATATATATAGACTTAATAAATGGACAACACACAATTAACTCTCAACTTCAAGCAAAAAGAAAATTACTCTCAACTATGTCTTCTGCTCTTCTTTGTGCCTTCCTTTAATTGGCTCTCTCTAATTGATCTAATCTCATAGAATGCAAGGTTTGTATCTGTTTAATTAGCAGTAACCTCAAAATAAATGTAAAAGTTGTTGAAGATATAAGCAAAACAAGAAAATTATTAACATGGAACAGTTCATCATCTCAAGATTAGTTCTCACTTGTTAAATACATGGTAATTAATTAATTAAGTGACAGTCAAACAGATCAGATACCTAAATGCTGACACTTCAAAACAATAGACAAATGAATTATTGGTCAAAATTGGTAGACTAAAAATCTAGGCCTAGATTCCAGGTTAAGTTATTCTGCATTTTATTGGAGAAATCTCATGTGATAAATTTCACTCTATCAAAAAGTAAAAGAAATTATACAAAAAATAAGAAGAGAGGGCATCGATGAGACGAACAAAGTCATAAGGCTACCAGAACTTCCTGATCAGCAAATATATTTTCGGGATTATTTCTTTTCTTCTAAAAATATTCAAAATAATAATAATAAATCGCAGATGTGATTGAAATTCAGATTATTCTGATTTCTTGAGAAAATATACCTTGTACTGGCATAATCAAAGAGTTTTCCAGAAGCTGAAAACACAAAGAGAGCAATCTCAGCATCACAGAGAGTTGAAAGTTCCATAGCCTTCTTGAAGAGACCTTTCCTTCTCTTTGAAAAAGCCACCTGTCTCGCTGCTAAGTTCTCTATCTTCTTTATCGCTATCTTCCTTCTCGTCATTTCAATCCCTCCTTCTTTGTAAGTAAACAAATTTAATTTCTTTAAAAAAAAAAACTAGAGAAATATACAGCCAAAACAGCTTTAATTTCTAAATGTTCTGTGTTGGATTGGTGTAGTAGTGAGCCATGTGTATTAAAGAGATTAGGAAGAAGAAGCACTGCAGGTCAAGGGAAACAGAAAATAAATATGAAATATGGCGAGAGAAGATAGGGTTTGTTGAGATGAAGAAGCAGCAAGAATCTGAAAAGAGATTATGAAAGAATAAGAAAGATAGGGTTTGTAAGTTTTAGGAGAGTAGAAATGCTAAAGTTGGGAAGATAGAGGCAAGGCCTTGTGATGTGTCCCCAGTCTTTCCTTATCTCAACCTTTTTTTCTTCTTATTTTTTTCCTTTTAGTAAAATTATTCGCAGCTTTACGTCCCCGTCGTTTCTTAAATGGCCATCAAATCGAATAAACAGTATGAATAATTCCTTTGATAGCGTGGATCGATTCTTACTGCATGTGGGTGGTCCTTCCCCTGGATCACACATTGTGTGGTTAACTTTTCTTTAATATGCACGCATATATTAAAAAACAACATTGACATAATTCAAAAATTCATGATAGCTCTCCATTTGACAAGTAAAATAATCCCTACTTGTTAAAGGTTTTTTTTTTGGTCTGGCCTACTTACAGATTAAAATACACATTTTATGTAACTTTTGTTAATTTTGTACAGCACCATCCTGTATTTGATAGTGGTGCCAATTAACTTTCTTATTTAAACCTAAATATAAACCAACACAGATTTCATGATGAGTTGTATGAAATAAATCATAATATATATATGTAGGGTGAAATTTGATGGGAATGTATAATGAATTTTGATATTGATGAATACGAAGATGTTGAATGTTAATGACAATATGTTTGTTCAAATTGGGAAACAGCCTACAGTCAACGGACGTTATTTTCCTTTTATAGTCAACAGTTGAATTAAATAAAAATATAGCGGCGCTTTTACATTAATTACTCAAAAGGCATAAAAATGGAAAGTATATAATATTTATTTTATTCGGATTATTATTATCATATAACGGAAAATTTTCCTTATTATTTTTACTATATTATTCTATTCCAACTAAAGGAAACCAAATTGATTTTTTGTTGTTGTGATATTTACTTGGAGAGTCTAGTTCCTCCAATGCCTCTGTTTTATTTTAGATGTCTCAATGTATTTATTTTTGGACTAGATATTGTTGCTGCTCCAGTGTTTCTTTTGCAGAAATTTACCCTACCAAGAGGGTACATTATAGGATAAGTGGCCAAAAAGAAGAAAGGCATGTTTCTCATCATCTGGGATAAGAGCTTCTCTTACAATAGTCTATGAAGATTTAAATCTAAGGTTGTCTCTTTCCTCCTTGTTTTCTTCCCATCTTGTCATGTTCTTGGGTTTAATTGTTATGTGAAGAGAATAAGTGTGGGGTAGACAAAACCATTAAAATAAAAGGTAGATTTCTTTGTTTATTTTTTTCTATGAAGTTAATAAATGCTCCATGACTATATTTACTTACACTTAATCTTTACTACATTTTAAACTACAGTTATTAAACTCACTTCACTTCTTTCTTTCCTCTTCTCCTCATGGTGATTGTTGGAGTGTTATGCTTAAATCTTGAATTAGACTTCACAACTTATCACTTCATCAACGAAACAAGTCAAGTTAGTTCCTATGTGTTATTTACATTGAGGACAATATAAAGATTAAGTGTGGGGGAGGGATTACTCTGGTAACAATGTTTTGGTTCATCAAAATTTGAGAAAAAGTGATAAAATTTTGAACTCTAGAATTAGTTTTGTGAAATGTTTAATGGACCCCTATTTTCACTTTCCTAATGCAACTCTTTAGCATTTTTTTAATGAAAATTTAAATGCATGATGATTTGAAGGTCAATCATTTCCAAATATGAGTGCATTAAGCTCGAGTGATTGGAGTGTCTTTAATGCAATTTTATTAATTTGGATGCCTAGCTTGATTTTAGGAAGTTGATATGGTAGAGAAAAACTTTGTTGGAAGATTCTTAAGCATTGATTCTATTTTCTCATTGTGTGTGTATTCACTTATTCTCTAGTTAATCTTCAGAACTTGTCTAGGTTCTTTTTCCAAGCTTCATTAATGCCTTGGATTTGTAGTATGATGGGGGCATTCATTTTTAAAACCGTTGATTACCCCTTTACTTTGAACCTTTCACTTTCGTTTCTATTTCATTATTCAAATTCTATGCTTACACCCTTTATCAAGTTCTTCCTAGCACTATGATTAAAAAAAAGGGTACTATTTTATACGTGAAAAGAAAATTAAAGTGCCATGTGAATAGTCAATAAAAAATGCAAAAGAGAAAAGGAAAATAGAAAAGAAAAAGTGTGAATAGTGAAAGAAAAGGAAAATTCAAAGAAAGAAAGAAAGAAATAAGACACTAGGATAAAAGATATGAATTAAGTTTAGTTGAGTAGTGCTAAGTGATCTATCAATTTATTTGGCGCGATCATAGTGTTTGTTACATTTTCTATGTAACATTCCAAATTTTTGGAACAAAGAATTTAATTAGGAAAAATAGTTCTAGAATATAAATTGGCCTAGAAATTTTAGAGAGCAATATTTTATAGAAGCTAATTGAGAAAGAAAAGTCCTTATATGGTATTGTGCACTTTTGATACTTAAATAAAAGATATGTAGGATGTGTGTTACAATTAATGTAATATCCTGAATTTTGGGTATAGAGACTTGAGGATAAACCTTTATTAGGAAGACAATTAACTCTAGTTCAGGAAATATGATAGATATTGTGAATGGAATTTTCCCTTATTGCTTTGCTGGCAGACTGGATTTTCTGGGAGGCAGTCAGCTTGTGACGTGCTTTTCACTAAGCAAATGATATCCAATGGCTATGAAACTTTCTAAAATTAAAGTATACATGATAAGTTTTAATTTGATACATAATATAGGTCAACTGAATCTGTATACTAGGAGTTATGGATTTTTGAAGTAAGGTCTTGAATTTGGAACATTTTCTGGACCAGTGTGTATTAAATGTTGATTTTGAAATTTTTGGCATAGATTGATGGTGGGACGTATTTTTCCCTCAAAATAGACTTAATAAGGGTCACGTAGCCTTTGGAATAACCACAATTGGATATTCATACAATGACACATGAGTTTTCAAAGTTAGGTGAAATTTTTGCCAGCTCTCGGTTGTTGTGCAAAACTAAAGGGTAGATGGTTATGTGGTAGATACACATGTGATGTTTGATCAGTAGACGAGTATTTGATAGTTAGATGGTAGATGAACATGTGTGTGATAGTTAGATGGTAGATGTAGATATGTATAGTAGTTAGAGGGTAGATGGTCTTGTGTTTGATAGTTGGATAAATAGATGGACATGTTTAAAGTAGTTGGGTAGTAAATAAACATGTGATTTTTGAAAAGTGGTTGAGACCCAAAAACTCTGTAAATATATACCTCACCCCTTTTCTTCTTCTGCAGCACACAAACACTCAAGACACACACACACACACACACATAGAGAGAGAGAGAGAGAGCGGTTTACAGAGAAGGAAAGAGAAGTTTCAAGAAGAACTTTGGTAGCAAAGTATTCAGGTAGCTAGTAACTTTAATCTCATATATTTTATATGATTGTGTATGTTTGCTTGAACCATGTATATGAATGTTTCGACTAGTACCATTCATGGCTCGATTGAGCAGAAGGACTAACCATAGAGATCATTCTCGGTGGCTAGGGCTTAATGGACTGGTAGTCCATAGGTGGTGAACCTAGTTGTATTCAAACGACATGGGTAGTTCCTAGTTGAGTTTCTCTTAGCGTTATGAATTTATGATCTATGCATGCTAATATTGCTACATGTGATCTTTTTATAATTTCTGATTGCTACTATGTTGTTATGAATTATTTCTATTATGGTTAACTGTCATATATTGTATATACTTTGTTTGTGAAATTAATTTGTTACTCTAAGATTCATTTGAATCTCAAATAATTCCAAAGGTTCATGATACAATTAGAATAGAGGACAAAGCTTCAAGGAAAAAGCAATAGACATTGGTAACTAAAGGACGTACTATGTGCATTAGATGGGGTGGAATATGAATAATTTTAGCTATATTATTTTGGGTTTGTAGTATTATGACCTTTACATATTTTGGATTTCTATACTAAGTACCCCATGAGATAGTTCTGTTTGTAACCAATGATAATTTTAATTATCAGTATGCTATGATATATTTGTTTTTGCCTATTATGTTGCACCATTATACTATGATAATATATCATTTTAGTTGGGGTGTGACATTCTATCCATTTAGTCTTTTCAACGTTACAACCTTAAGAAGTCCCCTCAACTATGAATTTATGGCAAACTAGTGGTAGAAATAGTAGAACCTTTATAGGCCTACGGTAGATGCTATAATAGGTGAATTGAGTGAAATTCCCTATGATTTGAGAGATGTGTGAAACACTTATTCTCTTGAGAGCTCTATCATGTCTATCTTTCTTGGTTTTGTTATGTTTTGTTATGTGTTCAAGTTGGTCTCTTTGCATTAAAAAAATTCCATGATCTTTAATTGATGTCGGATTGTGGTTATTCAACATTTTTGTATTTGCATTCTTAAATGACTTAACGGTTACAACATTAGGCATATTTTTGAAAACTTTAGTTTTGTTTTGCCTGGGAGTGCGAAATACTAAGTTGTATGAAATGAATCAAAATATCTACATATGAATGTTATATATATATATATATATATATATATATATATATATATATATATATATATATATTAAAAAAAATAGGAAATTTGAATGAAAATTGATGTGAATGTATAATGAATTTTGATATTATTCAATATGAAGGATGTTGATGGCTACATGTCTGTTCAAATTGGGAAGCAACATACAATAAGCCAACGTTATTTTCCTTTCATTGGCGAACAGTTGAGTGAAATAAAATAGGGTTAAGAAGCAAATTTACCAACAAACTATTGGCCCAGAAATGTCCAGCACAATAAACTATTAAATGGACCAAAACTATTAACAAACTTTTAAAAATGTAAAAGTAGCACAACACCATTAAATTGAGGCTAACGTCTGTTTTCTGAGTTCTCGCAAAAATTACAAAATAGGACCAGATGTTTATGAAACTATTCTTAAACCTCAAAAAATTTCAAAATTTTTATTTTAGTCCCTTCACATACTTTATATGGAGGAACTAAAGTGAAAATTATAAAAAAAAATTTAGGGCTGCAAGATAATTTTTTAAAACTTTTGGTTCTTTTCTGTAATTTTTGCGGGACCATCCCTACCCCTTAAAATCTGCTATTGGTTACAGGCCTTTTTTTGTTTTGGCTTTAGCCTAGCTTGTGGCTTATTAAGGAGGCCTATAATTTTAAAAATTTTGGAAGCAGCCTAATAAATCACAGGCCTCATCTCAAAACAAGCCTATTTTAAACAAGGTGAAAATAGATCTACTTTAAACACGCCGAAAACATACCTACATCTAACAGCTTGTATAAAGTAGGTTTGTTTTTGGCCTGTTTAAAGTATTATGTTTTCGCCCTATTTGAAATAGGCTTGTTTTGAGGTGAGACTTGTGATTTGTTAGGTTAGTTACAAAATTTTAAAAATTACATGTCTCCTTAATAGGCCACATGTAGGTCAAGCTAAGGTCCAAAAAAGGGCCTTTAACCAGGGGCGGATTTAGGCCACGCAAAAATTACAGAAAAGAATCCATCATTTTAGAAAATTATCTTCCAGGCCCATAAAATTTTTATAATTTTCACTTTAGTCCCTCTATAGTCCATATAAATTACCTAGAGGGACTAAAATAAAATTTTTGGAATTTTTTCGGGCTTAAATATAGTTTCATAAACATCTGGGTCCTGTTTTGTAATTTTTGCGCGAACTCAGAAAACGGCGTTAGCCTCTCCCTAACGGTATTGTGCTGGACACTCCTTTTTAAAAGTTTGTTGGTAGTTTTGATCCCTTAATAATTTATTGTGTTGGACGCTCCTGAACCAAAGTTTATTGGTAAATTTGCTCTTTAACCCAATAAAATATAGCGGCGGTTTTACATTAACTACTCAAAAGGGATATAAATAAAAAATATATAATATTTTTTTTATTCGGATTATTATCATCATACAATAGCAATATTACCTTATTATTTTTATTTGTTAATATAAGAAATTTTATAATTTTCAAGTGATGTAAATAATATAAATTTGTTTGGGATAAAGTAAATGTTAGTTTTCACCCCAATATTATTCCTTTTTAAAGGAAAAAATTGAACATTGACTTATAGAAAGGTTGGAAGTCCAAATTTATATATGTCTCTTTTATCTCATTTATATTTATAAGGCAAGATTATTATGAAATCTCATGAATACGATTTAATGACATGTGAGGAGCAAGGATTATTATTAATTTTGTTTTCCCAACATGAATTTTTTGTTACTTTTTATACTAGAGCTTGTTATTGCTTGCTTATTAGATAATGTTATTGGATTCTTGGGTGATTAAATCCATTCAATAAGACCTTATAGTAATTTTATACTTTTTATTTTTTTTGATAAATAATAAAATTTATCATTAAAAGCACAAGTTATAAGAAGTAAAAATACGGATTATAAGGAGAAATAAAACACAACAAGAACAACACCCCTACTCGTAGAGGGGATGTGCAAGAGAGAGAGAGAGAGAGATTCCTTTCTTTATCACCGTTATATTTATAGTAATAGTTATGGATGAAAGTTCGGGTAATTAACTATTAACTATATACATCATCTAATCAATAATAAATAGTTAGAATTTATTACAGAAAAAAATTAGAAATATTTTTGAAAAAAAATACTTCATCCAATCCTTAATATAAGAGCTAATTAAAAAGTTATATTTAATCTTAAATATAAGGCCTCAATTAATTTTTTCTTTTAGTTTATAATTTGTATCCCCAATTACCTATATTGAATCTACACATTAAGGGTCGGGTCGTCACGATGAAATATAATATTTTAAGAAAATTAGAATATTTTTCTTATAAATATTCAATATAATTGACTTCCTTAGTTTGCCTAAATTCTTAAGGAAATGAGGTAGTAATATTTATTAAAGAGATTTTGCGTCAAAAAAGGTTTTATATTATTATTATATAATTGACTTCCTTAGAAATAGATGATGATGCTAATATATTATTATTATGTTGATTATATATATATATATATATAGTATTCATTTCATTATACTAAAAAGTTTGATGTTGTAATGAGAAGGACTTTAGTAAGATATAGCGAAATCTGAATTTTATTTTTCAAAAAAGGTTTCGGATGAGTTGTTACATTTAAAGTAATAGAGAAATGACGTTAAAATTATTACTAGGGTTGGATAAGAAAAAGGATTAAGGTGCAATTTCGCTAACGAATTATTGGCTCAGGAGCAATTCATCGATAAACTCTTTAGTGGACCAAAATCGCCAACAAACTTTTAAAAACGTAGAATCTACACAATGCCATTAACGTCCGTTTTCTGCCTTCATGTAAAAATTACAGAATAGCACCCACATGTTTATGAAACTATATTTAAGCTCTAAAAAATTTTAAAATTTTTATTTTAGTCCCTCCACGTACTTTATATGGAGGGACTAAAGTGAAAATTATAAAAAATTTTGGGGTGGCAAGATAATTTTCTAAAACATTGGGTTTTTTTCTGTAATTTTTGTAGGGCCATCCCTACCCCCAAAATCCGCCCCTGGTTACATGCCTTTTTTTAAACCTTAGCCTAACTTGACCTGTGGCCTATTAAGGAGTCTTGTAATTTTAAAAATTTTGTAACCAGTCTAACAAACCACAGGCCTCACCTTAAAACAAACCTACTTCAAATAGGGCGAAAACATAATTACTTTAAACAGGCAAAAAATAGACCTACTTCAAACAAGTTGTTAGATGTAGGTCTGTTTTCGACCTATTTAAAGTAGGTTCGTTTTCACTCTGTTTGAAGTAGGCTTGTTTTGAGGTGAGGCCTGTGGTTTGTTAGGATGCTTACAAAATTTTTAAAATTACAAGCCTCTTTAATAGGTATGTAAACAGCGGCGGATTTTGAGGGGTAGGGATGACCTTACAAAAATTAAAGAAAAGAACCCAAAGTTTTAGAAAATTATCTTGCCGCCCCAATTTTTTTTTTATAATTTTCACTTTAGTCCCTCCATATAAAGTACGTGGAGGGACTCAAATAAAAATGTTAAAACTTTTTAGGGCTTAAATATAGTTTCATAAACATCTGGGTCGTATTTTATAGTTTTTGCATGAAGGCAGAAAACAGACTTTAACGGCGTTGTGCAGATTTTACGTTTTTAAAAGTTTGTTGGCGATTTTGGTCAACTAGAGAGTTTATTGGCGAAATTGCACATGAGCCAATAGTTCGTTGGCGAAATTGCACTTTAACCCTAAAAAAAAGGGGAAAATCATTGTGAGGTCCTAAGGACCATAAAAAACTATATAAAAAAAATCTCATATCAAATTTTCCTATAAAAAAAAGGTCCCTAGGAACTGTATTGTGATTAATTCAGAATGTAAAGTTAAAATGATTTTTTTTAAAGTGATTTTGTGCATCGGAAGTGTTAAAGGCAAATTTACCCTAACTAATGTTGATTGTAAAAAGTTGATGTTGACATTTAACATTTTGACTAATAAGGGGTAAATTGACACATGAAAAAACTTTTGGACACCTAGTATTCGTAGGTGGTTAGTTTCAAAGCAAAATTTCACCTTAACCCAATAATATTTGGATAAAGTATCATTTACCACATCTTCAAATTATTTTTCAATTGCTCACGCCACCCTAAAATTCTGCAATGCAATTTTGTCCGTAAAATATTTTTAAGATGAAATTTTATCTTTAAAGCATTTTTTTAGGTGCAATTTTATTCTCGTTGTTAACTCCAAGAAAGTCAATAAGTTAAAGTGCATCCAATAACTAATTGTAGAGTAATTTCTTGGAGCATTTTTTCCTTTAGAGTATTTTTCATAACTCTTTTCATATATTCGGTAGATTTTATATTTTTAGTATTCATCTATAACATTTTCAATAATCAATTTCTTAATTTTTTGATAGTCACCTACAAAAAGCTTTAAGAACAATATTATACCAAAATAATACTTAATTACACTACAAATAAGACTATGGTGTTGAATGGTAGTTTACCCTAAATATTTTACAATGTTTGTCACACCCCATGTCTGAAGCTCAAAACAGAGTGATGTCTTTTCCTATAATGCATTAGATATAATAATTAGCAATGAATTTAAAACCACTAATCCAAGTTTGATCCTGTAAAGTAAAACCAAACAATAGTTCAAATGGGTTTTTCTAAACATTTAAAACTTTCAAAAACATTTAATCACTAATTCAAACTCATTAAAAATACATCTACCTTTATGGTTAGATTTCATTAAAATAATTCTCATTTATTATATCTAACCTAGTGCTCTATCATTCACTTATTCATCCATTTCATTTATGGGCTTGTGATATATGTGCCCGTCCTTGCAGCAATACAATACACACATATTCTACTATTCCCGGATTATAGTATCTACATAAATATATATTCCAGTAACCACATACGGCTATCACAAACTAATAACTAAGTCAAAAATATATCTAAGTCATAAGGATTATATACAGAAGGTATAACAAAATAAGTAAGCTACCAATTAGCTCTTCCACCTTTTAGGCCTCATAACAAGGCCCTTGCCTCTTCTTCCTTGTCTACTAGATTGCCCACAACCTCGATTTATTCAATTTATGGAAGGTTATGAGATTCAAGTGAATGAATCTTAGAGTAACAAGTTAATCTCAAATTCTATTATATTCAATATATGTAAATCAACTAAAATAGAATAGTCCACACCAAAGTTATTAGAACCGGACCAGTCACTAAACTGGTCGGAGTACTGGGTCAAAGGTCAGTGGGTCAGACCAGAGTCAAACCGGCACTAAACCGGACCAAACCGGTGAAAAAGTAAAAATTTCAAAATTATAAATATAAAATTATAAAACAAAATTCCTTTACTAATCTAACTTTTTCCTTCCTCGTCAAACCAAAAAAAAGTAAAGGTTTGAAATGACATGCATAAAAACCGATGCCCATGAAATGACTAATCAGAGATTTGAAATCTTGAGGTGAGAGGAAGAAGCTGGCTGAGTTTTTATTGGGATATATTTGAAAGGCTTAGTACCTTGTTGAAAAATAATCACCTTCAAACTATTACAAATCTTGCCATCAATATATTAAAATAAGCTAAATTTAACTGTAAACTAGAATTAAAATCCTTGTCCTCCCTTAATCCTTCCTTGTCAATCCGTGGCATCGCCTACACCCTGCCAAGCTGACCCCTATCATTATTACTCTACCTTGTAGCTATACAAACCCTTCCCTCCTTTTTTCCCTTCTTAATTTCTTCTTCACTTTTTCTTTGTAACAATTTCTTCCTTATCTATCTACATCATTTGAGGTTTCCTCGACTTTCCTTCCTGAAATTCAAATTCAGCCTCATCACCAGATATGTGATGGGCTTAAGCGATAGTTTTGCAATCTTCAGATCTAAAAGTTTGGGCTTCACGGCATAGCAAATGGGAAACGAGTTCGAAGACAATGGAGAAGGGGAGATGATTCACCGACGCTAACGCTCGCACCCTCGCCATCTTCCTTGCCAATAATCGCCGGTGAGCACTCTTTTCTCACCATCGATCCAACTGTGAGTTTTCAAGCGGCCATGACCTTGTTGGCCACAAATTCGACAGCAAGAACTCGGATCTCTTCAGATCTCTCTCCTTCTCCTTCTTTCGATGTCTCGCTCTTTTCATCAATGACAAGTTTCTAGGGGGGAAAAGACGTGGTAGCTCGACAGGTCACATGGTTCACTCCGAGTCACCCTGGGTTTGCCGGCTCATCTCCGTTTCAAGGGGTAACCCCGGTTTCTATGTCATACCGGACTGGTCTTGCTGCTGGTTTGCCGGTTTTCGGTCTGAACCGGCTGGTCCGGTCCGGGTTTAATTACCATGGCCCACACAACATATAAAGCAAACAGATTTCATACGGCAAATATCACATTCCATATGCAGCTTCTAATACAAGTAATCATTAAATGATTTCAAATATCTTAGCGCTAGGAAATACATTTTGGGTAAATTAATACAAAAAATAATTGAATGCACTAGGCCCTACCTAACCACAAAAACACTAACCCCATAGTCCGCCCTTTCACTCAATCAAGTTATGAGTGGTGTTGGCCCTATACAAGAGGGACATACAAATATGGTATACACAAACATATATAGCTATACAAAAAATATGAGATTAAAGTTACCATATGTTAGTCTTATCAACAAAACACCTTTTGTAAGATTATCACTTCCTATAATTAACATTTATATGGATAATGGGTCATTAATCATTCTAATGTTAATATCATAATTAAGATTATGCCCATTCTATACTCACCCCAAAATACTTATCCTTTAGTATCCGAATTTGATGAATTACCTATCAAATTAAAGTTCAAGAAGTGTACTATATGTTCACCAAATTTTGTGGTCGAAGGAGGTTGTTTGCTTAGGTTTTGGCTTACTCAAAAATCGTCATTCCAGAACCACGTCAAAATTTTTTCCATATTCATGACTCAACTTCCAAAAATTATAACTCAAGATATAGACCTCTGTTTTAGGTGATCAAAGCTCATTTTAAAGCTGAGTGTACTATATATTGTGAAAATTTCATAGAAGGAATAAAACTCTAACTCCCAAAAATAGCTTGCACAAAATGCTCTTTGTTTTTCTGGAAAATCATAAACAGCATTTCATTTCAGCATTTCAAATCAGCTTGCATGCTCATATTCTTATATATAACCATAAACTCATGGATTTTCTTGCATCAAACACACTACCACAAACTCATAATGCATGCTCTGTTTTTCGGTGCATATAAACAGAACCAAAAACATCAAACACCATGAACTCATATACAAACCATAGCCATCTCATTTCAAAGCTTAACTCATGGTTTCTCCCTTTTGTTAATCCAAAGTCAGATTTCCAGCCACAGCTTTCCAACAAAGCGCACAAGAAGGAATAGATAGAGGTGAAGTAGTGCTTAGAAATCTTACCTTAACTCAAATCTAAGGTTGCATGTGAAATTCCAAACCTCTTCTTTCTTCCTTTCCTTATTCTTCTTCACCTCTAATTTTCCTCTCGCCCACAGCTTCCTCTCACACGCTCTCACTTTTGTTTAATGAATGAATGAGGGCCGAATGGGTTCTGACCTGAATGGTTAATTGGGAATCAAAGGAGCTAGCCGATTGAAATGGAAAAATGAGAGAGTTAATAGGAGTGGGTGTGTGTAGAAGTGTATGTGTGCGTTGAGACCGGATGGGAGAAAATGGAAGATGTGTGGGTGTTTAGGTGTGGCGGAAGAGCGGGAAAAAAATTGCTGAAGTAGAGAATTTACGCGTGTGTTTTACGTACGTGTGAAATGAAGAGATGGAGTACGTGGAGCATTTTTGGAGAATGGGAGAAATAAGAATTAAGAAAAGGAGGGGCACGTGGCTGTTGAAGGAGGGGGAGTATAAGAGGTCTGTCACATGGATAAAGAAAGAGAGGAGTGTGGGGTCCACTTTTCCAAAAGTAAAATACCTATTTGGCTCCCTATAAAGTTCTTTGGCTCCTATAAAGTTCTTGTTTGCAATCTAGTCATTTTCTTATTATTTTACAAACATTAATTAGGTGATAGAAATTAATCCTTAATTTCATTTAAAGATTTTTTTTCCTCAATCAATTTCTTTAGGTCATAAAATATTGTCTCTAAAATATTTAGGCCAAAAACCGTCCCGTAACTATTTATCCTTAATTTTTGGGAAAATATGCCTTAATTTCTAAATATAAATTTTAATAATAATTAAGGTAAATTTTCCATAATTGATCTCATATCAAATTTTAAATTCCTTGATTCCAAAATTTTGGGATGTCACAATGTTGTATTTTTATATTTCAAAAAATATTAATATCATCATCAAAATTCTTATATAATGTGAAATTAATTTTATAACTATATGATATTTAACAGTACTAAATCAAATTCAAGTAAGTTTAATTTAGGGTAGCTCGCTTTCTTAAGAGTTTCTACCTTCATGCGAACCTACTTGATCCTAAAAATTCATAGAAATCAATTATTGATCCAATTTGAGTAGTTCTACAAGAAAGACCTCAATAGAAAACTGAAGAGTAATGGCAATAAGTGACTGAGTTCAATAGTTTCTCATATAAAATTATTGACTCTAGAGATATAGCAACGTGATGAAGACAAAATTGTTTCAAGCACTAACCAAATCAGAAGCACTCATTGTTTCAAGGAGAGGACAATAGGTAATTCACATTTCATTTGATGGTGTATGGCAAATTGATAGCTCAACAGTGATAATTCTAAAGATTTCCCGAAAGAAAAATAGATATGCTTCCTATATGTTACCCATAATATGTGGAAGTATTGACATAATTTCATAAAGTCATTTAGTATGAATGCTACATGAAAAACATAAGCCCTGCTAACAAAAATCGTAATCAAATTTCTAAAAGGCAATCTAGGAGAATAAAACATCCTGATATGGAAGCTTTAAAATCATAATATTCAATAAAATTCATTCCTGTATAAAGCTTGTAGTAAACATATTATAATATAATATTTCTGTCAATTTTAATAATTATATTATATACATAAATATTAAATATAAAGCTTATATATGTGCACATATATGTAGTAAATTGTTAAAATCAAACGTATCATCATTAGAATGAAATCATAACACTATTCTAGATAGAAGCAAGTCGTTTAGAAGGGGGAAAAAGGATAATTGACACTCTGATCCTCTATATTATTGAAAAATTCACTAATTACAAAATGAATTGTTTTATTATTGACCTTATTTGACGGTTAGTAAGTGTTAAAATAATCAATAAATAAACCGTCCATATTGAATACTTTAGAAAATTATAATTAGTATATTAAAAATTAATAAATTAATTTAAACTATAAAGTTTAATCTGAACAGCTTACAACAATATATAACATGAAAATAAAAATAAAAAATTATTTACAAAATATTATATCTCAATCATTCATTTAAGTAAATGTTCTTCTACAAATTGACTTATAATAAAGATCCCGCAGGGGCATGCATTTATATTCACGGATAAAATTTGGGTTTATTTACTTATATTTAGTAGGTTCAATTCTCCAATTTAAATCTTGGCACATAGACTTGTTTAACAACAATAATTCATATGGATAAAATTCCAAATCATGTATATGGTAATTTTTGATTGGAGAATAAAACCTAATGGATATAAGCAAATGAGACATGTTTTGTTTTGTAATTATTCAAGGAAGATTATCCATAAATAGTCCAATAATAAAATCCGTCTTCTTTCAGAGATTTTAAGTTCACTCAGCGAAGTAACCCGCAAATCAATTAATAAAATAACTATTAATTATAAAGAATCGTTGAGTGAGAGATGGCCAATAATGACTTGTGTTGATCTTGTTCAAGCCTTTGAACCTATTAACACAGTTTCATTTCACATCTTGATACAAATCTTTGGGTAAGAACCGAGAAAGACAAGAATATGAAAACCTGTTCCAATCTCAGATTTTCTGCCAAGAATTTGACTTCCTGGATTGGCATTAAAATTTCAAGACATGGAATATAAAATGAGGCACTTAATTATGAAGACGTAGAAACTAATTAACATGAGAATTAATCACAAGTATATGAAAACCTGATTTAGTCTCTGGTTTTCTTCCATCTGCAGTCTGGCTTCCTTCATTGATATTAAGAATAAACACGTTAAGGGGACGTATACAAGAAACATAATAAAAACTCACATGATATGACCAGGCTATTCTTTCAGTTTTATCTTTTTCTGATCCTAATTTTTCAAGTAGTTATTAAGGACTTCTATTTTATACACAATTTGAGAAAGACTAGCATGAAAATTGAAAATCAAGTTTTCTTATGTGGGACGCAACATATAGGACAAACATATTCTCATATTTTTGGTCTTCAATTTTTGAATATCTTATAACCTTGGAAGCACTTGAAAAACTAAAATTCCTTTAGAATACACATGCTGATACAAACAAATCAATTATTTATTATATCTCATTGTAACCAAGGAAAAGACAAATGTATGATATACTCTCTCTAGTCTTTAATATAAGACATACTTGGTGAGTTGATTTTGACCACATATACAAGACATATTTTTTTATATTTGTCCATATTTTCCTAATTTGCTCTAATTGATGCTCTATTAACAATAAATATTTAGGACATATTTTCCTAATTGATGTTCTTGAAAATATATGCCATATTAACTAACTTTCTCAATCTAATTAAACTAAGTAAAAATGTCTTATATTAAGAACTAAAGGGAGTATATGTTTTTTGATAAATGAACATAACTCTAACCTCTTGCTTAAGAATACCGATCTCCTCCTGAAATGCTTCAGCCTGAAAGATATGGAATTAATTTAAAATTGAACAACAATAATATATGGAGAAAACAAAACATGCACTGTATATAGAAGAAATGTAAAATAGTAGTGAAGTAACAAACCAATACAACAAACCTTTATATAATATATTAATAAGCTAAATCAGACCAATAAATATATTTCTCTCATAAGGGAAAAACAAACCCTTGCTTTTGAAATGCGCGATTCAAGCTAGTGTTAAATAAAACTTCTAGTTTCTCCTTAGATCTCTTAAGGTCAATCCTTGAAGTTCTTCTCCATAGAGCTGCCTGGTAGATGTGGAACTACGGATTTGAATCAACATCAAACAGTTTGTAGCATACTATCACCAATTCTCAATATACCTACTTAATTTGGGTTGATTAAAGAAATTAGTTGTCAAAAATGTATATTGGTTTCCCTAAAAAGCCCTCTTAAATCATTTGCATTGAAACTACCTTTTGACCCCAAACTCCTTAATCAAGTGCAATCAATAGTAATAATTTAAGAAAAACTAATAAATACAGGGGATAAATTGGATTGAGATGTTATATTTAGAACAAAATCCAACTCCTTAACTAGCTCTTATATTAGAAACTATAGCTACTATCTTATATGATAAAATTAGATGCAACCTGAGAGGTTCCTGTGCATGCATAGCATGGACTTTCAAAGAAGAATTATACAATTTATTGCTTATGAATAATATGAATTTATATATAAATGTGTAGGGGAAAACGAGGAAATCGATTGGAAGCAGGCAAGAGAAATAAAACCTAATTAATCACATTTTAATCACCTACTTCACTTAAATGTTGTGAGGCTTGGAGTGTTTCAAGCCACCCACTTTGGCTTTTCTTTCTTAAAATGTTTCTGAGGTTCTGCATTCAAATGATCAAATGCTCAAAAAACAAATCTTCCAATTCATTGAATGGTACTCGCCACCCCCCCCCCCCCCCCCCCAACACACACACACACACGTCATAATTACTCAAGCACGTGTAAAAGACATAACACAAATAAGGATATATTCATAAACTGTAATCCAAAAAAAAAAAAAGAATATATTCACAATTCACAGAACAAGTCTTATCCCAAAAATCATCATTCATCATCACCACTTCCTCCAAATATATATGTTCCTTTCTATTTGCAGGTCTGCTGAGTTCCAATTTAGGAAAATTGGTCTGAAATCTGAAACTCATGCAGAGAGAAAGATAAGTCTGCATTCATCATTCAAACTTATTGCTAGTTATAGAAAAAAGCATCATTGCTTTTTATGGTTAAAGCCTAACTGCACCAAACACATGCTGTTACTGCAGTATGGTTATATTATACCTAAATACAGTGAACTAACACCCTAAGCTTATCTGGTTCATAGAACCTGTGTAGTGAAATAAAAAAGAATAAAATAAAAGTGTAATTTCGTGGGTGAGAAATGACACTTGAGTCTCAAAAAAATGATGATGATGAATACTGCATTTATCGACCTTTGCGTAATAAATTCATTCACTCTTTTCAATTGTAAATCAAAAACAGAAAAAGACTAAAAAGGTAGAGTAGAGAAGAACATTATACCTGCAACACAAGCAATGACTGGGATGTGTTGGCAAGGTTTACATCTGAGAACAAGTTTCTCCGTTCTATCACTTGCCTCGTGCTTGAAACCGCAAAAATGTTGCATATCAGTTCATATTTGTCATTTATTATGCAATTAGTTAAGCAACTTGACATGCAAATTCAATAAATAAGAAATAAAATACTAGTGTGTGTGTGTGTCTATAAGTGAAAAGACTCATAAACTCATTGTTGCCAAGTCTTGAGTTAAGAAGTGGTAAAGAGCCCATTTATAAGCATCATCTTGTTGCTGTTAGGCCCCACTTGTTTCTCTTCTTTTTCAAGATGCCCACTAGACCAAACAAGTGGTAACAAAGCCTGGTTCGATAGGATGAACTTGTGTAAAGATGATGATGAAAAACCTTGCTTACAAAAAGCCTCTAACGCACATATTTATGTCGTAAAGGTGGACTCACACTTACGGGACAGATTTTTTTATTGCCCTATATATAGTAAAACACAATTGCAAACTGAAATGATGGAGATTAATTGGGAGCACATGCAAACATTTTCTTGGCTAAAACTTTCAAATGAAGAAACTTGGCAATGTAAGGTCATCTTACTAACAATAAGACCAAGACCACTCCTTCTAATCAAACATAACATTAAGCTCATACCACATGATGACACCTCATTGGAAGACCCTATGTATGCTTCGACATTC
Source organism: Acacia confusa (assembly GCA_037074495.1). Taxonomy (NCBI): domain Eukaryota; kingdom Viridiplantae; phylum Streptophyta; class Magnoliopsida; order Fabales; family Fabaceae; genus Acacia; species Acacia confusa. The sequence continues at coordinate 9,678,623 of CM073504.1, read as the reverse complement.
AATTAGTGGGTAGTCTTCTCTCTATCAAAAAGTAAAGGAAATTATACAAAAAATAAGTAGAGCGGGCATCGATGAGACGAACAAAGGCATAAGGCTACCAGAACTTCCTGATCATCAAATATAGATCAGGATTATTTCTTTTCTTCTAAAAATATTCTAAATAATAATAATAAATCCCAGACGTGATTGAAATTCAGATTATTCTGATTTCTTCTAATAGAAAATACAAATTAGAGAGAGAAATAATACCTTCTACTGGCATAATCAAAGAGTTTGCCATAAGCTGAAAACACAGAGAGCAATCTCAGCATCACAGAGAGTTGAAAGCTCCATAGCCTTCTTGAAGAGACCTTTCCTTCTCTTTGAAAAGGTCACCTGCCTCGCTGCTAAGTTCTCTATCTTCTTTATAGCTATCTTCCTTCTGGTCATTTCAATCCCTCCTTCTTTGTGAGTAAACAAATTTAATTTTTTTTTTAAAAAAAATAATTTGAGAAATCTACAGCCAGAAAAGCTTTAATTTCTACATGTTCTATGTTGGATTGGAATAGTAGTGAGCCATGAGTGTTAAAGAGATTAGGAAGAAGAAGCAGTGCAGATCAAGGAAAACAGAAAATAATATGAAATGTGGCGAGAGAGAAGATAGGGTTTGTTGAGAAGAAGAATCAAGAATCTGAAAAGCGATTATGAAGGAAGAAGACAAAATGGAAAGAAAGAAAGAAAATAAAGTTTTTGGAGAGAAGAAAAGCTTTTTTTTTAAAAAAAAAAAGAATCAAAATGGCAAGCTTAAGCTTAATGCTCAATTCGCCAGCTATGTACAACATCCAGGTGATGGTGCAAGAAAAGCTAGAGTAGGAAAGATAGAGGCAAGACCTTGTGTCCACAGGCTTTCCTCATCTTAACCTTTTTTCCTTCTTATTTGTTCCTTTTAGTAAAATTATCCGCAGCTTTCTGTCCACGTCGTTTCTTAAATGGCCATCAAGTTGGAATTAAAAAAAAATCTGAATAATTCTTCATTTTGGAGATACCGCAGATCGATTTTTATTTTTTAGTGCATGGAGGTGGTCCTTTCCCCCGGATCAAACATTGTGAGTTTACCGCCCCCCCGGGCCGGGGGCGGGTGGTCAAAATGAGTTTACTCTCGTCACACCCTCTTCTGTTTTATACCATACATCAAAGAAATAGCATGACAGAGCATGCCAAAACGGTTTGGACCAATAAATACCGGTAATAATAATAAAACTTCCACCAATAAATACCAAGACCAAACCCCATTGGGCAAGTAATAACACAGTTATCCAAAATTGTCCAAACAAATATAGTATATAAATCTCCCACAACTCATCAAGTAAATATAACTAAACTATTACAAAAGTATCTAATCTGCTAGCCAGCCCACATCATTGCTCAGTACTCACTACTTTGCACTTAGATCCAGGAAAAGACGGAGCTTCTTTGGGATCCCCCCCCCCCCCCCAAAATATTTTGTTGTTCTAAAAATTTATATAGAAATTACATGGCTTTTACAGGGTTGTCAGGGGCTTAGGAGGCGTTGGGTTTGGAAATTGTGGTGGCGGTGAAGAAAATGACGAGGGGAAAGCAAAGGAGCAGAAGGAAGAAGAGTGAGAGAGTGTTGGGAGAGGGCATGGCTGAGAGAGGCTTCTTCTTTACCATCAAGAATCTCTGTTTCTTTGATTCTCATTGCTCTTGATCTGTGTGTTGTCAAAACCAGTGTGTTGTCAAAACCTGTGTGTTTCTTTGATTCTCGCTGCTCCAAACCTGTTCGTTGCCGGCATCCATGTTGGCTATGGCTTCCAGAGAATTTTTGATTGATTTAGTATATATTTTAATACATTTAAAAGGAAAACTAAAGGGCGAGAGTTTTGGGCCCCCATGGAAGCTTCATGAGTAATGGTGGGGAAATTGTATTGGTGGACCATGGACTTGACTTGAAAAGGAAAACTAAATTAAATGGCCAATTCCTTCTCTGTTAAAAATATAATCAAAATGGTGTATAAATCTCAAACAACTCTAAATATTTGTGCATACAAAGTTGAGATTTCTTGCATTTGGTTTTTGCACTTGAGATTTCTCTGAACCGCCAAATCCCCCGTCACTGTTTGGCCCCCCAAAATAATTTTTTAAAGCTCCGCCCCTGGATCTAGGATCCTTACATTATAAGCTCTACCTGAATCTTTTAAACGATCTGGGATTCAAATTGAACTACAGAGTAACAGTTAATCTTATACCACAATCGTAAAAACAACAATACAACATTCATCATACATGCAATCACATAATGCAACATAACATTACAAACAATGTAGATTGCAAAACACAGGACCCTATAAGTCCTAGATCCATAGCACTAGAAAAACAACAACAATTGGGCCTTGAACCTAGAAAACCAAATACAATAAACAGGTGTCCTAGACACGGATCACAATTCATGATACAAACATGCATATATAAATATATAAAGCATATGAGATTAAAGTTACTACATGTTACTCAATAGCGAAATAGCATTAAGGTTCCTTGCCAAGCCTTGGGCTTTTGTAATTTCCTATAATAATGAATAATATGTATTATTTTACACAAGCATAATAAGAGGTCTTAATTATCAAATATGACTTATCATAACCCTTACATGATAAGTAGTATAACATTGACCACCATTTATATCATTTTCAGACCTTTACCAAAAATTTTAGAATTTTCCTCAAACTTTGAAAATTCATTGTTAATTGTATATGTGTTCAAATTAGGTGGTTCCAAAGGTTATGTGACCCTTGATATGTCTGTTTCCCCATAAAAATATCACCAGCAACCAAAAAAATTCGTATAGTTCTAGAATAATTTAAATATCTCTACTTTCCAGATTAAAATTCCAAAATCATAGGTCAACTTCAAAAATTAATATCTCCATGTACATAACTCACAATTAAGCCCATGACCTATCAAATTAAAGTTTAGAATGTCTACTTTAAGATTGTGTAATTTCATAAGCATTGGACACAATTTATTTATTCAAAAGTATGTTACAAATCGTCTGCGTCACAAAGTTTCAATTCTAGCAGTTTTAACATTTTATGGAATTTATGTCTAATGTTTCCACAAATCTTTTCCCATCTTTATACCATACTATTTTCCTTTCTAAACATGTTGGAAACATAAAAGCACATAAAATTCCACCATTTACTAATGTATTAGAATTAGAATTTTGAATTTTGGTGGCTTGGATTAAAGAAGGATGTGACTACATATGTGGCCAGATGTCTTACTTGACAAAAAGTGAAAATTGAGTATCAATAACCTATTGGGCTTTTGCAGTGTCTAGAGATTTCTGAGTGGAAATGAGAAAGTGTTACCTTGGATTTAGTGGTAGGATCACATAAAATCAAAAATTATGATACAATCTTGGTGATTATCGACTGTCTTACTAAGTCAGCACATTTTATTCCCATCAATGCTCATTATTCTCCCGAGAAATTGGAAGAAATTTATATAAAAAAGTTAGTGAGACTCCATGTGTACCAAGAAGTATTATTTCTAACAAGGATCCTCGGTTTATTTCTTGATTTTGGCAAGCTTTACATGGAGCTATGGGTACAAGATTGAGATTAAGTACAACATGTAATCCTCAAACATATGGAAAATCTAAGAGAACTATAAAAGCCATCATGAGAGCATCCAAATGGCTCCCTATGAATTGTTATATGGAAGGAAATGTCAATCACCCTTATGTTGGACAACATTTTCTGAGAGTAAATTGTATGGACAAGATCTAGTTGATCAAACCTTTGAGCAAATTAATTTAATCAAGATGAGGCTCCTTATAGTGCAAAGTAGACAGAAAAGTTATGTTGATAAAAGAAGGAGGCCTTTAGACTTTGAAGTTGAAGATCATGTATTCCTGAAGGTATCTCCAGTTACAGGAATTGGTAGAGTAATTGGTCCATTTGTGCATAAGTCCTTGATACATTAGTCCATTTGAGATTTTGGCAAAACGTGGACTAGTGACCTATCGAATAGCTTTACCCCCAAATTTGAGCAGACTAGCTCCATGATGTAGTTCATGATTCTCAATTAAAGAAGTACCAACCAAACTTTGAGCATGTTATTGAATATGAAGATATTGATTCACAAGATGATCATACCTATGTTATTGAGTTGGAGTAAATTATTGATCATCAATAGAAACAACTAAGGAATAAAAGTATTTTGTTTGTAAAAGTGGTTTGGAAGGAACAACTTAGAAATAAACTGGAGGTAACCTAAGGAGTGGAGGAGGACATGAAGTAAAGTTACTCAAAATTTATGTACTAGAGTGTACAAGATGTGTAACAAATTTCAGGGATGAAATTTATTGAATGAGGGAAATTGTAATATCCCTATTTATTCTTTTCTAAAATTTCCTTGTACGATGAGTTAATCAGTGAAATGTCAGTTGAATACTTGATTTTTCATGAAATTATAAATTTTGGCATAGATTGTGATATAAAGATATTTGCATAAGATTGGTGTTTCATTGACTATTTAGGACATAATTTCACCTGAAAGGACTTAAAAGGAAGTCATGTGTAATTTTTCCTTAATTAAGTATGTATAGGGAATAAAATGATAAAAAAATGACTCCTTTTTATTTAAAATGAGTCATTTGCCATATTTGACTAACAAAGGGAATTTTACTAATTGTGTGACTATATTTAAATGGTTAGAAAATGTCACATGAAGGTCGTTTTCTTAGTGCAATTTTCGACTGAGAGAATGAATGGCAAGAAGAATGTTTGTTATATTTTAAGTTTGTACATAAATGGTAACATGTCTTTATCATATGGACTAGAACCAATGGACAATAAAATCAACATGGTAGATCTCTAAAAGGCTACTGTAATATCTCGGATTTTTGAGATCTTAAAGGCTGCGTTATATGTGAAGATATATTATGGACTTTGGGCCTTATTATAATTCAGTTGCTCTAAGCCCAATTAAGTTAATCCGGCCCATGGATAGATAACTCATGTTTTAATAACAACGGAAGGTCAATCACGCATTTTGGTGGAAAAGGGGAAAGATCTGACGAAAAATCCCACTCTCATGCTGCGTCAGCGCATTTTCCTCTCTCTTTGAACAAGCAAGAGTTGAGAATGAAAGCAATGCCTGAGAGTTCAGTCATCTTGCTGCAAACAAGAGTTGAGAATGAAACCGAGAGAGAGAGAGAGAGAGAGAGAGAGAGAGAGAGATAGTAAGGAAGCATTCGCTGTGATTTAGCTTTGTATACTTATTCTATGCTTGCATCAAGGGCTAAAGAAGTACAATTTCAACGAAGATTCGAACAAACTAAAGGTAACTATCGATTCTCTCTTTTTTCTAGTTTCTATCTGTATTTTGAGGGAGTTCTAAGAGAGCTAACTGTAGAAGAAAACCCAGAAAGTTTATGCTAAGAAGAACTATAAGAACCAAACAATGGGATCTCTTTGTTGCATAAATTGTAAATCTGGGGGATGGATAAAAGAAGAGACAGAAGTGTGTTCTTGAGATGTATGATAAGAGAAAGGAAACTCGGGTAGTGTGACTACTGATGTGTAGGAAACTAGGAAAAACGATTCCAACACTATCGCCTTAATCCGGCCATGTCATCATTCCCCAATAAAATCATGCGCAAACAATTGCACCATACCCGAGCTCTATCTCGGCAACCACTACAGCTGTAAGTTCACACTACCTACAACCTATAACTACAACTCGACAAAGATAACTCACAAACAGAACTACAACTACAAACCCGACAACTCACACAACAACAACAACAACATAGAACTACAATTACAAACTCGGCAATTACACAACAACAACATACAACTACAACTACAAACCCTACAACTACGACACACAAACCTTACCTCATCACTCTATAACCCGTCACTTCAACGCACACATTAACACAACCAGATACCCTTTAAGGAATCCGGGGAGAGAGCAAGAGAGAGATATTAGGGGTTTCTGATGTCCTAAGTGACTAATGGCAATGATACCGTTTATAGGTATTCCGAGGTACCTCTGCTGATCCTAGCACTTCTGAGAAAGACTTAAGGACACAGGATCGAGATGGGTAATTGTTATCTTATTGACCTGTATGGTTGTGTTCTTGTACAATCAGCTATGTCTGCTAGATAATTGCATGTATGTATCCAAGCTATGGATTGGGGCTGCGTATCCCGTAAAGCTACGTGTTCTATGAACAGGGCTGCATTTCCTGCTATGAATTGGGGCTGCGTGTCCCATAAAGCTGCGAGTTCTACAAACAAGGCTGCGTGTCCTGAAGGGTTGTGGTCCTTGGCCCTTAACTGCGGTTATGGTGTGACTTATTGTATTACATATTTATCTATGCTTATCATGTGATATATGGTCATTAATACTTCATATTTGTGTATAAGACTAACTATTACCCTTGGGGTCCCTTCATTAGAACTCTAGATTGTATGAAAGAGACAAGCAGTGGATTGGAATCACAAGGCAAAATGTGCCTGTGAAGAGAAGCGGCTTGCGATTGTTATATTTAGATTGGGTTGTAATTGAACTTGTTTGTCATTTTCCTTATCTCGGATTTGTACTATTATCCCCTATCCCGGATTTACCATGTTAAATTTCTCAAAAGAATGGATTAATGCAATTATACAGTTATTTCCGAGTTATAATGACTAAGTCATTTCCTGAAAACTTATATTCCACATTAAGTTATCCAAATCATTTCGATGTTGTGCGTGATAACTCTGGTAAATAAGAGGCCTTAAAATTCAGACGTTACAGCCATGTTTCAGCCAAGATGGTCAAGGGAAGAATCAAGGAATATTCAATATGTAAAGGAGATCAAAGTATGAACATAAGTCAAGAAGTAAATTAACTAAGGCACAAATGCAAGATTTTGATTTGTGCCAAGTGTAAACAAGATAAGGCAAGGAGGACAAGAGAAAACGACAAGTCTTAAAAGTAAATAAGGAACCTTATAGACATGGTGTAACAACCTTCCAGTAATATATCATACATCAAAGCATTATAACGCAGCTTAGTGAGCAAAACGGTTTAGGCATAGTATATTGATAATATATTAGAAATTTTGATTATAAATTCTAAACATAATTACATAATTTTTCTACGAATATCCCTTAAACAATATGGAATCGATTTGGCACCTTCTTTGCACTGACATCCATCGCTTTGTCCTGGGAGCTATGTCCAATATACTATACAATTCATAAGTAGCAACAAGGCTAGAATCCTGAAGGATCCCAAAGTAACATATTAATCTCATATTCAAAATATGTACAATATATGATAGTAAACCATAACCAAGAATAATAATCAAACCAGAGCATTCAGCGTATATCACAAGTAACCAAATAATGCACACAGTGTTGATTGCATAATAGCACGCAGCCAATTTTGGAACAACAGTCATATTTGCACACAGCGATGACTGTAGAGCACACAACAAGTTTTGGATCAACAGCACTGGGAAAACAACAACTGAATGAAATACACACATGTCCCAAACATGGATCCACAATCATGATAAAAACATGCATACACAGACATATTAAGGATATGAGATTAAAGTTACTACCTGTATGCTTTACCAATTCTCAAATTAACTCTCGATCCTTTCATTACCCAAGGCAAGTATTGAATCCACTACTTGTTTTCGTAGTCGGTTCTCTACTCTGATACTTGTTTCCTCTTGCTCCTTCTTCCTCTCTCTCTCTCTCCCCCATGTTTTGGCCAAAAAATGGCCTAAAGACAAATGAGAGGAAAGAGATATATATAGAACATTGGTGCGATTGAAAACGCGCCACTTGTCTTGTCCATAACACACCACTCGTCTAGTCCATAATGCGCCACATGTATTATTTCCACTGGATCAACACAAAAGTAGCTTTATGTTTTATCATGATGAGAGACACGTATCATGGTCTTATTGGAACAAAGCAAAAGTGCTTTCGTAGTAGTCATGAAGGGACACATGTCACCTTTCTATTTAACCAACAAAAGAAGCTTTTTATTTGTTATGATAGGGGATTCGTGTAATATTTCTATTGGACCAACATAAAAGTATGTCATAATGAGACAACATGTGTCATGTTCTTATTGTGCCAACACAGAAGTTGTGCCAAAGCAAAAGTTGTGTCATCACTAATCGTCATGACTTACTTTGATAAAACTACTTTATCGGTGTTTATCCGGGATTCTACTCGGGTTTTACTCAGGATCGCGTCACATATACCAAGACCCACCAAATGACATCATATATCTGTCTCTTCTCTCAAAAACGCATGGTACACCAATGTGCTCTGGAAATACAATGTATACACCTATACTGACACGTTTTTTCCTCAACTAATCGTCCTATACCTCAGGACATAGTTGAGTAGCATCTTTTATCAACCTAATGGCATCGTATGGCTGTCTAGTGCACTTCTGCATCAACAATTTAATCCTACGGCCTACACATGCTAAATCTTCTGCCAAGTATGGGCGTACATCATAGTCCCATAGAGACTTTCTATGTCTTGATATTGGATTCTTCCCCAATTGGGCTTGGTCATCTATCAAATTTAGGCTTATTCTGTAGTTGCTAGGCCCAAAATTCAAGATGTTACAAATGGTATATATTTCGGCCAATAAGGAGGTTAGAGGAGCACAAATGAAACTTGATGCAATAACATGCCACATTTCCACATAGAATTCAAGACAATTAAATTCCCTTTTGTCCTAGATTTTTGTCACTTGTCATAAACTAAGTCAAGAAAGGAATTAAAAGCCATCTTCAAGGGCCCTATATGTCTACCAAAGAGACAAGGAAGAAGGAAAATTCAAGAAGCTTGGTATTTAACACATGTTGTAAATAAAAGTCAACATAATTAATTCCCTTTTGTCTCTTGTCTTTATAGGGGAGAAAGATGACATAAAAAGGGGCCCAAGGAGAAAGAAAAAGCTAGCCATACAAGAGGCACAAATCAAGTAAGTAGCTATCCTAGCTTCTTGTGCTTATTCTTGTTGGTTTAAGTCATAAAATCTATTTTCCTCTGGTTTCTTGAAATTTTAAAAGATTGAAACCCTAAGAATAGTTGCTATTTAAAATGCTTAAATGAAGTATAAGTAGGTAAGAGGTTCAAATAATAGGCAATAAGGTGATATAAGCCTAAAATCATGCTATATATAAGGGTACATTGAAGAATTACTTGAGACTCTCTCTATGCATATTTTCGGCCATGTGCAAAACATAGAGAAATAATGGGATTTTTTTTTTTGATATTATTAAAGGGTTTAAAATGAAAAAATTGGTGTGGAATTAGGGTAGGAACATAATATTTGAAGCCATGAGATTAAATTATGAAAAAGTTCAAAACTGCCCGTCTTGAGAATTTGTGTGGCAATTGACTTGTGATATAATTTTGGACATGTAAATGGTGTCCAAAAATTATGAATTTTTTCATAATTAAAGTATACACAATAAGATTTATTTTGATAGATAATTCGTAATTTTTAGAGTTGTATACAAAGGGATATGAATTTTTGAAGTCGACACATGATTCTAGTGTGATACCCTAAAATTCCTATTTATCATAAATATTACATTTTGATAAATAACACCTAGGTGAATATGTGGTCTCAAAATTTGTGTAAATTATTAATTAAATTTTAGGCAATTTTCCTTTGGAATTAATTAACTAGAGGTTAATTATGGACATTATTTAGAGGCCATATTTTAGTCTAGAGACAAGAGGTAGATGACAACAAAATTAAATAGATATTTAATGCATAATGATTAAGGCAGATTTAGGCTAAAATTGCATAAGCCTATTAAAAGAAAAATGCCTAATCAAATGTGAATTTACTTATGTAAGTATTTTCAATTTGGTTAAAGGCAATTAAAGGCATTAATTTAAGACTAATTGCAAGATGATTTGAGATAATTAAATCATTAAAAAGGGGCTGTTATATATTCAAAGATATAAAGGGATTAATTGATGAAATTAAAAGCTAATGATGCTTTAATAACTTGGATTAATTAGCAAATCAATTAATATAGGACAATAGCAATAAAGAAGGAGATTAAGCATATGATTAAGCTAATTAATTGTGCCCCAAAAGTCAACAATGGAAACTAGTACATGGTGGAGCTTTATGAGCCAAGTGTTTTCAAGATATTTTCATCTAATTAAGCTTAAGTCTTCAATTAATTAAAGTAACCAATGATGGTTATATTTAAGAAGCTTTAAGCATTAAATTAAGGATTTAATTAAGCTTTGCTAATCACTTTGAAAAGTCAAAGTAGGGAACCAAAATCAAAGGCCAAGATTAAGTTTCATAAAGGTAGATCTAATGGCCTTAATAAATCCCCTAAATTAACCTAAATCCATGTGAAGCTTCATAAGCCAATAAGAAGCTTTTTATACAAAAGAAAACACAAAAAATCAAGAGAGAAGGAGGGGGGACATTTTTTGGTGACTTGAGGAGGAAGAAGCAATTTATAATATTTTAATGAAGATATTATGTAATAAATCCATGTGAATTTGGATGAGCCAATGAGAAATTAAAGAATTGAGCTTAATCCTCATGAAATTAAATGAACCAATGGGAGAATTCAGCCATGAATTAATGGTAATGATTTAATCTAAACAAACACAATTGGATCCAAGGGATAGAAAGCAAGAAGCTAATTTGGAACTCTAGGAAAATTACCACTTATGCCATTGAGTATTTGGCTATAAATAGAGAGCTATCATTTCTTCATTCTTCACACCAAACTCAAACCAAATAGGTGAGTTTAAGAGAAGAGTGGAGCAAGAAGGAACAAGGAGTAGCAAGTTTCTTCAAGAGGTAAGCTCTAGTTCCTAAATTTTAGTTTTTAGTTTTTATAAGTTCTTAGTATAAATGTTAGTTTAATCTAGGAAATAGGAAGTAAAATTCCTACTCTTGTTTTATTGAAAAATGCCTGAAGAGGTGAAAACATGGTAGGAAATAAATTTTGGAAGTCTTTGGATTAAGATTGTAAAAGTTGCAGAATTTTCGGTTCTTAAATCTTTGTCAGGTAGCGAAAAAGATGCTATGATTTTATGTAACAAATGAAGTTATAAAATCATGAAATTTTTCAGAAATAAAGTAGACATTTAGGGATTTCTAAATATATAAAATATGTGACTCTTTGATCTTTGGTCAAGGAGATATGGATTTTTGAAGTTAAGCTATTTTTGCTGGAATAAAATCTAGGCAATGTTGAGAAAAGTTAAAACTGGGAATGATGGGAATGATTCTTGGTGTTCTAGGTTATGGGAATATTTTTCCTTGAAAATAGACATGCCAAGGGTCATGAGGAATTTTACAGCACCGCAAAATGATTTTTGTAGAATTAATTATGATTTTTCAAAGTTACCAAAAAATCTGCCCAGAAAATACTGTACTGCGTTTTTGAATAAATGTAAGGGCAGAATTATAAATAACAAATCCACCAAGGGTAGAGAGGTAAATAGAGGTGGAAATTTCTCTTAGGATGTTATTCTAAGTGTTATAGTGATATGTTAAGATATCTGGGAAGTTCGGGGTCGGGTTCAAAGGTTGAGAAAGTTGGTCATTACATGGTGAAAGGTACATTTACGTACTGGTAATTTTAACACTTGTGTGTCTTGTATGCCTATATATGATTGTTTGATTCATGTGTTATGAGCAAGACTGTGGTTTCAATTGTTTGCATACATTCAGGGTAGCTGTGGATTCAGCTTGACGCGGGTTATAGTCTTGATAACACCGTTTGTATGTTTTCCTAACGCTGAGGACACGAGGGGTCATCGTGGCACTGGTTATGTGCAAACATGGTCGTACATGCATGAGCTGTGTGTTATATATGACGATTTTGACATGCATTTGCTCTGTATTATGTATTGTTCACTGAATGTATTGAATATCTGTCATATATACTGTTTATACTTTTCACATGAGGTTAAATGTTACCTGAGATCCAATGGGTATTGGACCTCAGATTTGTCTAAGGTCCAGGAAAGGAATCGGGATAAAGAAGGTACCGGTAGATGGAGCCGTGAGAGAGGCACCGATGGACGGAGCTGGGAAGAGACACCAGTCAAAGCAAATTCTGGAAGAGCATCCTCAGAGTATTCATTCTGGCATGATTTAACTAGGTTACCTCAAACAGTTTTGTGCCAAAGGCAGGGCTAGTCTATGTGGATCAATCAATAAGTCGCCGTGAACTCGGTGAGACTTCCATGATAGACACCTACCTGGCCAAATTGTTTGATTAACTGAGTTAGGTTCATTGCCCCAAGTCTAGCTACGGCTTGGTTGAATATTGTATAGTTACATGTAAGAATTGTAATTATACAAAGTTTGTATATTGTATCACATAAATATTCTTTCGGGAAATTTTTAATATACCAGCTTATGTCGGGGCATCAGCATATGTCTGGGCATTTTATATCAGATACTCATTGTCCAAATATTAGCACACGCTATCCGTTTCCGCATTACTCTAGGCTGTAGCACCTCAAACTCTGTTGATTTTCTTAAAACTAAGTGTCAACCGACACGATTTTCAAGCATGAAATTTGGGGTATTACATCTAGAACTTTGATATGACCAGTGGTGATTTTTAAATTATTCTAGAATTATATAAATTTTCTGGTCATTGGTAATATTTTTGTATGAAAATAGACATATTAAGGGTCACATATCCTTTAGAAACATCTAATCTCAATATTTGTACAATTAGATATGCATTTTCAAAATTTGGTGAACTTTTTGGAATTTTACGTCAACATCCAAAAATGAGGAGAATAAAAGTCAAGTTTAACTAAATTGAGTTCCTGTAATTAATGAAGGACTTTAAGATATGAGTTGGATTTAGAATTGTAACTAGCCCTAATATTTTAAGGAGAGTTTTCATAAGTGATAAATATTATTGTATTATTTTAAGAATTTACAAAAGCCCAAGGCCCGACAAAGAACCTAAATGCTATTTGGCTATCGAGCAAATAAATAGTAACTTTAATCTCATATGCTTTATATATTTGTGTATGCATGTTTGTACCATGAATTGTGATCTGTGTTTAGGATACGCGTTTATTACATTCAGTTGTTTTATGTTTAAGGCCTATTTGTTATTTTTCCAAGCGTTATAGATCCGGGACTTGTAGGGTCTTGCTTTCGCAATTTACATTATTTGTGATGTTGTGTTGCATTATGTGACTACGCATGTACTAAATGTTGGTTGTTATTTTCATGATTGTGGTAAGCTACCATACACTGACTATATTTTGAATATGAGATTAATTGTTATTCTGAAATTCAATTTGAATCTCAGATTGTTTGGAAGTTTCAGGTAGGGCTTCGAAGTATTGAATCTTGAGTAAAGGGCAAAGCAGTGAATATTAAGCATTGATGTGAGCGGTTGGGGCCACAGATTTTGGAGTAGCTTTTGTAGTAGTTTAGTAACATTCATTTAATGAGTTGGGGGAGTATTAGTTTTAATTTTGGATAAACGTATTATTAAATTAACCTATGGTGGTCTGGTCCTAGTATTTATTGGTGATAGTTTTATTTATTATTATCAATATTCTGTTCTCCAAACCGATTTATACATTCTGTTACGCTATTTAATTTGGTGAATGACGTTTATTAGAGGGCGTGTGACACATATAATGTTATTGGATTTTTGGGTGATTAAATCCACTCAATAAGACCTTATAGTAATTTTTCTACGTTTTATTTTTTGATAAAAAAATTAAAATTTCATGTTCAAAATACAAGTTATAACAAGTAAAAGTACGTATTACAAGGAGAAATAAAATATAACAAGAAGTCAAGAACAACACCCCTTCTCATAGAGGGGATAGTTACGAGAGAGAGGTTCCTTTCTTTATCAAATTTATATTTATAGTGAATAGGTACGGATGAAAGTTTGGGTAATTAACTATTAACTGTATACTCAATCTAATCAATAAAAAATAGTTAGAAATTATCACCAAAAAAAAATAGTTAGAAATATTTTTGAAAATAATTCAGAAATACTTCATTCAATCCTTAATATAAGAGCTAGTTGGGAAGTTATATTTGATACTAAAAATAAAACATAAATAAACTGTCTTTATAAAATTTATAATTTTTATTCTAAAATATCCTTATTGATTGTGTACATTAAGTTATTAGAGGGCTTGTCTTAATGAAATATGATATTTTAGGAAAATCAATATAGTTTTGTAATAAATAATTAATATAACTAATTTCTTTAATTTTCCCAATTTAGTTCTCTATCTCATATATTAAGGAAAAGGGGGAGTAATATTTATTAAACAAATTGTGTTAAAAGAAGCTTGATTACTGATTTACCCATCTTGTATGAAATGTTATTTTAGGAGTATTAATCTATTTTTTATCTTCCCAAATCAATCTGCTATCCAATATTATTTGAGCATATAGAAATAGGGATGATGATAATAATATATTATTATTATGTTGATTATATATATACAAGTGTATGCTACACACACATACATTTCATTTTTATACTAAAAAATATAATGTTGTAATGAGGAGGACTTTAGTAAGATATAGTGAAATCTAAATTTAATATTTTCAAAAAAGATTTCAGATGAGTTGTGTCATTAAAATTAGTACTAGGGTTGGATTTATTTTTTTTAAAAAAAAAAAAATAGTACGGGGATTCCATTACATGCGGCAGGACTACATGTACTGGGGCTGCTAACTTAACCTAAATATCTACATTCCCATGATGTTGAGGTACCATTTGGAAGAGCGTAGGTGTACCCTTTTATCAGCAAGTCAACATTTGGGGTTGGTGAGACCAATTTAATATCCCCAACTAAGTTTCATGTTCAAAACTGGCACTAATATATGTTAAACCAATAAATATTGTTTCAAGGTATAATTTTACTCTGAAAATAATCATTCAGGACCTGTATTGGGTATCAAGAAGTTTTTTAAAAGGTAATTTTGTCTACCATAAGTGTTAAAAAAAAAAAAGAAATTTATCCTCACTTTTAAAAACTAAAAACTAATGTTGATCATAAAATAGTTAATATTTTTAATTGTAAGGGGCAAAATAATTTATCAAAAAACTTTTGGATACCCAACACTATTGAGTGATTGATTTCGAGGCAAAATTGTACGGTAATCTAATAATATTTAGGTAAAGTATCATTTGCCACATCTTCCTATTATTTTTCAGTTGTATCCATCACCCTAAAAATCAGCGGTGCACTTTTGTCCTTAAAATATTTTTAAAATGAACTTTTACCCTTTAACTATTTCTCAGATGCAATTTTGCTGTTACTGCTAACTCGAGAAGAGTATGAAAGTTATAGTGCATCCCATAACTAACTCTAGAGTGATTTTTAAGAGCATTTCACCTTTAGATATTTTTCAAAACTCTTCATATTATCAGCTCTCTATTTTATACTTTTAGTATTCATCTTTAACATTTTCAACAATCAATTTTTTTTTTTAAAGTTTTTTATAGTCATCTACAAAACACTTGAAGAGCAATGTTATATCAAAACAATACTTTAAGAATAAAATTACACTACAAATAGGTTCAGGGTGTTGCATGCTACTTTAGCCTAAATATTTACATCATGTACTTATATATTTCAAGAAAATTAATGTAATCATCAAAATTCTTATATAATATGAAATTAAGTTTATGACTATATGATATTTAATAATGATAAATTAAATTCAAGCTAAGTAAGTTTAATTTAGAATAGTTAGCTTTCTTAAGAGTTTTATGTCTTCACATGAACCTACCTGATCCTAAAAACTCGTAGAAATTGATCACTAATCCAATTTGAATACCTCTTCAGGATATGCCTCAATAGAAAATTGAAAATTAAAGGTAGCAAGTAATCGAGTCCAGTAGTTCCTTATATAAAATTATTGACTCTAGAGATACGACAATTTGTAGAAGACAAAATTGTTTCAAGCACTAACAAAATGAGAAGCATCCATTTCAAAGAGAGGATGATATGTTATTCACATTACATTTAATGGTTAGAGGTGAGTTGAAATCTAAGTAGTGG
Organism: Acacia confusa; assembly: GCA_037074495.1. Classification (NCBI taxonomy): domain Eukaryota; kingdom Viridiplantae; phylum Streptophyta; class Magnoliopsida; order Fabales; family Fabaceae; genus Acacia; species Acacia confusa. The sequence goes on along the minus strand of CM073504.1, from coordinate 9,662,517 downwards.
TAATTCTATCGATTCCCTGGGAGAAAAATAGAGATGTCTCATATGTTACCTATAGTATGTGGAAGTATCGACATAATTTCATAAAGTCATTCAATCTGATGCTACATGAAAAATATAAGCTAGATGAAGGAATGCCTGCTAACAAAAATTGTAATCAGATTTCTAAAAGGCAATCTAGGAGAGTAAAATATTCTGATAATAGAAGCTTTAAAATCATAATATTCAATAAAATTTAATTCCTGTATAAAACTAGTGGTAAACATTTTAAAATATAATATTTTATCTCAGTTTTAATAAATATATTATATACATATATAGATATTAAATACAAAGCTTATATGTATACACATATGTTAAAATCAAACGTATCATCATTAGAATGAAATCATAACACTATTCCAGATAGAAGCAAGTCGTTTAGAAGAGACGGGGGAAAAAAGATAATTGACACTCTGATCCTCTAAATTGTTGAAAAAATCACGATTTACAATATGAGTTGTTCTATAATTGACCTTATTTGACGGTAAGCCTTAAAAGGACCCGGACATCCAAATCAGACTATGTGTTTTTTTGTGGGGGGGGGGGGGGGGGGGGGGGGGGGACCCCGGAAAAATACTTCATATACTATGCATATTTTTAGTAGGATTGAATTCACAATTATTTAATCATTGTCAATAACAGTAAAATTGCACATTTTTTTAAAAAAAACTTATTTGTAGCTTACGTTGTAAAATGAAAAAAAAAAATTTTTACTTATTTGTAATGGTTATAAACCGTTACAGAAACTGTGACCTTAACCGCTACTAATATTAAATGATACAGAAAGCGCAACATCAACCACTATAAAACAACTACGTAGATACCAATATATAAACACCCCCACAAAACCACATTTAATATACTCTACTTTCGTTTTCTAACACGTTTTCTCCTCGTTGTCTCTCAAATTTCTACATTTTTTCAAAGAGATTAAGTATTTCAAGTAGGCAAGTGTTGTTCAATTGAATCAAATATAATAATTATCGTAATATTTATTTTTTTGCTCTACATTTGTGATTCTAATTCCTCTTAATTAAGAATTGTATGATTTTTTTTTAATTTATTTCCACTTTCACTCACATTTTTTTCATCTACTTTCACACACATTATTCTATCTACCTTCACACACAATATTTAATTTACTTTTACACACATTATTTTTAATATTAAATATTATTTAAATGGACCTAGAATAAACTATACCGTATAATCAAATATCAAATTTTAATATCATTTATTTTAGTAAAAATATATATTATTGATAATAAAATATGTATTTAATTAAATATTTAATAATGATTAAAATATTGATAATAATTAATTATAAATATTATTGACAAATATTGATAAAATATAAATTATTTAATTTAGATGACGATTGAGAATTTCTTTTTCTTTTATGAAGTTGTAGCAATTTACTTAACCACTACAAATATGAACTAAAAAAATTTCAAAAATAAATGACCGAATATTTTATAATAGTTTCAAATCACTACAAATAACAAAATTGAAAATGGCGGGAAAATATTTTCCAAGAAAAATGGTGGGAATATATTGTAGCGGTTATAAAACCGCTACAACTATGAAATGAATTCAAACTAATGGCAAAATCATTTTTCCCTCAAATAATGGCGGGAACCATTTGTCGCGGTTAAGTAACCGCTACGACATAACGAATTCGTACAAAATTAATAGCGGTTTTACAGCAGCTACAATATTTCACCCTGTAGTGGTTTATCTAACCGCTACTAATGTATAATGTTGACGTCAGTTCAGACTCATAGTGGCGGTTATGGTTAACTGCTACCGTGTCAATAGTGGTTATGGAGTGTATAGTATTGATTTTTTTAACCACTACAAATCGGTTTTCCACGGTTGATTTTGGAGCGATTTTATGAACCGCTACTAATGGCTTTTGTAGCGGTTAAAACTGCTACAAATACATCATTTTAATCACTACAAATTGACCTTTTTTTTTGTAGTGTTTCATTCAGTTTAGTCTTCACCTTGAACAAGTTTCATTCTCCATGGAAGGACAATGTGTAACATCCCAGTTTAAAACACCGAATTTTTTTTTTTTTTTAAAACATGTCAAATTGTGATCAGAGTCGAGCATTTCGAGTAACTGAATATTTAAAAGTACATAACCATAGTGTAATTATCCATATACAGACAACTACTGTTTACAAAAAGTAATGTCAGTATATTTACAAAAATATAAACTTCTTCGCTCCTTCTACGAAGACTGTCTGCCCCTCTCCTCCACCCTGACACCTCCTGAACCTGTAGCTACAGCTGAGATCCAATTCCCGATTGGATCGCAGGTAATGGTTAACCTTATGCTCAAATAAACAGTATATGGTAACAGATATTCATAATAACATAACAGCATATCAATACCACATTACACAAAACAAATATCACAACAAGTTTGCACATATCCAGTGCCACGACGGCCCATCGTGTCCTCAGCGCTAGGAAAACCCCAACAGGTTATCAAGACTATAACCCGTGAAAAGCTATATGTACAACCGCCCTCTCTCGGTAGAGTCTCAATAAATGACATATCTTTCACATATATGAATATAAGCAGCATAAGTGTTAAGGTTACTGTACGCGTCCGTACCTCCGTTGATGATTTTGGTTACTCCGGTAGTGTTTTGACGGCGGTTTGACAGCGGAATGACAGCGGAAACAGCGATTCGTGATTCTGGGTATCCTATAAGGATAACATCACCAGTATGAATATCTAAGACCATAATAGGCATTTTAGGTACAAATTACCATTTTGCCCCTAGTTAGCCTTTTTGGCGGAATTTCGCCAGAGCTTCGCTGTTCCGACTTTTTACTTCCAAAATTTTTGCTATAATCTTTTCTATAACATTTTTCTAAGATAATTATCATATTTACTCTAAAAACATGATATCTAAATTATCTTGAAAAATTAAGACTATCCTAACACTTTTACTATAACTACTGAAAAAACTACCGAACTAAAGACTAGGGACCGAAGACTTACTCAGAGCTTCGCTGCGAAATTCCCCGGACTCCTCCTCCTTCTTCCTCTCTCAAATTTTCGAAATGCTCAAGAGAGCTTGGTGTGAAAATGGTGAAGAATGGAGAGGTATTTATAGAAAAACCCGATGGCATTTTCGTAATTTTGTTGAACTTTGTCTGGTCGAATTCTGACCGTTGGATCGCACTTTTCTGAGGTGGCTTCATCTTGGCCTTACACCTCTCTTTGCTGACATCATCTTGAGTCATCAAAATGATGTCATGCTTGCTTCATCTCTTGCTTTATCTGATAAGCCTCTGATTCGGTGTCCTGTTCGCGTAATTCCGTAAAATCTTAAAATTCTGAAAACAGTATGCCGAAGGTCTTTTCATCCTCTTTAAGAATACTGGACTCTCCTTCCCTTATTCTTCCAGTAAGGACATTCCGTTATCCGCCGAAAATCCTCGATTTTCGTGTCCGATTTCAGAAACAATTTTGGCCGGTACTAGCTTCTGGATAAAAATTCACTGACCAATAATATGCTCTGGTTTTTCTTGACCCATAACCATATTCTCACAACAGGAATATTTTCTATCCGTTCTCATTTATCCTATTCATTTATCCTCTGATTATTATACTATTTTCTTTTTAACACATGTTTAATCTTATATTATTATTATATCTAAAAAATCTTCTCATCCTTATCCCTCCTATTTATTTTTTTTTTCGGCCAGCCCCCTTTTTCTTTTCCTTTTTTATTTTCCAACATATATTATATTTATCTTATATTTATCTCTCACAAAATTCCCTTATTGATCCAAAATGAATTTAGGCTTATAAAATTCCCAAAAATTACTTAATAAATCCCTTAATATTTTCTAATAATTTTTTTAATTAAAACTTATCATTTTCTCATAAATATTTTATTGACATCAATAATCTAAGTTTTATGCAATTTATTATCAATTTTAGTATCTATTTTGATTTCTAGAACACTTTTTAAATTTTCCTTCTTTTGTTTTCATAGGAAATATTTTATTAAATTGTCTAAATTAAGGATAATATGGTTTCTAAGTTTTTATAATTATTCCATGCCTTTTAGAATTTGTTACCCTATTTTTAGGATGTTTTATGACCCTAAAATGCCTCTTTTTGGCACTTAATTTTCTTAATATTTCCCTTTGAACATAAATCAATTATTGAAATTAGAGACAACATATTCTCCAATCTTTAATAAATATTTAATTGTCTCTAAGGAATTTTTAGGGTATTACACAATGTTTGTCTCGTGCACCAAAGAGGGCCCTACAAGTTTCTCTTATAGAGCAAATGATAACAAATAACATACAGATTGTTGCCTTAATGGCTCAACATATATATGATACCATATATTTGCAAAGAGCTAGTAGACCTAGTAACCAAACAGGAGCAATGCGAGGGCATAAGGTTTTACAAAGCCTTGACATAGTATGTTAAAAACATGTCTTCCAATATTTATGCTCTAAATTGGTAAAGTATAGGTTATGGCACACAAAGTATACAAGAGTAGAAGAAATGGTAGCAATGTTCTTATATACAGTTGGTCATGGTTTAGGAAATAGAATCATATAAGAACGGTTTCAACATTTAGGAGAAATTATCAATAGGTTATTCCACATGGTTTTAAATGCTAGTGTCAATCTATCAATTAAAAACATCAAACCACTTGATCTAAGTTTTCTAGTTGTCACCCAAATATATCAATTGATCAGCGCTACTTCCCATATTTCGAGAATGCAATAAAAGCAATTGATGGAACTCACATCAGTTGTGTGGTGAGCGAATTTGAGCACAATAGATATGTCGGGAGAAAGGGGTATCAAACATAAAATATTATGGCAGTATGTGATTGGGATATGTGCTTTACTTATGTGTTGGCAGGCTGGGAGGTACTACACATGATACACGTTTGTTCAACACCTATCACTATTCCATCTTTGAATTTCCCCATCTACCTCAAGGTATATCTTCAATACCATCACTATAATTACATTTTTCTTTCATGTTTGTTTCACTTTTCCTATAATTTCTAAGTGTCACAAAATTTCCTCACTTATATGGAAAATATTATTTGGTCGATGCTAGCTATCCAACACCAATTGGATATATTGGTCCATATAGACGTGAACGTTATCACCTTCCACGATTCAGGTGACAACTGGGATTTCAAAATGATAATGAGTATTTCAATTATTATCATTCAAGTTTGAGGTGCACTATAGAAAAGACATTTGGAGTTTAGAAGAATAGGTTTAAAATATTATGAAATATGCCCTCTTATAGCTTTGAAAGTCAAATCCATGTAATTTGTACAATAATGGCTATACACAACTCATTCGGAGATTTCCCCAAACTAATGATGATTTTTTTCAAGTTGACCAAGGAGATTTGGGTGATGAAGATCCACTTGATGAAAGCTCCTCGTCAAATATTCATACATTAGCTTCACCACAAATGAATTGTCTTCATGATAGAATTAGAGACAAACTTATTAAGCATAGGAATAGGATAAATTAACAATGCATTTTATTTTATAAACAATTTTACCCATTAAATATATTTAATTAAAGATTTTATTGTTTATTAATTTTTTTCATAATCATTTAACCTTTTTTTTCAAATTAAAATTTTTATCTTCAACTATCTCAAAATATATACAACTAATATGTATATGTAGTATTTAATATGACTCATGTCCTTTTCAATCAGTTTCCATCTCAACTGATTTTTCAAATAATAATCCAACCACTCATTAGTTTAGAAAAAAAAAATCACTTCTGCAAAAGTCAAATAGGCAATTTAAATACAAATCACATTTTCAACCTAACTTTTTTTCTATCGGGCTTCTGCAAAAGTCATGTAAAAAATAAGTTACCATTCCTACCGCAACCCAAACAGACCCAATATATTTTAAAAAAAAGTACTAGATAGCATACTGTATTATATTCCTAAGCAATAAACTATGAAACTAATTTTAGTTTCTGTGGCAGGTGGCAATAATGCATAGCATTTTGATTTTAAGTGACTGAAATTAGAATAATTGCACTAGAATAAAAATGTAAATTAGGCCATATATCAAACATGTCCAATAAATTAAAATAAGAGATGAGTAAAAGCAATAAAAGGCTCTCTTTTCTTGTTTAATACAAAATGGGAAAGTTTTTTAGATTACCATAAACACCTCGGAAACTTTCTTTCCAATAAATCAATTTGCTATCAATTAAACACAATAAAAGTAATGTCTCCCCTATTTTTATTTCTTAAATAATTTTTCCATGTACCAAATGGAGCTTAAAAGGAGGTTTCAGAACTTACCTCGTTGTGAGAGAGGTGGCCAATAATGACTTGTCTTGATCTTGCTCATGCCTTTGAACCTATTAACACAGTTTCATTTCTCATCTTGATACAAATCTTTAGATAAGAACCGAGAAAGACAAGAATATGAAAACCTGTTCTACTCTCTGATTTTCATCCAAGAACTTGACTTCCTGGATTGGCATTAAATTTTCAAGTCATGGAAAAAACCTTATTTTGTCTCTCGTTTTCTTCCATCAGTCTGCCTTCCTTCATTGATATTAAAAATAAACATGTTAATGAAAAATGTGGGTGACCTATATGAAGACACATAATATAAACTCAAATGATATGACCAGGCTTTTCTTTCAATTTCATCTTTTTCTGATTCTGATTTTTCAAGTAGTCATCAAGGACTTCTATTTTATACACAATTTGAGAATGACTTGCATGAAAATTCAAAATTAAGATAAGTTTTCTTATTTAGGACGCATCATATAGGACACAAATATTTTCATATATTTTGTCTTCAATTTTGAATATCTTGTAAGTGTAGAAAAACTTGAAAAACTAAAATTCCTTAAGAATACACATGCTGATCCCAACAAATTAATGATCCATTATATCTCATTGTAACCAAGGAAAAAACGAATGTACAATATACTCCCTTCAATCTTTAATATAAGATATTTTTGAGGAGGTGATTTTAGTCATAAATACAAGAGGTATTTTTTACATTTGTCTATCTTTTCTTAATTTACCCTAATTGATGCTCCCTTAACAATAATCAAAGAGGAGATGAATGAGGGAAGTAAGAAAAATAACTAGGATGCTTTTCAAAATACATGTCATATTAACTAACTTTCTTAATATTATCAAATTAAGTAAATATATCTTATATTAAGGATTAGAAGGAGTATATGTTTTTTGATAAATGAACACAACTCTAACCTCTTCCTTAAGAATACCGATCTCCTGCTCAAATGCTTCAGCCTGAATGACATGGAATTAATTTAAAATTGAACAACAATAATATATGGAGAAAACATAACATGCAATGTATATAGAAGAAATGTAATATAATAGTGAAGTAACAATACCAATACAATAAACTTTTATATAATATATTAATAAGCTAAATCACACCAATAAAAATATTTCTGTCATAAGGGAAGAACAAACCTTTGCTTTTGAAATGCAATTCAAGCTCGTGTTAAGTAAAACTTCTAGTTTCCTTAGATCCCTTAAATTCAACCCTTGAAGTTCTTCTCCATAGAGCTGCCTGGTAGATGTGGAACTACGGAATTGAATCAACAATAAACACTGTGTAGCATACTACCACCAGTCCTCAATATATTTACTTAATTAATTTGGGTAGGTTAAAGAAATTAGTTAAATAAGTTGTCGAAAATGTATATTGGTTTCCCTACAATATCCTCTTAAATCATTTGCATTGAAACTACTTTTTAATTATAAACTCCCTTAACACGTGCAACTAATAGTAATACTTTAGAAAAAACTGATAAACATTTCAGAAAAATTGGATTGAAATATTATATTTAGAATCAAATCCAACTTTTTAAGTAGCTCTTATATTAGAAACTGGAGCTAATATCTTATATGATAAAACTTGATTTGTACCTTGATGGCTTGATTTGCCACGTACGTTGTGAGAAAATCAATCTCACTGGTTATTTCTTATATTTTACTTTGGTGTGTATATATTTATATATATTTTGATTATTTGTAACTCGGTAAGCATACCTCAATTCGCGAGTCTTCTCTTGTAGTTCCTTGTTTAGCTTAATATTCACCTTCTACCTGTCCAATTACCCAAAAAAGAAAAAAGAATAAAATATCTGCTAGTTTTTCTTTGATATCTCAAAATAAGATACTGGTTGTATAATTGTGAGTGTATGCATTATTGCTCTATTCGGTTTCCAAACCCTATGATTATGAACAATCCTAATCTATGAGTATGGATATACCATACCAAAATACAGTGAACTAACATCCTAAGCTTATATGGTTCATAGAATATGTGTAGTGAAATAAAAAAGAATAAAATAAAAATGTATTTCACGGGTGAGAAATGTCACTTGAGTCTCAAAAAAATTATGATGATGAATATTGCATTTTTCAACCTTACATAATAAATTCATTCACTCTTTTCAATTGCAATTAAATCAAAAACAGCAAAAGACTAAACAGGTAGAGTAGAGAAGAACATTATACCTGCAACTCAAGAGATGACTGGTATGTGTTGGCATGGTTTACATCTGAGAACAAGCTTCTCCGTTCTATCACTTGCCTCGAGCTTGAAACCGCAAAAATGTTGCATATCAGTTCATATTTTCCATTTATTATGCAATTAGTTAAGCAACATGACATCTTAATTCAATAAATAAGAAGTAAAATACTAGTGTGTGTGTTTGTGTCTATAAGTGAAGACTCACGTACTCATTGTCAAGTTTTGAGTTAAGAGTCGTATAGAGCCCATTCATAAGCATCAACTTGTTGCTGCTAGGCCCCACTTGTTTCTCTTGTTTTTCAAGACGCCCACTAGGCCAAACTAAGTGGTAAAGATGATGATGAAAGCTCACATGATGGAGATTAATTGGGAGCACATACAAACATTTTCTTGGCTAAAACTTTGAAATGAAGAAACTTGACAATCTATGCTCATCTTACTAACAATAAGTGTCCGTTTGGATTTAGTTTTTAAAGAATAACTTTCAGGATTTACGAGGTAAGTTGTGAAAGGAGTTTTATCTCGGCTTGCAGAAAATATCTTTTGAAACATAGGTATGCTTCTAATTAAAGATAGCATGAAGCTCATACCAAATGATGACACCTCATTGGAAGACCCACTACACAACAATTCTCTACATCTTTCGATATGTTTAATGTACCTCGTTTCACAATCCTCTAAAGATGAGTGTCATGCACTTTCAGACATACATACTCTTCCTATTTGGCATTTTCTTGTTGATTTATGAATATCCCAAACCCTCTTCCTAATCTTCAATATGCATTTAAACTTTATTATTTAGCTCTTTAATTTGTTGTATACAAATTGATCACATATATATACTGAATAAATGGACAGCACACAATTAACTCTCAACTTCTGGCAAAAAGAAATTACTCTCAACTATGTCTTCTGCTCTTCTTTGTGCCTTCCTTTAATTGTCTCTCTCTAATTGATCTAATCTCATAGAATGCAAGGTTTGTATTTGTTTATACACCCACCACATCATATAATTTTAGCAGTAACCTCAAAACAGTGTAAAAATTGTGGAAGATATAAGCAAAATAAGAAAATTATTAGCATGGAATAATTCATCATCTCAAGATTAGTTCTTACTTGTTAAATACATGGTAATTAATTAATTAATTAAGTGATAATCAAACAGATCAGATACATAAATGCTGACACTCCAAAACAATAGACAAATGAATTATTGGCCAAAATTGGTGTACCAATAATCTAAGCCTAGATTCCAGGTTAAATCATTATGCATTTCCTCGGAGAAATCTCATGTGAGAAGTTTCATTCTATCAAAAACTAAAGGAAATTATACAAAAAATAAGAAGAGAGGGCATCGATGAGACGAACAAAGGCTTAAGGCTACCAGAACTTCTTGATCGGAAAATATAGATCAGGATTACTTCTTTTCTTCTAGGAATATTCAAAATAATAATAATAAATCCCAGACGTGATTGAAATTCAGATTATTCTGATTTCTTCTAATGGAAAATCAAAATTAGAGAGAGATAATATACCTTGCAATGGACTAATCAAAGAGTTTGCCAGAAGCTGAAAAAACAGAGAGCAATCTCACCATCACAGAGAGTTGAAAGCTCCATGGCCTTCTTGAAGAGACCTTTCCTTGTCTTTTAAAAAGCCACCTGCCTCGCTGCTAAGTTCTCTATCTTCTTTATCGCAATCTTCCTTCTCGTCATTTCAATCCCTCCTTCTTTGTAAGTAAACAAATTTATTTTTTTTATAAGAAAATAATTAGAGAAATCTGCAGCTCAAAAAGCTTTAATTTCTACATGTTCTGTGTTGGATTGGAATAGTAGTGAGCCATGTGTATTAAAGAGATCGATTGGGAAGAAGAAGCAGTGCAAATCAAGGGAAGCAGAAAATAAATATGAAATATAGCGAGAGAGAAGATAGGGTTTGTTGAGAAGAAGAAGGAAGAATCTGAAGAGTGACTATGAAAAGAAAATACAGCTTTTGTAGGTTTTTGGAGAGAAGAAAAGCTAAAGTTGGGAAGATAGAGGCAAGGCCTTGTCCACAGGCTTTCCTTATCTTAACTTTTTTTTCTTTATATTTTTTTCCTTCTAGAAATATTATGGGAAAATCCATATAAGGTCCTAAGTAACATAAAAAAATTTAAAAAATGTTTCAAGATTCTGAAAATAGCAGAAAATGCCTCAGGGCCTTTTCTGATATAAATTCATTGAAAACTTTAGTTGTTAACGGGGCTGATAAAGTTGTTAATAAGGCTGATATAGTTGTTAATAGGGCTGATATAGTTATTAATGTTCTAATGAATTTATACTAGAAAAAGTCATGGGGCCTTTTTTGATATTTTTATAATCTTATGGCCTTTTTTAAAAATTTCTTCCGTTACTTGAGCCTCTATACAGATTTTCTCAAATATTATTTGCAGCTTTATGTCCACGTCGTTGCTTAACTGGCCATCAAATCGAAGAAAAAATATGAATAATTCATTTGAGAGATAGCGTGGAGGATTTTTACTGCATGTAGGTGGTCCTTTTCCTGGGTCAAACATTGTAAGTTTGATTTTTTTTTTAAAATATATACTCACATATTAAAGGGAGAATCTCAAATAAATAATATATGTAATGTAAAAACCCTCAACCCTATTAACATTTGTAAAAGATATAAAAATGATATGAATCAAATTGAGATTTTAAAATGATGAATTTTTTATTATGTCATCTCTTCTTCTTCCTCTCTCCTCACCCTCTCTTCCTCTTCCTCCCTTGATGTCCTCTCTCTCTCTCTCCTCGTGTCAAGCTAAGGCAACGATGATGTGGAATGAAGGTGGAGGTAGAGTAAAGTGAAAATGATTGTAGAAACTAATTTCCACTAAGCTTTTCCAATTTTTAGCGAGTTCATGAGTTTTCAGCAAATTTATGAATTTTTCGGTATTTGTGGCCTTTGACAAAATTCGAAATGGGATTCATAAGATCGGTAATGGGTTTGACAAGATTCGTAATGGTTTTCACAAGAGCAATAATCCTGATTTGCATGTTATCATCAGTAAACACTTTTGTCAAATACCATTGCAATTCTTGTTAAAACCATTGTTAAACTCATTAGTCCCATTATGAATTTTGTGAAGCTCACTCTACTATTCACCTTCTTTTTCCTCAACCTCCGACAAGTTCATAAGTTTTCCAACAAGCTTATAAATTTTTTGGCATTTATGGCCTTTGACAAAACTCATAATGGGATTCACAAGATCAATAATGAGTTTGACAAGATTCGTAATGGTTTTTATAAGAGCAATAATCCTAACTTGCATGAGATTTCCGACAAGCTTATGAAAACCAATATTGCTCTTGTGAATCCCATTATGAATATTGTTGATCCCATTGTTGATCTTTTGAATCCCATTACGAATTTTGTCAAAGGCCACAAATGTCAAAAAATTCATAAGCTTGCCAGAAAACTCATGAACTCACCGGAGGTTGAGGAGGAAGAAGGTGAATAATAGAACAGGCTTCACAAAAATCTTAATGAGATTGGCAAGTTTAGTAATAATTTTGACAAAAATTGTAATTGTTTTGATAAAAGTGTTTCCTGATGAAAACATGCAAATTAGAACTATTACTCTTGTAAAAACCATTTTAAATATTGTCAAACCCATCATTGATCTTGTGAATCCCATTACAAATTTTACCAAATGCAACAAATGTAGAAAATTCATAAGCTTGCCAGAAAACACTTAAACTTGTCGGAGGCTAAGGAAGAAGAAAGTAAACAGTAGAATGGGCTTCAAAAAATTCGCAACGTGATTGACAAGTTTAGTAATGGTTTTAACAAGAATTATAATGGTATTGCAGGACTAGAAAAGTGTCAATTTGCGACGGAAAAAAATTCCGTCGCAAATTTAGGCTTTTTGCGATGGGAATATCATTCCGTCGCAAAAAACATAACATTTGCGACGGATTACAAAATCCGTTGCAAAATAGGGGGATTTTGCGACAGATAAAATGTTCTGTCGCAAAATGGCGGAGTTTTCTCCTCCGTTTTGAGATGGAAATCTTGTTCCATGGCAAGCCCTTGGGGGCTTGCGACGGAAACACTTTTCTCTCACAATGCCCCCAAGGGCTTGTGACGAAAATACTTTTCCCTCACAATGCCCCTTAGGGCTTGTGACAGGTATATAGTTTGTCGCAATGCCCCTGAGGGCTTGTGATGGAACTCTAATTTCTGTCACAAATTTTGCAACGGAATCAAATTTCCGTTGCAAATTTAGGAGTTTGCGACGTAAAAGTTTTCCGTCGCAAAATCCCTTTTATTTTGGACTCCCCCCTCCGATTTCTCATTCTCTCCTACTTCTTCTTGAGTCTCACTCTCCCTCGTCTTCAGACTCTCACTGCTTGTGCTCCTCCTTGTGGTTGTCGTCCGGTCTCCTACTTGTGGTCTCCGTCTTGCTTCAATCGGCTTCTCCTTCTTCTTCACCAGGTAAGTGGACTTCTCTTCTTCTATTTTCTTCAATGGTTCTTGTACCGTTGTTGTGGCATGCTTTTTTTTTTTTTTTTTATCTAAAGATTGAGCATGTTAGATTATATAACTGCGAATTGAGGGTATATCAATATCCACCGCCAAGAAATATATATATATTTTTAACTTTGGAATAAAAACTAAGTCATTGATAGTAGCAAAATTAAAAACCTGCCGTAACTTTCTAAATGATATAACCATTCGATCCACATTTTTAGAAGCAATACGATTTAGGGAAGCAACCTTTTTTTTTTAAGATTGATCTTCCAAATAATATTATAACAAAATAAAATATCTATTAAGAAAAGATTATATATTAAAAGACCTATACGGTTGAAGAATATTTACCATATACAGATTAAAAAATTATAATTTGATTGGCATGCAAATATGCAATGAATATTAATTAATCATGCAAGCTTGGTGTGAATCACATGGTTTGTGAATTGGAACTGATATTATGGGTAAAAGAGCAAAAGTACACATGTGCTTTATTCTCGGGAGCATCCAGCACCATATGCTTTTTTTGGGAGCAAAAATACATACATGATTACCATTTTGGAGCAAAAGTCACATCCTACCATTATGTTACTGTTCACCGTCATTAGAGAGAAAGAGATTAAGTGAACAGTAACGACGGTGAATAATAATATAACGATGAGATGTAACTTTTACTCCAAAATGGTAAGTACGTGTGTATTTTTGCTAAAAAAAAAAAACATATGGTGCTGAGTACTCCCAAAGGTAAAGCACATGTGTATTTTTGCTCATTTACCCCCGATATTATTTGTAACCATGTTATACTGTATTTAAGGGATTTGAATAATTTGATCACACAATTTATACTTTGAACCAAAAAATAAAAAAATAAAAAGGGTGAAAATATATAAATATTAAAGATAATGAGAATAGATAGATAGATATTCAAATTAAACTAGTATATTGTATTTCTGTTACAAATTCTGGCCTTCCATGATCTGTAAGTTCACATTTTGTGAGTAGATTGAAGAAGAAAACGTCAATTTTTAATATTAGTATTAATTAGTAGAGGACATTAAATTAACATTAATGTAATTTTTTGTGGGGATGAATTATCCAAAAATAGGAAAGAAAATTATAAAAAAGATATGTGAGGAAAAAGATATTGATAATTTAAAAAATTATACCCATAACTCACATGCAGAAAAATTATAAAAAATTTTATAATTTAAAAAAATCATAAAATTTAAATTTAAATTATAATGAAAGTTTTTATTCAATTTTATAAAATTTTTAATCATTTTTATATTTTTAATGCAATTAATATTTTCTTAATATTTTTTATATATCTTTTTATGCAATTTTATATATTTTTTAATAATTTTTTTTATATTTTTAAATAATTTTTATGATTATTTTAAATTTAAATTTAAATTTTTTTATATGTTTTAATGTAATTTTATGATTTATATTTTTAAATAATTTTTATGATTTTTTTAATTTTAATATTAATTTTTAATGTAATTTTTTATTTTATATTTTTTTAATAAAATGAATTTTGCGACGAAATTCAATTCCGTCGCAAATTTTTGACATTTGCGAAGGAAAGAATTTCCATAACAAATTTCGAAATTTGCGACGGAATTAGTTTTTTGTCCAAAATTTCAAATTTTTGCGATGGACAAAAAAAACCGTTGCAAATTTCAAATTTTACGACAAGATTAGTTGTTTCCGTCATAAATGCGACACAATTTTTCCATTGCAAATTCTATCGTTAAACAGTTTTGCGACGGAAAATGCCTTTTTTGCGACGGAATTTTTCCATCACAAAAAATGAATTTTTTCGTAGTGTTGACAAAAGTATGATGCAAACATGCAAGTTAGGATTATTGCTCTTGTGAAAATCATTAAGAATCTTGTTAGACCCATTATTGATCTTGTGAATCTTATTACAAATTTTGTTAAAGGGCATAAATGCTGGAAAATTCATGAGCTTGCCAAAAAACTCATGAACTCAGCTAGAAATTGAAGCTCGGTGGAAACTAGTTTCTTTCACCATTTTTAATTTGCTCTACCTCTACCTTCACTTCACAAGAGAGAGAGAGGGCGTCGGAGAGGGTGAGAAGAGAAAAAGAGGAAGAGAGGGTGATGAGAAAGAAAAATATATGAGGGGTATTTTAGTAAAATCATTTAAATTTCGAAATCTCATGTTCCTCCCAATCACTTGTGTGTCTTTTTAATTCTGTAACAAACATTTTGGAGTTTTAGAATTTCATATGGTATTTAAATAATGTTTTCCTTATATTAAATAATAACATACACATAATTCAAAAATTCATGACAGCTCTCCATTTGATAAGTAAAATAATCCCTACTTGTTACATTTTTTTTCGTCTTGCCTACTTGCAGATTAAAATACACATTGTATGTAACTTCTTTTGTTAATTTTATACAATACCATTCCGTATGCTGTTATTCTGTGTTTAATAGTGGTGCCAAGTAACTCTTATTTAAACATAAATATCAACCAACACAGATTTCATGATGAGCTGTGTGAAAATCATTATATATATATATGAAATTTGGCTGAAATTTAATGTGAATGTATAATGAATTTTGATATTGATGAATAAAAATAAAAATATAGCGGCTCTTTTACATTAATTATTCAAAATGGATAAAAATAGAAAATATATAATATTTATTTATTCGGATTATTATAATCATATAACGGCAATATTTCCTTATTACTTTTACCATATTGTTCGGTTCCTACTAAAGGAAACCAAATTAATTTTTGTTGTTGTGATATTTAGAGCATGTTTGGCTTCCTCCAAAACCTAGGTTTTTTTAGTATAATGATGATAATATATAATTATTATGTTGATTATGAATATATATATATATATATATATATATATATAAGGTATTCATTTCATTATACTAAAAAGTTTAATGTTGTAATTGTAATACCCTAAAAATTGACTTAGGGTAAATATCATAAATTGGTAGAATATACCTATTAAAATATGTGAATATGAGGTCTGAAACACCTTATATTGAATTTATCTTATTATTACAACAATTTCTCCTGAGATTAAATAATGTGCGAAAAGGTCCTTAAAACATTAGATAATTTTTAAATAGGTCCCTAATATATTTTTTGGGTTATAAAATACCTTAAGAAAATTATGATAAAATCCTAAAAGGCAACTAAATATTTATTAAAAATTAGAAAGTATGTTGTCTCTAATTTAGGTAATTTATGGGATTATTTTCCTTGGAAAATAATGAGACAAAATTAAATATTATTTTGGGGACATAAATTGCCCTATGATTTTTAATATTATGCATGGTGCATAAATTACCAATGTCAGTAAAATAGTTGTGAGATAATAATTATTACTAATTAAGAAAATTATCAACAATTAGTAAATGATTAATTATGTAATTATTGGCTAATTATCTAAAGCACGAATTAAGAGAATAATGTGATTAATTAAATTAGTATAAAAATAAAGTAAATATATGTAATATATATGTGTGTGCCGACATTGATAAAGGAAGGAGAAGGAAAAAATTGTAATTTGATTATAATAATAATGTATAATAGGATATTTTGTTGACTGGATAAACGAGAACCGATAAAAATTAAATTCTACCTTGAAAACCATGAATTAGATTTCTAAAGTCAGAGTATATTATATAAACAAGTGAATTTTTATCTCAAAGTGGCTTATCTCCAAAGTCATTTCCGCAACCGACGGAATGATCATGAGATAAGACTAAGAAGATATTTTGTGGAATTAGGGCAGATAGTAGAAATGAGAACCTATAGAAATAAAATTATAACTTGAAATCTGAGGATGACTTGGTAAAAACCAGGACATATTACGAATCGGTAAATTATTATTCAGAAGTTGATGTTGCCAGAAGTCATTTCCGTATCCGACGGCATATGTCCGGAAATGTTCAGCAAGCAACAGAATGCCTTGAATGGGATCAAAAATTTAGTTAACCCAAGTATCTTGAAAGAGGAAGAAGAGATCTTCGGAGCTATTTTCCCGGAATTTTGAGATTTCTCAAGAATACGCGATTAGGACACCGAACAGGAAGCTTTATCGGTACAAGACCAAAAAGCAAGGAATGATGTCATAAGGATGACATCATCTTTGTGAGGTGTATGGCCAGGATTGTGCCACCTCAAAGAAGTGCGATCTAACGATCAGAAACTGATCAAACAAAGTTCAAAGGAATTACCGAAATGCCATTGTCTTTTTCTATAAATAGCCTTAGCCTTCTTCATAATTTTTCACACCAAATCCTCTCAAGGAATTCAAAATTTCAGAGCAGGAGAAGAAGGAGGAGCCCGGGGAAATTTGTAACGAAGTTCTGGGTAAGTTCTTCGGTTCTAGTCTTTAGATCGGTAGTTCTTAAAGTTTTAGAGTAGATGTTGTTTTGATCTTTAATCTTCCAGTATGTTTTAGATATCATGTTTTAGGATAAATATGATATTTATTTTGGAAAATATGTTGGAATAAGAGATATGTTGAAATTCTGGAAGATTAGAGTCAAAGTAACAAAGTTCTGGCGAAATTTCGCCGATTAGAGAGGTCAGGGGTAAAATGGTCATTTATGACTAAAATGTCTATTATGATGTTAGTAATTGATTACATGCGATATTATCCTTATAGGTTCTGACCAATAGTCATACCATATATCGTCAACGAAGGTACGTTCGCGTACTGTAACACTAACTCTGATAATTATGGTATGCGTGTATGTGCTATGTGTATTGTATGTGTTGTTGTTATGATTGCTGGGTATTGGGATACGCTTGTCAGTGGCCTAGGTGCCGCCAGGATAAGCTTCAAGGGGGACTATGTGCTGCCAGGGTTCAAGAGGCCTAGGTGTTGCTAGGGTTACGCTACAGAGGGCCTATGTGCCGCCAGAATACATATGTCTGGGAGATGCTTGTACTCTTATACTGTTAATGTTGTGAGTATCTGTAGTCCATATACTGTATATGTAAATATGAGGTTAACTGTTACCTGGGATCCGTATGCATTGGACCTCAGCTCTTAACATAGCCTTTGGATCGGGAAGACCGAGAGCCGAGGAGAAGAGCAAGCAGGCCGTATAGAAGACCCGGCTGAAGACTTCCTTTTGACGTTCTGGCGGAAGCCTTCCTTTTGTTGTTGTACATCACTTTTAAAATACTCGGTTACTATACCGCTGTTGTAACCAGCCAGACACACTATGGTTGGCACGTTGAATATATATCAGTTACTCTTCTGCTCAAATGCTCTATTCTGATGATTTTAAATGAAAAAAAAAAATTATTCCGCTTTTGAAAATTAGGGTGTTGTAATACCCTAATTTTCATAATTCATGTAAATATTGTATTTTGGTAAATAAATTAGCAAAATACAAAGGTGAATATGTGTCTCATCAAAGAAAAATAATTTATTGATTATATTTTCTTTCAAACTTAATTAAGAAATTCATATAAATATGAAATTTGATTGGAAGATGAGTTTTAGTAGATGAAAATGAAGGGTAGATGGTTATGAGGTAGATTTCGATGTGATATTTGATTGGAAGATGAGTTTTAGTAGATCAACTTTTGTATGGTAGATGAGTAGTAGATAGACATGTTTATGGTAGATGAGTAGTAGTTAAACATGTGATTTTTGAAAAGAGGTTGAGACCAAAAACTCTATAAATAGAGCTTGAATCCCTCCTCATTCTTCACACCAAAACTCAAATCAAGATAGAGAGTAAGGCAAGATAGGAACAAGAAGAAGAAGGAGTAGGAATTTCAAGAGGTAAGTTCTTGAGCTCTAGCTTATAGATTTTTGGTAGAATTGTAGTTTAATTCAAGAAATTGTAAAGTAAATTTCTATACATGTTTTTAAGGTCTCTGATGAGTTTAAAATGAAAATTAGAGTGAAAACATGATGAGAAATGATTTTTTAGATCAAAGGAATAATATTGTGAAAGTTGAGAAAAATTCTCAGATTTCAGTTTTTTTTAAGTCAGTCACGTTGTGGGAATTATTTTAAATAGTAAATGATCTTTAAAAATCATGATATTTTTCAGAAATAAAGTAGACATCCAGGGCTTTCTATTGATACATAATTTGTAACGTTTTAAGCTCTGGACAAGGAGCTATGAATTTTTTAAGTTAGGCCTTGTTCAGGATGTTAAAATCAGAACAGTAGTTGGAAAAAATTAAAACTGGGAATGACTCAAGGATTTCGAGGTTGAGGCATTATTTTTCCAAAAAACTAGACTTGTTAAGTGAAATTTTGGCTTTGGTTTCACCTCATTTCGATTTTTGTATAATTAGTTATGATTTTTCAAAGTTATTGAAAAATCTGCCCAGAAAAATCTAGCATTTCGTTTTTTAAGGAAATGTAAGGGTAAAATTGGAATATTAAATCTTTTTTCCAAAAAAAAAAATTGGAATATTAAATCCTTTAAGGGTAAAAAGGTCAAAGGAGGTAAAAATAACCCTTAGGATTTTATTTCAAGTGATATGGTATTAATTTTAATATCATATAAAATATGAAAAAGGAAATAATCCGACGATAATGTTATAGGATACCTGAGAAGTCCGGAGTCGGATTCAAAGGTCGGGCGTAATGGTAACTATGTGGTGAAAGGTACGTTCGCGTACTGGTAACTTTAACTCTCCTATGTCTTGTATGGCTTTGATATGATTGATTGAATCGTGTGTGCTTACATTCAGTTGGCTGTGGATTGTTGTAATTATATGATAATGCCGCATGCTTGTTTTCTTAGCTCTGAGGAACCCGTGACTAGGTCACGAGGCACTGGTGAGTGTTGGTAACGATACATGTGCTGTAGGCCATTGTAGTCGGGTACCAATGTGTATGCTGAATGTATGTTTGTTATGATTATCTGTCATGTACTATTTATAGTTTTCATATGAGGTTAACTGTTACCTGAGATTCAATGGGTATTGAATCTCAAACTTGATTAAAGGTCCAGGGAAGGAAATCCGGACCTGGGAAGGTGAAGTGGACAGAGTTGTGAAGAGGCACCAGTCGAGACAATAGCTTGAAGAAAGTTATGAGGGCCTAGTTTTCGGCTTTAATCTAATAAAGTTATTTTAGACTAATTGGTGCTTAAACTAAGAAAAGGTTTGTCAGTGGGTTGTCATAAGTCACCGTGAAAAATGGGGAGACTCTCATTGGATTAAACACCGATCTGGCCAATATGTCTGACTAACTATATTGGGTTCCGAGCCATAGGTCTACATAATGTTTGGTTTACCAAAGAGCTGTATGTAAGTCTCTGTATACTGTATCACATGAATAATCATTCGGGAATCATAATATAACCAACTTATGCATGGACATTTTATATCAGTTACTCATCGTCCAAACGTTGTGCATGCTCTCCATTCCATTTTACTCTTATATGTACACCGTCTGTGAGTTATTGGACACAATAAATGACATGGAATTTTGGGTGTTACAGGTGTTACTATAATACCCGGATAATTATTTATCTGGAATATTATATTGATAAATATACCTATTGAAAATAGGTGAATATGAGGTCTCAAACACCTTGTATTGAGTTTATCTTATTATTAGGATAATTTCTCCTGAGATTAGATAATGTGCGAAAAGGTCCCTAAAACATTAGATAATTTGCAAATAGGTCCCTGAAATATTTATGGATTATAAAATACCCTAAAAATATTATAAAGAGGCAAATAAATATTTATTTGAAATATGGAAGAATATTGTCCCTAATTTAGATAATTTATTAAATTATTACCTTGGAAAAATTAAAGGAGAAAAATCAAAAAGTATTGGGGGACCATATTGGACCCCATGATTTTTAATATTATGCATGGTGCATAAATTACCAATGTCAGTAAAATAGTTGTGAGATAATAATTATTACTAATTAAGAAAATTGTCAACAATTAGTAAGTGGTTAAATAAGTAATTAATTGCTGATTATTTAAACATGAATAAAGGGGGAAAAGATGTGTAAAAAGGTTGTGAATATGTGTGTGTGTGAGTTGTGAGTGTGTGTGTGCCTAAGTGTTGTGCATGTGTGTGTGTGTAGTAAAGAAAAAAAAATCTAAGATATTTAGTAATTAAATAATATTATAATTGTGACATTTTATATAGGATAAATGAGAATAGATAGAAATAAAATCATACCTAGAAAACCATGAACTAGGTTTCTAAAGTCAGAGTATATTATAGACAAGTGAATTTTTATCTCGAAGTAGGCTATCTCCAAAGTCATTTCCGTAGTGATCATGAGATAAGGCCAAGAAGATATTTTGTGGAATTAGAACAGATAGTAGAAATGAAAACCTATAGAAAATAATTCATAAACTAAAATATGAGGATAAGTTGGTAAAAACAAGGTATATTATGAATCAGTGGATTTTTATCTAGAAGATAACGTTGTCCAATGTTATTTCCGTAACTGACAGCGATTGTTTGAACATGTTCAAAAGGCATCAGAATGTCCTTAATGAGATCAAAAATTTAGATAACCCAAGTATCTTGAAAGAGAAAGAAAAGATCTTCAGGACCTTGCTCTCGGAATTTTGAGATTTCCCAAGATTACGTGATTAGGACACCGAACAGGGAACTTTATCAGATAAAGGCACAGAAAGCAAGAGATGATGCAAGCATGACATCACTTTGATGACTTAGGATGAGGTCATCATAGGGAGGTGTAAAGCCAGGATCGTGCCACCTCAAAAAGTGCGATCCAACGGTCAGAAACTAACCAGACAAAGTTCAAAGAAACTACCAAAATGTCATCCACTTTTTCTATAAATAGCCTTCACCTTTCTCTTCATTCTTCACAAGTCCTAGAGCTTTCTAGAGAGAGATTTTAGAGAGAAGGAGGAGTCTGTGGAAATAGTAAAGTGCCGGGTAAGTTCTTCGGTCCCTAGTCTTTAGTCTTAAGTTCTTTCGATAGTTATAGTAGGAATGTTAGATAAATCTTTAGTTTTTCAAGTATGATCTGGATATCATGTTTTAGGGATAAATATGATATTTATTTCATAAATATGTTGGAAGAAGAGATATGTTAAAATTTTGAGAAATAGAGTTAAAGTAGCGAAGCTCTGGCGAAATTCCACCGATAGGTAAGGGTAGGGGCAAAATGGTAATTTGTACCTAAAATGCCTGTTATGATATCAAATATTGATAAATGTGATATTATCATTATAGGATATCAGTAATCTTGTTCCGTTGTCATTTTGTTGTCGTTCCGCTATTTTCCGTCAAAAGTACAATTTTCCGTCACCGTACTAAACACTCGTCAATGAAGGTACGTTCGCGTACTGTAACACTAACTCTGATGTTTATGATATGCATGTCTGTGGTATGCGTGTTGTATGTATAGAGTGTTTATACTGTGGAGTGCATATAAAGGTTAGAGGGTATCTGTAATGCTGGGAGCGATATGTCCATATGTTGGGAGCAATATGTCTGTATGTTGGGAACGATATGGTTGCATGTTGGGAGCGATACATATGCATTGATTGTGATAGACCGTTTGTATATGCTGTTGATGTTGTGGTATATGTCGTCCGTATATTGTGTATGTAAACATGAGGTTAACCGTTACCTGAGGTCCGATGCGCTGGATCTCAGCTCTTAACATAGCTTCAAGGTCGGAAGGACCAAGAGCCGAAGAGATGGACAAGCAGCACGCATTAAGACTTGGCTAAAGACTATCTTTTGGTTGCCGCGGCGTGGGAATCACCAAGGAGACACTTCTTCTGTTTTATGTAGTTATGTTTAGACGTTCGGAATTCTGTACCGTTACTGTAACTAGCCAGACTTATGGCATTTTGAATATATGTATCAGTTACTCTCTTACTCCGATGCTCTACTCTGATGAAAAAAAAATTATTCCACTGTTGAAAATTGGGGTGTTACGGTTATAGTAATGAGAAGGACTTTAGTCAAATATAGCAAAATCTGAATTTCATTTTTTCAAAAAAGATTTCAGATGAGTTGTTAAACTTAAAGTAAAAGACAAATGACATAAAATTAGTACTAGGGTTGAATAAGAAAAGGGAAAATCATCGTGAGGTCCTAAGGACCATAAAAAATTATTAAAAAGTCTCATACCAAATTATTATGTAAAAAATGTTCTTTAGGAACCACATTGTGATTAATTCAAAATGTGAAGTTACCAACTTACCCCTACCAACTTTTGTAAGTGCTTATATGAATGTTGACATGCCTATTTTCACTACCACATGTGCCTACTTTGACCTACTTTGACAATTAGATTTTCTTACCTTAGAAGTTATTAAATTTTACAAGTTAATATCTCAACTTTTACAAGTACATATGCAAATTTTGACAAGTGCTTGTGCCTACTTTCACCACTACATGAACCTACTTTGACAAGTGTTAAAAAGGAAACAAATTTACCCTAACCTATAAAAGTTAATGTTAATTGTAAAAAAGTTGATGTTAACAATTAACATTTTTAGAGGTAAGGGACAAAATGGGTCATCAAATATCTTTTGGTTACCCAAGTACTTCTGATTGATTACTTTCGGAGCAAAATTACACCTTAACCCAATAATATTTGGGTAAAGTATCATTTACCACATTTTCCTATTATTTTTCAAATGCATCCATCACTCTAAAAATCTGTGGTGCAATTTTCTCCTTCAAATATTTTTAAGATGAAATTTTAACCTTAAAGCATTTTTTCAAGTGCAATTTTGTTCTCGCCTTTAACTCCCACAAAATCTGTGTTAAAGTGCATCCAATAGCTAATTGTAGAGTAATTTCTTAGCGCATTTTTTCCTTTAGAGTATTTTTCATAAGTCTTTTCATATATTCAGTAGATTTTATATTTTTAGTATTCATCTTTAACATTTTCAATAACCAAGTTTTTTATTTTTTTGATAGCCATCTACAAAATAATACTTTAAGACAAATATTATAGTAAAATAATATTTTAAGGATAAAATTACATTACAAATAAGATCATGGTGTCGAATGCTATTTTACCCTAAATATTTACAATGTTGTACTTATCTATTTCAAAAATATTAATATCATCATAAAACTTCTTATATAATATGAAATTAATTTTATAACTATATGATATTTAGTAGTAGTCAATCAAATTCAAGGAAGTTTAATTAAGGGTAGCTAGCTTTCTTAAGAGTTTTTGCCTCCACACGAATCTACCGATCCTAAAAACTTAGAAATTGTCACTGATCATATTTGAGTACCTCAATAGGATAGACCTCAATAGAAAACTAAAGAGTAATATCAACAAGTGATTGAGTTCCATGGTTTCTCATATAAAATTATTGACTCTAGAGATACAGTAATGTGGAGAAGACAAGATTGTTTCAAGCACTAACAAAATT
The DNA here is from genome assembly GCA_037074495.1 of Acacia confusa. Classification (NCBI taxonomy): domain Eukaryota; kingdom Viridiplantae; phylum Streptophyta; class Magnoliopsida; order Fabales; family Fabaceae; genus Acacia; species Acacia confusa. The sequence continues at coordinate 9,637,983 of CM073504.1, read as the reverse complement.
AGAAGCACCCCTTGTTTCAAGGAAAGGACGATAGGTAATTCACATTTCATATGACGGTCAGAGGCGTATTGAAAGCTAAGTAGTGGTAATTCTAAAGATTTTCCAAAAGAAAAATAGAGATGTCTCATATGTTACCCATAATATGTGGAAGTATCGACATAATTTCGTAAAGTCATCCAGTCTTAATTCTACATGAAGGACATACGGCAGATACATGAAGAACATATGGCAGATGAAGGAACGCCTGCTAATAGAAATATTAATCAAATTTCTAAAAGGCAATCTAGGAGAGTAAAACACCCTGATAATGGAAGCTCTAAAATCATAATATTCAATAAAATTTAATTCCTGTATATAACTAGTGGTAAACATTTTATAATATAATATTTATGTCAATTTTAATGATTGTATTAAATGCATAGATATTAAATAGAAAGCTCTCTCTCTCTCTCTCTCTCACACATACACATGTCGTAAATTGTTAAAATCAAACGTATCATCCTTTGAATGAAACCATAACACTATTCGAGATAGAAGCAAGTCGTTTAGAAGGGGGAAAAAGGATAATTGACACTCTGTTCCACTAAATTACTGAAAAATTCACTATTTACAAAATGAGTTGTTTTATTATTGACCTTATTTGACGGTTAGTAAGTGTTAAAATATTCTAATGTAGTTTAAAGTCTCTGCTTTTGTTGTTAAATCAATAAATAAATTGTCCATTCTTAATACTTTATAAAATTATAATTATTAAATTAAATTAAATAAATAAATTTAAACTATTGAAGTTTAATCTGAACGGTTTACAACAATATATAACATGAAAATTAAACAAATAATTATTTTACATAATATTTTATCTCAACCATTCATTTTTTTAAAATAATATAGCGGTAAGGATGGGATGAGAAGAAAGAAAAAGAGAAAAAGGACCAGCAGATCCAAATCTATATATGAAAAATAAAAAATTACTCTTCATATATACCTACTCCATGTTTTTAGTAGGATTGAATTAACACTTATTTTATTGTCAATAACAGTAAAATTACACAGTAAATTAACATTTAATTGAATGGTTCACTATTTTTTTTTTCTTCATAAGTAATACAAAATACATTGGTCAACAAAACAAACTGATTGCCGACTAAGAATGACTAAAGTCATGTTCGGATTAATCATGGTAGAAGTGACTTCTTTATTTTTTTTTTCAATTTAATTTCTGCATACATAAAATATAATAAATAAGTTAGATTATTTAATATGATTAAGCTAATACTTATTTGGATGATTAATGTAAAATTAAATCTGAATGTAAAATAAGTAAAAATATATGAATTAATAAAGATAAAAATAGTGTAATATTGAGAAAAATTTGAAAATACTAAATTATTCAAAATTTATAAAAAAATTGGAGAAAAATCCCTTATTAAAAATTTAATGAGTGAGAATGACTTCAATTGGGAATACTGTCATTCTTTGTATATATAAACATATCAAGTTATTTATGTCAATTAAATTTTTAATGAGGGAGTTTTTCCCGATTTCTTTTTTTGGATAATTTTATCAATAAAGATAAAATTGAAAGACAACCATTATTAACCTTGAAGAAAACGTATACAGTTAGGACCAAATGTTCATCCACAAATAAACATGTTTTGTTTACACGTATGCATGAAGGGGCGTGCATTTATATTTATGGATAACATTTGGGTTTATTTACTTATATTTATTAGGTTCAATCATCCAATTTAAATCTTAGCACATAGAGCTTGTTTAATAATAAACATTCATATGGATAAGATTTCATAGTTCTACATATCAAATCATTATTAAAAATAATGTATATAGTAAGATTTGATTGGAGAATTTAACCTAATGGATATAAGCAAATGGGCCATGTTTTGTTCTAATATTATTCAAGGAAGATTATCCATAAATAGACCAATAATAAAACGCGTCTTCTTCGCGAGATTCTAATTTTACTCAACGAGAGAGTAACCTGCAAATAAATGAATAAAATAATTATTAATTATTAAAGAAAAGTGGTAGTTTTAATTAGCTTGTATAGGCCGATTCATACATGGAACAAAAAAACCAACCATATGCATGATCACAAATCATTCATGTAAGTTTCACATTGGAGAAAGTTCGTTCTCATGAACAATAAATATGAGGTTAACAAAAGCATATAATATATATTATAAAAAATACTAGCGAGCACACTATATTATATTCCTAAGCAGTAAACTGTGAGGATTTTAGTTTCCGAGCAATATGCGTAGCATTTTTGAGGGACTGAAATTAGAATATCAAACATGTCAACCAATTAAAATAAGAGATTAGTAAAAGCAATAAAAGGCTCTCTTTTTAAGGACTTGTTTGGTACAAAATGGGAATAGGAAAGCACTTTAGATTACCAAAAACACATCGGGAACTTTCTTTCCAATAAATCACCTTGCTATCAATTAAACACAATAAAAATAATGTACCAAATGGAGCTTAAAAGGAGGGTACAGAACTAACCTCGTTGTGAGGGAGGTAGCCAATAATGACTTGTCTTGATCTTGCTCATGCCTTTGAACCTATTAACACAGTTTCATTTCATATCTTGATACAAATCTTTAGATAAGAACCGAGAAAGACAAGAATATGAAACCTGTCATTATTAACCTGTTCCTATTCTCTGATTTTCTTCCAAGAATTTGACTTCCTGGATTGGCGTTAATTTTCAAGACATGGAAAAAAAAACGCGGCATTATAATTATGAAGACGTAGAAACTAATTAACATGAGAATTAATCACAAGAATTTGAAAACCTCATTTAGTCTCTGGTTTTCTTCCATCAGTCTGGCTTCCTTCATTGATATTAAAATAAACACGTTAATGTAAAATGTGGTGACGTATATGAAGACACATAATATAAACTCACATGATATGACCAGGCTATTCTTTCAATTTTATCTTTTTCTGATCCTAATTTTTCAAGTTATTAAGGAATTCTATTTTACACACAATTTGAGAATGACTTGCATGAAGATTCAAAATTAACACAATTTAAGACACATCAAATCGGACACACATATTTTCATATTTTTTATCTTCAATTTTGAATATCTTATAACCTTGGAAACACTTGAAAAACTAAAATTCCTTAAGATGCAAATGCTGATCCCAAAAAATTAATGATCTATTATATCTCATTGTAACCATGGAAAAGACGAATGTAGGAGATATATGTTTTTTTAATAAATGAACATAAGTCTGACCTCTTTCTTAAGAATACTGATCTCCTGCTCACACAGTTCAGCCTGAGAGAGATGGAATTAATTTAAATTTGAACAACAATAATATATGGAGAAAACATAATATGTAATGTATATAGGAGAAATATAAAATAATAGAGGTAACAACACCAATAAAAAAATTTTATATAATATATTAATAAGCTAAATCAGACCGATACAAATATGTTTCTCAATAGGAAAAACAAACCTTTGCTTTTGAAATGCAATTCAAGCTTGTATCAAGTAAAGCTTCTATTTTCCTTAGATCTCTTAAGGTCAATCCTTGAAGTTCTTCTCCATAGAGCCGCCTGGTAGATGTGGAACTACGGATTTGAATCAACAATAAACACTTTATAGCATACTAAAACCAGTGCATTGAAAATATCTTTTGACGCTAAATTCCCTTAACATGTGCAATCAATAATTATAGTTCAGAAAAAGCCTGATAATAAATACAGGGGTTATATTGGATTGAGATCTTATATTTAGAACCAAATCCAACTCATTAACTAGCTCCTATATTAGAAACTGGAGCTAATATCTTATATGATAAAACTAGATCCAGCCTGTGAGATCCCCGTTCATAGCATGAACTTTAAAAGAAGTATAATACAATTTATTCTTTATGAATAATATGATTTACTATATATATTATTAGCATAAACATCTTTCTATCGGAAACCTCTGCCAGCTGGAGTTTACTAGATTAGTTGCGAAAGAACTAATCTCTTCCGCTAGACTCAATCAAGTTGGTTTTTTCTTATATTTTACTTCTATATATATATATATATAATTTGTAACTCCAAAATCATACCTCAATTCACGAGTCTTCTCTTTTAGTTCCTTGTCTAGCTTAAAATGTTCACCTCCTACCTGTCCAATTACCCGAAAAAGAAAAAAGAATAAAATATCTGCTATTTTTTCTTTGATATCTCAAAATCATATACTGGTTGTAGAATTGTAAGTGTGTGGTATTCTAGAATAGCAATAGTTAAAGCCTAACTGTGCCAAACAAATATGCCGCCACTGCAGTATGGATATACCATACCAAAATACAGTGAACTAACACCCTAAGCTTATCTGGTTCATAGAACGTAGTGAAATAAAAAAGAATAAAATAAAAGTGTAATTTCGTGGGTGAGAAATGTCACTCGAGTCTCAAAAAAATGATGATGATGATGAATATTGCATTTTTTAACGTTTGCATAATATATTCATTCACTCTTTTCAATTGTAAACCAAAAACAGCGAAAGACTAAACAGGTAGAGTAGAGAAGAGCATTATACCTGCAACTCAAGAGATGACTGGTATGTGTTGGCATGGTTTACATCTGAGAACAAGCTTCTCCGTCCTATCACTTGCCTCGAGCTTGAAACCGCAAAAATGTTGCATATCAGTTCATATTTGTCATTTTTATGCAATTAGGTAAGCAACTTGACATGTAAATTTATAAATAAGAAATAAATACTTGTGTGTGTGTCTCTATTAGTGAAAAGACTCATAAACTCATTGTCATGTTTTTGAGTTAAGAAGTGTTATAGAGCCCATTTATAAGCATCATCTTTTGCTGTTAGGCCCCACTAGTTACTCTTCTTTTTCAAGACGCCCACTAGGCCAAACAAGTGGTAACAGATAGGATGAACTTGTGTAAAGATGATGATGAAAAGCCTTGATTACAAAAAGCCTCTGATGCACATGTTTATGTCGTAAAGGTGGACTCACACTTACCGGAGAGATGTTTATATTGCGCTATATTAACACTCACAAAAAAATTGACGTGATGGAGATTAATTGGGAGCACATACAAACATTTCCTTGGCTAAAACTTTGAAATGAAGAAACATGGCAATCTAGACTCATGTCACTAACAATAAGACCAAGACCACTCCTTGTAATCAAACATAACATTAAACTCATACCACAAGATGACACCTCATTGGAAGACCTATATATGCTTCTACAGTCAATTAGTGGGTAGTCTTCTCTCTATCTCACCATGAATCACCCACCCACCACACAACAATTCTTTACATCTTTCGACATGTTTAAGGAACCTTGCTTCACAATACTCTAAAGATGATTCTCATGCACTTTCAGACAGATACTCTTGCTACTTGGCATTTTCTTGTCGATTTGTGAATCTCCCAAACCTTCTTCCTAATCTTAGATATGCATTTAAACTTTATTTAATACATTAATTTGTTGTATATAAATTGATCGCATATATATATACTGAATAAATGGACAACACACAATTAACTCTCAACTTCATGCTAAAAGAAATTTACTCTCAACTATGTCTTCTGCTCTTCTTTGTGCCTTCCTTTGATTGGCTCTCTCTAACTGATCTAAGCTCATAGAATGCAAGGTTTGTATCTGTTTATACATCCACCACTCCATATAATTTTAGCAGTAACCTCAAAACAATGTAAAAATTGTTGAAGATATAAGCAAAACAAGAAAATTACTAACATGGAATAGTTCATCATCTCAAGATTAGTTGTCACTTGTTAAATACATCGTAATTAATTAATTAAGTGATAATCAAACAGATCAGATACATGAATGCTGACACTTCAAAACAACAGACAAATGAATTATTGGTCAAAATTGGTATACTAGTAATCTAGGCCTAGATTCCAGGTTAACTTATTCTGCCTGTTATTAGAGAAATCTCATGTGATAGATTTCACTCTATCAAAAACTAAAGGAAATTATACAAAAAATAAGAAGAGAGGGCATCGATGAGACGAACAAAGGCTTAAGGCTACCAGAACTTCTGGATCAGAAAATATAGATCAGGATTACTTCTTTTCTTCTAAGAATATTCAAAATACTAATAATTAATCCCAAACGTGATTGAAATTGAGATTATACTGATTTTTTGAGAAAATATACCTTGTACTGGCATAATCAAAGAGTTTTCCAGAAGCTGAAAACACAAAGAGAGCAATCTCAGCATCACAGAGAGTTGAAAGCTCCATAGCCTTCTTGAAGAGACCTTTCCTTCTCTTTGAAAAAGCCACCTGCCTCGCTGCTAAGTTCTCTATCTTCTTTATCGCTATCTTCCTTCTCGTCATTTCAATCCCTCTTTCTTTGTAAGTAAACAAATTTGTTCTTTTTTTGAAAAAAATAATTAGAGAAATCTACAGCCAAAAAAGCTTTACTTTGAACATGTTCTGTGTTGGATTGGAATAGTAGTGAGCCATGAGTATTAAAGAGATTAGGAAGAAGAGGCAGTGCGGATCAAGGGAAATAGAAAATAAATTTGAAATTTGGCGAGCCAGAAGATAGGGTTTGTTGAGAAGAAGAAGAAGCGAGAATCTGATAAGTTTCTTAAATGGCCTTGTGATGTGTCCCCAGTCTTTCCTTATCTTAACCTTTTTTTCTTCATAGTTTTTCCTTTTAGTAAAATTATTCGCAGCTTTACGTCCACGTCGTTTCTTAAATGGCCATCAAATCGAAGGAAAATATATGAATAATTTCTTTTAGAGATAGCGTGGATCGATTCTTACTGCATGTAGGTGGTCCTTTTACTGGATCAAACATCGTGGGGTTAATTTTTTTAATACACACACATATTTTAAAAAATAACAAAGACATAATTCAAAAATTCATGACAGCTCTCCATTTGACAAGGAAAATAATTGGAAAATATCAGCAAGGTCTCAAGGTGTACAAAAAAAAAATATCAAAACAGTCTCAAAGCCTAAATCCCCTATTAAAAAAGTTGATAGGGATTTTTTTTTTTTTATATTAATTGTGAAAAGTTATGAGATTCTTCTTGCAAAAAAGTTCAGTTGTCAAAATGGTTTTATTAGTTGTTAAAATGTCCTTAAAAAAATCTCATTGTTTAATGTTGTAAAAAATTCTTCAAGTTTCCAAAATTTTACATGCTAAAAGAAAAACTCGGAGAATTTTTTATAACATAAAAAGTCATTTTGACAGTATTAAAAGTTATTTTGTCAACAAGATTTTCATAAAGAAATTTTAACAACTAATTAAGTTAATTTGATAACATGAAAAGTCATTTTGACAACGAGATTTTTTTTATATTAGAATTCCGTAACTTATTCACAATTAATATGAAAAAAGTTCCTAAGGAATTTTTTGAATAGGGATTTAGGGTTAAACTTTTTTAACTTTTTTTCTCTACCTTGAGACTTTACTGATATTTTCCCTAAAATAATCCCTACTTGTTACATTTTTTTTTTGGTCTGGCCTACTTATAGATTAAAATACACATTTTATGAAACTTCTTTTGTTAATTTTATACAATATCATTCATTATTCTGTGTTTAATAGTGGTTGCAAGTAACTTTTATTTAAACCAAAATACAAAACAACAAAGATTTCATGATGAGTTGTATGAAATGAATCATAATATCTAGATATCAATGTGTTATATATATATATATATATATATATATATATATATATATATATATATATATATATTAAAAAAATAGGAAATTTGGGTGAAATTTCATGTCAATGTATAATGAATTTTGATATTGATGAATACGAAGATGTTGAATGTTAATGACTACATGTTTGTTCAAATTGGGAAACAACATACAACCAACCAACGTTATTTTCTTTTTATTGGAAACAGTTGAATTAAGTAAAAATATATCGGTGCTTTTACATTAATTACTCAAAAGGGATAAAAATAGAAAATATATTATTTTATTCAGATTATTATCATCATATATCGGCAATATTTCCTCATTATTTTTACTATATTATTCGGTTCCTACTAATGGAAACCAAATTGACTTTCTTGGTTGTGATATTTACTTGGAAAGTCTAGTTCCTATAATGGCTATATTTTATTTTAGATGTCTCCATGTATTTATTTTTAGACTAGATATTGCTGCTAGTCTAGTGTTTCTTTCTCAAAAATTTACACTACCAAGAGGCTTCTTGTAATACCCGGATAATTATTTATCTGGAATATTATATCGACAAATAAATACCTATTGAAAATAGGTGAATTGGTGGTCTCAAAACTAGGGAAATAATTACCTTATTTCTTAAAGGTAATTTCTCATGAAATTAGGAGAAATAAAGAGCTAAAAATTCCTAAGTGAATTTGTGGGTTATGAGATACCCTGAGAATATTATGATAAATCCTGAGAGGCAACTAAATATTTATTAAAAATTAGAGAGTATGTTGTCTCTAATTTAGGTAATTTATGAGATTATTTTCCTTGGGAAATAATGAGGCAAAATTAAATATCATTTTGGGGAACATAAATTGCCCCATGGTTTTTAATATTTTGCATAATGCATAAATTATCAATTTCAGTAAAATAGTTGTGAGATAATAATTATTACTAATTAAGAAAATTGTCAACAATTAGTAAGTGATTAATTAGATAATTAATGGCTAATTGTTTAGACATAAGATAAAGAGAAAAAGGTGAAAATTACTTAAAATAAATATATATATATATATAAATAAAAACGAAAATTAGAAGAAAAATAAATAAAAATGAAATGAAAATTAAGAAATTAATATCTAGATATTTGCATTAAAATAACATTATAAGTTAAGACATGTGATAATTAAGTATTATTATAATAATAAAGAAAGGTGAACAGGATAAATGAGAACGGATAGAAAATAATTCCGTTGCGAGAATCTGGGGATGGGTTAAGCAAAACCAGAACATATTATTGGTCAATGGATTTTTATCCAGAAGTTGGTACCGGCCGAAGTTATTTCTGTAACCGGTCACGAATACCGAGGATTTTCGGTAGATAACGGAATATCCTTAATGAGAGTATAAGGATAGGAAAGTACAGTATTCTTAAAGAGGAAGAAAAGATCCTCAGAGTGTTGTTCCCGGAATTTTAAGATTTTACGAAATTTCGCGATCAGGATACCGAATCAGGAATTTTACCTGATAAAGCAAGATGACATAAGGCTTGATGATGCAGCAGGGATGACATCATCCTTGAGAGGTGTAAGGCCAAGATCTTGCCACCTCCAAGAAGTGCGATCCGACGGTCCAAAATTCATCTGACAAAGCATGAATAGTAACTTGGATTTTTCTATAAATAGCCCTTCATTTTCTCTTTATTCCTCACCAATTCACACAAAATCTAGAGAGAAGTTAGAGAGAGGAGCTCTGGAGGAGGAGTAAAGAGTTCATAGCGAAGCTCTGAGTAAGTTCTTCAGTCCTTAGTCTTTAGTTCGGTAGTTCTTAGAGTTTTAGGATAAATGTTGTTTTGATCTTTAATCTCCCAGTATATTTTAGATATCATGTTTTAGGATAGATATGATATTTATTTTGGAAAATATGTTGGAGTAAGAGATATGTTAAAATTCTGGAAAATTAGAATCAAAGTAACGAAGTTCTGGTGAAATTCCGCCGATTAGGGGATCAGGGGCAAAATGGTAATTTGTACCTAAAATGTCTGTTATGATATCAAATATTGATAAATGTGATATTATCATTATAGGATATCAGTAATCTTGTTCCGCGGTCATTTCGTTGTCATTCCGCTGTTTTCCGTCAAAAGTACAGTTTATCGTCAACGTACTAAATGCTCATCAACGAAGGTACGTTCGCGTACTGTAACACTAACTCTGATATTTACAGTATGTATATATGTGCTATGTGTGTTTTGTGCATGTTGTGGTGTGTTGTTTGAGTACATGTTGTTATTAAAGGATAGCTGTATATCTGCATACACTGGGAGTGATATATCTGTTTTCACTGGAAGTGATACTTTTCGCTGGGAGTGGTACATTTGCATTCACTGGGAGTGACATGTTTGGAAGTGAACCAATTGCTGTTATTTTATACCATATATGTAAATATGAGGTTAACCGTTACCTGGGGTCCGTATGCATGGGACCTCAGCTCTTAACATAGCCTCAAGGTCAGGAGAACCAGTGACTAAGGAGAGGGGAAAGCAGCATGCTTAGAGACCCGGCGGAAGACTTCCCGCTGTTGTTCTGGCAGAAGCCATCCTTTTGTTGTTGTACAGTCCTTTTGAAATACTCGGTTTTCTTACCGCTATTGTACCCAGCTTTTGAAATCAAAGTATCAGTTACTCTTCCGCTCAAATAATCTACTCTGATGATTTTAAATGATTTTTGATGAAAAAATAATATTCCGCTTTTGAAAATTTGGGATGTTACACTTCTAGAAGAAGTGGTTACAAATTAAAGAAGAAATGCATGTTTCTCATCAGTGATAAGAATTTCTCTTACAATAGTCTACGAAGATTTAAATCTATGGGTGTCTCTTTCCTTTTTGTTTTCTTCTCATTTTCTCTTGTTCTGGAAACTAATTGTTATGTGAAGAAAATAAGTGTGGGGTAGACAAAGCCATTATAGTGAAAAGTAGATTTCTTTGTTTTTCGTTTTGTAGGAAGTTAATAAATGCTCCATGATTATATTTACTTACACTTAATCTTTACTTCATTTTCAACTACAGTTGTTAAACTTACTTCACTTGTTTCTTTCCTCTTCTCATTGTGGTGACTGTTGAAATGTTATGCTTCAATCTTAAATTGGACTTTACAACTTATCTTTCACCCACAAAACAAGTCAAGTTAGTTTCTATTTGTTATTTACATTGAGGACAATGTAAAGATTAAGAGTGGGGGAGGGGTTGCTCTAGTCACAATGTTTTGGTTCGTGAAATTTGGGAAAAAGTGAAAAAAAAAAAATTGAACTTGAGAATTAGTTTTTTGAACTTTACTAATGCAACTCCTTAGCATGTTTTATAAAAATTTAAATGCATGATGGTTGTGAAGGTCAAGCATTTCCAAGTATGGGTGCATTAAGCTTGAGTGACCTCTTTACTTGATTCAATTGAGTGATTGGAGTGTCTTTAATGCAATTTTATTAATTTAGATACCTAGCTTGATTTTAGGAAGTTCATATGGCAGAGAAAGACTTTGTTGGATTGTGTAATCTATTCTCTAGTTAATCTTTAGAATTTCTCTAGGTTCTTTTTCAAAGCTACAATAATGCCTTGGATTTGTAGTATGATAGGGGCATTTATTTCTAAACTCATTGACACAAACACAAATTATTCATCATTTACTTTTGATTACTCCTTTGAACCCTTCACTTTCATTTCTTTTTCATTATACAAATTCTTTGGCTACACCCTTTATCAAGTTCTTCCTAGCACAGTGATTTAAAAAAGTACTATTTTATATGTGAAAAGAAAATTGCCATGTGAATAGTCAATAAGAAAATGCAAACGGGAAAAGCAGAAAAAAGAAAAGAAAAAGTGTGAATAGTGAAAGAAAAGGAAAATTCAAAAAAAGAAAGAAACAAATAAGGCACTATCATAAAAGATATGAATTAAGTTTAGTTGAGTAGTACTAAGTGATCTATCAATTTATTTGGCGATAGTGTTTGTTACATTTTCTATCCATTTAATATTTTCAACATTAAAATCCTAAGAAGTACTTTTAACTATAGATTTAAGGCAAACTAGTGGTAAAGATAGTAGAACCTTTACAGGCTTACGGTAAATGCTAGAATAGGTGAATTGAGTGAAATTCCCTATGATTTGATCTCTTGATGAGAGCTCTATCATATCTATATTTCTTCATTTTGTTATGTGTTCAAGTTAGTTTCTTTGCATTAAGAAAATTCCATTGATCTTTAATTGATTTGGAACTGTAATTATTCGACATTTTTGTATTTCCGTCTTTGAATGACTTGATAATTACAACATTAGGCATATTTTTGAAACCTTACTTTTGTTTTGCCTGGGAATGCAAAATATTAAGTTGTATGAAATGAATCAAAATATCGACATATTAATGTTATATACATACATACATATATATATATATATATATATATATATATATATATATATATGCCAATTGAATAAATTAAAATAGGAAATTTGATGTGAATGTATAATGAATTTTGATATTATTGAATATGAAGATGTTGATGGCTACACGTCTGTTCAAATTGGGAAACAACATGCAATAAGCCAACGTTATTTTCCTTTTATGGCAAACAGTCGAATGAAATAAAAATATAGCGGCGCTTTTACATTAATTACTTAAAAGGGATAAAAATAAAAAATATATAATATTATTTTATTCGGATTATTATCATCATACAACGGAAATATTTTCTTATTATTTTTATTTGTTGATTTAAGAAATTTTTATAATTTCCAAGTGATATAAATAGTATATATTTATTTGGCATAAAGTAAAAGGGTAGTTTTTCGCACCAATATCATTCCTTTTTAAAGGAAAAGATGAACATGGACTTGTAGAAAAGTTGGAAGTCCAAATTTATATATGTCTCTTTCATCACATTTATATCTACAACGCAAAACTATTATGAAATCCTAAGAATAGGATTTAATAATAAAAAAGTTTTAGGTGTGTTTGGTTTGAGGGAAGAGAGTGGGAGGGGAGGGATATTAGGCCCAAATATTAGGCTCAAGTATTTAAATTTATTTAAATAAATAAATAAATTTAAACAATTAAAAGTTTAATCTGAACAGTCTACAATGATATCTAACATGAAAATTTAAAAAATAATTATTTTACAAAATATTATATCTCAACCATTCATTTTTTTAATATAATGGGGATGGGATAAGAAGAAAGAAAAAGAGAAAGAGGACCGGAAGATCCAAATCAGACTGTATGTGTGAAATAAAAAATCGCTCCTAATAATACGCACTCCATTTTTTTAGTAGGATTGAATGAACACTTATTTTACGGTCAATAACAGTAAAATTACAAAGTAAATTAACATTTAATTGGATGGATCACTATTATTTTTTATTTTCTTCATGAGTAATACAAAATAGCATTGTTCAGCAAAACAAATTGCGTGCAGACCAAGAATGACCACGGGTATGTTTGGATAAGTAATGGCAAAAGTGATTTTTCTTTTTTTAATTTGATTTTCACAAATGTAAGATAGGGTAAAAAATTAAATTGTGTAATATGATTAAAATGAAACTAATTTGAATTATTATTGTAAAAGTAAGTTTGAATCTAAAAGGACTAAAATGATATGAATTTAATAAAAATAAAAATAGTTAGTGTATTATTGGGAAAATTTTGAAAATACCAAATTATTTAAATTTCAGAAAAAATTGGAGAAAATTCCCCAATTAAAAATTTAATGCTCAAGAATGCCCTCGATTGGAGTATTATCATTCTTTATATATATAAACTCATCAAGTTATTTAAGTTGATTGATTTTTAAAGGGCGAGTTTTATCCAGTTTCCCTTAAATTTTATTATTTATTTATTTATTCGTTGGATACTTTCATAAATAAGGATTAAATTGAAAAACAACCATTATTAACATTTAAGCAGACTTATATAGTTAGGACCAAATGTTCATCTACAAATGGACTTATCAGAAAGACCCCGTAGGGGCAGGCGTTCATATTTATGGACAAAATTTGGGTTTATTTACTTATATTTATTAGGTTCAACTCTCCAATTTAAATCTTAGCACATAGACTTGTTTAATCATAAAAATTTACATGGATAAAATTTCAAAGTTCTATACATCAAATCATTATTAATAATAGGAATCATGTATATGGTAAGATTTGATTGGAGAATTAAACCTAATGGATATAAGCAAATGGGACATGTTTTGTTCTGTAGTTATTCAAGGAAGGTTATCCATAAATAGTTCAATAATAAAATGCTGTCTTCTTTAGGAGATTTTTATTTCACTCAGCGAAAGAGTAATTAACCTGCAAATCAATGAATAAAATAACTATTAATTATTAAAGAAAACTGGTAATTTAAATTAGCTTGTATCGGCCGATTCATACACAACAAATAAACCAACCATATGCATGATCACATATCATTCCTGGAAGTTTCACATTGGAGAAAGTTCGTTCTCATGAACAACAAATGAATTTAACAAAAGCATATGATATATATTTTTAAAAAAAGGTACAAGAGAGCACACTATAGTATATTCCTAAGCAATAAACTATGCTATCTCTTATTCACTTATCAATTAAAAAAAAGAGACGAGTAAAAAAAAAAAAGGCTCTCTTTTAAGGACTTGTTTGGTACAAAATGGAAATGGGAAAGCTCTTTAGATTCCAATAAACACATCGGAAACTTTCTTTCCAATAAATCACTTTGCTATCAATTAAATACAATAAAAGTTGTGAGAGATGGCCAATAATGACTTGTGTTGATCTTGTTCAAGCCTTTGAACCTATTAACACAGTTTCATTTCACATCTTGATACAAATCTTTAGATAAGAACCGAGAAAGACAAGAATATGAAAACCTGTTCTGATCTCTGATTTTCTTCTAAGAATTTCACTTCCTGGATTGGCATTGAATTTTCATGACATGGAAAAAAAAAATGACCCATTATAATGATGAAGACGTAGAAACTAATTAACATGAGAATTAATCAAAAGAATTTGAAAACCTGATTTAGTCTCTGGTTTTCTTCCATCAATGTCTGCCTTCCATCATTGATATTGAAAATAAACACGTTAATGAAAAATGTGGGTAACGTATATGAAGACACATAATATAAACTCACATGACATGACCAGGCTTTTCTTTCAATTTTATCTTTTTCTGATCTTAATTTTTCAAATAGCCATTGAGGACTTCTATTTTATACAAAATTTGAGAATGACTTGCATGAACATTCAAAATTAAGATAAGTATGCTAATTTAGGATGCATAACATCGGACACACATATTTTCATATTTTTGTCTTCAATTTTGAATATCTACCTTGGCAACACTTGAAACTAAAATTCCTTAAGAATACACATGCTGATCAAAACAAATTAATGATCTATCATATCTCATTGTAACCAAGGAAAAGACGATATACTTCCTTTAATCTTTTAATATAAGACATATTTGGGGAGGTGATTTTGGTCATAAACGCAAGACATATATTTTTATGTATCTATCTTTTCTTAATTTATCCTAATTGATACTCCCTTCACAATAATCAAAGTAAACCGGAATGAGTGAAGTAAGAAAAATGACTAGAATATTTTTGAAAATACATATTATATTAACTAACTTCCTTAATTAAATTAAATTAGGTAAATATGTCTTATATTAAGGACCGGAGGGAGTTTATGTTTTTTGATAAATGAACACACAACTCTAACCTCTTCCTTAAGAATACTAATCTCTTGCTAAAATGCTTCAGCCTGAAAGACATGGAATTAATTTAAAATTGAACGACAATAATATATGGAAAAAACATAACATGCAATGTATTAGAAGAAATGTAAAATAATAGTGAAGTAACATGTTCGCCTCGTAAGTGTACGAGTCGTGCAAGTAATAAAGTGATAAGTAGATTATCGTTCTCACAAGGATTAATGTAACAAATTGATCAAACAATAGGCTTAGCAAGTTCAATTTAGTTGAGCTAAAACAAAACTTTGATAAGAAATGAAAATATTTAAAGACTACTTCTAAAACTGAAAATAAATAAAAGTAAATGATTTTTTGATTTCAAGGGTTAATTAAAAATCTAGGGTTCTTCTTCCCCTTTTGCATTTCATAACGCTTGATTGATTTCCTCTCTATTAGTGTTTCAATACATATATGTGTTAGTCTAAGGTTCACAAACACTTAACAAGCTTTCTCAAGTCAATATTAAGTTTCTTTTCTCATTAAAATGCACAATCTCTTGCTACAATTAATGAGAATCACTATTTAAACAACAACCTTAATGTGACTATGCAAGATTAGTAAATATATCTCTATTTTACTAACAACCATCCATTTATCAAGTAAATTTCAAGATAAGCATGATTTCAATCAAGTTCTACACCTAGATTAGCTTTCTTAAGTCAAATCCAAGTGAATAAATCATCTAAATGGAGATCAATCATTTAGAAGCATTAAATCTATATTGAAATCAACACACACATATATTTATCTACCAAAAGAGAGGAAAATCCAAGTATTAATCCATACAAAGGGTTAAAAGAATCCTAGAATAAAAGGTTTAACTACTCATATACAAATACAAAGTAATTCTACTCATAGCTACAGAACTCATGAAGAAACAAAGAGGAAATGAGAAGAAAATGAGAAAGAACCAAGGTAGAAATCCCAAAATCTCTCTTGAGATTGGTACCCAAGCTTCCAAAATGCTCCAAAACTCTCTCCCAAGCTCTTCTAATGGCTGGTCCAAGGTTCCACAGTGTGAGAAGTCTGATTTTCGGCTCTTCCCTTTAGGTTAAATAGTGCTTTTCTGTTTATGATGTTAAAACGCGTAACTGTACTTTTTCACGACTTGCCACAGTGAGTTGCACAACTTGCTCGGCAAGCTCAGACAGAAAGCTATTTTCCCCGACATGCCACAGCAACTTGACCGGCCAGTTCATACAGAGAGCTATTTTCCTCAGCTTGCTATAGCACATCTGTCAACTTGCTGGAGCCAGTTGTGCAAGTCCTTTAAACTTTATATCTCTCCATTGCCTTCATTCTTTTCCTTGTTTCTTGATTGTTTAGAGCTTCAAATCTTTGTTTCTATCCTCCTACAAAAGAGGGAGGAATTATCAGTTCACAATTACCTCTAAAACTCTATAAAATTTAACAAGGATTTCTTTGAATTTTGATTGATACTTTGATATGCACATTTTCTTCTATACACCATACTTTCCATGCACATTTTGAACCTAAAATAGTTAAAAAGGTACAGAAAATGTGCTGGAATGCTGACAATTTCCAAGAGTTAACACACCCCCAAACTTAAATATTTGCTTTTCCTCAAGCAAAAACATGTATTATCAATAAATGTCTTCAATGTTTGTCATTAATTGCATGAATAAATTTGTCCTCATCCACTGCTCAAGGAGTTATATGAAACAGGAAACCAAGAAAATATGCACTAATGAACACTTCATAGATTTAAATCATGCTCTTCAAGAATTTCCAAATGTGAGTGTGTGACTCAAAAACTTGTTCGCCTCGCAAGTGTACGAGTCATGCAAGTAATAAAGTGATAAGTAGAGTATCGTCCCACGAGGATTAGTATAACAAATTAATCAATCAATAAGCTTAGTGAATTTAATCTAGTTGAGCTAAAACAAAGCTTTGAAGAGGAATGAGAATGTTAAAAGACTAATTCTAAAACTAAAAATTAATAAAAGCAAACGATTTTTTGGATTTTCAAAAATTTAATAAAAGCCTAGGATTCTTTTTTCCCTTTTGCATTTCATAATATTGAATTAATTTCCTCTCTCTTAGTATTGCCATACATATATGTGTTAGTCTAAGGTTCACAAATACTTGACAAGCTCTCTCAAGTCAATATCAAGTTTCTCTTCTCATTAGAATTGCACAATCTCTTGCTACAATTAATGAGAATCAATATTTAAGCAACAACCTTAATGTGATAATGCAAGATTGGTAAATATATTTCTATTTTACCAACAAACTATCCATTTATCAAGTAAACTTTAAGACAAGCATGATTTCAATCAAATTCTACACCTAGATTAGCTTTCTCAAGTCAAACCTAAGTGAATAAATCATCTAAATGGTGACCAATCAATTAGAAGCATTAAGCCTAGATTAAAATCAACACATATAAATATTTATCTACTAAAAGAGAGGATTATCCAAATATTAATCTATACAAAAGGGTCAAAAGAATCCTAGAATAAAAGTTTAGTTACTCATATCCAAAGAGCAAGAGACTCTAATCCTAGTTGAACTCATGAAGAAACAAAAATGGAAAAGAGAAGAAAATAAGAAGGAACCAAGGTAGAGTGCAGAAGAAAATGAGGTGCTCCTCTCTTTGATTTAATCCATTCAATCCTGAAGCTGCGGCATCTCTGTTCCTGCGTGTTCTCCTCTGCTTCCTCCATTCATTTCCGCTCGTCCTTCTTTTTTCCTTTCTTCCCTCCAGCTGCGTCTCTGCTTCTGTTCTCTTTATTCCAAGTCTCCGCCTCCTCTCTTTTTTTCTCTCGGTCACTTTCTTTTTCTTTTTTTTTTTTTGATAAAAAAAAGTTTTGGAGGGGTTTGACACCAATCCCCCATCAAAACTAGGGCACGGCCCCGGGCTCTATGAGTACTTTCTTTTTCTATTCATTTAGGTTTCCAGCTCATTCCTTTCCGTGGTCCAGCTACATTTCTGTTCAAATCTCCAGCCCAAGTCCACTTGATTCTCTGCGTCTCTGGTCCTTCTTTTAATCATTGAAATTGTTGGGCCCATTTTGAATCATTCAACTCATACGCCTAAATGAACCAAATGCCTCCTGATGCTTTTTTTTTTTCGAAAAAACAATGGAAATTAAATAGTAGTAGTAGTAATAATAATAATAATAAAACCAAATAGTTTTTTTTTAACTTCTATTTATTATTATTTATTTCCTAGATTCAAAAACTTTTATTTTAAATTGAAACCCCACAAATGATGTGCCAACTTGATTTCTCTTAAAATCCTAAGAAAATCTCTTAAAATTGTTTAGATAACTCTCCAAATATCTTCAAAATGTATTTTAAATATATAAAATATGGAGAGTTATCATAACAACACCAATACAATAAACTTTTATTTAATATATTAATAAGCTAAATCAAACCTTTGCTTTTGAAATGCGATTCAAGCTTGTGTTAAGTAAAACTTCTGGTTTCCTTAGATTTCTTAAGGTCAGTCCTTGAAGTTCTTCTCCATAGAGCTGCCTGGTAGATGTGGAACTACGGATTTGAATCAACAATAAACACTGTAGCATACTACCACCAATCCTCAATATATCAACTTAATTAATTTGGGTAGATTAAAGAAATTAGTTAAATTAGTTGTAAAAAATGTATATAGGTTTCTCTAAAATATCCTCTTTAATCATTTGCATTGAAACTACTTTATGATGCTAAACTCCCTTAATACATGCAATCAATAGTAATAGTTTTGAAAAAACTGATAAACACGGAGGAAAAATTGAATTGAGATGTTATATTTAGAATTAAATCCAACTCCTTAATTAACTAGATGCAGCCAATGAGGTTACCGTGCATAGCATGGACTTTAAAAAAGAAGAATTATACAATTTATTACTTATGAATAATATGACTTAATATACTTTACACACAGACATACACACACATATTAGCACAAACATCTTTGTATTGAAAATAATCATGTTTGAAGCATTGATGGGCACTAGATGTGGGAACCACTTCCAGCAGGAGTTTGAACCTTGATAGCTTGATTTGCCAAGCACATTGTGAGGAACTAACCCCTTCCGCAAGACTTAATCTCGCTGGTTTTTTCTTATATTTTACTTATATGTGTGTGTGTGTGTGTGTGTTATTTGTAACTCCGTAATCATACCTCAATCCACGATTCTTCTCTTGTAGTTCCTTGTTTAGCTGAATATGTTCACCTTCTACCTATCCGATTACCAAAAAAATAAAAAAGAATAAAATATCTGCTATTTTTTCTTTGATATCTCAAAATCACATACTGGTCGTAGAATTTGTGAGTGTGTGCATTATTGCTCTATCTGGTTTCCAAACCCTATGATTATGAACAATCCTAATCTATGACTATGGTAATGCTAGAACGGAAATAGTTAAAGCCTAACTGTACCAAACATATCCTCTTACTGCAGTATCGATATACCATACCAAAATACAGTGAACTAACACCCTTAGCTTATCTAGTTCTTAGAATGAGTCGTGAAATAAAAAAGAAAAAAATAAAAGTGTAATTTCGTGGGTGTGAAATGTCACTTGAGTCTCAAAAAAATTATGATGATGATGATGATGAATATTGCATCTTTGAACCTTTGCATAATAAATTCATTCACTCTTTTCAATTGTAAATCAGAAACAGCAAAAGACTGATGTGTAATCATGTGTTGGCTGATATGTGCTGGCAAGGTTTACATCAGAGAACAAGCTTCTCCGTTCTATCACTTGCCTCGTCTTGAAACCGTAAAAATGTTGCATATCAGTTCGTATTTGTCATTTATTATGCAATTAGTTAAGCAACATAATATCTTAATTCAATAAATAAGAGATAAAATACTGGTGTGTGTGTGTCTATAAGTGAAAAGACTCATGAACTCATTGTCAAGTTTTGAGTTAAGAGTGGTGCAGAGCCCATTTTTAAGTTTCAACTTGTCGCTGTTAGGCCCCACTTGTTTCTCTTCTTTTTCAAGACGCCCACTAGGCGAAACTAAGTGGTAACAGATAGGATGAACTTGTGTAAAGATAATGATGAAAAGCCTCTAGTGCACATGTTTATGTCGCAAGGGTGGACTCACTCTTACGGGAGAGATTTTTTTATTTCCCTATATTAACACCCACAAAAAAGTTGACATGATGAAGATTAATTGGGAGCACATACAAACATTTTCTTGGCTAAAACTTTGAAATGAAGAAACTTGGCAATCTAAGCTCATCTTACTAACAATAAGACCAAGACCACTCCTTCTAATTAAACATAACATTAAGCTCATACCACATGATAACACCTCATTGGAAGACCCTATATATGCTTCTACAGTCAATTTATGAATCTCCGAGACCCTCTTCCTAATCTTCAATATTCATTTAAACTTTATTTAGCACTTTAATTTGTTGTATATGAATTGATCACATATATATACTGAATAAATGGACACCACACAATTAACTCTCAACTTCTGGCAAAAAGAAATTACTCTTAACCATGTCTTCTGCTCTTCTTTGTGCCTTCCTTTCATTGTCTCTCTCTAATTGATCTAATCTCATAGAATGCAAGGTTTGTATTTGTTTATACACCCACCACATCATATAATTTTAGCAGTAACCTCAAAACAGTGTAAAAATTGTGGAAGATATAAGCAAAACAAGAAAATTACTAACATGGAATAGTTCATCAACTCAAGATTAGTTATCACTTGTTAAATACATGGTAATTAAATAATTAAGTGATAATCAAACAGATCGGATACATAAATTCTAACACTTCAAAACAATAGACAAACTAAAGGAACACTTATGCGAGAAATTTCAGTCTATCAAAAACTAAAGGAAATTATACAAAAAATTAGAAGAGAGGGCATGGATGAGACGAACAAAGGCATAAGGCTACCAGAACTTCTTGATCAGCAAAAATAGATCAGGATTATTCCTTTTCTTCTAAAAATATTTAAAAAAATCCAAGACGTGACAGAAATTCAGATTATTCTGATTTCTTCTAATAGAAAATTCAAATTAGAGAGAGAAAATATACCTTGTACTGGCACCATCCAAGAGTTTGCCAGAAGCTGAAATCACAAAGAGAGCAATCTCAGCATCAAAGAGAGTTGAAAGCTCCATAGCCTTCTTGAAGAGACCTTTCCATCTCTTTGAAAAAACCACCTGCCTCGCTGCTAAGTTCTCTATCTTCTTTATCGCTATCTTCCTTTTCGTCATTTCAATCCCCCCTTCTTTGTAAGCAAACAATTTTAATTTTTTTCAAAAAAATAATTAAAGAAATCTAGAGCCAAAAAAGCTTTAATTTCTACATGTTCTGTGTTGGATTGGAACAGTAGTGAGCCATGTATATTAAAGAGATTAGGAAGAAGAAGCATTGCAGATCAAGGGAAACAGAAAATAAATATGAAATATGGCGAGATAGAAGATAGGGTTTGTTGAGACGAAGAAGAAGAAAGAATCTGAAAAGTGATTATGAAAAGAAAATACAGCTTTGGTAGGTTTTTGGCAAAGTTGGGAAGATAGAGGCAAGGCCTTGGGTTGTGTCCACAGTTTTTCCTTATCTTAACCTTTTTGCCTTCTTATTTGTTCCTTTTAGTAAAATTATTCGCAGCTTTATGTCCACGTCGTTTCTTTTTCTTTTTTTTTTTTGGCTACAGATGAGAAGTTAACTAAAAAACAAAGTACGTCGTTTCTTAAATGGCCATCAAATAAAAGAAAAAAATATGAATAATTCATCTGAGAGATGGCGTGGATCGATTTTTACTGCATGTAGGTCTCCTTTCCCTGGATTTTTTTTTTTTTGGGGTTCAATGTTTTTAATATGTATACACACACATATGTTAAACAATAACATACAAAAAATTTATGACGGCTCTCCATTTGATAAGTGAACAAATCCCTACTTGTTACAGTTTTTTTTTTTTGGTCTGGTCTACTTACGGATTAAAATACACATTTTATGTAACTTATTTTGTTAATTTTATACGATACCATTCAGTATTTCGTGTTTAATAGTGGTGCCATGTAACTCTTATTTAAACCTAAATATAAACCAACACAGATTTCATGATGAGTTGTATGAAACGAATCATAATATCCATACATATATAAAAAAAATTGAAAAAATAGGAAATTTGGGTGAAATTTGACGTGAATGCATAATGGATTTTGATATTGATGAATATGAAGATGTTGATGGATACATGTTTGTTTAAATTGAGAAATAACATACAATCAACCAACATTATTTTCCTTTTATAGGCAAACAATTGAATTAAATAAAAAATATAGCGGCGCTTTTACATTAATAACTCAAAAAGGAAAGAAATAGAAATATACATTATTTATTTTATCTGGATTATTATCTAGAGTTGGGAAATCATACTGAGCTCATCGAGCTGACCTTTTTAAGCCATAGCCCTTCAAGGGTTGAGTTTCTAAAATGGAGCCTTGAAATAAATTAGGACCAACTTTGTATGCTGAGGGCTTAAAAGGATTGGCCTTGTTAGGCCTGTTATTTTTTTTTTTAACTTGCTCAGTTGGTAGTTGTCCACTTACTTTGCTGATCGAGTATGATCGTGAAGGAAACTACTTACCTATTGCTTAGTACTCGCTCAGTCACTCTTACTCTTACATTCTTACTCATTTTTGTCATTCACTTCACGCATCTACTTGAAGATGTTATGATTTGGTTTATTATTTGTTGCATATAAAGATTATAGATGTATTCATGATGCAGGAGAAGGCTTTCTTGATATTTTTAGCCATGAAGCAAAGGCTATTACTCGAAGTGAAATACAATATAATGTTTTTGAAATCAATGATAGTGGCAAAGAATATGAAAATGATAGTAATCATACTCATGTCGTTTAATGGTAATCTTCTTATGTTTTGTGTGAGTTATTGATTGACAATAGTTTACTTTTGATTATGAATTAATGACTTGTTTGTTTGTTGCATGATATGTGTTGTTTAAACCTTAATGTTCACATTTATTTGATAAATTATAACTTTAATTATTGTAATTTATTAATTATATTTCTTTGAAAAAAAAATGTAGGAAAAACAATTAAAATTTAGAAAAATAGATCCAGGCCCTGGCCCGCATGCTTTTAGGCTAGGCCTTGAAAAACATATATTTTTCTTACCTGGGCCTAAAAGAACCAGCCTTAATTTCCAGCTCTATTATTATTTGTTAGTTCTCTATGGGTTTTGATGATAACAATCAATTGTAAAACCAAGATTGAAGAGTTGTCTCAAAAATAGCAAAAACTTGCTGATTGAGGCAATACTCGAGTATCAAAAGCAATACTCGAGTATTGGATTTTCAAAGAAAAGCTCAATGCAAATGACTAAGGGCAATACCGCAGTATCCCAGTGGATACTCGAGTATTGGACCTTACAGAGAGTAACACGAGTTTTCCATCAGAGCATACTCGAGTATTTGTTTGCATACTCGAGTATAGGCCTAAGAGACTCTTTAGTATTTTTCAAAAGGAATGTAAACTTCAGTTTCAAAACTCCAGTTTCAAAAATTCAAGTTTTGGAATATGAAGAGTCCAGTTTTCAACTTGGCTCCAAAATTCAAATGTTCTCATTTTTTAATAAAAACTTGAGTATGACATTAACATACTTGAGTATTGAGCCAAACAAAGATGACTTGAACATTTATCACACATACAAGCTTCAGTTTGGAAAACTCTAGTTTTGGAAACTCTAGTCTCATACTAGCTAATGTTCTCTCTGAGTTTCAAAATGAAAACCCATACTCGAATATGGTGTTGAATACTCGAGTATCGAGTCATACAAAGAGCAACTGAGGATTTTAAGGTTTCAATACTTCGGTATCACATTAATACTGCGGTTTTGATGTTTTGGGCAAAAACTCATCAAGAGTCCAAAACTCGAGTATTGATTGAATACTCGAGTATTGGCTTAAGGTCGTCTGAAGCTCCAAAGCTCAAATCGCGAGTTTTGTCTCTTGAAGGTGAATACTCGAGTATAGATATAGAAACTCGAGTATAGGCTTAAGTGCATAGTGACATACTGAGTATTGATGCACAAACTCGAGTATGCGTCGCAATAGTTGAAAATTCAAATCTGCAAAATCTGCATAATGATTGTTGATTGATCTAAATACTTTCTAATATTCTTTATCAACTTCATTAGATATGTTTAATGTGTTTGCTAATGTATTTTAGCCTATTTAGATATGATTCAAGCAGATTTTAAGAGCTAACCTCACTAGAGCAAAAGTCATGTTAGAGCATTAAATGCAAGGCTACCAAACTTGTCATAATCCGATCTACCAAGTTATGCACAATGCAAAAAGGATAAAGAGACATACACCTACTCAAAACATTGACATTCCAACGGCTAGAAACACAAGAAAGTCAGCATCTATCCTTCCAACACAAAGAATGAACAAAGTATAGAGAGAGAAGAGACTAAGTTGCTTCTAACAATCAGAAAAGTACTTCAACGGTCATATGAATGCTTGCAACAGTTATTAAACATATTCTAAATATAAATACAGCAGCATTCCATTCTCTCAATAACTATTGAGCCTGAAGTCGAAAAGCATTTAATTTGTTCATCTATTCTCAAGCTTTTCTGTACAAAGTATCTATTGATACTATCTGAACTTCAGTGTTCATCTTATCCGCTCTTTTAAAAGAGTTTATTACTTGTATTCATTTATTGTAAAGAATCTCAAGTCAGGGGACTTGGAAATTTGGGAGTCTTTGATTACAACTTGTAAGGGGGAGCAAGTTTTAGTGAGAGAATTGCTTCAAAGTTACAGAGTGTGTAATCAACAGACATAGTGAAATACTCAGAGTGCCTGAGGATTGGACGTAGGCCACAGAGTTGGGCCGAACCAGTATAATCTTTTGTGTCCTTTTTCTCTTCTTTG
Organism: Acacia confusa; assembly: GCA_037074495.1. Taxonomy (NCBI): domain Eukaryota; kingdom Viridiplantae; phylum Streptophyta; class Magnoliopsida; order Fabales; family Fabaceae; genus Acacia; species Acacia confusa. The sequence continues at coordinate 9,612,596 of CM073504.1, read as the reverse complement.
CACTCTATTTTGCTTTGCATTATTACCTTAAAACAGAACCAATGAAAGAATTTCGAAAATCCCCAATTCACCCCCCTCTTGGTGATTTAGCTCCACTTTCATTATCATCATATAACGTCAATATTTCCTTATTTTTTTACTATATTGTTTGGTTCCTACCGAAGGAAACCAAATTGATTTTCTTGGTGTTGATATTTACTTGGAAAGTCTAGTTCATACAATGCCTATGTTTTATTTTAGATGTCTCCATATGTCTATTTATGGACTACATATTGCTGCCGGTTTGGTGTTTCTTGTGCAGAAATTTACACTACCAAGAGGGTACATTCTAGGAGAAGTGATTACAAAGAAGAAATGCATGCTTCTCATCCGGGATAAGAACTTCTCCTACAAGCATCTATGAAGATTTAAATGTAAGGTTGTCTCTTTCCTCACTTGTTTTCTTCTCATTTTGTCATGTTTTTGATTTTAATTGTATGTGAAGAGAATTAGTATGGGGGAGACAATGATTAGTAAAAGGTAAATTTCTTTGTTTTTCTTTTTCTAGGAAGTGAATAAATGCCCCATGACTATATTTACTTACACTTAGTGTTTACTACATGTTGAACTACAATTGTTAAATTCACTTCACTTGTTTGTTTGTTTTTTCCTTTTTCCTTATGGTAGTTGTTGAAGTGTTGTACTAGCGTCTATGAAGATTTAAATGTAAGGTTGTCTCTTTCCTCACTTGTTTTCTTCTCATTTTGTCATGTTTTTGAGTTTAATTGTATGTGAAGAGAATTAGTATGGGGGAGACAACGATTAGTAAAAGGTAAATTTCTTTTGTTTTTATTTTTCTAGGAAGTGAATAAATGCCACATGACTATATTTACTTACACTTAGTGTTTACTACATTTTGAACTACAATTGTTAAATTCACTTCACTTGTTTTTCCCCTCTTTTTCCTTATGGTGGTTGTTGAAGTGTTGTACTTCAATCTTAAATTGGACATCACAACTTACCACTTCACCTAGGAAACAAGTCAAGTTAGTTTCTATTCATTATTTACATTGAGGACAAAGTAAAGATTAAGTGTGGGGAAGGGATTACTTTGGTCACAATGTTTTGGGTCATGAAATTAAAGAAAAATGAAAAAAAAAATTGAACTTGAGAATTGGTTTTGTGAAGTCTTTAATGGACCCCTATTTTCACTTCCCTAATGCAACTCATTAGATTTTCTTATGAAAATTTAAATGCATGATGATTGTGAAAGTCAAGAATTTCCAAGTATGGGTGTAACATCCCTACTTTCATGTACTATGTACATGCATGAATAAATGAATTATCGAGAAGTTCATGATTTTAATTTATCATTTTCTTTTATGGAATGTTTCAATTTAATTAAAGATAATTGAAGTAAGTTGAGTTGTTAACCTTAACAAGTATCTTAAGTACATTAGAGAACAAGTTATGGGACCATTAGTAGGGCCAATGTTTCGGCCAAAGAGAGATAAAAGGGAATGAAAATCATACACGGAAAGTATAATACATAAAACTCATATGACAAGGACCTAAGTAACTTAACCATGTGAAGAAATTAGGAAGCAAATATCTTTGTTCCCTAGGCCATGAATATTTCGGCCAATCTAGAAGAGCAAGGGATAAAAATAATTCCTATATAAAAAAGGCATTTTGGAAGTCAAACAATAAATATGGGAAATAATTTTGACTTAAGTGAAAATGCCAACAAAGATGATATCACCAATATGATGTAAGCTAACTTGTCAAGCAAGAAGTCAAAGTGGTATTATGAGACACAAGATCTTCCCTCACAAGCCTCTTAATTTTCGTACAAGAGAGAGAAGAAAGAGGCCAAAGATGTATGTTCCCAACTTCTAAGCCAAAATAAAGTCATATTACCTTGGAAGTCAAAAATCATAAAAAGGGAATTAAATTAATTTTTGAAGAAGGGATAATTGGCATGTGGATAAGACTTTTGAAAAACCAATTTGGCATCCCAAATAAGCTAAGGGTTCGGCTAGCAAAAGGAACATGGAAGGAAGACACATAAATCACATGATATAAGCCAAAGTGAAGAAGAAACTCCTATAAGGATAAGTGTTAAGTTAGGAGTTTGTGTTGACCAAAGAGACATATTGTACAAGTGAAATAAATATGATTGAAAACAAATTTTTCTTCCTCCCCAAGCCAAATGATTCAGCATCTGGACAAGCAAGAGACAAGAAGATTCAAATTAAAATAAAGTCAAGAAATGTAGGACAAAAAGCTAAGAATGAAGACCAAACAAAAAGGGAATACATAAGGCAGTTTTTTGTGACTTTTGGAAGCCTAAATATTCTCCTTTTCAGCATGAATTTTTGTCCCATGTGGGGATAAGAAAGAGAAGATATGACTTTCAATAAGCCAAGAAACAATGAAGTCAAACAAGGAGCCAATGGAAATTTAATTAAATGGATAATTTTTGTATAATTATAACCTTTTATTTAAAGACTCATAAGGCCCATTTTTGGGCTGTTATTTCATGAAGTGGTAGAAGAGGAAAGAAAAGAGCTTTCAAGGTCTAAGTGGAAGAAAAACACACAACTTGGAAGTTAAGATAGGTAAGTTCCAAGTTTTGTGTTAGATTTCTCTTCTACCTTCCCTAATATTCCATAATCACTTCAATATGCTCATGAACATTTCTTATATGATTTTTCCATGATCAAGGACAAAGCAATACAACAAGATCAAGAGGGAGAAAATCTAAGCCAACTCAAGTCAAAAGCAAAGTAAGCTATTAACACTAAGTTGTTGTGACTTGGTGTTGTGATGTCTTAAGTTCCTTGCAAGATAATGGATGAAAATGGAATAATAATATTTATGAAGAGAAGTAAAATAGGTTATCAAGAGATTAAATTTAGAATCATGGTCTTAAAAAAAAAAAAAAGAATAACCGAGTACTAAGCAATATAAGGGGTTAAAATTTAAATTGGTTGTTGTGGCTTGCTTAGTATAAATTTCGGCTAGCTTTGTATATTTGAAGTTGTGATGTAATTTTGGTGTTTTTAAGGATGCCAAAGGGTCCAGAATGAAAATTTATGGTTATAAGTAAGGAAAATAATTTTAGAACTCAAAAAGACACGTTAACAAGATATTGAATTCACTATCAGTTTTGGAATTTTCTAGGCAAACGTACTTAAGAAATAACTTTAAAATAGTAAATGAAGTTAGATGACCATGAAATTAAATAGGGATAAAGTAGACATCCTAAGCTTTAATTTGGTATGTAATTTGTAATTTTTTGAGATTTGTACTGGTAGATAATAATTTTTTTAAATATCCCACAAATTTGGATTTCAATTCTAACCAGAGAGTGATATTTTTACATAGAAACATCATACATGTTTTTTGTGGCCTTTGGGAATATTTTTAATAAACACTAGACATGTTAAGGGTGACCATTGGAATCGCATCAATTTAATTTTTCTAAAATTAATTATGAATTTTTGAAGTCACTACACTGTTTCTGGAGTATGGATGAATTTTATGAAATTAAAGAGGAGAATTTGTATAAGTGAATGAAATGTATACTTGTTTTGTGTTAAGGCAGGTACATATCTAAAATAATTTCAGCCTTGAGAAATTTTATATTTTATTGCTCAGCTATTAAGTAACAATAATTGCTTATTTATATACTTTGTGTGTCTATTGTATGTTCGTTTTCCATGATTGTGCAACCGAGATTACTTCAGTAGTCTGTCTGTCATTTTATGTTCGGGCTATGGGGCTTAGTGGACTATATGTCCTTGGGTCGCTGCAGGGTCAGTGATGCATTCAGTGTAGCTTGGGGTTTGAAGACCGACTATAGTTATTTTTTCTAGCTATGGAATCGAGCTTACTTTGATGGGTTGTCTGGCATTTATGATGATTTAGTCCTTACACAATGAACATTTGCATTATGTAATATGCTTTGATATGTTACTACACATACTTAATGCATGTGGTATGTGTTACCGCTTTGTTGTTTTTCCTTATTATAGTTGTATACATGCATTGCATACACTATATATATAAGTTTGACAGTTACTCTAGGATTCAATTTTGGATCCCAGATTGATTTAAAGATACATGTTGTTTTTGGCTGAGCTGATCAAGATAGAGGTAAGGGCATGGAGTTGGAGAAGGAAGAAATAGGGAATACCCTATCTCATTTTGTACTGTTTATTATGCTAGATGACTGTCTATTTGCTTACCAGTTGTATTTTAATTTTGGGATGAATGTATTTAACCTTTCGGGGAATTTATTTTGTTTACAGTTTATACTTTTACCAGTATAGAATAGTTGTCCAAACCAATCATATACTCTGCTACGAATAACTTTGGTATGCGATAATAAGTAATAATTAGTCAAGGTAAGAAAATCAATAAGAAGGAAACTCTCTATCTTCCACTCGAGAGAGCGAGGGCGGTAGAGGTGTAATTGGGTGCATTAAGCCTAAGTGACCCCTTTGCTTAATCCAATTGAGTGATTGAAGTGTCTTTAATGCAATTTTATTAATATGGATGCCTAGCTTATTTTTAGGAAGTTGATATAGTAGTGAAAAGCCTTGTTTGAAGATTCTTGAACCCGGATTCTATTTTCTCATTGTGTGTATTCACCTATTCTCTAGTTAATCATTAGAACTTGTCTAGGTTCTTTTTCAAAGCTACATAATGCCTGGATTTGTAGTATGATAAGGGCATTCATTTCTAAAACCATTGACCCAAACACAAACTATTCATCTCTACACTTTCATTTCTATTTCATTATACAAATGCTATGGTTGCACCCTTTATCAATTTCTTCCTAGCACTATCATTAAAAAATAAGTACTATTTTTTATGTGAAAAGAAAAGTTCCATGTGAATAGTCAATAAAAAATGCAAAAAGGAAGATGAAAATAGAAAAGATAAAGTGTGAATAGTGAAAGAAAAAGAAAGTTTAAAAGAAAGAAAGAAACAAATAAGGCACTATAAGAAAATATATGAATTTAGTTTAGTGGAGTAGTCCTAAATAATCTATCAATTTATTTCGTGAAGTCATAATACTTGTTACATTTTCTATACATTGAACCTTTTCAACATTACAACCCTAAGAAATATCCTTAACTATGGATTCATGGCAAACTAGTGATAGAGATAGTAGAACCTTTACAAGCTTAAGGTAAATGCTGGAATAGGTGAGTTGAGAGAAATTCCCTATGATTTGAGAGACAAGAGAAACACTTCTTCCCTTAAGAGCTCTATCATGTCTATCTTTCTTGGTTTTGCTATGCGTTCAAGTTGGTTTCTTTGCATTAAAAATAATTCCATAAGCTTTAATTGATTTGGGATTGTGGTTATTCAACATTTTTTTCATTTGCATTCTTGAATGATTTGATGATTACAACATTAGGCATATTTTTGAAAACTTTAGTTTTATTTTGTCCATGAGTGCAAGATACTAAGTTGTATGAAATGAATCACAAAATCTACATATGAATGTTATATATATAATATACATACATATGTATATCAATTGAAAATAAATAGGAAAATTGATGTGAATGTACAATAAATTTTTATATTATTGACTATAAAGATGTTGATGGCTTTATGTTTGTTCAAATTAGGGAGAGCGAAAAAGAAAAAAACAGGTGGTTCAGGCAACCCAGTTTCTCCCAACTTAGTTTGGTATAAGAAATTGGCTCAAAACAATATTCAGCAGACTAGACCAGATTGATCTTCTTAGTCCAAACCAGACTTCGAAGCAAGGCCTCAGACCCCTTGGTCTGGTCTATTCTGGCCCAAATATTAGTTTTATGTTCTTATTTTATTAATTTACATAATAAGAACAACCTATTAGATCCTATCCTAATGTCGAAGAGAATGGGTCGATGGTGGTTGTCGCTAGATCCAATAAGCACAACCCAACCCATCTAACTTTTTCTTCCATCTATTCATTGGCCCAGCCAAATGTAGTGTTGTGACCCAAGCTCGTTGAATCTAAACACAAAATGCAACCTTTTCAAATTTGACGACGACCAACATTGACCCAACTTTTTTTTAGATTTGGGGATGTAGTTGATGGTGGCGAAAAGAGGAAGGGTATGGTGGCCAGAAGACGCCGGGGTGGGGGAGGGGGCGTGGATAGGTGGAGTAAGGTGATAGAAAAGCGAGGTAGCATGGATATTGTAGCTGTGACTGATGTAGTGGAGGAGAAGGCCTCGCCCCATAAGTCCTTGAACTTAGAGGTAGCTTTAGCAAAGATTGAGACTCTAAGAGGTGGTTGTTGATTGCACTACCACCTCTGACAGCCACATCCGATAAGGCATTGAGAGGTGAAAGAATGCGAGAGATGTGAGCGAGGGAAGAGATAGAAAGGGAAGAAGCGTGAAAGAAAGAAAAAGATGAGAGCGAGGGGTTACATCTTTTTCTCTCATAAAGTCATTTTCTCACAAAGGGCACCACGTGAATCCAATAAAATCCACGCAAAAAAGAAAATCTTGGCTTGCTTGGACTTGTCCAAGTAGTCTACTAGGCCGGTTTAATCCAAGCCGAGTTCACCCTGGTGCTAGACTAGAGTAGACCTTGGGTTGTCTTGTACAACCCGAGATACTATTCAGACCAGACTTCAAGTCAAGGCAAAACCTTGTTTGGTCTAGTCCATAATCAACCTTAATTCAATATAGGAAACCACATACAATCAACCAACGTTATTTTCCTTTTACGAGAAAACAATTGAATGAAATAAAAATTTAGCAGCTTTTACATTAATTACTGAAAAGGGATAAAATAAAATATATAATATTTATTTTATTCGAATTATTATCATCATACAACGACAATATTTCCTAATTATTTTTATTTGTTGATTTAAGAAATATTATAATTTTTGAGTGATATAAATAATATGAATTTATTTGGGATAAAGTAAAGGTTAGTTTTCACCCCAATATGATTCCTTTTTACCAAGGGGGGGGTCGAACATGGACTTATAAAGAAGTTGGAAGTCCAAATTTATATATGTCGCTTTCATCACATTTATATTTATTAGGGAGAATTATTATGAAATCTCAAGAATATGATTTAATGATAAAAAAGTCCTAATGACATGTGAGGAGCATGAATTTGTTGTTTTTGCCAACATGTTGTTACTTCATATACTAGAGCTTGTTATTGCTTGCTAATAAGATAATGTTATTGGATTTTTGGGTGATTAAACCAATTCAATAAGACCTTATAGTAATTTTCTACTTTTTATTTCTTTTTATAAAATATAAAATTTCACATTAAAAGCACTGAAAATGGAAGAAAGCACCAAAAGAGAGGTGAATTGGGGATTTTAAGAAAATTCTTTTCGAAAACACCCAAGTTTTTGGATTGAAAATGGAGTATAAGAAGGCAAAGAAGAGAAGCTTAGACACAGAAGATTTATACTGGTTCGGTCTTAACCTTGACCTACGTCCAGTCCACATAAATCTTCTGGGTTTTTCAACTACCAATATTCTTTAATTACAACAGTGTAACTCTCAAGTAATCTTAATCACCTAGGACTTGATCAACCTAACTCACAGGTTTCACAACCTTGAGTTCCCTAAAAAAAATAATCAAAATGATTTTCAAAAACAAACTCTCAAAAAGAGCATATATGAATAGACATTGAAGTTCAAAATACTGTAGAATACACAAAGACTCAAATTAAAAGATGTAATCAGTTGTAATTCTGTGTATGTCAATGCTATGAGTCTTCCTGGGTATTTATAGCTTAATCAGAGAAACTAACCGTTGCATTTTCTTCTCTTTTATTCTTCAATGTTCAGCTTCATCTCTGGAATATGACAGTTGCATATATTTCTCTTTTTCTTCAGTTCTTAGCTGGAATCCTGGATTTAGTTGTTGCAGATTATCTTCCAGAATTCTTGTCATTCCATGATCCGTATTTAACTGTTGGAGAGTGATTTGATTGACCTATAACGATTTGAGCTGAACCATTAGGAAAGAGAGAAGTTTCAGGCTTGTTCTTGGTTTTTCATTAAATGCATTTAACCCATATCTGATTTCAACTTGATCCTTGTTGAATTCATCTGAAACTAATAAGCATATCGATCATGCATATATATGATGATTCGAAACTTAACATGTGAGTAAATCAACCTATAATTCTAAATCAAACAGATAGAGGATGTCGTTAGTGAAATAGAGTTTCGTTAGGCTCGAGTTAAAAGTATGTAGGCTCGAGTGTAATCTTCTTCCAAGCTTTGATAACTCTCTCTGTCTGAGCCAAACTCGAGTTCATAAGTTTTAGGCTCGAGTTTGCTTCAGTCAAACACTTTTGAAATTCTTTCAATCAGAGATAGGCTTAAGTCTACATAAATATGTTCGAGTTCATATTTGAGAATATTTTGAATGCTCTCTGTAAGGGACAAACTCGAGTTTAGCTTAGCAGGCTCGAGTTTGTTCACATGAACAATTGATGAAGAACTCTTTGTAAGACTTAAGCTTGAGTTAAATAAAACATACTCAAGTTACAAAATGACAACATGCTCTCTGTAAGGCATAAGCTCGAGTTTATTATGATAGAATTGAGTTTAACTAAGAGCGAGCAACTTGTTTTGCTCTCTGTAACCTGTAGACTTGAGTTTAACATAATGGGCTCGAGTTTTGTTCAGATAAAAACCATGAAACTTGCTCTCTGTCACGAGTAGGCTCAAAGTTTATCAAAGGAGACTCGAGTTTGCCTAAGTTCAAAAACACTTGTCCTTCTTTATGTTAAGTATGAACTCGAGTTTAACAAGTTTAGGCTCAAGTTTAACTTACATAACAAGGATTAAATAAATGTTAACAAACTTCTCCTTTTTCTTTGAATTTTAGCAACAAAAGAGCAACTTCTTAGTTTACAATTGTCAGTTATCATCAAAACATATAACATATAGAGAACTAACATTCTCTTTCTTTTTGATGATGACAACACTTGTAAACTAACTTAACAGAGATTTTGAGATTTTCATTAAACTTTGACAGAAATGAGCATGTTAAGTCTAGGCAGAGTATTGAGTTCATTTGAGTTAGGCTTAGAAGCTTAAACATTCATTCCAAATTACTCAAAGCATTTATTGTTTTGAGTTCAATATACAAGATTAATCTAAGATAGTACCAAAAGAACTTCAGTACAACAAAATGAAACAACAATGATAAATTTTGAATCCAATTACAAAAAAACAACTAATAGGCAAGCAAAGCACGAAGTAACATCTCTTCACTTTTCTTCTCCCCTTTTGTCATCAGCAAAGAGGGGTGGGTCAGAGGTAGGGATAGAGGTGATGGGTGCAACAGGTAGGGTTGTTTTGAGAAGCGAGATAGTGAGAGGATGAGGAGGAGGAGGAGGGTCTTGAGGTAAGGAATCTAGAGATGAGGGAAGAGAGATGATAGGGACAGAGGAAGAGGTAGGGATTGGAGCAACGTATGGGATGATATCCATGATGGGATTGGATTGCTCAGGCAGGGATGGGGTAAGAGTGGGAGAGGTGATAATGGGAGTGGCAGAGGAGATGTAGGGAGATGGATGAGAATGGTATGAGTGTGAGTTTTCTGTGGAGGAGGAAGGAGGTGATGTGTGGGCTGTGGGAGGTGGAATGGAACCCGAAGGACCAGCCTTGTCCTGAGCCTCCAGCAACTTGGACAGCTTAGAATCCATTGACAGATACAAACTCTGGATAGTTTCAATTTTGACTTTAAAATCATCAAAATGACCTGTAAGAGCCTCCACGTCGTCTGTGATATCCGCAAGAAGATGAGTATCTTCATCTTGTAGCTCTTCCAATTTCTTGTGACTCTTAGTTACTTCAGAAACCATCTTCCCAATTGCAGTCTCAATTTTCCTTGTAAGCTTATGATATTGGGCTACCATTGTGACTTGAAATGTTAAGAAGGCATTAGATATAGCTTGGTCTACAAGTGTCTTGATATGAGAAGCTAGGTCAGCTGGAAGAGAAGATGAAGGTGGAGGTGGGGCTGATTGAGCTTCATTGGCTTTGGTTTTAGAGACTTTTGATTGAGATGGAGCCCTTGATTGTCCTAATCCTTCTTCCAAGTTAATCCTCATAAGGTTCAGATGATGTTTCCCAAAGACTGTGGTTGGAACAGGTTGTTCATTAGAGGCCAAATGCCAGATCTTTTCATGGAAGAGAATAACTGAAACCAAAGAGGGAAAAGGAATATGGGAAGAGTGTCTCGAGGAAAATCTAAATCTTGACATTTCTTGGAAAATCCAATATCCAACATTGTGAGGCTTTTTTTATCAATAATGGATGCAAAGATAGGGAAATCCTTCTTTGCAAAATGGGTAAAGTTGCCGTCCTTTTGTAACAAATTTCTGGCATAAATGTACCAGATAACTCTATGTTCGGTGGGCATGGTAGCTGGAGTAAAGGATAGAATTTTTTCCTGAAGTAGGGAAAGGTTCATTAGGTTGAAGAAGCTGAAAAATTTCCCTGTCATTGTATCTGTATTCAGTGACAGGAGGTGGTTTGGAGATTTGCATAAGAGAGTTTAAATAGCCAGGAGATATTGTGATTTTTCGTCCTTTTAAATTGGTTGTAAGTCTCTCTTCTGTAAGATTTCCTTCACCATCTAGAATGTTATCAGATTGCATACAGAAGTAAAAGGCTTTGACAATTGATGGACTATAAGAAGCTCTAATGGGTAGTAGAGTTTCAAATGGTTGCAGCCAAGGAGATAAATCAATATTGCAGTCATCCTTGACTTTCTGTAAATCGACAGAAACTACGAGACAAAAGGTCTTGTGAGAAAAGAGCTATTTGAATCTAGTGGCTTCCTTGCCCATAAATTCTCTAGGTTTATCATAAAAGTCTTTGGGTTTTGAAGCAACATCATTGATTTTGAAAATTGCAGGGGGTTCTTCAGATACCTTAGAGCTGATTTTCGTGTGAGGTTTGGAAGAAGCAGCTTTAGAAGAGCTTTAGTCTTTGCCGATTCCTCTAAATTTAGAAGCTGAGACTGTGGATTTCTTTTTCTTGATAGGCTTGGCAACCTCAGTGACCTTTTCTTTATCTTTCCGAAAAGCAGTTTCAGGATCGATAGCCTTCCTCTTGGGACTACCAGTTGGTTCTTGGATAACCAATTTCTTCGGTTTGATGGAGGGAACGGGTTCATTGGCAGCAACTCTTGGAATCCTACTGTCAATGCCAGACTAAAGTTTCTTGGGAGCAAATTTCTCTCTCTTAGGTCGTTTCAGAAGAGATGGCGATGCAGAATCTGCAGCTGAATCAGTTGAGGTATCGTTGGTGGATCGTTCAGGAGCCATTTCAGAAGGTGAGATCAATTTTATTTTGAGAGAAGAAGGAAGGTTTCCGAGAGTTTAGGTTAGGCTCGAGGGAGATGACGAGTGAAGAGCAACGGTCTAGCATCAAGTATATATATTACATGACAAACTCGAGCTTAAACCTTGCAAGCTCCAATTGCCTACTCGAGTGTGCAAGAACAACCTCGAGTTTGGATAAAAATGAACTAACCTGGACGTCAAGTGTGTATCTGTGAACACTTGACACACGTTGGTAAACTCAAGCTTGTCACTAATAGGCTCGAGTTTAGAGTCTTCTTGGGGTTAGGTTGATTTTCATCCCGTGTAGGCTTGAGCTTGCTTTTCTAGGCTCGAGTTTCCCTCTCTTGTCAGCAGTTGAGTTGCTCTCTATCTTTGCTAGGCTCGAGTTTATTATTCTCAGGCTTGAGTTTGGTTGCCCACAAAACATGACTTTTTCTTTTTGTCTTCAGTGAACTCGAGCTTGTTTCAGATAAGCTCGAGTTTGCTTCTTCTAATAGCAAACTTCAATCAATGATCAGTTCATGTCCTGCATAAGACATGACTAAACACTCTAATGCTTAAGTTAGCAACAATTTATCATCAAAAATCATAATTAACATTGGGATAGAAACAACTTACAACTCATTGGGATTTACCATTCCCAATTCTCTTCTAATGAAGGTGAATTGCTCTTTTGCAAGTGGTTTAGTGAAAATATCTGCAAGTTGTTGATGAGTTTTTATGAACATTACTTTGACGTCTTTCTTTTGGACATGATTGTGAATGTAGTGATGTCTAACATCAATATGTTTGGTTCTGGTGTGATGGAACGGATTTTTGGCTAAGCTTATTGTGCTTATATTGTCTCAGAGAATGGGGATTTCTTTCAGATAAATTCCTAGATCTTGAATCTGTTGCTTGAGCCATAAGACTTAAGCACAACAACTTGATGCAACGACATATTCAGCTTCGGTAGAGGATACGGCTACTGTGGTATGCTTTTTGCTAAACCAAGAGACAAGTGATCTTCCAAAGAATTCACATTATCCACTTGTGCTCTTGCGGTCAGTCTTGTATCCGGCATGATCTGAGTTAGAATATGCTACCAAGTGCTCAGGTTGGCCTTTATGAAACCACAGTCCCAACTCTTTTGTATCATGCAAGTATTTAAACATTCTCTTTACATGTTCAGCATGGGATTCTTTAGGATTAGATTGAAATCTAGCGCACATCCCTACACTGAATTGGATGTCAGGTCTGCTTGTTGTTAAATATAGTAATGATCCAATCATTCCTCTATATCTTGTGATGTTGAAAGCTTTGCCTTTCTCATCAGCATCTAAGGTGGCAGTTGAGCTCATTGGTGTGTCTGCTCCATTGCAATCATTGAGGCCATATTTCTTTAGCAGATCTCTTAAGTACTTGGTCTGAGAGATAAATATGTCATTCTTGTGTTGCTTGATTTGTAAGCCAAGAAAGTAGTTGAGCTCACCCATCATTAACATCTCAAACTCTCCCTGCATAATCTTAGAGAAGTCCTTGCACAAAACATCATTAGTAGCACCGACGAATATATCATCCACATAAATTTGCACAATTAATATTTCATTAAGTTTATTGCCGTTGATGAAGAGGGTAGTATCTGCTTTACCTCTCACAAATCCATGATCGAGAAGAAATTTGCTAAGCCTCTCATATCATGCTCTAGGAGCTTGTTTGAGACCATATAAGGCCTTTTTTAATTTGAAAACATGATCAGGATAGAATTCATCTTCAAAACCAGGAGGTTGTTCTATATAGACTTCTTCTTGAATAAAACCATTAAGAAAAGCACTTTTAACATCCATTTGAAAAAGCTTAATTCCTTTGACACAAGCAAAGGCTAGAAGAACTCTTATTGCTTCCAATCTAGCCACTGGAGCATAAGTTTCTTCATAATCAATTCCTTCTTCTTGATTATATAGCCTTTGGCAACTAATCTTGCCTTGTTCTAGACAATGATTGTAGACTCATCACGTTTGTTCTTGAATACCCATTTAGTGTCAATGACTGGATGGTCTTTAGGCCTAGGTACCAAGTCCCAAACTTGATTTCTTTCAAATTGATGTAATTCCTCTTGCATTGCTATCACCCAATCATTGTCTGAAAGGGCTTCTTCAATCTTAAAGGGTTCAATCTCAGAAATGAATACTGAGAAGGTTACTTCATTTAAAATGTTTTTTCTGGTTTTCACACCTTCATTCACATCACCTAGAACTTGATCCAGTGAATGATTCCTATTGTATCTCCAGGCACATGGTTAAGGTTGAATAGAGCTTTCACAAATGTTGTTAGGCTCAATGCCTGATTCTCTTTGAGAAGGTTTTTCAGACTCTGTTGAATCATAAGGTATTTTTGAAGAAGGTTAGTTTTAAAAGATGACTTCATCATCATCATCATTAAGAGGGTTGACAAACTTATTTTCACTAAATATTACATGGATTGATTCTTCAACAGAGCGAGTACGAATATTATATATTCTATAAGCTTTACTTCTATTAGTTTAACCAAGAAATATACCTTCATCTGATTTGGGATCAAATTTTCCCAAGTTGTCCTTACCATTGTCATGGATGAAACACTTGTAGCAAAAATGTGTGAATGTGCTAAGTTTGGCTTCCTTCCTTTGTATAACTCATAGGGAGTCTTGTTTAACTTTTTCCTGAGGTATGCTCTGTTGGAAATGTAGCATGATGTACTCATGGCATCAACCCAAAATATTTGGGAAGAGTTATTCTCATTTAACATTGCTCTTGCCATTTCTGTGAGTACTCTATTCTTTCTTTTCACAACACCATTTTGCTGAGGAGTCTTAGAAGCTGAAAAGTTATGATCAATACCCATAGTTTCACAAAATTCACTAAAGGCATGATTTTCAAATTTTCCACCATGATCAATGCGTATTCTTGCAATAGAACTCCTTTCTCGTTTTGGACCTTCTTGGTAAACACAACAAATTGATCAAATGTTTCATTTTTTAGATGATAGAAATATAGTCCAAGTAAATCTAGAGAAATCATCAACTATAACCAAGGTATAAAGATTGTCTTCAAGGCTTTTTACTTTTGCTGGTTCAACAAAATCCATATGAATTAGTTGAAGAGGTCTATTAGTTGAGATTTCATTTTTGGACTTGAATGAAGATTTGGTTTGTTTACCCTTTTGACAAGCATCACAAATCATGTCATTTTTGAAATGAAGTTTCGGTATACCAATGACCAAATCTGCTTTTAGTAATTTGTCAAGTTGAGTCATATTAACATGAGCTAGTCTTTTGTGCCATAGCCAACTCTAATTCAAATTACTAATGAAACAGTTTTCAGAAGATATGCCATTAGAGAAATTTAGAGTATAGCAGTTACCTTTTCTGGGAGCTCTGAATAAGGCTTTAGGCTTAACATCGTCTAGAGAAAGATCATCCTTTTTTACAATCAAGCATTCTTCTAAATTGAAGATAACTAGATTACCTTTATCTATGCTTTGACTCACACTGAGGAGATTATGACATAGGCCTTCCGCAAGATAGACATCTTTTATTTGTGGTCCATCATTGTTTCCGATTTCACCAATCCTGTAACATCCCATTTAAAACAGCGGAATTTTTTTTTTAAACAGTAACCAGAGTAGAGCGTTTTAGCAAGCGAGTAACTGAACCTTAGAGATATATAACCATAGTGTAATTGTACTGGTACAGTCATCTAGTATTCAAAAGAAAGTAAATACATAAACTAGTGACATCAAAACTCCGTTGTGAATCCTACTCCGACCGCTTGCCCCTATCTCCAACCCTTGGTCCTCCCGATCCTGAAGCTACAGCTGAGATCCAATTCCCATTTGGATCTCAGGTAACGGTTAACCTTATGCTCAAATAAAACAATATATAGACAATAGATATTCATAATAACATAACAGCATATCAGTATAAAAGCTCATAGCAGATGCATGATCACAACGTTGACTTAACGTAAGCACAAAGCAGTATGTAAAGTCCCACAACATGTCTGCACATAACCAGTGCCACAACGGCCCATTGTGTCCTCAGCGCTAGGAAAACTCAACGGCGATATCAAGATTATAACCCGTAAAAAGCTGTATGTATAACTGACAACCCTAAGTTGAGCCTCAGTATATGAACATATCTATGACATATATGTATATGAGTAGCATAGAGTTAGGGTTACAGTACGCGTCCGTACCTCCGTTGACGATCTCTGGTACTTTCGTCGAAAAACGGTACGACGGCGGTACAACAGTGGTAACAGCGGTTCGTGATTTCAGATATCCTATAAGGATAATATCACATTTATGAATATTTAATATCATAATAGGAATTTTAGGTACAAATTACCATTTTGCCCCTAGTTTGATTAATTGGTGGAATTTCACCAGAGTTTCGCTATTTTGACTCTAATCTTTCAGAATTTTTGACATAATTCTTCCTCCAATAAATTTTTGAAGTAAATATCATATTTATTCCTAAAACATGATATCTAAACTAACTTGAAATATTAGAGATTACTCTAGCATTCCTACTATAACTAACGAAAGAACTACTTAAACTAAAGACTAAGGACCGAAAAACTTACTCAGAGTTTCGCTACAAATTTCCCCGGCTCCTCCTTCTCTCTTCCTTCTCTTTATTTTCAAAATCACTCTTGTGATGTGGTGTGAGAATTTCAAATGAAATGGTTGGCTATTTATAGAAAAAGACGATGGCATTTCCGTAATTTCTTTGAACTTCGTCTAGACAGATTCTGACCGTTGGATCGCACTTCTTTGAGGTGGCACGATTCTGGCCTTACACCTCACTTTGCTAACCTCATCAAGGTGATGTCATGCTTGTATCATCTCTTGCTTTATCAGATATAGTTCCCTGTTCGGTGTCCCAATCGTGTAATCTTTGGAAATCTCAAAATTCCGGAAGCAAGGCTCAGAAGGTCTTTTCTTCCTCTTTCAAGATACTTGGGTTATCTAAATTTTTGATCCCATTAAGGACATTCCATTGTCTGCTAAATATTTCGGCCAAACGACATTGGCTACGGAAATTGCGTCTGCCGACGTCAACTTCTGGATAAAAATTCACTGATTCATAATATATCCAGATGCTTACCAACTTATCCCTGGATTCCATTTTATGAATTATTTTCTATAGGTTTTCACTTCCACTATCTGTCTTAATTCCACAAAATATCTTCTTGGCTCTATCTCATAATCACTCCATCAGTTACAGAAATGACTTCGGAGACAGCCTACTTCAAGATAAAAATTCACTTGTCTATAATATACTCTGACTCTAGAAACTTAGTTCATGGTTTTCTAGGTAGCATTTTATTTCTATCCGTGGTCATTTATCCTACTTGCTTTTCACCATTATAATATTATTTAATTGCAAAATATCTTAGATATTTTTTCTTAATTTCTATTTTAATTTTTCTTTATTTTTCTTCATAATTTTGTTTATATATATATATATATATATATATATATTTATTTATTTATTTATTTATTTTAATTAATTTCCACCTTTTTTCTCTTTATTTTATGTCTAAACAATTAGCCATTAATTACCTAATTAATCACTTACTTATTGTTGATAATTTTCTTAATTAGTAATAATTATTATCTCACAACTATTTTACTGACATTGGTATTTTATGCACCATGCATAATATTAAAAATCATAGGGTCTAATAAAGTCCCCAGAATACTTTTTGATTTCCCATTCTTCTATTTTCAAAGGAGATAATTTAATAAATTGTCTAAATTAGGGACAATATTCCTCCTAATTTTTATAATTATTTCAGTGCCCTTTAGGATTTATCATCATATTCTTAGGATGTTTTATGGCCCTAAAATGCATTTTTCACATTTTTGGCAATAAATTCCATTTAATTTTCTAAGTATTTTCTTTCGAAAATAGACTAATTATCTGATACTTTGAGACCAAATTTATCATAAATAGCCATTCCATTAATATTCTATAATATTCCGGACAACAGTTATCCGGGTATTATAAATCCCAGCTATCCTTCCGGATTGATTTCCACCAAATGTGACCTTGCCACCGTCCTTGTGCTTGATTATTTTAAATTTGGTTTGATCTCCTATCATATGCCTAGTGCATCCACTGTCGATGTACCACTTGCTGGATGTTGATGCTCTTAGACAAACCTGTGAAATTCATGGGATCAAGTCTTAGGTACCCATTTTGTCTTGGGTCCTTTTGGGTTAGTATGTGTCTCAGGAGCCTTATATGATCATTTATGCACACATTGATAATTACCAACAGGCTTATTTTTCCTTTCCTTTCTATGCAAACAAGAAGAAGTAGTATGACCCTTTCTATTATAATAGTTGCAGTGGGCAAATAGATTAGAAGTATGAACTGATTTTTGAAAGTAGTTTAAATAGTTCTTTTCTCAATTTCTCTTCTTCCCTTTCTTTTTATCAAGATCAGGTCTATAACCAATTCCTGATTTATCATTTGTAAACCTTTGTTCCATTAAGACCACTTTGAGCATTTCACTTCCTCCAGTGAATTTTTCAGGAGTTTTTGTAAGATATAGATTTCTTTTCTCTAAATCAGTGCAATTTTCACAAATATTTTTACTGGAATAATCTTTGACTTGTTGTTCAAGAGTTATGTTTTTCTTTTTCAAAGCAATATATTTTTCAACAAGCTTTTCAAATTCAAATTGTATGGCATTATTCTCAGAAAGTAATTCATCGTATGTTGGTTCAGAATTTCTTACATCTTCTCTTTCAGATTCCTCATAGGCAACCAAACAAATATTGACTGTTTGTTCTTCATCATCTTCATCTTCATCAGATGAGCTATCTCCCCATATTGCTGAAACATAGGCTTTCTGTTTGAACTTGTTGGATCTTGTCTCCTTGTTTTTCAGCTAAGGACATTCAGGCTTGATATGACCAGGTTTGTCACATTCGTAACATATGATTGGCTTCTTTGTGAAAGTGGAAGAAATCACCAAGAGGGGGGTGAATTGGGGATTTTAAAAATTCTTTTCAACTCTTAAAAATGAAGCTTAAGAAATGGATAATAAAAAAGTAGAAAAAGAAAAGCTTAGACACACAAAATTTATACTGGTTCGGTCTCAACCTTGACCTACGTCCAGTCCCCAGATACCTTCTGGGTGTTTCCACTAATTCAACAGATTTTCAATTACAACAATGAAGACCAGACACAATCCTAATAACCTAGGACTTGCTCCCCCTTACACTTTGTGATTGAACAACCCAACTCACAGGTTCCACAACCTTGAGTTCTCACAAACAAATGCTTTCAAAAATTTACAAACTCTCAAAAGAGTAGATAAGGATAAACACTGAAGAACAAGTTGAAAATAACAATACAGACTCAAATTTCAAAGTATAATCAAGATAGCTTCGTTGTGTGTATGTTGCTTTGAGTTTTCACAGCCTCTTATAGACTGAATGGATAAGCTAGCCGTTACAATTCTTTCTCCAATGTTCAGCTGCAATTCTGGAAAAATGGCAGTAGCATATTTTGCTCTGTTCTTTGAATTCTTAGCTGGAATTTTGGAATTTAGTTGTTGCAGAACGTCTTCCAGATTTTTAGCCATTCCATGATCTTAATTCAACCGTTTGAAGTGATCTTAATGTGTTGCAACGGTCTGAACTGAACATCTGGGATAAGGGAGAAGAATCAGCTCTGTTCTTGGTTCTTCATTTAATGCACTTATTCTGGATCTTGATCTCACCTTGATCTTGGCTAAACCTTATCTGAAAAACACTCAAAACTTCATCAAGGACATTAGAAACAATAATATCATATCATGAAATAATTTCAGGAAGACCCATTAAGATTTCGCAGATCAACATCATTTGATTTTTCAAAATCCCCGATGCAAACTCGAGTTTGTTCTTCCAGACTTGAGTTTGGGGTTCATCCAGAAAGCATGTCCATTGATTAGAGGTCTAAACTTGCAGTCTGTAAAAGCTAACTCGAGTTTGGCTTTTACAGAGAGAACTATCGAGCTTTGAACTTGGCATGGAATTTTGGTCCTGCTCCTAGACTCGA
Source organism: Acacia confusa (assembly GCA_037074495.1). Lineage (NCBI taxonomy): Eukaryota > Viridiplantae > Streptophyta > Magnoliopsida > Fabales > Fabaceae > Acacia > Acacia confusa. Next base: position 9,593,175 of record CM073504.1, on the reverse strand, counting down.
GTCAATTAGTGACTGACTCGAGTTTGGGTCTATGTTTGAAGAACAAGCCTAAGTTCGTGATTTTCCAGATTGGAGTTTAGGAGACAGATTGGAGTTTTGGAAAGATGGTAGAAATTCGAGTGTTTCTCTATTTGTCCTAAACTCGAGTTTACAATGACAGACTTGAGTTTATGTTTGAGCTGAAACTATTCAAATCTTTCTGTTTGGTCTAGACTGGAGTTTAGGAATCCAGACTCGAGTTTGGCTTGCTTGGAATTCTAAGTGCTCTCTGTATCTTCCAGACTTCAGGTTTGGTTTTGCAAACTGGAGTTTGGCTTGTTGTGAAAATTTCTGATTGCTTTTTGTAACTCCTCAGACTCAAGTTAGTCCAAGCAGACTCGAGTTTGGCTTTCTTCGCAGAAGTAAACAGCTTTCTGTCAACCCTCAAACTCGAGTTTACATACCCAAACTCGAGTTTGCCTTTGACAGTGAGATTTTCATATTGCCAAAAACAAACTTCATATCAAGTTTACAATTGCTAGTTATCATCAAAACACATTGAGAACTAACACTTTGTTTCCTTCCTGTTGCTGTTCTTGTGGAACTTCCGGAATCCTTGATCCTTCTTATCCAATTTTTTGAATCTCCGGACCATCATTCCAATCTCTTCATCATCAATCTCGTCATCATCAGAATTTTTGTCTTTTTTGATAGTTTTAAGAGCAATTCCCTTCTGTTTGCCTTCTATTTCGTCAAGTCCTTTTCTGAACTTGATTTTGCCCTCGTATTCTAATAAGCTGCCAAATAGAGCTGCTACAAATTGCATGGATTCACCTCGGGCTTCTTCAATGGCTGTCACTTTAGCTTTCTAATCTTTGGTTAGTACATTTAAGATTTTTCTTACCTGATTTTTTTTGTTCATATACTTTTCTCAATGCTAACAGCTGATTGATGAGATGTGTGAACCGAAGCTGTAACTCTGCAATTGATTCTCCAGACCTCATACGTAATAAATCGTATTCAGTCATGAGAGTGTTGATTCTATTCTCCTTGATTCCTGAAGTTCCTTCATAAGCAACTTCTAAGGCATTCCACATTTCTTTGGCACTAGGTAGTTTGCAAATGCGAAAGTATTCCTTTTGGCTCAATGCATTTTGCAACATCAGGATGGCTTTACTAGTGAGGACAACTTGCTTCTGATCATTTTTATCAAATTCAGCTTTAGTTTTTGGCACAACATTGTCTCCTACCTTCTTAGAAGGAACATAATTGCCTTATTTAATTACTTCCCATAGACCATACTCACTAGCCATCACAAATACTTTGAATTTGGATTTCCAGATTGAGTGGTGTTCACCATTGAAACCTGGTGGTCTGTTGATTGAGGCACCATCTGGTAATATTCCTTCCATTGGATCTTTTGTCTAAGAGGTTAATCCTTTTAAGTAGGCAACCAATGCTCTAATACCAAATGAAAATGGAAGAAATCGCTAAGAGGGGGATGAATTGGGGATTTTAAGAAAATTCTTTTCGAAAACACCCAAGTTTTTGGATTGAAAATAGAGTATAAGAAGGCAAGGAAGAGAAGCTTAGACACAGAAGATTTATACTGGTTCGGTTCTAACCTTGACCTACGTCCAGTCCCCAGAAATCTTCTGGGTTTTTCAACTACTAATATTCTTTAATTACAACAATGTAACTCTCAAGCAATCCTATTCTATAAGACTTAAGCTTGAGTTAAATAAAACATACTCGAGTTACAAAATGGCAACATGCTCTCTGTAAGTCATAAGCTTGAGTTTATTATGACAGACTTGAGTTTAACTAAGAGCGAGCAACTTGTTTTGCTCTCTATAACCTGTAGACTTGAGTTTAACATAATGGGCTCGAGTTTTGTTCAGATAAAAACCATGAAACTTGTTCTCTGTCATGAGTAGGCTCAAGTTTATCAAAGGAGGCTCAAGTTTGCCCTAGTTCAAAAACACTTGTCCTTTTTTATGTTAAGTATGAACTCAAGTTTAACAAGTTTAAGCTCGAGTTTAACTTACATAACAATGATTAAATTAATGTTAACAAACTTCTCCATTTTCTTTGAATTTTAGCAACAAAGAGCAAATTCTTAATTTACAATTATCAGTTATCATCAAAACATATAGAGAACTAACAAGCACAAGTTACAACAAGTAAAAATACTCTATTAAAAAACAAATGAAAATACGAATCATAAGGAGAAAGAAAACATAACAAGAACAACACCCCTACTCATTCTTAATAATAATAACAACAACAAAACAGAAATAACGTTGAAGAGTTAGATATTTTTGAAAATAAATTAGAAATACTTCCAACAATTCTTAATATAATAGCTACTTGATGTGTTAAATTTAATCATAAATCTAGCTAAGACATCAATTCACTTTATCTTCCAAATTTATAATTTTTGTCTCTAAATATCTTATTGAATATACACAATAAGGGGTCGTCATGATGAAATATAAGATTTTACGAAAATCAACTTATTTTTTTTTATAAATAAGTAATATTACTAATTTTCTTAATTTTCCCAAATTAATTATCTATCTCATGTATTAAGGAAATGAGGTAGTAATATTTATTAAACAGATTTTCTGTCAAAAGACGTTTTATTACTTATTTACCCATCCTGTAGAAAATGTTATCTTCCCAAATCGACCTGCTATCCAATATTATTTGAGCATATAGAAAAAGATGATGATAATAATATATTATTATTATGTTGATTATAAATAGTATACATTTTATTTTTATACTAAAAAATTTAATGTTGTAATGAGAAGTTTGTAAGATCCAGTGAAATCCTTTGATTTTTTTTTTTAGAAAAAAGATTTCGGATGAGTTGTTAAACTTTTGTTTTTGGGGCCCGTGGGTGAGTTGTTAAAGTTATAGTAAAAGTGAAATGACATGGATTCAAAAAAATCTAGTACGGGGATTCCACTAAATGCGGCAAGACTTCATGTACGGGGCTTACAACTTAACCCAAATATTTATAAGGGAAAATCCTCCCTAGAGTCTAATTAAGCAAAAAAATTTAAAAAAAGGTTCCAACAATTTTCACATGTCAATCTGGTATTATTTCATAAAAACGTAGTTATTAACGGGTACTGATTTTGTTGTTAACGGAATTATTGTTAACGAATACTGATTTTGTTGTTATTGAGGTATTGATATTGTTGTTAACGGTTTTGAAATAATACCAAAAAATGCCCTAAGGTCTTTTTTGATATGTAAAAGTTGTTAAGGTCTTTTTAAAAATTTTTTTGTTTAATTGGGTCCTGGGGAGAATTTTCCCTATATAAACATATGGCGTTGAGGATCTGCTTCCAGTACCGTTTGGAAGAGCGTAGGCATAAGGCATACCCGTCAAGTAGCCAGTCAACGTTTTGGCTTGGTGAGAGCAATTTAATCACAACAATGCACCCATTTGTTGAACCAATAAATATTGGGTTAAAGATGTAATTTTACTTCGAAAGTAATCAATGTGTTGGGTATTTGAAAGGTTTTCAAGGAGTAATTTCGTGTGCCAGAAGTGTTAAAAAAAAAAAAGAAGAGGAAGAAGCAAATTTATCCTAACTATTAATAAATAATATTGATGGTAAAAAAATTGATGTTGACAATTAATATTTTTAATAGTAAGGGGTAAAATATCTCATCAAAAAATTTTTTGGATATCCAATACTCTTGAATGGTTGCTTTCAAAAAAAAAAAAAAATTCCACCTTAACTCAATAATATTTGAGTAAAGTATTAATTACCCTAGCTTCGTATTATTTTTCAATTGCATCCATCATCCTAAAATTCTGCGTCACAATTTTGTCCTTTAAGTTTTTTTCAAATGAAATTTTACACTTAAAGCATTTTTTTCAAGTGCAATTTTGTTCTAGCTATTAAGTCCAAAAATGTCCTCAAGTTAAAGTGCATCCAATACGGGTGCACATTCCATGCCCATATCTTATATGTTTGCTATGTGTTCATCTCTCTATTAGAGGGATGAGCATATTTTTTTAATTTTTTTTATATATTGTATTTATTTATATTTAAATTATATGCTGTTTTCTGAAATATTTTTTTTCATAAAGTATTTCAAATTAATTAGTTTCAATGATACTGGTGTTACAGATAAATATTACTAAATGCAGGACTGGAAACTAATTAATTTGAGATACTGGGTGGGGAAAAATTTCAGAAAGAAGTATATGATTTAAATATAAATAAATTAAATATATAAAAAAATTAAAAAAAATGCTCATCCCTCTAATAGAGAGATGAGCACACACAACAAGTACATAAGAGATGGGTATGGAATGTGTACTCATCCAACACCTACTTCTAGAGTAATTTTTTAGAGCAATTTTTTTTAATCTTTTAGAGTATTTTTTATAACTCTTTTCATATTTTCAATACTCCATCTTATACTTTTAGTATTCATCTTTAACATTTTCAATAATTAATTTTTTGACAGTCATTTACAAAACACTTTAAGAGTAATATTATACCAAAATAATACTTCAAGGATAAAATTGCACTACAAAAAGAAATAAGATCAGAGTGTTGAATGCTCCTTTATCCTAAATATTTACAATATGTTACTTATATATTTCAAAAATATTAATATCATCATCAAAATTCTTATATGATATGAAATTAATTTTATAACTATATAATATTTAATAGTATTGAATCAAATTCAAGCAAGTTTAATTTAGGGTAGCTAGCTTAAGAGTTTTTTGCTTCACACCAAGCTACTTGATCCTAAAAATTATATTGATAGAAATCGATCATTGATCCAATTTGAGTACTTCTACATAATAGACCTCAATAGAAAATTGAAGAGTAACGTCAGCAATAGATCGAGTTCAATAGTTCCTCATATAAAATTAATGACTCTAGAAATAAAGTAACGTGGAAAAGACAAAATTGTTTCAATCAGTAACAGAATCTGAAGCACCCCTTATTTCAAAGAGAGGACGATAGTTTATTGACATTTTGTTTGATGGTAGCTGAGCAGAGGTAATTAATTCTATGGATTCCCCGGGAGAAAAATAGAGATGTGTCCTATGTTACCCATAATGGGTTTGTTTGGGTTAGTGATAGGAGTGGTGGCTTAAAAGCTATCCGACTTTTATAAAAGCCCGGTAAGAAAAAAAAATCAAGTAAAGCTATTTGATTTATGTTTGGGTTGCCCGTTTGACTTTTTGCAGAAGTGGTTTTTTTTCTAAGTGATATGTGTTTGAGTTATTATTTGAAAAATTAGTTAAGATGGAAAATAACATAAATCATATTAAATACTACATATACATATTAGTTGTATATATTGAGTTAATGGAAATTTTAATTTTTATTTGAAAAAAATTAAATATTATTAAAAAAATGAACAATAAAATCCTTAAAAAAATTAAATATTATTAAAATTAAATAAACAAAAAAAAAGGACATTCACAATCTTTCTTTCTTTCTTTCTTTCTTTTTTTTGGTAATTTATTATTAATATCTAATACCCACTCTCTCCATTAAAAGCGCCATAACACCCGCCTGTCAACAACAAATAGTCACGCGTGAATAGTGATGGCAAGGGCATGCGTAGGATGGTAGAGGACGCGCTCCAGGTTTTTTTTTTTTGTTACTGTTGGAGCAAAAAAAAAAAGTCCTGGACTAACGCATTAGCTAATAAGCTAGGATTTGGAGCTTCACAAAAAGCCTAGTGTGTTATCTTTTTTTGAAATAAGTCCAGCGTGTCCACTGGGTTATCCAAGAGGCCTTTTTCCCAATGGACCTGTGTTTTTGGCTTTTTTTTTTTTCCCCAGAAAAAGCTAACTTATTTGTCAATCCAAACACACCCAATACGTGAAAAGTATCGACATAATTATATTGCATAAAGTCATTCAGTTTAAATGCTACATAAAGAACATAAGCTAGATGAAGGAACACTAATAGTAATCAAGTTTCTAAAAGGCAATCTAGGAGAGTAAAACATTCTGATAATGGAAGCTTTGAAATCATAATATTCTATAAAATCTAATTTCCATTAGTGGTAAACATTTTTATAATATCACATTTATGTGAATTTTAATAATTATATTATATACATAGATATTAAATATAAAGCTTATATGTGTGCGTGTTGTAATTAAGTTGTTAAATTCAAACGTATCATCATTAGATTGAAATCATAACACTATTCCAGATAGAAGCAAGTCGTTTAGAAGGGGGAAAACAGGACAATTGACACTCGGATCCTCTAGATTATTGGGAAAAAAAAAATCACTATTTACAAAATGATTGTTTTATAATTGAATTTATTTTACGGTTAGTAAGTGTTAAAATATTCCAATGTAGTTTAAAGTCTACTTTTATCGTTAAATCAATAAATAAACCGTCAAGATTTAATAATTTATAAAATTATAATTAGTATATTAAAAAAATAAATTTAAACTATTATAGTTTAATCTGGACAGTTTACAACAGAACATAACATGAAAATTTAAAAAAATAATAATGATTTTATAAAATATTATATCTCAACCATCCATGTTTTTTTTTTAATATAATGGTAAGGATGGGATGAGAAGAAAGAAAAAAGAGAAAAAGGACCGAGAGATCCAAATCAGACTATAAGTGGGAAAAAAATCGCTTTCACATATGCTCCATGTTTTAGTAGGATTGATTATATATTAAAAAAAAAAAAGTTTTAGTAGGATTGAATTAACACTTATTTATCATTGTCAATAACAGTAAAATTACACAGTAAATTAACATTTAATAGGATGAATCACTATTATTTTTTATTTTCTTCATGAGTAATAGAAAATAGCATTGTTCAACAAAACAAACAGGCTGCAAACCATGAACTAAGGGTATGATTGGATTAATAGTGGCACAAGTGTTTTTGTTTTTTCAATTTGATTTTTACACACGCAAGATAGGGTACAAATTAGATTATATAATATGATTAAACTGAAACTTGTTTGAATATGCAATATAAAATGTGCAATCTAAAAGTAAGTTTGTATATAAAATGATTAAAAATGCTATCAATTTAATAAAAATAAAAAGTTACTGTATTATTAGGAAAAAATTGAAAATACTAAATTACTTAAACTTCAGAAAAAATTAGAGAAAGGCCTTCCATTAAAATTTTAATGGGTGAGAATGACCTCAAATGAAGTACTGATATTCTTCGTATATATAAACTTATCAGGTTATTTATGTTAATTAAATTTTTAATGGTGTAATTTTTTCGATTTCCCTTAAATTTTATTATATACTTTTTTCTTTGGACACTTATTTAATAAATAAGGATAAAATTGAAAAACAACAATTATTAACATTTAAGACTTATATAATTAGGACCAAATGTTCACTTATAACAAAATTGAAAGTCAACAATCATTAGCATTTAAGCATACAGGGGCGTGCATTTATATTTATGGATAGAAAATTGGTTTCTTTACTTGTATCCATTAGGTTCAATTCTCCAATTTAAATCTTAGCACATCGACTTGGTTAATAAGAAAAGCTCATAATAAGAATCATGTATATGGTAAGATTTGATTGGAGAATCAAACCTAATGGATATAAGCAAATGGGCCATGTTTTATTTTACAATTATTCATAAGTAGTCCAATAATAAAATGCGTCGTCTTTCAGAGATCTTAATTTTACTCAGCGAAAGAGTAACCTGCAAATCAATGAATAAATTAGCTATCAATTATTGAAGAAAACTGGTAATTTTAATTAGCTTGTATAGGATTCAAACATAGAACAAACAAACCAACCATATGCATGACCACAAATCATTCATGTAAGTTTCACATTGGGGAAAGTTCGTTCTCATGAACAACAAATATGAGTTTAACAAAAGCATATAATATTATATTAAAAAAAGTACAAGAGAGCACACTATATTATATTCCTAAGCAATAAACTATGAAACTTATTTTAGTTTCCGTGGCAATTAATGCATATCATTTTTGAGGGACAGAAATTAGAATAATTACACTAGAATAAAAATGGAAAGTAGGCCATATATCAAACATGTCCAATATATCAAAATAAGAGATAAGTAAAAGAAAAAAAGAAAAGAAAAAAGAAAAGAAAAAGAAAAAGGCACTCTTTACTTGTTTGTTACAAAATGGGAATGTGAGAGCTCTTTAGATTCCAATAAACACATCGGAAACTTTCTTTCCAATAAATCACTTTGCTATCAATTTAACACAATAAAAGTAATGTCTCTCTCTCTCTCTCTCTCTCTTTTATTTCTTAAACAATTTTTCCATGCATCAAATGGACCATAAAAGGAGGTTACATAACCTACCTCACTGTGGGAGATGTGGCCAATAATGACTGGTCTTGCTCTTGCTCAAGCCTTTGAACCTATTAACATCAGTTTCATTTCTCATCTTGATACAAATCTGTAGATAAGTACCGAGAAAGACAAGAATATGAAACCTATTATATTTACCTGTTCTAATCTCTGATTTTCTTCCAAGAATTTGACTTCCTGGATTGGCATTAAATTTTCAAGACATGGAAAAAAAGTGAGGCCTTATAATTATGAAGACGTAGAAACTTATTAACATGATAATTAATCACAAGAATTTGAAAACCTGATTTAGTCTCTGGTTTTCTTCCATCAGTCTGGCTTCCTTCATTTATATTCAAAATAAACATGTTAATGAAAAATGTGGGTGACGTATATGAAGACACATAATATAAACTCACAAGATATGACCAGCTTATTCTTCCAAATTTATCTTTTTTTGATCCTAATTTTTCAAGTAGTTATTAAGGACTTCTATTTTACACACAGTTTGAGAATGACTAGCATGAAAATTCAAAATTAAGATAAGAGTTCTTATTTAGGACGAATCATATAGGGCACACATATTTTCATATTTTTGGTCTCCAATTTTGAATATCTTATAAGTTTGGAAACACTTGAAAAATTAAAATTCCTTAAGAATACACATGCTGATCCAAACAAATTAATGATCTATTATATCTCATTGTAACCAAGGAAAAGACGAATGTACGAGATGCATGTTTTTTGATAAATGAACATAAGTCTAACCTTTTCCTTAAGAATACTGATCTGCTGCTCAAATGCTTCAGCCTGAAAGACATGGAATTAATTTAAAATTGAACAACAATAATATATGAAGAAAACATAGTATGTAAAGTATATAGACGAAATATAAAATAATAGTGAAGTCACAGCACCAATAAAATAAACTTTTATATAATATATTAATAAGCCAAATCAGACCGATAAAAATATCTCTCATAAGGGAAAAACAAACCTTTGCTTTTGATATGCGATTCAAGCTTGTGTTGAGTAAAACTTCTAGTTTCCTTAGATCTCTTAAGGTCAATCCTTGAAGTTCTTCTCCATAGAGCTGCCTGGTAGATGTGGAACTACGGATTTGAATCAACAACAAACACTTGTAGCATTCTACCACTAGTCCTCAATATATCTAAATTAATTTGAGTAGATTAAGAAAATTAGTTAAATTAGTTGTCAAAAATATATATTGGTTTTCATAAAATACCCTCTTGAACCATTTGCATTGAAACTACCTTTTGATGCTAAACTCCTTTAACAAGTGCAATCAAAAGTGCATTCAATAGTAATAGTTTAAGAAAAACTAATAAACATGGGATAAATTAGATTGAGATCTTATATTAAGAACTAAATCCAACTCCTTAACTAGCTCTCATATTAGAAACAAGAGCTAATATCTTATATGATACAACTAGATGCAGCCAGTGAGGTTCCCTTGCATATCATGGACCTTAAAAGAAGAATTATACAATTTATTGCTTATGAATAATACAAATATTAGCACAAACATCTTTCTATTGGAAGTAATCCTGTTCAAGGCACTAAGGAGCAATAAATGTGAGAACCACTTCCCAGCATGAGTTCATCCCTTCAGCAACACTCAATCCCATTGGTTTTTTCTTATATTTTACTCTCTCTCTCTCTCTCTCTCTCTCTCTCTCTATATATATATATATATATATATATATATATATTGATTATTTGTAACTCCATAATCATACCTCAATTCACGAGTCTTCTCTTTTAGTTCCTTGTTTAGCTTAATATGTTCACCTTCTACCTGTCCAATTACCCAAAAAAGAAAAAAGAAAAAATTATCTGCTAGTTTTTCTTTGATATCTCAAAATCACTTACTGGTCGTAGAATTGTAAGTGCGTATAACCCTATGATTATGAACAATCCTAATCTATGAGTATGGTATGGTAGAATGGCAATAGTTAAAGCCTAACTGTACCAAACACACATGCTGTTACTTCATTATGGATATACCATACCAAAATACAGCGAACTAACACCCTAAGCTTATCTGGTTCATAGAACATGTGTAGTGAAATTAAAAAGAATAAAATAAAAATGTATTTCGTGGGTGAGAAATGTCTTTTGAGTCTCAAAATGATGATGAATATTGCATTTTTCAACCTTTGCCTAACAAATTCACTCACTCTTTTCAATTGTGAATCAAAAGCAGCAAAAGACTAAACAGGTAGAGTAGAGGAGAACATTATACCTGAAACTCAAGAGATGACTGGTATGTGTTGGCAAGGTTTACATCTGAGAACAAGTTTCTCCTTTCTATCACTTGCCTCGTGCTTGAAACCACAAAAATATTGCATATCAGTTCATACTTCTCATTTATTATGCAATTAGTTACGCAACATGACATGAAAATTTAATAAATAAGAAATAAAATACTAGTGCGTGTGTCTATAAGCGAAAAGACTCATAAACTCATTGTCATGTTTTGAGTCAAGAAGTGTTAGAGCCCATTTATAAACATCATCTTGTTGCTGTTAGGCTCCACTGGTTTCTCTTCTTTTTCAAGACTCCCCCTAGGCCAAACTAAGTGGTAACAGATAGGATGGACTTGTGTAAAGATGATGATGAAAAACCTTGATTACAAAAAGCCTCTAATGCACATGTTTATGTCGCAAAGGTGGACTCACACTTACGGGAGAGATTTTTTTATTGCCCTATATTAAAACACACACACACACACACACACACAACTGACCTGATGGAGATTAATTGGGAGCACATACAAACATTTTCTTGGTTAAAACTTTGAAACGAAGAAACTTGGCATTCTAAGCTCATCTTACTAACAGTAAGACCCCGACCACTCCTTCTTATTAAACATAACTTTAAGTTCATACCACATGATGACACCTCATTGGAAGACCCTATATATGCTTCTACATTCAATTAGTGCGTAGTCTTCTCTCTATCTCACAATGACTCACTCACCCACTACACAACATTTCTCTACATCTTTCGATATGTTTAAGGTACCTTGTTTCACAATCCTCTAAAGACGAGTATCATGCACTTTCAGACATAGATACTCTTGCTATTTGGCATTTTCTTGTTGATTTATGAATCTACCAGACCCTCTTCCTAATCTTAAATATGCATTTAAACTTTATTTAGCACTTTAATTTGTTGTATATAAATTGATCACATACAGAATAAATGGACAACACACAATTAACTCTCGACTTCTGGCAAAAACAAAAAGTGGGGGGGGGGGGGGGAATCCTCTCAACTATGTCTTCTGCTCTTCTTTGTGCCCTCCTTTAATTGTCACATAGAATGCACGGTTTGTATTTGTTTATATATCCACCACTACATATAATTTTAGCAGTAAACTCAAAACAAAGTAAAAATTGTTGAAGATATAAACAAAACAAGAAAACTATTAACATAGAATAATTCATCATCCCAAGATTACTTATTACTTGTTAAATACATGGTAATTAATTAATTAATTGATAATCAAACAGATCAGATACTCAAATGCTGACACTTCAAAACAATAGTCAAATGAATTATTGGTCAAAACTGGTATACTAATAATCTAGACCTCGATTTCAGGTTAAATTATTATGCATTTTATTAGAGAAATCTCATGTAATAAATTTCACCCTATCAAAAACTAAAGGAAATTATACAAAAAATTAGAAGAGAGGGTTTGGATGAGACGAACAAAGGCATGAGGCTACCAGAACTTATTGATCAGCAAATATAGATCAGGATTACTCCTTTTCTTCTAAAAATATTCCAAAAAAAAAAAAAATCAAGACGTGATAGAAATGCAGATTATTGTTATTTCTTCTAATAGAAAATTCAAATTAGAGAGAGAAAATATACCTTGTACTGGCATAATCAAAGAGTTTGCCAGAAGCTGAAAACACAAAGAGAGCAATCTCAGCATCACAAAGAGTTGAAAGCTCCATAGCCTTCTTGAAGAGACTTTTCCTTCTCTTTGAAAAAGCCACCTGCCTCGCTGCTAAGTTCTCTATCTTCGTTATAGCTATCTTCCTTCTCGGCATTTCAATCCCTCCTTCTTTGTATGTAAACAAATTTAATTTTCTTGAAAAAAATAATCAGAGAAATCTACAGCCAAAAAAGCTTTAATTTCCACATGTTCTGTGTTGGATTGGAATAGTAGTGAGCCATGTATATTAAAGAGATTATGAAGAAGAAGCAGTGCAGATCAAGGGAAACAGAAAATAAATATGAAATATGGCGAGACAGAAGATAGGGTTTGTTGAGAAGAAGAAGAAGCAAGAATCTGAAAGGTAGAAAGAAAATAAAGTGTTAGTAAGTTTTTGGAGAGAAGAAAAGCTAAAATTGGGAAAATAAATTGTGTCCACAGTCTTTCCTTATCTTAACCTTTTTTTCTTCTTATGTTTTTTCCTTTTAGTAAGATTATTCGCAACTTTATGTCCACGTCGTTTCTTAAATGGCCATCAAACCGAAGAAAAAATCTGAATAATTTTAGAGATGGCGTGGATCGATTTTTTTTACTGCATGTAGGTGGTCCCTTTCCCTGGATCAATCATTGTGTGTATAATTTTTTTATATCCACACACACACACACGTATTAAATATTAAGATACACATAATTCAAAAATTCATGATAGCACTCCATCTGATAAGCAAAATAATTCCTACTTTCTACAGATTTTTTTTTTTGTCAGGCCTCCCTACGGACTAAAATCAACTTCTTTTATTAATTTTATACAATAGCATTCAGTATTCCTTGTTTGATAGTGGTGTTCAATAACTCTTATTTAAAGGTAAATATAAACCAACACATTTCATGGTGAGTTGTAACAAATCGCTATTCTTATTATACATTTTTATATTTTATTTGGGGATTTTTTCTTAATTATAGATATTAAAATGTCATTATTGTGATTAATTGTATTTATATGAAATTAAGGTTGAAAAAGGGTAAAAATGTCATATATTTTTATAATTTACCTTGATTAATTAATTTTTGGAATATAAGGTATTATATTTTGGGTTTATTTTCCTTGTAGATCAGTTTGGAAACAATTACATAAAAGAACCCATAACTTATGGAAATTACAAATCCATGAAGAAAGGGGTCAGATAATACTACATAAAAGGGCATAGAAGTTTTGAAAACTATATTTAACTCCATAATAGTTTTAATGTGTTTGGTTTAGTCTCTTCTCAAAGTTTTAATGGCTGAGTAAAAATAGTTCCTTGAGTTATAATATAAATCCATATTATTAGTTTTAATTCAATACATTCAATTTGCTTTATTGTGATATTAACATTGGTCTTGTTTATTAATTGGCCGCTAATAGATGAGAGTAATGATCTTAGCTTATTGGAAAAAAGGAAAAGAGTTAAGATTAGACTTCCGTTAAGTATTGTGTACTATGCGAGTTTGTGTAGATCTAAATCTAAATTGTGGGCTACAGGAATTAGTTTACCTCATACAACCAGTACACTTAGGTTAACTTGATGTTCTAAGCCTACAAATCCACATGGGAACATGTGAGAAGTAGGTTAAGGAACATATTTATAGGATTTTGGAAGCTAATATATAAATTTGGGTTAAATAAATAACATTGAGATATGTAGTTTGTTGTAGTATTGTGGAAGCTGTGCAGTAGATTACTATAGCAATGCGATAGGTGCGACTTAAGGAAAAATTTGAGTTGTGCCTGTTTTAAATATAACATTTCTAAACCATAGTCTCAATCATTTGTTTTCTTAGTTTATTGGAGTAAAAAGTTCTAAACAACCATTATTATCATCTTGATTACACACACACACATCATTTTTATTAGACTAAAAAATTTATTGTTGTAACGAGAAGGATTTTAGTAAGATATAGTGAACTCTGAATTGGTTTTTTTAAATAAAAAAAAAATATTTCGGATGAGTTGTTAAACTTTTCTTTTCTTTTTTTTTTTTGGGCCAGCGGATGAGTTGTTAAACTTATAGTAAAGGGAAATGACGTTAAAATTCATACAAAAAAAAGACATTAAAATTAGTACTGGAGTTGGATTAAAAAAAAAAAAAAAGTCCTGGGATTCTGCTATATGTAGCAAGACTACATGTACGGGGGCTGCTAACATCACGCAAAGATTTATATACCTATGGTGTTGAGGTTATTGGGAAGAGTGTAGGTGTACCCTGCTTGGGCCTTTTGTACATTGGTCTTGCAGTTCATAATCAAAAAGTAACCAAGTGTGGTATAGGGAAACGGATGATGGTTACGGAAATGTCATAAGAACGAGGTTTTGGATTTTTTTTTTTTAAATTATTAACTAAAAGAGTAGGTTTAATATTTCTATTTTTGCTGTAGAATTTTTTTTTATTACATTTAAATAATGTAACGTTTTTATTTCTTAAGTTCATTATAAGGTTTAATTATGACCTTAAGACTTTTATTAAACTACTTCATGTATATTTATCAGAGTGAAGACGTTATCAGATCAGAGTAAGTCACAACAGAGAGCATGTTTAATCGTTTGGACGAATGAGTTACTAATTACATATGCGCAAACATATGCTGATTAATTAAAATTCCCGAAGGAATAAAAACGTGATATAATAAAATTCATCGCGTTTGATCTTAGTTAACGTGTTAAGTTACAGTGATTTGAAAGGTTCAACATACTTATACATATTCTTAAACCAAAATAAAACTCCTTCCGAATCTTTACACGTGTTGCTTACCCCTTTCTCCTGCTTCCGCTCCTCCTGATTTTGAAGTTAGGGTAAATTCTGAGATTTAATGCCCATTGAATCTCAGGTAACAATTAACTTTATACTCAAGTATAAACAGTATATGCATGACAGATATTCATTTACATTTCAGCATAAAACCATACATAACACACAGCACATGTAATAATTCATATCTCAACAATATATAGTACACAACACATGTAATGTTCACTTCTACATAGCACACAACCCATGTAAGGTCCACATAGTTTGCACATAAACCAGTGCCACGCCCCCGGCGTGTCCTCAATGCTAAGAAAACATCCATACGACATTACCAATACTGTAAACCGTTTTCAAATTAAAGCTGAATATATTTAAAAATGGTGACCTAAGACTCAATCTTAGCCATAATCCATGACTCAAGACTAAGTCTTGTCCATGACTATATAAATCATCTCATCACATATAAAGCATACAAGCAACATAAGAGTTAGAGTAACAGTACTCTCCGTACCTTAGACCTTAGCGCTAGTGATACGTTCACCTTTCGGTATTGGTTCCAAACCTTCTCGGATATCCTATAATATCATCACTATATTATTTCTCGTATAATTAACATTCTAAGAGAAGGCCTTTCCACTCATGACCCTTATACCCCTGATAAATTTGTTATTTCATTTATATTTTCTTAAAGTATTATTGATTAATAATAATACTTTCTATTAATAATTCCCCTTATTTATTTATTTATTATTAATTTCCTTTTTAATTTATTTATTATTTATTTATTTATTTTTGTATTTATGCCTTTAATAATATTTTTTATTCCTTTCATTCATAATAACATTATTTATTCCCTCTCCTAATGATAATATGTATTTATTTTATTTTATTTTTATTCCATTTCCTAATAACCTCATTTATTTACTTAATTATTTTCCACCTTTATTCTAAACTCCCAAGCATTATCTTTCTCCTTTAAATTAATAATTTAATAACTAATCAAAATTAATAAACATTAACCATCATATGAGAATATGAGTTAATATTTTATTTAATGTTTCTCATAGTTTCTAAAATATATGTTATCATTCATTAATTAATTTAGAACCCCATGTTTAAGTTATTATATACTTTATATGCTCAAACGCACACTTACAGTTAGCAAAAATCTTGGCATCATATATGTAAACTTAATACTCACACCATGCAACACACTCCATATACGCATATATATACACACCTATTCACTCTATTATTTATTCTTAATCACATTTATTTATTTTACTATATGAGTAACTACATGTCCATATTTTCATAACATATATATAAAATAAATATATCTGCATTATCAATTAAGTATGGAACTAAACTAACTCAACATTTATACTCACCCACGCTACAGCCACATACATACATACATACATAGATATATATATATTAACACTCCTCTCCTCCACCTGAACATCATAAGCATGCATGGTTCTTTAATAAATATATTACTTTCTTCATATGTTTAAGCACACGTGACAGCAAAAAGAAAGTCAAAGACAATCGATGTATATATATATATTCAGTGTTTCTTCTTTCTTTTTCTTTCACTGAGTCCACACAAGACAGCCACTAAATATATATACCTACCGTGATCTATTCGTGCATGAGGCCACAGAGAAAAAAATGACAGCAAGTTCACTAATCCAAGTCCATACACAAACCGAAACTAACAACCCTCCCCCTGTTTTAAGCTCAGTTTTGATTTCTTTTGGTTTAGCTTCATTTTAGATCTATTTAGCCTCATGCTAGGCAAGACAGTGAAAAAAAAAACGAAGGGAAGGAAGATATAACCCTTACCTTCGACGCTTACGGCAACCAACGATAAATAATACTGTTTTGCTTCCTCTGTTCCACAACACCTCAAACAGGGAAGGATTGGCTTCAGTTTTTCACTCACACTCTACCTTCAGTAGCTCACTCTCTCTCTCGTTACACTCTCTTGCTCTCACGGTGAAAGTCTGTTGAATGGAAGAGGCTGAATGTATGGACTTTGGGAGCTTTATATAGGCCAGACGAGAATGAACACACAAGGGTCCAGCGGCTTAGTCCATCGGATAACCAGCACAAGGCTCGAAAAGTAAGGTTCCCTCTGATCCTTCTGTGCTTTGTGCTTGTGAGAGTAAAGTCAATGATCTTGAGTGCATAGTGGAGGGCTGACAGCTGGATCTGTGACATGTTGTAGAGATATAAATGCTCAGGGAAGATATTGCTTTCTAGAAGCTAAGGGAAATGGACTTGCACTTTCGGATGGAGCTTAACTGGGCTGAAGAATGGTTTGGGCTAAGCATTTTCGGTGGGAGCTGAAGCAACGGGCTTACATAATAGTCACACATTGGGTCTGTGTTTGTTGTTTTCTGATTCCACTCTTTCATTTTTTTTTTAATTATTTAATTACTTAGCTTATTATTATTCTTTTCCCACTTTAATTTATGGAAAAATATATTTTTATTTCCCATAATCATTTTTCAACCAAATCTCATAACTCCATTCCCATAAAATATTAAATTTACACTCCCAAAATTTGGGGATGTTACACACAAAAATGAAAAGGTCTCAATATAAAGAGAAGAGAAATAAAAGCGAGATGGATATGAAGAAACAT
Source organism: Acacia confusa (assembly GCA_037074495.1). Classification (NCBI taxonomy): domain Eukaryota; kingdom Viridiplantae; phylum Streptophyta; class Magnoliopsida; order Fabales; family Fabaceae; genus Acacia; species Acacia confusa. Next base: position 9,575,447 of record CM073504.1, on the reverse strand, counting down.
GAATAATGGATGGTTTTGGCAAGAAAGAAATTGACTATCCTTACTCAAAAAGATTATGAGAGTTAAAATCCATGAAGTCTTAAGAAAAACTATAAGATAACACTTGAGTCTAATATTTATAATTAATGGTAGTTCCTACAAATATAACTAACTATTACATCTTAATATATCATTTAAAATTACTTAATGTACAATTGAAATTGGAATAAAACAACATGAATCTTTTTGAATTTGAATGATAAATAGCCTCTCAAGGATACAAATCAACCACATTAATTGAACAATATCATATTAATTAATATACTTTCATTGCAACCACACAAAAAAAAATCAAACGTTTATAATTTTTACACTACAAAATCCAATTTCAACTACAAATAAAAAATTAACAGAGATAATTAATATCAACCTCAGTTTCAGAATCATATACAATAATTCATAAAACTAAAAAATTTAAATATACAACTTGTTATGTTCTAGGAACTCAAGTGTCTAACCCCAAGGGTTAGTAGATGTTTATATGAGATCAATGTAGCTTTAACCGTTGTCTTACACAGATAACCGACAGAGGTTGATATCACGACAATACATATAGATTCAGGTATCACTGGACAATAGATCACCGTGCATACACCAAGTGGCCGGAGCCACAGAGGGGGTGGGGTGTGTGCACAGTGTGACTGAAGTAAATAGAGAGTGAGAACTCGCGTACTTGGAGGGCAACCTATGTATTTACATGGGTTACCTTTAGGGTTTATCCATTGCCTTATACGCCGCGTCTCTGCTCCACGTACTCATTTGTGCCTTGTCTCTGGTCCCCCACAAACGGTTATCGCTGCTCCACTACCTGCCTGCTCCACTACCTGTACGAACCAGGATTAGTGGCGAGATGTGGGGTGATTAACATTTTACCTGTGTGTGTGGGTTGGCCTCTATGCTAGATATTGACATTGGGCCATTAGCCCTTTTAAGCCTAATATATGAGTCCGGAACAGTTGCCCCCTAGCCCGGCAGCTTGGGTACTCAAGGTGGCGGGATGCAATTTCCCGGGGATGGAGGCTTATTAGTGGTGACCCATCTCGTTTCATTCGATATGCTTTATCTTGGTTCATGATTTTGCACGGCCTTATCCTGGCTTTGCTTGCCGGGATTCACCCCAATTGCAAGTGAGGTAGTAATTCAAAAAGCCAATACTTAAAACTCGGAGCCGGGATGTATGACCGAGATGGGTGCCTCTGATATTCCCTTCACTTGCTTATGTTCTCGGAAGTAGAGACTAACCCGGGTTATATAGGTAACCCTGTTTTTCCCTAGCCGTTGAGTCGCCTAAATAGGCTATACCGCCTACGCAGGCGTCGCTTCGATTTCCGCTGAGCTTACGCAAGAGTTCTTTCCCTCCTGCCAGATGGCTTCTCCGCATTGGGTGGGGGAACCCTAGCGTTGCCTCTTGACACTCACAGTCTGCAGGCGCATTAAAGGCGTACCTCATTTCCCGAAAGCAGTCATCATTTCGAATTTCCTTTCTGACCTTTCTACCCCTGACCTTTCAAATTCGCGCTTTTGGGGATTATTTACATTCTCCCCTCTATTTCATATACGACCTTACTTCTGTTGAAAGTCTTGCGTCTTCCGCAAACTTCCTTTCTCTCCACTTACCTCCCTTAAAACTCAAACTTCCCTTTCGTCGCTCCCCTTTCCGCTTTCCAGGTAAGCGTTTCCGCATTTTATGCGCTTCTAATTTACTACGCTTCTGCCTTTTCTACATGCTTGCTTAGCTTGCATTTGATGGAAATGATGATCTGGAATTCCTCTCTGATGTCTATCATGAGGACATAAACTCGTCACTCATGACACCATTGATTCGTCAAATGCTACTTCCCTTTTCTTTGTTGATTGTGCATACCTGTACTGCTTTTGCTTTCTTTCATTCACCCAGTAATAGGCGCTACTGCATTATTTGCATTTTTTGTGTTGTTGTCTATCTGTATGCTCCTCATGATTTTGTCTGCTTTAACCGTTTGTAGCCTCGCTTTCTTCTTTTTAGCGAATTTTTAGCGAAGTATGGTTAGAGCCCCTTCTCCCCCTTTCACAATCAACGGAAAGCCATTTTCCAGGGAAGAATATGAACTTTTCTCAAAATTGCCCCCTAGCGTTCCCCACTAGCTTTGGGGGGTTGATCGTACCGTCGAGCAAAAACAAGAGACCCTGCTTCGGGCTCATAGAGGTGGTACGAATAATCCACCAAATTCCCTTTTCTCCTTCAACACCAAAACCAACCCTCACACGCAGCCTTCACTCAGATCTTTACAGAAGCCGTGACCATTCAGGTGCACTTTTGACCCAACCGCAACGTTCTTCGCCTATTAGGGTAGAACCCTAGGATACTAGGGCCACTCCAACATGCGAAAAGTGCTTATATTTAGCCTGTGAGTATTCAATCCAGGGTCTTGAGGCCAAGGCTGAGTCCATTCAATCCTTTTGCCGTCGTAATCACTTACATAATTTCGTGCCCATTTTCGATAGCTCTCTGAGTTAGTTTCTCACCGACTACCTATTCCTTTGCTTTTCTATTTTACATTGGACTCGGCATTGACCATTTTCCTTATTCTACTTCAGTTTAGGTATGGCTCCCCGACGTCTTCCAAAAGCTCCCCAACGCTCCTTAAAGGCTCCCCAACGCTCCCTAACGCTCTTCAGGGGCCCTAGAAATGAGCGAAGAAGCGATTAAAGCGCTACACCAGAGGGAGTGGGTTAGCGAAGCCATCTTAGAGGCCAGATTTGACATGACATCCACCGAGTTGGCGAACCTGCCTATTCGAGATGGTGACGGATATACTCTGTCCTTTCCTTCTGCTTCAGAGGCGATCTGCGCTCAGCCGGAGGATTACGAGTCCTCTACCCCCTTCTTTTTCATGTACCGAGATGTAGTTACCAGGCTCGGGGTTCGCTTTCCCTTCACCGACTTCCAGATGAGTGTCTTAAACCATCTTCATCTTGCCCCCACGCAACTTCATCCCAACGCGTGGGCTTTTATTGCTGCATTTGAGAACTTCTGCAAGAGCAAAGAACTCAAATATTCCTTAAAGCTCTTCTTTTATCTCTTCGCCGTCCACGAATCCAGCACCTCCGAGAGAAAAGGGATCACCTCACTCTGCAGAAACTCACAACTGCCCAAAGTCTTTGAGGTTTTTACCGATTCCTTTAAAGGATTCAAGGTCAACTACTTCAAAGTTCAGGCAGAAGCCGAGAAGGTTCCTTGGTTTCTTAACAAGCTGAATACTGGCCCGGATGAGACTCCTTTCCCTTTGTACTGGTTCAAGAATCATCATGCCTTCTGCCCTTCCGAGTTCCACTTTACGGAAAGACAATTGACGGAAGATGATGCCCTTTCTATCACCAAAATTTTGGCCTATATAGGCGAACACGGCGTAATCAAGTCAGCCGGTTTCATTCCTTGTACCAAGATCACCATCCCTTCAGCCAAACGTATGACCGTTGATTTTATTGCATTCTAGCTTTCATTTATCTTTCTAGCCATGCTAACAATTTTTGTATACTAACTCCGGGTTGTTATTTTTCTTTTCAGCTTAAGAGATGGGTAGACCAAAGTATCTTAAGGCCGGGACCTTTAGTGATGCTGCTGAGGAGGTCACCGTCACTGGAACTAAACGTCCTGCTTCTGCACCCAACACTCCTGCCTCCAGCACCAACTTGAAGAGGCTGAAAAAAGGCAAGAAAATTTCCACCCTGGCGGTTTCTGAACCCACCTCCTCGGTTCAGGTTGAAGAGGTTGCCGCTATTGGTGTAGAGGTGCTTCGGGCTCCTACTCCTCCTCCATTGCCATCACTTCCGCCCACATCTTCCAACCCCACCCAGCTTCCTGATTGCGAGCTTTGGGAAACCGAGGTGAACGGTCTCAACCATCTGGGTTTTCGTCCTCCTGCCGTCTTCAACGAGCATAATCGGCTCACCGAGGCCGAGGTCCGAGCTTTGAAGGACTTGGAAGATGCAATGGCCAAATCGTTGGGCCTCATTGACCTCGTCGTTCACCTAAAGCACCAAGGGGCCCTGACTGATGAACGCATAGAGCAGGCCAAGAGGGAATCCTTACGGGCTTTCGATGAAGCCTTCAAGGCTAATGCCGCTCGGGATGCTGTTGTGAAGGAGAAGGGAGGAGTTGGAGGCCAAACTGACTCAACTTGATGCGAAGCTTTCCACTGCCCGACATGCACTTTATGAGGGCACGAAGGTGATGGAGAAGCTAAGGGCTGAGCATCAATAACTGGGAGTACAATCTCGGGAGACTGAGGCAAAGCTGAAGGTCGATATCTCCATGCTCAAGGATGGGATAGTGGAGTCCTTCAATAACGCCTTAGATCAAGTCCGGTATTTTCACTCCTCAGTCTGTTTGGATTTCTCAAAGGTGCACCATCAGGCCTACTTGGACGATGACGGAACCTTCGTTTCGGCTCCCTCATCCGTACTTCCAACAGAGACACCTCCCCCGGCTGACAGACAAGGCGGATCCAGGTCCGAAGATGAAGGAACTGCTAGCTCCTAAGGGAGTCTAGAAGTCGGCTTTCCTGCTTTTAGTTTGCCTTTCTGTTTTACATTTTAATGTTGTAATTCCACGTAATTAGGAGCAAAACAATTTAACGACATTTCCGCATTTTACTATCAATTTAAATGATATTTCTGCGCATTGCTTCTAGTCGTTAAACTCTTTACTCTTGGTCCAAACTTAAAAGCCTGGAATTCTCATTTAATGACCCGGTCAAGGCCATAAATGTTATCAAGGAATCCGTACGCATGTGAACTCTGGATTTAATCCGAGCTTTAAACTTGTCGTAAAAACCTCATGATTTTTACTTACCACTCCGACTTTATTTAGTCTAAGTCACGATCCGAAAAAGGGTAACTCTCCTCGTGCACATTACCAGGTTATAACTCTTCATGTACACTTAGACCTGATCAGGGTCAAGTAAGGAAAGTCACTTCTCTATCCTGAAAAATAAATTTAGATGCATCTAGGTCTTGATTAACCTTTAGTTCCTTATAATGTTTCTCCTCATTAGATCAAGCATCTCGGCAATCCCCGACTTTACCACGAAGAATGCTTTTGGTTTTCGCAATTGCTCTTTCATTAAGAATTTTGTTATGAAGATACCGTCTGATGACATGGTCGTATCATGAGACCTCAAATCAAAACAGTAAAATCATAATCAAGCTATAGTCATCAATTCTTCAACAGAATTTGCATTCTCATACTCAAATAATTCTGCCTATATAGACATTCTCTCATAGAGTATTCATATTTTAGATAGGATCACCATCTTACATAATTCCTTAAAAGGAAGCACTAATTGACGGACCGCTTTAACAGTATTTTTGCCTCTTTCATGTAAGTCGGCTAACTGTAATATAGCTTTAATTTGTCAGCATTCCACGTTCGCTTGATAGGTTTACCATTTAGCGCCTCAAGGCTGTAAGCCCTCTGATCAAGCTCTTCTTTGACACGATAGGGCCCTTCCTAGTTTGCAGCTAACTTCCCTTCTCTGGCGTTTCTATTGCTGACATCAGCCCGCCGAAGCACTAGATCGCCCACATGAAAGGACCTGGGATTCACCCTCTTGTTAAATTTGGCCACGATGAGTTGTTTCATCGCTAGATCTCGGCAATGGGACGTGACCCTGACTTCGTCGATGGTATCTAACTCCATGGCTATGGCCTTATCATTATTGTCCTCCCCGGCTTTCATAGCCGAGGTTCTCCTCCATGAGAACTGACCAATTTCTGCAGGGATCATAACTTCACAGCCATAGGTCAGCCTGAAAGGGGTTCCTTAGTGGAAGACTGTACACTAGTCCGATATCCCCACAGAACAAGGTGTAACTGTTCTACCGAGTTAGTTTTGGCGTCTTCCATCCGCCTTTTCAAGCCTCTAAATATCACCTTGTTGGCTGCCTCTGCCTGCCCATTAGATTGTGGGTGTTCCACCGAGGCGAATTGTTGTTTGATCTGGAAGGCCTTCATCATATTTTGAAATCCTTTGTCAGTAAACTGGGTTCCATTGTCTGTCACAATTTCTGCCAGGATTCCAAATCGGGTTATAATGTTCCTTTCAAAGAACTTCTGAACTCGCCCTGAAGAAATCGTAGATAAGGGTTCAACCTCTATCCATTTAGTGAAATAGTCTATGGCAACAACTAACCATTTTAACTGTCCCGGAGCCATTTTGAAGGGCCCCAGCAAATCCATTCCCCATTTATAAAAAGGCCAAGGGGCCGAGATAGACTTCAGCTCAGATGGCGGGGCGAGAATCATCTTTTCATGTTTCTGGCAACTATTACACCTTCTAACGTGATCCTCGACGTCAGCCACCATCGTAGGCCAATAAAAACCAGCTCAAAGTATCTTCCTAGATAACACCTTGGCTCCCATATGTTGTCCATTAATTCCCTCATGAACCTCGGACAGAACATACTCGGCTCCTTCCGGGTTCACACATTTTAACAGCGGGGAATGGAGCCCTTTTCGATAAAGTTGATCATCTACTACAGTATACAGGGATGCATCCCAAACAAGCTTCCTGGCTTCGAAAGAGTCGTCTGGTAGTAGTCCCCTCTCTAAATAATCCACCAACGGCTTCCTTCAGTCATCCGACACCGAAATCGCCATTACACAACTTGGTGTAGTTAAACTTTGCTATACCACAGTCTTGTTATTACCTGGACTCTTGGTACTTGCTAACTTTGATAAAATATCAGCCCGAGTATTTTCCCCTCTAGGTATGTGGGTGACTATCACCTCATCAAAATCTCTTATTGCCATTTTAACTTTACTCAAATACTTTGCTAACAAAGGGCCCCGGACTTGATATGTCCCTTCAACTTGGGCGGCTACTAGCTGAGAATCAATGAAGGCTTGTACCCTTCTAGCTCCGGCTTCTTTCGCATGAGTCAATTTGGCCAGCAAGGCTTCATACTCAGCCTAATTGTTAGAAGTCTTAAATGTCAACTGCAGGGAGTGCTCTATAGTTAACCCTTCCGGATTTTCAAGGATAATCCCGGCTCCTCCTCCTGCATGATTGAAAGAGCCGTCTATGAACACCTTCCATACTGGTATGTTAGCAGCTTCTCCCAAATCCGTCGGGGTGAGCTCTGCAATGAAATCAGCCAAAGCCTGAGACTTGATGGCTTACCTAGCCTCATAAACAATGTCGAACTCCGAAAGCTCCACAGCCCAACTAGTCATCCTTCCTGCTAAATCCGGTCGATGAAGGATTTGACGAATGGGCTGACTTGTTCTGACAACAATTTGGTGGCCTTGAAAATACTGACGAAGCTTCTGAGCTACTACTAATAACGCGTAAGCCACCTTTTCCAATTTTTGATACCGGATTTCAGAAGCCTGAAGAGCTTTACTAACAAAGTAGACTGGGACCTGCCCATCCTCCGGTTCCCTGATAAGGGCAGCACTTACAGCTTCCTCTCCTACTACTAGGTATAAGATTTGTGTTTCACTAGGGTTGGGCCTGGACAGCACCAGCGGAGCTGCCAAACATTGCTTCACCTTTGCGAATGCAGCCTCACATTCTGCATTCTATTCAATTTGAGCAGCCTTTTTGAGCAGCTTAAAAAATGGTAGCGCATTCTCCACTGATTTAGGCAAGAACCTGGTTAGTGCAGCTAGTCGTCCCGTTAACTGCTGTACTTCTCGCTTCGTTTTAGGAGCTTTCATGCTTAAAACAGCCTGACATTTATCTGAATTCGCTTCTATCCCTCTATTTGTCAACATAAAACTGAGGAACTTCCCAACCGGGACGCCAAACGCACATTTAGCTGGGTTCAACCGGATCCGGTATGCTAGCAACTTATCAAAAGTTTGCTGTAAATCCTGAATATGCACTTCTGGGCTTGCAGATTTAACTATCATATCATCAATGTAAACCTCTATATTCTTGCCTAGCTGCTCCTTGAAAACTTTGTTCATCATCCTCTGATAGGTAGCTCCAGCATTTTTCAGACCAAACGGCAATAACATTATAGCAGTAATTCGCCTTTTCCGTTATGAAGGCTGTTTTATCCTGATCATTAACATGCATAGCGATTTGATTATATCCAAAGTAGGCATCCATAAATGATAGAAGCTGAAACCCTGAAGCATTATCCACTAGCTGATCAACACTAGGCATAGGATACGCATCCTTAGGGCAAACCTTATTAAGATCAGTGTAATCCGTACATACGCTCCATTTACCATTAGGCTTCTTCACCGGGACTAGACAACTAGGTAGTGTACTACACCTCCCTTATGAACCCGGCTTCTAAGAGTTCCTTCTCGTGGTTCTCAAGCGTTTGAATCCTCTCCTGTCCTTGCTTCCTCTTCTTTTGAGCGATCGGGATGGCTCCCGGGTAGATGGCTAGTTTGTGGCAACAGAATTTGAGGTCTATCCCTAGCAACTCGGACGCTTTCCATGCAAACACATCCTGATTGGTTTTCAAGAAGGCAATCAACCCGGCTTTGACTTTCGACCCAAGGGTCTTACCGATTTTGATGACCTGTCCCGGTTCCTTTTCTGAAATCACCTCTTCCAATTCCCCGCCTGGCTTCGGTCGTGACAACTCGTACTCTTTACGCAAGTCTAACTCTACCAGACATACCGGCTTCGCAGACGAGCCAGGTTGACTGCAATCCGGGGTTGGCTGTAGTATACTTCCTCCTTAACTCTCCCTGACGGTGGTAAAGTAACATCGCTAAGATTCCTGCTGGTCTCCTTTTACTGTCACCACTTTATTGCCAGTACCAACTATCTTGACCTTTTGATGCTTAGTTGACGCCAGCATATCCCACTTATGTATGGTGGGCCTTCCCAAGATGATATTGTAACTGGATGGAAAGTCAGCAACGATGAATCTAACCTGCTCCGACTTGAATGCCTCCTTTGTCCCAAGGGTTAGCTTCAAGTCAATGTACCCCTTAGGCTGCGTGTTCTGTCCATTAAAACCAGTCAAAGTGGTTTTACATGGCTTCAAATGTTTTAGGTCTAAGTTCATCTTTCTGAAGGCCGCCCACAAAATGATATCGCATGCACTTCCAGCATCGATGAAGATCTTCCTTACTAGACACTTTCCAACAGTACCCGAGATAACCAACCCGTCTTGATGACCCAGTTCCACATCCTCTAGGTCCTTCCTTGTAAACGTTAATGCTGGTGGCTCAGGCCGTTTAAGATCATCCTTGAACTTAGGTTGACTTCGGACTGATAACACCTCCTTTAAGTATTTCCTTCACTGACTTGTTGTGTCTCCTCCACCTCCGAATCCGCCGCTAATCACATTACATTCAAACTCTTGTTCAGGGAACTCCTCGTTCCCCCCTCCGGCTTCAGACTACTATGCTCTTTTCGCCTCTTGTCCGGATTCGAGTTTGATGCCTCCTGAGGTCGCTTATTGAATCTGTGCCCTTGCGTCTTTATCACGTACTGCCGCAATTTCCCTTCCCGCACAAACTTCTCAATGGCATCACGAAGATCCCAACACTGATCCGTCGTGTGACCCTGCTGATCGTGGAATTCACATTATCGTGATTGGTCAAGAGTTGCCTAATAACCCATGGGACGAGGTCTTTCCACCTTTTTCATCTCGGTTAGGGCAACTTCCTTCCATAACTGGGACCTCGACACGTTTAGCAGCGTGTATTTCTCATACCGACCCTCCAACTTGCCATTACGGGACCTACTGTTAGCATTCCTACCTCGGAATTCCGACCTCGAGTTTCCGGGATTCTCCTTTTTCGGCTGGGAACTCACTGTCCGCGTTTCCTTCCCACTCGAATTAGCAATCTGTAGCTACTCCAGCTCCAACTATTTTTTAGCCCGAGAATTAAAATCCTCCAAAGTTTTAACCTCGTCCTTTATTACAGCTTGAGAGAACTGGGATTCAGGATCCAGTCTGGATATCAAGAGGTGGACATGCACACTTTCCTCTAGGTCTCGGACTTGCAACGCAACATCCTTAAACCGATCTAGATACTTGTGCAATGTCTCTTCTGACTTCTGCTGTATCTTGTTCAGTGTATAAATTGACTTTGGCTGTTTCTTGCTAGTGGTAAAGTTGGAGAGAAACTTGTCTCCCAAGTCTTCAAAACTCTTGATGGATTTGGAGGGCAAGGTGTGGAACCACCGCTGGGCTGCCCCTCGAAGAGTCCCAGTGAAGAGCCGGTAAATGGTAGGCCCACGATAACCCCTTACAAACATATCAAGGTCAAAAGTGTTAAGGTGAGCTTGTGGATCCTAAGTGCCGTCATACTTAGTAAGCTCGGTAGAGTCAAAATCTTTGGGGTACGTGGCATTAGCTATCTCATCCGAAAAGGGACTGATATTGTCTATTCCGTTGTCATAAATCCTTCGGTACTTTCCAGCTATCTCGGATTTTGGTGGGGGCACATTCCTGGCCTGGTTTGATAACCTGGCCTCCTGAGTGGACGCTCCCTCTAACCGAACAGCTTTAGGCTGCTGCCCATCTTCTTGGATATACTCTGGGTGCCGGATTCCTATACCCTGATTCTGTATCCGGGATTGGTTTCCCCTAACTTGCTTTCGATCCGCCGAGCTGGCTTCCTCACGGTCGACCTGTACTCCTTCTTTAGCACCCCAGACCGGTTGAGATTCCACTCTCCAGCTTGGGTCGGTTGTATCACGGCTTCCTCCACTCAACAACTCCTCCATTTGCCACATTCTTTGTTCAAATAGGCGAGCCCTCTCGGCCTCTTCTTGCCTCCATACCGCATTCCGGTTCTCCATATCATCTTGGATACGCTTCAAGTCAGCCTCTCTTTGCAAGAGATTTTGGTGTTCCATTATGTCCATTTGCTTCATGATAGCGTCCAGTGCACTTTGTACATACCGGTTTTCCGATATTTCACTAGTGTGGACATGCGAAATCGGAATCTGTGGTCCTCCTAGCTGTTGTACAGGCATTGGCGCCAGTGAGGATACCGTATCCTCTATCTCTTCTACCACAACATGATCAGGCCCGACAGTGTTAGCCTCATTCCTCTGAGCATGTCTAGGAAATACTTGCCCCAAAATAATGGGCAGATGTTGATGCTTGTCATTTCCAGGTAACTGATCTGGTGGAGATGGGTCTTGCCGAGGAGGCTGTCCTCTACTTTTAGTATGTGCCATACTCAGTGGTGTGACTTCGAGGAGTTGAAATTTACCTCCCCTACCTCGCGCACCAATGTTTTGTTCTAGGAACTCAAGTGTCTAACCCCAAGGGTTAGTAGATGTTTATATGGGATTAATGTAGCTTTAACTGTTGTTTTACATAGACAACCGAAAGAGGTTGATATCACGACAATACCTATAGATTCAGGTATCACCGGACAATAGATCACCGTGCATATACCAGGTGGCCGGAGCCACAGAGGGGGTGGGGTGTGTGCATAGTGTGACTAAAGTAAATAGAGAGTGAGAACCCGCATACCTGGAGGGCAACCTATGTATTTATATGGGTTACCTTTAGGGTTTATCCATTGCCTTATGCACCGCGTCTCTGCTCCACGTACGCATCTGTGCCTTATCTCTAGTCCCCCACAAATGGTTATCGCTGCTTTACTACCTGCCTGCTCCACTACCTGTACAAACCAGTATTAGTGGCAAGATGTGGGGTGATTAGCATTTTACCTGTGCGTGTGGGCTGGCCTCCATGCTGGACATTGACATTAGGCCATTAGCCCTTTTAAGCCCAATATATGAGTCCGAAACACAACTCTAACCTAGAAAAATTCCTTAGTCCTTTGGGAGTTGAAGTACAAATCTGAAACACTAAGAAGCAAAGGAATCAACCTCTCATTCCTCAACAATAATCACAACTTAACCAAAACACCATAAATTCATGGGATTATGAGTAAGTAGGCGAATCAATGGAGAAAGAAAAAATAAGGGTTTGTCAGTATAGGGTGCGAAAGAAATAGAGAAAAGAAATGGAAGGAAATAGGAATATGTTGGTGTTGGAAGCTTCAGCTAATGCAGTGAGGAAGGGTGAAAACTAAGAGAGAGATAGTATGGTGGTTAGTGAGTGAAGGTGGGGAGCGGGAGTTGCTTTTTTTTTTGCTCAGAAGAGAGAGAGAGAGAGAGAGTTGCTGGTGGAAGGTTTTCCCGCAAAGGATGAAGGTTACGAACATAGATGAATGTCACTGAAAAATTCAGAATGAAGAAGGCTAACAGTGGTGGTCGTTCTAAGATTCAATTCTAGCTATGGTAAACGCAGAAGATGAGAAGATGATCAATCAGTGGTGAATGCAGGAAATTAATGAAGAGTAAGTACAAGTGCTGCCCCCGATTTTTTTTTTAAAAATAAAGTTTTGAATGCATTAAAAAAATAAAAGAATATACACAAGAAAAGAAAATAATATCAAAAAAAATATTTATGAAATCAAGCGAACACTGATGATCTAATAAGAGAGGCAGTTATTTTACAAACCTGTCATTTAGAAAAGTAAGGCTAAGTTCTATTACAAAAAAAATAATTATAATGTCATCCTTTTAGGCCTTATTTTTTGGAATTCCATCATAATGATCTTATTATCAATGCTATTAAATATATCTTTTTCAATAGAAGGCACTAAACAATCATTCAACCATTCATCTCTCATCCAATTACGAAGTGCAGTTTTGATGTATTTCATAGCTGGCTAACTTTACAAGTAAATAAACTAAAAGATACACAATATGTTTTTTCTTTTCAACCATGCTCTTCCCAAGATCAGCTATTCCTTGCAAATTCAAAAAATCAAGATCATGTTGCACATCAACAATATATGTGTCGAGTTGATATTCAAGCATAACAAAATCATTAAAATCAAATACATGTGTCTGCTCCCAATCAATAACATGGGTCCGCCCCAATCAAAGAAGTCAGATATATGCCTCTGCCCCAACCAATCATTCAAATCAAATACATGCCTATGCCACAATCAAATCATTTTTATATTTAAAAAAAGTGAGAGATTGAAATTTAAGGGTGGCCACTTGCCCCCTAATCAATAATGTGGATCCGCCTCTGAGCACTGTGGTGAACAAGGACACCCGCGATATTGAGAATCAGTAGTGGAGGTGAGAGGATGAGCAGGTCCGATTGAGATTCCCTACTCTAAACTTCTAGAAGATCCCGCTTGTGTTCATGGCGCCACTCTTCTTCATCTCCCTGATTCCGTAACCTCTAAAACTCAATGTCAAAGGACACTCCGAGCTGCTCCCAGCACCATCCTCTCCCCCCTGCTGCTTCAAGTACTGAGGCCTCACCCAGTGTCCGAACAACCTCCTTAGCATCCTCTTCTCCCTCAGCTTGTGATCCCAAACCAACATACTCAGCAGAACCATCCTCCCCCTCCCCTCCTAGTTCAGGGATGGATTGCTCACCCAGTGGCTCCACAACCTTCTTAGTATTCTCTTCTCCCTTAATTGGTGATCCTACAGCCACATTAGCACAAGAACCATCCCCACCCTCCCCTGCTTCTTTAGGTAGGGTGGCTTCATAGATAGACTCAAAAGCTGCAACCTCAAGGCCCCCTTACTCTGCGCTTGAGTTTCCTAACCCCACATCATCAACAGTATCATGGCAAACCCTTTCTAGTTCTTTATCTCTCATGCATTCATCGACCTCCCCTAGTTGGACTGGGCTAGTTGGTGCAGCATGATTGGCCTCATGAGACACAAATATTCTTGGAGAGTAGTTGGATGCCTCAGGTGATCCATGGATAGGTTAGAACCCTTCTCACTTCCCTATGCACCAAAGTTAGATTTGTTGGTTTATTGCGTGGCATTTGAAGGGGACTTATGCTCAACTGTACCCTTTGTAGAAGGATCAGCACAGTAATCCCTATTTTCTTTAAAAGTTGCAAACTCCTTGAACTATGTTGCATACAAGTAAAAGAACTCATGAAGGTCCTTAAAGTCAAGTGCAATTGAACCCATACATGACTTTAAGGCATTTAGTGTTGACTATATGTCAGCTTCAAACAACCCCAGCTTTTCATCCATGATTTTTGAAAACATGATAGTCACTTCTGCAACTCCTTCTTCATTTGATGCCATTGATAGACTTGGTGCTGTTGGAGGTGCATACTCCTTAGCCTTTGCCTTCCTAACATGTTCCCTCTCATTAGATGACTTATTAGACGCCTCTTTATGGACGAATGGGATTTGCATCTTGTGCAATGCCTCTTCATCAAACGTTGGAGTCCATATAGGGGATTCACCATCATGAAGATACCATACCTTGTGCTTTTGTAAAATCAAAGACACAAGGGAAGGATGTGGCAGTTGCAAATTTTTCTTAACTGGAGTTGTAGCCTTGAGCATTATGTCAATGATCCTCTTCCCTATATTAAATGGCTTCTTCTTGATCAAACAGGTGAGGATTTGTTTGTTCTCAATGATAATGGTTGTAAAGTGCTTCCCTTTGTTGACAAAGTTCCTGCTGTACAAATAGTAGAGGACCCTATACCAATGAGGTAGCTGCTTGGGTCTGTATAGAGGTGAGTTATCGTCAGTTATCCCTCCCTCCAGCAGGATTTTATCCATTTCATCCCTACTGAAGATTGTGTCCTTCAACTGTGGCACCTTAACATCTAACCAAGTCAGCATTTTCTCCTCATTAATTTCAATGGTTTGGCCCCTAACACAAGTGGACATTACGCCAGTTCTAGATAATTTCATATTTGAGTAGAACACCTTCACAACTGAGTCATTATAAGGAAAATTCAACTCCAACAAACCCCTAAATGGTCTAACAATACCGTCTAATCGAAATGCAAAATCATTTTTCGAACGAGTCCATATGAATCCTACTCACTTTGCATAGACTACGACCAACAAACCTCATGTGACGGCCGGCCTTTAAGGCCTTTATTTTATAAGAGTTAACGCGTACGGGGATCGAGGAGATTTGGACGACTTTAAATTACGAAATAAAATTTTTTGAAATTACTTTAGTATGAAAATACGAACTAATTTTTCGCGATTCAATTTCATCCAATAATTGGATGTTAATACAATAATCCACAATAAGCGAATGATAAACGTTAAAGATATAGTCTAGCTAATCCTATTTTTCCAAGAAGTTCCAAAGTATTCCACCCGCTGTAATCCTTACAGCTGCTTCTTACCCTTTAATCCCGAATCAGTGCTTGTACCTTTCATGTAGGCTGGAGTCCAAATGAATGGACCCCAGGGTAACGGTTAATCTCATGCACATGTATGAAAATAAAAATGACATAATAGCACATGTTAAAGCATGGAAGAAATTACACATAACCGTAACCATAGTTAACAGCCAAGGACCGCAGCCCTTGTCTAGGACACTCAGCCCCATGAGACCGTAGCCTCAAATCCATGGCCAGGAAAACATAAACAAGTAATTCAACCAACATACATGATCAACTAATTATTGCATAAATATTTACATACATGATTATAAGATTAGAGTTACCTACCTTAACCTTGTATCCTTATCTCTGTACTGAAGTTGTTGGGATCAGGGAGATGTCAAAGTCTGCCTAGAAACGTTTTTTATTGCTTTCAGTCACTTATTTGAATCGCAAATAAACTAATTACAAGAATTAGTTTAAAGGGTTAATAATAATTATTAATCCCTTCTAACAATAATTTTATTATTATTGTTATTATCTTTATTATTATTTCTATTTCTATTTTTATTACTATCATTCGCAATAATAGTAATAATTCCCCATTTATTATTTATTATTATCTCCCTATAATAATAATAACACTTTTTGTTACTATTACTATTATTATTATTATTAGTCCTAATAATAATAATAATAATTCCTCATTTATTTCCTTTACCCTTTATTAATTAATAATAATTCTCATTCATTATTAATTAGTAACTCTTGTATATTTCCTTTTTATGCATCCACATAATGTGTTCTTAGACTCATTTTTAAAGCTTATTTTGTGTACTAAATGTCCACAAAATTTCATGGTGAAAGGAGGTCAAATGTTTTATTTTTACCTTACTTAAAGAATAGAGCTTATGTTACAAAAATTTCATTTTTCAGTAAAATTAAACAGAACCTCTAATATACCGAAAATTATCCATATACTAAATCATGACTTAGAGGTTTCTATTCTTTGCTTAAGCTTCAAAACCAATGATCTAATATAGGGAAAACATAAATTAATAATTTATGCCCAATTTTCTAGCTTTATCAGCATCACTTTAATCCCTCAACAAGGATTATTTCAACACCTAATATATACGGTATTAATTAGTTCAGATCCCAAAAGTATCTTGGCCAAATTTAATGAGTGGGAAGCACACAAACAAATGGACTTAGAATTCTATTACTCAAAGTCAAGATCCATAATAAATTTAGCCCTTCATATATATATATATATAAAGTACTAAAGCATATTTAAACTTCCTATATTTGACGTGCAGCAACAACAATGTTCTCTCCCCCCACCTGTATGAATCCAAGCGCTTTTTCATATATATATATATATATATATATATATATATATCTCCAACAAAATAGTAAACATGCTCCCACACCTATATATAAGACTTATCTTATTCCTCCTTGTTCTCTTGTAGTAACCACGTACAAATGTGTATATATATATGTACTTGGTTGGTTCCTTTTTCTTTTTCTCAGACTATGCCTATATATAGTTTTAGTCATTTTATCACATGTGTTTTCCTTTTCTTTTGTATGCAACTGTATCAATAAAAACACACGTGCTGACCCTATGAGAAGTTGCAGCATTTTATTTTTATTATTCCTTCTTCCTTTCGACAACATGACAGCAAAAATCCATAATTTTCAGCGTTTTATTCTCTTCTCTTTTTCTTCATGCAGAAACAGCACACACACACATCATCACATACACTAACCTAGCTTCGTTTTTCTTTTATTTCCTTCTTTTTCTTTTGCTCACGACAGCCTCACGCGCGCGCGCGCACACACATCTTATCTTTCCACTGCAACTCACCCACACAGCAACTTCATGTCACTTGGCTACCAGATTTTCGATATATACATATATATGTATACTCTCATCTTCTTATTCCCCAACGTTGAAGACACACCCAGATACACACATATATGTCTTTTCCTTCGCCCCAAAGTCTCCAGCGTTTTATCACCTATATATATATCAGCTACTTGACTTCTTTTAGAGAGAATCCGATGACAGCTAGCATGTATATATATATATATATATTGTTAAATCTTGTTTTCCATCTCAGTTTTCGGTAAGCATTATTTTGTGAAACTTTGACTGAAAACGAAGGAAAAAGAGGAAGTAACAGTCACCTTCAAACTTCAGTCAAAGTGTTGGAGAATGATGCTCTTCCACTCTCTAATCTCACTCCCTGAATTTTCCACTTCTGGCCGAAGCTTCTTCGCATCAGTCTGCCTCTGTTTTTGCTGGTACAAAACAGAGCAAGAAGAAATGGTTTCCCTCTCTACACTCACGGCCTTTCTTTGTACTCTGTTTTCAAGACCAAAAGCAGAGAACTATGATAGCCTGTTTCCCCTCAAGCTCTCGGTTTCTTTCCCGTCTTGCTCTGTGTTCGACTGAATGGAGGAGGGAGAACGAAAACCGAACTGGAATGGCTTTATAGCCAGCTGAGAATCCAGTTAAACTCACGTGGAACCGTTGGTCCGAAAGTTGTGCGTCTCGAGGAGCATGGTGGACGACTGACTCTCTGCTTCCAGATAAGTCTATCTTCTGCCGCTTAATAAATGTGGTCTGCGTTTTTTAAAATGCTAACTGCTTCTATCGGTTTTTCCCTGATGCTGGTTATTATTTTAGTTGATTTCGGATGGGTTTTTTTTTTTTGGTATAAAAAAGTTTTGAAGGGTTTGACACGAGTCTCTCACCAAGGCCAGGATACGGCCCTAGGCTTTATGATCACTTATTGAATACTTATTACGAGATCGCCTACTAAAGGAGTCCCAGCGATGGCAGAGGGGATCAAACCCACGACTCAAGGGCCTAGTCTTGAAATCGGCAACTCTCATTAGTATTTCGGATGCGTTGTAGTGTGGGCTGATGATCACGTGATGCTTCTGTTCTTAGGCTAGTTGACGAGATAATGCAGCAAAATGATAATTGGTTAATTGCTACATGTATTTTCCTTCTTCTTCTTTGCTGCTGATTTGATTTTTTTTTTTTTCATAAACAATATTGCAATTTGGTTTAATTGCAATAATTTCAAGGAAATTTAAATTCTTGATTTCCTAGGCTTGAAATACAAATTCCATAATTTTGGAACTAAAATTACATTTTACAAATATTCCTTATTCCTAGTCTTTTCCTAGAATAGATTTAAGGAAATTAAACCTTAATTTCCCAACATCCCGTCAATTATTTTCCATGATTTTATTTCTAAGGAAAATAAATTCCTAATTTCCAATAATTATTTTAGGCCATAAATTATTATCTCCAAAATATTCTAACCAATAATTATTCTCAACTAAATTGCCTTTATTTTATGGAAAATATGCCTTAAATTTCCAAATTCTCAATTTTTAAAATTCCTTAAGGCCAAATTTTCCATAATTAATTCTTGATTCCCAAAGATTAAAAAATTGGGATGTTACACCTCATGTCATAGTCTTCTAGTTTTGACTGATTGAAGTTGTCCTTTGAGTCAGGGATGATGTTTTCCTTCTATTTTAGTTGCTTATACAGCTTCGACCTCACCTTATCGACATGCTCATTCACTTCATCGTCATCTTCAGTTGAGGTGAACCCTTCCTTAGAATTAGGGGTTTGCCATTCTTTGTCTTCGCCACTTGAACTGTCTATCACAACCTTCTTTCCCTTCCTTTGTTTCTTGTCCTCTGCCTTTCGCTTATTCTGAACTGGTGATGAATGTGACTTTGACTTATCAATGTTGTTAGGAAAGTTCCTCTTCGCAGTGACGCTTGACCTCTCCTTCCTCTTAGAAGCTCTTTGGTTTTTCTTCGCTTCCTTAGCCTCCATTTCTTACTTCCACTCAACTGCTGCTGCGTACTCGTCATATAAATTTGTATCTTTGCTGGTGTATTTTGACCACCCATCTCTTCCACACCAACGTAGTGTTGATAAGTGCTTCCTAAATTTCTCAACATCAGTGAGTGTAATCCCCAATTTTGCTAGGCCATTATCTGTCATTTTTGTTCTAGCCATGTCCAGAATGCATGTTTTGGTTTGGATGGAGAAATGTCAATATTTGCACCACGAAGCACACAATTTCGTAACGAAGGAGTGCTAAGGGTCACTCTTGCCGTTGGAGAAAACAATGTGAAAGGGTTTTCATTTTTTTGGGGAGGAGAGAAGATTATAGGGGTCAGTTATCATTTCCAAGAACAGAGTAAGTGGCGGTGACATTTATTCGTTGGCTACTATTCAAACTGCTACATAAATCACAAACTGACCAATTGGGAACTGTTTATTCTTTTGCACTTATGGAAACTGCCATAAATGAATTTTAACAAATTTTAAATAAACAAACCCCAACATTATACCTATCACCGTTAAAATTATATCACCAAGTTACAAAATGCGGGCCACAGGCTTCATGTGAGAAATCGACGTTCAAACAGAAATTGTTTGTTCGAACGATGACTAGATATGTGTAGTAAACATTGTATGACAATTTCCCTTGAACCCGTTCGAACAACAAACTTTCGTTCTAACATAATTACTTAAACTTTGCAAGCGTTCAAATGAAAAATTTGACAGTAAGCAAAATTTTGCATCAGTTTATATCAGACCATGCCATGAACAACAATGTGACAGAAACAAGAGCTTCTGTTTGACATACACCATTATACTTTAAATGGAGGATATTGACATATTAAAGCCCACACAGGAAAAAGTATATGGAAAAGACTTTTCACTTTAATATCATCAATAATTACAAATACACATAGATCAACCCCTAGAGTAGCCTATATACATATGCCCCTGAACTACACATAGTCCCAACTGGTACATGAACAAAAGATACAAAATGGTACATGAACAAAAGACACAAACTTTATCCCATGTCCAATTTTAAAGTTTCCTTAAATGAACATAGTACATATTTGCATTAAACCATATACAAAAAAAATTGATCTGTGTCCAAAATATAACAGACACATCTGAGTTATCCCAGGCTAGCAACAAAAATACTATATGGCCAAACTTTACTTCACTAGACTAACTACTATTGGAGAAGGCTACAGATCTGAGAAGGCTTAAACTCCAGAGGTATCTTCCAAAAGGCATTCAGCAGCTTGTCACAAGCAATTATCTTTATGTGAGCAAAGTTTCTCTCATTCCATGTGAGGTCATCCACTTGAAGAAGCTCTATAAACAGGTCTGATCCCTTTGCATCAAGTTCAGATTGCCTTTCTTGTGTTGACATTTGATCTGCTAGTTTGTCAAACATGTGTCTTTTCCAACGAGGTTACTGTGTCTTTCAGAACGGTAGCCATTACTTTTGAGTTGTTAAGTTGTCAACTTTTCCTTGGACATAATAAGGAATTACTTAGATTGATTGGAGTGGGTGCAGTTTCTTGAATTGTCTCTACAAAATCATTTTCTCCATCATCATTCAGGGTTGTTTCAAGAAGATCATCATCTTCAAGGTTTACTTCATCCTCCATTCCACCAGGGGCAATTCCTTCGTTACCAACAGCCTTGTCCCTTCCCCACACCATACATAGAGCATCAAAGTTGGGTAACGACTTTGTCCTAAATTCCTTTGCCTTTGGATGAACTTGCAACATGCACAAGTATGTCAACGATGCTAACTGATGTGATATGAGAAGTCATAGTGAAGTATATTGAATATATTGATGGTTGCACATACCTTAAGATACTTATCCCATACTTGGTTATCTGTAGTAACAAGTTTTGTATCTAGATCCCAACCAAAGCCAGATGTATTTGCATTAAAAAATGTGGCTGAACCCAAGAGGGGGGTGAATTGGGTGAAGATAAAAACTTACAAACTTTGAAATCTTTTCGCAATTCAGTAAAATCAGTTTGAATGATAATAAAGAGTTATAAATCTATAAACAATCATTCAAACATGTATGCTGGAAGTAAAGAGTCAGGGGAAGAGAATTGCAAACTCAGATTTATACTGGTTCGGTCCAACCTTAACCTACATGCAGTCCTCAAGCTCCACTTGAGATTTCCACTATTCTCCTTGTTTAACCAAGCACAAGAGACAAGCCTTTACACCCTACAAGTTTGTCTAGGAACTTGTACAGCCTTTACAATCTCTCACAGAGACTCCCCCTTACTACATGTAAGGTTACAATCAAATTCCCACTCAAGATCACCCAATCTTGAGTATCTCTTAGAGAAATATGATTTACAATAACTCTTCTCTTAAAGAAGTGATTATGATAAACATTAAAGTGCATTACAAGTGATTTCACTCTCTATATTGTAAACTCAGAAAACATTGAAAAAAACAGAGATTAGGAGATTCAGCATTTTGACATTATAACAGTGTAAGCTCACTCCGTCACCTTCCTGCGTTTTAAATCTAGTTCTATTTATAGATGAAGGTGCTCTGAACGTTGGAGAATATAGCCATTGAGAATGAAGACGTTGAGGATATGACTGATGGAAAAATATAGCCGTTGGAAGCTTTTGGCACTTGACAGCTCAGCATCTTGAACTTCATAAAATCCTTCATTTGATCATCTGAAATATGTCCACAAATGATATAAATGATGTTAAATAATATTTCAAATCATTTGGGTAAACTTTTGGTTGATCTGGATCAGATTCAGGATTTTCGGTACTTTGATTTTTCTGAAGTTTCAGTGTATACTCGAGTTTTGACTTCAATACTGCGGTATTGAGCTTATCTCATTACTTCATATTCGTCTCTGTATGTCCTATACTCAAGTTTTTCTCCCCATACTCGAGTATTGAGTATCATCTGACGTTCATTGCTCTCTGTCTGAGCTATACTTGAGTTTTCACTTATAAACTCGAGTTTTCGAGCTTTTTTAGTCCTCGATTGCTCTTTGATTGATATAGCTCCAATTTTGGCAAGCTACTTATCCTTCATATAGCTCTTAGTTTCTTCTTTCCACAGCAACAAGAATCAAATCTTAATTTGTTGGAATTCGCCTGTTCTGATCCGATGAAAGAAGATTGTTCTTTAACCATCATTTTTGCAGCGTTCTGAATTATCAGTCAACTTTCAAAGACCATATCTCTCTGGTCTGATCTCCATTTCAGTTGAATCAAGTATTGATGGAAATCCCTATGAGTCTTCTTTCAAACGCCACCGATATCAGCTCATTTCGATTTATAGATTGAGAGTTATACTCAAATCATTGAAGCTTGGTCTGCTGTGTTGTGTGAATATTTGATCTAACTTTGGAAATTCAAAGCTCTCTCATCTGATCTTCTTTGGACTTGAAACTTTGTCAAGATGACGCATTGGATGTCTAGTTTCAGCCAAATTTGATTTCACCTCAATCCGATGTCTGGTTTAGGAGATATCATCAAATTACCAGACCTCGCCCAAAGCTGTGTGTGTAACAGAGGTGAACAGAGTTACTGAAGGAGCTGGAAACTCGAGTATTGAAGAGGAAACTCGAGTTTTTTCGGGTCCAGATGTGCGAGAGAAGCTGAAAACACCCAATATTCGAATATTTAAGTTCCATACTCGAGTATTGACCTCCATAGCCCAAATTTTGACTTGGAAACTTAAGTTGACTCCCAAACCGGAGTTTCCCAAACTTCAGTTTTCCAAACCACAGTTTTCTCATCCAGAAGCCAATTTCTCAATAAGCTTGTAAACTAGAGTTTTGACCTGGAAACTCGAGTTTTCTCTTCCAGAATCTGATTTTTGCTGTCTTCAACTCTGAATTGACCCTCTTCAACATCCATTTGATTATGGACACTCCTATAATCAATCTAGGAACATGAATAATGATTTCTTCAGTAAATTATTCCTTTTTCCAAGTTCCATCTTGATCAATATTTCCTCTTCTTCACTTTCTCCATTTTCTTCTTCATTATCCTTCATAAATGAGCTTGAGCTGATCTTGATATTCTCATTCTCTTCATGAACTTCTTCCATCTTGATCATTCTTCGTCATGGACTCATTATCTTTTGCAAGATCTTCAATATCTCATCTTCTACTTGAACTGATATTGAATAAGGATGATCCATTCAATAGATTATTTCTTCTTCAGTTTCTTCTCTTCTTTTTCTTCACCTCCTTTTCCTTATCCTCATCTATATCCTCGACCTTATTGATCTTCTTCATGATTGAGCTTTACACCTTTGATTCTACATTAAAATTCAAGAATTCATCAATGAAGAAGATAAACATATTACTCAATCTTTTTGCACTCACTAATGGCATACATATAAGACATCATAAAAACTAATCATATCTAATATGTATCATAGACCATGTCATATGTAGCTTGCCACAACCTCTTCAATGTCTTGATTCTTGAGGTTATGTGTGGACTGGCTTTAATCCAAGAACTAGGTAGCTTTTCCTCCATCATTGTCTGCTACACATTTGCAAATCCAGATCTGAACCCATTATCTGCCATGAACTTTTGTTCTAGTCTCAATGTTACAAGGTAGTCAACCAGTACTTTGTCCTCCTCTGGTGTCCTCATTTTTATCTTCCCCTTGCTTCCATGATCTGACGAGTCCATCTAAAACATAACTCAAACACACAAATTTGATGAACTTGATAACAAGTGTTTACATAACAGGAAACTAACTATAACCACTTGAAACACTAAACTAACTCAATTTCATTCAATCACACATAAAATATCATTGTCCTTAGAACATAACCATGGCAAACACATCGTCCAAACAAAAGCAATAATTGTCTACACAAACATCAATTTGGTGGATGTGCCACTAAGGCAGCAAACATGTCATTAGCAATATTTTCCCTAATATTATTCCACACATTATTGGTTTCCATAGGGAGAATAGGAGTGATGTCAATCGTTGCAGGTGCAATATCAAAAGACTCAAGCTACTCATCTAGGGGATCTTAACCACTTTCTTGAAAAATCAAATTATGTAGCAAACAACATGCAACTACGTATCTATTTTGAATCTTCACCGACAAAAAGATACGCTCCTCAATATTGCCCAATGTAACTTCAGTATCCTAAAGGATATTTCTATCACATTCTGGGTAGCAAAATGTCTTATATTGAAGCACTTGTGAGCAGATTGGGGTTGGTATCCTTGTCTCCACTCAATAAGGTGGTACCTTTGACCTTTATAAGGAGCTATAAAACCTTGGCAATTACTATACCATGCATCCACCAAGTAGTACTTCCTTGCACAAACGAATCATATGCGATTTAGTCTTGTCAAACCATTTACGGAACACAAATATTATGTAATTGTTACCAACTATCACACCGGAAAAACATTACCGTGCGGTACTCTTAGCCCATGTGGTCTCCTTATCGCATCTCTCAACACCCTCCCACCTGAGTAACACAAATATGAATTGCCCATCTGGTGAGCAAACATCAAGGACATTAGTTGTTACATCTCCTTTTCTATTTCGGTACCTCCTCTTGTGTTTTGCAGGGACTTGGACATGTATGTGGGTACCATCCAATGCACCAAGGCACCCCTGAATACATAATGCCATTATATCGCTTCAGTTTGAACCACACTACCATTATACCGCTTTAGTTCAAACCACACTTTTTATAGCAAATGAAATTATTCAAACAATAAACAGAATGTACATACCTTGAACCGCTTCCATCGATTATCTTTTGAGTCCTCTGGAATTGGCTCAGGTTTCTTCAAAAGTAATGCTTGAAGTCTAATTGTAGCATTGAACACTAGTTTAAAGTATCTACTTATAGTTTCTCCTTACCTTCCAAACTTAAACTGAATCACTTTGTTTTTCATATGATGCGCCAATATGTGGAGGATCATTGCCACTTGCTCATCAACTAGCATATGTTTGGCTTATCTCAATCCCTCAATTATGTCTAATATGTGACATAATTTATCAAACGTTGCCCAGTACATTCTAATTTGGTTGAAGTAAGTGGTGTTACTACTATATATCATTGCCCTCAAATTTGCTCTCTTCGCATGAAAATCTAATATAAATGACCTAACCAGTAAGTCCCTCGGTCTAATTGCCCCAACTACTACTATCATTGTCACAAGCATATGCCTCACTGCTAGAAGAAAAGTTAAACACCCAGCCAACATTGCAAACATTTGCTCTGACCTTCGCTCCATACCTACACAAATTGTTTTCACACCAATTTCCTTTTCATCATAATCTAGTAGTCCTCTTTACAGAGTACCACTATTAAACATTCGAACTTTTGTATATCTCATCCAAACATCTCAAATTACATCATCACTATTCACCCAACACACACATCACAATTCAATGGATTAACATCCCACTATTTCTATAGTCCACATGTGTGAACTTTCTAATTCATAGCTTGCGCTTTGTCTGTTTTAGTTAAAAATTACCTTATTGTAACACCAATTGTCATTTTCATTGCATATAAATTATTACATGTCCAACATTACATTTTCCTCAACTTGAACTATGTACAAATCCAATTTAAAAGCTCACAAACTTGGCATTATGACCACGTTTATCACCCACAAAACCAAAGAGCACTGTAAAAACAACAAACAACATTTTTAATACAAAAGCACAACACAATGAAGAGGAATAAACAACATTTTCCATTACCCTTTCCCACTGGCTATCTCACTAAACCATAGTGACCATGACAGAACCCACAACAAGACCCATTGACAGGTACCCATTAAAAAAGGTCTCCCTTGTTGCTTCCCAATGGATTTTGTGTCTATTTTACCGATGTGGAAGTAATATGCCATTGGCAAGGTGAATTTAAAACACGCATGAGATACATCAATGCATACATATTGCCACATACTAGATTTCAACTCTCAAGTTTCGACGAGGTTGATCTTCTTCTTCACCTGGGTAGCTCCTCGTTCTCTCCTTTTGAAATGCATGCTTCGTTAGCCAGCTCGATATCTCGTCCTTTACCAGATATGCTTTTTCAAAAGGGCATTTTTGTCCCAAATTTTGACTCTCCTGAGAATATTTTAGCTCTCCCATCACTTTCGAATGGAATGAAGGTTCCCTTAAACGTGGGAACTTCGGACAACAAGGGAAGTCATCTTCCCAGAACTCTGGCGCTCCAAATATGACTTTTTGGAGGGAAGTGGGTCAAGTTCCCTTTCCATGGGCTTGGATCAGTGTAACAAACAAGGCCTAAGTTTGGATGTAAAATGACTGAAAAGGAAATGAATTTAATAAAGTGTTAAGGTGCAAAAATACATATGATATTTTTCCCAAAGTGCAACCAACACCAAATGCTTTTCTTTTTTTGTTTTTTGGAAAAAGTACTAATGAGCTTTCAAAAGCATAGAAAAAATAACATCACCGTTAGATTGCATTAATGAACGTTACTTTTTTATGTGGGGCCCATACCACTTATAAAAATAAGAATGCCTAAGTTTTCTAATTTACTTTAATGCCCTTCTCTTCTCTTTGATCTATCAAACTAGCCCCACTTTTCGCTTCATCTCTCATTCTCTTCTCAGATTTCGGTGGCAACTTCATCCACCAACGATGGTGACGACTTTATCCTTCGTGAGCTCTCCTTCTAGATCTGTCGTTATCTTTGCCAAGTGCAGACCTTGAGCCCTACCTCCCACAACGTAGTCTCTCTACTTATTCCCTCCCTCAATTTGATTTCTTGCATTCTTGTAGCTTGGGTTGTGAGTTGAAGCCACTAGATTCCGAGAAAGTCTTTTCTTGGTTCTTGTCGCTGATTGCCTCAACCAACTCTGCTTCTTCCTTGTCACTCTCCTCCACTCACCATCAGTTGTTGCTGATAATGGTTTTTTTCACCGCCATCGGTTCAAGCCTTGCCAGCTTAATCATCCTCTCTGAGCACAGACATTGTTGACAAGGGAGTTGATACGAGGTTATGGCTTATCATCTCAGATCTTACTGTTATTGCCATTGTGTCCCACTAACGAAGCAATCATGACTTCTACCCTTACCAGGAGCAGGGAAGGAAAGAAAGTCTCAATGCTTAGTTGCCATATTAACAGATCTATTTGTTTTTATTACCATATTCTTGATCAATTGGTGATGTATATCTCAAAAGGGCAGAATTTAACAAGGAACCTTTGTATGCTAAGTTTCATCTTCTACTCCAAGCTACCATCATCGTCCCCAATCATGCAACAAAAAGACATTTCTTCACTGCAAAGAGAACTAGGAAATAAACTTCAGGTCGATATGCTGCTATGCAAGTGCCACACACTTGTTAGACACCAGCAATGTCTGACAGACAAACCAGTTCAAATTAAGGTGCTCTAGCTAGCCATTGATGCAGTATTGGTGAAAAATATGGTGGTACAGAAGCTATCGAACTTGGTTGACGTCTTCGAACATGCTTTGGCACAATACATACTTGGTTGATCCAATCACACCAGCGGGACCATCATTGCCACCGCCTACGACAAAGTATTTGTAGGAGACTTGTCGATTAAGATTATGCTACTCATAGATGATAAGTAAAAGTAGAGGAATCTTCATCTGCAAATGTAAAAGCAAATGATGAATTGACTATGAGAGGGATTTTTTTGGGTTCAGTGGCATTTTGTAATACCTTGAAATTCTTATTCATCATAAATATTTTATGTTGATGAATAATTAATATAAATGAAGGTAAATATGTGTCTCAAAGAATTATAACATCATAGAATATAATTCTAGGCAAATTTCTTCATGGAATTTATGATTAAATTGTAGGTTTTGAGACAACATATAAGAGCAATAAAATGAGGCATAAATAACACATAAAATAATGGTTATTTTGTAACCAAAGAAGGCAAGAAAATGTGATGGAAACACTTAAGAAAATTAAAGCAAGTTAGCTAAAACTAAGGAGCAATAAAACTTGCACTAATTAAGATCACTTGCATATTCTTCATTATGATTAAAGGCAAATTAAATCTTCAAGATGGGCAGTTATATTTCAAAAATATCAAGGGCTAATGGAAGATGAAATTGATTTGCTAATAATGCTATAATGACCTTGATTAAGTAGAAAACCAATTAACCTATGACATTTGCAATAAAAGGACAATTAAACACATGATTAAGAGGATAATTAAGCTTGATTAAATCAGCCCAAAATATATTTATAACAATTGGACATGTGGGAGCATTTATAGGTAATTAAACCAAGATAAGAGTACATGGTTTAAATCAATTCCTTCTAGAAACCTAGAGACACATAAGTTATTAGTTTTGGCATTAAAAGAGCTCATTAAATTAGCCCCAATAGTGCATAATTTCGTTCAGCAGCTAGACAAAGGGAAAGAATCAGTTTTTTTAAAAAATTAAAACACATGCAAGAATGAGATAAGCAACCTTCTAGAAATTAAAGGACATAAGCCGTAATGGGATGGCACATGGAAAAAATCATTCATTGGCTAGGGAGAAGAGGTGGTGGATGGCAAAGTGGTGTATGGAGGAGATGGAGTTTCACAAAGTGGATTTTAATCTAATGTTAGGAAGAAAGAAGGGGAATTTGATTCCATGAAACTTGGTTCCACATGAGCTTGATTTTTTCCTATAAAAACAGGTGCCTCTCCTCTTCATTATTCACACCAACACAAGCTAACATAGCTGATCATAAGTAAGAGTGAGAGTGAGCAAGGAGAAAAGCAAGAGAAGGAGGAAGATGTTCAAGAATCAAAGGTAATATTCTTGGTCCTTAGCTTTTAGAGTTTTCTTTAGATTTGTAGTTTAATCTTGGAAATGGTAAAGTAAATTCCTTTACATGTTTTTAAAATATCCATTGCTTTTAAAACATAAAATGGAGTGGAAATATGTTGGGAAATAATTTCTGAAGTCAAAAGATCCAAGTGGTGAAAGTTGGGAAAAATCTCAAATTATAATTTTCCTAGATCATTCACCTTATGGATGTCGTTTTATATAGTAAATGATTTTCAAAAGTCATGAAATTTTCCAGACATGAATTAGACATCTAAAGTTTTCTTTTGATATAAAATTTGTAACGTTTTAAGCTTTTTGCTAGGAAATACTAATTTTTGAAATTAAGCCTTGTTTTTTGGATGTTAATATAAACAATGGTTGTTATGCATTGGTTTTGGCCATTCAAATGGTGTCTAATAATCATGAAAATTTTCATAGATATAATAGACATGAAGGGATTTCCACCTTGCATAACATGTTTTTTTTTTTTAGTTTTGTACAAAAAGATGTGAATTTTCCAATTTAGCCCATGTTTCAAAATTGGAAATTGGAACATTGGTTGAAGAAATTAAACCTGGGAATAACTCAAGAATTTTGAGTTCCTAGCGTTATTTTTCCATAAAAATAGACTTATCAAGGGAAATTTTGGCTTTGAAATCACATCACTTTGATTTTTTTTTTTATAATTATTTATGATTTTTCAAAGTTAGTGAAAAATCTAGGCACAAATGCTGAAATTTCGTTTTAAGGAAATGAAAGGATAAAATTGAAATAATAAATCCAATAAGGGTAAAAAGGTCAATAGTGGCTAAAATATATCTTAGGATATCATTCTGAGTCATATGGTATTTATTATAATATCATAATGTAGTGATGGTATTATAGGATATCCAGGAAAGTCGGGAATTAGTACTGAAAGAGAAATGTACCATTAGCTACACAGACTAAGGTATAGATGTGTACTGCAACTTTAACCTTGATGTGTCTTTTGTGTGTGTGTGTGTGTGTGTGTGTGTGTGTGTGTGTGTGTGTGTGTTTGATTCATATGAAGTCATGGACAAGACGAGGTTTTGATCCATGCACTATGACTAAGACTCGGTCTTAGGTCACATATTTGTTTACATTCAGTTTAGTTGTGGATTTAGCTTGTTGTGGATTATAGTCATGATAATACCACATGTATGTTTTCTTAGCATTGAGGACCCATGGATTCGTGGCACTGGTGAGTGCAAACACTGTTGATATCCATTTGTTGTGTGCTATGTATTGTTATTACTGTTGACATACATTGGATATGTGCTATGTATTATTGTACTTAATGTAATAAATATTTGTCATATATATTGTTATTACTTGAACATGAGGTTAATTGTTACTTGAGATTCAATGGGTATTGAATCTCAGACTTGGCCATAACTTCAAGATCTAGAGGATCAGGAGCCGATATAAGGGTAAGATGCACACGTGAAGACTGAGCTAGATTTTCTATTTTGGACTATATTTGTACGGTTAGATATTCAGTATTTAAATACTCAGATTATTGTACTGTTATTATACCGACCAGATATGCCGCAGTTAATTTAAATTTGTAGCCATGTATATGTATCACTAGGAACTCAACACAAACGCTCTATCGCTCCACTCTGATAATATTCATAGCTACTCTTTATATACTGATTGAACCATATTTCTACATGATATTTTATGATTAAATTGGGGTCCTTAATGCATTTTCTTGAAACATTATTGCATGATTAAACATTAATTTGAGTTAAGGACATTTGCATTGAATTAAGTGAAATTAGGGGTAAAATGGTCAATATTTGTTAATTATTCATACAAATGATTTCTTAGATTTTTGATGCTATTGTGCTTAATCTTGCATTATAGGAATTTTAGAATTAAATGGAAGAATTTGGAAAAAAATGTTCTTTGGGTCAAAATTAATATTTTTGAAGACAGAGAAAAATTACATGAAATGACCCAGTATTTTCGGAAATGTCAGTTTTATCCCAAACATGTTTCAAAATTTCACACTTTAGTCCCTCTCTGAAACTTTTTTTTATTAGGTTTGGGGGTTGGACACGGAAGGCGGCTGGAGTTTTGAGAAAGAAAAGGAAAAAAAAACGGAGGACACGAGGGGGCTGGCCGAGACTCTGGAGGCTGGAAGGCGGCTGTAGAGCTTGGAGAACGAAAGAAGAAAACGAACAGAGGAGGCTGGGGCGAGAGTTCTAGAAGAGAGAAAAGAAAGGAAAAAAAAACGAAGGGAGAGAAGGTCCAGAGTTTCGGTGAAGAGGGAGAGAAAAAAAAGAGAGAGGGGACTAGATTTGAGATCATCATCATCTTCTTCCTCGTTTTCCGGCGAGTTTGCAGATTTCCGGCGAAGCTTATGCAGATTCCGACGAGACCTTGAATTTTCCGGCGACTTTTTCCAGATTCCGGCGAACTTGCAATTTTCCGGCGAACATGATTAATTTGATTTCACTGATTTTTCTGGACTGTTTGGTAGCTATGAGTGGCTGAATTTCTCTGATCTTGGTGATGAAGACTTGTTCTTGAGCTCATTGGACTACATTAGGGGAGTTTTATCTATCTTACTATTAGTCTAGGATTATATATTTGAATTGCTAAATTTTGATATATGATTCTGGAACTGAGATTAATGGGAATTATCTCTGTTAGTTTGATATTTGTAGTTGAGATTGGATTTTGTAGTGTGATTTTTATATGTGAATGAATTACTTTGTGGTTTCAATGAAGCTATGTTGATTAGCGTGGTATTGTCTAATTAATGTGGTTGATTTGTACCCTTTTGAGGGACTGTTTAGTACTCAAATTTGGAAGTCTTATATTGTATAATTCCAATTTCAATTACGCATCAAGTGGGCTCGAACAATTTCTCAAGGGATAGTAGTTAGCTATGATTATAGGAGCTACTATTAATTGGGAGTATTGGACTCAAGTGGTATCTTGAGGTTTTTCTTAAGACTTAATGAATTTTAACTCCCATAATTTTTTAAGAGCAAGGATAGTCATTTCTTCATTACCAAGAGCATTAACCATTTAATCTTATTTCTATCCAAAGTATTTTTCCTTATCTCCAAAAAGACAAAAAAAAATAGGAATAGTTTCTTTATTTTTCCTATGCATTTTAATTAGAGAAAAACTTATTTAGGAACCCCAAATTTCTAACCATGTTTATATCACTTAGTTTATCTTAGGAAATACAAAATAAATTTGGTTCCTTGATTAAGAGAACGATCCCGAGTTAATTACACTGTATTGCATTTAATTCGTGGTAAATAGTGATTCGACCCCGAGGCGACTAAGGGAGAGTCGAATCATATACATAATCAATAGTATGGAACTAGAAGTGTTACACATTTTGGTATTTTCACATTGCAAGTAATGTCAATTAAAGTAATCTAACAAACATAATATTTTTGCTCTATTTTTGAAAGCTCATTGATCATTTTTCACGAAAAAAAAGCATTTGGTGTTGAAAGCACTTTGAGAAAAAGCTCATTTATATTTTTATGCCTAAAATTAGTTAATGTGTGAGAAAATTTTGAAATTACTAAATTACTTAAATTTTAGGAAAAATTGGAGGCAAAACCCCTTTAAAATTTTAATTGGTATGAATGACTACAATCAAAATACTATGATTTTTCATGTATATAATTTTTTTAGGTTATTCACGCTATTTAAATTTCTAATTGGGCAGTTTTGCCCAATTTCCCTTAAATTTTATTATTATTTTTTGTACTTTCATAAATGAGGATAAAATTGGAAAATAATCATTATTCACCTTTAAGTAGATTTACATAATTAGGACCAAATGTTAATTAATAAGGACTAAATGTTATTTTAGTAAAAGGTGGCACCCAATATCTATTTTCGTCTTCATGAAATATATAGAAATTAAACTTCTCTCTTTTCTAGTTAGGAAAGTTAAAAGAATGAAATTTTGACTTCCAGCTTAAAATAGCTTTTTGAACAAAAAAGTCTAATTAAAAAAAGAAAAGAAAAAAAGATTAATCCAAACATCACATAAGTTGAAACAAACTACACACAGCTATACACATTAAATTTTTGGACAAACATTATTTATAATTAATCTAGCACTGTGCTTATCAGGCCAGAATTTCTTTTTTTTTTTTTCAAAAAAAAAAAAAACAACAACAACAACAACAAAACCCAACACTGCGCTTCTTCCTCTAAATGCTGTAATTCCAATCAGAGATAGAGTAACCTGTGATTCAATAAATAAAATAATGATTAATGAAAAGTGATAATCTTAATTGTCTAGAGTCTTAGGTTATTTAAACTCATCCATACCATATGTATTGCAAATCATTCATGTAAGCCAAAAGAGCTTCACATTAAAAAGTTCAGTCATAGACAACCATATTAAAGAGATTCACGGTATCACACATACATGTGTGGGAAGTTGAAAAAATGAATCTTATCTTGAGCTCCAGGCCCATTCTAGTACAAAGCAAAATCTAATAATACTCCTTTCTTCCGGTCCTAAATCTAAAAATTAGATATTTAATTTACAGACGCTATGAAAATTAGTTACATTATTTATTTATAGTGTGTTACTTTTCCTATAACGCCCCGTTTAATCATTTACATTGAAAGCAACTCTAGTCGATGGAAATTTTTAGTTAATCCATGCGCATCTAATGAAGATAATTTGGGATAAAAACTATAATTAAATTCAAGAGATAGAGTATATTGAAATCTTACCATTATGATTTTTACTCAGATTATTCCTATTGGTTGCACATGTAAAGAGAGTTTCCATTAATGAGATAGTTTTCCATGCAAATGATCGAAGGAAGTATTTTTGGAAAAATTAACACACGTTGTTTTATAAATAAATAACTTGAATAATTTTATTAATATCTGTAAATTAGTTATCTAGTTTAAACATTTTGGATACGAGGGAATGGTACATACTTTTGAGGGAGCGAAACAATTAATCTCCAATAACTATAAACTAGACACTCAATTACGTTTGATGTCTAAGGAAAAACAGTGAGTAAATAAATAAAATAAAACACAATTCTCGTATGAGTTCATAGCAACTTACCTCATAGTGAGAGACGTGTCCAATGATGGGTCTTCTTCATACTCAAGCAATTGGGCCTATCAACACAGAATTTCATTTCCCAGTATGATACAATTCCCCGAGATAAACACTGAAAAACGAAAAATACAAGAATCTGATACCTTTTACCTGATCTAATAATCTCTGGTTTTCTTCCATGGATTTGATTTCCTGGATATTGGCATTAATATTTTAAAACCATGAAAAATGAGACGCTATTATCACCAAGAAGACACGTTTATAAGGAATTAATTGACAGCAGAATTAATGCCACAAGAATCTGAACAACCTTATTTAGCCTCTGGTTTTCTTCCTTGAGTTCGTCTTCCTTTGTTGACATCAAAATTAAACACATTATTAAAACAAATAAGAGACATGCATGAATCAAAAGACTCGCAACATACTACAGATTCGTTGTTCCATTGAAGGAAAAGAAAAATTCCTATGATTCCCAGATAAACACTGTCCAACATGAAATATGTAATATTCATACACAAGACCTTTAAAATACATCGGTAAAAAGTTCAATTTAGTATATTAGGAATGATTTGGTGTTCAAAAGGAATTTTCTTTAAATTTTTACCTCAATTTCTTTATGCTTATTCATCCTAATTTTTCAATCACTTGGATAAAAGATTTGAGAATGACTTATATTAAAAGGCAAGTGTTCTTCTCTTATGTAGGACGACGCATACAATGCAAAAATTTTCATA
The DNA here is from genome assembly GCA_037074495.1 of Acacia confusa. NCBI lineage: Eukaryota > Viridiplantae > Streptophyta > Magnoliopsida > Fabales > Fabaceae > Acacia > Acacia confusa. The sequence goes on along the minus strand of CM073504.1, from coordinate 9,540,758 downwards.
TTTTTGGTCCTCAAGTTTAAATATCTTTTAAGTTAGCTAACACTTGAAAGATTGAAATTTCTGAAGAATGGAGACCCTAAACATGATCAATAGTATCTTATTATAAAAGAGAGGAGATTAAAAGATTGAATGTATAGGATGCTTTTGATAAATAAATATACATAACGCTGACCTTTTTCTTTAGAATTTTGATCTCCTGCTCAAATACTTTATCCTGAAAGAGATGGTATTAATTTCTGTCTGTTTTAAATATTACAAGCTTATTGCTCATGCGATGGAATCAAAGAACAGATAGAAATTACAAGCGCATGATAACTATTTACTATCGCTAAATAGTATAGATTTTTTTTTTTTGGGGGGGGGGTGGTTGGGGGGAGAAGAGCTGAAGAGGCAACTTCATAGTGAACAGCATACAGTAACAATCAATTGTAATTTACATAATATCCTGTGTTGGTCTCAATGACACCAAAGGTTAGACAATCTTGATGAAAGAAAATCATATTGCGTGATAAGAGAACTAGAAAAAAATATCGATGGACCATTTTACTAACGGCTGTTACAACATTCTTGAAAGTCATGCTGATCATTCAAGGAGGAATATTTCAAAGTAACTGAAATAATAATGGCCATGAAGACTAAGAATTAAAGTTTCCAAGGGCTATATATGCTTTTAAAGTTCCATCAACACGACACTCAAGTTAAGTCTAAGCATATTTAATGAGTTGAGGGTAAGGTTGGGAAATCTTATGGTTGGAAGTGAGCTGGGAAACCATGCGTTGTTTATTATTACGAGAAAACCTTCATTTTAGCTCCTAGGTTTCAGGATAGTTGGTAAGCCACACTATTCAAGGGTAAAATTCAACACCAATATCGCAAGAAATATGATAAAAAAGAAGTTGAATGCTAGAATAAGCAAAACGATGAACTCCATGTTGTCAATTTCATAGCAAAGGTAAAAAGAGGAAAGTAAGTTGTTTTATGCTCATTCCTCTCTTACACATGCTTCGAATAGTATTTGGCTTTTTGATAGTGGATGCTTAATTCATATGTATGGTTCAAGACACTAGTTTAGTGATCTTAAAACACACACACACAAAAGAAAAGTGAAGTTTGGCTTGGAGATGACGAGCAATTTTTTGTTGAAAGGAACAATTTCTATCAAAACTGTGCCAGGTAATGTTAAGCTTGTATGCGATATGCAATTTACACCGTGCCAAGCTAGTTTAATAAATAAAATAAAAAATTAATTTAGTTATTCATAAGAAATGTGTGTAAAGTACCAATTTGAATTATTTGAACTGGAAACTACTACTCTGAAGAAAACCCCCTTAATATGTGCAATCAATGGAGAGAATATAGGAAAAAAATATAAATTTCGAAAGATAAAATGGGTTGATGTCTTATATTTAGGATCAAAATAAACTCCTATGCAAGCTCCTAAATATAAGACCGGAGGGAGTAATTTTTAATTGGCTTTAGGTCCTCAACCCTGAGCATGACATCTGTACAATCCCGCAAAGTGGCAAGTTCAGATTCTTTTCTCATTTTCCTCACCTAGTGAAAGAAGCACACCACGCGACCAACTAGCTCTTCAGCATCAATATCTTCCAATGGCTAGAGCTGTTAGAGCCCACCTCATTTAAACCCTTTAAAATTGAGGACCGGGCTTCAAAATTAGGTCCCAAAATGAGTAAATAGCTAGATTCTGATGTAGTGTGACTTGTTTGTGGTTATCCTTCTCCTTTCCTCGGCCGGAGACATGTTTGAACCAATTATTTGTGTTATTGTTAGTTTTGTTTACTCAATCACACATTGATTTTCCTAGTTGATGCTTTGCCAATATTAAATATGAATTGGGATGAGTAGGATTTGTCTTGACAAAGAAAAGTTTGACTGAAGCAATAAATTGGAAAATGTTTGATTAGATGTGTTCTAATTTGCTATTAGGGTAGGCATATATACCTAATGGGCCTTTATAATATTTAATAAGTGACTTGATTTTATATACTCTTGAGTAATAATTATGTTGGAAATGGCATGTTAAACTTAAGAAAGGGGAACATGTAAATCAAAAGACACTCATAGCTATTAATGCTCTATATTAACAAAAGGGAGTTATCTATGCTTTATAAATTGAAAGAGGATTAATCACTCTGAGTTGTCTAGACGATTGTGGTTTTGGAACAAAGAACATTACCATTATATAGCTTAATCCTACTTTTATGTTGCTCACTCTTAATTTTGATTTGCTGCACTTAGTGTCTGTTTAGTATACAGAGAATGGAGGAGAGGATAAATTTTAATGAGTTTGATTTCAAAAAATTTTATAACTTCAGAATTATGGTACAAAACAATCCCTCAACATTAGAATGCACAATAAGGTAAAGTATGAGATTTAAAAGAGATTAAGTTGCCAATAAACACACACACCCACACAGACACACACACGCACACTCACACACATTGGTCCTCTCATAGAGATATCTTTTAAAATATTGACCCTACATATTCTAAACCATAATTTTATTTTGCCGCTCAGCAGAAAATAATAGTGGAGGCAACAATGGCTTTGTTAGAGGGCAGAGAAGAAGAAAGCACGAAGAAAATTGATAAGTTCTCTACACTGCTTTAAACTTATTCTCTCCTCTTATCCTACAAGATCTAATACCTCTATACATTGAAAATTCAAAACCTAAGGCAACTTGTTGAGATTGGGAGTTGTGATTAGGATAAAGGTTACCAAATAGACAAAGGTGAGTCCTCCCACCAATTTTAAGATAATGTAAGTTTATTATTAACAAGAACTGCAAGAACCTTCTTGAGAAGGCTATGTGCACTAAGATGTTAGATAGGAAAAAGGACATGAGATTAGGCAACTTTTTGTATAGGCTAAGATTATCGATATAATCTTCATATGAAACACTTGTTGCAAAACAAATTCTGCACATAATAGCAATACTACTCTTATTATATGTTTATTTTGTATGAGTGTTTTGGTTTATTTGCATATAATGTTATATAATGAATATAAGTAGATGTGTATGTAACGGTAGAGCCTTAGTATAGTTAAATATTTGCTTCTTTGACAAGAATTACCCTTGTAGTAAGGAAATTTGAAGGTAGAACAAACAATTTGTTGGTTGAGTTGGTTAGTAGCCTCAGCCCCATAGAGGAAGACACAAGTTCAAACCCCGGAAAGACGATTGATTGGGAGAGACAAAAACCTTTGCGTTCTAAATCTTGAAAGGGTTATATCCTTGACCAAATAAAAAAGAAAAAAAAAATTGAAGGTAGAGTCTGTATAGTATGAAAGCCCTTGTGGCTAAGAGATGTCTTTATTGGAACATACAATGACAAGCATGTTGTCAATGAGTTTGAAGAAGAATAAAGAAGATCTAATTCAATTTAATTCAATCACGATTTAGTTGCATATTTGGAAAAAGGGAAGAAAAGTATTCCATAAATGAGTTATAGATTTATCAGCCAATAATTGAATAATTGGAATATAATTTGGTTTTGTCAATTTAAAAGGGAGAAATTGAATATTGATGGGCTAAATCATAAAAATAAAAACTCATTTACAAACCTTTGCTTTTGAGATGCGATTTAAGCTTGTGTTAAGCAAAGCTTCTAGTTTCCTTAGGTCTTTTAGGGACAATGCTTGTAGTTCTTCTCCATTGAGGTGTCTGTTGGATGTAGATAGAGCAACATATTTGAATCAACAACAAAAAAATTGTACATCCCAATTATAAAATCTCTAACACCACTTAACAACAACAACAACAACAATAATACCTCAGTTCTTGCGTCTTCTGTTTTAGTTCCTTGTTAAGCTTAAAATATTCACCTACAACCTGTCCAATTACCATAAGCATTTTCATATTCAAGAACTAAAGTTTTAATATACTCTTAAAGCATTTTTGAATTCGGTATATAGTCTATCATACCCTTGAAAAAAAAAGGAGTTACTGTGGAATTATGGCAGCAGTAATGTGTGTGTGTATTTATCTTTGTAAACTACTTCGTCTTGTCCTTAATATAGGAGCTAGACACAATTAATTTTCATAGATTAGATAAAAATATAGGTTGGTTTTCCTAACTCAACCTCTTAAATCGGTTGCACTAGTACTAACACTACCATATAATAAAAAACGGCTTATTATACGCAATCAATAGGATAGGGATAGTCTGAAGATAAATTAGTGTAAGTCGTATATTTAGAACCAAAATAAACTCCATGACTAGCCCCTACATCTAGGATGACTGGTGGGAGTATTTAGTAAGATTATATATATGCAGACACTTAAAGAGGGAAGTAAAAAGAAAGATGAATGAAAACAACAGCAGTAGAACAAGGGGTAGAGAGCTAAAGAAAATTATACCTGTATCTCTTGAGATGGCTGGTATGACTTGACAAGGTTCACATCTGAATACAGGTTCCTCCTTTCAATTACCTGCCTCACGCTTAAAACAACAAAGTATTGCAAATTAGTTCATAATATATATATATATATGTTCTGGTACCTTAACATACATAATATATTGAACGGGGAATTTAATTGCATATACCATCACTCTTTGGTGAGACTTTACTATATCCCTTGAATAACATGCATGACATGTCAATCTAGGAAACAAAAAATGAATTACATTTAATTTGCACTTTCTTAAATTTTATAGACACGCAGATAGAAACTTTGGTCACATACAATGGAAAGGTTTAAGGAAATAAGAAGAGAATGGGAATTGGAAAGGAAAAGGGAAATGAGTCATCCCACTAGGTGGGGTCGATCGACTATATAAATTGCACAATGCCATTATGCTATATCAACAACCAAATCCTGAAGTCAGTTGTTAACTAAAAGGCTCATTCACTCATGAAACCAAATTACATGTTTGCACGGATGAAATTTTCTTAAAAAAATGTTTGAACATAAAGGACTAATTTTGCTATATTGTTGTATAGTTCTTTTGGCTTAGTTAAGGTAAGAGATTATGGATGAAGTCGGTTCCACTTTATTTTGTTAAAAAAGAGCAGATTTATTATGATGTATCCTTCTTCTCTCCACTAATCTTTCTCCACCCTTCGTCTACCAATTTTCATAAAGAAGCAAATATTACACCATTGCTCCAATTTCATAGCTTTATTACCAGAGACAATTATGGAAGTTGGTTTTTGTATGTGAAGTTCTACGTACTGATCTATCATAATGTACTAGAGATTGTAACGAAATGCATGAAAAAGCTTTAAATAAGGCTTCTTTAAGTCCTAAACAAAGAGAGCCTATTCTTTTGAACAAACAGAGAGCCTATTCATGACGTGATAAGAAAAGATTAACAAGCTGTTACTTTCTTCTTAATGGCTTCGATGGCTAAGCATTACAGAATACAGATAGATATGTTTTAGAGATAAAAATGTGGTAATAAGGTATAATATAATTCGTTTAAATCGAATCTTAATTCAAGATTGACTCATTCAAAATCGTGAGATACAAATATTGCCATTAATGTCAAAATATCAAGACAATAAGGAAAACATCAAGAAGAGCTAACTTACAAATATCAATCAGTTATAAGTTGACAGTCTTATAAAAAAATTTATAATCCTCTTTGAACTGTTTTAATTCACTTAATTCAAAAAAACAAAGACAGAAATTATGATCTAAAAGTTAAGTTTGGATATTCTTTATTAACCTAAAGACAGAAAATATCTCTCTACCCTAAAAGTATGCCGTATTTTATTGGTAGTACTTCTTGTTTAGACAATTCAAATTCTTCGTTTGATATTTTTAAAAGAAATATAATACAAAATATATACACAATTTTACCAAAAAAAATGAAAAGCAAATTTAAACAAAAATATTAAGATAAAAACCATCTAACAAAAGCCATATAGACTTAATGTATTGTGAGCCTTGTTTTTTTATGAAATCTAAGATGACTTGCATTATACATGACTTAATGAATAGTATAATTTCTTACAGATTTTATATAATTGATATAATGATACTGATTGTTATGGAAAGATTCATATATTTACGGAAGAAAATTAACATACTGAAATTAACAAAAACCTTTGGAATTCAAGCAGCTTCATGATATGTAATATTCCTCCACACACACACACACATCTCGTTTGCGTTATTTTCTAACCACTATGTTTTAGGGTTTGAATTTTCAAAAGTTGATTGGGCATATTATTCACACGAACCATGAACAAATTCCATAGCCTCTTCCAAGACTAACATCTCAATGTTCGAAACTATTTACTTGATAATTTTAGCAGTAACCTGAATACATGGTAAAAAGCTCAAGGTATATAAGCAAAAACAAACAATCATGATGAAATTACTCATTATTTTTAATACCAACATGATTAATTCTTAGACACACACACACAAAAGATGCACAAAATCATTATATATATATATATATATATATATATATATATATATATATAACTTCTTTATCAGCCGATACAGTTCAGGTTTACTTCCTCCTATACGGTAAGAGGAGAAGAAGTACTGTGTGGAAGCAACTTGAAATCTAAATTATTTGGTATTTTTCAACTGGTTCTCAAAAGAAAAATATGAATTTAAGAGATTAGAGAGAGAATATATAAACCTTGTACTGGCATAATCAAAGAGTTTGCCAGAAGCAGAAAAAACAAAGAGAGCAATCTCAGCATCACAGAGAGTTGAAAGCTCCATAGCCTTCTTGAAGAGACCTTTCCGTCTCTTTGAAAAAGCCACCTGCCTCGCTGCCAAGTTTTCTATCTTCTCCATCGCTATCTTTCTTCTCGTCATTTCAAATTTTCAATCCCTCTCCTTCAAATCAAGAACAAGAATTAGGGAAATCTTAAGTGTTAATCCAGTCTGATTAAAAAGAAAATTTTTAATTATGCAGAAGATTATATATCTGGGTGTTAAAAAAAAAAGAGAGAGAGAAAAGAAAAACAAGATAATCATAAAGTGAAGATATCTTGTATTGGATGAGTGGAAAAAATAAGAGAAACAAGTGTTGAGGTGTGGATATTATGGATTAGAAAGGATAAGTGCAGATCTAAGAAAAAAAAAAGGAAAATAAATATGAAATGCCAACGTTTCTTGAGAAGTAGACCGAAGAGTTCTTACCCGAAAGAATATTCTGCAAAATGCGATGACTGAGAAATGGATGAGACACCTCGAGCAAAAAAAATAAAAAGAAATGGATGAGAAATGGAGACTGTGTGTGTCTTGGAGAAGAGTTCTTAGCCTGTTCTTTTTTTAAGTCAATCCTGCCAAGCAAAGTCGTTGGAGAGAGAGAGAATAGATATTTGAGGTTCACATTTTAGGCATATAAAAAAAATTGAGCATGGAGTACTTATCCCTTAAAGTTTCGGGTGGAGAACATTTTTTTTAATATATTTTTATTTATTTGGATCAAATTGTATGTTGCACTTTAAAATCTTTTTTTTATTCAGTATCTCAAATTAATTGATTTCTAGTCTTGCATTCAGAAATATTTTTCTTATAACACAAAAACCTTGAAATATTTTTCTAGTAGCACCTAATATTGGAAATTTTTTTTTCAATAATCATTATCTTAAATTAATTAATTTTTAGTGCATAGAGTATTTTTTCAAAAATAAAAATAAAAGAAGCCCATTTTATTTTTTGGGTTAAGGTGTAAAAATACACATGAGCTTTTTCCCTAGGAGCGCCCAGCACCACATGTTTTTTTTAGCAAAAATACACACGTGGTTACCATTTTGAAATAAAAGTCACATTCACCGTTATGTTATTGTTTACAATGATAAAAGAGAAAGAGATGAAATGAATAGTAACATAACGATGGGATGTGACTTTTGCTCCAAAATAGTAACCACGTGTGTATTTTTTCACACAAAAAAAAACACGTGGTGCTAGACGCTAATGGAGAAAAACTCATGTGTATTTTTGCACCTTAACCCTTTTTTTTTCAACAATCATTATCTTACCAAAATGCCCCCTCTTTCTCTTTATTTCCTTACATTGCCTTCTCTCTCATGCAATCTCATGGCCGTCAACCTCACTCCTCTCTCTCTCCCTCTTCATTGTAATACCTTAAAATTTATATTCATCATAAAACTTTATTTTGACGAACAATTAATGTAAATAAAGGTAAATATGTGTCTTAAAACATTGCAATCTATTGATTATAATTTTAGGTAAGTTTCTTCATGGAATTTATAATTAAATGGTAAGATTTGAGAATACATATAAGTGCAATAAAATGTGACATAAATAACACATAAAATAATGGTTATTTTGTAATAAAAAAAAAAGGCAAGAAAATGTCATGGAAATGCTTAAGAAAATTAAAGCAAGTTAGCAAATACTAAAAGACACTTGAGTTTGCATTAATTAAAGATTAATTGCAACAACAATTAAATCATCAAAATAGGGCTGTTATATTTTGAAAATATCAAGGGTCTAAGAGATGAAATTAATTTGCTATTAATGCTCTAATGATTTTGATTAAGTAGTAAACCAATTAATAAATGGGAGATGCAATAAAAAATGACAATTAAGCATATGATGAAAGAGTTAATCAAAGCTTATTTGATATACCCCAAAAATCCACATTTACGTCTAGCTATGGTGGAGTAAAGAGGACCAAGTGTTTTAGGATATTATCTAGAGTAGTGAGCTTAAGTCTTCATACAATTAAACTAACCAATGACAAATATAATTGAAAAGCATATAAGTACTTGATTAAGATGTTAACTAAACTTTATTAATTATCTTTGAAAAGTCAACAATTGCAACTAAGATCAATGACTAGGATTGTTGCACATGTAATTCCATCCAATGGTCCAAAGTAATTACCTAAATAACCTTAATCCCCTTGAAATTCAATGAACCAATCAAAGTAATTGATCATTGGATTATCAACACATGGAGAATTAATCAAATGGCTAGGGAGAAGAGGAAGATGTTAGAACAATTATGTAGGGGTGAGATTAAGCTTCATAAAGTGAGTTTGGATCTAATGGATGGGAAGAAAGGTGAGCAAAATGATTCCATGTTTTTTGTTCCAAGTGAGCTTGGATTTTTCCTATAAATAGTGGTGCCTCCTCTCTTAATCTTCACACCAAAAACTCATTCAGCAACAACTGATTGAGTTAGAGAAATTCATAGGAGCAAGAAGAAGAAGGAGTCCAAGAATCTAAGGTAAGTTCTTCATCATAAGCTTTTAGTTTTTAGCAAATATAGGAGTTTAATCTAGAAAATTATAGGAAAAATTTTCTTTCATGTTTGGAAGTCTTCATTGCTTTTAAAATGCAAAATGAAGTGGAAAACATGTTGGGAAATAATTTTTGGAGTCAAAAGATCCAAGTGGTGAAAGTTGGGAAAAATCTCAGATTTCAGTTTTCTTGAATCAATCACTATGAGGACATTGTTTTATATAGTAAATGATTTTAAAAAATCATGAACTTTTCTAGGAATAAAGTACACATCCAGGGATTTCTTTTGATATAAAATCTGTAATTTTTAAAGCTTTGTACAAGGAAATACAAATTTTTGAAGTTAAAACTTATTTTCTGGATGTTAATCTGTATGGTGGTTGTTATGCATGGGTTTTGGCCATTCAAATGGTATCTAAAAATCCCAAAATTTTTCAAAGATATAATAGACATGAAGGGCTTTCCATCCATGTATAACATATAATTTTTAGGTTTTTTACAAAATGATGTGAATTTTCCAGTTAGCCCATGTTTCTGGAATTGGAAGTGGAACAGTGATTAAAGAAATTAAAACTAGGAATGACCTAAGGATTTCAAGTTAAAGGCGTTATTTATCCCTAAAACTAGACTTGCCAAGGGAAATTTTGGCTTTGGAATCAAATCATTTCAATTTTTTTACAATTAGTTATGAGTTTTCAAAGTTAGTGAAAAATCTGGATAGAAATGCTGAAATTCCATTTTTAAGGAGATGTAAATGTAAAATTGGAATAATAAATCCACTAGGGGTAAAAAGGTCAATAGTGGCAAGAATATCTCTAAAGATATCATTCTAAGATATATAGTATTCATTATAATATCATAATGTGATAATGATATTATAGGATATTCAGGAAAGTCAAGAATTGGTATGGAAAAAGAATCGTACCAAGTAGAAAATGTACCGACGCGTATTATAACTTTAACTCTGATGTGTCTTGTATGATTATATATGATTGTTTGATTCTTGTTGAGTGATGGACAAGATGAGGTCTTGGAGCATTCATCGTGAATAAGACTCGGTTTTAGGTCACATGTTTATTTACATTCAGTTTAGCAGTGGATTCAGCTTGATGTGGGTTATAGTTTTGATAATACCGTTTGTATGTTTTCCTAGCACTGAGAACGCATGGATTTGTGACACTGGTTAGTGTAAACACTGTTGACATGCATTTGTTGTGTACTATGTATTGTTGTTGTTGGCATACATATGCTATGTGCCATGTATTGTTGTTTATTGAATGTAATGAATATATGTTATATATACTGTTATTACTTAAACATGAGGTTAATTGTTACTTGAGATTCAATAGACATTGAATCTCAGACTTGACTCGAGCTTCAGGATCTAGAGGATTGGAAGTCGGTATAAAGGGTAAGATGCACGCGTGAAGACTCAGCTGGAGTTTTTTTTTTTTGACTGTATTTGTACTGTTAGATATTCAATATTTAAATACTTGGATTATTGTATCATTATTATACTGACCGGATATACCACAGTCAGTTTAAATTTGTAGCCACGTATATGTATTAGTAGTTACTCAACACATACGCTCTATTATATTAAACCACTTTGATGATATTCATATATGATTGAACCATATTTTTACATAATATTTTATGATTAAATTGGGGTTCTTAATGCATTTTCTTGAGACATTATTGCATGATTAAGCATTAATTTGAGTTAAGGACATTTGTATTGAATTAAGTGAAATTAGGGGTAAAATGGTCAATATTTGTTAATTATTCATACAAATGATTTCTTAGATTTTTGATACTATTGTGCTTAATCTTGCATTATAGGAATTTTAGAATTAAATGGAAGAATTTGGGAAAAATGTCCTTTGGGTCAAAATTAATATTTTTGAAGACAGAGAAAAATTACATAAAATGACCCAGTATTTTCGGAAATGTCAGTTTTACCCCAAACATGTTTCAAAATTTCACACTTTAGTCCCTCTCTGAAACTCTTTTAACTTTGCAAATTGGTCCCTGGTCAAAACTTGCGTTTTGACCAGGAACCAATGAATTAGGTTTTTTTTTGGCATTCAGAGGAGAGGGGGCGGAGAGTCTGCTGGAAGGGGAAGCTGGGAACGAAAAAGGAGAAGAAAAGAAAAAAAACGAAGGAACAGAGGAAGCTGGCGGCTGGAGAGTTCTGGAGAGAAAAACGAGGAGGCCGAGAGTCTGGAAGGAGGCTGGAAGGCGTCTGGAAGAAAGAAAAAAAACGAACAAACAGAGGCTGAAAAAAACGAAGGAACAGAGGAGGCTGGCGGCTGAGTCTGGACGAAGAAAAGAGAGAAAAGAAAGAAAAAAAACGAGGGGAGCTGGACACGAGACTCTGGAAGGAACAGAGAGAGAGGCTGGGAGAGTTCTGGAAAGAAGAAAACGAGGGAAGAGAGGAGGCTGGCAACTGGAGTTTTAAGACGAAAGAGAATCAGAGGAACGTGACGCGAAAACGGAAGACGGGGAGAAGAAAGAAAAGGGAGCTTGGAATTCCAGCGAGATTTGCATTTTTCCGGCGAAGTTCTGCAATTTCCGGCGAAGACCTTGAATTTTCCAGCGACATTTTCCAGATTCCGGCGAACTTGCAATTTTCCGGCGAACATGATTAATTTGATTTCACTGATTTTTCTGGACTGTTTGGTAGCTATGAGTGGCTAAATTTCTCTGATCTTGGTGATGAAGACTTGTTCTTGAGCTCATTGGACTACATTAGGGGAGTTTTATCTATCTTACTATTAGTCTAGGATTATATATTTGAATTGCTAAATTTTGATATATGATTCTGGAACTGAGATTAATGGGAATTATCTCTGTTAGTTTGATATTTGTAGTTGAGATTGGATTTTGTAGTGTGATTTTTATATGTGAATGAATTACTTTGTGGTTTCAATGAAGCTATGTTGATTAGCGTGGTATTGTCTAATTAATGTGGTTGATTTGTACCCTTTTGAGGGACTGTTTAGTACTCAAATTTGGAAGTCTTATGTTGCATAATTCCAATTTCAATTACGCATCAAGTGTGCTCGAACAATTTCTCAAGGGATAGTAGTTAGCTATGGTTATAGGAGCTACTATTAATTGGGAGTATTGGACTCAAGTGGTATCTTGAGGTTTTTCTTAAGACTTAATGAATTTTAACTCTCATAATCTTTTAAGAGCAAGGATAGTCATTTCTTCATTACCAAGAGCATTAACCATTTAATCTTATTTCTATCCAAAGTATTTTTCCTTATTTCCAAAAAGACCAAAAAAAAATATAGGAATAGTTTCTTTATTTTTCCTATGCATTTTAATTAGAGAAAAACTTATTTAGGAACCCCAAATTTCTAACCATGTTTATATCACTTAGTTTATCTTAGGAAATACAAAATAAATTTGGCTCCTTGATTAAGAGAACGATCCCGAGTTAATTGCACTGTATTGCATTTAATTCGTGGTAAATAGTGATTCGACCCTGAGGGGACTAAGGGCCAGTCGAATCAATATATACTACATGTTTATACACATATTGAGTAGTATGGATTGAGGGTGTTACATTCATGTTGCCACAGCCACAAGATTGGCGATAAAGGTTATTCTCTCTCTTTCTTCCCCCACTTCACCATATTCCTCCTCTCTTCTAAACTTGACAGTAAGAGTAAGATAGGTGAGAGCAAGACCAGCGGTGAAGTTCCTTCTCTCTCCTTCCCCCACTTCACCATGTTCCTCCTCTCTCCTAAACCCGACGATGAGAGCGAGATCAACAGCGGTAGTGGTGACATAGAGAAGGGTGGAGCCATAGTTCACTATTCATCATCATCTATCTTAAACCAAGGGTGCCCTCTACATTCTTGACATTATCAAATTGTCGAAGGAATTAGGAAAAACTGTAGGAAGGGACTTGGTGGCCAAAAAGATTGTGGTAGGTAGCAACGTTGTGAAGAAATCCTTTGGAGAATGAGGATGATTTGATATGAGATTTTGGAGAAATAAAGACAGGAGAGAACGAGAACAAAAGAGAAGCATTCACTGTGGATGCTTTTGTCACTCCCCTATTACAACATTATCGACTACTTACTCATAATCTTTTTTGTTCATCTCATTCACCATTGAAATTTTAATTTTTGTTTGTAGTTGTGCTTTTGTTTGTGTTTTGCTAATTATTGAAGTCATTACTTATATTTAAGTTGTCAATACCCCTATCTAACGTCATTGGCAACTTAAGTATAAAAATTGGTAACTACCTTGTTTTGACCAATTTGTGGCTAGATTTTTGTTTGTGTTTTGGGTTTTTGTTAGTTTTTGTTAATTGCTATTATAAAATTTTCATTGTTTATACTTAAGTTGTCAACACCCATACCAAGCGTAGTTGACAACTTGAGTATTGCATAAGCAACTACTCTATTTTGGTGTCATTGTCAACTTAAGTATAATAATTAGCAACTTGGATATAAAGAATGACAACTTAGAGAGTTCAAATTGTTAATCTCTATACCAAAATAGTTAATCATATTATTGAAGTTGTCACCAGTGCTTCGGCCACCAGCACTGGAGCTTTGACGATAGCCAATCTGGTAGGGTGAGACTGGCGTTAGAGCTCGATAGGTGGCAGACAAAGGTGAGCCCAGTGAAGTGCTTTTTCTTTTTCTTTTTTCTTTTAATTAAAAAAATTGAGAGATATTATGGTAAAATTACTAACACTTTAAAATCTCAATTCAATCCCTTATCACCTCACTCTCATTTATGAATGTTAATAGACTTTTTTGGAGTTTTAATAATTGAAATATTATTTATATGGCTTTTTCTCTAAAATCAAATGAGTTTTAATTTTTTTATTATTTTAATTCGATATTAAATTTAAGGACTAGTTGAAAGTTTATTCTAGTTTTAAATATAGTACATAACTTACCTCCAGTGCATTATATCCAATACAACCAGTTCACCAATAGTGCCATCTGGATTTCTTAACAACTCAGCATTAACGCCGTTCACTCACTATTTCCCAACTGCAGCGACAATCATGGAGGAGTATGATCGACGAAGGGGGCATAGGTAGTATAATCGATCTGGTGAAGAATGACAAAGGAATAAAGAGTGATTCGTTTGTTTTAGTTTTTCTGGGTCATCTTTGGTGGGTGCATGAGTTATATGAACCCTTTGAAATTTCCCCCAAGTTTTCCAATTCATGATTGATGATAATTGGATATGTTTTGGGGTTTGTTTTCAAGGTTATCTTCTTTCCCTTTCGATCAGCTGGAAGCATTCAAGTAAACCATCAATAAATTGCAATCATTATATGTGTTGTTCCAATTGATTCCAGGTATCGGATCCAAGTGGAAAAAAAATTGGTTAGGGTTTATGAATGTCTGAGTTGGAAATTGTAAGAAATAGGAACTGTATCATGCAGGTATTATCCATGCAACGATGAGTGTTTTGCTTCATATATAAACTTTAGAATGGTGTCCCATTAAAACCTCTTACTTCTGGGGAAGCGTTCGTGAAATAAGAATTGTAAGGTGGGTGGGCGAACAGCATGAATGCTCACGTGGAGGTGGAGGTGAAGATGCCAAAGGATAAATGTCTCCATGCTAAAATTCGAGCAGAGATGGAGATGAATGCTGATTGATTACTGTCAGCACTCATCTCCATCTCTAAACTAAATATGATACCCTTATATATATCTAGTTTGAAAAAATATAAAAAGTTAAATAAATTATTTAATTTTAACATATGTGATAGATATAATGTCTCTAAAAAAATTATCAGTATCAATATATATATATATATATATATATATATATATATATATATATATAAGTTTATAAGTAAGCTAAATTAATTTGTAAAATGACAAAAATATAAGAGATAAAAAGGAAAAATGCCATGTATATATTTAGTACCAAAATTCACTTCTAAATTAGGCCTTATATTTAAAGACTGGAGGTGATATTATTTTCCCAAAATCATTATCATAAATAATTCATATTATTATATGTTTTGGTCCAACGTATATGATTGTATTAATTTTATTAATCTTTATAATGTTTAATAATAATATTTATATTTAACAAATAACAAAGCTTAGAAATAAATTATTTAATACTCCTCCAGCCATTAATATAAGGCATACTTACCTTATTTGATTTGATTAAAGAAGTTAGCTAAGTTGTTAATATAACATGTATTTTTTAAAATAATCATTTTCTTTAATTTTTTCATTCCCCCTCCTCCCTAACTATTGTTGAAGGAGTTGAAGGAGCATCATTATGATTAAATTAGGAAAAGACCAAAATATATGAAAATTATATATTATATTTAGTATCAAAATAAACTCCCCAAAATCATCTTATATTAAAGACTAGATGAGTATTTAGTTTTGAATTAACATAGTTGTTTCAATATAATCTAGGCTAAAGCATATTTTTAGTCATTTAAGTTTTCATGAGATATACTTTTAGTCATATAATTCTAATACTATTAATTTTACTAATGGAAAACACAAACTCATGGGATAACAATGTAAATTTTTTTTTTTTGGTCGAAATATAACAATGTAAACTTAAGTGATGATTGTATAATTAAATGTTATTAAGCTTAAATTTAAAATGTGTGTAAATTGAAGAATATGTAAAAAAAATTTAATTAAATGCTATTAGTCATCACATGAGTTTGTCACGTTAGCGTTTCCGTTAGCAATATTAACTGTGTTAGAATTATAAAATTAAATATATACTTTATAAAGTTAAGGGACTAAAAATAGGTCTTATGTAAAACTTAAAGGACTAAAAATATGTTTTAACCTATAATTTATATATAAAGAACCTCGGTTCTTAAATATAAAGTTTTATTTGGTCGCAAACTTATAATTCTTTTCCCAACGTTTCCTTATGCAAATAAATGGGGTATTCATCAAAAGGTAATTTCCTATGCATGTAACTACGGGGTGCTTAAAAAAAATCAATAAAACAGATAAATAATAACATAACTAATTTTTTATTTTCTACCTAGCTCTTATATTTAAAACTAGCTAGAGCTTGTATTTATTAATTATAATATAATATATCCCAAAAAAAAAATTTTAAACTCCCTGTCACTTTCATAATTTTACATTTTTACTCTATGCATCCATTTTTGTGCATTATAGTACTTGTGTATTTATGCATTTCTCTTCACCACTTTGCCGTTTTCGTCATCATTCTGGAAAAGAATTATCAACCTATTTCGAAACGTGATGGGGGGACCACACTGCCGACAATCAGAGGTGAATCCTAACGCAGAAGCTGGGGTTTTCCTATTATAGGAAATTAGGAATCAGTTGGATTGAATTAAATTAAATCAGAATAATGGGCCTTTCTTTTTCACATTGTCCATTGGAAACTTTTTGTTTGTCTTTGTTTTTGAATCTGTCGGTTGGTTATTTAAAGAGATGTGTAGCTTGTACAATGAATACAGACACTGAAACCTCATCCATCATGATTAATTTAATAAATTTTGTTTATTATTTCTGGGGTATTGATGAGAAATGATTACAAAATTAGTATGTTCATTATTTTTATCTTTATCTGTCAATTAAATGTTCTTTATTATATTCAAAATGTATAAATAATACTTAGAGAGAATTGTAATGGTAATTAAGAACTATATGGAAAATTCATTCAATTTACCACGTAGTAGGAGTTAGATAATTAATTTGTAAATATTAAATAATTTATTTAACTTAATTACTTATAAAAATGTGTGTTGATTTTCTTAAGGTATCACTTTATTCATTTGTATTGAAAACTACTCCCTCTGGTCTTAAATATAAGACATGGTTTACTTTTTTTTTTAGAGATTAATTAAAGAAGTTACTTAATTATATGATATGTTATGTATCTTTAAATTATATATCATTTCATTAGTTAAGCTAATTAGTTTGGAGAAAAAATAAAAATACAAAAACTCTAAAGTAATTTGATTAGCTTCCTTACTCTCTTCAAAAAAGTTAATTATATCTTATATTTAGGATCGGATGGAGTATAATAAAATTTCTTTCCTATTTACAATCAATAGTGGGAGTTTAGGTAAAAAAATATATATAAATTTGGAACATGAAATGGATTGAGGTCTTATATTTAGCAATTAAATAAAATTTATAAACTAGATCTTATATTTAGGACTAATTCTTTCACTTTAATTTCTTACCTAAATTCTTTCAATTTTCCATTTCATAGGAGTTCAATAAATAATTTGTAAAGAGTTAACAAAGTAGTTAATATAATTATTTATAAAAAAAAAAGTATATTGGTTCTCTTAAAGTAACACTTTAATCATTTGAATAAGAAATTATAATAAAAAAAACTTTCTTTTGTGCAAACAATAGCAAGAATTTATGTTAAAAATTATAAATTTGAAAGATAAAATGGATTAAGGTCTTATATTGATCAACTAAACAAAACCTATCCACTTGCTCTTATATTCAGGATTAGAAGTAATATGAAATAGAGTTAAGGTACATCTAGTATTCTGAAGTATTTCAGGCACATCCAACACCCTAAAATATTTTGTAGTGCAAATAGCACCCTAAAGTTTTTTTTTAGTGTCCAGTACCTTAAAATATTTTTATGTGCATCCAAAACTATAAAGTATCTTTTCATGTACAGCAGACACCTTAAAATAATTTTTTGTTGAATCCAGCATTGAGGGTGTTGGATACACCATGAAATTTTTTTAGAGTATTTGATGCACTTGAAAAAATACTTTATTATGCTAAATGCACCTTAGCCCTACAAAAGAACAACTAACTTCTCCATATTTAAAAGTTCAGAATTTACTTCTTAAATTTTTAAATTTCTAATTTATACAAATTTTCTTAAAAGATCTTTAAGGGAGAGTTGCTAATATAGTATGATAGAAGTTATTTAATAAAAAAATCTCACAAGAAGAATATGTAACAAACTCCTATATAAAATAACAAAAGGTTTATACTGACAATTTGCCCTTCCCAGCCTTACTGCGTGTAATTACCATCCATTACAATCCGTTCTTAACTTCTAATCTATCTTTCTTGAATCTCACACACACACAGATATATGCATATCTAGATATGTGTGTGTGTGTGTGTGTTAATTAAAGCACCATGTTATCCCATGAGAGAGCATGGGTGTATGTATTTAAGATTGGGAGTGAAAAGTGGAGCCCAAGTTGGTGGGCTTTGTCGAAAAATGATGGGAAAATCACTGTCAGGTCTCAAAGATCATACAAAATCACAAAAAAGTTACATACCAAATTCCCATAACGAAAAAGTCCCTAGGGATTTTTGTATGATTAGTTGTTCATGTAAAATGACAAAGTTGCCCCAAGGAATATTAAAGCAAAAGTCATAGGAGAACTCCCAACCTCCTCCGAAGTTCAAGTTTAGAAGAGTGGTGGAGGCTGGGGGTTTGGAGGATCGATAGAGGTTGGGGGTTCAGTGGAGCAACAGACTAACTGAGACTTCAAAGGAGCGGCAAGTAGATGATTGAGTGACAAACTGACTGAACCTCATACACTATCAGGGACTTTGAAGGAGGTTGGGGGTTCTCCTATGACTTTTGCTTTAATATTCCTTGGGACAACTTAGTCATTTCACATTAACAACTAATCACACAAAAGTCTCCTGGGACTTTTTTGATAGAGGAATTAGATGTGGATTTTTTTTGTAATTATTTATGGTCATTGACACTTGATAGTGATTTTTCCCAAAAATGATACTTTGCTTTGAAGATCATGTCAGACTCTACCATCATCATGTCATTTATGTTCCCTCATACTAATTTTTCCCTATTTTCCCCCCTTTACTTTAACCTATATTATTAAAATCGAACTAGTCACTGAACCGATTGAGGTATTTAGTCAAGGGTACGTGGATCAAACTGTAGTCAAACTAGAGCTACCCCAGGGCCAAATCGATGAGAAAGTGAAGCTTTTAAGGTTACTAATATGAAATTATTTTTAAAATGTAAAAAAAATTAAATAAGGACATTGTCCTAGACCAGACTGAACAGGTTTGCGGTTTATGGGCCAAACTGGCCAATCCGGTCCGGGTTTAGTTACACTGACTCTAACCACTCTTGACTAAGATACATTTGCTTGTAAATTAAATTCAACCTCACATCATCCATAAAAAGAAATTATCCTTATCTCAAATAAATAATTATGAAAAATTAATCTTTTAATATTTATAATTTTGTCAGTTATAACTCAACTCTTATATTTTGACTCAATGCAGCTCAATTTCTATAATTTTAATTCAATTATAACTTAGTCTCTACAATTATTACAATTTTATAATTTAGTTCCTATGTTTTAGAAACAAAAATCATAGATATAATAAAAGTTGAGAACTAAATTATAACTTGGTTAAAACTATAGAAGCCGAATTGCAATTAGTCAGAAGTAAGGGACTTAATCATAAGTGAATCAAAACTATAGGAGTTGAATTATATTTGTCAAAGTATAGAAACTGTGAATTGTGAATTGCAGTTGAGTCAAGACTACAAAGATCAAAAGATCAAGTTTCCTAAAAATTATATGTAAATAAGTCTCAAAATTTTAACTAATATTTAATAAGTTAAAAGAAATTTAATTTGCACAAATAAATTTTTTCACATAATTATGATATTTACACGTCAATACTTCTATTTAATGGTTTGACGTTTATCTGGATTAACTTATTATAAGTTATTTTATGCTATCACATGAATATGTGACATAAATTTTAACCATGAGATAGAGATGGTTGGCTGGTGTAGAAAAGTCATGCTTGCAAACACTTGGTGAGAGTGGTAGGCTGGTGTAGATTGATTATTACATTATAACTTTTTGATGGGAGTGCCACCCTTGGCAGTAATAATGAAGGCTAAACTTTTGGTACTTGTAGAGGAAGATATCCGATCCTTCAATATTTAGAGAAATTGAAGATTTATTATTATAGCTAGGATTGAAGAAATGCCCACTACAATCATTTGATGTATCTTTGAAAAGTTGAAGGTTGAGAAAGATTGCATACTTCAGATTTCTTGAATGCATGATTGCAAGGGGAGACTCATGTTTACCATGATGTAACACATTATTGCGCTTTCTCCAAAACTATATCAATCAAACATAGTATACCGCACATCACATCAGAGAAGGAAGACCATCTTGATGAAAGCTGGATAAGTGTTCCTTGCAATCACACTATGAATTCTAAAAAGTTCATATAAGGAAATAAGAAAGCAACCAAACCAAAGTAATTTAATAGAAGCCAGATTTTCAAAAGGAATCTCCAGAAGTAATCAACGATAGCACCATAATAACTCAGACTGAGAATTGAGACCCCATCCTTGACTGTATAAACACCGGAGGCAATGCCACTCAAACGCAAACATTTTGTAAGATTTAAAATGGAGAGGAGTTTCAAGAATAGCATTACCATTAACCAAAGAATACAAAGTGCGGACTAAAGACGAATTCCATTTAACAGGTAGAGAGGAGTTTCAAGAATAGCATAAGTCTGGGGCCGAAGACGTTACATAAGCTTTAAGTCTCCTTTGGACCTAGAAAAAGAGAGAAGGTCAATAAAAGGAAAGTCCCACCCTACGAGTACAACAGATGACTACTTATTAGTTAACTAATTCGAGCATTTAGCAAATTAGCTAAAAGAAATTAGTTTGTGAGGGGATTCTAATACAATAATTCTCTCAGCTTGGCTTCATAGCTCTCCCCTTCTCTCTGTAAATATAATTACGGAAGCTGGAACTTCAAACACCATAATATGTTTATATATACAATATGGTTTCAAAATGACCATTAATTGATGAGATTGCGTTTCCCTGTTCATCAATCAATGAATGAACATTTATGTTTCTATTTGAATAAAGACAACCTGCAACACATCCAAGGCCAAACTCATTAATGGTATGAAGAATGAACTAATGGCCACATAAATAAACAAACAAATAAGTAAATAAATAAATTAGTGCCAACAAGAAATAGAGCAGAATGCAGCATCATTTTTTTGCCATATATTTCTCCGGAAATATCCTACACGTATCTAATATATATTTTTATATATAAGTAGCTAGGTAAACTAATTAATTACCCCAGCTTGAGGGATGTATCGGAACTATCACAGTCTTGAGGAGGATTGTCAGACGAACTGCAAATGTTCTTGTGCAAGTCTCTGAAAGTGTGTACTTCGTTTGTGTTATACGACTTTCAATTCTTAACATTTGAGAAGAGAGGCAACAATTTATAAGAGAATATAGCAAAAAAATGTTTGATCACCTGCTTCATTCTTTGATTTTGTTCCATGAGTTGGATTCCCTGTACATTGAATCAAAGGTGACTGAGAGTGAAGAACATTAATTGTTAGTGTCATAAAATGTAGCAACATGTATCACTTGGGATATTTATTGAAATCCATTATATATTAGTGAAATTACATACATAAGTTTGTTAGAATATGGATCTGAATTGTACTATATTCATAAATAGATTCACACAGAATTCATCATTCAAGCGAACACTCAAGTGACTCTTTGTATTATATTCTTTTTCAGATATGAATCCTCCACAATGAGTGGCCTATATATTTCCTACCACTCTTGTTCCTCTATAACTAAAGTCGTGCAATCATTAGAGAGAGCGAGTCATGTGTTGTAATAATGACTATCTGACTAGTTGTATTCGGGCATTGTCTAACCTAATATGGTTCTTGGGCTAACTCCCTCAAATGCATTGTCAAAACACACAAGATTGTTGGAAGCAATTCGGATGTTACATGAGCAATCGTCTTTCATCCCTTTCACATACATTCATTGAACCATATTGTTTTCTCCAAATGTGAAAGACTCGTTTTTACTATGTTTGAAACTATACATTGAGTGACTTAAATATATTGAGTCAAACTTTTGTAAACTTGACATAAAAGTTTTTCCTGCTTCTGGACATATAAGTTATATGATGAAACTTCCTTTTACAAGCAACTAAAAACATCATTATTGCTTATATGCAAGGAATCATTAGGTGATGATCAGTTGATGAAAAGCCAAAATCTATAGATGATTATCTTTGGGATATATATGTATTTACCTTTCTCTTACGTGCGTTGATCTGTTTGACGATTCTTTTATCCTGAAACAATATTCATAGTAAATATGTCATCCCAAAATCTTGGAGGCAATAACTCATAGTTATTGGATAAGGAAGAAAACAAGCCAATTTCTTCTCAAGATGAAAAATAACTAGCAATTTTAACCACTAGACTAGATATTTTTTTATGCACGGTAAAGGCATCACTTTAAGAAATGTAATAAATAATGAAGTTTGATAAGACCAAAATATAGATTTTATAATAGAAACTGTCCAGATCAGGTAGATTCTATATCAGCAATGTAGAATGTCTAAGGAAATATACTGAATCTTGTGGTAGAACATTGTGAACAAGGTGGTCTCCTACAAATTTATAAGGTATTGATTAAATATATACATGATTGAGGAAAAGATCGTCCTTGTCCTTTTAATTTCTATTTCTTCTACATACAATTCCTGAAAGTAAAAGAAAGAAATTGATAGCATAAAGGAATTCTAACATTCTTAGAGTTTGTGCCTTTAGGGCCTTTTTGAGCCAAATATTTAGGGCCCGGTCGGTCCACAGAAAGCACTAAAATGGAATAGATTTTCAATAATCATAAATTTTTGTATGACGTTGAAAATGATGGAAGAAGTTTAATATTTTATATTTGATGAACTAAAAATAAAATCAAAACCACGTAAAATGCCCAAAAGGAAAAAAAAAAAAAAAAAAAAAAAAACTCTCCATTGTAGTTCCTCAGGTGAAGTGTATTAGTGAAAAAACGGAGTGATACTAAGATTTGGGAATTAAGATTGATCTCATTTTTATGGAGAATCATGTCTGGGATGCATTAAAAAAAAAAAAAAAGCAAACCAAAAAAACCATTCTTAGGAATACAATTGAGAGTATTAGGAATTGAATTTCAAGAAATCCAATCCAACAAGCCCGTAAAGTTCATAAACTTGTATGCAAAATACTAATGTAACACATTTTCCTTTCTTTGCATATACAATAAAAAGTTTATATAACCCGAAGTCTTGCTCCTTCTATGCCAAAGTGTAAGTCGCTTTCAACTATTTTACCCAAACCAGATTAAAGTTAATTAGACCTCTTGTATTTTCGCAAAAATTACTTGAATATTCCAAAATAACCCTTATTAAACTGTAATCTCATATTAATGATCTTTCTCACAATATCTCTCATGAATAGGAGGGGAATTTGGAAGGAAATCATGTAATGCTCACAACATTCTATAAAATGACTTACATTTTGAGCTTCCCATATCTTGTAAAAATGTGACTTGCATGGAACTTCACAAACTTTAGAGGGTCAAGAGTGAAGCATAAAAAGGATCAAATCAAAACCTTTGTCTTTGAAACACGTGACAGGCCTCTTTGAAGTCTTTCCTCTAGTTCCTGCAATTCTTCAAGTTTGCATTCTTGAAGTTCTTCCCCATTCAATCGCCTGTTGAATGAATTTAGTGAAAATCATGTGTCTCAATATCATAATCTTCTCAACATTGATTCATGGTATGTATAAAGCTATTGAATACCTCAATTCACGGGTCATTTTTGCTACTACCTTGCTCAGCTTGTTATTATCACCTTCAAGCTAGCACATATTTCACCAACAAAAAAAAAAAAAAAATTCGAGAATATTAGCCTTTCATGATTTTCCATTCCTTCATGTATTCTCAAAAATTGAATTCGATCAACATTAAAGTAATTATCTAATCTTTTCAGTTCTCTGTGGAGTTTCAGGGCCTAGCTAGGGTTTTCTGAAGGGAAATGCAGTTTAATTTACTGTTAATGCATATTATAGTGTATGCATAAGATTAGCCCCTATAATCCTCTAACCTGACTATCAAATCTTGAAGCTATAATAAAGGGGAAAATATAGAAGCATATTCCTGTTGATGCATATTCTAGGAAAAAAAAAAGGAAGCTGTTTGCAGCACAAAGAATCAAGAGGGAGGAAAATATAGGTAAGATGAACTCAACTTCTTCGGTGAGTTAAAAACTTCCTAAGAAGCAGATGCCTATTCCGGTTAATGTTTTCTCAGTTATTCAATTAAATAAGAAAAGAAAAGGAGTCAAGTTAATTAGAATGCACTAAGTGCATTTACACACAATTTGAGATGTCATACTATTAATGGCTTATAAACCAGTACTTCTTTCTATAACTTAAGTATATAAATATATTGATTACCTGCAGATCAACAGATGATTGGCCTAGTCTGAGTGGCTGAATGTTGATCATACCTTTCAATTACCTGCGGCATACTGAAACCAACAAAAAAAAGTAAACTCATATGAGTGCCGTTCTTTTTTATTTCAAGTCAATCAACGCATAAGATCAGATCAATTTAGCACACTTTCATGTCAAAACTATTCATTCATTTGTTGACCCTTTAAGTTATTAATTACCAACAAAAAACAGAATTTTAATAAAACACATTCGTTACACTTTATGGTCGACGAGAATTATATAGATTCCAACTAAAACTAGTGGTCTCAAGGGTTGTCAAATTATAATTCTATCCATTAAATCCAATTCAAATGAAGAAGATGGAGGTAATGACAACTCTTAATCAACTAGCAATCTTTTAGCAGTGAATGTATATCAGTGTTAACGAACAAAAAAATCAAAACACATGCTCCTAGCTGGCACCCCCCCCCCCCACCCCCCGCAAAACATTCCTAGCTAGCTAGTTTTATTGACTATACAAATTGAGATATGATGAGCTCAAATATAATATATAGATAATGATAATGAGAAATCCTACATTTTCATATCTCATTCTTATCTTGAATCGACCACTCTGACGCGCGCGCACGCGCAGACCCCTATAGAACTATCCCTTATATATATATATATATATATGAAAAATTGAGACTGATAATATATACATAAGTACCTTGAGCTAGCATAATCAAAGAGCTTGCCAGTGGAAGAGAAGACTAAGAGGGCAATCTCAGCATCACAAAGAGTTGAGAGCTCCTGTGCCTTCTTGAAGAGACCTTTCCTTCTCTTTGAGAAAGTCACTTGCCTTGCTGTTATACTGCCTATTTTCTTTATCTGTATCTTCCTTCTCGTCATTTTTCTCCTTCTTCTCAGAACCATCCGTAACACAAGGTTATTATTATATAGAGTAAATAATACAAAGAAAAATTACACACACAAACATCAAAATCAAAGTGGGAAAAAACTGTACTTGAACTGATGAATAGGGAGGCTATACGGACAGTAATGAAATCCAGTGGTTTTCACATGACATATAGAAAGATCTACAATAATATATTATTACTCTTCACAAAATCCAAGTAATCCGACCAAGAAAAGCCAACAGATCAAAGACGAAAATCGGGGGAGACGTGAGAAAAGGATAATGGTTTTGTTGTTAAATATATATTAACTAGAAAGATTCGTGATCTTGAAAAGAAATAACAAGAAATAATTCAAAATAGTTCCAGAGGAAAAATATGTAGAACTGAGAATTTCAAACTCAGCAATAAGATGAAACTGATTTTTTTTAATGACCAAAGTGGGTAAGAGAATTCCATCTCTATGGATGTGAAAAATGGAAAGCGAGGATAAAAATTATGTTGTTTTTTTTTTTACCAAGAACCTCAAACTACAAGTTTATGGGGAAGAAAGAAAACTTAGAGATAAAGCATTCTCAGAAAGAAGAATAGTTAAGCTGGAACTCGTGAAACGGTGAAAACAAGGAACCCTACCTGGTAGATTGAAGAGATGTCTTGAATATTGTGTGCTGCTTCCTTCTTGTTTCTTTCTCTTATCTCCACAGGTTTGGCGGTTCGTACGTTAATGGCTTTTCAAAGGAAATTAATATATATGCTTTTTTTGCTTTTATGGGCAAGTTGATGTTTACCTGTAGCCACTATTTCAATTTCATATTCTTTTTCTTTTTATCCTTTTCCTCTTCTCCCCATTTCACCGTCATAAATTTTCTGGCCTAGATTTTATAAAGAAAAAGTAAACGGTTGGAAAAAAACATGGAAAATGTGAAGGGTATGTTAGCTTCGAGTACTTCTGTTTATGCTTTTCCCCCTTTTTTTTAAAGTTTGAAAGGAATTTTTTTAATCTTCATTTAAATGTTTTTTCTGTGTTGTTTATCTGTATCTCATTGATTGTGACGGGATATGATTAGCATCCCGTGTATGAGTCCCCCAAAGTCAATAGTTAATTTAAAGAAAACAATGATAGAAAAATATTACATAAATTTTAAAATTATCTTGACGACAATAATAATAAAATTAATAAGAACAATAGAGTAAATAATAACTCGGTTTTAGTTTCTTTTTCTAATTTAAAATATATAGAATTTAAAAAATTATTTTTCTTTTAAACTATAATTTTCTTTTCAGATGTCTTTTCTTTCTAGATGTCCTCAGGTGATCACTTGACCCAAAAAAATTACTAAAAAAATAATAATTAGCATATCAAAAAATTAATGTTAATTAGGTCCTAAAATTTATAAATAAATGTCAAGGGGCTAATGTTATTTTACATATTTAAAATACCATAATACCCTTTTAGCCGGTCAATAAAGTTTTATCCAATTAATAAGAAGTTGACTCATAACTCATAAAATCGTTGTAATACCCTAAAAATCCTACTTATAATAAGTATCATAATTTAGTAAATAATATCTATTGGAAATAGGTGAATATGAGGTCTCAAACACCTTGTATTGAATTTATCTTATTATTAAAACAATTTCTCCTAAAAATAAATAATGTGTGAAAATGTCCCTAAAACATTAGATAATTTGCAAATAGGTCCCTGAAATATTTATGGGTTATAAAATACCCTGAGAAAATTATGATAAAATCCTAACAAGCAACTGAATATTTATTAAAAATTAGAAAGTATGTTGTCTCTAATTCAGGTAATTTATGGGATTATTTTTCTTGGAAAATAATGAGGTAAAATCTGATATTATTCTAGGGACCATATTGGACCCCATGATTTTTAATATTATACATGGTGCATAAATTACCAATGTCAGTAAAATAGTTGTGAGATAATAATTATTACTAATTAAGAAAATTGTCAACAATTAGTAAGTGATTAATGAGATAATTAATGGCTAATTATTTAGACATAAGATAAAGAGAAAAAGGTGGAAATTAATTAAAATATATATATATATATATATATATGAAATTATGAAGACAAATTAAAATGGAAATTAAGAAAAAATATTTAAGATATTTAGTAATTAAATAATATTATAATTGTGATATTTTATATAGGATAAACGAGAAATGATAGAAATAAAATCCTACCTAGAAAACCATGAACTAGGTTTCTAGAGTCAGAGTATATTATAGACAAGTGAATTTTTATCTCAAGGTAGGCTATCTCCAAAGTCATTTCCGTAACCGACGGAGTGATCATGAGATAAGGCCAAGAAGATATTTTGTAGAATTAGAACAGATAGTAGAAATGAAAACCTATAGAAAATAATTCATAAACTGAAATCTGAGGATAAGTTGGTAAAAACCAAGGTATATTACGAATCAATGAATTATTATCCAGAAGTTGACGTTATCCAACGTTATTTCCGTAACCAACGGCGTTCGGCTTAGAATCTTCGGCAGGTTACGAAATGTCCTGAATGGGATAAAAAATTTAGTCAACCCAAATATTCTTAATGAGGAAGATTACATCTTCAGCGAGTTGCTCCCGGAATTTTGAGATTTTCCCAAGATTACGCGATTAGGACACCGAACAGGAAACTTTATCAGATAAAGGCACATAAAGCAAGAGATGAAGCAAGCATGACATCACTTTGATGACTCAAGATGAGGTCATCATAATGAGGTGTAAGGCCAGGATCGTGCCACCTCAAAGAAGTGTGATCCAATGGTCAGAAACTGATCAGACAAAGTTCAAAAGAACTATCAAAATGCCATCATCTTTTTTCTATAAATAGACCCCTTCATTTCTCTTCATTCTTCACCAATTCACAAACAATCCTAGAGAGAAGTTAGAGGGAGAAGCTCTGGAGAATGTTGTAGCGGAGTCCTGGGTAAGTTCTTCGGTCCTTAGTCTTTAGTTTAAGTAGTTCTTTCGGTAGTTATAGTAAAAATGCTAGAGTAATCTCTAATCTTTCAAGTTAGCTTAGATATCATGTTTAAGGAATAAATATGATATTTATTTCAAAAATATATTGGAGAAAGAGATATGTCAAAATCTTGGAAGATTGGGATCAAAGTAGCGAAGCTCTGGAAAAATTTAGTAAAAAAATGAAGTCAGGGGCAAAATGGTAATTTGTACCTAAAATACCTGTTATGATATCAAATATTGACAAATGTGATATTATCATTATAGGATATCAGTAATCTTGTTTCGCTGTCGTTCCGTTGTTTTCCGTCAAAAGTACAGTTTTCCGTCAACGTACTAAACGCTCGTCAACGAAGGTACATTCGCGTACTGTAACACTAACTCTGATATTTACAGTATGCGTATATATGGTATGTGTGTTGTATGCACGTTGTGGTGTGTTGTTTGAATACATAGTGTTGTTAGAGGATAACTGTATGTCTGCATGCACTGGGAGTGATATATCTGTATTCACTAGGAGTGGTACGTTTCGCTGGGAGCGGTACATTTGCATTCACTAGGAGCGATATATTTGGGAGTGATTCATTTGCTATGCTTATATACCGTATATGTAAATATGAGGTTAACCGTTACCTGAGGTCCGATTGCAATGGACCTCAGCTCTTAACATAGCTTCAGGATCGGGAGGTCCGAGGACCGAGGAGAAAGGCAAGCAGCACTTATAGGAACTCGGCTGAAGACCATATTTTGTTGCCACGACATGGGTATTGTCAAGGGAATACCTCTGTGGTTGTTTACTTTAAAAACTCTCGGTCTTTATACCGTTTCTGTAATTAGCCAGACTTACGACATTTTGAATATATGTATCAGTTACTCTCTTGCTCCGATGCTCTACTCTGATGAAAAAAAATTATACTGCTTTTGAAAAGTTGGGATGTTACAATCGTTAGTTTGAATCTTGTAACCTTGTTAATGGGCAATCTATTAATACCATAGTTTAGTGACCCGGATTGAACCTGCCGATTTGCCGAAAAATGGCAAACCAACCATAAAAACCAATCCAAGTTAGGGGAAAAATAGGTTTACTTGGTGACTCTAGGTCAACTTTTTAACTCGGCTTGAACAAGTCACCGAGTCAACCTAGTATTTTCCCCTCCACTTGATGAAACGGCGTTGTTTTGTTGGTTTTGTTTTTTAAACGACTGAAGTTGATTTACTTGAAGCAAGAAACTTTGATCCTGTCAAATTGAGCGCTCTAGTTCATTTTTTCAACTTCGTGTCTTCATTCTAGATTATCACCACAAACGACAAAAGCCTCTCCCTCTGACTTTGTCGTCCTCATTCCTTTGACTTCGAGGTTGTAGATCTCAAGGTCGCTGGTAAGTGGTTACAGAGCTTTTGGAGTTCCTTTTTGTGGGTTAATGTTTTGAAATTTTTCCTCACACCATTAATTTCTTCCGATTAAAGAGCTTTGTTCTTTGTTTGATTGCAGAGCTTTGTTCATCATTTGGTCCAAAGGTGTTGCTATCGTTCAGAGGCTTTATGTGGGTTTGGTTTATGATTTTTGAATTTTTTTGTTTTCTTTTAGTGTTTTGGTTTCCTAAAGATGGTGCTCTGTTTTTTACTTTTGGATGTCATATTGGTTTACTTTTGGTTTGTTTTTGTTTTTCTTAAAATGTCATTGTTAGCTCTATTTTCGAGTTCATATTGATTCCAATGTTTCATGAAGTTGTCATTCTCTATTCAATTTGCTTTTCTTTTTCTTTATGTCGTGCTATGTTCAATTGGGTTTGCTTCTCGGCTTGTGAGGTTATGTTTTCGTGAAGCT
Source organism: Acacia confusa (assembly GCA_037074495.1). Lineage (NCBI taxonomy): Eukaryota > Viridiplantae > Streptophyta > Magnoliopsida > Fabales > Fabaceae > Acacia > Acacia confusa. The sequence continues at coordinate 9,510,530 of CM073504.1, read as the reverse complement.
ATTAATGGAGGGTAGTATTAATAATAAAGGTGCTCAAAATACTACCACAATCAATCCGAGTCTAGCAATCCTCTCAACAATAGTACAAAGCTACCACAGTCGAGTGTAAGAAAATAGACCCTACTTGGGAATACGTTTCTGTTAATAAAGAGGGGAAGTAAATTTGTTTACATGCCTATTATGTGGTTCAAGTTCAAGGGGAGGTGGGATAGATAAGTTGAAACAACATTTAGCTAGTATGGGTGGTCAAGTGAGTTATTGTAAAAATGTTTCTCATGATGTATGTGCTAGAATGAAAGGATCTTTGGTAGAAGGTTCAAAGAAAAATCTTGTTCATAATGATAATGTAGATGGAGGAAATGCAACTAGAGAAAGTGAAGAACCAATTGTTTCAAAAAGGAAACTCCTAGCGCTATGCGGGTGGAAAATCTTTTTGCACCTAGGACAACTACTAGTGCTCAACCAAGCATGAAGAGTGTGTGGGCATGTCAAGAAGCACAATATAATGGGAAAATAGTTTTTTGTCATTGGGCTTATATGAATTGTATTCCATTTAATGCATTGACATGCCTCTTATTTCAAAAAGCCATTGATGTCGCTATTGCAATAAAGCCTAGGTTTAAGGTCCCTAGCTATCATGAGAACATAACTAGCTTATTGAGAGATTGAAAAAAACAATGTCAACTTGTAATTGATAACCATTGATATAAATAGAAGGAAAATGGTTGCACACTCATGGCTGATAATTGGACAAATGTTAGACAACAAACTTTGATTAATTTCTTAGTCTATTAAGTACAAGGCATGGTTTTTGTGAAATCTTTTAATGCTTCATAAGATGCTAGTACATTATTCTCATTGTTCAAAGAAGTTATTGAGTAGGTCTGTTCCGAAAATATAATCCATGATCTGATTGACAATGCTGCTAACTATGTAGCATGGGATAGATTGATAAAAGAGAAATATAAAACCATTTATTGGCCAACTTATTTGGCTCACTTTTTGAATTTGATTTTGAAAGACATTGCATCTATTCCTCATGTTTCAGACTGTGCAAAGAAGGCTTCCAAAATCACTGTATTTTCATATAACCATTTGGTCTTGTCATGGTTAAGAAAAAGACATAGTTTGAAGGAAATTGTGTGTCTTGGTGCAATAAGATTTGCCACCACATTTATCAGATTCATTGCATATATTCTCATAAACATGACTTACATGATTTGTTATTGATGAGCTTTTTTTGCAACACAAGTTAGCAACCATTGAAGCCGTGAAATCTTTCAATGCAATCATTCTAGATAATTAGTTCTGGAATGATTGCTTTCAAGTTGTGAGACTTGTGTCTCCATTAATCAAATTGTTGAGAATTGTTGATTTGGATGAGAAGCCTTCAATGCCTTATGTCTATAAAGGCAAGTAAAAGGCTAAAAATGTAATTAAGGACATGTTTCAGAGGAAAAATGAACAATACATGCCTTACACAAATATTATTCAAAGTCATTGAGATAAGTATTTGAAAAAAGAACTTCATGCAATAGCATATTTGTTAAATCTCACATTCTTGTGTAGTATTGACATTGTTAGAAAGCATCAATGTTTGAAAGTTGTGATCGATTTGTTTGAGGCAAACTCACCTAGCAATGTTGATTAGTGTATACTATGAACATAAAGAATCCCTTGCCAAAGTTTCATGTGTAAAAACAGCCCATAAACTTATGTGGTTTGAGGTGTTGGTTTGCGGCGCTGCTTTCTCGTTCTGGATGTCAATCTCTAGCCCCCTCCCTTTTTCAGGTCTCACCTTTTGGGAAACAGAGAGGGGGGCTGAGGGTTGACATCCAGAACGAGAAAGCAGTGCTGCAAACCTTCGTCTTCTTCACTCTTCGCCCCTTCTCGCCGGCGACTTCCCTCTTCCACTACGGTCGCTGGCGAGCAACCTCCCTCTCACCATAACCTCTTCCCACCGTCGGCCTACCCTGTTTCTCACTCCCTCTCCATCGGTTTTCACGCCCAGCCGTCACCATTCTCACCTCCTCCACCGTCGACCTCTATTTCTCCAGTTTCCAGATTCAGGCACCACTTTCAGTGAAGCTGACCATCGTCCTCACATCGTCACTATCACATATTGCTTCAAGCCTTACTGTCTCTTTCACTTTCTGAAGACCTTTCCCTCATTTCCTCCTCCATTAATTCATTCATTTACGTGTTTACCTATCATGAATTATGTGGGTTCTGGGAGAGTTCTTATGGTGGTTGAAATTGAAGCTATGCATGGCTGACCCCTTACCTCTTAGAATGGATTAAGTGGCTGGAATTTCAGAGCTCAAAATATCAAAATAGGGTAGTTTATTTTGTTCAATTTATTTTCTCTTATTATATTTGGATTTCCTAGTTTTAGGAATATTGGTTTGTATTGTTGAGACTTAGTTTACCCGATTGGATAACTTTGTGGATTGAACTTATGTGATTGGATTGGATTATTGTAGCTTGTTGGATTTATATATATGTATTTCTCTTATTGATTCAATTTTATTATGCTTTCTATGTGTTATTGTTAGATAGTATAATTGAATTGGATTAATTGAGTGGCGTGTTATCGCATTCATATTAAGAGGAAGCAAGTTGCATTAGTCTAATCCTAATTACACACTAATTGTACTTCAATAGTGCCTTAAGAGGTTATTGCTTGCCACGGTAGTAAGAGTAATCACTAATTAAAAACACTAGACTTGAGTGTTTGCTTAAGGTTTTTCATGAAGATTTAGTGAAAATTTACTCCTAGATCTAATTAAACTATGATAGCCACTACTCTATTTCCAAGAGCATCCATCATTCATATTTTCACTTCCATATCATACCATTTCATATCCCATTCCATTTTATAAAGAAAATACCAAAAATAGTAGTTTAGCATTTAATTTAATTGCATTCATATTTTAGTTTAATTCAAAAAATCCAAAACCAATTTTCCCCTTGTTTTATTGCATTTACATGGTATTCAGATTACTTAGGATTCAATAAAAGGCTCTTCGAGAAGAGAGAACGATCTCAGGTTTGCCTATATGCAATCCTTGGTTATTTTTATTGATTGTGGACCCCAAGGCTAAAGATGAAAAGGCCACCTCATCATAGGTGCTTGACAAAGATCCAATTCTTAAATTTGATGGTGCAGAAGCGACAAATCTTCAACTTGAACAAATGGAGAGGGATTTTGGAGGTTCCTAACTACTTTTATTATTTAAGATTATATTCTTACATAAAATAATATAACTATTTTTTTTACATAATTATTAATCATTCTATTCATTTGATATATAGGTGATGTTGATTTTAGTACTGTGCCTTCATCTTTAAATGATGATCATGTTGCTTTTAGTGTCTTTACTTTTCCTCCTATAGCTCAACCTCCTAATATCTTAATGCCTAAAGAGTTGAATGATGTTAATGATGATTAACTTCAAAAATAACAAACTACCTATCAAATTAAAGCTCTTCGTGTGAACTTTAAATTTGGAAAATTTCAGAAGTTTGGAGGTCATGAACTCAGTCAAAACTTGAATTCAAATTGATTGCCTCAAGTTTCAAAACTAGCAGTTTACATGTTTTTCTAAAGCTTGTGATTTTATGTAACAAAGTGCCTTTCAAAATTTATTCCCAACCATATTCATACTCCATTTTTCGTGTTGAACACTTTGGTAATATCAAAATCACAAGAATCTTTTTTTTTCTCAAGTTTATCTTAGACCAAAATATGGATTTTACAACAAAATTCTAAGAATGTCAAGAGGAAAGTTGAAATCTTATCACTAGTTCTTGATCTTGAGTTGTGGTAACTTTTTCTTCACTTTTCTTGATCACCTTCAGCCTTCTTCTTGCTCCTTGGATCTTCCTAGGAAAAACACCAAGGTGATTGGTGGGGAATGTTGACCAAATGCAAGGATGGAAATAGATAAAAGGTTGTTGGTGTTTGAAGAGAGGAGGAGCACAGTGAAGTTTTTTTTTTTTTTTTTTAGGAAAGGAGAAGAGGGAATGGATCGGATTTAGGGAGGGGGGAGTGGGTGCATGAAATATGAGAGGGAGGGAGTGTATAATATGATTTTGTGTGTTAAAGTATGTGTGAAATGTGTTAAGCATGCATGAGGACAAGTGTCTATGCATGTTTGCCTTATGTCACATGTGTGTGTGTTGTGCGTATGTGTGTGACGTGAGTGTGTGTCATGTTGTATGTGTGCCACTTGTCAAGTATTTATCTGTCCACATGTGGGTGTGAGAGGGAAAAGGCACGGTTTTGGAGAGTGTTGTGAGGTGTTGTGTATGTGTTGCTTAAATGACAAGTGGCATGTTTATAAGAGGAGTAGGGTGAGGTGTTCATGTGTGAGGACTGACACTTGGCATTTTGAGAGAGGGAGTATGTATGTTGTGTGGGTGTTGCATGATTTTTTAGGAGGTATCTAGGATTCTTGCTCAGGTTTTTACTTATGATTGCGACACGGTTACTGAGACCTACCAAAAGACACCATATACCAATGTCTTCTAAAAAATGTAGGGCACATCCATCTAACTTGAAAATGCCGTATACTCACCTATGTACCAGCGCATTTTCACTCAACTAATCGTCCTATATTTCAGGACATAGTTGAATGATATCTTTCAACCAACCAATTAACACTGTATAAGTATTCTGTGCCCCTTTATCACTAGTACTTTTAGTTCTATAGCTTATGCATACTAGGTTCACTCACCTGTATAATTGAATTACTTAGTTCCCTAGAGGTTTTCTATTTCATATCATTCTTGAGACTCTTCCTGAATTGAGTTCAGCCATTTGCCTAATTTAGACTTACTCTCAATTCTCAAGACCTAAAATTCAGGATGTTACATTGACAATAAACCAATATGAACATTTAAAAAAGTTTTGTGGAGGGAGCAAATTGAAATTTTTAAAAACATTGAAAGGTAGAAATGTAATTTTCGAGAAATATAGATTTCCTATAATTTTCCCTAGTCCATTTTCATCATTGATTGCAATTTTCAAAACTACATTAATTCAATACAAAAGTCCCTAACTTAAATTAATGTTCAGTCATGCAATAATATACCAGACATTAAAATCTCAATTTAATTATAAGAAATCATAAAAAAAAAATGGTTCAATCACATGTCATAATTTTTTTTTTTAAAAAAAACAACAACAATAAAATCTAACACTGCGCTCCTTCCTCTAAAAGCTTTAATTTCATTCAGGAAAAGAGTAACTTGCGATTGAATAATTAAAATAATGTTTTAATGAAAAGTGATGATATTAATTGTTTAGAGTCTTATATTAATTAAAATCATCCATATGCATTGCAAATCATTCATGTAAGCCACAAGAGCTTAACAATAAAAATTTCAATCATAGACAACCATATTAAAGAGATTCACGGTATCATACAGATCCGGCTTTCCTCCTCTGCATTTCCCGTCCGCTGCCCTCCTATACCCCAAAACTGTGCCGTTTTGGCATAAAAACAGGTGCCTCTTTTTTTTCTTTTTTTTTTTTAATATTTCAGGAAACTGTGGGTGCTGGAAAGATACTTTAAGATACTTATAGGTAGAGAAAAAGTATTTTATTACCTTAAAAAATTATTTTAGAATCTTAAAAAAATATTTTATGGTACTAACTGGTACTAAAAATATACTTCAAGATACCGATTCAGAATACTAACTAGTACTAAAAAAAACTATTTTATGATCTTAAAAAATTATTTTAGGATCTTGAAGTATTTTTTGAAGATCTTAAAATAATTTTTTAAGAACATGAAATATTTTTTCAGTAACAATCAGTATCCTAAAGTATTTTTTTTAATATCAGTTAGTATGCTGAAATATTTTTTCAGGATCTTAAAATAATTTTTTAAGATCATAAAGCACTATTCAATATTTTTTCAGTACCTGTAAGTATCTTAAAGTATCTTTTCAGCACCCACAGTTTCCTGAAATATTAAAAAAAAAAAAGAGACACCTGTTTTTGTGCCAAAACGGCACAGTTTTGAGGTATAGGAGGGCAGTGAACAGGAAACGCAGAGGAGGAAAACCGGATCCGTATCACACATATAAGTGTGGGAAGTTGAAAAAATGAAGATTATCTTGAGCTCCAGGCGCATTCTAGTACAAAGCAAAATCAAATAATATTTTCTTCCGGTCCTAAACCTAAAAAATAGATATTTAATTTATAGTTGTTAAAGAAATTAGTTAAATTGTTATTTTATAAAGAATATGTTAATTTTCCTATAATGCCGCATTTAATCATTTACATTGAAAACATAGTAGAATAAAAAATATAATTAAATTTAGTACACATAGTAGATTAAAAATCTTACCATTATGAATGCTCACGTGGAGGTGGAGATGCCAAAGGATAAATGGCTCCATCCTAGAATTCGAAAAGAGATGGAGATGATTGGTTACTGTCAGTAGGGTCAGCACTCCTCTCTCTCTCTCTCTCTCTATTAACACACACAAAAAAAAAAAAAAAACACACACACACACACACATATATATATATATATATTATTTATTTATATTTTGTCACACCCTTAAACCTAAATATGTGACCAATACGAAATATGAGAAGATTCATATTCTTTAAACCTTAAACTTATACACGAATGGTAATTAATACTCACAATACCATAATTTAGAATATTCATATGTTCTAAATAACAAAGGTAGATAAGGATCCTACTTATACATTACGTGGAGCATCTAACATTAATAATAACACAAAAGTTTAGGTTTATAATTACATCAACTAGAAGCACTACAGAATGAGACCGCAAGTTTTAAGTTGTTAAGAAGGCTCTTCATCGCTTAGCAGGAGGTACATGGTCAGCAATATCATTTGTACCAAAACAAATTTTCTGGTGAATAACGTCTCATTCTTATAATTTAATAAATTACAAGCAAACTAATTTAAACATCTTTATCTTTTGACAATAACAATAAAGCAATAAATTATAATTCATAAACGATATGATCATGAATAAAGTAGAACTCTATATAAATGTCATTAATCAAATAAATCCAAGTATGTAGTAAAACCTTTGATTTAATATAATCAATTTAAACCATAATTTTCAAGCCTCATCTTTCTATAGAATTTCTTACAGGACGGATGACAATCGTGGCCATACAGTCCATAAGGGTAACTAACCAAGCATAATTGAAGTCCATGAAACAAGTATGGACACCCAGTCCATGAGGGTAACTAACCAATTATGACTTGAAGCCATGAAACAAGTGCATCACGATGCTACAAAACAAGCGTCGGTACAAAACCTACGAATAACAAGCATGAGAACAAATCCCACGAATATCAAGCAAACTTGAGGTTAACTATGGTGCACCAAGAACTAACAGTACTGCTATTGGTGATCAATATTTTGTATTTAGTCCTCCCAAAAACATTTTTAAGCATGTTTGGGGTTAATTTATCAAAGCAATAAAAAATTTTATTTCAAGATAATAACAGCTTGTATCTAATACTTCATAATCGAACTCTCTAGTGTGAAGATTCACAAACAATATTTTGAAACTTTCTTCCAAATTCAATTTGTTGATATAATCCTTTTTAAAATATCAAGAACTTGTATAAAAACATTTCAAATTGCAAGATCGTAAGACCATATCAAATTGCAAGATCATTTCAATATAAAATTTATAAAAATATATCAAAAGTCTTCCTTTCCATTCAAGTGCATTGTCACGCCCTGAAAACCCAAGCGTGACCGGCACGGAATATGAGATGACCGGCACGGAATATGAGAGGACTCATATCCCTTAAGCCTTAACTTATATACAAATACTAATTTAATAATCATAATACAATAATCTAGAATATTCATGTGCTCCAAACAATAAAAGGAAGGTATGGATCCTACCTATAGACTATGTAGAGCATCTAGCATTAACTAATAATACAAAAAGTCTAGGTTTATAAATACATCAACTAGTAGCACTCCAAAATGAAATCACAAGCTTTAAGTCGTTATGTCGATCCTTCACCGCTCAGCAGAAGGTACAGGATCAGCGATGTCTTTTGAACCAAAACAAATTTTCCGGTGAATAACGTCTTATTCTTATAAATTAAAATAATACAATGAAAAAAATAATATTAATTTAAACAACTTTACCTTTTGACAATAACAATAAAGCAATAAATTTCAAAATCTAAACCATACAATCATGAATAAAATAGAACTCTAGATAGATATTGTTATTCAAATAATTTCATATATGAAATAAAACATTTGATTTAATATAATCAATTTAAAAAATAATTATCAAACCTCATCTTTCTCTAAAACTTCTTACAGAACGGATAACAAGCGTGGCCACACAGTTTACGAGGGTAACTAACCAAGCATGACTCAAAGCCATGAAACAAGCATGGACATACAGTCCATGAGGGTAACGAACCAAGCATGACTCAAGGTCATGAAACAAGCATGGACACACAGTCCATGAAACAAGCATGAGAACAAATCTCATGAATAACAAGCGAGCTCGAGGTTAACCATGGTGCACCAAGAACTAACAGTACTGCTGTTAGTAACTAGTGTTATGTATTCAGTCCTCTAAAAAAAACATTTTCAAATAATAAATTCTAACTCAAAAACTTTCTAAAATCCAAGATCATTCTAATATAAAATTTATGAAAAATATCTCAAAATTCTCATTTATAAATTATTATGAAAAATGTAACGTCCCTATCTCCTAAGTCCATTATGAGGTCCAATTATGATCCTAGATCTCTTATTAAACTAATTCGTGTATATTTATCATAGTAAAGACGTTAATAGATCAGAGTAGAACACAACAGAGAGCGTACTTAATGGTTTGGATGACTAAGTAACTGATTTCATATGCGCAGACATATGCTGGTTAATTAAATTTCCCGAAGGAATAGAAGCGTGATACAACTTACAATCATTGCGGTGATCTAGGTTAACGTGTTAGGCTACAGTAATCCGAAAGGTTCAATAGTACATATTTAACACAGTCCAAAATAAAACTTCTTCCGAGTCCTTACGCGTGTTGCTCACCTTGTTCTCCAGCTCTCGATCCTCCTGAACCTGAAGCTAGGGTAAATTCTGAGATTCAATGCCCATTGAATCTCAGGTAATAGTTAACCTTATGTTCAAATATAACAGTATATATATATGATAGATATTCATTACATTCCAGCATTAACCATACATAGCATACGGTCCATGTAAGGTTCACAACACAACAATACATAGCACCAGCAAATGTAATGTAAAACAATCCATAGCACACAGCAAATGTAATGTCTCACAATACATAGCATACAGCTCATGTAATGTTCAACCATCGTTTGCACATAAACCAGTGCCACGCCCCCGGCGTGTCCTCAGCGCTAGGAAAACATCCATACGGCATTACCAAGACTGTAACCCGTTTTCATATCAAATGCTGAATGTATTTAAAAATAGTGACCTAAGACCCAGTCTTAGCCACAGTCCATGACTATATGAATCATCACATCACATATAAAGCATACAAGCAACATAAGAGTTAAAGTTACAGTACGTGTCTGTACCTTAGTCCTTGGCGCTAGTGGTACGTCCACCTTTCGGTACTGGTTTCAAACCTTCTCAGATATCCTATAATATCATCACCGTGTTATTTCTCTTACCATTAACATTCTAAGAGGTGGCATTGCCACTAATGACCCTTATACCCTTGGTAACTTCTATTCCATTTATACCCCTTTTTAATTATTACTATCACTTTCTATTGATAATTCTCTTTATTATTTCTTATTAATTCCTCTTTAATTAGTAGTACAAAAATCATTTTAATGTGCCGTCAACTCTCACACGTTCCTAGAGTCATCCACTTCCATAGAAAAATACTTTAAAAGATCAGGACAGGTCAAATAAATTTTCAGATTTCACATTTTCATTGACTATCCCGTTAATCTTCCAGAATTTATAGCTTAACTTTAAAAATTCATATCTGGAATTCTAGGTATCCAATTCAAGTGTTTCAAAAACCTATGAACTCTTCCTTAAGCCTAGTTTTTGGTAAAATTGGTTCCAACATTTTATCACATGTCATTATTTCCCAGATTTCAAAAACATCCAGACTGTTCAGTTTAAGCTTGCAAAAACTTAGGGTCATTTGTAAAAATCATAACTCTTTACTCAGAGTTTAGAAAATTACAAGATACCAACCAAAAGAAAGCTACATGTCTCTATTTTCTTTCTGGAAAATTTCATAATTTTATCTTATACCAAAAATTCCCAGTTTATAAAAATATAACCATTGCCCAGAAAACGTCACATAAATGTTCCCAAATTTTGACCCATTTTTCAAAAATCATAATTTGAGCTACAGACCTTGGTTTGAGATGAACCAAAGCTTATTTTGAATTTTATCATGTCTACTAAATGCCCATAAAATATCAGAGTCAAATAAGGTCGTTTACTATTTTTTTGACATTTTTAAAAATCGGTGCCCAGTTGAAAAATCAGCACGTGAACGGTAATGTTTTGCTACAGTAACCCGGCACTGTTCACTTACGAAAACACTGTAGCAGACGTTGAAAAACTCTGTTTCAGTCGAAGAAAAACAGAGGAGCAGACGCAAGGCATGCAAGATCAGTTATCTGTGTACATTTGTTTGACCACCAAGCTTCTAGTTTCAGCATGCACACCATCATGACAGTAAACCATGCAAAAAAATACTCCTACATGCTTATATTCTACCTTCTTTCATTATCTATATAACTTCATTTAATTTTTTTTTTTAAGCATACACACAGACCCTTAAATTACACACAGATCCTACATATATGTCCAAACTTCTAGCGTTTCTCTTTTTCTTTCTCCTTCTATGAGCTTGCGCAAGACAGCATTTTAAGTCCATATTTATATATCTATTTCAGACACACACCAGTCCAGTATTCTCTTCCTTGGCAAGACCGAAATGCGCAGAAAAACAAAATGCATACAGCAGCACAAAACGATGACAGCAAGACAGCAAAATAATATGGTTCAGCGTTTTTTTTTTTCCAGCAAGATTATATCAGAAATTCATCTACACATTTATATTTTTTCCTTTCGCAAAACAGAACTCATGACAGCAAAACAGAGATCATTTCATGCATACATATATATACATCTACTCTTCCCTTTTGTTTTCTTCACAGCACATACACAACATATCTTCATGCTGCAAAAATCATTGACCGAAAAACATGCATGTTCAGTTCTCATTCTTTTTGTTTTAGTTTCGGTTTTGGTTGTTTTCTTTCTTGTTTTCTTCTACTAAACAGAACCTAGGTACCCAGTAAGCATCTACAACACCGAAAGAAATGAAAAAGGAAATGTTGACAGCCCCTCTTTCTTCTTTTCTGTTTCTGATTTTAGTAAGCTTTGTTTTAACTCCTAAAAGCTTCATACTGAACAGAAAAACTAACGGAACTAGAGGAGAAGAAGGTTCCATGGTATACCTTCAGATGCAAACAGAAACGATGGGAGTGGTTGATGAATGTCTCTCCTGTTCTCGCGGCGAGGGGTAGAGTAGGATGATATTCGGTTTATGTCTCTCTCTCTCTCTTTCTCCGTCTCACTCTTGCCTCTGAATTCAAGTTCTCTGGCAGAAATGGTTACCAGGAATGAATGAGAAAGAAGAAGAAATATATGAGGCCGAGCGTGTTTCTGTTTTCAAGAGAAATGGTGGAGTATGGCAGACATGCTTGGAAGCTCGAGAAAAATAGTGGAGCATGGGAGCTGCTGCATTCTGAGTTCCAAGAGCATGGGCGCTGCACGTATGGGTTGAGGCGTAGGAGCTGAAATCTCCATTTGTCTGTTGCATTTTCGGTTGGGCTGAGGTTGGGCCGAAGGGAATGAGATAATGCATCTGATAATCTGTTGTATAAATGGGCCACGCAAAAGTATGTTTGGGCTGATCACATTTTTATATTTTTACTGCCCCCATGATAGGAGAAATTAATATGGCTAAAATTTCTATGAGTTTCATATAAGCTTGTGCTTGGTTCAATTAATTGTAATTATTGAATAAATGCTAGAAATAAATCCTTAATTTCCATGTAAGGATTTTTCTTCCACAATTTATTTTCTTAGGTCATAAAATATTATCCCTATAATATTTAGGTCAAAATTATTACTTTCAATTTTTCTTCAAACTATTCTTTTTCTCAAAATAAGTTAAGGAACAATAAACCTTAATTTTCATAATTATTCTCATAATTATTTTAGCCCAATTTCATAATTTAAATTTCCCATAAAATCCCAGTATTCAAGTCCCAGAAAATTGGGGTGTTACAAAAAATATCTCAAAAATATCATTAACTCCATAATCATGAATTATGCTTTGAAACAATTGGAAGAAAATACATAACAATGAATAAAATCACCTTTCTTTACTCATATACTATCAACCAATATTCATTCTTAAATCATACTATTAAATATAGAAATAAACATAAAAGTTCAACAATAAAAATATCATTTATAGAAATTAGGGACGTTATTCACTCACCTGGTGCTCCTTCTAAAATTATATATTTACCAAAATCCTCTGGGTTCACTTTTCTCTTGAGCTCAAGCAATTGTCAATTCCTATAAATTTTGAAATAGGTCATCATTGATAATCTTTTATCTTTATATATATTTTATAGTCTCTAAGACATATTTAAATGCCTATTATCCTACCCAAAACTCTCCACTCACATTAGATATATTTATCTACAAATATTAGCATTTTCGGCCTTAACTGAAAATCTGACTATAATTTTATATTTTTTTTAAGAAACTTGGAAAAAAAAAATCATTACTTAATCTAGAAAACTCAAATGAGGTGATAAACTTTCCAACTCAAAAATCACCTTAGAATTATCATTCTCAAGCAAAATTCTTCAGAAACCATATATAGTTATACACCCTTTGACTTTTAATACACATGTGTATATTAGTTGTACACTAATATACATTTACAGCTTCTAATATATTTTTATATATATTTGTAATCTCTTTTCAGTACCAAACAGAACAGAAACGTCTCATCCTCCCCTATAACACATGCAGCAACAGGTTTGTACTTTCTTTTGCCTTAATATAAAAAAAAAAAAAATCTGAACCATACACACTGAAACAGCAAGCCACAGTTTAGGTTTTCCCAAAACAGAGCAACTCAAGCACATGCAATACTACTTTTCAACTTTGATCTACCTCTGGATATTTTTAACCTTTAATCGGCAGTTCTTCCACTTTAAAACCAAGATTTAATTCTTAACAATTTGAATAGCACAACAGATTCACATTATCCCGTATTCCATCACTTTGATAATCAAGAATCATTTGTAGAGTATTTTTCCTACAATTCTGAAAATTCCAGCTCCTCTCACAATACCTAATTCTTCATTTTAAAGTCTCAATACTTAATTTACACATCAAGCTTCAGTCTCATACGCTCACTCACCTAAAAATAATTGACTTTCACATCTTATACTTACATATCCAGTCTTTAACCTTCATTAATATTTCAAACAACAACAAAAAGAAAAGTCCTAGAAATACCTCAACAAACTCAAAATCGATACCTCAACTTAATGATATGATAAATGAAAAAAGGGTACATTTCGAACCGTTTACACTTTATCTTATGTTTCCATTACAGAAACAGGCGTTCTACCCAACAGAACAGCGATCTTAGGTATAGCCATCACAAAACAGAACCAAACAAACACATGCAACACCAATAATCTTGATTACTGACTTTAATCTATCTTTAGCTACTACTAGAACCTTTTACCCATTGTTCTTCATCTTCATAACCGAGATTCAATCGTTCCTCCACCACCCCCAAACTGTAACAATCACCAAAATTGAAGATGGAAGGAGACTTTTGGGGCTTACCTTAGTCAGATTGTAGTGTTGCACGTGGGTTCCAAGATTTCTTCCTTCTCCAGAAATAACTCCCTCTTTCGCTCGGTTCTCTCTCTCCCTTTCTCGGTTGTGCAGGACGAAGCAAATGGAGAAGTGGAGGTGTGTGTGTGTGTCGAGTGAATTGAGAGAGGAGGAAATAAAATGGAGGCTGGAATAGGAGATACTGACAGAATGAAATAACAAGTGTTGTTAAAACGTAGGGTCTACGTAGAAAGGGTAAGGGTGAGTAAAAACGTAAAATCGTAAAATGTAAACGAAACGTAAGAGTTTACTACATTGTGTTTTAATTTTGTATTGTAGGTGTTTAAGAAAAAAAAATTGAGATTTTTGAGGGCCAGAATTAATGTTTTGAGGACTGGAGAAAATTATAAGAAAAGCCCTAATAATTTCTGAAAATAAAAAATCAATGAAGAAAAGGGCTAGAGAAAAATTACATAAAATGATCCATATATTTTGGAAAGTATAGTTATGCTCCAAAAATATTTCAAACTATTTCAGTTTAGTTCCTCCTCAAAACTTTAAATTTTTGCATTTTAGTCCCTTGATCAAAACGCACGTTTTGACCAAGGGAATAATTAGGTTTCTCTTCTTCATTCACTGGGTCATGGAATGAATAGCAAATTCACAATGCCGCGAAGAGTGAGAGGCGAGAGCAGACCATCACAACCTTTGAGACATCGCCGGCGACTTCCTACTCTTCATTCTCTGTCGTCGACGACCACGCATCCTCCCTCAATCACCATCGTTCTCATCGGTGGTGGGAACTAGAGAAACAAATAGCAAGGCAGAGAAGAGAACAAAGGGCACCATCGGACCTTTGTCACAACTCATAACCTTCGGTTCTTCTCCGTTGAATAGTTGAATAGGGTTCAGGTTTTTTTCATTTCGCCTAAATCCGCTAGCTTTTTTTTTTCTTTTTAAACTAACCAAGTTAACTCAGTAAACTTGCCGTTTTTACCGAGTTTACCGAGTTAACTCGCTGTTCGAACCGTTTCGACCCCAAACTCATCCACACCTATGTTCTGACTCGTTTTCCGGCGGAAAAACGTAGAAATGGACGTTTCTACGTTCCAGAACGCCATTTTCACAACACTGGAAATAATTAAATGAGGAATGGAGATTGGAGAATTGGTGAGGGCACGTGCCTGGAAATTGAGAATGGAAGGTAATGCTGTGTCATGATATGGAACAGGGTGAGGATGTGTGGGGTCCATTCCACATAATAATCCAATTTGATCCTTTTCAAGACTTATATTTGCAACTTGGTCCTTTACTCATTAAGTTGCAAATATTGGATAGGTGTTAGAAATTCATCCTTAATTCAATATAAGGAATTTTTTTTTTCACTTAGCATCTCTAGGTCATAAAATATCACGTCCAAAATTTCTAGACCAAAAATTATCTGCTAACTATATATATATATATATATATATATATATATATATATATATATATATATATATATATATATTTATTTATTTATTTATTTTAAGAAAATAGGCCATAAATTCTAGAAAATAGCTTTAAGACTATTTAGGCTACATTATTTTTTTTTTAAATTAAACCCTTCATAATATTCCTATATCCTCAAATAATATTTATAATTATCAAAAATAACTTTGATAATTATCTTAAACTTTTCTTTCTAATAAGCTTAAGACTTTGGATTCTCTTTGGCTTAGTAGCCTTCTTATCTCAATTATATTCCTATATTCTTTGTCCCAAAATTTGGGATGTTACATGCATAATCATAAATTATACAATGATGCAATTGAAAGAAAATAAATAATAATGAATAAAATATCAATCTTTACTCATGTAACATCAATACGAAAATGAAACAAATATGATAACTTTTCTTCACAAAATCATACTTATACATATGATAAGTAACATCAAAATACAACTAGTAAAAATATCATTTATAAAAATTTATAATCGAATGCTATTCACTCACCTGGTGTACTCTTAACTGTACAACTTACTCTTATATCCCCTTCCATCACATTCACTCCTTATTTCCTAATGACCAAAATAGATCCATTATTATTCCAATTATAATGATCACCTTATAAATTTCCATGATAATTCATTCAAAATTGTTGTCATTTTTTGAACTTAACAGAATTTCTGCCTATAATTTTTGAAGGAGCTTGGAAAAATCATAACTTAATCTAGGAAACTCTGAATGAGGTGATTCCAGTTCCTAATTAAAGCTTTTTAAGTCTATTTTTAAATAAAAATAATCACCAAGTTAAATATGGCTAAAACATTCCCAAATTTTCAAAATTGGACATAGTTGAATTTGGAAAGAGATTTTTCCATATTGCCTAACCTATCTTTAAAACTTCATATCCGAAGTTCTAGATGTACAAATGAGGTGATTCTAAAGCCTATCAACTCCTTATTAAGTCTAGTTTTTAGAAAAAAATGTTGCAAAAGTTAAGCATACGTATATCATTCCTAGTTCAACAAAACGTGACCTATGTTCAAATTTCACTCCAGAGTTGTGGATCATTTTCAAAAATCCATATCTCCTTATATACTTATCCAATTAATGTGCTCTAAAACTCATATTAAGGCTTGAGAGGTATATTGTATGTCCACGAATTATCAATGTCAGAAAAGGTCGTCTACTCAATTTTTATCTTACTTAAAAAATTATCATTCAAGTTGCAAGGTTTAGATACTCCAGATTCACATAAAACTATGTTTTTCTAACAAAAAAAAAAAGCGATAAAAGGAAGGATATGAACCTCAAACCAACGTGCATACACTAGGAGATTGTCATAAGCTTAGTATTAGGAAACCCAAAGCCATACCCGTTAAAACAAAGGGGTTTTTGGTTCAGTCATAACAAAAATAACACCATAAACCACATGCAATACCAACACTACTATAACAAACACTTTTAACGTTCGTTCTTAAAACTCTTAAACAACTATTTTCTGGGGTCATGTATAATAGTGTCGATGAAAGTTTATGACTTACAATTATTATTTTTTAAAAAATAGTTATTGAATTTCAATGACTATTATTTAAATAACAGTCATTGTATGTCAACAAATCCATAGCATGCATGCATGCTAGGTAGTCCATAGAACCATCTAAACCACAATATAAGGAGCAATTTCAACAAGCTAAAGCCTTGTAAGAAAAACAATGGATTGAAAATGGATGATAAGTAACATCATTCAAGATTTGTCGTAAGAAATAGAGCATTTCATATGTGATTGAACCATATTTTTACATGATATTTTATGATTAAAAATGGGATTCTTAATGCATTTTCTAGGACATTATTGCATGATTAAGCATTAATTTGAGTTAAGGACATTTGTACTGAATTAAGTAAAATTAGGGGTAAAATGGTCATAATTTGTTAATTATTCATACAAATGATTTCTTAGATTTTTGATGCTATTGTGCTTAATCTTGCATTATAGGAATTTTAGAATTAAATGGAAGAATTTGGGAAAAATGTCATTTGGGTCAAAATTAATATTTTTGAAGACAGGGGAAAATTACAAAAAAGAGCCCATAATTCCTAAAAATTATGAATCTGTGAAGGAAAAGAACCAGAGAAAAATTACATAAAATGACCCAGTATTTTCAGAAATGTCAGTTTTACCCCAAACATGTTTCAAAATTTCACACTTTAGTCCCTCTCTGAAACTTTTTAACTTTGCAAATTGGTCCCTGGTCAAAACGCACGTTTTGACCAGGAACCAATTAATTAGGTCTGATGCTTCGAGAGAGAGGGAGGCTGGTCGAGAGTTTTGGGAGGAAAAAAAAAAGAAGAAAGGAGCTTGCGGCTGGAGGAAGGGGAAGTGAAAAAGAAAAGAAAGAACGACAGAACGAAGGGGGAACGAAGAGGAAGAAAGCTTGGAGCACCGAGACCTGAGGGACCATCGTCTCTCTTCCTCCTTCACTCCACCAGCTTCTCCACCGTCGGACAGAACGAAACAGTGGCGGCTGGGAGTTTTTGGAAACGAAGAAAAAAACAGAAAGAGAGAAAACGAAGGGAAAAACGGAAGAGGGAGAGAAAAAGAGAGAGAGGACTAGCTTGAGATCAGCATCATCTTCTTCCTCCTTTTTCCGGCAGTTTTTCCAGTTTTCCGGCGAAAACTTCAAGAATCCGGCGAGCTTGCAATTTTCCGGCGAACCATGACTGATTTGATTTCACTGATTTTTCTGGATTGTTTGATAGCTATGAGTGGCTAATCTTCTGGATCTTGGTGATGAAGAATTGTTCTTGAGCTCATTGGACTACATTAGGGGAGTTTTATCTATCTTACTATTAGTCTAGGATTATATATTTGAATTGCTAAATTTTGATATATGATTTTGGAACTGAGATTAATGGTGGTTATCTGTGTTAGTTTGATATTTGTAGTTGAGATTGGATTTTGTAGTGCGATTTTTATATGTGTATGAATTTCTTTGTGGTTTCAATGAAGCTATGTTGATTAGCATGATATTATCTAATTAATGTGGTTGATTTATACCCTTTTGAGGGACTGTTTAGAACTCAAATTTAAGAAGTCTCATATTGCATTATTCTAATTTTAAATTACACATTAGGTGGGTTAAAACAATTTCTCAAGAAGTAGTAGTTAGCTATGGTTGTAGGAGCTACTATTAATTGGGAATATTGGACTCAAGTGGTATCTTGAGGTTTTTCTTAAGACTTAATGAATCTTAACTCCCATAATCTTTTAGGAGCAAGGATAGTTACTTCTTCATTACCAAGAGCTTTCACCATTAAATTTTCTACCAAAGTATTTTTTATTATTTCCAAAAAGACTAAAAAAATATAGGAATAGTTTCTTTATTTTTATTTATGCATCTTAATTAGAGAAAACTATTTTAGGAACCCCAAATTTCTAACCATGTTTATATCACTTAGTTCATCTTAGGAAATTCAAAATAAATTTGGCTCCTTGATTAAGAGAACGATCCCGAGTTAATTGCACTGTATTGCATTTAATTCGTGGTAAATAGTGATTCGACCCCGAGGCGACTAAGGTTGAGTCAAATCAATATGTCCAACGAAGCCCAAAAAAAAGAGGAAAAATAAAACCTCTCAAATCTTAATTGAATGAAACAAAAGACAAATAAAACAACTGTGCGCCTAAAAACATTACCCAAAGGCTAACTTAATAAAATCAGGGGGAAAAAATAAAAATTAGCCTCTCAAAATGCATTTATTTTACATATGAAAAAAAGTACACGGAATTAGAGCAGAAAAACACTACAATGGAACTATCCATTCAAAAATTTCAACAAAAGAAAGCACCAAGAAATAGAGCTTTGGAGCTCCAGAATCCTCATCATCGCCTACAGGGGGCTTCCTCCTCTTCACGGTGCTCGAGATCATTGTTTGACATATTGTTTAGTAAGCAGAGAGAAAGATGCAGATCTGCAACATGATTTGCAACTAGTAGTGAATGGCAGATTTGGAGGCTGTGGAGCATGCTAGTAGTTCATGTTAAAGAATAAGTTAGAGTTGAATTCGCTCATGCCATGATAGCGAATCTCCATGACAATAAGGGTGAGACTATTGGGCACGGTGACAGAAATGGATGGATCTCAAGACTTTTATTGAAAGGTAGCGTTTATGATGGGTTTGAGGAAGACATTGTGCTCTCTTGGGTTTTAAAGAGAAAACTTGATATTTTTATGGAAGAGAAGGAACAACAAAATGTTGAAGGCGTGAGATTGAAGTTGAAATATCTGAAAAATTTGAATTTCAAAGACTGGTTTTTACAAGCTAATCGTTATAGCTCAAATAAAAAAAAATGGCGCGAGGTATATTGTTATATTTTGAAACCCAACCGTTACAATGACTAGTATTTTGAAAAGCTAGTTGTTATAATGACTAGGTTTCAATGATATTTGAGATTTGTTTACAAATATATATGAAAGAGATATATTTTTTAAATTTATTAAATTTAACTAGGAACTAACAAAATGAAAATATGGGGTGTGTGTGTGTATAAAAGAGATATATTGTTTAATTTATTAAATTTAATTAAGAACTAACAAATTCTAGGCTACATACTAGGAAATAGCTATAAAAATGGGATAAAATCATTTATTTATATATAAAAGAGATATATTGTTTAAATTATTAAATTTAATTAGGAACTAACTAAATGAAATAATGGTGTGTGTGTGTATACTCACAAATATATAAAAGAGATATATTGTTTAATTTATTAAATTTAATTAGGAACTAACTAAATAAAAATATGGTTAGATTTCTTCTCTTAATTAACTATTGAAATTCTATGCTACATATAGTAGGAAATAGCTATAAATATGGGATAAAATCACAATAGTCATATAATCTTGAAGCTTTTATTCTAACGGTAAGTAGCACTAATTTTTCTCTTATTCACTACAAAAAAAGGTCAATTTGTAGCGGTTAAAATGACGTATTTGTAGTGGTTTTAACCACTACAAAATCCATTTGTAGCGGTTATAGAAACCGCTACAAAATCTACTGTGGCAAACACATTTGTAGCGCTTAAAAAAAACCGATACTACATACTCCATAATCGTTATTGACACTGTAGCGGTCAAACATAACCACCACTATCTGAGTATGACCTGACGTCAACATTGTAACACCCCAATTTTCAAAAGCAGAATAATTTTTTTTTTCATTTAAAATCATTTCAAATCATCAAAGTAGAGTATTTGAGCGGAAGAGTAATTGATATATATTCAAAGTGCCAACTGTAGTGTGTCTAGCTGATTACAACGGTGGTTCAGTAACCGAGTATTTCAAAAGTGATGTACAACAACAAAAAGAATGCTTCTGCGGAACGTCAAAAGGAAGTCTTCAGTCGGATCTTCTATGCAGCCTGCTTGCCCTTCTCCTCGGCTCTCGATCCAGAGGCTATGTTAAGAGCTGAGGTCCAATGCATACAGACCCCAGGTAACTGTTAACCTCATATTTACATATAGAGTATATGGACTACAGACACTCACAACATTAGCAGTATAAGAGCACATAATACAAGCATCTCCCAGACATATGTATTCTGGCGGCACATAGGCCCTCTGTAGCGTAACCCTAGCAGCACCAAGGCCTCTTGAACCCTAGCAGCACATAGGCCCCCTTGAAGCTTTTCCTGGCGGCACCTAGACCACTAACAAGCGTATCCCAATACCCAGCAATCATAACAACAGTACATACAATACACATAGCACATACACGCATACCATAAATATCAGAGTTAGTGTTACAGTATGCGAACGTACCTTTGTTGACAATATATGATATGACTGTTGGTCAGAACGTAATCACCAATATGCTATAAGGATAATATCACATGTAATCAATTACTAACATCATAATAGTCATTTTAGTCGTAAATGACCATTTTACCCCTAACCTCTCTAATTGGCGAAATTTCTCCAGAACTTCGTTACTTTGACTCTAATCTTCCAGAATTTCAACATATCTCTTATTCCAACATATTTTCCAAAATAAATATCATATCTATCCTAAAACATGATATCTAAAACATACTGGAAGATTAAAGATCAAAACAACATCTACCCTAAAACTTTAGGAACTATCGAACTAAAGACTAGAACCGAAGAACTTACCCAGAACTTCGCTACAAATTTCCCCGGGCTCCTCCTTCTTCTCTTGCTCTAAAATTTCTAATTCCTTGAGAGGATTTGGTGTGAAAAATTATGAAGAAGGCTAAGGCTATTTATAGAAAAAGACGATGGCATTTCGGTAATTCCTTTGAACTTTGTCTGATCAGTTTCTGACCGTTAGATTACACTTCTTTGAGGTGGCACAATCCTGGCCATACACCTCACAAAGATGATGTCATCCATATGACATCATTCCTTGCTTTTTGGTCTTGTACCGATAAAGCTTCCTATTCAGTGTCCTAATCGCATATTCTTGAGAAATCTCAAAATTCCGGGAACATAGCCCCGAAGATCTCTTCTTCCTCTTTCAAGATACTTGGGTTAACTAAATTTTTGATCCCATTTAGGGCATTCCGTTGCTTGCCGAACATTTCCAGACATACACCGTCGGATACAAAAATGACTTCCGGCAACACCAACTTCTGGAAAATAATTCACTGATTCGTAATATGTCCTGGTTTTTACCAACTCACCCTCGGATTTCAAGTTATGATTTTATTTCTATAGGTTCTCATTTCTACTATCTGCCTTAATTCCACAAAATATCTTCTTGGTCTTATCTCTTGATCATTTTGTCGGTTACAGAAATGACTTCGGAGATAAGCCACTCTGAGATAAAAAATCACTTGTTTATAATATACTCTGACTTTAGAAATCTAATTCATTGTTTTCAAGGTAGGATTTATTTTCTATCGGTTCTCGTTTATCCAATCAACAAAATATCCTATTATATATTATTATTATAATCAAATTACAATTTTTTCCTTCTCCTTCCTTTATCAATGTCGGCACACACATATATATTATATATATTCACTTTATTTTTATACTATTTTAATTAATCACATTATTCTCTTAATTCATGCTTTAGATAATTAGCCAATAATTATATAATTAATCATTTACTAATTGTTGATAATTTTCTTAATTAGTAATAATTATTATCTCACAACTATTTTACTGACATTGGTAATTTATGCACCATGCATAATATTAAAAATCATAGGGCAACTTATGTTCCCCAAAATGATATTTAATTTTGCCTCATTATTTTCCAAGGAAAATAATCTCATAAATTATCTAAATTAGAGACAACATACTTTCTAATTTTTAATAAATATTTAATTGTCTCTAAGGATTTTATCATAATTTTCTTAGGGTATTTTATAACCCATAAATATTTCAGGGACCTATTTGCAAATTATCTAATGTTTTAGGGACCTTTTCACACATTATTTAATCTCATGAGAAATTGTCCTAATAATAAGATAAATTCAATACAAGGTGTTTGAGACCTCATATTCACCTATTTTCAATAGGTATATTCTACTAATTTATGATATTTACCCTAAGTCAAATTTTAGGGTATTACAAATATCATACATTAGTAGCGGTTAGAAAAACCGCTACAGGGTGAACTATTGTAGCGGCTGTAAAACCGCTACTAATTTTGTACAAATTCATTATGTCGTAGCGATTACTTAACCGCGACAAATGGTTCTCGCCATTATTTGAGGGAAAAATAATTTTGCCACCAGTTTGAATTCATTTCATAGTTGTAGCGGTTTTATAACTGCTACAAAATATTCCTTCCATTTTATCCGAAAAATATTTTCCCTCCATTTTCAATTTTGTTATTTGTAGTGGTTTCAATATTCTCGCCATTTTATCTACAAAATATTTTCTTGCTATTTTCAATTTTTTTATTTGTAGCGGTTTGAAACCGCTACAAATATTTAGTCATTTTTTTTGAATTTTTTTACTTCATATTTTTAATGGTTCAGTAAACCACTACAATTTCATAAAAGAAAAAAAAATCTCAGACTTCATTAAAATAAATATTTAAATAATTTATATTTTATAAAAAATTTATGAATAATATTTATAATTAATCATTATGAATATTTCAATAATTATTAAATATTTAATTAATAACATATTTCATTATCAATAATATATATTTTTATTAAAATCAATGATATTAAAATGTAATAATTGATTATATATATATTTATTGTATATGTATAGTTTATTATAGGTTAATTTAAATAATATTTAATATTAAAAATAATGTGTGTACAAGTAAATTAAATATTTTGTGTGAAGGTAGATAGAATTATATGTGTGAAAGTAGATGAAAAAATGTGAGTGAAAGTGGAAAGAAATTAAAAAAAATCATACAATTCTTAATTAAGAAGAATCAGAATCACAAATGTAGAACAAAAAAATAAATATTGTGATAATCATCATATTTGATCCTGTTGAACAACACGTACCTTCTTGAAACACTTAATCTCTTTGAGAAAATGTAGAAATTTGAGAGACAACGAGGAGAAAATGTGTTAGAAAACGAAAGTGGAGCATATTAAATGTGGTTTGGTGGGGGTGTTTATATACTGGTATGTGTACTTGTTTTGTAGCGGTTGATGTTGCGCTTTGGTATCATTTAATATAAGTAGTGGTTAAGGTCGCGGTTTTTGTAGCAGTTATATAGTTGTAGTGTTTTATGTTATTTTACAAATAAGTTAAACAATTAAACGTAAGCTTAAAATATGTTTTTTTTCCGGCAAAAAAAAGAAGCTAAAAAAATAAGTTTTTTTTTTTAAAAAAAATATAAGATTACATATTAAATCTTAAGCATAACTTCAATTTTTCCTCTCAATCTTCGTCACCATCCCTGCAAAAAAAAAGAGGATAAAATGCCACTTGTGAGTTGAATATGTTTGAACACAAATAAAACTTTATTTAAATGTTCTTATTTCATAAAGTGTATATTAAAAAACATACCCGAGTTTTGGGTCAGCAATCCCTGATCTCGTGAAACGGTGCAAAACTTGAACCTGTTGACATTGTATGCCGTAAATCTTTGGGCATGGTCATGCGAGAGCTCTGAATTCTGGTAAGTGCGGGTTGTGGTCATTCATCATTCTCCTCCTAAACCAACCTGAGAATTCTCTGTGGACCTTTATATCAATCTCGGATGATGTCTGTGTACGGATCCTCAGCTGATGCTTGACATAACTCCTGAATTCCATGCGATTAAACTTGCAAAGAAAATAATGAAATGTGAGTACAAAATGTAAGGAAATATAAATGATAAAATATATATGTGCACAATCTTTACTGAAGGTACGGTTCAAATTTAGTGCAATTAATCAAGACACGTCTATGTGCTTGAAGTTTATCAAGTGCCGCCAGTTTGAAGTTCTCAATTCCGCCAACTGGTTTATCGACATGAGGGATTAACAACTCTATTGCTGATGACTCTGGCTCTGGCTCTGGAAAATCATCTACATGAGGCGGTCGGTTGAATGACATCTCAATGTCATCAAAGTACTTGGAACAAAAACATAAGACCTCGTCCTGTAACATCCCAAATTCTAGGTTCGAAAATCGTGTCGGTCGACACTTAGTTTTAAGAAAATCACAGAGTTTTGAGATGCTACAACTCAGAGTACTGCGAAAATGGATAACGTGCGCCAAGATTTGGATAATGAGTATATGATATAAAATGCCCAGACATATGATGATGCCCCGACATAAGCTGATATTTTAAATATCCCGAAGGAATATTCATGTGATACAATTTACAGAGATTTGAATACATTTCTCTGATAAAGAAAGTCTTAAATTAGACCTATGGCTTGGAACCTAACATCAGTTAATTAGACAATTTGGCCAGGTCGGTGTTCAATCTAATGGGAGTCTCACCAACTCTATGGCGACTTGTGACAACCCACCGATGAAACCTTCCTTAGTTTAAGCACTAAATGGTCCGAAATAACTTTGTTAAATCCGTGTCAGAATACTCTGCCAGAAACTAAGTCCTACTAACTTCTACCGACCTTCATCTTCGACCGCTGCCTCTTCACGGCTCTTTCCATCGGCACCTTCTCTATCTCGGTTTCTTTCCTGTACTATTCATTAAGATTGAGGTCCAATGCCCATTGGACCTCAGGTAACAGTTAACCTTATGCTCAAGTATAACAGTATGCATGATAGATATTCATTTACAATTCAGCATATAACTATACATAGCACACAACACATGTCATAGTTCATATCACAACAATACCTCTACATAGCACACAGGCCATGTAAGGTCCACATAGTTTGCACATAAACCAGTACCACGCCCTAGAGCGTGTCCTCAGCGCTAGGAAAACATCCATACGGCATTAACAAGACTGTAACCCATTTTCACATAATAGCTGAATGTATAAACAGTGACTTAAGACAGAGTCTTAATCACAGTGCATGACCCAAGACCCAGTCTTGTCCACGATTATATGAATCATCACATCACATATAGAGCATACAAGCAGCATAAGAAATAGAGTTACAGTACGCGCCTGTACCTTCATTGACGATATCGGGTACTTTCGTTGAAATATGGTACGTTTGACAGCGGTACGACAACGGAAACAGCGGTTCGTGTTTTCAGATATCCTATAAGGATTATATCACAGATATGAATATTTAATATCATAACAGGCATTTTAGGTACAAATTACCATTTTGCCCCTAGTTTGATTAGTCGGTGGAATTTTGCCAGAGCTTCGCTACTTTGACTCTAATCTTCCAAAATTTTGCCGTATCTCTTTCTCCATCATATTTTCGAAATAAATACCATATTTAAACTTAAGCATGATATCAACAACATATTGGAAGACTAAAAGATCAAACTAACATTTCTACCATAACTACCGAACGAAGCTAGAATCTTAAGACTAGGGACCGAAGAACTTACCCAGAACCTTGCTACTCCTTCCTCCGAGCTCCTCCCTCTCTCTAACATCTCTCTAGATTTCGAACTAGGCAAGTGAATTGGTGAGAAAATGAAGGAGAATGGAAGGGCTATTTATAGAAAAAGGCAATGACATTTTGGTAATTCCTTTGAATTTTGTCTGATCAGTTTCTGATCGTCGGATCGCACTTATTTAAGGTGGCAAGATCTTGGTCATACACCTTACTATGCTGACCTCATCCTATGTCACCAAGGTGATGTCACCAACTTGCTCAAGAAGCTTTCTACAGATAAAGTCCCTGTTCGGTGTTCTAATCACATAATCTTGAGAAATCTCAAAATTCCGGGAACATAGCCCCGAAGATCTTTTCTTTCTCTTTTAAGATACCTGGGTTATCTAAATTTTTGATCTCATTAAGGACATTCCGTTGCCTGCCGAACATTTTCGGACAACCGCTGTCGGTTACGGAAATAACTTCGGAGATAGCCTACTTTGAGATAAAAATTCACTTGTATATAATAAGTCCTTATGTTAGATACTTAGTTCATATATTTTGAGATAGGATTTATTTTCTATCAGTTCTCCTCTATCCTATTTGCTTTTTCTCAAAATATCTCACTTTATATTATTATTATAATCATAAATATGTAGATATTATTATTTTGCTACTACACACACACACATGCACAACACTTAGACACACACACACTCACAACTCTCCACATCTCATAACACTCACACACCACACATCTCACACACACAAATTTTGGTTTTTCTTCTTTATTCATGTCTAAACAATTAGCCATTAATTATTTAATTAATCACTTACTAATTGTTGACAATTTTCTTAATTAGTAATAATTATTATCTCACAACTATTTTACTTACATTGGTATTTTATGTCCCATGTAATATATCAAAAATCACAGAGTCAATTTTGGTTTCAGAATACATTTTAATTTTTCTTCTTTTTATTTTCAAAGGAAATAATTTATTAAATTGTCTAATTTAAGGACAATATTCTTTCTAATTTTTAATAATTATTTTACTGCCCTTTAGAATTTATCACAATTCTTTTTAGGATGTTTTATGACCCTAAAATGCATTTTTAAGCCTTTTTGACACTTAATTTTCTTTATCCCTCCTAATTTCATGAGAAATCACCTTAGGAAATAAGGTAATTATTATACTAATTTTGAGACTACAAATTCACCTATTTCCAATAGGTATTATTTGTCAATATAATTATCTGGGTATTACACGTCCCCAATATAACCTTCTGCAATTGAACCTTCAGGCCACACCTTATTCCTCATGTAAGATTTCAGTTTCCCAAGAAAGCTATAAAGTAATGAATGAAAAATGTTGAGACATTAATGCTGAAATATGTGACTAAGTAGTAATCGTAAAGTAATTAATTTTAAGTGAGTACCTCTCAATAGGATACATCCATCGGTAGTGAACTGAGCCAGTAAGCTTTGATTTGTGAACAAGGTGTACTGTCAGGTAAACTATGACCATGAAAAGACAAACACAGAACCTACCCGGTTCCAAACCTATCTCTCCGAGGAAACATATATACAGAACCTACCAAGTTCTAAATTACCCTACCCGAGGAAAATATATGCAGAGCCTACCCAGCTCTGATGTCCTCAGCACACAGAAAACCACAAGCGCAGAACCTATCCGGTCCCAAATTCCTTTGCACATAGTTGAATGGCTAACAACAAATATATTATATGTAATCAAACATGTTTATAAAAAAAATTCCACAATTCATGGCATTTATCCATACACAACATACACACAAACATAGAAGGTTAGAATTACCACCTTGTGCAATATCAAACCTTAATACATCCAAACTTTTCGGGGTGCGTGCGTTCAGGAAAGTACCTATAATTTGGAATGATGGTCATCACTTAGTACCATTATTAATAGAATTTTGGGACCTTAAATTATCATGTTTATTACCATTTTTACCCTTACCACATTAGGGTTTAATTAGGTATCTTGAATTGATCAATTCCAGTCTTTATCTTTGACTGTCCAGAAAAATTATAGTAACTTGTGGTATTTTTCATTAATTGTAAAAAATAAAAAAAAAATGTGAAATCAACTCATACGTGCTCTATGACCACTCTACTCTTAAGGAAAAATAATTTCATTGGTCAAAGAACAATTTATTAATCCCAATTTTTGAAACTCTACTCATTGTCCAGATTGATTTTCCAGAAACATGTCCTATCTTTAAAAATTTGAATTAATTTTTTAGAGCTCCTAAAATTACCAATTTTATATCCACTAAATCTCTGACAATCCTCTATAAATCTAAAAAATTTCAAGGTTTCATCACATTCCAATTATTCCTAGTTTCCAAAAACTTACGAGCTATCCAATATGTTTTCTAGAAACATGTTTTAACTTTAAGAATTAATAACTCACTACACAGAGCTTTAAAAATTATCAACCACCTATCAAATTAAAGCCCTATGGGTTCACTATATGACTGGAAAGTTAAATAATTTTATGAGCACACTAAGCCAATCAAATACAACAAACAAGCTCTCTGCCCAAATTTGTTTTCCAGAAATTAGGGTCATTTTGTAACATTATTTCTCTCTTCTTAAAAATTAAAACTTACAAAATACCAAACATTTTAAATATATGAGTGTCTTCTACCTCTATGGAATTTATCAAAATTTTTAAGGGTAAACCCAGTCAAACCATCAAACAAGCTTACTTACCTCAGGATTCTAAAAATGACAGTTTTCACTTCTTTAATGAGCTTGATATTTTATACTAAAAAATCTCTTTAAAAATTTATTGAAAATCTTATTCCCACACCATTTTCCATGAGGAACATGATGGTGGTCTCTGATTTACCAAAATCCATTCATATTTTTGAGTTTACCCCATATTTCGAAATCTGGGTTTCCAAGATAAACTAAGAAAAATTTAAGAAGAAGATGATGTGCTTACCACTACCCTTGTCTTTGGATTTATGGTCTCTTCCTCTTCACCTTACTTGGCTCAAACTTTTTAGCCTATACTCAAGAATGACATGCATGTGGGTTATGCCATTAACCATAACATACATGCAAGTAGAGAAATCATT
This sequence comes from Acacia confusa, assembly GCA_037074495.1. NCBI lineage: Eukaryota > Viridiplantae > Streptophyta > Magnoliopsida > Fabales > Fabaceae > Acacia > Acacia confusa. Next base: position 9,481,008 of record CM073504.1, on the reverse strand, counting down.
GCAAAACAAGATTGCAACTCACTTACCTTCTACTTCTTGCTTTTAGCTGTGGAGATGGGAGAATGATTGAATAAATATTGATGTTTCTAGAAAGGAAGGAGAGGCACGAATTGTAGAAGAGAGGGAGGAGAGTTTTTTGTTTTTGTGTTGGAGAAGGGAAGAGAAGGGAGTATGTGCTGCGGAGGAATAAAAAGAGAAGTCAAATGATGGAATGAAATGAGAGAGGGAGTGAATATAAAATCTGATCCAATGCATGTGTATATGAAGCCACGGCAATTAAAAGGAAATCAATAAATAAAATGAAATAAAAAATTTGATTTTGGATGTGGTTGCGACATGTGTTGCCTTTTTGCATGTGTGTGTTGGCTTGTGTATATGGTGCCATGTGTTCATTGGTTTGTGTTGTTGGTTCTCAAAGTTTTGATGATAACAAGACTTAATAGATTAATTTTGTTTTTTGAAACAAAATGTGTGTTTGTGAAAAGAAAATATATTTTGAAGAGTCAAATTACTCAAGTAAGGATTCCCGTTACTTAAGTAATTCTTAAAGATATCATTTTAAATACTCTGGAAAGCAAAACCTGTCTTTGTGATTCATTACTTGAGTAATATCGAGCTCTTGGCATATCTTAAAGGCGAGCTTCATGGATACTCAAGTAAAATATTTCTTTTACTCAAGTAACAATTGCAAGTAATTAAGGATTAGCTAGTTTGAAGAGTCATTAGATATTACTCAAGTAGGAAATTTATTACTCAAGTAATGTATCAATATTACTCAAGTAACATGAGATGATACTCAAGTAATCTTATTATAGAAACTATTACTTTCCAACTTTACTCGAATTACTTATGGACTCACGACATTACTCGAGTAAGCTCTTGTGGTTACTCAAGTAATGCTTAGGACAAATTGGTACACATGTTTGGCCTCTTTAATCTTTGATTAATTATTATGGGTCATCTTATATTTATTCTTAAACATTCTCAAAATCATTATTGTTGTATCTAATCATCCTTTTGAGTGATTTACATATGCTTAACATTGTTTAAATTGAGATTAGCAGAAATGGTCATTTATTGTGTCAGACACATTTAATGAAAATAGATACAAATGAAACAAAAATTCTGAGTAGACACAAACATTCCTTCGAGGCACACTTATTCCAGCTATTATTCATAGTCAATATCTGCTCCAAATACTTCGACGGTGAATGCATTTAATGAAGCCACCAACAATTGTATGCAACAGAAAACATCTGTGCCTAACGAAAATGCGAAGAGACTCAACAGCTATATTCAATATCCCTCAATGGCAGAATAGTATAAAAGCTCGCTCATTCAATTTTACCACCTACCGAAACTCTGTGCATTTATTATTGTATTATTGCAATCAACTGTTTCATCACCTTCATTTTAATATCTTTGGATATAAATTGCTCTTCAGTATTTATCACTTATTTACTCAGTGAGGAGTTAATCTTTATTCAATTTATCTATAAATCTTAAGATTGTGGAACCTTAAGAGTGGGTATACAATTACAACTTGTAAGGGGAGTAAGTCCTTGTGATAGGATCATCTTGAGTACAGAGTGTGTAAGTTGTATAAGAGTTTGAGATAGTGAAATACCCAAAATGATTAGAGACTGGACATATGTGAAGAGTTAGACTGAACCAGTATAAATTCTCTATGTTCATCATTCTTTCTCAATCACTATTTTTCATTATTCTTGATTTTTATCGAAAATATTTTAAGAATCACCTATTCACCCCCTATAAGTGATATTTCTGTTTTACATGTGCGAGTGTTGTCTTGTTGCACAGTTTGAGAAAGTGTCGTATGTGTTAATTTTTGGTATTCATGGTCTCGATTTCCCTGTTTGGCTTCCAATGTTATTGTCGATTTGCGTGTTTTGGATTTTAGCGTTGTTGTCTCGGGTTGTGTGTTTGGGTTCTATATTTGTTGCCTTAATTTGCGTGTCTGGGTTTCTGTTGTCATTGTCTTGGTTTGCATGTCTCGGGTTTGTTTTCGTTTATCTTGGTTTACGTGTTTGGTTCCAATGTTGTTGTCTTAGTTTACATGTCTGAGTTTTGTAGTCATTACCTCAATTTACATGTTTGGGTTTCGTTGTCATTACCTCAGTTTGTGTGTTTGAGTTTTGTTGTGAGTTTTCTTGGTTTGTATGTCTGGGTTTTGTTGTCGTTGTCTCAATTTGTGTGTTTGAGTTTTGTTGTGGGTTATGTTGCACATTTTTTTAGGGGGTACTGTTTAGGTTGTTTTTCCATTGTTTGTTGTGTAATTTCTCCCGAATACTCAATATTCAATAAATAAATAATATCCAACTTGATATTAAACCTTGGTAGATATTATTGAATATTCCCAAATATACATGGTTTTTGGTAAAACACAAATCAGGACATTACACAATTGAGGTCAAATAATTTTGAAATTTTCCTGAATTGAAGTATACATCATAAGCTTTAACTTAATAGGTAATTTGTAATTTTTGGAGTTATATACAAAAAGTTATGAATTTCTAAAGTTGACCTTATTTTGGAACATGAATCTGGACAGTAAGGGTATTTTGGTAAAACTGGAACAATACGAATTATTGGAGTTGAAGGTGGTATGTTTATTTGAAAATAGACATATCAAGGATCATTTAGGCTTCGGAATCACTTGATTTAGACATGTGCATAATTAATTATGATTTTTTCAAGATTGGTGACAAATTCTAGAAAGTCTGGGGAAAATCTGAAAATAAAAGTAAAAAGGGCAAGAATGGAAATTTTGGCGTTTTTGGAAATAAATAAATGACCTTTAGCTAAAGGAGGATTAAATAGTAATTAATCCAAGTATTATTTTACTTATGGAGAATTTACATAATTAATGGAATTGTTTATAATTATAGGGAATGTCGTCACTGGGAGATTTTAAAAGAATTTGGGAGTGATTGTCAGTTAAGATTTGTCAGGTAGTAAATCTAATCTCACGTACTTGGTATATCTGTGTATGCCTGTTTGAACCATGATTGTGAATCTGTGTATGGGACACGCATTTATCACACTCAGTTGCTTTTGGGTTCGAGGCCCAGCTGTTGTTTTTCCTGTGTTGTGGATCAAGAACTAGTTGTGTGCTTCGTAGTCATCGCTATGCATATATATGACTAAATGTTCTAGGATTTGTTGTGTGCATTCAAAAATTGCCATGTGCTATGGCCAACAGTCATTGCTTGTGCATATGGTGACTATGTGTGATAGATACTGAACGCCGTATTGTTTATGTACATTATTGTGGTTAACTATCATATGTTGTATATTCATTTTGCTTGAGATTAATATGTTACTTTAGGATCCTTCGAGATTCCAACCCTTGTTACTGCCTATGAATTGTATAGTACATTGGATGCAGCTCCTAGGGCAAGGCAGCGAATGTCAGCAAATGGAGGTGCTGGATTAGTTTCAGATTGTTCAAAGGATATTTGTAGCAAAATTTGTGTAATTATGTTAAGAATTTACAACCAATGTTTGTAATATATTATCAGTATACTATGCCCAAACCATTTTACCATTGCTTTGTGCTATAATGCTCTGATGTGTGATGTATTATTGGAGGGGTGTTATGAGGATTAGTCACTGAACAAGTTGAGGTACTGGGTCAAAGGTATATGGATCAGACTGTAGTCAAACTGGAGTTAACCCAGGGCCAAAAGGATGAGAAATTGAAGATTTTAGGGTTACTAACATGAAATTATTAAAAAAAATAAAAAATTAAATCAGGTCATTGCCCCTGGACTAGACCGAATCGATTTACTAGCTGGTTTGCAGTTTATGGGCTGAATCGGCCAATTCTGTCCGAGTTTAGTTACACTAACTTTAACCACCCTTAACTAAGATACATTTGCTCGTAAAATTAAACTCAATTTCACATCATCCATAACAAAATTATCCTTATCTCAAATAAATAATTATGAAAAATTAATCTTTTAATATTTATAGTTTTGTCATTTATAACTCAACCCTTATATTTTGACTTAGTACAGCTCAATTTCTATAATTTTAAATTAATTATAACTTAGTCCCTACAATTATTAAAATTTTATAATTTAGTTCCTATGTTTTAGAAACAAAAATCATAGATATAATAAAGGTTAAGAACTAAATTATAACATGGTTAAAACTATAGAGACCAAATTGCAATGAGTTAAAATTAAGGGATCGAGTCATAAATAAGTCAAAACACTATAAGAGTTGAATTACATTTGTCAAAGTATAGAAACTAAATTGCATTGCAGTTAAGTCAAGACTACAGAGATTAAAAGATCAAGTTTCCCAAAAATTATATGTAAATAAGTCTCAAAATTTTATTTAATATATAATAAGTTTGAAGAAATTTAATTTGTACAAATAGAAACTTTCATATATATATATATATATGTATGTATGTATGTATGTATGTATGTATGTATGTATTTATGTATATATATGTATGTATGTATGATATTTACACGTCAATACTTCTATTTAATGGTTTGATATTTATTTGGATTACTTATTTTAAATTATTTTATTCTATCACATGAATGTGACATAAGTTTTAACCATGAGATAGATATGGTAGACTGGTGTAGAAAAGTGATACTTGCAAACGCTTGGTGAGATATCGTAGGCTGGTGTAGATTGATTATTACATTAGAACTTTTCAATGGGAGTGCCACCCTCGGCAATAATAATGAAGGCTCAACTTTTTGAACTTGTACGTAGAGGAAGATATCCTATCCTTCAATATTTAGAGAAATTGAAGATTTATTATTATAGCTAGGATTGAAGAAATGCCCACCACAATCATTTGATGTATCTTTGAAAAGTTGAATGTCGAGAAAGATTGCATACTCCAGATTTCTTGAATGCATGATTGCAAGGGGAGACTCATGTTTACCATGATGTAAGACATTATTGCGCTTTCTCCAAACCTGTATTAATCAAATATAGTATACCGCACATCACATCAGAGAAGGAAGACCATCTTGACGAAAGATGGACAAGTGTTCCTTACAATCACACTTTAAATTCTAAAAAGTTCACGAGGAAGTAAGAAAGCAACCAAACCAAAGTGACCTGGATAGGGGCATGAAATAAATAAATGTTCCATAGATTTATCAACTTCACATCCAAATAGACAAAGCACAGAAGAATTCTAGTGATGTTTCTCCAGCGTATCACGAGAGGCACCATAAAAGTTTCCAGATAAATAGCAACTACGTACTTGAATAGAAGCCGGATTTTAAAAAAGAATCTCCAGAAGTAATCAACGCTAGCACCATAAAAACTCAGAATGAGAACTGAGTCACCCCATCCTTGACTGAATAAACACCGGAGGCAATGCCACTCAAACACAAACATTTTGGAAGATCTAAAATGTAGAGGGGTTTCAAGAATAGCATTACCATTAACCAAAGAATACAAAGTGCAGACTAAAGACGAATTCCATTTAACAGAATTCCATGCATAAGTTGGGGACCAAAGACGTTACATAAGCTTAAGTCTTCCTTGGACCTACAAAAAGATAAGGGAAGTCCCACACTACGAGTACAACAGATGACTACTTATTATTTAACTAATTAGAGCATTTAGCGAATTAGCTAAAAGAAATTAGTTTGAGGGGACTCTAATACAATAATTCTCCCAGCTTGGCTTCATAGCTCTCTCCCTCCCTCTGTATATATAATTACAGAAGCTGAAACTTCAAACACCATAATATGTGTGTATATATAATATGATTTCAAAATGACCATTAATTGATGCTAGAGATTGTGTTTCTCTGCTCATCAATGAATGAATGCACATTTATGTTTCTATTTGAATAAAGACAACCTGCAACACATCCAAGGCCAAAATCTTTAGTTGTATGAAGAATGAACTAATGGCCACATAAATAAATAAACAACTAAGTAAGTAAAAAAATAAATTAGTGCCATCAAGGAAGAGAGCAGAATGCCGCATCATTTTTTTGTCATATATTTCATGGGAAATATCCTAATTGAAATTTCATAAAAAGAATTGAAATCTTCGAATGCTAAAAGTTTACGTTCAAATCAAACCTTCAACATAGCGCGCGCGCACACACACATTTCAAATTCCGTCAAACCAACGTATCTAATATATATTTTTATATATAAGTAGCTAGGTAAACTAATTAATTACCCCAGCTTGAGGGATGTATCGGAACTATCACAGTCTTGGGAGGATTGTCAGATGAACTGCAAATGATGATGGACTCAGAAGACTGCCCTTGTTCTTGTGCAAGTCTTTCTAAGTTTCTACTTCTTTTGTGTTACAAGACTTTCAATTCTTAACATTTAAGAAGAGAGGCAATAATTTATAAGAGAAGATAGTAAAAGAAAATGTTTAATCACCTGCTTCATTCTTTTATTTTGTCCATGGGTTGCATTCCCTGTACATTGAAGCAAAGAAGGTGACTGAGACTGTAGAACATTAATTGTTAGTGTCATAAAATATAGCAACATGTATGACTTGGGATATTTCTTGAAATCCATTATATATCAGTGAAATCACATACATAAGTTTGTTAGAATATGAATCTGAATCCTACTATATTCATCAATGGATTCACATAGAAATTATCATTCAAGTGAAAACTCAAGTGACTCTTTGTATTATATTCTTTTTCAGACAAGAATCCTCCACAATAGTGGCCTATATATTTCCCACCTCTCCCATTTCTCTATAACTAAAGTCGTACAATCACTATCTGATTAGTCATATTCGGGCATTGTGGAACCTAATTGGGTTCTTGGGCAAACTCCCTCGAATGCATTGTCAAAACACACAAAATTGTTGGAAGCAATTTGGATGTTACATGAGCAATCTTCTTTTTTCCCTTTCACATACATTCATTGAACCATTTTGTTTTCTCCAAATGTTAAAGACTTGTTTTTAATATGTTTGGAACTATACATTGTGTGACTTAAATTTATTGAGTAAAACTTTTGTAAACTTGACATAAAAGTTTTTCCTGCTTCTAGATATATTAGTTATATAATGAAATTTCCTTTTACATGCAACTAAACACATCATTATTGCTTATATGCAAGGAATCATTAAGTGATGATCAGTTGATAAAAAAGCCAAAATCTATACATGATTTTCTTTGGGACATATATGTATTTACCTTTCTCTTACGTGCGTTGATCTGTTTGACGATTCTTTCATCCTGAAATAATATTCATAGTAAATATGTCATCCCAAAATCATGAATGCAATAACTCATAGTTATTGGATAAGGAAGAAAACAAGCCAATTTCTTCTCAAGATGAAAAATAACTTGCAGTTTTAACCACAAAAGTAGATAATTCTTTTATAAACGGTAAAGGCATTCCTTTTAAAAATGTAAAAAATAATGAAGTTTGATAAGACCAAAATATAGATTTTATAATAGGAACTGTCCAGATCAGGTAGATCCTATATCAGCACCGTAGAATGTTTAAAGAAAAATACTGAATCTTGAGATAGAACACTCCGAACAAGGTGGTCTCCTACAAATTTATAAGGTATTATTGATTCAATATTATACATGATTGATGAAAAGGTGGTCCTTGTCCTTTTCAATTTCTTATACATACAATTCCTGAAAGTAAAAGAAAGAAATTGATAGCATAAAGGAATCCTAACATTCTTAAAGTTTGTGCCTTTAGAGCCTTTTTTAGCCAAACATTGAGGGCCCAGTTAGTCTACGGAAATCATGAAAATGGAATGGATTTTCAATACCCATAAATTTTTGTATGAAGTTGAAAATCATGGAAGACGTTTAATTTTTTATATTTGATGAACTAAAATAAAATCAAAACCATGTAAAATGCTAAAAAGAAAAAGGAAAGGAAAAAAAAAAAACTCTCCATTGTAGTTCCTCAGGTGAAGGGTATTAGTGAAAAAGTGGCGTGATTGAGAATCAAGATTTATCTCATTTTTATGGAGAATCATGTCTGGGATGCATACAAAAAAAAAAAAAGCAAACCAAACAAACCATTCCTAGGAATACAAATTGAGAGTATTAGGAATTGAAATTCAAGGAATCCAATCAAACAATCCCTTAAAGTTCATACTTGTAACACATTTTTCTTTCTTTGCATATACAATAAAAAAATTTATATAACCCGAAGTCTAGCTCCTTCTATGCCAAAATCTAAGTCGCTTTCAACTATTTTACCCAAACCTGGTTAAAGTTAATTAGACCTCTTGTATTTCGCAAAAATTACTTGAACATTCCAAAATAACCCTTATTAAACTGTAATCTCATATTAATGATATCTCTCTCAATATCTCTCATGAATAGGAGGTGAATTTGGTAGGAAATCATGTAATGCTCACTATATTCTATAAAATGACTTACATTTTGAGCTTCCCAAATCTTCTAAAAAAATGTGACTCGCATGGAACTTCACAAATTTAGAGGGTCAAGAGTGAACCATAAAAAAGAACAAATCAAAACCTTTGACTTTGAAACACGAGACACGCCTCTTCGAAGTCTTTCCTCTATTTCCTGCAATTCTTCAAGTGTGCATTCCTGAAGTTCTTCTCCATTCAATCGCCTGTTGAATGATTTAGTGATGAGAATCATGTATCTCAGTAACATAATATTCTCAACATTAATTCATGGTATGTGTAAAGCTATTGAATACCTCAATTCACGGGTCGTTTTTGCTACTACCTCGCTCGCCTTGTTCTCATCACCTTCAAGCTAGCACATATTTCAACAACAACAAAAATCGAGAAGATTAGCCTTTCATGATTTTCCATTTCTTCATGTATTCTCAAAAATTGATTTCAACATTAAAGTAATTATCCAATCTTTTCAGTTCTCTGTGGATTTTCCGGACCTAGCTAGGGTTTTCTGTAGGGAAATACGGTTTAATTTACTGTTAATGCATATTATAGTGTATGCATAAGATTAGCCCCTATAATCCTTGAACCTGACTATCAAATCTTGAAGCTATAATTTTTTTTTGGGGCCTGGGGTGGATCTTCTAGAAAAAAAGGAAGCTGTTTAAAGCACAAATAATCAAGAGGGAGGAAAATATAGGTAAGACGAACTCAACTTCTTCAGTGAGTTAAAAGCTTCCTAAGAAGCAGATTCCCTTTCCCTCTGATTCATTTGGTTAATGTTTCCTCAGTTATGCAATTAAATAAGAAAAGAAAAGGAGTCAAGTTAATTAGAATGCGCTGTGTATTTACACACAATTTGAGATGTCATACTATTCATGGCTTATAAACTAGTACTTAACGTAAGTATATATATTGATATATTGATGGTGATAGACGACATTGATTTGTATTGATTACCTGCAGATCGACAGATGATTGGCCTAGTCTGAGTGGCTGAATGTTGCTCATACCTTTCAATTACCCGCTGCATACTGAAACCAACAAAAAAAAAAAGTAAACTCGCATGAGTGCCTTTCTTTTTCCATTTCAAGTCAATCAATGTTTAAGATCAGATCAATTTAGCACAGTTTCATGTCAAAATATATAGAGTATAAGGAAATACTTCAGAACCCCAATGGGAAAATTCAGAACTTTCAGAACTTCAAGTCTATATAACTATTTATTCATTTGTTGACCCTTTAAGTTATTAATTACCAACAGAAAACAGCATTTTACAAACACACATTCGTAAACCTTGAAGGTCACAACTTACAAATGCAACAAGAATTATATAGATTCCAACTAAAACCAGTGGTCTCAATGGAGGTCAAATTATAATTATATCTTTTAAATCCAACTCAAATAATGAAGATGGAGGTATTGACAACTGTTATTTCAACAACGCTTTATCAACTGTCAATCTTTTAGCAGTGAATGTATATCAGTTAAGGGGGAAAGGAAATCAAAACACAGGCTCCTAGCTAGCAAGGTTTTTTTATTTTATTTTATTTTTTTTATTTTTATACATTCCTAGCTAGCTAGTTTTATAGACTATACAAAGTGAGATATGATGAGCTCAAATATAATATATAGATTATAACATCCCAAATTCCATGTTCGAAAATCGTGTCGGTCGACACTTAGTTTTAAGAAAATCAACAGAGTTTGAGATGCTACAGCTTAGAGTACTGCAGAAGTGAATAACGTGCGCTAAGATCCGGACAACGAGTATTTGATATAAAATGCCCAGACATGTGATGATGCCTGACATAAGCTGGATATATTAAATATCCCGAAGGAATATTCATGTGATACAATTTACAGAGATTAAATACAATTCTCTGATAAAGAAAGTCTTAAGCTAGGCCTACGACTTGGAACCTAACATCAGTTAATCAGACAATTTGGCCAGGTCGGTGTTTAATCTAATGGGAGTCTCACCAACTCTATGGCGACTTGTGACAACCCACTGATGAACCCTTCCTTAGTTTAAGCACCAAATGGTTTGAAATAACTTTATTAGATTCATGCCAAAAACTAAGTCCTAATAACTTCTACTGACCTTCGTCTTCGACCACTGCCTCTTCACGGTTCCATCCTCCGGCACCTTCTCTATCCTGGTTTCTTCCCTGTACTATTCATTAAGGCTGAGGTCCAATGCCCATTGGACCTCAGGTAACAGTTAACCTCATGCTTATGTAAACAGTATATGACAGGTATCACAATAGTAAATTCACCATTATAACTTTCAAAATAACAACAAGCAACATAACACAGTTATTGCAATATGTATGTTACCCAAGTCTGCACATAACCAGTGCCACGATGGCCTATCGTGTCCTCAGCGCTAGGAAAACTCAACGGTGTTATCAAAACTATAATCCGTATTCAATTCAATATATCATGAGCAACTTTCAAAACAGAGTTTCAACATGTGAACACAACTATCATATATAAGCATACCATAAGCATAAGAGTTAAGGTTACAATACGCGTCCGTACCTTTTACCGTATAGTCGTCAAATGTTCGACCTTTGAATCCGGCTTTGGACTTCCCGGATGTCCTAACATATCACCATATCACTTAGAATAGTATCCTAAGAGATAATTTGACCTCTATTTACCCTTCTACCCTTGGTAGCTTTATTATTACAATTTTTCCCTTACATTTCTTGAAAAACGTAGTGCAGTATTTTCTGGGCAGATTTTTCGGTAACTTTAAAAAATCATAACTAATTCTAGAAAAATCATTTTAAGGTGAAACCAAAGCCAAAATTTCCCTTAACAAGTCTATTTTTAAGGAAAAATAACGGCTTCAACTCGTTCCAACCATATCATTCCCAGTTTCCACGTTTCCCAACACTGCCCAGAATTTCGCCCAGAAAATGTAGCTTAACTTCTGGAATTTATATCTTTTTGCACAGAGCTTTAAATGACACACTTTTTACAGATTTAGAAAGCCCTATATGTCTACTTTCATAATGAATTTTCCCAGAATTTTAGAATACCATCTTCTTCATAAAATACTGGCGTTTTTAACCCTGACTCCAGAAAACACTAATCGAAATAAAGCCATTGGAAACCATAAAAACATAAAAATAAAACTATTTTTGGAAGATTGAAGATCAAAACACATTTCTAGCATTTCTATTTCATAACCCAAGAACTTAAACTATGAACTAAAAATTCCCTTACCTCTTGAAGACCACTTGCCTCCTATTTTCTACAGCTCTTCCACACTCTCCCTTTCTCTCTAAATTTTTGGTGATACCTTGAGGAATTGGTGAGGATTTATGAAGCCAAGGACCCCTATTTATAGTGGAAAAATGAGTAGCCTCCAAGTAACTTCCCATTGATCCTAGCCCTTGATTTTTGCTTGGTGAGGAGGCAAAGATCTCCCCCTTACACCTCCCCAATTTGTAACATCCCAATTGAAAATGCCGAATTTTTTTTTTTCAAAAGGAACCGTGATCAGAGTCGAACATTTCAATTAAACGAGTAACTGAATATTTATAAGTATATAACCATAGTGTAATCATCCTTATACAGTCATCTGTTGTTTTAAAAAAAAAAAGACAATATCTAAATAGTTCAAAAACTAAAACATATAAGTTCTTCCAATCCGCTTACATCGGCTACCTGCCGCTCTCCTCCACCTTGGATCCTCCTGAACCTGAAGCTACAGCTGAGATCCAATTCCCAATTGGATCTCAGGTAACGGTTAACCTTATGCTCAAATAAGTCATATATAGGCAACAAATAGTTGTAACAACATAACAACACATCAATACATAAGCACACAGCAGATGCATGATCAACAATGGACAGAACATAAGCACACAGCAATATGTAAAGCCCTACACTATGTCTGCACATAAACCAGTCCCACGATCTCCCATCGTGTCCTCAGCGCTAGGAAAACCCAACGGCGTTATCAAGACTATAACCCGTAACAAGCTGTATGTATGACTGACAACCCACGACAGAGTTTCAGTATATAAACATGTCTACCATATATATGAATATGAGCAGCATAAGTGTTAAGGTTACAATACGCGTCCGTACCTCCGTTGACGATTTCGGGCACTTCAGTAGCGTTGTGGTACGTTTGACGACGGTACAACGGTGATTTGACAGCGGTGACAGCGGAAACAGCGGTTCGTGATTCTGAGTATCCTATAAGGATAATACCAGCAGTATAAATATCTAAGACAATAACAGACATTTTAGGTACAAATTACCATTTTGCCCCTAGTTTGACTTTTTGGCGGAATTTTGCCAGAGCTTCGCTGTTTTGACTTTACATTTTCAAAATTTTCGCTATAATTTTTCCTCTGACATATTTCTAAGATAAATATCACATTTATTCCTAAAACATGATATTTAAACTAACTTAAAAAAATTAAGACTACTCTAACAATTCTACTATAACTACTGAAAGAACTACCGAACTAAAGACTAGGGACCAGAGAACTTACTCAGGACTCTGCTACAACTTTCTCCAGAGCTCTTCCTTCCTTCTCTACTCTAGAATTTCGAAATTTGCAAGGGGAATTGGTGAGAAAATGAAGGAGAATGGAAGGCTATTTATAGAAAAAGGCAATGGCAATTTGGTAATTCCTTTGAACTTTGTCTGATCAGTTTCTGACCGTTAGATCGCACTTCTTGAAGGTGGCAAGATCTTGGCCTTACACCTCTCAAGGATGATGCCATCCCTGCTATATCATCAAGTCTTATGTCATCTTGCTTTATCAGGTAAAATTCCTGGTCGCGAAATTTCATAAAATCTTAAAATTCTGAGAACAACACTTTGAAGATCTTTTCTTCCTCTTTCAAATTATCTAATTTAACTCAGTTTCTGATCCCACTGAGGACATTCCGTTATCAGCTGAAAATCCTCGGTATTCGTGCCCGGCTACAGAAATAACGTTGTCCGGTACTAACTTCGAGACAAAAATTCACTGATTAACATTATACTCTGGTTTTTTCCCCACTTATCCCCAGATTCCCACAACGAAATTATTTTCTATCGGTTCTCCTTTTGGCTATCTGCTTTAATTATACAAAATATCTTCCTATTCGGATCTCCAAATCACTCCGTCGGTTACAGAAATGACTTCAGAGACCGACCATCTCGAGATAAAAATTCCCTCGTTCACAATCTACCCTGACTTTAGAAACCTAAGTCACGGTTTTCTATGTAGGATTTTATTTCCATCCGTTCTCGTTTATCCTGTCCACTTTTAATTATTATTATATTATTGCTTATTTATCACATGCTTAAACCTATATTACTATTATATTCAAATATCTTTTCATCCTTATCTCCCCTAAAATTCCGCCAACACACCATATATATATATATATATATATATATATATATATATATATATATATATATATATATATATATATTTCTTCCTTAACCACATATATTATATTTATCCTATATTTATTTTCCACAAAATTTTCCTATTGGTCCCTAACTAATTACTTGGATTTAGGCTTTCATAAATTCTTGAAAAATCCTAAACCATAGATCTTTACTTTTTAAGACTATATCCTAACCATTATTATTTATTTAATTAGCCAAAAATTTCGATCCTTAATAATCATTGTTTATATTTATTTTATTTTATTTTTGTGTTTCCTAAATTCCTCTAATCCTATAAAATTCCTGAAAATTACTTAATTAATCCTTTAATAATTCCTAATAATTTTCTTAATTAGAATTAATTATTTTCTCACAACAATTTCATTAACATTAATGATTCAAGCCCTATGCAAAATATTAAAAGTCATAGAATCAATTTTGATTCTAAAATACTTTTTAATTTTCCTTCTTTTTATTTTCATAGGAAATATTTTATTAAATTTTTTAAATTAAGAATAATATATTTCCTAAATTTTCAATAATTATTCCATGTTTTCTTGAATTTTCCATAATTTTTCCTTAGTATCTTCCTTTGAAAATAGACCAATTATACTCTATTTGAGACCATAATCATCATAAATGGATATTTTTATTATGGTAACATAATAATCCAGATAGTAATTATCCGGGTATTACACAATTCGTCCCTCTCTCTCCCTTTTCCTTAGAGTTTTGCTTTATCTTCTATTTAATCCCAAATGCTAATTTAGTTAAGCATCAACTAATGTTTTTCTTCAAAATTTAATTTCACTTTTGAAATCCTAATTTTGTGATTAGATTTATGATGATTTTTAATTCCCAAAATACTCAGGTATGAACCTTAATAGTAACCGAAAATAACTTTGGAAATAGCCAAATTGAAGTTCACAATTCACTGATCTCAAATATGTACTTATCTTAAATACTTAGTTCTCATATTCTAAGTTATAATTTAATTTCTATAGGTTCTCATCAAATCTCTTCTAATTAAGTAATTACTTGCTCCCCAAGACAATTACTTGCCCCCAAAGTTATCTCAATCTTCTTCCATACACTAGGCTAATTGTCCCATGTGCTTTGATCAATTGATGACACAACTTCTTCCTTCCTCTCTATTCCAAACCGTGCTCCCTCTCTCTTTCCCATGGTTCAAGTGTTTTTCATTGGCCAGCCTCCTTTGTTGACTTTTCAATCTAAGCTCTATGGGATAAATCATCTCTTCTTTCCTCTCCCAAATAAAAAGAACGCCCCCCTCTCTTCTTAATTTAATTATCAATTTATATTTTATTTGTTTTCACATCTCAAGAAGAAAATCTCTCATTGGTTCAATTAATTTCACAAAGAATTAGGATTAAGGGTTTATATAATTTCTACACTCTTTAATTAATAATTTTCGCCACTTTTATCAATTAAAGAGAGAATTAATTAATCCTTGATTACTATTGTTAATATAGTGTTTTAGGGGTTACTAGACTTAATTACCAAAATTGACAAGGTTTCTAATTTCATTTTAATGATTAATAACTTCTTGTGTGCTACTTTTAGCTTCTAATTATCATTTGATCCTAAATCATGACTTGAATCATTAACTAATTTACATGATAAAAAATTAATAAAGTACCTCAATTATTGCAATTTCAATTGCCCAATACTTGTTACTAATTTCCTAATTGATTTTATCATCCTCTGATGATTTTAATTGCTGAAATAGTATAATATACTAAGTTATGATAATCTTAGGATATTTTATGATACTCAATAAGATCTAGAAAATTGGATTTAGATTTATTAGAATCCAAAGAAAATTTCCCTAAAAATAATGATAAATTAGTTAAAAATTTAGAGACAACATATTCTCCTATTAAATATTTAGTTGCCTCTTAGGATTGCTCACAATCTTCTCAGAGTGTTTTATAACCCTTAACTTCACTTAGAAATTTTTAACTCTTTATTTACTCTAATTTCATAAGAAATTACCCGTAGAAAATAGGACAATTATTTCACTAGTTTTGAGACCACAAATTCCCCTATTGAATTAGGTATCATTTATCAAAATATAATTTTTACAAGTATTATGAAAATTGGGTATTACATAGATAATGATAATGAGTACTCACACATTTTCACATCTCATTCAAAGCTTGAATCGACCACTGTCTCACCCACACACAGACCCCTATAGAAATATCCCTATGTATGTATGTATGAGAAATTGAGACAGATAATATATACATAAGAACCTTGAGCTAGCATAATGAAAGAGCTTGCCAGTGGAGGAGAAGACTAAGAGGGCAATCTCAGCATCACAAAGAGTTGAGAGCTCCTGTGCCTTCTTGAAGAGGCCCTTCCTTCTCTTTGAGAAAGTCACTTGCCTTGCTGTTATACTGTCTATTTTCTTTATCCCTATCTTCCTTCTTGTCATTTTTCTCCTTCTCAGAATCATCCGTAACAAAATGTTATTATTATATACAGGAAATTATACAATGAAAAATTACACACACACACAAACATCAAAATCAAAGTGGGAAAAACTGTACTTGAACTGATGAATAGAGAGGCTATACGGACAGTAATAAAATCCAGTGGGTTTCACATGACATAGAGAAAGATCTACAATAATATATTATTTTCTTCACAAAATCCAAGTAATCCTACCAAGAACCAACAGATCAAAGACAAAAATCGGGGGAGAAGTGAGAAAAAGATAATGGTTTTGTTGTTAAATATATATAAACTGCAAAGATTCAAGAAATAATTCAAAATAGTTCCAGCAGAAAAATATGTAGAACCGAGAATTTCAAACTAAGCAATAAGATGAAAGTGATTTTGTTTTTAATGACCAAAGTGGGTCAGAGAATTCCATCTCTATGGATGTGGAAAATGGAAAGCGAAAATAAAAATTATGTTGTTTTTTTCTTTACCAAGAACCTCAAACTACAAGTTTCTGGGGAAGAAAGAAAACTCAGAGATAAAGCATTCTCAGAAAGAAGAATAGTTAAGCTGGAACTCATGAAAACAAGGAACCCTACCTGGTAGATTGAAGAGATGTCTTGAATATTGTATGCTGCTTCTTTCTTGTGTCTTTCTCTTATCTCCTCAGGTTTGGTGGTTCGTACGTTAATGGCTTTTCAAAGGAAATTAATATATATGCTTTTTTCCTTATATGGGCAAGTTGATGTTCACCTGCAGCCACCATTTTAATTTGGGAAAATTACACTGTAGTCACAAAAACCAGAAAAAATTATAAAAATGCCTCAAACCAAAATTCTATATCAGAAAAATTCCAAAAAAGTCTGAGAGACTTTTTTGTAATTAATTGCTCAAGTGACAGAGGCCTTTAACAACATAAAATGTTATATTAACAATTGGAAATACTATGTTAACAATAAAAATTTTCACAATTTAAAAAATCATATTTAACAACTTAAAATATCATATTAATAACTGAGAATTTTTGTTGTTAACATAACATTTCTAATTGTTAATATGACATTTCTAGTTGTAATTAATATTGTAATTAATTACAAAAAACTCCCAGGGACTTTTTTTATTGGCATTTTGATTTGAGATTTTTTTGTAATTTTTTCTGGTCCTTGGGACCGCAATGTAAATTTTCCCTTTCAATTTCATATTCTTTGTCTTTTTATCCTTTTTCTCTTCTCCACATTTCACCGTCATAATTTTTCTGGCTTAGTTTTATACAGAAAAAGTAAAGGGTCGGGAAAAAAAAATGAAAAAGTAAAAGGTATGCTGTCTTGGAGTACTTCTGTTTATGGTTTCCCCCTTCTTTTAATTAACATTAATTAAAAAATGATATTTTATAGATTAATATTAAGTTCAGAAAATTAATATTAATTAAGTTCTAAAATTTATAAATAAATGTCAAGGGGTTCATGTTATTTTATAGATTTAGAATACCATGATACACTTATAGATAGTCAATAAAGATTTATTCAATTGGGAAGAAGTTGACTCATAATTCACAAAGTTGTCAATTCGAATTCCCTTACTTTTTTAATGGGCAATCTCTAAATACCATGTGTTTTTCGGTTTCCTTTTAGTTTTTCCGTTTCTTGCCGCTGGTGCTATGTTTTTTATTTTTAGATGTCATATTGGTTTGCTTTCAGTCTGTTTCTTTTTTCCTAAAGCTATCGTGGTAAGTGATTGAAAAGATTTGTTTAAAGAGAATATGCAATTAATACCAGATGATATGTTTTATTTAAATCAATTGATATAATTTAAGATTTGTTAAGCTTTATTCTTTTGATATTTTAAAACTTGATTGAAAAGATTGTTAAACTCTTTTTGTTTTTTTGAACTTATGTTTTATATAGTTATGTGACTTATATATTTTAAATTGAGTAGTGATTTGTGTTTTTACGATGCCCTTTCTCTTTCTTCACAAGACATATGTAATGTCCTGATTTATGCTTTACCAAAAACCCTATATATTTGGGAATATTCAATAATATATGTCAAGGTTTAATGTCCAGTGGGATATAATTTATTTATTGAATATTCAGGAGAAATTAGATAACAAACATGGGAAAACAACTTAAACAATGCCCACTTGAAAAACGTGCAACAAAACCCAAACACGCAAATCAAGACAACGACAATGAAACCTAGACACGTAAACCGAGACAACGACAACAAAACCCAAACACATAAATCAAGACAACACCAATGAAATCTAGACACACAAACCGAGACAATGACAACAAAATCCATACACGCAAACTAAGACAACAACGATGAAACCCAGACACGCAAACTGAGACAATGATATCAAAACCCGGAGCACTCAAATGATGCAACAACAACAAAACTTAAACACGCAACCCGAGACAACAACATCGAAACCAAAACACGTAAATCGAGACAAAAACACCAAAACCCAAAACACACAAACCGAGAATACACCTGTCAAAAAACGTGTGACAAGACAACACATGCACATTTACCAAGGGACACTTGGCACCATATCACAGACACACCTCTGCAATAAAACACTTGTCACTCACTCACACACACACAATGGCACTTAAGCAAACACATGTCACCATGCATGCATTTCTTTTGACACTTGTCAACAATAAACATATACACAAAAACTAGAATTTCCTTCCCTCTTCCTTAGTCATTCACGGATCACACACACAAACACATAGAAAGAAAGAAAAAACTGATCCATTCAACCGTGACCTTCCTCCCTCTCCAACATAGAATCATTATCTTCATCCTCTCAAGCATCAAAATTTCCATTAATCACTCCCTCATCTCCACGGTCAGCATCATCATCATCATATACAAGAGAAGCTGCACGGTTAAGAAGAAAGGAAGGAAAGAAGAAGCAAGTAGAAGGTAAGAACTTGAACACTAATCATAGTATATTAGATATTCTTGCTATGCACGTCACTTTGATGGATTGTAAACTCACATGCATGTGGCTTTGAGGTCAAATTAAAGGGTGTGAAGAAGTGAAGGTGCTCACAAAGTCAAGAATAAGCTTAGTGGTAAGCACATCTTCTTCTCCTTAAATTTTTTAAGCTTTGCTTTGAATACCCAGATCTGGAAATCTATGGAAAAATCAAAGAAAAATTTGGAATATGGAAAATCTAAGATCACCATTGTGTTCCTTATGGAAAATGGTGTGGGATTATGATTCTTAATGAATTTTTAAAGAGAATTTCGAATATAAGACATCAAGTTCCTTAAAGAAGTGAAACTTGTCATTTTCAGAATTCTAAGGTCAATAGCTTCTCTATGTGGTTTGAGCAAGTAATACATCTTTAAAAATTATGAAAGAATTCTAGAAGATATAGGACATGCATATATTTAAAATGGTGGGTATTTTATAAGATTTCAAGCTCTGAATAGAGAGAAATGATTCATACAAAATGGTCTTGTTTCATAAAAAGAAAACCTAAGTAGAGGGCTTTTTTGTGGTGTTTGATTAGGTTTATGTTCTTTTAAAATTCTGAACTTTTCCAGTCATACAGAGGACTCTCAGGGCTTTATTTTGATATATTGTTTGTAATTTTTAAAGCTCTGAGCAGAGAGTTACCAATTTTTAAAGTTAAGACAAGTTTTCTGCGAAAGTCACTAGACAATGCAAATGTTTTGGAAGCTGGGATTAATCCCTATGTTATTAATGATGAAATTTTCCATATTTCTAAAGTACTTTCAGAAAGTTAATGTATAAAAATGTGGTGATTTTAGTAGCTCTAAAAAATTAAATATGAATTTTTAAAGGTAGGACAAGTTCCTGAAAAACCAATATGAGCAATGAGTAAATTTTTAAAAATATGGATTAATGAAGGGTGCTCTAACCTCTAAAATCATTTTCCTTGAAAATAGAAAGGTCAGGGAGCATGTGAGAGTTGATTGCACAATTTTTTGATTTTTGTGCAATTGTTAATAAACATTTGAAGTTACTGGATTTTCTAGCCAATAAAAGGATTGATGCAGAAATGAAGAAAATAAAGGATAAAAGTAATAAGTTTTTGCAAAAAGGGTTTTTAAGTAATTTCATATATAAAAGACAACCCTTTTATATTCCTCAAATATCATTATTAATAATAAGGTACAATGGTATTGATATAGGGATTTCCGAGAACGCACATTTTGTGAAGCAGTTAGTCGATAGTGAAGCATTTGCACTAATAGGTGGGAACTTTAATATTTTATGATTTGTGTGTGATATATATGTATAATGACCATATTTGTGGGGCGTGTCTTGTACATAGGCTATTTACATACAGTAGTTAATTGGCCTTTAATATATGTTTTCCTACATGCTGAGGATTTGGAATTGGTAGGACTTTGTATTTACTGTTGTTGTGTGTTAATGCTGCATGTCAAATACTTTACCTGAATTATGGTTATTATTATAATTCAAATATCATATTATGCATATACATTTCATAGAGATTAACTTGTTACTCTGTGATTCAATTTCGGATCCCAAACATTAATAAAGCTTCAGGTAGCAACTCGGGAAGAAAGAGGAAGACTGTCTTGTAGGGTAGGTAGGAGAAGGTGGAACTCGAGAAGAGTTATTTTATTTTGTAAATATATATTTTGGTTAACTTAGATGGCTATATAAGGAGTTTTACTTTTGAAGTTCATGTTAGGATGATTATAATTAAATATCCCAATGGGGATTAATTTTTAGTACAAAGCCAAGTTTATATTTATTTAAATTACTAGTTACTCATTCGTCCAAATCAAATCTACACGCTCTCTGTGTATTAACTCTAATGTATGCCAGGAGATATAAGGGAGCATTACAACATACATCTATGACTTGAGTATTCTGATAAAATATTAAATTTCTTTTTCTTTGTCTTATTTGAGTTGTCCACTTTGTTATGGTTCTCAGTCTATCATACCATTGATTAAACAAAGGTTTATTATGTGGGGTATTTCCAAATGAGGCAATTATAGATGTTAGGCTAAAGAAGTATACCTATTGCTGCTCATATGAAGCTAGGGTTCTATTCATTTCTTAGAATATAATATGATTATTTTGTGCTCTTATACTCGCCATCTTGTTCTGGAATTCTTGCTTGCTTTCAATGTCTTCTTTGATCTCTAGCTCATTTTCCACTAGTTTCCGTGTTGTCCAGAGCCTAATTAAATTTATTAGAGGATAAAATTTCTTTGATGTGATCTCAACAATAATTGAATAAAATCTAACATATTGCCTTATCAATCCAAAGTATGCTTTCACAACATCTTTTATAGATTCTGGTAATAAAGAGATTTCTACCATACTGTTTGAAGGATAAACAGCTTGGAGTAATCTAAATTGAAGTTTTTACAAGGTTTGATGATGTTCTAGGAAGGGCGACACACACACACACACACACATCCGTGTGTAATTTTGTATCATGACCTTGAGTAATATAAACTTTACGTTTTATGTCATTTTTACAATTTACGTTTCTACCACCCCCTTCTATTTCTACGAAGAAACTCGATTTTGATAATATTGGCTACCAAAGTTGAGTGTAAACAAAACAGACCCTGATTGGGAATATATTTTTGTTAAGAAGGGGGTAAAGTAAATGTGTTTACATGCCTATTATGCAGTTCAAATTATAGGGGAGAAGGAAGAAATATGTTGAAATAACATTTAGCCAATGTGTGTGGTCAAATAAGTTTTTGTAAGAACGTTTCTCATGATGTACGTACTAGAATGAAAGGATCTTTGGTAGAAGGTTCAAAGAAAAATCTTGTCTATAATGATAATGTAGATGGAGGAAATGCAGCTAGAGAAAGCAAAGAACCAATTCTTTCAAAGAGAAAAGCTCCTCGCACTGTAGGGGTTAAAAATTATTTTACACCTAGGGTAATTCCTAGGGCTCAACTAAGCATCAAGAAAGTATGGCCGAGTCAAGAAGCACAATATAATATGAAAATAGTTTTGGGTCAATAGGCTTATATGTTTTGTATTCCATTTATTTGACGAGGACATTTTGTCGTTAGCCTTATGGTCTACAATAAAAAATCAACTAAGGATTACATATAGATAAATCTATGATCGTTCTCTTTTCTTGAAGAGTCTTTTTTTGATTTCGAATTAATCTAAGTGTCATGTAAATGTAATGAAAACAAGAGGAAATTTGGTTTTGGATTTTTAAATTGATAAACTAAAATAAGAATACAATTTTATTAAATGCTACCTATTGTTTTTGGAATTTTCATAAAAATGGTGAATGAGTTAATAGAATAGTATGAAATTGAAAATATGAATGATGAATGCTTTTGATAATGAAGAAAATGACTATTCTTACTTAAAAAGATTATAGAGTTAAAATTCATCAAGTCTTAAGAAAAACCCTAAGATAACACTTGAATCAAATAAATCTAATTAGTAGTAACTTATACAAACATAGCTAACTACTATATTTTGAAATATTGTTTAAGACTACTTAATGTATAATTGAAAATGATAACTATAATTTGTTCTTTTGATAAAAATGCCATAACATCATACTCAATTCATCCAAATCAATTATACCATCTAATAATAATACGTAAAGAACACAACATCATCATTTTTTTTGCTCAAGGACATCATCATTGAATCAATAACGAAAATACACACGCATGCATGCATACATACACACCCCAATGGAACAAGCTACAAAAATTTAATCCGTTGAATCCATAAGACTATCCAAATGTAATCAAGTCTTATATAGAGATAACCCTAAGTTTTAGGTAATCAAAATCTGCAAATGAGAAAAGGAATTGAAATAGATAACTCCCCATGTAATTTGTAATTCGTTAAGGTCAATATAAATCTCCATCACCAGAAGCTAGAAGAATCAGCCACCTATGAATTTAATTGCAGCAACAACTCGTCAGTAAGAACACCCACAACTTCGAAAATATGCTGGAAATTACGAAGAAGATGGTGGGTCGAAGGTCTGATTCTGGTTTTGGTTCCACAAAGAAGAAGATGAGGGTAGAATAAAGAGGAGAGAGAGATGGTGGTAGAGAGAGAATGGAATGGTGGAACTTGGAGGAACGACGGCGGATGTGGTAATAGGCAGTGACAGAGCGTAGCGGTGAGAAACGACGGTCTCTGATCTCCTTCCTCCTTGTTCTGGTTCTTCATCCTCTCCGTTGCACCACAATTAGCTTCTCAATCCGCGACGCTGAAACTCTGGTTTTGCTGATGCTCTGTCTTGTTTTTCTCAGGTCATCGCTGACTATGAAGGATGGTGGTTGAAGGGTGGTCGCTCGTCGGAGACCATGGTAGAAGAGGAAGCCTCCGGCGAGGGGGAAGAAGGGCGAAGGTAGAGTGATGATATCGAGCTCTCTGGTATGTCTGCGGCGCCATTCAACTTAATTCCGTCTGTGTGTTTCGGGTCTCACAGAAAAAGACTAGGGATCTAACTGAAATGTAAAAATGTTTCGTGGAGGGACTAAAGTAAACATATTTGCATTTTTGGGCCTAAAATGTAATTTCATAAAAATATGGGTTTTTCTGTAATTTTATCTGGTCCATTTTCCTCATTGATTGCAATTTCCAGAAATTAAGGGACCTTTTCTGTAGTTTTTCCCATTCCTCAAAATATTACTTTTGACCTAAAATATCAAATTTTCTTTTTAAACAACTACAATACAAGATTAAACACAAGTTAGCATCAAAAGTCTAAGAAATCATTTGTATGAATAATTAATAAATTATGATATTTTACCCTTAATTATACTTAATTCAATACAAGTGTCCTTAACTCAAATTAGTATTTAACCATGCAATAATATCTCAAAAAATGCATTAAGAATCTCAATTTAATTATGAAAAATCATATAAAAATATGCTTCAATCATTAATATGCATTGACTTGCCCATTATTTCAAAAAGTCATTGATGTTGCTGCTACAATTGAGCCTAGGTTTAAGGTCCCTGGTTATCATGGTTACAGAGTTAGCTTATTGAGAGATTGTAAAAAAGAATGTCAACTTGTAATTGATCGCCATTGAGCTAAATGGAAAGAAAATGGTTGCACACGCATGACTAATAATTGGATAGATTTTAGATAACAAACTTTGATTAATTTCTCAGTCTATTCAGTATATGGCATGATTTTTTATTTTGATTTTGAAAGACATTGCATCTATGCCTCATATTTTAGACGTTGCAAAGAAGGCGTCCAAAATCACTGTATTTTTATATAACCATTTGGTCTTAAGACTTGGTAGAAAGGAAATTGTGTGTCTTTGTGCCCCAAGATTTGCCACCATGTCCATTATCCTTCATAGCATAAATTCTCACAAACATGAATTACAGGCTTTGGTTATTGATGAGTATATTTTGCAACACAAGTTAGCAACCATTGAAGTTGAGAAACTTTCAATGCAATCATTCTTGATAATTGGTTCTAGAATGATTGCTTTTAAGTGTTGAGACTTGTGTCGTCGTTTATCAAGTTGTTGATGATTGTTGACTCATATGAGAAGCCTGCAATGTCTCATGTTTATGAAAGCAATGTCTTATGTTTATGAAAGCAAGTAGAGGGCTAAAAATGTTCAAAGACACAAATATTATTCAAAATCGTTGGGATAAACATTTGAAAAATAAACTTCATGCAATGGTGTATTTATTGAATCTTGCATTCTTGTATAGTTTTGACTTTGTTAGAAAGCATCGATGTTTCAAAGCTATGATTGATTTATTTGAGGCAAACTCATCTAACAATGTTGATTATTAATAATTCACACTAAGTATCTTTTAGACTTTTACTTTATTTTGTAAATGACTGGTGGTTGTAATACATATCTTTAGTACCAAAATTGCAAAAAAGTTATTATACGTGTTCTTAGTCAAACTTCTTTTGGTTGTAAAATAAATTGGAGCTTGTTTGAGCATATCCATACTGAAAAAAGAAATAGAGAACTTTTAAATGGGAGTGCCGCCCTTGGCAATAATAATGAAGGCCCAACTTTTTATACTCGTAGAGGAAGATATCCAATCCTTCAATGTTGAGAGAAATTGAAGATTTATTATTATAGCTAGGATTGAAGAAACGCCCACCATAATCATTTGATGTATCTTTGCAAAGTTGAAGGTTGAGAAAGATTGGATACTTTAGATTTATTGGATGCATGATTGCAAGGGGAGACTCATGTTTACCATGATGTAAGGCATTGTTGCGCTTTCTCAAAACAGTATTAACCAAACATACTATACCGCACATCACATCAGAGAAGGAAGACCATATCTTGATGAAAGGTGGACAATGTTTCTTTTAATCACACTTTAAATTCTAAAAAGATCATATGAGGAAATAAGAAAGCAACCAAACCAAAGAGACCTGGATAGGGGCATGAAATAAATAAATGTGCCATAGATCTCTCAACTTCACATCCAAATAGAAAAGGTACAGAAGAATTCAAGTGATGTTTCTACAGCGTATCACCAGAGGGCAAGGCACTATTTAAAAGTTTCCAGATAAATTGCAACTATTTGAATAGAAGCACCATAATAACTCAGACTGAGAACTATATATATGAGTCACCCATCCTTGACCGAATAAACACCGAAGGCAATGCCACTCAAACAAACACTTTGGAAGATCTAAAATTTAGAGAGGAGTTTCAAGAATAGCATTAACATTAACCGAAGAATACAAGGTGCAGACCAAAGATGAATTCCATTTAACAGAATATCATGCATAAGGTGAGGACCAAAGACGAATTACATAAGCTTTAAGTCTTCTTGGACCTAGAAAAAGAGAGGGTCAAGAAAAGGGAAGTCCGACACTAAGTACAACAGATGACGACTTACTAGTTAACTAATTGGAGCATTCGGCGAATTAGCTAAAAGAAATAAGTTTGAGGGGATTATAATACAATAATTTCCCAGCTTGGCTTCATAGCTCTCTCCCTCTCTCTGTAAATATAATTACAGAAGTTGGAACTTCAAACACCATAATATGTGTGTATATACAATATGGTTTCAAAATGACTATTAATTGATGCTAGAGATTGTGCTTCCCCGCTCATCAATCAATGAATGAACATTTATGTTTCTATTTGAATAATGACAACCTGCAACACATCCAAGGCCAAACGCATATTAGTCGTATGAAGAATGAACTAATGGCCACATAAATAAATAAGCAAATAAGTAAACTAATAAACTAGTGCCAACAAGGAAGAGAGAAGAATGAAGCATCATTTTTAAGTCATATATTTCTTGGGAAATATCCTACTTGAAATTTCATTAAAAGAATTGAAATCTTCCAATACTAAAAGTTTACATTCAGAACAAACCTTCAACAATCAAATTTAATGTGTGTGTGTGTGTATTTCAAATTACGTCAAACAAACGTATCTGATATATATTTTTATATAAAAGTAGCTAGGTAAACTAATTAATTACCCCAGCTTGAGAGATGTATCGGAACTATCAGAGTCTGGAGGAGGATTGTCAGATAAACTGCAAATGATGATGGACTCAGAAGACTGCCCTTGTTCTTGTGCAAGTCTCTGTAAGTGTGTACTTCTTTAGTGTTATAAGAGTTTCAAATCTTAACATTTGAGAAGAGAGGCAATAATTTATAAGAGAAGATAGCAAAAAAATGTTTGATCACCTGCTTCATTCTTTGATTTTGTTCCATGAGTTGGATTCCCTGTACATTGAAGCAAAGAAGGTGACTGAGAGTGTAGAACATTAATTGTTATTGTCATAAAATGTAGCAACATGTATCACTTGGGATATTTCTTGAAGTCCATGATATATTAGTGAAATCCCATTCATAAATGATTCACACAGACTCATCATTCAAGCAAAAACTCAAGTGACTCTTTGTATTATACTCCCTCCGATCCTAATTATAGGACAACATTTGGGAGTTGGTTTTGGTCCTAATTATAAGACAAAATTTAAATTTTTGTCAATTTTTTCCTAAAGCACCCATATTTTATTCTCTTAAGTGTGTTTGGTTCTTGGTAAGTATATGCATTTAGGTGCATAGAATTTTTCAATCAATAAAACTCTTAAATTGTTGGATTTTAATTTGTTTATGGATGAGTTGACGTTAATTTACCTATATATGTGTGTGCGCGTGTGTGTACATATTTATATATGTACACACACATATAGGCATACACACGCATTATATAAACACACACACACACACACACATATTTGTGTGTGTATTGTGTTTTTATGTATTTATGTGTGTGGATGTGTATACATGTGTGTTGGGGGGATATGGGGGGTTTGTATTTGTGTGTCTGTGGGGTGTGTGTGTATGTGTGTGTGTTTTGGGGGTGTAGATATGTGTGTGTGCATACACATATATAGATATATGTGTGTGTACATATACACACACATATATGTATATATAGTAAGATCATTATTTCAATTAAAAAGCATGGAAAGGAAGATTTTAGGTTGGGGAGGTATGTTAATGTCATTGAAAATTTATATTAGGACATTTTAGGAAAATGAGTAAAATTAACTAATTTAACTCCCCTCATTAATCTCCCCAAAATCGGTTAAATATATCTTATAATTAGGACCGGAGGGAGTATTCTTTTTCAGACATGAATCCTCCACAACGAAGGGCCTATATATGTTCCACCTCTCTCATTTCTCTACAACTAAAGTTGTGCAATCACTAGGGAGAGCGAGTCATATGTTGTAATAATGACTGTCTGATTAGTCATATTCAAGCATTGTCGAACCTAATTGGGTTCTTGGGCTAACATCCTCAAATGCATTGTCAAAGCACACAAGATTGTCGGAAGCAATTCGCATGTTACATGAGCAATCTTCTTTCATCACTTTCACATACATTCATTGAAGCATTTTGTTTTCTCCAAATTTGAAAGACTCATTTTTAATATGTTCGGAACTATACATTGAGTGACTTAAATGTATTATGTCAAACTTTTGTAAACTTGACATAGAAGTTTTTCCTGCTTCTGGACATGTAAGTTATACGATGAAACTTCTTTTTACAAGCAACTAAACACATCATTATTGCTTATATGCAAGGAATTATTAAGTGATGATCAGTTGATGAAAAGCCAAAATCTATAGGTGATTATCTTTAAGATATATATATATATATATATATATATATATATATATATATATTTACCTTTCTCTTAGGTGCGTTGATCTGTTTGACGATTCTTTCATCCTGAAACAATATTCATAGTAAATATGTCATCCCAAAATCTTGAATGCAATGACTCAGTTATTGGATAAGGAAGAAAACAAGCCAATTCCTTCTCAAGATGAAAAATAACTAGAAGTCACTAGAGAATATATATATATATATATATATATATATATATATATATATGTTTATGCATGGTAAAGGCATCACTTTGAATAATGTAAAAAATAATGAAGTTCGATAAGACCAAAATATAGATTTTATAATAGAAACTGTCCAGATCTACCCAGGTAGATTCTATATCAGCAATGTAGAATGTTAAAAGAAATATACTGAATATTGTGATAGAACATTGTGAACAAGGTGGTCTCCTACAAATTTATAAGGTATTATTGATTGACTATTGATACATGATTGATGAAAAGAATGGTCCTTGTCCTTTTCTATTTCTTCTACATACAATTCCTGAAAGTAAAAGAAATAAATTGATAGTATAAAGGAATCCTAACATTCTTAGAGTTTGTTCCTTTAGGGCCTTTTTTAGCTAAACATTTAGGGGCCGGTCGGTCCATAGAAAGCATGGAAATGGAATGGATTTTCAATAACCATAAATTTTTGTATGATGTTGAAAATGATGGAAGAAGTTTGATTTTTTTATATTTGATTAACATAAAATAAAATCAAAACCACGTAAAATGCTCAAAAGAGGAAAAAGAAAAGGAAAAAAAAAAAAGCTCCACTGTAGTTCCTCAGGTGAAGGTATTAGTGAAAAAATGGTGTGATTCTAAGATTTGGGAATCAAGATTGATCTCATTTTTATGGAGAATCATGTCTGGGATGCATACCAAAAAAAAAAACAGAAAACCAAACACACCAGGATGGTATACAATTGAGAGCAATAGGAATTGAAATTCAAGGAATCCAATCAAACTTAAAGTTCATAAACTTGTATACAAAAAACTAATGTAACACATTTTCCTTTCTTTCCATATACAATAAAAAGTTTATATAACCCGAAGTCTTGCTCCTTCTATGCCAAAATGTAAGTCGCTTTCAACTATTTTACCCAAACCTGGTTCAAGTTAATTAGACCTCTTGTATTTCGCAAAAATTACTTGAACATTCCAAAATAACCCTTATTAAACTGTAATCTCATATTAATGATTTCTCTCTCAATATCTCTCATGAATAGGAGGTGAATTTGGAAGGAAATCATGTAATGCTCACTATATTCTACAGAATGTCTTACATTTTGGACTTCCCAAATCTTCTAAAATGTGACTTGCATGGAACTTCACAAACTTTAGAGGGTCAAGAGTGAAGCATAAAAAGGATCAAATCAAAACCTTTGTCTTTGAAACACGGGACAGGCCTCTTTGAAGTCTTTCCTCTAGTTCCTGCAATTCTTCAAGTGTGCATTCCTGAAGTTCTTCTCCATTCAATCGCCTGTTGAATTATTTAGTGATGAGAATCATGTATCTCAGTAACATAATCTTCTCAACATTAATTCATGGTATGTGTAAAGCCATTGAATACCTCAATTCACGGGTCGTTTTTGCTACTACCTCGCTCACCTTGTTCTCATCACCTTCAAGCTAGCACATATTTCAACAACAACAACAAAAATCGAGAAGATTAGCCTTTCATGATTTTCCATTTCTTCATGTATTCTCAAAAACTGATTTCAACATTAAAGTAATTATCTAATCATTTCAGTTCTCAGTGGAGTTTCAGGACCTAGCTAGGGTTTTATGTAGTGAAATGCAGTTTAATTTACTGTTAATGCATATTATAGTGTATGCATAAGATTAGCCCCTATAATCCTTGAACCTGAATATCAAACCTTGAAGCTATAATAAAGGGGAAAAATCTTCTAGAATCAAGAGCGAAGAAAATAGAGGTAAGATGAACTCAACTTCTTCCGTGAGTTAAAAACTTCCTAAGAAGCAGATTCCTTTTCCCCTCTGATTCATTTGGCTAATGTTTTCTCAGTTATTCAATTAAAAAAGAAAAGAAAATGAGTCAAGTTAATTAGAATGCGCTAGGTGCATTTACACACAATTAGAGATGTCATACTATTAATGGCTTATATTGATATATTGATGGTGATTGATGATAGTATATTGATTACCTGCAGATCAACAGATGATTGGCCTAGTCTTTGATTGGCTGAATGTTGGTCATACCTTTCAATAACCTGCTGCATACTGAAACCAACAAGCAAACTCATATGAGTGCCGTTCTTTTTTATTTCAAATCAATCAATGAATTCTTCAGATCAATTCCTATTTTAGTTTCATGTCAAAATATATAGAGTATAAGGAAACAGCATTTATTCAGAACTTTCAGAACTTCAAGTCTCAAACTATTTATTCATTTGTTAACCCTTTAAGTTATTAATTACCGAAAGAAAACAGCATTTCAATAAAACAAATTCGTGACACTTTAAGGTTGCATCTTACAAATGCAACAAGAATTATATAGATTCCAACTAAAACTAGTGGTCTCAAGGGTGGTCAAATTATAATTATATCCTTTAAAATCCAACTCAAATGAAGAAGATGGAGATAATGAAAACTGTTATTTCAACAACTCTTAATCAACCGGCAATCTTTTGGCAGTGAATGTATATCAGTTAACGAACAAAAAAATAAAAAACACATGCTCCTAGCTAGTTGACCCCGGCGCACCCCCCCTCCCCCCCCCCCCCCCCCCCAAAAAAATATATATATATATATATATATTCTCCTAGCTAGCTAGTTTTATAGACTATACAAATTGAGATATGATGAGCTCAAATATAATATATACATAATGATAATGAGTACTCGTACATTTTCATATCTCATTCTTAGATTGAATCGACCACTGTGATGTTATGGAAACCCCTCTCTCTCACGCGCGCACACAGACCCCTATAGAACTATCCCTTATCTATATACATATATATATGAGAAATTGAAACTGATATAAACATAAGAACCTTGAGCTAGCATAATGAAAGAGCTTGCCAGTGGAGGAAAAGACTAAGAGGGCAATCTCAGCATCACAAAGAGTTGAGAGCTCCTGTGCCTTCTTGAAGAGACCTTTCCTTCTCTTTGAGAAAGTCACTTGCCTTGCTGTTATACTGTCTATTTTCTTTATCTGTATCTTTCTTCTCGTCATTTTTCTCCTTCTCCTCAGAACCATCCGTAGCACAAGGTTATTATTATATGCAGTAAATTATACAATGAAAAATTACTCACACACCAACATCAAAACAAAAGTGGGAAAAAACTGTACTAGAACTGATGAATTGGGAGGCTATACGGACAGTAATGAAATCCAGTGGGTTTCACATGACATAGAGAAAGATCTGCAATAGTATATTATTATTCTTCACAAAATCCAAGTAATCCGACCAAGAAGAGCCAACAGATCAAAGACGAAAATCGAGGGAGAAGTGAGAAAATAATAGTGGTTTTGTTGTTAAATATATATTAACTAGAAAGATTCATGATCTCGAAAAGAAGTAACAAGAAATAATTCAAAATAGTTCCAGAGGAAAGACATGTAGAACTGAAATTTTCAAACTCAGCAAAAAGGTGAAAGTGATTTTTTTTTTTTTTAATGACCAAAGTGGGTAAGAGAATTCCATCTCTATGGATGTGAAAAATTGAAAGCGAGAATCAAAATTATGTTGTTGTTGTTGTTTTTTTTTTTTTTTTTTTTTTTTTTACCAAGAACCTCAAACTACAAGTTTCTAGGGAAGAAAGAAAACATAGAGATAAAGCATTCTCAGAAAGAAGAATAGTTAAGCTGGAACTCATGAAAACAAGGAACACTACCTGGTAGATTGAAGAGATGTCTTGAATATTGTATGCTGCTTCTTTCTTGTGTCTTTCTCTTATCTCCTCAGGTTTGGCGGTTCGTACGTTACTGGCTTTTCAAAGGAAATTAATCTATATGCTTTTTCCTTTTATGGGCAAGTTGATGTGTCCCTGGAGCCACCATTTCAGTTTCACATTCTTTGTCTTTTTTATCCTTTTCCTCTTCTCCACATTTCACCGTCATAATTTTTCTGGCTTAGTTTTATAGAAAAAAGGTATAGGGTCGGAAAAAACATGGAAAAGGTAAAGGGAACGTTGGCTTCGAGTACTTCTGTTTATGCTTTTGCCCTTTTTATTTTTCAATGTTTGAAAGCAATTTCTTAATCCTTATTTAAATGTTTTTTCTGTGTTGTTGATATTTGTCTCATTGATTGTGACGGGATATGATTAGGAACCCGCGTAAGGGTCTTCCCAAGTCAATAGTTAATTAAAAGAAAAAATTACAGAAAAATAACACATAAACTTTAAAATCACGTTAACAACAATAATAAAAAATTAATAAAAATAATAAAACAATTAATAACTCGTTATGATGGAAAATCACCTTATAGAATTTTGAAATTCGATTTTTCCTAATTTAAAATATATAGAATTTAAAAACTTCTTTTGCTTTTAAACTATAATTTTCTTTTCAGATGTCCTGAGGTAATCACTTGACCCAAAAAAATTACCGAAACATTATAAATAGCATATCAGAAAATTAATATTAATTAAGTTCTAAAATTTATAAATAAATGTCAAGGGTCTAATTTTATTTTACATATTTAGAATACCATAATCCCTTTTAGTTAGTCAATAAAGATTTATCTAATTGGTAAGAAGTTGACTCAAAACTCACAAGATTGTTAGTTCAAATTTTGTTACCTTGTTAATGAGCAATCTGTTAATACCACGGTTTTGTAACCTGGATTGGACCGACCGGTTGGGACCAGAAACTAACAAAGTAGCCGTAAAACCAGTCCAAGTTAGGGGAAAAATGGATCGACTCGGTGACTCTAGTTCAACTCGTTCAACTTAGCTTGAACGAGTCATCGAGTCAAACTAGTATTTTCCCCCAAACAATGTCACTAACTATCTTTTGTTCATGTTTTTATTTTTCTGGCAGGATCCGATCGAAATGGGCTAGCTTGTTACAAAAGAAGAGGAAAGTTAGTTATGTTCGTTGTTATTGGTCAGGTGGGAATCCGATGAAGACAAGGTGATGAATTTGTATATAAATGTTCATTTGGGTGCTGTACACTGTTATTTGTAACTCATTGTATGTATTTGTCTTATTGTATTATTACATTCATTTGTTATTAGGTTTGTATTGTAATAGCTAATAACAAGCTCATTCATTACAATGTCTGGTGAATAATATTTGTATCCATTCCCAATTCAATTATAGTAATTTATAAAGGATTGTTCATATATATATATATATATATATATATATACACACACACACTTGTAGCTTAGAGTACTGTCTTTTAAATGCTGGATTGTGTGGCGAATTTGTTTTGAACAGGGGAAATTTCCACTTTTAAGACTGGTCTATTGAATGTCTGGTCTTAAAAGTCAGACTTTTTAGAGTGGAGACTATTCCTTACAGTCTTAAAACTACTATTAATGGTCTTAAAGACTAACTTTTAAGACTAGTGTATTTGATGTCCGGTCTTAAAAGTGAGACTTTTTAGAGCGGATGATATTCTATACGGTCTTAAAAGTACTAATAACGTATAAAAAAAAGACCAACCTTTAAGACCACACTAATTAATTTAGTCCAGTCTTAAAATAAATATTTTTAAGACCGATTATATGTTAAAGTAAGGTCTTATTTTCTTTATTTTTGAGACCGGTGCATTTGTTTGTCCGTTCTTGGAAGTTACATATTTTTAAGACCTAATGATATTTGGTCTGGTCTTGAAAGTGGTGTATTTAAGATCGGACCTTTTATTGTCCAGTTTAATAAATTCTGGTTTTAAGATCGAACTAAATATATGTAAGGTCTCTATAGTGCGATTTTTAAGACCTATTGTTTCTTACGTCCGGTCTTGAAATATTTCTTTAAGACTGGTTCGCATCCGGTCTTAAAAGTTACATACTCCTAAGACTGCCTTGAATGAGACTAGTCGTTGGTCCGGTCTTAGGAACCTATTTCGTCTGGTCTTAAAATACTTTTTTGTACTTGTGCCAACATGATCAACAGGAGGAGGAGGAGCAGAGGGCCCAATAGTAGATCAACAAGAGCTCAGAAGGCCAAATAATCCATAGTCCTATCTAGGGTATGAATGTGGTCCCAGAGAGAGTGAATTTCTTCTTCCATGTGTTGTGTGGATTCCTGCTGAGCAATGAAGCAGGCCTGAAAGCTTGTGGAAATGGTTTTGGATAACTTCTCAAACTTAGTACCCATAGTCTTCACAATATGAGTAGTAATCTTCTTGAGATCATTGGCAACACTTGAGACTCAATTAGCATTGTCATACAGAGGACCCAAAGCATCTGCAAAGGCTTTGGCCATAGCCCGGGCAACTGATTGCTCTACGACCTGCTGAACAGAGGCCATGGCAAAGGAAGGAACAGTAGTAGATGTGCCAACCTAAGATGATTGACCGACGTCAGGAGCTTTAGATGAGGAAGGCTTAGATGGACCGGCAACACCTTTGTCCTTTTTCTGGGACTTGGCACTAGATGGCTCTGTGAAGGATATCTTCATATATAGAAGGTGTGATCTGCCAAACTTCTTGGGAAATACTATTCTATCACTCTCAAGAAGATACCAAATGTTGTTGACTCCAAGAATTTGAGATACACAATTTGGGTAAGGGATACTGTTCTTCTCAGATACAGTAGATATAGACAGAAAAGTGGACATCCAAGATATAATTAATTTACCTAAATTTCTGGGTTTTTGGGCAATAATTGAGGCCAAAAGTTCATAATCTTTATAGTTGAAATGGGTGAAACTTTGACCTTTGTTGATAATGTTGCGACTGTACAAATACCACATAACTTTGGGTGTCAGACATTTGAGAAGGCTTAAACTTTAATGGCTTATCATCATACATTTTGTCAGGTAAAAGGATGTTAAAGCAATCATGATCAGAAAGTTTGGGAGGATTAGGAACATTGGATAGGCCAAAAAAAGGAGTTAAGTGTGACTATATCTATAGAGATTTTCTTTCCTCTAATAGTGGTGGTTAATGTAATATCATCACCTTCGCCTGTCTGAGTCATATTGAAATAAAATATTTTGATAACTAAAGGTGAGTATGGAGTAGTGATACCAAGCAGAGGCATATATGGTGTTAACCAAGGAGATAGATCTAGATTGCAGTCATGTTTGAATGTCTCTAAATCCAATGACATAGTAGGACATAATGGTTGATTCAGATAATCGATTGCAAAGTTAGGATCAAAGGGAGTTACCAACTGATCATCGTAAAAGCCAGAAGGGCATTTGAGTATGTCTTGTTGTCCCATTTTGGCAGCAAATGGAGGTAGAGTCCTACTAGCCAAAGGTTGATGATGGTGAGGGGGCTTTTGGACCTAATCTTCGAAGTCCTTTGACCTCTTCTTATGGAAACCATTGGCTGTATCAATATAATGAGGTTCTGAAGGTGTACTTGCTTCCGAAGGTGCACTGGCTTCAGCAGATAGAGAAGGAGAAGTAGATGGAATGGAATATGATTTGCTCTTTCCCTTCACAAATGGTAGAGAATCTGTCTGAAGCCGGGTAACAGGTCGAGTCGGTTTGTTGATCGTGATGCCTTTGAGTGCCGGTATTGATGAGCCCGAAGAGGCACCTTTGGATCAGTAGGAAGCTATGGGTTTCTTGGTGAGTGGTTGCCCAGAGGATTCGGATGATGATTTGCCCATTATATTTAGCAATTCAGGTTGTTGAAGTGACTATTGGAATAGGTGAGGAAATAATGCTGGATAGATAGAGAGGACAAAGGAGATGAGAAGTCGTGACAGTTGAATGGAGTAATTGAAAATGAAGAGATGTAACAGATGGATGATGAGAAGATGAACAAGTGTAACTGTTGAGATGGAAAAACCTAACGGTTAGGGGTACTCGAGAGTTGAGAGAGTATGAGAGGGGCGTGTAGGGTTTTTGAAATAAGGTGAGTGAGGTAGGTTTTTAAAAAGGGAACGTTCAATAACAGAAAACAAAAGGAAATAACGAAGACCCATTGATTCTCAAGAATGAATGTAGGATTCTCAACAATGTGTGTGACGAATCAAATATGTGCAGTGAACACACTTCGATCATTCACAAATATGGTACCGTGTATACTCAAGAATATGTGTGTGAGAATTTAGCTAAAACATAGACTGCATCCATTGATTCTCGAGAATGAGAATTTGGATACTCGAGAATCACTTTGAATTTGAAACTAATACTGAGAAGCATACTTTCACTAATTCTCGAGTATCTCATGCTAGATTCTCGAGAATGGTTTTGAACCATGATTTTGAATGGGCATGTCTTTTAGGAGACCTTGAAAATTCTTGAGTATTACTTGGTAATTCTCGAGAATAGGTATAGAGAGCTTGTGATAAGAGTTTACCGAATTCATGAGTTGATTCTCGAGAATTCATGTGATAATTCTCGAGAATGCTGTTAATAACGATAGATATAGTGAAAAAGGACTTATCAATTCTCAAGAATGATTCGTTAATTCTCGAGTATGATCACTGAGAAAAAATTTTGAATGAATTTAAACTTCAACCGTTCTCGAGAATGTTGTGCAATTATCAAGAGTAGGGGTATTATTTGTACCAATACTTCCTGAATTACTTAGCATTTTTACAAAATCTCGATAATTCTCGAGAATACATTGTCAATTATCGGGAGCATATGTAGTTGCTATAATAGATTTTAGGCAAAATGCAAGCATAATTCTCGGTATGGGTAAAACATACTTGAGAATTATCAGATTGTGTAACATTTTGTAAATTTAAGTACAAGTCAAGTTATCCTGCACAACAAAATTAGGAAACTTCGATGCTTAAGTTAATATCAGTTCATCATCAAAACATAATTATTAATGATAAATTATCATTACTCACAATTCATTGGGATCTACCATTCCCAATTCTCTTCAGATGAACATGAATTGTTCTTTACCTAGAGGTTTGGTTAAGATGTCAGCTAACTGAAGATGCGTGGGAATAAACATCACTTTGACATCTTTCTTTTGGACATGGTCACGGATAAAATGGTGTCTCACGTCAATGTGCTTTGTCTTTGTGTGTTGAATCGGATTTTTCTTCAAACTTATTGTGCTTATGTTGTCAGAAAGTATAGGAATTTCTTTCAAATGGACTCCCAAGTCAGATAGTTGTTGTTTCAGCCATAAGACTTGAGCACAACAACTATAGGCAGAACATGTTCTGCTTCAGTGGAAGACACGGCCACAGTGGTCTGCTTCTTGCTGAACCATGATACCAGTGGGCCTCCAAGAAACTCACATTGTCCACTGGTGCTTTTTCTATTAGTTTTATATCCTGTGTGGTCTAAATCTGAGTATGCTACCAAGAATTCTTGTCGACCTCTTGGGTACCAAAGTCCAAGCTCCTTTGTGTTAGCAAGATAGTGGAATATTCTCTTTACATGTTCAACATGTGATTCCTTTGGGGTAGCTTGAAATCTTGCACACATTCCTACACTGAATTGGATATCTGGTCTACTGGCAGTTAGGTACAGCAATGACATGATCATCCCTCTGTACTTGGTTATGTTAAAATCATTTCCTTTTTCTTCATCGGTGTCCAGGGAAGCTGTTGAACTCATTGGAGTATTTGCACCATTGCAATGTTCTATTTCAAATCTTTTGAGCAAATCATGAAGATATTTAGTCTTAGAAATGATTTTCCCATCATTCTGTTGCTTGATTTGCAAACCAAGAAAATAGTTTAACTCCCCCATCATAGATATCTCGAATTCATTATGCATTTTCTTTGAAAATTTCTCACAGAGAGATTCATTAGTAGAACCAAAAATGATATCATCAACATTATTTGCACAATTAGTATTTCATTAAGCTTATTGTTATTGATGAAGAGTGTAGTGTCTACTTTTCCGCTAACAAAGCCTTGATCTAATAAAAACTTGCTTAACCACTCATACCAAGCTCTAAGAGCTTGTTTAAGTCCATATAAGGCTTTCTTGAGACGGTAAACATGATCCAGATATTGATCATTTTCAAAGCCAGGAGGCTGTTCTACATACACTTCCTCCTAATATAAAGTTATTTAGAAATGCACTTTTAACATCCATTTGATAGAGTTTAAATCTCTTGATGCAAGCAAAGGCTAGAAGAACACGTATTGCTTCTAATCTAGCTACTGGAGCATACGTTTCCTCATAATCAATTCCTTCTTATTGATTATAGCCTTTGGCAACAAGTCTAGTCTTATTTCTGACTATAATTGCAGATTCATCTCGTTTGTTTTTTAATACCCATTTAGTGCCAATGATCGGATGATCTTTAGGCCTAGTTACCAAATCCCAAACTTGATTTCTCTCAAATTAATCTAATTCCTCTTGCATTTCGATTACCCAATCATTGTCTAAAAGGACTTCGTCAATTTTTGAGGGCCAATCTTAGAGATAAAGGTTGAAAACATAACCTTATTCAAGGTACTATTTCTAGTTCTTACGCCTTGATTTATATCCCCTATTATTTGGTCCAGAGGATGATTCCTAATGAACTTCCAAGCTCTAGGTTGAGATTGATCAAGATTTTCACAAAGGTTTTGGGGATCATTTTCAAAAACATCTTAAGGATTTTCAATAGAGGCAGGGGTAGTTTTCGAAAAGATTTGATTCTTATGAATAGGTTCATCATCATCATCCATAAGTTCATCTATTTTGGACTCGCAGAACACTACATGAATTGACTCTTCAACTAAACGAGTACGCTTATTGAAAACTGAAAATAGAAGAAATCACTAAGAGGGGGTGAATTGGGGATTTCAAAAAAAAAAAAATCTTTTGAAAGTTCTCTAAACTCTTTTTCAAACTTTGAAAAACAAATACCGAAAGAGTAAGAGAAGAAAAGCTGGACACACAGGATTTATACTGGTTCGGTCTTAACCTTGACCTACGTCCAGTCCCCAAATATCTTCTGGGTGTTTCCAATAGTTCAACAGGCTTTAATTATAACAATGTAAACCACATGCAATCCTAATCACCTAGGACTTGCTCCCCCTTACACTTTGTAATCAAACAACCCAACTCACAGGTTACCACAACCTTGAGCTTATACAAACAACTATTTGAAAAATGATTTCAACGAATCAAGACTCTCAAAAGAGCAAATATTGATAAACACTGAAGATCAAATCAAAAAACACAATACAAACTCAAATTGCAAATATAATCAGGTGTAGCTTAGTTGTGTGTCTTGCTCTGAGTCTTCATAGCTTTTTATAGGCTAACTAGAGGAACTAACCGTTGCATTTTCTTCTCTAACGTTCAGCTGCAAATTTGGAAAGTGACCGTTGCATATTTTCCTCTGTTCTTTCAATTCCAACTGGAATCCTGGAATTTGTTGATGCAGATGGTTTTCCAGATATTCAGTCATTCCATAATCCTTATTAGACCGTTGGAGGGTGATTTAATTGATCTATAA
Source organism: Acacia confusa (assembly GCA_037074495.1). Taxonomy (NCBI): domain Eukaryota; kingdom Viridiplantae; phylum Streptophyta; class Magnoliopsida; order Fabales; family Fabaceae; genus Acacia; species Acacia confusa. The sequence continues at coordinate 9,441,011 of CM073504.1, read as the reverse complement.
CAGTCTATGCTGAACCATTGGGATATAGGAGAAAGATAAATCATGTTCTTGGTTCTTCATTTATTACACTTATTCCAGATCTGATTCCATCTTGATCTTAGCTGAACTCATCTGAAATTTACTCAAAACTTCATCAAAGATATTAGAAGCAATAGTATTACGTGGTAAAACATTTTCAGATTAACCCATAAAGATTTCACAGATTGACACAATCTGGTTTTTCAAAAACACCGATACAAACTCGAGTTTATAATCTCAGACTCGAGTCTTGGATTCATCTAGAAAGCATGAATGTTAAGTGAAAGTCTAAACTCGAGTTTAGGAATGGCTGACTCGAGTTTGGTTCTTATAGAGAAGACTGTCGGGCTCTGGTCTTTGAATGAGATTTTGGACATGTAGCTAAACTCAAGTCAATTAATGACTAACTCAAGTTTGAGGCTTTGTTACGAGGATAAGCCTAAGTTCAAGAACTTCCAGACTGGAGTTTAGAAACATAAACTGGAGTTTTCAAATCAGACACATTGTTGGTCTTTCTGTATGACTCAGACTTGAGTTTACAGATGTAAACTCGAGTTTCAGCAGGAACTAAAACTTTGAGATTTTTCTTAGTTTTTGAGATAAATCGGAGTTTGCAGACAAAGGCAGGAGTTTACAAAACTTGTGAAAATACTGAAGTTTCTGAATTCTTTCTATTTAGTCTAAACTCGAGTCTTAAAGTCTAAACTCGAGTTTGTCTTGTTCAAAACTTTGAGCCCTCTCTATATCTTCCAGACTTCCAGTTTGTTTGAACAAACTGGAGTTTGGCTTGTTGTGAAAAACTTTGATTGCTCTTTGTGTCTCCGCAAACTCGAGTTTGCCTAAGCAAACTAGAGTTTGGCTTTCTTGCAAAATTGAGCAACTCTTTATCAAGTCTCAACCTTGATTTTACATGCCTAAACTCGAGTTTGCCTTTGACAGTAAGTTTTACAACTTACCAAAGACAAGCTTCATACCAAGTTTACAATTGTCAGTTATCATCAAAACATATAGAGAACTAACAAAAACTCTATAGGCTTTACTCCTATTAGAATATCCAATAAATATAGCTTCATCTAATTTAGAATCAAACTTACCTAAGTTGTCCTTACCATTGTTATGCATAAAGCATTTGCACCCAAAGATGTGCAAATGAGATAAATTTAGTTTTCTTCCTTTGTAGATTTCATAAGGTGTTTTGTTCAGCTTCTTTCGTACATAGGCTCGGTTTGAGATATGGCTGGTTGTGCTCATTGCATTTGCCTAGAAGACTTGTGAAGTTTGATTCTCATTCAACATTGCACGGGTGATTTCAGTGAGTACACAATTCTACCTCTCAACTACACCATTCTGTTGTGGTGTCCTTGGGGCTGAGAAGTTGTGATCAATGCCGTGAGCAACACAACTCTCCGAAGGTTTGATTCTAAAACTCACCTCCATGATCAGTTGAAGAGCTGAAATACAGATCCCTTTCTCATTTTGCACCTTGCCAAACACGATAAACAGATCAAATGTTTCATCTTTTGAAGATAGAAAGATAGTCCAAGTAAAACGAGAGTAATCATCTACGATAACTAAAGTATATAAATTACCACCCAAGCTTTTCATTATGGTCGGTCCAACTAAGTCCATGTGAAGTGTTGAAAAGGCCAATTTGTTGAAATCTTAGAATGATTTAGTTTACTTACCCTTTTGACATGCATCACAAATAGTGTCATTTTTAAAACGCAGCTTATGTAAACTAAGAACTAAATCTTTTCTCAACAACTTGTCCAATTAGTGCATGTTCACATGAGCCAGACGCTTATGCCACAACCAACTCTCATCCAAGTAGCTAACAAAACATTTTTCTAAGCTAAATTTTGGCAAATATAAGATATAACAGTTACCTTCTCTAGGAGCTTTAAACAATACCTTGTGTTTACCTTTATCGATTAGGAGATCATCTTTATTAACAAGAAGGCATTCCTCTGAGTCAAAGATGATCCAATTGTTCTTGTCAGCGGTTTGACTGACGCTTAAAAGATTATGACATAGGCCTTCCACCAAATAAACATCCTTGATGTGAAGTCCATCTTTTGCAACAAATCTCGTCAATTCCAGAGATTTCCCCAGATTGGTTGCTTCCAAAAGTGACTTTGCCACTGTCTCTTGACTTCATCGCAACAAATTTGTCTTGATCACCCATCATGTGTCTAGAGCATCTGCTGTCAATGTACCACTTATTTATCTTGATTCTCTCAAACAAACTTGCAAATCAGAAGAAATTAAATTTTAGGTACCCATCTTTTCTTGGCTCCTTTGGGGTTAGTTCAGGCTTTAGGAATATAAGTCCCTTTGGGTATCCACTGATAATTACCAACAGGTTTATCTCTTCTTTCCTTTTTATGGAAACAAGATGATGTACAGTGAGCAAATGGATTTGAGGTATAAATCGTTTTCTTAAAATAGTTGAAATAAGATTTTCCACTAGTTTTCTTTATGCCTTTCTTTTTATCAAACATAGGATTTCATCCTATACTTGAGCGATCATTTGAAAATCTATGAGCATTCAAAATTACATTGAGCATTTCACTCCCTTTAATGAATTTCTCAAGTGTTTTTGTGAGATGCAAATTCTTTTTCTCCAAATCAAGGCAATCTTCGCAAATAATATCTTTATTAGTAAAGTTTTTAACTTGTAGTTCAAGAGTTGTATTTTTTTTCTTTTGAAAACTATATATTTTTTGGCAAGCTTTTCAAATTCAGATTGAATTTCATGATACTCATCAAATAATTCATCATAAGTAGGTAGTAAGTCATTTATCTCATTGTTTTATGGTTGCTCTTCTTCTGCAACTAGACAAATATTTGTTGTTTCTCCTTCTTCCTCACTTTCTTCTTTCGATTAGTCATCTTACCAAATAGCAGATACATAAGCTTTCTTTTTGAAATGATTAAGTTTCTTCATTCTTTCTTTCTCATTGCCTTTCAACTGAGGACATTCTGATTTATAGTGAACAAGCTTCTCGAACTTTCTTACAGACATACCCATCTCATCTTCATCTTTATCCTCCTTCTCTTTCACAACATTGAGAGCAACTCCTTTATTTTTGTTGTTGTTGATTTCATCTAGGCCTTTCTTGAATCTTAGTTTGCTTTCGTACTCAGACAAGCTTTCGAACAAAGCAACAACCGATGTCAATGATTTGCCACGAGCCTCTTCTATTGTTGTGACCTTGGCTTCCCAATCTTTAGTTAGGATATTGAGGATCTTCCTGACTTGGGCACCTTGCTCATATGCTTTACTTAAAGCTGCTAACTGATTGATTAGATGAGTATAACAGAGTTGGAACTTAGTAATTGATTCTCTAATCTTCATTCTTAGGAGATCATATTCGGTCATCAGTGTGTTAATACAATTCTCCTTCACAACAGTTGTTCCTTCATAAGCAACCTCCAAAGCGTTCCACATTTCTCGTGCGGTTGATATATTACAGATGCGGAAGTATTCTTGCTGACTAAGAGCACTTTGAAGCATGAGAATGATTTACTATTTAGTGTGACATTTCTCCATTCATTCTCATCATAGTCTTCTTTTAGTTTTGGAATTCTAAGACCATATTCAAGAACGGTCGGTTCATAGTTTCCTTGCTCAAATACTCTCCGTAGGCCAAACTCTGTTACCATAACAAACACTTTGAACTTGTTTTTCCATAATGAATAATGTTGACCGTTGAATCCTAGTGGTCGATTGATTGAAGCGCCATCTGGTAATATTTCGTCCAAGATTAAGCTCGGGATGTTAAGCCCAACTTAGCAACCTTCCTTTGATGCCAAATGAAGGTGGAATATTACCTACAGGGGGTGAATAGGTTATTATAAAATTCTTTCGTCGATCGCTCAAGAAACACTAAAAATCAAGACTGAGAAGATAAGCAAAAAGACACAAGAGATTATCCTGGTTCGATTAAATTCTTCGACCTATGTCCAGTCCCCATAACACCTAGGATTTCCACTATTTTTTAGAGCAAATACAATTACATTCTGTACTTATATGGTTCTCTTACTAAGACTCACTCCCCCTTACAAGCTGTAATTGTTTACCCAATACTTAAGGTTCCACAACCTTAAGGTTTTACAAAACAAGTAGTCAAATAATTGTTTAGAAACTCCTCATGAGTAGATAGAGTGATACACACTAAAGTACACAGAAATATTCGAAGATATTGATGAAGTTAATGAAACATAGAATGCAATAAATTCAAAATTGAATGCACAATGTTTTTGGTTGTTGGCAATATTGAATGCTTGACCCTTTTATATCATTCTCCATTAATGCCATTGTGGAGAGCTTGAATGTAGCCATTGTCACTGTTTGAATTTCCGTTAGTTAAGGTTGTTCTTCGTTAAAACAAAATGCCCGTTGCTTCATTAAATGTGATCATCGTTTTCATTAAATGCGTTGGCCGTTGGTTGTACTTGTACAGAGCATGGCTCAAAGTGATAGCTGGAATAAGTATGTCTCGAAAGAATATTTTCTTCTGCCACATGATTTAATTTTGATTGCTGCTCCTTTTTTTTGTCAACATATAATGCTTCCGCCACGTTAGACTGCTTTTCGCTTAATCTTGCATCAAGCATGGTTAATCAACTGAAACTTAATCAAGAGAATGATTAAAATGTAATAATATTAAGTTCAAGGATGATTAATTGGTAATGAATAATAACCCAATTTTAATAATTTTAATGATGTGCAAAAAGCTAATACTGATTCTGATCCAGATAATGTATTCTCGAGAATCCATCATTTATTTCTCGAGAATCATATAACAGAAAGGGATGTGTGTTAGGCACATGACATGGTTTAGGTATGATATACTCAAGAATTATGTGCTTATACTCGAGAATTAACGTGCATATTTTAACATTCAATGTGTTCATGCTTTACCTATTCTCGAGAATCCATAGAGTATACTCGAGAATTATTGCGCTAAAAAGAACAAGAATGATCATGATTTATATCTATCATTCTCGAGAATCCATATCCCATACTCGAGTATCAGTGAGTTCAGAGAGCAATGATACTAACATATATATGTACCTCATTCTTGAGAATAAGCCTCCTGTACTTGAGAATCAGCGAGAGTTAAACTTGATTTGAAACTCCATTCTAAATACTCGAGAATTATCACTAAATACTTGAGAATCTATTTTGCATTAAACATACTTGAGAATTAATCACTTGTACTCGAGAATTAGCGTGAATTTGAATTGGATTGAATCTTGCACTTCAATACTCGAGAATGAACACTCATACTCGAGAATGCCTTCTTGCAATTGATTAAGCATACTCAAGAATTATATCTCATTTACTCGAGAATTATAGCCATTAAAGATTGGATATTGAAATATGATCAGAACCGCTAATACTCTAGAATTATATCTTAATACTCGAGAATTCATATTTCTAATTTTAAATTTCTTTGTTGTAACTTGATTCAAAAACCTTAAAATTTGAAGTTGTTATAATCAAAACATTCGGAGCCAACACATATGCCTTCTCAATCTTTTAATAAATTCAGTGGTTTTCTAAGGATTTTGCAAATTCAAGTAATATTTAAATAGAATTTTCCCAAATAAATTCATCTATCATGCATTATACTCAAGGGGTATTAAAGAAGGGATCTCTCTACACAAATGAAAGCCCCACACGAGTCCTTGAGGACTACACAAATAAAGGGATCCTCATCAAGAAACTCACGGCAATATAGGGACGATTTTTACAGACTAATTAATGATAGGGTTAAGGTGCAAATTGGCCAATAAACTATTACCCAAGGAGTATCTGACACAAAAATAAATTGAGGGTACCTTAACTATCAATCAATAATTAAAAAGTGAAAATAAATACCAAATAACAATTAAAAAATAGCAATTATCACAATTACATTAAAATATTAGGTACTAGTGAAGGATGGTAGCGGAGATGCTGGAGAAAAGAAGGGCTATGTCTTTTTGTTGAATAAGGAAAACTCCCACAGAGATGGGACCCACGCAAACAGGGGCTGTGGTAGCAGCGGCTATTGCCTGTGGCATCGGAGGGACAAAACCAAGGTGTAAGGCAAGTGTCAGTCGGAGGCTATGGACTGCTAGATTTGGTTTTCGATGCGCAATTCTCGATCTAAAGCTTCATATTGACCTTGATGAATTCAAGAAGGTGAGTGGAAGCTTTGGAGACGCCAACATTGTCGGCGTTGTGACAATTAATAGAAGACAAAAATGAGAGGGAGACACCAATTAAGATAGTGACGGGGTACTTTAACGACATTGTATTTTTTTTTCACTTTTTAATTGTTGATTGATAGTTTAGGTACCCTCAATTCATTTTTGTGCCAAATGATCCTTGGTAATAGTTCGTTAGCCAATTTGCACCTTAACCCTTAATGATATGACCCCTCTCTCATGCACATATTTTTTTATATAAAAAATATAGTAACTTTGCAAGCAGTTCATTCAAAATTCAATTAATTATTTAGTTGCTATATTTTTCTTTAATTTCTACATTTTTCTTTAATGGCCAAATTTCTCACAATCTAAGATAACTAATGCATGCTCTCATATGCAATTGTTTTCGTAGCCCCTACAATACCATATTCCAGCAACTGGGGTTTAGTTAGGTTTATTTCCACACAACATTGATAACTTCCCTTTCCCCCTTCATGCAGTTGGTTCATCAATCTTAGGGTCTGTTTGGGGGAGTCAAAACCTAGGTTTTCCCACAAGTTTGCCGAACAGCCGTCTCTTTTCCAGAAACTATTATGCACCCAAAACCTAGGTTTTCCAAAATCCAATTTTTTTTACTCTCAACTCTCTCTGCAAAGCTCAAAACAAAAGTGAGCTCACCATAATTTTAGAAACCCCAAAATGCCCTCCATTATATCTATTGAAACATGTACATATTCTCTCTCCTAACACATTCGTTTTCTACAGATCATGTTCTAGTTCTCTCTTCTCATATTCATCCTCTCTTTTTTGGTTAATCTCAACGTCTCTCTTCTCATCTTCATCATCTCTTTGCTTCTCTGGTTTATGTTCTCGTCTTGTCTCCCGTTCTCATATTTTCTCTTGTTCATCATCTTTGCTACATCGTTCAGCTTCAATCTCTCATGCTGGATCTTCGATCGATCTAGAAATTGGAGCTAAAATACTAAAGGTAAGCAATCATTTCCATGATCTATTATTTCGTTTTGTCCTGTTATTTGTCAATCTTCTTTTGTCCTCACCAATTCCAGGTTTAGTCTAAATTGTTGGTTGATCTTGAACATTTGAATTTCTTAAAATTTTGTTATTGTCTTCTTCCAGTCATGATCTTTACCAGTGGGTTCCTAGGATATCTGATATCTTGTAGCTGTATGCTGCTCTGTGTTGCTAGTGTCGACTTTTGACACAGAAGGAAAATCACAAGTCCAAACAGTGAGTTTGCTATTCCCTTTCGTATCGTTCCCATTATTGTTGGTTATAGCTAAAACTCTCTAATTGAATCCCCTTTGATTACATTGCATGTAGTTGTTGTACCACTCGTATTAGCCAGAACAATTCACTTGCTACAACAATTAAATTTGAAACTGTACTTTTTCAGACCATATACTAGTTTTAGTTATTTCAATCCCTGATCTTTTAGCTATATGGCTATTTAGAGTTTATTTACTTACACTCATTAATTCCTTGAACATGCGTATTTGTAATGTTTTTTCGTCATATTTACCTTGTTAAAAAACTTCTTGTGATTACATCGCTTAATTTTGAATTCAAAATTAAATAATTGAAACATAGCTTCCCCTCAAGATTTAGAAGGTTTCATTATATGTTTATTTTACGAAACATCACTCTTATATGTTGAAGGTTTCATTTTTTAGCATTCAAACATTGAACAATTGAATAAATAACGTATATTAATATCAAAGATATTGTTTTTTTAATATCCTAAAATAATTTTTTAAGACCATGAGAATTATTTTCTCAATATCAGTCAGTATCCTTATTATGAAATTTAATGTTAAAAATATTTAAAATACAACCTTATCCTTTATATTCAATTATACCAAAATATTTTTATATGTTAAAATATTTTTGTCTATACAATTTATTAATACATATATGTTTGATCTAATTTTTATCATGTTACATAAATTACTAATGGTAGAAAATTATTTTTTCTAATAATTTTATGTAATTTTTCGTATTTATTATGAAATACAACATTTATAATATTTAAAATACAACCTTATCCTTTAAATATAATTATACCAAAAGCTGAAAGCGGAGCTTAATCACCAAGAGGGGGTCAATTGGGGATTTGAAAAATTCTTTTTGAAAGCTCTGTTTTGAAGCACTAAAATAAGGTATAACAGAGAGTAAAGAAGAAGAGGAAGACACAAAGATTTATACTGGTTTGGTCCAACTCCTTGACTTACATCTAGTCCTCAAGCTCCCTGAGTTTTCAATATTCACAATTGATTACACCTTCTGTAACTCAAGATTAATTCTCTCAATAGAATTTACTCCCCCTTACAAGTTGTAATCAATAACCCCCAATTTCCAAGTCCCCTGACTTGAGATTGTTTACAATAAATGGTTTACAATAATTGAACTCTCTTAAAGAGTGGATAGAAATGATAAGTGAAGAACAATAGTATCACAAGAAACTTTAAACTTGAAAACTCAAAGAGTAGTTGAAAACTTAATGCTATTCGTTTTTTGCTTAATTGATTATTGAGAAGAATTAAATGATGCTCTATTTATGTCAAGAGAGCATTAAATGACCATTATATTCTTCAATATGATCGTTGCCTTCATTAGCCAAGGATTAGGTGAAGCTTTGACCTTCTTCTCTCTCTATTCTTTGGTTAATCCAGTTGTACAGAAGTCTATGCTTGACTTCTTGACTTTTAATCTATTGGAATGTCAGAGACTAGTTTAGGTAAAAAGCATTTATCCATTTTGCATCGTGCAGATATTGTTTGATCAGAATATAGCAAGTTAGCTGTAGTTTGCATTTATTGCTCTGACATGCTTTTTGCTTGTGTTGAAAAAGCAACTTTAATTTTTCTTGAATCATCTTTAAATCAACTGAAATTCACTAGCAAACAGGTTAAACATATTTAGTGATGTTGATGAATGATGTTAGGAAGCATTAAGATCAAACAAGAAAGATTTCACAAATTTGTCAGATTTGAATTTTTAAGATCTACGACGCAAACTCAAGTTTGTGTATCAAAACTGCAGTTTGTCACTGATAATTGAATATTTTACACTTATTTGTATCTATTGGGTAATACATTTTGGATTGTTAGCTAATAAATAATGGGCTTTAATGCTTATTTGGGCTTTGGGCTTTTATTTGGATTTAATTCATTTTCATGATAAAAATTCCAGATTTACAATGCTTCACTGTTTTAACCATAACTTTTGAACCAGACATCGGATTTGCCTCATTTTTGTCTCATATTTCAGATGATTCAAAGGGCTACAAATGTTATGAAGACTCAGAAGGCAAATTCAGACAAGAGGATGGTCAAACTTAGAGACGAAGTTAGATACATTTTTCTGGATTTTGGGCTTGAATATTGTAATTAAAAACCCATTTGCTATTTATTTCCTTTTGGGCCATTGAGCAGCCCTAGCCCATTTCCATTTTAGGTTAAGTTTAAGATAGGCAGCAACCACAAACATCTATGTCATTACGTTTTTGGATTATTTTGGATTGAAAACAGAAGTTTCATTTTCTCTGCAATGTTCTTCGTTTTCTTCACTTTCTTCGTTTGTTATTCGTTTTTCCCAGTCATGTTCAGCTAAATTTCTCCGATTAACCCAACGTTGATGATTCCATGATTCATCCAGAGAACTTGCGCTTAATCGGTAACTTTACTCATTTTTGCTTTCATCTTATCGGATTCGATTTCTGGAAATAGTTCAAATATTAGATTTAAAATTCGATTTGGTTCATCCCAAGAACTGAGTTCGAACTAGGTTTGAGTGTTGTTGTACAATAGCACAATGAGACACCACTATTCAGACAGATTCTAGGCGATTGTCTAGTAGATGGATTCTCTGGACGGATGCAGAGATTTCGGTTCGTCCATAACCAAATGCGAGTTTGTTCTTATTTTGCTCAATGATGGAAGTTTCTGGAATCTGAAATGTTGGGTTGATCAACTTTAATCTATCTCTGTTTCTTTCATTTTTTTTCTTCTGTTTATTTCATTTTTAATCTGTTTAAATCAAAACCCCCCATTTTTACTGTTTTATTGTTTTACTATTACAAATTAAACCTACTGTGAATTCATTGGGAAACGATCCAGGTTACACTATATTGCAAATCTTTTGTTAACTTGGTTATTTTGTGAGAGGTCTACAATCTCTTGTCAGTCACTGTGCACTTAGGCACAAACTCGAGTTTACATATCAAAATTTGAGTTTCCTTCTTCCAGAGGAGAATGTTGCGATTTGAGTCTTGTAGCTCATTTTTTACTGAAAGCAAAACTCGAGTTTTCAAATGTAAATTCGAGTTTTGGACATTTAATGTGATCAAGTGCAAAACCTCAAAACTGGAGTTTTCAACTAAGACTGGAGTTTTGAAAACACTGAAAAATAATGATGCTCTCTGTTTGACCAAAACTCAAATTTTGAAAAACAAACTCGAGTTTCTATTTAAAAATTAAACTTGGAGGGATTTGAGTCATTTCAAAATTAGAGTTTCCAAATCAAAATTAGAGTTTTGAAAACATTGGAAAATGGTGATGCTCTCTGCTTGGCCAAAACTCGAGTTTCCAAAACTAAACTCAAGTTTCCATTTAAAACATGAAAACATTTGAAAATCCGAGCCAAGTCATAAACTTGAGTTTTCAATTCAAAAACTTGAGTCTTAAGAAGTTAAACATGAAATCTGTTTGTCAAGTCAAAACTCGAGTTTCCAGACTGAAATTCAAATTTTCCAAAACTTTGGAAAAACTTAGAAATATTGAAAACTAGAGTTTCCCTTTAAAACTAAAGTTTTCACAAGTCAGAATCTTGGATGACTCTATATGATCAAAAATCGAGTTTCCAAATGCAAACTGAAGTTTTGCTTTTCTTTGAGAAAACATTGAAGAGTCTTTGTTTGGTCTAAACTTGAGTTTCCAAAACAAAACTTGAGTTTGTCCTAATGAAAAACTTGGAATGCTCTCTGTAAGGCCAAAACTTGAGTTTCCACATGGGAACTGCAATTTTTCCTTTGTTCATTTAAACTGAGCAATTCTCTGTCAAGTCAAAACTCGAGTTTTGTTTCCAAAACTCGATTTTGCCTTTAACATTAAGTTTTTCAACTTACAAAAGACAAACTTCAATTTAAGTTTACAATTGTCTATTATCATCAAAACCTATAGAGAACTAACAAAAGTAATGTCCTTTTTGGTAAATTTTACCTTGAAAAAGCCATTCTGCTAACAATATTCAAACATTATCATTTTTATCTAAAAGTTATTCTCCAAAAGCCATTTTTACCTCATAAGTCTTAAAAGCTATTCTCTAAAAGTTACATCCAAATGGGCCCTTAATTGCTCTACCAATCACGTTACCTAAGTTAAACAAAAATTTCTTGTCATAATGTGTATCAGAAAAATCATGAACCTTATAAAATGATCAAAATCAGGTCTCTACCTTGATACACTCAGGCCTTGGATCACCTATAGACCTTTCGTAAGAGCCCTTTCATAATCCTCCTAGATCTAATGGCATTTAGAGGCTTGAAGCACCTTCAAATCTCACTTGCTCTCAAAAGTTTGATATGATTCAACAATATTTTGATTCTCTCCAACCACAAATGAATTATCAACAAAAAGCCCTTGAATCTCAACCGCCTTACTATCTCCACCCAAATTTGCAATCATGTTGTCTACAAACCCCTTATTTTGACCATAAACTCACCTTCCAATGACATCAACACCACTTCCACCATGCTTCTTCCACCTAAACATTCCATCAAGAATCACCCACTCCACTCTACCAAGAACCATCATCTCCATTTCATCTTTCCTCATTTCCTACCTACTTCCATGCCATATATAAACTTCATATAAACCAACTTTTCCATCTTTCTATGAATTTCCACTACAATCCTTCACACTGCAATCTTGTGGACTTGATTATTTTCTCTCATTTACAAACATGGATGATTGAACCCTTGCTTTAAAAAGAATGTATGATGAAGTTGAACACTATGAGTTGTTTATGTTGAAAGAGGCAAATACGCTTTCCAAGGAGAAGGAAAAGTGATTTGTGTTAACCATGTGCTATGGATAAAAACAAAAGGAGAAGATAGAGCTCTATGGCATCTTTAGCCCTATAACTCCAATGATGATAGGGGACCCAAAGAGAAAGAGACAAATGCCACTTTAGAAATAAAAAATTCCCAACCTCAAGTGCTTATACCCACACAAGATGTAAAGATGATACAAGTGCATTCTCAACTACTAGAGGAGTCACATTCAAACAATGGTAACATTCCTGCTCTTCTTGAAGAGATTGAACCTCATCTTACTAATATTCTTGATAATGTGAGTGACGATGAGGTGGATGATGAAATTGTTATTGAATCCCCTCCATTGCTTGATGCTGATAATGGTCACTATGATGTGTCCAATAGTAGTTGTATGGTTGATGATGTTACTTGTGCGATCTCTATTAATGATTCATATTCTTCTCTTTCAAGTGTTGGTAAGCATAATTTGCAATTTTATAATGCTATTGAACACCATGAAAAGTTCATTTTCCCCTCTTCCTTACATTCTACTTTTGTTTGTTCATGTTAATGGAAAATGTCATATGTCATTTGTGCTAACATTGATAATTGGCTTTCCAATTAACTTGACCTTGACTCTTCATTTTGTTCAATTGATAACATCAAAATGCATGCTACACTTGATAAAAGCCTTGAAGATTGTCGATTTTTCAATTTCTTGGAATTTCATGTTTTAGATAGTTTAGTAAGAAAAGATTTGATTGTGACATCCTACATTTTGGGCTTAGGAAATTTTAAATATTAAATGGAATTATTTATAGAAAATATACCTTGGATAAATTTTAAAGTTAATATTTAGAATTTAAGGCATATATTCTTGTAAATTAAGGACAAATTGTTAGTGAATAATTTTTGGCCTAAATATTTTAGAGATAATATTTTATGGCCTAAATGAATTAATTGAGGAAGAAAAATCCTTAAATGGAATTAAGGATAAATTTTTATCACCTAACTAATGTATGCAATTTAATTAGTAAGGGACTAAATTGCAAACAAGAGCCTAGTAGGGAGTCAAAAGGGGTGTTTTCTTCAAATGAGACACCACATTACTCTCTTCTCCAATGCATATACGCCATGTGTCTTCATCTCTCTCTTGCACTTGAGGATGGAATATCACCTAAAGGGGGGGTGAATAGGTGATCTCAAAATTTTTCACGAAGCTTGCTTGACCAGTGATAAAATAGAGTATTGAGAAAGATTACGAACACAAGACAATTTATACTGGTTCGGTCTAATACTTCGACCTACATCCAGTCCCCAAGCACACCTTGGGATTTACACTAGCTTTTCAAATACGAATACAACACACAGGATGATCCTTTAACTCTTGGACTCACTCCATCTTACACATTGTAATTGTACACCCACAACTTAAGATTCCACAACCTTAACCTTCAAACAGAAAATGAAATAAGTGTTTAGCAACTCATCATGAGCATATAATAAATGAATACTGAAGAATAATCAATATTCGAAGATGTTAAGTGGAATAAATGAAACTGTTAATCGTAATAACTCATAAATGAATGCGTAGAGTTTTGGTAAGTGGCAATATTAAATCTTAAGATTTTATATCATTCTCCATTAAATGTCATTGTGAAGAACTTAAATATAGCTGTTGTGACTATTTGAATTTCTATTAGACACAACTGCTCTTTTGTTGAAGCAAATCAATCGTTGCTTCATTAAATGTATTTGCTCCTTTCATTAAATGTGTTGGTTGTTGTTTGTACTTGTGCAGAGTGTGACTCAAAGTGATAGCCGGAATAAGTATGACTTAAAAGAATGTTTCCATCTGCTAAAAAAACTAATTCTGATTGTTGCTTTGTTTTCTGTGAGCATTTAATGCTTCTGCCACGTTGGATTGCTTTTCACTCAATCTTGAATTAAATAGGATTAATCAACTACAAACCACTTAGAAAGATGATTAAATATAATATGAACAGGTTTGAGTATGATTAAATAAGAATACGTAATGACCCATAGAGTTTTACACAGTTAATGAAGCGTAAGGTATAATGTATATCCAGGAAACTCATTCTCGAGAATTGTTCATGTATACTCAAGAATTATTGTTCATATGCCTTCCAGAGAGTGTGTGTCTTGAGCATTCTCAAGAATTAGTATGTTAATACTCGAGAATTGTGTTGTATGAAAGTGTGCAAGCATTTAATCTTTCTCAAGCATTCTCAAGAATCACATTGTAAATACTCGAGAATCATTGTTATGTCCAAAGAAAAATGCAAATGTTTCAAGCCAAGTGTACTCAAGAATTACTTATCAATTCTTGAGAATTGTCTAACCATTCTCGAGAATTAACAACTGTACTCGAGAATAGCTTTCTAATTGAATTGAATTTTGAAGCTACATACTAGTACTTGAGAGTCATGTAAACTTGTAACCATTTAAGCATGCTCAAGAATTGTAATTCATGTACTCGAGAACTATATATCCATTCTTGAGAATCAACTTCCAGTACTTGAGAATTGATTCTGTTGAGGTTTGGATATTTGAAGATGATCAATCTCAATGGTACTCGAGAATGTAATTATCGACAATCATAAGGCCATTCTCGAAAATCATGAAGCCATACTCGAGGATCATGGCTATATCAGAATAGATGAATTATCTATTTAAATTTGATTCAAAACCTTACAATTTGGGGTTGTTATCATCAAAACATTTGGAACTAACAGTACTCGTACAACACACACATTCAGAAATCAAATTTGACAAACATAACACATTACACCCTCTCTCCTTAAACCATGAAACATAATACCCACACATATACACCTCACCTCTTTACTCATCTAAATACATGGCATGCACACACATACAACACACCACAACTCACTCTTAATTCTCTCTATCTAGTAATACATGACACACATCTTTCATTTTCCTTTCCCTCTTCTCTTAACACTTTCTCCTTCCATTCCCTTTCACTATTCCTCACCGAATAATAGACCCCCACCACCTTGTCATTTTTCTTCAACCCCTATCTTCTATCCTCCCTTCTGTAAACATACACACAACCACCATCTACACTCCTCCTTTATTCTTCTTCCATTTGCAACATTGAGAGAGATATATATAGAGACCAAGACGAGGAGACACCGAGAGAGTGAGAGAGAGTTAAGATCAAATTGAAGAAGGAGAAGTTGATCATCGTATGTAACTCAATTTTTGTGGTTCGATGAGTTTCTTAAAATGTTTACCATATGATTTTCTGGAGTTTGTTGAAGATTTGTGGGTCTTTCATGGTATAAACTCATGGGTTAGAGAGAGAGAGAGAGAGAGCTCATGTCAACATTTTACTTCTTGCATGTCAATTTCCATAATTTTGAACTTCTTTGGCTCTGAAAATAAATTTTTAAACTGTGCATGTTTGATCTAAGAGCATGGTGTCTGATTTTTGAAAGCTTAAAGTCAATAAAGGAGCTTGTATTTTGTCTTTTCACCTTTGCATATGAATATGAAATCGAGCATTTTATGCAAGTCATTTTCATGGGTTAAAGGTCTAGTTTCTTTATGAAATTTTGGCAGATGAAATTTCAATCTTTAAAAATTAAAACAAGCTTTGGATCACTCAAAACAGAGGTCTATAACTCGAGTTATAATTTTTGGAAGTTGGGTGTTGATTGTTCTAGAAAGATAATTTTTAAGCGGGCTAAAACCTGAGCAAATGACTTCCTCTGACCATGAAACTTTGTGAACTTGTAGTACACTCCTTAATCTTTAATTTCAGTCAAATAACACATATTTTGGATAAGTATGTAGGAGTTAGGAATTTTTTAAAATGAGTTATAGTTTTGGAAAGTTATCTGGATAGTGTTCAATTTTTAAATTTGGCAATTATCGGCATTTGATAACATATCAAACAGACAATTTTCCTATATACTATACTCAATAATGAGTTCATTGGTTTTTGAACCACCTAATTTGAACGTCTAGAACTCCAGATATAGATTTTTGAAGTTGAGGATTGAAAATTGCAAGTTATGCATTTAAATCTGGAACTATCATTTTCAAGAGAGGTTTTGACTAAGTAAATGAAGTATAAAAATTGTGAAACTTTCTAGATATGTAGTAGACACATATAGGTTTATCTTGATATGTAGTTTGTAATTTTTAGAGCTATATACAAGGAGTTATGAATTTTTCAAATTAACCTAAGCTTATGGAAGTTCATACTGGACAGTAGAGAAAGAAAGTTAATTTGGGAATGATATATCATTTCTAGCTAATGGTGGTAGTTTTCTATGAAAGTAGACATGCTAATGAGCATGTTATTTTTGTAAGCACACCATTTGAGTTTTTGTGCAATTAAGTATGAGTTTTTAAAGTTTAGTGACAATTTTGGAAATTAAAGATACAATCTTAAAATGGATAAAATAAAAGCCAACAGTAAAGGTCTTGCCAAAAAGGGTTTTCAAGTAATTTTATATAAATAAAACCCTTTTTAACCTTCCCAAGTGACATAGTACATTGGAATTATTATAGGACTTCAAAGACCACCCGAGACTATTCAAATGCTGAAGGATTCTATTAACTGGTTGGAGTCCAAGTAGTAATTTTAATCCTCTATGTCATGTGTATGCTTATATACGTAGATTTTCCATGATTGTGGATTTGTGTCTATGACACATGGTTGTTTCTCAGTGTTTATGTTTACTGGCCAATAACAATAATTATTTTTTATAAATGCTAAGGAACTAGGGACTAGTAAGGTCTTACGTTTGCATACCCTTCCTCTTATTAAGGAATTCAAGACTTGTAAGGTCCTGTGTTTATATATATTTCCTAGCATGGTGGAATTCAGGACTTGTAAGGTCCTACATTTGTTTGGACTTGTAGGGTCCACTCGCAGTAACATAACATGTATGGTATATTTCCCCACTTGAGCAGTCCAATCTCATCCTAGACATCATCCCATACATTGCTCCTATCCCTCCATCTTCTTCTATTCCCATAATCTCTCTTCCCTTATCTCTAGATTCCTCACCTCAATATCCACCTCCTCCTCCTCTCACAATCTCTCTTCTCAAAACAGCCCTACCTATCTAACCCATCACCTTTGTTCCTACCTCTGATCCACCTTTCATTGATGATGACAAAGGGGGAGAAGAAAAGTGAAGAGATTTCAAGAGCTTTTAATGATTTCAAGTTTTTTAATCGCTTAAATTTCTGTAATTGAATTCAAAGTTTATCATTATTGCTTTATTTTGCTATATGGAAGTTCTTTTGGTACTATCTTGGATTAATCTTGTATATTGAACTCAATACAATGAATGTGTTAAGTAACATGTAATGAATTTTAAGCATTTAAGCCTTATTCAAATGAATTCTATATTCTGCTTAGACTTAACATGCTCATTCTTGTCAAAGTTTAATAAAAATCTCAAAATCTCTGTTAAGTTAGTTTACAAGTGTTGTCATCATCAAAAAGGGGGAGAATGTTAGTTCCCTATGTGTTTTGATAATAACTGACAATTGTAAACTAAGAAGTTGTTCTTTGTTGCTAAAGTTCAAACAAGGTAGAAGCTTGTTAAAATTGATTTAATCCTTGTAATGTAAGTTAAACTCGAGCCTGAATTTGTTAAACTTGAGTTTATACTTAACATAAAGCAAGACGAATGTTTTTGAACTTAGGCAAACAAAGCCATCTTTGATAAACTCGAGCTTACTTGTGATAGAGAGCAAGTTTCATGATTTTATCTGAACAAAACTCGAGCCTATTATGTTAAACTCGAGTCTACGGATTACAGAGAGCAAAACAAGTTGTTTGTTCTTAGTTAAACTCGAGTCTGTCATGATAAAATCGAGTCTATTCCTTACAGAGAGCATGTCGGTATTTTATATTGTTAACCTAGCTTGTCTTCTTTAACTCAAGCTTAAGTCTTACAGAGAACTCTCCAACAATTTTTCATATTCACAAACTCGAGCCTATAAAGATAAACTCGAGCTTGTCCCTTACAGAGAGCATTCAAAATCTTTCTCAAATATAAACTCAAGCATGGTTATGTAGACTCAAGCTTATCTTTGATTGAAAGGATTTCGAATATGTTTGACTAACTCGAGTTTGGCTCAGACAGAGAGAGCTATTAAAGTTTGTAACACAATTAGACTCAAGCCTACATAGTTTAAACTCGAGCCTAATGAATCTCTGTTTTATAGATGACGTCTTCTATCTATCTGATTCAAACTTATGAACTAATTTACTCACATTTTAAGTTTTGAGTCATCATATATATGTACTTGATCGATGTACTCATTATTTTAGATGAATTTAGCAAGGATCAAGGTGAAATCAAATCTGGGTCAAATGCAATTAATGAAGAACCAAGAACAAGCCTGAAATTTCTCCTCTATCCCAATGGTTCAACTCAGGCTATTATAGATCGTCCAGATCACTCTCCAACGGTCAAATAAGGTTTATGGAATGACAAAAATATGGAAGATCATATGCAACGATTAAATCTAGGATTCCAGCTGAGAATTGAAGAAATAGAGAAAAATATGCAATTGTCATATTCCAGAGATGAAGCTGAACATTGAAGAATCAAAGAGAAGAAAATACAAGGGCTAGTTCCTCTAATTAAACTATAAATACCCAGGAAAACTCATAGCAACAACACACAGAACTACAACTGATTACATTTTTCGATTTGAGTCTTTATTGTGTATTCTATAGTATTTGAACTTTAGTGTTTATCCATATCTGCTCTTTTTGAGAGTTTGTTTTTGAAAATCATTTTGATTACTTGTTGGAGAGAACTCAAGGTTGTGGAACCTGTGAGTTGGGTTATTCAATTACAAAGTGTAAGGGAGAGCAAGTCTTTGGTGAATAGGATTGCTTGAGAGTTACATTGTTGTAATTAAAGAATATTGAGATAGTTGAAAAACCCAGAAGATATCTGGGGACTGGACGTAGGTCAAGGTTAGGACTAAACCAGTATAAATCTTTTGTGTTTAGCTTTTCTTCCCTTGCTTTCTTACACTCTGTTTTACAATCCAAAAACTTGGGTGTTTCAAAAAGAATTTTTAAAATCCCTAATTCACCCCCTCTTGGTGATTTCTTCCATTTACAAGTCAAGCATTTCCTAGTATGGGTGCATAAGCTTGAGTGACTCCTTTGCTTGATCTAGTTGAGTTATTAGAGTGTATTTAATGCAATTTTATTAATTTGAATGCCTTGCTTGATTTTAGGAAGTTGATATGGTAAAGAAAAGCCTTGTTGGAAGATTCTTGAACCTTGATTCTTTTTTTTCATTGTGTGTGCATTCACCTATTCTATAGTTAATCTTTAGAACTTGCCTAGTTTTTTTTCAAATCTACATTAATGTCTTGGATTTGTATTATGATAGGGGCATTCATTTCTAAAGACATTGGCCCAAACACAAACTATTCATCATTTACTTTTGGTTACCCTTTTGAGCTATTCACTTTTGTTTCTATTTCATTATACAAATGCTATGGTTATACCATAATCAAGTTCTCCTAGGACTATGATTAAAAAATGTACTATATTATACGTTAAATGAAAAGTACAATGTGAATAGTTAATAAAAAATACAAAAGGGAAAAGGAAAATAGAAAAGAAGAAAAAGCGTGGATTGTACATCCTGAATGTTAAGTCTTGAGAATTGAAAATAAGGCTAACTTAGGCAGACGATTAAGCCCAATTCTAGAAGAGTCTCAAGAACGGCGAGAGAGAGAAAGCCTTACAGGGACAAAGTAACTCGGCTATACGGGTCAATGGACCTAGTATGTTCAGGTCATGGATTGAAAGTGCAAATGAAAAAGGGGCATAGAAAACCTATACAGTGTTAATTTTGTTGGAAAAGATGCCACCCAACTATGTATTGAGGTATAGGACAATTAGTTAAGTGAAAATATACTAGTATAAGTAAGTATGCGGCATTTTTCAGGGCAATCGAGTATGCCCTACGTTTTTTTTAGAAAACACCAATATTGTGGCATCATTTGTCGGGTCTCGGTATTCGTTCCGCAATCCCGAGTAAAACCTGAGAAAGAATTCTAGATACTTCCTCGAAAACCATGACACACACACACACCCCAATATGCATATACACCAACACACAAAAATCAAGACACTTGTCACTTTCTCAAACAAGCACAACACATGGCATTATGCATGCCTTACTCTTGTCAACCTCCTCCCTCTCATTGAAACACATGGCATCTTGCATGACAAAGACATGTCACAACCTTATGAAATCAAATTTTTTTTAACCTCTTTTTTTCCTATTTCCTTGGTCATTCACGTGACACACACACCTAAGCACAGACTACACAAAATCATATTTGTCTATCTCCCTTCATTCACTCACGGAAAACTTCTTCTTCCCACACACTTCCATTTCTTTTCCCAACTCAATTGATCCTCTCAACTCTCTCAGCCCTCACAGCCTCTCCTACTCTCGCACACCAACAATTGCTTTCAAACTAACACTCCTCTCTTCTCCTCCCACGTCCTCCCTCTCCAACATCATTATCATCACATACAAAGAGAAGCTTCATGATTAGAAATGGAAGAGAAAAACAAGAAACTCAAGGTAAGAACTTGAACACAAAGTTATAGTGTTTGAATCTTTTCTTCATGCATTTTATTGTGGATGGTTATAAACTCACATGCATGTGGTTTTAAGGTTAGTATAAGGGTTTGAGAAGGATTAGAGAAGTGCAAGAGACCACAAGCACAAGATCAAGAGCTAGTAAGGATCTTAACTTTCCTCTCATTATTTTAGGTTTTCTTGGAACTCAAAGATTTGGCCTAAACCAAAATTGGAGAAATAAGAGGATTTTAAAAATTATGAGGTGACGATCGTGTTCACCACTGAAAAAGGAGTGGGAATATGTTGGTAAATGAATACTTAAAGGAATGTTGGAACATAAAATCACAAGCTTCATAAAAATGTTGAAACTGCCAGTTTTGGAAGTTTGGAGCCGACTGCTTGCATGTATATTTTGACTGATCAAATGGACTTATAAAATCATGAAAATATTATAAAAGATAGAGGACATGCATAGATTTAAAATGGTGGGTACTTTGTATTATTCTAAACACTGGTTAATAAGCAATAAATTGTACAAAATTACCTTGAGTTCGGGAAATCAAAACTGGGCAAAGAGCTTGTGCGTAGCATTTGAATGGGTAACGAACCCATAAATTCTGAATATTTCTAGAAGAAAGAAGACTCACAGAGCTTTAATTTTATATGTGGTTTGTAATTTTTAAAGCTCTTTGCAGGGAGATATCCAATTTTAAAGTTGAGCAATGATTCTAGAAAACTCATTAGATAGTTTGGACATTTTTGGGAATTGAGAATGAATTACATAATAAAATTCAAGAACCAATTTTCCCAAAATCTATACTTAATAAGGTGTTCATAGGTTTTTGAACCACCCAAATTGGACATCCAGAATTCCAGATACAAAGTTTTAAAAATAAGTTAAGTTTATGCAAGCTTAACTGGCCAACAAAAGTAAATTTGGAATTTGGGGTCTAGGCAGTGTGCTCTAGCTTCTGAAATTATTTTTCCTTGAAAACAGAATGGTCACAGAGCACGTGATATTTGGAAGCACATTAAAATGATTTTTTTTTTTTTTGCAATTAATTAAAAATACCACAAGTTACTAGATTTTTAAGGGCAGTTAAGGTTAAAGCTAAAAGTAACAAGTTTAAGTTACTAAATAGTACCCTAAAGTAATAAGGATTAAAAAAAAAATAAACACTCATTTTCCCTAGTTCTAAAGATATGGTTATGTCCTTAGAGCCACAAGGAGAATGAATAAACTTCAAGCAACCCTGACGGTTAGCGAAAGGGAACCCAAGTAAGGACAATAGTCCTTAAAAGGTAGTGGGCTTACCTTACTTGCATGTATTTCACATTATTGCTAATGTGTATATATATGATTGTTATGCTTGCTTGTTATGGGTAACATACTTGAATGATTGAAGTTCTCTTTATGATTATGTTATGGCCATAAGTATGATGCATGAAGCATTGAGCACGCAAAAATGTCATTATGTTAATATGAGCTTGTGCAAGGCAAGTATATTATACTTTAGCATTTACCTTACATGTATTGTATTGGTATTGTCTACTATTGAGATTCCTTAGAATCTCACCCTCCACCACTAACTAATAGATAGGTGAGCACTTAAGAGATGTGTCATACACAGCTAAAGGTGAGCGTTGTTTGAAGATGACCCAACAGAAGGATAGTTGAAGAATAAAGGGACGACAATGTTTAATATGTTTAAGTCTTCACTGTCTATAATGAATGTAAGTATTTGTAACGAGGTATAAAACCTAGGAATACCCCTGTTATGTAACTAAGTTTAAGTTCCGTTGTATCAGTATGTATATTGACCTATTTCTAATTTTGTCACACTACTGCATAAAATTATGGCGAAGAATGTTGGCACCACGGGTGGGTGTGACAGTTGTGGTGTCAGAGCAGTCTGATGTTACGTGAATATATAGTGAAAGAAAAGGAAAATTCAAACAAACAAACAAGGCACTATGACAAAATATGTGAATTAAGTTCAGTTGAGTAGTGCTAAGTGATCTATCAATTTGTATCTGGTGCAAACATAGTGTTTGTTACATTTTCTTTCCATTTATCCTTTTCAATATTAAAACCCTAAGAAGTCCTCTTAACTATGGATTCATGGCAAACTAGTGGTAGAGATAGTAAAACCTTTACAAGCTTATGGTAGATGTTAGAATATGTGAATTGAGTGAAATTTCCGATAATCTGAAAGATGAGAGAAACACTTATTCCCTTGAGAGCTCTATCATGTCTATCTTTCTTGATTTTATTATTTTTTAAGTTGGTTTTTTTGTATTAATAAAAATTCAATAAACTTTAATTGATTTGGGATTGTGGTTATTCAACATTTTTGTATTTGCCTTCTTGAATGACTTGATCATTATAACATTGTTCGACCAAAAAAAATCATTATAACATTGGACATATTTTTTAAGACTTTGGTTTTATTTTTCTTGGGAGAGTGCAAAAGATCAAATTGTATGAGGAAATTTGAATGAAATTTGATGAGAAAGTATAATAAATTTTGATATTATTAAATATGAAGATGTTGATGGCGACTTGTTTGTTCAAATTGGGAAACAACATACAATCAACCAACGTTATTTCCCTTTTATGGGCAAAAAGTTGAATGAAATAAAAATATAGCGGTGCTTTTACATTAATTACTCAAAAGGGAAGAAAATAAAAATAAAAATAATATTTATTTTATTCGGATCATTATCATCATACAACGGCAATATTTCGTTATTATTTTTATTTGATGATTTAAGAAATTTAATAATTTTAAGTGATATAAATAGTATACATTATTTTTGGGCTAAAGTAAAGGTTAGCTTTCGCCCCAATATTATTCCTAATGAACATGGACTTATAGAAAAGTTGGAAGTCCTAATTTATATATGTCGCCTTCATCACATTTATATTTATAAGGGAAAATTATTATGAAATTTGAGGAATATAATTTAATAATAAAATAGTCTAATTACATGTGAGCTGCATGAAATTTTTGTTTTTTTGTTTTGTTTTTGCCAACATGAATTTTTTGTTGCTTCTTATGCAAGAGCTTGTAATTGCTTGCACATAAGATATGTTATTGGATTTTTAGGTGATTAAATCAATTCAATAAGACCTTATAGTAATTTTCTACTTTTTATTTTTTGATAACAAATAAAATTTAACATTAAAAGCACAAGATATAACGAGTAAAAAGAATGTGTTAAAAAAATAAGTGAAAATACATATTATAAGGAGAAACAAAACATAACAAGAAGAATGTAAGGCCTCCTTGTTCTGAGCCCAGAACAGTGACACCTTACTTTTAAACTAATCAGATTTATTATTCATCTATGAATTTAAACCACCAAGGGAAGTTTAATCCTAGAAAGAAAAAGCTTTTTATAAAGAGTTAAGAAACTTAACCCAATCATAGAATTTAATCCTGTGATGATTCAAATGAGCTTTTTTGAAAAATATAAAACTTTTGAAACACGGGTACAGAAAAAGCTTTTAAGACCGGACAAAAGAGGCATCTTAAGATCGGATCCACGATCGGTCTTGTTCCAGGCGATATTAAAAGTTTAGCTTTTAAGACCGGACTTGAACCGATCTTAAAGAAACTCTTTTAGACCGGATATTTAAAACATCAGGTCTTAAAAATCATACTAAATAGATGTAAAATATTTTTTGTTTGGTCCTAAAACTCAACTTTTAATACCGGACAAAAAATAGGCCACTCTTAAAAGATCAGAATTTTAAAACCGGACAAAAATAAATTTGATCTAAAAAATAGCGGCTTCTAAGACCAGACAATTAATTATACGCAGTCTTAAAAAACTGATTTGTAAGACTAAATGATAAATACATCCGGTCTTAAAAATTGAATTTTTAGACCGGACGTATAAATATACCGGTCTTAAAAGACCAACTTTTAAGACCGACCTAATATCAAATATGAACATATGATTGTTAAGACCGGACATATAAACACATCCGAATACATCTGGTCTTAAAAGTTGAACTTTTAACATCAGCGTGTTTATTTCAGGTCTAAATTTTCTTGAATTTTTTCCTTGTTCCATTCTTCTTGATCATATATACACAAATCCACCACCCAATCCATCACATAAAAGTCGATATTTTAAGTTACAAGCCGTAACATCCCAAAATATGAAATTTGAGAATTAAATTATAATTTGGGATAAATTGTGGAAAATTGGCCTTAATGAATTTTAAAGTTAATATTTGGGATTTAAGGCATATTTTTCCAAGATTAAGGATAATTAGTTAGGAAATAAATTTTAGCCCAGATATTTATTAGATAACATTTAATGGTTAAAATAAGTAAATAGAGGAAGAAAAATCCTTAAATGAGATTATGGATTATTTTCTAACACAAAGCCAATGTTTGCAAAATAATAAGAAAAGGATTAGATTGCAAACAAAAGATTTGTGGGAATCCAAATGGGTATTTTCTTTTAGTAAAGTGAACCCACACCTCTCCTCTATTATTATATGCGTATAATACTCCCTTCAATTCTCAATCAATTCCTTCAGTCAACACCCACAACATCCACACACACAGCACTACTTATATACTCCCTTTCTTCATTTTGCATAAGACACGTAACCCCTCTTCCTTCATATTGCCGCCACCCCCCCCCCTTCCATTTTATCAGCAAGCCACGTGCTCTTCTCAGCTGCATATACACACACAATCACTCTTATCCTCCATTTCTCATTCCCTCTCACCGTATACAAAACACACACCTCTCACCAAAACAGATTACCCTCCCTCTCCATGGCTCTCCCTCCCTCTCATGGTTAACAACACTTTCACCATCATCTTGGGTTGATCCACGGTGAAGAAGATCAAAAAAGAAAAAGAAGATAAAGGTAAGTGAGTTGCAATTTTACTTGCAATAGCTTCTTCTACCCTCATGCATGTAACCATTGATGGGTTTTGATCTTCTTTAGCTCTGAAAACATACTTTCTAACCGTGCATGTATGATATATGAGCATTGGGTTTGACTTTTGAAACATCTAAACTCTAAAATGAAGTTGCATGTCATGATATATATTAACCTCTACAACATGATCCGAAAACAGAGAATGTTATGTATGTCGTTTTTGTAGGCTATAGTTTTTAGTTTTTCTTAGAAAATTTTACATGAGATGGTACTCTCCTTAAGCTTGAATTTTAGCGTTGGAACACCCAAAACGAAGGTCTGTAGATCTAGTTATGATTTTTGAAAATTGAGCTACGAATTTGAAGACGTTATGGTGTCAATTTGGAGGTATACATATGACGTTGCATTTTTGAACAAGTCAACGAATTTCAAAAATGATGAAAATTTTACTAATGATAGGTGACATGCATAGCTTTAAAACAGTATATAATTCGTATCATTATAAGCTCTGCTCAGTGAGAAATAAATCTTACAAAATGACCCTGCGTCTAGGAACCAAAACTGGACAGTCCTGGCGTTTTTCAAAACTGGGAATGATTGGAGTAAGATTTAATTGTGAAAATTTCCAGTTAGTTAGAGACTCCCAGAGCTTTAATTTTATGTATAATAGGAATTTTTCTGAGCTTCTTACGTCAAGTTATTGATTTTTAAAGATAAGCCTCAATTTCTGAAAAAATTCTTGGCAGAGCTTAAGTTTTTGAAATTGGGGAATTTTTCTCAACCATAAATCAACTTGGTGACTTTAATTTATGAAAATATACTTATCAAGCAATAAATAGAAATTGGAATCACTCCATTCAGAGTTATATAGACCAAGTTATGAATTTTCCAAATTCTCGTGGAAATTAAAGGTCAATTTTTTATAAGTCTTAAAATGGTCACATAAGTTGTTAATTGTGTTTAGCCTTCAAAGTAAAGGTTCATATGGATGAATTGAAGGTGAAATGGATGAGATAATGTTTTTCTATAGTGAATAATGTTTAGTTAAATAAGTCCCTAATAAGTATACATCCCTAGCCATTAGGATATTAAAGGACAAGCATTTTGGGGTGGATCTAGAGAAGCTAAATCTTAATTATGTCATTAAGATTATATTGGTTAATGACTCATTCTCCATATAAATGTTATTCATAGGAATTTCCAAGCTCGCCCACACCGCAAAATACTCAGATAGTTTTGAAGTTGCTGCACACTCAGGTGGTAACTCTAACTCTCTATGACATGTGTATGTTTATATGTAATTGTCATGCTCAAGGATTTATGTCTTGCACACACCAGTTGATTGCATTTATATATTCTGTTGTTTTGCCAATCACATGTGTCTTCTTATGTGCTAATGGAATTCGAAGCTGAGTAGGCTCTGCGTTTGTACTTTTCCTATATGCTAAGGAATTGGAACCGAGTAGGTTCTGCATTTATATTTTCCTCAGGTAGAGGAATTGGAATCGGGGTAAGTTCTACATTCATCTTTCCTAGCACTATGGAATTCGAAACTGGGTAGGTTCTATGTTTACTTTCCTAGCACTGAGGAATTCGGGACTTGTCCAGTCCACCGTTAACATTACCTGTATGATATACTGTTGATTGTTGCTGTGTTTTGATATTGAATGTTAAACTATTTCTTGAGTAATGGTAATTTGATTTCATATATTTATGTACACTATTCATAGAGATTAACATGTTACCCTGGGATTCAATTTTGGATCCCAGACACTAATAAAAGTATAGGTAGTGGATCAGGGCGGAAGGAAAAGGTGGTGCTGTAGACAGAGGCTGGAGAAGGTGAACTCGAAGGAAGAATTCTTTCCATTTTGTATATCTATTTGGGATGAATATATATATATATATATATATATATATATATATATATATATATATATATATATATATTAAATTATCTCAAAAAGATTAAGTTTTTAATCATTACCAAGTTATGCTTTATTAAAATTATCAGTTACTCATTCATCTAAACCAGATCTGCACGCTCTCTGTGTATTAACTCTGATATATGATCAGGAGACATAAGGGAGCGTTACACAAGCTATGAACAATTATAAATAAATTGAATTGGGAAAAAGAATAAAAATATTATTCACCATGAGTTATGTGACCTCTTAATTAATGATTATACTATGACAACAACACCTAAATTAATTTATACAATAAGATAACTTGCTTACAAACACAATGAGTTACAAATATAGTACTTAAATCAACATACATGCCTAATATAATATTCACCATCTTCATCATATTCCTACCCAACAACGTAACATCCTCTTTTATAACATGCCCCTTTGGATCGGATCCTACCACAAAAATAAAACAAGAACAAGCTTCATAATCAGTGACATTGTTTAAGAATATAGAAGAAATATAATATAGTTAAGACCTTAAAGTTTTCAAAGAATTCTGCATATGAATATTACCCTATGAAATGACTCTTTTATAAAGGGATATCCTCCAATATCCCTTCTTGATGATCATTTCTTATGGCGGGTTCATTATTCGTTTCATCTTCTTCGTTTATGTCCGGTAGACCCCTTGAAAAAGGAGTACTCTTAGGACGACTATAATTTGAATGACTTTCTTCATCAATATCAATGACCCTTTTTACTTAGAGAGCTACAGACCACATTTTATTTTCTTAATCGATGATATAGAAAACTTGTTTCGCCTGGTCTGCCATAATAAAAGGTTCATCTCCAAAACTTCTACTATTGATATCGACTAAAGTAAATCCTAGTCAATCGATCCGAACACCATTATTGACATTAACCCACTTGCATTTGAAAATGGGAAATCTAATTATGACATAGTCCACCTCCCAAATCTCTTCAATAACCCCAAAATGTGGCATGACTGCCAATTTAGGCCTCTTGTCTTTCAAACTAGATAAGTGCATAGATTCAGCCTCTAACATAACACCACTGTTCTGGACTGTGCTCCTATCACCTAGGGACTTCATGTAAAATATATAACCATCAATCACATACGGAATTCCAACTTATGACATCAACTTTAGAACCACGTGCCAACCATTTGATTGTATCAGAAACAAATTCCTCTCTCTCTCGACCTTTTGTTTGAACTAGTTTGCAAAAAGTTTTATTATGCTCCCTAATCAACCTTATTCAGTCATTCGATGATTTGCTTTCCTTACATCTTCTTTATGTGCAGCTATGCTGGCTTAAACTTCATCAACATTATTCAATATGTATAACTGCACTTGTGACAATTCATCAGGATCCATACTCTTTACTGAAACCCCTCGTCTACCCCATTCAACATGCTGACGTTTTGGAAGCCCAATATGTCTTACTTTGGCCAAATAATTTTGACAAAATTTCATGGCTTCTTCATAAACATATTTCTAAACAATTGATTCTTCTAGCCGGTATGCGTTCTTCACATACCCTTTTAGGAATTTCATAGATCTTCCAATTGGGTACATCCACCGTAATTGGATAGGGCCGTACATATTTATCTCTCTCACTATATGAACAATTAGATGAACCATGATGTCAAAAAATGCAGGAACAAAAAGCTTCTCAAGGTGACACAAGATAAGATATCCTTCATTTTCTAATTCATCCAACTTTTCAATCTTGAAAACTTTACTACAAACTGCATTGAAGAAGAAACAAAGTCTAGTCAAAATGTGTTAAAGATCATATTCGGTGATGCCTCAAATAGCTACTAGGAGTAGTTGTTGCATCAAGACATGACAACCATGAGACTCTTGGCCTACTAATTTCAAGTCTTTCATCGATACAAGCCTCTTAATATTTGAAGAATACCCCGACGGAACTTTTGTGCCATGTAAACACTCACAAAAACTTCATTTCTCATCTTTAGACAAAGTATGAGAAGCCGGGGGAAATAAGTTCTGTTACCATATGGCTTTGGATGTAAGTCTTCGCATATTCCCATTTTTTGCAAATCCAATCTTGCATTCACACCATCCTTAGAACTACCTCATATGTTGAGAAGCGTGCCAACAATACTATCACATACATTTTTCTGCATATGCATGACATAAATACAATGTCTCACATCAAGATTGTGTCAATATGGAAGGTCGAAGAATATAGATCTTTTTTTCCATGTATTTGTTTCTTTTATACTCTTTGCAGTCTTACCGAAGATGACACTTATATTTTTTACCTTTTCATACACTTGCTCCCCAGTCAATACCACCGGAGCATCTTCATAATCTTGACCACCAAAAAAAGCTTTCTTTAACCGACAATATGGGTGGCCCCATATAAGAAATCTCCTATATCCAAGATAAACCGTCTTTCTTCCATGTTGAAGTTGATGGTAGCGTGTGCCTTCTTCACAAATCGGACATGCTTTATGGCCTTTTACACTATACCCTAACAAGTTCCCATATGCTGGGAAGACGTTTATAATACAAAATATCATGGCTCTCATTTTAAAGACCTCGTTTGTAAAAGAGTCAAAAACATCGACACCTTCCCACAACTCCTTCAAGTATTCGATCAAGGGCTGAAGGTAAACATCAATGTCACTTTCGGGTTATTTTGATTCCAAAATCAATATAGACAACATGATGTACTTTTGTTTTATGTATAACATAGGAGATAAGTTGTAAATAATCAGGAGTATAGGCCACAAAATATGTATGCTGCTAAGGCTTCCATAGGGATTTATACCATCCGTGCTAAGCCTAAGGTTCCTAGGTTCTTCACCAAAGTTCAGAAATAATTGATCAATTTTCTTTCATTGAGAAGAATCGACCAGATGTAAAAGCTTTCCATTAGAAATCCTCTCATCTGCATGCTACCTCAAATTTTTTGCATCATTTTCATTAGCATACAGCCACTTGAACCTTGGTATGATTGAAAGATACCACAACACTTTTACAGGCTCCTTATTTGACTTGTACCTTAAAGTTTCACATATAAGACAATTCTGATTCTCTTCAAACTCTTTTCTATACAATACGCAATTATTCAGGCATGCTTGGATCTTTTTGTACCCCATCCCCAATAGACAAAGTATTTTCTTAGTATCATAGTAACGATGCGGCAACACATTATCATCCAGAAGCATGTCCTTAAAAGCCTTAAGCATTTCAAAAAAAACTCTTATCACATCATCCATGACGTGCCTTCAAGCTTACCAATTTCAATACAACGTTCAACAATTTATATTTTTTACACCTAGGGTATAGCAAGGCCTCTTCATCACTGCACATATTACCATACGCATGTGATTGATGAAAAGTCTCTTCTCCTACAACACGAATAATGTCCTCTGTGTGATCATCCATATCCATGTTATTATCATCAAAGGCTACTTCCCCATGTTGAGACCCACTTGACATTTTTTCACCATGTCATTACCCATACTATATAAGTCTTACAAAATCCTTCACAAATTAAATGTATGTGTATAACTTTAGGACTTAGTAATCTCTTATTCAAACATTCTACACAAGCGCAATAAAACTTCCCACTATCATCATGGCCTTCTAATTTAGTAAATTTCATCATTACACTGATGATGGTCGGGCACTCCGTCTACTATGCTCGAGCAAGCTCTGACATGCTTGGGTGCACTTCTATTTTTGAAGCTTCTGATCATGCATGAATGAACAAGCATAATTATCTCTAGTACAAAGCTCAAGTTCATTCTTGGCTTGAGGTGATAAGTGTAGACTTGAGTCAAATACCCTCCTTGAAACTGTTCTTCTCTCTAACTTGGCCAAGCTCAACGTAAGATCCCATCAAACTTGGTTGCTTCTAAAATTTTTGAAACACTTGTTGAGTCTACATTCAAATGGAATTGGTTTCACTTCATTTAGTTGTGTATAATGTAGGCTATATCCAGAAAACCGAACCTATGCTTAAATGAATCCAAAATTTTAAGTGTCAACTTTCGAAGACCATATCTCCCTGGTCCAAACTCTGTTTGAACTGGTTCAAACCTTGATGGAACGCATTTTGAGTCTACTTTCATATGCCACCAATTTCAACTCAACTGGATTTGTAATTTGCGAGATACACGCAAAACATCAAAGCTTGGTCTTCTGTGTGGCATGAATTAACTTCTTTTCCCGGAGAAGAAGGAATGACGATATATAGGGAATAAGCATTAGCTAACTCTATGCTAGTAGTCACAGTAAGACAGAGGATGCAAGCATTATCCGGAATGATTGAGCATAAAGCGTATATAGGTGGCTTATAAAGTTCGCCGTCAAATCCCAGGGCTCAACCCAATTTCACTGTCAACTTCCGAAATTCATACTCTCTCATATGAACTTCTTTTGGCTTGAATTTTTATTAGAATGACGCATTGGATGTCTAGTGTCATAAAAAATTAGTTTCACCTCAATCTGGTCTTTAGTTTGGGAGATATCATCAAATTACCAGACCTCATCCAAGCTGAATGTGAAACAGAGTTGAACAAAGTGCTGAAAAACGACGTTGCTCAAGCCTGACATTTCTGTGCTCGAGCATGAGCAGAATTTATGCATGAATAGGAGTTGGAAATATACCAAGCTCAAGTATGATAATGTTGTACTCGAGCATGACTTCAGGAATGCAATTGTAGCTTATTTTAACTCCAACTCGAGTCATTTCGACTTCCACTTGATCATGGAGACTTCTAGAATCAATCTTGGAACTTGTATAATGATATTCTCATTCCATTCATCAAGTTCTTCCATCTCCCATCTTGATCATTCTTCGTCATTTAACATGAACTCATTATTTTCTACAAGTTCTATCTTTTTCAATATTTCCTCTTCTTCTTGAACTTAACATTTTCTTCAATTTCTTCTTTTTGAAATCTCTTATCTTCTTCTTGTTCTATAATTCAACTTGGACTAATCTATATCAATTATATTAGTTAGTCAATGTAGGAGATAACTATATTATTCAAGCTTTTTGCTCTTAAGAATGACATCTATATGAAACATCATCAAAACTAATCATATCCAACCAAAAAAAAAAAAAAAAAAACTCTTAGCACAGATGTCCAAATGAGGTATTTCCAAAACCTATGAACTCTTTATTAAGCCTAGTTGCATGGAGAAATAGTTACAGTAACCAAACACATGCATATTAGTCTAGATTTCCCTCAAACATATGTTGTTATCCAGTTTGCAATCCAAAATCATTGGTTATATTAAAAAATTCATAACTTAGTGTACATAAGCCCAAATTTGACGAATTTCCTATCAAATCAAAGCTCATTATATCTACTTTAATCATGGAAAATTTCATTGCAAATAGACATCATACTAGCCTCAAATGGGCGTTACAAAATGACTGCCCATATAGGGTTTTTTCAGAACAAATTTCATGCTTTTGGTACAATTCAATCTTGAAGCTTCCAAAATTCTTACCGTACCTCTATGCTACACATTTTTACGTTTTGAACACATTGGAACCATTAAATTGATGAAATTTCAACTCTTCGAGTCTTCCCTATGCCCATCTGAAACTAGGACCCCTTATGAGCATCAACATTTTGGAATTTTTACTTCATAAACACCTTAATTACGGTTCCTAACCACATTTTATCTTGTTATTTGAACCAATAAAACATGTTAACTCATTTTAGTGAAGCAATCAAAGCCTCCTTACTAAGGTTCCAATCAGCCAAAATTCAAGAAAAACAGAGAAACCACAAATAACCCCTAATATACCACTAGTAAGCTTAGAACTAGTTACTATAAGCATTGTTCGGTAGATTTCGCGAGATTTCTCTCTTCCCTCGGCTTCTTCATATTTTTGGCTAAACCTTAACACCACTGAACCAGAGAAAATTGCAGGAATCCAAAGGCCCCATATAAAAATGTCCAATTGCAACAAATTCAAAGGCTATATGACCATAAGAAGTCTATTTTAAGGAAAAATACCTCACACAATCAATCACACACCAACTATTCTAGAATCAACATTTTCTACACACTGCCTATAATTATGTTCCAACTTTTAGGGGTAACTTCAAAAATTCATAACTTAGTGTGTATTTGTTCAAATAACCTATATGACATATCAATTTAAAGCTTATTGTGTCTACTTTGATTATGAAAAGTTTCATAGCCATTGGATATCATTTTGTTAATGAAAACCACATCACAAGATGACTAACTCCCCAAAAGCATTAATCTGTCAACATTAAGGGAAATTTCCTTTTTATTCTGCCATCAGGCACCACTTTTGTCAAGGAAGAGAAGGCCTGATGAATTTTCCTGACTTTTGAGTTTAGTCTTAGAAAATTCAATTAGGTGTCTGAACTAGAGACCGATGAATTTCCCAGACTTAAACGCTAGGTGGCACGTTCTGGAGCTACCAACACAAAAGTAGCCTGAGAACTATTTTCATGCTTTGAACATTTTAAAGCTCAAGTTTTAAATTGAAAACTCTAGTTTCTCACTTGTCTCCAAATTTCAAATGTTTTCATATTTTAAGGGGAAACTCGAGTTTAGTTTTTGAAACTCGAGTTTTGGCCAAAGCACAGATGATCACTATTTCTCCCTATATTTAAAACGCCAGTTTTGGAAACTTTGGTTTTCGCAATAACACAGATCTCTCTAAGTTTCAAATTTCAAAATGGAAGCTCGAGTTTGGTTTTGGAAACTCAAGTTTTGGTCATATAGAGAGCATCGATGTTTTTCACTGATTTCAATACTCCAATTTTGATTGAAAACTCCAGTTTTGAAATTTTGGATTCAATTAAGTTAAATGTCCAAAACTTGAGTTTATGTTCGGAAATTCGAGTTTTGCCTTTAGTCCAAAATATGCACCAGACTCAAATCGCGACATTCTTCTCTAGAAGAAGGAAACTCGAGTCTTGATACGAAAACTCGAGTTTATACTTAAGTGCATAGTGACAAACTCGAGTATTGATACACAAACTCAAGTTTGTGTCGCGGCTGTTAAAAATTCAAATCTGTCGAATCTGAGAAATCTTTCCTGTTTGATCTTAATGCTTTCAAATATCATTCATCAACTTCATTAGATATGTTTAACGTGTTTGCTAGTGAATTTCAGTTGTTTTAGAGATGATTTAAGAAGATCAAAAGTGTTGTGTTCAACATAAGCAAAAAGCATATCAGAGCATTAAATGCAAAGTACAACAACTTGCCATACTCTGATCAAACAAGCCCTGCACGATGCAAAAAGGATAAATGATTTTTACCTAAACAAGTCACTGACAATCCAATGGATAAAAACATAAGGAAGTCAGCATTTATCCTACAACACAAGGAATGAATAAAAGAGTAGAGAGAGAAGAGACTAAAGTGCCTACAATAGCTACATTAGTGCACTAACGGTCAGATTGATGCATACAACGGTCATTTAACACTCTCTAAGTATAAATAGAGCTATATTCAATTCTTCTCAACAACTATTGAGCCAGAAAACGAAAAAGCATTCAAGTTGTTCATCTACTCTTAAGTTTTCTTGTATAGAGTATCTTTTGATACTATTGTGCTTCAGTGTTTATATCTATATACTCTTTAAGAGAATTCATTGATTGTATCTCATTTATTGTAAACAATCTCAAGTCACGGGACTTGGAGATTGGGGCTATTGATTACAACTTGTAAGGGGGAGTAAGTTCTGGTGAGAGAATTACTTTTGAGTTACAGATGGTGTAATCAACTGTGATGGTGGAAATCTCAGGGAGCCTGGAGTCTGGACGTAGGTCAAGGAGTTAGACTGAACTAGTATAAATTCCTATTTCTTGCTCTTCTCACTTATTCTCTGTTCTACCCTATTTTTAGTATATTAAAACAGAGTTTTCTAAAAGAATTTTGAAAATCCCTAATTCACTACCTCTTGGTGATTTAGCTCCACTTTCAAAAATAACTTTAATAATTATCATAAGCTTTTTCTTATAATAAGTGTAAGAGTTTTGGCTCTAATTGACTTAGCCGCCTTTGTATCCCAGTCTTATTCCTAAACTCCTTTCCTCAAAAATTGGGATGTGTATATATATATATATATATATATATATATATATATATATATATATTAGTTTATAAGTAAGCTAAATTAATCTGTAATATGATAAATATAAGAGATAAAATGGGAAAATGTCTTATATATATATTCAGTACCAAATTCACTTCTAAACTAAGCCTTGTATTTAGAATCAGAGGTGGTATTATTTTCCCAAAATCCTAATCATGAATAATTCATATGATTATATGTTTTCGTCCTACGTTTATGATTATATTAATTTTTATAATGTTTGACAGTAATACTTTTTATTTAAAAGATAATATAGCTTAAAAATAAATTATTAAATACCCCCCGTTCATTAATATAAAACATATTTACCTCATTTAATTTAATTAAGGAAGTTAGTTAACTTGTTTATATACTGTGTTTTCTAAAACACCTTAGTCATTTTCTTTAATTTTCTTATTTTATCTCCTTCTTGACTATTATTGA
This sequence comes from Acacia confusa, assembly GCA_037074495.1. Classification (NCBI taxonomy): domain Eukaryota; kingdom Viridiplantae; phylum Streptophyta; class Magnoliopsida; order Fabales; family Fabaceae; genus Acacia; species Acacia confusa. The sequence continues at coordinate 9,404,681 of CM073504.1, read as the reverse complement.
AGGAGCATCATTATAGTTAAATTAGGAAAAGATTGAAACATATTAAAATCATGTATTTTATTTAGAATCAAGATCAACTCCTCAAAATTATCTTATATTGAAGACATGAAGAGTATCTAATTTTAAATTGACATAATTGTTTCAATATATCTATATACCTACAACCTCGTGTCTTAAATGTAAAGGTTTTATTTGGTTCCAGATAAAAGATACTACTATACTTTAGGTCGCAAACTTATAATTCTTTCCCAACGTCTCCTTATACATATAAATGGCTATTCATCAAATGGTAATTTCCTATGCATGTAACTACGGGCAACTTTAGAAAAATCAATAAACATTTTTACATGTAAATAATAACATAACTAATTTTTTATTTTCTTAAAAAAGTAATTACCTTGCTCTTATACTTAAAAATAGAGGTTGTATTTATTAATTATAATATCATATATCCCCCAAAAATTGAAACTCTCTGTCACTTTCATGATTCTACATTTTTACTCTATGCATACATTTTTTAGCATTATAGTACTTGTGTATTTATGTATTTTATCTTCACCATTTTGCTGTTTCTTTATTCTTCTGAAAAGAATTATCAACCTATTTTGAGACGTAGTGGGGGGACCACACTGCCGACAATCAGAGGTGCGTCCTAATACAGAGGCCGGGGTTTGGCGCGTCCACTTTGTTTATGATCATTTGCTGTTTTCTTCTTCCAAACTACACTGATTTTGTACAAAACAGGTAAGGTGAAGCTTTTTTTTTTTTTTGGGGGAAAAAAGGAAATATTTTAGAATGCTAACAGATACTAAAAAAATATATTTTAAGATACTGACTATACTAAAAAGAATATTTTATGATCTTAAAAAAAATACTTAAAGAATTTTAAAAAAATATTTCAGGGTATTAATTGGTATTCAAAAATAATTTTAAGATCTTAAAACAAATATCCTAAAGTATATTTTTAGTACGAAACAGTACCTTAAAATATTTTTTCAAAATCAAGAAATATTTTTTAGTATCCCGAAGTATCATTTTAATACCATTCAATGATCTAGAATATTTTTTCAATATCTTAAAATAATTTTTTAAAACCATGAAGTATTTTTCAGTATCATTCTGTACTATGAAATATTTTTCCAAAATCCTCAAAATATTTTTTTAAGATCCTCAAATATTGTTTCACGATCATGAAATAATTTTTTTAATACCTTCAGTATTCTAAAATATATTTTTAGTATCCATCAGTACCTTAAAATAAATTTTTTTTTAAAAAAAAAAACATCACCTTACTTATTTTGCGTCAAAACAGCACAATTTCAAAGAAGAGAATAGCCTAGGACCACAATCGACGTGGACCCTAGCCGCGTCCGGGTTTTCCTATTATATGAAATCAGGAATCAGTTGGGTTGAATTAAATTAAATCAGAATAATGGACCTTTCTTTTTCACTTTGTCCATTGGAAACTTTTTGTTTGTCTTTGCTTTTTATTCTGTCGGTTGGTTATCTAAAGAGATGTGTAGCTTGTGTACTGAATATAGACACTGAAATCTCATTTATCGTTATTTATTTAATAAATTTTATTTATTATTTCTTGATTATTGATGAGAAATGATTACAAAGTTATTAAGTTAATTATTCTTTATCTGTCAATTAAATGTTCTTTATTATATTCAAAATGTATAAATAATACTTAGACACAATTGTAGTGGTAATTAAGAAATATATGGAAAATTCTTTCAGTTTTTCATATGGTAGGAGCTAGATAATTAATTTGTAAATATTAAATAATTTAGTTAAGTTAATTACTTATAAAAATGTGTGTTGATTTTCTTAAGGTATCACTTTATTCATTTGTATTGGAAACCATAATAATAAATTTAATTATTAGTGGGAGTTTAGATTAAAAAAAAATTATAAATTTAGAAGATGAAATTGATTGATGTCTTATATTTAGCATTTAAACAAAATGTATCCACTACATCTTATATTCAAGACTAATTTTTTCAATTAAATTTTTTACCTAAATTCTTTCAACTTTCCTTTCATAGCGGTTAAATAAATAATTTGTAAGGAGTAACTAATTAGTTAAGATAATTATTTATAAAAATATATATCGGTTCTCTTAAAGTAACACTTTAATAATTTGTATAAGAAATTATAATAACAAGCTTTCTTTTGGGAAAATAATAGCGAGAATTTAGGTTAACAATTATAAATTTCAAAAATAAAATGGATTAAAGTATTATATTCATCAACTAAACAAAATCTATTCACTTGCTCTTCAGGATTAGAAGTAATATGAAATAAGGATAAAGTGCATCAAGCATTTTGAAGTATTTCAGGTATATCTAACACCCTAAAATATTTTATATTGCATGTATCATCCTAGAGTATTTTTTTTTTTTTTTTAGTGTCTATTACCTTAAAATATTTTTATGTGCATCCAATGCTATGAAGATGTTTTCATGTGAAGCTAGCACCTTAAGATATTTTTTTGGTGAATCTAGCATTATGACACAAAAAATATTTTAGGGTGCTGGACTCATCTAAAATAGTCCTTCAGGGTGTTGGATATGCTACAAAATATTTTAGAAATATATATATATATATATATATATATATATATATATATATATAAATAAATTAATAAATTTAAAAATATTAAAAAAATAAATAAATAAAAACTACAGTGAAAAGGGTCTATAGGGCTGGCTCGAGGCCCTCCAGGGCCGGCCTGTTTAAATCCGTGGCCCGTTAGGGCCGACCCTCCAGGGCTAATTTCAAATTATTCATCCATTTTTCAAACTCGGCCCTTAATGGGCCAGGGCTTAAACGGGTCGACCCAATGGGTCTGACCCGTTTTCCTGACTCTAAGACTTACTACTCGTAATATAGTATGAAAGAAGGTATTTAATTAAAAAAAAGGGTTAAGGTGCAAAAATATGCATGATCTTTTTCTCTATGAGTGCTCAGCACCAAGAACTTTTTTTTGGAGCAATACACACGTGGTTACTATTTTGGAGCAAAAGTAACATCCCATCGTAAAGTCACTGTTCATCTTCGTTATGTTAATGTTTACTTTATCTCTTTCTCTCTCATCACGATGAACAGTGACTTAACGATAGGATGTGACTTTTGTTCCAAAATGGTAACCACGTGTGTATTTTTGCTTCTAAAAAAAGTTCATGATGCTGGACACTCCTGGGAAAAAAACTTATGTGTATTTTTGTACCTTAACTCATAAAAAAACAATCTCACTATAAGAATATGTAATGACAAAGTACAATGTAAAATAACAACAAGTTTATGCAGACAATTTGCCCTTCTCAATCTTACTGCGGGTAATTACCATCGGGTTAAGTAGTATATCCATTTCAAAAGTACATGCTTAAGCGCAATGTTGCCATGGAAATTTTTTTAGGCTCAATTTCACTCCGGAAGTCTAAAAGTGGAGTAACGTTATCATTTTCCGTTGATAAATTAATATTAACCATTAAAAAATTGACATTGACCGTTAACTTTTTAATAGAAAAGGACAACATTACTCCACTTTTAGACTTCGAAAGAAAAATTAAGCCTAAAAAATCTTCCAATCTTCCGAAATCGATTTGCTATTAAGCCATTACCATCCGTTACAATCCGTTCTTAACTTCTAATCGACCTTTCTTCGATTACACACACGCGAGTGCACATTATAAATATATATATAATAAAAGTTAATATTTTAGTAAGGAAAATTAAAGAACCATGCTATCCCGTGAGAGGGTGTGGGTGTATGTATTTAAGATTGAGTGATGAGTGGGGCCCATGTAGGCAGGCTTTACTGAAAATGATAGTTGCTTTGATGGACATGACAGATACTGCCATCATCATGTCATTTATGTTCCCTCGTACTAATTTTCCCCATCACTTTAACCCATTTTATTACAATCTGACTAATTACTGAATTAGTTGCGATATTGGATGGGGTTAAAGGTCAGTAAATTAGGTTTGAGTTAAATCAAAACTAACCTAAGGCCAAATTGGTGAGAAGTAAAGGTTTCAAGATAATTAATATAAAATTATATTTTTTTTAAAAGAAAAAAAAAACCAGGTTACTCTCTCATACGGGAACATTTACTGATCGGTTTGTGAGTTTTTAGGCCGAAGTGGCCAGTCCAAATTTAATTACACCAAATTTTATTTTTTTTTATAATAAAAAGTTTTGGAGGGGTTTGACACCAGTCTCCTACCAAGATCAGGGCACGGCCCCGGGCTCTATGAGCACTTACTAGAGACTTACGAGATCGCCTACCAAAGGAATCCTAGTAATGGCAGAGGGGATCAAACCCACGATCCAAGGGCCTAATCCTGGATCCCTTACCATCTATGTCAACTCTCATTGACAATTACACCAAATTTAATCACACTAGATTGAGATACATTTGCCCCGTAAATTTAAATCAACTTCACATTCTCCATAAAAAATTATCCTAGTCTTTAATAAATAATTATGGAAAAATTAATCTTTTAATATTAATAGTTTTTTTAAGTTGTAATTCAACCCTTATATTTTGACTCAGTTTAGCTCTATCTATAATTTTAATTAAATTATAATTTAGTCCCTACAATTATTACAATTTTATAATTTAGTTTCTATGTCTTAGAAACTAAAATCATAGATATAATAAAAATTAAGAACTAAATTATAAAATGATTAAAACTATATAGACTGAATTGTAAATAAAGTCACAAGTGAGACGACTGTAGAAGCTGAATTATACTTATTACAGTATAAAAACTGAATTTCAATTGAGTCCAAACTATAGAGATCAAAATACTAAGTTTCCAAGAAATCATATGTAAATAAGTCTCAAAATTTTATTTAATATTTAATAACTTTCAAGATATTTAATTTGTACAAATAAAAATTCTCATATATTCATGATATTTATGTCAACATTTCTATTTAATGGTTTTTGGATTTACTTATTTTATGCTATTACACACACACATATAAATGAAAAGTGGGGTAAATTTTTTTGGAAAAAAAAATTATATAGCTCATACGACCAATGAACAGTCTAACCGGGAGGCATCTTACATAGTATAGCAAATTAATGTGTAAATAGAATAACTAAAAAACTAAGAAAAATTTTCTGAAGCAATGCTAAAATATCTTGCCAACTCATCGTGGATAAATACAAAGAATTAGCAGGAATACGGATGCAGGACTTCTAAACACAATTGCTTGTTATCATTCCCTCTCTCTGTATATATGATTACAGAAGCGAGTTGTTTTAAAATGGAACTTCAAACCCCATATATGTGCATATATACATACAATATGGTTTCAAAATTACCATTAATTGATGCTAGAGATTGTGTTTCCTTGTTCATCAATCAATGAATGAACATTTATGTTTCTATTTGAATAAAGACAACCTGCAACACATCCAAGACCAAACTCATTAGTGGTATGAAGAATGAATTAATGGCCACATAAATAAATAAATACACAAATAAGTAAGTAAATCAATAAATTAGTGCCAACAAGGAAGAGAGCAGAATGCAGCATCATTTTTTTGTCATATATTTCTTGGGAAATATCCTACTTGAAATTTCATTGGAAGAACTGAAATATCCCAATGCTAAAAGTTTACATTCAAATCAAACCTTCAATATATCAAATGTAGATATATTTCAAATTACGTTAAGCAAACGTATCTAATATATATTTTTATATAAAAGTAGCTAGGTAAACTAATTAAATACCCCAACTTGAGAGATGTATCTGAACTATCACAGTCTTGAGGAGGATTGTCAGATGAACTGCAAATGATGATGGACTCAGAAGACTGCCCTTGTTCTTGTGCAAGTCTCTGTAAGTGCGTACTTTTTTTGTGTTATTAAGACTTTCAATTCTTTACATCTGGGAAGAGAGGCAATAATTTACAAGAGAAGATAGCAAAAAACATGTTTGATCACCTGCTTCATTCTTTGATTTTGTTCCGTGAGTTGGATTCCCTGTACATTGAAGCAAAGAAGGTGACTGAGAGTGTAGAACATTAATTTTTAGCAACATGTATCACTTGGTATATTTCTTGAAATCTATTATATAATAGTGAAATCACATACATAAGTTTGTTATAATATGGATCTTAATCCTACTCTATTCACATAGAACTTATCATTCAAGTGAAAACTCAAGTCACTCACTGTATTATATTCTTTTTCAGACATGAACCCTCCAAAATGAGTGGCCTATACATTTCCCACCTCTCATTTCTCTATAACTAAAGTCGTGCAATCATTAGACAGAGCGAGTCATGTGTTGTAACAACGACAGGCATTGTCGAACCTAATTGGGTTCTTGGGCTAACTCCCTCAAATGCATTGTCAAAACTCACAAGATTTTTGGAAGAAATTCGGAGGTAACATGAGCAATCTTCTTTCATCCCTTTCACATACATTCATTGAACCATTTTGTTTTCTCCAAATGTGAAAGATCATATTTAATATGTATGGAACTATACATTGAGTGACTTAAATGAATTGAGTAAAACTTTTGTGAACTTGACATAAAAGTTTTTCCTGCTCCTGGACATATAAGTTATATGATGAAACTTCCTTTTACAAGCAACTAAACACATCATTATTGCTTATATGCAAGGCATCATTAAGTGATGATCAGTTGATGAAAAGCCAAAATCTATAGATGATTGTCTTTGGGACATATATGTATTTACCTTTCTCTTACGTGCGTTGATCTGTTTGACGATTCTTTCATCCTGAAACAAACCTCATAGTAAATATGTCATCCCAAAATCTTGTTTGCAATAACTCATAGTTATTGGATAAGGAAGAAAACAAGCCAAATTTCTTCTCAAGATGAAAAATCACTAGCAGTTTTAACCACTAAACTAGATTTTTTTTTTTTTAATGCACGGTAAGGAATCACTTTAAAAAATGTAAAAATAATGAAGTTTGATACGACCAAAATATCGATTTTATAATAGAAACCGTCCGGATCAGGTAGATTCTATATCAGCAATGTAGAATGTTTAAAGAAATATACTGAATCTTGTGATAGAACATTGTGAACAAGGTGGTCTCCTACAAATTTGTAAGGTATTATTGATTGACTATTGATCCGTGATTGATAAAATATGGTCCTTGTCATTTTCTATTTCTCTACATGCAATTCCTGAAAGTAAAAGAAAGAAATTGATAGCATAAAAGGAATCCTAACATTCTTAGAGCATGTGTCTTTAGGGCCTTTTTTAGCAAAACATTTAGGCCCGGTCGGGTCCACGGAAAGCATGAAAATGGAATGGATTTTCAAAAACCATAAATTTCTGTATGATGTTGAAAATGATGGAAGAAGTTTCATTTTTCATATTTGGTTAACTAAAAATAAAATCAAAACCACGTAAAATGCCCAAAAGAGAAAGGGGGGGAAAAAAACTCTCAATTGTAGTTCCTCAGGTGAAGGGTATTAATGAAAAAATGGTGTGATTCTGAGATTTGGTAATCAAGATTGATCTCATTTTTATAGAGAATCATGTCTGGATGTATACAAAAACAAAAAAAAAAAAGCAAACCAAACACACCATTCTTAGGAACACAATTGAGAGTATTAGGAATTAAAATTCAAGGAATCCAATCAAACAAGCCCTTAAAGTTTATAAACTTGTATGCAATATGACTTACATGGAACTTCACAAACTTTAGAGGCTTAAGAGTGAAGCATAAAAAGGATCAAATCAAAACCTTTGTCTTTGAAACACGGGACAAGCCTCTTTGAAGTCTTTCCTCTAGTTCCTGCAATTCTTCAAGTGTGCATTCCAGAAGTTCTTCCCCATTCAATCGCCTGTTGAATGAATTTAGTGAAAATCATGTCTCAGTAACATAATCTTCTCAACATTCATTCACGGTATTTATAAAGCTATTGAATACCTCAATTCATGGGTCCTTTTTGCCACTACCTTGCTCAGCTTGTTCTCATCACCTTCAAGCTAGCACACATTTCAACAAAAAAGAAATCGACAAGATTAGCTTTCATGATTTTCCATTCCTTTATATATTCTCAAAAATTGATTTCAACATTAAAGTAATGATGTAATCTTTTCAGTTCTCCTGTGGAGTTTCAGGACCTAGCTAGGGTTTTCTGTAGGGAAACGTATTTTAATTTACTGTTAATGCATATTATAGTGTATGCATTAAGATTAGCCCCTACAATCCTCTAACATGACTATCAAATCTTGAAGCTATAATAACCGGGAAAAAATCTTCTAGAAAAAAAAAAGGAAGCTATTTACAATACAAATAATCAAGAGGGAGGAAAATATGGTAAGATAACCTCAACTTCTCCAGTGAGTTAAAAACTTCCTAAGAAGCAGATCCCTTTTCCCCTCTGATTCATTTGGTTAATGTTTCCTCAGTCATGCAATTAAATATGAAAAGAAAAGGAATCAAGTTAATTAGAAGGCGCTACGTGCATTTACACACAATTTGAGATGTCATACTATTAATGGCTTATAAACTAGTACTTCTTTCTATAACTTATGTATATATATTGATATATCGATGGTGATTGACGACATTAATATATATTGATTACCTGCAGATCAACAGATGATTGGCCTAGTCTTTGAATGGCTGAATGTTGATCATACCTTTCAATTACCTGCTGCATACTGAAAACAACAAAGAAAGTAAACACACATGAGTGCCTTTCTTTTTTATTTCAAGTCAATCAATATAGAGTATAAGGAAATACTTCAGAACCCCAATGGGGAAACTCAAAACTATTTATTCATTTGTTGACCCTTTAAGTTATTAATTACCAAAACAGCATTTTACAAACACACATTCGTAACACTTTAAGGTTAAAACTTACAAATGCAACAAGAACTACATAGATTCCAACTAAAACCAGTGGTCTCAAGGGTGGTCAAATTATAATTCTATCACATAAATCCAACTCAAATGAAGAAGATGGAGGTAATGACAACTGTTATTTGAACAACTCTTTATCAACTGGCAATATTTTAGCAGTGAATGTATATCGTTTAAGGGAAAAAAATCAAAACACATGCTCCTAGCTAGCTAGCTTTTTTTTTTTAATACATTCCTAGCTAGCTAGTTTGATAGACTAGACAGTGAGATATGATGAGCTCAAATATAATATATAGATAACAATATAATGAGTACACGTACATTTTCATATCTCATTCTTAGCTTGAATCGACCACTGTGATGTTATAGATAATGAGTACTCGTACATTTTCATTTCTCATTCTTAGCTTGAATCGACCACTGTGATGCATACACACACACACACACACACGTACGTACTTATGTATGAGAAATTGAGACTGATAATATATACATAAGAACCTTGAGCTAGCATAATCAAAAAGCTTGCCAGTGGAAGAGAAGACTAAGAGGGCAATCTCAGCATCACAAAGAGTTGAGAGCTCCTGTGCCTTCTTGAAGAGACCTTTCCTTCTCTTTGAGAAAGTCACTTGCCTTGCTGTTATACTGTCTATTTTCTTTATCTGTATCTTCCTTCTCGTCATTTTTCCCCTTCTTCTCAGAATCATCCGTAACACAAGGTTATTATTATATGCAGTAAATTATACAAAGAAAAATATTACACACACAAACATCAAAATCAAAGTGGGAAAAAACTGTACTTAAACTGATGAATAGAGAGGCTATACGGACAGTAGTTCAATCCAGTGGGTTTCACATGACATAGAGAAACATCTACAATAATATATTATTATTCTTCACAAAATCCAAGTAATCCTACCAAGAACCAACAGATCAAAGACGAACATCTGGGGAGAAGTGAGAAAAGGATAATGGTTTTGTTGTTAAATATATATTAACTAGAAAGATTCATGATCTTGAAAAGAAGTAACAGGAAATAATTCAAAATAGTTCCGGAGGAAAAATATGTAGAACTGAGAAATTCAAAATCAGCAAAAAGATGAAAGTGATTTTTTTTTAATGACCAAATTGGGTAAGAGAATTCCATCTCTATCGATGTGAAAAACAGAAAGCGAGAGTAAAAATTATGTATTTTTTTTTTTATCAAGAACCACAAACTACAAAATTCGGGGAAGAAAGAAAACTTAGAGATAAAGCATTCTCAGAAAGAAGAATAGTTAAGTTGGACCTCTTGAAAACAAGGAACCCTACCTGGTAGAATGAAGAGATTTCTTCAATATTGTATGATTGCTTATTTCCTGTGTCTTTTCTTATCTCCTCAGGTTTGGCGGTTCGTACGTTAATGACTTTTCAAAGGAAATTAATATATATGCTTTTTTTCCTTTTATGGGCAAGTTGATGTTTACCTCTAGCCACTATTTCAATTTCATATTCTTTTCGTTTTATCCTTTTCCTCTTGTCCACATTTCACCGTCATAATTTTTCTGGCTTAGGTTTATAAAGAAAAAGTAAAGGGTCGGAAGAAAAATGGAAAGAGTAAAGGGTATGCTGGCTTCGAGTACTCTTGTTTATGTTTTCCCCCGTTTTTTCCAAGTTTGAAAGGAATTTGCTAATCTTTATTTATTTATTTGTGTTTTTAATCTTTGTCTCATTGAGTGTGATGGATATGATTAGGATGCCGTGTATGGGTCTTCCCAAGTCAAGTAAATAGTTAATTTTAAGGAATATTGACAGATATGATCAGTGAAACGGTAAAATCTTATTGCCAATAATAGTAATAAAATTAATAAAGAACATCCAAATAATTGATAACTTGTATTGTTGGGAAATCATTTATTTAATATTTTAAAATTTAAGTGGTATATTCTTAAGATTTTCCCTAATTTAATATATAAATTAGAATTTAAAGACTTTTTTTCGCTTTTAAACTATAATTTTCCTTTTAGATATCCTTAGGCAATCACTTAGCTGAAAAAATTACCGAAAAATTATAAATAAGTAACAAATCAGAAAATTAATATTAATAAAGTTCTAAAATTTATAAATAAATGTCAAGGGGCTAATGTTACTTTACATATTTAGAAGACCATAACACTCTTATAGCTAGTCAATAAAGATTTATCCAACTGCTCTGTGCTCTTGTTCATTTTTTCAACTTTGTGTCTTCAACCCAGACTATCACCACGAACGATTAAACCCTCTCCCACTGACTTCGTCGTTGTCATGCCCTAAAAATTAAAGGGGTGACCATCATTGAATATAAGTGGACTCAGATTCTTTAAACCTTAAACATGTAAATGCGAGATTCAAAATACATGGATCCTACCTATAAATTATATGGAGCATCTAACTTTCAATAATAACAAAAATGTGTAGGGTTCAGATTACATCAAGCAATAGCACAATAAAATGTATCAACAAACTTTAAATCATTTAGGAGGCTCTTCACTGTTCAACAGAAAGTTCAAGGTCAACAATATCATCTAAACCAAAGAAAATTTTCCGGTGAATAACGTCTTATTCTTATAATTAAATAAAATGCAATAGGAAAATTGTTTAAACACTTTTATCTTTTAATAATAACAATATTGCAATAAATTACAATTTATAAACCATATGATTATAAATAAAATAGAACTCTATATAAAATATCGTTAACTAAATAAATTCAAATACACGAAATATTATACCAAAATGAAGCCCCAGATGTGTAATTCAAGCATGTAAAATTTCAAAGCCAAAGGACTTCATTTACTATGTTAAATCATCCTATTAACCATCGCTACCTCGAAAACACAAGAGTTGGCAGATTTATGTTGTTCTTATGACTTAGGGTTTTTTGAGTTTGGAAATGGTAACCTTAACTTATCCCTACTCAAAATCTTGTTTTAGACTAACTGGGAACCTTAAAAACATAAAACTCCTATTGAAACCCCATGATTTCACCATTGGGCAGAAACTCAAAACAAAAACTACCAAGTCATCAGTTGAGTGCTTACCTTGAATCTTTGATTACATATGCCTTCTTCTTCTCCTTGGACCAAGACCTAGCTAGACACTCTCTCCTTTCACTCCTTGAGCACACCTAGGGAAGCAAAGAAATGGGCAAGAGAGGTCCTTAAATAAACTCCCTTGGTTAAGGCTATTGTCCAGTGGTCCAAAGTAATTCTAGAAGGCTCTTGGTAGCATATGTGGCGCCATTTATGTCCACACAATCATATTCTTGGCTGCCCATAATTATGGTCTTTGAATTTACTGGGTGTAGGCTTTTGCCTAGCGGTTAATACAATGCCTTGTGGTTAATAGCTTGTACTTTTGGTTTCTTTTTTCTCCAAGTTTGTGGGTCCTACTTGGCTGCCCTAAAATGGTTCTATTTTTATCCATATGGTCCCATAATTACCTGTCAATCCACTTGTCACATCGGACCAAATGTGATGTGTGGTGCAGATTAATTCATATTCTTTTATCTCTCTTCATGATGACTTGATTTGACATTTTTCTTCTTCTTCGAGTAACTTTTCTTTCCTCATTTCTTTCTTCAAAAACGCAGGGTACCCTTATCCATCCAGGAAACATTATGTGCATATTTATTTTAACATATTTTTGCTTCACTAATTGTTTCATACCTTAGGACATAGTTACATAGTATTTTTAACAACAAATTAATATTGTATAAGTGTTTTTGTGCCTTTTGCACTGTCACTTTAAGTTATATGGTCCTTGAGCTCTTGGTCAAAATACTCATGCAAACAGGAGTGCGAAAAGTCTTAAAATATGTCAAGAAGCAACTTAAAAATCCCCCCAAGTCAAATAACCAAAGTACCCTTGCAAAATATCCTCTTAACTTGGCTTATTTTGCAAGTTTTGTTGACTTTTTTCTCTCCTCTTTGTTTTGCATGAATTTGAAGCTTATTTAAGAAGATTTTGAGTCATCATTTCATATCAATTGCATACACATTTGTCCCTTATAGCAATTGACCAAAATGCCCTCAAAAGATCTCCTTTCACATAGCTTCTTCTATAAACTTTTTGACTTTTGCACCTGTAATTATAAAGAGACACATGTCATACTTTTACTAGTCCAACACAAAAGTGTGTCATCATTTTTCATCATGACTTACTTTATTAAAGTTACTTTATTAGTGCTTACTCAAGATCCTGTTCGAGTTTTACTTAGGATTTCTTCATGAATCTGAGACCCGACAAATGATGCCACATACCGATGTTTTCTAAAAAACGCAGGGCATACCTGACTACCCTCAAAATACCGTATACTTACTTATACCAACATATTTTCACTTAACTAATTGTCTCATACCTTAGGATATAGTTAGGTGGCATCTTTTCCAATTGGAGTTACACTGTATCAATCTTCTGTGTCCCTTTTCCATTAGCACTCTAATTCCATAGCCCACTAACTCGTACAACCGAGTTACTTAGTCTTAGAGAGGCTTCCCAACTCTCAACATTTTTGGGACTCTTCCCGAACCAGGCTTAGTCGTCCGCCTACTTTAAGCTTATTTTCAATTCTCATGGCCTAGAATTCAGGATGTTACATGGTGGTAGAACTTGGAGGAACGATGGTAGATGTGGTAATCGACAATGACAAAGCATAGTAGTGAGAAGTGACGGTCTCTCCTCCTCTCTCCTCCTTGTTTTGGTTCTTCATCCTCTTTGTGGCACCATAATATTCTTCTCAATCTGCAGCGCTGAAACTCTATTTTCGTTGATGCTCTTCTTCTTCTTTTTTTTCTCTTAAGTCCTCGCTGACAGTGAAGGATAATGGTGGAAGGATGGTTGCTTGCTAGCGACCGTGGTGGAAAAGGAAGCCTTCGACGAGGGGGATGAAGAGTGAAGGTGGAGTGATGAGATCGAGCTCTTTGGTATGTTCGCAATGCCATTCAACTCAATTTCATCTTGTGTTTCAGATCTCTCTAAAAAAGACTAGGAACTTATGTAAAACGTTTCATGGAGGGACTAAAGTGAACATATATAAATGTTTGTGGACCTAAAATGTAATTTCCTGAACATATGGGTTCTATTGTGTAATTTTATTTGGTCCATTTTCTTCATACAATTTCCAGAAATTATAGGGACCTTTTCCATAATTTTTCCCATCATCAAAATATTACTTATGACCCTCCAAAATCTCAAATCTTCTTCTTAAACACCTATAATGCAAGATTGAGGACAAATAACATCAAAAGTCTAAGAAATTATTTGCATAAATAATTGACAAATTATGTCATTTTACTCCTAATTGCACTTAATTCAATACAAGTGTCCATAACTCAAATTTGTGCTTAATCATGCAATGATGTTTTAAAAATGCATTAAAAATCCCAATTTTAATTATGAAAAATCATATACAAGTATGGTTCAATCATTAAAGTATTGACTTGCCCCTTATTTCAAAAAACCATTGATGTTGCTGCTGCAATTGGGCTTGGGTTTAAGGTCCCCAATTATCATGAGTATAAAGTTAGCTTATTTAGAGATTGTAAAAAAAAAAAGTCAATTTGCAATTGATAGTCATCGAACTAAATGGAAAGAAAATGGTTGCATACTCATAGATGTTAATTGGAGGATGTTAGACAACAAATTTTGATTAATTTCTCAGTCTATTCAGGACATGGCATGGTTTTTATGAAATCTATTGATGCTTCATAAGATGCCAATACAAGAAGTTATTGAATGGGTTCGTCTTGAAATTATAATCCATGTTATGACTGACAATGCTTATAACTATGTAACATGTGGTAGATTGATAAAAGAGAAATATAAAATCATTTATTGGTCACCTTATGTAGCTCACTATTTGAATTTGATTTTGAAAGACTTTGCATCAATGCCTTATGTTTCAGACCTTGTAAAGAAGGCATCCAAAATCACTGTATTTTCATATGGCCATTTGGTCTTCTTGTCATGGTTAAGAAAAATACTTAGTTGGAAGGAAATTGTGCGTCTTGGTGCAACAAGATTTTCCACCACATTCATCAACCCTCATAGCATATTTTCTCACAAATATGACTTACATGCTTTGGTTATTGATGAGCAATTTTGCAACACAAGTTAGCAACCACTAAAGCCAAGAAAACTTTCAGTGTAATCATTCTTATAAAATCAGTTATAGAAAGAATGATTTCAAGTTGTGAGACTCATGTCTCCGTTTATTATATTGTTGATGATTGTTGATTTGAATGAGAAGCCTCCAATGTCTTATGTCTATGAAGGCATATAGACAACTAAAAATGTAATTAGAGACATGTTTTGAAGGAAAAAAGAACACTACATACCTTACATAAATATTATTTAAAGTCATTGGGATAAGCATTTGAAAAATTAACTTCATGTAACGACATATTTGTTGAGTCATGCATTTTCGCACAGTCTTAACTTTGTTAGAAAGCATCGACGTTGAGAAGTTTTGATTGATTTGTTTGAGGCATACTCACCTAGAAATGATGATTATTAACAATATATACTAAATGTTTTTTATTTTATTATGCATATGACTGGCAGTTGTACTACGTATTTTCAGTACCAAAATTGCTATGTGTTCTTAGTCAAACTTAGTATGGCTATGAAAGAAATTGGAGCTTGTTTAAGTGTATCCATACTAAAAGAAGAAATAGAGAACTTTTTAATGAGAGTGCCACCCATGGCAATAATAATGAAGGCTCAACGTTTTGTACTTGTAGAGGAAGATATCCCATCCTTCAATATTAAGAAAAATTGAATATTTATTATTATAGCCAGGATTGAAGAAATGCCCACTACAATCATTTGATGTATCTTTGAAAAGTTGAAGGTTGAGAAAGATTGCATACTTCAAATTTCTTGTATGCATGATTGCAAGGAGAGACTCATGTTTACCATGATGTAAGGCATTATTGCGCTTTTCTACAAAACTATATAAGTCAAACATATTATATGACATCCCAAACAAATTGGAATTTGAGAGGTTACGGTGAGAAGTGTTGACATCAAGTTTTTGACTTTGGGTATCCATGCATGTCGTTTTAAATTGATCTTTGTACTCTTTTGTCTCTTAAAGTAAGCTTAAAGTCCATGCATGTCTCTTATATGCATCTAGGGTCTGAGTTCCAAAAGATTTGAACCACAAAATGAGCATGCAAGCTGATTTTCTTACCATTGGATGTTAGTTCGAAAACAAAGGGTAATGTTCAGGTCATTTGAAGGGGTTAAAGGTTGAGTTTTTCTCTCAAAATTTTACAGGAGATAGTATTCTCCTTAAACTTTAAAATGAGTATTGAATCACCTAAAACAGAGATCTATAACTCTAGTTATGATTTTTGGAAGTTGAGGTATGAATTTAGAAACGTTTTATTATCATTTTGGAGGTACTGAGATGATGTTGCCTTTTTGACTAAGTAAACAAACCCATAAAATTCTGAAAATTTCCAGAAAGATAGAGGACTCACAAATCTTTAATTTTGTATATAATTTGTTATTTTTAAAGCTCTGTGCAATGAGATACCCAATTTTTAATTTGAGTTATGATTCTAAAAAACTCATTGGTTAGTCCTGACATTTTTGAAAATTGGGAATGACTCAGGTGAGATTCAATTGTGAAAATTTCTAGTTAGATCGAAGAATTTCATAGCTTTAACTTGATGCATAATGGGTATTTTGTTGAGCTTTGCATGACAAGTTATTGATTTTTTAAGATAAGTCACAATTTCTGGAAAATTCCGGGCAAAGCTTAAGTTTTTGAAATTTGGGAATTTTCATCAGTCATAAATCAACTTTGTGACTTTAATTTATGAAAATAGACTTATCAAAGAATAAATAGAAATCAAAATCACTCCATTTGGAATTATATAGACCAAGTTATGAATTTTCTAAATTCCTGTATAAATTAAAGATTAATTTCTGATAAGTTTTAGAATAGTCAGATGAGTTGTTAATTGTGTTTAACCTTCAAAGTAAAGGTTTCCTTGGATAAATTGGAAGATCAAATGGCTAAGATGATATTTATGTTGTAGTGAATAGTGTTTAATTAAATAAGTCCCTAATAAATATACATCTCTAGTCATAAGGATACTAAAGGACAAATATTTTGGGGTGGGTCTAGAGAAGCTAAATTTTAATTATGTCATTAAGATTAGATTGGTTCATGACCCATTCTCCATATAAACGTTAATTATAGGAAGTGATATTTACCCAAACTTGAAGGACATACAGATTGGAAAGACTTGTACGAAAGTGATATTTACCCAAACTTGAAGGACATACAAATTGGAAAGACTTGTACGAAAGTGATTTCTGTCGATAAGACTAACAGATAGTAACTCTAATCTCACATTCTTTGCATAGCTATATATGTTTGTGTATGCCATATTTGTATGTCCCGCCTTTTGAGGCCAACACCACTTGTGGCTCAATTGAGCGGAAGGGCCAACCATGGGGCTAGCATCCCGGTGGCTAAGCAAGGTGTATGCATTCAGTATTTTAGGTATTGAATTACCTAAAAAGAATTTCCTTGCGCTAAGGTATTTGAAAATTTTGGAATGAACTCTTGTATTATAAGCTGCATATGGAATGTAATACTTGAATTTGAATTTGAATATAAACTTGAATTTGAATGCTTTAAATGCTGTGTGGACTACTATATTTGGTTGATTTACATATATTGCATATGTTTGGAATTTGAGATTAACCTGTTACTCTGGAATTCATTCATTTGAATCTCATAGCCTTCCAATAATTCAAGGCGTGGGCAATCTGGTAAGCAGGGAGGAAAAAGCAAGGTCATAGTTATCACTTGAGGCCAAGAAGGTGGTGGAGCTGATAGTGCAACTTACTTTATTTTGTTTCACCTTCTGTATATATTCCTTTTGACTTAGTTAATATTTTGAGTTAGTTGTATGTGATCACTAGGATGTATATTTATGTAGATACTATAATCTAGTATTAGTAGAATATGTATGTATTGCATTGCTGCAGAGACGAGCACGTATATCATGAGCCCATAAATGAAATGGATGCATCAGCGGATGATAAAACACTAGGTTAAATATAATATATAAGAAATACTTTGATGAAATCTAATGAGGTCTAATAGAAGATTTATTTGTTAATAAGAGTTTGAACCACTTATTTGATGTTTTTCAAAAGTTTTAAATTTTTAGAAGAGCCTATTCGAACTAAAGTTATGAAATCTATGAATGAGTTAAATTTTTGATATATTTTTAAAGAAAAAAAGTTTTTACTCTTAGGATCGAATATGAGCCCAATGGTTTAAATTCTTTATTAAATAATACATTAAACCAAGATAAGAAGATGTCACTCTATTTAAGGTACAGAACAGTGAGGTGTTACATATTATACCGCACATCACATCACATTACATCAGAGAAGGAAGACCATCCTGATGAAAGGTGGATAAAAAGTTCATGTGAGGAAATAAGACAGCCACCAAACCAAAGTGACCTGTATAGGAGCATGAAATAAATAAATGTTCCTTAGATTTCTCAACTTCACGTTCAAATAGACAAAGCACAGAAGAATTCAAGTGATGTTTCTACAGCGTATCACAAGAGGGCAAGGAACTATTTAAAAGTTTCCAGATAAATTGCAACTAATTGAATAGAAGCCGGATTTTCCAAAGGAATCTCCAAAAGTAATCAACGCAGGAGGCAATGCCACTCAAACAAACATTTTGGAAGATTTAAAGTGGAGAGAGGAGCTTCAAGAATAGCATTAGCATTAACCAAAGAATACAAGGTGCGGCCCAAAGACGAATTCCATTTAACAGAATTCCATGCATAAGGTGAGGACCAAAGACGAATTACATAAGCTTTAAGCCTTCTTTGGACCTAGAAAAAGAGAGAGGGTCAAGAAAAGGGACTCTCACACTACGAGTACAACAGGTCACTACTTATTATTTAACTAATTGGAGCATTTAGCGAATTAGCGAAAAGATATTAGTTTGAGGGGGGATTCTAATACAATAATTCTCTCAGCTTGGCTTCATAGCTCTCTCTCCCTCTCTCTGTATATATTATTACAGAAGCAATGGAACTTCAGACACCATATATGTGTGCATATACAATATGGCTTCAAAATGACCATTAATTGATGCTAGAGATTGTATTTCCCTGTTCATCAATCAACGAATGAACATTTATGTTTCTATTTGAATAAAGACAACCTGCACCACATCCAAGGCCAAACTCATATTAGTCGAATGAAGAATGAACTAATGGCCACATAAATAAATAAACAAATAAGTGAATCAATTAGTGCCGACAAGGAAGAGAGCAGAAAGCAGCATCATTTTTTTGTCATATATTTCTTGGGAAATATCCTACTTGAAATTGCATTAAAAGAATTGAAATCTTCCAATGCTAAAAGTTTACATTCAAATCAAACCTTCAACAAATCAACTATATATATATATATATATATTTCAACTTACGTTAAACAAACGTATCAAATATATATTTTTATATATAAGTAGCTAGGTAAACTAATTAATTACCCCAGCTTGAGAGAAGTATCGGAACTATCACAGTCTTGAGGAGGATTATCAGATGAACTGCAAATGATGGACTCAGAAGACTGCCCTTGTTCTTGTGCAAGTCTCTGTAAGTATGTACTTCTTTTGTGTTATAAGACTTTCAATTCTTAACATTTGGGAAGAGAGGCATTAATTTATAAGAGAAGATAGCAAAAAAAATGTTTGATCACCTGCTTCATTCTTTCATTTTGTTCCATGAGTTGGATTCCCTGTATATTGAAGCAAAGGTGACTGAGTGTAGAACCTTAATTGTTAGTGTCATAAAATGTAGCAACATGTATCACTTGGGATATTTCTTGAAATCCATTATAAAATATTGAAGTCTCACATACATAAGTTTGTTAGGATATGCCTCTAAATCCTACTATATTCATAAATGGATTCACATAGAACTTATCATTCAAGCCAAAACTCAAGTGACTCTTTGTATTATATTCTTTTTCAGACATGAATCCTCCACAATGAGCGGCCTATATATTTTCCACCCCTCTCATTTCTCTATAACTAAAGTCATGCAATCACTAAAGAGAGAGAGTCATGTGTAGTAATAATAACTATCTAATTAGTCCTATTCGGACAATTCGGATGTTACATGAGCAAACTTCTTTCATCCCCATCACATACACTCATTGAACCATTCTGTTTTTGAGAGACTCATATTTAATACGTTTGGAACTATAGATTGAGTGACTTAAATGTATCGAGTAAAACTTTTGTAAACTTGACATAAAAGTATTTCCTGCTTCTGGACATATAAGTTATATGATGAAACTTCCTTTTACAAGCAACTAAAAACATCATTATTGCTTATATGCAAGGAATCATTAAGTGATGGTCGGTTCATGAAAAGCCAAATCTATAGACGATACTTTTTGGGATATATATGTATGTACCTTTCTCTTACGTGCGTTGATGTGTTTGACGATTCTTTCATCCTGAAATATTCATAGTAAATATGTCATCCCAAAATCATGAATGCAATAACTCATAATTATTGGATAAGGAAGAAAACAAGCCAATTTCTTCTCAAGATGAAAAATTACTAGCAGTTTTAACCACTAAACTAGATATTTTTTTTACGCACGGTAAAGGCATCACTTTAAAAAATGTAATAAATAATGAAGTTTGATAAGACAAAAATATAGATTTTATAATAGAAACTGTCCATATCAGGTAGATTCTATATCAGCAATGTAGAATGTTTAAAGAAATATGGCACCACTTTAAAAAATGTAATAAATAATGAAGTTTGATAAGACAAAAATATAGATTTCATAATAGAAACTGTCCATATCAGGTAGATTCTATATCAGCAATGTAGAATGTTTAAAGAAATATTCTAAATCTTGTGATAGAACATTGTGAACAAGGGGATCTCCTACAGATTTATAAGGTATTATTTATTGACTATTGATACATGATTGATGAAAAGATGGTCCTTGTCCATTTCTATTTCTTCTACTTACAATTCCTAAAGGCAAAAAAAAAAAAAAAGAAATTGATAGCATAAAGGAATCCTAACATTCTTAGAGTTTGTGCCTTTGGGGCCTTTTTTAGCTAAACATTTAGGGCCTGGTCGGTCCACAGAAAGCATTAAAATGGAATGGATTTTCAATAACCATAAATTTTTGTATGATGTTGAAAACAATGGAAGAAGTTTAATTTTTTATATTTGATTAACTAAAATAAAATCAAAACCACGTAAAATGCCCATAAGAAAAGAAAAAAACCTCTCCATTGTAGTTCCTCAGGTGAAGCGTGTTACTGAAAAAATGGTGTGATTCTAGGATTTGGGAATCAAGATTGATCTCATATTTATGGAGAATCATATCTGGGATGCGTACAAAAAAAAAAAAAAAGGAAACGAAACACACCATTCTTAGGAATACAACTGAGAGTATTAGGAATTGAAATTCAAGGAATCCAATCAAACAAGCCCTTAAAGCTCATAAATTGGTATGAGAAATAATAATGTAATACATTTCCCTCTATATGCATATACAATAAGAAAATTCATATAACCCAAAGTCTTGCTCCTTCTATGCCAAAAAGTAAGTCACTTTCAACTATTATAGGTCCAAACCTGGTAGGAGTTAATTAGACCTCTAGTATTTCGCAAAAATTACTTGAACATTCCAAAATAACCCTTTTTAAACTGTAATCTCATATTGATGATATCTCTCTCAATATCTCTCATGAATAGGAGGGGAATTTGGAAGGAAATCATGTAATGCTCACTACATTCTATAAAATGACTTACATTTTGAGCCTCCCAAATCTTCTAAAAATGTGACTTACATGGAACTTCACAAACTTTACAGGGTCAAGAGTGAAGCATAGAAAGGATCAAATCAAAACCTTTGTCTTTGAAACACGGGACAGGCCTCTTTGAAGTCTTTCCTCTAGTTCCAGCAATTCTTCAAGTGTGCATTCTTGAAGTTCTTCCCCATTCAATCGCCTGTTGAATGAATTTAGTGAAAACCATGTGTCTCAGTAACATAATCTTCTCAACATTCATTCATGGTATGTATAAAGCTATTGAATACCTCAATTCACGGGTCCTTTTTGCTACTACCTTGCACAGGTTGTTTTCATCACCTTCAAGCTAGCACATATTTATACCCAAAAAAAAAAAATTCAAGAAGATTAGCTTTCCTGATTTTCCTTTCCTTCATATATTCTCAAAATTTGATTTCAACATTAAAGTAATTATCCAATCTTTTCAGTTCTCTGTGGATTTTCAGGACCTATCTAGGGTTTTCTGTAGGGAAATGCAGTTTAATTTACTGTTAATGCATATTATAGTGTATGCATAAGATTATCCCCTATAATCCTTGAACCTGACTATCAAATCTTGAAGCTATAATTGGGGGGTGGGGGGGAATCTTCTAGAAAAAAAGGGAAGCTGTTTACGGCACAAAGAATCAAGAGGGAGGAAAATATAGGTAAGATGAACTCAACTTCTTCAGTGAGTTAAAAACTTCCTAAGAAGCAGATTCCTTTTCCCCTCTGATTCATTTGGTTAATGTTTCCTCATTTATTCAATTAAATAAGAAAAGAAAAGGAGTCAAGTTAATTAGAATGCGCTATGTGCATTTACACACAATTTGAGTTGTCATACTATTAATGGCTTATAAACAAGTACTTCTTTCTATAACTTACATATATATTGATGACATTAATATACTGATTACCTGCAGATCAACAGATGATTGGCCTAGTCTTCGAATGGCTGAATGTTGATCATACCTTTCAATTACCTGCTGCATACTGAAACCAACAAAAATAGTAAACACATATGAGTACCTTTCTATTTTATTTCAAGTCAATCAATGCATAAGATCAGATCTGTTTAGCACAGTTTCATGTCAAATTATATAGAGTATAAGGAAATACTTCAGAACCCCAATATAAAAATTCAGAACTTTCAGACCTTCAAGTTTATAAAACTATTAATTCATTTGTTGACCCTTTAAGTTATTAACTACCAATAGAAAACAGCATTTTATTAACACACATTCGTAACAATTTAAGGTTCCAACTTAAAAATACAACTCAAATTATGTAGATTCCAAGTAAAACCAATGGTCTCAAAGGTGGCCAAATTATAATTCTATCTTTTAAATCCAACTCAAATGAAGAAGATGGAGGTAATGACAACTGCTATTTCAACACTCTTTATCAACTGGCAATCTTTAGCAGTGAATGTATATCACTTAAGGGGGAAAATTTAAAACACATGCTCCTAGCTAGCTAGTTCTTTTCTTTTCTTTTTTGGTACATTCCTAGCTAGCTAGTTTTATAGACTATACAAAGTGAGATATGATGAGCTCAAATATAATATATAAATAATGACAATGAGTACTCGTACATTTTCATATCTCATTCTTAGCTTGAATCAACCAGTGTGATGTTATAGAAACCCTTCTCTCACGTGCGCGCGCATAGATCCCGGTGTGTGTGTGTCTGTGTGTGTGTGAGACTGATAATATATACATAAGAACCTTGAGCTAGCATAATCAAAAAGCTTGCCAGTGGAAGAGAAGACTAAGAGGGCAATCTCAGCATCACAAAGAGTTGAGAGCTCCTGTGCCTTCTTGAAGAGACCTTTCCTTCTCTTTGAGAAAGTCACTTGCCTTGCTGTTATACTGTCTATTTTCTTTATCTGTATCTTCCTTCTCGTCATTTTTCCCCTTCTTCTCAGAATCATCCGTAACACAAGGTTATTATTATATGCAGTAAATTATACAATGAAAAATATTACACACACAAACATCAAAATCAAAGTGGGAAAAAACGGTACTTAAACTGATGAATAGAGAGGCTATACGGACAGAAGTTAAATCCAGTGGGTTTCACATGACTTAGAGAAACATCTACAATAATATATTATTATTCATCACAAAATCTGAGTAATCCTACCAAGAGCCAACAGATCAAAGACGAAAATCTGGGGAGAAGTGAGAAAAGGATAATGGTTTCGTTGTTAGATATATATTAACTAGAAAGATTCATGATCTTGCAAAGAAGTAACAAGAAATAATTCAAAATTGTTCCAGAGAAAAAATATGTAGAACTGAGAAATTCAAAATCAGCAAAAAGATGAAAGTGATTTTTTTTTTTTTTTAATGACCAAATTGGGTAAGAGAATTCCATCTCTATGGACGTGAAAAGCGGAAAGGGAGAATTAAAATTATGTTTTTTTTTTATACCAAGAACCTCAAACTACAAGTTTCTGGAGAAGAAAGAAAACTTAGAGATAAAGCATTCTCATAAAGAAGAATAGTTAAGTTGGAACTCATGAAAACAAGGAAACCTACCTGGTAGATTGAAGAGATGTCTTGAATATTGTAGGCTGCTTCTCTCTTGTGTCTCTCTCAGGTTTGGCGGTTCGTGCGTGAATGGCTTTTCACAAGAAATTAACATATACGCTTTTTACCTTTTATGGGCAAGTTGATGTTACCTGTAGCCCCTATTTCCATTTCATTTTCCTCTTTTCCGTTTTATCATTTTCCTCTTTTCCACGTTTCACTGTCAACTTATGTTTATTTGGATTAGAAAAGTTATTTTTCTAATATAATTTATGATATATAAAATAAATTTGTGAGAAGAATTTTATTTCTACCTATATTGTGTTTTTCTAATGTTAACTTAAATATGTCCACTGACTATCTTCCATTCATGCTTTTCCCCTTTTTTTTCCAAGTTCGAAAGGGGTTTTGTATGTTGTTGGTATTTGTCTCATTGATTATGACGGGATATGATTAGGATCCCGGGTATGGTCTTCCCAAGTCAATAGTTAATTTAAAATATAAAATAGAATTTACACACATTTTTTACTTTTAAACTATAATTTTCTTTTTAGATGTCCTCAGGTAATCACTTGACCGAAAAAATTATAAATAAATAACATATCAGAAAATTAATATTAATTTAGTTCTAAAATTTATAAATAAATGTCAAGAGACTAATGTTATTTTAAATATCTAGAAGGCCATAATGTCCTTTTAGCTAGTCAACAAAGGTTTATCTAATTGGTAAGAAATTAACTCATAACTCACAAACTCGTGGGTTTGAATCTTGTTACCATGGTAGTCAAAATGTAGTTTTTACCTGAAGACGGAGGGAGAATAAAAAAGCGTAAAATGTAAAATCGTAATTCAAAACATAGTTTTTACCTGCATATATATATTAAAAAAAATCAAGAAAAGCAAGGCACTTGCCATCAATCCATCATCCATACATATACTGATCAATACAAATATGCAATATCAATCAAAATATACAACATTGTCATCAAATACCATTCAAAGACAAACAACCTCAATACAATTCCAAATTCAAGTCTAATGTTAATTTAGTACAATTCATTATGCAACTGAAATGTAAATAATTGTCACACTCTAAACTAATAAATCATTCAAGTTATCATCATCAAAGGCATTATGCTCCACATGATCTTCAATAACATCATGATGCATGTCAACTTCTCTTTCTCCTCTATCAACCTCATTGTCAAACTCAACATTAGGAATCACCATATCATCTACAAAAGCACCAACATCACCAATGTTATCCTCTCCTCCAACTTGAGCCAAGTTTTTTAAATTATCCAAATTCAAATCAAGATTGTCTTCTTCTAAACTTTCAACATTAGAAGACGTTCCTTCTTCTTCCACAATCCATTCATCTTCAGATGAAATGTCATCAATGTTATATTCAACATTTTGTCTAACTTGCTTCTTCTAGGCCAATTTTAAATTTGTCATCACAAACACAACATCATTTATTTTCTTTTGTGTTAAGCGATTTCTTCTCTTTGAGTGGACCTAAACAAAAACAAATCCAATTAATATACAACAAGTAGCAAGTACAAACCCAAATTCATAAATTAAAGAAAATTTACCATCTCAAAGGTACTCCAATTCCTCTCACAACCAGATGAACTACATGTCAAGCTTAAAATGCGCATTGCAAATCTTTGGAGCTCTGGATGATCAAAACCATAAGATTCCCACCATTGTGCTGGAGATTTTGTATAAATGTCGCCTTGGGCTAATTCAGAACCAAATCTCCCTATTTGTAACTTGAAATCATCCATTTGATCATCGATTTTTCTTCTTTCTTCAGCACTTCCCACCAGCCTTTCTAAACATTGATATAGTCCATTTTTAACTGAGCTATCAGCACGAAATCCTACTCTATATTGTATTTGGGGGTTGAGGAAATAGCCAGCTGCATGCAAAGGCCTCATCAACTAATTGTCCCATCTGGCGTCAATGATATTACATAGAGGCTGATAACTAAAGAGTAACGAATGACAAATAAAAAAGTGCATTAGATTCAAAATAGCAAACATAAGTTAAAAAATTATATAACATTTAGTAAATTTATACTACCTTCTTTCTACACCATTGAATGCTTTCTGAATTTTGTCCTTGGCCTGAATCATCTCATCATAAATGAACCCCATTGCTGGCTTCTCATCTGAATCCACCAAATGAAGCACTTTGATAAGTGGAAAAGCACCCTTTAAACATGTCACAATATTTTTCCAAAACTCCCTATCCATAACCATATCCGCCATGTACTTGTCATCATTTGTTTTAGCAAACTTGCTAGACATCCATTGATCTGATGTAAACATCCTTATAAATGCTCCTTTATTGTCATTGAGGCAACCCAAGTTTAGATAGGATGTTGCAAAGCGAGTCTTGCTTGGTCTCACCAAATCTGGTCCATTTGTATGAAATTGCAACATGGAAATTAAAGAAGTCCTTGAATATATAAATGTAGTAATTTTTCTTCCTTTTGCAATTGTCTCATGATGAATAGGCAACTTCTTCTCAAAGTCCTCTAACATTAGGTCAATACAATGAGCCGCACAAGGTGTCCAATACAACCTTGTTCTTTTTTCCATCAACAATGCTCCTGCAGCTTTATAATTCGCAGCATTGTCAATCACAATTTGGACAACATTTTCTTCTCTTACCTCCTCAACCACTTCATCAATCATGTGGAATATCCTCTCAGATGTTTTAGTGATGTGAGATGCATCAATTGACTTCAAAAACACACTTCCTTTTGGGCTATTTACTAAGAAGTTTATAAGCTTTCTTCTCCTTTTATCTGTCCAACCATCCGTCATTATGGAGCAACCCATATCCTTCTAATAAGCTTTGTGTTTTTCAATACCTTGCATTGTCTCCATATATTGTTTCTTCAAATATTTCTCTCTAATTTCATGGTACGATGGTGGCTTAAAGCCAATACCGTGTCGAGCAACCATTTCAAACATCTTTTGAAATTCAACACTTCGTGCCACATTGAATGGTATGGCATTGTTATAGAAAAAGGAAGCAATTTTTACACATGCTTCCTCTCTTAAACTCTGCTTAAAAATATTATTGATGGTAGGTCGGGTGCTTGCTCCTCTTTTCTTGAAGATATTCTTAGAGCTCTCATTATCTTCACCACGTGATCTTTTTTCTCCACCTTGTACAACCTCATCCTCATCATCAATGCCAATTTTCTTGTTTAGTCTTTTTTGTAGACCAAATACAATGTCCCACATTTCTTTCTTGACTGCCTCAGGAACAGATTTGCAAATTCCAACATCTTTTTTAGTGCAAGCCAAATGATGTTTCATTCGATAAACACCTCCTTGTAAAATCTTTTGGCAGTAATTGCATTTAATCATATTAGTACCTCCATCAACTGAAGTACCATGCTTCCATGCCACATTAGTTCTACTTCCAGAAGCATTCTTGTAAGTTCTTGAAGATGTTCCTGATCCATTCGCTGGGATAGAAGGCGTAGAATTACTCTGAACTGAAGCACTACTTCCATTTCCACTTCCACTTCCACTTCCACCAAAAGCCATTTTTAAAACAGAACAGAAGGTGTAGAACTATCTTACAATAGAACAGAAAATCAATTCTGCAGATAAATTCCACTACAAGTTCTAGTTTATGGTTGTCACTAACTAATTCCTATACAAATTCCTATACAGTTTTGGCAGCAACGCAAGCAGATAAAAAGTAGAATTTTGCAAGAAAAGCCTCCAACGTTGAATCATCAGATGCAGATCAGAAATCCATATTTTCATATGGAGGAAATTATGATATGCATAAAAGAGATTCTGAACTCTATGATAAAATCAAAATCAGGAACACCGATATGATAAAATCAAAATCAGTAACTTGAAAGAAACAAAGTCTAGAGCACCAATTACACACACTCGAACAGATTCAAAAGTTAAGCTCAATTATAATCCTAATTTGCATTACTGGTTCAGCCTTATACTTGCCAATTGAAAGTTTAGCATTATAGCAATCAACTGATTTCACTTATTGCAAATATTTAAACCTCATTTAGCAACACTTTCACTACTGTTTATTTCAGAAATTTCTACAAAAATTACTTCAGCTCATTTCTACAGAAATTTCAAAACCAAATATTGATTCGACTCAACCTTAGTCGCCTCGGGGTCGAATCACTATTTACCACGAATTAAATGCAATACAGTGCAATTAACTCAGGATCGTTCTCTTAATCAAGGAGCCAAATTTATTTTTGAATTTCCTAAGATAAACTAAGTGATATAAACATGGTTAGAAATTTGGGGTTCCTAAATAAGTTTTCTCTAGTTAAAATGCATAGGAAAAATAAAGAAACTATTCCTATATTTTTTTTGGTCTTTTTGGAGATAAGGAAAAATACTTTGGATAGAAATAAGATTAAATGGTTAATGCTCTTGGTAATGAAGAAATGACTATCCTTGCTCTTAAAAGATTATGGGAGTTAAAATTCATTAAGTCATTCATGGTAAAAAATCACTCGCCGGAATCTAGAAAATGCTCGCCGGAAAATTCAAGGTCATCGCTGGAAACTGCAGAAAATCGCCGGAAAATTCAAAACTCGCCAGAATCTGGGATTTTCTTTCTTTCTTCAGTTCAGTCCGACGGTGGAGCCTGGTAGATTGAATGAAGAAGAAGAAGATGGTTTCTTTCCTTCCTCTCCGTCCTCCCTCCGGATTCTGTGTTTTTCTTCGTTTTTTTTCAAAAACTCTCCAGCCATCCCCCTTGCGTCTGTGTTCTCTGGCCTGTCCGAAGAAGAAGAAGATGATGAGGAGGCAGATCTCCGGTCCCTGATTTCGGCGCTCCAAGATTCTTCCTCCTCTTCCCCGTTCGTTTTTCCGTCTGCTCCCTTCGTTTTTTTTTCTTTTCTCTTTTCGTTCCCAGATTCAGCCGCCAACCTTCCCCCTGTTCCGCAAAACCAGACCTAATTAATTGGTTCCTGGTCAAAACGCAAGTTTTGACCAGGGACCAATTTGCAAAGTTAAAAAGTTTCAGAGAGGGACTAAAGTGTGAAATTTTGAAACATGTTTGGGGTAAAATTGACATTTCCGAAAATACTGGGTCATTTTATGTAATTTTTCTCTGTCTTCAAAAATATTAATTTTGACCCAAAGGACATTTTTCCCAAATTCTTCCATTTAATTCTAAAATTCCTATAATGCAAGATTAAGCACAATAGCATCAAAAATCTAAGAAATCATTTGTATGAATAATTAACAAATATTGACCATTTTACCCCTAATTTCACTTAATTCAATACAAATGTCCTTAACTCAAATTAATGCTTAATCATGCAATAATGTCTCAAGAAAATGCATTAAGAACCCCAATTTAATCATAAAATATCATGTAAAAAGATGGTTCAATCAAATATCATCATCATTCACAAGCAAGTTACATCCCAAATCGAGCACAGAAACGGGTACTTGCTATATACGAATCAAATCGAGCACAAAACATATATGGAATCGAATCAAGAACTGAGGAAAGAAGAAAACGAGGCATTTGAATACACATGAGAAACGATAATATCAATTTCATGGATGAGGATTTGTTACCTGTTGGAGCGGGTTTGATTGTTTGAGAGTGAGAGATGGGGGAGACGATGATGAGCGGTCGACGATGAAGGCGGTGGAACCGTGAAAGAGTGTCAGAGGCAGTGAGCAGGGGAGCAGGGCGACGACGGAAGAGGCACGGTGTGGATGAGAAGGGCGGGGCGTCGGACTGTCGGAGGAGGAGGAGGAGAGCGAGCGAGACAGGCCAGAGCTCGAAGAGGAAACCAGGGATTTCGAGTTTTTGACTGAAAGAGGAGGACTGGAGGAGTGAATTCGTGAACTGAGGAATGAAGGTGTCGGGTTGGGTTGGTTTTTGAGCTGCTGTGGCTATTGGGTCGAGTTTAAGAATCCAGAAACGCGTTTTAATCTGAAACGCACCGATTTCACGTTTTTGCATTTTTTGCGTTTCTACCAGGATTGCGTTTTTTGAAGCAACGAAAACATTTTGCCTATGATTAAACGTGAAAACGAGTTTTTTTGCGTTTTAAACACGTTTTTAACTACCTTGCTTGTTACCTTATTAATGGGCAATCTATAAATACCTTGTCAAGCACTATCTAGATCTTTAGGAATGCCTAAAGCTTAAGGCTTGTTTTGTACGCAAAAAGTTAGGGAGGGAAAAGGAACATCAGCATCTTCCCACTCTAAAACATGTTTGGCGCTCAAAAGCTCCCTCCACTTAAATTCCTAGGAGCATCAATCGTCCCTTAAACATGAGAACTCGGGATCTCACCAAAATTGACACCAACCCAAGTTCCCTCCCAAGCCAAACAAATTTGGGTCAACTTTGCCCATTTGGTCTGAATCTTGGCCTCACATTTGCCGAAGATCTTCCCCCAAATTGCAACACCCACAAGCAAAAGAATGCGGAAGTTGGGCTTGTTGATGTGGTTCTCATCTTCGGTAAGGGTGAGAACCTACTTGGTTCTTACCGTTGTCGACACCTACAGGGATTGTCCCCACCTGCTTGATTTCCTTTATGAGTTGCAGGTTTCTCGGTGTTTGCAACATCCATGATAATGCCACACGGAGCATCTGAGTAAGATCCAACTTAATAAAGAAAGGAGTTTTCTTCGCCTCTGCAATACAAGTCTCATGTATGAGTTGAGCTCTTTGGTTTCAACAGAGGTGAGATCAGCTAACGGTGGTGGTATAAAGGAAGACGATGGTGGTATTAAAGCCGTCAACCCTCCTCTCTCTCTCTCTCTCTCTCCCTCTTGCTCGTTTGATCTCTATCCCAAGGTTTAAGCTCTCACTCTCATAGTTGATCTACTCAACAGTGATGTTGGTGTGATTCAAGAGGGTCGCTGGCGATGATAGATGAAGAAAGAGGCGCAGGTAACCATTGATGGAAGTGGAGGTGGAGAATAAGGCGAGCAATGGAAGGTCTTGGTTTTTTTTCTTTTTAAGGGGCATTATGAGTATTTTACCTCTCATTCCCACTTAACCAATTACCTTTTATTCTTACCAAACATTTTATTTTCCCTTAACTTAAGTTTCATTCTCATATCTATCAAACAACTCACATTTTTAAATTCCCTTCCAATAATCCCTTCCCTTCCTTTTCTTTCCCTCCTCATATGTTCCTTGTACCAAATAGGCCTTTAGTGAGTCCCCATGAACTCACCTAAACTTTCTATTTTAATAAAACAAAATACCAATTTAGCCAACCATTTTGCAGGCTAACGAGTGACCAATTACATTGTTGGTGACAACCACAATAAGTAATTAAACATATTATTTTCTTAATGATATCATAGTATTACAATATTATTAAGGTGAAATTTTAGGGAAAAAACTTTAAAAATAGTAAAAGATAAAATGGTATCTCGAATATTCATAATACAAGAGAGATGTGAATGTCTGATTTGTCTTTTTTGAAATTAAAAGAAAATAACACAAATACCCTTACATATATTTTTGAAAAAAAAAACTATAGCATTTTGCTTTATAAATTAGGTCAGATTTGGTTTCTAAGAGTGATAGAGCCAACCAACATTTTCGTGTTGTAATTAGAGGTCAAAGTCAAAGAAGAAAAGAGTAAGGGAGAGGTGGAAATAATTGTCACCAACCTCATCATCTTTCGGATGGCTTCACCATCACCACTGTCGCCGGAAAATACTCTACCACAACCATACCCTTACTTGAGGAAGATTGAGAAGGGCTATGTGTGGAGGAAGAAGACCTTCATCTTGGAGGCTAAACTTCAACGAAGGAGGAAGGGAATCTAAGACCATCATCGACCATCATCGTCTTCTCTACTCCTTCACCACTGCCACTCCCTCCCTCTCTCTTACTTCACTCCATCGCATCTACAACACTATTGTTCACTACCAATGTCACTATCACTACCTCTGTGATAATCATTACATAGCATTAGCTTTTCTCTCTCACGCTTGACTTCCCTCCTTCTTGACCTACCTTTCCCCTCTCCAACTTTGTCTTCCATCCTCAATCTATTATTTCACCCCACAACTACAGATTCAAGCATATATAACGCTTAATAAATAACGGTTATAGAGTAAACATCATGTGTGGTGAGATAGAGGTCGCACAATAATATATAAAACTAAAATATAACTGCTCAATACATGCACTATCATGTATTTGAGAGGCAAAATTCGTGAAAACATAAAAATAACAGTTTTAGTTAATAACCTTCATTTATTTAGTAACAAATATGACGGTTCTTATGAAAAAATCAATATATAACACTTACAAATGATTCATCTTATATCATTAAAAACAAATATATAACTGTTATAATAATTAACCATAAAGCATGATTATAAATAGGAGATTTTATTAAATATATGATCAAACCATATTTTTATATGATTTTCTCATATTAAAATTGGGATTCTTAATGCATTTTATCATAATTATTGAGCTTAAAATGTATTTCTTGTGATAAATTGAGATTAAGAGTAAATATATAAAATTAGGACTAAAAAGGGCAAAATTGTCAAAGAAATTGTAATTACTCTTAATCGTTGATTTTTCTGAGAATATTTGAAGTTATATTTATTATTTTTATTATAGGTACTTGAAAAGATTAAATTAAATTTAAAAATGAAAGTTTGAACTCAACTTGCAAAAATTTCAGTCTAGTCCCTCAAAAATTGTTTCTTGAATTTGCAATTCAATCCCTAGTCAAAACTTGCGTTTTGACCAGGGCTATTAAACCTAATAAAGACTGAGACATATTGGGAGTTGGGGGAGTGCACCGCTGAATGATTCGAAAGGGAAAAAAAAAACCAAAAAAGCACCAAAGAAGAGTTCACATTTGGTGCCCATCCTTATGTGCTCATCTTTCTATTAGAGGGATGAGTATATTTTTTTTAATTTTTATATATTGTATTTATTTATATTTAAATTATATGTTGCTTTCTGAAATATTTTTTGCATCCAGTATCTCAAATTAATTAGTTTCAAATCCTGCATTCAGTAATATTTATCTGTAACATGGGTATCATGAAAACTAATTAATTTGAGATACTGGGTGCAAAAAACATTTCAGAAAGCAGTATATAATTTAAATATAAATAAATACAATATATAAAAAATTAAAAAAAATATGCTCATCCCTCTAATAAAGGGATGGACACATAATGAGCACATAAGGGCATGGCTACAAAATGTGGACTCGCTGAAGAATTGATTGAAGAGGGAATAATTGGAATAAAAAGAAAAGGAGGCAGAGAGGAGATGGGAATTAAATAGAGAACAACGGACATTCAGAGAAAGGGTAATAGCCACAGCGCCGCCAGACCTTCGAACCAGAACCAACCTTCGTCTTCTTCACTCTTCACCCCTTCTCGCTGGCGACTTCCTTCTTCCACCACGATTGCCGGCGAGCGACCTTTCCTCCACCACCACAGGCAGAGATGCAAACAAAGCTGACAGCTAGAGACGGGAAAACGCGAGGCAGAGACGAGAGAGGAGGCCGCAAGCTGAGATCTGATCCTCTTTTCCACCCTCCACCACCATCATCTTCATCGGTGAGCTTTACCATCACAGCCAACTCCACCGTCATCCCCTGCAACTCCAATAACCTTCTTCCCTTTTTCTTCTATCATCGCCGACGCCCCCCATCTACTTCCACACAGTGATTTGTTTAAATGATATTTGAAGCCATTAGAGGCTGATCCTTTGCTTATGGCAAGTGGCCGGAATTTCAGAACTCAAACTAGGGGAGTTTATTTTGTTCAATTTATTTTCTCTTACTATGGATTTCCTAATTTTAGGAATATTGATTTGTATTGTTGAGACTTAGTTCACCTGTTTTGATAACTTTGTGGATTGAATTTATGTGATTGGATTAGATTATTATAGCTTGTTGGATTTATATATATGTATTTCCCATATTAATTCAATTTTATTATGCTTTCTACGTGTGTTATTGTTAGATAGTATAATTGAATTGGATTACTTGAGTGGCGTGTTATCGCATTCATATTAAGAGGAAGCAAGTTGCATTAGTCTAATCTTAATTGCACACTAATTATACTTCAATAGTGCCTTAAGAGGCAATTGCTAGCTACGGTAGTAAGAGTAATCACTAATTAAGAACACTAGACTTGAGCGTTTGCTTGAGATTTTTCATAAAGATTTAGTGAAAATTTACTCCTACATCTAATTGAATTATGATAGTCACTACTCCATTTCCAAGAGCGTTTATTCATTATACATTTTTATACTGCATTCCATTTTATAAATAAAATACCAAAAATAGTAGTTTATGATTTAATTTAATTGCATTATTATTTTAGTTTATTAATTCAAAAATCAAAAACCCAGTTTTCCCTTGTTTTTATCTCATTTGCATGTCATTTAGATTATTTAGGATTCAATAAAAAGCTCCCCAGATTTGTCTATACGCAATCCTTAATTTATTTTTTATTGTGGACCCCAAGGCTAAAGACAAAAAGGCCCTCATCAGTATAATATCTAATAATATCTCAAATTTATACTTTTATGATAAATATAATAAGTTAAAATATGATTATATAATTATATGTAATAATACCTTAGATTTATACTTTTAAGATAAATACAATATGTTAAGATGTAATTATATATTTATATATGATAATATCTTAGATTTATACTTTTAAGATAAATGCAATATGTTAAGATATTAATCTAATATATAATATTTATTAATATCATAAGGAGGCAAGAAATGTGGGATTCTAAAAAAATTTATTAGGCAATACTTGATAGTTCTTCATGAACAACCATTATGTATTGTTTAAGAATACTTAACAGCTATCAATGAAAACATTCATACATAAGAAGACGAGATTCTAATAAAAAAAATATTTTATAATTGACATTTTTTTTTATAAAAAACCGTTATATGTATTTTAAGATTACTTAACTATTAAAAATGATAACTGTCATATATTAGAAGACGGGATTATGAAAAAAAAATTCAAATATAAGGAAGTGAGATTGTACAAAAAATTTATTTGATAATACATAGCAGTTCTTCATTAAAAAAAAAAAAGAGAAGAAAAAGAAAATAAGTTAAGTGTGATTTAATATAAAAAGGTGGGCTGGGGATTTTAAAAAAAATATTTGACAACATATTACGGTTCTTTATAAAAAACCGTTAAGTATCATGTAATATAAAAAATATATTTGATAGTACATTATTATTCTTCATAAAGATTCGTTAAGTAATCAAACAATATATTAACATATTCTTTATTGATATATAGATTAATTAATATTATGGACAACATATTACGATTTTTCACAAAGAACTATTAAATATTTTTTCATCTAAAAGACGGGCTTATGAAAATATCAAATATAAAGAAGCGAGATTCTTATATATATATATATATATATATATATATATATATATATAACTCTTCCAATTCCTTCTTGAACATTTTTTGGCTTCTCTAATGACTCTCATACTCTTCTTTCCATGGGTTTTAATCTATTGTTGCGGTTCCGTCCTTCAAAGCTAAAATGGATCTTCACTCTTCATCTCCTTCCTCTGTAAGTATTCTTTAGGTAAGCTTTTATTTTTTTTTTCAATTAATGATTTTAGTTTCATTTTATTTTGTTATGTAACAAGAGCTCAATAGTTGAGGCTCAAGGTTACTGGATTATTTAGGAAGAATAATTGTAGACAAAAAGCGATATCTAATTTCTGATGATGGCTATTAATTTTAAAGTAAAAACATCGAAAAAAAAAAATCAAAGAAAACTAAGACGCGTATATATAGGGTAGAGTGAGCATGTCATAATTTCAACTTGGGAAGCAAATGCATCAATAGTTCAATACCGTTCAGGAGTGCTCATCAAGTCTGATAATTTGGTTAGCCTGATCGCTTGAGATGAAACCAAAACAACCACATAACAAAAGCAAACCATGCATATAGCATGGGGCATGGGCTGATTTTTAGTCCGGACTGTAAAAAATAAATTGAAACAAACTATTATATTAACTCTAATCTGATTCATAATATCTTGATGCAATAGGGTGTGGATATCCATATTAACATATTAATTATAATCATTTGGAATAAGGTAACTCATTTGTAGAAATTACAAGAAAACTAGCGTTTTTTTTTAAAAAAGTATGTTAGTTTATATAAAGTACTCATTTTAATTTTGTATTGGATACTATTTCTTTAATAAACATATTTTTAATATATGTTATCAATAAAAGGAATTTATTCAAAAAATTATAAATTTTAAAAATAAAGTGAATCAAGATCTTATATTTAATATTAAAATAAATTCCTATATCATTTATTATAAAAGCTATTAAAGGAGGGATCTCTCTACGTAAAGGCCCACACATGGGTCATGGGTCCTTGAAGACCACACAAATAAAGTGGTCCTCATCAAGATACTCATGACAAGGGATTTGGATTCGGTCCACCACCACTCCCATCTGAAAGTGGAAGAAATCACCAAGAGGGGGGTGAATTGGGGATTTTAAAAATTCTTTTCAACTCTTAAAAATGAAGCTTAAGAAATGGATAATAAAATAGTAGAAAAAGAAAAGCTTAAACACACAGAATTTATACTGGTTCGGTCTCAACCTTGACCTATGTCCAGTCCCCAGATACCTTCTGGGTGTTTCCACTAATTCAACAGATTTTCAATTACAACAATGAAGACCAGACACAATCCTAATCACCTAGGACTTGCTCCCCCTTACACTTTGTGATTGAACAACCCAACTCACAGGTTCCACAACCTTGAGTTCTCACAAACAAATGCTTTCAAAAATTTACAAACTCTCAAAAGAGTAGATAAGGATAAACACTGAAGAACATGTTGTAAATAACAATACAAACTCAAATTTCAAAGTAGAATCAAGATAGCTTCGTTGTGTGTATGTTGCTTTGAGTTTTCACAGCCTCTTATAAACTGAATGGATAAGCTAGCCGTTGCAATTCTTTCTTTAATATTCAGCTGCAATTCTGGAAAAATGGCAGTAGCATATTTTGCTCTGTTCTTTGAATTCTTAGCTGGAATCTTGGAATTTAGTTGTTGCAGAATGTCTTCCAGATTTTTAGCCATTCCATGATCTTAATTCGACCGTTTGAAGTGATCTTAATGTGTTGCAATGGTCTGAACTGAACATCTGGGATAAGGGAGAAGAATCAGCCCTGTTCTTGGTTCTTCATTTAATGCACTTATTCTGGATCTTGATCTCACCTTGATCTTGGCTAAACCTTATTTGAAAAACACTCAAAACTTCATCAAGGACATTAGAAACAATAATATCATATCATGAAATAATTTCAGGAAGACCCATTAAGATTTCGCAAATCAACATCTTTTGATTTTTTAAAATCCCCGATGCAAACTCGAGTTTGTTCTTCCAGACTTGAGTTTGGGGTTCATCCAGAAAGCATGTTCGTTGATTAGAGGTCTAAACTTGCAGTCTGTAAAAGCTAACTCGAGTTTGGCTTTTACAGAGAGAACTATCGGGCTTTGGACTTGGCATGGAATTTTGGTCCTGCTCCTAGACTCGAGTCAATTAGTGACTGACTCGAGTTTGAGTCTATGTTTGAAGAACAAGCCTAAGTTCGTGATTTTCCAGACTGGAGTTTAGGAGACAGACTGGAGTTTTGGAAAGATGGTAGAAATTCGAGTGTTTCTCTATTTGTCCTAAACTCGAGTTTACAATGACAGACTCGAGTTTATGTTTGAGCTGAAACTAATCAAATCTTTCTGTTTGGTCTAGACTGGAGTTTGTAACTCTAGACTGGAGTTTATAACTTGGCCTGGAACTTGAGTATCTTTCTGTTTGGTCTAGACTGGAGTTTAGGAATCCAGACTCGAGTTTGGCTTGCTTGGAATTCTGAGTGCTCTCTGTATCTTCCAGACTTCAGGTTTGGTTTTGCAAACTGGAGTTTGGCTTGTTGTGAAAATTTCTGATTGCTTTCTGTAACTCCTCAGACTCGAGTTAGTCCAAGCAGACTCGAGTTTGGCTTTCTTCGCAGAAGTAAACAGCTTTCTGTCAACCCTCAAACTGAGTTTATATACCCAAACTCGAGTTTGCCTTTGACAGTGAGATTTTCATATTGCCAAAAACAAACTTCATATCAAGTTTACAATTGCTAGTTATTATCAAAACACATTGAGAACTAACACCATCCATTGCCCCTAAATAGCGTCGTTTTGACGCAAAAAAGCCACCTGATGCTGATTTTTTTATAAAAAAAAAATTTATACACACACATATTTTGGGTATTGTAGATACTAAAAATATATTTCAAGATACTAATTGATACTGAAAAAATATTTACCGATACTTTATGATCTTGAAAAATTATTTAGGATCTAAAAAAATATTTCAGTGTACAGACTGGTAGTAAAAAATACTGACAGATACTGATTGAGGATACTGGCTAGTACTAAAAAAATACTTTATTTGAAAAAATACTTCATGATCTTGAATGTCAAAATTCTAAAATATTTTTTCAAGATCATAAAATATTTTTTCAGTACCAGATAGTATCCTCTATCAGTATCTTTTTAGTACCAGTCTATACCCT
This sequence comes from Acacia confusa, assembly GCA_037074495.1. Lineage (NCBI taxonomy): Eukaryota > Viridiplantae > Streptophyta > Magnoliopsida > Fabales > Fabaceae > Acacia > Acacia confusa. The sequence goes on along the minus strand of CM073504.1, from coordinate 9,365,740 downwards.
GAAATATTTTTTTAAGATCCTAAATAATTTTTCAAGATCATAAAGTATCAGTAAGTATTCAGTATCCTGAAATATATTTTTAGTACCTATAATACTTGAAATATGTGTGTGTGTAATTTTTTTTTTTAAAAAAAGCAGCATCAGGTGGCTTTTTGCGTCAAAACGACGCTGTTTAGGGGCAGTGGATGAGAGTGGATGGGAAGAGGCAGTAGACTGAATCCAAATCCCATGGCAATATAGGGACGATTTATATGGACCAATTAATGATGTGACCTCTCTCTCTCTCACTCTCTCTCGGACATGTTTTTTTAACAAAAAAAGGGTTAAAGTGTAAAAATATATATGAGCTTTTTCTCCCAGAGCGTCCAGTATCACGTGTTTTTTTAGAGCAAAAATACACACGTGGTTATCATTTTGGAGCAAAAGTCACATCCCACCATTAAGTCATTGTTCACCGTCGTTCTGTGGTTACTGTTCACTTCATATCTTTCTCTCTCATCACGATGAACAGTGATTTAATGGTGTGATGTGACTTTTGCTAAAAAATGGTAACCACGTCTGTATTTTTGTTAAAAAAAACACGTGTTACTAGACGTTCCTAAGAAAAAAAACTCATGTGTGTTTTTACACTTAAATCCTAACAAAAATACAATAATTGTGCAAGAAATTCATTCAAGATTCAATTAATTATTTATTTTTTATATAGAAAAATGCATAAAAAACACCCCTCAAAACTTCAAAATTCTATTGACAATAACACTGATGAGATTAATAAGAAAATGTAATTAACAAGTCATTTCATTGAAAAATCACATATTAAAAATTTTTAAGTTTAAGTAATATTATTTTCAGATTTTCTTTTTTCAGGTTTTGTAACATAATTATTATATTCTTTACAATTTCAAAATCTTTTTGAGTTGATCGCTGACATAACATCAATTTGAATGATGACTAAGGCTTTAATAATGGTGGGAAACATGCACATATGATTCTACTTCACATCAGATGTGACTGGACTTGATTTTTAAATAAATATAAAATAAAATAATTAATAAGGTAATATTTTTTGAATAATAGAGTAAATTACGTGTAAAAACTCATGAATCTGGCGACTTGATGATTGACTCATCAACCGGGTTCGCATGCCTGCTCAGCGAATCTACAAGTAGGACATGCCCATCCCTCAAAGCTGCAGCGTTTTGGGCGGTATGGGACATTTTTTATTCTTTTCTACTTTTTTATATATTCTTATTTATTTGAATTAAACTTTATCTTTATTATGACATTTTTTTTATCAGATATCTTAAATTAATTAATTTATAACATATCCATCATATAGAAATATTTATGTACTTACGGATCGCCCACCAACGAAGCCCATCATATCGACCAACGGGTATCAAGCTTTTTCCTTTTTAGGGTAAAGGCTAATGCCTTAACCAACCATGCCCTTTTTTGTTGGCTAATTATTTTCATATTTTTTTCTTACATGTGTGTGTTGTTGTACATACTATACATGGCATCCTAATTAAAATAATAGCTTATTCAAAACCAAACACCATTATAATAATATTAATTGTGTAAATCAGGCCAAAATCATTACTTTTTTACGTTACATAAAGCACTATTAGAAATATTCGTATTTTCAACGGACTTTTTCCATTGCTAATGATAAAAATTCAGTTGAAAATGTATTTTTCGACGGAATTTTCAACAGAATTATTCCGTCTAAATATGCTTCGTCAGTAGGCGACAGAATTTCTTTTTCCGTCGAAATTTTCAACGGACTTTTTTCCGTTGTAAGCCACATTTTTCCGTTGACAAAGAAAGAGATAATAAAATATTTATTTAATGAATTCCTTCGATGATTGCAACGGAAAATAATTCCGTCGAAAAGTTCTTCACAGTTTGCAATGGAATATACATATAATTCCGTCGAAAATTGCAACGGGAAATAATTCCGTTGAAAACTTCTTCACAATTTGCAATGGAATTTAACTAGAATTCCGTCGGAAATTGCAACGGAAAATAATTCCGTTGAAAGCTTCTTCACAATTTGCAACGGAATATACATATAATTCCGTCGAAAATTTCAACGGAAATATTTTCCCTTGGAAAATTGCTTATCAATTTGCAACGGAATGCAAGTAGAATTCCGTTGTAAATAATTATATTAATTTTTAAAAAACAATTGTTTTATATGGATAAACATGAGTGTACCTGATAATAAATCATGATAAGTGGATATAAATAATATATATTCAAATATGAATCCTTATTTACATACATCAGAAAGCTTGGGGATTAATTACAAAAATATTTATAACTAAGTAGATTATTCTCTAACAGAGACAGCAATCTGAACTAGACAAAAAAAGACTTTATTGGTCCCACTCAAATTAACATTGTTAAGGCAAATTCCAATTATTTTTAAGTCATATCCAACATAATAATGTTATTTATGGTATATTCATCATACTAATATTATTTCTTTAGTGCATCATATCATGATGTTATTTTTCAGTTACGCCTAGCATGCTAATCTTATTTATAGTTTAGGGTATTGAAAGCATTATAAATATGATTAGGGTGCTGGAAATACAAAAAAAATGATATCAACGTCCTAGATGTTACTTTACTCTTATATAAAATCTAACAATGAGTTATACTAATAATTTATAAATAGCACAATTTGATGTTGATGTTATATTTCCTATGGATATCTATGCTGCATCCTTTATAATGGCTTGTTTGTATGAATTTTGACAAATAGCTAAATTGTGGAATCCTTATAAAAATGAACTAAGATGATATAAATTAGAATATGAAAACTATATATATTTAAGGGTAAATAATGTTTGAATTGGAATTATTTATTAATGCCCAATACATGTAGGTAAGTTGTCTTTGGATTTTATAAGATGAAAAACACACTTCTTTACTCAAAAAATGTTTTCAAAAAGTTTTATAGATATTTCATTAGGAAAAAGACATTTAAACACCACTTCAAATTCCAAAACCCAAAAAAGATCATTAAAACTTGCAAATGACAGAGAGAGCAAATGACAGAGAAGGGATAAGATGGGAATATGAATTTTTATTGATTTGGCTTAAAAACTACAATGTCCATTTCACATATTTTTTCAGTACTTAAAGATTTTATCAAAACCATTACGATATTTATCAAATCCATCACCGTTTTAGTTAATATTATTACTCAATTGATCATAGTCCACAAAAATAGTAATAATTTTGATAAAATTGTTGGATACTGAAAAAATGTGTGAAAGGAGTATTTTGGCTTTAAGCCATAACAAGAAAAACTCATATTCTCACCTCATCCCTCCTCTGTCATTTGCAAATTTTAATGGTCTTTTCTAGATTTTGGAAGTTGAAGTGACATTTAATTATCTTTTTTCCTATTTCATTCTTGCATCTACTATTAGAATTTGAATTTATTACATGGTCATGTAGTACTTTCTCTTACTATAACAACTTTTTTGTGTGCTTCTTAGTAGAAGAATTTTTATCTAATATATTAAAATTTCTTCTTAAATATTCTTTGTTAACTAACTAACACTACTACAAAATCTCCAATATATGACAGTTATTATCTATCATACATCATAGTTTCGAACTGTCATATATGTAGACATAATATGTGTTTCATGTAGATAAATTATGATTCTGAATCGTTATTGATTCTAGACTTATAATAACAGTTATAAAATAACACCCATTATGTATTGAGGCATAATATGTGCATTGATGTAACAAAAATTAACAATCACACATAAACAACAACAATATATATGGTAATTTTTAGATAATACATAACGGTTATGGTTTAACAATCATTTTATATGTTATACATATAAAATAGTTCGTTCAAAACAATGATTATATATTGATAGCTAGTAATGCTAATGGATTTATTTAAACAACCATTATATATATTTGACATAAATAATGGTTGCTAGGTAATAATTTTGATTTATCTAAGCTATTTTTTTTAAGGGGGTTATACTTTTGATATCCCCCAACATATAAATTTATATAGAATGAAACTCAATATATATTTACATTCATTCATATACAGAACAATACAACAAATCAAAATGTTCCCTCATTTTGATGATGACAACACTTGATTAAATGATGAAGCATTTTTGAAAATATTTGAAATCAGTGAGTGTATAAACAGCAAAATATTAATGCAAAGTATGTAAGGCTAATAACTGAAATTCATTGCAAGAAGAAACGTTAGTACAATACATATATTGATGCAGTAGCGTTTGATGCAGTAGCGTTAGTACTAACGGAATAAAAACAAATAGTCATAAAATGAGATCCTAATTATTGGTAATGATAGCATAAGCAAGTTCTCATCATATCACTCTCCCCCTTTGTCATCATTAAAAGAGGAAGGAGGTGGAATGGATGGCTCAGGTAGAGGATTATAGGGCTCAATAGAAGGGTTAATAAGAGGCTCAACAGCAGAAGGAGGAGCAAAAGAGGAAGGTCTAGGAGTAGAGACTGCATGTTGAGCATGGAACTGAAGGCCAAGCTCATCGAGGGTCCTGTCAAGATGATAGACATGTTGCTGGAGATTATGCATTTCTTCCTTGAATTCTTTCTAAGTAGCAAAGCATGCTTGAAAACTGGATGTGATGTAGTTGGTCAGCTTTTGAAATTCTTGCCCAGCTGTCTTGATTAGAGTAGTAGCCTTCTGAAGATTGTTGACAACATTGGTAATTTGATTTGCATTATTGAATAGGGGAGCTACATCATTTGTGATATCGTTTGCCACAGCCTTTGCAACAGATTGCTCTACCGCATACTGCATAGAGGCATGAGCAAAAGAAGGAACGGAGGCAGAAGCAGCACCAACCTGTGAAGATTGGGCCTCATCAGGAGCTTGAAACGAAGTTGGCTTGGAGGGTCCTTCCATAGGTTGTTTGTCCTTCTTCTTCCTAGTGACCTCAGTAAAGGAGATCCTCATACTAATCATGTGCTTCTTGCTAAACTTCTGAGGAAAGACGACCTTGTTATAAGATAAATACCAGATGTTATTCAACTCCAAGATCTGAGAAACCACATTTGGAAACGGAATGGTAGCTTTCTTTTGCTTCGGAGCCTGATAGATGAAGGTTGTAATTTCATTAATGATCCACTTGCCAATGTTTCTTGATTCTTGGGCAATGATGGATGCAAACCGTTGGTAATCTTTCTGAATAAAGTGGGTGCAACTCTGTCCCTTCTATGTCATATTTTTGTTGTAAATATACCACATTACCCTGTATGTACATCATAGCCGGCATGAATCTAAGCTCGCCACCATCATAAGGTATATTCGGAAGAAGAATCTCATGACATTGAGCATTTGACAAGGAAGGAGGATCATTGTTGGGAGCATCAATAACTCTGAGCATCACATTTAACTCAATAGCGGAGAGCTCAACATCTTCTCCCCAGACTTTAGTTATCAAAATATCATCATCATCATCTTCATGATCTTTTGGTTTAACAAACATATTGAAGTAGAACAGATAGACCATAGTCTCAGAATATGAAAGCTTAACACCAAGTAGAGGAGAATATTTAAGAACCCAAGAAGATAAATCCATATTACATTCCTCTTTCAAGTAATCCAGGTCAGATATATAGTAGGACAAAATAGACAACTACCATAGTAGAAATAAAAAACTTTGGGTTGATCAATCACTAAAGGGCTGTTATTGATACTTGATGAAGGCATCAAGGCATGGACGTCATCATAATGAGAAGCAAAGCCTGCACCAGAAGCTTGTCGTTGAGAACCAGATACCCGTCGGCTGCTTGAAGCCTTCTGTCTCTTACTTTAGGGGCGATCCTCAATACTCTTTGATCTTATTTCTTGAACAGATTCATGACAGTTACCATAATCAGATAATGATGCAGAGACAGACTTGCCTTTACTAGTAGGCAGAGAATCTATTTGAAACCTTGTCATTGGTCTTGATGGTTCTTGAATGACAATACCCTAAGCCTTGGGTTTTTCAGGTGGCTGCTCCTTCAGGACTTGAGACTTAGGCCTTTGTTGATATTAAGACTGAGGCTTCTTGGTAAGGGGTTTTTCAGGAGACTCAGGTAGATATTGGCCATTGGCTCCACCAACTGTAGTCTTTGTTTGAGCCATTGAACCAAATACTGAAAGGATTGAGGAAATGGAAAAATAATTGGGCAAGGAAGTTTGAAGGAAAGACAACGAGACAATGTGGGTTGAAGAAAAGGCGAGGGAAAATTTATGGAGGGAAGACAGGTTGTGTCGGTTGGAATGTTAATTGAAACTTCCTTTAGAAAATGAAACGGTTTTAGTGATGAACCGTAATGGATTAAGAAGTGATTTGTGGAGATTAAGAGATGAAATAGGGTTTAGGGACGTAACGGATGGAGACGGAGGCAGAGAGTTAAAATGATGAGAGAAAAATGGTTACATTAGTAAATATAGGTCAAGAATTCATACTCATATAAAACCCACTGTGTTGATGATACTCGAGTAAAGACTAGCCTGCTCGAGTAATGGTTGATGCATCAAAGAAACTATGATTTTATTCAGACTTTAACATAATTACTCGGGTAATTTTTATTACTTGAGTAATTGTTGAAGATAAGCAATACACATAGCGCTATAGCAACCAAACGCAATTACTTGGGTGCAGAAATATTTACTCGAGTAACCGCTTGAAGCAGAAAATTAATGATGGAGCACACTCGTTGTTACTCAAGTGCAAAAGGCTTTACTCGAATAAATTGTAGCAAATGCTAGTAAATGAGATTGTGAATGTCTGATACGACAGACAACTGCTTCCATTTCAAATATATATTTTATAAGTACAGAATCTTTAACTCCCTTAGCTAAGTATGATGGAGCTTAGTGATAAATAAATGAATATATGAATGAAGTTGATTTTCTTTATTTTGGTAAAGTTGATTTTGCAAGAATGAAGTTGTTTCATCCGTGAAGACAATAAATGAGTTCTGCAAGAATGAAGTGGATTTTCGTGATAAATATATATTTTCATATATATTTCAAATATATGACCCCAAAAAAAAATAATAATAATGATGGAACTTTGTGATAAATGAATGACATGTTTCAATGAATATAAAGTTCAGAGGCTATGACGCAATACAAAGAGGAGGAAATGAAGATCAAGCAAAAGGATATATTATATATATATATATATATATATATATATATATACACACACACGATGCATTCAAAAGACTCATAGCAAAAATGAATAATGCAATCAATGTGGGACCCGACATGAATTTTAAAAACATCCTTTACTCGGGTAGACATATCCTTTACTCAAGTAATATTGAAACAATGAATTTCAAAGCTATACTAAAGGTCCTTATGACTTGGGTAATTTCAAAGCATTGACCACCGGTACTCTTTATGTCGATCTTGTAACCAGCATGGTCTGAGTATGAGTATGCTACCAGAAATTTTTGTTGACCCTTTGGAAACCATAGTCTAAGCTCTTTTGTGTCCACAAAATATCACAAAATTCTCTTTACATGTTTATCATGTGATTCTTTTGGAGTAGCTTGGAATCTCGCGCACACACCCACACTAAACTGTATGTCTGATCTACTTGCGGTCAAGTATAGTAATGATCTGATCATCCTCCTATACTTGGTTATGTTGAAATCCATGCCCTTCTAATTGGCATCCAAAGAGGTTGTTGAACTCATTGGGGTGTCTACAACATTGCAATTCTCTAGTCTAAACTTTTTGAGCAAATCATGGAGATACTTCGTCTGATAAATGAAAATTTTGTTCTTTTGTTGTTTGATTTGTAGACCGAGAAAGTAGTTGAGTTCACCCATCATTGACATCTCGAATTCACCCTGCATTTTCTTTGGAAATTCTTTAGAAAGGATCATTAGTAGTACCGAATATTATGTCATCTATATAAATTTGCACAATTAAAATCTCATTACACTTATTATTTTTCACAAAAAGTGTTGTGTCTGCTTTTCCTCTGATAAAACCTTGATCTAGAAGAAATTTACTTAACCACTCATACCAAGCTTTAAGAGCTTGCTTAAGACCATATAAGACCTTTTTGAGTCGGTAAACATAATCTGGATGATCATCATTTTCAAAACCAAGGGGTTGTTCTATGTAAATTTCTTCTTGAATAAAACCATTTAGAAAAACACTCTTAACATCCATTTGATATAGTTTAAATCCTTTGATACATGCAAAGGCTAAGAGTACTTGTATAACTTCCAATCTAGCCACTAGAGCATACATTTCTTCATAATCAATACCTTCTTCTTGATTATAGCCTTTGGCGATCAATCTAGCCTTAATTCTAACTATGATTGTTGATTCATCTTGTTTGTTCTTGAATACCCATTTGGTGCCAATCTAGCCTTAATCTTAGAGGGTTCAATCTCGGGGATGAAAGCAGGGAAGGTTACTTCGTTTAAAGTACTTCTTCTGGTTCGCACTCCATCATCTATGTCTCCTATCACTTGATCTAGAGGATGACTCCTACTGTATCTCCAGGTACGTGGTTAAGATTGAATGGAATTTTTGCAATCATGTTCAGACTCTACTTCTAAATCTTTTCAAAGTTCTTAGTAATAATAGGAGGTTTTTGAAAAGATTAGTTTTGAAAAATTGATTCATCCTCATCAACTGAATTGTCAGGTACATTTCGCAAAACAAAACATGTATAGATTCTTCTACAACACAAGTACGGTTGTTAAAGACTCTATATGCTTTACTTATATTTGAGTAACCCAAGAATATACCTTCGTTGGACTTGGAATTGAATTTTTCCAAGTTGTCCTTACCATTGTTATGGATGAAACATTTGCATCCAAATATGTGTAAGTGAGCCAAATTTGGCTTCCTACCTTTATAGAGCTCGTATGGAGTCTTATTAAGTTTCTTCCGGAGGTATGCTCAGTTCAAGACGTAGCATGTTGTGCTCATTGCATAGGCCCAGAAGACTTGAGAAGTTTTGTTCTCATTCAGCATTACTCGAGCCATTTCAATAAGCACTCGTTTCTTTCTCTCAACCATACCATTCTGCTATGGAGTCCTTAGGGCTGAGATATTGTGATCAATACTATGAGTATCTAAATGCTTGATTCTCAAAATTCTCCTCCGTGGTCAGTTCAAATACTTGATATGCAAACACCTTTCTCGTTTTGCACTTTCTTGGCATACACGACAAACAAATCAAACATTTCATCCTTGGAAGATAAGAAAATTGTCCAAGAAAATCTCAAGAAGTCATCAACAATTACCAGAGTATATAAATTGCCACCAAGGCTCTTTACTCTTGCCGGTCCAACTAGATCCATATGAAGTAGTCGGAGAGGTCGATTGGTCGATATTTCATATTTATTTTTAAAAGATGATTTAGTTTGTTTACCTATTTAACATAAGTCACAAATCATATCATTTTTTAAATGTAGTTTAGGCAAACTAATGACTAAATCTTTTCTTATCAACCTGTCCAGTTAGTGCATGTTCACATAAGCCAGGCATTTGTGCCATAGCCAACTTTCATCTAAGTTGCTAACAAAATAGTTTTTAGAATTTATTTTTGGAAGATTTGATGAATAACAGTTACTTTCTCTAAGGGCTTTAAATAAAGTTTTAAGATTACCTTTGTAAATATGAAGATCATCCTTTTTCACGATTAGACACTCCTCTGAATCAAAGATTATCCAGTTGTTTTTGTCTGTACTCTGGCTGACACTTAGGAGGTTGTGGTAGAGACCTTTCACATAATAGATATCTTTGATTAGGGGTCCTTCTTTCTCACCAATTTCACCAATACCTGCGATCTTCCTTGTCTGATTTCCACCAAAGTTTACTTTGCCACCATCCTTTGCTTTCATCGCCATAAATTTGGATTGATCTTTCGTCATGTGTCTGGAGTATCCGCTATCAATATACCATTTATTGACTTTTGATGCTTTCAGACAAACCTCTAATTCAAATAAGATTAAGTTTTAGGTACCCATCTTTTGGGTCATTTCGAGTTAGTTCGGGCCTTAAGAGGAACATAAGTTCCTTTAGGTACCCATTGATAATTGCTGACGGGTTAATCACGTCTTTCCTTCTTATGTAAACAAGATAAAGTGTTATGCCCCTTACGATTACAATAATTATAGTGAGCAAAGAGATTTGAGGAATTAACGGATTTTTGAAAGAAAATCAAATATGATTTTTCTCCCATCTTCTTTTTCTCTTTCCTTTTATCAAAGATGGGATTGTAACTTATCCCTGATTTGTCATTTGTAAACCTTTGAGCTTTCAAAATTACGTTGAGCATTTCACTACCTTCAGTGAATTTCTCAAGCGTTTTTGTGAGATATAAATTCTTTTTCTCTAAATCAACGCATTCTTAACAAACAATGTTTTCACAGGTAGTATTTTTAACTTGTAGTTCAAGAGAAAAATTCTTCCTTTTCAAAGCTATATATTTTTCAGCAACTTTTTCAAATTCTAATTGTAAAACATTGTACCAAGCAAATAATTCAACATATGTAGGTTGTGAGTCATATACCTCATCATCAACGTTTTCAAGTTCCTCTGCTTCTGCAATGAGGTAATTATTCGTCATTGTTAGTTCTCTATGGGTTTTGATGATAACAACCAATTGTGAAACCAAGATTGAAGAGTTGTCTCAAGAAAGCAAAAACTTGCTGAAAGAGGCAATACTTAAGTTTTAGTAGGAAAACTCGAGTATTGGGATTTCAAAGAAAAACTCAATGCAATTAACCTAAGAGCAATACCACAATATTCAAATAGATACTCGAGTATTGGAGCATTCAGAGAGCATCGCGAGTTTTACATTAAGGGAAACTCGAGTATTGACATGAATACTCGAGTTTAAGCCTATGACGCTCTTCAAATATTTTTAACTGAAATAGAAAACCTCAGTTTGGAAAACCACAGTTTCCAAAACTATGATTTGGAATTTGAAAAATCAGTTTTCCAACTTGGCTCTAGAATTCAAATATTTTCATCTTTCAAAAGAAAACTCAAGTATCATTGGAATACTCAAGTATTGGGCCAAGCAAAGTTGTTTTCAAATTGTAACATTTATAAACCTTAGTTTTAAAAACCACAGTTTTGGAAACTCCAGTTTAACACTTACTTAAAAAATCTCAGAGTTTCAAAACAAAGGAGAAAACTCAAGTATAGAAACTGAAACTCGAGTTTTGAGCCATACAAGGAGATATCAAGGTTTCTAAGTCATCAATACTTCGGTATGTTAGTTCTCAACTTAAGTTTTGATGATAAAAACACTTGTTAGTTGTTAGCTTTATCAAGAACTAGAGTTCCGGAGATTAAAACTTGAGTTTAGAGAAGTTGAGCAGTAAGAACTCGAGTTCTTGGGAGTAGAACTCGAGTTCGCGGCCTCTGATAAGAAAGTTCTCAATCTGTCGAATTGAGAACTCGAGTTCTTGGAAGTAGAACTCGAGTTCGCAACCTCTGATAAGAAAGTTCTCAATCTGTCGAATTGAGAAATCGAGTTCTTGGAAGTAGAACTCGAGTTTGCGGCCTTTATATCATACAAATTTTTCAAGCCATGAGAACTAGAGTTCTTAAAGTGGTGAACTAGAGTTCTTGTTTGAGAACTAGAGTTCTTTGGTCAAGAACTAGAGTTCTTGGCATAAGGACTCAAGTTCGCAAATTATGTCTCGCTGAAATTCTTCAAACAAAAGAAGGGAATTTAAAACTAGAGTTCTTCATTCAAGAACTAGAGTTCCTGGCATAAGAACTCGAGTTCGCAAAATTATGATCTGTCCAGAATTCTTCAGGAACATAAGAACTAGAGTTCATGACTAGAGTTCTTGAACAAGAACTAGAGTTCTTCATTTTGTAAAACAGCGAAGTTCCTTTGCAAATACAAGAACTAGAGTTCATGACTAGAATTCTTGAACAAGAACTAGAGTTCTTCATTTTGTAAAACAGCGAAGTTCCTTTGCAAACACAAGAACTAGAGTTCTTTATCAAGAACTAGAGTTCTCATTCAAGAACTAGAGTTCTTGAGAAAGAACTAGAGTTCGTCATAAGGAAAAACGCTTAGACCTTTTTGGAAAGTACAAGAACTAGAGTTCTTGCATATAGAACTAGAGTTCTAAAGTAGAGTTCTTCTTTAAGAACTCGAGTTCCTTTGAAATTGGGCCTGGGCCATTACACAGAACTAGAGTTCTTGTGATAAGAACTAGAGTTCTTATACGGAAAAAACGCGAATCATTTCTGGAACTCTCCAAACGTTTTGAACTTAAGCTGATACTTACCAGATTGATAAATAATCATTTATAAAACACTTTCAACATGTTTGCTAGTGATTTCAGGATTCAAAACGAAGTAATAAATGAAAAGCAACATAAAGCGAATGCTCACGTCATCACATTTATTGCACGGCAGAAAGAGCAGAAAAACAGAGCAACATATGGAATTAACGCTGCAGCAGAACAAAGACATTCTTCAAGACATTCTTATTCCAGCTTTCAAGTACAACTAACGGCACAATACATTAAATGTAAAAAGTTGAAGATTCAACGGTCCATTCTGATTGACGAGGAACTTGAGCCTAACGGAAATTTAAACAAGTGACAACGGTCACCTTCCGGTTTCTCCCAACGGCATTAATGGCGAAGGATATAAAAGCCTAAGCATTCAATATCGCCAACAACCAAAAAAACTCTGCGCATTTACTCTGAGTTATTATCTTATCAGTTTCATTACTCTCAACTTGTACTTCAGTGATCATTTATTATTCAACTCATGAGGAGTTACTTAAACATTCAATGTTCATTCGTCTGTAAAATCTTAAGGTTGTGGAACCTTAAGTAAGGGTGTACAATTACAAGTAGTAAGGGGGAGTGAGTCTGAGGGATCATTCCGAGTTGTGTAACTGTATTATGAAGTTAGTGAAAAATCCCAAGGTGTTCTTGGGGACTGGACGTAGGTCAGGATAGACCAAACCAGGATAAAATATCTCGTGTTCCTTCTCCTTTAACCTCTTGCTCAGTTAGTTCATTAATTTGTGAAAATTTTGATTAAGCAGTTAGATTTTTAAATCACCTATTCACCCCCCTCTAGGTGATATTCCATCTTCACGGTATAGGATGGAAACTCCGGTTTTGGTGTTTTGGACAATTATTCATCAAAAGTTCAAAACTCGAGTATTGGAAGAATACTCGAGTATTGGCTTAAGTTCATCAAGAACACCAAAGCTCAAATCACGAGTCTCATCTCTGGAAGGAGAATACTTGAGTATAGACTTAGAAACTCGAGTATAGGCTTAAGTGCATAGTGACAAACTCGAGTATTGGTCACGCCTTCTAATAATTCAAATTTGTGAAATCTGCGTAATGTTTGTGGAATGATTCAAATGATTTATATTCTTAATTATCATCATTACCAGATATGTTTAATGTGTTTGCTAGTATATTTCAACTCAATTACAAATGATACAAGCGGATTAAAAGAGATGTTAACACCTAAAACAAAGTCTTGTCAAAAACATTAAATGCAGACCACCAAACTTGCTGAAAACTCAACTACCAAGCATTACACGGTGGAAAAAGGATAAAGAGACTTTCATTTAATTAAGGACTGACAATCCCAACGGATATAAACGACTAGGAGTCACACTCTATCCTACAACTCAAGAAACAAGCACAAGTGTAGAGAGAGAAAGGACCAAACTGCCTCCAACAGATAGGAGACTTCTCCAACAGAAAAATGAATGTCAACAATGGCTATTAATGTCTCTCTAAGTATAAATAAAGTTGCATTCAAGTCTCTACTAGAACACAGAGCTGAAAAATGAAAGTATATTAAATTTGTTCATTTATTAGAGTGCTTTGTGTACAAAGTGTCAGTTGACACTATAGAGCTTCAATGATCATCTTATCTGCTATGTAAGAGAGTATTATTGATTGTATTTGATTGATTGTGAGATTATCTCAAGTCGGGAGACTTGGAGATTTGGGAAGTCATTGATTACAACTTGTAAGGGGGAACAAGTTCTAGTGAGAGAATTGCTTCAAAGTTACAAAGTGTGTAATCAAGTGATTCAATGAAAAGCTCAGGGTGCCTGAGGACTAGACGTAGGCCAAGGAGTTGGGCCGAACCAGTATAAACTATTGTGCACTGCTATTCTTCCTTGCTTACTGGTCTTATTCAATAAATCACCATAAGAGCTGAATTCGCGAAAAATTTTCAGAATCCCCAATTCACCCCCCTCTTGGTGATTCAGCTCCTCTTACAGTCATTTCTTCTTCATCACTTCCTTCTTCTTTCGAGAAACTATCTCCCCATATGACTAATACATAGACCTTCTTCTTGAAGTGATTGAGCTTCTTTGTCTTATCTTTTTCTTTGTCCTTTAGCTGAGGACATTTGGATTTAATTTTTCTAGGCTTCTTGCACTCATAATAGATGATTTGATCTCTATCTTTGAAATCTCGTCTGTTGTTACTAGAGCTTCTTTTCTGGAATCGATTTCTGAAACCTTGATTTTTGTTGTAGAACTTTTTAAATCTTCGTGCAAAGATGCCCATTTCTTCGTCTTCATCATCATCATCTTCTTCTTCTATGGACTTCTTTTCTTTCACAACAATAAGAGCAACTCCTTTGTTTTTGCTTGTGTTGATCTCATCTCATCCAGGCCTTTTTTGAATTTTAGCTTGCTTTCATATTTGGATAAGCTTTCGAATAGAGTAGCCACCAACTGCAAGGATTCACCACGAGCTTCTTCGATTGCTGTGACCTTGGCTTCCCAGTCTTTAGTTAGGATGCTCTGGATTTTCCTAACTTGAGAATTTTGATCGTATAGTTTACTCAAGGCTGCCAACTTATTGATTAAAAGAGTGAAGCGAAGTTGGAATTCTCCGATTGATTCTTCAGTTTTCATTTGAACCAAATCATACTCTGTGGTAAGAGTATTGATGCGATTCTCCTTAATGTCGGATGTTCCTTCATAGGCTATTTCAAGAGCCTTCTACATATCCTTATCGTTTGTTAGGTTGCATATCCAGAAGTATTCCTGCTAGCTAAGGGCACTCTAGAGCATCACGATAGCTTTACCGTTGAGAATGACTAGTCTTTTGTCATTCTCATCGTATTCTTCTTCCGGCTTCTTGATGCGAGCTCTATCTTTAATTGATGTAGGTTCATAGTCTCCCTTTTTGAAGACATTCCAGAGGCTAAATTCGATGGCCATAACGAACACTCTGAATTTTGCCTTCCAAAAGGCGTAATGTTCTCCAGCGAATCTTGGAGGACGATTGATAGATGCTCCATCTGGTAATATTCCTTCCATTATCTTTTTCTCGGGATGTTAAGCCCAAACTAAAAAACCTTTCTCTGATACCAAATGAAGACAAGAATATCACCTAGAGGAGGGTGAATAGGTGATTCTAAATTCTTTTCGAAAATGAATTAACGACACTAAAAACTAGAGACTGAGAAGAAGGATTGACACAAAGTGTTTATACTAGTTCGGTCTAATCATTTGGGTATTTCACTATCTCAAACACTTGTACAATCTTACATGCTTTGTACTCAAGATGATTCTATCCCAAGGATTCACTCCCCCTTACAAGCTGTAATTATACACCCGCTCTTAAGGTTCCACAACCTTAAGATTTACAGATAAAGTGAATGGAATGAACTCCTCATTGAGTAAGTAAAATAATCACTAAAGTACACTGAAATGAATACTGAAGATATTAAACTAAGTTAATGAAACAACAAATTGCAATAAGTTCGAATTGAATGCATAGTGTTTTGGTAGGTGGCGAAATTGAATATTCGAGCTTTTAAATTGTTCCACCATTAATACCGTTGAGAAACATTGAATATAGCCATTAAGTCTCTTTGTATTTCCATTAGACATAGATATTTTTCATTGTGTATAACTGGTAGCTTCATTAAATGCATTCACCGTCGAAGTACTGGGAGTAGATATTGATTCTGAATAATAGCTGGAATAGGTACATCTTGAAGGAATAATTTCATCTACTCAGAATGTTTGTTCCATTTGTATATGTCTTCATTAAATGCGTCTGACACAATAAACAATCATTTCTGCTAATCTTAATTAAAGCATGGTAAGTCATCTGTAAATCACTTGAAAGCACGATTAGATATAACAATAATGGTTTTGAAAGTGATTAAAAGTAAATACAAGATGACCCAAAATAATTAAGAGAAAAATTAAGGAAGATAGACCATCGTTGTGATTTCCTTCAGGCATTACTTCATGAATCACGACATTACTTGCATAGCCTTTTTCCATTACTCGAGAAACTTTGGAAAGTAATAATTTATGATTTCTGAAAACCACTAAGCTTAATATTACTTGAGTAAAGAAGAGTTTCTACTCGAGTAACAATGAAGTGCACCCACTAACAGTTGCAAGGGCTCGACATTACTGAAGTAATTCCTAGGATTACTCAAGTAATGATTTCAGTTAGCCCAACTCACAATTTTTGCTTTCCCAGAGAATTTAAAAGAGACTCTTGAAAGATTACTCGAGTAGCAAGAATCCTTACTCGAGTAATTTGATTTTCCAAAAACATATATATATATATATTTTTTCACGAATACATTTTCTGTTTCATAAAATGTTAACCCATTAAGTCTTGTTATCATCAAAACTCCGAGAACCGACAAGAATATATTTGCAGTCATTCATGTACACGTATACACTATTAAAAACAAAACTTTAAAATAAAGAAATCATCAATATCTAGAAATTTACAGTCATATGATATACTTACTATCCTACTAATGTTGCATAGATGCAACTAACTCTTAAGCCACTTCTTCCATTTGTGAGTTGCTAAACATCATGCGGGAGACATTAAAATAATGTGCGCAAAAGGAAACAATAGATGGAATTTAGATATTGCAATATATAGCTAACTGAATGTATTTATGGATGAATTGAGCAGATGATATACCTTACTTATATCAATATTTTCAGGATCATGTGTGATTATGTCTTTTGTGTACTACACACATAGTACCCACAATCATTGCTCATTTTTTATTTCTTTGAGCACTATAAAGAAAATACAAGAAAAATTTGTCTGTTAGTCCTATATATAAACTATATGTGTTCTTCAATTTAATATTATAGTCATTGGTGAATAATGTATATACCTTCGAATACATCCATTGGAAGGCGCATATGTAGCTGTTATCAGTGAGGTTGGTTTTGGGGCACTCAAGACTATTTTGAGTGCAATAATTGTACATCACTATTAGAAGATACAATAAAAAAAACTATTTATATAGAAACATGTAAGATGAACTAAATTATCAGAGATGATGAATGAATAACTTACTGGTTGAATGTTTACTCCATGTATGGTCTTTTGTTTGGAACTATGCCTATAAAGTCATAATACCAAATCATTTTTTGTGTATTGGATTCACTTCTACGAGCATCTAGTAGTTTCTAAGTATAGTAACAGATCACACCATCAGAACAATTACAGAATAAATAACAACTGATTAATCAGGGTTAATAATGTTCCTACCCTTAAAGTAAGGCACAAAGAAGTAAGTGTCCATTTTGTCTGTCGCCCTCCTAATGAATTCATCCCCCATAAATCTTGTGTGATATTGCTTGGCTTCTTCATGTCATCACCTTAGTTATTGAGATTGTCAAAGTGGATGAACTTGATCATATCTTGGAGGCTACGAGGGAAGATGACGTATGGTACAGGTGCCTACAATGTTGAAACCAACATATCAAAATGTAATCAAAGTTCTAAGTAGTCAACTATTTAATCACATTTAAAGAAATACCTCATAAAGAAGTTGAAAGAGCTTATACTTGCCATCTCCTCATTCAACACCTCATAAACAAGCTCTTTGCTTTTAACATCTTTTTGGATATAAGTATGAAGCGAAGAGCTTGTCAACAAATGCCTTGAAGAACTTCAGGGCATACTGGTCAACAAGCTTATTCTATTAGAAAGACTTCTTCTCGAATTGATCATTGGCGATGTGATGCTTCCTCTTCTTGAACTAAGTGGGGGGCTTGCACTTTATGGGAAGCTTTTTTTGAGCAATGGACTTCTTGTTCAACTTACATGCTCTATGTAGATGGCAAGGCAAGCCAACGTTGCAAAGCCGCTTATAGCCTCTTTAATTGCATAGGTGTCTTTAGTGGGTACGGGGAGTGGTTAGCTAAGGATGATGTTGGTGTTGATTTGTACTTTCACATGCTTAGGAGAGATAGGCTCTCAATTAAGCATGTTATCCTCTAAACGGTTGAATGTGTGGCTCGTTGCAACTGTATAGTGTCCAAGGCTTTCAGTAAAACACTTAGGGTGTGTTTGGTTTGAGGGGAGGGAATGGGAGGGGAGACTAATGTTTTGGGCTATTATTGTTTTAATAAATTTAATATTTAAATTTCCTACAATTTCTTAAAACTATATTTAAATATAAAAAGATGTGGTAAACTGTGTAGATCATTAATATTCAACTATAAATACGTGAGCATTTATTACGGAGCCAACCAACTAAGCACACAATCAATTACTGTTCGTTCATTTCTCATACTTGTGAAATGTCTTATGATATTTATTGTCCATTTGTGTTTATATATCTACTTTATGAGAAAGTCATTCAATCAATTTGATTTTTGTAAAGTATCAAGATAGTGAGATCTTGAGTGGTTGTTAGATTACAACTAGTATGGAGGAGTAAGCCTCAGTGAGGATTACTCTATAGTAAGATACCAAGAATCTGGTTAATCTTGGAATGAAAGTGAAAATCTTAGAAACGCTCTAGGGACTAGACGTAGGTCAAGAAATTAAGTCCGAACCAATATAAACACATGTGCACACTTCGATGATATCTCTCTAACTCTTTCACTTCGATTTATTTCATTATCATCACCGTTTAAATTTTTAAACATGACCCAATTCACCCCTCTCTTAGATGAAACGTTAGAACAAACACGCCTGACCATGATGATGGAGAGAATGACGAGGTTATGAAAATGTGTTTTTTAGAAAAATACTAAGAACAAAAGAAATAGGTCAATTGGTGTTGAATCAAACAATAGTTTTAGAAGGTGCTTTTTAGATTTGTTTTTTACGTGATGGTTGTTTATTATGATATGTCATTTTTGTCGTTCATACTTTACGGTCAATAGATATAACAATTATGTTTGTGTAATCACTAATATATGGTTGGAATACAAATCATTTGTAAGTGTTAAATAATGGTTGAGAATCGTCATTTCTCTAACTAAATAAATTATGGTTATTAACCACAACCATTACTTGTGTTTTCATTAATTTTGCCTCGTAATACATGATGATGCGCATGAGTAACCGTTATTTTAAACGTTATATATCCTAGTGCGGTCTCCTACTCGAAATACGTGATGTTGATTCGATATAACTGTTATTTATTAAGCGTTATATAAGCCTGAATTTGTAGTGTAAACAATATATGTACTGGCTAAATAACTTTAAATAATTCATGAAGTTCCAAAACATTATTTCTTGCTATTATCTTCGAGACAAAACCAAGACCCTTCTTATAGATAATAAAATTATCTATTAATTATTTAATTGAATTCACTTTCTTTTCTTTTCTTTTCTTCGCTCAGGAATTGAATTCACTTTCACTAAACTCGATCTAAATAGTAAGTAATTCTTTATACTCCATCTAATGTGGATACATATCAAATCATCATGAATTTGAACACCATGACCCCAATGTCGGCAAATTTTTTTTTATTATTTTGATTTCTGTAGTTTGTGGAGCTTCCACGTAAATATGAAATAGAGTCGATAGGGAAATTACAGGACACTTTGTGATAAAAGTAAAAGGCAGAGCATTGTGGATGATATTTTTCGGAGAGACGGAGAATAATATGAAAAAAATTATAATGTATTTAGAATAAAATTTTAAAATTAAATGAGTTAAAATATTGGGAAAATCACACTAAAATTTCAATTACAAAAATAATATCAAAAAAAATCTCGTAGCTTCTTAATTGACGAGTAAATGAGCAATTATTGATAAGTGAAGAAATTATTGTTGACAAGTAATGAAACTTTTTTAATACTATTTTTTTAGGGTTAAGATGTAAAAATACACATGTGTTTTACCTCGAAGAGTGTCCAACACCATATGTTTTTTTATGTGTAAAAGTACACATGTGGTTACAAATTAAGTGCAAAAATAAAGTTTGATTGTTAAGTTTGACTTTGACCGTTAAGTTTGATTTTTTCTTTTTACTTTCAAAGGTAGAAAAATACACGTGTAGTTTGGCAAAAAAAAAAAAAAAAACGCCCAACACCATTTTTTAAAAAATAATTTTATTTCAATTAAAAGAAAATTATTATTTCTGTAGGTATAATTTTTTCTTTTGATTTATTATTTTGGAAATGAGGATTTATTCAATGGATAAAAATAGTAAAAATTTTATTTCCATGATTTTGTTTCTTTTTTTTTTAAAAAAAATACTTATTAAATTTTCTAATTAATAATTTACAAATGAGTATTTATAAGTTAACTTTATAACTATAAGTCTATAATATTCCTTGATTTACTTTCATTCATCATATAATTAAAAATAACTCATTTAGAGGTGAAAATGTTTATATTGCATATTTTTTAATACAATAAAAATTAAATAATATTGTTCAGTTTTGATTGAAAAATTATTTAAATAATTTATGGTTTAATTTGTTAGATTAAAAAATTAAAATAATTTTTAATTAAATATAGTATTTATAATATTAAATTGTAAATGTATAAATACTCATTTATTATTTATTAATTATAAAATTTAATACGGATTTTAAAAAATAAAATATATTATGGAAATAAAAAATTTGGCCTCCCAGGAATTATACCTAGAGAAATAATAATTTTCTTTTAATTGAAATAAAATTATTAAATTAAAAAAAATATTTAGTGTTGGACGCTTTTTTTTTTTTTGCCAAACCATATGTGTATTTTTGTACCTTTGAAAATAAAAGAAAAGTTAAACTTAACGGTCAAACGGTATTTTTGCACATAATTTGTAATCATGTGTGTACTTTTACATCTAAGAAAAGCGCATGGTGTTGGGTGCTTCTCATGATAAAGCACATGGACATTTTTACACCTTAACCCTTTTTTTTAATTGAGACCTTTGTTGTCGTTTTCCCTAAAATATTTTAACAAAACTTATACAATACATCAGATAATTTAGTGAGAGAGTACAATGTAACTTTTAAATATTAGATGGTTTAATGAAAAAAATTAATTTTTTTAAATTGTAATGAAATTACGTTGATATATGATTCAAAATTTGCATATACCTCTAATAAAAAATTCAATCATACAGATTTCTAGACCACAGCTGGTGACCAGAAGTATATAAATTCATGGTCTTGTAGAAGATAAATAACTAATTTGTAAAATTTACAAAAATTAATGAAGTTAGTTATTTGGATGAAATGTGTATTAGTTTTCTTAAAATACTCCTTTTATTATTTGCTTCAGAACCACTCTCAAAGAAAGCTCGGTTTAGATATGCAATTGATTGGGGATACAACAATAACAACAATCCTTATTTTATTGGATATTGTCAACTACATGAATTGTACAAGATCAATGTATTCTGCTAATTGTTAGATATCATTAGTTTTAATGATGTCATATATAGATGTCATTATTCAAAGCAAAAAGATTGAGTAATATAGTTTTGATTGAATCAAAGATATGAAGTTCATTTATGAAGAATGATAAAGAGAAAGTCAATAAAGAAGTATTGAATGACAGAAAGAAGAGTGTACAAAGAAGCAAGAAGTTGTCAAAGGATTTTGGAGATAATCAAAAAGAAAATGAGATATTGAAGAAGATTAATCCAACTTGAATTATCAAAAAAAAAAAAAAAGAACTTCCACTATATGTTCTTATATGTGATATTGGAAGAAGTTGATGAATAGAATGAGAATATCAATATTCAAGATCAG
This sequence comes from Acacia confusa, assembly GCA_037074495.1. Classification (NCBI taxonomy): domain Eukaryota; kingdom Viridiplantae; phylum Streptophyta; class Magnoliopsida; order Fabales; family Fabaceae; genus Acacia; species Acacia confusa. Next base: position 9,343,693 of record CM073504.1, on the reverse strand, counting down.
CTCAAATATAAACGTGGAGAATGTTGAAGAGAAGAGAAGAAAGAAGGTAGAAGCTGTAGAGAATGATGAGCCCAAGTTAAATGATGAAAATTGATCAAGATGAAAGATGGAAAAATGAAGAACTTGATGAAAATATCATTATATAAGTTCCAAGATTGATTCTAGAAGTCTCTATGATCAAGTGAAACTTGGAATGGCTCAATTCAATGTTAGAACAAGCAAATATCAGGTTCTAGGCGAGAAAACGCGAGTTTAGGAATCAAAACTCGAGTTTAGAACTTAATGACTCAAGTTTGCAGTGTCTTCAGCATCTCTGGCGTCTCTGGACCAGCAAAACTCGAGTTTCCAAATGAAAACTTGAGTTTTTAGCGTTGATCAGCAATTCTGTTCTACTCTGTTTCACGTTCAGATTGGGCGAGGTCTGATAATTTGATGATATATCCTAAACCAGACATCGGATTGAGGTGAAATCAATTTTGGATGAAACTAAATATCCAATGCGTCATTTTGACAAAGTTTCAAGCCCAAAGAAGTTCAGATGAGAGAGCTATGAATTTCAAAAGTTGGATCAGGAATTCACGCCACATATCAGACCAAGCTTCAATGTTTTGAGTGTAACTCACAATTTACACATCAGAATAAGCTGAAATCAGTGGCATATGAAAGAAGACTCATAAGGCTTTCTATCAAGAATTGAACAAACTAAAATGAAGTTCAAACCAGAGAGATATGATCTTCGAAAGTTGACTTTCAGTTCAGGACATTGCAAAAATGTTGATCAAGAACAGCCTTCATTCATCAGATCATAATGGACAAAACACAATTAATTTGGAGCTGATTCTTTTTGCATTGGAAAGAAGACTTTAAAAGCTATATGGGGATAAGTGGATTGCCAAATTTAAAGCTATATCAAGTCAGAAAGCAACCAATGACAGAATAAGTTGAAAACTCAAGTTTACAAGTGAAAACTCGAGTTTAGCTCAAACAGAGAGCAGCGAACATCAGAGGATCTTCCAAACTCGAGTTTGTGAGACAAAACTCAAGTTTTGATTAGATAGAGAGGAATCTAGAGTAATGCAACAAGCTCAAAACTCTAGTTTTCAAATGCAAACTCGAGTTTACATATTTGCTTCAGAAAAATCAACATGTCGAAAATCTCGTTTTTGATCAAGAACATCCAGATGCTTACCCAAATGATTTGTAATACTTCTTAACATCATTTATATCATTTGTATACATGTTTTAGATGATCAAAGGGCGTTAAACTGAAGATCAAGGATAAAACAAATGCTGATGTCACAGTTGGTTCAGAAAACGAAGTTCTAACGGCTAGTTTCCAACTGATCTGTAATGGCTCTATACACAACAGTCATATTTCCCAACGTTCAGATCATCCTCATCTATAAATAAAGCCACATTCAAAACGCACAAAGAGGATGATGAGAGATTGCACTGTCATAATGCCAATATTCTGAATCTCAAACACACTCCGTTCTTATTGCTTACTTAGTTTATCATAGAAAGAGTGTGAAATTAATTTTGTAATGTACTTCAGTGATTATCTATTCACTTTTTTTAGAGAAAATTTATTGTCAATCATATTTTCTAAGAGATATTCAAGATTGGGTGGTCTTGAATGGGAGATTGATTGTATCCTTACAGGTTGTAAGGGGGAGTATCTCAGTAAGAGATTTGACTTCATAAGCGATTGGGTAAACTTGTGGGTTTGTAAGAGGCCTCTCTTGTGCCTAGATAAACAAGAGGATAGTAGATTGAAAATCTCAAGTGGAGCTTGAGGACTGGATGTAGGTTAAGGATTGAACAAAACCAGTATAAATCTCAGTTTGCAATTTTCTTCCTTAATCTTCTTTATTTCCAACATATATGTTTGAATAATTGTTTACAGTTTTATAACTCTTTATTGTCATACAAATTGATTTTACTAAATTGCAAAAAGATTTTCAAAGGTTCTAAGTTTTTATCTTCACCCAATTCACCCCCTCTTGGGTTCAGCTGGGTCTTACACTAACAACTAATTTTTTGGATATGTTTATTAACTTAAAGGTTAAATTCACAATAACCTCATTTAGTGTTTTCTTTAATTTTCCTTTAATTCTTTTCATATGACACTTATACGGCTTGTTTTAGCTTTCTTATTGCCCTTTCCAATGACATTTTCAAATCATATGAAACGAATTTGTATAATTTTCTTTTCATAAATGCCACTCCAAATGTTTCGTGTATATATCCACTATGAATTTTATCTTTTATTGTAAGATAATACATTAATTTATTTCAACTTCATATCAATTATCTTTACTTTATTCTCACATTATCCCTTAAAACTCAATATTTACTAACATTATGCGTTGAAACTTTCATTTTTATCTCATTAGACGCTTTAAAGTCACAAATAACTCTAGTAGTCTTTCTCTATCTAAACCATCCAGTTATAATTATATAATTAACATTGCCATCCATTTCAGCATCTTTTTTAACAATCCTTCCCACTCATGGTATGATTTGATTGTCCATTTTAACTCCAAGCTTTTAACTTGTCTCTTGTCAAAATTACAATGCATATATTTTATCCTGCTCATGCTTAGGCTAAAAGCCTTTAACTCCGGTCCTTTTTCATAACTCAAGTTTAGAATTAATCTCTTTTTTTAGCTAAGACCAAAAAAAAAAACGCCAAAAGCATGTATATAAGTAGTTCTTAGAGCTCAATATTAAAATTGTGAGATGAAGTGTTTTGAAATCTAACATTTATCACAGAAATAAACCACTTAATTGTCTCATATATATACTCCATCTTTCCATTATTATAAGCTTTTAATTTTTGAATGTATCCCAAAATATAAGCCTTATTTTAGGTTTATCTGAATATTTATTGCATTTTTTCAACTTTACCCTTTACTGACTGTATTTATTGCATTTAGTGTATATTTGAGTGGCTTCCAAAACTATGGTTTTTTCTCCAAAACTATGGTTTTTAGAAAATAAACCAAACACGCTTAGAATCGATTTTTCAGCCAAAACAATGGTTTTGTTGAAAGCCATCCAAACACTTTTCTTCATTTTTTATTTTTATTTTTATTTTTTTTGCAGAAAAACCATGATTTGAGGTGGAAAACCACGGTTTTCTCCTACAAGCTTTTTTTTTTTTTTTAAAAAAAAAAGACTTTTTCAGAAGTTATTCTCCAAATTATATTATTTGAAATCATTTTTTTTACTTTTTTCTTCATTCACTATTCTTTGAAAGTAATCCAAACACACCATACTCTCTCTTGCATGTGTGTTTGGATTAGTTTTTTTAAAAATCACTTCTAAAGAAAAAATTATTTTAGAGAATAGATTTTGGATAATAGTTTCATGTAAACTAGGGTTCTGCCCTATTTTTAATTGTTTGGGTAGTTTATATCAAACCATGGTTTTAAGAGGTAAAAATATTTTGAGTTTTGATGTGCTGTTTGATAACTTTATTTTTAAAACCATGGTTTGGGTCAAAACTATAGTTTCAAAATTAGTTCTATTTACACTTAAGGGTATACATGGAAAAAATAAAACATATTTATTGCTTCAAGTAATTTTAATAGAGATCCAAGTTAATACTAATTGCTTATTAAAAAATGGCTAAAATATATTTATTTTAAAAAATAATAAATAAATATCACTTGAATTTCAATATCATTTGCCCATAAAAATAATGAGATTGACAACAACAAATAAATAATTGAGAACTTGTTTTATTAAGAAATAAATTATATTCCCAATATTTTTAGCATATAAGGAGTATATACTTTCCAGAATTCATTATGAACTTTCATAATTAAAATATTTTTTAAAATAATGAAAACAGGTGGGAGTTGGTTACAGAGAAGCAGATGGGTGGAAGTTGTGCAGTGTTGTGGTGTTGTGTCTGTCCATTTATGGTGATATCGATGTTACATGGCTTTGCCGTACATTTGCCCACGTCTCCATTTACAGAAACATCTCTATCTTCTTATATTTTTGTACCCTCGTACTCCTCGAGTATATCACTTCTTTATTCATTGCTACTTTTCCCACGCACAGTCACACAACCCTAGGTTTCGTCAGAACAACTATGTAATTTGCCAACTCGTTAGTTTCCTTTTTCATCCTTCCACGCGACAGTTTGTTTTCTGAGATTTTTATATACTACTGTACTAGTATTATTTACCGCTCTCACACCAAAAGGTTTTTTTTTTGGTAAATCACACACCAAAAGGTTAAAGAACCCAAGAGGAAGTGTATAACATTCATATATATACACATACATATAATTATTTGATATACGTAGTTATGTCATATTCTTGAATAAATATTTAAAATGAAAAATTATATTTATATCTTAGATAAAAAAAAAATGCAATAAAATGATCCATTGAAATCTTAAAATTACATTTAAATCTATAAAACTTTTTTACAATAACTTTCAATTATCAAATGCCTATAGATTTATAAAGGACGTCTTTAGACTTGTCAATGAAGGCTCATTTCTTATCAATAAAATTGGAATTTATTATTAAAAAAATTATGAGATTTAAATGTAATTTTGAAATTTCAATAAACTATTTTGTGGTATTTTCTTTGATCCAGAACCTAAATACCATTGTCCCAATTTAAAACTACGTGGCTTCAAATTTTGAGATTCAATTTTTCAAGAAGGATAAAAAGTGTCTATGCGTCATTAATGCTTGTGCTATGTGCCAGTCAACCCCCCCCCCAAAAAAAAAAAAAAAAATTGTTGCTACATTTATCAACAAATATTTCAATTTTAAGTGGTTACAAATACATACATACAACCTCTCTTTTCTGAATTCAACAAGTAAAGAGGTTAAACACTCTCATCAAATAGAGAAGTTTCGATTTTAGAGTTAGTCAAGACGCTAGAAAAGGCATCATAACTCTTAGATGCCTAGATAGACATCCGAGGGTAATAGACAGCTCACCCTGAATAGAGATTTCACCATACCCCTGTATCGTGAATAAACCTAACATTTTTCGTAAAATTTATATATAAAAACACAGGCACGCACACACTATTCATATTTAGTCCATTTTATCATTTATGAGATAATATTTTGAAAATACAATACTCATATACTGTTTTCATCAAATTGAATAATTGTTGTATATATACTTTTTAAAAGTTGATTAAAGAACTCAACGATACTTAGGTAAGTGGATTGCATGTAAATTCGTTCATCACCTCTTTTATGCGTTTTTATTGAACCCTTTACAAGAGGATTCAAATCGGACTTTATGAGTGTAAGAGAAAATAGATAGAATTGGAAACAAACTCAACAAGTGATACGAAACGAGGGAAGCAGAATTTGAATTCAAATACAACACATTGCTCATATACATGTAGTCATTTTAACACCTAATTTTTTGTTTTTAAAATAATACACCTACTTTCAAATTAAGCAAAATTTACTTGCTATGAAATAATGTAATAGGAAAAGGCAAACTTCTGGCTCTGCTCCTCTTGTGGTCTCACATCGATCCTTTTCTAATATACTTATTTAACTAAATAAAGACAATCTGCAACAGATAGAAAGCACCCGAGTTAGAATTTTAAAAGAAACATGCGACAAATCTATCTACCATATGCGTGTGCGTGTATACACATGTATAATTCGATATATAAGATTAGATGTTTACATCTTTTGTCAAGGACCAAACCCTAAGAAACACACACTATTATGAACATGTATACATTGATTGTGCTATACATAAGTAGTTTCAAGTGAAGTTTCAATATGATCCGACATAAACAGGACTTGTATCGTGGTTCAGAACTGTGGGTTTACCCAGAAGCCCCAATTTGTCACATACAAAACCAGATACTGCCTTTGCTGTGAGCTTTGTAAGTCATCATATACACACTCACCAAAAAGAAATTCACCTACAAGCTGTGTACATAATTTTGAGGTACTTGAAAAGACAAACCTAGGAAAGGGCTTATTCTTCAAAAGAGGCGAACACCTCAATGTAGAGATATATACTGATGATACTGATCGGTGTTCGCTTTATAAGATAGAAGATCGACATCTGTGGGTATTGTACCTTCATATAGTGCAACCTAGTAACTTGGAGGAGCAAGAAATAGAATGTGGTATTTAGGAGGCAGAAACCGAGTTTAGGGCCATATGGTACGGGATCTATGAGGGGTTGTGGTTGCAAAAGCTTCTCAAAGAGTACGGATTGGTGTGGAATTGCCTGTGTGTATGTGAGTGTATGTATGTGTGTTCATTTCTCAGTACTTGAGCTAACCCCACTAAAATGTTGAAGATTTAAGATCTTGAGTATTTTTATAAAACCAAGCCACATTGTAATATACAAAAATATCAAAAGAAATTGAAAAATTCTTGCATTTTCATGAATGAACTTTATAATATAATTAGTCATACCGACCCCAATCTGAGAGAGGTGTCTGAACTATGACCGTCATGTGGGGGATCAGACGTATTGCCATTATTGGCTGACTCAGATGAATAATGAGCTTGCAATTGTTGTTCGGCAACGTCCTTCACCTAAACACAAACTTCCCATCTTGAGATATTCTTCCCATCATCTGAAACAACAACTTTTACTGGACTAACTGGTTCAACCAGTGAACCTCAGCCCTTGATCCGCGATCCAAAATCTTCTCAAAACCAGACAAAACCAATCAAATAAGCCAGAAGCCGGTGGGAAGTTCTTTTTTAATAATAAAAATTCATATATTATCAATATTATATATCAATATACACACACATATATATACAACAAAAATAAAGTTTTATCCCACTAAGTGGGTCGGCCACATGGATCATACAACGTTATTGTACAATGTCGAAAATCAAATCTGTAGGCCCTCATCAACCAACGTAAAACTTTATTGAATCTTCTATGAACATGGATCAATGTGCATCTCTCACTCTCTCTCTCTATCTATGCTAGTAGAAGTTGCACTCACAGGAGCCTTGAATAGTGCAGCTTGCAACTAGCTAGCTTGGACCATCAAACTCTAGTTATACACATAGAAGTTAAAGCATATTAATTTATGGATCACTAGTTAGACTACGAATCAATTATGGTCCGATAATTATGATTATTAATATCATATCATGATTAATGTATACAAAAACTAGTACAAATTATACTATTCATGACCTTGATCAATGAAGCATCCAATTAGCTCTAAGGCTCTATGCAACGATCAAGACCCAGACTATAGTTATATAGAGAACATAAATCCTAATCCTTCTGATCCTAAATATAAGAGCCAGACATTGCTTACTAAGTTTAATCCTAAATATAAAACCTCAATTTACTTTGTTTTCCATATTTATAATTGTTCATCCAAAGTATCCGAATTGATTGCACATAATAAGTAAGTTACCATTAATGGGTAGTTAAAAACTTACAATGCACATTATTAGAAAGGGTATAATAAAGGAAACCAACACACATATACTACAAATAACTAACTTTGCTATTTTTCTTGATATATGCAAATTAGTTATTTAGCTTTTAAATTAAGAACTTGGGGTAGTATTTGATTGCAAATCGACTATGGTCTGATCGATGAAACTCGAATGACAGCCTTAAATCAGTTTTACACTAGTTCACCATGCAAATACTTCAAAACACATCACCTGTTTCAATCTCTGATTTTCTTCCATCAGCTGAACTCTCTGCGCAGACAAAAGAAGCTTTGTGAGATAAGTGAAGGAAGTGTTTAGTGTCCTATACATCTCTATAAATAAGATGGCCTGGTAAATCAGATCAGTTCTTCAATGACGGCAATTTACTATATATCATTTGTCTCATTTTCCTCTCCATGTTGCTCACACTGTTCATTAATATTTAAGGAGCTAGATAATTAAGATATATATTTCATCTATAATTGTTTAGTTCTTGAATCTTAAAGATTCACATTCGTAGAGAAGTTTCAAACCTACTATTGTTTGGTCCTTGTGCTTGTATTCATGTAATTTTAAGATTTAAGAACGAAACAATATCATAAATCCTTTCGAGAATTAAATAGCATATTCTTAAGATTAATTAACAAAGTCATTGAGGCATATATATATCTTTTAAAGGCCAAAAACTACTAAATATTTTCTCAATTACATGCATATCAAATTTTCTTAGTCTCACCCCTTGTTAACATCCTTCAAGCTTTATGGTCCAATAATTTAGTACTGCTATTCATTTTGGCTTAACCTAATATTTCTTGCATGCAGGTTAACATATGAGGATATTTCAGTAATGCAAAGAGATTTTTTATAATTATATCTCGTCTACATTATATATGGTCACTTTTTTTCTTTTTTTTTTCCTTTTTTTTTTTGAGCGGAACATTATGGTCAATTTCTTTTCAAACTTCAAGTAATAACAATAATAGGAGCCCTCAACAATTAGGTTAGGAAAAAGTACTTCACCTTTCTCTTGAGCGCATTGATCTCGTTCATGAACATTTCATCCTGTTAAACACCAAGCACCATTTACATGTGTCTGGGGATGCAAGCATTATCCCAAACAAGAAATTTCACGGATTCTAATTGACACGGCTCAAAAACAAGATTAGGGTTCTCACTTATTATATCAAAGGAAAAAGAAAAAAGAAAACACTTCAAATCGTTTTTCTTACTCTTCAAAACTCATTAAAAATAGGTCCACAAGAGTTCTCTATTTCACCCTTGTTGATATTACTTTACATGTCATTTATTTTCAAATTCCTCCATAATAGACAAGACAAGCTTCTGATGGTCCCAAGACCAACATGTCCTTTGAAGCAGGATAAGGATACAACAATGTTAAGAGACCAATTTTTTCCATTTTGACAGTATAAAAAAACCTATATACAATCCTTCATCGTACTTACAAATGTTAAGGATATAACGATTTCAGGTTAAATTACATAAAACTTCCCTGAATTTTGAACTGTGTGAGAATAACTCTATTTAAAGCTTAATAATAAATCACCCTAATCTTCCAAGTTTGTGCAGATAGCACCAACTATCAATTATACACCCCTTAAACTTTAACTTTGTGTATATATAACCCCCCACAAACTGAGTTACATGCATATACCCCCTTAAACTTTAAACTATGTGCAAATAAGTAATGAACAAAACTAATATATTATTGGGATGTTATCTACATAAATGCGATACTTTAGAGCGGTTTGTTATAGAGTTTCAAAGATGATGGAGGTTATTTGTATATGACATAAAATTAAGGGGAGTTGTATATATGTGTATAATTTAGCCAAGATTATATAATTTCTTAGTCAATGTTTTAATTTTATAATTTTGTAGTAGGGGATAAAGTGCAAACCTTTGCTTTGACAACACGGCCCAAACCATTTTTTACTTGTTCCTCCAGCTCCTGTAATTCATTTGTGTTCAATCCTTCAAGATCTTCTCCCATCAACTTCCTTTCAATTATAAAGGTATGGTCATTCCCTTAGTAATGCAATATCAGTATGTGCACGTAGGAGGCACAAAATAAAATCTTCACAGTGAGTGAATGTACACACACGCGCACACACACATAGATATATGTATTTATATATTTGTATACCGCAATTCCTGAATTTTATTAGCTTCTTCCTTGCGGAGCACGCTGAAGGTTTCCTTCTCATACTATGCATAAATTTCCCAAGAGATTTCAATTAGTTCGTTATTATTGAATTTCAGACTAAGCATAATGAAAATAATGGAGCAAAAGGATTGAGAAAAATATAAGTAGACAAAGTCGGTTATTAAAAAAAAAAATTATCCATAATGATCTTACCAAAACAGATGAATGATATAAATTTCCAATTTCTGTGTGCTGATCATGTCTTTCGATAACCTGCTGCACACTACATAAAAGGAAAAACACAAAGGATTCAAATCTATCTGTTTCCTTCAAATCCGAACAAATATCATGTTTATGAAATCTTACACCCACTAGTATTGGACCATAAGAGAAGCACAATATATGATATATTATCTAGCCACTTGAATCATTATTTATTTATAAACTTTTGGTATAAAAACAAACACTTCAAACACAAGTCTCTTCAATCTCTGAAGTAATACTAGGCATTTTTACACAACTTTGTGTGACTAAAATCAAATGAATAGCAAACATAAAAGTTGATACCTTAATATTTTTGTTTTTTGAAAGAAGACAATTACAACCACACCCACCACACATATCTACAGTCATTCTCATTCCCATAGATTCAAACCCATAACTTATCTATTATAGAAGGTGTAGAATGTAGAGGGACCATATTGTAGCAACAAACGTTGCTCCTAGTGGAAGGGTTTTGACCGCATAAGCTTGAGATCTCGAATTTGAGTCTATGTAAATGTATAAAATGTCTTGGGGTGTTATGGTATTCGGATGAAAGTGAGAGAAAGAGAGGATTAGAGAGACAAAAAGGGAGAAGAGGAATTCTGAATAATTCCTTTGCATTCACACTGATTCAAAATCTGGACAGAATTGGGATACAATAAGAGCAGTGGGGTATTTATAAGGATATACCCTCACTTAAGTAACCCTCTAGCACATAAGATTTCCTTCTAGCGCCTAATCACCTAAAGGTCATATTAGGATCAACTAACTAACCAACAAACTAACTAACATTTAAATCCCCATTTATATTCATATTCCATCACACAGGGAGTGCTAACTCAGTCAAATAGCCATATTAAAAAACGATATGCCATTATGACACTGGCCAATGGCGGCTTAGATACCAGTTGTTGAGATCTTAACCCCGAAAAAAAAAAAGTAGAAAAACAAGAAAGGAAAAAACAACTAACAATTTTATTGAAGTTTAATCCTGAAATAGACCCACACCCACTATTCTAAAAGGGATAATTCCACATCTTTATAATTCTAATTTTCAAATGGACGAATGGTGGACCAGTATTGAACAATTTTGAACAAAATATATACACAGATATTCTGATTACATTCATATAGAATTCATCTGTGATTGTGATACCAAAATGACTTTATCACAACTCAATACCTTGATTATATAATTCCATTAATTTCATGTTAAGTTGTAAAAGTACATACACAAATCCTTAAGGGATTTTTTTAAAAAAATTCTCGACTCTCATCTTGAAACTCTTGACCGATACGAGACTTATATAACAATTACCCATCCAACTTCATGTTAGAGATTAATCATATTAAATTTTTTATCTTTGTAAATTAATCTATAAAGGAAAGAGTAACTCCTTAAACCAGTCACGGAGGGAAATGATGTAAACATCTTGCATTAATCGCGTCTTTATGATAAAATGATGGAAATAATCTTGTAGTTTTTTAACTCTCAATGAAAAGTGGGGGGGAAAAAACAAAGACCCAATCACCACCGTATCTGGAGATTATTAAACTATAAGCGGTCTATAAAGAAAGATCCATAAAGAAGCCGGATTGAAGATAATGTGGAGAGATAGCAAATCCCACGGGAATACAACAAAAATGCTTCAATTAAAACATCTCCTGACAAATACACAAATTCACTTAAATTTTGCGGCAAATTCGTTTCTAAATATTTATGTTTGTTTGTTCTTCACGTCAATGAGATAATCAGAGTTTGTATATTGAACAGTACAAGGAAATCGGTCAGGCTTCATTTTACAGAGGCAAGCATGCAAATATATAAATTTCAAATTCACACATATATGCAAGGATCCTCTAGAGGATTAAGAGAGAGATTAGAGATCGAAATGCTAATCTCGCAAAGCAAAGAAATAGGCAAGAATTAAGCTATCAATGCGTTGTGTTACACTGCCATTACCAACAAACAAAAAAGAGTTCAAAACATTATTTCGTATAGCTGACAAAGCCTCTAAATAAACATCCAGAAAGAGCTTTTTCTCTTCTGAAAACTAAACATGTTCTGAAATCAGAATTGCCCTAAGCGCCATTTTTTTTCTCTCAAGCAAGCTAAATAAACTAATTCCTTCCTTTTCCAAAGTAGCCATAAGCTCTCATTCAAAATAAGACATTCGCCGTGTCTAGTGGCTTATGTACGTGCATTACTCTATAATATGGCAATGAAGAAATAAATAGCCATTTTGGACATGAAATGAATTATAACATGACAATATCAAAACAATAATGATTTCGGGCGAAGAAAAAAAACAACAATGATAAGTTCTTAAAGCCATTTATCTTTGTTATGATGCAAAAGAATATATATATATATATATATATATATATATATAGGGGTATACATTTAAGAACATATGATAAGCTCGGAAGTTGAGAAGTTTCAAAAAATCTACAAAGCTAAATACCACAAGAAAGTCAGCCTAGGTGAACATCATTATTTTCTCAAAAGAGAGAGCTATCAAAACCAAGAGGATCGAAGACAATGTTTTATAGGAACAGTGAGATTATCTAAGCTAGCGCGTTCGTAGTCATCCCCCTGTTTCTCTAGTTCAAGAAGTTCAAAATAAAATTAAAATAATAGGCAGAAGTACATAATTAGGAATCTTGCAGATACGAATGAAAATTAAACAAATAATTACCTGGCAAAAGCACACAACTATCAACAATAAGGTGCAGATAGATCGAAAATCTATAGAAGAATATATATAAATAAAATATGAAAAGGGAAATAATTAAAAGAAGAGAGAAAGATCAGAGACCTTGAGCTAGCATATTCGAAGAGCTTGCCAGTAGAAGAAAAGACTATAAGAGCAATCTCAGCATCACAGAGAGTAGAGAGTTCCTGAGACTTCTTGAAAAGCCCTCTTCTTCTCTTTGAAAATGTCACTTGCCTCGCAGTTATGTTATCAATCTTCTTTATTTCAATCTTCTTCCTTGTCATTTCCTTTAATAAGCAAAATTATACCCAAAAATTAGGGACGAAAGTAAGGAGAAAAAACTCATTAATAATTAATAAATATTGTAGATTCAGACTCATTCTCGCCCTAATCGAAGTAGAAAATCAATCTCAGATCCATCAGTAAACAATACAGTTAATTGTTATTGGGTCGGCAGAAAGAAGAACAAGAATTAAGGAGAAACCCTGAAGAACAAGGAGGACCTCCAAACAGAACAAGCTGAAGATTAACTGAAGAACCTTAATGTAAAACACCAAAGAGTTAAGCATTAAACAAAGCAGAAAAGTAAAATAAAGAAAGAGAGGAGGAATATTACAGGAAAAGAAAAAGAGGAAATAAGAGTTTACTCTGAAGTACTATTATTATCTAAAAGAGGAAATGCAAGATAGGAAGAAAGAAAGATGATGCTCACCAAGAACCTGGAATCAATTCCCTCAGCTGAAGAGCAAGCTTGAGCCAATGATGTGATGGGCGAAGAAACACAGAGAGGGAGGAGAGAGAGAGTGTAGAGAGAGAGAGAGAAGGCATGTGGGAGGAGGAAAGAAACGAACTTTTTGTGGGAAAAAGTTTAATTACTGGTTATGAAGTGGGGTATAGCTTAGTCTGTTTTATGTGATGAGAGAACAAACAGAGAGGGAGTAGAGAAGGCATGTGGGAAGAGGAAAGAAACGAACTTTTGTTGGGAAAAGGATTAATCACTGGTTATGAAGGGGAGCAGCTTAGTCTCTTTTCTTTCCTTTTTTTTTTTTTAGTGTGTTTAGTTTGAGGGGATAGTGTGATAGGAGAAGGTGAGGAAAAAAAAGAATTGACCAAATTATCATTAATAAAAGGAATATTTTTTTTTGTTGAGAATATATTTTAAGAATATTAAAAAGTTTTCATAGGTTTTTTTTTGTAAAGAAAAGGGTGAAAGTTTTCTCCCTCTCCCTCCATCAAACCAAACACGCCCTTTGTGGAGTTAATAGTGAGTGGGGGAAACGCGCTATGCACACAAGAACAACATCCAAATGAATTGGGGAGAGGGGAGTATGTGTGGGTCGTGTTTTACCATGTGAGAGAGGTGGGAAATCCAGGTTGGGGAAAATGACACTTTGAGGCACACAAAAAAATGATATCTAAATCTTCTGACTTCAAGACTTTAGAAGGTCAACGATGCCAGGTACCTTGTGCCCTCTGCATTAAAGAAAGGATTAGAAATAAATGAAATGAAAAATATTTTGCCTCCAACTTGCTTGGTTTGCACTTTAAAAAAAAAAATGCTAAATTAAAAATGTTTTGTTTGGTGGGAAAAAAATGACATAGGAAAATGGGACAAAATATCATTTTACCCTTATTATTATTATTCATTAATTTCTCCCACCCCAAATCTTGCCAAATCCCAAATTGCATATCACATCCCATCCTAAAATTCATTCCGTCGATGCTCATCCCCACCATAAAAACAGAGACTGGCCTCACTCATTCCCACCCTTAAAACGTAGACCCACGACACTTATCCCCACTCTAAAAACGGAGACCCGTGGTGCTCATTCCCACGCCAATGTCGCAAACTACCGATGCAAAAAAACAAAAAAAATAGAGAGCTAATATAAAACTGATGAAAAGTAAATACAAGAACAAGAGATTTTAGAGAGAGAGAGAGTAGAGAGAAGTTCTCATTTCAGTGTTATTTGAATGTTTACAGAAGGCCTCTATTTATAGAAGGAAAATGGGACTTTAGTGTAATTTCCACTTTGGGTCATTTGATGCAATATTCCCATAATTACATAACTGTATACTCACGGGAATGCATTCCCGTGAGTTGTATAATTTTGTGCGTGGGTCCCACCAAATAGTAAACTACTATGCAATGGTACTATGCGTGGGTCCCATGTCATCTTGTAATATTTGGAGACCGGGAGTCAATGGACATCCACATAATCAGTATATTCATAACACTCCCCCTTGGATGTCCATTTATGAATGTGCCTCATTAAAAACTTTAACTAGGAAAAACCCAGTGGGATAAAAACCTAGCCAAAGAAAAGAGTACATCACTCATTGATACACTATCCAGTGCTGCCTCATTAAAAACCTTTCTAGGAAAAACCCAGTGGGACAAAACCTAGATAAGGGAAAAAGAGTACAGCGTGTATCGACTCCCCCTATTGACAACATCAGTTGAGATCTTTGAGTCTTCGAAGACCAATACCATAGACAAGCTTCTCAAAGATTGCTTCTGGAAGTGACTTGGTAAATAAATCTGCCAAATTTTCACTTGAACTGATTTGCTGGATATCTATTTCACCATTCTGTTGAAGATCACGAGTAAAGAAAAATTTTGGTGAAATATGCTTCGTTCTATCGCCCTTGATGTATCCTTCTTTAAGTTGGGCAATACATGCAGTATTATCCTCATATAGAACTGTTGGAACCATTTTACCAGAAGATAAATGACAAGTAGTTCGTATATGATGAATTACTGACTTCAACCACACACATTCTCGACTTGTTTCATGCATTGCTAGGATTTCTGCATTATTAGATGAAGTGGCTGATATAGTTTGTTTCATAGATCGCCATGAAATTGCTGTACCTCCACATGTAAATACATAACCTGTTTGTGATTTTCCATCATGTGGATCAGACATAAATCCAGCATCTGAATAACCAATCAGTTCATGTTTAGATACATTTGAATAATATAACCCCATATCCATAGTACCTCTGAGATAACGAAAAATACGCTTTACACCATTCCAATGCCTCAGTGTTGGTGCAGAACTATATCTTGCTAATAAATTAACAGCAAATGTTATATCAGGTCTTGTGTGATTAGCAAGATACATTAGTGCCCCAATAGCATTAAGATATGGCACTTCTGGACCAAGTAATTGTTCTACACCTTTTTTGTTAATTACTTGGGGTTGGAATGGATCTTTTTCTTTTATCAAAGATCTTACAACCATTGGAGTACAGAATGGATGTGACTTATCCATATAAAATCGTTTTAAGACCTTCTTTGTATAAGTTTCTTGATGTACAAAGATCCCGTCCTTCAGGTACTCAATTTGTAATCCAAGACAAAATTTTGTCCTACCTAAATCTTTCATTTCAAATTCTTTCTTTAAACAATGAATTGCTTTTGTAATCTCTTCAGAAGTTCCAATAATGTTGATATCATCAACATAAACAACAATTATAGCAAATTCATTTCTCGATCTTTTTATAAAACTGCATGGGCATATCGGGTCATTTTTATACCTTTCTTTCAACAAATATTCTTTAAGGCAATTATACCACATGCGCCCTGATTGTTTCAAGCCATACAGGGACTTATTTAATTTGATCGAGTATTGTTCTCGTGAATTTGAATTAAATGCTTCAGGCATCTTGAGTCCTTCAGGAACTTTCATATAGATATCACTATCAAGTGAGCCATATAAATAGGCAGTCACAACATCCATTAGATGTAAATCAAGCCTTTCATTTGCTGCTAGGCTAATTAAATAACGAAAAGTAGTTGCATCCACTACTGGTGAATATGTTTCTTCAAAATCTATGCCAGGTCTTTGTGTAAAGCCTTGGGCTACAAGGCGTGCTTTATACCTTGTAATTTCACCCTTTTCATTTCTTTTCCGTACAAAAACCCATTTATATCCAACTGGCTTTACATCTTTAGGTGTATGGACTATAGGTCCAAATACTTTTCGTATTGCTAATGATTTTAATTCTGCATTAATGGCATCTTTCCATAGGAGCCAATCTTTTCGTTGTTGGCACTCTCTAATGGATTTTGGCTCATGATCCTCTTCTTCATTCATTACATCATATGCCATATGATTAGCAAAAATGTCGTCAATGTTGACTTCATTACGGTTCCATTTGATATTATTTGTGACATAATTTATTGAGATCTCATTATTTTCATACATTTCAGATACCTGGATCTCTTCTGGGGCCTCAATATTCTCCTCTGGAGATAATTTCACTTTATGAAGTGGCTCATCCAGAGCTACGCTTTTTTCTTGATTATCCTCGACTTGGCCATCTATAATTTTAGCTTCTTTTCTTTTTCGAGGATTTTTATCTTTGGAACCGATAGGCCTACCACGCTTAAGGCGTGCTTTTGATTCATTTGTAATCGGTTGTCCTACAGGGACATCAATTCGAATTGGAGCATTAGCAGCTGGAATATGTGACTTTGTCACTTTCTTTGGGTCAGTGAATGCTTCTGGCATTCGATTAGCTGAATTCTGTAAATGAATTATCTTTTGAACTTCTAGTTCACATTGTTTTGTACGAGGATCAAAATGAGCCAATGATAATTCATTCCAGCTAATCTCTTTATTCAACTGCTTATTTTCTCCCCCTAATGTTGGGTAAACTGATTCATTAAAATGACAATCTTCAAATCGTGCAGTAAATAAATCTCCTGTAGATGGTTCTAAATATTTTATAATTGAAGGAGATTTATACCCAACATAAATTCCCATTCTTCTTTGAGGACCCATTTTAGTACGTTGTGGAGGTGCTATAGGCACATATACTGCACATCCAAAGGTCCGTATATGAGAAATATTAGGTTCTTCACCAAAAACCATTTGTAAGGGGGAAAATTTTAAATAACTAGTTGGCCTGATGCGAATTAACATTGCTGCATGCAAAATGGCATGGCCCCAAGCAGAAATTGGTAAATTAGATTTCAAAAGTAAAGGTCTTGCAATAAGTTGCAATCGTTTTACCAATGATTCTGCAAGTCCATTTTGCGTATGAACATGTGCTACAGGATGTTCAACATCAATTCCAAGGGACATACAATATTCATTAAAAGTCTGTGAAGTAAATTCACCAGCATTATCAAGACGTATTTTCTTGATAGGATAATCCGGGTAATGTGCTCTTAATCTTGTCAATTGAGCAAGTAATCTCGCAAACGCCAGGTTTCGAGAAGATAATAAGCACACATGCGACCATTTAGTTGATGCATCAATTAAAACCATATAATACCTAAATGGTCCGCATGGTGGGTGTATTGGCCCACAAATATCTCCCTGTATCCGTTCTAGAAATGTGAGAGACTCACTTTCTACTTTGGTTGGTGATGGCCGAATAATTAATTTTCCCTTGGAACATGCATCACATGAGAAATCATGGGATTTTGGTATGTGTTTCTGTTTCAAGTTATGTCCACATGAATTCTCTATTATACGTCGCATCATAATTGACCCGGGATGGCCTAACCGGTCATGCCAAACAATAAATATGTCTTTATCAACATGCTTCTGGTTTTCCATAACATTTATTTCAATTGTACTAATACTTGAATAGTACAAACCAGAAGATAACATAGGTAATTTCTCCAGAACATATTTTTCACCATATCTAACAGTAACAATTTGTAGATATTCTTTATTGTCCTCATTTATAGTCTCAATATGATATCCATTTCGACGGATATCTTTAAAACTCAACAAATTTCTATGAGACTTAGAGGAATACAAAGCATCATTAATAACAAATTTCGTACCATTGGATAATATTATTATTGCTCTTCCAGAGCCTTCAATCAATCTTGTATTACCCACTATGGTATTGATGCTTGTACTACAATTTGTTAGATGTGAAAAATATTTCTTATCTTTAAGAATTGTATGTGTCGTTGCACTATCAATGAGACATATATCTTCATTCTTGTGTGCAATATTTGAAATGTCCATGAGCTTCATTAAAAGAAAAGAAATGCATCAAAACATATTCAATATAGAAGATGCATTAAAAACATATTTATTATACATAACTGGCAACAAGTCAGAACGAAACAAAATAATTATTACAATTTTTGCAAAACTTATTTAATCATAAAAATCTTCCACCTCCAAACTTATTTAATCATAAAAATCTTCCACCTCCAAGAGAGACATAACATCATCATTTGGCTCATTGACATCATTATCTTTATGAGCCTTATCATCACATTCCACATTATTAACACTCTTTTTTATAGAGGCTTGGTAAAGTTTCGCTAAATGTTCTGGTGTACGACAATTACGTACCCAGTGTCCCTTCATACCACACCGATAACATTTATGTTCAACAACTTTTGAAGGACCTTCTTTATCATTCTTTTGTCCTTCATTGTTCATCTTTTTCTGGTGGGTATAAGGACTATAATAACCTCTTCCACCATGATAAGGACCATGATTATTTCTACCTCCACGATTTCCACGTCCTCGTCCACGACCACGGCCACGACCACGACCGCGACCATGGCCACGACCATGATCATTCCGTACACTCACATTCGCTTCAGGAAATGGAGAAGATCCAGTGGGACGATTTTCATGATTTTTCAATAATAACTCGTTATTTTGCTCGGCTACTAGTAAACATGAGATTAACTCAGAATATTTTTTAAAACCTTTCTCACGATATTGCTGTTGTAAAAGCAAATTCGAAGCATGAAAGGTAGAAAAAGTTTTCTCTAATAAGTCCTCATCAGTTATTTTTTCACCACATAATTTTAACTGAGAACTTATTTTGAAAACAGCTGAGTTATACTCACTTACAGTTTTAAAATCTTGTAACCTGAGATGAATCCATTCATAACGAGCTCTAGGCAAAATCACCGTTTTCTGATGATCATACCTATCTTTCAAACTAGTCCACAATTCAAATGGATCTTTCACCGTTAAATATTCAGTTTTCAAACTTTCATGAATGTGGTGTCGGAGAAAAATCATAGCTTTAGCCTTTACTTGAGGGGACGCATCATTTCCTGGCAATATAGCCTTTCCAAAGTCCTTTGCTTGAAGATGGATTTCAGCATCTAAAACCCATGATAGATAATTCTTCCCGGTGATGTCAAGAGCATTAAATTCAAGATTTGAAAAGGTTGGAAGACATGATTCAAACTAAAAATAATAAAAATAATTAGAATCTTATTATAAAAACTTATTATAAATTAAAACATAATTTAAAGAACGGTAAATAAACATGCTAAGAAAATAAAAATAAGATGAGATAGGAATGGGAGTAAACTCACAGCGAGACCTATCTCATCCGAAGGTAAGAAAGATGATGCATATATTATATAATATATAGACAACAGTAAAGAATTAATATAAACAAATGGAGCCCTATTAGTGCCACCACCATAAAAGGTAAATAAATGCATAAATAAATGGAGCCCACTAATATTAGTGTTTCCACCATAAAAGGTAAATAAATGCATAAATAAATGTTAGTAACATAAATTTAAATGTTAGTGGCATAATGTAAATATTAATAAAGTCAGTATGGAGCTTAATATCGCCACCATGAAATAAATAAAGCAGTAAGTAAAGAATTTAAATTAAACAAATGGAGCTTAGTATCGCCACCATGAATTAAATAAATAAAACAGTAAAATTAAATTACAAATGGAGCTTAATGTTGCCACCATGAATTAATAAATAGGGAGTGGGAAGAATATATAAACATAAATAAATTACTGTAAATAGTAAAATATAAATTTACCGTGAATAGTAAAGTTACTATTCACAATGAATAGTGAATAAAATAAAATTACTGAAATATTAAATCTAGACTTCCATAAAGGAGTCAAAATGAATAGAAATATAAAATTACTGAAAAAGGTAAAATTAACATGAATAGTAAAAATTACTATTTACTGTGAATAGTAAATAGTAAATAATCTCAAATCTTAACCATGGAACCCGATGTTCAAAATAATCGGTAAAAGTAGAACTTTAATTCCATATCATGGTTAAGATTATCCCAGATAGAAAAAATAAACAAATAGTAAAGGAGATGGTAATAAAATCTTACCTTGGTAGAGTCTTCGTGCTGATAACGTAATATAAAACTGATGAAAAGTAAATACAAGAACAAGAGATTTTAGAGAGAGAGAGAGTAGAGAGAAGTTCTCATTTCAGTGTTATTTGAATGTTTACAGAAGGCCTCTATTTATAGAAGGAAAATGGGACTTTAGTGTAATTTCCACTTTGGGTCATTTGATGCAATATTCCCATAATTACATAACTGTATACTCACGGGAATGCATTCCCGTGAGTTGTATAATTTTGTGCGTGGGTCCCACCAAATAGTAAACTACTATGCAATGGTACTATGCGTGGGTCCCATGTCATCTTGTAATATTTGGAGACCGGGAGTCAATGGACATCCACATAATCAGTATATTCATAACTTCCTCTACAAATTGTTTTTTGTTTTCACAAGAAAATCGATTGTTCAATCCACCATCACATTAGGGCATTTTGGTCTTTGGCGATTTTCTTTAACTGTTGGAAAATGGGTTTCCACAATTTTTTGCATGAACCAATTTTCATTCATCCACTTGAAAATTGTTAAAGGCAGCAAAATGTTTTTAGATATAATATTCATCCAAACTCCCATTGCCAAATGGAAAATCCCTCTTTTCCTATTTCTGTCACATCATTTTCTGCAATCCAAACAGGTCTAGGCATTCAATTGAGATTTAATATAATTCTATTAACATAAAAGATAAAAATAGATATAGAACACAAGTTAAAAGGGTTAAATATCAACTTTGCCATGGAAATTTACCTTAAAGAATATTGTTTACCTCGGAAGTTTTTTTTGTCTTATTTTTTGCCCTGGAAGTTTCAAAACGTAACAATCTTGCCCATCCGTTAAATTGTTGCTCTTTTTTATAAACTTTCAGGTGCAAAATTGCTCCTAAAAAAATTGAGGAAAATTTGATCCTAAAAAAAACTTTCAGGACATATTTAATCAAGCTTTAAATTTCTGAGGTAAAAATGAGACAAGAAAAAAATCTAAATGACCAATACTCTTCAAAGTAAACTTTCATGGTAAAAATAGTATTTAACCCTAAGTTAAAACCTATGTGTCTTAAAGGGGAAACTTTGTTCAAATAAAAAAGAATTTTCAATTATACTGTGTAATCCACTTGGAAATCTATAAATTGAGCTACAAAATTAATATATGTATACAAGTGTAAAAATGCTGAAAGCGTAGTAGTTGCACATCCGGCTGATTCTATAATTCTTAAAAAAATTATAATGTTATTAGTTTATCTATATTAATTGTTTTGCAATATAAATTAATCTTAATATTTCTTAAGTGTTGATTTTATTATTATGATTGTTACGGATAAAACTATTGGGTTTGGCGCAGATTCGGCCCAACAGGAATTATTCAAGGATCAAATCTCTATAATCAGGTAAAATAATAACTGCCCACTAATTATGCCTAAAATATAGAAGTGTGCAAATAATGCAGATAATGGAGATAATGGAGCCGACAGTTATTTATGGCACGATGAATAAAACCCTAAGGTAACTCCCATAAATAGGAGATAAACCTAACAAGGTACACGGCTTCCAACTTTGCCTCTTTACGATTCTACATACACAGAGCACACACCCCCACTCCCTATCCGTATACATCGAACTACGTGGACTTTGATCCCCCTCACGGGTACGTAGGCCCTAGGCATTAATCCTAGGTCAAGTCTCATATTGTGTTCTTTTTCCAAAACATTGGCGCCGTCTGTGCGGAAAATTTGATTCCTACTATCAACGAAATTCAAGAAAAACCCTAAATCTATCGATAGCAATGCGAGAAGGAGGGCTGAAGAAATTGAAAATCCTGGAGAGCAAGGTCCTCACGGCAAAGACGATGATGGGGATTCAAGACGAGATTTAATGCGCTACGATACAACTACCGACCATATAGCTTAGCACCGGATCTGACAGTTACATCTAAAGATGAGATATATCTATACAAAGATGCTTTAATATGGTCCAGCATTATCTTGGGTCTTTCTTTAAATTCAACGCTGCGTTCGGTATGGAAAGAATCAGTCTTTTCGGCAGAAGCAAGAAGCTACTATGAAAGTTCAAGAACGACACTCAGATCAGGAAAAGCCTATCCCCCTGCAAACCTGAATTCGAGTTGAGGGCTGCATCCATAGTAGTGCACCCATGTAACCTAAGTGGGTGCGTTTAAAGCAGGGAATCCGAGTTGAGTCGTGTTCCTGGAACTCAAATCCCTGGAACACCATCACGCAGTACCCTTTGTTTAAATGTCGAGATAAATCGCCGAGATGAAGTGTCAAGCCTATGCTCCAAAATTGCCATCAAAAGATGGAAGGGTTACTGCTTCTGGTGGAGCCTAGTTGAGTCGCCTTCTGTAAAAGTGCAGTGGCTTCATGGGAGAAACATACTGAAGCAGGAGCTCGATTCTGTAGGGAAGAACTTGCAAGAGAGGATTTCGACATGAGGTAGAAAAGTGAATATTCGAAATGCCAAAACCACGAGATGCTGAGGTATGGGGAAGCATGAAGTCCGAGATTCCGATATGCCGAGATAATCGACAATACCGACTAAGACAATTCTGGGGCTGATTTCGATATTGCCGGGATATATAGTCAACACGGCTCAAGGCTAAAATTTTTAACATCGGTTACATGCCGAGATTAAATACATGAGCAATGCATGAGTTGTCGAGATATGTAATGTTTGCTCCATTTTGAGTTACCAAATTTATTGATGTCGAGCTATATATTCAACATCAGCTCCATAATCGAGATTCTGGACTCATGGGCACCTGGCCGAGTTCATGGTTGCCGAGATACGCTTCAGCATCGACACGCATAATGGTTCACAAACCTTACCTTTGCTTAATGATTTAGCGTCGGCTCTTGCAGTTTCATCTCGAACTGAGGTAGTCAACATCGGCATAATGGTGCCGAGTTTGCATCTCAGAGACCATCCAGTGTGAACGACGCCAAGGCAGCACTTTAGGACTTCCATGTTTCTGACATGTGTCATGAGATACCGAGATACATCCATCCGAGTTTGGTCTCACCAAAATGAATTCAGCCGACATATTTATTCAACGTCAGTCGAAGCAAACCAAAGGGTCCAGACAGGCATCGAACTTGGAGCCCGTAAGTGCATGGCAGACATGAAGGCTGGTGCTTTGCCAGCTGGGTCACATACTCATGCGCCAACTGTGTCGGCTGCATGGATAGGCCGAGATCCATCTGAGGGTCTGTAAGCCGACTTGCACATCAAAGCTCGTCATGAAATTCCGAGATAACAAGAGGCCGAAATGTGCATGATATCTTCTACAAGCCGAGATATAGATGCAGAGTTTCCTACATGCCGAGATAACCGACACTACTGTCCGAAAGTTGGAGCTTGATGGGGTTGTTCCTTATCTATGAATCCAAGGCAAGCGAACCAGGATGCCGGGATCAAATAAAAAGCAATGTCTAAGGAAAGCGAGGATCAAGATCATTAAATCAAATGGTTTTGTTTTTCTCCATCCAAAAAGTCTTTCAAAAGACGTGATCTAAATCAGTTTTAGGATGAAATGTTGAATTTACAAAGTTCCGAGTTGATGATGAGATCCGAGACTCTGAAAGCCAAGATACAATGATATTCTCAGATGTGTGGGAATAAATATGAAGAAAAGCAAACCTCCTTGGTATGTTTTTAAATGATTAACATTCAAAAACTTCGGAGCAAGGAAAAGCTGACAAAGTTGCAACCAAGTAAGTTGCTTTAATATAATATATTATCTTATAAAAAGCAAGTTTAATGGAGACAGGAGCAAGGGCCCCTCATATGTCTTTGAATGATTAAGTCATTCCTATGCATCCAATTTCTTTCGGTGGTCCATGGAGAAAAATTCAAAAAGGACAAAATGAAAAAGGACAGTTTCTTTTGATCAGGGACCTTTCTGCAAAGTTTAAAAGTTTCATTAAGGGACTAAACTGCAAAGTCTCAAACTTTTTGGGGGGCATAATTGCACTTTAGAAAGTATACTGGAAAGTTGATTTTTTCTTCTGACGCTTTATGGAAGAACTTCCATTATTATTAAAAAGGCCGAGATTACAAGGTCGGGGCCGACGTATGCGTTCAATGTCGGTTATTCTAGCTCGAAAAGCTAACAAATGGGAGCTATCTGGTGAAGCTGATTTTTATTCCCATGGAGAAGCGTCGTCTAAAATAGGTAGAGGCCCCCATCATCTTCTATTTGCAAAATATGTATTTAGCGAAAGATTGATGCAGAATGGCATATTCCTGGCACATTCTATGTGAAAGAAAGTTGCAAAATAGTTCTTGTTCGTTCAAGTTAAAAGCAAAGATCCATTAATGGCGTAAAGATAAAGAGGTGGGATATAAAATATATGCAGAGGGACCCACCTGCATTTTGTGAAGTTATGGGATATTGATTGCTTCAAGGATATACGGTTCTTGACTTGCGGGGAGAGAATGCAATTGAGAACTTCTCAGATGCAAGAAACAAAAGAAAACGGAAGAAGAGGCAAGGGAAAAAGACACGATGCTAATGAAAGCAACAATGATCTTCCTACTCTGCCAAAAGATGCCTTTTCAACTGAAACCTCTACAACTGCTTTGGCTGTGACTCCAACGCCTCCAGATGAACAATCTATATGGATTCTATGATGAGACAATCTCAGGATGAAAATGCATTAAATGAGAAGAATGTGCTTGAAAATGCCTCAGATAAATCTCAGATCACAACAAGTATAAACGCGTTACAAACTGACAAATATTTGAGTCTGAGAATATATTCTAGCAATTCGTCGGTGCTTCATTTGTGGATCAGAAAGGCATGTACATGCGTTCAAATTCAGCTGAGATATGCACTCAGCCACTGAGCAAATTATTGCTGGCGTTCCTATGTTCAAAAAAATATGAGGTTTTCATCAGCTATTTCAATGCTTGAAAAGTATATGGTTTATGAAGGCGGACCTTGGTTAAACTGAATCTGGTTAAAAACTGGGCTCCATATAAATTCTTGAAGGTGGACCTCGGATTAACCGAATTTAGTTAAAATCTGGGCTCCGTGTAAATATATGAAGCGACATAGTCATAAGTCTATGTAAGCTCCGACGGAGCCATTCTTGAGACGACATAGTCGCAGGTCTACGTTAAAGGCAGCATTATCATGAGCCAATTATTTTGTAAGTGACGTAGTCGCCATTCCAATGTAAGCTCGGATAGAGCAATTATTTTGCAAGCAACGTAGTCGCCTCTTCAAATTGCTCTGATAGAGCCAATTATTCTTAGCGACTTGATCGCCACAATAAAAGTTTTTGGAGAGCCAATTATCTGGTAAGCGACATAGTTGCCTTTAGACTGTAAGGCTCTCGTAAAGCCGGATAAGACGGTGCACTGTCAAAGTCGATGAATGTAAGAGGAGGAGTCCTAGAACCTATTCTCGACAATTCAATGTAATGGAATTAACAGTCAACTATTAAATAAATTCCTAAGTGAATTAAATATGTCGACAAGTTAAAAAGGATTTAAGGGAAGGAGTCCTAGAACTCATTCCCAACAATTCTATGCGACGGCAATGCCGCCAAGTCTATTTAAATGATTGAACTCAGGTAAAACAAGCCCGTCTTCATAAATCATATTGCGACGGCAATGCCGCCAAGTCTATTCACATGCATGAATCCGAGGTACACAAACCAATTTTCATGAATCATGTTTATTCACATGCATGAATCCGAGGTACACAAACCTGTTTTCATGAATCATGTTAAGTTCATATACATGCATGAATCCGAGGTGTGCAAACCCGTTTTCATGAATCATGTTTTGAAGCTGGACCCGGTTTAAACTGAATCTGGTTTAAATCTGGGATCTATGTAAAAATTATGAAGGCGAACCCAATTAAACTAAATATGGTTTAAATTTGGGCTCCGTATAAAATTTTGCAGGAAATAAGAATAAAAGGCCGACCTTGGTAAAACCAAATTTGGTTAAAAACCGGCCTCTATGTCAATTTTAAAGGCGGATCACGGTCACAATTCGCGCTTGTGTAAAGTTTCTCGGAATCTCGAGATTAAAATATATAAACCCGGAATCTCGGGGTTGAAGTATATAAACCCGGAATCTCGGGGTTGAAAAATATTAACCCGGAATCTCGGATCAGCGCGTAAGGAATCCCAACAATCACGGACACCTAGTCCGGGTTGAGAAATCAACACACCCCGGCAGCTCAGGGACTTGAACTACCGGGCTGGGGGACAACAGAGTGGACAAACAATGCAAACCAATTGTTAATGGAAGAGCATTTTTAATCATTGCAGGACTACCGAGATCAAGACAAACCAAAAAGGAAGTCAAACTTGGACGAATACTCGAAGAGAGATCAAGCTCGGACAAGCATTCGAGTTCGACAAGGAAAAAGCAAACTGAATGATTTGCCCAAAATAGTAAGCATTTTCCGTTGATTATGATTTGCTTACATATTATTAAACGCAGGAACATAAATTGGATAAGTCAGATATATCTTGGCCAAATCCGCGTTTCACATCAAGACATGCAATGCATCCCGGCAGCTCAGAGGCCTGAACTACCGAGCTGGGGGGCATCTGTTACGGATAAAACTATTGGGCTTGGCGCAGATTCGGCCCAACAGGAATTATTCAAGGATCAAATCTCTATAATCAGGTAAAATAATAACTGCCCACTAATTATGCCTAAAATATAGGAGTGTGCAAATAATGCAGATAATGGAGATAATGGAGCCGACAGTTACTTATGGCACGATGAATAAAACCCTAAGGTAACTCCCATAAATAGGAGATAAACCTAACAAGGTACACGGCTTCCAACTCTGCCTCTTTACGATTCTGCATACACAGAGCACACACCCCCACTCCCTATCCGTATACATCGAACTACGTGGACTTTGATCCCCCTCACGGGTACGTAGGCCCTAGACATTAATCCTAGGTCAAGTCCCATATCTGTGTTCTTTTTCCAGAACAATGATGGATTTTTTTTTTTTTTTTTGTGATTTTGATTATGAATTTAATTTAACATTTGAAATCAACTTGTTAATTTAATATTATATGCAAATGCGATAAATAATTGTTAGACATATGCTCTATAATTTTTAAAATAATTATTTTTCCTTAATATTATTTTTGAGAGGCATATATTTAAAATTATGGTAATTATATTTTTTGTAAATAAATAATATTTTGTAGTTTTTTTTAAAAAAAAATGGAGTTATGGCCAAACTTGACCTGATTATCCAAACATCGAGTTGGGCATAGAAGGTGATCCTCTCCTAATCTTTGTTTCTCATTTTCTCTTATTAGCTCATATGGATCATTGATTGAGAAAATGAGAAAAAAGTTAAAATAGAATTTTATTAATTGAACGAATATGATTTAGAGATTGTGAGGGATAATGAGAAAGAGATGGAGAGGGAAACTTAACCCGGCTCAGCATACAAAACATTGGCATTAGTGCATCACACGAGAAGAGGGACAGCAAAAATGGAAATTAACGAAGCTGAAATTTTGCTTATTTGGTACCGGACATATCTACTTCCCTTCCCAAGGGAGCCAATTAAAATGTTTCTATCACATAAAAGATAAAACTATGTGTAAATTTTTCAGCTTATATATTGTGCAATGATCTAGTTAGAAATCAACAAATTGATTTGGAACATTAATGTATACAAGTTGAAAATATTGAAACCTCAATTAAAATCATTTTTAATTAAATTTTTTTCTTATTCACATCTTCAAATTTAGACTTGTTTGAATTAATGGTATTTAAGGCTTTCTATTGACATCCCAACCAAACCCTAAAAGTTTGGAAGCTTTTTTTGATATAAAAATTTTAGGAAATGGATTGGGTTCACCCACAATCCAAGGGAATACTTCATTTGGCTGACAACAAGTGGGACACTTGAAAGTGAAAGTCACAATGGGACCTAAAATTCTCAAGGGAGGCAACTTTTGGAGTTGGCATATGGAAGTTGGCTTCCTTGCCCCTATTATGGAATTATCATATAATGACTCTTTTGTCCTTTCGTTGGTTTTAGGGTGATGGATTTCCAAATGCAGGGGATTTTTACACCGATTAAAATGAGTTTCAATGGGTTCTTTGTAGTTGTAAAGATGTTATAAAGGATTACGAATGTGTGGTTAATTAAATCAATGTAATATCATATAATCTCAAGAGGCAAATGCACTCAGGGAATTAAATGTTTAAGCAATTAAATTCCAGTATCAAACATGGACACATTTGAGCCTAAATCAATACATTTTGGCCTAACTCACGCGTTAAGCTGGGGAATGAAATTAGACCTTAAAACTCACATAAATATAGAAATATACAAGTGGGTTGTGACTTTTCAGAATGCCAGAGTGAGTTCTGAAAAAATTATAGGTTAAAGAGTTAGGGTTTTTTATTATTTGGAGAATGAAAATGGATTTTTATGTTGCCAATAATAAATTTTGAGCTAGAGTATGTTAGGAGAGAGTATAGCTAATGAGAACTTGACCATACAAATAAGTTTGGAAAGATTTAGTTCTTCGGGGGTAGAAGAAGTTGGGGTAACTATGGTCCTATTCTTTGGCATTCTTGCATATTACGTGCTTAATTGTAAGATTTTAGAAGTTGTAAATATACATTTTTTTCATTATGAAAGCTTAATGATTCGTTATTTTGAGAATTTGATTAATGAGGTTGCAAACCAATTGGAATCGATAGATTGGTTGATGATGAATTGTGATACACTTGTATATACATATTCAAGGGCTAAGTTAATTAGATGATAAATTTGGGCAATAAAATATTTAGATGGTAAACTGATTGCTTGATGATTGTGAATTAGATGAGCTAAGTTTAGGATATGTTTGGTATTACCGTTTGGTATCACTTTTCGGCTTTTTTTTGGGGGGGTGGGGGTGGTTTGTTGTTTTTACATATTGGTTTCATTAGTCACTCCAATCCATCGTTTAAACTAAAAGTAACTTATTTAAAAAGCTAAAAAGAATGTCTTTTTGGTTGAAGGATGCCCGGCATGGGGTGATTGGGGCCCATAAGGCATGTGTGTTTGCTATTAATTAGAGCTGAGAATCAAGACCGGCTCTTGAAGGGTCATGACCTAAAATGACCTACTTTTTTAGGCTTAAAATAATAAAAAAAAAAACATATTTTTCAAAGTCTGGCCTGGGAGCACAAAAGCCAAGGTTGAAAATTATTATTTTAAATTGTAACTAGTATTCCTCCATTAATTTTAAAGATATATAATTAGTAAATTACAGCAATTAAAGTTCTAATTTATCAAATAAATGTTGTCAATATTAATATTCAAACAACACGCATCATGTAATAAACAAGCACAGTCACTAATTCATAATTAAAAAAAAAACTATTGTCAACAAATAACTCACATAAAATATAAAAGGCTTATTACTAAACAATATAAGTACGATGACTATTATTGTCATCTTTTTTACCACTGTCATCATTTCAAAAATATTTGTTGTGCTTTGCTTTGAGTAATAAGCTTTGCTTCATAGGTAAAAATATCAAAAATTTATTTTCCCACATCATGAATACATATATAATCTTTATTTATAACAAATAATAAACCATATCATAAAATCAGAGTATAGTTATTATATATTTATATTTAAATGGATAAATAACTCTGAGATTGAGATTGAATTTTTAGGGTTACACATACAAACTTACTTCTCCCCTAGCCCCCAACACTCTTGGTCTCAAGTCTAGGTAATGAAGAAAAAAGTTAAAGGGCCTAACAAGCCGGCCCTTAGCTCTAGAGGGCCAGCCCTTTTAAGCCCTCAACCCTGTAAGGCCAACTTCAATTAGCAATTCCAATTTTTAAACTAGACCCTTGAAAGGATAGGACTTAAATGAGCTGACCCAATGGGCTTGGCCCGATTTCCTAGCTCTATTATTAATAGAGCATTTAATTTTGTCTTGTGCCCTGGCCTTGGTGGGGGACTGGTGTCAAACCGCTCCAAAACTTTTTTTAATAATAATAAAAAATTGTCTTGTGGATTCTTTCAATTTTGCTATTATAGAGCTTGCCAAATGGCAATTTATCATTCCTCCGATAATTTATTTTAATTTTTCTTAAAATAAAATATATTTGAAGATTTGATATTGACTCTAAATAAAATACATAGTTTTCATATTTGTCAATATTTTTTTAACTTACCCTTATTGATACTCTTTCAACAATAATCAATAAGAAAATGGAATAAAGGAATTAAGAAACATGACTAGGATGTTTTATAAAATGCATGTGATATTAACTAATTTTTTACAATGACCATACTTAATTTTATTAGGATAAATTATCAAACAGATATTAATTTTATGGAAGCAAAAAATGAGAATATTAGTGTAGATGAAGAGCCTTCCTCGACTACTTATTTTGTGTCATCTTCAAATTATGTATTTTAGCATTGCTAAATTGTGAGTTAGCATTTTTCACCTTTTTGTAATTTTAATTTTAATTTTTCTCTTATAATTATCTCAAAAGTCACTTATCCTACCGTCATTTCGAATAAGTTTCAATTTCACAAAAAGCAGCTTATGCTACTATTAATCTAAACATAAATCATATTTCATAATTTGATTTTTACCCAATCTTAATTCTCTATAAGTTAAATTGTAAATAAGACATTTTCCCTACTATTATCCCAAACACACACAATCAACAAGTACCAATCGGAGTTTGGTGGGTGGCTTATTTATAGGGCCCAATTCTAGCCTTCCTTTTGTCAAAATAATGAATGGACGCTTTCTTAATTTAATTGTTGCATGTCGCCAATGAGAGTTGGCACAGATGGTAAAGGATCTAGGATTAAGCCCTTGGGTCGTGGGTTCGATCCCCTCTGCCGTCGCTGAGACTCCTTTGGTAGGTGATCTCGTAAGTCCCCAGTAAGTGCTCATATAGCCCGAGGCCAATGCCCTGGCCTTGGTAAGGGACTAGTGTCGAACCCTTCCAAAACTTTTTCTTATCAAAAAAAAAAAAATTGTTGCATGTCATATCTATTTGCTTTTGAACTATATGATTAAAACGTTTAAATGACTTGGTAGCAACCATCGTCTTGGCATGCCAAGGGGATGGGTCCAAAGCCCACCTCAAAAAACAGCCACCTTTATTTGAAGTAAAGCCTCCTATGGTAGGAGCTCAGTTAGGGTGGCAAGTAGCCAGAGAATATATTTGCCAATAAAGTGGTCAAGGGCTGTGTTGTTAAAATGTTGTTCAGAAACGTAGAAACGTCCATTTCTACGTTTTTTGGCTGGAAAACATGTCAAGACGAAGGTAATAACAAGTTTTGAGTTGACACAGTTGAAACGTCGTGTCAACCGAGTTTACTCAGTTAATAAAAAAAAATGAAAGAAATAAGGATGGTGAAGATGGAAGATAGTGGATTCGACGGTGAAGAACTGGAGGTTGTGACAGAGGTCCGATGGTGCCCTCTGTTATCTTCTCTGCCTAGCTATTTGTTTCTCTAGTTCTCACCATCAGTGAGAACAATGGTGGTTGAGGGAGGATGCGTGGTCGCCAACAATAGGGAATGAAGAATGGGAAGTTGCGGACGACATCTCGAAGGTCGTGATGGTTCGCTCTCACTTTTCGCGACGCTATGAATTGTGATGTTCAGTCCGACCTTGAATGAAGAAGAAAAAACCAAATTATTCCCTTGGTCAAAACGCATGTTTTGACCAAGGGACTAAAATGCAAAAATTTAAAGTTTTGAGAAGGGACTAAACTGAAATATTTTGAAATATTTTTGGGGCATAACTATACTTTCCAAGACATGTGGATCATTTTATGTAAATTTTCTCTGGCCCTTTTCTTCATTGATTTATAATTTTCAGAAATTGTTAGGGCTTTTCTTATAATTTTCTCAAGTCCTTAAAACATTAATTCTAACTCTCAAAAATCTCAATTTTTTTCTTAAACACCTACAATACAAAATTAAAACACAATGTAGTAAACTCTTATATTTTGTTTGCGTTTTACGATTTTACGTTTTTATTTATCCTTAACGTTTCTATGTAGATTCTACATCTTAACAATACTGGTCAAGGGAACTTTGAACCATGACCCCTTGGAACACCCAAAAAAAAAATCGTGATCATCAAATCATTCAAATTTTATAATTATATTAAACAGTAGCGGCCCACTATATAAAGTTTCCATTATGTGGGATGTATTATAACTACATAATGCAAATATAAATATATGTAACAAGGCCGCTCATGTAATTGCTGTTGCTTTCCTGCTCCAAATCCGCACATGATATCTGAATAGTTGATGATATTTTTGGATGGAGGAAAAAGAAGAAGAAAGCCTTTTTCTTTCTCTGAGCTTGAGACTTACAGACTTGGCATGAACTACATCGAAGTCTGGAGTTTGTGGTTGTAAATTTAGCCCTAGACCCCATTTATGCAAGGCATTTTAAAAAAAATATATAAATAACAAAAACCTGCAGGAGTTAAGGAAGTAAGAAAATTGAATTAGCTGATTCTTATTCTACATTATTTCTTTTTCTAAGGGTTATTTAGTTTTAAAGCAAGTTGAGGAAATTTCTAAACTTTGATACGGGATCGAGCATAATAAGATGGCAGTTAAAGTATACTCAAATTATCCTTATGCTTTGTCCTAATGGCTTAATTTTTGTTGCAAATCCTCTTATTCCACTTGTTTGTACAGATTGGCACTTTGCATTTACGGGAGATAGCCTATTTTTCATTGCAAATCTCCTTATTCATTTGTCTATGTAGACCAGAACACTTTGCATCTGTCTCTCCACGCACACATATTATTTAAATTATATAATCCAAACGCTAGGATGGCTTGGGAGCCCCCATGCCTTTGATGTGCCAGGGGGTCAAGGTTCCAAAGCCCTCCTTGGCCACCTTTATTTGAAATATTTTGTCCCATTTAGATCAGAAGTTGAAACTATTTTTCAATGTAATTTACGGTATACGAAGTAAATTGTAAGATAAATTTTATCTCGACTTGTATAAATATGTTTTCCCAATGTCAACTCAAACAAACCTGAATGCCAGTTAACAAAACTCATAATGGGTGACCTTTTTTGTTTTTTTGTCAAAGTTGACATTTTTTTTTTCCAAAATAAATGAAGGGTACTAATATCTTTTCACACATTGAATTTAATTTAATTTTGTTCTATGTCATATACTGAAGTTTTAAAAAATTTTGGGCTTTCAAATATTTTGCTTCTAAAGTGAAATTTTCCTATATATATATACTCTATCCGACCCTTTTAATATATAGCAACTATTCTGATTGCGCAGAAATGATGATTAAATTTAGTTAAAATTAATAATTATGTCAAAACTAAAATATCTTTTTTTAAATATGCCCTTATTTATAAAAAGAGTATAGAGAAGAGAATGAGTAAGAATATGAGATAATAAGCAGAAAATATAAGAGAGATTGAATAATAAATAATTAAATAAAAATTAGTGATTCATTAATATAAAAATAAAAAATACTTAAAAGAGATAAAATTGCTTTTCTAATAAACTAGGAAGAATGGGAGAAGTGGTGGAAGTTGGGTCTGTCCATGTAATGTATACGTTCCGTAGCCCATTTATGTTGACAACATTTACTTGATAAATTAAAATTTTAATTGTTGTAATTTACTATTTATATTTATTTAGGGAAAAAAGAAAAAAATAGTTAAAATTTAGACAAATAACTTACAGCCTTATAAAGCCGGGCCTGACTTTGGTGCTCTTGAGCCAGGTTTTGAAAAACAAATATTTTTCTTATTCAAACCTAAAAGGATCAACCCTAATTCTCAACTCTCCTAATGCCTAGAACTTATACACATAACCCCAGACTTATTGGAGAAACAAAATTAATAAGGAATACTTTCTTCTAAAAAAAAGTTAATAAGGAATACGAAATCATGCAAAATTGCCGTCTCCTTTATAAACAGAATTAATTAGGAACACTTAATTATCCAGATAAGGGACATGTAATAGGACAGAAGTATGTGACACAGCTTTTTAAATAATACTAGTATTTATTTTTTAACGGGACTAGTCAATTGCTAAATGCGTATCTAATATTGTAATAAAAACGCTGATATTTTTTAATGTGCATATAATACTTTAAAGCATTTTGTGATGCATAGGGAAGCAAGTAAAGTATTTTATGGTGCTAAAATATTTTTGTTACATGCATCAATCATTTTGAAGTTTTTATATACAATTTTATACTTAAATTAAGTAATTTAGAGTGTGTGTGTGTGTGCTGATCAACATATATATATATTTTTTGAGTAATACAAGCAAGCCGGAGCTTGAGATGATAAGCAGGATTAGGCAATAAACATCTAGCCCTGAATACAACGCAAAAAAACCAATCTACAATTGGCAAGCCATTTGATCCCTTAGCACTATGTCACTACACCTCTCAGGAACTGTCGGAATAAGAACAACATCCGCATCAACATGAGCCTTATGTCCTTCCCTGGCCAAGTAGTCAGCACATACAATGTTGTCCCTTGATGTATGGCGCAACTTCACATTCCAATCCGCAAAAAGCAGATCTCTGATGTCTCCAATAATGTCTCTCAAAGGATGATCATCATAGCAGCAGTCTCTCATGATAATATTGACCGCATCAATAGAATCTGAATAAAGAAGAATTTGCTGAAGATCTAGCTGTTTTGCCATTTTCAACCCTAATATGATAGCATGTAGCTCCTCCTCAATCGCTATTTTGATACCGAGAGATTTGCAAAACCCCATCATCCATTGCCCTTGGGAATCCCTAATCACTCCTCCACATGCTGCATGAAATTGTTCTCGAACCAATCCATCAACATCTAATCCATTGATCAACATATTTGAACTGTTGGATACACACACAAAATTTACTTGGTAGTGCTAATGCATTGCAACATACTTTATGGTTCTGGATGCTAGGAAAAAATACTATGGAGTTTTGTTCACTTCTCAAAACTGGGTTTAGTGATCTAGAAAAAGTCAATTTATTAGTCACACAATAAAATGCTTGTTTTCATCAATTTTTTAGCAACAAATATATATTTGTCAGTGAAATTAATTTTAATCAAGTTTGAGGGTTCCAATCTTGTGATAAAAAGAAATCATTAAAATAAACTGCCTATATTGAACCACATTACTTTATCTAATATAATACTATAAATGTCGCATGTGAAATGCACGAGACAATTTAATTGGTTGTATGCATACTTTTATGAACCAAATCGCAGATTGGAAGACGGGAAACTACATTGAATTCAAATACAACACCACCATTGGATATATATATACATATTTTTGAATAATACAGGCAAGCCAAAGCTTGAAGATAATAGGAAGAGAGGAAAAGAAAACAAAGCCCCTCAATGCATCAAAATACAGAAACTAGGAGCAACAAGACTCCAAGTCTTTCAAAAACATATGAAGACATCCATCGGGGATATTGATTGGTCAATATATGTAATTTTTACACACTTACAGATTAAGCAAATTTAAATTGTTATGAAATTAATAAAGGGAAAATACTCCCACAACGGTTGAATATCACCTCTAAGGATAATAATATCGCATCTGGTTCCGCTTTATAGGGCCTCACATCATTTTCCTCATTTAAACAACGACAATCTGCAACAGAGACAATAATAAACTCAACGTAAACCAAGAATATGCACATGCAGACTTGGCTTCTCTTCTTTTTTTCCTTGTCCGCTTCCATCCTTCACCTCCTTAATGATCATTGTATTAAAATCTAATAATCCACAATTAATATTACATTCTCATCCTTCTTTCTCCTTTTATAAGAGGAAAAGAACTATTGATACTACTAAATGTATATCATTAGATCTTGATCCAATAGTTATGAAAAGGGTGAGGGATAAGAACGGATCGGAAAAGAAAAGGAGAGAAGCAATGTCTCACAAACACAAATAAATTCAGTCCCACTTTCCATGTATACATGTAAGGATGCATATGCTGAAACTAAATACACTTTGAAAAGTAAAATGTACAGCTTATGATTCAGTTCAACTGATTCTAATC
The DNA here is from genome assembly GCA_037074495.1 of Acacia confusa. NCBI lineage: Eukaryota > Viridiplantae > Streptophyta > Magnoliopsida > Fabales > Fabaceae > Acacia > Acacia confusa. The sequence continues at coordinate 9,306,906 of CM073504.1, read as the reverse complement.
AGATGGGCACATGCACTTGCCCATTTGCGTTTGGAAGGGAAAAATGTTGAGGGGGGAAATGAGAAGGGAAATCATAGAGAAAAGAAAACTAAAGAGAAAATGTTATCACCACTTCTATTTGAATGGACTAGAGAAACATGGAAGAAAGAAAACAAGAAAATATTTAAATGACGAAAATACCCTTAATCTTGAGTTAAAATATATCATGTTTAAAATCAAATTAAACATCACAATGAAAAAATCATATTAATATTAATATCATATGTAATTTAAAATCAAATTATTTGGTAAAGATATATTTTTATGTTGTTATATTTTAAAACTAAAAAATTTAGAGAAAAATGCTATTTGTCAAGATAAAAATGACAAGTAGATAATTTTCTGAAATCAAATATAATTAAAATTTATTATCATGTGAGTTCAATTCTCCTACAAAATGTTGCAGATCTAAGTGCTAAAATTTACGTATTGTTTTGAGATCTTCAGGATTATATTTCCTATAACACCAAGCCATAATTTAGTCCAGAGCCTATTAATATACCAGAAATAGTATCAAAGACAGTTAAATTAGTTATACTCACCCCAACCTGAGAGAAGTGTCTGAACTATCATCGTCAAGTGGAGGATCAAATATGCTGCCAATATTGGCTGACTCAGATGACTGACCTTGTTCTTGTGCAACATTCCTCATCACCTAAACACACAAATTTTCCATCTTTCAAGACTCTTTTTTTGAAACAAGTCATCTGAGAACACTTATTCTTTCTTTTCTTTTCTTTTTTTTTTTTGACAATATTCGAGAACACTTTCAAAAGCAGTGAACTCGAAATTCCTCATTTAAAACACTTTCAGAAGCTTCCAAATACTAGTCAGTCAAACAAGGTCAATAACAGTTAAAAAAATGATTTTGTTCATGCGAGAAACAGACAACAATAACCCCAAATCTGTAAATCCCAATTTAGTATGATATTAAATTTCAGGGATGAATACCATTTTTCCATGAGAGTTTAGCTTAAGGAGCACTGTGCTCACCGGAAATTCTTTTGGTCACATTTTTCCCTAGAAGTTAACAAGACGGAGCAATTTTGCTCTGGAAACTTTTTTTTAAGAGCAATTGTCCCTGGAAGTTTACAAATTAGAACAACAATTTAACGGTCAAGATTAACGGAAAAGAAAGATGGCTACATTTTTAAACTTCCAAGACAAAAATGAGACCAAAAAAATTTCGGATGACTGGAGTTCCTTATGCTAAACTTCTATGGCAAAAATGGTATTTATCCCTAAATTTTATAGTAAAATTACCAAAATACCCTTAATTTAAAATCTAAAAAAGTGAACATTCAACAACAGTTCAACAAATAACTACTTTAACTGATCAAATGATGTCAACAACTAATTTCACTAGCTAAGGGCAATTAGGTCATTTCATAAAATTCCAGAATATCCTCTAGATATTGCATTAGAATTAAGCCATTTTGAGGGACCATTTTAATTTTTTAATTTTTTATTTTGGTGGTCCTTACATGTCTTTCTCCCTTTTTATACAACATACTGATGTGTGTGTTTAATTTAATCAAACTAATTCAATCATGACCCATTTAACTGAGGTTCATCCATCAACAGGGCAATAAACTATAAATCAGTGTCTTAACTAGTTCAGTGCTCAGTGTAATTTTATAAACATTGGAAACGACAGACACCTGAGGATTTACAATGAAGAAACTTCAAAATGCTGATCACCTGTTCTAATCGCTGTTTCTCTTCCATCAATCGGGTTCTCTGCATGCATAAAACGAGTGAGCTATTGAAGACAAGTAATGGTACGTAAAAGCTAGAAATGATATATTTTTAATACTTATGGATTAAATACTGAAGACATATATAAACAATTCAATCCATAAAAGTTTTAGACTTGCTATTCTTTAGTCCATAGTGCATATTTTAAATGGATTCTTGTATGCCTGTTCGATGAAAATATTCAATAGCAGAATCATCAGTTTTGAAGACAAAAAACATACCACTGGATCCATCTATTTTAATAAAAAAAATTTAGTCTTAGTTATAAGTTCAGTTTTAGAGTAATAAATGCAATTTTTACAATTTTGGCCTTATTAATTGCAACAAGAAAAAAATTATTCATGTTGACCCTTGGAACAATTTAATAAATGAGGACAAAATTTCATTTATAAATGAGAGCAAAATGGAAATTTAGCCCATAATGATGAGTTAACTAACTCTCATTGGTATATAAAAATTAGATAATTTGGACTTACAAATAGGACCAAAATGGTATTTTTAATTCAAGAAATTGATAAATTGTTTATTTTTAAGATTTAAGGGACCAAACATTGAGAAATATCTTTCACAGGCCAAAAGCAACGACATTGCCTCTTCTGTTAGAGATTCTACTGTCCAATGTTGTTTTGTTACCAATTACACTCAGTTTGGTAGTACGTCTTGGGTTCAAATTGAGAACATCTACTATATATCGCCTTGATTCAAGAATTAAATAGCAAAATGACTCAAATTCTCCATGTATAAATGGATTAATTAAGGACGAAGGGGAAGGCAAGGAAATTAGTAAGATGAAAACTTGCTTTTAAAGCTTCAAGATATAACTAAACAAAAATATATGATATTTCAACAATTGGGTTAGGAATTTGGTTGACCTTTCTCTTGAGCTCATTGATCCCTTTAAACATTAGTTCGTCCTGCAAATCACAAAAGGGACCATCTATGCAGATTAGTTACAATAATTTCTGTATAGAACCAAAGTAGCTCCAAGAATAAAATCGATCGTTAAAACTTTGCTATTAATTAGAGGGCGTTTGAACGGAGAAGTTTAAGGGAGAAATTCTGTTTGCATGTGTTTCGGTGACACCTTAAGAAAATCCCTTCTTTATATTAGCAGAAAGTAGATTTCTAAATTATATGGAAGTAACTTTTTTTCAAATAAAAATTAAAATCCACCACAATAGGCAATGTTTCAATATATTTCTCAAATTTTTGAGGGGGCACACTCTCGTAAGAAAAGATGCTCTCAAGTTCAAGTTCAAGTTGGTGAAATTGAACATATATTTGTTAAATATTCCCACATCTGGGAGTCTCCAAAGTGAAGTGTAGTTTGTAAGTGGGGAGGAGTTGCCTTAGACCTCCAATAGGCCAATGTACTTCGCGTTCAACTTAGTCAATTTCACAACTTTTCAACGTTAAAAGATTTGGATCTCCCTCAAGATAAGCTTCTAAAGGTCCCAGCATTTTTTTTGAAGTATCTTTAGTTATAACAATGTAGAGAGTTGAGGGACTTCTCTTTATGTTTTGAAAGTTTGAAAGACTCTGAAAAATGATCCAACGTTCATGGTGATTCTTTCTTTTGTCTTTTTTTTTTTAACTCTTTTTTTTTCTCTCTTTTTCTTTCCTCAACTAAGATAAGATACACACAAATAAGTATGCAATATATATATAGAATTAGACAAGACAATTCAGACCTTTGCTTTGGAAACACGTTTTAAACCTTTTTCTAATTGCTCTTCAAGCTTTTGTAGTTCACTTGTGTTCAATCCTTCAAGCCCTTCTCCATTCAACTGCCTTTCAAATATAAGGTATATCCATCCCTCAGTAATACAACATTGTAGGTCTATGCATATAGAAGGCACAAAATAAAACCTTCACTCTGTGTGTGTGTGTACATGTAAAAGTACATAAATATATACATACCCCAGTTCCCTAACCTTATTGGCTTCTTCCTTGCTGAGCATGCTTAAGGCGTCCCTGTCATACTATGCATAACATTTATGCATAAATTACTATTGGATTTATTTTAACTGAAAATTGTAGCAAAGCAGCTTAGTCTTAATAGCTACTTAATAATCGGAGTTAAGCTTATTTTAACTCTAGTTATACAAAATCATGGCTAAACCATTAGTTCCAGATGATTCAACATTGATTTGAGAAGTTCTTCCTACAGTTGAACCCTTAAGAAGTTGGAGCTGGGGCACTTTTTTGTAATATGAGGAATATAATAAAACAGTTAAACAAGCATTTTCATCTCACTAATAGCTAAGTCAAACGCATAAGCAGCTTAATTAATTTCCAAATTCATAATCAATATTGCTAATAAGAAGTAGGAAATATTCAGGACTTATTATGGGCAAGTTTGGTTAACACAAAAAAAAAAAGGTGATTTTAGTTAAGTTTAACACACTTGAGTTGTTGGCAGAACATTAAGCTAATCATGAAGGTTTTATTGGGAAAAACTGTGTTTAGCGTAAATTCTCTCATGATTAACTTAGCCAACATCAATTTTTCTTTTTATCTTAACATAATCCCTATATGAAAAGAATGAGTATACCTCTATAGAAGGATGATCTAATCTCTCAGTTTCTGAGAGCCGACCACGCCTTTCAATAACCTGCTGCACGCTATATGAAGACAAAAAATTGGGTTATTCAAAATTTTGCTTCCTTCAAATTTGCACAAGGACATGATATCATGAAATCTAACACTTTCTTCAATATTAGTACTTGATGAAGTTCATATATATGAAAATAGTATTATAATTATATTACATATCCACCCTCTAGAATCATTCGCTTTTACTTCTCGATAATACTCACCAGATTCTTGAAACCTTATTAGGTCCTCGTAATCCGAATCAAGCCAGGACAGACCATATATATAGGTTTACAGCTCTCCTAGTGAAACACCTTAGTTACTTATTCTATGAAGGGATCACTAGTGAACAAAAAAAAAAAAAAAAATCTATTTGAAGCTCTCTCCGATCATTTTAAGCTTCCACCCGATGTGGGACAAAGAAAAGTAACAGTGGTACAAATACTCTCTTTCTCCAAATTTTCTAAGCATCTGTACTTTTTTTTTTTGGAAAACAAATTGACCCTCAAGTGAATCTATCATCTCTACATAATTCTCTTCCTAAAACTGTTTGTGATGGCATTAAAACCCTGGTGGAGTGCAACTCTTTCTAATTCTTCTCTAAACTAAAATCATTGTTGTTAACTCGGATATCACTGGTTAAGAGCTTAACCTTGAAAGCATAAAGGGGAAAAACACGCAACCAATACATTGGACGACGTTTGGTTGTGAAATTGACCTAGACTCATTATATCTAAGCTAGTTAAGTTTCGCGTTTTTCACTGTATATACACTAGGACAAATGCCTGTTAGTCAACATATAGCTATATTTCTTGATTGCTAGTTAAGTTTGGCGTTTTTCACTATATATACACTAGGTATAAAAATAGGGTAAAAGAGCAAAAATACACATGTGCTTTACCCCCGGGAGCATCCAGCACCATATGCTTTTTTTGGGAGCAAAAATACGTGAACGGAAACATAACGGTGGGATGTGACTTTTGCTCCAAAATGGTAACCACGTGTATATTTTGCTCCAAAAAAAAGCATATGGTGCTGGACGTTCCCGGGGTAAAGCACATGTGTATTTTTGCTTCTTTATCCTTAAAAATATCTAGATGTACAGTTTAATTAACTGTTTAATATGTTCTTTTGATTATTTGCTTAAATATATGCTAACTTTTTCGGTCGATGTATAAATCTAAGCCTATTCAAAAAGTTGACGTGACTTTCTTTAAAGCACATTTCATGACTTCAAATTGTTGTTACAATTATATGACATTTCATTTAGATAGACCAATACTAAGGACTAAACTTCTTTATCTTCATAAACCTAGAAATACTAGTGAAGAGTGAATACTGTCAACAACAACAAAAAAAAAAATTAATGAGCATACATGATCTTTCCTCTCATATTGTTCAAGAAATTAGAAACAAATAAGCAAGAAAGGCCAATGATCGGGGATGAAGACCAACATCATATAATATCATTGCCACAGAAAAATATAAACATGAAGATGTCACAAATGGTTATCACTTCTTTGATGAATAAATCTTATATTAGTGTAAGAACACAACACACACAAGCAAAAATTGCAAAGCAAAAAAGAACAAAGGCTCAAATTCTTTTTCAATAATCTACAAAATGGGGTATATACCGTATTGAAATAGAGAACACAAATCAAATCCTAGGAGACCCCTTTCATAAATGAGAAGGATCATCATAGAATCCCTTTCATTAATGAGAAGATTCTCATTTCACTAATACTTTCTTCTAAACTTTGTTAAAAATATCAGGAAATGAACAAATTGACCTCCAAATACACATTTCATATTTAATTGGCAAGTTTTAGTGTTTTTGTGTGCATGAATGTGGATGTCAAATGCTTGTAACACACTTATAGAGATAAGCACAAATGCTGTGATATTAACATGCTCAGATTTTTAGTTGTGACAATAATCTCACAACTAGCAAAGGAAAGAGAAGAGGGAAAAGAAAACTGATGCATTGAATGCATTAAAAAAAAAAAACGATTTCTTGTTCCAGAGTTAGATATATCACTCTATGCACCATATCTTTTTCTGTGTTGGGATCTATCTTCTCACGTTGGCTTTGGTGAAGTAGTATTGGATGAGTTTATTTCTTGTTCCAGATTTAGATATATCACTCTATGCACCCTATCATTTTCTGTGTTGGGATCTATCATCTGAAGTTGGCTTTTGGTGAAGTGTTATTGGATGAGTTTAAGGGGTGAAAAAAAAAAGAAAGAAAAAGAATAGAAGAATGATCAAAACAACTCACGATATGAAACTCCAGAGCGGAAAATTTTAGAAGACCCTAGTCCTCTTTTCCTTAAGCAAGCTAAATGAAGATAATGCATAATTAAATGATCCAAAGGTGTCATTTTATAAAATAAAACATTCATTTAGCTTGCATAGTAACGTATATGTTATATATTTGCATTACTCTATAATATAGTGAAAAAGATACAAGAGCGTATTAGACATGAAATGAACTGTAACAAGACATCACATTGGTATAATATTTGCCAATATATATCAAAATAACATTCTGAAATCCATTTTCTTGAAATCTATTCTTAGGAAGTGGACCGTTTTAGAAAAACTACAAGTTGTTGTTGTTGTTATTTTCTGGAAAGATACAGTTATCAAATCCAGGAGGATCGAAAACAAGTGTTTCACAAGAACCTTGAGATTCTGCGGCTAGCTAGCACGTTTGCTGCAAAAATCCACATATTTTCTCGATTAAAATTAAAATAATACCACAAGTATGCTTCAAAAAATTAATAGCAAAAAAGTATATATACATGATTACGAATCTTTGCAGATACGAATGAAAAGTAAGCAAATAATTACCTGGGAAAAGCATTCAACTATATATTTCAACAAGGTACAACTAGATAGATCAAAAATCTTTTATAAGAATACATAATAAAGAGATGAAAAGGGAAATAATTAATTAAAAGAAGAGAGAGAAGATAGACCTTGAGCTAGCATAATCAAAGAGCTTGCCAGTAGAAGAAAAGACTATGAGAGCAATCTCAGCGTCACAGAGAGTAGAGAGCTCCTGAGCTTTCTTGAAAAGTCCTCTTCTTCTCTTTGAAAACGTCACTTGCCTCGCAGTTATGTTATCTATCTTCTTTATTTCTATCTTCTGCCTTGTCATTTCCTTATTAAGCAAAAATTACGGCAAAAGATTTAGGGATCAGAAATGGAAAAAATTATAATAATAAACATTGCAAAACGTAAAAATTTACAGACGTAATTTACCCTTTTGTAGAGAAAATCCATATAGCAATTAACAGAAAAATTACTTTCCGACATGAAAAAAATAGGAAAGACGTGCACTCATGTTCTTTCCCAAAATATAAGTAGAAAATTAACCTCAGTTCTAGTTAATTAAAGTAATAAAGAAAATTGTTCTTGGGTTGTCATAAATGAATGGGGAAAAAATCAAGGAGAAACCTTGAAGAACCAAGATTGCTTCCAATAGGGGAAAAAATCAAGGAGAAACCTTGAAGAACCAAGATTGCTTCCAATCAGAACAAGCTAACGAATCTTATACTGTCAGACACCAGAAGAAGAAGTAGAATATATGAAGAAAGGGAAGACTAGAGAAAGAGAGAATAGAAAGCAAAACAAGGAAACAAATTAGGTAGTTGACGCATTATGATTTCTATCTAAAAGAGGAAAAATGTAAGGGAAAGGACGACGCTCACCAAAGAATCTGGAATCTACCCCAGCCAGCTAGAAAGAAAGCTTAGCCAAGACTATTTAGCAGTGTGATGAATTCCTCCTTAACACTTATGTATACAATAGAAAGAATGCTGAGAGAGGGGGCACAAAGCAAGGGAGGAAAGGTGAAGGAAAAAACGACCCGCATAAGAGGTTAATTATACTTGAAATCGAACGGGGTTCCTTGTTTCGTTTTCTTTCCTTTTGTGGACTTAATAGTGACATGGTGGCAGGCACTGGGCCCCACACAACACCATCCGATGAAACATCGCTCCCCAGACGATGCGCGTGGAACCTCCTCCACATTTTTTGCGGGAAGCTTCCTTCTCATCCTTTGACCAATAATCCTTCATGATTTTTAAATCTTATGCATATAATCAAGGATTAAGGTGAAAAAATACATATGAGCTTTTTTTCCAAGAGCGCCCAACACACATGTTCTTCTTGACAACAAAATTACATATGTGGTTATCATTTTTGAACAAAAATCACATCTTACCATTAAGTTTGTTCACTACCGTTAAGTTACTGTTCACTTCATCTCTTTTTCTCTCATCATGGTTAACACTGACTTAACAGTGGAATGTGATTTTTACTCCAAAATGGTAATCACGTGTGTATTTTTGCTCCAAAAAAAACACGTGGTGTTGGATATTTCTAAAAAAAAAGCTCATGTGTATTTTTGCGCCTTAACCCTATAATCAATATGAAAGCTCTCATTATCAAGTTGTACTCTTTATATTTTTATCTTAACTTCTTAATTAATTGCCTAAATGAACTCATGAAATAATGGATAATAAGAGAATCTCCTCCTTCTCTACCATTTCATCTTATTTCCCTCATCTTCCTTTCCTAACCACTAGACTAACATTTGTTCCAGATTTAGTTTTATAGAAAATTTTATTTTTCTTTTTTTATTGTATTATTAAATTAATTATATCAAAATTTAGCAATTTGTATTTAATTATTGAGAAAATAACATAAAAATATCACTTAAACTTCATAATCTTGTAGACAACAATAGCAATAGGATTAAAAACAACAATTTTGTACTCGTTTGGGATAGCGGTGCAGGAGTAGCTTTTTTTCTTTGCTAAGCTTTTCTAGATAGGCTTTTTTCTTTAAAAAAAAAAAATCTGATTGTAAACATGATTTCTTTTTTGTGATAGTGGTAACAAAAGTGACTTTTTTTTTTTAGATAAGCTATTGTTTGTCATAGTGTTTAAAAAGTCAGTTGAGATAGAAAATAATTGAAAACGACATGAATCTTATTGAATACTACAAAAACAAAAAACATTTGCAATGTAAAAAATATTCCCTTGCCCATAATTATATTTCCTTACCAAAAAAAATTGCAAAGTAAAAAATATTCCCTGAATTATTTTGCCTTGCCAAAAAAAAAAATTGTAGAGTAAAAAATATTCCCTTGCCCAGAATTATTTTACCTTAAAAAAAACATTTGCAACGTAAAATAATCCCTTCTCAAGTTTTGCCCAAAATTATTTTGCCTGATGTAAAAAACTTTTACAAAAAATGAAAGAGGACTAGGGAGAGGTTGTGTGTGTTTTGGTGTCGGGGCTTTTCTTTTCTTTTTTTTGGGGGGTGGGGGGGTCTTTTTAGCGTAGTTAAAAAACCACTATGATGGATACAAGAAATTATAAAAAGTTGCTTCATCCAAGAAGCCTGACAAAAGTCCACCACAATATGAAATCATGCTAAACGGAGCTAATCATATGTTCTTTTGCACCGGGCTTTTTATGGTCATGCAACTATGTCAAACAAGCTCAAAGTAATTAATAACTTGTTTTGTAAGAAAATCACTTATTTAAGATTTTAAAGTTTAAGTGGTATTTTCTTATGATTTTTTCTTAATTATTTATGTTTATATAATTTAACATTTTAATAAAAATTTTATGAAAGATCAAATCTAAATCATTCATAAGTATTGATCAAATAGTTAAAAAAGCATAAGAGCCCGGCAATAATTGTCTTAACATTTAATGATTTTTTTAAAAAATGTTTTTCATGTTTGCTACTATATGGAGAGAGAATATATATAATTAACGGGACTTAACTTCTCTCCTTTTTTTTTCATCCCCTCCTATCATTTTCCTCAAAGTAATTATTGGGGGTAAAAAAAAGTAAGTGGAACACTTTTTTAAAAAACCAAAATCACCATCCTAAAATACTTTTCAATACACTCTACAGCCCAAAATATTTTTTTAATGGCATCTAGTATCTAATACCCAACACTCTGAAAGTATTTTTCAATAGATACTAATTGTCAAGAAAACAAATATCTTAGGGTGTTGTGTATACTAAAAATTAAATTAACATACTAAACACTATTGAATAGTATTTTACAGTACTATATGATATTTTTATTTAAAAAACAAAATATTTCCGTTGCTTTGTATAGCCCAAAACAGAGTTATGGGGTGAAGGATGAGAACAGGTGGGAAAACAAAAGAAGAAAAGCCAGATCCATTCATTATCTCTCATTATCTTTTCTCATACTACATTATTGTTCCTATTTTATGTCATATTAATCTAGCTATTTCTCTTAATTTTTTCCTTATATATACGAGAGTATTTAGGAAAAAAATTATTTTAAATATACTTAGTATTTTTAACTAATTTTAATAGTTTTCTTAAATTGCGTAATTATAGTCTTGGATTCATATAAATAGGATTGGAGGGAGTCGTGTTTATATAAGACTGTCAAGGAATTTCTATTTTAACTTTAACATAAATAGAAAATTTAAAATGATAATAAAGAAAAAAAGTTAATGTCAAAAAATTTCTCAAATTCATTAATATTTCATATATGTAAGGAAAAAATGATGATTTAAATAATATTCTTAAAATAGTCAAAATAATCTATTTTTAATTATTTTTTACTCCTCTTGTCTTATTTGTAAGGCACTTCTTACATGTTTCATTTGGACTAAGAATAACCTTAAATATTATTAATACCTTTTAAAATATAATAACTTTCCAACTTTACAAACTAAAATGTCCAAGAACAATATCTTAAGGGTAAAGTTTCACATCCATGTAATACATTCAATGAGATGACTTATATTAAGGTAAAAAACTAATCTTCCTACCCCAATAAATAGAACCAGAGGAGAAATTACTAAGAAGTTTGTGTATAAATTTAAATTAATTAGATTATAATTGGGATAACTTCACATAAAGTTTGGAGGAATTCAAATAAAATAACATCAACACCCAAAAGTTATGTTTGGAAATGGGACATATAGAATAAAAGGTTAAGATGCAAAATATATCGTGTTGAAAACATACTTTTAATAAAAATTAATGGGTATTTGTGTATCTAAAAGTTAATGTATGACGTCCACTCAGTTAAAAAGTAATGACAATTACCTCTTTTTTAACGGAAATAACAATTTTGTTGCGATTTATAAAAGTCTATAGGCACTTTTGTACTAAAAGAAAGTTTATGGGTGCCAAGTGCTCTTTTAAAATAAGCCTATGAGTATTTTTACAAATTAACTTTGGAATAAAATTTGTATCCCTTTTAATTAAGAGGTGAATGCCTCAACAATATAACATTCATTACAAAAAAAAACAACATATTACCCACGAAAAAAATTCCGTCAAAAATTATCTACGGAATTCCGTGGATAATTTCTGTGGGTAAAATAATTACCTACAGAGTTCCATGGGTAATGAAAAATTACCCATAAAAAATTTCAGTTACCAATAGAATTTCGTGGGTAATTTCTGACAGAATTTTTTCCGTGAGTTATTCTGTGGGTAATACGATGTTTTTTTGTAGTGATTTAACAACATGATGAGGTTTAAGTTTGTTGCCCTAATGATGATGGACAAAAGAAGAACTTCTAAATCAACATGGAGGGAAATTGGTTTCAAGAAGAGATGTATTAGAGGACAAAACTCTGTTTCGCATTCTGTTAATGAAGTAGATAGTAATCAAAATAAAATAGCATCTACAAAATATTTTGGCTCATTGCAAGTGAACATGAACGCTCTAAAAGAAGGAAGAATATGTTTATATTTTCTCTCATGTCTCACTGTTGGGATTCGTACACACACAGCGGAATAAAAAACTTTACGAATCCCGAAGAAGATCGCTCAACCGCGTTTAAATAAAGGTTCGTTATAAGAAATTGTACCTTTCTAAAACTCGTGTGCGTCTCGTTCTATTTGAATTGGTGGGCTACCTTCTCAATTAGCAGAAGTCGACTCTTCGAATCGCCTTCCTCTACCGGTATCCACACCGAACAACTTCGAATCGCCTTCCTCTACCGGTGTCCACACCGAACAACTTTTTCAACACGAACGTTGACGTGCTAGCGCCTTCTTACATTTTGCGTCCTACGCCTTTTTCTCTCTAGGGTTTTCTTTTGCAGCTATTCTCTCTTATTCTAATACAACTAGATCAATGTCCTTTTATAGAGTTTCTAAAACCCTAATTGGGCCGTATTAAAATATTCAAGATTAATCTAAATTTATCTTGAATTCATATTTTAGATTTAAATAGTGTTAATTAAATCTATCTGATAGATTTAATCTAATATATTTATTTAATCTAAAATTAAAAGCCTGCAGATTTAATTTATCTTTATAAATTAAATATGAGAAAAGATATATATATATATATATATATATATATATATATATATATCTATCTATTTAATTAAAACTGAGATACTATATCTCAATTTAAATTAAATCAGATATATGATATATATTTAATTAAAACTAAATCAGAGATATAATAATATTCAAGATTAATCTCAATTAATCTTGAACTCAAATTTTAGATTTAAATAGAATTAATTAAATCTATCTAATAGATCTAATCTAATCTATTTATTTAATCTAAAATTAAAAGCCTACAGATTTAATTTATCTTTATAAATTAAATCTGAGAAAAGATATATATCTAACTAATTAGATATATAATTGATTTATCTTCATAAATCAAATATAAAATACGATATCTCAATTAGTTTTAGTTATATAATGATTAGCCCTAGGGCATAATTTTCAACAATCTCACTTGCACTAGGTGCAATCATTATATATATATCCTCCCTAGATAAAACGTATTCATTGATTCTTAGACATATCTAAAATTCAATGAATTTGGACACTATTGCTCGTGTTGGGCTATTCTTGTGTGCGACCCTGCATGTAATACCCTAAAATTTGACGTAGGGTAAATATCATAAATTGGTAGAATATACCTATTGAAAATAGGTGAATATAAGGTCTCAAACACCTTGTATTGAATTCATCTTGTTATTGGGGCAATTTCTCCTAAGATTGAATAATGCACGAAAAGGTCCCTAAAACATTAGATCATTTGCAAATAGGTCCCTGAAATATTTATGGGTTATAAAATACCCTGAGAAAATTATGATAAAATCCTAAGAGTCAATTAAATATTTATTAAAAATTAGAAAGTATGTTGTCTCTAATTTATGTAATTTATTAAATTATTACCTTGGAAAAATTACAGGAGAAAAATCTAAAAGTATTAGGGGACCATATTGGACCTCATGATTTTTAATATTATGCATGGTGCATAAATTACCAATGTCAGTGAAATAGTTGTGAGATAATAATTATTATTAATTAAGAAAATTGTCAACAATTAGTAAGTGATTAATTAGATAATTAATGACTAATTGTTTAGACATAAGATAAAGAGAAAAAGATAGAAATTACTTTAAATAAATAAATAAATAAATAAATAAATATATATATATATATATATATATATATATATATATATATATATATAAATGAAATTATGAAGAAAAATAAAGAAAAATTAAAATGGAAATTAAGAAAAAATATCTAAGATATTTAGTAATTAAATAATATTATAATTGTGATATTTTATACAGGATAAATGAGAACGGATAGAAATAAAATCCTACCTAGAAAACCATGAATTAAGTTTCTAGAGTCAGAGTATATTATAGACAAATGAATTTTTATCTCGAATTAGGCTTTTTCCGAAGTCATTTCCGTAACCGACGAAGTGATCATGAGATAAGGCCAAGAAGATATTTTGTGAAGTTAGAACAAATAGTAGAAATGAGAACCGATGGAAAATAATTTATAAACTGGAATCCGGGGATAAGTTGGTAAAAACCAGAGTATATTATTAATCAGTAGATTTTTATCCAGAAGTTGACGTCGGCAGACGCAAATTCCGTAGCCAACGGCGTTTGGCCGAAATATTCAGCAGATAACGGAATGTCCTTAATGAGATCAAAAATCTAGATAACCCAAGTATCTTGAAAGAGAAAGAAAAGATCTTCAGGACCTTGCTCCCGAAATTTTGAGATTTCCCAAGATCACGCGATTAGGTGATTGAACCATATTTTTATGTGATTTTTCATAGTAAAATTGGGATTCTTAATGTATTTTGTCGTAGTTGTTGAGCTTAAAATGCATTTCTTGTGATAAATTAAGATTAAGAGTAAATACATGAAATTAGGATTAAAAATGGCAAAATTGTCAAAGAAATTGTAATTATTCTTAATCATTGATTTTCATGAGAATATTTGGTGTTAGATTAATTATTTCTATTGAAGATGCATGAAAAGAACAGATCAAATTTGAAAATGAAAATTTGAATTCAAATTATAAAAGTTTCCAAGTTTGCATCTAAGTCCCTCAAGCAACTTTTTAACCTTTGCAGTTTAGTCCCTGGTCAGAACTTGCGTTTTGACCAGGGAAGCCATCAGAATTCAGAATTGGAGGAAGGGGTGTGGGGTCCAGCTGAGAGACGGGAGAGGCAAGAGATCCGAGAACGAAGAATAAAAAGAGATCTTGGAGCGCCGCGGAAGAGGGACCTTCGACCTCTTCTCATCCTCCTCTTCCTTTGTCGCCGGCGGCTCCCATTATCCTCACCATTGTCGCCGGCGACTCACCTCCTCCACCACAGACCCGGCGAGCTACCGTCACATCACCTCCATCCTCATTTTCCAGCCTTCACCGTGAGAGAGGGAGAGACCATGAGCAGATCGAAAACCAGCTTCTTTCCCTTTCTCCATTCAGATTCGCCACCCAGCTTCCTTCGCTGTCGCCGGTGAATAACAGAGACTGACAGATCTGAGAACGAGAGTGAGCACTGGAGCTGGGAACTTAACTCTTCATCGTCATCCTCGCCTGAACCACCTTCCATCACCACCGTCGACCTCACTCTTCCTCTCTATTCCAGATTCAGTTGCTGCTAGTGTGGAGTTTTTTTTTCATGCGGCTGGACTTTACTGTTCTTCTTATTTGGGAGTTCAGATTTAATTAATGGGTGGCTGATTTGTTTTGCTTCTTGGAGATGAATAGTGGCTGGAATTTCAGAGCTTAAAACAGGGGAGTTAATTTTGTTCAATTTATTTTCTCATATTATATTTGAAGTTCCTAGTTTTAGGAATATTTGATTATATTGTTAAGACTTAATTTACCCGTTTGGATAATTTTGTGGATTGAATTTATGTGATTGGATTGAATTTTTGTGGCTTGTTGAATTTATATATATGTATTTCCTTTATTAATTCGATGAAATTGTGCTTTCTACATGGTATTGTTAGTTAGTATAATTGAATTGGATTAATTGAGTGTCGTGGTATCGCATTCATTTTGAGAGGAAGCAAGTTGCATTAGTTTAATCTTAATCACACACTAATTATACTTCAATAGTGCCTTAAGAGGTTATTACTAGCTACGGTAGTAGGAGT
Organism: Acacia confusa; assembly: GCA_037074495.1. Taxonomy (NCBI): domain Eukaryota; kingdom Viridiplantae; phylum Streptophyta; class Magnoliopsida; order Fabales; family Fabaceae; genus Acacia; species Acacia confusa. The sequence goes on along the minus strand of CM073504.1, from coordinate 9,291,034 downwards.
AATCATTAATTAAGAACACTAGACTCATAGCGGTTGCTTGAGGTTTTTCGTGAAGATTTAGTGAAAATTTACTCTTATATTTAATTGAATTATGATAGCCACTACTCCATTTCCAAGAGCGTCCATATTTCACATTTTCACTCTCCATTCCATTGTATAGAGAAAATACCAAAAATAGAAGCTTAGGATTTCATTTAATTGCATTCTTATTTTAGTTATTAGTTCAAAAATCCAAAACCAATTTTCCCCTTGTTTTTATCGCATTTGCATGTCATTTAGATTACTTAGGAATCAATAAAAGGCTCCTCGAGAAGAGAGAACGATCCTAGGGTTGTTTATACGCAATCCTTGGTTATTTTGTTGATTGCGGGCCCCAAGGCTAAAGACAATTAGGACACCGAACAGGGAACTTTATCAGATAAAGACACATAAATCAAGAGATGATGCAAGCATGACATCACTTTGATGACTCAGGATGAGGTCATCATAGTAAGGTGTAAGGCCAGGATCGTGCCACCTCAAAGAAGTGCGATCCTACGGTCAGAAACTAACCAGACAAAGTTCAAAAGAATTACTGAAATGCCATCGTCTTTTTCTATAAATAGCCTTCACATTTCTCTTCATTCTTCACAAATCCTAGAGCTTTCTAGAGAGAGATTTTAGAGAGAAGGAGGAGTCTGTGGAAATAGCAAAGTGCCGGGTAAGTTCTTCGGTCCTTAGTCTTTACTCTTAAGTTCTTTCAGTAGTTATAGTAGAAATGCTAGAGTAATCTCTAATCTTCCAAGTCAGTTTAGATATCATGTTTTAGGGATAGATATGATATTTATTTCAGAAATATATTGGAGAAAGAGGTATGTCAAAATCTTGGGAGATTAGGATTAAAATAGCGAAGCTCTGGCAAAATCTCGTCGATTTGTCAACCTAAGGGCAAAATGGTAATTTGTACCTAAAATGCCTATTATGATATTAAATATTCATAAACGTGATATCATCCTTATAGGATACCTGAAATCACGAACCGCTGTTTCTGCTGTTACTGCTGTTGTACCACCGTCGTATCACTGTCAAACGTAGTATTCCGCCAGAAATACCGTATAGCATCAACGAAGGTACGTTCGAGTACTGTAACACTAACTCTGATATTTACAGTATGTGTGCATGTTGTGGTGTATTGTTTGAATACTTGTTTGGTAAGAAATAACTGTACACCTGCATACACTGGGAGTGGTACTTTTCGCTGGGAGCGGTATATTTGCATTCACTGGGAGTGACATGTTTGGAAGTGTTTCATTTGCTGTGATTGTGTACCGTATATGTAAATATGAGGTTAACCGTTACCTGGGGTCCATATGCATGGGACCTTAGCTCTTAACATAGCGTCAGGGTCAGGAGAACCAAGAACGGAGGACAAGGGGAAGCACAAACAGGACGCATAGAAGACCCGGCTGAAGACTTCCTTTTGATGTTCCGGCGGAAGCCTTCCTTTTATTGTTGAACATTACTTTTGAAATACTTGGTATGATGTACCGCTATTGTATCCAGCCAGACTTACGACATTTTGAAATACAAGTATTAGTTACTCTTCTGCTCAAATGATCTACTCTGATGATTTTAAATGATTTTTGATGAAAAATATAATTATACTGCTTTTGAAAAGTTGGGATGTTACACTGCAGGCCCACATGAGATTGGCAGTGGGCAAATATTGTACCAGCCCACAAGTCGCAAGCGGCCTCTAGCAAGACATTGCGACTACCTAATTCATATGGGGATCGATGATACGATACAACCTATCGTATAACCATGTCACGTCCTTTTTGTCACGCGATAATTTGGTCAAGGATGAGGCATGGATAATGTCAACTTTCTTTTATTGACCATTACTTTCTCGATTCTCGAGTAGTCTAATATTTGAAATAGAAACTCTTTTCCATCACAGTATGGCCATACATTTCTTAGACTCACTCATCGAGGGGCCCAGTATTATCTCTCTATAAATGTGAGGGACAAATTCCATCTTGACCATTCATATTCCTCTGCATGAAAACCCCTGATCCCGATCCAAGCCTTTATCATCACCTAGTCAAAGGTGACTTTTGACTAGGTCAAAGATCAGTGACTCATCATGTAGGAATCCATAATGATCTCAGGTCATAGGGCGTTGTGATGCAGTTATATATGAGATAAGCTTATAACTAAATCCATGCAGCTTTCTCATAGTGGGTCGGTCCAGCACCTTGTACTCTTACAAGTGCCCATGACTTTGATTCGTATCTCCATACCTCATCAAAGTCATACTGGTCTTATCTCATCTTCGCTCCCATGTAGATGACCGACCAGGGACTTTTAGGATAATCTATAAAATATATCCAATGATACAGTTATCAATATAAACATGCAAATGAAATGATAACTAAAAGAGAATACTTTAAATAACAATAATGTTTAAAGTACAATGATTAACCTTTCTAACAAAATACTCCCACTTGCACTAGGTACAATTATTAATTTCCCTAATTCCCATTGTCCTCACATGATGTTCATGTATTATCTGTGCAAGCGGCTTAGCAAGAGGATCAGCAACATTGTCTTCTCCTGGTATTTTGCATATCTTTATGTCACCTCTATCATTGATTTCTCTGATAAGATGAAAACGTCTGAGTATATGCTTGGTCCTTTGATGTGATCTAGGCTCCTTGGCCTATAGCAATAGCCCCGCTGTTGTCACAAAACAGATCTATTGGATTTGAGATGGTAGGAACCACCCCTAGTTCAGTAATGAACTTTCTGATCCAAACGGCTTCCTTAGCTGCATCCGATGTTGCTATATACTCAGCTTCTGTTGTAGAATCTGCTACAGTGCTCTGCTTTGAGCTCTTCCAGCTTACCGCACCACCATTTAACAGGAATACATATCCTGACTGTGATCTTAGATCATCTTGGTCAGTTTGGAACTCACATCTATGTAACCAGTCACACAGAGCTCATCCTCCAAGCCATCATATACCAAGAATAAGTCCTTAGTCCTTCTTAAGTACTTTAGGATATTCTTGACAGCAGTCCAGTGACCCTCATCGGGATTTTGTTGATATCTGCTGGTCATACTCAAGGCAAATGACACATCCGGTCGAGTACATAACATGACATACATGGTAGATCCAATGGCGGAGGCATATGGAATCTTACTCATGTGGTCTCTTTGATCTTGTGTACTAGGAAATAGATCTTTGCTGAGATAAATGCCATGAGACATGGGCATGTAACCCCTTTTAGAATCCTGCATACTAAATCTATGCAGTATCTTGTCTATGTATGTGCTCTGACTTAGGCCTATCAGCCTCTTGGATCTATCTCTATAGATCCTAATCCCAAGGAATTTCCTAACCAAGATTTGACACTCTGCAAGGTAGGGATGTCATTCCCAATGAGTAGGATCTCATCAATATAAAGCACCAGAAATACAACTGTGCTCCCACTAACCTTCTTGTAAACACAAGGTTCATCTATGTTTTGAATGAATCCAAACTCTTTGACTACTTCATCAAAACGATGATTCCAGCTCCGAGATACTTGCTTCAATCCATAAATGGATCTTTGAAGCTTACAAACTTTACCAGAGTCCTCTGGACGCACAAAACCCTCAGGTTGTGTCATGTACACATCCTTAAGCAGCTTTCCGTTAAGGAAGACTATTTTGACGCCCATCTGCCATATCTCATAGTCATAATATGATGCAATGGCAAGAAGGATTCTGATTGATTTGGCCATTGCAACTGGGGAAAAGGTTTCATCATAGTCCACACCATGAGTTTGAGTGAATCCTTTTGCAACCAACCGTGCCTTGAAGACATTTACTTTGCCATCCATGTCAGTTTTCTCTTTGAAAACCCACTTGCACCCAATGGTTTTTATACCTTCAGGTGAACCGACTAAGGTCCATACCTTATTGTCGTACATGGATTGCATTTCAAACTTCATTGCATTAAGCCATTTTTCGGAGTTGGGTCCCACTATGGCTTCTCGATAGGTGGTTGGTTTATTCTGCTCAATGAGCAAAATATCACGACTTCCGGTAATCAGAAATTCATATCTCTGAGGCCGTTGCCGTGTTCTATCGAACCTTTGTGGGCCTTGTGTTACTTGAGTAGGCTCAACAATTTGTTGTGAGTCTTCTCCAATTTCCATCTGTGGTTCTACGTTGTCTTATGGCTCTCGAACTTCTTCAAGGTTCACTTTACTCCCACTGGTTCTTTTAGAGATAAACTCTTTTTCAAAAAAGATACCATTGCGGATAACAAACACTTTGTGATCCGTGGGATTGTAGACATAGTATCCCTTAGTTTCCTTAGGATACCCCACAAAAAGGCATTTTGAGGATCTGGATGATAATTTATCCGAGGTTTGTTGTTTAACGTAAACTTCACATCCCCAAATTTTAAAAAATGATAAACTGGGTTTCTTCACAGTCCATATCTCATATAGTGTCTTTTCAACTGCCTTTGATGAAACACGATTTAGTGTGAATGCAGTTGTTTCTAGAGCATAGCCCCAAAAGGACAGCGGAAGATTTATTTGACTCATCATAGATCGAATCATATCTAATAGAGTTCAATTCCTTTATTCAAAAACAACATTCAATTCTCTATTGTCCTTGAGATCCTGCACATTTATACAAATGCGAGAACCACATGCAGTATCTAATACCCATGTTGAGGATGTAGATAAGTGAATATCTATGACATAGATACCTGAAGCGATAGCCCCACTATCCTTCTTGTTCTTTTCCAGATCTTCAAGGTGGAGTTTGCAGTTCCTCTTCCAATGACCGATTTCATTACAAAAGAAGCAGACCCCATCCTTCGGAGGTTTTGCCTTCTTGGCTGCAGGTTTAAGTTCGGGCTTGTTTGACTTATTCGTCTTACCAGTTGAGTTTTTACCCTTTCTTTTGCCCTTGTCTTTCTTAAGAGGAACAATCATCTCAAAAACCTCCACATGTTCCAAATCTCCATCGAGGTCTAGAACCATAGTGGCAGGCATCAGGCATCCAGCATCAATAGAGTCATCCAGGTGCTTTGTGTAAGCATCTTTATGAGCTCTTGGAGCTTTAGTTGCTGGCTTGTCAGGAATGGGTTGATCGATGAGATGTTCCCTTTTTTTTTTTGGATCAATGCTTAAGTTCCCAAACAAGTCCAAAAATTTTGTCTCATCGAGTTTGTTCTTCTTAAGGACAGATCGCATTAATGGTGTGGTAGTATTGCTGGACGATATGATTCTACAACTAATATATGCAAAGTTTAAGTTGTAACCTTCCACTGAAATAATAACCCTCATTATAATTAGTTGGTTAAGATCCTATTTGGCTTAAATTTAAGTCCACTTTGGCAGGACGCTTAAAATCAAGTTATTTAGGTAGGCAATCCCTTTGCCAATTACATCACATGTAACTCTTAGATCTTTATGGGATTCGATCATCATATGACCGGCATGTTTAATCCCATCTAATGCCTTGAGATCCAAAACTATTTTGATAATCTCAATTAAGTCAAGACAATAATGAATGTTGAGTATCACCATTACTCACTCTTGTCTCACCAAGATAATTCAAATGCATCCACTTTGGTGGAACATACAAATGGGTGATCTAGGTTTTGACAAGTATTCATTTATTGATGGCATTATGACTTAAGATTTTATTTAGAGGGTATTATCTAATATAATCTAATTAATCCTATTAATTCAAATTATATGAATGCAATCACTATTGTATCTCATATGATCTCTAAATTAATAACAAGTAATCTAATTAAATCATAATTAAAACTCTAAATTAATTATGAGTGATCTAATCAAAACATAATTAAAATTCTAAATTAAAACTGTGACACAACATGGCTTATCTAACCTTAAATCCTCTCAAGCCAATGGGAGGACTTCTCTAAATAATGAAAGAAAATACATAAGGAGAAACCTCGTTTCACATACGAGGGGAGTGAGATGAGACGAGAATGTACATCAAGAATATTCAGAGAGAGACATGGCTTGCAAACCATATTTAAATTTACAACAATTGTAAAATCTAGAGCCATGATGTTGTTCACCATACCCAAACAACACATTGAAAGGTAAATTAGAACATATTTTAATTCATGATTAAAATTTTCTAATTTATATTATATTATATAATACATATAATATAATAAATTCTCCAATTTAAATTATATTATATAATTATATAATATATTATGATTTCAATTTTCGTGCTACAAACAGCTAGTCACGGCTTTCTAATTCATTCGTTTTATAATACGACTAGATTAATATTTATTATAGAGTTTCTAAAACCCTAATGAGCCATATTAAAATATTCAAAATTAATCCAATTAATTTTGAAATTCAAATATGAATTAAAATAATATATATTAATTAAATATGTCCAACAGATCTAATCTAATATATTTATTTAATTGTGAATTATAAGCCTACATATTTAATTTATCTTTATAAATTAAATCTAAGATATGATATCTTTCTATTCAATTAAATTGAGATACTATATCTCAATTTAATTAAATCTGAGATATTATATCTTTATTCGAAAATCAAATTTGAGATACAATATCTCAATTTATTATAGTTATTTAATTTATCAAATAAATTAGATACTATATATAATATTATTATTATCTCTAAATAATATCATTATTACTTTCAAATTTATATTATATTATATTATAATATGATATGATATAATATTAACATAATATATTAATTAAATCTGTCCAACAGATCTAATCTAATATATTTATTTAATTTGAATTATAAGATTATAGATTTAATTTATCTTTATAAATTAAATCTAAGATATGATATCGTTCTATTCAATTAAATTGAGATACTATATTTCAATTTAATTAAATCAAAGATATTATATCTTTATTCGAAAACCAAATATGAGATATGATATCTCAATTTATTATAGTTATTAAATTTATCAAATAAATTAATACTATATATAATAATATTATTATCTATAAATAATATCATTATTATTTTTGAATTTATATTATATTATAATATAATATGATATATTATTAAAATAATATATTAATTAAATCTGTCCAACAGATCTAATCTAATATATTTATTTAATTCGAATTATAAGCTTATAGATTTAATTTATCTTTATAAATTAAATATAAGATCAATATGATATCTTTAGATTAAATCTGAGCATGATCATCCATTCCGAATGTTTCAGAATACGACCTATACGCAATCGTGATTGATGATTCAGCGTGATCATCCACCATTTTGAACAATTCAGAAACAGCTGTAATAATGGACTAGTTATTCGTAGAAACCCTAACGCAAACTATCAATTTACATGCTTATGGGATTCAGTTTTAACACATATGTCACATATACATGCATATAGAAAACCCAATTTAAACGCTCGTTGACCTAGCTCTGTTGCCATTGTTGGGATTCATACACACACAGCGGAATAAAAAACTTTACGAATCCCGAAGAGGATCGCTCAACCGCGTTTAAATCAATGTTTGTTATAAGAAATTGTACCTTTCTAAAGCTCGTGTGCGTCTCATTCTATTTGAATTGGTGGGCTACCTTCTCGATCAGCAGAAGTCGACTCTTCGAATCGCCTTCCTCTACCGGTATCCACACCGAACAGCTTTTTCAACACGAACGTTGGCGTCCTAGCGCCTTCTTACTTTTTGCGTCCTACGCCTTTTTCTCTCTAGGGTTTTCTTTTGCGGCTATTCTCTCTTATTCTAATACGACTAGATCAATGTCCTTTTATAGAGTTTCTAAAACTCTAATTGGGCCGTATTAAAATATTCAAGATTAATCTAAATTTATCTTGAATTCGAATTTTAGATGTAAATAGTATTAATTAAATCTATCTGATAGATCTAATCTAATCTATTTATTTAATCTAAAATTAAAAGCCTACAAATTTAATTTATCTTTATAAATTAAATCTGAGAAAAGATATATATATATCTATTTAATTAAAACTGAGATACTATATCTCAATTTAAATTAAATCAGATATATGATATATATTTAATTAAAACTAAATCAGAGATATAATAATATTCAAGATTAATCTCAATTAATCTTGAACTCGAATTTTAGATTTAAATAGCATTAATTAAATCTATCTAATAGATCTAATCTAATCTATTTATTTAATCTAAAATTAAAAGCTTACAGATTTAATTTATCTTTATAAATTAAATCTGAGAAAAGATATATATCTAACTAATTAGATATATAATTGATTTATCTTCATAAATCAAATATAAAATATGAGATCTCAATTAGTTTTAGTTATATAATGATTAGCCCTAGGGAACAATTTCCAACACTCACCACCACTGCAAAAAATAAATAAAATAATAATAATAACTTTGACGGTGACTTTTCATGTTATAGTTAAAAATATTGACTTTCGGCGGTAACATATATGGCCACCTCTAAAAGTCTTACAATCATAGTGACATTGAACGCATGACTTTTAATGGTAACAAGTGTTTGTTTATCGCTGAAGGATGGAGTTTTAGCGATGAGGCTTGTTTGTCATAGGCGAAATGGTGTTTCAACATTGACTTCAGTGTGGCCGCCATAAAATTCCAGTGCCTTTGTTTTGTATTCCCTCCCCCATCGAAACAAAATCCCCTCCTTTCCCCCTTGCTTAGGCCTGATCAATGAAACCATAACCCAATGAGTTTGCCTACAACATAATATAATTGGGTTATTTTAATCCCACCCAAAAACACTCATGACAGGTTGGATTAAAACCTGCCCATTTAACAATTAATTGGGCAAGCTATGGGCATAATTCTGTTAGATATGCTTAGTTTTGATGATGACAAATATACATATCAATATGAAAAGCAAAAAGTTTGTAGCATATATATTGACTAACTACTTTGTTTAATATATGTTAGTCCAATTTGAATTATAGAGAATTATCAAGAATGAAGATTGAAGAAAGAAGAACTTGTTAAATATTATGAGAATATCAATATTCAAGTCTCTGTGATCAAACAAAAGTTGGAATGATGCAATTTGGAGTCAAAATAAACAAGATCAAGACTCATGTACAGTACAGTTCTTGAGAATTCATCCAGCATTCTCGAGAATGTATTTATGTTGATTAATATCCATTGATGAAGCAAATTCTCGAGTATGATATTCAATTCTCGAGAATTCAACAACTATATATTCTGCTTTGTTTCGCGTTTCAGCTGGGCGACCTCTGGTAATTCGATGATATCTCCCAAACCAGATACTGGATTGAGGTGAAACCAATTTTGGATGAAACTAGACATCCAATGTGTAATCTTGTCAAAAATTCAAGTCTAAATAAGATCAGATGACTGAGCTATGAATTTTGGAAGTTGCCCCATTTGTTACCATCATGCAGCAGACTAAGGTTTGGTAATTTGAGTGTATCTTTCAAAATACACATCGGAATAAGCTGAAATTGGTGGCATATGAAACTAGACTCACATACCTTTCCAAAAACATCAAGATCACAAAAAACAAAGATCAAATGAGTGAGATATGATGTTTAGAAGTTGATGGTTAGTTCAGAATACTGCAAAAAATGCTGGCCAAGAATTGATGAATTAATAAAACCAGATCATATAGCTCACTACACTTATTATCGAGAATGATAGGATTATTCTCGAGAATTCCTACTTCAAGCTTCAGATATGTGTCTCTACCTACAACAATGATTCTCTAGAATTAGAACTTAATTCTCGAAAATGAGCCATTTCTAATTGTCATATAGATCATGTTCACATGCTAACTCTCGAGAATGGAAAATGGATTCTCGAGAACGCATTAAGCATGAACATAATATGTGTTTGAATTCACACGATGACTCTCGAGAATGGGATATGAATTCTCAAGAATGCCTTAATCAAAGAACATGATAAAAGTTTGAGTTCACGATGATTCTCAAGAATAAGTCTATAATTCTCGAGAATGGTTTAGTTCGATGTTATCATTTGCTTGATATGAATCACCTTCATTTACATGATTCTCAAGAATAGATGAAAGATTCTCGAGAATACATACATCAACATTAGTATTAATATTAATCCCAATATCAGCCTTTTACGCATCATTGATTATCTCTAAACATTTATGGGTCATCATCTATTATTATTTAATCATACTCAAACCTATTCATATTATATTTAATCATCTTTTTGAGTGGTTTGCAGTTGATTAATCCTGTTAAATTCAAGATTGGCCGAAACGCAGTCCTACGTGTCATTAGCATTAAATGTGTCTCAGAAAACAGAGCAACAATCAGAACTAAAGTTCGTGGCAGACAAAAACATACTTATTCCAGCTATTATTCCAAGTCACAGAATTAAGAAGCTCCAATGACTACTTCCCAAAGACAACCAATAGTCATATTCTAAAGTGGAAGAACAGTCCAACGTTCGAATGCTCATAACAGTAGAAACACAAATACCTATAAATTGCAAAGTCTTCAAACCGGAAGGGATGACGACAATTGATGAGTGATTCGACGAAGCCAACAAAATGATCTTACTTCTTCATCATCGATATGTCAATGACTCATACACTCTCTGTTTCTCAATATTGATATAGTTTACAGTAGAAAGTGAGATGAATAATTATGTACTTCAGTGTTTAGTTATTCACTTTTAAGAGAGAGAAGATTTATCTGTAAACATTCTATCTAAGAGTTACTCAAGATTGGGTGATCTTGAGTGGGAAACATTTTGTATTGATCACAACTTATAAGGGGAGTGAATCTTAGTGAGAGGATTACTTCGAGTATAGAGTGTATAATCAAGCGGGTGTATTGATTACAGTTTGTAAGGGGGAGTGAATCCTAATGAGAGGATTACTTCGAGTACAGAACATGTAATCAAGATTGAAAGCAAATAGTGGATTGGAAATCTCAAGTGAAGCTTGAGGACTGGACATAGGTCAAGAATTGGGCCGAACTAGTATAAATCACAGTTTGCATATTCTTTTCCCTTATCTCTTATATTTCTAGTATATGTTTATTGGAATATCTAACTGATGATTTAGAAGAGGCAAAAAGATTTTTAAAATTTCAAGTTTTTAATTTTAACCTAATTCACCCCCTTCTTGGGTTCAGCCGGTTCTTCAAATTCGAGCTGCCCATACCTGCCCATTTAGTTAACTTTTTTTAAAAAAATAAATATATGGATAGAGGACAGGACTGAGGACAGCAAGTAGTAGTGTAGTACCCATTTTTTCTCGATCACCCGACTCATAATCTCTCACTCTCTTTTGTTTTCTCTTTTCTCTATGTTTGACTTTTTAATTTGAAAATTTGAACATCAAAATTAAGTTATGATGGTATTTGTCTAAATTTTTGTTCTTTGGTGTAAATTGTGATTATTAAATTTTAAATATTTAGATTTCACAATTTATAATGATAGATTTGGATGGAATGATGGATGCTCAATGCTTATGTTTTTTTTTAAATGTCAAATGTAAATGAGTTACTTAAAATCCAATTAGTCCACCTATTTATGTGTTAGCTCATTTATACAAATTAAAATAAATTGAGGTACTAACCTGTAATAAAATTAAATGAGCAAATTATGAGTTTGAGTATGGCTACCCAAACTACTACTAGTTACATCTGGGGCAATCTCCCTTCTTACCACATCCATCCTGATTCGTCAAATATGCTCAATATATGAGGCACCAATGTTGAAACGGATGGTATGAATGTGATATGTGAATTGACCATGATACAGTTCTGTGTTTGAACTTTGAAGTGTCAAATGCTCTTGACAATTGTTTTTTTTGGGTGACTGGAAAGGGATTAGAATCCCTAAGACAAATGAGATTTCTTATTTTGAAGCTTTGTAATGGGACAATTTTTAGTTATCTTAAATGATAGATGTTTTTTTGTTCATCATTGGCCCAAAGAAGGACACATTCTGTTCTGTTCAACTTCCCTTGTAGAGGAAGGGAATTGAACTTGTAGGTATACGTTCTTAAGTAGATTGTATAACTGGATATGGTAGTATGGATTATTGTTCCTACTACATTTCAACCCATTTAATGGATATTTGCTTGCTGACTTGAAAAACTAAGAGATATGACAGAGGTTTTGATATTCTCTAATTTAATTTTTTAATATTCCAATTATGTGAGCTCACACACTTATGTTATTGTTTGTAAATCAAATTAGTAATTTCTGAATTTATGATTTGTAATTGCTAATTTATGAAAATATATTTTGTCAGGATCATATACATGAGATGGAGGCCAAGCTGAGAGAGTCTGAGGAATCAGTGGAATAGCCAGCTTCATTGAGGGCAGCTATAGACCAACCTGAGCCCCATGGTCAGGTTCATGGCCTCAGTTTTGATGTAAAACTGACTAAGGTACATGGCAGTAATAGACAACAAGGATTAGTTGAGGCTTCATTTTCGTAGACGGCAGTTGCGCCACAGGAGGGGATGCGGGCATGAAGAGACCTTTTGAGGGTGACCTGCAGCTGCTGAAGGCGGAGTTGCTGGCAGTGAGGCAGGCAGAGTTTCGATATCATGCAGAGATTCAAGCTTATCAAGCTCAAGTATGAAAGGCATCTACGTAGATACTAGAAGCAGCAATAATATTAGATTATTGAGCATTGCACTAAAAAAGGACTGCTAGAGTGGCTCCACACTTCAAAAACAAAAATATGGAGGTTTTCCCCTTTTCTAACCTCCCATTAGAGACAAATTGGTTAATATCAGATTAATTACATACTTGGTGTTAATTTTGAAGAATTGTTTTAGTATTATTGTTAATTAATATATTATTAGTTTAAAATTACCTTTGATCTTTATCAATACAGTATAGATTTTAATTTTAACAATTTACATTCAAAAGTAAAAAATAATTGAAACTTTCAGCCGCAACGTCTCTGTGATGACAAATTTCACTGTCGATACCCCACTTGTGATGACAAATTTTTTGCCACTGATACCCCACTTTTAAGATGACTGTCCTTTTGTCGCCTTCCAATGTACTTTCATGGATGGATATGCTATAGGAGAAAAAAAAATCTTATTGTTTATTTAATATTTGTATAAACTATAGTTATGTAAAATGAATGTAATTAAAAAATGGAAACATTCTATTTAAATACTTTTTGAATTTGTAAAACCCCTGGAAGCCAACTGAATTTGCTAAAGAAGGGGTAATGAGGGATATGTAAATTCGGGTGAATTTACTCTTTTGTCCTTAGTTTTTAAATAAATTAAAAAAAAAAGAAAAAGAAATATAACCTTCTTCGGAGGGCCACTGTGGTTGCTGATGAAGGGCCACCGGATAGTAAAAATATAATTCAAAATATTGAATGATACTAAAAAAATTCTTTATGATCTTGAAAAATTATTTTAGGACTGTGAAAAAATATTTTAGGATCTTGCAAAAATATTTCATGGTGTTGACTAGTATTAAAATGACATTTCAGGATACTAAATGTTACTTAAAATATTTTTTCATAATCTTGAAAAATTATTTTACGATCGTGAAAAAATATTTTAGGGTACTGACTAGTACTAAAATGGTACTTTATAATACTAACTAATACTGTAAAAATAATTCATGATCTTAAAAAAATTATTTTAGGATCTTCAAAAAATATTTCAGGTATTAACTGATAGTAAAAATATACTTTATGATATTTTTTTCAAGATCCAAAAATAATTTTTTTAAGATCCAAAATTCTTTTTTTCAATACCTGTCAATACCTTGAAATATCCTTTTAGGACTAGTCAGTACCCCGAAATATTTTTTCCTGATCCTAAAATAATTTTTTTAAGATCATGTATTATTTTTTTCATTACCAGTTTGTATCCTAAAGTGTCATTTTAGTACCAATCAGCACCATAAAATACTTTTTCATAATCCTAAAATAATTTTTCAAAATCATGAAGAATTTTTTAATACCATCCAGTATCTTGAATTATATTTTTACTATTTGGTAGTGTCTGAAATATTTTTTTTAATGAAAAAGAGGATCAAGGCTGTGTTTTATGCTAAAATGTCGCATTTGATGCAGCAGATGGCAGCGAACTTACATCCGAAAATGATATAAGCCAAGTCTAACTTCCCTATTAGGTGTAGAATGTATAAGGGCCATATTATACCAACAAATGTTGGTCTTAGTGGACCTAGTGGAGGGCTTTTAACTACTTAAGCATGAGATCTCGAATTTGAGTCCGTGTAAATGTAAAACATGCCAATAACTGACATGCTTTCATCATAACAAATGAACTTGTAAAACCTACTTCTAAAATTGTAAATCTCATTAATGAACTTGTAAATACCATTAATGAATTTGTTATTTCCATTACAAATTTTATTCAAAGTGCTTAGATTTTATTTAGTCTTGTGAATCCCATTATACATATATAGATGTGTGTGTGTGTGTAACATATATGTACACACACATATGTATGTATACATATATATATGTACACACACACATAATTGGATTCATAAAATTGAACAAAATTTTAGCATTATGAACAAAATTTGTAATGGAAATAATAAGTTTAGTAATGAATTTAAAAAGTTCATCAATGGCATTCACAACACATGAAATGGAATTTACCAGAGTGTTTTTCTTATGGAAAATTTGTTAAGAAGAATATATATATATATATATATATATATATTTGTTAATGTGTGTATATGTATCAAAGGAACCAAGCGGCCAAATTGTTGGGCCTTTTGGCTTCTTCGAGGTGGGTGGCTTCGAACCCCTTCCCTCACACCTTTATTCCATCTTTTTTTAAAAAAAAAAAAAAAACCTCACCGGATCTTAGGCGGCTGACGGCCGGCCATGATGGTCCTCCAACAAGTGATTGAACCATATTTTTATACGATTTTTTATAATTAAATTGGGATTCTTAATATATTTTATTATAGTTATTGAGCTTAAAATTTCTTTCTTGTGATAAATTGAAATTAAGAATAAATACATTAAATTATGACTAAAATGGCCAAAATTGTCAAAAAAAATTGTAATTACTCTTAATTATTGATTTTTTAAGAATATTTGATGTTAGATTAATTATTTTTTGATTCTATAGGCCTAAAAAGATTAGATCAAATTTAAAAATGAAAATTTGAAATCAAATTGCAATAGTTTCAATTTAGTTCTCACAACATATTTTTTTGAATTTGCAATTCAATCCCTAGTCAAAACTTGCGTTTTGACTAGAGACTCATCAGACCTAGCGAAAAGAAAATGAGGGGAGACACGACTGGAGCTGGAGATAGCACCGCAGAATGAAGAAAAATGGAGATGAGAGGCTTGACCCCGGACGCTCTCATCACATGGACCATTACTTCTCCGTCGCCTTTCCATTTCACCACCGTCTTTCTCCAGCCTCACTTTCACCATTGGAAATCTGAATTGTGGGCGACGAGAGTGAAAACAAATCTTGACAAAACGTCAAAACGAGCTGCAGAAGGGAGCACTGCAAAGATGAGACATAGAAGAGATAGGACACAGTGCCACAGAACCAAGTGTGTGGAGCTTGACACAGACGAGAGAGGATAGAGACCTTCGACCATCATCTTCTTCCTCCTTCACTTCACTGTTGAACCACCGTCAACTACCACCACAACGTTGTCAGTCGTCTGGATTTGGGCAAAGAGAGACATGAAACAAAGGGTGATTGGACTAAGAGTTGGAGAAAGAGCACAGGGATACTAGACTTGGGACTTTCAGACCTTCAATATCGTCGCCTTCATCTCTCTTCTTTTTTACCAGCAAACACTTCCAGATTTTAGCAAGTTTTGTATTTTTCGGCGAGACAATTTCCAGATTCTGGCGAGCTCATTTCATGGCTGGTTCACTTTTACAAATTGTGCTAGATTGTTTAATGGCTATGTGTAACTAATTTTCTTGCTTCTTGGTGATGAAGATTTGTGGCTTGAGCTTTTATGTTTCAATAGGGGAGTTTTTTAATTCAATCTTTTGCTTAGACTATATTTTTGATTTCCTTGTTTAGGTTTATCAATATGTAGTTGTGAGACTTGTATTGTTGTTATGTTGTTCATTTGGATTGATCCATTGTAGTTTTAATTGGTTGATGTATCTTGATGTTCACATTTATATATGTCTTTTGATGTGCTTCATGAAATTATGCTTGCTGTTATGTTTATGATTGGTAATCATAGTTGATTTTAGCTCTTGAATGGTCCGTTAAAACATTGTAATTGAGAAGAACAAGTTGTATCATTTCAATTTTAATTACACATTAAGTAGTTTTAAACAATATCTCAAGAGATAATAGTTAGTTATATTTGTAGTAGCTACTATGAATTGAGAATATTAGACTTAAGTGTTATCTTAAGGTTGTTCTTGAGACTTAATAAACTTTTAACTCCTATATATATTTTTAATAAGGATAGCCACCTTCTTCATTACCAAGAGCGTCCATGATTAAACCCTTTTAATCCAAACTAGTCCTCATTATTTTCCAAAAATACCAAAAAGAATATAAATAGTTTCTTTATATTTACATGCATTTTAATTTAGAGAAAACCATTTTATAAACCTCATTTCTAAGCATGTTTTTATCACTTAGTTTAATCTAGGAACCAAAAAAAAAAATTGGCTCCTTGATAAGAAAACAATCTCAAGTTGTTTGCACTATATTACATTTAAATTTGTGGTAAATAGTGACTTGACCTCAAGGCGTCTAAGGTTTATCTAATTAGCAAGGGTCATTATTTTTAATATATTTAAAAATCGATGGTAAAAGGATAAATTCACTTATATTTTAAAATCTCAATTTGGTCTTTGTCACATTTAAGTCCTTTATAAAATTTAATAGACATTTAGGGTTTTGAAATTTTATTTGATATTTAAATAGAATTTTCCCTAAAAGTTGATACCTTATTATTATTAATATTATTCTTATTATTTGAAAGAAAATGATTACAACAACACCCACCACCCATATCTACAGCCACTCTCACTCCCATAGGTTCAAACACATAAC
The DNA here is from genome assembly GCA_037074495.1 of Acacia confusa. NCBI lineage: Eukaryota > Viridiplantae > Streptophyta > Magnoliopsida > Fabales > Fabaceae > Acacia > Acacia confusa. The sequence continues at coordinate 9,273,962 of CM073504.1, read as the reverse complement.
TTCTCTAATATAGAAGGTGTAGAATGTAGAAGGGCCATATTGCACCAACAAATGTTGGTCCTAGTGCACGGGTTTTAACCGCTTAAGCATGAAATCTTAAATTTGAGTTTGCGTAAATATAAAAAATGTCTTTGGGTGTTATGGTATTCAGATGAAAGTGAGAGAAAGAGAATTAAAAAGAGAAAAATAGATAAGAGGAATTATGAATAATTCTTTTGCATTGACACTGTGATTCAAATCTTGATAAAACTGAGATACAATAAGAGCAGTGAGGTATTATACAAATATGCCCTCATTTAAGTAACCCTCTAGCACCTAAGATGTCCTTCTAGTGCCTAATCAACTAACGGTCATATGAGGATCAACAAACTAACTAACATCTAAATCCTCATTACATTTATTCATATTCCATAACATTAAGAGTGCTACTCACAATTTGACCTAACAATAATAAATCAGTTAAATAAACATATTAAAAAAGATGTGCCATTATGACACATGATCAATGATAGCTTGAGATACCAGTTGTTGGGATCTTAACCTTGAAAAAACAAAGTAAAAAAACAAGAAAGGAAAAAAACAACTAACAATTTTATTTAAGTTTGATCTTGAAATAGACCCACACCTACTATTCCAAAAGGGGTAATTCCACATCTTTATAATTCTAATTTTCAAATAGTCAAATGGTGGACTAATTGTAACACCCCTAATTCCTAAGTTCATTATGATGTCCATTTATGTTCCTATATCTCTTATTAAACTAGTTCACGTGTATTTATCGTGGCGATGACATTAACAAATCAAAGTGAGTCACAACATAGAGCATGCATTAGCGTTTGGATAGTGAGCAATTGATAACATATGCTGGTTAATTTAAATTTTCAGAGGAATATATGTGCAATATAATTTAAATTCAGAAATAGTTAGAGTTGATCCCGTTGGAGGATATTAGTTATACAGTTATCCCGAATGTCAGTTGAGTAGTTAGTAATATACAATCCAAAATAATATATATGAAATCCACTTAAATAGATCCCCTCCTTCAGGGTCTTCGTCGTCTACTCCAGCTGTATCGCCTTACTTCCTGATGTAGAACATCTTTCTGAATCTTTTGGTATCATTAAGATTCAATGATAAGATGAATCACAGAGTAATGGTTAATCTCATATTCAAAGTGTAAATCATACATGACGAATATTTCATATATTGCAGAGTAAAAGAAAGCATTCAGCAAACCGCTGCTACTCGACTACAATAGCACACATTACATGTATTATTGGTGGTGAAAGCACACTCAAATGCTATGTGTCCCAGACATAAATCCTTAATGCTAGGGAAACTAGCATGCAACATTATCATGTAAAATAATAATCTATATCTAGCTGAATAAAACGCATAGACTCGGGCATACAAACCCAGCCAAGAATCCACAATACATAAATCTACAAGGCATATATAAAAACATACGGAATCAGAGATTAAGTTACCAACCTTAACTTCGTGTAATTAGTATTAATTCCTAGTGCTTAAGAAACTTGGTCTTCTGTTAATTTCCTAAAGTAAAACCATTATAAATATTAATTTCCTATTTATTTTATAAGGTATTATATTAAATACCATTCTTAAAATATTAAAAGGGTTGTCTTGTCCCTTAAGTCCCTCTTTAATTCATATAGGATAAGTTTTACAACTTTAACTTTATTGTACTTGATTTTCGAACTATTCACATTTCTGTCTAGAAATGTTCAGCAACTTTGAAAACTTATAATTAATTGCAAACAAATCCAATCAATGTGCTACCAAACTATACATGACCATTGTCATGTATATTTTTATGGAAAAATATCTCCCAAAGTCCAGAAAATCCAAATCATTCCTAGATTTATTGTTTTCCATCACTGTTTTGATCATGCTTCGAGAAACATGTATCAATTTGAAAAATCCATAAATTTTTTAATAAAACTCCAAAAATTTCATGTGATATATCAAAATAAATATATTTCTATCCTATTTATTTTTGGAAATTTTTAGAATTTTTTAAATCCAAACACAACCACCACTGTCCAAATTAAGCTTCTAGAAAAATGACTCAACTTCAAAAATCTATAACGTTTTGTACAAACCTCTAAAAATTACAAATTATATATCAAAATAAATCTCTATATGTTTAATTTATTTTTGAAAACCTTCATGATTTTTAGATGTCATTTGATTGGTCAAAAATCACATACAAGTCGTCTACCTCCAGAAAATTCAAGATTGACGGATTTTTGCAACTTGTACAACTTTAATCTTTTGATTCCAAAAATCATTTTCCACCATGCTTTCACTCCATTTTTCATTTTAAACCTATTGTGAACTCAAAATCATGAAAATCATTTTGATCCACCATTTTCTTGCTTAGGCCAAAATATAGTTTTAAAACCAAGAAAACCTCTTTTTCATAAATCATGATCTTTGACTTAGTTTAATCTTAGATCTTGGATTTTTGGTCTTTAATTAATCATGTGGGTTCATATTTTGGGCAGCATGACCCCTTAGGGTTCCATGACTCTATATCTCAAGAACAACATAAACAAACCATTTTAACCGAAGAAAACTAAGATTTAGCAAACTATATGAAATATCACAAAGAAATGTTAGATCTCTACCTTGTTGGTTTGATACTTGTATTTGTGATAAGCCTTCTTCTTCTTTTCCTTTCTCTAAGTTTAGGCCTTCTCACCGATAAAACACCGAAGATGAGTATTTTACTAAGTTTAAGGACTTATGGAAGATTATGAGAAGATGAACTTACCATACAAGAATACTCACATTTGATCTTGAAGCTCTTCCTTCTCTCTTCCCTCTCTCTAGAATTTCAGCTCTCTCTCTATTCTCTAAGGAAGAGGAGTGTTTGATCTAATATGGTATGAAAGAGGAGTGTGTAGGTATATCAAAAGGAAGGGCAAGTCACTAAATATGTCATTTTTGCACAAAATCTTCAACGTAGTTGAAGATTTTGTAGTAGTGCACTCTCACCAACTCCCTCCTTGCTTGCTCTTTAATTCAAATATGTGTGCTAAATGTGTCTAAACTTCCTCTTTTCCTCTCTCCCTCCCCTCTTGGTTGAATATGTGCTTTGTGTGGGCAAGAATTTGTCATTTTGATGGCATCATCTCATGCTTAGGTCTCCTTCTTTTTTTGCCTTTCTCCTTGTGCCAAGTGGCATCATAAGATTGCTTTAATTCATCTTGGTCATCTTGTCTCCTAGCTTGACATTTGGCACTTAGACTTGTTGAATTTTAAATTGTCACCATTTATGTATCAAAATGTCACATTCCTTTTATTTTTATACACTAATTTATCTAAGTAACAAGCATTCCTTTTTATTATCAAAATTGACTTAGGAATAATTAATAGATTATTAATGTCACAATAGATATTAAATCTTAGCATTAAATATTCAATTTCAAAATTTTATTGAATATTCATAATTTACATGGATTTTTGGTAAAACGTAAATTGAGATGTTATACCAGTATTGAACAATTTTGAACAAAATACATACACAAATATTTTGATTACATTCAAATAGAATTCATCTTTGATTGTGATACAAAATTGACTTTATCACAACTCAATACCTTGATTATATAATTCCATTAATTTCATGTTAATTAACTTGTAAAAGTACATACACAAATTCTTAAGGGATTTATTTATAAAAACTCTCGCCTGTCATCTTGAAACTCTTGACCGAAACGAGACTTATATAACAATTATCCCATCCAACGTCATGTTAAAGATTAATCATCTTAAAAGTCTTATATTTGTAAATTAATCTTTAAAGGATCGAGTAACTCCTTAAACCAGTCACGCAGGGAAATGATGTAAATATCTTGCATTTATCGCGTCTTTATGATAAAATGATGGAAATAATCTTGTATTTTTTTTAAGTCTCAATGAAAAGTGAAAAAAGAAAAGACCCAATCACCACCCCTATATGGAGATTATTAAACTATATGTGACCGGTCTATAGAGAAAGATCCATAAAGAAGCCGGATTGAAGATAATGTGGAGACATACCATTTCCCACGGGAATACAACAAATATATTGACTTATGCTTTATTTAAAACATCTCCCGACAAATACACAAATTAACTTAAATTTTGCGGCAAATTTGTTTCTAAATATTTATGTTTGTTTGTTCTTCACGTCAATGAGATAATCACAGTGCTGAGCAAAAAAAGATAATCATAGAGTTTGTATATTGAACAGTACAAGGAAATCAGTCAGGCTTCATTTAACAGAGGCAAGCATGCAAATATATAAATTTCAAATAGGTTAAAAAGCAATTTGGCCAACAAATTATTAGCTCAGGAGCACCCAGCAGAACAAACTCTTAACTGGATCTTACATATCAAAAAATTGTATAAAAGGTTAACACAGCACAAAATCGTTAGCCTCTCATCAATTTCCGTTAGCTGATTTAAATTGAGGGAAATAAATTGACCTCAAATGCACATGTGCCTGGGTGAGTCAGCGTGGGCCTAAGCATGTAAACATATTGTGTGGATTAACACACATTATTATTGAAATAGGCACAATTAGAAATAGCGCTCAATCAAAAAGAAGCAAAGGAGAGTCGAACGATATTATAAGATATTGTAATTATGTGTATATGTATAATGATTTATATTACCCTTTCACAAAAAAAAAAAATATTAAATAAATAAAAAAGTTTATCCTTCAATGACGCGCACACATTTATATTACCCACCAACTTGATAGAGTCAGAACATCCCCTGCAACCTTCCATTCTTGTTTTATATTTTTGTGTGGGACCATATTTATATATACACATAGGTAAACAGGTTAACCCAAAAAGGCAAAATACATTTAAAATACAGAAGAATTATTGGCAAGACCCAAGTTCCTTTCCTTGTAGGGATAAAACTATGTCGTTATGAGAAATAGTTCATGTCATACATTACTCGAGTAGGAAAAACCATTACCCGAGTTTTGCAATTTTTGAGATGTCTTACTTACTAACAAAAACTTATACCAAGTAACTTCCTCAGATGCAAAAAAAAAAAAAAAAATCTTCAATAATCTCCAAACATTACTCGAATATTATACCCAATACCCGAGTAATGTTGAACAGTAGGCTAGGCTGATGCTTCAGTACGTCTTCATGAATTACTCGAGTATCAGTCTTAATACCCGGGTATCTTCGAAGCTTCACATCTAGTTAGTATCTTTAAATTTCAGTTACCCCTGTACCATCTATATGACTCATTGTTTCACTTTCCATCCCATTTGAACTATTCCTGTCAATTTTGAAACCCTACTCTCTTCAATTTTTCACTCAATCCATTATGTCTCCTCTCCAAATCGTTTCACTCAATTTTCCAATCGGACTCTCCTCTGCTTCTTTCTGATTGAGCCTATTTCAATAATGTGTGTTAATCCACACAACGTGTTTGTGTTTCAAAAAATTGAGTGAAACGATTGGGAGAGAAGACATAATGGATTGAGTGAAAAATTGAACAGAGTAGGGTTTCGAAACTGACGGGAATAGTTCAAATGGGATGGAAAGTGAAACAATGAGTCTTATAGATGGTATAGGGGTAACTGAAATTTAAAGATACTAACCAGATGTGAAGCTTCAAAGATACCCGGGTAATAAGACTAATGCTCGAGTAATTCATGAAGACGTACTGAAGCATTGGCCTATTGTTCGACGTTACTCTAGTATTGGGTATAATACTTGAGTAATGTTTGGAGATTATTGAAGAGCATTTTTTTTTTTGTGCATATGAGGAAGTTATTCGGGTATACGTTTTCGTTACTCAAGTAAGACATCTCAGAAATTGCAAAACTGGGGTAATGGTTTTTCCTACTCGAGTAATGTATGGTTTTTCCTACTTGGCTATATACAAATTCATACTCGGGTAATGGTTTTTCCTACTTGAGTAACGAGCTTGTACTTCCTCGTGCATTGCACGGGATGATAGTATTTCATGAGTTACTTGAAAATATTTTTCTTCCTAAATGATACAACTTTCTTATTTTTAAAAAACATTAAAACATCACTACTAATAAATCATTACACATTAGTATTACATGAGAGTTGACTTTAAATGATGGTTAAATTAGATATGTTACATCCGGCCGAACTACTTCCTATTTATGTAAATCATTTTTACTTGTAATTTAAGCATATGAATGTCATTAAGTGAATTCTGCTAAAAATTTAGATATGTTGTGTGGATCGTGTTGGGAATATTCTCACTCATAAGGCTTTAAACTTATTATCTACCCTCAGTTTACGACATATTCTTATTGTAAGTGCATTGTATTGGTTGTTCTTGTTATCAAGATTTCATTTTTAAATTTCATGGTTCTTACGATATGCCCCTTTTAAATTTTTGTTTTATATAAAAATCTCTATAATTCAATTAAGACGAATTATTATTGAAAAATTTGAGAGATTTCTAGGCATCTCTAGCAGGTCATTGCAATGTTTTAAATATATAGCTTATTCATCAACTTCCACTACATTTAAAACATCCTCATGAGTTGAACAAATTATTGATAGATAAAAAATGAGAGTAAAATAACCATCATTAACTTATCAGATATTCACGAGACGAGGTACATACATCATTCCCCCAAAACAAATAGCTTAGCACTATATGTCACAGAGGGTTGATTTAGAACCATCAAACAAAGATTTAACGATAGAAAAGTCAACTCTATCACCCCTCTTCTGTCTCTTCTTTGTAGTTATAGTTTTTGATGGAGATGTATGGATGTCACTTAACCAAGGTTATTAAAATCGGACCGGTTACTGAACCGGTCAAGGTATTGGGTCAAGGGTTAGTGGGTCAGACCGAAGCTAAACCGGAACCAAATCGGTAAGAAATTGAAGATTTCATGATTATTAATATAAAATTATAAAAAAAATAATTTTTAATAATAACTATTACCTTTTAGTTAAAAGGATATTTGACTATATTAAATATCCATGGGATAAATGCAAGTGATCAATGAAATGTCCTTTCATCATTGAAGTCTACAATTACCTACATTTGTCTTTGGATAGATATTAAATACAATCACCACTTTTTTCGAGAGCTGCAGCCTGCGAACACTCCTCCACTTTTCAACTTTGAAGTACACCACATTATATTCTGACCAAAAAAAGTACACCACATTATTTTAGTCACCTCCTTTTTTTTTGGCTTGAATTAGTCACCTCCTTCACTCTTCATCTTTCACGAACCTTCTCCCTTCTCTCTCTCTCTCTCTCTCTCGCTCTATGTTTTCTCTCTGTCTCTCTCTCTTGTTCAGGCGTTTAGCCACAGCTCCTCCACCACCTTAAACTCTAAACATTGTCAGATCAGAGCCTGAATCGTTCAAGGTGTGTCTTTCGATTGGCAACAATTTCTGTGGTGGTGAGGGTGGAGCTCGCAGGCGACGAAGATTTTTGGTGACGGTGAAGCAAAGGTCGCCGGCGAGGAAGGAAGAAGACGGCGAAGTTGGAGTGAAGAGTTGAAGGTGTGGAGGTCGTTGTTGCTCTGTTTCTCGCATCTCCTTTAACCTCTGTTCTCAGAGCCGCTGTTCCACTGTTAATTTTTTTTTAAGATAAATACCAACCTCGGTTTCTATCATTTTTCGGACCGGTTGCACGGCCGGTTCGTCGGTTTCCAGTATGAACCGGCCGATCCGGTCCGGGTTTAATAACCCTACACTTAACCATCATAACCTTAACAAACTCACTGTAACTTAATTGGCCATCACCATCAACATCAACCTCTTGAATCATCTCTTTAGCTTCTTCATCAGTAAGCTTCTCCCCAAGATTGGCCATCAGCCTCTCACTGTATGGTTTTCTTTAGGTAACGTTCCTCACTGAACTTGCTGGCAAAGATCTCCCATAAAAAGCATTCATAGGAAATTGTTGCTAATAAACTCAATCAACCCTAACGGTGTCAGGGAGAATTGTTGGCTATATGGATAGTAGAAAGAAAAGCAAGGGTTACCCAGTGTACCAAGTCTAAAACTGAACTTGCTGGCAAAGATCTCCCATAAAAATGGTCAAGGAATTTTAGAACAACAAATCTCTTAAAACAATTCATCAGCTGCAGAAGGAAGCTACATCACTTGCCCCACTTTTCTTTTGCATATTCTTCAGCTATCTTGTCTGTGTAAAATAGCAAAGGCAACACTCAAGAACGCAAACAGTTACTACTTCCATGTAAAGTGGCATGAAATATTCAAACCAGAATAGTAGGGTCTGAAAATGAAGAAGGATGATGCAATATTCCATTTATGTGAGTATTTCTATGGAGTCAATTGAAAAGGGGCATGTCCAATCAAAATTACCTATGAAAAATAAAAACAAAGCATACACATAAAGGAAAAGTGGTGTAGCATTAGACCATATTGTTCTTATAGACGAAAAAAAAGAGTGACCGAAAAAGGGATATAGATTGATAAAAACATTAATTTGTCATCTTATGCTTGTTCGGAAAAACTATAAACACATTGACCGAGGGTAGAGCATAACTGAAGAAGATTATAACTAAAGAAAAATTTTAACACCTGCAAATTTAAACTTCAAACAGTAGGTCCAAATTGCATCACAAACTAGAGACTTTAAATATAAAAGTATCACTGCAGATATAAGCTTACCACTGCCTGTAATCCAATACAAACAACATGTTGGTCCAAATTGCATCACAAACCAGATTAGTCAAATTTAACGGTCAACCCAAACAATAATTAAAAGAGAGGTGACATTATTATATTTTACGACTTCAACGATAACATTGAAGTCAAAACAACTTATAGAGTAGAAATTCACTCTTTTTCGCAATCCCTTCAAAAATGGAATATAATCGTCCATATTCCAATTCAAAATAAATTCAGTTCTGCAACAACCGCCAGGAGGGTATGGGGTCATGGGTTTTAACAGGTAGGTGAGTGGGTTTATACTAAACAATTACACTCCCATATTTATTTCATTATGTAAATACTCCTTTAATATAAGATATAATTAAATTTTTTCTAGATATTAAAGAAACTAAATAAATTAATTAATCATAACATAAATCATGTATCACTTGATTATATATCAATTCATAAATCAGAAAAAAATAAATTGATATAAAAAAGATAAACATTAGTACTTTAAAACAATTTATTTAACTTCTTCACTATTTCAAAAAAAAAATTCAATTATAAAAGTCTATTAAAATTCTTATATTATGGACCGGATAAGTAATTACCATTCATGTAGCATATTTACAAAATCAGACAGAAAAACATGCTCTAAAGATAATTTTCTTAATGAACAAATTTGTCATCCCATTTCCTTCATTTTCCCTTTCAATTGACCACAATCTCAGTCAAGTTTTAAAGTGCTTCCTATAAATTTCCAACAATCCAATGTTTACATGAAGCATTAATTTTTCCATCCAAAAAAAGTATTAAAAAAAAACCCAATGTATTGCGTATCAGAAAATCATAACTTCAATATAAAGAGGAAGCAAAACTCCCAATAACAACTGGCCAGATAAATGACCTAAGGCTTACAATTTCTATTTTCGAAGGGTAAATTTGAGCAGAGCAAGCAAGAAAATAATGCAACCTAGCTTCAAGCTTCATCTTAAGTTTTTGTTTGACCACCTTTCAAGAAGTCGTCGTCATAGAACTCTCGCAAATCTTCATACATTTTCTTAAATCTGTCAACCAAAATGCATTTTGCTCTTGCTACTGTGCACATATAGTTGGGAGAAAGATCTATATCACAAATGGTGTTAATCCAACTAAGATAGGTAGTGCAGTTAGGTGCCGTGCCCTATAAAATGATTCACACAAAGCGAAAAATGTCGTATACACACTTTTGCTTCAGATGCATTAACACTTAGACTTACCATTAAGTTCTAGTACAGAAAGCGTAGGATGAACACTGATAAAGTCATAAGCTTACGACAGTTCATAACAGACGAGAAAATATTATAACTAAAATGTATTGAACATAGATTTGAGAGGGTCAGGACTCTGGATAGATGTAGGAATCTCATCAGAAAACACGGAAGCATATTTAACTGATTTGATGTAGGAAAATAAGAACCTTCATCGTTTTGATTACCTGGAAAGATGAAACCGGTTTGAAAGCCTCTGCACGAACAGTTCACGAACAATCCTCGTCCGCTCTATGACCGATCTTCCAAACTATCTCTCGAGTAGGATGGGGTGGGTGTGTGAGCAACCGTTCAGATGATGAACGTCAGCCTCTTAGGTCTATTTCTGATGAGCTATCCTTGTGAGGCACAGCAGGAGAAAGTTAGAATATATAGAGTTAAGTGTAAGACTTAATCTAACCCTAAGCCTCATGGGCTTTGGTCTCACTAAAGCCCAATAGGGCTTAAGTGACTAAGAGCATATATCCAACAATCTCCCACTTGCTCTTTTAAGTTACAAACTTGAGTTCGTAAACCCAAGATCATGTAGTCCATAAGCCATCATCATCTGATTATATACCCCATCCCTTGTATCGAGCTAGCCTGGGGATCTATCATTTGTCATTCATCAAGGCTCATGATAATCTATAGAAGATTATCTAGTTCGGTGCTACTCCACTAAAAGCCCGAACGTGATCTCCAAGATTAATGACACTTATAACATGTATATGCATCGCCCCTTTATAGAATGTCTATAATTGATTGACTAGTCTTCTGTAACCCAATCAATTATTTATTCCCTTGACTTTGATAGTTTCTCTAATGGATTACATGCACTGGCCAGTGTCTTCAATATCCAAGTACCGAAACATATCAAGGAGACATTTCCTATAAATTCCATGTTGTTTATCTCAAAAACACCGATAACCAAATAGTCTCAATCCCAAAATACCAAGTTATTGGCCGTCATAACCTAATAGGCTCACAAGGGCAAACCCCGATCAATCTGAACCAATTGACACTTAGTAAACCAAAGGAGTCAAAATTGACTCCCCGGCAACGGCGCCATTGATTCGACGCACCCTTAGTCGCCTCGGGGTCGAATCACTGTTTACCACGAATTAAGTGCAATACAGTGCAATTAACTCGGGATCGTTCTCTTAATCAAAGAGCCAAATTTATTTTGTATTTCCTAAGATAAACTAAGTGATATAAACATGGTTAGAAATTTGGGGTTCCTAAATAAGTTTTTCTCTAATTAAAATGCATAAGAAAAATAAAGAAACTATTCCTATATTTTTTTAGTCTTTTTGGAAATAACGAAAAATACTTTGGATAGAAAATTTAATGGTGAATGCTCTTGGTAATGAAGAAATGACTATCCTTGCTCTTAAAAAAAATTATGGGAGTTAAAATTCATTAAGTTTTAAGGAAAACCTCAAGATACCACTTGAGTCTAATATTCTCAATTAATAGTAGCTCCTATAACCATAGCTAACTACTACCCCTTGAGAAATTGTTTGAGCCCACTTAATGCGTAATTGAAATTGGAATCATGCAATATGAGACTTCTAAATTTGAGTACTAAACAGTCCCTCAAAGGGGTACAAATCAACTACATTAATTAGACAATACCACGCTAATCAACATAGCTTCATTGAAACCACAAAGAAATTCATTCACATATAAAAATCACACTACAAAATCTAATCTCAACTACAAATATCAAACTAACAGAGATAATTACCATTAATCTCAGTTCCAGAATCATATATCAAAATTTAGCAATTCAAATATATAATCCTAGACTAATAGTAAGATAGATAAAACTCCCCTAATGTAGTCCAATAAGCTCAAGAACAATTCTTCATCACCAAGATCTAGAAGATTAGCCACTCATGGTAAAAAAATCACTCGCCGGAATCTGGAAAATGCTCGCCGGAAAATGCAAGAAGCTCGCCGGAAACTGCAGAAAGTCACCGGAAAATGCAAGAAGCTCGCCAGAAACTGCAGAAAGCTCGCCGGAAACTGCAGAAAAATACTTCGGCTAGCTCCAGCTCAGTCCGGCGATGATGAAGAAGAAGATGGAGATTTTTTTCGGTGCTCAAACTCTCTCCCTCGTTCCCCTTTTTCGTTTTCTCCTTTCTCTCTTCGTTTTTTTTTTCTTTTCTTCTCCTTTCAGCCGCCAGCCTCTGTTCTTTTTTTCCAGCTCACCGCCCTTCCAGAACTCCAGCTCACTCACGGCCTCCCTCTGGTACAGCTCACTCACGGTCTTCGTCTTTTTTTTTTTCTCTCCAGCTCCAGCCGCCACTCCAGTTCCAGCTCTCGGTCAGCCTTTCCAGACTCCGGCCGTCAGCCTCCTCCCTCTAGTCCACTCACGGCCTCCTCTGTTTTTTTTTCCCAGCTCTCGGCTCTCTCCCGTCAGTCCCCTTCTCCTTCTCCTCTCTTTTTTCTCGTCTTCCAGCCGCCACACTCCTCCGTGCTCTCCCTCCTCTGGTCTAGCACTCCCCAACCTAATTAATTGGTTCCTGGTCAAAACGCAAGTTTTGACCAAGGACCAATTTGCAAAGAAAAAAAAGTTTTAGAGAGGGACTAAAGTGTGAAATTTTGAAACATGTTTGGGGTAAAACTGACATTTCTAAAAATACTGGGTCATTTCGTGTAATTTTCCTCTGTCTTCAAAAATATTAATTTTGACCCAAAGAACATTTTTTTCCAAATTCTTCCATTTAATTCTAAAATTCCTATAATGCAAGATTAAGCACAATAGCATCAAAAAATCTAAGAAATCATTTGTATGAATAATTAACAAATATTGACCATTTTACCCATAATTTCACTTAATTCAATGCAAATGTCCTTAACTCAAATTAATGCTTAATCATGCAATAATGTCTCAAGAAAATACATTAAGAACCCTAATTTAATCATAAAATATCATGTAGAAATATGGTTCAATCAGCCTCTTAGGTCTATTTCTGATGAGCTATCCTTGTGAGGCACAGCAGGAGAAAGTTAGAATATATAGAGTTAAGTGTAAGACTTAATCTAACCCTAAGCCTCATGGGCTTTGGTCTCACTAAAGCCCAATAGGGCTTAAGTGACTAAGAGCATATATCCAACAATCTCCCACTTGCTCTTTTAAGTTACAAACTTGAGTTCGTAAACCCAAGATCATGTAGTCCATAAGCCATCATCATTTGATTATATACCCCATCCCTTGTATCGAGCTAGCCTGGGGATCTATCATTTGTCATTCATCAAGGCTCATGATAATCTATAGAAGATTATCTAGTTCGGTGCTACTCCATTAAAAGCCCGAACGTGATCTCCAAGATTAATGACACTTATAACATGTATATGCATCGCCCCTTTATAGAATGTCTATAATTGATTGACTAGTCTTCTGTAACCCAATCAATTATTTATTCCCTTGACTTTGATAGTTTCTCTAATGGATTACATGCACTGGCCAGTGTCTTCAATATCCAAGTACCGAAACATATCAAGGAGACATTTCCTATAAATTCCATGTTGTTTATCTCATAAACACCGATAACCAAATAGTCTCAATCCCAAAATACCAAGTTATTGGCTGTCATATAGATCAAACCTCACCCGTTGGTAAATCAAAGAATGAAAACTATTTAATTACCCATTTAAAATAAACTCAGGATTTAGAGCAACTACATGACTATAGTTATCTGAAGATTTGATTCCTTATGACAGAAAGAACAACCTTAATCAAATCTCTCATTGATCCATTCAATGCAAGAATTAACTCACACCAATATTTTATAATGATTCGAACAAAACCATTTCATAAAATATTGCAGCCTAAATAAAGTGCCCAACTTAATTTAATAACTGTGAACTTATTCATCAATTGTGAGAACCTATGACCATGTCCTCTATGAACGTATCCATATGATCATATACTCCACAATTGATCTGGACCTTAGTGTTTGTAAATAATGTGCGAAATAAATGATAAAACACCTCATTTATTAACATTCAAAAAAATTGCAATGTCATAATGTCTTGTTGAAAAGAAACACAAAATAACAAAGTGAAATAATAACTACCTAAAGCTATAGCAAATCTGGAATCCTCCTAAGACCCATAGATGTAACATGCCTCTCGAACACACGTTCTGGCAAACTCTTAGTAAAAGGGTCAGCAAGGTTCTCGTCTGATGCTATCTTTGCTACCACAGTATCTCCTCTTTTAACTATATCTCGGATCAAGTGGTACTTCCTCTCTATGTGTTTTTGTCTCTTGTGACATCTTGGTTCCTTGGATTGTGCTACTGCACCACTGTTGTCACAGTAAAGTGTGATAGGACAGTCAACACTTGGTATCACCTGAAGGTCCGTTAGGAACTTCTTTAACCATGCAGCTTCCTTTGCAGCCTCAAAAGCAGCTACATATTCAGCCTCTGTGGCAGAGTCAGCCACACATAATTGTTTTACACTTCTCCAACAAATGGCACCGCCATTTAGGGTGTACACATATCCCGAGGTGGATTTTCTTGAGTCAATATCTCCTTGGAAATCTGAGTTTGTATAACCAATGGTTTCAAGACTCCCACTAGAATAGACCAACATATAATCTCTTGTTCTCCGTAGATACTTGAGTATATGTTTAACTGCTACCTAGTGTTGCTCTCCAGGATCGGATTGGTACCGGCTCACTACTCCCACTGCATAGCAGATGTCTGGTCTGGTACATAGCATAGCATACATGAGACTACCTACTGCTAAAGCATAAGGTACCCTACTCATGCGTTCTCTCTGCTCAGGAGTTTTAGGAGATTGCTTCTTAGAGAGATGAATCCCATGCCTGAAGGGTATAATTCCCCTCTTGGAATTCTCCATGCTAAACCTGGCAAGTATTTTGTCAATGTATTTAGCCTGGGATAATGCCAAAACCCTATTCTTCCGGTCTCGTAAGAGTTTAATACCAAGAACATAATTGGCTTCCCCCAGGTCCTTCATATCAAAATGCTTGCTCAACCAAGTTTTTATGCCTAATAATACCTCTGTATCATTTCCGATAAGGAGTATATCATCTACATAAAGTACCAGAAAAGATACTGCATTACCTTGGATCCTTTTATACACACATGACTCATCAGGACTTTTCTCAAAACCATAAGACTGAATGGCTTGATCAAATCTGATGTTCCATGATCTAGATGCTTGCTTAAGTCCATAAATGGACCTTTTCAACTTGCATATCATTTTTTCTTGCCCTTTGGCTATAAACCCTTTTGGTTGCTGCATATAGATTTCCTCTTCCAAATTTCCATTTAGAAAAGCAGTTTTGACATCCATTTGCCAAATCTCATAATCAAGATTTGCTGCAACAGCTAAGAGGATCCGGATGGACTTGACCATGGCAACTGGTGAAAAGGTTTCTTCATAATCTACACCTTCCCTTTGGGAATACCCTTTCGCCACCAATCTAGCTTTGAAGGTTTCAACCTTCCTGTCCGATCCTCTCTTTCTCTTGTAAATCCACTTACATCTAATGGGTCTTACCCCTTCAGGTGCATCTACAAGAGACCAAACTGAGTTGGAATACATAGAATCCATTTCACGATTCATAGCCTCAAGCCATTCCTGAGCATCAACATCTCCTAGTGCTTCGACATAACTTGTGGGATCATCATCTTCATAAAAGATGACATCCTGATTTGACTCACCCAACAAGAGATATCTTGCAGGTGTATGAATCACTCTCCCACTACGACTTTGTCGCACTTGATGTTGTGCATCTACGGGGGGTCCATATTTTGTGGGTTAACAATTTCTGGATGAGGATCCTCATTAAGTGGATTAACCAATTCATGATTTTGTTCTTCCATAAGTTCATCATCATGCTGAACATCATCATTATGTTGAACTTCATTATCATGTTGAACTTCTGGTTCTGTATGTGATTCCTGTGTATGTTCATCAGGTATATTTTCCCCTCTTTGAACAACCACAGGAATAAAAGCTGGAACCACCTGAGGTTGCATTGAAACTTGATCTGAGACTAACTCATCAAGAATAACCTTACTCCTTGGCTTATAATTTGTCATATAGTCCTCCTCTAAGAAAGTCGTGTGAGCGCTCACTATGACCTTCTTTTCTTTTGGACTATAAAACAACCAACCTCTGGTTCCTTTAGGATAGCCTATAAACATGCATACTTCAGTACGCGAGTCCATTTTATCTGGTTTCTGTTGCAAGACATGTGTCGGAGCACCCCAAATCCGAATATGATTCATGAAGGGCTTACATCATTTCCACAATTCTATTGGTGTCTTTGAAACTGACTTGGACGGTGCTAAGTTCATTAGATACATAGCAGTTTCTAAGGCATATCCCCAGAATGAATCAGAAAGAGATGAATAACTGAGCATAGATCTTGTCATTTCTAAAAGGGTTCTATTTCTTCGTTCAGCAACTCCATTCTGCTGTGGTGTCCCTGGAGAAGATAATTGTGAAACTATCCCCTCTTTAATCAGGTAAGACCTGAACTCTCCAGATAGGTATTCACCCCCTCGATCAGATCGAAGAGTCTTAATTTGAACACCAAGATGCTTTTCTGCCTCAGCCTTGAACTCTTAGAATTTTCCAAAAGCCTCAGACTTGTGACGCATCAAGTACACATGTCCAAATCTAGAGTAATCATCAGTAAATGTGATGAAATACTGATACCCGCCTCTGGCCTGGACATTTATTGGTCCACATACATCAGTATGCACCAATTCCAGCTGAAGTGTGGCACGTTTTCCCTTGGCCTTGAAAGATCTCTTTGTCATTTTACCCTCTAAACAAGATTCACATACTGGTATCGGTTCAAAGTCCAGGGATTTTAAAATCCCACTTTTGACCAAACCTTGTATCCTGTTAGAGTTAATATGACCCAATCTCAAATGCCAAAGATAAGTTTCATTTGAAACTTTTCTTTTCTTTGATGAATTGACATGCTCAACATCTTTTAATTCAACATGATTAACTTCACAGGGAATAGGATTAAGGAAATAAAGACCATTAAACTTTATACCAGAACAAATAAAAGAAGATGAACTTCTTATAAAAACTGAGGAATTAAACTGAACTGTCAAACCATGTTTATCCAAACAACTAACAGAAATTAAATTCCTCTGAAATTCTGGAATAAATAAACAGTCTTCTAAAACCAAAGTTCTGCAATTATCAAAAAATAAAACAACTTGTCCCACTGCTTGTGCAGACACAAGCTCCCCATTTCCAAGCTTCAAATCTTTGTCTTTCACTTACAGGCAAGCTATGTTTGAACCACTGCAAAGAGTGACAAACATGGTTAGTGGCTCCAGAATCAACGATCCATTTATCATCATGATTCTCCACTAAACAAGCCTCAATCACATGTAAATTACCCATACCTGGTTGTTTCATACGTGGACAATCTTTCTTCCAATGCCCCTTTTGTCCGCACTTGAAGCACTTGCCTTTTGGCTGCTTCATTGCAACTGTTTTGGCAACTGGAGTACCTAATTTCTTCTTTTTCTTGTTCTTGTTCTTTCCTTTGGGTTTCCCCTTAGGTTTCACAGAACCCTCACCAACAAAAAGTGCACTTCCTTGCTTGACTAGAGATTGTTCAGTACTCTCAAGCTCGTGCATCAATTGAGTGAGATCAAGATTCATCTTATTCATATTATAATTCATCTTGAATTGATTGAAGTATTCAGACAGTGATTGTAAGAGAAGGTCAACTTTCACTTATTGTTCAAACTTGATACCATGGTCATCAGCCTTCTTGAAGTTTGCTATCATTGTCAGACAATGATCCCGCACACTTCCTCCAGACATCACTGTCTTGGTGACTGCATTCAGCGCATTTTGCCTTGCAGAGCTGCTAGGCATAGCAAACATGCCATCATGAGTCTGGAGCATTGTTGCCCCACTCTTAATCATGCTCACTTGCTCCTGAAGGTGACTAGCGAGATTGGCCAAAATATAGCAGCGAACTGCCACATTCGCCTTCTCTCATCTTTCATTCTCCTGCTGAAATTGAGTCCGAATTACATCAGACGCATCTGCAGCAGGCTGCGTTGTCTTAGGGGTAGTTAGAACAAAGTTGAGCTTTTCATATTGAAGAACAATATCCAAATTAGTTTTCCATTGTTTGTAGTTTGTACCATCCATAGGTTTTTGACTCAAAATAGTAGCTAAAGGATTGAATGAAGACATTTTTCTGAAAAAATGAAAAGCACACTAGTTACAAACCATAATTAACAACAAACAAATATATCGCTAGTAGATTCTAATAACTACTATTTGTTTATTGTTTAACAATCCATTAGTTATCTTTACAAGGCTTACGATGGGCAAGATACTTGTAAAACCAATATTGTTAATTTGGACTTTCAGTTCCATTGCCAGTGCCTCGATGGGAGGGTTAACAATTTTACCAAAGTTGAATGTATTTAACCATTGTTTACTTTCAAAATTATCTTTAGTGTCCAAGTGTTGCCGACGATGGGCCGTACAAAACTTTACTAAAATTTTGAAAATATTAGGGTTTAATCTAGTGAAATCCTATTTTCCTTATCCGATGGGGCTTCAGCGATAACCATCTCACTAATAAACTCACAATTGGAGCCCGTAGGTTTTAAAATTAAATGCTTAATTTAAAACCTTCACCCATTCAATATTTTAAATTTAGAATTTTTAATTTCCAAGAATTTGTTCAATTTAGAGAAATCATTAGGAATCTAAAATCTAGTCATGTTTGGCAAAATTTGTTTCAGATGACCATTTTAAATAACCCACAAATTATTCAAAATTACAATTCTCTTAGGAAATTTCCTAGATTATTTATCTAGATTTTAATTCCACAATTAATTAATCCAATTATTATTCTAGATTTTAATTTAAAATCATAATAATTGATAATTAATTTAATGGTTATCTAGATTTTAATTCCATAATTAATTAATCCAATTATTATTCTAGATTTTAAAATAAAAAATATAATAATTGATAATTAATTAGTGGAAAGCCTAAATAATCTCACATAATAACTATCATACTAGTCGATTTAAGACATATAACTACTATGCATTTATGACATGTGATTATGCAACAATATGTCATCTTCCTATTCTATATGACATGTTATTTTTAATCATGTTAATCGCACATATAATTCATATTATTTAATAAATAATTAAATAAATAATTAAATAAATAACTTTAATCCATGGCTTTCCTATAAAATTAAAAGATTAAAAATTTTACAACTTTGGAATTTCTCTTTTGTCCAGTCCATGGTATTTGTCCAAGCCTTTTTAGGGTATCCATGAGTCCAAAAGCCCAAAACCCAATCCTTAGCTAAAAAACCTAAGGCATAAAAGAGAAACCCTAGCTTTCATTGAAGCCACGCCGTCAACTGAAGTCAAATCATCACCAAACTTCAGGGGAAGGACCGCCACGGAGAGACGAGATCACGGCCGCCGGAACCATCTCAAAAGGAGGTCCCACGCGCCGTCACGCGCTGGTTCTTTGACGGCGCGTGAATTCCACGCGCATCCCTTGTGGCGGCGCGTGGAGGCGCGTGGATGAGCATCTGGGGTCGGGGTTTTTATATTCTCGCTCGTCTTTCCGTTCTCTTTCCAACGATATATGGTTTGTCCAATTCCGAGGTCCAGAGGTCCACGAAAAGTAGCCCGAAAGCGTTGAAAGCTCATCTTCTTGCAATTTCTTAATTTACAACTTTTTACAAATTCAAAAAATTTACATGGAAATTCCGAAAATAAAGTAAAATAACAAGGAGGAAACCTAATCATATGGGATTAACCTCCTTGTTACAAGTCAAGAAATACAGGGAAAACCTAACCATGGATTAAAGCCTTTAAAATTAAAACTGGAATCAAATCTGAATTATAAACGAATAATCTTCATGACATAAATAACAATTATAGAAAAGGATGCCATATTTTCAAGAAAAAAAAATTTCTAAAAGAATCACATGACAAATAAAAGAACATCAAAACTGGGTTCTTTTCCTCATCAACCTGGCTCTGATGCCAATTGTAGGAATCTCATCAAAAAACACGGAAGCATATTTAACTGATTTGATGTAGGAAAATAAGAACCTTCATCGTTTTGATTACCTGGAAAGATGAAACCGGTCTGAAAGCCTCTGCACGAACAGTTCATGAACAATCCTCGTCCGCTCTATGACCGATCTTCCAGACTATCTCTCAAGTAGGATGGGGTGGGTGTGTGGGCAACCATTCAGATGATGAACGTCTGCCTCTTAGGTCTATTTCTGATGAGCTATCCTTGTGAGGCATAGCAGGAGAAAGTTAGAATATATAGAGTTAAGTGCAAGACTTAATCTAACCCTAAGCCTCATGGGCTTTGGTCTCACTAAAGCCCAATAGGGCTTTAGTGACTAAGAGCATATATCCAACAATAGAACCTTTTCCATGTTTGAACTTGTGGACGCAAGCATGAGTTTTTGTATCCCAAAGCTGAACCATTTTCTATTTGCATAGAAAATTCAAATCAACTTTTCTCAACAGGAATTTCAATCCAATGATAAAGGGAACAACATGGATCAAATTTCTAATATGATTCCATATTAATTAATTATTTTAATGGAAAACTCAATTCAAGATAAGGGGCAAGAATAGTTTCCATTTCCTTCATAGAAAGGCTATAAAGAGTATATTGCTTAATAAGGCAAAATAAAAGAGAAAAATTAGAAGGAAGTAGAATATAAGAAAGAACATTACTTAAGAGCATCAACTGCGAAGACATGTATGAAACATCCACGCCGCTCCTGCCATCATGGAGGCTAACGATAGTCTTAACATCTGAATCTTCATCTCTTGTTGAATTTGAGTATTTTTCCAATGGAGGGGGTAATAAAGATCCCTGCCTTCTTGAGCCCGGTGATAGTAAAATTGAAGATATAGACTTACTTGAGTCAAGCTGTCTTCTAACAACAACAATAATATTTACAGGCCCTGCAATATTCCCAGAAGATTAACATTAAGTTGAACAGAGGCATGCCATGTTGGAATCACAATGCAAAAAGCCTAATTTAACTGAATCTTCATCAATTAAATTAGGCTTTTTTTTCCGAATGCAAGACCAGATGAATGCTCATAAGGAAAAATCAAAAGAACCTACACAAATTCATGAACAAAGAAGCTGAAAGACAGGTCCATCACTTTAACAGCGAAAGGAATCACAATGAATTTCTCTCCTTTCTTCGTAGTTAAAAGGTGGTTGCTCGATTCAGCCATACACGCTTGCATTTGAAGAAAAGGCCTCAACTTCATCATCATTACTATTTTTTTTCGCCATCATCGCCATCTGTAGAAAATAATGGGTATAGATGAAGAAAAAAGGGGGAAAAAAGAAAAAGAAAAGAAGGTAAGCATTAGGAACAGTCGCCTTGAATCAAGATGCACAATCCACAGAAATAAAAATTTGCTAAAATTATTTATAGCAATGGATGAAGAATTAGAAAAAGGGCTTTTACCTTCACCCACCTCCTCTTGTGCTACAAAGATAATTTTCGTGCTTTGTGTTCCTCAATGACGATGGTGGAAGCATCACCGTGGCATCCTCTTCTCTGACATACCTCCGTCGCATCCTCTTCTTTGCCTCCAAACCGTCGCATCCTCTTCTTTGCCTCCTCAACAAAGCTATATCTTCTTCTCGCTGTAGATTAGAAGAGAATTCAAATTTTGAATTCAGAAGTGCAAAGAGAGACCGAGAAAGAAGGGAAAGATAGGAATAGACCTCGGGAAAGGAAAGGGAGAGAACATAGCTGGGGAGAGAGAAGGGCAAAGAGGAACTGAGGAAGAGAGAGAGAGGTATCCCGTTTCTGAGCAAAAAAGAGAAAGGTATCCCGTGAATAAGCCATAGAGATGGAGCGCAGCCCGAGGGAATGGAATTGGCTTATGAACAACAGTAACATGTGAGAGGAGCTGATGATAAGCCGTTTTGTATATCGCTTGAGGGATGAGTTTTATTATACATATTGATGTATGACGTGAACTATTTCTCATAACGACATAGATTCATCCTACAAGGAAAGGAACTTGGGTCTTGCCAATAATTCTTTTGTATTTTAAATGTATTTTGCCTTTTTGGGTTAGCTTGTTTACCTATATGTGTGTGTGTGTGGTCCCACACAAAAATATAAAACAAGAATCGAAGGTTACAGGGGATGTTCTGACTCTATGAAGTTGGTGAGTAATATAAATGTGTGCGCGTCATTGAAGGATAAACTTTTTTTTTAATTTTAATTTTAATTTTTTTTTTTTTGGGTGAAAGGGTAATATAAATCATTATACATATACACATAATTATAATATCTTATAATATCGCTCGACTCTCCTATGCTTCTTTCTGATTGAGCTCTATTTCTGATTGAGCCTATTTCAATAATGTGTGTTAATCCACACAACATGTTTAGGCCAACGCTGACTCACCCTGGCATATGTGCATTTGAGGTCAATTTATTTCCCTCAATTTAAATCAGCTAACGGACATTGATGAGAGGCTAACGGTTTTGTGTTGTGTTATACAGTTTTTTGGTATTTAAGGTCCAGTTAAAAATTTATTGTGCTAGGTGCTCCTGAACTAATAGTTTATTGGCTAAATTGCACTTTAATCCATTTCAATTTCACACATATATGCAAGAATCCTCTAGAGGATTAAGAGTTAGATTAGAAACGGAAATGCTAATCTCGCAAAGCAAAGAAAGAGGCAAGAATTAAGATATCAATGCGTTGTGTTTCACTGCCATTACCAACAACAAAGAAACGGTTCAAAACATTCTTTTGCATAGCTGACAAAGCCTCTAAATAAACATCCAGAAAGAGCTTTTTCCCTTCTGAAAACTAAACTAGTTCTGAAATCAGAACTGCCGTAAGCACCATTTTTTTCTTCTCAAGCAAGCTAAATAAACTAATCCCTTCCTTTTCCAAAGTAGCCATAAGGTTTCATTCAAAATAAGACATTCGCCGTGTCTAGTGGCTTATGTACGTGCATTACTCTATAATATGGCAATGAAGAAATAAATAGGCATTTTGGACATGAAATGAATTATGACATGACATTATCAAAACAATAATGATAAGTTCTTAAAGCCATTTTTATTTGTTATGATGCAAAAAAAAAAAAAAAAAAGATATACATTTATATAGGGGTATACATTTAAGAATATATCATAAGCTCGGAAGTTGAGAAGTTTCAAAAAATCTACAAAGCTAAATACAACAAAATAGTGAGCCTAGGTGATCATCATTATTTTCTCAAAAGAGAGAGCTCTCAAAACCAAGGGAACCGAAGACAATGTTTTATATGAACAGTGAGATTATCTAAGCTAGCGCGTTCGTAATCATCCTCCTGTTTCTCTAGATCAAGGAGTTCAAAATAAAATTAAAATAATAGGCAGAATAATTAGGAATACATAATTAAACCTTGCAGATAATTAGGAATCTTGCAGATACGAATGAAAATTAAACAAATAATTACCTGGCAAAAGCACACAACTATCAACAATAAGGTGCAGATAGATCGAAAATCTATATGAGAATATAAATAAAATATGAAAAGGGAGATAATTAAAAGAAGAGAGAAAGATCAGAAACCTTGAGCTAGCATATTCGAAGAGCTATCCAGTAGAAGAAAAGACTATAAGAGCAATCTCAGCATCACAGAGAGTAAAGAGTTCCTGAGACTTCTTGAAAAGCCCTCTTCTTCTCTTTGAAAATGTCACTTGCCTCGCAGTTATGTTATCAATCTTCTTTATTTCTATCTTCTTCCTTGTCATTTCCTTTAATAAGCAAAATTATACCCAAAAATTAGGGATGGAAGTAAGGAGAAAAAACTCATTAATAAATCTTATAGATTCAGACTCATTCTCTCCCCAATCGAAGTAGAAAATCGATCTCAGATCCATCAGTAAGCAATACAGTTAATTGTTATTGGGTCGGCAGAAAGAAGAACAAGAATTAAGGAGAAGCCCTGAAGAACAAGGAGGACTTCCAAACAGAACAAGCTAAAGATTAACTGAAGAATCTTAATGTAAAACACCAAAGAGTTAAGTATTAAACAAAGCAGAAAAGTAAAATAAAGAAAGAGAGGAGGAATATTACAGGAAAAGAAAAAGAGGAAATAACAGTTTATTCTGAAGTACTATTATTATCTAAAAGAGGAAATGCAAGATAGGAAGAAAGAAAGATGATGCTCACCAAGAACCTAGAATCAAATCCCTCAGCTGAAGAGCAAGCTTGAGCCAATGATGTGATGAGCGAAGGAACACAGAGAGGGAGAGGGGAGAGAGAGAGAGAGAGAAGGCATGTGGGAGGAGGAAAGAAACGAACTTTTGGTGGGAAAAAGGTTAATTACTAGCTATGAAGTGGGTATAGCTGGATTTGTCTTCCATCCTCTTCCCTTTTCATTCACTTACCATCTTTTTCTTCATTTCTTAGTCATTGAATTGAAAATTGAATTGAAATATAAACGGTTCAAATTTCATCTTTTATAAAAAATATTAAGGATTAAGGTGCAATTTTACACATGTGTTTTTCCTATAGGAGCGCCTAGCACCATGTGGTTTTTTTTTTTATCAAAAATACACATGTGGTTACGTTTTATGAGCAAAAATACCACGGCCGTTAGTTAACCGTTAACCATGGTGAAATTACCCGTTTGCTCTTAGTTTAAAATAATTAAAAAAAAACTAAAATACCCCCTGTGGTGGGGCGACCGCGTGGGTTGGCCGGGGGGTTGGGTATTTTAGGATTTTTTATTATTTTAAACTAAGAGTAAAAAGATAATTTCACTATGGTTAACGGACACTTAATGGCCATGGTATTTTTGCTCCTAAAATGTAACCACGTGTGTATTTTTTATTAAAAAAAAAAAGCACGTGGTGCTAGACGCTCCTGGGGAAAAGCACATGTGTAAAATTGCACCTTAACCCAAATATTAATAAAATATTAAATTATTAAAAATATTTTAAAATAATATTTTTATAAAAGATGAAATCTAAACTATTCATGTTTCAATCCAACGGCTGAGATAAAGAACATGATGAAAGAGGATTGGAATGGAAGAAGATGGGAG
Organism: Acacia confusa; assembly: GCA_037074495.1. Classification (NCBI taxonomy): domain Eukaryota; kingdom Viridiplantae; phylum Streptophyta; class Magnoliopsida; order Fabales; family Fabaceae; genus Acacia; species Acacia confusa. The sequence goes on along the minus strand of CM073504.1, from coordinate 9,248,868 downwards.
TCGGATCCAATATAGCTTAGTTTGTTTTATGTGATGAGAGAACAAACACATAGAGGGAGAAGAGAGAGTGTAGAGTAGGCACGTGGGAGGAGAAAAGAAACGAACTTTTTTGTGGGAAAAGATTTAATTACTGGTTATGAAGTGGGGTAGTTTAGTCTGTTTTCTTTCCTTTTTGTGGACTTAACAGTGAGCGGGGGAAAATGCGCTATGTACACAAGAACTCCATCCAATGAATTGGGGAGGGGGAGTGTGTGTGGGCAGAGGTAAAATTAGGAGGGGCTATGGGTGACTTCCTAAAATTATAGAAAAGAATCCACATGTTTGAAAATTATTTTTCAGTCCAATGAAAATTTCATTATTTTTATTTTAGTCTTTTCATTTATGTAGAGAGATTAAAGTGAAAATATTAAAATTTTTATAGGGTAAATTCATGAATATTTGGGTTCTGTCCTGTAATTTTAGCCTCCCCTAATTACAATTTCTGCCTCCACTTCTGCGTGGGTGCGTGTTTTACTGTGTGAGAGATGTGAGAAATCCAGCTTGGGGAAAATGACACTTTGAGGCACACAAAAAAACAGATATCTAAATTTTATGACTTCAAGACTTTGGAAGGTCAACGATGTTAGGTACCTTATACCTCTTTGCATTAAAGAAAGGATTGGAAATAAATGAAATGGAAAATATTTTGACTCCAGACTGTTTGGTTTGCACTTAAAAAAATTATGTGCTGGATTTAAAAATAAAAAAAAAATTGGTTGAAAAAAAATGATATAGGAAAATGGAACAAAAGACAATTTTATTATTATTATTCATTTAATTTCTCCCACCCCCAAAAATCAAACATCTCATCCCATTCCAAAATTCATTCGTGACACTCATCCCCACCCTGAAAACAGAGACCCACGGCGCTCATCCCCACTCCAATGTCGCAGACTATCGAAGCAGCAAAAATGGACAGCTTCCTCTACAAATTGTTTTATGTTTTCACAAGAAAATTGATCGTTAAATCCACCATCACATTAAGGCATTTCGGTCTTTGGCGATTTTCTTCGGCGGCTGGGAAAATGGGTTCCCACAATTTTTGGTAAGAACCCATTTTCATTCATCCTCTTGAAAATTGCTAGAGGTGGCAAAATGTTTTTAGACATAATATTGATCCAAACGCCCACCGCCAAATGGAAAATCCCTCTTTTCCTATTCCATCGCAACATTTTTTGCGATCCAAACAGGCCTAGTCATTCAATTGCGAATAAAAGGGGGTTATCTCATACAGGGTAACGGTTTATTGTGGTGAGGGAGTATGTGTATGAACCAAAATGAAGGATTGGAGAAGTGTGTGTGTTCGGATGGAAAGGGATGAGTGACGGAGGGAGTTTACAGAAGGAGGGTGTGTGTGTGTGAGAGAATGAAATGGATAGGAGGGAAGTGTGTGTGCGTGTGTTAGGACCAGTGGAGGGAGAGAGAACACGTGGGTGACGTGCATAATGGAGGGAGTTTGGTTGTTTGTAGGACTTGGCTACCTTCCTATACCTCTTACCATCATTTTCCTTTTTTTTCTTTTTTAACCGTTATATTAAGATGTCAATGATCTAGATTTATCATTATTTTTTCTCTTTTCCCCTCATAATACTATTTTTATCTATAAACCGTTGAAATCTTAATCCGACGATTGAAAAAGAAAAAGGAAGGAAAGTCTAAATCCATCTGTGTATGGGAAAGATATGTGGGTGTTGTGTTTTTACCCGGATAAAAAAACATTAGAGAGATGAACATATGCGTGCTGTTTAGAGGAATGGAAAAATAAGGGTGTGGTGTCTCACTTTATAAAAAATACTTCATTTGATTCTCAATTAAGCTCTTGTTTGCAATTTGGTTCTCTCCTAATTAAATTGCAAATATTAGTTAGGTGATGAAAATTAATATTTAATTCCATTTAAATATTTTTCTTTCTCAATTAATTCCTTTTATGCTAGATAATATTGTCTTAAAATTATTTAGGCTAAAAATTATCCCATAACTATTTTCCCTTTAATCTTATGGGAAAATATGTTTTTAGTTCTAAATATTAATTTTTAACATAATCAAGGCAATTTTTCATAATTAATCCCATATCATATTTTAATTCTCAAATATCAAAATTTGGGATATCACAACTAATACACTACAAAATATTTTAAGACTGTGAATGCCACGAAAAAATACTACAATATTTTGTTTGCTTCTCAAAACTATGTTTAAGGATCTATAAAATGATGATTTATTAGTCACACAATAAAATGCTTGTTTTCATCATTTTTTTAGCAACACATATATTTGTCAATGAACTTAATTTTAATCAAGTTTGAGGAGGGTTCCAATCTTGTGATTAAAAAAAATCATTAAAATTAACTGCCTTATATTGAACCACATTACTTTATCTAATCTAATACTACAAATGTTGCATGAGAAATGCAAGAGACTATTTAAATTGTTGTATGCATACTTTTATGAACCAAATCGCAGATTGGAAGAGGGGAAAACTACATTATATTCAATACAACATTGGATATATATATATATTGATTGAATGATCGGTCAATATATGATTAATACATACTTACTTACAGATTAAGAAAATTTAAATTGTTATGAAATTAATAAAGGGAAAATACCCCCCACAACGGTTGAATTTCACCTCTAAGGGTAACAATCTCGTATCTGGTTCCGCTTTATAGGGCCTCAGACCATTTTTTTCATTTAAACAACGACAATCTGCAAGAGACAATAAACTCAAGGTAACCAAGGATATGCCACATGCAGATCCATATCTGATCCGTTTATCCACACAAACACGGACTTGACTTCTCTTCTCTTTTTTCCCCTGTTCGCTTCCATCCTTCACCCTCATTATGATCATTGGATCAAAATATAATGATCCACATTTAATATTACCTTCTCATCCTTCTCTCTCATCCTTTTATTAGAGGAAAAGAAATATTAATAGAATTAAATGTGGATTATTAGATCTTGATCCAATAAGGGGTGAGAGATAGGAACAGATATGAAAAGAAAAGGAGACAAGCAACGTCCCACAAACACACAAATAGATTCAGTCCCACGTTCCATTTATATATACGTAAGGATGCATACATATCTTAAACTAAATACACTTTGAAAAGTAAAATGTACAGCTTATGATTTAGTTCAACCGATTCCAATCAGATGGGCACATACACTTGCCGATTTGCGTTTGGATGGGAAAAAGTTGAGGGGAAAAAATGAGATGGGAAATCATAGAGAAGAGAAAACTAAAGAGAAAATGTTATCACTACTTCTATTTGAATTTGAATGAGCAGAGAAAAAATGGAAGAAAATGAACAGATATTTAAATGACTAAAATACCCTTAATCTTGGTTTAAATATATCGTTTAAAATCAAATTAAACATCACATTGAAAAAATAATATCAATATTAGTATCATATATAATTCAAAATCGAATTATTCGGTAGAGATATATTTTCATGTTAATATATTTTAAAACTAAAAAATTTGGAGAAAAATGTTATTTTTCAAGATAAAATGAAAATTAGATAAATTTTTGAAATTAAATATAATTAAAATTTATTATCATGTGACTTCAATTCTCCGCCAAAATGTTGAAGATCTAAGTTATAAAATTTACGTCATGTTTTGAGATCTTCAGTATTATATTTCTATAACACCAAACCATAATTTAATCCCAAACCTATTAAAATACCAGAAATAGTATCATGGACAGTTAAATTGGATATACTCACCCCAATCTGAGAGAAGTGTCTGAACTATCATCATCAAGTGGAGGATCAAATATGCTGCCAATATTGGTTGACTCAGATGACTGACCTTGTTCTTGTGCAACATTCCTCATCACCTAAACAAACAAATTTTCCATCTTTCAAGACTCTTTTTGAAACAAGTGATCTGAGAATACTTTCAAAAGCAATGAAGTAGACGTTCCTCTCATTTAAAACACTTTCAAAAGCTTCCATTCTATACTAGTCAGACAAAGAAGGTCAATAACAGTATAAAAAAGGTTAAAGTGTAAAAATACACATATGTTTTACCTCGGGAGTGCCCAACACCAAGTGTTTTTTGTAGGTGTAAAAGTGTACATGTGATTACAACTTAAGTGCAAAACTATCATTTAACCATTAAATTTGACTTTGGCCGTTAAGTTTGACTTTTTTTGTTGACTGGCGATGATGTGGTATTTTTACACGTGTTGAGCGCTCTTTTTGCCAAACCACATGTATATTTTTGTACCTTTGAAATGCCACATCATCACCCAGTCAACAAAAAAAAGTCAAACTTAATGATCAAATGGTATTTTTACACCTAATTTGTAACCACATGTGCACTTTTGCACCTAAAAAGAGCACTTGGTGTTGGACGCTCCTCAAGGTAAAACATATATGCATTTTTCCACTTTAACCCTATAAAAAATGATTATGTTCATGCGAGAAAACACAAATTACCCCTTAATCTGTAAATCCCAATTTAGTATGAGATTAAATTTTACAGTAAAATTACCTAAATACCCTTGATTAAAAATCTAAAAAAGTGAAATATCAACAGTTCAACAAAATAACTACTTTAACTGATCAAATGACATCAACTAATTTCACCAGCTAAGGGCAATCAGGTCATTTCATAAAATTCCAGAATATCCTCTAGATATTACATTAGAATTAAGCCATTCTGAGGGACCGTTTTAGTTTTTTTTTTTGGGGTGATACTTACATGTCTCTCCCCCCTTTTATACAACATACTGATGTGTGTAATTTAATCAAACTATTTCAATTATGACCCATTCAACTAACGTTCATCCATCAACAGGGCAATAAACAATAAATCAGCGTCTTAAACTAGTTCAGTGCTCAATGTAATTTTATAAACATTGGAAACGACAGACATTTAAAGGTTTACAATGAAAATACTTCAAAATGCTGATCACCTGTTCTAATCGCTGTTTCTCTTCCATCAATTGGGTTCTCTGCATGCATAAAACAAGTTAGCATTTCAAGAGAAGTGAGGGTACGTAAAAGCTAGATATGATATAGTTTTAATTCTCATGGATTAAATAACGAAGATATATAAAAACAATTCAATCCATAAAAGCCTTAGACTTGCTATTCTTTAGTCCATAGTGCATATTTCAAATGGATTCCTTTATGTCTGTTCCATCAAATGTTCAATAGAAGAATCATGTAGCAGTAAGGTTTGAAGACAAAACACATACCACTCTCATTTAAATAAAAAAGTTTGGTCCTTGTTATAAGACTAGTTTCAGAGTAATAAATGTGATTTTCACAATTTTGACCCTATTAATTGCAACAGACAAACAAAATTTATTCATGTTAACTCTTGATAATATTTATAAATAAGGGAAGAATTTCATTTATAAATGAGAGCAAAATGGAAATTTAGCCCATAATGATGAGTAAGCTAACTCTCCTTGATATAAGAAAATTAAATAATTTGGACTAATAAATAGAACCAAAGTGGTATTCTTAATTCAAGAAATTGAAAAATTGTTTATTTTTAAGATTTAAGGGACCAAACATTGAGAAATATCTTTCACAGGCCAAAAGCAACGACATTGCCTCTTCTATTAGAGATCCTACTGTCAAATTTTGTTTTGTTACAAATTACACTCAGTTTGGTAGTACGCCTTGGGTTCAAATTGAGAACATCTACTATATATCGCCTTGATTAAAGAATTAAATAGCAAAATGACTCAAATTCTCCATGTATGAATGGATTAATTGAGGGCAATGGGAAAGGCAAGGAAATTAGTACGATGAAAACTCTCTTTTAAAGCTTCAAGAAATAACTAAACAAAAATATATGATATTTCAACAATTGGGTTTGGAATTTGCTTGACCTTTCTCTTGAGCTCATCGATCCCTTTAAACATAAGGTCATCCTGCAAACCACAAAAAGGACAATCTATGCAGATTAGTTACAATAATTTCTGTATAGCACCAAAATAGCTCCAAGAATAAAATCAATCGTTAAAACTTTGCTACTAGTTAGAGTGTGTTTGGACGGAGAAGTTTAAGGGAGAAAACTTGTTTGCATGTGTTTAAGTGATACCTTTGGAAAATCCCTTCTTCATATTAGCAGAAAATATATTTCTAAATTATTCTATCAAAGTATCCAAGCATGGAAGCAATGTTTTTTCAAATAAATTAAAATCTACCACAATAGGCAATGTTTCAATATATCTTTTCTAAAATTTTTGAGGGGGCACACTCTCGTAAGAGAAGATGCTCTTAAGTTCAGGTTGGTGAAATTGAACATATATTTGTTATTAGTCCTACATCTGGGAGCCTCCAAAGTGTAGTTTATAAGTGGGGAGGAGGTTCCTCAGACCTCCAACAGGCCAATGTACTTTGCGTTCAACTTAGTCAAATTCACAAATTTTTGAACTTTAAAAGATTTGGATCTCCCACAAGATAAGCTTCTAATTGTCCCAACATTTTGTTTGAAGTATCATGAGTTGTAACAATGTAGAGAGTAGAGGGACTTGTCTTTATGTTTTGAAAGATTGAAAGACTCTGAAAAATTATCCAACGTTCATGGTAATTCTTTCTTCTGTCTTTTTTTCTTTCTCTTTCTTTCCTCAACTAAGATAAGATACATACAAATAAGTATGCAATATATATAGAAGTAGACAAGACAATTCAAACCTTTGCTTTGGAAACACGTTTTAAACCTTTTTCTAATTGCTCTTCAAGCTTTTGTAATTCACTTGTGCTCAATCCTTCAAGCTCTTCTCCATTCAACTGCCTTTCAAATATAAGGTATATCCATCCCTCAGTAATACAAAAATGTAGGTCTATGCATATAGAAGGCACAAAATAAAACCTTCACTCTGTGTGTGTTTGTGTGTGTACATGTAAAAGCACATAAATATATACATACCTCAGTTCCCTAACCTTATTGGCTTCTTCCTTGCTGAGCATGCTTAAGGAGTCCCTGTCATACTATGCAAAACATTTATGATTCATTACTATTGGATTTATGGTGAATCAAACCGAAAATTACAGCAAAGCAGCTTGGTCTTAATAGCTACTTATTAATGGGAGTTAAGCTTATTTTAGCTCTAGTTATACAAAATCATGGCCAAGCCATTCGTTCCAGATGATTCAACATTGATTTGAGAAGTTCTTCCTACAGTTGAACCCTTGAGAAGTTGGAGCTGGGGCACTTTTTGTTAATACGAGGAATATAATAAAACGATTAAACAAGCATTTTCATCTCACTAATAGCTAAGTCAACCGCATAAGCAGCTTAATTAATTTCCAAATTTATAATCAATATTGCTACCCATAAGAAGTAGGAAATATTCGGACTTACCATGGGCAAGTTTGTTTAATATAAAAAAAGAAGGTGATTTTAGTTAAGTTTAACACGAGTTGTTGGCAGAACATTAAGCTAATCATGAAGGTTTTATTTGGAAAAAAAATTCGCGTTTAGCATAAATTATCTCATGAATAACTTAACCAAAATCACTTTTTTTTTTCTCTTAACAAAATTCCTATAGGAAAAAAAAAACAAAATCATACCTCTATAGAAGGATGGTCTAATCTTTCAGTTTCTGAGAGCGGACCACACCTTTCAATAACCTGCTGCACGCTATATGAAGGACAAAAAATTGGGTTATTCAAATTTTGCTTACTTCAAATTTGCACAAGAACATGATATCATGAAATCTTACACTTTCTTCAGTATTAGTACTTGATGAAGTTCATATATATGAAAATAGTATTATAATTATATTACATATCCACCCTCTATAATCATTCGTTTTTACTTCTCGATCATACTCACCAGATTCTTGAAGCCATATTAGGTCCTCATTATCCGACTCAAGCCATGACAGACCATGTATATAGGTTTACAGCTCTCCTAGTGAAACACCTTAGTTACTAATTCTATGAAGGGATCACTAGTGAACAAAAAAAAGAAGAAATATATTTGAAGCTCTCCCCGATCATTTTAAGCTTCCACCCGATGTGGGACGAAGAAAAGTAACATTAGTACAAATACTCTCTTTCTCCAAAGTTTCTAAGCATCTGTACTTTTTTTCCCCCCAAAAACAAATTGACCCTCAAGTGAGTCTATCATCTCTACATAATTCTCTTCCTAAAACTGTTTGTGATGGCATTAAAACCCTGGTGGAGTGCAACTCTTTCTAATTCTTTCTTCTCTAAACTAAAATCATTGTTGTTTACTCGGATACCACTTGTTAAGAGCTTAACCTTGAAAGCATAAAGGGGAAAAACACGCAACCAATGCATTGGACGACGTTTGGTTGTCAAATTGACCTAGACTCAAGATATCTAAGCTAGTTAAGTTTCGCGTTTTTCACTATATATACACTAGGACAAATGCCTGTTAGTCAACATGTAGCTATATTTTTTGATTGCTAGTTAAGTTTGGCGTTTTTCTCTATATATACACTAGGTATAAAAATATCTAGATGTACAATTTAATTAACTGTTTAATATGTTCTTTTAATTATTTGCTTAAATATATGCTAACTTCTACGGTTGAAATATAAATATAAGCCAATTCAAAAAGTTGATGTGACTTGCTTTAAAGCACATTTCATGACTTCAAATTGTTGTTACAATTATATGATATTTAATTTAGCTAGACCAATACGTGGGACTAAACTTCTTTATCTGCATAAACCTAGAAATACTAGTGAAGAGCGAAGAGTGACCACTGTCAAAAAAAAAATAAAAATTAATGAGCATACATGATCTTTCCTCTCTCATATTGTTCAAGAAATTAGCAACAAATAAGCAAGAAAGGCCAATGATCGGGAATGAAGACCAACATCATATAATATCAATGCCACGGAAAAATATAAACATGAAGATGTCACAAATGTTGATCACCTCTTTAATAAATAAATCTTATATTAGTGTAAGAACACAACACACACAAGCAAAGCTTGCAAAGCAATACAGAACAAAAACTCAAATTCTTTTTCAATATTCTACAGAATGGGGTAGGGTATATACTGTATTGAAATAGAGAACACATCAAATCCTAGGAGAACCCCTTTCATAAATGAGAAGGATCATCGTAGAATCCCTTTCATTGATGAGAAGATTCTCATTTCACTAATACTTCCTTCTAAACTTTGTTAAAAATATCAGGAAATGAACAAATTGACCACCAAATACACATTTCATATTTCATTAGCAAGTTTTAGTGTTTTTGTGTGCATGAATGTGGATGTCAAATGCTTGTAACACTCTTACAGAGATTAGCACAAATGCTGTGATGTTAACATGCTCAGATTTTGAGTTGTGACAATAATCTCACCACTAGCAAAGGAGAGAGAAGAGGGAAAAAGAAAACCGATGCATTGAATGCATTAAAAAAAAACGATTTCTTGTCCAGAATTAGATATATCACTCTATGCACCATATTTTTCTGTGTTGGGATCTATCCTCTGAAGTTGGCTTTTGGTGAAGTGGTATTGGATGAGTTTAATGGTGGAGTGCTGGTCTAATTTAAGGGGTGGGGGAAAAAAAGAATAGAAGAATGATCAGAACAACTCACGGTATGAAACTCCAGAGCAGAAAAATTTAGAAGATCCTAGTCCTCTTTTTCTTAAGCAAGCTAAATGAAGATAATCCATAATTAAATGGTCCAAAGGTATCAATTTATAAAATAAAACATTCATTTAGCTTGCATAATAACGTATATGTTGTATATTTGCGTTACTCTATAATATAGTAAAAAAGATACAAGAGCGTATTAGACATGAAATGAAATGAACTGTAACATGACATCACATTGGTATAATATTTGCCATAATATATCAAAATAAAAATAAATAATTAGTTTTGAAATCCATTTTCTTGCGTCCAGATGGGGAAGAAAAAGACATACATTCTTAGGAAGTGGACCGTTTTTGAAAAACTACAAGCCAAGTACAATAAGCAAGACAACCAAGTTGTTGTGGTTGTTATTATTATTTTCTGGAAAGATGGTTATCAAATCCAGGAGGATCGAAAACAGTGTTTCACGAGAACCTTGAGATTCTGCGGCTAGCTAGCACGTTTGCTACAAAAATCCACATATTTTCTCGATTAAAATTAAAAGAATAGCACAGAAGTACTTTTACATGATTACGAATCTTTGCAGATATGAATGAAAATTAAGCAAATAATTACCTGGGAAAAGCATTCAACCATATATTTCAACAAGGTACAGCTAGATAGATCGAAAATCTTTTATAAGAATACATAATAAAAATATGAAAAGGGAAATAATTAATTAAAAGAAGCGAGAGAAGATAGACCTTGAGCTAGCATAATCAAAGAGCTTGCCAGTAGAAGAAAAGACTATGAGAGCAATCTCAGCGTCACAGAGAGTAGAGAGCTCCTGAGCTTTCTTGAAAAGCCCTCTTCTTCTCTTTGAAAACGTCACTTGCCTCGCAGTTATGTTATCTATCTTCTTTATTTCTATCTTCTGCCTTGTCATTTCCTTATTAAGCAAAAATTACGGCAAAAGATTAAGGGATCAGAAATGGAAAAAATTATAAGAATAAACATTGCAGAACGTAAAAAATTACAAACGTAATTTACCCTTGTAGAGAAAATCCATATAGCAATCACTGGAAAAATTACTTTCCGACATGAAAAAAATAGGAAAGACGTGGACTCTTGTTCTTTCCCAAAAATAGAAGTAGAAAATCAACCTCAGATCTAATTAATTAAAGTAATAAAGAAAATATTCTTGGGTCGTCATAAAAGAATGGGGAAAAAATCAAGGAGAAACCTTGAAGAACCAAGATTGCTTCCAATCAGAACAAGCTAACGAATCTTATAGTGTCAGACACCAGAAGAAGAAGTAGAATATATGAAGAAAGGGAAAAGTAGAGAAAGAGAAAGAGAAAGAACAGAAAGCAAAACAAGGAAACAAATTAGGTAGTTGACGCATTATGATTTCTATCTCAAAGTGGAAAAATGTAAGGGAAAGGACGATGCTTACCAAAGAATCTGGAATTAACCCTAGCTAGCTGGAAAGAAAGCTTAGCCAAGACTATTAGCAGTGTGATGAACCCTTCCCTAACAGGTATGTATACAATAGAAAGAGTGTTGAGAGAGCGGGGGGACAAAGCAAGTGGAAAAAGGGGAAGGGGAAAACGGCCCGCATAAGAGGGTTAATTACTTGAAATCGAGTGGAGTTCCTTGTTTCGTTTTCTTTCCTTTTGTGGACTTAATAGTGACATGGTGGCAGGCACTGGGCCCCACACAACACCATCCGATGATTTTCCTTTTAGAGAGAGAAATAGATATGAAACATCACTCCCCAGACATTGGGCGTGGAACCTCCTCCACTTTTTCTTGCGTAAGCTTTTCTTCCCATTTTTAATTGCTCCTTATAATTTTTAAATATTATACATACAATCAATCTAAAAGATCTTATTATCCCAATCAAAGCTCATGAGATAATGGAGAATTTCCTCCTCCTTTACAGTTTCATCTTCTTCCCCCCACCTTCCTTTACTAACCAATATATTAACATTTGTTCCAGATTTAGTTTTATAGAAAATAATATTTTTATTTTTTATCATAATATTAAATTAATCATATCAAAATTTAGCAATTTTTATTTAATTATTGGGAAAATAACAGAAAAATATCATTTAAACTTCAAAAATCATATCAACAACAATACTAATAAGATTAAAAACAACAATTTTTGCCAGTTGAGATAGTGGTGCAGGAGTGACTTGTTTCTTGTTGGGCTTTTCCAAATGGACTTTTTTCTAAATTCATATTGTAAATGTGATATATTTTTGAAATAGTTGTGGCAGAAGTAACTTTTTTTAAAAAAAAAAAAATAGGATCTTGTTTAGCATAGTGTTTGAAAAGTCAGTTGAGATAGAAAATAATTAAAAATGATATGAATCTTATTGAACACTACAAAGAAAACATTTGCAACATAACAAATATTCCCTTGCCCATAATTATTTTGCCTTACTAAAAAAGACATTTACAAAGTAAAAAATATTCCTTCCCCAGAATTATTGTGCCTTAAAAAAAAACATTTGCAAAGTAAAAAATATTCCCTTGCCCCGAATTATTTTGCCTTAAAAATAAACATTTGCAGCCTAAAATAATCACTTCTTATGTTTTGCCCAGAATTATTTTGGCTTACGTAAAAAACATTTACAAAAAGTGAAAGAGGACTTGGGAGAGGAGGGTCGAGCTTGTGTGTGTGTGTGTGTTTTTTTTTTTTTTTGGAGGGGGTCCTTTTTTTTAGCTACAGTTAAAAATGCACTCTAATGGATACAAGAAACTCTAAAAAGTTGTTTTATCCAAGAAGCCACTTTGTTGACAAAAGTCTACCATAATATAAAGCCATGCTAAACAAAGCTAATCATATTTTCCTTCCCACTAGATTATTTTATGGTCTTGTAGCTATCCCAAACAAGCTCAAAGTAATTAACAACTCGTTTTATGAGGAAATCACTTATTTGGGTTTTTGAAGTTCAAGTTGTATATTTTCTTATGATTTTTCCTTAATTATTTATGTTTATCTAATTTAACATTTTAATAATAATTTTATAAAAGATCAATTCTAAATCATTCATAAGTATTGATTAAATAGTTAAAAAAGAAGAAGAACCCAACAACAATTGTCTTAACATTCCATGAGTTTTTTTTTTTTTCCATATGTCCTACTATATGGAGAGAGAATATATATAATTAATGGGACTTAACTTCTCTCCTTTTTTCTCATCCCCTCCTATCATTTACCTCAAAGTATTTTTGGGGGTAATTAAGCAAGTGGAGCACTTTTTTAAAAAATAAAAAAACAAAATCAGCTCTATGAAATATTTTTTAGTACACCTACAACCTAAAATATTTTTTTAATGGCATCCAATAACTAATACTCAACACTCTGAAAGTATTTTTCAATAGATACTAATTATAAAAAAAAATATTTTAGGGTGTTGTGTATAATAAAAATTAGTTTAACATGCAAAACACTACTGAATAGTATTTTAGAGTACTATAAGATATTTTTATTTTATTTTTAAAAAAAAAGTATTTCTCTTGCTTTGTTTAGACCCAAACAACTACATAGTTTTGGGGGTGAAAGATGAGAACGGGTGGGAAAAGAAAAGGAGAAAAGCCTGATCCATTCATTATCTCTCATTATCTTTTCTCATACTACATTCTTGTTCCTACTTTATATCATATTAATCCATTTATTTCTCTTAATTTTCCCCTTGTATATAGGAGAATATTTTGGAAAAAAAAAATATTTTAGGTATAATTATTTATTTTAGATTCTTATAAATAGGACTGGAAGGAGTAGTGTCTATATAAGACTATCAAGGCATTTCTATTTTAACTTTAACACAAATAGAAATTTTAAAATGATTATAAAGAAAAAAATTTCATGTCAAAAAATTTCTCAAATTCATTAATATTTCATATATGTAAGGAAAAAATGATGATTTAAATAATATTCTTAAAATAGTCAAAATAATCTATTTTTAATTATTTTTTACTCCTCTTGTCTTATTTGTAAGGCACTTCTTACATGTTTCATTTGGACTAAGAATAACCTTAAATATTATTAATACCTTTTAAAATATAATAACTTTCCAACTTTACAAACTAAAATGTCCAAGAACAATATCTTAAGGGTAAAGTTTCACATCCATGTAATACATTCAATGAGGTGACTTATATTAAGGTAAAAAACTAATCTTCCTACCCCAATAAATAGAACCAGAGGAGAAATTACTTTGTGTATAAATTTAAAGTAGATTATAATTCGGATAACTTCACATAAAGTTTGGAGGAATTCAAATAAAATAACATCAACACCCAAAAAGTTATGTTTGAAAATGGGATATATAGAATAAAAGGTTAAGATACAAAAGTATACGGTGTTGAACATACTTTTAATAAAAATTAATGGGTACTTGTGTATCTAAAATTTAACATGTCCCATCCACTCAGCTAAAAAGTAATGATAATTACCTTTTTTTTTTAATGATAATGACATTTTTACTCCCATTTATAAGAGTCCATAGGCACTTTTGTACCAAAAAAAAGTTTATGGGTGCCTAGTTGTAACATCCTAAATTTTGGATTTTGGGATTTAAAAATATTACATGAAAAATTTGACCTTAATTTTTTTGAAAATAATAATTGGAAATGTAAGGCATATATTCCCATAAATGAAGGGCAAATAGCTAGGAAATAATTTTTGGCAAAAATATTTTGAAGATAATATTTTATGGCCTAAAGAAATTAATCGAGGAAGAAAAATTCTTGAATATAATTAAAGATTAATTTCTATCATCTAACTAATAATTGCAATTAGATTGAAAAAGGACTAAATTGCAAACAAAAGCCATGTAGGAAATTAAATGAAATTAGTATTTGAGTGGCCCATACTTCTCATACATGCTTGACACTTCACAACACTCCCATTCTTATTTTCAGTCATGTATCACCTTCTCATCACATCTCACACACACTCACACACACTTTATCTCTCCTTATTCTCATTTTCTCACAATAAACACACACACCCATTCACATTCATTTTTATGTCCCTCTCCTTTCACTTAAGCCACACACCCACTTATTTCCTCTCTCTCTCTCCAGTAAACTCCCTCTCCCTTCTTCCTTAAACACTCACAACATACATAAACTTCACATCCAACCTCTCATTCCTCTCCCTCCACGGCAGCAACACCATCACACACCCCACCTCTTATTCCTTCACTCATCCTCTCCTTCCAGCCAACACCAACATTTCTCCAATTCTTCCCACCAATCCAGCCAGAACCAAGAGGCCGTGTGAGAGAGACTAAAATCAAATATGAGAAAGAAGAAGGAAGCTAGGAAATATGTAACATCCCGAAATTTGGGCCCTAAGAATTGAAAATAAACCTAAATTAAACAGACGACTGAGCCCAATTCGGAAAGAGTTTCAAGAATGTCAAGAGATAGGAAGCCTCTCAAGGACTAAGTAACTCGGCCATATGAGTCGGTGGACATAGTATGTATAGGTCATGGAATTAAAGTGCCAATGAAAAGGGGCATAGAGCACTTATATGGTGTTAACCTGGTTGGAAAAGATGCCACCTAACAATGTCCTAAGGTATAGGACAATTAGTTGAGTGAAAATATGTCAGTATAAGTAAGTATATGACATTTTTAGTGTAGTCGGGTATGCCTTGCGTTTTTTAGAAGATACTGGTATGTAGTATCGTTTATTGGGTCTTGGTATTTGTGTCGCAATCCCGAGTGAAACCGAAGGAAGAATTCCAAGTACATCGTGAAAACCAAGGACATGAACACCAAAAATCAACATATACAACACTTTCCTAAAAACTGTGAGACAATACAACACCACACCAACACACATGACACTTGTCAAGTACTCACACACACACAATGACACTTAGCCTACATGCAAGCAAACACATGTCACACACACACACACACTCTCTCTCTCTATTAACACAAATATGATTTCTTCTTTCACTCTTTCCTCATTATTCTCCATGTATATACACTACACACACACAAACTGATTTTAACCTCTCATTCTCTCCTTGGCCGTGGCATTCCAAACACACACAATAATCAAAGGAAATTTTCACTCAACCTCTACTCCCTCATGACTTCTCTTTCTTTCTCAACTCAAAATCAAATTTCCTCTCCTCTCCAACACCATTAACACCATCATTATCATCATCATCATCAACTCCAACATCATCTTGAATCATCACGATTTGAAGGAAGAAGAAGAGCTACAAGAAGTTCGAGGTAAGGAACTTGAACTCTAGCTTGGTATCTTGAATGATTCTTTAATACATGCATTGTGGAAGGTTTAAACCACACACACATGTGGTTTTCCAAGTCTAGGCTAAAGTTTGATCAAGGCTTTGAGTGGTAAAGTTGGCCACAAGCTCAAAAATCAAGCCTAGTGGTAAGAATATCTACTTCTTCTTCAAAATTTTGAAGCTTTTAATTGAAACTCAAATTTGTAATCTGAGGTAAACTCAAAGAAATAAGTGGAATTTGGTAAATCTAAGCTCACAAACATGTTCACCACTAAAAAAGGAGTGGAAATATGTTGTTGAATAAATTTTTAAAGGTATTTTGGAAAATAAAATTATAAGCTTAATAAAAACGTTGAAACTGCTAGTTTTGGAAGTCTGGAGCCTGTCTGCTTGCATCCATGTTTTGATTGATCAAATGGAATTATAAAATTATGAAAATATTCCAAAATATATAGGACACACATAGATTTAAAATGGTGGGTATTTTGTATTATTCTGAATTTTGGTCAGTGAGCAATAAATTGTACAAAATGACCCTGAGTTCTGGAAACCAAAAATGGGCAGAGCGCTTGTGTGTGGCATTTGAATGGGTAACTAAACCCATAAAATTATGAAGCTTTCCAGAACAAAAGAGAACTCACAGAGATTTAATTTTATATTTTGTTTGTAATTTTTAAAGATCTATGTAATGAGATATCCATGTTCTGACCTCTGGGCTTATTTTTCCAAGAAAGTAGACTGGCCTAAGAACACGTGAGAGTTGACAGCACATTAAAATGATGTTTTTTGCAATTAATTAAAAATAATTGAAGTTGCTAGACTTTTAAAGACAGTGAAAAATAAAGACTGAAAGTAACAAGTTTAAATTACTTAATAAAACTCGGGTTGAGGGGCAAAAATACACATGAGCTTTTTCCCCATGAGTGCTCACCACCACGTGCTTTTTTTGGAACAAAAATACACACGTGGTTACCATTTTCGAACAAAAGTTACATCCCACCGTTAAGTCACTGTTCACTTCATCTCTTTCTCTCTCATTATGGTGAACAGTAACTTAACGATAGGATGTGACTTTTGCTCAAAAATGGTAACCATGTGTGCATTTTTACTATAAAAAAAAGCATGTGGTGCCGGACGCTCCTGGGGAAAAAGCTCATTTGTATTTTTGCATCTTAACCCATTAAACTCTAATGAAATAAGGGTTAGAAAGGAAAATAAATATTCATTTTCTTTAGTTCTAAAGGTATGGTTATGTCCTTAGGACCATAAGGATAATGAAGAAACTTCAAGCAACTCTGACGGTTAGCGAAAGGGAACCCAAGTAAGGACAATAGTCCTTAAAAGATAGTAGGCTTACCTTCCTTGCATGTATGTGATATTATTTCTATTATCTATATGTATGATTGCTATGTTTGCTTGTTATGTGTAACATACTTGAATGATTGAAGCTCTGTTTATGATTATGTTATGACCATGAGTATGATGCATAAAAAATTAAGCATGCAGAAATGTCATTATGTTAACATGAGCTTGTACAAGGCAAGTATATCATACTTTAGCATTTATCTTGCATGCACTATATTGGTATTGTCTGCTATTAGGATTCCTCAGAATCTCACCTTCCACTACCAACCAATAGATAGGCGAGCACTGGAGAGATGTGTTGCACGAGGCTTAAGGATGGAGCATTGCTTATAGACAACCCAGCAGAAGGATAGTTGAAGAACCGAGGGGCGACATTGATGAATGTTATTTTTAATTTTCACTATTTATAATTGAATGTAAAGGGGTATAAGCCCTAAGAATAACCCTGTTATGTAATTAAAAGTTTTAAGTTTGTATCAATATATTAAGTTATTTCTGGTTTCGCCCCACAACTTCGTATAAGATGCATAAGATGTGTTCACTCTTAGAAATTAACAACATTTTAGCACATTTTCTGTCTCTTTTTACCTATCCTTAGGCTCAAAATGTGCATAGGAAACATAATATATAGAAAAAAAAATGTGCATATCAAAGTATCAAGCAAAAATCATAGAAATTCTTGTTATATTTTGTAGAGTTTGAGATTTAATTGAGTATTGATAATTCCTCCCTTTTTTGTAGGAGGATGAAGACAAGATTTGAATCTCTAAAGAACCAGGAAACAAGGAAATAAATGAAGGTAATGAAGCAATACAAAGTTTGAAGGACTTAACTTGTTGTGGCAAGTTGAGGAAAATAACTCTCTATCTTAACTTGCCGTAGCAAGTTGAAAAACTTACTGTGGCCAGTCGAGAAAAATAGTTCTCTATTTTAACTTGCCGCAACAAGTTGTGCAACTTCCCATGGTCAATCGTGAAAAGTGTAGTTGTGCGTTTTAACTTTAGAAGTAGAAAAACCTTATTTAACCTTAAAGGAAGGGCCAAAAAAATACTCTCCGCACTTGGGAACATTAGAGCAGCCATAAGAAGAGCTTGGGAAAGAGATTTAGAGCATTTTGGAGGCTTGAATGCTCTCCTCAAGAGAGATTTTGGGATTTTCACCTTGGTTCTCCCTATTTTCTACTTTGTTTCTTTATGTATTCAGTAGTTATGATTGGAACCTCTTTGTATTTGGATATGAGTAGCTAAATCTTTAATTTTATGGTTCTTTTGACCTTTTGTATGGATTAATACTTGGATATTCCTCTCTTTTAGTAGATAAATATATATGTGTTAATTTCAATTTAGGCTTAATGCTTCTAAGTGATTGGCCTCCATTTAAATGATTTATTCACTTAGGTTTGTCTTGAGAAAGTTAATCTAGGTGTAGAACTTGATTGAAATCATGATTGTCTTGAAATTTACTTGATAAATGGATGGTTTGTTGGTAAAATAGAGATATATTTATTAGTCTTGCATTGTCACATTAAGGTTGTTGTTTAAATATTGATTATCATTAATTGTAGCAAGAGATTGTGCATTTTAATGAGAAGAGAAACTTGATGTTGACTTGAGAGAGCTTTGTGAAGTGATTTTGAACCTTAGACTAACACACACACACACATGAAAAACCTGGCTGAACCCAAGAAGGGGGTGAATTGGGTGAAGATAAAAACTTTCAAAAACTTTTTGCAACCCGTTAAAAACAGTTTGAATGATAATAAAGAATTATGAAGGTTTAAACAATCATTCAAACATATATGCTGGAATTAAAGAGTTTAGGGAAGAGAATTGCAAATAGAGATTTATACTGGTTCGGTCCAATCCTTGACCTACATCCAGTCCTCAAGCTCCACTTGAGATTTCCACTATCTCCTTGTTTAACCAGGCACAAGAGACAAGCCTTTACAATCTCCTTGTTTAATCAGGCACAAGAGACAAGCCTTTACACCCCACAAGTTTGTCCAAGCACTTGTGTAGCCTTTACAATCTCTCACAGAGACTCCCCCTTACTTACCGTAAGGTTACAATCAATTTCCCAACTCAAGGCCACCCAACCTTGAGTATCTCTCAGGAAAATATGATTTACAATAATTCTTCTCTCAAAGAAGTGATTATGATTAACATTGAAGTGCATAAAATATCATTTCACTCTTTCTAAGATAAGCTATGTAAGCATGAAAACAGAGTGAGAAGAGGATTCAGAATTTTGGCATTATGACTGTGTAAGGTCACTCCTCCACTTTCTTGCGTTTTGAATCTGATTCTATTTATAGATGAAGATGTTCACGATGAGAATAGAGCCGTTGTAAATAGAACCGTTGAGAATATGGCTGTTGGAGAAATATAGCCGTTATTTCACTTTTTGGGACTGACAGCTTAACAACTTGATCTTGATGAAATCCCTTGTTTGATCATTTGAAATGTGTCCACAAATGATGTAAATAATGATATTAAGTGTTAAAGATCATTTGGGTAAACTTTGGTTGATCTGGATCAAATTCAGGATTTTCGTCACTTTGATTTTTCTGATGTTATGCTGTAAACTCGAGTATTGACTTGAATACTACAGTATTGAGCTTATCGAGCTACTTTAGATTCATCTTTGTCTGATCTATACTCGAGTTTTGCTTCCCATACTCGAGTATTGAGGATCCTCTAACGTTCATAGCTCTCTGTCTGGGCTATACTCGAGTTTTTACTCATAAACTCAAGTTTTCGACTTATTCTTAACTTTGGTTGCTCTTTGACTTGATACACCATCTAATTTAGCAAACCAATAATCCTCATACAGCTCCTTGGTCCTTCTTTCCAATGTAACAAGATTCAGCTCAAAGATCATTGGATTTCATCTGTTATGATCTAATGTATGAAGTCTTGTTCTTGACCAACGTTTTTGCAATGTTCTGAATCATCAGTCAACTTTCAAAGACTGTATCTCTCTAGGATGATCTTCATTCTTGTTGAATCAAGTATTGATGGAAATCCTTATGAGTCTTCTTTCCAATGCCACCGATTTCAGCTCATTCCGATTTGTAGATTGTGAGTTATACTCAAATCATTGAAGCTTGATCTGCTGTGTGGCATGAATATTAGATCCAACTTTAGAAATTCAAAGCTCTCTCATCTGATATTCTTTGGACTTAAAACTTTGTCAATATGATGCATTGGATGTCTAGTTTCATCCAAATTTGATTTCACCTTGATCCGATGTCTGGTTTAGGAGATATCATTGAATTACCAGATCTCGCCCAATCTGATCGTGGAACAAAGGTGAACAGAGTTGCTGTAAGAGCTGGAAACTCGAGTTTTGAAGAGGAAACTCGAGTTTTGTCAGGTCCAGACGTGCGAGAGAAGCTGAGAACATCCCAAACTCGAGTATATAAGTTCCATACTCGAGTATAAACTCAAATCTTGACTCTTTGATTACCAAACCGGAGTTTCTCAAACTCTAGTTTTCAAAACCACAGTTTTCTCATCCAGAAGCCAATTTCTGCAGTAAGCTTGTATACTCGAGTTTTGACCTGGAAACTCGAGTTTTCTCTTCCAAAATCTGATTTTTGCTTTCTTTAACTTTGGATTGAATCTCTCCAACATCCATTCAATTGTGAAGACTTGTGATATCAATCTAAGATCTTGTAAATCAATTTTTCTCATTCTTTTTGATAAGATCTTCTCTTCACTTGGTCATTCTTTACAACTCTATTCTTCCTTTCTTGAGCATTCTTCCATCTTCCAATTCTCTTCTTCTTCTTGATTATCCCAAAATCTATCAACCAAGAGCTTGAATGATAATATTCCATTTAGTAAACTCTTCTTGATTATCCTTCATCTTTCTGAAATCTTATCTCTTTAATCATTCTTCAATATTTCTTCTTCCATTGAACATTCTTCTTGAACTAAACTTGACTGAAGATGTTCCATTGAATAAATTCTTTCTAATTCAATTTCTCCTCTCCCTTTTCTTTATCCTCATCTACATCCTCAACCTTCTTGATCTTCTTATTTTTTATCAATCTTCATGAATGAACTTCACATCATTGATTCTACATTAAAATTCAAGAATTCATCAATGAAGAAGATAAACATATTGCTCAATCTTTTTGCTCTTACTAATGGCATATATAAGAGACATCATCAAAACTTAACTATATCCAACAACA
The DNA here is from genome assembly GCA_037074495.1 of Acacia confusa. Taxonomy (NCBI): domain Eukaryota; kingdom Viridiplantae; phylum Streptophyta; class Magnoliopsida; order Fabales; family Fabaceae; genus Acacia; species Acacia confusa. Next base: position 9,227,427 of record CM073504.1, on the reverse strand, counting down.
CACACACACACACACACACACACACATGTACTGAAAGACTAGTAGAGAGGAAATTAATAAGGTATTATGAAATGCAAAAGGGGAAGAAGAATCATAGGCTTTATTTAATCCTTGAAATCCAAAAACCAATTGCCTTTATCAACTTTTAGCTTTAGAAAAAAACTTTAAAAATTCTCATTCCACATCAAAAACTTTGTTCAAGCTTAACTTAATTAAATTCACTAAGCTTTTTTTTTGACCAATTTGTTATACAAATCCTCGTGGGAACGATACTTTACTTATCACTTTATTACTTACATGACTCGTACACTTGCGAGGCGAACAAGAATATGGTGCAGAATGCTGACACCACAGGCGAGTGTGATAGCTTTTGGTGTTAGAGTAGCAGGTGTTACAAAACACACATTCAAAAATGTTTTTGAGCTTAGGCGAGTTTCCAAAAACGCTTCCATATGATTTTCTTGGATTTTGTTGAAGAATAGAGAGTTTTGAAAATTTAAACTCATGGTTTTAGAGAGAGAGAGAACTCATACTAATAGTTAGAGTCCATGCGTGTTGGTTTTCATCTAGTTTTGTTCATCTTTGGACCTGTAAAGCAATGCATGTCAATTATATGTGCATCAGTTTTGATTTCCAGAAGATTTTAACCATAACATAAGAGTTGCATGTCATGATAATCACCTCTGCAAAGTAGTCTGAAAACATAGGTCACTTTTCATATCTTTTTCGTGGGTTACAGTTACGTTTTTCTCTAAAAATTTAATACGAGATAGTACTCTTCTTAAGCTATAAAACAAGCTTTAGATCACCTAAAACAGAGTTTTAGAACTCCAGTTATGATTTTTGGAAGTTGAGTTATGAAATTGGAAACTTTCTGACGTGATTCTGGAGACAATCGAATTGCGTTTAGATTTTGAGTAAGTAAAAAAACTTAAAAAATTTTGACATTTTTCAGATATGTAGTAGGCACATAGAGCTTTAATTGGATAGGCGGTCTCAAATTTTTGAAGGTCTGTACAATGAGATAGTGATTTTTAAAGTTAAGTTAAAGTTCTAAAAGTTTCAACTAGATAGTAAGGATGTTTTTGAAATCTGGGAATGATTGGAATATGAAAAAAATTATGAAACCAGTTTTTCTAGAAAGTAAACTTAATAAGGAGTTCATAGGTTTTTTAGGCACCTAAATGAATTTTTGAAGCTAGACTATGAAAATTGGTAAGTCTTTGTTTCCAGATTAGGAAGTAATTTTTCATGTGGAACTTTGACTGGTATTTAATATCCATCCAGCCTGATATTTTCCAGAAATAAATTTCACATGCTAAGCTTTAATTTGATAGGTTGTTTGTAATTTTTGGAACTCTATACAAAAAAGTTATGAATTTTAAAAAAGAACCTAAGATTTTGGAGAGTCATCTAGATAGTGCTTATGTTCTTGAAATTTGAGACTTTTCTAAACCACAAATCAACTTGGCGACTTTAATATATGAAAATATACTTATCAAGTGAATTATAGGAATTGGAATCACTCAATTTGGTGTTGTATAGAGCAAGTTATAAATTTTCCAAATTTCCAAAGAAGTTAAAGGCTGAATTTTTGAAAAGTTTGAAAATAACCACAAAGAAATAATTGCTTTGGTAAAAGTTGTAAGTTTAAGACAACTTGATTAAACATTCGTTTTTCCTTATTCTAAACATATGGTTATTTCCTTTAGGCCAAAAGGAGAAGGAAGAAACTTTAAGCAACTTCGAAGGTCGGTGATAGAGGAACCCAAGTAAAGACAATAGTCCTTAAAAGGTAGTGAGCTTACCTTACTTGCATGTATTTGATATTATTGTTTATATGTATATGTATGATTGCTATGCTTACTTGTTATGTTTAACATACTTGAATGATTGAAGCTCTTTTTATGATTATAATATGGTCATGAGTATGATGCATAAAACATTAAGCAGGTAGAAATGTCATTATATAAATATAAGCTTGTGGAAGACAAATATATCATACATTAGCATTTATCTTGCATACATTGTATTGGTATTATTTGCTACCGGGATTCCTCAGAATCTCACTCTCTACTACCAACCAACAAACAAGTAAGCATTAGAAAATTGTGTTGCACAAGGTTCAAGCTTGAAGATGGTCCAGCAGAAGGATAGCTGAAGAACTGAGGGACGACAATGTTTAATGTTGTTTTTAAGTTTGCACTATCTGCAATGAATGTAATCATACATAGAGGGGTATAAACCCTGGTAATACCCTGCTATGTAATCAAAAGTTTAAGTTTGTATCAGTATATTGAGCTAATTCTGATTTTTCCACACAACTACATATGAGCTATGTAAGATTATGGTCAAGAGTGACGGCACCCCGGGTAGGTGTGACACTAGTGCTCTTATAAAATAAGCTTATGAGTATTTTTACAAATTAACTCTAGAATAAAATTTGTATCCCTTTTTATTAAGAGATGAATGCCTCAGTAATATAACATTTTACAACATGATGAGGTTTAAGTTTGTTACCCTAATGCCTCATTTTGTTAATGAATGCTCTAAAAGAAGTAAGAATATGTTTATATTTTCTCTCGTATATCACCACCATGGCCAAAAAAATAACTTTGGCGACGACTTTTGATGTTGTAGTTGAAATTATTGAATTTTAGTAGTAACATATATGGTTACCTCTAAAAGTGTTACAATCATAGTGACATTGAACGAATGACTTTTAATAGTGACAATTGTTTGTCGTCACTAAAGGTTGGAGTTTTAGCAACGAGGCTCGTTTGTTCTAGCCGAAATGATGTTTCATCATTGACTTTAGTGTCACCGCCGTAAAATTCCAGTGCCTATGTTTTAATTTCCAGAAGCATTTTTTTTTCGAATTCCCTCCCCAATCGAAACAAAATCCCCTCCTCTCTCCCTCTTACGTAGGGCTGAGCAAGGAACCCGCAACCTGATGAGCTCACTCACAACCTGAGGTAATTGGGTTGTTTTGAGCCTGAATAAAATGCTTATAACGAGTTAGGTTAAAATCTACTCATTTAAGAATTAAATGGGCGGGCTATAGACACACCTTCTGGCTACTCCTACCTGCTCATTTAGTTAATTTTTTTAAGAAATAAATATATGGATAGAGGACAAAACACTAAGGACCGTAAGTAATAGTGTAATGCCTATTTTTTCTCGACAGCTCAACTCACAGTCTCCCACTCTCTTTTGTTTTTTCTTTTCTTCGTGTCTAACTTTTAATTTAAAAGTTGGAGTCTGAACATCATAATTAAGTTATGATGGTACTTGTCTAAAATTATGTTCTTTTGTGTGAATTGTGATCATTGAAATTTGAAGATTCATATTTCACAATTTAGAATGATATATTTGGATGGAATAAGGGGCATAACCAAGAATAACAATTTGGGGGGTGAAAATTATAGAATAGAACTCATATGTTCTTGAAACTATATTTCAACCCTATAAATATTTCAATATTTTCATTTTAGTCCCTCCACATAACATTACATTAAGGGATTAAAGTGAAAATTATGAAATTTTTATGAGGCTGAAAGAGAATTTCATAAAACTTTGGGTTGTTTTCTGTAATTTTATAGGGGCAGGGCCACCCCTAGCCCCCCTTTATCCGTCCTTGGATTGAATGATGGATGCTCAATGCTTATGTATGGTTTTTTTTTAAAAAAAATGGTCAAATGTAAATTGAGTTGTCTAAAACTCGATTAGTTCGTCTATTTATATGCTAGTCCATTTATACGAATTTAAATGGGTTAAGATACGAATATGGACTAACCTATACCATATTATAAAATTAAATGGGTGGATTATGGGTATGAGTATGGATGCTCAACCCGCCCATTGCCATGCTCTACTCTTGCTTGAGATCATTCTCTATCTCGCTTGTTCTCAAAGCCGAAGCCGCCTCTCCTCCAAGTAGGAAAATGTACACCCCAGTCTACATATATGATTGAACCATATTTTTATATGATTTTTAACAAGTAAATTGGGACTCTTAATGCATTTTGTCTTAATTATTGAGTTTAAAATGCCTTTCTTGTAATAAATTGATATTATGAGTAAATACATTAAATTAGGACTAAAAAGGGCAAAATTGTCAAAGAAATTATAATTACTCTTGACCATTGATTTTTCAGACAATATTTGATGTTAGATTTATTATTTTTATTTTAGATGCCTAAAAAGATTAAATCAAATTTGAAAATGAAGTTTGAATTGAAATTGCAAAAGTTTCTGAGTTTACATTTAAGTAGTTAGCTAAGTAAAATGAAACTCCCGACAATGACCAGAGGAAGGGAGGAGCGTCGCAGGATTCGATCATCTTCATCCTTGGCTCCGTCTTCACCAACCCCCATTCCTCCACCAACACGACATCCACCATCGTCGACCTCGTCATTCAACACTTCTTCCTCCATTTCTGGTGAGACAGAGGAGACCAACAATGAATGAGGAGAGCATCATAGAGAAACTTGAACGAAGGACCTTCCATCAGCAACTTGCAGTCTTCCTTCCTTCCTTGTCTCTTCTTCCTCATTTCTGGCGAATTTCCCAGTTTTCCACGCGAGTTTTGAAGATTCCCGCGACTTCTTCCTCATTTCCGGCAATATAATCCTAGATTCCGATGAGCTTTAATTCATGGCCAATTTGATTTCACATATTTTTCTGGACTATTTAATAGCTATGATTGTCTAATTTCCCTTTATCTTGGTGATGAGGCTTGTAACATCCTTATTCAATTCACATGCATTTCGGATGGCTCACACATTGAATCAACAACTCTTGTCATCACATATATTATTCCACCAACTCTTGTCTTCACATACATTATCCCACCAACTCTTGTCAACACATATATTATTATACCAACTCTTGTCATCACATGTAAAGCAACATTCCCACCCTCCATTCATTATTTTGGCCGACTATCCCTCTGTTTTTTTTTTCTACTTGTGCTATATCTTCATTGAATCATTCGTCCATATTCCCAACAACACACACATCCGGACAAAATAAAAATAATAATAACAATTTATGATATTATGCTCATCCATGTGCAGGACATATTCCTTGCCAATGACACATTTTTTTTTTATCACTCATTCTCTCCTTAATCGTGGACATATACACACATACCCTTCAAATCAATTCTTTAATTCTCTCCCTCTCCTCTTATCCCAACGGTTCACTTTCCTCATCAAGCACCAAACCATCAACTTCATACTCCAACACTAATATTTTTCCATTTTCTACGAATCATCTTCTTCAACGTCCAACTCATAAAAAAGGTGCTCACTAGGTCAAGATTAAGCATTGGCGGTAAGAATCTCAACCCTTTTCTTAAGATTTTGAATTCAAAGTTTAAAACCCAGATTTGGAAATATGTGGTCAACTCAAAGAAAACGTTGGAATTTGAGAAAACTGAGAACACCATTGTGTTCCTTATAGAAAATTGTGTGTGAATATATTGGTGAATGAATTTTTAAAAGGATTTTGGAAAATAAGATCATAAGTTCCATAAAACGTTGAAACCGTCAGTTTTGAAGGTTTGGAGTCAGTTATCTTTCGTGTGTGGTTTGACTAAGTAAATGGACTCTAAAAATTATGAAATTTCTACAGAAGATAGTACTCTTCTTAAGGTTTAAAATGAGCTTTGGTTCACCCCAAATGAAGGTCTATAACTCCAGTTGTGATTTTTGGAAGATGACTTACAAAATAGGAAACGTTTTTGACTGTCTCTGGAGTGACAAAATGACGTTGGATTTCGTGCTAGGCAAAAAAAATTCCAAAAATTATGAAAATTTCCAGATGTGTAGTAGACATATAGAGCTTTAATTTGATAGGTAATTCGTCTTATTTCGATAAGAATACAGAAAGATATAAATTTTGGAAGATGGGTTACATGTCAGCAACTGTTTCTGAACAACAATTACAAGTTCGAAACCTAGGAATTAATGGCATATGATAGAATACTGAAACCAATTTTCCCAAAAACTAGACCTAATAAGGAGTTTATACAATTTTGATTCACCTAAAACCGATGTCTAGAACTCCATATATGAATTTTTGAAGTTCAGTCACTGTTACTGGAATTTTCTGTGCAATCCGAAAATAAAAGAGATTTTCACCAATAAAGGATTTTCATTTAAGAAGAAGGAATTGGAGATAGTGGAAGCTTGGAAAGCCATATTTCAAATCAAGAAGTTAGATATTTACTTCAGTGAATTTCCATAAATAATGGGAATTTATTTGTGTTACTATTTGTGCTAGGTATATTTTCGCCATTTGTGCACCAGGAAAATTATTAATATTTGTGGTCGACAGTCAGGTAGTAACCTTAATCTTCATATGCCTTGTGTTACTTTGTATGCTTGTTTTTCCATGGTTGTGGATCCGTGTCTCGTGAGAGATATGCGTTTATTTGTGCATTCAGCGTGGTCTGGGTTTGGCGCCTGACTTCTGTGTCTTTCCTAACGCTGTGGATCCGGGGCTTGCTATTTGAGCAGTCCTTCGTTTATTAGGACTTGGTTCTTCCACAGTAAATATTACATATGTGTATGGTATGCTTTTATTATATTATGTGTTATTACTGAATGCTTTGTGTTTAATTGTTTTCCTGATTATGGTGACATACATGCATTGCATACACTTTTCATATGAGATTAATGATTACTCTGGGATTCAATTATGAATCCCAGGCATTTGCAAAGCTTCAGGTAGTACTACTAGAGCAGCGACAGGAGATCACGGTAGTGGTGCAGAGTAGGATTAAAGTTTATGGTGGTGACTGTTGGTGTTTATTTAAGTTATTTTATTTAAGCTTGGATGACTATATTATTAAATTAGATATTTTAAGCAGTGTGAATTTGGATGACTGTATCTAATCCCTTCAAGGGAAGAATTTACTATCAAGTATTTTATTTTACCAGTATATTTGTCCAAACCGATAAGTGCTCTGCTGCTAAAACTCTGATATATGACATAACTAACTAAGGAAAATATTTTAATTAAATTGGATTAAGCTTAAGAATCACTCCACCCGCCACCTGAAAAGGTGAGGCTGGTTGGGGTGTTACAAGGATTAATGCTTGAGCTCAATAAACTACATAGGGGATTTTATCTATCACTCTATTAGTTTAGAATTATATATTTGAATTGCTTAATTTTAATATATGATTATGGACCTGAGATTAATGTTAATTATCTTTGTTGGTTTGATATTTGTAGTTGAGGTTGGATTTTGTAGTATGAAGATTATATGTGTATGAATTTCTTTGTGGTTACAATGTGATCAGTGGCCTTTTCATCTTTAGCCTTCGGGTCCACAATAAAAAATAACCAAGGATTACGTATAAGTAAACCTATGATTGTTCTCTCTTCTCGAGGAGCCTTTTATTGAATCTTAAGTAATCTAAATGACATGTGATTGCAATAAAAACAAGGGGAAAATTGGTTTCAGGATTTTCGAATTTATAAACTAAAATATGAATGCAATTCAATTAAATGCTAAACTATTATTTTTGGTATTTTCTATATAAAATGGAATGGATGAATGGAATGGTATTGAAGTGAAAATATGAATGATGAACGCTCTTAGAAATGGAATAGTGGCTATCATAGTTCAATTAGATGTAGGAGTAAATTTTCACTAATTCTTGATGAAAAACCCCAGGCAAACGCTTGAGTCTAGTGTTCTTAATTAATGATTACTCCTACTACCGTAGCTGTAATCACCTCTTAAGGCACTATTGAAGTACAATTAGTGTGCAATTAGGATTAGACTAATGTAACTTGCTTCCTTTTATTATGAATGCGATAACACGCCACTCAATTAATCCAATTCAATTATACTATCTAACAATAACACATAGAAAGTATAATATCATTGAATTAATAAGGAAAATACATATATATAAATCGAACAAGCCACAAAAATCCAATTTAATCACATAGGTTCAATCCACAAAGTTATCCAAATGAGTAAACTAAGTTTCAACAATCCAAACCAATATTCCTTAAATTAGGAAATCCAAATAAAATTAGAGAAAATAGATTAAACAAAATAAACTCCCTGTTTTGATGCTCTGGAACTCCAGCTACAATCCATCCCAAGAAGCAAATGAGATCATATGCTCATACTCATTGAAGAAGCCCACACGAGCAGCTTATCCAGTTCCCAAATTCTCAGATCTATGGTCTACTCCAATGGTGGCTAGTGGCGGTGATGGACAGGAAGGCTGACGGTGAAGGGATGAAAGGTGGAGGGAAGGAAAGAAGGATGGATTAGCTCCAAGGTTGCAGTGCTCCTCCCTGTTCTCATGGGTCTGCTCTGTTTGTGAATGCGTCTTTGTCTCCTCTGCAACTCACAGCGGAAGTTTGGTGAGGGAGAAGGATAGAGATCGCCAGCGGTGATGGTGGTGGGGGTGAAGTCGCCGACAACTTAGAGGAAGGTGGAGGTCGAAGGTCAATCCAGCGGCGCTACTCGTATGGTGTCTCGTTCTCCTCTGCAGCTCCATTTTTTTCTTTTTCAGCTGCCTCCCAGCTCGTTTTCTTGTTTCTACCTTGTGATTCTTTTTCTATTCAATTGACCTAATAACTCCCTTGGTCAAAATGTGCGTTTTGAGCAAGGGGCCAAAATGAAAAAAATTAAAAACTTGCAGAGGGATTAAAATGCAAAATCAGAAACTTTTACAATTTGATTTCAAACTTCATTTTTAAATTTGATTTAATCTTTTCAGGCAACTAAAATAAAAAAGAATAAATCTAACATCAAATATTCTCAGAAATATCAATGATCAAGAGTAATTACAATTTCTTTGAATTTTGTCCTTTTTAATCCTAATTTCATGTATTTATTCTTAATCTCAATTTATCATAAGAAGAGCATTTTAAGCTCAATAATTATGACAAAATGTATTAAGAATCCCAATTTAATTATTAAAAATCATATAAAAATATGGTTCAATCACAATGAAACTATGTTGATTAAAGTGTTATTGTCTAATTAATGTAGTTGATTTGTACCCTTGAGGGACTATTTAGCACTCAAATTTAAGAAGACTCACATTGCATCATTCCAATTTTAATTGCACATTAAGTGGTTTTACACAATATCTCAAGAGATAGTAGTTAGCTATTGTTGTAGGAATTATTATTAATTGGGAATATTGGACTCAAGTGGTATCTTGAGGTTTTTTTATTAAGACTTAATGAAGATCTACTCCCATAACCTTTTTGAGCAATGATAGCAACCTTCTTCATTACGAAGAACATCCATAGTTCATATTCTCACTCTAAATTCAAACATTTCTTCGTTACTTTCCAAAAATACAAAAAAAAGTAGAAATAGCTTTATCTTCATGAATTATAGTTTAAAGAAAACCAATTTCAAAGCCCTCTTTCTAATTATACTTTTATCACTTAGTTTAACCTAGGAACTCAAAATAAAATGTTCCTTGATAAGAGAACAATCCTAATTTGTTTGCACTATATTGCATTTTAATTCGTGGAAAATTGTGATTTGACCCTAAGGCGTCTAAGGTTATGTCAAATCAACATCCTCTTCTCTATCAGAGTTTGGATTTTTAGCGAAAATATTGGGAGAAGATTTCCTCAATGGCTTCCCTCTCAAAATCCCTCAGAAGAGCGTGTAAGACCATTGATTTCTCATCAATAAAATCTTGACTGTCCATTTTAATACCTTCAAAGCACATTTAGAGCCCTCAAAAATTATTTTATGATTTTAACAAAAACATCTGAATGGTCAGTCAAGATTTTATTGATGAGGAATCAACTATACATATGCTTCCAAGGGATTCTGAGAGGGAAGCCGCTAAGGAAATCCGCTATAGAAAGAATTGGGTGTTGTGTTTTCGAATGTTGAAATATGTCATTACTATTTCACTAGCTTTCCCAGATCCCATCACTTTTGGGATGCAAAGATCGCCTCTTGCATCGGCGAGTAGCTGGGCTTTTGCCTCAAGGAAATTGTGGTCAACACAGTTGAAATTGACGTTCTTAAAGAGCAATCCTGGTCGCTTCACTATCAAATGATGTTCTTATTGCTATTCGACTCCATCAAACGCGCCGCCATAGAAGTTACAAGACTAGATAGATTGTTGGGTGGCTTACATCCTTGAGTAAGTTTCAATTTTTTTTTGTTGGAAAATTTGGGGCATTGTTTTTGGTGTCTACACTAGAAAGCGTTGCTCTAGAAACTAGAAGGGGTGAGATTATTTTTCGTCTTAAAACTTAAAATGTAAGATCTTGAAAATAGTTTTTTGGAAAATTAATTTTGAAAGATTAGAAGGCAATATGTTTCGTTTGAATATTTTGTTCAAAGGTTCTGAAATTTCAAATAATGAAAGGAAAAAGTGCGGTTGGATGATTTGTTTTTAGTTGAAGTGCATGATCATAGCAGCAAAAAATGAGAGTTGAGTCTCTTGGACCAATTATTCACATTGAACGTAGAATAGATTTTGGATTAAATTGAGAGTTTATCAGAATCTTTAAGGCATCTAGTGCAGTAGAAAAGAATTATCCTGTTGATGCATTAGAGATCATTGAACATGATACATTATGTAGTGGGCCATGTAACTAAGAAGCCTATTATAAATGAGAGGCCCAACCGAAATAAGAAAAGCCCAGCGTACCTGCAACATTACTTCCAGTAATTATTCTCAGCAAAATCACGCAGCCATAAATTTAGCATTTAAAGATCTCATTCAAATAAACTAAATCCTAGGAAGTCTGTTATTTAAGTCCCTATTAGTAGGATTAGTTGTTCCTTTAATTTAGTAATTTAAATTTCTAACTTAGGATTTGTATTTCTTTAAATAGCCTATGCTGGGCAAGAATAAGAGGATGAGTGTTTTGACAAATGTCTTATCTTCCTCCCTTTTCCCTCTCCCAGTTTTCCCTCCTCACCTTTGAACGCCTTACATTTGGTGCTTTCATTGAGAGCCCATTAATCTCCCCCACCCAACCCCGTGTCTTAGGTCCCAGACCAACACAGACCAACCCACCTCGACCCAAACTGAAAGTGGAGCTAAATCACTAAGAGGGGGTGAATTGGGGATTTTTAAATTCTTTTCGCAAGTTCTGTTTTGTGATTGTTAAAACAGAGTGTAGGGAAGAGAAGAGGAACACAATAGTTTATACTGGTTCGGTCCAACTCTATGACCTACGTCCAGTCTTCAGGCACCCTGAGTATTTTACTATATCACTTGATTACACCCTTTGTAACTCAAGAGCAATTCTCTCACTAGAAGTTGCTCCCCCTTACACGTTGTAATCAATGAACCCCAATCTCCAAGTCCCCTGACTTAAGATTGTTTACAATAAATGAAATACAAACAGAAAACTCTCTTTAAGAGTGGATAAGATTAAACACTGAAGCTCAATAGTATCAAAAGATACTTTGTACAGAAAAACATAAGAGTAGATGAAAAAATTTAATGTTTTTTCGTTTTCTGGCTCAATAGTTCTTGAGAAAAATTGAATGTTGCACTATTTATACTTAGAGTGTGATTAATGACCGTTGCAAGCTTCAATATGACAGTTGATGAAGTTGTCTATCAGTTGGAGGCATTGTGGTCTCTTCTCTCTGTACTCTTTTGTTCATTCTTTGTGTTGTAGGATAAAAGTTGACTTCCTTGTGTTTCTATCTGTTGGAATGTTAGTGTCAGGTAAATGTCTTTTTATCCTTTTTGCATTATGCAGAGCTTGGTAGATCAAACTATTGCAAGTTAGGTGGCCTTGCATTTAATGCTCTGACATGCCTTTTTGCTCAAGTTGAAACAACTTTTATAATCTTCATAAATCATCACTAAAACAGCTGAAATCCACTAGCAAACATGTTAAACATATCTCATGAAGTTGACAAGTAATGATAGGAGGCATTAAGATCAAACAAGATAGTTTTTACAGATTCGGCAAATTTGAATTTTCAACTACCACGACGCAAACTCAAGTTTGTGTATCAATACTCGAATTTGTCACTATACACTTAAGTCTATACTCGAGTTTCCATATCGATACTCAAGTTTCCTCCTTCCAAAGAGGAAAGTCGTGATTTGAGCTTTGGAGCTTCAATTTTGCTAGAGACCAATACTCGAGTTTCTAAGCGAAACTTGAGTTTTGGACTCTTAAAGAATATATGTCCAAAACATCAAAACTTGAGTTTTCATTCAAAACTAGAGTATTGAAATCAATGAAAACTATCGATGCTCTCTGTATGACCAAAACTCGAGTTTCGAAACCTAAACTCGAGTTTCCATTTTTAACTTGAAACTCAGAGAGATCTTCAGTCATTTCAAAACTAGAGTTTCCCAAACCTAAGTTTATAAGTGCTTGGCTTGAAACTTGAGTTTTCAATGCTATACTCGAGTTTCCATTTGAAATATGAAAACATTTGAATTTGGAGCCAAGTGGGAAACTAGAGTTGTCATTCCAAAACTTAAGTTTTCAAATGCTTAAAAACGTGAAAACATTTTGATCTCCAAAACTTGAGTTTCCAGACTGAAACTCGAGTTTTGCCAAAACTTGGAAAAACTTAGAAACTCCGGAAACTGGAGTTTCTTATCTCCTTTGAAAATATTGAAGAGTCTCTTTGGCCTAAACTTGAGTTTTCAAATCAATACTCGAGTTTGTCATGATGGAAACACTTGCAATGCTCTTTGTAAGGCCAAAACTCGAGTTTCCAAATAGAAATTGCAGTTTTGCCTTTGTCCATTAAAATTGAGCTTTTCTCTGTGAGGTCAAAACTCGAGTTTTGATCCTTAAAATCGAGTTTGCCTTAGACAGCAAGTTTTTACTTTCGTGAGACAAAACTTCAATTTTGATTTTACAATTGTTTGTTATCATCAAAACCCATAGAGAACTAACATAAACCACCTTACTTAGACTTTCCCCACTATAGCCAGGGAGATCCTACAGATTAGTTATTTGAGGTTGACCAATACTGTGAGTAATATAACATCACAGAACCTGAACGTCTTTGCAATGCGTGCTTCCATCTTGATGCACTTGCATCAAGCTGGTATTGCACTTATTCTCGTGATGGCCTTATCACAAATTGGGGAGAATTTCGTACCGCTATCTTAAGTCACTATGGGCCCACTGTCTATAACGACCCTACTAAAACTTTATGCAAACTATCACAAACAGGAACAGTCCGTGAATATCAAACAACGTTTGAATTATTGTCTAGCAGAGTTATGGGGCTTCCAGACTACCTCAGAAAGAGTATGTTCATTTCTGGTCTTAAACCAAAAATTCACAGTGATGTCCAAGCCCACCTACCTGCAACCTTTCATGCCGTATAAGGTTTAGCCAGAAACTTTGCTGAGGCAAATGAACGTTACTCACGTTAGGTGCCGCGTAATCAACCTACTACTACTTCTCCCTCACCCAAGGAACCGACACCCAGCTCAGCTTCAGTACCAATCAAATGGTTATCCCCATCCGAAATGCTTGCACGAAGAGAAAAAGGTCTATGCTACAATTGTGATGAAAAATATGTCTTTGGCCACAAATGCAAACCAAGCGCCAAATTTTTGTATATGGTGGTCGATGATCTTGATGAGATAGAGCAACCACAGGAAATCGCAGAGGAACCTCCCATGAATCACCCACTTTTCCAGAAATTAGTTTTAATGCTCTTTTCGAACTTCGTTCTTCCAAAGCTTTACGCCTCATCGGACAAATTCACGGTTCAGCGGTGCAAATTTTAGTTGACAGCGGCAGTACCCATAACTTCATCACCAATCACACTGCAAAACATTTGAATTTACCAGTACAATCCATCACTCCATTTCAGGTCCAGGTCAGCAATAGTGACAACCTTTTCTACAACGGGTTATGTGCCACGGTTTCCCTAATTCTCCAAGGCCAATATCTATTCCACATTGATTTATATGTTCTTGACCTACAGGGTGCAGATATTGTTCTAGGAGTTCAATGGTTATCTACTTTAGGGCCAATAATCATAGACCACAAAAACATAATAATGAGCTTTTCCCACAAAAACAAACCTATTACCCTTAAAAGTAATTCTTACCTTACCCCATGTCCTATTACTCACTCACAGCTCCATAAACTCATAGCTCAAGAACCCATACAAGCCTACCTCATGTGCCTATCCATAACAGATCCACAACCCAACCACTCCATCCTAGATGTAATTTTGCCTACTATCTCCATCATCCTTGACAGTTACACTAATGTTTTTAGTATTCCTACCCAACTCAAAAGAGCCAACATACCACCACATCAATCTCATACCACACACTAAACCCATCCTAGTCTGCCCCTACCGCTACCCCCACTACCAGAAAAATGAAATAGAAAAAATTGTTTCAGAAATGTTAACAGATGGCATCATTCGTCCTAGTCATTCAGCCTACAGCTCCCCCGTCTTTTTAGTTAAAAAGAAAGACAACTCTTGGTGCTTTTGTGTAGATTACAAAGCACTCAATGCTATCACAGTACAAGATAAATTCCCAATACCCACAATTGATGAGCTTTTGGATGAGTTACATAGAGCAACAATTTCTTCTAAACTGGACTTACGGTCAGGGTACCATCAAATACTAATGCATCCCGAGGATATTCACAAAACAGCTTTCAGGACTCACCATAGTCATTATGAATTCCTCGTTATGCCTTTTGGGCTTACTAATGCTCCTTCTACATTCCAAGCAACCATGAATGAAGTTTGTGCATCCTTCCAAAGGCGATTTGTGGTTATCTTTTTTGATGATATACTAATTTACAGTTCCAATGTACAGAAACATGAAAACCATCTAAGGCTAGTATTAACTACCTTAAGAAACCACTGCTTCTTTGCAAAACGTTCAAAGTGTCTATTCGCTAAGGAATCCATACACTTCCTTAGTCATATAATCTCTAGTCAAGGTTTATCACTAGATCTTGAAAAGATCAGTTCCATTAAAAACTCGTCAATCCCAACTACAGTCACTCAAGTTTGTGCATTCCTAGGTCTGGTCGGTTACTACAGGCGATTTATTAAACATTTTGCTACCATTGCTGCACTTCTCAGTGATCTGCTCACTCAAAAAGGATTTTCATGGGGTGATAAAGAAAATGTTGCTTTTATTCAAATGAAAACCCTCCTCACCGAAGCTCCTATCCTCACTCTACCGGATTTTTCCTTACCATTTATTATTGAAGCTGATGCATAAGGGGTAGGAATAGGGGTCGTACTCATCCAAAAAAAAATAACCTATTGCATTTTACAACCGCAAATTATCTCCTACTATGCAACAAAGATCAACTTACATTAGGGAAATGTATGCTATAATTAGTGTTGTGTCTAAATGGCGTCAATACCTATTGGGTGGCACTTTTGTTATTCGTACTGATCAGAAGAGCATGTATCACCTAATGAATCAAGTTGTTCAAACCCTACAACAACAACAATTTTTATCACAGCTACTCAGGTTCTCATATACCATTGTTTACAAATCTGGCAAAACAAACACTGTGGCTGATGCCTTATCCAGATTTCCAGAAGAATACACGGATCAACCAATTTCTCAGTTAGCAACAATCACAGGGCCAACATGCAGCATTACAGAGACTCTACAACAAGAATTAACCACAGAACCCTATGCTATTCAAGTCACTCAAGGCCTTCTTGTGGAACCACACAAATGGGAAGAATGGAGAATAAAAAATTGTCTCTTATTTCATAAATCCTAAATCTTCATACCTGACGGGTCTTCACTAAAGCACAAATTATTGCACGAGTTCCATGACTCGTTGCTGGGTGAGATTTGTCAAAGAGTGTGAGATTTGCTAGAAAATCAAACCCCCAAATAACTCCCCTTATTGCTTACTCCAGCCTCTTGACCCTCCCACAACAATCTGGATAGATTTAAGCATAGATTTCATCACGCATTTTCCTCACTCTAACGGATTTTTGGTTTTTTTTTTTTTTGTGGTTGTTGACAGGTTATCAAAAGGAGCTCACTTTATCCCCTTACCTATGCATTACATGGTGGCCAAAAATCACCAAAGTCTTATGGGAATCTGTGGGCAAACTCCATGGTTTTCCCCGCACCATCATCTCAGATCACGATCCAATCTTCCTAAGCACTTTCTGGCAAACACTCTTCCAGTTGCAAGGCACCTCCCAATGTTACAGCTTTGCTTATCATCCCCAAAACAATGGGCAAACAAAAAGAGTCAATAGGTGTTTGGAGCAATACCTTCGATCCTTTGTCCATGAACATTCGTAAACATGGTCGAAGATCTTAAGCTTTGCCGAATTCCACTTCAACACATCCTTCAATCGCTCCACAGGTTTCACACCCTTCGAAGTCACTTTCGGTATTCTTCTGCCGAACCTCTTAACGTACTGTCTGGGTAGTAGCAACTTGGAAGCCGCCGACATAGATCTTTCAACAAGAAACAAAATCATGAGTAGTTTAAAACAAAATCTTCACTAAGCACAGAATACCATGAAAGCCTATAGTGACAAGAAACAGAAAGCAATGGAATTCAAAGCAGGGGATCTCGTCTTACTCAAGCTATAACCATATCGTCAACAATCTGTACTCCGACGACGCTCGCAGAAATTATCCCTTCGTTACTACGGGCCCTTCAAAGTCCTAGAGAAGATCGGAGTAGTATCTTACAAATTGCAATTACTCGAGACTTCTCGTATTCACCCAGTCTTCCACGTTTCCCTGCTTCGGTCATTCACCTCACCTACTCCAATTACAGTTCATCCTTTACCAAAAAAATCAAAGGACAACCAACCAATACATGAAGCTATCGCAATCTTGGGGGCCAGGGAAGTTTGGAAACAGGGGAGGAAGGTGAAAGAGTTACTCATACAGTGGTTTGATGTTATGCCAGAAGACGCCACTTGGGAGGAAGAACGCGCTATCACTCCACCGGACGTCGCCGCCGAACTTGGCTCTCCAACCAGGACTCCTTTATCTTTAACAGAGACACCAACCACAGCTTCCCAAATCGAGCTACCTCCACTCATTGACAATGGCACTAACACAAATCTGAGCAGACCATACCCAGACCACCATCCGACGGTCCACAATTCTGCCACACGGCCTGCACCCAGTGGCCTTGTTTCTTTGCTCACCCCTATCCATGAGGACATAGCTATTTTGATGGGCAAGGGAATGTCGTGGGCCATGTAACTAAGAAGCCCATTATAAATGAGAGGCCCAACCGAAATAAGAAAAGCCCAGCGTACATGCAAGATTACTTCCAATAATTATTCTCAGCAAAATCACGCAGCCATAAGTTTAGCATTTAAAGATCTCATTCAAATAAACTAAATCCTAGGAAGTCTGTTAGGAAGTCTGTTATTTCAGTCCCTGTTAGTAGGATTAGTTGTTCCTTTAATTTAGTAATTTTAATTTCTAAATTAGGATTTGTATTTCTTTAAATTGCCTATGTTGGGCAAGAATAAGAGGATGAGTGTTTTGACAAAAGTCTTATCTTCCTCTCTTTCCCCTCTCCCAGTTTTCCCTCCTCACCTCTGAACGCCTTACACATTAGAGATCAGAAAGTGTCGATCTCAAACTACTGCTAGTTACATCTGGGGCAATCTCCCTTCTTACCACATCTATCCTGATTCGTCAAATATGCTCAATATATGAGGCACCAATGTTGAAATGGATTGTATGAATGTGATATGTGAATTGACCATGATACAATTCTGTGTTTGAACTTTAAAGTATCAGTAGCTCTCTACAATTTCTTTCTTTTTTTTTTTTTTTGGGTGAACGGAAAGGGATTTGAATCCCCAAGACAAATGAGATTTTTTATTTCGAAGCTTTGTTGATGGGGCAATTTTTAGTTATCTTAAATGATATATGTTATTTTGTTCATCATTGGCCCAAAGAAGGACACATTCTGTTTTGTTCAACTTTCCTTGTAGATGAAGGGAATTGAACTTGTAGGTATACGGTTTTTTTTTTTTTTTTGACAAAAGAACTTGTAGATATACAGCTTAAGTAGACTGTATAACTGGACATGGTAGTATGGATTATTGTTCTTACTACATTTCAACCCATTTAATGGATATTTGCTTGCTGACTTGAAAAATTAAGAGATATGACAGAGGTTTTGATATTCTCTAATTTAATTTTTTAATATTCCAATTATGTGAGCTCACACACTTATGTTATTGTTTGTAAATCAAATTAGTAATTTCTGAATTTATGATTTGTAATTGCTAATTTATGAAAATATATTTTGTCAGGATCATATACATGAGATGGAGGCCAAGCTGAGAGAGTCTGAGGAATCAGTGGAATAGCCATCTTCATTGAGGGCAGCTACAGACCAACCTAAGCCCCATGGTCAGGTTCGTGGCCTCAGTTTTGATTCAAAACTGACTAAGGTACATGGCAGTAGCAGACAACAAGGATTAGTCGAGGCTTCATTTTCACAGACGGCATTTGAGCCACAGGCGGGGATGCTGGGCATGAAGAGACCTCTTGAGGGCGACCTGCAACTGCTGAAAGCAAAGTTGCTGGCAGCAAGGAAGGAAGAGTTTCGATATCATGCAGAGATTCAAGCTTATCAAGCTCATGCATGAAAGGCACTACGCAGATACTGGAAGCAGCAATAATATCACATTATTGAGCATTGCACTTAAAAAAGGACTGCTAGAATGGATCCACATTTCAAAAACAAAAATACGGAGGTTTTCCCCTTTTCCAACCTCCCATTAGAGACAAATTGGTTAATATCAGATTAATTACATACTTGGTGTTAATTTTGGAGAATTGTTTTAGTATCATTGTTAATTAATATATTGTTAATTTAAAATTACCTCTGATCTTTATCAATATAGTATAGGTTTTAATTTTAACAATTTATATTCAAAAGCAGAAAATAAATGTAGCTTTCAACGGCAATATCTCTGCGAGGACAAATTTCGCCCTTGATACTCCACTTTTAATGATGATTGTTGTTTTGGCACCTTCCAATGTACTTTCATGGATAGATCTGCTATAGGAGAAAAAAAAATCTTACTGTTTGTTTAATATTTATATAGGCTATAGTTGTGTAAGAATAAATAATTAAAAAATGGGAATATTCTATTTAAATATTTTTTGAATTTACAAAACCCCTATAAGCCAACTAAATTTGATAAAGGACTAACAAGACAGGAGAGGTGATGATGGATATGCAAATTTATGTGAATTTACTCTTTTGCCCTTATTTTTTAAATAAAGTAAAAAAAAGGAAAAGAAATACGAATCTTGCTGGAGGGCCACTGTAGCCACCGATGGAGAGCCACCGGACAGTAAAATTATAATTTAGAATACTAAATAGTACTAAAAAAATTCTTCATGATCTTAAAAAATTATTTTAGGTTCTTGAAAAAATATTTTAGAGTGTTAACTTGTATTAAAATGACACTTCAAGATACTAACTTGTACTAAAAAATTCTTCAAGATTTTGAAAAATTATTTTAGGATCGTGAAGAAATATTTTGGAGGTACTAACAAGTATTAGGAGGGTACTTTAGAATATTAACTAGTACTAAAAAAATAATTCATCATCTAAAAAAAATTATTTTAGGATCTTCAAAACATATTTCAAATGCTAACTTATACTAAAATTATACTTTATGATATTTTTTTCAAGATCTAAAAATAATTTTTGTAATATCCTAAATTATTTTTTTTTTAGTACCACTCAATATCTTCAAGTATCCTTTTAGTATGAGTCAATACCCTGAAATATTTTTTTCACGATTCTAAAATAATTTTTTAAGATCACGTGTTATTTTTTCAGTACTAGTTAGTATCCTAAAGTGTCATTTTAGTACCAGTTAGCACCCTAAAATACTTTTTCATAATCCTAAAATATTTTTTCAAGATCATGAAGAATTTTTTTCGTACCAGCTATTATCCTGAATTATATTTTTACTATCCATAAGTGTCTGAATATATATATATATATATATATATATATATATATATATATATATATTAAGAAAAATAGGATCAGGGCAGCGCCAAAACATCGCGTTTGATGCAGCAGATTGCAGCGGACTTACATTCGCAAATGATGTAAGCTATGTCCAACTTTCCTATTAAGTGTAGAATGTAAAGGGGCCATATTCTACCAACAAACCTTGGTCCTAGTAGATATAGTGAAGGGCTTTTAACTACTTAAGCATGAAATCTCAAATTTGGGTTTGGGTAAATGTAAAACATATCAATAACTGACATGCTTTCATCCTGACGAATGAATTTGTAAAACCCATTACTGAAATTGTAAATCCCATTAATGAACTTCTAAATACCTTTAATGAATTTGTTATTCCTATTACAAATTTTGTTAAAAAATGCTCAGATTTTATTTACTCTTGTGAATCTCATTATATATATCGTGTAACGCCCAACCTTTAGGGGCTCTTATTCAACAGAGTTATCGCGCATCGAATCGAAAGAATTTGGACAACTTGAAGCTGAATACAAGTTTTCAGGGGAAAACTACTTGATTAATACAACTCAGAATAACTATATTATTACAATTCTCCGTCTAGTTCAGACATCCAGCATTATATGTTCGAGATAGGGAAACAAAATACAATCCGAGTTATGATACAGTCCGACCGCAAAATAATAAACACAAAGCCGCTTCTCGTCACAGCTGCGTCTCGCTTCGTGATCCCGACCCACTACCTGTTTCTTTCACAGAGTTTGGAGTTCCAATGAAGGCACCCCAGGGGTAAAAGTTAATCTTATAAGAGAGAATGAAGCATTAATGTCCACATAGCACATGAAAGCACAACTAAAGATGCAATAAAATGAATTCTTGTCGTAACCGCAGCTACTAGCTAAGGACCGCAACCCTTTAGGACACGCAGCCCCAATCCATAGCTAGGATATACATTTATTCATTTATCAAGCAAGCATGGCTAATCATACAAGAACACAACAATACAGGCTAATAAGATAACAATTACCCACCTCGGTCTTGAGTCCTTGAGTCATTCTTGGTAGTGCCGGGATCAGCAGAGGTATCTCGAAATACCTATGAATGTTATTACGGTCATTAGTCACTTGGGACATCGGACGCTCCTAATATATCTCTCTCTCTTCTAGATTCCCATTAAGTGTCGGGTTGTGCTAGTGCGTGTGTTGAAATGTTGGGTTATATTGTGCTGACATAAGCTTTGTGTCATAGTTGTCAAGTTTGTGGTTATAGGTTGTGTGTTGTTGTCGTTGCCGAGTTGTAGTTGTGAAGGTATAGTTGTATGTTGTGGTTGTATGTTGTTTAGTTGTGTTATAGGTTGTGATTGCCAGGTTGGTAGTTGTATTGTATGTTGTTGTAGTTGTAGATTGTAGTTGTTGTGTTGCCGAGGTGGGGTTTATGTGAAGTGGTTGTTGAGATAGAACTTGGGTGGTGCAGTTGTGTGCCCATTGATTATCGCGGAATGGCATGGCCATGTTAAGGAAACAGTGTTGGGAATCGTTCCTCCTAGTTTCCTTTGCCTTAGTAATTATACTATCTAAGTTTCCTTCCTCTTATCATGCATCTTGAAATCTCATTTTTATCTCTCCTTCTATCCAGTCTTCCCCAGATTTACGATTTATGCAACAAAACTAGAATAAACTTTCTGGGTTTTCCCTCTACGGTTCTACTTCCCAAAACTCTTTTCTCCGAATGCAAACAAAACTAGAAAAAAGAAAGAATCGATAGTTACCTTCTGTCCGATGAATCCTTCGTTGTTATTGTACTCCTTAACCTTCAACCCTTAATGCATGCACAGAAGGAGTATATGAAGCTAAATCACAGCAACCGCTCCTTTGCTTTGCCCTCTCTTTCTCTCTTTAAACTCAACTCTTGTTTGTAATAAGGCTAATGAACTTCCTGACATCTCTTTTATATTGATCTTGTTTGACTGGAAGGACAACAAGAGTAGGTGAAACTGCTGCTCTTGCGTGCTCAGAAAGGGAGGAAAGGGTGCTGACACGATATGGGGTAGGATTTCCAGTCATTTTTTGTGTGATTAACCTTCCATTCTTAATAAAATATAAATTATTTGACAGTGGGCTGGATTAACTTAATTGAGCTTAGAGAAATTGAATAATATTAAGGCCCAAAGTCAAATAATTCTGACGACTTCACAGTCCAAAATCCGTCTTCCAGATCCAGAAATGCTGACTTTGGATTCCAACAATCCGACATATTACATATCGTATTTATATTCATATATTATATAACACACACACACACACACACACACAATTGGATTCATAGAATTGAACAAAATCTTAGCACTATGAACAAAATTTTTAATGTGAATAATATGTTTAGTGATGAGTTTAAAAAGTTCATCAATGAAATTCACAACAAATGTAATGGGATTTGCAACAGTGTTTTTTATGGAAAAATTGTTAAAAAGAATATATATATTTGTTAATGTGTGTGTGTGTGTGTGTTAAAGGAACCAAGAGGGGGCTAAATTGGGGATTTCAAAAACTTTTTTGATTGCTTTTGAAAACCAACCAGTAGCACATATAACTGAGGAGGGAAGAGGAAGCTTGACACAGATGAGTTATACTAGTTTGGTCTTAACTCCTGACCTACGTCCAGTCCCTAGACTCTCTGAGATTTCTCACTATCTCTTTGATCAATTACACACTCTGTAACTTAGGATGATCCTCTCACAATAGAACTCACTCCCCCTTACAAGTTGTAATCTGATCCCACACTCAAGGTCCCACTACCTTAAGTTTACACAACAAGTTTAATTCGAATTTCACAAAGACTCTCTCTACGATCCCAACAACTGTTATCTTAGCCCGCCATTGGTCATGTGTCATAATGGCACATCTTTTTTAATATGGTTGTTTGACTGAGTTATTATTGTTGGGTCAAATTGTGAGTAGCACTCCTAATGTTATGGAATATGAATAAATGTAAATGAGGATTTACATGTTAGTTAGATTATTGATCCTGATATGATCGTTAATTGATTAGGCACTATAAGGATATCTTAGGTGCTAGAGGGTTACTTAAGTAAGGGTGTATCTATATAATACCCCACTGCTCTTATTGTATCTCAATTCTATTAAGATTTGAATCACATTGTCATTGCGAAAGAATTATTCATAATTCGTCTTCTCTCTTTTTTTCTTTCTAATCCTCTCTTCTTCTCACTTTCATCTAAATACCATAACACCTAAAGACATTTTTTATATTTACACAGACTCAAATTCGAGGTTTCATGCTTAAGCATTTAAAACCCGTCTACTAGGACCAACGTTTGTTGGTACAATATGGGCCCTCTACATTCTACACCTTGTATATTAGAGAAGTTATGTGTTTGGACCTATAGGAGTGAGAATGACGATAGATATAGGTGGTGGGTGTTGTTGTAATTGTCTTCTTTCAAAATAATAATAATAATAATAATAATAAGGTATCAACTTTTATGGAAAAATTCCATTTAAATATTAAATGAAATTTCAAAACCCTAAATGTTTGGTAAAGGACTTAAATGTGATATAGACCAAATTGAGATTTTAAAATGTTGGTGAATTTATCCTCTTACCCACAGTTTTTAAGTATATTAAAAATAATGACCCTCGCTGATTAGACACAACTTTAATTGCCTTTAGGTCTAATCTGTAGAGGAAGGAAATCACCAAGAGGGGGGTGAATTGGGGATTTCAAAAACTTTTTCGATTGCTTTTGAAAACCAACCAGTAGCACATATAACTGAGAAGGGAAGAGGAAGCTTGACACAGATGATTTATACTGGTTCGGTCTTAACTCCTGACCTACGTCCAGTCCCCAGACTCTCTGAGATTTCTTACTATCTCTTTGATCAATTACACACTCTGTAACTTAGGATGATCCTCTCACAATATGACTCACTCCCCCTTACAAGTTGTAATCTGATCCCACACTCAAGGTCCCACTACCTTGAGTTTACACAACAAGTTTAATTCGAATTTCACAAAGACTCTCTCTAAGAGTAAGATGAAATAATCACTGAAGCTCAAAGTAAATGAATAAGACTAATGAAATGAATACAAGATGAAAGCTTAGAGTCTCTTGGTATTTCGTTCATTGTCTTCTCTGTGTCTCCAGTTGCTGAAGCTTTCTCTTTTTATAGAGCTGAGGAATGATTACCGTTGGGCACTTTTGAAGCTTCTGCTGGAAAGAGACGTTAGGATAGTTCAGATTGAGACATCAGGCTCCTCTCCATTGCTTACCCACGTCTGGTTGTCTGCCATAGTGTCTGTATATTCTCTTTGTCTGATGATAAGGTTCTTTTGGCAGTTCAGTGGATATCTTAGCTTTAAAGCTGATTTCATGAATATTTTATTCAGCGTTTTGAAGCTTTGACGAAAATGAGAATCTGAAGCTTGAAATGTGTTAATGGAATCTGTAACTTATGAACAAAC
Organism: Acacia confusa; assembly: GCA_037074495.1. NCBI lineage: Eukaryota > Viridiplantae > Streptophyta > Magnoliopsida > Fabales > Fabaceae > Acacia > Acacia confusa. The sequence goes on along the minus strand of CM073504.1, from coordinate 9,202,972 downwards.
TTATCAAACATATATATAATGATTTGTAAATCCATTTAAGTGTAAAACAGTTCATAAGATTGAATCAGAAAGATGAAAAGCGCGACATTTAAAACAGAGATCTGTTAGGTTCGAGTTTAAAACCAGTAGGCTCGAGTCTGTTCGTGAAAACTCAAGCATGAAATGGGTAGGCTCGAGTCTACCCTTTGTATAACAGAGTTCATCGTGATTAATCTTTGAGAATATTTTGAAGTAGCGCATAGGCTCGAGTCTATTAGTGACAGGCTCGAGTCTAGAGCTGTTTACGACGAAATCAACTTTACGTACAAAGGTGTAGGCTCGAGTCTGATCGGGCCATGAAACTTTGATAGCTCTCTGTCTGAACCAAACTCGAGCCTAAACTGTTAGGCTCGAGTTTGCTTCAGCCAAACGCTTTGAAGATGCTTTTCAAACTGAGATAGGCTCGAGTCAATAAACTTATGCTTGAGCCTATTTTTGTGAAAAACTTTTTTTGCTCTCTAGAAGGGATAGGCTCGAGTCTAACCTCTTAGGCTCGAGCCTGCTCTCAAGACAATTTGATTAAAGAGATCTCTGTAAGGCTTAGGCTTGATTTAAAACATGTATGCTTAAGTTTAAAATCATGAAAGATGCGACATGCTCTCTGTAAGGCATAGGCTCGAGTTTAATCAGGTAGGCTCGAGTCTATCTTAGAGTAACAGACTTTATTTGCTCTCTGTATGTCGTAGGCTCGAGTTTAACATGATAGGCTCGAGTCTGCCTTAGTTATAAAACATGAAGTTTACTCTCTGCCACGAGCAGGCTCGAGTCTATTAAGTTAGGCTCGAGTTTGCTTATGTTGAAGGTCATGAATCATGTCCTCTGTTACGCGCAGGCTGAGTTTGCCCAAGTTCAAAATGCTTATTTACTTTCTGTTAAGTATAAACTTGAGTCTATCAAACCTAGATTCAAGTTTAACTTATATTATAAGATTTAAATCAATTTTAACAATCTTTAAGTATGTTTAAACTTTACCAACAAGTTTACAATGTTCTGTTATCATCAAAACACATAGAGAACTAACATTCTCCCCCTTTTTGATGATGACAACATTTGTAAACTTAATTTGACAGAGATTTTGAGATTTTCAAAACATAGATAAGCTGAAATTATTTGAGCAAAGATCAGAGTCATAGAAATTCACAATAGTCATAGAAATTCACAGCACATTTTATATTGCTCAGGATATCTTAGAAGTTCATTGTATTAACTTAAAACGTTCAAACTTACAAAGGATGAAGCACACATAGAACAAGTTAAACAAACATAGAATAACTAAAACAAGATAACTCTAAAGCTTAAAATAACTTCTTTACTCTTCACTTTTCTTCTCCCCCTTTGGCATCATCAGAAAGGGATGGATCATAGGTAGGGACAGAGGTGATGGGAGTGATAGGTAGGGTTGTCTTGAGGAGAGGAACATTGGGAGGTGGAGGTAGAACTTATGAAGAGGAATCTGAAAAGGATGAAGGGAAATGATAGGTATAGAAGAGGATGGAGGGACAGGAGGGACATATGGAATAATGTCAAGGATAGGAGGATTTGGCCTAGTTGGTGAGGTTGGATGGGTAGGAGAGGGTAAAATGGGAGTGTGAGATGAGATGTGAGGAGATGGTGGTGAATGGTGAGGAGGTGAGGCAATAGGAGAGGGAGGTATTGTAGAAGTATGAAGAGGAAGGCTTTTTGTGGATGAAGAAGAATGAGAAGGATAGGCTGAAAGTTGAGGAACAGGATCAAGATGAGACTGGGCTTTCAGGAGTTTGGTAAGCTCCTCCATGCTCTCATTCAAAAGCTTTAATTGCTCACTTTGAGCAACTTGGACTGTGACCAAGGAATTATGGCTGTCAGTGACTTTATCAACCATTGCCCCAATTTTAGCCTCAATTACTCTTACTAGCTCAAGGTATCTGGCATTTAGATTGATCTGTAAACTGTGAAAGATGTCAGTCATAGCCTTTTCAACAGTGTTCTTGATAAAGGCCTGAAGGCTTGAAGATGGAGGTTGAGACTCAAAGTCATGTTGCTCAAATGGGAAAAGGGTAGCTTCGGTTGTCTTGGACACAGATGCCTTAGACTGAGAGGGAGCTCTGGACTACCCTGAACCTTCTTGGAGATTGATCCTCATAAGATTCAGATGATGCTTCCCAAAAATTGGGGTAGGTATAGGGTCATCATTGGCCAAATGCCATATTTTCTCATTGAAGAGAATCACTAAGACCAGAGTTAGGAAGGGGATCTGAGAGGAATGTCTGGAGGCAAATTTGAATCTCAGCATTTCTTGCAGAACCCAATAGCCAACATTATGGGGTTTTTGATCAATAATGGAAGCAAAGAGGGGAAATCCCTTTTTGCAAAATCGGTGAAGTTGCTTCCTTTTTGTAGAAGGTTTCTAGCATAAATATACCAGATTGCTCTATATTCAGGAATCATGGCAGCAGGAGTGAAATTTAGGATTTTTCCTGAGGTGGGGATGGGTGTGTTTGGTCTGAGAAGCTTAAAAATTTCCTGATCATTGTATTTGTACTCATTGACAGGAGGAGGTTTGGATATTTGCAAGAGTGAATTCAAATACTTGGCAGAAATGGTGATCTTTTTGCCTCTGAGTTTGGTAGTAAATCTTTCCTCTAATAAATTATCATCCTCATCTAGCACATTGTCAGTTTTCATCCGGAAATAAAAAGTCTTGATAATAGATGGACTGTAGGAGGCTTTAATGGCCAATAGAGATTCAAAAGGTTTGAGCCAGGTGATAAATCGATGTTGCAGTCTTCCTTAACTTTCTGTAAGTCAACAGAAACTACTAGGCAAAAGGTTTTGTGGGAAAATTGTTCCTTGAACATGGTAGCTTCTTTTCCCAAAAACTCTATAGGTTTATCTAGGAAGTCTTTTGGTTTAGAAGGAATATCATTGATTTTCAGAATGGCTAGAATTTCTTTAGGTACCTTCGATTGGGATTTCGTTGGGGTAGTTTTGGAAGAGCTTTGGTCTTTACTAGCTCTAAACTCAGATGCAGGAACTGCCACCTTCTTCTTCTTGGTAAGCTTAGCATCCTTAGAGATTGATTCCTTATCCTTTCGGAAGGCAGCTTCAGGATCAATAACCTTCTTCTTTGGGCTTCCAGTTGGTTCCTGGATAACCAACTTCCTAGGTTTGGTTGAAGGAATTGGCTCATTAGCTGCAACTCTTGGAATTCTTGAATCTATTCCTTTTTGGAGCTTCTTGGGAGTGAATTTCTCCCTTCTAGATCTTTTAAGCGATGGAGGAGAGGCAGAATTTGTCACAGAATCAGAGGAAGAAACAATCGAGGTTCATTTAGGGGCCATTTTAGGAGATGAAATCGAATGGGTTTGAGAGAAGGAGAAACGTTTAAGAGGAATTTAGGTCAGGCTTGAGTGAGAGTGGCGAGTGAAGAGTGTCTATTAAGCTTTACATATATATAGCATGCGCCAGGCTCGAGCCTAAAACTTGCAGGCTAGAGTTACCTGCTCGAGTTTGCAAGAACAGGCTCGAGTCTGTACAAAAATGAACTAACCTGGACGCCAAGTGTGTATCTGTGAACACTTGACACTCAACGATAGGCTCGAGCATATTATTAATAGGCTCGAGTTTGAGTGTTCCCTGAGCTTGATTTGAGTTTTTGACCGTGCAGGCTCGAGTTTGTCCCTCTCGTTGGCAATTGAGTAGCTCTTTGTCTTCACTAGGCTCGAGTCTGTCATTTATAGGCTTGAGTTTGCTTGCCTACAAAATTTGATTTGTACTTTCTGCCTTCTGTAAACTCAAGCATGCGTTAGATAGACTCGAGTTTGCTTCTCCTGACGGCAAACTTCACATAATGGTCAGTTTATAACCTGCATAAACATGACTAAACACTCTGATGCTTAAGTTAGCAACAATTAATCATCAAAAACACAATCAAACGCATAATTAACACAAGCAGAATCATCTTACAATTCATTGGGATTTACCATTCCCAATTCTCTTCTAATAAACATAAATTGTTCCTTTGCAAGTGGTTTTGTGAAGATGTCTGCAAGTTGTTGATGAGTTGGAATAAACATTACTTTGACATCTTTCTTTTGAACATAATCTTGAATGAAATGATGTCTAACATCAATATGCTTTGTTCTGGTATGATGGACTAGATTCTTGGCTAAGCTGATGGTGCTGGTGTTGTCACACAAAATAGGAATTTCCTTCAAATGGATTCCCAAATCTTGGATTTGTTGCTTGAGCCATAGGACCTGTGAACAACAACTTGAAACAACAACATACTCAGGTTCAATAGAGGATACAACTACTGTGTTCTGCTTCTTACTAAACCATGAAACAAGTGAATTTCCAAAGACTTCACACTGTCCACTAGTGCTTTTACGATCAGTCCTGTACCCTGCATGATCTGAATTAGAATATGCTACCAAACATTCAGGTTGACCTTTGGGAAACCATAAACCCAAATTTTCAGTATCACGTAAATATCTGAAGATTCTTTTCACATGTTCAGCATGAGATTCTTTAAGAGCGGATTGAAATCGAGCACACATTCCCACACTGAATTGGATGTCAGGTCTACTTGCTATCAAATAGAGCAATGATCTAATCATGCCTCTATATCTTGTGATGTTAAAATCTTTTCCCTACTCATCAGTATCTAATGCAGCAGTTGAGCTCATTGGTGTATCAACTCCATTAAAAGCTTGAAGTCCATACTTCTTGAGCAAATCTCTTAGATACTTGGTATGAGAAATAAATATTCCCTTTTTGTGTTGCTTGATTTAAAGACCAAGGAAATAGTTTAGTTCTCCCATCATTGACATTTCAAACTCACCCTGCATAACTTCAGAAAATTCCTTGCACAAGGATTCATTAGTAGTACCAAAGATAATATCATCTACATAGATTTGCACAATTAAAATTTCATTCAGTTTATTGTTTTTTATGAATAGAGTAGTATCTGCTTTGCCTCTAACAAATCCTTGATCAAGAAGAAACTTACTTAGTTTCTCATACTAAGCTCTAAGAGCTTGTTTGAGACCATATAAAGCTTTCTTCAATTTGTAAACATGATCTGGATAAAATTCATCTTCAAAACCAGAAGGTTGTTCTACATAAACTTCTTCTTGTATGAAACCATTGAGAAAAGCAAATTTTACATCCATTTGATAAAGTTTAAATCCTTTAATGCATGCAAAGACTAGAAGAACTCTTATGGCTTCCAATATTGCTACTGGAGCATAAGTTTCTTCATAATCTATTCCTTCTTCCTGATTATAGCCTTTTGCTACTAATCTAGCCTTGTTTCTAACTATGATTGCAAATTCATCTCATTTGTTCTTGAATACCCACTTAGTACCAATGACTGGATGGTCCTTAGGCCTAGGTACCAAGTCCCAAACTTGATTTCTTTTAAACTGATGTAATTCTTCTTGCATTGTTATCACCCAAACATTATCTGAAAGGGCTTCTTCAATCTTAGAGGGTTCAATTTTTCAAATAAAGGCTGAAAAGGATACCTCATTTAAAATGCTTTTCCTGGTTCTCACACCTTCATTTACGTCACCTAGAACTTGATCCAGAGGATGACTCCTACTGTATTTCCAGGCACGAGGTTGAGGCTAAGACTGAACAAGTTCTTCAGAAACATTTTCAAATTCGTTTTCTGGTTCTTTTTGGAAAGAGTTTTCAGAACTTGTTGAAACAGATGGGGATTTTTGAGAGGATTGTTTTTGAAGAATATTATCATCTGCCTCATCAATGGATTTGTTAGATTTGCTTTCACAGAAAACTACATGTATTGATTCTTCAACAATATGAGTGCATAAATTAAATATTCTGTAAGCTTTGCTCCCATTTGAGTAACCAAGAAATATACCTTCATCTGATTTGGGATCAAACTTACCCAAATTGTCCTTACCATTGTTGTGTATGAAACACTTGCAACAAAAAATGTGTAGATGTGCTAAGTTTGGTTTCCTCCCTTTGTATATCTCATAAGGAGTTTTGTTTAACTTCTTCTTGAGATATGCTCTGTTGGAAACATAGCATGCTGTACTTATAGCATTAGCCCAAAACACTTGAGAAGTGTTATTCTCATTCAGCATTACTCTTGCCATTTCAGTGAGTACTCTATTCTTTCTTTCCACAACTCCATTTTGCTGAGGAGTTCTAGGAGCTAAGAAGTTATGATCAATGCCCATATTTTCACAATATTTGCTGAAGGCATGATTTTCAAATTCTCCTCCATGATCTGTACGAATTCCTGCAATGGCAATACCTTTCTCGTTTTGGACCTTTTTGATAAACATAACAAATTGATCAAATGTTTCATCTTTAGATGATAAGAATATAGTCCATGTGAATCTAGAGAAATCATCTACTATGACTAGAGTGTACAAATTTCCACCAAAACTTTTGACTCTAGCTGGACCAACCAAATCCATATGCAATAGTTGAAGAGGTCTATTAGTTGAAATCTTATTTTTGGACTTGAAAGATGATTTGGTCTGTTTTCCTTTCTGACAAGCATCACAGATTGTATCATTTTTGAACTGAAGTTTTGGTATACCTATGACCAGGTCTTTTCTCAATAGCTTATTAAGTTGAGTCATGTTAACATGAGCTAATCTCTTGTGCCATAACCAACTTTCATCCATGTTACTAACAAAACATTTATTAGAAGCTGAATCATTTGAGAGATTAAGAGTATAACAGTTATCTTCTCTTGGAGCCCTGAACAAGGCTTTAGATCTCACATTGTCTAAGGAAATATCATCTTTGTCTACAATCAAGAATTCTTCTAAATTAAAGATAACTAAATTACCTTTATCTGTACTTTGGCTTACACTGAGGAGATTGTGGCATAGTCCTTTCACTAGATAGACATCTTTTATCTGTGGTCCATCATTGTTGTCAATTTCACTAATTCTAGTTATCTTTCCAGATTGGTTTCCACCAAATGTGACTTTGCCACCATCCTTGTGCTTGATTGTTGTAAACTTAGATTGATCTCCTGTCATATGTCTAGAGCATCCACTGTCAATGTACCATTTACTGGATTTAGATGCTCTTAGACAAACCTGCATATTTTAAGAGATCAAGTCTTAGGTACCCATTTTATCTTGGGTCCTTTGGGGTTAGTAAGTGTCTTAGGGATCTTATAAGATCCTTTAGGCACCCATTAATAATTTCCTACAGGCTTACTTTTCCTTTCCTTTCTATGAAAGCATGAAGAAGTGGTATGACCCTTTCTATTGCAATAATTATAGTGGGCAAAAGGATTAGAATAATGAACTGATTTTTGGAAATAACTTAAATAATTCTTTTCTCCATTTCTCTCCTTGCCTTTCTTTTTATCAAGATTAGGTTTGTAACCTATTCCTGATCTGTCATTTATAAATCTTTGTTGTTTTAATATAATATCAAGCATTTCACTTCCTTGAGTGAATTTTCTTAGAGTTTTAGAAAGATCCTCATTTTTCTTCTGTAAAATGCAGCAGTTTTCACAAGTCTTTTCTAAAACCTTTTCATAAACTTTTTCAGAAGTAGAGTATGAGACATCCTGAACTTGTTTTTCTAAATCTTTTATTCTTCTCTTTGAAATTAGAAGTTCTTTTGCAATCTTTCTAAATTCAAAGTGAAGACTATTATATTCACAAAGTAATTCATCAAAGCTAGGTTTAGAATCACTTACCTCTTCATGGTTAGATTCCTCTTAAGCAACTAGACATATGTTTGTTGTTTGCTCTTCATCTTCATCTTCATCAAATGAGCTATCTTCCTAGATGGCAGATACATAGACTTTCTTTCTGAATGAGCTGAATCTTTTCTTTTCTTTTTCTTTGTCCTTCAGCTGAGGGCATTCAGATTTAATGTGACCAGGCTTATCACATTCATAACAGATGATGGTTTTCTTTGATTCTGAACTTGTGCCACCTTTATGAGACATCCTGAATCCTTGGTTCTTCTTGTAGAACTTTCTAAACTTACGGACTATCATGCCAAGTTCTTCTTCTTCATCCTCATCATATGATTCTTTTGAATCATTGATAGATTTGAGAGCAATTCCTTTATTTTTGCCATCAATTTCATCAAGTCCTTTTCTGAATTTGATTTTTCCCTCATATTTAGATAGACTTCCAAAGAGAGTTGCAACCAAAGTCATTGACTCTCCACGTGCTTCTTCAATGGCTGTGACTTTGGCTTCCCACTCCTTGGTAAGAAAATTCAGGATTTTTCTTACTTGAACTCATTGTTCATATTCTTTTACCAAGGCAGCAAGTTGATTAATCAGATGGGTGGATCTTGTTAGTTCTCTATGTGTTTTGATGATAACAGAACATTGTAAACTTGTTGGTAAAGTTTAAACATACTTAAAGATTGTTAAAATTGATTTAAATCTTATAATATAAGTTAAACTTGAATCTAGGTTTGATAGACTCAAGTTTATACTTAACAGAAAGTAAATAAGCATTTTGAACTTGGGCAAACTCAGCCTGCGCGTAACAGAGGACATGATTCATGACCTTCAACATAAGCAAACTCGAGCCTAACTTAATAGACTCGAGCCTGCTCGTGGCAGAGAGTAAACTTCATGTTTTATAACTAAGGCAGACTCGAGCCTATCATGTTAAACTCGAGCCTACGACATACAGAGAGCAAATAAAGTCTGTTACTCTAAGATAGACTCGAGCCTACCTGATTAAACTCGAGCCTATGCCTTACAGAGAGCATGTCGCATCTTTCATGATTTTAAACTTAAGCATACATGTTTTAAATCAAGCCTAAGCCTTACAGAGATCTCTTTAATCAAATTGTCTTGAGAGCAGGCTCGAGCCTAAGAGGTTAGACTCGAGCCTATCCCTTCTAGAGAGCAAAAAAAGTTTTTCACAAAAATAGGCTCAAGCATAAGTTTATTGACTCGAGCCTATCTCAGTTTGAAAAGCATCTTCAAAGCGTTTGGCTGAAGCAAACTCGAGCCTAACAGTTTAGGCTCGAGTTTGGTTCAGACAGAGAGCTATCAAAGTTTCATGGCCCGATCAGACTCGAGCCTACACCTTTGTACGTAAAGTTGATTTCGTCGTAAACAGCTCTAGACTCGAGCCTGTCACTAATAGACTCGAGCCTATGCGCTACTTCAAAATATTCTCAAAGATTAATCACGATGAACTCTGTTATACAAAGGGTAGACTCGAGCCTACCCATTTCATGCTTGAGTTTTCACGAACAGACTCGAGCCTACTGGTTTTAAACTCGAACCTAACAGATCTCTGTTTTAAATGTCGCGCTTTTCATCTTTCTGATTCAATCTTATGAACTGTTTTACACTTAAATGGATTTACAAATCATTATATATATGTTTGATAAGTTTGTTCATAAGTTACAGATTCCATTAACACATTTCAAGCTTCAGATTCTCATTTTCGTCAAAGCTTCAAAACGCTGAATAAAATATTCATGAAATCAGCTTTAAAGCTAAGATATCCACTGAACTGCCAAAAGAACCTTATCATCAGACAAAGAGAATATACAGACACTATGGCAGACAACCAGACGTGGGTAAGCAATGGAGAGGAGCCTGATGTCTCAATCTGAACTATCCTAACGTCTCTTTCCAGCAGAAGCTTCAAAAGTGCCCAACGGTAATCATTCCTCAGCTCTATAAAAAGAGAAAGCTTCAGCAACTGGAGACACAGAGAAGACAATGAACGAAATACCAAGAGACTCTAAGCTTTCATCTTGTATTCATTTCATTAGTCTTATTCATTTACTTTGAGCTTCAGTGATTATTTCATCTTACTCTTAGAGAGAGTCTTTGTGAAATTCGAATTAAACTTGTTGTGTAAACTCAAGGTAGTGGGACCTTGAGTGTGGGATCAGATTACAACTTGTAAGGGGGAGTGAGTCATATTGTGAGAGGATCATCCTAAGTTACAGAGTGTGTAATTGATCAAAGAGATAGTAAGAAATCTCAGAGAGTCTGGGGACTGGACGTAGGTCAGGAGTTAAGACCGAACCAGTATAAATCATCTGTGTCAAGCTTCCTCTTCCCTTCTCAGTTATATGTGCTACTGGTTGGTTTTCAAAAGCAATCGAAAAAGTTTTTGAAATCCCCAATTCACCCCCCTCTTGGTGATTTCCTTCCTCTACAGATTAGACCTAAAGGCAATTAAAGTTGTGTCTAATCAGCGAGGGTCATTATTTTTAATATACTTAAAAACTGTGGGTAAGAGGATAAATTCACCGACATTTTAAAATCTCAATTTGGTCTATATCACATTTAAGTCCTTTACCAAACATTTAGGGTTTTGAAATTTCATTTAATATTTAAATGGAATTTTTCCATAAAAGTTGATACCTTATTATTATTATTATTATTATTATTTTGAAAGAAGACAATTACAACAACACCCACCACCTATATCTATCGTCATTCTCACTCCTATAGGTCCAAACACATAACTTCTCTAATATACAAGGTGTAGAATGTAGAGGGCCCATATTGTACCAACAAACGTTGGTCCTAGTAGACGGGTTTTAAATGCTTAAGCATGAAACCTCGAATTTGAGTCTGTGTAAATATAAAAAATGTCTTTAGGTGTTATGGTATTTAGATGAAAGTGAGAAGAAGAGAGGATTAGAAAGAAAAAAAGAGAGAAGACGAATTATGAATAATTCTTTCGCAATGACAATGTGATTCAAATCTTAATAGAATTGAGATACAATAAGAGCAGTGGGGTATTATATAGATACACCCTTACTTAAGTAACCCTCTAGCACCTAAGGTATCCTTATAGTGCCTAATCAATTAACGATCATATCAGGATCAATAATCTAACTAACATGTAAATCCTCATTTACATTTATTCATATTCCATAACATTAGGAGTGCTACTCACAATTTGACCCAACAATAATAACTCAGTCAAACAACCATATTAAAAAAGATGTGCCATTATGACACATGACCAATGGCGGGCTAAGATAACAGTTGTTGGGATCTTAACCCTGAAAAAACAAGCTAGAAAAACAAGAAAGGAAAAAAAACTACTAACAATTTTATTTAAGTTTGATCTTGAAATAGACCGACACCCATTATTCCAAAAGGGGTAATTCCACATCTTTATAATTCTAATTTTCAAATGGTCGAATGGTGGACTAGTTGTAATACCCCTAATTCCTAAGTCCATTATCATGTCCAATTATGTTCTTATATCTCTGATTAAAATAGTTCATGTGTATTTATCATGGTGATGACATTAACAGATCAAAGTGAGTTACAACAGAGAGCATACATTGGCGTTTAGACGATGAGTAACTGATAACATGAGCTGGTTAATTTAAATTCTTGGAGGAATATATGTGTGATACAATTTAAATTCAGAAATAGTTAGAGTTAACCCCGTTGGAGGATATTAGTTATATAGTTATCTTGAATGTTAGTTGAGTAGTTAGTAATATACAATCCAAAATAATATATATGAAATCCACTTAAATACATCCCCTCCTTCAGGATCTTCTTAGTCTACTCCAATTGTATCGCTCTACTTCTCGATCCAGAACATCTTCTTGAATCTTTTGGTATCACTAAGATTTAGTGATAAGATGAATCATAGGATAACGGTTAATCTCATATGCAAAACATAAATCATACATAACAAATATTTCATATATTGCAGAATAAAAAAAGCATTCAGCAAATTGCTGTTACCCGACTACAATAGCACACATCACAGTATCGTTAACAGTAAAAGCACACTCATATGCTATGTGTCCTAGACACAAATCCTTAGCACTAGAAAAACAAGCATGTCGCATTATCATGTAAAATAATAATCCACATCTAGCTGAATAAAAACGCATAGACTCGGGCATACAAACCCGGCCAAGAATCCAAAATACATAAACATACAAGGCATAAATAAAAACATAAGGAATCAGATATTAAGTTACCAACCTTAACTTTGTGTAATTAGTATTAATTCCTGGCGCTTAAGAAACTTGGTCTTCTGTTAATTTCCTAAAGTAAGACCATCATAAATATTAATTTCCTATTTATTTTATAACGTATTATATTAAATTCCATTCTTAAAATATTAAAAGGGTTGTCCTTATCCCTTAAGTTCCTCTTTAATTCATACAGGATAAACTTTACATCTTTAACTTTATTCTACTTGATTTTCCCACTATTCACATTTCTGTTCAGAAATGTTTAGCAACTTTAAAAATTCATAATTAATTGCAAACAAATCCAATTAATGTGCTACAAAAATATACATGACCATTGTCATGTATATTTTTATAGAAAAATATCCCAGAAGTCCAGAAAAATCTGAATCATTCTCAGATTTATTGTTTTCCATCACTGTTTTGATCATGCTTTGAGAAACATGTATTAGTTTGAAAAATCCATAACTTTTTGAATAAAACTCCAAAAATTTCATGTGATCTATCAAAATAAATATATTTCTATCCTCTTTATTTATGGAAATTTTTAGAATTTTTAAAATCCATTTGGTTAGTCAAAACCCAGACATAACAACCATTGTCCGGATTAAACTTCCAAAAACATGACTCAACTTCAAAAATCTATAACGTTTTGTATAGACCTCTAAAAATTACAAATTATATATCAAAATAAATCCCTATATGTCTACTTTCTTTTTGGAAAACTTCATGATTTTTAGAAATCATTGGTTGGTCAAAAAGCACATACAAGTCCTCTACCTCCAGAAAATTCAAGATTGATAGATTTTTGCAACTTGTACACTTTGATATTTTGATTCCAAAAATCATTTTCCACCATGTTTTCACTCCATTTTTTGTTTTAAACCTATTGGTAACCTCAAAATCATGAAAATCATTTTGATCCACCATTTTCTTCCTTAGGCCAAAATATAGCCTTAAAACCAAGAAAACCTCTCTTTCATAAATCATGATCTTTGGCTTTAGTTTAATCTTAGATCTTGGATTTTTGGTCTTTAATCATGTGGGTTCTTATTTTGGGCAGCATGATCCCTTAGGGTTCCACGACTCTATGTCCCAAAAGAACAACATAAACACACCATTTTAACCGAAGAAAACTAAGATTTAGCTAACTATATGAAATAACACAAAGAAATGTTAGATCTCTACCTTTTTGGCTTGATATTTGTATTTGTGACAAGCCTTCTTCTTCCTTTCCTTTCTCTAAGTTTCGGCCTTCTCATCAATAAAACACTGAAGATAAGTATTTTACTGAGTTTAGGGACTTATGGAAGATTATGAGAAGATGAACTTATGAAAACACAAGAATACTCACATTTGATCTTGAAGCTCTTCCTTCGCTCTTCCATCTCTCGAGAATTTCAGCTCTCTCTCTATTCTCTAAGGAAAAGGAGTGTTAGATCTAATATGATATGAAAGAGGAGTGTGTAGGTATATAAAGAGGAAGACCAAGTCACCAACTGTGTCATTTTTGCACAAAATTATCAACATGGTTGAGATTTTGTAGGAGTGCACTCTCACCAACTCCCTCCTTGCTTGCTCTTTAATTTAAATATATGTTAAATGTGTCTAGGCTTCCTCTTTTCCTCTCTCCCTCCCCTCTTGGTTGAACATGTGCCTTGTGTTAGTTCTAAGTTTGAGCTTTGATGATAACATAACACTAATCAAATTACTGATTTAAGACAACTCGAGTTTATGGTTTAACAACTTGAGTTATAAAGCTTTTCCCAAATTGATCTTAAGCCAGTAATGTTACAAACTCGAGTTCTCAGTTAATAAACTCAAGTTCTCCTTTTTGAAATGATTTTCACTGGCTGTTATTTTTTGATCAACTAGAGTTCATAGCTCATCAACTTGAGTTGATATTATAAAACTCGAGTTCATAAGTAATGAACTCAAGTTCACGGATTCTAGCTCGTTCCAAACTTCCAATATTAAAAAGCCTTAAGACTAGAGTTTCATCATAAAAGACTCGAGTTCCAAACTCAGGTTCTTAAAATGAAAACTCGAGTTCTTCAATTCTGAAGAGCTTGTGCTTTAATCGAGATGTTAACAACTAGAGTTCTTGTTTAAGAATTCAAGTTGATAACTCTAGTTGAGCTTTTGTAACTCGAGTTCTTTGAGAATCCAAATCATCTTTAAACTGCAAACTTGAGTTCTTATGTTGTCAACTCGAGTTCATGTCTTAGAGAATTGAGGCGTTTGAAGTTAAAGAAAAGAAACTTGAGTTCTTTATAGTCAACTCGAGTTCATTATTTGGAAACTCGAGTTCTTATGAATAATGATGATGAGCTGTCGTCTGTGTGATTTCAAATGAATCAATCTTCAGCTACTGCTTTCCATTATTATTAAGAATCATTCTTAAGATGATTTTAACCCATGTGCTAGTGATTTTAGTTGGCAGAATAAAGATTTAAACCAAAAGCATCATAAAGCAACTCCTATGTCAGAGGCATTTAATGCAAAGTAGAAAACAGAGCTGCAGACGAAATGAACACCAGAGCAGTCAAAATAAACCTTGTCATAGGTACCCATTTTTGCGAAAGAACTTTACCATCTTCATAAGTCAACCTCTGTTCAAAACCAAAGAGGGTTTGCTGATAACGATGAGCCGAAAGTAATGAAAGCTGGAAAACTCAGTCTAATGGAAAATATTCTAAGTCTAATGGAATTCCGAATGCTTCACAACGGTTATCTTCTCAAACCTCAACGGTCATCTATGGAAGCTAGTATATATGCACGAAGCATTTAATTCTCCACCTACCAAAACTTTACACAATCAATATTATTGCAATTATGTGTTTCACTTAATTTAGCCAATATTTTTGGATATAATTGTACTTCAATGTTTATCATTTATCTATTCAGTGAGGAGTTTAAACACTTGATTATTATTTGATTATCTATTTAATCTCAAGGTTGAGGAACCTTGAGTGTGGGTATACGATTACAACTTGTAAGAAAGAATGAGTCCTAGTGAAAGAGTTAGTGAGATTATGAAAAACCCAGTGGATCTAGGGATTGGATGTATGTCAAAGAGTTAGACCGAACTAGTGTAAACTCTGTGTCTCCTTCTCTCTATCTCTTACTCTGTTTTACTGTTCTTATATTTAATCTGAAAAAGATTTTTAAGTCACATATTCACCCCCTCATATTTCATTTACACCTCATGTGGGCAATAATTTGTCATATTGATGACATCATCCCGTGCTTAGGTGTCCTTCTTCTTGAGCCTTTCTCCTTGTCCCAAGTGGCATCATAAGATTGCTTTGATTCATCTTGATCATCTTGTCTCCTAGCTTGACATGTGGCATTTGGACTTGTTGACTTTTAAATGTGTCACCATTTAGGTGTCAAAATGTCACATTCCTTTTATCTTTATGCACTAATTTATCTAAGTGACAAGCATTCCTTTTTATTATCAAAATTGACTTAGGAATAATCAATAGATTATTAGTGTCACAATAGATATTAAATCTTAGCATTAAATATTTAATTTCAACATTTTATTGAATATTCATAATTTACAGGGATTTTCGGTAAAGCGTAAATTGGGATGTTACACTAGTATATTGAACAATTTTGAAAAAAATACATACACAAGTATTTTGATTACATTCATATAGAATTCATCTTTGATTGTGATACAAAATTGACTTTATCACAACTCAATACCTTGATTATATAATTCCATTAATTTCATGTTAATTAACTTGTAAAAGTACATACACAAATTCTTAAGGGATTTATTTATAAAAATTCTCGCCTGTCATCTTGAAACTCTTGACCGATACGAGACTTATATAACAATTATCCCATCCAACGTCATGTTAAAGATTAATCATCTTAAACGTCTTATCTTTGTAAATTAATCTTTAAATGATCGAGTAACTCCTTAAACCAGTCACGCAGGAAATGACGTAAATATCTTGCATTTATCGCGTCTTTATGATAAAATGATGGAAATAATCTTGTATTTTTTTGTCTCAATGAAAAGTGAAAAAAAAGACCCAATCACCACCCCTATATGGAGATTATTAAACTATATGTAACCGGTCTATAGAGAAAGATCCGTAAAGAAGCCGGATTGAAGATATTGTGGAGAGATAGCATTTCCCACGGGAACAACAAACATATTGACTTATGCTTTGATTAAAACATCTCCTGACAAAATACACAAATTCAATTAAATTTTGCGGCAAATTCGATTCTAAATATTTATGTTTGTTTGTTCTTCATGTCAATGAGATAATTTTAGAGTTTGTATATTGAACAGTAAAAGGAAATCAGTCAGGCTTCATTTAACAGAGGCAAGCATGCAAATATATAAATTTCAACTTCACACATATATGCAAGGATCCTGTAGAGGATTAAGAGAGAGATTAGAGATGGAAATGCTAATCTCGCAAAGCAAAGAAAGAGGCAAGAATTAATATATCAATGCGTTGTGTTACACTGCCATTACCAAAAAAAAAAAAAAAAAAGAGTTCAAAACATTCTTTTGCATAGCTGACAAAGCCTCTAAATAAACATCCAGAAAGAGCTTTTTCTCTTCTGAAAGCTAAAAATGTTCTGAAGATATTGCCCTAAGCACCGTTTTTTTTCCTCTCAAGCAGGCTAAATAAGCTAATTCCCTTCCTTTTCCAAATTAGCCATAAGGTCTCGTTCAAAATTTAACATTTGTCATGTCAACTATCAAAAAAAAAAAAATACATACATACATACATACATACATACATACATACATATATATATATATATATATATAATTCAATAAAATTTATATCATTTTCAGTTATTTTCTATTTTAATTGACTTTTTAAATAATAATTTAAACACGTTTCAATTTGGAAAAAAACACCATCAAGCCAAATACTAATCACATTTACAATATGACTTTTATCCTATTTTACTTCTACAATAGTTAGATTGAAAAATAAATCACTTTTCCATTGTTAACCCCAAACGAGTTCAAAGTCTCTGATGGTAGGCGCTCATCCGTTGGGGTGGCCAGCAGCTGGAGAATATATTTGCAAATAAAGTGGTTAAGGGATTTTGAACCAATGACCCCTTGGAGCACCAAAAAAGAGGAATTGTAACTTTCAGACCCTATAGGGTCGGCTCTGGCTCTTGTGCTCTCAGGCCGAGTTTTAAAAATAAAAGTTTTTTTTATTATAGGTCCTATAGGGCTGACCTTGGCCCTTCAAGGGCCAACCCTATAAAAGCTAGATTAGCCTTGATTTCCAGCTCTAGATTAGGATAGTTAGGGGGCCACCATCTTTTTGGTGGAGTTCGTTATCTCATTGACTTTTTTCTTATAATCTCTCATTAACTAAAAATCTTGATAGTACATTCGATCTAAGGGCTTAGACTTAGCCATATCATCCAGCCAGCTTTAAGTGTAGATTATGTGTGATAATAAGAGCAATTAAGAGACAGACCTAGCTTTCCTCCTCCACCCTTATTATCTGCTGCTTTCTTTTTCTACAAACTTGCATCATTTTGGCACAAAACAGTCAAACTAGTGCCTTTTTTCTATTAAAAAAAAAAGACATTTCAAAGTACTAACGCATACTAAAAAAATACTTCAAGATATTGACTATACTGAAAAATACTACATGATTGTGAAAAATTATTTTAGGATCTCCATAATATATTTTAGGTATTGATCGATACTAAAAAGATTAGAATATTGACTAATACTAAAAAAATAGTTCATGATCTTGAAAATATTTTTTTACGATCTTAAAAAAATATTTCAGAGGATTGAATGGTACTAAAAGAATACTTCAAGTACTAACCTATATTGAAAAAAATACTTTGTGATCTTAAAAAATTATTTTAGAATTTTGAAAAAATATTTTAGGGTATTGAATGATACTAACAATATTCTTCAATATTTTTTTAAAGATCATAAACTAATTTTTCAAAATCATGAAGTATTTTTTCAGTGTCATTCAGTATCCTAAAGTATTTGTTTAGTACATGTTAATACCCTAAAATATTAAAAAAAATCTCAATATTTTGTGGAGTCAAAGCGTTGGAGGGGTTGGAAATGAGTTTTAAGAATATTACATGCACAGCCAAGATTAAGTGAAATCAATGTTATAAATTAATTTCTGAGGGATGAGGAGAAACTTGGATCATGAGAGAGGATAGGTTGTTTCCCTTTTTGGTGTGCCAAAAGGTCAAGGTTCCAAAGCCTTCTTTAGCTGCCCGTTTGAGTTAGTGGTAAAATTTATTTTTTTCAACATGATTTATAGTTTACAATGTAAAATTGTGAGATAAGTGCTATTTTAACTTACATAAGAATATATTTTTCCAATGCCAACTCAAACACACTCATCATTTGCCGGTTATCAGAACTCGATAATGGTTGACATTTTTTTTAATAAATAATAATGAAGGGTGTCAATATCTATTCACACATAGAATTTTATTTTATTTTGTTCTATGTCATATATTGAAGTTTTAAAAAAATTTGGGCTATCAAATATTTTGCTACTCAAGTGAAATTTTCTTATATATATAAGGGTTAAAGTGCAATTTCGCCAATAAACTCTCTAGTTGACCAAAAATACCAACAAACTTTTAAAAACATAAAATCTGCACAATGCCGTTAATTGAACCTAATGCCGTTAATTTTGGCCTTCATGCAAAAATTACAGAATATGACCCAAATGTTTATGAAACTATATTTAAGCCCCAAAAAATTTTAAAAATTTTATTTTAGTCCATCCACGTACTTTATATGGAGGGACTAAAGTGAAGATTATAAAAACATTTTGGGGCAACAAGATAATTTTCTAAAACTTTGGGTTCTTTTCTGTAATTTTTGCGGGCCATCCCTACCCCTCAAAATATGTCGTTGGTTACAGTCCTTTTTTTCAGCGTTAGCCTAGCCTGTGGCCTATTAAGGAGGCCTGTAATTTTAAAAATTTTGTAAGCAACCTAACAAACCATATTCCTCACCTCAAAACAATGCTACTTCAAACAAGGTGAAAACAGACTGACTTTAAACAGGTCGAAAACAAACTTACATCTAACAGCCTGTTTCAAGTAGGTCTATTTTTGGCCTTTTTAAAGTAGTTATGTTTTCGTCCTATTTGAAGTAGACTTGTTTTGAGGTGAAGCCTATGGTTTGTTAGGCTGGTTACAAAATTTTTAAAATTATAGACCTCCTTAATAGGTCATAGGCCATAGGCCAGGTCAGGCTAAGGTATAAAAAAAGGCGTGCAAGCAGGGGCAGATTTTGGGGGTAGGGATGACCCCACAAAAATTACAGAAAAGAACCCAAAATTTTAGAAAATTATCTTCTAGCCCACAAAATTTTTATAATTTTCACTTGATTCCCTCCATATAAAGTACGTGGAGGGACTAAAATAAAAAATTTTAATTTTTTCGGGCTTAAATATAGTTTCATAAACATTTAGGTCCTATTCTATAATTTTTTCATGGAGGAGAAAATGGACATTATACTCAATTAACGGCGTTATGCAGACTTTACGTTTTTAAAAGTTTGTTGGTATTTTTGATCCACTAGAGAGTTTACTAGCGAAATTGTTCATGAACAAATAGTTCATTTGTGAAATTGCATTTTAACCCTATATATAATATATATTTCGGGCAAAAAAAACCCTATATATAATGTATTAGACTTTTTTTTATAAGTAACAACTATTCTAATTGTATAAAAATGACGGTCAGATTTAGTTAAAAATAATAACTATATCAAAAATAAAATATCTTTTAAATATACCTTTATGTATGAAAAAAAAAATTATAAGAAAGAGAATGATTAAAAATATGAGATAATAAGCAGAAAAGATAACAGAGATTAAAAATAAGTGATTAAATAAAAAAAAATTAGTGATTCATTGATATAAAAATACATATTTAATAAAGATTAAAAAAACGAAAAAATTTACTTAAAACAGATAAAATTGCTTTTCAAATAAATAAGAAAGAGTTGGAGAATTGGTGGAAGTTCGGTCTGTCCATTACTGTGATGTAGATGTTACTTAGCTTTCCGTACATAAACCCACGTCTACATTGCAGGCCACATCTTCTGAAATTTTGGTACCCTCGTACTACTCAGATTTTATTCATTACCCACTTCTATTACCCGAATGACTAATACTTTTACACAAAACCCGAGATTCATTGGGAAACAAAATTAATAAGGAATACTTTTTCTAAAAAGAAAAAGTTAATAAGGAATACTAAATCTTGCAAAATTGCCTGTTCCTTTATAAACAGAATCAACTAGGAACACTTAATTATACAATCACGGGACATGTAATGAGGACCGAAGTTTGTGACAGACAGCTTTTTAAATAATATTTATTTTTAACGGTAAATTTGAGTGGATTTAAAATATTAATAAATAATCTATTATATTAATAAAAACGCTGATATTTTCGTACATCCTCTTAATATTTAGAATTAATGTGTATTTAATACCCTCAATATTATTTTACATGCATATAGTACTTTAAAATATTTTTTGATGTATATTAAAGGAAGGAAAGTATTTTATGATAAATTTAGTTCTCTAAAATATTTTTTTCATAATGCATCACGCTAAATTATTTTTTATGCAATTTTGCACTTAAATAAGTAATTTAAAATGCTAGATACATCTGGAAAAAACACTTTATGTTGATGAATACACCTAAACATAATTTGAGGTGTTAAATGCATAAAAAATATATATATACTTCATACAGCTAAATATACTACAAAATAATTTAAGATACTGAATACACATGAAGAATTATTTTCATATTGTCCACTTCACAATACTTAGGTTGAGTAATCTATAAAAAGCCAGTTTAGTCACACAATAAAATGCATGTTTTCATCATTTTTATTAGCAACAAATATATATTTGTCAATGAACTTAATTATAATTGAAGGTTCAAATCTTGTGATAAAAAAAATCATATTAAAATAAACTGCCTTGAACCAACATTACTTTATCTAATCTAACACTATAAATGTTGCATGTGAAATGCCCGAGACTATTTAATTTGTTTGCATACTTCTATGAACCAAATCGAAGATTGGAAGAGGGGGAAATCCACATTGAATTCAAATACAACACCATTGGATATATATACAGATTGGTCAATATATGTAATTAATACATACATACTGAGACACTAAGCAAATTTAAATTGTTATGAAATTAATAATGAGAAAATACTCCCTCTACGGTTGAATTTCACCTCTAAGGATAATACTCTCGTATCAGTTCCCCTCCATAGGGCCCCACATCATTTTTTCATTTAAACAACGACAATCTGCAACACAGACAATAAACTCAAGGTAACCTTTAAGAATATGCCACACGCAGATCCAAATTTGATCCATTTACCCACAAAAACACGGACTTATCTCTCCTTTTCTTTTTCTCTCCACTTCCATCCTTTACTCCTTCATGATTATTAGATCAAAATCTGATGATCAACATTTAATATTTTATTTTTATCGCTCTCTCCATTTCCTTTCCATCCTTCTCTCTCCTCTTTTTATAATAGCATTAAATATAGACTATTAGATCTTGATCTCATGATCATGAAAGGGATAAAAGATAGAAATGAACCGAAAAAGAAAAGGAAATAAACTACGTGCTGCAAGCACACAAATAATTAAATTCAGTCCCAAATTCCTTGTATATACGTAACGATGCATATGCTAAAACTAAATACACTTTGGAAAGATAAATTGTACAGCTTATGATTCAGTTCAACTGATTCTAATCAGTTGGGCACATGCACTTGCCCATTTGTGTTTGGATGGGAAAAAAGTTAGACGTGCAATCATAGAGAACAGAAAACTAAAGACAGAATTTTATCACCACTACTATTTGAATGGATAGAGAAGACATGGAAGAAAGAAAATGAGCAAATATTAAATGACTAAAATACTCTTAATCTTGTGTTAAAATATATCCTGTTTAAAATCATATTAATATTAATATCATATATAATTTAAAATCAAATTATATGGAAAAGATATACATTCATGTTATTATATTTTAAAACTAAGAAATTTAGATAAAAATGTTATTTTTCAAGATAAAAATGAAAAGAATATAATTTTTTGAAATCAAATATAATTAAAACTTGTTATCATGTGACTTCAATTCTCCTCAAAATATTGAAGGTCTAAGTGCTGAAATTTACGTTTTGTTTTGAGATATTCAGTATTATATTTCTATAACACCAAGCCATAATTTAATCCCAAGCCTATTAATATACCAGAAATAATATCATGGACAGTTAAATTAGTTATACTCACCCCAATCTGAGAGAAGTGTCTGAACTATAATCGTCAAGTGGAGGATCAAATATGCTGCCAATATTGGTCGAATCAGATGAATGACCTTGTTCTTGTGCAACATTCCTCATCACCTAAACACACAAATTTTCCATCTTTCAAGACTCTTTTGAAACAAGTGATCAGAGAACACTTTCAAATGCAGTGAAGTGGGCACTCCTCTCATTTAAAATAGGGAAAATCCCGTTTAGGTCACAAGGAACCAAAAAAATGTCAAAAAAGTTTCAGGGGAAATTCAAATATTAGAAAAGTGTCAAAGAGATGTTAATCCGACTGGTGTAGTTGTTAATCCTATAAATGAGAGTTGTTCATCCTACAGAAGGAGTTGTTAATGGGACTTTTGACATCTGAATTTCCCTTGAAACTTTTGAGATTTTCTTAGTTCCTTGGGACTTCAACGAAATTTTCCTTTTAGAATACTTTCAAAAGCTTCCAAATAACAGTTCTGAGCAAAAAAAAAAAAAAAGCTTCCAAATAACAGTCAGTTAAATAAGGCCAATAACAGTTAGAAAAAAAAAACGATTTTTTTCAAGCGAGAAAAACACGAAAAAAAAACCCTAAATCTGTAAATCCCAATTTAGTATGAGATCAAATTACCTAAATACCCTTAATTTAAAATCTAAAACAGTGAAATTTCAACAACAGTTCAGCAAATAACTACTTTAACTGATCAAATGACATCAACCACTAATTTCACTAGGTAAGGGCAATCAGGTCATTTCATAAAATTCCAGAATAGCCTCTAGATATTACATTAGAATCAAACCATTTTGAGGGATCGTTTTAGTTTTTTCTATTTTTTTTTTTTTTGGCGGTCCTTACATGTCTTTCTCCCTTTTCATACAACATACTGATGTGTGCGTTTAATTTAATCAAACTAATTCAATCATGACCCATTCAACTGAAATTCATCCATCAACAGGGCAATACACTATAAATCAGTGTCTTAACTAGTTCAGTGCTGAGTGTAATTTTATCAACATTGGAAACGACAGACATTTAAAGATCTACGATTAAGATACTTCAAAATGCATCACACCTGTTCTAATCGCAGTTTCTCTTCCATCAATTGGGTTGTCTGCATGCATAAAACAAGTTGGCATTTCAAGACAAGTGAGGGTACCTAAAAGCTAGATATGATATAGTTTTGATACTAATGGATTAAATAATAAAGATATATATACACAACTCGATCCATAAAAGTCTTAGACTTGCTATTCTTTAGTCCATACAGCATATTTTAATGGATTCTTTTATGTCTGTTCGATCAAATATTCAATAGCAGAATCATGTAGCTGTAAGGCTCAAAGACAACAAATAACAATCTTATCCTATTCGTAAGTCAATTTTGGTCCTTGTAACAAGTTCAATTTCAGAATAATAAATGTGATTTTCTCAATTTTGGCATTATTAATTGCAACAAACAAACAAAATTTATTCATGTTCACTCTTGGAACAATTTATAAATGAGGTCAAAATAAAAATTCAATCCATAATTATTGAGATAACCAACTCTCCTTGGTATATGAAAGTTAATTAATTTGAACTTATAAATAGGACCAGAGTGGTATTCTTAATTCAAGAAATTGATGAATTGTCTATTTTTAAGATTCAAGGGACCAAACATTGAGAAATATCTTTCACAAGCCAAAAGCAACGACATTGCCTCTTCTGTTAGAGATTCTACTGTCCAATGTTGTTTTGTTACCAATTACAATCAGTTTGGTAGTACGTCTTGGGTTCAAGTTGAGAACAACTACTATATATCGCCTTGATTCAAGAATTAAATAGCAACATGACTCAAATTCTCCATGTATGAATGGATTAAGGACGAAGGGAAAGGCAAGGAAATGAGTACGATGACAACTTTCTTTTAAAGCTTCAACATATAACTAAACAAAATTATATGATATTTCAACAATTGGGTTTGGAATTTGCTTGACCTTTCTCTTGAGCTCATCGATCCCTTTAAACATTAGTTCATCCTGCAAATCACAAAACAGACCATCTATGCAGATTAGTTACAATAATTTCTGTATAGAACCAAAGTAGCTCCAAGAATAAAATCAATCGTTAACACTTTGCTATTAATTAGGGTGTGTTTAGACGGAGTAGTTTAATTTTACATGTGTTTGAGTGACACCTTTTGAAAATCCCTTCTTTATATTACCAGATTTCTAAATTATTCTATCAAAGTATGGAAGTAACCTTATTTAAAATACAAAATAAAAATCTACCACAATAGGCAATGTTTCAATATATTCTTTCTCAAATTTTTGAGGGGGCACACTCGTAAGAAAAGATGCTCTTAAGATCAAGTTGGTGAAATTGAACATATATTTGTTACTAGTCCCACGTATGAGAGTCTCACAAGTGTAGTTTATAAATTGGGAGGAGTTGCCTCAGACCTCCAACAAACCAATGTACTTTACGTTCAACTTAGTCAACTTCACAAATTTTCAACGTCAAAAAATATGGATCTCCCTCAAGATAAGCTTCTAATAGTCCCAACATTTTGTTTGAAGTATCATGTGTTATAACAATGGAGAGAGTTGAGGGACTTCTCTTTATGTTTTTAAAGTTTGAAAGACTCTGAAAAATGATCCAACGTTCATGGTGATTCTTTTTTCTTTTATCTTTCCTTTTTCTCTTTTTCTTTCCTCGACTAACATAAGACACATACAAATAAGTATGCAATATATATAGAAGTGAACAAGACAATTCAAACCTTTGCTTTGGAAACACGTTTTAAACCTTTTTCTAATTGCTCTTCAAGCTTCTGTAATTCATTTGTGTTCAATCCTTCAAGCTCTTCTCCATTCAACTGCCTTGCAAATATAAGGTATATCCATCCCTCAGTAATACAACTTTGTAGGTCCATGCATATAGAAGGCACAGAGTAAGACCTTCACTCTGTGTGCGTGTGCATACATGTAAAAGCACATAAATATATATATATATATATATATATATATATATATACCTCAGTTCCCTAACCTTATTGGCTTCTTCCTTGCTCAGCATGCTTAAGGCGTCCCTGTCATACTATGCATAACATTTATGATTCATTACTACTGAATTTATGGCGAATCAAACTGAAAATTGTAGCGAAGCAGCTTAGTCTTAATAGCTACTTAACAATCGGAGTCAAGCTTATTTTAACTCTAGTTATATAAAATCATGGCTACATTAGTTCCAGATGATTCAACAGTGACTTGAGAAATTAAAGTGAAGTTCTTCCCACAGTTGAACCCTTAAGAAGATGGAGCTGAGGTACCTTTTTTGTAATATGATGGATATAATAAAACGATTGAACAAGCATTTTCATCTCGCTAATAGCTAAGTCAACCGCATAAGCAGCTTACTTAATTTCCAAATTTATAATCAATATTGCTACCCATAAGAAGTAGGAAATATTCAGGACTTGTTATGGGCAAGTTTGTTTAATATAACAAAAGGTAATTTTAGTTAAGTTTAAAACACTTGAGTTCTTGGCAGAACATTAAGCTAATCATGAAGGTTTTATTGGGGGGAAAAAATCGCGTTTAGCGTAAATTCTCTCATGATTAACTAAACAAAAATCACTTTTTTTTTAATCTTAACAAAATCCCTATATGAAAAGAATGATCATACCTCTATAGAAGGATGATCTAATCTCTCAGTTTCTGAGAGCCGACCACGCCTTTCAATAACCTGCTGCACGCTATATGAAGACCAAAAAAATTGGGTTATTCAAATTTTGCTTCCTTCAAATTCGCACTAGAACATTATATCATGAAATCTTACAATTTCTTTAATATTAGTACTTGAAGAAGTTCATAGTGAAACACCTTAGTTACTAATGCTATGCAGGGATCACTAGTGACCAACAACCAAAAAAAAAAATCTATTTGAAGCTCTCCCTGATCATTTTAAGCTTCCACCCGATGTGGAACAAAGAAAAGTAACATTAGTAGAAATACTCTCTTTCTCCAAATTTTCTAAGCATCTCTACTTTATTATTATTTATTTTTTTTGTGAAAAAACAAATTGACCCTCAAGTGAGTCTATCATCTCTACATAATTCTCTTTTTAAAACTGTTAGTGATGGCAATTAAAACCCCGGTGGAGTGCAGCTCTTTCTAATTCTTTCTTCTCCAAACTAAGATCATTGTTGTTTACTCGGATACCACTAGTTAGGAGCTTAACCTTGAAAGCATAAAGGGGAAAAACACACAACCAATACATTGGACGACGTTTGATTGTCAAATTGACCTAGACTCATGATATCAAAAGGAACAACTCCACATTTATTTTAAAATAAAAAGTAAATCACTACACACATCAAAACTATCAAAAACACCCTGATACATTCATATAATCCTATATTTTATTGGAATATACCAGAATGACCTGATTTCAACCACTCTAACTTTAAAAGGGTGTGTTTGGGATCACATTTGGAGGCCCAAACGTGCCTCCAAACAACCAAAAGACACTTTATGGTTTTCTGTAATGTTTGGATCAGCTTTGTTTCAATTAGACATTTGAAGAAAAAGCTGCTTTAAGCCATAAGCCAAAATTTTAAGCTTTTGCCTTTTCCAACATGGAGAGAAAAGTTTCTAACATAGAGAGAGAAGAAATTAATTATCCAAACAATTTCAGTTTATCAAACTAACTTTTTCAAAAGCCAATCTAAAAATAAATCACTCTTTTTTAATCCAACCCAAATATAAATCACATTACACAATCTAACGTTTACCCTATCTTATATTTGAAAAAATCAAATTGAGAATAAGTCATTTTTGTTACCGCTAATTCAAACACACCCTTAGTAATTTTACAATTGAACTTACTATAATAATAACGAAAAAAATCTGAAGTTACTGGCTAGTAAAAAAGTTATCACCCTACATCTTGAACTCTTAGCTAATATGAGACTTAACATTAAAGAAGCACAAGTTCATATGATCCTCCATGGAGTTGAAGTTGTCATCCAAAGTGGCGTCAAAGTTCGCAACCAAGTCATACGTTACCTACCGGGTCATTATCAAAGGTGGCAGCCACGTCATTCAAGAGAAGAGGTCTAAACATTCCATAGAACCATTCCGAGGTAAAAGGCCCAAGTTTTCAACCCCCATTCGGAATGACGGGTGAAGGCTTCTTTAAATGGGTTTGGTGGCATGAACAATTATTATTAGATGAAGGTGACATGTGGAAGATCTCAGTAGGCTTGAAGTTTGCAAGAGGCGTGATTGAAGGCTCTTGTGATATGAATTCAGAGTTCCAGCTAGTTCATCATTGTGGAAAATCAGACTCAAGATCATGATTCAGAATTAGAGAACCCAATAATAAGAGGGAGGTTTATGAGCTTTAAAGATGCTGATTTGAATGTATTTCAATGTACTGAAGGCTCAAGACACTTGTATGAACTTAGAAGAGACAAACAGAGCCTCAGTCTTACTTATTCAAGCCCAAAGGGTTGCTTAAAGAACCCAAGGAGAGAGGAAGGCATGGATAGTAACTTGCAATACTTGTCCTCCAAATTGGATCAATTTCCTACCTTAGTTTCCTATTTTCTAGCTATCTAAATTAGTTTCATATTTCTTAGATTGGTTTCTTATATTTTATAGTTGCCTATTTTGTGTTAGTTGTTTTTTATAAGACAACTACATCCTTGTTTTTGTTATTAGTTATTGCTTGAAGATTAAGACTTTGCTATTTTTTAAATAAAAGCTATTAGAATTGGTCAAATTCAAACAAATTGATCTCAATTGGGATGAGTTCTACCAAAGATATTTTCTACGTTCATATGAACCTATTACCTCATGTTTAAAAAATCAAAGCCCATTCCACTAAGACAAATCCGGTTAGTCAACATGTAGGGATATTTCTTGATTGCTAGTTAAGTTTGGCGTTTTACACTACATACACAATAGGTATAAAAATAACTAGATTTACAATTTAATAAACTGTTTAATATGTTCTTTTAATTATTTGCTTAAATATATGCTAACTTTTTCGGTCAATGTATAAATCTAAGCTTATTCAAAAAGTTGAAGTGACTTACTGTAAAGCACATTTCATGACTTCAAATTGTTGTTACAATTATATTATATGCTGCAAGTAATAGAGAATGGAAGAAGAAGGAAATATTAATTTATTTACAATATGATTGCAAAACCTTTTGTAACTACAGAAATTTAACTTTGGGTAATAATTGTGTGAATTAGGTAATTGTGCAGACGGGGAGTATTTTCCTCAAATAGAAGAATGCTTTTATTCATGAACTACAACTAGTGACATGCGACGGCTTTGGATGATACTTCTTTATTTGATAAACAAGAGAACATAATAAATTTGACTCAAATTGAGAGGTGAGATTGCTTTGTAGGCAACAAGTTCAACCTAAGCAAAGTTTTAGATAGACTAAACTTCTTTATCTTCATAAACCTAGAAATACTTGCGAAGAGTGAATGCTGTCAAAAATTAAAAAAAAAAAAAAAAAGCAAGAACAAATTGTTAAAGAAATTAGCAACAAATAAGCAAGAAAGGCCAATGATCAATCAAAATTCCGGATGAAGACCAATATAATATAATATAATATCAATGCCCAGAAAAATATAACCACAACGATGTCACAAATGGTGATCACTTCTTTGATAAATAAATCTTATATTAGTGTAAGAACATAACACACACAAGCAAAGCTTGCAAAGCAATACAGAACAAAAACTCAAATTCTTTTCCAATATTCTACAAAATGGGGTAGGGTGTATACTGTACTGAAATAGAGAACACATCAAATCCTAGGAGAACCCCTTTCATAAATGAGGAGGATCATCGTAGAATCCCTTTCATTGATGAGAAGATTCTCATTTCACTAATACTTTCTTCTAAACTTTGTCATAAATATCAGGAAATGAACAAATTGACAACCAAATACACATTTCATATTTAATGAGCAAGTTTTAGTGTTTTTGTGTGCATGAATGTGGATGTCAAATGCTTGTAACACTCTTACAAAGATTAGCACAAATGCCGTGATTTTAACATGTTCAAAGTTTGAGTTGTGACTAGGGGTGGGAATAGGTCAGGCCTCTATCAGGGGCCTACGGCCTAGCCTACTTTAATCCTAGCCTAGCCTATTTAGTAAATAGACCAGGCTCAGGCTTAGGCCTATTGTTAGGCCTATTTAGGTAAACAGGCCAGGCCTATTTTCATAAGGCCTAGCCTTCAGGCCTACAGGCTTGGCCTATTTAGTTTTTTTTTTAAATGTTTTATTATACATAGTTATATATGATTTAATCTAAATTAATTTTGTAGATTATTTATATAATTAATAATTTATTCTTAACGTTAAATTTCACATTTCTCCATTTATCAATGAGCTTAACACTTTCACTTATCAATTGGTCACAACTACTTTTCTTTCTTTTTTTTTAATCACTCAAGGTGACAATGCTAGCTCACTACTCCTCTCTTGATTTATGTCATTTGATGTAACATAAAAATTGCAATAAGTTTATTCTAGTGATGCACAAATGAAAATGATCCAAATAGGAGGAGTTTGTCTCATTTCCTGCAAGAAAAATAAGAGCTAAAATATAGTTTTACATGCCACTTGTCGTGGTTGGTTGATTTTAAGAAATATATCTCATTAATCAATAAATGATTGATTTTGCTTATTCCTATTTGCTCAAACAATTATTGTCATTAGGTGTTCTTTTCTTTCACCTACTAACTCTTTTACTTCATATGAGAATGAATCCTTAAACTTTTTAAACATAACGTAAGCATTTAAATAGGTTTGATGAATTATATATGAACTTAGATGTATATGTTTTAAGATTATATAAAAACCTACATTTTAAGTAGGCCTTTAAATAGGCTTCAGGCCTTGTCAGGCCTTTTGAAGGCCCAGGCTCAAACCTAAAATAAAGCCTACAGACAGGCTCAGGCCTAGGCTTTAGATTTTTGTCATAGGCCCAGGTCTACTTAGCTAAAGCCTAGCCTATTTCCATCCTTAGTTGTGACAGTAATCTCACAACTAGCAAAGGAGAGAGAAGACGGAAAAAGAAAACTGATGCATTGAATGCATTAAAAAAACGATTTCTTGTTCCAGAGTTAGATATATTATTCTATGCACCATATCTTTTCCTGTGTTGGGATATACCCTCTGAAGTTTGCTTTTGGTGAAGTTGAATTGGATGAGTTTAATGGTGGAGTGCTGGTCTAATTTAAGGGGTGGAAAAAAAATAATAGAAGAATGATCAGAACAACTAACGGGATGAAACTCCAGAGAGGCAAAAGATAAAAGATCCAAGTCCTCTTTTTCCTAAGCAAGCTAAATGAAGTTAATCCATAAGTATATGGGTCCAAAGGTGTCATTTTATAAAATGAAACATTCATTTAGCTTGTATAGTAACGTATATATTATATAATTGCATTACTCTATAATATAGTAAAAAAGATATATACAAGAGCATATTAGACATGAAATGAACTGTAACATGAAATCATATTGGTATAGTATTTGCCATCATATATCAAATAAAAATAAATAATTAGTTTTGAAATCCATTTTCTTGCGTCCAGATGGGGAAGAAAAAGACGTACATTCTTAGGAAGTGGACCATATAAGAAAAACTACAAGCCAAGTACAATAAGCAAGACAGCGAAGTTGTTGTTGTAATTATTATATTCTCTGTAAAGATAGAGTTATCAAATCCAGGAGGACCGAAAACAATGTTTCACAGAAACATTGAGATTCTACAGCTAGCTAGCACCTTTAATGCAAAAATTCACATATTTTCTATATTAAAATTAAAATAATACCACAAGTATGCTATAAAAAAAATAATAGCACAAAAGTACATTTAATGATTACGAATCTTTGCAGATACGAATGAAAATTAAGCAAATAATTACCTGGGAAAAGCATTCAACCATATATTTCAACAAGGTACAGCTAGATAGATCGAAAATCTTTTATAAGAATACATAATTAAAAGATGAAAAGGGAAATAATTAATTAAAAGAATAGAGAGAAGATAGACCTTGAGCTAGCATAATCAAAGAGCCTGCCAGTAGAAGAAAAGACCATGAGAGCAATCTCAGCGTCACAGAGAGTAGAGAGCTCCTGAGCTTTCTTGAAAAGCCCTCTTCTTCTCTTCGAAAACGTCACTTGCCTCGCTGTTATGTTATCTATCTTCTTTATTTCTATCTTCTGCCTTGTCATTTCCTTATTAAGCAAAAATTACACCCAAAAATTTAGGGATCAGAAATGGGAAAATGATAATAATAAATATTGTAGAAAGTAAATAATTACAGACGTAATTTACCCTTTTGCAGAGAAAAATCCATATAGCAATCCATAGAAAACTTGGTTTTCGACATGAAAAAAATAGGAAAGACGTTGACTCGTGTTCTTTCGCAAGAATAGAAGTAGAAAATCAACCTCAGATCTAGTTAATTAAAGTACTAAAGAAGATTGATCTTGGGTCGTCATAAAAGAGTGGGGAAAAAATCAAGGAGAAACCTTGAAGAACCAAGATTGCTTCCAATCAGAACAAGCTAACGAATCTTATACTGTCAAACACGAAAAGTAGAATATATGAAGAAGGGAAAGAGTAAAGAAAGAGAAAGGGAAAGAAGAGACGGCAAAACAAGGAAACAAATTTGGTAGTTGACGCATTATGAATTCTATCTAAAAGGGGAAAAAATGTAAGGGAAAGGACAATGCTTACCAAAGAATCTTGAATCAACTCTAGCTAGCTGGAAAGAAAGCTTAGTCAAGACAATTAGTAGTGCTATGAACCCCTCCCTAAAAATTATCCATAGAATAGAAAGAAAGATATGGGGAGAGAGAGAGAGATGGGACAAAGCAAGTGGCAAAGGGGAATGGGGGGAAAGACTCGCATAAGAAGGTTAATTACTCGAAATCAGTGGGGTTCCTTGTTTCGTTTTCTTTCCCGTTTCGTTTTCTTTCCTTTTGTAGACTTAATAGTGAGTCAGTTCACATTAGGCATCAAGCACTTTATGTGCCTTTAGATGCGATGGGAATATTTTTTTTAATTTTTTTATATATTATATTTACTTATATTTAAATTATATACTGCTTTTTGGAAAAAAAATTTCACCCAATATTTCAAAATAATTAGTTTTTCAATCCTGCATTTAATAATATTTATCTATAATAATTAATTTGAGATATTGGGTGAAATTTTTTTCTAGAAAGCAGCATATAATTTAAATATAATATATAAAAAAATAAAAAAAAAATATACTCATCTCTCTAATAGAGAAATGGACACCTAAAGAACACATAAGATGCTTGACACCTAATCTAAACCCGTCCACGTTCGCTCCTTTTTTCACATTCCCTCCTTTTTCCTTACCTCGATGAGACAAGGAGGTAAGAAAAAAGGAGAGAATATAGACTCCTTAATAGTGACATGGTGGGCAGGCACGGGACCCCACACAACACCGTCCGATGAGTTTGCTCAGAGGGAGGAAGAGAAATATAAGATATGAAACATCGCTGCCCAAACGATGGGCTTGTAACCTCCTCTCCCCCCTCATCCCCTTCCCTCACTTTCCTTTCTTAGCCGTATATTAACATTTAAATTATCCAAATTTAGTTTCTAGAAAATATTTTTTTTATTTTTTATTATAATGTTATATTATTCATATCAAAATTTAAAATGTTATAACATTTTAACATGTTATATCAAAATTCAAAATTAAAATGTTATAACATTTCTTAGCCGTATATTAACATTTATATTATTCATTTATATTATTTTTTATGTTTTTATATTTAACATTTTAATAAAAATGTTATAAAAAATCAAATCTAAATCATTCACAAGTATTGATCTAATAATTAAAAAAACGCCCGCAATAATTATTTTAATGTTTAATGAGTTTTTTTTTAATATTTACTACTATATGAAGAGAGAATATATATATATAATCATTCACAAGTTTCTTTTCTTTTCAATTCCATTCCCATCATTTATCTCAAAACTACATAGTTTTGCGGGTAAACAAAGCAAATGAAGGTATTTTTTATATAAACAAAATCCGGCACTTGAAATATTTTTCATTACATCATAAATTAGTTTTCAGTACACTCTATACCCTAAAAAAAAATTTAGTGACACCCGGTATCTAACACCCAATACTGTGAAATATTTTCCAATAGATATTGGTTGTCAGAAAAAATCAATAAATTTTACGGTGTTGTGTGTACTAAAAATTAATTTAAGATACCAAACACTTATGGAAAAAATATTTTAGAGTACTATATGATCTTTTTATTAGGGGGCAAAAAAGTTTTCCTCATGCTTTGCTTACCCCAAAACAACTACATAATTTTGAGGTGAAAAATTAGAGGACATAAGAAAATAAAAGGAGAGAAGTTGGATCCATTCATTATCTCTCGTTATCTTTGCCCATACTACATTCTTGTTCCTACTTTATATTATATTAATCTATTTCTTTCTCTTGCTTTCTCTCTTATACATAAAAGCATATTTGAAAAAAATATTTGAGATATACTTATTATTTTTAATTAATTTTAACAGTAGTCTTGAACCTCATAATTTAGTGATTGAGTTGTTATAAATAGAATTAAAGGAAGTAATGTGTATATATAAGACTGTTAAGGCATTTGTGACACCCAGCCTTTAGGGCCATTATTCTTCAAAGTTATCACGGAAAAGGAATCGAGATGATTTGGACGACTCTAAATTATGAAATAAAAGTTTTTGAAATTATTATAATATGAAAATACGGGCTAATTTTTTACAATTCGATCTTGTCCAATAGTTGGACGTTAATTACAGTAATCCAAAAATAAGTGAAATGATAAACATCAAATATATTACAAATATCTCAAATGTCCAAAAGATTCAACTGTTGTATCCCTTACAGCTACCTCTTGCCCTTCGATCTCGAACTGGTCCCTGTATCTTTCACGTGATCTGGAGTCCAAGTGAATGGATCCTAGAGTAATAGTTAATCTCATGCACATGTATGAAAATAAATATGACATAATAGCACATGTTAAAGTATGGAGAAAATTACACATAACCATAACCGCAGTTAACGGCCAAAGACCACAGCCTTTGTCTAGGACACACAGCCCCATGAGACCGCAGCCTCAAATCTATGGCCAGGAAAACATAAATAAGTAATTCAACCAGCATACATGATCAGCTAATATTTGCATAACATTTACATACATGATTATAAGATTAGAGTTACCTACCTCTACTGTGTATCTCCTTCCTCTGTACTGAAGTTGTTGGGATCAGATAAATATCAAGGTCTGCCTAAAAATGTTTATCATCGCTGTCAGTCACTTATTCGAATCACAGATAAATTAATTATGTAAATTAGTTTAAAGGATTAATAATTATTAATCCCTTAATTTTTTTCCAACAATAATAATTTTATTATTATCGCCATTATTATTATTATTATTATTCCCAATAATAATAATAATAATAATTCCATTGATCACTTCTTCCTAAATAATGACATTATCTGCTACTATTATCATCCTAACATTTATACATACACTAAAAAAAATATTAGTGGTTTTAAAAAAAAATATAAAACCTTTACAACTTCTCCAACATCCATTCTCATACATGATATACACATACCATGAAATAAAGCTATTTCATTTTCTTTCCTTATGCTTGACAGCCACCACACGTGTGTATATATATGTATATATATTAAGATTTCTTTTCTCCCCATAAACAGCCCCCACCCCACATGCTGGACTAAGGAAAACTTGCAACATATACACATATAGGTATTGGAAAAATAACTTTCCTTTCCTCTGGACCTTTCACGGTTTCAAACATATATGCAGCAAAATGGTTCTTACAGCAATTTCCACACACCGATACACTCATACACACATATATTTACTTAGTTTTCTTTTCTTCAAAGTTAAGACACACACAGAGATAGGTACATACCTATAAAACTACTTCATTCTCTTTTAGCCTATATATATATACACTCTCCTATCTTGTTTTTCTTAGACACGCACACACAGAACCTTCCAAAAGAAGAACATGCAGCAACTTCATATCTGGTGTATATATTTATTCCTAGCCTATGTGTTTTCTTCCTCTCTTGCGGCATGCATAGAGACATATATATATATATATTCCTATTTCTTCTTCTTTTTCCTTTAATGACAGCAAACTAAGCCATTACGTGCACTTGTTAAAAACTTTTCAAACTTCCTATATATCTATCAGTAATCATCGAAATTCCTCCATCTTTTATACTCGGAAGAAATATTCTCTTCCTAGACACACACACATAACAAGCTTAGATGAGAATAATATATATATATCTCTTTCAGCCAAGTTCCAGACAGCAAGCACGACGTATATATATGTATACCTATTGATCTTAGTTCATCTTTTTCCTTTCTCTTTTTCCTTAGCAAAAATGGAACTTGAATGCAAAGAAAAGAAAACTTAGACAGCCACGGCACAGCAAGCATGTGTATATATATATATATATATAAGTCCCTGTTTGTTAGTTCAGTTTTCATTTTGTTTTAGATGGCTTCGTTTCGGATTCCTTTGGCTCTAACCTACGCTAGAATATGACAGAAAACGAAGGAAAAAGGAAGAATGGCAGTCACCTTCGAAGCTCAAACTTGCTGCAACGATCCTCTGTTTCCAGCGACACAGAACAGAGATGGTTACGAGCTCCGGAGTCATTCTCTTTCTATAACACTCCGAATTTTTTTCTCTCTGCGTTTGCTCTGCTTCTCACTCTCAGACTCTCCCTTTCTCTTTACTCTCAGTTCTTCTCTCCGTCTCTCGCTTTGCATCTTTGAAGGAATGAAAAAATAAAGGAGCAGAGACGTATATATATAGGGCTCAATGATCTCGCATGCACAGTAGAGGGCCGACAGCTGGCTTGTGACGTGTGGCCTTGCGTTTTGACTTTCGGCTGATCAGTATTTTCTGTTTTCTTTTCGGTTTGAGCTGAGGTATCGGCTTGGTTTCTTTGGTTCTCAACTGATGCTAGTTACTATAATGGGCTGAAGTTCACATGGGTTTTCGGGTCCTTATGCTCGTCGGATCTGGGCTGAAAAGGGAAATCCATTTGCTGAAGTTTTTTGTTTCTCATTCTCGCCGTCGAGTTTGGATGGAATGAAGGAGCTGTTAGTGTGATTCTTATGTGGCAACAATACTCCCTCCACGTGACCCATATTATTTTGGATACAATATGTAAGGTGTTGGGCTCCCAATGGCCATTTGTTTTAGGTTTTGGTTATATGGGCCCAGATGTGGCCCAACTTTTTTTTTTAAATAGCTTATTTAAAATTTCTATTTTTTATTTTCAATTAACTATCATTTAATTTTGATTATTGTATAATCATAGAGATTAATCATTTTTATTCCATAACACTTAATTTATTTGCAATTAGACTTAATTGCAATCATGGAAATAAATCCCATAATATTTAGTCCTACAATTGCCATTCACCATCTTTCCTTAAATTTATTCTCTTTTCAAAATAAATTAAGGAAAATTAAAACTTAATTTCAAATAATTATTTTCATAATTATTTTCACCCAAAATTTTATAATTTAATTCCATATAGTTTTCCAATATTCAAATCCCAGAAATTTGGGATGTTACAGCATTTCCATTTTATTTTTAACACAAATGGAAATTTTAAAATGATAACTAAGAAATTTATTTGATGTCATAATATTCGTGAAATTCGTTTATTCATGAAAAAATTATGAATCAAATAATATTCTTAAAATAGTTAAAACAACCTATTTTTAATTATTTTTTACTTCTCTTGTTTTATGTATAAGACACTTCCTATATAATTCATATGCACTAAGAATAACCTTAAATATTATTATTGTCTTTTAAAATTTAATAACTTTTCAATTTTACAAACCAAAAAGTCCAAGAACAATGTATTAAGGGTAAAGTTTCACATCCATATAATACATTCACCGTGGGGACTTATATTAAGGGTACAAAAATTAATCTTCCTACCCCTATAAATTGAACCAGACAAGCATTTACTAAGAAGTTGGTGTATAAATTTAAAATAATTAGATTATAATTCTGATAACTTCACATAAAGTTGGGATGTATTCAAATAAAATAACATCAAAACCCAAAAAGTTTATGTTTGGAAATGGGATATATAGAATCAACGGTTAAGGTGCAAAAGTATATGGTGTTAGACACATATGAGCCTATTTGAGTTAGCGTTGAGAAAACACATTTACATAAATTGAGATAAAATTTCTCTTATAAATTTTATACATACACCCACATTAAACAAATAACTTCTACCACTAATCTAAACTGACACTTTTAATAAAAATTAATGGGTATTTGTGTGCCCATAAAGTACTGTGTGGAGTTCACTTTGCTAAAAAGTAATGACAATTATTTTTTTCTAACGGTGATGATATTATTACTTCCATTTAAAAAAGTCCATTGGCACTTTTGTATTGAAAAAAGTTTTTGGGTGTCAGGTGCTCTTTCTAAATAAGCTTATGGGTATTAATAAAACTTGTATCCCTTTTAATTAAGAGGTGAATGCCTCAGCAATATAAAATTTGACAAGGTTTTAGTTTGCTGCCCAAATGATGAACATCTAAATTAACATGGAGGGAAATTGGTTTCAAGATGAGATGTATCACAGGACAAAAGTCTATTGCGCATTCTGTTAATGAAGTAGGAAGTAATCAAAATAAAATAGCACTTACTATGCAAAAAATTTTGGCTCATCGCAAGTGAGCATGAACGCCCTAAAAGCAGTAAGAATTTGTTTATATTTTCTCTCATGTCTCATCTAGTCCATTTTGTAAGGAGTGTATTAATACGGGTGCTTCTATTAATAACACCATGCTTTTAAAGAGAGAGTGAGAGTATGACCTTTTTTAATTCTTGTTTTTATAACAGTTTATAAAGTTGTTTTCTAAAACAATTTTTTTGGGGAAAAAATAAGGTAAAATATGTTTGAATAATTGTTTTAAAAAAATCGTATTTGAGAAGGCTGACACTGGACAGTAAAGATCCAACGAGTTCGAGTTTGGGAGCTGAGAGTTCAAAATTCAAATAGTCAAGGAGTCGAACAATGATAAGGTTTTCTCCGCTTTTTGCATGATTTTATTGAACAGAAAACAATTTTACAAAATAAGAAAAAATAAGAAACATACATATAAAAAAGTTGTTCTATTTTTTTTTTTTCATAATAGATTCCCTTTTATGTTTTGTAAAACTCTTAATTAAAAATTACTCTTCTAATCCTATTTAGTGATTGATGGAGAATTATATACGTTGGTCGGATATACTGGCCAGTTATATACAATGCTCTAGCATATTCAAGGTATTAGAGCCTCTTGTACATATAAATACCCAATGATAATTCCTAAAACCCATAAGACAATGGAGGAGAATTTTAACACAATAGTTGAATTGTTTTATTAAGGGCTAAAGTACAAATTTACTTTAGAAGTTTTCACAGAGGAATAATGTTATTCTAAAAGTTTTTTTACTTTTTTAAATTTAATATTATCCTGAAAATATTAAAATAGAGCAATGTTATCATTTTTTGTTAAAAAAAATTAAATGTCAATGTCAATTTTTTAGCGGTCAATATTAATTTTTGAAAAGTATGAGGCAACAATATTACATTTTAAAATTTTTGGGTTGACATTGAATCTGAATAAATTTTTAAAATAACATTACTCCTCAACAAAAACATTAAAGAACAAATTTGCACTTCGACCCTATTATCAATTAGCTGACAAAGAGTTATAGAATTTAAAATACAATATGCATGCTTTATTTCCAAGCAACAAGAGTAAGAGTTGTCTAAATCTTAATTTTCAAATTTTTTTTGTTATAATAATTTTCATATTCGTTGTGTTTTAATTTATGTTTAAGGCTTAAAGAAATTGCAATTATGTGCTAATAATGTTGAGGACGCTAATTTTGATATCAAACCCACAATAAAATAAAATTTAATTCTCTTATTTCTTTTGGGTGAAATCAATTTCATTTCAAAATAACGTAGGAACACATACACCCAATTTAGAGGAAATAATAAAGGAAAATGGATCCTACATAATTATGTTACAATAATCTTTAAGAAATTCTAGTTTTACTGACCTTAATTTCTTTGGTAGACAAGGTTGGACTTTAATTTTACGCACTTATTTCAGTCTTAATCCTCATCAATATATGAAACTCATAAGAATAAACATTTTGGATGATCCTAACATTTCTCTCTTTTCATGCGTAGCAGGGCCATCATAGCATACTTGACAATGACATACAAGACATACTTCCTAATTTTATTTTGCTTGAAATTAAAGAATGGAAATGTGTGTGATGTGTTCTCTCTTTAGCTATATGATAACCACATTACTACTTTCATTAAAAAGTTGATATTCACAAAAAGAACTATTTATGAAAGGTGAAAAATTAATATCTCACAATCTCATTGATAACATTACACAGTACTGGAGAATCAATTTGACAATTTAATTTCAAACTTCGCAATTTCTTGTGAAGAATTAGTTGTCTCATGTATAATCTTGAGCATGCCTCCTATTGTCATTAAAATAATGAATTGCTTTCACATTTTCTTTTCGCATTTCGCATTTGTGATGAGGCTACTAGCACAAACTAAATTAGATCAGTATTTTGACTGATAGTTAGGTGTTCTCCTTCCCAAAAGTGTTGTTCTCGTTAAGAATTGAACCCAGAAATTATAGATAAAAGTTCATTTTAGAGCTTAATCCAGTACTTTTTGGTGTTTAATTTTATTTGGGATCCCAAAACCGACTTTTGGATCCCTTAAGCTAGTTGGAACCAAAACTCGTGTTTGGTTTAATGTTGGGAGAAAATGAGTTTTTCTTCAAAAAGTGAGTTAGGTTGAAAGCAAAATTAATTTGGAGCTTCTGAAATTACCTTTTCTTCAAAGGCATTTTTCTCTGGTGAAAATAATTTTTTGATATGCTTTTTAATAATATGTTTTAATTTCATATTTAATTATATTTATATTTGGGTTAATATAATATTTAATCCCCAAATTTGCATTCAGTTTGATTTTAGTATATCAAGTTTCAAAACCATGGTTTTGGTTTGTCAATGTGTAAAATGATCTGAGTTTTTATTAAATTATAAAGACTAATATTTTAAATGGAATGAAACTTGATAT
The DNA here is from genome assembly GCA_037074495.1 of Acacia confusa. Classification (NCBI taxonomy): domain Eukaryota; kingdom Viridiplantae; phylum Streptophyta; class Magnoliopsida; order Fabales; family Fabaceae; genus Acacia; species Acacia confusa. Next base: position 9,162,378 of record CM073504.1, on the reverse strand, counting down.
ATTAAAACTAATCATTTGAAATTTCAGAGATTATGTAAAGATAATGAAGGATAAAAATTAAAAATAAGAACATATTTAAATAACCAAATATTGTATTCACCCTATATATTTTTATTATCAATTTTTTTTTACATTTAAATTTTTTAATCAATTATATCATCCACATAAGTTTTATTCTGATTTTTTTTTTTTTACAGAAATACATCCATCAAAAATCACATTGAGGTAATTAATTTTTCCTTTTTTTTTTGTTTACCAATATTTTTTGCCCTTTTAACTTGATGTAATTCAGTGGTTGTTGGAATAAAATGTGAAGGGGATTTGTTGCCACGTAAGTGCATTGGAATTGGATATGAATAATCTCCATCACGCAGCACCGCGCGACCCTCATGGGACAGATGCATGAGGTGGCCTCAGTCTCCCACGCATCGCCAAATTCCAGGCTCCGGTCAATCGGTGGTCCCCACTCCTTTCTGAATCGATGCTGCGAGTTCATGGCTTCCTCAACCAAACCAGCCTTTGATAGTTTGATATATGGTTATTAGATATTACTTCCCATCTTTAGTTTAAAATTTACAATTTATTCGATAAGTAGCACATCTGTTTCAGACATATAGATTTATAAATAATGTTGTCTTAAAAGTTTTTTTTATATTTACTATCGTGTTAAAAGTCTAAAAATGTAGTAATATTATTATTTTCTGTTAAAAACTAACATAGACTATTAAAATATTGTACTGACTGTTAACTTTTTAATTAAAAAAAAGGGTAATATCGTTATATTTTTCGGAGTAATATTGAGACAAAAAAAAAAAACTTTCAGGACAAAACTATTCTTGGACGCATACTTTTAAGATAGATTTACTACTTAATCCAAAACTTAAATTGTTCGTAATCTTTTTATAAAAGTTTGATAAAAATTATTTAAATATTTAAAGGTTTTTTTATTTGTACCTTTCATTAATTATAGTATTTTATTAATTAGAATGTTGGTGATAGTGTGATAATCATATTTACTTATTTCTTTCTTTTACTTAACTCTTATAAACAAGAGCATACTTAAAATATATATATATATATATATATATATATATATATATATATTTATTTATTTATTTATTTATTTATTTATTTATTTATTTTAGACGTAGTTATTATTTTTAACTAAGTTTAACCACTTTTTTATAAATAATATCATAGGAGTTTTTTTTTTTGGCCCAATAGATGATGTGCTTTTTTAGGATCTGATTGGGCACTAAAAAATATTTATATATAGAAACCAAGACAAAGATCATATTATATACTTACCTTATATTAAAAAGTTATTTTTAAATATTCCAATAATCATTTTAAACAAGCACATTATGGTTATTATAACCATATAATCCTTCACTTATGCTATTATAATGCTTTTTTCTTTTAAACAAAGAACTATAGTGATCATAAACTATTATCTCCAATTTTAAACATAAGAGTTAGATAAAAAGTTTTTTTTTTAAAAAAAATTGAAATATAAGATATCAATTTAGTTTATCTCCCAAATTCAAATTTTTTGTCCAAAAATCCATATTGATTATATATAGTTAAGGAGTTTCTTCGGTAAAGAGAAAGTTGCAGTGCACATTATTTAAAAGGTATTTCATCCACTACTATTCATAAGAGCCAAATAACTGAATTAAATAGTTTAAGAAAATGGTTAAAATTAATTAAAAATAATAAATATATCTAAAATAAGTTTTTTTTCCAAGTAGGCCTTTATTTATAAAGGGTAAATAAGATAGAAAAATAGAGTAAATATAAGTTATGAATATATAATCCTTCACACCCCTTATTATAATGCACTTGCTTTAAAAAGACCAACTATAGCTGTCATAAGTTATTTAGGAACAGATAGTGTTATTATGTTTACTTAAAAGAAGATGTACATTATCCTCAAAGAACAGATAGTGTTTATGAACCAAACGTGCCATAACAGGAAGTCTTTCTTTTTGTTGCCACCCTTTTTCTATGTCTTCTTCATGATTTGGCTCCATTAATCACTCATAATTACTCTCCTAAAAGAAAAGCCTAATAACAATTCGTCCTAATAAACTTACTAATCATACTCTTGAAATTTATTATATTCGCAGTAAAATAAGGAAAAATAAAATCATTACATCTCAAATTATGATTTAAGAAATAATTAATTTTTTTAATGATGTGACTTTCTGTGAAGATTTTAAAAAATCAAACTATATTATTAGTATGTTCTCTAAACTGTTATGCGTATTTCTTAATGCCATGATTAAGAAATACGAACTATAGTTGTCATAAGTTATTTTCTTCCATTTTAGACATTAGAGTTAGACAAAGGTTTATTTTAGTTTTAAATATAAGACACCAAATCATTATGTCTTTCAAATTATTTTTGTTGTCTAAAATATCTATACTAATTACATATATTGAAGGGGTTTCTTCAATAAAGAGAAAGTTGCAATGCATATCATTGAAAAGTATTTTAGAAAAATCAATAGACATTTATTATAAATAATTAAATTAAATAATTTTTTAATATGAAAAAATTAGTTATCTAATTATTATATGAAGGACTAGAGAGAGTACCAAATAATTTTTATTTATATTTTTTGATACAATCATTAATTATTTTTTAATCTTTAGTATTTAAAATATAATAATTTTCCTTTTTATCTTCTTATAATGTGATTCATTTGTTTTTAATATAGATGAATTTGGAAATTTTTAATTTCAAGCAAAATTTAATGTCTTAAATACATATAATTGATTTTAGAAAAGTGATCAAAAGTGATTGGAGGGAGTGTACTAAAAACATTTTAAAGAATGATTAAAAAATCTACCATGACAAAATTTATTTCTTAAATGTACCTAAGATTCTTGAGTGGACGCAACTCTTTTTTAATTATATCCAATATATCTTCAACAAAACTTAAATGTCTTTCATTTTTATGCATAGTAAAGATAGAAGGCACATTTTGAGGGGGGAAAAGATAGAATGCACATATTGGTGAATACAGTGCTCTAGAGAGAGGCAAATGGTGTCGAAGGATGGAAGGGAGGGGCCTGGGAAAGGCGACGGCGCTGGTGAGGGTGGATGTGAGACAAGCAAGGGTAGCCAGACTAGTGGTGGTAGGGAGTTTGTATTTGGGCGGGTATCTGATGAAAAAAGAGTTGGAGGCTCCACACCTAAGGAATCCAAGAGTGTCCTGAAACAGGCAACAACGTCGGTGTCCTACCGAGACAAACTGTTATCCCCTGGGTGCGCAGGTTTTCTAGTGCAACACTCGTCTGAGGATGATATAGTGCAAGGCTGGAAGAATTACTTCCATCAGATGAATGAGAAGGAAGCGAGGGATAGTGCAGTGGAAACAGAAGGGGATGATGCGTAGGAAGCACGTCGACTGGAGGGTAAACCTGGAGTACTAAAGTTTACTGCCGACGAGTACTCTGCTTGGTGCTTGCCTTGGATGAATGCTCTTATCATTAAGGTATTAGGGGCGACTTTCCCTACATATGTTATTCGAGACCGGATCAATCGCATGTGGCACCCTCGAGATCCCCTGAAGCTCATTCCCTTGAGCAACGGATACTTTATTGTCTCATTTTCTAATAGAGAAGATCGAGAATATGCCTTCCAGGAAGGTCCTTGGATGATTGAAGACCATTACTTAATTGTTCAGAGGTGGCAACCTAATTTTAATCCTTGGAAGGCTGACCTCAAATGCAATATTGCTGCTTGGGTACGATTACCGGATGTTCCATTTGAATTTTACAATGTGGAGTGTCTACGTAGGATAGGCAACATGATCAGGAAAATGATAAAAGTGGACCGTTCAACCTCCATATATGACAAAGGAGGGTTTGTAAGGATCTACGTTGAAATTGACCTGAAACAACCACTGCTACCATCATACACGGTGTTTAGGGAGGAGCGGCCTATTATTTATGAGGGTCTCCATCGGGTGTGCTTCTCTTGTGGTAAGTATGGGCACACCAAGCAAACATGCCAGGCAGGTATACAGGAGGATAAGGGTCAGACGACTGGGGTGAAGAATGTAGGTGCAGGAGTGGAGGAAGTAGGCGGAGGACCTTTGAATGAAGCTGAAAGGGTGGCCGTCGGAACCACTTCCAGAGCCATCGACGATGAGAAAACCTGCGAGAGTCCATTTGGGAAAATTAGGATTCTAAGGCGTGAATTTCGGGGAGCTAACTTACAGGAGAAAATCAAACACGGTTTAAATGGGGCTGTTACCGAGAATCAGGCAATAAAAGCGGGAGGGAATCAACATGTTGATAAGCGAAAGTCTGGCACCTCTCAGGGGAACCGACAACTGGATATTCAGAGGGAGGCAAAAGGGATACTAAATGAGAATAATAATGGGATCATGAGGAAGGATACGGGCCCACCTAAATCAGAATGGGTGCAAGTTGGAAGTAAGAGAAAGAATGTGAGTAGAGGAAAAGGGAAGGGTAAAGAAAACAAACAACCCACAAGGGATAAATTGATGGGCCGAGCCCATGAGGAAATGGTTATGCAGGATGCACACCCAATTGAACTAATTAGAGTTCCCCCAGCTGTACTCGTCCCTACGGGTAGCAAACTTGTGCAGCAAGTCATAACAAAACATGGACCCTATGTTTATAATGAAGCACACGTGGATAATATGTATGTTTCTGGACTAGCCGTCTTCACTCGGACAGAGACAAAGACCTCAGATGATGCCTTGGAACCTGGCTCTGAAGTTTCTCACAGTCGGGATGACCTCATGCTCGCGATGGATAACACCGAAGGGATGGGTGACAATCCTACAAACTGCAATAAGGTTTCCCAATGAATTTCATGCTTTGGAATGCACGTGGCACTGGCGCTCGTAGATTCCCTGGCCTCGCCCGTGACCTCAAAAACCATTACCAATTGGATTGCTTAACTATCATGGAAACTCGCTGCTCACCTGAATTAGCTAGAAGATGTACTCAACAATTAGGATTCTCTAACATGGAAATAGTGAACTGTGAAGGATTTAGTGGATGTATATGGTGCTTGTGGGATGATAGCACTTTATCCATTACGGTACTGGAACGCAATCACCAGTTCTTACACCTTCAACTATCGAATACAACAGGCCTTCACTGGACATTCACGATTGTATATGCCAGTCTAAATCGAACTACTCGTCGGCTATTGTGGAGTAATCTATCACGCCTAGCTGTTGGAATCCAAGGGCCGTGGCTTCTGGGTGGGGACCTGAATGGGACATTATATCAGTGGGAAAGAAAGTTTGTTGCCTTAAACCAGACCCGTTGTGATGACGACTTCCTCTGTTGGTATGAGTCTCATGACCTAAGCGATCTAGGATTTGGAGGGCCGGAGTTCACTTGGAAAAGATGATCCTCAGAAGCAAGACTGGACAGAATGATTGCCAACGATAGCTGGTTTAACATGCTCCCTAACGCCTCGGTATCCCATTTGCCCTTCTTCAAATCTGATCATAGACCGCTGCTAGTCCGATTGAATTGTGATCTGAAGAACATCAAGCTAAACAGGCCGTTCCGATTTATCGCCGCATGGATTTTACATGAAGAGTTTGAGCCATTTGTTCGACAATCCTAGGCCTCAGACACCGATTGGTCTCAAAATTTAGCTTAGTTCACAACTGCATGCTCCACTTGGAACAAAGAAGTCTTTAAACATACTGAGGTAAGGAAAAAACACATCCTTAGACGGCTTGAAGGGATCAATCGGGCGGTGGCTCGGGTTGGGCTCCTCCCCAAGTATGAAGACCTTCAATTATCTATTTGGAAAGACCTCGAAGATGTTTTATTGCAAGAATCCCTCCTCTGGGCTCAAAAAGCAAGGGCTGAATGGTCAGTTTATGGGGACTGTAATACGCGTTTCTTTCATGCACGAGCTAACCGCCGACGGAAAGCCAAGAAATTAGAGGCTATTAAAGATGCTGAGGGATCCTGGGTCTTCGACAACAACCAGATAAAAGGTATTACTACTTCTTTCTTTTCTAATCTTCTATCTGAGGACATTGTGTCTCGACCAGGTTTTACTTGTAGCTTGTCTTATCCTACTATTAATGCGAACTTGCTTAGTGGGTGTAACAAAGATGTATCAGATGAAGAAATTAAGGCAGCGGTGTTCAGCATGGGTGCACTTAAAGCACCGGGACCAGATGGATTCAATGCTTTATTTTATCAGTCGCAATGGAACACGGTGGGTGCATCGGTAATAAGATATATTCGTCATTTGTTTACTAACCCGCAGGACATCCAAGAAATCAATGGAACTCTAATGGTACTCATTCCCAAGAAAGAACATCCATAAATTATGGGAGACATGAGACCAATTAGCTTATGCAATGTCATCTACAAAGTGATCACAGAGATTATCGTTAGTCGTTTAAAGCCTATTCTTCCCCAGGTGATATCTCCTAATCAGTGTAGCTTCGTACCAGGGAGACACAGTAGTGATAACATTATTATAGCTCAGGAGGTTATTCACTCTATGCGTTCGATGAAGAAGAAGAAAAAGGGATTTATGGCGATAAAAATTGACTTGGAAAAAGCTTATGATAGGGTAAACTGGGGATTTGTATTATCCTGCCTCCAGGACCTTCAGCTGCCAAGTAACATCCGTCAGATCATTGCCAATTGTATATCCACAACTTCTATGCAATTGTTGTGGAATGGAGACAAAGCTGATATATTCCGCCCATCCCGAGGAGTGAGACAAGGTGATCCTTTATCACCTTATCTATTTGTCTTATGCATGGAACGCTTAGCACATCTTATCCAGGATGCAGTCCACAAGGAAGACTGGGAACCAATTCGGCTCACACGGAATGGACCTTCTATCTCCCACCTATTCTTTGCAGATGACATCATTCTCTTTGCAGAGGCCTCTATGGATCAGGCGCAGACTATTAACAGTTGCCTTAAGACCTTCTGTGAAAGCTCTGGATTGAAGGTTAATCACCAAAAAACTAGAGTCTTCTTTTCAGAAAATATCAACCACATTAAAAGAAGTGAGTTATGTGCCTCTTTGGGTTTTTCAATTACGAGCGACTTGGGTAAATATCTTGGCGTTCCCCTCCATCATAAAAGAGTAACAAAAGACTCTTTCCAATACGTGGTGGACAAGGTGAAATTAAGGCTAGTTAATTGGAAAGTCAGCTCCCTTTCTTCAGCAGGAAGGACTACTCTCATTTCTTTAGTCTCTATGGCCGTGCCAGGACATGTTATGCAAACTTCCCACATACCTCTGAACACTTATGAGACCCTAGATAAGCATAACCGGCAGTTTCTGTGGGGGAGTACTGGAGATAAAAGGAAAATACCACTAGTGGCCTGGGATACAGTCTGCAAGCTGAAGAAAAGTGGAGGCCTGGGACTTCGCCATGCTAAATACCAAAATCAAGCCCACCTCATGAAAGTAGGTTGGAATTTAGCAGCTCGGAAAGACGACCTTTGGGCTAAAGTTATAAGAAATAAATATAAATGTGGCCCAGATTTGATCCCCCATATTGATACAAAGAAGCATGGCTCAAACTTATGGTCTGGAATCAAACGAACGTGGGGTACGGTCCAAGATGGAACGGAAGTGCTATCTAATGGGCACTTGCGCTGGAAATGGAATAAAAATGGCATGTTCTCTGTTAAGTCTGCCTATGAAGCCCTGACTAATGCCACAAACCAGACAGACACACTATGGATGAAAGTCTGGAAGTTACGCGTTCCGGAAAAATGTAAAATGCTAATATGGCTTGTAATACATAAACGCCTCCTAACTAACGCATCCAGGCGCAAGAGAGGAATGTGTGCAGAGGCCCTTTGCCATGTGTGTGGTGCGGAGGTCGAGGATCTCAGTCATGTGTTCAGAGAATGCCCAGAAACTCTAGCTCTTTGGAAGCAACTGGTGCCACCGCCGATATGGAGCAAATTCCTAACGGGAAGTTTTGATTACTGGCTTCGATGGAATATTAGTTCAAATAGCAGACGCTTTCATTCGACGGAGTGGGGTCAAACCTTCGTTATTGTTTGCTGGTGGATATGGAGGCGGCGTAACTTGGCGGTATTCGAAGGTAAAAATGTATCCAACCTTAATATACAGAACAGCGTCAGTGCCATCAAGAGTAGTTTGCATGATGCGTTCGTTCGATTCAGTTCACTGAAGAAGGGAGGTACTCAGGACGATGGGCAAGGTGTTTGGTGGATGCCACCTCCTTTGGGTTGGACCAAGGTCAATGTTGACGGAGCCTATTCCCTCCTTAGCCCTGGGATAGCCGCTGCGGGTGTTATCAGGGATGATCAAGGGAAGCTTCTGAGGGCGTTCTGCTTCAAGGGAGAGGAGGGAGACAGCCTCACAGCGGAACTCTGGGGTTGCTTACATGGCTTAAAATTGGCATGGGACGAGGGTTACCGTAATGTTATACTAGAGTCTGATTCCGCTGATGCAATTGATCTGATAAATGGTGAGCTGAGTGAGGTCCATGCTGATCGGGTTCTCATAACATAAACAAAGAGACTAGTTGAACGAGACTGGAGAGTGGAGTTGAGGCATATTAGGAGGTGGGCGAACACGGTTGCGGACCATATTGCGAAGTCAGGACTATCCGCAATGCCGGGGTTTCATACTTTTTCACATGCAGATTGCGACCTTGAGGGTCTGATTGTAAAGGACATGTCGTAGGGATTTTCAATTGGTTGCATTATTTTATCAAAAAAAAAAAAGATAGAATGCACATAAATGGGAATGGTTGCTGGATAAATTCCAGGCATCTTTTGAACGACAAATTGTTGGGGTTTTGAGTATTTTTTAAAAATAAAATATATATTCATTTACTTTTATAACTTCATCGTTATGGTTTTCCTCATTAAATTGAAAGACGAGAGGGCAGACATGGGGCCAGAGTTTTGCATGTAGTCTATGTTTTCTTGGCTTTACAAACGAGCACATTTCTTTAAAGCTTTACATTCTGACAATCAGACCCTCATACTCCTCGACAGATTTTTAAAACATAAAAAAATTTACATTTCGCTCAGAATCATATGGGTTGGATTATATTTAATCTTCAATGGAATACCTCAAATTATGTTTTATTACACAGGGAGTTTCATCAATGGATATATAATGGGAAAATCTCAGCTTTTAAGGATAAGAATAAATATACAAAAATTCTCAGTGTTTCCTATATAAAAAAAAGTTATAAATGTATATTCCTCTATTAAAAAAAAAGGCTCATAAAGACTTTAATAATAATTTGTATAATATACATTTTATTTTTAAGAGAAGTCTATATTAAAACAAAATATAGGTGCATTAGAGTATTTTACTTTAAAGTTTAATTATCAGTTTAATCAATCTATTTTTTTCTGGAATCTTCACATTAGTAATAAGCAATAACAACCCGTGCACGGCCCAAAGTTCCGACTTCACCCATGAAGGGAGGTGGTTCAATTCCTGAGAATTCGACGGAGGCATCACCACATCCTTGGGGCAACCTTTAAGTTCTACGGGCCACCCTTAAAAACTCAGAAGGATCTTGTATGGGATTGAGCCCAGAACACTTCCTAAAATTTCTTTTCTTTTTTATAAAAAAATTATAATTAAAAAAATCGGAGAAAGCCTTTTAGGTCCAACCAAGGGTCTATGAGAACTTGGTGTCATGTGTGGTCATCTTCCAAACTCAACAGTTGATGAGTGACCTTTTCGTTGTTTTTCTTTGGGGTTCACAGTGAAAAATAAACTAAAGATTACATATAGACAAATATAGGATCGTTCTTTTTTCTTGAGGGGTCTTTTATTGCATCCTAAATAATCTAAATGTCATGCAAATATAATGAAAATAAGGGGAAAATTTTCTTTTAGATTTTTAAATTAATAAACTAAAATAAGAATACAATTTAATTAAATGCTAAATGTTATTTTTGATATTTTCTTTATAAAATGGAATGAAATATGAAATGTTATGATATGGAAGTGAAAATATGAATGATGGATGTTGTTGGAAATGGAGTAATAGCTATTATAGTTCAATTAGATATAGGAGTAAATTTTCACTAAGTCTTGATGAAAAACCCTAAACGAACGCCTGAGTCTGATGTTCTTGATTAATGATTACTCCTACTATCGTAACTAGCAATCACCTTTTAAGGCACTATTAAAATATAATTAGTGTGCAATTAGGATTAGACTAATGTAACTTATTTCCTCTTAAAATGAATGCGATAACACACCATTATCCAATTCAATTATACTATCTAATAATAACACGTAGAAAACACAATATCATTGAATCAATATATATATATATATATATATATATATATATATATATATATATATATATATATATATATCCGACAACCCACAAAAATCCAATTCAATTATAACAGTTCAATCCACAAAGTTAGAATAAACTAAACCTCCACAGTACAAAACAATATTAAACTAGGAAATCTTTATACACATTGAACAAAAATAAAAATAAACTGATTGATGGTCTAAACTCAGGCTACAACTCTCTACTGCCAAAGAAGGAAGGACTACCCACTGCCAACCATCAAAACAGATCCTCCCAACGCAATTAAATCTTCAATCATCAATGGGAATTAATGGAATGGGAAAATAAATGTTGAGACAGAGTCACTGAGATGATGGTGGTGGAGAAATGAGAATGATTAAATGGAGGCCGATGGTGAGAATGGCGATAAACTGAGGGTGGAAGAAAGAACAGTGGCGACAGTGAAGGAAGGAAGCTTTGTTCTATGGTTGGAAGAATGTCGGAAATGATGGAAGATTAAGTGCTGGAAGCGCAAAGAACGGTGATGATGGTGGCTGAGCAAAAGAAGGCCGACGGTGGTTCTGATCTGTGATGCGTCTCTCTGTGATCACTGTGTCACCGCCCCCATCTCGCGTCTTTGTCTCTCATGTCCCTGTTCCGTGGCGCTGGTCCTGTGGTGGTGACAGAGGTCGCTCGCCGACGACCGTGGTGCAATGGAAATTCGCCAGCGAGATTGAGGTCGTTCCCCAAATCCTCTTGCGGCGCTCTGTCTTGCTCTCCGCTCTCAACTCGCGTCTGAATGTCCGCCCCCCTCTGCATCTCGGGTCTCTCTCATATTCACCCTCAGCTCGCAGCATCTAACCTAGTGCGTTTTGACCAAGGATTTAAGTAAAAAGAAATGAAACTTTTGTAGAGGGACTAAAGTGTGACTATTTGAAATGTTTCTGGGGCATAACTGAATTTCCCAAAACTTTTGGGTCTCTTTATGTAGTTTTTATCTGGATCTTTTCCCTCATAGATTTGTAACTTCCAGGAATTCTGGGCCCTTTTCTATACTTTTCCCCTGTCTTCAAAAATATTAATTTTGACCCACTTGACATTTTCTGAAATCTCATTTTTTTTAAACACCTACAATGTAAGATTAAACATAGTATATCATTAAAAGTCCAAGAAATCATTTGTATGAATAATTAATAAATTATGATCATTTTGCCCCTAATTTCACTTAATTCAATACAAATATCTCCAACTCAAATTAATGCTTAATCATGCAATAATGTCCCAAAAACTGCATTTATAATCCCAATTTAATCATGAAATATCATATAAAAATATGGTTTGATCAACGACATTCATAAGAGAGAATTTTAGTTGGCTTGGTATAATATCAGTCAACTCCAAAATTTTCTAAACTTTAGTATCCTCTTAGGTCAAAATGAAATTAAGTTATGGAGGTGTAAAGATAATGGGTCTGTTTGGGTTAACGGTAGCAGCGGTGACTTAAAAGCTATTTGACTTTTATAAAAGTCAGGTAGGAAAAAAGTCAAGTTAAGCTAATTGATGTGTGTTTGGATTGCCCGTTTAGCTTTTTGCAGTAGTGACTTTTTTTCTAACTAATGTGTGTTTGGATTATTATTTGAAAAGTTAATTGAGATAGAGAATGACTAAAAATGACATGAATTATATTAAATACTACATATACATATTAGTTGTATATATTGAGTTAATGAAAATTTAATTTTAATTTGAAAAAAATTAAATATTATAAAAAGAAAAAAGATCCACAAAATGACAAATGACAATAAGTGCAACACATTTAAATAAGCCTGGATTTCAAGCTTAAATAAAACCAACGGTACGTTACGTTTTGTGAAAAAAACCCAACGCGTCAGCCGTGGTTCCCAAACAGATTAGTTTTTGTCTTTTTATAACTAACCTACTTTTTTTGAATTTTTTTTTTCAGAAAAAACCACGTTACAAAGCGCTCCAAATAGGCCCAATAATGTTCTTACTTTATTTTTTTTCTGTATTTTTTTATTTGTTTTGTAAATGCTTATATGTGTCTTGTAAATTACCAAAATATTTTTAATTCCCTAAGTTCTTTTGGATTTCTTTATTTATCATGTAAATATTTTTATGTGTCTTGTAAATACTCGTATTTATCCTTTGAATTTACATATTTATCTTGTAAATGACCAAAATATTTTTAAATCTATAAGTTTTTTCGAATCTCTTTATTTATCTTGTAAATACTCTTTTGTAAGAAAATAAAATAAGGGCATTATTGTCTTTTCACACATAAAAATTAAGGAAAAATTCCATTTAGGTCCCAAGAGACCAAGAAAACCTCAAAAAAGTTTTAAGGGAAATTTATATGTCAGAAAAGTCCTAAAAATTGTTAATCCGATTGATGGGGTTATTAATCCCATATATGAGAGTTGTTAATCTAACTGATGGAGTTGTTAACCGTGACGACCGTCCTTTGAGGGCCTTTATTTCATCAGAGTTATCGCGGAAAAGGGATCGAGATGATTTAGACGACTTGATTTTGGAATAAAAGTTTTTGAATTTAACTTAGTTTGAAAAATACAGACTAATTTTTCGCGATTCTATATCTATCCCATAGAGGGATGTTAATACATTAATCCAAAACAGGTGAATGATAAACATTAAGATACAATCTAACTAATTCTATTTTTCTAAGAAGTTCCAATCGCTGTAGTTCTTACAGCTGCTTCTTGCCCTTTGATCCTGAACCATTCCCTGTGTCTTTCATGAGGTCTGGGATTCAAATGAATGGACTCCAGGGTAACAGTTAATATCATGCACATGTATTAAAACATAAATGATAGAATAGCACATGTTAAAGCATGGAAGCATTTACAAGTTCAAATAACCGTAACCACAGTTAACGGCCAAGGACCGCAGCCCTTGTCTAGGACATGCAGTCCCATAAGACCGTAGCCTTAAATCCATGGCTAGGAAAAACATATAACAGGTAAATCAACCAGCATACATAATCAACTAATCAATACATAAACACTTACACACATGCTTATAAGATTAGAGTTACCCACCTCAACCTTGACTCCTTATCTCTTCACTGAAGTTGTTGGGATCAGATAACTTGTTAATGTCTGCCTAAAAATGTTTATCATTGTTGTCAGTCACTTATTTAAATCACGAATAAACTAATTACATGAATTAGTTTAGAGAATTAATAATTATTAATCCCTTAAAAATTCCATAACAATAATACCCCTATTTATTAATTAATAATAACTCCCATTTATTATTAATTAATAACCCTTACATATTTCCTTCATTCTTTATTAATTAATAATAATCCTCAATTATTATTAATTAATAATTCTTTTATATTTCCTTTATTCCTTATTAATTAATAATTCTTTTATATTTCCTTTTCATTCACAAGCCATGTTTTTAATGTATATATGTTTAGGGATGCAGAAAAGAAATCACTCATGTAATACATATATAAGCATGCATACTTTCTTTTCTTTCCTCACTTGCGCATGCACCATTGATACACACACAAATATATAAACTATACCCACATGAGCATTTCCCACTTTTCCCTGGACACTCTTATTTTCCTTCTTCTTCTAATCTTACTTACACACAAAAAGCTAGGCAACATGTAGTAATGTGTTTGTCTATATATTCATCTTATATCTTTATGTTTGGCAACACCATATACCTCCAACAGCAAAACACGTACAGGGAGCCTATGTCCAGAGGTTTTCTTTCTTTTCCCACTACATAATCACACAACTCACGGTTTCTTCTTTTTCTTCTGCTCCTGACCACCACACACGCATTCACTCATGCAGAAAACACATCCTACAATTCTATATATATATAATCACGTATTCCCACTGAGTTGACAGCAAAACGAAAAGAAAACATATCCTAGATACCAACTAACAACACACCTTCGTTTTCCATTTCAAGATTTCATCTTTATTTTCAATGCCAATCTCCTTAGTTTTTATTCAGTTTCAGCATGATTTCTTTTAGGTAAAACAGCCCCTGTTTTTCTTTTCGTTTTGGTTTTCAGTTTCAGTTGGTTTTTTGTTTAGCTTCTTTTCTAATCTTTTTAGCTTAATCCTAAATGAGGCTATGACAGAAACCGAAAGCAAAAAGAAAGGATGATGGTCACCTTCGTTTTCCAAGCTTAGAAGGTGATGATCAGATGCTGAACTACTCCTCTGCTCACCGACGACCAAACAGGGGAAATGATATTCAGCTTCACCTCTTTTCTTTCTTCCCACTCTCAGCTCACTCTCTCTCTCTCTGTCTGCGGTTTCTCTCTTTTTCCCTGGTATTTCCCTTGCTGGCCGAAAACTGAAAGTATAGTGTGGAAGCTGAGAGGAAGCTCATTTATATAGAGAACCTTTTGCCCAGATTTTTCATTTCTGTCCAGGGGTATTGTTCAATGGTTAATAATCACAGAGATCGACGGAAAGACTGGAGGTATGGTGCCGTCTGAACTCTGCTTCCAGATAAGCATAATTACCTGCTGTTATTAAATGTAGCTGTGTTTCTCTGGTTTTTTTTTTTTTCTTTTCGGTTTGTTTCGGTTTTTAACGAGATCTGCTTCTTCTCTGGTTGGACAAGGGAAATGGACGGTGTATATTTTCAGCCAGAGGTGGTTTGAACTGGATCAAGGGCTGTCGCAGGATGGGCTTGACAAATGGTTCAGTGGTCCAAACCGAAATGCTTTTGTCTTCTTTCATGTCGAAATGGAGCTGGAATGATCTTCTTGTCTGGTTCTTCTTTGTTTTGTTTTGTTTATTTCTCTTGTCCTTCACGTGGGCCAAATGGACTTGATGTAATAATCATTTTGGGCTTTGCTGATGTTTCATATTTTTCCCACGTGACCCAGCAGAAAGGAAATCAATATGGCATAATGGGCTTGCTTCCCTGGTTCTACGTTTTTGGGCCAAGATGTTGAACATCTATTGTGATTGTTTTATGTTTCTCAGTTAAGCCCATGCATTTGTTTCATTTGTTCCATTTATTATTTTAAAACAATGCCTTATTTGCAATTTAATTGAAATTATTGAAGAATTATGGAAATGAATCCTTAATTGATTTAGGGATTTTTCCTTCTCCAAGTTATTTTCTCTAGGCCATAAAATATTAATCTTATAATATTTAGGCCTAAAATTATCACTTACAAATATTCCTTAAATTTATTCTTTTATCAAAATAAATCAAGGAAATTAAACCCTAAATTTCCAATAATTAATTTAGGCCATAAATTAACACTTACAAATTTTCTTTGACTTTGTTATTTCTCTTAATTAATTTATTTTGGCCATAAAATATTATCTCCCAAAATATTCTGGCCAATAATAATTTTTTTCCAACTAATTTGCCTTTAATTTATGGAAAATATGCCTCAAATTTCAAATTCTCAATCTTTAAAATTTTTTAAGGCCAAATTTTTCATAATTTAATTCTTGATTCCCAAAGTCCAAAATTTGGGATGTTACATTAATAGGGCTTTTTTAGTAGGTTTTTTTAGTCCCTAGGGACCTAAAGGAAATTTTCCCAAAAATTAATTTTAGGGGTTAACTGATGTGAAATCGTAATACAATCAATGCAATTTTCCCTATTTATAAGGTAATGGGATGCTGGATAGCCGGAAAAAAAAAGTGGCATTAGCCAACATGAACACTTTCCATGTAAATTAATTCCATGAACCATCAAATTATAACAAATGTGAACATAAGAAGCAAAAAATAGTACTAGTACTCCCCATAAAACAGAAATGGCAGGACTGAGAATGTATAACAAGGCAAAATTTAACTCAAAAAAGACATATTTGTGAATAGTTAGATTGCTAATCAACCAATTCTCAAGATCAAGAAATCAATTTCTTTAAGCAAGAGTGATAATTGAATATTTGATACACTTCTTATAATCTCTTGATTAATAATTTAAGACTCTTTAGTTAATAAATAATGGCTTTTATACTTATTTGGGCTTTGGGCCTTTGATTAGATTTTAACCATTTTTAATGATAAATTTATTGTTTTACACTACTTCACTATTTTCATCATAACTCTTGAACCAAACATCGGATTTTCCTCATTTTTGTCTCATTTTTCAGATGATCTAGAGAGCTACAATTGTTATGAAGACTTGAAGGACAAATTCAAATAAGAGAGCGGTCAATTTTGGAGCTGAAGACATGTATATTTGTGGATATTTATTAGGCCCGAATTTTGTATTTAAAAAGTCATTTTCTATTTATTTCATTTTGGGTCATTTTGTAGCCCTAGCCCATTTCCATTTTAGGTTAAGTTGAAGTTAGGCGCAGCTACAAACAACTTATGTCATTATATTTTTAGATATTTTCGGATTAAACACATAAGTTTCGTTTTCTTTGCAATGTTCATCATGTTCTTCGTCTGTTCATCATTTTTTTCCAGCAATGCTTAGCTAAACTTTTGTGATTAGCCCACGGATTAAGGATTTCACTATCCAAAGAACTCGTTCTTAATGGTAACAAATTTTTTTCTATTTCGTAATTTTGGATTCGATTTACTTTCGGATTGGGTGTTAGATTTAACACCTAGATTGAGAAATCCCAAGGATTCAATTCGAACTAGGTTTAAGTGCTTACTGTGCGATTGTATAGTGACACACCACTGTTCGGATAAGCGCTAGGTAATAGTCTAGTTGAGGGATTTTGTGGACAAACTAGAGATTTCGGTTCATCTAGGATCAATCGTGAGTTTGTTTCAAAATCTGTTTTCGTCCAAGGAAGGAAAGTAGTGGAATTTGAAATCCTAGGTTAATCTCCTGTTTATCTGTTTAATCTTTTTTTTTTTACCTATTTAATCTTCATTTTTATCTATTTCTATTTAGTTCTATTTTAATATTCACTGCATTGAAAAACTTCCCCCAAATTGTTACTATTATGTTTCGCTGTTACTGATTTAAACCCACTGCGA
Source organism: Acacia confusa (assembly GCA_037074495.1). Taxonomy (NCBI): domain Eukaryota; kingdom Viridiplantae; phylum Streptophyta; class Magnoliopsida; order Fabales; family Fabaceae; genus Acacia; species Acacia confusa. Next base: position 9,145,085 of record CM073504.1, on the reverse strand, counting down.
ATTCGTTGGGAAAACGATCCAGGTTTCCATTATACTACACAAATTATATTGATCCTGGTTATTTTGGGAGATCACGACAAATCTCTTGTCAAAGGGCAGTCAAGGTTATACCATAAAGGTAGGGACAATCTCTAATATTGAATGTAGAATGGAAAAAGGAAAGTTTAATTTGCCAATAAATAGAAAAGACGTAGAGGGTATATTTCTTGACACATCAGGTATGTTAATTGTATGTGGGAGCATTCGAATGTAACTCTCCAATTTGAACTTTTACATACACAGTGTAGGTTACTCAGCTAGACTATGTGAATGAATATGTTCAAACCAACATGATAACTTCGAACTTAACATGCTCAAATAAGAACGCATTTAAATGAAAAATTTGATAGTAACTAAACTTCTACATCAATCATATCAAAACAGGTGAGGAACAACGTCCTTAGGAAAACATTATGCGATTTCCATAATATGAGAAGACATGATAGTTTAAGTTAATAACATAATTACTTTGTATAGGAAACCTAGTTTCATTGAAGTTGATAATGGGTGGATATTGTTGGACATATAAACATTTCCCAAACATTAAGAGCCTGTTAAAAAACAATACAAATAGAAACACATGACAGTATAAAAATATTGACAAATATTAACAACTAAATGCCATTTTGATAAATCCCAATTTTCATATCTTTATCCCACCTTATTCATTTATTTTGGGAATTATTTTAGGCTAATTTGGAATTATTAGATAATATTTAGATTGTTAGCCTATTTTAGGAAATAATGTAAATATGAATTAACTATAAGATATTGGGCTTAAATTATTAAATTATTAATATTCTAATTAAATAATATCTCTTGATATATGATAGATTGTGATTTTATAAGATCATATGGTGCAGGATTTTTCAGGATAGCTAAAAGGAAATCCAATGGTGAAATTTTATGGGACTACTTGAATTTTATTGGGCTCAAGTTAATACCCTAAAAGCCCTCTCTTCCTCCTCTTTAATTAACCTAGCACACAGAGACGCCACGAAACGCCGCAAGAGATCATCATCACGCCGAGGAGCTGAAGAACAAGACCCAGCTGCTATTGATTTCATCAATTCATTCATTCCAATTCTCACGCACAACACCCTTCTCACGTAAGGCTTCTAAATTCTCAATCAATTATCAATTGATCTCACAGGACCCACATTGAATCAATATTCATCAATTGCTAAAAAGTTCCCACGGATTGAACCATCAATTACCTTTACTTCACAATTCTTTACATGGTGACGGTGAGGTGTTTAAATCTTGGTTTGGAGAATATCCACATGGAAGCTTAAGCTCTTAAGGAGGCAACTTAGGAGGAGCATGGAGGAGGCTAAAGCCTAGGGCTTACACATGAAGACCACAAGGGAGTGTTGTTCTTTTTATCTTTTTAATTCAAACTTGAGATTATTTAGTTTTAAAGGATTTTGAGTTGTATTAATTGAGAACAATATAGTTTTAAATTGTAAACTTATTTCTTTTGGATTAGACTGATAATTTGAAGTTTTATGCTTATTGCTGGACTCTTGTTTGCAACCTTTGAATTATCAATTAGATTAATAATTGAGTTTTCGTTATTAATTTAATTGTTAATTTGGTTTATCATCTTAATTGTTTAATTAAGTTGATAGATTATCTAGTTATTCAATTAGATAATTGTAAACAAGATTTCCAAGATTATTTTGTGATTGGTTTTTAATGGGTTTCATTAGCCACCGCTTATTTCATTATGAGTTTTCGAGTGGAATATGTGTTATTGAGCTAGAGGGTTTCCCATGTTCAATTGGGTAATTAAATTCATTAATCTCCTTTTTGGTCTAATTAATTAATTTGGCTAAGAAAGTTTACTCCTTGCAATTCCTAAGTTGTCCCATTCGTCATCATAACTGAACTAGACCTTTATTATTTTATTTGCATTTAATCAATATTTTTATTAGGATTTTAATTATTTTTTCATAAGAAAACCCCCCAAAAATTGCATTCAACTCATATAGATTAGTCTCATTTTCATATAGGTTTTAGAGTAAATTGCATTAGTACATTTAGTTATTTAATTGCATATAGGTAATAATATTTTGCATTCTAGTTTAGGTCCATTTACATTCCACTGCATTTTTTTTATCACTTGAAAATTAGTCCTAAAGAAAACCCACAACTTGTTCCTTGGGAGAATGACCTAGGTTGACCCTAAATTGCATAATTAATTAGGACCTAGTTTAATTCATCACTTTAACGACAAAAGTAGCTCGATCACATTTCATATGAAGTTCTTCCAAAATTACAATGACACAACTTGACCCAGTGCACTAGCCTATATACATTTGGCCCTGAAGTACAAAAGGTTCCAAAACATACATGTACAAGTTGAACTATCAAATGTAGCCCAGTACATTCTAATTTGGATGAAGCAAGTGGTGTCACTATTATATATCTGTAACCCTTAAATTTTCTTTCTTGGCATGAAAATATAATCTAAATGACCTATTCGGTAACTACTTTGATCTACCTGCTCCAACTGCTACTATCATTGTGACAATCAACTTCCTCATTGCTAAAAGCAAACCTAAGCACTTAGCTAATATTGCAACCATTTCCTCTGACTTTGGCTCCATGCCTACACAATTTTTTCCACACTGATTTCTTTTTTATTAGAATCTACTACTCCTCTTTACAAACTACTGCTATTTACATCTAAACATATCTCAATTTCATCCGAACTACTTAATTTATAGCTTCACTTATGACCTAACAAAACACATCACACTCACTAAAATAATGTCCTACTTATTCTATAGTTCAACTATGTTAAATTTGTATTTTAGGGGTTCGCCATTCTCGTTTTCATGTTAGCTTTACAAATTTAAAACCCAATCGTCTTATTCATTCAGCATACCAACCCCCAACATTCAATGTCATATATAACACAATACACATTATGGCTAGATATATTCTTCATAAAACCACAACATATTGTATAGGAAAAAAACAACCTTTTTCATCACCTATTCCAGCTGCCTGTGTCATTTACATTTCCTAACTCACCATTACTCAACCCACAAACATATGGATTAACATGCCATGAATTAAAAAAGTCACCTAAGTTGCTTCCTAATGAATTATTTATGTCTGTGTCCCCAACTGGAAGCAATAGAGCATCAGCCAACTTTACAAACAAACTGCTACATCATCAAAAAATGAATACCCATTGCCACTTACCTTGATTTTAGCTTCAGCCCTTGCCTTCAACTTGTCATTTGCCTCGAACTTCCACTGTCGTCGCAAGCTTCTTCACCTCATCTTTCGTCCAGCTTATCCCTCGCTCGTGCTTTTAAGTGGGTCAAATTTTTTCAAGGGGCTTTTTTGTCCCATAATTTCACTCTCTTGCCACTTTCGATGAAATTTAAGGTTCCCATATTTAAGTGAACTTGGATCTAGATGGGAACTCATGTTGATGGAAGGTTTACACGCCAACATCTTTTTGTCGAGGGAATGCTGTCAAGTTCCCTGTCCATCCCATCAATTCATTGTAACAAACAAGCCCTTAGTTTCGAAACTATGGAAAATATTATTTTACCTTCAACTACCACAACTATATTAAGAAGAGAAGATTAAGTCATTAAATATATTTGAAAAAAAAAAATTCCAAACTTCTACAAATTCGTGCATAGTTGACACTCCATACTTACTAATTTTCATGAAATCATGAAATACACAGAGGGAGAGCTAAGGGAATAAAATAGATAACAATTATTTTAAAAAATCATTAATTAATTATATGAAATAATATTTGACGGTTTTATATGACCATCGTGATATATAAGTTTGATTTTTTTTCCGGAAAAAAAAACCATCATTTACTTGATGGCGGTATCTAAAAAACCATTATATATATATGCTACCAATATATGACGCTGGTTTATCAAAACACCAGGAAACTTACATCCATCTTTACTTGATAATGATATATAGAAACTGTTACATATATGGTACCAATATATAACAGTTGTTTATCAAAACACTGAGAAATTTATATATTTGACGGTTGTTCAAAATAAACCTTCAAATATATGGCTTTAAAATCGATTTATGAACTCTATTTTCGCGATTTCAAAATTCTCACCATTTCTTGCTACAAAAATAATGACATCTTGTGGTGGTTGGAATTGCATATTTGTAGCCGTTTTACCCACTACAAATGAATTTGTAGTGATTTAAATAATTGTTACAAAATGCATTATTACAAGCTATTTTACAACGGTGTATAAAAACTGCTACTATTACTATAGTGGTTTGATGTTATTGCTACAAGATGAGATTCATATGATGTATTTTTTTAACATTTTATAGTGATTAAATAACTGCTACAATATGAAATGGCTAATGATGCTGCGGTTTAAAAACCGCTATAATATTGGATGAAATTTCAAAAATAGAAGCAAAAGTTTATAGCGGTTTTAAAACTACTACACTATTAGATGAAATTTCAAAAATGATGTCAAAGCTTTGAAGTAAAATAGGTAGCCGTTAGAGAACCACTACGCAATAAAAAAACATTTGTAGCAGTTGTAAAACGACTATAAATTTTAGGTGAAATTTTAAAAATTGTGCCAAAATTTTTTATCAAAATTTGTAGCGATTCTAGAACTGTGACACCCAACATTTGAGGCCTTTATTCATCAGAGTTAACGCGTATGGGGATCGAGGTGATTTGGACGACTTGATTTCGTAATAGAAGTTTTTAAAATTAACTTAGTTTGGAAAATACAGACTAATTTTTCGCGATTCGAATTCATCTAGTAGTTGGATGTTATTACATTAATCCCAAAGATAGGCGGATGATAAACATTAAATACAAACTAATTAATCCTAATTGTCCAAGGCGTTCCATCTGCTGTAACCCTTACAACTGCTCTTTGCCCTTTGATCTCGAACCAGTGCTTGTATCTTTCATGTAGCTGGAGTCCAAATGAATGGACTCCAGGGTAACGGTTAATCTCATGCACATGTATGAAAATAAAGATGACATAATAGCACCTGTTAAATCATGGAAGAAATTACACATAACCGTAACTGTAGTTAACGGCCAAGGACCGCAGCCCTTGTCTAGGACATGCAGCCCCATGAGACCGCAGCCTTAAATCCATGGCCAAGAAAACATAAACAAGTAATTCAACCAGCATACATGATCAACTAATTATTGCATAAACATTTACATACATGATTATAAGATTAAAGTTACCCACCTTGGATTCATTATCTTTGTATTGAAGTTGTTGGGATCAGAAAATGATATCAAGGTCTGCCTAAAAATGTTTATCATTGTTGTTAGTCACTTATTTGAATCACAAATAAACTAATTACGCGAATTAGTTTAGAGGATTAATATTAATTATTAATCCCTTAAATTTCCCTTAACAATAATAATTTTTATCATTATTGTTATTATTATTAATCTTCTTCTTCTTCTTCATATTATTCCAAATAATAATAATAATAATAATAATCTCCCCATCTATTATTTGTCATTATTACTCCTTCCTAGTAATAATAACATTATTTGTTGTTATTATCATCTTAATATTTATACTAATTTCCCTCTATTTATTCTGATATTACTAATTATTATTAACTCTCTTTAATTAACATTAGCTTCTATTAATTACTTATCAGTAATTTATTTATTTATTTCCCTTAATTTATTATTAATAATCAATTAAAACTAATAAATGCCAACCATTTGTCAATATGTAAGTAAGGATGCATAGAAAGAAAAGAATCCTCACATTGCAGCACACACATATATATAAATAAATACTCGTACACCCCTTACCAACTTCGGCATCATCATTTTTTTTTTCTTCCCTGACCCTTGATAACTTATATATGATTACACTCATTAAGACTTCTTTACTTGCTGCTTGTTTTTAAAACTCAAAAGACATATATATCCATATACTCATTCAGGAAAAACACATACGCACACATATATACAAACTTATTTTACTCTTTCTCTTTCATTTTAACTTCAGCAAGGTATAAACAACAACTAAATTGGCTTGACAGCAAAAACACCTCTCCTTCCTTATACTTGACAGCCACCACATGTATATCTATATATATTAAGAGTTCTTTTTTTTTTTTTTCCTTTCTCAAACAGCCCCCACGTGCACCACATAGTAATATATATATATATATATATATATATATATATATATATATGTATGTATGTATGTATGTATGTATGTATGTATGTAAAACAACATAGTTCCTTTCTCTTTTACTGGACACTCACGGTTTTGAAGCATTATCATTGCAGAAAAATAATTCTTTTTCCTTTTTAATACACATGCAGCAAGAAATTTAAGTTTATAAAACACACACATATAGACACTCATACCATATTCAGCGTTTCCTCTTTCTTTTTCTTTGTTTGACAGCAAAAATGTTTCCATTTCCTTTATACCCGACAGTAACAAAAATCACACACACACCAACAGATTCTCTTGTCTAAGACACACCTATACATGTATATATCCTTTCGTTTATCTTCATTTAGTTTCATAAAATGACAACCGAAGGATGGAACTGATAACAGCAACAATAATCATTTCATGCAGTAAAAGACACACTTATGCCCATGGAATCCCAGAACACGATGACAGTAAAATAACACCACGTACACACATTTCTATAGGTTTATAAGAAAGCTTGTTCCTTCTTTTCTTTGTTTTGGTTTCAGTTTTCAGTTTTAGTTTCTCTGGTTTAATGTCTAACCCTTGGCTTTCCTCTTTATTTCTTGCTTACAAACTTTCGACAGATATGCTGAACTTTGAGAAAGGTAAGTGCTAAAACTTACCTTCGGTTTTGCAGGCTTGAAAGACAAACTCTAGCTTGCTGAACCTCCTCTGTTTTCAGCGGTTTGAACAGAGTAAAAAACTTCTCCAACTTCCTCTCACTCTCGGTTACTCCCTCTCTTTCAGTTTTTCTCCACTCTCTTTCGGTTTCTTTCTCTCTTTTCTGCTGCCGAATGGATGGGGCAAAATGAGAACGAAGCTGAAATGAAATGGCTGTATAGCCAGCTGAGGATCCAGTTAGACCATGTTAAACCGCTGGTCCGAAAGTTTTTGTGTCTCGAGAAGCATGGGCGACGTCTGAATCTCTGCTTTCGGATAAGTATAATCTTCTGCTGCTAATGAATGCAATCTGCTCCTTTGGTTTTGGAAGACTGATGGATAATGGATCAGTTTTGGGCTTGCTTTTGCATCACTCTCTCTCATCGGGTTGCAGATGAAAAGAGGTGATTCATTTACTGATATATCTTCCTTCTTTGTTGCGTGTGAGGCTGAGAGAGTAATCCATTGTGTTATTTGCTCTTTATATATTGGGCGAAAAGAAGCTGATGGTTGAAGACTACACAATTGCAATTGGGTCCTACGCATATGGTCACATATTGGATCCATTTTGTTTGTGCTGGGTCCTCTCGTTTTTCCTTCTTCTTTTTTTTTTTTTTATAAAAAAAACATTCTTTTATTTGCAATTACACTTAATTGCAATTATTGAATAATTATGGAAATACATCCTTAATTAATATAAGGATTTTTCCTTCCCCAAATTATTTTTCCTAGGCCATAAAATATTAATCCTAAAATATTTAAGCCTAAAATTATCACTTATCATTATTCCTTGAATTTATTCTTTTCCTAAAATAAATTAAGGAAAAATAGGCCTTAATTTCAAATCCTTAATTTTAAAATTTCTTAAGGCCAAATTTTTCATAATTAATTTTTAATTCCCAAAGTCCAAAATTTGGAATGTTACAAGAACCGCTACAAAATATTAAATTTTTTTAAACCCTTAATTTGAGTCTTTTTTAGATTATTTTATTATTTAAGTGACAATTTAAATGATAACATTTAATATTTTAAAAAATTGATATTGATAGATGATATTTGATTATGGATATTAATTGGATATAATACTGAGAATGTGTAGATAATATGAACTTATTATTTTGTCTACTAGATGATGCTCCCTCCAGTCCTAATTATAAGACAACATTTGGGAGTTGGTTTTGATCCTAATTATAGGACAAAATTTATATTTTTGTCAATTTTTTTCGTAAAACACCCCTATTTTATTCTCTCAAGTGTGTTTGGTTTTTGGTAAGCATATGCATTCAGTGCATAGAATTTTCTAATCAATAAAACTCTTAAATTATTGAATTTTAATTTGTTTATCGATGAGTTGACGTTAATTTACCTATGTGCGTGCGCGCGCGCACATTTATATAAACACACACATATAGACATACACACACATTATATAAATATATATATGTGTGTGCGTGCGCGCGCACGCTCGCACGTGTGTCGCTATGTGTGTATACATACTCACACACTTATATGTGTACACACACATATATATTATATCTGTGTGTGCACTACTAGAAAATCCATTTTTTACGGCGGAATTTTTTCGTCGCAAAGCAAGCTTTTTCCGTCACAAAATGCTTTTGCGGCGGAAAAGTGTCCTACGCAAAAAATGTCATCGCAAATCACTTTTAGGATAGAAAAAATGATTTTTCCCTCACAAAATTCAAAATTTGCGAGGGAAAATTTTTCCCTTGCAAAATCTTACATTTTGCGAGGGAAAACCATTTTCCCTCACAAAATTCAACATTTGCGAGGGAAAAATTTTCCTTCACAAAATCTCACATTTTACGAGGGAAAACCATTTTCCATCGCAAAATTCAACATTTGCGAGGGAAAAGATTTTCCATCGCAAATTCTAGAATTCCAGGATTTTGCGAAAGAAATGCTTTTCCCTCGCAAATTCTAATTTATTTTTTAAAAAATAAAAAAAATCTAAATAAATAAAATAAATTCATTAAAAAATATAAAAAATTAGAAAATAAAATGAATTGTATATTATAAAAATAAATTGTACAATCATACGAGTTTAGATAGCAAAAACAAAAAATTACAAATTATAATGTTCCAAAATCTAAAAAAAGCTCTAAACAGCAGCAGTCTGGTCACCAGGCCTCTTGAGAAGCTCCTTATCGATCTTATCAAGAATTGCATCGTTCTTCTTGAATTTTCTGGCAAACGGCCGGCTGCTCATAACCATTTTGCGATAATCTCTGAGACCAAGAGACCTGGGGTGTTGCTTTGGAGGCACATCCCAAGTGATGTAGTGAAGGTCAAGGTTAGCTGTGGTGTTCTTGTACTCTTCAGAATTGCATATTACTGTCTGGAAATACCCTTCGGTGATGACACAAAATTCGTGTAGTACAGAAACAATGTCCTTGGCGGATTTTCCCACCCCACAATGCAATACTCTGCGAATGATCTTGATAATATGGTCCATGCAGAACCTGCATTTTTAAAACATCAAGTGTAAGTCCAATCCCTTTAAAGAACTTGGCTTGCCCCACTACAAGTCTAAAACACAAGAACATAAAAAAGCTTAGATTTCAATTGCACATAACTTCTAACCCATCCTACTTCTGTTGAGATCCTCTTCCTGTGACATACTTTTCAAGCATTTGATTCTTTATAAACATATAAAGGAGCCAGATTTTGAACAGGGGCTAGATGATAAATGCGAGTTGGTTCAAGTTCCATAGAAAGAAGACATGCTGAAGCAAATAAGCTGATCTGATGAAGAATTTGCATCTGATTGGTTTAGATCTTTTTGAAATCAGTTAAGCCCTCAGGGGAGAATGCTACACCCAACCACCAAAATATACTAACAACTAGAATGACTAAAAATTTCATATTTGAAGGCACAATACAGTTAAAAGGAATATGTAACTATACTTCTAGTTTCTAAAAGCATAAAGTCAAAACTCATTAGCTCTAAGTCATTGGTTCGATATGAAAACTTTCATTGGCATCTTATGTTATTTAAAAACAAGCATGCTTATTAACACCTCTGTAACAGGTCATGCTATTGAAACTTTGACTTGAATAAATATAAAGACTTTTTTTAGAATTCTGCTGATGAAGGGGGTTAAATCCATATACTAATGTTACAACTTGGATGCTTTTGTCAGGTTTACTGTTAGGGCTACTACTAATCTATTGAAAAGCACAGACAATGATCTACATTCAGATTAAGAGACTATTACATCAAATGTCTCTAGTTTCTATTTTATGAAAAATCAACTTTTCTACCAATATTCAAATGGTCTCACATTCAAGATATAAACGGGAGATACATAAAAAGGATAAAATTCATTAGCATGAAGGTCAACTCAAAGCAATATTATCATTACATACGTACAATTTTACATATTTCATTAGACATAATGAATATATGCCTGCCTTTGTTTATTACCTTGCTTTCAGAATAAAAATGGCAAAAATTTACCTTGAAAGCACCTGAGACAAAACTAGAGACATCTGGAATTCGCCCTTCTTTGGCAAGCACTAAACCAACAATACCTAAAAAGGACTTCAACTGGTCAGTCAGGCTTTCGTCAAAAGTAAAAGGCACTACGCTAAGATGCTTATTTGATCAACAGTATTTCAGAATAAATGAGGTTAAAAAAATTGAACCAAGACAGGCATAAAAAATTGCTTTAAACGAACTCATGCATTTACAAAATACTTTAGGTATATGTATTGCAAGACTTAAAGGATGTCAGTATCAGGAATTTCCAAAAAGCCTAATGTAAAGTTTCATAAAGAAGTTTCATAACTTGAAATTTTCATCAGTCTTCAACGTCACCTCAAAAACAAAAATCTAAAAATAAATTAACAAAGCTACTCTTTAAAGTCAACACCATCAAGAAAGGAAAAAAAACTGAAATTCAACTAGTTAGACTTCAACGGAGATGGTGCTTTAAATTAATCCCTCAGCTTAAACAAATTTCACACCGCCGCATGATACCAACGAACGAAAATTAACAACCATCCAAAATAATTAGAAGCAAAATGCTAGTTTAATCAACAAACCATAAATCAAGACAGATTCTAAATAAAAGTGAATCGGAAATAAGCAGAAATAGACAACGAATATGAAAATAGAGTGAACCTGCAACGATGAAAAGGGTGAGCTTCCCGATTGGGAGAGCCATGGCGGCCAGTGAGGTAATATTTGTGGTTCGGCCCTAATCAACTAGTGAACTGGGTTGCGAAGCATTGAAGCTGAAACACAATTGTCCAAGCTCTCCAGGCTCCACGATGCCCGCTGGAGAAAACGCCACACCTCCGCTACCCCTTTCAGTCTCTCCCCGCGAATTTACGAACTGAGGAATTAACCCAGCAACAACCCTTTTCCGCAATTCCTCTGTCAAATTTGGGCGGCGCAATTCATTGAAAAAGTTAATTTTGGGGTAGAATTAGCCCTTTCATTTTGCGACGGAAAAGATATATCTCTGTCGCAAAACACTAATATTTTGGGTCGGAAACTATTTTCCCGTCGCAAGATGTGGGTTATTTTTTAGTAGTGAAATTTTTGCAAGGAAAAATAGTTTCCTAATTTTGCGAGGGAAAATAGGTTCCCTAACAAAATTGCTAGATTTACCAGGAATTTTTAGTTCTGTTGCAAATATACAAATATTTGCGAGGGAATATTTTTCCACCGCAAATTTTGTATTTTCTAGTAGTGGTGTATGTGTGTATTTATGTGTGTGGATGTGTATACATGTGTGTGCTTGTAGGGGGAGGGGGAGATGTGGGGGTTTGTATGTGTGTGTCTGTGGGGATGTATGTGTGTGCTTTTTTTTTTGGGATGTAGATATGTGTGTGTACACAAACATATATGTATATATAATAAGATCATCATTTCAATTAGAAAGCATAGAAAGAAAGATTATAGGTTGGGGAGGTATGTTAATGTCATTAAAAATTTATATAAGGGCATATTAGGAAAATGAGTAAAATTAACTAATTTAACACCCCTCCTTAATCACCCCAAAATCAGTTAAATATGTCTTATAATTAAGACCGAAGGGAGTATTTGATTATGAAATGAATGTTGATAATTATAAAAGGAATGTCGAGGGAATGTCCTTAAAGTTATGGATAAAATAATAATAATTAGTATCAAAGAATTATAAGAAAGGAAAACAAATGAAATAAAATATTTTTAAGAAAATATTTACCATATTTGATTAGCTTGCTTCACATTTAACTTCTCTAGAAAATGTTGACGGATGAGAGAAAACGAGAGAAAAGATGGGAGGGAAGAAATGAAGGAGTATGTGAAATAAGATATGATGTGGGTACTTATGGGGATATCTACATAACAAATGTAGCAGTTGATATGATGTTTTTTTGTAGCGGTTTTTATTTGTATAGTGATTGGATTTTACTTTGGAAAACTACTCCAAAAATTTTTTTGTTGTTTTTTTTTTTAAAAGGATTACATTAAGATAAATATAACTTTTTAAATCAATCTTCGTAGCTATCCTTACAAAAAAAAAAGTGTGGAGAAAATGTAAGTAGTGAATTTAATATGTTCATACATAAATTAAACTTAAATTATTAGTTATAATAAAGCGTAGCTTAAAAAAAATGCACCAAACTATAAGTAAATTGTCATTGCCTTCAAGGAAGAAATTTTGGAAATTGGAGGGCTGGAACGGCTTACTCTTATAGGCGACGTTATCATTATAACCCATGTTGTAAAGAGTCCAAGTCTTGAAGTGAATCACCATATTTCAATCCTTATGCCTTTCATCATCGACATAATAAACCCGGTGTGCTTCTGTTGTAAGAATATATGACTCATCATTTTGAGACTGATTAATGTGAATTGGTTAGGGGAAATTTACTAATGTGATGTCTAAGTTGTTAGTTGTGAATCCCTAGGAAGTTGTCATATTTGCACATAAACACTTGAACAATATTACGGTGAAAAGACCTTAGTTATTTATTTCAACTGTAACATCCCAAAAATTTGGGAAACTTGAGTGTGAATATTAAAAGGAATTGAAATAATAATTATTTAAATTAGACTTCTTAATTACAAAATTTAATTATTTGAAGAATTAAACTATTTGAAAATAAAAGAATTTCTCTTCCTTAAATTAATTTGGGAAGAATGATAAATTTAAGGAAATGATTATTTTAAGCCTAATGATTAAAGTCATTGTTTGAGATAAATAAAAAAAATAAATAATTAAAATTTATATATATGCCTACATATAAATTGTAACATCCCAAATTTTGGACTTTGGGAATCAAAAATTAATTATGGAAAATTTGTCCTTAAGGAATTTTAAAGACTGAGAATTTTGAATTTAAGGCATATTTTCCATAAATTAAAGACAATTGGGAATAATTATTGGCTAGAACATTTTAGGAGATAATCTGTTAGGGCCAAAATACATTATGAGAAATTTAGCTTGGATAAATATTATAATCAATATATGGAAATTGAATTATGAAATTTTGGCTAAAAATAAGTATGAGAATAAATATTGGGAATTAAGGCCTATATTTTCTCTTAATTTATTTTGGGAAAAGAATAAAATTCAAAGAATAATTGAAAGTGATAATTGGGCCTAAATAACTATAGGATTAATATTTTATGGTTTAGGAAATTAAGAATTTAATTTCTTTGGGATTATGAAATTATTGCAATTAAAGCTAATTGCAAATATAATATTATAAAAAAAAGGGGAGAATCATATGGGACTACGAGATAAGGGCTGCGATTTTTGGACGTTAACTGCGGTTACAGTTATGTGTAATTTCTTTCATGCTTTAACATGTGCTATTATGTCATCTTTATTTTCATACATGTGCATGAGATTAACTATTACTCTGAAGTCCATTTACTTGGACTCCAGATCATGTGAAAGATACAAGAACTGGTTCGGGATCAAAAGGCAAGAAGCAACTGTAAGGATTACAGCGGATTGGAACTTCTTGGAAAAATAGGATTAACTAAATTGTATTTAATGTTTATCATTCGTCTGTCTTGGATTAATGTATTAACATTCCTCTATAGGATAGATATAGAATCACGAAAAATTTACCCGTATTTTTCAAACTAAGTTAATTTCAAAAACTTTGATTATGAAATCAAGTCGTCCAAATCACCTTGATTCCTGTATTCCACATTAACTTTGATTAAATAAAGGCCCCAAAGGCCGAGCGTGACATAAATACCATCCCAATTAACCTTCTTATTCTTAGCCCAATAACCCAAGCTCAACATGTAGCCCACATGTGAAAAAGAAAAACCAAAATAAATAAAATACAATAAATAATAATAAAAAAAAACCCATACATGTTATAAATATACTTATTATGTGGATGTCCATTGACTCACGGTTTCCAAATATTACAAGATGACATGGGACCCACGCATAGTTCATGCATAGTACAACGCATAGTAATTTACTATTTGGTGGGACCCGTAGCCAATTATAACATTCACGGGAACGAATCACGGGAGGCTTCACATGTGTAATAGTTTTGTACTTTAGGGAAAACTACACCAAATGACTCAGAGGTGGAAATTACTCTAAAGGCCCATTTTCCTTCTATAAATAGGGGGCTTCTGTAAACATTCATAATACACTGAAATAGAATCTCTTCCTACTCTCTCTCTCTCTATCTCTATATTCTCTTGTTATTTTCCTTTACTTTTCATCAGTTTTATATTACGTTATCAGCACTAAGATTCTACCAAGGTAAGATTTTATCACCATCTTCTTTACTATTTGTTTATTTTATCTATCTGGGATAATCTTAACCACAACATGGAATTAAAGATATACTTTTACCGATTATTTTAAATATCGGGTTCCATGGTTAAGATTTGAGATTATTTACTATTTTACTACGGTAAATAGTAATTTACTATTCATAGTAAATTTACCCTTTTTCAGTAATTTTATATTTTATTCATCTAACTCCTACTTGGAAGTGTAGATTTAATCTTTCAGTAATTTTACTTTATTTACTATTTACTGTGAATAGTAATTTCTACTATTCACGGTAATTTTATATTTTGTTCATTTAACATCTACATGGAAGGTTTTACCTCCTACATAGATATCTAGATTTGATATTCTCTGTTTGTAGATATTGTTATTTTTACTGTTGCTAACATAACATTTACTTTTATTGTTATTAACATTTAATGTTATGTTATTATGGCCAGAAGCCATATACTTATATTTTCTTATTATGAAATTATATGACCAGAAGTCATATTGCCTTCATGACCAGAAGTCATATTGCCTTCATGACCAGAAGTCATATAAATTTAATTTTCTCATTATGAGATATAAATGGCCTGAAGCCGTAATGCTTTAATTATAATCATTGTCTTGAATATTTTATTGTTATTATTATTCGTATTTTTAATTCATGTTTATTTTCTTTAATTAGTTTGAATCATGTCAAACCTTTCAAAAATTGAGTTTGCGGTTTTTGACATCACCGGAAAGAACTATTTATCTTAGATGCTGGATGCGGAAATCCATTTGAATGCCCATGAGCTAGAAAACACAATTAAAGAAGGGAATGAGGAATCCAATCAAAAAAAGGCCAAAGCCATGATTTTGTTACGCCATCATTTGCATGATGATCTAAAAGTTGAATATTTAACTGTAAAAGACCCACTTGTTCTTTGGAACAATTTGAAGGAAAGATATGACCACCAGAAGATGGTCATTCTACTAAAAGCTCAATATAATTGGATTTATTTGCGTTTACAAGATTTTAAATCTGTAAGTGAATACAACTCAGCTATGTTCAGGATTACTTCTCAACTAAAATTATGTGGAGAGAATATTATTGATGAAGACATGCTAGAAAAAACTTTCTCCACATTCCATGCATCTAACTTGCTCCTGCAGCAGCAATATCGTGAGAAAGGTTTTAAAAGATATGCAGATTTAATATCTTGTCTCTTAGTAGCTGAACAGAATAATGAACTTTTATTAAAAAAATCATGAATCACGTCCAACAAGTTCAACTCCATTCCCAGAAGTGAATGTAGTAACTAATGAATTTTCAAGTGGCCGAGGACGTGGACGTAAAGGTGGCTACAATCGTGGGCGTGGGCGTGGTCGTGGTCCAAATCATGGTGGATCAAATTCCCGCCCTAAATCGGGAAAGTTTGATAAGAACCCCAGAAGGGAAACAAGTGGAAATAACAAACATGCTAAAAATGCATGTTATTGTTCTGGTGTCAAAGGTCATTGGTCACGTACCTGCTGTACGCCAAGACATTTGGTTGACCTTTACCAAGAATCATTGAAAAATAATGGTAAAGGGCCAAAGATTAAAGCAAATCATGTGGATAAGGCTGAAAATTCTAGGCATGAAGATGTTGAGATGGCTCATTTTGATATTGCTGATTACTTAGTATAAATCATTTTTCATGATTAATGATTATGTTTTAATATGTTGAAAATTTCTTCTGTTATATGTATTTCTTTTAATTATGTTTTATTTTTATTTTCATGTATCTTTAATGAAGAATGAATCTTGTTGGCAACAATCCTGAAGATTTGTGTCTCGTTGATAGCGGAACAACACACACCATACTAAAAAATGACAAATATTTTTCTTCATTGGTAATGCGAGAAGCCAATGTTCAGACTATATCTGATAGTATAAATTTGATTGAAGACTCCGGAAGAGCTAATATTTTGTTACCTGAAGGAACAAAATTATGCATTGAAAATGCATTTTATTCTACCAAGTCAAAAAGGAATTTGTTGAGTTTCAAAGATATCTGTAGAAATGGATATCATATAGAAACAACAACTAAAAATAATCAAGAATGTCTTGCTATCACGAGCATAATTTCTGGTAGGAAATGCATATTAGAAAGTTTTCCTGCTTTTTCTTCTGGTTTGTATTTGATAGGGCAAAATTTATAAAGCCTAAGATTCCGCAAGTGTACGGGCCGTATCAAGTAATAAAGATGAGTAAAGTATCGTTCCCATGAGGACTTAGTACCTACTACTTCAGTTAATAATTAATCTTGCACTTTTCGTTTAAGTTGAGCAATCAAATTCAATTTAACTAAGAAAATAAAACCAAAATCAAACGAATAATCTACGCAATAATCAAACGGGCAACCTAGAGGCATTAATCCCTTATTAATTTCATAAACATTTATTTCATCAATTTAATTACTCTTAATATTAATTTTGTCAATCTCGAGTATAATAGTTATAAGTGCCTTCCGGTCCACTTACAACCCTCTCTTAAGTAAAAGTTGTTATGCCTAACAAATTTACTCTAGAGGCAATTTAATCTGGACACACTCTTCTACAACTATATGGGGCTATTAGGTATATTCCTATCCTAATCGCAAATTAAATTATAATTTAATCCCATATTGGTTAATCTAGAGCTTAATTAAAATTCCCTTTGCCAAGGTAAATTCTAATTCTCAAATCCTATTTAAAGATGGCCAGTCAATAAATAGTCAGAACTAACCAAGATTTAAGCAACCAAAATCAATATTAATCATAATTAAACGATGCGAAATAAATACTAATCCATTAATAAGTTCATAGGTCCCTAAGTTGCAAAATAAAATTAGCCAGACATGGCTTCAATCCAGATCACAGCAAAATCAAAACTTAGGTTCAGATTCATGGAGAAGGATAAGAAATTACAACTAGACAGAACCAAGAACAAGGAAAGGAACCAGCAACAACTCTGTGTCTATTCGCTCTGCGTCTTGATTAATTGTCGTCAGACTCTCTCCTGTTCAGTTCCGTTTCAGCCTCCAGCGCGTTGCTTTCTTTTCTGATTCTTAATTGTCGCAAGACTCTTCTATTCAATTCTCCCTGCACCGCTGGCCGTTACTCTTTCCTTTCTTGATTGCAATTCGGTGTGTCTTATGTCTTAGCCTTTTTCCTCTGCCTGTTCTCTTTTCTCGCGTTGAATCAATAGCCGCCAGCTCTTTCCTTTGCGCGCTACCTCCCTTCCTCTGATCCTTCTCTTTTTATTCCTTTAGAATTAGGTTTCTTTCTTTCATTCAATCTCCAATCCGTGGGGCCCACCTCCTTTTTGAATCTTGACCCAAAATCTTTGCTGAAGTTTATTCAATTATGAATTGCTTCGGGGTCCACGTCTTTTTGACTCATGCGAAATATCCTCTAAATGACGTGATCTGCTTTTGTGATTTTGAAAAGCAATGGAAAACTAAATGATAATGCTAATGATAATAATAATAATAATAATAATAACAGAACTAATTTTTTATTTATTATTTTCTTAATAACTTCTAATTACTATTATTTATTTCCTAAACTCAAAAACTTTTATTTTAAATTGAAACCTACAAATGATGCACCAATTTGATTTGATCTTATAATCATATAATCTTATAGAAATCTCTTAAAATTGTTTAGATAACTCTCCAAATATCTCCAAAATATATCTTAAATATATAAAATATGGAGAGTTATCAGTATTATACATTTATAAGTACAATTGAAATACATGCTATTATAAACCAGAAGTTTAATACAAACCATAAGTTTGTCGATGCAAACCAGCAGTTTGCCAATGAAAACCAGAAGTTTACTCATGAATTTAATGTTTGGCATGATCGGTTAGGCCATCCTGGGTCAACTATGATGCGACAAATAATTGAAAATTCATGTGGACATACCCTGAAGTGTAAACAAATACCACAGTCCCATGATTTCTTATGTAATGCATGTTCCAAGGGAAAGTTGATTATTCGACCCTCACCAAACAAAGTAGGAGGTGAATCTCTTACATTCTAGAACGGATACAGGGAGACATTTGTGGACCAATACATCCACCATGTGGACCATTTAGATATTTTATGGTTTTAATTGACGCATCTACCAAATGGTCACATGTCTGCTTATTATCTTCTCGTAACCTAGCGTTCAACACTAAGTTTGTCTCTTCACATCGATTCAACACCTTATCCAAAGTTATCAAGCACTCTTCGAATGATTCACCAAACACTGAGAAGTCGTCCATAAACACTTCCATTATTTCTTCTATCATATCAGAGAATATACTCATCATGCATCGTTGGAAAGTGGCAGGAGCATTACATAAACCAAACGGCATTCGTCTGAAGGCAAAAGTGCCATAAGGACAGGTAAATGTTGTTTTCTCTTGATCTTCAGGAGCAACCGCAATTTGATTATATCCTGAATACCCATCTAAGAAACAGAAGAATTCTTTACCAGCCAATCGATCTAACATCTGATCAATGAAAGGAAGTGGAAAATGATCTTTCCTTGTGGCGTCATTAAGTTTTCTGTAATCCATGCAAATACGCCAACCAGTGATGGTGCGAGTGGGGATAAGCTCATCTTGCTCATTAGTAATCACTGTCATACCTCCTTTCTTAGGAACACATTGCACTGGGCTAACCCATGAGCTATCAGAAATGGGGTAGATTATTCCAGCATATAACCATTTGATAATTTCCTTCTTGACCACTTCTTTCATCATAGGATTTAGTCTTCTTTGATTCTGAATAGATTTCCTGTGATCATCTTCCAAGAGTATCTTGTGCATCACAATTGACGGGCTTATGCCTTGTATGTCTGCAATTGTCCACCCTATAGCTCTTTTGTGACCCTTGAGAACTTTCAACAATCGTTCCTTTTGATCTTTAGATAGAGAAGAAGCAATGATAATAGGTAGTGTCTCAGATTCACCCAAGTATGCATATTCAAGATGCGGTGGTAAGGGTTTAAGCTCTAGAATTGGTGCTCGCTTAATAGAAGGCTTCAAAGAAGTAGTTGGTCGTGATTCCATCTTTAATAACTCAAATTGCTGTGATGGTTTGCTGTAATAAGGGGAGCCTTCAAGTAACTTCTTGCATTCAACTATAATACCTTCTTCAATTTCATCATTCCCAAGTAGTGCAGCTGCTAACGGTTCTTTTATAGAAAATGACTCCAAAGTTTCTTGAATTACCTCATCAAAAATGTCAACCCTGAAGCAATCTACAACATCTCTAGGATACTTCAATGCCTTGCTCATGTTGAATATAACTTCTTCATCGTTTACCCTCAACTTGATCTCTCCTTTTTCAACATCAATCAGAGTTCGAGCTGTAGCAAGGAAGGGTCTTCCCACAATGAGTGGTAGATCTCTATCTTCATCACAGTCCAAGACAATGAAGTCAGCAGGGAAAATAAACTTGTCAACTTTAACCAAAACATCTTCAATGATGCCCTTTGGAAAAGCTAAACTTCGATCCGCTAGCTGAAGTGTTACGGAAGTTGGTTGAGCTTCACCTAGTTGCAATTTTCTAAACACAGATAGTGGCATCAAATTGACACTTGATCCTAGATCACATAGTGCTCCTCCCTGAAATTTTTCTCCAATTATGCAAGGTATGGAAAAACTGCCTGGGTCTTTCTGTTTAGGGGGTAACTTGTTGAGAAGAATAGCACTACACTCTTCAGTTAGAGCAACAGTTTCATAGTCACCAAACCTCCTCTTCTTACTCAGCATCTCCTTTAGAAACTTCACATAGTGAGGCATCTGCTCTAACGCTTCAAGGATAGGGATATTAATGTGTAGTTGCTTGAAAATCCCTAAAAACTTCTTATATTGCTCATCTGATGCTTTCTTCTGAAATCTTTGAGGGAATGGTAGGGGTGGTACCCATTTGGAATTCTCTTGAGTTGCCTTCTTGTTCACTTCACTCTGTTTAGATTCAATCTCAACTTTCTCTTCATTGACTTTTCCATTCATCTTCTGTGTAGCCTCTTCACCATCCTTCGTAGGATTTGTTTGATCATTAGAAGCTGAGGGTTGCTTCATTGGTTGTGGGATCTCAGGTAATTCCCTTCCGCTTCTTAAGTTAAGAGCTTTGCATTCCTCTTTTCCATCTCTACGGGGATTAGGCACAGTATTACTTGGCAATTCTCTTTGTTGTAAAGCATTCATAGCATTTGCAAGTTGTCCCATTTGTACCTCAAGATTCTTGATAGATGAGTCTAGTCTTGCATTAGTAGCAGCTTGATCTTGAGTACTCTTTAATTGAAAACTTGCTAGCTGAGATATCACTGCCTCAAGATCAGATTTAGGCTCTTGGGTCGGGATGGCTTCCTTTTCCATTTGATAGAACCCAGGAGGTGTCACTTGCTTCGTATTAGAGGTTGATGCTTCATTAAGAGTAGCTCCATATTTCCAAGAGAGGTTGGGGTTTTTACGCCACCCAGAGTTGTAGGTGTTTGAGAAGGGATTATTCTGGTTGTTGCCACGGTAATTTCCTGCATAATTCACTGGCTCCATCTGTTGAGATATAAGGCATTGTCCATTGTCATGGCCACTTCCACAGTAATCACAAGGAGCATGAATAGCATTTACCCCCATGTGTCTACCATTAGATCGGTTTACTTGAGCTTCTAAGCGAACCTCTTGTTGATTGTATTTAACATTGCCATCACCTGTGAGGAAGAGTCCTCAACAGCTTTATCAATTGACTTCACTGGCCTTCTCTCATTGTTATTCTGAATAAAGTCAGTTGATAAGTCATCTAAACAGTTCCAGACATGATTCACCGGTTGCTTTGTAATTCCACCATTAGTGACAGCATTTAACTCTGATTTGGATTCAGGAGTCAACCGGGTACTAAAGATTTGAAGCAAGACCCATTTCTCTAGATTGTGACCAGGGCTTTGCCTAACCAGTAACTTGAACCTCTCCCATGCTTCGTACAGATGCTCACCAAATTGTTGAGAGAAATTGGTGAGAGCGGCTCGTGCATCTACCATCTTATTATGTGGAAAGAATCTCGATCTGAACTTTTCTTCCAATGCATCCCAAGAAGTGATGCTGCCTTCTTCTAAGTTGTTAAGCCATTCTTTGGCTTTCCCTTGTAGAGAGTAAGGAAAAAGCCGTAGGCGAATCACACCATTAGGAACTCCGTTGAGCTTGAATGAGTTGCAAACGTCAAGAAATTGTATCAGGTGCCGATTGGGATCCTCTGAATCATGTCCTGAATACTGACCCTGTAGTTCAAGCATCTTAAGCATAGTCTGCTTGATTTCGAAATTGTTGGCTTGAAACTCAGGCACTCTAATTCCTGATTGATATCCTCGAGATTGTCTTCCCAGAAAATCATTGATACAGAGTTGATCATTCTCATCCTCAGCCATTTCTTCAGTTTCACTCTGTACCACTTCTTCCTCTTGGTTTTCAGGTGTGTTAGCTTCCAAAAGCTCTTGGATATTCCTTGTTTTCTGCGTTGTTTTAGTCGCTTTGGATCTACGAGGCATAGACCAAAATACCTATAAAACCAAATAGATATCAAAGTATCAAACTAATACCAAAAACTAAAAACAAAAGAAGAAAAAAAAAATATGACTCAAACTAAAACTACTAAAGCTCAATCAATTCCAACCAAAAAGTTATGGCACATAAGTCCCCGGCAACGGCGCCAAAAACTTGATAGGGCAAAATTTATAAAGCCTAAGATTCCGCAAGTGTACGGGCCGTATCAAGTAATAAAGATGAGTAAAGTATCGTTCCCATGAGGACTTAGTACCTACTACTTCAGTTAATAATTAATCTTGCACTTTTCGTTTAAGTTGAGCAATCAAATTCAATTTAACTAAGAAAATAAAACCAAAATCAAACGAATAATCTACGCAATAATCAAACGGGCAACCTAGAGGCATTAATCCCTTATTAATTTCATAAACATTTATTTCATCAATTTAATTACTCTTAATATTAATTTTGTCAATCTCGAGTATAATAGTTATAAGTGCCTTCCGGTCCACTTACAACCCTCTCTTAAGTAAAAGTTGTTATGCCTAACAAATTTACTCTAGAGGCAATTTAATCTGGACACACTCTTCTACAACTATATGGGGCTATTAGGTATATTCCTATCCTAATCGCAAATTAAATTATAATTTAATCCCATATTGGTTAATCTAGAGCTTAATTAAAATTCCCTTTGCCAAGGTAAATTCTAATTCTCAAATCCTATTTAAAGATGGCCAGTCAATAAATAGTCAGAACTAACCAAGATTTAAGCAACCAAAATCAATATTAATCATAATTAAACGATGCGAAATAAATACTAATCCATTAATAAGTTCATAGGTCCCTAAGTTGCAAAATAAAATTAGCCAGACATGGCTTCAATCCAGATCACAGCAAAATCAAAACTTAGGTTCAGATTCATGGAGAAGGATAAGAAATTACAACTAGACAGAACCAAGAACAAGGAAAGGAACCAGCAACAACTCTGTGTCTATTCGCTCTGCGTCTTGATTAATTGTCGTCAGACTCTCTCCTGTTCAGTTCCGTTTCAGCCTCCAGCGCGTTGCTTTCTTTTCTGATTCTTAATTGTCGCAAGACTCTTCTATTCAATTCTCCCTGCACCGCTGGCCGTTACTCTTTCCTTTCTTGATTGCAATTCGGTGTGTCTTATGTCTTAGCCTTTTTCCTCTGCCTGTTCTCTTTTCTCGCGTTGAATCAATAGCCGCCAGCTCTTTCCTTTGCGCGCTACCTCCCTTCCTCTGATCCTTCTCTTTTTATTCCTTTAGAATTAGGTTTCTTTCTTTCATTCAATCTCCAATCCGTGGGGCCCACCTCCTTTTTGAATCTTGACCCAAAATCTTTGCTGAAGTTTATTCAATTATGAATTGCTTCGGGGTCCACGTCTTTTTGACTCATGCGAAATATCCTCTAAATGACGTGATCTGCTTTTGTGATTTTGAAAAGCAATGGAAAACTAAATGATAATGCTAATGATAATAATAATAATAATAATAATAACAGAACTAATTTTTTATTTATTATTTTCTTAATAACTTCTAATTACTATTATTTATTTCCTAAACTCAAAAACTTTTATTTTAAATTGAAACCTACAAATGATGCACCAATTTGATTTGATCTTATAATCATATAATCTTATAGAAATCTCTTAAAATTGTTTAGATAACTCTCCAAATATCTCCAAAATATATCTTAAATATATAAAATATGGAGAGTTATCAGTATTATACATTTATAAGTACAATTGAAATACATGCTATTATAAACCAGAAGTTTAATACAAACCATAAGTTTGTCGATGCAAACCAGCAGTTTGCCAATGAAAACCAGAAGTTTACTCATGAATTTAATGTTTGGCATGATCGGTTAGGCCATCCTGGGTCAACTATGATGCGACAAATAATTGAAAATTCATGTGGACATACCCTGAAGTGTAAACAAATACCACAGTCCCATGATTTCTTATGTAATGCATGTTCCAAGGGAAAGTTGATTATTCGACCCTCACCAAACAAAGTAGGAGGTGAATCTCTTACATTCTAGAACGGATACAGGGAGACATTTGTGGACCAATACATCCACCATGTGGACCATTTAGATATTTTATGGTTTTAATTGACGCATCTACCAAATGGTCACATGTCTGCTTATTATCTTCTCGTAACCTAGCGTTTGCGAGATTACTTGCTCAATTGATTCGATTAAGAGCACATTACCCTGATTATCCTATCAAGAAAATACGTCTTGATAATGCTGGTGAATTTACTTCACAAGCTTTTAATGAATATTGTATGTCCTTTGGAATTGATGTTGAACATCCTGTAGCTTATATTCATACGCAAAATGGACTTACAAAATCTTTGATTAAACGATTGCAACTTATTGCAAAACCTTTACTTATGAGATGTAATTTACCGATTTCTGCTTGGGGCCATGCCATTTTGCATGCTGCAATGTTAATTCGCATAAGGCCTACAAGTTACCTAAAGGTTTCCCCCTTACAAATGGATTTATGTCAAGAACCTAATATTTCCCATATAAGAATTTTTGGATGTTCAGTATATGTGCCAGTAGCACCACCACAACGCACTAAAATGAGTCCTCAAAGGAGGGTGGGAATATATGTTAGGTATGAATCTTCTTCAATCATAAAATATTTAGAACCATCCACAAGAGATTTATTTACTGCACGATTTGCTGATTGTCACTTTGATGAATCGGTCTTCCCAACATTAGGGGGAGAGAATAAGCAGCTGGGTAAAGAGATTAGCTGAAATGAATTATCATTGGCTCATTTTGATCCTCGTACAAAACAATGTGAACTAGAAGTTCAAAAGATAATTCATTTGCAGGATTTAGCTAATTGAATGCCAAAGGCATTCACTGGCCCAAAGAGAGTGACAAAGTCACATGTTCCAGCTGCGAATGCTCCTATTCGAATTGATATCCCTGAAGGAAAACCTATTGTGAATGAATCTAAAGCACGTCTGAAGCGTGGTAGACCCATTGGTTCTAAAGATAAAAATCCTCGAAAGAGAAAAGGAGCTAAAGATATAGATGGTCAACTTGAGGATAATCAAGAAAAGTCAGTAGCTCCAGTAGAGCCATCTCTTGAAGAGTTATCTCCAGAAGAGAATGTTGCAGTCGCAGAAGAGACTCAGGTACCTGGAATGTATGAAAATAATGAGATCTCAATTAATTATGTTATGAATGGTGTTCGATGGGATTGAAATGAAGTCAATGTTGACGACATCTTTGCTAATCATATAGCATATGATGTAATGAATAATGAAGAGGATCATGAGCCTAAATCTATTAGAGAGTGTCAACAGCGAAAAGATTGGCTCCTATGGAAAGATGCTATTAATGCAGAATTGAAATCACTGGAAAAATGAAAAATATTTGGACCTGTAGTCCAAACACCTGAAGGTGTAAAGCCAGTTGGTTACAAATGGGTTTTTGTAAGAAAGAGAAATGAAAAAGGGTGAAATTACAAGATATAAGGCACGTCTTGTAGCCCAAGGATTTACACAAAGACCCGGCATTGATTATGAAGAAACGTATTCACCAATAGTGGATGTGACTACTTTTCGTTATTTGATTAGCCTAACAGTAAATGAAGGGCTTAATTTACATCTGATGGATGTAGTGACTGCATATTTATATGGATCACTTGATAGTGATATTTATATGAAAGTTCTTGAAGGACTAAAGGTGCCAGCAGTATCTAATTCAAATTCTCGGGAACAATACTCAATCAAATTAAATAAGTCTTTATATGGTTTAAAACAATCAGGGAGCATGTGATATAATTGTTTTAAGGAATATTTGTTGAAAGAAGGGTATAAAAATAATCCAATATGCCCATGCATTTTTATGAAAAGATCGAGAAATAAATTTGTTATAATTGCTGTTTATGTTGATGATACAACATAATTGGAACTCATGAAGAGATTTCGAAAGCAATTAATTGTTTGAAAAAAGAATTTGAAATGAAAGATTTGGGCAGAACAAAATTTTGCCTTAGACTACAAATCGAGTATCTGAAGGATGAGATCTTTGTATATCAAGAAACTTATACAAAGAAGATCCTAGAACAATTTTATATGGATAAGTCACATCCATTATGTATTCCAATGGTAGTAAGGCTTTTGGATAAGGATCAAGATCCATTTCGACCTCAAATAATTAATGACAAAGGTGTAGAAGAACTACTTGGTCCAGAAGTACCATACCTAAGTGCTATTGAGGCACTAATGTATCTTGCTAATCATACACGACCTGATATATCATTTGCTGTTAATTTATTAGCAAGATATAGTTCTACACCAACACAGAGGCATTGGAATGGTGTAAAGCAAATTCTTCGTTATCTCAGAGGTACAATGGATATGGGATTATACTACTCAAATGTATCAAAGCATGAACTAATTAGTTATGCAGATGCTGGATTTATGTCTGATCCACATGATGGAAAATCACAAATAGGCTATCTATTTACATGTGAAGGTGCAGCTATTTCATGGAGATCTATGAAACAGACTATAACAGCCACTTCAGCTAATCATGCAGAAATTCTAGCAATGCATGAAGCAAGTCGGGAATGTGTGTGGTTGAGGTCAGTAATTCATCATATACGAACTACTTGTCATTTATCTTCTGATAAAATGGTTCCAACAATTCTATATGAGGATAATGCTGCATGTATTGCTCAACTCAAGGAGGGTTATATCAAGGGTGATAGAACGAAACACATTTCACCAAAATTCTTCTATACTCGTGATCTTTAACAAAATGGTGAAATAGATATCCAGAAAATCAACTCAAGTGAAAATCTAGCAGATTTATTTACTAAATCTCTTCCATGTACAACCTTTGAAAAGCTTGTCCGCGGTATTGGTCTCAGAAGACTCAGAGATCTCAACTGATGTTATGAAAAGGGGGAGTCGATACATGCTGTACTTTTTTTCCCTTATCTAGGTTTTGTCCTACTGGGTTTTCCTAGAAAGGTTTTTAATGAGGCAGCACTCAACAGTGTATCAATGAATGATGTACTCTTTTCTTTGGTTAGGTTTTTATCCCACTGGGCCTTTCCTAGTTAAAGTTTTTAACGAGACACATTCATAAATGGACATCCAAGGGGGAGTGTTATGAATATACTTATTATGTGGATGTCCATTGACTCATGATCTCCAAATATTACAAGATGACATAGGACCCACGCATAGTACCATGCATAGTAATTTACTATTTGGTGGGACCCGCAGCCAATTATAACATTCACGGGAATGAATCACGGGAGGCTTCACATGTGTAATAGTTTTGTACTTTAGGAAAAACTACACCAAATGACCCAGAGGTGGAAATTACTTTAAAGACCCATTTTCCTTCTATAAATAGAGGGCTTCTGTAAACATTCAGAATACACTGAAATAGAATCTCTCCTTACTCTCTCTCTATCTCTATATTATCTTGTTATTTTCCTTTACTTTTCATCAGTTTTATATTAATACACTCATTCTTTCCTCTCTAGGCGCGACAAAAAGATACCCAGCCCATTATCTCATTTTCTTCTCTATCGTCTTTTCTCTTCCCCAACAGTTGTCAAACACAGAAGCATACACGTACCAGTTGCAACATGTAAGATCCTATGGTTCTTGCCCGCCGAACGATTCCCTCCCCCGTCAATATATATGTACAGGATCACCTTCATTCCATTTTTTCTTTCATTCTCATTGAAAGCTTAAAACAGAAAAGAAGAGGTGGACGCGAGTGAGAGACGAAGAGAGTAGAGAGATAGAGAGAGAGAGACCGAAAAAGAAAAATACCCCCTTGCTCTGTTTTATCACCGTCAAAACAGGGGAGGATTTCGGCAACATTGTAAGTCCACTAGCTTCGGGTCTTTTCGTGTTTTGCTGTTAAGGTTTGCTGGTTTTTGCATCTCATCATGCTCCTGTTATTTTTAGCATGTTGTGGTTGCTAAGCACTTTGCATCGGTTCTTGTATATATATGTATATATAAGATAAGTCGTTGATTGATGCTTTCCCAGAATGATTAGTTACTAAACCAACTGAGCTATACTTTAAATTGTTATAACCATGGTTTAATAATTGATATATGAATTCGAAAGTTTAAGGAAAAATTATTCTGGCATTACCGAATAGTTAAAGGATTAAAAAGGAAATATGAAAACACACACACACACACACACACACACACACACACACACACACACACACATATGTAGGGTTATGTGTGAGCAGATGAGGAAATAAGAGAGAACGAAAAGTTTACTGGATTACCTATCTATTTATGTGTGTGTGTGCGCGCTTGTACGTGGGATAGAAAAGGAAAGGAAAGAATGAAGAGCAGAGAAAAGAATAGCGTTGTGTGAATATGAGATTGTGTCCAGGAAGAGGTTTTATGTGTGTATGTATATCTAAACGTGACCCATAAGAATATACACTAGTTATATATATATATTTTATTCAAAGCTGAAAGTAAATCTTATATATATGTTGCTTTACCTTGCCATATGATGATTATTAAAACAAACAAAAGCCTACGTTTTTATATGTGTATGTATACATTAAAGTTATGAATTTCTTTTATGAACACATAAAGTGTAGTTCTGAAGTGTAGGTAGTTACTATATAGAGTTTAAATATAAATGGAGAAATATAATAATAATAATGAATATATTATTTATCAAAGTGAAATAATAATAGTGATAATATTATGAGAAGAAGTAATTAATAATTAAATAGATAAGATTACTATTTATTAAAGGAGAAATAGATAATAATGTTATCAGTTATAAAAAGGAAATCAATATCATATATTATAGGAAACCATGAGAAACGTTAAAAATTATATGGTAATTAGTGTCTATTTAAGATGTCAATACCATGTTTGGGAGATTTCAAAGTAATAAAATAAAAGAATAGATATAATGATAATAATGTGTCATTATCATTAGGAATCAAGAATTAAATAACTATTGAAGTAAATAATAATGGGGTCATTATTTAAATTAGTATATATATTTTTTTATTATCAATTATAATTGTTAGTTCTCTATGGGTTTTGATGATAACAATCAATTGTGGAATTAAGAATGAAGAGTTGTCTCAAGAAGTTGAAAACTTGCAGATTGAGGCAATACTCGAGTTTCAGTAGGAAAACTTGAGTATTGAGATTTCAAAGAAAAGCTTAATACACTTAACTTAGGTCAATACCGCAGTATTCAAATGAATACTCGAGTATTGGGAGTTACAGAGAGCATCGCAAGTTTTACATTAAGGGAAACTTGAGTATTGACATAAAAACTCAAGTTTAGGCCTATGAGACTCTTCAAACAATTTTAACTGGAAATATAAAAACTCAGTTTGGAAAACCACAGTTTTGAGAACTACGGTTTGAAATTTGAAAAGACAGTTTTCCAACTTGGCTCCAAAATTCAAATGTTTTGTTTTCAAATGAAAACTCAAGTATCACTGGAATACTCAAGTATTGGGTCAAGCAAAAAAGTGTTCTTAAAATTGAATAAGTTATAAACCTCAGTATTGAGAACCATAGTTTTTGAAACCACAGTGTATCATCTACTCAAATATTTTTAGAGTTTCAAAACTAAAGAGGAAACTCGAGTATGGAAATTGAAACTCGAGTTTTGAGTCATACAGAGAACTATCAAAGCTTCTAAGCCTTCAATACTCTGGTATAAAGAGGAAACTCCGGTTTTGACGTTTTGGACAATTATTCATCAAGAGCCCAAAACTTGAGTATTGGAAGAATATTCGAGTATTGGCTTAAGTTCATCAGGAACACTAAAGCTCAAATCCCGATCTCGTCTCTGGAAGGAGAAGACTTGAGTATAGACTCAGAAACTGGAGTTTAGGCTTAAATGCATAGTGACAAACTCAAGTATTGGTACACAAACTCGAGTATTGGTACACAAACTCGAGTATTGGTCGCGCCTTCTGATATTTTAAATTTGTGAAATCTGTGTAATGTTTATAAAATGATCTGAATGGTTTATATTCTTAATTATCATCATTACCAGATATGTTTAATGCGTTTGCTAGTGTATTTCAGCCTAATTACAGTTGATTCAAAGAGATTAAAGGTGCTGCTATTACACAAAGCAATGTCTTGTCAGAAGCATTAAATGCACACCACCAAACTTGTTGAAATCTCAACTACCAACCATTACACAGTGGAAAAAGGATAAAGAGAACTTCATTTAATCAAGGACTAACAATCCCAATGGATATAAACGACTAGAAGCCACTCTCTATCCTACAAGTCAAGAAACAAGCACAAATGTAGAGAGAGAAAGGACCAAACTACTTCCAACTGAAAGGAAACTTCTCCAACGGTCAAATGAATGCAAATAATGGTTATTAATGTCTCTCTGAGTATAAATAGAGTTGCATTCAAATATCTACTAGAACACAGAGCTGAAAAACGAATTTGTATTAACTTTGTTCATTTATTGTTGTGCCTTGTTGTACAGAGCGTCGGTTGACACTATAGAGCTTCAGTGATCACTTATCTGATTTGTAAGAGAGTTTTATTAATTGTATTTGATTGATTGTGAGGTATCTCAAGTCGGGGGATTTGGAGATTTGAGAAGTCATTGATTACAACTTGTAAAGGGGAGCAAGTTCAAGAGAGAGAATTGCTTCAGAGTTACAGAGCGTGTAATCAAGTGATTTAGTGAAAAGCTCAGGGCGCCTGAGGACTGGACGTAGGCCAAGGAGTTGGACTAAACCAATATAAATTGTTGTGCATCGCTATTCTTCCATGCTCACTGATTTCTTTCGGTCAATCACCATAAGAGGCGAAATTTGCGAAAATTTTAAGAATCCCCAATTCACCCCCTCTTGGTGATTCAGCTCCTCTTACAATAATTCTGAATATGTGGAATTGTAGGATGTTATTAATTGTTAGAAAATTTATTTGTATAGATTAAGTTGTGGAGTGTATTTGAGCTCTGAAATTAGGAGCAGTGTGAAAGTAGTTAGCTTGGACGAGAGGTAACCACTTTCCACTTATTATGTTATTAATATACTGCCTTTGAGGATTTTTCTGAAATGATTATGCAATGTTTAAATAAAGTGTGCCATGTGAAATCTTATTAGTGGAAATTATATGTATTGAATTATTATAATGTTGGGATGGGAAGATTTCGGAGAAAATGAAAAAGTTATTTCCATCACGTGGTGATGCCTCCATTGGTGCACAATGGTTGGCTTATTATTTTCCCACCAGAGTGATGGGACTTGCCCACCAGAGTGATGGGCTTACAACGCCTCACTAGAGTAAAGTGGGGAAAAGACCCATGGTCTAGGGCAGGTGCTCTGGGGATTTTGGCCGATCCTCATCACTTGACCAGTGAGCTTTTGGAGTAACCGATAACATGGGTGTAACTTAACCCATGGGTCTAGTTGGAGGAAATAAGGCAGTTCGGTTGGATTGATGGGAGGTATTCGGGAAAATAATTTCAAATAGAATTGTGACACCCATTGTGATACTTAAAAATAATGTGATATTATGTAAAGAGAATGTTGATTAATGGTTTTAATTTGGATTGATTTGTTTTATTCCACTGGGCATCTCACTAGCACTTATTGATATTCATAATGAGCTGGACTGATGGTTACAAAATTTTTCCCAGGTGACTAGACAGGTCCAGGTGCTCCAGGGAAGCAGATAGAAGTGTAGTGTATTTACTCCAAGTAGGACTTCTGTCTTTTGATGTATGTTTTGGATGACTGTATATTGCCACACATTAGGGCTTATCATGCATACTTTCGCATATTTTGAAAAATTTTAAATTCCACGTAAAACCTATTATTTTGGTTCACCCTGACTAATATATGAATCAATTTGATTAACTATGATAAATATAAGATTATATGGTTAATTAAACGGCGGTCGTTTCATCAATGACATCAAGAACCTTTCCATAATATGATATGTCTTCAAACTCATGTCCCCATCATTGCTGCTCACATAACTCCTTGTCCCAAAGGTTCCATAAAAACCCGAGTTTTGGGTTAGCAATCCTTGATCTTATGAAATTGTGTAATATTTGAAACCATTAACATTATATGTCGTAAACCTAGATGCATGGTCAAGAGGACTGAGTATGAGAGCTCTAAAATTTGGTGAGTGCGGGTTGTGGTCATTTAGTATTCTCCACACAAGCCAACTTGGGAATTCTCTGTGGACATTTTTGTCAATTTTAGAGGAGTTTTGTGTATTGATCATGAGTTGACGATTCACATGACTTCTCAATTCCTTGCAATTAATCATAAGATATTGATAATGAAATATAAGTATAAAATGTAAGGAAATATATAGAATAACATATGAGTATACAATATTTACTAAAGGAAGGGTTCAATTTTAGTGCAATTAATCAAGACATGTCTATGTGCTTGCAACTTCTAAGCTATTATTAGTTTGAAGTTGTCACTTCCTTCAATTGGTTTACCAACATGACCTCATCCCTTATATAACCTCTATCTATAGAACCTTTAGGCCACGCCTTCATCCCTACGTAAGAGTTCAATTTCCCAAAGAAACCTATAAAGTAAAGAAGGAAAAATGTCCGTAAATGCTGAAATGTGCACCTAGCAAATTTGGAGAGTAATGTTAATGCACATATGTAAAATGAGTACCTATCAATCGAATACATCAATTGATATTAGGCTAGCAAGCTTTGTTTCATGAACAAGGTAAACTGTCAGGAGGACCATCACCTTGAAAAAAGATGGAAGAAAGATCATCTCCAAATGACACATCGTAAGAATGATTTTATATTGCAACTGATCAAGCTCCTCAACGATAAAAACCTTGGATCACAATTCTAAAAGAAAGAAAATTGCTTCACCAAAACGATCGGAACAATAAGAGGCATCGTATTTTTTATTGCCAGCAGAAGTAACTATTGCATAAAAACATGTGAGTCATGACTCTTAATCCTAGCAACTTTTCGAGCTTGCATGCTAATACATCGTGAAATGTTTCTTAAATACCTATTTGGAACTGTTATTTTCTTCAATGTCTCTAGGAATATTTCATTATTCGGTTTTGTGAGGATGAATTTTTCCGGTTGAAACCCATCAAAAAGCTTGCTAGCTAGAAGGTTCAATAGCTGAGGTTTTGCGAGGAAGATTGTTTAGCATTTGTATTTTTGTCAACTTCATGCCACCTAATATGTTCAGCTATCTTAGACGACATAAACAATATTTGTAAGCGATATTTTAAAGGAAAGTATTTGAGAATCTTTGCTAGCTTCTTCTTATGCTTTCCCCTCTTCCAAATTGTCTTGTACCTCAACATGTGACATTGCTTACAAGTCTACTTGCGAGCATCATCTCCCTAATATAGTATACAATCATTGGAGTATGCATCAATTTTTCATAGTTCAAGCCTAATTTGTTAACAATCTTCTTGGCCTCGTAGAACATCGTGGAAACCTCTGTGTCATAGAATGCATCTTTTAATAATTCTAGCAACATCAAAATTCTCTTATTAGTGATCCCACACAAGCACTTGATATAATACAATTTGATCAAGAAAGATAATTTAGAGTATTTTTCACAACCTTAATACAAAAGATGATCTGCCTCATCCATGAGGCTGAAAATAGGGTCTACACCTTGAACATTTGCGGTGAAGTTGTTGTATTAAAAACTAAAGGCACAGTGAATAACATCATTAACAGAATTATCTAGATCAACTTGAACTCTTACATGTGAACTTCAAGGAAGATAATCATCATTTCTTATATGGTGTTTATCACCATGAAATCCCTAGAACGTATAGCATTAAGGAAATGCTTCACAAGAAAATGTTCCTTGGCATCTTCTCGTGTATGCTACTTCTTAAACTTGCATTTATAAGACAGACATATGATGTTACCATTACAATTAGCATTAGAGAATGCGAAATCCAATAAATTGTCTAATCCAACTAAATATGCTAAAGAATTGCGTGGAAACTTGATCCATGACTTATCTATATGTGGTGAACAAAGTTAGGAGGAAAGATAGGTGGATAGAGAGTTTTTAGTCCTCTTAATGACATGCGGTGGAACACTTAAATGCAATGTTATTATATATAACAACAACAACAACAACAACAACAACAACAACAACAACAGTAACATAAGTATGTACATATCCATATAATGACATAAGTCATGTTATTATCCATATATATGTGATATATATCTGCCTTATTGTGATATATTATCTTATTGTGGTGTGTGTGTGACATCCTAAATTTTGGATTTAGAAAATTTAAAATATGATATGAGTAAATTGTGGAAAATTAGCCTTAGTTATTTTAAAAGTAATTATTTGGAATTTAAAGGCATATTTTCCCATAAATTAAGGACAAATTGTTAGGGGATATTTTTTACCCTAAATATTTTGGAGATAATATGTTATGGCCTAAAAGGAATGAATTGAGCAAGAAAAATCTTTAAATGGGATTAATGATTAATTTCTATCACCTAACTAATGTTTGCAATTAAATTATTATAGGACTAGATGGCAAACAAAGGACTTGTAGGAAATCAAATTGGTATTTGAGTGAGTGAGCCATATACCCTTTACATGCATGATAACACTCACTTCCCTCTCTAATTGTTGACACCTCAAACTTCCTTATTCCTCCCTCTCACGCCACATCATCCTCACCCACTCCCTTAACCATTCAATTATTCCATCTGGTCAAACACCTACCATTTCAATATCCATTCCTTCTGCCAATATATATGCCACATACTTCCCCATTTCCCATTTACATTTCTCATTCATATCCATTCGATCATTCAAACAAAAAAGAGAATTGAGAGATCGTGAGAGAGCAGAGGAAGAGACCTTCGGCTGTTGCATGCAGGTTGAGATTCTGAGTTAGGTAATCTCTTGGATCCTTTCCCATCTTAATCTGCCTTATTGGCTGTTGGTTGGGGATTTTTGAACTGACTATAAGTCTGGAAATTAAACAAAAGAGTGAAAAATATAGGAATTAAGCCTTATAGTGTTATTGCATGTTGATTTTGGAGATTTTTCGGTTCTTTTGGTTCTGTTGTTGAGCACTAAAAAACAGAGCATGCATTATGGGTTTGTGATGGCATGTTTTATACCAGAATTGCAATGATTTTATGGTTACACATATAAATATGAGCATGCATGTTAAATGGGAAATGTTGAAATGTTGTTTTCGATTTTCCAAGGAAAAAAAACAGAGCAGTCTGTGCAAGCTATTTTCGGGAGTTAGAGTTTGATTCTTGCTGTGATATTTTTACAATATATAGTACACTCCCTTAGCTTTAATATGAGTGTTAGATGACCTTAAACGAAGGTATATAGCTCAAGTATTTTTTGAAGTTGAGTCATGAATCTGGAAAAAAACTTGGACGTTGTTTTGAAGTGTTAAGCCTTGTGTAAGGAAAATCCTAAGAAAATGACCTCCTATAACCATGAAATTTGGTGAATAGATAGTAACTTATTGAGCTTTTAATTTGATAGATAATTCATCGACTTCAGATAAGTATCTAAGAAGTTATGATTTTTCAAAGCTAGACTTTGAAAATTGATAAGCTTTTGTATCCAGGTTTGGGCTGTCATTTTCCTGTAGGATTTTGACTGGGCATTTGATGTCGATTTTCCGTGATATTTTTCAAATATGTAGTAGACAAGTAGATATTTATTTTAATAGGTGGTTTGTAATTTTTGGAGCTCTATACAAGGAGTTATGAATTTTACAAACTAACCTAATATTCTAGATAGTAATATGGACAATGCTTATGTTTATGAACTTTGAGAAATTTCTTAGCCATAAATCAACTTGGCGTCTTTAATTTATGAAAATATACTTATCAAACTTTAAGTAGAAGCTGGAATTACTCCATTTGAAGTTGTATGGAGCAAGTTATAAATTTTTCAAATTCCCAGAGAAGTTAAAGGCTAAATTTCTAATCAGTCTTAGAATAGTCACATCAGTTGCTAAGTGTGTTTAATCTTCAAAGTAAATGTTTCTTTAGATAAATTGAAAGGTTAAATGGATGAGATGATATTTATTCCATAGAGAATAATGTTTAGTTAAATAAGTCCCCAATAAGTATACATCCTTAGTCATAAGGATACTAAAGGACATACATTTTTAGGTGGGTCTAGAGAAGCTAAATCTTAATTATGTCATTAAGATTAGATTGATTAATGACCCATTTTCCATATAAATGTTAATTATAGGAAGTGATATTTGCCCAAACTTGAAGGACAACCAGATTTGAAAGACTTGTACAAAAGGAGTTTTGTCTGTAAGACTAACAGGTAGTAACTCTATTCTGACATTCTTCACATAGCTATATATGTTTATGTATACCATATTTGTATGTCCCGCCTTATAAGGCTAGCACTACTCGTGGTTCGATTGAGCGGAAGGGTCGACCATAGGGCTAGCTTCCTAGTGGCTAGGTAGGGTCTAGTGCATTCAGTATTTTAGGAATTGAATTACCTGAAAAAAAAAATTCCTTGTGTCAAGGTATTTGAAAATTATTGAACGAACTCTTGTATTACAAGCTAGATATGGATTGTAATACTTGAATTTGAAATTGAATATGAACTTAAATTTTAATGTTTTATATGTTGTGTGGACTACTCTGTTTGGTTGATTTACATGTATTGCATATGCTAGAATTTGAAATTAACCTGTTACTTTGAGATTCATTCATTTGAATCTAAGAACCTTCCAATAATCCAGGACGTGGGCAATCTAGTAAGCAAGGAGGAAAAGGAAAGGGCATAGTTATCGTGCGACGCGAAGAAGGTGGTGAAGCTAATAGTACAGTTTACTTTTTTTTGTTTCACCTTTTGTATATATTCCTTTTGACTTAGTTAATATTTTGAGATAGCCATATGTGGCTACTGGGATGTATATTTATGTAGATACTATGATATGGTAATAGTAGAATACATATGTATTGTATTGCTGCAGCAACAGGCATGTATATCACAAGCCCATAAATGAAATGGACGAATAAGTGAATGGTAGAGCACTAGGTTAGATATGATAATTAAAGACACACTTTGATAATATCTAACAAAGGATTAAGGTATGATGTATTTTAATAAGGAGTTTGAACCACTAATTAAATGTTTTGAAAGTTTTAAATTTTTAAAAAAGCCCATTTGAACTATAGTTTTGGAATATACAAATGGGATAAGTTTTTGAAATATTTGTGAAAAAAGTTTTTACTTTCCAAGATCAAACCTGCCCTAGTGGTTTAAATTATTTGTTAATATATACTTTGGATGCACATTTGGAGAAGACATCATTATGTTCTGGGCTTAGAACAGGGGGTTACAGTGTGTGTGTGTGTGACAACAAGTTTTGGCTTCATGATATATATCTATTAGTTTGATTTATATATATAAACAATAAAGCTTTCTCTTCTCATAATGCGCATGACAGTAAGATCTCTACTTTTCATATATGTAGTGTGTGTGTGTTAAACGTTGATCAATTATTATGGTGTGTTACATTGATATTTCATATCCTTCATTATTTCATGTTTTGTGTTGGTTTGATTTTTCTTCGAAAGCCATGTTTATCACAAAATCACATGCTCATAGAAATAATTGGTCATAAATATTTTTTTAAAAAAAATAATTTATCATAACTTGTTAACAAAAAGTTTATAGTAGAGATTTGGCGTACGAAACCACTTTTTTCCCCTCTATATCGTTAGTATCTATATATATACATGACAACATTTTGGGTATATATTATTCCAGCGTTAACACACACACACACACACACACATACTGTACATCTGAAAGGATCAGATAGAGGGCAAGGGAGAATTGTAAGTAAGAGAAGCATTGATAGCAAATAACTTAAAACATAAAAATGCAGAAGATAAACGTGCAAAAGAAAGAAAAAGAAATGAAACTAGAAGAGGAGGTAGTCCTCACAAGATCTAGTTCATCAAAAGAGAGGAGAGAATATGCAAATACGAAACATAAATAAAATATAAAAGTTTATTCAAGAAAAAGGGCTTACAAGAAGGCACTGGAAAGAAGAAAAGAGAAGGCAGAGAATGGTTAGAGAGAAGGCAGAGAGAGAGAGAGAGAGAGAAAGGGAGGAGGAGCAAAGCAAATTCTTAAATCAAAACAATTTTGTTCAAACAACTCTAGCGGCTGCTCCAGACAAAAGGTATCCTTGTAGGACTGGCAAAATTGGGGAACTTTTGTCATTATGAGAAAATCTGTATTGCCAATAAAAAATCTAAGATACAGATAATTTTGAAAAATATTGGAGTTCAATTAGTAAAGGATCTCCACTATGATTATATTTATTTTTTAAAAAGATTTAATGCTTTTTAAACTTCTAGTGGAAGAATTTTGAGAACTGGTCCAAAAAATTTCCACCAATGTTTAAACCATTGAGGAAAAGTATACTGATTTCCCTTTCTGAAATAAATAAACCAAGTGTGCTTAAAAATTCGATTTTGATCCCAACATACGTTACACCAGACATTGTTATTATCTTAGTAATTGTATCCTTGGGGTTCAAAAGGAATATTAAAATTTTTAGGAATATTAAGGTTTTTGAGAGAAGTCTCAGACCTCCTCACTTTCTCTCTCTTCTTCTTTCCAGTGCCTTCTCATAAGCCTTTTTTCTTGAATAAACTTTTATATTTTATTTATGTTTCGTATTTGCATATTCTCTCCTCTCTACTGATGAACTAGATCTGGTGAGAACTTCCTCCTCTTCAAGTTTCATTTCTTTTTCTTTCTTTTGCATGTTTATCTTTTGCATTTTTATGTTTTAAGTTATTTGCTATCTCTGATTCTCTTACTCACAATTCTCCCTTTCCTTCTATCTAATCCTTTTAGATGTACGGAGAAAAAAAAAGTGGTTTTGTATGCCAATTCTCTGCCATAAACTTTTTGTTTACAAGTTATGACAACTTTTTTTAAAAAAATATTTATGACCAATTATTTCTGTGAGCATGTGCTTTTGTGATAAACATGGCTTTCAAAGAAAAATCAACCCTACACAAAACATGATATAATGAAGGATATGAAATATCAGTGTAACACACTGTAATAATTGATCAGTGTTTTAAAATATATATATATATATATAAAACATTGCATATATAAAAAGTAGAGATCTTAGTGTCATGCACGAGAAGAGAAAGCTTTACTATTTATATATATAAACCAAACTAATAGATATATATCATGAAGTCAAAACTTGTTCACACACACACACACATTGTAAGCCCCCTATTCTAAGCCCAAAACAGAGTGATGTCTTCTCCAAATATGCATCTGAAGTATACATTAACAAATAATTTAAACCATTGGGCCAAGTTTGATCTTGGAAAGTAGAAACCTTTTTCACAAATATTTCAAAAACTTAACCCATTATAAATTCCAAAACTATAGTTCAAATGGGTTTTAAAACTTTCAAATCATTTAATCAGTGGTTCAAACTCTTTATTAAAATACATTATACCTTAATCCTTGTTAGATATTATCAGAGTGTGTCTTCAATTATCATATCTAGCCTAGTGCTCTATCATTCACTTATTCATCGATTTCATTTATGGGCTCATGATATACGTGCTCGTTGCTGCAGCAATACAATACATACGTATTCTACTATTACCAGATTATAGTATATACATAAATATACATCCTAATAGCCACATACGACTATCTCAAAATATTAATTAAGTCAAAAGGAATATATGTAGAAGGTGAAACAAAATAAAGTAAATTGTACTATCAGCTCCACCACTTTCTTCGTGTCACGCGATAACTATGCCCTTTCCTTTTCTTCCTTCCTGACTAGATTGTCTACATCGTAGATTATTGGAAGGTTATGAGATTCAAATGAATGAATCTCAGAGTAACAGGTTTATCTCAAATTCTAGCATATGCAATACATGTAGATCAACCAAACAGAGTAGTCCACACATAATATAAAGCATTTAAATTCAAGTATTACATTCATATGTAGCTTGTAATACAAGAGTTCATTCAATAATTTTCAAATACTTTAGCGCAAAGAAATTCTTTTCAGGTTATTCAACACTTTAATTACTGAATGTACTAGGCCTTGCCTAGCCACCAGGAAGCTAACCCTATGGTCGGTCCTTCCGCTTAATCGAGACATGAGTGGTGCTAGCCTTATAAGGCGGGACATACAAATATGGCATACACAAACATATATAACTATGCAAAGAATGTGAGATTAGAGTTACTACCGGTTAGTCTTACCGATAAAACCCCTTCCGTACAAGTCTTTCTAATCTGGTTGTCCTTCAAGTTTGGGAAAATATCACTTCATATAATTAACATTTATATGAGAATATGTCATTAACCAATCTAATCTTAATGATATAATAAAGATTTAGCTTCTCTAGACCCACCCCAAAATGTTTGTCCTTTAGTATCCTTATAACTAGGAATGCATATTTATTGGGGATTTATTTAACTAAACACTATTTTCTATGGAATAAATATCATCTCAGCTATTTAACCTTTCAATTTATCCAAATAAACATTTACTTTGAAAGTTAAACACAATTAGCAACTTATGTGACTATTATAAGATTTATCATAAATTCAGTCTTTAACTTCTCCGGGAATTTAGAGAATTCATAACTTGTTCCATACAACTTTAAATGGAGTGATTCCAGCTTTTACTTAAAGTTTGATAAGTCTATTTTCATAAATTAAAGTCACTAAGTTGATTTATAGCTGAGAAATTTCCCTGATTTCGAAAACATAAGCATTGTCCATATTACTATCCCCCCAACACACACACGGGTGTGTGTGTGTCTATTATAGTAATATATCTACACACACACCTACGGCATGCCTCATGAATTTATATATATCTATATGTAACATCAAAAACTCTCTTTTATTCTCTAAGGCATGTGCAGTCACACACACACAGAGTTTAAGTAACCTCCTCTGTTTTAACTCCTGAAAATAGAGATCTACATGCAGGACATAAACCATATAAACAAGGTTGAAAGCTTACATTGTGCAAAGCTCAACTTTCTTGCCACCGATTGAACCTTATGCCTTTACTTTCTTTCTTCTCGGTTTCACTCTCTTACACTCTCAGACTTATCTGTGTTTTTTCAAGGAGCATAAATATACATGGGATTAAGGGTCCGGTCCAAGGAGGAAGAACAGACCCATGAGTATACGGCATGGCTGGGCTCTTAGGTATGGAAGGGTCTAAATTCGCTGATTAGTTGACGCGAGAGATAAGCTACATCTAGTCTTTCTGCGTTTTACAAAATCGATGCTATGATCTCTGGCTCTTTGATGGCGTGGTTTGGTTATAGTTGGCCGAATAAGATAATGATAATTGAAGGAATATGGATTTCATCTGTTAGAGGTGCTTGCCGAAACTTATATGGATAATGAGTATAATGGGCTTGTGTTTGTTCAGTGAGGAATTGGTTTTGTTGTGCCGCCCTACTACTATCATGGGTTGGGCCAAATGATGTAAAGATTAATGAAGGAGTTTGGGCTTTACATTTGTATTAGAGAATTTGTTCTGCTATGAATCTCCTTTTGTTGTCACGTTTTGAGCTGAGAACGAGATATTAATTTGGGAGAGTGTAGGTGTTTGGCATATATATAAGGAACATATGGGCCTAAATATAATGAGTCTTTTATTCATTTAATTGAAATTCTTAGATAACAGAGATAAATCTTTAATTTCCAATAATTAATTTTATAATTATTTTAGGCTAAATTTCACTATCCAAATTTTCAAATTCCAAAATTTGAAATGTTACAAGTGTCATTCAAACTGTGATGCAACACAGAGCTCTAGGTTGTCAAAGTTTAGTAGAATGATTCGAGGACTCCCTATGGCTGGCTTCGTCGAGAATGTTCTTCCTACATTTCCTCGATGAATTTACCTTTGACAATAGTTTCTCTAAATATGTATCTAGACTCCCATAATCATCTTTCAAATTTGTAATTTGTCTAGACTCCCACAATATTGTTTTTCTAGGCTCCCATAATTGTCTTTCAGATTAGTATTTCTTAGGACATTTGAAATTTGCTATCTATAACCTCTTTTAGTTTGAGTACTTGAAGACAGGATGTGACGTTGTCTGTTTTGTTATTTTTAAAAGGCCATCCCTTTTAAAAGGGGACCTTGTAAGTCTCTTATGGCATCATTTTTAATGAACATTGTGTCCAGACTTTACTAGATCGCTCACATGTGTTCCCCTGAAAAGGGATGTGAAAAGAGCTTACAAATGGATGTTAAAAATGTTTTTGTAGTAGTGCTATGATTGTTTATCGCAATGAATTGGAGCATAACAGAGTTAGCTATAGAGTACCATTTTTTTAAGTGCATGTTAGGTTCTTAGTTTAACTAGTTCATATGTGGTTTTGGCTTCTGTTTTGGTTACGGCTTATGTTTTTTGTTTTGTTTTCTCTTTTGCTGTAACTAATTTACTTTTGATCGGTAATTTGGATTAGCTTTTGGTTAGTTTTGGTGTTGGTTACTTGTATTCTGTTGTATGTTCATAGTAAGCCATTTTGATGATTGGAATGGATTTGTTTGGTTTCTGAATATGTCCATGTATATTTGTGTATGTAATATGCATGGAGGTTTATCCAAAAAAAAAAATTGTCCACAATACTTCACAATTATTAGCTAACAACCATCATATATTGACATGTCACAAGTTTTTCAAACAACCGTTTAATATATACATATATTTTATGGTTAATTACCAAGAATCGTCAAATATACACCAAATTGATGGCCAAAACTGTTCTCAAATATTTAATCGTTCATCATATGAACCATAATGCATTTAGTAATATATTTTACAATTTTTAATAAACAACCGTTGAATATAATTTTCCATATGTAATAGTTATTGAGTAAAAATATAGTGTCATATAAATAGTGGTTGTATTTAAACAACCATGAAATATATTATAAAATATTAAATAGTTAAATATACATATTTAGCACTTGTATATTTAATGGTTGAAAACAGTTAAATATAGATAAATTTGTAGTAATAAAAATTACATCAAACTTTACATCACAACAAACCCCCAAACATCCCGACTTTTTTCCCAAACTGTCCCTTTTTAGAAAACTATTTACCAAAATACCCTTATTTTAAAATTATTTCTCATTGTGCACCTATTTTGAAACTATTTCCCATTGTGCCCATTTTTAGTCGACTAAACCAAGGTTTAGTTGACTAAAACAAGGTTTAGTCGACTGAAACTCGGGGCTTCAATTTTTTTTTTTCTGGTCACGACATTTAGTCGACTAAGTCCTGTGACTTAGTCGACTAAATCTCGGGGGCAGTAAAAAAAAAAGAAGCCGCCGAGTTTTCTGTGGATTCTGATACTTCATGAACTTTCTATGTATTCTAATACTTCAATTCCGGACGTTTTATCTGGAGAAGAAGATAGTTCTATGGATTCTGGATATGAATCTGCTGGATCTTCTATATTACCAAGTCTTAGGGCCTCTAGATGTAGTCTTACCAAGCAAAGTTGGTATCATATGAATTGAATCCAGTATATCAAGATGTGGGTTTTATTCCCCTTCAAGCTTTTTCTTGGAATTCTAGTACATCTTTTTCAGTTAGCTTATTCTAGTTTTTCAAAAACCTCATCTATCCCTGGAAGCCCTCGTCCTTCATGTTTGCATTCAGAAGCCTTTGGGACATTAAAACAATTGTTTTCATCTCATGAAAGTGGTATTAAGGAAGAGCATGATGATGTGGATGTTTCTGTTTCTACAGCTGTATCGAGGAATAATGACCCAAAACCTTCAGAGAGGAATAGCAGCTTTAATCAGTCTATAAATACAGATGCTCGGACACGTCAGCATGTCAAAACAGAGCTTGGGTAAAGGCTATTTCATATCTGCCTTTATTGATTTTTAAATTTGATAGAATTGAAGCATCAAAATCCACAGAAAGTTCATGAAGTATCAGAATCCACAGAAAATCCGCGGCTTCATGTTTTTTGACTGCCCCGAGATTTAGTCGACTAAGTCACAGGACTTAGTCGACTAAATGTCATTGATAGGGAAAAAAAAATTGAAGTCCCGAGTTTTAGTCGACTAAACCTTGGTTTAGTCGACTA
This sequence comes from Acacia confusa, assembly GCA_037074495.1. Taxonomy (NCBI): domain Eukaryota; kingdom Viridiplantae; phylum Streptophyta; class Magnoliopsida; order Fabales; family Fabaceae; genus Acacia; species Acacia confusa. Next base: position 9,100,608 of record CM073504.1, on the reverse strand, counting down.
AATGGGGGCACAATGGGTAAAAATTTCAGAATAGGGGCACAATGGAAAATAGTTTCAAACGAAGGGCATTTTGGTAAATAGTTTTCTAAAAAGGGGCATTTTGGGAAAAAAGCCCAGACTCCCACTTAAGCGTGTGTTTGATTTGAGAGGAGGAGATGAAAAGGAAGGAATGGAAGACTAATCTTTTAAGCTAATATATTATCCCAAAATATTAACCTTCCCTCCATCTCCTCAAATCAAACACACTCTTAAAAAAAGCTACAAAACTTTTGGCACTACTCAATTCATTTTAAAAGTGTCTTATAATAGAGATTAAAAAGAGAATATCATACTTTTACTACTCTTCATGACATTGATTATTTTCAACATGTCATCCTGCGCGTGTATTATCCTTGGAGTCAATAACCAAATAAAAAACTTCAATAAAAACAAAAATATTAAATAGAATGAATGATTTAGTAACGGATTTTGTTGGCCTACCCTCGATTACAATTTTAATAAAATAAAAAAGTTGTGTCATTTATTTTTAATATATTACATTTATGGAAGACTTACAATTCCTTTTTTTTTTTTAATCAAAATCAGAGGTATCTACCACTGACAACCGTGACTAATCCTCCTTCATACCGTAGGTGCTGGCCAAATAACAGAGAAAAAAATTAATTCTCTCTCCTTAATTAAAATCCAATCATTTTCTTAATTACTTCTGAAGCCTATATATATATATACTCCACCCCAAACAAACTCATATGATCAATGATACCCCAGCTTGAGAGATGTATCAAAATCCTTTGTATGTTGAGGACAATCAGGTGAGCTGGACAAAATCATCGAGTCAGATGATCGTCCTTGTTCATGTATTAACTGAAAAGTGAAAGCACAAACATTACGATATTTTAAATGCAGTCATTTGCAATAATAAACAAAATTAATAAATCATTAAGAGGGATCTTGAAAATCTAGTTATCACCTGTTCCAATCTGCTGTTCTCTACCATCAGTTGCTTTTCCTGAATGCAATAGTAAAATGTGAGGGGAAAATAGATAAAGATAATAATAGTAGTAGTACATACTAGCTACCACAAATAACAAATAAGATATAAACCACAGAAATCCTATCATTAATTAATAATAAATTAATTATTTTCCATATGATCTTTATCTGATGAAAATGTAGCAACAAACCAAAATCTTGAACATCTATAGCCTATCACAGACCAATTTTTGGTTGTTTTTGGAAAAGACAGTCAAAAGCAAGAACAAGTTTTTTACAGCAGTTACTTCAGCCATCTTCACTATTATTATGACATTAAAATCTAAAAAGAGATTTAGGAGGTTTTGATGTGAGAATATGCAGTTCATGAAAATGAAAGAGTCAAAGGGAAGCAAGAGTGGAATTTGATCTGAGAGTTCAAGATGCAACATAAGAATAAATCAGAAACAATCAAAGAATACTCTTATACGCTTCCTCAACATTATCAATTAAGTGATTTTGCATTGTATAGAGTAAATATGTGAGAAGAATTCTTTTAAAGCGTTTTTTTATTGGTTCTTATGTTTTTCAAACAAACTAATAAGACTTCTTGGTATTGATTAACTACAATTTTATCTCTGAAGTACTTAAGATTTTGTCAGCCATTACCAGACAAACTTTTTGATTGCGTTACACACAAGCACATACATGAACTCAAGAGACTTGTGATAGAGAAGTAAGTTCTTTTATGATTTGATTGAGAGTATTTTCAAGTCACTTTCAACTTCAGATTAATCCCTTTTGAGGCTTAGAATGTAAATGGTTTTCTCTTTTTCCAACAAGTGTGTTTCCTGGGACTCAAACTTTCAAACTAATTGTGTTTTCCTTCTTATGTGGCTGAAACTGCTTACTGCCTCAAACAATAGTTTGTTGGCACAGATGTAAGTTCTTTAGAGTGTGATTTTTATGTCAAACCACAAAACAACAGTGACAAGAACAAGAAAACTAGAAGCTGTAACAAAAGCAACAACCTTAGGGCCTTTTTACCTTGATGTCACACGTGCGTTCAGTCATACGGAAAAGATACATGCCAATCTCAACAACATTCGAGCCAAAGCTGTTAAGACAAAATAGCATTTGATTGTGTAATCATTGTGTATAGAATACTCTAGATCCTGCATTGTTGTAATATTCCTTTTATTCTCTTTCCATTCTGTTATGCATTTCTGCTGTGTATTCTCATACGTGTAAACATGTCATTGGCTCATGTATTCTATTAACACAATCACTCGTATGCCTCCATAATAATCTGAGGCTACTGAGATTCTTTTCGTTTTGCTTGTCTGCTTTGATCCTTGATCTTTTCTATCTTGGTATCAGAGCAACAGTAGCAAATTTTCTTCATTCTCATCATGACGGACTCATCACAGTCTTCTGCTACAGCCTCTCAACCCTCTGTTTCCCCGACGAACGTCACCATTACCAATGTTTCCAAAAACCAACCCACTTTTCAATTTGTTTAACCAAATCAACTCGGTCAACCTGGATCGAGGCAATTATTTACTTTGGGAATCCATCGTTTTACCACTCATTGAAGGTAATCAATTGGAACATCACATTGATAGCCTCTTCGTTCCTCCCTCTCGTCTTATCTCAGATGCCGCTGGGATGAAACCAAATCTTGAGTTCGAAGAATGGCATGCCACTGATCGTTTTTTGGTTGGATGGCTCCGTAATACTATGAGTACTGAAATTGGCACCCAACTTTTGCACTGTTAGACTGCTAAAGATATATGGATCGAAGCCAGATCCCTTGCCGGTGCAACAACCAAGGCCAGAGTTATGGTCTACAAAGCAGATTTACATCGCACACGCAAAGGTGGAATGAAGATGGCCGACTTCCTCAACAAGATGAAATCTATTGCTGATCAGTTACTTCTTGCTGGTGCTCCTATTCCGACTGATGAACTTATCATTCATACATTGAATGGATTAGATAGTGAATATAATGCTAATGTGTGTTGACTGATTGATCAACCTAATCTCTCCTGGATTGATGTTCAATCTCACTTGCTTGACTTTGAGACCAAGCTTGAACAACTCACTCAGTTTGCAAACCTATCCATTGACCCTATTGCCAATTTTGCTCAACGCTCTCCTAGCTCATCACAACATGGCCCTCGAGGCAAAGGCTCCCGTGGCTCTTTCCGTGGTTGCGGACGTGGATCTCGTGGTCGTGGTCGTGGCCATCTATTTTGTAACTATTGTAAGCGTTCTGGTCATGATATTTCTAAGTGTTTTTATTTGAGTGATGATGGTCAGGTCAATTATGTGTCTGCCAGGAGTGTCGCAGATCCAGCTTGGTACCTGGACAGTGGGGTGAACTATCATATTGCTCCCTCTCCTAAATCAATTGATGCCTCGTCAACCGCTGGTAAGCTTCATATTTCTACTTGCACTGGTGAACAGACCCTTGTTCAAGCCATTGGGTCAAAGAAACTGCCCCATAATATTCATCTTAACAATGTCTTGGTTGTTCCTTCTTCAACAAAGCATCTCCTAAGTGTTTCTCAACTAGTTCATGATAACTCTGTCTCTATTATTTTTAATGATACTGGTTGCTATGTGAAGGATCGACAGACAGGCCAACTTCTGATGCAAGGACGAGCAAATCAAGGACTATATCCAGTGATCAGTAATTCAGACTCTGTTCCATGTCGTCGTCCTCATCTAGCTCAAGCTTATCTTGCTTCTGCATCTGTTTTTCGTGACTTCTCCGTTTGGCATAGGAAATTAGGCCACCCTGGCAAGCAAGTACTTAGTAAAATCTTGAATAAATGTAATGTTAAACTTAAAGATTCTGATCATGAATTTTGTGAGGCGTGTCAATTTGGTAAATCTAAGTTTTTGCCATTTCCCAAAATTCTAGTTCTCAAGCCTTGGCTCCACTTGATCTTGTACACACTGACATTTGGGGTCCTTCCCCTGTGCAATCAACATCTGGTCATCGCTTCTACATACATTTTGTTGATGATTACAGTCGATTCACATGGCTTTATCCCCTTAAGTACAAAAGCGATGTTGTCACGGCATTTAACCATTTTTGAAATCTGGTTGAGAATCAATTACGTACTAAAATCAAGGCACTTCAATGCGATATGGGCACTGAATTCAAATCCTTTATTCCTATTGCAAATACTCATGGAATCCAAATGAGATACACATGTCCCTACACTTCCCAACAAAATGGAAGAGCAGAACGCAAGCATCGACATATTGTTGAATCAGGACTGACACTACTTGCACAGGAAAAAATGCCTCTGCACTACTGGCTCGAAGCATTTCAAACGGCTACTTACCTTATTAACCAAATGCCATCTCCAGTAATTCATGATTCTACTCCTCTGTCTCGACTTTACAAAACATAACTTGATTACACTTTGCTTCAACCATTTGGTTGTGCCTGTTATCCTTGCTTAAAGCCTTATAATGCTCACAAATTCTCATTTCATAGTCAACAATGTGTTTTCATTGGTTATGCTTCACAACAAAAAGGCTTAAAATGCCTCAGCTCATCTGGTCGAGTATATATATCTCAGCATGTAGTTTTTAATCCTTCTGTGTTTCCTTTTGCCACAGGATTTCTTCATAAACAACAAAGTTTGGTTGATGTTGCTACAATTCTAGTGATGATCGATTCTTCTGTATCAAGTTCCACTACCACTATGTCTAATCACTCTCCAACCTTACAGGAGATTGAGTCCATCTCTACGACACACACAGCTTCGTCTGTGCCCAGTACACCATGCAAAAGCTCTATTTCCAGTCCAATATCATCTTGAAATCCAGATGAGTCCATTAGGGTGTCAGACCCTCCTTCATCAAGCAGCCCAATCAATGTACACCCAATGATAACTCGGGCCAAGAGTGGTGTTTACAAGCCCAAATATTCATTTATTGGGCTTGTCTCAGGTGAAGATCCCTTTTCGCTGAAAAGACTGGCTGAACCTTCCACTGTAACTGAAGCACTTTCCTCTCTTGACTGGAAGTCATCCATGAGTAATGAATTCGTAGCTCTACAGAAGAATAAGACATGGCACCTTGTCCCCTTCACTAGAAAGCAACGGGTAATTGATTGCAAATGGGTTTTCAGAAACAAGTTCAATCCTGATGGATCACTTCAAAGACGCAAAGCTCGTCTCGTTGCGAAGGGCTTTTAGCAATCACCAGGAGTCGATTTCCATGAAACGTTCAGTCCAGTGATCAAGGCAACGACAATTCGCACTGTACTGACGATTGCCACTATGTTTAATTGGGACATTCGACAGTTAGACATCAACAACGCATTACTCAATGGTTATCTTCGTGAGGATGTTTTCATGCAACAGCCTGAAGGGTTTGTTGATCCATCTCGGCCCAATCATATCTGTAAACTGGATAAAGCAATTTATGGGTTAAAGCAAGCTCCGCGTGCCTGGTATGATCGTTTACGCTATATTTTACTTCAATAGGGATTTTATAATGCTAAAAGTGACAGTTCGCTATTTGTGCTGAAGAAGAATGGTTTGATTGTGAATGTGTTAATCTATATTGATGACATACTAGTTACTGGGAATGATTGCAAATATTTAAATCAGTTTGTTCAAAATTTGAATAGCTTGTTTTCTCTAAAAGACCTTGGGGCTATACATTATTTTCTGGGAATTGAGTTTTTCCGAGATTCCACTGGGCTTTATTTGTGTCAAGGAAAGTATGTGTTGGACTTGCAGACATACTAGTTACTGGGAATGATTGCAAATATTTAAATCAATTTGTTCAAAATTTGAATAGCTTGTTTTCTCTAAAAGACCTTGGGGCTATACATTATCTTCTGGGAATTGAGTTTTTCCAAGATTCCACTGGGCTTTATTTGTGTCAAGGAAAGTATGTGTTGGACATACTTCGCAAGTTTGGGATTTTAGATGTAGCTCAAATGCCAACCCCCATGGTTTCTGGTCAACATTTTTCAATTCATGATGGAATTCCATTGTCTAATCCCACTGAATATCGACAGATTATTGGTGCATTGCAATATCTCACGACAACTAGACCAGACATTGCTTTCTCTGTGAACAAACTAAGTCAATTCTTGTCCAAACCTACTGATGTTCATTTTAAAGCTGTTAAAAGAGCTCTAAGATATATCAAAGGCATTTTTCAGTATAGTCTTCATATGAAACCGTCATCTGGGTTACATTTAACTGGTTTTTCTGATGCTGATTGGGCTACTTGTGTTGATGATAGAAAATCTACTTCTGGCATTGGTATTTATTTAGGAGGTACCTTAGTTTCTTGGTCTTCTCGCAAACAACGGGTAGTGTCTTGGTCTAGTGCAGAGTCGGAATATCGCTCTCTAGCTGATTCGTCATCTGAAATTACTTGGTTATGCTCTCTTTTATCTGAGTTGCCCTGTTATTTGGTGTGATAATATCAGTGCAAAAGCCTTAGCCTCCAATCCAGTACAACATGCTAGGTCTAAGCATATTGAAATTGATATTCATTTTGTGTGTGATAAAGTTTTGGCAAGACAATTGGATATTTGTTACGTTCCTTCTGTTCATCAGACTGCTAATGGTTTTACAAAAGCACTGGCACAACCTCTTTTTTCTGTGTTTCGCAACAAGCTTGGACTGGTGGTCACCCCTCCACACTTGAGGGGGAATGTTAAGACAAAATAGCATATGATTGTGTAATGATTGTGTATAGAATACTCTAGATCCCGCATTGCTGTAATATTCTTTTTATTCTCTTTCCATTCTGTTATGCATTTCTGTTGTGTATTCTCATACGTGTAAACATGTCATTGGCTCATCTATTCTATTAATACAATCACTCGTATGCCTCCATAATAATCTGAGGCTACTGAGATTCTTTTCGTTTGCTTGTCTGCTTTGATCCTTGATCTTTTCTATCTAAAGCCAAGGCTACTTAAGATCTTTTTTGTTTATTTTTTGACTAGCAAGGATACTTAAGATCAACTAGGTAGAAGAGGAAGAGTTGTTTGTGGTATCATGCTTTTCCATCAATAACTGCACATAAACCAAGTCACTTTTTTTAAAAAAAATGGGAAAAAAGAATGAAACGTATTAAACCCACGACTTCTATATGAATCCCATCAATCAACACTCACCTTTTGTAGGACTTCAACACTTATACTATTTGGTGTTTTTATGCTAACAAAAGTCTGAGGTTACAAAGTCGTTCAAACCAGGATCTAGAATTTTCTTCACTTGGTTTTCATCCTCACCGTTTGTGTTCCTTCAGCGGCATATAATGACTATCTGTAGCATTCTCTAACTTTTTTATTCCACTTTCCTTTTTTACTCATAATTTTACCACCATACATTTATTCTATAATTTTTACAATATTCTAGAGGATAGAGAGTCGATGACCTTTTTGTGGTTTTTGTTTTTGTTAGCTTTTCCGTATGTATGAGTCGGAAATCATCTGGACATGTCACGGAGAGAAGGAAGGAAAATATAATATTAACTGGACATATGAGATCAAAGATAGTAGATCATCTGCGTGTACATGGAACCAATTCATGGAGGCAAGTTTGATATGATAAAGGCAAAATGATTAAAGTCTGTCGAACAAGGCTTGGAATCAATTCGTGGAAGTTGGAACAAATACGAAGGAGAAGAGAATCAAAGGGAGATTATGAAAGGAATTATGGGAGTAAGAAGAGTTGATAATCAATAACGAAGTTGCATATAAAGTCTGGAGGAATAAACAACAGCCAGGGCAAAATTTTTCTTTCGAAGGAATCATTAATTGTTGATGGAAGAAATCAAGTCAAGAATTTAAAGATGAAGATTTTTTAAGTTCAGAACAAACACAATACATTAAAACCAATGAGTCATAGTCTTCAACAGCTTTTTCTTGAAGAGACTATAAAAGGAGGTAAGTTCGAAAACTTTACTAGTATTACACCATCTAGGTTGTAAAGCTACTCTTGTGCGTTGTTTGTATTCCTTGATTGTGAAATATTCTCTCTAGTATTTTTCTTTTTTTTTTGTTAAGTGTGTTTTGGGTGAGTTGTTGAGTGAACCCTAGAGCTAATGTGAGCTGCGTGAGAAAAGTCTTAGATGGTTTTGAGGGAGTTTAGGAAACTCTAATTGAGGGTTAATTAGGAAAAAAATATAAGTTAAAATCTAATTTAGTAGTTGGTGAGTTTGTGAAAACCATCTGTTGCAACCAAGTTTGATATAGAGGAAACTTTCAGGATTATCATCAAGGGGGCCACACTAAGACAAATTCTCATCAGTCTCTGCACTTTTGGTCTTACTGTTTTGCATGTTAAATAAGCATAGTTGTCACTCTAATTTACTTAGAGCAACTTAGTTCTTCTAATATCCACAAGACTATATTATTTATCATCATTAAATAAATTTAGGCAATTAAAAAGTCTGATTAGAAGGAGGTAACGGACCCGTTTCTTCAGCTCATGGATCTCTTTTACATTTACTTCATCCTGAAACACATATAAAAGGACATAATGGGAATATCTGAATTGGATCGATCATCACATCTTCCAAAAAATTTGCTGCGCGAAATTAAAGAAACTAACCTTTGCCTTTGAAATGCTAATCAAACTCATTCGAAGCAGTTCCTCCAGTTTCTGTAATTCCTGCATTGTTAATTCTTGCAACTCTTCCCCTTTCAACTGCCTATTAAGTTGAAACATTAATTCTACACTTCATCAATAAGCAAGGTTCCTTCACAGTACTTATTGTGCTGTGTATTATATTACCTAAGTTCACGACTTTTGTCTTCAACTTCATGGCATAGCCTATTGTAGCCTTCATTCCCAATCTGTATGAAAAATTTTCCAGAGGGATTGTTCTTTAGGTTAGGTCAAGTCAACAGAATTCTTCCCCCAAATAGAGGAGTATTTTGGTGTGTGCGCATATCTTCAAGTCCAAAGACAAATTTAGTCTTGATTAACATGAAAATAGCCTTGGGGATCCTCAACATGCCAAAGAAACGGTAAAGCCTCTTCCTAGATTTTTTACACACACACACACACACACACACATATACATATATGTATATGTATATAGGTATAGCTGGTTTATGCTAGAAAACTGAGATTTTTAAAATATAGCATTGTGTTACACCTGATGAAATTAAATTGGTAATTGCTAGGAAGAGACCGAGAATTTTAAAATATAAATATTTATGTTGGGGAATCCTAAGATACATTCTTTTTTATAGATAGGTGAATGATGCGATAAAACTGAGCTTTTTACAGAAGAAGATTCTTTTTACAGGTTCAGAATCATACGGAATAATTATGCAATACATTAACCATGCACAAAAATACTAATGAACAGATTATGATTTTAATGCCTGACAATGCTAGTCAAAACCCTCTATGGGTAGCTCTGTCCATTACATTAGCCTCTTAATCAAAACACAAGTCTAAAGAGAGAGCCTAATTTAAAAAGACTAGCCTATTAGATGGGTGAGTCCTTTCTTATAAATCCTACTTCTCTTGTGAGGCTCTTGGATCTGGGACTTACAATTTGAATTAGCTGGACTCAAAGAATAGTTTAATTTCAAAAAAGAGTTTCGTATATAAATTGAAATCTTTTGAAGATTATTGGTTTTTTGGTCTTTTATATTATATATTAATTTAATTATATTCATTTTGATTTTTTTGGATAGTTTTTTTTAGTTTCTATATCTTATAGATATTTTTATGCACCCTTGTTCAAGAGATGAGGCCCCAATAGCTTCATTTCACAAAACTTCATTAGACCTCTTACCGGTTAGAATCCTCTGTGGTAGCTCTCTCCATAAATGCCGTCATCTCAATGAAAGCACCAATAATATGAGTGCAAGTCCAAAAGGAAGAGCATATCTCAAAAGACTGGTAGTCTATTGGGTGGGAGAACTTCATAAACTTATGAACCACACTCCTCTTGTAAGGCTCTCAGATGTGGGACACATGACAACATCCTCCAAAAATGTAATGTAATTTGTATTTGTCTTAATAAGTAAGAGATTTTGGCATAATATTGTGGTTATAAAAAATTGAGATAGGTGTTATACAGGCTCTTCATGTGGCTTAAATACTAGCTCACCTTTTTTGACAGGATAATCAAATTAGAAGGATTGGATATCCTGCCCACCAACCTTCATATCCTTTACTTCTAGTACATCAAGGTATTATGTAGTTCATGTCGGTTGGTGGAGGGTAATATATAAAAACTTAGTAGTTTGTCCTAAATTTACGTCGATGAAACTAACGATATAGAAAAAACTTACTACGACGAAGAATGTGTTTTTAATTTATATTTATTTTCTTATTACAAATCACCCTGTAGATGAAAACCACAAGCAACAACAAAATGTAACAACTAACGGAATCAGAACCAGTTATGCACTATCTAATAACCCAGAACCAAAACAAATCTCAAATCATAAAATAGTGCAGTGTCTCCCAACCAACTAAACTATGACCTAAATCTATACAGGAAGTGATTAAAACTAACTCTATAGATCATATCTCTTAAAGCTACTTGCTGCTGATGTAAGCAAATCTTATTCGTATCTTTAAGTACCTCTTTACACCCTCGGAGTCACGAGACCTATCCTAATCTTGACAAGCTCCCAATACCCAACTCATATAATAGATTCTCGTTATTGGTTGAAACTATTCTGCTATGTTTCCATAGGAATAGCGTTCAGCATATCGTGCCCAACCCAAATTAACATGTTTGGTTTTGAAATGGAGAAATCATACATTGATGTATATTGTTAGATTTATGCTAAGTTCTTTTAGCAAGTTTTTCAATTTGTGTTTGCACTAGAGACAAGTACTACATAACAAACTCCTAGTATAGTCCTCAAACTTTATAAAATGTAAATTAGATTCTCATATTCATGCATTTGCCAACTGTGAAAGTGAGTGACACAAGAGAATATGGCTATATATGGGGCTCATCATTACACTCATCCAATCCCTTCTTTCTATCTTTTAGTCCAAAATATATAGCATTCATTTTCTTGAGAGTAGGGTATTCGAACTTGCTTGAGGCACTTTTAATGATGATTTTGTTTTTTAAAAAAAAAAATTAAAAAAATGGGAATTACCTTTAAATCCTTAGCTTAAGATGATAAATTCTATTGCTAATGATTTTTTGTTGACTGTTGGACAAATTCTTGAGGAAAGTAGCTCTCTCCACTTTAGACATTGAATATTTTCAAGCTATTTGTTTTTGGGATGACTAGTATGGTAAGAGGCAAGTCATGTGTACTCTGTCCTATAAGAGGAAAGTGCCTATTTTGTTCATATCTTTTTAGGCTTGGTTATCAAAGATTGTTTCAATTGCCATTCCTATTTGAGTTTTATAATAACAATAACATGTAATTAAATGTTTAAACCCATGTGACGCCAAATCAGCATTTGAGAAAAGTTGCAGAAAGGAAATCATGAACCTACTTGCAAATTAATACCAGGTTGTTCAGATCTGTGAATGTCTAAATACATATCATGCCTTTGAGTTACCTGCTGCATACTGGAGGGAGAAAAAAGAGTATCTCAGAATACCTTTGATTATTGTTCTTATCGAATGGAATTTAGACATCATTATATAGCTCTAAAATTTATACTGCAGAATAAAGAAATGCCACATGTACACTTCTTCTGTCATTTACACCACAAGTTTGTTATAGTTATGCATATCGTTTTATTAAAGAAAATGCTTATGCAATCATCACTTACAAACTATGACCTAAAAAAAACACTTAAAAATATCACGACTATTAGCCCCCTCATTATGTGTTCTCTTTAATGTTAATATATGTCTAGGCATTCTTCTTTTGTGCCAAGTTTTCCAACCTTTTTACCAATAATCACAATTTCAACTAAAAATCTCAACCAAACATATCATTAAACTTGTTTTTCTTCTCATTCTCTAAATGTTTCCATATTATGAACACAAGTTTAAAGGGAGAGTCCAACCCGAAAAGACACTCACTGATGGCTCCACACCCACAAAACTTCACTCACCCTCCTTCCATCAGAATCCTCCATGACTAGACCACTCCACAAACATCGGGTTCTTAACAAAGGCACCTATGTTATGAACACATGTCTAAGGGAGAAACCAATCCCAAAAATTAGTCTATTAAGAAGGAGAGTCTCTTAACTTATAAACCAGACTACACTTATGAGGTTTCTCAATGTGGGACTTATCACATTCAATCATTCAACATTTTGTTTACCAAACATATCATACACTATACACTTCTCCATAGTTTGAATGAAAATTGAGAAATGAAATGAACTATTTATAGCTTGTGAAGAATGTGACTTGATATAGATTTAATATTTTATACAGACCATTTTATTTTCAATGAGCTGCCATGTCACAACAATTTAAAAATATACGTTTGCAAATAATAACTAAAAGAAGCAGAGTTTTATAAGAAAAAAATACCAGACATAAACCAACTTATGAATTTTTTTTTAATTCAAGAAAACCTGGAATAGAAGGCATAATAGTTGCAAAAAAGGATTTAATCTTCAAACCATGTTTTGACTTGTACATAACTTTAATTGTTAAATAGAAAGAAACCTAACAAACTATAGTGTATGCTAACTATAGTTGGTTAAGTTAGTCAGATGGTTAGGAGGCTATCACACTGAATAGAAGTATCATAACTTATCTAATATTCTTGTATAATTTTTAATACGCTAACATGATATTAATCAGAGCACCATATGCTCTCCATTGCGGACGTGATTTTGTCATTGTTAATCAAAATTCATCATAGTGCTCTCATAAGCGATGACTATATTTTTCATAATAATTGAGGTGTTCTCACAGCAATTTGGGACTCAATTGCATGTTTTAGACTAATTTGTGAGATTAAATTGAAGAAATTTAATAAATTGGTTTATGAAGATGGGATTGATGAATTTATGCTTCAAATAGATGTTTTTGGACATAATTTGTGCATATATAAAGTTTCCTAATTGTATAGGGCAGTGGTGCAACTTATACACTTAAGTTTGGGAAGAAGTAAGCAAGCTGAAAGTTGGTTAAGTATTAGCTAGGTTCACAGTATGCAATCGAACAAAATTGCACATAAGTACAATTTGTAATTTGTTTTTCCTTATATGATGACTCGAAATGTCGTTTTTCATTATTTTAAATCTAAGAGATGGCTTGGGATCAAATGAAGGAGAACTAAGGTATGTGAAGAACTTAGATCTCCTTTAAAATAGCATGTACTCTGACAAAGTTAAGATCAAGTTCAAGATGCTAGGGTCGAGCATGAAGATGGATTACCTGTCATCATTACTACATTCTGATTATCACAGAAGATTTGAAGTGCTTGAACTGGTCTGACTCGTAATTCACTCGAGAGAGACTTAATCCAGAGGATTTCTGCAACAGTTAAGGCCATAATTTTGTACTAAACTTCTTTACTAGGCCTGGGCGGCTTGCTTTTTGGAAGACCATGACACAAGATTTTTCCTAAAGTTAAAAAAGTAACCTAATGTACTTCTCCTGTCATCTCGATTAGTAGCCCAATCAACAACACAAAATGCAATTAAAGACTAGTTATTTGAAGGTCGTAGTTTTAGACCATGTGTTATTGATCTAGCTATCTTAGGATCCTCATTACCGCTTTCCAATGTTCTTCATAGGGAGTCTGCTTATACTAATAATACACATTCTTCACAGTAAAATATCCCAAGCTGTGTTATTATGGCATTTTGCAACGAACCCACAATAGTTCTATATAGTGACACATCAATCATAGGAGCAGTGCCGTCCTTAGCCAAAGTCATGGGTGTTTTCTCACCTCATGCTTAGAAAACCCTTCTTTCTTTATGACTGAGCGAATGTATTTGATTTGAGAAAAAACAAAGTTCCATCCTTGAGAGTCTTCACCCCAACACCAAGGAAGTAGTTCGGATTCCCAAAGTCTTTTAGAGCAAACTTGGCATTAAGTAAAACAATGAGCTAATTAGAAATTATAGTTGATGGTGTACTAGTGAGGATGATATCATCAAAATAAACCAATACACATGTAAGTTCTCCTATGCACTCCCTAATGAAGAGTGAATGATCCCAATCATTGTTGTCAAACTCACGAGTTAGCTCTCCGAGTTTACCATCTCTACGTTTTTATCTAATAAAATTGTGTCAAGTCATTGTTAAACTTGTGACAATTGTAAACTCAATCAAACTTTCACACAATGAGTTTACTGATTTTAGATTTTTAACTTATAAAATCGTGTTAACTTGCTCTTAAATCCATGCTAACTTTTTTGATCTGATTATTCTCAGTGGCTTTATATATGAATTTTCTAAACAAATCTTTGTTGAGTATGATAAATTATGAATGTTGATGGATTTAATTTTAATTATTTGGATTTAAAATATATTTAAATCAAATCGTTATTATCTTTTATATTTTACTTATTTAATTATATACTACTAATACCTATTTATTGAAAAAAGTAAACTCTTGTTCGAGTCTATGAGACGAGTTTATGTCATTGTCACTAGTTTGCTTAAACTCATGAGTTTTACAACCTTGATCACAACTACTTTTAATAAAGCCAAATTGATTAAGGGCTGGTCCTAGTTTTTCAAACCAAGCATACTTGAGCTTGTTTGAGCCCATAAAGGGCTTAGTCCAAATTGTCATTGTCACTAGTTTGCTTAAACTCATGAGTTTTACAACCTTGACCACAACTACTTTTAATAAAGCCAAATTGATTAAGGGCTGGTCCGAGTTTTTCAAACCAAGCATACTTGAGCTTGTTTGAGCCCATAAAGGGCTTAGTCCATCTTACACACAAGATGTTTCTCCTTATGCTCATAACTAGGAGGCCAAACCATGTGAACCTCCTCATGAAGAATGTCATTGAGAAAGGCATTATTCACATCTATTTGACGAATAACCCATCGTTGAGTAACAACTACTAAGGGAACAATGTGCATGGCCACTTGTTTAACTACAAGGCTAAATATTTATTTGAAGTCAAACCCCTCTTGTTGATAAAAAACTTTGGCCATTAACATGGCGTGATACTTCCTTGAGCCATCTGGGTGCGTCTTCTTCTTGAAGACCCATTAGTAGCTAATTGTTTTCCTATTCGATGGAAGCTAAACCAGATGCTAGGTCTTATTTCACATAAGAGCATCATACTCCTCATCCGTAGACTTCTTCCAACAAGGAGAAGGAAGTTCTTCACTAACAGACTTTGGTTCAAAATCTAAATTTTCAACAACCTATACATTTGATTTTAACATGCCACTCATGGAGGGAGTGGCCATTCATCTGGGCGATAACTCTGATGGAGGTGCTGGCTTTAATGAATAAGATGAATTGGTAGTAGCTGAAGCAGAAGTGGCTGAGGTAGGACTCGCAGCTATAGGAGATATAGATAACTCATAGCTATAGTAGAAGTTGCTGAAGTAGAAATAGAAGTTGCTGAGGTAGGACTCACAGCCTAGTGGCGGAGTATTTTCATATTTCTATTACACTGAAGGATCAAGGGAAGACTAATTTAACTTGTTCCATTGGTACTTTTTCTTCCCATAGGATGCTCTTTGGATTGTGCAATGCACCGAGCACATTCTAAAAGGGTATGGTGAGTATTTTTAATGAGTTTACTGAGAATTTTGTAGTGCCTTTCACAGATGATTCACCGTACATGATGACTCTTTTGACACTTGCATATCTAGTTTAGAAAATGTACTTATTAGGTGTATTGAAAATAATTTGATTTTAAACTTTGAAAAATGTTATTTTATGGTTGATAGTGGTGTTGTCCAATGTCATTTGATTTCTAGGAAGGGTATTAAAGAATGTTGAATATGACAAGTAATTAGGAATAGTGATGATATTGATGATCTGAGTCGTGTCCGAGAACGTTGTCTTATAGAGTTATTCGGCAACTATCGGACAAGAGGAAGTGAAACTCTCCAGGATTAAACAAACCCTTCTTGATCAAGTCAAGGCGACAGAACTATCAGAAGGTAATATTAACGACAACAAAGAAACATAGGCAGAGGAGGAGAGAATTTGTGTGTATTGTATTTAGCACTTTGTCTAATTCCCATTTACAGACATGGTCGACGGATAGCCAACGGATAAAAGGATAAACAATGTGTGTAATTAAATCTGATAGGGACAATTGATTCTGCTTATGCTTCAATTACTGCTTGTAATGATTCCATGTTTCTAGCAATTTTTCAATCAGGATTCTTGCCAAGAATTCATCTGGCAAATTGATATTTTCAGCTTGGAGTTCCTCTAACAGTTTATTATACTCGTTGATCTACAGCTTGATAACTTAGTCTTCGATCATTTCCCATCTATAGAAATTCCCCACAACAAACTTCTGCTTTTCGGAGTCCTCATTAGTGTATTTCAAGATAAGTGACTCCCAAATCTTTTATGCCTCTCTGTATACACAATATACATCACACAAATCATTGGACAGAGTACTTATGAGGGTGTGTCTGCAAACCTTATTGGCATATATCCATGCATCCTTTGTAGGTTGGTTAGATTCTAAGAAAGGTTGTGGTTGATTAAGAGTAGTCGCCACACTGTGCATGCCAAAGATAGAATAAACTAGTTCTTGCCACCACTTGAAATTCTTTCCATAAAAAACGTCAATCTTGGATGTGTTGGGAAAGAGACTAAGAAGTGGCATTGAAAAAGGCACTGGTGTGGAACTAGAATTGGGAATATCATGATTCTCAGGAACGGTGTTAGCAGTGTTATTCTCCATACTCATTGAGAATAACTATAGATTGTTGAATATGATGGGCAATCAAGAACAATGATGATACAGATCAGAGCTACGTCTGAGAACGTTGTCCTATAGAGTTATTCCGCAACCATCGACAAAGAGGAAGCAGTACTCCCCAGGATTAAAAAGTTCTTGATCAAGTCAAGGCAGAATGACAGCAAAGAAACGTAGGCAGAGGAGGAGAGAATTTGTGTGTATCGTACCGAGAACTTCATATGATTTCCATTTGTAGCCACAGTCCACAGATAGCCAATGGATGTGAGACTATTTGGACAACACGTCCCTTGAGACCCAACAAATACCGCCAGAAAAGACAAATCTATATGTTGACAACAAAAAGTTTGTTCAGGGACCCGCCTGACTGTTGACAACTTTTGATCCCGAAGAGTTCTAAACTTAGAACTCCAAAATATGGAGTCTTTTCAGTAAGCATCCAAAAATAAATTATTATTTTAGAAAACAAAGATAATATTTTCGGATAGCAAAATATTTTCACAAAAGTGCTGGTATTACTTGCGCGCGTGGGGAAATTGTCGGATTTCCACTGCGTTTGCCTTTCGGTGGCCCATTGTTGTGCGCGTGAGCCCACTACTCCTCTAGGCCTCTTTACAAGCCCAATATCACAAAATTATATATATATATAGGCTTTTGCTCTCTTATTCCCAAGCAATGTGGGACTAATCTCTGTGACACACCTACATATACTTACAACAAAGAATACATAGCTAATTTTGAAAGATTTTCTTCTTTGCCTTAACTTACATGTTTGAAAGACTTGAGATCATTTATTAGGCTTGTCGGTTTCTATAGGGCCGTAAGTAAGAACTTAAGGTGTCTAAACCACTATTTAGATGCCATAAGTTAGAATTTAACATGTATTGTTGCTTCGTTTATTGACTTACGGCACTAGTGGATTATTGCCTTTCTTATTGAAATATTACTTGGTAGGACTATATGTGAATATATTTTGCATATTTTAATTAAATTAAATTATTTTAATTATTATTGGGTTAATCTCGATTCAACTTTGATTATTAGTACACTAACCTTTAAACTACTGTTTCGACCAATATAATGACTAATTTGAATTTAGAATGCCTTGGTATTAAGGCAACGAGAGGTTTCACAACCAAATCAAGTACAATGATTCCTCTCCTCCGAGCCCCCACCCCCACCTTCTATTTTTCTTGTGACTATAACCTAACAAAGTCTTGAAATGTGCTTTAATGTAACACCATATCCATTGAAATTGAAACTTTCTACCACATTAAAAGGATTTTATAATTTATTCCTTTTCCTTTTGATTGGTCTTTTATACATGTTAGGCCCCGTTTGGATCAAAGAAGAGGGAGGAAGAGAAAGGAATGGAAATAAAAAGAAAGGAATAGAAGGGAAAATATTTTACCTTTGATGTGTTTGGTTACGGTGGAAAAGAAAATTGTTGGATTGGAAAATTGTTGTTTGGTTGGAAGAAAATAAGTAGAAAAATAAAGAAAGATTACTTTTTTACCCTTCACATATTTTAAGCCTATTACAAAATTAAATTTGCATTTTTTTTAATAATAGGCATGAACTGAAGAAGCCAATCTGTCAAGTCTAATTTTTTATAGAATAAAACACTTTGTTGACTCCATTAAGCACATATATCCCTACAATACTCTTTAAGTATTCTTTCCAATGTAAGAAGAATCAGCTCAAAACTTATATCATGTTCCTATGATCAGATTAGTAAAATTTGTTCTTGAACCAATGTTTTTTCACCATCCTGAACAAACTCTAAACTTCTAAAAATCATATATCTCTCATTTGATCTTTTTTTTTCGGTTATCTTTATATTTTTGGAAAAGTATATGAGTCTAGTTTCATATGCCACTGATTTCAGGTTATTCCGACTTGTAGTTTGAGATATCCTCAAATTAGCGAACCTTGCTCTGCTGTGTGATGGTAACAGACGGGGCAACTTCCGAAATTCATAGCTCTCTCATATGATATTCTTTGGACTTGAATTTTTGTCAAGATGACACATTGGATGTCTAATTTCATTCAAAATTGGTTTTACCTCAATCCGATCTCTGGTTTAAGAGATATCATTGATTTACCAGACCTCGCCTGAACTAAACATGAAATAAAGAATGTGAGTTTCAACGACTGGTTTTTGAAAAACCAGTCATTGAAAGTCAATTTTTTGAGTTTCAAAAAACCAGTCGTTGAAACACCCAACATATGTTTTTTTCCTTTTTGAGTTTCAACGACTAGTTTATGAAAAACCAGTCGTTGAAAGTCAAGTGTATTTTTGGCAACTCTGTTCAGCTTTGTTTCGCATTTAGCCTAGGCGAGGTCTGGTAATTGGATAATATCTCCCAAACCAAAGATCGGATAAAGGTGAAACCAATTTTGTATGAAACTAGACATCCAATGCGTCAATTTGACAAAGTTTCAAGCCCAAAGAAGTTTAGATAAGAGAGACATGAATTTCGGAAGTTGGAACTGTAATTCACATCACATAACAGACCAAGCTTCGATGTTTTGGATGTAACTCTCAATCTACAAATTGGAATGAGCTGAAATCAGTGGCATATAAAAGTAGACTCAAAATGCGTTCCATCAAGAGTTGAACCAACCAAAATGAAGTTCAGACTAGGGAGATATGACCTTTGAAAGTTGACTCTAGAAATTCTGGAACCATTTCAGCATAGGCTCAGTTTTCTGGATATAGCTCACACTATACACAACCAAATGAAGTGAAACCAATTCTATATGAATCTAGACTCAACAAGTGTTTCATAGAATTTTTAAGCAACCAATTTTGATAACCATTTCAGAACAAGTGTTTTCTGGTTTGTAATTTCTTCACTTTATTCTCCAGCTCTTTGCTCTCTGTTTCAGCGTGACACCCTTTTATACAGTTAGCCGTGTTGAGGGCAAGTTCGACTTTCGCCGAATTTCATAAGCCCAGGAAAATCGGTTCCCACTATTTTTTGTGGGAAGCAATTTTCATTTAAACGTAGGAAAATTGTTGCACTCGCGAAAATCTTTTCCGAGGGAAAAGTCGAACCAAACAGCCACCGCTAGCTGAAAATTTAAATTTTCCTTTTCCATCACACTATTTTCGCTGATCCAAACATGGCCTTAGTTTCTCTAGAGGTAAAACCCAAATCAGAAAATTGTTATAACATGGTTGGAATTTTTAAAAATTAAAATTAGGATTTTGCACATGATTTGACTGATCGGTTATGCCCCAGTCAGTACATATTCACAGAGAAGTACTTCATAATCATTCAGAATCCTCACATGTTTATTCAGAATCTACCATATGACTCCCCGGAAAGTGTTCTAAAATGGCTAGGAAAGGATTCAAAACAAAGCTAAAAACATATAAAATTAAAATCAAGATTTGTATAAAAAAAAAAACAAGAGATAAGAAATTAATGTAAATCAAGGGGTTACACTGACAATTAATATTGGTTTTTTATTTTTTTATACATGTGAAGATAAATGAAGGCTATTTGGAGAGAATAAAAGAACCGTGTGCTCGCATAGTAGTCATGGAGCTTTCCAATTGGGAAATTATATCATTTGAATTAAAATTAATAATTTGTACAGGATTTGACTGACCAAGATGAAGAAGGCTATGTAGAGATAGAAATTGAAGTCTATGTAAAGATAAAACAGGAAGCTACACACACACACATGATTATATGAAGGGATATATATGATTAAAGAGAAGAAAGGACCTTGAGCTAGCATAGTCGTAGAGCTTTCCAGTGGAAGAAAAGACAATGAGACCAATCTCAGCATCACAAAGCGTAGCAAGTTCCTTGGCTTTCTTGAAAAGCCCTCTTCTTCTCTTTGAGAATGTCACTTGCCTCGCTGTTATGTTATCTATCTTCTTTATCTCTATCTTCTTTCTCGTCATTTCCCTCTCTAAATCAACACAAAATCCACAACATCGAAAATCAATCCCTGAAAGTAAATTAACTCAAGAGAATCAAAACAAAACCAAAAAGCCATCAGATCGATACGAGAACAGATAAATTGCTTGTGGGAAGGAAGATATGAACATTGCTTCTAGTTCTTAAGTAAAATTAACCAACGAGAAAACGTGAAGTAGAAAAAAGGAATGAAGAGAGAGATCGATAAGGGTGTTAATTGGTTTGGCTTTTGGCAATGCAGGAAAACGGAAAAACCAGAGCTTTACCGAGAATCTGAAAGTTGAAAAACAAAAAGGAAACCTATATAATATATATAGAAGAAAATATATCAGTTAACTGAGTTTACCGTAGAGCATGAAATGCGATATCAAAAATGAAAGATAGATCAGAAACATGGTCAGAAAGATTATGGTTTCCTTTTTCGTCACTTACTTTTTTCAGATTGTCTTTCCTTTTGTGTGCCTGAATTTTTGGAGCTTAAAAATCACAAACAAACTCACCCGCCCACTGGAATCCAGAGAGAAAAGGAGGAGGAGGGGAGAGAGAGAGAGCCCGAGGATAAGATGGTTAAATAAATAACGATACTATAGATAAAGATGTGACTTGCTATTGCTAGTTACTGCAATTGGTTCAGGATTTCCATTTATGGACAAGCGAGAAAGCTGGTGTCTTGTCTGAGTTTTGTTGGCTAAAATAATAATATTTTTTTAAAAAGAAAAGTCAAGCTTTTAACTTTTATTTCTTCAGTTGTAATAAGTGGGCAGCCAGCCCAGGCTGTCTTAATTAATTATTCATGGTTGATGTTCGCTTTACCGTACATATAGACTGACCATTGGCTACCTGAGCCTGTGACATTTTCAACCCTCGTACATTTCGAATCTCCGATATCTTCAATGCATAGTACTTTTTTTTTTTATAGGACAACATTTATAAGATATGATTTAAATTTTAAAATCTTTAAAAGATTAAATAAACATATGAAAGGATAGATAGGTGTACGATAGTGAAAACGTAGATTTTATCTAAATAAAAACGTAAAATTGTAATACAAAATGTAGATTTTACCTGCACATATATATAAAAAATTTAAGAAAAGTAATGCACATATCATCATCCATACATATATTGATCATTGTAATATTGATAACTTCTCATTTTTAATATATTTGAGATATTTTTAGAAGTCATCAATGCTAAATTAAATAAATATTATTAAGATTTTAAGAGATATCAATTTAGATGTATTATTTGGGGGATTTCAATTTAAAATATAAATTTTAATAAAATAATAGTATTAATAATAAATAAATAACGATTTAAGATTTTGAAGAAGAAAAATATTTAAATGGAGTTAAGATAAGGAAAAGATTCTTCAGATCTTATTATTATTATTATTATTGTTATTATTAGTATTATTATATATTATTTTACTATTTGTTATCTTTTCTTCCTATGCTGCATACGTCACCGTTTAGGGAAATTGATTAGAATCAATCGAAAAACTAAGGAAGCTACAACAAAAAGAAGCAGCGGTGTGAGAGTACGAGGCGCACGATTGGGAAGAGAGACGAGAGCGAGACGCACAGTCAAGAAGGAGCGCCGCGTGCGAGAGGCCTTCGACCTTCTTCTTCCTCTCCCTTGCCAGCGGCGTCATTCACCACCAAGGCCACTAGCGAGTCTCGTCTGGACAGTCTGCAAACGGAAGAGCATTGCATAGAGGGGAGCGCGATTCATAAAGAAAGAAAATAAATTAGGTGCACTTGTTCTTAACTCACTATTTTTTTCGCTTTTTTAAAAAACGCTTCACTTTTACGTTTTTGCGTTTAAAATCGGCGTTTTTAACTTTTTCACATTGTTTGTGTTTTATACTGAAACGAAACACAAGATGCTCCAAATAAAACGTAAAAACGCATTTTTTACGTTGTAAATCGCATTTTTAACTACCTTGGATGGGTGATAGTGTGGCAAAGTGGTATTTCAATATTTAGGTTAAAACAATAAGAGTAATAAGGGTGTTTTTGATTTGAGGGAGCGAAGGGGAGAGGATTTAAAATTGGAGTCTAATAATTAAATTTTTCTAGATCTCTATTCTCTTCTTGTTTATCCATTTTCCTCAAACCAAACACATCATAAAGTACCAATGAAAAACTTTTTTCCTTAAGAGCTTATTTGGTTTAAGGGGGAGGGAAAAGCCCCTAAGGAGGGTATTAACCAAACTGTTATTAATAAGACTTTTTTTTTTTGTTGAGAGTGTATTTTAGAATATTAAAATTTTTCATAGGCTATTTAATAAAAATAAGAGAAAAAATTTATCTCTTCTCCTCTCTCCCCTCAAACCAAACAAGCCTTAAAAAAAGAGTTAAGTAGCAATTTCATCCGGAAGTATATGCCTAATATTAATGTTGTCTTGGAAGGTTTTTTTTTTTTTTTTTTTTGTCCCAATGTCAACCCAGAAGTTTAAAAGTGTAGCAATGTTAATATTAGCTTTGTTTTGAATCCTTTCCTATGGACCTTTTCTTATGAAATAGTGTTTTGATGTTATCATCCTAACAAAATTTTCCTTTTGAATTATGAGTTGTCCACAAATTTTCTGATGAGATTCACAATAGATATTTGACTGTACAAGTTTTCTTCATTTAAGGGTTTTCTTTGTTTTTCTCCCCTAAATATATATTTGACTGTACAATCTTTATCAAGGATGGTTCTATCGGGGAATAAAAAGTGAACCACGGAAAGTTTTTTTGAAGAATAGGAGACTTATAATGATATGTATTTATAAAAGTAGCCCAACCCAACTTTGTTTCACTTTCTTGAATAGTGGGCCGTAGGGTTTAGACATTGAACTAAAAGGCTCATATGTTATCAGGACTTCAGGAGTCAACGACTATCTGCCATTTAGGGTTATCAAAATAGCACCCCAAATTGGAAGATTACCCTAGTTTATTTGAAGAAACAAATTCAATATTTTCCTTAATAATTCTTGCCGAAATCTTGGTGTTAAACAATTATTGTTTGCGTATTGCCTACTAAGGATATGAATCAGCAAATCAAATCAGTTATTCTTATCGTATCTTTCTCTGTTTAACAAATCTTCTCTTAAACCAGCCCTGGTCTATAGTTTAACTAGTAAAGCGGTTGAACACTCTTACTAAAGGGAGGAGGTTTGATCATGAAGTTCGTCAAGGTATTGGAGAAACATCCTAATTCCTGAGTGCCTGTGTAACGTTTGGGGGTAATAGACGACTTATCCTATCTAATATTGGTATCACTTAGAAGAAATGGAAATTTCACCCTATCCTTAGATCGTAGGTGAGGCTAACCCTTTTTCTAATATATATATATATATATATATATATATATATATATATAATCTTCTCTTAAACCAAACAGAAGATGAAAGCCCCGGTGACAAGGTCAGAGGTTTGTGGGCACCTTTTCTTTATATCGTATAAATGGGCACACTTCTTTATTTGTAGGGGGCTTGAGTCTATGGCATTTTGTACTCGGTTTATTTTTAAGACTCATTCTTAAATTAGAGCCTCTATTTTAACTCAGTGCAATTCATTTTCTTCAGTTTTAACTTGGTCGTAACTTTATTCTTGAACTTTGATTTATTGTAATTTAATCCTTATAATTTTAATTATTTTATAATTTAGTTGTGTGCTTTAAAAATATAAAATTATATATATAATCAAGGTCAGGGGCTACGCAACAATTTGTAGTGAAATTTTTTGCTACCATCCAACTGATTCAATTGTTTGCTTATTCAATTTCAATAAGTGAATTTTTAAGTTCAACTAACTCATTTTCGAAATATCAAGTGGGTAAAATTTTTAGAATGTCTTTTATTTGTCTATCAGTATTGACAATACCTTCTATATTTTAGACATGCTCTCTGTTGTGAGTCACTCTGATCTGTTAACTCCTTCACTTTAATAAATACATATGAATTAGTTTAATGAGAGTCCTAGGACCATAACTGAACTTCATAAAGACTTAAAAATTAGGGGTGTTACAATATTCATGTTTTCCCCTACTTTTCTACTCTCCAAATTTTATCTTCATCCATACACACACCAGTAATGTCTCGTTTGGTTAATTGAATTGTAGGGAATGTAATGTAATGGTATTTACATGATTTTGTTTGGCATGCATTTAGGAAAAAACAATCATAGATATAAAAAATATATGGTTGAATTATAATTAACATGAGAATTTATAGTAATATAATAAATAAAGAGACAAAGTAATTAGTCTATAACAATATAGTCCACCCCTTCTTTGTGAACAAACTAGATGGTACTATGCACGAGGATAGAGTGATTCAAAAACTGCTTCTGGGATATTATCAGAAAAAAGATTCCAACTTAAACAAAAATAAATAAATAAAAATTTAATCAAGCTAATCATAGATATTTGTTTACCAAAAAGAGATCATCATAGATGTTTTCTTAATCTTCTCTATGAAATAAAAGGCATAGAGCATGCACTCCTCGTGAGAGTCCCATTTCATATATTCTCTCCCCCAATAAACATTTGTACAATCGCTTTTCTCTCTAAATACGATCAATTTTCTTTTGAACAATAGTATTTTAACCCAAAAAAAAAGGATACGCAAAAGTAAAAGGGAAGAGAAATATATTGATAAAAATTTGTCTATGTTATAATTAATATATTTATTATTTATATATATTTTCCCTTTTACCATTTAATCAAATAAGTATAACAGAACAAATGACATATTTCTTAAAAATGTATATTAATAAAAATCTTCATAAGAAATGTATCATTAATTTTTAAATCACTTGATTAAATTTAATAAATAAGCGAATAATTAGTACTACTGAAGGTTAGAATAAAAGCCCTAAGAATAATGAATTATATGACCATTGTAATCTTATCTCTAATTTATAGTTATCTCCTATTATGTAAGACTAAAATTTTGGTGATTATTAAGGGAAGAAATCTCAGCATATTTTCATTTAATTGCTTATTAAATTTAATAAATAAAAAAAAAGTGCAGTAGAAGCCCCAAGAATAAAGATTTATATGACGTTGAGACACTACTACAACATAGGTCTCTCACGTCCATTTGTTTGGCACAATTTACATCCCTTTAAATGGGGATGCTTGAAGGGGACTATAACATCTCAAGTTTTGGATTTTTGAGAATTAAGAATTAATTATAGAAAATTTAACCTTAAGGAATTTTAAAATTTAGGATTGGAAATTAAGGCCTATTCTTCCTTAATTTATTTCAGGAAAAGACTAAGTGAGGAATATTTGCAAAATATAATTTTGGGTTCAAAATTATGGAATTTGTGGAACTTAAGAATTTAATTTCTTTGAAGTTATTGCAATTAAATCTAATTATAAATAAGATATTGTTTTAAAATAAAAATGAAAAAAAGGAGTGGGCTTATAGCAATCCAAATAGTGTCAAAAGCCCAAAAACCTATTTAGCCACAATAAATCAGCTCAACAGGTGAAGCCGATGGAGATTTCATAAACCAGTATGTAAAAACTCAAAACTCATATTCAGCAATTAATTGGTCTGGCCCACGTAAGAAAAAAAAAGAAGCATCAGATTTGGAGATACACTTGACCAAACAAAAGAATAAAATAAAACAAAATATATAGAGGAAGCTGTAACACGAAACGCATGAAATACATTAGCATAACAACTCCCTGACACTGTAGCTTACTTTCGGCAATAAGCAGATCACGCCATCAGCCAATATTAATGAATCTGTTCAGCGTTGTTTAAGCAGCAAGAAAACAGCAAGCAATCTCGAGCTACTCACCCATGGACCAGCGGTTTTTCATGATCGAACTGAACCCATTATACAAAAGCCCACTGCCCATTACCTTCATTCATTAAACCGTCAAAACTGAAGCAGTGGATCACGCCATCAGAGAAAAATCACAGCATCAGCGTAAATACAGAAAAGAAATCAGAGACCATACGCTTCTCTGCATTTTCGAGCCCCACGTTATTACCCTCTGGATTTTGCATGATCGACTGGTCCTTCATGAACTCTATAAATCCAAGTGTTCAACCATTCCCCATTTCCCTTCAACTTTCACCGTGAGAGCTTGAGAATATTGCAGCGGTAGTTCTCTGTTTTTAACCTTGAAAATAAAGGGTTTGAGGAGAGGGAGAAACCGAAACTGAGAGATTGAGAGGGAGAGAGGAGGGGGAGTTCTGAACAGAAGTTCATTATTTGGCTCTGTTTTGTAGCGGGAAAACAGAGGAGGAAATCAGTTTTTCTTTCTCGTCATCCCAGTGTGAAGCATCAAAGGTAACTGTCATACTTCCTTCCTCCCATTTTTCTGTCACAAACTCGCTTAGGAAGAGGTTATAGGGATATGAAATAAAACCCGATGCTTGCTGAAAACTGAACAAACAAACATGGGGCTGTCATCGGCTTTTGGGTTTATGAGTAGAAACATCTGGATTTAATTGCTGTCATCGGTTCTTTTTTATCCTAGTTTGAGATAGGAAAAACGCTGAACTGAAACCAAACCTTAACACAGTGTTGAACTGAATCTAGAAGCTGAAACTGAAAAGGAAAGGGAAGAGGAAACTCGCTGAAAATCTAATATTCTTTGCTGCCATGCATGGTTTTATGATAACATAAATATTTTTGCTGTCATATTATTGTAAAAGCGTTGTTGAATATAGAGTATAAAAAGGAAGGAAAGAATAGCTAACTTTTCCCTACCTATAAACATATGTACGTAAGTCGTGTCTGTTTGTGAAAAGGAAGAGGAATTATGTTGTACCTATAGACATATATGCTCATGGTTACTGTCTTAACTTAAAAGAAGTAGAAGCTATTTTACTCATACCCAAGGGCGTACTCATACCCAAGGGCGGAGGCACACTAGAGTCTATGGGGCATGAACCCATAAAATTTTTTAAAAATATATATTTTGTGAGGGAATATTATTTCACTTGATCTGGTTGGATTAATTGGTTATAGCGTTGGCTATCTGTGTGAAATGTGAAAGGTCTGGGTTTGAACTTATGCCTTTTTTTTTTGCCACTTTCATTTTCTCAACCCTCCACCTTCGTGACTTTCATTCCCCTTCTGCCCTCAACTCTCACGCCTTCTCAACCCCGGCCCTCAACTCTCACGCCTTCTCAAATTGTAGTGGTGGGGTTTCTAGGGTTTTGTCCTTGCTTTTCTAGGGTTTTGAGAACCAAAGTTATTACTGGAATCCAATAAAGGAAAATCTTGCAAGCATTGGGGTGAAAGGGGAGCGAACTCTTGAGTAGTAGCTTCTGGGCCGTGAAAATTCAAATGCTGGGTTCTGATGTTTTAATTCACTGGCAGAAGTTTATTTAGTTGTTTGATTACTTTGATTTATTTGGAACTCGGAAAAAATTCCTGAGATCTCGCTTCGACTTTTGCTGCCTCTTTCCTGCTGTCGATGACGCTTGATTGGTTTTCGTGTTGCCAAGATCGGCATTGATTTTGTGGCATGGTAATGGTAATTTATTACTACTCTAAACATTAGCAAAAATGCAATTCGCAAAGCTCGACAACTCTCCTATGTTTCGCAAGCAGGTCACTTGCTCTCTCTCCTTCAATTCCCTTTTAAAATTGGATCATCGTCTTATTTTTGGACGATCACACTGGCTTGCAAGTTGATCCAGCTATTTCTATGGCATTTTGAGTGCACTATCAAACTTACTTTATGCTCTTGAGTGTGTAAAATACCATTACTATCCAATCTTATGCTTGTTTTTTACTTTACTCATTGAATTAACCTCTTGGGCTCTTTGCGCACCCTTATCTATAATTGTTTGTTGTTATGTTCTTTTGATACTGAAAACTTCTCAAATTTATAGCATGATGCAAATAGTGCTGCTCCAGGCAAATATTTCCAAGTGGTTCACATCAATAAGTTATTGCCTGTTCGTATCCTGAACAAGCCAACTATCTATTATCTCTTGCTATGCTAAATCATGTTGGTATAACGGTTTCAATCTTTCCATTTCTTCCTAGGAAAATGCTAAATCTACTTGCATGTAGATCTTGTAAGCTCTTGAACTATTCAGATACAATGCGGGGATTTTGTAAAGTATTTATTTTGAATCTGGGTCTACAATCAGCTCAGAGAATCATATTAGCACTAAATTCATAGGATACCAACTACTTTAAAATCTGCTTAAAACGCTCAACATGAGGTTTTTAACTTCCTATAATAATGTGAAACTTCATTGTTTACAGATTGCGTTTATAGTTTGACACTGACTGGATTACAATTAGGTTTGTTTGAGAATATATTTCATTTACTGTTGATTGGATGATCTGAAAACTAGAAATCCTTGTAATTGTAACCATTTTGTGGTTAGTGGCGCTTCCCTTGGGTATTAATGGTTGTTGGTTTTCATGAATACAACACTGTGTTGAAACTTTTTATTTTAAAGTCTTCTTGTATTGCATGTTTGGAAGTTGATACATAAACCTTCATATTTATCTGAAACTAATTCCACGTAGCTACCTCAAGCTTAGGGAATTGATTGCCTTTGTTAACAGGATTGAAACTCTTCCATCAACGGAACTTCGCAAGGACAAGCACTGCAGAATCTAGTATTTGCTCGCTACATATTCTTTGAATTATTGGACTTTGAATAGCGAGGTAATTTTCGTTTACGATGAATTGAAGATGAAGCTAGCATTTTGGTTTGTTTCCTTTTCTGCTTTCTTATAAGTTACAACATGTTATTTAATCTTGTCAAACTTTTTTCCTTTTAGAAAATGCATTAATTTAAAACTTTCCTTTAAAAAAAAAAATTTCGGGGGCGTTGCCCTCGAACCCCCAAACCCTTACACTAATTGTGCACCCATAAACTCCAAATCCTGGCTCCGTCATTGCTCATTCCTACATATGTACATAGGACATGCATGGATGTAAGTGTTTATATGTGGGTATTAACTGAAAACCCTGAGAATGATTAATATATATATGTTTTCAGTAGCTACAAGATAAAAACAAAATGAGAACGTGTCGCTGTGTATGTGAGTAAGGTTAGAAGAAAAAGGTGAATTTTTGAAATATATATATATATAACGTGTTTGGGAAAGGGGAAGTAATGAACAAATTAAGCTAACATATTTATGTGTATGTGTCGTCACTTGAGGTGGAGAAATAGTTAAATAGAATAAATAGGGAATTATTATTATTGGGAATAATAATAATAATAACAACAACAACGATGATGATGATGATAAATTATTATTATCATTAGAAAAGGGAATGATTAATTAATAATCAGTAAGGATTATTATTAATTAATAAAAAGTAAAGGAAATATATGAGGGATATTGATGAGTAATCAATAAGAGTTCAAAATTAATTAAGAAGTGATAATCATAATAAATAAATGAGGAATTATTATTATTATTAGGATTAATAATAATAATAATAATAGTAATTATGATAATGACAGGTAATGTTGTTATTACTGGAAAGGAATTATTAATAGATACTAAATTGGTTGTGATAAATTGAATTTTTGGCGTATGGATTAAGAGCAGAGTAATAGTAATTAGCTTTGACGAGAGGTAACTACTTTCCACTCATTATGTTATTGATATGTTGCCTGTGAGCATTTGTTGAACTGATTATGATTGTTTTAATAGAAACTGCCTTGTGGAATTTTACGAGTTGGAAATATATGCATTTATATGATTGAGAACAGATTTATGATGATATGGATATTGTGAATATTTTGGAAATTTCCCTATTGAATTATTATGATAATTTTGGGATGGGAAGAATTTGGAGAAGATGATAAAGTTATATACACCACGTGGTGATGCCTCCATTGATGCACGATGGTTGACTTTTTATTGTCCCAACAGTTCAATGAGGGACTAACCCAATAGTTCAATGAGGGCTTACGACACCCCACCAGTTCAATGAGGGGAAAAGACCCATGGTCTGAGGCAGGTGCTCTGAGGATTTTGACCGGTCCTCATCACTTGACCAGTGAGCTTTGAGTAACCAGTAACATGGGTGTGACTTAGCTCATGGGTCTAGTCGAAGGAAATAAGACGGTTTGGTTGAATTGATGAGAGGTA
Source organism: Acacia confusa (assembly GCA_037074495.1). Lineage (NCBI taxonomy): Eukaryota > Viridiplantae > Streptophyta > Magnoliopsida > Fabales > Fabaceae > Acacia > Acacia confusa. Next base: position 9,069,771 of record CM073504.1, on the reverse strand, counting down.
TTATGGGGAATGAAATTCAAAAGATTTGTGACACCCAATTATGATGCAGCGTAAAAATGTGATATTTTATGATATTTCATTTACAATATGAGATTTTGTGATGTCAATATTTATGAAATATATTTTTAATATTTGGTTATATAAATTATTCCACTTGGCACCTCACTAACACATGTTAATTTTCATAATGAGCTGGACTGATGGTTATTAAATTTTTCCAAATGATGGCGCACGTCCGAGTCCATCAGGGAAGGCCTCATAAGCTTAGACTACTCTGGTAAAAGTAGTGCTTCTGTCTCCTTTGATTTATGTTAGATAATTGTATATTGCCACGTTAGGACTCATTATGCATATGCTGATAAAATTTTAATTTTTTTTTAATTTTGAGGCACAATTAGGTTAATGACTTAGCTAAATATGATTATTTTATTTATTTAACGGTGGTTGTTTCAGGATGTAGTTTGAGAGAGAGATACAACATCCCAAATGATTTAGGACGCCAAAAATCATGTTTAAGGTGCCCCAAAAATGGTTTAGGATGCCATAAGTTCTACATTAAACATACATAAGCATTGTTTAAGGAGTCCTAAAAACACTTTTGGGATGCCAAAAATGAGGTTTAAGGCATTCCAAATGTGTTTTGAGACGCCAAAAATCAAGTTTAAAGCGTCCAAAGTGTATTTTGGGATGCCAAAAATCAAGTTTAAGGCGTTTCCAAAATTGGTTTTAGGACACTGTAATTATACTTTTTCTTAAAAAAATACTTCTACATATTTTTTCACTACCTAGCAATTAAATCCTATAAAAACTATTGAACAAATTGCCATAAACTAAAATGTTTAGATCATTATAAATCAAAATGTTGATACAGTAAATTAACATCTAGTTCTAACTAATTAACATGGTAACTACCACTACATATACAATAATCACCACAAAGTGTCAAAATGTTGTCTACACATCAACTAAGTAATATAAAAAGTAAATTTTATGTATCTATGTGTTGAAGAAGATATCCAACCAAAATGTCTTGAACTAAATTGATGTCTTCCTCCAAGTAGGCTTCTTCATCACCAAAAATCTGTAAATTGGAAAATTAGGTATAAGATAAATCGATGAAGTGAATGAATTAATTAACAATTCAAGAACAACACCAAAAATATTATCATTTGAGAATTGAGGAGTGATTATGTACGTTTTCAAAGTCTATAGTATGTCCACTTTGAATGATGTAATACATATAGAGTATAACAGTATTCACACTCAGTGCTCCTTGGTTGTTGAGGGCACTATAGATCAAAAGCAAATTGTTAAAATGAATAAAAGTGTAACATCCCAATTTTTCTAGGATTTTAATATTTAGAATATTGTAGGGGATATTTAATTGAGACATAATATTTTATGAGAATGAAATCATGAGAGTTTGGTTGAAAAGTAATTAGGGGAAATAAAAATCTATTTTCCCATAAATTATTTTGGGAAAAGAATAAATAAGCTAATTAAATAAAATAGGGTATTGTTTTAAAAGAAAAAAGAAAAGAAAAGAAAAGAAGCCCAAAACGTAAGGCCTATAACGGAGAAGACCCAACTTCAATTATTTATACTCAATCCCATTTAGCCCATTGTGCAGAAAATTATTTAAAAAAAAAAAAATCTCCTTCTCCATAACGCACGGTCAGACCATAGCAACAAATGAAACAGTTTTTGCTCCTTAGCCTCCAGTCCCGACGTGGTTAAAGAATGCAGAAACAATGTTATTTGTGGACCACCCAAAAACCATTTCTTGGCCCATGATCCGAAACTCAGCAACTCACGACCCAGCATCCCTTCAAGCCCAACCCATACATTCATCATATTAGTTTCTCTTCTAGTCAGATTAAACCTGCGAAGATGTGTGTGTGTGTATGTATATATATATATATATATATATCAGATGAGCAGATCGGTTTCAGCGATAATCACGTGGGATCGTCAGACACGCAAAATCATCACCATGTCTCTTGAGCCAAGTGCCGAAGACCCTCTGGTCCTTGCCCGCCGAGCAATCTCCTTCCCTGCCAATATAAATATATGACTGTCTTCGTTTTCTTCCTTGACTTACCGAAAACCAGAGCAGAAACGCAGAAAGAGCTGCCAAGAGAGAGAGCCAGAAACTGAGAAAGAGAGTTGTAGCTTAGAGAGAGAGAAGAAGAGAGAGTGAGTCCGAGAGAGAGAGAGAGAGAGTTGGAGAGAGAGAGAGAGAGAGAAGTGTTGATCATTTTTCCTGCTCAAAACGTCGGGAACAGAGGAGACGTTCAGAACCGTCCCCATCATATTAGCTTGGAAAACTCAGGTAACTCATCAACTCTCCCTCCCTCTAGCTCCATCGGTTCATTCATCGGGACTAAACCATAAGAAAACGACACCATGAAGCTTATTGCATGTTTTGCTGCATATCTTTTTAGAGCTGATACATACCCTGCGCAATATATAGACTGTGATCATATTAAGGAAAACAAGATATATATATATATATATATATATATATATATATATATATATATATATATATATATATAAGCCTACTATATATGTATAGCTGGGACTTTGTGTGTGTGTCGAAGAAGAGGGTCAAAACTGATAAGGTCTTGCTCTATGCATGAATAAATGTAACACCCGCCTTAACTACTTTATGTAAATGGAAGCGTCCATCTTAAATACCGAAGTTACTATTCGTGAGTACGATACTATTCACTTATACTATAATTGAAATATGTCATTTATGTACAATTAATGCATACTCTAAATATATATATATATATATATATAACAGACGGAAATAAAATTCTTCTTCCGTCTTGATCCTTACGTCCATGATCACCTTCTTCACTCTTGTATTTCTTGTACGAACAACAAAATTTGCTATATCAAAAATAATATTATCGTCATTTAAGCTTAAATATACACCAAAACCTCAGTCCTACTCTGCAACATTATCGTGATCACCTGTCACTGCTCTAGTAGTACTACCTGAAGCTTAACAAATGCCTGGGATTCATATTTGAATCCCAGAGTAACCATTAATCTCATATGAAAAGTGTATGTAATGCATGTATGTCACTATAATTATGAAAATAATTAAACACAAAGCATTCAGTAACAACGCGCAGTATAATAAAGACATACCACACATATGCAATATTTACTACGAAAGGACCAAGTCCTAATAAACGCAGGGCCGCTCAGATAGCAAACCTCGGATCCATAACGCTAGGAAAGACATGGTAGTCGGGCGCCAAACCCAGACCACCCTGAATGCACAAATAAACGCATGTCTCTCACGAGACACGGATCCACAACCATGAAAAATCAAACATACAATGTAACACAAGGCATATAAAGATTAAGGTTACTACCTGGCAGTCGACCACGAATATTAATAATTTCTCTGGCGTAAAGGATCATAATAAACCTAAAATAATAATAAAATATAAATATAGTTAATTTCACCTCAATAAATATTTTCTTGGATGATCTATAATAAGCCTTATTAATGTGTCCATAATCATTAAATCCCTTTTCTTATTAGGGAATTTAATATAAACTTATATTTCCCTTATTTTCGTCATATGTCAGAATTTCCAGCAAACAGTAGTTGATCTTCAAAAATTTGTATCTGGAGTTCAAGACATTGGTTTTAGGTGATTCAAAATTATATGAACTCCTTATTAAGTCTAGCTTCTAGGAAAATTGGTTTTAGAATTTTATCATATGCCAATAATTCCTAGATTTTGAAATTATAGTCACTGTTCAGAAACAGTTGCTGATCTGTAACCCATTTTCCAAAATTCATAACTTTCTGTATACTTATCGAAATGAGGCGAATTACCTATCAAATTAAAGCTCTATATGTCTGCTACAAATCTGGAAATTTTCATAATTTTTAGAATTTGTTTGCCTAGCATGAAATCCAACGTCATTTTGTCACTCCCGAGGCAGTCAAGAATACTTCCTGTTTTGTAACCCAACTTCCAAAAATTATAACTGGAGTTTTAGATCTTCGTTTGGGGTGAACCAAAGCTCATTTTAAATCTTAAGAAGTGTACTATCTCCTGTAAAATTTTCATAATTTTTAGAGCCCATCTTCTTAGTCAAACCACACACGAAAGATAACTGACTCCAGACCCTTAAAACTGACGGTGTCAATGTGTTATGAAGCTTATGATCTTATTTTCCAAAATACCTTTAAAAATTCATTCACCAACATATTCCCAATCCTTTCTCAGTGGTGAATACATTGGTGAGTCCAGATTTAACAAGCTCCACTTATTTATTTGAGTTTGCCTCAGATTATAAATCTAACTTTCAATCAAAAGCTTTCAAACCTTGAAGAAGAAATGAATATTCTTACCTTCTTTTTGATCCTCTTAGATCTTCTTGACTAAACTTCACTCTTGGATGATAAGATTTAATCGTGGAAGAGAGAGGATGAATATATAATGATTTGGTGTTTGAAGAAGGTGTACCGTTGAAATGAGAGAAGTGAAGGGAAGGAATGAGATTTTAATCATTGTATATCATTTGGAAAGAGAGAGAATTTCCATTTATCCTCCCACGGCAATGAGAAAGAGAAAGAATAAAAGTCTCCTCTTAATAATAATTGGCCTTCTTTGCATCATGTGAAAGAAAAGAGAAAACATATGGACCCGGTGGTCACTCTCCATTTCACACCATTTCCTTTCTCTCATTGAATTATTTCATGATATCCGCAAAAGCATTATTTGATCATTCCTTTCTTTTCTTCAAAGACTTGACCCATGACTTTCTCATTTGCTTGCCCGTGACCTCAAATTTTTTTTTTAAAAAAAGAATGAGACATATGGTCCCATTATTTGCAATGAAAAAGGAAGAAGGAGTCATATATGTTTGCACCCGTGATTCCTTGCTTCTAATCATGATCAATTTTTATAATAAAATAAGAGGAAAACACATGGTCCCATGGTTTGAAATGAAAAAAAAAGGTGCCACCCGTGAATAAGCATGAAGGAATGCAAAGTGAGTCACATTTGTCCTTTTGTGATCAATATGAAACGGATATTACAATAAATATCTATGATTTGTGTGTGAATGCATGTGGTTGTTGGCTGCACAAAAAGAGTTCAAAGAAGCATAAAGAAGGAAAAACGCTTCATATTATCTAAGAGAATAAAGGAAAAGCTCACTGTGTGCGTATATGCCAAAGAAGAGCATAAAGCTTGCGGTGTGAAAACCAAAATAATGACTTAGGTGGTTGCTGATAAGTAGGTGTAAATAAATAGGTTATTTAGTGTTTGAAGAGGAAAATAAACTTGCAAAGAAGAAGAGGAGCACGTTGTGTGTGCAGGAAACACGTGTAAGTAGCTTTATATGTGAATGATAGGCATTAAATAAATTATAGTGGAATAATGATAATGCAAAATAAATCAGATAAATAAAAAGGATAATATTTAATATTAAAAAAAGGAATTAAAGAAGAAGGAAATTACTAAATAATATTAATAAATAATAAATGCGATAGATAATAATTAATAATAATATTATTATTTATCAAAGAGAGGTAAATAATATATTTAAGATGAAGTAATTATCTAATATTTGGGTGTGTATACACTTGTTTAACCCAAGATTTTAAATTTTATATATGACTAATATTATAGTCTGTAAAGGCCATGATAAATACTATAATTAAAAATAGTTAGTAATTATTGAACTCATAATTAAAGGATTGTTGGGGAGGAGCTATTATTATTATTATTAGGAATTGAAAATAATAATAATAATAACAATAATAATAACAAAATAAATAAATAAATTATTATTGATAAATAATTCATAAGAGTTTACATTAATTATGGAGAGATAATAATGATTGATAAACTAATAATAACAGAATAAATAAATGAGAATTAGTGTCATTAGGAAATTTAGAATAATTATAATAATAACATATAATGTTATTATTATTTGGAATGAGTGAAAATAATATTAATAATAAATGATGAAGGGAATTATTTATTAATAGAAAGTGTAAGTATTAATTAACAGTAAATCAAAAGGGTATAAATGAAATAAAATTTGCCAAGGGGTATAAGGGTCATGAATGGCAATGCCATTTCTTAGGATGCTAATTATAAGAGAAATAACGCAGTGATGATATTATAGGATACCCGGAAAGGTTCGGAACTAGTACCGAAAGGTGAACGTACTACTAGCACCAAGGTTTAAGGTACGGACGCGTGCTGTAACTCTAACTTTTATATTGCTTGTATGCTTTATATGTGACGAGATGATTCATATAGTCATGGACAAGACTGGGTCTTGGGTCATAGACTGTGGCTAAGACTGGATCTTAGGTCACCATTTTAAATACATTGAGCTTTGATTTGAAAACGGGTTACTGTCTTGATAATGCCATATGGATGTTTTCCTAGCGCTGAGGATACGCTCCGGGGCGTGGCACTGGTTTATGTGCAAACTTGTGGACCTTACATGGGCTATGTGCTATGTAAAGGTGAATCTTACATGTGCTGTATGCTATGTAGAGGTATTGTTGAGATATGAACCATTACATGTGTTGTGTGCTATGTATAGTTATATGCTAAAAATTGTAATGAATATCTGTCATACATATACTATTTATACTTGAGCATAAGATTAACTGTTACCTGAGATTCAATGGACGTTGAATCTCAGAATTTACCCTAGCTTCAGGATTAGGAGGATCGAGAGCAGGAGAAAGGGGTAAGCAACACGCGTATAGACTCAGGAGGAGTTATGTTTTGGATTTAGACTATGTATTAGTTTGTTGAACCTTTCGGATAACTGTACCTTAACACGATTACTGGAAACAACACGATGGAATTTTATTTGTATCACACTTATTTTCTTTTGGGAATTTTAATTAACCAGCATATGTCTGCGCATATGCAATCAGTTACTCAATCGTTCAAACGCCTAAGTACGCTTTCTATTGTGTTCTACTTTGATATGTTAATGCCTACACTTTGATAAATACATGTGAATTAGTCCAATAAGAACCCTAGGGTCATAATTGGACTTCATAATACACTTAGGAAATAAGGGCGTTACAGAAATGGCATACCGAAAGCTACTCTATCAATGAAATAACTTGAATTGAAACTACTTACTCTCGGATAAATCTGTTAGTTCTCAACCAAGTTTTGATGATAACTAAACACTTGTAAATTGATGTTTTAAATAAGAACTCGATTTGATGCTGAAAAACTCAAGTTCTTGGATCAACAAAATGGAGAACTCGAGTTCTTGGGTGATGAACTCGAGCGCGACCTTTGACAATAAAATTTTTTCAGAAGCTTAAGAACTGGAGTTCTTTAGTACCAAACTCGAGTTCAAGAACTTGAGTTCTTATTATGAGGAAGTCGGTCAAAGTCTAAGAACTTGAGTTCTTGGAAAAGAACTCAAGTTCATGAACTTGAGTTCTTAGTGAAGAACTCGAGTTCCTTTTATGCGGAATTCGGTCAAAGATTAAGAACTTGAGTTCTTAGACAAGAACTCAAGTTGATGAACTTGAGTTCATGACTAAGAACTCAAGTTCTTTGAGAACCAATTTGCACCACAATTGAAAACTCGAGTTCTTGAAAATCAACTTGAGTTCTTGGCTAGCAGACCTGAGATGTTCAGAAAGAAAAATGAAAGAACTTGAGTTCTTGTTTAAGAACTCAAGTTCATGAACTCGAGTTCTACTTTGAAAACTCGATTTCTTGTCGCTGAGCGTGATCTCTGATTCTGCGAAACAAAAGATCTTTGGCTTATGGCTTCAAGAATCACTTAGTATGATATATAAAATGTTTTTATTACGTTTGCTAGTGGTTTCAGGGATTTCAACGCCGTATTATTCAAAACAACATAAAGCAGATGCTCACGTCATAGCATTTAATGCTGAAACAGAAAACAGAGCAACAAATGGAATGAAGTCGTGCAGCAGAGAGAAACATTTGTTTAAGGATTACTTAATTAAGATATTCTTTTGTAAAAACATGCTCAACGGAATTTGCATTTAATGAAAGAATAGATTTCATTTAATGAAGCTTCAACGGTCCATTTGGTTGAACAAGGAACAGAGCTGTGACTAACGGAAATTTAATTAAGTCTCAACGGTCACGTCCCAGCTTCACTCAACGACATTATTAATGAAGACTATAAAAGGGGAAGCATTTAATTCAGCCACCTACCGAAACTCTGCGCATTTACTCTGATTTATTACTTTTATTAGTTTCACTCAATATCTTCAGATATTTTCCTGTACTTCAGTGTGTCATTTATTATCTACTCGTGAGGAGCTATTAAACACTTATTTTCATTCAATTGTTAAATCTTAAAGTTGAGGAACCTTAAGTGTGGGTGTATGATTACAAGTAGTAAGGGGGAGTGAGTTTGAGAGTGTGGGGATCATCTCAAGTTGTATTTGTAATCTCTGAAGAGTTAGTGAAAATCCCAAGGAGTTCTTGGGGATTGGATGTAGGTCAAGATTAGACCAAACCAGGATAAATTGCCTTGTGTTTACTCTTCTTTAAATTTCTGCTTAGTTAGTACTTTGTCTTAATTCGCAGAAATTTTGATTAAGCGAATAAATTTTTAAACCACCTATTCACCCTCCCTCTAGGTGATATTCCACCTTCAAAACCCACTTTAGGTCTTTACTTTTACCCTCTTGTTTCCCACCAAGAATTCTATATGTCTTGAGTGCACTATCATTAAAATAAAAATTAATAGACATTAAAAACAATTCATTTAAATCAAGGATCAATGATTTAGAAAAAAATTTACTTACGTGCTAAACATGGATTTTATTTCTCCGTTTGGCCTATGACCCAGGGGATCAAACCAATAAAGAAAGTTGTTGGAGGGATAAACAACACACAAGGTCCGATGATAACTATAACATATACATATTAAAATTAAATTAAGATAAGAAAGCAAAATATTCTTAAAATCTTAAATAGACAAAACTAAAATACATACCTTTCAAATATTGTCGCTAGATAACAAGGCAATTTAGTCTTGCCTATTGTATAACCCACATAAGTTGTCCTTAGTTCTAGCTTATTATTCTTCTTCATCGTGTTTAAAGGACATAAGAATCCATATGAATCATTTCTTCCGCTTTGGACGCATATGTTGTGGAAGACACTATGATTGAATTAAAATGATCAATGTTGTTGAATCTATAAAAAAAAAATCAATGCATTAATTAAAGGGCAAAAAATAACTTACATGATTACAAGTTTAAGCAATCTTACATCTAGTGTCTCCAAATGTATAAACTGGCTCAAATCTGTCTTGTCAATTGTTAAAGGATATGACAATCTTACGTTGACAATGCCCTCACTCATCTGCAAGGAGATATAGTGAATGTCCTTGTATAGCTCTTGTAGTCATGCTAAGTAGGGAAATTTTGTCGCAACTTGTTCATTCTATTAAAACATAAAAAATAGATTATGAGTAGGTTACCAAGAAAATTCAAGTTCTAGTAATGTATTTCCTATCATTGGATTGGAGGTGTCGCCACCATCTAAATAAGATGCTTCAGCCAAAGGATGAATGATCCTATTGCCTTGCCTAGCGTGGAGAACTCTTCATCAGGAATTGGGATGTCTATAGCTTCTTCCCCCTCTTGAACACATGTCACAGTCACCTTATGTTGATCGTTTGAAATTTTCTTATGATGATGGGTGGTTGCTTGTGTGTGAATAAGAGCATCGGCAACAAGACATAGTAGTGGGACAATCGAAATACATATTGCAAGGTTCTCCACCCTCTGGAGTGAGAGAAGGTTTGCTAAGAAGTACACTTGGAGGTTTATAAATTTCTTTGCTGCTAGGGAAGCCTAAGGATTCATGGGTTGTACATTCTAAATTTTCCTTCTCTTGCACCATAGATCTCAAATCACCACGTAGCTCTTTTAAGAGATCTTCTCGAAGTTCCACTTGAATTTTAGCTAAAGCTAAGGACTAGGTTCGTCATCAAGTGAACAACAACATCGGTTTTGTAACACCCCAAATTTCATACTACTTATTGTGTCCTCTGACACATAGTATTAGGAATATCAACATAGTTGACGGTATATATATCATAGTAAAGCGGAACGAAGAGCATGTATTAATGTTTGGACAATGAGTAAGTGATAAAAATGCACAGGCATAAGCTAGTAAATTAAATATCCTGAAGGAATATTCATGTGATACAATTTACAGAGACTCAAATACAGCTCTCTACTAAACCAATCCTTAACGAGACATATGGTGTGGAACCCAACATAGTTAATCAAATCTATTGGCTAGATCGGTGTTAGTCTAATGTGTAACATCCCAAATTTTGGAACTTTTGGGATTAAGAATTAATTATGGAAAATTTGGCCTTAAGGGATTTTAAAGATTAAGAATCTGGAAGTTGAGGCATATTTTCCATAAATTAAGGTAATTTAGTTAGGAATAATTATTGGTCAAGATATTTTGGAGATAATAATTTATGGCCTAAAAGAATTATTGGGAATTAAGGTCTATATTTTCCCTTAATTTATTTTGGGAAAAAAGAATAAAATTCAAAGGATAATTGTAAATGATAATTGGGCCTAAATAACTATGGGATTAATATTTTATGGCTTAGGAAATTAAGAATTTAATTCCCTTGGAATTATGAAATTATTGTAATTAAAAATAATTGCAAATAAATTATTATTATTAAAAAAATAATAATAAGGAGAATTCAAAGGACAAATGGGTCATCAGCAAATGAAGATAGTAAAACACTTGAGCCTATTTTTCTTTTCCCCAACCCGTCAAGAACACAGCAGGGAATCATAAGACACACACTCTCTCTCTCTAGTTCGAACCAGCAGCACCAAGACGCTGAAGCAACCCCGACAATATATATATATATATATATATATATATATATATATATATATATATATATATATTCCAGCTTCATTCATTTACACGTGAAGGAATGGACCAGCGAATAAGAAACAGAAACAAGCTCATCCTGGCCCAACCCAAGCCTAAATCATATAAATAAAAGTAAGCCCATATCACTTCATTCAAAACGCAAGATATGCATCAGGAATATACACTTATACCACTCAGTTTCGGCCAGTACATGAGCTGCAATGGAGAAGCATTTATTCAGTCCATTCCATTGTTTTCATTCGGCCCATATAGCCCAAATTAATATATCATCACCCGGGGCTATTAACGTAAACCAGAAGTGAATCGCAGCAAAATCAAGGAACAGATGGCAACGATTAACAACATAAGGCTTGATCAAATCCATTTGTTTTCTCCTCAACCCAACACGTAGCCAAACTTGTTAATCCAGCTGTCTGTATATCTTAATCTCAAAGCTTTAAACCGCAAGGTATTCTTTGGTTCTCATTCATCCTGCTTCAGCCAAGCCGAGAAGGTGAGACTGAAAGCTGAGAGAGTGAGAGTTTCCTTCTTCATTCCTTCGGTCAAGTGAGCATCGAGAGCGATGGAAGTTGAGAGTGAAACCAACAGTGAGAGTTGACTGAAGAAGAAGAAGAAGAAGAAGAAGAAGAAGAAGAAGAAGAGATAGACCCGAACAAGGTGAACTTCTCCTGCTGTATCTACACGATTATTAGTTCAATGTTGGAAGCTTACATGGTTCGGTTTTGCTTCTTCATGCTACTCTGTTTTCGGGTGGCTGGACCAGAGGAAGAGAATCAGTAATGTTCAGCGATGAGTTGACTGAAATATCAAAGGTGATGATCATTCCTCCTTCTTCCTTCGTTTTTCCATCCCTGTCTCACTCTCAGCATGAAGTCTATCTAATCTAAAACAAGACTTGTAGAAAATAAAAGAAAAACAGGGAGCTAAAGAAAAAACTGAAAAGTAAAAACAAACCAAACAAATAGGGGGCGGTTTGATTGAATATAGGATTATAGTAGTAAATGCTTGCTGTTATGGTGTTATTTTTCTTTTTCTCCTTGCTGAAACTGAGTTCAAAATATGCTAGCTGAAACCAAAAACGCTGAAGTTTGTTTTATTTTCATCGTTTTTTTTAGTTTATAAGGGAAGTTATTTTCTGCATAATATGGGATTGTAATCATGAATGTCCAGAGAAAGAATAATTACCTTAAATATATAAGAGACATGCCGTGGGTTATGAGAAAGAAGCATCAGTATGTATATAAATAGCTAAAGGGAAAAAGTTAATGCCATGCAAGTATATATACATATCAATGATGCTATATATAGGTTCACGTTGTAAAGGAGAGCCTTCATATATGTATATGTCCCATTTATGAATAGAGAGAAAGCAAGGTTACAGTGTGTGAGTGTGTTCCTCGGTTTTTTCTAACCTCAAACAGAGGTTTATCACCGGCTGCTACAGTAATTTTGCTCGGTTACTGTAGCAAATTGTCAACTGTTCACGTGCAGGATTTTTCAGCTGAGCAACGATTTTAAATGGTCAAAAATATAGTAAACGACCTTATTTGACCCTGAAATTTTATGAGCATTTAGTAGACATGCTAAAGTTTAAAATGAGTTTAAGTTCACCTCAATCCGAGGTCTATAGCTCAAGATATGATTTTTGAAAGATTGGTCAAAATGTAGGAACTTTTCGGTAACGTTTTCTGGACAGATCTGATGGTTTTATGAACTGGGAGTTATTGGTATAAGATAAAATTGTGAAAATATTTCAGGTGATAGAGGACACATGTAGCTTTCTTTTGGTGGGTATTTTGTAATTTTCTAAGCTCTGAGTAAAGAGTTATGATTTTTACAAATGACCCTAAGTTTTGGAAGTTAAAACTGAACAGCCTGGATGTTTTCGAAATCTGAGAAATAATTACGTGTGATTAAATGTTGGAACCAATTTTCCCAAAAGCTAGACTTAATATGGAGTTCATAGGTTTTTGAAGCACTTGAATTTGATACCTAGAACTCCAGATATGAATTTTTAAAGTTAAGCTATGAAATCTGGAAGCTTAACAGGACAGTCCAGGAAAACGTAAACTCTGGGAATTATTTGACAAGTTCTGACCTTTGGAAATATTTTTATATGAAAGGAGACTTGTCAATGAACACGTGAGAGTTGACGGCACATTAATATGATTTTTGTGCAATTAATTAGAAATAATTGAAGTTGCTGGATTATTAAAGACAGTGAAAGATAAAGGCTGAAAGTAACAAGTTGAAGTTACTTAATTGAACCCTAATGAAATAAGGGTTAAAAATGAAAATAAATATTCATTTTCCCTGGTTCTAAAGGTATGATTATGTCCATAGGGAAAAAAGGAAAAGGATGGAATTCAAGCATCCCAAATGATTGGCGAAAGAGGAACCCGAGTAAGGACAGTAGTTCTTAAAAGGTAGTGGGCTTACCTTACTTGCATGTATTTGATATTATTGCTTATGTGAATATGTATGATTGTTGTGCTTGCTTGTTATGTGTAACATATTTGAATAATTGAAGCTTTGTTTACGATTATGCTATGGCCATGAGTATGATGCATAAAGCATTGAGCAAGCAGAATTTTATTATGTTAACATGAACTTGTGCAAGGTAAGCATATCATATATTAGCATTTATCTTGTATGCACTGTTTGGTATTGTCTACTACTGGGATTCCTCAGAATCTCACCCTCCCCTACCAACCAATAGATAGGTGAGCACATGAGAGGACTGCTGCACAAGATTCAAGAAGGGAGCGTTGCTTGAAGTCGGCCCAGCAGAAGGACAACAGAAGAATCAAGGGATGACAATGATGTAAAGTGTATTAAATTATCACTGTCGTAAATGAATGTGAGTGTTAGAAAGGGGTATAAAGCCTGAGATTGCCCCTATGATGTAATCAAATTTAATTTCCGTTGTATTAGTATAATTATTATTTCTGGTTCTTGCCACACTATTGCGTAAGATTAAGGTAAAAATTTAGGCACCTGAGGCCAGGCGTTACATTGCTTCTCTATCTTACAGCAAACTCGTAAACACAAATATATGTTCAGCAACACATCATTTCTTTCTTTGCCTATTCTCAAAATTTAACTTCTCATCCACCTTCTTTCTTTTCTTATTAATTTATTTAGGTTCATACATATATATATGTTTCCTTTTCATTTGACAGCAGAAGCATTTCCTCTTTCTTTTATGCTTGATGGCCACACACACTCATTCACGTGACAAACTATATATATAAATATGTAAACCACATTTTTCCTTTCTCTCTTTGTAACATCCCAATTTTCAAAAGTGGAATAATTTTTTTTTTTAATTAGAGTAGAGCATCGGAGCAAGTAAAAGAGTGAGTAACTGATATATCATTAAATGTGGCGTATCTGTCTGTTTATAATGTACAGTACATTTATAATGGTATACGTCTAAAGATAGGATCTTCAGTTGGGTCCTTACGCTTCCTGCTTATGCTGCTTACTCCTATCCTCAGTCCTTGGTTCCCCAGACCTGAAGCTATGGTAAGAGCTGAGGTCCAATACCCATCGGACCTCAGGTAACGGTTAACCTCATGCTTATGTAAACAGTATATGACAAGTATCACATAGTAAGTACACAATTACAACTTTCAAAATCATAACAACATGTAATGGCCTATCGTGTCCTCAGCGCTAGGAAAACTTAATGGTGTTATCAAGACCATAACCCGTAGTCAATTCAATGTTCAGAGAGCAATTTTTCAAAACAGAGTTTCAGCATATGAATACAACTATCATATATAAGCATATCATAAGCATAAGAGTTAAGGTTATAATATGTGTCTGTACCTTCGTTGACGAGTTTTAGGTATGTTTGTTGGTCGGAACACGTTCACAGTTTATCCTATAAGGGTAATACTGCTTCTATCAATTCCCAAACACTAATCCAAGAGATATCTTGGCCACAAATGACAATTTTACCCTTGGAGGATTTATTTTCAATTATTTTCCACAAAATTTCGGAAAAAAACGTTGGTTCATCATTTCTGGGCAGAATTTTGTCTAACTTTGAAAAATCATAACTAATTCCAGAAAAATCGAAACGAGGATCCGTAAAATTTCTCAGAATCCTTGAGATCTCTACTTTCGAGGAAAAATACTGGAACTCACCTAGAATTCAAGAATAATTTCCATTTTCAATATTTCAAACCACTGCCCAGAATTTTTCTCAGAAAACGTAGCTTATCTTCTGGAATTTTTATCTCTTTGCACAGAACTTCAAATGACACACTCTATACATATTTGGAAAGCCCTACATGTCTACTTTCACGATGAATTTACTCAGAATTTTAGAACATCATTTCCTTCATAAAATATTAACGTTTTTGCTACTGGCTCCTGAAATCGCTAACCGATGGAATTTGAATTTCGCCAGAGCTTCGCTATTTTGATCATAATCTTCCAAAATTTTTTGCCATACTTCTTCTTCATCATTTTTTCAAAATAAAGGCAGTGGAAAGCATAAAAACATGAGAATAAAATTATAATTGGAAGATTAAAGATCAAAATAACATTTCCTAACATTTTTACTACATAAGCTAAGAACTAAAACTAAAAGATTAAAAGCTTCCTTACCTCTTGTAGAACCTTGCTTCTTGCTCTTGGAGCTCTTCCACTCACTTCCTCTCACTCTCAATTTTCGGTTCTAACTTGGTGAATTGGTGAGAATTTGTGAAGCACAAGGCCTCTATTTATAGCCAAGCAATGGTTAACTATCTAGCAACTTCTACTTGATCTTGGCCATTGGATTTAACTTGATCAAGAGGTTTTAATCTCACCCTTACACCTCCTCTAAACCGCCCTTTTCCCTTC
The DNA here is from genome assembly GCA_037074495.1 of Acacia confusa. Lineage (NCBI taxonomy): Eukaryota > Viridiplantae > Streptophyta > Magnoliopsida > Fabales > Fabaceae > Acacia > Acacia confusa. Next base: position 9,053,947 of record CM073504.1, on the reverse strand, counting down.
TCCCTCTTAGATTTTTTTTGCTTCTTTCTCTTAGTTACTCCAAATGCTAATTTAGTTAGGTGTAAGTTGGTGTTTTTATTCAAGATCTAATTTCACTTTTGAAATCATAATTTTATGACTAGATTTATAGTAATTTTAAACTTCCAAAAACACTTAGGTATGAATCCTAAAAGTATACGAAAATGGTTTTGGGAATAGCCAAGTTCAAGCCCATAATTTACTGGTTTCAAATATCTACTTATATTTTATACTTAGATTCAATATTTCAAGATATGATTTAATTTCTATAGATTCTCATTCACTTGTATCTGATTAAGTAATAAACTTGCTTCTTAAGTTTTCACTTTGGATTTCAAACCATTATTCACTTTGGTTTAATTTTGGCTTTCTTACTACACTCACACACATACACAACTCTTGGACACACACACACACACTCTCACAACACACACACACATCACATGCACACTACACACACACTCCACCTTCTCCCCCTTCTTCTCTCTCCTTTATGCTCTTCCAAAACATTTAATTCAAGCCCCAAAAGTCTCCATAGGTACCTTTATCTTCTTCTATACTCTAATGGCCATTTATCATCTAATTCTCCCATGTGTTTGTATGTTTATTTAAAACAAATTCCCTCTTCTTGTTGCCCAAGAAAAACCGTCCTCCCCCTTCTTCTTTTAATTATCAATTTATGTTTCAATTGTTCTCACAACTCAAGAAGAAAAATCTCTCTCATTGGTCCAATTTAGGACTTAGGATTAAGGGTAAATATAATCTCTTCATTCTTTAGTAATTTTCGCCACTTTTATTAGTTAAAGGGAGAATCAATTAATCCTTGGTTACTATTGCTAATATAGTGTTTTAGGGGTTACTAGATTTAATTACCAAAATTTGACAAGGTTTCTAATTTAATTTTGATGATTAACAACTCCTTGTATACTAATTTTAGCTTCTATATACCATTTGGTCGTTAATTACTTAATATTTCCTTAATCATGACCTTTATAAATTAATTATTAACTAAATTTCAAAAATTATTAAAGTATCTCAATTATTGCAATTCCAATTGCCCAATAATTGTTACTAATTTCCTCTAATTGATTTTATCATCCTTTGATGATTTTAATTGTTGAAATGGTAGAATTATGATTATACTAAATTATGATAATCTTAGGATATTTTATGATCCTTAATATGATTTAGAAAAAGTAGTCTTTAGGCTTTCTAATTTTAAGGAAAATTGCTTAGGAATAAAAATAAATACAACACCAAAATTTGAGACCACATATTCACCTATTTTTAATAGGTATTTTCTATCAAAATATGGTGGCTATGCTAAATAGGATTTTAGGGTATTACACTCTTTCCTTTTCGCATGCAGCAAAGACACTCACAGATTCATTATTTCAGCACACACATTCAGCCACTATTCTTCTTCCTTTTAATACCCATGCAGCAAAATAACTCTTTCTCTTTTCTTTCACAGCGTATACACGACACACGTATGAGCTACATATATATTAACTTATCTCTCTCTTTCTTTTACTGGACAACCCGATGCACACATATATCTACTTAGTTTCACCTTCTAGTCTTATATGAATAAAATCTTCCAGCAAGCATTCACATATTCAGCATCCGAAAATAAAAAGAGATCATGCAGTAACTTTCATATTTCTTCTTCCTAGATACAAACAAACAGTACCGTCCGAAAGAAAGAAAAGAAACATGCAGCAACATATCAGCAATTATATGTTCTTCCTTTCGCAAAACAGAACCCATGACAGCAAAACAAAGATCATTTCATGCATACTTATATCTATATCAATTCGGCAGTCCACAAGGCAGAAAAACACCACGATACAAAGAGAAGAAAAATACACAAATATGTGTATATGTTAACTTTTCAAAGTCAAAGGATTTATTAGGAATAATATATAGAAAAGTTTTCTGCATAGGTGTGTGTATGATATAAGCATACCTGGGTTTTATTTTGCTGTGGTATTATTCTTTTTGGTCTGTTTATGTAAGACATATTAAGGGGCTGTTGTTGTGAATTTGGTCCAGCCTCATACCCCATTTAATGCTAAGCAAACAACCACTATTAAGTAGATGAACATGTTAGCTAAATATGAACATTTTATTTACATACTTATTTATGTTTATAATGTAAGTATATGTTCATAGTTCTTATATATTATTGGTTAAAATTAATTTGACAAAGCCTATGGGTAGGTGCCTTAAACCTAAAATAAAGATTGTTATTTTAACCCACTAATATTTCTAAGTATATGGAATTAGAAAATAATGCTTAAAGCTCTTGAGAACATGTATTTACAAGAGGCAAGCATATTTAAATAGATATTTGAACCACTTCATGTTGAGTTCCTATTAATCATAGAGAGATGATAATAATCGATAAAATAATAATAATAACAAATATGTTATTATTATTAGGAAAGAGTAATAATGACCAATGGTAAATGGGGAATTATTATTATTATTATTATTATTGTTATTGTTAGAGAAAAATTAAGGGATTAAACAGACGTAAGTGAATAAACACTGAAGCACAATACATATAATCTCACTCTCTATGCTAAATATATGATCATTGAGATATTTAGAGAGTAGATGAAGCAGCGTTAGAATGTTGGCATTTTCACTTTGTAAGCTCATGTCCCTGTTCTTGCTCTCCCTCTTGTATCTGTATTCTGAGTCTTCATGGGTATTTATAGGATAATTAGAGGAACTAGCCGTTGCATATTCTTCTCTATGATTCTTCAACGTTCAGTTGTAAATCTGGAATATGACTGTTGCATATATCTCTCTATTTCTTCAATTCTTGGCTGGGATCTTGGATTTAGTTGTTGCAGATGGTCTTCCAGAATTCTTGTCTTTCCATAAACTTAATTTGACCGTTGTAGAGTGATTTGGATGATCTGTAATGTCCTGAGTTGAACCATTGGAATAGAGGAGAAGTTTCAGGTTTGTTCTTGGCTCTTCATTAAATGCATTTGATCCAGATTTGATTTCACCTTGATTCTTGCTGAATTAATATGAAACTGATGAGTAAATCGATCAAGTATATGTATATATATGATGATTCGCAACTTAATATATGGATAAAATGTATCATTAGTTCAAATCAGAGAGTTACAGAAATCTGTCAGGCTTGAGTCTTGTCTCAGCAGGCTTGAGTTTGCTTCAGTTAAAAGAGATTTGAAAACTCTCCATCTGCTATAGGCTTGAGTTTATAAATTCATGCTTGAGTTTCTTGTCTGAAAAGATCTTCGAAAGCTCTCTGTAAGTGACAAACTCGAGCTTGTAAAATGTAGGCTTGAGTTTGCATGTTTTGAAAAGTTTGGAGAAACTCTCTGTGTAAGGTAAACTCGAGTTTACATGTCCAGGCTCGAGTTTAATCGACTTGGAAATCTTTGATAGCTATCTGTCTGAGCTAAACTCAAGTTTATTAGTTTTAGGCTTGAGTTTATCGAATATCATATCGCGACTAGCTCTCTGTCTGAGTCAAACTTGAGTTTATAAGTGATAGGCTTGAGTTTGTAACATCCTGAATTTTCTGTCAACTTCCGAAGGCCATATCTCCCTAGTCTGAACTTCGTTTTGGTTCATTTAACTCTTGATGGAAATCCTTATGAGTCTACTTTCATATGCCACCGATTTCAGCTCATTCCGATGTGTAGATTGTGAGTTACACTCAAAACATTGAAGCTTGGTCTGCTGTGTGGCGTGAACTTCTGATCCAACTTTCAAAATTCATATCTCTCTCATCTGATCTTCTTTGGGCATGAAACTTTGTCAAGATGACGCATTGGGAGTCTAGTTTCATAAAAAATTAATTTCACCTCAATCCGATTCCTTATTTGGGAGATATCGTCAAATTACCAAAGGTCGGTCAGCTGAAACGCGAAACAGAGGTGGACAAGGTTGCTGGAAATTAGTCAGGCTCGAGTCTGTAAGTGACAAGCTCAAGTTTGCTCGTGCCAGAGGAGAACTAAGTTGCTGGAAATTAGCCAGACTCGAGTTTATAAGTATAGGCTTGAGTTTGCTCGTATCAGAGGAGCCAGAATTGCTAGAAATCAGCCAAACTCATGTTTATAAGTGTAGGCACGAGTTTGCTCGTACCAGAGGAGCCAGAGTTGCTATAAATCATCCAGACTCGAGTCTATAAGTGACAGGCTTAAGTTTATTTATCCAGAAACTGATATTTGCTTGTTCTAACTCCGAATTGAGACATTCCAACTTCCATTTGATCGTGGAGACTTCAAGAATCAATCTTAGAACTTGTATAATGATTTTCTCAGGCTATTCATCAAGTTCTTCTTTCTTTCTTCTCTCTTCTTGATTATTTTCCATGAATCAATTCTTCCTTTCTTCTCTTCTCTTGTTCTTTCTCCACATGAACAAATCTACATTAAATGTAGCAATTAGACAATGTATATTATATAAAATTTTTGCTCTTTACTAATGCCATCTATATAAAACATCATTAAAACTAATCATAACCAACAACAATGTGTGCAGAATAATTGTCCAAAAGGATACTAGCTTTCTGGACTTTGCAATAAATGTTCTGACATTGCTGTTTGCTTTTGGCTAACTCTCCATTTAATATTCTTTAAATCATCTGAAACTCACTAACAAACTGGTTAAACATAGTTAGGAATAGTAATGAGTGATGATGAGAAGAATATAGATCAAACACAAAGATTTCACAGATTCGTGCAATTTGAATTTCAAACTCTATGACACAAACTTGAGTTTGTTCATCTAAATTGGAGTTTGTATTTTATTTCAGAAGCCTAAACTCGAGTTTCCTAAATCTGACTCGAGTTTTCTTCATCCAAAGAAGAATGTCATGATTTGATCTTTGAGACAAGTTTTGACCAAGGGCAAAACTCAAGTCATTAAGTGACTAACTCAAGTTTTGAACTTTTATAGAGAACATATTTTAAGTCCAAAAGCTCAAAATTGGAGTTTTTATTTAAAACTGATGTTTTCAAAAGTTTAGATAGAGCGAAGCTCTTTGCTTGGCATAAACTCAAGTTTACCATATCTAACTCAAGTTTTCATAATAACTTAGGAAAAACTGGAAAACTCTTTGTACGGTTTAAACTAGAGTTTGAAATTGAAAATTGGAGTTTTCAAATCTTTAGAATTATTTTGTTCTCTGTGAGTCCTAAACTCGAGTTAGTAGAAACCAAACTTGAGTTTCCTCATAAGAGAGAAAACTTTGTAAAATGCTTTAGCAAGTACAGACTGGAGTTTTCAGAAAGACAACTTGAGTTTTCTCAAGCTTAGAATGGAGCGTAACTCTTTGTATGTTACAAACTCGAGTTTACAAAACACAAACTCGAATTTCCAACAAAGCTTGAAAAACTTAGATTTCTCTGTCTTGTCAAAACCGAAGTTTATTAAACTAAACTCTGATTTGCTTTGTCTTGAAAAAATTTAAGAGCTCTCTGTATGACCTAAACTCAAGTTTCCAAAACTAACTCGAGTTTGTCTAAGTTTACAAAAACTTGAGCTACTCTCTGTCAAGTCCAAACTCGAGTTTTCAACCAAAACTAGAGTTTGTCTTTGACAGGAAGTTTTTCAACTTTACAAAGACAAACTTCAACTTGGTTTTACAATTGTCAGTCATCATCAAAACACATAGAGAACTAACACATAGCACATAGCAAATGTATGTCAATAGTGTTTGCACTAACCAGTGCCATGAATCCATGTGCCCTCAGCGCTAGAAAAACATACAAGCCATATTATCAAGACTATAACCCTTATCAAGCTGAATCCACAGCTAGACTGTATGTATACAAGCATCACGGGTACCAAAAAAGGCTTTTAAGACCGGACGAAAAAGGCATTGTAAGACCGGATCAATGACCGGTCTCGTTTTAGGCGGTCTTAAAAGTTTGTTACTTTTAAGACCGGATACACAAACGATCTTAAAAAATATTTTTAAGACTGGACTTTTAAAATATCTGGTCTTAAAAGTCTCATTCTATCACAAAAAAGGGACTTTTAAGACTAGTTGCGAAAACACATCCAGTCTTAAAAGTCCATTTCTATTAAAAAAAATATGGAAACCAGAAATTTGTCCGGGTGAGCAGCATAGTAGGGATAAATTTGAATAATCTTCTTTGATACAAATCCAACACTACCATCCCATCCTTCTGGAGGCTGCACAGATCACATTATTTCATCATTTAAGTTAGGCTATACTGATTTAATGAAGGATGAAAACTTGAGTTTTCTTTGAAATGATATAGCAAGTGAGAAACTAACCTGATTCACGACACAGTATACTTTGAAACGACCGGGATAATTAGTAACAAGACGGTCCAATTCTTCCTGCATATATATAAATATGCAAATTATTATAAATGCGAAGTAAACAAACATTGTGTACCTTAAACAAAGACATAGTAGGAACGTTACAGTGATTCCAGACCCTCCAGCGAGCATCCCAAAGATAAACCCATCCAACATCCCGAATTGGCCTCAATTCATAAATTCTGGCTTGCAAATTTTCCAAGTCATAAAAGCAAAAATAAAATAGATCGAAGAAGACAAAGTAAAAATTGCGAACCTGGAGAAGCTAGAACCAAAACAAGAAACCTTCAGAGCAAAGAAGGCGAGAGCAATTTTCGTACCGTTAGAAAATTTGTGAGTGAGGTCCTTGAGATAAGATGAGATGAGTTGAAAAGAGTGAGATAAGATTTAAAAGGTCGAAGAGAGGTTTAGAGAGCGAAATTCAATTTTCAAAGCGGGAAAATAAAAAATTCATCTTTTAGATTTTTTAGACCGGACTTTTTAAATATCCGGTCTTAAAAGTATACTTTTTAGACTAGACTTGTTAAATATCTGGTGTTAAAAGTCTTTTAGAGAAGCTTAGAGAGCGAAATTCAATTTTCGGAGTGGGAAAATAAAAAATTCATCTTTTAGACTTTTTAGACTGGACTTTTTAAACATCCGGTCTTAAAAGTATAGTTTTTAGACCGGACATTTTAAATATCCGGCCTTAAAAGTTTATTTTTTAGAGATTTAGAGAGTGAAAATCAATTTTTGAGGCGAAAAAAAATTCATCTTTAAGATTTCTTAGATCGGACTTTTTAAACATCCGGTCTTAAAAGTCTAAGAGATCGAAATTTAATTTTCAGAGCGGGAAAATAAAAAATTCATCTTTTAGACTTTTTAGACTGGACTTTTTAAACATCCAGTCTTAAAAGTACTTTTTAGACCGGACTTTTTAAATATCCGGTCTTAAAAGTCTATTTTTTTAGAGATTTAGAGAGCGAAAATCAATTTTTGAGGCGGGGAAATAACAAATTCATCTTTTAGACTTTTTAGACCGGACTTTTTAAACATCCGGTCTTAAAAGTCTAAAAGAGCGAAATTCAATTTTAAGAGCGGGAAAATAAAAAATTTATCTTTTAGACTTTTTAGATTGGACTTTTTAAACATCCGGTCTTAAAAATGTTCTATATATTTGTTGGAAGTTTAGATTTAATTAGTTAGCATATACAATTATATTATGCAATTATCTTAATTAAATTGTTAGAGAGATTTTCATAATTAAGTCAGCAGATTATGGTTTTTTTAATTTCGTAATTATATTTCTGATTGTAATCCCTAGATTATATTATGCAATTATCTTAATTAAGTTGTTAGAGAGATTTTAGGAATTAAGTTAGCAGATTATGGTTTTTTGAATTTCATAATTATATTCCTGATCATAATCCCTAGATTATAGGAACTTCATAGGTCAAAAGATTATTTACTTATTAGCATCTGTATATAATTCCAATTAAGCGAAGGAATAAAGCATCGCATTCTCGGACTCATCTCTGATCGGCGTCTTCTCAAAATATTTACGAAATTGCCACCGGTCATACTTTTAAGACCAGCTCTTTTCTAATCCGGTCTTAAAAGTGTTCTATATATTTACGAAAATGCCACCGGTCATATTTTTAAGACCGGATTCTTTATAATCCAGTCCAAAAAGTTCTTTATATTTACAAAACTGCCACCAGTCATACTTTTAAGACCTGATTCTCTATAATCTGGTCTAAATGAGGCGGTTTTAAAACTGTTTTTTGCACTAGTGCATGTGACTTAAGGCCGAATCTTAGCCATGGTGCATGGCCCAAGACCTCGTGTAATACCCTAAAATTTATATTTCTCCTAAAGTATCATATTTTGGCAAATAATACCTATTAAAATGGGAGAGTATGTTGTCTCTAAATTTTTAATTGATTTATTATCATTTTTAGGAATTTTTTTTTTGGATTCTAATAAATCCAAATCCAATTTTCTAAATCTTATTAAGGATCATAAAATATCCTAAGATTATCATAACCTTAGTTATACCATTTTAACAATTTAAAATCATCGGAGGATGATAAATTCACTTAGAGGAAATTAGTAACAATTATTGGGCAATTGAAATTGCAATACTTGAGATACTTTAATAGTTTATGAAATTAGTTAATGATTCATTTTTAAAGGTCATAATTAAATACCAGATGATATTGATTAGCATCAAGGAGTTGTTAATCATCAAAAGTTAAATTAGAAACCTTGTTAAATTTTGGTAATTAAGCCTAGTGGTTTAGGATATTGTTTGTTTATTAAAATACACATTTAATGGATATTAGGGGGGAATTTCAGTTAGAATTTTGAAGGAAGGAGAAAGAATTTATAATATTGTAATAAAGATTAGCACATGGGATAATTAAGTAGAGTGTGGAAGAAGATTAGAAAAAACTTAGGGAGCAAGTGTTTTGTCTTGGGGAGCAAGTAATTACTTAATTAGAAGGAAGTAGATGAGAATCCATAGGAATTAAATCATAACTTGAAATATTGAAACTTAGTATTAAAGATAAGTACATATTTGAGATCAGTGAATTATGAGCTTCAACTTGGCTTTTCCCAAAGTCATTTTCGTTTACTTTTAGGATTTATACCTAAGTGTTTTGGAAGTTAAAAATCACCATAAATCTGGTTATAAAATTAGGATTTCAAAAGTGAAATTAGATCTTGAAGAAAAACATTAGTTGATACTTAACTAAATTAGCCTTTGGGAGTAACTTGGAGAAAAAGCAAGAAAATCTAAGAGAAAGGAGGGGGAGGTCGGTTTTAGTGAGGTGGAGGGACAAGATCTTTACTTCCTCACCAAGCAAAAACTCAATGGCCAAGATCTAATGGAAGATGCTAGATGTTTAATCCTCCTTTGGCTATAAATAGAGGCTCCAAGCTTCATGAATTCTCACCAATTCACAAGCCTCCAACCGAAAATTTAGAGAGTAGGGGAGTGAGGGGAAAAGCTCCAAGAGCAAGGAGCAAGGTTCTTCAAGAGGTAAGAGAGTTTTTAGTTTTTAAGTTCAAGTTCTTAGTTTATGAAGTAGAAATGTTAGGAAATATTGTTTTGATCTTCAATCTTCCAAATATAGTTTTATTTTCATGTTTTTATGGGTTCCACTGTCTTTATGTCGAAAATTTGATGAAGAAGAAGTTATAGCAAAATTTTTGGAAGATTAGGATCAAAATAGCGAAGCTCTGGCGAAATTTCATCAATTAGCGATTTCTGGAGCCAGTAGCCAAAACGTTGGTATTTTATGAAAAAGATGATGTTCTAAATTTCTAAGAAAATTCATGGTGAAAGTAGACATATAGAGCTTTCCAAATATGTATAGAATGTGTCATTTGAAGATCTGTGCAAAGAGATAAAAATCCCAGAAGATAGGCTACGTTTTTTGAGTAAAAATCTGGGCAGAAGCTTAAAACGTAAAAACTGGGAATTATCCATGAATTCTGAGTAAGTTCCAATATTTTTCTTTGAAAATAGACGTCTCAAGGATTCCGGGAAATTTTACGGATCCTCGTTTTGATTTTTCTAGAATTAGTTATGATTTTTCGAAGTTAGGCGAAAATCTGCCCAGAAAATACTGCCCTGCGTTTTTGAATAAATGTAAGGACAAAATTGTAAATAATAAATCCACCAGGGGTAAAATGGTCTTATATAGCCAAAATATCTCTTGAAATAATATTTGTGAATTAATAGAGATGATATTACCCTTATAGGATATTTGTGACCGCATTCTGACCGACAGAACAAAACTCGTCAACGAAGGTACGTTCGCGTACTGTAACACTAACTCTGATGTTTATGGTATGCATATATGTGTGGTATGTGTGTTGTATGTATAAAGTGTTTATACTGTGGTGTGCATATAAAGGTTAGAGGGTATCTGTATTGCTGGGAGCGATATGTCTGTATGCTGGGAGCAATATGGTTGCATGCTGGGAGCGATACATATGCATTGGTTGAGATAATTCGTTTGTTTGTGCTGTTGATGTTGTGGTATATGTCGTCTATATATTGTGTATGTAAACATGAGGTTAACCGTTACCTGAGGTTCAATGGGCATTGAACCTCAGCTCTTAACATAGCTTCAGGATCGGGAGGTCCGAGGACCGAGGAGAAGCGCAAGCAGGCCACCTAGAAGACCCGGCTGTAGACTTCCTTTTGTGTTCTGGCGGAAGCTCTCCCATTGTTGTTTTACTTCACTGTTGAACCATGCGGTTACTATACCGCTATTGTATCCAACCAGACTTATGACATTTTGAAATACAAATATCAGTTACTCTTCCGCTCAAATGATCTACTCTGATGATTTGAAATGATTTTTGTTGAACAAAATAATATTCCGCTTTTGAAAATTTGGGATGTTACACCTCGTCTTGTCCATCACTCAACATGAGTCAAATAATTATAGGGTTAAGGTGCAAAAATACACATATGTTTTTCCTCCAGGAGCGCCCAGCACCATATGTTTTTTTTGGTGCAAAAATACACACGCCGTTAGGTTTTAGGAGCAAAAATACCACTTCTGTTAGTTGACCATTAACCATGGTGAAATTACCTTTTTTCCCTTAGTTTAAAATAATTAAAAAAGAAAAGGGTTAAGGGCAAAAGAGTAATTTTACCATGGTTAATAGTCAACTAACGGTCAGTTAACGGTCAACTAACGGAAGTGGTATTTTTGCTCCTAAAACCTAACGGCGTATGTATTTTTGCACAAAAAACAACATATGGTGCTGGGCGCTCCTGGAGGAAAAACATATGTGTATTTTTGCACCTTAACCCATAATTATATATGGACATACAAGACACACAAATGTTGAAGTTACCAGTACGCGAACATACCATTCACCGCGTAGTTACCAATACGGCTGACCTTTGAATTTGACCCCCTGACCTTCTCGGGTATCCTATAACGTTACCGTCAAATTATTTCCTTTTCCATATTTTATATGATATTATGATTAATATCATATTACTTATAATATTATAAAGAAGGATATTTTCACCTATCTTGACCTTTTTACCCTTAGTGGATTAATTATCCAATAATTTTCCTTAAAAATGCATTGCTAGATTTTCTAGCCAAAGTTTTTGGTAACTTTGAAAAATCATAACTAATTCTAAAAAATTCAAAATGATGTGATTATTTCCAACCATTGTTCAGATTTTAACATAAAAAATCGGACCTAACTTCAAAAATCCTAACTCCATGTCTGTAGCTCAAAATGTTACATATTCTATATCAATAGAAATCCCTAGATGTCTACTTCATAACTGGAAAATTTCAAGATTTTTAAAGCTCATTTGATACATAAAATACTAGCCACAACAATCTCTACCAGCATCGAATCTAAAACCGATAGTTTTCCAATCTTTCAACATAATAATCTACTGATTTTAAAAATTATTTCCCAACATGTTTTCACTCTATTTTGTGTTTTAAAAGCAATGGAGACTTCTAAACATGAAAGAAAATTTATCCTACAATTTTCTAGATTAAACTACAATTTTACCAAAAACTAAAACCTTAAGCTTAAGAACTTACCTCTTGAAGTTCTTGCTCCTTCTTCATCTTGCTCCTATGAATTTTTCTCTAACTCAATCAGCTGTGATATGAGTTTTTGGTGTGAAGAAGGAAGAAGGTTGAGCTCCTATTGATAGGAAAATAAATCAAACTTATGGGAAACCAACCACATGCAACCAATTTGCTCATCTTCCTTCACAACCCTTGGATCAAATTGCAATTTTTGAAAATAATCCTCTCCCTTTAATGTTAGACAAAATTGAGGGACTCTTTTAGGGCCCTTGGATGTGCTTTTTGTGTGTCAAAGATCCTATGGTTCAAGCCTCTCATTGGTCCAATTAATTACCTTAGGATTAAGGCTTTATTTTCATAGGATAATATCATTAAAACTTGGCCAAGATTCATCTTACATGGCTGGCCAAAATATAAGACACATGGGGGAACTTGATGATGTCATAATATTATGTATTCAATTCTCCAATTGGTTTAATTAATTTCAAGAGGATTTAGCTTAATTTCTTAAGATAATATCTTGAAATACTTGGCTCACAAAGCTTCACCATGTGCTAGTTGCCATTGTTGACTTTTGCGGCTGATTTAATCAAGCTTAATGACATTCCTAGTCAAGTTTTATATGCCCTCTAATCACAAGTGCCATTGTATAATTAGTTTATTAGCCAATCATGGTAATTTGGTGCTTATTTAGACAAGATTTATGCACTTTAATCTTTACTTATTCTAATTGTCTTTGATTTCCCTTAATCAAGTTGAAATCATAAGCCACCAATCTCAATTAGCACAAGCTAATTTGCTAAATATTATTTGCTTACTTATGTTAATTTAGCTAAGGGTCCTTATAACCCTTTTCTTATCCTATGAGCATTTAAAATAGCTATTATTTCATGTGATTTTATGTCACATTTTATAGCCTCTAAATATAGTCTCTTAATTAACCATTGGTTAATTATTTCCAAAGTGAAATTTGGATAAAATATAATCAATAGATTATATTTCTTTGAGACACATATTCACCTTTGTACTTTGCTAATTTATTTACCAAAATACAATTTTTATATGTATTATGAAAATTAAGATATTACAATTTTCATCTATAATGTCCAGATTTATGCTTTATCGGGAACTTTGTATATTTGAGAATATTCAATAATATTTGTCAAGGTTTAATATCCAATGGGATATTATTTATTTATTGAATATTGAGTATTCAAGAGAAATTAGACAACAGACACTAAAGAACAACCTAAACAATACCTCCTTGAAAAGTGTGCAACAAAACTCACAACATAATCCAAACACATAAACAGAGACAACAACAATATAACCCAGACACACAAACCAAGACAAACAATGCCGAAACCCAAACATGCAAACCGAGACAGCAATAATAGACCTAGACACGCAAACCAAGACAACGACGCTGAAACCCAGACACGTAAATTGAGACAGCAACAATGGAACCCAACACACAAACTGAGACAATAACAATAGAACCCAAACACACAAACTGAGACAACAATGTCAGAACCCAACACGTAAAACGAAACTACAACATTGGGACCTAAACACAGAAACTAAGAGTATGGATACCGAAAATTAACACATATGACACTTTCTCGAAAAATGTGCAACAAGACAACACACACACAGAACAAGGGACACTTGGCACCATGCATGCATCCCGCAAGCCACTTGTCAAGCACCCACACACATATAACATAAGTGTTACCTTCTCACATTTACACATGTCATCATGCATGCACTTCTGATGACACTTGTCACAACCAAATAATACACTAAACTCCCTATTACTTTCGTTAACACACACACACAACTCCAACAAAATTTGATTTATTTCCCCTTCAATCTTTTCTCCAGGGCAAAACAATCCCCTCCCCAAAATTTGATTTAACTCTACCTCTCATAATCTCACGGCCTCCCTCCCTTTCTCAACACAAAATCTGAATTTTTCTCTTAAGCACTCTCCTCCCTCAAGGCACTAGCTCTCTTCTCCTTTCCTCCTCCACGGTATCATCATAATCAACCTTAACATGCTCTTGAATCACCACAGTTTGGAATTCTAAACCAGTTGGGTAGGTTCCATATTTGTCTTTCTAAGTACTATGGAATTCTAAACCAGGTAGGTTCTGCGCATGTCTTTCTAGCATTATGATTTATGTTGTCTATATGCTAAGCTATATTCATGGTTGTGGTATTTAATTTATTACATATACTTATACTCCATGCATAGAAGTTAACATGTTACTATGAGATTCATTCATGAATTTCATATTTGAATAAATGTGCAGGAAGTTCCTAGAGAAGAGGAGGTAAGACGATGCGATAATGTAGGAGCTGGGAAGGAGGAACTTAGGGAGAGTTGATTTTTATTTTGTACATATTTATTTTGGAATGATGTATATGATATGTATCTCCATTTGAATTCGGAGATGGTTGTAATTAATTATCCCAGGAAGGGTAAAGTTTATTTCAAAACCAAGTTAAGTTTTAAATTTTTAGTATTTTATCATGTTGGATATAATTAGTTTTGATGATGTCTTATATAGATGCTATTAGTAAGAGCAAAAAGTTTGTATACTATATTTATCTCCTTCATTGACTAATTCTTAAATTTAATGTATAATCAAAGATGTGAGGTTTATTTATGAAGAATGTTAAAGAGAAGAAGAAAGAAAGAATAGAGTTGTGGAGAATGACCAAGTAAATAGAAAAAAGAAAGAAAAGATCTTACCAAATAGAATGAAAATATCAATATTCAAGATCAATTCAAATATAATTATATAGAATAATCAAAAGATGAGAAGACTGGAAGAAGAATCTGCAAAGAAGTAACATAGTTATCTTCTACACTTGAGCTACGTACAATGCAGTATACATGAATAGATCAAATACAGAAAGAAGACACATGAGATTTTGGAGCAAGTTCAGTATAGGCTCGACTTTTTGGATATTGAAGAAGGTAGAAGCTGCAGAAAATAATGAGCCCAAATTAAATGATGAAAATTGATCAAGATGGAAGATGGAAAAAGGAAGAACTTGCTAAAGATATCATTATTCAAGTTCTAAGATTGATCCTATAAGTCTTCATGATCAAATGGCTCAATTTAGAGTTTGAACAAGCAAATATCAGGTTCTGGATGAGCAAACTCGAGTTTAATATCTTACTGCAGTGATTTGCCTTTGGAATGCGAGAAAACTCGAGTTTGGAAGTTAAAACTTCAGTTTGAGAGTCAAAAATTGAGTTTGGAACTCAAAACTCGAGTTTGTCACTTAATGACTCAAGTTTGTAGTGTCTTCAGCATGTTTGGCGTTTCTAGACTAGGAAAACTTGAGTTTCCAAGTCAAAACTCGAGTTTACAGCATTGATCAGCAACTCTGTTATACTCTATTTCACGTTCAGCTTGGGCGAGGTTTGGTAATTCGATGATATCTCCTAAACTATAGATCAGATTGAGGTGAAACCAATTTTGTATGAAACTAGACATCCAATGCGTCATTTTGACAAAGTTTCAAGCCCAAAGAAGTTCATATGAGAGAGCTGTGAATTTTGAAAATTGGATCAGGAATTCACGCCACACAGCAGATGAAGCTTCAATGTTTTGAGTATATATCACAAACTACAAATCCAATCAAGCTGAAATCAGTGGCATATGAAAGTAGACTCAAAATGCACTCCATCAGGACTTGATCCTACTAAAATAAAGTTCAGACTAGAGAAATATTGTCTTCAAAAGTTGACTGTCAGTTTAGGACGTTGCAAAAACTCTGGTCAAGAACAACCTTCATTCATCGGATCATAACAGACAAAATACAACGAGTTTGGAGATGATTCTTTTTGTATTGGAAAGAAGACTCAAAGAGCTATATGGGGATAAGTAGTTGCCAATATTGGAGCTATATCAAGTCAAAGAGTAACTAAGGACATAACAACTTGAAAACTCGAGTTTACAAAAGAAAACTTGAGTTTAGCTCAGACAGAGAGCAGAAAACGTGAGAGCATCTTCAAAACTCGAGTTTGTGAGACAAAACTCGAGTTTTGATCAGATAGAGAGGAATCTAAAGTAACACGACAGCCTCAAAACTCGAGTTTACATTTCTGCTTCAGAAAATCACTGTGTCAAAAATCTCATTTCAGATCAAGAACATCCAGATGATTACCCAAATGACTTATAATACTTCTTAATATCATTTATACCATTTGTGTACATGTTTCAGACAATCAAAGGGTGTTAAACTGAAGATCAAAAGTTAAGTAAATGTTGATGTTGTGACGCCTGACCTTTAGGGCCTTTATTTCATCAGAGTTAACGCGAAGAGGATTGAAGTGATTTGGACGACTTGATTTCGTAATAGAAGTTTTTGAAAATTAACTTAGTTTGAAAAATATGGACTAATTTTTCGCGATTTGATTTCATCCGATAGTTGGATGTTAATATAGTAATCCCAAAATAAGCGAATGATAAACATTAAATATAGTCTATTTTCTCCTACTTTTCTCCAAAAGTTTTAGCTACTGTAATTCTTACAGCTGCTTCTTGCCTTTTGATCCCGAATCAACTACCTATATCTTTCATGGGGTCTGGAATCCAAATGAATGGACCCCAGGGTAACAGTTAATCTTATGCACATGTATGAAAATAAAGATGACATAATATCACATGTTAAAGCATGGAAGAAATTACACATAACCGTAATCGCAGTTAACGGCCAAGGACCGTAGCCCTTGTCTAGGACACGCAGCTCCATGAGACCGCAACCTCAAATCCATGGTCAGGAAAAACATAAACAAGTAATTCAACCAGCATACCTGATCAACTAATTATTGCATAAACATTTACATACATGATTATAAGATTAGAGTTACCTACCTCAAGCTTTTACCCTTCTTTATTCACTGAAGTTGTTGGGATAAAAAAATGATGTCAAGGGCTGACCAAAAACGTTTATCACTGCTGTTAATCACTTATTCGAATCGCAGGGAAACTAATTACGCAAATTAGTTTAAAGGATTAATAATTATTAATCCCTTAAAAATTCCCTAACAATAATACCCCTATTTATTAATTAATAATAACTCCTATTTATTATTAATTAATAACCCTTACATATTTCCTTCATTCTTTATTAATCAATAATAATCCTCAATTATTATTAATTAATAATTTTGTGAAAGGAGCTGAATCACCAAGATAGGGGGTGAATTGGGGATTCCAAAAAAAAAAATTTTCGGTTTCACCTCTTATGGTGATTGATCGAATGAAATCAGTGAGCAGGGAAGAATAGTGATGCACAACAGTTTATACTGGTTCGGCCCAACTCCTTGGCCTACGTCCAGTCCTCAGGCACCCTGAGCTTTTCACTAAATCACTTGATTACATACTCTGTAACTCTGAAGCAATTCTCTCACTAGAACTTGCTCCCCCTTACAAGTTGTAATCAATGATTCCCCAAATCTCTAAGTCTCCCGACTTGAGATAACTCATAATCAATCAAATACAATTAATAAAACTCTCTTTCAGAACAGATAAGATGATCACTGAAGCTCTATAGTGTCAACTGACACTTTGTACATAAGCTTTCTAATAAATGAACATCTTTAATACAATTTCGTTTTTCAGCTCTGTGTTCTGTGTAGAGACTTAAATGCAACTCCATTTATACTTAGAGAGACATTAATAGTCGTTGTTGACATTCATTTAACCATTGGAGAAGTTTCCTTTCTGTTGGAAGCAGTTTGGTCCTTTCTCTCTCTACACTTGTGCTTGTATCTTGAGTTGTAGGATAGAGAGTGACTTCTAGTCATTTATATCCGTTGGGATTGTCAGTCCTTAATTAAATGAAAGTCTCTTTATTCTTTTTCCACCATGTAATGCTTGGTAGTTGAGTTTGCAGTAAGTTTGGTGGTTTGTATTTAATGCTTCTGACAAGACTTTGCCGTATGTGTTAATAGCTCTTTTAATCCGCTTGTATCATCTGTAATTGGGCTAAAATACACTAGCAAACACATTAAACATATCTGGTAATGATGATAATTAAGAATATAAATCACTTGAATCATTCCACAAACATTACGCAGATTTCACAAATTTGAATTATCAGAAGGTGCGACCAATACACGAGTTTGTGCACCAATACTCGAGTTTGTCACTATGCATTTAAACCTATACTCGAGTTTCTGAGTCTATACTCGAGTGTTCTCCTTCCAGAGACGAGACTCGTGATTTGAGTTTTGGTGTTCATGATGAACTGAAGCTAATACTCGAGTATTCTTCCAATACTCGAGTTTTGGACTCTTGATGAATAATTGTCCAAAACATCAAAACCGGAGTTTCCATCTTATACCGGAGTATTGATGGTTTAGAAACCTTGATAGCTCTCTGTATGGCTCAATACTTAAGTTTCAATTCTCAAACTCGAGTTTTCTCCTTAGTTTTGAAACTCTGAAATTAGTTGTGTAAATGCTAAACTGTGGTTTCCAAAACTGAGGATTTCAATACTGAGATTTCTTCTGTTAAAAATATTTAAAGAGTCTTATAAGCCCAAACTCGAGTATTCATGTCAAAACTCGAGTTTCCCTTAATAAAAAAACTTGCAATGTTCTCTAAATGCTCCAATACTCGAGTATCCATTTGAATACTGCGGTATTGTTCTTAGTCAAGTGCATTGAGTTTTTTTTTGAAATCTCAATACTCGAGTTTTCCTACTGAAACTCGAGTACTGCCTCTTTCAGCAAATTTTTGCTTTCTTGAGACAACTCTTCATCCTTGATTTCACAATTGATTGTTATCATCAAAACCCATAGAGAACTAACAAATTCTTTTATATTTCCTTTACTCTTTATTAAATAATAATAATCCTCAATTCTATATTCTTTCATAATTTACAATTTTGGTGACTATTCTAAGACTTATTAGAATTTGAGCTTTGATTTCCACGGGTATTTGGGAAATACATAACTTGGTCAATATAACTCCGAATGGAGTGATTCTAATTTCTATTTATTCCTTGATAAGCCTTCTTTCATAAATTAAAGTCACTAAGTTGATTTGTCACTGAGAAAAATTTCCAAATTTCAATATCTTAAGCACTATCTAATCTAGGAATACAAACTTAACAGTTTTCATAACTCAACTTTAAAAATTCATATCTAGAGTTTTAGACAACGGATTTAGGTGGTTCAAAAACCTATGAACTCCTTATTAAGTCTAGTCTCTATGAAAATTGGTTTCAACATTTTATCACATGTCATAAATTCCCAGATTTCAAAATAGTACCCACTGCTCAGAAACAATTCCAAAATTGTACCACAACTTCCGAAATTCATAACTATTTCCATACTTATCGAAATTTGACAAATTACCTATCAAATTAAAGCTCTATGTGTCTACTATTTATATGGAAAATTGCATGTAAAAATTCAAATGTTTAATGGTCCCGAAATCCAATGTCATTTTCTGCCCAAAAATGTTACAAAAAAGTTCACAGATTTTGACCATTCTTTCAAAAATCATAACTTGAACTATAGACATCGGATTAAGGTGAACCAGTGCTCATTTTAAAGTTTAGCATGTATACTAAATGCTTATAAAATTTCAGGGTCAAAGAAGGTCGTTTACTATGTTTTTGACCTATTTAAAATTCGCTCCCCAGATTAAATTTCAGTACGTGAACAGTAACATTTTTCTTCTTCCTCCAGCATATAGACACATCACGTGCAGTAGCATATATACACGCAAGCAAAGTTCTCTCTTCCTTCCTTATTATATATATATATATATATACTTATACATGCAGTAGCTTCATATTTTGGTTTCAGGTTAGCAGCTTGGCAGCAACAGCAATATATATATTTGGTTTCGCATGGCATCCATATATAATCCCCACGCATGCATCAGCAAGCCATATACATATATATACGAATAGTATCCTGATGCTAGACTTAGACGCAATATATATATATGCACTGAACACTTCCTCTGCCAACTTAAATATACTCACACACAAACGTCCAGCACATTCTTTTCTCTTTTATTTATTTTCCTCATACAGTTACAGCCAGCCATATATGCATTTATATGACAATAGTTTTTTCTATAAATATATATATATTTTCGGTTGACAAAATGCAAGAAACCAGACACATCTCACGGCTTGTAGTAGCACTGAACATATTTACGCATATACATAGACGCTAACTGCCCCCCTCTCTTTTCAGTTTCAGTTTTCAGCTTCAACAATGGCTTAACTCAAAAACCACCTATGGGGAACGACTGAACATAGAAGGAAAAGAGGGCTCAATGGATTACCTTCAGGTTCAAACTGAAACGATGAGAGATAGCTAACCAATCCACTCCCCTGTTTCAGCGATGCACGGACAGAGGAAGTATTCCTTTGTTTTAAGCTTTTACTCTCTCTCCTTCATCGACACCCTCTCTCTCTCTCTCTTCTTCTTTAACTCTCAAACTCAAACTCTCAGTCACAGCTCTCACTCTCGGTCTCTGCTTCTGTTCTCCGTCTCTACTCAGTCTCTGTTTTCTGTTATATAGCTGAACAGGAATATTGAAATCACGTTAAAACATGGAAGAACAATGGAGTGAGGCGTTGGGCTCGAGGGATAAGGTGTTAGGCTCGAGGGATAAGGTTGGTTCTGTGATCTCTGCGTTACTGTGCGTAAATGGCGCTGATCATCTGGGCTTGCGTGATTTTTTTTTTTTTTTTTTTTTGCGTGATTTGCTTCCGCTGATATAATTTCTTTCTCTGCGTCTTCATGAAGCCCGGAAGAGGATTATGGGTACTGGATTGGGCTTGACTGGAGAATGGGTGAGAAGGTGATTCATCTTGTGTGTTTGGGCTGTACAAAATAAGATGGAATATACATGCTTGTTGCTGCTTCTCACGTGAGACTGAAGAGGTTTGCTTCTTTCTATTTGATAATTCATTGTTTTGGGCCAAAGAAACAATATATACAAAGGATATACTGGGCTTCCTCTCTGTTGTACGATAATGGGCTCACACACACACACACATTGAAATTACTTGATAATAACTCCTAATTTCATAGGCGAAAATATCAATTCTATAATTTTTTGGCCTAAATTATCTTTCATTAATATTTCTTAATCTTACTCTTTTCCTGAAATAAATTCAAAGAAAAATAGGCCTTAACTTCCATTAATTATTTCAGGCCATCATATCCCTTCCAGAAATTCTTTGACTTTATTGTTTCTCTTAATTAATTTATTTCAGCCATAAAATATTATTTCTAAAATATTCTGGCCAATAATTATTCCCAACTAAATTGCCTTTAACTTATGGAAAACATGCTTTAAATTCCACATTCTCAATTTTTTAAAATTCCGTAAGGCCAAATTTTCCATAATAAATCATTAATTCCCAAATTCTAAAATTTGGATGTTATAGATGTCACAGCTAGTTCAGAAAACGAAGTTTTAACGGCTAGTTTTCAACTATTGCTAACGGCCCTATTCACAACGGTCATATTCACAACATTTAGATGATCTTCATCTATATAAGTTCATTCAAAATGAACAAAAACGATGACAAGAGCTTGCACTGTAAAAATACCCAAATTCTGAATCTTATACACACTTTGTTTTTCAAATGCTTACATAGTTTATCATAGAGAGAGTGAAATGATTTCTATCGTACTTCAGTGATTATCTATTCACTTCTTTCTAAGAAGATTCATTGTAAATTATTCTATTTGAGAGTTATTCAAGATTGGGTGATCTTGAGTGGGAAATTGACTGTATCCTTACGATGTGTAAGGGGGAGTATCTCAGTGAGAGATTTGGCTTCACAAGTGCTTGGGTGAACTTGTGGGTTTGTAAAGGCGTCTTTTGTGTCTGGATAAACAAGATAATAGTGGATTGAAAATCTCAAGTGGAGATTGAGGATTAGACGTAGGTTAAGGATTGGGCCGAACTAGGAAGTTTGCACATTCTCTTCTTTAATCTCCTATATTTCCAGTACATATGTTTGAATGATTGTTTATAGCTTTATAACTCTTTATTGTCATATAAACTAATTTTATCGAATTGCAAAAAAATTTTCAAAGGTCTTAAGTTTTTATCTTCACCCAATTCACCCCTTTCTTGGGTTCAGCCGGGTCTTACATATCAGTTACTCTTTTATCCAAATCAGATCTATATGCTCCTGTGTGTATTAACTTTGATAATGATTGGGAGATATAAGGAAGCGTTACATCATCGCTACAAAACATCATTTTTTTGTATTAATATTTAATTATACTTATATGATATTTCGCAATTATAATTACTTGATAAATACAAATGAAACTTAAATATACTCACTAATCATTATGCTTAGTTTTAAAGAGGCATGTGAATTAATTTAGAGAAGAGGACGTACTGCATTATTGCATAATAAGTGAAAATATTGTGTGTATATATAAACACAACAATTTACAATCAATAACAATAAACTCATATACTAATGATGTAACACTGTTTCAAAATTCACACCGAACCGAAGTAACATTAAATAAAGCGACATATAACATGCAGAAATAAGGCAATACATAATATATATGCGACACATGTGTCTGGTGGCATGCTTCAAGAACAAAGCAAACATATGTAGAATGGACATGCTAATAACCGATCCTTATTCTAATATTAATTAGAATGAGGAGGAGAGAAGAAAGGAAACAAAGGAATAGTAGTAGGTATTGTGGGAATAGAAGGAATGCTAGGAATAGAAGAAAGAGGAGGAAGTGAATTGGGTTTGGGAAGATTAGGACAATTTTTAGGCAAGGAAGGAACATCATTACTTGGGATTGTAGGCAAAGGTGGCAAGTTACTTAGAATTGCCGGCATCTTTGGTATTGAAGGCTGCATTGTTTGGAGAAGACGACGAGCTGCTACGCTCGAACTCATCATGTTTGAGAGAGTAAGAGCTACAAGGAAATCTGCCATGATGACAAATTTTCTTGAAGAGGCCATGGTTGAATTCAGTGGCGGAACCAAAGAATATTTTTAGCGAGGGCCAAAAAATAAATATGTTAAAAATATGTACTAAATAATATTGTTATAATATTAAAAATACAAATAAATATAAATCAAAAGGAGATATAAGATGATAAAATTTTCAATAAGTACCTAAAACATGAATTTTGCTTTCTTCTTATAGCTCAATAAGTAATAAACCAAATATTATCTTAAATATATCACAAATACAATCATAATACTAATATGTTTAATGAAATTTAATAAAATTATCACTTAAATATGCATTCCACTTACCTCAAAACAAAATAATTGAAGAAAATAAAATAAATATAATATGAACCCCAAATTTTTTTTTGAAAAAAACATAAAGATCTGATTAAATTTCAACTAAGCAAATAACCTATTATAATCTATTTTTTAAAAGAGAAATTCATTATAAAATCATAAGACAACCAAATAATAAATCCAAACTGATTAAAATTAGTCATTAATCATCCTCTACATATATATAGTCATCTATTGTAAAAACTCAAGACTTTCCCAAAATTATAATCCCAAAATTTTCACTAATTAACACAATATTACCCTTATTAGAAAGAGTAAAATACATGAGCCAAATTATTGGTCAAAATAAAATATTATATGATACATATGTATAAATATATAAGATAAGAGAAGGTCAGCTAGGCCTTGGAAGGCTCCAATTGGCCACAACGTGTTTCCGTCGTTTGTTGAATTATGAACTGAACCAATGAAGAAGAAATATATGAGAATGCTTTTGGTTCGAGTTTTGACGAGAATCCATGGAGATTTCTTGGTGTTTTTGTACTTAGAAGTGGATTACTGGAGAATCATGAAAAGAGCTTTTGAGATCTTCTGGTAGTTCACTAATACTGTCTTTGTTTTCTTTTTGGTTGCACTATTATATGGTTGGTAACCTTCATTGAAAAGTAGGACGTCCAACTACAATATTGTAGGCTGTGGTAAACGATTTGGAAAATGCTCATGAACTGATTGACACAGCGATATCTACCGATTTCTACCATTGCTCTATCTCCCAGGTATGTTCTTTCGCTGAGAAGCTTTTTCCCTTCAGGAACTTAGTCTGTGGAAATGGGAGAAAGGAAAAAAAAATGCAAAAGGCACTTAGGTTTTATTCATATGCAAATACAGATTGAACAACAAGAAAGGGCTTGATGCAGCTGTTGATGCGGCCGCATCTTTCCTGAACAAAATGGTGAAGCCAGTAATTGTTTTTTTTTTGGGGGGGGGGGGGGGGGGGGGGAGACTGATCCGAGTGGCAAAAGTGTGCGAGGCCTTTGTTGAATTGGCGGATTCTTGTGGCTATCCAATTTCTTCAATGCCATCAGCAAAAGGACTAGTTCCAGAGACCCATCCTCACTTCATAGGGACTTACTGGGGAGCTGTGAGCACTGCCTTTTGTTCTGAGATTGTTGAATCTGCTGATGCATACTTATTTGTTGGACCAATCTTTACTGACTACAGCTCTGTAGGGTACTCTCTACTTCTTAAGAAGGAGAATGCAGTCATTGTGCAACCAGATCGTGTTGTGGTCTCTAATGGCCCTGCTTTTGGTTGTGTCCTAATGAAGGACTTTCTTCAAGCATTAGCGAAATAGTTGAAACAGAACGAGACTGCTTATGAAAACTACTCCAGAATCTATGTCCCGGATGGTTTACCTCCCAAAGCTGAACCCACTGAGCCTCTGCGGGTTAATATTCTTTTCCAGCACATCCAGAAGATGCTTTCTGCCGACACTGCTGTGATTGCTGAGACTGGAGATTCCTGGTTTAATTGCCTGAAGCTGAAATTACCAAAAGGATGTGGGTATGTAAACCTTCTGTCTTCATGCGTGCATGGGGCTTTATTGAATTATTTGAGTGTGATAAAAAATGAAAATAAGTTGGTATTGCAGATATGAATTTCAAATGCAGTATGGTTCAATTGGGTGGTCTGTGACCTGAAATCTCAAATAATTCCAGGCGTAGATAGCAATTTGCTCATGTTGTTAAGTTTAAACTTTAAACTAAATCCTTTTTTTGTATAATATAATTTTGGACAGCCAGCCGGTTCTATCATTGTCTTACTCTTGTTGGTCATAGAATGTCTACTTATTGTTCTTGTGTTCCTATGCATGCCTGATTTCTGCAGACATGGAACTAAATCGTAATTTTACTGATTTTCCAAAAGTAGCAGTGCACAAAGGTGAAATAATACGAGAGATGTTAGAAAAAAGATATATATATTTTTTAAAATTGGGCACTTACGGCGTTCTAAATATAAAATAAAGAAGTCATAAGTGGTATATATGGTGTCCTAAATTAAAATGTAGGAAGCCATAAGTACCACTTACAGCTGCCTTATTTTTTTATTTAGAACGCCCTAAATGATATATACGGCTTCCTAAATTATAATTTAGGATGCCATAAATTCCACTCACAATATCCTTTTTTTTTTTTTGTGAGGACGTCGGAAGTATGACGTCCCCCACATAGACGTCCCTAAAAAAAAGGACGTTAATTGCATCAAATTTAGGATGTTAAAAACGTTTTTTTGTAGTAGTACCACATTCTAAAATAAATTGAGTCTAGGACTTTATTAGGGATTTATTGAATTTTCAAACTTGACCTTGAATTTTATTAGTTCAAGTGACTTGACATGGGATTTTATTAGTTCCTTAAAGTATTTGTGGAATAATAACTAAAACCTAAAATTTAATAATATGAAAAAAGTGGCATTGTGTTTGAAGTGTCATATACTATCTCATGATCTGAGTGAACCTTATTGTCACGGGTTTGTTTAAAGTGTCATATACTATCTCATGAGGTCTTGTATTTAAAACAAAAAAGAATCCCTTGGGTCTAGCTCTTATACTAGGGATTAGAGGGAGGACTTCTCATCCAAAAATTATTGGTTAATTATAATACAAAGCACATTTTTTCATCAAAAGTTAATGGGAATTTTGAAATACCATGATGATATATACGAGCCATTATATTTGTTCAAATGAAAAATTCTGAGGTTATTTTAAATATAGTTAACCTCTCAAAAATATCTCTATAAAGAGGAAGGAGTGACATCATATAATTGTTTTGCTATGTAAGTATAAATATAGTAAGCAAGAACATCCAAGATCCATCTTGTATAACAGAATAAAGAACAGTGGTGAGTAGCAAGAAACAGAGACAGCGATGACATTAATTTATACGTAACACAGTTTATTATTATATTGTCACACACACCAAACAGGAAAAAGTACAATATAGTGATAGCCTCGTACAAATCCTCCTGACATATAGAAGAAATCGAAGACTATCAATCTATTACAAGTGCTTCTGTATATATTATATTGTATCGTATTATATTTTATGCAGCAGAGTGCTAAGGCATATATAGCATCATAGGATGAACAATAATATAAGTAAACATAATGGATTATGGATGGAATAGTTTGTGGTTTGGGATATGTGGAGGGAATATATGCTTGGAATGATTAACATGTGGATGGTAATGGAGGAAAAGCAACAGTAATGAAGACTAAGTGAACCGTTTCTGATAATAATTAATTCGAAGGAGGAGCAAGATTGAAGAAAGGGTTGGGTACGAATGAAGAATCTTGGTTGATGTTGGGGAATAAGGAGATAGGTTTAACTGGAGGAGTGACTTTATAAGCGTTATTATGATTAGGGATAATAGTAGTAGCCAAAGGAATTTGTACTACTTGATAAGGGATATTAGTAGGAAAAGGAAATGAAGGAAGTACGGGCTGTGGGAATGTTGGAATATTGGGTTTAGGCAGATCTTTTGGGATATTATTATTATTATCAGTAGGCAAAGGAGGAGCAACGTTAATATTGTTGGGTTGAGGCAGAGTTGTTGGGGTTGAAGCCAAATTATTAGTTGGAATATTCCCGGGAATGTCTACAGAAAAATGAGCTGATTGGAGAAGATGACGAGCTGCTAAACAAGAACTCATCATCATGCTTGAAACTGCAAGAGCCATAACAAGCAAAGTTACGACGAAGGAATTCCCACGATAAGCCATGACTGTTTGATTTTGAAGCTGAAGGGAAGAAGATCGATCAGACTTTGTATGTATATACTTTGGTTGAAGCTTGGATAGATGATGATCCAAGAGATATACTTCTTGGTCTTTATATAGACAGAGGTCGGTTATTTATTGAACACGTGTGGTTTTTAAAGAAACGTAAAGAGACTTTTGAGATCTTTGTCACCAATTTATTTCTCTTTGCCTTCCTTCTGAAAATCCATATCTCCTGTTGTGTAGACTCATGATATATAGCTTGGCTTGTTCTTAACTTTAAACCTTCGGATATCAATATTCTTCAATAGGCTAATCTAGTATTCAACTCCCTCCGTCCCTATTCTAATTTTTTTTTTAAATAAAAAAAAAATGGTCTGTGCCTTTTTATAAAGCCATCTTTGGCTTTGCCTCAATAATAAGTGTTGTTTTTTTACCCATTTTACCCCAGACATTCTCTTTCATCGAAATTTTCTCATTATTATTCTCCCTCATTTTCCCACTTATATATAAGGGTATATTTGAATACACACCTATTTATTACTTTTAATTGTTTTTTGAATAACTCAATTTAGTTAAGAGTAAATGTGTAATTTTACACATAACATTTACCCCAGAGGAGTGCCCAGCACCATAACCTTTTTTTGGGAGCAAAAGTACACACAACGTTACGTCTTAGGAGCGTTCAGCACTACGGACTGTTAGTCAACCGACGTTGACCGTTAAGTCTGACGGAAATGAACAGTAACTCCGCTAAAATTACCATTTTGCCCTTAGTTTTAAGCTGAAATTACCATTTTGCCCCTAATTTTAAATAATTTTTTTTTAAAAAAACGCTAAAATAACTCCTTCCCGGTGGGCCCCACCACCGGCCACACTGCCGGTAGTGGCTACCTTCCCCACCGCTGGCCACCTTCTCTGGCAACTTTTTTTAAAAAATATTTTTTTAAAAAAAACCTAAAATAATCCCTTCCTCGCTAGCGGGCAACACCACAGGCCACACCATCGCCGCCCGCCACCCTCCCCACCGTCGGCAACTGGTGACTACCTCCGGCGACGTCCTTTGGGCGGCTTTTTTTTTTAAAAAAAATAAAACATGATAAAACTTAGGATCTAGAATACATGAATCATCTTGACAAAGCTTAGCCAAAACTGTACGCAAACTCATGAATAATGATATCTTAAGACGTTAACAGCACCCACTTCGCATGCCTTTATTTGGTTACTTAATATACATATCAGTTTAGCATTCCATTATTTTTTTAAAACCCGATAACTAGACAGAGAAAGAGAAACCATGTTCCTATGACAATTGGAAAAGTTAACACTTCATCAGCTCAAACGTAAGCGGTTCCCTTGTTCAGTTTCAGCGAAACCTGGAGCCTATTTCCTATAGTTGCAGCTTCATCTAAGATGGGAAAGTGACAATGACATACATAAAAAAAAAAAAAAAAAAGAGAGAGAGATCCATGACTCACCTTCGCCGATCAACTTGAACGATGAGCTATAGGTGCTGTCCGACTTCCCCCTGTTTCCGACGTTAGAGAGCAGAGCATTTAGGTTTCAGTTTAACTCTCTCCCTCCCTTCTTCGACCCTCTCTCTCTCTCGTCTGCAATTTTTCTCTCTTCTGCAACTCTCTCATTCCGTTAAAAAAAATGCTGATCATGGAGAACTAGTGGAGTTCAAGAAGAAGGGAAGTTGCTGAGTTCAATGAAAAATAGTAAGGTATGGCGTTGCAGAAGACAAAGACGTATGGGGCTGCATTTTGATAGGAACCGATGAATCTCTCACCGTCTACGCATTGATGCCAGAAACTCGTTCATTGTTACCGTTTCCGGTGAAGTGAAAGTATGTGAATTTAACTCGATGGCAACACTGGAATATATATATATCGTTGCTTCAGTTTCCGTCCGAGAGGGAGGATCCCACGGGTAATAGGTGATGGGCTCGAGAACTGACTGAAGAAGAATGGCGTCACTGATCTTCTGATGGCGTGTTCCAGCTGGAGTCTTATTTGCGGATATTGCTTCTGAGCTCTTCTTTGGCGTCTTGGAGAGAGATGGTAAGGTGGGAAACAAAAATATTTAAAATTAGGGTAAAATAGTAATTTTAGCTGAAAACTAGGGGCAAAATGATAATTTTAACGGAGTTACTGTTCATTTTCGTCAGACTTAACGGTCAACGACGGTTGACTAACGGCCCGTGATGCTAGACGCTCCCAAGACGTAACGTTATGTGTACTTTTACTCCAAAAAAATTATGGTGCTGGGCGCTCCTCAGGATAAAGATTATGTATAAAATTGCACCTTTACCCTTAGTTAATGAGACCTTATAAAAAAAACGGAGAGAGTACTATTGTGCAATGTTGGAGGAGAATAAATGCAAAGTTAAAATTGTTTTTTTTAATAACTCAATTTACTTAATGAGACCTTATAAAAAAGAAGGGAGAGAGTACTATTGTGCAATGTTGGAGGAGAATAAATGCAAAGTTAGAAGAAAACATGTGTTAGCTAGTGTGAACAATTAATAATGCCTTATAGATTTGGCAGCCCTCAAAGGATCGCGTCGTTATTGGGACCAAAATTTAGGTGGATGTTGGACTAGAGATTATTACACACTTTTAATTTAGTCCGGCCATATATGTAACATTTTGAATTTTGGGTCTAAAAATTCTAGGATTAGCCTATTTTTAGAAGACTACTAGACCATGTTTATGAAAAATACAAAGTCTTGAGTTTAGTATGAGGAAGAGCTTAAGATAATTAGTAAGAATATTTAGACTTTGGGAAAAGTTATGAAGTAGCTAAGGGAAAATTAACAAGTGATTGTGTGTGAATGTGATTAGGATTATATATTGTTTAAATGTGTGTTTTGTGTTCAGCCACATCTTCTTTTCCAAATCACGCCACCTAGCACATTACCTTCTTTAATTTGAAGACACCTCACACCTTTCAAAGAGTTTCAAATTCGGACAACTCTTAGTGCCATTATCTCTTTCCATTTATTAATCAATGATCTTATTCTTTTCAGTTAGTAGTGTTTAAATGGAATACTTGTGTGCAAATAGATATGTGTAGGTGTTGTATGTGGGTTAATTGCCGTGGAAACAAAAGGAAAAAAAAAAAAAAAAAAAAGAGGTGTATGCTTGTTGCTTATAGGTGTTAGGTGGTGATAAAATGTTGACGTGTGTGTATATTACGTGTGTGAGTGTGGTTTATGCGTGAGTCATTAGTATAGGTATATATTATAATATTTAGTGTGTGGTTGATAATTAGACAGCATAAAACACACACTTGTCATATGTATAACACCCCACGCACACATACACCCTCCACTCGTACTTTTAATTGATAATCACTCTTACTCTATAAATACCCCACGTCCCAATATTTCTTCTTATACCTTCAGCAGCTTATGTATTTATACTCCCTCACCACACCGTTCGGACAGAAAAAAGAAAAGAGAGGAGAGAAATGGAACACATTCTCCTTTGTTGGTATTAACGGAAGAAGGGGTTATGTATTGGTAAAAATAATATCTTGCAAGCTTGAAACTAAGGGAATTTGATACTTACTCGGGATGATCAAAGGATTCTATATGGGTTTATGAAATTGAAAGGCTATAAGGTAGTAACTTTTCTCTCACATATTATGTATATTTTTATATGCTTGTATTTATCATTTATGTATTTATATAAATGCATGAATGCTGAATGTGTTGTGTGATTGGTATGTATAAGTGATAATTATACTTGCATGTATTATGTATACATTGTATGTGAGTGATTGCTAACGTTACTACTTGGATTCATTTGAATCCCAGAAATTATTTTGGATAGGTTTAATTTTGTTGTGAGGGTAAGAAGCCCAGGAATGAGGAAAGAGGTGTTGGAGGATTATACCACAAAAGGAGAAGATTTTAGCTTTGAGATTTATTTTACTGAGGTGTGAATTTATTGTATAGGGATAGTAGCCTCAGTAATGGTTTTATTTCTTAAGAGACGCTTCTGTATATGTATTGATGTATAAATGAGATGTATTTTAGGCGGGTGTTTAATATATATTGTCAAATGCTCTTTAATTAAAAAAAAATAGTCTAAATATATAAAGGATTAATGTCAAAAATATTCATGATGTATTTTGGGAGGAGATATTGGCATCCTTATCTTAAATATGATTATGAAATTTCTTATTAACTCTAAAAAAATCCTTCAAAACAGTGTAAAAATTCTCAATTAGTAAGAAAGACATGTTTGTCGCCAGTACCTTTGTTGTGCCACATATAAATGGATCTCAAAACTACCCCTAACCCTGGGCCCAATTAGCCCAATTACACCATTGAGGCCAATCCTAAATATGCTCCCAAGCTTCTTAATACTAATTGTCGCCCATTTAAATACCCCCAAACATTACCCTTGGTGTTTTGGCTTAACTGGTAAAGGAGTTGGACACTTTCACCAAAAGAAGGAGATTCTATCCTTGAGTTGGTAAAGGCAGTGGGGAGATATCATAGGCGATGTAAATTTATGGAAACACAAACTGAGGTGGAGACATGTGTACTCAGTCTTATATGCCTTAGGGAGCAAAGCTATAGAGTCCTGTCTTTGAATTGTGGGTGAACCCAATTCTACACCTAAAAGTTTTTACCAAAAAGAAAAGAAAACCCCAAACATTTTCTTAATTATAATTAAAACATCTTAATGCTAGAAAATAAAATTAGATGATACAATAATTATGACAGTATTTTGATATGCATGGTTCTATTTATAAAGTAGGGATTTTTATTTTGTCTTATTTAAAGTGATCATTAAATTTCTTATATGAATGTACAATTTAACCCTTTATTTATTATTCTGTAAATTTTGTTCTCGGATTTAACTTTAAACCTTCAGACATCAATATCCTTCAATAGGCTAATCTAGTTTTTAACTCCCTCTGTCACTCTTGTAAAGGTTTTCTTTTTTAAAATGGTTCGTGCCTTTTGATAAAGCCATCTTTGGCTTTGCCTCAATAATAAGTGTGTTTTTCTTTTTACGCATTTTACCCCATACATTCTCTTTCATCGTAACTTTCTTATTATTACTTTCTCTCCTTTTCACACTTATAAATACACACAAATTATTATAAAACACCTATTTATTACTTTTAACAGTTTTCTAGGCAACTCATTTTAGTTAATGAGAACTTATAAATAAGGACGTATAGAGTACTTATAATGCAATGTTAGAGGAGAATAAATGCAAAGTTAAAAGAAAACATGTGTTAGCTAGTGTGAATAATTAATAAATGCATTATAGATTTGGCAGCCCTCAAAGGATCGCGTCATTATTAGGACCAAATTTTTGGTGGATGTTGGACGAGAGATTATTACACACTTTTAATTTAGTCCCATATTTATTATCATATGCTCTTAAATTAAAAAAAAAATAGTCTAAATATATAAAGGATTAATGTCAAAAATATTCATGATGTATTTTGGGAGGAGATTTGGCATCCTTATCTTAAATATGATTATGAAATTTTTCTTATTAACTCAAAAAAATCCTTAACAGTGTACAAATTCTGAATTCGTAAGATAGACATGTTTGTAGCCATAAACTTTGATTTGTTTTGTTTTTTTTTTAATACATAGAAGTTTTGGAGGGGTTCCACATCAGTCCCCTACCAAGGCCAGGACACGGCCCCGGACTCTTTGAGCACTTACTGAGGACTTACGAGAACGCCTACTGAAGGAGTCTCAGCAACGACAGCGGAGATCGAACACACATCCCTTTAGGACTTGACCAAATCCCTTACCATCTATGCCAACTTCCTTCGGCTGCCAGCAACTTTGTTGTGCCACATATAAATGTATCTCAAAATTTCCTTTAACCCTGGGCCCATTAGCCCAATAATACCACTGAGCCCAATCCTAAATATGCTCCCAAACTTCTTAAAACTAATTGTCGCCCATTTAAAAACCCCCAAACATTTTCGTGATCATAATTAAAAAATCTTAATGCTAGAAAAAAAATTGGATGTTACAGTAATTATGAAAATATTTTGATATGTCTGTTCCTATTTATAAAGTAAGGATATTTTTTTGAGTCCTATTTAAAGTTCCTTTATTAAATTTTTCTTATGAATATACAATTTAACCATTTATTTATTATTATGTAAATTTTTTTTCTCAGATTTATAGTGTATATTGAATATGATTAACGTAGAAAAGTTGTTAACTTAATTTTAAGGAAAAGTTAATGATGTTGAATGTTTTTCTTGGTTCTGGTGAAACATATTGAAAGGATTAGAGAGCAAGTAGCTTTTATATTAGGAAGGTAAGTTTTTCTATTTCCTTTGCGTTGGAGAGAAATAAGGCTTTATAACATGTTGAATTTTACTTTAGGTCAGTTCAGGTATTGCATAATAATCGTAAGGTATGTTTTATTTTGTTATATTATTCCTGGAATACTTTTTATATGATATAAAAATTAAATTAAATCGAATAGTTAATTATATTTATATGATATTTCGAAATTATAATTATTTGATTAACACAAATGAAATTTAAATATACTCACTAGTCATTATGCTTAGTTTTAAGAGGCATAAGAATTAAATTAGAGAATAGGACATACCGCATTATTGCATAATAAGTGAAAATATTGTATCTATCTATCTATCAATCTACGCGCAC
Organism: Acacia confusa; assembly: GCA_037074495.1. NCBI lineage: Eukaryota > Viridiplantae > Streptophyta > Magnoliopsida > Fabales > Fabaceae > Acacia > Acacia confusa. The sequence continues at coordinate 9,020,257 of CM073504.1, read as the reverse complement.
ACAAAACCAACAATTTACAATCAATAACAATAAACTCATATGCTAATGATGTAACACTCTTTTAAATTTCACAGCGAACCAAAGTAACAATAAATAAAGCGACATATAACATTCAGAAATAAGGCAATACATAATATATATGCAATAGATGTATATGGTGGCATGTTTCAAGAACAAACCAAACATATATTGAATGGATACATTAATAACTGAACCTCATTCTAATATTAATTAGGAGGAGGAGGAGAGAAGAAAGGGAACGAAGGAATAGTAGTTGGTATTGTGGGAATAGAAGGAATGTTAGGCATAGAAGGAAGAGGAGGAAGTGAATTGGGTTTGGGGAGATTAGGAAAATTTGTGGGCAAGGGAGGAATATTATTACTCGGCATTGTAGGCAAAGGTGGCGAGTTACTTGGAATTGCAGGCATGTTTGGTATCAAAGGCTGCGTTGTTTGGAGAAGACAACGAGCTGCTACGCTCGAATTCATCATGTTTGAGAGAGTGAGAGCTACAAGGAAAGCTACCATGATGATAAATTTGCATGAGGAGGCCATGGTTGAATTATGAACTGAATCAGTGAAGACGAAATATATGAGAATGCTTTTGGTTCGAGTTCTGACGAGAATCCATGGAGGTTTCTTGGTGTTTTTATACTTAGAAGTGGATTAATGGAGAAACATGAAGAGAGCTATTGAGATCTTCTGGTAGTTCACCAATGCTATCTGTGTTCTTTTTGGTTGGACTATTATACGGTTGATAAACATCACTCAAAAGTAGGAGGCCTAACTATATATATATATATATATATATATATGGGGACAGAATTAGGGGCTAGGAGTGGCCACTCAACACAAAATTACAGAAAAGAATCCAAATTTTTAGCAAATTCTATTTTAGCCTCAGAAATTTTTTATCATTTTCACTTTAGTCCCTCTATGTAAAGTTACATGGAGGGATTAATATGAAAATTTTGAAATGTTTATAAGGCTGAAATATAGTTTTATGAACATCTGGGTTCTATTCTATAATTTTTGCCCCCTAATTACAAGTCCCGAATCCACACCTGATTTACATATATTTTATAAGGTTTTATTTCTTGTCTCTAATTTCATTTTGTTTGTTAGAAAAAAAGGGCTGCTTTGGGCAAAAGTACGGAAAAAACCTTAATTAATTAATTAATTATCAAAATGCTACTGAAGCAAAAGTATTAACCCATCTGCCCCCTGTAATCGATTACATGCCTTATATAATCGATTACAAGGGGTCAAATCTCTTTTTTTTTTTTCATTTTTTGAACTATATAATCGATTACATAAAATTGACATAGTGTAATCGATTACACCAGCTGCAGAAGCACAATGAAGAAGAGATTTCGAATTGGTGCATGACGAAACCGATTTCCAACTTCTTTTTACCTACAAATGCGACTTGGGGAAGGTCTTTTTGCCAACAATTAATCGTCTACACTATACCTAGTCCATCGATGTCCCTATATCCGTTTTTCGTCCTACGACATATCATTTGCAAAATTCATCACCTCAAATCATATGAACTGAAAGCATAAACATTCATAACTAAAGTAAATGCCATAGTGAGTACAACTTCACCAAGTCTAAAAAAAATTACAAGATCCAAATACAAACATCATGTCCGACAAAAAAAAACATAGCTATCTAATCTGCATCCTCCTCCTCCTCCTCATCGGAGACATCAGGCACTTGGTCCTCCTCTCCGGCTACCTCCTGGTGTTGTCCGTCCTGTAACTGCTGAAGTCCAGCCTCCAGCCCATGCACCCGGCTCTGCATCCACCGCCACCGCTCGTTCTCCTTCTCAATACGGCTCCTCCACCGCTTCTCGTGGCTCTTCCACCGCTTTCTCTGTCGAAGGTCCATCTGCCTTATTGCAGCATGACGTCACAAAGCTGGAATCCACCATCCGGCTCAACCATCTCCTCATCCTTATCATCGTCATCATCCGGCATAGGGACCTCAGGATGAACCACGGGAACAGCAGGCTGTGCATCGTCCTCGTCAGTTGCAGTGCATACCTAGACACCTTGATCATTCTGAACGATCTTGCACTGCTCCAGTAGGCGCCTCCCGAAGACAGTGTTCCAATGCTGCTGGTCCACCATCTCAAACGTCTGCATCGGCACACGGAAGTGGAGCAATATACGGTGGACTAGGTAGGCGAATGGGAGGGCGGCGTTCTTCTTCTGCTTCACCTTGGACATCATCCAGCAAACATAGTGTCTCCAGTTCCCCGGCCTGGTGTGAAGGATGGCCCACATGATCGGGATATCAACCTCCAACACCCTGGAGTGATTGTAGGCCCGGGGGAACAGAATATGGGTCAGCACGTAGAAAAGGATCTGTGCATCCACAGTCAGCTGGCCCACAGTAAAAAGGGCTCTCTGACCTAAAGGCCTCCTGATATCGTTGGCGGCGGCGACTCGGTTATATCCAGGCAGGTTCACATTCGTATCCCCATCGTACAAAATGGTGCCCGCCCCATCAAAATCATATCCCAGCATGTGGGCCCATATCGAAGCAGTCATCTCTATATCAATGCCACAGACGCGCGACTTCAGCACTCCATTGATGTGACTAAGGTTATGGTAGAAGGCTCTAACCATATCCTCTGAGTAGGGACTGACGAACTCCGCCAAGCCACATAGATGCGAACCCTCCACCAGTGGGACTATATCAAATCCCTCCTCTGCAAAAAACTGCATGTCCAGTGACTTGAGCTTGATCACGGGTCTGCCCACAAAGTGCTGAACGAAGGATCTGTGGGATGTTGCATTATTGCCTAGGAGAAGTCCGTATCGAAGATCTGCCAGCTGTGCCTGAGAGCCGGATGTCTCACCCTCCATCCGTGCCTTCGAACGTCTCTCGTTCTGAGGGTCAACTCGTCTGCGTGGAGGCATGGTGACAACAAATACCTACAAAGATACAATATAAACCATCAACAAATATGAAACAAACACAATTAATGACATAATCACAATGCATGATCAACATCGGTCAACGGAGACAATGTAATTGAAAGAAAAATGCACAATCAACAACCAAACTCCACGTAATCAATAATCTTCAACATCCATACATACAATAACATGTAATTTGTGTTTCAATCCCACTGTTTACATCACTTTCACATGCAAACATACACACATTGTTTCCGAAACGCACAAAAACATCAATTTAATCTATTACTTGTTCAAAAACGACAACAAATAATTCAAATAAATGATCAAAACACTACATACCCAAAGAAAACAAACCCTAATCGATTACATCAACCATATCTTCAGAAAAACGGGGAAAATAGAGACAAATTCGCAATGGGTATCGAAAACCTACCGAAGTCAACGCAAATGAGAGCAAATCTTTGATTTTTCCTCAACCCACGGCTTGAATCCACAGCTTTCTGGCCGAAAATCACAATGGAGGAGAGTGGGGGAGCCCTAATCAGTTAGAGAAATGAGAAATGAGGGAAAATGAGGCGTTTGGGCTTTTTAAAAACTGATTCCATGATATGTAATCAATTACGGCCCGTGCCTTAATCGATTACAGCCCGTGCCGTAATCGATTACATAGCATGGTAACTACCACATTTGCCTTTTGATTTTATGTAATCGATTACGCCACTCATTGTAATCGATTACACAATGTAATTTTATGTAATTGATTACTAAACAGTGATGTAATCGATTACATAGTTCAAAAAATGAAAAAAAAGAGATCTGACCCCCTGTAATCGATTACATGCCTGTAATCGATTACATGGCATGTAATCGATTACATAAGGCATGTAATCGATTACAGGGGGCAGATGGGTTAATACTTTTGTCTCAGTGGCATTTTGGTAATTAATTAATTAATTAAGGTTTTTTCCGTACTTTTGTCGCTGCTTTGACTATTTTCGAGATCGTGAAAGTAAGTTGCTGAAAGCTTTCTAATTAACAAGGACGATACCTCATGCGTCTTGTGTGAAGTGTTTAATCCCCACCATTCATTTAACGGGCTTTCGAGATCGTCCCATATGGCTTTTTCTGTTTTATTTTGGAGCTTCCATTTCTTTTCTTTTTTTTCCTTTTTTATTTTGTCCAGTTGGAGCTTCCATTTTTTATAATATCAACCGTCTATTTCATTTTCCTTCTTGTTAAAGTATATTTTTAATCTTTTAAATTTTATATGAAATATACTTTTAATCCCTTAAGTTTATAAAATATATTTTTAGTCCTATAATTCTAACACTATTAATATTGGTAATGGAAAATATAGATGTGATAAACTCAAACGATAATTGGGCAACTAACAAAGCATATTTAATTTTAATTTTTAAATATTAAAAATTAAATTAGAATTTAAAACTTAAATGAGAAATATTAATAAATAAATAATTTTTAATCTTAAGAAATTAGAAATAAAATTTAAAACTTAAATGTTAAGAAAATTAAAACTTAAATATACTTTGTCAACTACTTAATCGTACATCATTGTTTTCCGTTATCAACATTAATGATGTTGGAATTATGAAACTAAAAGTATACTTTACTAAGTTACGGAACCAAAAGTATACCTCATACAAACTTAAAGGACTAAAAAATATAATTTAGCCTTCCTTTTTTCTTTTATAAATGGATCTATATATATTACTCCCCCATTTATTTTTATAAGAAACATTTGACGGAATAACATAAATCAAAACATTAGTTAAAGAAAATAAATTTGTAAATATTGTAACATTTATCTAAAAAATTAATAACTTGATTTATTCGGAGATAGAGAATAAGAGAGACAATAATAAACGTATTATAATTAAGAGGATTGATGCTTTGGGGGTTGTGATAAGGGGTGACATATGTGGCATGCAATTTCTGTTGGGATTCGTACATGCAGTGGAATTAAATTTATCCAATAAATTACGAATTCTAAGAAAAAGATCTATCAACAGTGTTTAAATCGAGTTAGTAAATAAGAACCGTACCTATGCGAACTCGTGTGCATGCTTTGCAAACTTGTGGGCTAATACCTTCTTGGTCGATCAATCTCTAGGAGCTGACTCTATGAATCCACTCCCTCTACCGTATCCACATCGAACAACACTCCAACACGAACGGCAGCATGCTAACGCCTTCAAGCTTTTGTCTCACGTCTCTCTTCTAGGGTTCTTTTGTGGCTCTTAAATTCTGTTGTGTGTGTAATCCAATTATTTACAACCCAAGGGTATTTATAACCCTAATGGGCCGCATTAAATATTCAAAATCAATCTTATTAATTTTGAAATTGAATTGAAAATTAAATCTATCTAATTGATTCAATCCAATCTATTTATTTAATGTGAATTAAAAGCCAACTGATTTGATTGATCTTTATAAATCTAATCATTGATTTATCTTCATAATTTCCAACAGACTCTCACTTGCACTAGGTGCAAATATATATATATATATAAAACGTTGTATTCATTAAATCTTAGATTCAACGAATCTGGACATTATAGCTCGTGTTAGGCTATTATTGTGTGCCACTCTGTAGGCTCACATGAAATTGTCAGCGGGCTAATACTGTACTAGCCCACAAGTTGCAAGCGACCTCTAGCAAAACTTTGCAACTACCCAATTTATATGAGGATTGATTATTCGATACAACCTATCATACAACCATGTCACGTCCCTTTTGTCACGTGATAAATTGATCAAGGATGAAGCATGGATAGTGTCATCCTCCTGTTCTTGACCATTACTTTCTCAATTCTTAAGTAGTCTAATAATTAAAATGGAAACTCTTTTCTATCATAGTATGACCATACATTTCTTAGACTCACTCATCAAGGGGCCCAGTATTATCTCTCCACAAATGTGAGAGATAAATTCCATCTTGACCACTTGTAACATCCCAAATTTTGGACTTTTGGAATTAAGAATTTAATTTGGAATTATTGCAATTAAAACCAATTGCAAATAAATTAAAAAAAAAAAGAGAGAGATTAAGGCATTAGTTTATCTTCTAATTCTCCTTTGTGGGCCACGTGAGGAAATCAACTTCAAATATTCATTAGGCCAACACGTGCTGCAGCAAAGAATCAGTCTTCCAGCCCATATTCATTCCTTTACCCAGCATAAGAGAACAAAACGAAAATGCAGAGGAATATAAATTAAACTGAACCTTGTACAATCAGTCCAGTACCGTCGAAAATGAGAGGCATAAGCAGTTTCATCCCTTTTGGACCACAAAACCATTCAATGGTCCATTCCTTCGGCCCACCCTTCCACCCTTCCTTCGGCTCCAATATCCATTATCCCTCCACCGCCAAAAACGAAAGCAAGCAAATCACATTTAAGAGCAGCAGAAAAAGCAATCATGAAAAGAAACAGAGCTAGCATTTATTAAGCCACAGATAATTGTGCTTATCCGAGAGCAGGATTCAGACGCCGCCTTGCCTCTCGAGTTCCTCAACAGATAATGGTTTCGGACCAACGTATATTGTTTTTGTCCGGTTCCAGGAGACCCTATAAAATGCTTCCATCGTCCCATTCTTCTTCATTTTCCTTCGGCATCCACAGAAAAACAACATCAGGGTAAGAGAGTGAGAGGTAAGAGAGGGAGCTGAACCAACTTGTTCTCTGTTTTGGGCGTCGGAGAACAGAGGAGAAATCAGCGAGCTACCTCCATCACGTGAGTTGAGAACTGAAGGTAACACGTGAAGCCACTCTTTCTTTTTGCTTCCTTTATGTTTCCACGCAAGAAGGAAGTCTTTATATATAGAGAAAATAGGAATCTGAAAACTGAAGCATAAAACAGGGGCTCTTGGCTTGCGTCTTTGGGGAAAAAACTGAACTTTAAATACCGAAGACTAAAACTGAACCTAAAGAGATTAAAACTTTAAAATACCGAAAACAAAGTTGAAACCAAAAACGCTGGACGTGAGGACTGTTCACATCTGAGTTTTGAGCGTTAGTTTGCTGTTATCTAAGTGTGTGTGAGTCTAAATGTGTATGCTTTCTGTCAAAATGCTTACTGTTATCGGGCTCTTTGATAATATAGTATGAGTATAGTTTTTTTTTCGGTTGCTGTCATGTATGGATCTTTCCTTCTAGGTGTGTTCATGTCGTGGCTGTTGTGAAAGTGTTGTTTTCTTATATGAATATATATATGTGTTCGTGGTTATTGTTTCTGCCGTAAGAAAGAGGATAGGTCGCTGGTATATATGATGCTAAAGAAAGGAAGTTAAGAATGTTTGCTTTTGCTGTCAAATATGTGGTTGCATGAAAGAGTAACTTTTACTTATATATACAAGTAAATGACGTGCTGATTAGTGCAAAGAGAGAAAGAAAATGAAGACTAGATCTATGTAAATATGTATGTGTTACGTGGGTGCATAAGTAGTTATTTTTTTAAAAAAAAGTTAAAGACTTGACTAGATGTAATACAAACACTTAAAAAATGATTTAGAAACTCAAAAATTTATGACCTTACATAAATACAAATAAGGTTTCGTTGGTTTTATTGGCATATATTTTTCTGGAATCAAGTACAAAAATTCTGGGTAGTTATATTCATATAAGACAAAAGGAAAGTGGTGTTCAGTTGAAATAATAAATACATACACAGAAAATGAAAACGTGCCTGGGAGGTAAATGAATTAACCAAATCTAGTTGTATAGGAATATATATTAATGTATGTATGAGAATAATCACTTATCTTGCTTAGTGTTATTTTATTCAATTAGTATTTATGAAAATTATGTTAATGTGATTTTGGGGAGTTAATTTGTAAAATGCATTTTTGTATATAAATGTACTTAAAATTTTTAAGTGGGTTGAATAATAATAATGATAATAATAAATTATTACTATCATTTAAAAAGGGGAATGAATAATTGATGATCATAATAAATAAATAAAAAGAGTATTGATGGTTAAGTAATAAAATTAATAATAATAACAGATAATGTTATTATTATCGGGAAAGGGTGATAATAAGAAATGAGAAATTATTATTATTATTATTGGAATAATAATAACAACAACAACAATAAAATTAGTATTGTTAAGAGAAATTATTTACTAACTGAAAGAGTTAATATTAACAAATAATGAATTAAAAAGGATATGGGTTGAATGAAATTTTACCGGGAATAGAAAGATCAATAGGGGTAAAGCCATCCCCTAGGATGTTATAAGGGAAATAACGCGGTGATGATATTATAGGATATTCGGAAAGATTGGATCTAGTACCGAAAGGTGAACATACCATTAGCGCCAAGGTCTAAGGTACGGACGCGTACTGTAACTTTAACTCTTATGCTACTTATATGCTTTATATATGATGTAATGATTCATATAGTCATGGACAAGACTGTGTCTTGGGTCAGGGACTGTGGCTAAGATTGGTTCTTAAGTCACCATTTGAAATACATTCAGCTTTTATGTGAAAACAGGTTACAGTCTTGGTAATGCCGTATGGATGTTTTCCTAGCGCTAAGGACACACCCCGGGGTGTGGCACTGGTTTATGTGCAAACTATGTGGGCCTTACATAGGCTGTGTGCTATGTAGAGGCGAACCTTACATAGGTTGTGTGCTATGTGAAGATGAACATTACAATTGCTGTGTGCTTTGTAATTGTTGAGATATAAACTATTACATGTGTTGTGTGCTATGTATGGTTTTATGCTGAATTGTAATGAATATCTATCATGCATACTATTATACTTAAACATAAGGTTAACTGTTACCTGAGATTTAATGGATATTGAATATCAGAATTTACCCTAGCTTCAAGATCAGGAGGATTGGGAGCGGGAGGAAAGGATAAGCAACACGCGTGAAGACTCAGAAGGAGTTTTATTTTGGACGAAGAATATGTATAAGTTTTTGTGAACCTTTTGGATTACTGTAACCTAACGCGTCAACTAAGAATACTGCGATGGATTTATTAGTATCACGTTTTTATTCCTTCGGGAATTTTAATTAACCAACATATGTCTGTGGATATGCAATCAGTTACTCAGTCGTCCAAACACCTAAGTACGCTCTCTGTTGTGATCAACTCTGATCTGTTAAACGCCTTCACTCTAATAAATACAAGAAGTAGTTAATTTGAACCCTAGGGCCATAATTGGACCTCATAATACACTTAGAAATATGGGCGTTACACCACTCACATTCCTCTGCATGAAAACCACTGATCTTGATCCAAGCCTTTATCATCACCCGGTCAAAGGTAACTTTTGACTAGGTCAAAAATCAGTGACTCATCATGTAGGAATCTATGATGATCTCAGGTCATAGGGCATTGTGACGCGGTTATACATGAGATAAGCTTATGACTAAATCCATGCAGCTTTCTCATAATGGGTCGGTCCAGCACCTTGTCCTCTTAAAAGTTCCTATGATTTTGATTCGTATCTCCATACCTCATTAAAGTTATATTGTTCTTCTCTCATCTTTGCTCCCATGTAGATGACCAACCAAAGACATTTAGGATAATCTATAAGATATATCCAAGGATACAGACATCATATTAAACATGCAAATGATATGATAACAAAATGAAGAAATACTTTAAATAACAATAATGTTTAAAGTACAATGATTAGCCTTTCCAACAGAAAACTCCACTTGCACTAGGTACAATCATTAATTTCCCTAATTCCCATTGTCCTCACATGACGTTCATGTATTATCTGTGCAAGCGGCTTATGTTAGATATGATTAGTTTTGATGATGTCTTATATAGATGCCATTAGAAAAAGCAAAAAGTTTGTATACTATATTTATCTCCTCCATTGATTAATTCTTGAATTGAATGTAGAATCAAAGTTGTAAAGTTTATTCATGAAGAATGATCAAAAAGAAGAATCAACAAAGAAGAAAAAGAAGAAGATTAAGGGGGTCGAGGATGTAGATGAGGATAAGGAAAAGGAAAAGGAAGAGGAGAATTGAAGAAGAAAGAATTTATTGAATAGAACATCTTCAATCAAGATCAGTTCAAAAATGTTTGTGAAGAATGTTCAAGAAGAATTGAAAGAAAGAAAGAGTTGAGTTATGGAGAATGATCAAGAGATTTCGAAAAGAAGAAATTGAAGAAGAGGAAATATTGAAGAAGATGATGAGCTGAAGACAAATGATGAAAATTGATCAAAATGGAAGATGGAAGATGGAAAAAGTTGATGAAAATATCAGCATCAGCTCAAATATAAGTGTGGAGAATGTTCAAGAGAAGAGAAGAAAGAAAAGAATAGAGTTGTGGATAATGATCAAGTGAAGCAAAGAAAGAAAGAGAAGATCTTGTCAAAAGAATGAGAAAAATCAATATTCAAGGTCTTAGATTGATTCTATAAGCCTTCACAATCAAATGGATGTTGGAGAGGTTCAATTTAGAGTTTAAGACAACAAAAATCAGGTTCTGGAAGAGAAAACTTGAGTATCTAGGTCAAAATTCGAGTATACAAGCTTACTGCAAAAATTTGCTTCTGGATCAAAAAATTGGAGTTTGGGAAACTCGAGTTTCCAAGTCAAAATTGAGTTTGGAATTCAATACTCGAGTATGTAACTTAATGATTCGAGTATAGGGTTTTTTCAGCTTCTCTGGCACGTTTGGACCCGACAATACTCAAGTATTAAGCTTTGTCAGCAACTCTGCTCACCTTTGTTTCATGTTTAGCTTTTGGCGAGCTCTAGTAATTTGATGATGTCTCTTAAACCAGAGATCAGATTGAGGTGAAATCAAATTTGTATAAAACTAGACATTCAATGCGTCATCTTGACAAAGTTTCATGCTCAAAGAAGTTCAAATGAGAGAGCAGTGAATTTTGAAAGTTGGATCAGGAATTCATGCCACACAGCAGACTAAGCTTCAATGATTTAAGTGTAACTTACAATCTACATATCGGAATGAGCTGAAATCAGTGGCATATGCAAGAAGACTCATAAGGCTTTCCATAAATACCTAACTCAACCAAAATGAAGATCATACTAGAGAGATATGGTCTTCAAAAGTTGACTAACGATTCAGAACGTTGCAAAAACGCTGGTTTAGAACAACCCTCATTCATCGGATCATAACGGACAAGATCCAACGAGTTTGGATCTGATTCTTGATGCATTGAAAAGAAGAATCAAAGAGCTATATAGGGATAATTGGTTTGCCAAAATTGAAGCTACATCAAGTCAGAGAGCAACCAAAGTCCAGAACAACGTGAATACTCGAGTATACAAGTGAATACACGAGTATAACTCACACAGAGAGCAATGAACGTTAGAGGATTTTCAATACTCGAGTATGTAAGTCAATACTCGAGTATCAGACAGACAGAGACAAATCTGAAGTAGCTCAATAGCCTCAATACTGCAATATGTAAGATAATACTGCAGTATTTTCCTTCAGCTCAGAAAAATCACTTTTGCGAAAATCTTGAATCTGATCTAGATCATCCAAATACTTACTCAAATGATCTGTAATGCTTCGTAACATCATTTACATCATTTGTGAATATATTTCAAACGATCAAACGAAGGATTACATCAATATCAATATGCTGAGCTGTCAAGACCAAAAAGCTTCCAACGGCTAGTTTTTTTTTTCCAACTGTCATATTCTCAACGTCTCCATTTACAACGGCTCTATTCACAACGGTCAGATCATTCTCATTTATAAATAAATCCATATTCAAAACACAAGATGATGCTGGACAAGAGATTATGTTGTTAAAATGCCAAAATTATGAAGCTCCTTTACTCTCTGTTTTTCGAGTCTTACTCAATTTATCAGTACTTCAGTGATTATCTATTCACTTCTTAGAGAGAAGATACTTTGTAAAATATCCTATTTTCTGAGAGATACTCAAGGTTGGGTGACCTTGAGTGGAAAATTGAATGTATCCCTTGGGTTGTAAGGGAGAGTCTCTGTGAGAGATTGTGAAGGCTGCACAAGTGTCTGGCTAAACTTGTGAGGTTGTAAAGGCTTGTCTCTTGTACCTGGTTAAACAAGGAGATAATGGAAATCTCAAGTGGAGCTTAAGGATTGGATGCAGGTCAAGGATTGGGTCGAACCAATATAAATCTTTGTTTGCAATTCTCTTTCTTAATTTCTTTTATTTCCAGCATATATGTTTGAATGATTGTCTATAACTTTATAACTCTTTATTGTCATTCAAATTGATTTAACCGAATTGCGAAAAGTTTTTCAAAGGTTGCAAATTTTTATCTTAACCCAATTCACCCCCTCTTGGGGGTTCAACCAAGTCTTTCAACTTAGTAAGAGGATCAGCAACATTGTCTTCTCTTGGTACTTTGCATATTTTTATGTCACCTCTATCATTGATTTCTCTGATAAGATGAAAACACTTGAGTATATGTTTGGTCCTTTAATGTGACCTAGGCTCCTTGACTTGCGCAATAGCCCCGTTGTTGTCACAAAACAGGTCTATTGGATTTGAGATGGTAGGAATCACCCCTAGTTAAGTAATGAACTTTATAATCTAAACGGCTTCCTTAGTTACACCCGATGCTGCGATATACTCAGCTTCCGTTGTAGAATCTGTTACAGTGCTCTGCTTAGAGTTCTTCCAGCTTACCGCACCACCATTCAACAGGAATACAGATCCTGATTGCGATCTTAGATCATCTTGGTTAGTTTGGAAACTTGCATCTGTGTAACTAGTCACACAAAACTCATCCTCCAAGCCACCATATACCAAGAATAAGTCCTTAGTCCTTCTTAAATACTTCAGGATATTCTTGACAGCAGTCTAGTGACCCTCACCGGGATCTTGTTGATATCTACTGGTCATACTCAAGGCAAATGATACATCCAATCGAGTACATAACATGACATATTGGCATAAATGATAGATCCAATAGCGGAGTTATATGGAATCTTACTCATGTGGTCTCTTTGATCTTGTGTACTAGGACATAGATTCTTGCTGAGATGGATGTTATGAGACATGGGTATGTAATCCCTTTTAGAATCCTGCATACTGAATCTATGCAGTATCTTGTCTATATATGTGCTCCGACTTAGGCCTATCAGCCTCTTGGATCTATCTCTATCTCTATAGATCCTGATCCCAAGGATGTAAGTGGCTTCACCTAAATCTTTCATTGAAAAAGACTTTCCTAACCAAGACTTGACATTCTGTAAGGTAGGGATGTCATTCCTAATAAGTAGAATGTCATCTACATAAAGTATCAAAAATACAATTGTGCTCCCACTAACCTTTTTGTAAACACAAGGTTCATTAATGTTTTGAGTGAATCCAAACTCTTTTACTACTTCATCAAAACGATGATTCCAACTCTGAGATGTTTGCTTCAATCCATAAATGGATCTTTGAAACTTGCAAACTTTACCAAATTCCTCTGGACGCACAAAGCCTTCAGGTTGTGTCATGTACACATCCTCAAGTAGCTTTCCATTAAGGAAGGTCGTTTTGACATTCATATGTCATATTTCATAGTCATAATATGTTGCTATGAAAAGAAGGATTCTGATTGATTTGGCCATTGCAACTAGAGAAAAAATTTCATCACAGTCCATACCATGAGTTTGAGTGAATCCTTTTACAACCAGTCGTGCCTTGAAGACACTTACTTTTCCATCCATGTCAGTTTTCTCCTTTAAAACTCATTTACACCCAATGGTTTTTACACCTTCAGGAGGATCGACTAAGGTCCATACCTTATTGTTGTACATGGATTGCATTTCAGACTTTATGGCATCTAGCCATCTTTCAAAGTTTGGTCTCACTATGGCTTCTCGATAGGTAGTTGGCTCATTCAGCTCAATGAGCAAGATATCACGACTTTCAGTAGTCAGAAGTACATATCTCTGAGGCTTTTGTCGTGTCCTATCGGACCTTCGTGGGCCTTATGTTATTAGAGCAAGCTCATCAACTTGTTGTGAGTCTTCTCTGTTTTCCATTTGTGGTTCTACGTTGTTTTGTGACTCTCAAACTTCTTCAAAGTTCACCTTACTCCCACTGGTTTTTTTAGAGATAAAATCTTTCTCCAAAAAGACACTATTATGGATAACAAACACTTTGTGATCAGTAGGATTATAGATATAGTATCCTTTAATTTCCTTAGGATACCCCACAAAGAGGCTTTTTGAGGATCTGGATGATAATTTATCAGAGGTTTGTTGTTTAACGTAAACCTCACATCCCCAAATATTAAGAAATGACAAATTGGGTTTCCTCCCAGTCTATATCTCATATGGTGTCTTTTCAACTGCCTTTGATGGAACACGATTTAGTGTGAACGCAGTTGTTTCTAGAGCATAGCCCCAAAAGGACGGCGAAAGATCTGTTTGATTCATCATAGATCGAACCATATCTAATAGAATTCAATTCCTCCGTTTAGAAACACCATTCCATTGAGGTGTTCCTGGAGGAGTAAGTTGTGAGATGATCCCACAACTCCTAAGATGGTCAATGAACTCTTGGGTCAAATATTCTCCACCCCAATCAGATCAAAGTGTTTTAATTGTTTTGCCAAGTTGATTTTGTACTTCATTTTGGAATATTTTGAACATTTCAAAAGATTCAGACTTATGTTTCATTAGATAGATATACCCATATCTACTGAAATCGTCTATAAATGTTATGAAGTACAAATGGCCTCCTCTAGCAAATATATTCATTGGTCCACACACATTAGTATGTATGAAGCCCAATAAATCAGTGGTTCTCTCACTATGCCCAATAAAAGGTGCCTTTGTCATTTTTTTCCAATAAACAAGACTCACATGTATCATATGATTCAAAATCAGATGAATTAAGAAATCTATCTTGATGGAGTTTCAAAATGCATTTCTCATTTATATGGCCTAGACGGCAATGTTATAAGTAGGTCGGATTCAAATCATTTAACTTGAACCTTTTAGTAGTATAGATGTTCTAAATTAAGTAAATAATGACCAGCATATAAATCATCATCAACATAGAAAATGTCATTATGAATTTACGATAAATTGAACATTTACGGTTCCTAGTAATGGAAGTATAACCTTCCTTATCTAAATAATAAAGTGAAACAATGTTACTACTCAACGCAGGAACATAAAAGCTGTAACATCCCAAATTTTGGGAGTTTAAATTTAATATTTTATGGAAATTAAATCATGAAATTTGAGCTAAAAATAATTATGAGAATAATTATTGAGAATTTAGGACCTATATTTTTCCTTAATTTATTTCGGGAAAAGAATAATTGAAAGTGATAACTGGACCTAAATATTATGGAATAAATATGGCTTAAGAAAAATAATTTGGGAGGGAAAAATCCCTATATTAATTAAGGATTTAATTCCATGAAATTGCAATTAAGTTAATTGCAAATAAAATGTTATTTTGAAAAAAAAAAAAGAAAGGACCAGAGAAAGCAGATGAAAGGGAGAATGATAAATAAGCAAATAAAGAACAATAGGATCATGGGCCATCAGCTTATTACTCTCTTCTTGGCCCAACACGTGAGAGAAGCCTGAAACAATATCCAATATTAATCACTCCCACCCAAATCCGACGAGAACCAGAAACCTGGGTCTAGTTTCAACGAGAAAGAAGACACAGAAACCGAACCGAAAGAAGCAGTCCACGGTTAGCAGGAAGATTAGAACCAAAGAAACATATCGCATTTATTAGAAGCAGGGATAAATCATCATTACTTGCCAGGATAAGAGACTCCCTTATCTCTCGAGCTGTGTGACTGTTTATCCAATGGGCATTATCTCTGGACCTTTGGACAAAAACTTAGCGCTGAGTTCTATATATAGATAGCCCTTCTTTCAAGGTTCACATTAGGTGCTTCTCCCTTATGTGCTTCTTACATGCTTATCCTTTTAATTAGGGGGACAATCAATTTTTTTTTAATTTTTTATATTTTTTATATATTTAAATTAAATTATGTACTGCTTTCTGAATTTTTTTAGCCCCCAATATCTCAAATTAATTAGTTTCCAGTATACTGGTGTTGCAGGACATATTTCTAAATGTAGAACTGGAAACTAATTAATTCGAGATACTGGACAGCAAAAAAATTTTCAGAGAGCAGCATATAATTTAATCTAAATATATATAATATATAAAAAAATTTTAAAAAATAAAAAAAATTGCTTGTCCCTTCAGGGACAAGCATATAAGAACCACATAAGGGAAAACACCTTATGTGCTTCCTTGTTTCAGCTCCCCGTTCCCTCATTCAGTTTCGGCCAGAGAGAGAAAGCTAACAGAAGAAAAAGAAAAAGAGAGAACGCAGAAGGAAGGGAGGGAGAGGTGTGAGGAGGAGCTAAAAGCTTACTTTGTTCTCTGTTTCGGATCAGGAAAACAGAGGAAGAGAACCAACTTTTTCTTAGCAACGTTGTGTCTGAGGTAAGCATCGGTCTTTCGCTTTCCACTCGTTTCCTGTCATAGTATCGGTTAGGAGGAAGTTAAAGGGGGTCTGAAAGGAAACTATATGAAAACAAACCAAAACTGAAAGTGAAAGCATAAAACAGGGGCTGTTTTAACTGAATGAAGAATATAAACTTAGAAATAGATGTGTACATGCCGTGGATGCTCTGGGTGCTGTCATCGGTAACTTTTTGATCCTAGTTTGAGATAGGAAAAACGATGAACTGAAACCAAACCTTAACATAGTTTTAAACGCTGAAACTGAACCTAAAACTTGCCGAAAAGATGAAAGCTGAAAATTGAAAATAAAGCAAAGCAACCAAAACAGGGAAGTTGAAAGGAGAAGCTTACTGTTATAACGTGAGATATATTAGAGCTGATGAATGCCCGGTGTATATATATATTTGTCGCTAGATTAGAAAGGAGAAAGGAAAAACACTGATAGTTGTGTGAGTGTGTATAACACACACACACACACGTGTCTGTGGGTCTATGAAAGGGAAGAGTAATTTTTTCTTACCTCTCTCTCTCTCTATATATATATATAGTATATATATATATGTGTGTGTGTGTGGATAATGTGCTGCTTGTGAAAAGAAAGAAGAGCTATTTGAGTATATATATGTGCATACGTGAAGGGGAACCGGATCTGTGCATCAGTATATATATATAAAACTTCAAGGTCAGTGCATATGTTAAAACGCTGCACATTAACGTTGGGGGGGCTGTTTTGTTATACATATTTATGCATTAATGCATTAAAATGATTATTATAGAAAAAAGGAAAGAAAAATATAAATATATATGCATATGGCTGTTGCGTGGTGAGTGTAAATGTGGAGTAGTTCCATATTCAATTAATAATGTAGATATATTTATTACTTATTTTTGTTATTTAAATATAGACATGTATTTACTTATAAAGTACATACTTATTTGTTTATATAATGCAAGCATATTTATATAGTACAGTTCCTATATTAAAATCAATATGATAAAGCATATGGGTATGTATTTTGAATTAAAATAAAGGCCTTGATGACATATATGATCAAGCATATCTTGTTTGGTGTTATTTTTATCTTTATGCAAATTAGTATTTATAAAAATTAATGTTGATATGATTTTTGGGAATTTATTAGTAAAATGCATTTTACTAATTTACGCAGACTTAGGAAATAGGGGCGTTACAAAAGCAATTGTTCAAAATTAACAAAAGCCCATTAGGCAGAACTAATTCATAAGTGCCTATGGCTAAAGCAGCAACTCTTGCTCAATTTCCAACTCGTAGGTCAACTTCACCCTTCTTCAATTTTCTACTATCCTTAAGACTCTGCACATTTGTACAAATGTGAGATCCACATGCAGTATCTAATACCCATCTAGAGGAAGTGGAAAAATGAATATCTATGACATAGATACTTAAAGCGATAGCCTCGCCATCCTTCTTGTTTATTTTTAGATCTTCAAAGTAGAGTTTGCAGTTCCTTTTTCAATGATCAGGTTCATTGTAGAAGAAGCAGACCCTGTCCTTTGAAGGCTTTGCCTTCTTAGCTGCAGGCTTAGATTCAAGTCAATTTGACTCATTGGTCTTACCAGTTGAGCTTTACTCTTTTGTTTGCCCTTGCCTTTCTTTTTCATACCTTTTCCTTTCTGAACCATCAAAACAGAGCTAAGCTTCTTCTTAATGCTTTGCTCGGCTGTTTTGAGCATCTCATGCAGTTCAGAAATGGATTTCTCCATGTTGTAGTTCATGACAAACTGGTCATAACTTTCTCGGAGTGAGTTCAAGATCATATCTGTAGCTAACTTTTGGCTTATGGGAAATCCAAGCCTTTCAAGGTGATCAATGTAGCCTTTCATCTTCAAAACATGAGAACTAGCTAATGCACCTTCAGCCATCTTGCAAGAATGTAAGGCCTTAGTAGTCTCATACCTCTCTTACCTTGTCTATTGCTGAAGCATTTCCTTGAGATGTATAATCATCTCAAGAGCCTCCATATGTTCTAGATCCTTTTGGAGTTCTAGAACCATGGTGGCAAGCATCAGGCATCCTACATCCACAGAGTCATTTCTGATACTTCGTGTAAGCATCTTTTTAAGTTCTTGGAGCATTGGCTGTAGGCTCTTCAGGAATGGGTTGATCAAGAACATGAGTCTTTCTTTCCTGCTTGAGAACTACTCTCAATTTCTTGAACCAGTCAAGAAAGTTTGTCCCATTAAATTTGTCCTTCTCAAAGATTGATCGCAGTGATAGTGTTGCGGCGTTACTAGTCGACATGATTCTACAAATAAAAAATATACAAAGTTAATTAATAATCTCCTACTGAATTAACAACCTTCATTATAATTAATGGGCTAAGATCCATATTTGGCTTAAATTTAAGTCTATTTTGGCAGGACGCTTAAAATCAAGTTATTTAGGTAAGTAACCCCATTGCCAATTACATCACATGTAACTCTTAGATCTTTATGGGATTCGATCATCATATGATTGACACATTTAATCCCATCTAATGCCTTGAGATCCAAAAGCGTTTTGATAACTCAAGTGCATCCGCTTTGGTGGAATATACAAATAAGCGATCTAGGCTTTGACAAGTATCCATTAATTGACGGCATTACGACTTAAGATTTCATTTGGAGGGTTTAATCTAATTAATTATATTTATATGAATGCAATTATAGTTGTATCTCATACAAACAACACATAATACTCAAAATAAACATGTCATGATCTAATCAAAAGCATAATTAAAACGTGACACAACATGGCTCACCTAACCTAAAATCCTCTCAAGCCAATGAGGGAACTTCTCTAAATAAGAAAAGAAAATTAAATAAGGAGAAACCTCGTTTAAACATGCGAGGAGAGTGAGATGAGAAGAATGTACATCAAGAATATTTAGAGAGAGACATGGATCGTAGGTCATATTTAAATATTACAACCATTGTAAAGACTAAATCCATGTTGTTCACCATACCAAAACAAATTTGAAAATAAATCACAACAGGTATTAATTCATACAATATGAAAGAAAATATCATGATTTTTCTATCAATTAATAATTATAATAATTATAATGTGATACCAATTCTCAATTCCCATCAATTAATAATTATGATAATTATAATGTTATTATAATTGGATGCTATAACGTGTTGCCATCAATTTCAATTAATATTGCTTTCCAATTATAATAAAACACACAAGTTTTCCAATTAACATTGATTTTGAATTGACATTTGATGACTTCCTAATTTTAATAGATTTGAGGTATATTTTGATATAGTTAGGAAGTCATTAATACTAAATTGAAGAGATTTTCTTAAGATTTTAAGAGAAATCAAGTTGGCACATCATTTGTGGGATTTCAATTTAAAATAAAAGTTTTTAAGTTTAGAAAATAAATAAAAAAAATTAAAGAAGAAATAAAAATGTAATTTTAATATTAGGACTATTACTATTATTAATTTAGTTCCTTTTATTTTATCTTTTGTTTTCAAAAGCACCAGGAGACCTTGAATGAAGAATTGGACATTGAATGAATTGCAATTGAAGCTGGGCCCCGCAAGCTGAAGGTTTTCAGTGGGTTTGAATTGATTAGAATTGGGCTGAATGATTGAATGAATTGGAGATGAAGATGGGCCCACCAATTAAATCAAATGATCCAATTAAAAGACCTAAAAAAAAGCAAACAGAGAAGAGAGGAAGGAGGCGGAAATCAATTAGAGAAAATAAAAGAGGCAGAGACGCAGAATACAGAGGGAAAAACAGAGAGCAGCAGAGGCATCACGCGAAAAAGAGAACAGGGACGCTGGAGAAAGAGAGAACGGAAGACGCAACAGATTTGGAACTGAACAGAGACGCTAGGTTGAAGAGCAAAGACGCAAGCACAGTGCTGGGTTCCTTTGTTCTTATTCTTTGTTTGTCTGGTCCTCATTTTCTTTCCTTTTCCATTATGAATCTGAACTCTGGAATTTAATTTGCTGTGATCTAGATTAAATGAGTAGCTAAACATTTTATTCTAGGATTCTTTTGAACTTTTTGTATGGATTAATATTTGGATTTTCCTCTCTTTTGGTAGATAAATATTTATATGTGTTGATTTCAATCCATACTTAATGCTTCTAATTGATTGGTTACCATTTAGATAATTTATTTACTTGGGTTTGACTTGAAAAAGATGATCTAAATGTAGAACTTGATTGAAATTATGTTTGTCTTGAAGTTTACTTGATAAACGGATGGTTTGTTGGTAAAATAGAAATATATTTACTAACCTTGTATTATCACATTAAGGTTGTTGTTTAAATATTGATTCTCATTAATTGTAGTAAGAGATTGTGCATTTTAATGAGAAGAGAAATTTGATATTGACTTGAGAGAACTTGTCAAGCATTTGTAAACCTTAGACTAACACATATATGTATGGAAATACTAAGAGAGAGGAAATTAATCCAATATTATGAAATGCAATAAGGGTATAAAGAATCCTAGGCTTTTATTAAATCCTTGAAAATCTAAAAATCATTTGCTTTTATTAATTTTTATTTTTAGAAATAGTTTTTAAAAATTCTCATTTTTCATCAAAGCTTTCTTTTAGCTCAACTTAAACGAAAGTGTAAAATCAATGTCTGATCAAAGTTGTGGATACTAAGTTCTCGTGGGAACAATACTTTACTCATTCTTTATTACTTGATACAGTCCGTATACTTGTGGAGTTATAGCCTATACAGTTTTATCCTATCAATATTGAATCACGCAAGTTTTGGAACTTTGTTTTGCTCAGCAAGGTTCATATTCTATGCAAACTAAATTGTCATTATATATCAATATAATGATGCATCATGAAAGGAATTATACATCCAATATTTGTCATTATCAACGTGATGCATTGTAATTAATAATTATAATCATAATATAAAATCAATTTAAATGCACAATTGATCTGACTTTGATGCCATTATTGGGATTCGTATACGCAGCGGAATTAAATTTATCCAATAAATTAGAAATCTTAAGAAGAGGATCTATTAATAACGTTTGAATAGGGTTAGTAAATAAGAACCGTATCTATGCAAACTCGTGTATGTGCTTTGCAAACTCGTGGGCTATCACCTTCTCGGTCGATCTATCTCTAGGAGCCGACTCTATGAATCAACTCCTTCTATCGGTATCCACACCGAACAACACTCCAACACGAACGGCAACGTGCTAACGCCTTCAAGCTTTTGTCTCACGTCTCTCTTCTAGGGTTTTTTTTAGGCTCTTAAATTCTATTGTGTGTGTAATCCAATTACTTACAACCTAAGAGTATTTATAACCCTAATGGGCCGCATTAAATATTCAAAATTAATCTTATTAATTTTGAAATTGAATTGGAAATTAAATCTGTCTAATTGATTCAATCCAATCTATTTATTTAATGCGAATTAAAAACCAACTGATTTGATTTATCTTTATAAATCAAATTTATAAATCAAATCATTGATTTATCTTTATAAATCAAATATGGAAGTTGTTTAGTGATTAGTCCCTAGGGCTTAATTTCCAACAATTTCAAGTGGCATTTTTGAAGATGAACATGTCAAATAACTAAAGGAGGTTCAAGAAGAACTAAGATGCCTCACGATTATGTATCAAGATGAATTAGATTATTTTTCATTTTATTTATTTAATTACGATTTTTCATACTGGAGAAGTTTGAATTAAATTGGTTTGATTATTTATTAGGTGTCATTGTCTTATAATATCCGTTAGATATATATCATATATTATATGTGTGTATATATGATTTGTCAAATAATTAATGATCTCAAGAGTATTATTTAATATCTTGTTATTATTTTTTAGATATATACAAGTAATTGAACTAGGATTCTTTAGGCCTTTTTCCAATTTTGGAACTCAATGTGACGCTCGACTTTTGAGATCTTTATTTAATTAGAGTTAATACGGTGACAAGGATCAAAGTGATTTGGACAACTTGATTTTGAAATCGAAGTTTTTGAAATTACTAATTTTCGCGATTCGATATCTATCCCATAGAGGGATGTTAATACATTAATCTATAACAGATGAATGATAAACATGATATACAGACTAATTAATCTTATTTTTTCCAAATAGCTCCAACCGCTGTAATCTTTATAGTTGCTCCTTGCTTTCTGATCCCGAACTAGTTCCTGTATTCTTTCACGTGAACTGGAGTCCAAATGAATGGACTCCAGGGTAACAATTAATCTTATGCTTATGTATGGAATTAAATATGACATTTTAGCATATGTAGAAACATGGAAGAATTTACACATAAACTGTAACCGCAATTAACAACCAAGAACCGTAGTTCTTGTCTAGGACCGCAGCCCCATGAGACTGCAGCCTCAATATCCATCACGAGGAAAATAACAATAGGTAATTCTACCAATATACATGATCAGCTAAATGAAAACATATACATTTGCATACATGATTATAGGATTAAAGTTACTTACCTCAACTGTGTATCCTTCTCCTTTTACTGAAGTTGTTGGGATCAGATTTATGTCAAAGTCTTCCTAAAAAGTGTTTATCATTACTGTTAATCACTTAATTGAATCGCAAATAAACTAATTATATAAATTAGTGTTAAAGGATTAATAATGATTAATCCCTTAATTTTGCTCCAATAATAATTTCATTATTATTATTATTATTATTATTATTATTATGGAATAATAATAATAATTCCTTATTTATTATTGATTGTTATCACACTTTCTAATAATCACTTTTAAATAATGTAATTATTTATTTCCCTTACCCTATTAATAATAGACACTCAAACTTAATAAATGACCATCTTCTTACCAGAAGATAATTAAATTTTCTAATTTAATGTTTCTCATTGTTTCCCTTAATTAACAATAATTTATTTTATTTATTGCTAATCTCCTTCTTCCTAGCATTTAATTATTTTGTTAATAATAATTATTATTACATATACATTCAGCAAAGGTTTGAACAATAAATAAGTGGGTTTGACCGTGATATTAGTAGCAAATCTGGAACCACATTTAGGCATATCTATCTATCACCCATTCCATGTTCTTCTTTCTTCTTTTCAGCGCACACACAACACACATATACATAAAATATAAGCATCCCACTTCTTCTTCTTCTTCTTCTTTTTTTTCCCTATAACCGACAGTAACACAAAACACCCATATATCTACATGCAAATCCATTTATAGCTTAAAGTTCTCATCTACTGGACCCTCAAGAAAACGTATACATAACACACGTACACCCACAGCAACCCATTCATACACACACACATATATATACTTTCTTTTTCTTTTTCATACACATGCAACAAAGAAAAACACCACAAACTGTAGCAAAACTTCGACAACAGGAAACATTCTTGACAGCAAAATATCATCCCCTTCCATGAAGCACTACCTGACGTCAGAGAACTCAGCATGCATGCTTAAATGACCGAAAAATAACACATACAGGAACATATACATATAGTTTATCAATTCGACAGTCACCAAGATGGAAAGCACAAGAATCCAATGAGAAGAAATAATTCAAACAGCCCCTGTTTTCCCCTTTGATTTCAGTTTCTTTTTATTCTTGCTTTGTATTAAGTTTACTTGTCTTTAATCCAAACTACACGATAACAGGAACCAAGGAGATGGGAGGATGAGAGTCACCTTCGGTTTCTAAGCTTTAATGGTGATGAAGAAACTGCTGGTATTCTCCTCTGCCTCTTGTCGGACTGAACAGAGGAAGGAAAAGCTTCGGTATACTCTCCTGGTCTCTCTCTTTTCGTCTCCTCTCACGGTTCCTCTCTCTATCTCTCAGTTAGCGTTTCTAACAGAATGGGAAACGAAGAAGCAGAAGCAGGTAGATCTGTGCATGCAAAATGAGAGTTGCCAGCTGGGTAACTACGTGTTGATTTTTCGTTGATTATGTTTTGCTGATCTTAATGAGTGATTTTCGGTGAGCTGAAAAAATAAGGATTGGGTCGACTTGGGCTTGAGAAAAAGAAAGAATCTGGGCTGAAAGAATTGTGATTCAAAGCTGATTCATGAACACCCGAAATCACTCTTACCAAAAAAAAAATCTTACCAAAAAAAAAACACCCGAAATCACTTCTCGTTCTTGCTGTCATCTGGAGCTACTGGAGGAATAAGTGAAATCCTTTTTTAATCTTATTGCTCCTCACGTGCTGACTGAATCTTGCCATGGTGGGTTACTTGTTTTGGGCTTGATTTATTTGGGCCCCATTTGTGACCCAACTGCTTCATTTTTTTTTATTTATTTCATATAACTAATTTAATTGCAATTATTTTCCATAATTTTATTCCCAAAGAAAATAAATTCCTAATTCTCAATAACCATTTTAGACCATAAAGTATCCCTAAAATATTTGGGCCAAAGTTTATTTCCAAATATTACTTCTAAAATAATGAAACCCAATTCTCCATATTAAATCCTTAATTTTATGGAAAATGTGCCTTAAATTCCAAAGTTTCAATCTTTACAATTTCTTAAGGTCAATTTTTTATAATTAATTTTTTTAATTCTCAAAGTTCAAAATTTGGGATGTTACACTCAAGCCATGAGGATTACAGTTATCGGTAATATCTTGTTATTATGTTGTAATATCCTTGATTTAATTTAGCTAGATGTCATCTTGTCCTCCATAGTTTAAAAGTTTTTAGAATCTTTTTATCTCTATAGTCTATTATGGTTAGAAATTGCGAAATTAATTGATCATGTTCCAATTCGAGTCCAGTGAATGTACATAATGCTTTTGATATATCTACCTACAATTGGGCCCTACAACAATTGAATACAAACTAAAATTTATTGATCATACCAACTTAATATGTTTTTATATATG
The DNA here is from genome assembly GCA_037074495.1 of Acacia confusa. Taxonomy (NCBI): domain Eukaryota; kingdom Viridiplantae; phylum Streptophyta; class Magnoliopsida; order Fabales; family Fabaceae; genus Acacia; species Acacia confusa. Next base: position 8,994,950 of record CM073504.1, on the reverse strand, counting down.
CACAGATAGTACCGGTACCCTACAAAATTGTACACAAATAAAGTACCGTACTCAAATTCATATCCTTCTCGCTAATAATTTATTTTTTGAAAACAAAAGACTCTTAACTAATTTTTCTTCGGAAATTTTGTTTATTTAAGAACTAAATTTTTTTAGACTATTTTCAAAGTAGTAATAGCAATGACAATGAATTTCTTTGTGAGTTTTATACTAATTGCTTTTTATGTTCATAATAGAATACCCCTAGGTTACAAATCTAAATAATATAAACACTGAGTATTAATTACTATAATGGCTAAACAAGTCTTAGTAGAGAGAAGAGAGGACATCTGTATCGTACATAGGAACTTCATTATTGTATAAGCAATAATCTTCATAGGATCCACGTAACATAAATTTCACACACAGCCAAAAGAAATGATACAAACAAATGCCATGGATAGAGTCGTATACATCCCTTCCTCACATCCCTAAGTAGAAGAGGAAGCTATTAAAACCAACAGAACTGAATTACATATAGTAATAAAATGAACAGTACGTATTCAGATATTAATTAGAAGGAGGAGGAGAGAAGAAAGGGATGGAAGGAATAGAGGGAATGCTTGGGATTAACGAAGGCAGTGGAGGAAGAGTGACTGTTGGGATTGTTGGCATGGTAGGCAAGGGAGGAAGATTAGGGATGTTAGTAGGCAAAGGAGGGACATTGTTAGGCTGAGGAATTGTTATTGGGATTGAAGGCAAGTTACTTGGAATTCCTGGAATGTTTGGTATCGAAGGCTGAGTCGTTTGGAGAAGATGACGAGCTGCTACGCCCGAGAATGTGACAGCCAGAAGGAAAGTGATGAGGATGGAGTTTGTAGAAGAAGACATGGCTGGATTATGAGGTTAACTAAAGAGTGAAGAAGACAATGTGTAGGAAGACGGTGATGCTTTTGGGTCGTGTATTGATGAGAATAACAATAAGGTTTATGGTCTTATATAGACAGAGGCCGAGACAAAAGTTCTGGGTTTAGAAGAACCATCAAGATTCATTGATGAGATGTTTTGTTTGTTCACCAATATTTTCTTGTATGGCGTGTATTCTCTTGGGGTTGGATTGATTAGCTAGGTTGGTGGTTCTTATTTAACTCTCAACTTTCAAGCGTAAGATGGCCAACTATATAATATTTTAGTTTAGACGAAAAGTGGAAAGAACAACAACAACAATAATATGAGAGAACAACAATTAATAATTGACTGGGTTAAACTTCTTGAGTACGATTCATTTTTTATTCATTTTTATTTTTTTGCTAGTGTTTCGCCGAATTAAGAAACCTCTTTACAACAAATTATCTTTCCCCTGCTATTCTTTCATTGTACATTGTTCATTTGACCTTTTGAATGCATTGTTCGTTTATTTATTTTTTTATTTATGTCCAATTTTACGAAAACATCTTTACATAAATTAATTCTTAATTATAATGAAAATACCTCGATAATTTAGAGAAGATTCATTTTATTTGTTTACATGTCCAATCTACGTCATGTAACTATTGTTCTAATTAAATTTTCATATTTATCATCGGATCCAAACTCATTAAAACTACCGCTATTTCAATATTTTCAATACTTAGAGGATGACACGATGATGTTGATTAAGCAGTAGTCCTATATGCTAGTCCTCCCATTAGTTAGACTAATATTTTTTTCAATACACTAATTAGACTACTATTTTGTTTCGAGAAAATTTCAGTAGAGAACTAATGATTGAACCATATTTTTTCAAGGTTTTTTTTAATGATTAGGGGAAAAATGTTCATAATGTTTTAATTATTTATGCAAATGATATCTTGGTCTTTTGATGTTACATTGTGTTAATCTTGTTTTGTAGGTGTTTTGGAGGAAAATTTGAAAGTGTGGAAAAAGTCAATTGAGGTCAGAATTAATATTTTTTAGGATTGAGAAAAATCATAGAAAAAGACCCCAAAATTCCTGGAATTGCAAGTCCATGAAGAAAAGGACCAGGCGAAATTATAGAAAGGCCCCACATTTTTTAGAAATTATAGTTCACACCCACAAATATTACAAAAATTTTTAGTTTAGATTTAGTGTGGGGGGGAGGGGAATACATTTTTTAATCCAATTAATTGGTTGTTTTTTAAATGACACAACACCTTAAACTAGAAAATTTTTCAAAAGTTTTTAAAGAATAACTTGCTTTGATGCATGCCCTAAGTGGCATAGGGTTGCATTTGCCACTTTGGAATTGTGATTTGTGGGAAATTCTTCAAGTATTTTTTGAGATTTATTATTTTGGCAACTTTTTAAAACCATGATTTTATTGATTTCTTGAGAGACATTTTATTGATTTCTAAGTAATCAAATGTTATGCAAATGCAACAAAACAAGGGGAAATTGGTTTTGGTTATTCAAATTCATAAGTAAAAGAAGAATGCAATTTAATTAAATCCTAAAGCTACTATTTGTAGTCTGTAGTGGAATTCTATAATTAAATCCCAAATCTAAATCGTTGGATGTCTATAGTGGGATTCTATGATTTTTAGAATTTGTAAATGTTAAGTGTAAACCCTATGAGAATTCTTGTTTTGTAATCAAGTACTAAATATTATTATACTTATGCTACTTCAGTTTTCCCATTGAACTATGTAATAATACTTTGATTAATGTTGGGATACTAAGGGGTGTGACATTATGGGCTCAACAATGGTGAGATCCTCAAAATGGTGATAAACGATGGTGGCTGGAGGACTAAGACAAACTGGTGGTGGTGACAGAAAGAGAAAGAAATGATGGTAAGGGTGATTGTCTCGTCCCTTTGTGTTTCTTCTTCAATTTTGAGCTTTTGAGTTTCTCCAATTCTCCAATCTTGCGTCTGTGTTCTCTAGTTGGTCTTAGAGCTTGTGGCCTCTCTGACTCTATCTCTCAATTCTGAGCTCTGAAACGTTTCTTTTCTGCAGTGCTGTCATGGAATGCTAGAAAGTCATCGGCGACGATGTAGTGTATTTGCGAGAAAGAAGAGGTTGCTGTCCACCAAGAACTATAGTTGATTCAAGAGAGAAGTAGTAAGGTTGATCTCTGAGCCATCGTAGGTGTGCCCACGGCGCTGAAACTCCCCAATCGTCTCTTAATGTGTCAAGGAAGAGGAAGAAGACGTCCAAGGGACTAGATTTAAAATAGAGTTAAGTAGCAATTCCGCTTTGGAAGTACACGCTTCAGAGTAGGGCTGTGCACGAAGCCCAAGCGCCCAGTGCGCCCAGCTCGGCCCAGTAAAAAATGGCCCTGCTCAGCCCAGAAAAAATGGACATGACCGGGCTGGGCATTTTTTCGGGCAAGGCCAGGCATTGGGCAAGGTATGTTGCCCTGCCCATTTAATTTGGCCTTGCCCAGTATATATATATTATAGCTGATATAAATATTTGTTTATATAATAGTTAATAGACTTAATACTCTAATATATCCATTAAGTATCTGACCATTAGTTCATTATATTACTAATGATGTCTTGTACTTAATGGACTATGGATGTTATTTAATTCTTTAGGTTATGTGTATTTGATTATTTGTTAAGATATATGGTAATTTTTTAATTTCAAGACTCAAGTTGTAAATTTATTTTGGAATATTCTAAAATGTATAATTATCGATTACATTTGAAGCTTACAATATTATTTATTAGGTATGATTGAATTTTTTTTTTTCCACATAGGGTGTAGTAGGATATCATCACTTAGGCATGGGAAGCCCGCCCTGCCCAGCCCATTATTGCCTAGCCCAAAAATGTTAGGGCTTCTATCGGGTAGGGTCAGGCATTAGGCTGCATTTTACTGCCCAGTGATTCTTTGGGCAGGGCATTGGGCAGGGGTCTCGCCCTGCCCATGCTCACCCCTACTTCAGAGTAATGTTACCGAAGAAGTTTTTTCAGACTCAATTTCACCCTGGAAGTCTAAAAGTGGAGTAATGTTTCTCTTTTCCGTTAAAAAATTGACGTTGACCGTTAAAAACTTGATGTTGAACGTTAACTTTTTAACGAAAAAGGGCAACATTGCTCCTCGATGTATACTTCCGGGATGAATTTGCTACTTAACCCTTTATAATATACGAAAGTTCGTGTAGCGACTATGCTAAAAAATTTTAAAATGTTTGTGGGCTGAACTATGATTGTTAAAATAGTTGGGCATTTTTCTTTAATTTTCCCCAATCCTAAAAAATATTAATTCTAACCCCAACTAATATTTTCCAAAATCTAAAATTTTCTTTTTAACCACCTACAATGGAAGATGAAACACAATGTAGCATTAAAAGTCCAAGAAATCATTTTTATGAATAATTAATAAATTATGACCATATTTTCTCTAATTACATTTAATTCAATACAAATGTCTCTAACTCAAATTAGTATTTAATCATGCAATAATGTCCTAAGCATTAAAAATCTCAATTCAATAATGAAAAAGCCTCTAAAAATATGTTTCAATCAAGAGGTTAATTCCTTTGAGTTTTGGTGGTGAAGAAAGTAGCTAGAGCTTCAATGTGCTACAAATTAAAGGGGACTCTACTAGTTTTCCATTAGCTCAATTCATGTATTATTATGTTCTGTTTGGATTAATTTGTGTATTAGTCCATGTTTATAAGACTTGGATGAGTGTTTATTTGTCCTTGTTGGTTAACATTTGTGTTGAATTTTTCTTTGATGCTCTTGGATTATGTATTGAACTTATTTCCTTATGTTTTAATGAGATTATATATTGTTTGTGATCACTATAGCGTGTAATTGAGTTAATTCATATTGAGTGTCATGAATGTGTTCTCATTTAAAGGGAAACAAGTGCATTAATAATGATTTTCAAACATACTTAAAGTGGTTTTTTAACAATTTATTTAAGAGATGGCTATGAATGCGATCGTATAATTAGTTATTAATTAGATAAATCAGACTCAATGTGATTGTTTGAGGTTTAAAATATGACTTGATGATTAATTAACTCCCAAAATCATTATAAGAAGTTAGGAAAGCCATTAACTTTGCTAGGAAGATTCATTTCTTCATATCCATCCCATTTTTATGAAAATACCAAAAAATATAATAGTTTAACATTTAATTTATTGCATTACTCTTTAAGTTATTAATTTGAAAAATCAAAACCAATTTCCCTTTGTTTTCATTGCATTTGAATTCATTTAGATTACTTAGGAATTACTAAAAGGCTCATTGAGAAGAGAGTACAATTATAGATTTATCTGTATGCAATCTCTGGTAATTTTTTATTTTGGACCCCAAGGCTAACATACAAAAAGCCCTCATCAACCAATTTCATGGAAGGGTATAAATTAAATTAATTATGCTAGAATTGTTTGTTTATTTTTCCTACAGCCACTTGGTTTCAAATTGTGAATTCATTTTAGGCGTATCAAATTAAAGGATATTATTTTCATTCCCGGGGGGAAAACACTACTATAATACTATGATTTTAATGATAACATATAAAGCACACGAAATAGTGGTGAGTTATATGTTTTGGGGTAGACTCTCTATGTACTTTTTAGTCATGATATTAGTGCTTTCATTAAAAGGTTTACACGTGTGTGTGTAATACACATATAATTTAACATAAGATTTAATTACCGTATATTATGTGTTAAATATTACAAATATTATAGTAGAATATCTTTATTCAATTTTTTATGTTATTAAATATTTATTTTCAATATTTTTGTATAAGAATTATAATTGGAATAATATTACATATATTATGCTATTTAGTTTAATAATTATGTTTCCAATAATAAAATACAAAATATAATATATTAAAATAAATAATAAAAATTTCATTATAAATTATAATGTTATTATTTATTTGAAAAGCAGTTTAAAATTTTATTTGTATTTTCAAATATTGACCATAAGAAAAAAATTATTAATTATTTATTGTATTGTATTTATTTTATTTTTTATTTTTAAATAATAAATTTAATGAAACCATACACTTAGCGTCATCACAAAAACTTTGTATACATAAATATATTTAATATGGTTTTTGAAACAAAAATTATGATAAGTGTGTGTGTGTGTGTGTGTGTGTGAAATTTGAATAATATGATCAAACGAAATATACTATTTAATTAATTTATTGATTTAATTTCATACACTAAAATTTAAATGCAAAATTGGAACTGAAAATTTGGATTAATTGAAATATCATTCTATATGAGTAAATAACATTAAAAATGGTATAACAAGTTAATATCACAAAAATCATATAATAGGTATAACAACTATATGTTATATGTATTTTTTTTCTTTACTTTGAAAATTTAGTTTTATTTTAAATTCGTAATATAATTATTTAAAAATGTATTGTTGAGAAAAGATTTATAGAGTATATCATGATAGTTATATTTATAATTCAAGATAATATTAAAAAATGTAATATTTTGTTAATACTTTTGTTGAGTGATTACTCTGTTCGTAAGTTAGATTGAGTTATTAGTCTTGGTTGGTTTCATGTTAGTCACTATAAGATCATAAGATCATTCGAGAGTTTGTTAAGAGCTTACAAACTGCCGTTTAAATCCGTATAAATCGAGGGTTGAACTTTTAAAAAAACTTGAGTTTTGGATAAGCATGCTTTTATGTAGCATAATATTGAGACGAGATCAATTAGGAAATAGGAACATCTTAGTGATTGCATTATCATATAATAGTAAGTCATACAAATACTTAAAGAAAATACACTCTTCTAAATTTCACCTTAAATGAATAAGAGAAGAATGACATCTCTTCCGAACATACGGACACGACATAAAGCAGTTTAGACCAAAACAAGTGAATTATTATTCATAAATATTGTAGTATGCTGATGAGTAGACGACCAACCACAAAATATACATAGATGAACAAAAATTAACAATTTTTCTGATGAGATTAATTAGGAGGAGGAGAGAAGAATAGGATCGTGGGAATAGAAGGCATCTTAGGCAATGGCGGAATTGTTGCCTGTGGTACTGTAGGAAAAGGAGGAAGTGTAGTTTCTGGTTAAGGAAGATTTGGGAGATTTGTCGGCAAAGCCCCAAAGGAGGAACATTAATTTTGGGTTGAGGAATTGTTGTTGGGATTCAATGCAAAGGTGGCAATGCTGTTGGTTTCGGCAAGTTACCTGGAATTGCAGGCAAGTTTGGTATTGAAGGTTGCGTTATTTGAAGAAGACGACGAGATTCCGCTCCACTTGAACGGATCATCAAGAAGGAGTGATAATGACAAATAATAGATGAGGAGATTATTATTATTATTATTTGGAATAATAATAATAATAATAATAATAATAATAATAATTTATTATTATTATTAGGATTAATAATAATAACAATAAAAAAATTATTATTGTTAAGGAAAAATCAAGGGGTTAATAATTATTATTAATCCTTTAAACTAATTCACGTAATTAGTTTATCAGTGATTCGAATAAGTGACTGACAGCGATGATAAACATTTTTTGGCAAACATTGACATTTATCTTATCCCAACAACTTCAGTGAAGAAAAGGATACAAGGTTGAGGTGGGTAACCATAATCTTATAATCATGTATGTAAATGTTTATGTAATAATTAGCTGATCATGTACGCTGGTTGAATTACTTGTTTTATGTTTTCCTGGCCATGGATTTGGGGCTGCGTGTCCTAGACAAGGGCTGCGGTCCTTAGCCGTTAACTGCAGTTACGGTTATATGTAATTTCTTCCATGCTTTAACATGTGCTATTATGTCATCTTTATTTTCATACATGTGCATGAGATTAACTGTTACCCTAGGGTCCATTCATTTGGACTCTAGACCACGTGAAAGATATAGGCAATGGTTTGGGATCAAAGGGTAAGATGCAGCTGTAAGAGTTACAGCGGTCAAAATATTTTGAAACTTCCTAGAGAAATTAGGATTAATTAGACTGTACTTAACGTTTATCATTCGCCTATAATTTGGATTACTATATTAACATCCAACTATTGGATGAATTCGAATCGCGAAAAATTAGTCCGTATTTTCCAAACTAAGTTAATTTCAAAAACTTCTATTACGAAACCAAAGGTCCCAAAGGTCGGGCGTCATAACAAATACAAAGTTGTGAGTAATGAAAGGAAAATGACCCATCAAGCATTTAGCAAGATGTGGTACTTTCCCCTTGTGCCTAGACTTCTGAATTTGATGTTGACAAGTTACGGCAGCTGAAGAAGAGCATGCCAGTGACGCTATGCAAGTCAGAGATGGTGTTTCCTCCTACCTTATTTGACTCAATGGAGCATTTGCTTGTTTACTTGGCCTATGCGACAAGGGTTAGATGTCCACAACAATATAGGTGGATGTATTCGTTTGAGAGGTTATATATATATATATATATATATATATATATATATATATATATATATATATCGCATTGTTACCATTATAGGTTTTTACGCACTCTCAAGTACAAGATCAAAAATCAAAGGTACATTGAAGGATCTATTGTGAAGCATATCTAGTCGAAGAGGCCACAAAATTTGCGACATACTATTATCCCTTTGCAATTATATCAAGATGGAGAGGGGTACCTCGCAATGATGATGGCGGTGATACAAGTGATCAAATATCTATATTTAATTTTCTAGGTCGAGTTGTGGGAAAATGCTCAAGGTCAACTCTAGAAGGAAGAGACAAGCGAGTGGTGGAATGGTACATTCTAAACAACTGTGAAAAGGCCGCTTCATACTTAATGTAAGATTTCCTATATTTTTTCTATTACGGTAACTATTAAAGTATTATTTACATTTTTTTTGTTACAGTTATTTCTTCAATTTGATCTAATCCATAAATCCTTTGATGTCGGATTCCGAACTTGATCAATTCAAGATTGTTGAGTTTCCTCAATGGTTCTAGTCTTACTTCATGCAAAATCAATGATCTCTCCATGATGTTGCGTGGAGTTTATCTTACGGAGCTGCCATGGTTGTTACCCGGTGTCAAAAATATGTAATCAATTATCATTTTGCAACTGTAAAAGTGAACGAAAAAACACTAAGTTGCAATTATGGTGTATATTGCCGAGGTAGCCTAGTTGATGGAGTTGAGGGCGACTACTACGGGAAGTTAATTGGAATAATTTAGCTAGATTATCATTGGGACAAGTTAGTGGCTCTTTTTAAATGTGAGCGGTTTGATAACTCTCATCGTGGGACAAAAGTTGACAAATATAGAAATGTTGAGATTTGATGGTCAAGGAGATATACGGTTGGTTATGACCAATTCATACTTTCTCAACAGGCGTAACAAGTTTATTATACATCATACCCCACATCCTGCCAAGGGTGGAAGGGAGTTATTAGAACCAAAGCACGCAATATTATACCTAAGTCGAGAGAGTCAGAAACAAATGACTGTATCAATGAACCGTTCGAAGCTGATGTGGAACATGTACTGTGTAACATCCCAAATTTCTGGGATTTTAACATTGGAATATTGTGTGAGAAATTTGATTAAGAAATTTGGCCTAAATAAGTATGATATTAATTATTGGAAATTGAGGTCTATTTTCCTTAATTTATTTCGGGAAAAGAATAAATTCAAGGAATATTTATAAGTGATAAATTTAGGCCCAAACATTATAGGATTTATTTCCATGATTATTCAAGAATTGCAATTAGGTTTAATTGCAAATAGATTAATATAAAAAAATAAAAAGGATTATTAAACCAATTAATAAAAAAAAAAGAGATGAAGAACGAATGGGACCAGAAAAAGGCGGATTCAACGTAATGAAGGGAAATGGACAGATGCTAGGCACGCAAGTCAGAGGAAAGGAAATGCGCAGATGCTAGGCACGCACGCTTACGTAAGAACGGTTTTCAGCGTGCAACATGCAAGTAGCTTCTTGGACCAACGGTTCCTTGCTTGGACTGGATCATTGATCCCTATATATATATATATATATATATATATACGTGCCTCTGCCTTTCATTTTTCATTCTCTCAGAGACGCATAGTGAGAGATAGAGAGAGTGACCGTGGAGTGAGAGGTAGCTGGAGGAGTTCTACCCTGTTTAAGATTGCTGAAAACAGAGTAGGAGCAGCGAGCTTGAGTCTGTCGCTCAATCCTTGAAGACCGAAGGTGATCTTCATTCTCCTTTCTGTCTTCGTTTTTCAGTCATAGATAGCTAGGATAAGATCAAAAAGAACCTAAACTAAATGCACCAAAACAGAAACCGAAACAAAGAAAGAAAACGAATAAAACAGGGGCTGATGTCTAGTACTGTAGGCGTTTCATTTCTGCACGAGACGTCATTCGGCGGTCAACTTAGTGTGTGTATATATGTTTACATGTCTGTATATGCACTTTCTGAAAGAAAAAGAAATCTGTTTCTGTGTGTGTACCGAGAGAGAGAGGAAGAAAGAAAACAAGTTATATATGTGTGTACGTATAGCCTGTGAAAGGAAAAGAAGAAGCCGAGAGTTTACTGTTTCTGCATCTATACGTGTGAAAGCCGTGACTGTTTGCATTTTATTTTTCTGCATTTAGGTTCTGTTAGAAACCGAAACTCACAAGCTGCATATTTGGTCCTGTATATGATAATGAAGACTTGTTGCTTGGAAAGAAGTGAAAAGCTGAATCTGAATTAAAAAAAAAATGCTAAACGTGTATGTATATAGTTAGTCATGCATGGTTTGCTGTCAAAGAAAAGCTTGCTGTCATGAATCTTGTTTTATATCCATTAATGTTATCGTGCATGCCTTGTTGTTATAAAGAAAAGGGAAAAAGGGAAGGCAAAGGATAAATGAGTGTGTGTGTGTGTGAAACTGAACCTAAAAGCATGTAGATATGAAGACAACAAGTTTTAAAGCTTAGGTTGCTGTTTCATACGGTTTTGTGTTCTGTTTGTTTTGTTTTAATACCTTAATGCATTAAGGTAGTTGATATAGACAAAAGGAAAGAGAATAAAACAAGTATAAAGAAAGAGAATGAAATAGCTTTATGCTTGTGTGTGCATCATGTTGCCCAGTGGAAAAAGAAAAGAAAAGCTGATTGGAAACATGAATATATATATGTATGCATGATGTGTACGTAGTTACTGTTTTTGAAGAAGGAAAATATATATATTTGTGTTTTTGGCATGGGAAACACTAAAATACTTAATAAAAATTAGCATTCTTGACAAGGTTGGTCTTTATTTATAGATTAAATGAAATCATATTTTGGTATAATGATGAACATTTATTGTTTTTGATAAATAAATTGTTGATAAGTAATATTAATTGGTAAATAATAATACCAAAATAATTAGACAGAAATTAATGTTATTATTAGGAAAGAGTAATAATGACCAATGGTAAATGGGGAATAATAATAATAATAATAATAATAATAATAATAATAATAATAATAAAATTATTATTAAGGGATTAATAATAATTATTAATCCTTTAAACTAATTCATGTAATTAGTTTAATTGCGATTCGAATAAGTGACTTACAGCGATGATAAACATTTTTAGGCAGCCCTTGACATCATTTTCTGATCCCAACTACTTCTGTCCAGAGTCAAGGATTCAAGGTTGATGTAGGTAACTTTAATCTTATAATCATGTGTGTAAGTGTTTATGCATTTATTAGCTGATCATGTATGCTGGTTGATTTATTTGTGATATATGTTTTTCCTGGCCATGGATTTGAGGCTGCGGTCTCATGGGGCTGCGTGTCCTAGACAAGGGCTGCGGTCCTTGGCCGATAACTGCGGTTACGGTTATTTGTACTTGTAAATGCTTCCATGCTCTAACATGTGCTAAATTGTCATTTATACTTTCATACATGTGCATGAGATTAATTGTTACCCTGGGGTCCATTCACTTGGACTCCAGACCCTGTGAAAGATACAGGCACTAGTTCGGGATCGAAGGGCAAGAAGTAGCTGTAAGGGATACAGTGGCTGGAATCTTTTGGAAAATTAGAGTTTATTGTACTGTACTTAATGTTTATCATACGCTTATCTTTGGATTACTGTAACTAACATCCAACTATCAGATGAATTCAAATTGCGAAAAATTAGTCCACATTTTCAAACTAAGTTAATTTCAAAAACTTTTGTTACGAAATTAAGTCGTCCAAATCTTCTCGATGCCTGTTTTCCGCGTTAACTCTGATGAATAAAGGCCCCAAAGGCCGGGCGCCACAGTTATGGTATCAGAGATAGGTTTGGACAAAGTTTTTGAAAATGATTTAACAAAACTAAGTTGTTTTGAAAACTGAAAGATAAATTTTCTATTGTTAACGATCAATTTTCTTAACGTATAGTACTAAAACATTACAATGGTCAACACAAGAGGCGGCCTGAGACGTGTTGCAGAGCTGGCACCCCAGCAAGAAGAAAATCCACCTGTACGTGGAAGAGGAAGAGGCTGAGGCCGGGGAAGAGGCCAAGGTCAAGTAGGTCAAGGAGAAGGCAGGGGAAGGCTCAATCAACAAGAACTACTAGTCCAAGATCCCATGCAACAAGTAATGGGGATACTGGACGAACACCAAGATGCACTTAGGGAGCTTCGAGAAGAGGTATTCCTGCTGAGAACTGAACGAGACGAAGAAAGGCAACGTGCAGAAGCTGAAAGAGTACGACTAGAGGATGAGGGAAACCAGGAAGATGACCCTCCTTATGTAGACATTCCACCTCCTGTTCACCCACAACGCCTGAGGGAAATCAAGGAGTCTCAATTCTGGACGATCCAATTCTGTAAACACAACCCTCCATCGTACACCGGTGAGATGGATGTACAAGTTGCTGAGCATTGGCTTCTCCGTCTTAAAAAGATCTTTGAAGTGATAGACTGTCCAGAAGAGCGGAAGGCATAACTTGCCATTTACAAATTAGAAGGTGATGCAGACCATTGGTGGAAGAGTGTGGCTAAGGCTCTGCGTGCCCAATACATCCCAATCACCTGGGAGTTGTTCCAAAAGAAATTCAATGAGAAGTATTTTCCCGACTCAATCCAAGTAGAGATGGAGGCTGACTTTCTGTCCATTAAGTAGAAACCTGGAGAATCGTTTGACCAGTACCTTTCCAGATTCATCAAATTATCCCGCTATTCCTCTAATTTGAAGAAGAACGAAGATGAGGAGTGGAAAGCTAGAAGGCTTATTATGGGTTTGAAATTTGAGATGAGGAATAGGCTGATCTCTCAACGTTTCCTTACATTCCATCAAGCGGAGGAGGAATGTAGGATAGTGGAACGCAATCTAAAGGAATTACATGCTAGTAAAATAGAGATGACTCACGGTGGGAATGGACATGGAAATTCCTCAAACAATCAGAAGAGGAAAGGAAGCTGGTCTGGTTACAGGGGCAACAACAAGAAGCCCAATCATTTCCGACAGAACAACTCAAGACCACCTGCACCTCGATCTTGTGATAAGTGCGGGAAGAGCCACTTAGGGACAAGTTGTGATGGGAGGCTGATCTGTTTCAAGTGCAACCAGCCAGGGCACTTCAGTTTCAATTGCCCACTAAATACTGGAGAGAGAAGGCCACAGAACACCGGAGATAAGAGGCCACAGAATCAAGGAAGGGTGTTTGCGTTGACTCACGAAGAGGCCCGGCAGTCCCCCGACATGATCCAAGGTATGATCTCACTTAACGGCAATTCTCTACAAGCATTATTTGATTCTGGTGCTAGTCATTCTTTCATTGCCTGTGACTGTGCTAAAAGGCTAGGGATGAACACATATAGACTACCTTATGATCTGATTGTGAATACACCGCTAGGTGTTAAGACCATGGTGTCTAATGCATGCTTGAATTGTGTATTGACTTTTAATGGACATGAATCCACGTTAGATTTAATCTGCTTACCGTTGGTTGGTATTGACATCATACTGGGATTGAACTGGTTGATGGCCAACAACACCTTGATTGATTGCGGTAACAAGCGAATCTTGTACTCACAATCAACAATGAATACTACAGCAAGCGATTTAAATTTCCTCACTGCCCAAAAAGCAAAGAAATGTTTGAATCAAGGTTGCCTAGGGTACATGGTATTTTTCTCCATGCAAACAGAGACTGAACCATCATTGGCAGAGATTCCAGTAGTGAACGAATTCCCGGAAATATTTCCAACAGATATTAGTGGACTACCACCGGAAAGGGAGGTAGCGTTTACTATTGAATTGATGCCAGGCACGGGACCCATATGAAAAGCGCCCTACAGAATGGCACCCAGCGAAATGGCAGAATTAAAGAGCAAATTGAGGAATTGTTAGAGAAAGAATTCATTCGGCTTAGCGTATCACCTTGGGGAGCTTCGGTGCTATTTGTGAAGAAGAAGGATGGGAGTCTTTGACTCTGTATTGATTACCGGGAGTTGAACAAAGTGACAATAAAAAACAAATATCCACTCCCGAGAATTGATGATCTATTAGACCAATTAGCTGGTTCTTGTGTTTTCTCCAAAATTGATCTGTGTTCGGGATACCACCAGTTGCGTGTAAGAGCTGTGGATATTCTGAAGACGGCTTTCAGGACCAGATACGGGCACTATGAGTTCATGGTGATGCCCTTTGGTTTGACCAACGCACCTGCAGTGTTCATGGACTACATGAATCGAATCTTTCGTGAATATCTGGATCGATTTGTGGTAGTCTTAATTGATGACATTCTGGTTTACTCTAAGAGTAAGGAGGAGCACGAGCACCATCTGCGACAAGTACTCAATGTATTGAAAGAGAAGCAACTTTATGCCAAGCTAAGCAAGTGCGAATTTTGGCTTTCAGAGGTTAAATTTTTGGGCCATGCGATATCACAGGAAGGGGTCGTTGTCGATCCTAGTAAAGTGGAAGCAATACTAGACTGGAAAAGACCAGAGACAGCAACTGAGATACGGAGTTTCTTGGGTCTGGCGGGATACTACCGCAGATTCATAAAAGATTTCTCCAAGATTGCCTTGCCATTAACAAAGCTGACGTGAAAGAACCAATCATTTGTTTGGGATGAACGTTGTGAGGGTAGTTTCAGAGAATTGAGAGAGAGGTTGACTACAGCACCAGTGTTGATTATCCCAGATCCAAGTGAGACCTATGTTGTCTATAGTGATGCTAGTAAGCATGGATTGGGATGTGTCCTGCTGCAGCAGGGCAGAGTGGTGGCTTATGCCTCTCGACAGCTGAAACCTCACGAGTTAAATTATCCAACTCATGATTTAGAGCTCACGGCCGTTGTGTTTGCACTGAAAATTTGGCGGCATTATTTATATGGTACTACTGTGGAACTGTACTGCGACCACAAGAGTCTCAAATACCTCTTTGACCAGAAAGAGCTAAACATGAGACAACGTAGATGGTTAGAGTTGCTGAAAGATTATGACCTGGAGATCAAATACCATCCGGGGAGAGCTAATGTTGTTGCAGATGCGTTGAGTAGAAAAGTGGTGCAGACGACATTCATGATGATCCACAAACAAAAATTATTAGAAGATTTCAGGGATCTGAATCTGTCACATCAGATTGCTATGAAACTGAAAGAGCCTCATAAGGCGTATCTTGGAAGTCTTCTTGTTAGCCAAGGAGAGTATGATTTATGTGATGAGATTGAGGACCATTGCAAAGGCTTGAAATTCCGGAATGGAAGTGGGAACATATTACCATGGATTTTGTGATGGGATTACCCAAGATCAGGCATATTGATGCGATCTGGGTAGTGGTTGACCGTTTCACTAAATCAGCACATTTTATTCCCATCAAGGAGATAGTAAGACTCCATGGCACACCCAAAAGTATTATTTCCGACAGAGACCCACGATACACATCCCGATTCTGGCAAACTGTACACGAAGCTCTGGGGTCGAAGTTAAAATTTAGCACAACCTATCACCCCCAAACCGACGGACAATCAGAATGAACCATACAGACGTTAGAAGACATATTGAGAGCGTGTGTATTGGACTTCAAAGGGAATTGGGATAGATATCTTCCGCTAGCAGAGTTTGCCTACAATAATAGCTATCATTCGAGCATTCAGATGGCTCCGTTTGAAGCTTTATACGGTAGGAAGTGCCGGTCACCTATCTGCTAGACGGAATTGTCGGAGAGAAGGCTAATTAGGCCAGATCTAGTCGACCAAACCTCTGAGCACATTGATCTCATTAAGAAGAGACTCTTGGTAGCACAAAGTAGGCAGAAAAGCTATGCTGATAAAAGGAGAAGACCTTTGGAATTTGAAGTAGGAGATCATGTATTTCTGAAATTATCTCCTGTTACGGGAGTAGGTAGGACCTTAAAAAGGAAAAAGCTGAGTCCTCGATATGTTGGTCCATTTGAAATATTGGCGAAGCGGGGACCAGTAGCCTACCAGTTAGCTCTACCCCCAAACATGGGTAAGCTTCATGACGTATTCCATGTCTCCCAATTGAAAAAGTATCAACCGGATCCTGATCATGTCATAAAGTATGAAGATATTGAACTCCGACATGATAATACCTTTGTGGTTGAGCCGATACAAATCATTGATCGCCAGGAAAAGCAGCTTAGGCACAAGAGTATACCGTTTGTGAAAGTAGTCTGGAAGGGACTGTCTCCTGGAGAGGCAACCTGGGAAACTGTGGAAGACATGAAGAAAAAGTACCCGGAATTTATGGCTCAGAATCTGTAAGGTATGTAGCAAATTTCGAGGACGAAATTTAAATTAGGGGGGGGGGAGAAAATGTAACATCCCAAATTTCTGGGATTTTAACATTGGAATATTGTGTGGGAAATTTGATTAAGAAATTTGGCCTAAATAAGTATGATATTAATTATTGGAAATTAAGGGGGGGGGGGAGAAAATGTATCATCATTGTATTTCGCGTTAACTCTGATGAATAAAGGCCCCAAAGGCCGGGCGCCACATACTGCCTGTAATTGTTGCCGATGATGATGTACCAAGCAATTTGTTTGAATACGATGCGGAGTTGAATTGATTCCTATCCATATCGTAGATGAGGAATCAGACAATGAGGAGTAAGAGAATTACTCTGATAGTGAGTCTAAATTCGATAACTATGAGACTCCAGAGGAAGGCATGTAAGGAGAGGTCAAATAAACAAAATCTTCCAATTGACTTATGTTAGTTCTTTGTTTATAACCATCTGTTATACTACATACTACGCTAATTTGATAGTGCCATATTAAGTATATCTTTTATATATTTTGACATAATGTTTGTCAGTGTTCTTAGATGAATTGTTCAATAGGGTGTTCAGGCAGTGGTCATAGTGGTGGTAGAGCCCAACCCTATCATATCAGAGGTGGTAGGGCTATGCCATCTAACCTGTGTTTAAGTTGAGGGCTTAGTTCTTCACTAGAGCTGCCGCCATTTCATATGTCATCTTCACTGTCCACTACCGACTCTGTTATGGGCAATACAAGTGTGCCTTTCAATTGCCCTTATCCATAGCAAGGGGCAAAGCATGTATACTTTATGATTTTTGATTAATTTACATTTTTAGTTGTATTTAAGCAACTATGTACTAAAATTTTGTATTACATCACATTTCTTCCTTTAGTACACTGCATCTCCTCAAAGCCAGGTTAGGGAAGCTAGTTCCTCCATAACACCAGTGTGGGGATTAGTTGATCTTAAGACAGGGCTAGTGTGGATTCATCCTCATGGCAACATAGAGTAAGTCATGTAAAGTTACTAGTAATGTTATAATGTTCTACCTTTTGTTTGCATGCTAATTTGCATCATTTCTCTGTAACAAGATTTGAGCCTTACAATCTGGTCACGGATTTCATGTTGGCCTAAATATTCCATAATTTCACTCAATCTTGGGGCAATTGGAAAGAGATTCCTAAGGAATATCGGGAGGAAGGAGATATTCTCCTGATCTCATTTCTCCTTTTTTCTCATTGGCCAAATCTGGGCCATTGATTGAGAAAATGAGAGAAAAGTAAAAATAGTATTGTATTGATTGGATGGATGTGATTTAGAGATTATGAGGGATAATGAGAAAAGGAAGAGGAGAGAAACCCAATCCATATCGGGATGCTTGGATCAATGAGTTCTTGGTAAGTTTTGTAAATTATGGTTATTAATTTCTTATCCAAATGCAAACCGATTAAGTACTTTTATCATTTCAAGAACTAATTGTTCGTTATTGATTTTTAGCACCACTTTAGGTGGTTTCCTAACCATCAATAAGATTTGAAAAAAGCCTACAACTCTAAGGGAAACAAGTGGTTGTCTGGTAAGTTTTATAAATTAAGACATGGTATAGGCAAGACTGATTAGATTCAACCTGAGACTGCAGAGATATTACTTCAAAGATCGGCCATCGATCCCAAATTTAGAGAAAAGTAAGAAAAATGAATCAAATAGGGTCCATATGGATGGACCGTCATATACTGGTGGCTCCATTCCATACATAAAGCATCGACGAAAAATTATGAGTACAATTATTTTTTATTTCAGTATTCAATATTTTGTATTTTGATGTAATTTATTAACGATCATCATATGTGTTTGTAGGAAACGTCTGGGGAAGTTCTTGTAGAATTGATTGAGTGAGCTACCTTTGAGCAGACCCATTCCTAGGAGTCTTTTGAAGGTAATGGGCGCCACTGGATCAACGTGAGGTCGCAGCAAGTAGCGGTGAGACATTTATTGCATTTGTTATTTGTTTCAGGCACCAACATAATTTTTAATTTCACATACCTCATTTGTCATATATATTTTTGTGCTTGTAGGAAACCTATCATAAGCTGACACAGAAGAGAGACTCTCAAAGTGAGGGCAACCTCGCATCCTCTCAATCTAATAACGAGAGTCTATTCATTTAAGGTTGAGGGTGGATTTAACAAGAAAGGCAGACTCTTCGAAGTAGGTGCCTCTACTAGCCGACTGAAGCCTACAAAGCGCTTCTCATCCGGCAGTGAAGGTGTTGCTGCAGGTAAACGTAATACATTTGCTATAGATTATTATGTTTCATTCCCTTATCCATTTAAATTAAGTACCTAAAAACAAAACCTCACTTCCTAATGTTGTTTTTTCAGATGAGCTTAAAAGGATGAAGGCGTTGGTGCAGGAGCAAGCATCTTGTATGCAGGAGCAAAAAGAGAAGATATGGCAGCAAGCACAAGACCTACAACCGACACAAGAGATGATGAGGCAGATGCAACTTGTACTATAGTCCTTAACCAAGGGCAAGAGTACGTGGTTAGCTCTCGGTGATGATGACCATCTTGGTGACGATGATGATGATCATTCTGCTGCTTTTTAGACTATTTTTTAGTAGATATAGTTTGCAACATTATTATTATATTTTCTTTTTTCTATATAAACTCTTTATGATTGTTATTTTATATTTTTATTATACACAAGTTTTCTTTATTTTGAGTTTTTATGCTATTTTTACATATTTTTTTATTGCAATTTTATAAAATTTGTAATCTTTTTATTTTTTTAATATTTTATATATTTTTTTGGAAAAAAAAATTATATATTTTTGTAAAAGTTTTTATGCAATTTTATATTTTTTTTAATATTTCCGTAAAAAAATTTATATTTTTTAATGCAATTTTATTATTTTTAAGTAATTTTTATTTTTTTAAAAAATTGGATTTTGTGACGGAATCAGATTCCAACGCAAAACTCAGAAATTTGCGACATAATTGAATTTCGTCGCAAAACTCAAAATCAGAAATTTGCGACAGAATGGAATTTTGTTGCAAATTTTTGACATTTGCAACAAAAAACGATTTTGTTGCAAATGTTAGAATTTGCTATGAAATTCCATTCCGTTGCAACTTTCAAATTTTTGTGATGGAAAATAAATTCCATCGCAAATTTCAAAATTTGCGACAGAATTTTCTTTTTCCGTCACAATTGCGATGCAATTTTTTGTGACGGACTGATTCTATCACAAAAGAGTTTTTCAACGGAAAATTGTTAAAATGATTTTTTTTGTAGTGTTAATTTCCTATAGGATTAAGCTTCATTATAGGATTAATTTAGGACCATTGGATTGTAATACATGTGCAACAATCCTAGCCATACATCTCACATGTGCTTAGTTGCAATTGTTAACTTTTGGGTTTAATTAAGCTTAAGTACCCTTTTAATCAAGTACTTAAGGGCCCTTTTATTGCAAATGTAAATATAGGATTTATTGTTTGTCTAATGATGATCATTTGCACTTTATTAATCAAGCTTTATCCTTCCTTGGCATTTAAATCAGCCCTCTAATGGCATCATTATCTTTGAAAATAATGGCCTTAATTTATGCCTTTGATTGCCTTTAATCAAATTGAAAATATTTACGCAAGTTAGTTCACATTTGATTAGGAATTTTTTTTAATAGGCATATGTAATTTTTTTTTTTCATAAATTGCCTTAATTATTATGCATCTTATCCTCTTTAGTCTATACTATTTTAATTATTTTCTAGCTCTTGTCATTAGAGAAAAATATAGCCCTAATAGATAGTTACAAGTGTTTGCCACTAATCTTAATAAACTCAAATCCATTAATTCAAGACTTCTTGTCAATTAATAAAAATTTGACAAATTGTCTCTTATTCCCTTTTTATGTCTCATAATTAACATTTGGTTAATTAATTCTAAAGTGGAATTTGGATAATAATATAACCAACGGATTATAGTTCTTTGATACACATATTCACATTTGTATTTTGCTAATTTATTTATCAAAATACAATGCTTACATGAATTATGAAAATTAGGATTTTACAACAATCTTCATATGATCCACATATCAATTAATAACATAGAACTTCACACACAACCAAAACCAATAAAAGAAAATATTACAAATAGTCATCACGTACAACTCTTCCTCACGTACCGAAATAATACCAGAAAGAAATTTAAGCAACAGAAATGATTACATGATGAGATACGACTATATCAAGTGAAGCTAACAGATGAGGAACATCAAGTGAACTAATTTTTGCTCAGATTAATTAGAAGGAGGAGGAGAGAAGAAAGGGATAGAAGGAATAGAGGGAATAGAGGGAATGCTTGGGAAGGAGTTTAAAGAAGGCAGTGGAGAAAGAGTGACTGTTGGGATTGTTGGAATGGTAGGCATGGAAGGAAGATTAGGGATGTTAGTAGGCAAAGGAGGGACATTGTTTGGCTGAGGAATTGTTATTGGGATTGAAGGCAAGTTACTTGGAATTCCCGGCATGTTTGGTATCGAAGGCTGAGTCGTTTGGAGAAGACGACGAGCTGCTACACTCGAGAATGTGAGAGCCAGAAGGAAAGTGATGAGGATGGAGTTTGTAGAAGAAGCCATGAATGGATTATGAGGTTAATTAAAGAGTGAAGAAGACAATGTGTAGTAAGACGATGAGGCTTTTGGGTCGTGTTTTGATGAGAATAGCAATAAGGTTTATTGTCTTATATAGACAGAGGCCGAGACAAAAATTCTGGGGTTAGGAGAGCGATAAAGATTCTTTAAGATGTTTTGTTAGTTCACCAATTTTCCTGTATGGCATGTATTCTCTTGGAGTTGGATTGATTAGCTAGGTTGGTGGTTCTTATTTTACTCTCAACATTGAGGTTGGATTGATTAGCTGGGTTGGTGATTCTTACTTAACTTTCAACTTTCAAGCGTAAGATGGCCAACTATATCATATTTTAGTTTAGACGAAAAGTGGAAATAACAACAACAACAATTAATAATTGACTGAGTTAAAACCCCTTGAGTACGATTAATTTTTATTGCTAGTGTTTCGCCTGATAAAGAAACCTCTTCACAACAAATTATGTTTTTTCTAGTCCTATATGCCAGTCCTCCCATTAGTTAGACTAGTATTTTTTGCGATACAGTAGTTAAAATAATATTTTGTTTTAAGCATTTCAATAGACCAATGATTGAGCCATATTTTATAGGCTTTTTTCATGATTAGGGAAAAAATATTCATAATTTGTTAATTATTCATGTATAGACTTTTGATTCTACCTTGTTCTTAATATTGCTTTGTAGGTGTTTTGGAAGAAAATTTTGAAAGTGTGGAAAATGTTAATTTGAATTAATATTTTTGAAGATTGGAGAAAATTACAGAAAAAGCCCAAAATTTTTGGAAATTGCAAATCAATGAAAATTAAAAGGACCAAGGAAAATTATAGAAAAGGTCTCAAATTGTTTGAAAATTATAGTTCAGCCCACAAACTTAACTTGAGTTTGTTGTATCAATGTTTTCCATTAGCAACATTAACAACGTTATTGTAACATCTCAAATTTTGGGACAAAGAGCTTAGGAATATAATTGAGATAAAAAGGCTGCTAAACCAGAGAAAGTTCAAGATCTTAAGCTTATTAGAAAGAAAAGCTTAAGATAATTATCAAAGTTATTTTTGGACCTTAAAAATTTAGGGGAAATTTATAAAATGTTATTTTGAGGGTCTAGAAATATTATAAGGGGAGTTTATTATGAAAACTTTGCGTAGAAATTTTAGAATCAATAGTTTAATTTATGTCCTAGGATAATTTTGTGCCGAAATTAAGAAGGGGGTTAAATAGTAATTTAATTTTACCCCAAGATTGTGAATGGGTTTGGGCAAAATCAAAGCCCAATTTGCATAGACTCACATGCTTCCTTATTCTTCTTATAATCATGTGCCCCTCTCTTGTGCTCAACCATTCATTCAATTGTGCTTATTCATTCTCATCTTTTCTTACTGACTGTGAGCCAAGCCCAATTCTTTTAAGGGTTTTGGTTTTCTCATGTTGCATGAGAAAACTAAATTTCCTAAACACACATGAAATTGTGGGACCCACATATACATATATTAATTAATATATGTATATGTGGGTCCCATCATTTCATGTGTGTGTGACATGAGAAATTTTTTTTTCTACGATGAGAAACATTACTCCCTTCTTTTAATCACAATTCGGACAGTAAAGCACCTACACTTATTCAACGCATTACATCATTATCTTCATTCAGCCCATGTACCCAATAAAAGTCATTCCACCTATATTTATCATACTCATTCACCTTTTCACTCTATTTATATCAGTTCGGCAAGTCACAAAACGCAGAAGAAGAGTGAGACATCTGTTTCATGCGAATAATAGACACCTCACGCCTCTTATGCAGCTCCCATATTTCACTATTTCTCTGTGTGTTTGCATGCCCGTAGAACCTATGCACCCTCATTTACCCATTTTGCCATACTTTCTCATTCTCATTCTTTCCTTCCGCTATTGTTGAGCAAAAAACGAGAGTGAGAGACTGAGAGGGAGTTGCAGTCGAGAGTTGAGAGCGAGAGATCGAGAGAAAGAAGAAGGTCCAACCGTTACATGAAAACTTAGAAAACAACCAAGGTGAGTTTTCGAGCTTCATCCTATTAGTTCTGCATGCGTGCTCTGTTTTCGGAGTTCCAAAACAGAGGAAGTTTGGCATGTCTAAAATTTCTAGATTTTACACGAACCATTAGGAAATAACAGAGGATGCTTAATGGTGTTGCATGCACGTCACGATGGAGTTTTCTTTAGTTTTTGTAAATTTTCTGCATATTCACCGAAACAAAACAAGAAATAAGGTTTGCCATTAGTTATAGCCGAACCTGAACCTTATGTTTAGAAGTGTTAAAGTCGAGTTTAATAATGAAAAGGCTTAAGGAAGTCTAAATAAGTTGTTGGACATGAAGAAAATTAGTAAGTACGAAAGTTTATGATATGCTTTGTGGTGCTCAAGAGTAGGGATGAATATGATTTAGGAATTGTGCATTTATCGGAAATGATTTTGCAGTAAACAAAGTTGCAACTTAAGGATTTTTAAAATCAGTAGGTAAATTCCATTAGAGGTTGATTTATGAATTTCAAAATTTATAGGAATTGTCAATTTCCCTGAGCTCAAGAGAAAAGCAAATCAAAAGGGATTTTGGTAAAGGTATTGTTTTGGAAGGAGCAACTGGTGAGTGAATAATGTCTCAATCTAATTTCTATAATTGACATTTTTTATTATTAAACTTTTATGTTTATTTCTATATTTAAAAGTATGATTTTGTGAAGGAATAATTGTTGATAGTATATGAGTAAAGAAAGGTGATTTTGTTCATTGTTGTTAGGTATTTCCTTCCCATTGTTTCAAAGCATAATTCATGATTATGGAGTTAAATGGAAATGATATCTTTGAGATATTTTTCATAAATTTTATATTGGAACAATCTTGGATTTTGGAAAATTTATAAGCTATAATTTATTATTCAAAATGAAATGTTTTTACACGAGTTCTTAATGTTTTAAAAAGATTTTAGCTACAGATTATATTAAATCAAATGTTTTATTTCGTACATGAAATTATTTGAATAACGATATTTATATAGAGTTCTATTTTATTCATGATTTTATGGTTTATAAATTGAAGTTTATTGCTATATTATTATTGTCAAAAGGTAAAGATGTTTAAATTATTTTTTCTTTGTATTATTTTAATTTATAAGAATGAGACGTTATTCACCGGAAAATTTGTTTTGGTTCAGACGATATCGCTGATCCTTTACCTCCTGCTGAGCGGTGAAGGATCGGTATAATGACTTAAAGCTTGCGATCTCATTTTGGAGTGCTACTAGTTGATGTATTTATAAACCTAGACTTTTTGTATTATTAATTAATGCTAGATGCTCCACATAGTCTATAGGTAGGATCCATACCTTCCTTTTGTTGTTTGGAGCACATGAATATTCTAGATTATCGTATTATGATTATTAAATTAGTATTTGTATGTAAGTTTAAGGCTTAAGGGATGTCAGTCCTCTCATATTCCGTGTCAGTCACCCCTTGGGTTTTCAGGGTGTGACAGTTTTAGGATTAAAAATATACTTTATAAATGTAAGAGATCAAAAGTATATCTCATGTAAACTTAAGGAACTAAAAGTATACTTTAGCCTTCCTTTTCTTATTTTTTTTAATGGATCTATATATATTACTCTCCCCATTTCTTTTTATAAGAAACTTTTAATGGAATAACCTAAATCAAAAAGTTGGTTAAAGACAATAAATACGTAAATATTATAACATTTATCTCAAAAATTAATAACCTTATTTATGGGGAGATAGAGAATAAGAGAGACAATAATAAAATTATAATAATAAATATGATTGATGCTTTGGGCATGTCAAATAACTAAAGGAGGTCCAAGAAGAACTAAGATGCTTAACGATTATGTATCAAGATGAATTAGTTTATTTTGCATTTTATTTATTTAATTACGATTTTTTATATTTGGTGAATTTTGAATTAAACAGTTTGGACTATTTATTAGATGTCATTATCTTGTAAAATCCGTTTGATATATACTATATATTATATGAGCGTATATCTATGATTTATCAAAATTTTAAGGATCTCAACATTATTATTTAATATCTTGTTATTTTTTAAAGATATATACCAGTAATTGATCTAGGATTCTCTAGGCCTTTTTCCAACTTTGAAACTCAAGCCATGATGAGGACCACATTTATCGGTAATATCTTTTTATTATGTTTAATATCCTTGATTTAATTTAGGTGGATGGCATCTTATCCTCCATATTTTTAAAATTTTAGAATTTTTTATATCATTATAGTCATTTATGGTTAGTGCAAGACCCCACAGTTCTATACTCAGAATAGAGTGGCATCTTCCTTCCTCGGTTCAATGTATTATTTAATAAAGAATTTAAACCATGGGGCTTAGGTTGATCATGAAAAGTAAAAAAAAAAAAAAAAATTTCTTCAAAATTATATATAAAAAATTTAACCTATTCATAGATTTCAAAACTATAGGTCGAATGGGCTTTTCTGAAAATTTAAAACTTTCAAAAACATTAAATAAGTGGTTCAAACTCTTATAAATAAATACACACACACACACACACACACACACATCTTTATACCTGGTTAGATTTCATCAGAGTATTTCTTATATTATATCTAACCTTGTGCTCTACCATTCACTTATGCATCAATTTCATTTATGGGCTCGTGATATACGTGCCGTCCCACAACAAAACAATGCATACATATTCTACTACTACCAGTTTATAGTATCTACATAAATATACATCACAGTAGCCATATATGGCTATCTCAAAATATTAACTAAGTCAAAAGGAATATCTATACAGAAGGTGAAACAAAATAAAGTAAGTTGCACTATCAGCTCCACCATCTTCTTGGCCTCAAGTGATAACAATGCCCTTGTCTTTTCCTCCCTGCTTACCAAATTGCCCACGCCCTGAATTATTGAAAGGCTCTAATATTCAAATAAATGAATCCCAGAGTAACAGGTTAATCTCAAATTCCAAACATATGCAATATGTAACACCCCAAATTCCATACTAGAAATCGTGCCAATTGTCTCTTAGTTTTAGGAAAATCAACAGAGTTTGAGGTGTTACAGCTTCGAGTAATGCGGAAACGAATAGCATGCACTAATATTTAGACAATGAGTATCTGATATAAAATGCCCAGACATATGTTGATGCCTCGACATTAGCTGGTATATTAAAAATTTCCCGAAGGAAGAGTTATGTGATACAATTACAGAGCTTTGTATAATTACAATACTTACATGGTAATTATACAATATTCAACTAAGTCGTAGCTAGACTTGGGGCAATGAACCTAACTCAGTTAATCAAACAATTTGGCCAAGTAAGTGTCTAGCCTTGCCTTTGGCACAAAACTGTTTGAGGTAACCTCGTTAAATCATGCCAGAATGAATACTCTGAGAATGCTCTTTTGGCATTTGCTTTGATCGGTGCCTTTTCCCAGCTCCGTCCACTGGTGCCTCTCTTCGGCGCAATTCTTCGGTGCCTTCTCTGATTCTGGTTCCTTTTCCTGAACCTTTAGTCAATGTTGAGATTCAATACCCATTGAATCTCAAGTAACAGTTAACCCCATGCTTAAGTAATAACAATATATATGACAATTATTCAATACATTCAGTAGACAATACATAACACAAAGCAAATGCATGTCAAAAACACCATACATAGCACACAGCTCATGCATGTATGACCATGTTTGCACATAACTAGTGCCATGATGGCCCCTCGTGTCCTCAGCGCTAGGAAAATATACAAACGGTGTTATCAAGACTATAACCCGTGTCAAGCTGAATCCACAGCTACCTTGAATGTATGCAAACAACTAAAACCATAGTCTTGCTTATAACACATGAATCAAACAATCATATATAGGCATACAAGACACACAAGTGTTAAAGTTACCAATACATGAACATACCTTTCACCGGGTAATCGTCAAACATCCGACCTTTGAATTTGGCCCTGGACTTCCCAGATATCCTAACATATCACCATATCACTTAGAACAATATCCTAAAAAATATTTCAACCTCTATTTACCTCTCTACTCCTAGTGGATTTGTTATTTACAATTCTACCCTTACATTTATTTAAAAACGTAGTGCAGTATTTTCTGGAAAGATTTTTCGTTAACTTTGAAAATCATAATTAATTCTAAAAAAATCATTTTGAGGTTCTGTAAAATTCCTCATGACCCTTGGAATGTCTATTTTCAAGGACAAATATTCTCATAACCTAGAACATCAAGAATCATTCCCAATTTTAACTTTTCTCAACGTTGCATAGATTTTATTCCAGCAAAAATGACTTAACTTCAAAAATTCATATCTCCTTGACCAGAGATCGAAATGTTACATATTTTATATATTTGGAAAGCCCTACATGTTTAATTTCTTTCTGTAAAATTTCATGATTTTATGGCTTTATTTGCTACATAAAATTATAGCATCTTTTTTGTTTCCTATCCAAGATTTAAGAACCGAAAATTCTACAACTTTCACAATCTTAATCCAAGGACTTCCAAAAATTATTTCCTGCCATGTTTTTACCTATTTAGGAATTTTTCAACGCTATGAGGCCTAAAAAAAAGAGTAGGAATTTTATTTCCTATTTCTTAGATTAAACTAACATTTATACTAAGAACTCATAAAACTAAAGACTAGAACTTAAGAACTAGAGAAATTTACCTCTTAAAGAACCTTGCTACTCCTTCTTCCTTTTTGCTCCACTCTTCTCTTAAATTCACCTATTTGGTTTGAGTTTGGTGTGAAGAATGAAGAAGCCTAAGGTGCCTATTTATAGCAAAACTTCATAAACCTCAACCCTTGGATTGTTTCTCTCCATCAAGGGTCCATATGGCTTGGTTTTCTTTGAAGACTCATTTTTATGGAGAAAAGCTTCTCATTGGTTCATATTAATTACTTAGGATTTAGAGCATTTTCCCCTCTTAATAACCATTAATTTTGCTTCTCATGTGTCATTTACTCATGGCTTTTCATTGGCTAGTTTCTTTTGTTGACTTTTCAAAGCTAAGCTTGTATGATTGTATGATAAATCATCTCTTTTCTTCTTACAGAATCCAATTCGTCCCTCCCTCCCTCCCTCTCTCTCTCTCTCTCTCTCTCTCATCTTCTTCCATTTTCAATTAATGCACCTATGTGCCAATTATCCCATGAGCTTTTATTAATTAAATAACACAAATTTCCTTTCTCCTTCCATAAGTCACAAACTGTCCTTCTCCTCCCTTTCCTTCATCTTATTCCATTTTGCATTAATTATCTTATCATATCTCATTTAATCCCCATGTGCTTACGTTAATTATAATATCTTGAATAAAGTAAATTCCCTTTTTCAAAATTCCTTCATCTATTGGATCCAATTGTGTTTGTTTAGATATAATCCTTACCATTAATCCATGGCTTAATTCTCCTATTGGTCCATTTAATTTCATGAGGATTAAGCTCGATATAATAGCCCTTTTTAATGATTTAACTATCTCAAATCATCTTGCAATTAGTCTTTAATTAATGTCTTTAATTGCCGTTAATCAAATTGAAAATACTTACACAAGTTAATTCACATTTGATTAGGCATTTTTCCTTTAATAGGCTTATGCAATTTTAGTATAAATTTCCTTAATCATTATGCATTTAATTTCCTTAAATATCTATTTAATTTTGTTGTCATCTACCTTATGTCTTTAGGCTAAATTATAGCCCCTAAATAATGTCTCATAATTAACCCTTGGTTAATTAATTCCAAAGTGAAATTTGGATAAGAATATAATCAATAGATTATAATTCTCTCAGACCACATATTCACCTTTGTATTTTGTTAATTAATTTACCAAAATACAATATTACATGTGTTATGAGAATTAGGGTATTACACAATATATGTAAATCAATGAAACGAGTAGTCCACATAGCATATAAAGCATTCAAATTCAAGTTCATATTCAAATTCAAATTTAAGTATTACATTCCATATGTAGCTTGTAATACAAGAGTTCATTCAATAATTTTCAAATACCTTAGCGCAAGGAAATTCTTTTCAGGTAATTCAATACCTAAAATACTAAATGCAATAGGCCATGCCTAGCCATCGGGAAGCTAGCCCTATGGTCAGCCCTTCCGCTCAATCGGGCCAAGAGTGATGCTAGTCTTATATAGGTGGGACATACAAATATGGCACACATAAACATATATAGCTATATGCAAAGAATGTGAGATTAAAGTTATAACCTATTATTCTTATCGACAATACCCCTTCCGTACAAGTCTTTCAAATCTGATTGTCCTTCAAGTTTGGGCAAATATCACTTACTATAATTAACATTTATACATAGAATGAGTCATTAATCAATCTAAGCTTAATGACATAATTAAGATTTAGTTTCTCTAGACTCACCCCAAAATGCTTGTCCTTTAGTATCCTTATGACTAAGGATGTATACTTATTAGGACTTATTTAATTAGATACTATATACTATAGAATATATGTCATCTCAGCCATTTAACCTTTCAATTTATCCAAATAAACCTTTACTTTGAAGGTTAAGAATAATTAACAACTTATGTGATTATTCTAATACTTATCAGAAATTGACCTTTAATTTCCACGAGTATTTAGAAAATTCATAACTTGATTTATATAACACTGACTAGAGTGATTCCAATTTCTATTTATTCCTTGACAAGTTTATTTTCATAAATTAAAGTCATAAAGTTGATTTATGGCTGAGAAAAATTCCCAAATTTCAAAAACTTAAGCTTTGCCCAGAAATTTTTCAGAAATTGTGACTTATCTTTAAAAATAAATAACTTGTCATGCCGAACTTAGAAAAATACCCATTATACATCAAATTAAAGTTGTGAAAGTCCTCTATCTAACTGGAAATTTTGACAAGCAGCAACCCATTATGTTCCTCCTCTTGATTCCTTTATCCCAACAGATTTGGATGCAAGGATTCATCATATTGTAGAAAAGGCAATCTCTGAAATGTCCAAGAAAATTGAATTGGAGGTTGGTCACATGGTTGCTGGCCTCCAGAAAAATCAAAATGATATGATGGAAGAACAGACTGTGCTGAAAAGTCATTTGAAGCAGCAAGGTGCCAAGATGGATAAGATTCTGCAACTCCTTTCCTCCCCTGGATCTAGTCAACCTTCTCCTGGCTCTTCATCCTAATCACCTTCCATTCTATTTATCTCAGCTCCATCCATTTTTGAAGATGACAAAGGGGGAGAGAATCCAGAGCCTTAGAGAGTTTGAAGGATATTTTGTAGGATGGTTTGTGCAGTTTTGCTTAGTTTTTTATTCTACATTTTCACCGGGTTTCCAATTAAGTTTTTGTCAATATAGTTGCATTAGACTCTTGTTTAGGTACTTTTGTTTTGGCAAGTCTAAATTTTCAGATGTACCAGCTTAATTAACTTATATGAATAGAATGCCTTAATTGACAACTACCTCAACTGCTACTGCATTTAATACTTGATTGAGATTATGAATTGTGAATGTTTGATGTACTTTAATGCAAAATGACTTAATCTTAAAACTCAGACATCTTTCAAGAGTTTTAAATCTCACTCTCACAAAATTTCTATGCAAAATCCTTACAAATCTCAAAATTTCCAAACTCCTGAAAATTTATGGTTTACAAGTGTTGTCATCATCAAAAAGGGGAAGAATGTTAGTTCTCTATGTGTTTTGATGATAACAGACAATTGTAAACTCAAATTGAAGTTTGTCTTAAGTAATTTGAAAAACTTACTGTCAAAGGAAAACTCGAGTTTTGGAATCAAAACTCGAGTTTTGACTTGACAGAGAATAGCTTAGTTTTAATGATCAATGGCAAAACTGTAGTTTCCATGTGGAAACTCGAGTTTTGGCCTTATAGAGAGAATTCCAAGTTTTTCATTAGGATAAACTCGAGTTTTGGTTTGGAAACTCGAGTTTAAGTCATACAGAGACTCTTCAATATTTTTTTGAAGAAATGTAAAACTCCAGTTTTTATTTGGAAACTCGAGTTTTGATCATACAAAAAGTCTTCCAAGTTTATGACCTGTAGAAACTCTAGTTTTCAGTATTTCTAAGTTTTTCCAAGCTTTGGGAAAACTCGAGTTTCAGTTTGGAAACTCGAGTTTTGGCTTGACAAACGGTTTTCATGCTTTAACATCTTAAGATTCAAGTTTTGATTTGAAAAATCAAATTTCTCACTTGACTCCAATTTTCAAATGATTTCACGTTTTAAATGGAAACTCGAGTTTAGTTTTGGAAACTCGAGTTTTAGCCAAGCCGAGAGGATCACTATTTTTCAATATTTTCAAAACTCTAGTTTTGATTTAGAAAATCCAGTTTTGAAATAACACATATCCCTTTAAGTTTAATTTTTAAATGAAAACTCGAGTTTGGTTTTGGAAACTCGAGTTTTGGTCAAATAAAGAGCATCGTTGTTTTTCAGTGTTTTCAAAACTACAGTCTTGATTGAAATCTCCAGTTTTGAAGTTTTGGACTTGATCACATTAAGTGTCCAAAACTCGAGTTTACTTCTGGAAACTCGAGTTTTGTCTTCAGTCAAAACTTGGCTCCAAGACTCAAATCGCGATACTCCTCTCTGTAAGAAGGAAACTCAAGTCTTGATATGGAAACTCGAGTTTATACTTAAGTGCACAGTGACAAACTCGAGTTTGATACATAAACTCGAGTTTGCGTAGCAACTTTTAAAAATTCAAATATGACGAATTTGTGAAATCTTTCTTGTTTGATCTTAATGCTTCTTAATATGATTCATCAACTTCACTAGATATGTTTAACCTGTTTTAGAGATTATCTTAAAGAAATCTTTCGAGTTTGCTAACTACGCGGAAGGAAGGTACGTTCGCTTACTGGTAACTTTAACTCTCTTGTGTCTTGTATGACTTTGTTATGATTGATTGATTGAATCATAAATTGTGGACTAGTGAACAAGACTAGGTCTTAGGGTTCTGTGTGTTTACATTCAATTAGTTGTAGATTGTTGTATTTATATGATAATGATGTATGCTTGTTTTCTTAGCGCTGAGGAACCCATGACTGGGTCACGAGGCACTAGTGAGTGCTAGTAATGATACATGTGATATAGGCCATTATAGTTGGGTACCGATGTGTTTACTGAATGTATGTTTATCGTGATTGTCTATCATATATTGCTTATACTTTGCATATGAGGTTAACTATTATTTGAGATTTAATCTAATTTAATCTCATACATGACTAAAGGTTTAGGAAAGGAAATCTAGACCTAGGAAGGTGAAGTAGACAGAGATATGAAGAGGTACCGATCAAGGCAAGGTTATTAGGGCCTAGTTTCTTGCATGAATAAGATAAAGTTGTTTAAAATTGTTTGGTGCTTAAACTAAGAAATGGTTGGTCTATGTGGTTACAATAATTGTCACCATGAAAGACGGGGAGACTCCCACTAGATTAACATCGGCCTGACCAGTTGGTTTGATTAATTGTGTTGGGTTCCAAGCCATATGTCTAGTTAGAGTGTAGTTGAGTTTGTATAAAGATATTACACAAATATTCCTTTGGGAATTTTAAATTTTCCAATATATGCTTGGGCATATAATATCAATTACTTTGTTACAACCTACCGGCCTCACTCTCTTGGGTGGCGGATAGAAGGTTTCCCTCTTATTGTTTACCTTACCTTGATTAATAATTACTGTTATTGCATATCAGAGTTATTCACAGTTGAGCATATGATCAATTTGGACAACTATTTTATACTGGTAAAAGTAAGAACTACAAACAAAATAAATTCCTCAAAGGATTAGAGTACAGTGATCCAAGGTAAGTACTAGGCAATAAATACAATATGCAGTTCATCTGGTATAAATATAAAGTACAAAAAGGAGATAGGGTATTCCCTATTTCTTCAACTTCTAGCTCCATGACCTTACCTCTATCCTAATCAGCTCAGCTAAATTGACTTGTATTTTTTTAATCAATCTGGGATCCATAATTGAATCCCAGAGTAACTGTCAAACTTATATAGAAAGTATATGCAGCCATAACAAGGAAAAACAACAAAGTAGTTACACATTCCATATGCATGCAGTACGTGTAGTAACATATCAAAGCATATCACACAATGCAAATGTTCACTGTGAAAGGACTTAGTCCTCATAACGCCAAATAGGCTATTGAAGTAACCCTGGTTCCGCAGCTAGGAAAAACAACTATAGCCGGTCCTCAGACCCTAAGCTACACTGAATGCATCGTTGGCTCTATAGCAACCCAAGGACAGACAGTCCACTAGGCCCCACTTCCTAAACATAAAATGCCAGAACGGCTACTAACGTAACCTTGATTCCATAATCATGGAAAACTAACATACAAGAGCCACACAAAGTATATGAATAAGTAGTTACTACTACCTGATAGTTGAGAGATAAAATATAAAATTTTCTCGATCCTGGAATTACCCCAGATATGTACTTACCTCATCACAAAGAAAGTACAATCTATTTTATTCACTTATGCAAACTCTTCTCTTATTAAATGTAAAATTCGTCCAAAATTCTAGAAATTCTAGAAATAGTGTTTTGACTTCAAAAATTCATACTTAATTCTAAGAAAATCCAATTAATGCGATTTTAGTAGCTACTTTACCTTTAACATATTTAGTTTTACTAAAAAACATTTATAGAGGTGACAAAAATTCTTACTATTTGACTGCGTTAAATTACCACTCTTTGGTCGGAATTGAAATCTAGATTTCTAGGCTATTTTAAAAAATTTGTATCTTTCAATAGGCATCTTGAAAAGTTAAAAATTATATACCAAATTAAAGCCTGTGATGTATATTTTAAACCTATAAAATATCATGGTCATTCGACTTCATTTACTATTTTAAAATCATTTTTTAAGTATGATTGCCCAGAAAATTCAAAAACTGGCAGTGACCTCAAACTTTTTTAACTTAGCTCTTTATGTTTCAAAATTTTTTTCCTTACTTATACCCATACAAAGTTTCATTATAAACCCTTTGGAACCATAATAAACACCAAAATCACATAAAAAATTCAAATATATAGTGTTGGTCAAAATTTGTACTAAGCAAGCCACAACAACCATTTTAAATTTTAACACATTATCTTGTTTAGTTCTTGGTTGTTCCTCCTTTTAAGACCATAATTCTAACTTTAATCTCTTGATAACCTATTTTAGTGATTAAGACAGAGCCTTCCCTTCATAAATATTATTATTCCATGCTCCTCCATTATCTTGCAAGGAACTTAAGAAATCACAACACAAAGTTACAACAACTTAGTGTTAGTAGCTTACTTTGCTTGTGATTTCAGTTGGCATGGATTTTCTCCTTCTTGCTCTTGCTGTATTGCTTCATCCTTGATAATGGAAAAATCATATAAGAAATTTTTATGAGCATATTGAAGTGATTATGAGAGATTAAGGAAGGTAGAAGAGAAAGCCAACCTCATTTGGAACTTGCTTACCTTAAACTTCAAGCTTGTGTCCCTTATCTTCACCTTGGCTTTGGAAATTCTCTTTTCCTTCTCTACCTCTCCTTGTGCACAAATGGGCAGCTCAAAAATGAATCTTGGAAGTCTTTAAATAAAGCCTTATTACCATGCAAAATATCTCCACAACTTAATTTTAATTAGTTCCTTGTTGTTTGGCTTTTATATTGGCTTTTTTTTTTACAAGTTATTTCCTCTAGATTTTTCTCCAATTCTCTTGCCTCCTTGTCTTGACCGAAACATGTCCTTCTTCTAAGCATAATATTGGTTTATCTTATGCGCTCAATTGCATTACTCTAGGCTTTATGCTTGGTGCTTTCTTATTCGTCACAAACTCAAACTTTTTGACTTTAGCTTTCTCCCATTATTAATGGTTTTTGATTTGCTTTCCTTGTCCACATCTTGGACGAATGTGGGGCTACGAGAAGAGAAGTTTATTTGTCTTAACATGTCACCAAAAAGCTACTTTCAATATTCCATTTTTTGTTCCCTTTTTAATTGGTCTTCTTAACATGTCACCAAAAAGCTACTTTCAATATTCCATTTTTTGTTCCCTTTTTAATTGGTCTTTGTTCTTTTCTTTTACCTTCTTTTCTTGGCTTTATCTTAGTTTAAATCTCCTTGTCTTTTCTTGATCATAACTTGGCCGAATATTGAGGCTTATGGAGGAAGAAATTCAGTTTCAATGACCCTTAATTAGCTTGTACAAATTGTCCCCTTGTTTGTAAACTTTCATCCCTAACTTGACACTTGTCTTACTAGGAACTTTGCTTTTGACTTTGGCTTCCAACATGTGATTTTCTTTGCTTCTTCCTCTCGTCTATGCTTGGCCAACCTTTGGCTTGTATGGGAAGCCAAATTTGTTCTCTAGAAGCTTTATCCACATGCCATAATATCCCTTTTTAATAATTATTTTAATTTCCCTTTCTTGACTTTTAATTCCAAACTTATGACATTTGCATTTTAGCTAATATTTTTTGAAGATTCATCCTTCACTACTACAAAAAAATGTTTTTAACGTCCTAAATAAGACCCAATTAACGTCTTTAATCAAGAGGACGTCTGACGGCGGGTAGTGAAAAATAGTAATTTTGGCGTCCTGAGAAAATTTCAGGACCCCTTATATAAGGCGTCCTGGACATATATCAGGACGCAAGGCGTCCTGATATATGTCCAGGACGCCTTATATAAGGACGCCTTATAAGGCGTCCTTATATATCACTAGATCGTAGGAAGCATGTAACGCCCCTATTTCCTAAGTCTGTTATGAAGTCCGATTATGGCCCTAGGGTTCTTATTAAATTAATTCATGTCTATTTATTAGAGTGAGGACGTTAACAAATCAGAGTAAGTCACAACAGAGAGGGTACTTAATGTTTGGATGACTGAGTAACTGATTTCATATGAGCAAACAAATGCTGGTTAATTAAAATTTCCGAAGGAATAAAAGCGTGATACAACAAGAATCCATCGCGTTTGATCTTAGTTAACGTGTTAGGTTACAGTAATCCGAAAGGTTCAACAAACTTATACTTGATACTATTCCAAAATGCAACTCTTTCCGAGTCTTTACGCGTGTTGCTTACCCCTTTCTCCTTCTCTCGATCCTCCTGATCCTAAAGCTAGGGTAAATTCTGAGATTCAATGCCCATTAAATTTCAGGTAACAGTTAACCTTATGCTCAAGTATAAACAGTATATGCATGACATATATTAATTTACATTTCAGCATAAAACCATACATAGCACACAACACACGTAATAGTTTATATCTCAACAATACATAACACACAACACATGTACTGTTCAACTCTACATAGTACACAGCACATGTAAGGTTCACCTCTACATAGCACACAGCCCATGTAAGGTCCACATAGTTTGCACAAAAACCAGTGCCACGCCCCAGGCGTGTCCTTAGCGCTAGGAAAACATCCATACGATATTACCAAGACTGTAACCCGTGTTCAAATTAAAGTTAAATGTATTTAAAAAGTGACATAAAACCCAGTCTTAGCCATAGTCCATGACCCAAGACCCAGTCTTGTCCATGACTATATGAATCATCTCATCACATATAAAGCATACAAGACAACATAAGAGTTAGAGTTATGGTACGCATTCATACCTTAGTCCTTGGCGCTAGTGGTACGTTCACTTTTCGGTACTAGTTCCAAACCTTCTCGGGTATCCTATAATATCATCATTGTATTATTTCCCATATAATTAACATCCTAAGAGATGGTCTTGCCACTATTGACCCTTATACCCCTAGTAAATTTTATTCCCTTTATAATGCCTTTTTAATTTATTATTAATTCCATTTATCACATATTTCCTTTTCTAACATTATTTATTCCTTTTCCTAATATTTATTATTATTATTATTATTATTATTATCATTATTATTATTGTCATGATTATCAATCCTAATAATAAGAATTCCTTATTTATTATTTATTTATTATCATTCCTCTCCAACAATAACATTGTCTGTTATTATTCTAAATTTCCTAATAGTAACACTAATTCCATTTATTTATTCTGCTATTATTATTATAAACTAATTTGCTTAATTCCTTTTTATGTGTGTGTATCCATGTATTCATTCAGAAAAACACTCAGGAAAATAACGATGACTTATTATATACATATACCTATTTACTTAACTTTTAACCCTTCTCTTTCTTTTAGCAAACATGTTACATATATATTTATATAAGTATGAAGTAGCAAAATAGCTTCTATCCCTTTAATATGACAGCGACGTTCCCCACATATACTTATTCATGCATATATATGTCTCAAAAATTCTCCTTTTGCATTTTGGATTCAGCAACGTTTTTCTTCTTTGACTTTTTTGTATGTTAATATATAGCTTATTTGTGTAGATATATATATTTATATCAGTTCACCTAAGGACACAAGGTAGCAGCGTTTTTTTATTTTTTTGAAGTTTTGTCCTTTCTAATTTATACTTCTACACACATACAGAGACGCAAGGTAGCAGCGAATATGGACATGTATATATATAGGAATCCACACTTATATATATATATATATATATATATATATATATATATATATATATATATCAGCAAAAGCAAACTTCCTTTCTTTCATCCTTATACGAACAGTAAAAGAACAAGGATCATTATTCAAACACACACAAACCCGATACACATATACACATCCCTTTAAATTCTTCTCTTATGCTTTTAGTTTTCATTCTATCTTTTCGGCATAAACAGACCCCAAACGCAGAGAAAAATACCGACAGTAAGCTATATAGATTGGTTCAACGTTTTTTTCTCTTCCTTTTCTTTTTATCTAACAGCAAACGATAATAGTCATTTTCAGTTTTAGTTCTCAGTAGTTTAAGCTTGATTTACTTTGTGTTCGATCTTCTTAAACCATCAGTAGAAATGCTGGAACTTTGAGAAAGACAAGTCTTAGGGCTTACCTTCACTATTCCATCCGAACAAGGAGAGATAGGGGACTGGTTTCTTTGCTCTGTTTTCCGTCAATAGAAACAGAGAAGACGCTGAACTACTCTTACACTCCTACACCCTTCACTCTCGGTCTCTCCCTCTCTTTTTCCTTTGTTTTTGAGGCTAAAGACAGAGAAACAACCGCAGCAAACCATTTAAATAGAGAACTTCTTGTTCAGCCTTAACCATCGGTCTTAGCCTTAACCATCGATCCAGGGGGTATTGTTCATTGGCTAACGATCACAGGGCTCGAGAAGCATGGTCTCTCACTGATCCTTCTGCATAGCTTTGCTAATAAGTGATCTGTTCCCTGCTTTCCCTCAGAGGCGTTGGATGGCGTGATTTGCTTCTTCATTTTGACGAGTTTGACAAGCTAATGGATATTAGAATGTGTTACGGATATCTCACAAATGGGCCCAGCCCAATAACCAGAGAGCCTAGTCAAAATGGCTTCAGTTATGCTCATAACCACTTCCTTGAAAATAGGAGTGGTTTTATCAAGAATATCTATCGTTATGATAACCGCCTATGAAAGAAGGAGATTATTCAAAAACGCATATCTTGATATCCCTAAAATAAAGGATAAAACCAACAGATTAAGATAGGGCCTAGGTACGCCTATAAATAGGGTAAACCCCTTGCAAGGTAGACACTTCTGAAACCCTAGCTATTCTATTCACACAGAGCACACACACCACCCCCTCTGGCTATCATTAGCCTGTCGTATACTCTCGAACTACGTGGACTTTGATCCACACTGTGGTACGTAGGACCCCGGGATTTCACCCCGGGCCAAGTTCAACCCAACTTGTGATCCACACTGGATCATTGGCGCCGTCCGTGGGGACTGTAAAGTCCTATTCCCGTGACCCGTGATGGCTAATACCAGAAGCAAAAGCCACCCGCATGCACACGAGCAAGGTCAGGAACAAAATTTTAGCGAGACCCAACAGCAGGACGTTCAAGGCGTTAATCAGGAACAAATGGAGGAGTCCCCGGGCTCGAACCTGGATGAACGAGCAGGCCAAACGCTGGAAAATACTAACCACGCTGGTCCCTCAAAGTTTCAGATTGGAAGCCCGGACATACGGCTCCTACATAACATTGCTGAGTCAATGTTGAAACGGATCGAGAATGTGGAAGAACGCGACAATCTTCAGAACCAGAAGATTGACCATACGACCGAGGTGATGAACCAAATCCTTAAACACTTACAAGACCCTCTTCAGGAGGAACGCCGGGATGATCAGCAGAATGAGGACGAAGAAACCAACCACCAAACTGTTGATCCCCTACAGGAGGACCATCCCGGGCAAGGCCGAATAGTTTCAACAAAAAATTCTCAGCAAAATAATCACCGGGACACGAGTCAGGAGGATCAAGCCCGGGCACATAGGAAGGACAGCCGTACCTCGGACAATCAGGGAATTCCGCAAGACTCCGGCAGGTACAAGATGTGGTATGGGGATGGAGGACAAAACAACAGCCCGTTCTCAGATGAAATTACGGAAGCTGAGTACCCAAGGAAATTTAATACATCCGACCTCCCTAAGTACGACGGAAGTCAGGATCCCCAGACACACTTGAACACTTTCGACACTGAGATGCTGGTCCGAGGATTCAAGGGGCCAATCATTTCCAGGCTGTTCACCTCAACGTTACGAGGAGCCGCCCAAATTTGGTTCTGGACTCTATCTCCCAAGTCCATTATCGACTTCAACGACCTGAGCGAGAAGTTCCTGCTGAATTTCGCGACAAGCAAAAAGTAACCCAGGTCAGTCTACACGCTGGACAGAATCAAGCAGCAACCCGGTGAAACCCTTCAGAAGTATTTGGATCGTTTCAAGGCTGCCGCATTACAAATCCAGGGATTAACGGAAAGCGTCCACGTACACTTGCTCATCTCGGGCTTAGATAGCGAATCCAGAATGGGGAGATCGGTCATATCTGGCGAGATCAAGACGCTGGAAGAATTCCATAGATGAGCCAAAAAGTATCTGGACATCGAGCAGATGCAGATAGCCAACGCGTCGGGAAAAGAGAGACAGAAAAGCCCACCCCCGAAAGGGAAGGACCGGGCAGCAAGAGACCGACCCCGTAACTCGGACCAGAAAACACGAGGACAAAGGCATGAGGGGAAGTATGAGAGATATACTCCAATAAATGTCCCTCGTTCACAGTTATGGAGAGAGGTAGCCCTGACCGAGATGAGGAAGGTGGAGCGACCCCGACCACTTTATAACAAGGGAAAGTTGGACCGCACACGATTTTGTGAATTCCACAATGGACCTGGGCACACAACGGATGAGTGTTGGGACCTTAGAGATGCGGTTGAAAAGTTTATCCGAGATGGAAAATTACGTCAGTACGTTATCAAAACACAAGGGCAAAAAGCCAAGCGCAAGCAGACGGATCGGAGTACAAGCCCGGTCTCCCAGAGGAGAAAACCGGACGAAGCCCGGAGAAAGCACGAAAATGAGGACGAGTTCCCGGAAGCAGAGTTTGACTGCAATGTCATTAGTGGAGGTTACGGAGGTGGCGGCGATACAGACAATCAGCGGAAGAAATACCTTCAGGAAGTCTTAACCATCAAGGGACAACCGACCTTTAAGCCGGAACCATCGCAAACAGAAGAGCCTCCTAAGTTGTTCTTTACTCAGGAAGATTTGAGGGACGTAATCCCGGGTCATCAAGACGGACTGGTTATAACCGGCCTCCTGGGAAAATGCCGTGTAAAGAAGATATTCATTGATCCTGGTAGCGCGGTGGATATCATCCTGTGGGACGCCTTTAAGCGCATGGACCTCGACCAAGAGAATCTAAAGCTGTGCAGGATAACCTTAATCGGGTTCAACAGATAGGATACAAATCCAAAAGGGTGTATAGAACTAAAAATGACCTTGGGCTCTAAAGAAGCCTTTAAGACTGAGCGAGTCAAGTTTATTGTAGCGGATTTCCCTTCGTCCTACAATATAATCTTAGGCAAACCAACTATTCATAGTTGGGACATGCTCATATCAACTAAGCATCAGAAGCTGAAAATGGTAAGTCGGAAGAATGAAGTCGTCACCGTTAAAGGTGATCAGAAGGAATCCCGGCAATGCTATTTCTCGACAGTTAAAAACAATGAACCCGGAACATCCAGCTCGCAGCAGAAAGGAACTCGAAATTCAGCGCCAATTGCGCCGAGCTCGGTCAACGTGGTAGAGCTGGATGTAAGAGAAGAAGCAAAGTTGATGAAAACAGAGCCTGATGGAGAGCTCACAGGCTACCAACTAGGAGAGGAGCCCGGACAAATAACCCAGATCGGGAGTTCGCTTGC
This sequence comes from Acacia confusa, assembly GCA_037074495.1. Lineage (NCBI taxonomy): Eukaryota > Viridiplantae > Streptophyta > Magnoliopsida > Fabales > Fabaceae > Acacia > Acacia confusa. The sequence goes on along the minus strand of CM073504.1, from coordinate 8,953,281 downwards.
CGAGCAAGAAAAAATCGAGCTCAAAAAGCTGTTATGGAGAAACAAGGACGTATTCGCATGGAAACCTTCGGAGTTACCAGGAGTCGACCCGGCGTTCTGCTATCACAAATTGACCATAAATCCACGATATACGCCGGTCTCGCTGAAGAAAAGAAAAATTGCACCGGACCGACAGAAAGCCCTAGCCGAGCATGTAAGAGAACTGCTGGATGCGGGATTCATCAGGGAAATCCAGTATACCACATGGTTATCAAATATGGTAATGGTCAAGAAACCCAATGGCAAATGGAGGGTGTGCACCGACTACACCGATCTCAATAAAGCATGCCCCAAGGATGCTTACCCCATGCCAAATATTGACCAACTGGTGGACAATTCTTCGGGATTCCAGCTGCTCTCATTCATGGATGCGTATTCCGGCTATAACCAAATAGCTATGCATCCCGAAGACCAGGAGAAAACAGCTTTTATCACGAAAAAAGCTAATTACTGCTATAATGTCATGCCTTTCGGGCTGAAGAACGCAGGAGCTACTTACCAGAGGATGATGAATTAAGTGTTTGAGGCACAACTCGGCAGGAACGTCGAAGTTTACATCGACGATATGATCGTAAAGTCAGTTAAGCGATCCGACCACATCCAAGATTTGCAAGAAACATTTGATAAGCTCCGGGATCACAGAATCCGAGTTAACCCAGCTAAATGTGCATTCGGGGTACCAGCGGGTAAATTTCTCGGATTCCTGTTGACAAACCGAGGGATTGAGGCCAATCCGGACAAATGTCAGGCCGTCCTCAATATGGCTGCCCCAAAAAACAAAAAAGAGGTACATCAGTTGACTGGCAGACTGGCCGCGCTGACAAGGTTCTTACCGAAATCAGCAGAAAATGCTCTTCCTTTGTTCAAGTTATTGAAGAAGGAAGCACAGCATGGAGAATGGAACTCAGAGTGTGAAGCCGCGTTTGACAAGATCAAAAAATGTCTGTCCTCACCACCCGTGCTGACCAAACCCGAGCCCGGGGAAGATTTGATATTATATCTATCCGTGGCCCCAGAAGCAGTAAGTGCCGCCCTGGTGAGAGAAGATTCGACGGAACAGAAACCGATTTACTTTACAAGCCGGGCTTTGCAGAGTTCGGAGCTAAGATATCAAAGGTTGGAAAAGGTGGCCTTTGCGCTCCTCACTGCCGTGAGGAGATTACGCCCGTACTTCCAGGGGCATAGAATAATTGTGCGAACCAGTCAGCCGATACGCCAAATACTCCACAAGCCTGACTTGGCAGGAAGAATGACTAGTTGGGCTATCGAACTGTCCGAATTCGACATAGTATATGAAGCTCGACATGCTATTAAGTCCCAGGCTTTAGCCGACTTCATTGCAGAACTGGTGCCAACAGAGGTAGTCCCGAAAGCAACCCTTGACGTTTGGAAAGTATTTGTAGATGGCTCGTCAAACACCAAAGGAAGTGGAGCTGGGATCATAGTCGAAAGCCCGGAAGGAGTCGCCATGGAACACTCCCTGCAATTATACTTCAGAACGTCCAATAATCAGGCCGAGTATGAGGCTGTATTGGCCAGGCTATCGCAGGCAAAAGATAATGGGGCCAGGCGGGTTCATCTCTCTACCGACTCTCAACTAGTCGCGGCCCAAATCAACAGTTCATACACGGCTAAGGGACCCTTGCTAATCAAGTATCTGGGGAAAGTCAGAGAGGCAATGGCCGACTTCGATGAGGTCGTAGTCACCCACATCCCCAAGGGAGAAAATGCGAGGGCAGATATCCTCTCCAAATTAGCAAGCACCAGGAACCCGGGAAATAATCGGACTGTAATATAACAAAGTCTGAAGGAGCCCACGTGTATCATGGTCATCGTGGCAGCAGAAGACTGGCGAAAGCCAATCTTAAATTACCTAGAAAAGGGAGTTAGCCCAGACGATCCCGGGGAAGCAAGGCAGATAGCACGGACCGCGTTAATGTACACGGTGGTCGATGACCAACTCTACCGAAAAGGCCTCCAATCCCCAATGATGAGATGTTTAAACCAGGCAGAGGCCGAGTACGTGCTATCAGAGATACACGAAGGGATAAACGGACAACACATGGGGGCAAAGGCGTTAGCCCGGAAGGCCCTAAGGGCTGGATATTATTGGCCGACAATGGTCGCGGATTCCAGAAAGCACGTACGGACGTGCGAAAGCTGCCAAAAACATGCTCGGATCCTCTTGCCACCTCCGACCGAGTTGAAGACCATCACGGCTCCTTGGCCATTCTTTAAATGAGGTATGGACCTCCTTGGACCGTTCAAACCGACCGCAGGGCAACTGAAATGGCTTGTGGTGGCGGTGGATTATTTCACTAAGTGGATTGAGGCCGAACCACTGTCGACCATCTCGGCTGCTCGAATACAAAAATTCTTCGAAAGAAATATTGTTGCAAGGTTCGGGATTCCTGCCGAGATCGTAACTGACAACGGTACTCAATTCGTTGACCAAGGCTTCCAGAGGTTGATGTCCGAGCTTGAAATCAAGCATCATTTCGCCTTGGTAGAGCATCCACAATCTAATGGGCAAGCCGAGGCAGCCAACAAAATCATAGTTGACGGGCTCAAGAAAAGGATGAGCAATGCAGAAAGTAACTGGGTCGAGGAACTATACCCGGTACTCTGGGGATACCGAACTAGTGTCCAAACCTCGACCCAGGAAACACCCTTTCGAATGACATATGGATGCGAGGCCATGATCCCGGTAGAAATTGGGCAAACATCATGGAGGAAAGCCAAAGTCATGGAGGAGGGAGAACACGCCAACAGCAAGCAGTTAGCAGCCGAGCTAGACCTCATCGATGAAATCAGAACAACGGCACACTGCCGAGATCTAGCAACGAAGTAACTGGTGGCGGCTAAGTATAACCGCAAAGTTAGACCGCGAGCATTCAATAAAGGTGACTTGGTATTACGCAGAGCGGATATCGGAAATAAGAATGCCCGGGATGAAAAACTTGCAGCAAACTGGGAGGGTCCTTACCGTGTTTCAGACAAAATGGGGCCCGTGACCTATGTCCTTGAGACGTTAGAAGGCACGCCCATTAAACGAACGTGGAACGCGGACAAACTAAGGACTTACTACAGCTAAAGACCGAGATGCACTCGGAATAAGCGCACAGCGGATGTCAGTAGTGACTGAGAACCGCTTTTCAGTTTCAACGGATGTCGGTGGCGACCGAGAACCGTCTTTTATTACGCATTGTTTTGCTTTTGGCAGTATTTTCCATTGATTTTAAATTGTGTAATCCCAATTATTTCAATCAATAAAAATGGTGGTTCAATTCATGGGCCAACCAAGTTATTACTTGTGAAATCAATGCAAAGATAGGCCGTGACAAAGGCAAGATAATTAAACAAAGACTTGGGTTTCGAGATCCCGGTCATGATAAGATTTGACAACAAGTCTTGTAAACGTTACGATGCATCGGAACTGTCCCCTGGGGTGGTGTGAGATTACCATAAAAGATCCTGATCAGGTCGAAATGTTTAGGCTCCTATGCAAAAAGGATATTAGGGCTCGAACATGTGGCAGTTGGCTACCATCTCGGTAAGGTACTTTACAAGATAAAGTGCTTAGATGATTTTTGAAAATCGTCTGTTGTTTAGAATGCCCGGCCATTAATAAACGTGGCCCATTTGTTAAAACGTCGGTTGAATATCCAGCAGATTCTGCGTAATATATCTTAACTTTAGCCAAGTCATAAAATAAAGAACCGAGCTTCGTGCACGGATTACGTTCCCCTTTTACTCATCAACTGGTGAATTAAAAGCACAAGTTTGGTTTAAAGGATGAAAATAAAAACAAGTAAGATGGACGAGCTGAGGATGCTAGAAAAATCCGGGAACACCGGCTTGTCATAGTATTAATTTTGAGGGCAAAAGGCCCCGGATTACAGAAAAACAAAAATGAAAGTGAAAATACTACATAAGGGAAAAAATAAAAAGGTCCTAGAAGGACGGCATCAAAATTGGGCTTGGCCGGGCACAGGAGAGCCAGGGGTGTCGGTCGTCGGAGCATCTTCCTCAGCTAATTGACCACGGTCATTCTCCGCGAGATGCTCGGACTCTTCGACCGGAGAAAACGGCGCTGGTACAAATTGCCCGTCCTCTACCGAAGCTCTGAAATCCACAGCGTCTAAATTCATCGTAATGTCAGGATTCAGAACTCGGACTTGGGCCAGGCATACGTTGAAAGCTTCAGCAGCCGTCTCCACGACCAAGACTTCCAGCTTATCCACCTCGGCAGTAGACGCTACGAGCTCGGCCTTGGAAGCGTCGAAGTCGGATTGGGCGAGATGGAGGTCCTTCACCAGCCCCGCATACTGACCCTGCAAGGCGTGCAGTGAGGCATTGAGGGTATCTTCCCGAGCATGACTGGCGTCAAGCTTGGTGGAGAAATGATCCCTCTCAGCAAGGGCCTTTGATAGCTCCTCCACCGCCTTTATCTGCGCCTCTTCCGCTTTCAGGCGCGCCTCCTCAGCCTCCCTCTGCCTAATCTCGGCCTCTTTCTTTTCAACCCAAGCTTTGGCAATCTCGGCTGCAGCCTTGGCGTACTTATGCTTAACGGAAGCATAAGCGTCCAACACGCCGGCCGTCTCCATTAGGTGGTCCTGCAGTACCTGCAGGTGATCGAGGTCGGAGTCGGCAAAGGCCTCACCACTAAAATACTTGCTGGGAGGCTTCACCGCGTATTTGAACTCCTCCGAGACCCCATCAGTCCATACCTCACCCCGCGAGTGAAGGCGAGACTTGCCAGGAAATGGGGGAGGAGGGACGCTTGTGGCAGCACCGGTGTCCGGGACAGAGGCCGGACTCTCTTCTGCGACTGAGATCGATGACGCTGCCACGGACTTCGATCGCTTGCGCGGAATGAGGTCCGTAGAGGCCGGAGAGGGCGCAGCCCTCTTCTCAGTAGTAGTCCTGGCAGGCGAAGGAGCAACCACAACCTTCTACTGGGAAGAGGACTCCCCTTTCTTTTTGGCCTTAGCCCAGAGCTTCTTGGCCAGTTCTTGGAAAGAAGCCTTCTCCATGTCGGGCACTACAAAAAACATAACAAACATCAGAAAGGACAAGAGGCATACGTATAAAAAAAATAAAATAATATATATCCAAAGAACATCCAACAGAAATCATACTCGGTGAGTACAATTCCTCCACCGACTGTCGGATAAAAATCCGGGAATCAATAACATCCTTCTCGGCCACATGGTCAACCAGAGCTATCACGGTTTCAACCTCGGCTGGCTCTAGGCTATCATCGGAGGATGCAAATATGTTCTGGTCTTGGTCATAATGAGTTTTCGACCAATACAGAGGAAACAGCAGCTCCACCGCGCTGGAATCGACGCCCTGAAGAAACCACGGTTTATGACCGGGTTCAGCGTTGATTTTGAAAAAAGAAACCTTGAAGCCTTTCCAGGTGTCAGTTGCCACATGGAAAAGCTTCTTGTCCGGTTTCCCCCGAAAAGAAACCCAACCCCTCTTTTCTTCAAGCTCCCCGGGTTGACGAGCCCGTTGGATGTTAAAAAAATAAAAGAATGTTCCGGTGGTGGGAGTACGATTTAAAAATCGGCAAAGCCGCTCGAATGCAATAATAAAGCCCCAGGAGTTAGGATGAAGCTGAGTAGGGGCCAGCTGAAGAATGTTTAAGAGATCTACTTGAAACCTAGAAAATGGAAAACGAAGGCCGAGTTTTTTAACGAAGTCTAGGTAGAAGAAGAAAAAGGAACGCTCATTCCCTTCCCGGGCAACGCACACCTGTTCAGAAGGGCCGGGAAGAGATAAAGAACAATGAGCCCGGTCCCCTAATGGGAGCTCGGTGATCTGATTGGTCGTGGCTTTCGATAGCCTGGACAGCACCCCGGTCGCAACCCAGTCATACTTTTCAGCAAGATGACGTGGAATATTGGCGGCCGCTGACTCCCCGGATCCGGAATCCTCGATAGGACGCGGAGAAGTTGACATACTACCTAGAAAAGGCAAAACAAAATAAATTAGAAACGAAGAAGATGATACCTGAAGGTAGTAAAGCGGGACGGGTAGAAACGGCTCCAATAACCCGCGGTTGGATATGCCGGCATCGCGAAGCTATTTCATCAGCTTCCCATGACCGGCCAACCATCGTGGCCTCAGATATCAGCCAGGAACACTCCTCGCACGGGCCGATAGGCCGGGTAAGGGAGATGAGGGGCTCCGCGTGTGAAGGAAAGGAAGAGGCAGGTAGAGGAGGACTTTCCCCCTACCCTTTCCTAAGGGCGGCTCTGAAGAAAAAACCCTAGTGGCAGCAATCCCCCGGCCTAGACTTTCGGGCTCTACAGACTCAGACCGACCTCAAGCCCTTCCCCTAACCCGACCAGACCGTCCTGGTTGACTACCACCTTCTCCGCCATAACCACGGAGAACGTTTTCCCTCTGTTGTTCTTCGGTCAGAGGTTTCCCGTACAGCCACCAAGCTGTCCGGGGAGGCATACGCTGAATAAGCTCGGCCTCTTCTGGGGAAAAAAGCATTTGGATTAAAATGCGGAGGAGAACCTTGATGGCTCATCCCGAGAAGATAGAATTTAAACAGGAAACCGTAAACCAAAGACGGAGAAAAAGGATTGAATAGACCAGAAGTTCAGAGAAGTTCAAGAACAAAGCAGAAGCCAGAACCCAAAGGGGAAGAAACTGGAAAGAACTCACAATAACCTACCCAAAAAGGGGGGGGGGAAAGACCAAGAGACAGAGAAAGAAAGGAGAAAACACAGCCAAATAACCAGAGAAGGAAACAAGGAAAGTACCTGGTTTGAAATAAGTTAAGGGAAGAGGAAATGCGCGAGCCACGAAGACCAAAAATGGGAATCTGAGGAAGATGAACGGGTGACTGGTTGCAAGTTTTTCTCAAGAAAGAAAACTCAAGGTTTGACGGTTTTCAAAATGCAAGGAGCGGAAAGTCGAAGGCTTTTATAAGGAAAACAAGCAGGCGGATGAGAGTCAAGAAACTCAACCGCCAAAGGCCCAAAGGACCCATACACGAATAGTGACGTAGACGTTAAAAGGCGTGCACATTTAATGTTGATGTTAAAACACGAAAACCAAGAGAGTGGGGCAGTTGCTCCACTCAGAGGCCGGCTAGTAAACATCAAATCAGTAGGAGGCAATGATGACACTCGTGGCCTCGAGATAAGACGAGCGTTGGATCAACAGATGAAGCGAACAATGATCCCGGATTAAAATGCTCACGTGGCCGACCACATGAATACACCCCGGTCGTCCGACCTAACTCCCCATGCAATCTCAAACTTGGGGGCAACAAGTCCCGATCCACGAAAAACTGGACAAAGTACCTGTAAACCTAGATAGAAATATCAATACTACCCGCCACGAATAAAGAAGGAAAGTTCGAGAAGGCATGGAAGGAGTTCGGCCTGGAATCAAAATAAACCGGAATGGGGGGGAGCACCCGTGTCCCGCTCAAATAAACCGGAATGCAAATTGATGACAGATGGGGTAACCCGGGGACCAAAAATGTCCGATCTCGGAAAAAGAGCTAGAAGTCAAAAACTTCAGGACAGCGAAATGAACTAGAACACAGGACGCAACCTGACAAGTACATCCCGGCTGCTCGGAGCCCTGAACAACCGGGCTAGGGGGCAACTGTTACGGATATCTCACAAATGGGCCCAGCCCAATAACCAGAGAGCCTAGTCAAAATGGCTTCAGTTATGCTCATAACCACTTCCTTGAAATATAGGAGTGGTTTTATCAAGAATATCTATCGTTATGATAACCGCCTATGAAAGAAGGAGATTATTCAAAAACGCATATCTTGATATCCCTAAAATAAAGGATAAAACCAACAGATTAAGATAGGGCCCAGGTACGCCTATAAATAGGGTAAACCCCTTGCAAGGTAGACACTTCTGAAACCCTAGCTATTCTATTCACACAGAGCACACACACCACCCCCTCTGGCTATCATTAGCCTGTCGTATACTCTCGAACTACGTGGACTTTGATCCACACTGTGGTACGTAGGACCCCGAGATTTCACCCCGGGCCAAGTCCAACCCAACTTGTGATCCACACCGGATCAGAATGTTTTGTGTTTTGGTTATTTGGGTATTGGAGTGATTCGTTTGGGCCGAGGAGATGGTTTTTGGTGGTCCAAAAATGCAGCTGCTTCTGCATTCTGATTCTTGCCGAGTTGGAGCTGGGAAGGAGTTAATTTGTCTGCTACTCACGTGGGCCAAAATTAAAGCTTACCGGGTATAGGTTGTGGGCTTGCAAAGTGGTTATATTGGGTCTGTTTGTTTTTCATTTCTTTCATTTCATCATTTTTTTTTATTTAACTTATCAATTAGCTTATTAATTCATTTCCCCAAAATAATTCATGGAAAATACACTTTTATTTCCCACAATTTATTTTTCAACTAAATCTCATAATTAAATTCTCACAAAATATAAAATTCCAAACTCCTAAATCTGGGATGTTACAAAGCAAAGGGGCGGGTAGCTGCTACCCTCAAGAAGTAGCTACAAAAGAAAAAGGAAAAACTGAATCGCAAATTAACTACTCATTCACGGCTATACACAATCTCTTCAAGGAATGAATAACTTGGCAAAAGAATCATCATCTTTCTGTTTACACAGGTTAGATTTTAAGGGGTGTTTAAATTTTGGAGTAGATACAGAAACAAGAAACGTGTCAAAACCTTTGAAAGCAAGGGATCTGGGTGACCATATTTATATAAAATTCCAATAACAGCCACCCTTCCATCATGTGCTTCATGAACTGCATGGAGCTCCAGGTCTAACCTGCAAATCAATCAAATTTATCAGAGCCACATAATTAAGAACCCTGACGAGACTATTCTTATGGATCTTGTGCCCCAAACTGACCTTTTCTCCAGAGCCACATAATTTGTTATAAACCCTCCGAGCTAAGTACTTTCACTGCCTAGCAAACAAAATGACAATCCCACTACCATTTGAAAATTACCTGACGAGCAAGTTAAGGAAAAAAGTGATTAATTAATTCAGAAAAACTCACAGTTGAAGAACCGAAATTATATATAAATGCTATAATAATATGAAGATCTTTAAATTATGAAAATAATCATCATCATCATCATTTATAAAGTCTTAAAATATAAATATATTCAATTCTTCAAATCTTTTTAAATAGCATCAAGATTTAAGATTAGTCATTATATATACCCTGCATGCTCAAATATATAATTTTCTCTTGGTTTAGCGCCACGAATGATCAAATACTGCAATCCACCTGCAAAAAAGTACATAGCAATCCCTTTTTCCGTGAAACTCAGTACATAGCATTTAGTGTGAACACGTGTGCGCATAAATTATAAGCAGAATTAGTGCATAATCGATGATATTAACCTAAAGCTATAGCAGTGTAAAACAATATAACCAGTACCCACAAATTTGTTTCGATAATAAATCATGGCGGGATAAAGCTGACTAGTTATTGACTGGTGATAAATTCTCATTTAACTTTTGAAACATGGCGAGGAACAAATGCAAAAGAAGCCAACAACAACTAAAATGATAATACAGGAAGAACACGGATTTGTGAGTTTGTCAAACAAACATACAAAATAATGAAGGAGATTATGTTCCGAGCAAAAAAAATAATGAAGGAGATTATGGACATTGTGTGTGTCTGTCTTATTAGTAATGAAACCTACCTCTCTCCAAGGGACATCTGAGAGCAGCAAGTAAGACACGAGAAAGAAGTCATGAGTAAATTAAAGAAGGCAAAGCAAATAATTTGTTATGTGGCTCTGTAATAGTTTGTAAAACAAGCCAGGAAGGAACCAGCAAAAAATTTCACGACAAAGGCATTCATCTCCATTCTCCAGGCATAATAATAAAATTTCTAGTGTAATGATATCCCATCTCCAGGAGAAGCATAGATATCAGAGGAAAATAAGATGGATCACTATAACAGACTCAATTTGGGTGATCATCACTCTTGATGCGTACCCAAACTCGTTCCTCTGGAAACAAAGTTCCAGTCTCCTCCAACCTTACTTGATGTACACAAGAAAATAGGGAAAACAGCTTACCAAGTATGCCAGTATAATAGGAGAGAGGCAGATCTGTGTGTTGTATCTTAAACAGAGACTCTGGCGAACTGATCACACTATATTCTTCCCAAGCAGTTAGTCCCCAGACTAGATCACCCTCTCTGAAGTTTTAATTCCTAGAATCAATAACTTTTGAAACCCCAAGTCCGCTTATTGGCTGTGAAGTTATAACAACAAAATATCATAATTAGATAGACGATACAGCAACACAGCTTAAAACCAGAGAGAGCTAAACAAGCTTTCAAATTATCAAAATTGACTATTGCTTATCCAAAATGTGCTAGAAAAAAGTACGTAAGCCGATCAAATAACAGTTCATCTCCTTTATCTATCTATTATGTTGGAATATCACCGACCGATGAGTGAAAACAGATAAAGACTCTGCTTAAAATGATTGTAGTAAGAAAATTAATAGCATCGTTCCATGATCGACCCAAAAAAATAAAAATACTTACTATTCCATTGTTCTACGATCAACAATCACAATTTCATACGAATAATAAAACATTAATCCGAACAAGAAATTAAGGGTGAAATGGAGAGAGGTACTCACCGAACCAGGCTGGAAGGAATCAACGTAAGAGGAAAATAATGGTTTGGACATACGTCCTCGCATGTAGGGATCACAAGAAAGATAGAGATTCTTCACTAAAACGCCATTGGAACCCTCTGGAAGCTTGAAATTGACAGAGGAAGTAGTGATGAGCATGTCCGAGCTTCAAATTGTAACCGAATACCAGGTCGAGGGTTTACAACAATGCCGAATTTTAACCGGCATCATCATGATAATTCACCTCTATTTCAAAACTTAAAATTGAATCTAGAAAATATATTCATAGAGATCTGAGTACCAAAAATGTGATTCCTGAAATCCAAATCATCTAGCTTGCCTCCTGATGCTTAATATATAGTTGGGAAACATGCACAAGAATAATTCAAAAGTATCATATTCCTTCCCCCGATTCTCAGAATGTCTATTCAATCTCTCACTAACTTCATGAGTATGGAGATCTGAATCACCAAAACCTAACCTTATTCGTCGGCTTCCGATGAATTATCTGACATTCCCTTCATCTGCTGCTGCATCAGCGTCCTTCGCTCCATATTTCGCATCTTGTTAATAGTAACCACGCAGATGACTGAAACATTAGCAAATATGCCACTGAAAGGATTAGATACAATCAGATACGCAAAAGCAAAAAGATAGAGAAAAATAATCGGCAATAGGTGAGGGTGACTGTCGGTAGGGGAGGAGACGACACAGGAGAGGTAGGGGAGAGTGAGACCGTGAATTTTGAGAGTGTGAGACAGCGATAGGGTTCAAGTGAACGAGGGAAGCAGAGAGTGTTAGGTTTTCGTGTGAAGCAGGAGATCGTTCAAGCGAGTGAGGGATTGAAGCAGAGAGTAATTAATTTTAATTCATTTGACGATTTTTGGCGGCCTGAAAATGTTTCAGGAAGCCAAAAAATCACAAATGGCGACTTCAACCCGATCAAGATGTCTTAAATTTTAGTTAAGGCTTCCTGTTCATAAATTCATGACTCCTTTAATTGAATTAAGATATCCTAAAGTTTTATTAGGACGCCTTAAAATTTAATTAGAGCATCCTAATATTAATTCAGGACACTACTAATTTAATTAAGACATCTTGTAAAGTTATAAGTTATCAGGACGCTAAAAAATTAATTAGGACGTCCTGAACTCTATCAAGGACGCCAATAAAAAAATGACACCAAATGAATTCACAAAATGGCGTGGAGGCACTAAAACATTAATTTTTGGCACAAGAAAGTTCAAATTAGGTGGCCTGAAATTAGTTTAGGACATCTTAATTTATTTTAGATGTTCTAAAACCTATTTTAGGACGCAAAATTTGAGAATATCAGTATTTATTTTACAAAAATTCGCGTTTAACTTTCTTTTTAAAAATAAAGACATTTTTTAGGGAAGTAATAACTTTTTTTGTAGTAGTGTTTGTCCTATTCTCTCCCTCCTATTCGAATTTTAAGAGACTTGTGGGGAAAGACTTTGTGTCTCAAAACTCAACTTTGACCTCTTGCCTAACAAGTTAGCTTACTTCATCTTCGTGATATCATCTTTCTTGGCAATTTTCCCCTTAAGTCAAAATTATTTCCATATTTATTAATTGATTTCTAAAATACCACTTTGTATTGAAATTATATATATATATAACACCTTGTTCCTTTAGGTTGGACGAAATTTCCATACTAAAGAGAACAAAGTTTCCTAAATTCACCTATTCCTTGTCTTATTTAAAAGCTAAGGCATTAAGTAGTGACCTTGCTAATTAATTAAAGTGAGAAATTCCATAAAAGAAACAATTAGTCATACTCAACAACTTTTTAATAGTTCATTAATTCATATTTTGAACAGTGTACATGAAATTAGGGATGGTACATATTCATTGTCCAAACGGTAATCTATGCTCTCCATTTCGTTTTACTCTAACTTGTAATACTATCAACTCTGTTGATATTTTTGATACTATATATCATCAAATACAGTAAATAGTATGAAATTTAAGGTGTTATAATTGGAATAGTTTGGCCCCATAAGCCTACTTCAACTAGGCCCAAGATGTGAATTAAATAGACTAGTTAGATGATGAGCTCATGGAAGACATCACGGACTAGAAAACTTATTAAACCTTATAGTCTTTAAGATTTTTACTTAAACACGTTGTAGTTCCCGATCACTGTAATTTTCACTTTGTAAATTGTTGATTTCATAGAATTACTGCAAAAATCACCCGGTGACTATTGCAGGGGGCAAAAGTGTCGACAATCACTATTCACTATTCATTGTTAATTCACTGAAAACTGCTTACTATTCATTGTTCAATGTTCGTAGTTCACCGTACACTGTTCACTGTAGCAATAGTGATTTTCAAAAGTCTATATCAGTCATTCCTTATTCAGTTGAAGGAGGACTAGGCTTGGGCATTCTAAAGTTCCTCTCCCTTCTCTCTAAAACCTCTCTCTTTCCTCCCTTTGTAAGTCCTTTCTTTATATTCAATGAAGTTTGTATTTTCTTTGTCTTGCATTACCATCTCCTCTTTCTCTTGATGGGCTAAGTATTGGTGAGGACTACCTACTGTCTAAGTCTGTTTCTTTTGCATATTTAATTTATTTCTTTTATGTTTTGCATTTGCATCCTCTCCTCCCTCCTCTGATGGGCTAAGTCCCTTGAGTACTACCTCTATTTTTAGTCTTATCTGCTTTTTGTTTATTTTGCATATTTACTTTCAACATTATAATGTTTTAAGGAGTCAGTCACCTCTCTACTTCCTTTCCCCCATCTCTCCCTCTGTCGTTTCTAACCCTTGGGGACCTCCCATCCATTTGGTGTGTGTGTGTGAATTTTAACTGTATTATTTTTCTGATCATTGAACGGTGAAAACATAAATTAAAAAGAAAAAAAGCTAAATCTTTAAACGAAACCTAAATTGAGTTTGATTTGGTTCGGTTTTCAATTTCAATTATAATTTGCTCACATATAGTCACATTAGGGTTAGACTTTAAATTTATATTTTATTAATTGTAACAATAGATTAAGCAATTAATGGAATAAAATAGTTGTTCTTAACTTAATGAAGCTGTTACAAGTACATTTTCAATCCTATGCCAACACAATGTTCATTTAGGACATACATGAGAGGAGGTAAATTGAATGTTAAGAAATTAAAGGGGATAAATAATCCTATGCCTCATTTTATCCTTGAAGTCAGATAATCATTTGTTTTCTTTTTTTAATTTCTAATTTTAGGATATGTTTATTTCACGGATTCCCTTCGCTTTTGATTTTTCAAACATGATCGATACATGACCGAGTTTTGAAACCAGATCATTGTGGGAATAATACCTTTTTATCATTATATTACTTGTTATAACAAGTACACTTACTGTGTGAACAACGATATTTTGATCCATAACAGAACTCTATGACAATCATTCCTTCTGTTAAATAAGCAATTATCTCTCTCTTTTTCTTGCCGAATTGAATAGAGTACGTACTCTAATATAAGAGTTTTATAAGTTTCAGATAAGATGAATGAACATTGCACAACTGCATTATTGTATAACACTGATAAGTATGGAAGCAAAAATTACAATCAATAACAAGAAACAAAAAGCTCTTAGGAATACTAGGGGGAAAAATACACAATGTAGGTTATAAATGTCACACTAAACGGAAAGAATAGAAAATGACATATATTGGCACATAGATTTCTTCCAAACATACAGGCATAGGAGACAACAATTTAAACCAATGCAAATGAGTTATAGGAATATATATACATATGTATAGATATATACACATGTATACATATAGAAACACACACACGTGTACGCATGCTTGTGGCTGTGGCATGCTGCTGAACACTAGCACTCACAGATGAAGCATTCTGTGATATTAATTAGGACGAGGAGTAGGACGAGGCAGATTTGGAATGGAAGTGTCAGGAATAAGAGGAGGAAGAGTGATGGGTGTCATAGGAATGAGAGGAGGAAGAGTAATTGGAGTGTTAGGAATTAGAGGCGGAAGAGTAATGGGAGTCTCAAAAATGAGAGGAGGAAGAGTAACGGGAGTCTCAAAAATCAGAGGAGGAAGATTAATGGGAGTCATAAAAATGTTAGGAGGAAGAGAAATGGCATTGTTAAGGATTAGAGGAGGAAGAGTAATGGGAGTGTTAGGAATTAGAGGAGGAAGAGGAATAGAAGTGTTAGGAATTAGAGGAGGAAGAGTAATGGGAATCTCAGGAATGAGAGGAGGAAGAGTAATGGAACCGTTCTGAATGAGAAGAGGAAGAGGATTGGAAATGTTGGGAAAAATGAGAGGAGGAAGAGTAATCGGAGCAGTAGGAATGAGAGGAAGAGCATTGGAAGTGGTAGGAATTAGAGGAGGAAGAGTACTAGGAATCTCAGGAATGAGAGGAGGAAGAGTAATATTTTGGATTGAAGGCAAAAGCTGAGGTGTTTGGAGACGACGAGCCGCGAGGCTGCAGTTCATCAAGCTTGACAGTGTGAGAGCCACAAGGAAAGCAGCGATGAACGATTTCCCAGAAGAAGCCATGGCTGAGTGTTATGAAAACTTAAGGATATATGCTTTGCTTAATTTGAGCTTTGATGAGTAACCATGTGGAGTTTCTTGGCCTTTATATAGACAGATGGGCAGACATAAACAGATTTTGATCGTTTGGAATCCTCGGTGGCACGAAAGTGCGTCTCAAATTCCGCCAAACACGGGCCTCAATAATGCACACTAGAATATGTAATAGTAGCTTTGAAGTAAGTTTGCTAAACTCATTAGTTTAAGCAAATTATTGACAGAGATGTAAACGTCACGACTTTGCTTGTTAACTTGTACCTCTATCAATAAATAACCATTAAAACATATGATTAAATAATTAAAATAAAAATGACAATAGTTTAAATATAATTCAAATTCAAATTATTGGAATTAAATCCGTTAACATTCATAGTTTACCACACTAAACATAGAAATTTTGATAGAATTCATATATGAAGTTAATAAGTATAATCAAATAAAAAATTATTATTATGAGAGCTTACCTCTGAAAATAATATTAAAAATATATGATTAAATAATTAAAATAGAAAATGACAATAATTGGATTTAAATATATTTCAAATCCAAATCATTGAAATTAAATATGTTGTCATTCATAGTTTAACATATTCAAAATAGAGTTTTTTTTTTTTTTTTGAGAAATTCTTATATGAAGTCACTACATAATCGAATGAAAAAAAGATAGTACTCAAAAGTTAAAAGCACAGTAAACTTGGTGAATCAACATGCGATTTCAACTGAGTTTGCAGTTATTATGAATTTAAGCGTAGAGTTTACATGATTTATATAATATTCAATAATTGAAAATTATATTCGTTTCCTACAATTAATTATAAGATATGTGTGTGTGTTGGTTGCAAATGGCTTTTGGACTAAAAGTCAATTGTTGCTTGGATTAGGACAAAGTACTCCCAATCCCTCTACTAAACGTAGGACTTAATTACAGTTTTGCATTGGCTATAAATGTACGAAAAGCTTGTTGATAAGATTTTTTTATGTTGGGGTAAGCATTGGTTGTAAAAAGTCAAGTCGAAGCAAGCAAAATTTTGCTTTTTCTTCCTCTTCTTCTTGTTTTTTTTTTTTTTTTTTGAATTAAGAGTTAAGGGGCAATTTTGCTTTAAAAATTTTCTTTCAGGTGTAATTTTGCTCCGGAAGTCTTATAGGAAAATTTTGCCCTAGAAGTGTCAAAAAGTAAGAAATTTTGTCTTGACTATTATCCCAAATAATTTAAACCATAGTTAACTATATATGCTGAGCTAGCAGTCTATATGTCATCCATATTATTTTTGTTAAGATACAAATTTGCTCCAGAAGTTTTGAATCTAGTTTTAAAAGAAATGAAGTAGATGACACATGAACTTCCAAGGGTAAATTTGTACCACAACAAAAATGATGTGGATAGCATATAGACTATCAACGTAACATATTTGATCAATTAACCGTCAAAATTAATTAGGATAACAGCCAAGACAAATTTACTCATTTTTTTCTAACAATTTCAGGAAAAATTGCTCCCGAAGAAATCAGAGGCAAAATTGCCTCTTAACCCTTGAATTAAAGTGGCAAAGATCAATCCCGGGACCTCACACTTACAAAGAAGCTAGGCCACAAGATCAATGACTTTCTTTATATTTGAACTTTCTAAAACTAACTTTTGAATTTAAGATCCAAACAAATTTATGACAAATTGACTTGTTTTATAAAAAACCTTACACTAATAAACTTTTACCCCAACTTCAATTTATATCAGTTTGTAGGAATAAAATTCACTTTTACCAACATTAACCCAAATAAGTCTGCATAGTCAAATACCAAAGTTTTAGGGAGAAATTGTAGTAATCGGAGATAGCTAAACCAGCAACGTGCGGTCCATAAAGTATTTTGCTTCATACAGATTTGCATGAAACAGTAGATGAAGTTTCCTTCAGCGTCAACGTTGACTCTGATCCATCCCTCTTCCGTCGGAATCCTAGGGCTCACACGAACCTTATTGGCGATGCTTCTTCACTCGTTTAAATACTCTGTAAACAAATTAATTATAAAAATATCATAGTTCTTGGTTGGAGTTATGATACGTTAATTTATTCAATTCGCTCAAATGCAACGCACGAATTATCAAACGTGTCTGTCAAAGTGCAATTGCAGGAATCGCTCTAAAGTTTTAAGTCGAACCTACTTTTATATATCTATAATATTAATATAATAGGTTGAGTAATATTAAAGTTCTAAATACGTCTATTTGATGCAAAACATTTTCTATTCTTCATATGATCAATGAAGATGCGAACAAATATTTTTATTCAACTATCTCCTCTTTATGCTCTGGATTAAAACTTTCATTGAGGCCATGAAAATAGATTAACAAGAAGATATGATATATGTGTGCATGTATAATCAATTGATATATATCAAGAATGAAATGTTCAGTCCTGAAATAATTGGACTAACCTTCAATTATGACCTCCGCAACAGTGGCATAATAGAACGTAGATATTTATGAAACTTTATTTCAGGGGTGAAAATTACATAATAGAACCCAGATGCTTATGAAACGTTATTTCAAGGGGCGAAAATTACATAATAGAACCTATATGTTCTTGAAACTATATTTCAGCCTTATAAATATTTCAAGATTTTCATTTTAGTCCCGTCATATAACTTTACATAGAGGCACTAAAATGAAAATTCTGAAATTTTTGTAGGTTAAAATATTGGATCCTCTTTTATAATTTTAAGGGGCCACCCCTAGCCCTCTAATTTCGCCACTGATGGTGACACATTTTACATAAGAAATGCACCGGGAGGGGGGGGGGGGGTGACAACAATATACTACGCGCTCTTAGACCTAGGAATAATTTAGGATCCTGTAAAAAGAAAAATTTTAATTTGTGTATGTATGTACCCTTTATATATATATATATATATATATATATATATGTATGTATGTGTGTGTGTGTGTGAGAGAGAGAGAGAGAGAGAGAGAGAGAGAGAGAGAGAGAGAGAGAGAGATTAAAGTTCTAAAGGCGTCTACTTGATGCAAAACATTTTCTATTCTTCATATGATCAATGACGATGCAAACAAATATTTTTATTCAACTATCTCCTCTTTATGCGCTGGATTAAAACTTTCATTGAGGCCATGAAAATAGATATGCGCATTTATAATCAATTGATATCTACCAGGAATGAGTTGTTCAGTCCTTCAATTATGACCTCCGCAACAGTGGCATGATGATGACACATTTTACATAAGGAATGCACCATAAGGTGTCAATAAAATGGTATAGTGTTAATCCTTCAAATAACCAAGTCGGATTGACAACAGTATATTAGCCTCTTAGACCTTGGATCCTGTAAAAATTTATTAAATGTGTGTTTGTGTATATATATAATCAGGGTATTATTTATTTATTTTCGAAAAATTGGAGATTTAATATATTTGTGTGTGTGTTTTAAGGCTTGTGTTGTGTAAAGTTAATATCGTTGGGGATTATCCCTCATTAGAATTAAAAGCGATTGATAGACTTATGAAACAAATTATCTTGTAAAGTTCCCTCCCATTTTAAATGAACTAATGAAATAATAACGAGTTTAGATATCCAAATGTTATAGTCAATTAATATTGTATTTTTGGTGAATTTAATATATTAAGATTTTAGATGATATCATTCTTCTCTGGGGAAAAAAAGTTAATATTATTATTCATGATACTTTTTAAATATGTTATCAAACATTTCATGAGATTATTTCTTCTTCATCATCTTGTCTTTTGAATGGCGATGGTGAATTGGTGATGGAGGAGGAAATTGGAGAGACGCTGATGGAAGAAAGGAAAAAAAAGTTAATGTTGGGAGTGAAAATAGAGAGAAATTAATTGATGGAGGGAGAAATTGTTTTTTTTTTTTTGGACAAAGAGAGAAATTGTTTAATGCAAAAATATGTGGGCCCCGAGATTTATGTTTTTTTATACAGATTATTTCCTTGATTGTTATGTGATGTAAGATTTAGACCTATCTGAGTTGTCTCTATTTAATTGCGAAGACCACAAATGACATGGCACGTTAACATAAGAATTTATCCGCATATAAGCTAGCATAACTCCAGGTCTGCAACGACTGAAGTTGTAAATTGAGTAAAAATTGAGTAACCAAAACTAATTGTTTGAAATCAAAACCAAAATTAGGGTGAATCTGATATCATATTAACCCTTAAATTAAAAGGGTTAAAGAGAAAATTTTCCTTCAAAATTTTCATGGGTGATATGTGGTTCTAGATCTTGAATCTCTGTTCGGATTATCTAGGCAATGGCTGAGCCAAAGAGAGGTCAAATTAAAGGTGGATCATCGATTGACTCCACCGAATCCAAGTGGGTTGTGCAGGAGGACTAGTATGATTTACAGTATCCTGAAGTTTTTATTACATTAATAGTACTCCGGAAGTATTAAAAAAAAAGAGCAAAATTAGCCCATTGCTCAGAAATTAATGTTAGTAGTTGGAAAAAAATTAATATTGACAGTGAACATATTTAATTTTTAGCAGTCAAAATTGAACATTAACCCAAAAATATGTGTATATAATCATGCCATGTCACAAACATCAACAGTGATTAAACATGAAACAAATCAATAGTTCATACACGAGTGAGTTTTTTTTTGGGGGGGGGGGGGGGGCTGTACATGACTTACAACATAATAACACTTAGGGTTAAGTAGCAATTTTAGTTGTTTTGTCTCAATGTTACTACGGAAGTTCTGAATTGTGGCAATGTTGCCCTTCGTTAACGGTGAGACTAACAGATGCTTGCCACATAGGATTAGTTGACACGTGGAATACCAAGTTGGACAGCCACGTTGGAGTTCACATGTTTAATCACACCTTGTCATCTTCTTCTTTCCTTTCTTCCTCCTTCCTCGTTGTTGGACCCTGAACCACCACTACCGACACACCTTTGCAAGGGCTGAGAACGACGCCAATGAGTTGAAAGCGGTGCTTAAAGTAGTTAAAGTTCATCGTTTTAGTTTAAAACATGTAGAGTTGTATATTTTTCTCTTCCTCCACAAACCCTTGCTCAAGTCACTTCAAACAGAGTTAAATAGAGGATCTCTTCATCTTCATACATGTGACACTCAAGTAAAAGCATGCATACTCAAGTGAAATCACTCAGAAAAGTCCTTAAAACGGAATTCATAAATTGTTTCAAAAGTCTCTAGCAGAAAGAAATCGAGACTTACAACTCTCAAAGAATTACATTTGTTATATCTACATTCATTTAATTATTCCGAGGCAAGTTCAATTTTGTGGATTTTTATCAGATGTCAAAGGTAACAAAAGTATCAAAAAGAAATTTTAGAAGTTAAAAAAGAAATAGATGAAAAAGAAAAGCGATGAACCAAAGAAACTCAAATGGATAGATGTAGAAAAAGAAGGTTCCTACTAGTTATCAAATAAAATGCACATCTAGAACAAACATAGTCAAATTATCTTTCTTTAAAGGGCAAAGAAAAGATACGAGGGAGCCCAGAAATAGCCATATTTCTGGCTTAAGACATGCATGAAACATGTTTTTATGAATCAAATAGTAGGCCAAGTATATGCAAAACAAAAAAGTGGCCCACCAAGAATGGTTTGAGCTAGAATTAATGTATTTATTAAAGAAAAACATTAGCTAGAGTTGTAGCACTTGTGATACCAGTCCCTCCCAGATGCTAAGCCTTCCCTATTGGATATGTCCTGTTTCATGCCAAAAGTAAGAACTACAAGCAAAACAGATCACAGATAAAGGTGAATTTCCACTGAGAGTGCAATAACACAGACAATAAAGGTGAAGAACAATTGATGAAAAGATGTTCTAACAATGGAAAATATGATATAACAATAATCACACCACATAAAAGAACGACCGCAAACATTATTTGAGTCCAGTAGACTGCACGATGAGTTTAAACAATCCATTATATGCTCTAAGAACATGACATGCATAGAAGTTACTTGTACAACTTTCAACAAGTAATTTTGCACAACAAAATATCTGACATGCACATTGATCAAGCTAGGAAGGCAGGCGAGTGATTCAGCAATATTCCCACAAAGATTGTTTTGACTCAAAGTCCTGGGTATAAAGTATATAACAGAACACAAGTAAACATTACAAAGTTGGGGGAAATGCAAAATCTTATTGCATATATGTCAGTTTTAAATGAAACTTCGTTGACAATAGATGTGACAACAAGACATCCACAGATTTCCAGTGTTTTAGTTTCATAGGGAGATTAAGGAACCATCAGTGATGTTAGTACAATAAGCAACATTATTTAGTCTCAAGCCAACAGCAAATGGAAGCAATTGATGAAACACCTAGATATGTTATTCATGTGGACCTGAACAAGCAATATAATAATGAATGAGTAGTTACTAAGAATTAAAATATTGTTCAAAATTCAAATGAAATAATAGTTTATTTCAATGTTGCACATGCTTTTAAGGAAGTAAAATAACCTCAGGTTAATTTCTATCAGAGACTTACTCAGTTACCAAGCCTTCATGCTCAATTTCATTGCTTTTAAGAAATCAATACTTGTTATGCTATTTTGTGCTAGTTCAAGGCAACAAATCAAACTTTTCCAAATTAGTTAAAGAATAATTGATGCTAAAATTTGTTACAGGATCAAGCTCTATACGTGTATTAATGCTAGCAAGTCATGACATCAAAAATATCAAGAAAAAGCAATAATAGATGGTAAAATCCAAACAGACATCTTAGATCTCGATGATTTCATTATTAACCTTAGTGCATTTTATAGATTTTAAATGTATCTGTGAGATCAAACTAAGACAACAAGTTATAACTAATTGACAAGACAAAAGGATATCAAGACTTGATAAGGGTCTTTTCGTCTTTAGCCTTGGGGTCCACAATAAAAAATTACTAAGGATTGTGAATAGATAAATCTATGATCGTTCTCTCTTCTCGAGGAGTCTTTTATTGATTCCTAAGTAATCTAAATGACATGCAAATGTAATTAAAACAACGGGTAAATAGGTTTTGGATTTTCAAATTAATAAACTAAAATATGAATGCAATTAAATTAAATCTTAAATATTGTTTTTGGGTTTCTTTATAAAATGGAGTGGGTGAGTAGAATGGTATTGAAGTGAAAATATGAATGATGAATGTTCTTAATAATGAAGAAATGACTATCCTTGCTCAAAAAGTATAGGAGTTAAACTTTTTTAAGTCATGATAAGAAAAACTTCAAGATATGACTTGAGTCCAATATTCCCAATTATTAGTAGCTCCTATAAACATAGCTAACTACTACATCTTGAGATATTATTTGAAACAACTTAATGTGCAATTAAAATTGAAATAATGTAATATGAGTCTATCTTCTTGAATTTGAGTGCTAAATAGCCCTTCAAGGGCACAAATAAACCACATTAATTAGACAATAACACGTTAATTAATATAATCTCATTGCAACAACAAAGAAATTCAAATATATATTTTTCACACTACAAAATCCAATATCAATCACATATATCAAACGAATAGAGACAATTAACATCAATCTCATTTCTCAAGTTATACCTAAAATTAAGCAATCTAAATGTATAAAGCTAGACTAATAGAATGATAGAGAAACTCTCCTATGTTCATTGAGCTCAAAGACAAATCTCCATGACCAAGAAGCAAATAATAGCCACTACCAACCATCAAAATAGCCCCTCCGAACATAATTAAACAATGGAGAAGTCAGCAAAATGGTGGAGTTTCGATGATGTTAAAGGAGCAAAGGTGAAGGAAGGAAACTCTGTTTTATGGCTAGAAGAATGTCGGAAATAATGTAAGCTTAAGTGCTGGAAGTGTAGTGAATAGTGATGATGGTGGCTGCGAGTTTGAAGGTGAAGGTCCGACGGTGGGTTGTGGTTCTGGTGACAGAGGAAGAAGCTTCAATGCTCTTTGGTTCCAAGATCCTCTTGCGGCGCTCAATCTCTCTCTGTCTCGTTGGATCTGTGGTGGTGGAGGAGAGGAAGGTTGACGGTGAAGGAGATGTCGCCGGTGATGGTGAGGGAAGCTAAGGTCGTCGGCGACGATGAAGGAATGGAAGGTGGAGGAAGGAAGGAAGGATCCAATCTCAGTCCGCGACGCTCTGTCTTGCTCTTAGCTCGCCTCCCTCGGGTCTAACTCTGCTCTCCTTTTTAATTATTCAGCTTTTAGCGTCTATGCGTTTTGACCAAGGACTTAAGTGAAAAGAATTAAAACTTTTGTAGAAGGATTGAATTGTGACTTTTCAAAAACTTTATGGGGTATAAGTATTATTTCCAAAAAATTTGGGTAATTTTATGTAATTTTCTCTTGGATCCTTTTCTTCCTTGATTCTTTAAAAAATTGTAGGGCCATTTTTGTAATTTTCCCCAGTATTCAAAATATTAATTTTGACCCTCCAAAGTTTTCATTTCCTTCTTAAACATCTACAATGTAAGATTAAACACAATATAGCATCAAAAGCCCAATAAATCATTTGCATGAATAATTAATAAATTATGACCATTTTACCCCTAATTTCACTTAATTCAATACAAATGTCTCTAACTTAAATTAGTGCTTAATCATGCAATAATGTCCCAGAAAATGCATTAAGAATCCCAATTTAATCATGAAATACCATATAAAAATATGGTTCAATCAAGACTCAAGCTGCATAGAAATTTAACTGGCTATTGGGGGTTTGCACGAGGAGATCGCCTGAGAAATCGAAATTGGGGGTCTGCATGACAAGCGCCTGAGATCGTCACCATCCTACCACACTCAATGGCCAATCGCCCTTGATTACCGCCTTAAGATCGCCGTCGGTGCCATTTAGGGATTTGGGGGGTTTGGGTGTAAAATAGAATGAATCAATGTGCTGGAACTTTATCTTTCGAGGGGTTTCAGAGGTCATTAGGGTAGGTGGTTTCTCCAGTGACATGTTGTGAGGTATAGAATTGATAATACTCGAGTGTGATATGTGGACGTATTTTTTTTCTTTTTAATTGAATTTAAATTTTAAAAAACGTATGGTTAAAATATTTTAAACAATATTTATTTATAAATATTGAAAATATTTTAACAATATCTAATATATTAATAAATAAATCTATTTCAATATTTTTTAATAAGAATATGAATATGATATTATTTATTTAATATTTAATACATTTATATTACTTTAATATTATAATATAGATTATATTAATATAGAATAAATATTTATATTAATTTATATATCCAATAGTTTTCACACTAGAGTGATAATGTTAACTGGGGTGGACACTATCACACTAGAGTGTGATTATTTTGGATGAGGGATATGTGGCCAAATGTCATCACACTCGAGTGTACACTTAAGTGTGACGTTATCACATTGTAGTGTGATAAATTTATGGATGAGTGCAGAACATGTGATAATGCCGTGTTTACTTAAGTGCGATAGCTTCACACTGGAGTGTACACTTGAGTGTGACAATCTTTAGAATTGATACTATGAGCCTTCCTCATTCACCTAAAGATATGAAATTCAATGCAGCTAAATCCAAAAGTTAAGACACCCAAAATATCATTGGAATTGAAATGGGAACATATATAGCAACTTCATATGGAGAATGAAATTCATCAACCTGAACGAACCTTTCATAGAAAGCACATGCTTATTAATATTATGAGTTTTCTTATTATTTGTCCTTGGGATTTATTTTTGTGTTTCTAAGGAAGGAAAAATTAATTTTCTAGACAGAAATCGCGTAATTTTGTGAAAACTCTTTTGAAGATGAAATATCACCTAGAGGGGGGGTGAATAGGTGATTATAAAAATTCTTTCACTAAAGCTCAAGAACACTTAAACAAAGAAGAAGAATAGAACAATGAACACAAGGGATTATACTGGTTCGGTCCAACTCTTGACCTATGTCCAGTCCCCAGAAACACTCTAGGATTTCACTATCTTGAAATTTGATTACACACTCTATAACTCTTGAGTAATCCTCTCACTAGGACTTACTCCTCTTTACAAGTTGTAATCAAATAAACACAGACACAATTACACACTCTGCACTCGAGATGATCCTTTCACTATGACTCACTCCCCCTTACAAGTTGTAATTGTATACCCACACTTAAGGTTCCACAACCTTAAGATTTAACTGATAAACAAATATTCAAATAGTGTTTAACTCCTCACTGAGTAGATAAGTGATAACCACTGAAGTACAGAGATATATCCGAAGATATTAAATGAGACTAATTGTAACATCCCAAATTCCAGGTTCGAAAACCATGTCGGTCGACACTTAGTTTTAAGAAAAACAACAGAGTTTGAGATGCTACAGCTTAGAGTACTGCGGAAATTGATAGCGTGCGCTAAGATCCAGACAACGAGTATCTGATATAAAAATGCCCAGACATATGATGATGCCTGACATAAGCTGATATATTAAATATCCCGAAGGAATATTCATGTGATACAATTTACAGAGATTTGAATACATTTCTCTGATAAAGAAAGTTTTAAACTAGACCTAACATCAGTTATTCAATCAATTTGGCCAGGTCGGTGTTCAATC
Source organism: Acacia confusa (assembly GCA_037074495.1). Classification (NCBI taxonomy): domain Eukaryota; kingdom Viridiplantae; phylum Streptophyta; class Magnoliopsida; order Fabales; family Fabaceae; genus Acacia; species Acacia confusa. The sequence goes on along the minus strand of CM073504.1, from coordinate 8,927,434 downwards.
TAATAAGAGTCTCACCAACTCTATGGCGACTTGTGACAACCCACCGATGAATCCTTCCTTAGTTTAAGCACCAAATAGACCGATATAACTTTGTTAAATTCGTGCCAGACTACCCTACTCGTCATGCCTCTACCAACCTTCATCTTTGACTGCTGCCTTTATACAGCTCTATCCACCGGCACCTTCTCTATCCCAATTTCTTTCCTGTACTATTCATTAAGACTGAGATCCAATGTCCATTGGACCTCAGGTAACGGTTAACCTCATGCTTATGTAAACAGTATATGACAAGTATCACAACAATAAAATCACAATTATAACTTTCAAAAACATATCATCAAGTAACATAATACAGCCACTGCAATATGTATGTTACCCAAGTCTGCACATAACCAGTGCCACGATGGCCTATCGTGTCCTCAGCGCTAGGAAAACTCAACGGTGTTATTAAGACTATAACCCGTATACAACTCAAATCCATGAGCAATTTCAAAACAGAGTATCAACATGTGAAAACAATTATCATATATAACCATACCATAAGCATAAGCGTTAATGTTACAATACGCGTCCGTACCTTTTACCGCATAGTCGTCAAACATCCGACCTTTGATTTCGGCTTTGGACTTCCAGGATATCCTAACATATCACCATATCACTTAGAATAACATTCTAAGAGATATTTCCACCTCTATTTACCATTCTACCCTTGATGGCTTTATTATTACAATTTTGCCTTTACATTTCTTAAAAAACGTGGTGCAGCATTTTCTGGGCAGATTTTTCGGTAACTTTGAAAAATCATAGCTAATTCTAGAAAGATCAAAATGAGGATTCGTAAAATTTCCCGGAATCCTTGAGAAGTCTATTTTCGAGGAAAAATATTGGAACTTACCCAGAATTCATGGATAATTCCCAGTTCCCAGATTTCAAACCGCTGCCCAGATTTTCGCCCAGAAAACATAGCTTAACTTCTGAGATTTTTATCTTTTCGCATAGAGCTTCAAATGACACACTCTTTATATATTTGAAAAGCCCTAGATGTCTACTTTCACCATGGATTTTCTCAGAAGTTTTGAACATCATCTTCTTCATAAGATACTGACGTTTTTACCCCTGACTCCAGAAAACACTAATCGATGAAATTTTGCCAGAGCTTCGCTATTTTGATCATAATCTTCCAAAAATTTTGCTATAACTTCTTCTTCATCAAATTTTCCAAATGAAGATAGTGGAAAGCTTAAAAACATTATATTAAAATTGGAATTGGAAGTTTGATGATCAAAAAACATTTCTAACATTTCTACTTCATAAACTAACAACTTAAACTTAAAAGCTAAAAACTCTCTTACCTCTTGAAGAACACTTGCCTTCTATTTCTTGAAGCTCCTCACTCTCCCCATCCCACTCTATATTTTCGGTGTTGCTAGTGAATTGGTGAGGAGAAAGTGAAGCCAAGGACTCCTATTTATAGCAAAGCCTTGAGTAGCCTCCAAGCATCTTCCAATTGATCCTAGCCCTTGATCTTTTTCTTGGGGAAGAAGTAAAGATCCTATCCCTCCACCTCTTCTTCAAAACCGACCCCCTCCCCTTCTTTTTTAAGTTTGTGCTTTATCCCTTAATTATCTCCAAATACTAATTTAGTTAGGTGTAAGTTGGTGTTTAAATTCAAAATCCAATTTCACTTTTGGAATCCTAATTTTATGATTAGATTTATGGTGATTTTTAATTCCCGAAACACATAGGTAGGAATCTTAACAGTAACCGGAAATGACTTTGGGAATAGCCAAATTGAAGCTTATAATTCTCTTATCTCAAATATGTGTTTATCTTAAATACTTAGTTCCAATATTTCAAGTTATGATTTATTTCTTAGGGATTCTCATCTAATTGTATTTAATTACATCACTTCTTGCTCCCCAAGTTTTAAAAACTTGGTCCCTAAGTTTGTCCAATCTTCTTCCATACTCTTTGACTTATTATTTTCCCTTAATTCTTGAAAAATTCGTCCCCCTCCCCTTAATTTTAATTATGCAATTATATTTTTAATTCTCTCACATGACTAAAGAAGGTAATTCTCCCATTGGTCCATGTAGATTCTAGATTTATGGTTAATATAATTTAGTTTTTATTGTATCATTTATTTACCACCAAATAGGAATTTTCGTCCCATAGAAATAAATTAGGAATAATTAGTTGAATCCTAATTTTAATCTCCAATATAGTGTTTTAGGGGTTACTAGGCTTAATTACCAAAATTTAACAAGGTTTCTAATTTAATTTTGATAATTAACAACTCCTTGTGTGCCAATTTTAGCTTCTATTTACCATTTGGTCTTGGTATTATGATCTTTATAAATTAGTTACTAGCTAATTTCAAAAATTACTAGAGCATCTCAATTATTGCAATTTCAATTGCCCAATAATTGTTACTAATTTTCTCTAATTGATTTTATCATCCTCCGATGTTTTTAATTGCCTAGAAGATGGTATAATTCCTAAAAATGATAATAAATCAACTAAAAAGTTGGAGACAACATATTCTCCAATTTTAATAAATATTTTGTTGCCTCTTAGGATTTATCATAACATTCTCAGGGTATTTTATGACCCATAAATTCACTTAGGGATTTTTATCTCTTTATTTACTCTAATTTCAAGAGAAATCACCTTAAAAGATAAGGTAATTATTTTACTAGTTTTGAGACCACAAATTCACCTATTGTAATAGATGTCATTTATCAAAATTTAATATTTACATGTATTATGAAAATTGGGGTATTACACTAATGAAACAGATGATTGTAATAGATTCTAACTGAATGTACATCGTTTCGGTAGATGGCTGTATTGAAAGCTCGGGCTTTTATACTCTTCGCCATTAAAGCTGTTGAGAAAAACTTGAATATGACCATTGTGACTTGTTCAAATTTCCGTTAGGCATAGCTGTTCCTCGTTCAACTAAATCGACCGTTGGGACTTCATTAATTGCGATCACTTCTTTCATTAAATGTTTTGCCCGTTGAACATACTTTTGCAAAGGTATTACTGGAATAAGTAATCCTCTATGAATGTTTCTCTCTGCTGCACAGCTTCATTCCATTTGTTGCTCTGTTTTCTGCTTCAGCATTAAATGTTGTGATGTAATCATCTGCTTTATGTTATTTTTGAATAATACAATGTTGAAATCCCTGAAATCACTAGCAAACACGTTAGAAACATCTTAAATATCATTCTAAGTGATTCTGGAAGTCATAAGCCAAAGATCAATGTTTTCGTAGAATCAGAAAACCCAGACAATGACAAGAACTCGAGTTTTCAAAGTAGAACTCGAGTTCATGAACCTGAGTTCTTAAACAAGAACTCGAGTTCTTTTGGTTTCCTTTTTAACATCTCAGATATGCAAGACAAGAACTCGAGTTTTCATTTCGGGTTCAAATTGATTTTCAAAGAACTTGAGTTCTTAATCATGAACTCAAGTTCATGAACTTGAGTTCTTTTCAAGTTCTTAATCTTTGACCGAATTTCGCATAAAAGGAACTCGAGTTCTTTACTAAGAACTCAAGTTCATGAACTTGAGTTATTTTCCAAGAACTCAAGTTCTTAAACTTTGACCGACTTCCTCAGAATAAGAACTCAAGTTCTTGAACTCAAGTTTGGTACTAAAGAACTCTAGTTCTTAAGCTTTTGAAAATTTTTCACTGTCAAAGGTCGCGAACTCAAGTTCATCACCCAAGAACTCGAGTTCTTCATTTTGCTGATATAAGAATTTGAGTTTTTTAGTATCAAATCGAGTTCTCATTTAAAACATCAATTTACAAGTGTTTAGTTATCATCAAAACTTGGTTGTGAACTCATCTTTGACCACCATTACCTTCAGTTGAGTTCGGCCAAGGTTTAGGAAAAATAAACAATTCTCATTCTCTCCATGTTAGTTAATAGAGTTTGTACTAATTAATAAGGGTGTTAGAAGTTTCAGAACAGATCAAGGAACATCGGAGTAACTACATTATTGTTTAATATTTAGTATATGATAATAAAAATTACAATCAATACCAAGACCTCAGAATGCAGAAAAGCATACTCACTGTTTAAAATTTCACTCTAAAACAAAAGGAAAAGTATATAGACAATAATTTCCATTAGTAATCCGGCAATTTTTTGTAGTGACACATGTCCAACTCTTCGTATGGCATATAGGAGATACAACAACATGAAGCCTTATTTATTTAGCTAGGTCAGCTAGATGAAGCAACTAACATCGGATAAACTTGTGATGATCACATGCCCAAAGATAGAGCCCTCCCAAAAGACTGGCCTATAAAGAGGGAGAATCTCTTGATTTATAAACCACACTTTGCTTGTAATGCTTCTCAATGTGAGACTCATAACATAGTCACCCTCTTTAAAAGCCAACTTCCCCAAAGGCTCCACATTTGTAGCACTTCATTTGGCCTCTTGCCGGTCAGAACCCTTTATGGGTAACCTTTTCCATAAATGTCGAGCTCTTAATGAAAGCATCAATAGGGTGATCAATTGATCACATGCCCAAAGAGAGAGCCCATTCTTAAAGATTAACCTATAAAGAGGGAAAGCCACTTGACTTATAAACCACATTACATTTGTGAGGCCTCCTGATGTGAGACTAATAATGTATTCATTTTGTGGTTTCAATTAGGAGGAGGATGGAAGAATGGGATGGAGGGAATGCTAGTAGGGATTGTTGGAACAGAAGGAATCCTAGGCAATGAAGGAAGAGGAGGAAGTGTATTTGGGAGATTTGTAGGCAAATGAGGAGCATTAATCTTGGGTTGAGGCATTGTAGGGATTGAAGGAAAATGTGGCAATCCTATTGGTTTAGGCAAGTTACTTGCAATTCCAGGTGTGTTCAGTATTAAAGGCTGCATTGTTTGAAGAAGACAACGAGCTTCTACTACACTTGAACTCATCATTATGCATGATAATGTTAGAGCCATGAGGAATAAGGCTGTGATGAAGGATTTCCAAGAAGAAGAAGCCCTTGTTGAGTTATGAGCTATGTAATTAAGGTGAACTAAAAGAAGAGAACAGAGGAAGATGATTACTAAATTTGAGGTTTGGTGGGAGTCTTCAGAAGCTTTAGCCTCATCAAAGCGTAGAAACATTTACCAGGAAAAGAAAAAGATCACACAAGAAGGTCCTGGTAGCGTCATTAACGGGGAAAAGAAGAGATCACAGTAGGAAAAAAAAGTAGGGTAAAGGTGCAAAAATACACATGTACTTTACCCCTCAAGAGCGCCCAACACCATATGCTTTTTCTGGGAGCAAAAGTAACTATATGGTTAAGAAAATGGAGCAAAAATACCTCCTACCGTAAAAGGCCAAATGTTTGACCGTTAAACTTGAGATTTTGACTCACAGTGTTGACGTGTACGTTGAGGTGGAGGATCTATATAAGCCCATCCAGGGCCATGTCACTAGATCTCATCCCCCCCTCAGCCCATCTTCCACATCATCAGATCTCATTTTCCCCTCCACTCTCAGCCCACCTTCCAGGAGCAGGTGAACCATGACGTCACGATAAATCGATGCCAGAGAGGAGAAACTTGCTCGAGGAAGAGGTTTGAACCTTGAAGGCTAGCGGCGGGTCAACGCATAGATACCAGAGACTCTTGGTGGCTCGGCATTTACAGGTGAGAAAACCCAGAACCTTCGTATTTCTGGGTTCGAAATCCTTAGGATGGATTGTCTGGATTTTCGTTCGTTCCCTTTTCTCTTCATTTCGATTACGTTTTTGGGCTTTTTGAAGATTTGATTGATGAAGTCAAATTTCTGGATTTGCTTTGATTAGGATGGATTGTCTTGGTTACGAAAGCCATACCTAACCTCCATCCACTTGTGCTATTCGGTGATTCAATTCACATGCTTATTCTTTTTATTTATCCACTGTCCTTTAGCCGCATACTCTCTTCTCCCTTCCCTTTTTACTTCGTCCTTTTCCTCTAGCAATCACTCATCCTTTTGTCATTCACACCGACGCACTCAGGAGCAAGCTAACGGTATTAGCCTTTCATCTTTATTTCACTTTCTCCAGTTTCATTCAAATATCTTCTTGAATTCATACCTCTACTCTGATTCTGTTTTCTCTTCCTTCTGGAATACTCTTGATTCAGTTTTCTGATTTCGTGTATTATTAGTCAATTGGGTGATTGTGAGATCGTCTTTTTTCACCCTTTAACTCGCTTTACATTGGCAATGCCAAAGATGGAGAAGGTCCCACTCTCACTGGCGCTTTGTATGTGGGATGATGCTGTAAGCAGAGCTGGAAATGAGGTAAGGCTTTCTAGAGATAACCTTCCAGACTAAATCTTTTGACAAGATTTTCTTTAGCTGAACTTGAATTTGATTAAAGCTGGCCTGTACATGCTATTCCAAAGCCTAAGCGCAGGAAGATAATCCGATAAGGCAAAGAGGGCCGGTAGAACAAGACTAATGGTCAAACATTTGGTCCTTAACGGCGGTGCTATTTTTGCTCCATTTTCTTAACCATGTAGTTACTTTTGCTCCTAAAAAAAAGTATATTGTGTTGGGCGCTCCTGAGGGTAAAGTACATGTGCAATTTTTCACCTTTACCCAAAAAAGAAGCTAAACATGCAAGACCAGCAACAACCATACATCTTCCAGTCATGTTCTTGAGCCCAACGTTGCTCATAGATTCTGCTCTTCTTAGACTGTTAGCTTTTCCGTCGAATTGGACCTTCAGCTAGTTATAAAACCGTTGCTTTGCATCTTCATTCACTCCCTTCCTCCAGCCAATTGTGACACCGAGAACGAAAGAGAAAAAGACAAAGAGTGAGAGAGAGTTAGTCATTTCTTCCTCTACTAACCATTGTTCAAACAGAGGAAAAACTAGCCACTTGTTGCTCATCGTTTTAGCTTGAACCTGAAGGTAATCCATTGAACCTTCTCTTCCTCAAGTTTTCCATCATTGTTGTTTAGAAAGTTTGTAAATATTAAGCCTTAGGAGATTAAACTCTAAGCTAGTTGAAAATGATCATGGAATGGGGGGCTGTTAGTGTTTCATGTGTGTTACTAAGCATGGATTACATTTTGGTATCTGCTTAGCAGTCCCCCACACACACACACACACACACACCAGCACATAGAAGTATGACAACAAGCTCACACATATTCAGAGGAAAACACAACGTATATATATACTCACATGCACTCCTATGGCTTCATGCTCGCATATGGTAATACAACGACATTTTTATGTGTGTGTGTGTCTGTCTATATATGCATGCATATATGTATTATGTATTAACGAGGGAAAGAAAAGAAAACATTGAAGCCATATATGCTTGTTGTACTCGTTTATACATACATACATACATAACTTTTGATTTTATGCAATTAACTTTGCTATCATGTATTAACAAGGCGTATAAGTGCAATGAAACATAGGAAAATTGATGATATATATATATAAGAGAAGCTATTGTTGAGTTGTTGGATATGTATGACTATGACACCTTAAATTTTGTTCTTTTTATTGATAAAAGCCTAATTCACGTGAAGCATATATATATATATATATATATATATATATATATATATATATATAAAAGAGAAGCTATTGTTGAGTTGTTGAATATATATATGTATCATTAAAGCCCATCTTATATGGTGGTAGTATTTATTAAATTAATTATAGAGAAATAATAATTAGTAAAATAATAATAATAGAATAAATAAATAATGATAAATATATATTGTTATTATTATTAGGAAAAAGGAATAAACAATAAAGGAATTATTAATTAATAATAAAGAGAAAATGAGATTCTTAATAAATAAATAAAGGGTATTATTATTATTATTATTATTATTATTATTATTATTATTACTACTACTAAGGGAACTTAAATGGCGATAATCCACTTCTAATCTCCTAAAACTAATCCGCGTACTTAGGTACTTTACGACGTCAGAAGTCACTAATGACAATGATAAATGTTTATAGGCATACATTGACACCACCACTGATCCCAACACATTCAGATGAATTAAGGATCCAAGCTTGAGGTGGGTAACTGTTATCTTATTAGCTTGTATGTATTCATGTATGGCTAATCATGTTTGCTAGAATATTTGCTTATATATATCCTAGCTATAGATTGGAGTTGCGTGTCCTAAAATAGGGCTACATGTCCTAAAGAGCTGTAGTCCTTGGCTGATAACTGCGGTTATGATGTGATTTGTTTACTGTGAATTATTCTATGCTTAACATGTGATATGTTGTCATTTATATTTCATATTTGCATATAAGATTAACTATTACCTTGGGGTTCATTCATTTGAACTCCAAATTGCATGAAAGAGATAGGTAGTGGATCAAGATCAAGAGAGAAGACGCAATTGTAAAGGTTACAATAAAGGAACATTTTGGAAAAATATGTGAAGATAGACTCTATTTTGTCGTTTATCATTTGTCTATTTTTGGATTACTGTATTAATATCTAACTATACGATAGATGCGAATCGCGAAAAATGAAGATGGAATATCACCAGAAGGGGGTGAATAGGTGATCTCAAAAACTTTTTCGCGAGACACAAGTAAAGCAGAGTCTGTGAAAGGAAAACAGACACAGAGCAATTTATACTGGTTCGGTCTAACACTTCGACCTACGTCCAATCCCCAAGCACACCTTGAGATTTCCACTAACTCTTCAAATACGAATACAATTACACATTCTGTAACTTAGGATGATCCCTTAACATTCGGATTCACTCTCCCTTACAAGTTGTAATCGTACAACCACACTTAAGGTTCCACAACCTTAAGATTTAGCAACTAAATAAGTGTTTATAACTCCTCATGAGTAGATAATAAATGAACACTAAAGTACAAGAAATATCTGAAGATATTAAGTAAAGTTTATGAAACAGTTGATCGCAATAATGCATAATTGAATGCGCAGAGTTTCGATAGTTGGTAGAATTGAATGTGACGAGCTTTTATAGTGTTTGTCATTAATGCTATTGTGAAGAACTTGAATGTAGCCATTGTGACTATTTGAATTAATTTCCATTAGTCACAGTTGTTCTTAGTTGAGCAAAATCGACTGTTGCTTCATTAAATGCATTCGCCGTCATCTGTACTTGTGAAGAGTGTGACTCAAAATGATAGTTGGAATAAGTGTTCCTCAAAGGAATGTTTTAGTCTGCCACATACTTTAGTTCCGATTGTTGGCTCTGTTTCTGAGACCTATTTAATGCTATTGACATGTAGGATTGCTTTTTGGCTAATCTCAATTTAGGCAAGATTAATCAACTAAAACTTAATCAAAGAGATTATTAGACATGATATAAATAGGCTTGAGTATGATTAAGAAAGAATAGCTAATCAATTAGTCATTAAAAAATGATTAGCGAAGCAATACTGAGAATATTCTAAGATTATATTCTTGAGAATCAACCATGATATTCTCGAGTATGTCTTAAGAAGAGTACTTAGAAATTGTTGTTACTTGATAATACTCGAGAACAATCTTACCAATACTCGAGAATACCATAATCAAGGAAGACTTAGCAAATGCTATCACTCGATAATACTCGAGAACAATCTTACCAATACTCGAGAATACCATAATCAGGGAAGACTTAGCAAATGCTATCTCTTGATAATACTCGAGAGCTATCTTACCATACTCAAGAATCACACTTCAAGTTAATACTGAAGAAAAATATGACCAGAGGATTTATCACTAATTCTCAAGAATTGATTTCATTATTCTCAAGAACCATTCTTGAGGATTGATTGCTAATTCTCGAGAATCACATCAGAAAAATTGTGATTCTGTGAAGGCATAATCACTCACAAGCTTTTGAGAAGCATTCTCATTGAGATCAAATCAGATGAGGTGTTCTCGAGAGACACTTACAAGCTCTCGAGAATTATTCTCATTCTCGAGAATTGATTACTAATTCTCAAGAATCACATCAAAAAAATTGTTTCAATGACATCCTATTCCCTAAGAGCCATTCTTGAGAATTGATTCCTAATTCTCAAGAATCATATCAGAAAAATTATTTCATTGTGATCAACATTCTGGAGAGTTACTTACAAACTCTCGAGAATCATTCTCATTCTCGAGAACCATTCTCGAGAATTGGTTACTCATTCTCGAGAATCAATGTAACATGCAGATGCACATTTGTCAATTCTTATTCAAAATCTTACAATCTTTAGAACCTTGTTATCATCAAGACATTGGGAGATAACAAATAATTTATCCTTATGTTTTCAAACTAGGTAATTCTAAACAAGTTTTATTCTACAATTAAGTCATCCAAATCAATTCGATGCCTATGCACTATAACTCTAATAAATAAATGCCCCATAAGGCAAGGCGTGATAGTTTGGTATCAGAGCATTGATATAGACAAAGTTTTTGAAAAAAGATTTAACAAAACTTAGTTAGTTTGAAAACAAGATGAGGATTTACGAGGGTGAATTACCTTCTAACATACCATACGAGTTATACCATATGGCTAATGGACGATTGATGGCACTCACCGCTAGGAGGAGAGTACTACCCATACCTAAACCCATAAAACTACACTAAAAGCATAAGGCCATCGAACTTGTGGATCATCCATCCATAGAGAGCCCAAAAGTTGAACTTCCCATGCCTACTATTTTTCAACTCATAGACACCGATTTGTGGGATCACATTAATGAGTTGTTTATGCAAGCTTATTGTGACATAACTATCCTAGTTGACCTATATAGATCATATCTAGAGAATGTCAACAACCTATATGCCGACAAACAAAGGTATGGTTATGAGAATTATGACCTAGACACATGGATAAAGATAACTCTATTCTGTTTTCCCCAGGCTTAAGCTTGGTAGGATAGGATAGAGGTTTGAGCTCTGATGAGTTGAGGCTCTAGAGATATATAAGGTGACATAGAATATGAATTTTGTTACTAATGCTAGGGCTTCTGATGTGGAGATATGATATGATTTTGATCTCTACTCTGTGTTATGGGAATATATGGGGTAGTTGTACCAAAAGGATGGTACTGTATGGCTTATATCCCATCAGAGCCTTCAGGTTAAGTGTGCTTAAGTAAGAGAAATCTTAAGATGAGTAATCTCCTGGGAAGTCTCATAAGAATTGTAATCCCTTGATTTAAAGCCTGAGTAACTTGAGGTATAAAACATGGTGATTCTTAGGGATGCTAGAGGAAGGTTGTAATGATTACGGATAGGCTTGAATCTGAACTAAGTTGAAATGAAGCTTAGGTCAAAATTTGATTACGGTTGTTAATGTTCTAACACCTGAGAGTATGAACCTCGTGAATGCTGATTGATGTTGCACTATCAACGATGCTTTGGGTATGATTGATGGTTACCTTTGAGGTGAATGAATGATGTTTAGAATATTCCCCTGCGATATTGAGGATTGAGGTAGAATTAGAACCCTATGAATAATACTGATGTGATGAGAATATTATTCGATATTTCAAGAATTAGATTAGGAGTTGTGAATCATGATCTTTGTATGAATAATGGGTGTTGTTGAGGAAATATGATTTCTCCGCCCAACTAATGTTGAGGTTTTAAGAGTCAAATTGTGAATCTAACAATTGTTAATTTGTGAAAATTTGATGATAGTTCCTTAATGTTATAAGCTTTGAATCATGATGATTCTAGCATGTTTATTAGGTTATGATTTCGAGTGAATTGAATGACTTATGGCACTAGAATGTGGTACCATCATATATGAGGTATCTGGAGGTTGCTTACTGTTGATCTAGTATAGGGAAAGATCTTGAATATAGAATATCCCCTTAGAAAGGCTAATTGAGGTTTTTTCCTCAATGGAACTGAATAATGGCTAGAACCTCAATAGCCCCAAGTTATAGTCTTATGATCGGGACAGATAACTGCAGTGATGTTAGTAATGGCTAATAGATTCCCTAAGATGTAAATGATTACTTGATCTACATGTCAATTTTTGTTGTTCTTTTGCTCGTTTCAAACCTTATGAGCCTACTATTCATTGTAAAAATTTCAAGGAATAACTCAAAGATTTACCGTTTCAAAATCAAGCCTGAAACTGATCTACTCTCTGGAAGTGCAAAAACGTTCCAGGTTTTTTGGCTAAAATTTGGAAAATCATCTTTCATTATACGCATCCTTTTTTGCTGTTCTTTGGATCATTTAAAGCTTAAGATTTTTACTATTTATTGCCAAAAGTTCATGGAAAAACACGATGTTTTAACATTGGAACAGAAGCTCACAAAATTCTCTGTTTTTTACTCGAAAAACAAAGGTGTTTGTGTCTTTGTTCATTTTTCTTTCCTTTCCTTCCAACCAGATAGCAAACTAGCATACTAGGGCCATGAAAATAAGGAGGAAAAGACTTAAGGAACTCACCTTGGCTTATTCTTGAAGTGTGCAACGTGAGCTTTGTTTCTTCCTTCGTTCCTCGTTGCTCTCTCTCTCTCTCTCTAACTTTCTGTCTCACTCTCTCTCAAACTCTCTCACAGTGAAGGGGAATGGAACTGAAGAAGGAAATATAAATATAAAATATGTAGGGTCCAGTCTGACGGGAGAGAAGAAGCAACGGTTGAGAAGTTGGAATAGGGCTCGAGGCAATGGCGGACCCAGGAATTTTATTGATGGGGGCGAAAATAAAAAAAAAATAGTATATCAAAGAATCATCAAGAAATTGGTCTTTCATGCTATCACGAAGCATGTTCTTGATTATCTTCATAGCAGAGAAAGATATTTTAATAGTTGCTGTAGAAATTGGAATAGTAAGTATAAGTTTAATCACTCTATCAATAAGAAGGTAAATGATGGACTTTTCAATTCTTACTAGTCCTTGACTTAATTTAGATATAGTTGATAAATTAATGAAATCTATATATTTATGAATGTTAAGCTTAAAATGTTGTAACTCTATTTTTAAATACAATTTTTCGCAATCTCTCAAACTATTTAGAACAAGCACGGGAGATATGTAATTGAGGCAAGACTTAAGGTATTTACACTCCATTTCCTTGTCATGAATATCTGATTTTTAATATAAAATTACACTACAAACTCGAGCTTGCATTCATAATCGAAGGCTGTACGCAATTGCTTTGTGTTAAGTTGAAGTCATAGTAGTCAAAAGGCACAGGATATGTAAACAGTGCATTGTGGGTTTTGGATATACTCCTATACACAGCAAGCAAATGTATTCAAGCCTGATAACGATGGGCCATGGAGTGTTAAAACTACCACATATTAAAAAATATATATACATATTTAGGGGGGCGGGGGCCCACCTTAGCCCCCCACTGTGTCCGCCCCTGGCTTGAGGACGTTGATTGGAAGAGGTATGGTTTACTATACTTGCGTGCTTCAGTTTTTCTGCTACGTTTTGTTGATAAATGGCTGCTGCTTTGCATGAGGTTGAGAATAAACGGTTGTTGTGTTGGTTTTTTTTTTTTTTTTTTTTTCCGATGAGGTTGGGAGTTAAGTGAGTAAGGAATGGGACGAGGTTGGGAGTTAAGTGAGTAAGGAATGGGTTTGTGGGATATTGGGTTAATTGAGACGTGTTGGGCTTCACAGATACAATGGATTGGAGAATTTGATTTGGCCCAAATGCAAGAACTTAAATATTAGAACATGGGCTGTACAATTTTGTTTTATTTAGTTGAAATTAATGGATAATTATCCTTAATTTCCAATAATCAATATTATAATTTTTAGGTCAAATTTTATTACTTAAATTTCCAGAAAATATTCAAATTCCAAATCCCAAAATTTTGGATGTTACAAATTATCATAGGTGGGCAGTGAAAATGGAGGCTTATTTACATGACAATGCATGATCTATGGAAGCTGTTAAGGAGGATTATGAGATTCCTCCTTTACCAGAGAATCCTACCAATCTCAACTACGGAGTCCCAAAGAGAAGAAGTAGAGGAAGTCAAAAGCCAAGTCTGGTTTGTTTCTCCAGCAATTTTCATCAGAATTATAACCTTGCAGACTGCTATGTAGGTCTGGAATTATCTCAAGCAAGTGTATAAAAAGATACAAGGATCAAAGGTATGCAGATGCTGAATCTTGTAAGGGAATTTGAAATGAAAAAGATGAAGGAATCTATATTTTTATGCAATTGCTGAAATTCTAGTAGGCTTTGCAAATTTTTAAGATGCCGCAAATCTTGTACATGATATGTAATTGAGTTTAACAAGCTCATTGCCACGAGCAACTATGATTTGATAGTCTTTTAACTGATTGGCGCTAAATTGTTTGTTCATCGGATGACCTTTCATGTACAACGTTTATGTATAAATCATGACTTTGAATGTCACCGAGGGAGATTGAATATGTGCGAGTGTTGAAAGATCCATTCGAGTCATCTTGAAGGAATTATGTTGTAGAGATATTAAATTGTTCGTCTTTAGGGACCACACTGAATTCACTGCTCTTTTGACTCTTCCATATGTTAAGGCAGAGAGTCCTGCATCTTACTCTCAGTAAATCAAGTTCATGTTTAGTGCAACAAATATTACAAGGTAAGCCCCGTGGTTCAATTCAATAGAGGGGATGTCAGGTTATAAACATAAATAAGTAAATTTAAATTGTTAAAAAAATGATCTACAAAATTCATGACTACAATACGGACAAAATTAAATGATCATTTATTTTTTAATCTAAAAATAGAGATGATATTCTAAGGAAAAAGAGAAAAATGATTATAAGAATATCCCCTTCCATTAATATGAATGTGACAATCCCTAGAATTGATATTCTGAGCCTTCTTTGTTCACCTAAAGATATGAAATTCAATGCAACCAAATCCAATTTTTCAGACACCCAAAGTATCATTGAAATTAAAATGGAAATATGGCAACTTGATATGGAGAATGAAATTCATCAACCAGAACGAACCTTTCACGGAATAGTGGAATACACGTGCTTATGAATATTATGAGTTTGCTTATTATTTGTCCTTGGGATTTATTTGTGTTCCTAACGAAGGAAAAATTAATATTCCTTACAACAATTGCTTATTTTTGTGAAAACTCTTTGACCACCATTACCTTCAGTTAAGCCAAGGCGAAGGTTTAGGAAAACTAAACAATGCTGATTCTCTTTCGTGGGCTAATCGCATTATAGTTAATAGAGTACGTAATAAATTAATAAGGGTGCTAGAAATTTCAGGGCAGATAGATGAACATCACTGTAACTGCAATATTGTATAATATTTTGTAGGTGATAACATAAATTACAATCAATACCAAGGAAGACCTTAGAATACTAAAAACATACTCACTGTTTTAAATTTCACACTAAAACAAAAGAAAAAACATACAGATATCCCTGTCCAACTCTTCCTAACATATAGAAATACGAGAAACAACAGCAACAAGAAGTCTTATTTTTTTAGGTAGGGTAGGTAACATAGCAGTGTAATAACATTTTATTCCATCAACCAACAACCAAATGTTTGGATAAACTATACTTATATATGCTAGCATATAACTGCTGAGTACTAACAACCACTATAGATGAAGCAACTAATATTGGATGATCCAATCTGTGGCTTCAGTTAGGAGGAGGAGAGAAGAATGGAAAGGAGGGAATAGTAGTAGGGATTGTGGGAATAGATGGAATCTTAGGCAATGAAGGAAGAGGAGGAAATGAATTGGGTTTGAGAAGATTTGGGAGATTTGTAGGCAAAGGAGGAACATTAATTTTTGGTTGAGGAATTGTAGGGATTGAAGGAAAAGGTGGCAATCCTGTTGGTTTAGGAAAGTTAATTGGAATTCCAGGAATGTTTGGTATCGAAGGTTGTGTTGTTTGAAGAAGATGACGAGCTGCTTCTACACTTGAACTCATCATCATCCATGAGAATGTGAGAGCCATGAGGAAAAAGGCTTTGATGAAGGATTTCCCAGAGGAAGAAGCCATGTCTGTGTTATGAGCTGATGACGTACGATGCAGAAGAAGAATATAATATAGGAAGATGATTGCTAAATTTGGGCTTTGATGAGAATCCATGGAGGTTTCATGGTGTTTATATAGATAGAGGTAGGTAGGAGGGATGTGTGATTTGGAGAACCATAAAAGAGACTTCGAAATATTTTTTTATATTTATTAGTTCGCCAAACTCCGTCCTCGACGCCTGGAACTTCGTCAAGTGACCAGCTACCAAACTCTACAGTGCATGCATATAATGATTAATTAGGACCGAGTTCAGGAGAATTTCTCTTGTTCACATTTGAAAATAATAATATTTTATACTGTGAAGAAGAATATTTCAAGTTTTCGGAAGAAGTGTACTTGGTTTGGCGAACTATACGAAGACCACATTCACTTTCTATTGAACTTAGCTTGGATATTTCACCAGTTTCTGAATTTGAAATTTCAGTTCAAGCTTCAAGACTAATAATGACGTGGTTGGTTCTCAACTCATCAGAGTTTTATGCTTAGAAAGATCGAACCTTAAATTTTCCCAGAAACAATAATGAGAGAGAGAGAGAAATTGCTTGGTCGTTCTTTCATTTGTAATTAAAAAATATTGTAGTCCAAAGACTTGTCAACATAAGCATGCCACGTGTCACCGTGTTGTGTGCTCCTTGGTCGTTCTTTCATTTGTAATTAAATAATATTGTAGTCCAAAAACTAGTTAACAAATGCATGACACGTGTCACCGTGTTGTGTGCTCTAGTTTACACGCAAGATGGAGTGGGTGGAGATAACTTTTTTATACCTTAGGCTTCGGGCTTCTTTTCCATGTTTAATGCATACACATAAAAGCAAAAATTATATTAAGATTTCTGTTGTAAAATTAAAGAAAAATATCCTTTTATAACCTTTTATAAAAACACATGAGCAAATTATTGGATCAATTTTATAACCTTCTTTTAACAAATATCCACCGAGAAGGTTATACCACGTTCTTCTAAATTTTTTCTATCTATATAAAGATTCATGCAAACAAATTGCACAATTTTCTTTGAGAATTCTTACATGCTTCTAGAAATTTAAGTCCTTTAGGGATTTTCATATAAATTTCAGTATCTAAATTTTTTGCTCACTGCCAAACTAATCAAATATCTTAAAGTGATCACATCCACTGCAGGGGAATATATCTCTTCATAATCAATGCTGGATCTATGTGAAAATCTTTGTGCTACCAATCATGCTTTATATCTAACGACCTCATTTTGCTCATTTGCTTTTAACAAAAATACCTATCTATACAACATGGGCTTTGCACAATTTCGTATTTGGACTATGGGTCCAAAAACTTTATGTTTTGACAATGAATTTAACTCTGCTTGAATTGCCTCTTTCCATTTTGGCCTATCATTTCTATGCCTACATTCTTCAACTGATTTAGGTTCTAGATCCGCATTCTGATTAATTATTTCAATTGCAACATTATATGAAAATACATTGTCGACAACTATAGTTTCTTGGTTCCATCTTTTTCCCATAGTGACATAACTCATCAAGATCTCTTCATTATTTTCAGGTATTGGGCCTCTTATGAGGTCTTTTAATTAGTTATGTATTGGCTTCTCCAATAAGCCCAACCTTCTCAACTCGACCATCTTGATTGTTTGCTCCCTTTTTCATTCTAAGATTTTTATCTTTGGAACCGATTGGCTTACCATGCCTCAAGTGTGGCTTAGTTTTGTTTGCAATGGTTGGTTGTCCTACTAATATATCAATTTTAATGCTTCAAAATATTATTATTGAAAGAAGAAGAACAACCAATATCTATAATCATTAATAGAACAAAATATTTATATGAGGGAAAAAAGTTAAACAAAGAATGCCAACCAAAAGGAAAGATGACAAATGAAGCAAAAGTAAGAAGATATTAAAGAATTATATATGGAAGACAAGCAACGAAAATCATGATGGCTATCAAGGTGATGTGGTTCGAATCTTTACCAGAGAGCTAGATCTAGGGAAATAGAGGTTGAAGAAGAAGCTTTAGGGGCTATGTTTGCCTCACAAGTGTATGAGTCATGCAGGTAAAAAAGTGATAAATAAAGTATCATTCCCGCAAGGATTTGTACAACAAATTGGTCAAGCAAAAGACTTAGTGGATTTAATCAAGTTGAGCTAGAACAAAGTTTTGATATGGAATGATAATTTTTAAATACTATTTATAAAATTAAAAATTGATAAAGGCAATTGATTTTTGGATTTCAATGATTAAATGAAGCTAGGATTCTTCTTCTTCTTTTGCATTTCATAATACTTGATTAATTTCCCCTTTATTAGTGCTTCAATACATATATGTGTTAGTCTAAGGTTCATAAGCACTTGACAAGCTCTCTCAAGTCAAAATCAAGTTTCTCTTCTTATTAAAATGCACAATCTCTTGCTACAATTAATGAAAATCAATATTTAAGCAACAACCTTAATGTCACAATTAATGTAAGATTGGTAAATATATCTCTATTTTACCAACAAACTATCCATTTATCAAGTAAACTTCAAGACAAACATGATTTCAATCAAGTTCTACACCTAGATTAACTTTCTCAATACAAACCCAAGTGAATAAACCATCTAAATAGAGGTCAATCACTTAAAAGCATTAAGTATAGGTTGAAATCAAAACACACACACACACACACACACACACACACACACACACACACACACACACACACACACACACACACACACACACACACACACACCAAAAGAGAGGAATATCTAAGTGTTAACTCATACAAAGGGTCAAAAGAACCCTAGAATGAAATATTTAGCTACTCATATCCAAATATAAAGACATTCTAAACAAAACTACTGAATACATGAAGAAACTAAGAGGAATAGAGAATAAAAGAGGAAAAACGGTGAAAATCTCAAAATCTCTCTTGAGAAGAATACCCAAGCCTCCAAAATGCTCTAAATTTCTCTCCCGAGCTTTTCCATTGAGTGCTCCAATGATTCGTAGTGTGTAAAATGTGATTTTCAGCCCTTCCCATTAGGTTAAATAAGATTTTTCTGTTTCTAAAGTTAAAACGCATAGCTACACTTTTCACAACTAACTGTGGCCATTTTTTCGACTTGCTATGGTTAGTTTACACAAAGAGTAATTTTTCTCGACTTGCCACGGCAAGTTGGTCAACTTGCTTTGGCCAGTTTATAAGTTTTTTCAAACTTTGTATTGCTTCATTGCTTTCATTTATTTCTTTGTTTCTTGGTTCTTATAGAGCTTCAAATATTGTTTCCATCCTCCTACAAAAAGAGGGAGGAATTATCAATTCTGAATTAAATCTCAAACTCTATACTATAACAAGAATTACTTTGATTTTTGCTTGATACTTTGATATGCACATTTTCTTCTATACTCTACATTTTCTATGCACATTTTGAACCCAAAAATAGGTAAAAAGAGAAAGAAAATATGCTAGAATGTTGTCAATTTCTAAGGGTTAACAGGCTACCATTGGTGGAGAGTTGTTGCTGCTTTCGAAGATAGTAGGTTATCTTATAAGGTGCTACAATTAACACCCATGGAAGAGATGGTTGTAGCAGGTGCGTCAATATTCACCGAGAACAATGAGACAAGGAAAGGAAGAGAAGAGGGGAGGGTGGGCTCATAGACATTAAAGGATGAAGAAAGTGTTGCAAAATTTAATTTTTGGCGCAACAAAGAGGGTTATAATGAAAATATTTTAGACCGGTTCTAATCAAAATGAGGTCTTCAAAGTTAACCTTATAAACCTGTTATTCTTAACAAGTGGTCTTAAAAGAAATAAATATATTCTTTTTTTATTCCTCATTTTTTAGACTAGTTATTGTTAACAATCGATTTTAAAAAGTTCCATCTTTTAAACCAATTAAAGAAGACAATTGGTCTTGAAAGTAATGGACATTTAAAAAAAAAAAACTTTTAGACCAGTTATTTGTAACAATGGGTCTTAAACGTAATAGACTTTTTTTTAAGAACTTTTTAGACCCAATGTTTGAGAAACTAGTCTAAATAATATCTTTTAGATCTCAATTTAAAGAAATCAGTCTAAAAAATTCTTTATATATATAAAATTGTCATCGGTCATACTTTATAGACACTATCATCTAATAAACGATCTAATTGAGGTAGTTTAAAGCCTTTTTTTTTTCCCAGTAGTGATATATTCCTAACCTCCTTTGAGGTCTTATCTTTATGTGAATTGGTGGAGTAATAGGAAAAAAATACCACACATCTAAAAAATCTAAAAAATCCTAAGATGGAAATATTTGGCTCCTGACGAAAAGCGAATTGTAATGTGGTGAATTCATAATAACTTATTGGCCTTATGCATATAACTACTGTTGCATATAAAATTGCACGCCCCAAGCTAAGATGAGAAATTTTGTTCTCACAAACATTAGTCTAGCCATCAGTTGGAGAATGATTCTGTTTGACCATTTTGAGAGGACGTGGACGACAGATTTTTCCACTGTTATTCCAGTTTCCAAGTAATAATCATTAAAATATTGGACCCTAGGTTCCAACTTTCCTTCTTGATAAAAACGCACACAAGAGAACTTTTAGAGACTATAGATGGTCTTGAACCAAAAAACAAAAAAAAAAAAACAAAAAAACAAAAAAACAAAAAAAAAAGAAAGAAAAAAAGTAAAGGGATTAATGGAATTCGGTCACGAAGACCTTACCTATTTCTACGCTTGATCTTCTTCCTCTTCTCTCCTTTCCCTTCTTCCTCTTCCTTTCCCTCTCAATTTCGTGACCTCCCTTCTCTCATCAGTCTCTTGTGTTTTACCTACCTCAATTGGAGAAATGAGAAGAATAAAATGATGTTGAAATGGTCAAAGCCATTCAATGCTAAATTGCATAATTTTTCTGTAACATTCCAACTTTTCAAAAACAGTATAATTTTTTTTTTCATCAGAGTAGAGCATCGAAGTAAGAGAGTAACATATACATATATTCAAAATGTCATAAGTCTAGCTAATTACAGTAACGGTACATTATTTCGAACGTCTAAACACAACTACATAAACAAAAGAAGTGTCTCCCTGGCGATTCCCACGTCATGTCAACAAAAGATAGTCTTTAGCTGAGTCTCAATGCGTGCTACTTGCCCTTTTCTTCGGCCCTTGGTCCTTCCAACCCTGAAGCTATGTTAAGAGCTGAGGTCCAACGCGTACCGGACCTCAGGTAACAGTTAACCTCCTGTTTATATATGTCATATATGGATTACGGATATTCACAACATAAACAGTACATGAGCACTCAGACAAATATATTTCAGGCACATAAGCCCCTTGGCAGATATGTCACACCTAGCACACGTTTCACACCTAGCAAGCATTTCACACCAAGCAAGTGTATCCCAATACCCAGCAAGAATAATCATAACAACAATATATGAACATATCACAGAGTTATCAGCTACCTCATATAAGCATACCATACACATAGCACATATACACATATAATAACCATAAGAGTTAGTGTTACTAGTACGCGAACGTATCTTTTTTGTCGAGTTTCGGTACGTTTTGATGGTCGGAATGCGGTCACAGATATCCTATAAGGATAATATTGTATTTATTAATTCACAAACAATATCCTAAAAGATATTTTGGCCACTACTGACCATTTTACCCCTTGTGCTTTTATTTTCCATTTAATTCCTTGAATTTTCGTAGAAAACGCTGATTAACAGCATTCGGGCTGATTTTCCGCCTAACTTCGAAAAATCATAACTAATTCTAGAAAAATCGAAATGAGGATTCGTAAAATTTTCCGGACTCCTTAGGATGTCTGATTTCGAGGAAAAATACTGGTATTTACCCAGAATTTAAGAACAATTCCCAGTTTTGACGTCTTTACCCCTGACTCAGAAGTTTTTCAGAAAAACGTAGCCTAAATTTGTGAATTTTTATCTTCTTGCACAAAACTCAGAATGACACACTCTAGGCATATTTGGAAAGCCCTATATGTCTACTCTCACCATGAGTTTTCTCAGAATTTTGGCATAGCATCTTCAACATAAGATACCAGCGTTTTTGAAATTACTTCCGGAAGTCGCTAACCGACAAAATTTCACCAGAGCTTCGCTACTTTGATCATAATCTTCCAAAAATTTTGCTATACTTCTTCTTCATTATGTTTTCGAAATAAAGACAATGGTAACCATAAAAACATGAAAATAACACTATAATTGGAAGATTATGAATCAAAACAACATTTCTATAAACTACAAAAAAAGTATGAACTACAAAACTAAAAGCTTCCTTACCTCTTGAAGAACTTTGCTCCTTGTTCTTGAAGCTTTCACACACACTTCCTTACTCTCTAAAATTTCGGCCTAAAGCTTTGTGAATTGGTGAGAAATTTGTGAAGTATAATGCCTCTATTTATAGTAATTTCATGGTTAACTACCTAACTACTTACATTCAATATTAACCCTTAGATTAGACTTAGTTAAGAAGTTAAATTTTCAGCCTTACACCTACACACCAAAAATGCCACCTCCCCTCTTTTTCTTAGATATTTTGCTTCATCTTTTAGTTACTCCAAATATTAATTTGGTTAGGTGTAAGTTGGGGTTTTTATTCAAGATCCACTTCCACTTTTGAAATCACAATTTTATGACTAGATTTATGGTCTTTTTAAACTTCCTAAATCACTTAGGTATGAATTATAAAAGTATACGGAAATGACTTTGGGAATAGCCAAGTTTAAGCCCATAATTTACTGGTTCCAAATATCTACTTATATTTAATACTTAGTTCAAATATTTCAAGATATGATTTAATTTATATTAGTCCTTATTTGCTTGTATCTGATTAAATAATAAACTTGCTAGTAAGTTTCACTTTGGATTTCAACCCATAATTCATCTTGGTGTATTCTTGGATATTTTTACTACATACACACATACACAACTCTTAGACTCACAACACACACACACACACACACACACACACACACTACCTCATGTCCCTCTCTCTCTTTCCCTTATCTTCTTCCATTTTTAATCAATGCATCTTATCCTCTTCTATTTCCATGTGATTGGTTGGTGTTTTTTGTTGACTTTGTCAAATTGTGATTAACAAGCTTAATTAATCACTTACTAATTGTTGATAATTTTCTTAATTAGGATTAATCATTTTCTCACAACTATTTTACTGACATTGATAATTTATGCTCCATGTATTATTTTAAAAATCACAGGGCAACTTATGTTCCCCAATAATATTTAATTTTGTCCCATTATTTTCCCAAGGAAAATAATCTCATAAATTACCTAAATTAGAGACAACATACTTTCTAATTTTTAATAAATATTTAGTTGCCTCTTAGGATTTATCATAATATTCTCAGGGTATTTTATAACCCACAAATTCCCTTAAGGATTTTTAGCTCTTTATTCATCCTAATTTCATAAGAAATCACCTTAGGAAATAAGGTAATTATTACACTAGTTTTGAGACCACAAATTCACCTATTTCCAATAGGTATTATTTGTTAATATAATATTTCAGATAAATAATTATCTGGGTATTAAATTTTCAAATCCAAAAATAATTTTTAAAGCCTCCTTTTGATTAAATGGCTGAAAATCTTTCTTCCTTTCAGGCATAGCTTCAGATTCTCCATCTTTTCTTTTTTTTCTTATTTCATGATATCTTGCCACACATGTACTTAAGAGAGATTATGGATTGTCCTTCCAAAAATATTTAATTATCTACTTAATACTAGCCACAAATATTCCTTTATTTTGGCCCAAGTAAAATATAAACTAATATCAGCCCCATCTGATCACAAAACTCACGCCACTCGATCTCCCTTTAAATTGGGCTCAATGTGGGCTATTAATAATTTTTTATCATAGGTAAGCATTATGACATTTTTTTTTATTTGAAATAAATTCCATAATTACTTCTTTGGGCTATTTCTAACCGATAGATTGGAAAAATTCCATCCTTTCATATATTAGTGTTCCTTGTATTTATTGGGTCCAATTTGACTCCCACACAATTGTTTGCATAAATTTGGAAGAATAACACGGTCTGTTGTTTCTATTTTCTATTTTTTTCTCCAAAATTGTGTTTTTAAAAACAAAAAATAAATAAATATAAAAATTGTTTAGATGGTTGTTTTAAGAAATATGTTTTTGAAGTGACATGTTGGTGTCCATCGCCAGTAGTGCGGTGGTCATCACAAGTAGTATGGTGTTGATAGTGAATAGATGGTAGTCTCAAAAAATACAAAATAGAAAAAAGGAAAAAAACTAAAAACTGTTATGAATATACTGATTATGTGGATGTCCATTGACTCCCGGTCTCCAAATATTACAAGATGACATGGGACCCACGCATAGTACCATTGCATAGTAGTTTACTATTTGGTGGGACCCACGCACAAAATTATACAACTCACGGGAATGCATTCCCGTGAGTATACAGTTATGTAATTATGGGAATATTGCATCAAATGACCCAAAGTGGAAATTACACTAAAGGCCCATTTTCCTTCTATAAATAGAGGCCTTCTGTAAACATTCAAATTACACTGAAATGAGAACTTCTCTCTACTCTCTCTCTCTCTAAAATCTCTTGTTCTTGTATTTACTTTTCATCAGTTTTATATTACGTTATCAGCACGAAGACTCTACCAAGCTCATGGACATTTCAAATATTGCACACAAGAATGAAGATATATGTCTCATTGATAGTGCAACGACACATACAATTCTTAAAGATAAGAAATATTTTTCACATCTAACAAATTGTAGTACAAGCATCAATACCATAGTGGGTAATACAAGATTGATTGAAGGCTCTGGAAGAGCAATAATAATATTATCCAATGGTACGAAATTTGTTATTAATGATGCTTTGTATTCCTCTAAGTCTCATAGAAATTTGTTGAGTTTTAAAGATATCCGTCGAAATGGATATCATATTGAGACTATAAATGAGGACAATAAAGAATATCTACAAATTGTTACTGTTAGATATGGTGAAAAATATGTTCTGGAGAAATTATCTATGTTATCTTCTGGTTTGTACTATTCAAGTATTAGTACAATTGAAATAAATGTTATGGAAAACCAGAAGCATGTTGATAAAGACATATTTATTGTTTGGCATGACCGGTTAGGCCATCCCGGGTTAATTATGATGCGACGTATAATAGAGAATTCATGTGGACATAACTTGAAACAGAAACAAATACCAAAATCCCATGATTTCTCATGTGATGCATGTTCCAAGGGAAAATTAATTATTCGGCCATCACCAACCAAAGTAGAAAGTGAGTCTCTCACATTTCTAGAACGGATACAGGGAGATATTTGTGGGCCAATACACCCACCATGCGGACCATTTAGGTATTATATGGTTTTAATTGATGCATCAACTAAATGGTCGCATGTGTGCTTATTATCTTCTCGAAACCTGGCGTTTGCGAGATTACTTGCTCAATTGACAAGATTAAGAGCACATTACCCGGATTATCCTATCAAGAAAATACGTCTTGATAATGCTGGTGAATTTACTTCACAGACTTTTAATGAATATTGTATGTCCCTTGGAATTGATGTTGAACATCCTGTAGCACATGTTCATACGCAAAATGGACTTGCAGAATCATTGGTAAAACGATTGCAACTTATTGCAAGACCTTTACTTTTGAAATCTAATTTACCAATTTCTGCTTGGGGCCATGCCATTTTGCATGCAGCAATGTTAATTCGCATCAGGCCAACTAGTTATTTAAAATTTTCCCCCTTACAAATGGTTTTTGGTGAAGAACCTAATATTTCTCATATACGGACCTTTGGATGTGCAGTATATGTGCCTATAGCACCTCCACAACGTACTAAAATGGGTCCTCAAAGAAGAATGGGAATTTATGTTGGGTATAAATCTCCTTCAATTATAAAATATTTAGAACCATCTACAGGAGTATACAGTTATGTAATTATTTAATAAAGGGATGCTATCGTACCAGCACTAATGCACCGGATCCCATCAGAACTCCGCAGTTAAGCGTGCTTGGGCGAGAGTAGTACTAGGATGGGTGACCTCCTGGGAAGTCCTCGTGTTGAACCCCTAGTAATATAAAACTGATGAAAAGTAAATACAAGAACAAGAGATTTTAGAGAGAGAGAGAGTAGAGAGAAGTTCTCATTTCAGTGTGATTTGAATGTTTACAGAAGACCTCTATTTATAGAAGGAAAATGGGCCTTTAGTGTAATTTCCACTTTGGGTCATTTGATGCAATATTCCCATAATTACATAACTGTATACTCACGGGAATGCATTCCCGTGAGTTGTATAATTTTGTGCGTGGGTCCCACCAAATAGTAAACTACTATGCAATGGTACTATGCGTGGGTCCCATGTCATCTTGTAATATTTGGAGACCGGGAGTCAATGGACATCCACATAATTAGTATATTCATAACACTCCCCCTTGGATGTCCATTTATGAATGTGCCTCATTAAAAACTTTAACTAGGAAAAACCCAGTGGGATAAAAACCTAGCCAAAGAAAAGAGTACATCA
This sequence comes from Acacia confusa, assembly GCA_037074495.1. Classification (NCBI taxonomy): domain Eukaryota; kingdom Viridiplantae; phylum Streptophyta; class Magnoliopsida; order Fabales; family Fabaceae; genus Acacia; species Acacia confusa. Next base: position 8,900,870 of record CM073504.1, on the reverse strand, counting down.
CTCATTGATACACTATCCAGTGCTGCCTCATTAAAAACCTTTCTAGGAAAAACCCAGTGGGACAAAACCTAGAAAAGGGAAAAAGAGTACAACGTGTATCAACTCCCCCTGTTGACAACATCAGTATTACTCCCTCTGATAACATCAGTTGAGATCTTTAAGTCTTCGAAGACCAATACCATAGACAAGCTTCTCAAAGATTGCTTCTGGAAGTGACTTGGTAAATAAATCTGCCAAATTTTCTCTTGAACTGATTTGCTGGATATCTATTTCACCATTCTGTTGAAGATCACGAGTAAAGAAAAATTTTGGTGAAATATGCTTCGTTCTATCGCCCTTGATGTATCCTTCTTTAAGTTGGGCAATACATGCAGTATTATCCTCATATAGAACTGTTGGAACCATTTTACCAGAAGATAAATGACAAGTAGTTCGTATATGATGAATTACTGACCTCAACCACACACATTCTCGACTTGTTTCATGCATTGCTAGGATTTCTGCATTATTAGATGAAGTGGCTGATATAGTTTGTTTCATAGATCGCCATGAAATTGCTGTACCTCCACATGTAAATACATAACCTGTTTGTGATTTTCCATCATGTGGATCAGACATAAATCCAGCATCTGAATAACCAATCAGTTCATGTTTAGATACATTTGAATAATATAACCCCATATCCATAGTACCTCTGAGGTAACGAAAAATACGCTTTACACCATTCCAATGCCTTTGTGTTGGTGCAGAACTATATCTTGCTAATAAATTAACAGCAAATGTTATATCAGGTCTTGTGTGATTAGCAAGATACATTAGTGCCCCAATAGCATTAAGATATGGCACTTCTGGACCAAGTATTTGTTCTACACCTTTTTTGTTAATTACTTGGGGTTGGAATGGATCTTTTTCTTTTATCAAAGACCTTACAACCATTGGAGTACAAAATGGATGTGACTTATCCATATAAAATCGTTTTAAGACCTTCTTTGTATAAGTTTCTTGATGTACAAAGATCCCGTCCTTCAGGTACTCAATTTGTAATCCAAGACAAAATTTTGTCCTACCTAAATCTTTCATTTCAAATTCTTTCTTCAAACAATGAATTGCTTTTGTAATCTCTTCAGAAGTTCCAATAATGTTGATATCATCAACATAAACAACAATTATAGCAAATTCATTTCTCGATCTTTTTATAAAACTGCATGGGCATATCGGGTCATTTTTATACCCTTCTTTCAACAAATATTCTTTAAGGCAATTATACCACATGCGCCCTGATTGTTTCAAGCCATACAGGGACTTATTTAATTTGATCGAGTATTGTTCTCGTGAATTTGAATTAAATGCTTCAGGCATCTTGAGTCCTTCAGGAACTTTCATATAGATATCACTATCAAGTGAGCCATATAAATAGGCAGTCACAACATCCATTAGATGCAAATCAAGCCTTTCATTTGCTGCTAGGCTAATTAAATAACGAAAAGTAGTTGCATCCACTACTGGTGAATATGTTTCTTCAAAATCTATGCCAGGTCTTTGTGTAAAGCCTTGGGCTACAAGGCGTGCTTTATACCTTGTAATTTCACCCTTTTCATTTCTTTTCCGTACAAAAACCCATTTATATCCAACTGGCTTTACATCTTTAGGTGTATGGACTATAGGTCCAAATACTTTTCGTATTGCTAATGATTTTAATTCTGCATTAATGGCATCTTTCCATAGGAGCCAATCTTTTCGTTGTTGGCACTCTCTAATGGATTTTGGCTCATGATCCTCTTCTTCATTCATTACATCATATGCCATATGATTAGCAAAAATGTCGTCAATGTTGACTTCATTACGGTTCCATTTGATATTATTTGTGACATAATTTATTGAGATCTCATTATTTTCATACATTTCAGATACCTGGATCTCTTCTGGGGCCTCAATATTCTCCTCTGGAGATAATTTCACTTTATGAAGTGGCTCATCCAGAGCTACGCTTTTTTCTTGATTATCCTCGACTTGGCCATCTATAATTTTAGCTTCTTTTCTTTTTCGAGGATTTTTATCTTTGGAACCGATAGGCCTACCACGCTTAAGGCGTGCTTTTGATTCATTTGTAATCGGTTGTCCTACAGGGACATCAATTCGAATTGGAGCATTAGCAGCTGGAATATGTGACTTTGTCACTTTCTTTGGGTCAGTGAATGCTTCTGGCATTCGATTAGCTGAATTCTGTAAATGAATTATCTTTTGAACTTCTAGTTCACATTGTTTTGTACGAGGATCAAAATGAGCCAATGATAATTCATTCCAGCTAATCTCTTTATTCAACTGCTTATTTTCTCCCCCTAATGTTGGGTAAACTGATTCATTAAAATGACAATCTTCAAATCGTGCAGTAAATAAATCTCCTGTAGATGGTTCTAAATATTTTATAATTGAAGGAGATTTATACCCAACATAAATTCCCATTCTTCTTTGAGGACCCATTTTAGTACGTTGTGGAGGTGCTATAGGCACATATACTGCACATCCAAAGGTCCGTATATGAGAAATATTAGGTTCTTCACCAAAAACCATTTGTAAGGGGGAAAATTTTAAATAACTAGTTGGCCTGATGCGAATTAACATTGCTGCATGCAAAATGGCATGGCCCCAAGCAGAAATTGGTAAATTAGATTTCAAAAGTAAAGGTCTTGCAATAAGTTGCAATCGTTTTACCAATGATTCTGCAAGTCCATTTTGCGTATGAACATGTGCTACAGGATGTTCAACATCAATTCCAAGGGACATACAATATTCATTAAAAGTCTGTGAAGTAAATTCACCAGCATTATCAAGACGTATTTTCTTGATAGGATAATCCGGGTAATGTGCTCTTAATCTTGTCAATTGAGCAAGTAATCTCGCAAACGCCAGGTTTCGAGAAGATAATAAGCACACATGCGACCATTTAGTTGATGCATCAATTAAAACCATATAATACCTAAATGGTCCGCATGGTGGGTGTATTGGCCCACAAATATCTCCCTGTATCCGTTCTAGAAATGTGAGAGACTCACTTTCTACTTTGGTTGGTGATGGCCGAATAATTAATTTTCCCTTGGAACATGCATCACATGAGAAATCATGGGATTTTGGTATTTGTTTCTGTTTCAAGTTATGTCCACATGAATTCTCTATTATACGTCGCATCATAATTGACCCGGGATGGCCTAACCGGTCATGCCAAACAATAAATATGTCTTTATCAACATGCTTCTGGTTTTCCATAACATTTATTTCAATTGTACTAATACTTGAATAGTACAAACCAGAAGATAACATAGATAATTTCTCCAGAACATATTTTTCACCATATCTAACAGTAACAATTTGTAGATATTCTTTATTGTCCTCATTTATAGTCTCAATATGATATCCATTTCGACGGATATCTTTAAAACTCAACAAATTTCTATGAGACTTAGAGGAATACAAAGCATCATTAATAACAAATTTCGTACCATTGGATAATATTATTATTGCTCTTCCAGAGCCTTCAATCAATCTTGTATTACCCACTATGGTATTGATGCTTGTACTACAATTTGTTAGATGTGAAAAATATTTCTTATCTTTAAGAATTGTATGTGTCGTTGCACTATCAATGAGACATATATCTTCATTCTTGTGTGCAATATTTGAAATGTCCATGAGCTTCATTAAAAGAAAAGAAATGCATCAAAACATATTCAATATAGAAGATGCATTAAAAACATATTTATTATACATAACTGGCAACAAGTCAGAACGAAACAAAATAATTATTACAATTTTTGCAAAACTTATTTAATCATAAAAATCTTCCACCTCCAAACTTATTTAATCATAAAAATCTTCCACCTCCAAGAGAGACATAACATCATCATTTGGCTCATTGACATCATTATCTTTATGAGCCTTATCATCACATTCCACATTATTAACACTCTTTTTTATAGAGGCTTGGTAAAGTTTCGCTAAATGTTCTGGTGTACGACAATTACGTACCCAGTGTCCCTTCATACCACACCGATAACATTTATGTTCAACAACTTTTGAAGGACCTTCTTTATCATTCTTTTGTCCTTCATTGTTCATCTTTTTCTGGTGGGTATAAGGACTATAATAACCTCTTCCACCATGATAAGGACCATGATTATTTCTACCTCCACGATTTCCACGTCCTCGTCCACGACCACGGCCACGACCACGACCGCGACCATGGCCACGACCATGATCATTCCGTACACTCACATTCGCTTCAGGAAATGGAGAAGATCCAGTGGGACGATTTTCATGATTTTTCAATAATAACTCGTTATTTTGCTCGGCTACTAGTAAACATGAGATTAACTCAGAATATTTTTTAAAACCTTTCTCACGATATTGCTGTTGTAAAAGCAAATTCGAAGCATGAAAGGTAGAAAAAGTTTTCTCTAATAAGTCCTCATCAGTTATTTTTTCACCACATAATTTTAACTGAGAACTTATTTTGAAAACAGCTGAGTTATACTCACTTACAGTTTTAAAATCTTGTAACCTGAGATGAATCCATTCATAACGAGCTCTAGGCAAAATCACCGTTTTCTGATGATCATACCTATCTTTCAAACTAGTCCACAATTCAAATGGATCTTTCACCGTTAAATATTCAGTTTTCAAACTTTCATGAATGTGGTGTCGGAGAAAAATCATAGCTTTAGCCTTTACTTGAGGGGACGCATCATTTCCTGGCAATATAGCCTTTCCAAAGTCCTTTGCTTGAAGATGGATTTCAGCATCTAAAACCCATGATAGATAATTCTTCCCGGTGATGTCAAGAGCATTAAATTCAAGATTTGAAAGGTTGGAAGACATGATTCAAACTAAAAATAATAAAAATAATTAGAATCTTATTATAAAAACTTATTATAAATTAAAACATAATTTAAAGAACGGTAAATAAACATGCTAAGAAAATAAAAATAAGATGAGATAGGAATGGGAGTAAACTCACAGCGAGACCTATCTCATCCGAAGGTAAGAAAGATGATGCATATATTATATAATATATAGACAACAGTAAAGAATTAAGATAAACAAATGGAGCCCTATTAGTGCCACCACCATAAAAGGTAAATAAATGCATAAATAAATGGAGCCCACTAATATTAGTGTTGCCACCATAAAAGGTAAATAAATGCATAAATAAATGGAGCCCACTAACATTAGTGTTGCCACCATAAAAGGTAAATAAATGCATAAATAAATGTTAGTAACATAAATTTAAATGTTAGTGGCATAATGTAAATATTAATAAAATCAGTATGGAGCTTAATATCGCCACCATGAAATAAATAAAGCAGTAAGTAAAGAATTTAAATTAAACAAATGGAGCTTAGTATCGCCACCATGAATTAAATAAATAAAACAGTAAAATTAAATTACAAATGGAGCTTAATGTTGCCACCATGAATTAATAAATAGGGAGTGGGAAGAATATATAAACATAAATAAATTACTGTAAATAGTAAAATATAAATTTACCGTGAATAGTAAAGTTACTATTCACAATGAATAGTGAATAAAATAAAATTACTGAAATATTAAATCTAGACTTCCATAAAGGAGTCAAAATGAATAGAAATATAAAATTACTGAAAAAGGTAAAATTAACATGAATAGTAAAAATTACTATTTACTGTGAATAGTAAATAGTAAATAATCTCAAATCTTAACCATGGAACCCGATGTTCAAAATAATCGGTAAAAGTAGAACTTTAATTCCATATCATGGTTAAGATTATCCTAGATAGAAAAAATAAACAAATAGTAAAGGAGATGGTAATAAAATCTTACCTTGGTAGAGTCTTCGTGCTGATAACGTAATATAAAACTGATGAAAAGTAAATACAAGAACAAGAGATTTTAGAGAGAGAGAGAGTAGAGAGAAGTTCTCATTTCAGTGTGATTTGAATGTTTACAGAAGACCTCTATTTATAGAAGGAAAATGGGCCTTTAGTGTAATTTCCACTTTGGGTCATTTGATGCAATATTCCCATAATTACATAACTGTATACTCACGGGAATGCATTCCCGTGAGTTGTATAATTTTGTGCGTGGGTCCCACCAAATAGTAAACTACTATGCAATGGTACTATGCATGGGTCCCATGTCATCTTGTAATATTTGGATGTGCAGTATATGTGCCTATAGCATTCCCGTGAGTATACAGTTATGTAATTATGGGAATATTGCATCAAATGACCCAAAGTGGAAATTACACTAAAGGCCCATTTTCCTTCTATAAATAGAGGCCTTCTGTAAACATTCAAATTACACTGAAATGAGAACTTCTCTCTACTCTCTCTCTCTCTAAAATCTCTTGTTCTTGTATTTACTTTTCATCAGTTTTATATTAAAAACTATTCTTTTTAGTTTTTTAAAATAATTTTTTTTTAAGAAAGTAATTTATTGAAAACAGGTTTTCAAACAAGTTTTTTAGTGTTTTTTTTTTGGCAAAATATAGGTAGTATCCCCTAAGTATGGGTGAAAATAGGGTAGGCTAGGCTTTACCTAAATAAGCATGAGCCTATAACAGAGATTTAAAATCTGAGCATGAGCTTATGCAACACCCCAAATTCCAAACCACTTATTGTGTCCGATGACACATAGTATTAGGAATATCAACAAAGTTGACGATGTACATATCAAAATAAAGCGGAATGGAGAGCATGCATTAATGTTTGGATAATGAGTAACTGATATAAAATGTCCAGGCATAAGCTGGTAAGTTAAACATCCTGAAGGAATATTCATGTGATACAATTACATTTAACTCAAATACAACTTTTAACTAGACCTATGGCTTAGAACCCAACATAGTTAATTAGAAATATTAGCCAGATCGGTGTTTAGTCAAATGAGAGTCTCCTCGTCTTTCACGGCGACTTATGACAACCCACTGACAAACCCTTTCTTAGTTTAAACACCAATTGATCTGATAACTTATCAGATCCATGCCAGAACCTATGTGCTAATAGTCTTCTTTAAATTCTCGTCTCGACCAGTGCCTCTTTACGGTTCTGTCCACTTCACCTCTTCTTGGCTCCATCGCCTTCTCAGATCTAGATCTCTTCCCTAAACCTTTAGTCAAGGCTGAGATTCAATACCCATTGAATCTCAGATAACAATTAACCTCATATATTCAATAAGAAACAATATATGCATAACATACAACACATGTATGTCAACTGTGTTTGCACATAACTAGTGCCATGAAACTCACGTGTCCTTAGCGCTAGGAAAACATATAAGCAACATTATGAAGACTATAACCCGCATCCAACTGAAACCACAACTAAACTAAATGTATACAAATATGTAACCTAAGACAGAGTTTTAGCCACAATGCATGACCCAAGACCTTGTCTTGTCCATCACTCAACATGAATCAAACAATTATATATAGGCATACAAGACACACAAGTGTTAAAGTTACCAATACGGGAATGTACCTTTCAACGTGTAGTTACCAAGACGCACGTCCTTTGAATCCGACTCCGGCCTTTTCGAGTATCCTATAATGTTACCCTGAGATTATTTCCTTTTCCATATTTTATATGATATTATAATCAATACCACATAACTTGAAATAATATCCCAAGGGTTATTCTTACCTTATTTGACATTTTTACCCTTAAAGGATTTGTTCTTCCACTTTTACCCTTACTCTTCCTTAAAAAACGTATTGCTGGATTTTCTGGCTAGATTTTTTAGTAACTTTGAAAAATCATAACTAATTCTAAAAAACTCGAAATAATTTGATTCCAAAGCCAAAATTTCCCTTAACAAGTCTATTTTTTGGAAAAATAATGCCTCAAACTCGAAATCCTTGAGTCATTCCTAATTTTAATTTCTCCAACCACTGTCCAGATTTTAACATCCTTAACAAGGCCTAACTTCAAAAATTCCTAACTTCTTATCCAGAGCTTAAAAATGTCAATTATTATATATCAATAGAAAACCCTATATGTCTAATTTATAAATGAAAAATTTAATTATTTTAAAGTTCATTTGAAACATAAAATACTAGCCTCGATGTTCGCTACCAGCATAGGGTTCAAAACTGGAAATTCTACAATTTTCACAATCTAGATCTATTGATTTCAAAACTTATTTCCTAACATGTTTTCACTTTAATTTTCTTTTAAACACATTAGAGACCTTAAAAAATGTAAATGAATTTACTTTATAATTTCCTAGATTAAACTATAATTTTACCAAAAGCTAAAAGCATAAGCTTAAGAACTTACCTCTTGAAGTTCTTGCTCCTTCTTCACCTTACTCCTATGAATTTTTCTCTACTCAAATTAGCTGATGAAATTGAGGATTTTGGTGTGAGGATTTGAAGAGGTTCACCACCCCTATTTATAGCAAAATATCAAAGGCTCAAGTGGTAATTTTTGTGGAAATCCAATTGAACTTCTTTCCTTTCAACCATTAGATCCAACTTGCACTCTAAGGAGCTTCATATCCACCATACACCATGGCTGGATGTTTTTCTCTTCTTTCATGGCCATTGATTGGTTTTCCAAGTGTTAATCATCCCATGGTCAATAGCTCTCATTAGTTGACTTAATTATAAGAGGATTAAGCCAATTTAGGTGATTAATTTAGACCCTTAGATGCATTTACATGTGCACAAATCCTAGCCATTGATCCTAGTTGTAATTGTTGACTTTTGGGGCTTCCCTGATTAAGCTTAACTATCCTCTTAATCAAGTGCTTAAGTGTCCATTTATTGCAAATGTCACTGCCTACTTGGTCTCCTACTTAATCAATGTTATTAGAGCATTATTAGCAAGCTTTATCCACTCTTATTCCTTGGAATTAAATCAACCCCCTAATGGCCTCATTATTTTTGAAAATAATGGCCTTAACTTATGCCTTTAATTGCCTAAAGTCAAATTGAAAATACTTGCACAAGTTAGTTCACATTTGTTTAGGCATTTTTCTTTTAATAGGCATATGCAATTTTAGCATAAATTTCCTTAATCATTATGAATTTAATTTCTTTAAATATCTATTTAATTTTTTTTATCATCTACCTCTTGTCTTTAGGCTAAATTATAGCCCCTAAATAATGTCTCATAATTAACCCTTGGTTAATTAATTACAAAGTGAAATTTGGATAAGAATATAATCAATAGATTATAATTTTTTGAGACACATATTCATCTTTATATTTTGCTAATTTATTTACCAAAATACAATATTTACATGTATTATGAAAATTAAGGTATTACAACTTAAACCTGTATATAGTTTTTTTTTGGGCCTAGGCAAAAGGCCTAACAAGGCTTAAATAGAGACTTAAAATATAAACATTTAAATAGCCTTTAAAGTCTATACCTCTAATGTAACACCCCGAATTTTGGATCTAAAGACTTGAGGATTAGCCAATTTTTGGAGACGACTAGACCCTATTTATTAAGAGTTCAAAACCTTGAGCTTATTATGAGGAAGAGTTTAAGGGAATTAGCAAGATTATTTTAGACTTGGGGAAAGGTTATGAAATAATTAAGGGAAAAATTAAATATATTAACAAGTGTTTGTGTGTGTAATGTGACGTGTGTGTTATGTGCAAGATATGTGTTTCAATAAATAAATATGGTGTGATGTGTGTAAAATATATATGTGCGTTGTCAATTTAATGTGTTGCTTATAGATAATAAGAGTTTGTTTTGGTGAAGAGTATGGACATATGTGTGTGTGTGTGTGTGTAGCATATTTATCTCTTTGCCGTGGAGATATTGGAGAACATGGATACCACATAAATGCTGAATTAGTCTAATATGTTGATTAAATGAATATTGAAGCCATTCTCCAATTAAAGAATTATAACGTGTTGCTTGTGTTGTGACGTGGTGAGTTTTGTATGATGTGTGTGTACGTGTTGCCTATTCCTTCAAATTCCTAATATTGATTTCGGTATTATGCTTCACATAATAAACTCTTTTACCATTCATTGCCACCTTGCCTACTAATTAATTCAACATGTTGACACCTAAACACCACATGTCTCCTATTTACTCTCATTTCCTTTAATCAAGCCACGTGCCCTCACCAATTCTCATTCCTCATTTGATTAATTCATTCGGCCGGCATATATATAAACCCCTCAATTTATCCATTTCCGATTCTAGCGCCATTCTCTTAGAACATTCAGAAACATAAGACGTAGGGTGAGAGGAAAGGCGAATATAAGAAAGAGAGAAAGAGAGTGAACGGAAGTGAAGGAAGGAAGGTTGGAGAAGAGAGGTACAGGGAAAAATATGAGTAAGGTAGTAACTCTTCTCTCACATATTATGTGTACCTTTATATGCTTGTATTTATCATTGTATGTATATATATATAATGCATGAATGCTGAATGTGTTGCATGTAACATCCCACCTTAAAAACAACGGAAATTTTTTTTAAAAAACGTTGATCAGAGTAGAGCAATTTCACAAAACGAGTAACTGAATCTTTATATTACATAACCAGTGTAAGTGTACTTATACAGTTATCTACTATCCAAAAGGAAGCAACACCTAACTAGGCATATAAAACTAAAACCATAAAATTCCTTCTGCCATCCTACGCCAGTCGCTCGCCCCTATCTTCAACCCCTTGGTTCGCCCGAACCTAAATCTACAGTTGAGATCCAATTACCATTTGGATTTCAGGTAACAGTTAACCTTATGCTCCAATAAACAGTATATGGACAACAGTTATTCATAACTCATAACAGCAGTAAATCACTACATAAGCACACAGCAGATGCATGATCACAACATTGACAGAACATAAGCACAAAGCAGTATGTAAAGTCCTACAACATGTTTACACATAACCAGTGCCACGACGGCCTATCGTGTCCTCAGCGCTAGGAAAACCCAACGGCGTTATCAAGACTATAACCCGTATAAAGCTGTATGTATAACTGACAACTCTAGACAGAGCCTCAGTATATAAACATGTCTATCACATATACGTATATGAGCAGCATAAGTGTTAAGGTTACAATATGCGTTCGTACCTTCGCTGATGATTCTTGGCACGTTTGTTGAATTATGGTATGTTTGACAGCGGGACGACAAAGGTATGACAACGGTGACAGCGGAAACATCGGTTCGTGATTTCGGATATCCTAGAAGGATAATATCACCGATATGAATATTTAAGACCATAACAGGCATTTTAGGTACAAATTACCATTTTGCTCCTAGTTTGATTACTTGGTGGAATTTGTCTAGAGCTTCGCTATTTTGACTTTAAACTCTCAAAATTTTGCTATAACTTTTCCTCTAACCTATTTCTGAAATAAATATCATATTTACTCCTAAACATGATATCTAAGCTAACTTGAAAAATTAGAGACTACTCTAGCGATTCTACTATAACTACCGAAAGAACTACTGAAACTAAAAACTAAGGACTGAGAAACTTACTCAAAGCTTTGCTACGAACTTCTTACTCCTCTTCCAGAGATTCTCTCTCTAACTTCTCTCTAGGATGGTCAGTGAATTGGTGAAGAATGAAGAGAAATGAAAGGCTATTTATAGAGAAATCCAATGCATTTTCGTAATTTCATTGAACTTTGTCTGGTTGAATTCTGACCGTCGGATCGCATTTTTTTGAAGTGGCTTGATCTTGGCCCTACACCTATTTGGCCGACCTTCCCCCCCACAAGAAGACAAAATTGATAACCTCATCATGCTTGTGTCATCTTGCTTTATCAGATGAAATTCTTGGTTCGATGTCCTGATCGTGAAATTTTGTAAGATCTTAAAATTCCGGGAATGACACTCTGAAGGTCTTTTCTTCCTCTTCAAGAATACTGGATTTTCCTATCCTTGTACTCTCATTAAGGACATTCCGTTATCTACCAAAAATCCTCTAGTAACCTAGTTCGCTACCGGTTACGGAAATGACTTCGGAGATAGCCTACTCCGAGATAAAAATTCACTTGTTCATAATATACTCTAACCCTAGTAACCTAGTTCACGGTTTTCTAGGTAGGATTTTATTTCTATCCGTGGTCATTTATCCTGTTAATTTTTTTACTATAATATTACTTAAATATCACATGCCTTAACTTATATTATTATTATATAACAAATATCTAATTCCATCCTTATCTCCCCCTAATTTTTGGCCCGCACATATAATTATGTATATATATATATATTTTTATTTACCATAATATCCTATTTATCTTGCATTTATTTCCCCAAATTTTCCTATTGGTCCAATAATAATTACATAGATTTAGGCTTTTATAATTTCTTGAATAATCCTAAGCCTTTGATCTTGGTTTTCAAGATTACATCCTAACCCTTATTATTTATTTAATTAGGCCAAAAATTTCGGCCCTTAATATTACTTATTTATTCTTATTTTATTTTTCATGTTTTTTTCTAAATTTCTCAAATCTTATAAAATTTCTAAAAATTACTTAATTAATCCCTTAATAATTTCTAATAATTTTCTTAATTAAAACTAATCATTTTCTCACAACAATTTTATTGTCATTAATAATTTGAGCTTCATGCAAAATATCAAAAATCATAGAGTTAATTTTAGTCTTAGATCAATCTCGATCACCATCTCAACAAGAGAGAGCACTGAGAATGCTGCCGCAACCCAATAGAGTGGTTGAATCAACACAATATTGGGTCACCCAATTCTGCAAGCTGAAGCCACCAGTTTTCCATGGTAAGCTCGATGCAGCTGAGGACTGGCTAATGAGGCTGGACAAAATCTTCGAGGTCTTGAACTGTCCGAAGCATCACAAAGCTCAACTAGCAATCTTCAAACTGGAAGGGGATGCGGATAGATGGTGGAAGAGCATTTCATCCACGCTGAGAGCACGCTATACTCCCGTTACATGGGAGAAATTTCTGGAGAAATTCAACGAGCAATACTTCCCTCCCACTATGCAGATGATCAAAGAATCAGAATTCCTCCACATCAAATAAGGGCAGGAGTAGTCATTTGACGACTATTTTGCCTGATTCACCAACTTGTCTCGATATTCACCACACTTGAGACAAGTTGATAATGAAAGCAGCTTGGTGAACATACTGATTCACTGGCTGAAGTACGAGATACAAGAAAGGCTGATATCGCAACGGTTTACGGAGTTGATTCAAGCCGTAGAATCATGCCCGTTAATTGAGCGGAATCTGAAGGAGCTACATAGATCCAGAAGACCCGACTTTAGTAGTTCAGATCGTGACAAGGTCAGCCGTGGAAATCCCTCGCGGAAGAGAGAAGCTCCTTGGAGTGACTCCCAGTGAGAGAGCAAGATGCCATTCTGGTTTAGGCAGCAGAGCAACTCACGAGTACCGGAATACCAACCATGTTCAAATTGCGGAAGGTATCATCCTGGTATTAGCTGTATTGGGAAACAAGTTTGCTTTGGATGCCAGAAGCCAGGACATGTTATTACGAACTGTCCTGAGAAAATTGCGAAGAAACGAGTTTGCTACAGATGTCAGAAACCGGGACACATTGCCCCAAACTGCCCTGAAATAGCCGAGAAGTTAAGGCCACAAAACCCAGGCAGAATGTACGCACTGACAGATACAATGGACAGAGAACTTCCGGAGAGGGTCCAAGGTACTACCCCTTTTAGAGCAAAATCTTCTTTAGGCAATATATGATACTAGGAGTTAGCTATTCAGTTAAATCATATGATACGTAAACCACCTCCGTGACGTATTTCATGTTTTCCTCATTGTTACATTCCGACCACGACTTTGTCATTGAGGTATGAGGATGTCAAAGTACGACATGACAAATGCCTTCGTAGTCAAATTGGAGCGAATTCTCAATCGTCGAGAGAAACGACTTAAACATAAGAGTGTTCCGACAGAGTGAATATCTAGAACGTATGGTTTATCGTTTTGTATAGAGTAAGTTCCTAAGAGCTATAGTTCAAAGTCTAGTTAGTATAGCGCAAATTTCGAGGACGAAATTTTATTTAACGGGGGGAGAAATGTAATACCCCAAAAATCCTATTTAGCATAGCCACTATATTTTGATAGAAAACACCTATTAAAATAGGTGAATATGTGGTCTCAAAACTAGTAAAATAATTACTTTATTTCTTAAGGTGATTTCTCATGAAATTAGGAGGAATAAAGAGCTACAAATTCCTAAGTGAGGTTAGGGGTTATAAAATACTCTGATAATGTTATGATAGATCCTAAGAGGCAACTAAATATTTGTTAAAAATTAGAAAGTATGTTGTTTCTAATTAGTGAATATTAATAATAATTATTGGGCAAGTGAATTTTTATTAAGTTAAATTCATGATTAGTGATAATTAGTCTTGGGACTATCTAAGATTAACAAATTGGAATATTTTAACTTGATGAAGTATTAAAAGGGGTCAATATAAGTATCAAATGAATTTCTAAAGATTGTAATTGGTTTGATAATCAATTATAATTTTGGCAATTAAGTCTAGTAACCCCTAAAATACTATATTAGTAATAGTAACCAAGAATTAATTAATTCTCCCTTTAACTAATAAAAGTGGCGAAAATTACCAATTTAAGAATGAAGAAATTGTATTAACCTTTAATCCTAAATCTTTGTGAAATTACTTGGACCAATAAAAGGTTTTTCTTCCTAAGATGTGAGAGCAAATAAAATGTAAATTGATAATTGAAAATTAGAGAGAGGGGGACGGTTTCTTGCTTAGGGAGTAAGGAGGAACATAAGTCAAGAAAGATAGTGTAAGGAAGAAGTTTCAAAGACTTAGGGAGCAAGTTATTTAACTTGGGAAGCAAGTAATTGTTAATCAAATGCAAATCAAGGAGAATTCATAGAAATTAAATCATATCTTAAAATATTGGAACTAAGTATTAAATATGAATACATATTTGGAATCAGTGAATTATGAACTTCAACTTGGCTTTTCCCAAAGTTATTTTCGGTTACTTTTAAGATTCATACCTAAGTGTTTGGGAAATTAAAAATCACCATAAATCTAGTCATAAAATTAGGATTACAAAAGTGAAATTGGATTTTGAATTAAAACACCAACTTAGGCCTAACTAAATTAGCATTTGGGAGTAAATAAGAGATGAAGCAACAACTTAAGAGCTAAGGGGGGAGGGTGGACATTTTTGGTGAGGTGTAGGGGCAAGATTTTTCCCTCTTCTCCAAGTAAATACCAAGGGCTAAGATCAATTTGAATTGCTTGGATGCTACTCATAATTTGGCTATAAATAGAGGCCTCCTCTTCACACAATTTCCACCAATTCACCAAGCCTCAACCGAAAAATAGAGAGCAAGGGAGAGAGTGAGGAGCTTCAAGAAGTAGGAAGCTAGTATTCTTCAAGAGGTAAGAGAGTTTTTAGTTTCATAGTTCAAGTTCTTAGTTTATAAAGTAGAAATGTTGGAAAAGGTTATTTTGATCTTCAATCTTTCAAATATAGTTTTATTTTCATGTTTATATGGTTTCCATTGCATTTATTTCGAAAATTTGATGAAGAAGAAGTTATAGCAAAATTTTTGGAAGATTATGATCAAAATAGCAAAACTCTGGCGAAATCTTATCGATTAACGATTCTTGGAGTCAGAGGTAAAAACGCCAGTATTTTATGAAGAAGATGATGTTCGAAAATCCTGAGAAAATTCATAGTGAAATTAGACATCTAGGGCTTTCTAAATCTATAAAGATTGTGTGATTTGAAGCTCTATGCAAAAAGAGAAAAATCTCAGAAGTTAGGTTATGTTTTCTGTGCGAAATTCTGGGCAGCAGTTTGAAATGATTAAACTGGGAATTTTTCATGAGTTATGGGTAAGTTTCAGTATTTTTCCTCGAAAGTAGACTTCTCAAGGATTCCGTGAAATTTTACGGATCCTCAGTTCGATTTTTCTAAAATTAGTTATGATTTTTCGAAGTTAGGCGAAATTCTACCCAGAAATGCTGGATCAGCATTTTTTTTTCCGAAAATTAGGGAATAAATTGGAAAATAAATCCACCAGAGGTAAAATGGTCTTATATAGCCAAAATATCTCTTTGAAATTTGTGAGTTAATAGAGGCGATATTACCCTTATAGGATATCTGTGACCGCATTCCAACCGTCAAAATGTACCGTAACTCGACAACGAAGGTACGTTCGCGCACTGTAACACTAATTCTGATATTTACAGTATGTGTATATGTGGTATGTGTGTTGTATATTGGTTGTGGTGTGTTGTTTGGATACATGTTGTAGTTAAAGGATAACTGTACATCTACATGCACTGGGAGTGATATATCTGTTTTCACTGAGAGTGGTATATTTCGTTGGGAGTGGTACATTTGCATTCACTGGGAGTGACATAGTTGGTGACATATTTGGAAGTGAATCAATTGTTGTGTTTATATACCGTATATGTAAATATAAGGTTAACCGTTACCTGGGGTCCGTATGCATGGGACCTTAGCTCTTAACATAGCGTCAGGGTCAGGAGAACCAAGGACGGAGGACAAAGGGAAGCGCAAGCAGGACGCATAGTAGACCTGGCTGAAGATTTCCTTTGACATTTTGGCGGAAGCCTTCCTTTTGTTGTTGTACATCCCTTTTGAACCATGCGGTTACTACACCGCTATTGTATTCAACTAGACTTACGACATTTTGAAATATAAGTATCAGTTACTCTTCCGCTCAAATGCACTACTCTGATGATTTTAAATGATTTTAAATGAAAGAAAAATTTATTCTGCTTTCGAAAATTGGGATGTTACATTGAGTCTAATGACAATATGATATAAAACTTAGGATTGAGGTCAATAAATTACTTAGATGATATTATATATACTTATATAATAATATTAATTTACAAAGTTAAATAGGTCAAGCTTGTAGGTTTGAAGGTTATGCCTCATCAAAATAGGTCTAGCACGTTAATTTATATAAAGAGGCTTGAGCCTGGCCTTAGCCTATGTACTAAATAAGCTAAGTTGGAGTCTATGTCGGCTAGGACGTAGGCCCCTATTAAAAGCATGGTTTATTTGCACCCCCACCCTCAACCGATAGCTAAATACTAATCCTCTTAAGGAGTAGAGATCGATCGCCGAAGTGGATTTTGCCTTTCTTAACAAAGCCATTTTCATACACATGGCTTGGTTTGAACCTAGGACATCATGTTCAAGTGACTCAACCATCTTCCAATTGTGCCAAGCTTTTGTTGGTTTAAAAAAAAAAAACACTTTTAACAAATACAATTAAACAAACCCATAGGTTTTCTAAACCCAAAGGTTAATATAAACTTAGAACTTCCATTTCTGGGGGATTACCTTTTTCCATTGATTCATTATAATCATAAAATAATTATTCCCCATATTTTCTAATTGTTTGAGACCTTTACATAATTTAAATTATATAATTTTGGCTAAATACTAGTTAATTAGCCAAATAAAGCTTTTGGCTCAATACCCTTTTCTTGAGGTATTTTTACCTTTAATACCCCTTTTTAGCCTTGGAAAACCATTAGGAACCATTTTCCTATTCTTCCCGAGTTTTCATAATTTCCCTTAGTCTTTTGCAGGTAAATCTTTAACAATTACTCTTTTGATCATTAGATAACTTGCCAATCATATAATCCTCTTTAACACCTCTTGAGGATATTAAAATTAAACTTAGAAGCCTCTCCACCTTATCTCAAATATTCTGATAATTCACAATCTGAGAATTATAGGAACTCTGATAAGTGAAGGGATACATATCATATCCTCAGAGCCATTCTGTTCTTTCAAGGAACTTCTAAGACTCCTACACAATAGGCTTAGTAAGCAATTTAATTCAGGATTATTCTTTGAATTTCTAGGCTCAAAATTTGAAATATGACTCTTATGGGTATGTAAACTCTTCTTATAAGTGGAAGGCCACAGTTTTAATGCTGCTTGTAATATCATATTATTAACTATATAGAAATTATGCGGGCACTACTACAAAAAAGGGTTACTACTACATTAAAAGACGTCTTTATTTAATAAAAGGAAGTTAAAAGTGAAAAAAATGACATTCTTGTAATTATTTTACTGAATTTGAATTCTATGTATTTGTTATCCTAAACTATAATTTAGGAAGTCTAAATTAAATTAAGGTGTCTTGAAATAATTTTAGGACTCCTAAAATGTGCTCCTTTTAGCACCAAAAAACATTTGTTTCGCGTCATGGTGCCAGGGGAAATATTTTCTGGCGCTAGTGAATATATTTATAATTTTTGGCGTCCTTCAAAAACATAAGGCAGCCTTAATGGACTTTTTTGGTGGCCTAGAAAAATAGCAGGACACCTAAAACTTTATTTTTGTTGAATTTTTTTGGTTTTGTGGCATCCTGATGAATACAAGGACACCTTAATTAAATTTTTTGGCGCCCTTAGGATATTATAGGATGCTAAAAAATTAATTAAGGCGTCCTAATCTTTTTATCAAGAAGCCTTATAAAAATTTGTGGCATCCTATATTATTGTTCAGGATGCCAAATTTTATAAGTAAGGCGTCCTTGTGCATTTCAGGAAGCCATATGACAATTTGCAGCGTCCTGTTTTTTGTTCATGACGCCAAACTTATGGCTTTTATCGAAAAAGCACGTGTGTTCCAGTAGTTTTCAGCCTCAATTTGCAGGCCAGTAGCTTTTCTTTCTCAATTTGCAGGCTGGCGGATAAAGACAACTTTGCAATCTCCTTATCAAGAAAGTCCTGATTCTCTTCCAATCTGATCACAACACCATCCGATAGTGGGCGGTCCATTTGAAGATCCAAAAGTGCTTTTTTGTTGGGTAGAGGAATAGCTATCAAGTGTTCATCTTTCACTGTGACTTGTAACATCCCATTTTCATAAACGTTTCCATACAGAGCTGAGAGTTGAAAATATTTAAAATAAAGAGTAACTGAATAACATTGTATGTAATTTATCTAACTGAACATTTAACTATACAATCATCCATGGGTTCAATATATCACAATTTATATTTCAAAAAGACAACGTCTCCGCAGGGTCCTCACGCCTACTTCTTACCCCTATCCTTGATCTTGACTCCCTGGGATCCTGAAGCTATAACAGGGGCTGAGGTTCAATTCTCATTGAACCTCAGGTAACGGTTAACCTCATGCTTATGTAAACAGTATATGACATATATTATAATAATAAATTCACTACTATCACTTTCAAAATCATATTAGCAAGCAACATAACACAGCCACTGCAATATATATGTTACCCATAGTTTGCACATAACCAGTGCCACGATGGCCTATCGTGTCCTCAGCGCTAGGAAAACTCAACGGAGTTATCAAGACTATAACCCCTATTCAATTCAATATATCATAAGCAACTTTCAAAATAGAGTATCAACAAGTGAAAACAACTTTCACATATAACCATACCATAAGCATAAGCGTTAATGTTACAATACGTGTCCGTACCTGAATTTGACGGGTTTTTGGGTACGTTTGATGTTGGAACTCGTGCACAGTCTATCCTAAAAGGGTAATATCGTCTCAATTAATTCTCAAATAATATTTCAAGAGACATTTTGGCCACACTTGACATTTTTACCCTTGAAGGATTTATTTTCAACTATTTCCACACCATTTTCGGAAAAATCGCTGGTGCAGAATTTCTGGGCAAAATTTCACCTATCTTCGAAAAATCGTAACTAATTCCACAAAAATCAAAATGAGGTTTCGTAAAATTTCCCGGAATCCTTGAGATGTCTACTTTCAAGGAAAAATACTGGAATTTACCTAGAACCCATAGATAATTCCCAGTTTCAAAATTTCAAACTCCTGCCCAGAATTTCGCACAGAAAACATAGCCTAACTTCTGAGATTTTTATCTTTTTTGCACAGAGCTTCAAATGACACACTCTTTATAGATTTAGAAAGCCCTATATGTCTACTTTCAGCATGAATTTTCCCAGAATTTTCGAACATCATCTTCATCATAAAATACCAACACTTTTACTACTGACTTCAGAAATTCCTGATTACCGAAATTTTGCCAGAACTTCGCCATTTTGATCATACTCTTCCAAAAATTTTGCTATAACTTCTTCTTCATCAAATTTTCGAAATAAATACAGTGGAAAGCTTAAAAACATGATATTAAAACTGGAATTGGAAGTTTGATGATCAAAATAATATTTCTAGCATTTCCACTTCATAAACTAAGAACTTAAACTTAAAAACTAAGAACTCTCTTACCTCTTGAAGACCACTTGCCTCCTATTTTCTGCAGCTCTTCCACACTCTCTCTTTCTCTCTAAATTTTCGGCCAAGCTAAGTGAATTGATGAGGAGAATGTGTTGCCAAGGCTCCTATTTATAGCCAAATGTAATGGCATTTTTGAAATTCCTCCCTCTTGCATTTAACCATTAGATTTTCTTGGTGAGGAGGAAATGATCTTGGCCCTCCACCTCCTCTCCACCGTCCTCTCCCCCCTCCCTCTTCTAGAAATTGCTTTGTCCCCAAGAATTCCTACTTCTTCATTAAGTTGTCTAATTAATCCCAAATGCTAATTTAGTTAGGTGTAAGTTGGTGTTTTAATTCAAAATCCAATTTCACTTTTGAAATCCTAATTTTATGATTAGATTTATGGTGATTTTTAATTCTCAAAACACTTAGGTATGAATCTTAAAAGTAACCGAAAATAACTTTGGGAATAGCCAAGTTGAAGCTTATAATTCAATGGTTCCAAATATGTATTTATATTTAATACTTAGTTCCAATATTTCAAGATATGATTTATTTTCTATGAATTCTCCTTGATTGCATTTGATTAAAAATTACTTGCTCCCCAAGTTTCTCTACTTGCTCCCCAAGTTTCTTTTGGATTTCAACCCATTAGTTACTTTAGTTAATTTTTTTGACTTTCTTTACTACTTTGGACATACACACACACCCACACAACCCACACACTTTCACGCCATACACACACCACACCACACCACACATACTTTTTCCTCTTTCCTCATCCTCCTCTAATTCATTCATTTCTTGCTTCTCAAGTCTTCTTAACTGCTTCCATATTTTAACTTAATTATCTCATCTGTTTTTCTTGTTGTCCAAGCTTAAAAACCGTCCCCCTTAATCCTTTCAATTACCAATTTTATGTTTTAATGTTCTTACAAACTTTAAGAAGAAAAATCTCTCATTGGTCTAATTAATTTCACAAGGGTTTAGGATTAATATAATTTCTTTACTCTTAAATTGGTAATTTTTGCCACTTTTATTAGTTAAAGGGAAAAATTACTTAATCCTTGGTTACTAATATAGTGTTTTAGGGGTTACTAGGCTTAATTACCAAAATTTAACAAAGGTTCTAATTTAATTTCAATGATTATTAACTCCTTGTATGCTAAACGTAGCTTCTATATACCATTTGGTCCTTAATTTAGTTGATATTTCCTTAATTATGAATTTTATAAATTAATTATTAACTAATTTCAAAAATTATTAAAGTATCCCAATTATTGAAATTTCAATTGCCCAATAGTTGTTACTAATTTCCTCTAATTGATTTTATCATCCTCTGATGATTTTAATTGCTGAAATACTATAATTATGATTGTACTAAATTGTGTTAATCTTAGGATATTTTATGATCTTTTACAAGACTTAGAAAAATTAGTCTTTAGGCTTTCTAATTCTAGGGAAAATTGCCTAGGAATAAAATAAATACAACATCAAAATCTGAGACCACATATTCACCTATTTAAAATAGGTATTTTCTATCAAAATATAGTGGTTAAGCTAAATAGGATTTTTAGGGTATTACATGACTAGGGCATACAAGACTCTCTATTCGTCTGAGCCTGAGTCGAAGACTTCACATCTGCATCTGCTTCGCATCCAAGTTTTTCCAAGAGAACCGGCTACGGAGGTGTGCGCTGATAAACTCAAACTCGTCTTCCTCGATCTCTCGCTCACATAGCTATAGTAGAGGCACCATGTTTGGCGACAATAGACACGAGAGATGGGCTTGCCATTAAGATTCAAACAGTATTCGAGGGTTACTTGTTAAGTTAAGTAATGTGTTGTTTACTCATTTATCTCTTCTCATACGGAACCTGTTCTTCAGATGAGGAATTTAAAAAGAACGCTTTTTGCTTTTAGAGCAGGGGCAAGAAAGGCACTGAGAGCATTGAAAGGATTGGTTAAATTACAAGAACTTGTGAAAAGTTATTTTAGTGAGGAAACAAACCGTGGCAACTTTGCATATAGTTTTCTTTTGAAGGTTAGTTTTCTTTTGAGAAATGTGGCTTCAATTTGATCCTCTTGTTCCTTAAAGTAAAAGGTGGCGTCACAGGATGTTTCGCTAGGATTTAGACAACGTAGGCATAGAATGGAAGAACATGAATCACAAGTACTTGTGAAAGTTGGCTTTGATGTCTTGCTAATGAATGATTTTTTTTTTTTTTTAATTTCGGATACTTCCATATAAGAGGTTTTAAGTTTAAGGAGTTTGTCTTGTGGATCTTTCTTCTTCATATGCAACTAAACAAAGTGGGTATTAAACTTTTAATTCCTTTTCAGCCATTGAACAAAGTGGTCCCAAATTCTCATTGGGGGTATAAACTCTGGGCCACCTTCTATCTTTTGTGTGACTCCTTTGGATCAGATACATTTGAATTATAGTAATTATAAAGTTGAATTATATTGCCTCTCATTCTCAATATTTTCCAAGTGAACCTGGTGAGATTAAAAAAAAAAAAAAAAATACCCTTCAACTATGAGATAGAGAGAATGGCTAAGATACCTAATGAAAGAACAATATTTTCTGTAAAGAGTGCCTTCTTAATTCACCCGTCACCCATATCTGCATCCTCATCTGAAGAAGAGACGTAAGGTTCCTAATTTTTCTGCACCCACTGATTTCTTATTGTTTAAAATGCTTTAAAATGTTCTATATACATCTAACTTGATAAAATCGGGCCAGGTTGACCTGCCTACGCCACAACCTTTAATACGTGGCAACTTTACATTGTTCAACTATAACATTTTTTTTCCTTAGAAACGAATCCTCTATTTTTGGATGCATAGATATTCATCAATTCTTTTCTTTGATAGGTTAATACATTCACTTTCTCCCCAAGATCCAGAATTCAAAGGTAGACAAGTAGTCACTTTCCACAGCTAGAAAGATTTCATATTCTTCCGTCATCATCGGTGTGTATCCACAAGACTTTAATAACTGATCCACATTTTTATGCTTATGCATTTTCTTTCTTTAAATATTGTTGTGTTGGGAACTTGCTAACGTAAATAGTCGACTTTAATGAAGTTACAGATTCTTTGAGCTTCCCCGTTCCATTTTTCTTTTTTCTTTTTTTGACAAATAATTAATAGGCACCCTTACATGAGGCATATGAAGAAAAATTAGGCATGATGTAACTGAATGCACTAAGTGGGATTAAAAGTTTTTTTTTGGTGATTTTCTCTCTGTTATAATTTTATAACCTCACTCGTTTATTTATTTTTTAAATTCAACGTATAAATATTTTTCATCCCCTTCACTGGTTTACTCCCCTCCAAATCCCTCATACCCCCTAAAAGTTTCCTTTGTTGAATTAAATTGAGTAAGTTTTGTTGAATTAAGCTGAAATGGTTTGTTTAAATTTTGGGATGGCTTATTGTTGAGGGAAAATGCTGCTGAATTTTGTTTACAAGATTGAGAAAACAACATGTCGTTCTTGAAATTGTTATGAACTTGACTGTTGTTGGAAATGTCTTAGGTGGTAATAAAGTGGGTCATAGTTGGATAATGCTTTGAGAACCAATGAAGAATATGAGAATAGAGTGGAAGAGTTTATTGAATTTGCTAGAAGGAATGTGGCTACAAAAATGGGATGTATTATTGTCCATGTGTTAATTGTTTAAATGGGGTTCGACGGGATATTCCTAATATAAGGGATCACCTACTTTGTGATGGAATAAACCTTCGATACACAACATGGATATGGCATGGTGAGGAAGTAAGTACCAGTGCGTCCCACAAAAATGAAGTTGAGGTAGATGAAGATGGAATGGAGAGAATGATTCATGATGTTGAGGTAGAATCGTTTGCACAATTGCATGAATATGATAGCATGCGGAGTAATGCTGAGACACCTTTGTTCCCTGGGTGTACTAAGTATACACGATTGACTAGGACCTTACATTTGGTCAACTTAAAGGCAAGTTGTGGTTGGACCGATAGTAGTTTCACGTTGTTGCTTGAATTGTTGTGTGATATGTTGCCAGATGATAATGTATTTCTAAATCATGTGTATGAGGCAAAGAAAATCTTGTCTAGAATGGGATGGAGTATGAAAAGATACACAGTTGCCCTAGTGACTCCATATTGTACAGAAATGAGTATGAAGGTCTTAGTAATTGTCCGAAGTGTAAAACTTCACGATACAAAGTGAATAAAGGTGGTGGTTCTGGAGATAAGACAACAAAAAGGCAACCTTTGAAGGCATTGTGGTATCTTCCAATAATACCACTGTTTAAGCGTCTCTTTACTAGTGAAGCAACGACGAAGAAGTTGAGATGGCATTCTAATGAGAGAATATCTTATGAAAAATATCTTTGGCACCCAGTTGACTCTCTACAATGGAAGAAAATAGACAAAATGTTCCCTCAATTTGGCAATGAGCCAAGAAACCTTCAGCTGGGACTTTGTACAGATGGCTTCAATCCATATCGAATCTTAGTAACACCCATAGTGCATGGTCGGTTCTCCTTGTAATATACAACTTACCTCCCTGGCTATGTATAAAACGTAAGTATGTGATGCTTTCTATGATGATTTTTGGACCAAAACAGCCCGAGAACAATATCGATGTGTACTTGGCGACTTTGGTTGAGGATTTAAAGAAGTTGTGGGAGGAAGGCGTAGATGTGTTTGATGCATATAAGAAGGAGTCCTTCAAGTTGCGTGCAATGATTTTTACCACGATAAATGACTTTCCTGCATACAGAAATTTGTCAGGGTACGGTGTGAAGGGGCATAAAGCATGTCCAATATGTGAAGCAGACACAAACTTCCATCAACTAAAGCACGGAAAGAAAACGGTCTACGTTGGTCACAGGATGTTTCTTCACCGGTTCCACCCATATCGTAAGCTAAGAAAGCATTTCAATGGCTTACCGGAGCATAGAACGGCTCCAAAGGCATTAACTGAAGAGGAAGTTTATAGTCGGGTGGAACATATCAATGTCATATTAGGTAAGCATCAAAGGATTTCGGGTCATAAGAATATATGGAAGAAAAGATCAATTTTCTTTGATCTTCCATATTGGCATAGTCTTGATGT
Source organism: Acacia confusa (assembly GCA_037074495.1). NCBI lineage: Eukaryota > Viridiplantae > Streptophyta > Magnoliopsida > Fabales > Fabaceae > Acacia > Acacia confusa. Next base: position 8,875,518 of record CM073504.1, on the reverse strand, counting down.
GAGACATAGTCTTGATGTGATGCAAGAGGAGAAAAATGTTTACGATAGCCTGGACAATACTCTTTTGTAGATACCAGGGAAGACTAAGGATGGAATTAGTGTGAGACTAGACCTAGTTGATATGGGAATAAGAGAACAGTTACATCTACAAGTAATGAAAGATGGTAAGAAGGCATACATGGAGCAAGCAGCTCATACACTATCAAAAGCGGGGAAAAAAAGATTTTGAGCTAGATGAGACCTAGTTGATATGGATAGTTTAGATATAGGATTTCTTCAACTTACAATCATGTAATTTTTCCCCCTTTAATTATTGCATTGATCTTTTTGTTTTATATATTCAACAACATTTATAATGTTATTTCGATCATAGTGTCTGCCATAACATATGCGTCAAGCAAGGGCAAATGGGTTCATATGGATTCTTATGTCCTGTAAACACAACGAAGTCCAATCACAATAAGTTACCTAGAAGGGTGCTTTATATTGGTTGTACAATGGGCGATGGAGATTTGCCTTGTTATCTAGCGCCAATACTTGAAAAGTACATATTTTAGTTTTGTCTATATAAGATTTTTAAGAATAAGTTGCTTTCTTGTCTTAATTTAATATTAATATGTATATGTTGTAGTAGTCATTGGACATTGTGTGTTGTTTGTCCCCCAGTAACGTATGTTATTGGTTCGATTCCTTAGGTGGCAAGCCAAACGAAGAAATCAAAACCATGTTTGCTGAGTAAGTTAATTTTTGTCTAAATCATTGATTCTTATTTTATCAAATTGTTTTCATGTTTGTTACTTTCCATTTTAATGATAGTGGTCTTAAGTAATTTAGAGCGCTTACTAGAGCACAAGAGCAGGGTGGACCAAAGTGGTATCATCCTAAGGTAAGTAGTTTCAATTTAAGTTATTTCATTGACACAATAGCTTTCAATATGCCTTTATTCGTTTTAACAATTTGCTTTTTATTTATAGTGCCCTAGACAACCAAGGAGCTCTAAGTGTGGATATTACGTTATCAATTTTATGCAATCCATTGTTTCTAGCAGACGTGTTTTAGGTTTTCAACGCATACGTAATCACTCCATGATTCTCAAAAGGTGATACTTTTGTTGTTGTACTTGAGTTGTTAATTATTTCATTAACTTCATTGGTTTATCTTATATACCTTGTTTTCCAATTTACAGTTTTTTGATACTATGGATCCGTACTCGAAGGAAGACATCGATACGATTTGAGACGTTTTGGCTGGACATCTTCTTCAACACATATAGGTATATAAAGTTTACTTCTCATTTTTTGGTTGGATCAAGTTTTACCATAATTGCCTTTTCAAATTGTTTAGCCTACAACTTGTTCAGAGTGTTAGGAGTGATGAATTAGCTTGTACAAATCTTGCTTGCATTGCAAAATTTTATTTTCACAAGGAACTAATTTTCTTTCAAGGACGAGAAAGGCTTGGGGAGAAGGCGCTATTTGTGCTATTGGTTAGTTCAGCTTGAATTCAGCTTGGGTCTGCCTATAAAAAATTGATACTTGTTTTAATTTCTTGGTGGTTGCTACCCTAGTATGATCAAGTGTGGAGAAAGTTGTTTAAAATAGGATACTCTGTTCGGTTCTAAATATAAGTTATAATTTAATCCATTTTTTCCATGTTTACCTCCAATTAATTATGTCTCGGTTGTCTCATTTTCCACTCATTCTGTATCTCACAAACCTTCTCCATAAATGTCTGGTTTGGCTGCTGGAGGAATTGGATTGTTAGGCTTCATTCAAATGAGTTCATTGAACATTGTCACCTTTCAGCTTTTGCTATTGTGTCGTGCTTGTATGGATTTCTATTGAGTATGGAATATTAATCAGTTATGCGTATTTCATTCAACATAGCAGATAAATATGTAGCAGGTATGTATATAATGCTTGGGAAAGTTTATAAATATGTCAAGGTATAATTAAAAATAATAATAATATAAGGCGTCCTTAATTTATAAAAGGACGCCTTATGTAACTCCTAAGGCGTCCTGATGATCATTCAAGACGCCTTATGAGCCTTATGTAAATCCTAAGGCATCCTGTGTTCATTTAGGACGCCTTAGGTAAGGCGTCTTGTATACATTCAGGACGCCTTACCTAAGACATCCTGAATTTTCATTAGGATGCCTTAGATAAGGTGTTCTGAAGTTTCTTCAGGATGCCATAATTGCGACATTTTGCTACCCCGGTTAAACGTCCCTCTAATAAAGGACGTTAATTGGGTCTTATTTAGGACGTTGTTTGGCTTTTTTGTAGTAGTGGGATAGTGATAAAATTTCTGTATAGACAATTTTAGTTATTAAAAATTTCATTATATATATATATATATATATATATATATATATATATGTATGTATGTATGTATGTATGTATATATATGGTGTAATTTTGTCTACTGATTGAGACAGGGTTACTATATATTTTGGCAAAAAATATGTATGAAGGTAGTTTTGTCTATTGATTTATTACGTCCACATATTCCCATGCTCTTCGGAATCCAACAAAATAATTTTATGTTTATGCATTATCTTTCTTTAATGAAGAACCAAACAAATTCATGTAATCATCATTCTATTACATTCCCACTAATTCTGTAGACCAAACACGGCATAAATTTATTGGCCCTTAAGTTTATTAATAAAAGTATTTCTAGTCCCATTAACTTAACATTGTTAGTTTCACTGCACAGAAAATGAATTACATATAAACTAGGCGAGCATGCAAGATCAGGTTGTTATAATCCAAAAGGTCATGAGATTGAATCCCACTGTTAATGTGAGAGGACCTTGTTGATGGATGACTCACTCTGAGTCTGGAAGCATGCATTAACTCTAGTAAACCCTGCTGCCCAACTCACCTAAAATTTTATTCTATAGGGAAAAATTAAGAGATGGGATCGAATCAACATTAATTGCATGAATTGCATTACTGTGTAATAGTAAGCCATGAAACTTATATATATATATATATATATATATATATATATATATATATATATATATAATTTATTTATTTTGGGGGTGACATTGCTAAATAGCCGCATACTGCTCTTCCTAACATACCAGCGATGATTTAAAGCAATACAAATGAATTATACGTATATATGATAAAATGCAGCAAAACACTGTCAGCTACAATAGATGAAGCAACTAATAGCAACATTATAAGATGAACCAGAAATGAAGCATTTTGTGGTTTCGATTAGAAGGAGGAGGAGGAATGGGATATGTTGCACCCTACTGGCATCGCCCTCTCGGGTGGTGGATAAAAGGTTTCCTTCTTATTTATTACCTTTCTTTGATTAATTATCACTTATTAACGCATATCAAAGTTATTCACAGCAAAATATGTGATTAGTTTGGACGACTACTATATATTGGCAAAAGCATAAATAGTGCACAAAATAAATTCCCTGAAGGAGTTAAAATACAGTCATCCAATAATATATATATGTATATATATATATATATATATATATTAGTACAAAATGAGATAGGGCATTCCCTATTTCTTCCACCTCCAGCTCCATGCCCTTACCTCTTCTCTTAATCAGCTCAACAAAAAATAACCTGTATCTTTCAATCAGTCTAGGATCCAAAGTTAAATTCCAAAGTAACTGTCTAACTTATATACGAAGTGTATGCAATGCATGCATGCAACCATAACAGGGAAAATCACAATAATGGTAACACATACCATAGCATTCAGTATCACACATAGTAACATATCAGAGCATACCACTCAATGCAAATGTTCAATGTGAGAGGACCCAGTCCTCATAACGCCTGACAGGCTACCGAAGTAACCCTGGTTCTACAGCTGGGAAAAACAACTGTAGCTGGTCCTCAGACCCCAAGCTACACTGAATGCATCGTTGACTCTGCAGTGACCCAAGGACACATAGTCTACTAGGCCCCATAGCCCGAACATAAAAATGCCAGATAGACTACCAAAGTAACCCCGATCCCATAATCATGAAAAACAAATATACAAATGCCACACAAAGTATATAAGTGAGCAGTTACTACTACTACCTGATAGCTAAGAGATATGATATAAAATTTTTTGAGTGCTAGAATTATTTTGGATATGTATTTGCCCCAACACAAAGCAAGTACAATCCATTTTATTCAGAAATTTCAGAAATAATGTATTGACTTTAAAACTTCATAACTAAATCTAGAAAAATCCAATCGACTTGATTCTAGTGGCCATTTAACCATTAACATGTCTAGATTTTAATAAAAATATTCCCAGAGGCCACAAAAATACATAGGATTTTTCCATGTAAAAATATCACCCTTTGATCATAATTAAAATCCAAATTCCTTGGCTATTTTCAAAAATTCATATCTACCAGTAGACATCTCGAAAAATTAAAAATTATATACCAAATTAAAGATTGGTATGTCTACTTTGTCCCTATAAAATTTCATAGCCATCTAACTTCATTTACTATTTTAAAATAATTTCTTAAGTGTGTTTGCCCAAAAATTCTAGGATTGACAGCTGTTCCAATTACTTGTTAACTTATCTTTTGAGTTCTAAAATTATTTTCCTTATGTGTTCCCACACAAAATTTCATTATAAACACTTTGGGACCATCAAAAACATTAAAAAAATATTTTCATGCATATAGCCCTGCACGAAAATCTTACCACAGCCATATTTATTATCTTAGCTCCGTATTCTTTCGTTTCTTAGCTAAATCTTTCTTTTTAAGTCATATTCTTGGTTTAAAACTCATGTTAAGTCATTTTTATCTACTTGAGAAAAACCTCCTCTTAGGAATATTCATTCCCATAACCATCAAATATCATGAAAAGAAGCTAAATCCAAGTCACAAAGCCATAAGGGGTATTAAGGAAGGTATTTACTTGACTTTGAGATTTACTTTCCTTGAACTTCTCCTTCCTTAAACTCCTTGTTGATTTTGGCCTAGGCTTCTATATACCATACATTAGTTGCTCATTAGGCCCTTCAACATGTTCATAAAGATAGAAGGAAGTTTCACAAAACACCATAGCTAACTTACCTTAGTTCTCAACTTTTCTTACTTCCTTCTTTCTTTTTTTTCACTTGAGCTAACCTCTACACTCTTTTGTTTTCTCTCTTATGGAAACTTGGTTCCTTACAAATGAGGGGAGGAAGTACTTGTATAGAGGTCATAAGCCAATCAAAATATGTCTTTTGACCAATTACCATTTTCCCTTTGGTCTTATCCTTTCTTTCTCTTGAATTTTCTCCCTTTTTCTAGAAAATTCTTGACTTCTCTCTCTTTGAATGAAATACTCATGCAAAAAGGGAGTGAAAAATGTCTTAAATATGTCAAGAAAGCATTTAAAAATCCCCAAGTCAAATTATCAAAGTGCCCTTACAAAATATCCCTTAAACTTGGCTTATTTTGCAAGTTTTGTTGACTTTCTCTCCTCCTCCTTATTTTGGACGAATTCGATAGCTCTTATGGAGGAATAATTTTGATCTTCAAAACACATTGAATAAAGTGTCCAAGTGTCCCTTTCTATTATTAATTCATGAAATTCTTAGGTGTCTACTTAACTTGTTAACTCTTTTCTTTGTGTGACACACGGCCATTTGGATAATCATCAATATTTTGCTTAATAGATAAGATAATTAGGTGGCACAAATTATCAAGAAAATATGTAAAAGTGTCCTTATTACCAAGTTAATATAACCCCACTCAAATTACTTGTTCTCCAAGAAAGGTGGTAGCTTACACAAGAAGTTGTCTTCTTCTTGAATTATCTACAAGCTTCTAGAAGAATAATTAGCTCGCTTGGAAAGCTTAGTTGTATCTTCTTGAACACACCTAATCTCTTGCATTTATGATGATGATGTCATGTAGATAATATAAGTATGACTTTAATTATTTCAAATGAAGAAATAACTTCCTACGCAAGATTCTTGGCTAGCTTCTTATGGAAGCCTCTTAACTAATTATGAGAAAGGCTTCTACATCAAGCCTCTTGTTATCTTCCTATGTAAGCTTCTTTGACTTAAACATGTGTGAATCTTCTTGAATACTCTTCCCTTCTTATTTCCTCCAAAAACACAAGAAAGCCTTATCAGTCCAGAAAATGTCATATGCATATTTATTTTAGCACATCTTTGCTCAGCTATTTGTCCCATACCTTAGGACATAGCTGAATGATATTTTTACTACCTGATTAATGCCGCATAAGTGTTTTGTGCCCTTCTGCACTAGCACTTTAATTTCTATGGCCTATACATACTATAACCACTAACTAATATGGCCAAGTTATTTAGCCCCTGAACGCTATTTTATTTCTTGACATTCTTGGGGCTCTTCTAGAATTGAGCTTAGTCGTCTACCGACTTTAGGCTTATTCTTAAGTTTATAAGCCTAAAATTCAAGATATTACAAGATAGAAGGAATAGAAGTTGGGATGGTGGGAATAGAGGGAATGTTTGGCAATGGAGGAAGTGTGGCTTGTGGGACTTTTGGAATGGTAGGCATAGAAGGAAGAGGAGGAAGCGTAGTTGTTGGTTTTGGCAGGTTTGGAAGATTTGTGGGCAAAGGAGGAACCTTATTACTAATTGGGATTGAAGGCAAAGGTGGTAATCCTGTAGGCTTAGGCAAATTACTTGGAATTCCACGCATGTTTGGTACAGAAGGCTGTGTTGTTTGGAGAAGACGACAAGCTTCTGCTTCACTCGAACTCATCATGCTTGAGAATGTGATCGAGAGCCATAAGGAATAAGGCTGTGATTTCAGATTTCCCAGGAGCCATGGCTGAGTTATTATGAGCTGATGTAATTAAGATGAAGAAGGAGGAGGAAGATAAAATAAGAAGATGATTGCTTAATTTGAGGTTTGATGAGAATCCATGAGGGTGCGTTGGTGTTTATATAGATATATAGAGGTAGGTAGGAGGGCGTGTGGTTTGGACAACCATAAAAGAGACTTTGAGATACATGTGTCTGTAAAGATACATGTAGTCATCTAACCTTGTACAAGATTTTAGTTTGGCCCCACAACTTTTAAAAGTTTCTTCTTAGTCCTTTTACTCCAAAATTGTTCGTCTTAAATGACAATTTTGTGTAACATTCATTATATTTGGAAAATTAAAATTTATATGTTAGTAGTTGAGAATGTTTTGTTAATATTAACATTTAATGTCAACATTTTTTTTTAGTTATGGCCATTAGAGATAAAAGATTAAGGGATCACATTATCAAGACTTTATATAATGTGTGCGCGTACTGTTCTGGTAAACTGATAAGGGTCGTTGGTAATTCGTCAAAGGATGATGTGATGGAGTCCGTGGAGACGGGAAAGTGTGTCTATATAGGTGACCGACCCCAAAAAAAAAGTGTCTACATACACGGAGCCAAAAATAAATTAGTTTTTATTTTAACTAATTTCTTAAGTATCGGTAAATTAGTTTCTTTATAAATATCTTAAACATATCCTATCAATATTTTATTTTTTAGCTAAACATATCCTATTAATAGTTTGTTAACTAAGGGGGGAAGATAATATATTCTTCGATCAGTGCCCATGCGCGAAAGTTTTGGGGAGAATTGTAGCTGGTTTGGAGAACCATAAGAACACATTTTAAGACTTTAGAGAGTTTTGGTAGCTCACCAGCTTATGATTTGGGAACTTGTAAGCTTTTTGACCAATAACGAGTTGGTTGGCTCTCAGTTCCAATTCTAAAATTTTATAAGAAATTACAACTGAGAAAAGGACAAATTGCTTACTTGTTCTTTCTTTTATCTATTATTGAGAATGGAGAATGACGCTTGACAACTTTTGAGCAGTGATGTTAAAATGTAGAGTCTAAGTAGAAACGGTAAAAGTGAGCAAAAATGTAAAATCGCAAAATGTAAACAAAACGTAACAGTTTACTACATACTACAAAAACAAAAAAATTCAACATATATAAAGCTTAAACACACCAATACATTAAAGTCATCACAAATTTAAGTCCAAACACTCAAAGAAATAATTAAATTCATAATTTAATGTTATTTTTCATAATTAAATTGGGATGCTTAATGCATTTTCTTGGAAAGTGTAGTTATGCCCCAAAAATATTTCAAACTTCTCAGTTTAGTCCCTCCTTAAAACTTTGAATTCTTGCATTTTAGTCCCTTAGTCAAAACGCATGTTTTGACCAAGGGATTAATTATTAATTAGGTCTTCATCTTCTTTCCTTCCTTCAATCGACTCACAAACCAAATCACCAGAAATCACAGAGCACCTCGAGGCGAGAGAGGGGTGAGCTTCGACCTTCAATCTATTCTTCCTCCACATTCCTATAAGTCGCCGGCAGCCTCCACCCTTACCACCATCACTGCTGGCGACCTGAAACAGAGGGCCGAGAAACTGAAGAAAGCACAAAGCATCAACTCCGACCAGCGAAGAAGAGGAAATTTCAGAACGGAAAACTTGTCGTTTCTATCGTGTCTACCGTTTCATCACGTTGTATCTATCGTTTTAGGCCAGTTTGCATTTGAACCACCAATCTAAAACGTTTTTCGCCGGAAAAACGTAAAAACGTACGTTTCAACGTTTTGGAACGACGTTTTAACAACATTGCTTTTGAGTATTTTAATGATAATCACCCAATACCAAATTCAGAGACAACAAACCTGTAATCCTAATTCCCAAGCTTTCTTTGCAACCAGTGCAGCTCCAAGCATTAAACTGGGATTTGAGGTATTTGTACAGCTAGTGATAGCAGCAATAACAACATCCCCATGCCTAAGCTGTGTAGGTTCCCTATGGAAAGTGAAGCATGCAACCTTATTCTAAGATTCCTTTGGTACAGCAAAACCCTGCAAACAGTGCAATACTGTATATCTCAAACCTTGGGAAATTAATGATAATAAGAACATAATGAATAGCAGCATGGCAAAATCACCATTCAAAGAAAATGAGAAATTTTGATGAGTTAATGTGCACAAAGAGAGATGCAGAGACATAATTCATTTTGCATCACCGGAAGAAAAAGTAAATAATTAAATCAGATGCAGCAGCAAACAAAGAAAGAGACAAAGAGAAGTCACTAGATGTTATCCAGTAGTGATAAGCTTGGTTAGTTCGTGTAGTAGGAGCTATAGGTTTAGACATCCATTACACCATGCGCCAAAAAGAAAAAATGCATGGGAGCAAAGTACAAACCCACACAAAGGCAAGATGCTATAATAACAATTCCTAGGTAACAACAGTATTGATAGAAAAATCTAAGGATTACATACAGGAAATAAATAATATTTGTACAATTAACTAATCATAAGCTCTGAAACTAACCTCAGTTACCTTATATTTAATCAAAGAATTAAAATAGCTACCCTATTGCTTCCCAAATTGAACATTTTTAAACACACAACTACCACTGGCCATACTCAGGCTAGGATATTTGCACCATGTGCCCAACATAGATTATGAATGTTCTCCTTCCGCTCCACTGATAAGTAAATAGTTGTCATGCTAATATCATTTTAATCTACTTTTACAATCCAATTGATTTTTATTCTTGTAAGCACAGAATCTATCCTACTCGTCATCAATATTAATCATACACCATCCTAGGGGGTCCATAGCCAACGGCGGATTTTAAAGGGACAAGGGGGGCTATGCCCCCCCTCAAAAAAAGATGTTCAAATTTTTTTAAAAGAAGTTTAATATATATATATATTAAACATTTTTCCATCTTTTTTTTTTTGGTAAAAGTGCAAAAATGTATATGTGCTTTATTTTCAGGAGCAGCCAGCATCATATGCTTTTTTTTGGAGCAAAAGTAACAATGTGGTTATGAAATAGGTGCAAAAATCACATAATGTAATGGTTGACTGTTAAATTATTGATTTTGACCGTTAAATGCCTATTTTTCTCTCTCCTAAACTCTCTCCTCTCTCTGCATCTTCTACTTCATTCATTCCCTATTTCTCATTAAACCTGGAAAAAGGAAGCGCATGCAATAAGATTAACAAAATCACACAGATTTGTATATTTAACAAAAGGAAGTTACGCAAGGCTGTATGTGTATTTAATGAATCTTTTCCTTTCCTCATTTGAAAATTTTCAACGTTGCAGCAACACCGACACTAAGCAACATAAAAACAAACGATGATGGACAGAGAACAATGACAGTAACTTTTGGTTTTTCTTCTCTTCGCATAACAACAAAAACCAAAGAAGAGACATAAAAAAACGATGACAGGAGACTTACAGTGGTGCTAAAATCTCCCTTGTTCCGCGAGGCTGAAACAGAGCAAAAGGATAATCACTCACTCTCTCTCTCAAACTCAACTCTCTTCTTCCTCTCATTCTCTCAGTGTCTCTCTGCATTTTCTATTCTTTCTATTTCGGTTTATGTTTCACAAAAAAGGAGGTGGAGGATAATGGAACAAGGTGTTGGAATTTAGGAAGAAATCCCATAGTTTATGAATAAGAAGAAGGATGGAAAGAAGAGGAAAAAAATAAGAAGGATTGTGTGTGTGGTACTAAGTCCCATATTGGTTAAGAGAAGGGAAGTTGGAGGGTATATAAGCCCCAACTTGGCTCCTACTAGTTGGGCCCTTGGACCTACCCACTTTTGTGGAGGGGTGAGGACTTAGGCAACCCTTGGTCCACCACACGCACGCGCGCGCCGCCCACCCGGTCCGGTCCAGTCCACGCGTGTGAAATAAAATAATAATTTTTTATTAAATTATTTTTTGAATAAAATAATCCTTTTATTTTTATTTCCGTTGTGCCTCTCCGATTTTTTCCAGCGGCTACGTACGACTGGTTCAGCCCCGTCTGTTTACGTCTGTTTGTACGACCCGTCGACCCGTTTAGCTTTGTCTGGTGCTTCTGTTCGTGAGACGCACCAGTTCGCCGGCAATAAACACAAGTCGCCTCTGTTCGTTCCGTTCTGGTGTGTCTTTTCGCATAACGTACCAGTTCGCGCAACAGACGAGTCTATCTAATCGTGTTTTACCGGAGTCTAAAAATAGGGGCCCTTAGTAACAAAATTTTTCACGTTCTTTTCTCTCTGCATACACATTTTGTGCGTTCCGAAAGGAGACTCATTGGATTCGCTTGGGCTTCAGACACACAGAGCCATTTTTCTGGAGACGAACAATCCGCTCTATCCTGGGAAGCAATTGCTCAGAAACCTGTGTCATCCGTAAAGGGAGCAAAATTGTCTTAAGGAAACAACGAAAGTTGGGCCCGGATTTCTGCATAGTTCATAACCATATTCGGCAGTCTTGTGAGTTCGTTTATAGCTTTTTTCATATGATACAGACTTGTTGAATGCTCTCTATATGTTATATTTTGTTAAACACAGATTGTTGTTATACTGTTTTGTTTACTGCACATTCAATTTCTACCTACTCCATACATTAGAAACAACACAAGGATATATATATATATATATATATATATATATATATATATAGTAGAAGAGATGGATTGGGAGGCAAGGACCAGGGGGTATTTGGCGCTGGGCTCGATGGATATGGCGTGCTTCTGATTTTTCGCTACTATTGGAACTCCTTAAATCTTGCGTGTTGCAACTGGTGATGTGGCAATCTGCTTCATCTGCTCTTACGTGATGACTGAAAGTGAATGGGCTGGAGTTTGCACAAGATTAACAAATGATTGAGTTGAGAAATGTCTACTCCTCCCTGCGAGCAGCCGAGGATCTTACGATCGTTTGGGCTAAGTCAAGAAAATATGTCTTGCAACAAAAAATGGAAGGCAATAAAGAAAGACAGTAGTAGAAAATTGATACGGCAATGAAAGCTTTCAATAATAGGAAGTTGACTCCTATGCTTTCATTTAACTTCGGGCAAAAGAAATCGTGTATAATATTGTTGGTTATCATCACAATTTTTTTGTTTGAAAAAAGAATCAAAGTGAAAACGTGGGACTGACAATACCAAATACGTGTGTGAAGGTCAAACAAAAGATAACAACGAAGTGGTAAAATTTCACTACTTCATTCATTCCCTAAACGAAGAATCACTGAACCTGGAAAAAGGAAGCGCATGCAATAATGAATAAACATGAATTCCCTGGAATATCTCATGAAAAGGATGGCTGAAAAGTAAAAACAGAGTGTGGTAAGAAAGTAACAAGAGAGAATATGAAGGAGTGAGATTTTACAGAAATGGCAAGAGATAGATCGAGATCAGAGGAAGTGAGTGAGGGGCCAGTAATGAGTAATGAATTGAAGGGAAGAATAGTGAGAGTACCTGTGGGCGATGGCGGGACAGAAAAGCAAGGGCAAAAGTAGAGAGGTGAGGGCCAAGAATTGTACAGAAAATGTGAAATAGGGAATGAATGAAGTTGAAGATGCAGAGAGAGAGAGAGAGAGTTTAGGAGAGAGAAAAAGAGGCCTTTAACAGTCAAAATCAATAATTTAACAGTCAACCATCACATTATGTGACTTTTGCACCTATTTCATAACCACATTGTTACTTTTGCTCCAAAAAAATATATATATGATACTGGGCGCTCCTGAGGGTAAAGCACATGTGCATTTTTGCACCTTTACCCTTTTTTTTAATTCCCTATTTCAAACACGCAACCTTCATCTCCCTCGGTTCCTCCACTCTGCTCTGTACCTCTGTCTGCTTTCAGTCTCCATCGCATCATCACGCAGACAAGCAACTGCACATGCTTCCTTGGTTTTTCTTCCTCCATGGCTCCAACTGTGCTCTCCAGTCTCTATCAACACTCCACAAAGTTTCCCTCTTCCGCCAAGACGTCAAGACGTCGAGTCCGAAGCCGTTCTACATCTCCAAAACGACATAAAAGTCGATCTCTGACAATCCAACCCCAAAACGATATAGAAGACATAGAAGTAGGAGTTCTTCTTTGTCTCCTACTTGTAGATCTTCCAGCTCAAGTCTTGGTTTGGTATATCGCAAACTGCAATTGAAAAACAGAGGAAAGAAGAAAAGAGGAAAAGATCTTCCATCTGTGCTTGATATGCTGAAACAGACGGGAAGGTATTTCCATTTTCCTTTAATCTGCATCTTATCGTTGCTGAAATATGAATTTTTCTTTTTGAATCCTTTGAGTCAAAATTTCCATGCGCTTGAATTCTTTATGTTGATTACCAAAATTTCCTTTGATTTGCATCTTATCATTGTTGAAATATTAATGCTTGAATTCTTTAATTTCCAGTTCAGCCTGAAATGCTTTGTTGCTCTTTTCCATTTTTCTTTTTATATATGTGTGTGTGTTTGATGCCATGTTACAACAACTGCATTGAATGTGATTCTAATCATGTGGGGTATTTGTCGGAAAATATCTATTATTGACCATACTTTTGAGTCTGATACATAACTTTCCATGGATTCAATCACATTGCTTCTCATAGTAAATTACTTGTTCTCACGAGTTAGACTGAGGTGTTCATAAATGCAGTCAAATTCATTCTGCTACAAACTTCTCGAGAGTTGTTGTATATGTTAGTTAAAGAGGTTGACATTTTGCTAAATTCTTGATTCATCAGATTTATTTAATTCTCAAGCCAAGATGGCTATGATTCAATGCAAGAAAAAAAAAATCATACTTGGGCCAATTTTTTTTTGTCCCAAATTGGCCCAAGTATGATTTTACTTTCTTTCTATATTTATATTTAGTATGATAGTAATTAATTATATTATTTAAATGGTTGTCAAAGAGAGTTGGCACAGATGGTAAGGGATCCAGGATTAGTCCCTTATGACGTGGGTTCGATCCCCTCTGCCGTTGCTGGGATTCCTTTGGTAGGTGATCTCATAAGTCCCCAGTAAGTACTCATAGAGCCCGGGGCCGTGCCCTGGCCTTGGTGAGAGACTGGTGTCGAACCCTTCCAAAACTTTTTCATATCAAAAAGAAAAGTATTGTTTAAATTGTTTATAGGTTATTTGGAAAGTGATAAAATCTAATAATAGCTCAATGATGAAGAATAAAACAATTGATTCATTTTTCAAGAGGAAAGCTAGTGTTAAAATACTTTTATTTTAAATCTCAATATTTTAAACATGTTATATGATCAAAAAAAAAATTAATTAGATAATAGTATTCATCTGGTCCCCCAAATATTTATCTCAAATTCCGCCACTGTTAAATTCATCTAGCTCATTATTTATCCCAACTCAGTTGTGAAACCCACCAAACTCGGTATAAATTCCTCAAACTCCAAATTAAATAAACTCTTGTTAGCTTGGCGTCAATGGCTACACAACTGATTGTAACCCATAGAGTCAACGCTGAGATTTACCACGGAGAAGATCTCTTCAAGCAGAAGTCACGCAAGCTGCTCGATGAGATTTGCCTACCCAATGGCTTGCTCCCTTTGGGCGAAATGATTGAGGTCGGTTACAATCGCTCCACTGGCTTCATCTTGCTCAAGAGAGGGAAGAAGAAGGAGCACAGGTTCAAGGCCATTCAACGTACCGTTTCGTACGAGTTGGAGGTCACCGCTTTCGTGGAGAAGCACGAATCAGAGATTCTACAGCATTATGTTTCTCTAATTAGATCAATATGGACTGCCACAACGACAGCAAAGGAGGTCAAAGAAGCGGAGTAGAGAAGTGGAAGAGGGCTAATTTTTTTTATTAATGATAATTTGATTAATAACCTCCCAAAAAAATATTTTTCTCCCACTCCCTCCCCTCTCCTCCTCTCTCTATAAACCAAGGTAATTAAACCCGGACCGGTCAGTGAACCGGCCTGGGTACTAGATCAAGGATCAGTGGGTCAGACCGGAGTAAACCCGGGACGAGACCAGTGAGGAATAAAAAATTGATAAATAATTTAATTTCTTATCACACAATCCATAATTCCAAATACTACATATTATTTCAAGACTTTAAATCACTAGCCAAATAATTATATATTTGTCAACTACTCTTTACAATTTTCTTTACAAATTGATATCAAAGTATCATATACCATCCAATGACACTTGAATTTGTAATGGAATTACAAAATATTCACCATAACAAAATATCAAAAAAATAAAATTTAAAAAAAAAAACGGTTCGACCGGGTCAACTGGCAGGTTAAGATTGGTTCGACCGAGTCACACCGGGTTTACCGGTTCAGTCTTGGCTCAAGGTCTTAACCCCGGTTTATGATCTAGACTGAACCAGTTCCAGGTCCGGTTCGCCAGTTTCCGGTCAGAATCGGTCGGTCCGGTCCAGTTTTGATAACCATGCTATAAACCAGATATAGTGTTAGAGTTCATATGATAGCCTATCAAAGTAAATGTGTTTTTTCTTTTGCCAATTAAAGTTAAATGGTGGGAGGCTGTGAAATTTTTGGAGTAATAATAAGTTTACTTTTGTATTGGAGAGAATATATGAATCTTTTGGAAAAATAATGGTTTCTAATTGGGGAAAAAAACATCATGGTTTCTCACATACTAAATAATGTATTTAAATTTGCATTTTATAATTTTTAAATTTAAAGACTAACTTTAGGATTAGGATGTAAGGATAATGAGAAATATAATCTCAATAACTTATATATTAGATAATGGTCTATACAAAAAACATACAAGAGAACTACTAAGTAGCAATAAATGTGATTATGATTTAGCTCATATGATTATGTCTAATTACAGTAATCAAATCTGGAGCAATAATTAGCTCATATGATTTTGAATATGATCAATTATTTGATTATTTGAATTAGAGTATTGCATCATATATCTCATAACTAGATAGGTATATTATGAATTACAAAAAGAATACAGATATTGATACTTGCCAGTGAGTATAAGAAGGAAGCATGAAAGAGAACAAAAGTACTTCAGCTAAAAACTAAAAGTAATAAAAAGTAGCTTATGGGTCTGTTTGGATTAGCGGTGGCTTAAAAGCTATGTTGCACCGATACTGACATAAGACACGAGATACGACACGACACAACACTCTGACATGTTAATTCTAAAAAAAATTAAATTTTGACACGTTAGGACACGTTTTGATATTAAATATATAATTTTGATATATAGTATAATTTACATTTAATATAAAATATATAGAGAGTGTAGAGTATAGACTATTCACAAGTTCAATTATTTTTATTTATATCCCTTAAATTCCCAACCTCCATATATACAAGAAGGATTTGGGAGGATCATTGGAAGTCTCTTTGTTGTTGATATGCATAATGAAGGAGATCACAATCAGTTTTTTATTCAATAATAAACATTTGGAAAAAGCAAACCCCTCAAAATTAAGTATTTAAAGTTGTGCCATTGCCTTTCCTCTTTTGCATGATCACCCATATTGTCACTCTCACTCCTCTATGTTCTCAAAAAATATAAGTGTCGAGGAGTGTCATACGGTGTCGGAGTCCGACACTCATTCGACACGCATATTTTGAAAAAATATGTCTATGCTTCATAACTTAAAAGCTATCTGACTTTTATAAAAATCAGGTTAAGCTATAATGTGTGTTTGAATTGTCTATTTGACTTTTTCCAGAAGTGGCTTTTTTTCGAACTGGGGTGTATTTGAATTATTATTTGAAAAGTCAGTTGAAATATAAAATGACTGAAAATGACATGAATCATATTGAATACTACATATACATATTATTTGTATATATTGATTTAATGGAAATTTTAATTCTAATTTGAAAAAACTTAAATATTATTAAAAAAAATAAACAATAAAAACCTTAATTGAATATATTTAATGGATAAAATTGTTTATAAATTATATACATTTTTTTTATAAAATTGTTTATAAAATATATACATTTTTATAAACAATTTTATGAGGCAGTACACTTTTTATATAAACCTTAATTTACAAAAAGGCAATACAAATTATCCCTTATTGCCCCCAAAACCAACACACATCCCAAAGCTTTTCCCAAGCACAAAGGTCCACAAAATGACAAATGGCCTAGCTCCCCAAATAAGTCCAGCACGTTTAAATAAGCTTAGATTTCAAGCTTATAAATAAGTCCAGTACATTACATTTTCTATAAAAAGCCTAGCACATCTACAATGTTATCCAAACAAACCCAACTTTGCCTTTTTATAACTAACCTGCTTGTTTGGCTTTTTTTTTTTTTTCTTCAGAAAAAGCCAAGTTAAAGAGCACTCCAAACAGACCCTATGTTCAATTGTGGCTTTTGACATGTAGTGCAAAAACACTTAATTTTACAAGTCATCTCGGTCAGTAAATGAACCAATCTAGCTTTTGAAACAAAAAGCCACTCTTAAGCTACTTATAAGCCATCCCTAAAAAGTTTACTTTTACTAATTAACTTCTCATCACTTGAGGGCCAATGGTGTAGTTTAAGGAAAAATAGAGACATTAATTTACTTATGTATTATTTGTGTATATATGTAATAAGAGGTATTATATATTGTTACCGACTTATTAATAGTACTATCTCTTATATTATAAATTGTATGTCTTTTAATGTTATAGTAACATTGATTACACATGGCTTAGATGATGTGTAGAATTTAAGAAAATATTTAGTTACACTATATATGGTTCATGAACTATACAATTTATTGTCATTTTATACCAATACACACACATACTCAAGAAAATTAATATATATTAAATACACTAATAGTCTTAAGTAGTCCACGAAAGCTTTAACAAGTTCATCTTCTCATTTGACGGGGTTGTTACAATGTACATCTTCACATCATAACATGGAAGTTATGATTAAACTAATGATATATAGGCCAAGATAGCTTCAGCAGGTAAATAATATTACTATACTCCATATAAATTATTGACACCTTAAGTTAAAAAGGTTATCACACAGGTGACCCCATCCTTGTTATGAATCCATTTAAAATAGATTTTTATATATCAAGAATTATTAGTTAAACCACCCGTTAAATTGTTAAAACACTTATTTTGTCTCAAATTTGCAACGGATTTTTTTTTTATCGCCACAAATTTGCGATAGAACTTTGAATTCACAAATTTAAAATGGAATTTGTGATGGCCAAAAATCCGTCGCAATTTACAATGGAGTAAAAATTCCGTCATAAATTTGCAATAGAATTTTGAGTACCATCGTAAATTGGTGACGGATATAATTTTTCTTTTTTTTTTTACAAAATTTGTTTCTAAAAAAACATTAATAATTTTTTAAAAAAAAAAAAAAAGCAGAAAACAAAGACAAGCACGCCCTTGTTTACTAACATTTTATTCTATAGTTTTGAATTATCTATCAACAATTGCATTTTGTTAACATGTAATGAATGGCCTTAAATATAACATCTAGACATTAATGGGCTAAAATTAAAGATGTCATAATTAGGCTTAGGCTATTTGGGTATATAAATGGGTTTAATTTTGTGGTCTCTGATCTCTTTCTGAACAGATTTTCCCTTCCCCCTGTGCCTATTTATTCTTTAATTTGCCGGGGTTTTTGTTGAGTGATCTATGCAATGTGAATGTACTTTGATTTTGCAGTAGAATATTTTGATCCATAATGCAACTCTTTTACCATCATTCCTTCAGTTAAATAAGCAATTCCCTCTCTCTTTTCGTTGTATAATTCAATAGAGTACTCAAATATAGGGGCTTTAGAAGTTTCAGATGAGATCGAAGAACAATAATTGCATAAACTGCATTATTGTATATAATAGCATGTGCGAAAACAAATATTACAATCAATACTAGGGAACAAAATACACACTGTTCTAAATGTCACACCAAAACGGAGTGAAAAGAAAATGGCGTATAGCAACATACACTCTTCCTAGCATACAAACACACGTGAGATAAAGCAAATTTAAACGAGTACAGATGAATAATACGTATATATGCTGGCAAACCAGCTACAATAGATGTGGCATCTAATAACAGATGAGCCACAAGGTAGTGAAGCCTTTAGTGGTTTCAATTGGAAGGAGGAGGAGAGAAGAAGGGGATGGAAGGAATGGTAGTTGGGATACTGGGAAAAGAGGGCATGTTTGGCAATGGAGGAAGTGTGGCTTGTGGGAGTTTTGGAATGGTAGGCAGAGAAGGAAGAGGAGGAAGTGTAGTTGTTGGTTTTGGAAGATTTGGGAGATTTGTAGGCAAAGGAGGAACATTGTTAGTTGGGATTGTAGGCAAAGGTGGTAATCCTGTAGGCTTAGGCAAGTTACTTGGAATTCCGGGCAAGTTTGGTATCGTAGGTTGTGTTGTTTGGAGAAGATGCCGAGCTGCAACGCTCGAACTCATCATGTTCGAGAGAGTGAGAGCTACAAGGAAAGCTGCGAGGAAGATGGATTTGCAGGAAGAGACCATAGTTGAAGTATGAACTGAAATAGAGAAGTAGAAGAAGAAAGATATATGAGAATGCTTTTGTTTGAGTTTTGATGAGAATCCATGGGGGTTTCTCGGTGTTTATATAGATAGAGGTAGGTGGGCATTTGAATGGTTTGGAGAACCATAGAGACTTTTGGGATCTTTGTGTTAGTTCACCAATACTATTTTGGAGTGTTTGTGTGTCTAATCTATATACAAACTGATAATGTGGCCTGTACGTAATTCGTAAAAGCTTATGTGATGTACTCCAAGCATGGAGGCCCAAAAGTGCGTGCTCATCAAGAACCAGATTCAGCGCCTATCTAAAGGAAAGGCACTGAGAACTCGTTTGATCTGGACCGTCTAAATCAGATATGGGTGGTCCATATTTTATTTTTTTTACTTTTTATTTTTTGAAAAAAAATTATTTTAGTAGATAGCAAACCTAAAATAAAAATAATTTCCCAACTAATATTTTTTTAAAAAAATATTTTTTTTATTCAAAAATCACTAATTTAAAAAGATAAAATTTAGATCATCCAAATCTGACGAACTCTCAATGCCTATCCTTTCCGTTCCCATCACAACTATAAGTACCAAGTACTCATTACCATGGTGAGATCTTCACCGTGGAAATAGAATTTTAACAGTTCATATTTAAGATTTTTAAATAATTTTTTTTAAAAAAATAAATTGATAGGTAAGATATATTTATTGTAGATCATATACAAGTTAAAATATTTTTTTAAAAAAATAAATAAAATTAAAAAATTTAATCCAAACCATATAAATTTGATCTAAACGATTTTATAACGATGATAGCACAATATTATAACAAGTTGGGTTGTATTGTTTTATAAGAAGTTTTGGCACAATACGCATTTTATTAAAAAAATATTAAATGAGTTGGGTTTTAGGATCTATCACGGATCTTTACAATTTGGTTATAAATCAATTCATTTTCAACTAAAGCAACTTTTTGCCTTTTTTTTAAATATTTATAAATTAATTAACAGATGGAGTAATTAACATACTCTTGGTGTTTGGTTTGAGGGGAGGGTGTGGTAGGGGAAAGTGTGAAAAGAAGGGAATTAACCAAATTACCATTAATGAAGGGAATATTCTTTTTTGTTAAGAGTATATTTTAGGAATATTAAAAAATTTTCATAACCTTTTTTGTAAAAAATAAGTAAAAGTTTTCTCTCTTTTCTCCTCCTCCCTCAAACCAAACTAGCTGTACAAACACCATTGTCAAATGGTTTGTTAAGAAAAACAAGGGCATATATTCATCGGCGCAAGTTTTTGGAAGAATGGTACTAATACTGGTTTGGAGAGCCATATATATATAGCTCACCAGCTGCTGACTTTGGAACTCAAGTATTTTGAATAATAACGATGTAGGGTCTTTTTGGATAGGTGTGTGCAGCTGCCCAAAAACCCATCAACTAATTAAATAAGCTTAGTAGAGGAAAAAAAAGGTTCATATAAACGGTCTGTGATGGTTCCATGGGTTGGTTGGCTTCTGGAAGAAAAGAGTCATATGTAATTGTAATAGAAGTCACTTTTTTCAGCTTTCAGAAAAAAAAAATATATATTAAGGATAAATGATCCAATAAGCAATATATTATTAAATATATATTTATATGCATTCTAATTTATTCATTATAATTTATTTAATTAAATACTTTAGATTTTTTAATTTTCTTCAATAATAATTTAATTTTTTTATTAAATTTAAATATATAATAATTAATATATCTCTGTGTGTGTGATATTCAAAAAGATTTAGGGCATTTTCATTTATTTTTCATCTTAACTGATTTTTCAAACACTGTTCGAAACAATAACTCATCTAAAAAAAGTTGTTTTTACCACCGCTATCCTAAACACAAATCACATCTACTATCTGACTTTTATCATTAACAAAATTAATGGTGTTAAAAAATTAAAATTAAAAATATACTTTAAAAAGTGAAAGTATTAAAAGTATATATATAAAACTTAAAAAACTGAAAGTATACATTCGCGTTTGAAATTATTACGAGAGACCACTGAAGATTCACAGCCGAACTTTTAGCAATTAGAAATATAAAACAGCAAAAAATTTAAAAAAAGATTATAATGTTACCGTACTAACCAGAGGGCTTAGCATAGAACCCAGAGACCAGAATACTCCTTTTATTTGCATCTTATAAATATAATTTATAATCATTTATCCACAATTTGCAATTACAACTGTCTTGGGACCTTATCATTTGATTATAACAGTTTTTTATATTTAAAAACAGATAAAGTTAACCCAAACTGAACCCTCGTTGCTGCCGCCATTATTAATTTATTCTCATCAATTGAATGATGAAGACGTGGATTTGGCTTTTTTAAATTTTTCAAAACCACGTACTGAGACGATGTTTTGTTCCATAGAAATAAAAATAGCAATTAATTTGCACGAGACATTTTAAGGGTGATATAATAAAAATGGATGAAGATAAAATATTGATCGTCAACAAGTGTTGTTACAAGTGGAAGGGATATCACCAATTTAATATAAGGGTTTATTATTTCTACTTTTACTGTAGAATTTTTTTTTCTGTTACACTTACATTAAAGTAAGTGGGTCTCATTAATATTTTTTCTCTCTCTTATTTATAATAGGACCTACTCACTTTGATGTGAGGGTGACGGATTTGGCTATGATCCACTTCCCTGCCCATCCACTTCTCATCTCAACTGTTGGATTAAAATCTCAACGGTTCAGATCTAATAATTTATAAAATATTTTTTAAAAATATTTTTTAATAATTTAATATTTTATTAATATTTTTATATATAAGTAGATGTTAACCGTTAAGATTTTAATCCAGCGGCTGAGATGAAGAAATGAATGAGAAGGGAAGTGGACCATAACCAAACCCGAGGGTGACAGAAAAAAGTTTTCTGCAATAAAAGAAGAAAAATAATCCCTTAATATAAAGATATTTAAGCTTACCTTTATGCAAAATAAAATAGCATAGTAACTAAATTTTGAACAATTTTCTCGAGGTGTGCGCCACACACACACAAATGATATATATATAGCTTAAAGTATGTTTTTAGTCCTTTAAGTTTACATGAGATATACTTTTGATCCCTTAACTTTATAAAGTATACTTTCAAACTTATAATTTTAACACCATTAATTTTACTAACGGAAAATGTAAATTCAAGCGAAGATGGTGTAAACTTAAGTGATGATTGTGTAATTAAATGATATTAAATTTAAATTTAAAATATGAATAAATTGAAGAATATATAAAATTTATTTAATTAAATGGTATTAGTCATCACTTGAGTCTGCCACGTTAGCATTTTCCGTTAGCAATATTAACGGTGTTAGCGTTTTAGGACTAAATGTATACTTTATAAAGTTAAGGGACCAAAAGTATGCCTTATATAAAACTTAGAGGACTAAAAGTATACTTTAACCTATATATATATATATATATATATATATATATATATATATATATATATAATTTTTGAAATAATGATTGATCCACTTGCGCCTGCAGTTAATGCAAATTTGTGTAACTACTTGATCCACTTGCGCCTGTGGTTAATGCGAATTTGTATACAATTTATAACTATTAATTCTCATATATTGAGGAAGTAAGCCCTTTCTTTAAATCTATATTTATCATCAAAGCTAATATATCAAATATTATCAATGACCTTAATGGAAGATCATACTTTCAGAATCATTTTGCTCTTTTTCTTTTGAAAATCTCATATTCAACCTTAGATTAAAAAAATAAATGACTTGGATTTCACATTTTATAAGACTTTTATTTTAATTTATTTTAATTTTGTTTGTAATGTGTTACAACGGTTTAAATTTATTTATATATGTTTAAAATAATAATTTTATGAAATATTAAACTTAAAATATATATTTTTTAGTCTAACAGTTGAGATGAGATTCCATGAAGAAAAGAAAGAAAAATAAAAATGAGATAACGCAAATCTATTAATGTTTTAAGTTATGTCCATCATTGTAATTCTGAATTAATTTCTCCCCTAGGATTTCATGTCTAGTCCATTTTGGAGGGCGCATCATAACTTGTGGATAAAAAAGAAAATTAATGATGACTTAATTTGCCAAGTGACATTATTAAAAAAGAAACCAATAAAGTTATACCCTCTTCGTCGCCCTATATATAAAGGCATGCTTATAGGTTTTCTCAGAATCGATCAAGAGCGTCACAAACTAAAACAATAATGGCTCTTAGAGTTGAATTGTCTTGTCTTGCTTTTCTAATCTCACTACTCGTGAGCTTCGCTGCAATGGCTAATTCTGTAAGTAATTGATCTCTTGTAAGCTTTTCTCTTCTACTTATTTTGTGTGTGTGTGTGTGTGTCACTGCATGCAGTCTAAAATATATATCTATATCTAAAAGTTTAATATTCACGCAGCAGCAGTGCCAATATGTTGTGAGAGTTAAGACAGGAGATCGCCGTAATGCAGGAACGGACTCCATTATCAGCCTCAAGTTAATGGCGTCTAATGGAAATAGCTTTACCGTCAACAACCTCGAAGGTTGGGGAATAATGGCACCCGGTCACGATTACTTCGAGCAAGGCAACCTTGACGTCTTTAGCGGCAAGGCCACATGCGTCAATCTTTGCGCCATCACCATCACCTCCAACAATGCTGGATACAAGCCAGGGTGGTACTTGGATTACGTCGAAATCACCGTCAGCGGCGGTGTATCTAAGAATGTAAGATTTCCAGTGAACCAGTGGTTGGCTCTGGACGAAAGACCCCATCATCTCTATGCCGACGTCAACCTATGCCCCCGCTTCGGTGGTTAGGAACCAATTCTACATTACCAAAATCTTAACATTACCTCTTTGCCTTATTAGCAATACAATTATGTATCTGGCTTCTGTTTTTGTGTTGTGTGTTATGCTGTACTCGTATTTGTCTTGTGTCTCATTTCAATATGAATAATAATTCCCCTTCATGGGGCGAACTTATCGTCTTGTCCGGATTAACATTTTTAACTTCTTGATGACAGAGAGTGTGAAATAAGCCTTCTAAAAATTGCAACGATTTCTTTTTATTTTTTATTTTTTTTTTACACATCCGTTCGGAAGTGAAATTATTAGAAACCATTTAAAAAAATAAAGTTACAACTTTGGAGTCTTATTATATGGACTCTTTCTTCTTCGGTTTACAAAGAATGAAACAAAACAAAAAAAAGGGACGCTGGTTGGGGAAAGCGAGAGTGACTGACTGAGTGACACACAAGCGTAAAATTACTGATATTTCATTTGTTTCTATTTTAAAATATAAAATACTCTGCCTGCTTATGCTAATTAAATTTTGCATATGAAAATTAACGTAAGCCTCATTTCTCAAAGAATATTATTAGCGCGACTACTGATAAATTTTATATCATAGATGTACACAAATTATTTCCAAGTTAAATAAATTTCCAAGATAAATTGGAAAATTTTAATATTCTTCTTATTCTGAAATCCATACATAAATACTATTTTTCAAAATTAAATTAATCATTATATAAATCCTTGTTTTGTTTTATTTAGGTAAAGGAGTAAAAATACACATATGCTTTACCCCTGAAAGCACCCAGCACCATATGTTTTTTTTTTTTGAGCAAAAATAAATACATGATTACCATTTTGGAGCAAAAATCACATCTCATTGTTATATTACTGTTCACTGTGATGAGAAAGAAAGAGATAAAGTGAACAATAATATAACGGTGAGATGTGACTTTTGCCCCAAAATGGTAACCACGTGTGTATTTTTATTCCAAAAAAAACATATGGTGCTGGGCGTCCCCGAGAGTAAAGCACATGTGTATTTTTGCTCTTTTACCCTTTTTATATAATAATGAATCGTGTACTATGGTATGGACACACTCTTCACCCATATATTTATGGGTTAAGGTGCAAAAATGTACATAACCTTTTTTTAGGTGCAAAAATACACACGAAGTTACATTTTGGAAGCAAAAATACCACGGGTCGTTAGTTGATTAGACGTTACCATTAAGTCTGACGGAATGAACAGTAACGCGGGTGAAATTACCATTTTACCCTTACTTTTAAGCTAGAGGTGACTGCTGGTCGTCGGCGGTAGGGCTCACCGGTGAGGGAGATGTTATTTTAGTTTTTAGTTTTTTTAAAAACAATTATTTTAAAAAAAACCGTCGGAGGAGGTCGCCGGCGGTGGTGTGGCCAGTGGTGGGGCCCACCGGCAGAGAGGGTTTATTTTAGTGTTTTTTTTAAATAAAATAAAATTAGGGGCAAAATGGTAATTTCACCCACGTTACCGTTCATTTTGTCAAACTTAACGGTCAACATCTGTTCAACTAACGGCCCGTGATATTTTTGCTTCCAAAACGTAACGTCGTATGTATTTTTGCACAAAAAAGAGGTTATAGTACTGAGCGCTCATAAGAAAAAAGATTATGTACATTTTTGCACCTTAATCCTATATTTATTTTTCTGGAAGAATTTCCCTCCCGCGGTCATTTATTGACTATTTATGCTAAGCTTTCTAAAACTTTTTATGAACCTATGAAAAATTGACTTTCTTTTTGTTTAATATTTATGGAGAACAAACATTTAATTTCCAATGAACTAAGATGAATAAATAGAAAATATGATAGGATGAGATAGACTTGTTCGAATATGCAAAGAATATACTCCCTCTAGTGTTAAATACAAGGAAAAGTTGATTTTTTTTAGATATTAAGAAAACTAATTAAATTATTTTAGAGTATTTATACTTTTATTTTTCCCCCAAACTAATTAATTTAACTAATATAAACTGATATATAATCTAATGATATATAATATACATGTGATTAAGTAGCTTGTTTATCATACTTAATCTCTTCAAAAAAGAAATAATTATATCTTATATTTAAAACTAGAAAAATACTTTGAATTTGCAGGGGTGTGGGTGTGGTGTGAATGGGAGATCATTGTGGTCCATATAACAATATTAGGCGCAATATCGTTCTTCGACTTACTTGTTCTATTTATTGGCATATCATCATTACTCCATTAATTTGATATGTAGTATAAAAAAAAAAAAAAATTTACATTTTGTTTGGATTAAATTCTTTATTCACTCATTAATATTACAAAATGGTTACGCTGTCTTGCCATTTGACTATAATATGGTAATTAATCGATTTTTTAAAAGGAAAATTATAGAAATTAGTTCCACTGTTCTTAAATTTCATTGCTCTTTTTTCGTGTGGGTGTGTGTATATATACTATAAAAAATGGGGGCGTGATTGTAATTTTACTTATTAATTATACTGATTGCTGCATCCCATTTTTAGATTTGTTGTTGCAAGGAACGGAATCGTGTCTGATGAATTTTCTTCAAATAATCGATCTGTCATTGGGAGGAGCCTGACGTTGTTAGCTTAGAAAATCTAATATAAAAAATGACAGGGTTAAAGTGTAAAATAAAAAAATTATCACATTTTTTTTAAATTTAAATATACAGAAATTAATAAAATAATTTTTTTAGATTTTATTTATTTTTTTCAAAAAAAAAACCAAAAAAAAAAAACAAAGTGGTGTAAATTAAGATTGTTAAAATCGAGATTTTATGTAAAATTGGAAGAGGGATAAAAAATCATAAAATGTAAAACGTAATTCGTAACGTAGCAAAATTGTAAAAACATAAAAACGTTTGGAAAATTAGTAAAATCCTTTTAATGAAAAATCATAAAAACATAAAATTACAGCGATAAAACGATATTTTAACTACCATGGTGTAGACGATGTGTGATCCACGGACGTTTTTTTCTTAACAATGAAAATGGGTATATTACTATATATGTACAGAGATTATAAGCATTGTTATTTTGAAAATTAAATTTAATATGAGAGTATTTGATAATGTTTTGTCAATATTTAAAATTCTAATTAGTATTTTATCTCAACAATGTTAGGGCTAAATAACTAAAAAGACACTATATAAATTAAATGACTAAAATGCTCATTTACCTGTCTTTAAATATACTTTATTGAATTAATCAAGAAAAGTTATACAGAATTTTTTAATGAAATTTGGAGAAAATTTCTACAAAGCGGATACATAACCATAGTATTCGTATTAAATTAGTCATATATGTCTGATTCATTAAAGTGTGGGGTTTTTTGGTGACTTCCTAATTTTAATAGATTTGAGGTATATTTTGATATATTTAGGAAGTCATTAATACTAAATTAAAGAAATTTTCTTAAGATTTTAAGAGAAATTAAGTTGGTGCATCATTTGTGGAATTTCAACTTAAAATAGATGTTTTGAGCTTAGGAAATAAATAATAATAATAATAATAATAATTTATTGTTATTATTATTACGACTAGTATTATTATAATATTTGAAGCAATGAAATTGGACCAGGGGGAATGCGTTGGACTTTTGGCAATTGGGCTGATGAATTAGAGAATCAAATTGGAGGAAGAAGCCCACGGTTTTGAATTGGAATGAGAGAGGTCTGGAAAAAAATAAAAAGAAACAGAGAAGCTGAAAGAGGAGGCAGAACACACAGTTGGGCCCCACGATCTGGATGAAATTGGATCAGGAAGGAAGAGAGTATTATTATTAATCACGTGGGCTATCTTCCAACTAATTGGACAATTAAAGATTGGGCTGGAGAATAGAAAAGAAAACGCATGGGCCCAGGATGAATTGATGAATGAAGACCTAGAGAGAAAAAAAAGGTCCAGCGGCAATGAAGAGGGGGAAATGAATTAAGAGAAGGGAGGCGGCATTCGGAAGAGGAGAGCTGGAAGCGGAGAGCGAACGAAAACAGAGGAAGGAGCCGAGAACAGCAAGGCATGGGAAAAACTCCATGCAAGAACAGACTAAGAGGATCAGCTCCCCAGCTAATCTTCACTTCATACTTAAATACCGTTACTGTATAGTTAGATTTCGTTGTGAAAGACTTTTTACTAGCTATTTCATGGGTAGAGCGAAAGAGTGTGAACTGTACAAGTTAACAATAGCATTGATTAAATGAGAAAAATGGCTCCGGTGTATAGAGAGGACCTCGCCGTTTAAGAAGTAACTATAGAAACGATGGAATCCACTATTTCTTTATCCATTTCTATTTAATTGAATATATTTTTTTGATACCTAGTATCAATACAATTTCTTATTTCGAGGTTAAATGCTTAGAAATAAAAAAAATTGTGGTTGGGAAGGTTATAGTAGCAAAAGCCATTGGAATCTCTTATTTTATACATTGGAAAAATCCGTTTTTTTATTAATACACTAGTAAAGGGAAAAGAATAACTGAAAGAAAAGAAATCAAATAGTTATTCATCAAAGTTTGATTTATTCAATGACTAGAATTAAACGAGGATATATAGCTCGGAAACGTAGGACAAAAATGGGTTTATTTACATCAAGTTTTCAAGGGGCTCATTCAAAATTTACTCGAACTATTACTCAACAGAAAATAAAAGCTTTTGTTTCGGCTCATCGGGATAGAGATAGGAAAAAAAGAGATTTTCGTCGTTTGTGGATCAGTCGAATAAATGCAATAATTCGCGAGAATCCAAAAAAAATATACTATAGTTATTACAGATTAATGTATAATCTATACAAGAGGCAGTTGCTTCTTAATCGTAAAATACTTTCACAAATAGCTATATTAAATAAGAATTGTCTTTATATGATTTCCAATGAGATCATAAAAAATTCCCCGGAGACTGAACTCCGGGAAGGTAGAGTAGAGATTTGTATGATAAAATAGACTCATATGATAAAGTCATCAAAATGAGCGACCACGTTCAATAAAAAAAGATTTATTCTTCTTCACCGATTCTCTTTTTTCTTACATACAACACGATAATCAAAATTGGATTGTCATAGTTTTCCAACAAAACATCGATCCACGTTTGATTCTACTTCTCTATTTCAGTTCATACTTCAACCATGGCCTCTTCCTGCAAATCCATCTTCCTCGCAGCTTTCCTTGTAGCTCTCACTCTCTCCAACATGATGAGTTCGAGCGTTGCAGCTCAGCGTCTTCTCCAAACAACAAAACCTACGATACCAAACTTGCCCGGAATTCCAAGTAACTTGCCTAAGCCTACAGGATTACCACCTTTGCCTACAATCCCAAGTAACAATGTTCCTCCTTTGCCTACAATCCCAAATCTTCCAAAACCAACAACTACACTTCCTCCTCTTCCTTCTCTGCCTACCATTCCAAAACTCCCACAAGCCACACTTCCTCCATTGCCAACTACCATTCCTTCCATCCCCTTCTTCTCTCCTCCTCCTTCCATTTGAGACCACTAAATGCTTCACTACTTGTGGCTCATCTGTTATTAGATGCTACATCTATTGTAGCTGGTTTGCCAGCATATATACGTATTATTCATCTGTACTCGTTTAAATTTGCTTTATCTCACGTGTGTCTGTATGTTAGGAAGAGTGTACGTGGCTATACGCTATTTTCTTTTCACTCCGTTTTGGTGTGACATTTAGAACAGCGTGTATTTTGTTCCCTAGTATTGATTGTAATATTTGTTTTCACACATACTACTGTATCCAATAATGCAGTTTATGCAATTATTGTTCTTCGATCTCATCTGAAACTTCTAAGGCCTCTATATTTGAGTACTCAATTGAATTAGACAACAAAAAGAGCTAGGGAATTGCTTATTTAACTGAAGGAATGATGGTTAAAGAGTTGTGTGACGGATCAAAATATTCTACAGCAAATACTCTAATCAAAGTACATTCACATTGCATAGATCACTCAACAAAAAGCGCAGCAAATTAAAGAGTAAATAGGCACAAGGGGAAGAGAAAATCTGTTCCGAAAGAGATCAGAGACCACAAAATTAAACCCATTTATATACCCAAATAGCCTAAGCCCTATTATGACACATTTTAGCCCATTAATGTCTGAATTTATATTTAAGGCCATTCATTCCATGGTAACAAAATGCAATTGTTGATAGATAATTCAAAACTATATAATAAAATGTTAGTAAACAAGGGCATGCTTGTTTTCTGCTTTTTTTTTTTTCCAAAATAGTTTTCTAAAATTTTTTTTGAACAAAAAATTCTGAAAAAAAAGAAATTGTCTATGTAGTGTTTTTTTAAAAAGAAAAAATATTTTTGAAGTGCCGTTATGGCAGTTGTTGCCAACAGTGACATGGAAATGGTTAGTGTTGGGTGTGGTGTTGATATTAGATATGTGGCGGATTTAAAATAAATAAATAAATAAATATATATATATATATATATATATATATATATATATATATATATATATATATATATAAAGTAAACTACTAAGAAATTGGTTTTTTAAAAAAAAAAAAAAATTCTTGTTTTTTTTTAAACTTTTAAAAACAACTTAGCTCATTGAAGTTTTTTTTCTAAACAAGTTTTATTGTTTTTTTTTGTTTTTAAGAAAAAAATTAAAAAAATCAAACAAGCCCCAAAATACCACGTTGGCACTTTTTATGAGTTGAATTTGACCAAATTTGAGATACCAAGAAAAGAAAGGTAAGAAACATAATATGTCTTAAATTGAATAACTTTAAGTTTACCCATATTCAATATTGCTAGCTACCTGTGCAACACACGGTATAAGTAACATTTATTTGTAACATAATATTATGTCATTATTTTATAATCTTTTATTTTTTTTATATATTATCATCTGGCAAACGGTTTAAGGTTTATTACTACCCTTTAAATACAAATATCTCATGTGAGACTTGAATTCATGACTCTAAAAAAAAGGAAAGCACTATATCATTAAATCAAAAAGGGAAATACATATATATAAATTTAATAAGCTACAAAAAATTCAATCCACTTACAAGAGTTCAATCCACAAAGTTATCATAACAGATAAACTAAGTCTCAACAAGACAAAATAATATTCCTAAAATTAGGAAATCTAAATACAATTAGGGAAAATATATTAAACAAAATAAATTGCCCTATTTAAGCTCTAAAATTCAAGGGAATATTATTTCTGCTTTTAAGGCAAAAAACTTTTTATGTCTTAAGCCAAAACGACGTTTTTTAAATGAAGAGATGAAAGGAAAATAAGGGAAAGAAAAAAAAAACAAAAAAAGAACAAAGAAAAAAAAAACAAAAACAAAAAAAGAGTCAAAACGGCGTAGTTTTGACTTAAGGACGAAAACTTTTTCTACCTTAAAGGCAGAAATGATATTCCCAAAATTCAAATCCCTGTCCATCCCAATAAGCTAAACTAGATGAGTCACTCATAGGAGCTTTGAAAATCCAAGGGAAAATTGAACAAAATAAACTCTCTTATTCTATCTAATTAATTCTGTTTTGATTGACAAGATTATGTTTTGAAATCTTATTAGATTCCCGATATCTTTGATTTTCATCTTCCTCAAGTCAACCACCTTCTTTTGTCTTCAAAGCCCACTAAATGTTTAGTCCAAGATCCTGCAATTGTCTTATTTATTTTCTCAAGATAAGAGTAGTGATAAGAGTAGTGCATAATAGAATATGATATTTCAAATAAATATCCGTACAATGCATTGACATATCAACTTAGAAATATATCGGATTTCAACCCTTATTTTTGCATACAAGTGGGATAGCTTCTAGAATGCAATAATTCAACTTATCTAACCTGACTTTCCACGTATACATGAAATTTATCATTTTGTTATCACATAAAATATATTTTAAGCATATAACCATAGTTCAAATCAGTCATAATATAGTATAAATATATAGCAAAATTAGGACTTATCTGTAAGCTATTATAATTCATTTGCCACATGCAGCTGGTTTTCATAGGAAAATAAAATTCTGACACATAAAAAACCCCACACCTTAATGAATCAGACATATATGACTAATTTAATACGAATACTATGGTTATGTATCCGCTTCGTAGAAATTTTCTCCAAATTTCATTAAAAAATTCTGTATAACTTTTCTTGATTAATTCATTAAAGTATATTAAAAGATAGATAAATGAGCATTTTTAACCCTTTAATTTCATACAATTTATTTTAGTCCCTTAATTTATATAGTGTCTTTTTAGTCATTCAGCCCTAATATTGTTGAGATAAAATACTAATGTGAGAATTTTGAATATTAGCCAATGAGAGTTGGCACAAATGGTAAAGAACGGGCTCAAGTTCTAAAAGGATGAAAATTCGATTTCCTCTGCTGTTGTAAGGGCTCCTCTAGTAAGCAATCTCGTAAGTCCCTTGTAAGTGCTCAAAAAGCTATGGGGCTGTGCCACTGGTGCTGAACCTACCTAAACTTTTTGATAACAAATTTCACAATGACAAAAATAAAAGAATTTTAAATATTGACAAAACATTATCAAATACTCTCATATTAAATTTAATTTTCAAAATAACAATGCTTATCATCTCTGTACATATATAGTAATATACCCATTTTCATTGTTAAAAAAAAAAAAAACACGCCGGTGGACCACACATCGTCTACACCACTCTGTTTTTTTTTTCTTTTTGGTTTTTTTGAAAAAAAATAAATAAAAATTTAAAAATTTATTTTATTAATTTCTGTATATTTATTTTTTAAAAAAATTGTGATAATATTTTTATTTTTTGTCGGTTATTAATAACATTGATTGAGGTATAATCATATTTAATTCTAAAAATTATCCACTTTTTTATTTTTAACTTTAAAATGGTATTTTTTAAAATTATTTTATAAAAATATATATTTATCATTTTAAATTATTTGATGATATCAATATTAAAATATTTTGTCATTGCGATATTTAATTTAATTTTAAATTTGATTATTTTAATACAAGGGTAAGGGCATTTTAGTCATCAAATATTTACCTATTTTCTGTCCTCCCAGCTTTCTCTCAATCATCCAGGCTGGGAGAGTGCTAATATGTTCTACCTGTTTTTCCCTTCTCCTCATTTTCTCTCTTCTCATTTTGTTTCCTCCCTACTTTTCTTTCCATCCGGCCGGATAAGTAACACAAAACATGCACTCAATGACAAAAAACTAAGCATGTCTAAGCTAACAACGTCAGGCTCCTCCCAATGACAGATCGATTATTTGAAGAAAATTCATCAGACACGATTCCGTTTCTTGCAACAACAAATCTAAAAATGAGATGCAGCAATCAGTATAATAAGTAAAATTACAATGACGCACCCATTTTTTATAATATATATACACACACCCACACGAAAGAAGAGCAATGAAATTTAAGAATAGTGGAACTAATTTCTATAATTTTGCTTTTAAAAAATCGGTTAATTACCATATTATAGTCAAATGGTAAGAGAGCGTAACCATTATGAGAAAAGGTTTCAAACAAATAGGTCAAGACAAGATGGGTGCCTTGATCCTGTTCATTTATATTCATAGCCGATACCAACCAATAATACAATGACACCTGTTTTCTATAAGACTATTCTAGAATACAAGAGCACAATACATATTTTCAAATATAAACATCACAAATATTTCTAACTCCCTGCTTTACTTGGAACTTCTTTCTTCCTCTTGCCTGTTGAACTTGTTTTTGTAAAAGCTTCAATCTGAGTTGATTTCTTGGCTGGTGTAACAATGACTCCCAGTTTGTCTCTTAGAAACCAAAAGCGTGCATGATGCAAAGGCTTTGTTAGACAATCAGCAACTTGGAACTCTGTAGGGACATACTGAACCTTTAACAGTTTAGATAGGACTTGGTCTCTTACATAATGCACATCTATTTCAATGTGCTTAGTTCTGGCATGGTGCACTGGATTGGATGCTAAGGCAGTTGCACTGGTGTTATCACACCAAATGGTTGGAATTCTATGCAATCACAAGCTCAATTCTAAGAGCCAAGATCTGATCCAGTTGATTTCTGAAGCTGTGTTAGACAAAGAGTGATAATCAGATTCACAACTAGATCTAGAAACAACTTATTGCTTCTTGGAAGACCAGATTACCAAAGAATCTCCCAGAAAAACATAGTAGCCTCCAACGGATCTTCTGTCATCAAGGCAAGCAGCCCAATCTGCATCTGAATAAGCTGCTAGGTCCAAAGATACTGATGGTTTAATGTGAATACCATAATGGACAGTCCCTCGAAGATACCTTAAAACTCTCTTCACACCTTTCCAATGTTCGGTGGTTTGTTGGCTCAAAAATTGACTTAATTTGCCAACACTGAAGGAAATATCAGGTCTTGTATTGCATAGATACTGAAGAGCACCAACTGCACTGTGATATTCTGATGGATTGGCAAGTAATTCTCCAGAAAAGGCAGACAATGATTTATGTGCAGACATAGGTGTTGGACATGGTGAGCAGTTAGTCATGTGAAAACGATATAAAATATCACAAATATACTTTCCTTGAGTTAAATAAAGACCAGACTTGTCCCGATGAGCTTCTATGCCAAGAAAATAATGTAGTGACCTAAGATCTTTCAAGGAGAAGATACTATTCAGTTTAGAAGTAAAACGCTTGAGGCTAGATGGGTTGCTTCCAGTTACAAGTATATCATCTACATAGATTAAAATCATAATAATCTGGGATTTATCTGAATAGATGAACAGAGAAATATCACTCTTGGCATTTGTAAAACCCCAAGCTAAAAGAACACTTCTCAATCTATCAAACCATGCTCTAGGTGCCTGCTTTAAACCATATAGTGCCCTAGACAACTTGCATACATAATTAGGCCTAAAGGGATCAACAAACCCTTATGGTTGTTTCATAAAAACAGGTTCAGTCAAGACTCCATTCAAAAAGGCATTATTGATGTCAAGTTGTTTAATGTCCCAATTCAAAGTAATAGCAATGGTCAAAATGATTCTAATGGTAGATGTCTTGATAACAGGGCTAAAAGTCTCATAAACATCAATACCTGCTATTTGTTGGAAGCCCTTAGCTACCAGTCGTGCCTTCCTTTTATCTAGAGTTCCATTAGGATTAAGCTTGGCCTTAAAGACCCACTTGTTGTCAACAACGTTGTGACTTGGCAGACGAGGAACCAGACTCTAGGTGGAATTTCATTGAAGAGCAACAAACTCTTCTGTCATGGCTTGCTTCCAGAGAGGCTGCTGTAGTGCTTCTTTTACTGTTTGAGGAACATGTTCAACGACCTGAGTTAAGCCAACATAAGGGAGTTTTGGTTTAGATATCCAATGCTTGCTTCTAGTTTGCATTTGATGAGTATTAGAAGATGGAACTAAAGGTTGCAGGCCTTGAGAATCATATTTAGAGAATGTAACAGTAGGTGAAAGCTGATCAGGAGACTTGGAGGTAGTGGAATGCTCATCTAGTAGATCAGTAACAGGGGATCCAGAACTAGAATTAGCAGTAGTAAGAGGCTCGGCCTCAGTAGGAATCTCATCAGATTTAGTAGTGTCAAACTCAGCTCTTGGTGTCAAGCAAGAATGACTAATATCAGCAGCATCAGTAGCTGCAAGAGGATGCATAGCGTTTTGATACTTCGACACGTTAATTCTAAAAAAACCTAAATTTCAACACGTTAGAACACGTTTTAATATTAAATATATATATTATAATTTCAATTCAAGTTCAATATTTCAAAAAATCCTGGCTTCCAGCTTTGGCTCATCGTAGATTTGGCCTTGTTATAACAACTGTGCCTCCTCTTTTTAAAAAAATAAAAAAGGAAAATTCATCATCAATTCAGTAATATTCAAAGCCACACATATTTTTTTAAAAATAGGAGTGTTGAGGAGTGTCGGATGGTGTCAGAGTGTCCGACACACATATTTTAAAAAAATAGGAATGTCTGTGCTTTATAGCATAACAGTAGTGATATCAGCAGGAATGGATGTAGATGTCACAATGGGACAATTCCGGGGCAAATCACAATTATCACCAGAGGATAAGCTGGAAAAATCAACAATCTCAGTGTGTAGAGTTTCTGAAAACTCAAGAAATGGTTAGCAAATGGATAATCATCTTCATTAAAAATAACATGCCGAGAAATATAGATTCTGCCTGTGGAACTTAAACATTTAAACCCCTTATGAAACCCACTGTAACCAAGAAACGTACACTTGGTGCTATGAAATTGAAGTTTGTGTTGGTTGTGGGGTCGTAAACATGGAAAGCATGCACATCCAAATATTTTCAAGTTTTTATAATCTGGTTGTGTTTGAAATAGAACTTCAAATGGAGATACATTCTGGAGAACAGCAGTGGGTAGTCTATTAATGAGGTAGACAGCCGTTGAAAAGGCTTCCCACCAATAAAAAGTGGGCATGCGAGCATGAGCCAACAAAGTAAGACCGGTTTCCACTACATGACGATGCTTACGCTGAACTCTACCATTTTGAGCTGAGGTGTGAGGACAAGAGTGGCATAATATAATTCCACTATCATCTAAGATAGACTAAAAGGCCCTGAATTCACCACCCCAATCGTTGTGAGGAACCTTAATTTTTCGTTCAAAAAGATTTTCAACCATATTCT
The DNA here is from genome assembly GCA_037074495.1 of Acacia confusa. NCBI lineage: Eukaryota > Viridiplantae > Streptophyta > Magnoliopsida > Fabales > Fabaceae > Acacia > Acacia confusa. Next base: position 8,838,724 of record CM073504.1, on the reverse strand, counting down.
TGAAAGTCTTAAAAGCAGAGAGTGCCTCTCCTTTTGTTTTTAAGGGGTATAACCATGTATGTCTGCTATAATCATCAAGAAAGCTCATATAATAATGATATCGTTCAACTGATTTTATTGGAAAAGGTCCCCAAAGGTCAGTGTGAACTAAATCAAGGACATTCAAGGCACGAGATTGTGAGACAGGAAAAGGTAACCGATGTGATTTACCAAGTTGACATGAGTCACAGAATTTAAAATCTTCATTAGACTTATAGGAAACATTACAATCAGATAAAACATGCTTCAAAACTCTAGAACTTGCTTTGTTTCTCTTTTAATGCATGCATAGATTGGGAGGACAAAAGCATTCTTTTTACACCCACTTGGCCAAATAGACCACCTTAAAAGAATATCTTCCATTGCTAACCCATTGAGCCTAGACTTGTTTGTTTTCTATTCACCCTATATTGTTACTTAGCCCATAATCCCAAACAATCCTACCTTTGAATGAGATTAAAGGATAGTACATAATTCACAGTTCAAAGAGAATTTTTGACAAGTAATGAGAAAGAGAGACGAATGAAGAAAAGAAAAAAAAAGGGGCTGATAAGCAAAGAAAAGAAAAAAATGTTCAAAAAGCCATCCCCTCTTGAAAAAAAAAAATCCAATGTTACAAATAAGTAGTGTGAGGGGTGGCAAATGAAAAAGTTCTGAAAGAAAGAGGTTGGTCAAATAAAAAGAAGAGCTAGGAAATCTGTATTGAGTTAGCTTAATTTAAATTCAACTTATGTCTTCTAATCTCATACGTGGATTTTAGCTACTTCCCAAATATTCCTACCCCCAAACCAGGCCACATTACAACCTTGAAAAGACCTTTTCATCAATTTGTGCATGTTGTCTATGTTCCTTATCTTTAGGAGCTTGAGAATAGGATCAAGCCTATGGTAGTACTACTACACTGATGGATTGAGCAAATACCTCTCTAAACACCTGAGTGACAAGTGAAATATTTATTCTAGTGAGGAGAACTCAAGTTAGATGCTATGCCCTAAGTAAACTGAAAAATGTTGTTCGTATATTCCAAGACAACAGTTCATTCATGTGTAGTATAATATTCTTCTGACCAGCCGCTCTTAATCATTCTGTCAATGCAAAGTCATGCTTACATCTAACATGTTTTCTCTCAAGATCACTTTCCTGCATCATACTGGTTTTTCTTGTTTATTGCTGAGGACAACAATATTTAAATCTGTGAATGTTTGATGAGCCGTAAATTTACCATGTTTTAAAGCACAAGATTAGCATGAAATTGATCTAATATGATTAAAACAGTTAAGAATAATAAGTTAAAAACATGGATTTGATGTCAGACATACCCTCACAAGTATTCCTGTGTGTTTTACAGGTTTTATCCACAAGAAGAAGCTATTTGGAGACTCCAAAGAAGGTCAAAAAAAGAGAAGCTGACAAAGAAAAATAAAGTTGGCGCCCAGGGCGCCAACTCTTGACCAGACTCAGCAAGTTGGCGTCCAGGGCACCAAAGTTAGCGCCCAGGGCGCCAACTCTCTGCCTCCTTAGTAGAAAGTGGTGCCCAGGGTGCCAGAAGTGCGAAAAAGCTTATTTTCAATTTTTAGAAAGTTTTCAGGGCCCGAAAAAGGAAAGAAAATTAAGGATTTTTGAGATTTGAAAACCCAATTGAATCGGAAACATAAAAAGAGGCAACCCTAGCAAAGAAAGGAACAAACTTCTGGCACAAGAAAGAACTCAACGGCATTGGAAAAGAAGATCAAAGCAATTGTGGAGATCATCCTTCCCCAATATCTGAAGAACCATTCATCTATCTTCATCTTTTCTTCTTTATTTTGTTAATCTAGCCATGCTTGGCTAATTTTCTTTTTGTAGTTAGGGCTATGATGAACCCTATGCGAGTTTAAGTATTTGGTTGAATTCTTGATTGAATCTTGATTTTCGTTATTGAATGAATTTCCTTTGCTTAAAGCTTTCTTGAAGAATGATCACCTTTTAGATTGTTCTTAGGTTGATGTATGATAATAGAGATGTTGATGCATTTAACCCGAACCGTTAATTCATCATAAAATTGCATGACCTAGATATAGGCTTACGAATTTATGCAATCTTATAATTCTGGTTTCTAAATCTATCTTTCTAAACGATATTAAGACATTAGGTTGTTTTCAAAGATAACGGACTAAGGTAGCGTCAAGACATTGAGACTTAGTCTAACTTTAGAAAATTGATCGTCAATCATGGGATTAATAATTAATTAGAGATTCAATTCAAATTCTTAAAGGAGCATAGGGGGATTCTAAGTCCTAGCTACGTTTTTCTTGACTGATTATCTTTTCTAAACATTGTCTTGCGAATCTTGATCTTGAATTCTTTTCTTTCTTTAATTCTTGAAATTTTTGTTTAGTCACAACTCATCTTTTATTACTCGATTCATCTAACTAAAGTAAAAAATAGTGAATTAGTGATTGAAGCACTATTCCTCGTGGGACGATCTTTTCTCACTACTTTATTACTTGTAACGACCAGTGCACTTGCTGAAGTCGCCTATCACCAATACTCTAAAACAGACATGTCTTTACTAGACCTATGACTATTGTTTGCAACAAAAACTAAAACAGCAGCCGACTTCTGTGAAGGAACTACCATGTTGTCAATCCTATATAGTCCTGGAGTTAATCCTCTGGTCACTTTTCCTTTTAGTAGAATATTATGCTGACTCTTGTCCTTTACAAAACATCCATTTGAATCAATTTCAACAAAAATACCATGGTTATCATTAGTTAATTTAGAACTACTGATTAGTTTCTTAGCAATTGTAGGAGCAACAAGAACTTGATTCATATTCTGAGTCTTTAACATTTTCAGGAGAATGAGTGACATGATGAGTGGCACCGGTATCAAGGTACCATGCTCGATCCACAGTAGTATCAAGGGTAGTCAGATAGGCAGTGGCATTATCAAATTTCCGAGGAGGTTTGAAGTTCTTATCGAAATGCTTAAAGCAATCAGCAACTTCATGTCCAGATTTCTCACAGAGATAACAATAACGAGTATCGGTTCTATTCTGTGATCTGCCACCAAATGATCCTCTATTGTTATTGCGTCTATGACCTCTACGACCTCCACGTCCACGTGAGTTAGGCGGTCTGTTTTGTTGGAAAGTGAGATTGGCAAAGGCCCCAGATAGATTAGTGGTGAAGGTAGTGTGAAGTTGCTCCAAACGAGATTCATAGGTTAGAAACTTGGATTGAAGATCAACCCAAGTCAAATTATTTTTCTCTGAGAGAAGAACCACTATCGGTGTATACTCATTGTCAAGACCAGCAAGTGTTTGAGTAATTAGATTAGTCACAGACAGGGGACATCCAGCGAGTATGAGATTGTTGGAGAGGGATTTCATTTTTGCAAGATACTCCTTCATTTTCAGTGATATCTTCTTGATCTGTTGAAAAGAACTCTTTAGAAATGTGACCTAAGAGTGAGTATTGGCACCAACAAACTTTATGAGAGCTTTCCACAAAGAGGCAGATGTCTTGCACTGAGTCATTTGAGAAGCAATCTCTACAGTCATCGTACTGAAGAGCCAACCGAAGAGGATTTGATCGGTTACAAGCTAATCATCAAAGGCAGGATTATGACAAACTTGCTCTGCTTGATCTAAGATAAACTTAGGAGGAATGGCCTTCAGCCTAGAAGATGGCCATCGAGGCGATGTCCACGAACAATCAGCATAACCATCTATTCCCAGGTAAGGAAGTTCTCTCAATCCAACTTGACGGGGTTCCCTTGATTGAGAGAGCTCAAGAGCGGAGTGGATCTTGCGGTGACCTGAAGTGTTTGAGAAGGAGACGGAAAACCAGTAAAGTAACTGGAGGTTGAGTGGTTCTTAGGGATAATGGTTTGAGGGGAAGAAACTAGAGGAGGTGACGGAAAAGAGAAGGCTGTCGAAGTGGTGGTTGAGAGCGAGAGTGAGGATAGAGGAGTGAAGGGATGTGAAGAAAAAGGTAGAGAGGTCGTATGAGTAAAAGGAAGAGAGGATGAAAAGGACGATGGAAAATTGGGGAAATGGGGATGAAGGAATGGGTATGAATAAGGAGGTAGACTATGACTGTGAGTTGGGTGAGTAAATGGGAATGACATTGAAACAGGTGGGACAGAGGTGACGACAGACTCTTGGGAAGACGAAATAGGAGTAGTGGCGGAATTAGGGTTTTCTGCTAAGGGTAAGGTTGTGGCAGAGATTGATTGGGGAGAAGAATTTTCAGACGTCATTTGGCTTTGCCTCTAATACCAAGAAAAGGTTTCAAACAAATAGGTCAAGACAAGATGGGTGCCTTGATCCTGTTCATTTATATCTATAGCTGATACCTACAATGATACATGTTTTCTATAAGACTATTCTAGAATACAAGAGCACAATACATATTTACAAATATAAACATCACAAATATTTCTAACTTTATGTGATATTAATGAATGAATAAAGAATTTAATTGAAACAAAATGTAAAAAATGGTTTGTTTTCCTAAATATTAAGTTGATGGAGTAATAATATGCCAATAAATAGAACAAGTAAATTGAAGAACCATATTGCGCCTAATATTGTTATATGGACCACAATGATCTCCCGCCCACATCACACCCACACCCCTACAAATTCAAAGTATTCCTCTAATACTAAATATAAGACATAGTTTTTTTTAGAGATTAAAAATGATAAATAAGTTACTTAATCACATCATATGTTATGTATCATTAAATTATATATCAATTTATTAGTCAAACTAATTAGTTTGGGGAAATAAAAGTATAAATACTCTAAAATAATTTAATTAATTTCCTTAATCAATCCAAAAAACCAACTTTGCCTTATATTTAAGATTGGAGTGAGTATATTTTTTGAGTATTTGAACAAGCATGTCTCATCCTATCATATTTTCTATTTATCCATCTTAGTTCATTGGAAATTAAATGCTTGTCCTCCATAAATATTAAACAAAAAGAAAGTCAATTTTTCATAGGTTCTTAAAAAGTTTTAGAAAGCTTAGCATAAAAAGTCAATAAATGAGCGCGAGAGGGAAATTCTTCTAGAAAATAAATATATAGGTGAAGGGTGTGTCCATACCATACACGGGTACAAAAAAGTATTTTAAGACCGAACAAAATAGGCCCCGTAAGATTGGACCAGCGACCGGTCTCGTTCCAGGCGGTCTTATAAATATGTAACTTTTAAGACCAGACTCAAACCAGTCTTAAAAAACTATTTCAAGACTGGACGTAGTAAACAACAGGTCTTAAAAATCGCACTATATAGACCTTATATATATTTTGTTCGATCTTAAAACCAGAATTTATTAGACCGGACAAAAAAAGGTCCGGTCCTAAATACCTCACTTTCAAGACCGGACTAAATGTCATCAGGTCTTAAAAGTGTGTAACTTTTAAGACTGGTCAAACATATTCACCGGCCTCAAAAATAAAGAAAATAAGACCTTGCTTTAACATATAACCGGTCTTAAAATTATAACTTTTAAAACCGGACTAAATTAATAAGTGCGGTCTTAAAGGTAAATTTTAAGACCGTATAGAATAGAGTTCGTTCCTAAAAGTCTCACTTATAAGACCGGACATCAAATAAACTAGTCTTAAAGGGTAGTCTTTAGGACCGTTATTAGTAGTTTTAAGACCGTAAGGAATAACCTCCGCTCTTAAAAGTTTGACTTTTAAGACCGAACCTTCAATAGACCAGTCTTAAAAGTGGATATTTCCCTGTTCAAAACAAATTCGCCACACAATCCAGCATCTAAAAGACAGTACTCTAAGCCTCAATTTATAATTGAATTGAGAATGGATTACAAATATTATTCACCAGGCATCGTAATGAATGAGCTTGTTACTAGCTATTACAATACAAACCTAATAACAAATGAATGTAATTAATACAATAAGACAAATACATATATACAATGTGTTACAAATAACAGTGTATAGCACCTAAATGAACATATATACCAATTCATCACTTTGTCTTCATCAGATTCCCACCCGGCCAATAACAACGAACATAACTAACATTCCTAGCTTCTTTTGTGACAAGCTAGCCCATTTTGATCGGATCCTGCCAGAAAAATAAAAACAAGAACAAATGGCAGTCAGTGACATTGTTTAAGAACATAAATATTTAAGAAGAGATTGAATATAGTTAAAACGTAAATTAAAACCTTGAAGTTTTCAAATAATTGTGCAGATGAATATTACCTTATGAATTGATGACTCTTTTATAAAGGGATATCCTCCCATATCCCTTCTTGATGATCATTTCTTATGCCGGGTTCATTATCTACTTCATCTTGTTTGTTGATGTCTGGTAGACCCCTTGAAAAAAGAGTACTCTCAGGAAGACCATAATTTGCATCATTTTCCTCATCAATATCAATGACCCTTTTTCCTTGGAGAGCTACAGACCACATTTTATTTTCTTCATCAGTGATATAGAAAACTAGTTTCGCCTGGTCTGTCATAATAAAAGGTTCATCTCCAAAACTTGTATTATTGAGATCGACTAATGTAAATCTTAGCCGATCGATCTGAACACCATTATTGACATTAACCCACTTGCATTTGAAAATGGGAAATCTAATAAAGACATAGTCCACCTCCTAAATCTCTTCAATAACCCCATAATATGACATGACTGCTAATTTAGGCCGCTTATCTTTCGAACTGGAGAAGTGCATGGCTTCAGCCTCTAACATTACACCACTGTTCTGGACAGTGCTCCTATCATCTAGGGACTTCGTGTAAAATGTATAACCGTTGATCACATACAAACTCCAACTTATTGTTAGTTCTCTTTGCATTTTGATGATAACTGACAATTGTAAACTTGGCATAAAGTTTGTCTTTGGTAAGTTGAAAAACTTACTGTCAAAGGCAAACTCAAGTTTAGGTATGTAAACTCGAGTTTGAGACTTGACAGAGAGCTGCTCAATTCTACAAGAAAGCCAAACTCGAGTTTGCTTAGTCAAACTCGAGTTTGCAAAGTCACAGAAAGCAATCAAAGTTTTTCTTAACAAGTCAAACTCCAGTTTGTGAAGACAAACTTGAAGTCTGGAAGATACAGAGAGCACTCAAATCTTGAATAATACAACCTCGAGTCTAAACCATGCAACTCGAGTTTAGACTAAACAGAAAGAATCCAGAAAACTCAGTATTTTCACAAGTCTTGCAAACTCCAGTCTTTCCCTCCAAACTCCAGTTTACACCTGACCTAGATAAATTTCAAAGTTTCAGCTCTTACTGAAACTCAAGTTTGCTTCCTCAAAACTTGAGTCTGAGTCATATAGAAAGACCATCAATATGTTTGCTTTGCAAACTCCAATTTATGCTTCTAAACTCTAGTCTGGAAGTGCTTGAACTCAAGCTTATGCTCTTGACCTAGCTCCAAACTCAAGTTAGTCATTAATTGACTCGAGTTTGAGAACATGTCCAAAGTTCCATTCCAAGACCAGAGCTCGACAGTCTTCTCTGTAAGAACCAAACTCGAGTCTAATACTTGTAAACTCTAGTCTAGGCCGTTGATCAACATTCATGCTCTCTAGTTGAACCCTAAACTCGAGTCTAGGATTACAAACTCGAGTTTGCATCGGTGATTTTGAAAAACCAAATGATGTTGATCTGCGAAATCTTTATGGGTCAACCTGGAATCATTTTATCATATGATACTATTGCTTCTAATGTCTTTTGAGTGATTTTCATATAAGTTCAGCTAAGATCAAGATGGAATCAGATCTGGAATAAAGTGCATTAAATGAAGAACCAAGAACAGGGCTGATCCTTCTCCTCTATCCCAATGGTTCAACATAGACCGTTATGGATCAATTAAATCTCTCTCCAACGGTCAAATGAAGGTTATGGAATGACTAAATACCTGGAAGAGCTTCTGTATCAACATATTCCAAGATTCCAGCTGGGAATTGAAAGAACAAAGCAAAATATGCAACTGTCATTTTCCAGATTTGTAGCTGAACGTTAGAGAAGAAAATGCAACGGCTAGTTCATCTAGTTAGCCTATAAAAAGGCTATGAAGACTTAGAGAAAGAGACACACAACCAAGCTACTTTGATTATATTTTGCAATTTGAGTCTGTATTGCGATTTTGAATTGATCTTCAGTGTTTATCATTATCTATTCTTTTTGAGAGTCTTGATTCTTTGAAATCAAAAGTTGTTGGTCTAAACTCAAGGTTGTGGAAACCTGTGAGTAGGGTAGCTTAATTACAAAGTGTAAGGGGGAGCAAGTCCTAAGTGAATAGGATTTCCTGTAGTTTACATTGTTGTAATTAAAGCTTGTTGAACTAGTGAAAATACCCAGAAGATATCTGGGGACTAGATGTAGGTCAAGGTTAAGACCAAACCAGTATAAATTCCGTGTGTCAAGCTTTTCTTCCCTTACTCTCTTGTTATTTACTTTTCAAGGGTTTTGAAAAAGAGTTCAAAAAGAATTTTTGAAATCCCCAATTCACCCCCCTCTTGGTGATTTCTTCCATTTTTACTTATGACATCAACCTCAGGACCACGTGCTAACCATTTGATTGTCTCAGAAACAGATTTCTCTCCCTCGACCTTTTGTTTGAACCAGTTTGCAAATGTTCTGTTATGCTCCCTAATCAACCTTTATTCAGTCATTTGGGGATTTTCTTTCCTCACAGCTTCTTTATGTGCAGCTATGTTGGCTTGAACTTCATCAACATTATTCAAGATGTATAAGTGGACTTGTGACAATTCATCAAGATCTATACTACTTACTGAGACCCCTCGTCAACCCCCTTCAGCATGCTAACGTTTTGGAAGCCAGATATGTCTTACTTTGACCAAATAATTTTGACAAAATTCCATGGCCTTTTCAGATACATACTTCTGAACAATTGATGCTTCTGGCCGGTATGCGTTCTTCACGTACCCCTTTAGGAATTTCATAGATCTTTCAATTGGGTACATCCACCGTAAATGGACAGGGCCACACAGCTTTATCTCCCTCACTAGATGAACAATTAGATGAACTATGATGTCAAAAAATAAAGGAACAAAAAGTTTCTCAAGCTGGCACAATATCATATATCCTTCATTTTCCAATTCATCCAATTGTTCAATCTCAAACACTTTACTACAAATGGAATTGAAGAAGAAACAAAGCCTAGTCAAAACTCGGCAATGCCTCGAATAGCTGCTGGGAGCAGCTGTTGCATTAATACATGACAATCATGAGACTTCTGGCCTACTAATTTCAAGTCCTTCATCGATACAAACCTCTTAAGATTTAAAGAATACCCCGAGGGAACTTTTGTCCCATGTAAACACTCACAAAAACTTCTTTTCTCATCCTTAGATAAAGTAAGAGAAGCCGGGGGACAATAAGTTCTCTTACCATACAGCCTTGGATGTAAGTCTTCTCGTATCCCCATTGCTTGCAAATCCAATCTTGCCTTCACACCATCCTTAGAACTACCTTGTATGTTGAGAAGCATGCCAACAATGTTATTACATACGTTTTTCTCAACATGCATGACATCAATACAATGTCTCACATCAAGGTTGCGCCAATATGGAAGATCGAAGAAGACCGATCTCTTTTTCCATATATTTGTTTCTTTTTTACCCTTTGTAGTCTTACCGAAGATGACACTTATATTTTTCACCTTTTCATACACTTGCTCCCCAGTCAATACCATCGGAGTATCTTTATACTCATGGCCACCAAAAAAGGCTTTCTTTAATTGAGATATGGGTGGCCCCGTCTAAGAAATCTTCTATGTCCAAAGTAAACCGTCTTTCTTCCATGTTGAAGTTGATGGTAGCATGTGCCTTCTTCACAAATCGGACATGACTTATGGCCTTTTATACTATACCCTAACAAGTTCCCATATGTTGGGAAGTCATTTATAGTACAAAATATCATGGCTCTCATTTTGAAGACCTCCTTCTTGAAAGAGTCAAAAACATCGATACCTTCTTCCCACAACTCCTTCAAGTCTTCGATCAAGGGCTGAAGGTAAACATCAATGTCATTTACGGGTTGTTTTGGTCCCGAAATCAACATAGACAGCATGATATACTTTCATTTCATGCATAACATAGGAGATAAGTTGTAAATAATCAGGAGTACATGGCATGAACTATGTATGCTGCTAAGGCTTCCATAGGGATTCATGTCATCCGTGCTAAGGGCAAGCCTAAGGTTCCTAGGTTCTTCCCTGAAGGTCGGAAATAATTGATCAATTTTCCTCCATTAAGAAGAATCAGCCGGATGTCAAAGCTTTCCATAAGAAATCCTCTCATCAGCATGCCACCGCAAATTTCTTGCATCATTTTCATTAGCAAACAACCGCTTGAACCTTGGTATGATTTGAAGATACCACAACACTTTTGCAGGCCCCTTATTTGACTTATACCTTGGGGTTTCACATACCGGACATTTCTGCTTATCTTCAAACTCATTTCTATACAATATGCAATCATTTGGGCACGCATGGATCTTTTTGTACTCTATCCCTAATGGACAAAGAATTTTTTTAGCATCATAGTATCGATGAGGCAACACATTATCATCCGGAAGCATGTCCTTAAAAGCCTCAAGCATTTCTGAAAAACTCTTGTCGCTCCATTCATGACGTGCTTTCAAGCTGACCAATCTAAAAACGGCGTTCAACAATTGGTATTTTTTACACCCAGGGTATAACGGGGTCTCAGCATCACTGCATATATTACCATATGCATGTGATTGCTCAAAAGACTCTTCTCCTACATCACGGATAATGTCCTCTATGCGATCATCCATCTCCGTGTCATTATCATCAAAGGACACTTCACCACGTTGAGATGCACTTGGAACTTTTTCACCATGCCATATCCATATTGTATAGGTCTTACAAAATCCTTCACAAATTAAATGTGTGTATATAACTTCTGGACTTACTCGCCTCTTATTTAAACATTCTACACATAGGCAATAAAACTTCCCACTACCATCATGGGCATTTCCTTTTGCAAACTCTATAAATTCCCTCACCCCATTCTCATATTCAACACTCGTCCATCTCGCATTTATCCAACTACGATCCATAGTATAATTCCTATAGACGGAAAGATTTAACATACATTATCTGAAAAAAATTGAAAATTGCACATAAACTAATCTAAGTCCATTAAATGCATATGAGTAAGACTTTGTCCATTGAATGCAAAATAAATATATCGTGTACAGTCAATCTAGTATTGTTCCAAAAATAAACAAAAAAAGACTTTGATAATTAAATGCAACATGAAGAATCACTCGTGCTCATAAATGTATCACGTACAGTCGATCCAAGAAGCTAAGGAAAATAAATGCATGACGCGGAAAATAAATGCAAACAACAAAAGTAACCCTAAGTGCACTTGTTGGTCATTTGGATATGTCTCAAGTAAAACATAAACTTCAAAGTACAATATCGAAATACAACAGAGTAACCCACGTCAACATTTCACCGATTTCGTGCAAACCATGAGTAACCCAGAAGGAAAAGAGGAAAAATAAAATATATATGTAACTGAAATACACATCTTACAGGTCTATCACCGTTTAGCTAAGGAACCAACCAGAAGGTGATAAGCTAACCAACACTAGCTTGTCGAGAGATCTGTCTTGCAGCAGCGACGAAGCAACACACAAACATTTGAGAGTTGAGAGTGAACAGGAGTTATTATTACTTTCGACGGGATAAGAGAAGTTCAGAGGGAAATTTAATTTTTCCGCGCGACAGAATCATTTATATTTAATGTCATTAAGAACAGTTAATTGTAAAGCATCCGGTCCTAAAGGTATAGAAGTTTTAAGATCGGTTACATATTAAGCATACGCTCCTAAATGAATTCATTAAGATCGGTTACTTATTAAGCATTCGCTCCTAAAAGTCTCATTTTTTTTAATATAAGAATTTAGTGAAACTCTGCATTTTCCTTAAAATTAAACTACAAGATTGCAGCAGCAACAACTGAATATTTTTTTGCTCAACAGCAGTAGCAACATAATGAAAATAAAGTATAGTACGTTGAGAAGTTTTTTTTTTCCATTAATAAGCTTAGTTCATTTTCATTTTTACATTAATGGAGAATGTGCAAGTACAAAGGAAAAATTAGAACAACAAACTTACAAATAATAAAAACAACCTACAATGTGACTAAAAGTCCTAAAGCTAATTATCAGCTAATGTCTTGTCGATATCAGCTTCAGCGGCAGAAATTTCCCGTCGGATATCAGCAATTTCCTGTTGTATGTGCATCAGTATCACTTCTTCAGGGTCAGGACTAGGAGGCTGGAGAGGGGGAGCGGGAACCTCTTCATCATCCAAAATAACAATGGGTCCAACGACCCGAGACTCCTTTGTCTGAATAGAACGCGTTTTCTTGGTCTAAGTATGACGTAAACCAACAAGTTGTCTCAAAATCCTCCAACGAGCTTGAGGAGTAGCCCTGCGAGTGGTTATCTTGTATCTAACCATTGTCTAGCTTGGTTTAGGGTAGAGGGGAGCAGAGGGATACGAAATGGGAATGTGAGAATATGGGATTTGATTTGAACATAATATCAGTTGATTCAGTTCTGTATAAAAGAAATAGAATAATTAATTATTTTAAAAAAAAAAAACCTTTAGGACCGTAGACATATAAAATGTTGATCCTAAATGACTTTTAGGACCGGACATTTATTAAAAAGTCGCTCCTAAAACTCTAGCATATTTTTAAATTATTAAAAACGTATTTTTTAAAAGCCCTTCAGGACTGGACTGTTATGAAATAGACGGTCCTAAAAGTCTCCTAGTTGTCTCATGTCGTGCGTTGGCAACTTGTGAAAAACTTCACAAATGCTTGTTATACAGCATTTGAGAAGGCCAAAGTCCTTCAATTTTTTCCATTTCACATGGCAGGACATATGCTTCATTGTTTCAGACATGGGAAAGTGAGAATATTGGATTCAATTGGCAATAAATAATTAGTAATAATATTTAAGACCTAATAATTATATAGGTCTTGTTCTAAAGGCCTATAGATTACTAATTTTTAATTTATACCAATCATAATTTAAGTTGAAATTTGTAATATCTTTAAAAGTGCCATCGATACGAGTTTCGATATTGGTAGTTGCATCCTCTAATTTAATACTTCAGTCAGATGAATCTCTTCAATTCCTAGAGTTGTGTACTTGGATCCTTAAAGTTGATCTTAAAAAATACATATAAGACCGGTTATCTTAGAATACGCGGTCTTAAAAGTGCCTTCGTTCCAAATTCCAAGAGGTGCAATAATTTCTTCACACTTTGTAATAATGATTGATAGTCTCTTCGGCTTCTGAGGACAATCAAACGATGGTGCTCCATCTATTTAAGCCCTTAGTTACTTTAGTTTCTTCACATTCTTCTCCACATCCTCATTTCTTCTACAATCTCCGATTCTATAATGGCTACCCCACCACCTCCACCACCATCGAGTCCTTGTTTTCCTCCTCCTCCTCTCTTACCTGCAAGACCTCCCCCTCTGCCACTGAATCCAACAGTGAAGCAGATTGTGGAGCATCTGCTGGCCCACGTCGATCACATGGACCGACACATGGGCAGACTCTGTGGCCTCCTTCATACCCTCAACAAGAAGATCAACATGGTCCTCGACGCCAATGACATCGAGGTCCCTACTTCTGAAGCAGACACTACATCCTCCTCCTCCTCCTCTTCCGGCAACAAACTGGAGGATTAATTAGTTTTTTTTTTAATTTTCTTGTATGTTTTTTTTGTATGTACTGGTTGCTGCCCTTCTAGGGCAGCATAAAATATATATATATATATATATATAATGGCGGCCGTGACGGCCATTTTTTGGCAAACCTGATTGCATACGTTTGAGAAGTTCCAAAAATGGCTTCGAAATTAACATAAGTTATAAATAACAATTAATTTGTTAAAAAAATATAATGACATTAATTAAGAACATACAAAACATGCAAATTTTGGTGTGTGAGGCAACCTGTGAAAAACTCCATAAATGCTTGTTATACAGCATTTGAGAAGGCCAATTTCCTTCAATTTTTTTCCATTTCACATGTCCTAAAAATCTCCAATATTTTGGTTTAAATTTCTCAAAAGAAGAAGATTCTTACCTAACGAATGAAATGGTGGGATCCACATAGACTTTTAAGACCGGTCATTTAATAACTAGCCGCTCCTAAAGTCTCGCATGTTTTTAAAATTAAATTAACGTATGTTTAAAAAGCTTTTCAGGACTGAACTTTTATGAAATAGATGATTCTAGAAGCTCCAATATTTTAAAAAATTATACTAAGACTTTTAGGACCGGACTTATATGAAATAGATGGTCCCAAAAGTCTCACTAGACATTTTGAACTTTTTAATAAGCTCATTTACAACATCTTGTCCTAAAGGTTTAAGAACTAATTCCATGCAATACATTCAGCAACAAAAAATAGAAAGCATCAATATAATTTGTTGGAAATGAATAAACAATTTTATTAATTATTGATCATTAAACTATACAATTGTTCAATTATTATTTACAGAAGATCAGATGTAATATAGGTCTACAACACATGCATATTTACAAATTAACCCTAGGGGGCATTTGCGATTTCCTGAATGAGAAATTCACAAATGACTTGGCGTATGCGCTCAATATCACCATCAGGAAAGGGGTCAGCGCAATCAAACGTCTGTGATAGACAGAAATATGTATCAGACCTTAATTCATATCATCAAAGGGGTCAGCACGCCAAACATGATAATATCAAATACATTTACCTATTGAGTGATAGACAGAATTCTTCGGGTGATAATATCATACATATATCGCATGACGTAAAGGCCACATAAGTTAGAAGCATGTGGTTGCCAATGTGTCTAAAATCAAACAAGAAATATATATATATATATATATATATATATATATATATATATATATATATATATATATATAAGAGCGCATACACAATGACAATCCACAAGGCAGTGTCCATGCGTACTAACCTTTGGTTTGATCTATACAGTATCTCTGACCTGATGCCTAGCCTTTCTCTTGGCCTTCTTTTGGTATTCCGACATGGCCCTATTATTGAAATCAAAAATTTCAATTATCAATATTGGTAACTAAAAATTCACAGAAGAGATTTCAGACAAAAATCAGTGACAAAATGACATGTGCTACTTACTTATCAACAATCTGCGTTAATGTAGTCACTGGTTCGTGGTGAAGGGAGCATAAAAGACTACTTTATTTTCCTCCGTGGAAAGGAAGACCAACTGCCAATGGTTAGAATGGTTGAATGGTGCAAGGTACCACCTTCTCATATTGTTAGACAACCTCCTAGATATGTATGATGTTCTTTGAGTTACGGTTGCCACACTTAGGTAGTTTGGGCACAAGAATCCAAAATCATGTTCGCTGCCCTGTACTCCCATCTCACGATGCATCAACCTACAATAATGACATGCATAAGTGAATTAGCTAGTATATATGTATGTGTACGTGTATAAACGACACCTATTAAAATTATGTACGTACTCATAGAAGAAGATACTACTTACTTCATGAATAACAACACAATTGCATCAATTAACTCCTTTTTAGGAAAAAGAAGGAAGATTAAATCTTCTTGGTTAATGAAGACCGGTAGCTTCTCTTTTAGGCCTACTTCAGCATTTAGAGGCCACGATCTGGTTTCAAAAGTTTGATTGACTACCATAAGTCCAATCTCACCCTTAGCAGTCAACTTAGGATCGGGCAAAATATCACGTGAGGCTGCAGCTTCTTCAGCAGGGGCTGGGGCTTGAGGAGTATTACAAACACGTACAAGCTTTATTTGATCGGTTTAAAGAGGGATAGGTGTATCAACAATGATCACCTCTTCAACTGACACCCTGACTTCATCATCAGCCATTTGTCGGTGGTGTACAGTTGATCCCAAGTTGTAGATATTCCCTCTTGCAACCAATCGTCTACCAGGATCCTCCACGTAGAGCTCACAATGTTCTGCTGACTGTCCAACAATGCAGCTCCCTTTAGTGCTCTACTGGACAGGTGGAGGTGAGTGTGAAAAGGGAACAGTGCTCTCGCCACAAGAGCTAACAATCTTCATCATCTCCTGCTTCATCTTTTTCAGCTTGTCTTGAAACTTTGCACTTAATGAAGCTTCTCGCTCAACTGCTTTCTTCTCTGCTCTGGCCTCTGCTTCCTCAGTTGCTTTGACCAGCATACGTTCCATCTCCTCCCGGGTAACCATTGCTTGTTTTTAGCATTTGGATTTACCAAAGTATTCCTTCAGGCCTACCCGTCCTCCAATTCCCCTTACACACCCCGCGTGATCTAGTTTTCCAGTCGCAACGGTAAGAATATCTTTCCTCCCGTCTGACACAAATGATCCCTCTTGTTCTGGCATTTTGAGTTCTTCCTGTAAGATACAGATAACAAGAGCATAATTAGTAACGAAACATGTTTAGTAACTAAAAAGTAAAAAATAACGGTACTTACAATTCTCTTAGCAACTACACGAGTTTGTTGACTAGAGTATGCCCCGCCTTTCTTTTTGCGAATATAGAGCCATAACTCCTCACGACGTATTGGAGATGGTGGCCGCGGATCACATATCTCAGAAGGATTGGCTTGAGCTTCATCTTCCAATCTCTTTCGCTTCGCAGTCATCAACTCTTTTTCAGCCTTTTCATATCCGCCACAAGAAGCCATATGTGGGCAATCATTCTTTCTCCCAATCTCTTGTGCTTGCTGCCTTCTTATTTGTGAATCAAAATCGAAAACAACTATTCATTATGAATTCCATACCTCAATTCAAACACTAGTCAAATTCACTTCATCAAGTGTCAAGACTTTATTAAGGAAGATGTAAAATTGTATAATAAATAGAGAGAAACAGAGGAAAGGGAGTTACAAAACTGCTGTCAACTCAGTCAATTCATTCATTCATCATAACTAGTCCAAACTCAGTCAAGTTTCAATAACAAATGCACATATACCATTACACAGTTAACATACTAACTAACTAACAGCAATGTCTACGTGACCTACTATAACATGATACCTTCCTAAGCAAGCAACCTGACTAATGGCCTCATAAATGAACACAATAACATTCACATATCCGCACAGTTTAATATGTATACAAGAAGGGACAAAAAAAATTAAATATAGACTCACCAAAGCTTCTTCAGTAGTCCACATCTGAACAAATTGTTGCCATGTTGCTTCATCAAGAAAGGCATACTTGGCGCAAGGATTAGGGCGAGGCTGACCAACCGGAACCTCGGCAAAAATATAGTTGTTTGCTAACTGGGTCTTAAACTTCCTTCACGATCAGCACAATACGACAATGTCTTGACTTTCAACTTCTCATCGTCAGGAACATTGTAGGTAAGCCGGATAGAGGCCCAGGTAACATCCTTCACATTCTCTTGGTCGACATTTTTCCACTCGTCGACAAAAATACTTGGCTTGCTGCGTGCTTGTAAGCCAACATAACTATTATATCTGCTTTTATTAGGGCCGCAGGGAACCAAATGTTCATCAAACTGTATATCAAGCTTTTCATTGGCACTCCGTGCTAGGGCAAGCTCTTTCAATAGGGTGGGGCCTCTTCTACCACGGCGGCGTGTAAGGCTGTTACAAGGAGGCTCACTCTGAGAAGGAGATGGTTCGTTTTGACTAACACCAGTCACATCATCAACTGGCATTTCAAGAATAGAACTACACTCATTTCCTCCTTTCATTTTTGAAACAAGAAAAGAGGTTGAGAGAGGTGGTGCAAGAAAGGAATGCCAGAGAAAATGAGAGAGTAATAGAGGATGGTGGCGGTTTGCAAGGAAGAGATGTAATGCAACAGGAAGAGGTGTTTGAGTGTTTCGCAACAAGAACAGGGTTTCAATGTTCAAATAGAAAGACACAAGACACAAGTTAAGGATTCACACGAGAAATATAGTGGGCATTTTTAAGACCGGAGAAACACAAAACGACGGTCTTAAAGGTTAAAATTTCAAAACGTCCTTTTATTGCGTTCAGTCTCAAAAGTAATAAACTATTAATTTAAATTTTCATTATTTAGTACCGGGTAGAAGTCACATCCGCTCTTAAAAATATTAACTTTAAGAACGTCATTTATATATGTCTAGTCTTAAAAGTATTTTTTCATTTTATATATATTTCCTTATTATTTTGCACTGCAAAAAATATAAGTCTGGCTGTACAGGATTTCTCAATAATTTCATATTATTTACAATTATTTTTTAATGAAAGTTTTAAAAGCGGTCATTTATATATGTTCGATCTTAAAAATTTTATACAATTATTTTTAAAAATTTCCATGTTATTTTTACCACATAAAATATAAGTTGGGATTGTCCGTGATTTCTCTTTAAAGTAATTCATATTTCAATTTTTTTTAATAAATGTTTTAAGAGCGGTTGGTTTTTCTAGCGGTCTGAATAATATATTTAAGACCTATCGAAAAAGATACGGTCCAAGATATTCTTTGATATTTACAAAATTGCCACCAGTCATATCTTTAATACCGGTGATTTAGTCATCCGCTCTAACTAAGGCGGTCTTAAAAATTGATGTGGTGAAAGAAGTTCTTTATATTTACAAAATTGTCACCGGTCATTTCTTTAAGAGTGGGGCGTCGATTCTCCGCTCTAAATGAGGCAATCTTAAAACACCTTTTTACACAAGTGATAGTACACGATTCATTATTAAATAAAACAAAACAAGGATTTATATAATGATTAATTTAATTTTGGAAAATAGTATTTATGTATGGATTTCAGAATAAGAAGAATATTAAAATTTTCCAATTTATCTTGGAAATTTATTTAACTAGGAAATAATTTCTGCACATCTATGATATAAAATTTATAAGTAGCCGCGCTAATAATATTCTTTAAGAAATGAGGCTTACGTTAATTTTCATGCAAAATTTAATTAGCATAAGCAGGCACAGAGTAACTTATATTTAAAAATAGAAACAAATGAAATATCAGTAATTTTACGCTTGTGTGTCACTCACTCAGTCACTCTCGCTTTCCCCAACCAGCGTCCCTTTTTCTTGTTTTGTTTCATTTTTTGTAAACCGAAGAAGAAAGAGTCCATATAATAAGACTCCAAGGTTGTAAATTTATTTTTTTAAATGGTTACTAATTATTTCACTTCCGAACGGATGTGTAAAAAAAGAAAAAAAAAATTCCTTGCAGTTTTTTTGAAAACTTATTTCACACTCTCTGTCACCAAGAAGTTAAACATGTTAATCCGGATAAGACGATAAGTTCGTCCCATGAAGGGGAATTATTATTAAGATTGAAATGAGGCACAAGACAAATACGAGTAAAACATAACACACAACACAAAAGCAAAAGCCAGATACATAATACTACCTCATCAGGGCCTATTTATTTTTTATAATTGTATTACTAATTAATAAGGCAAAGAGGTAATATTAAGATTTTGGTAATGTAGAATTTGTTCCTAACCACCGAAGCGGGGGCATAGGTTGACGTCGGCATAGAGATGATGGGGTCTTTCGTCCAGAGCCAGCCACTGGTTCACCGGAAATCTTACATTCTTAGATATACCGCCGCTGACGGTGATTTCGACGTAATCCAAGTACCACCCTGGCTTGTATCCAGCATTGTTAGAGGTGACGGTGATGGCGCAAACATTGAAGCAAGTGGCCTTGCCGCTAAAGACGTCAAGGTTGCCCTGCTCGAAGTAGTCGTGACCGGGTGCCATTATTCCCCAACCTTCGAGGTTGTTGACAGTAAAGCTATTTCCATTAGACGCCATTAACTTGAGGCTGATAATGGAGTCCGTTCCTGCATTACGGCGATCTCCTGTCTTAACTCTCACAACATATTGGCACTGCTGCTGCGTGAATATTAAACTTTTAGATATAGATATATATTTTAGACTGCATGCAGTGACACACACACACACACACACAAAATAAGTAGAAGAGAAAAGCTTACAAGAGAGCAATTACTTACAGAATTAGCCATTGCAGCGAAGCTCACGAGTAGTGAGATTAGAAAAGCAAGACAAGACAATTCAACTCTAAGAGCCATTATTGTTTTAGTTTGTGACGCTCTTGATCGATGCTGAGAAAACCTATAAGCATGCCTTTATATATAGGGCGACGAAGAGGGTATAACTTTATTGGTTTCTTTTTCAATAATGTCACTTGGCAAATTAAGTCAGCATTGATTCTCTTTTTTATGCACAAGTTATAATGCGCCCTCCAAAATGGACTAGACATGAAATCCTGGGGCAGAAATCAATTCAGAAAATGTTAAATCTAAAACATTTATTTTTTTTAATCTAAGGTTGAATATGAGATTTTCAAAAGAAAAAGAGCAAAATGATTCTGAAAGTATGATCTTCCATTACATTTGATATATTAGCTTTGATGCTAAATATAGATTTAAACAAAGGGCGCAAGTGGATCAAGTAGTTACACAAATTTGCATTAACTACAGGCGCAAGTGGATCAAGTAGCTGTCCACAAATTCTCTTCCGGAGGGCGTGACACGGATCAATCATTATTTCAAAAATTATATATATGTGTGTGTGTGTAGCGCACGCCTCGAGAAGATTGTTCAAAATTTAGTCAATATGCTATTTTATTTTGCATGCACGTAAGCTTAAATATCATTATATTAAAGGATTAATTTTTCTGCTTTTGCTCCAGAAATTTTTTTTCTGCTACCCTCACATCAAAGTGAGTGAATCCTATTGTAAATATAGAAGAGATAAAATATTAATAAGACCCACTCACTTTGATATATGTGTGTCAGAAAAAAAATTTCTGCAACAAAAGTAAAAATAATAAACGCTTATATTAAACGGGTGATACTCCTTCCACGTGCAACAACACTTGTTAATGATCAATATTTTATCTTCATCCATTTTTATTAGCTATGTCACCCTTAAAATGTCTCGTGCAAATTAATTGCTATGTTTATTTATATGGAACAAAACATCGTCTCAGTACGTGGTTTTGAAAAATTTAAAGAAGCCAAATCCACGTCTTCATCATTCAATTGATGAGAATAAATTAATAATGGCGGCAGTAACGAGGGTTCAGTTTGGGTTAACTTCATCTGTCTTTGAATATAAAAAACTGTTATAATCAAATGGTAAGGTCCCAAAACAGTTGTAATTGCAAATTGTGGATAAATGATTATAAATTATATTTATAAGATGCAAATAAAAGGAGTATTCTGGTCTTTGGGTTCTATTCTAAGCCCTCTGGTTAGTACGGTAACATTATAATCTTTTTTTAAATTTTTTTTGCCGTTTTATATTTCGAATTGCTAAAAGTTCGGCTGTGAATCTTCAGTGGTCTCTCGTAATAATTTCAAACGCGAATGTATACTTTCAGTTTTTAAGTTTTATATATATACTTTTAATTTTTTAAAGTATATTTTTAATTATATTTTTTTAACACCGTTAATTTTGCTAATGATAAAAGTTAGATTGTATATGTGATTTGTGTTTCGAATAGCGGTAGCAAAAGTGATTTTTTTTCTAAATGAGTTATTGTTTAGAATATTGTTTGAAAAATCAGTTGAGATGAAAAATAAATAAAAATAGCATGAATCTTATTGAATATCACATGCACAGATATATATTAATTATTATATATTTAAATTTAATAAAAAAATTAAATTATTATTAAAAAATTAAAAAAATCTAAAATATTTAATTAAATAAATTCTAATGGATATATTAGAATGTATATAAATATATATTTAATAATATATTACTTATTGGATCATTTATTCTTAATATATTTTTAAAAAAATTGAAAAAAGTGACTTCTATTATTATAATTATAAGTGACTTTTTTTTCTCCCCTCTGCTAGGCTTATTTAATTATTTGATGGGTTTTTGGGCAGCCGCACCCGGTTATCCAAAAAGACCCTACATCGCTATTCGTCAAAATGGTTGAGTTCCCAAGTCAGTAGCTGGTGAGCTATATTTATATGGCTCTCCAAGCCAGTATTAGGACCATTCTTCCAAAAACTTGCGCCGATGTATATATGCCCGTGTTTTTCTAAACAAACCATTTGACAGTGGTGTCAGCCTGTAAGGGTATGTTAATTACTCCATCTCTTAATTAATTTATAAATATTAAAAAAAAAGGCAAAAAAAAGTTGCTTTAGTTGAAAATGAATTGATTTATAACCAGCAAGGTTGAGTTAAAAAATAGATGTGGGAAACTTTTTGATTGACAATTTGTAAAAGATCCGTGATAGATCCTAAAACCCAACTCATTTAATATTTTTTCAATAAAATACATATTGTGCCAAAACTTCTTATAAAACAATAAAACCCAACTTGCTATAATATTGTGCTATCATTGTTATAAAATCGTTTAGATCTAATTTAATTTAGATGGTTTAGATTAAATTTTTTACCTATCAATTTCTTTTGAAAAAAATTATTTAAAAATCTTAAATATGAACCATTAAAATTCTATTTTCATGGTGAAGATCTCATCATGATAATGAGTACTTGGTACTTATACTTGTGATGAGCACGGAACCCATTTTGGTGCCTATCCTTTGGATAGGCACTGAGAGCACGTCGGATTTGGACGGTAAAGATTTTATTTTTTTAAATTAGTGATTTTTTAATAAAAAAAATATTTTTTAAAAAAATATTAGTTGAGAAATTATTTTTATTTTAGGTTTTCTATCTACTAAAATAATTTTTTTCCAAAAAATAAAAGGTAAAAAATACAAAATATAGACCACCCAGATCTGATCTAGACGGTCCAGATTGAATGAGCTCTCAGTGCCTTTCCTTTGGATAGGCACTGAATCTGGTTCTTGATGAGCACGCACTTTCCGGCCTCCATGGAGTACATCACATAAGCTTTTATGAATTACATACAAGCCACATTATCAGTCTTACGGTGTACCTTAATATATATAGATTATATTAGACACACACTCCAAAATAGTATTGGTGAACTAACAAGAAGATCCCAAAAGTCTCATTATGGTTCTCCAAACCATACAAATACCCACCTACCTCTATCTATATAAACACCGAGAAACCCCCATGGATTCTCATCAAAACTCAAACCAAAGCATTCTCATATATCTTTCTTCTTCTACTTCTCTAGTTCAGTTCATACTTCAACCATGGCCTCTTCCTGCAAATCCATTTTCCTCTCAGCTTTCCTTGTAGCTCTCACTCTCTCGAACATGATGAGTTCGAGCGTGGCAGCTCGTCATCTTCTCCAAACAACACAACCTACGATACCAAACTTGCCCGGAATTCCAAGTAACAATTTTCCTCCTTTGCCTACAATCCCAACTAACAATGTTCCTCCTTTGCCTACAAATCTCCCAAATCTTCCAAAACCAACAACTACACTTCCTCCTCTTCCTTCTCTGCCTACCATTCCAAAACTCCCACAAGCCACACTTCCTCCATTGCCAAACATGCCCTCTTTTCCCAGTATCCCAACTACCATTCCTTCCATCCCCTTCTTCTCTCCTCCTCCTTCCAATTGAAACCACTAAATGCTTCACTACTTGTGGCTCATCTGTTATTAGATGATACATCTATTGTAGCTGGTTTGGCAGCATATATACGTATTATTCATTTGTACTCGTTTAAATTTGCTTTATCTCACGTGTGTCTGTATGTTAGGAAGAGTGTATGTGGCTATACGCCATTTTCTTTTCACTCCGTTTTGGTGTGACATTTAGAACAGCGTGTATTTTGTTCCCTAGTACTGATTGTAATATTTGTTTTCACACATACTATTGTATACAATAATGCAGTTTATGCAATTATTGTTCTTCGATCTCATCTGAAACTTCTAAAGCCCCTATATTCGAGTACTCCATTGAATTAGACAACGAAAAGAGAGAAGGAATTGCTTATTTAACTGAAGGAATGATGGTTAAAGAGTTGTGTGACGGATCAAAATATTCTACAGCAAATACTCTAATCAAAGTACATTCACATTGCATAGATCACTCAACAAAAAGCGCAGCAAATTAAAGAGTAAATAGGCACGGGGAAGAGAAAATCTGTTCCGAAAGAGATCAGAGACCACAAAATTAAACCCATTTATATACCCAAATAGCCTAAGCCTAATTATGACACATTTTAGCCCATTAATATCTGGATTTTATATTTAAGGCCATTCATTCCATGGTAACAAAATGCAATTGTTGATAGATAATTCAAAACTATATAATAAAATGTTAGTAAACAAGGGCATGCTTGTTTTTGTTTTTTGCTTCTTCTTCTTCTTCTTCTTTTTTGTTTTTTTTCCAAAACAGTTTTATAAAAATATTTTAAAAAACAAATTCTGTAAAAAAAAAAAAAAATTGTCAATGTAGTTTTTTTTAAGAAAAAATATATTTTTGAAGTGTCGTTGTTGCAGTTGTTGCCAACAGTGACATGGAAATGGTTAGTGTTGGGTGTGGTGTTGATACTAGATATGTGTGGCAGCTTAAAAAGAAAAAGAAATATATATAGAAAAAAAAAACTCCTAGGAAACTGGTTTTATTTAAAAAAAAAATCTTGTTTTTTTACTTTTAAAAACAACTTAGCTTATTGAAATTATTTTTCCAAACAATTTTTTTTTTAAGGAAAAAATTTTTTAAAAAAAGAATCAAACAAGCGCCAAAATACCACGTTGGTTCTTCTTATGTGTTGAATTTGACGAAATTTGAGATACCAAGAAAAGAAAGCTAAGAAACTTAATATGTCTTAAATTGAATAACTTTAAGTCATATTCAATATTGCTACCTGTGCAACATACGGAATAAGTAATATTTATTTGTAACATAATATTATACTATTATGTGATTATTTTATAATCTTCTATTTTTTATATATTATTATCAAGTAAACGGTTTAAGGTTCATTATTACCCCTTTGATTACAAATATCTCATGTGAGACTTGAATTCAGGACTCTAAAAGATTTACCAGGGCCTTTTATCATTAAACCAATTCTACGTTAATTATAATAATATAATTTAAAGATTTAGCAGTCTGCATATAATTAGTTTTGGTTTCAAATGTTTCAACGGCAAAACTCCCAAATAATACAAAATTGATGCGATTGTGAAAGTATGTCAGCAAGGTATTTTTTAAAAAAATGGACGAAATGACATGCGATTGTGACAGTATGACAGGCTCATTCTCTGTTCTTAAGAAGTTTTTTATTTATTCTTAAATAATTTAAATGACATACAAGTACAATAAAAATAAGGAAAAAATCAGTTTTGTTTTTTTAAATTAATAAACTGAAAAAAGAATTTTATTTAATTTAATTCTAAACATCTATTTTGTTTTTTATATTTTCTTTATAATGGAATGCATTATTAAAATGGGTATGAAATGTATGGTGGATGCTCTTGGAAATGGTCTAAGGGCTATCATAATTTAATTAAATATAAGAGTATATTTTCATTAAGTTTTCATGAAAAATTACAAACAAACGCTTGAATCTAATATTCTTAATTATTTATTATTCATACTAACATAGCTAGCAATCATCTCTTAAGACATTATTGAAGTGCATTTTGTGTGCGATTAGAAAAACATACCCTTACAGGCTGACACCACTGTCAAATGGTTTGTTAAGAAAAACAAGGGCATATTCATCGGCGCAAGTTTTTGGAAGAATGGTACTAATACTGGCTTGGAGAGCCATATATACATAGCTCACCAGCTGCTGACTTTGGAACTCAAGTATTTTGACTAATAACGATGTAGGGTCTTTTTGGATAGCTGTGTGCAGCTGCCCAAAAACCCATCAAATAATTAAATAAGCTTAGCAGAGGAAAAAAAAAAAGTTCATATAAACAGTCTGTGATGGTTCCATGGGTTTGGTTGGCTTCTGGAAAAAAAGAGTCACTTGTAATTGTAATAGAAGTCATTTTTTTCAGCTTTCAGAAAATAAAAATATTAAGGATAAATGATCCAATAAGCAATATATTATTAAATATATATTTATATGCATTCTAATTTATCCATTATAATTTATTTAATTAAATAATTTAGATTTTTTAATTTTCTTTGTAACATCCCATTTTCATAAGCATTTTTATACAGAGCTGTGTGTTGAAAACATTTCTTAAAAGAAAGAGTAACTAAATAATATTGTATGTAATGTAAATAACTGAATATATAACAATACAGTCATCCATATGTCTGTCACACTAAACTAAAATATCAAAAAAAAAAAAAATTAGGTTTTCACAGGGTCTTCACGCCGTCTTCTTACCCTTGTCCTCGATCTTGACTCCCTGGGATCCTGAGGCTACAGCAGGGGCTGAGGTTCAATTCCCATTGAATCTCAGGTAACGGTTAACCTCATGCTTATGTAAACAGTATATGACAGTTATCACAGATATACAACATAATCATAGTTTCAAAAACACATAACCACATGTACGGCAATAACATAACACAGCCACTGCAATATGTATGTTACCCCAGTCTGCACATAACCAATGCCACAACGGCCCATCGTGTTCTCAGCGCTAGGAAAACTCAACGGTGTTATCAAGACTATAACCCGTATACAATTCAACAATCATGAGCAATTTCAAAACAGAGTATCATCATGTGAAACAACTACCATATATAACCATACCATAAGCATAAGAGTTAAGGTTATAATACGCGTCCGTACCTGAGTTTCACGGGTTGTTGGGTACGTTTCGTTGACGGTACGCGAGCACAGTCTATCCTAAAAGGGTAATATTGTCTCAATTAATTCTCAAACAACATTTCAAGAGACATCTTGGCCACACTTGACATTTTTACCCTTGAATGATTTATTTCTAATTATTTCCACTTAATTTTTGGAAAAAACGTTAATTCAGCATTTCTGGGCAGAATTTCGCCTAACTTCGAAAAATCATAACTAATTCCACAAAAATCGAAATGAGGATTCGTAAAATTTCTTGGAATTCTTGAGATGTCTACTTTCAAGGAAAAATATTATAACTTACCCAGAACTCCTGGATAATTCTCAATTTCCAGAATTCAAACCATTGCCCAGATTTTCGCCCAGAAAATGTAACTTAACTTCTAAGATTTTTATCTTTTTGCACAGAGCTTCAAATGACACACTCTTTATAGATTTAGAAAGCCCTATATGTCTACTTTCATCATGAATGTTTTCAGAATTTTAGAACATCATCTTCATCATAAAATACTAGCATCTTTATTACTTACTCAGATTTTACTGATTTTGCCAGAGCTTCGCTATTTTGATCCTAATCTTCCAAAAATTTTGATATAACTCCTTCTTCATCAATTTTTCGAAATAGAGACAATGGAAACCTCAAAAACATGAAATTAAAACTGTATATGGAAGATTGAAGATTAAAACAACTTTTTCTAGCATTTCTACTTATAAACTAAGAACTTAAACTTAGAAGCTAAGAACTCTTATACCTCTTGAAGACTTCTTGTATCTCTTTCTCCAGCAGCTCCTCCCTCTCTTACTCTCCCTAAATTGCAGCCAAGGCTAGAAGGATTGGTGTGAGGAATGTGTTTAGCCAAGGCTCTCTATTTATAGGCAAGGAGAGGTTAAACATCTTGCAACTCTTGCTTGATCTTGGCTCTTGGATCATTACTTGGAGAGAAAGAAATGATCTTGGCCTTCCTCTCCCTCTTGGCCGAAATTTCCCCCTCCCCCTTCTAGAAATTTGTTTGCTTGGTCCTCAAGAAAAGCCTCTTCTTCATTAAGTTAATCCTAATTAATCCCAAATCCTAATTTAGTTAGGTGTAAGTTGGTATTTAAATTCAAAATCCAATCTCACTTTTGAAATCCTAATTTTATGGTTAGATTTATGGTGATTTTTAATTCCCAAAATACTTAAGTATGAATCTTAAGAGTAACCGAAAATAATCTTGGGAATAGCCCAGTTGAAGCTCATATTCCACTGAGTTCAAATATGTATTTATCTTTAAAATCTAATTCCAAGATTCCAAGTTATGATTTATTTCCTATAGATTTTTATCTAAGATATACTAATTTTCTTTTTTATACCTTTGACTTATTGATTTTGGGTTTTCAAGTTAATATCATTGCATAATTTATTTATTCTTTTATTGAAGAGATTTTTATCCCATAGGATTAAATTAGGAATAATGAGTTAAATCCTAATTTAATCCCTAAAATATTGTTTTATATGTTAACAAGCTAAATAAATTTTTAGATTCTTGAATTCTATGGAAAAATTGCCTATAAATGAAAATAAATAAAATACCAAAATTTGAGATCCCATATTCACCTATTTAAAATAGGTATTATTTATAGAAATATAATATTTAAAATAAATATTTTTTTCTGGGTATTACATTCTTCAATAATAATTTAAATATATAATAATTAATATATCTCTGTGTGTGTGATATTCAAAAAGATTCATGGTATTTTCATTTATTTTTCATTTCAACTAATTTTTCTAACACTATTCCAAACAATAACTCATCTAAAAAAAAGTCGTTTTTGCCACCGTTATTTCAAACATAAATCAAATCTACAATCTAACTTTTATCATTAGCAAAATTAACGGTGTTAAAAAAATAGAATTAAAAATATACTTTAAAAAAATTAATGAATTAAAAGTATATATATAAAACTTAAAAAACTGAAAGTATACATTAGTGTTTGAAATTATTACGAGAGACCACTGAAGATTCACAGCCGAACTTTTAGCAATTCGAAATATAAAACAGCAAAAAAAATTTAAAAAAAGATTATAATGTTACCGTACTAACCAGAGGGCTTAGCATAGAACCCAGAGACCAGAATACTCCTTTTATTTGCATCTTATAAATATAATTTATAATCATTTATCCACAATTTGCAATTACAACTGTTTTGGGACCTTACCATTTGATTATAACAGTTTTTTTTATTCAAAGACAGATGAAGTTAACCCAAACTGAACCCTCGTTACTGCCGCCATTATTAATTTATTCTCATCAATTGAATGATGAAGACGTGGATTTGGCTTCTTTAAATTTTTCAAAACCACGTACTGAGACGATGTTTTGTTCCATATAAATAAAAATAGCAATTAATTTGCACGAGACATTTTAAGGGTGATATAATAAAAATGGATGAGGATAAAATATTGATCATCAACAAGTGCTGTTGAAGTGGAAGGGGTATCACCCGTTTAATATAAGCGTTTATTATTTTTATTTTTACTGCAGAAATTTTTTTTTCCTGGCACACTTACATCAAAGTGAGTGGGTCCTATTAATATTTTCTCTCTTCTCTATTTACAATAGGATCTACTCACTTTGATGTGAGGGTAGCAGAAAAAAAAATTCTGCAGCAAAAGTAGAAAAATTAATCCTTTAATATAATGATATTTAAGCTTACGTGAATGCAAAATAAAATAGCATATTGACTAAATTTTGAACAATTTTCTCGAGCCGTGCGATATATATATATATATATATATAATTTTTGAAATAATGATTGATCCGTGTCACGCCCTCTGGAAGAGAATTTGTGGACAGCTACTTGATCCACTTGCGCCCTTTGTTTAAATCTATATTTAGCATCAAAGCTAATATATCAAATGTAATGGAAGATCATACTTTCAGAAACATTTTGCTCTTTTTCTTTTGAAAATCTCATATTCAACCTTAGATTAAAAAAATAAATGTTTTAGATTTAACATTTTCTGAATTGATTTCTGCCCCAGGATTTCATGTCTAGTCCATTTTGGAGGGCGCATTATAACTTGTGCATAAAAAAGAGAATCAATGCTGACTTAATTTGCCAAGTGACATTATTAAAAAAGAAACCAATAAAGTTATACCCTCTTCGTCGCCCTATATATAAAGGCATGCTTATAGGTTTTCTCAGCATCGATCAAGAGCGTCACAAACTAAAACAATAATGGCTCTTAGAGTTGAATATTCTTGTCTTGCTTTTCTAATCTCACTACTCGTGAGCTTCGCTGCCATGGCTAATGCTGTAAGTAATTGCTCTCTTGTAAGCTTTTCTCTTCTACTTATTTTGTGTGTGTGTGTCACTGCATGCATTCTAAAATATATATCTATATCTAAAAGTTTAATATTCACGCAGCAGCAGTGCCAATATGTTGTGAGAGTTAAGACAGGAGATCGCCGTAATGCAGGAACGGACTCCATTATCAGCCTCAAGTTAATGGCGTCTAATGGAAATAGCTTTACCGTCAACAACCTCGAAGGTTGGGGAATAATGGCACCCGGTCACGATTACTTCGAGCAGGGCAACCTTGACATCTTTAGCGGCAAGGCCACATGCGTCAATCTTTGCGCCATCACCGTCACCTCCAACAATGCTGGATACAAGCCAGGGTGGTACTTGGATTACGTCGAAATCACCGTCAGCGGCGGTGTATCTAAGAATGTAAGATTTCCAGTGAACCAGTGGCTGGCTCTGGACGAAAGACCCCATCATCTCTATGCCGACGTCAACCTATGCCCCCGCTTCGGTGGTTAGGAACCAATTCTACATTAGCAAAATCTTAACATTACCTCTTTGCCTTATTAGCAATACAAATATAAAAAAATAAATAGGTCCTCATGAGGTAGTATTATGTATCTGGCTTCTGTTTTTGTGTTGTGTGTTATGTTGTACTCGTATTTGTCTTGTGTCTCATTTCAATATGAATAATAATTCCCCTTCATGGGGCGAACTTATCGTCTTGTCCGGATTAACATGTTTAACTTCTTGATGACAGTAAAGTGTGAAATAAATTTTCTAAAAATCGCAACGATTTTTTTTTTTTTTTTGTGTGTTTTTTTAAAAAAACATCCGTTCGGAAGTGAAATAATTAGTAACCATTTTAAAAAATAAAGTTACAACCTTGGAGTCTTATTATGTGGACTCTTTCTTCTTCGGTTTACAAAAAATGAAACAAAACAAGAAAAAGAGACGCTGGTTGGGAAAGCGAGAGTGACTGAGTAAGTGACACACAAGCGTAAAATTACTGATAGGGAAAAACAATTCTCATGTTGTAGAAAAAGTGTTTTCTCATGTCAAACACACATGAAATGGTAGGACCCACATATACATATATTAATTCATATATGTATATGTGGGTCTCACATTTCATGTGTGTGTAAGAATCTTAGTTTTCTCATGCAACATGAGAAAACTAAACCTCATTTAATTTGTTTCTATTTTAAAATATAAGTTACTCTGTGACTGCTTATGCTAATTAAATTTTGCATGAAAACTAACGTAAGCCTCATTTCTCAAAGAATATTATTAGCGCGGCTACTTATAAATTTTATATCATAGATGTACACAAATTATTTCCAAGTTAAATAAATTTCCAAGCAAATTGGAAAATTTTAACATTCTTCTTATTCTGAAATCCATACATAAATACTAGTTTTCAAAATTAAATTAATCATTATATAAATCCTTGTTTTGTTTTATTTGATAATGAATCGTGTACTATGGTATGGACACACTCTTCACCCATATATTAATTGTTTTGGAAGAATTTCCCTCCCGTGCTCATATGATGCGACTAAGTAACTTATTTATTATTTTTGATCTCTAAAAAAAAAAACTATGTCTTATATTTATGACTAGAGGAATACTTTGAATTTGCAGCGGTGTGGGTGTGGTGAGGACGGGAGATCATTGTGGTTCATATAACAATATTAGGCGCAATATGGTTCTTCGACTTACTTGTTCTATTTACTGGCATATTATCATTACTCCATTATTGTGATATTTAGTTTTTTTATAAAAAAAAACCATTTTTTTCATTTTGTTTCGATTAAATTATTTATTCACTCATTAATATTACAAAATGGTTACGCTGTCTTGCCATTTGACTATAATATGGTAATTAACCGATTTTTTAAAAGCAAAATTATAGAAATTAGTTCCACTATTCTTAAATTTCATTGCTCTTCTTTCGTGTGGGTGTGTGTATATATATTATAAAAAATGGGTGCGTGATTGTAATTTTACTTATTATACTGATTGCTGCATCTCATTTTTAGATTTGTTGTTGCAAAGAACGGAATCGTGTCTGATGAATTTTCTTCAAATAATCGATCTGTCATTGGGAGGAGCCTGACGTTGTTAGCTTAGACATGCTTAGTTTTTTGTCATTGAGTGCATGTTTTGTGTTACTTATCCGGCCGGATGGAAAGAAAAGTAGGGAGGAAACAAAATGAGAAGAGAGAAAAATGAGGAGAAGGGAAAAACAGGTAGAACATATTAGCACTCTCCCAGCCTGGATGATTGAGAGAAAGCTGGGAGGACAGAAAATAGGTAAATATTTGATGACTAAAATGCCCTTACCCTTGTATTAAAATAATCAAATTTAAAATTAAATTAAATATCGCAATGTTAAAATATTTTAATATTGATATCATCAAATAATTTAAAATGATAAATATATATTTTTATAAAATAATTTTAAAAAAATACCATTTTAAAGTTAAAAATAAAAAAGTGGATAATTTTTAGAATTAAATATGATTATACCTCAATCAATGTTATTAATAACCGACAAAAAATAAAAATATTATCACAAATAAATATTACTTATACCGGGTGTTGCACAGGTAACCATATTGAATATGAGTAAACTTAAAAGTTATTCAATTTAAGACATATTAAGTTTCTTAGCTTTATTTTCATGGTATCTCAAATGAGTTAAGTACCAATTTTGTCTTGGAAGTACACGCCTAGGAGCAATTTTGCCTTTGACGTTTTTGACGTAGCAATGTTGCCAATAAAGTATCAAAACGTAGCAATGTTGCCCTTCCGTTAAAAACCCTAACGTTGACCATTAGTTGACCGTTAGGGTTTTTAACGGAGAGGCAAAATTGCTCCTGGGCGCATACTTTAGGGGGCAACATTGCTACGCCAAAACATAGCAATGTTGTCCCTAAAGTATCAAAATGTAGCAATGTTGCCCCAACGTTAAAAACCCTAACGACCGTTAGGGTTTTTAACGTTGGGGCAACATTGCTACGTTTTGATACTTTAGGGATAACATTGTTACGCTGAAAACATCCAGGGCAAAATTGCTCATAAGCGTGTACTTCCGGGATAAAATTGGTACTTAATCCTATCTCAAATTTGGTCAAATTCAACACATAAAAGGTACGAACGTGGTATTTTGGGGCTTGTTTGATTCTTTTTTTTAAAAAAAAAAAATCCTTGTTTGGAAAAATAATTTCAATAAGCTAAGTTGCTTTTAAAAGTAAAAAAATAAGATTTTTTTTAAATAAAACCAGTTTCTTAGTATTTTTTCTTTATATATATATATATATATATATATATATATATATATATATATATATATATATATTTCTTTTTATTTTTAAGTTGCCGCATATCTAGTATCAACACCACACCCAACACTAACCATTTCCATGTCACTGTTGGCAACAACTGCAACAACAACACTTCAAAAACATATTTTTCAAAAAAAAAAAAACTACATACACAATTTTTTTTTTTACAGAATTTGTTTTTAAAAACAATTTTATAAAACTGTTTTGGGGGGAAAAAAAGAAGCAGAAAACAAAAACAAGCATGCCCTTGTTTACTAACATTTTATTATATAGTTTTGAATTATCTATCAACAATTGCATTTTGTTACCATGGAATGAATGGCCTCAAATATAAAATCCAGACAGTAATGGGCTAAAATGTGTCATAATTAGGCTTAGGCTATTTGGGTATATAAATGGGTTTAATTTCGTGGTCTCTGATCTCTTTCGGAACAGATTTTCTCTTCCCACTGTGCCTATTTACTATTTAATTTGCTGCGCTTTTTGTTGAGTGATCTATGCAATGTGAATGTACTTTGATTAGAGTATTTGCTGTAGAATATTTTGATCCGTAACACAACTCTTTAACCATCATTCCTTCAGTTAAATAAGCAATTCCCTCTCTCTTTTCGTTGTCTAATTCAATCGAGTACTCAAATATAGCGGCGTTAGAAGTTTCAGATGAGATCGAAGAACAATAATTGCATAAACTGCATTATTGTATACAATAGTATGTGTGAAAACAAATATTACAATCAATACTAGGGAACAAAATACACGCTGTTCTAAATGCCACGCCAAAACGGAGTGAAAAGAAAATAGCGTATAGCCACATACACTCTTCCGAACATACAGACACACGTGAGATAAAGCAAATTTAAACGAGTACAAATGAATAATACGTATATATGCTGGCAAACCAGCTACAATAGATGTAGCATCTAATAACAGATGAGCCACAAGTAGTGAAGCCTTTAGTAGTTTCAGTTGGAAGGAGGAGGAGAGAAGAAGGGGATGGAAGGAATGGTAGTTGGGATAGTGGGCATGTTTGGCAATGGAGGAAGTGTGCCTTGTGGGAGTGTTGGAATGGTAGGCAGAGAAGGAAGAGGAGGAAGTGTAGTTGTTGGTTTTGGAAGATTTGGGAGATTTGTAGGCAAAGGAGGAACATTGTTACTTGGGATTGTAGGCAAAGGTGGTAATCCTGTAGGCTTAGGCAAGTTACTTGGAATTCCGGGCAAGTTTGGTATCGTAGGTTGTGTTGTTTGGAGAAGATGCCGAGCTGCAACGCTCGAACTCATCATGTTGGAGAGAGTGAGAGCTACAAGGAAAGCTGCGAGGAAGATGGATTTGCAGGAAGAGGCCATGGTTGATGAAGTATGAACTGAAATAGAGAAGTAGAAGAAGAAAGATATATGAGAATGCTTTGGTTTGAGTTTTGATGAGAATCCATGGGGGTTTCTTGGTGTTTATATAGATAGAGGTAGGTGGGCATTTGTATGGTTTGGAGAACCATAAAGAGACTTTTGGGATCTTTTTGTTAGTTCACCAACACTATTTTGGAGTGTGTGTGTGTGTCTAATTTATATATATAATCGTGCTACACCGTAAGATTGATAATGTGGCTGGTACGTAATTTGTAAAAGCTTATGTGATGTACTCCATGGAGGCCGGAAAATGTGTGCTCATCACAACTATAAGTACTAAGTACTGATTACCATGGTGAGATCTTCACCCAGTGAAAATAGAATTTTAACGGTTCATATTTAAGATTTTTAAATATTTTTTTAAAGAAATTGATAGGCAAGATATATTTATTGTAGATCATATACATATTACAATAATGTTTTTTTTGAAAAATAAAAGTAAAAACATTAATCTAAACCATCTAAATTAGATCTAAATGATTTTATAACGATGATAGCACAATACTATAACAAGTTGGGTTTTGATGTTTTATAAGAAGTTTTGGCACAATACGTATTTTATTGAAAAAATATTGAGTTGGGTTTTAGGATCTATCATGATCTTTTACAAATTGACAACCAAAAAGTTTGCCACATCAATTTTTTAACTCAACCTTATTGGTTATAAATCAATTCATTTTCAACTAAAGCAACTTTTTTTGCCTTTTTTTTAATATTTATAAATTAATTAACAGATGGAATAATTAACATACCCTTACAGGCTGACACCGCTGTCAATGGTTTGTTAAGAAAAACAAGGTCATATATTCATCGGCGCAACTTTTTGGAAGAATGGTACTAATACTAGTTTGGAGAGCCCCACACACACACACACACACATATATATATAGCTCACCAGCTGCTGACTTTGGAACTCAAGCATTCTGACTAATAACGATGGAGGATCTTTTTGGATAGCTGTGTGCAGCTGCCCAAAAACCCATCAAATAATTAAATAAGCTTAGTAGAGGGGAAAAAAGTTCATTTAAACAGTTTGTGATGGTTGCGTTGGTTGATAGGTTTCTGGAGAAAAAGTCACTTGTAATAGAAGTCACTTTTTTCAACTTTTAGAAAAAAAAAATATTAAAGATAAATGATCCAATAAACAATACATTATTCAATATATATTTATATGCATTCTAATTTATCCATTTGAATTTATTTAATTAAATACTTTAGATTTTTTAAATTTTTTCAATAATAATTTAATTTTTTATTAAATTTAATTTTTTATCTTCAATTATCACCAATGCAAAAAAGAGCTTTAAGACTGCTTCATTTAAATTGGATTATAGAGAATCAGGTCTTAAGAGTATGATTGGTGACAATTTTGTAAATATAAAAAAAATTTTTGATCTGATTATAAAGGATCCGGTCTTAAAAATATGACCAGTCGCACTTTCGTAAATATATAGAATACTTTTAAAACCAGATTATAAAAGATCCGGTCTTAAAAGTATAACTGGTGGTAATTTCGTAAATATATAGAATACTTTTAAGACTGGATTATAAAACTTCCAATCTTAAAAGTATGACCGGTGACAATTTCGCAAATATTTTGAGAAGACGCCGATCATAAATGAGTCTGAGAATGCGATACTTTTTTCCTTCGCTTAATTGGAATTATATACATATGGTAATAAGTAAATAAACTTCTGACCTAGGCAGTTCTTATAATCTAGGGATTACAATCAGTAATATAATTACGAAATTCAAAAAATCATAATCTGCTAACTTAATTCCTAAAATCTCTCTAACAACTTAATTAAAATAATTGTATAATATAATTGTATATGCTAAATAATTAAATCTGAACTTCCAACAAATATATAAAACACTTTTAAGACCGGATTATAAAAGATTTGGTCTTAAAAGTATGACGGATGACAATTTCATAAATATATAGAACACTTTGAAGACCGGATTATAAAATATATGGTCTTAAAAGTATGACCGGTGGTAATTTCGTAAATATATAGAACACTTTTAAGACCAGATTAAAAAAGATCAAGTTTTAAAAATATACTATTAAGACTGGTTTTTACAAATAGCCGGTCTTAAAAGTGTTTAAAAAAAACCTAAATTCGCTAAACTCGTTGAGTCCGTGAGTGTGCTTGTCTTTTTGATGATATAACATTTATTTAGTCATAGATTCAACAAGTATCCCAAGACCTTCACGGGTCAAATCCTTAGTAAGAATGGCATCCTCTTCCTCTAACCTACTCATAATCTTCGTAAGTCGTCCTAAGAGCCACACAATCAAATCCTTGGCAACGTTGGCAGTGAGATGCTTCAAGGGTTTTGCGATGGCGTCAACTCCAATCCTCAGCAACAACGCAAGTGCACTACTTCGAGGATTCTAGAGGACGACGGCTCCTTCTTCTTCGATCTATGGCTCCTCCCATGCCGCCTTCGCACAAATCCGGCTTAAAATCAAACCTAGATCTCTTCTTGTTTAAGTCTGTTTGCTCCTACTTGGACCGCTCTTAGATTTGGAGTTCGATTTTGGTTGCTTGAAGCTTTGCCAGCATCGACAAAAGGATCTTGCTCAGATTTGGTTGCTTTAATCTTGTGATTTTTTTGTAGATCTAGACTTCGATTTCATCTTTGATTTTATATTGATTCAAATTCAATTTCCATGGTGAATGATTTCTATTTCTTATTATGTTTTCTTATTTCTGGACTGTGTATTTATCTTTTTTGTTTTTCTTGTTGGTGTTGCTTTCGATCTTCTCTTCTTTTTTGTTTTTCTTGTTGATATTGCTTCCAATCTTCTATTGGTTCTCCGTCGCTGATGATGGAGGGACATTCAAAATGTTGCCAAATCTGGTGATTTGGGACCGGTTGTTTCATTTGGGTTTTTTTTTATTATTATTTTGAAACATTTTTAAGACCGGATATTTCAAAAGTTCGGTTTAAGTTTTTAAGACCGGTTGTTCATCCAGTCTTAAAAGTTACAGACTTTTAAAACCGTCTGGAACAAGATCGGTCATATATCCAGTCTTATGAGGTTTTTTTGTCCGATTTTAAAAGGCTTTTTTGTACTAGTGTATCACAATATATACAATAATTAATATATCTTTGTGTGTGTGTGTAATATTCAATAAGATTCATGGTATTTTCCTTTATTTATCATCTCAACTGATTTTTCAAACACTATTTCAAACAAGAACTCATCTAGAAAAAGTCATTTTTGCCACTGCTATTCTAAATAAAAAGTACATCTACAATTTGACTTTTATCATATGTTTCGTTTGTAAGAGGCTATCTATAAAAAAGTCATTTCTACTGTCACTACTTCAAACCAACACGTAATTGGCTCTAAAGCTGCTGAATTGGGGAACCACACCCACATAATTATCTATTGGAATGACATTAGATGACGACTTTGAAAGCAATTTTACGATGATTAAATACCCTAATTTTTCGCAAAATGATTATTTAAGGACATTCTAAAAAATATTAATTGTAATTAAAAATCTTGAATAAACAGAAATCTAAATTGCAGCAATTACAATGCCACCTCTTCATCCTAAGAAAAGGGGGTTGAAATATGCCTAGTTCACCATTCAAGAGTAGGACCCAAGCCCAATACGAATTGGGTTATTACCTAAATATGTAGACATATAAGTTTAACGGAAAAATTTTAGGGAGAATTATATTTAGGTCTCAAGAACCAGAATTAATTACAAAAAAGTCTCAAGGGATTTTTTTTATAGTAATTACAAAAATCTTAACAATAGAAAATGTCATTTTAACAATTGAAAATGCCATATTTACAACTGGGACTTTTTTTATACTAAAATTCTAAGACTTTTTCTAATTTTTTTTGTTCCTTGGGACCTAAATGTAATCTCCCAAAATTTTAACTTTGTGGTATGAAATTCAAATTAGAGTAACTACCCATATTGAGATATGAGTTAATATCAACTGTTGGAATCAATTTTTAAGATACTGAGTGTGTTTTGAAAGAGCTTTAAGTAGCTTTATGTCATATAACCCCCCCCCCCAAAAAAAAAAGAGCAATAGAAAAAAGCCTTAAATGAAATGTTTAAGTAGAGCTTTAAGTTCATTGTTTTTTTTTTTTAAAAAAAAAAAGCTCATAAATTTAATGAGGAAAAAGCTTAATGGGGTAGCTTTTAGGAAAAAATTCTCAACTTTTTGATGTGAGCCCCCGCCACTTTTACCACCATAAAATCAAACGCAAATCATATTTATAACATGACTTCTTTTTTCCTATCAGGTTTCTGTAAAAATTAAATAAAAAATAAGTCATCACTCTCACCGCTAACCCAAACATACGTATTAATAGAAAACTTACATAACTTACATAAAACTTCTCTCTGGTTCTCTTCCACTATGATGGTGAATATACCATAAAACATGACTGGAGTCCATATTGGTGTTCCAATCTCATGTAGTTACTTCAGTCTTCAGCGAACTAATTGGATTCCAGGTACGCTCCAAACCCTTCAAAATTATTGATAACAATGACAACACCAGCATCGCCATTGAACGCCTCCGGCAGGAACACATACAGTTTCTCCAAGTGAGGAGATTCATTCTTCTTTACTATAGTTTTTAATGGGTTCCTCAATTTAAGGCAATATGTATAAGAGTCTTTCGAGAAAGCCAGAGATATATCTATTTCAATCACCACCAAAGGGCAATTTCATGAAAAGAAACATGTTGCGATCCGGGAAAAAAATCAAATTCGGGGATTCAAAAATATGAAACAATATGATTTGTCTAACTATTATATATGTGGGTGTGCGCAGCGCACACATAGTTTTTTGTTATGTGATGTTATAATAATATTTTTTACATGATATTAAATCTCAAACACTTAAATTTGGTCTAACGGTGAGAATAAAAAAGTGGATGGAAGTGTATGCACTATCAAAAAAGGGTTACTACTACCCTAAAAGATATTCCTTTTTAAAAAAAGAAAGTTACAAGTTAATGTTTATATATTTATCGTCCTAAACTATAGTTTAGGAAGCCTAAATTAATTTAAGGCGTCCTATAATAATTTCAGGATGCCTAAAATGTGATCCTTTTGGCGCTAAAAAGCATTTGTTTGGCGCCATATGGTGCCATGAAGAATATTTTCTGGCATTAGATAATATATTTTTTATTATTGGCGTCCTACATATAAGTAAGGAAACCTAAAAAGATTAATTGTTTGGTGCCATGGCACATTTGGAGAACTTTTTTGGCGGCAGTGAAATAAATTTTTAATATTTGGCATTTTCAGGCGTCCTTTTTTTAGAAAAGGACTTCTTAAGTTAATTTTAGGCTTCCTTAGGTAACTATAGGATGCCTTAAATAAAGCATTTTATTTTATTTTTTTTTCTTTATAGGCGTCATTTCTTAATAAAGGACTTCTTAATTTTTCTTTTAGGCTTCTTAAGGTACCTAGAGGACGCCTTAATTGAAGGTTTTTTTTTTTTTTATTTTTCTTTCTTTTTAGGTGTCCTTTAATATTTATAGGACTTCTTAAGGATTTTTTTAGGCGTCCTTTCTTGATAAAGGACTTCTTAATTTTTCTTTTAGGCTTCTTAAGTTATCTAGAGGACACCTTAATTGAAGGTTTTTTTTTTCTTTTAGGCGTCCTTTACTATAAGTAGGACTTCTTAATGTCTATTTTAGGCTTCCTTTTTCGTTATAAGGACGCCTTACTATCTAATATTGCGACATATTATTATACACTCCTCATCGTCGTCACACACATACCCTATTCTCTCCTCCCCTGCTCTCTGATTCGCCGAAAACTACTCACTTGTTGATGTCTAAAAATCGTCCCCTCCGTCTAAAAACCCTAAAATCCATCTCCTCTGTCTACAAATATGTCTCCTCCGTCTACAATCTCACTTGTTGCTGTCGATTTGTGTTTAATCTCGTTGATTATTGCTGCTCTTCATTCTTCAAATAAGGTATAATACCCTCTTCGTGTTGTCTTAGCATTTGTTCTCGCTTTCTCTCCAACAATCAACTCTTTCCCCTGATTTGTGCTCTTTCAATTTTCCCAAAGTGTGTTTTCTTCATCATTTGTTTTATCTCTTCTTGGTTATTGTTGAGAGCCCTGATTGGATATGGAGAAAGAAGGCCTTGGGTTGTTGCTTCCAGAAAATCGAACAAAGCAAGTGGAAGTCAAGGTTTAATAACATTCAATAATTTTATTTGAATTTTCTCAGCTTGGCTTTTCCTCTGGTGGCAATTCAAGGCTTGAAGAGTGATTTCAAAATTTATCACATTTGTAGTCCAGAGGCTTCGGCGTGAAGGTGAATATCAATGGAGGAGGTGATATGGTGTAAAATTAATATATTATGTTTGCCTGCAATGATAAGTAAGGAAGCCCCCAAATAAATCCTCAGGAATTTTACTTTGAAGGTATTATTTGCTTCTATTCTTTAATCTCGTTGAGCATTATTTCATTTGATAAAAGCTTATGGTCTCCAGACCCTCTAGAAGTTGAAGAAGATGAACCTCCCAAATAGCAACAACCTCGTTTATTTCTTTTTCATTTTGCTTCATGATTTTGTTGGTTTTGGATATGGGTTATTTGTTGGTTTTATGGCATGTTAAACTTGCCATCACCATATATATCTTCAATTTCTTCTACAGCTCCAAGTGATTTCTTCTACACAATTGAGTAATAGGTTACAGGGTTTAAGAATTATTGATTTTTAGATAACACTTGTTGGCAGTTATTTTCAAACTCGAATTTGATAAAATATTCGAAGTTGATAATCTCATATTAAATTTAAGAATTAATATATGTTTCTAGTTTTCACAATTGTTCAATTTGAAATGTAGAGATGTGAATTTTATATCTGAATTTGATTAATACACCTTGTTCAATTTTGATGTTCGATTTTAAAATGAAATCAAATTTGAAGTTAGTAGTGTCATATCAAGTATAGGAACTAATCCATGCTTGTTTTCTCATTTTTCACAAATGTTTAGAGTTGTAAATT
This sequence comes from Acacia confusa, assembly GCA_037074495.1. NCBI lineage: Eukaryota > Viridiplantae > Streptophyta > Magnoliopsida > Fabales > Fabaceae > Acacia > Acacia confusa. Next base: position 8,796,863 of record CM073504.1, on the reverse strand, counting down.
TCACATCCGTAAAATTTTTGTGCAATCCTCAACTCTAATCATTTTCCCAAAGGTTAAATAATTCTAAGGTTGTCTTTATTGTTGTTGTTTTTAGGTTGAATTGAGCAAAGAAATTTCAAGCGTCGGAATTTAAAGTTGAAGTAAGTATAGTTAAATATTGTTGTTTTTATGTTGATGTGCATTGGACTAGGTAAACTTTGTGGTGTGAATCATGATGCTTAGAAGTCCATTATTTGTAGTTCATGACTTAGACAACTTAGCTATATTTTTATATTTTGTATTGATGAAATTATTGAATTTAATAGATGATATTTTCGAAATCGCCTTAGTTAGTAAGTTTAGTTGAATTAAACTGAAATGGTATGTTTATGAAATTTTGGATGTCTTACTGTTGAGGGGAAATGTTGCCGAATTTTTTTTTACAAGATTGAGAAAAAAGCATGTCGTTATCGACATTCTTATGAACCTGACTATTGTTGGAAATGTCTTAGGTGGTAATAAAATGGGTCATGATTGGATGAATGCGTTGAGAACTAGTGAAGAATATGAGAATGGGGTGGAAGAGTTTATTGAATTTGCAAGAAGGAATGTGGCTACAAAAAATGGGATGTATTATTGTCCATGTGTTAATTGCTTAAATGGGGTTCGACGGGATATTGCTATTATAAGGGATCACCTAATTTGTGATGGAATAAACCTTCGATACACAACGTGGATATGGCATGGTGAGAATGTAACTACCAGTGTGTCCCCCAAAAATGAAGTTGAGGTAGATAACGATGGAATGGAGAGAATGATTCATAATGTTCAGATCGAATCTTTTGCACAACCGCATGAATATGATAGCGTGTGGATTGATGCAGACACACCCTTGTTCTCTGGGTGTACTAAGTATACACGGTTGATTGGGACCTTACATTTGGTCAACTTAAAGGCAACTTGTGGGTGGACCGATAGTAGTTTCACGTCACTGCTTGAATTGTTGTGTGATATGTTGCCAGATGACAATGTGCTTCCAAATCGTATGTATGAGGCCAAGAAAATCTTGTCTAGGATGGGCATGGAGTATAAAAAGATACACAGTTGCCTTAATGATTGCATATTGTATAGAAATGAGTATGAAGGCTTGAGTAATTGTCCGAAGTGTAAAACTTCATGATACAAAGTGAAGAAAGGTGGTGGTTTTGGAGATCAAACAACAAAAAGTCAACCGTTGAAGGTATTGTGGTACCTTCCAATAATATCGCGGTTTAAATGTCTCTTTACTAGTGAAGCAACAACGAAGAAGTTGAGATGGCATTCTGATGAGAGAATATTCGATTGAAAATATCTTCGGCACCCAGCTGACTCTCCATAATGGAAGAAAATAGACAAAATGTTCCCTCAATTTGGCAGTGAGCCAAGAAACCTTCGTCTAAGGCTTTGTACAGATGACTTCAATCCGTATCGAACTCTTAGTAGCACCCATAGTGCATGGCCGGTTCTCCTTGTAATATACAACTTACCTCCCTGGCTATGTATGAAACACAAGTATGTGATGCTCTCTATAATGATTTCTGGACCAAAATAGCTCGGGAACAATATCGATGTGTACTTGGCACCATTGGTTGAGGATTTGAAGAAATTGTGGGAAGAAGGCGTAAATGTGTTTGATGCATATAAGGAGTCCTTCAAGATGCGTGCAATGATTTTTCCCACGATAAATGACTTTCCCGCATACGGAAATTTGTCAGGGTACAGTGTCAAGGGCCATAAAGCATGTCCAATATGTGAAGAAGACACAAACTTCCATCAACTAAAGCATGGAAAAAAACGGTCTACCTCGGTCACAGGAGGTTTCTTGATCGGTTCCACCCAGATCGTAAGTTAAGGAAGCATTTTAACGGCTTACTGGAGCATAGAACGGCTCCAAAGGCATTAACCGGAGAGGATGTTTATAGTCGGGTGAAACATATCAATGTCATATTGGGTAAGCAGCGAAAGATTGTGGGTGAGAAGAATATTTGGAAGAAGAGATCAATTTTCTTTGATCTTCCATATTGGCGTAGTCTTGATGTGAGACATAGTCTTGATGTGATGCATGTGGAGAAAAACGTTTGTGAAGCCTTGTCAGTACTCTTTTGCACATACCAGGAAAGACTAAGGATGGAATTAGTGCGAGACTAGACATGGTTGATATGGGAATAAGAGAATAGTTACATCTACAAGTAAAAGAAGATGGTAAGAAGGTATACATGGAGTCAGCAGCTCATACATTGTCAAAAGCGGAGAAAAAAAGCTTTTATGGGTGTTTATATGACATGAAGGTTCCACAATAATATTCTTCTAATTTGAGAAGGTGTGTTTCAATGGATGATTTGAAGTTAGTGGGAATGAAGTCCCATAATTATCATGTGTTGATGCAACAACTATTGTCAGTAGCTATTAGGGGCATTATGAAAGATGAAGTGCGAACCACTATAACGAAATTGTGTATTTTCTTTAATGCTATCTATAACAAAGTCATTGACATTGAAAAGTTGGATGGATTGGAAAATGAGGGTTATATTATTTTGTCCCAACTAGAGCTGTATTTTCCTCCTGCATTTTTTGATATAATGGTGCATCTGGTAGTGCACTTGGTAAGGGAGGTAAGGCTTTGCGGTCCAGTTTACCTAAGGTGGATGTACCCTTTCGAGCGATACATGAAGATCTTAAAAGGGTATTCTAAAAATCCTTATCAACCGGAAGCCTCAATAGTTGAGAGATATGTAGTTGAAGAGGCTATAGACTTTTGCAAAGATTATCTATCAAGGGCAACGATACAATCTCAGCATGACGAGGGGATAAGCGAGGGAACTCGAGAAATGAAACTGAAGAATAAGCCTCGTGAAGAGGTGTTGCAAGCACACCTGTATATCTTGAATAATATGGAAGAAGTTCAACCATGCATTGATGAACACAGAAAGAGTTTGAAGACTAAGAATCCAAGGAAGAATGATATGCAAATAGCTTATGAGCAAAAGAAGACGTTCATAAAGTAGTTCGAGGAGAAGGTATCGCACGAGACCGGAGTATCGGATACAATCGAGTTGTTAGCCTAGGGGCCTTCTTTTCAGGTCATCACTTGGTGTGGTTATGAAATAAACGAGTATACCTTTTACACAAAAGACCAAGATGACAAAAGTTCTGTGCAAAATAGTGGGGTGATGGTTAAAGCTGAATCCATGCACTTTGCGAGTACAAAAGACAAAAACCTGGTATTAGCATCAATGGCTTATTATGAAGTTATTGAAGAAATATGGGAGATGAGCTACAACACGTTCAAAGTTGCTCTATTAAAATGTAAGTGGGTTAGCAATAATGTTGTTGTAATAGATCCTAAATTTGGATTTGTCTCCGTTGATCTTCAAAGAATTGGTCATAGAGATGAGCCATTCATTCTAGCAAGCCAGGCGAAGCAAGTGTTTTATGTTACAGGCCCTGCAAATAAAAAAATGTCCATTGTGCTTCAAAGTAAAAAAACAAAAGTATGGTGAAGAATCCTTAAACCTTGATGATACACCCCCTTTAACAACAAATCCTCCTACAACACATGAAGTGAAATTGGTAGATGATGAAGAAGATGTTGCAAGAAAAGATCATTGTGAAGGAATATGGGAAACCAAATAAAGAAAGATATGAAGTTATGAAATAGTAATATGTTTTTTTTGTTTAACATTTTAGTTCATTATATTAATATGTTTACTATTTAATAACCTATCTAACATTGATTTGTCCTTGATGAACAGGAACATGTCTAGCTCTAGCTCTAGCTCTAGCTCTGATAAGTCAGGAGGTAATAGACTTGATGAGCCCGTTGTGAGAAGGGGTAGAGGTTGCACACAGATGAGTGGGCTAGTGGCCCGTCGAGGAAAAAAAGAGAGGATTCATGTGGATTTTGATGACCAATTGAATCCAATTGGCCTGGAGGAAGACAATTTCATCAGCTATGTAGGCTATATGGCTCGAAGCAAAATTAACATTCTAATTTCGTCTTGGAGGCTGGTTCCTAAGAAAAACAAAGAGTTGATTTGGACACAAATATTGATTCGTCACTTTCGATATATCTGCATTTGTATCATCTTTGCTTATTACTTGAAATCTAATTATCTTTCATTTTACCTTGTAGCAAACGTACGACGTCCCTAAAAATACGGTAATACACAAGAAATGGATGAGTTTGGTCTGTAGACATTGGAAAAACTTCAAGAATAAGCTGTCTAAAAAGTTTATTTGAGGGGAAAGGAGGAACGAGGATCCATGTCAACTATATCCTTATATTTCTCCAGAGGACTGGAGGGCATTTGTGGCATCACGACAAAATCCGCAATTTATTGTAAAATTTCTTTTAAATGTATTATTTCTTTTATTTGACAACTTAAGCTCAGTTTTATTTGTTTTCGTTTCACAGGAAATAAGTGAAGCCAATAAAGAAAGGCAAGCAGCAAATAAGTATCCACATTGTCTCTCTCGTGGTGGGTATAGAAAGCTGGAACGGAGAATGATGGCAGAGCAGTTAAAGAGAATGAGGGAAGCTGCCAAATCCGATCCTTCCACTGTTGTCCAGCCCCCTGCACCTCCTCCTCATCACAAGGAATGGAAAGCTACGAGGATGAGGGGCGGCAAATACATAAATGCAGATGTTGCGGAGGTTGCCACGAAAATTGTAAGTAGTTAAATTAGACATTTTAAATAGCCTCAATTGTTTCATATTATAGGGTTTATTTGTTATTTATGAAACATCTTATGATACAGGATACACTTGAGGAGCAGAGTTCCCAAGGTTCATTTACGCCGAGTCCACGGATGGACATTTTGTCAACGGCGATTGGGAAGCCGGATTACCCTGACAACATTCGAGGGGAGCCTAGCGGAGTTACTGCCACAAAATATTTTGGACGGTGTTCACGGTTCTATGACGAGGACAACCCTAGTCCTTAGCTTGTGGCCAAAATCAAGGCGGGACTATTTGATGAAATCATGGCACAAGTACGATCCGAAGTTCAAACTATGATAGATTCGAGGGACAATACGGTTCAAGTAACCCGTGAATCCCCAGCCTTCCCCAGCAGTAAAGAGAGTTTTAACCCTCCGACTATTGATCTCAACGAACCTTCTCACATTCCACAGGGAGGACAACCATGCACTCTCTTTTTGGATGACCCACACCAACGTATTGTTGCCGATGCTCTTATTTACACGAATCACACCACCCACCATAATATTGAAATTCCAAAAGACCTTCACAGGGTGACTGTGAATTGTGTTCGAGAGGGGGAAGCCAAAACACACATCCCGATTGAAGATGATGAGGTTCCTGATTTAGGTCAGGCCATAAGATTGTTCATCCTTTGGCCGAATCATCTTATTCAGATGGCGGCGGCGACACCTCTAATGGTAAGGAAATACATTACTTCAACTTGCTTTTCAATGGTAAGGAAATACACTTAGCACTATTGCGAGACATGTACAAGGACATCAGCTTTCTCTCCTTCAAGATGCAACCGGGCATTGTCAGCACAGACAAGACATATGAGTTTACAGTTGACAAAAAAGATATTCGAGAATTTATGCATATGGAGGATTTAGATTTAGTCATTCTTGAAGTTGCAATAATGTAAGTTTTTTCCCCTTTAATTATTGCATTGATCTTTTGTTGTTTTATATACTTAACAACGCTTATCATTTTATTTCGATCAAAGTGCCTGCTACGACATATGCGTCCAGAACGGCTGAGTGGGTTTGTATGGATTCTTAAGTCCAATAAACATGACCACGACCACGACTCACAATCAAAAGGACGCTTTATGTTGGTGCTACTGTTGCCGGGGAAGATGATCGTTGTTATCTAGCCCCAATACTTGAAGGGTCTGTATTTTAGTTTTTTCTATTTAAGATTTTTAAGAATAAATTCCTTTCTTATCTTAATTAATCTTAAAATGTATCTGTTGTAGTGGTCATTAGACCCTGTGTGTTGCATGTCTTGACAAGAACACATGTTATTGGTTTGATCCCTTACGTGGTGGCAAGCTAAACAAAGAAATCAAAACCATGTTTGCCAAGTAAGTAAATTTTCGTATAAATCATTGATTCTTCATTTATATGATTTGTTTTCATGTCTGTTAACTTCCATTTTAATGATAGTGCATTCAAGGCTGCTAGATCGATTTCTGGAAAAGCAGAGCAGGGTGGACCGAAGTGGTTTTATCCAAGAGTAAGTAGTTTCAATTCAAGTTATTTCATTGACACAATGGTAGCTTTCAAGATGCCTTTATTCGTTTTGACAATTTGCTTTTGATTTATAGTGCCTTCGACAGCCAGGGACCTCTAAGTGCGGATACTACGTTATGTTTTATATGTATACCATCATTTCGAGCGGACATACTACAAGTTTTCAAAACGTACGTGATCGCTCTATGTTTCTTAAATGATAATATATTTTTTTCTACTTGAGTTAATTATTTCATTAACTTCATTAGTTTAACTTATACCTTGAGATCAATACAGTTTGGGAAGCTTTAGCTGCAAATTTTATTCAACGCATATAGATATGTACATCATGTGTTACCTTGTTCGCCTTTAATACTCTTGGTTTCTGCGGAATTGATAACTCAGATTTGTTAATAGCCTTGAAAACCATATCAATCATTTAGAGTTTTGTTGTTGTTGTGATCCTTGTTCTGTATTGATGGAATTGAAACTTGGAGCTGAAAGTTGAATTTTGATCAGTTTAAGTAATAGTTTGTTGTTGAAGTTGTTGGTCACTTGCTGCTAAATTTTATAATTGTACTTTGTTTTGTTGTTCCTGTTATTGGTCACTTGTTGTTGCTGTTGTTGTGGGATGTCATTGTTATTACAAAAGTTTGGAAAATAAAATTCTAAAGTTGTTGGTCACTTGTTGCTGAAATTTATAACTGTACTTTGTTGATGTCAATGTTCCTTAATTGTGTATTTGATGAAAACATTAAATTGTCAAATTTTTACCTTGAAACTTTTGCTGCTGCATTATGGAACTTTACCTCTGGATTACATGAGCTACTATGATCAGTTGTGTTGCCAAGTGCATTTTGGTCTAAGCTGATATGTACATGAAATTTTGCATATGTGAAAGAGTTTTGCTGTCACAAATCACAAGTGTTTGCTGCGCTAGTTTTGATTTGAAATCGGATTGCATCTCTTAAATACCATATATTGTCATCACAGGTTTCAGTTTAATCAATGCCAATGTAATAACATTGAAGGGGAATTTTTTTTTAAAAAAAAATTATAATATAAGGCGTCCTAAATTTAAGTCTAGGACACCTTATATACAATATAGGAGTCCTTTATTTGAATCAAGACGCCCAAAATACCCCAAAAAATGCCAAATATGCAGGTATAAAGGCGTCTTATATTTAAAATAGGACACCTTAAGAAGGAGTCCTATATTTATTATAGGACACGTTATTCCTATTTTTTATTACTTTCCCTTTTCAAACATCCTTTTCAAAAAGGACATTTATTGCCTCTAATTTAGGACGTTTTTTTTTATGTTTTTTTAGTAGTGATGGTAAAGAAAGTGGAGAGGTTTATGTCCAAAGGAAAATATTTAAATTAAGATCTTTATATTTTCACATCAAGTTCTCCAATCACATACAATGATGTGTTATAATTTTTTTAAAATAATATCATTTGATTTTTAAACCGTAGGAAAAGAATAGAACACATGGTTTTATATGAATGAAGATCTTCATATAATGGTCCAATGCAATGTTGTTAAACTCGAGAGTCAACTCGCTGAGTTTACCGAGTTTGCGTTGTTAGCTCAGGAAAACGTGTTAACTCGGATACAAAATCGTTCTAGACCCAAACTCAGTCAAACTCGTTAAACTCAACGATTTGCAATCGAGTTAAGCAAGTTAGAGATCTAAGTAGAGAAAGGCGATAAATCGTCGGAAAGAAAGAATAAAAAATATATGAGGTTAAAAAAAACTACATATTACTTATTTAGAAGCCCTATTTTCATCTTGAAAGCTTTGTGCCGCTGCCGCCATCTTCAATTTTTCTTTTCAAGTTCATACCTTGGTTTTTCTCCTTCTTCGCACCTCCGCATGTGACTCTTCTTGCTATATTCTCTGTTTCTCTTTGAAGTAGAGATTTGAGATGAAGCCAGAGAGACGAAGAGAGAAAGAGAGAGAATAAAGAAGAAGAAGAAGAAGAAGAATAAGAAGGGACGAGGACGAAGACGAAGAGAGAAAGAGAGGGAAATTATCGGTGAGTCTCTATTTTTTTTCTAATAAAGAAGGCTTGTGCCTAATGTATTGTCCTAGAGATTGTGTAGCAATGCGAAAAAGCAAAATTGATTTCTTTTTTTTAAAAAAAAAATAAGGACGGCTTGTGGTAAGTGTTGGAATTCGTACACGCAGCGGAATAAAATTTATCCAATAAATTACGAATCCCAAGAAGAGGATCTATCAACAACGTTTAAATCGGGTTAGTTTTAGTACTCGTACCTTTCTAAAGCTCGAGTGCATCTTGTTGTATTTGAACTGGTGGGCTACCTTCTCGATTAGTAGAAGTCGACTCTTCGAATCGCCTTCCTCTATCGGTATCCACACCGAACAGCTTTTCAACACGAACGTTGGCGTGCTAGCTCCTTCATACTTTTGTGTCTTACGCGTTTTCTTTTCTCTAGGGTTTTCTTTTGCGGCTATTCTCTCTTTTCTAATACAACTAGATCAATGTCCTTTTATATAGTTTCTAAAACCTTAATTGGGCCGTATTAAAATATTCAAGATTAATCTCAATTTATCTTGAATTGGAATTTTAGATTTAAATAGCATTAATTAAATCTATCTAATAGATTTAATCTAATCTATTTATTTAATCTAAAATTAAAAGCCTATAGACTTAATTTATCTTTATAAACTAAATCTGATAAAAGATATATATCTATTTAATTAAAACTGAGATACTATATCTTAATTTAAATTAAATCAGATAAATATTCAAGATTAATCTCAATTAATCTTGAATTCAAATTTTAGATTTAAATAGCATTAATTAAATTTATCTAATAGATCTAATCTAATCTACTTATTTAATCTAAAATTAAAAGCCTACAGATTTAATTTATCTTTTATAAATTAAATCTGACAAAAGATATTTATTTAACCAATTAGATATATAATCGATTTATCTTCATAAATCAAATATGAAATACGATATCTCAATTAGTTTTAGTTATATAATGATTAGCCCTAGGGTATAATTTCCAACACTTCCAATTGCACTAGGTGCAATCATTATATATATATCCTCCCTAGATAAAACGTATTCATTGATTCTTAGACATATCTAAAATTCAATGAATTTGGACACTATTGCTCGTGTTGGGCTATTTTTGTGTGCGACCCTGTAGGGCCACATGAGATTGGCAGTGGGCTAATATTGTACCATCCCACAAGTTGCAAGCGGCCTCTAACAAGACATTGTGACTACCCAATTCATATGGGGATCGATGACACGATGCAACCTATCGTATAACCATGTCACGTCCCTTTTGTCACACGATAATTTGGTCAAGGATGAGGCATAGATAATGTCAACTTTCTTTTCTTGACCATTACTTTCTCGATTCTTGAGTAGTCTAATAATTGAAATGGAAACTTTTTTCCACCGTAGTATGGCCATACGTTTCTCAGACTCACTCATTGAGGGGCCCAGTATTATCTCTCTACAAATGTGAGGGACAAATTCCATCTTGACCACTCACATTCCTCTGCATGAAAACCACTGATCCCGATCCAAGCCTTTATCATCACCCGGTCAAAGGTGACTTTTGACTAGGTCAAAGATCAGTGACTTATCATGTAGGAATCCATGATGATCTCAGGACATAGGACATTGTGACGCAGTTATGCATGAGATAAGCTTATGACTAAATCCATGCAGCTTTCTCATAGTGGGTCGATCCAGCACCTTGTACTCTTACAAGTGCCCATGACTTTGATTCGTATCTCCATACCTCATCAAACTCATACTGGTCTTATCTCATCTTCGCTCCCACGTAGATGACCGACCAGGGACTTTTAGGATAATCTATAAGATATATCCAAGGATACAGTTATCAATGTCAACATGCAAATGAAATGATAATTAAAAGATAATACTTTTAACATAAATGTCTAAAGTACAATGACTTAGCCTTTCCAACAGAATTCTACTTGCACTAAGTGTAATCATTAATTACTCTAATTCTCATTGTCCTAACATGACGCTCATGTTTTTCTTGTGCAAGCGGTTTAGTAAGAGGATCAGCAACATTGTCTTCTCCTGGTACTTTGCATATCTTTACATCACATCTATCATTGATTTCTTTGATAAGATGAAATCGCTTGAGTATATGCTTGGTCTTTTGTTGTGACTTAGGCTCCTTAGTCTGCGCAATAGCGCCGCTATTGTCACAGAACAAGTCTATTGGATTTAAGATGGCAGGAACCACCCCAAGTTCAGTAATGAACTTTCTAATCCAATTAGCCTCCTTAGCTGCATTTGATGCTGCTATATACTCAAATTCTGTTGTAGAATCAGCTACAGTGCTCTGCTTAGAGCTCTTCCAGCTTACGGCACCACCATTCACACAGGAATACATATCCTAATTACGATCTTTGATTATCTTGGTCAATTTGGTAACTCGCATCTATATAACCAGTCACACAGAGCTCATTCTCCAAGCCACCATATATTAAGAATAAGTCCTTAGTCCTTCTTAAGTACTTCAGGATATTCTTGACAATAGTCTAGTGACCCTCACCAGGATCTTGTTGATATCAGCTGATCATACTCAAGGTAAATGAGACATCCAGTCGAGTACATAACATGGCATACATGATAGATCCAATCGCAGAGGCATATGGAATCTTACTCATGCGATCTCTTTAATCTTGTGTATTAGGACACTGATCCTTACTGAGATGGATGCCATGAGACATGAGTATGTTACCCTTTTAGAATCCTACATACTGAATCTATGCAGTATCATGTCTATGTATGTGCTCTGACTAAGGCCTATCAACCTCTTAGATCTATCTCTATAGATCCTCATCCTAAGGATGTAAGTGGTCTCGCCTAAATCTTTCATTGAGAAGGACTTTCCTAACCAAGACTTGACACTCTGCAAGGTAGGGATGTCATTTCTAATAAATAGGATGTCATTAACATAAAGCACCAGAAATACAACTTGTGCTCCCACTAACCTTCTTGTAAACACAAGGTTCATTTATGTTTTGAATGAATCCAAACTCTTTGAATACTTCATCAAAACGATGATTCTAGCTTCGAGATGCTTGTTCCAATCCATAAATGGATCTTTTAAGCTTACAAACTTTACCAGAGTCCTTTAGACGCACAAAACCCTAAGGTTGTGTCATGTACACATCCTCAAGCAGCTTTCCGTTAAGGAAGGCTATTTTGACGTCCATCTGCCATATCTCATAGTCATAATATGATGCAACGGTAAGAAGGATTTTGATTGATTTAGCCATTGCAATTGGGGAAAAGATTTCATCATAGTTTACAACATGAGTTTGAATGAATCCTTTCGTAACCAGCTGTGCCTTGAAGACATTTACTTTGTCATCCATGTCAGTTTTCTCCTTGAAAACCCACTTGCACCCAATGGTTTTTACACCTTCAGGTGGATCGACTAAGGTCCATACCTTATTGTCGTATATGGATTGCATTTCAGACTTCATGGCATCTAGCCATCTTTCGAAGCTTGGTCCCACCACGGTCTCTCGATAGGTAGTTGGCTCATTTCGCTTAATGAGTAAAACATCACGACTTCCAATAATCATAAATCCATATCTCTGAGGCTGTAGCCGTGATCTATCGAACCTTTGTGGGCCTTGTGTTACTTGAGTAGGCTCAACAACTTCTCTTGAGACTTCTCCATTTTCCATCTGTGGTTCTACATCTCTTGTGACTCTCAAACTTCTTCGAGGTTCACCTTACTCCCACTAGTTCTTTTAGAGATAAACTCTTTTTCCAAAAAGATACCATTGTGAATAACAAACACGTTGTGATCCGTGGGATTGTAGACATAGTATCCCTTAGTTTCCTTAGGATACCCCACAAAAAGGCATTTTGAGGATTTGAATGATAATTTATCAGAGGCTTTGTGTTTAACGCAAACCTCACATCCCCAAATTTTAAGAAATGACAAACTGGGTTTTTTTCCCAGTCTATAACTCATATGGTGTCTTTTCAACTGCCTTTGATGGAACACGATTTAGTGTGAACACAACTGTTTCTAGAGCATTGCCCTAAAAGGACGGTCGAAGATCTGTTTGATTCATCATAGATTGAACCATATCTAATAGAGCTCGATTCCTCCATTCAGAAAAACTATTCAATTTTCTACTGTTCTTGAGATCCTGCACATTTATACAAATGTGAGAACCACATGCAGTATCTAATACCCATGTTGAGGATGTAGAGAAGTGAATATCTATGACATAGATTCCTGAAGTGATAGCCCCTCTATCCTTCTTGTTCTTTTCCAGATCTTCAAGGTGGAGTTTGCAGTTCATCTTCCAATGACCGATTTCAATACAGAAGAAGCAGACCCCATCCTTCGGAGGTTTTGCCTTCTTGGCTGCAGGTTTAAGTTCGGGTCTGTTTGACTCATTGGTCTTACCAGTTGAGCTTTTACCCTTTCTTTTGCCCTTGTCTTTCTTAAGAGGAACAATCATCTCAAAGACCTACACATGTTCCAAATCTCCATCGAGGTCTGGAACCATAGTGGCAGGCATCAAGCATCCTGCATCCATAGAGTCATCCAGATGCTTCGTGTAAGCATCTTTATGAGCTCTTGGAGCTTTAGCTGCTGGCTCATCAGGAATGGGTTGATCGATGAGATGCTCCTTTCTTTCGTGTTTGGGATCAATGCTTAAGTTCCCAAACAAGTCAAAAAATTTTGTCTCATCGAGTTTGTCCTTCTTAAGGACAGATCACATTGATGGTGTGACAATATTGCTAGACGATATGATTCTACAACTAATTTATGCAAAGTTTAGGTAGTAACCTCCCACTGAATTAAGAACCCTCATTATAATTAGTGGGCTAAGATCCATATTTGGCTTAAATTTAAGTCCGCTTTGGCAGGACGCTTAAAATCAAGTTATTTAGGTAGGCAATTCTTTTGCCAATTACATCACATGTAACTCTTAGATCTTTATAGGATTCAATTATCATATGACTGGCACGTTTAATCCCATCTAATGCCTTGAGATCTAAAACCATTTTGATAATCTCAATTAAGTCAAGACAATAATGAATGTTGAGTATCACCATTACTCACTCTTGTCTCACCAAGATAATTCAAATGAATCCACTTTGATGGAACATACAAATGGGTGATCTAGGTTTTGACAAGTATTCATTTATTGATGACATTATGACTTAAGATTTTATTTAGAGGGTATTATCTAATATAATCTAATTAATCATATTAATTCAACTTATATGAATGCAATCACTATTGTATCTCATATGATCTCTAAATTAATAAGAAGTAATCTAATTAAATCATAATTAAAACTCTAAATTAATTATGAGTGATCTAATCAAATTATAATTAAAACTCTAAATTAATTATGATGATCTAATCAATTCATAATTAAAACTCTAAATTAATTATGAGTGATCTAATCAAAACATAATTAAAATTCTAAATTAAAACTATGACACAACATGGCTCATCTAACCTTAAATCCTCTCAAGCCAATGGGAGGACTTCTCTAAATCATAAAAAAAAAATACATAAGGAGAAATCTCGTTTCACATATGAGGGGAGTGAGATGAGAAGAGAATGTACATCAAGAATATTCAGAGAGAGGCATGGCTCACATGCCATATTTAAATTTACAACAATTGTAAAATCTAAAGCCATGTTGTTCACCATACCCAGACAACACATTGAAAGGTAAATTAGAACATATTTTAATTCATTATTAAAATTTTCTAATTTATATTATATTATATAATACATATAATATAATAAATTCTCCAATTTAAATTATATTATATAATTATATAATGCATTATTATTTCAATTTTCGCGCTACAAATAGCTAGTCACGACTTTCTAATTCATCCATTTTATAATACGACTAGATTAATATCTATTATAGAGTTTCTAAAACCCTAATGAGTTGTATTAAAATATTCAAAATTAATCCAATTAATTTTGAAATTTGAATATGAATTAAAATAATATATATTAATTAAATTTGCCCAACAGATCTAATCTAATATATTTATTTAATTTGAATTATAAGCCTACATATTTAATTTATCTTTATAAATTAAAATTAAGATATGACATCTTTCTATTCAATTAAATTGAGATACTATATTTCAATTTAATTAAATCTAAGATATTATATCTTTATTCGAAAATCAAATTTGAGATACAATATTTCAATTTATTATAGTTATTTAATTTATCAAATAAATTAAATACTATATATAATAATATTATTATCTATAAATAATATCATTATTACTTTTGAATTTATATTATATTATAATATAATATGATATAATATAATATTAAAATAATATATTAATTAAATCTGTCCGATCTAATATAATATATTTATTTAATTCAAATTATAAGCTTATAGATTTAATTTATCTTTATAAATTAAATCTAAGATATGGTATCTTTCTATTCAATTAAATTGAGATACTATATTTCAATTTAATTAAATATGAGATATTATATCTTTATTCGAAAATCAAATATGAGATACGATATTTCAATTTATTATAGTTATTAAATTTATCAAATAAATTAAATACTATATATAATAATATTATTATCTATAAATAATATCATTATTATTTTTGAATTTATATTATATTATATTATAATATCATATAATATGATATAAAATTAAAATAATATATTAATTAAATCTGTCCAATAGATCTAATCTAATATATTTATTTAATTTGATTTATAAGCTTATAGATTTAATTTATCTTGATAAATTAAATCTAAGATATAATATCTTTCTATTCAATTAAATTATGAGATATTATATCTTAATTTAATTAAATCTGAGATAATATATCTTTATTCGAAAATCAAATTTGAGATACAATATCTCAATATATTATAGTTATTTAAATTATCAAATAAATTAAATACCATATATGATAATATTATTGTCTATAAATAATATCATTATTATTTTTGAATTTGTATTATAATATCATATCATATAATAAGATATAAAATTAAAATATATATTAATTAAATCTGTCCAACAGATCTAATCTAATATATTTATTTAATTCAAATTATAAGCTTATAGATTTAATTTATCTTAGATTAAATCCGAGCATGATCGTTCATTCCGAACGTTTTAGAATACAACCTATGCGCGAACGTGATCGATGATTTTCTGAACAATTCAAAAACGGCCGCGATAACTAGTTATTCATAGAAACCCTAAACGAATAATCAATTTAAATGCTTACAGGATTCGGTTTAAACATATATATCATATATACATGTAAAGAAACCAAATTTAAACGCACAATTGATCTGGCTCTGATACCACTGTTGGAATTCGTACACGCAGCGGAATAAAATTTATCCAATAAATTACGAATCCCAAGAAGAGGATCTATCAACAGCGTTTAAATCGGATTAGTTTTAGTACTCGTACCTTTCTAAAGCTCGAGTGCATCTTGTTGTATTTGAACTGGTGGGCTACCTTCTCGATCAGCAGAAGTCGACTCTTCGAATCGCCTTCCTCTACCGGTATCCACACCGAACAACTTTTCAACACGAACGTTGGCGTGCTAGCGCCTTCTTACTTTTGTGTCTTATGCGTTTTCTTTTCTCTAGGGTTTTCTTTTGCGTCTATTCTCTCTTTTCTAATACAACTAGATCAATGTCCTTTTATAGAGTTTCTAAAACCCTAATTGGGTCGTATTAAAATATTCAAGATTAATCTCAATTTATCTTGAATTTGAATTTTAGATTTAAATTAAATCTATCTAATAGATTTAATCTAATCTATTTATTTAATCTAAAATTAAAAGCCTATAGACTTAATTTATCTTTATAAATTAAATCTGATAAAAGATATATATCTATTTAATTAAAACTGAAATACTATATCTTAATTTAAATTAAATCAGATAAATATTCAAGATTAATCTCAATTAATCTTGAATTCAAATTTTAGATTTAAATAGCATTAATTAAATCTATCTAATAGATCTAATCTAATCTATTTATTTAATCTAAAATTAAAAGCCTACAGATTTAATTTATCTTTTATAAATTAAATATGAGAAAAGATATTTATTTAACTAATTAGATATATAATCGATTTATCTTCATAAATCAAATATGAAATATGATATCTCAATTAGTTTTAGTTATACAATAATTAGCCCTAAAGATAATTTCCAACAATAAGTGAGTAGTACAGTAGGGATAGGTTTATGTCAGTGAAGTTAGTATACACTGGTTCATCTTGTAACATCACATAATTGATAGTAAGGAATGGGGAAAAAGTAAAGTGAAAATATTCAACAGATCATCACTTTGGCGAGAATATCAAGTATGGTGGATATATTCATATATTTTTTAGATCATCACTTTTACACATTCACGTCCTTGGCTAGAATTTCAAGAAATCAAATAAAAAAGTTGGTTTTAGATATAGAATAGACAAAGTAGCAGCAGATGATGGGTGAAGGGTTTGGGGAAACTTCTAATTAAAGCTCCATTCTTTTTGAATTTCTCATTAAAAATTATTCTTGCTTTTGGTGAAGGTTTGACCAAACTTCTAAAGCGTTGGGATTTGGGAGTATTGTGAAGTTATTCATTAAAGGATCAGACGACCACTGCAATATTTTGGGTGAAGGTATTTTGTCTTTTTCTTCAATTTCTCATTGATTTTAATGAATGAAAATCTTATTGTCATATACTCATATTATTTTTATGAAGATCATGAGAGATTAAGGGTCTTACTTAAGATATTAGCTGAATCTTTTTTTTGTTTTTTACAATGAGATGTTAGAACTTAGAATCTTATTTTATAGTGTCTAATGTGATCCCTATAATGATTATTTATTTATCAAATACTATCCTACATTAAACAGACTGTATCCTCGAAAACTAATAAACTAAGGTAAAGCTTTTTTTAACCTTGAGATACTATATGTTTTCATTGGTTGCCTTTTTTTTTCTTAATTTAAGAATTTCTTTTTATTGCTTGTTAATTAGGTAGTATATTAAATTGAAGATGTCTTCAAGCACAAAGGAAAATACTGGAAAAAAAAGTTATTGTTGCAAGAAAAAACTATCCGGGTAATAGATTAGACATAGGGTGGAAACATGGGATGGATGTTGATGGAAATGGCAAAAGTGTAACTATTGTGAAAAAATTGTTAATGGGGGTATTTATAGATTCAAACATCATCTAGTATGTACTAAAATAGATGTTGAAGCTTGTGTCAATGTTCCTGAAGAAGTAAAGACCACCATACTACAGCTTGTTTATGATGCAAAATGTGCTTCATCTAAAAGGAAAAAATTATGGGTTGATATTGGTGATGAAGATGATCAAGGTGCACATACAAAAGTTGAGTCTCAAAATTCTGAGAAAGGGTTGATGAATTTCTTGAGAAATACAAAAAATAATAGCAAAGGGGTAGGAAACACACAAGTAACCATTAATCATATGTTTAAGAAAGACTTGAGGGAAGAGGCTTGTCAACAAATAGGTCGACTTTTTTATACAAGTGCTATACCTTTTAATTGTATAAAAAATCCTAAATTTACAAAGATGTGTGAAGTTATAGGAAGATTTGGTCAAGGATTTAAGCCTCCTTCTTATCATGAAATCAGAGAAAAATATTTAAACTTGGAATTAAAGAACACACAGGCCTTGCTTGAGAACTTTAAAAATGAATGGACAACAACAGGTTGTTCCATAATGTCTGATGGGTGAACTGATAGAAAAAGACATTCAATTTGCAATTTTCTAGTGAATAGTACCAAAGGGACAGTATTTTTATATTCATTAGATACTTCTGAGATTTCTAAGACGTATGATAAAGTATTTGAGATGCTTGATGAGGTTGTGGAAAAAGTAGGTGAAAAAAAATGTGGTGCAGATAATAACTGACAATGCTGCAAATTATAAAGCAGCTGGGCAAAAATTAATGGAGAAAAGAAAACATTTGTATTAGACTCCATGTGCAGCTCATTGTATTGACTTAATGTTAAAGGACTTTGACAAAAAAAATTATATTGCATAAGGAAACCATTAGCAGGGGTAGAAAAATCACAACATATATTTATACAAGATCAATACTCATTAGCCTTTTGAGAAAATACACTAATGAAAAAGATTTAATTAGGCCTGCTGTAACTCGATTTGCCACTTCATATATGACTTTGTCATGTCTTAATGAGCATAGAGCACCCCTGGTAAATTTGTTTAATTCTCAATATTGGAAGGATAGCAAATTTTCATCTACTAAAGATGGAAAAGAAGTAGCAAAAAGTGTTATGGACAATAATTTATGGAAGAATATTGTGACATGCCTTAAAGGTGCTACTCCTCTTGTTAAAGTTCTTCGCTTGGTAGATTCAGAAGAAAAGCCAGCTATGGGATTCATATATGAAGCTATGGAAAGTGCAAAGGAAAAGATCAAACAAAATTTTAATAGTGTTAAAAAAGGTAAGTATTAAATTAATTTTTTTTACTTGATTTTATTATGCAAGTTTTATGTTTTTTATAATTTGGATTTTTTTGGTGGAATGACATTTTTTTTATTGACTGTGATTTGTGATAGTTATGAGCTTATATGGAATATAATTGATGAAAGGTGGGAAGCTCAACTACATAAGCCTTTACATGCAGTGGCTTACTACCTCAATCCTCATTTCCATTATGACACTAATTTTAAGCCTCATTATATTATTAAGCAAGGGTTATATGATTGTTTGTCAAGGATGGTTGGGGATCAAGATGAGCTTAACAAAATTAAGTTTCAATTGACTAATTTTCATAACATAAGAGATATGTTTGGGCGTGAAACTGCACAAGCATTAAGAAAAACACTACCTCCAGCAAAATGGTGGGATTCTTATGGAGATGGATGTCCAGAACTTAAAAGAATTGCAATTCGTATTCTTAGCTTATGTTGCAACTCTTTTGGTTATGAACATAATTGGAGTGCTTTTGAGATGGTAATATTTTTACTTTTTTAATTTTCAAAGTAATTTTGCTTGAATGTTAGAATAATAATGAAGTTTTTTTCCTTCAATTTCTTTTTGTAGATTCATACAAAAAAAAAAAAAAAAGAAACCGTTTGCACCAAAAAAAGGTGAATGATTTGGCATTTGTCATGTGCAATTTGAAACTCACAAGGAAGCAAAAGAGTAGAGCTTTCAATTATGATTTTGATGATATATATTCTGATGATGAATGGATTACTAAAGGAAGGATAGATGGAGATGATATGGAGGAAGAGGATGATGAGGTTCTTCAACCTCATGAAGTTGATGAGAATATGACTAATCTATTATTTGATGTTGACCTTAATGTTGATTTTAACATTGATGATGTTAGGGAAAATTATAATGATAATGATGACGCAGGTGATACAAATGGAGATTATAATGGTGAAGGTGAAGAATTTGAAGACAATGGAGATAATGATAGTCCAACATTTGATGATCTTTGTTAAATTTATAATTAGTTTTATTTAATTATGTTTAGTGACTTTATATTAGAACATAAATTTTTATGTTAAGTATGATAAATTATGAATGGTTAATGAATTTAATTTTAGTTATTTAGATTTCAAATATATTAAATAAATTGTTGTCATTTTTAGTATTTTAATTATTTTATCATATAATTTTAATTGTTATTTATTAATATAGGTAAACTCTTACGAGTTTACGTTTCCGAGTTTACATCTCTCTCACGAGTCTATTTAAACTCACGAGTTTGACAACCTTGGTCCAATGCATACATGAGATTTTTAAAACAAATAGAAAAGTTAATAGTATCTTGGCGATTATCTGTCAGTAAATTTAAAACAACTTATAGATTTTTCAAAATATATAATACTTAAATTATCTTTGGATCACAAATTTTGTCAAGAATTTATGTTGATATAATTATTCATGAGATTTTCTAAATACCATATCTCTTAATAAACCTTGATTTTAGAATGTCTATAATTATATCAGACCAAGAAAAAGAATATTTCTATAAATAGAGGTCATCAAGAGAGCACAACGAGAGCAAAAGGATGAAAAAGAGCAAGATCTCGAAAACAAATAAAGAGAATGGAGTTGGGATTTGCGAAAAGAACAACAATAAAGGTATAATTTCCCACATACATAAACTCTCCTTAATTAGTTCATTTCATACTTGCTTGTCATATCAACATATGCTTAGGGAAGAAATCAAGAAATCAGGAAATAAAAAAAGAAAAAAATACATAAAAAGATAATCTATCAAAGACTTTTCTCAGGCAAAAAAACAATCTATCAAAGAATTGTCGGTAATATTTGAAGTTTGTAACATTCTCTTTATGGGGAAAAGAAAAGTTCGTCACATTGTAAGATTATATATTAGGATATTAAATTAAATAATACATAAAGTTTGATATATAGGAAGCAAAGAAAGTGATATCGAAGGCCAATGTTGTCAATTCTGGACGTGGCTTGTATCCTATGGCTTTATACTGTCCGCTGCCATTTTTTTTTTTTTTTAAATTTCTTATCTCTCCATCCTCCAATCCCTTCAAGCCACATGCCCTTTCCCTTACTCCTTATATATTTTTACACCAACCTCACTCCTTATACACTAAATTTTTTTTAATGCAACAAGGATGTGAAACACAAACTTTTTTAGGATCTTAAAATAATTATTTAGGATTTTAAAAAATATTTTAAAATATTGATTAGTACTAAAAAGATACTAAATGTGTAATAGCCGAAAATATAATTATCTTAAATATTATATTCCCATAAATAATACCTATTTTAAATAGGTGAATATGAGGTCTCAAATTTTGGTATTGTATTTATTTACATTTAGAGGCAATTTTTTCATAAAATTTAAGAGCCTAAAAATTAAATTAGCTTGGTACCATATTAAACCCTATATTAGAGATTAAACATTAGGATTTAACTAATTATTCCTAATTTATTTCTATGGGACAAGAAATTCTTATTTAATGGTGAATAAATTATACCAATAAATGGAAGAATTAAGTTATATTAACCAAAAATCCTAAATCTAAGTGGACCAATGGGAGAATTTCCTTCCTAAATATGTGAAAAACATTAAAACATAATTGATTAAAAAGAAATTAGGGGAAGGGGCGGTTTTTTGGGCATTAATTAAGGAGAATAAATTATTTCAAAAATACAAACTTATAGGATAAGTAGCTTAGTGTGTGGAGGAAGCCAAGGCAAGTGTGTGTGAGTGTTGTGTGTGTGCCGAAATGTGTGTGTTTGATGTGAGGGTCAGGATGTTTGCCTCTTCTCCAAGTAAAAACCAATGGCTAAGATCAAATGGAGTTTCTTGGTGGCTACTCTTTAGTTTGCCTATAAATAGAAGCCCTTCCCTTCACATTTTCCTCACCAATTCCTAAAGCTAGGCTGAAAATATAGAGAGAAGGGAGAGAGTGAGGAGCTTCAAGAAGTAAGAAGCAAGTGTTCTTCAAGAGGTAAGAAAGCTTTTAGTCTTGTAGTTTAAATTCTTAGTTTATGAAGTAGAAATGCTAGAAAATGTTGTTTTGATCATCAATCTTCCAATATTAGTTTGAATTTCATGTTTTTATGCTTTCCACTGTCTTTATTTCGAAAATTTGATGAAGAAAAAGTTATACTAAAATTTTTGGAAAATTATGATCAAAATAGTGAAACTTTGGCGAAATTTCATCAATTAGTGATTTCTGGAGTCAGTAGCAAAAACGTTGGTATTTTATGATGAAGATGATGTTCTAAAATTCTGAGACAATTCATGGTGAAAGTAGACATATAGAGATTTCTAAATATATAAAGAGTGTGTCAATTGAAGTTCTGTGCAAAAAGATATAAATTCCAGAAGTTAAGCTACATTTTCTGGGTGAAATTCTGGGCAGCGGTTGGAAATGTTGAAACTAAGAGTTATCTATGAATTCTGGGTAAGTTCCAGTATTTTTTCTTGAAAGTAGAGATCTCAAGGATTCCGGGAAATTTTACGGATCCTCATTTCGATTCTTTTGGAATTAGTTATGATTTTTCGAATTCAGGCGAAATTCTGCACCAGCGTTTTTTTTCTGAAAATTATGTAGAAATAATTGGGAAAAAGTCCACTAAGGGTAAAATTGTCAATTATGGCCAAGATACCTCTTGGAATATTGTTTTTGAATTAATAGAAACGATATTACCCTTTTAGGATAGATTGTGCACGCGTACCGACGACGAACGTACCCAAAAACCCATCAAACTCAAGTACGGAAGCGTATTGTAACTTTAACTCTTAACTCTTATGCTTATGTTGTGCTTATATATGATAGTGTATTCACATGTTGAAAACTCTGTTTTGAAAGTTGTTCATGATATATTGAATTATATACGAGTTATAGTCTTGATAACACCGTTGAGTTTTCCTAGCGCTGAGGACACGATAGACCATCGTGGCACTGGTTATGTGCAGACTGGGGTAACATATATATTGCAGCGGCTGTGTTTTGTTATCGCCTTACATGTTGTTATTTTGAAATCATGATTATGTTTTATATCTGTGATAACTGTCATATACTGTTTACATAGCATGAGGTTAACCGTTACCTGAGGTTCAATGGGTATTGAACCTCAGCCCCTGTCATAGCTTCAGGATCCCAGGGAGTAAGGATCGAGGATAAGGGTAAGAAGCTGGCGTGAGGACCCTGTGGAGGCATTATCTTTTTGGATATTTATGTTAGAAGTATTAGACACATGGATGACTATATTAGTAAATGTTCAGTTAGATACATTACATATAATGTTATTCAGTTACTCTTTCTTTTTGAAAAATATTTTCAACTCTCTCAACTCTGTATGGAAACGTTTATGAAAACGGGATGTTACAAAATGATACTAAAAATATATTGTAGCATATTTAAGATCTTAAAATAATTATTTTATAATTCTTAAAAAAATATTTTAGGGTAGTGATTGGTATTAAAATGATATTTCAGAGTACTAGCTGGTACTAAAAATATAAGGTATGATATTTTTTAAGATCCTAATATAGTTTTTTAAGACCATAATATATTTTTCAGTACCAGTAAGTATTATGAAGTTTCTTTTTAGTACTCACCAGTACCCTGAAATATTTTTTTTAAGATGCTAAGTATCATGCAGTATATTTTTAGTACCAGTCAGTACTCTAAAATATTCTTTTAGTACCAATCAATACCCTAAAATATTTTTTTAAGAATTATAAAATAACTATTTTAAGATCTTAAATATCTTGCAATATATTTTTAGTATTATTCAATATCTTTTTAGTATTAGTCAGTACTCTAAAATATTTTTTTTAAGAATTATAAAATAATTATTTTAATATCTTAAATATCTTGTAGTATATTTTTAGTATCATTCAATGTCTACTTAGTACTAGTCAATACCCTAATTTTTTTTTAAATCCTTAAATAATTATTTTAAGATCCTAAACAAAATTGTGTTTCACATCCTTGTTGCATTAAATAATCAAGTGTATAAGGAGTGAGGATGACATAAAAATATAAGGAGTGAGAGGAGGGGCATGTGGCTTGAAGGGATTGGAGGATGGAAAGATGAGAAATTTTTTTTAAAAAAAATGGCAGCGGATGGCAACGAATGGTAAAAGCACAAGATACAAGCCGCGTTCGTCAATTTTGCTAGGTATCCTGTGTGGCATTTAGAGCCGTCAAAACAGGCTAGGCCCATCGGGCTGGCCCGTTTAAGCCCTAGCCCTTTAAGGGCCGGGCTTGAAAAATGGACGAGATATTTGAAATTAGCCCTAGAATGCTGACCCTAAAGGGCTTCGGGCTTAAACGGGCCGGCCCCACAAGCCCTTTTCACTGTAGCTTTTTCTTTTTTTCCTTTTTAAATTTATTAATATATATATATATATATATATATATATATATATATATATATATATATTGTATTTGTTATAAAGTTATTTATCCACTTAACTACATACATAATAACTATACTCTAATTTTACAATTAGATTTATTATTTGATGCAAATAAAAATTATGGATGTGTTCATGATGCAGGAGAAGAATTTCATGATATTCTTACTCATGAGCTAGAGGCTAGTACTCAAAGTGAAGAACAATAAAATTTCGTTAAAACTGACGATAGTGACGAAGATGACAACAATAATAGTCATCATACAAATGTCGCTTAGTGATATGCTTTTTATGTTTTATGTGAGTTATTTGTGAACATAGTTTGCTTTTGATTATGAATTAGTGACTGTGCTTATTTATTGGATGATTTGTGTTATAATTTACTAATTATATTTTAAAAAAAAACAGAGGAAAAATAGTTAAAATTTAGAATAGTAATTTCAGGGCCCTACGGGCCGGCCCTGGCCCTAGTGCTCTCGGGTCGGGCTTTAAAAAACAGATGTTTTTCTTACTCCGGACCCTGGAGGGCCGGCTCTATTAGGCCCTGACCTTAATTGACAGCTCTAGTGGCATTCAACTTTTAAAAAATGTGTGTGAAGCAAGACAATTAGGTGGTTCAGTTTCTCTCCTAAACTATTTTCCTCATTATCTCTTTTTGGCTTTAAATCTTGATTATCCGTTTGATCTAACTGCTCAGAGAAAACCACGTCACCTAACTTTAAATAAACCCTCATAAGCTTTTAATCTTGGCCATCCATTTAATCTGCGGCCAAGTCATTCCCTTCTCTTTCAACCTACCACGATTGCTAAGACTCATCGTCATCCGCCGCGGCCAGCCATTATTGTTGAGGGAGAGGATCATCACAACGTATACTTTGCTTTTGCGTTTGTGTTCATTCCTTCCTTAATCCCATCTACTTTTTCTGTCTCTATATTGTGTATCTGTCATATGAGAATATGAGAATGCTTCTAGGTTTCTGTTTGGGCGAATTTTTTTTTTTTTTTTTTTTAATTAGATCATCATTTTGTTTGCTTGGAACAATATTTCCTAATGAGAAAGAGGTAACTGATATAAAACACTGCTACATCAGATTTGCCATGCCAGAAGAATTTTACACACAGCAGAAAGGATAAATTTCAAATTTGCATTGTGCAGCTTGTTTATTGAAACATTGATACTCCGCATACACTAGGGAAAAAAGTCTTTGTGCTGAAAATTGTGAGTGATAACAAGCCATGAAACTTGAATTATGGTGCAGTTGGTTAAAAGTCAAATTTTGGCTGGTGGACGAGGTTTGGGAGGGTGGAGTTCACATTCTTAAGACGGACCAGGCTGCAGATATAGCTGTTAATGTATGCAGTCTCAAATATTCATCAAGCTGAATAATCATTCGATCTCAATTTCTATTAGTCTTACGAGATTGCGGGGTGTTGCTTTGAATAAGCTAAGTGAGTTCTCATTTTTGCATGAAATGTTGAGTCAATTTAGATTGGCAGAGTATTTATTAGCCAATGAACTCTGCTAACACCATATGCTACGTTCTGATCCTTAAGTTGTGCTGGTAATGGTTTTATCCTTGATTGATTTTTCATTAATTCAACTCTTTCAATGATTGCTTAGTAATCTCTCAATCAAGCAGTGGTATCCTGATGTTCTTAAGACTATCTTGTTGAATCATTAGATAACCTTCTCCACCTCTGTTTTTTTTAAATGTTTTTTGGTTCCAATTTTATATCAGGCAATGAAGATATTAGCCAATAAGAGAAACGAGACAAGTATATCTTAGACAGATGTAATCTTTTTTATGAAAATAAGACCTTAGCTATAAAATCATCCCTAAGATGTACTCCCTCCGGTCCTAAATAATACACTACAAATTTTGTCATCATATATTTAGGACCGACAGGTAGTAATATTTTTATGAAACAATGTTTATTTTGATCTCACCTTTGCCTCCTTTTGTACTTCCCACCAAATTGCAAAAGAATATCCAAGCAGGGGTTATTTGCGGGAGTCAGAAGCATTACAGGGGTTTTGAAATGAGTTTTAACAATAGAAAATGGACGGCCAAGATTAAGTGAAATCGATGGTATAGATTGACTTGTAAGAGATGAAGATAAAGTAAGTTTGTGAGAGAATCTGCTCCCCAATTAGACTCTCAATCAAGGAGAAATACTTTTATACTCCAAGAGCGACAACTCATCAATATTCTTGCTAATTATAATACAACAACTCATCATATTTTAATCCTACATGACATATGAGTTATTAGAAGATTCAAATTTTATGATTTTATGGATCATGGTAGGGAATTGTGTTTTTCGATTTTTTAAATTAAGAAGTTTATGTATTTAAAAATTATAAAATTTGAATTTTTCCATATGACTCATCTAACATGTAAGATTAAAATATGATGAATATTTCAATTAGTCAAAATATATATGAGGTGGCGCTCCTTAAATATTAAGTATTTCTCCTCAATTAAGTCGTTTTGTTTTATTCTCTATGTAATTTTATTATTTAAAAGAGTCGTTTTGTATTTATGGATGGAAGATTTGATATATCTTTCAAATATTTTGAATTATCCTAAAAATATTTTAAATTTATTAGTATTTTTTTTTTAGGATATTATTTTAGATATATGAGTTGTCAATTAGGGATCTCAAGGATATTATAAATATCTTATTAATATCATTGATTTAATTATTTTTGGGTTAATATAATTTTTTGTCCTTGTTGTATACCTAATTTTGATTTTGGTCCTTGAAGTTTCAAGATGTGGGTTTTTAGTCTTTAAAGTTTGGTCCATTTGTAACATTAGCTCTTATAATTTGAAAAGGACTTGGAGATGGAATTAACGTGTTAAATTTGCATGTATTAATAACATCGTTAAAATTGCTGACATGGGCTGATGAGTTGACAAGATGACTTGGTAAGCTTTGCTAATTAGAATGGATAGATTAAAATACTAAAAGATCTAAGAGACGAGGTCAAACACTATTCACCTTCCAAGAACAAGGATACAACTTCCTTGCCTATCCAAAGGATAGGCAGACAGAGCTTGGCTCCCTTAGATCATTCAAATCAAATCGATCTGGACAATCCAGATATGACTTTTTACTTTCTATTTCTTTTAAAAAAATTAATTTAATAGATAGAGAATACAAAATAAAGATAATTTCTCAACTAACATTTTTTTTGAAAAAATGATTTTTTTATTTAAAAATAAAAAAAAATAAATAAAATATGGACTATCCATATCTAATCTGGACAGTCTAGGGAGCTAAGCTCCAGCTACCCATCCCAAGGATAGGCAAGGAAACTAGGTCCCTTAATAGTCATTCACCCCTTCCCTCTCCGTTCATCTAGCATCTCCTCTGGTTCATGCTTAAAGATCTGAGAAGACTTGTAGCTTAAAAACATTATATATTTGATAGCTTTGAGCTCAGATCTGAAGTTTGAGTTGGGAATTATTTACTTGAGATTATTATTTGTAACGAGAGAATTTCATAAACAAATCAAATTGCAGGACATTATTGTCTGCTAAACCGGTGCAACATGGATTTCAAATATCGCACATGGTTCTTCTATCTAGTTGATTTTTTTAAAACAAACAAAACAAAACAAAAAGAAAAAAGAAAAGAAAAGGGACTACTTGAATTTTTGTTCCTGTAACCTATATGCCCTATTTTAACCGGCCAGAAGTAAAAAGTTGAACCAGATATTGTACAGATGTATTTATGAAGACAATAGGACAAAAGGGTTATGGGTTTACATTAATTGATACCCTCTTATCCTAATTATGAGATATATTTATATAATTTTGGAGAGATTAAGGATACTAGTTAAATTAGTTAATTATATTTATTTTCCTAAAATGCCCTTATTTAAACCTATTTTTGTGCTTTTTCCCCCTCCCCTCATCATCCCCCTCTAGTGTAGCGTCGTCCATGTTTAATGCCTTGTTTTGCTCCACTCTAGCGTCCCTTAAAAATTTCTAAAACACCCGGCTACAATGAAAACAATAAGAGTATTTTGAGAAGAAATTGACAAAAATTAAAACTTTACTCTATAATTAGAATCAATATCAATTCTCAAATGTTGTCCAGGACAGGAAGTACTTTCTAATGATCAAATATAAGCCTTAAAGGATAGAAACACCATATGCAAGGTGAAACGCTTGAGGCTCTTTAATGGTCACACTCTTCAATACTTTCTCTTAGACCTTCAAGGGTGAACCAGAGGAGATGTTGCGAGCTAAATGGAGAGGAAAGGGGTGAACGCCGGATCTGGGGAGGGAGAAGGTGAACAACGTCTGAGTTTTTCTTTTCTTTTTGTAATTTTCCATTCAACAAAGCTTACCCAATGATTTTGCTAACTCATCAGCCCATGTAAGCAATTTTAATGGTGTCAGTGACGCAAATGTAGATTTAACACCATTAACATCACCTACAAGGCCTTTTCAAGCTACAAGGACTAACGTTACAAACCAGCCAAACTTAAATGACCAAAACCCACACTTTGAAACTTCAAAAACCAAAACCAAAATTATGATAAACTGTAAGGACCAAAAATTATATTAAACCATTTTTTTACATGGCATCTTATCTTCAATATCTCAGAAAAACTATTTTTTATATTTTTTGAGTGGTTAAAAAGTTTATCTATTTAATAGCCGAGTTGTACTTAGTTATTGCAGATTATTGAATAAGAAACCTATTTTGCAAGTTCGCTTGTGATGAGTTTGTATTTGGGATAGAATACGAATAGGTTGCAAAAGTATGATCAATTTTTGTTGGGGCCTTTTTATAGCTAAATATCTATAGACAAGTACCTCTAGGATTTTGGCAGATCAAATCCTATATTTTTAGGTTTTATGATATAATTCCCACATAAGAAGTTATAAAGGTACAATCATTGCATTTTATTTTGGTCTCTTTCACTACAAAAAAAAAAAAAAATTGACATTTTGTAGCAATTAAAATTGTAAATTTGTAGCGATTAAAGACAGTAGTATAGTAGTTTAAAGAATCACTACAAAAAAAAAAAAAAACACTATTACAAGCTATTTTGTAGTGGTTTCTAATATAAGTGATAGTGCCTAAGAAGAATTAATTGAGTGAAATTATTATCTCTTTATGGTAGCTTTTATTAATTTGTACATTAAGTCTTTATAAATTAAATGTCCTTTATAATTTAAATTTGCTTTCACACTTTTTCTGCTTGCTTAAA
Source organism: Acacia confusa (assembly GCA_037074495.1). Lineage (NCBI taxonomy): Eukaryota > Viridiplantae > Streptophyta > Magnoliopsida > Fabales > Fabaceae > Acacia > Acacia confusa. The sequence goes on along the minus strand of CM073504.1, from coordinate 8,767,415 downwards.
AATTGTTTTGAATGTTGTACATTTTTGCAAGATATGTCAAGATTAAAGAGAGGTTAGGGTAGAAAAAAATCATTCATTTAGACTACATGGTGACACAACTAGCGCGGGTTACCTCCTCTACACCTCAGTCAACACTTGTAATTTCACCTCAATCGTCACAATTACAACTCAAGGAAATGCCTACAAACTCTATCCCTACTCAAGCTAGTAGTACAGATACATTTGTTTTAATGACAACTATTTACGAATCACCATATGCTACCATCTTCTTTAATTGCCATTACATTTATATAAGTATTCTATATGAACATATCCCCTAGACAACCACCAAAATAACAAAACAAGGTACTTATGGGGAAACATTCGTGCTGCTATAAGTCATAAGGGCATTGGCATTCCCCTTTTCTTTTGCCTGCCAGACATGCATATGGGATCACCTCCCTTCCTCTCCTTTTCATTTTCTTAGTTTCTCCCAAAAGAAAACTCCAATATCTCTACCCTGTTTATCTCTGTCTCTTTTTCTTCCCATTAATTTTCTCTAATAGGAAGATACAAGTGGCTATAAAAGATATCTAATTTTGCAGTTGGTACAGGAGGTAGGAAGAAGGTTTGATTGTGGCTAAATTGGTTTTGAATGCCAGGTAGGAACAAGAATAGGAGAAAATAAAACTTGAGGGGTTACGAATTATATATGTTAAGGCCATATATTAATTCTAGAAAATTAAAATTAAAAAAAAGCATACAAGTATTTCCCATCTTTTTTTTATATTAAAAAAATAGGCAAATGCCTAACTTACAAGGAAACAAAAGATATCTTGCCCTGAACTCTTTTTTTTTGGGTCGAAAATCTTTGTTTCGGCAGTTAAGAAAAATTCACAGCCCTACCCAAAAATAATGGCATAAAAGAACATTGAGAATTTTTGGGCAGGTCTAAGCATTGGACACGGTATTCCGGAAAATAATTTACTGGTATTTAAAATAATATAATATACATGTATAAAAAACATGATATATGTGTGAGAAAACTTATTGTTATTTCATTATGGTCTGTTTATTACATTTTTTTTAATGATTATGAATGGGATGCTATTTATTTATCCTTCCAGTAAGGATGTGTGTAAAGGTCTTTTTGTATTGTATTACCGGAGGGGGGGAAAAAGGTGTTTTGTATTGTATTTAATTTTGAAATTACGTGAACTACTAGTATTTATTTATTTTTTATTTTATTATTCACTAAAAAATCAGTATCTCAATTATGACTCCATACATTTTATAACTTAGTTCTTAACATTTAACTGGTTTACGGTTCTGTCGTTAAACTCTTAACTTATATATGTCTCAGTCCTTAATCTTATTTAATTTTAAGAATTTTGTCCAAATGATCTTTAACTTATGGCAAGTCACCACTCTACATGTCAAAAAATACAAGGCATTCCGGCTCAGCTTTCTTGTTGGATTTGATAAAAAATTGGGGGGGAAAGACAAAGCTTAAGATCAACTTAGTACACGAACGGGGAGATCAAAAATTCTACGAATTATACAATTGGTTTTGAATTTTACTTAATATTTGTCCTATTACTTAGTAACTCATTCTCAAGTGCTTCTGCTTCTTATTTGAAATTATATGTTGCATAGATGCTTGCTTATTCTATTGTATGTTTGTGAGATTGACGAACTTTTGTTTAATATTTGATTAAGGAGTTACTCTCACCATTGATTGAGCCTTCTCATTCCTATTTACACCTTGTTATTACTGTTAGGATTCGTACACGCAGCGGAATTAAATTTATCAAATAAATTACGAATCCTAAGAAGATGATCTATCAATAGCGTTTAAATCGGGTTAGTAAATAAGAACCATACCTATGCGAACTCGTGTGCGTGCTTTGCAAACTCATAAGCTAACACCTTCTTTGGTCAATCAATCTCTAGGAGCCGACTCTACGAATCCACTCCCTCTACCGGTATTCACACCAAACAGCACTCCAACACGAACGGCAGCGTACTACTAGTGCCTTCAAGCTTTTTGTCTCACGTCTCTCTTCTAGGGTTCTTTTGTGGCTATTCAATTCTCTTGTGTGTGTAATCAAATTAGTTACAACCTAAGGGTATTTATAACCCTAATGGGCCGCATTAAATATTCAAAATCAATCTTATTAATTTTGAAATTGAATTGGAAATTAAATCTGTCTAATTGATTCAATCCAATCAATTTATTTAATGCGAATTTAAAAATCAGTTGATTTGATTTATCTTTATAAACCAAATCATTGATTTATCTTCATAAATCAAATATGGAAGTTATTTAATGATTAGCCCCTAAGGCATAATTTCCAACAGACTCCCACTTGCACTAGGTGCAATCATTATATATATATCCTCCCTAGATAAAACGTTGTATTCATTAAATCTTAAACATATCTTAGACTCAATGAATCTGGACATTATAGCTCGTGTTAGGCTATTCTTGTGTGCGAACCTGTAGGCTCACACGAGATTGGCAGCTGGCTAATACTGTACTAGCCCACAAGTTGCAAGCGGCCTCAAGCAAGACATTGTGACTACCCAATTCACATGAGGATCGATTTTCGATACAACCTATCATACAACCATGTCACGTCCCTTTTGTCACGTGATAATTTGGTCAAGGATGAGGTATGGATAATGTCAACTTCCTTTCATTGACCATTACTTTCTCGATTCTTGAGTAGTCTAATAATTGAAATGGAAACTCTTTTCCATCATAGTGTGGCCATACGTTTCTCAGACTCACTCATCGAGGGGCCCAGTATTATCTCTCTACAAATGTGAGGGACAAATTCCATCTTGACCACTCACATTCCTCTGCATGAAAACCACTTATCCCGATCCAAGCCTTTATCATCACCCGGTCAAAGGTGACTTTTGACTAGGTCAAATATTAGCGACTCTCATGAAGGAATCCATGATGATCTTAGGTCAAAGGGCATTGTAACATGGTTATACATGAGAAAAGTTTCTGACTTAATTTATGCAGCTTTCTCATAGTGGGTCAGTCCAACACCTTGTACTCTTACAAGTGCCCATGACTTTGATTCGTATCTCCATACCTCATCAAAGTCATATTGGTCTTATCTCATCTTCGCTTCCACGTAGATGATCGACCAAGGACATTTAGGATAATCTATAAGATATATCCAAGGATACAGTTATCAATATAAACATGCAAATGAAATGATAACTAAAAGAGAATACTTTAAATACCAATAATGTTTAAAGTACAATGATTAGTCTTTCCAACAAAATACTCCCACTTGCACTAGGTACAATCATTAATTTCCCTAATTCCCATTGTCCTCACATGACGTTCATGTATTATTTATGCAAGCGGCTTAGTAAGAGGATCAACAACATTGTCTTCTCCTAGTACTTTGCATATCTTTATGTCACCTCAATCATTGATTTCTCTGATAAGATGAAAGCGCTTGAGTATATGCTTGGTCCTTTGATGTGACCTAGGCTCCTTGGCCTACGCAATAGCTCTGCTGTTGTCACAGAACAAGTATATTGTATTTGAGATGGTAGGAACCACCCCTAGTTCAGTAACGAACTTCCTAATCCAAACGGCTTCCTTAGCTGCATCCGATGCTGCTATATACTCAGCTTTTGTTGCAGGATCAGCTACAGTGCTTTGCTTTGAGCTCTTCCAGCTTACCACACCACCATTTAACAGGAATACATATCCTAACTGCGATCTTAGATCATCTTGGTCAGTTTGGAAACTCGCATCTGTGTAACCAGTCACACAGAGCTCATCCTCCAAGCCACCATATACCAAGAATAAGTCCTTAGTCTTTCTTAAGTACTTCAGGATATTCTTGATAGCAGTCCAATGACCCTCACTAGGATCTTGTTGATATCTGCTGGTCATACTTAAGGTACATGACACATCTGGTCGAGTATATAACATGGCATACATGATAAATCCAACGGTAAAGGCATATGGAATCTTACTCATGCGTTATCTTTGATCTTGTGTACTAGGACACAAATCCTTGTTGAGATGGATGCCAAGAGACATGGGCATGTAACCCCTTTTAGAACCTGCATATTGAATCTATGCAGTATCTTTTCTATGTATGTGCTCTGACTTAGGCCTATCAGTCTCTTAGATCTATCTCTATAAATCCTGATCCTAAGGATGTAAGTGGCTTCGCCTAAATCTTTCACTGAGAAAAACTTTTCTAACCAAGACTTAATACTCTACAAGGTAGGAATATCATTCCCAATGAGTAGGATGTCATCAACATAAAGCACTAGAAATACAACTGTGTTCCCACTAACATTCTTGTAAACACAAGGTTCATCAATGTTTTGAATGAATCCAAACTCTTTGACTACTTCATCAAAATGATGATTCCAACTCCGAGATGCTTGCTTCAATCCATAAATAGATCTTTGAAGCTTACAAACTTTACTAGAGTCCTCTGTGTAACATCCCAAATTTTCAAAACCGGAATATTATTTTTTCATCAAAAATCATTTAAAATCATCAGAGTAGATCATTTGAGCAGAAGAGTAACTGATACTTGTATTTCAAAATGCCGTAAGTCTGGCTGGATACAATAGCGGTACATCATAACAAGTATTTCAAAAGTAACGTTCAACAATAAAAGGAAGGCTTCCGCCGGAACATCAAAAGGAAGTCTTCAGCCGGGTCTTCTATGCGTCCTGTTTGCACTTCCCCTTGTCCTCCGTTCTTGGTTCTCCTGAGCCTGACGCTATGTTAAGAGCTGAGGTCCCATGCATACGGACCCTAGGTAACGGTTAACCTCATATTTACATATACGGTACAAAATCACAGCAAATGAAACACTCCCAAACATGTCACTCCCAGTGAATGCAAATGTACCGCACCCAGCGAAAAGTACCACTCCCAGTGAAAACAGATATATCACTCCCAGTGTATGCAAGTGTACAATTATTTCTTACCAAACAAGTATTCAAATAATACACCACAACATGCACACATACCACATATACACATACTGTAAATATCAGAGTTAATGTTATAGTACGCGAACGTACCTTCGTTGACGAGCGTTTAGTACGTTGACGATAAACTGTACTTTTGACGGAAAACAGCGGAACGACAGCGAAATAACAGCGGAACAAGATTACTGATATCCTATAATGATAATATCACATTTATCAATATTTGATATCATAACATGCATTTTAGGTACAAATTACCATTTTGCCCCTGATCCCCTAATCGGCGGAATTTCGCTAGCACTTCGCTACCTTGACCCTAATCTTCTAGAATTTCAACATATCTCCAACTCCATAATGATTTTCGAAATTAATACCTTAATTACCCCTAGAACATGATTTCTAAACATACCTGAAAGATTAAAGACCAACCTAGCATTTCTACAACAACTACCGAAAGAAACACTAAAACTAAATACTAGGGACCGAAAAACTTACCCGGCACTTTGCTATTTCCACAGACTCCTCCTTCTTTCTAAAATCTCTCTCTAGAAAGCTCTAGGATTTGTGAAGAATGAAGAGAAGGTGAAGGCTATTTATAGAAAAAGACGATGGCATTTCGGTAATTTCATTGAACTTTGTCTGGTTGAATTCTGACCGTCGGATCGTACTTCTTGGAGGTGGCAAGATCTTGTCCTTACACCTCTCAAGGATGATGTCATCCTTAGTCACCAAGGTGATGTCATCAACTTTCTCAAGAAGTTTTCTACCGATAAAGTCCCTGTTCGGTGTTTCGATCGCGAAATTTTGTAAAATCTTAAAATTCCGCAAATAACACTCTGAAGGTCTTTTCTTCCTCTTCGAGAATACCGGGTTTTCCTAACCTTATACTCTCATTAAGGACATTCTGTTACCTACCGAAAATCCTCGGTAATTGCTACCGGTTACGGAAATATCGTCTGTCGGCGCCAACCTCTGGATAAAAATCCACTGATCAATAATATACTCTGGTTTTTCTCAACTTATCCCCGGATTTCAATCTATGAATTATTTTCCATCGGTTCTCATTTCTACTATCTGCTTTAATCCCACAAAATATCTTCCTGGCCGGATCTCCAAATCACTCCGTTGGTTACAGAAATGACTTCGGAGACAGTCCACTCCGAGATAGAAATTCACTTGTTCCTAATATACTCTGACTCAAGAAACCTAGTTCACGATTTTCTAGGTAGGATTTTATTTCTATCCATGGTCATTTATCCTGTTCACATTTTTACTATTATAATATTACTTAATTACCACATGTCTTAACTTATAATATTATTTTAATGCAAATATCTAGATATTAATTTCTTAATTTTCATTTCATTTTTCTTTATTTTTCTTCTAATTTTCGTTTTTATTTATATATGTATATTTATTTTAAGTAATTTCCACCTTTTTCTCTTTATCTTACGTCTCAACAATTAGCCATTAATTATCTAATTAATCACTTACTAATTGTTAAAAATTTTCTTAATTAGTAATAATTATTATCTCACAACTTTTTTATTGACATTAATAATTTATGTTCCATGCATAATATTAAAAATCATAAGGTCCAATCTGGTCCATAGAATACTTTTTAATTTTCTATTCTTCTATTTTCAAAAGAGATAATTTAATAAATTGTCTAAATTAGGGACAATATTCCTTCTAATTTTTAATAATCATTTCACAACCCTTTAGGATTTATCATCACATTTTTAGGATGTTTTATGGCCTTAAAATGCATTTTTCACATTTTTGGCAATAAATTCCATTTAATTTTCTTAGTATTTCCCTTTGAAAATAGACCAATTATACAACATTTTGAGACCATATCTATCATAAATGGACATAATATTGCAGATAATAATTATCCGGGTATTACACTTTAGACGCGAAAAACCCTCTGGTTGTATTATGTACACATCCTCAAGCAGCTTTCCGTTAAGGAAGGCTGTTTTGACGTCAATCTGTCATATTTCATAGTCATAATATGCTGCTATGGAAAGAAGGATTCTGATTGATTTGGCCATTGCAATTGGAAAAAAGGTTTCATCATAGTCCATACCATGTGTTTGAGTGAATCCTTTTGCAACCAGTCGTGCTTTGAAGACACTTACTTTGCCATCCATGTCATTTTCTCCTTAAAAACCCACTTACACCCAATGGTTTTTACACCTTCAGGTGGATCGACTAAGGTCCATACCTTATTGTTGTACATGGATTGCATTTCAGACTTTATGGCATCTAGCCATCTTTCAGAGTTTGGTCTCACTATGCCTTCTCGATAGGTAGTTGGCTCATTCAGCTTAATAAGCAAGATATCACGACTTTCAGTAGTCAGAAGTACATATCTCTAAGGCTTTTGTCGTGTCCTATCGAACATTCGTGGGCTTTATGTTACTAGAGCAAGCTCATCAACTTGTTGTGAGTCTTCTCCATTTTCCATTTGTGGTTCTACGTTGTTTTGTGACTCTTAAACTTCTTCAAAGTTCACCTTACTCCCACTGGTTCTTTTAGAGATAAACTCTTTCTCCAGAAAGACACCATTTCGGATAACAAACACTTTGTGATCGGTAGGATTGTAAACATAGTATCCTTTAGTTTCCTTAGGATACCCCACAAAAAGGCATTTTGAGGATTTGGATGATAATTTATCAGAGGCTTGTTGTTTAACATAAACCACACATCCCCAAATTTTAAGAAATGACAGACTGGGTCCAGTCTATATCTCATATGGTGTCTTTTCAACTGCCTTTGATGGAACACGATTTAGTGTGAACGCAGCTGTTTCTAGAGCATAGCCCCAAAAGGACGGCGGAAGATCTGTTTGACTCATCATAGATCAAACCAGATTTAATAGAGTTCGATTCCTCCGCTCAGAAACACCATTCCATTGTGGCATTCCTGGAGGAGTTAGTTGTGAGATGATCCCACAACTCCTAAGATGGTCAATAAACTCTTGGCTTAAATATTCACCCATTCCATTGTGGCGTTTCTAGAGGAGTTAGTTGTGAGATAATCCCACAACTCCTAAGATGGTCAATAAACTCTTGGCTTAAATATTCACCACCTCGATCAGGTCGAAGTGCTTTAATTGTTTTGTCAAGTTGGTTTTACACTTCATTTTGGAATATTTTGAGCATTTCAAAAGATTTAAATTTATGTTTCATTAGATAGATATACTCATATCTACTAAAATCATCTATAAATGTTATGAAGTACAAATGACCTCCTCTAGCAAATATATTCATTGGTCCACACACATCAGTATGTATGAGGCTAAATAAATCAGTGCCCCTCTCACTATGCCCAGTAAAAGGTGTCTTTGTCATCTTTCTCAATAAACAAGACTCACATTTATCAAATGATTCAAAATCAAGTGAATTAAGAAACCCATCTTGATGGAGTTTCGAAATGTGTTTCTCATTTATATGGCCTAAACGATAATGCCATAAGTATGTCGGATTCAAATCATTTGACTTGAACCTTTTAGTAGTTATGTCATAGATTTGTCCATTATTAGGATGTTCTAAACTAAGTACATAATGACCACCAGCATGCAAATCATCATCAACATAGAAAATGTCATTACGATAAATTGAACATTTACAGTTCTTAGTAATGAAAGTATAACATTCCTTATCTAAATAAGAAAGCGAAACAATGTTACTACTCAAAGCAGGAACATAAAAGCAATTGTTTAAAATTAACAAAAACCCACTGGGCAGAACTAATTCATAAGTGCTTACGGCTAAAGCAGCAACTCTTGCTCGGTTTTCAACTCGTAGGTCAACTTCGCCCTTCTTCAACTTTCTACTGTCCTTGAGACCTTGCACATTTGTACAAATGTGAGATCCACATACAATATCTAATACCCATGTAGAGGAAGTGGAAAATGAATATCTATGACATAGATACCTAAAGCGATAGACCCACCATCATTCTTGTTCCTTTTCAGATCTTCAAGGTAGAGTTTCCAGCTCCTCTTCCAATGACCAGGTTCATTGCAGAAGAAGCAAACCCCGTCCTTCAAAGGCTTTGTCTTCTTGGTTGCAGGCTTAGTTTCGGGCCTATTTGACTCATTGGTCTTACCAGTTGAGCTTCTACCCTTTTGTTTGCCCTTGTCTTTCTTTTTCATACCCTTTCCTTTCTAAACCATCAAAATAGAGCTAGGCTTCTTCTTAATGCTCTGCTCGGCTGTTTTGAGCATCCCATGTAGTTTAGAAATAGATTTCTCCATGTTGTTCATGTTGTAGTTCATGACAAACTGGTCATAACTTTTTGGGAGTGAGTTCAAGATCATATCTATAGCTAACTCCTGGCTTATGGGAAATCCAAGCCTTTCAATGTGATCAATATAGCCTTTCATCTTCAAAACATGAGAGCTAACTAATGCACCTTCAGCCATCTTGCATGAATGTAAGGCCTTAGTGGTCTCATACCTCTCTTGCCTTGCCTGTTGCTGAAACATTTCCTTGAGATGTACAATCATTTCAAGAGCCTCCATATGTTCCAGATCCTTTTGGAGTTCTGGAACCATGGTGGCAACCATCAAGCATCCTACATCCACAGAGTCCTTCTGATGCTTCATGTAAGCATCTTTTTAAGCTCTTGGAGCATTGGATGCAGGCTCCTCAGGAATGGGTTAATCGAGGATATAAGCATTTCTTTCCTGCTTGAGAACAATTCTCAAGTTCCTGAACCAGTCAAGAAAGTTTGTCCCATTAAGTTTGTCTTTCTCAAGGATTGATCGCAGTGATAGTGTTGCGGTGTTACTAGTCGACATAATTCTACAAATAAAAAATATGCAAAGTTAATTAATAATCTCCCACTGAATTAACAACCCTCATTATAATTAATGGGCTAAGATCCATATTTGGCTTAAATTTAAGTCCGTTTTGGCAGGACGCTTAAAATCAAGTTATTTAGGTAGGCAATCCCTTTGCCAATTACATCATATGTAACTCTTAGATCTTTATGGGATCCGATCATCATATGACCGGCACGTTTAATCCCATCTAATGCCTTAAGATCCAAAACCATTTTGATAATCTCAATTAAGTCAAGACAATCATGAATGTTGAGTATCACCATTACTCACTCATGTCTCACCAAGATAACTCAAGTACATCCACTTTGGTGAAACATACAAATAAGTGATCTAGGCTTTGACAAGTATCCATTAATTAACGGTATTACGACTTAAGATTTCATTTGGAGGGTTTAATATAATAATTATATTCATATGAATGAAATTATTGTTGTATCTCATACAAACAACACATAATATGTAAAATAAATATGTCATGATCTAATCAAAAGCATAATTAAAACATGACACAACATGGCTCACCTAACCTAAAATCCTCTCAAACCAATGAGAAGATTTCTCTAAATAAGAAAAGGAAAAATTACATCAAGAGAAACCTCGTTTAAACATTCGAGGAGAGTGAGATGAGAAGAGAATATACATCAAGAATATTTAGAGAGAAGGCATAACACGCATACCATATTTAAATATTACAACCATTGTAAAGACTAAAGCCATATTTGTATGTTGTTCACCATATCTAAACAATTTGAAAGTAAATCACAACAGGTATTAATTCATACAATATGAAATAAAATGTCATATTTCTCCATCAATTAATAATTATGATAGTTATAACTTGATGCAAATTCCTAATTTCCATCAATTACAATAATTATAATGAATTATTAATTTTAAATGCATACAAAAACCAAAAAAATGCATACACACATCGTACGCATACAAAACCAAAAAGAAACACATACACGCATATAATTGAATATTAATACATTGACGTGATTCCAATTTAACAATGAATCGATTCCTTTCTTGGTTTATAAAATTTATATTTTGTTTATATATATGTTTATATATATATATATATATATATATATATATATATATATATATATTGTTAATCGTATTAACAATGAAATATATATCCCATATATAATCACATTAAGAACATAAACCTAATTTAAACGCACAGTTGATCTGGCTTTGATGCCACTGTTGAGATTCGTACACGCAGCGGAATTAAATTTATCCAATAAATTACAAATCCCAAGAAGAGGATCTATCAATAGCGTTTAAATCGGGTTAGTAAATAAGAACCGGACCTATATGAACTCGTGTGCGTGCTTTGCAAACTCGTAGGCTAACACCTTCTTTGGTCAATCAATATCTAAGAGCCGACTCTACGAATCCACTCCCTCTACCGGTATCTACACCGAACAGCACTCCAACACGAACGGCAGCGTGCTAGCGCCTTCAAGCTTTTTGTCTCACGTCTCTCTTCTAGGGTTCTTTTTGTGGGTATTCAATTCTCTTGTGTGTGTAATCAAATTACTTACAACCTAAGGGTATTTATAACCCTAATGGGTCGCATTAAATATTTAAAATCAATCTTATTAATTTTGAAATTGAATTGGAAATTAAATCTGTCTAATTGATTCAATCCAATCAATTTATTTAATGTGAATTTAAAAGCCAACTAATTTCATTTATCTTTATAAATCAAATCATTGATTTATCTTCATAAATCAAATATGGAAGTTATTCAATGATTAGCCCCTAGGGTATAACTTCCAACAATTGCAATATGTGATATTGAGAACAAATTTTATTTTGTCTTTTAACACCAAATTTTAGTTCTTGGATCAAAGTGAAATAAAAAATTAACTGATTTAGTTTTGATTTGTGTGAAGAAGTGGTCTTCTATTTGCATTGGCTTTCAAATTGAAGAAGATACAATGACTGACAACAATTGTCTTGATTAGAGCTTCATTACATGTAACATTGAGTACTAGCATGAGTCACACATATTTATGGTTTACTTTCAAATTTTACATATTTTATGTTCTTATATGATATTCCATGATTGTTGGCTAAAAGGAATTTAACGGATTAGTCCTGTTTTTTTTTCCTAATTAGTTCATAAATAATTCAACAGTGTTCATATGTTTTTCCCCCAAATCATATACAGAATGATCTATAAGAAATATATTTCAATAGATTATCCAAGTAACATTTCTAATCATTGCATCACTTCCCATCTTGTATTTATATGTTTTGAGGCATAATATTATGGTAGATTCATTTTATGATTCCATGAAGACACATGGTTTACACCTCTATATTTCACCTTTTTTTCCGCCATCTTATATATATTCTGCTCTTAATGGATGCTTGTGTCTTTAGGCTACCGCTCAATTTTAATTGTTTTAATTCTATTATATGAATTATAGGCTCCTCTCATTCTATCAAAAAAGGCAGAGGAGTGTACAAATACTATAAACTGGACTTGAGGACTAAATTTGGATCAAAGATACCTATGTGAAACTTTCAGACTACTTGACAAGAGCAGAAGGTGCAAAAGTGAGAAACCTTGTTAATTATTGTGGTTATGTTGTTAGGACCACAATCTCTTTTCGTCATGGTGCTGAGTGGAAGAATATTTATGAACAATATATAGATGAGATGATTTTGAAAGTAAAGGTATGCTCTTCCCAAATATTTATATATATCTTTGTTTATTTATGTTTTCGTAACAATTTTTTTTGTTTTGTTTATATGTATTTTAGGACAAATTCAAACCTTATGATGCAACCAATGAAGAAAAGTTCACAAAAACTATAACAATGAACTTGAAAAATTCCGTTAGAAATTGGAAGACTAACTTGCACAAACAGTATAACAAATATGCTTTTGATGAGGAGAGGCGGTCTAATCCTCCCAAAATATTAGTTCTGAAGATTGTGAGTTGTTACAAGAATATTTCCATACTGACGTGTTCACAGTACCTTTCTATTCTTTTAAATGGATCATATATTTATTTTAACCATTAATTCTTTTTTACTAATTTTTTGTAGGAAAAAAAAGTAAAAGAAACAAGAGCAACCAAGAAAAACAAGTAACAAAGCATACTTGTGGTTGTCTATCATTTGAGGAGATTAACTTCACTACAATAAGTTCAATCTCTCTTCATCACTTTAGTTTATGTTTTGAATCATTTTTTATTCTAAATTGTACCATTTGTCATCTTTGTATATTATGTTTTGTAGAGAGACCCCACTACTGGACAGCCTACACCCCCTGACCAATTGTACATATCACACACACTAGGAAGAAGGTAGATGGACAGTTAGAGTGGGCAAATTCACAATCTGAGCAAATACACGTATGCATTGTGTTATTATGTTATACTAACTTCAATAATTATTTATCTCATTTGTATCATGCTTTAATTGTAGGCTAAGTTGCAAGAACTTTGCCAACAATAAGAAAAGGTAGAGGTTGATGCTCGAATGACCTCTAATGAAATATTGATAGCTGTTCTTGGTGAAAGATCAGGGTATGTAAGAGGAAAAGGGTATAGAGAAGAACCATTGAGGAAGAGAGATCACTCTTAATCCAATGATAATTCAGCTGTCGACAATATGCATACCCAATTGCTTGAGGAGTTTGATAAAAAATTTCAGGAGGAGCATGCAAAGATAGAAGCAGAGCGCGCAGAGGAACATGCAAGGGTGGAAGCAGAGCGTGCAAAAGAACATGCAATGATGGAAGCAGAGCGTGCAAAAGAACATGCACAATTTGATCTGCAGATGAAACGAATAGAGGAGAGGATTCTAGCTGTCTTAATGCAACAAGGGCAAGTAGCAGCTCCTACTTCATCTACTTCTCCTAGACTTCCTGTACCACAAGTTGATCAATCTTCATAGTTTTATGTTTGATGTTTCTTCCAATGGATAAAAAAATTTTAATATTTGATGTTGATTTTGAACATTTATGTTAGTATCATTGCTAGTTAATATATTGTTAGTTTTTAATTTCTTATGATCTTAATCAATATGGTGCAAGTTTTAATAACAGTATAGTTCTTAATTTTATCAATTTATATTTTTTTAAGAAAATTTTTGGCATTAACAAATGTCGCCACTGATACACTCTTTCGTGGCGACACAATTGTCGCCGCTAAAAAGTCTATCAGTGATGACGTAAAGTCACCGCTGAAAACTGTATCAACGCTCTTTAGCGACGACAAAACTGTCGCCGCCAAAAATAGTATCTGTGGCAACAATTGTTACCACTGAAACCCTACTTTCAGCCGTGACATTGACTTTGGTTGCTTTTGATGTACTTTCAGCGGTGATAATAAATCACCATTGATTGTCTACTTTCGCCGGCAATAGCAAATTGTCGCCGCCAACAGTATCAACCACAACATTTTTGGTAACGACACAGCGGTGACATTTTGTTTTTGCTAAAACCCTTTTGGTAGCGACTTTTTGACTTTTAGCAGCGATGCCGCCAAAAGTCAATTTTTTCTAAGTGAGGGTAAGAGTAGAGCTAAAAGAAAATATTCAAAAAAGAATTTGTGAAGAAAGAAAAGATAGTCATAGAATTCCGCCGGCCAAGATCCAAGAAGAAGAGACTAACATGTCCGTGGATAAATGATAAAACACTAAAAAAATATTTTCTTCCGACGTAGTTCTGATGAAGATCAAGGAGAGAAGAATGATAAAGAACTGCTTTGCGAAAAAGGGACCTAGTCATCGATGAACACTTTTACCCCAGGCCGACAATTTTTGGAGGCACAATATGTTTTTTAAATCAATTTTCCTTTTTAAAAAAACTATTCTTGGATATTTATTATTTAAACAAGGGAAAAATAATTATAGGAAAATTTTCTTCTGTATATTATTATTCGGGTTCATGTTATTTGAACAATTATTTATTTGTTTACCGTGTTGCAGTCTAGAGGAAGGAGGGTGCCATAAGATGCTGATGCTCGGTGCAAGACGTAATCTAGGACGTGTTTGGCTAATATAAATTGATGTGTCTTGACATAATTTTAAGTGAATGTCTAGATTATTATGAATGTCATATTCATACCTTTAATATTGTAGGACGAACAATTTATAGCATCAAAATTACATCAGAGGTTTGTAAAAAATATGTAATTGTGATACAAATGTAAGAATTTTAACTAAAAGAGCCACTTGTAATTAAAGTATAGATTCACGTGGTGCAATAGAATTAAAGTTTTGCGTCCACCTTCTTTCATATATATAGACACATACCCAATGCATAAACTAATACCAAGTGGGATGGGTTCACGGTAAAACATCTATCACTCCATCAAAACATTTCATTAGCTTTCTTTAAAAAAAACTAAATTAATTAAGAATTATTAGTAAAAAAAATTAAACATGAATTATTAAAATTGATTTTTTTTTCAAACAGTTAAAAATGTGTTTAAATTTTGGACAGTGCAAATCTCACTGATAAATCCCAATTTTCATAGATTTTATCTCGCCTTATTCATTTATTTTAGGGACTATTTTAGGCTAATTTGGATTGATTAGATGATATTCAAGTTATTAGCTAATTTTAGAAAATAATATAAATCTGAAATGAATCATGAGATTATTGAGCTTAAATTAATACTCTAAGTATTATCTTGTGATTTAATAATATCTATAAATATATGATATCATGATTTTATTTAATTTCTGTCAATAAAAAAATATATTAAAATATCCTGTAGTGCAAAATTTTTCAGGGAAGCTGAAAGGAAATATGACGGTGGCATTTTTATTGGGCCCTTTAAATCCTATTGGGCTCAAGTTCTCTCTTCCCCTTCCCTTTTAAAATAACCTAGCAGCTGCTAGGTTTGGAGAACCACGCCATCACGCCGCAAGCTGAAAGCAAAGAGAATTGAAGATGACGCAGGAGAAAGAGACGCGCAAAGGCGGAAGAGTTCATCAGTTGTGATTGATTAATTCATTCTCCTTCACGTCATCACCTATTATCCAATTCTCCATTAATTCATCCTCTCCCATTCACGCGCAGGACCCTCGCATGCACAGCTACCAATTATTCCAATTCTTTGTTTCTAATTGCCCACCTGCGTAGTGACAGGCACAATATTTATCCATTCCTCTCAATATTACCACATGGCCGAGACGTGTCTGGAGTTTGGAGAGAGGACAAATTCCATGGCAGCTTAAGTTAGTTGGGAGGCAACTTGGGAAGAGCATGGAGGAAGTTGAGGCCTAGGGTTTTACACTTGAAGACCACAAGGGAGTGTCTTTCTTTTTATCTTTTTGAGATTATTTAGTTTTAAAGGATTTCGAGTTGTATTAATTGAAAATAATCTAGTTGTAGATTGTAAACTTATTTCTTTTGTATTAGACTAATAATTTGAAGTTTTATGCTTATTATTGGACTCTTATTTGTAACATTTGGATTGTCAATTAGATTAATAATTGAGTTTTCGTTATTAATTTAATTGTTAATTTGGTTTATCATCTTAATTGTTTAATTGGGTTGATGAACTATCTGATTGTTCAATTAGATAATTGTAAACAAGATTTCCAAGATTATTTTGTAATTGGGTTTAATTAGTCACCGCTTAGTTCATTATGAGTTTTCTAGTGAAATATGTGTTATTGAACTAGAGGGTTTCCCATGTTCAATTGGGTAATTAAATTTATTAATCTCCCTTTGGTCTAATTAATTGATTTAGGCTAAGAAAGTTAACTCCATGCAATTCCTAAGTTGTCCCCTTCGTCATCATAATTGAATCAAATCTTTATTATTTTATTTGTTTTTAATCAATCTTCTCATTAGGATTTTAATTCTTCTCTCATAAGAAAAACCCCCAAAAATTGCATTTAAATTCATATAGATTAGTCTCATTTTCATATAGGTTTTAGAGTCAATTGCATCCATATATTTAGTTAGTTAATTACATATAGGAAGTAGTGTTTTGCATTCTAGTTTAGATCCATTTACATCTCATTGCATCTTTTATCACCTGAAGGTTAGTCCTAAAAGAAAACTCATAGCTTGTTCCTTGGGAGAATGACACCCTAAACTACATAATTAATTAGGACCTAGTTTAATTGATTGCTTTAACGACAAAAGCGGCTCGATCACTCACCACAGAGGAAGTGAATATTTTTCTTTTCCACTCAGGAAGAATTGAAATTTTGAGTATGACAATTAGAGTAGTAACTGCATACATGAATTATTACAGTAATAGAAGAAGGGAAACCAAAGGATTGAATCGGGTGTGGCTTTGGAAAAGAATAATAAGATATTAATATATGTGTATTACTAAACAAAGCTGTGTGCAAAATATTCTTGTAAGAATTACTGTATGTCTTAGGTATGATCCCATCCAAAAATTCTCTACATTGATTAAACTAAGAGGAAGGGGTGCTTACTAGACTCTTTTGTGAAAACTTATGTTTTTATGAAGATTTTTTTCCTGGTAGAGCATGCTGCAAACAAATTATAAAATGCATAACTGAGCTTGACAGGGAACATTTATAATAGAAGAGGAAGTTGTATTCATGCTATCAATCGATTACTGAGAATGACTGATCAAAACATTCCAAGTCATGCCGATCATATAGGACAAACGTCAACAATATCTTATTTGTAATACCCGGATAATTATTATCTGAAATATTATGCTACAATAATAAAAATGACCATTTATGAAGATTTCAGTCTCAACATGTTATATGATTAGTCTATGCTCAAAGGGAAACATTAAGAAAATTAGAGGAAATTTATTGGCGGAAATGTGAAAAATGCACCTTAAGGCCATAAAGCACCTTGAGGAGAATTAAGAAAAATTCAAAAAGGCATGAAACAATTATTAAAAATTTAGAAAGCATATTATCCTTAATTTAGACAATTTAATAAATTATTTCCTATGAAAATAAAAAGAAGGAAAATTAAAAAGTATTCTAAGACTAAAATTGACTCTATGACTTTTGATAATTTGCATGGAGCTTAAATTATAAATGTCAATAAAATTATTGTGAGAAAATGATGAGTTTTAAGTAAGAAAATTATTAGAAATTATTAAATGATTAATTAAGTAATTTTTGGGAATTTTATAAGCTTATAGAAAATTTAGGAAACATAAGAAATAAAATAAATATGAATAAGTATTATTAAGGATCGAAATTTTTGGGCCAAATTAAATAAATAATAAAGGTCAAGAAGTAATCTTGAAAAACCAAGATCAAAAGCTTAGGATTAATCAAGGAATTTTAGAAGCCTAAATCTATGAAATTACTTATGGACCAATAGGAAATTTTGGGGAAATAAATGCAAGATAATAGAATATTATGGGAAATGAAAAAAAAAAAAAAAAAAATATATATATATATATATATATATATATGTGAGCTGGCCGAAATTTTTAGGGGGAGGGATAAGGATGATTTAGATTTTTGTATATAATAGTATTATAAAGTTTTAGACATGTGTTAATTAAATAATATTATAATAGTAAAAATGTGAACATGATAAATTACCACGGATAGAAATAAAATCTTATCTAGAGAACCTTGAACTAAGTTTTTAGGGTCAGAGTGTATTATGAACAAGTAAATTCTTATCTCAAAGTTGGTTGTCTCCGAAGTCATTTCGGTAACCGGTCGCGAATACCGAGGATTTTCGGCAAATAACGGAATATCCTTAATGAGAGTATAAGGATAGGAAAATCTAGTATTCTCGAAGAGAAAGAAAAGATCTTCAGAGTGTTGCTTCCAGAATTTTGAGATTTTCCAAAATTACGCGATTCGGACACCAAACGGGGACTTTATCGGTAGAAATCTTCTTAAGCAAGTGTGTGACATCACCTTGATGACTAAGGATGACATCATCTTTGAGAGGTGTATGGCCAAGATCTTGCCATCTTAAAGAAGTGCGATCTAACGGCCAGAAACTGATCAGACAAAGTTCAAAGGAATTACTAAAATGCCTTTGTCTTTTTCTATAAATAGCCACCATTTCATTTGGAATTCTCACACCAAATCCTCTTGTGATTTTCGAAAATTTGGGAGAGAAAGAAGAAGGAGGAGTCCGGAGAAATTCGTAGCAAAACTCTGAATAAGTTCTTCAGTCCATAGTCTTTAGTTAAGTAGTTCTTTCGGTAGTTATAGTAGAATAGCTAGAGTAGTCTCTAATTTTTTCAAGTTAACTTAGATATCATGTGTTAGGAATAAATATAATATTTATCTTAGGAATATGTTAGAGGAAAGGTTATAGCAAAATTTGAGAGTTTAAAGTCAAAATAGCGAAGCTCTGGCAAAATTCCACTAAGTGATCAAACTAGGGGCAAAATGTTAATTTGTACCTAAAATGCCTATTATGATTCCAAATGTTCATATCAGTGATATTATCCTTCTAGGGTATCCGAAACCACGAACCGCTGTTTCCGCTGTCGTGCCGCTGTCAAACATGTCGTACTTTGACGAAAGTGCCAGAAACCGTCAACGGAGGTACGGACGCGTATTGTAACCTTAACACTTATGCTACTCATATACATATATGTGATAGACATGCTTATATACCGAAGCTCTGTCTAGGGTTGTCGGTTTTACATACAGCTTTATATGGGTTATAGTCTTGATAACACCGTTGGGTTTTCCTAGCGCTGAGGACACGATGGGCCGTCATGGAACTGATTACGTGTAGACATGTTGTGGGACTTTACATACTGTTTTGTGCTTATGTTCTGTCATTGTTGTGATCATACATCTGCTGTGTGCTTATGTAGTGATTTACTGCTGTTATGTGTTGTTAAATAGCTGTTATCCATATACTGTTTTATTTGAGCATAAGGTTAACCGTTACCTGAGATCCAAATGGTAATTGGATCTCAGCTGTAACTTCAGGTTCGGGCGAACCAAGGGTTGAGGATAAGGGCAGGCAGCTGGAGTAGGATGGCAGAAGGAGTTTTATGGCTTTAGTTTTATGTGCCTAGTTAAGGGTTGTTTCCTTGTGGATAGTAGATGACTGTATAAGTACACTTCTGCGGTTATGTAATATAAAGGTTCAGTTACTCGTTTTGCAAAATTGTTCTACTCTAATCAATGTTTTAAAAAAAAAAAATCCATTGTTTTTAAGGTGGGATGTTACATTATTATCTATTTTTGAGCAGCTAAGTAATGGATTTTGTTTTTCTTGTCTGCAGTATCAAATTCTTGGTATGATTGGCTAGCGATACTTAAAATTATATATTCGTATATAGAATAAGAAAAGTGAACATCTTGGAGGGTTATCCTTATTAAAAGAGATCGTATGGAACCGTAAATATAATAAGAAACATATAAAAAAATCATCCATCAAATAATTGTGGTTTAATATTTAAAAATTGTAACATCCTCTTTATTGGGAAAAGAAAAGTTTGTTACATAACATTATCTTAGATTATTATATTAAATAATAAAATAATATTAGATTTAATCTGTGTCAGGTATACACCCACGGGTGTATTAAAGGTAGAAAAGTGGGAAAATACATAATAGCTTAAACATAAAGGAGGCAAATATAAAGGTAGAGTAATTAAATTTTATTATGATCTCTTACCTCCATTGCTTTAATTTCACGCACGCCTTCTCTCTCTCTCTATATATATCTAGCCTAGGTTATACCTTTAACCAAATAAAAGAAACATACCTAGAAGTCTAGAACTACATCAGATAAGAAAATGGGTCCATTTGAGAAGCCAACTGGGTGGAGATTCTGCCCAGGAGATACAGAACTCATAAAAGACTATCTTTACAATAAAATCATGGCACAAAAATTACCTTTCGAAGGTATAATCGTAGAATACGACCTTTATGGTAAAGAGAATCCTTGGGAAATCTGGGAACATTTTAGTGAACGTGTGGTTAAAACAGTTCACGGTGAAGATCTCTACGTCTTCACAAAAGTCAAGAAGAAGTGCCCTCAATCTAGAAATGCAGAAAGGAAGGTGGGCTTAGGTTCTTGGGAAGGAGAAGCTCATGCAAAAAATATCACAGTCAACGTAAACAATTCTAATCATAAAATTGTGATTGGATTCATGAAGAGGTTTAGGTTTGAGAAGAGTAGAACTCATCAAGATGGAAAATGGATCATGCATGAGTATTCTCTTCATTCATCGCTATTTCCTTCTAATTATTATTACCTACAAGTTAGTACCCTTTTCTTAATATTATTTATTTATTTTAAATGGAGTAGTTATCAATAACTTGCAAATTAGAAGAGGCTTAACATTTTTTTCCTGTAATTTACAGATGAAAGATTATGTTCTCTGTAGGATAAGAAAAAATGATGGACCCGTTAAACTACGGGAGAAAAGAAAAGAGCTAGAAAAAAATCAACCAAATTATGATGGAGAGAAAAAAGATAATCAAATAAACAAGAAGGCAAGACTAGAGCCAAAAGAAAAGACTCAAAAAAGAATTTGCAAAGAGAAAAAAGACAACCAAAGAAGTCCACCAGCCAAGATCCAGCAAGAAGCGACCAACATGTCAATGGATGATTTCTGTTCTTGGTTAGAGACAAACTTAAGGTATAATATAATATAGTTCCAATTAAAAATACTCTTTTTACCTAATTTGAAACGTATTTCTAAAAATGCTAAGAAATATATATTCTTCTGATCTAGTTCTGATGACGATCAAGGAGAGAAGAGTAACAAAGAACTTCTTTTCGAAAAAGAGCCAGAAGAAAAGATTAAAAAAAGAATTTGTAAAGGGAAAAAAGATAATCAAAGAAGTCCACCAGCCAAGATCCACCAAGAAGAGACAAACATGTCAATGGATGATTTCTGTTCTTGGTTAGAGACAAACTTAAGGTATAATAAGTTCCAATTAAAAATACTCTTTTTACCTAATTTGAAACATATTTCTAAAAATACAATTATATATATATATATATATATATATATATATATATATATATTCTTCCGATGTAGTTCTAATGATGACGATCGAGGAGAGAAGAATAACAAAGAACTCCTTTTCAAAAAAGAGCCAAAAGAAAAGGTTCAAAAAAGAATTTGTAAAGAGAAAAAAGATAATCAAAGAAACAAGAAGACACGACAAGAGCCAAAAGAAAATATTCAAAAAAGAATTTGTAAAGAGAAAAAAGATAATCAAAGAAGTTCACCAGCCAAGATCCATCAAGAAGAGACCAACATGTCAATGGATGATTTCTGTTCCTGGTTAGAGACAAACTTAAGGTATAATATACTTCCAATTAAAAATACTCTTTTTACCTGGCTAATTTGAAACATATTTCTAAAAATACTAAAAAATATATATTCTTTTGATGTAGTTCTGATGACAATGGAGGAGAGAAGAATAACAAAGAACTCCTTTTTGAAAAAGAGCCAAAAGAAAAGATTCAAACAAGCATTTGTAGAGAGAAAAAAGATAATCAAAGAAATCCACCGGCTAAGATCCAGGAAGAAGAGAGCAACATGTCCATGGATAATTTTTGTTCTTGGTTAGAGACAAACTTAAGGTATAGTATAGTTAAATACAGAGTTCGATTCAATTATAGTAGAAGTTTTTTCTTTTTATGAAATCAATTATAGAATTTTTAAATTACTAAAAACACTCTTTTTACATAATTTGATACATATTTATAAATATACTAAAGAAATTATTCTTGTGATGTAGTTCCGATGACGATCAAGGAGAGAAGAATGATAAAGAACTCCACCAAAATGAGACCAAGTCATCCACGAACACTTTTACCCCTCAGGCCAACAATTTTTTAAGGTATGATATGTTCTTAAAATCAATTTCCTTTTTAAAAAAAAAAAAAAAAAAAAAGAAGAAGAAGATATGTTTGGGTATTTATTATTTATGCTAGGGAAAAATAATTATATGAACTTTTCTTCTGCATATAATTATTCTGGTTCATATTATAAATAAAATTATTACACATATAAAACCACTATTCTGCACCAGTAAATTAAGTTTTAGATTAAACTGAAATGTTGAAGATACCGTTATAGTTAAATGTAAAGCAACAATTGAAAATTTTAATTAAATAATTTTTATGGTCTATTTATTGTTATTTGAACAATTATGTATTTGTTTACGGTGCTGCAGTCTAGAGCAAGGAGGGTGCCCAAAGATGCTGATGCTCAGAGCAAGACGTAGACTAGGACGTGTTTGGCAAATATAAATTCATATGTAATGGCCATTTTAAGTGAATGTATAGATTATTATGAACCTCATACTTCTTTTCATCAAAA
Organism: Acacia confusa; assembly: GCA_037074495.1. Classification (NCBI taxonomy): domain Eukaryota; kingdom Viridiplantae; phylum Streptophyta; class Magnoliopsida; order Fabales; family Fabaceae; genus Acacia; species Acacia confusa. Next base: position 8,744,313 of record CM073504.1, on the reverse strand, counting down.
TGCATCTCATACTATATACTTTGAAGTTTGAATATTGTAAGACGAATCATTTATAGTTAGAGCCGGGAAATCGGGCCGAGCCCATCGGGTCGACCCTGACCCTTCAAGGGCCGGACCTAAAAATTTGAAGAGATAAACGAAATTGGCCCTGGAGGGCCGGCCCTGACGGACCTCGGGCTTAAACGGGCCGGCCCTGGAGGGCCTCGAGCCGACCTTGTAGGCCCTTTTCACTGTAGCTTTTTCTTTTTTTTCCTTTTTAAATTTATTAATTTATATATATATTGTATTTGTTATAGAGTTATTTATCCTTTTAACTACAAATACATAATAACTATACTCTAATTTTATGATTTGATTTATTATTTGTTGCAAATAAAGATTATGGATGTGTTCATGATGCGGGAGAAAAATTTCATGATATTCTTACTTATGAGCTAGAGGCTACTACCCAAAGTGAAAAACAATTAAATGTCGTTAAAATCGATGATAGTGATGAAGATGACGACAATAATAATCATCGTACTAATGTCGCTTAGTGATATGCTTTTTATGTTTTATGTGAGTTATTTGTGAACATAGTTTGCTTTTGATTACGAATTAGCGACTATGCTTATTTGTTAGATGATTCTCGTTGTAATTTACTAATTATATTTTTAAAAAAAAAGTGAAAGAAAAATAGTTAAAATTTGGAATAGTAATTTCCGGGCCCTGCGGGCTGGCCTTGGCCCTGGTGCTCTCGGGCCGAGCTTTGAAAAATAGGTGTTTTTCTTACTCCGGACCCTGGAGGACCGGCCCTGTTAGGCCCTGGCCCTTCACGGGCCGGCCCTGATTCTCAGCTCTATTTATAGTATCAAAATTACTTCACTGAATTATGAAAAAATATACCACACTCTTATCCTATTTATAAGTCCCTTTTAACTAAATCACATATACTAAGGAGAGATAATTAGTTCAATGATTAAGGGGTAAATTTTCAAATTTTCCCTCATTTATGAATAGATATCTCTCAACTTTTCCTTCTCTCTATATTTTAATTAATACAATAATATAAGTATAATTGTCATACTCTCATTTATTACCTAAAATATGACTTATAAATAGGACCAAATTTTTTTTTTTTGTCAAAAAGAACTTATAAATAGAACCAGAGTGGTAATTATGAATCAAGTTAAAAAAATATAATTATGGTACAAATGATAAATAGATATATATACTTTGTTCAATAAAATCGCGTTATGATTTTTAATGAGAATTCAATGTTATACTTTGTCATGGCAACCTAATCGGAGTATGTGGATTATTTTTTTTTATTTTATTTCTATAATATTAATTTGGGAGTTATTCGTGATAAGAGGTTACACAATAACCTTAAATAAAAGTTATATCCAATTGTTTTAAGCTGAGCAACATTATATATGGTAGTGAATATTATATTCTAAAAGGACAAAAAGAGTTAAAGTTGTGTCATTGAGATGGATGTATGGTAATCATTCAGATAAAAAAAGATAAGAATCGAAATGGTGATATTAGAAGAAAAACAAGTGTGGTACCTATTAAAAAAAAAAGTTGAAAATTCTTTAAAGGGGTTTGAACATGTATAAAGAAGGTCACTAAAGAAGACGGAATAAAATGTGCAATGAAATCAATGAATGGCCCTTTTTGTTAACAACCTATTTTAGGATTTGGTTACTATTAGAGTATAATGGCACCGTACGTCACATTTCCGCTGGCATGCTTTTTCCATCCAACCAAACAAAAATTTATCCATGATCCCATCTCCCATTTATAATAAAATAATAATGCCATTTGATAAGTGGAATGAATAAATCAAACATTTATAATAAATTAATTAAACAAATATTTACTATTAAAAATTTATGTGCGAGCAAAAGTTTGTCGAATTGATGAGAAGTTGGCTTATAACCCACTAAGTTTGGAGATATACCCTAGTCCTAATGTGCTTCGGGACAAATCAACTCCCCTACACTTTAAAAGTATATAAAAAATATTTTTTTAAAAAATCCCTCATTCCATATAACTTGTTCTCTTTAGTATTAGAATTTCAACCAAAAGAGCCACTTGTAATTGAAGGAGGGATTAATGTGGCTCAATAACACTTCACTATCTTGTCTGCGATCCCTTCACAGGAAGATAATTTCGTAATGGTTAGATTTTGGAGGAAAAAAAATTAAAATTATTAGTTAACAATTTTAAATATACATCATTAAAATTGTTTTTTTCCAACAAATTAAAACGGTATTTGAATTTCAGACACTCCATTTCCACACATGCTCTTTATTTTTAAATATTATATACATATGTATAATTTGTATAAATATTATGAGAATTCTCATATGAACTTAGTTTATCACATCATTTATAGTCTAACAAGTTAAAATACAACAACTTAACTAACATTAATCTTAGTAGGCTCCTCATTTCTTTCATAATTTCTTTTCCTTAAAAAAAGAATACCTAATTTAAGATTTCACAGGTAATAAAAAAAATATTATGAAATCTTTTAATTTTATTACTATGCTAACCAATATGTAGAAGGTGTCAAATCAGTTGTTATATTTTAATTGGTTAGACCATAAATGACATAACAAACCACGTTCATATGAGAATTTCTCTACAAATTATATGACACTTTCTTAATAATGTTCACCTCATATTATTCATTTTGTATATTGACATTTGAAACTTTTATGTCCAAATTTAAAAATATTTTTTAAGAATATTGTTTCATATAAAATTACATTTTTAATAAATTATTAAATAATTTTACATCCTTTTACTCCTCCTCGACATTATAGTAATGCTTATTATTAAAAAAGTATAAGTATTATTGTAAAATATCTTTTCTTTTATAACCATAACAGACCCCTTTTTTTATTCTATTTCATGTTTTGCCGATCCTTCATTTTTTTTTTTTTGTTTAATAAGAGTTTCTACTAATTAATACTCACATTTTTGTAATTTACAAATGAAATATTACGTTTGTCTGTAGAAAAGAAAAAAATGGTAGGATGGATAAACTACAAGAGAAAATGAAAGAGCTTCAAACACATCGATAAAAATATTATGAAGAGCCATAAGAGACCAGGTAATTCAAGAACACTTTTCCTCCTCGGAAAACAATTTTTTTGGTATAATGTAACATTCCAAAATTTAGAATTTGAGAATTAAAATATGATATGGGATTGAATATAGAAATTTAGCCTTAATAAATTTTAAAATTTCTATTTGAAATTAAAGGCATATTTTCTCATGAATTAAGGACAAATAATTAGGGAATATTTTTTTGTCTAAATATTTAGATATAATATTTTATGACCTAAAGAAATCAATTGAGGAAAGAATAAATCCAAAGAATAATTACAAGGAATAGACTATGGCCAAATATTAGTTAAAAAATGAGAAGGTAGGAATTAGTAGTATTTTGTGTGTTGGAGCATTACAAGCAAAACACACATTCCCTCATAATTCAAAACACATTCGACCCCATATACATAACACTTAGCCCACCTCTCATCTTTTGGCCCAACAAGCATTACATTTAAAAAAAAAAAAAAGGGAAGCAGCAACAGAAAACGCAGAAGTGTATACTCACAAACACTTTAAATACCCATTCCATCGGTCCAACAACAGAACCCATTTGGTGTATGTGCTCCACTTGCCTTCTCATTCCTATCTTCATTTAACACGTAAAGTTGTATCAAAAAAAAAACACGTAAACTCCCTCCACGGCAACACACGCCTGATACACACACTTTCACGACAAAAACACACACGCACTTACACTTTCCATTTCCCTTCTCAGTGTATTCATTCCCTTCGTCCTCTGTCCTTCACTCTTCACCCTTCATCCTTATTCTCATTCGATCAACACCCAAGACAGCTACACACACAACACTACCTCTGTTCACCTCTCTCATTTTCCCATTCTTCATCTCGGCCAAGCACACAAAAGACAGAATCTGAGAGACACCGAGAGAGACGGAGGAACTAAAAAACAATTGCATGCAAGCTAAGAAACCAACCAAGGTGAGTCTTTGAGTCTCTTCCTTCTAGCTTCTGTGAATCTGTGATTTCTGTAGATTGGGTTGAGTTTGAGGGCTTTCGATGATTCAAGTTCATAGGTTAGAGAGAGAGTGAGTTCATAGCAGTGTTTTGCTTCTAGCATGTCCAATCTGAGAGGTCATATGATTTTCTTTGACTGTAAACAAATTTTAAAGTCTTGCATGTCAGTTATATTCATAAGTTGACCGATTTTAGATAGCTATGAGTCATCAATTTTAAAGTCTTGCATGTCAGTTGCAAATGTTGTTTTACAACTCTGTGTAGGAGTCTAAAAACCCATGGGATGATTTTCATGCCATTTGCAGCGATTATAGGTTGATTTTTTCTCTGAAAATTTTACGGGAGATAGTACTTTCCTTAAGATTTAAAATGAGCTTTGGATCACCTAAAAAGAAGGTCTATAACTCCAGTTATGATTTTTGGAATTGGCGATATGAATCTGAAAACTTTTTGCTATCATTCCAGAGGCGGTCAAATGATGTTGACTTTTTGACTACGTAAACAAACTAACCTAAATTTCTAAATAAGTGAAATTTTATAAATATGTAGTAGATATATAAAGCTTTATTTTGATAGCTGGTTTATAATTTTTTGAGCTCTATACAAGGAGTTATAAATTGTCAATTAACCTAAGATTCTAGAGAGTCATCTGAACAATACGTATATTTTTGAAATCTGGAATTATTTGTATATAATAAAATGTTGAAACCAATTTTCCTAGAAACAAGACTTAATAAGGAGTTCATAGGTTTTTGAACCACCTAATTTGAATGCCTAGAACTCCATAGTTGCACTATAAAAAAATGGTAAATTTCTATTCCCAAATTGGGTAGTCATGTTTCGTGCGGGACGTTGACTAGATATTTGATCTCCATTTGGCCTAATATTTTCCAAAAATACAGTTCACATGTTAAACTTTAATTTGATGGGTTACCCACCTAATTTGATAAGTGTTGAAGTAGTTAAGAATTTTTGAAAATAAGTCACAATTCTGGAATCAAATATGGTTAGTGCTTATGTTTTCAAAATCTGGGAATTTTATCAGCTATAAATCAACTTAGTGACTTTAATATATGCAAATAGACTTATCAAGTGATCTATAGGAATTAGAATCACTCAATTCGGAGTTGTATAAACCAAGTTATGAATTTTTCAAATTATTAGAGAAGTTAAAAGCTAAATTTCCAATAAGTCTTAGAATAGTCACATAAGTTGTTAATTGTGCCTAACCTTTAAAGTAAAGGTTTCTTTGGATAAATTGAAATGTTAAATGGCTTAGATGATATTTAAGCCATAGTAAATAGTATTTAATTGAATAAGACTCCAATAAGTATACATGCAGAAGTTATACCGTTTTGGTGCAAAACACACACGTTTTGGCTTTCCTCATTTTCCCTTATGGTTTAGCTACCATCCTTTTCTATCAAATTGTATCATTTTGGTGCAAAACACACACTGTTCACCCTTTTTTTTTTTTTTTGAAACATAGCATTCACTATCTTGAAGCATGTTTTTTAAATACTTTTGTAAGATCCTAAAATTTTTCAAGATATTTTAGGATCTTGAAAAAATATTTGTGAGTACTGACTAGTACTAAAAACATATTTATGATACTGAAAAAATAATTTATAATCTTAAAAAATTATTTTACGATTTTTTAAAAAATATTTCATAGTACTAACTAGTATTAAAAAGATATTTTAAAATACTGATTAATTTTTTTAAAAAAAAAAATGAACAGTGCATATTTTGCACCAAAATGGTGCAATTCAATAGAAAAGGATGGCAACGGAGCATAAGGGAAAAGGAGGAAAGCCCATCCCAGGGTGGCAACGCTTCAATGGTGGTTTCAGAATGAAGAGAGAAGGGACGGAGAGAGAAAAAAGGGAGGGAAGGGTAGTTGAGAAATTTAATAAACCTAGACATTTTTTATTTTTAAAAAAATAAATCAACAAATTATAGTCCACTGCCACATAAGTTTAAAATCATTAGAAACAGAGTATTCTGATTGGTTAGAGTATAGATGATTTGGTACTAAGAGTATCAAAGCATTTCTCATAATATTAATCCTGGCTGATTTTATTAGGATTATTCAATCCCTCAACTCAACCCAATTTATAACATAATTATAAGTAATCGTATACATTATACAATCACCTCACTTGGAAGCATTTATTTCAAAAGAAGAATACAATCCAACACTGAGGAAAACAAGCACAACTTTAACACCAAACCATTCTGTCTTTCACTACTAACATATCAGTTCCTTCTGTTTTCATTTTAAAGTAATCTAAAGTCCATTTCTCAAATGAGCATTGAATGAAATCATAATAACCGCCATGAATGAGCAGTTCTCCTTTTGACACCCTTTCTTCTATCCATGGATAGGTAAGTAGGTTCAATAAAGAATGGTTCAATGATTCCTGCATAAAATTCACTCGAATCGTTCAGGCTCCACCGATTTTCTTAAGGAATTAACATTTTACGGCCCAAAGAATTCTTCTACAAGGAAACTTATATTTTATACTAGAGGAAGTAATAAATTGCAATAACCCTCCCCTCCCCTCCCCTCCCCTTAATAAATACTCATCTAATTCTAAATATAGGATAAAGTTGACTTTTTTAGAGATATCAAGAAAGCTAATTAAACTACTTTAAAGTATTCATATTTATCGTTTTTTGTTCAAATTATTTTGCATAATTTATAAATTAACATATAATCTAATAATACACAACATATCATATGATTAAATAACTTATTCTCTCAAAAAAAAAAAAAAAGAGTCAATTATTTCTTCTATTTAGAACAGGAGGGAATACATCCATTAAACCAAACACTACGCAAGTAATGTCAACAACATGCACAATGATACAAGTATCTAATTCTGACTTGCAAAGATTGAGAGGGAAACAGGGAACAGAGGATAGAGACTAGAGAGATAACGGGATTCAAGAGGAAAGAACACGGGAGAGAGACAAAGGAGAGTAAGAAGCGAGAGAATAGAACAATCTATTGAATCAAATGACCAGAAGCTTATACACAGATTTAAATGGGTCCTATCCATTTATATATGCAATAGGAGAATTTCAACCACTATATCCTAACTACAACTGTTATTTATTTTTGGTATGATTATATCACACAGTAAACTTCACCTATGTTTTATAGTCGATCCCAAGTCCAAATAAAGGAGGAGAGTTGTGTTAAGCGCTTGACAACCAACATAAAACTTTGTTGAATCTTATGACAAGGGTCAAAGAAGAAATTGTTGTTGCTGTTGATTATATAACACATTACATAACAGTCGTTGAGCTTTATCACCCAGACACCGACTAACTCATCAAATATATTACTTACCATGAGAATGAACACAATAGACATTATATACACTAACAAATAAAACAATTAGACAATGTAAACTAAGTCATTCACCTCAACATGCAAGAGCAAATAAATGTATAACAACAATAATAAGATCTATCTCACTAAGTGAAGTCAGTTAATTATACAATGTCATTAAGATCTATCACCAACTATTAAGATATATGACAAGACATTAGGTACACTATGAATACCTTTGCAGATAGAAACATTAGAGATTATAAATGTACCTTCTCACAATGCCTGCACTGCTGATCGAAGTCAAGGCCAGAAGCAGCAGTCTCAGTTTTTATTCTGGCATTTTTTCCAGCAACAACCCAGCTTTCCAAGAGGCTAGGGAATAAAAGTAACCAAGTAAGAAAATGTAAGGTACAATTTCTTATCATAGAATGGAAAACAGTAATGAGCATTGATATTATCTAAGTTCAACCTTCCACTTGCATCATCTTGCATGCTCATAAGAGCACGAATTCCCCCACAGCAGCTGTGACCAATAATTAAGATGTTCTCCACCTACGGTGAGAATAAGCTTTCAAAAAACTATTGTTCTCATAATAGAAGGTTATATATATAAACTGAAAAGTCCTACATATGCATAACACAAAGTCACAAACCCAGGCTATAAGTTTTATTATTACAACGTAAGGCTTAATGTTATAGTTCAAATTCATGTATGTTCCAAGCTTAAAAGTAATTATGGCCAGTTGACCTAACAATGCTGCCACAGTGATATATTTTTCCCCTGCTCCATTTCCCATATTGAGCTCAAAACTTGTCACCCAAGCATTCCATTGAAGATATAACACAAGATCAACCAGTTTTATAACTACACGTCCCATTTTCTTTCTCTCATCCTAGTCTCTCAATAGCCTATAAGAATAAAATGAATTCATAATTATAGTTATTCAACATAGAGGATTTCAAGGTTCTCAATGAATTCTGTAATGAACTTTGATATCTTTCCAGGTTTAAGAAGTGCAAAAGTAAATAACAAATGGACCACACAAACAGAATGCACAGAGATAAATGAGTAAAACCATTAAAAGCTAAAGAATTCATTGGCTAAAAGTCTTACTCTAAGTGTGGTCACAGCAAATTCCAGAGCAGCATTTGTCTCTGTTGGTCCATTCTGCATCAAGGAATATGGGATCAGACTTTAGAAATGGAAGGCAGTGTCTATCTCCCCACAGTGCAACAACAATACTAGTTCGATGATGTAGGAAAATACCTCAAATGGAGTTACCAAATTAGCAACATTCCGAATCATGAAAGCTTCCCCTGGTTGGAATCCCAGAATATTTGATGGGCAAACCCTAGAGTCTCCGCAAGCGATGACCATAAACTGTTCTTGTACATGTTAGTCCAGAGAAATTAATTTCACAACAAGACAAATTGAAGCAATGGTCCAAAAAGACTTAATAAAAATCCATAAAGCAAAACACAATTAAATGCTTAGTCAAAATGGCGGGGGAAGACACAGAGTAATTACCTTTGGTAATTGAATCTGCGAAAGATTTTGGAAATGTTCTAAGTTTCCCCTGCCAAAAAGCAGAAACCAATCTTGAAGAATTTTATTCCTTTTTGAGAACAAGGCAATACTGAAACAGAGAAACTTACATGTATTTATTCTTTTTAAAACTTAAGAACCTGCCCTTCAGATCATTAAATAGATCATGGCCCTTCTCAGCTTCTGTCACAGTTTCTTGATTGTTGTTTTCCTGCTGCTGGGTGAATCCAGAAGGCCCCATGGAAGCCTTCAAATCTAAAGTTTTATTGCTCCTACAAACATAAGAAAAGGTACTGAGTGATACAACAAAACGGTTTTACTGGATTTCATCACCATAAGAAAAAATCACTTTTTTATTCTAACTTTTACTTCAAAGTGTTGATTATAAAATCCACAGATAAGTATAATTATACGATCCATTTAACCACAAAAAATTAAAATTAAACCATGAAATACCATAGGATCACATTACACACATCAGTATCCAATATAGAATAGTGATTAAAAGTTTTGGTGTTATCAAACAAGCATAGATCGCTCAAGTAATGCATGACCAAATCGAAATCCATATAGGAAAGACACCAATCCCTCTACTAATAATCAATCCAACCTTTTTACAATTTAAAATGAAAAAAATGGTAAGCAACAATCAAGACCTCTTCTAATAATTTCCCTCCCGAATGATTTTAAGTCATAGAGCTATCTCTTATATTCAGACTAGTAAAACGATTGTCACCACCAAATAGCCAGGGGATTAGTTGAGAACAACCATTCCAGACATTAATAATTTCTGTTTATATATATACAAGGTAGTTAACAGTAAACAATCTATCATTAACAGTTTCACTTTAAGTAGACGCCAAGAGAAAGTTGAGCACTCACCTTAAACCCTTCAACAATCTCAAATGGGTCAGCTCGGTTTTCTGTGATTCCAGCTTAAAGCTAAATATCTGCCACAGCAATAGTTATCTAATTAGCTCATTCGCAAAATCAGAACAAAATGGCATGATGGAGATAAATCACACAACACAACAGAAATACCCTTGAAGCCCTCAATGTAGCTCCATGAAGCTCAATGCAGGAAGAATTGCAGGGTAAGGGTAAAGAAAGAGGCTTGGAAATGGAAACAAAAGGGTCACCTGAAACCGAAATTGAACGAGCAGAAGCAGTCATATCAGAGAGAGCTCAAATAAAAATGGATTCGCTTCTCCTTCTGTACGAATTGGGAATTGAATGAAACAGTCATGGCAGAGAGGGAATTATTTTAAAGGGTGGGTAAAGTGAAGTTTGGTTGGATTGGATCAGGACGCATCTTCGAGTAAAGTCGTCTCCAACAAAAACGGAGAAATCTAATAAATGGAGAGAGGATAAGAAGAGAAAAAAGTGAGAAGAAAAGAGGCTTTATTATTCTTTTTGCACCGTAGCTACTTCATTCACCACAAGTTCATCAGAATGCCGTGAAGATATGAGACAAAAAAGGATGCCGTGAAGGTCGCTTTTTCCTTTTTATGGTAGGGAGATTCTCCATTCCAGATTGTCCCTCCCGTCTAGGTGTAAGCAGGCCAGGTCAGGTCAGGCCTTGTCCTTAACAGGCCAGGCCTGTTCTGTAACATACTGACCTGAGCCTGGCCTGTGGCCTGTTACAGGCCTACTTCTCGGCCTGGGCCTGGCCTGTATATAGGCCTGGCCTGGCCTGTGGCCTGTTAAGGCCTGTGTTTTTTTTTTTTTTAAAAAAAAAAAAAATATAAAAAAATTTTTTTTTTAATTTTTTTTTTATTTAATTAAGCTAACAGGCCACAGGCCGAAAACAGGCCTACTTTAAACAGGCTAACAACAGGCCAAAATTACATAAATTAATACTAATAATATAAATAACAGGCCACAAGCCGAAAACAGGCCTACTTTAAACAGGCTAAAAACAGGCCAAAATTACATAAATTAATATTAATAATATAAACAGGCCGGCCTGACAGGCCTAAAAGGCCTCTTATCAGGCCTGGGCCTGGCCTGTTAAGGGAAAACAGGCCTCATAAGAGGCCTTGGCCTGGCCTTTTAGCCTGACAGGCCAGGCCTGACCAGGTTTTTAACAAGCCAGGCCACAGGCCCCTGGCCTTTTTACACCCCTACTCCCGTCCCACCATCTCTGGGGTACAGGACAAACAATTTCTTCAACAATTTATCAAACAACAAGTGTTTATTCATGGAAATAAGATGAGATAAAACTCATACAGTATATTTATTTATTACAAGATACTAATTAACAATTTTTATGAATTAAGAAAGCAGTTAAAGTTATCATAAAATTTAAATAATTTTTAACATTACCTCTATTAATTACACTAAGGAGGAGTAATATTATATTAACAATTACTCACACCCACTAATCTTATTAATTATGAGCATACATTAAAAAAAAATAATTAATGTTTTTTTTGGAAGCAAATAATTTATAAAAAATACCACATATAATTGTTAGTTTGTACTTTATAATAAAAACCAAAGGAATTACCTCTTAAACCATAAATAACAATTGAAAAACAATTTTTGAAAGTTTCAATTGTTATTCCAAATAAACACTATGTATTTCAAATTCCGTTGTTATAAATACTTGTTTGGAATCATGTTTGAGCCCCCCTAAAAGTGCATATTTGCATAAATTGAACTAAAACTCCTCTCACGTATTTATCTATATACTATAAATCACGATTAAAAAGTTGTCTTTGAAGGTTCTAATCACTATTCCAAATAAGCATTAATTTTTGCTCTCTTCGATACTACACAGTATAGGATGCCTCAACTATGTCTCAGCAAATAAAAAATGAAAGTTAAGTCATTTAATATGTCTTAAAATATAAATTTTTTTCACTTTTACCCTTATTGAGAAATGTGTTTAATTGTATTGAGAATATTATTTTAGATGGAAAGAGAATATAACACTTGAGCAAAGTAAGAAAGTGAGTTCTAATCACATGGTAAAATGAAAAGAAAAAAATAATTAAACTAAAAATTACTTATATTCTAAAAAATATCTTCCTTGTATCCAAGGTTGTTAAAATGTAGTTTTTACGTAAAAATGGAAGGGATATGAAAAATCGTAAAAGTAAAATCGTAATACAAAACGTAGTTTTTACCTGTATATATAAATAAAAAATTTAAGAAAAATAAGGCATCTGTCATCATCCATACACATACTAATCAATGCAATATCAATCAAAATATCCAACATTGTCATCAAATATCATTCAAATAAAGGCACTTGTCATTATCCATAGTTCCATACATATACTAATCAATGCAAAATCAATCAAAATATCTAATATTGTCACCAAATATCATTTAAATAAAGGCAAATAACATCAATACAATTCAAAATAAGGAATTCTGGTTCCAAGGACTAGAATTAATTACAAAAAGGTCCCGTACCAAAATTCCATTACAAAAAAGTTTCAAAAAAGTCCTTGGGACTTTGTTGTAATTAATTGAAAAATTCTCAATTCCTTTTTACAACTAGAAATGCTATATTAACAACTGAAAATTTTATATTAACAACAAAAATTCTCAATTGTTAATATGGTATTTTAAGTTGTTAATATAACATTTCCAGTTGCAAATATGGATTGAGAATTTTTATTGTAAATATAGCATTTTCAGTTGTTAATATAGCATTTCTAATTATAAATACAGATTGAGAATTTTTTAATTAATTACAAAAAAGTTTCAAGGGACTTTTTGTAATAGGATTCTGGTGTGGGACTTTCTTGTAATTAATTCTAGTCCTTGGGGTCCAAATATAATTTTCCCTTCAAAATATCCAACATTGGGCCTGAATTCCGTTTTTTAAAAAAACTAGGTTTGATTTTACGCTTTTACATTTTTTAGCTGCGTTTTTTGTGTTTTTACTCTATATACATTTTTTTTCTCAAACGAAACTTGTTTTGTTAAAGATAAAACGTAAAATCGGCATTTTTGCGTTTTAAAACGCGTTTTTAGCTACCATGCTTGTATCAGTGCTCGTTCCATGCAAAGTGAGGGACCCCCCCCCCCCCCCCACCCCCAAAAAAAGTCACCACACCAAGTACCATTGAGGGTCATGTCATATATTTCTAATTATTGGAACCCTTTATTTGTTTTGCTTTGTCCCCCCCCCCAAAAAAAAAAGAATTCTTTCTTTGTTAAACAATTTGCAATTTTTTTCATAAAGTTGAAAGCAGTGCAAAGTAAAATTAAAGATAGAATGAAACATGTATAGTAATTTGCAATCTTAGTTTGTTCATGAGAAATCTATTAGCTTTTCACTTCTTATAAAAAAAAGGGGAATTATATTTCCAAAAAAAAAAATGAGAATTACAATGAGCTTTTAAACAAGATATTTAATTGTCAAGAAATTGTAATAATAAACAAGGTTATCATTTCTTACACTTTAAATTTGTCATTACATATTCTTTAGTTTTAATTTTAATTTTAATTTCTTATAGTTAAATCCCTTCCTTGTCACCTCATTATCTCCCCCCCAAAAAGAAAAATATATATCAGTATATTTTAGGCTGGAGGTCAAGCCTAAAAAATCATATGCCATCTTTCCATTAAAAAAAAAGCTTTTGTAATAAAAGAATAACAAATAAATAAAAAAATTTAAGGTGTCTAGAAGTTACTTGTTGCACAACCGTTTCTAAAAGAAAAATAAAGGGTAAAGGTGCAATTTTACACATAACATTTGCCCCAGGGAGCGCCCAACACTACGACCTTTTTTCTAAACTAAAAATAAACATAACGTTATGTTTTGGGAACAAAAATACCACCGGCCGTTAGTTGACCAGACGTTGACCGTTAAATCTGACGGAATGAACAGTCACACGGGTGAAATTACCATTTTGTCCCTAGTTTAATTTTTTTTTTTGAAAAAAAATACTAAAATAAACCCTCCCTCGACAGTGGACCACACCGCCGTTGGTGACCGGCTGCCACCTCTGGCAGCTTTTTGGTTTAAAATATTTTTTAAAAAAAAACCAAAAAACTAAAATAACCCCTCCCTTACTAATGGGCCCAACTATTGGCCACACAATCGCCGGCAACCGCTCTCCCTACCGCCGACGACCGACAACCACCTATAGTGACCTCCTCCGGCGACTTTTTTAAAAAAAACAAAAAACTAAAAAAACCCTTCCCCACCATGGGGCCCACCACCAGCCACACCACCGCTGGCGGTCGCTAGCCATCGGAGGCCGGAGGTGGCCGCCAGTCGCCGGCGGTGGGAGAAGGTTTATTTTAGTGTTCATCTCGTCAAACTTAACGGTTAACATCTGATCAACTAACGGCCGTGGTTTTTTTGTTCCCAAAACGTAACACCGTGTGTATTTTTTATCCAGAAAAAAAGGTCATGGTATTAGGCACTCTCTAAGACAAAGGTTATAGGTAAAATTGCACTTTTACCGAAAAGTAAATATATATAAAGATGAACCTCTCTCTATTTGGAATATACAGATCAGCACCACACTATAAGAGGATCACAATGAACAACGTCCCTTTTTCTTTGACCGTTAATAAGGTCCCATTTGACATTAAAGAAAAAACAAAAAGGGACATTCAATTTTTGTTACCCAAAAAAAAAAACCGATTGATGAGGGTTTTCTTTTTATCCCAACAATGAGGTCTCAAATCCCACATATTAGATTGTGCGGTTATCACCTTTATCTTTAATTTTTTGTTACATAAATTTTAGAAAATGAGTTAGGTTCATCCACAGTCCAAGGATACGGCGAAATCTCCCTTCCTCCTAGGTTATCACCTTTATCTAAAAAATTATTAGATGAACCAACGGAATAATTTTTTTTATGGTCAAATAGGACTATCACTTACATTATTTAAAAGCAAGTCAAAAAATTTTAGGGTCAAATTATTATTTTATTATTTTTATATAAAAAATTTTAAGTTGGGGTAAACACTGATACCCCATCAGGGTCAAGACATGCATCTAAACTTAAGACTGCTTTCAAAAATACTTACAAACCACCCACTAACAAATTCTTATATCGACCCACGGGTATCAAACCTCCTTCCTTTTAAAGTAAAAGCCAATGTTTTGACCAAGCTTATGATTTTGTTATCCTTGTAAATAACAGCACTCTACTTGTTGCACTTGCAGCCCATGAGTCCAAGATCCTATTGGTTTACATCAGCATTGGATCAAGCTTTCTCTTGTTTTCCTCTTTTATTTTATTTTATTTTTTTGGGTGTACAAGGTCCAAGTGATACGATACCATCACACAGTTTGAAGAATTCTATGAGCCGAGAGGCACATTCTTTTTTTTTTTTTTTTATATATGAAAAAGTTTTGGAGGGGTTCGACACCAATCCCCCACCAAGGCCAGGACACGGCCCCAGACTCTATGAACACTTACTGGGGACTTACGAGATCACCTACCAAAAGAGTCCCAACGACGGCAGAGGGGATCAAACCCACGACCCAATGGCCTAATCCTGAATCTCTTACCATCTGTGCCAACTCTCATGGGCAAGGCACATTCAAATTCTAAGT
This sequence comes from Acacia confusa, assembly GCA_037074495.1. Lineage (NCBI taxonomy): Eukaryota > Viridiplantae > Streptophyta > Magnoliopsida > Fabales > Fabaceae > Acacia > Acacia confusa. Next base: position 8,728,806 of record CM073504.1, on the reverse strand, counting down.
TTGCATCAAAAATTTTAAGGATTATTCAGAAACATTGTTCATATACTTGCCCGCTTCTGGATTCCGTAAAGGATAACTGTCTAACAGTGAAACTGAGTACAAGAAAAGAAAGTCACCATAATCAAAACAATTAGACAAAAATTACATTAATATTAACCGACTAAATGAAACTTAAAAAACTTATTGTGGAGAGAGAGCAAACTCTTTCACGTTCTGAGAGGGTTTGAAATCACTTGCTTCCATCGTGTATCAAAAGAAACCAACAATCAACTTCCATAGACAATAAGATTCTGAAACAAGTCAAGGAAGCGTAATTTTCACATCAAATGATGGTTGGAAAGAGGATCTTCTAAAGCAATTCTGGGAGGAATGATTCCAAAAACCAATCCACAAACTGATCCTGTTTCTTCCCTTTCCAGAATTGATTTAGTCCTAACAGTTTCATCAAATTTTAATTTTAGTTTGGACCACTCTTTTATTTTCAATTCAAGCACACAAGCACCAGTCTCCATTCAATATATAGCCAGAAGAAAGCAAATTTTCATATGATGAAAATAAAAAATATATGCCGTACTTTTTAAAGTCATGGAGTTTCTTCTTTCTATAAATCCTATAGATCTAATACTGCAGAATTCCCAGCATAAGTATATATCATAACATGGACAGGTAAGTGATTCAGATTGCAGAACCACTATTTAACACATCAACATTTTCTAGAGAGCAATAAACAATCCCAATCTTAAAAGCAAGTAGCCAGGTCCCAATTCAAACATATACCTTACATTCTTTAAAGTGAATGGTGTTATCAAGCCAATTCATGTGTAAACTGAAAAATGGTCCACCATATGACCAAAAGCATGCTTCTCACTTTAGCTTTGAGCATAGGATGGCTGAACGAGTACTTAACCTTAGAATAGTCTTAACAGGCTTAAAAGGGTACCCATTAGATTCCACCTTTGTTTTTTTAAAGAATATTTAACTGTCTTTTTGCCTGAAATAAGTTAAAAAGGATAACGAAGAAAGGAATAGATAGTAATGAACCAAAAAGTTGCTTCTTCCAATCCTTTTCAGTTCCAGGACAGGCAAAACTCACCAGACAGATATAAGAAAACAAATGCTGCAGCCAACAATACTACTACAACAAAAGAAAACAGAGAAAAGAAGAAACATGTATACATTAGGAAAATAATTCATATAAACTAGATTAGCTATGAAGAGAACAACAGCAAAACCCCACAATACCAAATTAAAACAACAAAACAAATACTGTAGCCAACAATACATAATTTATCAGCTATAGAGACAGATAGTGATGCTTCTTGAGGGGAATGGCAATCTACCATTTCAAAGCACCAATAAAGCCATTGACGAGCTAAGAGGCATATAAATCAATGACTTCTAATGGAAAGCATAATGAGGTTAAAATTTTATCTCCAAACGAAGCCCTCATGGTTCATTAGCGAGAGAGTGTGGAACTATTAAACTGAACAGTGCAACCTACATCAGAAAAGGGGATCCTAAAAGATTTCAGGAAGAAGTATGCACGAATTGCCGCAAATTATTATAAGATTAACCGGAAGATCGATAATTCGCATTACCTGTTGCTACAACACTTACAAGCATGATGCATACAACTATAAATAACAAAATCTACAACAGGGGGAAGACAAAATATAGAGGCGGTTTTTAAATACTAGTGACCCTTAACCTTGTCGTCTGCCACGACATTGAGAATGGGCAAGCTGTTAAGGAATTCATCAAGACCCTCAAAAAATGCATTCCCTTCTATATTCTCCTCAGGATTTCCAGCCACATTACCATCTCTCACCGCCGGAGCCGGCTCTTCCACCTCATTACTAAACTCCACATTCAAATCCAATTTCCCCAGGTTCCCTGCACCCCTTCTTCTCGAACTATTCGCAGCTTTTTTACTCAATTCCGCCCTCGCTGTGTTAGGCACACCAGACCCACCACCTTCCCCAACCACACCATTTTCTAAATTGGCATGTCCTGTCACACTCTGACTCCCTCTCTTAGTTCTCTCAGAAAATGCCCTTCTACCATCACCACCACTAGCATTGCCAGAATTTTTCCATTTGTTCCTAGCCCTCTTCTTCGCCCTCTCATCCCTCGCTCCCCAATCAGCATCATCTGAATCATCGTCGCTTGGATCAGAAAGTTCAATGAATGCAGCAGCAGCATCATCATCGTGATAAACCCAAGGTCCTCTCGCTGATACCCTGTTAGAATTTACTCCTCCTTTCAAAGGGCATGCAAACATTGCAGAAAATGGGTTCCACTTAGAATTAGTCCCACTTATATCTTTGAAATCCCCAGAAAACCCCAACGGGAAAAACCCCCAACAGCAATAATACGAATCTTTCCCAGCCATCGGCGGCGTCCGTACCTTCATCGCATGAAACCCCCTCCTACAGCTCTGGCACCTTAGAGTACAGTCCTCGTACAACGTCGGATACTCATACATCACGTAACAGTAGGGGCACGCCGTCCAGAAACTCGAGCCCGTTTCAGACTCCACCGGTTCGCTCGTCCGAGCCTGCGTGGTTGGCTCCGTTGCCGCAATGTTAGGGTTCGGCCTTTGTTCCCCGGTTCCCGCCCTATCTTTCGGCTTCGGGCCTCTCTTCGCCGGAGTTTTCTGCTGTTGCCGCTGTACTGGGGCTGGATTCGGTGTCGGAGTTGGGTTCGGAGCCGGGACCGGGTTCGGCGCGTGAACCGCTGGTGCCACTGGAACAGCCTGCGGGGGAGGAGCAGGAGAAGGAGGAGCGGTGACCAATCGCAGCTCGTTGTCGTACATAGCCTTCTTAGCAGGATTGGAGAGTACAGACCACGCGTCATGAACGAGCGTGAACGCATGGCTTGAAAAAGCAAAAGGGTTACGGTGCGGGTCGAGGAGGAGAGCAAGACGACGGTACTGAGAAGCGATGTACTCGATGTTGTGAGTGTAAGGAAGCATCTGGAGGATGCTATACCAGTCATGGAGACCATTGATCTGAGTCTCACCGGCGAGGAGGGTATCGATGACGGCAAGGAGCAACTCTGAGGCGTCAAATGTAGGATCGGATTCACGAGCTCGAACAGCAAAAGACCTAGCCCCGTGCAGATCACGTGCGCTGAGGAGCTTATTGGCGGTGTAGAGCCACCGTTCAGCTTCGGCTCTGCTACCACTATTGTCCATTTCTCTCGGCAGTGGTTTTGGCCTTTGGGGCTTCGATTGACGCTGTTTGTAAGTGATGGTGTATTGGGGGTTTGGGAGGAGATGGGGAGTACAGGAGAGAGAAAATGACGAGAACGGATAGGCCAGGGGGGATTTACGGGGGCTGAACAGAGGGAGGGTAGAAGGGCATAATGGTAATTGAAGCTGTGGTGATAGAGGTTGCTGATGCAAAACACTGCCACATTTACCACATGAGGATCTGTGTAAGAGAGAACCGAATGACGAGAAGTGAAGTAGGTTGGATCCTCTAGTTCAGTGGCTCAGCAAGACCGTTGACTTAGGCGTTGCTGTGTAAGAACTTTTAATGAAAAATTTATTTACCATTAGTTCCTTCTAAGTCGAACCATGTTTTGTTCAGAATTTAAAAAATAAATAAATTTTCTTAAGATATCCTTATATTTAGCAAAAAATACCAAGTCCAACCATGTTTTGTTCAGAATTAAAAAAATAAATAAATTTTATTAATATATCTTGAAATCTAATACTATCTCCAAACTTAAATATAAGATATAATTGGTTTTTTTTTAAAAAAATTAAATAAGTTAATTAATCATATCAAATATTGGGTATCTTTATATTATATATCATTTTATAAGTTTGACAAAATAACTTAGATAAAAAATATAAATATTTTAAATTAATTTAATGAAAAAATGCCTCTCACGGCCTAAAGTATCAAAATATTCTTAAACAATTTTCAAAGAAAAGTCAAATGTTAAAAAAATATCATTGGACCTTTTTTCAATATTATGTCAAAAAATGAAATTATAGTGTTACACTGATATAGTTATTAACATATAAAGATATAGTAATTGACATGTACTTATTTAATTGATGATCTTGTATTAATACAGTTGTTAACGTTTTTTTGACATAATACCAAAAAAGGCTCTAATGCCTATTCTGACATCCTCTTTTTTAAAAGAAAAATATTGTATCATGGCCCCTATGGGAATTTTTCCTAATTTAATTAGCTTTCTTTATTTTATTTTTTAAAAAAGATCAATTATTTCTTACACTCGGTAGTTTGGGGAGTAATTTCTTAAATTTTATTTACTCTGATGATATAATTATATCCCACATTTCCAAGTTGATTAGAAGCTTAGGAGCATCTTCCCTCCCTCCCAATCAATGCCTAACGGTGGTCGTCCATGGCGGAGCCTCCACCACCACAACAATTTGACCAGCGTCTGAAGGCTTTCTTCCACATTCGCCGCTGCCGTGGTCAATGGATCCATTTGGATATGCCTTGATAACGAGAGGCTAATGACATTAAATGGTGATTTGTTTCATAAATCCAGGTGTCACTAGATGATTGAAAAACTGTAAGTACTGGATATACGTAACTGGACGTAAGTTTAGCCCTTATACATAATTGAGAAAATTCATAGGAGGGCCATATAACAGGAAAAAAAAAAAATTAAAAAAGGTTCCAAAATTATGAAAATATCAGAAAATGCCTTAAGACCTTTTTTGATATAAATTCATTAAAACATTAACAACTATATCAACCACATTAATAATTATATCAACTCCATTAATAACTAAAGTTTTAATGAATTTATACCAAAAAGGTCCCAGAGCCTTTTCTGGTATTTTCAGAATATCAGAGTTTTTTTTAAAATTTTTTCCTGTTTAAAAGACCCCATATCAATTTTCCCTACATAATTCTCACTCTGACTATTGTGTTGTTAGAGAGGACCTCTTCCACTAGCTCCTCCTGCTTTTCTGTATAAATTTGTTAGTGTTATAAATTTCCTCTGTTATTAAAAAAAGACAAAAAAAAAAAAAAGAGTCCCCTATATATCCAATACACATTTGATATAGTATATTCAAATTAAATATTTTTAGTTTTAAAATTTGAATTTTATTGGCGCACGATCGTGCAGTAGATTTTTTCATTTTAAAGTATTGATAAGAAATCTAAAATATAAAACAAGACAATTTTTAAGTTAAAATTTAAAGAGAAACCTTTTATTTTTATTAATAAAAAAAATAGACCACACTTTTATTTTATATATGAACCTTTAAACAAATTATTTGATATTTCATTTTCTTAACTCTTAACAATACTCTTAGTAAGACATTAGCCTTTTATACTGAAATTAGTTCTGATATAAAGAAAACAAACATAAATTACTAAAAAGAAAGCCATAAAAAAAAAAATTACAATTGTCTATGCCACCAATGCTCTTCATTGCAATTTTGAGGAAAAATTATAATTTAATCAGTAAAGCATATTGAGAAAATTAATTTTCTGTGAAAAATAAACGCCACTTTTGATCAGCAACCAAACTGAAAAGTGAATTGTTCAGTCCTTTTTCTCATACTTTTGTTTCACCTTCTTTGGTGAACACAGCATACGGGAAAGCTAGTCTTAAAAGTCATAAAGAAATAGGAGAATTAAAAAACAAAAAAATACTATTTTTCAGTCGAACTTATTTAGGTCCACTATACTAATGGTCCGTATTTCTATTGTTGGCCCATTATAAATCAATGGGGCTGTTTGGCTACATTTTAATGTGAGGGGGGAAAATTAATTAAAACCAGGGAGATATTTTTATTTTTGCTTAACATAATCTTTTGAACACTCAAATTTACTCTAATTATAGTTTTGATCCCTTAAATTTTGAATTAGGTTTTGATCTCTTTAGTTTCATTTTGTTTAAAGCATTGGTTCCTATAACTCAATAAAAACTTAAACCTTGCCTTTAGAGGGGGAAAAAACCTATGTTTCCAAACTTGAGTGACTAAAATCAAAATTTAGATAAACTTAAAGGATCAAAGATGGTATAAACCCCTTATTTTTTATCATCAAATTTTTAGTTAAAATGTGATTATAATAATATGATAAGTATATGCTTTTTTATGAAACACCATTGCATATTACCAACGATGGCCCATGGAAAAATGGGATCAGTTCCAACGCTGTGACAATGTTTTTTTTATATAAAGAAAAAAAATAATATTACTTAAATGAAAAAGATTGTAAAGTACAAAAAAATTGATGAAAATAAGTGAAACAAACATACTGTGGAATAACATGAATATGCTTCATATTAAAAATCTTTTGTGAAAGCCAATATTTCATATAATGTGATGCTATTTACTAAAAACCGGTTTGGTGGAAACTTGCTAGAAATGCCTTGTTGACACAGGTTATAACCAAATGAAGCGGTCAGATGTTTCATGAAGCAAAAAGTTAGTAATCTAAAGTAGAGCAACCCTCAAACGTCTACCATGGAACGAAGAACCTGGATTCCCTATTCTACCATAAGAATTGAATAAGAGGAGAACATTGATGACAAATATAGCATTCACAAAAGTTTCATCTTCTTAAAGTGGTGCAGAATGATATTCAATTGAGCCAAAACAATAGTAGTCACATGATTAATTGGGAAGTACATTGTCATGATGATCATATTGTTCACTGAAACTTGTTCAATCAGGTTTGCCAAAGAATGAAAGACCCCTTAACTTCCTAAATGATCATTTTTGGAGTTGGCTTTTTCCCATGATACAGCACTGAATTTCTATTTAACCATAGAACATGAATTGTCAAAATTATCACATGTAAGAGACCTAACTCATTAGATTGATGAAGATGGAAGAGAGCTTCCTTTAACCAAGACAGCAAAGCAAAAGAATCCAACAAAGGAATTCTTATACCTAACAAACTAAACTAGACAGCTTTTGTTAAAGGAAACTGAAAGAAATTGTATTATCCCAAGGCTAGTCCTCCGATCATTCTTATTGAAGAACATCAAAACCAAAATTTCAAATCTTTCAAAAATCGTTTCGCTTTGAGCATATTGGAGGATGCCTTTGAGCTTTTCTTCTTGTGGTTTTTCTTTTTTGGTTGCATTTGAAGGTGTTTTGGGGTAGTTTTTCTGGAGTTTCTCTTGTCTACTACCTACCCTGTAAAAACTTATGGGTAAGGAAATTTGGGAGATAGTTTAAAGTATCTTTGATAAATTCAATATTAAAATAAAAAAAACACTTAAAATTACTTGCATATGGTGAAAAATTTTGTTTAGATGCAAGATTTTTAATATCTTTTTGTAAAACATCTTTCGTTGATTTCCATACTGAAAATCGTTGGTTTAAAAGATCATATTGAAATTTTGAAATGCATAAAACAATTGCCAATTTTTTTTTTTAATGGTGGAATAATTCTACTGTGCATTATTTCAATGTTTATACGTAAAAGAAATAATTTGTTCTTTGCAGTCATTTTTTTGTTTGAAAATGCCTCCATAGTCAATGTCAGAAGCAGCTATTTCGACTATTTTGAAGTCAAAAGGACAATGAAGTTAAGGTAAGGAAGCTCCTTAACTTATTGTTTGATTTGTTTGACAACGTTAGTATGAATATTTGTCCAAAGAGGAGGATTGTTCTTAAGATGTTGATGGAGTGGTTTAATGAAATTAGTGAGTTGGGGAAAGAATTATATATGTTGATGTTGTCCACTCCGGAGAAACAAGTTGGAGTTCATGTTTGAATAATGGTGTTTGTCACTAGGTTGCTGATGACCCAAAACAGATTGATAAATCCCTTATTTTGACCTTTGATTTTAGCAAATATGTATTTATAACATTCCAACTTCCTCCTTGGATTGAGACTTGTCAAGACTGTGGATGAGACACTTGTTTGTTTAGTTTCAAATTTGGGGGCCAAAAAACTTGAGATTTGGGTGATGAATGAGTACAGTGTTAAGAATAGTTGGACTAAAAAGTTTGGGACTGGACCACTCACTCCATTTGAGATGATATCATTGTTTTGGGGAGATTACACCTTCCTTGTTGAAGAAAATGATCGCCGATTCATTTCATGCAATAATTTTCAAAATCAATAGGGACAGAGTGTAGGAACCAAACTTATAACACAGTTTTGGATGTATGATTACATAGAAAGTTTGGTTCCTCCGATGATGGTACAAAGGAGAAATACAAGAATTCAAGCGATGATATAAATGAAGAAAAACAATTAAAGTTATTTATAATCAAAAAGTACTTAAAGGGAAGTTTTATCATATTATTATAAAATCAGCAATGCTGTACATATATAGTGAGTGTTGGGCTTCAAAAGAACAATATGGGCATAAAATGAGGGTAACCAAAATGAGGATGTTGAGATGGATGTATGTATGGTCATTATAAAAAAAAAAAAAAAAGATCCGTCATACAAAATTTCAATTAAAAATGTTCGACCGGTTTGGATGGTATATACAAGGGAAAATCTTAATTAAATTCTACTAAAACATTAAAATTCAGACTCAGCCTATACTTTTCACAAATTCCTAATTAGGCCAAAAGGCCTTATTAGGATTTCTAAATCTTATAAAATTACTTCAATGCCCCTAAATGTTTTGTAGCTCATTTCCTCTCTAATCCTCTTTCTACCCATGCTTCCCACTTTCTCTCCAATCATCTAAAGGACGATTCACTAATGTGATGTACCAGCCCTTGCTCTGACTTGCTCGAGTTTTCAACAAACTTGAAACCTTCTATCTCACATTCCACTGTACGCTTCTCCTCATTCTCCTGATGATGCTTCAACTGTCGCAGCTCTTGCTTCGTACGTTCCAGATTCAGAAGTTTTTTTTGGGTTAAATATATATTGTCTGACATTAATTGTAGATTTATGAATGCTAGAGGAAAATAGAGAACAAAGACCCTCAATTCACCATCAAGAATGCCTCCATATAAACAATGCTTATATGGACACAAAATTAATATAATGATTCGTTACTATACTCCAAAAGGGGAAGAAAACTCCTGAACCATCATCGTCTTGATGATACATTCAAAGAATATCAGAAATCTTTTCATGCGTCCCTGCTTGGTCTTTATTTTTTTACCATGTTTTTTAGAGACGTGAGCAAAAGTACACAATAACTTGCCTATCAGGGTTATTACAATGACAGCTTATTATAACATTCTCATCAGGCCACAATTGGAGACCCCGTTTGGGTGCTCATTGCTATGGTGGTGAGAGATCTGCACTATCCTAATACAGTTTCATGGTCCATATCTAAAATTTTCAACTGATTATTTTTAAACACAAAATTATTTTTTAAAAAAACTGACAATTAAAATATTATCTTTAGTTATTTTAAATTTTGTATCCATTAAAATATTGTTTTTAAAAAAAGTAGAAAAAAATAAATTTGGACCATCGATGAGCACCCAAACTTATTCGAGCCTTTAAGGGTTTTTTTGTGTTGACATGTAAGAGAGAGAGAGAGAGAGAAGAGACAACCGTGTACAACTATCTCTATCTTATTATAAGAAGCACTTGAATTAGTGCTTGGTGGTAAGAGAGAATGCGATAGATACCTCACCTGTGAGTATCTTATATTTAGCAAAGAGTGAGACCAATACTATTTCTATAAGGGAAGGTGGACGCAAAAGGAAAGCCATGTATTCAATTCATACAAGCAATTTAGTGTAAAAAAGGCACAAGCTTGTAAGTGGAGACAAGTAGAGAAGTAAAACAACTTTGGAAGAAATAGAATTGATGAGTTGCGTGGCTGAACCAGATGAGGATGAAGTTCATGAGTTTCGACGCCGAGTATGCTTTTTTTTTTTTTTTTTTTTACCTGTGGACAAGACCAAAGTTGCTTATACTAAACATAAAGTGGGTCCATTTTTTTTCCATCGATTTTTTTAGGATTGATGTGCAAATTTGTTGTGAAGGAACTTGCGAGGAGTAATATTTCTCCAAAAGTATTTTTAGCCTCAACGTGGCTCTAAAAGTTTCAAAGTATTGCAATGTTGTCACAATTTAACAGTCACTGACGTAAACGGATAATATATATCATGCTTTTGTTTATCGAATTTGCTTGATTGTTAATCTCCGATTGCACCCAAAATACATCTCCTCTGATTTAGAGATAGAAGATGACGCAGCTCCTCTCCTAAAATCCTCCATGTTCGGCGTTTTCTGCTCTGGTCTATACAACTCCACTCTCGTCTTCCAACGGCGCCGTCGACTGCGCTATCTACTTTTGATGGCCTTTGTGGCATTCTTCTTCTTGCAAAAGAATATATTTTCTTGATGCTTATACCATGGTTTTTCACAAAATTTATGCATGTAATATTTAATATTTAATTACTACTCATTGTAATTTTCGTTAGATTATTATTATTATTTTTTTTTTGTACGTGTTCATCTCATTCGTAAATTTTTTGCGATTAAGAAAAATTCATATTACGCGTCATAGTGATCTTGTTTATCCCCCCCCCCACCAAAAAAAACAGTTTCAATAACGAGGAATCATCTTATATTACATGCCTATACGCAATAACTCATAACTTTTTTACACCTGAATTGCAATAATTTATATATGCTAGTAATTGATTAGATTAGATGCATCAATTTATTTTAAATGAGATACGCCTAATAATTCATCCAGTAATAATACTTATTGCATATTAGAGAGATCGATCACGTGGCTGAACCCTAACCTAAAAAATACAGGACCAACTCATTAATTATCTCCAACAATAATTTCAAGCTCCTAACTTATTGCTACTTTCGCTTTTTAAAAAAAATAAAAAAATAAATAAAATATACTTAGGCTTTGACAGAATTTAACACATAAATCAAGAAATATAACTACTCATTCTGGTCCTTATTATAATACACCAATTATCATTTCTTACAAACCAGTAGTTAATTCATTAAATTGGTTCAAAATTGGTAAAAATTTCTAATTTTATCACTACTTTAATTATATAGATTTAAAGGGATTTATTAAAGTAAAGACATAATAAGAAAATAGTAATAAATGAGTTAGTTAAAGACAGTTAGTGTCTTATAATAAAGATAAAAAAATTATTAATAGTTTGTGACTTAGAATAAGGATAAGAGTTAGTCCAGCATTTTTCAAAATTTCTCTTAACTTTGACCTTTATGATGATAGTATCATGCCTATACTGAGGACGTTTGCCCGGGTAACATAAGGAAATGTCTATGTGTTCTACTGATCAATCTTTTCAAAGTCTGAATCCAACGTTAATGGATCACAATTAATGAAACATTTATATAAGAAATGAATATATACTAAATTTATCATATCAAAACACACACACACACACAATTTATTTGTCAACGTAAGAACACTATAATATATGAAGGTTTCAATGAAATAATATAATACGACTGAACTTCGGTTTAATTCCTAGTTTTGGTTCAATATACCTCAACTGTCAAAGGAGTTTTCTAGTTAAAATCAAATTGTTAGCAATCCGGTTGATGATCTTATCATTCGAACTGTCCAATCCGGCCGACACTTTGCGACAAGTTTCTGATCAACCCAAAAGAATTGATATAAAGATAAGGAAAAGGAAAACCATTTTCTCATGTCTCACACATATGAAATGTAGGAAACTTTTTTTTCTCATGTAACATGAGAAAACTAAAGCCCATAAATATATTATACTTCCTCTGATCTTATATATACAAAAAAATTTCTTCTTTTTAGGCTTGCTTTTAATATAAGTAACTTTTTTTTTTAATGTTTCAAAATTTAAACTATTTTTTTTATTCTTATTAAATACATATCTTTATATTAATGAACTACTTATTCTTTTTTATTTAATTATTTATCACTTATTCTTCCTTATATTTTCTACTCATTTCTCTCTCATAAACTCTTTTTATAAATAAGAGTATATTTGAAAAAGACATTACATGTTTTATATATTAATTGTTTTTAACTAATTTTAACCGCATATTCGTTTTGCGCAATCAAAATAATTGGTCCTTATAAAAATAACCAAATGGAGTGCCGCGTTTGGATGTTGAAATTGTTGGCCTCACTTGATTTTCTTGTGCATTATTTTAAAGATAATGATTTAGAGTCATAATGTAGGCACTCACTCACTTTTCTTGGGTGGGCTTAGCTTCATTATTTGGTTTTTGTTATACTAGGCAATGACTCTTATAGTCTCAATTCCCTTTCAAAATTATATACCCATTTAGAATAGAAGGAGTAGAAGTGACTTTTTTACATATGTACTTTTTAAAAGTTAGATTATAGAGGCGTAGGTAGAAGTGATTGCGCTTAAAAAGTCAGTTAAAATGGAAAATGACTAGAAATGACATAAATCTTATTGAATACCACACACATATATACATATACAAGTATAAATGTACTCCCTCTGGTCCTTATTATAAGGCACCAATTAACAAATAACACAAACCAATAAAAACAGTTAAAGTTAATAAAGTTATCATATAATTTAAGTAATTTTTAATATTACCCCTACTTTTTACAGTAAACTCTAATTTTATATTATTATTACTCTCACCTACTACCCTTATTAATTATGGGCATATATGGAAGAAAATAATCAATGCTCATTGGAAACAAGCAAGTGCCTTATAAAAAGGACCAAATACATTTGGTAGTTGGTGCCTTATAATAAGGACCAGAGGGAGTATATGTATATAGATGTATATGTGCATGTGTGTACACACACTCACACATATACATATACATCTATACATGTATATGTATTCACACACACACACATCTATATACATAAGCATTTACATCTATACAGGTATATGTATATATGTGTGTATTATGTGATAATTTAGGATAAAAATTAAATTTAAATGTAAATTTGCTAAAAAAAACAGTAAAATTTCCATTACAAAAATTACAATATAATGAAGTGTCTAAATAAACTTAAAAAAACTTACAAAATAAAATATATTCCCTTACCTAGAATTATTTTGCCTTAGTTAAAAAAAAAAAAAAACATTTGCAACATAAGATGCCAAGGAACCGTGAAAACGCCAAGGAGGACTCGTGGGATCATAAGATGCTACACCTATATTTTTAAAGTAGCATCATTCTTTTGGAAGCCTTTCCCACGATTAATTCTTTACATAACACAAGCATACACAATGTTTTGACATTTTTCTATGATTATTTATAAGGTTAAGGTACAATTTTAAAAATATTTTTTTTTTTACCATGAATGTTTGACACAATTAAATTTTCAATGGTGTAAAAGTGGAAGTTATATTTTAAAAAGGGTATAACTTTAGTAGTTCCATTAAATTGGTTCAAACATCTATTATGAAGTTTAAGAGAGAACAAATAGGTCTCACATTAAAAAAAAAAAAAAAGATGGATATTTGGACTAATTTAATATAATTATTTTAATTGCACCATTTTAAAGAAATTGTATCCACTTTTGCATCTTTTAAAATTTAATTGTGCCAACGTTAAAATGGCAACATCAGAGACATCTAAAAAGTTTTCAGTACTCAATATGCATACGTGTCGTCTTCATAATTAATTTAGACGACATATCATTAATAATGCAAAATAATGTTAGTAAACCTCTCCTCCTAAGTTAGCCTATAAAAACCAAAGGGCAGGGTTCATGCCTCAACACCATAACCAAGCCTGAGTTTCCCCTTCGGCTTAAACATCTATACCCAAATGGCTTCTTCTTCTACCCGTTTGCTTATCATAGCTCTCTTCATTGCTGTGTCTTTCTGCAGTATCTGCAGAGTTGAGGCCATTGGCAACAGAAAGCTTCTGGCTCCAAGAATTCCTAATTTTCCTCCTTTTCCACCTATCACTGAGTGGCCTGAATACAGATTGCCTCCACCATTTTTCTCATTTCCCAATAATCCCTTTGTTCCCAATGTTCCTTCCTTCTTCTCCCCACCTGCCTCAACCACTACTACCCCCTGAGGGTAATTTGGTAATTTTGTGTTCCTCGGTGGAGTTTCCCATGGCTTTCTCTAGCTTGCATGCATATTGAGTCCAGAGTCCAGAGTCCAGACAAATAAAGGCGAGTACAAGCTTGCTCTTCATGTCTACTTCTCTGTTTTTTCTTTTTTATTTCTCTGTGTTGACTATGCAGAACCTGGTTGTGTCCAATCTGTTTTCCCTGTTTCTCGAGAACATTGTATGTGTATGAGACGAGATATTACTAATGATATATAAATTTAGTGGATTTCATGTGCATGTGAAGCACCAATCTTATAAAGTCCCTGGTTTAGCAGATAATAATCACATAGTCTGATTCTAAAATCCCTACAAGGGATTGAACGACATTTGAGAGTAATTGCCGACAATTTTATAGAGAAATAATCTTATAGCCAGGACAAACAAATTCCATGAAGGCTTTGCATATAACAATGCATGGACATACACAAGCATGATCCAATCTAAAATTAGAGAGTTCTACATTTTCCCAGCCAGGACTTGGGATCCAGATGCGAGGGAAAAATTAAAAAAGGGGGAAGACTTCTAAACTTATTGCCACACATATATATTAATATGAGGGACCCAGCTTGGTTGATGCTCAATCTGTGAGCATCACAAATACAAGATGGTCATTCAATGTTTATATTCGTTTTTTCTGTGATTCTCACGCTGAGATGCAGAAGAAGAGAACACTCTTTAGTGTACACTTGCTTCCACATCATTAACAAGAACAGAACTCTGACATACCAGAGTTTAATACTGCAAATATGAGCTGCAACTTACCAATAATTCACGCATTTACATTGTAGACAGGTAATGAGCTGAGCTTATTGTAATTCTGGCATGTAGCAATAAAGGCCTAATATACAGTTATACACAGAAGCACCAGGAAAACTGTGCAACTCCATAAGAGACAGAACAGAGCATATCATGCATGGAAATTGATACTTCACTTTCGTGGTTATTATAACTAACTTCGCAGCACAGAGCATTTCGTGCAGGGCAATCAAAAGTTCCTATAACCAAAATTGGCGTATAGTGATGGAATGATAGTCAAGATACATACATAGAACACAAGAACATAGGAAAAATTCAAAATTTATTCATCAACAGTAAGTTATACAAACTGATCTGATATATCAGTCAACAAACTCCAACCATCTCTGTCTTCATTACATGACAAAATTCAAAGCATCTAGCTGCCTTCATATTTTGGGTCAGCTGTAACTAAATGATATGCTATAACCAATGTAAAAATGAAAATGCCAATGTAGTTGGCAATAAATCCCAAGGCTTGATTATCAATCATCTTACTTCCTGGAGAAGGAAAAAAAAAATTAATCAGAGAGAATTAATCATCAGAATCAGCAGCATGATAAATACAAATAATAGCATATTTTCAAGTATCATGGTGTCAGTTTTAATTATTGCTGCATAAAAAGTTGCCCAAAATAAACAGGATACCACCGACTCAAGAGTCAAGACAGCACACATCAAACGTCAAGGTCTAAAAGGGAAGAGAGTATTTATTTTGCTTTGAATGGACCACATGACAAGAGTATTGTAACACGTGTCCAGTACCCGTTTAATCCAAAATTATGGATTCACAAAGAGTAATAAGTAACCAGAGATATCATTTTCTCATGCAATATACAGAAGAGATAATGACATAAAAGTTTCTCAAATATTATACTCATGTTTCTAACATTTAAATCCTATTAAATTATTAAAAAATATTTTTTAAAAAAATAGTTGCAAGTAATTTGAAAAGAACCATAAACTTATGAATAGTGAAACACTCACAAAAATTTATTTTTATACTGATGAATGCAGGATGCAAAAACTAAGTATTAAGTGAGGGCGAAAGTGATAATTGGCAGAGAAAAATAAAGAAAGGAACATCCAGAGAAAGGGATTAAAAAAAAAAAAACCTGAAGTGCAAACTGCAAAGTGGTCATTAGTAGAATCCAACTTATCATTCATGTTACCCCTAAACTAATGGAAATCCCGGATCATTTAAAATGACCTAAGAGTTGAACCTTATTAATAAAAATATTATATGTTCCTCCCAGAATCCAAATATTTCTTTCATATATCCCATCTTCTTATTCCTTTCTCTATTAGAAACTAATTAAATGAAGTAAAACCATCAACATAGCCACAATGATATAACATAGAAAAAAATATCAGCCACAGAAGTAAAATGAAGCAATACATTAAACTTACTACCTCACATAAAACTCTTTGATTTACCAGGATAAAAAGTCAAAGAAACCATGACATTTCATCAGGAACAATTCAAAACAGTAACTTAAGAACCGTTGAATGCTATGATTGGTGACACTGATGAGCTTATAACTAGATTTCTCAATAATCAGTTCATATATCTTCCACTTCCATTCAGGTTCTTTCTTCCACAAATATTAACAGCCTTTAAACATTTTATACTAACAATTTTTTTGGGCCAATTTTATACTAACAAATGAAGAGAACCTAAATGAAGACAACTTATTTACACTACATCAGTTAAACATATTTTACGATCATCGGTTGCTTTCAAGTGCGAGTAAATTAGTAGGCGGCCTAAGTTATACCAGATAAAATATAACCATGGATCCAAACAACAAGGGAGTTCTGTAGCAACATATCAAACAATTATTGATCTCAATGAAAGCAGAAGATTTTTCAAATGTATTAATCAATGTTCCTCAGAATGTATCTGAAATAACGGATTTGGCTACCCAAAACCAATCATGAATAAAGCCCCAGAAATTGTTTGGCAAAACGCCCAAAATTCTTTAGGAAAACAGACTACGAAGATCAGTAACCCGAAAGAATGAAAGTGAATAACAATGTGAAGAGGATTTTTGAAGATGTTACCTTTAGACGTTGAACAGATTTCTTCTGTGAGATCTTCTGAATTTTCTGCTTTTGTATTTTCGGCCACTGGATCTTCAGCTTGTGAACTTATATATGTGAAACCAGTTCGGTGGATCTGGTGAGCACTTCCGGCAAAAAAAGAAACAGAGAGAGAGAGAGAGAGAGAGATCTGGAGAACACACAGGGGACCAACAAAACGTCGTCGTTAGCTTTGAAATTTCTGGGTTTGAGAATTGGTTTTTAATGATTTTCCAAAAAAGTGGTTTTACGATTTCCTATTTTACAAATTTCATAACCTTATCAAAACACCTTGGTTTTGGTAAAAGTTTACCAAACAATAAAAATTTTACTAAAAGCAATTCTTCATCCAAATCATTTGGGGGCCAAAACCATTGGTTTTCGATATTTTTTTTAGTCATGGTCATTATCTTTAAATATTCTTTTAGCACCCATCACTACTTGAAGTTTTTTTTAAGATTAGTTAGTACTTGAATTTTTTTTCCTAAGATCCTAAAATAAATTTTTAAGGATCATGAGAAGCATTTTTTTTTTACGTACCACTCAAAATCTTTAAATATCCTTTTAGTATCCGTCAGTAGCTGAAATATTTTTTCAAGATCTTAAAATAATTTTTTAAAATCATGAAGCACTTTTTATTTACCCGTTAGAATCCTTACGTATCTTTTTAATACCGTCAATACCTTAAAATATTTATGTAAGATCATTTATTACCCTGAAATATTTTTTCAAGACTCCTAAAATAAAGTTTCAAAATCATGAAATATTTTTTAATACTAAATTAATATCCTTAATTATCCTTTTAATACCGTCCATTCCTTAAAATATTTTTGCAAAATCAATCATTAACACAAACTATCTTTTCAAGATCCTAAAATTAATTTTTAAAATCATCAAGTATTTTAACTTTGTACACAAATTTATGTAATTTTTTGTATTTATTATGAAATTTAAAGTTATAAATATTTAAAATACAACATTATCCTATATATACAATTATACCAAAAGCTAATGTCCTTTTTAGTAAATTAGATCCTGAAAAAGTTATTTGGGGAACAATATACAAACATTATTATTTTATCAAAAACACTTTTATCACATAATCTATTTTGAAAAGGTCATTTTATCTAAAAAAAATATCCCAAAAACTATTATTTAAAAACTAATCCAAACAGAAATTTAGTCTAAGTTAAAACTGTCACTGGAACAAAAAAAAAAAAAAAAGAAAGAAAAGAAAAAAAAAGGAAATGGTACAAAACTAATTAAACCAAAGTTTGCATTCTATATACACCAAGTCCCTCACAGTTCAGGGTATGCTACTCCCCTTCTTTTGCCAAGAGAGGCCCTCTCTTCAGAAGATCTGTCACAATTTAACTACTTCAATGCTCCATAAAGTATTTTTTTTTTCATTATTGAGTTATATATCATTAATTAATTCTTTTAAAAATATCACATCATATCATAATAACATAAAAAAAGACAAACCAAGCCAACCATAGTCTATATATAAAACTTGTCCATATTCTAATCCCAATCATAGGGGAGCCTCAGTGTAATAGTAACATTAATATCATATGACATGGCGGTCACAACATCAAATGTTGAAAATAGCCCCAATAACTGCCTTTTTTTATCACAATCCCAAAAATTATTATAAAAAAAAAAAAAACAGAGAGAGACAATTATTTGCTTCCTCTTCTACTCTTTCATGTCTACTGTTTCAGCTGATGTTGACCAAAGCACCTTTCTCTGTATCAGCATGCAAAATATCATCATTAAAAAGACAGCAAAATCCTTTTTATTTATTTACAAGACTTTGTCACATCAGTTTTTCTGACCCATACATAACACAGAAAGACAATAGAACAAGGTCAACTGCATCCACAGTACACACCTAATTGTCTCCACCACCCACAACTTCAAATTCAAAACCCAGAAACATAAGCAAACACAGAACAATACCAACAAAGCCCAACATTTAAATACTGCAATATTTATATCAGAAAAACCCCCATTTTACAGGTTAATACTAATCAAGCCCCATTCATAAATCATAAATAAGTATGACAATTTGGTCATATAATCTCATCTTGTATCATGTTATGTCCTGTGTTTTCTGATATGGGATCTGAGTCATTGGATCAGCGTGTCAACCCCACCATTGATGGACTGCAACTCCTTCATCTCTTAGTCTTCCATATAAAGCTAAGCATTCCCAATACGCTCTCTGATTATTCTTCCTCCTCCTCCCAGACTTCCACCATTCATTCTTGCACTCTAGAAACAATTCATCCACTATGCAGATTGTTCTCTTCTTTATCATCTCCTCCACTACCTCTGCTTCCGCCTTCATCACCACAAATTCTTGCTCCTTCTTCACATGCTTGGTTAACCAATCAGAAACATCAATTTGGGGAACAGACTGGTCTTTTGGTTGAATTTCTAGATTGTGAATCTCGAAATGCTGACTCTTCGGGTAGTTCTTTTTGAACCATTCAATTGTGACTTTGTTTTCTTGAGGCAAACCTACACCAACGAAGAATCTTTTCTTGTAGCCTTCAAGAGAATTGCCCATCAAGTTGGGTAGGTACTTGATTTTCTTCAAGTACTTGTAGGATTTCACTAGAGATTTTTTAGGTGGCTCAAGAAAGACACCTTCAAGACCATTTAGAACCACCTTCTTGGCTCCTGTTTCCAATTGGCAAAGCTTTCTCTTAGATGAAGATTCAGTGCCAGTTTTCTTCAATGCAACTACAATAGAACTGTAGGTACGGAGATATACTATTCTGTAATTTGGTTTCTCTTTGAAAGCATTTGATGGGTTAGTGCCTAATGGAAGAGCCACAATTCCATCAGATTTCAGAATGCGATCTACGAATTCAGCATCTTCAGAAGTAGAAACGAACACAAAAGCATATGACTCATTTGGGATTGAGATTTTTCTCTCCAAATCAGAGCCCAAAACCATTTCGACTTCATTGTTGAATGGAATAACATCAACAAATCCATTTGGAGGGGTTATAACAAGAGCCTTATCGTCCTTTCTGAGAAGGCCCTCATCAGCCAAATCATGAAGAAGGAAGTTCAGTAACACACCATTGATCGAAGGAGGCTCAGGATCAAATTTAGGATGAACTGATGAATGTGAAAAACTTGATGATGACGAAGAAGAAGACAATCCCTTGAGAATGGAACCCAAGAAAGGCAATGTGAGAAGAGACATAGCCAAAAACAGTGAACGAGACATAATGCGCAAGATCTGTACATGAGGAATCTTTACCACTAACACAGTATCAGAATTCAGAGGAATTCTTGGCCCACCATGAAAACACTTGATCTGGTTCCCATTCTTGGGTTGATTATACCCATGAACAATCTCCATTTCCTTCATGCTACGACTAATTCCTAATCCACCGAGACAAAACCCTTTCACAAAAAATTGAAAGTATGGATGTACAACAAGTTCAAGATTGGGTCAATTTGCGCCAAAAGGGACGACCCAGATGAAGAAATCGATAAAAAATTTCCGACGAAGACGAAGAAGGAAAAAAGAAACAAAAAGCCTACGATTCCAAGAAATTTATCGAACCTTAGGTTAGCGAGTGCAAAATCCGGAGGCTGTGTGGTTTCCACCCACAAGTGCGACTCTCGTACTCAGCATTCTACACCATAGGGACATCAATTGATTCAACCTCTCGACATCCATTAACCCTCCAATCCAGATCAGGTTAGTGGGAATTCCAGACTCACCAAAAACCACAGTGGAAGAAGAAGAAGAAGACGAAGACGATTCTGTGAGTATTTCTTTTAAGATGAAGACAAGAAAGTGTTGTGATGGAGACAAGGAGTGAAAAATGTGAGGGGAAATTTATTTTCACAAAGAGACGAAACCGATCGAAAAGAACGAACTTGCAAGAGTACATTTGCTTAATATGGTCAATATTAATTAATTACGTGTAAGATATATTTTTGGTGGATATATTGAGGCCATTAAGGAGGATCATAACTGCTTTCACCGTGCAAGAAGCGAGTGTTTTCCGTGTTTTCTTAATTTCTTTCCATCATTTTTTTTAATAATTGTAAGTATTCTTAAGGGTTTGTTATTAATGTTTATTAAAAAAAATATGATATGATCAATAAATAAGTACAATCTAATGCTACCACCTCTGCTCATTTTATAAAGAATTTTTACTTAATTCATACTTACCAATAAAAATAATTAAAATTATTAAATTTCTCATCCAATGTAATAAATTTTTAAAATTTCCTTTACTCATCAATCATAATAAACTCTATCTTTATAATATAAAATTTAGGTGAGTTAGAGCGGGTTCTTTAAGGCAAAGACTAAAACTATATTCTAGAAAATATCTTATAAAATGGATATCTCATTCCAAAAGATATAAAATAAACAACAATTTGTCTCTTTGTTAAGGGAAAAAAATAGTTTTTTTGATTAATTTTTTTTAAATATGTCATAACTCCCCCCACCCCTCCAAACATGCTCCATTTTAAATTATAATCATTTAAAGAATTCAAGTCTTAGTTAATTCATAATAATTATATGAAAATGAGAAAGGTGAGTTAATTATCCCACATAAACTCAGGAAATCGAGCTGACCAGTTTAGGCTCTGGCCCTTGAAGGGTCAGGCTTGAAAATTAGAGGAACTAAATGATATAAGCCTTGGAAGTTCGGCCCTATAGGACCTCGAGCTTAAAAGGGCCAATCTTGGAGCGTCTCGGGTTGGCCCTGCAGGTCATTTTAATGAAAGTGTTTATGATGTGGGAGAAGAAATTAATGATATTCTTACTCATGAAGTAAAGCCTACTAATCAAAGTGAATCATAATCAAATGTCTTTGAAATTGATAATAGTGACGAAGAAGATAACAATAATAGTTATTGTACAAGTTATTTATGGGTAATATTTTGCTTTTGATTACAAATTAGTTTTATTTGTTAAATGATTCGTGTTGTTTTGATATTAATTTTGACAATATTTATTTAATAAATTAGAACTTTAATTATTGTAATTTACTAATTATTTTTCTTTAAAAAAATGAGGAAAATAGATAAAATTTGGAATAGTAACTTCTGAGCCCTGTAGAACCAGTTCTGTAGAGCCAGCCCTAGCCTTGGTGTTGTCGGGCTGGGCTTTGAAAAATAGAGGTTTTTGTTAGGTCTTATAAGGCCAGCCTTGTTAAGCTCTGACCCTTCAAGGGCCGGCCCTATAGGCCGGGACGGTCCTAATTCCCACCTCTAATCCCACTAACTTAACTTCCCCACATTTTTTTTAAAAAAAAATTGGGATAAAATAAGAGCCAAACACAATTATCTTGTAAATATAGGCAAAGAGAGTAGTTACGTTCATGATGCATAGTTGTTATTACGAAATACTTTCTAATAGAGATGATGGG
Organism: Acacia confusa; assembly: GCA_037074495.1. Classification (NCBI taxonomy): domain Eukaryota; kingdom Viridiplantae; phylum Streptophyta; class Magnoliopsida; order Fabales; family Fabaceae; genus Acacia; species Acacia confusa. The sequence continues at coordinate 8,706,515 of CM073504.1, read as the reverse complement.
TATTAATAAGTTTTTCTAATATTACGAGAGAATGTCATGCATATTAAAAAAATAATTAAAATGTTGTAAAAAAAAATGTTCTTCTTTTTAGAAAAAATTTATGATTTAATCACCCCTCTTTTGACAAGGTTAATATGACTAAAGATACCTCATAATACTAAGGCAAGAGGATTTTTTTCCTTTTTTTTTTGGCCATTTAAATGTAATAACAAATGACATTGGGAGGGCCGGGATTGAATTGAATGCCATAGTCATATTAGTATTAATATTAATATTATCTTACAATAAAATAATTTGAAAAGATAAAATTCAGAAATAAACTTACAAGATGATATTATTCCTAATGAAAATAACGTAATAATGAGTGGATTAGATCACTTCACGTTCCTGTTTTTCTTGGTATTATGTTGCTTTCATTATAATTATTCAAAGTATAACTATTTATTGGTTCGAAATATAAGATAGTGTTATTTTTTTTTATAGATTAAAGAAATTAAATAAGTTATTTAATCATGTCACATGTTATGCTTCCTTTTATTATATATTAGTTTATAAGTTAAGTAAAATAGTTTCAAGAAAAAAATAACAAATATAAATATTTTAAAGTAATTTAATTAGTTTTTTTAGTTGCTTTGAAAAAGTCAACTTTATATCATATTTAGTATAAGTAGGAGTAATCCATATGATTTTGACTTATCCCAATGGGTCAGCAGCATCAATCTGTTTCTTAACCTTATTATCTAACCCTTAAATATCTAAGTTTGTGATTTGACTCCATGAAGTCTCATTTATTTAAGAAATGAGAAAATTATCCTACAAATCCTTATTATTTATATTATTTGAATCGGGCCCTCATTGTTTGATTCGATAATTTTAATTTATAGCTCTTATTATTTGAATCGGGCCCTTATTGTTTGAATCATTCAGCATCAATTGAGAAAGCTCTCTCACTTCAAACTAAAGTTCAACTCAACTCAAATCTAAATTAGTTGATAATACATGATCATATATATATATATAATTGGTTTGATCAAGGAAAAATAGAGGATTAATGTGATACTTATCTTTTTTTTTTTTTTTTATTTGATTAGGGTTGTTTCTTTGTAAGCTTAAAGAGAAAAAGTTTTCGCCTCTTCCAACAAATCTATTTTCTAGTATTTGAATTTGTGTTTTATTTTTTTAAGAGAATGGTATCTTTTACCACTTCAACCAACAAAATAACGTGAAACTATGCATGTGAATATGATATTCATTTCTCAATTCTTTACTTCATTTTTTCCCATTTCTATGTTAGGAGATAAATTACTTTAAAGAATTTTGGTTCCAAATCCTAATTTAATTTCCCATTCTATTTTTAATGTTGAGCCCCATATGTATTTGTTTTTGTCATTATTAATCATATTATATTGTTGTTTAAATGAGCACACATTGAGGTCAAAACTAAGCATTATATTGTCTCCAATGTGTTGTCTCATGTAAATGTAGCTTATTTTGATTTCTCTTTAAGCTTTTTTTTTTTTGGTCGAAATTTCTCTTTAAGCTTAGTACATATATAATTGGACTATTTGGTACTTGTTTGGTGGACACATCACTCTTTCTGATTAATTGATGAGGAGTTTGGTAAGCATTTGAAAGAAGACGTTATCGTGTGCCAAGCAGCAAGTGAAACTTATAATTTATATATGGCTGTTAAATATATAAGTTAGATAATTAATTTGAAATAATAAAAATTAACTAAGCTAATTATTTATTAAAAAACAACCGCCTACTATACAATGCTCTCATCTAAGGAGGGATAGATATATACAATATTACCCCCAAGTGAAAAATCTTTTTTTAATATTTGAACTTGTATGATCTATCTGGTACGAAGGATTTGAAAAAGAGGGGAAGGGATGCAAACTTTTTATGAGTTAAATTCAAGAAAATTGAAGAACTGAGGTTGTAAAATTTTAGTATGAAGAATATGTAAAATAAAAAGTAAAAAAAATTAATTAAGAACTTATTACCCCACTTTTTGAATTCGTTTAAGTCCAACTTGAAATGTTTTTTTTTCTCTTCACTTAGTTTCCCTCGGTCCCTTCATACCAAACAGGTCCATAAGGTCACAGCATCTTTATTATTATTATCAGGTTCACCCTCTTAGCTATTTATAAAAAAAAACTATGCTGATGATTTTTAAAAAATACTCATTTTAATAATTTATATTCGCAAACTATTTTCTTTATGGAAAATCTACTTAATATATGCTATCAACAGAAGGAAAAATAAAAATATAAAAGGAAAAATACTTCTCATGTTGTAGGAGAAATGTTTTCTCATATCTCACACACATAAAATAGTAGGACCTATATATATGTATGAATTAATTTATACATATATGTGGGTCCCATAATTTTATGTGTGTGTAAGAATATTCTTTTTCTCATACAACATGGGAAAATCAAATCCCAAATATAAATTAATGAAGCTAGCTCTTACGTTTTCAACTGAGAGAATAATTAATTAAACGTGAGAAAATGACAAGTGAATGAACAGTTGTTGTCAGATGAGTAACATGTAGTTGGTTGTCGGCGTTTTCTTTGTACCATTTCCATGTTTAAGTCAATGCACCTTGATTTAAATAAGAAAGGAATTTTTCATCTGTTATTTTTTGGCGTTACATGATCCTTTTACTCTGCTGCAGATTTCTGCACCCTATTACACAATAGAGATGTTAGTTAAATATTAAGAAATGCTTCTTTTGTGAAAGAAATATATTGACCGAATTAAACAAACTTTTATTCTAGTGGAAGCTTTGTACATTGAGTTTGAATTTGTATGGATAAACACTAAAAAAAAAATGTCTTTTAGTAACGGTTAAAATTGCGTATTTGTAGCGGTTTTAGCCATTACAAATGTCTGTAGTAACAGTTGAAAGAACCGCTACAAAACATACTGTGGTAAGATGATTTGTAGCGGTTAAAAATAATCGTTACTACATATCAAAAAACCGCTACTGTTTCTATAGCGATTACATAAAACCTCCACTACATGTGGCTAAGCTGACATCCTTATGATGACATGGTAGCGGTTTCCAAAACCGCTACAAATAATTTTCTAAAGTTTTTGACAAAAAAAAAAGATTACAGATTAAATCGTCAGCTACAAAGTAATTTTTTTTAAAAAAACATATATATATATATATATATATATATATATATATATATATATATGATTACAGATGAAATATTTTAACCAAAAAAAAATTACAGATTAAATCGTAAGCATAATTTTTTCTCTAGCTCTCAATCTTCGTCATGATCCTTACAAAAAAGAAATTTGGATAAAATGTTACTTTTTAGTTGTATAAGTTGGAACACAAATAACACTTTAATTAAATGTTATTATTTCATAAAGCGTATATTAAAAAACGTATCGAACTATAGGTAAAATGTCATCGCCGTCAGGGAAGAAATTCTCGAAGCTGGCTGGCTGGAACGACTCACTCTCGTAGGCGACATTATCAGCATCGCCCATATCGTAAATGTCCTGAGGCTTTAAGTGAACAACCATATGCCAATCCCTGTGCCTCTCATTGGCGACATAATAAACCTGATGGGTCTTTGAGGCTAGAATATACGGCTTGTCATCTTCAGATTGATCAGTGTGAATCGGCCGGGAGAAATTCACTGATGTGATACTTAAGTCATCAGTCGTGAGTCCCCAGGAGATTGTCGTATTTGCCCATAAACACTTGAATAGCTCACGGTGAAACGACCCTGGTAATTTATCTTGACCATATCAAGGAGCTTTCCATAATACGGGATGTCACCAAACTGCATGCTCCCGTCACTATTGCTCGCATAACTCCTCGTCATAAACGTTCCATATACACCTGAGTTTTGGTTCAGCAATCCCTGATCTCGTGAAACGGTGCAAAACTTGAAACCATTGACATTGTATGCTGTAAATCTTTGGGCGTGGTCAAGCGGGCCGAGTGCAAGAGCTTTGAAGTCTGTTGAATGCGGGTTGTGGTCATTCATTATTCTCTTCCTAAACCAACCCGGGAATTCTCTGTGGACCTTCCTATCAATCTCAGCTGCTGTCTGTGTCCGGATCCTCAGTTGACGCTTGACATGACTCCTGAATTCCTTACAATTAAACATGCGAAGAAGACCATGAAATGTGACTATAAAATGTAAGGAAATATAAAGGATACCATATATCTGTTCGAAATCCTTACTAAAGGTACAATTCAACTTTAGTGCAATTTATCAAGTCATGTCTGTGTGCTTGAAGCTTCTCAAGTGCCGTCAGTTTGAAGTTCTCAATTCTGCCAACTAGTCTACCAACACGAGGGATGAACAACTCTGTTGTTGATGGCTCTGGCTTTGGCTGTGGACAATCATCGACCCGTGGCGTTCAGTTGAATGACGTCTCAATGTCATCAAAATACCTGGAACAAAAATGCAAGACCTCATCCCCAATATAACCTTCTGCAATTGAACCTTCATGTCATGCCTTATTCCTTACATATGATTTCAGTTTCCCAAGAAACCTATAAAGTAATTAATGAAAAATATTGAAACATTAATGCGAAAATGTGTGACAAGGTAGTAATCGTAAAGTAATTAATTTTAAATGAGTACCTCTCAATAGGATACATCCATCGGTAGTGAACTGGGCCAGCAAGCTTTGTTTCGTGAACAAAGTGTACTGTTAGGTGAACCATGACCGTGAAAAATGATGGAGGAAAGATCATCTCCAAATGGCACATTGTAATAATGATTTTCTACTGTAGCTGGTCGAGCTTGTTGGGCCTGGCTGTCACTCAAGAGGGGGTGAATTGGGTGTCCGAAAAAAAACTTTTGATAACTTTGAAAATCTTTTCGTAACTTATTGAAAACAATTCGTATGACAATAATAATCTATAAAGCACTTTGTTAGACATTCAAGTATATATGCTAGGAAGATAAGAGTTTAGGGAAGATAATATGCAAACTATGATTTATCCTGATTCGGCTGAATCCTTGACCTATGTCCAGTCCCCAAGCTCCACTTGAGATTTCAATCCACTATATCTTCTTATTTAATCCAGGCACAAGAGAAGCCTTTACAACCCACAAGTTTACCAGGCACTTGTGAAGCCAAATCTCTCACTGACTCCCCCTTACACACTGTAAGGATATGATCGGTTCCCAGTTAAGATCACCTAATCTTGAGTAACTCTTAAATAAAATGGTTACAATAAATCTTCTCTCTCAGAAGTGGATAAGATAAACACTGAAGTACATAATCAATTTTCTCACTCTCTCTACACTAAACTATATAGACATGGAGAAACAGGGAGTATATTGACTAAGTATATATTGACACATTGACGGTGAATATCTTTTCATTGGCTTTGTCAAGTCATTCGTCAATTGTCAATCGTCATCTGTCATCCCTCTTCCAATTTGAAGACTTTGCAATTTATAGGTTATTGTATTTCGACCGTTGCAAGCATTTGATCGTTGGAGATCAGTTGGAAGTAGCCGTTAAAACTTTCATTGCTTTTTGCCCGTTGAGCTCTAATCCAACTTTAATCATAGAATGTTTATCGTTGACTTCATTAATGCTCCGTCTTGAGTGTTGTATTAGTAGCCGTTGTAAAGATTTAAGCTTTTCCATTGGGATGTTCAAACTATCCGTTAGACTCAGAAGCTTTCCTCTATTTTTTGTTGTAGCATTTAATGCTTCTGACACACAAATTACTTTATGCTAATTTGTTGTTTATCCATGATAAAATCATATGAAATCACTAGCAAACAAGTTAAAAACATCTTATAAATGATTATTAATGATTCTGGAAAGTAACACTAAAAGATTAGATTATTTGGGAAGTTACAAACATTGATTCGTGATTTTTGTTCTCAAGAACTCTAGTTTTTAGGTAAGAACTCTAATTCTATGTTTTGCGCATAGACTGAGTTCTAAAAGAACTTGAGTTTTTAATAAGGAACTCTAGTTCTTTAATAAGAACTCTAGTTCTTATTCTTTCAAAAGAGATCCAATTGTTTTTCAAAGTGAAGAACTCTAGTTCTTTCTCAAGAACTCTAGTTCTTGTGTTTTCAAAAGAGACTCTGTTGTTTTCTAAAATGAAGAACTCTAGTTCTTATGTTTCTTTTTCTGATTGAAGAGTTTGAGTGAGACAAGCTTTCACGAACTACAATTCTTATACCAAGAACTTTAGTTCTTGAATCTTCCATAATGAAGAACTCTAGTACTGGACTAATGAACTCTAGTTCTTGGGGACTTTGTTCGAAACACAGATATGATAAAGTGAAGAACTTGAGTTTTCAAACGAGAACTTTAGTTCCAAACTCTAGTTCATCACTTGAGAACATTAGTTCTCATAGCCTTTTCTGATTTTTGAAGAATTTGTGCGATTCAAAGGCTGTGAACTTGAGTTCTACTCCCAAGAACTCGAGTTCTCAACCTGATCGAGAACTAGCTGTTAAGTCTTTCCAAAGCTATGAAATCAAGAGGCTGAAAACATAAGTTCTTTGAGAAAAACATAAGAACTTAAGAATGTTAGAGATTCCAGTAGGCGTAACAACGTCTTCGATATAACTTCAATTTTGGAAAATCACCCATGCTCATAAAGCTCTTCAAGTCTTCTTTCCAATGCACCAAGAATCAGCTCCAAACTCATTGTATGTTGAGCACTACGATCAGATTAATAAAAGATGTTCTTGAACCAACGTTTTTGCATAATCCTGAACAGACTCTCAACTTCCAAAAATCATATCTCTCTCATTTGATATATTTTTCTATGATCTTTATGTTTTTGGAAAGTTATATGAGTCTAGTTTCATATGCCACTAATTTCAGCCCATTTCGATTTGTAGTTTGTGAGATATCCTCAAATTAGTGAACCTTAGTCTGTTGTATGAGGGTAACAGATGGTGCAACTTCAGAAATTCATAGCTCTCTCATCTGATCTTCTTTAGACTTGAAGTTTTGTCAAGATGGCGCATTGGATGTCTAGTTTCATCCAAAATTGGTTTCACCTCAATCCGATCTCTGGTTTGAGAGATATCATCGATTTACTAGAGGTTGCCCAGACTGAACGTGAAACATAGGTGAACAGAGTGACTGGAATATCACGAACTCGAGTTCTTAAGTGAGAACTCGAGTTTTGAACTTGAGTTTTGAAAAATGAACTTGAATTTTTCCCTAAGAAATCTAGTTCTTAAGTGAGAACTCTAGTTCTCATGCATATTTTCCTGAAAGCTCGTTTTTACTCATTTAAACTCCGAATTGAGTCATTCCAGCTTCCATTTGATCGTAGGAATTTCCAGTATCACATATAAGAACTTGAATGTTGATAGTCTCATTATAATATGCAAGTTCTTCTTTCTTTAATCTCTTTTCTTCTTGATTATTCTTTATAAATGAATTTCACATTTTGAATCTACATTAAATTTATGAATTAGTCAATGTGGCATGTAAACTTTTTGCTCTAATTGCATCTATATAAGACATCATCAAAACTAATCATATCTAATAGAGCTCGTCCACGGTCAAAACCTTGGAACACAACTTCCTAAAGAAAGAACACAGCTCGACCAAAACAATCGACACATTGAGAGGCAGCGTATCTTTGATGGCTAGCGGAAGTAGTTGTTGCATAAGCACATGTGAGTCATGAATCTTCAGCCCAGTAACCTTTCAAGCCTGCACGTCAACACATCGCGAAATGTTGCTTGAATACCCGTCTAGAACTTTAATTTTCTTCAAAGTCGCGAGGAAGATTTCCTTATTCGGTTTTGTTATGGTGAATTTTGCCAACTGAAATCTGTCATGCTCATCCGGTCATGTGTCTCTACGAACTCCTATTTCACTTAAATCTTTTCTTGCTTGAAGATGATCTTTTGACTTGCCAGGTTTGTTTAGAATCGTGTAGAGCACATTGTTGCACACATTTTTCTCAATGTGCATGACATCCAGACTATGTCGAAGCAAATTATCTTTCTAATACGGAAGGGTGAAGAAAATGTTTATCTTCCGCCATTGTTGGGGCGTAGAACCATAAGCCCTGGAGGTCTTTGTACCTGCCTTTGCTGGATTGTCTCTTTTTCCATACTCAAATTCAAAGTCATGAATTTGCTCTACCATTTCTTCGCCGGATAAAATCTGAGGAGGTCCTCTTTTTTCCTGTTGCCCATTGAAACGATTGTGTTGCAACCTAAACCTGTGCATACCATCCAGAAACTCTCTGATGACCCATAAAGCACTACTTACAACTGTGGGGAAGGCGCACAGAGTCAGAGTCAAAATTGGAAGCTGGACACGCAAGGCCGGTATGTACATTCCACCCGGATAACGTTACTAGGCCAGGAAAGTCACTAATAGTCCACATCAAGGCCGCATGCATGTTAAGCAATGTCTTGTCATACGAGTCATATGTCTCGACCCCTACATTCCATAACTCGACCAACTCCGATATCAGCAGTTAGAGATACACATCGATGTCATTTCCCGGTGCCTTTTTGGCTGGAATGATCATAGACATAATGTAGGAGCTTTGTTTTATACATATCCAGGGAGGCAAGTTGTATGGGATCAAGACAACCGGCCAAATACTATAGCTTGTGCTAAGATTCCCAAACAGATAAAAACCATCGGTCGCCAAAGCCAATCGAATATTTCTAGGGTCTGCCGCAAAATCTGGAAAGTTTGAGTCGAACACTTTCCATGCTTGAGCATCCCGTAGATGTCTAAGTTTACCATCTTCGTTCTTGTTAGCTTCATGCCACCTCATATGCTCAGCTGTCCTGGACGACATAAACAATCTCTGTAAACAAGGATTTAAAGGAAAGTATCTGAGAATCTTTGCGGGCTTCTTATTCTACTTTCCCCCCTTCCGGACAATCTTGAACCTCGAAGTGTGACACTTCTTACAAGACTCCCTATGAGCGTCCTCTCCCCAATAAAACATATAGTCGTTCGGGCAAGCATCGATTTTTTTGTAGTTCAAGTCTAATCTGTTAATTATCTTCTTGGCCTTGTAGAAGTTTGTGAGAATGACCGCGTCAGGGAACACATCTTGTAGCAACTCCAGCAACATTGACATTGCCTTATCAGTGATCCCACACATGCACTTGATATGGTACAACTTGATCAGGAAAGATAATTTAGAGTATTTCCGACAACTTTGATACAACGGACTATCACCCTCATCCATCAGGCTAAAAAATTCCTGAGCTACTTCATTCCTAAGGAAAACAGGTTCTGCACCCTGAACTTTTGTCGTGAAATTGTCGTTTTAAACACCAAAAGCATTGCGAACAACTTCATTAACCAGATCATCTTGAGCTATACTATTTCCTACTTGTGAGCTTCGAGGAAGATGTTCCCCATATTGCATACCCTGTTTCTCACCATGAACTTCCCAGAATGTATATTCTACCGGGAAAGGCTGCACAAGAAGATGTTCCATAGCACCGTCTCGTGTTTGCCACTTCTTAAACTTGCATCGACTAGATGGACATAATATCTTCCCATTAATGCTAGCGTGTGAGAAGACGAAATCTAAGAAATTTTTCAATCTCGCTAGATACATGGGAGAATTGCGTGGAAACTTAATCCATGACTTATCCATATTTAGTAAACAATGCTAGGATAGAATACAATTAAAGAGAGATGGTTTAATTCTTTTCAAATGACTTCAGATTGATTAAATGAAACATTGGCTATGTTGTAGCGGTTCAAAAACCACTAGATCAACCGCTACAAAAAAATAAATTCCATTTGTAGCGGTTGGAAACCGCTACTAAATATAGTTGTTAGTAGCAGTTCATAAGACCACTACCATAACCGCTACAAAGTGTAATATGCTGCGCAACAACATTTGAATTGAATAGATCCTGCCAGATACTAGTAGCGGTTACAAAATGCTACATTAACCGCTACAAAATGAAAACCGTTACACATTTCATCTCTTTCAAATTTCACCCGCCAGATACTATTAGCGGTTGTAAATTTTAAATTTGTAGTGGTTGCTAACCGCTACAAAATTTGTTCAATGTTTTTTGTTTTTATGGATGACCAATATTTAATTTTTTTTTTAGAAAAATGTATTTAGGTATTTCTTTTTATGTAAACAAGCACGAACTCCCCCCGCGCGTTGTGCGAATGCATCAATTTTATAACATAAAAACATTATAATAAACTTTGTTCATACACATATAATAAACTTATTTTTACGTAAATATAATAAACTTGGTATATATTAGAAGTAACATTAACCAACTAATGTAAATGATTAGAAGTGTTTATAAACTAATGTCAATGAAATCTAAATATTGAAATGATAATCCAAAAATCCAATCCAAATAACATAAAAAAGAAAATAAATGTCTGTGAAAATAAAACTAATTATCAGGAGCCTGATCAGGTCCTGTCTTGGGGGGGGTGTGTGTGCAGGAGTAGAGGTAACAACACCCTCCTCATCAGCAGCAGGAGAAGCAGTAATAGGTCCAGTAGTAGCATGATCCTTATAGATGAACGAATCTGGAGGCGGGGAGGAATCCTCCTCAATGAATGGAAGGGGAAGCGGGGGAGGTGTGAAGTGATCGTCAGGTATCAACCTGTTCAAGGCACCGACAAACCTATCCATGTAGTGCTGTTGTCCAGCATACCGGCAATCAAATCTCTCCTGCATTTGCCTTTCCCTAGCAGCATGCCTCGCCGATTGCTTGGCCACCTGTGCAGCAACCCCCTCGACAACCCACGCCGCAATAATCGCCTCCAAGTCCTCTGGTGGTGGCCTTCTCGTGCCGGAGGTTCCGGCCTCAGAGGAGGAGGCCTTGTCGTACATAATGCTCGGCTTGGCGCTTAGGCCCATACCCCTAACGCGGCCAAGATGCTCGACTGGTCCCATAGCAGCCTTCAACAGGGCCATAGGATCCACAAACCCCTATGACTCTGGGGGCAGCGATGATTGGAGCTCTGCCTGGTTATGCTCAGTCCAGGCTTGACACATAAATTTCATAAACCATTAATGAAACAATTTAATTCAATTTAAATATATTAAATTAACTATATAAAAAATTTTTGTGTAACTTACTATGATCTGCTCTGCCTCTTCAGAGGTCGGCGTCCCATCATGATGTCTATGGGTGCGTGTGAACAACTCCCCATAGTTCGTCTACCGGTTCTCCTCTCTAGCCTTCGCTTGCTGAAAGAATTAAAAGAAAAACAAATTTGTCAAGTAAAAAATAAAACAACCAATCATTTAAACATAAAATTAATTTTCCTTTCAATTACCAGCTCATTATAGGTCATGGCAAACATCTTGGATCCCGCCGTGCCTTTGATGTGCTCGACTTGCGGTGTTCCTCTGAGACAGAGCCTGCAAGAAGGAGCAAACAAAAAGTTTAGTGAAATTAATTAACTAATATTTACATAATATTTCAAGTACATTTAAACTATAAATAAAGTTAAACTACTAATTAAATAATTTTCAAAAAAATGTAAAGTATAATTAATTAAAAGACGTATCTGTCTAGCTGGACTCCTCCTATATTGGACAAAACCCGCCCAATCATTTAGGTCGACTCCGTCGGGGACATTCTCGATCAGCTACTGCAGAGGAACCGCCCCATCTCCATTCTTTTTGTTGTACAGATGATTCCTCTGGTTCTTTCACCCATCCCCTATCTTCAACAAAGCATACTGTTTCGCGTTACCTCCCACATTAAACTTTTTATGTATCATACATTAATTATTAATTAATTAACTAAAAATAAATAAATAAATAAACCACAAATTATAATTATTATTAAGATGTAAATTTTAATAAAGAAATATAACCTACCTTCACAACATCTTTAAATGCATCATCCTTGTTCTTATCCGGAACACGCTTCCAACTTATGAAGTCAAGTGGGAACCAAGCCCAATTCCCGCCGAATTCCAATAGGTACCAGTTGAACAGGTAACCACCGTTGCTAACTGGCTGGTCCATCTCTGTGTTCTAGGGGACCACGACTTTTGGCCTTTGCAACAGAGTTACCCCGGCAACATCAAACGACCTCTTGTTAATGTTCCCATTTGTATCTGCACAAATGAAAAAACATGTTTTTATTGCTTTTTAAATTTAAGGAAATGAAATTTAAATTTAGTGAATAAATTAATTATATTTACCTTCGACATCCACTACAAATCCGGTGGAATGCGAAGACGACAGTCGAGGGTTCCCTTGGTCCCGCTCGTTCTCCCTGTCTAGGAACTGCTGCACCTCGCTCACGGGCATGCCAATATCTATCTCTTCATCTTCATCGAGGTCGCTAATCAAAAGAGTAGCGCCTCGTTCTCCTCCTACTGTCTCAAGAGTCTCCGGCTCTGGGATTGCCTCACCTGCGAAGAGATCCTCATATGTCTCAGGGGACAGAGGAATATTTGCAGGCCCACGTCCTCTCCCTCTTGTATGCGATCTGCTGCCACTTCCTCTTATAAGTTTCCTCGGTGGAATTACTCCATTCCCTTTATCTCCATTAGTCATAATGTTCGACTTTTACCATACAAGTATACAAGTAAAAGTCAAAATGAAATGACAAGAGTGAGAGAAAAGTCAAAATGAATGACAAAGGTGAGAGAAAAGTCAAAATGAATTACTCAATTCAGTGATTTCTCGGTTTTTATAATTTTTGTTTGATGTATGGTCAAGTTTATATATAGTTAAAACATTAGTAGTGGCTCATGAGTAAACCGCTACAAATATTAAGATTTGTCGCGGTTATGGTGTCGCTAAACCTAAACCGACACAATATTGTGTTGTTTCGCTTTCTTGTAGTGGTTGGGCTGATATAACCACTCCAAAGTTGTAGCGGTTGTATGTCAAACCACTACTAATGTTGTTTTTTAAGGAAAACAAACCAAACTATTTAGTTTATTTTGTTTGACATTAGTTTGGTTTAAAAAAAAATTATAAGGGTGCTGAAAAATAACCAAATTTGCATTATCACTAAAGAGCTAGCTCCTGCAGATTATCACATATCTGTCAAGCCAAGTTAGATCTTTTAGTGATAATGCAGATTCGGTGATTTTTCATTTTTTATACTTTTTGTTTAACGTACAGTCAAGTTATATAGTTTAAATACTAGTAGCGGTTTTTGTGAGAAACCGCTAGAAATGTGTGGCATTTGTCGCGGTTTGTGCGTTGATACACATGAACCGAAACAAAATTGAGCCGTTTCGCTTTCTTGTAGCTGTTAGTTTAACAAAACCGCGACAAATTAACCGCAGCAAACATTCGCGCCCATTGGCGGGAAACACTGGCGGGAATTTTGTAGCGGTTTGGCAATGGAAACCGCGACAAATTAACCGCAACAAAGATTCCCGCTATTATGCTCCAATCTGGTGCTAGTTTTGTAGCGGTTTATCATTGATTAACCGTTACAAAATGCTGCCTCAACACGCGTGCACTTTGGCGCCAATTTTCCGCTATAAATTTGTCGCGGTTTACTGTAAAACCGCTACTAATACTTGATTTTGTTGCGGTTTTTTGTAACCACTACTGTTTAACCGCTACAAATCAAGTTTTTTTTTTGTAGTGAAAAAGTAATTAAAAAAAATTGGGATAGTTACCTCTAACTGAGCTTAACAATTTTTTTGAATTTGACCAATCAAATAGCCATATAAATGAAAAGAAAAATCTTGATAGACAACGACAATAAATAAAATATCATTAGAAGAGCTATCTCTATTTTGATTTACTACTCTTAAATATGACTTAATAAGATAATCATCTAATAAAATTAGAAAAATCTATCAGGACAACAAAATTTGCCATACCTTTGTGATTCTTTGCAGGCTTGATACTTTTGTCATATGCTTTAAGCATGTCACATATATTGATTTTGGAACATTTAGTATTTATGGGCTTTAATAATTTTTTATATTTTAAAAATAATTAAATGAGTTGAGTCCTAAACGCTTAACAAAGTCAGCGCGTACCTCAATATTACAGAAGAATGTTTATAGAATTACTTGTATATATTGTCTATCAGTAAAATCATCGCATAACAGCAAAATTTAAAATGACCTTATAAGTTGAGTCAAGTCATCGATTGCATCAATTTTTGTTGGTTGGGCATCTTAATATTTTGTTCTTGAATTAATATTTGATATCAAGGCACGCCATAACATATTCTGGTGTGTATTTTGAAATGACCAAACCCATTATTACAGCTAGAAACACATAAGTGTGGAGCCATCAAAGAGATTGTTTGGCTGGCTCTTCAAGTCAGTTATTATATGTAAGAAAATTTTGAATTCATTAATAATTGTTTCGTTCTTCTCAGCATCATCATATATCCTCATAGAAATGGGGACCATAATCATTTTCTCTCAACTTTGGTGAGTTAAAAAGATTATAAAGTTCACAGATGGAGCATATTGAAGATGACAATGGTGGCGCCGTAATATGTGAAAAGTGAAAACACACTCAGAAATCTATCTATTGATTTTTTTTTTCTTTCTTTTGGGACCTTGAAATCTATATGTTGATTGAAATCCATTTTTGTTTGGTAATTGGGGTCCCACCTTTTACCCTTTTCATTTCATTCCTGATTGATTTTTTTGCAACTTCTATTCTTCACCGGGATCTGCCTCCAGAGAAAGAAGATATATGGGAGGTGGGTCCCTTACCTTTCCTTTATAAAAAGGACATCCAATGAACAAATGAAAAGAGAGAAGAAATAGGGGTGGACTTCTTTAGGATAAATCTCATTAACATCATTTTTTTAAATTAGAAAGAGAGACACTAATAACCTAATGTTATAAACAAGAAATAACTAGTGACTTTCCATTTATAAAAGAGTTTTCATATCTTTGGCTTATAAAACCAGCGACATTCTCTACCCTATAAACTAGTTGGGTCAAATAGGCATGACATTATGAAGAGTGGGTCTACTGGTTCTCCATATACTTCGATGGAATTACTTACAATATTTCTCAATTTGGTTTGGTCAAAACCAATATGAATTCTATATTAAACCTCACAAGTAAAGGAGAGTTTATAAGAATGTCTTAAAAATAGATCAGTCTTTTAGGATAGAGTTTATGCTCATAATACAATCTTGAGAAATAGTAATTGACTCATAGAGATTAGGTTACCTGAAAACTTAAGCGTCACAAAAGTGACTTTGTCACTCCCCTAAATGATCTCTCCCTATAAGTTCATTTTGAAATTCATTAAGGTGACTTTGTTTTAATGTCAAGAGAATCAAAGAGATTTTGTGGTTTTCTAGTTTGTGATTGAGAGGTAATTTGTGCATTTAGGTCCCATTTGCTTTTTATGGCAATTAGTAGTGAGTGTATGCACGATTAGGATGTGATATGCTAGGCTATCCCTCTCATTTTAGCTTACCTCCTTACCATACCTGTACTTACAAAAATTACTATTAAAAAAAGTTAATTAATTGTATCACTACTAGGGGAAAAAAAAGGCTTTTAAAACCAGGTTTAAGTTTGATTTTGTATCGACCAGTTTAAAAAGTCTGTCATTATTAAGACTGAACCTATGACCAGTCTTAAAGTTACCCTATCAGATTAGTTGGTTAGATGACCAGTGTTTAAAAGTTTCAATTTATAATAAAAAAAAAATGCACACTTTTTAGACCAAGTATGATTATCATATTTATGCATTTTAATCTTTCTGAACCTCAAATATGAAATGGCTCTGCCTACCCAAATATTAGGTGATAAAGGAAAATATTCTTATTTGATGATTCTGAGTATAACAGAGTTACTATACAATTGAGAACTCATTTTACTATACAAGTATTTAAATAAGAAATGATCTCATGGTGCAGTCTTGTTTGAGAAGAAAACCAAACTAAAGACCAATAATAAGGAAGTAATAATCGATTAGGTGGAATATTAGTTAAGAGATGAGGATTAATAATTTTAAATTGGACGATGAAAAATATAGGACTGGTGATCTAGATTTGGAAGGATAAATTTGTTGACATAAATGACCTGACGTTGATTGTAACAATTCACTCATTTAAAAGTTGATTTGTTCAATCATTACTAAGTCATCTAGCTTTACAAATTTTTCCTTCCAAGACTAGATTAATGGCTCTACCTTGTTCATTATCTAATTTAAATGTCTTAATTATCAATTTGTCACTAGTAACTTCACCTAGTTGGGTAGCTTCTTATTATTGGTCTTCACTTTGATTTCTATTCCAACGAAGACCTTATCTCAAGGCCAACTTTGACCATACAAAATAGAATTATCAAGTTTGTATATCAACCATGTTAGACTTAACATCATTAAATGAGATACTCCACATTTATCACCTAAAACTAAGGTTCTACTATATTCTTTATAAACTCTCAAAAGAACTAAAAAAAAAAAACCTAAGAATAGTAAACCTAACACCCAATTCAAGGGTTGTCGCAATCGACTTTGAGGATGACTCCCAATACAAACTACTCATCTTTTGCTCCCACACATCAGGTGAAAATTACAATTGAATCTCCTGCCTAACACTCAATAATCATTTAAGTCATTTCAAGGAGAGGCATCCAAACCAAAAAAAAGAAAAGGATAAAGATATGGCAAACAAAATTCAATTAACATACATGTACACAAACTTTTGTTCACAGAATTTGTGATGATTAGATTTACAAAACATGCTATCGTGAGAATGATATAATGAAATTGCATTATTGTCATAATTATAAGTTTTGCATTCCCAAACATAACAAAGTCGAGGACAAAAGTTTGCATACACTAATTAAAACAACCACAAAGAATATACAAGTAGCCAAATATATATATATATATATATATATATATATATATATATATATATATATATATATATATATATATATATATATATAGAACATTTCATGTATCACACAAAGAACATACCAAAAGGTAACAAGCATAAAAGAAATATCATATTTATAACTATGGAAGGAAGGGCTTACATGTACTGAATTGTAGTCTTATAGATAGAAAAAACAATAGAACAAAGATACAAAAGATGTGATCGAGATCAAGATGAAGATTAGAAATAAAGATATATTTTTTTATTTAATAATATATTTTTTTATGTTGTCTAATCTATAACACCCCAATTTTTGATAACAAAATACTTAACCAAAGTATTTGAAATATTGCCAATAAGGATGCCCATCATCCAAATAATCAAAATATAAAATTTTGTTCTTCGAAAACTTATATTTACACTGTCAAAATAAATTTTCAAAGTTAATAAAATGTGGAAGTCTTAGGATCATGGCAAATACAAATGACATAATATAAGTTCTAAAAGTTTGAAAGAGCCTTCAAGACTCACTCATAAGTGCATTCCCTTGCTCTCTACTAATCTCCTGAATATATATATATATATATATATATATATATATATATATATATATATATATATTAACTATAAAATCTAAAAATCTATGTAACCATTGGCTATTTAAAAATATACATGCAAACTAAGATCGATAACATACAGTTTCAAAATCAAGTTCAACTCATAATAATTTATTAATGTTATCAATATAAAACCTTTCACAAATTAGTTCTTGATTTGGTTATTAAAATCCCCTCTCAAAAAGGGTTCCAAAATTATGGAATATCATTTCATTTTCCAAACATCTTTCACAAGAGATATCACATAATATCTTACACAATTATGCAATATGCAGTATGCCTCCCTTATATCACCTAACATACGGTTTCAAAATCAAGTTCAACTCATAATAATTTATTAATGTTATCAATATAAAACCTTTCACAAATTAGTTCTTGATTTGGTTATTAAAATCCCCTCTCAAAAAGGGTTCCAAAATTATGGAATATCATTTCATTTTCCAAACATATTTCACAAGAGATATCACATAATATCTTACACAATTATGCAATATGCAGTATGCCTCCGTTATATCACTGTCCATCCTTATATCGTTGACTGGAGCTATAGGCTAACAAGTAGTTCAATAGAAACCCATTCATTTAATTGGATTGTCCCAAACTCACTAGATTTTAATATACACTTGGCCAAAGGTATAGAACTTAAGTCTGAATTATAGTTCCCCTCCTTAAACACAACTACGAAGGTTCACATGTCTCCAGCTTCAATCCCGACTAAAGGAAAACATGGAAGAAGGGATTCTGACAAGTATCATACACTGTGTACCAAGTGATGGCATAAAGAGATCTCATCATACAAGTTTCTCCTTACTCCAACCCATCACAAATGTAGTACAATTCATATGCATCAATGACAAACAATCACAATATTGGCATGTATATACAAGTTTCAAATCAAGAGTATAATTCCAAACAGGATTTATCAAATAATTCATCCTCACTCATTTTTAAAATAACAAATAACATCATCTAAAACATATAGCTTTATTTTAAAATCATTTATAATAAACAATATTTTTTTAAGAACACATAAACATGCTTAAATAATTTCCAATATACATAACCATGAGTTCTAATACGCACAAGCATGCTCAAATAGTTTCTCATCTTATCAATGTAATTTTAGTCAAATATAAAATTCCAAATCAAGTCCTTTATAAGTACAACAAATCCAAAAATAGTTTAATATATACATATATATTTAGTTGATAAATATATAAAAGAATACTTAGGGTTTACCTCTATTCCAAGATTATTGTTGTCAATACTTGACCGTGTGTGCTTGTGTTTGTCGAGATGTGTGGGTGTGTGTTTGTATGGGGTATTCATAATACCTCGCACCCCTCTAATCATCACAGTGGTAGCACGCGCGCACCCACACATGATAAAATAAAGGGTTAAATAGCAAATCTGTATTAGAAATATAGGCTTAAAAGTAATGTTACCCTGGAAGGTTTTTTTTTTTGGTCTCAATGTTGTCCCAGAAGTTTTAAAAAGAAGCAATGTTGTCATATTCTGTTAAAAAACCTAATCTTGATTGTCAAAAAATTGACGTTGACCTTTAATTTTTTAACGAAAATGGGCAACATTACTATGTTTTGAAACTTTCGGGGCAACATTAAGACAAGAAAAACTTCTAAGGTAATATTACTCTTTAGAGAAAACTTCCAAAACAAATTCGCTACTGAACCCTTAAATAAATACCCCTCTTAATTATATCGTGGGCGGTTATTAATATATAGTATATCATAATATAATAATAATAAAATTACTGTTATTGTTATTTATTATTTCTTTTACTCTCATTTTTTTTTAAAAAAATTAATCCTATACTGAATAACTACTTGGTAAACTAATTACCATAAAGTACTCTCTCCTAAAGTATTACTTAGTTCTAGAATAAAAAATTGGGATATTACAAGATCAAGGCCGCATCAATACATAGATCAAAAACATATTTTACAAAAAAAAAAAACTCTGAATCTTCTTCCTCTACCAAAGAAGGGGAAGAGGAAGAGGTAGGGTCATTCGAAAGATTATACTCAATGTCAATGACATTGAATACATGGTTGACTATGTTGTTGACAATGTTGAGCAACGTGAAGAGTCTTCTGAGGTGTCTATCTATATGATCCACCCTCAAATGGGGTTGTTGAAGAAATTGCTTCGCTAAAGGTGGTGGAGGAGGCGGTAGAGCTAGCTAGAGAGGAGGAGGAGGAAAATGAGGATGAACAAAATTAGCCTTAACGCACACTATATTGATATTTTAGAGATGAGAGGAAGAGGAGCTGAATATGAAGAAACAAAAATAACGAGGAGTTTAAATAGACAAGACAAATGAGTATTACATTTATTGAAGTTACCTTAGATTTTGAAGAGATGCTTAGTTGAAAAGTTTACTTTGGAAAATGAAGAATCTTTGAAACATCCAAGACCGGTTCTAAAGAAACAATGATATTTAGAAGGATATTTGCATTGGATGTATAATGGTCTGGTGTAAAAATAATTTAAATTTTCTTAATATTTAATATTTATTGATATTGCATTACTTTACAACCAGTCCAGAAAATATTATTTAGACCACATAAAAGTATGATCACTGTTAAATTGTATCAATATTTACAAAAATACTAGTAGTTATACTTTTTAAACCGTCTTTATCTATTAAAAAAGTCTAGATATGACTACTTTATATGCCTTTTTTCTAGTAGATATTTTGAAAATTCAATTGCAAAGATAACAAAAAGAAGAATGAGAGAAAAATCTACTTAAAATATGCGAACCCTAAATTAGGACCTAGAAATGTTTAATTACTATGAAGTTCTAAATATTCGTTTGGAATTAGTTTTTTTTAAAAAAATATTATTTAAATACCCTAAATTTGAAAAAAAAAAAAGAAAAAAGAAAAAAATGGCAACAACAGTCTAATAAGTAATAACTTTAAAATATCAAATGACGACGGCTAAACTAGGACAATTAATTTTTACTAAAATTTCTTGCAGAATATCAATATATAAAAAAAATTAATAAATAATAATTTTAACTTATCGAATAATAATAGCAATTAAGAAGTGATTACTAATTTCATTCAGCAGTTAGATCATTTCAGAAAAAAAATTAATTTCAGATGTCCCTAAATTTCTTAGAAATTTAACTATTTTGAGATTCTCATGCACATTCCGTTAGTGCTTACATATGTCTTTCTCCTTAGACAAAACCTTTTATTTACCTTCAAATATTTTTTTTTTCTTAGAATTGGCAATTTATGCAATTAAAAAATGTAGAACATCCTCAAACGTCATTTTCGCAGTTTCAGAGGCTGAGTACACAATTGTGATGGTTGATATTTGTGTCGTGGTCTGGCTGCTTTCCTTCATTCATGTCAATTATAGTCTTGTAGTTGTTGCCTTCGTCCAATTATGCTGTTCATTCCAACTTATTTTCTTAAATTTTGTTAAAACCATTCTCACACAATCTCCATTATTTAAAATATAATTGATTATTTATCTAAGGTGTTTGCCTCCTTTGCCACTAAGGAAGTTGAATTATTGCCGATAAGTCAAATTGAAATATCAGTTCCAAAAAAACTGAGACATATAATCTGCCTTGCCTTTTCTTTTGTTTTAAATTAAAATAAAAGGATGAAATTGTATTTTCATATTTAGAATTAATATAACCCAGTCTTTTAAGATTTCATTGCAATTTGATGATTCTAATACGGACCATGTTGTAATTGTCTCATACAATTTTAACAAGACTTATTAGGACATATCAATGTAATTTACTCTAAAAAAAGCATAAATTTTAGTAATAATAAAATTATTTGATTTTATAGGAACTTAAATAATAATAATAATATTTTGAACTGAATTATATGAAAATAAAATTACAACTTTCTCCTGTTTGTCATTTATTAATATCCGGTGAGATGAATTGACTAATCATGAATTATTGTTTTCTTAGGTACAATGATTTTGTTTGGCCCATGGGTGCAATTATTGTCATGTAGGGTCCAGCAAGGCTTCACTTTTTTATTTTTATTTTTTTTCATTTCCCTTTTTTGAGAGGTTTGGAAAAACATAAGTAAAGGACTTATAATATGAACATACAATTATGAAGAATTATTTAGCATTTAGCATGATAATAAACAGTATTTGATGCTTCTTGAAAAAAAATGATTAATATCAGATCAATTGAATTGAAGGCCCTCCTATGTTCTATATCTTTCATTGTATAGGAAAGAGAAAGGACATTTAGTTCCACTTTTCAAAAATTTATGCAACAATTTTATTATATATGTATGTTTATACACAAATTTTGTGGTAAATCTATAATGAAAAAGAAAGTTCAAATTTCTAAGAAGTTAAAACTGTTGTAATTTAAACCTTCTATCAAAATTCCTCCCTAAACAAGCAGCAGAAGTTGATTTATATAAATATTAATAATTATTAAAAAAATGTTCTAAAATATTTATCAAATCATAATAATATAAATTGTTTAGAATTTAAAATTTGAGAAATATAAGAGCATTAAAACCATAGAGTAAAGAACTGGTTTAGAAATTTAGGTGAGGCAGAGTCAATTTCTTTTGGGGCTATTTAAAAGTCTTGAGAAAATTACTGTTATTTATATATAAAATTCACGTACACCGAAAATTATAGGGAGGGCATTGTATTTGACAAATGGAAATTTATTTTGCCTCAGCAAAGCATGTTTGGTAGGAGGGAAATAAATTATAAAAAAAAAAAAGGAAGAAGGGCAAGAAAAATATCTCATAGTAGAATAATGTGAAAAATGAATATAACTACTTTTTATAGTTTATGACCAAATATCTCTTTTAATTATCAAATATATTTCATATTTATGTGCCATTTACATTTTTGTTCTCATCTACTTTCAAATATTATTTTTCATTCACATCAAACATCTAAATTGCATCTGTAGAGATCCCATTTATTTCCAATCCTATTCTCTTAGAACCTTTCCATTGTCCCAAATGCAAACCATATTTTAAGTATTTAACTTCAATTCCTCTTGTTATTTTCTTTGTCAACAAGCACATTCTCAGAAGCCAGCCTCAGCCATTTTGTTTCTCTTAAGTCTTAATGTACATTTTGTCACATGGAAGGCCAAACTCTGCTAAACTATACAGTGATTCAAAGTGTCATTGGAAAACATGAAAAAGATACAATTTACATTTATGGCAAATCACAATGATCCCATGATTCAGCTATAAGACTCTAAAGAAGCCCCTATGAAAGAAAACAAAGGAATCATCAGCTATGAAGCAAAGGGAAGAAAAAAAGATTCAAAAACCAGAGAGACAACATAAGAATTCTCATCTTTCAGGATATTGAGTTTCTCCACCTCCTATTATTATTACGAGCCTTTATGTTGTTGTTCTGTTCTGCTGAATCTGGAATCTGTGGTCCCACATCTTGATGGTTCTCAGCATTTGACATTCTAGTAAGCTTGCTCAACTTTCTCCAACTGCTGCTCCAAGATGAACTTTGCTTTGGCTTCACCATCTTATCATACTGTTTCTGCAGATTCTCCATATCATTTTGAAGCTCCAAGTACTTGACTTTCATACTCTCAAGCTCAAATTGCAGCACATTAATGTCTTTCTTCGCGGCCGCCCATCCTTCTTGGAATGACTGTGGCATTTCTTCTAGAAGCGTTTTTTGGTTCATGATCATCGGCTGGTAGTAGTGAGGTTCTATGCCATCATCTCCTAGAGATGCATTGGCTAATGCATTTCTTATCTTTACCTGTTCACAGAATAGAACTTGCACCACTACCCTTAATGGAAGCCTTTCATTTTGCGCAGCATGCATGCAGGCGTCAATAGAGAGTTTCTGACAATCCATTATGCGACAAAGCCGCTTCCTTTCGTGCTCAGATAGTGTCGGATGTGCCTGTCAAATTTTGGTTTTTTTTCACATATAAACAGTTCAGCATGTAGAAATCCATTGCAATTATGAGCAAAGCAAACCCAAATCAATGAAAAGTTTCCTCAAAATCTCAGCTTCCCATGATGATAGTCATTAGCTAAACTAGAAATG
This sequence comes from Acacia confusa, assembly GCA_037074495.1. Lineage (NCBI taxonomy): Eukaryota > Viridiplantae > Streptophyta > Magnoliopsida > Fabales > Fabaceae > Acacia > Acacia confusa. Next base: position 8,683,016 of record CM073504.1, on the reverse strand, counting down.
ACCTAGGAAGCATCAAAACTTCAGAAAATAAGAGTTGGAGATCTGTGTCCGACATGTGCTACGTTCTATAAACAACAAACTGACACTTTGCATTGCTTTTAGAAGCTTTAAACTTAGTTCTGTAGCCTTGTTTATGTTGATGTTTAGGACCATGGTTCTTAAGAAGTGACTTATTATGTCTACTAAAATCAATAACATATAAAGCTTATAGTTATATCACCAGATCCCAGCAGGTTTAGTCCCAAGTCATTTATAAATATACTTATCAAACTAGAATGCTAAGATGCATATAGTTTAATGAAATCAGGAAAATTGGAAAAAAGTCCCCCCATTGAAAATTTTATTAGTGAGAAGGACCTAAATTAGATTACCGGTACTCTGTGTGTACAAAATTTGTAGAGTACCAGTAATTTTTGTGTATAAAAATTTATCAAATCCTTCTCATCAATAAGAATTTCAATGGGAGGCTCTTCCCCAATTTTCCTGAGTAAATACCTCTGGCTCTGAGAAACTTGCATGAAAATCACTATAAATATTCACTAAGGTAACATGACACGCAAGAATCTACAAAAATTTCACTATGCGGGTTTGCTGGGGATGTTCAAAGAGTTGAGTCTAGGCTTCTTCTCTTAATTTCCAATGGGAACAAGAATTAATTACCTTTAGATAGGAATCAATTGCTCTGTAAAGTCCATCATCACAGGTCCTTGCTGTCTCAGGCAAGGCTTCAACGAGTGCCTGGAATTTTGTGAGGGAAAGGTTTCTATCTTTGGAAACCTCTGTAAGATAACTATCAACAAGTCTTGCCACTCTGGTCTTGGCATTGATGTTACAAGACGGATTCTTGTTCGAAAATGACAGCTGGGGCGGACTTGAATTCTCAGTTACTTCTTGAACAAGAAAGTGCTCTAGTAACCTTTGAACAAGATCCACATCATACATCGTCTCGCTTTTACCATAAGAAGGAATCAGAAGATCAGCCAATCTAGCTTGTTCAAATTGCATCCCCACCCTTTTCTCCAACTCAGTAATTAACGCCGGCGCGACTTTTAGCATGTTTGCCCTGTTCAATAGCCTAAGAAGGAAGCTGCATGAAACACTGTCCTTCTGTGGTGGAATTATACTGATGAGGCTCTCAATTATCAGCCTTTGATCTTTAGCCTGAAGACTTGAACATTCATCTCTAGCTCCGGCCACAATCATATGAAGCCCGTCTTTCCAGCTACCGCCATCGCCGCCGCCACCGGCACTACTACTATTACTTACACTGTAATTGCTTGATTCATCTCCTGGAGTTGTTGTGTCACTAATCAATCCTGGTAACCATTTCGTACCATAATGCATTATTGCTGCTCCAATCAATTCAAATCTCATACCCTTTACTTTAATAGCAGTGATGACTCTAACAAAGTGATCAATCCTAAGGATTGAAACATCTTCAAACCACCAATCATGAGGAACTTGATGATGATTCCCACTAGGGCTCGAAGAAGAATCTTTCATGCCATTCCATTTTGGGCTAGTGACCTTAGGGTGTCTTCCAGTATATGCCCACCTTATTCCTTTCGGGTTAGCGCAAGCTTTCCAAGCTATGGACTCGCTGCATCTCCGAACAATTTGGAGATTCTCAGCCCATGGCGAGAGCTTCTCAGAGCTCTTGAGCACAACTATGGAGTCTCTCCAAGAAGACAAAACCACATAGCTAAGGAACGCCTCGGCTTTGAATATTAGATTGCCTTCTTCAAAGTCCTCTGTCATTTCTAGATACTCAGCTGCACACCTTAGGCCTGAAATATTTCCTGCTGTTAGTTCAACAGCAATTCCATAGCAAAATTTTGCTGCAAGTCCAAAGGCCTCAGCTCCACCAGGCAAATCATCCATAACTATCTTATTCAAGTCCGGATCGCTCGAATCGTACACTATTCTGTTTAGTTTTCCACATCTTGACAGTAAAGGATACTTCCACAAAAAAACAAAAAAAAGGTCTCAGAATTTGACAGAAAAAAATCATCACTATATTCATTTACTTTTCTACCTGGTCTTCCAACTAGTATTTGTCCAATATACATAAAAACAAAGAATAACAGGATTTGAACTTGTTCAAGATTGGGAGGGAAAAGACAAGTTACCTTGTGTAAGTTGAAGTTAGCTTCTCCAATTTGAACAAGAAAGTCACTTGGTACATCAGTATCAACATACCTACAAAAAAAAATGATGAGACTAAATGTTCAAACAGCTTTTAAACCCATCCTCAAAATCTTCTGTATTCCTTCTCAACCCGAATTATTCATGATTGAAAAGTTGATAAATCAATGGTTCAAACAAAGATATATATCACAAAGCTACCAAATAATAATAATACTAACAGAGAAAATTCTGCAGATATTGACATACCAAGAGTGGCCTCTTCGCTGAATCCCATCATTCTTAACTCCATGATTGGTTGAAGTGAGAAAACCAGACCCATATTCTCTTGCTGATGCTGAATCGCTCTCCGATTCCCACATGCTTAAAGAAAAACCAGAATTTTTATTACTGTGCTAGATTTTATCGGAAAAGTAGCTCTGAATCAGGGGAAAAAAAGTGAGCAGAAACAAACAATCAAAGAGTAAGAGGAAAGTAGAAGAGGAAAGAAAACCCAAATGGGAATAGTTGGATTTATCTTCAAATTGTCGGCTTCTTGAAGGAAATTTGAAGATCTCTACGGGACATGTTACTGGTGATAAAATTTATTTTGTGTAAGATGACAGTTCGTTATAATGACTGACCCATTACATGTCTGTTAAAGAAAAAGGCCCTTCCTTTTTCCATTATTTTTCCTTCTTTTTGTGATTTTTTTTTTTTTCATTTTTTATTTTTTTATTGCAATCCCGATGATGCATTGTCCCATGAACAGGATGGATAATGAAAGCCAATTTCCAATGACATGTTTGGTACTTTTGGTTCCGTAGTTGATGAAAACCATAATCACGGATTTACCCAACCTCATCATCAATTAAGTCACTATCGAGGGGCAAAAAAGAAAAAGATGTCATATTCTCTCTTTTCTTTGTTGACGAATAGCTTCAACAAGAAAATATTTGGGAAAATGTATGTCAGGGCCTAAGATAGCAAAATAATTTAAAAAAAGACCCAAGAAACATTTACATGTCAGGGCCTTTTCTGGTATTATTTTAAAAATTGTTAGCAACTATATTAGTAGCGGTTAACAACTATATCAGTCCCCGTTAACAATTAAATCAGTCTAATTAACAACTACATATTAACAACTATATCAGTAGCAATTAACAACTATATCCGTACATTTTTTTTGAAACAATGCCATAAAAGACCCTAGGGCCTTTTCTAACATGTGAATGGTTTTTGGGCCTTTTTTGAAATTATTTTGCTACCTTGGGCCCTGACATACATTTTCCCAAAATACTTTGACCCATGACTTACTCTCATTCATAATAAAAGTCATTCGTAGAATAATCAATATTTATTTTTCAATTTTATTTGTCTAATTAATATTTAAATACGATTTTTTATATTTTTCTTTCTCCTTTAAAACTTTATTTAATATGAGTAAAGTTAGATTTTTTTAAAAAAAAAAATTAAGATAGCTTTAATATGTTAATTATCATTTTTTCGTTTTTGATGAATTAGTTGAAGTGACTTATATTATGAATCAAAAAGAGTATAAGTCATTAGAAGAATAAGCAATGATTTTTCCCCTATTTTACCCCCAATAAATTGTAATTAATGTTTTAATGAGATTTTTTTTTGATGTTCAAAAGCTACTTATATTAATAATTCAAAGTCAGATACACAAAACAAGGACAAACCAAATATAGAAAACTAACATAGCCAAAGCAAATACAAGAGAACAAATCAAATATACAAGAGGAAAAAACTAATTATCACCAATTGTAGAACTGGAATAAAAGTAGTATCAATGACAACACCAGACTCCTGTAAATCCAAGGTTAGAAGTGACACGAAAGAAAATGTTGATTGCAAAACCCGCCTTATATGGTATACCTCCTTATAAGCATCAGCTGCAAATAAAGCAGCTCCATAGTAGCTCCGTCTTGGGGTAAAGAATATAGGAAACCCAACCTTAGAAAAGAAGCCCAATGATGTCCTGAAGACCACTTCTGCTCCTCCATTTAAACAGATCTGGTGACATTGACCACACATCAAACAACGCCTCTTGATAATACCTATGATAGGTAAAGCATATGACAGTAGTGACCATTGATAAAATCATTCCCCTAAGAACGCAAATTTGAGCCACTCAAAGAGGATAAGATCTATTACGATTCAAACAATCTTCCAACCAAGAGAAGTTATACTCAGATCTCGCAATTTATTCATTACTTTAAAAGACACCGCCACTAAAACCCAACACCACAAAAAAAGGGACAAAAGACGGAAAACTTGTATAAAGACGAGGAAGATAGCTCTCACCGCCTCAAGAAAGATCTAGAGTGGGAGAGGAAAAACTCGCTCCAGAGGCAAGATAAGACCACTATTGACAAAAATTAGAGAGAGGAGGCTACAAGTGAGAGATTCAAGCTTTGATCTACCTTTCTAAAGCTGATGTACGTGGTTGACGATGAGGCTCGTCGGTGGCATGTGATGGTGAAATATGCCATTGGCGAGAGGGAGTGGAGGGGGTGAGTTCTCGAGGCATGTTTTAATGAGATTCCCTCCATCATATTTTTCTTCCCCCCCATAAACCACATTAATAGGGGTTAAAGTGATGCATTATCATTTACCACATATATTTAAGTAGTTAACCTTTCTTCTTTAAAATTTTGAAAAAGCAGTTGAAAGTGACTTATATTTTAGCAAGGCTTTAAACTTGGACCAGTTTCTGAACATGTCTGTGTTAGATCAAAATCAAATAAGAGCTAACACGAGGCCAAATCGACAAAGAAATGAAAATTTTAAGGTTATTGATATGAAATTTTGAATGAAATAAAGAATAAATTAAATTATTCTTTTCAATAAAAATTATTGAATCAATCATGTGGCAGGACTGGACGGGTTAGATGATCGGTTTGCCAGTTTCTAGCTTGAACTGGCCAGTTCGATTGGAGTTTAATAACTCTAACAAAAAGAATTACACAACTAGTATGATGATGACCCTAGTAGAGAAGGGGCGAGAATATCGCAAAATTAAGTTTGTAAGAAAATAAAAAGTTCATTCTTTTAAAAACGAAGGTTTTTAGGTAAAAATTATCATTTACATCTCAACCAATGCAAGAGTAGAGGGTACAACAATCAATAACCTAACAGTGATCTGTGATCAGTTGTTGGAGCTCTAACGATGATCAAACCTGTTCTTAAAAATAAATAAAGCAAGGGGCATTACTGTCTTTTTCCTTACAAAACCTATTTTCATTTTAGTCCTTGATCCTGGAGTAAAATTTCAAAATGTTTTAGTCTTTGATTGAAATAAATTTGATGTCCTTTAATGAAATTCTCCATTTTTTTTTGTTTAATACCTATATTTTCTTATTAGAGATAATCATAACCGTCAGATACAAAATACAGGCACCCCTCCAAATAGATATTTGAAGCTTAATTCGCTCTCACGACGTGAGCCGCTAACACATCTTTTATTAGACCTAACCCATTGGTGTCTGTGTCTCTGTTTTGAATGTATCAAATTCAGAAGTTATTAAAAAAGTTACAATTTCCCCCCATTTTTGGGGACTATATTTTTAGCCGCATTCTTTCTTATCCATAAGACTCAAATAGCCAAATACAGAGATTAAGAAATTGAAAGATACATACAACCATCTGAAAGGCTGGAAGCAACCATTTTAGCATAAGTGTTTTTAACCAAATGTATCTATAAATTAAGAATGCGCAGTCAAATCAAATATATCAATATGTAATTTAGGCTTTATTAAAAAGAGATTTTATTTATAAATTACTCACTTTTTTAAATATTAAATATTTTCACTCTAGGTATTTCACCAAAAAGATACAGTTGGGCTATCAAAGATCCCTCTCTCAGTTTGTTTGCTTGCTTTTTTTTAACAAAATTGCGCTTCCTTCTTTAAATACATACCCCCTTATCTAAAATATAATTTTTCCCCCAAGACAATGTCTTCTAAAGAATTTTTTTTTAAAAAAAAAAATCACAAATCATTTGGAGAGTAATTAACTTTTATTTATCAATTTTTCTCTGTAATTAATATAATTCTATTTTTAGTTGGGTTATTATTTTTAATTCATATTCTTTAATGGGGTAAAATTGGAAAAAAAATTTTAATTTAAGACATATTTAAGTTAATCATTTTTTTTATTTGATGAGAAAGTTGGATGTGACTTGCATACTTTGGAGTGGAGGAAATACATGGCAAATATATCATAGTCACCATATCAAAGCATAATAATGGAAGCAAGTAATTTTAATGCACTTCCAAATGCATTTTAGGTCTCTTAAAATTTTGTAAAATGCCTTATATAATGAAATATATTCTATAAAAAATGCCTTATTTATATCTGGGAAAAAATGTCTTTGTTTTTTTTTTTTAAAGATGGACGGATTATAAACTATATACATCTGGTTTGAGACAAAAATTAATGCTAGCAATTTGAACTAGCAATGAAATCTATATGGATTGCAATGGAAGGGGATCTTCTCTTCATTTTCCCTTATCAGCCAATCTAGACTGTTGATTGGAAAGAGGAGAGAGAGGATACAGTATTTTTCATATTGATTAGGTGGATATAATTTAAAGATTATGAGGTATAATGAAAAATGGATTATAAGAGAAACCCAACCCGATTGCGATTTTATTGATTACTGTTGTTGTCACAATAATGTACGTGCATTAGGGCCTTGGAATATGGAATAACAGAAATGGAATTATTAATTAAGGGTTGAGGTGTAAAAATATACATGAGTTTTTTTTTTCCCTTGAGCGCCTAGCACCACATGCTTTTTTTTAGAACAAAAATACACACGTGGTTACCATTTTAGAATAAAAGTCACATCCTAATGTTATGTTACTGTTCACAGCTGTTACATTACTGTTCACTTCATCTCTTTCTTTTTCATCACATTGAACAGTAACATAACGGGGAGATGTGAATTTTGCTCTAAAATGGTAACCACATGTGTATTTTTGTTCTATAAAAAAACACATGATGCTGGGCATTCCTGGGCAAAAAGTTCATGTGTATTTTTGTGCCTTAACCCATTAATTAATATTAAATTAGATAAAAAAATCCAAACAAAAAAATGTTGCTATATATCCCATTTATTGCATGCAGTGTTATCAAAACCGGACCGGTCATCAACCCGGTCGGGGTACTGGGTCAATGGGTCACTGGTTGAACCAGTGGGTCACTGGTTGAACCGCATAACAATGACTCAGTCTCAAAAACCATATTATATTTATAAATTATATAACCATACTGATAAATATATTAAAAAATGAGTTTACAATAGATAAAAGTACCTAAATCTCCCCCTACTTACAGCTGGATGCCTGGGTCGAATTGAAAATTTGGTAACACACAAAACCAAAGAACATCCATGCCGAAGATGAAGTTTGAATTTAAATTGTAAAAGTTTCTAAGTTTACATTTAAGTCCCTCAAGCAACATTATTTTAATTTGCAGTTCAGTCCCAAGTGCGTTTTGACCAGGGAAGCTATGTCAGATCTGAATGAATGAATGCAAGATGCGTGGGGTCCAGCTGGCAGGTGGAATAATTAACAAAGAATAAATGGTTCAGCAGAGACACGTTCTTGAAGAGAAAAAAAGAGGCTGAATAATTGGAGAATTAAAAGAAAAAGAAAGAGACAAAGTGGAGGAGTGGGGAATAATTAAAGAATAAAATATTTCTAAGCCCATCACAAGACAGGCGAGGAGCAGACGCGGCTTGGGGAATGGGTAGAAATAAAATATTTCTACCATAACCTCTTCCTTCCATCAACCCTCTCCCTTTTTAGCCGACAGATCTGAGAACGAAGAGTGCCGTGCGAGCTGAGTGATCGGACCTTCACCCAGCATCACCGTCGACCACCCTTCGTCCTTCGACCACCGTCGACCATCTACCCTTCCTTCACCACCACAGTCAGCAAGAGACGCAGACCCGAAGCTCTCGCGGCGCTCTTAGCAAGCAGATTAAATGAAGACGAAGGGGCTGCGATTTTTCAGTAGGGAAAACTAGAAAACAAAAACAAGGTGAGATGGAGATTTGAGATTGAGATTTTTCACTTTTCATCTGTGAAGCACAAGCCCAATGGCGCATAGGATAGAAGATCAGGTTCTTTTTTCGTTGTTTCTGGTCTGATTGAAAAAAATAATAAAAAAAAAATTGCGCAAACCGGCCGGTTCGCCGGGTTTATACAACCCGGCCGGATCGACCGGTCAAAAACAGTTTTTCGTGTATTTCCGATCCTTTTACCGGCTAGGACCGGTTTTGTGCCCGGTTCGCCGGGTTCCAGTTTGACTCGGCCGGTCCGAGCCGAGGTCTGATAACACTGATTGCATGTGGACTTATGGATAGTAGTTATGCGACAATCTCATTCAATATGACGTTACACTTCAATTAATTATCCCTACCTGAATCATCATCTTGATAAAATAATTAAACAAGCACATAATGGATAAATGGGTGTTTTTTATATGTATAAATAATTGTCATATAACACATTGAGAAAATCTATTATAAAAATGGTTAAATTACTCAAATTTTAATTTAGGTAACTAAATTTAACAAATTATATATCAAAGGGTTAAGGTGCAAAAATACACATATGCTTTATCCGAAGAGTGCCCAGTATCATATGTTTTTTTTAGGTTCAAAAGTACATACGTGGTTACAAATTAGGTGCAAAAATATTGTTTGACCATTAAGTTTGACTTTTCTACTTTCAGAGGTGCAAAAATACACATGTGCTTTGACAAAAAGAGTGCCCAACACTAAATATTTTTTTATTTAATAATTTTATTTCAATTAAGGGAAAATTATTATTTTTCTAGGTATAGTTCCTAGTTCCTGGGAGGCTAAATTTTTTATTTTATTTTTTAAATCCTTATTAAAATTTTTAATTACTAATTAATAATTTTTATTAATTAAATATTTATTTAATTTTTAAAAAATTAATCAAAATCAAACAATATCATTTAACTTTTATTGCATTAAAAAATATGGATGAAAAAATTATGGAAATAAATTTTTGATAATTTTTCAATCAATTATTAATTAAAAAATTTAATAAGGATTTTTTTTTTACTGTTTTTACCCATTGGATAAATTTTCTTTTCGAAAATGATAAATCAAAAGAAGAAATTTGATCTCCTAGGAACTATACCTAGAAAAATAATAATTTTCTTTAATTGAAATAAAATTATTAAATTAAAAAAAACACTTGGTGTTGAGCGCTCTTTTTGCCGAAGCATATGTGTATTTTTTCACTTTTCAAAGGAAAAAAAAAGTCAAACTTAACGATCAAAGGGTATTTTTGCATCTAATTTGTAACAACGTGTGTACTTTTGCACCTAAAAAACATTTGGTGTTGGACGCTCCTTAAAGTAAAGCACATGTGCGTTTTTGCATCTTAACCCTATATCAAATTATGTCTCATAGTTAAAAATTGAAAATTTAGGTCAAATTACCTCCATATTCATTAATTATTAAAACAGAAAAATTGAAAACATAACCCTATTATTTACTTTTATCAATTAATTCCTCCATATACAAAGCAGCGTTTGTTTTCCAACTTATTTTCAAACATTAATTATGCACACTTTTTTTTTTATACAATATTCGTTTTATAGAAAAGTAAGAGTACATATAAATGAAAGAGACAAATTGTTTACCAAAAAAAAAAAAAAACAGAGACAAATTTATGGTGTGTGTGTTTATTTGTGTGTGTGAGCGCGTGTGTATAAATTTAAACACAGCCATAAAATTTTGAATAAAAATAAATATCGATAAATGGTAATAGATCTCCACATGTGTAGATCTATCATCTCAATATATTCCAATTTATTATAATACATTATTTTATAAAACCAAATATTGTACTATTATAAAAAAATATTATGTTTAATTAATGTTTGGAAAGAAGTCGGAGAACAAAATGTGCTATGTTTATTTTAGAGGTGAGAAATCAGGCCAAGCCCATCGGGCTAACCCGTTTAGACTCTAGCCCTTCAAGGGTCGGGCTTGAAAATGAGAAGAATTAAATGAAATAAGTCCTGTAAGGCCAGGTCTATAGGGCCTCGAGCTTAAAAGGACCAACCTTGTAGGGCCTCGGGCCGGCCTTGCAAGGCTTTTTAATGGATGTGTTCATGATGTGAGAAAAGAAATTTATAATATTCTTATTCATGAAGTAGAGTCTATTACTCAAAATAAAGTACACTTAGATGTTTTTGAAATTGATGATGGTGGCAAAGAAAATGACAATGATAACCATTGTACTAATATTGCTTAATGGTATACTTATTATGTTTTATGTGAATTATTTATAGACAATAGTTTGCTTTTAATTACAATTTAGTGAATGTTTTTATTTGCTAAATAATTTATGTTGTTTGGATATTAATGTTCACAACAATTATTTGATAAAATAGAATTTAATTTACTAATTATATTTCTTTGGAAAAAATGAAGGAAAAGTAATTAAAATTATTTGATATAGTAACTTTCGGCCCTATAGGGCCGGCCCTGGCCTTGGCGCCATCGGGCCGGGCTTTGAAAAACAGATCTTTTTCTCACCCCAGGCTTTGTAGGGCCGGCCTTGTCAGGCCCTGACCCTTTAAGGGCCAGCTTTGATTTCTAGCTTTAGTTTCAAACCTAAGGAATTAATTGATAGAGCTAATAATATAATTATGTTTTCAATTTTGTTGTTTTAATAAGTAAAGAATATAGAGATGATTTGACCAAATTTTAAATCCTTAATTATGACGTATAATCTTATATATAATTTATTAAGTTCAATGACCTAAATTAGAATTTAGGTAATTCAATCATTTTTATACAAGATTTTCTCTAATATATTTTCTTAACAGTTACAGTTAATTTGTAAATGGAATAATCATTTTAATAATAAATTTAAAATGACTATAAAACCATTCCCTATTATCAAGTATTTCCAATCACCTAACTTATTAGAATAGAACCATTAATTGGTGAGTGGTTAAATAATCATTAAATTTGGTGGGATTATATATATATATATATATATATATATATATATATATAAAAGTTACCGATATTTAAAACAATGATGCTAGCAATATGAACTAGCAATGAAATCTGTATGGATTGCTATTTCATTGATTACTGTTGTTGTCACCAATAACATTAGGGCCTTGGAATATGGAATATTAGAGATAGAATTATTAATTAATATTAAATTAGATATAAAGTTCAAACAAAAAAGTGTTGCTATCCAATTTATTGCATGTGGACACCTTTTTAGTAGTTATTCGACAATCTCATTCAATTTGACGTTACACTTCTATTAATTATCCCTACCTGAATCCTCATCTTGATAAAATAATTAAACAAGCACATTTTGGATAAATGGCCTTTTTATATAAAAGTATATATATATAAAAGTAATTTTCATATAACATATTTTCATAACAGTTACAGTTAATTTGTTAATGGAACAATCATTTTAAGGGTATTTTTGTAAACACAATGTAACTAATATTCCGTTTCGAGACATAATAAGAGTAATTTATTATTTTTAAAAAGTGTCATACAACATGGGCAAAGAGAATATTAATTGATGTAATTTTACATCTAAATAGTCAATTAAAGTCATAAAAAACTTTAATCATTTGTTTTTTAAAAAATTTGTTGAGGAAACACTACAATATATTACAATTAAGAAAATGTCAAGTATGTCGAGATGGAGGTTGCGTAAGGAGTTAATAATCATAATTTATTTAGTGACAAAAGTGGCAATTCTTTTAAAACAATCATCATGTAACACTTATAAATAATTCGTCTTCTAACCTTACATCAGCAAAAACACAAATATAACGATTATCTTAATTGACTATAATGGTTGAATGACAAAAATGACATTTCGTAATAAACTACAATAATGTAAAGTAAAAATCTAAAAATTACATTTTCAAAACCTCGTTTGGTTTGACATCAAGTACCAGTTCCCTTAATGAGAAACCCTAAAATTCCTCTCGTGCGGCGCTTTCTTCGCTGGTCTCCTTTAGTAATGTCATGCCGTCAGCGAGCCTCCTTTCAAGTTCCTATCGCTATAGAAGTGCAGATCATACCTTATGGAGCCAAGAGAAGGCGAGTTTTAGTTTGGAACAGAGACATACAGCGGTGACCGACCTTTTTTCGGCGCCGGCTCTCCTTTGGTCTCCGTCCTCATTGTCTCTCCGGCTGTGGTGGCTGTCTGATTTCTGTGTTCGACTATGGGAGCTATGTTCCTTTTCTTTTTCTTTCTTCCGATCTCTGTGTTGCGTCTGTCTGTTGGTTGGTATATGTTCCTTTTCGTTTTCTGTTCGGCTGTGATGTTTGTTTTATTACGTTTTCTGTCTTCAAGATATGTGTGCCTCTGTGGTTTTGGATTTGCAATTTTGCGGGAAGGGTTCTTAGGATGGTGGATTGTTCTTTGTGCTTTATCTTTGAAAGGACCATTGCTAGGTTTGTTCGATGGTGGCAAATCCAAATCTGTGGGGTTAGCTTAAGTTTGTTCGGTAGGTGTTTGCCAGATTCCCTTGATTGGAGAAAAAGAAGTATTTTCAAAGCCGTCACTTACTTCCTTTTTGAGGTTGGGTTGTTTCTGCTTCTTGCCCCATCTTGGGGTGTTTGTGTAGATGATCTATCATCTTATCCTTATAAGAAGGTGTGCCCGGTAAGGTGGGTTTTGCAACCAACACCTTCTTTCTTGTCACTTCTAACCTTGGATATTCAGGAAGCCGGTGCAGTCTCTGAGGCTACTTTTATTCCTTCCTCTTCTGTGATTTTGGTTATTCATCTTACTTTCATTTTGTTTGTACTGTTTTATGTGTTTGTGTTCCTGTTGTTTTTGTTGTGGTTTATTCATTTTAGTTGTAATTGTTCTAGTTTATTGTATTTCGTTTGCTATGTTTTGATGTATCCTTTGATTTGAGTATTAATATAAGTATGCTTTAACCAAAACAAAAAAAAGTACCAATTCCCTTAAAGTTAAATGCTTTAGAACAAAGCATTCATTTTATTCATAGTATTTTTCGAAAAAAGCACCTTTTCATAAACTCATTCTTATCTCCCTTATCATGGTCATACGCCTTATAGCTCTTTCCATTTGCTCTCCTCCTCATCCCCATACTCACCCTCCTCTTCGTCATCCTCACCCTCCTCCTTCACCATCACTTCCTCTTCCTCAAATGGAGATTATGTTGCAAATGTAGCCCAGCCTTGACCGCTCTACAAGGCATCTCAATAGACACGCTCATAGTATGAACTAGAAGTTTGTCTCATCTTTCATCATAATCATGTTGTATATGATCACTTTCAATTTAACCCTTCATTGTAATACCTAAAATTTATATTCATCATAAATCTTTATTTTGATGGATAATTAATATTAAATGAAGGTTAATATGTGTCTCAAAATAATGTAATCTATTGATTATAATTTTGGGAAAATTTCTTCATGAAGTTTACAATTAAATGGTAGGTTTTGAGACAACATGTAATAGCAAAAAAATGTGACATAAATAACACATAAAATAATAGTTATTTTGTAACCAAAGAAGGCAAGAAAATGTGATGGAAATGCTTAAGTAAATTAAAGCAAATTAGTAAATACTAAATGGCACTTGAGCTTGCATTAATTAAATATTAATTGCAACAATAATTAAATTATCAAAATACGGTTGTTATATTTTGAATATATCATGGGCCTAAGAGATGAAATTAATTTGCTAATAATGCTCTAATAACTTTGATTAAGTAGTAAACAAACTAATAAAAGAGAGATGCAATTAAGAGGACAATTAAGCACATGATTAAAGAGTTAATCAAAGCTTATTATAATGCCCCAAAAGTCAACATTTTCGTCTAGCATGGTGGAGCAAGGAGGACCAAGTAAGTGTTTTGAGAGATTATCCAAGGAATTAAGCTTAAGCCTTCATGAAATTAAATTAACCAATGACAATTATAATTAAGAAGCATATAAGCATTTGATTAAGATGCTAATTAAACTTTATTGATCACCTTTGAAAAGTCAACAATTGCAACTAGGACCAAAGGCTAGGATTTGTGCACATGTAATGCAATCCAATGGATCAAATTAATTTCCTAAATTAAGCTTAATCCTCTTCAAAATAAATTAACCAATGAAAGCATTAGATCATTGGATTGTTGACACATTGAAAATTCAATCAAGGGTTGGGGAATAAAGGAGGATGTCGACCAAGAGGTGGAGGGGGAGGATAGAGTTTCATAAAGTGCTTTTGTGATCTAATGGATAGGAAGAAAGAAGCTCAAATGGATTTCCTAAGTTGTGACCATTTAAACCTTTGTGATTTCCCTATAAATAGGGGTGTTTCACCTCTTCATTCTTCACACCAACACAAGTAACATCTGATCATAAGTGAGAGTGAGAGGTGAAGTTCTTGAAGCAAGAAGGAAGAAGGAGCAAGTTCTTGAGCTTAAGCTTTTATATCTGGTAGAATTGTAGTTTAATTTAGAAAAATGTAGGAAAAATTTCCTTTCATATTTGGAAGTCTCCATTGCTATTAAAATTCAAAATGGAGTGGAAAACATGTTGGGAAATAATTTTTGAAGTCAAAAGATCCAATTGGTGAAAGTTGGGAAAAATCCCAGATTTCAGTTTTCTGAAATCAGTCACTGTGAGGAAGTGTTTTTATAGAGTAAATGATGTTCAAAAATCATGAAATTTTCCAAGAAGAAAATATACATCTAGGGGTTTCTTTTGAAATAAAATTTGTGATGTTTCAAGCTCTGTGCAAGGAGAAACAAATTTTTGAAGTTAAGCTTTGTTTTTTGGATGTTAATCTGAATAGTGGTTGTTATGCATGGGTTTTGGCCATTCTAATTGTGTTTAAAAATCCTCAAAGTTTTCAAAGATATAATATACATGAAGGGCTTTCTATCCATGTATAACGTGTGATTTTTGGGATTTTGTACAAAAAGATGTGAATTTTCCAAGTTAGCCCATGTCTCTGAACTGGGAACTAGAATAGTAGTTGGAGAAACTAAATTTGGGAATGACCTTGATGTTTTGAGTTAAAGGCGTTATTTTTCCATAAAAATTAAATTTTGGCTTTTGAATTACAACATTTCGATTTTTGTACAATTAGTTATAATTTTTCAAAGTTAGTGAAAAATTTGGGCAGAAATGCTGAAATTTCGTTTTTAAAGAAATGTAAGGGTAAAATGGGAATAATAAATCCACCAAGGGTACAAAGGTCAGTAGTTGCAAGAATACCTCTTAGGATATCATTCTAAGATATATGGTGTTCATTATAATATCATAATGTAATAATGATATTATAGGATATTAGAGAAATTCGGGAATCGGTGTCGAAAGAGAATCGTACCAAGCGGACAAAGGTATGGACGCATATTGTAACTTTAACTCTTATGTGTCTTGTATTCCTATATATGATTGTTTGATTCATATTGAGTAATGAACAAGATGAGGGCTTGGGCCATGCACCATGACTAAGACTCAATCTTAGATCACATATTTGTATACAGTCAGTTTAGCTGTGGATTCAACTTGATGCGGGTTATAGTCTTGATAATACCGCTTGTATGTTTTCCTATCGTTGAGGACACGTGGATTCGTGGCACTGGTGTTCAAACATTGTTGACATGCATTTTCTGTGTGCTATGTATTGTTGTTGTTGTTGATATACATCTGTTGTGTGCTATGTATTGTTGTTGTTGTTGACATACATCTGTTGTGTGCTATGTATTGTTACTTACTGAATGTAATGAATATCTGTCATATATATTGTTATTACTTCAACATGAGGTTAATTATTACCTGAGATTCAATGGGCATTGAATCTTAGACTTAACCCTAGCTTCAGGATCTGGAGGATTAGGAGAAGCCGGTGTAAAGTATAAGATGCACGCGTGAAGACTCATCCAGAGTTTTTTATTTTTGGACTGTATTTATACTGTTAGATGTTTAGTATTTAAATACTCGGATTATTGTACCGATATTATACTGACCAGATATGCTGCAGTTAGTTTAAATTTGTAGCCACAAATACATATCAGTAGTTACTCAACACATACGCTTTATTACTCCTCTATGATGATATTCATATATACTACATGTTTATACACATATTGAGTAGTATGGATTAGGGGTGTTACATTCATCTCCTTCCACTACAAAAAAAATTGTCAATTAGTAGCGATCACATAAAGCCACTATAAATAATATATTTTGTAGCGATTTATATAAAAATTGCCACAAATTTGCAACGGCAACCTCCCACCAAAACACATGCTTGTTAGGCAACGAACTTTGTAGTAGTTATAGGAATTTAACCACTACAATATTGGTGCTAAGATGGTGCCAATTGTGTAGTGGTCGTATTAGTAGCGGTTTGTACATTCAAAATTGCCACAAATGTAGCGCTAGCTTAGTGCGAGTGGCGCAAAATTTGTGGCAGTGTTAAGGTAAAAACTGCTATGGGATCCAAAGAGTATGAACATTTGTTGTGGTTTGAAAACAAAACTCGCTACAGAATTTGAAGAGTTTGTTATTTTGTCATAGTTCGAGGCTTAAACCGCTAAAAATGTAAATAGTCTTTGAATTTTGTGGCAGTTATTTATAAAACTGCGACACACTTTAAAGCTATATAAACCCCTCAGCCCTGAAATCATTTTGTGCAAATTTTGTAGTATAAGCAAAATATTGGTTGTAATGTAGCTGCCTATCTCTGATGTGAAAAAGTCGATTGACTTTTTCATCGAAGATTAACATCTTGCAAACCAATATTTGGCTTTATGTTTCACTATCTTCATTAACAACTATACTGATTATTGTAGAAACCACTACTAATATTCTAATAGTAGCTATTATTGTTGAAACCACTATACTAATCATTGCAGAATGCAAAGAATCTTGTCAATTTGTAGCAATCTATACCAATAACCGCTACATAATGCAAATAGCTGGTAAACTTGTAGCGATTATCTACAGTAACCGCTACACATCTGGTTGTGTTCGAAGGTATATATATTATTCACCAATGATTATAATATTAGTAAATTGATTAAGAGCGCACACAGACACACACAAAGAAACATGCAAAGCAATTGGAATAAGAGCAACGATCATATAAATATGTACTAACTGACAAATTTTTCTTCTCATTTCTTTTTATATATAGTGCCCAAAGCAACTGGCATAAGAGTAACAATTGTGAGTATTGCATGATGCAGTATATCAAGGACATTATCACCCACGATCATGAAAATATTGATACAATAAAAGTATATTATATGCTCAATTCATTCGTATATACATTCGGTCGACTATATATTATAATATTTAACTTTCATTGTGTTTTCTTTTGTGCATAGTATTTTGATGCCTCCTGCACAATGTTTAACAACTCACAAATGGAAGAGGTTGTTGAAGAGTTGGAGACATATGTGCAACATTAGTGCGAGAGTAAATACATATAGAATGACTATAAATTTCTAGATGCTAATTGATTTATTTGTTTTAAAGTTTTGGTTTTAATAGTTTATATATTTACATAAATGACTATAAATATATTTTGATTTGTTGTATTGTGTTGTATTTGAATGAATGTAAAGATATATTGTGACCCGTTCTCTACAAATTTATATGTAGGGGGATATCAAAAGGCCCCCCAATTTTTTTAATAGAAATTAGCTTGGATAAATCGTGGTTTCTATGTAACAACCGTTATTTATATCACATATATATAGCAGTTGTTAAAGTAGAACCATTATGTATGATACCATAAGTCATGGTTGTTCTCTAACAATCGTTATTTAAGTCAACTATATATTACTATTGTTAAAGCAGAACTATTATATATAATGCAAGCATTACCATATATTATGATGGTTGTTAATGTATGCTTATTAGTCATTATCACAGGAAGGGCATATCATGGCTTTACCAAGT
Organism: Acacia confusa; assembly: GCA_037074495.1. Taxonomy (NCBI): domain Eukaryota; kingdom Viridiplantae; phylum Streptophyta; class Magnoliopsida; order Fabales; family Fabaceae; genus Acacia; species Acacia confusa. The sequence continues at coordinate 8,664,879 of CM073504.1, read as the reverse complement.
CTCAAATATGACAGTTTTGAATAGTGAAGTATTTGTGTCCAACTTTTATAACGGCTGCATATATGACAATTTTGAACAGTGAAGTATAACAATTAATAACTGTTATATAACGTGATTTTTATAGTAGTGAAATCACCCCTTTGGGAAATACTTTTCTTCAATGAAATTTTGAAATTTCATGAAATGAATTATTATTTGACTCGTCAAGTATAACCTTTTCATGTGGTACATTGTTTCTAGAAAATCTATCACAAAATTTTGATATGTTAAAACTTAATTGATTATCAATCACATGCGCATTTTGAATCTGGCTGGTTTCATTAATGGGACATGGCGTTGGTAGATTCTCTTTCGCAATTGTGGTTGTCGGCCAAACAAAAAAACCAAATAAAACAATTTTTTTGCCCAACCAAATAAAACAATTTTGTACAACCTTTGAGGTGTCACCTTTTAATGGCATTTTGGGGTCCCTCTATTATTATTATTTTTTTAAAAATACTAGTTTTTCTAGACAAAGTTTTATATGAATTACACCAAGAAAGTCGTATTTTCTAGACTCGTGAATAGTATTTAATTCCATATATTTAGACCAGGTATACATGAATTCGAAAATAAATTGTATGTAATATATATAAGACATACTTACCTAATTTAATTATATTAAAAAAATTAGTTAAGTTAGCTAATAAGATAAGAGTAGAGTCAAAATCTTATAATAATGATTTGGCAAGGGCCACCGACAACAACGTAGAATCTTAATATGAGAAAAAATAGAAAATACGATGTGATTGAGAAATTGATGATGGATAGAGAGCCTTGATCATGTGTCCCTCCCTCCCCTTGACATATAGCTGCCCTATTGATAATCCAACATAGAGTGGTCTGGTAGGTCGGTTCTGCCTTTCTTGGATCTGTCTGATTTTGGCGGGGATCTCTTAATGTCGCACCTTTTTCTTTGGTTTTGTTGTGTCACATAGCCTCTATAGCTTGACTAAATATTCAAGGGAGGTAGCTAATCATATTCTTGGCCTGCATTTACTAGGCAACTTTTCTTCGGCCTTCTTCTCATGAAATGTCTTGCATACAAGTGCAACCTATTGAATTGGGCCCTACACCAAGTTACCCTCAAGTCCAATTCAGTAGGTTTGTTTGGAATTGGTTTAAAGTGAGTTTTAAGTGAAATAAACTCGAAAAAAGGGCCGGTCTTCAAAATAAGCTGATGGATTCTTTTTAGGTTACCCATTACGTGGAATGGGCTTATTAAAAAAGCAATTAAAAGCTCCAACTTAGAGCTTAATAAGTGACGCAACGCAGCTTTTTCTTTTTGTATTGTCCTTCCTTTTAATTTTTTGTTTGTTAGTGCTTTTTCATCCTGTGAGCAAATCAACTGTGTTTTTCTTCTTTTTTTTTTTTGTCTGTTAGTGCTTATTCGTGCCTGAGCAAATCACCTGAGCAACGCAGCTTTTAATTTGATGTTTGTTATTTTTTTAATAATATTTAACTTTCTTTTTCAAATTAAAATTTTCATTAATTAAATATATATAATTAATATGTATATATAGTATTCAAATTTGATTTATACTCTTCAGTTATTTTCCATCTCAACTGATTTTTTCAAATAATAATCCAAACACTTATCAGTTTAAAAAAAGCAACTTTTGCAAAAAAAACCAGACGGGTCCAAACATAAATCATATTTACAATCCGACTTTTTTTCTATCAAGCTTTTACAAAAGTCAGATAACTGCTAAGGCCCAGTATTGACTTAGAGAGTAGATAGGCTTCGAAATTATGAGCGCAAGGAAATTAACCAAAGCGGATGGTAAGTGTTTGGTCCGACCATCCAATCTCAGTCTCACTAGTCACTGTGGAGCATAACAAGGGGAAAGGCAAGCAAGGAGCAAGCTAAAAACGAAAGGGCAATACTAGTTAGTTTGGACATGGGGACATCGATCTTCATTTTCCTTGGCTACGTGAGAGGGTATGTTGTAGCTATTTTGCATTTCAAGGTATAGGGGTAGTTTAGGAGAGCTTATTTTTATCAATTTTGCGCTTTACAACACAAAACTCTCTTAATATATTTATCTCACTTAAACTGACCCAAACAAATACATAAATTTCCACTTTCCTTGTAGTTGTTCTATATATTGGGTGGTTCAGATTTGACTAAAGAGAGAATTGCAAGAAACTACCTACGGAAGATCTATTTCCAGTCATCGATGGAGAAGGAAAAAGGCAAGATGCATTAAGACCCAACAGAAATAAGTCTGAAAACTACTTCTGAGTTATCACAACAAACATCAAAATTTGAAGGCTCTTAACATGAAAGATAGCAGTCACCAGCAGCATCATAAAATTGAGGGGCAATGGAAGCTTGCATTTCCATAAATCAATACAAAACTTTCATCCAATCCCAACCCGTAGGGTACACATTTAAATACATTCTCTTCTTCATGTCAGCATAAGATTAATCAGAAATCTATAAATTGTTTGATGCTCAGATCACTTTTATTATTAATGTCAACAGAACCATTATTTAGTCAATTATTTTCTGCACTGAGCTTTTTCTGGATAAGAATCCTATTGAAATTGTCAGCTATTTCAGCTAACCCCATGTCAGTAAATGCGCCTATAAGCTTTTCACAGGCAAGAATATCAATATCTGTGTTTGTAGATTGTATCCATTGATCAATAACTTCTGCTGCTTCTTTCATATGACCTAGCATCAGATATGAAGAAAGAATGCATATATAATTCCTGCTAATCATTTTCTGTTTAGTCATTCTAAGTGATTTCCATATCTGATCGATTTTATCCTTACTTCCCAATCCGGCATATAGTATGATTAGGAAGTCATAGGTAATCCATTCTCTTTGGGTGGTCCTTTTCTCAGGTTCAACCAGTGAGTTGGAGCCTGCATTATCAAGATGCCCTACGGTGACATATATACCGGCAAGGTCAGCGTATCTCTTCCAACTTTCATGAGAACCAGCATCATGACTCATTTCATCAAGTATCCTTTTAACTTCATCAATATTAAGAGTAGCCGCACAAGAACTAATCCACAAATTGTAAGTGAAGATATCTGGTAAAACCTTCTGTTGTTTCAGATCTTCAACAACCAAGGGAACCTTTTCAACCTGCCCAACTGACATGTATAGAGTCATCATTTCATTGTACATCAGGGCATTAAAGGACAGGTTTGAATTCTTTATCCTTTGATAAAGCTCCTCGGCCTTTTCAGTGAATTTTGCTCCAGCATATGAATGAAGGAGGGCAGTGTAGGTTTCGCTTGTCTTTGCAGAAGGAGGTAGGCCCTCAAAATAGCGCTCCGCGGCATCACTACCAAAAACTTTGGTCATCAGGTCTATGCGGACTGCATAGTCAGAGTCTGATAACTCATATTCTTCATGGGTAACCATCCATTCAGAAATCTGCCATCAATAGTCAATAAGTACTCAGTCAATGACTGTTCAGATTATATTTCAAAAACTAAAACATTATCTGTAATCTCCAATTGCCAAGTCAGACTTTATGACATCTGGTAACCATGGAAAGAGAACTATTCCAGAGTTGGGCAAAAAGCATCATAGCCTCTTAAACATTGACACATTGTAATATCAATTTTCTACAGACATTTCAATTGAGGCAATGATATTATTGAACTTTGAGGATGGTTTCCGATAGTTATTTTCATAGGTTGGTAAGATCAAAATATGCATACAAGTGAGGACTTTTGGCACAATCTTTGACACTCCAATTGCTACATCTAAACTTACAGCTTTCACCACCCTCAACTACAAACAACCAAGAATAATAAAGCTGAAATTAATGAAAGAGAACAGCAGTCATGTTGATGGCAAAAGCAAATATAAGTGATTTGCATCACCAGCTTCTTTTGTTCCTTCACACCTTGCTTTTCAAAGAACAGCAGTCATGTTGATGGAGAATCAATTGACACAGCTTAATTTTGTAAAAACCCTAAAACCCAGACCTTAACCACCAACCTTTGGGGGATTTGAGGTAGAGAACTGAAATAATGCCAGAGACAAATCAGCTATTTTTTTATTTTTGTTCTTTTTTTTTTGGGGGGGGGGGGAGGGGGGATGGATTTTAATAGCTAGTCATTGACTTTATTGTAGTCCTAAAATTCTTGCCACACATGCTAATTATATAGTTTATTTATATAGTCCTTTTCTCTGTGGTGCTATCTTTCTTCTTATGCTTACCTCACATGCAGGAATAGGACAACTTAGAAGTTTATACATGGTAAGAGCTATAACCATGGAGAAATAGAATTTAACATGCCATATCTTTGGCAAAGTCAACAAGTGGAGGAAAAAAGGGTTCTTTCTTGGGTTGCAAATGGATGGCATGGCAATTAGGTCATATCTATAGTTCCTCCAAGAGGACTGCAGAGGAGAAAAATGAGAAAAGAATACAAATTACTAACCCTGGCATCCTAAAACATTACTATCACATGCTCTCCGCAGAAACCAGCATCAACATATAAACTGATGTATAAAAGGAAGAGGCCAATTATCAGTCCAATTAGATATGGGAGGATTGAACATGAACACAACATAGCATAACTCAACTATACTAATTAAAGACCAATAAAATCTAACGTTTTGCTCATAAATATAGCATCCATATTGAAAATTTGGTAATTAAAGTTTCCAGAATAACATCTGAAATCTTCTTTTGTGCTAACATGTGAAATAAAACTAGTAGTGAAACAGCCCAGGCATTAGATGCAAATCATGCAATAAATCAGACAGTTTCAAGAATATCCATTGAAGGAATTTAATAAGATGCAGTAACAGATACATGCACCGACCTTCCTAGAGCTTTGGACTCATACCAACGTACAGGGCGAAATCAAGGACCCAGGTGTGTGTCTATATAAATTGACATGGAGCCATAATAGTAAAACCAAAAATCCAATACAAAGATTGATCCTTTATTCAAAAGTGACATTCATACCCTGGAAATCCACAAATGATTTCTAATTGCCCCTAATAGACTTACAGTGCCCATGAAGAACTTCTGGAGATTAAACTTATAAAACCCAGTTCTTCAATATTATTAAATCCCCCAAGTTTCACGACAGATACGTCTCATACTAGAAAATGATTGGGATAAGGATCAAACCTCCAAAGCGTGTTTGTAACGTTGAGATTTTCTGAGTTCTCTGGAAATATCCCGAAGCTCGGACATCGAAATACAATTCCCTTCGCTGACCCATTTCTGAAGAACATTTGCGGCGCTTCGCTTTGGTAGCCTCAGTCTGAACAATCTGCTCCTCAGGTCGTCGTCACCGTCCGAAGAGTTCGAAGTCTCTTCCACAAAATTAGTTCCCAACGCTCGCGAAGAGAGAAATCTGGAGAGATTTGATCCACTGAGGATAGATTGTGAACGATAATTTCCGTTGATAAACCCATTATTTTGAAATCTCCTATAACAAACACCGATTGGGTAAGTAAGATAGGGAATTTAGAGAATAATGCCAATCAGTTCGGTCAAGAAGTGTACAGCTCACCATCTGAGAGTGAAAGCCATGGAGCGAGACGCCATGGCCGCTGTTCCTTCTAGCTGGGCTGAGCTTTGTTGCAGAGACCGGAAAGTTATGAGCTTGAAATTTCCAAGACTTTATTTTTACATCGACGGTAAATAATTTAATTTTACGCAAGTATTAATACGATAAAAAGAATACAATTCGGCATCCACCAATCCGGAACTAGATAGTGGCCAAAAGTACTAAAAAAATTATTTTTTTGGCAGCAAGAATACAATTCCCTTTTTATTCTTACAAACGACCATTCCTGAATTTACATATAATGGACATTGAAATTAACTTAAAGTTAAAATAATTCAAAATCAAAGGAATAATAATATAGGAGTAAAAGGTTAGAAATTAGCAATGAAGCACTGAGATTGATATAAATTTAAGGACCAAACTTATGGTTTTTCAGGTCCATTAGGTGCAGTTAGCCAATCATATATTGCCACCTAGATAGAGAGGGTGTTTGGGAGTTTCTAAAACCTAGATTTTGGAATCAAAATTTAGGTTTTGGAAAAAATTTTGACAAATACTTTTTTCCCCCAAAAAACTATTTTGAATCCAAAACTTAGGTTTTTTAAAATCTAACGTTTTTTTTTTTCAATTTTCAACCTCCTTTTTATAGAAGTGGCCCACCATCATTGTAAAAACCCCAAAATGCCTTCATTCAGTCTTATACTCAATTTTTAAAAGTTAATGTCCTTTGTAGTAAACTTTACTCTCAAAAAATTATTCTAATAATAATATTCAAACACTATCATTTTTTTTCGAAATCTATTCTCTAAAAGCTATTCTTTAAATATATTTTTCAAGAGCTATTTCTACCTCGTAAATCCACAAATCTATTCTCTAAAATCAACATTCAAATGGGCTCTAAGCCTCTTTGGGTTAAGCTTCAACAGTAGTGGGATAAGTTTTTTAGCAGGAAAAAAAATCAGTGAGAAAAAAGCTCAATTGGAGGTGTTTGGGATGACTTATTTCTAACTAGATTTATACCTAAAAAGTAGTTTTTCACTGACAGGGAGGGGAGCTTTTAAGCTGAGCTTCCGACTTTCTTACTTTTTTTGCATCACATAGGAGAGAGAAAATAAGAAAGAGGGAAGGGACAAATTATTTTTTCCCAATAAATTTAAACGTTTATCCTTAATTACCGCAATATATATAACTAAATATTTTATATAGTATTTAATAAGATTCATATCATTTTTATCCCGACTGATTTTTCAAATAATAATCCGAACACATCTTTGTTTGGGGAAAAAAACCACTTCAACCATTATTAACCCAAATATAAATCACATTTACAACTTGATTTTTTTCTTATCGGACTTCTATAAAAGTCAAATAAAAAATAAGTCAACGTTCTCACTGCCAACCCAAACAATTCTTTTTTTTTTTTTTGCTTGAAAACAAACCTATTAAAAATATACATTGCCAACACTTGCATCCCAAACCTATGGTAAAAACCTTAATAACTGAGCGTCTGTCTGCCCATTGAAAAAGGGGGCATTGTATATTCCAGATGATTCCTTGCAATCCAAAACCCATTGTAAAAACCTGCATTACATACATATAGGATATGAAGCATTTCATTTATTGAGCTTATTTGGTTTTGGTGGTGGGGGTGGGGGCGGTGACTTATTTTCTATTTGACTTTTGCAGAAACTATATAGGAAAAAAGTTAGGTTGTAGTATAATTTGTATTTGTATTGATAATGATAAAAGTGACTTTTTTGTTTTTTTTACAAAAGGAGACATTTTTGGATAAATTCAATTGAGATGGAAAATGCCATAAATTTTATTGAATACTATATATATTAATATTAATTGTATATATTGCAATAATTAAGGATAAAAATTTAAATTATTATTAAAAAATTAATAAATAATAAAAGTCCTTCATTAACAAAAGAAAGATATTTCTAGGGAAAAAAATTGTCCCTTCGCTCAATCGCCCCCTCTCTTTTATTTTTTCTCTCCTATGTGATGCAAAAAAAGCAAAAAGTCATAAGCTCAGCCCAGAAGCTCTCCTCTCTAGCTTCTAAGAAAAAGCTACTTTTTGGGTAGAAGCCTAGTGAGAAATAAAGCCAACCCAAACGTCTGACTTTTTTCTCATTGGGTTTTTTTTTTCACTGAGCTTTTTTTCCCTTTAAAAAGCTCACCCCATCGTTGCAAAAGCTGAATTCAAATAGACACATTGTGTGTTTGTCAAAAGCTACTTTTGGATACCCAAAGGTTGATTGATTTTGGCTTTTTGAAAAGGGTTGTTATGACTTTTTTTCAATTAGGCTATTTGGTAAAAAAAACACCTTAAGCCATAAACCAAAATTTCTTGCATTTGAATTTTTCACTATGTAGAGAGAAAAGTAGTTTATGAAAGAAAAATGTTGAATCCCACTTTTTTGAATTAAAATACTGTTATGGTCCTTATGATAAATCCTTCTCCAAGATGAAATTTTGCTGTCCTAAAAAAACTTCACTTAAAAGTTAGTAATCATGACAATACTCTATTTTAAGTCCATGAGAAATTTAATTGATGAGAATTACTTAATAATTGTTTATATAAAACTCATGACAATACTCCGATTTGGATCATTCTTACCAATTAAATTTTTAATAGACTTCTCCTCAAGTTTCCTAAAAAAATGTAAGTAGTTTAGTATTGTAAAATTTTTCCACCTAATAATTACCTATTTTTATTTATATAAAATATATGCATTTTTCAATATTTTACCTTTAAATTTACTTTTCCATTAATCATCGAAACAATTTTTTGTATTTTTCACAATATACACACATACACACTCACACATATAATAAATATGCATTATTTAATAAGATTCATGTCATTTTCAATCTAAAATTGTTTTTTTTAAAAATAATCATCTAAACAAGTTTAAGTTTTAGAAAAACCACTTATGCTATTATCAATCTAAATATAAATAATTCAATCTTAAGTTTATATAAGTTAGATTATAAATAAGTCACTTTTTCCCCTTATCCCAACACAATTTGCATAATACATAGCTTGTAGAACCAAAGAATTTATACTGAAATGAAAGCAATAGTACCCAGCCATCAAAATTTTATCGTACTGTCTCTTTTTAAAAGAGACAGTACGATATGGTTTTCATGATTTGTTAAGAATTATTCTTCTCAATGTTTCTCATGATTGAATGGAATATAAATTGTACTTAGAAACTGTACATGGAATATACCAAGGCCACTAGTATAATCAAGAAAACCCCCAATTTCACACATAATCGACTTCGAGCATTCTCACACAAACCTCACATCATTCAATGGCTGCAGAAAGTAAAATTTCTATTGTTCTGTTGTTGAATTGTAGCAAAGAATTCAGGCAATCTTCCTTCGCCACAGATCCTTGGCCCAATTGCGTTGCCGCGTAGGGATGTTTAGGGATTGAGTTAGAGATCAACCTGAGGTCTAGCTCGATATGATCTCGGGCTAGACAAGTTAGCTTGAGGTCCAATTTGGTCTAGTAATAGCCCAAGGTTGGGTGGGACCAGCAGACTTCCTAGACCAGTTTAGGCAGTCCATTTTTTTTTTTCATTTTATTTGTCTTATTCGGAGGCAATATCTTAGTTTTGGTTTCACCTAACTTCCGAAAGTGATAAAAAATGACTAAGCAAAAAGTAATTTCTATAAGTTAAAAAGCACATTAGGATGCCCAAACTCCAATGAGTGCATAAGTGTAGAGTTAGTGGAGATTTACAACAACAACAACAACAAAAAAGGGTCAAATCAAACCAGTGTAAGGGGTCTGAGCCCCTGAACCAAAGTATGGTCCAACTTGAGCGGCCTAGTCCAATCTAATTGTCTTAGACCAATTTTTTTTTTGCCTAGATCGAGTCGGGTCGAACTAGATCAATCAGACCGTTAGGTTTTTTGAACAACCCTGTTGCCACGTCCTGTAGTTAAATGCTAATGTGGGTAAATAATACATGTGGCAACATATGATTGGATAACTATTGACGAAAGTTTTATCCTACATTTAATTGATGGGAAAAGGATAAAAATAAATACCATTTGAACTCCAGGTCAAATAATTAATTTTTTATTAAAATGAGTTGTAGTTATTATTTAGAGTAAAATATTCTAATCACCCTTCTATTTTTTTCTTAATTATAGTGACCACCCCTTTATTTTAAAAAATATTTTTAAGTCTAAACCGTTAGCTTCGTTAACAATATTCTAGAACTATATTTTTAATTAAAATTTAGTTACTAATTTACCCTTAATACTAAATCTCAACTTTTAATTGACATCTTGTAAATATCATAAAATTTTAAAATTTTGAGTAATTTTTTAAAATTTTTGTTGAAAAATATGAAGTTATAAATTTAAATGACTTATACACTAGTGCAAAAAAGTGTTTTAAGACCGCCTCATTTACAGTGGATTATCAACGCCTCGCTCTTAAAGAAATGACCGGTGACAATTTTGTAAATATAAAGAACTTCTTCACCCGCATCAATTTTTAAGACCGCCTCATTTACAGCGGATTATCAACGCCCCGCTCTTAAAGAAGTAACCGGTGGCAATTTTGTAAATATAAAGAACTTCTTCACCCGCATCAATTTTTAAAACCGCCTATTTACAGCGGAGTTTCTAGGCACCGGTCTTGAAGATATGATCGGTGACAATTTTGTAAATATAAAGAACTTCTTCTAACGTATAAATTCTTAAATATAATATTCAAACCGTTTAAAATAACCAACCGCTCTTAAAAATGTTAAAAAAAGAAATTAAAATATGGATTACATTATAGAGAAAACTCATACATCCCGACTCATATTTTCTGCAGTCAAGAATAATAAGGAAATATTTAAATATAATTGTATTAAACTTTTAAGACCAAACATATATAAATGACGGTCTTAAAGGTAATACTTTTAAGAGCAGACGTAACAAATACTCGGTACTAAAAATTTAAAATAATATTTTATTGCCTTTAAGAGCGAACATAAATAACGGACGGTTTTAAATGTTAAACTTTAAGACCATCGTTTTAGTTACTCCGGTCTTAAAAATGGAAACATATACCTCTTCACACGACACCTTACTTACGACTTACATCTTACTGTCTGAACTCTGAAACCCATGTTCTCTTTGCTAAACACCATTTCCTGTTGCATTACGTCTATTCCTCGCCAACCACCACCTTCCTTTGTTACTTTCTTACTTTCTCAGAAGTTACTCCTTCGCACCACCACTCTCTTACTTTCTAGAAAATGAACGGAGAAAACCATTCTCTCCCTGTTCAGTCAACACCAGTTACTGATGTTACTGGTGTGAGCGAGAACCAACCCTCTTCTTCTCAAAATGAGCCTCGTAACCGCCCTGCATGCCGTGGTGGAAGTGGCACACGAATGAGTATCGTGTCCGTAAAATGGAACGCTGGGTCAAGGATCGAGATTTAGTTTAATGAGAGGTTGGAACCTGTTGGTTCGAATAAACACGAATATAATAGTTATGTTGGCTATATGGCACGCATCAAGGTTAGCATTTTGATAGATGAGTGGAAAAATGTTGACCAACGCACAGTGAAGGATCCTATCTGGGACACTATCCAGCTTTCATACACTGTCCCTGACTCTAACAAGTTGAAAGCCAAGACCTTGTCTTATTGTGCTGATAGGTGGAGGAAATTTAAGACCTTTATAGCCAACAAGTATATTTTTGCCGAGGTTTGACCTGATCATAATCCGTGAGCGAAGTACACATTCATTGATCAACAAATTTGGGATCAATTTGTTCAGCTTTGGACCACTACTGATGCTTTGGTGAGTTCATATTTAGTTTTGTTTGCCCTTTCTGTTTGCTTATTAACCTGTGCGGATATGTGAATGTTATTGTGTTTGTCTAATCCTGTTAGTTAGATGGTTTAATGTGTGAGTACAAGTATATATTCAAGTAAGTCAGAAGTGAATTTGAGTATGATGGTTTAATGTGTGAGTATGCATGTCTTATATGTTAACTGTTATTATATTCTTAGCTAGTTCTGTTATAGTAAGTAGTGGTTGGACATTGCTATTAGTAACTTAGTATCTTACTTCTATACAATTCTATATCTTCCTTAAATAAAATGTTGAAACTTGATAAAGTGAATTTGACTAGTGTTTGAGGTTCATATGAAGCAGAAGTTCTATAATTTCTTTTAGTGAGATGGCTTGATCATAATTAATAGTTGTTTTCAATTCTGATTCTCAGAGAAGATGGGCACAAGCACAGGAGATAGGGAGAAGGAATGATTGCCCGCATAGGGCTTCTCGGGGGGGATATGTAAAGGCCGAAGAAGAAATGATGGAGGCCAAGCGGAAGAGATTGGAAAAAGAAGCTGAATCCAATCCTTTTGCTGTAGTTGATTAGTAGACATCCTCGATACGTCGCGAGAATTTGTGGCTGTATAGTTGGCGGCCAAAAAAAGGTGCTTACATGAGTGAACAAACTCGTCTAGTTGCTGAGAGAATTGTAAGTATCATTTATTGTTATTTTTTAGTTACTAAACATGTTTCATTACTAAGCTTCTCGTTATCTGTATCTTACAGGAAGATCTAAAAAAGAAAGAAGCAGAGGGATCTTTTGTGTCGGGCAGGAGGAATGATGTTCTGACCGTTGCGACTAGAAAACCGGATCACCCGGGGCGGGTAAGGGGGATCGGAGGACAGGTAGGCCTAAAAGAATACTTTGATAAAACCAAACAACTTAGCCAAAGTATGGTTACCTGGGAGGAGATGGACCAAATGATTAGACAATTAAATGAGGTGGCAGCGACTAAAGAATGTGCATTGAAATAGATGTTTGAAGTCCAGATGAAGCAAATAAAGGAGGACATGATGGAGATGAAGAGGCTTATTAGCTCTCAGCCAGAGACCGGTGTTCCTCTCACACATACACCTACACTTGTGCAACATAGCACCAGAGGGAGTTGCATTGTTGGACAATCAGAGCAACATTGTGACCTGTACGTGTCAGAACCAACTAGACAATTAGTTGTTAAAGGGACTATCCACAACTTGGGATCAACTATACACCACAAATAAATGGCTGATGATGAAGTCAGAGTGTCAGTTGGAGAGGTGATCATTGATGCACCTCTCCCTCTCCCAACCGATCAGCTGAAGCGTGTGAGTGATGTCAACGGAACCTTCATCTCTTGGCCGGTGAAGCTTGTAAATGTCTATACTCCTCCTGATGCTTCATCCCCTCCTCCAGTTCAATCCCCTCATAATAAAGCTGCATCCCCTCCTCAATCTTCATCCCTTCCTAATAAAGCTGCAACCTCTCCTAAAGTTGCATCCCCTACTATTGAGTTGGGGGCCAAGGATAAAATATCCCAAATGCCATCCAAAGGAGAATTTGCATGTTAGTCGTGGGATATACAGGAAGTGCTAAGGGTTCCTCATGAACCTCAACTGGTTTTCTTTGACATCGTTGATATAAAGTCCCTACTGTTTCCTGGATAGGAGATTACATCAACAGTTATTCAAATGTGGTGTAGGTAAGTATCTTATTTTATGAGTACATAATTTAGACACACATACATATATACTAATTCCCTGATCGATGCCATTTTGTAGGTTCATGCATCAAGATTTGGAGCAACAGGGTAGAATCAATGATTTTGGATTCTTGTGCCCAGTATATGCAAGCTACACGCCCAGGAAGAAAGACAACAATACATATCAAAGAGGTTGTGTGAAGTGAGAAAGAAAATGTACTTGTTTTCATATCACCATAGGTACATATCACAATCGATCTCTTGTTGCAATTCACTTAATTCTGCGTAATATATCACTAAGTACTTTACTGTTGTGAAATTTTAGCACCCACTGGCAGTTGCTCGTCTTGATCATGGACTCGAATACAGTGTTATTCTTATGCTCCACTCATAGCCAACTAGGGGTTCTATTGAAGGAGATCATCAACAGGCAAGCATGCCATTTTGATCCTCTTGTAAGAAATTTCTGATGTGAATTTCCAGCGAACATTATTGATAAATTTGTGATTTTGATGATAGTGCCATGAAAACCTTCCTAAACCAGGTCAGAAAAAAGTGAGGGAGTGATCTCAAAGATCCTAGATGGCTCACACCAAAGGTTAGTACATATTTGGACACTGGCATACTGCCTTGTGAAGTTGGTCATAAGCTATATATGCTCGATCTTATATATATTTCTTGTTCTTTTCAGACCAATCGGCAACCAATCGGATCCAACTTATGTGGCCTGTGTACGTAATGAAACACATGTATGATATTATCACTCAACCAGATCATAAACTCACTGTAAAGGTAAATGTATTTGATGAATTGATGTTACATATTATGGTTGAATTCAGTTTTTGTCTTAATTAATGTTACATATGAAATATGCACGCGAATTAATTCAGTTTCTTTCTTTGATGTTACAGAGGTTTGCCTCTGAGACTTCCTTTTCTACTGATGAGGTGGACCACATATGCAGTGTGTTTTGTCATCATGTTACTGACATCTTAAAGTAAATACAACAATCACAGTACTAATTCATTTGTAAATATATGCTTGTAGAGCAACAATTGTAATTACAGTACTACATTAATTTGTAAATTCATTCTGTAAATGAAAAATTTTATGATTTGTATAATTCTTTATATAATAAATTTGTTTATTCTTGCGAACAATTTTCTTAGCCTGTGTAATTTTGGTTTTCTTAACGTATATTGGATGGTGGATATTGCTTGAGTTTTGAGTTTTGGAGAGTTGTAACTTGCAGTAAGAGATTTTGAAAAGTATTCGCAACTTTTAGGACTGTATATTTATTAAAAAGACGGTCCTAAAGGTCTTTGTTCTTTTTTAAAAAATAATCCTTGATTTTAGAACCGTATGTTTAATAAATCTCCGGTCTTAAAAGTCTTAACAAAGTGACGAAACTTTTAGGAGCACATATTTATTAAAGAGACGCTCCTAAAGGTCTTTGTTTTTTTTTTTAAAAATAAGCCTTGATTTTAGGACCGTATGTTTGATACATATCCGATCTTAAAAGTCTTATAAAATTTGGCGACACTTTTAAGGCCGCATATTTATTAAACAGACAGTCCTAAAGGTGTTTGTTTTTTTAAAAAAATAATCCTAGATTTTAGGACCGTATGTTTTATAAATCTCTGGTCTTAAAAGTCAGACAAAATTTGGCGACACTTTTAAGATCGCATATTTATATAAAGTCTAGTCCTAAAAGTCTTTGATAATTATAAATTAAATATGGCAAGATATTTAGGACTGTATATTTGTTAAATGTCTGGTCTTAATAATCTTCCTATAAATAGAAATGATGACTCATTTTTTAGGACAAATAATTAGGGTTCAAGAACAATTTGAGTTCCTGGCGTTCAGCTCAAGCTTAGGACCCTCGTCGTCTTCAGTTTTACCTCTCCAGATGTTAAAGAGCATTATCGGAAAAGAAGTAAGATAATGGAAATTTTCAATTCTGGGTGTGGTAAAACTGACGGCAACGGTGGTCCAGGCTTGAGAAGAGTTGTTATTGTGTTTGTTTTTATTTTTAAAAGGTAAAAGTTGTATTTTTTTTTTTCACTTTGTTTTGTATGTTGTTAACTGTATTCCGTGAACTTTTATCGTTAATCACATTTCAGTTATGGTTTTGTTTGTTTCATTTTTGTTTGAAACAATTGTGTTTGTTTTTATTCTTGAAAGGTAAAAGTTGTGTCTTTTTTTCGTTTTGTATGTTTTGTATGTTGTTAACTGTATTTTGTGAACTTTCATCGTTAATCACTTTTCAGTTATGGTTTTGTTTGTTACCTTTTTGTCTGAAACAAAATCGAGACAACGAAAGCATACGATACTAACAGACAATCGAAATGGAAAAAAAATTATTTATCATTTTTTTCCTGCCTACTGTAGGGCAGTAAGAGTACAGAAAAAAAACATAAAAATATTTAATCCCCCTTGTCGTTGTAGGAGGGGAGGGAGGGATCAGAGTAGAGGTCGGAGACGTCGTTGTCAGAGAGATTGTACTCGACATCATTGGCGTCGTTTAACATGTTCAGCTTGTTGTTGACGGCGTGGTAGACCTGAAACATTTGGCCCATGCGTCGGTCTATATGAGCGACGCGGGCCAGGAAGTGTTGCATCATCTGTCGGGTGGAGGGGTTTGGAGGCAGCGGAGGAGGGTATGGAGGTGACTATTAGGGTGGAGGAGGATTTTTAGGCGGTGGAGGATTGTTGGGCGGTGGTGGTGGTGGAGCGGCCATTATGGAGGTTGTAGAAGTGACTGAGAAGAATGTGAAGAAAGTAAAGTAACAACAGTTTTAAATAAAGAAGCCATCCTGAAGAATGTGAAACGCAGGAACCGTTACCGAGGAGACGCATAGTTCATCAAAATACGAGGAGACGCCTAGTTAGGAAGTTTATCTGAAAGCCAAAGAGACTCTAAATCATTCATTTGAACAGAGTGTAAGGATGCGACTCTGGTGTCTCTCACTTGAGAGTTGAGAAGAATGAACTTTTAATACCGCATATTGTAAGAGAACCGTTCTTAAATATATTATTTTCTTAAAAAAAATTAATAGACTTTTAGGACCAGTTATAAGATAAATGATTGGTCTTAAAGGTAATTGAATGGAAAAATATTAATAGACTTTTAGGACCGGGTAAAATATAAATGATCGGTCTTAAAGGTATTTTAATGAAATAATAAATAATAGACTTTTAGGACTGTGGCTTTGTTATATGATGGTCTTAATACACTTTTGAGTATTAACTACTGATGTCCTGCTTTTATTATCATCCACACGCTTCCTCTCTATCCTTCTTAAGTTCTCATTATCTCGTAACTCCACATTACGTAGCTCTCTGCCCCTCCTTCCCTAACTGCTCAAACAATGGTTAGATACAAGATAACCCCTTGCAGGAGTATTCCTGAAGCTCATGCCCACGCCAGATCTCTCGTGGGTTCTCTTCCAATGCGTCGTTCCATTCCGACGGAGGAGTCACGGGTCGTTGGACCCATTGTTATTTCGGATGATGAAGAGGTTGACAACCCCCTCCAGCCTTCAGACCACGAAAAGGTTCTCGCTCCCCCTCTCCAACCTCCTGGTCCCAACGCTCCCATGGTTGATGATGTTGAAGTGAAACTGAGGCGCATAATACAGGAAATTGCTGATATTCGACGTGAAATTGTTGTTGCTCAAGCCTCCATCTCCAAGACGTTAGATGATACCAAGGACTATGATTTTTATTCGCATTATAATCTTGTATTTGTTAATTTTTAGTTTGTTGTTTTTATTTTCCTTTTGTACTTGCATGTTGTCATAGTGATCTAAAAATTAATAAGAACGAAGATTATATTTTATTGTCCATTCTCCATTGTTCTTTATTTTCATTCAATTGTTACAACAATTTTTCTTTTTAATATTAAAAAGTATTTGACTTTTAAGACCGCAATTTTATAAATCATGCGGTCCAAAATTAAATGAATTTTATGACCGCGGTATTATTAACCTCCGGTCGTAAAATTTCTGATATAAAATTTCAATTAAATTTAGTTTAGGAATGCAGTTTTATAAAACTTCGGTTTGAAAAAGTTCAACATAATTTAAATATATCTTTAGGATCGTATTCCTTTTAATTGATTGGTCTTAATAATATCCCAAATAATAAATGTCTCTCTCGTGCCACTCGCTCGGAAAAATTAAATTTCCTTGTATGAACTTCTCTCGTCTAGCCGAAAGTGATTACTCATGTTCTGTCTCCAATGTTTGTGTGTTGCTTCGTCACTGCTTCACGTTCCACTCTCGATAACAACTTTCTGGTTTCTTAGCTCAACGTCTAAAAACCAAGTTGTACGAGTTGTTTGGGCTATATAAGTGTATGATTTTCCTACTTATCGTTCTGGGTTTTCCATGGGTTGACCAAAATTGATGAAATCTTCTTTTGGGACCTACCCAACTAAACAACAAGTGTTTTCAGGTTACTCTTACTGTCTGCAACATTAACATTCGTGGCAAGAGAAGAGAGACTTAGCAAACGCATTTGACCTTATATGCTACAGGTGAGTCCACAAGACCTACTTGCGATGCGTTTAATTTGCTTGTCATGCATTTATTTTGCTTCTTGATTCAATGTGATACATTTATGACCATAAGACAGAATCGACATGTAGCTTATATACGCATTTGTAGTTGGCTTATTTTATATACAAGTTTCAGTTTTTACGGAATATGTATGTTAAATCTTTCTGTCTATAGGAATTCTACTATGGATTGCAGTTGGATAAATACTTTACGAAAGAGTGTTGAATATCAGAATGGGGTTAGGGAATTTATAGAATTTGCTAAACAAAACGCCCATGATGATAGTGGGAAGTTTTATTGCCCTTGTGTATGATGTTTTAATGAGAAGCGACTAAGTCCTGAAGTTATACACACACATTTAGTTTGTCAAGGATTTTGTAAGACCTATATAGTATGAGTATGGCATGGTGAAAAAATGCCAAGTGGGTCTCAACACGAAGAAGTGACATCTGATGATAATGACGCTAATATGGATGATCGAATAAAGGACATTATTCGTGATGTAGGAGAAGAAGCTTTTCATCAATCATATGCATATGGTAATATGTGCAGTGATGCAGAGACCCCAATATACCTTGGGTGTAAGAAATACCAACTTTTGAACACTGTATTGAAATTGGTCAGCCTGAAGGCACGTCATGGTTGGAGCGACAAGAGTTTTTCTGAAATGCTTGAGGCTTTTAAGGACATGCTTCCGGATGATAATGTGTTGCCTCATCGATACTATGATGCTAAGTAAATACTTTGTCCACTGGGGATGGAGTATAAAAAGATCCACGCATGCCTGAATGATTGCGTGTTGTATAGGAACGAGTTAGAAGAGAAGCTGAATTGTCCGATATGTGAAACCCCAAGGTACAAGTCAAATAAGGTGCCTGCAAAAGTGTTGTGGTATCTTCCAATCATACCAAGGTTCAAGCACTTGTTCACTAATGAAAATGATGCAAAAAATTTGAGGTGGTATGCAGATGAGAGGATTTTTGATGGAAAGATTCGACATCCTGCCGATTCTTCTTAATAGAGGAAAATCGATCAATTATTTCCAACCTTCGGCCAAGAACCTAGAAACCTTAGGCTTGCCCTTAGCACAGATGGCATGAATTCATATGGAAGCCTTAGCAGCATACATAGTTCCTGGCCTATACTCCTGATTATTTACAACTTATCTCCTATGTTATGCATGAAACGAAAGTATATCATGTTGTCCATGTTGATTTTGGGACCAAAACAACCCAGAAACGACATTGATGTTTACCTTCAGCCCTTCATCGAAGACTTGAAGGAGTTGTGGGAGAAGGTGTCGATGTTTTTGACTCTTTCAAGAAGGAGGTCTTCAAAATGAGAGCCAT
This sequence comes from Acacia confusa, assembly GCA_037074495.1. Classification (NCBI taxonomy): domain Eukaryota; kingdom Viridiplantae; phylum Streptophyta; class Magnoliopsida; order Fabales; family Fabaceae; genus Acacia; species Acacia confusa. Next base: position 8,645,877 of record CM073504.1, on the reverse strand, counting down.
GATATTTTGTACCATAAACGACTTCCCAGCATATGGGAACTTGTCAAGGTATAGTATAAAAGGCCATAAGGCATGTCCGGTTTGTGAAGAAGGCACACGCTACCATCAACTTCAACATGGAAGAAAGATGGTTTATCTTGGATATAGAAGATTTCTTAGACGGGGCCACCCATATCGTCGATTAAAGAAAACCTTTTTTGGTGGCCAAGAGCATGAAGATGCTCCGGTGGCATTGACTGAGGAGCAAGTGTATGCAAAGGTGAAAAATATAAGTGTCGTCTTTGGTAAGACTGTAAAGGGTAGAAAAGAAACAAATATATGGAAAAAAAGATCAGTATTCTTCGATCTTCCATATTGGCGCAACCTTGATGTGAGACATTGTATTGATGTCATGCATGTGGAGAAGAACATATATGATAGTATTGTCAGCACGCTTCTCAACATACAAGGTAGCATAAAGGATGGTGTGAACACAAGATTGGATTTGCAAGAAATGGGAATACGCGAAGACTTACATCCAAGGCCATACCGTAACAGAACTTATTGTCCCCCGGCTTCTCATACTTTGTCTAAGGATAAGAAACGTAGTTTTTGTGAGTGTTTGCAGGGCATAAAAGTTCCGTCGGGGTATTCTTTAAATTTTAAGAGGCTTGTATCGATGAAGGACTTTAAATTGGTAGGCCAAAAGTCTCATGATTGTCATGTCTTGATGCAACAGCTACTCCCAGTAGCTATTCGAGACATAGCCGAGTATGATCTTCGACACATTTTAACTAGGCTTTGTTTGTTCCTTAATGCAGTTTCCAGTAAAGTGTTCGAGATCGAACAATTGGATGAATTGGAGAATGAAGGATATCTTATCCTGTGCCACCTTGAGAGGCTTTTTCTTCCTTCATTTTTTGACATCATGGTTCATCTAATTGTTCATCTAGTGAGGGAGATCAAGTTGTCTGGCCCTGTCCATTTACGGTGGATGTACCCAATTAAAAGATCTATGAAATTCCTAAAAGGGTACATGAAGAACGCATACCGGCCAAAAGCATCAATTGTTCAGAAGTATGTATCTAAAGAAGCCATGGAATTTTGTCAAAATTATTTGGCTAATGTAAGACATATCGGGCTTCCAAAACGTCAGCATGTTGAAGAGGGTAGACGGGGGGCCTCAGTAAATAGAGTGGATCCTGATTTATTGTCACAAGTCCACTTATACATCTTGAATAATGTTGATGAAGTTCAGGCCAGCATAGCTGCCCATAAAGAAGTTGTGAGGAAAGAAAATCCCCGAATGACTGAACAAAGGTTGATTAGGGAGCATAACAGAACATTTGCAAACTGGTTCAAACAAAAGGTTGAGGGAGAGGAATCCGTTTCTGAGACAATGAAATGGTTAGCACGTGGTCCTGAAGTTGATGTCCTAAGTTGGAATTCGTATGTGATCAACGGTTACACATTTTACACGAAGTCCTTAGATGAGAGGAGCACCATCCAGAACAGTGGTGTAATATTAGAGGCTGAATCCATGCACTTCTCTAGTTTGAAAGACAAGTAGCCTAAATTGGTAGTCATGCCATATTATGGGGTTATTGAAGAGATTTGGGAGGTGGACTATGTCTTCATTAGATTTCTCATTTTCAAATGCAAGTGGGTTAATGTCAACAGTGGTGTTCAGATCGATCGACTCGGATTTACGTTAGTCGATCTTAATAGTACAAGTTTTGGAGATGAACCTTTTATTATGGAAGACCAGGCGAAACAAGTTTTCTATATCACCGATAAAGAAAATAAAATGTGATCTGTAGCTCTCCAAGGAAAAAGGGTCATTGATATTGATGAGGAAAATGATGCAAATTATGGTCTTCCTAAGAGTACTCCTTTTTCAAGGGGTCTACCGGACATTAACGAAGAAGATGAAGAAGCGAATAACGAACCCAGCATAAGAAATGATCATCAAGAAGGGATATAGGAGGATATCCCTTTATAAAAGATTCAATTCATAAGGTAATATTCATCTGCACAATTCTTTGAAAACTTTAAGGTTTTAACTGTGTTATATTCCTTCTATGTTTTTAACCGATGTCACTGACTCTATAAAATTTGTTCTTGTTTTATGTTTGTGGCAGTTGGATCCAATCCAATGCTCTCAGCCGAGGGAAGCAGTAAAGCTACAGAAGCAATATCTTGAAAATTTGGCCCTCAAAGATCAAGTTAAGGTAAATTTTCTCTGATATGTAACAACCATCTTAATCAGTAACGAATTTTATTATCTCTGGATTTTTAATATTTAAGTGTTGATTATTGTTTCTGCTCAGTCACACAGAGAAGAGATCATACTAGAACTCCACAAAACTTATCAGGATCTTATTAAGGGAGTTGTACATGGTGGAATGATCAGGGAGTTGTTGGGTGGGAATCGGATGAAGGCATAGTGAATATTGGGCATGTATGTTGATTTAAGTGTATGTGGTATATCTTATTGCAATAGCTTATTGTATTTGTATTTGTAACTCATGATCAATAATATTTGTATTTTAGCTACGATATGCTTTTTCCCAATTCAATTTATTCATAATTGTTCATAGCTTGTAGCTTAAAGTGTAGCCTTTTCTGTGCTGGATTGACTTATATGGATTTGTGTATAGATCATTCAATTTATCCACAATTTTTCATAGCTTGTAGCTTAAAGTATACCGTTTTATGTACTGGATTGGCTGGTATGGATTTGTGTATATATATGATCAGTAAGAACAGAACAGGGAAAAAATACAGGAAACTTAGACCGATAAAACAAAAACGTCGGTCTTAAAAGTTCAACTTTTAAGATCGGATGTACTTGGATTTACTTAAATGCGCGGTCTTAAAGGTCAGACGATATATTTGATATGTGGTGCTAAAAGTTGGTCTTACAAGACCGTTGGTTTTAATATACTCGGTCTTAAAAGTTAATCTTTAAGATCGGATGTATTAATCAACCAGTCTTAAAAGTGAGTCTTTTAAGACCGTGTAAATTATTTTTGTCCGGTCTTAAAAAATAGACCTTTTAAGAGCGATTAAATTTTTGTCCGGTCTTAAAAATTGAGTTTTAGAACCGACAAAAAAAATATTTTGGTTGGATTTAGTATCACTTTTAAAACCTGATGTTTTTAAATGCCTGGTCTTAAAATAGTTTATTTAAGACCGGTTTAAGTCCGGTCTTAAAGATATACTTTTAATACCGGTTGGAACAAGACCGGTCGTGAGTCCGGTCTGCGGATGCCTCTTTTGTCTGGTCTTAAAAGTTTTTTTTGTACCCGTGATAGAATCTCTCAAGCTTATATAGTTTATTATATTTGATTGGAAAATAATGTATTTAATATATACTTTGTCATTTAAGAAACTAAATATAAATAAATTTCAATAAATATGGTGAAAATTTAAAATTTAAAATTTTTTAATTTCAGAATCAACAAATTTTTAACATATTATAAAGTTGAAAAATCTATTAGAATTAAAATTTCGTGGTATAATTTTTTTGGCCCATATATATATATATATATATATATATATATATATATATATATATATATATAATTCTAATGTTAAAGAAGGGCATTTTGGTATAACAAAAGTCCAAAAGTCAAATTTAACAATTAACTATTGGTTTGAGTGAATGAAAATAAAATTTCAAAATATAAGGGAGGTTTGGGTAACATAAATTTCAATTTTAATAGAGATCTATATGAGTTTTCAAAATCAATGGGAGATCTGTGTAATTAATATAAAACAGATAGGTGATTAGAGTATTTTACTCTAATATTTATATTTTTTATAGGCAATAAGACTGATTTCAGTTGTTGACATTCAAACAGTTTTTGCTTATCATTTTTCTTTAAAGGTTACAAAATAAAAATATTTACATATTGTTCATACCAGGATATTGGACACACAAGTGAGAACAATTGACAACTTATATTCTTACATTTAACCGTGGAAAAACCAAAGGTCCAAAATTAAATTATAACAATCAGTTTGTCGTAGTTATTATTGTATCAGTTTCAAACTGTGATTCATGTTCACTTCTTTGTGAGTATATGAAAGAATGATTAAAATTATTTGGCAAGCACTTCACCAAAACAACACAAACGTATATCTTTTCAAGGTAAGCTGAGACAAGTATTTAATAACAAAATGTCAATTTTACTCTAATCAGAATATTGCAAGATGGATCAGAAGAGAATATCAACAAAGATTTATTACTCTCAAGGTTGGATACTTTAGTTATGGAGTCAAGGAGAAACAATAGTGAAGGCACTATTAATGGAGACAATAGACAATGGATATGAGGATTCATATGTAAACTCACGACAATTCCCCATCAATGGCAGAAATTATTGCAGTCACCCAAGGTCCTTAAATATGTTGGAATAAAGGATACAAAAATGTTGTTGTATTATCGGTGTCGAAGTTATTAATACTTTGACTAGGGGTTGTGATTATTTTCACCCTTTTAGGGACATTATAGTTGATGATGTTGTAGTTATAAAAAAAATGACTAGTTGTACTTAATTATATTCCTAAAGAACATAATAGTTTAATGGATCACTTGACTAAGTTAGCTTATAATATCTTAGGAAACTTTTATCTTCATGATCATCCACCACCTTGGTACCAAGAGGCAGTAGTTGGTGCATGATAGTAGATTGTAATTTTCCATGTTGTAAATGCTTTTTTGAGTTATTAATGTATTATGGTTTTCATTAAAAAAAAAAAAATCATAGGATATCTTGTAGGGAGGGGCAGTGCTTTAGGTTTCCTTGTGTTTGGATTGAGGGGTTGAGAGGGATGAGAAGATGTTTACCAAATTGTCATTATTAAAAATAAAAAAAAAATTGATTAAGAATGTAGTTATGGAATATTAAAAATTTTCAATAAACAATTTAATCAAAACAAGTAAAAAATTTCTTTCATATCTCCTGAAACCAAACACAACTTGAGTCCCCACATTCCGGTGTCGTGTGAAGCTTTCTCGCTTGGATATGTTGTGCGACGCTTTCTGGTTTTGCAATTTGCTGCCTTTCTCGCTTGGAGGTCCGTTGCTCTGAATCCTTCTTTTTCCACCACCATTAATTTCCTTCACCTTTCTTCCTTTGCTTTGATCCCTCTTCATCGCTTGGCTTCTGAGCTGCTCGCTGCTTTCACTCTGGCTTTGGTTTGGTCTCTGTTTGTGTGCAGGTTTGATATTTAGGCCTTCAATCCTTCCTTAAGCGTCGTATGGTGCTGGGGAGTGCTCATATTTCTCTGTTTTTGGCAAATGGACTTATCTGGTTACCTCCCCTTTCTTCCTACAGGAAGCCTTGAACCACATTGGTTCGATAGGGTGGCCATGTCCTCCAGGAGAAGTGCTGCAACACCCAGCTGTTTATTCTCACTCGGTTCTTCCTGGTTCTCTTGGTGCTGCTGGTGGCATTTGTTGACTCTCTTTTGATGGTTGCACATCTTCTTCGAAGCCGAAGCTATTTGTTTCGTTTATTTTTTCCTTGTGAATTTGTAGCTGTCAATTTGTTTCCCTTGTTTTTTTTTTTGTTTTTTGTTTTGTGTTGTTATCTTGGGCTGCTTGGTTGGCTTCTGCCTCTCATGTAATGCGGCCCAAGTTTAATGTAATCGTTTTGTTTTATCGTGTGTTTAATGTATTTGGATGTTTCAAAAAAAAAAAAAAAGAGTGATTAAAATCATAAAAATCATGAGTCTCGGAACTTGTCCATTAAAATCATAATAGTATAGCTCAAATTTAGTTATGAAATTCCAACGTAAAATTTGTTGTTGCTAAGTTTAAATTCAACCCTAGTTCTTTGGGACCCATCTCACCAATTAGCTAATTAAGAGCCAAGAAGTTGCAAATGGGATTTAGTGCTCATTACCAAGTTATAGTTGATGATTCTTCCAAAAAAATAGTTATAGTTGATGAGCACTGATTTTGGTTTTTTTTTAAAAAAATTATTTTCTTTGTGAAAAATTGATAATAAAAATAACATCTTAACGGTCCGCATTTAAAAACATGATTTTTTATTTAAAAACCATTAGTTGAAAATATTATATCTGAACCGTTATAACTTAAAACTATATTCAGGCAATAAAGATTTCATCACAGAATTGAATATCAATTGTGATGGAATGACAAATGGGCTGAGTTTTCCCATATTTAGCATACTACACTGATCAAGGCAATGAAAGTTTCAACCATTAAGGAATAACACACACATACACTTTGATACAATCACTCATATTTCAGAGTACAGTAATTACTTATGATGTACAGATGTTTGTTTTTCGAAGTGCATAGAATCACTCATATATCATACAGTACAGTAATTGCTTATGATATATACATGCTTGGTTGTTCGAAGTGATCAATCACTCATAATTGATTGTGTATTTCATACAGTCAGGCTCTGGACATGGAGGGTACAGATTTGCAATGAAGACTTGAAAGCTTGATTCCATATTCATAGCCTTACTTATGTAGTTTGGTTCCAACCCCAAACTTTCTGATACACCTTTCAACAGTTCCCTAGTCATTTCTCTAATTCTTTTGACATACTCAAATGCAGTATCACTGAAATATCAAGAATTGAAGTCAGAAAGAAAATGGGAATACACATTAAGAATAGGAGATTGAAAAAACCTAAAATTTTTGGACTTCTAGTTTTTAAAATAAGACCCGGTTGACTAATTTAGAAAGATTATTTTTTTTGTTTTCGAGTGGCATTTGTATATACCTAAATCCAGCTGGTTTATGAGGGAAATGGAAGTCTGGATGCACAAAGACCTTGAAGAAATCCCTCCAGCAGTGTACTTTTTCTGCAGCAACATTGAAACTAGAGCCACACCTCATGGGATCAAAAATGTTCTTCCCTCGAAACTCTCTCTTTTCCTCATCTGAAAGATCAAAAAATCCTTTCACCCCTTCCATCATGCTGTTTGTCAGGCTCTCTGGGATACCATGATTGATCAACTACATACACATCATGAACTTTAGTTATCATACACATGCATCAGTTTCATCTCCTCACTCCAATTCAACTCCACCTCTCGTTCTTTTAACTAAGATTTATCTCGTTATGCACATGCGTGTGCTAGTTTGTTAATTCAAGTGATGGAGAAAATTAGGGTTAAACCAAAACTAATGCATTGCAGATCCTATATTTTTAACAAGTTCTGATTTTGGTCTCCATACTTTCTTTTTGTTATTTCATAAGGACTTGGATATGAGATTAATGGTGTTAACTTCACTGATGTAGCATTAACATTATTAAGTAGGCTGACATGGATGACTAGGATGATGTGGCTTACGTGTAGGGACCAAAACCAAAACCACAAGTTTAATCCTATAAACAAAAAAGTAACTTAAACACACATGAAAAAATAGTAGATTATGACTGGCAAAATCGATTTTGAGGAGAGAGATTGATTTTCAACAAGTAAAAAATCATTTTATCCTCCGGAGCATCGAAGGACCAACCTAATATGCAAGTCCTATTTCTAGAATTAACAAGTTGATTCAGTGCAAAGAGCAGAACAGTTCTGTTTCTGCAAAATCTTAGTAGGAGGAGTAGATTTCTTTTACCAAGAAGCAGCCCCATTCTTCACAAGCCTGACCAAGATCTTGGATGGCTTTGTGCCTTTGTTTGGAATTGCCAGAGGAAAGGAGAGATAAGTCAACGATGGGAATTGCATCTTCTGATGAGTCCAGAACTGGAAGATCCTGAAGAGTTTTTGAGGCAAAAGAGGAAGGTATAGAAGTGAGGCCAGATTCAGACAATAATTTGATAGTGACTGGTTTGGTTGAATAGGTAGAAGCTTGTTCTGAGAAATCACTGGAGATAGTAATTGTTGGAGCCATAGATTTTTATGTAAGAGTGATGATAGAGGCAAAGAGAAGAAGAGAGCCAAAGAGTGAGAGGGAGGGAGAGGGAGAGAATTGGCGTGACCCTATAATTAAGTTAACATTTCTTCTTTTTGAATGTGAGGACAAATAGGATAAGATGCTCTGAATCATGCATAAATGGACCATGCTCTGCTAAATGAGTGATTGTAGGACAATAGGCTGTTTGGTACCAGGAATTTTAGAAGGGAGAGGAGAGGAGGAAAAGTTTTTATAAGCTTGGATTTAAGAAAGGAAAATGGTAGAAAAATATCAATTAAACTTCAAAATCCTGTTGACAATGATAATAATGAGATTAACAAGAATAGCCAATTAACAACTCGTAACAAGAATAGTAAAACAATTGACAACTCATTTTAATGAGAAATTACTTAAGTGTGATTTTAAAATTCAAGTAGTATTTTTTTAGAATTTTCTCTTTAAGAACATAAGAGAAATGGGCTTAAAAATTTTTAAATAATTTTTATTACTCTTTTATCTTATATATTATCTATCTTAAAATTTTATAACCCTACTTCTTCAATCATTTTCTTAAAATTTTTCATTTTGCCCTCATTTAATTACTCATATTAATATTATTGCATTCACACACGACTTCTCTCCCTACCACACATTCTCTTTCTTCCACATAGCTCATTTTTCTACTTTTCTTATCCTCTCTAATTCCCTCTCTTCTCATATATAAGGGTATTCTTGATAGAATGTTAAATTTTTTATATATTTATGATTTATTGTAACATCTCTTCACATCGCTCTCAATATTTGTCCGCTTTGGGTTCTCGTCACCTCTCACGAGTAAATAAGGGTATTCTTGAGAAAATGTTAATTTTTTAAATATATTTATGATTCTCATCACCACTCACGGTTTTAAAACATGTCAAAAGAGAAATGTATCATTCCACTATTCCCCTTTTAAGCCGATTTGTTACCAATTGTAACAATTAAGCTCTGACACCAATTGTAACATCTCAACGTCTTACTCTTGATATTTTCCGTTTTGAGGCCCTATTAAAACACGTTAAGAGGGAAATGTATCCAGACCCTTATAAGTCATCTTTGGTTTCCCTTTTCAGTCGATGTGAGATCTCACAATTGTTACATTTATCTACTTGCTTCTTATAAAAACTTAGATTATGTTTGGGAGAGCTTATATGGGGAGTTTATGGAGCTTTTGGAGCTTATCATAAGTGCTTATGAGTTTTTTATCAAAATTTTTGTTTGGGTGAAAAAAGTTGGCAAAAGAGCTTTATGGCTAAATTTGAGCTTATTTCAAAAGCTTCAATTCCTAACTTATGGTAGCTTATAGATAAGAGCTTATGATAAGCTCTTATGATAAATTCCTAGTTATTTATATAATATTTTTATTTGATTAAATTATGTATTTTAATATTGCCAAATTTGTAATTTAACATTTTTCATATTTTTGGTAATTTTGATTTTGATTTTTTTATAATTATCTCAAAAGTCATTTATTTATAAGTCATTTCAAACAAGTTGTACCAAGTTAGATTTTTTCATAAGCTACTTATGCAACCACCCATCCAAACATAAATCACGTTTCACAATCGAACTTTTACCCAATTAGCCTTTTCCACAAGTTCGATTGCCCACCACTATCACAAACAAGCCCTTAGTACTCTCTATCTCCCTTTTTACAAGATGTAACACCCCAACTTTTCAAAGTGCCAACCGTAGTGTGTTTGGCTGGTTACAACAGCGGTACAGTAACCGAGTATTTCAAAAGTGATGTACAATAACAAAAGGAAGGCTTCCGCCGGAACGTCAAAAGGAAGTTTTCAACTAGGTCTTCTATACGGGCTACTTGCCGCTATCCATGGTCCTTGGTCCTCCCGACCCTGAAGCTATATGGAGACCTGAGATCCAGCGCACCGGATCTCAGGTAATGGTTAACCTCATGTTTACATACACAATATACGGACGACATATACCACAATATCAACAGTATATACAAACGATCTATCACAACCAATGCATATGTATCGCTCCCAGCATGCAACCATATTGCTCCCAGCATATGGACATATCGCTCCCAGCATTACATATAACCTCTAACCTTTATATGCACTCCACAATATAAACACTCTATACATACAACACACATACCACAGATATGCATATCATAAACATCAGAGTTAGTGTTACAGTACGCGAACGTACCTTCGTTGGTGAGCGTTTAGTATGTTGACGGAAAACTGTACTTTTGATGAAAAACAGCGGAACGACAGCGAAATGACAGCGGAACAAGATTACTGATATCCTATAATGATAATATCACATTTATCAATATTTGACATCATAACAAGCATTTAGGTATAAATTACCATTTTGCCCCTACCCTTACCAATCGGTGGAATTTCGCCAGAGTTTCGCTACTTTAACTTTATTTCTCCAAGATTTTAACATATCTCTTCTTCCAACATATTTATTAAATAAATATCATATTTGTCCCTAAAACATGATATCTAGATCATACTTGAAAAACTAAAGATCTATCTAACATTCTTACTATAACTACCGAAAGAACTTAAGACTAAAGACTAGGGACCGAAGAACTTACCAGCACTTTGCTAATTCCATAGACTCCTCCTTCTCTCTAAAATCTCTCTCTAGAAAGCTCTAGGATTTGTGAAGAATGAAGAGAAAGGTGAAGGCTATTTATAGAAAAAGTGGATGGCATTTTGGTAGTTTCTTTGAACTTCGTCTGGTTAGTTTCTGACCGTTGGATTGCACTTCTTTGAGGTGACACGATCCTAGCTTTACACCTCCCTATGATGACCTCATCCTGAGTCATCAAAGTAATGTCATGCTTGCATCATCTCTTACTTTCTGTGCCTTTATCTGATAAAGTTCCATGTTCGGTGTCCTAATCGCGTAATCTTGGGAAATCTCAAAATTCCGGGAGCAAGGTCTTGAAGATCTTTTCTTTCTCTTCCAAGATGCTTGGGTTATCTAAATTTTTGATCTCATTAAGGACATTCTGTTGCTTGCCGAACATTTTCGGACAACCGCTGTCAGTTACAGAAATAACGTCGGACAACGTTATCTTTTGAATAAAAATCCACTGATTCATAATATACTCTGGTTTTACCCACTTATCATTGGATTTCATTTTATGAATTATTTTCTATAGGTTTTCATTTCTACTATCTGTTCTAATTCCACAAAATATCTTCTTGTCCTTATCTCATGATCACTCCGTCGGTTACGGAAATGACTTTGGAGATAGCCTACTTTGAGATAAAAATTCATTTGTCTATAATATACTCTGACTTTAGAAACCTAGTTCATGGTTTTCTAGGTAGGATTTTATTTCTATCCATTCTTGTTTATCCTATATAAAATGTCACAATTATAATATTATTTAATTACTAAATATCTTAGATATTTTTTTCTTTACTACACACACACACACACATTCACAACCTTTTTACACATCTTTTCCCCCTTTATTCATGTTTAAATAATCAACAATTAATTACTTATTTAACCACTTACTAATTATTGACAATTTTTTTAATTAGTAATAATTATTATCTCACAACTATTTTACTGACATTGGTAATTTATGCACCATGCATAATATTAAAAACCACAGGATCCAATATGGTCCTCCAATACTTTTTGATTTTTCTCCTTTAATTTTTCCAAGGTAATAATTTAATAAATTATCTAAATTAGGGACAATATTCTTCCCTATTTCAAATAAATATTTATTTGCCTCTTTATAATATTTTCAGGGTATTTTATAACCCATAAATATTTCAGGGACCTATTTGCAAATTATCTAATGTTTTAGGGACCTTTTCGCACATTATCTAATCTTAGGAGAAATTGTCGTAATAATAAGATAAATTCAATACAAGGTGTTTGAGACCTCATATTCACCTATTTTCAATAGGTATATTTATCAATATAATATTCCAGATAAATAATTATCTGGGTATTACACAAGGTAACATTTGTTGAATTGGCGGGGTATATTTCTTTTTACAAGATAGTTTTTGGAGATGCCTAAACATATAGTTTTTCAAGATGCCTAAACATTTAAGTGAAAATTTCATTCAGCCCTCAAAATGAAATTAAACTTGGTGGGTGAAAAGACAATACAATGCATTTGTTTTATTTTTTGAACCGTCTTATTTATCTTAGAAATGCCCACCTCTATTTGCCTTGTGAATTCTCTTATTTGTCTTGTGAATGACTAAAATACTCTTGTTAATTCCCATGTTTATTTTGAATCTTTTTATTTGTCTAGTAAATGCGCCCTATTTAAGTGAAAAATACTCTTGGCTATAATTGTCTTTTCGCCCACAAAATTTAATTTCATTTTTGTCTTAGAAGTGCAATCAAATTTCAAAATTTCTTGGGGTTGATTGAAATAAAATCTCTTTCATGGGGGCTGACTAAAATTTTCACAACTTTTTATACCAGATTTCTTTTAAAAAAAAATTTAAATTCTTGCAAATTTTGATAGATTTTTTTTACCCTCAATTAATTATACATCACTCCTATTACTTTTTTTCGCTCAGTCTTTCTCATTACTTGTACCACTTATTTTCTCTCTCACTTACCTGTTCTAGAAATCAGGGTATTTTTGGAAGACAAATTGCTATCGTATTTAACCAATTTTAATCAACTTCTATGTCTACGTACGTCATTCAATTATTTGCATCTTTTTAACTGAAGGAGAAAATGATATAAAACGCATGGGCAGACATATTGTCAATTTGTCTAATATTTTGATGTTGTGTTCGACTGTTCGTAGGAAAATCCACTTACGGGCATAAAGGAAGGAACAAGTGAAGCCACGGGCCAATGATGGTCTTGAGAAATCGGTTCGCTCCAAAATTTCTTGAACTTAAATTTTGAGGAGAAAGTTTGGAAGTAAAACTACATGGACCCCATAACTTTTTTTCCCCCTTCCTGTTTTTCAGGAATAATTTTGCATTTTAACCTTATATATTATACTACATCTGATTCTTAATATAATATTCAGTTGATTTTTTTTAAAAAGAAATTAAAAGATACTCAATAAATTACTTTAAAGTATATATATATATTTATCATTTTTATACCAAACTAAATGAACTACTCCCTCCGACCCCATTTATAAAAACCCGATAATCGAAACTCTCCCTTTTCCTCATCTGAAAGATCAAAAAATCCTTTCATCCCTTCCATCATGCTGTTTCTCAGGCTCTCTGGGATACCATGATTGATCAACTACATACACATCATGAACTTTAGTAATCATACACATGCATCAGTTTCATCTCCTCACACCAATTCAACTCCACCTCTCGTTCTTCTAACTAAGATTTATCTCGTTATGCACATGCGTGTGCTAGTGTGTTAATTCAAGTGATGGAGAAAATTAGGGTTAAACCCACCCATTGCATTGCAGATCCTATATTTTTTACGAGTTCTGATTTTGGTCTCCATACTTTCTTTTTGTTATTTCATAAGGACTTGGATATGAGATTAATGGTGTTAACTTCGCTGATGTAGCATTAACATTATTAAGTAGGCTGACATGGATGACTAGGATGATGTGGCTTACGTGTAGGGACCAAAACCAAAACCACAAGTTTAATCCTATAAACAAAAAAGTAACTTAAACACACATGAAAAAATAGTAGATTATGACTGGCAAAATCGATTTTGAGGAGAGAGATTGATTTTCAACAAGTAAAAAATCATTTTATCCTCCGGAGCATCGAAGGACCAACCTAATATGCAAGTCCTATTTCTAGAATTAACAAGTTGATTCAGTGCAAAGAGCAGAACAGTTCTGTTTCTGCAAAATCTTAGTAGGAGGAGTAGATTTCTTTTACCAAGAAGCAGCCCCATTCTTCACAAGCCTGACCAAGATCTTGGATGGCTTTGTGCCTTTGTTTGGAATTGCCAGAGGAAAGGAGAGATAAGTCAACGATGGGAATTGCATCTTCTGATGAGTCCAGAACTGGAAGATCCTGAAGAGTTTTCGAGGCAAAAGAGGAAGGTATAGAAGTGAGGCCAGATTCAGACAATAATTTGATAGTGACTGGTTTGGTTGAATAGGTAGAAGCTTGTTCTGAGAAATCGCTGGAGATAGTAATTGTTGGAACCATAGATGTTTATGTAAGAGTGATGATAGAGGCAAAGAGAAGAAGAGAGCCAAAGAGTGAGAGGGAGGGAGAGGGAGAGAATTGGCGTGACCCTATAATTAAGGTGACATTTCTTCTTTTTGAATGTAAAGACAAATAGGATAAGATTCCCTGAATAATGCACAAATGGACCATATTAAGCTAAATGAGTGATTCTAGGATTGACTTCAGAGACTGTTTGGTAGGAGGAATTTCTGTTGGAAATTATGCCATAGGGGCTAATCATTAAATAATTTCCTAATTTGATTTATGAAGATAAATCAATGATTTAATAGATATCATATTTCAGAGTCGATTTATGAAGATAAATCAAATCAGCTGGCATCTAATTTGCATTAAATAGATTGATTGGATTGAATCAATTAGACAGATTTAATTTCCAATTCAATTCAAAATTAATAAGATTGATTTTGAATATTTAATGCAGCCCATTAGGGTTATAAATACCCTTAGGTTGTAAGTAATTTGATCACTACACACAAGAAAATTCAAGAGCCACAAAGAATCCATAGAAGAGAGACGTGAGACAAAAGCTTGAAGGTGCTAGCACGCTGCCGTTTGTGTTGGAGTGCTATTCGGTGTGGATACTGGTAAAGGGAGTGGATTCACAGAGTCGGCTCCTAGAGATTGATTGATAAAAAAGGTGTTAGCCCACGAGTTTGCAAAGCACGCAAACGAGTTCGAATGGGTACGGTTCCTAATTATTAAGCCGATTTAAACGCTGTTGATAGATCCTCTTCTTAGGATTCGTAATTTATTGAATAAATTTAATTTCGTTGCGTGTACGAATCCCAACAGTGGCATCAGAGTCAGATCAATTGTGCATTTAAATTTGATTTATGTTCTTAATGCATTTATATATGAGATATATTGCTCGTTTATGCTTAACCATATTTTATATGCTTTCATTAATATATATTTGAACATATATATTAAAACCATATACATATATATGGTTAAGAATACATTTGATGGGAATAGCAAAATATATATATATATATATATATATATATATATATATATATATATATATATATATATATTTGTGCGTTAATCACAAATAATATATATGTTTCGATATATATTGGTTAATCTCATATATATATATATATAGATTCGATCGTAATATATATCTTACACGTAAATGGGTTAATATTACACATAATATAAACTCAAGAATTGTTAATGGGTTTCAATTATATATAATGGGTTAATCAATTAACAATAGTTAATTTTATTTCTATTTATTACACTTGATTGCCTAATTCGTTAATAATGTTATTGGGAAATCATAACATTATTGTAAATTAGGTTTATGTTCAATTTATAATTAGGCAATTGATGGGAATTGCGAATTGGCATCACGTTATAATTATTATAATTATTAATTGATGAGAATTGGGAATTAGCATCATATTATAATTATTATAATTATTAATTGATGGAGAAATCATGAAATTTTATTTTCTATTATATGAATTAATACCTGTTGTGATTTACTTTCAAATTGTTTGGGTATGGTGAACAACATGGCTTTAGACTTTACAATGGTTGTAATATTCAAATATGGCCTGCGAGCCATGCCTCTCTCTCTAAATATTCTTGATGTACATTCTCTTCTCATCTCACTCCCCTCAAATGTTTAAATGAGGTTTCTCTTGATGTAATTTTCTCCTCATTGGCTTGAGAGGATTTTAGGTTAGGAGAGTTATGTTGTGTCACGTTTTAATTATGCTTTTGATTAGATCATGGCATGTGTATTTTGTGTATTATGTGTTGTTTGTATGAGATACAACTATTATTGCATTCACATAAATATAATTAATTAGATTAAACCTTCCAAATGAAATCTTAAGTTGTAATGCCGTCAATTAATGGATACTTGTCAAAGCCTAGATCGCTTATTTGTATGTTCCACCAAAGTGGATGCACTTGAGTTATCTTGGTGAGACAAGAGTGGGTAATGGTGATACTCAACATTAATTATTGTCTTGACTTAATTGAGATTATCAAAACGGTTTTGGATCTCAAGGCATTAGATGGGATTAAACATGCCAAGTCATATGATGATCGAATCCCATAAAGATCTTAGAGTTACATGTGATGTAATTGGTAAAGAAGTTACCTACCTAAATAACTTGATTTTAACCGTCCTGCCAAAACGGACTTAAATTTGAGCCAAATATGGATCTTAGTCCACTAATTATATTGAGGGTTGTTAATTCAGTGGGAGATTATTAACTTTGCATATATTCTTTTTAATTGTAGAATCATGTCAACTAGTAATACCGCTACATTATCACTACGATCAGTCCTTGAGAAGGACAAATTAAATGAGACTAACTTTCTTGACTGGTTTAGAAACTTGAGAATTGTTCTCAAGCACAAAAGAAAGGGTATAAAAAGGAAAGGCAAGGGTAAAGGAAAGGGTAATGGCTCAATTGGTAAGACCAAAGAGTCAAACAGGCCCGAAACTAAGCCTGCAGCCAAGAAGGCAAAGCCTTCAAAGGAGGGGGTTTGCTTCTTCTGCAATGAACCTAGTCATTGGAAGAGGAACTGCAAACTCTATCTTGAAGATCTGAAAAAGGACAAGAAGGATGGCAGGGCTATCTCTTCAAGTATTTATGTTATAGATATTCATTTTTTTACTTCCTCTACATGGGTATTAGATACTGCATGTGGTTCTCACATTTGCACGAATGTGCAAGGTCTCAAGGACAGTAGAAAATTGAAGAAGGGTGAAGTAGACCTACGAGTTGGAAATCGAGCAAGAGTTGCTGCTTTAGCCGTAGGTACTTATGAATTAGTTCTGCCCAGTGGGTTTTTGTTAATTTTAAACAATTGCTTTTATGTTCCTGCTTTGAGTAGCAACATTGTTTCTCTTTCTTATTTGGATAAGGAAGGTTTTACTTCCATTACTAAGAACGATAAATGTTCTATTTATTATAATGACATTTTCTATGTTGATGGTGATTTGCATTTTGGTCATTATTTACTAAATTTAAAACATCCTAGTAATGGATATATCTATAACGTGTCTACCAAAAGGATCAAGTCAAATGATTTAAATCCGACCTACCTATGGCATTGTCGTTTTCTCCATATAAAGGAGAAACACATTTGAAAACTCCATCAAGATGGATTTCTTAAATCATTTGATACATGTGAGTCTTGTTTATTGGGAAAGATGACAAAGGCACCTTTTATTGGGCATAGTGATAGGGCCACTGATTTATTGGGCCTTATACATACTGATGTGTGTGGACCAATGAATACATCTGCTAGAGAAGGTTATATGTACTTCATTACATTCATAGATGATTTTAGTAGGTATGAGTATATCTATCTATTGAAACATATGTATGAATCTTTTGAAATGTTCAAAATATTCCAAAATGAAGTGCAAAACCAACTTGGCAAAACAATTAAAGCACTTTGATTTGATCGGGGTGGTGAATATTTAAGCCAAGAGTTTACTGACCATCTTAGAAATTGTGGGATCATCTCACAACTAACTCCTCCAGGAATGCCACAATGGAATGGTGTTTCTGAGCGGAGGAATCGAACTCTATTAGATATGGTTTGATCTATGATGAGTCAAACAGATCTTCCGGCGTCCTTTTGGGGCTATGCCCTAGAAACAACTGCATTCACACTAAATCGTGTTCCATCAAAGGCAGTTGAAAAGACACCATATGTGATATGAATTGAGAAGAAACCCAGTTTGTCATTTCTTAAAATTTGGGGATGTGAGGTTTACATTAAACAACAAGCCTCTAATAAATTATCATCCAGATCCTCAAAATGCCTTTTTGTGGGGTATCCTAAGGAGACTAAAGGATACTACGTCTACAATCCTACCGATCACAAAGTGTTTGTTATCCGGAATGGTGACTTTCTAGAGAAAGAGTTTATCTCTAAAAGAACCAGTGGGAGTAAGGTAACCCTTGAAGAAGTTCAAAAGTCACAAAACAACATAGAACCACAAATGGAAATCAGAGAAGACTCACAACAGGTTGATGAGTCTGCTCTAGTAACACAAGGCCCACGAAGGTTCGATAGGACACGACAAAAGCCTCAGAGATATGTACTTCTAACTACTGGAAGTCGTGATATCTTGCTCATTGAGCAGAATGAGCCAACTACCTATCAAGAAGCCATAGTGGGACCAAACTCTGAAAGATGGTTAGATGCCATGAAGTCTGAAATGCAATCCATGTACGACAATAAGGTATGGACCTTCGTCGATCCACCTGAAGGTGTAAAAACCATTGGGTGTAAGTGGGTTTTCAAGGAGAAAACTGACATGGATGACAAAATAAGTGTCTTCAAGGCATGATTGATTGCAAAAGGATTCACTCAAACTCATGGTGTGGACTATGATGAAACCTTTTCCCTAGTTGCAATGGCCAAATCAATCAGAATCCTTTTTTCCATAGCAGGATATTATGACTATGAAATATGGCAGATGAACATCAAAACAACCTTCCTTAATGGAAAGCTACTTGAGGATGTGTACATGACACAACCTGAAGGCTTTGTGCGTCCAGAAGAATCTGGTAAAGTTTGCAAGCTTCAAAGAT
Source organism: Acacia confusa (assembly GCA_037074495.1). Classification (NCBI taxonomy): domain Eukaryota; kingdom Viridiplantae; phylum Streptophyta; class Magnoliopsida; order Fabales; family Fabaceae; genus Acacia; species Acacia confusa. The sequence goes on along the minus strand of CM073504.1, from coordinate 8,627,209 downwards.
CTATTTATGGATTGAAGCAAACATCTCGGAGCTGGAATCATCGTTTTGATGAAGTAGTCAAAGAGTTTGGATTCATTCAAAACATTGATGAACCTTGTGTTTACAAGAAAGTTAGTGGGAGCACAGTTATATTTCTGGTGCTTTATGTTGATGACATCCTACTCATTGGGAATGATGTTCCTACCTTGCAAAGTGTCAAGTCTTGGTTAGGAAAGTCTTTCTCAATGAAAGATTTAGACGAAGCCATTTATATCCTTGGGATTATGATCTATAAAGATAGATCCAAGAGGCTGATAGGCCTAAGTTATAGCACATACATAGACAAGATACTGCATAGATTAAGTATGCAGGATTCTAAAAAGGGTAATATGCCTATGTCTCATGGCATCCATCTCAGTAAGGATCAGTGTCCTAGTACACCTGATCAAAGAGATCGTATGAATAAGATTCCATATGCCTCTGCCATTGGATCTATCATGTATGACATGTTATGTACTCGACCGGATGTCTCATTTGCCTTAAGTATGACAAGCAGATATCAACAAGATCCCAGTGAGGGTTATTGGACTGCTATCAAGAATATCCTAAAGTACTTAAGAAGAACAAAGGACTTATTCTTGGTATATGGTGGATTGGGTGATGAGCTTTGTGTGACTGGTTACACAGATGCGAGTTTCCAAACTGACCAAGATGATCTAAGATCGCAATCTAGATATGTATTCCTTTTGAATGGTGGTGCGGTAAGCTGGAAGAGCTCTAAGTAGAGCACTGTAGTAGATTTTATAACAGAAGCTGAGTATATGGCAGCATCGGATGTAGCTAAAGAAGCTGTTTGGATCAGAAAGTTCATTATTGAACTAGGGGTGGTTCCTACTATCTCAAATCCAATAGACCTATTTTGTGACAACAACGGGGCTATTGCACAGGCCAAGGAGCCTAGGTCACATCAAAGGACTAAGCATATACTCAGACGTTTTGATCTTATTAGAGAAATTAATGATAGAGGTGACATAAAAATATGCAAAGTACTAGGAGAAGACAATGTTGCTGATCCTCTTACTAAGCCGCTTGCACAGATAATACATGAACGTCATGTGAGGACAATGAGAATTAGGGAAATTAATGATTATACCTAGTGTAAGTGGGAGTATTTTGTTGGAAAGGCTAATCATTGTACTTTAAACATTATTGTTATTTAAAGTATTCTCTTTTAGTTATTATTTCATTTGCATGTTTATATTGATAACTGTATCCTTGGATATATCTTATAAATTATCCTAAAAGTCCTTGGTCGGTCATCTACGTGGGAGCGAAGATGAGATAAGACCAGTATGACTTTGATGAGGTATGGAGATACGAGTCAAAGTCATGGGCACTTGTAAGAGTACAAGGTGTTGGACTGACCCACTATGAGAAAACTGCATGGATTTAGTCATAAGCTTATCTCATGTATAACCGTGTCACAACGCCCTATGACCTGAGATAATCATGGATTCCTACACGAGAGTCACTGATCTTTGACCTAGTCAAAAGTCACCTTTGACCGGGTGATGATAAAGGCTTGGATCGGGATCAATGGTTTTCATGCAAAGGAATGTGAGTGGTCAAGATGGAATTTGTCCCTCACATTTGTAGAGAGATAATACTGGGAATGAGTGAGTCTAAGAAATGTATGGTCATACTATGATGGAAAGGAGTTTCCATTTCAATTATTAGACTACTCAAGAATCGAGAAAGTAATGGTCAAGAACAGGAGGATGACACTATCCATGCTTCATCCTTAACCAAATTATCGTGTGACAAAACGGACGTGGCATGGTTGTGTGATAGGTTGTATCGAAAATCGATCATCATGTGAATTGGGTAGTCGTAATGTTTTGCTAGAGGCCGCTTGCGACTTGTGGGCTAGTATAGTATTGGCCCACTGCCAATCTCAAGTGAGCCTGCAGGGTTACACACAAGAATAGCCTAACACAAGCTATAATGTCTAGATTCATTGAATCTATGATATGTCTAAGATTCAATGAATACAATGTTTTATCTAGGGAGGATATATATCTAATGATTGCACCTAGTGCAAGTGAGAGTCTGTTGGAAATTATGCCCTAGGGGCTAATCATTAAATAACTTCCTAATTTGATTTATGAAGATAAATCAATGATTTAATATATATCATATTTCATATTCGATTTATGAAGATAAATCAAATCAGCTGGCTTCTAATTTGCATTAAATAAATTGATTGGATTGAATCAATTAGACAGATTTAATTTCCAATTCAATTCAAAATTAATAAGATTGATTTTGAATATTTAATGCAGCCCATTAGGGTTATAAATACCCTTAAGTTGTAAGTAATTTGATCACTACACACTAGAGAATTCAAGAGCCACAAAGAATTCCTAGAAGAGAGACGTGAGATAAAAGCTTGAAGGCGCTAGCACGCTGCCGTTCGTGTTGGAGTGCTGTTCAGTGTGGATACCGGTAGAGGGAGTGGATTCACAGAGTCGGCTCCTAGAGATTGATTGATCAAGAAGGTGTTAGTCCACGAGTTTGCAAAGCACACATACGAGTTCACATAGGTACGGTTCCTAATTACTAACCCGATTTAAACGCTGTTGATAGATCCTCTTTTTGGGATTCGTAATTTATTGGATAAATTTAATTCCGTTGCGTGTACAAATCCCAACATTTTAGAAGAGAGAGGAGTGGAGGGAAATTTTTTTCTAAGTTTAGATTTAAGAAAATAAGAGAAATGGGCTTTAAAATGTTTAAATAATTTTTCTTACTATTTTATCTTATATATTATCTATCGTAAAATTTTATAAAGACACTTCATCAATTTTTTTGAGAAGTTTTCATTTTGCCCTCATTTAATTACTCATATTAATATCATTGCATTTGTTACATTCACTCACACACGCTCCCCCTACCACACATTCTCTCTCTTCGTTTTTGTTGCTCAAAACATTCTCTCTCTTCCACACACACACACACACACGCACATATATCTCATTTTTCTACTTTTCTTATCCTCTCTTCTTCTCGTAATAAGGTGAGAAAATGTTAAAATTTTTATATATTTATGATTTTTAACAAACTTCTTGATCAATATGTTTCTTATATCAAGGATTGAAGGAAATAATAATTAGTACCCTCTTTGTCCCTTTATATAAGATAACATTTGTTGAATGGGCTGGGTATGTTTCCTTTTAGAACATAGTTTTTGGAGATGCCTAAACATTTAAGTGAAAATTTCATTCAGCCCCTAAAATGAAATATAGTTTGGTAGGTGAAAAGACAAAACAATTCACTTGCTTTATTTTTTCAATATTCTTATTTGTTATGTGAATGCTCCTATTTATTTTGTGAACTCTCTTATGTATCTTATGAATGGCTAAAATGTTCTTGTTAGCTCCCTAGTTTCTTTTGAATATTTTTATTTGTCTATTAAATATATTTATTTGCCTTGTATATATGCCTTTATTTATCTTGTAAATGTTTTTATGTAAAAATAAAGTAAGAGCCGAAGTGTCTTTTTCACTTACAAAACTTGATTTCATTTCCGTCCTAGAGGTGCATTAAAATTTTAGAATTTTTTGAGGTTTAATGAAATAAAATATTTTTCATGAGGGCTGAATAAAATTTTCGCAACATTTAATAGAGTTTTTTTTTTTCACCCTCAATTAATCATAGGCCCTTCCTATTACTTTTTTCTCATTTATTCTCTCTCATTTTTTTTCCACTTATTTTCTCTCACTTCCCTTTTCTATAAACCTAGTATTTTTGGAAAAGAAATTTCTATTGTCTTTAATTAGCTAATTTTAATCAACATTTATATATACATACTTCATTCAATTATTTGTATCTTTTCAACTGACGGAGTATTATAATTTATCTGAGAATTTTATTAATATAAAAGTATTAGGAGAAAATGATGTTGTTTTCGACTGTTAGTAGGATAATACACTTACGGGCACAAAGAAACAAGTGAAGCGACGGGTCAATGATGGTTTTGAGAAACTAGTTCGCTCCAAAATTTCTTGAATTTTAATTTTGAGGGGAAAGTTTGGAAGTAAAACTACATGGACCCTGCACCATTTTTTCCCTTACTATTTTCACGAATATGTTGGACCTGGCTATCACCCAAGAGGGGGGTGAATTGGGTGTTTGATAAAACTTTAGGAACTTTAAAAATCTTTTCGCAACTTATAAATTGACAGTTGGATATTCTAAGATAAACATTTGCTGGAAATGTAAAAGATAAGGGAAGAGAGTATGCAAACTGTGATTTATCCTGGTTCGGTCCAATCCTTGACCTACATCCAGTCCCCAAGCTTCACTTGAGATTTTCAATCCACTATTTGCTTTGAGCTTGATTACACATTCTGTACTTGAAGTAATCCTCTCCCTAGGATTCACTCCCCCTCACAAACTGTAATCAATACACTTGCTTGATTACACACTCTGTACTCGAAGTAATCCTCTCACTAGGATTCACTCCCCTTACAAGCTGTAATCACAACACAGTGTTTCCTACTCAAGATCACCCAATCTTGAGTATCTCTCAAATAAAATGATTAACAATCAATCTTCTCTCTCAGAAGTGAATATGATGAACACTGAAGCACAATACAAATCATTTCACTCTCAGTGATAAACTATATAGGCATTGAGAACAGAGAGTAAATGATGCAAAAATCAGAGTATTAGCATGTTGGAGGTGTAAGCTTATGTCTCTGTGTTTTTCTTCTCTTCTTCCACACTTAAGTCTTCAAGTCTTCAGGTATTTATACTGGTTTGAAGTATATGAACGTTGTAGATCCGTTGTGACTTGAACCCATTCGAAAATATAGCTATTGTGAGTGTTTCTCCATGGATCTAGCTATTGTGACCACTTCTGTTTGAATATGACTGTTGGGAATAATTCTGATTTGAATATTTGAATGTTGGCTCATCAAGAATGTCTCCCATGTGATCAGCAGCCTTTGTTGGTAGGAGCCTTACTGTCTGTATTGAAGAATGGTTGGGCTTCTTTCCAGGTTGTCATCCATTTGTTTTGGTTGAGAAGATATATTAAAATAATACAAGTGGTTCATGGAGTTGCTTTATTGATTTTAAAGCAAATCTATATCTTCTAAAATTTGAAACTCAAGCATATCAAGATTGTAGAATGTTTAAATCCATTCTAGTTGAGCATTCAATTTCGTTTCTCCAAGTTTCTCGTTTGGTTCTGCCTTCTTCACCATTTCTGAAAATCTGCAGCTACCTTCATTTTCATGCTTATGACAGATTTTGATTTCTGTCAAGTTTGATGTTATCTTAAGCTTTTAATCATCTGAAATTTGCTAGAAAATTGATTAATCATGATTAGAAACAATAGCAATAGATGATATGAAGTATTAAGATCAACCATGAAGTTTTCGTAAGTTGGCGCAATCTGATTTTTAAAACTTCAGCGACTGAAACTGGAGTTTGCAAAACGAAACTGGAGTTTGCAGTGGGCTAAACTGGAGTTTAGAAATCCAAACTCGAGTTTAAGTCTTCCAGAGAGGAATGTCGTGATTTGAGTCTTGAATCACACTTGAACATAAGGCTAAGCTCGAGTCATTAAGTGACTAACTCGAGTTTTGGACTTTTGAAGTGAAACTGAGCTTAAGTCCACAAAACTCTAAACTGGAGTTTTCAAATGCAAACTAGAGTTTAGAAAGTTCAGAATATTGATGAGCTCTCTGTCTGCCACAAACTGGAGTTTGTAAACTAAACTGGAGTTTACAGTAAGCTAAACTGGAGTTTGGAAATCCAAACTCGAGTTTAGGTCTTCCAGAGAGGAATGTCGTGATTTGATTTTCGAAGCATACTTGAACTTAAGGCTAAACTCAAGTCATTAAGTGACTAACTCGAGTTTCCTTCAATGATGAAAATATCTTGCTCTCTGTCAAGTGCAAAACTGGAGTTTGCTAACACAAACTCGAGTTTTCTTCTCCATGGCCCAATCAAACATTCTTCTCACAAGTTCTTTCTCTCTTGACTTGATAAAGATCAATTCCTGGAATCAAGTGCCTATCTCCATTAGACTCTTTAAGTCTTCTTTCCAATGCAAGAAGAATCAGCTCCAAACTCATTGTAATCTGATAGTTATGATCCGATGAACGAAGACTGTTCTTTGTCCAACGTTTTTCCAGCATCCTAAATTGACTGTCAACTTCAAAAATTCATACCTCACTCATTTGATCTTTTTTTCCATGATCTTTATGTTTCTAGAAAGGTATATGAGTCTATTTTCATATGCCACTGATTTCAGCTCATTACAATGTGTAGTTTGTGAGATACACTCAAATCGTTGAAGCTTGGTCTGCTGTGTGGCGTAAATTCCTGTTCCAACTTCTGAAATTTATAACTCTCTCATCTTAGATTCTTTGGGCATGAAACTTTTTCAAGATGACGCATTAGATGTCTAGTTTCATACAAAATTGATTTCACCTTAAACCGATCTCTTGTTTGGGAGATATCATCAAATTACCAGAGGTCGCCTGTGCTGAACGTGAACAGAGTTGCTGAAAGCTTGCTAAACTCGAGTCATTAAGTGACTAACTCGAGTTTTGAATTCCAAACTCGAGTTTACATTGCCAAACTCGAGTTTTGCTGATCCAAAGATGCCAGAGTTGCTGAAGACTTCACAAACTCGAGTCATTAAGTGACCAACTCGAGTTTTGAGTTCCAAACTCGAGTTTACATTGTCTAACTCGAGTTTTGATGATCCAGAGATGCCAGAGTTGCTGAAGACACTACAAACTCAAGTCATTAAGTGACCAAGTCGAGTTTTGAGTTCCAGACTCGAGTTTTATGTTCTAAACTCGAGTTTTCTCATAATCCAGAGGCAGATCACTTCCAGTAATGCAGTAAACTTGACTTTTGAGTATCTGGCTCGATTTTGCTCATCCAGAACCTGATATATGCTTGTTTTAACTCTGAATTGAGCCATCCCAACTTCTATTTGATCTTGGAGACTTCAAGAATCAAACTAAGAATTTGTATAATGATTTTCTCAGTTTATTCGGCAAGTTGTTCTTTCTTTCTTCTCTCTTCTTGATTATTCTCCATGAATCAACTCTTTCTTTCTTCTCTTCTATTGTTCTTTCTTCACATGAACAAATCTACATTAAATGTAGCAATTAGTCAATGTATATGGTATAAACTTTATGATGTAAACTTTTTGTTCTTACTAATGGCATCTATATAAGACATCATCAAAACTAATCATAACCAACAGAATAGTTTTGCACTTTAACCTTGTATATTTTGGGGAAAATCTTCTACAGGGTCCAATTAAACAAAAATAATTTTAAAAAAGACTCCAACAAATTTCACATATCAGAAAAGGCATGTGAAAGTGTGGTAGAATGACAAAAAATGCTTACTGACAAATGAGAGAAAATGTAGTGTGAGGGTTTTTTTTTTGTTTTTTCAGCACACATTCACATGTGAGAAAAGGCCCTAGGGCCTTTTTTGACATGTGAAAGTTATTGGGGTTTTTTTTTGAAATTATTTTGTTTGATTGGGCCCTGGGGAGGACTTTCCCTATATTATAGTTCATTTTTTGATTCTTAATATAATATCCTATTGACTTTTTTTTTTGAAGAAATTGAAGATACTCAATAAATTACTTTAAAGTATATATATATATATTCATCCTTTTTATAGCAAATTAATTTATTTGACTTATAAACTACTCCCTCCTGTCCTATTTATAAAAGCCCGATAATCGAATTACGTGATTTAAGAAAGTGATTAAAATTAGTTAAAAATAATAATAATTTTTTAAAATAAACCTTTTTTCCAAGTATATCCTTATTTATGAGGGGGTAAGTAAAAGAGAGAAATAGAGTAATTATAGGCATCACCAAACTTTTAATTGATGCAATAAATAAAATTAGTAGGGGATAATGAAAAAAAAAATTCATTAAATGTTTGGACAGCTGTTGTTAGGCTCTTATAAAATGAACAAAAGTAATTCATATTTTGAGCTCTTATAGAAAGAAGCAGAGGGAATAATATATTAGCTAATAATATATAACATATGTTAAAATTAAGTTACTTATTTAGCTTCCTTAATTTTTCCAATAAAAAAGAAAATTGAATCTTATATTAAGGACATGATGGAGTATTATAATCCACCCCTTTAAGTTGTATTCTATTGTGCCAAGGCCAACATCTTTTTTAAGCTTGAAAATATACAAGGCATAGTCACCACTAATTATGACATAGAGTTTAAGCACATCTATAAAAAGTCACATAGTAAAAAAATAAAACACTTTTCTCTCCCTACGACTGAATCCATGAATTCTCACAGATAAAAAAAGTATCACAAGGATTTCATAGTAAGATAAAGTCAAACCAACACATTGATGTTTAATAAAAAATACAAAAAGATATAGTTAAAATAGAAAGCTAAAATATAATTAATGTCAATCTGATCTCATTTTGAAGATAGACATTGATTATGCCATATAGGCCTTTCACTTCATAGACATAAAGAAGGATGAGAACCACTTGATCATGAGTTTGAACATGCTTTTTCACCATTGATATCTTTGTGGCATTGGAATACACTACTACTCTATGCACATTGCTCTTGTACTTCCCATTAGTCATAATCTAAACAAAACATACCAAAGGAGCTTCAAGTCAAATATGAGTTAGTAGCTATTGAGAATCTTATACCTCAAGAAACATTCAATTTTTTTTTTTTTATGGTGTTAAGCATTCAGTATCAAAAAGTAATTTTTTTTATATCTAACACCATAAAGTAATTTTTTCAGTAACACTGAGTATATCCTAAAGTAATTTTTGGTGTAGTTAGCACTCTAAAGTATTTCTCCAGCATCAATAAGTATAATAGACCTAGGATGATCATTGCTACTAAGAAAATACTTTAAGAGCACAATTGCACCAAAAATTACTTTAGAATAATGAGTTCTATTGAAAAAAAAAACTTTAGAGTAATGTACCAAATTAATTTATGATGTTAAGTGCTATTAGAAAAATACTTTAAGGTGTTGGATGCAACTTAACGATAATTTTTTGGGAAAATCATTGGGGTCCCAATGAATGAATGTAACTACGAAAAAGTTCCACAACAAATGGTTAGCATAAAATGAAAAGTTTTGGCGCTGGAAATGACAACAAATCCATGATACTCACTTGTTATCAGTACTTTTTAGTGATTACGTTCCTTTATTGGGACCTCTCTCTCTATTGTTTTTTTTGGTATGTTAATGCTTGCATCATAATGAATATTGGGCAACTCCAATAGAGAATTGGGAGGAGCATCAACATATAGAGAATTAGCAACGTTAACCATGAGAGCATTGAGAGGAGCATTAACATTCACCTACTTGCCATTATATAGAGTCTGAAGGCTACTAAAGCTTTTTGTGAGTATAATGAGCAAGCCATGATCAGAATAAGGATGAACCCCACCGCAAGTTCTGGCTTTGGACATGGAAGGTACATAGATTTGCAATGAAGACTTGAAAGCTTGAAACTAGGGAGGATATTGACCAAATTGCCATTGATGAGAAGAATATTCCATTTTGTTGAGAGTGTAATTTTGAAATATTGAAATTTTTTCATGAGCTATTCTGTTACACACCTACCGGCCTCGCCCTTTCGGGTGGCGGGTTGTGTGATCCTTTACTTATATTCAATTCTGGCTTACTTTTCCTAGGTTAATTTACATTACACATCATAGTATAAGCAACAAAGCATACATTAGTTTAGACAATAATATACTGATAAAAATACAGAAAGATAAACTTTTCCCTAAATGAGTAAAAATATATAGCCATTCATGTAATAGTGCCTGACAGGCCAAAATAAAATACTACAGTCATCCAAATAATCACAACAAGTATCTAAAAGAAATCATCACCATCCATCATCCCACTAACCCTGCTCCGGGGTCTTACCTCTGTCTCCCCACTCCGCTTTAGATAAGCTGCCAGAGGACTTAAAAGGGCTTATGAATCACAGAGTAACCGTTAAACTCATATAAAATGTATAACTATGCATATAAGAAAAATCAAGAATGAAAAGACAAACCACATAGCATTCAATATCATGCACACAACAAGGCATATAGCCAAATCCGGAACTAGTAGTCCTAATAGCACATAACACAGACTGCCAGGCACGGCACACAGCAAGACCCTTATTGCACACATCATGTTCTGGTTTAAGAGCGCTTTGAAATAAATGATAACCAAATGTATGCAATATACATGGTAAAATATACATACATAAGTCACATAGAGTATATAAGGATTAAGGTTACTACCTGGTGTACAATGTATTGCTCTTAATATTTATTATGCTCAATGTCCTTTCCAGAAATTCCCCTAACCTAATAACACCAAAATACACCATTTTTAGTATTTTCAAAAATACCCTTGCATTTTCTTGTTAAATTCAAATTTCACCCAATTTTCCTAGAAAAATCCAGAGTTTGGTCTAAATTCCACGATTTTTAATAAATTCCACAAAAATCATTTTCACATGAAACTAGAGCCATTTGAACCATTGAAAAGTATATTTCCCAGGAACAATATCTCCAGACCCTGAAAGTACACATATTTTGGCGTGAAGCTCAAAGTCCACTCTCTGGTCCAGATTTGCGTAACTGGTTTCAGGTCCTTTTACAACCATTTATTTCACCTAGTATTTGTAATCAGAAATTATTAGATTATATATCTAAATTCATGCCCCGGATGTCTAGTTTCTCCATGTAAAAATTCAGCTTAAAATAAGTTTGTTTACCCCTTCAAAAACTCGTTTAAAGCTTTGCTCAAGTCTTTACTTAGGGTTTTCAGTTTTTTCAACTTCGGAAACTCAAACCATAACTATACCCTACAAAATTTTTCGTTTTGAATACAATGGAACCATTAAAATGATCACATTTTCACTCCTTTACCATGCCTTATTCAGACCAAAATTAAAGCTCAAATATAACAATGTTCCAATTCACAATTTATTCACCAAATTAGGTTCATATATTCCCAAATCATCATATAATCATATATTCATGAATAAATCACCATGAGACTCCAAAATTCCTAATTGGCTGAAAATATAAGATTCCATAACATTCTTAAAACTCAATCAAACTTCAAATCAATCGGTTCAAAATGAAGCTTATACTTGAAAATGGAAGAAATCACCAAGAGGGGGGGTGAATTGGGGATTTCAAAAATTCTTTTGAACTCTTTTTCAAAACTTGAAAAGTAAATAACGAAAGACTAAGGGAAAAAAAGCTAGACACACAGGATTTATACTGGTTCGGTCTTAACCTTGACCTACGTCCAGTCCCCAGATCTCTTATGGGTATTTCTACTAATTCAACAGGCTTTAACTACAACAATGTAAATCACACGCAATCCTATTCACCTAGGACTTGCTCCCCCTTACACTTTGTAATTAAACAACCCAACTCACAGGTTCTACAACCTTGAGTTCATACAAACAAATGTTTGAAAAATGTTTTCAAAGAATCAAAACTCTCAAAAGAGTAAATATTGATAAATACTGAAGAACAGATTAAAAACCACAATACAGACTCAAATTGCAAATGTAATCAAATGTAGCTTCGTTGTGTGTGTCTTGCTCTGAGTCTTCATGGCTTTTTATAGGCTAACTAGAGGAAATAACCGTTGCATTTTCTTCTCTAACGTTTCAGCTGTAAATCTGGAAAGTGACAGTTGCATATTTTCCTCTGTTCTTTCAATTCTCAGCTGGAATCTTGGAATATGTTGATGTAGATGGTCTTCCAGATATTCTGTCATTCCATAACCTTCATTTGACCGTTGGAGAGTGATTTAATAGATCCATAATGGTCTGTGTTGAGCCATTGGGATAGAGGAGGAAGATCAACCCTGTTCTTGGTTCTTCATTTATTGCACTTATTCCAGATTTGATTTCATCTTGATCTTAGCTGAACTTATCTGAAAATTACTCAAAACTTCATCAAAGATGTTAGAAGCAATATAATCATATGATAAAACATTTTCAGATTAACCCATAAAAATTTCGCAGATTGACACAATTTAGTTTCAAAATCACCGATGCAAACTCGAGTTTGTAACCTTAGACTCAAGTTTTGGGTTCATCCAAAGAGCATGAATGTTAAGTGAAAGTCTAAACTGAGTTTTAGGAATGGCTGACTCGAGTTTGGCTCTTACAGAGAAGACTGTCAGGCTATGGTCTTTGAATGAGATTTTGGACATGTAGCTAAACTCGAGTTAATTAATGACTAACTTGAGTTTGAGGCTTTGTTACCAGGATAAGCCTAAGTTCAAGAACTTCTAAACTGGAGTTTAGAAACATAAACTGGATTTTTCAAATCAGACACATTGTTGGTCTTTCTGTATAACTCAGACTCGAGTTTACAGATGTAAACTCGAGTTTCAGCAAGAACTGAAACTTTGAGATTTTTCTTAGTCAGGTGTAAACTGGAGTTTGGAAACAGAGGCTGGAGTTTGCAAGACAGGTAATAACTCGAGTGTTTTCTGTTTGGTCTAAACTCGAGTTTTGAGATCCAGACTCGAGTTTGTCTTGTTGTCAAAAACTTTGAGTACTCTCTGTTTCTTCCAGACTTGAGTTTGCCTGAGTAGACTGAAGTTTAGCTTTTCTTGTAAAATTTGAGATACCCTCTGTCTGGTTCAAACTCGAGTTTGTCTACCCAAACTCGAATTTTCCTTTGACAGTGAGTTTTACATCTTATCAAAGACAAACTTTATATTGAGTTTACAATTGTCAGTTATCATCAAAACACTTAGAGAACTAACATTCTCCCCCTTTTTGATGATGACAACACTTGTAAACTTAAAATTTCAACATTTTGACAGTTTGAGCATTTTGAGATGAAGTGTGACAGACATAATATGAAATGCATAAGTAGATATCAGAGTTTGGAAGCGCAGCAAGTAAATGAAATTATCATTTAAACAATAAGTGCATTTCAAAATATAAGTACAACCACAATGATGGAAATAACAGAAAAATTACTACAAAAACTGTACTACAGACTCAGGACTCAAACTGTTCAAAAAACAAATTCCTCTCTCAAGTTTGTTCCTCTGCCTCTGCTTCTGTCTCTGAGGCTTTCTCTCCCCCTTTGTCATCAGCAAAAGAGGTAGTGATTGGGATATCAGAGGTAGGATCAATTGGTGGTGTAGAGGGTAGAGAGGTCTGACTAGTGTCTGGAGCATCTGAGGTAGATGTAGAAGCTTGAAGGTTGAATGTTTCAGAAGGTGGTCAAGTTAGGCCTTCATTGCATCTTGTGTGTCAACCAATGCTTGATTTGTCTTAGTTAGTTCAGACACAATTTTCCCAATCTCAGTTTCCACCTTCGCAGCAAAGGAGTCCAGTGCAGCATCAACAATTTCTTTGACTTTTGCAGCAAAGTTAGAAGGAATGGAAGTCTAAGAAGGTGGAGGAGCTGATTAAGCTTCATGGGCTTGAGAATAGGAGGCTCTTATTCTTGAGGGTGCCCTTGATTGTCAAGATCCTTCAGCATCAAAGCTGAACTTCATAAGGTGGAGTTGAGGCTTCCCAGGTCTAACAATGGTGTCTATGGCCCCAACATGCCAAATCTTGAAGTAGAATAGGATAACAAAGATAAGGGAAGGGAATGGAATATGAGATGTTATCTTAGATCCAAATCTAAATCTAACTATCTCTTCAAACACCCATTGGCCCACACTAATTGGCATTTTATCCACTACAACAGCAAAGGGTGCATAATCTCTCTTGGTGAAGTGGGTGAAATTGCCACCCTTTTGAACTAGGTTCCTATAGTAAATGTACCCTAATGCGCGGAGGGTAGGAGACATAGAAGCTAGGGTAAAGGAAAGAGAAAGCAATTGGTCATCAGTGATAGGCTCATTGGGTTTTAGGATTTCAAGACATTGCCTATTAGAATACTCAATGGAATGGTAAGGAAGAGGATTGTTAATGTCTAAGATTTTATTCAGAATTGCAGCAGATAGGGTAATCTTCTCTCCCCTAACTGTTGTAGTGACCCTCTCCTTATCCAGAATTTGGTCATCATCCTCTATGGTACCCCATTGCATATTGAAGTAGAAGAGTCTCATAATATTGGGGGTATAGTGGGCCGAAATAGATATAAGATTTTTGAATTGATTCAACCAAGGAGAAAGGTCAAGGTGACATTCCTGTTTCAGGGTATCTAGATTCACTGACACTATTGGACAGAAGGGCTTTTTGCCAAATTCTTCTTTGAATTTGGTAGCTTGTTGGTTGGACAGGATTGTGTTCTCAGTGAAGAAGCCAGATAGGGGTGAGGAGTGATTGTAAATTTCAGAAATAGCTTTTGTTACCGATTGTGGAGACTCATGATGATCAGAGGATGGAATGGCAGATGAATGGGCTTTGGAAGATGTTTGGCTTTGGTCAGCTCTCTTCTTCTTGGAAGCCTTGGAGGGTTCATTAGCCTTCTCCTTTCCCTTACCAGAAACAGAGTCTGGTCTCTTTCGCATTTGCTCTTTAGAAGGCTCTTGAATTGACACTCCTTTCTGTCTGGGGGAAGTGTGAGGTATGCCTGGGATTTGCTTGTCAATTCATGAAGCAAACTTCTTGGGTATTAGCTTGCTTCTCATAGGTCTATGAGCAGGGATAGTTTTGACCCTCTGTTGACGGTGTAGAGAAAGAGGTGATGGTGATTTTGAAGCTTCATTGTCTTTGGAAGGTTTGGAGGGTTGATTGGAGGCCATTGTAGGTTGAGAGAGAGTGAATTTGAAGATGAAGCAGAGAGATTGCAGAGAAAACTCTAGGGCAAACTTGAGTTTCGAGGGTTGAAAATGAACAGTCACATCAATCATATATATATAGGGTTTCGACAGACTCGAGTTTACACTAACTGACTCGAGTTTGCATAAATGTACTCTTACCTGGATTTCAAGGATGTATGTGTGAATTCTTGAATCCCCGATAAACTCGTGTTTATGTTTACTGACTCGAGTTTGGGTTTCTTCAGAACTTTCAAATTGCTTTCTGTTTGATG
This sequence comes from Acacia confusa, assembly GCA_037074495.1. Taxonomy (NCBI): domain Eukaryota; kingdom Viridiplantae; phylum Streptophyta; class Magnoliopsida; order Fabales; family Fabaceae; genus Acacia; species Acacia confusa. The sequence goes on along the minus strand of CM073504.1, from coordinate 8,612,130 downwards.
TAGACTCGAGTTAATCACTCATTGACTCGAGTTTGGAGTCTCTTCAGAATTTCAGGCTTCTCTCTGTGTGGTGAAGACTCGAGTTACTAACTTAATGAATCGAGTTTGGGATTTCCTCAAGGCTTCAGGTTACTTTTAGTGTTGCATAGACTCGAGTCACTCACTTAATGACTTGAGTTTGGCCTAACTCTTGGAAATCAACTGCTTTCTATCCTCGATAAACTCGAGTTTCAAATTTGTAATTCGAGTTTGCCTCTTGGCAAACTTTATTGATCATCCTGCAAAAACATATCTAAATACTTTAATTCTTAAGTTAGTATTAAATAATTATCAAAACACTAATTTACTAATATTGGGATAGAGAAAGCTTATAGCTCATTAGGATTTACCATTCCCAATTCTCTTCTTATGAAGGTAAATTGTTCTTTCGCAAGTGGTTTAGTGAAGATGTCAACAAGTTGTTGATGAGTTGGGATAAATATCACCTTGACATCCTTCTTTTGAACATGATCTCGAATGAAATGATGTCTGACATCAATATGCTTTGTTTTGGTATGATAGACAGGATTTTTAACTAAGCTGATAGTGTTGGTATTATCACAGAGAATGGGAATTTCCTTCAAGTAAGTTCCAAGATCTTGGATCTATTGCTTGAGCCATAGGACTTGTGAGCAACAACTTGAGGCAGCAACATACTCAGCTTCAGTTGAGGATACAGCTACTGTGTTATGCTTTTTGCTAAACCATAAGACAAGTGAATTTCCAAAGAATTCACATTGTCCACTTGTGCTTTTACGATTAGTCTTGTATCCAGCATGGTTTGAGTCAGAGTAAGCTACTAAGTGTTCAGGTTGACCTTTGAGAAACCACAAGCCCAATTCTTCTGTATCACGCAAGTATCTAAAGATTCTTTTCACGTGTTCGGCATGGGATTCCTTTGGCGTGGATTGAAATCGAGCACACATCCCCACACTAAATTGTATATCTGGTCTGCTTGCTGTCAAGTAGAGTAATGATCCAATCATTCCTCTATATCTTGTGATATTAAAGTATTTTCCCTTCTCATCGGCATCTAAGGCAGCAGTTGAGCTCATTGGTGTGTCTGCCCCATTGCAATCTTGAAGACCATATTTCTTGAGCAAGTCTCTTAGATACTTGGTCTGAGAAATAAATATCCCATTTTTGCGTTGCTTGATTTATAGTCCAAGAAAATAATTGAGTTCTCCCATCATTGACATTTCAAATTCACCCTGCATAGTTTCAGAGAATTCCTTGCACAAAGCATCATTAGTAGCACTAAAAATAATAGCATCCACATAGATTTGTACAAGTAAGATTTCATTAAGCTTGTTCTTTTTAATAAAAAGTGTGGTATCTGCTCTTCCTCTTACAGATCCATGATCTAGAAGAAATTTACTTAGTCTTTCATACCAAGCTCTAGGAGCTTGTTTTAAACCATATAAAGCCCTTTTCAATTTGAAAACATGATCTGGATGAAATTCATCGTCAAACCTAGGGGGTTGTTCTACATAAACCTCTTCCTGATTAAAGCCATTTAGAAATGCTGATTTCACATCCATTTGATAGAGTTTGAAACCTTTAATGCAAGCAAAGGCTAGAAGAACTCTTATTGCTTCCAATCTTGCTACTGGAGCATAAGTTTCTTCATAATCAATTCCTTCTTCTTGATTATATCCTTTGGCTACCAATCTTGCCTTGTTACGGACAATGATTGCAAACTCATCACGTTTGTTCTTAAATACCCATTTAGTGCCAATGACTGGATGGTCTTTGGGCCTGGGTACCAAGTCCCAAACTTGATTTCTTTTAAATTGGTGTAATTCCTCTTGCATTGCTATCACACAATCATTGTTTGAAAGGGCTTCTTCAATCTTAGAGGGTTCTATTTCTGAAATAAAAGCTGAAAAAGTGACTTCATCCAAAATACTTTGTCTAGTTCTAACTCCTTGATTTGCATCGCCTATAACTTAGTCCAGTGGATGACTCCTACTGTATTTCCAAGCTCTAGGTTGAGTTTAACTAGAGTTTTCACAATCATGTTCAGTTTCAGCTTATGGTTCTCTTTGCAAATTATTTTCGGAATTTGTCAAAATAGAGGGAAATTTTGAAGAGAATTGATCTAGAACTTCATCATCATCATCAATCATGGATTTGTTAGGATTGATTTCACAGAAAACAATATGAATTGATTCTTCTATGGTTCGAGTAGAATGATTATATACTTTATATGCTTTACTCCTAGATGAATAGCCAAGGAATATACCTTCATCAACTTTATAATTAAATTTACCTAAGTTTTCCTTACCATTCTTGTGGATAAAGTACTTACATCTGAAAATGTGCAGATAAGCTATATTGGGCTTTCCTCCCTTGTAGAGCTCATATGGGGTCTTGTTCAGCTTCTTCTTGAGATATGCTCGGTTAGAGATGTAGCAAGTTGTGTTCATTGCATCTACTCAAAACACTTGGGAGGTCTGATTTTCATTCAGCATTGCTCTTGCCATTTCTGTGAGAACTCTGTTCTTTCTTTCTACTACTCCATTTTGTTGGGGAATTCTTGGAGCAGAGAAGTTGTGATCTACTCCCATCTCATCACAGAATTTCTCAAAGTAATGGTTTTCAAATTCGCCTCCATGATCAGTTCTAATTCCTGTAATGGATAAACCTTTCTCGTTTTGGACCTTTTTGGCAAAAACAGCAAATTGATCAAATGCTTCATTTTTAGCAGATAAAAATAAAGTCCATGTATATTTTGAAAAATCATCAACTATAAGTAGAGTGTACAAATTTCCACCAAAGCTTTTAACTTTAGCTGGACCAACTAAATCCATATGCAGTAATTGAAGTGGTCTATTGGATGAGATCTTAGTTTTTTATTTGAATGATGATTTAGTTTGTTTTCCTTTTTGGCAAACATCACAAATCATATCCTTTTTTAAATTTAATTTAGGCAATCCAATAACTAAATCCTTTTTCAGTAATTTATCAAGTTGAAACATGTTGACATGAGCTAATCGTTTGTGCCACAACTAACTTTCATCTAGATTACCAATAAAGCAACTTTCAGGGGATGAATCATTAGAGAGGTTAAGAGTATAACAATTACCTTCTCTTGGAGCCCTGAATAAGGCTTTTGGTTTTACGTTGTCTAAGGTGAGATCATCCTTGTTAACAATCAAGCATTCTTCTGAGGTGAAGATAACTAGGTTACCTTTATCTGCACTTTGGCTTACACTAAGGAGATTATGGCATAGGCCTTCCACAAGGTAGACATCTTTTATTTTTGGTCCATCATTGTTGTCAATTTCACCAATACCAACTATCCTTTCGGATTGATTTCCGCCAAATGTAACCTTGCCACCTTCCATGTGTATGATTGTTGTGAACTTGGATTGATCTTCTGTCATGTGTCTAGAGCATCCACTGTCAATGTACCATTTATTGGATTTTGATGCTTTTAGACATACCTCTTTATTATTAGATTTCTCTTGAGCGACCAGGCAAAGATTTGTGGTTTGCTCTTCATCTTCTTCTTCTTCATCAGATGAACTATCTCCACAGATGACTACATAGACCTTTTTCTTGAATGAGCTGAATTTTGTCTTTTCCTTTTCTTTGTTCTTCAGCTGAGGACATTCAGACTTAATGTGACCCGGCTTGTCACACTCATAGCATATGATAGCCTTCTTTGCTTCTTTGTTGTTGCTGTTCTTGTAGGACTTTCGGAAAGCTTGATCCTTTTTGTAGAATTTTTTGAATCTTCGGACCATCATTCCAATTTCTTCTTCATCTATCTTATCATCATCAGAATTTCTATCTTCCTTGATAGTTTTGAGAGCGATTCCCTTCTGTTTGCCTTCTAATTGGTCAAGTCATTTTCTGAACTTGATTTTGCCTTCGTATTCTGACAAGCTTCCGAAGAGAGCAGCTACGGATTGCATGGATTCTCCTCTTGCTTCCTCAATGGTTGTCACTTTAGCTTCCCAATCTTTGGTTAGTGTATTCAAAATTTTCCTTACCTGAGTTCTTTGATTGTATACCTTTCCCAAGGCTGACAGCTGATTGATCAGGTGAGTGAACCGAAGCTGGAACTCCGCAATTGATTCTCCAGACTTCATGCATAATAGGTCATACTCAGTAGTGAGTGTGTTGATTCTGTTCTCCTTGATCCCTGAGGTTCCTTCATAGGCAACTTCTAATGCATCCCACATCTCTTTAGCACTAGGCAAGTTGCAAATGTGAAAGTACTCCTTTTAGCTCAAGCCACTTTGCAGCATTAGGATGGCTTTGTTGTTAAGAACAATTTTCTTTTGATCATTTTCATCAAACTCAGCTCTCATTTTTGGCACAATTTTCTCACCAACTTTCTTTTTAGGAACATAGTTCCCTTCCTCAATTACTTCCCATAGACCATACTTACTAGCCATCACAAATACTTTGAATTTGGATTTCCAGAATGAGTAGTGTTCACCATTGAAATCGGGTGGTCTGTTTAATGAGGCACCATCTGGTAGAATTCCTTCCATTGGATCTTTTTGTCTAGGATATTAATCCTTTAAGTAGACAACCTATGCTCTGATACCAAATGAAAATGGAAGAAATCACTAAGAGGGGGGTGAATTGGGGATTTCAAAAATTCTTTTGAACTCTTTTTCAAAACTTGAAAAGTAAATAACGAAAGACTAAGGGAAGAAAAGATAGACACACAGGATTTATACTGGTTCGGTCTTAACCTTGACCTACGTCCAGTCCCCAGATCTCTTATGGGTATTTCTACTAATTCAACAGGCTTTAACTACAACAATGTAAACCACACGCAATACTATTCACCTAGGACTTGCTCCCCCTTATACTTTGTAATTAAACAACCCAACTCACAGGTTCCACAACCTTGAGTTCATACAAACAAATGTTTGAAAAATGTTTTCAAAGAATCAAGACTCTCAAAAGAGTAAATATTGATAAACACTGAAGAACAGATTAAAAACCACAATACAGACTCAAATTGCAAATGTAATCAAATATAGCTTCGTTATGTGTGTCTTGCTCTGAGTCTTCATAGCTTTTTATAGGCTAACTAGAGGAACTAGCCGTTGCATTTTCTTCTCTAACGTTCAGCTGTAAATCTGGAAAGTGACAATTGCATATTTTCCTCTGTTCTTTCAATTCTCAGCTGGAATCTTGGAATATGTTGATGCAGATGGTCTTCCAGATATTCTGTCATTCCATAACCTTCATTTGACCGTTGGAGAGTGATTTAATAGGTCCATAATGGTTTGTGTTGAGCCATTGGGATAGAGGAGGAAGATCAACCCTGTTCTTGGTTCTTCATTTATTGCACTTATTCCAGATCTGATTTCATCTTGATCTTAGCTGAACTTATCTGAAAATTACTCAAAACTTCGGCATTATGACTGTGTAAGCTCACTCCTTCATCTTTTATCATTTTGAATCTGGATCTATTTATAGATGAAGGTCTTCTAAACGTTGGAGAATATAGCCGTTGTAATCAGAACCATTTGAGGATGTGGCAGTTGGAAACTAGCCCTTATTTTTATGCTTTTTGGACTAACAACTTAGCAACTTGATCTTCAAGTAATCCTTCGTTTGATCATCTGAAACATGTCCACAAATGATGTAAATGATGTTAAGAAGTGATGCAAATCATTTGCGTAATGTTCTTGATGATCTAGATCAGATTCAGGAATTTCGAAACTTTAATTTTTCTGAAGTTACAGTGGAAACTCGAGTATTGAATTGGAAACTTGAGTATTGAGCTTCTAGCATTACTTTAGATTTTTCTCTGTCTGATCTATGCTCGAGTTTTGCTTCCCATACTTGAGTATTGAAGATTCTCTCACATTCATAGCTCTCTGTCTGACCTATACTCGAGTATTCAAGTTGTTCTGGCCCTTAGTTACTTTCTGACTTGATATAGCTTCATATTTAGCAAACCAATTATCCTCATACAGCTCTTTGTGTCTTCTTTCCAAAGCAACAAGAATCAGATCTTAATTTCTTAGAATTCCCTCGTTATGATCCATTGAAAGAAGATTGTTCTTTAACCATCGTTTTTGCATCGTTCTGAAAAGTCAGTCAACTTTCGAAGATCATATCTCTCTGGTATATTCTTCATCTTAGTTGAATCAAGTATTGATGGAAAGCCTTATGAGTCTTCTTTCATTTGCCACCGATTTCAGCTCATTCTGATTTGTAGATTGTGAGTTACACTCAAAATATTGAAGCTTGGTCTGATGTGTGGCGTGGATATTTTATCCAACTTAGGAAATTCATAGCTCTTTCATCGAATCTGAAGATGGAATATCACCTTAAGGGGGTGAATAGGTGATTTAAAAATTTAATCGTTTAATCAAAATTATGGCGAATTAAGACAGAATGCTAACTGAGCAGGAATTTAAAGAAGAAAGGACACGAGGCAATTTATCCTGGTTCTAATCTTGACCTACATCTAGTCCCCAAGAACCCCTTGGAATTTTTTACTAACTTTTCAGAGATTACAAATACAGCTTGGGATGATCCTCTCACTCACGGACTCACTCCCCCTTACTACTTGTAATCTAACACCCACACTTAAGGTTCCACAACCTTAAGATTTTACAACTGAATGAAATGAATGTTTTTATAACTCCTCACGAGTAGATGTAAATGATCACTAAAGAACAGGAAAATATCCAAAGATATTGAGAGTAATGAAACTGATGAGATCAATAACTCAGAGTAAATGCGCAGAGTTTCGGTAGTTGGTTGAATTGAATGTTTGGGCATTTATACTCTTTCGCCATTAATGCCGTTGGGAGGAACTTGAGAGTTACTGTTGTGACTTATTTAATTTTCCATTAGACACAGCTCTGTTCTTCGTTCAACCAAGTGGAGTTGAGGCTTCATTAAATGAAATCTGTTCTTTCATTAAATGTGTTTGGTTGTTGAGAGTGCTTTTGCAGGAGAATGTCTTGATTAAGTAAACCTTGGAAGAATGTTTCTCTCTGCTGCACAGCTTGATTCCATTTGTTGCCCTGTTTCTGCTGCTATACATTAAATGTAGTGACGTGAGCATTTGCTTTATGAAGTTTTTGAATAATGCAGCGTTTAAATCCTTGAAATCACTAGCAAACACGTTAGAAACATTTTATATATCATTCTAAGTGATTCTGGAAGATTTAGACCAAAGATCAAGATTTTCGCAGAATCAGAGATCAGTGATAGTGACAAGAACTCGAGTTCTAGAACTTGAGTTCTTATACAAGAACTTGAGTTCTTTTGATTTCCTTATGAACATTTTGGATCTGCAATATAAGAACTCGAGTTGATCACCAAAAACTCGAGTTTTAATTTCCGCTTCAAATTGGTTTTCAAAGAACTTGAGTTTTGAATCATGAACTCGAGTTCTTGTCTAAGAACTCGAGTTCTTAAACTTTGATTAGATACCACATGAAGGAACTCGAGTTCTTCTATGAGAACTCCAGTTCATGAACTTGAGTTCTTTTCCAAGAACTCAAGTTCTTAGTCTTGACCGAATTTCTTACAGAAAGAACTTGAGTTGTTTACCAAGAGATCAAGTTCATGAACTCGAGTTTGGTACTAATGAACTAGAGTTCTTAAGACTCTGAAACATTTTTCTACTGCCAAGGGTTGCGAACTCAAGTTCTTGACCCAATAACTCGAGTTCTTCATTTTGCCAAAATGAGAGTTGGAGTTTTAAGACATGAAATCGAGTTCTTATTTAAACCAATGATTTACAAGTGTTTAGTTATCATCAAAACGTAGTTGAGAACTAACATAATCTTCTTTTTGCATGAAATTTTGTCAAGATGATGAATTGGATGTCTAGTTTCAGCCAAATTTCACCTCAATCCGATGTCTGGTTTAGGAGATATCATCGATTTACCAGACCTTGCCCAAAGCTGAATTGAAATAGAGGTGAACAGAGTTGCTGACCAATGCTGACACTCGAGTATTGAATTAGAAACTCGGGTATTGTCGGGTCCAGACGCGCCAGAGAAGTTGAAAACACCATAGTTCACATACTTGAGTATTGACCTCCATAGCCCAAATTTTGACTTGGAAACTTGAGTTGACTCCCAAACCGGAGTTTCCCAAACTTTAGTTTTCCAAACCACAGTTTTCTCATCCAGAAGCAAATTTTTGCAGTAAGCTTGTATACTTGAGTTTTGACCTGGAAACTCGAGTATTCTCTTCCAGAACCTGATTTTTGCTATTTTCAACTTTGAATTGGCCCAACCAACCTACATTTAATTGTGAAGACTTGTAATAACAATTTAAGACCTTGTATAATCATTTTTCTCATTCTTTTTGACAAGATCTTCCTTTTCTTCAATCTCTTCACTTGGTCATTCTTCACAACTCTATTCTTTCTTTCTTCTTCTCTTGAGCATTCTCCATAGACATATCTGAGTTGTTCTTGAATAAATATATCTCATTTACCAAGCTCTTTCTTCTTTAATCTCTTCTTTTTCTTCTCTTCATTTTCCTTATCCTCATATACATCCTCTTTCTCTTTGATCTTCTTCTTTTTTATCAATCTTTATGAATGAACTTCACATCATTGATTCTACATTAAAATTCAAGAATTCATCAATGAAGAAGATAAACATATTGCTCAATCTTGTTGCTCTTACTAATGGCATATATAAGACATCATCAAAACTAATCATATTTAACAGGGGGCTGATGCTACATGATTTATTTAATCCTTTACAAGACTTTTATGTGTAACTTGGTCTCCACTTACTTAGTTGCAAATATTGAATAAACATTCAGAATTAATCCTTAATCCCTTATGTCCCATTTGTGCCAACATATGGCTCAAAATTTTAAGTTTTGGCAAAATTAGTTAAGATTAATCTTTCACCAAAATCTCACTATTTCTTTTCTCTAAATGCAAATACATCATATCTGGAATTTGTCACAGCAAATTTAGGATATTACATGTTCAGTAAAAATGAGGGAAAAATTTCCCTCTTCTCCCTCCCTCCCACTCCCCTCAAACCAAACAGGGCCTAAATCCATAGCCTTACACATTTAGTTTGGTTCCAATCCTAAGCTATCTGATACACTTCTCAACAGTTCCTTTATGATTTATATGATTCTCTTGAAACACATAAATCTAGTGTCATTGAGGCATCAAGAACTGACCTTAATTTGTACTAAGTTGAAAATAAAAGCTAGGTTATGAAAGCTATTATATTATTAATTATTAGGTTAATATAATATTTAATCCCTCAAGTTTGCCCACATTTTGGTTTTGGTCCATCAAGTTTCAAACTATAAATACCTGGATCATTTTGCCCTTATAGAGGCCAAAACCTATGGTTTGAAATTTGAGAGACCAAAACCAAAATAAAGGCAAACTTGAGGAACTAAAGATGCTATTAAACCTATATTATTCAACAAGTTATAAAATCAGATATAGCTAGTATTTAATGTTGGGATCCATACACACAATGGAATTAAAATAAAATTATGAATCCTGAAGAAGATCGCTCAACCGCGTTTAAATTAAGGTTCATTATAAGAAACCGTACCTTTCAAAAGCTCGTGTGCATCTTATTTTATTTGAACTGATGAGCTACCTTCTTAATCAGCAGAAGTTGACTATTCGAATCGCCTTCCTCTATCGGTATCCACACCGAATAACTTTTCAATACGAACGTTAGCGTGCTAGCGCCTTCTTACTTTTTGCGTCTTACGCCTTTTCTTTTCTCTAGGGCTTTCTTTTGCAGCTATTCTCTTCACTTTAATACGACTAGATCAATGTCCTTTTATAGAGTTTCTTAAACCCTAATTGGGTCATATTAAAATATTCAAGATTAATCTCAATTAATCTTGAATTCGAATTTTAGATTTAAATAACATTAATTAAATCTATCTAATAGATCTAATCTAATCTATTTATTTAATCTAAAATTAAAAGCCTACAGATTTAATTTGTCTTTATAAATTAAATATGAGAAAAAATATATATCTATTTAATTAAAATTGAGATACTATATCTCAATTTAAATTAAATAAGATATATGATATATTTAATTTGAAAATTAAATCAGAGATACAATATCTCTATTTAATTAGATATATAATTGATTTATCTTCATAAATCAAATATGAGATACGATATCTCAATTAGTTTTAGTTATATAATAATTAGCCCATAGGGCATAATTTCCAATAGTTATAACCTAAGCTTACTAATTAGTGTATGTTCACATTTGATGCCAAAAGCACTTTTTTTATTCATACCATGGTTTCTGAGTAAATTAGTTAAACACTCATTTAAAATGCCAAAATCTATTCTAAAGCTCAAAACCATGGTTTCAAAAAAAGCATTCTAGCCTAGTCTTTGGCAAAATCTATTCTCAAAAGCTATTTTTTTAATCTATTTTTTTCTCCCCAAAATCTATCCTTTTTGAATTGAAAAGGTGGTCAAACGGCTTTGTATGTTGGGATATTGAAGTAGAACCCTCCACCTTCCTATGTAAGGGAACTACTTTGCCACAAGGGCAATACACCAAGTGCTTTCCAAAATATATTCTTTAAATGCTAATCCAAACCTATAAGACTTGTTATGTTGCATAACTAAATTAAACCAGTAGGTAGATGAGGAAAATGGAACTCATGATGGACAGAGACTTTGAGAAAATCTATCTAGCAGTGTACTTATTAGTTGACAACATTTCAAATCTTTTTATTTGAGAACGTACAATTTTAATAATAAAATTTTGGGAAAATTGACCTGGAGGCCCAATATACAAAGATAAATGCAAAAAAGGCCCTACACACTTTCCCACACTAGAAAAGGCCCTAAGGCGTTTTCTGGTATTAACTTCCAAAAGAAATGACAAAAACCCCCTGGTCTTAAAATAGAAAGACAGAGTCTATTTCCCACTGAAAACGTGAGAGAGAATCAAAACCTAGGTTTTTTTAGACAGAAACGTTGCTTCCATGATCATTTAGCTATCTCTTTCATCTTGCTTCGTTTGATCTTTGTGTTCCATTTTTTTCCTCTGCTAGACTGAAAGCAACTCATTCTGGTTGTAAATTGTTAACTGAACGTGGTGGTTATTGCTGTTCATCAACTTCGGAAGTTTGGGTTACTAAAATGTTGGAGCTTGAACTCATTTATTATACTATCTAGTAGAAAAAAGGCAAGAAATGCTAAGTTTTTCATCAAGATAGCTTAATCACCATCCTTCCTCTTTTTTAATCTATGTAGGGTGGGGTCAATAAAATGTTGCTCTGTTTTTTGTCACACAAACAGAGGGAAATTTATGTATTTGAGTGGGAATGAGTGAAAGTGATCAAGGAATGAAGTTTGAAAAATGCTGAAATTTGTTAGTTGTTAAAACCTACAGTTTTAGTTGTTAATAGCATCTATTTTTGTTGTTAATATGGATGTTTAACTTGTTAATACGATGCTTTGTTTTTTGGGCATTGAAACAGAGGGAGGTCTGTTAGTGGGAATGTGAAAATACTAATATGGGAGAGTTGTTCATACCTACAATTTAAGTTGTTAATTCCTTTAGTTGTAGTTGTTAATTCTACTGTTAAAGTTGTTAATACTAACTCTGTTGCATATTGTAATTACAGATGGCTAATAGTTCAGGGAAGAATATATTATGTTTCTTTAAAGGGATTATGTACTTGTTAATAGGGGGTTGATTGTGTTGCTAATCATGCTTATATACTTGTTAATGGGTGATGATTGTGTTGTTAATTGTGCTGATAGTGTTGTTAATATGGGATGATCGTGTAGAAACTTCCCTGAACTTCCCCCCACATAAAAGAAACATAATATATTCTTCCCTGAACTACTAGCCATCTGTAATTACAATATGCAACAGAGTTAATATTAACAACTTTAACAGTAAAATTAACAACTACAACTAAAGGAATTAACAACTTAAATTGTAGGTATTAACAACTATCCCATATCAGTACTTTCACATGCCCACTAACAGACCTCCCTTTGTTTCAATGCCCAAAAAACAAAGCATCATATTAACAAGTTAAACAGTCATATTAATAACAAAAACAGATGGTATTAACAATTAAAACTGTAGGTTTTAACAACTAACAAATTTCAGCGTTTTTTAAACTTCATTCCTTGATCACTTTCACTCATTCCCACTCAAATACATGAATTTCCCTCTGTTTGTGTGACAAAAAATAGAGCAACATTTTATTGACCCCACCCTACATAGATTAAAAATGAGGAAGGATGGTGATTAAGCTATCTTGATGAAAAACTTAGCATTTCTTGCCTTTTTTCTACTAGATAATACAATAAATGAGTTCAAGCTCCAACCTTTCAGTAACCCAAACTTCTGAAGTTGATGAATAGCAATAACCACCACGTTCAGTCAACAATTTACAACCAAGATGTGTTGCTTTCAATACAGCAGAGGAAAAAAGTGGAACACAAAGATCAAACGAAGCAAGACGAAAGAGATAGCTAAATGATCATGGAAGTAACATTTCTTTCTGAAAAAACTTAGGTTCTGATTCTCTCTAACGTTTTCAGTGGGAAACAGACTTTGTCTTTCTTTTTTAACACCAGGGGCATTTTTGTCATTTCTTTTGGAAGTTAATACCAGAAAAAGCCCTAGGGCATTTTTTGGTATGAGAAAGTATGTGGGGCCTTTTTTACATTTATCTTTGTATATTGGGTCTCCAGGTCAATTTTCCCTAAAATTTTATGTTAGGAACATATAACAACATTAAGTTTTTATAGGTGTTAAAATATATATAAACTATACAAAAGGACAATTTTACCACATCCACTAACTTGTCACAAACGACTGTTACTTTACTGTATATGGGCCCCACATATTGTCCACTTTATCATTTGTGCTAACTACAAACACAACTTAGCTCTATTAGGGTCACCCATTTGTATTTCTCCTCCATGATTTCACTGGTCTTCATCTAATTTCATACAAGCCCATAAACAATTGGATATCAAAGAACAAAATCAACATAAGCAAAGATGAAAAATACATAACAATGGTTAGCAAAACTAAAAAAACTTCCAAAAGGGGGAAAATTGAAGATAGAGATAATGGAATTGGTGTCACAAAGGCCACAAAGTTAGCAGTTTTTATCTGCTTCTCCCACCTAATCTTGGTTTTTTTCTTTCTCCTACGTTGGCAAAGATGCCACCACCATTAGAAGCTTCACCTTTGAGCTCTTACCCTCTCAATGCTTTGATGTGTAACAAAGATCGTGGGTCTCGACAGTATAGCATGAAATCTGCAAATACGGCAAGCTTGTGGATGTCAGCCAACCAAGGAAGAGAGTGTGAGTGAGTGAGTGACTGTGGGAGAAAAAGATAATGGGTGAGAGAGCTCAATGAGGTTGTTGTTGGAATGTGAAGATGTAGTTTAAGACTATGGAATTGGTGGAGTAGGAGGAGGAGAAAAGATAGAGAGGAGAGAGTCCGAGAGAGAGGAAGATTCTGGAATAGAGAAAGAGGAGGGAGCACATATGTTTCACTGATATCAACACGAGACACGAGATACAACACGACTCGATGCTTTGACACCTTAATTCTAAAAAAGTTTAAATTTCAACACGTTAAGACACATTTTGATATTAAATACAGGAGAAGGACAAGATCACTAGTTTAGAAAGGCGATAACTGTAACATCCCGCCTTAAAACAGCGGAATTTTTTTTTTAAACGTTGATCAGAGTAGCGCAATGAATAACTGAACCTTAACATTACATAACCACAGTGTAAGTGTACTTATACAGTCATCTACTATCCAAAAGGAAACAGCACCTAACTAGGCATATAAAACTAAAACCATAAAATTCCTTCTGCCGTCCTATGCCAGTCGCTTACCCCTATCTTCAACCCCTTGGTTCGTCCGAACCTGAAGCTACAACTGAGATCCAATTACCATTTGGATCTCAGGTAACGGTTAACCTTATGCTCAAATAAACAGTATATGGACAACAGTTATTCACAAACTTATAACAGCAGTAAATCACTATATAAGCACATAGCAGATGTATGATCACAACATTGACAGAACATAAGCACAAAGCAGTATGTAAAGTCCCACAACATATTTGCACATAACCAGTACCACGACAGCCCATCGTGTCATCAGCGCTAGGACAACCCAACGGCGTTATCAAGACTATAACCATTATAAAGCTGTATGTATAACTGCAACTCTAGACAGAGCCTCAGTATATAAACATATCTATCACATATATGTATATGAGCAGCATAAGTGTTAAGGTTACAATACGCGTCCGTATCTTCGTTGATGATTCTTGGCACGTTTGTTGAATTATGGTACGTTTGACACGGGACGATGGCGGTATGACAACGGTGACAGCGGAAACAGCTGTTCGTGGTTTCGGATATCCTATAAGGATAATATCACTTATATGAATATTTAAGACCATAACTGGCAATTTAGGTACAAATTACCATTTTGCCCCTAGTTTGACTACTTGGTGGAATTTTGCCAGAGTTTCGCTATTTTGACTTTAAACTCTCAAAATTTTGCTATAACCTTTCCTCTAACATATTCCTAAGATGAATATCATATTTATTCCTAAAACATGATATCTAAGCTAACTTGAAAAATTAGGGACTACTCTAGCAATTCTACTATAACTACCGGAAGAGCTACTTAAGCTAAAGACTAAGGACTGAAGAACTTACTCAGAGCTTTGCTACAGATTTCTCCGGACTCCTCCTTCTTCCTTCCTCTCCCAAGTTTCGAAATTCTCAAGAGAATTTGGTGTGAGAATTGTGAAAGGATGAAGGGGTATTTATAGGAAAAGGGAGTGGCAATTTCGTAATTTCGCTGAACTTTGTCTGGTTGAATTCTGACCGTCGGATCGCACTTTTTTGAAGTGGCTTGATCTTGGCCCTCCACCTATAGGCCAACCTTCCCCCCCTCCCTCCCTCAAAAGAAGACAAAATTGATGACCTCATGTTCATGACTTCATCCTTACTTTATCAGATAAAATTCCTGGTTCGGTGTCCTGATCGCGAAATTCTGTAAAAACTTAAAATTCCGAAAGCAGTACCCTAAAGGTCTTTGCTTCCTCTTCGAGAATATTGGGTTTTCCTAACCTTAAACTCTCATTAAGGACATTCCGTTACCAACTGAAAATCCTCGGTAATCGTTACCGGTTACAGAAATAACGTCGGTCGGCGCTAACTTTTGGACAAAATTTCACTGATCAATAATATATTCTAGTTTTTCTCAACTTATCCCCGGATTCTTGCATCTGAATTATTTTCCATCGGTTCTCATTTTGACTATCTGCTTTCATTCTGCAAAATATCTTCTTAGCCTGATCTCCAAATTGCTCTGTCGGTTACAGAAATAACTCCGGAGGCAGCCTACATCAAGCTAAAAATTCACTTGTTCACAATATACTCTGACCCTAAAAACTTAGTTCAAGGTTTTCTAGGTAGGATTTTATTTCTATCCGTGGTCATTTATCCTGTTCACATTTTTATAATATTACTTAATTACCACATGTCTTAACTTATAATGTTATTTTAATGCAAATATCTAGATATTAATTTCTCTTCATCCTTATCCTTTCCCTTAAATTTTTCGGCCAGCACACATATATACATATATTATTATTTTTTTCCAATTTCTATTAACTCTAATATTTCATTTCTCTTGCACTTATTTCTCCCAAAATTTTCCTATTGGTCCATAAGTAATTACATGGATTTAGGCTTCTAGAATTACTTGAATAATCCTAAACCTTTGATCTTTGCTTTTCAAAATTACATCTTTACCTTTATTAATTACTTAATTTACCTAATTTGATACTACAAGTTCAATTAGCCCCTTAAACATGAGTTTAACAATTCTTTTAGGATTAGGGATTTTTATGTACTAAATCCCAAATATTCTTCTTGATTTCTTATTTCATTTTTCTTTATTTAATTTGGCCAAAAATTTCGGCCCTTAATAACAAATAATTATTTTTGTTTATTTTTCATATTTCCTAAATTTCTATAATCTTATAAAATTCCCAAAAATTACTTAATTAATCCCTTACTAATTGTTGATAATTTTCTTAATTAAAATTAATCATTTTCTCACAACAATTTTATTGATATTAATAATTTAAGTTCCATGCAAAATATCGAAAATCATAGAATCAATTTTGGTTCCAGAATACTTTTTAATTTTCCTTCCTTTTATTTTCAAAGGAAGTAATTTATTAAATTGCCTAAATTAAGGATAATATGCTTTCTAAATTTTTAATAATTATTCCATGCCTTCTAGAATTTTTCATAATTCTCCTTAGGATGTTTCATGGTCCTAAAATGCATCTTTCACTTTTTTTGTTTTGACAATAAATTTCCTCTAATTTTCTTAGTGTTTCATGTTGAAGCTAAAACCTTCATAAATGGGCATTTTTTTTTAATTGCAACATAATATTCCATATAATAATTATCCGGGTATTACAATAACTAAAAGTTTTTTCACAATTAGGATTTGAACTAACACGTGTATAATTCAAAAATTATACATAATGGTTAGAAGGAACCTTATTTAAATTTTTTTCTTTATTAAACTTGTAGGCCTGAACCTTGATTTTGTCATTCAAGCTGAATTTATTGGAATGTCCCTTTATTTTATTTTTCCTTTTTTTTTGTTATCATTTTTTTCAATTTGAATTTTGAGGAGATGAATTTATTAAAAGTCATCATAATCAATTCACATGTAAAATTGTAAAAATAATCAAATCGACAAAACCAAAAGGCCATTAACTTCGATTCAACATGTGCCCGACCTGGCTCGATTCAATGCACATAGTTAGAATATTAGATACTTTGTTTTGGACATTTGAAGGAAACAACCTTAATTTTCATACTTCTTCCTCCCACAATCCCGCACCTACATCGACTTCGTTCTCTCATAACCTTTTCGGTCACTCTACTGCGTTTGTCACCTTCCTAACTTTTCCTTATGCAAGTATATCGGCTGCTTCTACATCTCTGTGATTTGGCCTCAAATTCATTCCGATAAGTCCTTTCTGGTACCTAACACAATATAAGTTGTTAAAAGCCTGAAAAATTAGATGGACTACAACAGGGAAGCAAGAGAGCCATAGAGGTTCGTACCTATGAGTCTACGACGGTGAAGATGCTAGAAGGTGAAGATTGAAGGCAAGCGAAGAAAGAAGATGAATAAAATGCATATTGAAGATCGACCGCGATGACATAAGAACACCAAAGAAGGCAGCAGACTTGGGTAAAGCTTAGGTTTAGATCTGAGAAGGTGAGAAAAGGGACTTAGGTGTGACGTGCGAAATAGAGAAGATGATCTATCTCTTCTCTGTTTCGTTTCTGAAAATGGATTTTTTTTAAAAAAATTTTAATTTAAAAAAAAAACCATTTTTTATGCCCAATTTACCCCTTGATTGTGTCCGGCACAGTCAAAGACGCGTTTCAAATTGGTCAATGTGTTAGTGACTATTGGCCATGTCCAACACGCATGTCGATACATGTTAGATTGTGTCCTCGTTCGACATGCATATTTTTGGAAAATATGCATGTCTATGCTTCATAAGGGAGCACTGGGAAGGGGTAGAGAGATGAAGATAAAGGAGGAGGAAATATTTTTTCCTTCTTATATTTTATCTTTTGCCCTTCCACATTGGTATTATTATCGGAACTGGGGGCATATCCTTTGATTAGACACCAGGTGTTTGTCCCATTTGGATTGTCCATATTTGATATTTTTTAAACTGGAGATTTTTAAATAAAAAAATCAGTTATTGAAAACAATATTAGTTAAGTGATTATTTTTATTTTATATTTTCTACCCATAAAATAATTTTTTTGAGAGAATAAAAAGTTAAAAAAAATCTAATCCAAACTGTCTAAATCCCATTTGGAAGGTTTAGTGGGACGAGCGCCTGGTGCCTATCCAAAGGATAGGCATTGAAACCATTTCCTATTATTATCCTGCTATATCACCCATTAGGGTCAAACTTCTTTCTCTATCAATTTTAGACATAGTGTAACACCCCAAATTTTATACTACTTGTTGTGTTCATTGACACGTAGTATTAGGAATATTAACAAAGTTGACGGCGTACATATCAGAGTAAAGTAGAACAAAGAGCATGCATTATTGCTTGGATGATGAGTAATTGGTATAAAATGCCTAGACATAAGCTGATAAATTAAATATCTCGAAGGGATATTCATGTGATACAATTTACAGAGACTCAAATACAACTCTTTGCTAAACCAAGTCTTAACTAGACTTATGGCTTGGAACCCAATTTAGTTAATCAAAACTATTGGTCAGATTGGTGTTTAGTCTAGGGGGAGTCTCTCCATCTTTCACGATGACTAATTGTTAAAACCACATAAACCAACCCTTTCTTAGTTTAAGCATCAATGACTTGAAACAACTCTATCAGATTTATGCCAGAAACTATGCCCTCTTAACCTTCTTCTGACTTTCATCTTGATAGGTATCTCTTAATGGCTCTATCTACTTTGCCTTTCTAGGTTCATATTTTTTTTTTCCTTGAACCATTAGTCAAAGTCTAAGATTCAATTGGATTGAATCTCAGGTAATAGTTAACCTTATGTTCAAGTGATGAAAATATTCACAATATGGATATCAACATTCAGTTATCACAATATATAGCATACAACAAATGTAATGTTTAACAATGTATGTAGAAACATCAGTACCCGACTATAATAGCACACATCACATGTATCGCTACCGGTAAATGCACTCACCAGTGCCACATGTCCTCAGTGCTAGGAAAACATATATGCAGTATTATCATGACTATAATCCACATCAATTGAATGTAAACATGTGTCTTAAGACCTAGTCTTAGTCACAACGCATGGCCCAAGACTCTGTCTTGCCCATGACTCCAATCAATCATGAATCAAACAATCATACATAGGTATACAAGACACAGAAGATTTAAATTTACCAATACGCAAATGTATCTTTCTTTCGCGTAGTTAGAAATGCACTCTACCTTTGAATCCGAGCCCCCCTATAATATTACCGTTAGATTATTTCCTTTTCCATAAATTATATGATATTATAATTGATATCATTTTGACTAGAATAATATAAAAAAGGATATTTTCACCTATTTTGACCTTTTTACCCTTAGTGGATTAATTATCCAATAATTTTCGTTAATTTTCATTAAAAATGCATTGCTGGATTTTCTAGCCAGATTTTTTCATAACTTTGAAAAATCATAACTAAATATAAAAAAAATCCAATTTGAGTGATGAAAAAATATACATGACCCTTGACATGTCTATTGTTAATAAAAAATAATGGCAGAAACTCAAAATGAATGGGTCATTCCCAGTTTTTAAGTTTTCCAACACTGTTGAGATTATAACTCTAGAAACATGGATCTAAATGAAAAATTCATATCTTTTTGTACAAGACTCTAAAACACGTTTGTGATATATCCCAAGAAATATGTTTGTGTCCTCTACAGTTATGGAAATTTTCATGATTTTTAAGCATCGTTAGATAGGCCAAAAACCATGTATGCAATAACTACTCATATTGAACTTCCAGAAATAAGGTCTAACTTAAAAAATTCAGAACTCCTTGTCCAGAACTCAAAATTTTACAAGTTTTATATCAATAGAAATCCTTGGATGTCTACTTTATTTATGGAAAATCTCATGATTTTTGAAGATCATTTGCTATATAAAATAATGCCTACAACGTGACTGATTCCATAAAAACAGAAATCTAGAGATTTCTCAACTTTCACAATCTTGATCCTTTGATCCCAAAAAAATCATTTTTCATAATGTTTTCACTCTAATTTTCGTTTTAAAAGCAATGGAGAGTTTCAAAATATGTAAAGAAATTTACTTCACAATTTCCTAGATTAGACTACAATTCTAGCAAAATCTAAAAAGTTAAAGCTCAAGAATTTACCTCTTGAAGTTCTTACTCCTTCTTCCTCCTTCTCTTGCTTTAACTTTCACCCTAGCTCTCTATTTTACTCAATTGGGTTTGATTTGATTTTGGTGTGAAGAAAATGAAGAGAAAGAGCATGTATTTATAGTGGAAATCAAGCCCTTAACTCAAACTACCAAACTATCCTTGCAAAATATCACACTTTCTTAGCTTAAACAACAAGTTGTTCAGCCTTTATCTCCTCCACACAACCTAGGACGTTTTTTTATGGCTGATTTGGGACCCTTGGATTACTTTTACATTTTTCAAATTCTCAAGGCTTGTTAGCTTTAAAATATCAAGATGTTTTAGTTTAATCACATGTGCTCTTATAATCAATCTTGGATATCTTGGCTAATAATCACCCCATGTGCCCAGCTGGAATTGTGGACTTTTGGAGCTGATTATGAAGTCATTTTGATGACATAATCAAGGCCTTAGGTGTCCTAAAATACCACATGTCTATACCTAATTGGTTTGCCAATTAATCAAGAGTATTTTCATGTGTTTTATTATGAAATCTTATCCAAATCCTCCTCTCACATGTGCTGGATGTTTTTTATGACTTTTGGGGCAGACTTCATGATGCCAATTAATGTCACAAGATAAGCCTTTAGTTCTTTTTAAACTAGATGACAACTTGTAGTTGATTAGTTAGCCTATCTAGTTGCCTTTGAATATTTTATCTTGCAAACTTGACTAATAATCATCCACCTATGTCCAACTAAAATTGTTGACTTTATGGGCTGATTAGTGAAGTCATTTGGTGACTTAATTAGGTATCCCTTAATGCCAAATGCCAATGTGCAATTTGTTTGTCAACTAATCAAGGGCATTAGTATATTAATCATCAAGCTTCATCACTTCTTCTTGGCCTTATTTGATTTGAAAATAACAGGCCCTATTATATGTCTTTATTGCCTTTTATCCATTTAAAATTAAATGCACAAGTTGGATAAAAATCAAGTTGATATTTAACCCAAGCTTGACATGTGTATTTGTAGTACAAATTCAATAAATATTAGGTGTTTTATTTCCTTAAATATCTATTTATTTTCATTGTCATCTACCTCTTGTATTTAGGCTAAAATATAGTCCTAATAAGTAGTGACAAATGTTTTACCTTAATTTCAATTAAGGCAAGTTCATTTGTTAGGAATTGTTGTTAATATATACCAATTTGGCTAAGTGTTATTCATACACTTTCTTGATTCCTTTTGATTGGAAATCACCATTATTATTTATGTGATTTTATGTCACATATATTAACCAATTTAATTCTAATCACATATTCCACAAGTGCCAATTAAATTTAGTCATATATTCATATAATACAGGATTTTCGGTAAATCGAAAATCGTGTATTACACATAGTCCATGCAATGGAGTTGATAAATGTGGTAAAATTGCCCCATTTTATAGAATTTATATATATATTAGCACCCATAAAATTTAATGGTGCTAGATGCCCCTAGCATAAAACTTGGTTTTTAAAATTGCACATTTGCCTTTTTTTTCACTCTTTATAGCATAGCAATAAAAAAGTTTTATTCTTTTGGCTGAGAAGAAAAAAGTTGGATAAAATAATAAGGGAGGAGTGGAAATGGAGAGAAGAGAAAACTAGAAAAAAAAATATCACTCATCTTGTTTAAAGAAAATAAAATTTGAAGAAAATGAGTAATATTTAAATTATTAAAATACCCATACTCTAAGTCAAAATACATAAGTTTACAATTAAATTAAATATATTAAAATAAATTAAATTACTTCGTATATACACATTAATAACGCCAAAAATATCATTGTTCTAAATTTAGAGAAAATAAGAGGACTAGAGAGTAGTAGAAGAGAAAGCAATAACAAGACAATAGAATGAGAGAGAATAGAATGACCTATCTCATTCACTTTGTTTCATTGATTTGTCAAAACCTTATGCATGACCTCTATTTATAGGCCTCCATACATTGAAGATTACATAAGAGTTACAAGCATATAAAGAAGGGAATTAAGCAACATAATGGTGCAATTGGAGGTTATATGAAATATGTACTAAGGCTCACTTAATTTGGTAGTTATAGAATGTAATGTCAATTACCATGAGATGAAATCCTATGCATGGAGTTATGAACATCCACACATATATTTTTTATAACACTTCCCCTTGAATGTTCATAAACAAATATTGTGCCTCGTTAAAAACCTTACTAGGAAAAATTCATCGGGACAAAAACCTAGTGAAAGAAAAAGAGTACACAATAAATATTAAAGTCGCCTCATTAAAAACCTTAATAGAAAAATCTAGTAGGACAAAACCTTGGTTGAGGAAAAGAGTACAACATGGTATCTACTTCCCATGATGATAATATTGTATTTAATCCTCACATGGTCTCTACTCCCCTGATGATAATATCATATTTACTCCCCCTAATGACAATATCACTTTCAATGACTTTTTGAGCATATCTTTCTTTTAGCTGCCAAACTATGAATGATGCATTGTCACCATAAGTTCTACTGAAATGTAGTCATCTAACATATCTTTTGAATATGTTAAATTATCAGTATATTCGGTCTTTATCTTATTCATTGTGGAAACAATAAAGGAAAATTATTTTGAAAATAACCAAAAAATATTTGGCATCCATATATTTAGTTTGTTCTAAACAAAATAATATCATATAATATGTTTATAGGACTATCACACCAAATCTCATTTTTGTTATCTACTATGTACTTACAAGAACTAATTTTTATCAATAAAATCATAATAAATACAATATTAGCATGATACATAAATATTCTCATAAAATATGATGTACTTTGGGACCATTAAATTCCATATATCTTTACAAGAAAATTCATTGTGACAAGAATATGGGATTTGGAAATCATTGATGCATTTGACAAATCAATCAACAAGTCAAGTAAAATGTAAAGTTACTCATTTTTAATGTATTTTTCAATCAATTATATATGCTTTAATTATTTTCAAATTTGTGCGACATTTTATATATAGAATGATTTTCTTGTATATGCTCTTGTCATTTTAGATCCTTTAAGGGTTCTCATAAATTTCACTATTTAATGAACCATCTGTGTAGGCTATATATAACAACATTTAACAAATGCATAATTTTATTTTCATATGCTGCCATAAATACAAAATTATTGTATCCACCACAAAATAATATGTCTCATCATAGTCTTCTTTAGAATTTGTTAAAATCTTTATTTTTACTTAAGTATTCATATATTTCATGTTTCTATTGAAAGTACTGGTCCATAATTTTCACATATCGAAATAATGTAATCTCATTCTCATTGTATCTTTTCCCTTTTACTTTTTCTTTTTGGCTAATCACCATTCTGTCTACTAATAAGATAGATTTATGCATAAGATCCATAATTGATCATGTGAAATTATTATCAATACTGTCGTCAACAACTTATTTTTGGTTCCATTTTTCTCATGACATAATTCATTGAGATCATCTTGATTATTTTCTTTTTACTATTTTCTTTTGGAACTGATTATTCTCTTATGCTTTAGGCTTGTTTCACCTTCATTTATGCTGATTAGAGTATTTTCAAGAGGAATATGAAATTTAGTAATTCTCATTTAGGTCAGTAATTGCATGATAGATTTTATGCAATATTTCTTGAATGCAAAACCTAATGAACTTTTGGTTCATAATGCTATGTTCGATGTATTATCACAAACGTTTCATCCAAGAGGGGGTGAATTAGGCGATTTAAAAATTTAAATAGAAAGAGCTTAATCAATTAAATCATAGAGTTAAAGTTAAAGTAATATCACCAAAGTATACATCGTCGATTATACTAGTTCGGCCTTAATATAATGACCCACATCTAGTCCCTAAAGCGTCTTCAAGATTTAATTTTCACTATACTTCTAAGATTCAACCACTTCTTGGTACCTTTATAGAGTAATCCTCACCAGGAGTCATTGCCCCTTACTAGTTGTAATCTAACAACCACTCAAAATCCTACTACCTTGAGATTTTACAGGAATCAAATAGATTGAATGACTCTATCACATAGTAGATATATAATCACTGATGAACAATAAATATTAACAGATATTGTTTAGAGAAGTTATGAGCAATGAATAAGCAATAAATGATCGTGTGCTTTAGTGGCTGGTTCGTATTGAGTGCTCATGTATTTATAGTTGAACTTCATAAATGACCATTGTGAAGGTTTAAACTATATGTTGGATTGAAGAAGTTTTCTGTTAGACACAGATCGGAGTCGTTGGAAGATTTTGAGGTTCGGTAGCTTTTGCATCTCTACTATAGATCTTCATACAACATCCCTTTGGTCTCTCCAATTGCCTAAGGTTGGATCAATTTTGCTTTTCCGCGATTATCGCTTTAGACGATACTCATTGACCTGCTCTAAGTTTTCTTGTGTCTCTACTCTGATACTGTGATTGAATTTAATGTTTCTGACATAGAGATTTTCTTTCAAAATTTTGAACTTAATCCATGATTCAAATCATCCGAAATTTTTAACCAAATATATTTAGTAGTATTAAGAAATAATATGAGTAATAAACAAAAGTTATCAGATGATAATTAGTGAATCTGAATTCTCAAAGATGAAGGTTCAGTGGAGAAACAGGTGACACTTTGAGTGTCATTCTACTTATACTTGAGTATCACACTCAAGTGTGATATGAGTGAATTTGAATTCTCAAAGATGAAGGTTCAGTGCAGAAACATGTGACATTTTGAGTGTTATTCTACTCATACTTGAGTGTCACATTTGAGTGTTAATTTTCCACACTTGAGTGTCGATCAGTTTACTTTCTAGAAGAAGATTGTCCAAAAAGAAGTTTAGTTGAAGAGATATGCTTTTTTCTAGATACTTGAGTATCATTTTTACCATACTCGAGTATGTATTTTGTCATACTCAAGTGCTGATGAAATGTTTGTTTAGTAGAAGACTTTTCAAAGAATAGAGTTAAGAGAAAATATATTAATCTCTACCATACACTCGAGTGTCTTTTAGTTGCACTCGAGTGTCACTTTTGAGTATGCCTTACAAAAAGGCAACACTATTGTTCCATCAGTGAGTATCATACATTGACCTTGAATGTGTTTACCTGAGCACTCAAGTGTTTACCTTGAAATTTCTAGAATGAGTACGAGTGTCAGGAAAATCTTTGCAAGTGTTGGATTAATACTCAAGTGTTCATTAACACACTCGAGTGTCAAGCACAATACTTCCAGGAAAGAAGTGAGTGTCAGGAACTTTTGAAGTGAGTGTTATGTCAACACTTGAGTGTTCACTTAAACACTCCACTGTTCATATCAGAACACTCATATCAGTTTTTCAAAAACAAGTTTTCTGATTCAATTTTTTGTTCGAATAATGTTATACACTTGAGTGCTATGAAACATACACTCAAGTGATTTGAATCATTAAGTCCTCTTTTCTTTTCTTAAATTGTTATCATCAAAACTTATAAACTGAGAACTAAAATGAGGATATAATCTTGATACTAATAATGCATCCCCCTTTTTGTAATACCCTAATTTTTATAATACATGTAAATATTGTATTTTGGTTAGCAAAATACAAGAGTGAATATGTGTCTCAAAGAATTATAATCAATTGATTATATTCTTATCCAAATTTCACTTTGGAATTAATTAACCAAAGGTTAATTATGAGACATTATTCAAGGGCTATAATTTAGCCTAAGGACAAGAGGTAGATGACAACAAAATTAAATAGATATTTAAGGAAATTAAATGCATAATAATTAAGGCAATTTATGCTAAAATTGCATAAGCCTATTAAAGAAAAAATGCCTAATCAAATGTGAATTAACTTGTGTAAGTATTTTTAATTTGATTAAAGGCAATTAAAGACATTAATTAAAGACTAATTGCAAGATGATTTGAGATAGTTAAATCATTAAAAAGGGGCTGTTATATATTCAAAAATATCAAGGGATTAATTGATGAAATTAAAAGCTAATAATGCTCTAATGACTTGAGTTAATTAGCAAACTTAATAAGCCTAAGATATTTGTAATAAAGATGAGATTAATCACATGATTAGTGTTAATTATTTGTGCCTCATAAGTCCACAAAATCGGTTAGCATATGTGGGGCAAGGAGAGCCAATTGGTTTGGAGATATTTTGATATGATTAAGCTTAAGCCTTTACTTAATTAAAGTAACCAATGATGGTTATAATTAAGAAAGATTTAAGAACTTGATTAGAAAGCTAATTAAACTTTGCTAATCACTTTGAAAAGTCAACAATTGCAACTCAAACCAATGGGTGAGATTGATGCACATGTAAAAGCATCTAATGGTCTTAATTAACTATACAATTAAGCTTAATCCATGTGAAGCTTGATAAGCCAATAAGAAATGAAGAGAAATGAGCTAAATCCTCATGAAAATAAATGGACCAATAGAGGACTTGAACCATAGATTAATGGTGAGGATTAAACTTGAACTAACACAAATTGAATCCAATGGTCTTAATTAATTCTATAATTAACCTTAATCCTTGTGCAATTAAATTAGCCAAAGGAAACACTTAACCATTGGATATTTTGTCAATGGAAAAGCACATTCAATGACTTAAAAGCAAGGAGGGGACTTTTTTTTTTTACTTGAAGAAGAAGAAGGAATATATAATATTCTAATGAAGATATTATTTAGTTAGCACATAGGATAATTGAACAAATTGGAAGAGGATAGGGTGCATTAATTGAAAATGGAAGAGGATAGGGGAATGAGAGAGAGGGGGGGACGGTTTGTGTGTGTGTGTGTACAAGAGAAAGAAGAGTTGGCTTGTTGAAGAAGTTGCTTGAAGCCTATAAATAGGAGGCTTCTCCTCTTCATTCTTCACACTAAACTCAACCACAATAGGTGAGTTTTAGAGAAGCAAGAGTAGAGAGAAAATCATAGTGGGAAGCAAAAAGGAGGAGGAAGTTCTTCAAGGGTAAGTTTTCTTGTTCTTGAGTTATTGTTTTAAGTTCATAGTTAGGTTATGTTTGATCTTTAATCTTTAAGAATAGTTTTGATTTCATGTTTTTATGATTAAAAATGTCTTTATTTCAAAAATATGATGACAAATATTGTGGAGCAAAATTCTTGGAAGTTGAAGATCAAAGTAGCGAAGTTCTAGAAAAAATTTTCGGTTAGGCGATTTCTAGAGTCAGTAGTAAAAACGCCATAATTTTATATTGAAGATGGGGTTAATAAGTTCTGAAAATTTTCATGGTTAAAGTAGACACATATGGCTTTCCAAATATACCCAGAATGTAGCATTTTGAATTTTTTGCAAGGAGATAAAACTTCCTAAAGCTGGGCTACGTTTTTCTAGGAAAATTCTGGGCAGAGGTTGAAAACATTAAAATTGGGGATGACTCACTGATTCTGGGTGAAAATTAATATTTTTACTAAAAAATAGACATCCTAAGGAATTTGAGGAATTTTATGGATCCTCGATTCGAATTTTCTAGAATTAGTTATGATTTTTCAAAGTTAGTGAAAAATCTGCCCATAAAATCTGTAGTAGCGTTTTTCAATAAATGTAAGGGCAAAAAAGCCACCAAGGGTAGAAATGTCAAAATAGGTGAAACTATCCTTTTTTATATTATTCTAGTAAATATGATATTAATTATAATATCATACAAAATATGGAAAAAGGAAATAATCTGACGGTAACGTTATAGAATACTCGAAAAGGTCAGGGGTCAGATTCAAAAGGGCAGACGTTTGGCCACTACACGGTGAAAGGTACGTTTGCATATTGGCAACTTTAACTCTCCTATGTCTTGTATGGCTTTAATATGATTGGTTGAATCATGTGTGTTTACATTTAGTTGGCTGTGAATTGTTGTATTTATATGATAATGTTGCATGCTTGTTTTCCTAGCGCTGAGGAACTCGTGACTCAGTCATGAGGCACTGGTGAGTGCTGGTAACGACACATGTGCTATAGGCCATTATAGTCGAGTACCAATGTATTTGCTGAATGTATGTTTATTGTGATTATCTATCATATATTGTTTATACTTTTCATATGAGGTTAACTGTTACCCGAGGTTCGATGGGTATTGGACCTCAGCTTGGACTAAGGTTTAGGAAAGCAACCTGAATCTGAGAAGGCAATGGAGCCGGGAAGAGATGAAGTGGACAGAGCCGTAAAGAGGCACCGGTCGAAGACAAGAGCCTGAAGAAGGTATTAGGGCCTAGTGTCTGGCATAAACCCGATAAGGTTATTTTAGACCATTTGGTGCTTAAACTAAGAAAGGGTTTGTTAATAGGTTGTCATAAGTCGCCATGAAAGACGGGGAGACTCCCATTTGATTAAGCACCGATCTGGCCAATATGTCTAATTAATTGCATTAGATTCTAAGCCATATGTCTAGTTAAGGTTTGGTTTACCAGAGAATTGTATTTGAATCTCTGTGTACTGGATCACATGAATATTCTTTCGGGAAATTTTTAATATACCATCTTATGTCGGGGCATCAGCATATGTCTGGGCATTTTATATCAGATACTTGTTATCCAAATATTAGTGTATGCTTTCTGTTTCCACATTACTCTAACCTGTAGCACCTCAAACTCTGTTGATTTTTTTTTCCTAAAACTAAGTGTCAATCGACACGATTTTCGAGTATGGAATTTGGGCTGTTACAATTCTTCGCTTTTCTGGTTAATCAATTTCTCCCTCTCATGTTAGGAAAACTTTGTTAAATGACAATCAAATAATCATGCTGTACAAATCTCCTAAATTTATTTGTTTCTATTAGAAACATCCTTTTGTTTCTTTCAGAGACAAACAAGAAGAATGAGGTTCTTATTCAAAATTTATCTCAATTTCCTTTAAATATCCATCTGTGCATTGGATTTTGACCAAAAGCCAATTTTATCAAGAGAATTTGGTTGACTAGCATAAATGTTGCGATATGTAATATCAAATATGCCAACATTGAAATTGAAAATTTGTTCTCAAAAGCATCGATCTAGCTATTTATGGATAGAAATTTTGTTCTCAAAGTATTGGTCTAGCTATTTATGGAGGCTTCAATGAATGAATCATATAATCTTTGGAAATTGCGTGATTAACATAATGAATAATTCAAAGAATCTTGCAAACTTTATGTTACAAGCTAACTGTTATCTCACATGTAACCATATTATATATGCATCTATCAAATTTATTGAACACATATATGGCTTACATGCTATTTCAGTGGGCCCATATATTTCAGTTTGATATATTTCCAGAAATGCAAAAATTCATTCCAAACCAAAATTCATGATACTCTCATAATCAATTTTCTTTGAAAACAAACAACACATGATAATTCTTGAATAATATAAAATAATATCTTGACTATTCATGAAGATTCTTCTAGTTCTTCTATGGATGTCATTGTATAATCTCAATAATTTGTTACATTATATATGTGACTCGGATGATCACACAAGTCATGCAAACAATAAGTTTGTAATTATTAGTAAACTTCTAGTTTACTATAGCATATTTCTTAACCAATAGTAGACTTTTCAAATTTTCATAACATATTGATTTAAAATCTTAATTTAAAATCTTAATGTAATATCCATTTGGGAGATCAATTAGGATTTAGAGGAAGTATGTGAGTAGATATTTTCAATATTAACTCACACTTGTATTTTAACGATCTTCCCTCAATTGTGATTCTTATAAGTATACTTCAGTATATAGTAGGTCAATAACCTATTTTCACTTGGAAGTTAAAGTATTCCATACCTCACATATAATCATATATTTTAATCCAATTAGTCTATTACTTTCGGACCCTTCAACGAATCAAAGCTTTTATGTAAATCTATGGGTCATAAATTTTTGGGGTCAATTCTTCTTCCACCTATAAAAAAAAAAATGTAACTAGCTCTTCAAGAACTGTATCAATTTTGTTACATAAAATTATTTAGGAACTACTACATATTATTCCATCAAAATATAATTTCATTACATATTAATAATATACTTCAATTTGCTTCTTTTGATATATATTTGACATGAGTATAACATAATTAATATTAGCCACAACATATGTATTTTCTCATAATCTTATATGATAATTCAATAAATCATAATAAGTATAACTGAATCTCACATCCCAACTATAGAAATTTTTTAAAAAATCTTTATCCTTATCAAATAATCATAATATATGTATTTATCAAATAATAAATTCATCCTGTTCACCGAATTATAACTCGGAAGGGTATGTTATGCTAAATTAAACAAGTAATGAAAACAACATGCAAGATTGTCTTCACCAATACAACATTTATAAAGTGAATATTCATATTCATATGATACATTGCAAAAAAAATATTCATCAAAGTAAATTGTCTTCACTCATCTGTTACGTTTCAATATAAATTCTGGGCTTATTATTATTTTTCACTTTTGTCTTATTTGACCAGTAAATATAACTCAATAAATAGTCATGCAAAATATATTGAAATAAATATTCTTAAAGTAAATATACGTAAAAAATTGTGGTAATATCTTGAATTTTGGGCTTAGAAACTTGAGAATAAGCCTATATCAAAAAGACGACTAGACCCAGTTTAGGAACTGTGACAATATTATGAGAGGAATTTTTCTTGATGTTTTAGTCAAGAAATAATGAAATTTAGTAGAAAATTTGGTTTCTCTGAAAAATTTTTAAATTTTGAAATATAATGTAATGTAAAAATATTTGGTATGGGATTAATATTCCATTGGCAAATTGGGGTCACTATTTTTGCAAAAAGAGGAATAGTTGCCATATAGGATTTTAGTAAATAAATGGCAATAATTATTTAATAAATGAACATGTGTAAAAATTTAGACAATTTTGGGACTCCTTTCTATAGGGGTATTTCTCCTAGCAAGTGTAAGGATGGACATGAAATGATAATTATCTTGGAACATGTGTTAAATTAAGAACAATATATGATAAGATTCTTGTGTAAGCTTGGGATTTTGTCAAGTGTTCAAAGGGAAATCAACACACATCTGGACATATGATAAAACACATCCAAGAAGCCTAACTACTCCCTTAACTTTGTGTTGGAAAAGAAGGAATGAGAAGATCAAATAATTATGACCATGAATTATGCCAAGTGTACGGCAAGGGAGATGACAAGTCTTGCAAGCAAACAATGTGTTAGTTCTCACCTTGAGTTTTGATGATAACTAAACACTTGTCAATTACTGGTTTAACACAAACTCAAGTTCTTGGTCTAAAACTCAAGTTTTGAAAAGCTTTATCAGATCGTTTCTCAATCAGCCAGGATGAGAAATCCAGTTCTTGGTAAGTGAACTCGAGTTCGCGACTTCTATCTTGCTCAAATGTTTCAAACATTAAAAAGACTTTGAGAACTAGAGTTCATTAGTAACAAACTTGAGTTCAAAACCTGAGTTATATATATAAAACTCAAGTTCCTCATTTCTGATATATTTGTGTCTCAGTCGAAGTCCAAAGAACTAGAGTTCTTAGTAAAGAACTCGAGTTCTCAACTCAAGTTCATCTTTTAAAGCTCAGGTTCTTTTTGAACTCAATTTGTGCTTAAATTAACAACTCGAGTTCTTGTAATATCAACTCGAGTTCTTACCTTACAAGACTGACACGTCTGAAAAGAAAACAAAGAAACTCAAGTTAATGGAATAAAACTCGAGTTCAAAACTTGAGTTCTATAGTTAGGAACTCGAGTTCTTGTGAACAAAAAACACGACTCATTATCTGTGACTTTCCAAATAACTTAATCTTAAACTAAATGCTTTCTAGAACCATTAAGAATCATTTATAAGATGCTTTTGATCTATTTACTAGTGATTATAGGCATTAAGATGAAGTTTTAATCAAAAAGCAATATAAAGCAAAAGCATGTCAGAAGCATTTAATGCGAAGCGGTAAAACAGAGCAACAACTAGAATAAAATGCTGCAGCAGAACAAAACATTCTTTCAAAACATACTTATTCTGGCTATCAAGTAGAATCAATGGCTAACACATTTAATGAAGCTAGCGAACTCATTTAATGAAGCCAAGGACGATTGGGTTCAACGAGGAACAACTGTGTCTAACAGATTTTTGAATAAGACACAACGGTAACATTCAAGCTCCTCTCAACGGCATTAATGACGAAGAGTATAAAAGCCGAAGCATTCAATTCAGCCATATAACGCCCCTATTTCCTAAGTGTATTATGAAGTCCAATTATGGCTCTAGGGTTCTTATTAAACTAATTCACGTGTATTTATTAGAGTGTAGGCGTTAACAGATCAAAGTAGAACACAACAGAGAGCATACTTACGCATTTGGACGACTGAGTAACTGATTTCATATGCTCAGACATATATTGGTTAATTAAAATTCTCGAAGGAATAAAAGCGTAATACAACTTACATTCATTGCGGTGATCTCGGTTGACGTGTTAGGTTACAGTAATCCGAAAGGTTCGACCAAACTCGTGCATATCCTTATCCCAAAATGTAACTCCTTTCGAGCCTTTACACGTGTTGCTTACCCTCACCTCCCGCTCCCGATCCTCCTGATCCTGAAGCTAGGGTAAGTTATGAGATTCAATGCCCATTGAATCTCAGGTAACAGTTAACTTTATGCTCAAGTATAACAGTATGCATGATAGATATTCATTTACATTTTAACATAAAACCATACATAGCACACAGCACATGTAATAGTTTATATCTCAACAATTACAAAGCACATGGCAATTGTAATGTTCTTCTCTACATAGCATACAGCCCATGTAAAGTCCACATAGTTTGCACATAACCAGTGCCACGCCCCGGAGCGTGTCCTCAGCGCTAGGAAAACATCAATACGGCATTACCAAGACTGTAACCCGTTTCCATATAAAAGCTGAATATATTTCAAATGGTGAGCTCCATGACCCAAGACCCAGTCTTGTCCATGATTATATGAATCATCTCATCACATGTAAAGCATATAAGCAGCATAAGAGTTAGAGTTACAGTACGCGTCCGTACCTTAGTCCTTGACTCTAGTGGTACGTTCCCCTTTTGGTACTGGATCCAACCTTCTCGAATATCCTATAATATCATCGTCGCATTATTTCTCTTACAATCAACATCCTAAGAGATGGTCTTGCCACTATTGACCCTTATACCCCTGTTAACTTTGTTATTTCATCTATATTTTCTTAAAGTATTATTGGTTAATAGTAATACTTTCTATTAGTAATTCCCTTTAACATTTCTCATTCCTTTTCCTAATAATAATAACACTATCCGTTATTATTATTATTCTAAATTTTCTAGTGACACTAATTCTAATTCCTGTTTATTTATTTTGCTATATAAATTTTATTAATTACTTGTCAATAATTTATTTATTTATTTATTCCCATTTATTTAATTATTTCCCGATCATTATTTTAAACTCTAAAGAGTTATCATTTTCCTTTAAATTAATAATTTAATAACTAATTAAAATTAATAAATTCCAACTATCATATAAGAATTTTAATGTTCTTATCTAATGATTCTCATGGTTTTCAATATATGCTATCTTTCTTTCATTAATTTAGACTCCATATTTCTTAATTATTATTAACTCTCCTCAATTAACAATAACTTCTATTATTTATCAAAAATCTATTTATTTATTTTCCTTAGTTTATTATTAATAATCAATTAATTTAAACCACCCAATTACATGCAACAAACAGCAAAAGTATTTCCTTTTCTTTTATTCTTGATGGCCAACACGTACACACAAATATATACACTTGTCTTACTCTTGGTCCTTTATGAATATAATGATCCAGAACACTCCCATCTCCACGCTTTGATGCGCACACACACAGTACCCCTTAGTATTAATAATTCCCTTTTATTGCATTTTCCTCCTTCATTTGCTAAAAACTTCATATGCTATAACTATATCAACAGTAGAATCAAACAACATTCAGTAGCGTCCTCTTCTTCTTCTTTTTTTATATATACATATTTATATAAAACATATCCTGAGGTGTAATAACGGGTCTGACCAAAAATGCAATGACAGATGGAATAATATGTTGAATAGCAAAACAAAAATCTTAACATTCAGCAAGGTTTTCTTTTCTTTTATCTGTCAACAAGCTTCCTATAGCAACACACATCTATTTATATTCATAGTGAATTACATTCAACCTGAAACTTAGTATACTCACATAATACTACAACTCTTGCGTGAAACAGGAGGAGACCACACGACTAATTATTCTCTTTCTTTACTCACGGCATACACACACATATGCATATGTATATATATTAACTTAGTTTTTTCTTTGTTTTCAGAAAGCACCATAGCAAACTTACACACATATATTTATCCCATTCCTTTTCTTTCCTTTTTCCCTCGGTCTCAGCGTGTTTCTTCTTTTTCTTTCTTTTTCCTACAGCAACCCAATGACAACTAAGGCATTTACTAGTATGGTTAGGGGTGGACATTCGGTTTTCGGTAAAAACCGAAATACTCTCATTCTAACCACCGAACCGAAACCGAAAAAAAAATGAAATATTTCAGTTCGGTTTTAATATTATTTCGATTTTTGGGCTTTTTTGTGGGCCTTCTTAATTTTTTTGGTTGAAACAGGTGAAGCATATTCATTTTACATTAGAGGCCCAATAAGCCAAATACAATTACTGACAAATGAGACTTCCAGAAATTGCATAACCGAATATCAAAATTTTGATTTTATTTGGTTTTCCTCCAAGCCAGCAAAATAATCGCTCAAAACTAATTACAAACAATCCCTCTGAAAATCCTAAATAAAATAAAAATTAGTACTGGTGAATAAATTACTACCCAGAAAAATATACTTAAAATGAAATATCCTCACCACGCCCAGAAAAATCCAGTATTCTAGTGAGCCAGACTTCATGGTTATCCCGCAAAACTCATGAGGTGGACCAATCCTGACGAGGCTAGATCCGAAACTGAAAATCCAACAATTATTCAAAAATAAAAAATGGGTGTTCATATAAATGATAATAGGGATGAGTGTAAGACCCAGAAATTCACTTTTCACGGGCTACAGATATCAATCAGATGTCAAAGAACCAACTTCAGCAAGATTCTCTATTGTGTAACAATCAAAAAGTATTATATTATTATCCGATCCTGAAATAGACTATATATCATCCGAAGGTTAGACGTAATAAAAAATAGAGGCCGATGATCAACCAAAGAAGGTGTGACAGTGAGGGACCGGTCACCTGACTGATGCCTGAGCGGAGAGCTGACGCCCGACGGTGAGGGACTGAGGAAGACAGGGAGTGACTGAGTGAAGGGTAGGGTTTTTCACACGAATAGAGGGAGTGAGGGACCGAAGGGAAGGGAGAGTTTTGAGACTTTATGGGTTTGAGCTTGTGATGTAATTGGGCTTTTGGGCTGGAGTATTGGGTATGGTGGAGATGAGGCGGGCTAACTGCTGAGACCTACTAAGGATTAAAAGGGGAATAGTGCTTTATTTGGTTATTTCGCTCAAAAACCGAATTAATTTAAAAAATCAAACTAAAAACCGATATAAGTCTATTTTAAAAACCAAATCGAAAACCGAATAAGCTTCGGTTCGGTTTTCAGTCTTCATTTGCTCACCCTTAAACATGGTGTATCTTCGGTCCCCCCCCCCCCCCCCCCCCACAAAATATGTTCAGTATTTTGCATGCAAGTTCAGTTCTCATTCCTTTGTTTCAGTTTCGGTTTTGTTTTTCAATTAAGATTGTTTTCCATATACACAACTAACAGCCCCTGTTCATGGTTCTTACTTTCGGTTTCTGTTTTAGTGTCTTCATTTCAGATTCCTTTTGGTTTTTCCTAAGCTAAAACTATGACAGGTAACGAAGAAGAAGGAAGGATGAGAATCACCTTTAGTTTCCCAAGCTTCAAAGGTGATGGATGATTGCTGAAAATCTCCTCTGTTCACCAATGCCAAAACAGAGAAAATGAGATTCAGATAACTCTCTCAGCCTCTCTCTTTTCTTCAACCTCTCTCTCAGCGATTTCTTCTTGGAGCACCGAACAGATGAAAACGAATGAAAGGAGCTGAAGTGCAATGGTTTTAAAGAGTTTTTATCGTCCAGGTGCTGAAGAAGACCGCTGGACCAAAAAAACCAATATCCGATGGTTACTTTTTGAGGAGCTCGAGAGGCATGGGTATCGTCTGCATCTCTGCTTTAGCTTAATCCTCTGCTGCTTAATAAATGCCAGCTGCTCCTTGGTTTCCGTTATAGTTTAGTTGCTTAGTTACGTAACCTGTTCCAGCTTCTAACGTGATCTGTTTCTCTATCTATAGCTTCTGTTTCTTTCGGTATGGGCCAAATGGGATTGATACATGTTTCTTACGTGTTGGGCCATAACTTCATTGGCAAAGAATATAGGATATTGGGTTAGTGGTCTTTTTATTCTATCTGCTTCTTCATTTGTTTCTCGTTGAAACTGGACTGAGGGAGGTGAGTTCTGTTGTTGAGATATGCCTTGCTGATGAGTTTCATTTTGTCTTTCACGGGTTGGCCAAAAGAGAGCAATGAAAAAAAAAAAAAAAAAGGCCCATGATCAATTTGTTTTGCTGAGAAGCCAAGGTGAAGCAATGGCTATTGGCTATTAGTTTTGGATTTTGTTGATATGGGCCTTTCGTTTTGGGCTTTTGATGGGTTATCAATTATGAATCTCATGCCTTGATCCATTTGTTCTTTAAATTCTCCTTCTTTATTTTTTTTAATTTTATCTTATTAATTAACTTATTTATTATTTTCCCAATTTATGGAAAATACTATTTTATTTCCCATAATTATTTTTCAACTAAATATCATAATTAAATTCTCATAAAATATAAAATTTCAAACTCCCAAATTTGGGATGTTACAAGCCACCTACCGAAACTCTACGCATTCAACTTTGTGTCATTTCTATTAACTGTTTCATTTATTACACTTAATATCTTCGGATATTTACTGAGCATCAGTGTTCATATTATTTACTCAGTTAGGAGTTTATATTATTCAATTCTCTTTCTGTAAATCTTGAGATTGTGGAATCTCAAAGACGGGTGTACAACTATAGCTTGTAAGGGGGAGTGAATCCTAGGATAGGATCATTTCGAGTACAAGCGTGTGAGATTGTATCAGCATTTAAGATAGTGAAATATCCAAGTGTGGGAACTGGACGTAAGTCAAAGAGTTAGACCGAACCGGTATAAACTCTCTGTGTTCAATCTTCTTGGCTATGTCACTCTCGATTAATTTTTATTTCCGAAAAGAAACAAACAAATTTTGTTTTAATCACCTATTCACCCCCCCTCTAGGTGATATTCCTGCTCTTCACAATGAGCCTTATAATTGGTAATGTGTTCAACCAAGGGAAGAGGAGAAGGGAATTAATGAAGTTTGCCAATTAAGCATATGGTACAAAATAAGAAGTCAATATTATTAAACTCCTCTTGCCACTTGTCTTGTTAGAGTAAATGGTGGACTTTATGAAGACATCAATACATGGGCAAAGAAGACTACGAAAATGACTCAACTGCTTGCCCATTGAGTCACATATTTCGGCTGATGTAAAAGAGAAAGGAGGGATCAAAAATCAAGTGTAATTCTCCTATAAACCATGTAATTTTTGGACCACAAGAAGATTATGTTAGTTCTCTATATGTTTTGATGATAACTGAAAATTGTAAACTCAAGATAAAGTTTGTCTTTGGTAAGTTGAAAAACTTACTGTCAAAGACAAACTTGAGTTTTGGATGTCAAACTCGAGTTTGGACTTGGCAGAGAGTAGCTCAATTTTTATGAACTGAGGCAAACTCCAGTTTGCATAGGCAAATTCAAGTTTGTGAGATACATAGAGCACTCCAAGTTTTTTATATTAAGACAAACTCGAATTTGCACAAAACAGAGAACCTTCAATATTTTATGAAGTAAAACAAACTCGAGTTTACAAAACTCTTGTTTGCTGTTGCAAACTCGAGTTTGTATCTCTCAAAGAACTTTAAAGGATTTGAGAACTTGACCAAACTCAAGTTAAGTTTTCCAAACTTGAGTTTGTGCTTGGCAAAGAATCTTAATGCTTTCTCATCCTTAGCAAACTCCAGTTTGTTATGATTAACTCCAATTTGCACTTGGCCAAGAGCTTTCTAAGTTTTCCATAGTTTTGAGAAAACTTGAGTTTATCTTTGTAAACTTGAGTTTAGGCTTGACAGAAAGTTTTCAAGTTGTACTCACTTTGAGGAAACTCCAGTTTGTTTTACGCAAACTCTAGTTTTCTCTTGGTAGAGAGTTTTCAATTTTAAAGGAAACTTGAGTTTGGTTTTGTAAACTCAAGTTTGTGCCAGGCAGAGAGCTATGCTCTATTTCTGTGATTTTGAAAACTCCAGTTAAGTTTTTGAAAACTCTAGTTTTGAGCTTTGAGGACTTAAACTTATTTTCACTTACATAAGTCCAAAACTCAAGTTAGTAACTAATTGACTCGAGTTTGCTCATGTGTTTAAAATATACTTCAAAGCTCAAATCATGACATTCTTCTTTGGAAGAACTAAACTCGAGTTAGGATTTGAAAACTCAAGTTTGACCTTCTAAAGTAAAGTTATAAACTCCAGTTTGGAAGAACAAACTCTTTAAAAATCAATTTACTCAAATTTGTGAAATCTTCATGTTTGATCTTAATACTTATTATCATCACTCATTACTATTTCTAATTATGATTAATCAGTTTGTTAGTGAGTTTCATATGGTTTATAGAATATTAAATGAAGATTTAGCTAAAAGAAAAATGTGACGTCAGCACATTTATTGCAAAGCTCATAAAGCTTGCATCTTTTTAGACAAAAATTCTACACACATTGCAAAGGGATTAATGTTTTCTTTCCCTATCAAGAAGCTGCTCTTCCAATAGAATTAATTCAAGAGAAGTCAACCATAAACTTCTGTGCAGCTAGATTAACTGAAGAGTAGAGAGAGAAGAGACCAAAGTATTCCTAACAGCTACTCCAATGTCTCCAACGGTTACATTGAAGAATCCAACGGTCATTTAATGCTCTTTTTATATATAAGAAGTTGTATTCAAGTCTTCTCGACAACCAATCTGCAAAAAACAAAAATCATTCAAGTTTCAACTACTCTTTTAGTTTTCTACTGTAAAGTATCTTTTGATACATTTTTACTTCAGTGTTCATTATTATTCACTCTTGAAGAGAGCTTCATTTATTAAAATCATTTATTGTAAGAATCTCAAGTCGTGGGACTTGGAGATTGGGAATATCAGGTTACAACTTGTAAGGGGGAATGTATCATAGTGAGAGGATAACTTTAAGTAAAGAGTGTGTAATTGATTCTAAGTGATAGTGAAAATCCTAAAATGTCTAGGGACTAAACATAGGTCAAGAGGTTAGACCAAACCAGTATAAATCTTGCTATGTCTTGCTTCTTATTCCCTTACTCTGTT
Organism: Acacia confusa; assembly: GCA_037074495.1. Lineage (NCBI taxonomy): Eukaryota > Viridiplantae > Streptophyta > Magnoliopsida > Fabales > Fabaceae > Acacia > Acacia confusa. The sequence goes on along the minus strand of CM073504.1, from coordinate 8,572,580 downwards.
CTGCTCTATTTTGTGTTCAAGTTTCAGAGCACTTAGAAAGGAGTTTTTAAAATCCCCAATTCACCCCCTCTTGATGATTTGTTTCGCTTTCAGATGACAAGAAGCCTAGGAATTTACCACACATTCAAAAGTAAAAATTGAGGAGTAAAATAGGGCCAAGTTTTGGCTGAAGTAAAGGAAGGAAGAAGAGATTAAAAATTAAGTCATAAAAAGACATATAAGCAAGGGCAATTTGGGACACTTATAAAAAGGAATTTCTAGGTAAATTTCCATTTATTGTCAAATACTTCCTACCCTATAAATTTTTTCAAGTGTCGTCCCAAAACATCCAAGAAATACTTAGTATAGAGCTTGGATGAAAAAGAAGGAAAGGAGAGAAGGAGTAGCAAGGTAACAAGGTAAGTGTTATGCTTAAGTGTTAACCTTTCCCCTTCAATCCTTGTAAGTTTCACATGTTGAGAATCTAATGTTTATGGTATTTTATCAAGAAGGGCTGAAAGCTAGGAGGCTTGAAGGAGGAAGGAAAAGCTTCAATAAGTGCAAATCAAGTTATGTAAGTGGCTTATGTGGTCTTTTGCTCTTGTTTATGTTATAATTTTTGGATTAATTCTCTCTTGTTTCTTGTAGATTTGAAGGTTGTAACTTGAGAGGAGATTATACCCAAAGACTTAAAATATAGATTTAAGAATATATTAGGCATGAGCATGGAATTAAAAAGCCATATTGCACATAAAATCATAAGATTTATGAAGAAGAAATAAGTTTCTTTGACATGTTGGTTTCAGTTAGACCCAAAACAAAAGGAAATAATGTGATTTTGGCTATTTTCACATTTCCAAAGCGTTTAAAATGGAAAATATTGTGTGATTAAATTAGGAAAATTTCCAAATTGTCTAGTGAAAATCCTATCAGGTTAGTGAACTTGTGACGTATTTTTAATTAAGCAAATGAGATCCAATAATTATGAAATTCTCTAGAATTGAAGTAGACATAACAAGCTTTATTTTGATAGGTAATTTGTAATTATTTGAGTTATATACAAAAGAGCTATGGATTTTTTAAGTTGACACTTAGATTTGGAACTTGAATATGCACAGTAAAGGTATTTAAGTGAATCTAGAATAACACAAATTTTTTTGGTTGATGGTGATACGTTAAGGAAAATTTGAAATAGAGGCCAAAAAGGTAAAAAATTCCAAACCTTTTTTTTGCCTCTATTTTCGGATTTTCTTCAAAAATTCCAGAATCTTCACCAAAATAATCACCTTAAGTGAAGATTCTAGAATTTTTTAGGAAAATATGAAAACAGAGGCCAAAACCGTCAAAGTTAATTATTTTGGTGTTTTTGCAATTAATAGAGGACTTTTAGCCATAAGTTAGGGCTTTTTGACCATTTTTCCTCTAATTAAATAATTATTTACCCAAATGCCTCTGTCTGAAAACATATCACCAATCTGCTCTTGTTTAGTCGATTACATATGATATGAAATCGACTAAACAGTGGCAGATTGATTTTTTTTTTTCAGGTTTCACATTATGTAATTGACTAAGCATTGTAGCTTAGTCGATTACATATCGCGGAAGCATTTTTTTTTCCAGTTTTCACGCTATGTAATCGACTAAGCTACAATGCTTAGTTGATCACATATCGCGGAATGAGTTTTTTAAAAGGCCAAATTGCATTATAATGTAAATCTATACTTGGTTAGGTCATGCAAACTTTGCCCCCTCTTCATTTTTCTCCAAAAACAGCACGAATCTGGTGGTGGGTTGAGAAGGGATCCAAAATCTTGAGTCGTTTGCGTTGATTTCGGTATGTATTCGGCTCCCATTTCGAATTTGGCCCTCTTTTCTTTGTTTATGTGAACCTATTCTCCTTTTAATCGGTTAGACTCTCTTTCTTTCGATATGTAGTGTTTTTGTCGTTGATTTGAATTGTTGATTCTTATTTTTTAACATATGAGAGATCAATTACATGCTCGTGTGTTTTTGAACATATGAGAGGCTTTTTACAAGAAAATCTGAACCAAACAGTGGATGTAAAGCATCAATTACATGTTCTTATGTGTTTAGATATTGACGAATATTGATTACATTTGTTTGATAGTTAATTATGCATTTTACTTTCAATTACATTGTTACCGTTGTTGGATATTGATGGTGCCATTATGCATTTTACTTTCAAATTGTGTGATTATACATTTGTTTGTATTGTTTAAGTTTAAAATATTTGTTTCTTCAAATTCTTGTTGGAGATTTTATTGGCCTGTGACTTGATTGTGTTTGTTTCTTGTTTGTTGATGGTTTGTAATGTCCCTTTGTAGGTCTTTGTTGTCACCATGCGTCACAGACAATCTCCCTCTCATGTCGACAGTGAGAATGAGAGACGGATGAAGCACCGGAGGGACCGTGGGGCATCCTCCTCTAGGGCATAGTTGGATGATCTCCATTACGATTATTTGATGGAGCATTTTGTAGTACACCATGCACAATTCATGGCTTCGTTTGCTAGCAGTGCCATTTGCAAGCCAAAGTCATCGGATATAGGCTTCTTTGCAAAGGAGGGATTTGACATAGTGTCATTCTGGAGGCTTCCCATTTTTTAGGCTTAGCAAAGATGGCATGTCCATACTCAAAGGTTATGGTGAGAGCTAACCTACCATAACCTCAACTACATACATGGCGATCTGAGGTCTCGCATTTGTGGCATTGACATAGTGATGACGACTCCCATCTGGACAGACATACTAGGATTTGATTTTGATGGGGTGGGCACATTTGAGTATGATGGGGATAGCAATGTGCCCATGCTTGAATTTGACTGAGTTGCGGCCATGCATGAGTTTAGGAGGTTACTAGGTTAGAGAGCTATTTTTACTATGGGATAGTTGACTGTTGATGCCCGTATCCTCTTCTACGTCATCACCCACATTTTGTTCCCTCAGCCTTACAATCATTCAAGGGTGTTGGAGGGTGACATACCTATCATGTGGGCTATCCGTCATGATGTATAGGTGAATTAGAGGCACTATATATGTTGGATGATGTCCAAGGCCAAGCAAAAGGACAACCCTGCATTCCCATATGCCTATATGGTTCAGAGGATATTAGAGCATTTTGATGTTCCCATGCACACTGAGAAGATGATGAACTAGATGATGTGGAATGCTAGCTTTAGGAGGCGTCTATTGGAGCAGTGCAAGATCTCTAAGGGGCCAAATGATGTTTTGCAATTCACTACTGCTGAGGAGGAGGAGGCACCTGATGCTGGGCAGGTTGCACCCATGGTTGCTCCTTAGGTCCATGACGATGACGATGACGAGGATATAGTTGAGTCAGAGGTTGGATTCTCCTTCCGTGATGTGATGAGAGGCCACAATGCTACTATAAAGAAGATAGGGAAGATGGAGCTAAGACAAGAAAAACAGGTGGAAGTTGTAATACCCTAAAATTTATATTTCTCCTAAAGTAACATATTTTGGCAAATAATACCTATTAAAATAGGAGAGTATGTTGTCTCTAAATTTTTAATTGATTTAATATCATTTTTAGGGGAATTTTCTTTGGATTCTAATAAATCCAAATCCAATTTTCTAAATCTTATTAAGGATCATAAAATATCCTAAGATTATCATAATCCAGTATAATCTTGGTTATACCATTTTAACAATTAAAATCATCGGAGGATGATTAGAGGAAATTAGTAACAATTACTGGGCAATTGAAATTGCAATAATTGAGATACTTTAGTAATTTTTGAAATTAGAAACCTTGTTAAATTTTGGTAATTAAGTCTAGTAACCCCTAAAACACTATATTAGCAATAGTAACCAAGGATTAATTAATTCTCTCTTTTAAATAAAAATGGCGAATATTTCTAATTTAGGAGTAAAGAAATTATATTAACCCTTACTCCTAAATTCTTGTGAAATTAATTGGACCAATCAAAGGGAAACAAATATTGGAAGAGGATAAGTGTTGTGCATATGTGTGATTTGTGAGTGTGTGTATGTGCCTAAGTGTTGTGAGTGTGTGTGTATGTGTAGTGGAGGAAAGAGATGAAGTCCAAAGTAAGAAACTTGGGGAGCAAGTAATTGTTAATCAAATGCAAATCAAGGAGAATTCATAGAAATTAAATCATATTTTGAAATATTGGAACTAAGTATTAAATATAAATACATATTTGGAACCAATGAATTATGAGCTTTAACTTGGCTATTCCCAAAGTCATTTTTGAATACTTTTAGGAGTTATACCTAAGTGTTTAGGAAATTAAAAATCACCATAAATCTGGTCATAAAATTAGGATTTCAAAAGTGAAATTAGATTTTGAATAAAAACACCAACTTACACCTAACTAAATTAGTATTTGGAGGTAAATAGGAGATGAAGCCAAAACTTAAGAGCCAAGGGAGGGAGGTGGCGTTTTTTTAGAGGTGTAGGGGTGAGATTTATGCTTCCTCTCCAAGTAAAATCCAAGGGTTAAGAAGCAAGATGAGAAGTTCAAAGAAATTACCAAGTTGCCATGACATTTCACTATAAATAGAAGCTTCCTCCTTCACAAATTTTCATCAAATCCTTAAGGCATAGGCCGAATTTAGAGAGGGAGGAAGAGAGTGAAGGAGCTCCAAGAAGCAAGGAGCAAGATTCTTCAAGAGGTAAGGAAGCTTTTAGTCTTTTAGTTCTAGCTCTTAGTTTTTGTAGAAGAAAGAGTAGGGAATGTTATTTTGATCTTCAATATTTCAATTATAATTTTATTTTCATGTTTTTATGATCTCTATTGTCTTTATTTCGAAAAAATGATGGAGAAGAAGTTATAACAGAATTTTTGGAAGATTAGGATCAAAATAGCGAAGCTCTAGCGAAATTTCATCGTTTAGCGATTTCTGAAGCCAGTAGCAAAAACGTTGGTATTTTATGAAAAAGATGATGTTCTAAAATCCTGAGAAAATTCATGATGAAAGTAGACATATAGGGATTTCTAAATATATAAAGAGTGTGTTATTTGAAGTTCTGTGCAAAAAGATAAAAATCTCAGAAGTTGAGCTACGTTTTCTGGGCAAAATTCTGGGCAGCGATTAGAAATGTTGAAACTGGGAATTATCCATGAATTATGGGTAAGTTCCAGTATTTTTCCTCAAAAGTAGACATCTCAAGGATTTCGGAAAATTTTACGGATCCTCATTTTGATTTTTCTAGAATTAGTTATGATTTTTCGAAGTTAGGCGAAAATCTGCCCAGAAAATACTACCCTGCGTTTTTTAATAAATGTAAGGGCAGAATTGTAAATAATAAATCCACCAGGAGTAAATGGTCATTTATGACTAAAATGACTATTATGATGTTAGTAATTGATTACATGCGATATTATCCTTATAGGATATCCCTGAATATGTTTTGACCAATTGTCGCACCGTATTCCGCCAGAAATACCGTAAAACGTCAACGAAGGTATGTTCGCTTACTGTAACACTAACTCTGATGTTTATGGTATACATATATGTGTGGTATGTGTGTATAAAGTGTTTATACTGTGGTGTGCATATAAAGGTTAGAAGGTATTTGTATTGCTGGAAGTGATATGTCTGTATGTTGGGAGTGATATGTCTGTATGCTGGGAGCGATATGGTTGCATGCTGGGAGCGATACATATGCATTGGTTGAGATAATTCATTTGTTTGTGCTGTTGATGTTGTGGTATATGTCGTCCATATATTGTGTATGTAAACATGAGGTTAACCGTTACCTGAGGTTCAATGGGCATTGAACCTCAGCTCTTAACATAGCTTCAGGATCGAAAAGTCCGAGGACCGAGGAGAAGCGCAAGCAGGCCACCTAGAAGACCCGGCTGTAGACTTCCTTTTGTGTTCCGGCAGAAGCTCTCCCATTGTTGTTTTACTTCACTGTTGAACCATGTGGTTACTATACCGCTATTGTATCCAGCCAGACTTATGGCATTTTGAAATACAAATATCAGTTACTCTTCCGCTCAAATGATCTACTTTGATTATTTAAAATGATTTTTGTTGAAAAAAATAATATTCCGCTTTTGAAAATTGGGATGTTACAGAAGTGCCACATTGAGAATGAGAATGAACGATAGAGGTGGATGCAGAGCCGGATAAAGGGGCTAGAGGATAGACTTCATTATTTATAGCTTGGACAAGAGCAGGAGGCAGCTAAGGAGGAGGACTAAGTGGCTGATGTCTTTGAGGAGGAGGAGGAGGAAGATTAGATTCATGTGTTTTTTTTTGTTTTTTTGGTTAGACTTGGTCAATTTGTACTAACAATGACATTTTTTTTTTGGTAATGAATGTGTGTGCTTTCAGTTTATAATTTATATGGTCTAAGTTCTTTGATGTTGGTTATGACATGTCACATACCTAAAATATTGATTTCAGGACATTAAGGGACTAACCCTATGCAAGACCATTAATTGATGCTAAAAATATCTTCCCCAAGTCACATATATATGCAAAATACAGTTGGAAATCATTTTCACCATGCACCCATTTGAAATCAACAACTCATTGGCCATCTGCAATTGGTTTAGTCAATTTCAATATAATGGTGTAATCTACTAAACCATTTAGTCGATTACACCATTATAGTGTAATTGACTAAACCAGTTGCAGAAGGCCATTCACTTGCTGATTTCAAATGTGTGCTTGGTGAAAATGATTTCCAATTGCATTTTACATATATATGTGTGACTTAGGGAAGGTAATTTTAGCATCAATTAATGGTCTTACATAGGTTTAGTCCCTTAATGTCCCAAAATTAGTCAATGGTTTGTGAAAACATAACCATAACATAAACTAATTAGACAATAGCATTCAAGCTTCTCTAAAACAAGTCATCATAAACTCAATACCAAAATACATCAATAAACGCAATACACATCAACTTCACCAATGTCATCATAAACACAATACAAAACACATCATTTGTAGACTTCAAGCTTGTCTAATCCTTAATGGACATGTATGTATATTATGACGAACTTACTTGCAATGCCTACATTTGGGTTGACTGCTTGAGGGTTGAGACTCTACCCAAAAACCTTGCCTTTAGGTCACATGCCCTATTTGATTTTCATCATTTTTATTTTTCCTTCAAATTGAACACCATCAGGGCCTTTAAAATGCCTGCCACTAAGGTAAATTACAACAACATACATGTTTGCACTTGAACTCATCCTTCACACCAGAAATTGGGAGTTGCAAGGGGGTGGGTTTCAGATTCTACACAAAAACAAAGCTTAATAAAGTGAAACTACAATGATTACAGAACAATACTACTTTCAACAAGGTGGGATGGTATTACACTTTGATGAGTCGCACTAAAAATAACAAAATAAAGAGCATTGGGGCGGCAATGTGATAAGGGTTCCAAATGAGCTCAAATGGCCTTTTAAAAAATAGATCTGTCGATATGTAATCGACTAAGCACTGTAGCTTAGTTGATTACATAGCATGAAAACTGGAATTAAAAAAAAAAAAAACTGCTTTTCGCAATATGTAATTGACTAAGCTATAATGCTTAGTCGATTTCAATCATAATGTGAAACTTGAAAAGAAAATCATTTACCACTGTTTAGCCGATTACATATACATATCCTATGTAATCAGCTAAACAGGGGCAGATTGGTGATATGTTTTCAGACAGGGGTATTTGGGTAAATAATTATTTAATTATGGGCAAAATGGTCAAAAAGCCCATAAGTTAGGCTAAAATGATAATTAATTTCAGTATTATTTGAATTATGAAGAATTTGCATAAGTGACAAATATTACTTATAATTATAGGGAGTATCATTCCTCGGGGGAGTTGGTTATCAGTCTAAAAATCTACCAAGTAGTAACTATAATCTCATGTACTTTATATATCTGTGTATGCCTATTTGTAGTATGATTGTGAATCTGTGTTTGGGACATGCGTTTAATGCATTCAGTTGCTTTTGGGTGAGAGGCCTAGTTGTTGCATTTTCCCAGTGCTATGGACTCGGAAGTGTGTTTTGCAGTCATCATTGTGTGCATTATGTGACTACGTGTTCCGGAACTTGCTGTATGCATTATGTGATTGTATGTAGTATACACTGAATGCCATATTATTTATTTTCATAATTGTGGTCGACTATCATATGCTGTTTTTACATTGCACATGAGATCAATTGTTACTCTGGGGTCCTTGGGGATTCTAGCTTATGTCATTATATGTATTATGAATAGTGCAGTGGACATGGCTCCTTCGTTACTACTTGTGATTTGCATAGTGTTTTGAACGAGGCTCCTAGGACAAGGTGGAGGTTACCGGTGAATGAATGTTTATTTAGAGAATCTGAAGAAATTATTTGTATTATTTTATTTTGGAAGACTGTAATATTAATGATTATGAGGAGTTGTTTCTTGTATATAGTCAGGGTAGTTTTACTATTATCAATACTCTATGCTCAAATATTATTAGACGCTTAATTCCACTATATCACGTATTGTACGACGTTTTTATCGGAGGTGCTGTGACAATTGTGTGTAATATATTGGTGATAACTTTAAGAGATATGATATTCATGGAATTATATTAACTAGGAGGTTACGTATTATTAAAATCAATATATTCATCAAGCAAAATAAGTTCACTAGGTATAAAATAAGTTACCAATACAACACAACATTCTGAAAAACTAAGTCAAAGTGAATTTTTGGTTTCTTTTTTTTCTTACAACAAAGTGAATATTACTCATACTAATATATAGATAATGCAATAATTACGTAGTAACAACACTTTGATATTAAGATTAATAAAGGAAAAATCAATAATCCGTTAATATAAATATATATAACAAATGCCATACATGCTATCCCAAATTAATAAAAAAAGATCTTGTATCACTAAGGCTATGTAAACAAAACTTATAGAGGAGGATCTTACCTTTCATTAATCATAGCCCTCCTTGTTTTATATTGGATATGGTAAACAACGAACTCACAAACTCTTAAATATCCATCTCATTTCTCACATACAAATGCATCTCAAGGATATATAGGACTGTTAGAAAGAAATAATTTTACCATTAAGAGACATTTATAAAAACTATAAACTCAAATATATTCACACACCATATAAATTGGTAAATATTCATACAAATAAATTTCAAAATGTCCAATAATTCCCATAATATCAAATACTCATAATAGGATGTATTTCACAAATTAATTAGAATAAATTTTAAATGCCAATAAAAATTAAATATAACAATATCATCTAGCCTTTTAAGCTGATATCATATAGTCTTCTAAGTATAAGGTTATTTCTTTTAGCTTTCCCATAACTTTTGTCATGTTTCTCCACAACTTATTGTTTTAAGCATCATAATTACTCTTAATATTGTTCACAATATCTTATGTTTTTTTTAACTTCAAAACCATTTTGATCTTTATTTGAATAAATTGATACATATTAGTCTATATGACTTCTTGTCATATTATACCATTTTTTCTATCCATATGACTTCTAGCACATAGTATAACATTTTCTCATAATTTTAATCACTTTAGAAGTGTTATTATCTCCATGATTGTAGTTCAATAGCCAAGACAAAGTATTCTTGGATTTTAACCATCAATTCTAACAATGCAATATGATCAAGTTCATTTTCACTATTACATATATGTTTTTTGCTTTCAATAGCACATCAATTTTTCCAAATATTGGTCTTCATGATAACAAAAAACTTGCAAAGCTAAAAAGTTTCCCCCCACCCCCTTGTTTAGTTTGATATTTGAACATTTAGCTTTAAGGGCTTTGATATTTGTAACAATTAAATTATCAAAGTGCTAACATTTTTCTTATCAGTCACGACATTTAATGAAAACAATAATGTTCTTATATATAAGAATTATTACAAAGTGATGTGACTTCAAGTCATATGATCACGAAATTAAAATAAAGAAATATAAATGTTAAATAAGTAAATAAATAAATTGAAATAGCATAATATAACAACATAAAATGTAAAAAACACCAAAATATAAAATAAAGAAATATAAATGTTACATTAATAAGATATTCCCAGAATATTATAAATAAAAGTGAAAAAATTTGTGAAAAAAGAATAAAACAGTAATAATCTCCAATTTTAGCCATAGAACCTATTGTATATAATAATCAGATAAAAGGATCTCTTTAATCCCTATATGGCTTAGATTAACGCAAATATACATGTATAAGATGACAACATGAAAGAAAAAAAACATAGACGGTGTAAAAGAAAAAATTAATAAAAATAATATTGAACAACATATCGATAATGTAAACTACAAAGATAAAATAACATAGGGAATAAACAACATAAAATATCATATGGAAATGAGAAAGTTAGAGAGTAGAATAAATAGAAAACTAGACCATATGCCTTCTGAGCAAACTTGTGTTGATAACTATGTTGTAAATTTAAAGAAAATAAGAGGACTAGAGTATAGCAGAATAGAAGAAATAACAACAAAATAGAATGAGAGTGAAGAGAACAACCTATCTCATTTACTTTGTTTTATTGGTGTGTTAAAGCAATATGCATGGCCTCTCTTTATAGACCTCTATACATTAAAGACTACATAAGAGTTACAAGCACATAAAGAAGGGAATTAAGCAACATAATGGTGTAATTGGAGAGATTCTATGAAATATGTACTAAAGCCTACTCAATTTAGAAGTTATAGAGTGTAATGTCAATTACCATGAGATGGAATTTTATGCATGCAAGACATCCACACACATATTGTAACACCTGCCCTCGGGTGCCTAAATTCTTACCTAAATCTTACATAGTTAGTGTGGCAAGAACCAGAAATAATAATTATATTGATACAGCGGAAATTAAATTAATAACATAACAGGGGTAATCTCAGGGTTAATACCCCTTTACTAACACTTACATTCAATATAGACAGTGAAAATTAAAACACAATACATCACTCTCATCCCTTGGTTCTTCTATTGTCCTTCTGCTGGGCCATCTTCAAGCAACGCTCCCTCCTTGAATCTTGTGTAGCACTCCTCTCATGTGCTCACCTGTCTTTTGGTTGGTAGTGGAGGGTGAGATTCTGAGGAATCCCAGTAGCAGACAATACCAAACAATACATGCAAGATAAATGTTAATGTATGATATGCTTCCCTTGTATAATATCATGTTAACATAATGAAATTCTACATGCTCAATGTTTTATGCATCATACTCATGGTCATAGCATAATCGTAAACAGAGCTTCAATCATTCAAATATGTTACACATAATAAGTAAGCATAGCAATCATACATATACACATAAGCAATAATATTAAATACATGCAAGTAAGGTAAGCCCACTACCTTTTAAGAACTACCGTCCTTACTCAGGTTCCTATTTCGCCAACCGGTAGGATTGCTTGAAGTTCATCCTTTTCCTTTTAGCCCTAAGGACATAATCATATTTTTAGAATCGGGGAAAATGAATGTTTATTTTCCTTTTTAACCCTTATTTCATTAGGGTTCAATTAAGTAACTTCAACTTGTTACTTTCAGCCTTCACCTTTTACTGTCTTTAAAAATACAGCAACTTCAATTATTTCTAATTAATTCCAAAAAAATAATTTTAATGTGCCATTAACTCACACACGTTCTTAGACAAGTCACCTTTCATATAAAAATATTACCAAAGGTTATAACTTGTCAAATAATTCCCAGATTTTATGTTTTCCTGAACTGTCCTATTAAGCTTCCAGATTCCATGGCTTAACTTTAAAAATTCAGATCTCATTGCACAGAGCTTTAAAAATTACAAACTATATAACATTTAAAGCTATGCATGTCCACTTTAATTCTGAAAAACATCATAATTTTCTTGGTTCTTTTGCTCATTCATAAATTTTGTATGAGCTTTCTGTCCAGTTTTAGTTTCCAAAATTAGGGTTATTTTGTAAAATTCATAACTCTTTACTCAGAGCTTAGAAAGTTACAAAATACCCACTAAAAGAAAACTACGGATGTCCTTTATCTCTTAGAATATTTTCATAATTTTATCTTATCCCAATCATTCCCAGTTTAGGAAAACATAACCATTGCTCAGAAAACATTACAGAATTGTTACTAGATTTTGACCCATCTTCCAAAAATTATATCTTGAACTATAGATCTCGGATTGAGGTGAACCAAAGTTCATTTTTAAGTTTAGCATGTGTACTATATGCCCACAAAATTTCAGGGTTAAAGAAGGTCGTTCACTATATTTTTTACCTATTTAAAAATCGTTGTCCAGGTGAAATTTCAGCACGTGAACAGTAACTTAGTGCTACAGTGACACGGGTACTGTTCCTTACGATTTCACTGTAGCTACCGGTGAAAATTATCTGTTTCGGTCAAGAAAAACAGAGGAAAATGCCTACGGCAATGCATACACACACCATTCAGCAAGCTCTAATATATATATATATGTGTACAACAATACCCACGGTTTCATCTTCCTTGCTTTATATACGTCTATATACACTAAGCAAGACTCCCATCACAGCAAACGAAGAAGGATGCGTCTTTCTTTACTCAGCAACGTTATCTTTTTCTTCTTCCATTATATATATATATATATATATATATAACTCCTTGCATGCACACACATAAATATAGTAGGTCTCCCATATGTGTGTGTGTATTTCAACTTGGTTTTTAGATTAGTTTAGCTTCAGTTTGGTTTTCGGTTCTGATCTATGTATATGTACACACTCAAACAGCAACTGTTATATATACTTTTGTGTGTGTGTGTGTGTGTGTGTGTCGAGACACACAGCTTTAGTTCAGTTTTCAGAGACTTACGACTTGGTTTCATTTTTCTTAATATCTTGAAACTATCAATGGGAAAACAGATGGAAAACGAAGGAGAGATGCTTACGTAGAAGAACTAGCTGAACTGATAAGCACCGACAGGATTTTCCAATTCTGTTTCTCGTTCTTTCTCGGACTCTCCATCACGCTCTTGCTCTCGCTCTCTGTGTTTTCCGTTTCCAACGTTCTCATTCTCTCTTTCTCACTTTCTTTCTGTTCAGCATATCAGCTGAGAATGGCCGAAGGAAATGAATGGAAAAGAGGAGTATATGGCGCAGACGCTGAAAGCACGAGAGAATAGAGGTAGTGAAGTATGGAATTGACATGCAGAAGCAATAGAATATGGCGCTGGTCTGTTCAAAAAGACATGTGCGCACGAGCTGCTGAAACAGACAATGGAGTATGGTTTAATCTTCTGCATTTCCAAAGAACAATAGTGGAGTATGGAATCTGCATGAGAACGCAGAGAACAATCGAGTATGGGTTCTGTCAAACGAGCTGTCTATCTTTCTCTGCATTCACGTGTTTGGCTGGAAATATGGAATAGATATTAAGTGCTGGGCCGAGGGAAATTGCCAATGAATATAGGTGCTGGATAGATTCAATTATATGGGCGACGGAAAGCATGCTGATCACATATTTTTGCCTTCATGCTATATTCATTTTGAAGCCTTCACGTGTTGGGCCAAAATGAGAATGGCATCAATCATTGATTAATTAGAAGGGAATGGTGTCATGCAAAATGAGAGTTTTGTTGAAGTATTCTTTGCTGTACGTGGGGCCAAAGAAAGAATAACAATTGCATTCCATGAGTTGCTATTATTGGCACATAAAATTTTGTATGATTGAATTGTGATAACTTGGGCATAATTTATTCCTTATTTGATTTATTCTCTTCCCAAAATAAATTAAGGAAAGAAAATAAGTCTAAGTTTCCAATAATTATTTCAAATTCCAAACTTCAAAATTTGAGATGTTACACATGTTTATAACATATTCAGAGTGAAGTAAAATATTCGTCATTCACCAACTGTCGTAAATTATTTTCACAAAATGTTGAACCTGTGATTAAAAAAAATATATTTTTTTTTATTAAATCAACGTTTTGACCAAATGAAAATTAAATCAAGGTCAATCCATGTGATATTTTGGTATTAATTCGCTGCAAAAGAGAGAAGAATTATGTTTCTGGGAAAGCATATATATATAATAGACCTAAGCTAAGCAGACAGAGATTTCTTACTGAGAAGCAGCCCCATTCTTGACAAGCTTGGCCAAGGTCTTGGATGGCTCTGCGCCTTTGATCCGAACCGCTGGAGACAAGGAGAGAGAAATCTGCAACTGCCGGGAAGATTATCTTCTGATGAATCCAGAAATGGAATATCATAAAAACTTTTGCAGGAAAAAGAGGAAGGTAAAGAAGAAAGGCCGGTCCGTTGTTATCTTGGGGCTGCTTGGTTGGCTTCTGCCTCTCATGTAATGCCGCCCAAGCTTAATGTAATCGTTTTATCGTGTGTTTAATGCATATTGATCTTTCAAAAAAAAAAAAAAGAACGATTGAAATCGTAAAAGTCATGGGTCTCGGAACTTGTCCATCAAAATCATAATAGTGTAGCTCAAATTGAGTTCTGAAATTCCAATGTAAAATTTGATGTTACTGAGTTTAAATTCAATCCTAGTTCTGTGAGACCCATCTCACCAATTAGCTAAGAGCCAAGAAGTTGCAAATAGGATTTAGTGCTCATCGCCAAGTTATAGTTGACGAGTACTAAATTTAGTTTTTTTAAGAAATTATTTTCTTTGTGAAAAATTGAAAATAAAAATAACATCCTAACGGTCAGTTTTTAAAAACCCAATTTTTTATTTAAAAATTATCAGTTGAAAATATCACATTAAAACTGTATTCGGACAATACAGATCTCATCACACAATGGAATACCAATTGTGACAAAGTGACAAACGAGCCCAAGCTTTACCATATTAACATACTACATTGATCAAGGCAATGAAAGTTTCAACCATTGAGGAATAACAAACAAACACATTTTGATACATAGAATCACTCATATTTCATACAGTACAGTAATTGCACACACACATTTTGATACATAGGACACTCATATTTCATACATCAAAGTAATTGCACACGTACATTTTGATACATAGAATCGCTCATATTTCATACAGTACAGTAATTACTTATGATTTATAGATTCTTGGTTTTTCGAAGTGATCTATGTGAGAATGCGAATGCGGTCCAAAGCACTCTTCATATCAAGAGAATTTGACTGATAGAGTTCATAGAATTGCCTATATGTACATGGAGTGAAGGCTGGTGGGTGAGTTTCATTCACAAGCTCTGCTGCTGGGCTTATCACTTGCTCAAATGATGGCCCATTTGTTGTTGCCATTGTTATCCTTGTTGCATTGCTGTATAGTACTGCTCTATGCACATTGCTCTTGTACTTCCCATTACTCAGTATCTAATTGACCAAACAATATGGCAAAAAGTTTTCGTCAATTATATATGAATGAACTATGAACTACTCCTTCATGACCTTAATATAAAAGCTGGTTCATAGTTAAATTTGGTCTTAAACAGATCTCTATCCATTTTGTATCATATATTTATTATTTTCCTCAAACTAATTAACCTAACTTATAAAACCGTGTGTGTGTGTGTGTTACATAGTGATATTTAGGGAGATCATGTCACATTTGTTACAAGGATATTAGATTTCAAGGAATTTTCATCATATTTGTATTTGACAGCCTCTGATCCTAACTTTAGGAGCTAGATAACTAATTTACTTAAGTGTTGAGAAAATTAGTTTAGTTTGTTATTTGTACATAACGTGTTAGTTTTCCTAAAGTATCCCTTTTAGGAATTTGCACTTGATACTATTTTTGTGATGAAAAACTCCTTGACACATGCAATTAACATGGAGAGTATAAGAAAAACTTTAAGAATTTGGGACATAAAATGGATTGAGGCCTTACATTTTGGGCGTAAAGCAAGCCCATGTAATAGTTATTATATTTAAGACATGAGAGAGTATATATGTTTGTAGATATATCTAATTCTATATATTGAGAACCAATTGGTCTAGTTGGCAAAAGGATTAGCTCATAATCATAAGGTTGTCGGTTTAAATCCCATTAATGTAAGGATTTTGTTCGTAAGTGACCTATAAATACCTTTATAAGTGTTTTTTGTGCCTGGAGATATGTCTGGCCTGGTGAGCCCCTAGGAACCCAACTCACCTAAAGTCCTAAACTTTTTTGTACCCAAAAAAAATTCTATATAATGAGATGATGGAGCTATGTTGATGATGGTGATGACAGTAGTAGAAAGTTACCTCCAGAAGATCAGCAGTGTTAACCATTAGAGCATTGGGAGGAGGATTAAGTTTGACCCAGTTGCCATTATGCAAAGTTTGAAGGCCATTGATGCCATTTTCTGTGAGTATAGTGAGGAAGCCTTGATCAGAGTGAGGAGGAATCCCCACAGCGAGTTCAGGCTCTGGACATGGAGGGTACAGATTTGCAATGAAGAGTTGAAAACTTGATTCCATATTCATAGCCTTACTTATGTAGTTTGGTTCCAACCCCAAACTTTCTGATACACCTTTCAACAGTTCCCTTGAGATTTCTCTAATTCTTTCGACGTACTCAAATGCAGTATCACTGTAACATCAAGAATTGAAGTCAGAAAGAAAATGGGAAAACAGATCAAGAATAGGAGATGAAAAAAAACTAAACTTTTGGACTTATTGTATTACCTTTAGTCCTTAAATATAAGACCTAGTTGACTAATTTGGAAAGATTATTATTATTTTTTTAATGGCATTTATGCATACCTAAATCCAGCAGGTTTATGAGGGAAATGGAAGTCTGGATGCACAAAGACCTTGAAAAAATCCCTCCAGCAGTGTACCTTTTCTGCAGCAACATTGAAACTAGAGCCACACCTCATGGGATCAAGAATGTTCTTCCCTCGAAACTCTCTCTTTTCCTCATCTGAAAGATCAAAAAATCCTTTCACCCCTTCCATCATGCTGTTTATCAGGTTCTCTGGGATACCATGATTGATCAACTACATACACATCATGAACTTTAGTAATCATACAAATGCATCAGTTTCATCTCCTCACACCAATTCAACTCCACCTCTCATTCTTTTAACTAAGATTTATCTCGTTATGCACATGCGTGTGCTAGTTTGTTAATTCAAGTGATGGAGAAAATTAGGGTTAAACCCATTGCATTGCAGATCCTATATTTTTAACAAGTTCTGATTTTGGTCTCCATACTTTCTTTTTGTTATTTCATAAGGACTTGGATATGAGATTAATGGTGTTAACTTCGCTGATGTAGCATTAACATTATTAAGTAGGTTGACATGGATGACTAGGATGATGTGGCTTACGTGTAGGGACCAAAACCAAAACCACAAGTTTAATCCTATAAACAAAAAAGTAACTTAAACACGCATGAAAAAATAGTAGATTATGACTGGCAAAATCGATTTTGAGGGGAGAGATTGATTTTCAACAAGTAAAAAATCATTTTATCCTCTAGAGCATCGAAGGAGCAACCTAATATGCAAGTCCTATTTCTAGAATTAACAAGTTGATTCAGTGCAAAGAGCAGAACAGTTCTGTTTCTGCAAAATCTTAGTAGGAGGAGTAGATTTCTTTTACCAAGAAGCAGCCCCATTCTTCACAAGCCTGACCAAGATCTTGGATGGCTTTGTGCCTTTGTTTGGAATTGCCTGAGGAAAGGAGAGAAAAGTCAACGATGGGAATTGCATCTTCTGATGAGTCCAGAACTGGAAGATCCTGAGGAGTTTTTGAGGCAAAAGAGGAAGGTATAGAAGTGAGGCCAGATTCAGACAATAATTTGATAGTGACTGGTTTGGTTGAATAGCTAGAAGCTTGTTCTGAGAAATCACTGGAGAGAGTAATTGTTGCAGCCATGGATTTTTAGGTAAGAGTGATAGTAGAGGCAAAGAGAAGAAGAGAGCCAAATAGTGAGAGAGAGGGAGAGGGAGAGAATTGGCGTGACCCTATAATTAAGTTAACATTTCTTCTTTTTGAATGTAAAGACAAATAGGATAAGATGCTCTGAATCATGCATAAATGGACCATGCTCTGCTAAATGAGTGATTGTAGGACAATAGGCTGTTTGGTACCAGGAATTTTAGAAGGGAGAGGAGAGGAGGAAAAGTTTTTATAAGTTTGGATTTAAGAAAGGAAAATGGTAGAAAAATATCAATTGAACTTCAAAATCCTGTTGACAATCATAATAATGAGATTAACAAGAATAGCCAATTAACAACTCGTAACAAGAATAGTAAAACAATTAACAACTCATTTTAGTGAGAAATTATTTAAGTGTGATTTTAAAATTTTAGTATTTTTTTTTTTTTTTGGAATTTTCCTTTTAAGAAAATAAGAGAGATGGGCTTAAAAATTTTTAAATAATTTTTATTACTCTTTTATCGTATATATTATCTATCTTAAAATTTTATAACCCTACTTCTTCAATCATTTTCTTAAAATTTTTTATTTTGCCCTCGTTTAATTACTTATATTAATATTATTGCATTCACACACAACTTCTCTCCCTACCACACATTCTCTTTCTTCCACATAGCTCATTTTTCTACTTTTCTTATCCTCTCTTATTCCCTCTCTTCTCATATATAAGGGTATTCTTGATAAAATGTTAAATTATATATATATATATATATATATATATATATATATATATATATGATTTATTGTAACATTTCTTCACCTCGCTCTCAATATTTCTCCACTTTGGGTTCTCGTCACCTATCACGGGTAAATAAGGGTATTCTTGAGAAAATGTTAATTTTTTTTTATATATACATATTTATGATTCTCATCACCACTCACAGTTGTAAAACATGTCAAAAGAGAAATGTATCATTCCACTATTCCCCTTTTCAGCCAATTTGTTACCAATTGTAACAATTAAACTCGAATATCAATTGTAATATCTCAGTGTCTCGCTTTTGATATTTTCGTTTTAAGGCCCTATTAAAACACGTCAAGAGGGAAATGTATCCAAGCCCTTATAAATAATCTTTGGTTTCCCTTTTCAGTCAATGTGGGATCTCACAATTGTTACATTTATTTACTTGCTTCTTATAAAAATTTAGAGCATGTTTTGGAAAGCTTATATGGAGAGTTTATGGAGCTTTTGGAGCTTATCATAAGTGCTTATGAGTTTTTTATCAAAATGTTTGTTTAGGTGAAACAAGTTGGCAAAAGAGCTTTATGGTTGAATTTGAGCTTATTTCAAAAGCTCCAATTCCTAACTAATGGGAGCTTATAGATAAAAGCTTATGATAAGCTCTTATGATAAATTCCTAGTTATTTATGTAATATTTTTATTTGATTAAATTATCTATTTTAATATTGCCAAATTTTGTAATTTAACTTTTTTCATATTTTTGGTAATTTTGATTTTATTTTTTTTTATAATTATCTCAAAAGTCATTTATCTATAAGTCATTTCAAATAAGTTGTACCCAATCATACTTTTTCATAAGCTACTTATGCAATCACCTATCCAAATATAAATCACATTCCATAATTAGACTTTTACCCAATTAAATTTTTCCATAAGTCTGATTGCCCACCACTATCTCAAACAAACCCTTAGAACTTTCTGTCTCCCTTTTTACAAAGTAACATTTGTTGAATTGGCCGGGTATATTTCTTTTTACAAGATAGTTTTTGGAAATGCCTAAACATATAGTTTTTGAAGATGCCGAAACATTTAAGTGAAAATTTCATTCAACCCTTAAAATGAAATTAAATTCGGTGGGTGAAAAGACAATACAATGCATTTGTTTTATTTTTTGAACCGTCTTATTTATCTTAGAAATGCCCACCTCTATTTGCCTTGCGAATTCCTTTATTTGTCTTGTGAATGGATAAAATACGCTTGTTAACTCCCATGTTTATTTTGAATCTTTTTATTTGTCTAGTAAATGCACCCTATTTAAGTGAAAATACTCTTGGCTATAATTGTTTTTTCGCCCACAAAATTTAATTTCATTTTGGTCTTAGAGGAACAAATCAAATTTTAAAATTTCTTGGGGTTGATTGAAATAAAATCTCTTTCATGGGGGCTGACTAAAGTTTTCACAACTTTTTATACCAGATTTTTTTTATTTTAAATTTTTGCAAATTTTGATAGATTTTTTTTACCCTCAATTAATTATACATCACTCCTATTACTTTTTTTCACTCAATCTTTCTCATTACTTTTTCCACTTATTTTCTCTCACTTACCTTTTCTATAAATCAGGGTATTTTTGGAAGACAAATTGCTATCGTATTTAACCAATTTTAATCAACTTCCATGTCTACGTACTTCATTCGATTATTTGCATCTTTTTAACTGAGGGATTACTATAATTTATACGACATATTTATTAATATAAAAGTATAAGGAGAAAATGACATGCATGGGCAGACATATTGGCAATCTGTCTAATATTTTGATGTTGTGTTTGACTTTTCGTAGGAAAATCCACTTACGGACACAAAGGAAGGAACAAGTGAAGAGACGGGCCAATGATGGTTTTGAGAAATCAATTCGCTCCAAAATTTCTTAAATTTTGAGGAGAAAGTTTGGAAGTAAAACTACATGGACCCCATAATTTTTTCCCCCCTTTCTGTTTTTCAGGAATAGTTTTGCACTTTAACCTTATATATTATATTATATCTTATTCTTAATATAAGATTCGATTGACTTTTTTCAAAAAAAAAAATTAAGGATGCTCAGTAAATTATTTTAAAATATATATATTTATCATTTTTATACCAAACTAATTTGTTTGACTTATAAACTACTTCCTCCAACTCTATTTATAAAAGCCCGATAATCGAATTATGTGATTTAAGAAAGGGATTAAAATTAGTTAAAAATAATAATTATTTCTAAAATAATCCTTTCTTTTTTTTTTTTTAAAGTATGCCTTTATTTATGAGGGGGAATGTAAGAGAGAGAAATAGAGTAACTATATATATCATCAGGCTTTTAATTAATGTAATATATATAATTAATGAGAGAGAAAAAAATATTATATGTTCAGACTTCGGACAACATTTTTCAGGCTCTTATAGAGAAGACAAAGGAAATTTAAAGTTTAGGCTCTTATAAAAGGAGTGGAGGATTAATATATTAGCTAATAATATACAACATATGTAGGGATTAAGTTACTTATTTTTCTTCCTTAATTTTTCTTAAAAAAAGACAATTGAATTTTATATGAAGGAGTATTTAACACTCACCTTAAGTTGTATTCTATTGTGCCGATTTCAACATTTTTTTTAAGCTTGAAAATAAACCAGGCATAGTCAACACTAATTATGACATGGAGGTTAAGCACATCTATAATATTTCACATGGTAGAAAAATAAAACACTTCTCTCTCCCTACGACTGAATACATGAATTCTCACGGATCAAAAAGTATTACAAGCAGTTCATAGTAAGATAAAGTCAAATCAACAAATTGAACTTTAATACAAGCTACAAAAAGATATACTTAAAACAGAAAGCTAAAACTCTAATTAATGTCAACCTTATCTCATTTTGAAGACAGACATTGATTATGCCATATAGGCCTTTCACTTCAAAGACATACAAAGAAGGATGAGAACCACTTGGTTTCTGCTAATTGGATTAAGTTGGAATGCGTAGACGATCCAGGACAACTTTATTATCGAAGTAGTTGGATTGTCTGAGTTCATAGAATTTCCTGTATGTTATTGAAGTGTGTAAAGGAGGGTGAGTTTGACTCTCAAACTCTGGTGCTGGGCTTATAAGTTGGTCTAGTGATGGACCCATTGATATCCTTGTGGCATTGGAATGCACTACTACTCTATGCACATTGCTCTTGTACTTCCCATTAGTCATAATCTAAGCAAAACTCGCCAAATGAACTTCAAGTCAAATATGAGTTAGTAGCTATTGAGAATCTTATACCTCAAGAAACATTATATATTCAATTTATTTTTATGGTGTTAAGCATTCAGTATTATTTTTTTTTATTTTTTTTTTTTGGTATCAACTGGCGGCCTTAAATCAATAGGATTTGATTCAAATGGATATGAATAACACCTTATTACTGGGTGATCTTAATGAGGAGGTTAATATATGTGCATTTCTCAAGGTTTTAATGGTAAGGGGGAACGTATGGTTTACAAATTAAGGAAATCATTGTATGGATTAAAACAGGCTTCTAGGCAATGAAACCATAAATTGACTAGACTCCTTATAAATTGGGGATTTAGGCAAACCAAACATGATTACTCTTTGTTTATTATGAGCTGTGATGATGGTTTTGACAAGGAAAAATTATAACCTAAGAATTTGTAAGTGTACGGGCCGTAGTAATTAGTAAAAAGTGAATATAAAGTATCATTCCCACAAAAACTTGATACCTAAATCTTAGCTAAGTATTAATTTTACACTTTCATTTAAATTGAGCAACCCAAATCGAATTCAAATGAGTGAAAACAAATAAAAATAAACATAAATAAACTACTACAATAATCAAATGAGCAATCCAGAGTCATTAATCTCTTATTAACTTCATTAACTTAGTTTTCACTAATTAATTAGTTTTAATGCCAATTTTGTTAATCTAAAGTATTAATAGATGAAAATATCTTCTGAACACTTACACACCCCTCTCAAGTTAAAATTTTTATTCCTAACATAGTTATTCAAGAGGCAATAATAATTCAATTTCACTTTAATATGATTATATGGGTCCAATAGATATATTCCTATGTATATTCCTATCCTATTGACAAATTAAAATAAATTCTAATATAACATTAGTCAATCCTATAGTCTAATTAAGATTCCTCTCCCACTACCAAAAAAAAAAAACATTTTAAGCAATGGGCATAATTCATCCCAAATTGGTTTTGCAACAGAATAAAATCCGTCGCAATTTCCATCACAAATTGCAATGAAATAAGTATCCGTCAC
Organism: Acacia confusa; assembly: GCA_037074495.1. Lineage (NCBI taxonomy): Eukaryota > Viridiplantae > Streptophyta > Magnoliopsida > Fabales > Fabaceae > Acacia > Acacia confusa. The sequence goes on along the minus strand of CM073504.1, from coordinate 8,549,682 downwards.
AATTTTATTCCATCACAATTTTCGACGGAATATTAATACCCGTGCTTCATAGGTATATGAAACTTGTATTAATAGTCAACATGGTGTCTGATTGTGAGTGTTTTCATGAGTTGTGTGCATAACCATATCCTCCCTGTTCCAAAAGTCAATTCCTGGCAAATATAAGTAAACCCACATGAGGTTTCTGCAGCCATTTTGAGGAAAAACTGAAAAGTACAGAGAACGTGCAGCCATTATGTAATGTTATTTTGTAAACAAAAAAGCTTGGACTGTGAAAGCATACCTTGATAGATAAAAGAGAAAACAACTCAGGATCAATATAACCATCTTCTAATGCATTGATATGCATCCCAGTTGCTTGGCGCGCCTTCTCCTAAAAGAGACAATTGGTTATATAAAAAAAATTACCTCTATCCAATCCACTCATCAAAAGTGAGGGTGTAGAGAAAAACATAACTGAGCTTGTTAAACTAGATATAAGTAAAATGTTATGGAGGGAACTGGGAGAGACAGCCAGTCTGATGAACCCAAATAACTAACTTCTCAAGCCCTAATCATATCAAATTAAATTCACATTATGCCAAGTTTAAACCAGCAAATATATAACAACCAATCCAAAATATCAATATTTAGAGCCATATAGAGACGGGGAAAGGGTATTTAGGTGAATGAATACAAGATCCTTGTTGTTTTTCCACTGGTTATAAATTATAATTCTACTTTTCAGCACTGCCCAAGAAAGAATATATTTAAAAGAGAAAGGAACAAACTCCTCTCTCTAGACACATTCATAAAGCATGTCCACACGAAATCTCACCCAAGGATTAGGCCAAAAGCTATCTTGAGGCTAACTTAAAAAAGAACCTGAAATAACTTTTACATTGAAATTGCAAAATAACTTTGTTACCAGGCAAGCATCCAGAATAAGTGTTAGACCAGACATTATGCATATATTCTTGAAATCACGTTATAAAATGGCATTAAACGTCATCAGTCTAGAAACATTTGCTTTTCTTTTTGCAAGACGCTTCTTTTCATGTTTCTTCTTGCGGTCTATTGTAAAGTCAACTTCCATTTCATTACGTATTGTATCATCTCCATCCTCCTTGTTATCATCATGATCCTTATTCTCATCTTCCACTTCAGTACTTGCAAGAGTATCACTCTTTTCAATGCGTGACAGAGCTTTTCTTACGTGAATCTGCCACCTACATATAATTTAAAATACAACCCAGAAAAAAATTGAACCATAATGAGTATTCACTTTTCTTGAGTATGCTAAAAACACAAAGAAAAAGATATAAGTTAAGTAATTACTATAGCAATTATAGTCCGAGATTGAGGTAGAGACCGGTTCGAGTTGGAGTCGGAAACGAGGGACGAACGGATCTGGCCTAATATCATTTACGATTTGCGGCGATTGGCGTGCAAATTCCTGCCTAGCCAATATTAAACCCCATCACAATTTGCGATGGATTTGTTCAATTTGCGATAGATTTGTTCTTTTATCGAAATTTGTGATGGATTTGTTCTTCCATCGCAAATTTTTGTGACGGACAAGTCTGTTGCAAATTCTGACGGATTTGATTGTTTGTCACAAAAGTGGTAGAAAATTGTGATGGATTAGTTTTCCTCGCAAATTCCGTTGCCATTTATGTATTTTCTAGTAGTGTTCCAAGGCTAATCTAAATTCTCCGAATTCACAGAAAAAGACAAGATTAAGTAACCAAAAATAACATTAAAATATAATTAATAAGTGAAACCAAAGTGTAATCAACCTACAAGTTCATAGCTCCTTAAGGTTGCAAAAACAAAATTAGCCACACAAATGGATTTAATCTATCTCATCCTAGCAACATCAAAAAGAGATTCAGAATCCATGAGAAAAAGAAAGATCAATAAGATAGAAACACTCAATGGAGTCCTCTTAGCTATGTCTCTCTCCCTTCTGGTTCTACAGCCAGTCTTGTCTTCTCTTCTCAACAGTCATGTCATCCTCCTCTGAAGAGGAAGAATGGAGTTTGAACGCCTTTCTCACTTCCCTTCCTTGCACATTCTTGCTCTAAGAAGAAGACAATTGATAACTCTCCATAATAGATATAAATAAAATACATTTTAAAGATATTTGGAGAGTTATCTAAACAATTTTAAGAGATTTCTATGAGATTACATGATTATAGGCTCAAATCAAATTAGTGCATCATTTGTGGGATTTCAATTTAAAATAAAAGTTTTTTAGTTTAGGAAATAAATAATAGTAATTAGAAGTTATTAAAAAAATAATAAATAAATAATTAGTTCTGTTATTATTATTATTATTTATTATTATTATCATTAGCATTATCATTTAGTTTTCCATTGCTTTTCAAAATCACAAGCAGATCACGTCATTTAGAGGATTTGGGCTAAGGAAATTGTGCATGGGCCCACAGAAAAGCAAAGGAAAAAAAAAAACCCTAATATCCATCTATTAAATAAGGAAGAGACGCGGGAGCACTTGGAAAAAAAAAAGTCTGGCGGCAATCAAAAGACGGAGAGCAAACACGCACGGCGAGAGCAATTAAAAAGGAAGGCAGACGGCTGGAGAGGCAGAGACGAATTGGAAGAACAGAGCACCTGGGACGTTGACGCGAAGAGTGAACACGGAACGGTAGAGAAGGAGCTGAATTATGAATCAAGAAGCATAGACGTGTTTGAAGGGCTGGATTGAATAATTATTCAAGGAGAGGCTATGGTTATTCAAGGAGAGGCTGTGGTTGTTGTGGTTGTTCTTGCCCCTATTCTTGGTTTTGTTATCTCCCTTGACTAGTTTGATTCCAATTCTTATTATTTACCCGTATGTCTTTGAATATGAATTTTGAATTTAATTTGGATTGAAGCCATGTGGCTAATTTATTTTTCAACCTAGAGGACCTATGAACTTGTTTGGATTTTAGAGATTATTCTCATTAATTGGTTTTTGCTTATTATTAATTCAGTTTATTTAATCTTGTTTTTATTGTTAATTGTTTAGTGATTGGCTATCATTGAACATGTCTTGAGGATTTAAGATTGAACTTGGTAAAGGGAATTTTAAATTGACCTTGAGATTAAATAATGTGGAATTAGATTTTTAATTTAATTTGCGTCTAAGATAGACATATACCTAGAAGTTCCACATAATCAAATTAGAGTGAGCCCGGGTTGGATTGCATCTTAATTAGTCGTGTAAGGCATTGCATAATTAATTGAGATAGATATATAAATGGACCAGAAGGCATTTATAAACATTAATACTCTAGATTAACTGATCAAATTAAGTTAAAATTAATTTTGTGGGAATAAAATCTAATAAACAAACAAGGGATTAGTGACTCTAGGTTGTCCGTTTGATATTAAAATTCGCTCTCCTGAAAAGTCTTTGTCGATATTTATTTTGTATGCTATTTGCATTTCTTCTACTTATTGAAAACAAATCTATTCAACTTAAACGAAAAAAAGAAATTTGACATCTAATCACTAGCTGAGTTGAGTCTCTGTGGGACGACCTTGATTTATCACTTGCTATTTTCACGACCCGTACACTTGCGGTACTTAGTTAAATTTTGGTAGCATCAACAATGATGATGATTATGATGTTAATAACACTTTTTCAGGTATCTTTTGAGTTATTTTTAATATCCATGGTTGTTTATGCTAGTTACTGCCAATATGCTGTTGAAAAATTGGGTTTTGATGTCTCTCCTTTCTATCTTTTCTCTTTTCCTACATTTTCTTTTCAATAGCTAGTTTTCATTATTATTATTTTAAAAAAAAAAATTATACTCAATCCATCCAAGTTTTCCAATGAATCATACATTAAAAACACATTAAATGAAAAATAAATTATTCTATGTTTCTAAGTCCAATCAAATTGGAAGGGTCGCAACTTTTTGAAAATAATTGTAGTTTTATTTTATCATTAGGAATGTATTAGTCTTATTGCCACAAAATGACCAAGTTTTACTAACTTACTCTTTAATTTTCTAATATTTTAAGGTGGAATTCCATATCAGATTGGTTTTCTTCCACGGCTAAAGAAGTTGTACCTTGAACGAAATCTTCTTGTTGGTTCTGTGCTATCTTTATTTAATAGTTCAATGTTGCCAAACATAGGACTCGGAAAAAGTTATTTATCTGGTATAGCCTCCCGGCAAATGTGTGTTTTGGGCCACCAACACTTAAGACATTTCATGTGGAAGAGAATTATTTGTCTGGCGGAATGCCCTCTGTAATGCCTCTATTTCCTAAGCAACTTATGAAGTCCAATTATGATCCTAGATATTTTATTAAACTAATTCGTGTGTACTTATTTAAGTGATTGCGTTAACAGATCAGAGTAAGTCACAACAGAAAACGTACTTAATCGTTTGGACGACTGAGTAATTGATTTCATATGCGTAAACATATGCTGGTTAATTAAAATTCCCGAAGGAATAAAAACATGATACAACTTACATTCATTGCGATGATCCCGGTTGACGTGTTAGGTTACTGTAATCTGGAAGGTTTAACAATTCATACTTAATACAGTCCTAAAATACAACTCCTTCCAAGTCTTTACGCATGTTGCTTACCCCTCTCTCCTACTCTCGATTCTCCTGATCCTGAAGCTAGGGTAAATTCTGAGATTCAATGCCCATTGAATCTCAGGTAACAATTAACCTTATGCTCAAGTATAAACAGTATATGCATGACAGATATTCATTACAATTCAACATATAACTATACATAGCACACAATACATGTAATAGTTCATATCTCAACAATACCTCTACATAGCACACAACACATGTAAGGTTCACCTCTACATAGCACACAGCCCATATAAAATCCACATAGTTTGCACATAAACCAGTGTCATACCCCCGACGTGTTCTCAGCCTTAGGAAAACATCCATACGGCATTAACAAGATTGTAATTCGTTTTCAAATTAAAACTGAATGTATTTAAAATGGTGATCTAAGACCCAATCTTAGTCATATTCTATAATCTAAGACTCAATCTTGTCCATGACTATATGAATTATCTCATCACATATAAACATACAAGCAATATAAGAGTTAGAGTTACAGTACGCGTCCATACCTTAGACCTTAGCGCTAGTGGTACGTTCACCTTTCGATACTGATTTCAAACCTTCTTAGATACCCTATAATATCATCACCGCATTATTTCCCTTATAATTAATGTCTTAAGAGATGGCTTTGCCACTCATGACCCTATAACCCTAGTAACTGTTATTCTATTTATATCCTTTTCAATTCATTATTTATTAATACTAACTTTTTCAGTTAGTTAATAATTTTCCTTTAACAATAATAATTTTATTATTGTTATTATTATTATTATTATTATTATTGCCAATAATAATAATAATAATAATAATAATAATAATAATAATAATTCCTTACTTATTATGATTATCACTCCTTAATTAATTTAAACTCTTAGTGACTATCTAATACTTTAAATTAGAAGTCTAGCAAACAATAACACCAAATAAACTTTAATAAGATAAATATATTTATATTTAGAAATAAATATTTTAAGTTTCATAATTACAAACACTACATAAAATATACTTTATATATATGTAAAGCAACTTTGGGTTCCACATTATAATATTAAGATGTTGGTTTCAATAATTGGCTATTTATCAAGAACTGCTCAAAGAAACTACTCAACCGAGAACTTTTCAAATAAACAGTTTCATGCTCAATAAATATTATACAAAATGAAAGTAATTAAGAAACACATACGTGATGGCCACAAGCTTCCTGTTGCTTTATATTTATATATATATATATATATATATATATATATATATATACACACACACATGCCATTGACTTAAGTTTGTTTGTTTATATATATATATATATATATATATATATAGTTAACTTACAGTAAGCTTTATATTCCATTCCCAGGCAACCATATATATTAACACCCATACACCACGTCTCCCTTCCTCTTTAATATTCATATTCATTGTAACACACCTAGCCTAAACACAGTTCACACCTATACTCCTAATCATTAAAAGGATTCTTGCGTGAAAACATGCTCATATATTTGTATAACTTTAGTTTGTTATACTTGACAGCAAAATAATTCCTTTGACAGCAAAATGGTTCAGCCACGGTTTCAGTGAATATTTGATGATGCAGGAAAAAAAAAAAAAAAAAACACTTACTCCTCAAAACCATGGAACCCAAAGCCATGTTCATTTAAACAGTGAGGACATGGGTTCAGTTATGACAGAAAACTCATTCACTAAGATGACAGCAAGCACGTTCATATAACTTATCCCTTTTTTTTTCTTTCCTTTTCTTTTCACCTAACAGCAAGTTTCAAGTATTTATCATATTAAGATGCAGAAAAATACTCACATGCACCTCTATCCATTACAAAACCGAAACTAACAACCCCTCCCTATTTTAAGTTCAGTTTCAACTTTGTTTTCGGTATTTAAAGTTCAGATGTAGTCTCCTTAGGTTTAGTTTTATCCTTCTTTTCGATGGCAACAAGAAAACTTAAGGAAGAGGAAAAATTCACTACTGACCTTCAGTTCCTAAGCTTAGACGACAGCACACAAGTCTGCTGCTACCTCTCTGTTTACGCTACAAAAAAATAGAGAATGATCAGCTTCATTTTCTCCCTCACTTCCCTCTAACTCTCGGACACTCTCTTACTCTCCTTCTTCCTCTCTTTTGCCTCTGTTTTTGAAACTCAAAACAGAGAACTCCAGCAGCCTTTTTCTCTCATGGTGAAGGCCGAAAAATGACCAACTTCTTGACTTAAATAGAGTCCCTACTGTCTGGTTAATGATGCAAAGATCCAGAGGTATTAACCGGAAAGATATAAACACAGGGCTCGAGGGAAGCTGAAGGTATGGTGCTCTGGTCTGCTTTCGGCGCTGAGCTATTTGCGTGTCTGACCAAGGAATGATGATTTGATCTCTGCTGCTAATAAATATGGTCTGTATCTAATAAATGTAATCTGCTTCTTCTGCTATTGTCCAGCGAGTTTAGAGAGAGAGGACTAGATGATTATTCCAGGTGATGGGTTGGGATGGTTCTGTACGTGTTGCAGGATAATGAGAGGGATATTCATTGAAATAATATGGACCAAAGAGAATCTGTTTCTGTTTCTGCATTACTTTACGAGTTGGCTCACAGAAAAAACAATGGAATATGTATGTAATTGGCTAAATGGCCTTATTCATATATATACCTATCATGGTTTCGTTTTCCATATTGGGTTGGGGCAGGGAATCATGTGAGCCAAAACGAATTGGGCTAAATATGAAGCCCATTCAATTATTTCATTTTTTTTAAAAAAATAAACAACTTCAATTGCAATTATTGTATAATTGAATTCTTAATTTCCAACATCCTCTCTTGTAATTATTTTCCATAATTTTATTTCTAAAAAAAATAAATTCCTAACCTCCAATAATTATAACGCCCGGCCTTTTGAGGCCTTTGTTTAATCAGCGTTAACGCGGCGACAGGGATCGAAATGATTTGGACCACTTGATTTTTTGCAATCGAAGTTTTTGAAATTACAATGATATGAAAATACGGACTAGCTTTTTTTCGCGTAGTTTTTTTTTCGCGATTCGATATTTATCCCATAAAGGGACGTTAATACAATAATCCAGAACAGATAAATGATAAACACTATATACAGACTAATTAAATCTAATTGTCCAAGGCGTTGCATCTGATGTAACCCTTATAGCTGCTCCTTGCCTTCTGATCCTGACCTAGCTCCTGTATACTTTCACATGAATTGGAGTCCATATGAATGGACCTTAGGGTAACAGTTAATCTTATGCACATGTATGAAATTAAATATGACATATTAGCATATGTAGAAATATGGAAGAAATTACACACAAACTGTAACCGCAATTAACGACCAAGAACCACAAATCTTGTCTAGGACCGCAGCCCCATGAGACCGCAGCCTCAATATCCATGGCTAGGAAAATAAAAACAGGTAATTCAACTAGCATACATAATCAGCTAATAAATGCATAAACATTTGCATACATTATTATAGGATTAGAGTTACCCACCTCGACCTTTATTCTTTATCTCTGCACTGAAGTTGTTGGGATCAGGAACATATTAAGGTTTGCCTAAAAATAATGTTTTTCATCGCCATCAATCTCTTATTTGAATCGTGGATAAACTACTTATATAAATTATTTTAAATGATTAATAATTATTAATCCTTTACAAATTCCCTAACAATTAAGGTCTGGAATAATTAAGGTCTGCCTAAAAATAATGTTTTTCATCGCCATCAGTCTCTTATTTGAATCGCAAATAAACTAATTATATAAATTATTTTAAATAATTAATAATTATTAATTCCTTACAAATTCCCTAACAATAATAATTTAATTATTATTATTACTATTACTATTATTTCTATTATTATTATTATTATTATTATCCCAGATAATAATAATAATTTCCCCATCTAATATTATTATTCTTTTTCTTTTGCAAACAATTTCAATGTGTATTTCTAAGATGTATTGACTTTAAGAAGAGGAACAAAACTCACGGGCTGGGCTATGAAGACTTGCAGTACATATATTTAGGTATTGGAAATAAGATAGTTTTCCTTTCCTTTTTTGTCTTATGCGCACACATATAAGACAAAACAAAGAAGACATGTATTATAATTTCATCTGATACTCACATACACAGACAAATATATATATATACCTATGAACTACTTCATTTCCTTGCTTTTTCACAGCACAGACACGACACACACATATATATATTTATCTCTTTCTTTCACACACGGCAAACACACACCTATGATCATATATATTGACCTATTTCCTTTTTCATTCTTCCCTTTATTCTCACGGCATACACACATATGCAGCAACCTCCGGCCCACACATATTATATATATATATATATAGTCTTCACTTTCTTTCTTTCCTTTCGACACAACAGAGACACCCATTTATATATTTAATCCAGCAACTCTTCCTTATACTTAACAGCACACATTCACTAACATATATATACTTGTCCTTTTTCGTTCCACTGCACCTCCGAACACACACACACACATATATATATTGAGATTTCTTCACTTCTCACAAACGGCAAACACACAAACGATAATATTTATATATATATCTATACGTGATCAGTGACGGCAAGGAGGAAGAAAACACACACAGCACTCATCCAAACTCTCAGCATACACATATGAATACATATATGTTATTCAGCAGTAAAACACTTACAGAAGAGCTGTGTTCATCGGTTTTCTTTTCTTTTCACTCTTTCTCGGGTTTATGCAAGGCTCACACACACACACACAAACACACACACACACACCCACCTATTGATTTTGGTTCATCTTCCTTGACAGCACCCTTGCCGGTGCAATAACACACATGTTAATACACACACAATACCCTTCACGTACACACACATATGACACACAGTGAGGTTCTCCTTCTTTTCCAAAATAAGTATATGACAGCCATCAACTTCCAGTAGTGTTATATATATTTAGAGACCTCTAGACACAAGAAAACTCACGACCATCAGCCCCTGTTTTATATTTACTTTCATTTTCAGTTCAGTCCATTTCAGATCCCCTTTAACTTTCACATGCAGCCCATTATATGTATATATAGGTATGAAAGCAAAATAGCTATTTTTTTCCTCCAGGATAGCCACGGCATATTTCTTTTCCTAAGACCTTATGATTAGTTCAACAACACACGCACACTCCTTGGTTCAACAAACATCAAACAGAAACACATATACATCATATATATATATATATATATATATATATATATATATAAGTCTCTGTTTCTTATTCGTTTTGGTTTTCAGTTTCAGTAGCTTCTCTCCCACACAACCCAGGATTTTCAGTCATATATCCATATTTGTTTCTTAACCCAAACGTCATAAAGTCAGGTTGGAGGTTACCTTGGTTCTTCTGGTTTGATCGGATCTGCTTCTTCTTCTTCCTCTGTTTTCCGATACAAGAACAGAGAACAATGAGTTCAGCTTCCTCTCTCTCATCTCTCACTCTCTTTCTCTAATACTCTCTGGAACTCAGGTTAAAAGCTGAAGGGGAGTAAGGAGTGGCTGAGCATATGGTTTTATAAAGCTCATACGGAACTGGACGAAAGTGATACATGATGGTCCAGCAGCTTAAACCGTCGGGTATTTCAACGAGGGGCTCGAGAACGCAGAGGAGCTATGGCGAAGTCTGAGTTCTCTGAGATAAGCATAATTACCTGCTGCTCATTAATGAAATCTGCTTCTTATCCTTCTGCTGTCATTTCGCTTCTGCTTTACGTTATTAGCCCTGGGTGATGATTTATTAATTTGGGCCGGATGGAGAGCTGATTAATTGAATAGATCAAGTATTTGGGCCTTTGATCTTTTCTGTTTCGGTGGCTGAAAGAAAAATCGAACTGCTTCTGCATATTACGTAGCCTTCTGTTTCCTTTGTTTTGGACTGGTCAAAGGTTAATGGAGAATGGGCTGGATCATTATATTGGGCCACATGTATTTTCATAAGCCCATTCAACTATCCCATTTGTTCTTTAGATTTTATTTTAAAACAACATCTTAATTGCAATTAAATTTACTTTGCAATTATTGAATAATTATGGAAATGATCGATAATTAATATAGGGATTTTTCCTTCCCCAAAATTATTTTTCCTAGGCCATGAAATATTAATCTAAAATATTTAGGCCCAAAATTATCACCTACCAATATTCCTTGAATTTATTCTTTTCTCGAAATAAATTAAGGGAAAATTTAAACATTAATTCCCAATAATTATTTAGGCCATAAATTATCCCCAACTAAATTGCCTTTAATTTATGAAAAATATTCCTTAAATTTCAAATTCTCAATCTTTAAAATTCTTTAAGGCCAAACTTTTCATAATTAATTCTTGATTCCCAAAGTTCAAAATTTGAGATGTTACAATAATTATTTTAGGCCATAAATTATAATATCCAAAATATTCTGGCCAATAATTATTCCCAACTAAATTGTCTTTAATTTATGGAAAATATGCCTTAAATTCCAAATTCTAATTCTTTAAAATTCCTTAAGGCCAAATTTTCCATAACTAATTCTTGATTCCCAAAGTCCAAAATTTGGGATGTTACGCCCTCTATTTGGCATCAATGCAAAGATTTGAGAAAGATAACATTATATGATAACAAGTTCACTAGAGGGTACATACCAAGTAATAGTGGAAATTTGACCAACCTTCTTGTAAGGTATGATTTTTAATTATTTTATCCATCATTGGTTAATTTGTCATGAATCTCATATAGGGGAGTCAAGCTCTTCGAGTGAGGTTTATAATTCCATTTGGTTCTCCTTCCTCATAGGCTAGTTTTTGGGGATTATGCTCTTCTTTTGGGCTTAAGCTCATCACATTGGTGCTTTCATTGAGAGCTCGTGTTTTGGAAAGGGGTACCCACAGACGGTTTTGACCACTAATGCCATGTGAAGTGCCGAGGAGTGGGGCCATTAGGGACGTTGGCTCTTGAGGGGTTATGAGTCCCACATTAGGGAACCAAGCTTTTGGAGTGAGGTTTATAAGTGTATTGGGTTCTCTCTCCTCGTAGATTAGCTTTTGGAGATTTGACTCTCCTTCAGGTTTCTACTCATGACATAATTGTTGTTCTCATGTATTGATTGAAATTCTTCGTATTTGATGTGTCACTCATATATAGTATAGATTTAATATTTTTAAATCTTTTAGAATTTTTTTTAGACCACTTTCTTGGCAAAAAAGAGACCACTTTCAAAAACATGGAACGTGATTGGTTTTTCTCAAAAACATGTAATTTAAGTATCAATTAGCTTTGGATGACCATTGTCTAGTCCAAAATTGAATATGATGAATAAAATCATATATATCAGACTAAATCATACAAAACTTCCTTGTCGTTTAAAACTAAAGAACACTTAAAATTTAGACAGATGAACCCTTTTTGTTATTTATTCTGTTATGTTACTAATGGAGCATAATATGTTATTGACTAGATATTCCTTTAAACTTTACTTTTTCTACATATAACTCGTCCTCAATTTTTGAGTTGTGTGTATATTATCCCCCAAATTTTAAGTTGTATGGAAGAAAGTACATGTCATATTAATTAGTAAGTGAATAATAACGTTATAATGAAATAGCATATATTAACAGCTAGAGAAAGATTTTCATTAGTGTAAATGTTTACGGAGGTTAATTGTAAGGTTTTAAAAGATTGAAGGAAGTTATATCTATATACAACCCAAACTTTTGGATTACTATGTATGTATGTGTGTCTATATATATGTGTGTATAATAATACGTACTCTAGGGAGACCTGATATAAGAGTTTTATTGATCTTGACCTCTAATAATCCATTATGTACTTTAAAAACCTGAAACTTTTTAAAAATATTTAAATAACTAATAACTTTTCTAGATCAAGAATAGAATCTTGAATAAACTCAAAATCAAACTAAGGGGTTCAAGCTTCTTATAAAATTCTTTATGGAAACTTAGATTAATTAAATGAGAGTAGGGGTAAGCTATGCTTTCCTCAAAGCAAAAATCACACATTCTATATCTAACTACCCGTTAATTCAAAACTAAAACAAATAACTTTGACATGTAAACACCTCAGGACATTTCACATACAATTACCCTGGTTTCTAATAAGTTTATATTTACCAACTAATAATTACTGCTACTATAAATCTTATAAGCATATTTTCTTATCATAACTATTGACAGCACTTAGCATAGGCTATCACAATCTTATCTCTCTTCCGTATGAAGGTGTTTACATGCCCAAAATACATGTATGCACACATAAGTAAGTTTATTACCAAAATAGAAGTATAACTAAAACTTCAAGTTATAAACTTAATTCAATTACAAAACATTAGCTTCCCAGCATCCTTCACCTTTAGGCTTCACCAACCACTATGCCTTTGCCCTTAGAGGTACTTGCTCTTATCATATATCATGGAAGAAAGGGGTGAGATTCGGGAAAATCCTAGTAGCAACTACTTTTCATCGTGTAAATCATACAATGTTAATAACTATGCATGCAAAAACAAGCCAAAGAGCAAGACCTTGCGAGTAACTAAGCTGAAAAGCTAGGTGGAGCATACATATCTTACTAATAACTTAATTGAATAACTAACTGGTGCACAATCTCTGGCAGATAGATAAGATGTATAAAAAACTGATGCACATTCATTTTACAAATAGAGAAAATGAATAAATAACTAGTGCATATTGATAGGTCCTGATTTATTTGTGTGAGAATTCTGGAAATAAAAGGGGAAAAATAGATTTACTCTGTTTTAAAGAGAAGCAAGGATCTCACTAGCTCTCTAAGAACAGTCTCTCTAAGATAGAGAGTAGGCAAGAATCTCACCTCTTCTCTAAATCAGCCTGCATCCTTAATAGTAGATGAGCCAGAATCTGTAACTCATCGGACTATTAAAGTCCAAGGAGAATCTCCCATACTAATTTATTCTCTGAATATTTGACACTTTATTGATGAGGCAATATGAAATATAAATACGAAATATATCTAAATCTAAGATTTAGATAACTAACAACCATAAATCCTAACAACTAACTCTTAACTAATAAGATATTCATCTTATTTCCCAATTCCTAAAGATAATAATAACAACTGTGCTTCTAAGGCATTGACTTTATCTTTGAGTTCTTCGATGGCGTCGAGACGCGCAGCGATTATAGCGATGGGGTCTATGGCTAGAGGAGATGCAAGAGGATTGGGATTTGAGGAACGCTCGTGATGTGGCTGGGACGCGAGATTGGGAGCGTGATCGTGATTTGGCTGTGACGCGGCGGCGGCTTGTGTAGTACGTGTGTTCACCATTTTTGGATTTTTGTGGCTCTGATACCAAATGTTAGAATACGCACAATACCTGAACGTATTAATCTCTGATCTTAGAAAAATAGCAAGAATCTCACTACTTCAATAAGAACAGCCTTATCTCTAGTAATTAGGAAAGCCAGAATCTGTAGCTTAACTATTTAATAAAGCCCAGGAGTTTCCTTCGATGATTACTCTCTGAAATTTGTCATGCTTTATTGATAAGGCACTATGCCTATTTATAATAGTTTACAAAGAGCAAGACTCCAAAAGAGATAAATAGGAAATCTAGAATATATCTAAATCTAAGATTTAGATAACTAACTAATGCTAATAATAAATCTATTAATATCTTTAAAGATAATCAAAATAGACTCGATAAAATAAATAATAAAAGATAATTAAAACAAATTAAATAAAATAATTAATTCCTAATTTATCCTAATATTCTTATTTTTCCTAGAATAGTGATTTGGATCGCTATCATTTCTCCCCCCTTTAAAACATGACTTGTCCTCAAGGCAAAAATCAAGAAATTGAGCACGACCAAATTAGATTCTTCCCATGTAACGATTTGAATTTTGATTTTTTTTTTTAGTCAGGGTCTAACAATGTTATCATTGCTTCACGACTCGAGGCGTCACGTTCAACATCAGGTTCAAGTGGTCGGTCAACCACTAGGTATCCATCTTCGTCGACTACAATAAGAGAGAACGCGAATTACAACGATGACCAGGGCGGTATGGTTTGGCGCATCGAAAGCAAAGGCCTTATTCTCGCCGGCGTTGTCTTTCAGCATCCATGGATGATACTCGACTAGTGGGTAATTGAGCCGAGGTTGACGAAGAGGCGATCTGGGGATAATTTCTGGTGGTTGATGAGGTCACTGGTTTCCTGGAGTCATGTGAATAATCCGATCCGTGAGCTAAAGATGTTGTGGAGTACCTAGTTGTGTTTTAGGTCGGTGTGGCTACTGTGATAGGCTTGGGCCCATTTGTAATGGACATTTGCTGTTCAAACTCTAATGCCAAGCTAGTTGCTCGATAAACGCTCCTCGGTTTGTGCAATTAGACATCCGACCTCAAGGTTTCATTCAGGCCGGTCAAGAACATGCCGAAAAGGCTATGCTCGGGCCAATCGAAGATGCGCACGACCCTCTGCGCCTATTCCTGTCGATACTCTTGTACTGACCCAGTCTGTCGAATCAAGCAAAGGTGCTCGTCGGGGTTGGGAAATTCAAGAGGTCCAAAGTGCTCCTCTAAGGCTTTAACGAGGCCTTCCCAGTATCTCACGGTTCGCTGGGAATTTAGCCATGAAAATAAGTCCAACGCATCTCCTTCAAAGTATAAGGCTGCCACGTCGACCTCGTCTTCCTCCGGAGTGTGATAATAATGGAAGAATTTTTCAGCTTTGAGGATCCAACCTCTTAGGTCACCACCTTCGAATTTCAAAAAGTCTATTTTTGCATATGGGGAACGATTTGGCCGACACCATAAATCAAAATCTTCATTGTTGTTATCTGCATAACGCTGCGATTTGCCCCTTCGATGATCTTGGCGAGCAGATCATGCTTCTAAGGCATTGACTTTATCTCTGAGTTCTTCGATGGCGTCAAGACGCGCAACGATTATAGCGAGGGGGTCTGTGGCTGGAGGAGATGCAAGAGGATTAGGATTTGAGGAACGCTCGTGATGTGACTGGGACGCGGGATTGGGAGCATGATCGTGATTTGGCTGTGACACGGCGACAGCTTGTGTAGTACGTGTGTTCACCATTTTTGGATCTTTGTGGCTCTGATACCAAATGTTAGATCCTAATTTATTTGTGTGTGAATTTTGGAAATAAAAGGGGAAAAATAGATTTACTCTGTTTTAAAGAGAAGCAATGATCTCACTAGCTCTCTAAGAACAGTCTCTCTGAGATAGAGAGTAGGCAAGAATCTCACATCTTTTCTAAATCAACCCACATCCTTAATAGTAGATGGGCTAGAATCTATAACTCATCGAACTATTAAAGTCCAAGGAGAATCTCGCACTGAATTACTCTCTGAATATTCAACATTTTGTTGATGAGGCAATACGAAATATAAATACGAAATATATCTAAATCTAAGATTTAGATAACTGACAACCATAAATCCTAATAACTAACTCTTAACTAATAAGATATCCATCTTATTTTCCAATTCCTAAAGATAATAATAAAAGATAATATTTAATAAGATATTCCTCTTATTTCCTAATTCCTAAAGATAATAATAAAATAATAATAAAAACAAACTCAATTAATTAAATGTTAATTCCTAAAATCTCTAAACTTTTCGCAACTTCCATTATCTCTTGATAATCCAGTACTCTATCACATACTAGGCGGATAACTACTCTGCTGATCTATCTACTGCACATGGCCATGACAAATATCTATGCAATGATAATTTGTATGTTCTTATGCTTAACTACAACAAAATGACACAAACAAACATGCGGAAAAGAGTGATTACTACCTCTTATGCTGATCTATTGCACAAAAGGCCTCGCAATTACGACGGAAATTTACGGAAATTTAAATTTCCGTTGCAATTTGCGACGGAATTTTAATTCCATCACAAATTTTGACATTTGCAACGGAATTTTGTTTCCGTCGCAAATTTCAAAATTTGCGACGAAAATTTTTCCGTCGCAAACCCTTTTGGGTTTTGCGACGGAATTTTCCATCGCAATTGCGACGAAACCCAATTCCATCACAAAATTTTAAAAAAAATTAAAAAAATCGTAAAAAATATTTATAAAATAAAAAAAAAATTAAAATTATTAAAAAATATGTAAAATTGCATGAAAAGATATATAAAAAATCTTAAAAAATATATAAAAATGATCCTATATATCTATTTCTTTCCACTGCATACTCACAACCCACGTCCTCATCTTTCTCTTGTAGCAAACTATATACATATACATATTCATACCCACATCCAACACATGTACAAACAACACACACATAATAGGGAACATACAGTAAAATATATATACATACAGAACATACATAGAAGTTGAAGAATGAAAGAATGAAAAACGAAGAATGAAAACAGGGAAGGGGAAGAAGAAGAAGAAAGCAATGAAAATAAGCTACTAACCTGGGAAAGAAGAAGAAGCAACACTGGGATCCCACGTGAGTGAAGAAGAAGAACAAGAAAGCAATGAAAAATGAAAGAAAATAAAGAAAGGAATGAAAAATGAAGGGAAGAAATGAAGAATGAGAGAAAGAATCCGGGGGAGGAGGAATTTACTTTTCTGACGAAATTTTGCGATGTAATTTATTTTCCATCGCAAAAAGGCAAAATTTTGCAACGGAAAAATTTTCCGTAGCAAAATTTTTCAAAGGGTTTTGCGACGGAAAATAATTCCATTGCAAAACCTGTGAGGTTTTGTGACGAAAAAAAAATTCCGTCGCAAAACCTTTGAGGTTTTGCGACGGAAAATAAATCCGTTTTGCGATGGAAAATAATTCCGTTGCAAAACCTCAAGGGTTTTGCAACGGATTTTTTTTCCGTCACAAAATTTTACGATGGAATTTATTTTCTATCGCAATTTTTTTTATTATTTTCGGTCAAAATTTTTGCGACGAAATTTATTTTCCGTTACAAAATTTCGCGTTTTTACAACGGAATTTGAATTCCGTAGCAAAAATCCCACCTTTTGCGACGAAATTCAAATTCCGTCGCAAAAAGGCGAAATTTTGCGACGGAAAAAATTCCGTCACAAAAACCGTCACAAATTCACTATTTTCTAGTAGTGCTTCCTGCCCCAATATTTGAATATCTCTCTAAGATTTTCATGAAAGGAGACACGCAAACTCCTCTTGATAGCAAAAGAAAATTCACAGAGCATCACATAATTCTCATATACTTGGCATTTTTAACTTCCTTTACCCTTTTCCATTTAGGAAATCTGTCACGAAGCTCTATTTACTCGGATAGCAATACACATAGATACACATGTATCACACTTTCATAGTCAGACAAATATCCTTTAGCTTTTTCTTAGCTTGTGGCTACCCATTAAAATCTTAAATTTCAAGATTTAAAAATAGACTCAACTTGTTTGTACTTCACTATTCATATTCAAATCAACATGCAGTACGATCATAGGCGTCCATTCAACCTTAAAACACTGTTTTCATGGTTTGTTAATAAAGTCTTCGTCCTTTAATCATTTTTTTAGAGAACCCAACGCCTCATATTAAAAAAAAACAAGCATATGATTCATAAATCATAAACCAGAGCGAATATCACAAATGCAACAACAGACATAATCTCTAATATACCTTCCAACACCATTACAACCCTTAATCATTGTTTCTAAGAGCCAGAATCCGAACACCCGACCCAAGAAATCCGTCTACAGGAAGACATCAGAAACGGGAAGAGGTTGAGGGGGCTTACCTTAGATTCTATGGTTGTGTGTGGGGTTTCGACATCTCTTCTTCCTCCTTTGATAGCCTTTACCGGTTCTCTCTCTCTTCTCTCTTGCTCTGAAATTTTCTTCGATCAAAATGAGAGAGTGAGAGAAGCGAAGTGGTTAAATGGAGAAGATGAGGAGGGAGCATGCTCAAATCATGTGAGGTGGAAGAAAAAGACTATTACGCCCTTTTAACTAATCTTTGATTTTCAATACCATCTTCTCAATATACTAAAACAATGACTAAGTCATAGAAATTAATCCTTATTAATTTATATGAGTTTTCTTCTTCAATTAGCTTTTTTAAGTCATAAAGTAATTTTTTGAAAAAATTTCAGGCCAAACATTAACCTCTAACTTTTCTTAAATCCCTCAATAAAATAGGCTCTTGATTCCTAAAATTAGCTTTATGACTATCTATGACTCTTTTCAGAAAACAAACCTCCCCATAAACATCTTTATCTCCCAAACTAACTAGCTATAAATTTTATTTAATTTTTCTGGGCATAATGTGTGTGTGTGTGTGTCATGAAAATCGATTCATGGGTTGCATATGCGCTGGATGCTTCGTCAAGAAAATAGACAATAATGCCAATTTTTTTCTTCTAATATTTAAAATAAAAAGAAACACTGTTTATAAGCACAATAAAAGTAGATTGTGTGTGTGTGTGTTTTTTTTGTGGGGGGTTACCCTCTCTCTTCACAAAAGCAGAGAATTGGGGCACTGTAATCTTCATTAACTTTTAATATTATAATAAATTTATGGGCTTTGATTTTCTCATGTTACACGAGAAAAAAAAGTTTCCTATACACACATGAAATAGTGGGACTCACATATACATATATGAATTATTATATGTATATGTGGGTCCCACCATTTCATGTGTGTGTAACATGAGAAAATGATTTTCCTACAACATTATAAAATGTTTTCCCTAAATTTATAGTACTAAAAGTAAAATACTATTATTCATTATTACTGTAAATTGATGGTAAAACATTAGAAATAATAATTGTATTTATTCTCTATTAGAAATACATATTTATTCCCTCTATCATAATCATATTACATTTTTGTTTTTTACCACTCTAATTAGTATATGGAATGCTACTAATATGATTTCATAGTTTCTCGTTTGATCATATAATTGTGTCTTACTTTTGCACTATTGTCATGACACCTAGATTAGTTTAGCTTCAAATATATGTTAAAGCCTTGTAATTATTAGCTAAGTTTAATGTAAAATTTAAATGATACTTTTATTTACTATTAATTTTAAATATATAGGTTGAAAGCGGAGCTAAATTACCAAGAGATGGGTGAATTGGGGATTTTAAAATTCTTTTATAAAGTTCTGTTTTGAAACACTAAAAATAGGGTAAAACAGAGACACTACTACAAAAAAAACGAAAAAAACGACCTAAATAATTTCAGGATGTCTCATTTAAGGCGACTTGAACTAATTTCATAAGAGGCGTCCTAAATCATATTTCAGGACACAATAAATCTTTTAAAAAAAAAAAACCTCTGCAACAAGAATTTCCACATAGATTCTTCAAATTAACAGAAAGAGACTAAAATCTTGAAGGAATTTTGTGAATCAAACGGTGATTGTTTCTAGATTTCATAATACAGACGAAACAGATAGACAACTCTAATCAAGTTTGTATGATAGACGAAATAGAGAGATTGAAATTACAAGAAAACTTCGAATATTTCCAACAACAACAAAAACAGAGAGAGGAAAATGGTTAACATAAACTGGATGATTTTAAGGAAACATTCAGGGGCTGAAAATCTAGGAGAGGAAACAGCTTTTCAATTTTGATAATCTTAACAGAGACAACAAAAAAATCGCAAGGAAACACAGATTGTTGGCAGAAAAAGGAAGCATCGAAGAGCATGAGGATTATTAACTAAGTCTGAAGAACAAAAGAATTTAAAAACATGATGGATCATATCATAAATCAATTACCACTACCAACAATTGTATCAACCGAAAGAGATGAAGCACAAGAAGAGAGAAATAAGAAGGAGATGAAGAAACCTGAAGCATCTTGTTGACATTACTGGCACCGAAGACTTTGTGGACATTAGCGAACTTGTGAGGCTTATCGGCAGGGAAATAAGGAGCAAAGACATAGTCGTTAGCACATCTTCTTCGAAGCAGCTTGCAAGCCGCACACAGTGACGCAGCACCCTGCTTCCTTCCTCCTTCTTTCATTGCTTCAATTGCTTGATTAGGTTTTTACCAACACATCAACGAATGAGCCACAGATCTGAGGAGATTGCAGATCCACTTCAATCTCTCGCAGATCTGAGGAGATTGAGGTCTCGACGAGCCTTCCTTCCAAAAGGCGCTCTCTAGTGCAAATCATCTAGCCTGCTGCCTTCTTTAGGGTGATTCTTCTTTAGCAGCTTGAAAATGGGTATATAGGTAGGTTGCAGTAAGGTTTGCGATAAAGCAGGCAATGTAGTTGATCCTTCCCAGAAAACCCCTTCTTTCTTTCTCATTTTGTGGGATCTGTATCTCCTGAATGGCCTTCAAGATCGCTTCGTGAGATCTTTCTTTAGTGGTTTTTTGAAATAGTGCTAAGGGAGATATGCAGTGCGTGAGTTCAAGTAATTTAATCATTTGTGGCGTCCTGAATGTTCATATAAGACGCCACAAATTACATTAATGTGTCCTTTATACATTAAAGGACACATTAATTTCCTTTTCGGCGTCTTGAAGCTTCACCAGGATTCCACAGATAATAATTAAGGCGTCCTGATATTTAAACAAGACGCTAGAAAGCCAAAAAAAATTATTTCCCTAATAAATTTTTTCACATTTTAGGCATCTTGAATAAATTGTAGGACGCCAAAAAATACAATTAAGGTGTCTTTCTTATTATTCATGACGCCAAAAAACCAAAAATATTTCCTAGCGCCTAAAAAATTCCCATGGCGCCAACAATTAATTTTTAGCGCTAAATTTTAAGCGTCCTAAATTTATTTCAGGATGCCTTAACTAAATTTAGACATCCTAAATATTTGTTTAGGTCAACAAATACATATAATTCAACAAAATAATTACAAGAATGTCATTGCTTTTACTTTTAACTTTCTTTTTTAAAATAAGGACGTCTTTTATGGTAGTAGTAACCCTTTTCTATAGTAGTGAGAGTAAGGAAGAAGAGTAAGACACAAATATTTATATTGGTTCGGTCCAAATCCTTGACCTACATCCAGTCCTCAAGCTCCCTGAGTTTTTCACTATATTAGCTTATTACACCCACTGTAACTCAAGAGTAATTCTCTCACCAGAACTTACTCCCCCTTACAAGTTGTAATCAATGACCCCAATCTCCAAGTCCCCTAACTTGAGATTGTTTATAATACATGAATTACAATCAATGAACTCTCTTAAAGAGTAGATAGAAATGATCACTGAAGAACAATAATATCGAAAGATACTTTTTACAAGAAAGCTTAAAGAGTAGTTGCTACTTGAATGCTTTTTCATTTTCTACTTCAATAGTTGTTGAGAATGATTGAATGTACCTCTATTTATACTTAGAGAGTGTTAAATGATCGTTGCAAGCTTCAATCTGACTGTTAGTGCACTAATCTAGCTATTGGAAGCACCTTGGTCTCTTCTCTCTCTACTCTTTTGTTCATTCCTTGTGTTCAGAGGATAAATGTTGACTTCCTTATGTTTTTGTCCGTTGGAATGTCAGTGACTTGTTTAGGTAAGAATCATTTATCCATTTTGCATCGTGCAGAGCTTGTTTAATCAGAATATAGCAAGTTAGTTGTACTTTGCATTTAATGCTCTAACATGCTTTTTGCTTGTGTTTGAAACAACAACTTTAATCTTCTTAAATCATCTCTAACTAAGATAAAATTCACTAGCAAACAGGTTAAATATATCTAGTAAAGTTGATAAATGATATTAGGAAGCATTAAGATCAAACACAAAAGGATTCATAGATTCGTCAGATTTGAATTTTTAAAAGTTATGACTCAAACTCGAGTTTGTTTGCCAAAACTGCAGTTTTTCACTGTGCACTTATGCACAAACTCGAGTTTCCATATCAAAACTCTAGTTTCCTCCTTCTAGACAGAAAAGTCACGATTTGAGTTTTGGAACACCATTTTAGCTAGAGGCAAAACTCGAGTTTTCAGGCAAAACTCGAGTTTTGGATTTTTAATGAGTATATGTCCAAAACCTTAAAACTATAGTTTTCAATCAAAACTGGAGTATTGAAATTTCTGAAAAACATCAATGCTCTCCGTATGGCCAAAACTCGAGTTTTCAAACCAAAACTCGAGTTTCCACTTAATCATAGAAACTTAGAGAGATATGTGATATTTCAAAACCAGAGTTTATAAAACTAGAGTTTTGAATGCATAGAAAATTAGTGATCTTTTGTGCTTGGCCCAAAACTCGAGTTTCCAAAACTAAACTCGAGTTTCCATTTAAAATATGAAAACTTTTGAAAAATGGAGCCAAGTGAGAAACTAGAGTTTTCAATTCAAAACTTGAGTTTTAAAATGTCTAAAGCATGGAAATTGTTTCTCAGGCCAAAACTCGAGTTTCCAAAGTGAAACTTGAGTTTTCCCAAAACTTGGAAAAACTTTAGAAAACTAGGAGACTAGAGTTTCCCTTCAAAACCAGAGTTTCCAAGAGTCAAAACTTGGATGACTCTCTGTATGATCAAAACTCGAGTTTCCAAATGAAAACTGGAGTTTTGCTTTTCTGGGAAAGACATTGAAGAATCTCTGTATAGTCTAAACTCGAGTTTCCAATCCAAAACTCGAGTTTGTCCTGATGAAAAATTTGGAATGCTCTCTATAAGGCTAAAACTTGAGTTTCCACATGGAAACTGCAGTTTTGCCTTTGATCATTAAAATTGAGCGTTTCACTATCAAGTCAAAACTCAAGTTTTCAAATCGAAACTCGAGTTTTCCTTTGACAGTAAGTTTTTTACTTACTTAAGACAAACTTCAATCTTAGTTTACAATTGTCTGTTATCATCAAAACCCATAGAGAACTAACATAAGTGAAATTTCATCATCTGTCTTCAACACTTCTTCTTTGAGAGATATAAATTTATGGGGGAAACGTTTTGGATGGTATTCTTCCTTTATTAATTTCCAACTAGGTAGTGTTTGGGAAAGCAGTAAAACCTAGGTTTTGCGCAAGTCGAGACAAAACTCCTCTCACATACTTACTTTGTAATTCTTAAAACCAAGGTTTTGGAAGGTTTCCAAACATTACCTTAATAAGACCTTTTGGAATCCTTAGAATTATAATACATAATGCTAGTTATGTTTAGTTTTGATGATGTCAAACACATTTATGGATATCAAGAGCAAAAAATTCGCATACTATATTTATCTCCTACATAGACTAATTCTTAAATTTAATGTAGAATAAAAGATGTGAAGTTCATTTATAAAGAATGATTAAGAAGAATATCAATAAAGAAGTATTGAATTAAAGAAAGAAATTGAATCAAAAAGATGTGGAGTCAAATGATTAAGAGCAGAGAAGAAAGAAAGAGTTGAATTATAGAGAACGATCAAGAGAATAGAAGAAAGAAAGAAGAACTTGTTGAATGGAATGGGAAAATCATTATACAAGTTCATAGATTGATTCTAGAAATCTCCACAATCAAATGGAAGTTGGAATGACCCAAATCAGAGTTAAAACAAGCAAAATAAAGCTCCAGGAAGTCAAAACTCGAGCCAGGAAGTCAAACTCGAGTTCCAGGAAGCCAAAACTCTAGCTAGGAAATCATAGACTCAAGTTAGGGTCTTAACTCAAGCCAACTCGAGTCAGGCACTAATTGGCTCGAGTCAATAGTGATTTTCAGCAACTTTGTTCACCTCTGTTTCACGCTTAGCTTGGGTAATGTCTGGTAATTTGATGATATCTCCCAAACCAGAGATCAAATTGAGGTGAAACCAATTTTTCATTAAATTAGACATCCAATGTGTCATTTTAATAAAGTTTCAAGCCCAAAAAATTTTGGATGAGAGAGCTATGAATTTTGGAAATTGGAACTGTAATTCACGTCACACGACAGACCAAGTTTCAGTGTTTTAAGTGTAATTCACAAACCACACATCAAAATGAGTTGAAATTGGTGGCATATGAAAGTAGACACAAAATGCGTTCCATCAAGAGTTGAACCAACCAAAATGAAATTCAAACTAGGGAGATATGACCTTCTAAACTTGACACTAGAAGTTTTGGAATCATTGTAGCATAGGCTTAGTTTTTTGGATATAGCTCATATTATACTCAACCAAATGAAGTGAAACCAATTCCATATGAATCTAGACTCAACAAGTATTTCATAGAATTTGGAAGCAACCAATTTTGATGACCTCTTACCTCAAGTCAGTAAGTGCCAACTCAAGTTTAAGGAAAGGCTGACAGTTAGACATCTTGAAAGATCTTTTTATCTCAAGCTAACAAGTCTCGACTCGAGTCAATGGCCAACCCGAGAGTTTGAAGAATGGAGAAGAGTTTTTGCCTCAGGCCAACAAGTCTTGACTCGAGTTAATGAAGCATATAGTGCACAGTTCCTCAACGTCTCTGAGAATTCTGAAATTATTGTTATCATTTTATTACTACTTCTATACTTCTCAACATTATTAATAATCTCTATGATCAAGTTTCAGATGATCAAAAACTTAGATAGAGCATCAATTCCAATGTTAGCAAACCCACATGAGCCTTTGTAGAACCAGATAACTCGAGCCACCACTTAATGACTTGAGTCAAAGCCTTATCTTTTGATCTTTGATCTGCCTTCCTTCGCGATTGACTCGAGCATGATTATTTTCCTCGAGTCTAGAGGTTGACTTAAGCCACGTTAATTTACCTCGAGTTAAATGTGTTCTGTGCTTCTAAATGATTATATGATTCTTACTTGAGCCATGATTCTTGCAATTCGAGCCTAAGCCCAAACTCGAGTGATGAATTTTATTACCTCGAGTCAATCATTGTTATGTTGATCTTTTCTCTGCCTTAAATGAAGGATTAACTCGAGCCAGTATTTATTTGACTCGAGTTAATATGACTCTATTTTAAATTTCTTTAACTACATTCAGATGAATTCCAAAAGGATTTATACTACATCTTAACATTATTTATATTATTTGTGTATAAGTTTGAGATGATTATATGAAGGATTAACAACAGCTTACCAAAAGTAGAGGATGACGTCAGAATATACAACGGTTATTTCTCTAATGGACTAAAAACTTGCAATGGTAAAATTCTACAATGGACCAATGCTTCAATAGACTAAAATCAGTTGTCTATAAGTAGAGACATATTCAAGATGGAAATAACGATGATGAGAGCTTACACTGTCGAAATGCTGATATTCTGAATCCAACAAAAAAACTGGAAACCCAACCAGAATAACTCCCACCACTTTTATATAAGGTAGAAATTCTAAAACTCAAGATTCTTCCTCTTTAGAATCACAAACCCAAGCAGGACCACCCAGAACCACAAAGATAACAACAAAATTCCCAGAAAATTACAATATGGTTATTAACCATAGATTTAACAGTCAAAACTATCTCCAGTGATCACAAAGTGTGTTGAGATATATTTTTGTAAAGGAAATTTAGAAATACATTAATGGGGAAGCCCCTCAACCATCCCCTAATGATCCAAATTTTGACACATAGTTTGCTAAAAATAACCAAGCATATCATGGTTATGTTATGTAACTCAGTGACTATGGAGATTAGTAAGGGCTATCTGCTTGCCTACACAACAAAAGAAATCTAGGATGAAACTCAAAGAACCTACTCCTCACTTGAAAACACCACTGCCTTGATCCACCTGAAGTGACAACTCTATGATTTAAGATAAGGTAACATGTCAGTGATTAAGTATTATAATTCTTTACTAAAGTTATGGCAACAATAGGATTTGTTCGAGGTTCATCCTTGGAAAAACATCAACGGTGCTCAATTGTACAAGAGGATCTTAGAAGAAGGAAGAATACATTATTTTCTCTTAGGCCTGAATGTCTCTTTCAAAGAGATAAGAGGTAGAATCATGGGATTGAAGCTACTACCACTACTCTTTGATGTTGTTAACTCTGCATAATTCAAGGAAAGTTCAAAAACTCCTAAACCAAAGTGGTCCAAACCAAATTGAAAACTCATCCCTTGTGATCAAGGGAACACATGGGGAACGAAAGACTAACAAATGGTGCAACTATTGCAAGAAGAAGGGCCATAATAAAGAAGAATGCTGGAAACTTCATGGAAAACCCAATGCAAAATCAAGCTTCCAAAGTCACCTAACCACAACTAAATCGACGGTTGAGAATGACAATCGCCTGAGTCTAGAAGAAGTACAAATGCTTCACAGGATACTCAACAAGCAGAATAAGTCAAACTCTGTTCCTAGTGTAAATCTAACACAATCAAGTAATTCTATTATAGCTCTCAACGTTGTGATGACTAGTGACAATACATGGATTGTTGACTCAGGTGAAGACAAAATATCACCTAAAAGGGGGTGAAATGGGTGATTTCAAAAAACTTTGTGAGTAGACCCAATAATTAAAATAACAAGGTAAGGATAGAAGAATAATGAACACAGAGAATGTATGCTAGTTTGGTCCTATCTCTTGACCTACATCTAGTCCCCAGACACTTTGAGTATTTCACTATCACTTTCACGATTACACACTCTATTTCTCAAAGTAATCTTCTTACTATGATACACTCCCTCTTATAAGTTGTAATTGATACACACTCAGTCAAGGTCCCTCTACCTTGAGATTCTTACAAAAAAAAAAAACAATAGTCAAGTAAGAAACTCTCTCTTACAGAGTAGATATTGACACACTGAAGTGCATAATATCCGAAGATATTACATAGTATTCAATAAAACAGTAAATAACAATAAATTCAATTGAGCGTAAGTAGTTTAGTAGTTGCTCCAAATTGAATGTTTCGCCTTTTATTGGTGGTTGCAATAAATGACCATTGGGAAGCTTTGATGTATTCATTGTGAGTATTAAATGTATCCGTTTGACAATGAATTTGGTTCGTCACTCATAACTTAGATTTTGCAAAGCTTTCACTGTTTTTCTGCTGCTTTGACATTCCTTTTATTTGCCGTTGATTTTCCAGAATACTCATTGGAATTGGTATAGCAGAAAGTCTTTTTGGTCTACTCAAAGTTTATTGTCGTGTTGGTGTTTGTTTTCTACAACTGCATTTAATGCTCTAACGTAATCATTTGCTTTTTGGTAATATGTTGTTAATCATTCATATAATCATTTGAAACTCATTAATACACTAGTTAAATATAGTTAAGAATATAAATGAATGATGATAGAAGGATAATGAATTACAATTAATGATTTTAAATTTACGAACTCGGTGATTTATTGAGGCATAGATAGTAACTTGAGTTTTCATTAACTAACTTGAGTTGATGACTCGAGTTTTCCTTCCAACACTTGAGTTTAGATGATTTTCTTCTCAAATGAAAGTTATCTTGAAAATGAAGTTAAATAGAGAAGATGGATTTGCAAAGCATAACTCGAGTCTTAAATATTGACTTGAGTTGTCAACTTGAGTCATATATCCATAACTTGAGTTTCGAAAATTTGTTCATGGAATTAAAGATTGTGAGTTACGTTGAGAACGAGTTTGAAAAAGGACGCTCAAGTTTTGAAATCCCAACTCTAAAGTATGACTTGAGTGCGCGAAGTCATAACTCGAGTTTTGAAGTTTTGGTCTCTTGAAAATGAAAACGGAGTTATGTTGTTAGACATGTAAACTTGAGTCTTGAAATGTCAACTCTAACAAGTGACTCAAGTTGCAAGAATATAACTCGAGTTATGGCATTGCTAGAGAGTTTTGCTTGAAAATACAAGGTTCAAAGAGAGACATCAAAACTCGAGTTTCATTTAATTAACTTGAGTTGTAAACATGAGTTTCATAAGATGAAACTCCAGAAGCTTAAGTAAAAAATAGAAGTTTGAGCTTTACCATGTAAAGTTGAGTTTTGTGCATGTGACTCAAGTTGTTACCTTTGATAGTTTTGTTATTGAGAGCTTCTTACTCAAGTTTTTGATCTGCGAACTCAAGTTGTCAATACTGTAAACAATTTTGTCATTCATTTGTAAGGCATTAACTCAAGTTCTTAAATAGCAACTTAAGTGTGTCTTTAACAAAAACTTTTAAACATAGATAATGTATTCACTCAAATCCCATTTAAACATATACTTGAGTGACTTGAATTATCAAGTCTAAATTATTTACAAATGTTTTTTATCATCAAAACATATTGAATCGAGAGCTAACATCAAGAGCTATGGATCATATGATCAATAACTGAACTTTATTCTAAACCCTTAAATTTTGTATAAATACCTTAAAGTAAAAGTAGTTAATCGTGTATTCACAAGAGTTGAGGGAATTGGCACTGTTACTTTGTCAGATCAACTAGCAATACATAAAGTTCTGTTTATACCTAAATTCACTTGTAATCTAATATATGCGAACAAGTTAACTAGAGGTCAAGTATGTCAAATGATTTTTTATAATGACTAATATGTTTTTCAGGATTTAAAAAAGAAACATGTGTTTCGAAGTTTATTCAATAAAAATTATGTTCCTTTTCATTGAGAAACTTGTCTATTTGCAAAACAAACTAGATCTTTATATCCTAAATAGCCTTATCACCCTTCCTCACCATTCACAATTTTCATAGTGATATTTGGGGTCTTGCCCGAATAACTACTCTCAAATACCAGATGGTTCGTTACTTTCATAAATGATCACACCAAAACCATATAGGTTTACTTAATGAAAGACAAATCCAAAGTAACCAAAGTATTTCAAAACTTCTATACATTTGTGCAAACCCAATTTAATACCTCCATTAATGTACTACGAAGTGATAATGTCAAGGAATACATGAGCATAGCCTTTAAGAGTTTCCTGATCATCAAAGAATTCATTGCCAAACTTTTTGTCCTTACACCCCTCAACAAAACGAAGTGGCCAAGCGAAAAGACCGTCACCTATTGAAAGTAACCTGATCCTTGCTAATGAAGTGGAATGTACCTACCATCTTCTACGGTGATTCCATCCTCACAGCAACTTATCTCATTAGCCGAACACCTTCCCAAGTTCTTAATTACGGCACTCCAGTTCCAATCTCCTTGGACTCTTTCCAAATTGTCCTCTAACCAATTCATTACCTCTCAAAGTGTTTGGCTATGTTGTATTTATTCACAAAAAGGATGGCAACAATTCATTTGTAGTTATTCAAACTGACAAATGTTTATTCCTTAGCTATTCCTCTACTCAAAAAGGATACAAATGCTATTTTCCTTCTTCCAAAAAACTTATTATTTCCCGGGATATTTTTTTTTTTTTTGAAGAAGAAGACACTACTTTAAAATATAGATTTTACTTTTCTAAAAAATGTTCATTTTTCAAAAATAGAAGTAAAAATAAAAGCAGTGGCATTTTTGTAATTTTGTGAATGTTTTTGGCGTCCATTATTGTAATTGGGAGGCCAAAAGTGTACTTTTTGCCTCCCAATTAAGAAAATAGATGCCAAAACTATACTTTTCTCATCCCAATTTAGAAAAGGAACACTAAAAGCAAAGATTTTTTACGTCCAAAATTTAAAGGGGCACAAAAAGTAGGATTTTGGCATCCCAATTTAGAAAAGGGACGCCAAAAGCAGGGATTTTTGGCATCCAAAATTTAAAGGAAGCATCAAAAGTATGAGCACCCCACATTCACTGGCTCATTCACTCATTCACTTCACTTATTCATCACTGACTCAATCTACCTCAAACCCTCTTCTTTGCCCTCCCCTTTCAACCACTTCATTCACTCTCTCAACACATCGTTGCTTTCCTCGTTCAGCAATAATGGTTCGACCACCAACAAGTATTTATAAGTCACTAGAGAAACCTTATACCTTATTAATTTTACCTTCAAAATTAACAACTTTCCAATTTTGCCCCTATTTAATATACACAATACCCCATGTAAAAGTAGGGAGATATAGCTAGGCTAAGCCCCTATCAGGGGTCTAGCCTAGCATGGCCTATTTATTGAATAGGTTAGACTCAAATTTAGGCCTACTGTCAGGCCTATTTAGGTAAACAAGTTAGGTCTAACCTACAAGTCTATAGGTCTGACCTATTTAGTTTTTTTTAAAAAAAATTGTATTATTATGCATAATTATATATAATTTAATCTAAATTAAGTTTTTAAATTATTTGTAAAATTAAAAAGTTAGTATTAACCCTAAGTTTAATATTTCATCATTTACCAATGAGCTTAACTTTTTCATTCAAAAATTGATCACATCCACTTCTCTTCTTTTTGATAACTTGAGATTGCAATACTAGCTCACTACCTCTCCCTTGATTTGTGTCATTTGATGCAACATAACAATTGACAATTGCAGTAAGTTTATTTTAGTGATGTCCAATGAATATGATTCTAATATGAGGAGTTTGTTTCATTCTCTGCAAGAAAAATAAGAGGTAAAATTTAGTTTTACATACTACTTGTCGTACTTGGTTTTATGAAATATATCTCTTTAGTCAATCAATGATTGATTTTTCTTATTCAATTCCATTTTGCTCAAACAATTGTTGATACTAGGTGTTCTTTTCTTTCTCTGATTAACTCTTTAATTTCATCTGAGAATGAAAAGCCTAGACTTTTAAGACATAAAATAGGCTTTTAAATAGGCTTGTCTAATTATATATGAACTTATATGCATAAGCTTTAAGTCTATTTATAGACCAACATTTTAAGTAGGCCTTTAAATAGGCTTCAGGCCTTATTAGGCCTTTTGAATACTAAAGCTCAAGCCTACATACAAGCTCAAATCCAGGCTTAGGCTTTGGATCTCTATCACAGGTCCAGACCTATTTAGCTAAAGCCTAATATATTTTCACCTCTATATGAAAGTCTATATCATAATAAATGAAGAGTAAAATGTTACATTCACATTTAAAAAAAAATTAATGAAGTGATTTATAAATAGAGAAAAAAGGCTCCTTTACCTTATAAAAAGAACCAAAAGAGTAAAGTCTTTCTTTACCGCATGAAACAGGCTAGTTGGAAGTAACTTGTAAAATACTCAGCAATGTAAATGATGAGGAAAATGCTGGTAAAAATTATGAAAAGTCATATGTACAACCCCATGAAAGTAGCCTTTTCTTATTAAGGGATTAAATTGGTTCATATCAGATAAAGAAATAGATGAAAGCATGCATGTGAATGTTGACCTTGTTCTAAGAATATATCATTGCCCCTTTGGGTATCCTTAAAAAGATGCTTGTGCCCAACAAAACCATAATTTTATAAAAGAATAGCCAAGCAATATAGTGCTTGTTTGGGATCACGTTGTTTCATATTATACTAATTCATATAAATCGAGACAAAACTACTCTTATATATTTACGTCATAAATCACAAATTGAAAAGTTTTTAAAAGTTTCAATCCCATAAAAGCAAAAATTTTCCCCCTTTTCTTGTCATTTACTCATCATTATGACTGTCATAAATGCCCAACTGAAAATGCCCTTCTGCATATAATCGTCTCTCTCCTTCCCCATTTTAAAACTCATCTTCGCTGCCGAATCGGAGAACATGGCTGCTGCTGGTAAGCTTCCCTTAACAAAGAATGCACGTGGGTGTGATCCTACGCGAGTTGGAAGACAAGGTTTACGCATTGTGTTGTCCGATGCGTTGCAATATCAAAAAACTATATATTGGGTTTGTAAGCAATATCAAAAGATCCAAGATACATGTGTCCATTTTCATTCCCCTTTTCTCAAAGTAAGCAAAATTGAGCAGAGCAAAGTAAAAGAAAAAGACCATTGAGCTTGTGCTTGAAGAAAGAAGGGAATATAGAGAATGATGAGCTGATAAAAAAGATAGAGGAAAAAAACAAGGCATATATAGAGACTAGAAGCATGAGAAGAGAGACACAGACGTTAGAGATAAATCCTACTAAGAAGAAAGACTCGTTTAATCTTATTTATAGACCAGAGACAATATTTATTTTTGCCTTGCTTATAATTCACACTATAAATTGTTTAATTTTGTTCTTCATTTATTATTATATTAACTTTATTTTTGTAGAGCATATTGTATGCTAGATAGGGGTGAAGTTATAAAGTAGTTAAATTTTAACAGAGTTAATATGACTTACTCCTCTAATCTTATTTATAAGTCACTATCTTCACCTTCAAATTTAACAACTTTCTAACTTTGTCCCTATTTAATATACACAATACCTCATGAAAAAAGTCTAATACAATAATAAATTAAGGTAAAAGTTCACATCCACATGAAAAAATTTAATGAAGTGATTTATAAATAGAGATAAAAGCCTCCTTTGCTTTATAAAAAGAACCGAAGGAGTATGAAAGAAGCTAGTTGGAAGCAACTTGTAAAATCTCAGCAATGAAAATGATGAGGAAACTGCTGGTAAGAATTATGAAAAGTCACATGTACAACCCCATGAAAGTAGCCTTATCTTATTAAATGAGTGAAATTGGTTCATATAAGAGAAAGAAATAGAATAAAGCGTGCATGTGAATGTTGACCTTGTGGATACGTTACCATTTATTGATATTTTACTACTCATTCTAGTTTTAAATACAAGAGTTAAATAACCTACACAAATTAAAAAAATCAATTATATGTGTTGTTTGTAAAGAAAATGCACGTTAATTTCCCTAAAATATCTTGTGTGTAATCAAAAGAGAGAATTTAGGGGAGGATTATATATTTAAGAAACAAAGTGAATTTAAATCTTAATCTTACATTTAGGGCTAAAGTAAATTCCTCTATTAGTTCTTAGTTCTTAAATTTTAAGACCAGGAAGGAGTATTTCTTTTGCTAAAGATTACTTTACTGATGTCTTGTTCTTTTTTATTTGTTTTGCCTACCAATAACGCTTCTGAATATCTAAGCTGATTCTGTAACCTTGGGCTGTTTCCTGCGGTTTCTGAATTAACACTCCAACTAAACTTTCAATGATATTTATTGAATTTGCCTGCTGAGATGCCTAACTTTTAACTAAGCATTTGACTTCACTTTTTTTGTTTCATTGAATCTGATTCTTCTTTCTTCCAAAAAAGAGTTTCACTACTATCACAAGATTCCATTAAAAACATGACAATCACTAATAAACCAACGCCAGAACATAATAACATTTCAAGCCTAGACATCAAAACTGTGACAGAAGATTCAAGAAACACTTTCAGGACAGACAATAGATAATCATAGATTTAAATGCTGCTTTATGAAACAAAATTTGGCAAAGGCATATCATAAACCCCAATTATATGAGTGACTTTTTGTTTCTGTATACACTTCAGTATCACATAGCTTATTTTGATGCGCCAAGGAACAAGCTTACAACTTTTAAAATCTCTCACCTTGTTGAGAGTTAACACAGAGACATGTCAGTTTAATTCTCAGTACACGTCTGGATTGAGGAACATAAAGAAGAAAAACCAAACATTTATCTCTGTTTGTTTGTTTTTGTTCCATTTCTCTAGCTCATTTCCAAGCATGTGCTGAGACGAATTATAACTGAAATGGAAGGCCAAAATCAATCATCAAAAGCTTCTAATAGGAGCACTTGTCTTCCTCTGACTTCGACTGTACCAAGAATGTACATTTTTCCCATTGTAGGAACGAGATCTCTTCATTGAAGTGCCAGCAACAATCTGAAGAGACTTCAACCTGAAAGAAGAAGAACCACTTTTCGAAACCCTCTTTGATGAGGAAGAAGATGAAGATGATCCTACAACAGTATTGTAATTAGCTCTAGCAAGAGTTCGATTGATCTTCTCTACAGCTGAAGAATCCAAAGACACAGATCTTCTTCGTGGCTGCGAATTCCCCACTTCCTCTTCATCAACAATTTCTCCTCTTCTTGCTCCTCCTTCGTCTTCCTCGCCATCTCTATTTCTCAATTCATTATCACTGTTCTCCATAACCCCACTACTATTTTCACTCCTATTTTCAACTGTTTCCATCTGCGGTTCTTCTGAATCAGTCAAAGCAGCAACATTTGGCTCCGGCGAGGCGATGACGGTGGTGGGGTTGGTGACGATCGGAGCTCGGCACATGGGGCAGTTAGTGTGAGATCGAAGCCAAGTATCAATACAAGGAAGATGAAAAGCGTGATTACACTTAGGCAAAAGCCTGAGATTCTCGTCTTCTTCAAACTCACTCAAACAAACAGAGCACTCTGTTCCATCAATTAACCCTTCCCCTTTCTTATACTTAACTACAGTGATTGCAGAAATTATCGATTGTTGAAGACCAGGGGTTCGAATATACCATATGGGATGATCCACCACAGGGCCCTCTTCCTCATCGAGAAAACCTCCCCGGCGATCCTCCTCCGGCGACGTCTCCGAGCTCCTTCTCCTGAAACAGCCCAAGAGGAATCTCCGGTAGACGGCGAAGCAGAGGAGGGCGAAGAAGGCGGCCGACAGAACAGCGATAACGACGGTCAACCAGGTGGAGATCTTGTGGTGGATTTTGCTGGGATCATTGAGATCACCGTAGACGTCATGGGCCGGAGGTGGTGGGTTGTAGTAAATCGGCGGTTCCAGGGAGCAGTGGAATTGACATTCTTTGCAATCGAGAGATGAACAGGGAAGGTTGCAGTAGATATAGCATATTTCTTCAAGAATCTTCCGGTGACGGAGCCCCATGGAAGAGACAGAGCATTAGATACGGCACATGGGTGGATTAATGAGGAAGAAGAAGGTTTTGGGGTTAGTTGAAAGGCAAGAACTTTGAAATGGGGGTATCAATCAGTGTTTTGGTAATAATATTTCCGCGTTGATTCTTTGACTTTTGAGAAGATAGCTTTTTTTTTATAAGACAGCTTGAAGTTTCATATTCATGGCGGCTAACGTCGGTGGATTTGGACCCACTCATCCTGATCTCCACCTTCTCGGCCCAAATCCAGCTACAATATTGTGCCTCCCACAACCACAAGCGAGGATTTTTTTTTTTTTTTTTTTTTTTTGTGTGTCTTGAATATCTTAAATATGGAAAGACTGCATAACTAATCTAACGAGATTAAAAGAGCTTAATATTTGCTTTAAAAATTACATGTGCTGGTTTTTTCTAAAAATCACCTTTTTATTGTTTGTAACGACATGGTCAAAAAATTTATTTGTAACGAAAATCATGTTCATGTAGAAACTCTTCTTTAACAATTGCAAACATTATGAATAGTTTGAAAAAAAAAATTATAAATTTAAGAGATAAAATAAATTGAACTATTTCTATGGTTCTTAATATAACAGTTAATCAATTAATTTGAGTAGATAATGAAACTATATAAATTAATTTATTATAACAATAATGATTTGATCTCTAATATAACATGAGATTATTGATTATATATCAATTTATAAGTTAATTAAATTATTTTTAAAAAATTGATAAATATATTAAAGATCAAATGATAGAAGTCTTGTGTTAAAGATTTATACTAACTTTCTAGCTAACTAAGTCGTATGGTTAGGACCAAATTAGTATTTACATTTAGAATCAAAGCAAATAACTCAGTTAGCTATTACATTGCAGGGAGCATCGATACAAATAATTTGTGTAATTCATAATTTATCAAAAATATTATGTGTTTTTTTTTATAATTTATGTTTTTTATACAATTTATTACAAATTATACCAAGTTATATTAAAAAATGTTAAGTACCAAACTCCTTTTAATTTCCCCCAACGAAGTCCAAAACTCTTACTTATAACTCCACGCTCTATTTCTAATCAGGGCTAATTATTATATATTCTATTATGTACTTCTACACTTATCATGTATGCAAATCATAGTGTCTACAATTTCTAGACAAAAAATATATTTCATTATACTAACTCCATACTAAATATAAGACATAGTTGAGTTTTTTATATAAAGATTAAGGAAACTAAATAAATTACTTAATTATATAATATATTGTGTATGATTAAATTATATAACAGTTATAAGTTAGAAAAATTAATTTAAAAAAATAAAAATAAATACTTTAAAGTAATTTAATTTCTTTCATTGATCTTCTTAAAAAGTTAATTGTGTTTTATATTTAGGACCAGTATGTGTGAATATCAACTAGACTATAACATATATTTTATGTTGTGCCTAAAATGAATTACACTATTTATGATTGTTGAGTGTATTTATTTATAAATTTTATATTACACACACATATATAGAGGATAGGATTATTGTGCGTTATGCAAAATGTTGAAAAATGAGTTGTGCTAATTTGTGAATAATATTGTTTATCTTATGCATCTCGCACCTTGTTGTTTGCCAGCTTTGGGGTTAACTGTAATGAAGAAATTTTAATTATTTAAATGAATCATACTTAGCTGTGAGAAATAATTACTTAACAAATATTAATATTTCTTTTTAATCCAAACAAGTTTTAATCCCCTCTTAACAACTGAATAACTTAATTAATGCAGTAGGTTACGTTGATGATAAAGGGGTTTGCTAACCCAAAGTTAATAAATTGATTAAAAAACTTGATTGTGTGACTTTTTTTTGGGGGGGGGGGGGGGGGGTAAAGGCATTTTCTTAAGAGACAAAAAAGTTGAGAAAATGTCAAAAGATGCAAGCCACCACTTGAATATTATAAATATGGAGTAATATACATAGTGGATGATAGTGATGGTTATAAGTCTTTTTATCAGATACTTAGAAAGAACAAGCGAAGTGCATCTTTGGATGCTCCAAGAACAAGTGATGGAAAAACTATGAAGAAATTATAACCACATAAATGTTTGTAGTTGGTGAGTTGGTGAGGTGAAAGGATAAGGTTCTCCAGTCTCCACATGTCCCATGGAATATATGCATTATATTTGAATTTTTCAATAATTTAATACTCTATCTTGTCATAAATATAAGATAGAATTGATTTTTTTTTTTAAGAAATATTAATGAATCTAATTAAATTACTTTAAAATATTTATATTTATCATTTTTTTTCTTTAGATTATTTGTCTAACTTATAAACAGATATATGATATAAGAATACGCCACATATAATATGATTAAATAACTTATTTAATTTTCTTAATCTCTACAAAAAAAAAAAGTCAACTCTATTTATATTTAGGACTTGATGGAGTAATACATTGGCGGAACCACTTGTTGGCCCCAACAGCTAGTGTGTGTGTATTTATTAAATAATATTTTATTTTGGCCAATAATTTGACCTCCAACTAACCTTCTGTCTTGTCTAAAAAGACAATGTTTTGTTCATTATTCATTGGGTTGTAAGAGTAAAGTAAAATTCTTGTTTAAAATATCTATTGAAAATGTTAGTATTATCTTATATCTTATTTTAATTTATAACTATCAGTTATTATTTATTTTTATTTTCAATGTTAAATGATATTATTTAATAAATAATTCAATATGTTTATTTTTTTTATCCAGGCTAAAAATATTGTTTGGTTCCACCACTAGCTAAATGTTTGGTTCCACCACTAGCTAAATATATATACACATGTGTATAATATGCAGTTAGATCATGATGAATCTTTGTCGGTGTTTTATTATGGTAATATTGGTATATAGTTTAATTGATTTCCTTGAGCTGATTACAATTTACAACCCTATAACGCTGTAGCTTATGAAGTGTCCCTCGACTTTTATGAAAGGGTATTTACAATTTCCTTTTGAAGACTATTTAATTAATTAATACTACCTTTGCTTATTAATATAAAGTTTACATAACTAATTTGTACATATTAAATAAATTAATTTAGTAATTTGTCATAAATATATGTAAGTTTCACTAAGATATCATATTTAATCATGTGCAGTGAAATTGTTTCTGTTAATATATGCAATCAATATGAATATTTTAAAATAAAACTTATAAATTTAAGAAACAAAGTGAGATTATGTCTTAAATTTAATATTAATATAAACCCTTTGCCTCATTGTTACCGTTGGGACTCGAGGGAGTAATAATTTTATGTGTGTGTATTATTTTATACAAATTTACTAACTAATGGATCACATTAGGATAGCTCACCAAATGTTATCAATTCACGAAAGCTTAGATACACAGTCTTATACTCAAAGATTATCAAAGTCCCTTGTACTCAATCAGATTAATTAATTTGAAATATTCTTAAAACTATATTTAAGAGACTATATTTCAAAAGAATAAAGACAAAACAACATTTGGTGACTAATTCAAAAATTTCGCATTCAAATATTTAACCTAAAAGAGAGGTAATCTATCATCACTGGCCCCAAGCAAATGATGGGGTTTTGGCCTTTTCATCCTCCTTGGTGGGGCTAGTTTCTTTCTGTATGGGACGTTTCTTTCTAGTGTTTGCTGAGGGAGAGTGGCTTTTCAATCTATGGATGGTTGTGGGATATGGTGAGTACGTCATGCAAAAAAGATGATTTGGGGGCCGAGGAAACCGACCGGTGACGAAATGGAAAAGCAAGGAATATCAGAGATTTTGATTTCCGGCGGCCTTTCTTAAGGGAGGTCAAACTTGTGTGATGACATACAATGACGACCTCCGATGAGTGCCTCTAGCGATCTCAACGGCGATATATGGGTCGAGGTGGAGGTACTCTAGACCCACAGTCAAATGGAAAGCTCCGAGTGATCAAATGATGGCTGGATCAGAGGTTGGGGCTTTTCAGTTGCGGTGGGGAAATCACTAGCAATGGAGCAAAGTATTAGATATGATTAATTTTGATGATATT
Organism: Acacia confusa; assembly: GCA_037074495.1. NCBI lineage: Eukaryota > Viridiplantae > Streptophyta > Magnoliopsida > Fabales > Fabaceae > Acacia > Acacia confusa. The sequence goes on along the minus strand of CM073504.1, from coordinate 8,510,439 downwards.
AAATATGGATGCCAAATATTAAGAAAAAAAAAGTTTACATAATATATTTATCATTATATTCACTAGCTACTATATTTAATGTAGATTATAAGATATCAAGTTGAATGAGAGAGAAAGATCAAGAAAAAGAAAATTAAGAAAGAAATTGTTAAGTTGGATTGATCAAAGAGGAAGAGGAAAAAGAAGAAAGAGATTGAAGATTATTAGTCAAGAAAGCAATAAATTATTAAAAGATTTTTGAAGAATAATCAAGAAGAAGAAAAGAAATTAAAGAATAATAACTTGCAAAATATAATGGGAATGTCAATATTCAAATTCTTAGATTTGATATTGGAAATCTCTATGACCAAATGAAAGTTGAAATAACTTAATTCGAAATTAAAATGAGTTATTTCAAGCTTTAACATGAATAGCGATCATTTAGCTACATTAAAATCACTCTTGGTTGTCACTCGAGTGATTTTGAATCTGCTCTGTGAGTGATAACACTGTGAACTCAAATGATAAATAAATTCACTCAAGTGAATTCATTGTTCCAACCACTATGTTCTTTGTTCAGCACGAACGAGGTTCAATAATTTGGTTGTATCTCTTAAACCACAAATGCAAATGGTTTTCATATGAAACTAGACTCACAATGCGACACACAAACGCTAAGATCAAGCTCAAAGAAGTTTAGATGAAATAGATATGATATTTGGAAGTTGAGACTAGAATTTCACAAGTTAGTTCAGAATAGGTTCAATAATTTGGATGAATCTCACAAAATACATATCCAATTGAAGTGAAAATTGTTGCATGTGAAACTAGACTCAAAAAGAGTTTCAAAAACATCAAGATGATTATCAACAAAGAAAAAATGGAATACATATGAATTTTGGAAGTGCACAATCATTCAAAGATGTTGCAAGACGCTACTTCAGACCAATTGTTATGAATGTAATCAAAACTTTCAGAATACAATGAATTTGGAGCTTTTTATTTTTTCATTGAAAATAAGAATTAAAAAGCTCTATGGGGATAAGTCATTTGCCAAATTTAGAGTTATATTCGAAAAGTTATGCTCACTAAAAGTTGACCTTTGTGTGGCAATCTTCCTATGTTTTGAAAGTCACTCGTTAATATTCTGAGAATTGAAGCAGATCACTCAAGTGATAATTTACATAACTCAAGTGTGATCAAAGATCACTTGAGTACATAAACAACTACTTAAGTGACTATGATCACTCACAAGAGTTTTGCAAGTTACTCACAATATTTTTTTGAAGGTTATAGCTTCCTACTCGAGTGAGTAATTTATCACTTGAGTTATGGTATTAACCAAGGTTGTTGAATCACAATACGTACCGTGAATCGTTTGACTGATTTTTTAAATCGTGAATCATATCGAATCGTAAGATTCAGAGATAAATGAAAAATGATGTAAAAATGTATAATCACTATAATATAATTTAAATTTAAATTTTAAAAAAAAAAATCCAAATACCAAAATACATAAGTAATCAAATCTAAAACCAATAATTCTCCTACTAATCAATCATCAAAACCAATATTATCACTATCACTATCAGCATCTAGCTCTGGCATATCTAATCCTTCAACCTCTTCACTAGAAAAGTCATCTGACTTATCTCCCATATCTTTTTCAACAATTTGAGATCCTTTTCCGTTATCATTCTTGTTGGCAATGTCACTTCGTTTATCGATCTTATTGGCATTATCTTGTATGGCGATGCCTTTGCCTTTATTATTCCTATCATCTTGAAGATTTCGAGGACCTAAAAGAATAAATAAATACATTAGATAAGGGATTTGACTAAAAGAATATTACTATATATGAAAATATACCTCTCTTTCTCTTTTTGCTTTGGTCTCCTTCATCAACATTGAAGCACTCATGTATATCCATCCAAGATTTCCCATCCATTAGGCAAGGATCCCCTTGCTCAGTAATCCATTCATCATCGGAATCTATATCTAACAAACAGATGGGATCATATGTGTCTCCTTTTTCCTCCCTTTGTTTTTGCGTAATTTCAAGTTGGTGGTTGTATTTAACAAACACAGAAGCATTCAACCTTTGTTGCTCTAACCGGTTTCTTCTCTTTGAGTGAATTTGATCAAATACACTCCAATTTCTCTCGCACCCTGTAGCACTACAAGTGAGGCTTAGGATGCGAATAGCTATTGTTTATAGCTCTTTGCAATCCTCTCCAAAACTATTCCACCATAAAGCTAACAAAAAGAAATTATAATTTATAAATAAATACTTCGTTGATAACTTAATTTATAAATATTTTTTTAAAAAAAATCAACAAATACAATTAAATGATTACCAGGTTGCTTCCTATCTCTAGTTGCAATTGCCAAACTATTTCCAAAGAGTCCCTCAACCCTATCAAATTTCTCAATTTGGGAATCAATTGTGATCCTTGTTTCAATATCAGCACACATATTCTCCAATGTCTTCCACAAGCCGGTTTTAACCTCACGATCAAGGTTGAATTCTGAGTCATAATGGAACCTATATAATTATTATAAATTTAGAATAAGACTTAATAATAAATCAAGTATCATATATAAATAAATCTATTACATGCATAAAAATATATTTTTTAAAAAAAATACTTGCTTTGTATTAAGAAAATATGTTGCTGCATGAAGAGGCCTATGAAGTTGTAAATCCCAACACTTGTCAATTATTTCCCATACATCCTTATATCTCTTTTCCTCATAATTAAAACTCTTTGTTATATCTTCCTTTACTCTATCCATAGCCTCATAAATGTACCCCACTGCAGGCTTTGAATCACCATCCACAAGTCTGAGAACTTTCACAAGAGGAGACACAATTTTCAAACAATAATGTATGGATTTCCAAAATCTTTTATTAGTCAAAACAACATTTTCTGCAAATTTGGCTTCCAACCTAGAGGAATAGACACCATTAACCCATTTTTCTGATGCAAACATTTAGATCGAAGTGCAGTCTTTTGTTTCAAAATTGACGCCATAGTCAGATATGATGTATCACACCTCGTTATCGCTGGCCTAGCTAACTATCTACCTTTGGAAAATGTTCTATACAAATTCAACACCCATATGTGCCTATAAATGAATGTTGTAATTTTCTTTGCTTTCCAAATGGTATTGTAGAACACTATAATGCCACCAATGTCTTCCAAAATCAAATCAAGGCAATGGGCTACACAGGGTGACCAAAAAAGTTGTTTTCTCTTATCCATCAACTTTTGTCCAGCAAATATAAGGGCCGAACTGTCACTACTTGAACAACATTCTCTTCTCCAATTTCCATCACCATCTCATCAAGTAATTCAAACATTTTTCCAGCATCTTTAATAAAACTGCTTGTATCAACAGATTTTATAAAAACAGTCCCTCTAGGACTATTAACAAGAAAATTAGTAAGAGATCTACCATTTCCATCAGTCCATATATCTAACATTAATGTACAACTAGTTTTCTTCCATTCTAGTTTATATTTATCCAAATTAGCATGGACTAAATCAACTTCTTTCTTTAATATGAAACCCTCACTTTATGATAAGTTGGTGGTTTCAAGCCTCTATCATACTCACTAATAGATTTCACCATATTAATAAATAATGGACTCTTTACTAAATTGAAGGGCAATGCATTACCATATATGCATCTACAAATATCTCGAACTACCAAATCTCTATCCTTCACCATTGAATTCAAAGTCTATTGTTTCATAGTAGATGAACCACTTCTACCATTTTTTTTTTTTTTACTCATAAAACTATCCATGCACCCCTTTTTTTGTGAATCTTCATCATCAAAACACTCTAGTTCATCATCATTGCTTGCATCATCCAATATTTTTATAAATAGATCCCTTATCTCTTCTGGCACTTGGGGACATCGAGCAACTTCTTTGTGTGTTCCAGCAAGATGATACTTCATTCTAAATGCCCCTCCCCACATTGCTTTGGGACAATGGTTATATTTAACATTCAACCTACTGCCAAGGGATTTACAATGATCCCAAGTAATATCCTTTAACTTTTGAGATTTTTTCTTTGGAACCGTTTTTGTCGTTTCTAACTTTCTTTGAGATTAACAATTAAAGTTATCTTTTGCAACTGACACAATAGTACATTGAATGTAAATTGTTTAAAAAAAATACTTTCTTCAAGATAAACGATTAAAGTTGTTTAAATTCTTTAAAGTTTAAACTATTTCTGTTTCTGCACAGTGCACAACAAGTGAAAAAAAATTATTTCCGATTAAACTATTTCCATTTTTGCAATTTCCACTAAAGAATGGTCAGGTTTTTTAGAGGGAAAAAAACCAAAAAAAAAAAACAATGGTCAGGTGCTTGGTCATCACATGATAGGCTTGGAGTTTGTACTAAATGAATGGTAAATGGTTAGGTTTTGAGAGGAAAAAAACTAAACAATGGTCAACTCAGGTTATCACGTCATGCATTAGACAGGGGAAATAGATAAAGCTATATATTATAATATGTTTTAAATCCAGAATAAATAATACCGATGAACATTGGACAGGGGAAATAGAGATAAAGCTATATATTATAATATGTTTCAAATCCAGAATAAAGAATACCAATGAACATACAGGCGTTCCACTTCGTCGTCCCCGATTTCACAGCTTCTTTGCAACTTTTTCGGCTTCCTCTGAAACTTCTCTTCTTCAAGGGCGTCTTCAAGACAAGTCACCGGGCTTCTACGGCAATCGCGGTACACTCTTTCTTTTTCTCTGAAACTCTCATGTCGTCTCATCTCCATCTTGCTCTGTTTTTTCTTTTTGTTCTTTTCTGAAGCAATGATCCCTTCTAAGTTAATTAAGATCCCACGACTCTAGGTTTTCTAAGAGTCATGGGCTTAAAATTTGGAATCACAAATGATGTGGGCTTAAAACTCTGAATCGGAAATGTTGCCACAATTCACAGTTCGAATCTGAATCGTCCGATTTCACGTTTTAGTCTTACGATTCAAGTCAAAAACGATTTAGTTGTACGATTTATATCGTTTTCTTCTTAAATCGTATCGAACCGCACGATACGTATCGCGTATCTTGCGATACTAACAACCATGGTATTAACTCGAAGAAAACTTGCAAGTGACTCATACCATTTTTTAGAGCTAGAAGTTGAGCACTCTAGTGACAATTTTTGCCTCTTGAGTGATGGTTTTGAGTACTCAAGTAATATACTTAAGATCACTTGAGTAAATTGGTGATTGAAACATTCTCCATTTTACTTAACAAAATAACTATATATTAGTTAGATTAATAACTTAATAGTGCTTCAACATTTAATGAAATATCCAAAATTTGCCATAGTATGCTGAATGAACCCTAACGTGGTAATATACAATCGTCCAATATAAACCCAAAAAGACAGAAGTACTACTTTTAGTAGAGTAGTTTAAACTTCTGAGGCCTTCCCTGATGGACCCGGACGGGAACTATCACCAAAAAAATGTGGTAACCATCAATCTAACTTATTATAAATACTAATATGTGCTAGTGAGGTGCTAAGAGGAACAATTTATATAATCAAATATTAAAAATACAATTCATCAATATCCACATCACAAAATTTCATATCATAAATTAGGTATTATAATTTTTCATTAACACAATTCCCAAGATGCCTCCCATCAATCCAACCGAACCGCCTTATTTCCTTCGACTAGACCCATGGGCTAAGTTACATCAATGTTACTGGTTACTCAAAAGCTCACTAGTCATGTGATGAGGACTAGCCAAAATCCTCAAAGCACATGTCCCAAACCATGGGTCTTTTCCCTTCATTGAACTAGTGAGGTGTCGTAAGCCCTCTTTGAACTAGTAGGCCAGTCCATCATTGAACAGGTGGGGCAATAGAAAGCCAACCATTGTGCACCAATGTAGGCCTCACCATGTGGTGGAATAACTACTCCATTTCTTCCCAATTCAACCCTTTCCATAATTATCATAATAAATAACTCAATAAGAATTTTTCTAATATTTTCACATTCATATCATGTTATTTAAATAATTCTCATAACCATGTCATAATATCTCAATTCCCAATTCTTATACATAAATAAATATATGCATATATTTCATAATTCAAATCATAAGGTTTCACAAGGAAATTTCTATTAAAATATTCATAATTATTTCACAAAATACTCACAAACAACATATCAATACACATAACAAGTGGAAAGTGGTTACCCCTCGCCAAAGCTAACTATTATCACACCGTTCCCAATCTTAGAGCTAAAACACAAGACAAAAATCAATCTATCACAACCAATTTACAAACCCTTAATAAATCTTTAAAACTCTACATATTCAAAATTATAACTTATAATTTTATGAAATTAATGAAGGATTTGTTATATATATATATATATATATATATATATATATATATATATGAACACATGTCTCTTATTTCATTTAATTATATATATACTAGGTAAATGTTATAAATAAATCTCTAATTTAATATAAGGATTTTTTCTAAGACACAAAATATTGATTCTAAAATTTTTTGACCTAAAATTCCTTACTTGAATTTATTATTTTTCCCAAATTAATTTAAGAAGCCTTAAGTTCAAATGATTAATTTTTTTTATAGTTATTTTAGGTCAAAACTCATTATTAAATTTTCATATAATATTCAAATTTAAATTCCCAAATTTGGGATGTTACGGTGATCACTTAAGTGATGGTACGAAGTTTCAATGAGGCACTCATAGAGGAATCGAGAGTGAAGCGATCTTAACAGTATATCACTTAAGTGATCTTGAAAATCACTCGAGTGATACGAGATCACTCACAAACTAGTGCGAGTGATCCAAAATCACACTCAAGTGTAGGTTCATTGTTTTTTGTGAATCAATGTCTTGACAAATTTCAAAGTGACAATGAACATTTGTTCAATTTTAATTATTACTTCTTCATCTTCTTAATACTACTAATCATGTTTATGTGTAAATTTCAGATTATTAAATGATGGATTAACTCCAAAAACAACAAAATCAATTTCCTCTGTCAAGACATTAAGTGTGTTTATAGAAAATAGAGTAGACAAAAGAAATTCCAAGAAAAACCAAAGGGATTGCATCTAAAGCATTTGATGAAGCGAAGATGAAAGCGACTTATCATTCAAATGTATCAATGGCTATTTCTCTCCAACAGACGTAAACAAATGCCTACAATAGTCAATACTCGCAACGATCATTAATATCAATTACCTATAAATAGCGAAGCATACAAGCAGAATTACGTGACGACGAGACATGAACTTGTACCTTCACTGCTGAAATGCCAACACTCTGACGTTTATCTCATTTGCTCTTTGTTTTATCAGTAATCATACACTTTACCATAAAGAGTGAGATTATTTGTAATGTACTTCAGTGTTCATCTTATTCACTTCTAAGAGAGAAAATTGATTGTAATCCTTCATCATAAAGATTGTAGCATTACAGTGTGTAAGGGGGAATATCTCAATGAGAGGTTTATAAATGGTTTCACAAGTGCTCGCCTAAACTTGTGGGATTGTAGAGGCTTATTTGGTGCCCAAATTAAACAAGAAGATGATGAATTGAAAATCTCAAGTGGAGCTTGGAGACCGGACATTGGTTATCAAGGATTGTGCTAAACCATTATAAATCACAGTTTACATATTTTTTTCCTTATCTCTTATATTCTCTTCCCTTAATATTTTCATTAAAATGCAAAAAGATTTTCAAAATTCGTAAGTTTTTATCTTACACCCAGTTCACCTCCTCTTGGGTGTCAGCCGAGTCTAGAGTCAAGAAATTGGGCCGACCTTTTTGGGCCCTGACCCTTTAAGGGCTGGCTTGAAAATTAGAGGAGCTAGCTAAAATAAGCCCTGCAAGGCCAACCTTGTAAGGCCTTGGACTTAAAAGAGCCGACCCTGCAGGGCCTCGGCCCGACCCTGCAGGGCCTCGGCCCGACCCTACAGGACCTTTTAGTAGATGTGTTCATGATGCGAGAGAAGAAATTCATGATATTCTTACTCATGAAACAAAGCCTACTATTTAAAGTGAAGCGCAATCAAATGTCTTTGAAATTGATGATAATAGCAAAGAAGATGACAATGATAGTCATCATACTAATGTTATTTAGTGGTATGCTTCTTATGTTTTATGTGAGTTATTTATAGACAATAGTTTACTTTTGATTACGAATTAGTGAATGTATTTATTTGTTGGATGATTCGTGTTGTTTGGATATTAATGTTAACAACATTTATTTAATAAATTAAAACTTTAATTGTTGTAGTTTACTAATTATATTCCTTTAAAAAAACGGAGGAAAAATAGTTAAAATTTGGAACAATAACTTCCTGGCCTTGTAGGGCTAGCCCTGGCCCTGGTGCTCTCAGGTCGGATTTTAAAAAACAAATGTTTTTCTTACCCCAGACCCTGTAAGACCAGCCCTAATTCCCAGCTCTAGCCGAGACTAACACAAAGGAGTTCAGAGGTGACGACAATGCAAGCCATGTATCCTAAGGTTAGTGATTTATTCTGTTGGAGCCAAATTGCATGGGGTTAAAGCATTTGATTGAAGAGAGGCAATTTGAACCATAGGTATGCGTGATTGCATAAAGGTTCAGGGTTACATAACATAATACATTTAAAATATATGTCCTCAAATGATAAAGGGGTACATCGATTGAAGAAGAGGCAAGTTGAACCATAAATATGGATAATTAAACAAATAGGATATGTCCTCAGATGAGAAAGGGGTACATCGATTAAACAGATAATTAATTTAACAGATAGGATATGTCCTCAAATTGCATAAAGGTATATCTGTTTAATATGGATAATTGAACAGATAGGATATGTTCTCAGATGAGAAAGGTACATCGATTGAAGAAGAGGCAAGTTGAACCATAGACATGTGTGATTGCATAAAGGTTCAGGGTTACGTAACAGAATACACATAAAATATATGTCTATTTGCTTGTTCTAAAGATTATTATATCTCATTCTTCTTTCGTCTTGGTGTATTTGTTGTGTAACTGTCATTAAGGTATACAATGGCACTTTGATTTTGTGAGGGTGCGTCAGCATATCAATTAAATTTCAGGTACGCTCAAAATTCTTACATATCCAAACTTCAAAGATTTTCTACTGATGTCATTTTGGGATTGAGTTTTGAGAATGGTAAGATAGTTCTTCTTGCTATTGGTTTCTCTATGTCGAGTATTGATAATTGTCTAGAAGAACTGATATTAGTTGTGTCTTGCTTGATCAAGAGTTATTAGGAGGTTTTTTGTATTTCTACTCTAGTTAGAGCATCTTATAAGTCAATAATTTTTCTCCAAATTTTCACTCTCTTGCTAGGATTGGGGTGGATGGTTTTTGGGTTGGGAAGTGTAAAGTTATGTCATATATTTAAGACCGGATGCGTGCTTGGGGTTGGAAAAATCTAAACAAATGGGTTAGGCAACACAGGGAATGTGATGTTGCAAATTTAATAATAGGGATGAAAAAAATACACACATCCTAGTATGATTGAAAAAATACATTATATATATAGGCTAATATTACATGATAAAAATATAGATATCATGTCATATATTATAATTAAGTAATTTATTTAAATTCATCAATCTTTCAAATTATATAAATAAGTCTTACATTAATAAGCCTTTTTTTTAATATTAAGCCTTTTTTATATATTATAAGACACACACACATATATATATATATAAGTCCTACGTCAGCCTTTTTCTGATCATATATCCACAAAAATTATAGCTGACTTTATTCAGGCCCAAGCCCAAATGACCAAATCAACTAAACATCCCACGGACCAAAAAAACTCCGTATATGCTGGAGTATCTTACTATACCCAACTTCCCTGTTTTTTTTTTAAAGGAAAATCCACTTAGAGGTACCTATTGTTATGAATATACTGATTATGTGGATGTCCATTGACTCCCGGTCTCCAAATATTACAAGATGACATGGGACCCACGCATAGTACCATGCATAGTAGTTTACTATTTGGTGGGACCCACACACAAAATAATACAACTCACGGGAATGCATTCCCGTGAGTGTACAGTTATGTAATTAGGGGAATATTACATCAAATGACCCAAAGTGGAAATTACACTAAAGGCCCATTTTCCTTCTATAAATAGAGGCCTTCTGTAAACATTCAGATTACACTGAAATGAGAACTTCTCTCTACTCTCTCTCTCTCTAAAATCTCTTGTTCTTGTATTTACTTTTCATCAGTTTTATATTACGTTATCAGCACGAAGACTCTACCAAGGTAAGATTTTATTACCATCTCCTTTACTATTTGTTTATTTTTTCTATCTGGGATAATCTTAACCATGATATGGAATTAAAGTTCTACTTTTACCGATTATTTTGAACATCAGGTTCCATGGTTAAGATTTGAGATTATTTACTATTTACTATTCACAGTAAATAGTAATTTTTACTATTCATGTTAATTTTACCTTTTTCAGTAATTTTATATTTCTATTTATTTTGACTCCTTTATGGAAGTCTAGATTTAATATTTCAGTAATTTATTTTTCACTATTCATTGTGAATAGTAACTTTACTATTCACGGTAAATTTATATTTTACTATTTACAGTAATTTATTTATGTTTATATATTCTTCCCACTCCCTATTTATTAATTCATGGTGGCAACATTAAGCTCCATTTGTAATTTAATTTTACTGTTTTATTTATTTAATTCATGGTGGCGATACTAAGCTCCATTTGTTTAATTTAAATTCTTTACTTACTGCTTTATTTATTTCATGGTGGCGATATTAAGCTCCATACTGACTTTATTAATATTTACATTATGCCACTAACATTTAAATTTATGTTACTAACATTTATTTATGCATTTATTTACCTTTTATGGTGGCAACACTAATATTAGTGGGCTCCATTTATTTATGCATTTATTTACCTTTTATGGTGGCAACACTAATATTAGTGGGCTCCATTTATTTATGCATTTATTTACCTTTTATGGTGGTGGCACTAATAGGGCTCCATTTGTTTATCTTAATTCTTTACTGTTGTCTATATATTATATAATATATGCATCATCTTTCTTACCTTCGGATGAGATAGGTCTCGCTGTGAGTTTACTCTCATTCCTATCTCATCTTATTTTTATTTTCTTAGCATGTTTATTTACCGTTCTTTAAATTATGTTTTAATTTATAATAAGATTTTATAATATGATTCTAATTATTTTTATTATTTTTAGTTTGAATCATGTCTTCCAACCTTTCAAATCTTGAATTTAATGCTCTTGACATCACCGGGAAGAATTATCTATCATGGGTTTTAGATGCTGAAATCCATCTTCAAGCAAAGGACTTTGGAAAGGCTATATTGCCAGGAAATGATGCGTCCCCTCAAGTAAAGGCTAAAGATATGATTTTTCTCCGACACCACATTCATGAAAGTTTGAAAACTGAATATTTAACGGTGAAAGATCCATTTGAATTGTGGACTAGTTTGAAAGATAGGTATGATCATCAGAAAACGGTGATTTTGCCTAGAGCTCGTTATGAATGGATTCATCTCAGGTTACAAGATTTTAAAACTGTAAGTGAGTATAACTCAGCTGTTTTCAAAATAAGTTCTCAGTTAAAATTATGTGGTGAAAAAATAACTGATGAGGACTTATTAGAGAAAACTTTTTCTACCTTTCATGCTTCGAATTTGCTTTTACAACAGCAATATCGTGAGAAAGGTTTTAAAAAATATTCTGAGTTAATCTCATGTTTACTAGTAGCCGAGCAAAATAACGAGTTATTATTGAAAAATCATGAAAATCGTCCCACTGGATCTTCTCCATTTCCTGAAGCGAATGTGAGTGTACGGAATGATCATGGTCGTGGCCATGGTCGCGGTCGTGGTCGTGGCCGTGGTCGTGGACGAGGACGTGGAAATCGTGGAGGTAGAAATAATCATGGTCCTTATCATGGTGGAAGAGGTTATTATAGTCCTTATACCCACCAGAAAAAGATGAACAATGAAGGACAAAAGAATGATAAAGAAGGTCCTTCAAAAGTTGTTGAACATAAATGTTATCGGTGTGGTATGAAGGGACACTGGGTACGTAATTGTCGTACACCAGAACATTTAGCGAAACTTTACCAAGCCTCTATAAAAAAGAGTGTTAATAATGTGGAATGTGATGATAAGGCTCATAAAGATAATGATGTCAATGAGCCAAATGATGATGTTATGTCTCACTTGGAGGTGGAAGATTTTTATGATTAAATAAGTTTTGCAAAAATTGTAATAATTATTTTGTTTCGTTCTGACTTGTTGCCAATTATGTATAATAAATATGTTTTTAATGCATCTTCTATATTGAATATGTTTTGATGCATTTCTTTTCTTTTAATGAAGCTCATGGACATTTCAAATATTGCACACAAGAATGAAGATATATGTCTCATTGATAGTGCAACGACACATACAATTCTTAAAGATAAGAAATATTTTTCACATCTAATAAATTGTAGTACAAGCATCAATACCATAGTGGGTAATACAAGATTGATTGAAGGCTCTGGAAGAGCAATAATAATATTATCCAATGGTACGAAATTTGTTATTAATGATGCTTTGTATTCCTCTAAGTCTCATAGAAATTTGTTAAGTTTTAAAGATATCCGTCGAAATGGATATCATATTGAGACTATAAATGAGGACAATAAAGAATATCTACAAATTGTTACTGTTAGATATGGTGAAAAATATGTTCTGGAGAAATTACCTATGTTATCTTCTGGTTTGTACTATTCAAGTATTAGTACAATTGAAATAAATGTTATGGAAAACCAGAAGCATGTTGATAAAGACATATTTATTGTTTGGCATGACCGGTTAGGCCATCCCGGGTCAATTATGATGCGACGTATAATAGAGAATTCATGTGGACATAACTTGAAACAGAAACAAATACCAAAATCCCATGATTTCTCATGTGATGCATGTTCCAAGGGAAAATTAATTATTCGGCCATCACCAACCAAAGTAGAAAGTGAGTCTCTCACATTTCTAGAACGGATACAGGGAGATATTTGTGGGCCAATACACCCACCATGCGGACCATTTAGGTATTATATAGTTTTAATTGATGCATCAACTAAATGGTCGCATGTGTGCTTATTATCTTCTCGAAACCTGGCGTTTGCGAGATTACTTGCTCAATTGACAAGATTAAGAGCACATTACCCGGATTATCCTATCAAGAAAATACGTCTTGATAATGCTGGTGAATTTACTTCACAGACTTTTAATGAATATTGTATGTCCCTTGGAATTGATGTTGAACATCCTGTAGCACATGTTCATACGCAAAATGGACTTGCAGAATCATTGGTAAAACGATTGCAACTTATTGCAAGACCTTTACTTTTGAAATCTAATTTACCAATTTCTGCTTGGGGCCATGCCATTTTGCATGCAGCAATGTTAATTCGCATCAGGCCAACTAGTTATTTAAAATTTTCCCCCTTACAAATGGTTTTTGGTGAAGAACCTAATATTTCTCATATACGGACCTTTGGATGTGCAGTATATGTGCCTATAGCACCTCCACAACGTACTAAAATGGGTCCTCAAAGAAGAATGGGAATTTATGTTGGGTATAAATCTCCTTCAATTATAAAATATTTAGAACCATCTACAGGAGATTTATTTACTGCACGATTTGAAGATTGTCATTTTAATGAATCAGTTTACCCAACATTAGGGGGAGAAAATAAGCAGTTGAATAAAGAGATTAGCTGGAATGAATTATCATTGGCTCATTTTGATCCTCGTACAAAACAATGTGAACTAGAAGTTCAAAAGATAATTCATTTACAGAATTCAGCTAATCGAATGCCAGAAGCATTCACTGACCCAAAGAAAGTGACAAAGTCACATATTCCAGCTGCTAATGCTCCTATTCGAATTGATGTCCCTGTAGGACAACCGATTACAAATGAATCAAAAGCACGCCTTAAGCGTGGTAGGCCTATCGGTTCCAAAGATAAAAATCCTCGAAAAAGAAAAGAAGCTAAAATTATAGATGGCCAAGTCGAGGATAATCAAGAAAAAAGCGTAGCTCTGGATGAGCCACTTCATAAAGAGAAATTATCTCCAGAGGAGAATATTGAGGCCCCAGAAGAGATCCAGGTATCTGAAATGTATGAAAATAATGAGATCTCAATAAATTATGTCACAAATAATATCAAATGGAACCGTAATGAAGTCAACATTGATGACATTTTTGCTAATCATATGGCATATGATGTGATGAATGAAGAAGAGGATCATGAGCCAAAATCCATGAGAGAGTGCCAACAACGAAAAGATTGGCTCCTATGGAAAGATGCCATTAATGCAGAATTAAAATCATTGGCAAAACGAAAAGTATTTGGACCTATAGTCCATACACCTAAAGATGTAAAGCCAGTTGGATATAAATAGGTTTTTGTACGGAAAAGAAATGAAAAGGGTGAAATTACAAGGTATAAAGCACGCCTTGTAGCCCAAGGCTTTACACAAAGACCTGGCATAGATTTTGAAGAAACATATTCACCAGTAGTGGATGCAACTACTTTTCGTTATTTAATTAGCCTAGCAGCAAATGAAAGGCTTGATTTGCATCTAATGGATGTTGTGACTGCCTATTTATATGGTTCACTTGATAGTGATATCTATATGAAAGTTCCTGAAGGACTCAAGATGCCTGAAGCATTTAATTCAAATTCACGAGAACAATACTCGATCAAATTAAATAAGTCCCTGTATGGCTTGAAACAATCAGGGCGCATGTGGTATAATTGCCTTAAAGAATATTTGTTGAAAGAAGGGTATAAAAATGACCCGATATGCCCATGCAGTTTTATAAAAAGATCGAGAAATGAATTTGCTATAATTGTTGTTTATGTTGATGATATCAACATTATTGGAACTCCTGAAGAGATTACAAAAGCCATTCATTGTTTGAAGAAAGAATTTGAAATGAAAGATTTAGGTAGGACAAAATTTTGTCTTGGATTACAAATTGAGTACCTGAAGGACGGGATCTTTGTACATCAAGAAACTTATACAAAGAAGGTCTTGAAACGATTTTATATGGATAAGTCACATCCATTCTGTACTCCAATGGTTGTAAGATCTTTGATAAAAGAAAAAGATCCATTCCAACCCCAAGTAATTAACAAAAAAGGTGTAGAACAATTACTTGGTCCAGAAGTGCCATATCTTAATGCTATTGGGGCACTAATGTATCTTGCTAATCACACAAGACCTGATATAACATTTGCTGTTAATTTATTAGCAAGATATAGTTCTGCACCAACACAAAGGCATTGGAATGGTGTAAAGCGTATTTTTCGTTACCTCAGAGGTACTATGGATATGGGGTTATATTATTCAAATGTATCTAAACATGAACTGATTGGTTATTCAGATGCTGGATTTATGTCTGATCCACATGATGGAAAATCACAAACAGGTTATGTATTTACATGTGGAGGTACAGCAATTTCATGGCGATCTATGAAACAAACTATATCAGCCACTTCATCTAATAATGCAGAAATCCTAGCAATGCATGAAACAAGTCGAGAATGTGTGTGGTTGAGGTCAGTAATTCATCATATACGAACTACTTGTCATTTATCTTCTGGTAAAATGGTTCCAACAGTTCTATATGAGGATAATACTGCATGTATTGCCCAACTTAAAGAAGGATACATCAAGGGCGATAGAACGAAGCATATTTCACCAAAATTTTTTTTTACTCGTGATCTTCAACAGAATGGTGAAATAGATATCCAGCAAATCAGTTCAAGAGAAAATTTGGCAGATTTATTTACCAAGTCACTTCCAGAAGCAATCTTTGAGAAGCTTGTCTATGGTATTGGTCTTCGAAGACTTAAAGATCTCAACTGATGTTAT
Organism: Acacia confusa; assembly: GCA_037074495.1. Classification (NCBI taxonomy): domain Eukaryota; kingdom Viridiplantae; phylum Streptophyta; class Magnoliopsida; order Fabales; family Fabaceae; genus Acacia; species Acacia confusa. Next base: position 8,494,434 of record CM073504.1, on the reverse strand, counting down.
CAGAGGGAGTAATACTGATGTTGTCAACAGGGGGAGTTGATACACGTTGTACTCTTTTTCCCTTTTCTAGGTTTTGTCCCACTGGGTTTTTCCTAGAAAGGTTTTTAATGAGGCAGCACTGGATAGTGTATCAATGAGTGATGTACTCTTTTCTTTGGCTAGGTTTTTATCCTACTGGGTTTTTCCTAGTTAAAGTTTTTAATGAGGCACATTCATAAATGGACATCCAAGGGGGAGTGTTATGAATATACTGATTATGTGGATGTCCATTGACTCCCGGTCTCCAAATATTACAAGATGACATGGGACCCACGCATAGTACCATGCATAGTAGTTTACTATTTGGTGGGACCCACACACAAAATAATACAACTCACGGGAATGCATTCCCGTGAGTGTACAGTTATGTAATTAGGGGAATATTACATCAAATGACCCAAAGTGGAAATTACACTAAAGGCCCATTTTCCTTCTATAAATAGAGGCCTTCTGTAAACATTCAGATTACACTGAAATGAGAACTTCTCTCTACTCTCTCTCTCTCTAAAATCTCTTGTTCTTGTATTTACTTTTCATCAGTTTTATATTACCTATACTTTTCTTTAATTTTTATTTTGATACTTGTGTATTTTTTCCCCTCAAATTTAATGTTTTAATTTTGCTCTATTAGTACCGTTAACTCATCTACAAGGGCTAGCAGTGCTAATAAAATAAAGTTGTAGGAGTTAATGGTAGCAACAAAGCAACATTAATGATTTAATTATGAGAGAAAAATAGTGAGGTACAAAATTAAAAATTGAATAAAAGTACAAGTAACTTCAAATGGTTTTTTTTTTTTAAAAAAAAAAGTCAATCTCATCCATTTCATGTTTCTCTTGAATGACTTGAGAATAAACTAATCTGTTTGACCAAACATGCCAATGAACACATCAACAAGAAAATGAAGTTAGAAAAGCTTGAGAGATTGGCTTTGCCGTCAAACCCAGCAAGTTGTAGCTTACAAGGAAACACAAATGACCGATAGCTTAACGTCTCCTTTGCTTGGAGTAACCAAATTCATATGAAGCCAAAAAAAGAAAGATCTCACCTTTTTTTCCTCCCCACTTTCCCTCTTTTTTTCCTTCATTTTCTCATCAGATAAACACAAAAGTTGGAATCTTATAAGCAGATTGGGTTCTGACTTCTGTCACAGACATCCCCATTATTCATCTTTTTCTCCTCCTAACTACCTTGAAAACTGTGAAGAAGAAATCAAAGTGATTTGACAATGTCATCCAGAGGATCCTGGCTGAATCAGAATTTCAGACATATTCTTCAGATTCTAATTCCTACCACCAGAAGCAGAAGAATTGAGTCCAACTATGAAAGGTTTCAAAGAAACAGTATGATGATGTCAGGATCAAGACTTGGAAGTGGGTATTGGATGCATCATGGTGTAAACTCTTTCAGCAGCGCCACCAACAGAAGCACAAGTTCTGATTCAAATGGGCAAAAATTATATTCACCAAAGTTTTGACTTTTGGCTTTGTTTTGTCATTTCCAGATAAATCTGTATCTGATAAGTATTGACTATTGAGTTTCTGTTCTGAATTTGAAGGTTAACGAGAGATGTCAGGGTTCAACCAGCAGCTACTTCTTCTGCAAGCTTCAGTTTCTCCAGCTTGTATGAATTTCTGAAAGAGAAGATTATTTCATTCTTCTATGAATTTGTTATGATTATGGATATAAGAATACAATCATTTGTTTGTATTTAATTTAAAACTTTGCAGGATGAAATGGGTTTTTGGAGTTTGTGGTTCTGTGCTTTCCATCTTGGCAGCTTTCAGTACTTATTGGCAAAAACTGAGAAGAATAGAAGGTATTGATATGCTTCTGCATTTCTTACATTTATTCCCTCAATGACTCTCTTTTGGATTATCTTATGTCAGAAAATAGCAGTTATTTTTCAAGTAACCAGACTCATTTCTTTGTGCATTATACAGATATTAAAGAATGAGGTTTATTATGTGTGTGTAACTCTATATGTATATAAATATGAATTCTATTATTTTACAACATCACATGTGTCTACCTCTCTTCTTACGACATTAAAGAGAGAGATGAACATGTGGGATGCCTGACATATGGGGCTCACACATTTCATGGGTATATCTTTCTTCTTAAACATCGTGTTGTTGCAACAGAGAATTAAGATAATAATATATATACACACACATATAGACATGCACAAGAGATTTTCTTATTATTATTATTATTGGATTGATTCGGAGAGTATTAATGATTAAGTTGGAGAGGATGTTGGGATGAAACAGAAGAGGCAGAGATGGTGGTGGAAGGGGTAGAGAAGGTAGCAGATGTGGTGGAGAAGGTGGCAGCAACGGCGGAGAAGGTGGCAGAAGATGTTTCTGAGAATCTTGCTGATGGGAGTAACCTCAAAATTGCTGCTTTGGAGGTTGAAAAGATATCAAAACTAGCTGCTCATGATGCTCATCTCACCCAAGGCTTCCTTCACAAGGTACTTTTATCTATATATATATTGAAATATTTATTATTACTTGATCATATGAATTCACCAAACCATGAGTATTTTTGGGTTTAATTGATTTTTCTTTTTTTCTTTTTTTCTTTTGTATTTTCTATACATATAACCAAAATCATATTTTTAAATATGTGTTTTTTTCTAGTAAAAATTTTTCAAAATAAGAAAATATTTTTAAAACAGGAAACCAGACATGCCCTTAATTATCCAGTTTTGACGATGAAATTACATAGTTAAATAATATGGATTTGAATTGTCTCCAATACAATTAGAATATTAGTTTGTCTATTTCGATATAACACTTGCCGTCAAGCAATGTCATAAACTGCAAGTTGTAAAATATGACCTATACTTTTTTAGGGGATATGATGAAGAATGCTATGAGATTATTTTAAGAATTAATTATGTACAACACAATATGATGACTTTGGAATTTATCTGTAATTTAGGGGGGAAGGGACAATTTTTTTTCTAAAAGTTTTCACCTAAAGACAATTTTGTTCAAGAAGTGTTATAAAAGGAGTGATTTTGCCCTGGGTTGTTGTCCCAGTTAAATTTGACGGTTATTTAACCAAATATGTTGAAATGACAGTTCACATATTATCTACATCATTTTTGTTAATATGCAAATTTGTCGAGAAGTTTTAAATTTAACTTCAAGAAAAAAAAATATTTGATACATATATGGACTTTCAGGATGAAACATGGACAGCCAACTCAACATATTTAATCAATTAATGGTCTAAATTAATTGGGATAACAATCAAGCCAAAATTGCACCATTTTTTACAATTTTGGGGCAAAATTGCCCCTCGAAAAACTTTCAAGTTACAATTATTCTTCAGTAAAAACTTTTGGATTAAATCACCCCTTAACCCATAATATTTATCTTTCAGTTATATCTCTTATTATTTATTATCGATTCATCATGTTAGCATCTTATTCATTTTCTTATACATTTTTTAGCATCTTATTCATATTAATAAAGAATTGAAATGTTTTGGATATAATTAGGTTGAAGAGGTGAAGAATGATCTGGATGCTTTAGAGTCCTTCGTGGAACCCATTATTGACAAGATCTCAAACAAAGAATCCCACACAAAGTAATTTTATTTATTTATTTATTGTACATCATTCTTTTTTTCTTTTTTTTACAAGTGTTCATCAGTGTTTAAATGTTGTCTTATATATGTCTTATGAGTGAGGGAAAAAAATGTATATTGTATGTAAGTTATATAAGATAATGTTATTGTAATAAAAGTTCTTTCAGTACGAAAATTCACTAATAAACAACAAAGTGTAATTAGCCACGGATCATTATGTTTTGGGAAAAAGTTGTTGGTTGATCTATTTATCTTGCTAATATTGAACATTCCGTATTCTTTTGTGATTTATGTATTTTTCTTTGTATTTATAAATTTATGATTGAGATAGATATTAAATTTTATATTAAAAATATTTATTTATCCAAAAATATGAATGACAGGAGTGCTCTATTTCTTTGAGTTCATTAAAAAAATTCTAAACTTCAAAGATTACGGGGTGTTTTTCTCTGGTAATCTGGTTACTTAGCTTAAAAAACAACTATGTAATATTCATTATACTGAATTGTCATTTGACAATAATAATAAATATATTATCCAGGAGAATAAAAACATATGCTCAAACCACAAAATCACTTTTGAAAATAAAAAATCAAAAAAAAATCTTTTTTTTTTAGGGGGGGCTCATTCCATGTTGTGAATATATGCATATAGGTGTGGGTATGTCAAAAAATCTGTCTTGTGTCCATTGGCTCTCTGTGGGCCCTGCTTATAAAAGAGATATACACAAAGTGCTTGGTACAAAAAAATTATTTATCTCCTCTCCTGCATAGTTTTTTTTTTCTCATTGTGATTATTATTATGTTCTTTTAATCTCAAGAAGGGTCTACTTAATTTTAGGGAGTGTTATTTTTTCTTTGTCGATGGTCGCGGAATAACTCTTAAAAATAACAATGTTTTCTAACACAACTTAGATCATTTACTTCTATATTTTTGTAGATTGCTCGTGATTGTTCAATATTCTACTCAATCTATCTTTTGACCCAAATAATACATTTGAATTTTGCATAAAATTTTATTTTCCATACAAAAAATAGATTATATCCACTTATTACTAATTAATATTAATTATTAACATTAATATAATATTACCTAACCCAAATATTTTTAGTATTTTTTAATATAATTTTTATTGTTTTGTGTGGTTAAAATTGCCATTGACCCACTGAATTTATCATTTTTGTATTTCTAAATTACAAAATTGTATTAACTTAGTCTTAGTCTTAGACTCATACTTATTACAAATTTTGTTGAACGTGGAGTTCACACTTTGATTTTACTGTTTTTGTATTTCTAACTTATAAAATTGTAAAGTTCCTTTTAAACTTAAGTTAGCTTTTTTTTTTTCCTTTACTAAAAATAAACTCATATTAGCTTTTTGAATTTGATAATGTTCATTAGCTTCAAAAATAAATGTCATAGAAATTTTTGTCCAACCAAGATATTATATAAATATAAAAATACAATGAGTGGACTCATTTTTCTATTTCATCAAAAACTTTTGTATGGGGTGGTTAGAGAATTCTATTGGTACTATTCTCTAACATCGATACTATGTACAACACAAATAAATCCATTGTCCGTTCTTCTGAGGGGAAAATAATAAACATTGATGTACCTATTCCATTTTTGAATCACATATTAAATCATAAATTTAATTGGTTTTTAATTAATACACTAATAATCCTAACTTAAAATGGAGAGAGCAAAGAGAGAATTGAATTAGAGATAAAGATGATTTGGGAAAGAATAGATGATTTTGAGGAGGCAATATAATCATTTAACAATATTAAGAAATCCCTAATTAAGCCTCTCAACCTAATCAATAATTTGTTAAAAATTGAGGCTTACACTTGAATTTTAGTATTTCAATTAAATTTATAATTTGATTCTCCCTAAAAAGTATATAAGGTTTAAATGGCTGGAAATATACTTGATATCATAATGGATTCTTTTCCTTATAAACTAAATTGTTTACTCTTTTTTTTTTTTTTTGTCAACTAAATTGTTTACTGGAATATATCTTAGGTATTATAGGGTCGTATATATGATGGATATTGAGTATTGACCACATTTTTTTTTTTTATTGAAGTTCATGAATGTCATATTTAGTATACGGATATTAAAAATATTTGGAGATATCTTGTAATTAGCATATATAGATGATACACGGAGCTAAAATCATGATCAATATGTAGGAATGAACTCTTTTACCTCATAATATATATAGAAATTTTGTTTTTGTCATAACTCACGCCCGTTATTATTATTATTTTTTTTTTTTTTTTTTTTGTCAAACACGCACGTTATATCAATTATACGATGATAACTAAAACAATTCAATACCATATATTTTTGCCAACCTTATATGTTAATTGTTAACTGTTCAATCATAATTTCCTAATTGCGTGATTTTTTAAATACTTGAAATACCATAAACTATTAGGGATGGGTAATATTCATAATAATAAATAGCTTGATAATTTAAGCTAATTGCCAGTTAAATATCTAAAAATTTAAAATCAATGTTAACTGAAGTTTGAAAAATTGATCATCTTAATTCTTTATATAATAAAAATAAAAAGGAATCTGTGTTGGCAGGATTAGAATCTTGAATATAATTAATACTACCACTCTATTACCCGTTTTTGGGATAAGATCTCATGTTACAAAATGGATCAATACCAGAGATTGAATAAAATTAAAACAATTTTTAAATCTAAATTCTTAGAATTTTAGATCAGGGCCTTTAGTATTAATGATTAATTAATCATTTAATTAGGCGTTATGAGATCAAAATTAGAACAGAGATTTTTTTAAAGTAGAATAACAAGGTAGAATATCATCCGCCATGGTCACACTGTATACAAAACTCCAAATGAAAAAAATAAACACTACATCAAAAGTTAAAAGAAAAATAGTGAATAATCTAAAACAGCGATCAATCCCGAAAGTAGTGAGTAACGTCGGAGCTCCACAATGCGGCGCCTTACATGACCGAAACGGCGGCGGCGATGACAAAGGCAACAGATCCGGCAACGGCAAAGCGATTCGTACCGGCACCATTCACAGCAGGCGCTGGAGTCTCAGAAGGAGGCAAAGCGATCGAACTAGGAGAATCGGCTGCAGGAGATGAAGATTGAGATGGAGAAGGAGAAGATGCAGTAGGCGAAGGAGGAGAGCTACCGCTCGTTGGAGATGGAGAAGCGGTCGGCTGGTTCGCGGTGGAAGACGGCGGAGAGGCAGGCGACGGAGATTTCTTCGGTGAAGGAGTCGCCGCTGACTTTGGAGACGGAGCCGGAGACTGAGCCACGGCGGAGAAGACACAGAGCGACGCCATAAGCATAATCAGAATCATAGTTTTCGCTTGAGCCATTCTCGAAGGGAGAGAATGAAGGAGAGAAAAGCACTGATACTGAGAGAGTGAGAATGAAGAAGTTGAAGAGGGGAGCGGAAGTATTTATAGACGGGGAGAAGAAACGGAAATCGTATGTGAGGGCAAGAATGATCGTTGGATCGCGTGAGTTGTGATCGGCACGTAGTGAGAGGAAGATCAGACGGTTCGATTTTCAAAACGAGTGCGTGGGGCAAGGGTGAGAGCGAGACGCCAGTTGGGTGAATCTTGATCGTCCATGTGGGTGTGGAGGAGGGAAGGTCGTCGGATGGAATAAGGGAAGTGGGGACCAGGGGCAACGGTCAAGAAATTGGGAAGTGTGGGATCCACGAAGGTGGGGTTTGTCTCCTTTCTCGTGTGTTTGGAGTTTGGACTCCGGAAACGTGTCTTCATTGAGAGTAGAGCTGACCCTGAATTTTTAAGGGTGACTTGAAGATGTTTGACTTAAAATGAAACGTCCTTAGAAGGGTGAGTCAAAATATGTTGTATGAAGAATTTTAAAAATTTTAAAATCATAAAACATATTTCTTATTTTATAAGTATTTTTATTAATTTTATAATTTTTGAGTTGTTTTCTAATAATTTTTTTATTTGTGTTGTTTATTTTGTTAATTACTTACACTTTTTAAAATATATAAGTATTTTAAATTTTAATAAGTCTTTTAATTAATTATTTGTAATTATGATGTGTGAACAAAAGTTTATCTTTGATTATAACATAATGACCATACTTGTTTGTTGGATGATATATTTAGTTTAGACTTTAATGTTGACAATATTTATTTATTAAATTAGAACTTTAATTATTATAATTTATTAATTATATTTTTTAAAAAATTATAGAAAAAATAGTTGAAATTAAAAAAAAATGACTTCTGGTCATCCTAACCGGTACACTCACAATCTAAACCTTAAAAAATATGTTTTTCTTATTCTAAATCGAAAAGGCCGGTCTTTTAAAAGCTGACCCTAATTTCCCTTTCTAATTCAGAGGAATGATAACGTCAATTGCGGGGCAACAAGTTCTTTCAGTTTTGGTCTAAAATGAATATATTAAGAAATTACTCCCTCTAGTTTCATTTATATATAAAAAAATCATTTTAAACTAATTAACAAATATCAATAAAAACAGTTAAAAAAACACCCAATGACTTGATGTTAATTTTCAATAGCTTATTTAATGCTCCTAAAACTATCAAATGCCTTATATATATATCATAAGTAATTCATGTAACTTTCTTGAATCTTTGATTCTTGGGACAGCAAGTTCTGTAACTGGGGAGGGATTGCTGGCAAAGTATATGAAATGATTCAAGTTCATGTAATTTTTATTTGACCTAGCAACATCTTGTGCACGCATAAAAATAACAGGGTGATGGAAATGAATCACTTTACTGACTTTCTTTTTCTTTTTCTTTTTTCACTTAATGTCTTGACTATTTAATCATGGTTTAATGGGTGAAATTGATTACATTGTAACAATAATATAATTTTATATTTATATTTAATATTATAAAAAATTATTTAATAAATAGCTTTAAATTTCACATATTAAAACATGATCCAATAGTTGAGATATTAAGTAATTAAAGAGAAGTGTTAATAGAGACACCTTCTTCCATTAGAAACTAAGTTTTAATCAAATTAAAATTTTAAAAATTGAGTCATATCATCAAGTCATAATTTAATAATTGAGTTATAACTGAGATAAAATTTAAAAGATCATAAAATTAATTTCCACTAGTGAAAAGGGGGGGGGGGGGTTTAGAATGCCTCTATTAAGGGGTCTTGAGACAAATTGACCACTTGTTTGCCTTGCAGTAGAGAAGTGAGGTGAAAAAAGATAATTGCTTTTTTATTAATTATGGAATAGCAAATTGTTTGAAGCTTTGAATGTCTTTATGAACGAGAGACTGTAGTGTGTGGTCATGGGTCTTTCACTTTAGACATGTGAAGGTGGGCAAAGGTCATGTTTGGACGTGACCAACAAGCACTATGAATTCCATATACTAATATTTAATATTTCATGGTAAAAGAAAAGTAAAGGCAAAACCACAAAAGCCAAACTAAATTAACACTCTCCTCCTTACGTTCAAAAGCATTCATTTAATTATTCCAAGGAGGAGGGGAAAAAAAAAAAGCATTAATTTAAAGTGCCAAACCAAACGGTCTAAAAGTAAATTTTGTCCCGTCCTTCTCGTTACAAAGCTAAAGCTAGTATTATGTGGCCGCTCCATGACTCACTCTTTCCTTTTGTTCTTTTCTCTCTAGAAGAATCGGAAGAATTTTGCTTCTAGGTTAAGCATATAAAATAAAGAGCTCCACGAAATCTTCTCAGATATGAAAATATCAATTCAGATATGACGACTACTAATTTCAGGGAAACTTCCGAGTTAATATGTTAACGTCACAATACCTCATTCTTAATATTATTCGTTTTGAGGCCTGTCACCCCACGGTTTTAAAACACGTCAAAAGAAAAATATATTTAGATCATTATAAGGAGTCTTTCATTTCCTTCTACAACTGATATGAGACTTCAAAATCCACCCGCCTTTCCGCGCACCGTCCTTGATGACACATAGACTAGACTTGAGATGATTTTAATATCAATTATAATATCACAACGTCTTGTTTTATATATTATCCGCTTTGGATCTTATTACTTCTCACGATTTTAAAACACAAGTCTCACATTGGCCAAATAGAGGAACGAAAGACACCTTTTACAAGGGTTTGGGTCTCAACACATTCTAAAATTATGAGGGTTGACAGACTAAAAATGATCATTACAAATAACATTAAATTTTAAAATCATCTTAACTTAAGAGAGTGCCTACTGTTAGGGTATGAGCGGCTTTTTTTTTTTTTTATAATTAATTTGTTGCCAACAGTAAAAATGTGTACCATAATGTTGTAATGCAGCATGTGGATAGAGTTGGGAATCAAGCCGCCCATTTAAAAAATGTCTATTTTTTAAGGCCCAGTTCGATAGCATGTAGGTAAGGGCCAGAAGCTATTTTTTAAAATTTTAACTAATTTTCCTACGTTTCTTCCCTAAAGAAATATAAATAGTAAATTGCAACAATTAAAGTTATAACTTATCAAATAAATATTGTCAACATTAAAATCTAAACAACACGTAACATGCAACAAACAAATACAGTCACTAATTCATAGTCAAAAGTAAACTACTGTCTATTAATCACTCAAACAAAACATAAGATGCTTGCAACATAAGTATAATAACTATCATTTTCATCTTCTTAATTTCAAAGATATTTGATCGTGCTTCATTTTGAGTAACAAGCTTTGTTTGATGGGTAAAAATATCAAAAATTTCTTCTCTCGTATTATGAATACATCAATAAGACATTTCTTCCAAGCCATCATCCAAAAAGCTTGGAAGGCCGAAGGAACAATCCGTCAATAATCAGTGCCTCGACAGAGTGGCAGACTTTGGGAGCTGAAGGAGTGAAGCACTGATAGTGATACATTTATGTGTGACTGTGTGTGCGTGAGGCCGAGACAGCGAGAATGAGGGGAGAGGTGTAAAGTGAATGACAAAAATGAGTGATACTATGAGAGTGAATAAGTGACTACTGGGCAAGCAAGTAGCTTCCTTTACAGTTAGACTCGGTTAGCAGGGTAAGTGGGCAACTGCCAATTGGGCAAGTCAAAAGAAAAAAAAAAGGCCTAATAAGGTTGACCCTTTTAAACCCTAAACCCCTACCGAGTTGTTCCTTTTAATCCTGACTTCATTTAAAGGCTTTATTTTACAAGTCTAGGCCTTAAAAGGCTATAAGTTAAAAGGACACGCCAAATGAGTTTGGCCTAATTTTCCAATGGAAAACATTTCCCGAAATGCTGCCTGAAAAATCGTTCAAGAACAAGTTTAATGATTTGACAGATATTTTCTTTACTTAAAACTGAAGTCGTTCCATATAACAACAATTTTAAATTTGTCCCCTTATGGTCTACAATTATGTGCTACTCTGAAGCGTATGGTAGAGGAAATGGAGAAGCGTGTAGAGTCCAAGAGTGAAGGCTGATAATTAATTTAAAAGATAAATATCATTTTTATCATAAAAATTTAGTCTAAATAATATTTATTACCTGTAAGTTTTTTTGACTTCATTTTTATTCTGAATTTTCTTAAGAGTAATTGTGCCTCTAAAAATTTATACATTAGAGTAACAATTTAATATTCAAGATTAACATGTTATAACAATTTTTTTACGTGAGGGGAGATGCTCTCAACCTTTTAGCATTGTGATATATATTTTTACTGTTTGCGGGATATTAGTTAAAAAGACCAGCTGGAAGTTGTGGTAATAGCATTTGTTTATAGGGAAATTCGCCAAAATAAACTTCCGAAATTTTTTTTTATTAAAATAGAGCAGTAGGGAAACATTTTTCAAAACTAACCTAGTTGGTGGCGCTACGTCAGCTAGCGCCACACGTGGCGCCACTTTGTGTGTGGCGTGCCCACGTGGCACGCCACACAAGTGGTGCCAGCACAGCTGGCGCCACTTTAAAAAAAATAAAAAATAAAAAAGCTGCAGGGCACGTCAGCGCCCTGCAAAAGCTGCCTTGGGCAGCAGCTAGCTGCCGAGCTGCCTCGTGGCAGCTAATTTCAGAGCAGGGGCACGCCCTTGCTTTGAAATTTGAGAAAAAAATTTAAAAAAATATTAAAAAAATATTTTTTTGCTAGAATTGCAGCATATGTGATGCTGCAATTCCAGCATAAGGCAGGGGCGCAGAGCACGCCCCTGCCTTTAAGATTTTTTTTGTTTTAAAAAATATCTTCCCCTATTTTAACACCCTACACACATATAACTTCACATTTCAGAGATAGACACACATTTCATTCTTCTTTTGCGATGCGGGAGAGAGGCTGGGAACTTGGTGTGAAGAAAGAAGGAAAGAAGAAGACAACTCTTGGAAGCTAATTTAAGGTATTCTATTTATCTTATAAGATTATTTAGGTAGCTAAATTAGAATATTTTCAACAAGTCTTCTATATAAAATGTTTTGTGTACATTTTTGTCTCTACAATGATGGTAGTATTGTATTGGTTAGAAAAAATGTTAGAGTTAGTATTTGTTAGCTGGTGTACCCGATGCGTTTATAGAGGTCCCGCTTCGTGCGAGGGAGGGACATGGAATTGCCAAACGACGAGTACAGCACCCTTCACAGCCATATGAGATACCACAGCCAGGTCCGCGCGGTGGAGGTGTATACAGGCCAGCATTAGGTTTCAATATGGCATATACGACTATTTCGTGGGACCCAGAGCACTTTTCAGCGGGGACATCACCATATGAGCATCCAGACACTACGGCACACTCCCCTACAGAGATGCCATTGCATGTGTCTCCATGTATGCCTTTGTACCCACATGTGCCACCGACAATGCAGCTACCCCTTCCATATTACCCACCGGTGGCACTAGTGATGTATGCCCCCATGCCGGGTTACGGCACACTGCCAGAGACAATGTTTGAGGGCCAAACACAGGTTCATCATTCATATTTGTGGCCATCGAATAGCCCACCGACCGACTTCACTAGGTTCAGTGCATACTAGTGGCCATATGACCAGGCTTTTACAGGCGCAGGTGCGTTCCAGCGATAAGAGCATGGTCAGTGCAGCAGTGACGTGGCTAGTGCGGGGTTGAGTCACAGTCCATATCAATCCAGTTTACGCGTGAACATGCCGATTGATGCACCAGGCTCAAGCTGAAGTCCATACCAGTCACGTCACCGCACATGCGATGACACCGTGGACACTACAAACGACTTCATGCGGGTTGCTGTAGAGGATTTCCGTCGCCACCAAAATGCTAACGCCCCTCGAAGGAACCCCGATCGTGATGCGCGATCAAGACAGTGGCCTGCTTATACTCCTCTATGATGACCGCACTTTATTTTATGTTATATCTGAGCAAATTGTTAAATCACTTTATTGTACTTGTTTATGTATTTAATCAGTTTGTAAGTTTTATTTTCCAGACTTTATTTAAATAATATAGTACGTTAAAGAAATCAATAAATGGAGAAGCCAAAACAAATCAAACAACTTTATTTTTCACAATATTAGTTTATTTTGTAATCAAATGAGAAAATAATGTAAAATAATAAATCAAGTAATAAAAATGGCTTAAGAAAAAAATATGAAAAAATGGGAGTAAGAATAAATAACTATTTACATTCAAAAAAATGTACGGACAATCTAATATAAATATTATTGTCTTTCATCAACTATGTGCCTTGTAGGACATGCATGCCTATTATGTCCAATCTGTCTACATATAGTACATCTAGCTTGACTGGAGCTAGGTTGGACCTCCACCTCATCCATCTCATTCCGAATACGGGTAGATTTAGGGCGCCCCTTACCACGCAATCTTGATTCATCGGGGATAATCTTGGGTCTGTCAGTGGGCGGTATTCTGTCTTCACTTCCGATCGGCTGAAATGGTGAATAGTGAACTTGCATAATGTGGTAGATCAAGAATACCGTATCCACGTACTGGTGCGCATCATGGGCTACAGCCGAACATGCAGCAATTACATGACTACAAGGGAATTTGAATGCTTGAAACCTCCCACATTGGCATTTCCCCTCGGTCAAGTTAACGGAGTATGAATCGCTTTGATCGTCAACTTCAAACGTGGTTCGCGCCGGATCGTAAGCCTGTACACACATCGATGTTGCTTTCTCTCCATTCTTAGTCAATGCTTCTCTAATAACGCTCGAAAAATACTTTCCGCTGATGGTGTCTTGTTGTTCTTTCTCCCTCTTTTAACCTAGTAAGTAGCAAGTCGTCGATATGTGCATTTCACCAATGATGTTATTGGCATGTTCCTAGCTCCCCAGAAAGCCTTATTGATTGATTCGAACAGGTTGGTTGTCATGTGACCATATCTTCGTCCTTCCTCATCATAACTCCGACACCATTGCTCTTTTGGGATTCTCTCAATCCATTCAACCACTTCAGTGCTATGACCGCAGAACTGTGCATACAATTCATCAAAGTGGATTTTGCTTGGCACATATGCTGTAAAGAAGACAGAAAGACATAACGTTATTGGTGACATACAGTAAAGGTTAAAAAATAATTCAATCAACATCACTATGAGTATATTACCTAGATGCTTTAAGGTTTTATGCAACTGCTTGTCCTTGAAGCAGGTAGCAAAATTGCTCGCAACATGACGTATGCAAAACACATGGTATGCATAAGGGGGCAGCCAACCAAGTGTTGGATTTCTGACTGCTGATATTATGCTTTTGTGTCAATCAGAAATGAGGCACAGACCGACCTTATTGGTAACATTCTGTCGTATATTATACAAAAAATACTCACATTCTTCCTTTGTTTCACCCTCAACAATTACAAAAGCAATGGGTAGGATCTCGTTATTTTCATCTTGGACAGTGGCTATCAGTAATGTCCCCTTATACTTACCGTATAGATGTGTACCATCCACCTGTATGACCAGTTTGCACCAGTTGAACGCCGCACGACATTAACCGAAGGTCCAAAAGGTTCGTTGAAAAACAACAACCCCATTAACAACCCGCCGGTCAACAATATACGGTCCATGTTGAATATGGTAAGAGGCTCCCAAGGAAAATAAGCACATGTACACGAACCAACTTGGCAGGAATGCATATGACTCTTCCCAATCACCATAAATCTTAGCCACTACCTTTTGTTTTGCCCTTCATGCCTTTGTGTAAGAAACATCATAACCAAACATTTCGGTTACCCTTTCTTGTATCAGTGACACAGGTACCGAAGGTGATTCCCTGACCATGTCTGCAAAACCAATCACAAGAATTGAAAAAGCATGAATGTTATTTGTGCTCACTAAAAAACAATAATAAATTGACTTGTGGATAAATGGATTTATGCACCGTACCGGTTATAGCCTCAGATATTATTGTAGAATCAAGTTGTGTGTGGTCCTGGGAGAGAGTTGTGCTCACACAAGTGTGGTTCTCACCCCATTTAGTCACCATCCAAGCGTTGTCATTCTTCGGCTTCACTGCTCTAACTCTCCAAGGGCAACCTTATTCATGATTCCGACATTTCATTGAGCATAGCGTTGTAGTATTCTTATCCACGGTTCCTTCATGATGAACCTTCATGCAATAATGTTTTATTGCGGCTTGGACATCACTCTTGGACTCGAATTCTTGTTTCACATATAATGCGTCTCCTCTCGCCCACAGTTGTCGGCCCAAGCTTTCGACATCCAGTATATCCTCATGTGGGTAATCATCATGAATAGCGTCATAATGCGGAATCTGGCTCCAAAATGGTGTAATTTCTGCAAATTAACAAATAATACTATTTATGTGAAAACATGTTAACTAATCAAAAATTATAATATAAATTAATACAGCTTTATAACTAACCTGATGATGGTAACATGCTAGTATGTTGTGGCATGACACTACCATAGTCTTCATCATCTGTATCACTATCATTTCCATCAGTGTCATTTGCCAATAATGTGTGATAAATCCCAATTTTATATATTTTATCCCACCTTATTTCATTTATTTTGGGGATTATTTTAGGCTAATTTGGAATTATTAGATAATATTTAGATTGTTAGCCTATTTTAGGAAATAATATAAATATGAATTAATTATAAGATATTGAGCTTAAATTATTAAATTATTAATATTCTGATTAAATAATATCTCTTGATATATGATAGATAGTGATTTTATAAGATCCTATGGTGCAGGATTTTTCAGGATAGTTAAAAGAAATCCAATGGTGAAATTTTAGGGGACTACTTGAATTTTATTGGGCTCAAGTTAATACCCTAAAAAGCCCTCTCTTCCTCCCCTTTAATTAACCTAGCTGCTAGGTTTTGAGAGATCACGCTGAAAGCTGGCCGCCACACGCTGAAAAAAAGACGAGACACACCCTGCAAGAATAGACGCTGAAGACGCAAAACGCCGCGAAAGAGAACGCCCGAGAATTGAATCAAGATGCAGAGCAAGACGCGGACAGGATCTTGATTCTCCAATATCCTTTAATTCATTCTTCTTTTCACGCACATCTGTCCAGGCAACGCCTCAACTCTCAATTTGATCCCACGGGTCCCGCGCCATATCAACATATATTCCACAAATTCCTTACATGGCGGCGGTGATGTATCTGGAGCTTGGTGAGGAAAATTCCATGGAAGCTTAAGTTCTCTGGGAGGCAACTTGGGAGAAGCATGGAGGGGGCTAAGGCCTAGGGTTTATTCTTGAAGACCACAAGGGAGTTTTGTTCTTTTTATCTTTTTAATTCAAGACTTGAAATAATTTAGTTTTAAATGATTCTAAGTTGTGTTAATTGAGAACAATCTAGTTTTAGATTGTAAACTTATTTCTTTTGGATTAGACTGGTAATTCGAAGTTTTATGCTTATTGTTGGACTCTTGTTTGCAACCTTTGGATTGTCAATTAAATTAGTAATTGAGTTTTCGTTGTTAATTTAATTGTTAATTTGGTTTATCATCTTAATTGTTTAATTGGGTTGATAAATTATCTGGTTGTTCAATTAGATAATTGTAAACAAGATTTTCAAGATTATTTTATGATTGGTTTTTAACGGGTTTAATTAGCCACCGCTTATTTCATTATGAGTTTTCTAGTGAAATATTTGTTATTAAACTAGAGGGTTTCCCGTGTTCAATTGGGTAATTAAATTTATTAATCTCCCTTGGGTCTAATTAATTAATTTGGGCTAAGAAAGTTTACTCCTTGCAATTCCTAAGTTGTCCCCTTCGTCATCATAACTGAACTAGACCTTTATTATTTTATTTGCATTTAATCAATCTTTTTATTAGATTTTAATTATTTTCTCATAAGAAAACCCCCCAAAAATTGCATTCAACTCATATAGATTAGTCTCATTCTTATATAGGTTTAAGAGTCAATTGCATTATTACATTTAGTTAGTTAATTGCATATAGGTAGTAGTATTTTGCATTCTAGTTTAGGTCCGTTTACATTCTACTGCATCTTTTATCACTTAAAAATTAGTCCTAAAGAAAACCCACAGCTTGCTCCTTGGGAGAATGACCTAGGTTGACCCTAAACTGCATAATTAATTAGGACCTAGTTTAATTGATCACTTTAACGACAAAAGTACCATCGATCAAAAATAATGTGTCTTCATCTTCTTCTTCTTCCTCGTCCTCGTTGTCAGATTCATCTACCAGATACTCGTTTTCTTCTCCGTGCGCATTGGTAGAATGTGTTGGATGACGTGTACCAAAATAAGTCATATAATATGACTCATTACCAATGTGGAGTCTATCAAACGGTATTGGTACACCCTCCTCTGACGTTTTGATATCCACATAGAACTCAACAAATTTATTTGTAGGACTTTCAGTAAATGTTTCACAAAACATGTCCAAGTCCTCATCATTGGCCATCTCAACCCCGATATATTTGCCGTCCTCAATGGGAACTTTAACCGTCACACAGGATATTACCTGCTCTTGTTGCAGCTTTAGCTTCTGATGGATCTTTTCAGTTAAATCTGCAAATGACATACTTCGAATAATATATATTGCTCGTTTTTCACCTTCAAAGGTCAACCCGTTTGCGCTAATATTTTTTGAACCATTATAATATATAATTGCACAAATCTTATTCATTTTTTTCTTATATTCTAGAATGAAAAAGAAGAAAAACTACAGATAAATCAAACCACAACACAAATTGCAACTAATCAGAAGAAGAAGAAACTCAATGTATATGAGCAATGAAACAAAGAAATGAAGAAACGAAATGTGATTAAAAAGACCAAATGAAAGTGCAAGAAGTGGATGGAGATGAAAATTATGGAGATTGATTTCCTCTCGTTTCTCCTTCTGCTTCAACTGATGAATAATTATGTATTCTTTACAAAATAAATGAATAAGAACAAATCAAAATTATGTAATAATAACGGAAATTAATGGAAAGTGCAAATTCATAATATATAATAATGATAATAATAAATACAAAAAATAATCAAAAAATTAAAATTCATAATAAATAATAATAACAACAACAACAACGAAATTTATGTAATAAGAATGAAAATAAATTAAAAAAATTCAAAATTATTCATAAGTTCAATTATTCATAATTATATAATAATAAAGAAAATTAATAAAAAAATGAAAACTCATAATATGTAAAAATAATAAGCCAAATATATTATATATAATGTAACGTAACAAAGATTAATCTAAAAATTAAAATATATAATATATTATACTAATAAATTTAACGAAATGTATATAATAATAAATAAAATAAAATAAAAATAAAAATTCATAATATATAAAATTATTAAAAATTATTTAATATGAACGAAAATTAGAGAAAAATTTGAAAACTCATAATATATAATAAATTTAATCAAAATAACATATATAATATAATCTAACAAAAATTTATCTAAACATTAAAATTCATAGTATATTTTAATAATAAAAATAATAAATTTTATATAATAATAATAATAATAATAATAATAATAATAAACATAATGAAATTTATTTAATAATCATAAAAATTAATAAAAAAATCAAATTTCATAATTAGTAAAATTTTTCAAAATTATTTATTAATAACGAAAATAATATATTACTACCAACGATAATTAATTAATATATTAAAATTCATAACCGAAAAATAATAACAAAAATAATAAAAATTCTATTATGATAATGACAATTGTTCAACAAATACAAATTCATTTAAGTATAATAAATCAAAATTAACTAATAAGAAGGATAATTAAAAGATAAATTAGAATTCATAATATATATATATATATATATATATATATTATGAATCATATATATTGAATTATTATTTGTAATTTAATTTTCTCATCCTACTTTAGTTTTTTTTCTCTAATGTTTGAAAACTAAACCGATTAAAATTTCCATAATATCTCTACGAACCCAAATATACTATTTGCACAACATTTAATCAGGCAAAATATCCTATAATACACTAATATTAAACTTCTTAAATTTAAAAATTAGTTTTAAATTTTTAAAACAAACAAAAAAATACATATAAATCGCCTTAAATTTATTATTAATCATTTGCTACATAAATACAGCCTTTTATTGTCAGAACTTACAACTTCTAAAAAATTCTAACTCTAACATTTTTTCTAACCGACAAAATACTACCATCATTGCATAGACAAAAATATACACAAAACATCTTATGCAGAAGACTTGTTTAAAATATTCTAGTTTAGCTACCTAAATAATCTTATAAAATACATAGCATATCTTAAAATAGCTATCAAGATGTTTTTTCTCCTTTCCTTCGTTTTTCACCTCCTGCTCCCAGCCTCTCCCGGATGAAAGATGAAATGTGTGTATGTCTGTGAAGTTTGTGTGTGTGTGTGTTGGGTGTTAAATAGGAGAATTATTATTATTATTATTATTTTTAAAATCTACTGTACGGGGCGTGAATTATTCACGCCCCCCACCCTTCATTTACAGTTGCCTCGGGGGCAGCTTTTAGAAAAGCCGCCCCTGAGGCAGCTTTTGCAGGGCGCTGACGCGCTCTTCAACTTTTTATTATTATTATTATTATTTTAAGTGGCGCCACTTGTGTGGCGCCCCACGTGGTGGCGCCAGCTGACGTGACATCACCAACTAGGTTAGTTTTAAAAAAATTTTCCTTATTGGTCTATTTTGACAATTTTTTTTTAGATTTATTTTGGCAAATTTCCCTTTGTTTATACTCTTTGGTCTTCACCTCAATTTCTTGATCAATTTGCAAAATTTCAATGCCTATTATTATCACAGTTAAACATAAAATTTACAATAAACTAGAAAAATCCCTGTCTAAAATGGTGGAACACACATAAATTTCGATGAGCATATAATTTAAATCTGAGAATTGAATAAAAATTATGATTTATGATATAATTTAAGTATTGACAAAAAAACAACTTAAAATTTGAGTTTTTAATTACAACTAAAACATCACAATTTTATGTACATCTAGAATACTGAAAATTCTAACTCAGAATAATAATAAGCTGAACTACATCATATTGGAAATCCTCCGACGGCAATCATTGATTAATTTTCTTTTCTCATAAAGAACATTAATTTATTTTATGCAGCATAATTTTGACACAATTGACACTTTTTTCTGTTTTTGGTATTATTTAGAAGTCCTAACAGCTCAATGTCATCTAATACCCCAATTCCAACCTATTACGTTGGGATACATCACACGAGAATGTCAAATGCGGCAAAATATATTATATTAAAGAATTAAAAGAGAAATATGACTAAATAATAATAAAATCCAATATAAAGTATTATTCACGCTAATAATAATAATAATTTATAATACACAATGAAATAATTAAATGAATATATCGTCTCGTCAGAACTCAGAAGTCTCCGTATTGTAAAATTGAAAAAATAAAAAAATAAAAAAAAAATACTAGGTTCGACAAAGACTGCAAAATCTCTCTACACCAGCAAAGCAGCTGCGAGAATCACAACGGCGGCAGATCCGGCGGCGCTGAATCTGTTCAAAACGGCACCACTTGCAGCCGGAGCAGGTGCTTGCGATCCCGATGGTGTGGAGGCAATAGATGTAGTAGGAGAGTTGGCCGGAGTAGATTCAGGTGAAGCAGAGGGAGACGTGGGAGGAGAAGGAGGAGAGTTGACGGTGGCCGGAGAAGGAGCATTAGCAGATCCACTCTCAACAGGAGAAGAAGCCTTCGGTGAGTTTGCAGAAGGCGCCGCTGCCGTGGGAGTCGGAGCCATCGCCTTCCGTGGTGGAGCAGCCATCGGCGACTTCGCCGGTGAAGAAGCCGGAGATTGTTGAGCCATTGTCGAGCTCACCAACAAAGCAGCAACAACTAACATCAACACAATTCTGGATCTCGCCATTGTAGAGAAAGAGAGAGAGTAAAAATTTCTAAGAACAGAGATTGTACAGAAAGAGAGGGAGAGAGTAAATGTGCCCGAGAATTCAGAACGTTCGAGCTCTGATAATGGTACTAGGTGATGAAATCTGAGTTGTGAAAGGAAGAGGGGATTGAGGGGAATTTATAGGAGAAACGCGAGAAAATACGATTTAAGCCGTTGAAGAAGACAAAGCGTATCACGATGATCTCGAGGTTAATCAAACGGTCTATATTGACTGTTCAAAGTGTGAAAGAAAGGAAACGCGGAGACGAAAGGGCAACCGGCCAGCCGTGTGAATGAACGGATCCAAATGGTGATTTGGTAAGAAGCTTCGGCTATTGCTGAGGGTAATTTCGTTATTTAAGAAATCGTTACATGTAACGATTTCAATTTTAATGACTTCAAAAGAATTAATAACTTGTTTCAAAAGATATTTTGAAATTCACATATATTATGGTGGTTTTTATAATAAAATTGAATTTTAAAATCGTATTATCAGTTAAAGTGCTAGGATTCTGGAAATAACATATATGAAATTCTTTTACCCCAAATCAGAAGTTGAGTTTTACACTACAAGATACTATTGATTAGATAATTTATATTTTATTTTAGATAATCGTGTTTTATTTTTCATTTTAAAATCGTTTGCGACTGAAATGATTTTAGAATTGTCTACAACTTGTTGTCTACAACGGATTTGATGATGTGACAGATATTTTCTCGATTAAAATTTTTTTGGGTAAAATTCTCAATTAAAACTGAAATCGTTACATGTAACTATGTAAGAACGATTTTAAATCTTCTGGTCTGCAATTGTGCGGGCCGACCAAAAACTTTAAGTATTAAAACTTTAGGTTGGGTATTTAATAGGGAAATTTCCCATTAAATACCTTTCCAATTCCCAAAACCTCCCAACATCATATGAAATTGTAAAACGACTGTAAAGACATGTGGATTTTTTTTGGATTTTGTAAATTGAGGTGATTTTACAGTTTTACCCTTAGTTTTTAAATAAATTTTAAAACAAACCCTGGCCGGAGGGCCACTGCACTGGTCGCTGGTGGCCAGATTCTAGTGGCCGTCGAACCCCGCTGTTGTCTGTCGGAGTCTTGCCGTAGAACGCCGGAGCACAAGGGCCGGCGCCATGGCCCTTCGGCAAGGGGTATTGTTTTTTTTTTTTTTTTAATTTGAAAACTAAGAGCAAAAGGGTACAATCACCTGAATTTGCAAAACTCAGAAAAGTCTATATCTCCTTACAATTTTTTTACAAATTCACATAACGTTTGAGGATTTTGGAAATTGGGGAGGTATTTAATTAGAATTTTCTCTATTTAATTTAAACAAAATAATGATAATATTTAAAATTTAATATACATACAACACCCTAAACTAAATTTTTATATTTTAGGATGTAAGATGCAACTGATAAAAAATTAAAACAAAAACCTAAAATTTTGATATTTAAATTAAGAGACGGCCTTTTATTGTTCAACTGTACACGCTTCTCCATTTTCTCCGTCAGACGTGGGAGTCACACACAACTACATACTCCTTGTCTTGTATTCTTAATATAAAATATTTTAACAAGTTAATTTTTTATAATAAAATTAAGAAAGTTAATTAAATTATTTTAAATATTTTTTTCTATAAAATAATTATTTTAATTAAGAAATTGATATATAATTTGAAAATACACAACGTATGATATAATTAAATAATTTATTTATTTTTTTTAATTTCACCAAAAAATATCAATTTTATCTTATATTTAAAACTAGAGGGAATACTATAGAAGGACAAATTTAAAATCATTCTTATAAGTAATGATTTCAACTTTAAACCCTAAATCCTACCGGGTTGTTCCTTTTAAACCCTACTTATTTAAAGAATTTATTTTATAAGTCCAGACGTTAAAAGGCTACAGGTTAAAAGGGTAGGTCTAAGAAGTTTAGCCTGATTTGTGGAAAGCATTTCCCGAAATGTTGCGTCAAAAAATCGTTCAAGAACGAGTTTAATGATTTGACAGATTTTTTTCTTTCCTTAAAACTGAAGTCGTTCCATATAAGAACAGTTTTAAATTTGTCCGCTTATGGTCTACAATTATGTGCTACTTTGAAGCGTATGGTAGAAGAAATGGAGAAGCGTGTGTAGAGTCCAAGAGTGAAGGCTAATAATTAATTAAAGGGATAAATATTATTTTTGTCATGAAAATTTAGTCTTAAAAGTATTTAATACCGGTAAGTTTTTTTAGTCTCATTTTTATCATGATTTTTTTTTTTAAAAAAGAGCAATTATACTCTTAAAAATTTACAAATTAGAGCAACAATTTAATAATCAGGATTAACATCATATAACAATTTTTTTACGTGTGGGGAGATGTTCTCAACCTTTTAGCATTGTGATATACTACTTCCGGTCCTAATTATGAAATAAAGTTTATTTTTTTTGGAGGGATTAAGGAAGCGAAATAAGTTACTTAATCATTTTATATGTTGTGTATTCTTATATTATATATTAGTTTATTAGTCAAATTAATTAGTTTGAAGAAAAAAATAAAAATAAAAATATTATAAAGTAATTTAATCAACTTCCTTAATTTCTCAAAAAAAAAGTCAACTTTATCTTATAATTAAAATCGGAGGAAGTACTCCCTCTGGTCCTTATTATAAGGCACCAACCGTCATTTCTCACAAATCAAGAAATAAAAGTTAAGTCATTAAATTGGTTCAGAAATAATAAATATTTCCAATTTTACCCCTACTTTAATGATGTCAATTTAAAAAGTTAGTTAAAAATGAGGATATAATTAGAAAATAGTAATAAATGAGTTAGTTAAAGGTAATTGGTGCCTTATAATAAGAACCAAAATATTTTGATAGTTGGTGCCTTATAATAAGGATCAGAGGGAATATATTTTTACTATTTGCGGGATATTAGCTGAAACTTGTGGTAATAGTATTTGTTTATATTCTGTCTTCACCTCAATGTCTGGATCAATTTTTAAAATTTCAATGGCTATTATTATCACAGTTAAACATAAAATTTACAATAAACTAGACAAATCTCTGTCTAAAATAATATAACATACATAAATTTAGATGAGCATATAGTTTAAATCTGAGTATTGAATTATAATTATGATTTATGATATAATTGAAGTATTGATAAAAAAAAAAAACTTAAAATTTGAGTTTTTAATTATAACTAAACCATCACAATTTTATGTACATCTAGCATACTGAAAATTCTAACTCAGAATAACAATAAGCCTGAAAGCTGAAATACATCATATTGGAGGGATTTAGCTCTCTTTCACTTCCCTTCCTATCCTCTTCCATCATTTTCTTCATCTCATCCGTTGTATTAAAATATAAACAGTTCAAATTTCATCTTTTATAACAATATTATTTTTAAATATTTTCTAATATATGAAATTTGAACCATTCATATTTCAATCCAACGATTGAGGTTGAGATGAAAAAGAGGATGAGAAGAAAAGTAGATGGGAGTCGGATCCCATATTAGAGACCCGGCAATCATTGATTACTTTTCTTTTTTCATAAAAAAACATTAATTTATTTTCTGCAGCACAATTTTGACATAATATACACTTTTTTCTGTTTTTGGTATTGATTAGTACTATTATTATTTAGAAGTCCTAACAAGCTCAATGTCATCTAATACACCAATTCCAACCTGATACGCTAGGATAAATAACACGAAAATGTCAAATGCGGCAAAATATATTATATTAAAGAATTCAAAAGAGAAATATGACTAATAAATAATAAAATCCAATATAAAGTATTATTCACGCTAATAATAATAATAATAATTTATAATACACAATGAAATAATTAAATGAATATATCGTCTCGTCAGAACTCTCAGTATTGTAAAATTGAAAAAAAAAAAAAAGAAACTCAGGTTCCACAAAGACCCCAAAATCTCTCTACACCAGCAAAGCGGCTGCGAGAATCACAACGGCGGCAGATCCGGCGGCGCTGAATCTGTTCAAAACGGCACCACTTGCAGCCGGAGCAGGTGCTTGCGATCCCGATGGTGTGGCGGCAATAGATGTAGTAGGAGAATTGACCGGAGTAGATTCAGGTGAGGCAGAGGGAGATGTGGGAGAAGGAGGAGAGTTGACGGTGGCTGGAGAAGGAGCAGTAGCAGATCCGCTCTCAACGGGAGGAGAAGCCTTCGGTGAGTTCGCAGAAGGAGTCGCTGCCATGGTAGCCGGAGCCATCGCCTTCCTTGGTGGAGCAGCCATCGGCGACTTCGCCGGTGAAGAAGCCGGAGATTGTTGAGCCATTGTCGAGCTCACCAACAAAGCAGCAACTAGCATCAACGCAATTCTGGAGCTCGCCATTGTAGAGAAAGAGAAAGAGGAAAATTTTCTAACAGAGATTGTACAGAAAGAGAGGGAGAGAGTAAATATGCCCGAGAATTCAGAACGTTCAAGCTCTGATAATGGTGCTAGGTGATGAAATCTGAGTTGTGAAAGAAAGAGGGGATTGAGGGGCATTTATAGGAGAAAAGCGAGAAGATACGATTTAAGCCGTTGAAGAAGACGAAGAGCATCACGATGATCTCGAGGTTAATCGAACGGTCTATATTGACTGTTCAAAGTGTTACATTTGAGGGGAGGGAAAGGTGTGGGATGGAGTGGGAGGGAAAGTTAGAAAAGAAATTTTTTTTCTCATCTTTATAAAATTATCTATAGTAAATTTTTAATATTTCTAAAATATATTCTTAACAAAAAAAATATTCTTTTTATTAGTAATAATTTGGTCAATGTACATCAAAAAAAATTTCTTCCTTCCACACCCTCCCTTAAAACCAAACATAGCCTTAAAGAAAGGAAACGTGAAGAGGAATGTGAATGAACGGGTCCAAATGGTGATTTGGTAAGAAGCTTCGGCTATTGCTGAGGGTAATTTCGTTATTTAATAAAATTAATTATCGAATAGTTTTTAATGACTTCAAAAGAATTAATAACTTGTTTCAAAAGATATTTTGAAATTCACATATATTATGGTGGTTTTTATAATAAAATTGAATTTTAAAATCGTATTATCAGTTAAAGTGCTAGGATTCTGGAAATAACATATATGAAATTCTTTTACCCCAAATCAGAAGTTGAGTTTTACACACCAAGATATTGATTAGATAATTTATATTTTATTTTAGATAATTGTATATTTTTTATTTTAAAATCGTTTGCCACCGAAATGATTTTAGAATTGACTACAACTTGTTGTCTGCAACGAGTTTGATGATGTGACAGATATTTTCTCAATTAAAATTGAAATCGTTACACGTAACTATGTAAGAACGATTTTTTTTTTTTTTTTTTTTATCGGAAAATGTAAGAACGATTTTAAATCTTTTGGTCTGCGATTGTGTGGGCCGACCAAAAACTTTAAGTATTAAAACTTTAGGTTGGGTATTTAATTGGGAAAATTTTAATTAAATACCTTTCCAATTTTTAAAACTCCCAAACGTCATGTGAATTTATAAAAAGATGATAAAAACATGTGGATTTTTTTGGATTTTGTAAATTGGGGTGATTTTACGGTTTTGTCCTTAGCTGTTAATTAATTTTTTATTTTTTTAAAAAAAAACTCTGGCCAGAGGGCCACCACTCTAGCCACTAGTGGCCGGATTACGGCTACCAATAGCGCCAGCTGCCTGAGGGCAATTCTGGAGAGTTGCCAAGAATTGCAATGGCAATTATAGAGAATTGTGCTCCGGTGGCCGCCGGAGTCTTGCCGTAGAACGCCGGAGCTCGAAGGTCGACATTGTAGCCCTCCGGGAAGGGGTATTGCTTTTTTAAAAAAAAAATTTGAAAACTAAGGGTAAAAGAGTAAAATCACCCCAATTTACACAACCCAAAAAAGTCCACATGTTCTTACAATTTTTTTACAAATTCATATGACGTTTGGGGGTTTTGGAAATTTGGGAGGTATTTAATTGAAATTTTTCCTATTTAATTTTAAAAAAATAATGATAATATATAAAATTTAATATACATACAACACTCTAAACTAAATTTTTATATTTTAGGATGTAAGATGCAACTGATAAAAAATTAAAACAAAAATCTAAAATTTTGATATTTAAATTAAGAGACGGCCTTTTATTATTCAACTGTACACGCTTCTCTATTTCCCCCGTCAGACGTGGGAGTCACACACAATTACATACTCCTTGCCTTGTATTCCAAATATAAAACATTTTAAATATAAAATAGAGTTAATTTTTTATAAAAAAATTAAGAAAGTTAATTAAATTATTTTAAGTATTTTAAATTTTTCTCCAAACTAATTATTTTAACTAATAAACAGATATATAATCTGAAGATACACAACATATGATATGATTAAATAATTTATTTATTTTCCATAATTTCACCAAAAAAATATCAATTTTGTCTTGTATTTAGGACTAGAGGGAATACTATGAAAGGACAAATTTAAAATCATTCTTATAAGTAATGATTTCAATTTTAATTAAGAAAATATCTGTAATATCATTAAACAAGTTATTGTAATTTGTAATGAATAAGTTGTAGCATGCTCGTATATTTTTATGTTTGCAGCATATTAGTAAAAAAGCCCAGCTGGAACTTGTTGATAATAGTATTTGTTTATAGTCTTTAGTCTTTAGTCTTTGTCTCAATGACAAAATTTTAATGGCTACTATTATCACAATCAAATATAAAATTTATAGTAAAATATTTTAGCCACCCTTTTATTTTACTTTAATTATATACACCTTCCTTCTATTTTCAAAACATAAACATTAGTCCAAATCATTAACACTGTTAAAGAATATTCTTCAATTATATTTTTAAATTATAAACCATATTGAAATAAGTGTTTTTTTACTAATTTACCCTTTATTATACCAAATTCCTAATTTATCTTTATATATTAATGTTCATTAATGATCTATTTAATGTTTTACTGAATTTAATTTATAATAAGTTTTAGTAATCTGTTTATGTGGTAAATATTAATAACTTGTTTAAAATTTGAGAAATTATTTTTAAGAATATATGTTTAATGCAATGTTCTTAACAATTTTTAAATTATAAGATATTAATATGCAAATCTTATAGTAATATCATTTTATAATTATATGACTTAATTGAGTGTGCGTGTACGCATATATATTATATATATATTACAAAACATCATCATATGTATTTAAAAATTACATGATAAGTTTTTTTAAAAAAATAAAGGAGATTAAAATGTTAAATTTATTAAAAAATAAAAATTTATGATGATAAAATTAGTTATAATATGATAAATCTAAAAGTATGAGAAAAATTTAAAAATATATATTAATTTTTTCCTAAACTTTGAATTTTATATGTGATTAAATGATTTTTTTCCCCAAAGATTACATCATTATTAAGTAATATATATTTTAAGGAAGGGTATTTTTGTCAAAATAATGAGTCAATATTGTGATTTAATACTCAATTAATAATTGAATGGATAGATGTTGAATCTCAAAATTAGAAGGGAAGCTTATACAACATATATTTTGATTTTAAAGGAGGTTCTTATAAGTTTTCAAAGTATAATGGATGTCTATGTAATTTAGAGTAAATAGAGGGGATATTGATTTATTTTAATTTAAATTTTATGATAAACTAGAAAAAATTAAAAATATCTGTCTAAAATGGTAGAATGAAATAAAAACACACATAAATTAAGAGTAGCCTATAATTTAAATCTAAGTATTGAATTATAATTATGATTCATGATGTTACAATTTAAGTACTTTTAAAAAAAATACTTTAAATTTAAGTATTGAATTATAATTAAAACGTCACAATTTTTTTACCTTGTTTATGTGCATCCTAAATTCTAACTCAGAAAAGTCTGAAAGCTGAAGTAAATCATCTTGTA
The DNA here is from genome assembly GCA_037074495.1 of Acacia confusa. Classification (NCBI taxonomy): domain Eukaryota; kingdom Viridiplantae; phylum Streptophyta; class Magnoliopsida; order Fabales; family Fabaceae; genus Acacia; species Acacia confusa. The sequence continues at coordinate 8,465,491 of CM073504.1, read as the reverse complement.
TACCGGACGACAACTTTGCATGGCTAAAATTTTTTCCGCCGATTTTGAAGTTTATTCTTTGAGAATAATGATAAAATATGATAAGTAATTCTGAACTCATTTTTTTAAAATGTATAATTCAGAATTTTATAATTTCCAAAAAAAAAAATCTCAGCATTTTTCTAAAAAAATATTATTCACTCTAATAATAAAATAGAATACACAATAAAATAATTAAATGAATGTATCGTCTCGTCAGACCTCTCTATGATGCGGAAACACAACAAAAATCTCTCGATTCGATAAAGAATCCAAAATCTCTCTACAGCAGCAACGCGGCTGCGAGAATCACAACGGCGGCGGACCCAGTGGCGCTGAATCTGTACAAAACGGCACCGCTAGCAGCCGGAGCAGGTGGTTGCGATCCCGATGGTGTGGCCGCAATAGATGTTGTAGGAGAGTTGGCCGGAGTAGATTCAGGTGACGCAGAGGGAGACATGGGAGGAGAAGGAGGAGAGTTGACGGTGGCCGGAGAAGGAGCAGTAGCAAATCCACTCTTAACAGGCGGAGAAGCCGTTGGTGAGTTTGCAGAAGGCGTCGCTGCCATCGGAGCCGGAGCCATTGCCTTACGTGGTGGAGCAGCCATCGGCGAATTAGCAGGTGAAGAAGCCGGAGATTGTTGAGCCATTGTCGAGCTCACCAACAAAGCAGCAACTAGCATCAACACAATTCTGGAGCTCGCCATTTTAGAGAAAGATGAGAGATAAATAAACTCTATGAACAGAGATTGTATAGAGAGAGAAGTTAAATGCACCTAAGAGTTCAGAACGTTCAAGCTCTAGAAATGGTGCTATGGTATGAACTGAGATGTAATTTAACAGGGTATTTATAGGAGGAGAAACGCAAGAAGATGTCATTTCAGCCGTTGATGAAGAGAAAGAGTATCAATACAATCTCGAGGTTAATCGAACGATCTATATTGACTGTTCAAAGTGGGAAAGAAAGGAAAGGGTTGGGGTGAATCAGCGAATGTCTCATTATCTTGCTTTTCATTATTTCTCATAGGTCCATCTGGGTCATTGATTGAGAATAGAGAAAAAAATATTGTGACATTTTAAATTGATTGAAATTTACAGATAATAAGAAATTGATAATGAGAGAAACCTAACCCGTGAATGAACAGGTGCAAACTGAGATTTGGTAAGAGCTTGGTTTTTGCCGAGGGAAATTAATTAATTATTTTAAAAAATTAATTATAGAATACTAATCTGCAATGACTTCAAAAGAATTAACTCATTTCAAAAGATATTTTGAAATTCCAATATTTTATGGACTTTCTTACCAATTAAAGTGCTAGGATTCTTAAAATAACATATATGAAACTTTTTTACGATTTACTTACATTTAAAATTATCAAATTTACGAGTTTAAGGAAACTCATGACAATGATGTAAATTCGTATTGTGAACTCGTAAAAGTTTAATTTTAATATTAAATATGTATTAATAGTGTATAATAAATAATTTAAATATAAAAAGGACAAAAATTGATTTAAATATATTTTAAATCCAAACAATTAAAATTAAATCCGTCAATATTTAAATTTTACCATATTGAACAAAGAGATTTCTATAAAATTCGTATATAAAACCGTTGAACGTGATCAAATAAAAAAAGTTAACACGAGTTTAAGGATGAGTTAGTATGATTTTGTAAGTTGGAAACATAAAATCGGTAAACTCGGTATATAAACTCATAAATTTAAATAAGTTTACAATAGTCACGAGTTTATCAGTAATTCCACTCGATTTGGTAAACTAAAAACAGAAAAACGTTAAACTCAGAGAGTCAATTTACGAGTTTAACAACAATACTCATACTATAAGATATTTGTTGATAATTTATATTTTAGTTTGAACAATTGTATTTTGTTTTTCAATTTTCACCCAATGAAGTGAGTCACCCTTGAAGAATCAAACTCAACTTATTAGAATTGTATGCAACTTGTTCACTATAACAAGTAGTTTGATGATGGGACGTATTTTAAGGTTAAAGTAATAAAATAACCTTCAATTTTTTTAAAAAAAATGTAAAACTAACCAAGAACTTTTTTTTTTTTTTTACTTTTCAAGAATAAAAGTAACCATAAACTTTTAAAGTTGAGATAAAACCATTAAACCCAATTTACTTCCATCTATTACAAATTTACAGTGAGGAAAATTAATATTTTAGTTTTTAAAATTTTGACTCACTTATAACTCAATTCTTAAATTTTTAACTCAATTGTAACTTTGTTTCTAAACTTTTGCCCTCTTATGATCTGCAGCAGTTGTGTGCGACTCCAAATTTGTGATGATGGAAATGGAGAAACTGGTAGAGTCCAAGAATAAAGGCTAACACACTTAATTTAAATATCCAGGTTGGATATCTAATTTAATCAATTCAATGATTATATTTAAAGGTTATGATGCATCAAGCGTCCGCGTCCTAATCTAAATTTTTATTGTTTATGATGTGTTGATGCGGCTGATAAAAAATTAAAACAGAAACCTAAAGTTTGGATATTTAAATTAATAGTCGGTCTTCATTATTGTTTCTCCGTTTCCTGCACCGTCCTTGAGCAAAATAATAATAATAATAATAATAATAATTCCTCCACGGGGTAGGCTTGGGACTTCGGAGTAATTAGAAGTGGGAATTAGGGCCGGAAGAAGAAAAACACCTGTTTTTCGAAACTCGACTTAAGAGCACCAGGGCTAGGGCCGGCTCTCCAGGGTCTAAAAATTACTATTCCAAATTTTAACTATTTTTTGTTCGTTTTTTTTCAAAGAAATATGATTAGCCAAAATATGACAATTAAAGTTCTAATTTATCAAATCAATATTATTAACATTAATATCTAAGTAACACAAATTATCCAATAAATAAACACATTCATCAGTTTGTAATAAAAAAACAAACTATTGTCCACAAATAAAACACATAAAATATAAGAAGTGTACCACTAACAGCATATGATTACACATCTTCTTTATCACTATCATCAATCTCAAAGATATTTGACTGTGCTTCACTAACCGCAGTAGACTCTGCTTCATAAGTAAAAATATCATGTATTTGAAGCACTTAAACTCAACTTCAACTTCAATTAAAAAAAAAAAATTTATGCAGAGACTAACTGGCTGGCTCGTGGCCCTCCAAAGCCAATTTTGTTTATCTCTTCAAATTTTTAGGCGTGGATCCTTTAGGACTCAACCCGATTTCCCGACTCTAGAAGTAGCACACAATTATAGACTATAAATGAATAAATTTAAAATCGATTTTATTTGGAACGATTTCAATTTTAATTAAGAAAATATCTGTCACATCATTAAACTTCTTTTGTTGTGAATAAGTTGTGTATAGTTTTGAAATCGTTTCAGCCAACATTTTTGACACAACATTTGAGAAAATGTTTTCCACCATTTAGTAATGTGCTCCTTTCTTCTGATCCTAAACATACTAAATAATTATTTTTTCCCAACAATAGTAGTATTTGTTTTTAATCTTATCTCAATGGCTGAATCAATTTGCAAAATTTCAATGGCTATATTATTATCACTGTCGAATATAAAATTTACAATAAACTAAAAAAATTCCTGTCTAAAATGGTAGAGTGAGATAAATAGCACATAAATTGAGAGGATCATATATTTTAAATCAGAGTATTGAATTATAATTATGATTTATGATAATTATGTACATCGTGAAAATTCTAACTCAGAATAATAGTAAGCCTGAGAGCCGAATTACATCATATTGTAGATCCTCCGACTACAACAATTGATTTCTTTTCTCTTTTCAATTGATTTCTTTTCTGTAGCTTAATTTTAATTTTGACGCAATTCACACCATTTTGTGTTTTTGGCACCGATTGGTACGAGTATTATTTAGAAGTGCTAAATGCCAACAACTCAATATGATCTAATACAACAATTCCACCCTAATACGTTAAGATAAATTACACGAAAATGTCAAATACGGTAAAATAAAGTGTACTGTATTTAAAGAACTGAAGGTACTATTATATATAATATAAGAATTCGAAAGAAAAATGGAGGGGGAAAAAAAAAATTCACGCTAATGATGAAAGAGAATACACAATAAAATAATTAAATGAATATATCATCTCTCGTCAGAACTCTCTGTAATAATGGAACACGACAAAAAATTACTCAAGACATTCCAAAATATGACTACACCAGCAAAGCGGCTGCGAGAATCACAACGGCAGCGGATCCGGTGGCGCTGAATCTGTTCAAAACGGCACCGCTTGTAGTGGGAGCAGGTGCTTGCGATCCCGATGGTGTGGCCGCAATAGATGTAGTAGGAGTGTTGGCCGGAGTAGATTCAGGTGAAGCAGAGGGAGATGTGGGAGGAGAAGGAGGAGAGTTGACGGTGGCCGGAGAAGGAGCAGTAGCAGATCCGCTCTCAACAGGAGAAGAAGCCTTCGGTGAGTTTGCAGAAGGCGTCGCTGCCGTGGGAGACGGAGCCATCGCCTTCCTTGGTGGAGCAGCCATCGGCGACTTCGCCGGTGAAGAAGCCGGAGATTGCTGAGCCATTGTCGAACTCACCAACAAAGCAGCAACTAGCATCAACACAATTCTGGAACTCGCCATTATAGAGAAAGAGAATGAGTAAAAATTTGTTAGAACAGAGATTGTATAGAAAGAGGGAAAGTTAAATGTGGCTTGAGAGTTCAGAACGTTCAAGCAAAGCTCTGGTGACGGTGCTAAGTTATGAAGCCTGAGTTGTGAAAGATTGAAGGGATTGAGGGGGTATTTATAGAAGGAGGAACGCAAGAAGATGCGATTTAATCCGTTGATGAAGACAAAGAGTATCACGATGATCAGAAGGTTAATCGAACGGTCTATATTGACTGTTCAAAGTGTGAAAGAAAGGAAACGCGGAAATGAAAGGGACAGTGGTGAATGAGCGGGTCCAAGCTGTGATTTGGTAAGAGCTTTGGCTTTTGCTACAGCTATGAATGAGTCGTAATCGGACACGTGGCGTGAAGCGACGGAGACGTTGGATGATTGGAACCGTTGGATGAAGATGGGTACGTGTGAAAAGTCGCAACGGTCGAATATTTGTCGTGTTTATTTATTAAAGAAGGAAAAGGAAGAAAAGAACAGTAAGGAAAGTTTTGAAGACTTCTACAGCTAAACGGTACCGAACAACCGCGTGACCCTGCGGGGACCACCACGGAGATTCTAGATTCTTCTACTAGCCGTTGCTTAAAAAAATGGTGAAAATAATATTGAAAAACAAAGACCAACTCAGACCACCAGTTTCCTTTTATTTATAAATCTCAATTAACTAATTATAATATAAGAAAAAAGTTAGTTAATTCATTAAAATTGTAACAAATACATTTATTACTTTATAATTGGATTTATAATAAGATCAAAGTTTTTATATTAAAATAGACTAATAAACAAAACCAAAGTCATATCTATTTAATTTTAAGGGAAATTAATAAAAAAAATATCACTTGAACTTTAAAATCTTGTTGACTATAATAGTAATAAGATTAATAAGAACAGTAAAGTAATTAATAAATCGTCTTATTATAAAATCACCTATTGACTATTTGATATTTTAGAATTCAAGTGATATTTTCTAATTTTAATCACATTAAATTAAACTGCTTTTTAATTAATTTATTTTTTAAGCAAATTTATGATTTTGTGATCATGAATTTATTTATTTTAATTTAAAATTTTTAATTCAAAATTTATGCTTAAAATTTTCAATCTAAGTACCTTTTTAATTCAATTCGTATTATAGCTATACTTTAGTAATTATTCATGCTTTGTGGCATAAAGATTAGTTTTTTTTTAATCTGTTATATTTTAAATATTTTTATTGATCAGATGAAAATCTAAAATTAAGAATATTTTCCAGTTCATAGAAAATTATTATTTTTTAAACACAAGAATAAAACAAAAAGTTATATGCATGCATACATGCATTGTTATTAAAATCATGAGTTGATTATATGAGTTTACTGATTTTATGTTTCTAGTTTACAAAATGTTATTTATTTGTACTAAAACTTGTGCTAGTTATAAATTTAGTTAAATTTACAAATTTATTGTTTTTACCTAACAAAATTGTATCAACTCGGCTTTAAACTCGTATTAGTTTGTTCGGTTTGATTATGTTTGATGGCTCTATATATGAACTTCATATAAATTTTTATTGTTGGATATGATAAATTATAAATGTTGATGGATTTAATTTCAACTATCCATATTCAAAATATTTTTTACATTAAATTATTTTCAGATTTTCATTATTTTATTGTATACTTTTAACATCCATTTAGAAAGTATTCAGCCTTCAATTTAGAAATTGTAACGGAAAACGCGGCTGGCTTGTCCCACTTTAAAGGAAACACAGACTGGATTGGCAACCTGGCCAAGACCAAAAAGTAGGTTAAATTGATAATTGATTATAAACTACGTATAAATAATAAAGATATAATATCATATTTTAAAGTATTATAAAATTTAATTATATTTTTATTTACAGGGAAAGCACGCTGGCACAGTCCGTTCTTGTTATCCAACTCTGCTACTTGATCATTTTTTTTTTCTTTTGATTTTCGTATATATCTTTTTTTAAGGTGATAATTTTTATATATAAATCTCTGATAATAGCTTCAAATACTTATAGTTTTTTTTCGATATTTAATTTGGTAATTATTTTTTTTACTCATCAAATCCTTTAATTTTATTTTTATTAGCACACGTAGCCTCTTCTATACGGGGCTAACAATATTAACAAAGCATAATTATGATGATTAACATTGTTAAAAGAGTAAAATTGAAAGGTTTAACAACTGTTAAAACACAATTATATAAAATTAAAGGAAACTATATAATCTAGAGCATAACAAAGAGGGAAATCAGAATAAAAAGAAGTAGAGAAGAAGGAAAGAGTGAGAGGAGAAGAGGGAGCCCAAGAGAAAAATGTAGTCTGAATTCAATAATCAATCAGTAATTACGAAAATAATCAAATAAAATTTAAGTGATAGGAGAAATAGTGGTTCACGTGGTTGACAGTTACATAAAAACAAATAAATATTAAATAAAATGCCTTGTTATTATAGGTACTTCAAAAATGGTTTTCTACTTATAATATTTCTTTCCTTCCATAATTTGCCGTCCATGGTTTTGTTTTATTGAAAAAGTGTTTAAAAATCCATTTAATGTACAAATCATCCTCCACAACACATGTTTAAAACTTTTCATCCCATCAAACAATATCAATTACAAAACCAAATCTATGTACTCTTTTTTCTGGTTTTTAATATAAAACATAATTGACTTTTTTTTTGTAGGGATTAAGAAAAGTAAATGAATCAATTAATCATGATATACGTTGTGTCATTTGATTATATTAGTTTATAAGTCACATAAATTAGTTTGAAAAAAAAATAATAAATATAAATACTCTAAAACAATTTATTTAGCTTCTTTAATTTTTTAAAAAAAAGTTAATTATGTCTTATATTTGAGATTAAAGTTACTATTATTCTTCTTGGTAATGGACATATGGATCCAGTGCTACGTGTGTGTATATAAGTAATGCAAATTCATGCTCCCTCAAGTCTACAATATATAACATGTGTTTTTTTTTTATCAAAAGCTAAATATATATTAATACTTGAGATTGATACAATAGATGAAAACAAATACAAACAAAACAATCTTAAATACAACCAAATAAAGCAGATACAAAAACAGCTAAGAGTACATAATAGATTTAAGAGTAGAAGAAAACTCATAGGCAATAGCGGTCTCCTCGATATCCAAGGTTAGAAGTGACGACAAAGGAAGTGTTGATCGTAAAACCCACCCTGAAGGGCATACATCCTTATAAACATTAGTTGCAATTAGAGCAGCTGTACAGACACCCCATATTGGGGTAAAGAACCTAGAAAACCCAACCTCAGAAAGAAGAAGACCTATAATGTCCTGAATAAAACTTCTGCTCCTCTGATCAAGTAGATCTGATGACCTTGACTACACACCGAAAAACACCTCTTTAAATCTTCCCCCAAGAACGCAGATCCGAACTACCAAAAGATAATCAGATCTAATATCGTTCAAACAGTCATCCAACCAAGAGGATTTGAACACAGATCTTACAGACTTGTTTATTTCGTTAGATAAAAGCATCACCACAAAACCCAAAACCATAAAAAAAGGAATAAAAAACAAATACATCTCATGTTTGTAGATCAGATCTAGAGAAGGAGAGGAGAAGACTCGCCACAAGGACGAGAGAAGGCTACAACCGACAAAACTCAAAGTGAGAGGACCGCAGATGTCAGATCTGGACTCCAAGCTACACCTCTGACTTGTCTGTGACACAAAAGTAGGCTCGTTGGTGGCTTGTTCATCACAAGCCACCGGTAAGAGGGTGAGAAGCAGAGGGGAGAGCAGGAGAGAAGAGAGAAAAAGGGGGGTATAACGTATTAACTAATCCAGATGATTTAAGAAATATTAGTTAAGTCATTTAATGCGTTTTAAGTTGATAAAATTGACATATTTTTATCTATATTAAAGAATATGAGTTTTTTAAATATGCATTTATCTTTCACCTCTTTTTCTCTTCTGAAAGGGGTAAAAATGAAAAATAATCATTAATTACCATGACAATCTCTTACTCCTATATTCTAAACCAAAGTTCTCTTCTCTTCTAAAGGAGTTTTTATATTTTGGACCGGAAACGGTATAATTTTATACTGTGTGTGAGAGAGATTTTGACAAGATCGGACATTTCTGGAAAAAATTCTTTGCATACAAACATCTTGATCTGAAGTTAGTAAAAAAGAAAGCTTTGGCACCCAAAAAAAAAAAAAAAAAAAAAAGGCTCATCACCTACATATGAAGAATCTATGAAGCAGCACAGGCAACAGTCTAAAATCCACTTTTATAGCTGATTGTGTTTTAGCATCAAATAAAAATAAAAAAGCCAACCAGTCGAAAGTTCCAGAAATTATTCACCACTAATGCCTCTGAGAAGCGTACACAGAAGAAGGAATATATATACAGTAGTTGCAACAAACATGTTATTCCTTTTCATTAATAGCATACACAGTACATGAATGAATAGCAGAAAACTGAACTTGTACAGGCATTTTCCTCTCTAGTTTAGGGGCCACCTTTTTATGCACTAACCTTTGTTTTACAAGCCATAAGCAAAAGAATACAACTTCTTAGATTGATATAGAGAAGAATGACATTGCATTCCATGTTACCAAGTAAGAATTCCAGGCTGGATACTACATTCATTGAATGAATGTAGAGGATGCTTTGGAGGGGGGAGAGACAGGCACAGAGAGAAAAAGAGTGAATTAGTGGGCCCCGCACTTATATATGAAGTATGGGTCCCCCACACAAACCACATTCTCAAGTGTCACTCTTTCTCCAAATGCACCCTCCTCCAATTCACAAGCATGTGTTGGAGAAGGAAGCCTATGACTCATATGAGCCTGCTTGATGAAAATTCAATCAAATGAATCATATAGGTTAAATTATAAGCACAATGGTCTTTCTCATTACATAGACATAGACTCATTATCAATTAGCTGTAGACATAGTATATTCCGTCTTCCTCTTATGCTCTGTGTCTGACTCTACATATTGTCAGCGGTAGGGAGCACAGGTTTAAGGTGAGGCAGAAACAACTCTAACCTCACTACCATTACTACCTTCTTGACTGCCCAATTGGCTGTTAAATTCTAAGCCATAGACATGTCCCATTTTCACACGTTTGGTCTCCAAGTATCTCTTGTTATCCTTTGTGATCAGAGTTAACAATGGGATCCTACCAGAAATTGTCAAACCATAACCCTTTAATCCACTATATTTTGCTGGATTGTTTGTCATCAGCTTCATGGATCTAACACCCAAGTCCCTCAGTATCTGCACGCAGAATATCAACACTTCAGTAAAATAATTTATCTTTGTGAAAGTGATCATAAGTTGTTGATACTATTTGAACTGAAAATGTATTATCATTATTATTACTCAACAATCTTTGGGACTTCCACCCAAAAGACGGGAAATCGGTAAAAAGTTTTATTGGCGGAAAGGCCTAATATGTTTTTATATACAGAAAGTATTGGCTCTCTGCAGAATTTCATACATAGAAAGTACTGGCTTTCCTGTTCAGGTCCTTCTCACCAATAAAATGTTCAAACAGAGATTTTTTTTTACTGATTTCCCCTAAGAAAAAAGCAATGAGTTTCAGGTCAAGACCTATATACAATTTCTTAAGTACATGTTATTTGATTCTTGAATTAAAACATATACAGATATTTTTCTCAACTCAACCGCACGTTATTGGCTCCTTTAAACTAGCTCTTCCATATAGCATGTCATAATTAAACCAAAAAGCCTCAGATTTTAATGAAGTTCAGGCACGAGCTTCAACATGAACGGTTATGGAATAAGAAAAGCCAAAATTCCTTGTTGCCCCAGATATTAAGTTCCAGTATACAACCACAATCATTGGAAGAACTAAAACAAGTGAAATGCTCCATGAGTATAATCATATATAAGGTCAATACTGAAGCAGTTATGTTAAGTACCTGTGCTCCAATGCCATACTCTCTTGAGTCAACAGGCAATCCTAGATCCTCATTGGCTTCAACGGTATCACGACCATTGTCCTGTAGGTTATAAGCACGAAGCTTATGGCCTAATCCAATACCCCTTCCTTCGTGCCCTCGTAGATATACAATGACACCCCTGCCAGCAGCCTCAATCTGCTTCATAGCAAGTCCAAGCTGGTTTCCACAATCACATCTGGCAGAACCAAATATGTCTCCTGTGAGACATTCTGAATGTACCCTCACAAGAACATCTTGTCCATCTCCAATGTCACCCTGTTAATTAATAAAAACAGTTAAAGCTCAAACTCCATTGATAGTTTAATACTGAATAATCTAGAGATCAAATATCAAAAACTTTGACTTCAAAGAGCTTGACCTAGTTTGCAGTCACCCACCCTGTCTTATCCACTAATTAACAAAGACCCACTTCTTGATGGGAAAAAAGAAGAGGGAAGGACTGGAGAGCATTGGAGGAGAAGTAATAAAAGGTTTCATGTTGAACTTTAAGTCTCAAATTAGGATTCAACTTTGAAGAAAAAGTGCCGCATAGCACTGACTCAAACAACCGTGAAAACACTAATAAGTAACTATCATGTTAATTGCATCAAATTTGAGTACTTTGAAGCATTATTTGAAAGATCAAGCCACATGCATTATGTTAGGCTTACTTGGTTAAGCCACTTACATGACTTCAAAATTCCAGTACACTGAAGAATAGGTGGGAAATTGTAATAGCTCAAATTGATTTCTTTTAGCCAGGTAGACCAGAATTGCAAAAATCAAATTTAGGTTATGTGGATAAGGTGTGATTCACAATACTTATTAAACATATCAAAATCACTCTTTGCATGGATATGTAACACTGCTACATAGCTATATAATTCAGTTAAACAGAAATACAAGCATGGGCATACCTTAACCATTGCAATATGCTCAATCCCATCTATAAGCGATCTGTAACAGTATGCTACAAATGAACCCCACATTGTAGGAATTCGTGCAACAGACACAAGATCTACCAATTTATCTCTCTTCCTTCTATACCTGCAAAGATATTATGCGTTAATCTATTCACTGCATAACTAAATAAGCAACAAAAGGAAAAATCCCTCAGTTGAAACCTTTGCATGCAAGCAAAAAAATAAAGAACGAAAGAAATAGAATGCTATTTGATCTGACATAACAAAAGCGATTATAATGAAAAACGAACAAAACAACCACATAAAAGGTTGATACTAAAGATGACTGAAAAGCTTATGTAACAAGGCATTAGTCAGAAAATTGAAGCATCAGATAACACGGAATTTAGTTTATGGCATCCATATAGGAAAATTTAGAAACAAAAGTCATCATACTAAGCAAGGATATATAACTACATACCTAATTAAGTCAGCAATAGAAATAATTTTCAAATTCTCACGCTCAGCAAACGGCCGAAGCTTTGGCAATCTAGCCATGGAACCATCTTCATCTACAACCTCACAAAGAACTCCAACAGGATCCAAACCAGCAAGTATCGCTAGATCAACAGAAGCTTCTGTGTGTCCAGCTCTCTTCAAGACCCCGCCTTCCCTGTATTTTAGAGGGAAAATATGGCCTGGACGGTTGAAATCACTTGGTTCTGAATCTCTAGATGCAAGTGCCAAAACTGTTGTTGCTCTATCATGAGCTGAAACCCCAGTGGTAGTCCCATGTTTTGCATCCTATAAATGCAGCGTAAATTGTTAAATCCTGCTGGATCATAACGGGTGATGAAATTTCTGTCATCTGTTATCTAAATGTGACTATAACAAAGAGTGAAAAATGTCTGTGATGCACTTGGAAGTAAAATCATTACATCGAACTAGATTACAATTAAATGCACAATACAAATAAAAGTAGATGAAATGAAACATTTGTGAATTATCTCAATAAAGATCAGTTCTTATTGGGTGGAGAATTGTTTGATTTTCTTGTTGATGATACCAATGCACAACCCTGATGAGAGACATATGCATAGTTAACACCAACTGTGCAGATGCATGTAAATAAACAACATACCACTGTCACAGTGAACGCCGTACAAAGTTTCTCCTCATTATCCTTACTGTTGACCATCAAAGGAAGTTGTAATCTTTCTAAATCTTCCTCTTTCATGCTTACACAAACTATCCCAGTTCCATGCTTCACAATAAAAGCCATAGCCTCAGGTGTTGCCATTTGAGCAGCCATGATCAAGTCCCCTTCATTTTCTCTGTCCTCATCATCTACAACCAATACCATCTGCATAATCAAATATTAGTCAGTAATTGAAAGCTATGTCATCTGTCACACAAAAGCGAAACTTTTAAAATCATTGCCCTCAACAACCATAAGAAGAGAGGGAGAACAAGACAGAGCCAGAAAAAATAATCAACCTTTCCCTGGCGAATGTCTTCTATCGCCTCAGGAATGGAAGCAAATCCTTCAGTTGGACTGTCCATATCAAATTCATCCTCATCAACGGGAAAGCCATTGGTTGTTACCACTGAGTCGGCTACCAGTGCTCCAAAAGCTATTTCATCAGGCTGTACCTCAAGTCCAACTGATTCATGGCCATTTAAATCTTTACTTATCATAACATCGTTGCCATTTAAATAAGAATGAAGATCACCTCCTCCAGAGGTCAATGTTGCTCTAGGTATACTAACACCATTGTCACTTGGAGAAAATTGAGAATTCAGATGGACAAAAGGTAAATCAGGTCTGTGTCCATTTGCAAAAGATGAATTCATACAGTGCAATCCATTAAACAATTTGATCTGTTTACATGCCCTGCACAGAACAGAAGATCGCAGGTTTAATTGGTGATGATGATATCCAAAAATTGGCCAACATTTGATAGAGAAAGGAAAAAATTAGCAGAAAGTTTCAAAATTATGGACACAAGGGCATGATGAGCAGCTGTTCAAACTACATAACCCAGCCCACAAAGCTCATAAGACATAGCTTAACATTTTTCTCCTACGACAGGGTTTGGAAGATCACAGGAAAAAAATGGTGGTCTAGAAACCGACCCAAGTGAGAAAATCACTAAGGCAGAAAAACACAGAACCAAACTACTCAGATCTCACTTTTTGTATCCCACTTCCTCTCTTCTCACCCACTCCTTTTTTGTATCCCTCCCTTACTTCATAAGCACCACACAAGCTTTTAACTTCGAATTATTCAAATCCTTAACCAAATCCAAGCAATAGGTCATTCAACTACACTAGCGAATGCTCCTAGAAAAAGGAAAATTAAATATGCTCATCAAATAGTATATGACATCCATAAGAAAAGAAAATTATAGTAAAATCTTAATTTTTCAACGCAATATGTAAGCACTTTTCCAGATACCAATTAATTAGGGGGTATAGACTTATAATTTCACTTCCAGCAGTAAATTATGCCAGCAATCAAAGGCAAACTCAGCCTTTAGCTATTAACAGGTTGAAGTCAACTAATCAGTGCAGTTACATTATTGAGTATCCTTTCAAGTATGAACTCCTGAGCATAAATTATGAGCTCAAGAGTAAGACTAAATTTAAACAAAACAGAGTTGGGTCGAGAAGCTTTTTCTTACCCAAACTCAAAGCCCAAAAAGGGGTAGGTGGAGAAAGTAATAAGTTCTTCTCTATTTAACAGCATGGTACCAATTTTGTATTCATTATCCATTTTCTGGCATTGAAATTTGTTCCCTCGATATCAAGTTATATATATGTATTGAAACAGATAAACCGAATCGTATATAAAGTATGATTCAATACAAGAGAGATCGCACGCAAATTTTGGATCCAAGAATTGAAAATCTACATCACACTAACACATGAATGGAGATTTCAGATAAACGAAGTGGAAACTGAGTCAGAAACACAAACAAAAGACTACTCAAACAAGCAATTACCAGAGAATCAATCCATGATATGCTAAACCCAGCTGGCTAAAAAAAAAAAAAAAGCAGAGAAAGAAGGAACGAATCTTAAAAACGAAAGAGATAATATACCGTGGACATGAGAGAGAAGAAGTTGAAGAATACGAGAGATTAAAAGAAGCCATTTATGTTTGGGGAAGATCACAGCAGCAAATGCAATTGGAGCTTCCCCTGTAAGGTCTTCCAAAATGATTTATGGGTTCTTCTATATATACACATTTTGAAGACCGAAGAAAGAAGAAAATGAAAGCAACTTGGAGGAAGCAGCCCCGAACAGGCATGGTCTGCGACGCGCGATTGACAAAATAATAATAATTCACGCGATAATACAACTTCCCAATAATTTACATGAGCCCTTACGTTGTAAGCAAAAGCTACGGTACTTAGGATTGCCGTTAACGAATAATAAAAAATATATCACACAACAATCATGAGTACCATAAAAATAAAAATGTTTTTGTTGTAGAAATTTTTTTTTCATCATACTTAAATAAAATGAGTGAGCCTTATTATAAAAAAAGAAAAAGAAAATATTAGTGGGGTTCACTTACTTTTATGTGAATGTGATAAAAAAAATATTTCTACAGTAAAAATAAAAATATTAAACCTTATAAATAAAGTCAAAAATAATATAACTCATTCTAGTATGTTCTTTGAATATATTCTACAATATTAAAATAATGTATTGTGATATATTAAAAAAGGAAAAAACAAATTGTTTGTATAGAGAGATCATGGTTATGACATACTAGCTGTAGCATCCCACAGCCAATAAGTCATTACAAATGTTGAGTCTTTATTCAATATAGCTCATATTTTAAAACGCTTGTCATTTTTTGTGAAAATTGAAAAATGGTCTAATTAATTTAAATAAGTTTTTATTGTTTGCTACTAAAACTCAAACTATCAAAAGCATTCTCTTTTTCTTTTTAATTGCAGGAAAAATTCAACACAAAAATAAATAAATAGCACAGTTCTATATTTATATAAAAATCTTAAATGATTTGATTTATAAATAACAGTTAAAAAAACATTTTTTTTTTTTTTGCCACGGGTACTATGAAAAGGATGGAGAATGATCCAAAAGATGACGTTGTTTGGTGTGTTGTGCAATTCTAAGTTGTTGCCTCATTTGGTTGACCAATGACTAGACTTGCCCTCCCACAATTCCACAAATTCATTTGCTTTTACTTTGACCTCCTCTTTATTTTCTTTTTTCTCGGCGGCGCAGTTTGACTTTTTTTTTTTTTTTTAAAAAAAAACAAACAAACACAAAACAACCATCTACGACCAAGTATTGATCCACTTCTACTGCATATTTGTCACCGCTGATGGGTTTAAATATAAGATTTTTTTTTTTGAAAAAATTATGGAAATTAAACAAGTTATTGGGTTAAGGTGAAAAAATGTACATATGCTTTACCCCCGAGGAGCGCTGAACACCAAATGTTTTTTTAGGTGTAAAAATACACATGTGGTTACAACTTATGTGTAAAAATATCATTTGACTGTTAAGTTTGACTTTGACCGTTAAGTTTAACTTTTTTTACTGACTGGACGATGACGTGACATTTTTACACATGTGATGAGCGCTTTTTTTTTGCCAAACCACATATGTATTTTTGCACATTTGAAAAGTCATGTCATCACCCAATCAGCAAAAAAAAAAAAAAAGAATCGAACTTAATGGTCAAAGTCAAACTTAACGGTCAAACGGTATTTTTGCACCTAATTTGTAACCACATGTGCACTTTTGCACCTAAAAAAACACTTGGTGTTGGGCGCTTTTCAGGATAAAACACATGTGTATTTTTGCACTTTAACCATAAGTTATTTAATCAAATCATATATTCTATATCCTTAGATTATATACCAATTTATTAATCACACTAATTATTTTGAAGAAAAAAAAAACATTCTAAAGTAATTTAATTAACTTCTTTAATTTCTTAAATAAATTAAATTTATCTTATATTCAAGACCGAATTGAGTAATTGTTAATGTGCCCATGCTTTTTTGTGTCAAAAACAAAATATGGCCACATGTGTTTGTCTCTTACTCTTTCAATCAACCTTATTATGCCAATTTGGTACGGAGAAAATTTGAGGAAGGAAAGGAACTTAGAGGAAGGAAAGGAAGATTTTGAAAGATAAGGGAATATGACTTAAGAGAAGATGAGTTGTTTGGTAGAAAAAAAAATGAATGGGTAATAGTTGGTCAAGAATCAAGAAATCTCTATTTTATCATCAAAAGTAATTAATTCAAAATAAAAAATAAAAATAATTTTTTGGCTAAAATATATTTTTAAAAAATATGCTCTTATCAAGTTCAAAACTTGTGCAAAAAAAATTTCCATTAAATTTGAACTTTTTTACCAAGTTTGAATTTGAGAGATAAATTTATCAAAAAATGTGAACAATAACGTGAGAACTTAAGGTCTCACCAATTTTGGTGGGATCTAATCCTAGAAATTTGAGTTCTCTGGAAAGATTGGTTCAAAATGCGTACCAAACAGAAGAATTTGTTAATCTTCTTTTCCCTTCCTACCGAATACGTATACCAAATAGGCCCTAAGTAATTTACATTATATTTATATTGGAATCTAAACTTTAAAAAATAAAAATTTTAAATAGAAGAGTTAAATAGGGTCAAGTTCCCTTATAGTAATGGAATGCTTGCATAATTAACAGAATCACTTTGAAGAAGCCTTTTGCCCAGTTTGGCACGCGGAAGAGTTTCTATGGAATTAGAAGAGGACGTGGAAATGAAAGTGGAAATGGAAATGGAGGAGGAAGTAAAGTTTAAAGTGTGTTTGGTATGACTATGGAAGTGAAATATAAATTTTAATTGAAATAAAATTTTGCAAACTAAACAGAATAATCTAAAAACAAATCATAAATTGAAAAAAGATTCTTAGATAGAGGGGTTTTGGAGCCATTGTCATCAAAGAGGGAGCAAGTCTCGGGGTAAAAAATAAATATATTGAACTATTTATTATATAATATCACATAATAATTAAAAAAATTAAATAAATAATAATTGACAATTATAAAATTACATCATACTAACACATGAATGGAGATTTCAGATAAACAAAGTGGACACTGAATCCAGAAACACAAACAAAAGACCGCTCAAACAAGCAATTACTAGAGAATCAATCCATGATATGCTAAGAGAGAAAGAAGGAACGAATCTTGAAAAGGAAAGAGAGAATATACCGTGGACATGAGAGAGAAGAAGTTGAAGAATAGGAGAGATTAAAAGAAGCCATTTCTGTTTGGAGAGGATCACAGCAGCAATTGGAGCTTCAATTCCCCTGTATGGTCTTCCAAAATGATTTATGGGTTCTTCTATATATACACATTTTGAAGACCAAAAAGTGAATAAAATGAAAGCAACTTGGAGGAAGCAGCCACGAATAGGGGTGTAAACAAGCCAGGTCAGGCCAGGCTTCACCCTTAATAGGTCAGGTTTGTTCTGTAACATACTGGCCTGAGTCTAACCTGTGGTATGTTACAGGCCTATTTTTCGGCCTAGGCCTGGTCTGGCCTATGGCCTGTTAAGACCTGTTTTTTTCTTTATTTTTTTTTAATTTTTTTATTTAATTAAGTTAACAAGCCACAGACAAAAAACAGACCTACTTTAAACAGGCTAAAAACAGGCCAAAATTACATAAATTAATACTAATAATATAAATAACAGGCCACAAGCCGAAAACAAACCTACTTTAAACAGGCTAAAAACAGGCCAAAATTATATAAATTAATATTAATAATATAAACAGGCCGGCCTGACAGGCCTAAAAGGCCTCTTATCAGGATTGGGCCTGGCCTGTTAAGGGAAAATAGGCCTCATAAGAGGCCTTGGCCTGGCCTTTTAGCCTGACAGGCCAGGCCTGACCAGGATTTTAATAGGTTAGGCCACAGGCCCCTGGCCTTTTTACATCCTTAGCCACGAACAGGCATGGTCTGCCACACGCGACTGACAATATAATAATAATTGACGCAAAAGGGCAACTTCCCAATAATTTATAGGGTTAAGATGCAAAAATACACATGAGTTTTTTTCCATGAGTAAAAATACACATATGCTTTTTTGAGGAGCAAAAATACACACGTGGTTACCATTTTGGAGCAAAAGTCACATCTCACCGTTAAGTTTACTGTTCATCATGATGAGAGAGAAAGGAATGAGGTGAACAGTAACATAACGACGGTGAATAGTGACTTAACGATGAGATGTGACTTTTGCTCTAAAATAGTAACCACATGTGTATTTTTGTTTCTTAAAAAAACATATGTGTATTTATGCTCATGGGGAAAAAAGTCATGTGTATTTTTACGCTTTAACCCTAATTTATATGAGTCCTTTCGTTGTGAGCAAAAGCTACAGTGGTTAGGATTAACGTTTTTTGTTCGAAGTTAGAATTAACGTTAAAGAATAATAAATTATATATGACACAATAATGATGAGAGCCATAGAAATATCGATGTTATATATAAGATGAAATTGATTTTTTTTAAAAGAAATTGAAGTTAATTAAGTTACTTTAGAGTATTTTTATTTTTCCTTAAACTAATTAGTTTGACTAATAAACTTATATATAATATAAGATTATACAACATATAATATGATTAAGTAATTTATTTAACTTTTTTACTTACTCAAAAAAAAAAATTCAACTCTGTCTATAAGACCGAAGTGGGTATGACTCATCTTATTATGTTCCTTGAATATATGCTACAATATTCGAATAATGTATTGTGATATTAAAAAAGGGAAAAAAATACAAAATTTGGATGATTATGACATACTAGTAGAGCCGGGAAATTAGGCCGAGCCCGTCGGACCGGCCCGTTTAGGCCTGGCCCTTCAAGGGCCGGGCCTAAAAATTTGAAGAGATAAACGAAGTTAGCCCTGGAGGGCCGGCTCTGACGGGTCTCGGGCTTAAACGGGCCAGCCCTGGAGGGCCTCGGGCCAGCCCTGTAGGCCCTTTTCACTATAGCTTTTTCTTTTTTTCCTTTTTAAATTTATTAATTTATATATATATATATATATATATATATATATATATATATATATATATATTGTATTTGTTATAGAGTTATTTATCCTTTTAACTACAAATACATAATTACTATACTCTAATTTTATGATTTGATTTATTATTTGTTGCAAATAAAGATTATGGATGTGTTCATGATGCGGGGGAAGAATTTCATGATATTCTTACTCATGAGCTAGAGGCTACTACTCAAAGTGAAAAACAATCAAATGTCATTAAAATTGATGATAGTGACAAAGATGACGACAATAATAATCATCGTACTAATGTCGCTTAGTGATATGTTTTTTATGTTTTATGTGAGTTATTTGTGAACATAGTTTGCTTTTGATTATGAATTAGTGACTGTGCTTATTTATTGGATGATTCGTGTTGTAATTTACTAATTATTTTTTTTAAGAAAAGTGAAGGAAAAATAGTTAAAATTTGGAATAGTAATTACCGGGCCCTGTAGGCCGACCCTGGCCCTGGTGCTCTTGGGCCGAGTTTTGAAAAACATGTGTTTTTCTTACTCCAGGCCCTGGAGGGCCAGCCCTGATTCCCTGCTCTACATACTAGCTCTAGGATTTAGCATACCATTAAGGCATTAATTCATTACAAATGTTGAGTCTTTATTCAATATAGCACTTATTATAATTTTTTCAAGTCATTCTTTTCTTTGTGAAAAATGGTTTTAAATAATTTTTTACTATTTTATTGTTTTCTACTAAAAGTCAAATTATCATAAAGACTCTCTTTTTCTTTATGACCGTAGGAGAAGTTTGTCGTAATAATAATAAATAAAGAGCACAATTGTATATTTATATAAAAAACTTAATGATGTTAGTTACAATCTTATCAGATTCGGACCGGTTATCGACCCGGTCGAGGTATTGGGTTAGTGGGTTACTGGTTGAACCGCATAACTATGACCCGGTCTCGAAAACCATACTATATTTATAAATTATACAACCATACTTATATATATATATATATAATGAGTTTACAAAATAAAAGTACCAAAAACATTTTTACAAGTTTAAAATATGAATAACCCAATTAACTAAGAGCAAAATTAAAGAAGATGGGTTTTTTTTGGCTCGATGAAAGAAGATGAGTTTACAAAATAACCTCCAAACACAATAAAATCATGGCAAAGAATTCAAAGATGGTGTGTTGATGAAAGGGGCTCTATCATCATCAAAATAATGTGGATGACCAACAATATCTTCAGTAAAGTTATAAAAATAAAAATTAATTTTTTTTTAAAAAACCCAACCAGTTGGATCGGTTTTCTCCAAAACCTGCGGTCGGACTGGTCAAAATCCGTTTTTTGATGCATTACCGATCCAATCACCGGATCGGACCGGTTGGGTGACTGGGTCATCGGTTTCCGGGTCGACTTGGCCGGTCCGATCCGGTTTTGATAACACTGGTTAGTTATAATTAACATTAAAAAAACATTTTTGCCACGGATACTATGAAAAGGATGGGGTATAATCCAAAAGATGTGAGACGTTGATTGGTGCGTTGACCAATGACTAGTATTGCCCCCTGCAATTCCATGAATTCATTTGCTTTTACTTTGACCACCGTTTTATTTTCTTTTCTCTCGGCGGCGCACTTTAATGAAAAAAAAAAGAAAAGCGAAAACAAACACGAAAACCAACTACGACCAGTGGCGGACCCACGTTGTTGCAAGTGTCTGCAAGTGCAGACACAAACCTCTGCAGATGGATGAAGAGTTGTTAGAGCAATCTAAGAGGGCAAAAAATGGTGGAATCGTCGAAATCAAAGGGGGCATCCCTGTTTAGGTCAAATCCTTTATTGGGAACAGTGAAGGAACAAGTGGACATGGTAAGAGCCAGTGTGGGTTTTGAATGTGAGCTTTTGTTCTGAGCAAGAAACATAAGGTTGAAAGCGAGGATCGCTGCAACCTGGTCCACTTCCAAAAGGGTATTTCAGAATGTCCTTCCCACAGACTCTCTGACAGATTTGACCACAGATCAGAGAAGGAAGAAGGAAGGAGAAGAAGAAGAAGGTAGAAACTTGAGGAAGCACTGATGAGGGTGAGTGGAAGGAAGAAGAAAGCAAAAGAAGAAAAGAGAGAGAGAGAGTAATCATCTTTTCCGTTGTTTCATGGCTATCTCGTGGCATGTATAGACTTTCTACTGAGCAAGCTTCTTGTTTTGAATCGATATAGCTGAGTATTTGCTTCCATGTCTAAGTTGCATGTTAATGGGAAGGAGAGGGGCTGTATTTGCTTTTGTTAATGACCTTGAATTTGATGCCATTGTTCTCCATAGCTCTTCTTCTCTGGTTCTTTATTTCTTATCATTATTTTCTAGAATTCTGGTTTCTTGCTTACATGTACAATAATGAGCTTTAAACTTATTCAATTAAAAAGAGGTTTCTTGCTTACATGTACAATTAGAATGAGCTTTAAACTTCTCTAGTTCTTTATTTCCTAATTATTATTTTTCTATGTCAAGTTGAAGTTTTCTTTTCTTTTTTTTTTTAATTTTTATTGTTATACTCTTTTATTTTTTTAATACGTTTAAAACTTTCTTTAAAAAATTTTTACCACTAATTATGCACCTATAAATCTAAAATCCTGGGTCCGCCATTGACTACGACCAAGTATTGATTCACTTTTAGTGAATATTTATTAATTGTTAATATCACTATGCCTTTTTTTTTTTAATCAAAAACAAAAATAAGGTCACATGCTTTTGTCTCTTTCTCTTTCAATCAGCCTAATTATGTTCTACTAATTAATTTGTGTTATAAAACTAAAAGTGATTTAGAAGAAAATAAAGATTCAAGAGAGAATGAAGAGAGAAATTCTCACACAAATCTTTTCTTCTCATATCATGTATGATTACAAGGTTTTCTATTTATAGGTATTAATGAATTACCCTTCAAAGATCACCTACTAAGAGTCACAAGTATTACCTAACTAATATCATCTACCAAGAGTTACAAGTATAACTAACAAAGAGTTACCAACCAATATTCATCTACCAAGAACCTACCAATATTCATCTACCAAGAACCTACCAATATTCATCTACCAAGAATCATAAGGTTTACCAACCAAGGGTCAATGGACATCCACATAATTAGTATATTCATAACACTCCCCCTTGGATGTCCATTATGAATGTGCCTCATGAAAAACTTTAATTAGGAAAAACCCAGTGGGATAAAAACCTAGCCAAAGAAAAGAGTACATCATTCATTGATACACTGTTGAGTGCTGCCTCATTAAAAACCTTTCTAGGAAAACCCAGTGGGACAAAACCTAGATAAGGGAAAAAGAGTACAGCGTGTATCAACTCCCCCTGTTGACAATATCAGTTGAGATCTCTGAATTTTCGCAAACCAATACCACGGACAAGCTTTTCAAAGGTTGTACATGGAAGAGATTTAGTAAATAAATCTGCTAGATTTTCGCTTGAATTGATTTTCTGGATATCTATTTCACCATTCTGTTGAAGATCACGAGTATAGAAGAATTTTGGTGAAATGTGCTTCGTTCTATCACCCTTGATATAACCCTCCTTGAGTTGGCAATACATGCAGCATTATTCTCATATAGAACTGTTGGAACCATTTTATCAGAAGATAAATGACAAGTAGTTCGTATATGATGAATTACTGACCTCAACCACACACATTCTCGACTTGCTTCATGCATTGCTAGAATTTCTGCATGATTAGCTGAAGTGGCTGTTATAGTCTATTTCATAGATCTCCATGAAATAGTTGCACCTCCACATGTAAATAGATAGCCTGTTTTTGATTTTCCATCATGTGGATCAGACATAAATCCAGAATCTACATAACCAATTAATTCATGCTTCGATACATTTGAATAGTATAATCCCATATCCATTGTACCTCTGAGATAACGAAGAATTTGCTTTACACCATTAAAATGCCTCTGTGTTGGTGCAGAACTATATCTTGCTAATAAATTAACAGCAAACAATATATCAGGTCGTGTATGATTAGTAAGATACATTAGTGCCCCAATAGCACTTAGGTATGGTACTTCTGGACCAAGTTGTTCTTCTATACCTTTGTCATTAATTATTTGAGGTCGAAATGGATCTTGATCCTTATCCAAAGACCTTACTACCATTGGAATACATAATGGATGTGACTTATCCATATAAAATTGTTCTAGGATCTTCTTTGTATAAGTTTCTTGATATACAAAGATCCCATCCTTTAAGTACTCAATTTGTAGTCTAAGGCAAAATTTTGTCCTGCCTAAATCTTTCATTTCAAATTCTTTCTTCAAACAATTAATTGTTTTTGAAAGCTCTTCAGGAGTTCCAATGATGTTCATATCATCAACATAAACAACAATTATAACAAATTGATTTCTCAATCCTTTCATAAAAATGCATGGGTATATTGGGTCATTTTTATACCCTTCTTTCAACAAATATTCTTTAAGACAATTATACCACATGCGCCCAGATTGTTTTAAACCATATAGGGACTTATTTAATTTGATCAAGTATTGTTCCCGAGAATTTGAATTAGATACTTCTGGCACCTTTAGTCCTTCAGGAACTTTCATATAAATATCACTATCAAGTGATCCATATAAATATGCAGTCACTACATCCATCAGATGTAAATTAAGCCCTTCATTTACTGCTAGGCTAATTAAATAACGAAAAGTAGTTGAATCCACTACTGGTGAATACGTTTCTTCATAATCAATACCGGGTCTTTGTGTAAATCCTTGGGCTACAAGACGTGCCTTATATCTTGTAATTTCACCCTTTTCATTTATTTTTCTTACAAAAACTCATTTGTATCCAACTGGTTTTACACCTTCAGGTGTTTGGACTACAGGTCCAAATACTTTTCGTTTTTCTAGTGATTTCAATTCTACATTAACAACATCTTTCCATAAGGGCCAATCTTTTCGCTGTTGACACTCTCTAATAGATTTAGGCTCATGATCTTCTTCATTATTCATTACATCATAAGCTATATGATTAGCAAAGATGTCGTCAACGTTGACTTCATTTCGATCCCATCGGATACCATTCATAACATAATTAATCGAGATCTCATTATTTTCATACATTCCAGGTACCTGAGTCTCTTCTGGGACTGTAACATTCTCTTCTGGAGATAACTCTTCAAGAGATGGCTCTGCTGGAGCTATTGACTTTTCTTGATTATCTTCTACTTGACCATCTATATTTTTAGCTCATTTTCTCTTTCGAGGATTTTTATCTTTAGAACCGATGGGTCTACCACGCTTCAAGCGTGCTTTAGAATCATTCACAATAGGTTTTCCTTCAGGGATATCAATTCGAATAGGAGCATTCGTAGCTGGAACATGTGACTTTGTCACTCTCTTTGGGTCAGTGAATGCTTCTGGCATTCGATTAGCTAAATCCTGCAAATGAATTATCTTTTGAATTTCTAGTTCACATTGTTTTGTACGAGGATCAAAATGAGCCAATGATAATTCATTCTAGCTAATCTCTTTACCCAGCTGCTTATTCTCTCCCCCTAATGTTGGGAAGACTGATTCATCAAAGTGACAATCAGCAAATCGTGTAGTAAATAAATCTCCTGTAGATGGTTCTAAATATTTTATAATTGAAGGAGATTCATACCCAACATATATTCCCATCCTCTTTTGAGGACCCATTTTAGTGCGTTGTGGTGGTGCTACTGGCACATATACTGCACATCCAAAAATTCTTATATGGGAAATATTAGGTTCTTGACCAAAAACCATTTGTAAGGGGGAAACCTTTAGGTAACTAGTAGGCCTGATGCGAATTAACATTGCAGCATGCAAAATGGCATGGCCCCGAGCAGAAATCGGTAGATTAGATCTCATAAGTAAAGGTCTTGCAATAAGTTGCAATCGTTTAATCAAAGATTCTGCAAGTCCATTTTGCATATGAACATGAGCTACAGGATGTTCAACATCAATTCCAAGGGACATACAATATTCATTAAAAGCTTGTGAAGTAAATTCACCAGCATTATCAAGACGTATTTTCTTGATATGATAATCAGGGTAATGCGCTCTTAATCGAATCAATTGAGCAAGTAATCTCGTAAACGCTAGGTTACGAGAAGATAATAAGCAGACATGTGACCATTTAGTTGATGCGTCAATTAAGACCATAAAATATCTAAATGGTCCACATGGTGGATGTATTGGTCCACAAATATCTCCTTGTATCCGTTCTAGAAATGTAAGAGATTCACCTCCTACTTTGCTTGGTGAGGGTCGAATAATCAACTTTCCCTTGGAATATGCATTACATAAGAAATCATGGGGCTGTGGTATTTGCTTACTCTTTAGGGTATGTCCACATGAATTTTCAATTATTTGTCGCATCATAGTTGACCCAGGATGGCCTAACCCGTCATGCCAAACATTAAATTCATGAGTAAACTTCTGGTTTTCATTGGCAAACTGCTGGTTTGCATCGACAAACTTATGGTTTGTATTAGTAAACTTCTGGTTTACAATAGCATGTATTTCAATTGTACTTATCAATGTATAATACAAACCAGAGGAAAAAGCAGGAAAATTTTCTAATATGCATTTCCTACCAAAAATTATGTTTGTGATAACAAAACATTCTTGATTATCTTTAGTTGTTGTTTCTATATGATATCCATTTCTGTGGATATCTTTGAAACTCAACAAGTTCCTTTTTGATTTGATAGAATAAAATGCATTTTCAATGCATAATTTTGTTTCTTCAGGTAACAAAATATTAGCTCTTTTGGAGCCTTCGATCAAATTTATACTACCAGATATAGTCTGATCATTGGCTTCTCGCATTACCAATGAAGAAAAATATTTGTCATTTTTTAGTATGGTGTGCGTTGTTGCGCTATCAACGAGACACAAATCTTCAGGATTGTTGTCAACAAGATTCATTCTTCATTAAAGATACATGAAAATAAAAATAAAACATAATTAAAAGAAATACATATACTAGAAGAAAGTTTCAACTTATTAAAAACATGAAAAATAATTTATACTAAGTAATCAGCAACATCAAAATGAGCCATTTCAACATTTTCATGCCCAGAATTCTCAGCCTCATCAACATGATTTGCTTCAATCTTTGGCCCTTTACCATTATTTTTCAATGATTCTTGGTAAAGGTCAACCAAATGTCTTGGCGTATGGCTGGTACGTGACCAATGACCTTTGACGCCACAACGATAACATGCATTTTCAGCATGTTTGTTATTTCCACTTGTTTCCCTTCTGAGGTTCTTATCAAACTTTCCCGATTTAGGGCGAGAATTTGATCCACCATGATTTGGGCCACAACCACGCCCACGCCTACGATTGTAGCCACCTTTACGTCCACGTCCTCGGCCACTTGAAAATTCATTAGTTACTACATTCACTTTTGGGAATGGAGTAGAACTTGTTGGACGGGATTCATGATTTTTTAGTAAAAGCTCATTATTTTGTTCAGCATCAAGAAGACAGGAAATTAAATCAGCATATCTTTTAAAACCCTTCTCACGATATTGCTGCTGCAGGAGCAAGTTAGATGCATGAAATGTGGAGAAAGTTTTTTCTAGCATGTCCTCATCAGTAATGTTCTCTCCACATAATTTTAGTTGAGAAGTAATCCTGAACATAGCTGAGTTGTATTTGCTTACAGATTTAAAATCTTGTAAACGCAAATGAATCTAGTTATATCGAGCTTTTGGTAGAATGACCATCTTCTGGTGATCATATCTTTCCTTCAAATTGTTCCAAAGAACAAGTGGGTCTTTTACAGTCAAATATTCAACCTTTAGATCTTCATGCAAATGGTGGCGTAACAAAATCATGGATTTGACATTTTTTTGATTGGATTCCTTATTCCCTTCTTTAATTGTGTTTTCTAGCTCATGGGCATTCAGATGGATTTCCGCATCCAGCATCCAGGATAATTAGTTCTTTTCGGTGATGTCAAGAACCGCAAACTCAATTTTCGAAAGATTTGACATGATTTAAACTAATTAAATAAAAGAAACATGAATTAAAATATGAATAATAACAAGAAAATAATAAAACAATAATTATAATTAAAACATTATGGCTTTAGGCCATTTAGATCTCATAATAAGAAATTAAATTTATATGGCTTCTGGCCATAAAAAGAACATGACTTCTGGTCATAAAGGCAATATGACTTCTGGTCATATAATTTCAGAATAAGAAAAAAATATAAGTATATGGCTTCTGGCCATAATAACATAACATTAAATATTAATAACAATAAAAGTAAAATGACAATATCTGCAAACAGTGAATATCAAATCTAGATATCTATGTAGGAGGTAAAACCTTCCATGTAGAAGTAAAATGAACAAAATGTAAAATTACCGTGAATAGTAGAAATTACTATTCACAATAAATAGTAAATAAAGTAAAATTACTGAAAGATTAAATCTAAACTTCTAAGTAGGAGTCGAATGAATAAAATATAAAATTATTGAAAAAAGGGTAAAATTCATGTGAATAGTAAATTACTATTTACCGTAGTAAAATAGTAAATAATCTCAAATCTTAACCATGGAACCTGATATTTAAAATAATCGGTAAAAATATATCTTTAATTCCATATCATGGTTAAGATTATCTCATATAGATAAAATAAACATATAGTAAAGGAGATGGTGATTAAAATCTTACCTTGGTAGAGTTCTCGTGAAGGTGAGGAAGAGGGAACAAAGATTATGAACAACACAAGCTCAGGAAATTAGAGGCTCGTGCTGATAACGTGTTATAAAACTAAAAGTGATTTAGAAGAAAATAAAGATTCAAGAGAGAATGAAGAGAGAAATTCTCATACAAATCTTTTCTTCTCATATCATGTATGATTACAAGGTTTTCTATTTATAGGCATTAATGAATTACCCTTCAAAGATCACCTACTAAGAGTCACAATTATTACCTAACTAATATCACCTACCAAGAATTACAAGTATAACTAACAAAGAGTTACCAACCAATATTTATCTACCAAAAATCATAAGGTTTACCAACCAAGGGTCAATGGACATCCATATAATTAGTATATTCATAACAAATTATTTGTATATTGGAATCTAAAAAGTTTAAATAAACAAGTTAAATTGTCAAAGTTCTCTTATAATAATAGAGTGCTTACATAATTTATGAATCACTTTTGAAGAAGCCTTAGCTCATGATATTTCATTTTCTTCTCGACATGTTCTAGATACGCTCTTACACAGACCTCATCTTATTGGGTTAAAGAGTTATTTTGCTCTATAAGTTGATAAAGTGGGCAATTTTACTCTTAAAGTTTTCTTAAATACAATGTTGTCCTATAAGTTTCTGATCGTAATAATTTTTCCTTGGATGCTATCCCAAGTAAGTTTAATCACTAGTTGACTAAACATGATAAGTTAGCAATCTACATGTCATAATTCATATTATTTTTATCTTGGGTTTAAGTGCAAATTTGCTCTGAAAGTTTTCATACAGTAGCAATATAGCTCTGAAAGTTTCAAAATTATAGTAATTTCATCATGATTGTTATTCATGTTAAAATTACCCTTTAGTTACCAAATACGCTTATTTGATAGATCCATGTATCATCTACTTCAATTTTTTGAATTATATTTAAAAAAGGGAAAATGACACCAAGGTTCCAAGTAAGAAAATTAACGTCAGAAAAGTCTCATAATTTACCAATAAAAGTTTGTTTACTTGTTAATGATTGGTCTTTAATTTGTCGTTAACAAGTTATGAAACTTTTATGATTTTATCTTTTTCAGTTGAGACTTTGATGTCATTCTCCCATTTAAATATAAGATTTTTTATTTATTTATTTTTTTTAAAGAAATGCATCACAGCTAAAGGATTAGAGACAATTAAAGAGGTAAAAACATATTGTGTGAAGAAAAGGAAATAAAAAAGATATTTGCCTATCTCGACATTATTGGAGTATGGCAACAGAGAGTTTTCAATAGCCTTATTCTTGACAATCTTCATTAATGTGTTATGCATTTAGTGATTAAATCTTTTTCTTTATTACTCTTTTGCAAATGTGAGGTCCTCTCCCATGTGTAATTTCTTTTTCTTCAATGTTCTTCATGTTGTAATTAGCTTAATATGTTCAATAAACTAATAGTCAAACTTAGTATAGATAACTATAAGGATAATACTGCTACTATTTGAAAACTTTTGAGGCAAATTTAAGCTTTAGAAAATGACATGGATGACAAGAATATTGTCATATCAACATATTTAGTTAACTAACTGTCAAACTTAACTAAGATAATGACCAATACAAAATTGTTATGATTTAAAAACTTTCGGAGTAAAATTGCTTCATCTCATCAACTTCTGAGGCAAGATAGCCCTTTAACTCTCATCTTATTCTTTTTCCTATCATTATCCACGTCCTTCAATAGAAGTATTATGTGTTAGTTCAAAGATTTTAAAGTTTCAACATGACTCTCAAGTGCATCCTACAATAGTCTTCCTCCTAATATTCATTACTATCTAGAGCGCGTTTGGTTTGTAGAAATTTTGGGGGTAAGAAAGGGAAAATCAAATTTTATCACTAGCAGCTAGCGTTTGATTCGTATTTTCCAGCTGAAAATAGTTTACAGCCGGAACCAAAGTTTAGCTGCATAATCAAAAATGGGTTTCCTATAAAAAAGAAATGATGGAAATCAATTTTCCAGCAGTTAGGAAAATAGGCTAAGACACAAAAACCCCTGGATGTGACCGTTGATATAACATAAGGGTTTAATACAGGGGCAAAAATGTTATTTGGCTCATTTTTCTATCTCATTTTTTTCAAATCAAACAAAAATTTTCTTATCAATCTACTTTCGTTTTCGTGCAAACCAAACACTTATAAGGTTTCCATTTCGTTCTTTTTCATTGCATTTATTTTTAACTCTTTCGTTAAACCAAGCAGACTCTAAAGTTTTTTCTTTGATGGTATTTCTTTTCTAGTTCCCCATAAATTAAAAAGGGTTCTGTATTTCAAAGTGACAAAATGATGAGTGTGTATGATGTATGGATTCCTCCCCCATGGCGATGACGAAGTTTAAAATAGACAAAGTTGGATTGAGTCATGATCAAAATTGAAAACTTTCGTCCGTGAAAATTAAAAAGCCATAAATTTCAGTTTTTATCTCTTGCAAAATTTATTTAAATTTTCTGATTTCCACTTTCGTCAAGAGTTTCTATTTCACTTGTGAGGTTTTCCAAAAATGGTCAAATTAATAAATTTAATTTCGACAAATAGCATATAAAATGCCTTTTGGTTGTGTTGGAAACTATATTCCATTACGGAAAAGGCCTTCTGGTTGTAAGACTACTCTGTATCTTCATGGGGATTTATTTATATATTAGATAGCGGAAATGAGAGATACATATTTATAAGGGTTAAGGTGCAAAAATACATATAAGTTTTTTTCTCTAGAAGCGCCTAGCACCAAGAGCTTTTTTTGGAGAAAAAAATACACACGTGGCTACCATTTTGAAGCAAAAGTCACATATCACTATTAAGTCACTGTTTACTGTGATAAAAGAGAGAGAGAGAGAAAGAGAGAGAGAGAGAGAGAGAGATAAATTGAACAGTAACATAACGACGGTAAACAGTACTTAACGGTGGAATGTGACTTTTGCTCCAAAATAATAACCACATGTATATTTTTGCTCCAAAAAAAATTATTGGCGTTGGGCGCTCCTTAGAAAAAGATCATGTGTATTTTTACATCTTAATCTTATTTATAATTCATAAAGTTAATTACTCCATTTAATTTTTTTGTAAAATTAGATCATAATTACATAAGTTATTACTTTCTCATTCTTTGTTATAAGATAGGATTTTTGAATGTGCCATGTTCTTTTTTACAAGATTGAATTAGGGGATGTCTGAATTTTTCATTTTTTTATTTTGCCACTATTGCATTTAATTTCTATATTTGACTAAGCATTCAATATAACATATTCTCCCTCTTCCATATAAATGGGGGCATTTTTAGATTTTTTTTTACATATTTATTACACTTAACTAATTTTAACTACTTTTTCAAATAATGCAATTCGATTAATTTTATTTTACAAAAAAGAACATGAGGGAGTATTAGATAGGAATCAGGAATCAGTATCATCCAAATTAGGATGTCCTTGAAACTAGAAGATGGTCTAGGAGGGTCGGGCTGGATAAGAAAGAGTTATGGCCCAACTCATAAGATGAGCCAGTGGGCTGGCCCATTATTTTTTACTTTTTTAGAACTGTCATTTTAATCTACAAATTAAACCACTAACTTTCGTAATCCAAATTTAAATCTAAGTTATATGATAAAATTAAGCGTCACAATCTTTTGAATATAAGTATATGATCAGACCAACGGAGGTTGACACAAGTGGTAAGCGACTTGTGTCGCTTAAGCAAGATCTCGAGTTCGAACCTTATGAATGCACAAAAAAAAAAAAAAAAGAACCCCGTTGGGAGACTCTCCCATTATAGCCAGATGTGCGACGCGGGTCAGATCCGAATTAGTCAGAACGAAGTTCTGGATACCGGATGGGCAATAAAAAAAAAGTATATGATCAGAATCAAATTATACTTTGAATCTTTCAAATAAACAAAATATTAAATCATTCAAACTAGTTTCCCTATTCAAATATCCAAATTGACCACCCTCTTTTTATTTTTTCCGTTCAAGATTTGACCACCCACCCTCTTGGCCATTACAAACAGCCAATCCTCTATCATCATCCTCAAGGTCTATCATAAAAGTGACGGAAGATGGGTGGGTGTGTTAAAAGTGATACTACCTCTCTTCAATCCTAAATATAAAATATAGTTTGTAATGCAATTTATAATATAAATTATATTTTATATTTAAAAGCAAAGGAGAATATAATCGGAAATTTATACAATTTTTAAATTATATTTTCAAAATACCAGGTATGAAAGATGTAGGCTTTTGACATCGACTTGGTTCGAATCATTGAGATACAATAAACGAGCCGTAACTATTAAATCACAGGGGCTCGAGATGACTAAATAAACAGCCACTTTTTTAAATGCATAAATATATATATATTTTTTTGCTCTTAATGTAGGGCCTAATAAGAAAATTAATTTTAATCATAAATATAAAACATATTTATCAATATTATTTTAATCCATCCATATTGATGTTTTTTTAACAATAATCAAATAAAGGATAAGAAAAAAAAAGGAAGATTATTATTGCGTTTTATAAAAAATATGTAATATTAAATAACTTCCTTAATTTAATCAAATTAGATAAATAGAATTACATTAAGGACCAGAACTGAGGGAGTATTAATGAACAAGCATCCATTACATTTTAATTTATATTACACACATATTGATTCTTCTTTGTTTTTTTAATGATAATAAATGTAAACGCATTACACCAGAGACGCAAATATGTTAATGTCGCGAGTCAGGACCTCTGCAAAGAGGGGCCGAAACGCTTGCCACTGGGGCAGCTAGTCAACGGCTATATATATATATATCAAATACAATTACAGAGGTCACTTAAATTTTGGAAATGAAAAAGAAGTTAAGATGGCGCAACAAACCTATCAAATCTTCAATTTAGATTTCTACAAAAATAATTATCCATATATTATGGACGGTAAGCACTAAAGCAATGATAACCATAAAGAATGACAGATTGAAATAAGGAAGAAAATAAAAAGATATTACTTACGTGGAAATGGAAAATCAATACAAGCCCAAAAATTTCCACCACAAAGAGCCAACAACTCCCCAGATGATGGCATTAAAAATAGCCACAATGAACCCGATTCTGAATAAATCAGGAAGGTCTACATAACCAGCTGTAACAAAAATTTATAATATCATCAGTTACCAGGCTTTGACATATGAAATTGACAACAGAATCAACCACAAGGGAAAAAACATAGTCTCCTAGAAGATTTAGTTCTTTTTCGATCCCAAAAAAAGGGGTTTTCTTTCTATTATTCAATCCAGAGTGACATCAACAAAACAGTTAGAAGAAAAAGAGGAGAGAGAGAAAGAGTGAAAAATGAATCAGAAAAGAAAAAGATTTAACATATAGTTTGATAAGATGGATAGATATCTATGCACACCATACCTTTTCTTTCAAGTGGCTTGGTCACTGCACACAACACCCGATCCTAAACCAATCTTTTTTTTTTGGGGTCAAAAAACCAATCCTCTATATATACTCCTTCTGGTCTATGAGCTACAAAACTAACTAACAGAGATTAAGAAAATTAATTTAGTTAGTTATTTGAAAAAGATGTGTGTTGGTTTCCTTAGAATACTCCTTTAGACATTTGCAATGGAAACTACTTCACTGATGAAAACCTCCTTAATATATGTGAAACCAATAGCCAATAGGGACAATTTGGAGAAATAATTATAAATTTGAAAAACAATGTCGATTAATCCAACCCCCAAATAGCTCCTATCAGGGATCGAAGGGAGTATCAATAACTAACCAACTCTCCCCCCCCCCCCCCTTTGGAAGCTCACCTTTCCACTTGAATGTCTAGGAACTTGTTCTTATTCTGAATTGTGGATCATGCCCATTAAGAAATCAGAAATTAATTACTCAACAAAAACAAGCAAAAGAGTAGAATAGCTGAAAGGAAAATTAACAAACAAGGATCGAAGGGAGGGCCATACCTCCATAATATATAGCAGCCAGACCACAACTATAATGTGTTATTGAACCAAAAAGATTAGTGACATAACCAAGAGCAAGCGCAGCCAGCACAGCAGGAACACCGGCTGCCTGGTTCATAGTGAGAAATGTAGAGTATAAAGCCCCAACATGTCCAATCTGACTTGCAAAAATGTAGTGGATGAAAAAATAAGATGCCAGAAGAACAAGTAGAGCAGCAGGCCAGCTCAGAGAGAAAGACTGAAGAGAGTTGGCCACACAAGTAGACATCCAACCGATAATACCAAGGTTTGTCAACTGGCCAGCCATCCCCACTAGAATGGAAAACCAAGACAGGGCATCCCATGCTGATTTTTCATTCAAGCAATCTTTCCAATCAAGGACTCCTAATACAAGGAGCATCGATAAGCCAATCATTGAAGCTACAGTACTCGGAATACCAATAGTCCCTCTGCAGGATTTGGCAATATTGATTGCATATAATTCAATTATAGGAAATTTCATTGAGAGAATAGTCAAGTGCACATGTAACAAGATTCACATTGTTAGAAACATAAAATAGATGTAATGATTGAGGAATGTATAGGTAAACATCAATTGTTATAATTATATAATCTTGTCTTTATTCAGTATTAATAAGAATGGTCTCTTGCGATAAAGATCAAAGTGATATAAATTACTTAAGCCAAAGAAATGTAATGATTGGAAAGTACTCAAAATACCTTTCATCATCCCCTGTTTCATTCAAAATGTTGCATTTTCAGTTTCTAACCTTGTTCTCCAACTAAAGGGTAAACAAACTAAACATATACTGTCTTATATATGGAATACAGAATATCCAAAAAAAAATTAATTTGTTGGCTTCAGACTTAGACTAACAAATAAGTTCAAGGCAAAGTTTTATCAAACTGTCATCGACCAACAATATCATATGGTAGTGGACGTTGGGTTTTAAAGGGACAAAAAGATCATAAAGTTGGGATAGTAGAGATGCAGATGTTAATATAGATATGTCATCATGCAAGAAAAGATAAAAATCATAATGAACATATATGTGGAAGAGCTAAAGTAAAATCTTTAAAGAGAGAATGGTAGAAAATAATTTCAAATGGTTCGTATTCGTACGTATATAAAGAAACCTGTTGGAGGCACTAGTGAGGAGGGTAAATTAGACAATTTGGAGTCCCCTGGAGAGGGGTAGAGGAAGACCAAATAAATTACACAATGAAGTTACTGAACAGAAACTTTTAGTTAACGATATAACCAAAAATTTGGTTGTTGATAGAGCACAACAACTCAGTCCAATCCATTTAGCCGGCTCCATTTAGTAGGATAAAGTTTGTTGTTGACATTGTTGTCATTGTTGCAGGTTAGACACAGAGTTTATGTTATGATGGCATTGATGGATACTCTTTCAGTGTGTGTCACATCCGTTAATAACGGTATTACATGACATAGGCTAACTGTCAAATACATTTCTATAAAATATGAATTCCAACTATTTGAGTTTGATAGTTGTATCATGGAAATTGTCATATTGATCATGCATAAAAAATATCATAACAACATAATCACTGATACAATGAATTCAAATAACAGGTAAATTTTCAAATGATTTGAAATAAGATATCTGACATACCCAAAGATCCACAAAGAGACTGTAAGCATCACTGTACCAATCATAATCCATTCATTTTGAGTGACAGGACCCATATTTTCCAGTTTGACTTCAGCAATGGCAGGCGCCTCTGGTGTGTCTTTCATTTCAGGCGGATGTAGTTTGTATAAAATCATCGGTGTCAAAAGAAGAGAAACCAATGCAGGTAAACTAGCCGCTTTAAACCATGTAACCCATGGATTTGCAATTATCACCCCAAGCTCCTCTGCTAATTTAAGACAAAGCAGGTTGTGACCAGCAGCAGTTAGGAAAAGAGAAGAAGAATTACCAGCAGACTGTCACAGGTACAGCAGTGCACAAGTCACTTCATCATTAAACGATGGTAGATCTCAAACAAAAAGTAACACTGCTTCATGCTCACCCAGTCACATCAGTTAAATAACAATTGAAGCTCTTATGATTATGCAATAACAATTTCTGGCTCTTTCTTTGTTATTTGATGCCTAGTGTTTCCCATTTGTTCCTTGGCACAGTACTAGTCCCTAATCACTTTAATGGTTTCAAACTTTGAATTACGATCTTGGCAGTCCCAGGTTTAATATCAATTTTTTTAGCATGAAGTAGGGGGGAGTTTGTTGTTGTTGAAATAGGGGGATCTGTTGGTTAATTATTTATTCAAAGATCTGGCTTTCGATAGAACACAATGGCATCTTGTGATCCATGTAGCCAACCCCATCTAGTGAGATAAGGTCTTGTTGATATTGAAGTAGGGGGGAGTTTCTTTATCCAGTTTTCTTCCCCCCTCGTGGGAAAATTTAAATTTCCTAACGATTTAATTTGTTAGCTTGAGAGTTAGAGTAACAAATAAGTTTAAGCGAAAGTTTTATCAAACTGTCATAAGACTAGCAATATTATATGGTAGTGGATGTTGGGTTTTAAAGGGATAAGAAGATCATAAAGTTGGGACGGTAGAGATGCAGATGTTGATATAAATATGTGATGATACAACAAAAAATAAAAATCATAATGAACATATATGAGTAAGTTGTAGTGGCATCTTTTCAAGAGAAAATGATTTAAAATGGTCCTTACATGTATAAAGAAACCTGTTGGAGGTACCAGTAAGGAAGGGAGTTTCTTTATCCAGTCATTTTTTGACCAGAAAATTTAATTTTCCTTATGGTTTTGCTAGGGTCGAAGAGATTCTATGAATTAAGAGCCATCTCCTCTGCATAGACAACTGCAGAGGGAAAACTCATGGTTTCAGTTCTGTCATGGAAAAGGCTTGAAACTGGTAAACTACCAAGCTGAAAATAAAGTTCTGTATCTGTTTACTAACAAGATAAATGACATAGAAAAAGCTGAAAATCTCAATCAGCATTGTCAATAGGCCACACCTTAAGGTTTGGGATGCCAAATGTAAATTAAAATTAAGTAAATTTTGTTTATCAAAGCTTTATATTACAGCCTACAGTTGCAATTGCAGCGGGTTCTAGAATGAATGAGGTTAAAATTGCAGTTATCAATGACCACACTTTACCATATTTGCCAGTAATGATTGCAACTGGAGCTTAAAACCATTTTAAAGGCATTTTAATGAACGATTTACCTCGTCATTAAGCATTATTTTCATACTTTAGCGAACTAAACAAACTTACAGTTAAACAAATAGGTCAGAAAAGAAAACCAACCTGAAGTTGCGCCTGCACAAGATAAGATCCTAGCTTTCTTGAAGAAGGATGATTGGGTTCACTCCCAGCAGAGAGGGCCAGAGACTTGATAATCGGCAAGAATATGCCGCCGGCCCTCGCCGCGGAACTGGGCATCGCCAGTGCCACTAACGCTTCGCTAAAAGTCAATCCATAAGACAACCCCAATGAGCTCTTTCCAAACCATTTCACAAAATAAGCTGCAATCCTATCCCCCAACCCAGTCTTCACAAACCCACGAGCGAGGAAGAAGGAAATCACAATCATCCAAATGACCTGATCAGTGAATGCGCCAAAAGCCGCAGAGAAACTCAGTGTTTTTGTCACGATGGAAGTCGTTAAACCTAGAAAAGCCCAAGCTCCCCCAGGCAATGGACTCAGAACAAGACCCGCAATCGTCGAGAGAAAAATCGAGAGCAATTGCCACGCTTGAGGGGTAACTTCAACGGGCTTAGGAACTAAGAATCGAACGATGAGACCAATAGAAATGGAGATAAGAAATGGTAAAGGTTTGGCGCCTTGAGCAACTGGCGGTGAGTATGAGGATAATTCCGCTGAAGATGACGACGAAGAAGCTTGAATTGGTTGATTGGAAATGCGGGAATTTGAGAGAGGGTTAAAGATGGAAGAAGATTTGGAGGGAAAGAGGGAGAAATGAGAGACGGTTGATGTGAGAAATGGGATTGAAGAAAAATTTGGATTCAACGAAATAGACAAATGAGATTCGGAGATTGGGCGATAACGATGACGAAGAAAGGAAGTACGGGAGGTAGAGAGAGAGAAGGAAGCTGGGGTGGAGAGTTTGAAGCTCTCCATTGGAGAGCAAGGTCTGCTTAGTCGAAGAGGATGAAGTTCTGACCTGTGAGCGTCTTACTTTTGAGTGAGAGTTGCGAGACTTTCGGAAGAGAGAGAGAGAGATATATGAAAAGAAAAAGGGGCGAGAGTCTTCTCTGCCTGCTTTTTTTGGTTTGTTTTAGCTTCTTTTTTTTTTTCTTAAAAAAAAGGGGAAAATCGACATAGGAGTTAGAAAGCCCTGATATTCTGAAAATACCAGAAAAATTTTGATAAAAAAAAGTTAAGAAAAACTCAAAGATTTTGAAAATACTAGAAAAGACCTGCTTTAATAGAAAAAAAAGTTAAGAAAAGACCTAAGATTTTGAAAATACTAAAAAAAGCCCCAGAGCCTTTTCTGGTATAAATTTATCAAAACTTTAACTTGTTAACGGAGCTAATATAGTTGTTAACGAGGTTGAAATAATTGTTAATGAGCCTGATATAGTTATTAACGTTTTAATGAATTTATAATGAATTTATATCAGAAATGATCCAGAAACCCTTTTTAGTATTTTTAAAATTTTGGAGGTCTTTTTAAAAAATTTTCTGTTATTTAAGCCGTATACAGATTGTTCCAAAAAATTTTATATGCACGTGAGGACAGTTTTATTTCAATTTATGAAAAAAGTTTCTGAAATCACAGTAATAAGCACAGAACGTCCAGGTCTGAGTTAAACAAGGACCAAAAAGTCAATCTCGCTTTGTCTCTGTTCTATTGGCCATTCACTTTCCCATTATTTACTTCTTACTCCTCTAGTAGTCCAGGATAGATCTCCTTTCATTTTTAATTTTGAATATAACAGATAATTATCTAATTTAATTTGATTAAAGAAATTAATTAATATGATATGTGTTTTTTTAAAATATCCTAATTATCTCTCATTTTCTCTTTTGTTTGATTATTATTGAAGGAATATCAATAAAAATAAATTAAAAAAATATTTACAAATATAAAAATTATATCTTATATTTGAAAACAATATCAACACTTTAAATATATGTTATAATAAAGGCAAGAAGGAGTACTGTCTTATGCTTTACCTGTTGTGCAGTGGAGAATTAATTTTGTATTTTATAAGTAAATTCATGAGAATAATTAAATGTGAGATTATAAAACCTACGATAAATTATACAAAACCTTCTTGAATTTTGGGTTATATAACCTCCAACATTTCAAAATTTGAATTTAATCTCATGACCTTTCAATTTTTTTAACTATTAGCTCATTTTCATTAAATGACCGTTATCTTTTTAACAGAAATTATCACACTAGATTATGAGATGACATGTGGCAATTTATGTGGTATCCTATGTAAATTACTAATTTCATAACTTCGAATGGCTATAGATTACCCTTGAACTTTTATCAATTACAAATAACCCGTGACGTTTTAAAATTTAAATTTAATTCCCTTAAAAATTTGATTTATGCTATCAAACATCATGTTAAGAATAATATTAAATATATAAAAATACAAATGTCATCATTTGTATAACACTTACTTATTTTTATGGGATAATTAAGCATTAGGAGTATAAAAATGTTATTATTTGTGTCAAATATATTCTTCGAATGATTGAGCATTGACAATATTAATATTACATTTGTGTTATAGGATAGCTTTTGCCCTCATCAATTTTTTTTATTAGTAATGCATATTTTTTCTTGAATCAGAGGTTGAACATTTTTTTAAATATTTTTCTAAATATTATTCTTCTAGGTTTTGCCATACAAAATAATTATTTTAATCAACAAATGATAGCAAAAATCTTAATAAATTTATTAAAATGATAAAAAATAATGTCATGTGGTTTAATTTTATAAATCAAAATTTTAATAAATTTAAATTTATATTTTGAAATGTTAGAAGATTATTTGTAATTGGTTAAAGTTTAGGGGATTCTCTGTAGCTTTTCAAAGTTGATAGGGTTTTATGAAATGAGTAATTTATACAGAATACCACGTAAGATGCCATGTGTAAAATCATAATATGATGTGGCACTTTCCCTTAAAAAGATAATACTACCTCCGGGCCTAATTATAAAACATGGTTGACTTTTTTTTTTGGAAAGATTAAGGAATCTAAATAAGTTACTTAATCATTTCATATGTTATGTATCATTAGATTATATATTAGTTTATTAATCAAACTAATTAATTTGAAGAAAAAAAAAATAACATACTCTAAAGTGATTTAATTAGCTTCCTTAATTTTTCCAAAAAAGTCAATTATGTCTTATAATTAGAACCAGAGGGTCATTTAATTGGAGGGGTTAATAGTTTTTTTTTAAAAAAAGAAATGTTAGGGGTTAGATTTAAACTTTAAAATGTCACGAAATTATATGCAATTGACCTAAAGTTTAGGTTTTTTTTTTCGGGCATAATTTAACTTAAACCATAATCACTATAAAAAAAACCATTATATTTCATCATTTATAAAATACTCCTTCACCATTAAATCTAAGTTAGTGCAGATTTAAGATCCAGCTTATAATGCAAGTTCTACATTTATAATGCAGGCTCTACTCTATTGTTTTAGAGCTCCAGCTTTCATCATCTCGATAATTCAAATAGGTGGAATATCGAGATAATTTGATAAATTGAGCAAGGTAATCATCAAAGGTTTCATCATTACCTTGCTTGATTTTCAGGAATTCCATCTCTTTTTTTTACTTTAATAGATGGGGGGAAATATTTGTCGTTAAATTTTTCTTGGAATACTTTCCAGGTGATAGGAATATTCTGAGCTCGTAGAGTAATCTCCATATTCTTCCACCAACGGTCTGCATCGCCTTCTAACTTGTAAATGGCCATTGATGCCTTCTTCTCAGCTGGTCACTCCATGACTTGAAAAATCTTCTCTATCCTCAACATCCAATCTTCTACTACTTATGAGTCATAATCCCCATGAAACATAGGGGGTGGTGTTTGCAGAATTTTGACACCCAATCTATGTCGTTTCTTTATCTCTTCTAGTTCTGGGCTCATGATCCCGTATCTCAGGTTGAGAGGATGCTTCACCTTACTCCTCTTGATTTTTCTAGGTACGTTCTCGATCTTCATCTTGAAAGTGAAATATCACCTAGAGGGAGGTGAATAAGTGATTTGAAAATTTATTCACTTAATCAAAATTTTCGCGAATTAAGACAAAGCACTAACCAAGCAAAAGTTTAAAGAAGAGTAAACACAATGCAATTTATCCTAGTTCAGTCTAATTCTTACCTACATCCAGTCCCCAAGAACTTCTTGGGATTTTCACTAACTCTTCAAAGATTACAAATACAACTTGAGATGATCCTCACACTCTCGGACTCACTCCCCCTTACTACTTGTAATCGTACACCCACACTTAAGGTTCCTTAACCTTAAGAT
This sequence comes from Acacia confusa, assembly GCA_037074495.1. NCBI lineage: Eukaryota > Viridiplantae > Streptophyta > Magnoliopsida > Fabales > Fabaceae > Acacia > Acacia confusa. The sequence continues at coordinate 8,423,607 of CM073504.1, read as the reverse complement.
TTAACAACTGAATGAAATAAGTGTTTAAATAACTCCTCATGAGTAAATAAGAAATGAAACACTGAAGTACAAGAAAATATCCGAGGATTTTGAGTGAAAGTGATAAGAGTAATAAATCAGAGTAAATGCCCAGAGTTTCGATTGTTGGCGGAATTGAATGCTTGGGCATTTATGCTCTTCGCCATTAATGTCGTTGGGAGGAACTTGAAAGTTACCATTGTGACTTATTCAATTTTCCGTTAGACATAGCTCTGTTCCTCGTTCAACCAAATGGATTATTGAAGCTTCATTAAATGAAATCTGTTCTTTCATTAAATGCGTTGATCGTTGAGTATCCTTTTGCAGAAGAATATCTTGATTAAGTAATCCTTGGAAGAATGTTTCTTTCTACTGCACAGCTTCATTCTATATGTTGCTCTGTTTTCTGCTTTAGCATTAAATGCTGTGATGTGAGCATTTGCTGTTTTTGAATAATACAACGTTGAAATCCCTGAAAACACTAGCAAATGTGATAAAAGCATTTTATATACCATACTAAGTGATTCTGGAAGTCATAAGCCAAAGATCAACATTTTCGCAGAATTAGAAAACTCAGACAGCAACAAGAACTCGAGTTTTCAAAGTAGAACTCGAGTTCATGAACTTGAGTTCTTAAACAAGAACTCAAGTTCTTTTGTTTTTCTTTCAGAACGTCTCAGGTTTGCGAGCCAAGAACTCGAGTTTTCAATTCTGACACGAATTAGTTTTCAAAGAACTTGAGTTCTTAATCATGAACTCAAGTTCATGAACTTGAGTTCTTTCCTAAGAACTCAAGTTCTTAATCTTTGACCTGCTACCTCTTAAGAGAACTCGAGTTCTTCACTAAGAACTCAAGTTCATGAACTTGAGTTCTTTTTCAAGAACTCAAGTTTTTAGTCTTTGACCAAATTTCACATAAAAGGAACTCAAGTTCTTTACTAAGAACTCAAGTTCTTGAACTTGAGTTCTTTTCCAAGAACTCAAGTTCTTAGACTTTGACCGACTTCCTCATAATAAGAACTTGAGTTCTTTACCAAGAACTCAAGTTCTTGAACTCGAGTTTGGTACTAAAGAACTCTAGTTCTTAAGCTTTTGAAAATTTTTCACCACCAAGGGTTGCGAACTAGAGTTCATCACCTAAGAACTCGAGTTCTTCATTTTGCTGATATAAGAACTGGAGTTTTAAGACATAAAATCGAGTTCTTATTTAAATCATTGATTTACAAGTGTTTAGTTATCATCAAAACTTGATTGAGAACTAACACATCCTGTCTAGCTCGTACCTCACAAATTTCGGGCCTGAGTTCGTTGATCAGTCCGAACAATTGCCTTGTTTGATTCTATTTTGGAATATTTTGTTCAAGTATGTCCTGCCCAAGTATGTTATGTTTAGGTGTGCCCTGCTCTGGTGTATCTCGTTCAAGCTCTTGAATTCGCCTGAAAGTTCTACCTCTTGTTCTTGCTCTTCTCATCTTTGAATACTACTACAATATAGCAAAGAAGAGAGAGAGTTGTCAATACTAGGAGTATAAGATTTACTCTGCAACATTTCACCTACTAACTTTCATAATCCGTTGTAGAGGATTAAACTAATTTCTTTCCATATCAACAAATGGTCATACTCTTACACCTCAATGATTAACCATTTTTCCCTTTTACTACTTATGGAAAGAACTTACCATTAGTATTAATTGAATACAAAATCCTTAACAGCAGAAATGCATAATCACAACAACCAAATTTATACTCCATAAAGAAAACATCACATTTATCACATAGTCTCGTGTTCAATAATCTCATACACTACTGGGAATTCAAACTTAAAACCAAAGGCCATATGCCCATAGCGAATGTCATATATCTAGCTATAGCTACAAACTTTGACCAATTTGTGTTCCCAAAACTTTGATAGAAGTCAATCAAAAGTTCCCTGATAATGCCCTTATGTTGACAACAACTAGAATTTTAATTCATAAAACGAAATTGCATTTATTGAACATGTACATTAATCAAACTACCTCATGTGTCCAATGAAATCAAAACATACCAAGTCCATTCACACCATACTAATTAAGTTCATAATTCAAGGAAAAGAAAACATTAGGATTATAGTCATCCCATATGGGCATTTATAAAACGTGTCATATGATCAAGAAAATCATAAAGTCTGTGAGGCCCTTCTCTCAATCTGAGTCTTCTCATCTCCCTAGAAGCCATAGTCGGGAAAGTAATGAATAATGGTGGCAATCCATTTTTTATCACTTGCATGGACCATATGGTAGCAAATACCAAAATATAACCCAGGTACCATGGCTAGGAATGTAAGGTAGTGATCTCGTTCAGTGTTTGTAGTTGCACTAGCATTCTCATATATCCTTTCTAAGTATCCTAGGATATCTGAGTGTGGTTGCCATGAATATCCCCCACGGATATTATTAGCTTCTGAGTCCATTAACTCATACCCGACCATACCTGATTCTTCACTTGAAACCAGGTCAATAATTTCAAGGGTGTTCTTGGCGGGTTTGAACTTGCTCTTCCCTGTACACACCTCCTGCGCAATCTATCATACATAGTCTCCTCTCTAAGCCCAAAGAATGGGTTTTCAGATGGTCTGGAACCATTTCTCTCAATCCTTCTACCAACCTTTTTCAATCCTACACATGTAACAATACATTTGTTACCAATTCAAAATACATGCTGCATAAACGTAGAAGTAGTTCAAATGCGGGATGAGCAAGCCAAATCTATTTGAGAACTAATTTCATGAGGTGAAATTCAAGAATATGATCTGTCACTGAGCGGGTTGGTTAGATATAAAAGGCGTATATGTGCCTCCAAAGGCTAAGTTAAGGAGGATGATTATGGATGAAGCACACAAAAGCAAGTACACTATTCATCCAGGAGTAGTTAAAATGTACCAGAATCTGAAATCTGAGTTTTGGTGGCCTGGACTGAAGCGCGATGTGACTGGATATGTTGTTAGATGTCTAACTTGTCAGAAGGTAAAGGTCGAACATCAGGGACTAGCAAGACTTCTGCAAGGAATAGAGATTCCTGAATGGAAATGGGAGAGCGTTGCTGTGGATTTGGTAGTGGGATTGCCCAAGATCAAGAATCATGCTGCGATCTGGGTGGTTGTCGACCGTCTAACTAAGTCGGCACATTTCATTCCCATCTGTGCTGGTCATTCTCCTGAGAAGTTAGCATAATTTTATATAAAAGAGATTGAGTGGCTTCATGGTACACCAAAAAGTATAATCTCAGACAGAGATCCTCTATTCACTTCACGATTCTAGAAAGCTTTGCATGAAGCTCTAAGTATAAAATTGAAATTTAGTATGACCTATCATTCACAAACAAATGGACAATTTGAAAGAACGATACAAACGCTAGAAGATATGTTGAGTGTGAATGTATTGGATTTTAAAGGAAATTGGGATCGTTACCTTCCACTTGTTGAATTTTCTTACAACAACAACTATCATATGAGCATCCAAATGGCTCCATATGAAGCTTTGTATGGAAGGAAATGTCAATCTCCACTGTGTAGGACGGAATTGTCTGAGAGAAGATTGTACGGGCCAAATTTAATTGACCAAACTTCAAAGCAAATCAGAATGATTAGAAATAGGCTCCTAGCAGCGCAAAGTTGACAAAAAAGCTATACGGATAAAAGAAGAAGACCTCTAGAATTTGAAGTTGGAGATCATGTTTTCCTGAAGGTATCTCCAGTTACCGGAATTGGTCGGGCAACCAAGAGAATGAAGTTAATCCCTCGGTACATGGGTCCTTTTGAAATTTTGTCGAGAATTGGGCCAGTGGCATACAAATTAGCTTTACCCCCGAACTTAGCCAGACTTCACGACGTCTTCCATGTGTTACAACTGAAGAAACACCAACCAGACCCTGAGCATGTCATCGAGTACAAAGATGTTGATGTACAAAATGACCATACCTATGTGGTTGAGCCGAAGCGGATCATTGATTGCTAAGAGAAGCAGCTCAGACATAGGAATATTCCATTTGTGAAATAGTCTGGACAAGGCTATCACCTAGAGAAGCAACTTGGGAGCCAGAAGAAGACATGAGGAAGCAGTATCCAAACTTTATGCCCTAAGGTATGTATCAAATTTCGAGGACGAAATTTAATTTACAGGGAGAGAGTTGTAACATCCCAAAATATGAAATTTGATAATTAAATTATAATATAGGATAAATTGTGGAAAATTGGCGTTAATGAATTTTAAGGTTAATATTTGGAATTTAAGGCATATTTTCCAAAATTAAGGATAGTTAGTTAGAAAACAAATTTTACCCCAAATATTTATTAGACAATATTTTGTAGTCAAAAGGAATTAATTGGGATTAATATAGGGTACAACTCACACATTACCTTGTTCTTATCAAGGCCACATACTCATGTATATATATACATATTTATATAGAACCGTTTCACCAATACATTTTGTACAGCAAGGTATTATGTTGCACTGACACCGACACGAGACACGAGATACGACACAACTCGACATTTTGACATGTTAATTCTAAAAAAATCTAAATTTCGACACATTAGGACACGTTTTGATATTAAATATATATAGATTATAATTTACATTCAAATTCAATATTTTGTAAAATTCTAACCTCTGGTTCATCATAGATTCGGCCACATTATAAAAGTTGTGCCTCCTTTTTTAAAAAAATATAAAAGGAAAATTCATCATCAATTCGATAATATTCAAAGCCACGCATATTTTTTAAAAAATAAGAGTGTCGAGGAGTGTCAGATGGTGTCGAAGTGTCAGACGGTGTCAGAGTATCCGACACGCATATTTTTTAAAAAATAGGAGTGTCCATGCTTCATAGGCAAGGTACCCATACTCCCTCACTTTTTTTGAAATATAAATTTTAGGAAAGGGGTTGGATTTACCCACAATCCAAGGGCAGGGTGAAATCTCCCTTCCTCCTAAGTGATACTAATGTTGGGTAGGGTGAGCCGTCTATTACCCTCGGGTATTTACTTAGGCATCCAAGAGTTAGGATGCCTCCCCTGATGCCTTGACCAACTCCAGGATTGAACTCTCTCCCTTTGGTGAGAGTGTTTTATCCCTTTGCCAGTTGAGCCCAAGGACGAAAGGTAAAGATTCATTTGAAAAACACTTGATTAAATATACATTCCTCATTCAAATTTTCCTTCGGCCCATGCGTAATGTCTGAATTAATTTGGCCCAAAACACATGCCCAACCCATTCCCTATGTTCCCTCCCTTTTAATATCCACTCCCACATTCTATTCTTTTTCATTCGATCAAACTTGCAGAAGAAAGAGAGAAAGTGTTTGTTTTGCATGTGTTCCATCTGTACTCCTTCTCACTTCACTCATATATGTTCGGCCAGCACATTATATCTCCTCCTACTATCCATTCCTCCACCCTGATTCATTCATTTCGGCCATTCACTATAGGCAGAGAGTGAGAACGAGAGAGAGGGCTGAGGATCGCTGGAGAAGGGAAGAAGAGATATTAGAACCTACATGCAATCTGATTTCTAGGTTTAGGTAAGCCCTCTAAGTCTCCTTCCATATTCAGATTTTTCAGTTGGGTATGTTGGGTAGCTGAAGTTCAACGTTAAATCAAGAGAAAGAAGCAATTAGATTAATTAATGGTAGATTGGAGTAGGATAGAGCTTAAGTTGAGTATTGCACCGTTGCATGCATATAATTTACTTTGAATTGTGATTTTCAAATCCGATGGTAGTTGTTTCTGGTTGTGAAGTTTCGAGTTTTATATTAGAGAAGGAAATGAACATTGATATAATTGTATGAATGTGGATCGAGTGATTGCATGTGGGTTGGTCTAATTATGTTGGGTGCTAATTGAGATATTGGACGTTTGGTTCCAGAGGTTGTAACTATTCGGATTCTAGCTCCAAGAAGGGGGAAATATGTGTTTCAAGTAATGGAAATCACCTGTTGAAAATATATTTTTAAGGTTGAGGGATAGATTCAGTTCAAGCATGTCAATTTTAGAGTCTTATTTAGTTTCCGTGTAGCTGATATTAGTTCACAGAAATAGAGCATTACTTATATAAGGTTTAAAGTTTATGTTCAGCTGAGAATTTAATCGAATCAAGCATGCTGTGTCAAGTTTAAGTTGGTCTCTCATGCTGTCCATATTTTGAAAAATGAGAATTTATGGAATCAGAACAGAAATCTTAAGAGTGGTAAAAACAAATCAAATGACCCTTCTCAGACCTTGTAAACCTTGTGATCATAAAGTACACTCCTTAGGTTTTAATTTGAGGTCAAAGAACACCTTATTTTGATAAGTAAATAAGGATTTATGATTTTTCAAAGTTTGGTCGAGAAATCTGAAAAATTTTGGGCAGTCTTGTTTTTTTTGAAAACTGGAAATGACTCAAGTAAGATTAAATTGTGAAAATTTCCAGTTAGATAGAGGACTCTCAGAGCTTTAATTTGATGTATAATGGATATTTTTCTGAGTTGTGTATGATAAGTTATGAATTTTTAAAGATAAGTCACAATTCCTGAAAAATTCTGGGCAGAGCTTAAATTTTTGAAATTTGGGAATTTTTCTCAGCCATAAATTAATTTTGTGATTTTAATTTATGAAAATATACTTATCAAGGAATAAATAGAAATTGGAACCACTCCATTCGGAGTCATATAGACCAAGTTATGAATTTTCTAAATACCCGTGGAAATTAAAGGTCAATTCTGGTAAGTCTTAAAATAGTCACGTAAGTTGTTAATTATTCTTATCCTTCAAAGTAAAGGTTTATTTGGATAAATTAAAAGGTTAATTGGCTAAGATGTCATTTATTCTATAGTATATAATATCTAATTAAATGAGTCATAATAAGTATACATCCCTAGTCATAAGGACTTTAAAATATAAGAATTTTTGGGATGGATTTAGAGAAGTTCATTTTATAATTATGATTGAATTGGTTAGTGACCCATTGCTATATGTAAATGTTAATTATAGGATCTGAGAATCGCCGTGCTTGAAAGACAAGCATAGTGATAAGAATCTGGTGGAAGGAGTGTTGTCGGTAAGACCAACAGATAGTAACTATAATCTCACATTCTTTGCATAGCTATATATGTTTTTTTAAAACCATATTGTATGTCCTGCTAGTATGGAGCCACCACCACTCGTGGCTCGATTGAGTGGAAGGGCCAACCATGGGGTCAACTTCCCAGTGGCTAGGCGAGACCTAGTGCATTCAGTTATTGTTGGTTTTCAACTTACCAAAATGAATTTTCTAGCGTTAAGGTATTTGAAATCATTTTATGATTTACTTGTATTACAAGCTGCATTTAGTATGTAATATTTGTCGTTTGAATTTAAATGCTATATATGTTGTGTGAACTACTCTGTTTGGTTGATTTATATTTATTGCATATGCTAGAATTTGAGATTAACCTATTACTCTAGGGTTCATTTATTTGAATCTCAGAGCCTTCATTAAATCTAGGACGTGGGTAGACTAGTAAGTAGGGAGGAAGAGGCAAGGGCATAGAAATAACTTGATTTTGAGGAAAAGTTAGTGAAGAGGAAGCAGATGAAACATTTAGTTTCATTTTTTCTGTGTTTATGGATTTTGCTACTTCCTTATGACTTAGATATTATTTTGAGATAGTTGTATATGACTTTTGGGATGTATACATTTAATTAGATACATATGATCTCAATAGAAGTAGTTAAGGTAAATATACATATATATGTTGCTAACGATTGCTACAGGGTCAGGCATGTATGTAACAAGCCCAAATAATGGTGAATGATTTAGTAGAGCACTAAGTTAATTGGAGAAATACCAAAATAAAAAAAAAAACTTTGATAAAACCTAACAATATTTCAAGTATGATGCATTAATTAATGTTAAGTTTGAACCACTGATAAAAGGGTTTTCAAATGTGTTTATATGTATCAGAATAGCCCATTTAAATTTTAAAATTATTTTGATCTCTCTATAAGAAGGACTTTCATTTCCAGGATCAAACCTGGTCTAGTGGTTTAAACTTTTATTAATTAATACATCAGAATACATGATAGGTGAAGATGCCACTCTGTTCCGGACACAGAACAGTGGGGTGCTACATTGTTGGTATGCTTGACCCCGCAACAATCGTTAGCAACATATATATGTATATGTACCTTAACTACTTCTATGAGATCATATGTATCTAATTAAATATATATATATATATATATATATATATATATATATATATATATATATATATATCCCAAGCCATATACAGCTATCTCAAAATAATATCTAAGTCATAAGGAAGTAGCAAAATCCATAAATACTGAAAAAATGAAACTAAATGTTTCATTTGCTTCCTCTTCACCACCTTTTTCTCTAAATCAAGCTATTTCTATGCCCTTGCCTCTTCCTCCTTGCATACTAGTTGTCCACGTCTTGGAATTAATGAAGGCTCTGAGATTCAAATAAATAATGAATCCCAGAGTAACAAGTTAATCTCAAAATTTAACATATGAAATATATGTAAATCAACCAAACAGAGTAGTCTACATAGCATATATAGCATTCAAATTCAAACGACAAGTATTACATACCAAATGCAGCTTATAATACAAGTAAATTATAAAATGGTTTCAAATACCTTAGCGCTAGGAAATTCATTTTGATAAATTGAAAACCAATAATAATTGAACGCACTAGGCCCCGCCTAGCCACCGAGAAGTTGGCCCCATGGTCGGTCCTTTCACTCAATCGAGGCACGAGTGGTGTTGGCCTCATACAGGTAGGACATACAATATGGCTTACAAAAACATATATAGCTATGCAAAGAATGATAGATTAAAATTACTACCTGTTGGTCTTACGTACCGACAACACTCCTTTCACCAAATTCTTATCACTATGCTTGTCCTTCAGGCACGACGATTCTCAAGTCCTATAATTAACATTTACATATAGCGGTAGATCACTAACCAATTCAATCATAATTATAAATTTAACTTCTCTAAACCCACCCCAAAAATACTTGTCTTTTAATATCCTTATGACTAGGGATGTATACTTATTGAGACTTATTTAATTAGATACTATTCACTATGGATAATTATCATCTCAGCCATTTAACCTTACATTTTATCTAAAGAAACCCTTACTTTAAAGGTTAGGCACAATTAACAACTTATGTGACTATTTTAAGACTTATCAAAAATTCAATCTTTAACTTTTCTGAAAATTTGAAAAATTCATAACTTGACCTATACAACTCCAAATGGAGTAATTCCAATTTCTACTTATTCCTTGATAAGTCTATTTTCATAAATATTAAAGTCACCAAGTTGATTTATGGCTGAAAAAGATTCCCAAATTTCAAAAACTTAAACTCTGCCCAGAATTTTTCCAAAAATTGTGACTTATCTTTAAAAAAAAATCCATGACTTGTCGTATAGAGCTCAGAAAAATACCAATTATACATAAAATTAAAGCTCTGGAAGTCTTCTAACTAACTGGAAATTTTCACAATTTAATTTTACTTGGGTCATTCCCAATTTTCAAAAATGTAAGCACATCAACTCTTTCAAAATAATTCCAACAGCAACACTCTTAAATTCTGAAAATTCCCAAGCTTCTATTTTAACCATTAACTTAGAATATTTAGGCATGCTTTAACCATCTAAACATCACTCTTAGTACATAAAATATCAAACTATGATTTATCACCAATCTCAACTTCCATACTTCACTCAACACACATATCTGAGTGTGTGTGTGTTTATTTCATTTATCACAATAGCCATTAAAAGTATGGACAGCGGCATATATAATCATTGATGTCTATACCTAATTTGCTTTTTAACTCATTCACATAAGCATTAAGATACTTTTATACAGCCCCCATGAGAGAACTGATCCGAACAGTAGCCTCACTTGGCGATAAATTTCATATTTAAAGGTAATCACTTAATAGACATCTGCATGCCTTCAACGTTCTACTCCCTTCATAATCATATTAAAATAGTGACTGACCGAAATGAAACAGGGGAAGGGTAAAGTTGATGAAATCAAACTCTATTATTCCAATACACACCATGGTGTACTCTAGAGGCTATACATGCTTGATTTTCCAATTATATATATATATATAACTTCAACACCTTCGCTCCATCATACAGTAAGCAAATGTTCAATTTTTAATCAATAAATCCATCAGCATTCTCTCCCTAACAGTAAATTCCAAAGTCGAAAGTCACCATCCAACATGCAAGCTATGAAAAGAAATTCACACAACTTATATTCATCATCCAACAATGTTTTCACAAGCTTTGCTTTGATTTCTTCATTTTCTCTCTCTCTCTCTCTCTCTAAACTCAGATGCGCCACAACAGGAGAAAAGAAGGATAGGAAGAGGTTCAAGACACTCACCTTAGTTAAGAATCAAGCTTGCATGTTATGATTCAACCCCTTCAAGCTCTTCAGTCTCCTTCCTCTTCTCTCGCAGCTCAGTCTCGTCTCTGCCACTCTCACGCTCTATTTTCTGTTTTGGCCGAAAGGAATAGGATGAGAAATGAAGCTGTTTGAATATTGCCCGAATGGTTAAATGAGAGTGCATGTAGGGAAGAGAGCACGTGGCTTGCATGAATCTCCACGTGGCTGGCCGAGAGAAGCATTGCAGGAGTTGTGGTGTCGTCTGAATAATTAAGAAGGAAGAATGAATATTAGGAAAGGAGGGAAATATATGGCTTTATCTGGAGGAATGGGTTGGGCATGTGTTTTGGGCCCAATTAATTCAGATATTGCGCATGGGCCCAAGGAAAATTTGAATGAGAAATGTATATTTAATCAAGTGAGGGTAATTGCATCTGGAAGATATTTAGTAGTATTTTATGAATGCAAAGCCTGATGAACTTTTGGTTCATTCTGTTAGATTCAAGAATCTATACTTGATTGTAATAATGCATTTATTTTGCTATCTTTTTTTCAGCTATTCAATTTCTCCCTCTCATATATGGAAAACCTTGCAAAAATAATAATCGACTAATCATGTAATATAAGTTTTCTAAATTTATTTATTTTCATTGAAAACATCCTTTTGTTTCATTTAGAGACAAACAAGAAGGAAGAGATTCTTACTCAACAATTTTATCTCAACTTTCTTTAAATATTTATCTATATGTATTGTGGTGGATTAATAGAAATAAACATTACACATTCAAATTAAACATTTGATATGGAAAACATATCGCTCCTAACTAAAAACTAATTTTATTGAGAGAATTTTGTTAATTAGTATAAATGATGCAATAAATAAGATCAAATATGTCAACACTAAAATAGAAATTTTGTTCTCAAAGGTATTGATCTAGCTGTTTATGGATAGAAATTTTGTTCTCGAAAATAATATGATTTAGCTATTTATGGAGGCTTCAATAAATGAATCATATAATATTAAGAGATTGGACACTTAACATAATTAATTCAAACAATCTTATAAAATACAAGTTGCAAACTAATAGTAATATTACATGTAACCATGTTATAGATGCATCTATTAAATTTATTAAACACATATGTGCTTTACACGCTATTTCAATGAGCTCATATATTTCAGTTTGATATATTTTTAGAAAAGCAAAGATTCATTCTAAATCATAATTAATGATACTAACATAATTAATTTTGTTTGAGAACATGCAGTACATTCTCAAATTGTAAAATTGATAGTTACAACCAAATGAAAGATTCAAACTTAAGAAAAATGAAGTATCCATGTACAATATGCTAGACTAAAAATGATGCAACATTTAAAAACAACAAAATAAAATGGCAATTTGGAAACAATAAAAAAAATCACAAAATAAAAAATTAATAGAGAAACAACTAAGTAAAATATGAAAAATGAATACTTAAATAGAAAGAGAATAGTATAAAACAACGTATTATAATGAAACTACATAATATATGGAGTAGCAAATGTATAGCTAAATCAGGGATGCCAGAACCCAAGACATTGAAAACCAAGAGCAAAGGTAGATGATGTCTGAAGTTATAATAATAATAATAATAATAATAATAATAATAATAAGGAAAAATTCCATTTAAATATCACTTGAATTTGCAAAACTTCCAGAAGTCTATTGAATTTGTAAAAGACTGAGAAGGAAGATGGATCAATGAGGGATATATAAATTTAAGTGAATTTACCTTTTGTCCTTAGTTTTTAAATAAATAAATAATAATAATAAAAAAGAAATATGACCCTCGCTAGAAAGCCACCGTGGCTGGCTGTTGGACGGCCTGCAACCGTTGACCTTCAGACTCTGGGCGCTGGTGGCCTGAGATCTAGCGACGGTTTTTTTTTTTTTGGTGGGAGGGGGGTTGATTTTTTATTTTTTCTTTTTTTTCTAAGATTCAAAGAAAGTGAAAGGGATGGGGTTCAAACCCACCCCACCTTCATGGGGGCCAAGTGGCTCAACACACACACACACACACACACACACACACACACACACATATATATATATATATATGTATGTATGTATGTATGTATGGTTCTTATTTACACAAAGTTTGGGAAAAACCTTACAAAAATACTATTAATTACCATTATAGAATTTATAAATACCATCAACGAATTGGAAATTCCCATTACAATATTTGTTATAATTGGTCTTTATTACAGAACTTATAAATCCAATTAACAAACTTGTTATTCCCATTATAAATTTTGTTCAAAGTGTTCATATTTTGTTCAGTTTTGTAAATCTCATTTTATATATTACCATATGACATATTACATTTATATTTATATATTATATAATACACACACAGATTTGTGTGTGTGAGAACACACACACATATATGCATTAACACACACACACACACATATAGTGCGCGCCCCGCGCACACATATATAATGCATATATATGTGTAGGGGTGGAGGCATAAATTTTAATGAAGGGGGTGAAAATAAAAATATCATATCATAAATAAAAATACTTAAAATATAATATAGACATAATATATAAAATATTAAAAAAAATCTATTATAGAAATTAAGATAGCTTCATTTAACTCTTATTCTGCGTGTTTTAATATTGTTAAACTTATATATAATTGAATCCATATTAAAACTTAAAACAATTTATTTTTTAATATATATAATCAAAGAATCATTAAGAAATTAGTCTTCTATTCTATTTCGAAACATGTTCTTGATTATATTTATAGCAGACAAAGATATTTTAATAATTACTATAAAATTTGGAAGAATGAGTACAAGTCTAATTACTCTATCAATAAAAGAGTAAGTGATAAACTTTCTATTCTTACTAATCCTTGAAATAATTCAGATATAGTTAATAAATTAATTAGATATGGATGATTATGAATGTCAAACTTAAAATATTGTAACTCCATCTTCAATGTCATTTTCTCGGTTCTGTAAAATCTCTAGAATAATTTTTTTTTAACAAGTTTGTAAATACCATCACTATGAATAGCTTTTCTTATATGACATTTTTCATTCATAAGATTAGAGGGGGCAAAAACCCTTGTTTTGTTTTAGTGGGAGCATTTGAATTTAACAAGTCAGAAATAACAATAGTCATAGTGTTTTGGGGGAAAAAAGGAAGGAGCAAGCGACTATACATTTTTTTTGTTTTTTTTGGCTCAAGAGTTTGATAATACATTGCGAGAAGCTAAATTGCTCACTTAAGTCCTCGTGGTGCGATGCCTCATGAGTCGCCTTAGGTTTATACTTTATAACGTAAACTTCTCATTTCGTCCATCACGCCGTCGCCTCACTCACTCCACACCCCTCGCCTGGGGACTTCTCTCTTTATTCCTCTCCACTGTTTTTCCTCCCTTCTCTAATTCATCTGGGCTCCCATTCCTTAATTTCTTTTTTTTCAAAACAAATTAGGGGGCCCACTCCCTATTCCGCCATTGTATATGTGTGTGTTCACACACACTCACAAACGTACACACATTTTGTGAGCATTAAAATGTCCACACACACGTACACACGTTTTGTGAGCATTAAAATGTCCTTCCTTCTGACACATCCTCCCATGTTTACCTAAAATATTTTTTATTATTAAAATATAAATATTTTATTTATTTTAATTAAATTTTGACTCACTGACCATTCATCCATCCAATACCTCTATTAATTTAGTGACCAATTCGGTTTTTAAAAGATATTATGAACATTCATGGAATCATAATATTCATAACACTATTTTATTTTTACCAATTATACCCACCTTTGTTAGTCCTACCCTATCATGATTACTCTATTTCAATTTATATAACCTATTCCTAAAAATAATATTTCAATAAATGATATTCATGTTTCTCTATTTATCTTTTTCTTTATCTTTTTTTTTTTTCAAATTGTGGTTTCAAGTTTTTCATAGAGAAAGTTCTAATCTTTTAAACTTAAATCTCGATTTTCTTTTAAATAATTCATTAAGGTCGATGTTTTTCATTTTTTATTTATTTGTATATAAGTAAAGATAGAAAATTAATTAAGAAAATCACTTCAATTTAATTTTTCATTTTTTTAAAAAAAATCTAATCTTGAATTGTGATGCCAATTTTTTCCCCCTTGTGCAAAAAGAAAGCTCTATTATTTTAGACTTAATCTCTGTCCTTTTTTATTAGTTAAAGACGATGTTGGTAACTTTTTTTTTTTTTTTTAATTCATACGCATATAATCAAAGATAGAAAATTAATTTAAAATAATCACTTCTATATAAATACAACTAAAAAATTTTCTATAGATAATACAACATTGCAATAATATATAAATAACAAAAATTTGAAACAAGTAAAACTGATATTGCTCACATTGAAATGGAAAATCAATACAAGCCCAAAAATTTCCACCACAAAGAACCAACAACTCCCCAGATGACAGCATTTAAAAAAGCCATAATGAACCCAATTTTGATTATATCAGGAAGCTCTGTATAACCAGCTGTCAAAAAAAGACAAAAAATAAATTATAATGTCATCAGATACCAGTCTTTGACATATTTTAAAAATTGATCCGAGAGAGCACAAAAAATAAATTATAATATCACAAGATAAGAAATGAGGTCACAATGAAGATTATAATTTTAGGTTGGATGTTGCTAACAGAATCAACATGGTCTCCTAGAAGATTATAATTTTAGGAAGTCTTTGAAGATTTAAAACTAGTATTTTTGTTTTTTGGACAAAAAATTGGTTTTCTTTCTATTCCATTCGTTGCAACATCAATCAAACATGTCCAAGAGCGAGACAAGAGGTAGAAAGAGAAAAAAAATGCATGAAAAAGATTAGCTTATAGATTATTCATCTGAGAAATATTGTCTCAGATGAATTACACAAGAACAAAATCGAAGGAAAAAATAAACAGGAGAATTATTGAGGTCTTAAGGAAGAAATATAATCGCCAAAAAGTTCCATTAACAAGTGAGCATAAGTGAGGATAAACCTATAGTTATTTTTTACACCGGAACTTGTCATTGCATGTTACACACCTATAAAACTTTTTGACAATTACATTCTTTCGCAAGAACCTCATAGTCATTCTCCCAAAATAAAAATGATAGAACACCGCACTCTAGCTTTTAAGTTGCAAGGCCATTTCACACAACACTCAATATATCTTTTGGTTCCCTTGTGCATGTGTGTGTCTACTCACTAACCAACTCACCGTTTCCTCTTGTATGTCTAGGCTCTTTTGGTTATCCTCTTTTTTGGGAAATGGCCCAATAGGATATGGTTCCAAGAAATTATAACTTACTCAACAAACACAAGCTAAAGAGTAGAATTAGCTGAAAGGAAAAATTAACAACCAAGTATTGAAGGAAGAGTCATACCTCCATAATATACAGCAGCCTGGCCGCTACTATAATGTGTTATTGAACCAAAAAGATCTGCGACATATGCAAGAGCAAGCGCTGCCAGCACAGCAGGAACACCAGCCACCTGGTTCATAGTGAGAAATGCAGAGTAAAAGGCCAAAATATGCCCGGTCTGACTAGCGAAAATGTAGTGGATGAAAAAATAAGAAGCTAGCAGAACGAAGAGTGAAGCAGGCCAGCTCAGAGAGAAAGACTGAAGAGTCTTGGCCATACAAGTAGACATCCAACCAACAATCCCAAGGTTTGTCAACTGGCCACTCATCCCCACTAAAATCGCAAACCAAGAGAGTGTATCCCATGCTGATTTTTCATTCAAGCAATCATTCCAATCAAGGACTCCCAGTGCAAGGAGTACTGATAAGCCAATCATTGCAGCTACGGCACTTGGTATACCAAGAGTCTCTCTGCAGGATTAAGAAATATTGATCGCATAGAATTCGATTACAAGAACTTTCTTATGAGAGAATAATTAAGTGCACATGTAACAAGTTTCACATTTCTATAGACATCAATACAGGTGTAAGGATTAAGTGATCTATATTGGTAGACATGATCAAATGTTATAATGATATGAGCTTGTTTGTTTAAAGTTAACAAAATAATTGATTTTGATTAAGCTACCTGAAGGAATTATTGGGAGAATTTAAAGCTAAACGTAGGAGGTTGGTGGAAAAAAATTGTATTCAGCTTATTTTGAAAAGCTAATCAAAATAAGCTTGCTTATTTAGATTAGCTTAAGAAAAAAAAGGCACTTTTGTGGGAGAAGTTTTGTCTCATAAAACACAATAGTGATTATTTTAAAAGGTCCCAAAGATCCCCTGAAAATATAGTTTCTTCCAACAAACCCTCGTGTTCAGTTTAAACTTCTCTCAAAATCTCCCTCATGTAGCTTAATCAAAATCACTTATGTTAGTCGAAAACAAACAGGCCCATAATCTTCTTGTTCGAATTCAATCTAAAAAAGAAAAGTCTCCTTCATTCTCTGTTTCATTTCAAAATAGGGATTGGAGATAGGAGAATACTTCTCAAAACTGTTATAAGTGTTATAAGTTATATAGGCCCAAAACTGTAGAGATTGGAGAATACTTCTCAAAAAGTAACTTTCATTCCTGTTTTATTTCAAAATGTTACATTTTCAGTTTCTAACCGTGTGCTCTAACCAAAGGATAATATACTCAGTCTCAAAGATGAATTAAAAAATTTATAAAGGAAAATTCTTTTGCTGATTAAAGACTCAGAGTGGATCATGCTATAATGGTATTGATGGATGCCCTCTCTGTGAATGTAATATCCATTAATACTGGCATAACATGACACAGACTGTTATGCCACAGACTAACTGTCAAATACATTCTAATAAAATATGAATTCCATCTATTTGGGTGTAATAGTTAAATCATGAAAATTATCATATTAATCTAGCTTATAAAATATCATAACAAGATAATTATTGATATGATGAATTGAAATAACAGATAAATTTTCAAATGATTTGAAATAAGATATCTGACATACCCAAAGACCCACAAAGAGACTGCAAGCAGCATTGTCCCAATCATAATCCATTCATTTCGAGTGACAGGACCCATATTTTCCAGTTTGGCTGCAGCCATGGCAGGCGCCTCCGGTGTGTCTTTCATTTCAGGTGGATGTAGTTTGTATAAAATCAATGGTGTAGCAAGAAGAGAAGCCAATGCAGGTAAACTAGCCACTTTAAACCATGTAACCCATGGATTTGCAATTATCACCCCAAGCTCCTCTGCTAATTTAAGACACAGCAGGTTTTGAGCAGAAGCAGTTAGGAAAAGAGCACTAGAATGACCAGCAGACTGTCACAGGTGTACAAGTCACGTCATCATCAAATGATGGTAAAATCTCAAATAAGAAGTAACAACACACATAAAGCATAGAATCCTACATCATCAGCATTTACAATGACCATTGCCAAAAAGTCATAATCACAATAGCCATATTTAGTGCAGTCATGCCATGCTACTTAGAAAGAAGATGCCATTTCATTTAAAAAGGAAACGAACACACAATTTGAAATAAAGCAAAGCACACACCTAATCAGTAATATCCAAGAAAGTTTTAATGTCATTTGCAACAGCTAAATCAAAAAAGAAGAATGAAATTTATGGTCTGTTCACAATTAATTATTATTTGAATCACAGATTCTATAATCATTTACTCAATAATATCCAGACATTCTTCAGAGTATAATTAATTAATAATTGGAATTTTCTGTATAGATCTTGATTGACATCCAGCATACACCATTCTTCTCATTCAAGTTAAATTTTCTTATGTTCCAACTCTATTCTTGCAATACATCTTCTAATTTCTTAAATACGAGTCCCCTGAAGCAATGAAGAACTGGAAAAAGCAGAGAGAATCATACTATATTGCAGATTATAGTCTGAAGTCCGAGAGGCACATCAATACCTACAGCATAAATAAGGAGAAGACCTATACTTATTGGATAATACATCAGAGTAGTTAGCTTTACTATGGCATCAGCAGGGCTCAATAGTAAAAATATATGCTTATATCCCTTCTCATCATCAGAGTTGGCCTAAAGGTATTCTTGAAATTGAGAAAATTCATTGTCTTCCAGAGACGTTTGAGAAACTTATCTTGTTTCAATAGGTCGCACGTTTCAACCAAACTGCATCCACACCTTGACGTTTGGTATGCCAAATGTATATAAAAATTAAGTCAATTTAATCGTTATGAAGCAAAGCTTTATATTACATTGCCATACTTCTCCACATTTGCCGGCAATGATTGCAACTGCTGCTTAAACCATTTTAATTGAACAATTTACGTCATCATGAAGCATCATTTTCATACTTTTGCATACTAATAAAGCATAGTAGTTAATTAAATAGGTCGAAAAAGAAAACTAACATGAAATTGCGTCTGGATAAGATAAGATCCCAGCTTTCTGGAAGTAGGATGATTGGGTTCACTCCCTGCTGAGAGCGACAGTGACTTGATAATCGGCAGGAAGACGCCACCGGCCCTCGCGGTGGTGCTGGGCAACGCTGGTGCAATCAACACTTCGCTAAAAATCAACCCATAAGACAGCCCCAATGTACTCTTTCCCAACCACTTCACGAAGTAAGTCGCAATCCTATCTCCCAACCCAGTTTTCACAAATCCACGAGCGAAGAAGAAGGAAATCACAATCAACCAAATAATCTCGTGAGTGAACGCGTGAAAAGCCGCGGAAAAACTCAGTGTATTAGTCACAACGGAGACTGTTAAACCTATAAAAACCCAAGCTCCCACGGGCAATGGAGTCAGAACAAGACCCGCAATAGTTGATAGAAAAATCGAGAGCAATTGCCACGCTTGAGGGGTAACTTCAACGGGCTTCGGAACAAAGAAGCGAACAATGAGACCAATAGAAATGGAGATAAACAATGGTAAAGGTTTGGCACCTTGAGTAACTGGGGATGAGGATGAGGGTAATGCCGGCGAAGATGACGAAGAAGAAAACGAAGCTTGAATTGGGTGATTCGCGATGCGAAGTTCAGAGAGAGGATTTAAGGTGGAAGAAGTTTTGGAGGGAAAGAAGGGGAAAGGAGGGATCGTTGGTGGGAGAGATGGGATTGAAGGGGAGTTTGGAATCAAAGGAACAGAACGACGACGGAGGAAGGAAGTGGGAGGGGAATAGAGAGAGAAAGAGGTCGAGTGGGGTAGGGAGTGAAGCGCGAAGCTATCCATTGAAGAGAAATGGAAGCTCAGCGGAAGAGAAGGAAAACAAGGGGATTAACAAATTTGTAAAATAAAAAATTAATATCAATTTAATACTCATTCATCTCGTATCAAGAAGAATTCAAGAACTAAGTTACCGGATTTTTTAAAAAATAATTAACAATAATAAATATATATAAAATAAACTTTTGATTACTAAGTATACAATATTTAGAAAGAAACAAGTAAGAGGGAGAACGAATAAATATAATTATCACCGACCTTATAAATTTCAATTAATATAGTATCTATAGTGGAAAACTTGAAAAACTCAATTAAATGTTTGGACATCTCTTGTTGGTTTATTATAAAAAGAATAAAAGGAAGTATTAAAATTTAAAATTTTAATTAATAAAAAGAAAATTTTCAATTAAATACTATTTGAATTTGAAGAAAACAATATCAAAACATAAAAAGGACATAAAGGTGACATGATAAGAATATGAAATTTTAAAGTTTGTATGTTTGTACCAAAATGACCCTCAAGTTATTTTTTTGAAAAAGGAAAGAACCATTACTCCCGGGCGGGCCACCAGACTTCAATAACAATTTGAATCAAGAGATTAATCACTTGAGTATAGAAATTGATAACTTGATTTCCCAAGTTATCATCATGTATCCAAATTGTCAATCTCAATGACACCTAATAAGGCTATAGTCATCGTTAACAATTTGAGTATAGACAATAACAATATGGGTATTGAGATTGACAAACTACATATACTCAAATTTCTAATTATTTTACTCAAGTTATCATTGTCTATAATCAAGTTGTGAATATATATTCTCAAATTGCTAATGGTCAATATTTTTCCTCATTTAATTAATAAATTTACACCTTTAACAATATCTTTACTCATTTAGTCAATATGTTTACAAATTTAATCAATATCTTTTCTCATTTTGTCAATACACTTACACATTTAGTTAATATCTTTCCTCATTTAGTCAACATACTTATGTCTTTTTAGTCAATACCTTTCCTCATGTAGTCAATATCCTTACATCTTTAATACATTTCCTCATTTAGACACTTGCGCCTTTTGTCGATATCTCTCCTCATTGAATCAATACCCTCATGCTTTTAGTCAATACCTTTCCTTATCCTCATTTAGTTAACAAGCACAAAATCCCCTTCCGCAATGCACAGGTACAACAATTTCATAATATTAAAGCACATCCAAACCTTTCACTTATCCAAATGATTAAGGAATTAAATAAAACACAAAGAAACATAAAGAAAATAATTGGATTTTAAATCTACTAATACAAAATATAAGGTATTTCCCTACCCAAAAACACAACATAGACCACAACCACATCAATTGTTATACTCTTACATGTCTAACAACTTCTACCTTAGTTCAAAAGCAAACAAAATAAAAATAAAATAAATAACAACAACAATAATAATAATCAAAATGCTAGCCATCATAGTACCTAAAAACTCCTATATGTAACATAAACTGACAAGATCTCACATATGTAGCTAAACATTTATAAAGATCTCCATGTAAACCAAAGTGATAGTTGTACTCTTTCCATGATTACTCCCGTCTTATATAAGAATCTCAAACCTGTAATATTGTTAACTCATGATGAAGTAATATATAATTGTTCATTTGTGAACATTGACTTCAATAAATATAACCCAACATTACTGATTTTAATAAATATAACCCAACATTTTATAATTAATGCTCATGCTTCTCATCATTAAATCATCAAAGTA
The DNA here is from genome assembly GCA_037074495.1 of Acacia confusa. Classification (NCBI taxonomy): domain Eukaryota; kingdom Viridiplantae; phylum Streptophyta; class Magnoliopsida; order Fabales; family Fabaceae; genus Acacia; species Acacia confusa. The sequence continues at coordinate 8,402,161 of CM073504.1, read as the reverse complement.
TCACATCATTTACTAAGTATGTTATATGAGTATCATGTCATTAAATTGAAAACACTTCACTTCATGGCCTCAAACATTCAGGAAGGAATTCAAAACATAAACAAATTATGTGTTGTTACTCCATGTCCCAGCAAAGGTAGACTTATGTCTCTTTGCATTATTAAAAGATAAATGTAAGTTAATATCACCTGGTTCTAATTATAAGATTAGGTTAACTTTTTTTTTTTAGAGATATTAAAGAAGATAAATAAGTTATCTAATTATATGATATTCTGTGTATCATTAGATTATATATTAGTTTATTAGTTAAACTAATTAGTTTGGAGAAAAATAAAAAAATAAAAAAACTTTAAAGTAATATAATTAGCTTTAATCTCTTCAAAAAAACTAACTTAGTCTTATAATTAGGATCGAAATGAGTATGATATATCAAACATGTTTACAAAGATAAACAAAATATGAAGAAAAAAGCACCATGTAATATAGAAGGAATAGTCACTTCACTTATTCACTCAAACACATATGATCAAATTAAACAAAAGCTTTAACTTAAAAAGAAAAGTTGTTGCTAAATAGTTCAATCTTCTATATTACAAATATAGGAGTGGTTCCTTGACCTTACCAATCTTCTACGGTAAAGCAGTTTAGAAGTAGAGATTTTAATCAATTAAAAAAAAAACATAACCACCATAAAAAAAAAAAAGAAAAAATTTACCCCTCACTCCACCTGCGAAAATTTTGTTTGCGCCCTTGAAATTTCATTTGACACTGTCTGAATTTTTTAGAAATATTCCAGACATACTTTAAAATACCTCAATATTTTAACAAAGATGAAAGGGGAGAATTAACTTCACTATCTTATATCAAATTAGTTTTCCCTAACAAACTCCTCTTCTCAAGACATGAATGGCAAAAATGTAATTGCACTAATTTTAGCTCATTTAATCTTCTTGTAATAAACTACCAAAACATTGGGAAATATTAGTTTGGGAATTAGAAAATTCTGAAGAGGTTTAACTCCCCAAAATCGCCCTAGTTAGTTTAAAATCTAATTTTGAGAATTAACAGTTTGATTTTCGAAGATAATTGAAGAAAAATATTTAGAATTTATTTTTTGGCTGAAAATTTTGGGGAAATTCTTTTAAAATGGAACTCCAATTACTGTAAATAATTAATGGAGAATAAATCTAAATATGTTTTGCTGAATGCATTGGCTGTAATAATTTTGAATGTCTAAAATACCTCACACATTCACTTCCATTCACCACTCCATCCTGATATCTTGAACTTTCTGTAGAAAATTCCTTAATCTTGCGAGGAACTAAGATAGAAATATAAATATCACACAAAATACAACAACATGACTACATATTTTTATCTTACTAAAGCACTTAATTTAACCAAAGATTAGAGAATTTCGATGTCACATTACATAAAAGTATGGTTATGAAACCCGAACAGGAAACCGGCATACCAACCGTGAAACCAGTCTAGAAAATCATAGAAACCAGGGTCACCCAATGCAGTATTTCCTTTTAAAAAATGAGTGAAAGATGTAGAGCAAAAAAAAATTGACCCAGATCGTGATCTTAGTTCTATGTGAGGATTCAAGCTGGTGTCTTTGCACTGTGTCTCATTGCCCTAAGCGTTTTAGTCTGTATCTCGTCACGATTTGATTTGGTGGAGGGATTGGAGGTCCTCGTCGAAGATCGGAGTTGAGCTTTCCTATTTGCTTTCTCCACCAAATTGTTGAAGGTAAGAGCGTTCTGGCATTTGTTCACTCTCGCTGATTCGCTTTCTCTTTTGACTTCTCACTCTTCCTTGCTCTTCGCACTCTCTCTTTCTCTGGTATAGGCGATTGAATAGAGTGACAGCCATGAACTATAAAAATCAAAGCTCCAATGACCATGAATGAGAAAAACGAAATCTTAGATATGAAAAGTGAACAATAAAAGTTAGATGGTTTAAATTTATTTAGAGGTTAGAGGGTAAAGTTGCTTTAAGTGCTGTGAAAGTAGTATGTTTCATCCAATGCCTGTCACCGTCACACAGTGGATGTTAGAAGTTATGTCACATCAAAGCAATTGAAAAATGGAGGGAGGATGTCATTTTTCATTAATTGAGATCATTTGAGTGTCTGATGCACTGCTTGCTTGCCAAGTGACTTTTTTTTTTAAAAAAAATTTCTAAACATGAAAAATGAAGGGTGTGGGGAAAAAAATCAATTTCTTGCCTCAATCTAACTCTAATATGACTATGATCTGACCCCCTAGCCCTTAGCCCATATCGGGATATGAGTTATGTGTGAGGATTCAAGCTAGTGTATTTGCACTTTGTCTCGTCGCCCCAAGCGTTCTAGTTTGTAGCTCGTCGCGATCTAGTTTTGTGAAGGGATTGGAGGTCCTTATTGAAGATGTTCTCTGGAATGTTTTGCCATAGATAATAGGCATAAAGATACCTTTGACTATTTTACAAGTGAGGTTCTCGCTAACTACCCTTGATAGATTAGTCTCAAGTTCATCTTTCATGAACTCCTTGAGCTCTTTAAGGAAGAAAGGTGAGCTTTCCTATTTGCTTTCTCCACCATATCGTGAAGATAGGAGCGTTTTGGCATGTGTTCACTCTCACTGATTCGCTTTCTCTTCTGACTTCACAATACTCTTCCTCGCTCTCTACTCTCTCTCTCTTTATCTGGTATAGGTGCCTGAATGGAGTGACAGTTATGGACGATAAATATGAGAGCTCCAATGACCATGAACGAGACAAATGAAAACTCAGACATGAAAAGTGAAAAATAAAAGTTAGATGGATTAAAATTATTTAGAGGATAGAGGGTAAAGTTGCTTTGAGTGCTATGAAAGTAGTAAGTTTCATCTAATGACTGTCATCGTCACACATTGGATGATGGAAGTCATGTCGCATCAAAGCAAATGAAAAATAGAAGGAGGAGGTCTTGCTCCATTAATTGAGATCATTTGAGTGTCTAACGCACTGCTTGCTTGCCAAGTGACAATTTTCTTAATTTTTATAAACATGAAAAATGGAGGGTGTAAGAGAAAAAAAATCAATTTCTTGCCTCAATCTAACTCTGATTTGACTATGATATGACCCACTGACCCTTAATCCAGATCGCGATCTAATTTCTATGCAAGGATTCGGGCTGGTGTCTTTGCAATTTGTCTCATCGCCCCAGCGTTCTAGTCTATATCTCATCGCGATCTGATTTGGTGGAGGGATTAGAGGTCCTTGTCGAAGATCGGAGTTAAGCTTTTCTATTCTCTTTCTCCACCATATCACTAAAGATAGGAACATTCTGGCATGTGTTCACTCTCACTTATTCGCTTTCTCTTTTGACTGCTCAATTCTCACTCTTCTTTGCTCTCTGCTCTCCGCTTGCTGTCTTTGTGGTATAGGTGGCAGAATAGAGCGATAGTCATGAAAGATAAAAATGAAAGCTCCAATGACCATGGACAAGAAAAATGAAAACTTAGATATGAAAAGTGAAAAATAAAAGTCGGATGGTTAAAAGTTATTAGAGGATAGAGGGTAAAGTCGCTTTGAGTGATGTGAAAGTAGTATGCTTCATCCAATGCCTGTCACTGTCAAACAGTAGATGATGTAAGTCATATCGCATCAAAGCAAATGAAAAATGAAGGGAGGAGGTCATGTTTCATTAATTGAGATCATTTGAGTTCTTGACGCATTGCTTGCTTGCTAAGTGACATCTTTTTATTTTTTATAAACATGAAAAATGGAGGGTGTGAGGTAAAAAAAAAAAAAATCAATTTCTTGCCTCAATCTAACTCTGATTTGACTCTGATATGATCTACTGACCCTTAATCTATATCGCGATCTAAGTTCTATATGAGGATTTAGGTCGGTGTCTTTGCACTATGCCTCATCGCCCCAAGTGTTCTCGTTTGTAGCTCGTTGCGATATAATTTGGTGGAGGGATTGGAGGTCCTCGTCGAAGATTAGAGTTGAGCTTTCTGATTCGCTTTATCCACCATATCATCGAAGATGGGAGCGTTCTGGCATTTGTTCACTCTCGCTGATTCACTTTCTCTTCTAACTTCTCAGTTCTCACTCTTCTTCGCTCTCCTCTCTATATCTTTCTCTGGTATAGGCGGTTGAATGGAGTGACAACCATGAACGATAAAAATGAAAGTTGCAATGACCATGAATGAGAAAAATGAAATCTGAGATACGAAAAGTGAAAAATAAAAATCGGATGGTTTAAAATTATTCAGAGGATAGAGGGTAAAATTGCTTTGGGTGCTGTGAAAGTAATATGTTTCATTTAATGCCTGTCACCGTCAAATAGTGGATGATGGAAGTCATGTTGCATCAAAGCAAATGAAAAATGGAGGGAGGAGATCACGTTTCATTAATTGAGATCATTTGAGTGTTTGACGCACTGCTTGCTCGCCAGGTGACATATTTTTAATTTTTTTAAACATGAAAAATGGAGGGTGTGAGGGAAAAAAAATCAATTTCTTGCCTCAATCTAACTCTGATTTGATTCAGATCTGACCTACTGACCCTTAACCCAGTACTTCAACCGGTTTAGTGACCAGTCCAAATTTAAGAACCTTACATAAAAGAAGTCAAATAGTAAATGCCACCACTTTTTTAAATATACCATGCCCCGTAATACCTCATTGTTGAGTTTGCATATTAACAATTCTTTAAAAACATATCTAAAATTAAAACACAGTAAGAATAGTTTCTCATTGAGTCCATTATTATGACAGTTAAAAGCATGCAACTCATATTTATATGCTTTTCATCTTATTAGTAAACCTACCCTGTGTGAAGTAAGGAACAAGAGAATCTTCAGCGTTGAAAGAAGGAACATGAGCACTTGAATGCAGCAGCGCAGGATAATCTGTTATAATACTGAGTGTAATGAGAAGTACAAAACCAGATGAACCAAGCCAAGTCAAATCTCAACCTGGAGCATATACCAGTATCCTAAAGGGTATGTTTGGTTTGAGGGAAGGGGAATTTTTTTTTCCCTCATATTGATCAAATTGCCTATGGAACATTTTCAATTTTCTAAAAATACACTCTCCAAAAAAAAAAAAATTCTTCGCATTAATAACAATTTTTTAAATGACCTCCCTGTCCTCCCATCTCCTCACCTTAAACCAAAGACCTTGTAAGTAGAAGCTTTAACATACTTAAATATAACTTGCCCTTTCTTTCTTAATAGAGGAAGGTCCTCTTTCTTACCTTTTAGTTTCACCAATATTATTTTTCTAAATTCCTTTTTGTCACTACATCCCCTAGATTTAACACTTTTACTCTAACCTTCTACGTTTGATTCAGATTCCAGCCAAAATTTTATTAATCCGCCACTAAATTTGTCCAAAAATACACTGTAAAGAATCAGTCAAAATACATTAAAACAGAGAGAACTTGTAAACAATTCTCTACCTTCCTCGAGGAAATTTTCTTTTTAATGAATGAACATGTTATTGGCCCATTACAGGCAATTTTTGCTGACCCCACTAATTTTTTAAATACTAATGATCAATTACTTAATCCAATTGAAAAAACTCCATTGACCACAGTATATTTATGCTGACCCCACTAATTTGTAGATAACTCACCATAACAGAGGAAAAAATATATAAAAATCACTCATTCACCTCTAACCCTGCCTTGAAAATCAACCTCATCTTGGAGTTCAGACACATCCAACAACTTGAAGCAGTGATTCAGAAACAGAGTTGGGTACTCCCTCACCTTCGATTACGGCAACATGTTGATAAGATACTTCTCATGGACGCCTTCACTTCCACTCACAACACTGAAACCTTTCATCAAGTACTCAGTCTGGCTTAAGAACATTGCAGAAACGATCCATCAGTTCATCAGTTCGACTATGTGGAGAATCAGTTAGGCTTGACGTATGTATTATACTCTCTAAACTTGGCAATTTGGCTTCAAATCATCCCCTCGACACGGGTTTGAACAAAAATGTGAGTATTATTCAAGATATGGATAATGAACTTCTCAGAAGCAGGTAGTAGTGCATTCATATTGATAATGTATTGTGCCATAGGTATGTCAATGCACAAGAAAATATAACTACTCTTTTCAGCAGACAAGAAGAAATCTAGACTATAACAACGATAAAATTCACTATAGTACCATGCAAACATGTAAACCATGAACTTCTGAGGTAGATGTATCATAAAGAAAATAAAGGGGAGGGGGCATTGTCGTGTTGTCAAAGGAAGCTGATACAGCAAGAAGGGCTCACTTCTCCATGGGTTTCAGCAAAATGGCACAACATGGAAAAATTAAAAGAGTAATTTAGATTATCCAAGTGAATGTATTTGAACCAAAGGTGAAAAAAAAAAAAAAAACCCAGTGTAACTACCTAGTAGAATAAAAGAAAAACACTCAGAACCATTCGATAATGGCTGCATTTATGCCATATGTGATGTGAGGGCAATTAAAAAACATACTGAAGCAAGAAGTATGGCTTTAGGAGCATGTGTTGGACAGAAAGCATCAGCGAAATGTTTGGTATGCAGAAAAATATATTGCCTTCTATTGTAAGGCAACATGCTTTCTCATTTCCTTCCTAGAAAACATTGCTTAAGGATTTGACATGAGAAATGTGTTCTTTGCCTCATTTTTCCAAGCTATCCTCCCTCTTTTTCATTTAAGCCAAAACACTCTACGGCCCTTTTTTCCTTTGCTGACTCAAGGCCAAAGTAAACAGTTAACGTTGTGAAATTCCGCTTACACTTGTGACAATCAGGCCACAGTATTTTCCTCAAGAGCAACAGTAATGTTTTTCATTTTTCAGATTCTGTTTCTATTTTAAATTGAGAATTATCTCATATTTCAATGGGTCTATATAAATTCAATCCATTAAAATTATATGCTTTGTATTTTAACTAATTTCCAATCAAGTCATATCACTTTAAAAATTTATAGTCATACAGTGATGTGGCTAACCTGCTTCAGGGCACTGGAGTGATGTTTTGGGGCTTACTACCTCATGACAGCATCATTTATCACACAATTAGATCAATTACTTTAACACTTGTAATAATCACTGTTTAAATGGCAAAGTCTGTGAGTACTGATGCCTTTTGCTAGCATTGTAAATTGTACATTATCCAAAAGTTCTGGTGAGAAGTTCTTAAACACATGAGAAGATATCAACTTCATCTCCACAAAAGATAAGATGGGGATGACAGTCCTTGCGGAGTTGGGACTTCAAGGGTTGAAGTAGAATAACGACAAAAACCAACTATAATATCAAACACAAGTTACACAACATAAAAAAAAAAAAAAAAAAAAAGGAATACAAAGAAGAACAACAGTGTCTGGGAAGGAAGGAGTTACCAGGAAATAAAAACTACTTTTGTGGCATTAACCATCACGAGTCACGACCCACCTCCAAACTGTGAACAAGAGAGAGCAATATTCGTCAAATAATAGACTCCATTCATCAAACATATGAAATTCGATTATGGCTTTAATCATAGGCTTAAATTGCGTGTAAGAGAAAAGGATAGATAGATACATATATAAAGAGGAGGGGAGGCATGGAGTTCAACTGAGGCTACCGTACCAATTTTGCCACTGTCTCATACTTCACTTACAAAATATGGGAAAAGTTGCACGAAGGGGACAGATGAAGAATTCATGAAGAGAAGAAAAAATAGCAATGAGAAGAAATGCTCTTATCGGAGGCAGCGGGGATGGGAAGGACATCCTCTTATCATCCATTTTCTCATGAGCTATCATATGAGTCGTTGATTGGGAAGATGAGAAAAAAAATCTAAGGAGTATAATGTGATGATGTAACCTTTCAAATTAATTGAATTAACCTGATTTAGAGATTACGAGAGAGAGGGTGAGAAAATGGTTGATGGGAGAAATCTAACCTTTGGTGATGACCACGACAACGATAGCAATGATAAGGGATGAGGGAGGCCATGATACGCCGCCACCGTCATAAATAAATTCTCTCCCTTTACCATCTTCAACCAGACCATGCTTCACTCCCTCCGTCACCCAACATCGCTACCGTTGTCGCCGTCACGATAATCGCAGTGAGAACCTTTTCATCTTCGTTGCATCCTTCTTCATATTATCCTTTCTTTTCTTATTTCTTTGTCAGCTTATCGATTGCTTCCTCTCATCTCTTCATGCATTTTTTTTATACACACCAATGACATTTCAAATTTCAAAATTTGAAATTTGAAAGTTTGGAGAAAAATAAAAGCATCATGCTATCGCAGTATCAGAACCTATGCCTACACAGACCACATCTCCTCTTTCTTCTTTTTTTCACTTCCTCTTGCACGGAGCCAAAAAGAATGCAACGACTTGGCAAATGTAGTCGTTACTGTTTTTAGGAATAGTATCTCACCCTCACAAAAAGCAACCACAACTCACACGACTTATTTTGCTATAACTCTTTAGTTTAAATTGATGATGATGATGATGATAATAAATTGATGATATCCTTTCTTTTTATACACACCAATATTATTTCAAATTTTAAAATTTGAGATTTGAAAGCTGGTAGCAAAATAAAAGCAACATCCTAGTGTAGTATCATCTATTTCCTATGAACACTAAGACATTACATAGACCACATCTCCTTATCTTTCTTCTTTCTTCACTTCCTTTGACATGAAGCCACAAAGAATGCAACGACTTGGACAACATAGCTTCTACTGTTCTTAAGAACAGTAATGTTATAGAATCTAGGGTTAAGTAGCAAAAATACACATGGACTTTTCTCTCGGGAGCGCCCAACACCACGTGTTTTTTTCTAGACAAAAAATACACATGTGGTTAGGTTTTAGGAGCAAATGTCACACACTTTGTCAAAATAGTGGATGTTGACCGTTAGTCAATAGTTATTGATGAAGTAGAGGGTGAATTTGAGAGAGAATGTGCCAAATGTGAGGAAAAATAAGCTGACTAGGATTTAGGTGGAAAACATTTTTTTTTTTTTAAAAAAAAAGGGGACAAATGCTCAAAGTCAGGCTTCAAGTTCATAGATCTGGAGTGAAGATCAAATTGGAAAATTAAAACCCCTAACTTGCGAACTTCCCTCACCATTCCTGGAGCTGGAGCAACGGCCTTCCTCACCGGACGTTGCCTCCGTTGTCCGTCACCATAGTCAACTTGCCTTGAAAACCGAGACACAGTGCCGAGCTTCATACGCTGTTGGAGACTGAAGTTCATTTATCTGATGGCGCGAATATGATGGCAAGGTAATTATGACACATGTTCTATTATCTGTCAATAATTTTCTGATTTCCATGCCTATGCTTCATGTATGCATTGAATTTAACTAATCTTTTCTACCTACTGAAGATTTAAGTCGCAACTTTTAGGTGTTTGAAGGTCTTTTTTTTCTATTTTAGATATGATTAATGATGTTTTCCTATATAAATACAGTTAGAAAATGTAAGATTGATCTATTCATATAATTCACTAAAAAATTGTACCTCCAAATGCATATAAATTTTACCAAGAAATTAAAGTCGAGCATGCATCATGTATATATCAGACTTGACTTCTATATATGTGCGATAACTGAAACTAAACTAGCAACTTCAGAAATCAAGAGAAGCAAGCAAGAAAAGTTAATTAGCAAAAGAAAACTATGAAGACATAGCATTACCAGTCAAGATAATGGCCTTCACATCATCTCTTTGCCATTTCCATTGCTTCCATGTATTTGTCCTTCAGTTCTGCAAGACCTTGAGTTATCACGGACATTATATTAATAATTACTCATTAAAATTTTTAAGCATGTACTTCACAATGTTAATTAACAATTAATTAATAGAAAGTATCCCCATAAATAGTACTTTGGCATGCTTGAATTCATTTAATTTATTCAGAGTATCGGAGAACTTTATATGATTTTCCTAATTAATTAATTTAAAATTAAAAAACATACACACACATGTGGGACACTACATATTTTATTTCACAAATTAAAATTGATGGGTAAAGGAAATGAAGTTTGGAAGAAGAGGGGAAAATTTATATGTAGATTGCAAACATACCTTGCAGATCGAGTGAATGCATTTACGGGAGGATTACATCGATGAGGATTACTACACTGTCAAAGCTCTTGTAAATACAGTGGACCATTTAGGTTGTGTAACCTATAAGGTGGGTGATTTGTTAGATGAGAAGGTTGTTGAAGTTTCTGGAATAGAGCTACGGGTATCTTGCATTAAACAGGTATGGTTTTTTCCCCCCATTCAGCTCAATAAAAAGAAAATCCATTGAATGAATATTTGGAAGTAGTTGGTAGAAGAATGTTTCATTGACTATAATCATTTATTAGTTAGATATTCTACCTGAAATCGAGAGGGTACTGGATGGCTTCGTCTTCAACATCGACGACAGGGAGAAACAAGAAAGAGAGAAGGAAGGTGGTTCTTGTGAGAAGACCCAGTCGCGAGGAACAATATGAAGGTCCAGTGTGATATTGCTATCACAATTTGTTGGCTCCCACGTGGACGTCATGGTCAGAAGGAAACCCCAGAAGGAGGTTTTATGGTTGCCGAAATTACTATGAGGTAAGATTTGTTACATGTGGGATGAGATTTTCAATTCTGTGGCTTGTTCATTTCTAACCGTTGGTTAAATAATTTCGTAGGATGGTGGGTATGGATATTTCAAATGACACGATGGTGTGTTTGGGGAAAGGGAAAATAAAGTTATCAAAGATCTACTCAATGACATAGACAAACTATATGAGGAGAATCGAAAAGGGAATGCATGTGTGAAGTGGTATGAAGAGCTTGTTGCACTTGAAGGTGAGGTGATGAAGATGAAATATGAACAATTACTTAAATAAAGTGAAGTGAAGAAGGTGCAATGCAAGTTCAAACTTGCATTAGCAACATTGTTTCTGACTTGGATGTTGTTACTGTTAATGTATTTATAAGGGTTGATGTTTCCTTTTGTTGTGGTTGTGGAAGTGTACACTGTGTTTCAGAAATATGTAAAGTAATTGTTGATGCTAATATGTTGTTCTTGAATTTATTGTTATGTATTTTGGCTAATTTTAATTTACTTTTTGGTTGACTGATCTTTATGGACAAAGTAAAGTTCAAGAATTATAAGAGTGTGTTTAATTTCTTTGTGGAAGTGTACATTGTGTTTCAAAAGTATGCTGATAGATATTCTGTAAAATGATTGATCAATCACTGAACCAAAGTAATATTAATTTCTTTCAATGCTAAATTTCAGAAGATTCATCAAGTAACAGTCATATAGTGGCGAAAATACCAAATATTGATGAGTAATGACAATAATAGAAAACTTGTTAGATGACAAGCTTTCTATAATGGACATAGTGGCAAAAATACCAAATATCATTAACATTGCTAATGAAAATAATATATGTTCTGCAAACATTAACATATGTAAATATAAATTTCTGCTTCCACTTCCAATCACTCCAAACTGGGCACGAGACTGAGCCAAAAAAACAAAGGGCATGAGAAAGGTCTAAGTAGATGCAATTACATAGACCCATTATATGGAGTGTGCACTCATCATAACAAAAGGATGGATTAGGACCTAGGAGCATTACTGTATATAGTGGAGCATTACTACATGACTTTGGCCTTTACAAAAAACAATAACGATACAAAAAATTTAGACATAGCCCTAATCCTTTCTCTGTACTTTGGCCTTTACAATTAGCAAAATAATGACAAAACCCATGCACACATAGCCCTAATCAATAGCCTTCTTTCCTTTGTCCTTGTTTGTTCGAACACGTGATAAGAGCTGTAAGGTTGTGAAACATGGTTGGCCTCTCCATTGCAAACCTCTAGGTTGAAATGGAAGGTCAGACGGTGGAACAAGATTGAGTGATTCGGGTTGAAACTGAATGGTTCTTGAACCTGTTGTCTCACTAGAGTTACTGCCTCGAGACAACCTCATTTCCCTTTCATTTGGAATGGGAAATTGGGTTTGGGGATCAGCTGTCCTGCGCATATACTCATTGGATGTGCCCTCTTCGATTAAAAATTCAGATTGAAGACCAGGCTGAAATAGCAAATTAGTACAAATTACTAAAACAAACAATAAAATGGAAGAGAACACACACCAAATAAAATGATAACATTATGGTATAGCAAATCAGGCATTTTAGATATAGCACATCAGTACAAATAAGTAATAATATAATTGTAGATGTTGATGGATGGGTCCATATAATTCTACAAAACTGAATGCAGCAGTGTGGGAGATAAATTCTGCAGATGAAGGAATGTCCATACAGTACTGTAAATCATGCAACTACAATGAACTAAATTCCATTTAGCCACACACGTGATCCTATCTTTATGAACTTTCTGTCTCCTTGTTTATCCCTGCCACTTGAAGGAATGTCCACATAAAGGCAATAACGATGAATTAAACAGACAACTATTGGCACCTCTATACACACACACACACAAAATTATTTGCATTAAACTAAAATTCTAAGGTTAATCTTCCTGGGGGTCATTCACTAATTCAAAGTAATGATTTGGAACATAAGGTATAATCATTCCTGTTAATTGTTCCCTTTCAGCGTATTGTCACTTCCTTTTTCATTTACCACTTTGTCCTTGCTCTTTGATGCCATTGCCACTACACATATGCAAAGGACCAAATTATGATAATAAATGGAAACCATGTTAAGGTGGATATTTGATATAGAAAAACAGGGCATACAAATGTCTTAGATAGAAAAGCAGAGAAGGAGCAGAATAGATTAAATTGTCGCTTGCAAAAGCAACTTGGATCCCAACTACTTTATTATCATAATTTGTTTTTACATTGTAAATCCCATAAGCTATTGTCCAGAAGCTATACTCAAACAGCCCTTAATTTTTATTAAATAGAACAAACACAAAAAGACATAATATATAAATCAATGTAAATAATGATATCCCACCACCACATAGATGGCAAAATTAAGCAAAACTTTAACACACACATATTTGTTTGCATCACTTTGATTGAAAAGCAAAACTTTGATTGAATAATGCCTCGTACAAGTGGGTTTCAATGAAAATAAGTAACATCATGAAGATATACAAAAACTTGAAGTTGACAGAAGTAATTGCATCAGCAAAGGAGCATTGCAAGGTTGATGTGTCTACATGTAAGGCATACGAGACAAAAAATGGGGTGAGGTCATTTTTGCAAAAGGTACTTTAACTAGTGTTTATATATTCAAATTAAATTCATTTTTGCAATTAAATATCTAACTGACAATGACGTGCAGGGTCTTGATCCTACATTAGAAGAGCTACTTGAAGGTGCTGAACCTAAATTTTGTGTCTAGGTCATACTTTTGACTCAATTGTACAACAAGGGTAATAATAGTCCATTAGGAAGGGCTGGAGAGTATAAAGCTTTTTTAATCACGTGTTGTTGCAGAAAATAGATCATTGAATACATTATAAATTTGACAACCCAGAGCCTCACGAGGCACCAAAGAGGAGCTTTCAAGATAAAAAGTAAGAAAACTAACCTTATCCGCCTTTGCAGCGAATTTAGCAGACTTACTATATAACTCTTCTCTAACAAAGTTGACCCTCAGTTTTTTGTCTGTCAAAACCTGCAATTATAGTTTGCAAAGATAATAAGATAACATTATCGGATATCTATGTCTAAATTCTTGAAATCCAAAAAGTTCATACCTCCAAATTCGCACCTTCTCCTCTCAGGCTCTTCTATATTTTCAGATCTAACTCGATAAAAATGTCCTACATAGCAACATCATGTGTCAACAATCAGTATGTTTGAACTAAAGGTTTGAACTAAAGGAATGGGAGGAGGGAAAGTCAGGAACAGATAAGCCACAAATTCGGTGATGGTAAACAATGGTGTTGAGTCGTTGGAGGCCAGGTATGGTGGTGGTGGTGGTGGTGGTGAGTGGCGTGAGTCGACTTTGGTGACGGATGATGGAGGCAACGTCTGGTGAGGGAAGGTCGTTGCTCCAGCTCCAGCAACAGTGAGTGAAGGTTGCAAGTTAGGGTTTTTTTTTCCACTTTGATCTTCAATCCCCATCCATCAACTTGAAGCCCGACAACATTTGTCATTTAATTTTTTTTGAAAACAATGTTTTCCACCTAAATCCTAGTCAGCTTATTTTTCCTCACATTTGGCACATTCTCTCTCCAATTCACCCTCCACCTCAGCAATAACCGTTGACTAACGGTCAACATCCACTATTCTGACCGAATGTGTGACATTTGCTCCTAAAACCTAACCACATGAGTATTTTTGGTCCAGAAAAAAGCACGTGGTGCTGGGCGCTCCAGAGGGGAAAGCCCATGTGTATTTTTGCTACTTAACCCTAGAATCTATAATTGTATACTTAGGTACCTAACTGTAAAGCTTTCTATAGGGACTTAAGTGAAAAATACATAATTAGTAGGATAATTAGTTAAGTATCCTATTAACCATTAGATTAGGATTAGAGGGAGGCTATCATGTTATAAATAGCACAATCCTTTAATTTGTTCAATCATGTTAGTCATGACCTTTCATAATACAGAATCATAAGAACCATAGGAACTCTCTTCACTATTTCTCTTCTACCTTCTTCTTGTGTCTCTCTTCTACCCCTATTCTCTTAACTCTAGATCAATAAACATATTAGTGGATATTAGTGGTATTGATAGGTAAACAGTGAAAACAATAAAAATATTATTAAGTAGGTAATTAGGGAAATAATAGTGGCACAAAGTACTTCTATGAGGCTATAATTAGTTCAAAAGTTAGAGTAGTTAATTAGTGAGGAAATTAGGGTTAATTAATTAGTTAGGAAGTCAGTAATTAGTTGTTATTACTGTTATTACCGTAGTTCTTGCTTCAAAGCTAATACCATATCTTGCAATTCATTGTTATGTCTTTCCAGTTTTTCATTAAAGTCATCAATCTTGTTGAGTTTGTAGAATTGTTCTTTAATTGTTGTAATACGCTCTTCTATTTTTCTTGCCAAAGTCGACCGAGTGTGTACCATCTACTACCAGTCTTGATGGTTTCTTGATGAATTCTTGCTGCCCAAACGATTTTGAACCTAGAAAGAGATGAACTAGAATCTATGGCAGTTCTTTCGTTTCTCAAAGTAGAAGGGGATGAGAATAAAACCAGCAATAAGAGATAGCTAAGGAAGGATTGCTCTGATATCACTATTATAGATGTTGTAGAATTTAGGAGAAATTGAGGATAAAATAGAGGGTAAAGAATAGAAGAGGATTAGAGAAGTAGAGCAGAAAGAGGGAAATGGGAAAAATAAGGGAAATGAGAGAAAACACATATCACCGTACACTTTCATTCATTCATCATATTCAACAACAATACATTAGTCTAGGTGACTCCTTCAGCCATTAATCTTATGGTAATAATAGTAATAACAAATAATTACTAACTTCTTAACTAATTAACTAGTTCTAACTTCCTAACTAATTAACTACTCTAGCTAACTTCCTAACTAATTATGGCCTCATAGAAGTAGTTTGTGCCATTATTATTTTCCTAATTAACTTACTTAGTAATATTTTTACCTTTTTCATAGTTTACATATCAAACTCACTCACACAAAAAGCAACCACAAGTAGCTTATTTTGTTGTTGCTCTTTAGTTTATATTGATGACAATGATGATATATTGATGATATACTTTCTTTTTTTATTTCTTTGTCTTCTTACAAATTGCTTCATCTCATATGTTCGTGCATTCTTTTATACACATCAATCACATTTCATATTAAGATTTGAAATTTGAAAGTTGGGGGAAATAAAAGCAACATTCTATTGCGGTATCAAAACCTGCGAACACTAGGCACTCCACATACCACATACTACATACCACATCTCTATCTCTTTCTTCTTTATTCACTTCTTTTGGCATGAAGCTAGAAAGAATGTAATGGCTTACTAAACGTACTCATTACTATTCTTAGGAAGAATAACTCACTCACACAAAAAAGCAACTAAAACCCAAGCAACCACAACTCACACGGCTTATTTTGCTATTGTTCTCTAGTTTATATGGATGATGATGATGATGATATTGATTATGATATATTGATGATGATGATATTGATACCCTTATGCCTTTATTTAATACCTTTATTCATTTAGTCAATACTCTCCTCCCTTCCTTTAACTTCTTCCAAAATTACACTAAAAATAAAAATTGAAAATATAAAAAATATAGGATTTAACTTTGGGTTGGAAGAACTTCACCAGATCTCCTTATAGTATAGGGATCAAATATAGTTTCAGAAACTAAGATTCGTTGAAAGTTCAGTCAAAAATAAATTTAAAAACTAAAACAAAATTAAATTATGAAAATAAAATTGACAATTTCGGAATTTTGGATTTTTAATTTTTTTTTTCAAATCTCTTACTTCCTTAATCCTTATTATAAGCATCAACTAACAATTTTCACAAACCAATAAAAACAATTAAAATCAGTAAAGTTGTCATAAGATTTAAATAATTGTCAATATTACCTATTAAACTCTAATATTATATTATTATTACTCTCACCCGTTATTCCTATTAACTATAAGCCTACATAGAAAGAAATAGCTAATTCTTCTTAAAAACAAGCAAATGCCTTAAAAAAGAATCAAATACATTTGTTAGTTAATTCATTATAATAAGGACTAAAGGAGTATTAAGATTTTTTTTTTGTTGGCCAGCTCTAATTAGGGTGGTTAGGGTTTAAGTTTTTAAGGTAAACAATAGGTTTACAAAATAACCGACTGAGAAATAGTTACCTGGCCCTATAAAAAGAAGATCAGTGAAGTCCAGAAAGGAGCTGTGTGAAAGTAGTGACTGCCCTGGAAGTGTGCGCCAAGAAAAAGAGAGAGAGAGAGAAGTGATTGCGAGATTGAGAACGATAGGGCAAAATTAACAGAAACACAAAGGTTGCAATTCTCGCAAAGGTACGTCGTTGTTCTTACATGTCGATCAATTGAATGCTCGAATGCACGATTAACACTATCCAAAAGCTATGAAAATCGAGAATACTTTTCTAGGTTAGCTATGAATACAAAAAATAGCTTTGCTAGGTTAATCTATTGCGATTGTTCGGATTGTTTATCTTTGGGAAGTCATCATTGTTGATAATATTCTCTTAGTCTCTGCTACACATACTCAAATTGTTTTCCTTTTACTCGTAGTTTTACTCTCCACCATTACTGCTACTCTATAAATCTGTAAGAGTAATAAAAGAGCAGCGAGGACATACAAAAGAGGTAAAAGAGTAGCAATTGAGAAGAGTTAAATCTTTGCGCACAAAGAAACTTACAATAATGATGATGAGGCTTCTCTTTTTAATTGTCAAAGGCCTATTTATAGGCATCATCGAATATGAAATCAACCTACACAGATTATTTGGGAGAGACGACCTTGTAAAGTTATAATTTTATACGGTGCTTTGTATAATGATTTTGTGTAAGACAATACGATTTCTTAAAAGAAATCGCCCGCTTGTGTTTCAAATAAGGGCACGTTTGAAATATTGTCAAATATTACTCCTAATGTTTCTAATGTTGAATTGTCAAATACTAAAACCCCTTCTTCATAGTCTCATACAATTGAAAATATAGAGGTAGTTAAAGAAGTTAATCTTGCTACATTGGAAAGAGATCCTGCACCAACCAAGCCCTCCAATATGGAAATATCTTATAAATCAACAAAATGAAATTCCATTTAACTGCAAGCTTTAAAATTATCCTTTTTTTTGGATAGAGAAGAATCAATGTCATTTTTTGCTCTTCTTAGGTTGAATTTGTTTTTATCTTAGTTAGAGTATTCGTTTTGGACTTAATACATTTGTTGTTGAGAGATTTAGAAATTTGAAAAATGTTAATGATGGAGAAAATTGTGTTTTTCTACACCATGTTGGAAAAAATGATATCTTAATGCATAAAAATAATTAAGTTCATGTAGTCATCTTATGAACCAATCTCAATGTATTGAGATATTGGTTGAAAAACTTGTTTCTTAGGAGATTGCAACTAATCATTTGAGACTACAAGTTTCCGTAGATGTGACAAGATGACTTGCTTTTCAAGGATGTGCTTTTAGAGATCATGATGAAAACTTAAATTCACTTAATTGGGGCAATTTTCTTGATATGATAAAGTTTTTAGCTTCCTATAATCAAGAAGTTGAACTGTTCTTTTATAAAAAGCTCATCAAAATGCATCATATAGTTCCCTTCAAATTTAAAAGAAAATTCTTCATGTTTTCTCTCAGAAGGTAATGGACAAATACAATAAGAAATTTCTAATGCCAAGTTTTGTCTTATTGTTGATGATGTATCTAAAAAATAGCATATGACTCTTGTTTTAAGATACATCGATTAAGATGGTTTTATACGGGGAGTGTTTTCTAGTCTTTTCTATGTGTAAGATACAAGTGTTAAGACTTTGAAATAAGGAATACTCAACCCCCTTCATTACCATAATGTTAACGTTCAAAATATTTGAATATAAGGCTATGATGGAGCTAGCAATAAGTGAGGTGAATGGATTGGATTGCAGGTTTTAATTTGCGCTGATTGCCCATATGCTTATTATGTCTATTGCTTAGCTCTTCACCTTTAACTTGCCTTGGTTGCTGCATCTCATAAGGTAAAACATGTTCATCCATATTTTGAAAAATTGAAATGCATAATTAATATTGTTATTTCTTTTGGTAAGCATAATGATGAGTTAAGGGTTGCCTAAATAAATGAAATTACAAGAATGATTATTATTGATAAACTTGAATCAAGAGTTGGTTTTAATCATATTGGTACTTTGCATCAAGTTGGAGCTACTCGTTAGAGTTCTCATTATAATTCCATATGCAATTTGTTTAAAATGTTTCAAGTCGCATGTGAAGTTCTTGACAATATTTCTAATCAAGGAAAGACAACATCATATAGTGAAGATATAGATAATAAATACTCATCATTGACATCTTTTGATTTTGCCATCATATTGCACCTTATGAAAGAAATTATGTGTATTACTGAAGTCCTTTGTCAAACTTTGCAATGAGAGTCAGGGGCGGAGCCAGGATTTTTATCCAGGGGCACCATTGGGGGATTCGGGTTCCGGGGCAATTTTTGTTTCATAACAAAAGTATTTACGATAAAAATAATTACAATATCATCCTTCTATGCCTTATTTTTTGGAATTTCATCATAATTGCCTTATTATCAATGTTATCTAATACTTCTTTTTCAATATAAGGCACTAAACAATCATGTTAATGAATTTGGGCCTATTCTTTTTCTTTTTGGGTTCAAGCAGACCGTGTTCTCTACTTCTCCACTTCACCTTTTCAATCATATGATTTAATTAATTAATTAATTAATTTTCTTTTCTTTTTTTAAAAAAATTGAAATTCAAGAGGTGGCATTGCCTCCTCAACTTCCAACGTGGCTCTGCCATTGACGAGAGTCTCAAGATATTTCAAATGCTTTACATATGATTTCAATTACAAGAGAGCACTTTAGAAATTGAGAGAGATGGGTTGAGATGCTTTTTTGTTCATGTTCAAGAATTTTGCATAAAACATGATATTTATATTCTAGATACAAGTGCAAAATATATTGGAAAGAGATGTCATGATCAAAATGAACAATGTCACTTTTCTGTTGAAAAATTTTATAGAGTAAATATATTTTGTTTAACAATTGATTATCAATTGCAAGAATTAAATAGCAGGTTTAATGATAATACTGTCTAATTGCTTGCTTTGAGCATGACTTCAAATCTAAGAAAGAGGCACAAGTCATTTAATAGTGATGATATTTGCAAACTTGTTGATAAATTTTATTTTAGAGATTTCACAAAACAGGAAAAATTGCATTTGAAGATTAAGTTATAACATTTTAAGCTTAACATTCATAAACATTCAAATTTAATTAATTTATCAACCATATCTGAAGGAGGTCTATCATTTTCCCTCTTATTGATAAAGTTATTAGATCATTTACCTCTTTATTGATAGAGTGATTAGACTTGTACCAACTCTTATAGTTTCTATAGCTAGCTCTTGACATAATTCAAATGTAGTTGATAAATTAATTAAATCTGAATGTCTAGGAATGTCAAGCTCAACATGTAATTTCATCTTCAAATGCAATTTTTTCTATTGTGTGAAATCTCTAGAATAAAATTTATCAACAAGTTTGCAAATATCATCGCTATTAAATGATTTGTACCTCTTTTTTGGATTTAAAGTCATGCTCAAAGCATGCAATTCAACAGTATTATCATTGAACCTACTATTTAATTCTTGCAATTGATAGTCAATTGTTATATAAAAAATATTTACCCTATAAAATTTTTCAATCAAAAAATCACCTTGTTCATTTTGAGTATGACATCTCCTTTTAATATATTTTGCACTCATATCTAGAATGTCAATGTCATATTTTCTACAAAATTCTTGAACATATATAGAACAAGAAAGCATCTCAACCTATCTCCCTTAATTTTTGAAGCAACTATCTTTTAGTTGAAACCAAATGTAAAACATTTGAAATATCTTGAGACTCTTATTGCAAAGCTTGATAAAAAACTTCAATAATACACATAATTTCTTTTATAAGGTGCAATATAATGACAAAATCAAAAGATGTCAATGATGACTATGCATTATCTACACCTCCACCATGTGATGTTGTGGTTTCTTTGTTAAAAATATTGTTAAGAACTTCACATGTGGCTTGAAACATTTTAAACAAATTGCATATGGAATTGTAATGAAAACTCTAACGAGCAGCTCTAGCTTGATGCAAAGTACCAATTTGAAAGACCAACTCTTGATTTGAGTTCATCAATAGTAATCATTCTTACAATATCATTTATTTGGGCAACCTTTAACTCATCATCATGCTTATGAGAAGAAATATCAATATTAATTATGAAGTTCAATTTTTCAAAAAGCTAATGGACATGTTTTACCTTATGAGATGCAACAACTAAAGCAAATTGAAGGCAATGAGCTAAGCAATGGACATAATAAGCATATGGGCACTCGAAGGAAATTAAAGCCTCCAAAATCTATTTCATTCACCTCACATATTGCTAGCTCCATCATAACCTTGTTCTTAAACATTTTGAACTTCAAGATTATAGTGACAAGAGTGTTGAATATTCCTTATTTCAAAGTCTTAGCACTTATATCTTTCATGTGTAAAAGACCGAAAAACCTTTTCCATATAAAACCATATTTCTCGATGTATTTCAAAACAATAGTCATATGCCTTTTTTTAGATACATCTCTAGCTTCATCAACAATAAGACAAAACTTAGCAATGAAAATTTCTTCCCTATTGTGTTTTATACCCTTTGAGAGAAAATATGAAAAATTTCTTTGAGTTTGAGGGAAATTATATGATGCATTTTGAGGAGTTTTTTTCTAAAAAAATTGCTATAACTGCTTGATTATAGGAAACTAATAACTTTATCATCTCAAGAAAAATACCCCGACTAAGTGAATCTAAGTTTTCATCATGACCTCTAAAAGCATATCCTTGAGGAGCAAGCCATCACAAAAATGTGTAGTTTCAAACGATTAGTTGTAATCCCTTGAGAAATAAGTTTTTCAACCACCATCTCAATATG
This sequence comes from Acacia confusa, assembly GCA_037074495.1. Taxonomy (NCBI): domain Eukaryota; kingdom Viridiplantae; phylum Streptophyta; class Magnoliopsida; order Fabales; family Fabaceae; genus Acacia; species Acacia confusa. Next base: position 8,380,497 of record CM073504.1, on the reverse strand, counting down.
TTGAGATTGGTTTATTAGACCACTCTATGAACTCACAACATTTTTATGCATTGAGAGAACATTTTTCTCAAAATGGCGTAGAAAATCACAATTTTCTCTATCATTAACCTTTTTCCAATTTCTAAATCCCTCAACAACAAATGTAGTGAGTCCAAAACGATTTCTGCCTGGTTTACTAAATAAATAACAAGACAATCAAAATGCAACATGTTTAAGAGGAGCAAAAATGACGTTGATTCTTCTCTGGCTCAGAAAAAGGATAATTTTGAAGCTTGCACTTAAATGGAAAAAAATTAAGATAAGCACGATGAATTTCATATTGTTGATTTATAAGATATTTCCATATTTGAGGGCCCAATGCAGGATCTCTTTCCAATGAAGTAAGATCAACTTCTTTAATTACCTCTTTATTTTCAATTCTTTGAGAATTTAAAGTAGGAGTCTCAGTATTTGACAATTCAACATTAAGAGTAGACGAGGGCAAAGACTCACTATTATTTCTCTTAAAATAAATATCAATGGTAGTACTCTTCCTAATAATAATCACTTACAAAGAGTATGAATTATTTCATGACATGATTTTAACAATATTATTAATATCAAACCACTAAAAAAATATGTAGTTAATTTTTATGATCATGGCAGTTAGTGGATAAATAAATAATTAATGTGAATTGAAAAGGAAAAAAAATAAAAGATTGAGCATACTTAAATGCAAGAGTTTACAAAGGGAATACCGATTGATAGGAATTGGAGCTTTGTTAAACTTTATACTCCCTTCAAGCAATGCTCTGTGCTTCTCAAAATAAGAGAAAGACAACTATAACTATCTTTGGAGGATTGATTGCGTAAACAGATCAAAATTTAGGTAAGTAGTAGCTGAGCGTGAGCTTCAATAGTTGAATATAGAGGCATCGCATTCAATTATGAAGGATATTTTGGTCAACTAAAATATTGTCAACCACCAATTAGACCAATCATAAAGTACTTTTTTCAGGTAATCAGTTTACCACACATTTTCAAATCCAATGTTTCAAAGCAAAAGACTGATAAAAGAGGGGAAAAAAGTGTTGGAGATTCAATTATGGGGGGAAAACATGACAAACCATTAGGCCTCCATCTACATCATTCTTTTAGCCATAAGCCATCAATGATTCGATTATGGCTTGTGCAAACGGTGTAGTTGTGCTTCCTCGATTATGGCTTTTAAGCTTGGCTTCCACTAGTTTTAATTGAGATTTTGTGGCCTGGGTTCCTTTTCAGTAATTAGTTGCCTTCATCTTCACGCATGCGGCATGTTAGTAAGCTTTGTTTACCCACTCACACACAGTTTGAAATTTTTGAGGCAAATAATATAACAAAATCACCAAAGTGCCATTTTATATATATAATATATTTTTCCTTTAAGGGGGCGGCAGCCAACCCTAGCCCCTTAGTCCCGCCTTTGGTTATGTGCCCATGATTTCATTTTCTGCTTTCTATATATGATGTTGAATTTTTATGAGAGGATTTATTGATTTCTTGTTCTCTCAGGTTTGGGACCTCAACACATTACAATGTACAATGACGATGAAAGAGCACATTGATGTAGTGACATCCCTTATTTTCTGGGACCAATACTTATTCTCAAGTTCATTAGATGGCACAGTACAGATTTGGGCAGCCACTCATGATGAAACTTTAGTAGTATACATGCACCAAGAAGAAAATGTGAGTTTATTTAGATAGATAATGTATATTGCCAATCTAAAATTCTATGTACCTCGCTGCCCATCTCTGTTTTGTAATTTTATGTCAAATGTAAAAGTTATACTTTAATGGCATAATGTTGAAAAAATTTGAAATTTTTATTTTTCATTGAGGCAGGAATTCATTTATTGACGTGTACCAGGCTGAAATGCTGCTGCAAACATAACATCTTAGCACTGATTATGTTCTTTATAGAAGGTTTAATCTTCGCAAATCTGATAGGATTGAATATGACTTCTCGAATCTTTGGGATTAGTGTTCAGACATGTTTGTAAATGAAAAAGAGGGGAAGGATATCTTAGTTCTTTTGTTTTACAGCCTAATGATTTGGAAAAATAATCGTGCATGTTATTTTGTCTAAAATTATTCTAACAGTTTCTCTCTTCAATTTTTTATGTAAAGAGTTTCAGTTCGCTGATTAATACTTGTTAAGTTTATTTTGAAATGAAAATTTCCCTTTTCACTAAGAAAATCCTTCTAATCTATTGTTTTGGTTATGTTACAGGGTGTGGTTAAAATCAACGGGATGATTGATGCAAAAGGAAAACCCATATTGTTTTGCTCGTGCAACAACCATTCAGTTGGACTGTATGAAATGCCAATGTCAGTAGACTTCCGTTTTTATTTTGGTTTAATATTGTGAGTTATCACCCACTGATCTTGTATCTCTCTTTTTGGGTCAGGTTTGTGGCCAGAGGAAGGTTATTCTCAAGGTTATTAAACCTGAATTGGACTAGCCGATTCGGCCTAGAAAGCAGCAAACTGTTCAGTTAGCTAGTCTGGTTTTTAAATCAATTTTTTTTAGTTTATTTTCTTTAAAATTTCATATTAATTATTCTGAATCCTTCATTTTCTTATCGGTTTAGCCTCAAGTTAGCTTCAGTTTGCTTTGGTTTGATCACTGACTCTTGACCCAAGACTCTAATCAGTTCAGTGAACGGTCCGCTTTCAATAACTGTGGTTATTCTCAAAGCAAGAGATTAGAGCAATAGAATTAGAAGGCCCTGATGGACTCTTTTTCACTGGAGACAACACTGGTTTGCTTACTGTTTGAAAATGGTTGATAGAGCCAGGAACTACTACATCTTCATGATGATTCTCTATCTTATTTGTTTCTTTATAACATTAGAGTTTGGAGAAGATAAACATTACTTGTATAACATTATGTACGTATATTCAATTTCATTTTTAGCTCCTTATTATGGAATATGAGTGTATGTTACATCAACAATTTTAGTGGTGAAAATATTATAGATTCGTTCCCACTTGTATTCTATTATTGTAAAATTTGCAGATTTATCTTAACTATTCATTCTCACTTCTTCTCTTGCCTTTTCTAATTCCTTATTACTCTTTATTTAGCATTTTTTAAGTATCATTTTGTACCAATATTTTATGACATATATACTTAATATTTCATATTTAATGTCATTTAAAAAATATATTTTCAGAAACAACTTACTACAACTGAAATAAAATAATTAATAACTACTGTAATCAATTATTATTTTATAGTGATTTATTATTAATTTTATGTCCCATATAATGATGAAAAACCTTCTCCCTGCACATTTTTTTTTTTATATCAACAAAATTTAACAGAACATTTTTTATAATTTTTATTCTAAGGGTTACATTAAAAAAGCTATAACTTACAACGATTTATTTATAAGTTTTTTTGTTTTAATTAAAGTTCACAAAAAAAAAAAACAATAAACATACAGTGCAATAAGAGTATGCTTAGATCCTTCACATAATTTCCGAATTGTACATTGAAATGGATTCATTAAAGTTGGTTTGAGAAATATGAATTAATGCAGAGCTTCCTTCTTTGTGAGAGAGTTACGGGTTCAATCATGTTTATAGCTTTCATGTATAGATCGTTGTCTACCCTTTTAATTAATATATATATATATATATATATATATATATATATATATATATATATATATATAAAACATAGATTTTAAATATTTTGTGAAACATTTTTTAATTGAATTTTTTTATGCAATTTTGAATTGAATTTTTTAATTTTTAAAATTAAGTCTTGACATTTGTGTTTTATTTTTTTTTTTAATATTTTACATTTTACTAATCAATTTATATGTCAACCAATAAGCCCTGATGTAATATGACTAGGATGAAAAAATAATTAAATAAAAAAAGAGGACCAATGGCGAAATAGAAGAAAAGGGCCAGCGAGGCCGGCTTGGTGCCATTTAAAAACGGCTCTCTCCAATCTCAAACTTGCGAATCTCCTTCGTTTCCTTCTCTTTCAGTTATAGCCAACATTGCTCTCCAATGGAGAGCTTCGCGCTTCACTCTCTCTCCACCACAACCTCATTCTCTCTCTCTTCCCCTCGCACTTCCTTCCTCCGTCATCGTTATCGCACAGTATCCAAATCTCATTTGTCTCTTTCGTTGAATCCAAATTCTTCTTCGATCCCATCGCTCACATCAACCGTCTCTCGTTTCTCCTCCTTTCCCTCCAAATCTTCTTCCTCCTTTAATCCTCTCTCGAAGACTCGCATTGTGAATTACCCCATTCGAGCTTCTTCGTCGTCATCATCAGCGGCATTACCGTCATCGTCGTCACCGCCAGTTGCTCAAGGTGCCAAACCTTTACCATTTTTTATCTCCGTTTCTATTGGTCTCATCGTTCGCTTCTTAGTTCCTAGGCCTGTTGAAGTTACCCCTCAAGCGTGGCAGTTGCTCTCGATTTTTCTCTCGACCATTGCGGGTCTTGTTCTGAGTCCATTGCCGGTGGGAGCTTGGGCTTTTCTTGGTTTAACGACGTCCATCGTGACAAAAACTCTGAGCTTCTCTGCAGCTTTTGGCGCGTTCACTGACCAGGTCATTTGGTTGATTGTGATTTCCTTCTTCTTCGCTCGTGGGTTTGTGAAAACTGGGTTGGGGGATAGGATTGCGACTTGCTTCGTGAAGTTGTGGGGAAAGAGCACATTGGGACTGTCTTATGGGCTGATTTTTGGCGAAGTGCTTGTTGCACCGGCGATGCCTAGTACCACCGCGAGGGCTGGCGGAATCTTCTTGCCGATTATCAAGTCACTGGCCATCTCAGCAGGGAGTGAACCTAATCATCCTACTTCTAGAAAACTGGGATCTTATCTTATCCAGACGCAATTTCAGGTTGGTTTTCTTTTCCGACCTATTTATTTAACTGCTATGCTTGATTAGCATGCATAAAGTATTGAAATGATGCCTCATGAGGAGGAAAACTGTTCATTTTAAAGCCTTTTAAAATGGTTTTAAGTTGCAGTTGCTATCATTCAAGTACTAATTAATTGGGAACAGACTTAAATTTCATTTTTCTTTTTCTAATTTAACTGTTGAGAAACAAATCGAAAACTTAATTTAACATTATTGATTGGGTGTGTGCTTTAACTGTATTTCAAAATGGCATCTTCTTTTATAACCCAAAAAACAAACGGCATCTTCTTTCTAAGTGGCATGGGATGACTGCACGTAATATGGATATTATGATTATGAGTTTTGGAAACGGTCATCATAAATTCTGATGTTGAAAGATTCTCTTCTTTATGTGTGTTACTTCTTGTTTGAGATTTACCATCATTTGATGATGAAGTGACTTGTGTACTTCTTTGCCTTTGACAGTCTGCTGGTAATTCTAGTGCTCTTTTCCTAACTGCTGCTGCGCAAAACCTGCTATGTCTTAAATTAGCAGAGGAGCTTGGGGTGATAATTGCAAATCCATGGATTACATGGTTTAAAGCGGCTAGTTTACCAGCGTTGATTTCTCTTCTGGCCACACCACTGATTTTATACAAATTATATCCGCCTCAAATTAAAGACACGCCAGAGGCGCCTGCCATGGCTGCAGTCAAACTGAAACTTATGGGTCCTGTCACTCGAAATGAATGGATTATGATTGGTACAATGCTGCTTGCAGTCACTTTGTGGATCTTTGGGTATGTTAGATACCTTATTTCAACTCAATGGATAAAAGATTATCTTATTATGATAATTTATATGAATGATCATTATGATAATTTTATACACAACTATCAAATTCAAATGGATGGAATTTGTATTTTATAAGTATTGATTTGAAAGTTAGCGTCGTGTTATGATTGTATTAATGGATAATTGATATTACACATACAGAGAGAGTCTCTAACCATTAAATGATTTTTTCCCCTAAAATACTTTGTATATTTCACCTGTGATACAGAGTATATATTTAATTTTTTTTAATCCTTCGGTTGGGGCACATGGTTAAAAACCAAACTGAAAATGCAACAATTTGAAATGAAACAGGGGATGCAAGTTATTTCTTGAGAAGTACTCTGCTATCTCTATATCTTCTGGGTTCATATAATGTAACATTTTGAAGGAGATCTTTCTTATTTATAATTCGAATAAGAAGATTGTATCATTAAACATTTGATGCCTATAAATGATTTAATCAGTACCGGACATCTGTATCGAGGTACTCTGCTATCTCTACATCTTCTGGGCTCATATAATGTAACATTTTGAAACTGAAAATTTAACATTTTGAAGGAGATCTTTCTTATTTATAATTCGAACAAGAAGATTGTATCATTAAACATTTGATGTCTATGCATGATTTAATCAGTACAGGACATCTGTATCGAGGTTTCTAGGAATGTGAAACTTGTTCCATATGCATTTAATTGTTCTCTCATAATCAAAGTTATTGTAATTGAATTCTATGCAATCAATATTGCTTAATCCTGCAGAGGGACTCTCGGTATACCAAGTGCTGTAGCCGCGATGATTGGCTTATCATTACTCCTTGTGTTAGGAGTCCTTGAATGGAATGATTGCTTGAATGAAAAATCAGCGTGGGATACTCTGTCTTGGTTTGCGATTCTGGTGGGGATGGCTGGCCAGTTGACAAACCTTGGCATCGTTGGTTGGATGTCTGCTTGTGTGGCCAACTCTCTTCAGTCTCTCTCTCTGAGCTGGCCTGCTTCGCTACTTGTTCTTTTGGCGTCTTACTTCTTCGTCCACTACGTTTTTGCAAGTCAGGTTGGACATGTTGGGGCTTTATACTCTGCATTTCTCGCTATGAACCGGGCAGCTGGTGTTCCTGTTGCGCTGGCAGCGCTAACTCTAGGTTTTGTCACTAATCTTTTTGGTTCAATAACACACTATAGTAGTGGTCAGGCTGCTGTATATTATGGAGGTATGCCCCCCCGTCTTAGCCATTTCCTTGTTCTTGAATTTTCATTTATCCATTTATCTCTTTAATTGAGTATTTAGTTATAATTGCTTGAAACCATAACTATTGGGCCATGACCCACAAAAAAGAATAACCAAAAGAGCCTTGACATACTAGAGGAATTGATGAGCTGGCAAGGATAAAAGAGAGGGAGCTGATTAGTGAGAAGTATGTATGTATGGACTGGTTCAGAGAGAGTGGGGGCTAAGAAAGGATTGAGTGTTCTGAGGGAGCTAGCCACTTGAAAGTTAGAGTATGATGTGCTGTCATTTTGCTTCCTTTGTAATTCATCTGAGCCAATATTCTCTATTTGACCTTGAATTAGAAAGTATATCTTGTCTTTCATAGCATAAGTAATACAAGATTACAGTGGGTTCCATCATCTGTCATGGTTCAAGTGCATATATCTATCAATCATATGAACTGCATGTTTTTCCCCGGTTCTCGTGCACTTTTTTCTCATTCTCCCTCTCATTTTACTCTTGTTTGGTTGATGTTACAATAATTGGAATAGAAAGGAAGCTTTTTTTTTTTGGTAAAATTTTTTTTTTTTTTAAATCTTAGATGACCTGCAAAAATTAACCTTCTAGGAGGCCAATTTTTTGCTTGCTCTTTCTTTTTTATTAATTTCAAGATATGTTAAAGCCTGGTAGCTGATGATAATTTTTTTTTTTTTTTACAGCTGGTTATGTAGACCTTCCTGATATATTCAAAATTGGGTTCATTATGGCTACGTTTAATGCTATCGTCTGGGGAGTTGTTGGCACTTTCTGGTGGAAATTTTTGGGCTTTTATTGATTTTTCTTTTCAATGTAAGTAATAGTTGTTTTCCTTGTTTCAATCAGCCATTCTTCTTAGCAGCCAAAAGAACAGGTCTTCTATTTGAGGACAGTTGAGCTCATCATTTTCACATGATAATTAAAGTCTGCATTTTAGTTTTATCCATTAGTTGATATCCTTATGGTTATTATTGCTTTGTTGCATACAGTCAACAATTTATGGATAATTATTTTGCTACTAATCTAAATTGAAGATTTGAAACTGATTTTATCTTCCGTTTTGGCAGAGGTTTGCATGTTTAATTAATTAAGCTAACATTTCTATATTTAAATATTCTGAACCCTCTTAAAAAAACCAGGAAACTATTAGTGATATAACTTTCTGCTATCATTTGAAGTTGAAATATGAGTCAGCATATCATTTATGTCAAATTTGGATTAGGATTCTGTATCCAAAATCTTAATTAGCTTGATATATTCAATGTGCCAAAAGTCCGTGGAGGGTTTTTCCTACTCCTATCCTATCTTCAGCCTTCAGGACTCTACCCAGGAAGAGAGTAAAATTTCAAAGAAGCTTAATAATGATTTCTGTAAGAAACCATGAAAGAGGACCAAAGGAGCTGCAATAAAGCCATAGGTTCAACTTAGAGTTTGAGGGGGAAAAGTAGGCATTATTACATCCAGAAAGTACTAGAAATAATAACACATTGGCCTATGTGAGTCCTAATGACTCAACTCAGGAAGAGAGTAAAATTTCAAAGAAGCTTAATAATGATTTCTGTAAGAAACCATGAAATAGGACCAAAGATAAAGAAGCCATAGGTTCAAATTAGAGGGTAAAAATAGGCATATCATTACATCCAGAAAGTACTAGAAATGATAACATACTGGCTTATGTGAGTCCTCATAACTCAACTCACCTGAACTTTTCTCTTTATGGTCACCAAACCAAAAAGAAGAGACACCATATAAATTAATTATTTTAGGCCTACAATAATGTTCTTGGGTGGTTTCAGGTTGCAAGTGGCAACTGTTTCAATTAGACAGGATAAAAATGGATCCACCTTGCAAACATTTCATGGGCTCTTTGATTGTAGTACTCTGTAGGAGAATGCCCTGAACCCTGTTAAAACCATAGACACATAACATTATTAGTTTTATTCATTCATTAGTCTCACCAGGAGGAATAACTTGTAATGATTTTCCATACCTTGAAAGTTAAATATGTCAAGCTATATGAATAATTCTGATATATAATTTTGTACCTGCACCAGTAATTAATACTCAGATTCATATGAAAGATGCAACCAACCTGTCATCCAGCTGATGCATGTTTTGCAGGCTATAAACTGGACAGGCACCAATTTTTAGGAATCTTGAAGTATGTTTGGTTTCATGTTGGAGACCAACAAAACCATGATTTTAGTGATTTCTAATGTAAAACTAAAGACATACTTAACTATCAATGTTTTCCTAACACTTGAATTCAATGTGCATAAACACATGTCAAAGCATGGAAGAAAGAAGGGAAATGAAACACAAGAAAAGAAAAATCAACTATAACTATGACACATTTGGCTTATAGATAATATACAACTCTTTTTGAGAAAGTGCTAACCCTCTATTTGAACGGGAAGAAAAGTTGGGAGGAATGAAAATGGGGGGAGAGTACATGGAGAGAAGAGAACACTGGAGAGAGAATGTTATCAATCCTCTTATTTGGATGGACGAAAAAATTCTGGGTGGAAAGAAAATGAACAAATATATGAATGACTAAAACACATTCACTCCCGTATCAAAATATATCATGTTTAAAAGCAAATTAAATATCACAACGAAAAAATCATATTAATATTAACATCACCAGATAATTTAAAATCAAATTATCTGGTTAAAATATACTATCATATTATATTTAAAAATATTTTTCAAGCTAAAAATTCCAAAGCAAGTAAAACATAATAAAAAAACAAATAAATTACACATGAAGGATGGGAAGACACTGAACCATATCCGCCAAAGGATAAAAAAAGTTTGAACAGCTGTAATGGCAATTTTTTAAAAATGTTGTAAAATATTTATAGCTCAAATTCACAATATATTCTTGAGAGAACAAAAATCAGGCCCGGGGGAGAGAGAGACAGGGAGACAACAAATTTTATAGCTCGGAAGAAACATTGGTACACGCAGAAGACAGAACACGCGTTCTCTCTTCATTTTCTCTCCATTGATGGAGAGAAAAATTTTGGGAGAAATGGAGTCTCTCCTACTTTTCTCTCCTCTCATCCATACAAGGGAAAACTTATTTCCCCCTATTGTCCTCCCTGATTTTCTCTCGGTAAAGGAATTCACAATATATAATAGATTTGAAGCTTGCAAGTGTGTGTGTGTGTGTATAGTCACTCACCCTGCAACCTGACCATCCACAAACCAAGGACGCCAAGAATACTCTTTAGTGATATTAAAGTCCTTGATCCATTGTTCTGTGGCTAAATGTGGGACAACAAGGTCATGATCACCCCTACAAAACAATAATAAAGAGGAAAATAAAACAAGTGAACTATTTTTAATTAGGTTACTTAAAGTGAGTGAAACTTGAACTTCATTATGGAAAATCTGATTTATATGTATGTTGTTTGAATATAACCAGCCCTTCAAAGAGCAAGTTGAAAACTCAAAGAGACTTACGTATAAAGCAAGGCTTGTAAATCTGTTTTAGTAAACTTCTTTTGGTAGCTGAAGACAGATTCAACATTATGATTGTATACATCCTCCTGGACAAGATTGCATCTGTAACACTTCTCTACGGTTCCCTGCAACACTCTCTGTTTTGTATTATCTTATTCATGAGGGAAAGCTACAATATATAAGCTCACCAAGGGAGTAGTTATGGAAATACAATCAATCAAAATAAAGCCTAATAAAGACTAATAACTCAAGTGATTAATTCTCTATAATCAAATCCTATAATCAAGGCACTAATCTAGGGATCCTGATAAATAGGTGATTTATTTCCTAATATTCTAACACTCCCCCTCAAGCTGGAGAGTATATATCGATCAATCCCAGCTTGCCACGAAATCCTTCAAACTTTGTTCGACCAAGTGGTTTAGTCAGGATATTTGCAATTTGGTCTGCAGATCTTATGTGAGATAGTGTCATAATACCTGCTTCAATCTTTTCTTTAATGAAGTGTCTGTCTATCTCAACATGTTTGGTTCTATCATGATATACTGGGTTCTTGACCATTTCAATATTGGCCTTGTTGTTACACCAAAGTTGCATTGGTCCCTCATGTTGAATTCTCAACTCCGTCAGTAATCTTATTATCTAGATTCCTTCACATACTCCTTTGTTGACAGCTCTTAGTTCTGCTTCGGCACTGCTTGTTGACACCACTGTCTGTTTCTTGCTTCTCCAGGTAACCAGATTTCCCCACACATATGTACAGTACCTTGTGGTTAACCTCCTGGTCTCTCTATCTCTTGCATGGTCTGCATCAGTGTAGATTTCTATGTTTCCGGTAGTACCTTTCTTAAAGTATATTCCCCTTCCAGGATTAAGCTTTAGGTAGCTCAAAATCCTGTATACCGCCTCCATGTGTTCTTCTTGGGGCTGATGCATAAACTAACTTACTATTCCAACTGCATAGCTAATGTCAGGGTGTGTGTGGGTTAAGTATATCAATTTTCCCACAAGTCTTTTGTATCTCTCCGCATTAGCTGGAATGCCTTGTGGCTTGATCTCTAGGTGACATCCCTCTTCCATTGGTGTCCCTTCTGGCTGAGTGCCTAACATTCTTGTCTCATGTAACAAGTCTAGTGTATACTTGCGTTAAGAGACATTGATGCCCTTCTTGGTTCTAGCTACTTCCATGCCTAAGAAATACCTCATTTGTCCGAGGTCTTTCACCTGGAACTCAGTTGACAAGTCCCGTTTTAGTTGGGCAATGGATTCTTCATCATCTCTTGTAATGATTATATCATCAACATAGACGATCAATATGGTGACTTTGCCATTAACACATTGAAAGTGGAAAAAATCACCAAGAGGGAGGTGAATTGAGGATTTTAAAATTTCTTTTCAACTCTTTAAAAATAAAGCTTAAGAAATGAATAATGAAAGAGTAGAGAAAGAAAAGCTCAGACACACAGGATTTATACTGGTTCGGTCTTAACCTTGACCTACGTCCAGTCCCCAGATACCTTCTGGGTGTTTCCACTAGTTCAACAGGTTTTTAACTACAACAATGAAGACAAGACACAATCCTAATCACCTAGGACTTGCTCCCCCTTACACCTTGTAATTAAACAACCCAACTCACAAGTTCCACAACCTTGAGTTTACAAAACCAAATACTTTAAAAGAATTTCAATCTCTCAAAAGAGTGAATATTGATAATCACTGAAGAACAGATAAAAGAATCACAATACAAACTCCAAAATGCAAATGTGTTCAAGTGTAGCTTCGTTGTGTATCTTGCTCTGAGTCTTCATAGCCTTAAAGGCTAACTAGATGAACTAGCTGTTGCAATATCTTCTCCAACGTTCAGTTGCAGATCTGGAAAATGACAGTTGCAAATTTTGCTCTGTTCTTTCAATTCTTTGCTGAAATCCTAGAATATGTTGTTGCAGAACGTCTTCCAGATTCTTTGTCATTCCACAATCTTAATTTGACCGTTTGAGATGATCTTAATGTGTTCCAACGGTCTGAACTAAACATCTGGGATAAGGGAGAAGAATCAGCCCTGTTCTTGGTTCTTCATTAAATGCACTTATTATGGATCTTTGATTCTCTCTGATCTTGTGATGAACCTGTCTAAAACTTATCAAAAACTTGATCAATAACATTAGAAATAATAATGCAACAAGATATGATAATTTCAGATTAACCCATAATGATTTCGCAGATTGATTTGATCTGGTTTTCAAAAGTTACCAAAGCAAACTCGAGTTTGAGGTTCATCCAGAGAGCAAGATATGTTTGAAAGTTTCCTAAACTCGAGTTGACAAGTAACTGACTCGAGTTTGGTTCTTACAGAGAGGAAAGTCGCGAGTTGGTCTTGAATGAGATTTTGAACATTTGGCTAAACTCGAGTCATTTAGTGACTGACTCAAGTTTGAAGCTTTTATGAAAAACTTAAGTTTAAGTTCACAGTTTCAAAACTGGAGTTTAGAAATGCAAACTAGAGTTTAGAAATCATGTAATAGCTCGAGTATTTTCAAATAGTCCTAAACTCAAGTCTCCAGAAATCTGACTCGAGTTTCAGTGTATATTGAAACTTTGAAAACTTTTCATTTAAGTACAAACTTGAGTCACTGAAATTTAAACTGGAGTTTAGAAAACAAGTATCAACTCAAGTATCTCTGTATATGCCAAACTCGAGTCTACATAATCCAAACTCGAGTTTCCAGTGAAAACTGAAAACATGAAGGCTATTGCAGTTTGCAAACTGGAGTTTGTAAAACTGAAACTGGAGTTTGGAAAACTTGATAAAACATTGAAGCTTCTGTTTGATCTCAAACTCGAGTTTCCAAATCATAGACTCGAGTTTACAAGTCTTTAAACTTTTAGCACATAAACTTTCTTGTAAACTGGAGTTTCTCAGAATCAAAGGTAGAGTTTGGAAACAAGTTGAAATTCGAGTGTCACTGCCTTTGATCTAGACTCGAGTTTATAAACACAGACTCGAGTTTACAACTCTTGTAAACTTTGATAGCTCTCTGTAACTCTGCAAACTCGAGTTTGCCTATACAAACTGGAGTTTGGCCAACATTGTAAAATCTAAGCTTCTGTCTGTCAAGTCCAAACTCGAGTTTAGCAACCCAAACTCGAGTTTGCTTTAAACAGAAAGTTTTACAACTTTCCAAGGACAAACTTCAAATTGAGTTTACAATTGTTGGTTATCATCAAAACACACAGAGAACTAACACATGTTTGGTGAACAAAGTGTCATTTGCTTGTCCCTGAGTATATCCAAGCCCTTTTACTGCTTTGGTGAATCTACCAAACCATGCCCTCGGAGATTGTTTCAGGCCATATAATGACTTACTTAGCTTACACACAGAGTTATTAGGAGCTAAAACTCCATCTGGAATCTCCATGTACACTTCTTCCTTCAGGTTGCCATTTAGGAATGCATTTTTCACGTCCAGTTGGTATAGTGACCAATCCAAGTTTGTTGCAAGTGATAACAATACTTGAATGGTATTGAATTTGACCACTGGAGCAAATATCTCTTGATAGTCGATCTCGTATGACTAGGTATATCCTTTTGCAACAAGTCTTGCCTTGTATTTGTTAATACTCCCATCGGGATTGAATTTCGGAGTGAAGATCCACCTGCATCCTACTGGTTTCTTTCCTTTAGGCAGAGTCGTAATCTCCCATGTTTTATTTTCCTTAAGTGCCTTCAATTCCTCTCCTGCAGCTTGCTTCCAATTTGGATCAACTATAGCTTGTTGAAATGTATTTGGAATGGTTATCTGTGCATTATTTACAACAAAATTTTTCATTTTTGCAGACAGATTACTGTATGAGACAAATCATTGAATTGGATGATGAGTACACAATTACCCCTTTTCTCAAGGCAATAAGCCAACCCGATTCTTCAGGATTTAGTCCCGAATTGGATTCATGGTCGTTCCTTTGAATGGGAGAGATAGTTCCAGTGTCAAGTTCAGTTTGAACTTGTGAGCTGGACTCCATCTCTTGTTGTGATTCTGCATCCATCCCTGAATTGATCTCAACATGTGTTCCTGGTTCATTGGGTTCAGGTTGGGGTGGAATGTATGTGTCAGGCTGATTTGTGGGAGCAAGTGAGTCAAGAGAGGCTATAAGATTAGGTGTTACGAGAGAGCCTGAGGTGTTGGAATTAGATGTGTCACTGATTAGCCATTCAATATCAGAATACTCCCCCTGAATGGGTAATTTGGGATAATAAGCTTCATCTTCCGAGAACACGGTATCCCGAGAGACAATGAGTTTTTTGGAAGATGGGCAATAACATTTGTACCCCTTTTGAGTAGAGGAGTAGCCAAGAAAGAAACACTTATAAGCTCGAGCACCAAATTTGTTGCCCTCCTTTTTGTGAACAAAGATAACACAGCCAAACACCTTGGGAGGTAATGAATTGATGAGAAGACAATGTGGGAAGAGGCTAAGAAGTTTTTGAATTGGAGTGTCGTATTTGAGTACTTTGGAAGGCATGTGGTTAATGAGATAAGCTACTGTGAGGATGGCATCACCCCAAAATATGGTGGGAACATTTCGCTCCATTAGTAAGGCACGGGTTACTTCTAATAGGTGACGGTTTTTCCGTTCAGCTACCCCGTTTTGTTGAGGGGTACAAGGACAAGAAGTTTGATGATGAATGCCTTGGTGATGAAGAAATTCTTTAAAGGTTGTGCTCGTATATTCTGTGCCATTATCACTTCGAAGCACCTTAATAGATGTATTGAATTGGGTTCGTACAAAGGTATAGAAGTTTTGAAAGATTTGGGCAACATCGGATTTGTTTTTCATTAAATAGACCCATGTTGTTCTAGTGTGATCATCGATAAAAGTGACAAACCACCTGGTATGAGTGAGATTAGGAATTCGGGCTGGGCCCCAAATATCACTATGAATCAATGTGAATGGTGAGGAGGGAGTATATGGCTGTTTGGGATATGAAGAACGTGTTTGTTTTGCAAATTGGCAAGTCTCACAATGAAAAGGAACAGAATTTTTATTGAATAAACTGGGAAACACATGTTTCATATAATCAAAACTAGGATGACCTGACCTACAGTGCCATAATAATATATCATTATTCTGTGACTTTGAGCTAACCAGTGCTCGTCTTGCCTTCCACGTATCTTTATTCTTCAAGGTTGACCCTTCAAGGTAGAACAATCCATCTCATTCTCTAGAAGTCCCAATCGTCCTCCTCATTCTTAAATCCTGAAACACACATACACCATCATCAAAAATCACTCTACATATTTGACTTCTAGTCAACTTACTTACAGATATCAGATTACAAGTAAGTTCTGGTACAAACAGTACATTATGTATTGTCAAGTGATCAGATAATGTAACAGTACCAATACCCTCAACTCGTGTGAATACACTATTAGCTACTTTTACTTTGAGGTGTTCATGATAAAGTTTGAGAGTGTGGAATAGAGTTTTGTTACTAGTCATATGATCTGTAGCCCCTAAGTCAACAATCTAGGTATCGTCACTAGTCATCACAGCGTTGAGAGAAACAATAGAATTACCTGATTGCAGTGTTGTTAAAACGTCGTTCCAAAACGTTGAAACGTATGTTTTTACATTTTTTGTCGGAAAAACATCTCAAATCAGTGGTTGAGACGCAAACTGACCTGAAACAGTAGAGACGACGTGTTGAAACGATAGAATCGGTAGTAAACCGTTCTGAATTTCTTGCTTTCTTCAATTTCTCGCCCCTCTGTTTCAAGTCGGCGGCGGCAATGGCGGTGAGGGTAGAGGCCGCCGGCGACTTATAGGAATGTGGAGGAAGAAAAGATTAAAGGTCGAAGCTCGCCCCTCTCTCGCCTCGCGGTGCTCTTTGATGTTAAGGTGGATCGGGTCTGTCAATTGAAGGAAGGAAGGATGGGGTATGTCGATTGAAGGAAGGAAGGAAGAAGAAGACCTAATTAATCCTTGGTCAAAATGTGCGTTTTGACCAAGGGACTAAAATGCAAGAATTTAAAGTTCTAAGGAGGGACTAAACTGAAATTTTGAAATATTTTTGGGGCATAACTACACTTTACAAGAAAATGCATTAAACATCCCAATTTAATTATGAAAAATTACATTAAATTATGAACTTAATTATTTCTTTGAGTTTTTGGACTTAAATTTGTGATGTCTTTAATGTATTGGTGTGTTTAGGTTTTATATATGTTGAATTTTTTTTTTTTTTATAGTATGAAGTAAACTCTTACGTTTTGTTTACGTTTTGCGATTTTACGTTTTTACTCACCCTTACCGTTTCTACGTTGACTCTACATTTTAACAAGACTGCCAGATTGAACAAGATTCACACTGGGAACAGAATTAGACTTATTTTGTTTGTCGAGCATTCGGCGAAACATCTGTAGCTCCTTCTTACTCAGGCGATCTTCATTCTCCACCTTTGGTTCTGTTGTGGTCATGTGACTTTGGAAGTTTGATTTCTCCCCAGATGGTTTGCCATGGAGTTTCCAACATTCTTCCCTATTATGCCCCTTCTTCTTACAATAGTTGCACCATTTATTAGTTTTTCGTTCCCTATGCAATCCCTAAACTGCGAGTGCTGAGCTATCAATGTGACTTGGTCCACTTTTGTTCAGGAGTTTCCTACTTTCCTCCAATTGCACAAAGTTAACAACATCAAAGAGTTGTGGGAGTGGCTTCAGACCCATGATTCTGCCTCTTATTTCCTCGAACTTGTCATTTAGGCCTGGAAGAAAGTCATGGATCCTTCCTTCTTCTACAATTCGTTTGTACAGTTGTACATCTTTGAGACTTTCCCAGGGGTGAACTTCAAATAAGTCTTGTTGCTGCCACAATTTCAGCAATGCATTATAATATTAAGTTACTGACTTATTACCTTATCGTAAATCCCGGAGTTGTCGCTTCAGGTGAATCAAGGCAGCAGTGTTTTCAAGGGAGGAGTAGGTCCTCCTAGCAGCATCCCATATTTCCTTTGTTGTGTGTGCAAGCAGGTATCCTTCACTGATCTCTAAGGTCATTGAATTACACAACCACGTCATGACTTGGTTGTTTTCAGCAAACCATGTATCAAAATTAGGATCATCGGGGGCTGGTTGAGGAGCTGCTCCATTAATGTATTTCTCATTTCTTTTACCTCGAATGTACCGTAGTACGCTTTGTGACCACTAGAGATAGTTCCTGCCATTAAACTTATGGCTAATAGCCATAATGTGATGGTCTAAAAATTCTGAAGCCATCTCTGAGGTTCTGTTTGGTACTAGGTTACTAGTTAGAGAGGAAGAAGATGAAGAAGTTTGAGTCTGAGAATTGGTACCGGACATAAAGACCATGGGAATTGATCGAAATGAAGGAGGGTCCATGTTACTGGAAGAAAAACTCAGTCACTGGAATCTGGAAATTCTCACCGGAATTTTTGCCGGAAAATCCAAAAATTGGCCAGAAGGTTCAACAATCACTAGGTTTGGCTGGAAATTAGAGGAGGAGGCCGAAACAGGAAGTCGCTGACAAAACGGGGTCCACACGCGCCGTCACACACTCGCTGTCCATCAGGCAGGTGTACTCCACGCGCTGCCGTGGAGACGTCGAATGGTCACCAGATTCTGGGCGTTCACCGATCTGGGTCTCCGGTTCTTCTGGGCTAGGCGGTGTAGTCCCACTCGCCTCCTACAGAGAGCCCTAGACTCGCTGGAAACCTCCACTACACTGTTTCTCTCGCCTTCCCTGGCCTCGGACAGATGCCCTGGCCTCTGATACCATATTGAATCAGAGAAGAACACTCTCTGTTTTGTATTATCTTATTCATGAGGGAAAGCTACAATACATAAGCTCACTAAGGGAGCAGTTACGAAAATACAATCAATCAAAATAAAGCCTAATAAAGACTAATAACTCAGTGATTAATTCTCTATAATCAGATCCTATAATCAGGGCACTAATCTAGGGATCCTAATAAATAGGTGATTTATTTCCTAATATTCTAACAAGTATTTAATATATGTTTGGTCAATATATAAAAATACAGAGACCAATAATCTACCTCTCTGAGGTGAAGTGCTTCTTTGACAGTCTCATTATTTGCCCATGCATATGAAAGTACATAAGCAGAATTCTGTAGATGAACAATGGGTGAGTATAGTTTTATGAAGTATGAAAAATATTGGTATGGAAGGGCAACAAGGTAAAATCACAATAGACAGATATAGATAGTTATAGACCTTGCAATGCCAATACCATTGTGGATGAGATAGGCCAGAGAAATGTCTTGATTTCTCTACTTGCAGACTTCTTCTTACAGAGTAACTCTCATCTTCATCTGGTTTGGTGAAACATCCTTACACTGTAGGTCCAAAACATTCTCAGTATATATATCATTTTGCAGCTGCAAATTTCAAATGCAGTACATATATCAGATAATTAGGCAAGACAATTATTGTTTTTTTTTCAGTAGTAAAATGTTTGTTATAAAAAAAAAAAATTAATGCTAACAGGTACTTTAAAACAGGAGAGAGTAAGACCTCATCAATTTTTCCAAGTGCTTCTTTACATTCCGTATTTGAGGGGTCCGCTTTATAATATTGTCCATTGCAGCTCTCTTTGGCTCTCTGTATGAACACAAACATTAAACTATTTCTCACACTGGAAATATGATTTTGTACTGTTTTGATAAATTTATACAATGGATGAAATTAACAGAAGTCTGATCAAATTTTGTTTTGATTACCTGGTATTGTTTGTTTGCTATAAGTTCCAATCTGCAAGCTGCCTCTATTCTTGTATTTAGTTCTAACTCATTACCTTGATGTGGAGACCCACTTATGAATCCCTAAATACACCCATTTTTTGAATATAACATTAGAACATAAAACACACACCACATATTTGTATGTATGAGATTACAATATGTTGTTATTGTAGAAAATCATGCATCACTTACTATTAACTTCAAGTGTGGCAACATTCCAGCATCATTATCTGTAGTTTTATCACAGTATCAAACTGATATGAGTAGTGATTGATGAAATTGAACTGAACATTGAAATAAGTTTTAGATTCTCAAATCTCACTAAAGGTTTGAGTTTACTATGAAAATTTATCATCATGGGTTTCATATTATAGAAGTTGAAGATTCTTATTTTTGAGTTTAGAAGGAGAAGATAAAAGGTTGATTATTCATAATTACCATCTAATATATGTTGAACAATGAGTGGCACAACTATGCCGCTATAAAAATCACTTGCTATGAACAGCCGATTGTTCATGTACTCAGGGTGTTCTCCCAGCTACTGCAATAGTTGGAATCAAAGTTACAACCAGGACATGCTACAATTCTTTGCTTCTGAGGAAATCAGAGTTTATAAGAGCTCAAAATTTAAATTGTCTTAGTCATTTTTATAAGAGCTCAACAAGAGGTATCTCAACATTTAAAGATTTTTTTTCCATTTATGCCCTCATTAATTATATATATTGCATTAATTAAAGGGTTGGTGGTACTTATGTTTACTTTATTTCTCTCTTACTTGCCCCCTCATAAATTAGGGCATATGTGAAAAAAATTGTTTATTTTAAGACATACTTATTAGTTTTAAATGTTTTCTTAAATCACGTAATTCGGTTATTGAGTTCTTATAAACAGGATCAAAAGGAGTATGCTTTTCTGGTATTTAGGAATGTGCATGGGTCGGAATGGGTAGGGCCTGATCCTACCTATTGCAGCCCGGCCCAGCCCAACCTGGCCCATTTTGAACAAGTAGAGCTGGGCATGATGCCCACTCCAACTTTGATTCAAAGTGTCATTCGTCTTGTCTAGGGATGGAAATAGGCTAAGCCAAGCTTTAGCTAATCAAGTTTATCAAGTTTGAGTCTGTAATGGGGCAGAAGGCTTGAGCCTATATGCAGACTTTTTTTTAGACTCAAACCTGAACCTTCGTAGGGATGGTCGAGTTTGAAGCCTTTTTAAAAGTCCACTTACAATATAGGCCTTTTAAAAGGCCTCATTGTAAGCCTTGGAGGCCATAAACAGGCTTTGTGTAATATACCTTTCATAAGAACTTGTGATTTTGTCTTGCTGATGATGTGTCTGATACAACCAAATCTTGTGGATCCTTGGCATATGAGAATCCAGTGCCCACAGGTGCATCTAGAAATATAATGCTCGCAGTCTGCAAATCGATTATCAAACATTAGATATTAGATATGTTTGTCTGACCAAATTGAAGGGATCATTACAGAAAAATACACTACTACCCTTTACCTTTGTCCACGGATAAGGTCACAAATATAACTCTGGAAGACCTCCATTATACTATGAGTCATTCAAAGCCAGTGGACCTGCAACAAAAATATATATGCAATTTTAGGGTACAAGATACTGAGTTTTTAAGGGTTTGTTTTATTTCATGTCGACCATCAATTTAATTGATTTTCATATACAATGTTATTTACCATTTTGGCTTCTTGTGTATGTTTTTTGTTCATCTTAATAGTGTTCTCATTTTATGTGGTAAATTTGTTTACCGATGGAATTATCAATAGAATTTTCTGTCGGAAATTAATCAACATAATTTTGTCGGTAATTACGTATAAAGCAAGACTTGTAAATCTGTTGTAGTGAAACTCTTCTGGTAGTCTGAACAAAAAAAGAAACTCTTCTGGTAGCTGAAGGCAGCAGTCTCCAAATTCTGAGTGTATTTATCCTGTACCTCAAGATTGCATCTGTACCACTTCTTCACTGTTCCCTGTGTTCAGTTTCAAAATTGTGAATCTCACACACATACAGACATACTCTTATTGTCCCAAATGTAAGTCATTTTTAAGTAATTCACACATACTAATAAAAAAATTCCAAGTATTAAATTTCTGGAAAAAAAAATGAAGTTATTTATGATATTACCCTTATTTACTATATATATCAAATTCTAACATCATATTAATTTATACTCTTTCTCACTACCTATATTAAATAAGGGGGATTCGCTATAAAGTCCCAAGGAAAAAAGATTAATTTCCAAAAAGTTTCAATTATCATTTCTTACACTATAATTTGTCATGGCATGGGACATATTAGTAATTAATGTCTAATGTCTAACCACGTATTTAATATGGGTTTGATCAATATATATATAAAAAAAAAATACAGGAAGACAAAAAAATGTACCTCTGATATGAAGTGCTTCTTTAACAGTCTCATTATTTGCCCGTTCATAAGAAAGTACATAAGCAGAATTCTGCATATGAAAAATGGGTGAGTCTGGTTCTATGAAGTATATGAGAAATACTGGTATGGAAGGACAATAAGGTAAAGTCACAACAGACAGATATAGATAGTTATTGACCTTGCAATACCATTGTGGATGAGATAGGCGAGAGATGCGTCTTGATTTTTCTTGCAGGATTCTTCTTCTTCCAGATTGAGTCTCATCTTCTGGTTTTGGTGAAACAGTCATACACCTTGCGCCCAAAGCATTCTGACCATTTATATCATTCAGCAACTGCAAATTTCAAATGCATTATTTTTCAGAATGCACCTCAATTTGCACTTACACAAGCTTAAGTTTGGAAAGTACCATTAATTTTTGAAGAAGTTATAACATAATTTCTTGATATGTATAAATTATTTGAAATTTTCTTGACTTCCTGATGGGCCCACTCAAGTCATATATGAAAATATGCCTAGCCTCACCAAAAATTTGGGCCTTTTGGGTCAGGCAATGGGCAAAGCCCGCTGCTCTATCCGTTCAGGCCTGGCTTAAAATGTGTTTGTGTGTGTATTTTTTTATTTAAAATATAGAATTAAGATGCAAAAATACCTATGAGCTTTTATTAAAAATGCATTTAACACTATACACCCGGAAGTGCCAAAATAATGGTATATTAGGTTAAATTTGGTGTGCCGTCAAAAAATATATGATGTTGAATGCACTTTTAATGTAGCGGTGTAAAACCTCGTTAAATCTCTCTTTGGGTCTTGAATTCAAGTCTTAAAAAGATATATTTATATTGGAAGGGGCAGCTACAAATCCCAAAACTTTTACCGCATGATAATATCAAAATTTGTACCTTAACCCTAAAATATAAATTATAAAAACTATAGCTCATTCATCCTTCAAAGTTGGGTATTGGGCAACTACCCTGCCAATGTTCTCAAGCAGCCGTACTTACCGGATGCTAATAATTGTTTCTTTCTTCCCTTTTTATTTATTATTTTTATTTCTTGCAGTAAAATGTTTGTTAGAAAAAATTAATGGTAACAGATAAATTAAAACAAAGAGAGAGAAAGGCCTCTTAAATCTTTTCTTTTCTTTTTTTTATATCAAAATTTTAGGAAATGAGTTGGGTTCACCCACAGTCCAAGGGTAGAGCGAAATCTCCTTTCCTCCTGTGATACCAATGTTGGGTAGAGCGAGTTTAGGTGTTTACCTAAGCACCTAAGAGCTAAGATGTCTCCTTCAACGCCTTGACCAACTCCAAGATCGACCCCCTCCCTTTGGTGAGAAAGTCCAATCTTTTTATCAATTGAGCCCAATGACAAGAAGGTAGACCTCTTCAATCTATACAAGTGCTTCTTTACATTCCGTATTTGAGGGGTCCACCATATAATAATGTCCATTGCAGCTCTCTTTGGCTCTGTGTATATATGTTAAAAAAATAAAATAAAAATTACATAATGGACAAAATTTAATTAACACAAGTCTGATAAAATTTTGATTTGATGATTACGGTTACCTGATGTTGTTTGTTTCCTATAAGTCCCAATCTGAAAGCTAATTCTATTGATTTATTATCTTCTAACTCAAAAGCTTGATGTGGAGACCCACTTATAAATCCCTAAAATACACATCATATCCATTATTTTTACAAAAAAACAAAAACGTGTTAAGTATTGGAAATTGAAAATTAATTAATTAGAACATAAAACACACACAGCACTTACAATTAACTTTAAGTGTGGCAATATTCCAGCTTCATTATCTGCAGTTGCATTAAAGTACCAAGTTGGTGATTAGTGTGATTGATTTAAAAAGAAAAAAGAAAGCTTTAGATTTTTTAAGTCTAAAAAAAGGTTTAAGTTTAGTATGAAAACCAAGGTTCTTAAACCCGACTGACCACTAAACCGGCCAAGGTATTGGGTCAAAGATTAGTGGGTCAGACTAGAACTAACCCAGACCAATGAAAAATTAGAGATTTGAGGGTTATTAACATAAAATGTTTTTAAAAAATCTTTTAAAAAATATTTTTTTTAAAAAAAAATAGTGAACTGGGTTGATACCCAGTTTGCGGTCCCAACCGGCCAGTCCAGTCCAAGTTTCAAAACCCTGATGAAAATTCATCATCATGGGTTTCATATTTTAGAAATTGAAATATTTTTGGAGATTAATTAGTTAGAAAGAGAAGAGATAATTACCATTTAATATATGTTGAACAATGTGTGGCACAAATACGCCACTAAATGAATCACTTGCTATGTTCATGTACTCAGGATGTACTCAGGGTGTTCTCCCAACCACTGCAATTATTGGAGTCCAAAGTAACAACTATTTGCTTCTTTATATATATATGTGTGTGTGTGTAAATCGGAGTTTATATTTCTTTTTTTTATTTAATATTTTTGTTATTTAAGACTGCCCATGGGTCAAGACGGGCAGGTCCGAAGCCGGCTCCGGCCCAAATTGATAATCCTACTGTGATTTTAAAGTTAGAAAAATTAATATTTTTGGACCCGTAGTTTTTATTCTATTATATCTCAATCCTTAATTATGATTTGGTACAACTTATTTTTTATCATTCAAGATATAAAGTTGTTAAACAAAGTGTCTGTGATTTTATCATTTGATATGACTTTTTTTTTTTGGAATTTTTTAATAGTGAGCAAAAACCATTTTAGAGGGAGTAAACTGTAAATTCATACTTGTATAATACACACACACCCCTTTCTTAAGAACTTGTAAGTTTGTCTTGCTAATGAAGTATCATTAGACGCCAAACCTTCAGACTCTGTAGCATATGAGAATCCAGCGCCAACAGGTGCATTTAGATATATGATGCTAGCAGTCTGCCAAATTTATGATCAAACATGATATGATATATATATATATATATATATATATATATATATATATAAGACCAACTTGAAGGGACCATAACAGAAAAATACAATACTACCCTTCACCTTTGTCCATGGATAAGGTCTCAAGTATAACTCTGGCAAACCCCGTTATAGTGTGAATCATTAAAAGCCAATGGACCTGAAACAAACAAGATTCAATTTTTGGAAGCATATAGTTTTAGTGGAAGCAGGTAACTACGTACCCTTGTTTGTTATGCAATTGAGAAAATCTAAACTGACTTTTGGACCTCTTAAAAAAGCAAGTTTAAGCCCAATAATCATATTTGGTTGAGCGTTGGAAGCAAATAGCCTTTTTTTTGCAAAAAGCCAGTTAAGTAGAGTTCTTATCTTTTGACTTTTCTTCATATCTAAACTTTTCAAACTTACTTATCAATATATATCATCTAAATGTTATAAAACTAATAAGAATAAGAGAAGAGAGAAAGTAGAGAGAGAAAGTCTTATTTCAACTATATAATGAATAGTTACAGAAGACCTCTATTTATAGAAAGAAAATTGGTCTTTAGTGTAATTTACACCTCAGGGTCATTTGGTGTAGTTTTCCCCTAAAACATAAACTGTACACTCACGGATTTCCTTCCCGTAGGTGTGTGTATAATTGTGTGCGGGTCCCACCAAATAGTAAATCACTATGCATAATACTATGCGTGGGTCCCATGTCATCTTGTAGTATTTGGAGACCGGGAGTCAATGGACATCCACATAATAAGTATATTCATAACACTCCCCCTTGGATGTCCATTTATGAATGTGCCTCGTTAAAAACTTTAACTAGGAAAAACCCAGTGGGATAAAAACCTAGCCAAAAAAAAGAGTACATCATTCATTGATACATTATCCAATGCTGCCTCATTAAAAACCTTTCTAAGAAAACCCAGTGGAACAAAACCTAGATAAGGGAAAAAGAGTACAGCGTGTATCGTCTCCCCCTCTTGATTACATCAGACTTGCTCCTCCTGATGACCACATTGCTTCAATATCATTCTGAGCATATCATCCTTTCTATCATCAAGTATTCTGTTATTCGTTGTGGAATAATAGAAACGTCCGATCTGATTGTTCATTGTATACTTGCAAGATCTAAATCTTTCAAGTAAAATCATAATAATCTTTTCATAAATATACATGTGCATATAGAACTTTAATAAATGTTTATTCAGATAATGATGCTATATGCACTATATGAATTTATTTAATTGATTATCCTCGAGAATTTGATGCTCCCAGCATCTTGAGTCCTTCTGGGACATATGTGTTTCTGGCGTCTTACGTCCTTCAAGGACATGTGCTTTTGGCACACATTAATATATTGTGGCTCATGATCCTCATAATCATTCATTACAACATATGCTATCAAATCAACATAAATGTCGTCAACGTTGACTTTATTTTTCGGTCCCATCGGATTTCATTCATAATTTATTGAGATATCATTATATTCACATATATTAAGTATCTGGGTCTCTTTTTGAACCACAATACTCTCTTCTTATAATATCTCTACTGAAGATAATAACTCTACATGAGATTGCTCTTCTGGAGCTTTTCTTAATTATCCTCAACTTGATCATCTATATTTTTATAGCTCCTTTTCTCTTTCGAGGATTTTTATCTTTAAAACTGATGGACCTGCAACGCTTCATGCGTGCTTTATAACAATTCATATAAGAGCATTTGCAGTTGGGACTTGTGACTTTGTCACTTTCTTTAGGTCAATAAATGCTTCTGAAATTGAATTATCTTTTCAGTGCACATTTCTTTATACGAGGATCAAAATGAGCTAATAATAATTCATTCTATTTTATCTCTTTACCCAATTTGTTTATTTTTTCTCCCCCTCATCTAATCATGTAGTGTATATCCATCTGTATGCATTACAGTGGATCATTGCACATTCAAAACTGTTAAAATGGAATTTATCTGGCTCCTGACCAAAAGCCAATTTTACAGGGAAAATTTTGTTGGCTTATATAATTGCTGCAAATATATATAAACAATGTTCTCATAATCATTGATCTACTCATATATGATTTTTGGATCATTCAATCTGGAAAATTACGCGCATAATATATTGCAAATTTCTAGTTGCAACCATCACTGCAAACTTTGCAGACTTATAATCTCACATCTAATCTTTCAATTTGATATATTTCCAGAGATCCATTTCCAATAATTATTTCTATTTGAGAACAAGCAGCACATAATATATGACTCGGATGATCAAACAAGTCATGCCAACTTTCCATATGATTTATCAACAAATCTAATATTCATTTTGGGGGAATCAACACAGAAACATTCACAAAGAATTATCACATAAATATTCACACTTGATATATATCATTCTCCCCCTCAAGCGTGAGACCTTAAAAATTAATTTATGGAATTTCCATACAATATTCCATAATAATAGCATATATGATATCTATTTCATTAAAATTCCACAGATTTCTTAATGCATTATCAATGCATAATTTTGTTACTTCTGGTAACAAAATTTTCATTTTTCAGAATCGACAAACAAATATATATTAAATACAAAATCATCAAATGGATCACTGCAGATTCATGAGCGCAATACTGTGTAATCATAGATGCATCACTGTGGAATCACAGGTGCAACAACTCGAATTGTCGTATGCATTTAAAGTCAAAAAGGTTCTAAGCTCGTGCTTTATAGGGAGCAGATTTGCAGAGATTTAACAGGACTGCGCAAATCTGTAGAGATTCAATAGGATTTAATTCGGCTATAAATAGAATAAGGCAAACGAACATGCCTCACAAACACACAAGCATCTGATAATATCAATTATCATATACTCACATATTTCTCTAAATTCTATTGTCATGGCAGGACCTAGCAATTTTATCCCAGTTTCTGATACATCTAAAACAACATTACTTGATGCTTTGTTGTATGATGATCAGCCCAACATGTCATTTACTTCTTTGTTATCTCCTAATCCTTTTGAGATGTTTATTCCTCCTTCTACTATTCCTCTTTCTGCTTCAAATGTACCTACTTCTCCCCCAAGAACAAGTGTTCTTCCTCAATCTACAAGGATTAAAGATACAATTGAAGCAGGTTCATCAAGAAGGCCTGTTAAAAGGTGTAGAACTATGGTCGAACTGATGGAGTCTACCAGTCAAGTTCAACCAATAGTCACAACAATCAATGAGCCAGCACTCACAAGCCAGCAAACAACCACCAGCCAACCATCAACAACCAGCCAGCCAGCAACAATCATCCAGCCAATTAGCAACTACTAGCTTATTGGAATGTAGTTGTTGTCATGTTTTACGGGAAATTATACATACCAACGGACTTCAATATCATAAACTTGAAGTTCACGGAAGGAAGATAGATATGATTTCCCATGCTGTTTTATTTGAAAATGTACAGGATAAATCTTACAATACTGACAGACTTCCAATGTTTGATTTTAGTAATAAAAATTTTGGAGAAATCAAACATTTTCTGACACAGTATTGTATAGATTTACAAGCATCAGGATATAACTTGATGCGTGATCCTGTATTGGACTATCATGAGATCCTTTGTGTTGGTTCGGAATGGGCTAAAAACCCAAATGAACTACCGCGGAGTTCATTTCAAACCAATATTGAAAATCCATTAGATAAAGGAAAACAGCCCGCGGTTAATATTCCATATGATATATCATCCCTTAATCAGGGTGAATTATATAGATTAACAATGGAGCAACGGGAAAGAATAAAAAAAACAACGCACCATGATTTAAGTGATTATTTTCACTTAACCCTAGATGATGCGAGTAAACAATTAAATATGTCTACTCACACCATACAAAAGATCTATCAAAAAGGAGGGTTAACTGAGTGGCCACACAAAAAACTTAAGAAATTTATGATGCAAATCTCGATATTACGAAGAGCTTTGCCTCATCTGGATCCCATCTTAAGAGAAGCAAAAAAAGAAGACATTAAATATTTTCAAAATGAGATGATTAAGGTTTGTAATGGAGTTGAGCCACTCGCTATTAAACTTTGTTGAAATAATATTGTCTTTTGTTTAATTGTTTTATTTATAAATATTCTTTCTCTTGTATTCACAAAAATTGTTATAATTATCTAAACACAAAATAATAGTAAAATAACCATAATCACAATTTATTTATTGCTTCATTCACTTCTGGGAATGAAGTTGGATAAAATTCATGATCCATAATTCATAGATTTGTTTAATCATGACAAGAAATTAATCCACAATATTTCTTGACTTAATCACAATTTTGCTACTGCAATAGCAAATTGGATATATTTATTTATAATATCAATCATGATCATACAATCCCTTGTCTCATAATTTAAGAGAATATTTAATGCCAAATATACAATTTTGAGGTCTTTATACAACTAATAGCATACAAAATTTATGGATCAAGTCTTGTTTCATAATTTGTCTCTTGGCTTCAAGCCAACTTGCCTCTTGGCATCAGGCTAATTTATGCCTCCTCATGTTCTTAGGCCAATTTATGCATTCTCATATCTCAATGGCATATTGATCTCATATGGCCTTTAACAATTTATCATCAGGATAAATATATAAAATAAAAGCAGTAAATAATAAAACAGATGGAACCCACTAATATATTTGTATATAATAGTGTCGTTGCCATAAATAATAAAAATGGTAGGGGAATATATAAATTATAAATAAATAAATAAAAATAAAAGGGAAGGGGGATATAATGCAGTAAATAAATAAAATAAATGACTGGAAATAAACGTGCTAAATAAAAAAAAAGAAGATGAAATAGGAATGGTAGTAAACTCACAACGAGACCTATCTCATCCAAAGGTAAGAAAGAGGATGCATATGCAAATGCAAATATATATATAATATATAGAAAGCAGTAAATAAAATAAATTAAAATGGAGCCCACTAACACTAGTGTCGCTACCATGAAAAATAAATAAAGCAGTAAAGAATTAAATTAAATAAATGGAGCTCACTAATAGATACTAGTATGCTACCATGAAATATAAAATATAAGCATAATAAAATAAACAAATGGAGCCCACTAATAAATACGAGTGTGTCTCCATGAAAAATAAATAAAGCAGTAAATAATTAAATTAAACAAATAAATGTTAGTAAAGTTAGTAAATTAAAACAATTAAAAAAATATTAAATCTAGACTTCTAATATGGAGTCAAATTAATAACAATAAAAATAAAATGTAAATAAGAAAGTTGAAAAACCCTACTAACCTGGATTGTCGACCGTCATATTTGTGGTACAGAAATATTAATAGTATAATATTAGAATAATAAATATTATTATAATAATAAATAATATAATATGTGATACATATTATAATATTATAATATTATAACATGTCCACGAAACAACTCACCTCCACGTCTTTGTTTTCATGTATATTGTGAATTACTGTATTCAGCACTTTATTGGTTGAGTCACGTGGGTGTTCGGTCTGAATTATGAAGGCTATGGACAAACATAATAAAGTAGTAGGCCATATATGATTCCATTTTACGTGGGTACATGGTCTGAATTATGATATAAAACAAACAAAATTAACATATATGCTCAACATATATTCAATCATATCATTTCGTTGGACCCACGTAAAAATTTTCACCTTTTCTTTCTTTCCTCTCTCTGTCGATAGCTTTAGTTTTTTTTTTTAATAATAAAGTAATAAGACCCATGGGCAACTAATTGAATGACTTACCTCCTCCTCCAATTCACGGCATTCTCTGCACATCAAGTTGAAAAAGAAGGTCGAGATTGTGAACCGAAAAAGGAGAGTAGAGAAGTAGATGATGGAGTAGAGAAATCGTAAAAACATGAAATTATCGATTTCTCAAATTTTCTTGAAGATTCGTCTATTCTTCATTCACTAATGCTTCTATTTCTTCTCCTTCTCGCTCTGTCCAAGTTTTTCCGCCAACATATCGGAAATATTTATGGATTTTTCAGAAACAGAGGTTAAGAGGTGGTGGATCTTAAAAGAGATAGAAGATAAGAAGGAAGCAAGACGCCACCTGCGGCATGATCAGAGAGAAAGGGAACAAGTTAGGAAGAGATGAGAAGCATATGATTGAGAAGCAATCGTGCTGATAACGTGTTATAAAACTAATAAGAATAAGAGAAGAGATTATAGAGAGAGAAAGTAGAGAGAGAAAGTCTTATTTCAACTATATAATGAATAGTTACAGAAGACCTCTATTTATAGAAGGAAAATGGGTCTTTAGTGTAATTTACACCTCAGGGTCATTTGGTGTAGTTTTCCCCTAAAACATAAACTGTACACTCACGGATTTCCTTCCCATGGGTGTGTGTATAATTGTGTGCGGGTCCCACCAAATAGTAAATCACTATGCATAGTACTATGCGTGGGTCCCATGTCATCTTGTAGTATTTGGAGACCGGGAGTCAATGGACATCCACATAATAAGTATATTCATAACACAAGTTTTTGTCAAAATATTTTTTTTCTTATAAAACTATACTCTTACATAAATCACATTACGCTAATTGATTTTCACTTCAACTTCAATTTATGAAAGTAGTTGAGATCAAAAAAAAAAAATCACTTTTGCAAACATTAATTCAAACAACATAAATAGATATATTGAGAGGATATACAGTAAGTAGTATTCTTGAAAGATTTCTCACATGAAACCTAATGTTCAAGTTTATAGAACTTATCAGTGATCCACAAATGAAGACTAAATGGGAAAGAAGAAAAACAAATATACCAGTTTGGTAGAAGAATCCATTAAAACCAGAACAACAGGACCTCCCACAAAGTATAGCAAAAGAGGATCAGTTTTTGGATGGCCTGTAGATTCCACAAATAGATAGTACAGTTCTGACTGCTCCACCCCTATATATCTTCATCATATATACCCAAACAACAACACAGTAAACCATTTGAGTTATATCATCTACACCACACTCAAACACAAATTGAAAGAGATAGTGAAGGAATACTATTAATGAGTAGGTACCCAGATTCAAGTTTGAAGGGGAGTTCACCAGGAAAGCCAGGAACAGACTTGACTATGTGACCACAATCTGCATTTATGAACAGAACCAGAAGAAGCACAAGCTTTGTGAAAACCTAGTTTGTTAAGTGAAGCTGACCATATGGTTGCCTTTTTCATTCTTTGCGTGAATCAAGTTGTTGAAGAAACTTCCTTGTTTATAGTTTCATTTTTTTTCATACGACTGTATCTCTTCAACCAATTTTCTTCGTTTTCTCAAAGTCGCACGTTTTAGAAATTCTTCAGGTATTTTCTTTTTTCTCATGGCTGAAATAACGAGTTACACATAAGACAACGAGGACCTTAGTTAGAGGTACCGAATGTTGGTTTGGATAGAGAGACATGAGAAATTGAATATACTGGTAGTTTAATTACTGATTGTTTTTTCTCTAAAAATAATCATCACATATCTGATACTTCCTACATTCTTATATATAATACCCCTTTTTTTAAATGGGCTGACCCCTTTTTATAAGGTCTTGATAAAGTAATTTTACAATCACATCATTTATTCCATTACATTCTCTTTTATCATCTTCTTATTATCACTTTCTCTTTCACTCATTCATAAATAAGGATATTTTTTTAAAAAATAATCATATTTCCTATATATTTATTATTTCTGACTAATTTTAACTATTTTAGAATCTCACAATTTGATTAAAAAACCTTATATTTAGATATAGAGGGAGAATCTCATTGTCAACTATTTTTATCCCAGCTACTAGCCTAATTTGTCCACGTGGTAGGTTTTTGAGCACCTGTAATATCTCTTAGCAAATTGAACAGGAAGAGATGAGTTAGCTACTTGTAGAATTGTTTGGTAGCAGGTGTAGTATAACTCCCAGTTAAAATAATCTAATTTTCATATGATATAATCTAATTTTCATATGATACTGATAGTGAGATAGTTAAAGTTGGTAAATCGAGCCAAAAACCTTTAAGGGACATGTTTGAAAATTAGAATTGTTAAATGAAGTTGGCTCTATAGGACCAGCCTTATAGGTCTGAGTGCTTAAAAGAGTCGGCCTTGTAGAGCCAAGGGCTGCCTATTAAGCCTTTTAATTTTTTTTTTAATTAACTTGACCGAAATTGAGAGTATGAGGGGTGAAAGAACCATAAAAGTTTAATCACCATTTTCCGTGCCATCTCTAGCTCTCCTATCACTTTCTCTACAAGTGTCCAAACTTTCAATCTCAGTCTCTCACTTACTCACATAGTATCATGACTCACTCACTCTCACTTACTCACGTAGTATCATGACTCACTCAGTATCATGACTCACATTTGGTGAGGCTAACTAACACTTTTTTGTTGACTATGTTTATTGTGTTGTTTGGATAAAAAAACAAGTTTGTAATTTTGTGTGAGAACTATTATGTCCGTTCCTTGCTCAATTCAATACCCAATACCACATAATGGAAAGATTTTATGGAATAAGATTCTAATTTTACAATCACTAGCACTCCGATTACGATTTTCAATACAAAAGTAAAAATAGGAACAAATATCTACATAATTCCATACAAGTCTTTTAAAGATTCCAATATGAAAAAAGTATTGATATCTTGTACTTGTACTGTACTTCTGTTATTATATCAATTATCATTTCAACAATCAACTTGACATCTCTCAACCCCACAACCGGAGCTAATAACGGACAAAATTCAAATATTCTGAAGCTTCCATTCTTGACAAAATCTTTGATCAGGGAAAATCACCTTGACATCTCTCGACCATAAAAAACCTCACACATAATGGCCACATAACACTAAAACTTGTACAAACCATGCCAAGCCAATATTGGATATATTGTTCCACGTCAAGTCATCAAGATTATGGAATCGCCATTGTTCTTACGGTAATAGGAACAAAAGGTACGACAAATCACATATAATAAATGAACTGCCCTTGTTAATGAGAAGCACCAGACATGCATTGTTCTAGAGGAATATCTGACAATAGAGGTCAAAATGTTCTAATGATATCATAATACGTGCTCTTATGGTCATTACATACTAACCAAACTAGTATACGATTGTAGTGCCTGTTCATGGTGTCCAACATCTTTAAACGAACATCATCAATTCTGGTCTGCAGTACACATTGTTCTGCTCGTCATCCTCCAGGATGGGGTAAGCGGCCACAAGAGCGTCCTGAGCTCCGATGTACAGTGAATTATAGATCTTCCAATACACTTCCCTAACCTTACGCGCCGGGTGAAACAAACCTTGGAGACAGTAGTTAAGTACAATGGCAGCACCCAAAGCTACCCTCATTCCTTCAATGGCTTCCATGACAGCGTTGATGACATGAGGAGAAGTTTCAAATATATTCGGCCATACATAGTTCAACAAATGGATAAGAGCGTCCTCACAACCCAGACCAGCCACACCCAAAGCCATGTGCTTCACAGCAGAAGCAGCAGTCTGCCTGTGAACCAAATCCCTGTCCATGAGGGCATCCTCAAGCAATGGAGTCACAGCATAGATGTAGTCTTTTCCCATTTCACCAATGTACTCAAACAGGAAAGAAAGGGATTTCAAGACACCATTTTGCACGTTAAGCTCTGGCACACGATACTCATTCATCAAAGCTGGCAGAACCGTAAAAGGCGAACAGGTTTCAGCAACTATGGCAATAGCAACAGTTGTGCAAACGCGGTTTTGCCTCTCCTGCACCTTGAGGTTATTTAATAGAGTGGCCAGGACATCTTGCGGTCCAATGGCTTTGGCAATATATCCAAAAGTGTTCACTGTGGCACGACGAATTCCCTTCTTGTGTGCCTTGAGCATCTCGAGAAGCTCAAAGCAGATTCTCATCCACTCTCTTGCAGGCACAAACTCAGCCCCACGGTCAGCAATCCTACCTACAAGATCAATACAGTTTTCCTGGACCTTCTCATGCCTGTTCTTCAAAATTGGGGTTAATCGGGGTAGCAGATCCTTAATAGGTGGCGTCATCTTTGTCATACCAATAACATTGACAATGGACTTGAGTGCTCCAAGAATTGAACCTAAAACTTCAGGATACTCTTCTCCCAGATACTCATACAATACAACACCAAGATGGCCCATCAATTGTTCTTCTTGACACTGCTTCATAACCACAGCAATTCTTGAAATAAGATCTGCTGCTTGCTGCCTCACCTTTGCACTCTTATTATTTAACCGCCACTTGATGGTACCACAAATCTGAGGAAGATAAGCCTTCACCCTATGACCAAGAGCATTCACAACTGCGCCAAATCCGTTGAGCATCACATTAGCATCATCACTGGTTTGCTCTTGGAATGCATAAAGAATACCGTCAATCAGTAGCTCTTCCAACCGAGCATCTATATCAGCTGCACCCAGGTTGGTAACCACCTTCTCAATGGTTTCCATCACCATTCGCCTGTAAGGTTCACTCTCATCTTTAAGGTCCTCAACAATTCTCCCAACTATATCAGCAACACCAACTTTGTTGGCTATCTCAACAGTTGTATCTACAAGTTGCCTATAATTTCTTCTATCCAAAGCCATCCTCCTAACCCAGAAATTTCTGAAAAACTCTGGCAGAATGTCATTCCTAATATACTCAGCCTCCACACCCTCAGTGCTAACACACTGCTTCACAACTTTCAAAACAATTTTCTTCATTTCTTCGTCAGGTGACTGGAACTCACGAATCAGAATCAGCATGACTTCCTTGGTATAGTAACTAGCATACAGCGCTTCCATCAAAGGAATGATAAACCCAATGGCCTTAAGAAATGCAGCCAACACCTTTCCACGGTGTTGTCTTATACCCTTCCACAAGGGCTTTAGTACAGAGTCAAAACTTTCAATTCCATAAGGAGCGGAAGCCTCAGCTAGAGCAGCAAGTGACAATGCAGTGATTGTTCTCACCTTCTGATTCTCATCGTTCAGTCCATGCTCTATAATTTCCACGAGAGATCTCAGATGAGGCAACACAGCACAACCAATCAAGATGGCAATCTGTTGAACAATCTTAATCCCAGTATGGCGGGCTTGCCATGATTTCTTACTCTGACACACAGCCTTCAAGAAGGGCAAGAGTGCAGGGATACCGAGAGCAGAGGCAACAACGCTGAAAGCTCTAGCGGTAGTGTTCCTAACATATTCATCAATATTGTCAATATCAGGTCGCATAGCTGCAATCATTGTTGCCAAGCCAGCTGCTTTACTCAGATTGGAAATAATCTCCCTACCTTCCACACGTGCATAGTAATCTTCATCGATCAACAGAGGTTCAATAACAACAAGAATCTTATGGACATAAGGGCGAACAAGCTCATCCAATTTATACAGAACTCTGTCAATAACCTTAACCAAAAGATGCCTCTCTTGATCCTCAAGAGTAGGTTGCATGAGCAATGGTAGGATCCTGTTAAACAGTGGCCCTGCTCCAAACTCACGAGCTTTGTCTGTAAGCTGTCTTAATGCAGTTTTCCTCTGTGGTGGAGTTCCATTCTTAACTTTAAGAAGAAGCTTCATAATCTTCCGCTCCTTCTGTTCTTCTGGTGACAATTCCTCTTCATTTTCTTCATTCAACAATGCCCCAAAGTATTGGTAATCTTCAGGTTTCATGAATGGCAAGCCACCAGGCGCTTCCTTAGGAACATCAAACTGTTGACCACGGTTCTCCTCAGGGATTTGATAAAGAGGAGTCCCCAGCGGAGTTGGGGTGGCAAGAAGCTTCCTTGCAGGAGTTCTGATAGGTACATATGAAGCCGGAGGCTCCAATATCTTATATCCTTCTTGGGGAAACATGGCATCAAGTTCCTCATCCGTTAATGGGCGATTCCTCTCTTCAATATCCCTCTCCCATCTCAACAAATTATATTGCTCTGGTGTAATGGCACCCCGCAAATTGATTGCCCCAGGAGTTGGAGTAGCTAACTCAACTCCTCCAACAGGAGTCACACCTGGTGTATAAGCAGCGGCAGGTGTGGCTCCTGGCAGCGGTGTTGCACTACCCATAGTAGCAGGTGTCTCATCCCATCTTGATCTCTGCTTCTTAGGAGTTGGCGTAGCCATGCCAGAGAGTTTTGGGGTGGCATCCCATGCCATACCAGCAGGGGTAGCACCAGGTGTAACACCACCAGCCGGAGTGGAATCAGAATCGACCATTCTTCCCGGAGTAGGAGTTTCATCCCACCTATTCCTCCTTCCAGGAGTCGCATCCGTTACTCTCCCCGGGGTTGGAGTTGCATCCCATCTACCAGGTGTGGTATCAAGCATATCCCAGTCTGAAGTTTTGGCCTTCTTCGCGGCCCCTTCATCCTGAGACTGGTCCCATCTATTTCTTCTCTTGGGCGCTGCCGCAGCATCAGACTCCTTACTTTTCTCCGGAGCCGCCTTAGCCGCTTCCTCCTCCTCCTTCTTCTTCTCTGCAATAGCCCTCAGAGTCTCCTCTTTCTCCCTCTTCAAAGCCTCCTCCCTCATCACATCCGCGTACGTCCTCACCGACGGGTCAGGGGTCTTCTCACCAGCGGCAAAAGCATCGTGCCGTTCTGGCGATATAATCCGATTCAACCTCCTCTGCCTGTAATCATCTTCTCGATCAATAATCCTCTGTGGCTTCCGAAACCCAACATCCGCATCTGCATCACCGACTCCGGGCATATCCTTCAACAAGGACTTCGGAGCAGTGTAAGACGCCAATTTCCGAGCAACCTCGTTGTCCATAGCATCGAGATTCTCCTCATCCTCGTTCGCGGGAATAGAAGTGAGATAGGCATCTTTGTCGCTACCGCCATAAAGGTCCGTATCGAAGGTCACCGATGTAAGAGACGCCAATTGCTGCTCCATCTTCCTCCGCTCTTCCTGCGTCTTCGCAATCTCTGGGTCCAACGACGCCATTACTGATAGGTCCAAAACGAAACTATCTCACCAAGCTGGTAGTGTTCCAAAACCCTAGCCCCTGAAAAATACCACAAAAATTAGAATTCGAGTTCGCAACAACCAAAATTAGATACGAAGATATATTAACATGCGAAGTAGGAGGTGAGAAAATTGAGAAGATGACTCACCAATACACGATTTGGGGTTTAGTCCTCTGTTCTGATTTCGGAAATGCTTGGGAAGAGAGGAGTGGAATATTTCGGCCTAGTCGGAGTGCAAGATGTACATAATAAACGAATAGATTTAACGGATTGAGTCGGCAAACACTATACTGGGCCGGGTTTAATAGTACTTAAAACTTAAAATGGTCAGTATTTTATTGGGCTGGCTTCAAGCCTTTTGACCAAGATTGACCCCAAAAAAAAAATGCTAAACCGACCTTGATGGAGGGAAATTACGTGGCCCTTTTTACCAAAAAAAAAAAAATTACGTGGCCCTCTCAAGAATGGAACCGGTTTTCCTACCAAACAAATTGTTTGGTCAATTACCCTTCGTACTTGGGTTTAACTGACGTGGGGGTCGGTCTTCCTCACCTTTAGGGAGGGGGTTCGATCTCTGCGTTAGTCAAAGCGTTGTGTGAGGCATCATAGGGGTCTAGGAAGCAGTGGTAACGCTGGTAGAGGTAGAGGCATGTGTACTTTTTGACCAGTATCCCCTGTGAACTGGGCTCCAAACGCCCCACCCTTGGATTATGAGTAAGCCCGAACCTTATCCTTAAATTTCTTTATCAAAAAAAAAAATTGTTTGGTCAGTTAAGTAAATCTAGACCATTGGATCTAGCTTGAACAATTCAGATCTACATTTTTAAAAATATAGATTTTGTTAAAAAAGAATGTTTTAATAGATATAGAATCTAAAATAAAAAAATTTCTTACCTATTATTTTCTTGAGGAATGATTTTTTATTTAAAAAATTATCATTTAAAAAATCTCATATAAACCGTTCAAAATCAAATATGAATGTTTCAAACCTACTTAGATCTCCTTATTAAGCTTTCTGGTTAGTAGAGAAACCAATTCCCTTTAGTATGTAGGCCGGAGGGGGCGGTAATTGAGATTCACATTGGCATTTAGTAGTATATAGGCAAAATCAATTTATAGTTGTCAATGAGAGTTGGCACAGATGGTAAGGGATCTAGGACTAGGCCTTTGAATCGTGGGTTCGATCCCTTCTGCCATCGCTGGGACTCTTTTGGCAGGCGATCTTGTAAGTCCCCTCTAAGTGCTCATAGAGCTCAAGGCTGTGCCCCAACCCCAGTAGGGGACTGGTGTCAAACCCTTCCAAAACTTTTTATGTAACAAAAAAAAAATTATAGTTAGGTTATGGCAAAAAAAAAATTATTAATTAGGGGATGAAAGTAAGAAATAACTCATAACGTTGGAGGGTCCTCTTTAAGATCAAATAATTTTGTTGAATTTACTATCTTTTTTGGGGGAGTATAGTGTTCTAGTGCTCTTTTAGATTAACTTTTGAAAATAGTTTTTGGTATTTAAAAGGTAAATATGTGAGAAGAGTTTTATTTCGGCTTACACAAAACCTAAATTTTCGAAAGTTTTGAAATAGGCGCCTAATCTCAATTGTGTAACATCCTAAATTTTTGGGATTTATAAATTGAGATATTATAATAAGAATTTAATTATAATATGGGATTAATTAAGGAAAATTGTCCTACATGAATATTAAAGTTAATATATGGAATTTAAGGACAAATAATTATGAGAATAATATATGAAAAACTAAATAATGATTTTTGGCCTAAAATAACCATAATAATTTATTTAATTGAAATTAAGGCAAATTTTCTTTAAATTAATTTAGGAAAATAATAAATTCAAATATGCAATACTTTTAGGCCTAAAAATTTACAGAAATAATAATATTAGGAATTGAGGAAAATCCTTATATGAGATTAGAGATTTTTTTTTTTCCTAACATCTAACACCTATAATTAAATAAAGTAATCTATGGAACCTAAGCAATACCATATCCTCTTAGGGGGTGTTTGGAAAACACCCAAAATCTAGGTTTCACGCAAGCCGAGACAAAACTCCTCTCACATACTTACCTCGTACTACGCAAAATCTAGATTTTGGAAGGTTTCCAAACGGACCCTTAATCTCCATACAGCCCAAGTTTTGAAATTCCTATTTTCATTGGCCCAACTCGTCTTCTCACTCTCTTGGCCCACAAACATTAAAACAAGACCCCATGCAACCCATTAACCTTCATTGGGCCTGTTTGGATTGGCGGTAGGAACGGTAGCTTAAAAGCTATCTGACTTTTATAAAAGTTAGTTAGGAAAAAAGTCAGGTTAAGCTAACTGATGTGTGTTTGGATTGTTTGTTTGACTTTTTTGCAGAAGTGACTTTTTTTCTAACTGGGGTGTGTTTGGATTATTATTTGAAAAGTCAGTTGAGATAGAAAATGACTGAAAAGGACATGAATCATATTGAAATTACATATACATATTAGTTGTATATATTGAATTAATGAAAATTTTAATTTTAATTTCAAAAAAATTAAATATTATATAAAATATCGCTTGAACAGGAGCCAAAATATTATAGCGCCACTTATGAATAATAATCATCGCCAGCCTTATCCTAAATTAACTTATTAAACTTATCCTAAATTAATAAAAAATTAAATTTACCACTATTAAAAAATCTGAATAAAAAAATTGGATCTGAATTGGTTATGTTTTAGTATTTTGTAATAGGAGTAAAATCAAAAAATGAACATTAATTAATCCCCAAGTGATTTATACTATGGATGAAAGAATTTTTTTAGAAGACGTACACCCTATATTTTATACCGGAGGAGATATATTCTTTCAATTTTCTCCATAGTTCATTGCATCTTTTCTCTTTTTTTTTCCCCCTTAAAATAGAAATTCCAAAATTATGAGCATTTATTCTTGAAGCACACTTATGTTTGAAAACAAAAAGAACAAGACGAAGTCATGAAGCAAAACACAGGGGTCCCACACATTTGCCCTTGATGGGATTTGGCCAAAACATAGGGGTCCCACATATTTGCCCAGGACGGGATTTGTCCAAAACGCACAAAAAGCTAGGATGTGTTGCTTATAAAAAAGCCCACATTTTGTTACTTTTTTTGCTGCTGCCCAGTGAACGTAATGCGATTACCAAACAGGCTGCGTTTTTTTGGTCAACAAAAAGTGGCGTTTTTAGCTTTTTTTTAAGAAAAAGCTGAGTTAACAGCCTCACCAAACAGGCCCATTGTCTCCGCCCATATCCCATAAAAGCAAAACCAGACACTTAACCAATATCCATGTAGCCTATCACGTAAAAGACATCTAGCTGATGCAAAATATCAAGACCAGTCATGCAAGGAACCAGAAAACATTAACCAGAAGAGCAGGTTCACCAAAATCAACACACAAGCATCAAACACATCAGCAGCAAAAGATCATTAGCAGCGCAAGATCAGTTCAAGTCCATACACCTCGAGCACCACGCTAACCTCCCTTTGGACATTGCCTTTCGGTCTGAATCTCTGGTTATATATACATATTTTCCCCCTACTGTCTTCACCGTGTCTTGCTTAGCCGTTGATGAGAGTGAGACCGAGAAGCCTATGAGAGCCGAGAGAAGGAGAGAAAAGAGAGAGTGAGAGCGAGAGTGTGAAAGATAGAGAGAGTACCGAAAGAGAGAGGGAGAAAGAGAGTGGGTGATCATCTCTTTGCTCTGTTCCTTGCCGTCAAGAACAGAGGAGAACAACCGGTCGACGTGCTCATGGCCCAAATAGATCAGTGAAGGTATGTTAGCACGTTTCGTTCCCTCTAAACCCCGTTAGTTTCAATGAAAGATACTTATGAGAAATAAAGATAGTGACATACTTATGAGAAATAAAGATAGTAACATTGAATCCGAAAACACAAAACAGGGGGGCATCGGTGTATGCTTTAACTGTCAATGTTTTTCCTTATATTTTGCTGTCACGGTTGCCCACTCATTTTGCTGCATGTATTGCATGTATGTGTAAAATATTTGTGATTCATCTATAAATAAGTGTTATTTTAATTTAATAAGAAAATAGTGAAAAGGTAATTTAGTATAAGAGTTATTAAAAGTCATAAAAAATCTATTGTTGATAGATATAGATCTTATAAAGCAAAAAGGCACGTAGTTCAAAAAATGATTAATATAAAGAGCGTAAAGAGACTTTCAGAGGTTAACCATGAAAGTTGTATCACATTCCTATCATAAGAAGATATAAGAAGAGAGAAGGTCAAGACTCTGAAAAAATTTTCCATCGCTAAAGATCTTCCGCAATTATGGAGAAATGTTAGTATATGTTTAATTCTATTAGATGTGAAAGCATGATATTCTAAGATCCTTTATAGTTGTGTTCTTGTATGATAATATCTGAGTTGAAAAATACAGATTATGTCTTACATATTGTAATACCCTAAAAATCATATTTGGCCTAACCACTATATTTTGATAGAAAATATCTATTTTAAATAGGTGAATATGTGGTCTCAAATTTTAGTGTTATATTTATTTTTATTCATGGGCAATTTTTCCTAGAATTGGGAAGCCTAAAGACTAATTTTTCTAAATCTTATTAAGAGTCATAAAAATATCCTAAGATTATCATAATTTAGTATAATCTTTAATTATACCATTTTAACAATTAAAATCATCAGAGGATGATAAAATCAATTAGAGGAAATTAGTAGCAATTATTGGGCAATTGGAATTGCAATAATTGAGATACTTTAATAATTTTTGGAATTTGTTAATAATTAATTTATAAAGGTCATAATTAAGGAAATATCAATTAAATCAAAGACCAAATGATATTTAGAAGCTAAGATTAGCACACAAGAAGTTATTAATCATCAAAATTAAGTTAGAACTCTTGTCAAATTTTGGTAATTAAGCCTAGTAACCCCTAAAGCACTATATTAGCAATAGTAACCAAGGATTAATTAATTCTCCCTTTTAAGTAAAAATGGCGAAAATTTTTAATCAAAGAGTGAAAAAATTATATTAACCTTTAAATCTAAATTCTTGTGAAATTAATTGGACCAATGAGAGAATTTCCTTCTTAAAAGTGTGAGAACATTAAAACATAATTGAATAATTAAAATTAGGGGGGGACGGTTTCTTTAGGAACAAGGAGGAAAGAAATAATAACACATAAGTCAATTAAGTAGTGTGTGGGAGAAGATTGGAAAAACTTAAGAGAGCAAATTGTTTAATTTGGGGAGCAAGTTTTTATTTAATTAGGTAAAATTAGATGAGAATCTATAGGAATTAAATCATATCTTGAAATATTGAAACTAAGTATTGAAGATAAATACATATTTGGAATCAGTGAATTATGAGCTTCAACTTGGCTATTCTTGAAGTCATTTTCGTATACTTTTAGGATTCATACCTAAGTGTTTCAGGAAGTTAAAAATCACCATAAATCTAGTCGTAAAATTAGGATCACAAAAGTGAAATTAGATCTTAAATAAAAACACCAACTTACACCTAACTAAATTAGCATTTGGAAGTAATTAGGAGATAAAGTGCAACTTAATGAAGAAGTAGAATAACTTGGGGATAAAGCAAAGAAACTTAAGGAAGAAGGGGGAGGGGGGGACGATTTTTGGAAGTGTAGGGGCAAGATCTTTACCTCTTCACCAAGTAAAAAGATCAATGGTTGAGATCAAGCAAGAGTGGTTGGGAAGTTACCCATCTATGGTTATAAATAGAGACTCCAAGCTTCATGAATTCTCACCAATTCACAAGGCATAACCGAAAATTTAGAGAGGAAGGGAGTGAGTGGAAGAGCTTCAAGAAACAAGGAGCAAGGTTCTTCAAGAGGTAAGGAAGCTTTTAGTTGTTAGTGCAAGTTCTTAGTTTAAGAAGTAGAAATGTTGGGAAATGTTGTTTTGATCTTCAATCTCCCAAATATAGTTTTATTTGCATGTTTTTATGGTTTTCTTTGCCTTTATTTCGAAAAAATGATGAAGAAGAAGTATGGCAAAAAATTTTGGAAGATTATGATCAAAATAGCGAAACTCTAGTGAAATTTCATCGATTAGCGATTTTTGAAGCCAGTAGCAAAAATGCTGGTATTTTATAAAGAAGATGATGTTCTAAAATTATGAGAAAATTCATGGTGAAAGTAGACATATAGGGCTTTCTAAATATATAAAGAATGTGTCATTTGAAGTTTTGTGCAAAGAGATAAAAATTTCAGAAGTTAAGCTATGTTTTTTAGGGAAAATTCTGGGCAGAGGTTTGAAATGTTGAAACTGGGAATTTTTAGTAAATTCTGGGTGAATCCCAGTATTTTTCCTTGAAAATAGAGATCTCAAGGATTCCGGGAAATTTTACGGATCCTTGTTTTGATTTTTCTAGAATTAGTTATGATTTTCCAAAATTAGGCGAAATTTTGTCCAGAAATTCTGCACCAGCGTTTTTTTCCGAAATTTTAAGGGAATAATTGAAAATAAAACCGCTAAGGGTAAAATTGTCATTGGTGGCCAAGATATCTCTTGGAATAATGTTTGTGAATTAATAAAAACGATATTACCCTTTTAGGATAAACTGTGCACGTGTTCCGACGACAAACGTACCCAAAAAACTTGTCAACGAAGGTACGTACGCGTATTGTAACCTTAACTCTTATGCTTATGATATGCTTATATATGATAGTTGTATTCATATGCTGAAACTCTGTTTTGAAAAATTGCTCTCTGACCATTGAATCGAATACGGGTTATGGTCTTGATAACACTGTTGAGTTTTCCTAGCGCTGAGGACACAATAGGCCATCGTAGCACTGGTGAATAGTGCAAACTGGGGTAACATACATATTGCAGTGGTTGTGTTATGTTATTGCCTTACATGTTGTTATGATTTTGAAAGATATAATTGAGTACTTATTATGTGATATCTGTCATATACTGTTTACATAAGCATGAGGTTAACTGTTACCTGAGGTTCAAGGAGTATTGAACCTCAGCTCTTACCATAGCTTCAAGTCCGGAGAACCAAGGACTGAAGACAGAAGTAAGCGGAGAAAACAGAACGCGGAAGGACCCATCTGAAGATCCTATTTTTAGATGTGTACCGTTATAACACCACTCTGATAAATGTACTGTACATTATAAATACCACAGTTAATGATATATCAGCTACTCATTCTTTTACTTGCTCCGATGCTCTACTCTGATAAAAAGAAAAAAAAATTTATTCCGTTTTTGAAAAT
This sequence comes from Acacia confusa, assembly GCA_037074495.1. Classification (NCBI taxonomy): domain Eukaryota; kingdom Viridiplantae; phylum Streptophyta; class Magnoliopsida; order Fabales; family Fabaceae; genus Acacia; species Acacia confusa. The sequence goes on along the minus strand of CM073504.1, from coordinate 8,335,689 downwards.
TGGGATGTTACACATGTGATATCAGAGCCTGCGTTTAGAAATTCATGTTTTCCATATATGATTATAAAAGAATTTCTAGTTTTGAAAAGTTAGGGTTTCCAAAATTTATGATGATTCCTATCGATTTCATATTTTTTTTAAAAAAAAAATCCAAATAATGATTCACAAAATTATGTGATTATTTTCAATCTGAATATGTTCATTGACGATGTTGTCTTTAAAGATCTATGATTTTAAATTAGGAGGATTTTATTTTCGGTATGAATTTTCAATTTTGCTCGATCTAATTTTGATGGATTATGTGATTGATTGCATCGTCTAGATAAAGAATATTTAGATATTACATAAGTGAGATATATTTTCTTTTAGAATATATAAAACAATATATTACAGATAAAACTATTGGGCTTGGCGCAGATTCACCCCAACAGGAATTATTCAAGGATCAAATCTCTATAATCAGGTAAAATAATAACCGCCCACTAATTATACCTAAAATATAGGAGTGTGCAAATAATGCAGATAATGGAGATAATGGAGCCGACAGTTACTTATGGCACGATGAATAAAATCCTAAGGTAACTCCCATAAATAGGAGATCGACCTAACAAGGTACACGGCTTCCAACTCTGCCTCTTTACGATTCTGCATACACAGAGCACACACCCCCACTCCCTATCTGTATACATCGAACTACGTGGACTTTGATCCTCTCATGGGCACGTAGGCCCTAGGCATTAATCCTAAGTCAAGTCCCATATCTGTGTTCTTTTTCCAGAACACAATATATTTGGGGAAAAGAAAAGATGTTTTGACGGAGATCGCATTGAAAAAAAAAACCAACCGATTCAATGAAGGGATGTTTTTTTTTTTTGGAAAAAGATTCTCAGTCAGTTTTATAGATAAAGCAAGGAGAAAATCAATAACTTGGAATAATATAATGGATAATGATAACTTGGATATAATATAAAGGATAAAGATCCAAGTTGTTGCAATCTGCAAACTTAAATTTATAGTTGCATTATCCTTTTATATTATTATTATTATTATCTTTTCAATCATTCCAAGAATAACGGGAGAATTTAGATTTAAATCTTTCTCACTATTTAAAAAAAAAAAATTGGAGAAAGGAATCAGGACGCGTCTTTTAGCATGTGGATATATACGTTATATATATTTTTTAAAAAAATTACAACACATGCCAGCGAGAATTAAATTTGGAGGTAGGAGATGATGTGAAACTACACATCATCTCTTAAGAGAATTATGAACCAATTTGAATTGATATATATTTAAATTTGAATTCATGGGAGTCGCATAAGAGAATTATGACCTGCAAAATCAACTGAAAGGGGTGTTTCCAATTGCAACGTTAACTGTTGCGAATCCATCAAATCAAATTATACCGTTCCGCTTGGTTGGATTTTGTTCCGATTGAAGGGACTTCGGCCTTACATATTGAGTTTGCGGAATTATCAATTAAATATATAATATCAAGGCAGGTTTAACGGAAGGGAAAAAAAAAATCTTACGAAGGTTTTTTTATGTATAGAACTGTTCATATATATATGCTTTAATCTTTTGGCAAGTGTTTTGGGCCAGCGTTTTGGATTTATTTTTGGCCCAGAATTAATAAATACAATAAAGTTTTATCCATAAAGTTGTGAAAGTTGAGACGCTGAATTTTATTATTATTATGGATAATAATAAGGGTTTTAGTTTTCTCATGCTGCATAAGAAAACTAAACTTCCTACACACACATAAAATGGTGGGACTCACATATACATATATGAATTAATATATGTATGTGTGGGTCCTACTATTTCATGTATGTGTGACATGAGATAATTTTTTCCCTACAACATGAGAAACATTAATCCCTAATAATAAAGTTGTAAAAGTCTCTTTTTTTTTTTTTTTTTCCTTTCTTGGGCCGAATTTAGGCTCTAATTTTGGGTTATTTAGCTTCCTATTATTTGATTTGGATGTTGTGAATAAAAATGCCAATATTTAAGTTTTAGAATTAAGAATGGTAAATTTGTTAGTCATTAAAGTGGCCAAACCCTTATGAATTATTTTAATTCCAATTATTATAGTGATGTTTTAATTACCCATAACCTTGATACTATGAAATTGTGTTTATGTTGTGGGTGAATTAAATTTTATTATTATAAGGCGGTTATGAATCAACCCAAAGGTTGGTTATTTGTTTTTATAATAATAAACATGAATATTGGTGTTGTCCATACTAAAGTTGTAAATCGGATCGTTGGCGCCAGAGATCTAGCGGCCGGTCGCTTGCAAGGTCGTCAGGGCTCCGTGAAAGCTACCTACGCCGAGCCTTGGTGACTGACAAGGGATTGAGGGGTTTTTATTTTTTAAAATAATAAAGGTAGTTAGATAATTTCTCAAATTTTGCAATATTTCAAAATTTCAAATAAATCTTTTTGGAATTATTAAAATTCAACATATTTATTTATCTTTTACTAATTTTAATAATACTTTTCTCTCTTTTTTCCATTTGATTATTTTGACAAACACGGGTTTGTTATGATTGTAAAAACATACAAAAAATTTATATTTTTCACAAAATCTATAACTATAATTTATGGAAAAATTGCTGAAAATATTTCATTGTCAGATTTATTGACCAAAATTGAGTGAGTACAACCCATCTTTTGTGGGTGAAACCTTTCTTGAGTATTGTGAAAAATGTCTCCAGTCATGTACAAATATTTTTCGTTTTCTAAAAATGAGCTGCACCTAAATTCTTAAAAAAATTTCGCATACCTTTGGGTACTCAATTTTGAAATTAATTTTTTTTTTTTCAAAATTTGTCCAGAATTTTTTTTTTGAAAATTTGAAAATAATTTTATTTTATTATGTCTAAACAAATGGTCCACACCTCAGCCTTATCAGAGTAAACCTGTTTTAGATGGCTTGCGTACATGACTACATGTATGCTCTTGTTAACATTATATGAGTTACATTTTGATTAATTATTAGTGGTTGCTATTGCCTTTTTAACTTGTAGATTATTCTAAATATTTCAACCCCATCAATTATTATTATTATTTTTTGATATAATCAATTATTATTATTTTTTTATATAATAATCAATTATTAATTATTAGTGCGCAAACTAGCCAAGCCTGGTTAACTTGAAGTCTATTTTTGATTGGGCCAGCCCAGCCCAAGTTAGGGTTCGAACACAAACCTAGTGGAAAGACTTACTATAAAATCCGTTCACAAGAAACCCTAGGATTTTATTTCTGATAGCTCGGCGCTCGCATTCGAGGTGCTGGACGACGCTGTTACTGACATTTGGTTGCGGCTGGAGCTAGGGGAGATTGCAACATGAAGGTTCTCATTGGAAGCCTTTATCTTCTTCGATTTGATATTCTGGTTTGTTTGTAGTCTTATGTTCTGTTTGTTGCTTGTATCGAAATCTAGTTCAACATTGCGAATCCCACCACTGGATGCCAGAAGAAGCTTGAGGTCGATGACGATCAGAAGCTGTAAGATTATCGCTTCTCTAGTATATTTGGTCTAATTTTCATCTTCTTGTTCATTGCGGGTGTTTGACGGTTATGTGCCTCATGGTGTTGCACTAGAGATGAAAGGTTTGACTGAACCAATTTCTTGAATATTTGTTTTGTTAGTTGAACATTCCAATGTTTCCTTGACAATTCATATTTATTACAACGAATTTAAAGTCTGGTGCTTTTTTTATATTATTCCAATGATTAATTGTTGGCCATGCCCTCACAGTGGCCTTTAGATTTCCGAAAGACATGAATAACATCGAGATCTCTGTAATTACAATTGCAGTGATTTGCCTGACATAGTGTCATGATTTTGTCGAGTTCTTTTTAAGGATTCATTTGGTCCAATGTTATGCTCACTTTAGTTGCTCTGAATTATGTTTTTTTGGTTTTATATGTGAATGAGCTATCTTTTGGGGTTTTTTTTTTCTTTTTTCTTTTTTTTTTAAAATGTAACGTTATACATCCTGCGCAGACGACCTTTCTTTGACAAGCGAATCTCGCAGGAGGTTAGCGGTGATTCTCTGGGTGAGGTATGCACGTACTGATCCTTTTTGTCTGTTTCAAATTCTGAAGGAATGTAGAAGTTTATATATATACATTTTATTTTTTACAACTTTCTATCTACAGGAATTCAAAGGCTATGTCTTCAAGATCACTGGTGGTTGTGACAAACAAGGTTTTCCAATGAAGCAAGGAGTGCTGACCCCGGGTCGTGTTCGACTCTTGCTCCACAGAGGTAGATTTGTTTTAAAGTTCTATGGATTTGTTTTGGTTCTAGACGCCTGTTAATGTGTGGTACATTCCTGATATAGGTTGTGGTTAGTTATTTAATTGGCCTGAATGTTTTGTGAATGATTTCATTTGTCTTCCTGCCGTTGCTGTCAGAATTAAAGTGAAATTTTGGGTGTTATACTGTGTTATCTCTTTAAATTTTAGCTCTTTTTTTTTAAAAAAAACTTTCTTTTGTATTTCTTGACCTATGGTTCCAAGCCAAGCTTGTTTTCTCATTGAGAGCTTTTGTTAATTTTAGTATAGCTGTGCTAATGTTTTTGCATTGGGGATCTGAGCAGGAACTCCTTGTTTCCGTGGATATGGAAGGCGCAATGGTGAGCGCAGGAGAAAGTCTGTGCGTGGGTGCATTGTGAGTCAAGACCTCTCTGTTCTGAACTTGGTAATTGTGAAGAAGGGTGAGAATGATTTGCCTGGACTCACTGACATTGAGAAGCCAAGGATGAGAGGTCCAAAGAGAGCATCCAAAATCCGCAAGCTCTTCAACCTCTCCAAGGAGGATGATGTGAGGAAGTATGTCAACACCTATCGTCGCACCTTCACAACAAAAACTGGTAAAGTCTTGGGTGTCTCGAACTACTTTGTTTACTTTTGTCAATTCCATGACAGCTTAATAAAAGAGGGATAGATGGTCAAAGAGTTGAGGATGATATCTCTCCTTGCTTTATCCTAACTAGTGCTTGTTTGATGGATGTAATTTAGGAGGTGATGAAGTTAAACTCATACAGTGAACAATATCTTGGTCTTTTAGGCTCTTGCTCTTGAATTTACAATTCAAAGTCTTGGTAGTGACTCATTTGCAGATATTTTTGCAAATTCACAGTTGCAGGTCACATTTACTGTGTATTATAATGTTTGGGTTGCGATTTTTTTTTTCCTTTTTTGGATATGTAGCAAAATATCCTTTTTATGATAGACAATGAATTTTCATTTCTCCCACTGTGCGCCTTGATAAAGCTTGAGCTTGCACTGCTATGAAACACTCGCAGTCACTGAAATGTGACTACATGGCTTCTTTGTTACAGCATACAAGTCAAATAACTACATCCATAGATCAGAAGATTACCGTAATAATAGCTTGCTAGATTTTGCTAATTCGATTGGGGGATGAGAATAGCCTATTGAAATAGATAGCTGTTTTAGATTATTCAAAATTGCTCATAATTGTCATGGTTATGGTCTTTCTGATCAACATGTTTGATTGCAGGCAAAAAGGTGAGCAAGGCTCCTAAGATTCAGAGACTGGTCACCCCTTTGACCCTCCAAAGAAAGCGTGCAAGGATTGCACAGAAGAAGAAGAGAATCGCCAAGGCCAAGTCAGAAGCAGCTGAGTATCAGAAACTCCTTGCCTCAAGGTTGAAGGAGCAAAGGGAGCGCAGGAGCGAGAGTCTGGCCAAGAGGAGGTCCAAGCTCTCTAGCGCTAAGCAATCTGTTGCAGCATAGGCGTCTTTCTGAGAATATGGTGAAGGTTTAACCAGTCACCTTAGTTTTTGTTAGCTTTATTCCATGTTGCTGTTTATGATATATTCGTGTGGTTTTGCATGTTAGTTGAGATCAAACCCTTTCAATGTTGTTTTAATCTTATGTTTTGACGTTTTACTTGAGTTCTAGTGAATTTTGTGACCGTTATTTGGCGTGGTAACATTAATTTTATTTATTGAAATGCCACTTATCTTAATAGGAATATTAATGCAAAAGCCTGTAGGAACTTGCTAAGACTAAGAGTCAGGGGATACTATCTCCGTTTTATGAATTGGCATTCGTTTACAGCGTTTTACATGTTAGATGATGTTTGATTCTTCCTAAAGGTTGCTCAATCTCTCAACTTGCGAGAGCACAATCCAATAATCCATATTTCAACCAAAGAGTATTCATATGACCAGGATGGCTACCCTTCGTTCTTCTTTGGCGACATGTTTCTGAATTGATGGGACATGGAGCATATGGCCGGTGTTGAATGATCAATTCTATTTATAAAATATTAATATTTTAATATCTACAAGTTTATTGTAGCATATTTATAAATAAATCTAGAAGCGTCCCTTTAGTAAAATGAAGTGAAAGTTTCCAACCAAGTGCACAGGACCCTTATCTGAAAAAAGAAGACAACTGCACTGTTTTCTCCTTCGTTCAAGCACCAGTCGTACTGTTGTCTTCAACTCTTTGCCTTCGCAAATGAGAGTCGAAACTTTACCTATGTTCCTTGAAGTCTTTTTTTAACAAACTTTGCCTCCTTGAGTTCTAGGAGTCTTTAAAATTGTTAAGCGATAATCATCATTATCCGAGCATAGGAACATCCTCTAGTCAAGAAAAGACAATGAGAAGAGCAAGAAAAGAAGACCCACGAGTGTGGGGGGAGGCCACATGGTAATAAAAATAAGATCGTACCTATGTGTGATGGAATGGCTTTTCCATTAAACGTGGCAAGATCTATTTTCTATAGGAACACCGCTTCTTCATATCAAACATGCATTCGCCAAAAGAAAGTGATTCATTTTTCCATTTTTTGAGCTAGATTTTCTTGTGAGTTAGACGCATTGCACACTATCAGTTCCTATCATTCCACATGTTCTTCAAGTGTTGTAGCTGTCTCCAGCCATTGTAGGTTTTGGGTCAAGGCTTCTGAAATTTCAAACGACTCTACCTAGCTTGATGAGGAAAAAACTCAAAAGGATGATAATATTGATGGTCTTTTAGTTTAGAAAGGAGACGCGCACTATAAACGTTTGGTGTTGAGGTTTTTGGAGAGTGACAAGTTTTACTACAAGAAAACCTGTGAGATGACTCCATGATTTTGAAGAGAGGCTACTATAGTTTGGGCATTAATGTGGTAGCCTCAAGGATTGAGCTCTTTTATCTTTTACTATCTGCAGTCCTAAATATAGGATAAACTATGTTCTATATTTAGGACCGGAGGAGTAGCATATCTTAGTCCTTTAGTCCTTATTGATATTTGACACTTTGTCTCTTTCCTGCTGTATGGATTGATCTTTCCAGTGCTTCTATTTACCTCTTGTTTTCGTTTGGTTAACTTCTTATCTGGTTGGGAAGCCTAATATAAATTTCCTCACATTTCTTAATTCTTTACTTCTCCTGTCTGATAGCTTTTGTTCCTCCATTTTTGGATATCTTGTATGCCCCTGTATTTTTTGTTATTTCTTCGTTTATCTGGTTTGGTCTTATGGTTTTTGTTTTGCTCCATGATATCTGGCTTGCTCTCATTGGCTTTAATGACAAACTTTATGTCTCTAGCTTGTTCTTCCTGAGATTTTTTCAATATACCCAAGAAAGGCATATTTTAATGGCTTTTACTCTACACTACTTCTAATGCACTGGATGCTTATAGTTATCATGTTTGGTGGCAAGCCAGGGCTGGTATGAAGCATCAATAATACGTGTTTTATTTGGATTGTAGCCTTCACTATGTTTTCCCCCCCTTTTGGTACAACACTATCGTTTTATTATTTTTTTCCTAGCACAGTGGATAGGGAAGGTAATAGAATGTGGTGTAATGATAATTATATGAATTTGTTTGGTTTGTCATTAAAGAAAATGTATATAAGCATGAAAATGTTTGATTGGATTACATTAAACATGATAATATATGAAAACAATATAGTAAGAGATAAAATTGTCCATGCCTTCATATATATGTATAATGGGTTGAAGACTTGAAGTACATATTTTCATCAAATATATATAATAACCCTCTCCACATATATAATGATTAATTAATTAATTGCGTTAATAAAAAAACCCCCCCCTCTCTCTCTCTCTCTATATATATATATATATATATATAAAACACAAGCATAATGTACACGTTAGATTCATGGTAATTTTTTTATTTTATGCCGTGTACACTTTTGGTTCATAATAATTTTTTAATATTTAATGATAGAAATATTATGCTGTATGGGTGCATATTCCATGCCAAGCATGTTACATGCTTGTTATGTGCCCATCCCTTTATAGAGGGATGGGCATATTTTTATTTTTAGTTTTTATATATTGTATTTATTTATATTTAAATTATATGCTGCTTTTTGAATTTTTTTTCACCCAGTATCTCAAATTAATTAGTTTCCGGTCTTGCATTTAGTAATATTTATTTGTAACACCAGTATCATGGAAACTAATTAATTTGAGATATTAGGTGAAAAAAAATTTCAGAAAGCAGTATATAATTTAAATATAAATAAATACAATATATAAAAAATAAAAAAAAAAAAATATGCCCATCCCTCTAATAGAGGGATGGGCACATAACAAGCATGTAAATGCTTGGCATGGAATGTGCATTCTATGCTGTATACACATTAGGTTTATTAGGGGTGTTCATGGGCTGGGCAGGGCGAGACCCTTGCCAAATGCCCTGCCCGAAAGATCAATGGGCGGCAAAATGCAGTTCGGTGCCCAGCCCTGCTCGATAAAGGCCCTAACATTTTTGGGCAGGGCGATAATGGGAAAGGCAGGGTGGGCCCTCCATGCCCAAGTGGCCATAACCTATCACACCTTATATAAAAAAAAAGCTTCAATCATACATAATAAATAATATTACAAATTACAAATAAAATCCATAATTCTACAACTTGGGTCTTAAAATTAAAAAAACAATCATATGTCTTAACAAATAGTTAATATCCATAAGTGAACAATTAAATAACATCCATAATCTACTAATACAAGGCATCAAAAAATTGTAATCAAAGCCTTGTAGTCATCCAAAACTCTAAAAAGTTGCATCAATGCCCCAAATCGTCAAAAAAAAGAAGCATATGGAATCATCTACAAGAAAACAAAAACGAAAGCCTATGATTACATCATTTACATGTACAAGTAACAAGTAGTTGAAGGCATCTTAGCCTTAGTTTAAACTTTAAAAGTTGCAAATTACCTACTTCACAGCCACACTAGCCAACCATAACCATTACATTCCCCCTTCTCCAAGTGTAACATCTAGGAAGAAAATAAAACAAGTATTTACATTACAAAATAAGAATATATGTGTTCAAGTGTGTATATAAGAATTTTTTAGCTTCAAAATTAAAACTTACTTATAGGTTGAATGACATTTTCCGTCTCATCAAAATTATCAAACTCACGAAGCTTGTCAACAAATTCAGAGATAGACTGTCCAGATTGTAGCCAATTTTGGCTACAAATGAGTGCTTCTATCATTTTAGGAGATAGAGAGCTTCTATAATGATCAACCACACGTCCTCCGGTACTAAAGGCGAACTCAGAAGCCACTATGGAAACCGGCATAGCCAATACATCTCGTGCCATGTGGGAGAGAATTTTATATTTTTTTCAGAATTAGCTTTCCACCAAGATAGTATCTCAAACTCAGTTGCAGAAGGGATTTCATCTCTTAAGTCAGTTGCAATATATCTATCCAACTCAGATTGAGGATTTGTTGATGTTCTTTGTTTCATAGATTCTAACCACTTATGACCAGGGTCCTCTTCATCATCACTATCAAATGAAGACAATGAAAGATCTATTGATGTACTTGTTGAGACAATTCCTGGTTCAATAGAAACCCCTGCAAAGTACTCATTAAACAACCAATACAAACAATCTTTGACCCTTTCCTTCATAAGCAAGCATACTTCAAGGTCAATGTAAAGGACATCAAACATATGATTCACATAGGCTAGTTTATAGCGAGGATCTAAAATTACAGCCACAAATAGCAATGGATTCATATTATCTGCTTGACCCCAATACTTATCATACTTCACCTGCATGCTAGTGCTCATTTCTACCAAGAAGTTATTAGTTGTATTCATAACATTCTTTCGCAACATTTTCTCAACACGAGCAATCTGGTGGAAGCATTCATTGGATGTCACATAAAGAGAACTTGAAAATTTCAATGTAATTTCATAAAAGACCTTCAAGAATTTGATGAAGACCTTAGCATTATCCCATCATTCATAATAGGACCAGAAAAGGCATCACGCTCGCGCCTATCACCACTAGAAGCTGTATGCTTAGTGCTAAAGTATGAAATATAGTTAGAATCTTCATCACGCATTCGCTCAAATGAAACTTCATGGCAGATTCCAACATTAAATATGTTGAATTCCACCGAGTTGATACATCAAGGCAAACAAGGCTTTTTGTGTCTATTTTCTCATCTTCAGCCCAAGTCTTGAATTTAAGAAAGCGTGATGGAGAAGAACGAACATATCCAACCGCACTTCGAATGGCTTCAAAGCTATCTTTCATCTCTTTAAGTCCTTCGTTCACCACCAAATTAAGGACATGGGCACAACACCTTAATTGTAGATAATCACCTCCACACAATAAGCCATTCCAACTCCTTAAGCACCTTTTAAGATATCCCAAAGCTGTATCATTAGCTGAGGCGTTATCTATAATTACTGTGAAAACCTTCTCAATTTCCCAATCCAACAAGCATTTCTCAATTGTCCTCCCTATAGTATCACCTCTATGATTTTCAATCATAACAAAATTTAGAATCCTCTTATGCAAGTTCCATTCTTCATCAACAAAATGTGCCGTTAAACATAAGTAGTTGAAATTTTGGTTTGATGTCCAACAATCTGTGGTAAGACAAACATGTTTAGAACTTTTCTTCAATAATGCCTTCAATACTTTAACTTCTCCAAGATAACACTGCCACACATCCCTTGCAATTGTTATTCTTGAAGGGATTGGAAATCGAGGTTCAAGCTGATTTAAAATCTTTTTAAACCAAGGCTTCTCGACAATTCTAAACGGCTGCTTATCACATATAATAAATTCAGCCACAACTCTTCTACATTGCTTTTCATCATATTTATGTGAGGCAAAAGATCTTCTCTGCCCACTCATCCTACCAGAAAACATATTTAACATGGCTTGTTTTTTATCTGTAGTGGCCTTATGTGGGTTTTGTCGACACTTTGGGATATGCCTCAACATAGAGTTTGTTCCAGATCGATTTGGACCAGCTTTATAAGTAGTATGACAATACTTGCAAGCTACTAAGTGCTGCTCATTATTTTCTTCAATTGGCAATTTGATAAAATAGTCCCACACCTCTGATGTATGCTTGGGTTCTCTTTCTTTTCTCTTGGTACCCTTACTTTCAACATTTGTGATTTGGGTGACAGGTTCAGTCACTGTTTGTGTGGGATTTGGAGGAGGAAGAGGAGGGAGGGGGGAGGGATTGACACATTGAGGTAAAGGTGGAGGAAGGGGAGGAAGCGGGCCATGCGATGGAGTTGGTGTTTGAATAGGAGTTGAAGAATCATTATGAGATGTTTCAAGATGGGATGGGGAGGTATTAGAATCCTGATTGTCCATAAAACCTATAATTTTCAACAAAATCAGAATTGGAAGATCAATGCAGCAATAATTAGAGTAATATATCAACTTCAAATTGATCAATCAGAAATCAATCAAAGTAATATATATCAATCATAATTGATCAATCAGAGTAATATATCAGCTTTTACCAAAAGTTCTCTTACAGATCAATAGATTTTTAAGCTGAAATCAATCATATTTTCAGCAAAATTAGAATTGGAAGATCAATCAGAATTGGATATATCACCGTACTAATGTATATGTATTTTCAGCAAAAGTAATACACAATTTGAATGAAAAACAGAGTAATACCATCCAATAAATCAGAGTAATATATTAGCTTGAATGAAAAACAGAGTAATACCATCAAATCCATCAAAACCGAGACTCAAGATGTTGAGAGAATCTTATATTTAGTCCAGATACACAATTAAGGGAACGGAGGTAGTAGTTGTTAAATATTCAAAGCCATTGTCAATTCCTCCCTTCCAAATCCCATCTTTTTACAAAAAGCAAGCTGTTAGTCGATAAGCAAAACCCTAAAACATGGACAGCTTGAATTTCTTTTTTTGTCAACAAAAGTTATAACATAATAACGACACGGTTTCCCTTTCCAAGCAAAAATCAACTACTACAAGCATAGATAGAGTGACTTACAGATTCAATATGGCAATTCGAAATCCAAGACAACCTAAATTGAACGCAACACACAGCAACACTCAAAACCAAAAGAAGAGTCGATTGATCAAACACGGAACTTAAACTAGAGCTTCATAGAGTCCCCATCCCCTCTCTTCCTTTCTAAACTATCTCCCCTTCAAATATTCGAAAGCCTTTTTATTAGAGGTCGAGCGAGAAACGTTTATGGCGCTAATTGGAACACTATACATGGAATGAGCAATGAGCTTACTCAGAGAAAGAAAGGCAGGGTTTAAGGAAGAAAATATACCTCTGAAAATGAGCTTTTGGGTGACGAGGAGAGGTGACGAGGAGCTGGAAGTGAGTACCTGAAACTTGGAGCTGGAAGTGATCAAGCTTCGGGAGAGGCAGAGAGACCCACGATCAAGCGATCAACGCATGAACCCTGGACAGATTTTTGAGCTGTAGAGAAAGGAGAGGCAGATCATCTCGCAAACTCGCACGGCTGGGTAAAATGAGAAAATGGTTCAATCAAATTGGGCAATTGGCTAGGGTTAAGGGTTAAGGTATTCAAGATTCAGCTGCAATTAAACATACCGGTAGATTAATATATATATATATATATATATATATATATATATATATATATATATATATATACAGTACTGGGCAGGGTGGCATACCCTGCCCGATGCCCGGCCCTGCCCACAAAATGCCTAGCCTATTTGTGCGCAAATTTTTTCAGGCTTCTTTTTTTTGGGCTGGGCAGGGCATTTTTTTCATGGGCTTGGACGGGCGCACCAGGCCTTGGGTTTCTTGAACACCCCTAAGGTTTATAATAATTTTTTAATATTTAATGGTGAGAATATTATTTTCACTTGATTACAAGAAGTTCGCAGCTCTAAATATCCCCTTCTTTCAACAAAGATTCAAACTTTAATTTTTCACATTGTAAGGGACTTACCCCTTCACTAGACTCAATTTTTCGTTTTTTCGAAGTGTCAAGTCTTTTTTTTTTGTTGCCCAACCGGTATCCGGAGCTTCGCCTTGACTAATCCGGATTTGACCCCCGAAGTGTCAAGTCTTAGTTTGGGTTAAATTGTTGTTCCGTTTGTATTGGGTTACTGAGCTTTGTATTCTTCTTTGTTCTTGTAAAGCCCAACGTTTCTTTTTGCATCTTTCATTAAAAAAAAAAAGCTACATGTTTTTTGCAATCAAATAGGCCTAATATTTTGTTTATTTAGGGTTAAAGTGCAAAAATACATATAAACTTTTTCCCCATGAGTAAAAATATACATATGCTTTTTTGAGGAGCAAAAATACACATGTGGTTACCATTTTGGTGCAAAATCACATCCCACCGTTAAGTCACTGTTCACCGCCGTTAAATTACTGTTTACCTCATCTCTTTCTCTTTCATCACAGTGAACAGTGACTTAACGGTGGGATGTGACTTTTGTACAAAAATGGTAACCATGTGTGTATTTTTGCTCCTAAAAAAAGCATATGTGTATTTTTGCTCATGGGAAAAAAGCTCATGTGTATTTTTGCACCTTAACCCATTTATTTATATACATTTACTTATTAATATCCTATCATATAATAGTTTACTGTTTACATGTTAAACCTAGCAGTTGTACAAGTAAATATTTAATATTGACAAGTTCACTTTCTTATTAAAAGTAAATTTCTAGGAAAAATTAATGCTTCATTTTAGATTTACATGTTAATATAATAGGTTTACAAATAAATATACATAATTTTTATCTTGGCTCTTCAAATTTTAAAAAATCGATTTACAAAATTTACAAGTAGAGCTAAGTGTTCTTCATCTGTTCACCTTCACCATATTAAGTTGTAACTTTAAGTTTGTCTCATAAATTTAAATGGACGCCTTATAAATTTAAAAATGTCGACCTATAGTTAATTCATAAAATTTGAAGAACCAATGTAAAAGTTACAGAAAATCCCATATAAAGTCACTTAAAATAAGAAAAATTCTAAATCAGTTTGCCAAATCCAACAAATCCCTAAATTTCATTTACTCTGTAACTTTTGTTAATATAATTGATCTAAAGTTTAAATATATTAACTATAAATATAAAATCTAAGATGTACGGGTATGAATTGGATGGTAAACCTAAATGATTAAAAATATATAATACAAATATGTAATTATCCTCTTTTATCATTTTTATAGTGGCAACATAATAAAAAATAAGAAATAATCAAAATTTGAACTTGATAAAAGCAATTATTATAAATAAGAGCAATCAAAAAAATTATTATAAAAAAATAAAAATAAAGCTTGCACCTGATTGTAGATAAAAAGTAAAGCATAACCGACAAAGCTGAATAAGAGTAGTTAATAACAAAATCATAGCGCACATAACAAAATAAAAACAGTTTTAGGAAATAATTAGCCACAATTTCTTATTTACTAATTAGGATATAACAAAATCGGTCGTTTGTATTCTTTGATTCCTTGGGTTTCTTAGTTACATCTTCGTAATTTTTTCCCCCTGTTCTCGTGCTTAATATTTCAGATTGGATCATATTGACATAATCATGGTAGTTCAAAACTCGTTTTATTACTACGATTTTATGTTTTTATAATTTTTTTTATTATAACGATTTTACTAATTTTCCAAACACTTTTAAGTTTGTACGATTTTGTTATGTTACGATTTTAAATTTTAAGATTTGTTATCCCTCTTTCAATTTTACGTAAAAACTCAATTTTTACAACCTTAAACATAATGCTTTAGACTTGAGAATGAACTTTTGGCTGCCAAATTTGATGTTTCAAGATTCAAATAAATTGTTCGATTTAAAGCAACATCGGCCATCAGGTATTTAATGGTTTTTTGTTTTAAAAAGTTTGTTTTTTGTTTTTTTTATTTTTTTATTCTTGCAACATTTCAAAATATTAATTTAGGTCATCAGAACTGATTTGTAATTATTAAAATTCAGCACCTTCATTTGTTTTTGTTACATTTTCATGGTATTTTTGTGTAATTTCCCCAACATTTTTATACTCCTAAACCCTCTTTTCTGCTCGCTCTCATCCTCTCCAGTTTCTCTCTCTCACCGCAGTCTCGCTCGTCGCAGATCCACACGGCAAAGCCTCTCCGAAGCTAATCGGCTCTTGCCTTGCCTCGCTATTGCAGCCACGAACGGCACTCTCTACTCTGTCTCTCTCCTTTTCCATTGCTCCTTGTCGTCGTCTTCGTCTCCCAGTATACAGATCGTCCCTCGTCGCCGCACTCCCTACTCCGGTAGAAATTAATTCCTTCATTCTTTTATCTTCTGTTTTCTGAAATTACTATTACTTCTTGTTCGTCTTGTTTTTTCTGTTTCAGCATAAAGACTCCAATTTTCTAGTTTGCGCAAAAAGATAGACTTATCTTCTATTTAGGGTCTTGTTTCCTTTTAGGGTTATTTATGTGGTAATGCCAGAAGCAATTTCTGAACGCTTTTTTCATGTGTCTGGAATCGGCTAATTAGTGGATCATTGTCTTTCGAACTTGCATCTCTTTCTTTCTTTTCCTGGTTTTTGAGGAATTTCAGTTCTTCGTTGTTATAGTGGAAACTGTTTTGTGGGTTTTCATTATTATGTTAAGATTTTGGTCTAATTGTTTTAGATTGGTGTAACGGAGTTGAAATATGATACAATGAAACCGAGTTTTAGTTTTTGGTTTTGCTGCTTCTTTCATTCTTCTAATTTTTTCCATATAAGTTATAATAAAAAATTGCACTGGTTTCTTTTTTATTAATGTCTTCGCACATGTGCTGCTTTAGCTTGTTGAACCTAAACCTAAACTCGCAGAACCATGAGGCCGATTTTGATGAAGGGCCACGAGAGGCCACTGACGTTTCTCAAGTACAACAGAGATGGAGATCTTCTTTTCTCTTGTGCTAAGGATCACAATCCCACCGTATGGTTCGCGGATAATGGTGAACGCTTGGGCACTTATCGTGGACATAACGGCGCTGTTTGGTGCTGTGATGTCTCAAGTAAGTACCTTTATTTCCCTCTTTTGTTCTGATATTTTTGGTTTGCTATTGATGAAACCCTTTTGCTGGTAATAGTGGATTTTGTTAACAATGTCTAACTCTATGCAGGAGATTCAATGCAGCTTATAACGGGAAGTGCGGATCAGACGGCAAAGCTATGGAATGTTCAAACCGGGCAGCAGTTGTTCACATTCAATTTTGATTCTCCTGCTAGGTCTGTGGATTTTGCCGTGGGAGACAAACTTGCTGTTATTACAACTGATCCCTTCATGGAATTGTCTTCTGCAATTCATGTCAAACGCATTGCTAGAGACACCAGTGACCGTAAGCTCAATCTTTACGTTCCTTGCTTTTATGGTTTGATTTCTTTTCATTGTTGCATCCAAGTATATATAGTTTAGGGGTTGCATTTATTATGTGACAAAAGCATTATTTTGAGTGTTCACACCCATCAGGGGGGAAGCCTCCAGGTACAGTTTTTTTTAGTATATGTGTAGGGAAGCAAATAAGTTTATTCTGTTTGCTAGCCACGTGTGGTTGATACTTGTGTGGAAGATTACATCCCTGTTTGAGCATCATGTTTTGGCATCTGTATTTTTAACCGTAGTCATGGTGTTCTTTTATAAATAAACCGATTCTTCACATGAGCAGCCTGTATAGCTCATCCACAGCAATTTCCTGGAGAGATTAATAGCTATTTTAGTGTTGAAAGGTCAATGTTATCATACTCCTTACCTTGCCCTCTGTTGCATCTTGCAAACATTTGAAAATATGCTCTTCCTAGTGAGGTGATTTCATTATGCGCATTCAATTTATATTGTGAACTTCGTATTACTGCTAAATGTCATAGTAGCATTGGTAATAATTGATGACCTTTTTTTAGAGACTGGCGAATCCATACTTGTCATTAAAGGCCCTCAGGGAAGAATAAATAGAGCCATTTGGGGGCCACTAAACAAAACTATTATTAGTGCTGGAGAAGATGCAGTTATCCGTATATGGGATTCTGAGGTTAGTGACCTTTATATTTATACAGTTATATGGTGATATTGCTATCTTGAAATCATAGGTAGTATTGTCAACACTAGATTGAATACTGTAGAAGCTTGTAGTTTGATGTTATTTTCCTTTTCTGTTCTATGAGAATACCTGCCCCCAAAATTCTTGCATTATTTTCTGTTCATCCACTCTGCTTCTCTCATCATCCTGAGTTTTCCATTATCTGGCAGACAGGAAAGCTACTTAAGGAGGCAGACAAGGAATCTGGCCACAAGAAGACAATAACATCTCTTGCAAAATCTGCTGATGGCTCCCATTTCCTGACTGGCTCCCTTGATAAATCGGCTAAGGTATTGAAATATCCATTCCTTTTATGTTTTTGTTAGTGGTAATTTTTTAAATGAAGATTTTTATGTAGAACTTGGGATAATATCTATTAAGTTAATTGATCTTCTCTTTTCTGTTGGCTATGTCTTAGCTCTGGGATGCCAGATCACTGTCTCTTATCAAGACATATAAAACTGAACGCCCAGTCAATGCAGTGGCCATGTCACCTCTTCTTGACCATGTATGTATTTGTGTTATCGTAAATTGTATGCTTGTTATGATACTTTCATGTTTAGTTTAATTTTGTTTCTGGCATATCTCACTGAAGGAGTAAAGTTTGGGTTCAATATTATGGCATTAAGCTGGTAATGGATACAGTTAATTTTTTATTTCCATGGCACAAACTTATACCCCAGAGATTACCATTTTCTTGTGGTATATTGCTATTGTTTGCCAACTAACAAAATATATGGACTTCCAAATGAACTGACAATGTCAGATGAAAATGATCCAGCTACTTTACTTTCCCTATTCAATGTTTTTATTTGAATGATGCATTTGTTCATTTTGTCTATGGTTTTCTGAAGCTCATGCGTTGTGTTTTCTAGGTGGTGCTTGGAGGTGGTCAAGATGCATCAGCTGTCACTACTACTGATCATCGTGCTGGAAAATTTGAAGCCAAGTTTTTTGACAAGGTTGATTTATTAGTCCCTATTTTCCTGCTTTGGATTTCTTTTTATGATGTGTCGTAGACAGATTGTTCTGCTTGTTTATCTCATATTTCTTGTCCTCAATTTAGATTCTTCAAGAAGAAATTGGGGGTGTGAAGGGACATTTTGGACCAATCAATGCACTTGCCTTTAATCCTGATGGCAAGAGGTATGTCGCCTCCTTTCTCTCTCCTTTGGGGTCATTTTAATTATTTTTTGCTGTCCTAGGACTTGTTGCTAGGTGTGTTGTATTGAGATAAGCCTGATGGATTGACTCTGTTTTCCATCGCCACTCTTTTTCCCTCGTCTACCTATGTTCTGTCCATCTCCCTTCTCTCCCAATTTTCTTCTATTCTCTCTGTTTCTCTTCTTTTTCTCTCATTCCTAATCACAATTCTACAATATATGTGTCTGCTACGAGGTTATTTTAGTAAAATTATAACGAGTGAAGGATTTTTAAAGCTAATTTTAATTTTAGTCCATCTTCTGAAAAATTCAACCACATGTCATGTTTTCATTTATGGAGAAACCTGACAACAGTTAATTATGATTTCATATCCTATTTTCTGTTCCATTTAATTTATTGGGTCACTAGTCTCCTTTCCTTTTATAATATTTTGGGAAAATGACATTAATGTCCCAATTAAGAAAAATAATATCAGAAAAATCCTAAAACTTGTTAGTGGTTGTTCTTTCACTTGTCATTAACAAGCTATGGGACTTTTTTGATATTATGCCCCTTAATTGGGACCTTGGTGTCATTTTCCCTAATATGTGAGTTACTGTTGAACTGTATATTTTAATGTGCTAAGTTCAATATCATTCTCTCGTTGCAGCTTTTCAAGTGGAGGTGAAGATGGTTATGTGAGGTTGCATCACTTTGACCCAGACTACTTCAATATTAAAATTTAGGCCTGGAGAGTGTTTCTTTTATTAGACATGGGATCAGAGGGGAAGTTAGCTCATAATTTATCACATCTCCAACGTGATTATCTGATTATCTAAACGTTTGAATTAGATTTTGGAGAATAGATTTTGAGAGAATTAATCACTTTGAGAAAGTTTTACTAGTTACGTTCAATCCAAACGAGGGCTTTAGGCAATTAATCTTTTGAGTTTTTGATGTGCGTTTGGCTGATGTTCATCTTAAATCATGGTTTGGATAAAAAAGTAATTTTTGGCCGATCTCCCCAGCAACCACAGTAATGTGGCTTTGTGGCTATTTTTTATGCATTAAATTATTCATTTACGATTGTTATAGTTATATCAATCTAATCAGGGGAAATTTGCAAAAATACACCAAAAAAAAAAAAATTTTGTCAAAATAGACCAATAGGAAAACAATTTGTCAAACTAACTTAGTTGGTGGTGCTACGTCAGCGGGTGCCACGCGTGGCGCCATGTGGCGTGACGCTGTAACGTGTGGCGCCAATAATTATAATATATAATATTATTTTATTCTATATATTATATTTAATATATATTAAATATAATAATATATAATTTTAAAAATATTTAAAAAAACTTTTGTGAAAGTGGTGTTACTTTGTCAGTGGCGTCATGCCACGTGTGGCGTCCGCTGACGTGACGTCACCAACTAGGTTAGTTTGGTAAATTGTTTTTCTACTGGTTTATTTTGACATTTTTTTTGGGGTGTATTTTTGCAAATTTCCCATCTAATCAGTTTATGCAGGCTTTACCCTACTCAGAATAGAAGGAAAAGGAAAAAAACGTCATAATTGTTGTTGATTGATGATAATAAATATATAAAAAATGTCACATCTTTTGCCCCAAAGAAAATGGAGGGTAAAAACCTTTTTTATGCAACCTGTAACGCCATGGGGTTGTGTTTTGCCTTTAGTCGGCTGGTCAATGTTCATTCTAATTCCAGAGATATATAACACCCAAAAAATGGCCTTCATGTTACGCACGTTTGAGCCAATAGCCACTATAACTAGGGTTGAGTTTTTCTTATTATTATTTTCTCATCATCCCTCATAATCTTTAAATCATATTCGTCCAATCAATACAATACTTCTTTTACTTTTTTCTCATCTTCCCAGTCAATGGCCCAGATTTAGCCAATGAGAGAAAGTGAGAAATAAGATAAGGAGGAGATCTCCTTCTCTATAACTATCTATGTGCTTGTCTGGAGCTAAGCACCAGTGTAACTCCAACAAAGTGGAGCAGTAACAAAAAATTACTGTTACCTTATAAAAAGGCATTACATTTTTTGGTAAAAAACTCAACAACTTAATATTACTTGTTGGTCCACTATCATAATTTCCATTCAAAACCATAAAAAAGATTTAAATTACATTTATTGTATTTGTCCAAGGTTCCAGATGTGGACCATGAAGGACCCATTGAAAGCGAGCAATCCTCCAAGCCCAGCCTTTGATCAATCATTCAATAAAAAAAAAAAAAAAAGAATTCGCTCCTCTTTAATTCATCAAAGATACAAGTGGTATTCTAAATCTGTCATAAGTAACTCTTTAAATTATTAACATAGAACAAGCACTAGTGTAGTGTAGTGCAGTGGTATGACACTGGGTTATCCAGCCTTTGTATTAGGGTTTGAACCCTATCTGGACCATTGGTCCCTTTTTTTTTTAAAAAAAATTATTAACATAGAGTTGGTCCAATAGTATAAAGTTATGCTAGATCCTTCTAAGTCTCAAGTTCGAATCCCATAAAAGTTACTTGTGTTGAAAGGGGCAGTTACAAGCCTTGGACCAAACGATAATATAAAAAAAAAAAATCTTTAAATTAATAACAATTGGCGCTATCATATCTTTTAACTCTTTTTTTTTTAATTTCATTTTCAATTTATTTATTCAACTTAATAAATTATTAATCTTAATTTAATCATTCCCCCAAGATTTTATACAATTTAATCAATATCCCTGAAGTCCATATGGAGCTTGAGATTTAGGACCAAAGAAATAAAAATAAAATATAAATTACATGAACAGAGAAAAAATAAAAAAGAAATAAAATCTAAATGGTTTAAGATGTAAATGCATGTGATCCCGCTATTTTTGGCTAAATTGATTAGTCCAAAATACAAATTGATTTTTATTCTTCAATCACACTAGTTTTTATATTAATAATAAATATTTAGTTACACACATATATGTGTATGTAGGTGGGTGTATATGTATGCACGCATGTGCGTGCACACACAATTTAATTATTAATTAAAAAATTAATAAACAAGTTCGTATTTTACCTATAATATAAATTTAAAAGCATATTTTAGAGATGATATGTTGTTCTATATGCAATGGCGGAGCCACGTTCTGGCCAGCTGGAGCCTTGGCCCAGCTGACTTTCTCTTATTTTGTGTGTGTGTGTCTCATATAATATTTTATTTTGGCCAATAATTTGGCCCTAGCTAAGTATTTTATTTTATATATTTTACTCTTTCTAATGGAGGTAATATTGTGTTGATTAGTGAAAGTTTTGGGATTATAATCTTGATAGAGTTTTGAGTTTTTACAATAGATAATTATATCTATGTAGAGGATAATCAATGACTAATTCATATCAGTTTGGATTTATTATTTGGCTGTCTTTTGATTTTATAATAAATTTCTCTTTCAAGAAATAGATTATAATAAGTTATTTACTTAGCTAACATTTAATTAGATCTTTATGTTTTTAAAAAGTATTTTTTGGGGTTCATATTAAATTTATTTTATTTTGAGGTAGGTGGAATACATATTTAAGTGTTAATTTTATTAAATTCTATTATACATATTATTATTATGATTGTATTTGTGACATTTTTAGGATAATATTTGGTTCATTACTCATTGAGCTGTAAGAGGAAAGTAAAATTCTTATTTGAGATACCTACTGAAAATGTTATCATCTTATATCTTGTTTTGATTTATAATTGTTGGTTATTATTTATTTGTATTTTTAATGTTGTGCAATATTATTCTGTAAATAATTCAACATATTTATTTTTTGGCCTGGCTAAAAATATTTTCTAGTTCCACCAATATTTGTATGTATGGGCCGTTATTAGCTGTTACATTAAAACAACAAAACCATACATGTACTGCCCTTTGTTAGCTTTGGCTTAGGCGACTAGCCGCTAGAGCTCTAGCGCCAGCGACAAGTGACTGGAGCTTTGGCAATATATATATATATATATATATATATATATATATATATATATATAAAGAAAAAATTGTTAATATAGATACTTGAGATGTTATTAACAATACTAAAGTTGTAAATTTTAGTATCGTTGTTAACAAATCAAATATTTATATTGAACACTTTTGTTTGAGAAATTCAAAAATAAAAAAAAAATACTAGCTTCTAGAACTCTGGTGAAAGTTATTAGGAAATATTCAACAAAAACTCCGTTTACAACTTTATTATTGCTATTAATAACTTAAGTATTTATATTAACTACTTTAGCCTAAGAAATTCAAAAAGAAAAATATTAGCCGCCAAAGCTCCGATGAAAGTTATTAGAAAATATTCAACACATACATCGCTTACAATTTTAGTATCGCTCTTAACAACTTGAACATCAATATTGATGACTTTTGCTTTAATTTTTTTTTTAAAAATATAAGACCGTCATTTATAATTTTAGTATCACTATTAATAACTCAAGTATATATATTAACAACTTTAACTTGAGAAATAATAATTTAAAAAAAAATAGTAGCCGGAGCTTCGGTGAAAGTTATTCAGAAATATTAAACATATATTTTGTTTACAACTTTGATATCGCTATTAACAACTCAAATATTAATATTGATTTTTATGATAAATTATATATATATAAAAGGTCGTTGTTTACAACTTTAATATCGTTATTAACAACTCAAGTATCTATATTAACAATTTTAGCTTGAGAAATAAAAAATATATATTAGGCCGTCGGAGCAACAATGAAAGTTTTTAGGAAATATTCAACAATGCAAATACCCCGTTGATAACTTTAATATTGCCTTTAACAACTTAAATATTAATATTGATGACTTTTGTTTAAGAAATTTTAAAAAATATATAAGGTGGTTATTTACATATTTAATATTGTTGTTAACAATTTAAGTATCTATATTAACAATTTTAACTAAGAAATTCAAAAAGAAAAAATATTAGGTCGGTGGAGCTCTGGTAGCCATTTATTAACAAGGTCACCAAAGCTCTAGTGACCAACCACTAGAGCTCTAACGACAGGTAAGGTGTTTGAATATTTTTTATTTTAAAAAAACACAAAAAATAGTTAGATAATTTCTTAGATTTTTTAACATTTCAAAATTTTAAACTAGTCCCTTTAGAATTATTGAAATTCAACATATTTTTTTATCTCTTACCAATTTTTATGGTATTTTTCCCAAATTAAAACCTTGCATTTTTTTTTGGTTAATAAAAGTAAGTATATTAGAATTAGAGACTAAAAAACCGTCTACAAAGTCAAAGAATCAAAGCATACCTTCAGTTTTTAATGTAAGAATTACTTAATTATTTTGAGTAGTTTAAGGAAATGAAATAAATTACTTAATTATAACAAATATAACTTGACTTTTTTTAAATGCTCGTGTCTAACATTAAATCAGTTTATAAATAATAAATTAAGTTAATTAGTTTAAATAAAAATTATAACTAT
This sequence comes from Acacia confusa, assembly GCA_037074495.1. Lineage (NCBI taxonomy): Eukaryota > Viridiplantae > Streptophyta > Magnoliopsida > Fabales > Fabaceae > Acacia > Acacia confusa. Next base: position 8,311,695 of record CM073504.1, on the reverse strand, counting down.
AGATAACATTAAAAATAAAATATATTAATATTTTAAGTTTAATAACAACATCAATCTCGTAGTCTTAATTTAAGACCAAAAGAGTAAAACCATGGGTAAGCTTAAAACTCAAAAATACTGCAATTTTTGTCTTTTTTCCTTTGGAGTAATATTTTGGAAAAAAGTAGATGTAACAACCATTTAGTTGGCAGTATATAGTTTATTGGCCTGCATTAATTCGGGGTGACCGACGACGTTGCTGATTCATGCATAATGAATAAGAAATGTGACGTACGGTGTCAGATCTGTCAATGAAATTGTGGCTATAATTTTATGTCAATTAATCCCTGAGTTTCTTCTTCTTCCATGGTGTAAAATGTAAAACATGTATTTTCGGTCTTAAATATAAAAGTTGGATAAGATATTTATTTTGGTCTTAAATATAATATCTAAATTTACTTTACTCTTAAATTTATAATTTTCCACCTAAAATATCCCTTTTGATTATATATAAAAGAGGGTTTTCATTAAGGATAGGTGTAATGTATATGATTATACATGATATACTAGATAGCCCAACACATATTTATTATAAATAATTAATTTAACTATTTTTTTAATATTTATAAATTACTTATCTAACTCTTATGTATCAAAGATGATAGTGACTAGGAATCAGGAAAATTGTGCGGTTGTTAAGACTTATGATGCTGATGGGGCGGCATGTTCTTGTGATCTTTTCATAAGTTGTAACTTTCCTCGAAAATGTTCGACCACAAAGACAAATCTCTCACAGTCGTACGTACTGAGTGTGATAACGATAGGATTGGAGTTAGTCAAATTGGTTCCTGTATGACAATATAAAAACATTTAATAATATCTCTTAAACTAAAATATGTCTTCTGATATATTATGTGAAATTAGAAATTTTACAAAATATACTACAAAAAATTTGTTTATTTATAACGGTTGAAATGACGTATTTGTGACACTGCAATAGTAGTGGTTAGGTGAACTACTACAAAGTGTACTGTTACAAATAATTTTATAGTAGGTTTATTGAACTACTACTCATGTCAATATAACCTCTACTATAGTTGTACTAGTTTGGACAAACCGCTAAAAGATATGTTTGTGGATTACACATTGTAGAAGCATCTTGCGGTTTTTTGTCATTTGAATTTTAGGGATTATATATATAGCGGATGGCTATCTGCTACAAATGTGGCGGCAATTTTTTTTCCTAAAATTGGGTTTGACAGGAAATAAAATTTGAAAATTTGGTGCCAACATTTGTAGCGGTGGATTGATTGCTACTAATTAATTTTAGAAATTTTAAAATGTGGTGTGCGAAACATTTGTAGTGGTTAGAGAACTACTACTAATATTTAATGAAATTTTAAATTATTGTGTCAATAATTTAAATCTAAATTTTAATTTAGCTTTGTAGCGGTTGACCAACCACTACTAAATGCTGCATAAATTTTTTTTTTTAAAAAATTGTGTGTATAATTTTTCAATCTATTGTTCCATTATGATTTTAAATGGTTTATGATTTAAGTAACAATTTAAATGATAGTCATTATTATTTGAGAAGAATGATTAAATTAAGTTAGATAAGTATAAATATTATATATGTTTAGTATTGAGAATCTGTAGGTAATAATGACTTAAGTTCTTTACTTTATGAAATACAAGTTGAAGATGGAAAGATATATTTGTTTATGGAAGGAATGTTGAAGATGTAGAGGAAGTAACTTTTGTGACATCCCAATTTTTAATACTGCCGTTGAGACACAATTGAGAGTTTATTATCGAAGAGATTGATGAATTAATTAGTCAAATTTGAGTGTTCAAGGCTTAGAAAAACTATAAATGATAATGGGAAGCCATATCTTTAGACCTTTATGAAAAGTTTTGGAAACCATGAATTTTCAAAGATCAAAGGTAAAAATGTTTGAGTTATTCTTTTTGTATTAGGAAGTAGATATCTTAAGCTTTTCATTGAGTACTGATTTGTAATTTTTAGAGATATGTAGAATAATTTATGAATTTTCAAAATAGGACAATTTCCCTTTGAGCCACTTGATGGGGTGAGTAAACTCACTTGTTGAGGCAAGTGACATAGAGACATATTCTGTGCCACTTGCCTAGTGAGTCACAATTTTATAAATAGTGTTGTCATGGAGATCATTTAAAAAATTAGGGTTTTTGAGGTTGGGCAGGTTGGGGTTGATTTCTCTGCTAGGGTTTTAGCATTTTTGAGTTAGGGAAGCAATCCTAAGCCTCAAAACACTTGGGTTAGTGTTTCTAACTCATTTCTACTTATCTTTTCTTAGATGGGTTAAGGTGCAAAAATGTAAATATGTTTTACCTCGAGGAGCGCTTAACACCAAGTGCTTTTTTTTAGGTGTAAAAGTGACTACATAGTTACAAATTAGGTGCAAAAATATCATTTGACCGTAAAGTTTGACTTTGACCATTAAGTTTGACTTTTTTTGTTGATTTGACGATGACGTGGCTTTCAAAGGTGCAAAAATACAAATGTGGTTTGGCCAAAAGAGCACCAAATACCAAGTATTCTTTTTAGGTGCAAAAATACTGTTTAACCGCTAGTTTGACTTTTTTTGTTGACTGAATGATAACGTGGCTTTCAAAACAATTGTGCGGAAAAAAACATGCCGACTGGTTGTAAGTCAGAGTTGGGAAGAATTAATATCACCATCCCTATCCCTCTGTTCTCCCCTGTAACAATATTGTACTTGAAAATCACAACTTATCCAATGCGGATATATCATCCTTTGCCCTGATGGAAATGCATTGATGACTGCCGACATATCCTCTTGCTAGAAATCGGAAACCTTGCCTAGACTAGCATTCTCAATTTCATTCTCACCTTCAATCCATTAAAATTGAACCGTCATGGCATCAGCTGAAGTGAGTATGCATCAGATGATGCGTACCCACCATTGCCTTAGAAATAGCCCCGTGAAACTCATATAGCTAAAGTGGCGTGTGGATGAAAAATATTTCCATATTAGACAAGTTGTAATTTTTAGGTATAACGTTGTTATAGAGGTGAACATAATGATAAGGATGGTGATATTAATTCTTTCCAACTCAGACTTACAACTAGTCGGCATGCTTTTTTCCACACAATTGTTTTGAAAGCCACGTCATTGTTTAGTTAGCAAAAAGAGTCAAGCGAATGATCAAACTATCTTTTTGCACCTAAAAATAACATTTGGTGTTGAACGCTCTTTTGGCCAAACTACTTGTGTATTTTTGCACCTTTGAAAGCCACGTCATCGTCCGTCGGCAAAAAAAAGTCAAAATTAACGGTCAAATGGTAGTTTTGCATTTGATTTTTAACCACATAGTCATTTTTGCATCTAAAAAAAGAACTTGGTGTTAGACGCTCCTCAAGGTAGAATACATATGCATTTTTGCACCTTAACCCTTCTTAGATTTTCATATTTGGGAATTTTGAAATCATAGGGTTCTTAAGATTTTTGAATTGTGAAATGAATATGAGAATGAAAATGGTATATTGATATTTTTTTAAAGATTTCAATGAATACTTTGAAATGTTTATTGATATTGAGAAAATTATCATGATATTGATGAGTATTTTGATAGTTTTTGCCACTTGTGGAACTTAATTGTGATATGTATGTATGTATGTATGTATGTATGCATGCATGCATGCATTGAGAATTGAGATATTATGGCATGTATGTAAAGATGATTTGATTAGTATTATATGAATGTGAAAATCCCGAGAAATTCCTGTTGAGCTATTTATTGATAATTATTGTGATGATTGGATTGAAATGAGATGTAGTAATTTATTCTACCAAGTGGTATAGCCTCTATTGGTGCTCGATGGTTGGCTTTATATTGCCCCACTACTTCAATGAGGGATTGCTCCATTGGTTCAATGAGGGGATGCAACACCCCTAGTTCAATGAGGGGAAAATAATACCCATGATATGAGCATGTGCTCTATGAATTTTGGCCGGTCTTTATCACATAACCAATAAACTTTTGAGTGGCTAGTGACATGGATAATAACTTAGCCTATGGGTCTAGCCAATGAAAATAAGGAGGTTTGGTTAGATTGATGGGATGCAACTTGGGAATTGTGATACATAATTTTTGACATGGAATTGTGATATGAAATTGTATATGGAATTTGTGATGTTGAAATTGTGATATAAAAATTTTGATACGGAATTTGTGATGTTGGAATTTTAATATGAAAATTGTGATACGAAATTTTTGATGTTGAAGTTGTGATACATAATTATTAACATGGAATTTGTAATATAGGCATTGTGATGTATAAATTTTGATACCCAATTCCTAATATGGAATTTGTAATATGGAAATTGTATACATAATTTGTAACATTATTCCTGATATTGAATTTGTGATATAAAAATTTTGATATGGAATTTGTGAATTATATTGCTAATTATTTGTTATATAAACTGTTCTTCTCGCCATCTCATGAGTGCATACTAGCATGTGTAATGAGTTAGATAACTGGTTATTGAGGCTTTCGTCTCACCTCATTGCTCTTAACATTTTTCAGGTGATAGTTCTAATAATGGGACTCGGGGGAGAGCTCCTGAGGCTTGATATTGCAATATCTCTGTATAGTCTCTTATGTTCATTTATGTGTTCAAATGATGTATATTGCCATTTATTTTGGATACTCTAATTAAATCTATACTTGTGATTAACTTCACTGGCTAATGGGCTCATAGAAGGCCTTAGGCCTTTAGATATTTTGTTAAATGATGTTTTGAATCCACAAATGCATATTTTGATATTTCTTGATGTTGGAAATGTGTTTAATATTATGTGAAAGATGGTTTAATTAGTTGGGCTTATGGTTAAATGTGATATTCTAGGCTTCGTGAAGTCCAAGGCCCAAGTGTTGTGATCATCTATGATAAAGAAGAGTTTTAGTTGTGAAGCAATTATAAAGGAGTTTTCTTATTCATGATAGCTCTTGAATGTTTAGTTTGTCTCTTTTCTATCATGGATGACTTCATTGGGAAAGACAATGTTTTGATAACAGTATTTGATGTTTAAAATGTAAACATGAGATTTTTTATACTACCATAGATTTTTTTGGGTTTATCTTTCTTTTTTCACCATAATATTGTTGATTATCTTAGGATTTGATTTAAGAATATGGATAATTGAGTGTTAAGGAAATGATTTTTACATTTTGGTACGATTTTACAACCTTCAAATTTTGTAGAATGAAAAAAAATTAGTATGAGAATTATACGAAGAAGAAAAATAAAATAAAATGATGAAATCAAAGATTTTGAGGAAACAATTTTACCATATAAGGTCATCTCTTTATTAACAAGGAAGAGAATAATGAGAGAGGAGAAGGGTGGGAAGAAATGGAAGAAGGTAAGCAATAAGGTGTGGTTGAGGTATATATAAGGATCAACGAGACATTGTAGGGGTTAAGGTGTCAGTTTTTATAACTGTTATTTGTTAGTTTATAACGGTTATGAACTACTACAAATATTAATTGGATTTTTTTAAAAATATAAATTTATTGCTTTACAAGAAAAAATTTATATTTTTTAATCATTCTTCGTTGTCATCCTTAAAAAATGTGTGGAAAAAATGTTAGTGTTGAGTAAATGATTTTGTATAAAAACTTTAATTAAATTAAGTGATAATAAAGTGTAACTTATAAAAAAATGCACCTAGCTATAGATAAATTGACATCACCTTCAAGAAAAAGTTTTTGAAATTGGTAGGCTGGAATGACACACTCTCGTAGGTGATGCTATCAGCATCACCCATGTCATAAAGGTCTTGAGGCTTTAAATAAACCATCATATTCCAATCATTGTGCCTCTCTCCCTCAAAAAATAAACTTGGTGTGCCTCTGAGTCAATAATATATGGCTTATCATCTTCAGATTGACTGGTGTGAATTGACTGAGAGAAATTTATAGATGTAAGGCCTAATTCATCAATTGTGAGTTTTCGTGAAGTTGTCGTATTTTCCCACGAACAATTGAAAAGTGTCACGGTGAAACGACTTTGGTAATTTAATTCGACGACATCAATAAGCTTTCCATAATAAGGAATGTCTTTGAAATGCATGTTGTTGTCATTGTTTCTCATATAACTCTTTATCCTAAGGGTGCTATAAACACCTAAGTTTTGGGTTAGTAGTCCTTGATCTCATGAAACCGTGCAAAACTTGAAACCATTGACATTGTATGTTGTAAACCTTGTTGCATGGTCAAGTGAGCAGATTGCAAGAGCTTTGAAATTTAGTGAGTATGGGTTTTGGTCATTTAGTATTCGGCGTGCAAACCAACTAGGGAATTCTCTGTGGACCTTTTTATCAATTTCAAGAGATGTTTGTGTACGGCTCTTGAGTTGACACTTCACATGACTTCTGAATTTCCTGCAATTAATGTAAGTGAAATGTAAGGAAATATATAGAATAGTATATCAATGTACAATTCTTACCGAAAGAAGGGATAAACTTGACTGTAATTAATCAAGATATGTTTATGTGCTTGAAACTTCTCATTTGAAGTTAGCCTGAAGTTCTCACTTCCTCTAACTGGTTTACCAATACGAAGGGACTAACAACTCTCTTGATGAAGGCTAAGGTTAAGGACAATCATCTATATGAGTCGGCCGGTTAAACGATTGGCTATTGTCATCAAAGTATTTTGAACATAAATACAAGACCTCACCTCGTTATATAACCTTTAGCTATAGAACATTCTGGCCACGCCTTATTCTTTATATAAGATTTGAATTTCCCAAGAAATCTACAAATTTAAAAATGAAAAAAAAGTTAATAAATGCTTAAATGTGCAGCTAGAAAATTTAGAATTAATGTTGATGGACATATGTAAAACGAGTGCCTCTCCATAGGATACATGAATCGATATTGAATTGGGCTAGCTAGCTTTATTTCATGAACGAGGTAGACTATTAGGTGCACTATCACAATGAAAAAGGACGAAGGAAATATCATCTCCAAATGGCAAAGTGTAAAAATGATTTTATGTAAGAGATGATTGAGTTCCTCAACAATCAAAACCTTAGAACAAAATTTCTGAAAGAAAGAACACAGGTCCACCAAAATGATGGATACATCATGAAGCAATGTATTTTTTATTGGTAGCAGAAGTAATTGTTGCATAAGAACACGTGAGACATGACTCTTCAGCCAATCAATCTTTTGAGCCTGCAAGTCAATTCATTGTGAAACGTTGCTTGAATACCCATAAAAAACTTTTATTTCCTTCAAAATAGCAAGGAAGATTTCCTTGTTCGGTTTTATGAGGGTGAATTTTACTGATTGAAATTTGTCATGCTCATTTGGCCACTTGTTTTCACAAACTCATGGCTTGTAAATCTTCCCTTGGTTAAAGATGATCTTTTGACTTGCTAGGTTTGTTTAGAAGTGTGTACAGGACATTGTCACTCACATTTTTTTTCAATGTGTATGACATCAAAATTCTATCGAAGCAAATTTGATTTTCAATATGGAAGAGTAAAGAAAATGCTTATCTCGCTGCAATTATTGAGGCTTAGAGGTAGAAGTTATATTAGTCTTTCTCCCTACTTATGTTGCATTGTGATTTTTTCCAAACTTGAATTCAACATCTTGAAGCTGCAGTAAGATATTTACACCATATAAGGTCTAAGAAGGTCCTCTTTTTTCTGGATTTCCATTGAAACGATTTCATTGCAATATAAACTTTTGCTTACGATTGAGAAACCTCCAATGAGCCATAACCATTCTCAACTTTAGGGAAAGAGAACTAAGTCAGAGTCAAAATTACAAGATGAACACTCCTTCTCAGTATGAACATTTCACCTGGATAATGTTCCCTACCCAGGAAAGTCATTTATCGTCCACATTAAGGTTGCACACAAGTTAAACAACGTATTCTTGTAAGTGTTAGTTCTCTATGTGTTTTAATGATAACTGATAATTGTAAATTGAAAATACTGTTATTGAACTAAGTACAAGAACTTTTCATTATTAAAATCTGTCTTGTTCATCAATTACAGTTTCTGAGAAAAGATAACTCAAGTCATCACTGTGCAACTCAAGTCATCACCTCTTCAGTTCAATCTATTTGTGATAAGTGACTTTAGTCAGTTAAATATGACTCCAGTCATCTGACTTAAGAGCAAAATGCTTTTTAAAGGCCTCATGACCCTAATCACGGTTTTATGACTCTAGTCACCAAAGATGACTTTCAAATTTAAATTTTTCCAATGGTCAAATGTGACTCTAGTTAGTCACTTAATAATTCCAGTCATCTACTGTATCAAAAATCTTAATTTTAAACCTGACAACTATCTGACAAGACTGATATGACTTGAGCAAGCAATAAGTAACTCCAATCATATTGGTTCTAAAATGTTCTCTGCTATGTTGAGAACATGAATGACTCGAGTCATTTAAGAATGACTCTAGTTATCTTTTTACAGAGTCATTTTCAAAAAGATTTATGAAAATAGATGACTTTAGTGATTTAGTAATGACTCTAGTCATATTGATATAGAGAGCTTCTCAAATGTTTTGTGAATTAAATGACTCCAGCCATCGTGCTTTTAATTCTATGTTTATCAATCACTAATCAAAGATGACTCTAGTCAAATTAAGTGACTTTAGTCATTGTAACTTGAGTCTGTAAATTGTGACTCTAGTCAAGTTTTTGGAAAATGATAAACTCCATGTTCGTATAATCTAAATCACTGATTATGACTTTGAATGCTTCATATTATTACTCATTACTATTCCTAACCATATTTAATCAATTTGTTAATGAGTTTCAATGATTTTGATATGGATTAACACCAAATTTCAATAAAGCAATTATGTGTCAGAAGCATTAAATGCAAAGCAGAGGCGAATGCCGAAATTAGACAACCAACTCTCTGAGATCCTAAAGTCTTGCAACCACTTCCTTTCCACTTCTAATACTTAGTCTAAACGGCCAAATGGAACAAAGAATGTCAACATGGAATGACGACACTAATTGAAGAAAGAATTCATCTGAGTAACAATTAAGGACAATCAATCCTAACGGTCATTTTCATTAGTCACAATGGATAATTCACAAAACTTCTCAATGGTCATTAATGCCAACAACCATAAAAGTCAGAAGCATTGAATTCTCCACCTATTGAAACGTTGTGCATTCAATTTGTGAAAATTGCATTTACTGTTTCTAACCTTTGAGTAATATCTTCGAATATACATACACTTCAGTGATTATTCATCCACTCTTTTAGAGAGTTTTTCAACTTATCATTCTTATATTAATCTCAAGGTTGTGAAATCTTTGAGATTAGGGTTAGTTGATTACAATTTGTAAGGGAGAGTAAGTTCTAGTAAGAGAATTACTCTAAGAGTTATAGAGCGTGTAATCAATTATTGAGATAGTAAAATCTTAGAGAGTCTGGGGATTGGACATAGGTCAAGATTTTGGATCTAACTAGTATAAATTTCTAGTGTTTATATTTTCTTTATTCTTCTCTGTTTATCCCTATTTTACCTGTGTAATCCATAGGATTAATTTTTTTTTTTTAAATCACCCTATTCACCCCTCTCTTAGGTGATATTCCATCTTCAGTAAGTATCATATGTCTCAATGCCAACATTCCGCAATCCAACAATTCTTTAAATAGGTGATTGGAGATATAAGTATATATCATCACCTGGTGCCTTTTTTCCTAGAATGATCATAAACAAAATGAAAGAACTCTATTTCATACAAATTTAGGGGATAAGTTGTATGGAACTAAGACTACTAACCAAATACTATAACTTGTGCTAAGATTTCTAAATGGATTAAAACTGTTGATTGCCAAAGTAAGCCGAACATTTTTAGGGTCAACTATGAAAGTCTTAGTCAAATACTTTTCAGGCTTCTACATCTTGTGGATGTCTTAACTTATCATCTTGATTCTTGTCAACTTTATGCCACCTCATATGCTTAACTATTTTAAAAGACACAAACAATCTTTGCAACCACGGATTTAAATGCAAGTACTTGAGAATCTTTGCACGTTTCTTGTTCTGCTACAATCCAAAACTGCTACAAACCTCATGATTGTCGGCGGGTGTTCAAATTTAAAAATATTCACTTTGTAGCGGTTTAGAGTCCAAAACCACTACAAACCTCATGACCATTGGTGGGCATTCAAATTTAAGAAATATTCACTTTGTAGCAGTTGAAAGTCCAAAACCACTATAAATATCAATTTTTTTTTATAAAAAATAGAAATTACACTTTGTAGCGATTCAAAGCCTATAAACGCTACAAAGTGCAATTTCTATTTTTTAATAAAGGTTATCTTCTCTTTACACCTTTTTTAAGTTTAAGAAATTTACTTTTGTTTTAAAGTTTAGATATTACTTTATTTTACTTTAAGTAACATTATTTTTAAAAATTATAAATTTGCAATTGAAATTATATAATGACAATTTAAATATATTTAACACATGAAATTTCTTAAAGCAGTAGTTATTAAAGTCCATAATAACAAATTTTTAGAAGTAAAAAATTGTAAATATAAACACAACAAAAATAAAAATATCTATGAAGTAGCTTCATCATCAGGTCTTCTATCAAGGGTAGATACATCATGAGTAAGACAAAAAATAACAACACTATCATCATCAACGGTAGGGTTAGAAGGTAGCTATATGATAAATCTAGGGAATGGTGAAAGCTCTAGAGCTGGCTTGGTGGGAAACACCCTTTCCAGGAATTGGAGAGCAACACGTTCGTGATTTCCCGCCACTGGGTGTGCTGATGAGAAGAGAAATTGGCCTATACCTGTACCTGTTGGGCCATCATGGCCTATGCCTTAGCAACATTCGCGTGGATCTCCTCAGCAGTTTCCTGGCTCAAACTTTGGAGGTCGGAGGTCCATGCTCAAAAGATCCCTGAAAATGGAGTAAATCACCAAGAGGGGGGGTGAATTGGGGATTTTAAAATTCTTTTTCCGATTTCTATGCTATCGAATACTAAAACAGAACTGTGCAAAGTATAGAGAAGAAAAGCAAGACACTTAGAATTTATACTGGTTCGATCCAGTCTCTGACCTACGTTCAGTCCCTAGTCTCTCTGAGATTTTCACTATCTCAATTAGTTACACACTCTGTAACTCATGAGTAATTCTGTCACTAGAATCTACTCCCCCTTACAAGTTGTAATGAATATCCCAATCTCCAAGTCCCCAGACTTGAGATTCTTTACAATGATTTACAATAAAATAAACTCTCTCTAAGAGTGGATTGATAAACATTGAAGTGTTAAGTATCAAAATATACTTTTCTAGTGAAAACTGAAAGAACAGACAGTGAACTTGAATGCAATTCGTTTTCACCAGATTGGTTGTTGAGAAAAATTGAATGCAACTCTATTTATACAAAGAGAGTATTAAATGATCGTTGCAATCTTCAATATAACCATTGGTGCATTAATTCAGCTGTTGGAGGCACTTTGGTTTCTTCTCTCTCTCTCTACTCTTCAGCTAATTCCTTTTGTTTAGAGGATTATTGTTGACTTTCCTTGAGATTAGTCCGTTGGAATGTCAGAAGCCAGTTTAGGAAAGGAGTATGAATCTATTTTGCATCGTGCAGAGGATGATTGTTAGAATATAGCAATCTATTTGTACTTCACAATAAATGCTCTGACATGCTTTTTCATTTTTGTTGAAACTACACTTTAATCCTCTTTAAATCATCTTTAAATCAATTGAAATTCACTAGCAAACAGGTTAAACATATTTGGAGATGGTTGAGTGATAATAAACAACATATAGATCAATCACATAATTTTTCAAAGATTCAGATAATTCAAATTTTGAATTCTGTGATATAAACTTGAGTTAGTTCATCAAGACTCGAGTTTATAGTTCACATCTAAAAGCATAAACTCAAGTTTTATATATTTGACTAGAGTTTTCTTCATATAGAGAAGAAAGTCATGATTTGATCTTTCAAACAGGTTTTGATTAAGACTTAAACTCGAGTCATTAAACTCGAGTCATTAAGTGACTAACTCAAGTTTTAAACACTTAAGGTGAAAAACACATTTTAAGTCCAGAAGCTCAAAACTAGAGTTTTCATACAAAACTGGAGTTTTTAAATGGTGTGAAGAGAGTGATGTTTTCTGTATGGCATAAACTCGAGTTTATAAAGTTTAACTCGAGTTTCCACAAAAATTTAGGAAAATTGGCAAGCTCTTTGGGTTGATCAAACTGGATTTTTCATTTCGAAACTTAAGTTTTCAAAACCTTAGAAATATGTGTTGTTCTTTGAGAGTCATAAACTCGAGTTTGTGAAAACTAAACTCGAGTTTTCTCAAAGGAGAAAACTTTGTAAAACATTTAAGTAAATGTAAACTGGAGTTTCCAAAATCATAACTCAAGTTTTCTCAAGCTTAGGATAATATATCTTTCTGTATGTGGTAAACTTGAGTTTCCAAAACTTTAACCCGAGTTTTCACACAATTTGGAAAAACTCAGATTTCTTTGATTTGTCAAACTGGAGTTTGTTTAACTAAATTCTGGTTTGCTTTGTTTTTGAAAAACTTAGGAACTCTCTATATTATCTAAACTCGAGTTTTCAAATCTTGATTTGAGTTTGTCTTAGTTCATAAAAACTAGAGTTGTTCTCTGTCAAGTCTAAACTCAAGTTTTCCAACCAAAACTCGAGTTTGTCTTTGACAGTAAGTTTTTCAACCTTCCAAAGACAAACTTAAACTTAGGTTTATAATTGTTAGTTATTATCAAAACACATCGATAACTAACAGTCCCCACAGAAGATGTGCCACTACTGTCGTAGAGCATGCTAGGCCTAACACTTATCCACAAAGCCCTACAACATCTAGGGTGCTCAACTATGCCCAAGCAGCTTTCAGGGGCATCGTGGGATCTACAGCTAACCTTTGTGACTCTCTTAGCTCAGCCTGTGTCTATTGAATCCACTCTTGCCGAACACATTTTATTAAAGAATTATGTAGCAAATTATATAATTAAAATAAATAAAACATATTTAAACAAACAATGTCTATGCCTTACAATGACTTCCTCTTCCTACTGAGAGGTTGCAGTGCCGTCCTGATGTCTATGTACAATAGTGAGTAATTCTCCATAGTTCGTTTGATAGTTCTCCTGCTCAACTTTCTTCTCCTAAAAGAATTAAAGCAATAAATTATTATTTTGAACAACAAAACAATAAATTTATAATATTAAGCTAAAATTAATTTAATTGTAAAATATACTAATTCGTTGTAGGAGACATCAAATGTTTTTGATCCTATTGTGTGATGGATCTTCTACTGCCTTCAGTTCCTAGTGTTTTCCTCATAAACAAACTAAAAAAAAAAAAAATCATATTTCATTTTTAGTAGTTTTTATATTTCCTAATGAACTCTTCCTATATTGGACAAATCTTGCCCAATCATTAGGTGGGACATCGTCAGGCATGACCTCCATCAACTGCTCCAAAGAATTTGTCCTATCCTTATCTACAAAGTAGTAAAGAAGATTTCTCTTGTTCCTCCACCTATCCCCCATCTTTAACAAGCTATACTGCCTCCTGTTGTCTCACATGGAAAACTTATCTTGTATCACAAAATTAAATACACCTATAAAAATTAAATAAATTATAATTAAACACATTTGATTAATGAAATAAAAATTAGATAAATTAGATTTTTTTTTAAATATTTGACTCAATATATCCAATTAGTTACCTTCACAGCTTCATCCCACACTACTTCTTTCATCCTCTTGGGCATCTTCTTCAAGTCCTAGAAGTGGATAGGGAACCAGACCCAATTCCCACCTAGCTCGTTCAAATAGCAGTTGAATAGATGACCACCATTCTCAATCGGCTGGTCTGTGGCCTCATTCCATGGAACAACTACACGTAGCCCCTGGCCCAACTTATTTAAATCAACCATGTCCAACCTCCTATGGTGATGTTCCCATGCTCATTTGCATAGTTAATCACAAATTTTAATTACATATAATTCACATTTAAACCACTTCAAGTAAAAAAAAACTTATTAGAACAATTTTTTACCTTGAACTTGCATCTTAAACCTGGTGGCCCGCGAAGACGATCGTCCTCAGTGATTCATGTCCTTACTATAAAAAAATCTATTCAACTCAAAAACGAAATGAAATAAGTAACTTTAATAACCTCAAGTGCCTAACTCATTAGATCTTTGAGCAGAACCTTAGATTTGATAACAATCTCTCAGGGTACGTGTGAAAAAAGAATTTGCTAAAAGCAGTAAAATGAGGGGTGGTGGTGTTTATATAGGTGTGATATTTATAGGGGGTTTCCCTAAAACTGCTACATAAATTGTTATAAATCACAAAACCCTACCTCGATCAACGTGATACTTTGTAGCGGTTGTCTTCAACTGCTACAAACAAGCAATCCTTTGCATTTTGTAGCAGCTTTTACCTTTTAAAAACACTAAAAATCATAACGTATTTTATAGCAATTGTCTCCAACTACTACAAACATGCAGCCCTTTGCATTTTGTAGCTATTCTTGCCTTTAAAACTACTACAAATCACCACACATTTTGTGGTGGTTATATAGAACCTCTATAAACCTCTAACCTTTTGTCTCCTATAGCAGTTTACCCTTTTGAACCTCAAAAAATACATCACCGCAAATGTGATGCTATCTTGGAGCCACATTTTGTCACGGTTAGTATGGCATGACCAACACTAACTGACTATTACAATTGTAATGCTAGCTTAGCGCCTTTTGGCACCACATTATCTAGTAGTTTTTGTGCACTTACTGCTACAAAGTACCATCGCTTACTAGCATGCCATTTGGCAAGAGTCATAACATTGCAAATTTGTAGCGGTTTCCCTTAAAATAGTTACAAATTCTGATATTTATAGTAATTTTTTGTAATTGCTTCTAAAAACCATTTTTTTTACGAGTTGAGCTATACGATTGTTCGTTTCGGTTAGGAATTGAAATATTATGCTTTTTTTTTTTTATTGTTATTTAGCTAGGTCATACTTGAATTTGTCATGTGCAATTTAAAATAGCTGTCCTTTGAAAGTTTTCTATATTTACACAAACTCAAACTTGATATTTCCAGCTTAAATGACCCCCCCCCCAAAAAAAAAACCCAAACCCCAAAACTTAGGGTTCAAAATTTAGGGTGTGTTTTGGTTAACTTCTTGAGAATAACTTATAAGAGAATAGATTTTGCCAAAAAAAAAAAGTGATTTTGATAAAGTGAAAGTATTTGGATAATTGTTATTAGTATCACTTTTTTGTCATTGGCAAATTACCAAAAAGTACATTAGCTAATGTGATATTTTTATATGAGGGATACGATTTCACTTCAAAGATTTTATTTTTAATCTCTCAAGTATCTTTCTACAGCTTTCAAGGGGTGTCAGTAAAATCCCAAAAAAAAAGAGAGAGAGAGAGAGAAAGAATTATATCAATATCATCCCTATAAATTAGTGCCATTAATAATATATGAATGTGTGTGTCTCTCTCTCTCTATATATATATATAACCTGTCTCTCAACTTCCTTTTCACTTAATGTCATAACTATTAGATCATATTTTAATAATAGAGGCTTAATTGTAGATTTTTATTATATATAATATAACAATAATATTTTTTTATATAATATTAAATCCTGCCTATTAAAACCTTGAAGGCATTAGAAAGTTAGTTGACAGATATGCATGCGCGCGCGTGTGTGTGTAATAAATTGTCAACTTCCTCAATTCCTTGGACAGTCACGCTATCATATAATGGACAAAATAAGATTTTTAGGAGGACCACAGGGACCGAAGGAAAGATTTGATCACATGTTTATAACGAAACTTCTTGGTATGATACACTAACATTCAATGAATACTAAAGATAATTCAGTATAAGCCAAATTCAACTAGACAACTAGTTCCTTGGGATTTCACACACACACACATTATTGTGATTTCCCAGAAAATTTTAAATATTCTTTGTATAAAAAAATTAAGTCAGATATACCTTAATTTGGACAATGAATAATTGTGTTTTTTATAATGTAATTTTCTTAGTTATAATTAAAATATATATACTGAAAGGGGAAAAATTATCAAGTGCATCATGGGAGGGGAAAAATATAGATAATAAAAACTACTGCTTTGTCGAATTTGTGATTAAGATATGTCTGATCCTTTTTTTTTTTCAGCCATAAGACTGGTTAATGTATTCGTGCAATGGGTATATGATAATATCCGTGAAATTATGGTCGTTAGACTTGTTAAGTGCTGTTTTTAAGGTGTCAATAAGTTCCATATTCATTAGGAACTTTTGAGTTTTGTCGAACCAAATGTTAGACCCGAAAAAAAAAGGAAAAAAGAAGAAGAAAAAAGCCGTACTTTCATAGGTGATGACAATATGATTGGACTTAGACAAAGTGGCTCATGGATACTACATCTAAAAATTCCGAGCAAAAAAAAAAAAAAAAAAAACTACATCTAAGAAAGTGGTTCATGAATCTAGGCATTTAATAATATATTTTAAAATATATATGTTTGTTGATATATTACATGACATTATGAATTTTACAAAATAAATTATACTAAACAATATTGGTTAAATCAATAACGATGGGTGATATAGAAGCTTGTTGAATTTACTCAGATTATGACGCTGGCAACTGAAATAGTGATAACGTTAAATTCAATACATTTGATTAAATTAATAGCAGCTTTTTACTGCCTACACTTTGTGCTTGTTATTTTATATTTTAGGCTTCGGTTTCGTAAAGTTAGTGGTTGAAATATTATTTTTAAAGGTTAAGAATCAAAAATACACATGATCTTTTTTTCCAGTAGCGCCCAGCATCAAGAACTTTTTTTTGGAGCAAAAATACACACGTGATTACCATTTTGGAGCAAAAGTCACATCCCACCGTTAAGTAACTGTTCACTGCCGTTATGTTACTGTTCACTTCCGTTATGTTATTGTTCACTTTATCTCTTTCTCTCTCATCACGGTGAACAATGACTTAACGGTGGGATGTGACTTTTGCTCAAAAATGGTAACCACGTGTGTATTTTTACTCCAAAAAAAGTTCTTGGTGCTGGGCATTTTTGGAAAAAAAACTTATGTGTATTTTTACACCTTAACCCTATTTTTAATAATGTCAATTTATATGGAAGTAAGTGAATTAATGTTAGAATTTATTGGCAAATCAGCTCATGATATTGATAGTAAGCCTTCAGCTACACTCCTAACTATAAAAAAGATTTCACTTTTTTTTAGAGAGATTAAAGAAACTAGATAAATTAAATAATCACATCATTTATGTTATATATCATTACATTATATATACCAGTTTATAAATTAAATAAAATAGTTTAAAAATGATAAATATAATATTTTAAATTAATTTAATTAATTTTTTAAGTGAACCCTATGTTATATTTAGAATAGGAGGGAGTATAATTTTGTGTTGGATTTTACCGATACACTTCTCTAAAGCGGTAGAAAGTTAACAGGGAAAATTAAAATTAAAGACCTATAGCAAATAATATTTATCAAAAAGGATCGTAAAAGTTGTAATTATTAAGAAGGAACAATTAACAAAATAAAAATTTAAAAATACTAAATTGCCCCTAATCAAACCTCCTACATTTTCTCTCACATTCTATGTTTAAAACTAATATGAATGTATAAATTTAATTAAATTAAACATAATTTCTCATCATAGATACTTATAGAAAAAATAACACAAACATCTTTTAATTTTGTCAAAATTATAATTTTATTTTTAAAATTGACACAAACTTAATTGAAAAAATATATAATTTTAGGAAAAACTCAAAATTTTTATAATTTATTATAAAAATTAAATAAATGTTATATATATATATATATATATATATATATATATATATATATAAAATTAATAGGTTCATGTTCAGCATGAGCGTGCTTTCCAGTGTCAACAGACATTAACACATTATAATATTTCAATTTTTGATAACAACATAGCAATGTTTTATTTTTATTATTTGAGCCTATACGAGTATACAACTAGTTCTTATAAGAGAAAAAATGCGTTTTATTTTTTATTTTGGTTGATGAAGTTTTTTAAATAGAGCTTTTTTTTCCTTGATTTACATATAAATCAAGAAAAAAAATTAATGATATAAAAATGTTAAAGGGCCAATATTTATGTTACCGGTAATAATTAAATTATATAATGATAAGATATGAAATTCATTTAATTTTTTATTTTGGTTGATGAAGTTCCTTTGATAGAGTTTTTTTTTTTCCTGATTCGTATAAAATTATATGAATCAAGAAAAAAAAAACTTAATGATATAAAAGGGTTAAATGGTCAATATCTACCATGCGAGTAATAATTAAATGATATAGTTAAGGTCAAAAAATGATGATTTTGACAGTAGTAGTTTTGATGGAAAAAAAAAAAATTAAATCACTTTCAAGGGTAATTTAGTATTTCTGAATTTATATTTTGATAATTGGTCCTTCTAAATAATTACAATTTTTACAGTCCTTCCTTGTAAATATTATTCCCTATA
The DNA here is from genome assembly GCA_037074495.1 of Acacia confusa. NCBI lineage: Eukaryota > Viridiplantae > Streptophyta > Magnoliopsida > Fabales > Fabaceae > Acacia > Acacia confusa. Next base: position 8,293,074 of record CM073504.1, on the reverse strand, counting down.
GGTGCTCCTATATAATTCTCCCATAGGTAGATAATAATAAAGTGTCAACTTCCTTGGTGTATTAAAATACTACCTCCTGTCCATTTTAGAAAAGAATTATCTCTTATAGGGTGGTCCTTAATTACTATAACGAACAAATCTTTTTTGTATATAATTTTAAATTGGTCTTTTCATTTTTATCCTCAATATATATATATATATATATATATATATATATATATATATATTTATTTATTTATTTATTTATTTGTGTGTATATTTATTCTCATTATATTTATTTATTTATTTATTTGTGTATGTCATTTATTATCTCTGCAATAAATTTTTACCCATTATCTTTTATGCACCTTTCTATAAATAATGGTGATAGCGACTTCGGTAAGTGCAACGGTCGTTATAAGTAATAAAGTAGTGAGAAAAAGATCGTCCCACGAGAAATAGTACTCCTATCACTAACTCGCTATTTACGCTTTAGTTGGATGAATTGAGTAAAAAGAGATGAGTTGTAACCAAACAAGAATTTAAAGAATTTAAGAAAGAACAAGAATCCAAGATCAAGAATCTCAAGAACGATGTTTAGAAAAGATAAACAATCAAGAAAAAACTTAGAATCCCCCTATGCTCCTCTAAGAATTTAAATTGAATCCTTAATTGATTATTCTTCCCACGATTGACGATCAATTCTCTAAAGTTAGACTAAGTTTCAATGTCTTGATGCTATCTTAGTCCGTTATCTTTAAAAACAATCTAATGTTTTAGTATTGTTTGGAAAGATCAGTTTTTTAAACCAGAATTATAAGATCGCATAAACTCGTAAGCCTATGTTTAGGTCATGCAACTCTATGATAAATTAATGGTTCGGGTTAAATGCACCAACATCTCTATTGCCATGCACCAACTTATGAATAATCTAAAAAGTAATCAGTCTTCAAGAAAGCTTTAAGCAAGAAAATTCATTCAATCAAGAAAATCAAGATCAATCAAGAATTCAAACAAATACGTTAAACTCGCATAGGGTTCATCCTAGCCCTAGCTACAGAAAGAAAACTAGCCAAGTATGGCTAGGTTAACAAAATAAAGAAAAGAGATGAAAATAAGAATAAATCTTCAAAGGTTGGTGAAGGTTGATCTCCATGATGATGCTTTGATTCTCTTTCTCCAATGTCGTCAAGTTGTTTCCAATGCAAAAAGTTGTTGTTGGTTGCTAGGGTTTCTTCTTTTTATATTTCAGGACCAATTGGGCTTCAAATCCACTAAAGATTCTTAATTTTATTTTCTTGTTCGTGTCCTGGAAGTTAAAAATCATATTTTTTGCACTTTTGGCGCTTTGGGCGCCAACTTTGGCGCCATGGGTGCCAACTTTGGCGCCATGGGTGCCAAAACCTAGCAGAAGACAGAAAGTTGGCGCCCTAGGCGCCAACTTCAAATTGCCAAACAGAAAGTTGGCGCCTTGGGCGCCAACTTTGTACTGAGTTGGCGACCTGGGCGCCAACTCCTAGTGGCCAACTAAAAAGTTGGTGCCCTTGACGCCAACTTTACACTGAGTTGGCGCCCTCGGCACCAACTTCTACTTTCTTTGTTAGCTTCTCTTCTTGACTTTCTCCTGAGCTCTTCCAATTAGCTTCTTCTTGTGGATAAAAATTTTCAAAACATAGGAGAATACTTGTGAGGGTATGTCTGACATCAAATCCATTTTTTTTACTTATTATTCTTAAGCTTTTTAATCATATTATATCAATTTCATGCTCAATTTATGTTTTAATTCATAGTAAGTTTACGGCTCATCAAATGGTATAATTAAAAATAATAATACATATTTAACACATTTATTACTTTTAACTAACATTTTTAAACTGTGATTTAAGTGTTTGTTTGACATAAAAATGAAAGATGGAGTGTAGTATAATGAAAACACAACTATTAGGTGGATCACATGGACCAAAGGAAACATATGTTGATAATAATAACGCTAAGGTACACTAACATTCTATAAATATTAATTCTTCAAAGCGATAAATCATCATAGTATCAGCCAAACTCATCTCTCTCTCTCTCTCTCTCTCTCTCTTCTCACGCACACTCATATTCTCTGAATACTTTCCAACAATGGCTTCCATTCATCATCCATGTCCACCAGGAGCCTGTGACTATGAAGCCAGGCACAGCTTTCGAGCTGGTGGACGAGGGCTACAGATTGAAACGACGACGTTAGGTGTTGAAGAAACAAGAAGAAGGAAGAAGCAGAGTGATGAAATGGATGGAGAAGAGAAGGGGACATGGCTGACGTGGAAGGATGTGTGGGTGACAGCTTCTAATAAAACTGGAAGCAGAAGAAGGACAATACTTGGAGGTCTGAGTGGTTATGCAAAACCAGGCCAGCTTTTGGCCATCATGGGTCCTTCTGGTTGTGGCAAGTCCACTCTTCTTGATACTTTAGCAGGTAATTCATTCATTCCTTCTCTCACTTTTCACATTCTCTTGAGGGTTAAGTTACATAGCAATGTTGTCGAAAAGTTTTTTCAGGATTTATACGAGAAGTTTTAAAAATATATCAGTTATACTCAATATTGTTTATGTCCACAGTCAAAAATTAAGTTTTCGACGGTAAATAACAATATTGTTCTGTTTTAATATTTTTGAGGTGACATGAACCTTAAAAAACTTTCTAGGCTACATTGATCTTGAATAAAAACTTCTTAAACAAAATTATCATATACTCCCTTGAGACCAAAATGTGGGAGCAATTTAAAGGGTTTGTTCTGGTTCTTCACGTAGTAAGACAACCCCAATCCACTTTGCCTTCTATATTTATAAATATTTTTCCCAACTTAACCCTCTTAATTGCATATCTTAAATTGAGTTTCTATCAATTGAGGTAATGATTAAAGATGATATTTTATAAAAACTAACATTCAATATTTATAAATAATTGACTTAACTAATTTTTTAGTATAAATAAAGTAGTTATCTAACTTATATATTTATATATTTATGACCAAGAGGGAGCTCATGCTAGGTATGTGTTTGGATTAATTTTTAAAAAACAACTTTTATAATTTATCAAATAGATATAGGAGAAGACTTTTATTTCTATTAAAAAAAAAAAAAAAAGTATCCTCCGAATCCAAGTTTTAGACTTGTACAATTAGCTAGACACGCACATCATGTTTAGGGTACAAACGTCACTTTCAGATATGATGGAGACCCCATGCAATAAGTATAGTTAGAAGACACGTGGCTGGCTTTAAAAAAAGAGAAAAATCTCCTGAGGATCCAAGATATCAAAACATTATCAAAAAATTTCAAAAGAAAGAGTTATATATATCAGAATATGGTATTTTTTAGTATTATTTCAAAAAATATTATACAGTTTAGATATAGTTATTGATTGAGATTGATATAGTTGTTAACTAATATAATTGTTAATATTTCTTAAAATAATATTAGAAAGGGCTTTAAGACTTTTTTGACATGTCACTTTTATTTAAATATTTTTTATAATATTTTGGTTCATTGGGCCATATCCCAACTTTGAAGACGCGTGGTTCATAGAAGAGCCGTGAAACATTATTTTCTCCGAAATCTTATTTTATTCCATAATTAATATTAAATGCTACAACTCATATAGAAAAACCTTATTAAGTACTTTTCTATAAATATTTTTTATCTTAAATTTAAATTGTTTTTATTGCCCCTATTAAATATATAAAGTTATTTTAATTATCTCTTACTCATCACCACTATTTTTTTTTAATTCAATCATTGATTATTTATTCTCTTTTATATATTTTCATTCATTCTCTCTAATATATTATTTTTATTAATATATATATATATATATATATATATATATATATTATTTTTAATTAATTTTAACCGTTAGTTTATTTTATATAATAACAAAAATTATTTATAAAAAGAACCAGCGAGAACATAGAGGAATTAACTTTCTTTAGGACTTTTTTTTAAATTGTAAATTAAGTTATCAACCAGGTGGGACCCACAATAATTTTGAATTTTTCCCGCTGTGCATTCCTCTTTCCCTTTCTTCGTCCAGTCGCCAGAGAAATTTTTTGCCCAAGAAAATGACAGAAATAATTGAAGAAAAAAAAAAAATTTTACCAACTAAATTTCAGTGTTTTCTTGGGATCTAAATTTATATAACTTTATAGTTAGGATCAGTGGGAGTGTAATACATAATATACAGTAATTTTTCTTTTGTTTTAAAAAAAATGATGAATAGATAATTCAATTTTCTTAACTAAAGGACAATTCATGATTTTTTTTTTTTTGATGAATAGAGAGAATTCAAATTGGAATTTGCTAGGGAGATAGAAATTTGTGTGTGTTTGTTTTTAAAAAATGTATTTAAGGTGCGTGTTTGACCAAAAGTTTGAAATGAATCATACTTGCAGGGAGATTAGGTTCAAATACAAGACAAACAGGGGAAATTCTTATAAATGGCCACAAACAAGCACTTGCTTATGGGACATCGGTACGTATGCCCTTTTCCATACATTTTCCCTTGAGAAAAATCAGTGTCTTCCTCTCGTATAAAATGTCTAATTAAGCAATTATGCAACTTCTTTGCACTTTAATTTGTTACTTTTAGCCTTAGGTATCCCATGGTAAACTTTTAGAGAACAATTAGTTGAAGCTTTAAGAGGTAATTTGTCCTGAAAGTTGTTATCGAGGGGCAATTTTGCCATAAGTTTTTCCAAAGGTAATTTTGTTTTAGAAGTGTAAAAAAAAAAGGAACAATTTTTCTCCGGCCATTATTCTAGTTAATTTTGACTATTTGCTAGTTAAATATGCTTGGTTGGAAATCTAAATGTCATCTATTTCATTTTTTTTTTCTTTCAAAGTTAGATTTAAAATTTCTTGGGCAAATTTGTACTTTAACAAAAATGACGTAGATGATATATTAACTGTTAATTTAGCATATTTATTCAATTAATGATAAAAAATAATTAGGATAATGGCCAGGGAAAAATTACTCATTTTTTCATCATGTTCGAGACAAAACTGCACCTTGATAACAACTTTTAGGATAAAATTTCCCTTTAAACCTTAATTGAATGTTCAGATAATGAATAAGTTTAATTTTATTATCTTTCATATGTTTTTGTTTTTAAAATTTCAAATTGTTTGTGCTTCCTTAATAGGGATGATTAATATGTAATTTAGTCCTTATAGTTTCGCTTGAATTTTTTATTAGATTCCTGTACTTTTTTTTTATCAAGTCCTTATACTTTTACATATTTTTAATAAGGTCTATATAGTTTTGTTTCGTTTTACCAAGTCGTTATAGTTTCACTAACTTTTCATCAGGTCCCTTTTCATTTTTTGTTTTCTTATCAGTTTCAAAAACTTCTGGGACTCTATCAAAAATAGGATGTGATACAAATTTTTTAAAAAAGAACCATACAGTGACCTGATAAAAAAAAAAAAACACTACAGACTTTATAAAAAGTAAAAAAAAAAAAATTGTAGGGACCTGATTAAAAATTCGTTAAAATTATAAAGACTTGTACATTAATTATCTCTACTTAATACAACCTTCCATTTCTAACATACGAGCTAGTTAGTTTGGTGTTGATCGTTTGGTCCAAAATATAAAATCACAATCAATTTATTTCCCATATTAATTTCATTTCCTAAATTTACCCAAATTAATTAGTTAAGTAGCTGTGTTAACTTATATCAAGTAGAGGGGTGAGTATATAATTATTATGATTGTCTTCTTTTTTATATCTTGATGAAAAGATTCAAGAAATGACACATTTCGATCCTTGTTTCATTAATTCAGGCATATGTGACACAAGATGACACTTTACTCACAACCCTGACAGTTGGAGAAGCAGTGCACTATTCAGCCCAGCTTCAACTACCAGACACAATGTCAAAGGAAGAGAAAAGGGAAAGAGCAGAGTTCACAATAAGAGAAATGGGTCTACAAGACGCCATTAACACCAGAATTGGAGGTTGGGGCTTCAAGGGAATAAGTGGAGGCCAAAAGAGAAGAGTGAGTATCTGCATAGAGATCCTCACACGTCCGAGGCTTTTGTTTCTTGATGAACCAACCAGTGGACTTGACAGTGCAGCCTCGTACTATGTGATGAGCCGAATCGCAAGCCTCGATCGAAAAGATGGAATTCAAAGGACCATTATTGCTTCCATTCATCAGCCTAGTACAGAAGTTTTTCAGCTCTTTGATAATCTTTGCCTTCTTTCTTCTGGAAGAACTGTTTTCTTCGGTCCTGCTTCTGCAGCAAGTGAGGTTAGGCTGTGCATCATTCTCGTATCTTTGTTCTTATTTCATGTCTCCAATACCGTAAATTATTTTTCAGTAGCATTTAATGTCCTAAAATAATTTTTGATACATTCAACAGTTAAAAATGTTTTTTCAGTAACACGGTAACACTTAATAAATATCTAAAGTAATTTTTTGCGCTACTTTACCCTTAAGTATTAGCAACGAATTGAAAACACTAAACCTACTGAGGATTACTAAAAAATATTTTATACGGGGTTGGGTGCATAAAAAATTACTTTAAAATACTGAATGTTACTGTAAAAATACTTTGTAGTGTGGCTTAACCCTTTAAATTATATGTTCGCTGACCTGTTGTTTTGTTTCAGTTCTTTGCTTCAAATGGCTTTCCTTGTCATGCCCTCCAGAATCCATCGGATCATTTCTTGAAAACTATAAACAAGGATTTTGATGATAATCAGGTATGCTTCATGCACTATATATGGTCAAACATCATATTACCCATTATTTAAGAGAAACTCAAACATAATTTGATTGATATTGATCTTTCTTGTTTATCAGGACATTGAACTGGGCTTAGCTGGCACTCAAAGGAAACCTTCAGAAGAAGCAATCGAAATTCTTGTCAAGTCATACAAGTCTTCTGATTTGAACCGACAAGTTCAAGCAGAAGTAGCAGAATTATCTACACAGGTATGTCAGATCCATATGCCATCCTTATCAAGATCATAAATTTAAGGAAAAATCACTATGCGTTCTAAGGAAGGAATTTCATTGCTAAAATGTTCTACAACAAATGAGCAGCTAGCATGCAATGACAAGTTTTGATGTAAGAAATGACAATAAATCCAACTTTTTGGTGACTACGTTCCTTCCTTGACCTCAGTGATATTCTCTGAATATTATAGTATCCATACTTAGCTATATATAATGGAATTGTGGGTTTCAGGGAAATGGAATGGTAGAGAAGAAGAAGAAGAAGAGAGGGTATGCAAGCTTCCATACTCAGTGCATTGTTCTTACAAAGAGATCATTCGTGAACATGCGTCGTGATGTAGGCTATTACTGGTTACGCCTTGTCATATACGTCGCTGTGGCTCTAGGTTTGGCCACTGTGTTCTATGATCTGGGCATGAGCGAGGGGTCTATTAAAGTAAGAAAGAATCCCATATATATTGGAACATGCACGCATTTCGACTTCACATGATCCACTTTATATTTCTTATTATTAATAATCTTTTTTATCATTGTTTCAGGATAGAGCTGCACTTCTTGCTTTTGTTTCTTCCTTCATAACTTTCATGACCATTGGTGGATTCCCCTCCTTCGTTGAAGATATGAAGGTATACATATTCCTCTCTTCAATTCAAATCATCCATACGAGCCTTGAGATTTTAAGTTAACCTATAACGTTGATTCCAATTACTCTCACCTTATTAGCTTTCTTAATCTTCTTAAAAAAATCAATTGGGTCCTATGGGTCCTATCTAAAGGTAGTATTAAGAAGTAGAAGGTGAGTCTTTGAGCAGCGATAAGATTTCTATCATTTGATGTAGAAATCAGGGGTTTTAATCTTAAAAATAGTCTCTCTATGCTTGTGGGGTAAGGCTACATGCATTTATTCCTACCCCAAACCTCACATGATAGAATCCTTGTGCACTGGGCCACCCTTTTTTATTAGAATATATTACATCTTACATTGATTAATTAGAAAATGAATTGAAGGTATATATATATATATATATAGCTTTGAAGTAGGTGTTATCGAATTGGCTTAAACTATTTTAATTGAAAGACAAGAACTAATATATGCTTAATTTTCTAAAACCTAATAAGGATATGAAGGTCTTCATTTTTACTGATGACGCAGGTATTTCAAAGGGAAAGGTTAAATGGGCACTATGGAGTGACAGCTTATGTGATAGGAAACACCTTATCTTCAATCCCATATCTATTACTCGTCACTCTCATTCCTGGAGCCATAGCCTACTACCTCCCAGGTCTTCAAAAAACTGCTGAACACTTCATCTTCTTCTGCAGTGTCCTCTTTTCATGTCTGATGCTAGTTGAAAGCCTCATGATGATAGTGGCCAGCATTGTCCCTAACTTCCTCATGGGAATCATAACTGGTGCTGGTCTTCAAGGCATCATGATACTCGCCGGCGGCTTCTTTAGATTGCCCGATGACCTCCCCAGAATATTCTGGAAGTATCCTCTCCACTATGTCGCCTTCCATAGATATGCCTACCAAGGTCTGTTCAAGAATGAGTATGAAGGACTCAGGATTGCTGGTAAAAGTGGGGAATATATTCTAAGAAGCATATGGCAAGTTAACATGAGTTATTCTAAGTGGGTTGATCTTGCAATTCTTCTGGGGATTATTGTTGTGTATAGAGTTGTGTTCTTGGCAATCATCAAAGGAACTGAGAAGATGAAGCCTTTGGTTTCTTCGTTGTTTTCTGGGCCTCCTAAGAGAAGCATTCATATCATGGTCAATCCATATGCTACTTCTTTTCATGAAGGGGCTACATAAATTAAATCCAATGAGCATAACTAGAATAAATAAGCTACTAGTATTTATGTATGTGTTTACAAATATCAGTGTAATGAATAGAGTTAGTTGTTTCCCACTCACTCAATATTGAAAGGCTCTAATTTATATCAAGAGCCAGCCATTCATTTCATGTATGAACAGGGACGTTAGATCCTCACCTAGGAGGTTAAGATCATGTTTATGTACGTCCGTGAACAATGTATTGGACTTTGCTAATAAAATGTTAGTGTGCTTCCCTTCATCTACAATATAAGTTATTTTAAAAATATTCTTTAGTTCATAATATAAGTCACGATCTAGAGAATAATTAATATTTATTTATAAATTTTGCCCCTACAAAAGTGTTAATGATTCAAAATTTTCATAAATCAATAAAATATCTATATTCATTTTATGTAATAATATTTATAAAATATTTCACAAAAAGTGGTATCTCAATTCTAAATTGAATAACAATTCTGGCTTTTCAGGGAGTTTTTGGCAAAAACTTCACATATGTGAATGATACTATCAGGTACCTCTAGGTTTATCAACAGCTACTTGGAGATCTATCTTGCATTGTTGTATCTCTTTGTTTTTTGTGTTCTTATAGTTTTGTTTATTTGTTTTATCTATTTGCTTCTTTTATGTGTTATATGCTTTATTATTGTTTTAGGTGTTTGAGGATGTCTATGTATCCATTTGGGGATTTAGAAGTTTGTCAAGTTGCCATTTTCAAATTTAATCTTTTTTATTGGTTTGGCTATCTTAAGGTAGCTTTGTCAACAATTACTTTGGATTTCTATACCTTTTCAAGTTTCTCACTTTATGTGATATTTCAACTCCTACGAGAGTCCCTTTCGAGGGATTGCTTTCCAGTATATTGGAGGGATAATTCAACCAATCTTCAACCTTTAGCTACTGAATCTAGTATGGAGCTCAAATAATACTGCGCATGGCTCTTCCATCGTCAAGCTTGTTGTTGTTTGCTTTGTTGTTGGTTTCTTTCTATTTTTGTAGGGTGGACTAAGCATATGATCTATCTGGCATTGTCAAGTTACTCCTCTAAAACCCCACTAGATATAGGTCTTTTATGTAACTTGCTTTGTCTATTAAATAAATTTTCTTTTAATGATTACAAAAGAATAAGCTAAATTGGTTCTTTTTTAAAAAGAGATCGAGGCAGTCAGTGAGGGAAATCAAACTAATAGCCCATTATTTTTCGGGGGACCCACTAGTTTAGGAATCGCCGCTTGCTCATGGGCACAAAACCATACTATTTGAGTTTGGGCCTCGATGGGTGGGGGAGGAATTGGACAGGGTAAATCAACTATTCCAGCATAAAATAGGGTGACACAAAACAATAAAAATATAACAATACTAAAACTCAAGAGGGGAGGGGAGCTCAGGAATAGAGATTAGTATACAAATGACCTTGGTGCATAGACCACACACCACATATTGCCTTTTATAGGCAAAGAAGTATGACAGTTGATGAGTCATTACGTTGATTAAATATCACTTTCTAACCATTGACAATTATGGTGATTTATGGCATTGGTTAATGAAAGGAATATAATGGAGTAATTAAAATGCATAAATGCTCTAACTGTTAGATATAAATACACCTCTATTTCCTTTTCGTTAGCTCAATTTTACAACTTAGTGCATATTAAAATTTCCTCATTCTTGCAATGGGAATTTTTTTTACACAGTCGCATTAAAATTAAAATTTTAACAGTAAGTTCTGAAAACACTTTACATACTTGAAAAAAGAGGAAGAATATTCAACATCACAAGTTACAGATTAGAAAGTCAGAGGTTATCAATATGGAGATTATTGGTTAAGAATTTTTGGGTCTCCATTTGATAACCAAGTGAACTAAACGATGTTAAAACTAAGGGCCCGTTTAGTACATTGGAATTGATTTTTATGGAGGTGGATTTGAAAATGAAATTTAAAAGTGTGTTTGGTATATTATAGAAATGAGACATAATTTTTTAATTAAAATACGCATTGTTTGTGTTAAAAGTCTACAATACCCTTCATAATTTTTTTAATCCTAACTTCCTAAGAACGAAGGACCCATCTTTGTCACTGTCATTGATGAAGCTCCATGACCCTCTTTCATCCAAGCTCTTCACTCTTCAAAGCCATCAACCACTACATACTACCAGAATCAGCTCCAACATCTACTATCTACCAATAATGTGGAAAATCAAACTTAATAGAAGAACCAAACATAAATATCACCAATATGTAGAGAACACACATAAACTTGGATATGAGGAAACTAGACTAAATCTTGAAGTAGAAACTTTGCAAAAGACATGCTCAGCGTTACTCATTGTGCTTCCATCGTCGTTGACACCATTCCTCTGCCGTCATGGCTGATTGAAGCTTGTGACGGCCTTGTTCATTCAATCGAGCTTGTGGCCAACACAGATATGTATTCCTATCTTTATTGAGACGTGCTTGCATAGATAATAGTAAGGACAGTGAAGAGGGGACTCGATTTTGCCCTCATTGGAGTTTTCACCCTACATGGCCCATCGTCGATGGTAGTGTGTAGCTTTTTGGCCAGAAAAAGGAAGGGGCGTGAAAATGGAGGATGATGGCAACCCAGATCTGGAGTGAAGAGGTTGCCATCACATATGACAAGTGAGCATAGGTCATTGTTGCCGCTCCCACCAAAGAGTGAGGAGGTTGAAGGCATAGAGGAGGGTAATGGGCATATGAGGCTTAGGGTTTTAATTTGGGTTAAAGAACAATTTGACCAACAAACTATTGGTTCAGGAGCACCCAGCACAATAAACTTTTAATTGGACCTTAAATACCAAAAACTGTACGAGCCCTACTGTGTTTGTGATCCCGAGGCCAGAAAGTCGTGCTTTGACCCTGCACTAGTGCTCTCACTTTTCCTGTCAATATGGTCTAACTTTATCATGATTGCTTCCATGAAACTCTCTAATTGCGTAAAATGCATTTGAGTGAACTCAATAAACTTTTTTTGTTCCGCTTGTAAATCCTTAAGTCTAGTGTTTTCAGCCATAGCAATCTCTCAATGAAAGCACCAAGAATGTTATGATCACAATTATTAGTGAATAACAAGCTGGATGAAATGGCAAAAGGTATCACTTCTGCTAGATCATATATTCAAGATAAACGTTTGCATTACAAAACAATAAGGAATGTTGTAAAAAGAAGATATAGAGCTAACACTTGTAATAGAAACATAATTCTAGAAGGGAGGGGAAATCACAGAATCAGGAGAGAGGATTTCCAATACAATTCTTTCACACCCCTCCTAATAGCTTTTGTCTTTATTTATAACCTCTCATATTACATTTCTCTAAGTTTCCAGGTCCTTCTCTTAGTCCTTTTGCTCCTTCTAACGGGCCCTTCTGCACGTCCAGCTACTGTAACCATTGGGTTTGTAGTGTCTAGGCCCAACTCCTTCCCATTCATTACAGCAAGCTTCATATCCTTCATTCGCCTAAACATTTCCCATACCTCATCAACTCGATGCACCTTGTAAAGCGTTTCGATTAAAGAATTGACTATGTAACACTTCAAATTTTGAGATTTAAAATTATAAATGTTGTATGGGCATTAGTTGTTAGAAGTTGACCTGAATAATTATAATATTAATTATTGGAATATAAGTTGTATTTTCCAAGAATGTTTGGACAAAAAAATTCAAGGAATATTTGTAAGGAATAATATTTGGCCTGAAAATTATAGAATCAATATTTTATGGCCCGATATTAGAAAGAAAAGAAAAATAAAGAATTAGTGGTTTTATCCTATACATGCAACACTCTTCAATTTCTCATCTAGGATATAGGCAAAAGAGTTGGACAACAAAAACACAAGCCCATACTTCCTCACTTGGTTTATTCCATTTCGGCCCAACACCCATCCGATACACACATACATGGCTTATCAAGCAAGGCCCAAATCTATTCCATTTCTCACTCTCATTTGGCCAACAACACGTGAGAAAGAAGAACAGAAACATGAAAATAGAGAATGAGTGATCACAACAAATCCACTTAGCCCATACTCGCTCAATTTGTCCTTATCTCATTTCGGTCAAAACACTCAACAGAGAGATCACTCCAAAGTCCATGCTTCCTCAGCTCATTATTTCCTTTCAGTTCACATGAAAACACTGAGACGACAGCGAAGAATTACTACAGAAAGCCATGCCTTCGAGCCCAACGTCCGCAACCATACCATGCCTCTTTAGCTCCACAAGTCAGACGCCATACTTCCCCATTCCTTATTATAACCCTTTGGCCAGAGAGAGAGAGAGAGAGAGCAAGAGATAGAGATCGAGAGTTGCAAAGAGAATGAGACACAAAAAATTAGAGAGCAAGAGACAGAGATATTCTTTAAAATGAGCTCAAGAACGAATCAAATGGATATGTATATTAGGAGATATGATTTTTCAAAGTTGACCTTTGTGCATTAGACAACTTTTGTGTGAAGAGCAGGAATATTACCTAGAGGGGGGGTGAATAGGTGATTTTTTTTAAAAAAATTCTTTTGAAGATAAAATAATCGACAGTGGAAGAGAGACCGCCAAGAAGAATAGACATAGAGAGTTTATACTGGTTCGGTCTAATGCGTCGACTTACGTCTAGTCCCCAATCACTTGGGTATTTCACTATCACAATCACTTATACAATCTTATACACTTGTACTCGAAATGATCCTATCCCAAGGACTCACTCCCCCTTATAAGCTGTAGTTGTTCACCTGTTTTTGAGGTTCCACAACCTCAAGATTGACAAAAGAAATTGAATTGAATAAACCCCTCACTGAGTGGATAAATTAAACACTGAAAACCAGAGAATGAATATTCAAGATATTGATCGAATTTAATGAACCTGTAAATAGCAATAAGTTCACAATAAATGTTCAGCATTTCGATGGTTGGCGAATTTAAGGCTTTTGATATTTATAGTTGATGAGATTAAATGACCGTTGATGAATCTTGAACGTTGTTCGCTGTGACTCTCAAAAATAGCCGTTAGACTAATGATGCTTTGCATACACTGTGAATACTTTGTTCACCCCAAACATTCTTTATTCTATTTGATTTATCCTTTGAGAAATAACATTTAATGCGCAACCGAATAATCAGAGAATGCCCAGTGTGTTGGTTAGAGAGATTTGCACCATATTAGGTAATAGCATTTAATGCTTCTGACATCTGATTGCTTTTGCGATTAATCCATAGTTAAATCATCTGAAACTCATTGGCAAACTCATTAAAGGCAATTAGTAATAATAGAGGATAATGATATACGAAGAATAAAATCATACTTGAACATTTTATGATCTATCAAGACAATGATTTTGAAAAACAGAGATGATCTTGCTCGAGTATGATTATTTGTGTACTCGGGCATTAGTGCAAAATCACATTGAAAAATGTCCCATGCTTGAGCAACACATCAAGCTTGCTCGAGCAAGCTTTTGAAAATTTTTGAATATAATGGAAGCCACGCTGTTGCTCGAGCAAGGCATCTTCATGCTCGAGCAACTTCTCGTTGCTGCTCGAGCAAGCTTTTGATCCTGCTCAAGCATGAGCGATGCTAGGACTAGCATTCGCTGTTGCTCGAGCAACAAGGCATTGATTATTGTTTATTTTGGACTTTGACATGTGGGAATAGATGTCATGTGTATTTTTCCTTAAAACTAGACTCAATAATGATCACATAGCCTTTGGAACCACCCTATTTGGTCATTTGTACAATTAGTTATGATTTTTCAAATTTCAGTCAGGAAATTCTGAAAAATCCAAGTCTAGATTTAAGTTGAACCTATTTTTCGAAATTTTGGGAATAATACAACCACATATTAGCGTGTTGATTATCTTTCCCTTAAAATAGGCTTAAAGAGCTTCGAATAGAAATTTGAACCACCTCAATCAGAGTTCTACGGAATTAGTTATGATATTCCAAATATTTCATGGCAAATTGGAAAAAATTGGGCCTATGAGTAAAAATGAAAAATAAGGCCCAAAATATATATTTTGACTTTCAAAAATTAAAATGGACTTTGGAGGGTTAATATAGGCCCAATAGCCTTACTTAAGCCTAGTGCTATGACATTGGTGATTATGAAGAGTTTTAACAAATATAAACCTGCCGTCCGTAAATGTATATTTATAGAACTTAATAGTTGTTGGGACAATCAAATGGACTTGAAACCAGTTGAAGATTTTGTAAAGCAATCGGGTAGTAACTCTAATCTCACATACTTGGTATGATTGCGTATGTCTGTTTGAATCATATATGTAAATGTTTTGTCTCGTATGAGGGCCAACACCACTCATGGCTCGATTTAGCAGAAGCGCTGACCATGGAATACCTTCCCGGTGGATAGAATTAGCGTTGGGCCAATTAGACGAAAGTTCTTAGGTGGCTAACCTAGTTGCATTTAGATAACTCAAACGCTTCTGATTGAGAACCTTGGTGGTTCCAGGGGACTCTCAGTAGGTTCCATTCAATTATTTTAGTTGGGTGTACGATGGAGAACTTCGACGAGAAGACTCTCGGTACATGCCACATGGTATGCCTAGTGTTATGGTTATGTGATATGTACATGCTGTTTTGACTATATGTGATATGCATCATGGATTCTGAATGCTTTATGCTGTATGGACTATTATGTTATGTTGATTGGCTTTTATATACTGCTTATATTTTGTTTGTGAGATTAACTTGTTCCTCTAGGATCCTATGGGATTCCAACCCCTATTACTACCTATGAAAAGGACAACATATTGAACACAGCTCCCTGGGCAAGGCGGCAGATATCGACAACTAGAGATTTCGGATCATGGCAAAGGCAACTGTAGCCATCTTTGATTGAATTTTTGTAACTATGGTAATAGTTACTTTTAGAAGTTGTAGATAATTTTATAATCCTACAGAAATTCCTATTGTAATCAGTTAATATTATATTAGTATGTTATGCTATTTCTGTTCACCCATTATGTTGCGCACTGATGATCTGATTATCTTCGGAATATCAGTAGGGTGTTACAGACTATAATTACATCAGACTCGCACCTATTGCCCACCATCTCAACTAGAAGCTTTAAGGCTTCATCTATTTGTCCCACTTTGTTATCTAGCTGGGTCAGCTTTGAATTTGTCATATCCAATTTGAAATAGCCATCTTTTGGAAGTTTTCTATATTTACACAAACTCAAGTATAAATTAGTATGATTAATAATATAATATTAATCCAATGTATGTACGCAATTCATTGGCAAATCAACTCATGATATTGATTTTTTTTTTTTTGGTTTTAGATTTTACCGAGACTCTTTGGAGAGAGGTGACTCCACTAACCCCTTTCTCCACTTCCTCGCCACTTAATATTACAACCATTGGACCATGTTTTTATGAGTGAGAAGTAAGTGTAGATTTTTATTATATATAATATAGTAGTAATACTTTTATGTAGTATTAAATTCTACCAATTAAAACCTTGAAAGCAGTAGATCAAGTTAGTTGCCAGATATGTGCGTGTGGGTGTATATAAAATCAATTGTTAACTTCCTCAATTCCTTGGACCGTCACACCATAATATAGTGGAAAACATAAGATTATTAGGAGGACCACAGGGACCAAAGTAAAAATCTGAACCCATGTTTATAACGAAGCTTCTTGGTACGATACACTAACATTCTATGAATACATAACGATAAATCAGTATAAGCCAAATTCAACTAGTTCCTTGGAATTTCAGACAGACACACACACACACACATGTATATATGTGTGTGTGTATTTATGTATGTATATGTGTGTGTGTTATTGTGATTTCCTCAGAAAATTTCAAATATTCTTTGTATAAAAAAATTAAGTCAGTTACCTTAATTTGAACTATGAATATATAAATGCGTTTTTTATAATGTAATTTTCTTAGATATAATTAAAATATATGTACTGAAAGGGGAAAAATTATCAAGTGCATCATGGGTGGGGAAAAAATCTAGTTAATAAAAACTACTACTCTGTCGAATTTGTGATTAACATATGTCTGATACTTTTTTTTAGCCATAGATAGGTTAATGTATTCGTACAATTGATATATTTTTTTTTATACATCAATTGATATATGATACAACATGAAATTATGTGGTTGTTAAGCTTAAAATTATGTATTCGACTTAAGTTTGATATTTTTGACATCCTCCCTCAAATGCGTATTGGGCGAACAGACCTAGCCGAATTTGTCTCTAAAAGCCTAAAACTTAGAATGAGAAAGAGCTTTGGTGAACAGATATGCATCTGGCCCGAAGAGGGAACATACTTGACAGCTAGCTGATTAGAAAGTACTTTGTCTCTGACAAAATGAACATTAAGTTCAATGTGTTTTGTCCAAGTGTGGAAGACGGGGTTTGAAGCTAGGGCTGCCACACTAAGGTTATCACACCATGCGATTGAATCGATCTTACCATGCCAAAGGATTTATGTCTTTTTAAAATATGTTTATGTCTTTGACTGAAATATTTTATTGAACAGGCATAACATGATATTTCGCCACCCCCAATATCCTCAATTTTGCCCAAAACTCCAATCATCCTACGGGATCTTTCCTGCAGAAGATATGGAGACTTTGGAACAATTTGAAAATGTTAATTGGTTTTCTGATCTTTTAAGTCTGACCAAGTTGGGAAATTTTTTATAGAAGCCACATGAATTGTACATGCTATTTTCTTGGTCCAAAACATAATAAAAAGAAAACGATAGTCATGACATGAAAGCGTTAAAAAGACATCAATTAATGACATAAAATTACTTACTTTCCGTCATCCATGTGCATTTATAATTGGCAATTTTCAAAAGCATCAAAACCAGACACATATATAAATCATCCCTTGGCCTCAAAATTTGGTGTGAGTATACCCAAAAGGGCAAAAGAAAGACGTCTAAGTTAGTGGCTCAAGAAGTGGACAAAAACAACCAAATAAAGCCACCAAAACACTTCTTTAAAAACCTAAGCCTCATACTCATTCTTTTTCACCTGCGCGGGGTAAAAAAATGGTAGACTTTCAAATCACCCCAAAAAAGGCGGACAATCATGAATAGTAAAAAGAAGAGATATGATGAGGGTAGTGCGTGCCATGGTATCCGTGTTGGATTTGGAGGGCCATGAGGCTGTAATAATAAAGTTAAAAAAAGGGTGATGTAAGGTAATGGGGAAAGTGATCAACAAATTAATATATAGAGCCATGACTTGTACCCCATTCCAAACACAGCCATTCTCACATAAAAATTCTCTCTTCGATTCCCTCCTGTCAAATTCATGATGAGGTGAGATATTTGTATATATATCATGCGCAAGGCTCCAACCTACGCGATCTTCCAAGACTATTGATGCTAAGGTTGTAGGAAACTACATCAGGATCAAGGCCAGCTAGCTTGAGTACCTCAAAGTAGCGCAGAGCATCATCGATTCTACCTACCATGCACAAGCACTCTACAAGAATGGTGCGGTACACTAACATTCTATGAATACTAACGATAAATCAGTATAAACTAAATTCAACCTTGGGACTTCACTCACAAACACACACATATATATATTTATGTGTGCGTATACATGCATATGTATATTTATATGTATAGACACACACACCTATATAGATATACATTTACATACATACATACATATATGTGTGTGTGTAGAAACACATGTAATATATACATACATATGTGTATATATACATATTTATGTGTCCATACATACATATTATATATATATATATATATATATATATATATATATATATATATTGTTACAAAAAAAGTTTTGGAAGGGTTCGACACCAGTCCCCTACCAAGGCCAGGGTACGGCCCCGGGCTCTATGAGTATTTACTGGGGACTTACGAGATCTATCGCCTACCAAATGAGTCCCAGCGACGGCAGAGAGGATCGAACCCACGACCCAAGGGCCTAATCCTGAATCCCTTACCATCTATGCCAACTCTCATTGGCGTGTGCATATATATATATGGGTGTGGATACACATACAACTAATCGAATTCAATACTTTTGATTAAATTAATACTACATTTTTACTGGTTAAACTTTACGCTTCTTAGTTTAGGCTTTGTTTTTTGTTTTTTTGGCTCAAAATGGTATTTGTTTTAATACTGCAAAGTTACACTACATGAAAACAAATGGAATATAGAACACAAACAAAGCTATGGCAAATGCAATAGAACAAACCAAATACAAGGAAAACCAATCATCACCCATTGAAGAGTTGGGAATAGAAGTATCATTGATTACACAAACCTCCTAGACATCCAATGTTAAAAGTGACGTCAAAGAAAGTGTTGGTTACGAAACCTACCTTATGGGACACATTTCCTTATAAGCATTAACTGCAATTAGAGTAGTTATATAGTTGCTCCATCTTGGGGTAAATATCATAGAAAACCTAACCTCATAAGAAATTAGAACACCAATGATATCCTGAAGAACACTTATCCCACTCCATTCAAACAAATCTGGTGACATCAACCACAAATTGAACAATACCTCTTAATGTTGCCTATGGCTAACAATGGTCATCTTATAGGTAAAGCATATAATAGCAGTGATCATCGATAAAATCCTTCTCCCAAGAATGCGAATTCGAGCCACTAGGTGAGAATCGGATTTAACATTCAAACAATTATCCAACCAATAGGAGTCATAACTAGATCATGCAGATTTGTTTATTACTTGAGAAACCAAGAACACCACCACAAAAACCCAACACTACAAAAAAAAAAAAACCAAAGAAAGGAGGCCAATGAATTTGCCGAAAGAGAAAGAAAAGTTTCAGCAGAGCATTTTTTAGGCTTTGTTTTTTTTTAAAGTTAGTATTTGAAATATTATTTTTAATCATGTTAATTTATAAGGAGGTCAATGAATTAATGTATGAATTCATTGGCAAATCAGCTCATGATATTGATAGTACTCCCTCATAATATTGATAGTATTTTCTCTGCTCTTAAATATAAGAAAAAGTTGACTTTTTTTTTTTTACTAAATAAGTTACTTAATCATATCATATATTGTGTATCATTACATTATATATTAGTATATAAGTTAGGAAAAATAGTTTAGACAAAAATGATAAATATAAATATTTTAAAGTAATTTAATTAGTTTTCTAGTGTGTGTTTGGATTAGCGGTGAAATTTGTTTTTCTAACGTGATTTATGACATATGAGGTAAGTTTGTGAGATGAGTTTTGTCTTGACTTGCGTGAACGTACTTTGTCAACGATAACTCAAACATGAAGTTAACTCTATTTTATATTTAGGATTGAAAAGAATATAATTTTTTCTTTTGGATTTTACTGACACTCCTTTAAAGCGGTAGAAAGTTAGTAGGCAGATAATAATAACGTCTCAACTTCCTTGGAGTGTTAAAATACTACCTCCGGTATTGTTAATATGGAGTATTATAATAAGGATTGGAAGAGTAATATATATTCATAATATTGGAAGAGTATTATCTCTACCCCTTTCACAAGAATGGTGAGGGGGTAAAGTAGGTTGAAGAATCTACTCCTCACTCTTTCAAGAGATCAGTTCAATATCGTTGGGTTCCTCATACAATTCAATTTTATATGCCCCCACATCGGAAGTGTGTTGGTCCTATAAAAAAATTAAAATCTAATGAAATTGATCAAAGTGGGTTCGTCCAACTTGAATAAATGAATCTGCCCAACTTGTATCCATTGATAGGCTCATTTTTTCAAATAATTATGCTCTTTTTTTTTTTTTGGCGCTCAAACAAATAATTATGCATGACTTATACTGTATGATCATGATTTCCATTACGCCCCTTCACATGCTAAAGGGAAAATACTCAGCAATGTTATAATAATGAAGATATTTATTGATATGCTATATGAAATAATATTTAATTTAAGTTTAATTTATGTACAAACATATTAAATTCAGAAGTAATATTTTCTCCACACATTTTTTTTCTTTTGGTAGGGATGGCAACGGAGATTGATTTAAAAAATTATACTTACGATAACATATTTAATTTGTAATCCTCTATTTTTTTTTTAAATTTTTAAAAAAACCATAATAACATTTGTAGCGATTCTATAACCACTACAAAAATAAACCCAACCGTTAAAACCATAGTTACATCAACCGCTATAAAAAAAAACCGTGACAAAAAAGTCATATTAATTGTTACAAGTGTTATGTAGAAATCCTTATAAATACCCACACCACACCTCATTTTATACATTTCATTATCTCTTCTCATCCATGTTTTCTCTCACATGTCAACCTTTTTGTAGAGATTAAGTGTGTGAAGAGGCTAAGTGCTGATTAAACAGATCAAATATGATGAACATTTCTTTAACAATCATTTTTTCCTTCTAACTTTGAGACTAATTTTTTTTTTCTTATTCACAATTTTAAAGACCTTGTTCAACGTTCCTTATACTTTCATATACATTAAATTATTTATCAAATAGTATTTAAAGGACAACATAATTAGTTCTTATTATCTCCATATTCTCATTTTTATACACATATATAATAACCATATATAATCAAATATCGTATACTAATATCAATTATTTTTAACATCAATATATATCATTTATATTTAAATTATTAGTTAGTTAATAAAATAATCTAAAACAACTCATTCAGTTATTCTTAAAAAAATGTTATTCATTTGTAGCGGTTTTCTAACCGCTACAAATTCTGACACATAAATTTCACTTTAAGTTTGTAACAGTTTGTTTTACAGCCGCTACACAATTGGATAAGATTTTTAAAAAGGCGGAATTTTTTTTTCCAAAAAATGGTAGCAAATGTTTGTAGTGATTACATAACCGCTGCACACTAATTTGAAACATTTGGAACATTTTCTGAAATGTCATCCAATTTTGTAGCAGTCAAGAAACCACTACAAATTTTTCCCACCATTTCAAAAATTTTTCTTGATGCATTTTGTAGCGGATATATAATTGCTACATATGTGGTTAATTTCATATTGTAGCAGTTACTGAATCGCTATAAAGTCTTCACACACAACGTCATGCTAGCCTAATCTTGTAGCGGTGATGACAAACCTCTACAAGTTACAATAGCAGTTTAGTTAAATGTAGTAGCAAGTTTTAGGAAACACTACAAAGCTGTTTGTAATAATGTGTTTTGTAGCGGTTATACCAACTACTATTAATGTCTCCTATAGCGGTTAAAACGGCTACGAAAATGTCATTTTAACGGCTACAAAATGTAATTTTTTTTTGTAGTGTTTCCACACCAATTTCCACGAGGTGAGTAATTCTAAGCCTTAGTGAGCTTAACAAAGTTGGTTGAAATTGACAGATTGGTCAGCTGACTTAATTGCTTTCATTGGCTAACAATGAGCATTGAAATTCAATCCAAAAGTTAGATCACTTGCTTCTCTACTAAGTTGAACAACAGTGGGATTATAATATGCATCTAGACTAGCAAGAACTTGTATGATCAAATTTGGAAGGTAAAACGAACATCTAGCAACAACAAGTTGCTTAGAATGCTTCTCATCTTTGACAGGTATTCAATCATTTTTAAATTTCCTTTTTTGGTTCTCTAAAAACCAGACTTCAGCATTAACACTTTTGTCTTAGTTTAAGCACTAGCTACTTGTTTTGCAACTTCCTAAGACCAGCAACAGTTGCTATGGCAACCACTTGAGTAGAAACTTCTAAAGTCATGGTGTTTGGCAGCCAGTTGAATAGTAGCTGATCTGCTGCAACCCAATCTTTAAAAGCTGGATTGGGCTTCATCACATCATTCTCATTGATAAACTGTGGTGGACAAACTTTGGTGCCGTTGAGGAAGCCTTCAAGCATGTGACCCTTGATAATAGGAAGAATATGGGTCATCCATACCAAGAATTTGGTTCCATCCACCTTGATGTTGCAAATTTGGTTGATTCTATTGTTGTTGGATAATCCCTTTGGTAAAGTTGCAGCAGATGCAAAGGGATTCAGAGTTGGAGGATTTTGAAGAAGTTTGAGATGTTTCGGTCATGGCTATTTGCCTCTACGCTTTGATACTAAGATAAAGTTTAGGGAATCAGATTTCTATATAAAGGCGCAGTAGTGCATTAGGTAGCCTTGTATATTGTATTTATATTGAACAGTAAGGTTTTACACATCTGGACAGGTGTGCATATTTACAAATGAATAGATAACGGATTGGATGTTGTAAGAATGGGCTTAGCTTTAGCCCTTTGGGCCTTATACTCTAAATACTTTTGAATTGGGCTTAAGTCTG
This sequence comes from Acacia confusa, assembly GCA_037074495.1. NCBI lineage: Eukaryota > Viridiplantae > Streptophyta > Magnoliopsida > Fabales > Fabaceae > Acacia > Acacia confusa. The sequence continues at coordinate 8,269,933 of CM073504.1, read as the reverse complement.
ACATCTTTGACATAATAATACGTGACATTAATGAGAGTTGGCACAGATGGTAAGGGATTCAGGACTAGACCCTTAGGTCGTGGGTTCAATCCTTTTTGCTGTCGTTGGGACTCTTTTGATAGGCGATCTCGTAAGTCTCCAATAAGTGCTCATAGAGCTCGGGGCCGTGCCCTGACCTTAGTAGGGGACTGGTGTCGAACCATTCCAAAACTTTTATATATATATAAAAAAATAATACGTGAAATTATGTGGTTCTTAAACTTAAAAGTTAAGATGCTGTTTTAAGGCGTCAATAAGCTTCATATTCATTTGATCTTTCCACAATTTGGAACTTTAGAGTTTTGTCGAACCAAATGTTCTACCCCCCCCGAAAAAAAAAAAGGAAAGAAAAGAAAAAGAAAAGAAGAAAACCTCACTTTCATAGATGATGACAATATGATTGGACATACACAATGTGGCTCATGAATACTACATCGAAAAAAGTGGTTCATGAATATAAGCATTTAATAATATAGTTTAAACTAAATATGTTTTCTGATATATTACATTATGAATTTTACAAAAAAATTATACTAAACAATATTGTTAAATCAATAATGATGGGTGATATAGAAGCTTATTATAAGTTTCAGTAATATTTTAGTAAAATTTGAACTACTAGGCGAGAGAACCGAAAAGCCCAAGCAAACAAGATCATACATATATATATATATATATATATATATATATATATATATATATATTTCTGGGCAAGGCGTTCAAATATTTTATGTTTTGAGGAAATATGAAGGATCAGCCAAAGTATTGATTTTTTTTCCTTTTCCTTTTTGGGTAGAGTTTGATACCGTATTTGATTAGAAAAATTGATACCTTGCGTTCGTGCGACTGCGCAAGATGTTATCAAGGGCAGTGCTTAGCTTACTACGTGAAATTCTACAAATGTTATTAAATATATTACTGAAATTGTAGAGATTTATGTCTTTTTAAAATATTTTATTTATGTCTTTGACCGAAATATGTTATTTAACAGGCATAACATAATATTTCGCCACCCCCAAGATCCTCAATTTTGCCCAAAACTCCAATCATCCTACGGACTCTTTCCTGCAGAAGATATGGAGACTTTGGAACAAATTGAAAACTTTGGTTTTCTGATCTTTCAAGTCTGATCAAATTGGAAAATTTTATATAGAAGCCACATGAATTGCACATGCTTTTTTTTTTTTGGTCCAAAACATAATAAAAAGAAAACGACAGTCATGACATGAAAGCGTTAAAAAGACATCAATTGATGACATAAAATTACCTAATTTCGTTCATCCATGACATCAAGTGCATTTATAGTCGGCAATTTTCAAAAGCATCAAAACCAGACACATATATAAATCATCCCTTGGCCTCAAAATTTGGTGTGAGTATACCCAAAAGGGCAAACAAAAGACGTCCAAGTAAGTGGCTCAAGAAGGCGACAAAAACAACCAAATAAAGCCATCAAAACACTTCTCTAAAACCCTAAGCCTCATACGTACGCATTCTTTTTCACCTACACGGGGTAAAAAATGGTAGACTTTCAAATCACCCCCAAAAAGGCGGACAATAATAAATAATAAAAAGAAGAGATATGATGGGGGTAGTACGTGTCATGGTATCTGTGTTGGATTTGGAGGGCCATGAGGCTGTAATAACAAAGTTAAAAAAAGGGTGATGTAAGGTAATAGGGAAAGTGATCAACAAATTAATATATAGAGCCATGACTTGTACGCCATTCTTTTTTTTTCCCCCTCAAGAGGTATTTATATTAATACTGCAATACAATACAATACATGAAAACAAACTGAACATAGAACACAAGCAAATACAACAAAGAAAACCAAATATAAGGAAAATCAATCACCACCCATTGAAGAATTAGGAATAGAAGTAGAATCATGGATTACACCGGCCTCTACAAAACCCAACTTATAGGGAACACCTTCTTATAAGTATTAGTTGCAACTAGAGTAGCTATATAGTTGCCTTGTCTTGGGGTAAAAATCATAGAAAATCCAACCTCAAAAGAAAGAAAACCTATGATATCTTGAAGAATGTTAGTTCTCTATGTGTTTTGATGATAACTGACAATTGTAAACTTGGTATGAAGCTTGTCTTTGGTAAGTTGAAAAACTTACTGTCAAAGGCAAACTCGAGTTTAGGTATGTAAACTCGAGTTTGAGACTTGACAGAGAGTTGCTCAATTATGCAAGAAAGCCAAACTCCAATTTGCTTAGTCAAACTCGAGTTTGCAAAGTTACAAAAAATGTTCAGAGTTTTTCACAACAAGCTAAACTCCAGTTTGCTTAGACAAACTTGAGATCTGGGAGATACAAAGAGCACTCAGAATGTTGAGCAAGACAAACTCGAGTCTAGACCATGAAACTCGAGTTTAGACTAAACAGAAAGAATTCAGAAACTTCAGTATTTTCACAAGTCTTGCAAACTCCAGTCTTTGTTTCCAAACTTCAGTTTACACTTGACCAAGAAAAATTTCAAAGTTTCAGTTCTTGCTGAAACTCGAGTTTGCTCCTGTAAACTTGAGTCTGAGTCATACAGAAAGACCACCAATATGTTTGTTTTGGAAACTCCAGTTTATGCTTCTAAACTCCAGTCTAGAAGTTCTTGAACATAGGCTTATCCTCTTGACATAGCCCCAAACTCGAGTTAGTCATTAATTGACTCGAGTTTAGCTACATGTCCAAAGTTCCATTCCAAGACCAAAGCCCGACAGTCTTCTTTATAAGAACCAAACTCGAGTCTGATATTTATAAACTCTAGTTTAGGCCGTTGCTCAACATTCATGGTCTCTGGTTGAACCCCAAACTCGAGTCTAGGATTACAAACTTGAGTTTACATTGGTGATTTTGAAAAACCAAATGATGTTGATCTGCGAAATCTTTTTGGGTCAATCTGAAAATGTTTTATCATATGATACTATTGCTTCTAATATCTTTGATGAAGTTTTGAGTAATTTTCAGATAAGTTCAGCTAAGATCAAGATGGAATCAGATCTGGAATAAGTGCATTAAATGAAGAACCAAGAACAGGGCTGATCCTTCTCCTCTATCCCAATGGTTCAACACAGACCATTATGGATCAATTAAATCACTCTCCAATGGTCAAATGAAGGTTATGGAACGACTGAATGCCTGAAAGACCATTTGCATCAACATATTCCAAGATTCCAGCTGAGAATTGAAAGAACAGAGGAAAATATGCAACTGTCATTTTCCAGATTTGTAGCTGAACGTTAGAGAAGAAAATGCAATGGCTAGTTCCTCTAGTTAGCCTACAAAAGGCTATGAAGACTCAGAGCAAGATACACACAATGAAGCTACATTTGATTATATTTGCTATTTGAGTCTGTATTGTGATTTTGATTTGATCTTCATTGTTTATCATTATTTACTCTTTTGAGAGTCTTGATTCTTTGAAATCAATAGTTGTTGGTGTAAACTTTAGGTTGTGGGAACCTGTGAGTTGGGTAGCTTAATTACAAAGTGTAAGGGGGAGCAAGTTCTAGGTGAATAGGATTGCTTGTGGTTTACATTATTGTAGTTAAAGCTTGTTGAACTAGTGGAAATACCCAGAAGATATCTGGGGACTGGATGTAGATCAAGGTTAAGACCAAACCAGTATAAATTCTATGTGTTCAGCTTTTCTTCCCTTACTCTCTAGTTATTTACTTTTCAAGTTTTTGAAAGAGTTCAAAATTTTTTTTGAAATCCCCAGTTCACCCCCTCTTGGTGATTTCTTCCATTTTCAAAGAACACTTTTGCTCCTCCGTTCAAACAAATACAGTGACGTTGACTACACACCAAACAACACCTCTTGAAACCCTTCCTCCAAGGAACATGAATCCGAGCCACTAGGTGAGGATCAGATCTAATAATGTTCAAACAACTATCCAAGTAAGAGGAGTCATAATCAGATCTTGCAAATTTGTTTATTACTTGAGAAGTTGAGAACACCACCACTAAACCCAATAGCATAAAGAAGAAGATAAGACATATGTCTCATCCCTCAACAGATATTACTGAGGAGGAAGACACTGACATAGTAGCTTGCACAAAGATGAGGAAGAGAGTTCTGATCGCTTTGAGAAAGATATGGAGAAGGAGAGGAAAATCTCGCAACATAGGCGAGAGAAGACCACAACTAGCAGAAATCAGAGGGAAGAGGCCATAGCTGGGAGATCCGAACTTCAATCTACCTTTCTGAAGTAGTTGTGGTTGAGGATGATGCTCACCAGTGACTTGTACCCAATTCTAAATGCAATCATTCTCACATAAAAATTGCTCTTTGATTCCCTCTTGTTAAATTCATGATGAGGTGAGATATTTGTAGATATATCATGCACAAGGCTCTAACATATGCAATCTTCAAAGTAGCTTTAGTTCCTCAAAGTATTGCAGGGCATCATCAATTCTACATGCCATGCACAGGAACTCTACAAGAATGGCAAGATACACTAACTTTCTATGAATACTAACAATAAATTAGTATAAACCAAATTCACCTAGTTCCTTGGGACTCCACACACATACACATATCTACACACGTGTGTGTGTGTGTGTGTGTGTGTGTGTGTGTGTGTGTTATGCATATCTACATATATATACAAGCACACACATATATGTTTGTATATATACATGCATATGTGTATATATATGTGTGTGTGTGTGTGTGTGTGCATAACATACATATCTGTGTGTGTGTACACATGCAACTAAGATCAAATTCAATATCTCTGATTAAATTAATACTACCTTTTTATTGGTTAAACGTTGTGCTTGTTAATTTAGACTTTGTTTTGTTTTGTTTGTTGTTGTTGTTGTTGTTGTTGTTGTTGTTGTTGCTGCTCATAATGGTATTTGTTTTAATATTGCAAAGTTACACTATATGAAAACAAACAGAACATAAAACACAAACAAAGCCATAACAAATACAACAGAACAAACCAAATACAACGAAAACTCATCATCACTAATTGAAGAGTTGGGAACAGAAGTATCATTGACTACACTGGCCTCCTTGACATCCAAGGTTAAAAGTGATATGAAAGAATGTGTTAGTTATAAAACACACCCTATAGGGCACACCTCCTTATAAGCATTAGTTGTAATTAGAGCAGCTACATAGTTGCCTCGTCTTGGGGTAAAGATCATAGAAAACCTAACATCAGAAGAAATTATAAGACTGATGATATCCTTGACAAATTTGATGATGTCGACCACACACCAAACAAAACTTCTTGATGCAACCTATGGTTAACAATGGTCGTCTTATAGGTAAAGCGTATAGCATCAGCAACCATTGATAAAACTCTTCTCCTAAAAACGCAAATCCAAGCCACCAGGTGAGGATCAGATTTAACATTTAAACAACTATCCAACCAAGAGCAGCCATAATCAAATCCAATAGATCTATTTATAAACATGAGAAATCAAGAACACCACCACTAAAAGCACGATAAAAAAGAAGAAGAAGAAATGACAGGCATCCCCTTCCTTGATGGAGATTGCCGAGGAGGGAGACGCCATAAAAGCAGCTCACACAAAGGCGAGGAAGAGAACTCTCACCACCTCGAGAAAGATCTGAAGAGGGAGAGGAAAAGCTCATCCCAGAGGTAAAAGAAGACCACAGATAACAGAAATTAGAGGGAGGAGGTCGTAGCTGGAAAATCCAAGCTCCGATCTATCTCTTTGATGTGACTATGGTTGAGGATGGTGCTAGTCGATGACATGTGATGGTGAAACATGCCATCTGCAAAAGAGAGTCAAAGGGATGAGGTCGTGAGGCAGAAAGTATGAGAGAGAGAGAGATGCCGATAGAGAGAGAAAACTTTCAGTAGAACATTTTTTAGGATTTGTTTTATAAAGTTAGTGGTTGAAATATTATTTTTAATCATGTTAATTTATAAGGAGGTCAATGAATTAATGTATGAATTCATTGGGAAATCAACTCATGATATTGATAGTACTCCCTCATAATATTGATAGTACTTTCTCCACTTCTAAATATAAGAAAAAGTTGACTTTTTATTGCTAAATAAATTACTTAATCATATCATATATTGTGCATCATTACATTATATATCAGTTTATAAGTTAGATAAAAAATGATAAATATAAATTTTAAAATAATTTAATTAGTTTTCTTGTTCCTTTTTGGATTAGCGGTAGAATTTGCTTTCTCTACGTGATTTATGATATATGAGATAAGTTTGTGAGAGGAGTTTTGTCTCCACTTGCGTGAATATACTTTGTCAATGATAACTCAATTATTAAGTCAATCATATTTTATATTTAAGATTGGAAGGAGTATAATTTTTTCTTTTGGACTTTACCGACACTCCTTTAAAGTGGTAGAAAGTTAGTAGGTAGATAATAATAAAGTCTCAACTCCCCTGGAGTATCAAAATACTCCCTCAAGACTTTTTTATAAAGAACATTTTCTCTCATAGGGGTGATCTTTACTATAAGGAACAAAACACTTTTGTAAAAAATTTTAAACTGATCTTTTCATTTTTACCCCCATTAAATATATACCACTCATTATCTCTACAATAAATTTTCACCTATTATCTCACATGCACTCTTTTATAAATAAGGGTATAATTAGAAAGAATAGTACATAGTTGACATATTTATTATTTTTAACTAATATTTTGGACCATGTGATTTAAGTATTTATTTCTTATAAAAAGGATTAGATGTAGTATAGTATAATGAAAACACTGATCAACTATCTCGAGGACCACATGGACCAAAGGAAAAATCTGAAACACGTGTTGACAATAATATAGCTAAGGTATACTAACATTCTATAAATATTAATTCTTTAAAGTGATAAATCATCAGTTGCATAAGAAAAATTGAACTCTCTCTCTCTCTCTCTCTCTCTCTCATATTCTGTTATAAAAAGTAATGTAGGTAGGGAATATATGATAAGTTAGAGGAATTAAGTTTCTTTAGGCCTTTTTTTGGTATTGTAGATTAATGTGATCAACCAGGTGGGGGCCACAATAATTTTGAATTTTTCCCCACTGCATATTGCCCTATCCCTTTCTTCATCCAGTTGTTTGAGAAATGTCTTCCCCCAAAATTTGGGAGTGATTGTTAGTTTAAAATTTGGGAGCTTTTAAAAGAATTTGGGAGTGATTGTTAGTTTAAAATTTGTCAAGTAGTAACTCTAATCTCACGTACTCTATATATCTTTGTATGCCTGTTTGTACCATAAATTATGATCTGTGCATAGGATACGCATTTGTTGCATTTAGTTGTTTTGGGTTCAAGGCTTAGTTGTTGTGTTTTCCCAGTGCTATGGATTCGGGACTTGCTGTGTCTTGTGTTTCGTAGTCAACATTACTTGTAGTGAAGTGTTGCATTATGTGACTACGCATGATATATGTTGAATGCTGTATTATTTATTTTCATAATTATGGTTGTTTGTCATACACTATTTATACATTGTACATGAGGTTAACTGTTACTCTGGGATCCTTCGGTATTCCAACTATTTTCATTATATATATTATGAACAGTACAGGGACATGGCTCCTTCGTTACTACTGGTGAATTGTATAGAGTGATTGAACGAGGCTCCTAAGGCAAGATGATGGTTACCAGTGAATGAAGGTTTATTTGCAGATTCAACGGAAATTTTATTTTGGATGGCTGTAATATTAATTATCTTGAGGAGTTGTTTCTACTATATAGCCAAGGTAGTTTTATCATTAGTATAAATATTCTTAGCCCAAATAGTTATTACACACTTATTGTGCTATATGTTCTGTTGAATGACATTTATCAGAAGGGGTGTGGCATTACCTCTGCTCCTACACAAGTTGATCTTGCCCGCCTTAAAAGTACCCCTTATGATCGATCGAAATCCAGATAGTTAGTTTTTATTTATATTTTTGGACAATTTTATGTATTTCAAATGTTTCTTATCTTTTATTTGTAGACATTTTGTAAGCATAATAATGGATAATATTTTAATACTTATATTAATTTATTATTATTAATGTTAATTTATTATATAACAATTGTTATCTAAAATAGAAAAGCTTATATATATTCATTTAAAAATATTTATCATAAGCATAATAATGGAACATATTTAGATAGATATATAACATATAAATTGTTACATTTTGTAGCAGTTTTACTACAAATACCGCTACTAAAGTATAAAATTTGAAATTCAAACTTTTTAAAGACCCGTCATACATTTGTACTGTTTAAAATCCTAAACCGTTACAAAGGTAAATGGCGTTAAATTTGTAGTTGTTTTTTCAAGCAAAAACCACTTTAAATTTGAAATTCAAATTTTTTAATAACCCGATAGATTTATAGCTGTTTAAAAAATAACCACTACAAATTTATAACATAAGTAGCAGTTAAACTAGTGGTTTTACTTCACTACAAAGGCATTTAACTTTGTAGCTGTTAGTATAGTGGTTTTTAAACTGCTATAAATGATCCAATGATACATATAAGCCCAATAGACGTGGTGAAGATAATTAAACATCACCTCTTCAACTATATTTTCATCTTTGTTCACTACATATGGATAAGTTATGGATCAAGTTGCCGTACAATTCTCCTGCATATTTGACATAATTGAACACTTTCTTAGATTTCGCTTTCTCTCACGCTAGCTGTAATGGTAAGATCATGTGTTTGTGTTGTCGATGCAAGTTTAAGAAGTGACATACACAAGAAGCTACTAGGGAACATTTGCTTTTGAAACATTTCCCAGAAGAATACACATTATGAGGATTTCATGGTGAGATGCATGGTATGAGATATGGGGATTATCTCCCTTGAAGTTCACAAGTACAAAGTCAATTAGATCAAGATGATACTGTTAATGAAGCTATTTGTGATGCTTTGGTTTGCAAGATGACAACTTCATTGTAAAAGTTCATGTTGAAAAACCTATTTTCTTCAAGAATGATGCAGCTTGGGAATTTTTCAACCTTATGGATGAGGCTGATCGTTCATTACATGTAGGTTGTCAGAAGTACTCCAAATGATCCTTCTTGATAAAATTGTATCATATCAAGTGCTTGTGTGAGATCAGTGATAAGACAATGTCAATATTGCTAGAATTACTAAGAGATGATTTCCCTGACGCAAACATTCCTACAACCCTCTATGAGGCCAAGAAAATAATTAACAGATTAGGTTTGAACTATGAAAATATTAATGCATGCCCCAACGATTGTATGCTTTTTTGGGGAGATGACGTTTGTAGGGAAACTTGTAAGAAGTGTCATACTTTGAGGTTTAAGATTGTTCGGAAGGGAAAAAAAGTAGAAGAAGAAACCAACAAAGATTTTCAGGTACTTTGCTTTAAAACCTCACTTACAAAGATTGTTTATGTTGTCTAAAATAGCTGAGCATATGAGATGGTATGAGATTGACAATAACGAAGATGGTAAACTAAGACATCTATAGCATGCTGAAGCATGGAAAGCGTTTGACTCATACTTCCTATTTTTCATGGCGGACCTTAGAAATGTTCAGCTTGCTTTGGCAACCAATGATTTTAATCCATTTGGGAATCTTAGCACAAGCTATAGTATTTGGCCAATTGTCTTAATACCCTAGAACTTGCTCCTTAGATGTGTATGAAAAAAGCTCCTTTATTTTGTCTATGATCATTCCAGGCAAAAAGGCACCGGGAAACAAAGCTCCAACCACTTCTTGCAGAGTTGTTGGACTTATGGAATGTAGGCATTAAGACGTATGACATGCAGGAGAAGATATTGTTTAACTTGTGTAAAGCCTCGATGTGGATAGTAAGTGATTTTCCTAGCCTGGGAAAATTATCTGGGTGGAATGTGTATACCAGCCTTACGTGTCCAGCTTACAATTTTGACTTTGAATTAATGCGCCTTCTCTATAGTTGAAACTGGCGCTTCTGGGTCATTGAATATTTCTCAATGATAAGCACAAGTTTAGGTTGCAACATAATCAGTTTAATGGGCAAAAGGAAAAAAGAAGACCTCCCTAGAATTTATCTAGTGTAGAAATCTTTGAGTAGCTTTAGGATGTTGATATTGAGTTTGGGAAAAATGATGATACAACAAAAGCTGGTAGAAAGATTGCTAGGATTTATGCTTCTGTGCCTCAGTAATGGTGAAAGATAAGCATCTTATTTGCTCTTCTGTATTAGAAAGATAATTTGCTTCGACACAATTTTTATGTCATGCACATTAAAAAAATGTGTGCAATAATGTTCTATACACGATTCTTAACAAACCATGCAAGTCAAAATATCATCTTTAGGTGAGGAAAGATTTATGGGACATGTGATTCTGTGGAGACATGTGGCTAGATGGGCATAACAGATTTCAACTGGCAAAATTCACCCTAACATTTCACGATGTATTAACATATAGGCTCAAAAGATTGTTGGGCTGAAGAGTCATGACTCACATGTGCTTATGCAACAGTTACTTCCGGTAGACATTAAGAATACCCTGCCTCTCGATGTGTCAGTTGTTTTGGTGGAGCATTGTTCTTTATTTTAGAAGTTATGTTCCAAGGTTTTGATCGTGGAAGAACTCGAGTAGCTATAATGGAAAATCATTCTCATGTTGTGTCATTTGGAGATGATTTTTCCTCCATCCTTTTTTAAGGTGAAGGTTTACCTGACAGTACACTTTGTTCACGAAACAATGCTTGTTGGCCCTATTCACTATCAATAGATGTATCTTATTGAGAAATACTCATTTGAAATAAATTACATCAGTATTACTTGCTAGTCACACATTTCAACAATGATATATCGACATTTTTGTTCAAGATACTTTAATGAAATTGAGACATCTTTCAACTGACTGCCTTGGGTAGATGATTGCCCTAAGCTTGAGCTATCAGCAATAGAGTTGTTCATCTCTTGTGTTGGGAAACTAGTTGGTAGAAGTGAGAACTTCAAATTGACAACAATTGAGAAGTTCTAAGCACATATACATGTCTTGATTAATTATACTAAAGTTGAATCATACCTTCAGTAAGGATTGAACATGTTATCTTATATATTTTATTACATTTTATAGTTACATTTCATGAATGTTGTCACATGCTTAATTGTAGGGAATTCAAAAGTCATGTGAAGCATCCATCAATGGTTCGTTCACAGACATCCTCTAAAATTGGTAGAAAGGTCTATAGAGAATTCCCACGTTGGTGTACATAGAGAATACTTAATGACCACAACCCACACTCACCAAAATTCAGAGTACTCGCATTCGGCCGACTTGACCATGCTCAAAGATTTACACACAATGTCAATGTTTTCAAGCTTTGCACGATTTCACGAGATTAAAGATTGCTAACCCAAAACTTAGGTGTTTATGGTACTTTTGGGACAAGGAGTTATGTGAGCAGCAGTGATGGGAACATATAGTTTGGTGACGTCCTATATTATGGAAAGATGTTTGATATGATCAAAATAAATTACCAAAGTCATTTCACCGTGACATTGTTCAAGTGTTTGTGGGAAAATATGACAACTTCCCGGGGACTCACAACTGATGGTTTAGGCATCACATCAGTAAATTTCTATTGGCCTATTCACAATGGTTAGTCTCACGATGTTGAGCCATATATTCTTGCCTCAGAGGCACATTAGATTTATTATGTCACGAAAGAGAGGCACATGGATTAGAATATGGTGGTTCACTTAAAACCTCGGGACCTTTATGACATGGGTTATGGTGATAACATCGCCTACGAGAGTGAATCGTTCCAACCCGCATGTTTTGATAACTTCTTCCTAGATGGCAATGACAATTTACCTATCATTTGTTGCATTTTTTAACACGCTTTTTGAAATAATATTTAAGTTTAATTTTTGCTTAAACATATTAAATTTACAAGTAACAGTTTTTTCATAGGGATTGCAAAGAAGATTGATATAAAATATTATGCTTACGATAACATATTTAATTTGTAATCCTCTATTTTTTTTAAAAAAAACATAATATGATTTGTAGTAGTTCTATAACCACTACAAACTAAACCCAACCACTACAACTACACAAACTGCTACATACACAGTCACATAAACCGATACAATTAACAACCACCACAACAGATGTCATATAAATCACTATAAGTGTTATGTAGATATCCTTATGAATACCTCCATCACACCTCATTTTATATACTTAACCATTTCTTCCCACACATTTTCTCTCATTTGTCAACATTGTTTGAAGAGGTTAAGAACCGATCTATGATGAACATTTCTTTAAAATTTTTATTTTCTCTTCTAACTCTGTGATACTAATTCTTTTTTCCACAATTTTAAGGACCTTGTTCAATATTTAGTCTCCTTTCATATACATTAGCTTTATAATCAATATTATTTAAAGGACAACATAATTAGTTCTTGTTATCTACACATTCTCATTTTTTACACCTATATAACAACCATATCTAATCAAATTTCATATACAAATATCAATTAGTTTTAACATTTCTATTTAAATTATTAGTTAATTACTAAAATAGTCTAAAACGACTCATTCAGTTTTTTTTTTTATAAAAATGTTATTCTTTCGTAGCGGTTTTTTAACTACCACAGATTTTGACATATAAATTTCAATGTAAGTTTGCAGCGTTTCTACAACTGCTACAAAATCAGATAAAATAAAATTTTAAAAAAGATAGCAAAATTTTGTAGTGATTACATAACCATTATAGTATAATTTTAAGCATTCGTCCAATTTTGTAGCAGTCAAGAAACCACTACAACATTTTGCCGCCATTTTTCAATTTTTTCTTCATGTATTTGGTAGCAATTATATAAATGCTACAACTTTGGCTAATTTCATTTTGTAGTGGTTACTGAAGCGCTACAAAGTCTTTACACATGACCTCATGTAGTCTCATCTAGTAGCGATAGTAAGAAACCACTACAAGTACATTAGTGGTTAAGTTACATGTAGTAGTGGGTTTTGAAAACTGCTACAAAGTTGCTTGCAACGGTGCATTTTGTAGTGGTTGTAGTGTCTTTGTAGTGGTTAAAACCGCTACAAAATTGTCATTTTAACCGCTATAAAAGGTCTCTTTTTGTGGTGTGTATGCTCACCGGATGTGCAATTTATCTATATGTTGCCTGGGTAGGAAGGGTTAGTTATGGATGGCAAGGTGTTAAGAAATGCTATAAGGAGACGACATGGGTGTTTTAGTTGTATTAATATTAGTATTTTTGTACTAAGTGTACAAGTCATTAGCATTTCTCATTTCATTGGTATAATTGGTTTGTTTAAGAAACTACTACTTGGTTGATGTGCGGTACACGAATTGCTAAGGTTTTTTGGTGCATTATAGAAGCCAAAGGTACCACCTTCTTGAGTGGAGACAAGAACACCAACCACAAACTCCTTATGAGTGTTTCAATATGCACCATTCGTCAGCATGTAATGTCATAGAAAGGTGATTTGGCACACTAAAGTTATGTTGGGAAATCTTGAGAAGTGCATCATATTACCCTATGAGATTCAAAATAGATACGTCATGACATGTTGTTTGATACATAATCTCATTCGTTGAGGGAATATTCAAGATCTGCTTGATGCACAGCTTGAGTCCTTTGAGCTAGCACTTGCAACAATTGAGAACAACCCTCATGATGACTATAAAAACAATTGATTTGTGGACTAACTTTAAGGAACATGTTGCAAATGACATGTTTGTTGCCTTTGTTGAGCATAGAGATTGTTGATGATGTTATAGACTAATGTTTAATGTTTAAGAACAACCGCTTTCCTATGTTTGTGTGAATGGAACAAGTTTGTGTTATGTGCATTTGAATGAAATAAAGTGGCACTTTGTGCATGTTATGCTTATGAATTACTTTGTTTCTTGTTGCAGTTAATTCAAGTTAACAAGTTTTCTATATACGTAAGCTATTTTTAGATGGAGCAGGGTAAAGAGGGAAATAAGTCAAAGATAAAAATGTGAACTTTGGATGAGGACAAGGTGCTAGTTGAATGCCTTGTTACTCTTAGAGGATGGAGGAAAAGTTTATAGCGGACAATAGTTTCAAGCTTGGATTTGTTAATGCTATACAAGTTATGATGGAAGATAAGTGGTTTGGACGTGGGATTAAAGCATGTCCTCATATTACCTTTAGAATCAATACTTTAAAACATCTGTGGCAAGCAGATTATGACATGGTTTATGGTAAAAACACCTCTGGCTTTAGTTGGGATCCTGAGACAAAATTTGTCACGACAAACAAAAAGGTGTATGATGAGTATATGAAGGTATGTGGAGGTGTTGAGGGTTTGAGTTAATTAAAGTTCATATGTCATATGGCTTAAATTTTAAGTACTTACAACCTTGTTATTTTTTGAACATGCAGGTTCATCTCAAGGTAGGACAGTTTCAGACTAAGTCCTTTCCTAACTTTTGAGAATTTGTACATAGCATTGGCAAGGACTTGGCTATTGGTGAAGAAGGGAAATCCCCTGGTGGAATGGAAGATGAAGTGAATATAGAAGATGATGACCTTCTAGAATCACCACATAGTATTGTTGCTAATGTGGAATACTCACAGACAATGTTTGAAACTGCACTTTGTTGGATATGATTAATTTTGATGATGTCTTATATAGATGCCATTAGTAAGAGCAAAAAGTTTGTATCATATACATTGACTAATTGCTATATTTAATGTAGATTAGTCCAAATTGAATTGTAGAGAATGATCAAGAGAAGAAAAGAAAGAAGGAGAAACTTGCAAATGATTAGTCCAAGTTAAATTGTTGAGAATAATCAAGAAAGGAGATTAAAAAAAAGAAGAACTTGCATATTATAATGGGACTATCAACATTCAAGTTCTTATCTGTGATACTGGAAGTTTCTATGATCAAATGGAAGCTGGAATGGCTCAATTCGGAGTTAAAATGAACAAAATCAAGCTTTCAGCAAAATATGCATGAAAACTCAAGTTCTCACTTAAGAACTTGAGTTCTGAGGGTAAAACTCGAGTTCATTTTTCAAAACTCGAGTTCACAACTTGAGTTGATGTTATTTCAGCCACTCTGTTCACTTTTGTTTCACGTTCAGCCGGGGGAGGTCTGGTAATTTGATGATATCTCCCAAACTAGAGATCGAATTGAGGTAAAACTGATTTTGTATGAAACTAGACATCTAATGTGTCATTGTGACAAAGTTTCAAGCCCAAAGAAGTTTAGACATGAGAGCCATGAATTTTGGAAGTTGGAATTGAAATTCACATCACAGCAAACCAAGTTTCAGCGTTTTTAGTGTAACTTGCAAACTATACATCAGAATGAGTTGAAATCCATGGCATATGAAACTAGACTCACATATCTTTATAAAAACATCAAGATCACAGAAAAGAGAGAACAAAGGGATGACAGTCAGTTCAAGATGTTGCAAAAATGCTAGTCAAGAACAACCTTCATTCATCGGATCATAACGGTCAGAATACAATGAGTTTGGAGCTGATTCTTTGTGAATTAGAAAGAAGACTTAAAGAGATTTCTGGGGGTAAGTGGTTTGAAAAATTTAAAGTTATATCAAAGACGTTATGCCTACTGGAATCTAACCCATGTGTAGCAAATGTTCTTAAGTACTACATTATGAAAATTGTGCATAATGCTCTCTAACACTCAATCAGGTAACAACTTGAGTTCCAATTAACAACTCCAATTGGTAACTCGAGTTCTTATGTTTTCTCAAAGAACTATGTTTTCAACCAATCGTACAAACAACTTGAGTTCACAAGTAATAAACTCAAGTTCAATGAATCATGTCTTGTCCTCACTTTTAAATCATAAAAGGTCTGAGGAACTAGAGTTTCATAATAAAAGAATCGAGTTCTAAACTCGAGTTCTTGGACTATGAACTCGAGTTCTTTGAGCTAGTAGAACTTGAGATCTTAGCGAAATGTTAAGAACTAGAGTTCTTGTTTAAGAACTCAAGTTGATAACTCTAGTTGAGCTTTTTACAACTCAAGTTCTTTGTTAATCAGAACACTTTCATCCATAAATGTAAACTCGAGTTTTTCTTTGAATAAAACTAAAGGTCTTTGAAAACATGAAACATAACTCGAGTGCTTTATTTACAACTCAAGTTTGTAACTCAAGTTTATTAATTGTCAACTTGAGTTCTTGTGGCTCTAAAAGTTTATCATCGTGTTCGTAAATTCAAATTCTTTATTCAATATCTCATTACATCATATTATCACTCATTATTATTCCCAATGCTTTTAATCATGTTTATTAGTGAGTTTCATATAATTAGATCAAGGATTAACAACAGATTATTATAAAGTAAATTTTGTCAGAAGGCATTAAATGCAATTGCAGAAACTAAGCACTATCACGGCAACTGATCTCTAAGCAAACAAAAGTCATTTATGTTATTCCCATTCATATGAATAACTTGGCAAATCAACAGACATTCAATGAAGCTGAGTAGGAGACAAAACTAATGAATCCAGCGAAACACTTGACGGAAAGAGTAACAATAATTCTAACGGCTATATTTCAATGGCTACTTCCAACGGACATCCAATGGTCATATTCTAATCTGGAAGAATTGCTCAACAGTCGAATGCTTTTCATCAACTATAAAAAGGAGAAGCATTCAAAATAGACGCTGAGATACGAGATTACAACTTCATCGTCAAAATGCCAATACTTTGACATCTATATCACTTCCTTGATTATCTCAATGATCATATAATTTACCATAGAGAGTGAGATTATTTGTATTGTGCTTCAGTGTTCATCATATTCACTTCTGAGAGAGAAGATTCATTGTAATCAACTTATTTGAGAGTTGCTCAAGATTGGGTGATCTTGAGTGGAAATAGACTATAACCTTACAGTGTGTAAGGGGAAGTATCTCGGTAAGACATTCGGCTTAATAAGTGTCTGTGTGAACTTGTGGGATTGTAAAGGCTTCTCTTGTGCCCGGATTAAACAAGAGGATAGTGGATTGAAAATCTTAAGTGGAGCTTGGGGACTGGATGTTGGTCAAGGATTAGATCGAACCAGGATAAATCATAGTTTGCACATTCTCTTCCCTAAACTCTTATTTCCCAGCATATATGTTTGAATGACTGATTATTATTTTAGAAATCATTACTATCATACAAACTACTTTCTATAAGTTGCAAAAAGATTTTCAAAGTTATCAAAATTTTTATCAGACACCCAATTCACCCCCTTTTTGGGTGACAGCCAGGTCTAACACACTTAACACATATCACATGAGTGATGCCTCATTTTTTCAAAGGAACAAGTGCCAACTGAACTACTCTGAGGTGCTTGCTGAGGTTTTGTGAGAAACTGTCACCTCTTTAGACAAAACCATAGTCAGTTTCTTTGAAAAATTTGGGAATCAAATGTCAACTTAAGAAAGACAAGTTGAACTTGATGCTAAGGGGTCTAACGTATTCATAGAACTTCTGTAGGTTGAAGGTTTGACACATAATGAGAGAAACACAACTCATATCAAGTATTAGGATTTGTGCAACTAATTCTGTTGTGTTTAGACCCTTATGGATGCGTAGCCTATTGGAGTAATAGTTAATTAAGGGCAGTAAATGTTAGGTACATGGTGTTTTAGTTGTTGCCAAGGGAAATAGACACATATATCAACCTTTTTTGACACATGTCTTACTTATGCTATAAAAGGGCTACAAAAACTTTGAATCATGTTCAAGAAAGGAAAGTGAAAAATTAAACATGAGATAAAGTTTGTGTCCATGTCTTGTACTTATATATTTTGGTAAATAGTTTATGTATAGCCTATAAGTATATAGGGTAGTGAAAGGGGTCATGTATGAAAAATTGTAATTTTTTAACAACTTATGTGATATGACCTACAGATGTAAAGGTTCATGATATGGATATGGATCTACCATGTTTCATTTGTATTGTTGATCACTTTCAGCTTCAGCTACTTATTCTTAGTGTTTAATTAGAGTTTCGCCCAACCATGTTAGGATATTGACAAGTTCAAAATCTCATTTACTGTCATTGTCACTATTCGAATTCACACATTAAAAAGGCCATTAAGTTCGAATTCTACACCTTAGTTCAAACTGAATTTTTTCCCCTTTGGTGGTGTCCCTGACACTTTATTAACAAGTTCAAATTTTCCTTTATAGTTCAAACTTTACCATCTAACCTTGTTTTCCAGTTATGACATAATTATTTATGTATTTAAAAAATTTGTTATCTTTTCTCCTTATTTATGTGGAAGTTTAAATGTAAGTGCAAATATTCGTACGCCCCGCACCCATCTTTATTTTCTTCATAGAACAACAACCTTGTTCCATTCTCTCATTCCATCTTTTTGATTGTGCTATATCTAACGCTAATAATGAGGGTGAAAATGATGAATGAGCGATTATAGGAAATGGTGATTACCATAGAAGATATGAATAGTTTTAGAAAGCATATGATAAATCTTTGACGTTGTAATCAGGAAGGGTGATTGAAGTACAAAATGAAAGACCCCAATTTGTATGACGATTATGAGGCTTTCATGAAGTGGAAGCGTGAGATTTTGGCTAAGGAAGCAAAGGAGAAACAAAGGGAAGACAAGATGAAAGAGAAGGATAATGTTTCGAGTAAGATATAGACTTCGATGGACGATGAGGAGGAGTTATCGACCAAGCCTTTTGGACATTCAAAAAGGAAAAAGGCAGAGAATTTTAAGAGGGGGAAAAGAACTATGGTTTAGAGCTAGAGTTCAACTGGGAGTGAGAATGAAGGTGTAACATCCCAATTTTTAACAGCGGAATAAATTTTATTTTCATTAAAAATCATTTCAAATTATCAGAATAAAGTATTTGGGCGGAAGAGTAACTGATATATATTTAAAATGCCGTAAGTCTGGCTGGAAACAATAGCGGTATAAGAACTGAGTCTTTCAAAAGTAATGTACAAAACAAAAGGAAGGCCTTTGCCGGATCAACGACGGGTATTCTTCCACCGAGTCTTTAAGCATGCTGCTTCCCCTTTTCCTCCGACACCGGTTCTCCCGACCCTGATGCTATGTAAAGAGCTGAGGTCCCATGCATACGGACCTCAGGTAACGGTTAACCTCATATTTACATATATGGTATAAAATCACAGCAATTGGTTCACTTCCAAACATGTCACTCCCAGTGAATGCAAATGTACCGCTCCCAGCGAAAAGTATCACTCCCAGTGAAAACAGATATATCACTCCCAGTGTATGCAGATGTACAACTATCCTTTAATAACAACATGTACTCAAACAACACACCACAACATGCACACAACACACATAGCACATATACACATACTATAAATATCAGAGTTAGTGTTACAGTACGCGAATGTACCTTCGTTGACGAGCGTTTAGTACGTTGACGATAAACTGTACTTTTGACGGAAAACAGCGGAATGACAGCGAAATGACCGCAGAACAAGATTACTGATATCCTATAATGATAATATCACATTTATCAATATTTGATATCATAACAGGTATTTTAGGTACAAATTACCATTTTGCCCCTGATCCGCTAACCGGTGGAATTTTGCCAGCGCTTCGCTATTTTGACTTTAAACTCTCAAAATTTTTTCTATAACCTTTCCTTTAACATATTTCTAAAATAAATATCATATTTATTCCTAAAACATGATATTTAAACTAACTTGAAAAATTAAAGACTATTCTAGCATTTCTACTAGAACTACCGAAAGAACTACCGAACTAAAGACTAGGGACCGAAGACTTACTCAGAGCTTCGCTAGGATTTTCTCCGGACTCCTCCTTCTTCCTTTCTCTCAAATTTTCGAAAATTGCAAGAGAACTTGGTGTGAGGCTTGCAAATGAGAGGGTTGGCTATTTATAGAAAATCTCAACGGCATTTTCGTAATTTCCTTGAACTTTGTCTGGTTGAATTCTGACCGTCAGATCGCACTTTCTTGAGGTGGCTTGATCTTGGCCTTACACCTCTCTTTGCTGACATCATCTTGAGTCATCAAAGTGATGTCATGCTTGCATCATCCCTTGCTTTATGTGCCTTTATCTAATAAAGTTCCCTGTTCGGTGTCCAAACCGCGAAATTTGGTAAAATCTTAAAATTCCGGAAGCAGTACCCTGAAGGTCTTTGCTTCCTCTTCAAGAATACTGGGTTTTCCTAACCTTATTCTCTCATTAAGGACATTTCGTTATCTGCCGAAAATCCTCGGTATTCGTGTCCGATTACAGAAATAACTTCGGCCGGTACCAACTTCTGAATAAAAATCCACTGACTAATAATATGCTCTGGTTTTGCTTAACTCATCCCCAGATTCTCACAACGGAATTATTTTCTATCCGTTCTCATTTATCCTGTTCACTATTAAAATACTATTGTTTATAAATCACATGTCTAATTATATTATTATTATATTCCAAGATCTTATCTCTTATTTTATTTTATTTTATTTTATTTTTCTTTTTGGCCTAAAAAATTTCGGCCACTATATATATATATATATATATATATATATATATATATATATATATATATATATATATATATTATTTTCTTTTTTTTCCTACCCATATAAATTACATTTATCATATATTTATTTCCCAATGAATTCCCTTATTGGTCCAAAATCAATTTCATGGATTTAGAGCTTATAAAATTTCCTAATTAATACTTTAATAATTTCTCAAAATTCTCTTAATTAAAACTAATTATTTTCTCACAACAATTTTACTGACATTGGTAATTTATGCATTATGCAAAATATTAAAAACCATGGGGCAATTTATGTCCCCCAAAATGACATTTAATTTTTTGCCTTATTATTTTTCAAGGAAAATAATCCCATAAATTATCTAAATTAGAGACAACATACTCTCTAATTTTTAATTCAGGATTTATCATAATATTCTCAGGGTATCTTATAACCCACAAATCTACTTAGGGGTTGTCAGCTCTTTTTTTTTTTCTCCTAATTCCATGAGAAATTACCTTTAAGAAATAAGGTAATTATTTCACTTGTTTTGAGACCACAAATTCACCTATTTTCAATAGGTATTTATTTGTCAACGTAATATTCCAGATATATAATTATCCAGGTATTACAAAAGGCAATGATGATGAGTTAGAAGAGGCATCCTCGGCAGCCAAGAATGATGAAGGTGAAAAATGTGGTTCTTGATAAGGTGAGGGAAAATTTATACAAGAAGCTGAGAATGAAACATATTGCTAATGTGATCCTACAAGCAAAGGCATATTTTCAACAAGTCTCCACATCCATGAACTCATGTATAAGCACCAACAGAAATGGCAAAAACCTTTGTCAAGATTGTTGAGGAAAAATTGAACTAGTTTCAATTAAAGGTGAAGTCAATGATTGATCATCTTGAACAACAAGTAAATAATTAGACACTATTATTAAGGAGAAGTATGAGGTTATGGGCGGACATATTAAACAGATGGAGTCATAGATATCAGGGTTTGCACTTTATTTCAAAGACCTCAGATTTCATTAATTTGTATTCTACTAAGTTCAAGGAATTTTCTTTCTTCAAGGCCTCACAACATGATTGTCTTGAGCCTTCTACCCATACTGGAAATGAATTTCAATCCCCTCAACATAAGAATCCCTCCTCCAACTATTGTGAGCCTATTGTAGAAGATAGTAAGTGTGATGAAACTCCTCACATATTGCCAAAGGCCTTCCAACAATCTCCTAATATTGATATCCCTCCTGAACACCATGTATCTGAATCAAACACCCATTCTGACACTTAGGATTTTGATCCAATTACCCTGCTCTCAATTGTACCTCTTCCTCAACTTGTAAGCCCTCCTCTTGCGCCTTCTAGGCTAATAGTTGAGCTTCAACTATTAAGATTCATACCAATTACTTGTTTCAACTCTGATCTTGCTGCTAAGAATATGCCCCACTATTAACATCTTGTTGACCCTCTACTCCTTCACCTAAAAGATCTAGTTCCCTCAAGTTCATCCCTGTCAACCTCCCTGGTTCAAGCACAACATCTCAAAGGAGGTCCATCCTAAGAGGTCCCTTGTGAAGAGGAAGAAGAAGAATTAAGGATACATTAGTCTCTATTTTTTGTTTTAACTTGCTATGATTGAGGATGGACAACACTTTTCCTACCTTTTGTTAGTGTTACATTTTCATTACTCTTCCTCAAGCTATATGTTATTGTTCCAACTTGAATTGGGCCTTTTGGTTTGAATTTTAACTTTTGTTTCTTGTGCACTTAAACTAATGAACTTTGCTCCTGCTGTTAACATCTATTATCTATCTTATTCCTTACTTTTCAGTTTTTCGACATTCTATGTATGTGTGAGTTGTAAATATGGATTATCAATCACAATACTTGAAAGTTACCCTTTCCTTGTACACATTGCACATCCTGCCTCTATATTTCCCTTTTTCTTCTTTCATTCTTGGGTTAAGGTACAAATTGGCTAACCAAGTATTACGCTAGGAGCATCTGACACAAAATTGTTTAGAAGGTAGCAAATATACCAATAAACAGTTGAAAGAGAGCAAAAATACCGATGAAAAATTTAAAACTTCAAAGAATGGACCAAAATAGGGATTATGATACTTTCATCAAAATTAATTTTTCATTGATATTTTTGCTCCCTTTCAATTGTTCATTGGTATTTTGCTTCCTTCAAAATATTGTTATGCCCGGTGCTATTAGTGTAATATTTGGTTGGCCAATCTACACCTTAACCCTTCCTTCTTTAACTTCACAAATAATATAATTATTGTGCCTTTACTTTATATTTTGCTTTTACAGTTTATATTTACAAATTATGCAAACTTCTGCTTCATTTAACCTATATCTATGTTAAGATAGTTTCCTTAATCAGTTATTCCTACAAGCTAGATACTTCATTACTCACCAATTCAAGCTCACATAAATCTCACTTTTCTTTCCTAACATCATCACCATAAAACAAAGTTTCAAATTTAACATAAAATCTTAACTTTATTATTGCTCCTTTCATTCAAATGCATCTAACACTTATACTACCTTTTTCCATAGTCTTAGAAGAAATTGTAACTACATACAATACAATCACATTTTATGCAAGTTAACAACAACAATATGAACTTCACATTCTTTTTTTCCCTACACAAACTGAAAACAAAAACTTGGTTCAACCTAGTCAATTCATCTGCCAACTTCAAGTTCAAGTGCCAAGCATGATGTTTTCCTCATGTTATGTCTTGCTTTTCGCGTCTCAACAAACAATTACACAAGTGTACTCTCTTTTTTAGTTGTCCACCCACGTTCACTCTTGCATACCTCAAAAAACAATCAAAACCATCATTAGCAAGATTCACACACAACATATTTTTATTTCCCCTCTGCTCCTCTTGAAACTTACCTATGCAAAAAATGTGGTGATGCAACCATAATTTTTGCCATTTCTATCTTCCTTCTCACCTCTGTCCGCTGTACTAGTTGGTTCCGTTGAATATCCCATCCACAGCTCCTTTGATTTACCTTCCTAACCAACATAGCTGCCTTTAGGGGAGCCTCTGTTTGTCTTTGATACCCAAAAAAAAAAAAAAAAATCAGTCTAGCCTTTCTCAACATTAGTTTACATTAGAGGGTATTTTGTGTATTTTACCTATGCTTCCCATTTAACTAACTGCCTTTTCCTCTTACCAAACATTTTATTTTCCCTCAACCTAAGCTCCATTCTCATGTATGCCAAATAGCTCACTTTTTTAAGTTCCATCCGAATCTTCCCTTCCTTTCCTTGCCTTCCACATGTATATGTTACCTATACCAAATGAGCTGTTTTAGGGTACCAACAGCACTTTCAGATATGATGGATTTCTACTTGCAATAAGTGTAGTTAGAAGAAATGTGGCTGGCAATAAAAAAAAAATGAAGATACGTGCTTCAAAAAAAGCCATGAAACAATATTTTCTACGAACTCTTATTATTATTCCATAATTAACATTAAAATCAACAACAAACATAGAAAAACATCATTAAGTACTCCTTCGTATATTTTTATAGCAACTTTCTTTTTCATGAGGCTAGTCTTTAATATAAGCAAGTGTCTTTCTGTGTCTCAAAATTTAAACTAGAGTACCTTTTATTTTTCTACTCTTATTAAATACATAAATTTATATTAATTATCCCCACTCACCTCTAGTTCTCTTTCATTCAATCATTTATTACTTATTCTCTCTTATATTTTCTATTCAAACTCTCTCATATATTTTTATTCATCCTATCTCCTATACTCTTTTCATAAATAAGGACCTATTTGAAAGACACATATCATTTTTAATACATTTATTATTTTTAACTAATATTAACTGTCAGTTGGTTTTACACTGTTTAAAAAAAAAACAGTTGTTTATAAAAAGCAATGTAGCATGGGAGTATATGACAAGTTAGAGGAATTAACTTTCTTTAGGCCTTTTTTGGTATTGTAAATTAATGTGATCAGCCAGGTGGGAGCCACAATAATTTTGAATTTTTCCCCACTTCGCATCCCCTATCCCTTTCTTGAGCCAGCCGTCTGAGAAATGTTTTCCCCCATAAAATGAAAGAAATAGTTGAAGAAGGGAGGGAAAAAAAATTCATGCATCAACTAAATTTCAGTGTTTTCTTGGTATCTAAAATGTTGAAGACACGTGGTTCACAGAAGAGCCATGAAACAATATTTTCGCCTAACTCATAGTTTTCCATAATTAACATTAAAATCTACAACTAACATAGAAAAAACTCATTAAGTATTCCCTCCTATAAAAAAAACACATTCTCTTGTAGTTTTCAACAATGGCTTCCATTCATCATCCGTGTCCACCAGGAGTCTGTGACTATGAAGCTAGGCACAGCTTTCGAGCTGGTGGAAGAAGGCTAGAGATTGAAACGATGACGTCACGCGTCGAAGAAACAACAAGGAAGAAGATGAAGAAGAGTGATGATATCGATGGAGGAGAAGAGAAGGGGATATGGCTGACGTGGAAGGATCTGTGGGTGACAGCTTCTAATACAACTGGGAAGAAGAATAAGGAGAAAGAGAATATTAATAATGGGTATGGAAGCAGAAGAAGAACAATACTTGGAGGTCTGAGTGGTTATGCAAAACCAGGCCAGCTTTTGGCCATTATGGGTCCTTCTGGTTGTGGCAAGTCTACTCTTCTTGATACTTTAGCAGGTAATTCATTCATTCCTTGTTTCACTTTATTTTTATTTTTATTTTTTTGTTACTTTAAAAATGTATTTAAGGCGCGTGTTTGACCAAAAGTTTGAATTGAATCATAATTGCAGGGAGATTAGGTTCAAATACAAGACAAGCAGGGGAAATTCTTATTAATGGCCATAAACAATCACTTGCTTATGGGACATCGGTACGCATACCCTTTTCCATACATATCCCTTGAGAAAAGTCAGTGTCTTCCTCTCGTATACAATGTCTAATTAAGTAATTATGCAACTTCTTCGTATTTTAATTTTTTTACTTTAAGCCTTAGCCATCCGATGGCAAACTTTTAGAGACAATTAATTGAAGAGTTAAGGGGCAATTTTGTCTTAGAAGTTGTCACCGAGGATAATTTTGCCTTAGAAGCTTTTTTTGGGGCAATTTTGCTTTGAAAGTGTAAAAAATAGATCAATTTTGCTTAGATAGTTATCCTAATTAATTTTGATCATTAATTGATTAAATATTTTTAGTTGGCAATTCACATGTCTTTTACATTATTTTTATTAAAGTGCAAATTTGTTGCAAAAGTCTATGTGTCATCTACTTCATTTTTTTGGAAGTTTGATTTAAAACTTTCAATGCAAATTTGCACTTTAACAAAAATAACGTGAATGACTTATTGAATGTCACCTTAGCATACTTAGTCAACTAAAGCTAAAAAATAACTGAGATAACAGTCAGGGCAAGATTAATCACTTCTTGTCACTTTAAAGGCAAAATTGCACCTCGATAATAACTTCTGAGATAAAATTGACATTTAAATCTTAATTCAATGTTCAAATAATGAATAAGTTCACTTTTATTGTCTTTCATATATCTGTGTTGTTAAACTTTCAAATTTTTGATGCTTCCTTAATAGGGATTACTAATATGTAATGAAGTCCCTATAGTTTTGCCTGATTTTTTTTTATTAGATTATGTAGTTTTTTTTTTCTTAAATCAAAACCTTATAATTTTACCTATTTTTAATAAGGTCCATATAGTTTTGTTTCTTTTTACAAAGTCCTTTTCACTAACTTTTAATCAGGTCTATTTTTATTTTTTGTTTTTCTATCAGTCACTAAAACTTATGGGACTTTATAAAAAATCAGGATGCCATAAAAATAAAAAATACTATTCAGTGGCCTGATAAAAAAAAATTAGAGACATGATAAAAATCCAAAAAAATATTAAAAAAAAAATTATCTAGGGGCCTGATTAAAAAGTGGTTGAAATTATGAATACTTGTACATTAATTATCTCTTCTTAATACAACCTCCAATTTCCAGCAGTCTAAAATATAAAATCTCAATCCATTTATGTTCCGTGTTATTCTAGTTCCTTAATTTACTTAAATTAGTTAGTTAAGTAGCTCTTATATTAAGCTATATTAAGTAGAGGAGGGAGTATATTATTATTATGATTGTCTTCTTCTTTCATTCATTCAGGCATATGTGACACAAGATGACACTTTACTCACAACCCTAACAGTGGGAGAAGCAGTGTACTATTCAGCCCAGCTTCAACTACCAGACACAATGTCAAAGGAAGAGAAAAGGGAAAGAGCAGAGTTCACAATAAGAGAAATGGGTCTGCAAGACGCCATTAACACCAGAATTGGAGGTTGGGGCTTCAAGGGAATAAGTGGAGGCCAAAAGAGAAGAGTGAGTATCTGCATAGAGATCCTCACACGTCCGAGGCTTTTGTTTCTTGATGAACCAACCAGTGGACTTGACAGTGCGGCCTCGTACTATGTCATGAACCGAATCGCTAGCCTCGATCGAAAGGATGGGATTCAAAGTACCATTATTGCTTCCATTCATCAGCCTAGTACTGAAGTGTTTCAGCTCTTTGATAATCTTTGTCTTCTTTCTGCTGGAAGAACTGTGTTCTTTGGTCCTACTTCTGCTGCAAGTGAGGTTAGAGTTTGCATCATTAACATATATTTTTTCTTATCAGATGTTTGAATTAGAGTTAAGTAGGATATCCAGCACATTAAAGTAATTTATTTTTGGTAACATTCAGTATCCTAAAGTAATTTTTGGTGCAATTTTGTCCTTATTTATTTTTGGTAACCAAGTATGTTAGACTAATATTTTTGGTGCAATTTTGTCCTTATTTATTTTCTCCATAGCCATAAACTCCATAACTCAATGTAAAAAATACTTGAGAGTATTCTACATACACAAAAAGTTATCTTAGCATACTGAGTGTTATAGGAATACATATTATTTAACTCTTTAAAATTATACGTTCACTACTAACGATGTTGTGTTGCAGTTCTTTGCTTCAAATGGGTTTCCTTGTCCTGCTCTCCAGAATCCATCTGATCATTTCTTGAAAAATATCAACAAGGATTTTGATGATAATCAGGTATGCTTCATGCACTATATATGGTCAAACATCATATTAGCCATTATTTAAGAGAAACAAAAACATAATTGATTGAGATTTATCTTTCTTGTTTATCAGGACATTGAACTGGGCTTAGCTGGCGGTCAAAGGAAACCTACAGAAGAAGTAATCGAAATTATTGTCAAGTCATACATGTCTTCTGATTTGAACCAACAAGTTCAAGCAGAAGTAGCAGCACTATCTTCACAGGTATGTCAGATCCATATCCCATCCTTATCAAGAGCATAAATATAAAGAAAAATCACTCAAGTTCTAAGGAAGGAATTTTATTGCCAAAAAGTCCCACAACAAATGAGCAGCTAGCATGTAAGGACAAGTTTTGAGGTAAGAAATGACGACAAATCCATGTTACTCACTTGCTGTGGGACTTTTTGGTAGTTGCGTTCCTCCCTTAAGACATCATAATGATTTTCCCTAAATAATATAGGACATATACTTAACTATATATAATGGAATATTGGGTTTCAGGGAAATGGAATGGTGGAGAATAAGAAGAAGAAGAGAGGACATGCAAGCTTCTATACTCAGTTTATTGTTCTTACAAAGAGATCATTCGTGAACATGCGTCGTGATGTAGGCTATTATTGGTTACGCCTTGTCATATACGTCGCTGTGGCTCTAGGTTTGGCCACTGTGTTCTATGATCTGGGCATGAGCGAGGAATCTATTAGAGTAAGAAAGAATCCCATATATATTGGAACATGAATGACCTGAGGATTCACATGATCCACTTTATATTCCTTATTATTAATAATCTTTTTTATCACTGTTTCAGGATAGAGCTGCACTTCTTGCGTTTGTTTCTTCCTTCATAACTTTCATGACTATTGGTGGATTCCCCTCCTTCGTTGAAGATATGAAGGTATATATATTCCTCTCTTCAATTCAAATGATCCATACGAGCCTTGAGCTTTTAAGTTAAGTTATAATTTTGAATCCAATAACTCTCACCTATTAACTTCCTTAATCTCTTAAAAAAAAAAAAAAGAAGGTCTTGTACCCCTCATGGTGAAAGGCTTGTGCACTAAGCCACCTGTTTTTATTAGAATATATTACATCTTATATTGATTAATTAAAAGATGAATTAAAGCTATATATATATATATATATATATATATATATATAGCTTTGAAGTGGATGTTATCAAATTGGTATAAGCTATTTTGATAGAAAGACAAGAACTAATATATACTTAATTCACTAAAACCTAATAAGTATATGAAGGTCTTAATATTTACTGATGACGCAGGTATTTCAAAGGGAAAGGCTAAATGGGCACTATGGAGTGACAGTTTATGTGATAGGAAACACCTTATCTTCAATCCCATACCTATTCCTCATCAGTCTCATCCCTGGTGCCATAGCCTACTACCTCTCAGGCCTTCAAAAAACTACTGAACACTTCATCTTCTTTTGCATTGTTCTCTTTTCATGTCTGATGCTAGTTGAAAGCCTCATGATGATAGTGGCCAGCATTGTCCCTAACTTCCTTATGGGAATCATAACCGGTGCTGGTCTTCAAGGCATCATGATACTCGCCGGCGGCTTCTTTAGATTGCCCAATGACCTCCCCATAATATTCTGGAAGTATCCTCTCCATTTCGTCGCCTTCCATAGATATGCCTACCAAGGTCTATTCAAGAATGAGTATGAAGGACTCAGGATTGCTGGTATAAGTGGGGAATATATTCTAAGAAACATATGGCAAGTTAACATGAGTTATTCTAAGTGGGTTGATCTTGCAATTCTTCTGGGGATTATTGTTGTGTATAGAGTTGTGTTCTTGATAATCATCAAAGGAACTGAGAAGATGAAGAGGGAGGTTAATTAGATCCTCACCTAGAAGGAGGTTAAGATCATGTTTATGTCCGTGATCAATGGATTGGACTTTGCTAATAAAATTGTTAATGTACTTCCTTTCCTCTGCAATACAAATTACTTTTAAAAGTATTCTTTAGCCCATAATATAAGTCACGAGCTAGAGAGTACGTAATTAATATTTATTTATAAATTTTGTCCCCTACAAAAGTGTTAGTGTAACACCCGCCCACTTTGTCACTACAGTTGTCACACCTGCTCGGGGTGCTGACATTCTACACCATAATCTTATGCAACTCTTATGCAGTTGTGGGTGGGGTAAAATCAGAAATAGCTCAATATATAGATACAAACTTAAACTTTGATTACATAACAAGGGTATTCCCATGGCTTATACCCCTTTACATTCAATTTATAACATCCCAAATTTTTGGACCAAAAGTTTGAAAATAAAACTCAGATATATTTCGAGCATTTGGGAAAATTATGAAATAATATTTCGAGCATATATAAATATTATGATGGAATTAATTATAAAAAATTTAGCCTGGATAAATGATAAGGATAATATTTGGAAATCAAGACATATTTTCCCAAAAAAATAAGGATAAATAGTTAGGGAATAACTTTGGCCTAAATATTTTAGTGATAGTATTTTATAGCCTAAATAAATTTAATTGAGAAAGAAAAATCCTTAAATGTAATTAAGGATTAATTTTTATTACCTAGCTAACGTTTGCAATTTAATTAGTAAAGAACTAAATTGCAAACCAAAGCCTAGTAGGGAGTTAAAAAGAGTATTTTTGGAAAAGTGAGACACCACATTAATTCTCTCTTCTCCCAAAAGCATCCGTAACGTAACACATCTCTCTCACATTTGGACCCCACAACAACCCTTCCAACCTCTCAAACACACTCACATTTTCAGCGAACATAAACACTCACTCTCCTCTCACTCTTCTGCAAACACACATAATAAGGAAAATAGCACTAGGGTCCCAAAGTACATGAAAAATAGCAAAAAAGTCCTATCACAAAATCACATATAAAAAATGTCCCAATTCATTTTGTCAAATTAACAACAGAACAAGTCATATTAACAACAAGAAATGATATTTTGACAACAACATTTTGAAATATGGAGCCATTTTCCAAGTTACAAAAAGTTGTTGTCAAAATAGCATTTTCTATTATTAATATGGCTTGTCCTGTTGTTATAGCCGGGACAATCAAGAAACTCGAGTAGAGACCAAATCATACTCGAGTAATTCATTTCACCAAATTAACAAGTGGACAAGCCATATTAACAATAGGAAATACTATTTTGACAACAATATTTTGAAACATAAAGCTATTTTCCAGGTTACAAAATGCTGTTGTCAAAATAACATTTTCCTATTGTTAATATAGCTTGTCCTATCGTTAAAGTCGAGACAATCAATATATTTGAGTAAAGACCAAATCATACTCAAGTAATGTTGAGGTGTAACAACCACCCTGTGGGGCCTCTATTCATCAGAGTTAATGCGGAGAGGCATCGAAGAGATTTGGACGACTTAATTACAGAATAAAAGTTTCTAAAAATGACTTAGTTTGAAAACATGAGGATACGTGTTTTGCGAGTGATTCTATATCTATCCCATAATAGGATGTTAATACAGTAATCCAAATTCGACGAATGATAAATGATCTGATAAATTCTATCTACTCGTATTTTTCCAAAAAGTTTCATTTACTTTAAGGCATCTTCTCCCAAAAGTTCCTTCTGCTATAAGTGTTATAGCTACATCTTTCCTCTTGATCCCGATCCATCACCTATCTCTTTCATATAGTCTGGAGTTCAAATGAATGAACTCCAGGGTAACAATTAATCTCATGCACTTGTATGAAAGCATAAATGACAGAACATCACATGTTAAAGCATGGAAGCATTTACAAGTACAGATAAGTTACACCGTAACCGCAGTTAACGGCCAAGGACCGCAGAGCTTGTCTAGAACACTCAGCCCCATGAGACCGCAGCCTCAAATCATAATTAGGAAAAACATATAACAAGTAAATCAACCAGCATACATGATCAGCTAATCAATACATAAACAATTACACACATGCTTACAAGATTAGAGTTACCCACCTCGATCTTGAATCCTTAACTCTTCGTTTGGTAGGTGTTGGGATCAGTCGAGGCGTCTATGAATTTCCTATAAACGCTTATCATCGTCATTAGTCACTTAATCGCGTCGCAACACAACTAATTACGCGGATTACTCTTAGGGAATTAAAAGTAATTAAAACCCTAAAAATTCCCCTTCTTGATAATACCCCTATTTATTAATTAATAATAACTCTCATTTATTATTAATTAATAATTCTCATATATTTCCTTTACTCTTTATTAATTAATAATAATCCTCATTTGTTATTAATTAATAATTCTTATATATTTCCTTTTCATTCACTTCAGTCGGTTATCATGTATTTGATATTCTTTCATAATTAGCAATTTAGGTGACTGTTCTAAGACTTATCAAAAATTGACCTTTAATTTTCACAAGTGTTTGGAAAATTCATAACTTAGTCTATATAACTCTGAATGGAGTGATTCCAATTTCTATTTATTCCTTGATTAGTCTACTTTCATAAACTAAAGTCACCAAGTTGATTTATGGCTAAGAAAAATTCTCGAATTTCGAAAACTTAAGCATTATCTAATCTGGGAACAAAACTTATCAGTTTTCATAGCTTAACTTCAAAAATTCATATATAAAGTTCTAGGCATCAGATTTAGATGGTTCAAAATTCTATGAACTCATTGATGAGTATAGTTTCTACGAAAATTGGTTTCGGTAGTTTATCATGTGCCAATTATTCCCAAATTCCAAAAATATAGTCTCTGTTCAGAATCATTTCCAAAATTGTAACCCAACTTCCGAAATTCATAACTTTTTGTATACTTATCGAAATATGATGAATTACCTATCCAATTAAAGCTCTATGTGTCTACTACACATATGGAAGTTTTCACAATTTTCTAATGTTGTTTACCTATCCCGAAATGCCACGTCATTTTCTTCCTCCAGAATAATACCAAAAACGTTTTCAGATTTTATCTTAACTTCTAAAAATCATAACTAGAGTTGTAGACCTCCGTTTGAGGTGAACCAAAGCT
This sequence comes from Acacia confusa, assembly GCA_037074495.1. Taxonomy (NCBI): domain Eukaryota; kingdom Viridiplantae; phylum Streptophyta; class Magnoliopsida; order Fabales; family Fabaceae; genus Acacia; species Acacia confusa. The sequence continues at coordinate 8,237,253 of CM073504.1, read as the reverse complement.
CATTTTAAAGCTTAAGGAGATTATTATCTCCTGATAAAATTTTCATAATTTTATCTTATGCAAATCATTCCCAGTTTATAGAAACGTCAGATCTGTCCAGAAAATGTTATAGAAAAGTTCCAAGTTTTGATCCATCTTTCAAAAATCATATCTTGAGCTACATACCTTTGATTGAGGTGAACCAATGCTTATTTTAAATTTTAAGGAGAGTACTATCTCCTGTAAAATTTTCAGGGGAAAACACAAACGTTCACCCAAGTTTTTATTCACCTGAAAATCATTGTTCCAGCACCAAGTTCAGTCTTCCAGAAATGTAAGCAGCTTATATTTTCATGTTGAGCATTTCCTTTAGACTTCCTTAGGCATTTTCATATTAAAACTGAACTCTAACACTTTTAATCAGAAGCTTCAGGTTCAGGTTATGATCCAAGCAGGATGAAAGACACATGAAATCATCAAAAACATGTGTCTTTAACGTGATATTTCAAAACAACAAGCCCTTAGGTTCAGCAATAATCACTCAGCAACTACTAACATATGCATGCAACTTTAAGCTTCACAATTTTGACAATTCAGAACCGTACACATGCACGTTAAGCTTTAAACGTCCTCTGCTTCAGTACCCAAAAACAGAGAACCATCATGCAGAATCAAAACCATGTTAGGAAAGCTTCAAGTACAAAGACCAACGTTGCATAGCAGGTGAAGCTAGAAGGAAGAGACTCAAAGGCTTACCTTGACCAAAATACAAGCTTGTATGCAACAGTAAATCCTTCTCCTCCTCTGACTCTACCTCCAACTTCCTCCGTTCTCAACCTCGGTCTGTCTCTCTCTTTCACTGCTCCCTCTCTGGCTCTCACTCTGTTTCAACAACATAGAGCAGGGCCTCTCTCTCACTCTTTCAGCCACGTCTCTCTCCCTCTCTCTGCTCTCCTTCAGCGACTCTCTCAACTTCACTCACTCTCCCTCTCTCGGTCTCAGCTTCTGAACTCACTTGTCTGAAGGGAATGGAACTCTCACTCTTGGTTTCACTCTCTCGGCTTGGCTGAAGCAAAGAGAATGAGATCCAAGGAAGCACCTTAAATAGAACTTAAGGGTCCAGTCTAAATGCGCAAGACTGCAAGTCCGTGCGGTGTGGGTCTCGAAAAGGATGGAAGAGCATGGTCTGCATATAATCCTCAGCCCAAACCACGCTGAAACTTTGATTGCCGCTGATCATCAGTATCTGTTCCGGTATTTGCGTGAACTGCTTCTTCATTTTATCGGGTTACTGAACATTAGATAACATAGGCTGAAGTAATGGGCTGTGGTTTATTTCTTGTAGTCTTTGCATGGTGCTGGAGATGTGGGCTTTGACATAATGGGCTCTTGCAATTTTCATTGCTGCATGCTTCACGGCCCATATGGTTTCTTTGTTCTTTTTTTTTTTAAAAAAAACATTATTTTATTTGCAATTTAGATTTAATTGCAATTATTGCATAATTTCAGAGAGATTAAATTCTTAATTTCCTAAGCCATAAAATATTAATCCTATAATATTTAGGCCTAACATTATCACTTACAAATATTCTTTGAATTTGTTCTTTCCTCCTTTAATTTATTTTGGCCATGCAATATCATCTCCAAAAATATATAGGCCAAAGTCAATCACAAACTAAAAATCCTCAATTTTTGGAAAATATACCTTTCAATTCCAAATATTACCTTTTTGATAATTAAGGCCAAATTTTCCATCATAATCTTCCTTATAATATTTCTGATTTACAAATCCCAAAAATTTGGGATGTTACATGAAGAAAGTCACTGATGCAATTTTCAGGTTACAAAATGTTGTTGTCAAAATAGCATTTCCTTTATTAATATGTTTTGTCTTGTTGTTAAAGCTAGGACAATCAACATACTCGAGTAGAAACCAAATCATACTTGAGTAATGTTGAGGAAAGTCATAGATACTATTACCAGGTTACGAAATGTTGTTGTTAAAATAACATTTCCTATTTTTAATATGACTTGTCTTATTATTAAAGCTGAGACAATCAACATACTTGAGTAGAGACCAAATCATACTCAAGTAATATCGAGGAAAGTCCCTGATGTTATTTTCAGGTTACAAAATGTTATTGTCAAAATAACATTTTCTGTTGTTAATATGACTTGTTCTGTTGTTAATTTGGCAAAATGAATTAATTAATAACAAAAAAGTCTCTAGAAACTTCTTTGGGACTTTTTTTATATGTAATTTTGTGTTGTGACTTTTTTACTATTTTTTATGTACCTTGGGACCTAAGTGCTATTTTCCCCACATAATACACACGCATGTGACATACACACAACCCCAAACTCCCTCATTAAAATTGTAAAACACACTCCCTCCCATCTCATTTTATTTTCATGGTACACACTCCCATCTCCTTCATTCCCTTTCGGACTCCCTCTCCATTACATCCTCCCGTTTCTCCATCTGTATAATTCTCTTATTTCCATCTAGACCCATACGCACTTCCTCCTCCATTACATAATATCATCCAGCCACTCACATAATTCCCCATTTCCCTATTTCGTCATATCTAAACCTAGAGAGATTAAAGAGAACACAAGATCATTGGAGGAAGAAGAAGAGTTTGGATCTTTCATGCAATCCAAGAATCCAACTTAGGTGAATCTTTAAAACATTTTCCATCTGGTTTTCTGGGATTGCTGGAGATTTTGAGAGTTGTTGATGGTTAGAACTCATGGTTTAGAAAGAGAAATAGTTCATGACTACATTTTTCTGATTGCATGTCGGTTTTGAGCTGATATTTGGTCTCCTTTGGGTCTTAAAATAAGCATAAAACCATGCATGCCTTATATAAGAGCATGGGTTTGATTTCTGAAAGTTCTAAACCATAAAATGAGGTTGCATGTTATAATAATCACCTAAACAAAGTAGTCTAAAAACAGAGCATGTTTTGCATGTTGATTTCATGGATTATAGGTTGCGCTTTTTCTATGAAATTTTTACATGAGATAGTACTCTCCTTATTCTTTAAAATGAGCTTTGGATCACCTAAAACGGAGGTCTGCAGCTCTAGCTATGCTTTTTGGAAGTTGAGATATGAACCTGAAAACGTTTTGGTATTGTTCTAGAGTCAGTCATATGATGTTGACATTTTCACTAAATAAACAAACTCCAACAATTGTGAAATTTTCTAAATATGTAGTAGACACATAGAGCCTTATTTTGATACGTAGTTTGTTGAATTTGATTAAGTATATAAAATGTTATGAATTTTGAAAAATAAGTTACAGTTCTGGAGCTTTTTCTGAATAGTGGTTACATTTTCAAAATCTAGGAATGGATGGCGTATGTTAAAATTCTAAAATTAATTTTCCTAGAAACAAGACTTAATAAGGAGTCCATATATTTTTGAACCACTTGATTTGGATACCTAGAACTCCAAATATAAAGTTTTGAAGTTGGATTATGAAAACTAGTAAATTTCTGTCTCCATATTGGGCAGTTATGTTTCTATGGAACTTTGACTAGGTATTTGATGTCCATTGGCTCTAATATTTTCCAGAAATAAAGTTCACATGTTAAGCTTTAATTTGATAGGTCACTCACCTGATTTGGATAAGTATTGAAGGATTTATGAATTTTTGAATCTAAGTCACAATTATGGAGTGAAATCTGAACAATGCTTATGTTTTTAAAATCTGGGAATTTTCTCAACCATAAATCAACTTGATGACTTTAATTTATAAAAATAGACTTATAAACTTTTGAGTAGAAAATTGGAATCACTTCATTTGGAGTTGTATAGATCACGTTATGAATTTCCAAATTCCCGGAGAAGTTAAAGGCTAAATTTCTGATAAGTTTGAGAATAACAACAAAGGGATCATTGCTTTGGTGAAAGTTGTAAGGCTATGACAACTTGGGTAAACATTCATTTTTCATGGTTCTAAAGGTATGGTTATGTTCGTAAGCCCAAAAGGAAAATGAAGGAACTTTAAGAAACTTTGAAGGTCAGTAAAAGAGGAACCCAAGTAAAGACAGTAATCCTTAAAAGGTAGTGAGCTTATTTTACTTGCATGGATTTAATATTATTTCTTATGTGTATATGTATGATTGCTATGCTTGTTTGTTATGTTTAACATACTTGAATGATTCAACCTTTGTTTATGATTATTCTATGGCCATGAGTATGACGCATGAATTGAAATTTAAATTTTGTCAAAATATTAATTACATATATATTTGACATCCACCACAAATCTGGTAGAAAACGTAAAGATGATGGTTGGGGGTTCCCTTAGTCCCGCTCATTCTCCTGGTCGATAAACTACAGTACCTCGCTTGCGGGATAGTTGATCTGTATCTCATCATTTTCATTGAGGTCGTTGACCGACTGACTTGCGCCTTGTTCTCCCCCAATGGTCTCTAGGGTCTCCGCCCTTGGGATTGGCTCATCGGCAAAGATTTCATCAAACACGCTCCTCGTCTAAGGGGGCAGAGGGATATTTATAGCTCCACGCTCTCTTGTATGGCCCCTTCTACTACTACTGCCCCTTATAGGCACTCTACCTTGTACAACCTGTTTCCTTTTTCCTCTATCTTTGTTAGAAACCATAATGTATAAGTTTTACTGCTACAAGTAAGAAAATAAAAAGTTAAAAGGCGAGAAATCAAACCTTGTATGATTCAAAATAAGGGGAGACGATCTTGAAGAACCACATCATTTTGTAGCAGTTCTAAATGATAACCGCTACAAATTTCAGCACTATGTTGCAGTTATGTATAAACTGCTACCAATATGCCTCGTTCTTCATGATATTTTGTATCGGTTATTAAACCACTACAAATTTATTGACATTTGAGATTCTGTAGCAGTTATTGGGACCAACCTATACAAATTTAAGTTTTTGGCAAAAAATATTCCAAACTAACTAGTTTATTAGTCAAACTAATTAGTTTGGTGAAAAAATTAAAAAACTCTCAAGTAATTTAATCAGCTTCCTTAATTTCTCCAAAAAAGTCAGGAGTAATAAATTAACAATAATAAGTTTATTGAAAATAATCTAACATGCCCGTGAAGATTTGGATTCAGTATAGCTGCCAATCTCCCACGAAAAACTCACTGACTCATTTTGATCAGAGATATTTTCCTAAGAGAAGGTGGCTATATTGGAACCCAATCTTCAGTCGCATGTTAGACAATCTTCAGAAGAGTAGAAGTCTTCATGTCAAAGAATTAATTAAATCTGGATTGTCACTGAAGGAATTGCCTTGACCTTAAGGATGAGAGAGGCAATATATGCAGCTCTTATCTCCCGAGATAAGAGATAAGAACTGCAAATATTTGCATGTCGTCGACTACCAAACCAAGATAATTCCTTTAGCGACAATGCAGATTTAGTAATTTCTAGATATTTATAATTGATGTACGAACAAAGTCATCTATATATAGTGTAAATATTTGTAGCGGTTAAGGTAAAAACCGCTACTAAATGAGTGGCCTAAGCGTCGCTTTACTTTGACTGCGACAAAACTGTGTCATTTTGCTTTTTTCTAGCGGTTCTTTTCATGTAACCACTATAAATTCACAGCAACAAAGTTTGTGCTATTACGCACCAGTGCTAGCGTCACATTTGTAGCAGTTATTCCCAAAACTGCCACAAACATTCACACCATTACGCGCCAAGTTGACACCACATTTGTAGCGGTTTATTTTACACTAACCACTATAAAGATCGTTGCAAACAAGCCAGTACTTTGGCACCAATGCTGTTGCTACGAATTTGTTGCAATTTTGGATAATACCACTACAAATCCGTGAGTTTGAGCGGCTATTTATGGTTGTTACTGGTTAACCACTATACATGGTGGTTTTTTTTTGTGGTGCATGCAGAAATGTCATTATGTTAACATGGGTTTGTACAAGGCAAGTATAAAATGACCACCGTTTTAATTAACTAAATTACCATCTATTAATTAGGGTAATCACATAATTTATCAGAGTTATTGCTTAATACAAGTTAAACAGTAAATAAAATTTTTATGGAATTTAAAATTTTCAAAAATATGCCCAAAGTATGCATGATAGCCCTAATGTGTGGCAATATACAGTCATCCAAAACATACAACAAAAGAACTGAAGTCCTACTCTTAGCACAACAGACTAAACTTCTGTTTGCTTTACGGACGGACTTGGACCGGACTGGTCACCTAGGAAAAATTTGTAACCATCAGTCCAGCTCATTATGAATATTAACACATGCTAGTGAGGTGCCAAGTAGACTGAAACAAATCAATTCAAATCAATAATTCATCGATATTCTCTTTATATATTATCATAATAACAATAAGTATCATAATGGGTGTCACAATTCTGTTCATATTCAATACCAAAATACCCCCATCAATCCAACCGAACCACCTTATTTCTTCTGACTAGATTCATGGGCTAAGTCACACTCATGTTACTGGTTATTCAAAAGCTCACTGGTCAAGTGATGAGGACCGACCAAAATCCTCAAAGCACCTATCCCAGACTATGGGTCTTTTCCCCTCATTGAACTAGTGGGGTGTCGTAAGCCCTCTTGAACTGGTGGGCTAGTCCCTCATTGAACTGTTGGGAAAATAAAAAGCTAACCATTGTGCACCAATGGAGGCATCACCACGTGGTGAAAATAACTTTTACATCTTCTCCCAATTCTTTCCATCCCAAAATTATCATAATAATTTAATAGGGGAATTTACAGAATAATCATAATAACCATGTCATCATATATCAGTTCTTAATTCAACTGAAAACATGTATTTCAACTCACAAAAATTCCACATGGCAAAATTTATTTAAAACATGCATAATCCTTTCAAAAAAATACTCATCAGCAACATATCAATAACATAATAAGTGGAAAGTGGTTATCTCTCGTCCGAGCTAACTACTTTCACACTGCTCCTAATTCCAGAGCTCAAATATACTCCACAATTTAATCTATACAGATAAATTTTCTAACAATTAATAACATCCCTAAAATTTCACATATCCAGAATTATAACTGATAATTAATAATAACCCCTTTATTATTTATTTTCCTTGTTTATTTATTTCTTGATTCGTAATAATGATGACACATCATTATCATTATTATTATTCTTTTATTTTATTAACTTGAATTCCCCCAAACATGGTATTGACACCTTAAATAAACACTAATTACCATATAATTTTTTAACGTTTTTCATGGTTTCCTAAAATATATGTTATTAATCCCCTTTTTATAAAGGATAACATTACTCCTTATTATTCATTATTATTTATTAATAACTTTCTTAATTATAATTACTATCTTTTATTTATTCTCTTTATTTTGTACAAGATATCATAGTGAGATAATATAGGATTTAGTTATAATAGATTCTACTATATAGGAGCAGATTAAATCAAATCCTATCTCTTAGAAAATAACCTCTAATATATTTATTTATTTCATTAATGCTACCTCCCTATCATTTAGGAATAGGTTGAATAATATTCTTATTTTCTTGATTGCTTGATTACCATTATTTTTACTACTATAATCATTGTAATACCCTAAAAATCCTACTTAGGATAAGTATCATAATTTAGTAAATAATACCTATTGGAAATAGGTGAATATGAGGTCTCAAACACTTTGTATTGAATTTATCTTATTATTAGGACAATTTGTCCTAAGATTAAATAATATGCAAATAGGTCCCTAAAATATTTATGGGTTATTAAATACCTTGAGAAAATTATGATAAAATCCTAAGAGGCAACTAAATATTTATTAAAAATTAGAAATTATGTTGTCTCTAATTTAGGTAATTTATGGGATTATTTTCCTTGAAAGATAATGAGTTAAAATTTGATATTATTTTGGGGAACATAAGTTGCCTCATGATTTTTAATATTATGCATGGCGCATAAATTACCAATGTCAGTAAAATTATTGTGAGAAAATAATTAGTTTTAATTAATAAAATTATTAGAAATTATTAAGGGATTAATTAAGAAATTTTCAGGAATTTTATAAGATTAGAGAAATTTGGGAAACATGAAAAATAAAATAATTATTAAGGACCAAAATTTTTGGCTAATTAAATAAATAATAATGGTTAAGATATAGTCTTAAAAAGTAAAGATCAATGGTTTAGGATTTTTCAAGAATTTATGAAAGCCTAAATCCAAGTAATTAGTTATGGACCAATAGGAAAATTTTGTGGAAAATAAATATAGGATAAATATAATATATGTGGTTAAGGAAAAAAAAATATATATATATATATATATGGTGTGTTGGCCGAAATTTTGGGGGAGATAAGGATGAAGAAGATATTTGAATATAATAGTAATATAGGTTTAAGCATGTGATAAATAAGTAACAATATAATAATAGTTAAAAGTGGACAGGATAAACGAGAACGGATGAAAATAAAATCCTACATAGAAAACCGTGACCTAGGTTTCTAAAGTCAGGGTATATTGTGAACGAGGGAATTTTTATCTCGAGATGGCCAGTCTCCGAAGTCATTTCTGTAACCGACGGAGTGATTTGGAGATCCGAATAAGAAGATATTTTGTATAATTAAAGCAGATAGCCAAAAGGAGAACCGATAGAAAATAATTCCGTTGTGGGAATCTGGGGATAAGTGGGGAAAAACCAGAGTCTAATGTTAATCAGTGGATTTTTGTCTCGGAGTTAGTACCAGACAACGTTATTTCTATAGCCGGGCACGAATACCGAGGATTTTCAGCTGATAACAGAATGTCCTCAGCAAGATCAGAAACTGAGTTAAATTAGATAATTTGAAAGAGGAAGAAAAGACCTTCGGAGTGTTGTTCCCGAAATTTTAAGATTTTACGAAATTTCGCGATCAGGATACCGAACCAGGAATTTTACCTGATAAAGCAAGATGACATAAGGCTTGATGATGCAGCAAGGATGACATCATCCTTGAGAGGTGTAAGGCCAAGATCTTGCCACCTCCAAGAAGTGCGATCTAACGGCCAGAAACTGATCAGACAAAGTTCAATGAAATTACGAAAATGCCATTGCCTTTTTCTATAAATAGCCTTCACCTTCTCTTCATTCTTCACAAATCCTAGAGCTTTCTAGAGAGAGATTTTAGAGAGAAGGAGGAGTCTGTGGAAATAGCAAAGTGCTGGGTAAGTTCTTCGGTCCCTAGTCTTTAGTTTTAGTGTTTCTTTCGGTAGTTGTTGTAGAAATGCTAGGTTGATCTTTAATCTTCCAGGTATGTTTAGAAATCATGTTCTAGGGGTAATTAAGGTATTAATTTCGAAAATCATTATGGAGTTGGAAATATGTTGAAATTCTGGAAGATTAGGGTCAAGGTAGCAAAGTGCTAACGAAATTCCGCCGATTAGAGGATTAGGGGCAAAATGGTAATTTGTACTTAAAATGCCTATTATGATATCAAATATTGATAAATGTGATATTATCATTATAGGATATCAGTAATCTTGTTCCGCTGTCATTTCATTGTCGTTCCGCTATTTTCCGTCAAAAGTACAGTTTATCGTCAACGTACTAAACGCTCATCAACGAAGGTACGTTCGCGTACTGTAACACTAACTCTGATGTTTATGTTATGCATATATGTGGTATGTGTGCATATAAAGGTTAGAGAGTATCTGTAATGCTGGGAGCGATATGTCTGTATGCTGGGAGCGATATGGTCGCATGCTGGGAGCGATATATATGCATTGGTTATGATAGTTTGCTTGAGTATGCGGTTTGGTGTTGTGGTATGAGTTGTCTATATATTGTGTACGTAAACATGAGGTTAACCGTTACCTGGGGTCCGTATGCATGGGACCTCAGCTCTTAACATAGCGTCAGGGTCGGGAGAACCAAGGACGGAGGACAAAGGGAAGCGCAAGCAGGTCGTCTAGAAGACCCGGCTGAAGATTTCCTTTGATGTCTCGGTAGAAGCCTTCCTATTATTGCTTTTCTTCACTTTTAAACCACGCGGTTTCTATACCGCTATTGTATCCAACCAGACTTATGGCATTTTGAATATATATATCAGATACTCTTCCGCTCAAATGGTCTACTCTGATGATTTGAAATGACTTTGAATGAAAAAAAAAATTATTCCGCTTTTGAAAATTGGGATGTTACAATCATCATTTACTTACTTTTTATCATTATTATCATTATTATTATATGATAATAATATGATATATATACACATATATCTCCTTCCTGATAGTTTTCTTATTATAACATATCAATCCTTAAGGTTTAATTGTATATATGTTTAACAGATTTTGTTTTTGACAACTAGTCTTATTATGACCTTTTTCCTCCACAATACCTGCAAGTCTTTTGTTGTTTTGTAGACAATTCCAAGCTTGATTTTATTCCTGAAGCACCCTTTGGGCGCCCTTTAGTTTTGATTGTATGAGTGGGATCACACACATCATGAATAAGGGTAATTGGTGAATGACTTGGTTGGGAACTTTGTTCATCTTCAGTTCTTTTTCTCTTTCTTTCCATTTGTTGTTGAATAAATTCAACAGCGAAAGCGTCAAGCCTTCTAAGCTCAGAAATAGAATCTCTTGCTTCAGAAAAAGCCATATTCAACTTAAAGTAAACCGACCATGGAGACAATGCACTAACTTCATTAGTAGTTGTCTTGCCTTGAAAGCCTACAAGATTTTGAGCCTTGTAACTTGCATTCATGGTCCATCTAGATAAAATATATTTTTCAGGAATAGTCATTATTTGTTTCTTCTTCATGATGTAAAGAATATGTTTGCATAATATCCCCATAGTTTCAAACTTTGCACAGGAACAAAGAGCTGTGAAGCTTTCTGTCAAGTGGTACTCAACAATTGCCCACCACTCTTTATCAACTTTGTGAGATCCAACCCGGTACTTGATAATATTTTCACTCATTGAAATCTTTTCATGAAAATAATCATGCATGGCAGCTTCCACTCCTTTTTGAAAATTTCAAATAATTTTCTTGTGTAGCGATCTCCGGCTACTTCTTCAATTGGATGATCACTCTCTAAACTTGCTTTTGTATTTCTAGTTTTGAAATCTTCATCTTCTTCCGCATCCCTTCTAGACTTTATCGCTTTATCATATTGGGTAACAAAGTCATTCAACATTGTGTTAGAGTTGACATATCCATCAAAAAATGCATTGATGCTCTCACTTCGACCACTTGTGGTCATTCCAGCAAAAAACAATATCTTTCAGATAAGCTTTTGCCCAATAATGACGTGAAGCGTACATATTACCCAACCAAGTACCTGCTTGAATATCATATTTTGTCATTAATACTTCTCATTTGTCTTCAAACTCATCGATGTTTCGACTTTTATACCATACACGAAAGTCAACATCAAAACTATCTTTAAATTGTGTGTGTAGTGCTTGACTATGTTCCATAACATGTTTTTTAATGTGCCACGCACAAAAATGATGTCGAGCTCCTGGAAATATCTTGGCAATTACTTTTCCCATAGCTTTGTCTTGATCAGTGATAATGGCAATAGGAGAATTGTCAAACATACATGTCTTAAACTGTTCAAACAACTATGTAAATGTTGCCTCTGTTTCATCTTCTAATAAAGCCGCACCAAATAAAATTGACTGTCCATGGTGATTAACCCCCACAAAAGGAGCAAAAGGAAACTTGAACTTGTTTGTTCTATAAGTCACATCAAAGACTAAGACTTCACCAAATTGAGCATATGCAGCTCTTGATCTACCATCGGACCAAAAGACACTTCTCAAAGTACCATCTTCTGCCAATTGCATATCAAAATAAAAAGACCCATCTAGAGTGGACTTCCTTTGAAAGTGTTTGATGATGCCCTGACATTCTTGCCCTACATTGTTCTTTCGTTGGCTTGATATAATAGTGCTTATTTGAACTGGAGTAATGTTAATTTCTTCACCCATAGCATTGACCACCTTTGAGATTTTTGAAGAAGTTAAACCCTCCTCATAGAGTTTAGAAACAATAGATTTAGTAAATTCTGATCGTTGGAGTTCATTATGAGAATAAAATTTTTTCACCTTTGATGGAGTGTTAATCAATGGATGATTATGTGTATCATTGAACTTCTCCACTTTCCACAATTCGTCCTTCAACCTTATTTGTAGCATTGCCAAACAATTAGTCCTTGTTTCCCTTCGCCTTTTGACATTGTTAATATCAATTCTTTTATCGTTTAGGCACTTCAAGCCTTGCTTAGAGCACACATATTTCAACCTATATGGTTCTTGTGTTATTGCACTCTTCTAACAATTCCGCTTACGTATTCCAAACACTTTTCCTTTTGCATAATCATTATAAAAATGATAAGCTTCATCGGCTGTTCCAAATACTCTACATAACATAGGAGTCTCATTAAATTCACCATCATCATCTACAACAATTTCATGTACATTATTTTCTCTGTGGTCACCATCTTCTTTTTTCATGATTTCACTATCATCGTCTACCACAAATCCATGTTCATTATCTTCCCTGCAACCACTGTCTTCTTCTTTTATGATTTCACACTTATAATCTTCTCCAAATTCATCATTGTCTTTCTCTAAATCAACAATGTCATCAAAACATACTAAACTTTCATTCATATCAATGTCTTCAATAGTTGTTATATGAGAGCGATCCATCATAGAGATATAACAAAGTTTGAACAACCACCCCTGAAAGAGCAAAATAATCATTGAATTAAATTGGAAGGGGAAAAAAAAAGAGGCATAGGAGGCACAAATGTATGATTAATTAAGTCACATTTGAGGCACAGGAGGCACAAATGAAATTGTTAAAACTAACATAAATTGACAAAATCAAAAGTAAATTCAAAGAGAAATAGATGGAATAATTTAGCAATATCATAAGGCTACTCTGAAGTATACAAATAATCAAGCAGCACGTTTAGCGAGGCATATGTACAGAACAAATAGAAGGAGATGAAATGAGACTCACTTGGACCCTAATGTATAATCCCACAGAGAGAGATATTTATTAGAAGAATCATAAATATAATTGATTTCCTGGTTTTTTCCCGTGTGTGAATTATGAATCAGTTTCAACAGCCACAAGTAAAGCTGACAAGCATTTTGACCAAAAAAAAAAGCTAACAAGCATAGAAGATCCAAAACCAGAGGTTTTTAATGACTTTATCACATTATCAAACCATTTATATTAAAAAATCAAACTGAAATGATTCGTTCACTGAGACTATTTTTGGATTTTTATAACAAGACAAAAATCACTGAACAACTTTTAATCCCACTATTGATTTAATTACTGACTCAGTATCTGTTCACTGCTAGACGGACCTGAGAGATCGAAGATGAAAGGGACTGGAGAGGAGGCGGAAGAAGAAATTGGCGCCTGAAGGAAGACGATGTACGATTCCTGTACAACCCAAGACCACGCCGTGGAGGAAGAATTTTGTTGCTGGCAGTTTTCTCTCCTGTGCTTGCGTGGGTTTAGGGTTAGAGGGGGGAAAAAAAGAAAGTTGAACGGCGTCGTTTGGTGTCTCAGGCAGAAAACTTTTCTGCCTTGAAGGCAGAAATGTTTTTCCCTTATATGTATTTATATAACACGTATAAGCTTCAGAAGGTTTTTCTTCTTTCTTCTTAACGCATACACACGTTCCTCTCTCCCTTTTATTATCATGCTACCAAAACACGTCTCTTTAAACTTATGAAACACATTTATTTCTCAAACTTTATGCATCAGTGGCTTCTTTTCTTTCCAGACTTCCAGATCTTCATCCTTTCGGTTCCTCTTCTTTTTCTTATATCTTTATTAGTTTTAACCTCATACACTGCACTATTTATTTCTCTGATCTTCATTCCTTCTTTCTTATATTTTCAACGTTCATGATAGTAAGCAGATGAAAGGAACCCAAAAATGCATTAAAACTCAACACCTATCTTCATGCATCAGTTCCTATGATAGCATAAGCACAATAGCAGCTAGGAAAAGGAGGGAAATAGATGCAAAGCTCAGACACTAAGATACTAGCATATACGCATATCGATGCAAGACACAAGCTACCAGTCCCTGTTTTAGCTTCATGCTTCGGTGACCCATCATTTAAATTCCTAAGGCTTCATACTTAAGGATTCTTGACGGTAAGACTGATGAAAAACCGCAGCAAGAAGGAACTCGAAAGGTTACCTTCGTTGAGCCGCTTGGAACGTCGGAAATTGGTAGCTGATTACTCCTCTGTTCTCGCGAGGCTGAAACAGGGCAAAGGTATGATCTCTTCTCTCTCTCTTACTCTCTCTCTCTCTCCTTCTCTCTATCTCTCTTCTCAACTCTCGGTTTCTCTTCTCTGTTTTTCTATCTTCAGGTTTCGGTTTGTTGTTGTGGAAAGAAAAATGAATGGAAGAGTGGAGAATTGTTGTGTGCACGTGGCTGAAATTGAGAGAAAAGGTCATAGGTGTCATCTCTTGCTACACGTGTCGACTGAAATGGGTTAATGGGATATTAGAGAATTTGTTCTGCTGTGAATCTTTATGGCTATCACGGGCTGCCGGGCCGAAAAGGTTAATGGAATAAAATGGGCTGATTTTGCATTAGATGAGTGTATGTGCGCTGAATGGATGGAGGGAGTATTATGTGCTTTTATTATATTGTTGTAGGGCCAAGACCAAATAGGTTAATTTTGGGTGTTAAATAAATAGAGATAAAATATTTGTTTTATTTTACAATTATGTACTTATTTTACTCATTTAAATGGGATATAATAAATCCTTGATTATAAGAATTTTTCCTTGATTCCTAATTAATTCCTTATTCTAATTATTCTTTTCCTAAATTAATTTAATTTATTTCAATTAATTTAATTTTATAATTAAAAAGACGAATTTAAATAATTATTATTTAAATTCCTTATAATATTCACACTTAAATTTCCAAATTTTTGGGATGTTACAAGTATATCATACATTAGCTTTTATCTTGCATGCATTATTTGGTATTGTATGCTATTAGGATTCCTATGAATCTCACCATCCATTACCTACCAATAGGCAAGTGAGCATAAAAGAGAAGTGTTGCAAAAGGTTTAAGGAGGGAGTGTTGTTGAAGACGATCCAACAAAGGGTCAGCTTGAAGAACTGAGGGACAACAATGTTTGAAGTAGTCACTGTTTATAATGAATGTAAGTGTATGTAAAAGGTATAAACTCTAGGAATACCCCTATTATGTAATCAAAAGTTTAAGTTTGTATCAATTTATTGAGTTATTTTTTATTATGCCCCACAACTGTGTATAAGCTGATATGTTCATGGGCAAGAATGTCAACACCCCAGGCAGTTGTTACACAATTATAGCAAGTGAAAATTAAAAATAACATTAATCACTGTTGTCCCTCGATTCTTCAACTATCCTTCTGTTAGGCCTTCTACAAGTAATGCTCCCTCCTTGAGCCTTGTGCAACATATCTTTCCAATGCTCACATGTCTATTGGTTGGTAGTGGAGGGTGAGATTCTGAGGAATCCTAATAGCAGACAATACCAATACAGTGCATGCAAGATTAATTCTAAAGTATGTTATACTTGCTTTGCACATTTTAATATAATGACATTTTTGCATGCTCAATGCTTCATGCATCATACTCATGGTCATAGCATAATCATAAATAGAGCTTCAATCATTCAAGTATGTTACACATAACAAGCAAGCATAGCAATCATACATATACGTAATAGCAACAATATCAAATATAAGCAAACAAGGTAAGACCACTACCTTTTAAGAACTATTGTCATTACTCGGGTTCCCTTTCGCTAACCGTCAAGGTTAGTTGAAGTTTCTTCTTTCTCCTTGTGGCCCTAAGAACATAACGATGCCTTTAGAACCAGGGAAAATGAACATTTATTTTCTTTTTTAACCCTTATTTCATCAAGGTTTAATTAAGTAACTTAAACTTGTTACTTTCAGCCTTTATCTTTCATTGTCCTTAAAAGTCCAACAACTTCAATTATTTTTAATTAATTGCCCAAAAATCATCTTAATGTGCTGTCAACTCTCATGTGTTCCTAGAGAAGTCTAATTTCATAGAAAAATACTTTAAAAGGTCATAACTCATGACTTGTCAAATAATTCCCAGGTTTTACGTTTTCATTGACTGTCCTGTCAAGCTTCCAAAATTCATAGCTTATCTTTAAAAATTCATATATTGAGTTCTAGATGTCCAATTTAGGTGGTTCAAAAACCTATGAACTCCTTGTTAAGTCTAGGTTTTGGGAAAATTGGTTCCAATATTTAATCACACGTAAATCATTCTCTGTTCCCAAAAAGGTTCAGACTGTCCAAATTTGTTTTCATAACTTAGGGTTATTTTGTACTATTTATTTCTCTTTGACAAAATACCCATCATTTTAAAGATATGCATGTCATCTATCTTCTATAATAATTTCGCAATTTTTGAAGAACATTTACCCAATGAAACCACATTTGCTAGCTTACTAGTTTCAGTAACTCAAAACTGGAAGATTTGATTCTTTCTTTAGGCTCATTATTTCATGTGTAAAATCACCTTTAACAATTCATCAAAAATCTTATTCCCACACATATTTTCATAATGAACATAATGGTGGTCTCAGATTTCCCATATTCCAACGTTTTCTTTGAGTTTACCACATATTACCAGATTTGGGTTTTAGACTTTAAGTTTCAAAATCTCAAGAAAAGGGTTGAGATTCGTATCACTAATGCTTGTTCTTGGCCTTATGAGCACCTTCACTTCTTCAAACCCTTTAATCTGATCTTAAAGCCACATGCATGTGAATTTACAATCATTCAACGTGACATGCATGGCAAGAACATCTAAGATACCATAGTTGATGTTCAAGTTCTTACTTTCCTTGTGTTCTTGCTTCCAAACCGTGGCCTTTCTTCATGAGTTGGATGCTGATGATGGATCCATGAATGAGGAGGAGGAGGAGAGGAGGATTGGTTGTGTAGGGGGAGGTCGTGGTGGAGATGGGAGGGGAAGGTTGCCATAAGGGAGGAGGAGAGGTTGAGAGAATTTGTTTTGTGTTGAGAAAGGGAGAGAGGCCGAGAGGGAAAATGAAAGGGAGAGAATGAATTGAGTTGAATATGTGTGTGTACATTGCCTACATCAAGGGAGAGCATTGAAAAATCTGATTTCATTGTGAGTTGCCAAGTGCTTAGTATGTAAAAGGGACAAATGTCATGTTTATTGCACGTGTGTGTGAGTTGGCACAAATATATGACGCCATGTTTTGCAATGAGAGGGAGAAAGTTGACAAGTGTTTTGTTGCATGCTTGCCAAGTGTCTTGATTTGTGTGTGTTAGTGTATGTGCATATTGGTGTGTATGCGTGTTGTCTTGTCTCACAGTTGTCGAGAAAGTATCGGATATGTTGGTTTTTGGTGTTCGTGTTCTGGATTTTCGTGACGTACTCAAAATTCTTCCTTGGGTTTTACTTAGGACTGTGACACGAATACCAATACCCGAACACGATGCCACATATATTAGTGTTTTCTAAAAAACGCAGGGCATACCTGACTGCCATGAAAATGTCGTATAGTTACTTATACAGATATATTTTGGCTCAACTAATTGTTTTATACCTCAATATATAATTGGGTGGCATCTTTTCCAACCGAATGAACACTGTATAGGTCTTCTATGCCCCTTTTTCATTGGCACTTTCAATCCACAGCCTATACATATTAGGTCTTTTGACCTGCATAGCTGAGTTATTTAGTCCCTAAGAAGCTTTCTATCTCTCAATATTTTTGGGACTCTGCCCGAATTAGGCTTAATCATCCATCTAATTTAGGCTTATCTTCAATTCTCAGGGTAAAAAATTTGGGATGTTACTGTTAGTAATTCAAAATTTTCATAAATGAATAAAATATCTCTATTTATTTTATGTAATAATATTTATAAAATATTTCACAAAAAATGGTATCTCAATTTTCAATTGAATTTCTGAGCCAAAAAAAATTTAAAAAAAATCTCAATTGAATAAAACGCATAAGTGAATGATACCATTAGGTACGTCTAGGTTCATCAACAACTACTTAGATGTCTATCCCGCATTGTTATATCTCTTTGCTTTTTGTGTTCTTTTAGGTTATGTTTATTTGTTTGTCTATTTTCTTGTTTTATGTGTGATATGCTTTATTATTGCTTGATAGTTGTTTGAGGATGTCTATGTATCCATTTGGGGATTTAGAAGTTTATCAAGTTACCATCTTTGGTCTTCTCTATTGGTTTGGCTATCTCAAGACAGCGTTGTCAACAGTTATTTTGAATATGAAAGGTTCATTTATGTGATATTTCAACCCTTATGAGCAGGGGGAAACTCATGAGTTTTATTGACGGGGGGAGAGAAAATAAAAAACACTCTATCATAAATAAAAGTACTTGAAATACAATACAAACATAACATACAACAATTTTTTTTCAAAAAAAAAATCTATTATAGAAATTAAGTTCAATTCACTTGACTTTTACTTTACGTGTTTTCATATTGTTAAACCCATTTATAATTGAATTAGTGTTAAAACTCAAAACAATTTTTTTTTTCAATGAATATTGATAGGCAACTTCGGCAAATGCACCGGTCGTTACAAGTAATAAAGTAGTGAGAAAGTATCGTCCCACAAGAAATAGTACTCCAATCACTAGTTCGCTATTTACGTTTTAGTTGGATGAATCAAGTAAAAAGAGATGAATTGTAATTAAACAAGAACTTCAAGAATTAAAAAAAGAAAAGAATTCAAGATCAAGATTCGCAAGAGAATGTTTAGAAAAGATAATCAATCAAGAAAAACGTAGCTAGAACTTAGAATCCCCCTATGTTCCTTTAAGAATTTGAATTAAATCCCCAATTAATTATTAATCCCATGATTTACGATCAATTCTCTAAAGTTAGACTAAGTCCCAATGTCTTGATGCTACCTTAGTCCGTTATCTTTGAAAACAACATAATGTTTTAGTATCATTTAGAAAGATAGATTTATAAACTAGAATTATAAGACCGCATAAACTCGTAAGCCTATGTCTAGGTTATGCAATTTTATGATGAATTAACGGTTCGGGTTAAATGCACCAACATCTTTATTGTCATACATCAACCTATGAACAATCTAAAAGGTGATCATTTTTCAAGAAAGCTTTAAGCAAAAAAAATTCATTCAATCAAAGAAACCAAGATTCAACCGAGAATTCAACCAAATACTTAAACTTGCATAGGGTTCATCATAGCTCTAACTACAAAAAGGAAATTAGCCATGCATGGCTAGATTAACAAAATAAAGAGGAAAATATGAAGATAGAATGGTTCTTCAGAGATTGGGGGAAGGTTGATATCCACAATTGCTTTGATCCTCCTTTCCAATGCCGTAGAGTTGTTTCTTGTGCCAAAAGTTCAAGAAGGTGCCTCTCTTTCATAGGGTTTCCTCTTTTTATGTTTTAGGTCCAATTGGGTTTCCAAATTTCAAAAATCCTTAATTTTCTTTCCTTTTTCGGGCCCTAAAAACTTTCTAAAAATTAAAAATAAGAGTTTTCGCACTTTTGCCGCCCTGGGTGCCACTTTCTACTAAGGAGGCAGAGAGTTGGCGCCCTGGGCGCCAACTTTCTGTGTGCCTCCAGAAAGTTGGCGCCCTGGGTGCCAACTTGAGTTTCTCTTTTTGACTTCCTTGAGCTCTTCAAAATGACTTCTTTTATGGATAATAATCTGCAAAACACACGAGAACACTTGTGAGGGTATGTCTGATTTCAAATCCATGTCTTTTTACTCATTATTCTTAAGCTTTTTAATTATATTAGATCAATTTCATGCTCAATTTGTGCTTTAAAACATGGTCAATTTACCGCTTATCAAATATAATCAAAGAAATATCAAGAAATTATTCTTCCATTCTATTTCGAGCCTGTTTTAATTATTTTCGTAGCAGAGAAATATCTTTCGATAGTTGCTGTAGAAACTAGAAAAGTGGGTATAAGTCTAATTGCTCTATTAATAAAAAGGTAAATGATAGACTTTCCAATTTTTACTAGCTCTTGAGATAATTTAGATTCAGTTGATAAATTAATGTATATTCTTTATTATTATATTCTTTAGCTTTTTAATGTATATAGTATGTGATAGAAAACAAAGGATTGAAAAATGTGAGGTATAGTGGGCCCCACCCACATGTTTATATATTTGGAGATTTTAAAATACCAAAATCATTTCAGTTATTTTTGTGAAGAAAATAAGGGAAGTGGTACCTATTTTAGGGGATCTCATAACTAGAACTATTTTTTCTTTTTTAATTTTAGTGGGGTGGGGCCCACTCTAAACCCCTAGGTCTGCCATTGCTTACGAGAGTCCCTTTCATGGGATTGCTTTCCGTTTCTTTATATTGGAGAGAGAATTCAACCAATCCTTCAACATTTAACTATTGAACCTGGTGTGGATTGAGCTCAAATACAATAGTGCACGTGGCTCTTCCATCTATCTTCCAATTATCGGATTAGTCCCCTAAACCCCCAGTGGATCTAGGTCTTTTATGTAACTCATTTTATCTATTTAATAATTTTTATTTTAAAAATAAAAAAGAATAAGCCAAATTCAATGGCGAAGGCCAGCTGGGGGCCAAAAGGCTCCAGCTGGCTTTCTCTTATCTTATATATTTTTATATATGTATCCTATAATATTTTATTTTGGCCAATAATTTGGCTTCAACTAATTATTTTATTCTACGTATTTTATTCTTTCTAATGAGGGTAATATTGTGTTGATTAGTGAAAATTTTGAGATTATGATTTTGGGAGAGTTTTGAGTTTTTACAATAGATGACTATATATATGTAGAGGATGATTAATGACTAATTTTGATCAGTTTAGATTTATTATTTGGTTGTCTTATGCTTTTATAATGAATTTCTCTTTTAAAAAATATATTATAATAGGTTATTTGCTTAGTTGAAATTTAATCAAATCGTTATGTTTTTTAAAAATATTTTTTGGGGTTCATATTGTTATAAAACTGATAAAAATAATAAGAAGAAGAGCAGAGGTTCTAGAGAGATAAAGTAGAGAGATAGATTTTCATTTCATTCAATCAATGAACAGTTACAGAAAACCTCTATTTATAGAAGAAAAATGGGACTTTAGTGTAATTTCTACCTCTGGGTCATTTGGTGTAGTTTTCCCCAAAAACCTAAACTATTCACTCACGGATTTCCTTCCCGTGAGTGTTTGTATAATTGTGTGCGGGTCCCACCAAATAGTAAACTACTATGCGTGGTACTATGCAAATAGTAAATCACTATGCGTGGGTCCCATATCATCTTTTAATATTTGGAAACCGGGAGTCAATGGACATCCACATAATAAGTATATTCATAACACTCCCCCTTGGATGTCCATTTATGAATGTGCCTCGTTAAAAACTTTAACTAGGGAAAACCCAGTGGGATAAAAACCTAGCCAAAGAAAAGAGTACATCATCCATTGATACACTTTCTAGTGCTGCCTCATTAAAAACCTTTCTAGGAAAAACCCAGTGGGATAAAACCCAGATAAGGGAAAAAGAGTACAGCGTGTATCGTCTCCCCCTCTTGATTACATCAGTGTTGCTCCCCCTGATGACTATATTGCTTCAATGTCTTTCTGTGCATATTATACTTTCTGTCATCAAATATTCTGTTAGAAACGCCCAATTTGATTGTTCATTATATACCTGCAAGATCTAAATCTGTCAAGTAAAGTCATAATAATCTTTTCATAAATATATATGTGCATATAGAAATTCAATAAATGTTTATTCAGATAATGATGCTATATGCACTATCATCTTGAGTCCTTTTGGGACATATGTGTTTCTGGTGCCTTATGTGCTTCTAGCACATACAAATATATTGTGGCTCATGATCCTCATTATCATTCATTGCAGCATATGCTATCATAGATATTATTAACGTCGACTTCATTTTCAGTCCCATCGGATTTCATTCATAATTTATTGAGATCTCATAATATAAATACCTGGGTCTCTTCTTGGACCACAATACACTTTACTTGTAATATCTCTTCTGGAGATAACATCTCTTCAGGAGATGGCTCTTCTAGAGCTTTTCTTAATTATCCTCAACATGATCATCTATATTCTTATAGCTCCTTTTCTCTTTTGAGGATTTTTATCTTTAAAATCAATGGACTTGCAACACGTCTGGTGTGCTTTATAACAATTCATATAGGAGCATTTGCAGTTGGCACATGTGACTTTGTCACTTTCTTTAGGTCAGTAAATGCTTCTGGCATTCGATTAACTAAACTCAGCAACTGAATTATCATTTTGAATTTTTAGTGCACATTTCTTTGTACGAGGATCAATAAGAGCCAATGATAATTCATTTCACTTTATCTTTACCCAATCTGCTTATTTTTCTCCCCCTCATCAAATCATCAATTTTCTTTGTATATCCATCTATGTGCATTGTAATAGATTAATAATCATTACACATTTAAAACATTTCAAGATGGAATTAATCTGGCTCCTGACCAAAAGCCAATTATACGGGGAGAATTTTGTTGGCTTATATAATTACTGCAAATATACACAACATATAAATTTTGTTCTCATAATCATTGATCTATCCATTCATGGATACTTTAATACATGATTTCTGGATCATTCAATCTGGAAATTGCGCGCATAATATATTGCAAACTTCTGGTTGCAAACATCACTACAAACTTTGCAGATTTATAATCTCATATGTAAACTTTCAATTTGATATATTTCCAGAGATCCATTTCCAATAATTATTTCTATCTGAGAACAAGCAGCATATAATATATGACTCGGATGATCAAACAAGTCATGCCAACTTTCCATATGATTTATCATCAAATATAATATTCATTTTGGGGGAATCATCATAGAAACATTCACAAAGAATTATCACATAAATATTCACACTTGATATATATCATTATCATTCTCCCCCTCAAGTGTGAGACCTTAAAAATTAATTTATGGAATTTCCATACAATATTCCATGATAATAGCATATATGATATCTATTTCATTAAAATTCCACAGATTTCTAAATGCATTATCAATGCATAATTTTGTTACTTCTGGTAACAAAATTTCCATTTTCCAGAATCAACAAACAAATATATATTAAATACAAAATCATCAGGTGTATAATTGCAGATTCACGAGCGTAATATTGTGTAATCACAGGCGCATCACTGTGGAATCACAGGCGCGACAACTCAGATTGTCGTATACATATAAAGTCAAAAAGATTCCAGGCTCGTGCTTTATAGGGAGCAAATATGTAGAGATTTAACAGGACTACGCAAATCTGCAAAGATTCAATAGGATTTAATTCAACTATAAATAGAGGAAGGCAAACGAACATGCCTCACAAACACTCAAGCATCTGATAATATCAACTACCAGATACTCACACATATTTCTCTAAATTCTATTGCCATGGCAGGACCAAGCAGTTTTATCCCAGTTTCTGATACATCCGAAACAGCATTACTTGATGCTTTGTTGTATGATGATCAGCATAACATGTCATTTACTTCTTTGTTATCTCCTAATCCCTTTGAAATGTTTATTCCTCCTTCTGCTTCAAATGTACCTACTTCTCCCCCTAGAACAAGTGTTCTTCCTCAATCTACAAGGATTGAAGGTACAACTGAAGCAGGTTCATCAAGGAGGCCTGTTAAGAGGTGTAGAACTATGGCAGAACTAATGGAGTCTACCAATCCAGTTCAGCCAATAGTGTCGGCAGTTAATCAACCAGCATTCACTAGCCAGCAAACTATCATCAGTTTGCCAGCAACAACCAGCCCGACAACAACAATCAGCCAACCAACAACCACTAGCCAGCCAGCAACAATTAGCCAGCCAACAGCTACAAGCCAATTAGCAACTACTAGCTTATTGGAATGTAGTTGCTGTCATGTTTTACGGGAAATTATTCATACCAACGGACTTCAGTACCATAAACTTGAAGTTCACGGAAGAAGAACAGGTATGATTACCCATGCTGTTTTATTTGAAAAAGTACAGGATAAATCTTATAATACTGACAGGCTTCCAATGTTTGATTTCACAAAGAAAAATTTTGAAGAAATCAAACAATTTCTGACACAGTATTGTATAGATTTACAAGCATCAGGATATATCTTGATGCGTGATCCTGTATTAGCCTATCATGAGGTTCTCTGTGTTGGTTCGGAATGGGCTATAAATCCAAATGACCTCCATGGAAGTTCATTTCAAACCAATATTGAACACTCATTAGGCAAAGGAAAACAACCTGCAGTAAGTATACCCTATGATACTTCATCCCTTAACCAGGGTGAATTATATAGGTTATCTATGGAGCAAAGAGAAAGAATAAAGAAAACAACGCTCCATGATTTAAGAAATTATTTTCACTTAACCCTTGATGAAGCGAGTAAACAATTAAATATGTCTACTCACACCATACAAAAAATCTATCAAAAAGGAGGGTTAACTGAGTGGCCACACAAGAAGCTCAAGAAACTTATGACGCAAATCTCGATATTACGAAGAGCTTTGCCTCATCTGGATCCCATCTCAAGAGAAGCAAAAGAAGAAGACATTAAATATCTTCAGAATGAGATGATTAAAGTTTGTAATGATGTTGAGCCACTCGCAATTAAACTTTGTTGAAATAATATTTCCTTTTGCTTAATTATTTTGTTTATGAATATTCTTTTCTCGTATTTATAAAAATTGTTATAATCATAGAAATCACATAACAACGATAATAATATATTTGCTTCATTCACTTCTGGGAATGAAGTTGGATAAAAATTCATGATCCATAACTCACTGATTTGTTTGATCATGGCAAGAAATTAATCCACAATATTGCTACTACAATAGCAAATTGAATATATTTATTTATAATATCAATCATGATCATACAATCCCTTGTCTCATAATTTAAGGGAATATTTAATGCCAAATATACAATTTTGAGGCCTTTATACAACTGATAACATACAAAATTTATGGATCAAATATTGTTTCATAATTTGTCTCTTGTTATCAGGCTAACTTGCCTCTTGGCTTCAGGCTATCTTGCCTCTGAAATTAAGGCTATCTTGCCTCTTGGTCTCAAGCCAATTTATGCCTCATCTCTCTATGGCGTTTTGATCTCATAATATATATGGCCTTTTAACAGTTTATCTTCAGGATAAATAAAATATAAACATAATAAAATAAATAGATGGAACCCACTAATATGTATATATTAGTGTCGTTGCCATAAATAATAAGAAGGGAGAGGGATATATATATATAGCAATAAATAAATAAAAAAAAAATAAATGACTGGAAATAAACATGCTAGATAAATAAAAAGAAGATGAGATAGGAATGGTAGTAAACTCACAGCGAGACCTATCTCATCCAAAGATAAGAAAGAAGATGCATATGCAAATGTAAATATATATATAGATATAATATATAAAAAAACGGTAAAATAAAAAGGGAAGGGGATTTAAAGCAGTAAATAAAAAAATAAATAAATGGAGTCCACTATACAAGTGTTACCACCATGAAAAATAAAGCAGTAAATAATAAATGGTGCCCACTATACTAGTGTTGCTACCATGAAAGATAAATAAAGCAGTAAAGAATTAAAATAAAATAAATGGGGCCCACAAAATGTCACCACCATAAAAGATAAATAAACTCTAAATAAAATAAATAAATAGAGCCCACTAATAAAGACTAGTGTGCCTCCATGAAGAATAAATAAATGTAAAATAAAATAAATAGAACCCACTAGTAAATATACTAATGTGCTATCATAAAAGATAAATAAATGTTAGTAACAATAAAATAAATGTTAGTGACATAAAACTAAATATTAGTAAAGTCAGTATGGAGCTTAGTATAGCCACCATGAGATAAATAAATAAAGCAGTAAGTAAAGAATTACAAATGGAGCTTAATGACGCCACCATGAAATAAATGAATAGGAAGTGGGAAGAATATATAAACATAAATAAATTACTGTAAATAATAAAATATAAATTTACCGTGAATAGTAAAATTACTATTCACTATAAATAGTGAATAAAGTAAAATTACAGAAAGATTAATCTAGACTTCCATGTAGGAGTCAAATGAATAAAATGTAAAAATTACTAAAAAAAGGTAAATTTACTGTGAATAGTAAATTACTATTTACCGTAGTAAAATAGTAAATAATCTCAAATCTTAACCATGGAACCCGATGTTAAAATAATCGGTAAGAATAGATATTTAATTCCATATAATGGTTAAGATCATCCCAGATAAATAAAATGGAAATATGAAATAGATGGTGAGAAAATCTTACCTTGGTAGAGTCTTCATGCTGATAACGTGTTATAAAACTGATAAAAATAATAAGAAGAAGAGCAGAGGTTCTAGAGAGATAAAGTAGAGAGATAGATTCTCATTTCATTCAATCAATGAACAGTTACAGAAAACCTCTATTTATAGAAGAAAAATGGGACTTTAGTGTAATTTCTACCTCTGGGTCATTTGGTGTAGTTTTCCCCAAAAACCTAAACTATTCACTCACGGATTTCCTTCCCGTGAGTGTTTGTATAATTGTGTGCGGGTCCCACCAAATAGTAAACTACTATGCGTGGTACTATGCAAATAGTAAATCACTATGCGTGGGTCCCATATCATCTTTTAATATTTGGAAACCGGGAGTCAATGGACATCCACATAATAAGTATATTCATAACACATATTATATTCATTTTATTTTCTCCAATTATTTTATTTTGAGGTAGGTGGAATACGTATTTAAATGTTAATTTTATTAAAATTCATTATATATATTATTATAATGATTGTGTTTTTGATATCTTTCGGATAATGTTTGGTTCATTACTCATAGAGCTGTAAAAAGAAAGTAAAATTCTTGTTTGAGATACATATTGAAAATGTTATCATCTTATATCTTTTTTTGATTTATAATTGTTGGTTACAATTTATTTATATTTTTAATGTTATACGATATTATTTAGTAAATGGTTCAACATATTTATTTTTTGACCCGAGTTAAAAATATTCTCTGACTCTGCCACTGCCAAATTGGTTCTTTTTTAGAAAGAAATCCCGGCAATCGGTGAAATAAAATCAGTCTAATAGCCCATTATTTTTCAGGGGACCCACCAGTTCAGGAACCCCTTTTTTCTCATGGGCCCAAAACATACTTTTGTAGAGTTTGGGCCTCGATGGGTGTGGGAGGAATTGGACGGAGTAAACAAACTATTCCGTATAAAATAGGGTGATGAAACAATAAAAATATAATAATACTACCACTTTAAGAGGGGAGTGAAACTCGTGGATAGAGATTGGTATATAAATGACCTTATAGTGCATAGACCATACACCACGTATTGCCTTTTAGGCAAAGAAATATGACCATTGATGAGTCATTACATTGATTAAATATGTCAGTTCCTAACAATCCACAATTATGGTGATTTATGGCAATAGTTAATGAAAGTAATAAAACCGAGTAATTAAAATGCATAATATTGCTATAACAATTAGTTTTAAATACACCTCTTTTGCCCTTTCATTAGCTCAATTTTAATTTATATCTTTGTGCACATTAAAGTTTCCTCATTCTTGAGAATATTTTTACCCATTTGTATTAAAATTCAATAAGTTCAAAAGAAATTTAAATACTTGGAAAAAGAGGAAGAATATCCAACATCAGAGGTTATAGATTAGAAAGTTAGGTGTTATCAATATGGTGATTATCGGTTAAAACTTCTTGGGTCTCCCTTTGATAACGAAGTGAACTAAACGGCGTTAAAACCAAGGGCCTATTCGATACACGGGAATTGATTTTTGATAGAAATGGATATGGGGATGGATTTAGAAAAGAGATTTAATATTGTGTTTGGTATGTCATGGAAACGAGACATAATTGCATTGTTTGTATTAAAGTCTACAATACCCTTCATATTTTTTTATTCCTAACTTCCTAAGAACTAAGGAACCATCTGCTCGTCCAAAAAAAGTACCCATCTTTGCTACTACCATTGATGAAGCTCCAGGAGCCTCTATCGTTGAAGCTCTTCACTCTTCAAAACCAATCAGCCACCATACACCACTAGAATCAAAACCAACATCTACTATCTACCAATAATATGGAAAATCAAACTTAAAACAAGAACCAAACATCAATATCACTAATATGCATAGAACACACATAAACTTGAATTTGAGGAAATCAGACTAAATCTTGAAGTAGAAATCATGCAAAAGAAATGCTCAGCCTCATTCATCGTGCTTCCACCATCGTCGACATCATTCCTCCATTGTCATGGTCGATTGAAGCTTGTGACGGCCTTATTCAATCAATCGAGCTTGTGGCCCTGTGTTCCCATCTTTGAGATGTGCTCGCATATAAGAATAGTGAAGATGTTAAAGAGAGAGTCGGTTGTTCCCTAACTAGAGTTTTCACCACCTGATGGGTCATCGCTGATGGTGGTGTGAAGCTTTCCAGCTAGAAAGAGAAGGGACAAGAAAATGAAAGACGATAGCAACTTTGATTTAGAGTAAAGAGGTCGCTGTCACCCCGAGTGAGTGAGCAAAGGTCACCGTTGCCGTCGTTGCCAGTGAGTGAGGAGGTTGAAAGCGTAGAGGAAGGTAATGGAGGGAAATGGGCATATAGGATTTAGGGTTTGAATTTTTGTAAAAGTTTCTTGAAATTTCATAACTGAGGAAATTTTAATCTGAAAACGTGGCCTCCATGGAACCATATCATTTCCATGGGTCTTAGTGATGAGCCATAAATTTACCATGCATTAAGGCACAAATTGAGCTTGAAATTGATCAAATATAATTAAAAAGCTTAAGGATAATAAGCTAAAGACATGGATTTGATGTCAGACATACCCTCACAAGTATTCTTGTATGTTTTGCAGGTTTTATCCATAAGAAGAAACTATTTGGAGACTTCAAAGAAGGTCAAAAAGAGAAGCCGATGAAGAAAAATAAAGTTGGCGCCTAGGGCGCCAACCCAGTGCAAAGTTGGCGCCCAGGGCGCCAACTCTCGGCTTGTCTCAGTAAGTTGGCGCCCAAGGCGCCAACTCTCTGTCCAATTGGGAGAAAGTGGCGCCCAGGTCGCCAGAATTACGAAAAATCTTATTTTTAATTTTTGGAAAGTTTTCAGGACCCGAAAAAGGAAGCAAAATTAAAGATTTTTGAGATTTGGAAACCCAATTGGACCAGAAAACATAAAAGGAGGCAACCTTAGCAAAGGAAAAAGAACTTTTGGCACAAGAAACAACTCTACGACATTGGAGAAAGGAGATTAAAGCAACTGTGGAGATCAACCTTCCCCAAATATATCTCTGAAGAACCATTCATCTATCTTCATCTTTTCTTCTTTATTTTTGTTAATCTAGCCATGCTTAGCTAATTTCCGTTTTGTAGTTAGGGCTAGGATGAACCCTAAGCGAGTTTAAGTATATTTGGTTGAATTCTTGATGAATCTTGATTTTCTTGATTGAATGAATTTTCTTTGCTTAACGCCTTCTTGAAGCTTGATCACCTTTTAGATTGTTCTTAGGCTGATGTATGACAATAGAGATGTTGGTGCATTTAACCCGAACCGTTAATTCATCATAAAATTACATGACCTAGACATAGGCTTACGACTTTATGCGATCATATAATTCTGGTTTATCAATCTATCTTTCTAAACAATACTAAGACATTAGGTTGTTTTCAAGGATAACGGACTAAAGTAGCGTCAAGACATTGGGACTTAGTCTAACTTTAGAGAATTGATCGTCAATCATGAGATTAATAATTAATTAGGGATTCAATTCAAATTCTTGAAGGAGCATGGGAGGATTCCAAGTCCTAACTACATTTTTCTTGATTGATTATCTTTTCTAAACATTCTCTTGCTAATCTTGATCTTGAATTCATTTCTTTCTTTAATTCTTGAAATTTTTGTTTAGTTACGACTCATCTTTTATTACTCATTTATCCAACTAAAGCGAAAATAACGAATTAGTGGTTGAAATACTATTCCTTGTGGGATGATACTTTCTCACTACTTTATTACTTGTAACGACCGGTGCACTTGCCGAAGTCACCCTATCACTTAGCATGGAACACAATCCAAGCAATTTTTATGGAATTGATTTCAACATGAAAATCAATTCATGCAAAACTAAACAAACATTTATCATAGATTTTAATTCCATTTCAATTTCCATCTATCCAATTCCAACATACCAAACAGGGCATAATAGACTTATTTAGAGAAAGCTTTAAGTAGCTTAAAGTCAGAAAAAAGCTTCAGTAAGAAAAAAAACTGTAAGTGGAGTGTTTTGGCTGAACTTTAAGTTCACTGGGCTTTTTTGAAAAAAGCTTCTAAAAGCTAGTTAAGGAAAGAAAAAACTCCTTGGGGTAGTTTTTTTTTCTTTCTAAAAGGTTCTCAGCTTATTAATGTGGGCACTTCTACTTCTTTTATTATCAATTCAAATATAAATCATATTTATAACTTGACTTTTTCCTTAACGAACTTCTAAAAAAGTCACATAGGAAATAAGACACCGCTAGCTCAAATAGGCCGAATATGTTTCTACGACATTTATAATCTTAAGTAATTTGAGACTTTTTTTTTGACACATCCGCACTCTTTCATATTTCAATTTCACTTGGCTTTGACCCTTGGAATGTTACAATATTTTTTATGAGGAAGGAAAAGAAATAAAGGATAAAGGATAATTGAACAAAGACACTGTCTTCACTTATAATGCTCTTATTCGAGGATATGGATACCTCAGATGGCCCTATCATAGAAAGAACAAATGACTCCATGTGATAAAAAGTTTAGTCAGGCGATTAGGAAGCTGAGAAAATGTTTCCGAGTTGGGGCTGCATCGCCTGACCATCATCTTCTTGTAGAGGCAAATGCTCGAATGAGAGTACTATAAGTGAAGACATCAGGTTCATGACCTACCTGTAGTAGTTCTTCATACATGTTTCTGGCTTGGTCCACCATACCGACCATCCCGAGATTAAGAATCAGTGAATTGTAAGAATAAAGATTAGGAGTGATGCCTGGCCGTACTCTTCATTTCATTAGAAAGGGAAAGAGATAAACAATCAGGCACAGGGAGAATTGCAGAATAAACCTCACATTACATAGGCTGTATATTACTGTGTGTATATATAGAAACACTGAACCAATACAAATGTTACACGTAGCCTGTTTGTTATTCTACCTATAACAGAAAATATACTAGAAGGATCTATTCAATCTATTCTAGACTATTCTCAATTACAACAATATATACTATTAATTATACATTCTTAACATTCCCCCTTAAGCGGGAAGGGATGTAAGCCATTCCTAGCTTATGTCGAAAATCAGTGAATTGTGAATGAGCAAGAGCCTTTGTGAAGCCATCAACAATCTGTTGATTTGAAGGAACATATCGAACATCTAATTGACCAGCCAACACTTTATCACGCACAAAATGAACATCTAATTCAATATGTTTTGATCGGGCATGTTGAATAGGATTTGAAGCTAGTGCTTTAGCACTAATATTGTCGCACCAAATTACAGGGGACTTTCTACATTTCAGTCCCAATTCAGAAAGCAATGAACTCAACCAAGTAATTTCTGTAGAAGTGTCAGCTAGAGAACGATGCTCAGACTCAGCACTTGAACGAGAGACAACTTTTTGTTTCCTAGATGACCAGGACACCAAAGTTCCTCCTAAGAATACACCAATACCTGACATGGATTTTCTATCATCTGTGCAAGTTGCCCAATCAGCATCAGAAAAACCAATTAAATTCAAGCTAGGAGAGGGCTTAATGTGTAAACTATACTGAAACGTTCCCTTGAGATATCTAAGAATCCTCTTTACTGCCTTAAAATGAACATCAATAGGTCTAGCCATAAATTGACTTAGTTTGTTTACAGGATAAGCTATATCAGGCCTGGTTGTGGTGAGATACTGGAGAGCTCCTATAGCTTGTCGATAAGCAGTGGAATTTGTCAGAGGTTTACCATCATGTACAGAAATAACCTTCCCAGACACCATCGGTAAGGCATTGGTGCAGCATCTAACATACCGTGTTTCCAGAGTAAATCTAGCACATATTTCCCTTGATTTAAATACAAACCAGAGGAATCCCGATATACTTCTATTCCTAGAAAATAGTGAAGATCACCTAGACCTTTGAGGGCAAAGAGTGAATTCAACTTATCAACAAAGGAGCTTAGATAGACCTTACTGTTGCCAGTTATAATGATATCATCGACATAAACCAATACATACACAAGTAGTTCATTTTTCCTCAAAATAAATAATGAATTGTCACTTCTTGCATTTCGAAAACCCCATTTAATGAGAGTCAATCGTAAGCGATCATACCAGGCTCGTGGGGCTTGCAGATGTGATTTGGTCGAGACATGTCTACAAAGCCCTCTGGCTGTCGCATGAACACATCTTCCCGAAGAATGCCGTTGAGGAAGGCATTGTTGATGTCGAGTTGTTTGATTGGGCAATTGAATGTTGTTGCAACGGTGAGGACTGTTCGGATTGTTGTAGTCTTTACCACTGGACTGAATGTCTTGTCGTAATCAACACCTTCAGCTTGCTGGAACCCTTTTGCGACAAGCCTAGCCTTTCGTTTATGGAGAGACCCGTCTGGATGAAACTTGTTCTTAAATATCCACTTGCAATCGATGATTTTCTGGGTTCCATCGTTAGGAATGAGATGCCACGTTCAATTTCGCTGAAGAGCCTTGAATTCATCGGTCATGGCAGATTTCCATTCATTGGAACGAAGAGCTGTTGAGCCATCAAATGGCTCGGTTAGGTTTGTGAGAGAAGAAGCATCTTTGGACTTCAGTAACCCGACATATGGGTATTTGGGCCTGTATATACCACTTTTGGCCCGTGTGACCATAGGATGGACATTTTGAACAGATCCACTGACTGGGCTTGGCATTGAAGATGAGGGACTGGACCCATCATATAGAGCTATGGACTAAGATGATGAGTTAGAGATTGCTAAGTCATTGGTCAAATTCTCATTCAGCTGACCATAAACATGAGCTCCATCATCTGGAGCAGGGCAGTTTGGCACTTGAGAGGAAATAAAGACGTTATTAGAATCAGAAATATTCTGAGCAGGATTGATAACCATTGGCACGACGGTGGTGCTAGTGGTAGTGCCTTGTCGTTGAAGAAAACTAGAAGTGAATGGAAACATTGTTGGATCAAATACAACATGCCGTGAGGTGTAGACTCGACCAGACGAACTTAAGCATTTAAAACCTTTTTGTTGTGAGGCATAACCAATGAAGACACATTGTTGGCTATGGAATGAAAACTTGTGTGGATTGTAAGGTTTCAAGCATGGGTAGGCTGCACATCCAAATGGTTGTAGAGACTCATAGATTGGTTCTGTTTTGTGTAGGAGAAACAGGGGCGTTTTGTTGTCAATGACCGGCGTAGGCATTCGATTAATTAAGAAGACAACTGTCTGAAAAGCTTCAACCCAGTAACTGAGAGGCATGTGAGCCTAAGCAAGGAGTGCTAATCCAGTCTCGACAATGTGACAGTGTTTCCTTTCTGCTCGACCATTTTGTTGGGATGTGTAGGGGCATGTATATCTCATCTGGATCCCATGAGAGTTAGCAATAGTAGCAATAGGTTTGAATTCAGTACCCATGTCACACTGGATTGCTTTGATTTTAGTTTGAAATTGGTTTTCAACTAATGCTCGGAAATGATTAAATGCAGCGATAACTTCATTTTTATGTTTAAGAGGATACAACCAAGTAAATCTGCTATAATCATCAAGGAAATGAATATAAAATCGATGCCCAGAAAGAGACATGACAGGAGATGGCCCCCATAAATCAGTGTGTATTAAATGAAGTAGAGCAGAGGCATGAGAATGAGAAGCAATAAACGGTAGCAACTTGGATTTCCCATACTGACAAGCTTGACAGAAAATTAAATCATTTTTGTTGAATTTGACATTACATCTAGTTAAGATAGTTCAAAGCACATTACGACCTGGGTGGCCTAATTTTTGGTGCCATACAGATATTTCATTCTTAGGATTGGCCGACACAAAATGAGCTTGCATAGCAGTAGCGACTTGGTGATCATGTTTACTTTGAATCGGATACAGCCCCTGACTTGCCTTCCCTTGCATCAACACTTTGTTTGTCAGTTGATCCTTCACAGAACAACTAAGATTAGTAAACTCAACAATAACAGAGTTGTCCTTCGGCAATTGAGATACACTTAATAAGCGTTTAGTAGATGATGGTACTACTAGAATTTTGTTGAGAAGAATATTAGAAGGTAATTTCTGCGAGCCAATAGCTTGAATAGGAGTTTTCTCACCAGTACAAGTGTGAATATGGCACTTACCAACCGAAGCTACATGATCAAGAGAATCAGTGGTTGGGGTGACATGATAGTTTGCACCACTATCGAGATACCACGCAGGGTCAGAAATATCACCAACTGAAGCATAATTTTCTTGGCCATCTTCATCATTCAAATAGTAACAAGTAGATATCTCGTGACCTGGATGTTTGTAGTAGTTGCAGAAGTGACCTCGACCTCTGTTTCTTCCACCACGAGAAGAACGACCCCTTCCTCTGAAATAACCACCGTGAGTGCCTCTGGTGCTCCGATTTCCATCATTGACATAATTGTGAGAAGATGCTCGTGGATGAGAGCCAGTTCCTCATTGAGTGAAATTTGCAGAAGGGTCAATGCTTAGTGAGGCAAATTGGTTCAGCTGTTCAAGTCGACTTTCAAAAGCCAGAAGTTGAGCTTGGAATTCGATTTAAGATATTTGTGGTTGATCAAGCAACTTAACCACAACGACATTATATTCGGCATCTAAGCCGTTGAGAATGTGTATGATCAGTTAATCGAGAGGTATGGGGCCTCCAGCAAGGCTTAACTGATCAGAAATTGATTTCATCTTGTTAAGGAAGTCTTCCATCTTCATACCACCTTTCCTTGTGCGATGAAGGTAAGACTTATGTACCATTACCCTTGCTTTAGTTGATGCACTAGCTAGCTGACGAGCTTCAATCCATATTTCTCTCGAAGTCTTGCAATGGAGAAGTTGGGCACCAATCTCCATGCTTATGGTGTTTTTGAGCCAACCAACCAAGAGTCGGTCAGTTGCATTCCATTCTTTAAACTCGAGATTTGTCTTAATCTCGGCACCCTCTAAGATAAAGAGGTCTGGTGGTGCAGCAAAGCCATCAATGTGGCTAGATAGTTTGTTACCCTCAACTATTGGTAGCAATATAGATTCCCACAAAAGGTAGTTGCTTCGATCCAGCTTGATGGAGCTAACCTGATTGTTAAACAGAGAATTTGTTTTAGAAACAGTGGTGACTGTGATGTTTGTGGGATTGACTGAAGACAGAGTCGTTAATGGAGTTGTTGGAGACCCTACGTCACCATGGAGAGTGGCAGACGAGGTTGACATAATGAGAGAGCAAATTATTCTCGCTGAGCTCTGATACCAAGATAAACAATCAGGCACAGGGAGAATTGCAGAATAAACCTCACATTACAAAGGCTGTATATTACTGTGTGTATATATAGAAACACTGAACCAATACAAATGTTACATGTAGCCTGTTTATTATGCTACCTATAATAGAAAATATACTAGAAGGATCTATTCAATTTATTCTAGACTATTCTCAATTACAACAATATATACTATTAATTATACATTCTTAACAGAAAGAGCATCCTCCAAACCTATGGATCTTCCAAGACTATTGATGGTAAGGTTGTAGGAAACTACATCGGCCAGTTAGCTTTAGCTTTAGTTCCTCAAAGTGGCGCAGAGCATCATCGATTCTACCTGCCATGCACAAGCACTCTACAAGAATGGTGTAAGACTTCAAATCAGGCCTTATTCCTTCCTTAACCATCCTTCAGAACAGATCACAAGCTGTTTCAGTTTTTATCATCTCAATTTGAATATTTTTATCACGACCTGATTTTTATTTTAAAACCATATCTACTATATCATAAGATTAGCGATTAAATATATTAATAAATATCAATGATGAATCAGGGATACAAGCAAAATAAAATAATGAAATTCAATGTTTATAAATAATACACTACAAAAAAATTGACTTTCGGCGGCGACAAAAGTCGCCGCTGAAAGTCAAAAAGTCGCCATTGAAAACTTTTCGACGGCGACAAAATGTCGCCACCGAAAACGCTGTGGTCGATACTTTTGGCGGCGAAATCTACTGTCGCCACTGAAAGTATACAATCAGTGGCGACTGATAGTCGCCACCGAAAGTTCATCATAAGCCACCAACACCAATGTCGCAGCTGAAAGGTAACTTTCGGTGGCGATAATTGTCGCCACGGATACCACTTTCGGTGGCGACAATGTTGTCGCCGCCGAAGAGTGTATCAGTGGCGACTATTTGTCGCCACTGAAAGTCTCTTCAGTGGCGACATTGGGTCGCCACAGATGCCACTTTCGGTGGCGACAGTTTTGTCGCCACCGAAGAGTGTATCAGTGGCGACTATTTGTCGCCACTGAAAGTCTCTTCAGTGGCAACATTTGGTCGCCACGGATGCCACTTTCGGTGGCGACAAGTTTGTCGCTGCCGAAGAGTGTATCAGTGGCGACTATTTGATAGCATTGAAAGTCTCTTTTGTGGTGACATTTGGTCACCACGGATGCCACTTTCGGTGGTGACAGTTTTGTTGCCGTTGATACTGTCGCCGCCAATTTTTTTTTTTTAGAAATTTTTTGAGATATAAATTGTTAAAATTAAGAACTGTACTACTATTAAAACCTGTACCATATTGATTATGATCATAAGAATTTTGAAACCAACAATATATTAAATAACAATAATACTAACATAAATGTTC
Source organism: Acacia confusa (assembly GCA_037074495.1). Classification (NCBI taxonomy): domain Eukaryota; kingdom Viridiplantae; phylum Streptophyta; class Magnoliopsida; order Fabales; family Fabaceae; genus Acacia; species Acacia confusa. The sequence goes on along the minus strand of CM073504.1, from coordinate 8,200,231 downwards.
AAAATTAACATCAAATATTTAAATTTTGTCTATCCATTAGAAGAAACATCAAACACAACTATGAAGACTGATCAGCTTGTAGGACACTAGGAGTAGATGATGTAGGAGCTACTACTTGCCCTTGTTGCACTAAGATAGCTAGAATCCTCTCCTCCATTTGTTTCAACTTCTGATCAAATTGTGCACGTTCTTCTGTGCGCTTTGCTTCCACCCTAGCACGTTCCTCTTGAAATTTTTTTATCAAATTCCTCGAGCAATTGGGTACGCACATTGTCCATGGTCTAACTATCAACGGAGTGAGAGCGATCTCTCTTCCTCAATGGCTTTGCCCCATACCCTTTTCCTTTGACATACCCAGATCTTTCACCAAGGACAGCCGTCAATATTTCATCAGAGGTCATTCGAGCATTAACCTCTACCTCTTCTTGTTGTTGGCGAAGTTCTTGCAACTTATCCTACAATTAAAGCATGAAACAAATGAGATAAAGAATTATTGAAGTTAGTATAACTCAAAAACACAACGCATACGTATAATTGCTCAGATTGTAGATCTGCCTACTCTAACTGTCCATCTGCCTTCTTCCTAGTGTGTGTGATATGGTATAATTGGTCAGGGGGTACAGGCTGTCCAGTAGTGGAGTCCCTCTACAAAGCATAATATACATATATGAGACATGGTACAATTTAGAATAAAAAAGGATTCAAAACATAAGCTTAATATGAGATGAGAAAGTGAATAATATAATAGGATTCAAAACAATATTCTTCAACGATTGCCCTTCATTTTTGTTAATTGTATCCTTCATATATGAAGAAATGACAACGTACTTTTTAGATTAATGTACATGATGTAAAGCAACACTTTTAGATTTGATTGAGATTCATTCAAAGTAATAGCTTCGAATATAAGAAATTGAATATAAAAGACCACCTAACTGGTCCTATTACAGTAAGCTTATATGAAAAAACATTCAACCACAAACATATTTTTAAACATTAACTACAAATATCTGTATACAATTATATAGGATGAGAAAACAAAATTAACATTTTACTCTCAATAGCATGAATTCCTAAGTTTGATATACCCCGCCTAAATTTTTGACAGAGAGATGATATATTACACATCTATAAAATTAAAGCATTTGCTTCAAGAACTATAGTTCCTGACACAGGAAGATTACGCTTTAATAGCTATCCAATAACTTACAATTATATTGCATTAGCAAAGAGAATAATTGACTGTTAATGATAAATATAGAATTAAAAAAATTGACTATGTATTAGACGACAACAACAAAGTCTTATCCTACTAGGTACAACCGGCGATGTAGATCACATGATATCATTATACCCTATCAAAAAGCAATTTGAAGATCTACACACAACAGTCATTAAGCTAAAAAAATTGAGTAGCATAAGCAATTACCAAAGAAATTAACTATCAAAGGTTTGAGCAACATCCCTAGTCGTAACATAATAACTAAAGAAATTGGTGGTCAGCTTTATTTTATAGATGTTATTTTACATGAACCTTTATCAAAGAAAAATATAGTTCCATTCATTATCAAAAGCTGACCGCCAAAACATATATGGATAGATGTTCATGATATGTCCTCTGAATTAATATAATAATATTTGAAGATCTTATGGTGGAAGTAATACTCTCCTAAACCGATATGGTGGAAGTAACAGCTAATTACACATTAGAGCATTCACCTCTAACCAAAGACACCAAAAATCAATAGAGACTGCACAAGAGAGATTGAACTTACTGTAGCAAAGCTAATCTCCTCAAATGATATACAACCAGAAGTATGCTTTGTTACTTGTTTTTCTCGGTTGCTCTTATTTCTTTTACTTTTTTCCTACAAAAAAAAATAGTAAAAAAGAATTCATGACTAAAATATATATATGATCCATTTAAAAAGAATTCATGACTAAAATATATATATATATGATCCACAACAAACTGATTTTCAAATAAAATTCCCTATTATAAACAAAATCCAAATGTTTGTATTTTGACTCTTCATAATGAATTTCTATTTGTGGTCAAGAAAATCATAATTTCCATTGAAGCAAAAGGAGTGATTATTTATGTTTAGATTGAGAACCCATAAAGAGAAAAACAAATAAAAAGTCATAGAGAGAAACAACTAGCCCAATGCCCAAACATTTTAAGAGCTGTTAGTAAGAAACTTGGAATTGAATTCTTGCCCCATATGTTAACATTTTCGTGTGTGCTATGGCAGTTATTCTATTGGCCGACAAAAGAATCATAAATTTCAGTTCGAAGTCATGATGATGTGTAATTGAAAATTTGGAGCCCAGCTACTTTAAGTCAAGCTTTGTGATCTAACATTTATTGTTTTCATATTTAGTCAGGTGTGCACTTTATTGGCCATAAAAATTATAGGGCAAAAAAGGGAATGTATTTCAGTATGAATCTGAGAAGAGGAATCCCAGGGCGATATCCATTGATTGCTACTTGATCAGAAGAGTCATGAATTAACTTCCCCAGTAGCTCATGCATATTCGGTGCCTTTTAAATGATCTTGATATTGATCAAGCAAAAAGGCCTAATTAGAAATTTTTTAATATTGTTAAATGACCAGGACCACATTTCCTTCCCAAAGTCATATTTTCTTTCCTAAATTAAATTATCTCTGTATGGTAATTCAATTCTCTCTTTGCTTTCTTGTTTTTAGTTATGATTATTAGTTTATTAATAAAAAGTAGCGAAATTTACTCCATAATTTAATATATGATTAAAAAATGGATAGGCACATCAATATTAATTAATTTCCCCTTAGAAGAACAGATTATAGAACTTTTTGTCTTGTATATGGTATCAATCTTAGAGAAATGAAATAAGTGAAATCCCCCAGTTACCTACAGTAATATTTTACTGTTTGACACTTAAGTCTCCCTAGTTTAACATCCCGGTTGCATATTTAGAAAAACATCAGGATGAATTTCTAATTGTAGTTTAACTACAGCAAGCTCCTCAATTCTTTCCGAAACCAAAATTAGATTGACAAAAAACTAAATAACTAGAGTATCATCATATCAAACGGTCTCCCGAAACAATGAGAAAAAGGTGCTCTAAAATGTTCCAGAATGACAAACATAAAAATCTTATCCTCTCTTTGTCAGTATGCTCCACTAATATTCAATTATAAATCAAACAGATGCAAAACTTCAATGGTCAAAACAAATAAAACGAAATGCAAAGGATGAAGCATGAGTGTCGGTTCAATTAAATATTTAGCAATTATCATGACTACTGAAATTCATTCGTTTAATTGGATCATCAATGTTTGGTAAACTCAAAAAACAAAATCAGATCATTGAAGTTTAAAACTCAACTCAATAATTAATTAAATAGCCATGTCCCCTGTGCATGGAATGACAATTAAATCAACTAAAGATAGAAAAAAGATGAACAAAGAAACAGATAGAGAATTAAGACCGATAACATAAACATACCCGAATTCGTGAGTTGCAAGCCGAAGGACGATGTGAAGAGGGAAGGCCGATTAGGGAAGACGGAGGAGACTATCAAAGTGCTGTTTCCAAAATTACGATGAAAATGAGGGAAACCGAAGCAATATGTAAATAATATAATCAAGAATTGACTTCACACCTAAAAAGGATCTCATAAGTGATTATTCTTTCTCACAGATTTCGTCACAATTACCTTGCATATTTACAGTATAATCTAAGAAACATACATCAAACCCACCCGAGGTAAAATCTTACCCATTTCAGAAGACTAGATAAACAAACGAAAATCCCCAAATCCACATAATATCGGTCAAACGAAGAACCGAGAGAAATGGAGAGAGAAAAGGCAAGATCCGAAAAGCAAAATGACAGAAAATGAAAAGGAAAAACAAGACAGAAAAGCTTAGATCTAGAAACAGAGAAGAATGCATAAAAGACTTACAGTGGAATGGGGCACCGAGGAAGCGGCCATGGAGGTGGGAAAGGAGGGAAGTTTAGGCGCTGAGTAGAATAGATGTTAGTCAGAATTGGTTTACAAGAGTTGATAAGATCAGACAAAGAAAAAAGCGTTTCCCTGTCGCGCCCAATTTTTTCCCCTATGCGCGCCCAATTTTTTTTCCCTGTCGCGCACGGAGAGTATACAGCCAGTTTCGTTTTTCCTTCTGCACGGAGAGTATAACAAAATAATAAGTTTATTAATTACTCATGACTGGTCACGAGTTCTTATATATACAAGTAGCAGTCACCGTTTTTTATTATATTAAATAAATCTACATCATTAGCCAAGATGTGGAAATAATTTAATTAAGTAGTGGAAAATTAATAAACAATGAACAAGATGCATGTATATATATTGCTGGCATGGGTCCCCTTCAGTATTTTATAATATTATACATTAAGAGATAAAGTCACGAAACAGATAGGATTTAGTAGATTAGTTCATTTTACCATATATGTAATAATTGAGCCTAGTAAAAGGGCATTTTAGTAAAATATGTAAAATTAACTAATTTAACTCATATCCTTAATCCCTCTAAAATTGGTTAAATATGTCCTATAATTAGGACCGGAAGGAATATCATGAGATTATGACTTGCAAACAAGATGGGACTAGCAGGTGGAAGTAGAATTAATTGATTGATTAATTAAAGGAATCTCAAATTATCATCTCATGCATCATGAGATGTATTTGGGGGTGTGTCTATTGGTTTATTTGGTTTTGCCCTTATATCACTTATGCATATTGCTTGGGCCATGATTTCCGGGGGGTATATTATATATACTCCCTCATACTCTCTTGCCACGGCCAAAAAAGAAAGAATGAAAGAGGAAATGAAGATTAAGAAGAGAGAGAAAAGAAAGAGAGAAGAGAAGGAAAGAAAAAAAAAACTATAAGGTAGTAACTCTTCTCTCACATACTATGTATACCTTTTATATGCATATATTTACCATTATGTTTTTGAAGAAACGCTTCCGTGTACATAATTACATAGTTTAAACAGTATATTTAAGGCGAGTGTTACATATTCAACTTACATAAAATTTATGGTAAATCAAGTAGAGATGTTATGTAATTAGAAGGCTCATTTTTTTTGCCATCAATTAGAAGGCTCATCTAATCCATACTTCGAACATTATATGATAATTTATACACACTCTACTTAGAAGATTTATAGCCTTATTGAGAGTGTTTGAATATATATGAATTTTTCACTTATGATCTTACTTTCAATGTGTGCTTTTAGTGATATGTTGGGGCTATTGAACTTAAATAAATTATATTTTATTTATTCGGGAAAAAGATTTAAAAAAAAAAGATATTTGAAATTGAAAAATATCAAATCAGATATGTTAAAATATGAAAAGAGTCAAATACAAATCAAATTTGAAACCAGATATGTTAAAATTGTGAAATATCAAATTAGATATCAAATTTCGATATGGAAAGAGTGATAAATGCAAATGATCTTTTAACTTTCGTGATTAAATAGAGCCTGAGATTATTTCTTTCATTTGCATTTCATAAAACTAGATCAATTTCCTCTCTACTAGTATTTCAATGAATATATGTGTTAAAAGTAGCCTTAAAAACACTTGACAAAACTTTCTTAATCAAAATCATGTTTATCTTTTCATCAAAATGTACAATCTCTTGTTATTATTAATGAAAATCAACTTTAAGTAACAACATTAATGTGACAGTGTAATATTAGTAATATCACTCTCTTCCTCTCATACTCAAATGCACAACAATATCTCTCAAACTCTCTTTATCTCATGATGATACAAAAAATTAATTTATTTTTTCATAATTAATAATATCAAAAAACATATTTATTGTATCAATATTATTAAAAAAACTCAATATTTATTGTATCAATATTATTAAAAATAATTTATCTTTATCGCTGAAAGATACTTTTGGCAGGGACATATAAGAGTCGTTGCTAAAGGTATTGACTTTCGACTACGACAATTTTTGTCACCGCCAAAAGTCAATACTTTCAAAACTCACACTTTCAGCCATCTGAAGTCACCACCGAAAAAATTATATTATTCTTCACTCTCTCTAATACAAAAAGTAATATTAATCTACTATGAAATCATGAAGTAGACTACTAAAAAAATAAGTAAACTTACATAATTTTAATTGTAGTATAATTATATTATCTTAAACGTTTAATTATATTTTGTACTCCCTCTCACACACTTTACCTCTCACTCTCCCTATCTTACAAACTATCCCCACTCCATTGCTTGTACTCCCACCCTTACACAACATTGTATCTTTAATTCTCCATCTCACATTTATTCTAGTAAAAACATAATTATAATCTCTCTCTCATACACACCACACTATCAATTAACTTATTTGTTGAATAAATATTACAAGTTTTTTTTTTAAAAAAAATTAAAGTTGGACTTTCGGTGGCGACACAAACTTGTCGCCGCTGAAAGTTATACTTTCAGTGGTGACTCAACCTGTCACCATCGAAATTCTTAAAAAGTTTTTTAAAAAATTAAGATTGGAGTTTCGGTGGCGACATAAAGTCGCCACCGAAACTACTTTTGGTGGCGACATTACATTGTCACCGCTGAAAGTATAACTTTCAGCGGTGACTTAGCATGTTGCCACCGAAGTTCTTAAAAAAAAATTGACTTTCGGTGGCGACAAATGGTCGCCACCGAAACTACTTTCGGTGGCGACACTACGTTGTCGCCACTGAAAGTATAACTTTCAGCGGCGATTCAACATGTCGCCACTGAAGTTCTTAAAAAACAAAAAAAAAATTCGACTTTCGGTGGCGACAAAACGTTGTCACCACCGAAGTTCTTACAAAAAAGAAAATATTAAAATTGGACTTTCGGTGGCGACCCTACGTTGTCGCCGCTGAAAGTTGTAGGGTTGCCACTGAAAGTATAACTTTCAGGGACGACTCAACATGTCGCCACCGAAGTTCTTAAAAAACAAAAAAAAAATCGACTTTCGGTGGCGACAAATGGTCGCCACTGAAACTACCTTCGGTGGCAACAAAACGTTGTCGCCGCTAAAAGTTATACTTTCAGCGGCGACTAAGAAAGTCGCCGCTAAAAGTGGCACTTTCAGTGGCGACGATTTTTGTCACCACTGAAAGCTATACTTTCAGCGGCGACCTCAAATGTCGCCGCCAAATGTCGCCACCGAAAGTCCTTTTTTTTGTAGTGATATAAGCACCATATATTTGACAACAAAAAAGGAAAAAAAATAAAGAAAGAAATAACCCAAATAGGTTGTGATGTCATACATAAGTGCAACATTTGACCTTTAGAGGAGGAGCCACCCCCATATGGACTTTTTGATCTCTCTTTCATAATTTCCTTTTTTAATTCCAATATGTCGCCCATTCAACAAACCAAAAACTCCATCCTCAACTTTCTTGCAAACACTCTTAGCCGCTTCTTCAAAGACCTTTTCAACATTTTGACCCGTTTTGACTGAAGTCTCCAAAAAGATTAACCCATTTAGTTTAGCAAATAATTCACCTTCCCCAGTACTCACTTGTCTTCTACGGTTAACATCACACTTATTCCCAACCAACACAATAGTCACATTTGGATCAGCTTGTTCCCTTATATCTTTCAACCATGAATTCAAATGGTTAAATGTCTCCCAACTAGTTACATCATACACCAGTAATGCAGCAACAGCTCCTCGGTAATGGGGCCTCGTGATGCCGCGGATTATTGCATTGCCCACCGTGTCCCATATGTACAGCTTGATCAGCTTATCATTGACTGAAATCATCCGAGCTTCGAATCCGACATTCGTCGTTACATGGTGGATGTGTTGAAAGTGCTTCTTGACGAATTGATGAATAAAGCATGACTTGCCAACTCCACTGTCGCCTACTATAATGGTTTTGAAGAGGTAATTGTACGAGGACATTTTGGATGTTATCAGGAATCTCCAAATCTGTATGTTTACTGAAAAACTGAGAAAGAGATATGAAGTTATTAAAGACAGCGGAATATATAATTGCAACTCTAGGAAAATCTTAATAACTAGCATGAACTTTATAAAGGCCGTAGAGATATTCAAATAAAAGATACTGATATAAAATTTGAATTGAGATCAAAATTTGAGTGAAAATATTATAAGAAAAATCTTAACTAATAACCGATCAAATGAAGTAAGATTCTGTCAAAGTATTATAATAATTGTATTTTGAAGAGATAATTGTACGAGGACATTTTGGATTGTTAGAATCTCCGAATTTCTGAATAACTATTACTGAAAAGTTGAGAAATCTTATCGCTTGAGTTCAAAGTGACTCGGGGAATATTCTGGGTTTAGATAAAACAATATGAAGTTATTAATGTGAGCATTAGGAGAGTTGGGAGAAAATGAGGAAAATCTTAGTATAGATAATGATATAAAATTTAAATTGAGATCGAAATTTGAATGAAAAAATTATAATAAAAATCATAACTAATAACTGATCAGATTATGTAAGATTCTGTCAAGGTATTACAGGAAGATATTTTAAAATAAAATAACATTAGTGGTTCCTAAATTTTATTTTTTTTTAATATTTATTCATATTTTTTTAATTTTCAGATAATTGATATTCAAATCATATCTCTTTTTTTTGTATACTAAATTTTTAAAAAAAAGTACTAAAAAACCTTTTTGGATAAATTTTCTTTTTAGAGAATTTATAAATGAATATTTCTAGAATTTTTCACATTATGAAATTAATACATTTTATAATATTTATGGGCACTTACGTTTAAGGGGGTATTTTGGTCCAAAATATTATAAAATTAGATAATTTATTATTATAATAATGGATGGCTGAAAATAGACTACAAAAAATAATTATATTTATTTATTTATTTTATAATTCAAACAGGCGCTCATAGGAAAATTGCTAAGAAAATACCATTCAAAATTCAAAATACTAAATAGGTAATTTCACAATAAAATGATTTATCAATTACTCTATCGTTCTTGTTAATCTCATTATTGTTATTGTCAATAAGTTTTTTAAATTCAGGTAGTATGTATCATTCTCCCATGTTTATATTTGTTTTAAAAATAAAGTAATGCTTCTGTAATTAAAGGAAAATAAATGACATATTAACACTAACAATCTGGGTTAGGGTGGTAGGCGGTCAGAATGAAACCCTCTTGAAAAAATGCTTTAGGGATGTGCATTGTTAGTATTTACCTAATGTACGTATAACTAATTAAATAACTGAATAAAATTAAATTTTTTTAGGATGCTTTGTTATACTATAGTAATGATTTTATTAAATTAAATTAAATTGGTTTTTCGGTTATTATTTTTATCATCTGAATCTGAATTTAAATCCTTTATATCACTATCTTGTATTTTAACGTAGCTTACAATATCGATGATCGAGGTCAACAAATTAAATTGATATCGGTTAATCATATTGTTTATAATAATAAACGTTAATTATTGATATCCATAGAGAGAATACGATTTCGATTTATTTTTCAAATAGATATAAATTAAATTAAAAGAAATAAATTAAATAATGTAAAAGATATGTTAATATTCATAACCAAAAATCATCTAAAGAATAAAAGAAATTACTCCCTTGGACTTAATTATAGAGTTGATATTAGTATAAAACTCTTCCTCAATCATAATCAAGTAAAAAAGATATTGAAAATATTAAAGAAAATTATTAGGATAATTTAGAATCATATAAACTACTTTAACTAACTTTTCCTTTGTGATTGAATCAAATTAAATAAATAAATCGTAAATCTTAAGAAACCAGAGAGTGAAAGAAAAAACACAAGATATCTTTGTTAGACTTCAAGTGCGGCAACATTTAGCATTAGAAGAGACTGAGTCATCATTCTCTCCTCCATTAACATTCTCATAATTTCCTTTTCTTATTCGAAAAGGCTCATCCGACAAATCAAAAACTTCATCCCCGATCTTCTTGCAAACACACTTAACTAATTCAAACGCTTTTTTTCAAAATGCCCCGTAAACATTCTAAGCCATTTTCGCTGAAGCCTCAAAGAAGATCAATCCATTCTCTTTAGCAAACTCTTCACCCTCTTCACTACTCACTTATCTTCTCATAACATCACACTTAACCCCAACCAAAACAAATGTCACATTTGTATCATCATGTTCCCTAATATCTTTCAACGATGAATCCAAGTGGTTAAAAGTCTCCATCCTAGTTACGTCATACACAAGCAATGCCGCTACGGCTTCTCTATAATAAGACCTAGTGATGCTCCTTGGCCAGCCATGTCCCATAAGCGCAACTTCATCAGCGTATCACCGATCGGAATCGTCTTAGCCCTGACACCGACCGTTACGTTGTGGTGCATTGAAAGTTCCTTTTGGTGAATTGAAGAAGAAGACATGACTTGTCAACCCCAGTGTCCCCAACGATAATGGTTTTGAAAAGGTAATTGTATGATGACATTTTGAATCTTAGCAATTTTGTACATTTAATGAGGCAGAGGAAAAGATGTGAAGCAATTAGGCCGAGAAGAATATATATAGCTAACGTGGAGAGTATGGAGCAAAGTAGGAAAATCTTAGCTGAGCTAATAGCCTAATATGTAGTTTATGTAGAAGAGATAATAACATCATGATAGATATTGAAAATTTAAATGATAAGAGAATAAGAAAAATCCTAATTAAGAACTAATAAAATAAAATTATGCCAAAATATTGAAATAAATTATTTTAAAATAACGTAACATTAGCGTTGTTTAAAATTACATTTCTATATTTATTTATATAAATTTAGAAATAATTTATGGAAATTTAGCCTTATGGACCGATAAGGGTAGATATTTAATCTAAAATCCCCTTAAAAATGCTACTCCATCTACTTTGAAGGAGCTGAAGTGAAAAAAATAAAAACAGAATGACTCAAATACCCTTGCCTCCCATTTTGTCTCTTGTGACATTTTTACATTGTCAGCGTTCCATTGCGTCAACTGAGGGAATACAGAATACTGGAGACGCAGGGACCATCATTACGCAAACCTTTGACTCCTCCTTCATTTTCACCAGGTGGTCAACAAAAGCTGGGGTACTGTGTTTGATGGGTTCATTAGCGCTATCAGTAACTTTTCCAGTAAGCTGAAGAGCTGTATGAACGATCTGGTTGAATGGAGCAAAAAGGAATATCCAAATAATGCTAAAGCGTTAGAAAAATTGAAAGCGCAGTTGGCTTCTCTCTCCCAACAAGATTTAGACAATCCGACATCCAAGGCTATCAGCGAAGTCAAAGTCGCTATTGATAAGCTGTTTGATCTGGAAGAAAAATTCTGGTGGCAAAGGTCCCGTGTCAATTGGTTATCGGCGGGAGATATAAACTCTCGATTTTTTCACTCTGCAACAATGAAGAGACGACAAAGGAATAGCATTTTGCGTATTAAGAATGATGAGGGTTGGTGGTTAATGGAGCGTGATGAGGTAGTGGGTAATATTTCAAATTTTTTCCAGCAATTATTCACCTCTTCTGGAATAACCGATATGGACCCTATGCTCTCTTATGTTGATCCAAAAATTTCCATTGAAATGAACCAATGTCTGATGGTGTGAGTCACGAAAGAGGAAATTAGGAGAGCGGCCTTTAGCCTAGGAAGCTCCAAAGCGCCTGGACCGAATGGCTTCTCTGGTTCCTTCTATCAGAATGCATGGCCTGAGGTGGGTGATTTTGTGCATCATATGGTTCTGGAGTTCTCTGCTGATAACTCTGTTTTAGACTCAATCAATACGACTAACATAGTCCTTATTCCCTAGGTGGACAAACTTGAACACATTTCTCATCTCCAACCCATTGGACTATGTAATTTCTTTTATAAGGTGGTCTCTAAGATAATGGCAAATCATATGAGGTCACTGCTTGATAGGTTCATCTCTCCTACTCAGAGTGCCTTTGTACAGGGTCGATGCATACATGATATGATAATATTATCGTCGCTCATGAGGTCTACCATTACTTAAGGAGGAAGAAGAGGGGTCGGAAGTACAAATTTGCACTCAAAATAGACATGAGCAAGGCTTACGATCGGGTGGAATGGAATTTTTTGGAGGATTGGCTTCTCCGTTGATTGGTAGCCTTGATTATGAAGTGTGTTAAATCTATCAAGATGAATCTATGCCTATCTAGGGAAACTAATTAACTCCTTCACTCTAAGTAGGGGCTTGTGCCAGGGAGATCCATTATCGCCATATCTCTTCATCATTGTCGCAGAAGTCCTCTCTATCATGATCACTAAGAATATAGAAGTTGGTTTGCTAACAGGGATTAAACTGAACCTCTCTTGCCTGGTCCTCTCACACACTTTCTTTGCTGATGATGTACTTGTGTATATGAATGCTGGTAGAGCTAATTGTGATCAGCTGGCTACTATCTTGCAGGAGTACTGTGAAGTGTCAAGCCAAGCTATAAATCTGGACAAATTGTGTATTTTCTTCCTTGCCAATACACCAGAGGAAGTCCGAAGCTCGGTGTGTAATTCACTTCACATGTTTGGTACTGAAGACTTGGGAAGATACGTCGGCATCCCAAGCATATGGGGCAAGACCAAACGACAAGCTTTGGCATATATCAGGGAGCGTGTGACTAATAAGCTTCAGGGTTAAGAATACAACTTTCTCTCATATGTAGGAAGGGAAGTTATGATAAAGGCTGTAATTCAAGCTATCCCCATTTATCCAATGAATTGCTTCAAATTTTCACTTAAGACTTGTAGAGAAATCCACAGCCTCGTGGCCAATTTTTAGTGGGACGGTAACGCCTTTGGAGGTAAAACACACTGGAAAGCATGGGATTATCTTACTTTAGGCAAGAGCCAAAGGGGTATGGGTTTCAAGGACTTGGTTATTATGAATGGAGCTTTATTGGCAAAATTGGCTTGACGGCTGTTGACTCATCCTAACGCCCTATAAGTGCAAGTCTTAAAGAGTGTTTATTTCCCAAATTCTGACTTTCTAGATGAGGTTAAAGGACCCAAGGCGTTCTGGTGCTGGGCAAGCTGTTAGTTATGCTTAGTTTTGATGATATCAAATATACTTATGGATATCAAGAGCAAAAAGTTTGCATACTATATTTATCTTTTACATTGACTAATTCTTAAATTTAATGTAGAATCAAAGATGTGAAGTTTATTTATGAAGAATGATCAAGAAGAAGATAAATAAATAAGTATTGAATGAAAGAAAGAAATGGAATCAAAGAAGATATGGAGTCAAATGATGGAGAACAAGAGAAGAGAAGAAAGAAAGAGTTAAATTATGGAGAATCATCAAGAGAAGAGAAGAAAGAAAGAAAAATATTGTTGAATGGAATGAGAAAGTCACTATACAAGCCCATAGATTGATTATAGAAGTCTCCACGATCAAATGGGAGTTGGAATGGCTCAAATCAGAGTTAAAATAAGCAAAAACGTGTTTTGGGATGAATTGACTCGAGGAAGAGTCATTTACCTCGAGTTAGGGCCAAACCTCGAGGTAGACCAACCAAACTCGAGGTAAATATGCCCTTCAGCAACTCTATTCTACTCTGTTTCGGGCGAGGTCTAGTAAATCAATGACATCTCCTAAACCAGAGATCGGATTGAGGTGAAATCAATTTTTTATGAAACTAGACATCCAATGCGTCATTGTGACAAAACTTCAAGTCCAAAGAAAATTAGATGAGAGAGCTATGAATTTTTGAAGTTGACCCATCTGCATTCATCATACAGCAGACCAAGGTTCGCTAATTTGAGGATATCTCACAAACTACAAATCGAAATGGGCTGAAATCGGTGGTATATGAAACTAGATTCACACACATTTCCAAAAACATTAAGATTACAGAAGAAAAAAGATCAAATGAGAGAGGTCTGTCTAGGATTGTGCAAAAACGTTGGTTCAAGAACAACTTGTATTTATCTAATCATAGTGCTCAACATACAATGAGTTAGGAGATGATTCTCCTTGCATTGGAAAGAATACTTTAAAAAGTATTCTTTGGATATAACTGATTTTTCAAGGTTTGGAGTTAACGGAGACGTTATGGTTACCTGAACTTAGTCAACAGAGTATAAAAATCATATATCGAGCTCACTGTCAAATTAACTCAAGGCAGGCATGTGCAACTCAAGGTTGTAACAAAACTCGAGGTTGATAATATACCTCAAGGTAAAATGTCTTTGTAATCTGATCAAATCATCCATATTGACTCGAGGCTGAACATATTACCTCGAGGTCGGATAAAAACTCGAGGCAGACCACATAACTCGAGGTAGAATGAGCTTTTCCTAGAACATCTCATCTAACCATTATTTTTAAATTTCTTGGTAATGACTCAAAGTACTCTATATAACCTCAAGTTTGTGCCAAACCTCGAGGTAGAGATCGTGACTCGAGGCAAATTATGATACAGATTAGAAAAGAGCCAAAATGCTGATAAATTGCCTTATAATCGTGACAGACGTTGAATATGATTTATTTGGCTTATATCCACTCTTATTATCATTCCTAACTTATTTGATGAGCTTGCTAATGAGTTTCAGTTGGATTAACATCAAAAGTGAATGATTACGTCAGAGCTCACAACGGTAACTTTGAGCAAATCACAACGGTCTTATTCCAACAGGAAGAATTACTCAACAGATGAATCGATCTTCATTGCCTATAAATAGAGAAGTATTCAAACTGGAAGAGGTGACAACAATCGATCAAAGAATTGACGAAGCCAACAAAATGATTTTACCACTTCATCGTCGATAGCTCATATACTCTGTTTTTACAGTAGAGAGTGAGATGATCGATTATGCACTTCAGTGATTAACACTCTATCTACTCGTGAGGAGTTTAAAATTCTTATTTGATTATTTGTAAAATCTTGGGGTTGGGACCTCAAGTGTTGGGCAAACAATTATAGCTTGTAAGGGGGAGTGAATCCAGGTGTGAAAGGATTATCTTGAGTACAGAGTGTGTAATTGTATCCGTGGAGATTGTAAAGGCTACACAAGTGCCCGAATAAACTTGTGAGGTTGTAAAGGCTTTTCTCTTATGCCTGGTTAAACAAGGAGATAGTAGAAATCTCAAGTGCAGCTTGGGGACTGGACGTAGGTCAAGGATTGGGCCAAACCAGTATAAATCTCTGTTTGCATATTATCTTTCCTAAACTCTTACATTCCAGCATATATGTTTAAATGAATGACTGTTGGTTTGCAACTTATTACTGTCATACGAATTGATTTCTGTAAGTTGCGAAAAGATTTTTAAAATTCCTAAAGTTTTATCAGACACCCAATTCACCCCTATCTTGGGTGACAGCCAGGTCTAACACAAGCGTCCTTGAAGGTCGTGATTTTCTGAGGAAGGATCTTCTATGGGATGTTGGGACTGGACAACAAATAAAAATATGGGGAGCCAATTGGGTGCCAGGAGCCACTTTCCTCGAAAGACTGCAGCCTTGTGATGATTTTTGTCTAAATCTTAGAAGAGTGAGTGATCTCATTTCTGATGGCCTCTAGAATCTCACTCCTATTGCTTATTTTATAATAGAGGAGGTCAAAAATGCCATCCACGCTATTCCTATACCCAATAACGGTTTGGAGGACAAATTAATCTGGATTAAATCCAAGAATGGTGCTTATACTATTAAGGCCGGATATCACTCAGCTAAGGAGTACTACCCTGTCTCTGGTCTCAAAGCAGGATCATCTTGTGTTATTCCCTCCTCTTGCTGGAAGTCTATATGGAGCATTAAGACGATTCCTCGTGTCCAACACTTCTTGTGGCGAATTATGAATAATGCGGTAGCCACTAATGATGCCTTATGCGTTAGAAGACGCTCCACAAACAATCAGTGTCCCATCTGTAATGTTGTTGAAGAGACCATTGAACACCTTTTCTTCCACTACTATTGGAATCGATGTGTGTGGTTTGGATGCAGTCTAGGTGTCTGAGTCGATTGCCTCAGTATAACAAATTTCAACGTGTGGTGGCTGCGAATCACTGGAATGCAACTTCTTAGCTCTAAAGATATCTCATTACTTTGTTTGACTCTGTGGTACATTTGGAAACAAAGAAATGAGTTTGTCTTCAATCATACTGCTCCTAATCCTCTTGCTGTCATTAATTCTACCCGTTTGAGTAATTATGAATTTTGGAACTAGTGTGTCAAGGTATTGTCTGAAGGGTCTGTTTCGGGTAGGCCTATTGAGAAGCGTGTTAGGTGGACTCATCCTGATCTTGGGTGTTTAAAATGTAATATTGATGGAGCATTTGAAGCAGGTAAAATTCATGGTGCTATAGGAGTGGTTTGTTGCGACTGTTATATGTCTTTTAAATAGGGATATATAGACAAAATTAAATCCATTTCTGCATTTATGACTGAGGCCCTTGTTTTAAAAAGGGCACTGATGTTAGCTGTGGATTTAGGCCATGATAATGTTGTGTTTGAGACTGATTGCTTGCCACTTTTGTCTTGTATTGATGTAAAGTCCCCTGATTCACATGATTGGAGGAGTAGGAGCATTCTTCATGAAATTATCAGTCTCTTCGACCACAAGGTTGGGTTTTCTTTATCCTATATCCCTAGACGGGGTAATAGAGTAGCTGACCATCTTGCAGCGATAACTTGTAAGGAGGTGTGCCCAGTCGGGTGGGTGTTTCATCCATCACCTTCTTTGTCTTCTTTTCTAACCTTGGATGTTGAGGAGGCCAACAACAATGTGGAGAACTCTTATGCCTCTAGTCCTGTTATGGGGGCCAGCTGACTTATCCTAGCTGACTTATCCCTGCTGTACTTTGCCTTTTTTAGGCTGTTGTTTTGCTTTGATTGTACTGTTTTTTCCTGCTTCTGTTATCTTCTTGTTTTAGTTGGAATGTAGTATTTGACTGTCTTGGTAATATAAGCAGCATTTATGAGCAAAAAAAAAAAAAAAAAAAAAGAAGAAGAAACTACTTCTTCCTGCTTAAATTCCCAAAATTCCCTTGACGCAATTAATCCACCACCAATCTAACCGATGTATTGGAATGGCCCTGGAATCCACCATACTTGTGCAACTTTTTTTTCCCCTAAATTTTTGCTGCAAAAATTAGAATGGGTAGTTATGGATGGATTTGATCAGGTTTTAAATTTTTATTTTGATATTTGGTTCTTTTACATAATTACAATTCTTAAGATAATTTTTAATAAATATCATTTTCTTCTATATGTCCCTCTCCCTAATTGATACATAAATTATAGCTAATTTATAGAATAAAAATTTAATGAAATATGTGTTCACGAGAGTTTTTAGTCCATGTTTATGTTTATAAGATTTCTAGATAAGTTATTTTAATGTTTTCGAAAATTTAAATTTAATATTTTCATCAAAACTTGCTTTAAGGGGTATTTTGGTCAAAAGATTACTCTATTTTGATGAGGCAAATAAAAATCTAAATCTGTGGATCTTTTTTTTTGTTTTTTGATAATAAAATTTTAGGAAAGGGGTTGGGCTCACCCACAATCAAAGGGCATGGCGCTTGGAGCCTAGTCCACAGGGGATACTCGCTAGTGAGTACACATACCTCCACCTCTACCATCGTTACCACTGCTTCCTAGACCCCTAGGATGCCTCCCCCAGCACCTTGACCAACGCAGGGATCAAACCCCCTCCCTAAAGGTGAGAAGAACTGACCCCCACACCAATTGAACTCAAGGACGAGGGGTAAGGTAGATCTGTGGATCTTCTTAGAGAGACACTGCAGCATACCGACAATCTAGCTATTCTTGCCCAACAAGAAGCCAGCAATGAACTGTGTGTTCGGATCAAATATTAACTGATTTAGGCTAAGGTTAATTGATTTTATTTTTCATGTGTTGTAAAACTGTAATGCCCTAGTAACAAACCGCAAGAGTTGACTCTTGTCACTGTTAGTTAAAAAAAATCATTGGATCTATACCCTAGGGGTTAGTTAGATACGAAAATATATAGATTTTTTAAACAGAAAAAGATTTTTTTAAAAAACTTTGAAATTGCAAAATTTCAAATCAAATATTTCCCAAAAAATGAGTTCTCAATTATTTATCAAGTTTTGTTATTCCCTTACCAATTCTTGATAACAAACCTGATTTGATATTTTATAATTTTAAAGTGTTTTTCCCTTTTTTTAAATCCGGACAATATTTTTTGCGTAATACATATTCAATGAATTATTTAGTAATAAAATTAAAATATATAAAGCAATTAGGTAAATTTACTCATATTTATTCCAATTATAATTTAGTTTGTGATTGAAAGGAATACTCTTTTTTTTATTATTATTTGATGCTCAAATTAAAAAAAAATAAATAAAAACTACAATAGTTTGATTAAACTTAGTTTTTGAAAAAAAAAATATTTTTTTTTATATCACAATATCTCAAAAAAAAAAAGCCCCATTGTGAAGGTGTTAAATAAATTTTAGTCAGAAAAGTACGCACGCAGCAATGCATCAAAATATGATACATGTATAAATAAATAATAAGTAAAATAATGACAAGTAATTTTCATCTGTATACAATACTATATGGATAAGGATATATTATTGATCATTGTTTTTATAAAATATATTCAATGAATGATGATAATCAAGATAAAATTGTGATATTCATGGAACCTGCAAAGCACAAAAACGTGACAACTCGCCAATATTCTTGTTGTTATATATATAATTATAATATTATTATATGGTTTCATAATTGGCGTAGAAAATATATAGATAGACTGATTATATTGATTAATTTTCAAATTAATTAGTTCAGATTAGAATAAACTTAAATTTTGTATTGAAATAAAATTGTATTACGCGATAACGAGTAGATGTGGTGGAACTTTTTTTCCTTGAATATAGATGATATGCCAAAATAATTTTCTAAAGTAAAATATGATTAGTTTAAGTTTAAATTGAAATTCATAGTTACGCAAATTTACATCAAAATCTTGTTCTAAATCAAGATAAGTTTTTAAATAAATTCAAATCAAAATCAAATGAAATCATTAAATACATTTTTTATACTAAATATAAATCAATGAAATAAAGTATCTAAAATTAAACTAGAGCATATTTTAATAATATTTTAAACCAAATCAAATAAAATATCTAGAGCAAAATCCATTGAAATCTCATTATAAAGTCATCCCTTGCGACTGCAGAAAGAGACGAAGAGGAGAATTTGGTAGAGATGCGAAGGATAAATTAAACCACGGCATAGCAACGCAGAGGAAGATACACAAACGGTATTTTTTTTTTCTCTTTCCTTTTTAACTCTTTTATATTAGAATTCTTTTATTAACCTTAGTCTTAAACTCTCGATCGACATTATGATCTGTACTTTTTGGCAAGATTTGCTGAAAACCTTGCCTAAGAAAATCTTAATTAGAATCTGATATTGCTTTCTTGGACTTCGGATGTTGATTGGCTAGGCAATTTTAATTAGGTTTCTCACCTAATTAATTTATAAATTACATTAAATTTAAGTTATATCGCATTGCAAGATTGTTCATTGAGGAATAAGCAAGAATATATTCTATAGATTGGAACATGAGTTTTTCTAGTAGTTTAAACTCTTGTGAGTTTAGGTAATTCGATTATGTTCTCCACGTTTATTATTTTTGGAATTCTTTAATTGAATTTTTTAGTGGCGTTTAGTTTATTATGTTCTTGTATCGCACACGGAACTTAGACGCTCTAAATCTTATCAGAATATTGAAGATCCTTTGCCAAGATTTCAGGTTGGAGAGATTACCGGTAAGATATGGTCCATTACTTTAATTCCATCCTCATGCAGCAATTCTTAATAATGATCAACAAAGGTTCTTAATATGACATTTTTTAAATTTGGACAATGACATTTATTTGAAAACAGAGGCCAATTTGTCCACGTTTACTCTAGTTATAGTTTTCCCCCGATATGATAGTAATTCTTGATATTGATGAACAAAGATTCTTAATATGACATTTTTTTAAATTTGGAGAATGACTGTTTTCAATTTGGCCGTGTTGACTCTAGTTATAGTTTTTTTTCCCCTTTATGATAGCAATTCTTGATAATGATGAATAAAGGTTCTTAATATGACACTTTTCAAATTTGGATAATGTTACGGATTCAAATATTGGGCTCATCCAAGGTACGACCCAACAAGAGGCAACCAATATGACACAGACATAACAGCATATCATTTGGGCTTAGAGGCTCAAGAGGCCCAACAGTCCAAACCCTAACCCTAAGCTAATTCCTATAAATAGGAGATTAACCTAATAAGGTACACACATTCTAAACTCTACCTTTTTACTATTCGGCATACACAGAGCACACACTCCCACCCCTACTCCCTCTGGCTAAACGCCTATCTGTATATCGAACTACGTGGACTTTGATCCCTCTCAAGGGTACGTAGGCCCTGGGATTTAATCCTAGGTCAAGTCTAAAATATTTTGTTCTACAACAGAACATTGGCACCATCTGTGGGGAATCAGTAAATTTCGATTCCCGTGACCAAAGATGGTCAATTCGAGAAATAGCAGAGTAAAAGAAAAAGAGAAAGAAAAACCAGAGCTTTTTGGCGTTCTTGGTCGATGTGTCGGCTCGAAGATATGTTATCGTTTGAAGAATATATTTCATCCTTCATCGACAATGGAAGGTTATCGGTGACGGAAACATCCTATCGGCGACACAATTAAATTCCTGATCTGGTAAGGTTAACTCCGGGGTAATTGCCTATATCTATGGAATTTTTATCATTGGTAAAACACACCTGGATATTTGCCTATGCTTGAAATCATCTCTTCATCTTTAAGGTTTTTGACCCTCGAACCATTTATTCTTCATTGGGCTGCGACTTTGGCCCGATTATTTGATGAGAAAAATAACCCTAATGGGTCAGGCTTGAAGGATCCGTTTAATAGGAATCAATGGTCAACTAACCCTAAGTTAATTTATTTCTCAACATGCCTAAGAATCGGCTTCACAGAAGTTGTTTGAGAAATTTACTGCGCGTATCACACCCAGTTCTACTTTGTTCTTGACGCCAGATGACAATTTTTGTCACATGAGAATATGAGAATTTCCTGGGTTTCTTTAATTTTCTTGTTCCCAGTTGCGATCATTGTTGTTTCTCTGCTTGGTTAGATTTCAACCACGCAATTGATCACAAGCGAGAGAATAGTTCTTTTCCAGCTCGTGAGGTTGCTTGAATATCCTCAGGTTCTTCGAGGATGGAGAAGATGGACCAGCTTCTGCTATCTCCCTTCGTTAAGGTTCCTTCATCTTCGTCTGGAACTCAGAAAGATTCTCCATTGATTCTTCTTCATTGTCTTGCTGAAGTTGTCAAGTTTGAAGGTTTCAAATTCCTTCCAGAATCATGTATTTTCATAAGCTTCAAAAATTTAATATTTTCTGGCCCAGAATCATTAAATGCAACAGTAAGCTCATATTTAATTGGCATATACGTCTCACAATGAGGATAATCTTGGCACTAAGAACCCTTGGAAACATCAGAATGACAGTTCGTAAGAAATGATATAGTAGAGTTGTCATTCTTGGAACTAATAGAATGGTTGCTCTGATCAATCTTCATACGTTTTTGAGATGGAACTAATAGAATGGTTGCTCTGATCAATCTTCATACGTTTTTGAGATGGCTGCATATCTTCTGAATTTTCAATCACAGGTACTAGCTTTGGGATCAGGCTAGGTGACGCAGCTCCAATATCATAGGATTTGCAAGGTCCATTAATAGCAACTAGTATGCTTGAACTATTACTTGGCTGAATTTGAGACTTAAGTTTAAATGAACGTCGATAATTGCGAACAAAGACACAAATAGAAGTTGCATGCCATGAACTACTATTTAAGTCTCTTGTGCACTACACAAGCCCATATCGATGCTCAGAACTATTCGCCACTCACCTTAGAAAATCCAGAGAGGACATTCTTTTTATCATCCCATGCAGAGGGTGCAACAAAAGGTCCTTAGTATTCTTGACTCAAACTGCCTTGTTCTTAGTAATGTAAAGAAGCCAAGTCTCTCATATTCTACAGGGAAAAAGTTATGTGATCATAATCTTGCCAGACCTGCAGAGTTCAAGGAGAAAATATCAATTGTTATTCCGCATTTTGGTATCTCTTTGATTAATTCTTATTCACAAGAATTGGTTTTCGTCTGTATGAAGGACTTGAAAACCTATCTGCTCCAAAGCTTAGATCGGTAAGGTCTTTCCTTTGAGATCTCATTTTTACAAGTTGATAACCGATTGTTGGATAATGTGGCAAGACAAGGGGAGAAAATAAATCAAATGAATTCTTTCAACAACTCCTATGATCCTGTGTTCTTCCTAGTAATATCAAAATGGAAAAAGTTTGGACAGAAGGATATTCTGGGATCCAAGTTTCCAAGGTTAGAAATTTCGACCTTTTATTTATTGCATATAGACTAAATTCCTCTTTTGCGTAAATGGGGTAAAAAGAGCTGCTGATTAGTTTCTCTTTCCAAGAGTAAAGCACAGAACACATTCTTATTTTAGACCCTGCATCAACATAATCAAGGGTAATGGCGATATTTTAATCATCTTATCGCTTTGTATAAGATTTTGAGCAATTTGATAAGAAGAATTACCATGTGACAACATATCTAAAAGTAGTTGGGCAAAATTGACGAGGTAATGAAGCTCCTTTTGAACCTTATAATATCCTAAGGGATATGTGATAAATAAATGCCCTGATAAAAATGATGAGTTTGGAGCAAAACCTAAGAAGGCTGTTCTTTGTAAGGCACTTAGCTCTTGTGCAGAAACCAAAAATTGGAAATTGGGAAGAAAAATCCATGCTTATATGATTCAATCTGGATATGAAGATAATTTGTTTATTTTTAGTGAACTTGTTGATTTCTATGCAAAAATGCAATTCTCTTGAGGATGCAAACAAAGTATTTAGTGCCATGAAATCACACGATCAAATGTCTTGGACTTCGCATATTATTGGGTTCTCACTAAATGGAAAAGAGAGGAGAAGAAATATGCCTCCAATAGAAAAAAGAAGGTGAACTCCGGTTAAACCAAATCTAGTTAAAATCCGGGCTCTGTGTAATTTTTTTTTTAAATTAGACCCCGTTAAACCAAATCTGGTTAAAATCTAAGTTCCGTGAAAATTGTTGAAAGTAGACCGACGGACCTCGGGTTAACTAAATCTAGTTAAAAATAATCTGGGCTCTGTTTTGCGACGGCAATGCCGCCAAGTCTATTTAAATGACTAAATTTGGGTAAACAAACCCCTCTTCAAATATTATTTTGTGACGGCAATGTCGCCAAGCTTATTTAAATGATTGAATTTGGGTAAGTGAACCCGTTTTCATACATTATATCATGACGGTAATACCGCTAAGTCTATTTATATGCATGAATCTGAGGTGCACAAACCCGTTTTCATGAATCATGTCAAGTTTATACGCATAATTGAATTCGAGGTAAACAAACCTGTTTTTAAAAAATCATAATCCCGAAATCTCGGTGTTATGTAGTCAAATCCGCACTTCCATAATCAATTTGGAACCTGGTAAAACTGAGTTTGAAGGATAGTTAAATCCGTTCTCCTTAAATGGATCCCGAATAAACTGAAAATTATACAGTTAAATCCGCACTCCTTAAATGGACCCCGGATAAACTGAAAATTATACAGTTAAATCTGCGCTCCATAAATGGACCCTGGATAAACTAGTAAAGCTTAAAAAGCCAGGGTAACGCGAACCCAGCTCTTACAAGATTTGTGAACAAGTCTTATAAGCATTACGATGCATCGGAATGACATTCTGGGGTAATCTATCATTGTCATGTTGATCCTAATCAGGTCGAAATGTTTAGGTTCTTACTTGAATAAGTTAACACTTGAACTTGTGACGATCGGCTATTACCTCAGATTAAGATGATTGTTTTTAAGTCATTTATTTATTAAAAATGCCTGATTATTAATAAACATGTCTATTTATTAATATCGGTGGAATATCTAGTAGATTCTACGCAATATATCTTGACTCTGGCCCAGTTATTGAATAGAAATCTAAACAGATGTTTAAGTTCATATAATCAACTTATTGTTGAAATCAAGATACAATCCGGACATGAAGTTCTGGGTTTTAAGAAAAAAATCAATGCACCCCGGCAGCCTAAAGAACTGAACTATCGGGCTAGGGGGCAACAAAAAGTGGACAGCTGTAAAGTTATCATGATGATATAAGAAGAGGAAATGAAAGCCCTTGTGGTGTACATGAATTTTCAAATGCTATCTTGGGATTTTGAATAGTGTTAGTCAAAAAACATGTTATCAATAACCGAGATCAAGGCAAATAATGTTATCTTGGTTTTTTTGGATGTTGTTGTTGAAAAAAACACGTTATCAATAACCGAGATCAAGGCAATAAGAACAAGAATAGAATAAAAGACAAGCAAATCCGGAAACCCGGATATTTGATGCAGAAGACTTCAAGGGGAATTAACCTGGACTTCACATCTGGGGGCAATTCAATGAAAACTCAAATCCGAAGTCCATCAAAACTCGGACAGAAGCTGAACAACTCAAACATGAGATTTAGATTAAATAGTTAGCGCGACCTGGAATCTTGGGCTTAGAGTATATTAACCTGGAATCTTGGGTTCGAAGAATATGAACCCAGAATCTCGGGATTAAAGAATATAAACTCGGAATCTCAGGCTTGAAGAATATAAACTCGGAATCTCGAGGTTAAAGTATATTAACCTAGAATCTCGGGCTTAAAGAATATAAACCCGGAATCTCGGGCTTGAAGGATATAAAACCCGGAATCTCAGGCTTAAAGTGTATAAACCCGGAATCTCGGGGTTAAAGTATATAAAGTCGGAATCTCAGTATTAGAGTATGTGAACCCGGAATCTCGGGTAAGCATGAAAGAAATTCCAACAATCACAAACACGTAGTTCGAGTTGGAAAATCACCACATATTGGCAACTCAAAGGCCTAATCTACAAAAAGCATGATTATCAATAGCTAGAATTAATGCAAACCAGAAAAGAAATTAAGCTCAGACAAGCATTCGAGTTCGACAAGAAAGAAGAAAACTGAATGACTTGCGCAAAATAGTAAGTATTTTCCATTAATTGTGATTTACTTACATATTGTTAAATGCATGAATATAAACTGGGTAATTATCCCAGGAAAAATTGCTACGAAAGCAAGCAAGACAATCAATACATCCTGACAGCCCAGAGACCTGAACTTCCGAGCTAGGGGCAACTGTTACGGGTTCAAATATTGGGCTCATCCAAGGTATGACCCAACAAGAGGAAACCAATATGACACAGGCATAATGACATATCATTTGGGCTTAGAGGTACAAGAGGCCCAACAGTCCAAACCTAACCCAAAGGTAATTCCTATAAATAGGAGATTAACTTAACAAGGTACACACATTCTAAGCTCTGCCTTTTTACTATTCGGCATACACAGAGCACACACCCCCACTCCCTCTGGCTAAACGCCTATATGTATATCAAACTATGTGGACTTTGATCTCTCTCAAGGGTACGTAGGCCCTGAGATTTAATCCTAGGTCAAGTCCAAAATATTTTATTCTACAACAGAACAGATAATGACACTTATTTAATAACAGAGGCCAATTTGGCCACATTGGCTTTAGTTATAGTTTTTTTCCCATGACTATGGAAGCTTAATAATGGGTTGGTTTCTTACCATAAGTTAGATGGGTTTAACCAAATAACACATAGAGTGTTTCAAAACACGTACGAGATTGTGGTCTCACTAGATCCTCCCAAGTAGAGATAGGAATTTTAGAGCACAAACTTATTTTCATTTGAGTCAACAAGTGAAATATGTTAAGCAAAAAGATTTATGTTGTATCAATATCTTCACATTTTAGAATTTATGGTATATACATTGACCTAATAGGCCACAAAACCATATCTTTTCTCATTCAAAAGAATCCTATAAGACACATTCAGATTTGTTAAGAATACGTTTTCTTTTTCTTTTTGTTTTTTGTTTACTGTTGGTTTTCATGTAGGCGTGTTCTACTGTGGCCCTCTTACTCTCACCAAAACATTGAAGAATAGGTACTTTGGGTTTGCAGATATGTCAAGGCTTGATTTGAAAGAAGAGGGTCCAATGACAAAGAAGACGTGCTTTGGGTTTGCAAGCACATCTAGGATGGATTTAGAAGAAGAGGGTTTCAATATCAAAAAAAAAAAAAAAAAAGAAGAAGAAGAGGGTTCAATGACAAAGAAGAGGTACTTTGAAGGTTATATTAAAGTAGGGTACAAACACAATCATCCTGCAAACTAAAAGGGATTTTCAAAAGATGCGGGCGCCGGGGGCCCCAAAACACTAACAAGATTATTTTTGGACGTGTTAGAATTAATTGTTATGAGCCCAATTTAAATGGGTTATCAACAAGAGGGATGAATGTTCCAAAAGCACTTGGCCATTTTTCTTTTCTTTTCTTTAAATGTAGGATATGATCTTAGGCCATTTTCTAGATGAGATCCCAAACATTTTTTCAAAATGGCCAAGCGCTTTTGAAACATTCATCCTTCTTTTTGATAATCCATTTAGACTCGTCTCATAGTAATTTTTTTTTTTGATATATAAAAAGTTTTGGAGGGGTTCGACATCAATCCCCCAACAAGGCCAATGAGCACTTACTGGGGACTTACCAGATCGCCTACCAAAGGAGTTCCAACGACGGCAGAAGGGATCGAACCCACGATCCAAGGGCCTAGTCCTGAATTCCTTACCATCTGTGCCAACTCTCATTGGCTCATAGTAATTAATTCTAACACCTGTTCCAAAAATAATCTGGTTAGTGTTATTGGGCCCCCAGCAGGGAGGCCCGTATCTTCTGAAAATCCCTTGTATTTTGTAGGATGATTGTGTTTGTACCCTACTTCAACATAAACTTCAAAGTACTTCTTCTTTGTCATTGAACCCTCGTCTTCTGAATCCATCCTAGATATGCCTACAAACCCAAAGTACCTCTTCTTTGTCAATCGTCCCTCTTCTTCCAAATCCAGAGTTGATATCCCTGCAAACCCAAAGTACCTCTTCTTTGTAATTGGACCCTCTTCTTCCAAATCATGACTTGACATATCTGCAAACCTGAAGTACCTATTCTTCAATGTTCTGGTGAGAGTAAGAGGGCCACAGTAGAACACGCCTACATGAAAACCAACAGTAAAAAATAGATACGAGATGGATTTCATCAAATAACACACATAGAGAGTTCAAAAACAGATACGAGATTGCGCTCTCCCTTGATCCTCCCAAGTAGAGGGGAAAAAAAAATTGATCACAAACTTATTTGCATTTTAGTGAACAAGAGAAATATGTTAGCCAACAAGTTTTATGTAATATGAACATCTTTGAATTTTTGAGTTTATGGTATATACATTGACCTAATATGTCACATAAGCATATGTTTTCTCATTCAAAATCCAATGTTAACTGATTTAGGTTAGGGTTGATTGACTTTATTTTTCGTGTGTTGTAAAACTGTAATGCCCTTGTGACAAACCGCAAGAGTTAACTCTTGTCGCGGTTAGTTACAACAAATCCTTGAATCTATACCCTAGGGGTTGGTTAGATACGAAAATATATAGAGTAGATTGTTAAAGAGAATTGAAAAAGATAAATAAAAAAACAAAACCTTTGAAATTGCGAAAATTCAAATCAAGTATTTTCCAAAAAATGAGTTCTCAATTATTTATCAAGTTTCATCATTCCCTTATTAATTCTTGGTAACAAACCTGATTTAAGATTTTATAATTTTAAAGTGCTTTTCCTTTTTTTAAATCCGGACAGTATTTTTTGCGTAATACATATTTAATGAATTATTTAATTATGAAATTAAAATATATAAAGCAACTGAGTAAATTTACTCATATTTATTCCAATTATAATTTAGTTTGTGAATGAAAGGAATACTCTCTGTTTTTTTTTATTTGATGCTCAAATTAAAAAAATAAATAAAAACTAAAATAGTTTGATTAAACTTGGTTTTTGAAAAAAAAAATATATTTATTTTTTCTATCAAAATATCTCCCAAAAAAAAAAGCCATTGTGAAGGTCTTAAATTTATAAAATAAATTTAATCAGAAAAGTACGAAGCAACCCATTGAAATATGATAAATGTATAAATAAATAATAGGTAAAATAACGACAAGTAATTTCCTCTGTATATAATACTATATGAATAAGGATATATTATCGATTATGGATTTTATAAAATCTATTCAATGAATGATGATAATCACGACTAAAAATATTCATATATGTATACACACACATACATGTATATATATATATATATATACATACATACATGTGCGTGTGTGTGTATGTATGTATGTATGCGTCATGTGTATAATATAAAATTGTGATATTCATGGAACCTGCAAAGCACAAAAACATGATAACTCGCCAATATTAAATGAATATAGATATGTGGGAGTTTGTTTATTATTCTTGTTGTTATTTATATAATTATAATATTATTATATGGTTTCATAGTTGGCGTAGATAACATATAGAGAGACTGCTTTTATTGATTAATTTTCAAATTAATTAGTTCAAATTAGAATAAACTTAAATTTTGTATTGAAATAAAATTGCATTACGCGATAACGAGAAGATGTGGTGGAAATTCTTTTCCTTCAATATAGATGGTATGCCAAAATAATTTTCTAAAGTAAAATATGATTAGTTTAAATTTTAATTCATAGTTACGAAAATTTACATCAAAATATTTTTCTAAATTCTGATAATTTTTTTAACAAATTCAAATCAAAATCCAATGAAATCATTAAATACATTTTTTTATACTAAATATAAATCAATGAAATAAAGTATCTAAAATTAAAATAGAGTATCATTTAATAATATTTTAAACCAAATCAAATCAACTATCTACAGCAAAATCCATTGAAATCTTATTATAAAATCATCCCTTGTCGAATGAAGAAAGAGACGAAGACGAGAATTTGGTAGAGATGCGAAGGATAAATTAAACCACGGCATAGCGACGCAGAGGAAGACACACGAACGGTATTTTCTCTCTCTTTCCTTTCTAACTCTTTTATATTAGAATTCTTTTACTAACCCTAGTCTTAAACCCTCGATCGACATATGATCTGTACTTTCGGGCAAGATGCACTGTAGGCTTTCTTTTTATGAAGGGGCCACATTTTTTTTTTTTTTTTGTACAATGAAGGGGCCACATTAGATTGATGATTTGTTGGTCATGTATAGCAAACTAGGTAAGCTCATAGAGCCCGGGGCCGTGCCCTGGTCTTGATAGAGGACTGGTGTCGAAACCTTCCAAAATTTTTTTCTTATAAAAAAAAGAACTGTATAGCAAACTGGGTAGACGATAGCGTGTGATTTTCTCAAAACCTTGCCTAAGAAAATCTTAATTAGAATCTGATATTGTTTTCTTGGACTTCGGATCTTGATGTGCCCGGCAATTTTAATTAGGGTTTCTCACCTAATTAATTTATAAATTCAATTAAAATTTAAGTTATATCGCACAACCAGCGACGGCCAAGAAGAAAACGATAAACCGTGGTTATTATTAATTCCACTTCTTCACGAAGTGCCCAGGAATTTGTGGGCCGGGATCAAAGTCGGCCCTCATGGATTTGATAGGAAAAGTGTTAAACAGACTCAAACTCAACGTGGAGATAAAGTTGTGAGCATTAAAGCGTGGGTCCCTGTTCACTCGCTCTGCCCGACTTAAAGCTTCCACAGCATGCTGCTGCCAAGCAAACCCGACCTCTGGTCTGAATAAATAAATAATAAGCGTCGAGTTGGTGAGTTCAAATTCAAGTGTGAGGATGGATGTGGAAATGTGAGGCCGTCATGAGTTCGACTCAGTCTCACGACTTCATTTTCATCAGACATCAAACCATGTGTCCAAAAGAGCTTGCCGAGGCTCAGGAATGCTGAGATGTCGCAAGGCAGAGACGAAGTGCCAAGATATATCATGCCGGCTTGGGGTCCCTGAATTTATTATGTCGACTTGTTCACTATCCTGGAACAAATCTGTTTTGAATTTGTTACGGATATCTCATAAATGGGCCCAGCCCAATAACTAAAGAGCCCAGTCAAAATGACTTCAGTTATGCTCATAGCCACTTCCTTGAAAATAGGAGTGGTTTTATCAAAATATCTATTGTTATGATAACCGCCTATGTATCAAGAATATCTATCAAAAACGCATATCTTGATATCCTTAAAATAAAGGATGAATCCAACTGATTAAGATAAGGCACAGGTACGCCTATAAATAGGGTAAACCCCTTACAAGGTACACACTTCGAAAACCCTAGCTTTTCTATTCACACAGAGCACACACACCACCCCCTCTGGCTATCATTAGCTTGTCGTATACCCTCGAACTACGTGGACTTTGATCCACACTGTGGTACGTAGGACCCCGGGATTTCACCCCGGGCCAAGTCCAACCCAACTTGTGATCTACACCGGATCAGAATTTATTTTAAAAAAAAGAGATTCCGCCGTTCCAGCATGAGGTGCCCAGATCAATATTCAATGTCGGTCTAAGGCACTGACCCACAGGCCGAGACTCCGACGTAGGATGCCCAGATCTATGATATAGATGCAGATACACCGAGGTCACAAAGTTTTGCAATGCATAGATCCGAGATGCATCTATGCGGAGACCATGAAGTTTCGAGATCAATAATGCCGAGACAAAGTGGATATTGAAGTTTTGACTATGTCGAGATCAATAATGCCGAGACAAATACCGAGACAAAGTTCCTGCCTTAGACCACCGAGATACATCCATGCTGAGATGCTTAAGCATGTCTAAAGCTTGGGTGGAAGCATGCAAAGGAATATGCCGAGTTGATGAGGTATGTGAAATGCCGAGATACTGCGAGGTTACAGACTAGCGCATTCAACGTTGGCGCAAGGCAAAATATACATGCGGTAGATATTGGCTATAAGCCGAGATTCCAGATGTAGGCGCCGAGATGCGCATTCAAGTCAACAGCAAGGCAAAATGGCAAGTCAAAGTCAAGATTATTTAAATGGCAACAACGAAGAAAGAGATGGAGATTGTGAGGAATTTGTATGTGGAGCTTACAAACTCAGATGGAACTTATATTAACACGGGTCAACAAAAATATTTCCTCTGAATATAACCACCCAAGGAATCCAAATCTGCCACAACCACTTTCAGATCTCAGAAGTTTTCTAGAGGGGCTTCCTTTGGCAGTGACTTTAAGCCTTGCCTTTGCAATGAGAAAATTAAAGAACGACAAGGCACTTGTCAGGCACCTCTCT
Organism: Acacia confusa; assembly: GCA_037074495.1. Classification (NCBI taxonomy): domain Eukaryota; kingdom Viridiplantae; phylum Streptophyta; class Magnoliopsida; order Fabales; family Fabaceae; genus Acacia; species Acacia confusa. Next base: position 8,168,848 of record CM073504.1, on the reverse strand, counting down.
GCATGTGAGACGATGGCCTCAACTGGCACTATTTGCACAGACAAAACAAGAACTTTGACAACAAACCAGATGGTTGTACACAAAGTTGGGATTTGCAGACAAACTAAGGAGATTAAAAGCGATAACAAATACTCCTTCTCAACGGATTCATCACTAGCCACAATGCAATTAATGCTTGGTCATATGACAAAGATGGAAAGCCTTCAAATTTCAACATGATCATAAGTATGGTCAACAAGAAAAAGAAGAAAGAGCTTCAAAGCAAGACCATGAAGAAATCCCTGAATAAATATTTTGACAGCCTTCTCATGGATAATTGGCTTCAGCCATGGGGCTGCTTTCTCGATTCCCTCTATACCTGCAAGCGATTGTACAAATGCGATGGGGATTATGAAAGAAGGCGAGGAACAAGAACGCAATGGCTATGATTAACCTCCTGACAGTGAGGGACAGTATGGAATTGCCAAGTTTGGCCAATAAACATCTCTTGGCTCTGGAGCCTACTCGGTCAACCAAAGCATTGATTTCTGGTTTGTTGAGTCTGTGTACAGACAGCAGCACCCTATCGACTTTGGAAGGTAACAAACGAAGCAGGCATAATACTCTTGGGGTCACTTGTAACCTTTTTCCTCTCTATAAGAAAAAGTGCTAAATAAGCCCACTAACCGATTCATCTGGGTCTGGAGGAATATTTCTTACAAGAACAGTAAATTGATCAGGTTGACGTTTTTCTCCTACAGCAAATCGCAATCTCATCATGGAAACTTTCTTATATTCCTTGAACAAAACAAAACATGTCCAAAAAGTAAAGGCATAAGCCCAACTAAGAAGCGTCAACGAAATTGTATTGTATTGTCTATGTCTTCCATGTTTTTTGTTTTCTCTTGCCGAGGAATTGACAAGTGATGAGAAACCTGCAGAGAGTAGGAAGCTTGCGGGTTCAATTCTTAAGAATGCCCGGGAGGCAAAAGAACGGCATAGACAGATAGAGTTTGCCCAAATATGGTTGTCATTGGACCTAACAGTAAGAGCTCAGATTAAAGGATTCTTGTTGATGACCCCGCCCTCCCCTTCTCTGGAAGCTCGGTCAATTGCACCACAAGTTATTGCAAAGGTTGCAGGTATTGAGTTGCTACACAAGTAAAGGCCTGAATTGATAGGATCTCTCTTGTCAAATATTCCTCAATTTCCAGCTCCCACAAGGCAAGCAACTCCGGAGACTCTTGGGGTACATCTGTGAAGAAATTCCTGTTGTGGTATGTGGATCAATTGGGCGTTGGTAACACGAATTTGAGAGAAAAATAATTCTATTACTCACAAGAATAGATTACATGAGTATTTACAAAACTCACAGAAAAACTCTCAAACTCACACAAAACTGGATCACTCCACTCACTAGGAATACTCACCACTCTCTTAGGGATGTATTCACTCTTGGTGTTGATCACTCTTGTTTGTGATGCTCTACAACTGAGAAATGCACCTCTATTTATAGGGGTGGGATAGTGTGAACAGAGAAGTGTGAACAGAAAAATATGAATGGAATAAAGGTGTGAACACATAAGGTGTGAACGGACAAGGTGTAAACAGAAAAAAGCGGCTAATAGTGTGAACGAAGAAGACGACTAGAAGTCATCAATTCTCCCCCTCTAGCCGTATCCAAAGAAAACATCCCAGCTATGTCTCTGCATAACTCTAGCTTCTCTCGAGTCACCACCTTCGTCAACATTTCCGCAGGATTCTCCTTTGTATGGATCTTCACTAGTCTCAACAGTTGTCGATCCATTACCTCGCGTATCCAATGATAGCGAATATCAATATGTTTTGTATGGGAATGGTACATGGAGTTCTTGCTCAAATCTAGAGCACTCTGACTGTCACAATGTACTTTGTACTCCTTTTGCTTGATTCCAAATTCTTGGAGATAACGCTTTAACCACAACATCTCTTTTCCAGCTTCCGCGGTAGCAATGTATTCTGCTTCAGTTGTGGATAAAGCAACACACTTTTGTAGTCTTGACTGCCATGAAACAACTCCCCCTGCAAAAGTGTAAATGTATCCTGAAGTAGATTTCCTACTATCGAGATCTCCAGCCATATCTGCATCTGTATAGCCTTCCAAGATCAGATCAGCTCCCCTGTAACAAAGACATATCTTCGTTGTACCCTTAAGGTACCTGAGAATCCACTTTACTGCCTCCCAATGCTCTTTCCTAGGGTTGGAGAGAAAACGACTCACCGTTCCCACTGCATGAGCAATATCTGGCCTTGTACACACCATTGCATACATCAGACTTCTGACTGGTGAAGAATATGGTACTGACGACATCTCCCCAATCTCTTCCTTGGATGAGGGACACGATTTCTTGCTCAACTTGAAATGGTTGGCTAAAGGAACGCTAACTAGTTTGGCATTGTTCATATTGAACCTTTCTAGCACCCGTTCAATATACGTCTCCTGAGATAGCCATAACCTTCAGTTCTTCATGTCTCGGGTGATCTACATTCCCAATATTTGTCGAGCCGATCCTAAGTCTTTCATATCAAAAGACTTAGAGAGTTCTTTCTTCAGTTGACTGATCTTCGCTGCATCTTTTTCCACGACCAGCATGTCATCTACGTATAGTAGAAGAGCAACGAAATTCCCGTCTGAAAATTTTTCAATGTAGACACATTCATCTGCGGTAGTTTTCTTGTACCCTTGACTCACCATGCACGAGTCAAACTTATTGTACCACTGCCTAGGTGCCTGTTTCAGATCGTACAAGCTTTTCTTTAGCTTGCATACGAGGTTATCTCCCGAAACCTCTAAACCTTCTAGCTGCTCTATGTAGATCTCTTCTTCTAAATCTCCGTGAAGAAAAGCTGTCTTTACATCCATCTGTTTAAGCTCCAAGTTCATACTTGTGACCAATCCAAGTATAACTCTAATTGAAGTCATCTTGACTACTGGTGAAAATATCTCGTCAAAGTCAATCCCTTTCCTCTGTTGGAATCCTTTGACTACAAGCCCTGCTTTGTATTTCACCACTTTTCCATTGCCATCCTTTTTCAGCTTGAACACCCATTTGTTTTTCAGTGCCTTCTTCCCTCGTGGAAGTTCTACGATCTCATAAGTCTGATTTTTCTGCAGAGATTCCATCTCGTCCTGCATTGCGAGCAACCACTTTTCTTTGTCCTTATGAGATAATGCTTCATGGAAACTCTCTGGTTCTCCATCTTCAATAAGTAGAAGGTACTCGGATTCTGGATATCTTCTCGATGGAATCCGACCTCGTTCAGATCTATGAACTTCTGGAACAATCTGAGGAGAGCCACCATCATCTTGGCCTTATGATGGTCCTGGAACGTCTGGCAAATGGGGTTGTGGCTCCCCTTGCTCAACACCGTCATTTTCCTCATTATTTTCTACTTCTGGCATTTCTTCTGGCACTGTATCTTCATTTCTCATGAATGATTCTGCTGTTGCCTCTGGCACCTGAAGAGCAACATTTGGCTTCTGAGATATTGTGAGCTTTTCAATATCTTCTATTGTCTAGCTTTCATGGAACACCACGTCCCTACTTCTGATCACCTTTTTCTCCTTTGGATCCCATAATTTGTATCCAAATTCTTCATCTCCATAGCCTATGAATATGCATGGAGTGGTCCTTGTATCCAACTTCTGCCTGAGCTCCTTGGATACGTGTGCGTACGCCAAACATCCAAATACTCTCAAGTGAGAATATGATGGATCCTTTCCAGACCAAAGTTTCTCCGGAACTTCAAAATCCAATGGTACTGATGGAGATCGGTTGATCAAGTAACAGGCGGCTCTAAGTGCTTCTCCCTAGAATGGCTTTGGCAGCTTAGCCTTACTGAGCATGCTCCGAACACGTTCCATGATTGTTTGGTTCATTCTTTCAGCTATACTGTTATGTTGAGGGGTGCGTGGAACCGTCTTCTCATGTCGGATGCCATATGATCTGCAATAGGCATCGAACTGCATGGAAGAGTATTCACCTCCATTGTCGGATCGAAGACACTTCAACTTCTTTCCTGTCTCACGTTCTACCATGACATGGAACAATTTGAAGTAATCGAACACCTGGTCCTTCATCCGCAAGAAATACACTCACACCTTTCAAGAAGTATCATCGATGAACGTTAGAAAGTATCGGTTGCCGCCGATTGATTCAACCTCCAAGGGACCGCAAACATCAGAGTGTACCAGACTGAGCATCTCTGATCTTCTCATTGAAGAGGAATTAAACTAGACTCTATGCTGCTTACCAAACAAACAATGATTGCAAGGATCTAGTACAGCGTCCTTGTCCACATTGATAAGCTCCTTCTTTATTAGGGTAGACAACCCTTGCTCACTCATGTGGCCGAGTCTCTAGTGCCATAAATTTTGTGAAGCCTCCTTCTTTGCAATGTTAAGGCTGTCTGTACTGATCTTCACATGAGTTTTGTATAGTGTGCCACAAATGTGTCCTCGAGCGACCATTATGGCGCCTCTTGACAATTTCCATGTGCCTCTACTGAAATGACTATCATAGCCCTGTTTGTCGAGAGCTACTCCAGAAAGTAGATTCAGCCGAAGATCTAGCACATGGCGGACATCCTTCAGAGTGATTGTGCTCCCGGAACTTGTCTTTATCTGGACATCACCAATTCCGACAATCCCAGTGGAACTGGAATTTCCCATCTTCACAGCTCCAAAGTCACCAGCTTTGTATGTTGTGAAGTATTCCTTGTATGGAGTCACGTGGTAGGACGTTGCAGTATCTACCACCCATTCCGTGTCTTCTCATGAGACGTGAAGGCATGTCTCATCATGGGTTGAACAATAAGCTACATCACCAGAGATAGTAACTAATGTTTCTCCACCCTTGTTCTTTGGCTGTGAACTGCTCTGGCCTTGCTCCTCTTTCCATTTGTACCAGTTCTTCTTCATATGTCCCTCTATTCCACAATGATGGCACTTATATGTTGGTTTTCTGCCATCAGTGGACCTTCCCTTGCTCTTGTTTTTGCCTCTCCATTTGCTTTTACTACTCTTTTGTTGCCTCCCCCGGTTCTCTGACAAGGGCATAGGTCTGATCTGTGCCTATGTCCTTTCTCCTTGCCTCTTCACTGAATAGGGCATCCTTGACCATTGACATGGTAAGTTTGCCATTTGGGGCTGAGTTGCTGAGTGATACGACCAGCGTTTCCTAACTATCGGGAAGGGAACTAAGTAGTACCAACGCCTGAACTTCATTGCCAAGTGGCATCTCTACAGACAACAACTAGTTAACCAAGCTCTAGAACTCATTAGTATGCTCGGCAACTGAAGTTCCACTTTTAAGCTTCATGTTGACTAAACGCCTCATCAACAGAGCTTTATTCCGAGCGGTCTTGGCTTAGTACATATCCTCTAACTTCTTCCAGAGGGCGTATGAGTCTGTCTCTTGTGCAACATGGTGGAAGACACTATGATCAATCCATTGACGGATCTGACCAATAGTTTTTCGATTTGATTTCTTCCACTCTGACTTTTTGGCGGGATCAAGATTTTTACCTTTCAATTCGATGGGATCAAATAAATCCTTATAGCTGAGGAGATCTTCCATCCGAGGTTTCCACAGCGTGTAGTTGGTGGCAGTGAGCATAATCATGGCTCCGGAAGATGATGTTGACTCTTCTATGGACATTATCACCTTACAAATAATTTTTCAACACGATCGGGGTTGAATCTTAAAGAACAAAGCTCACCGTTACGTCCAGAGCGGTCGAAAAAGTTGAAATTGACACTTCACGGCTGAAATTCCACTATAAGGGTAAAACTGTAATTTTCAAAAAATTGAGGGGCCAATCTGCAATTTCTTAAAGTTGAGGGTCCAGTCTGCAATTTATGACGTGGTAGGCTACACTGCATGGCAGCTGACTTAGCGCTGATGTTGTTGACTCAGTGCTAACTATACCACTGGTTGACTGGTTCTCTTCTCCGGTGGATTTTCCGGCGACGGTCGTCTTTTTTGGTGAGTTTTCCGGTGACGGTCGTCTACTTTGGCGAGTTTTCCGGTAGAGTTGACCGAACTTTGACTGCGATTTCTGGGCTCATTTGAACTCCGATTAGGTCGCCGTTTGGTGCGTTGGACTCCGTTCGACGAGGCGAATCCAATGGTGCAATCAGAATTAGATTTCGAGCAAAGCTCAGAAAACCCAAATTTGGCCCGTCACCTAAAAACTCCACCAACACCTCTAACTTGGCTCTGATACCACTTGTTGTGGTATGTGGATCAATTGGGCATTGGTAACACGAAATTGAGAGAACAATAATTCTATTACTCACAAGAATAGATTACACGAGTATTTACAAAACTCACAGAAAAACTCTTAAACTCACATAAAACTGGATCACTCCACTCACTAGGAATACTCACCACTCTCTTAGGGATGTATTCACTCTTGGTGTTGATCGCTCTTGTTTGTGATGCTCTACAACTGAGAAATGCACCTCTATTTATAGGAGTGGGATAGTGTGAACAGAGAAGTGTGAACGGAAAAATGTGAACAAATTAATGGTGTGAACACAGAAGGTGTAAACGGACAAGGTGTGAACAGAAAAAAGCGGCTAATAGTATGAATGGAGAAGACGGCTAGAAGTCATCAATTCCCCAGATGTGGTAGACCAAGACCATGTAAACAAGATACTCGTGGCTATTGTTCAGGGCATGAATTCTTCTGAAACTAACAATGATGTCAAGCTTGCTGCAATTCACGCCCTATACAATGTCGTGGGCTTTGCTAAAGTAAATTTTTCAAATGATATGGAGTGTGACTTCATCATGAGAATTGTCTGTGAAGCTACTCTTTCCTCTTAATTGAAAATTCGACGAGCAGTGTTTTAGTGTTTGGTTGCAATTTTATCAACCTGCCATGAAAAGTTGGCTCCTTATATGCAGGAAATATTCAATATTACTGCCAAGGCTGTTAAAGAAGATGAGGAGCCAGTCACACTTCAAGCTATTGAGTTCTAGAGTTCAATATGCGATGAAGAAATAGATATATTAGAAGAATATGAAGGAGATTTTAGTGGTGTTTCTGACATTCCTTGTTTTTATTCTCTTAAGCAGGCGCTCCCTTGTTCCCATGTTATTGAAGATGCTACTAAAGCAAGAAGAGGATCAAGATCAGGATGAAGGGACATGAAACATAGCTATGGCTGGAGGCACATGTCTAGGCTTGATTGCTCAGATAGTTGGTGATGATATTGTGCCTTTAGTTATGCCATTCATTGAAGAGGATATAACAAATCCAGATTGGAGGCAAAGGGAAGCTGCCACAAATGCCTTCGGCTCCATTCTTAAGGGTCCATCACCGGATAAATGTTGCTTTGAAATTTATGCTCACTGCATAAATGAAAGATCCAAATAATCACGTGAAAGTTACTACTGCCTGGACTCTAGAATGAATGTTTGAATTTTTCCATAGCGCAACTCTAGAAACACCAATTATCACTCAAGCTAATTGCCAACAGATTATTACAGAGTTGCTTCAAAGCATGAAAGATGTTCCCGATGTTGTTGGGAAGGCATGTGGTGCTCTATATTTTCTTGCCCAAGGGACAATGCTGGAGAATCACGCCTTTGAACAGCAGCCTATGAAGGCTTAAATGAAGTAGTGAGGTCTGCCAATGGTGACACAACGCCAATGGTACTACAATTAGTTCCACTCATCATAATGGAGCTCCACCAGATTCTTGAGAAATAAAAGCTTTTAGTAGATGAGAGGCAAAATGAACTACCAGGCCTTCTCTGTAGTTGCTTACAGGTCATCATGCAAAAGTTAGGTTCATCACTTGAGGAGGCTATGCTTGCCATTGGAGCTATGGCTTATGCATTGGGAATTCCTTTCATCTCAGCATTGGAACTTAGACCCATTATTCATGGCCCTGTTTATGCTACTGAGTTTGGGTCATCATCCGCGTCACTTTTACTCTTCAAAAGATGGGACACTGCATCTGTCAATGGAAGAGCGATCATTGGTGTCGAAGTAGGCTCTCAGCGTCGGCATAAGCGGCAGACCATAGTGACTGAGATTCCAAGGTTGGTGCCGAGGTAGGCTTTCACTGTCGGTTTCTCTGGTTTGGAGGGTGAGGTACGCATCATCTCCCTGTCTCGTTGCAGTCCTTGAAACTGACCAAAGAAACTTGGTCAAAAAGCAAAGTTTGACCAAGGACCTATCTGCAAAGTTTAAAAGTTTCATTGAGGGACCAAATTGCTAATTTTCAAACTGTGTGGGAGCATAGCGGCACTTTAGAAAGTGTACTGTTATCCGGTAAGTTGATTTTTTCTTCTGATGCTTTATTTTATCTTGAAGTATCTGATTGCTTTTATAGGCATAATGATACATATTAGTTGCCTTATGGATAGTGATCTTTAGTGTTCTTGGGCTTCCAAATGCGTTGCCTAGAAATAAGGAGATGGAGATTCATCATCCAAACTTTCAAATCCAAAGGATTTAAAATAAATATCTTACAATATTTTACAATGTGCCTCAGATACTCAACTGAGTTTTACAGGAGCCTGGGATGAAGGAATTGGTTAGGAAAGTTTGTTTGGGCAGTTTCAAAATAAATATATCTTAGAATATGGTGTATGCCGGATGGTGGAGATATCGTCCACATTTTTATGTTATAAAGCTTTCTCAAACGCCAATGCAATTAGCAAAGCATTTTCTTTGCAGCCAACATTTTTATTTTTGTTAAACCATCAAACATCGGGTAAATGTTTAAAGGCGGACCTTGGATTAACTTAATTTTGTTAAAAAATCCAAGCTCCGTGTTGCAAAGTCATTTCTGAGGCGACATAGTCGTGAGTCTATGTAAGCTTCGGTGGAGCCATTTTTTAGGCGACATAGTCGCGAGTCTATGTAAGCTCTGGTGGAGCCAATTAAGACGGTCGCATTGTCAAGTCTATATGAATTCAAGAAAAGGAGTCCTAGAACCCATTTTTGAAAATTCTATGCGACGGCAATGCCACCAAGTCTATTTAAATGATTGAATTTGGATAAACAAACCCGATTTTTGAAAATCATATTGCGACAGCAAATGTCGCCAAGTCTATTTAAATGATTGAATTCGGGTAAACAAACCCGTCTTCGGAAATCATATTGCAACAACAAGTGCCGCCAAGTCAATTTAAATGATTGAATTTGGGTAAAACAAACCCGCCTTCATAAATCATATTGTGATGACAATGCTGTCAAGCCTATTTATATTCATGAATCTAAGGTACACAAACCCGTTTTCATGAATTACGTTTTGAAGCCAGACCCGGTTTAAGCCGAATCAGGTTTAAATTTGGGATCCGTGTAAAACTTTGAAGTCATACTTGATTTAAACTGAGTCTAGTTTAAATCCGGGATCCATGAAAAATTATGAAGGTGGACCCAATTAAACTAAATATGGTTTAAATCTGGGCTCCGTATAAAATTTTGCAGGAAATAAGAATAAAAGGCCGACCCCAGTAAAACCAAATCTGGTTAAAATTCGGCCTCTATGTCAATTTTAAAGGCGGATTACGGTTAAAATTCGAGCTTGTGTAAAGTTACCTGGAATCTCAGGATTAAAGTATATAAACGCGGAATCTCGGGATTAAAGTATATAAACTTGGAATCTCGAGTTTGGAGAATATTAACCCAAAATCTCGGGTCAGCATGCAAGGAATCCCAACAATCATGATATCTTGGTCCGGGTTAGAAAATCAGTACATCTCGGCAGCCCAGAGGCCTGAGCTAGGGGGCTAGGGGGCAGTAGAGTAGACAACAATGCAAACCAATTGTTAATGGAAGAGCATTTTTATCATTGCAAGATTACCAAGATCAAGGCAAACCAAAACAGAAGTCAAATTCGGATGAATATTTGAAAAAAATTCAAGCTTGGACAACCATTCGAGTTCGACAAGAAAAAAAAAGCAAAAAGCAAACTGAACGATTTGCGCAAAATAGTAAGTATTTTCCATTGAATATGATTCGCTCATATATTATTAAATGCAGGAACATAAACTGGATAAGCCGGATGTATCTCAGCCAAATCCGCATTTCACATCAAAACAAGCAATGCATCCCGGCAACTAAGACACCTGAACTACCGGGCTGGGGGGCATCTGTTATGGATAAAAATAATGGTCTTGGCGCAGATTTGGCCCAATAGGAATTATTCAAGGACCAAATCCCTATAATCAGGTAAAATAATAAATGTCCACTAATTATGCCTATAATCTAGGAATGTGCAGATAATACAGATAATGGAGCCGACAGTTTTTTATAACACGATGAATAAAACCCTAAGGTAATTCTGATAAAGGGGAGGTTAACCCAACAAGGTACACGGCTTCTAGCTCTATCTCCTTTACAATTCTGCATACACAGAGCACACACCCCACTCCCTATTTGTATACATCAAAACTACGTGGACTTTGATCCCATTCGTGGGTATGTAGGCCCTGGGTATTGATCCTAGGTCAAATCCAATATATCTTGTGTTCTTTTTCCATAACAGGAACCAATGGGTAGAGCCCGTGTGGCAGATTCGCTAACCCTCTTATGGTGTTCAGGTTGTGCTCTGTGCAGATGTCTTTCAGTGGTATTGTTACTGAGTGGAGGGAGTCCGAAAGTGGTAGCTGTGGGTGGGTTCTTTGGTAAAGACGAGCAAGAGTTGGGTGAAGAGTTAGATTCTTCATCTGTGACTACCGTTAGAGTTAGAGCTTGTTCCTCTTCCCAGGTTGCGTCTTCAGGCATACTATCAGACCATTGTATTAGCAGCTCCTTTACTTTTTTGTTGTGTTTCCAGACTTCTCTTGCACCCAGAATTGTAACGGCCTCATGGAGTGGTTTGTTGTCTTGTGACTTCTCTGGTAAAGGATGGACCTTAAAGGGAGTAGGTGAGATGAATGGCCAAAGTAATGAAATGTGGAATATTGGATGAATGAGGGAGCTCTCGGGTAGTTGCAGTTTGTAAGACACCGCATTTATCTCTTTCAAGACCTTGAAGGGCCCATAGTAATGGAGAGATAGCTTTTGTGAACTTCGCGGGAGGATGGATTGTTGGCAGTACGGTTGTAGCTTAAGTAAGACTAAATCCCCTTCTTTGAATTCCATTTCCTTTTGTTTTTGTCACTATAGGCTTTAATGGTAGTCTGTGCTTGGTGAAGATTTTGTTTCAAACTACTTATTATTTTGTTTCTTGCTAAGAGATTTGTGTCGACAGCTTCCAAGTTGATGCTGCCAAGGCAATATGTTAAGAGATTTGGTAGAGGGATACCGAAGGTGATTTCAAACGGTGTAAACCCAATGGAGCGGTTGAAGAATATGTTGAAGTGGAACTCAGCAAAGCTTGGGATCTTCGACCATGTATGTGGGTGGTCATGAACACAGGCTCTAAGGTATTGTTCCAAACATCTATTTACCCTCTCTGTTTGACCATCACTCTGTGGATGATAAGCTGAGCTATAACGAAGTGTGGTTCCCTATAATTGGAAAAGTGTTTGCCATAAGGTACTGAGGAAAATTGGATCGCGGTCTAAGATGATGGTACGAGGAAAACCATGTAGTTTCCCTACTGATTCCCAGAATACCTTGGCAACTTTGGCTGCTGTGTAATGTGTTGGTAAAGGAATAAAATACGCCCCTTTTGATAACCTGTCAACAACCACAAAAATAACTGAAAATCCGTTAGAGTTAGGCAAATGTGTGATAAAGTCCATGCTTAAATCGGTCCAGATTATAGTGGGAGGAACAATAGGCTGAAGTAATTAATGATTGGGTAGTTTAATTTACTTACAAGTCTCACATTCTTTGACAAAACTCATAACATCACTCTTTATTCCTTTCCAGGTAAAAGCTTTGTTCAGGCATAGGAAAGTGTTTTGAGCTCCAGAGTGGCCACCTAGAAAAGAACCGTGGAACTCTTGCGATAATTTTTGTTTCAGCGAAGACCTTGCAGGTATGAAGATTCTGGCCTTATGGAATAATAGATTATTTTTCATTCTCTAGTCTTTCCATTTGTGTGGTTCCGTAATCAGTCCTTACGTAACTTGAATAGCATAGGGATCCTTTGCTATTTCTTGTTGTAAAATATCTGTCATGCAGCATGTTGGTCCTATAATTGCGGCTAGCTGGGAAATTGGTTGATCAGTAGACCCCTCTGGAATTCTGGATAGGGCATCTGCCATCGTATTTGTTTTAACTAATTTATAAACAATGGTGTATGAGAAACCTAGGAGCTGTGATAAAAATTGTTGTTGTTCTGGGGTTTGGACAACTTGGTTCATTAAGTGATATAGGCTTTTATGATTAGTAAGAATGACAAACGTAGTACCTAGTAGATATTGACGCCACTTTGACATAGCACTAGTGATTGCATACATTTCTTGAATGTAAGTCGATTTTTGCTGCATAGTAGGCAATAATTTGCAACTATAGAATGCAATAGGCTTTTTTTTTTTTGCATGAGCACTGCCCCAATCCCTACTCCTGACGCATCAGCTTCAACAATAAATGGTAAGGAAAAATTCGGCAAGATGAGTATAGGAGCCCGTGTGAGAACAACCTTCAATTGAGTAAAAGCGATATTTTCTTTTGTCACCCCATGAAAATCCTTTCTTGGCTAGCAGATCACTAAGTGGTGCCGCAATTGTACCAAAGTGTTTAATAAAACGTCTATAATAGCCGGCTAGACTTAGGAATGCATGTACTCGAGTCACTGTAGTTGGGTTTGTCCAGTTTTGAATGGAGCTGATCTTCTCAGGGTCTGGAGAGAGGCCTTTACTCGAGATTATCTGACCCAAGAAATGTATAGATTCCTTGGCAAATAAACACTTAAAGCATTTAGCAAAGAAGCAATAAGTTCTTAAGGTAGTTAATACTAACCTTAAATGGTTTTCATGATCTTGTACTGTGGGGCTATAGATTAGTATATCATTAAAAAAAATTGACAACAAATCGCCATAAGAAAGATGCAAATACCCCATTCATTGTTGGTTGGAATGTAGAGGCTGCATTATTTAACCCAAAAGGCATAACTAGGAACTCATAATGGCCATGGTGGGTTCGAAAAGCAGTTTTGTGAATATCTTCAGGATGCATGAGGATTTGATGGTACCCCGATCGTAAATCTAGTTTTGAAAAAATAGTTTCCCCATTAATTCATCCAAAAGCTCATCAATTGTGAGTATGGGAAATTTGTCTTGCACTTTTAGGACATTGAGTGCTCTGTAGTCTACACAAAAGCGCCATGATCCATCTTTCTTTTTAACTAAAAGTACTAGAGAGCTGTAGGCGGAATGGCTTGGGCGAATGATGCCCTCTTCTAACATCTCTGAAAGAAGTTTTTCAATTTCATTTTTTTGGTAATGGGGGTAGCGGTAAAGTCAGACTTGGATTGATTTGGTGTTTGGCAAGAGATTAATGTGGTGGTTTATGGGCCTAGGAGGAGGAAGTTGTGTAGGGGTACTGAAAACATCTGTGTAATCATCTAGGATGGATGAGATGGAAGGTAGGGCGATGTCTTTGTACGATTGGATGGAACTTGGGTTTGTTAAGGATAAGCACATGAGGTAGGCTTGAATAGGCTCTTGGGCTATGAGTTTGTGGAGCTGGGAGTTGGTGATAGGGCAAGGGGTAAGGCAAGAATTACCTTTAAGTATAATAGGTTTGTCTTTGTGGGAGAAGCTCATGGTCATTTTTTTGTAGTTGGTGATGATTGGTCCCAAAGTAGATAACCATTGTATGCCTAGAACAACATCAACACCCTGTAGGTCGAGAACATATAAATCAAGAGTGAAGTTATAATGACCTTGTAGAGCTAGGGAAGTCGTTGGGCATAACCCTTTGGAGAAGAGGTTGTCGCCATTTCCGACTTGGACCTGAAATGGTGTAATGGATTGTACTGGTAAGTTCAAGTGTTTAGCGACGCATTCAGTGTTGAAATTGTGGGTACTACCACTGTCACCCAGAATCGTCACCAATAAACCATGGACTTGTCCTGTGAGACGAAATGCTTTGGAAGAGCGGTGTCCAAAAAGAGCATGGAAACTTATTTTTGGAAAGGTGGGTGACTTAGTGGTAGTTTCCTCATCGGTTTCTTGGGTATTTCCTCATGATCATCGACCACCATATATAAGAACATAGCACCGAGTTTGCATTTGTGGCCGAAGACATTTTTTATCACAGTTGTAGCATAAGACTTTTTCTCTTCTGGCAAGAATTTCTTGTGGAGACAACCATCGGATAGGTAATGAGGCGGAGCTGGGGATCGTTGGCTTAGTTTAGGAAGTAGTATTTGGTGGATTACATGGCAACCAACGTGAATAATGTTCATCTGTTTCGGAGAAGTTTCTAGCTAAACCCCATGTGGCATGGAAGGTTGCAGGTAAGTGGGCTTGGACGTCACTTCGGACCTTGGGTTTAATTAAAATTTAAGTTATATCGCATTGCATGTAAGGGGCAGATTACGTGGAGATAGGAGGAATTAGGAGAAGAGAGGGAGATAAGAATTTTGTCAAGTCACTCATGAGTTTTATTCTGGCCCAACATAGGCTATTTAAAGGAAATACAAATCCTAATTTAGAAATTTAAAGTACTGAATTGAAGGAAAAACTATTCCTACTAACATGGATTAAAATAACAAACTTCCTCGGATTTAATTTATTTGAATTGAGATGAGATCTTTATTCAGTTGGAAGCTAGATTTACGGTTGCACATGCTTGACCAAATTTTGCTGGACATAATCCTTCAGGTACATTGGGCTCCTATTAATGCGGCTGGGTCTCTCAATTGCAATGGACCTCTCAGTTGTTTGGGCCGCTACATTGCAAGATTGTTGATGGAGGATGAAGCAAGAAATAGATTCTAAACATTGGAACATGAGCAAGAAATAGATTCTAAAAATTGGAACATGAGCTTTTCTAGTAGTCTAAACTGTTGTGAGTTAAGGTAATTCGATTATGTTCTCCACGTTTATTTTCTTGGGAATTCTTTAATTGATTTTTTTTTGGTGGCGTTTTAATTTATTATGTTGTATCGCACAGAGAACTTAGACCCTCTAACTCTCATCAGAATATTGAAGACCCTTTGCCAAGACTTCAGGTTAGAGAGGTTACGGTAAGATATGGTCTTGGCCACAGTAGCCCAAGTCAATCACCATAAAAAGCTCGTTCCCCATATCTCTAAAATCCATTATTTTAATTCCATCCTCATGCATTCAATCTTCATTCATGTGCATAATATATGACAGCAATTTTTGATAATGATGAACAAAGGTTCTTAATATGACATTTTTTGAATTTGGACAATGACATTTATTTGAAAAAAAAGGGCAATTTGGCCATGTTGACTCTAGTCATAGTTGTTTTCCCTGTTATGATAGCAATCTTGATAATGATGAACAAAGGTTCTTAATATGACACTTCTTAAATTTGGATAATGACACTTATTTAATAACAGAGGCCAATTTGGCCACGTTGACTCTGGTGGTTATAGTTTTTTCCCCATGACTATGAAAGCTTAGTAATAGGTTGGTTTCTTACCCTGAGTCAGATGGATTTAACCAAATAACATAGAGAGTTTCAAAACACGTACGAGATTGCAGTCTCACTCGATCCTCCCAGGTAGAGATAGGAATTTTAGAGCACAAACTTATTTTCCTTTGAGTGAACAAGTGAAATATGTTAAGCAAAAAGATTTATGTGGTATCAATATCTTCACATTTTAGAATTTATGGTATATACATTGACCTAATAGGCCACAGAAGCATATATTTTTCTCATTCAAAACATTCAATATTCATGGAATCCTAAAGGACACATCCATATTTGTTTAGAATATGTTTTCATTTTCAATTGTTTTTTTTTCTTTACTGTTGGTTTTCATGTAGGTGTGCTCTACTGTGGCCCTCTTACCCTCACAAAAACATTGGCGAATAGGTCTTTAGGTTTGCAGATATGTCAAGGCTTGATTCGGAAGAAGAGGGTCTAATTACAAAAAAGAGGTACTTTAGGTTTGTAGGGATATCAACTCTGGATTTGGAAGAAGAGGGTCCAATGACAAAGAAGAGGTATTTCGGGTTTGTAGGCATATCTAGGATGGATTCAGAGGAAGAGAGTTCAATTAATGACAAAGAAGTGGTACTTTGGAGTTTATGTTGAAGTAGGGTACAAACACAATCATCCTACAAACTACAAGAGATTTTTAGAAGATGAGGGCCTACTTGCTGGGGGCCCCAATAACACTAACCAGATTATTTTTGGAACAAGTGTTAGAATTAATTGTTATGAGCCCAGTCCAGATGGATTATCAAAAAGAGGGATGAATGTTCCCAAAGCAGTTGGCCATTTTCTTAAAAACAAAAGTTGTGGGATATGATCTTCAACCATTTTCTAGATGAGATCCCACAATTTTTAAAAAAATGACCAATTGCTCTTGAAACATTCATCCATATTTTTGATGATCCATCTGGACTAGCCTCATAGTAATTAATTCTAACACCTATTCCAGAAATAATCTGGTTAGTGTTGTTGGGGTCCCTAGCAGGTATGCCCGCATCTTCTGAAAATCCCTTGTAGTTTGCAGGATGATTGTGTTTGTGCCCTAACTACTTCAACATAAACTCCAAAGTACGTCTTCTTTGTCATTGAACCCTCTTCTTCCGAATCCATCCTACATATGCCTGCAAACCCGAAATACCTCTTCTTTGTCATTGGACCCTCTTCTTCCAAATCCAGAGTTGATATCCCTACAAACCCAAAGTACCTCTTCTTTGTAATTGGACCCTCTTCTTCCGAATCAAGCCTTGACGTATCTGCAAACCCAAAGTAGCCCTTCCGAATCAAGCATATGTTTTCTCATTCAAAATCAAATGTTAACTGATTTAGCTTAGGGTTGATGGACTTTAATTTCGTGTGTTGTAAAACTGTAATGCCCTGATGACGAACAGCAAGACTTAAGTCTTGTCACGGTTAGTTACAAAAAATCCTTGGATCTATACCCCAGGGGTTGGTTAGAAACGAAAACATATAGATTTTTTAAAGGGAATTGAAAAAGATAAAAAAAATTGAAATTGCAAAAATTCAAATAAAGTAATTCCCAAAAAATGAGTTTTCAATTATTTATTAAGTTTCATCATTAATTCTTGGTAACAAACCTGATTTAAGATTTTATAATTTTAAAGTGCCTTTTCCCTTTCTTTAAATCCGTCAAAATATTTAATTGTGTAATACATATTCAATGAATGATTTAGTAATAAAAGTAAGATATATAAAGCAACAAAGTAAATTTACTCATATTTATTCCAATTATAATTTACTTTGTGACTGAAACGAATACTCTCTTTTTTTATTTGATGCTCAAATTAAAAAATAAATAAATAAAAACTAGACTAGTTTTATTAAACTTAGTTTTTTTAATATATATATATATATATATATATATATATATATATATTTTATATCAAAATATCTTAAGCACAATTCAAATCCAAATTATCAATTTAATCCAAACCAAATAATATGTTTACAATCTAAAATTAGATTGTTCTCAATAAAACAACTCAAAATTATCTAAAACTAAATAATCTCAAGTCTTGAACTAAATCAATAAAAGGAAAAACACTCCCTTGTGATCTCCAATTGTAAGCCCTAGGCTTTAACTTCCTCTATGCTCCTCCCAAGTTGTCTCCCAAATAGCTTACACTACCATATAAAATTCCTCACCAAACCTTAAAAACGTCACTATCATGTAAATAATTTGTGGAATAGTAATTGAGAAGGAGTGGGTCTCGTGGAGATCAAGATGAGAATTGAGACGCATGAGAGGAATGGAATATTAATGGATTTGGAGGTGGGGTCCGCGAGATTGAATGGATAAAAAGGAGATGGTGTGTGTGTCTGCTCTGCGTCCGTCTTCAGCTTCTTCGCGTCTTGCAACGTCTATCTAAAACCTAGCAGCTGCATACATCCCAAGGGTATTCATCTTCGTTAATTATAGGAAAGAAGATGGGAGCTATAGGTATTCACTTAAGCCCAACAAAATCTAAGAAGCCCAATAAAATTCTACCATTGGATTTCTTTTTGGCTTCCTTGAAAAATTCTGTACTATAGGATATTCCAATATTTTTTATTGGCATACATTAAATAAAATCATAAAATCATATATTTAGAAATATTATTAAATCATAAGATAACGATGAAAATATTAAATTAAGTTCAATAATCTCATGATTAATTCAGATTTACATTATTTCCTAAAATTGACAAACAACTCAAATATTATCTAATAATTCCAAATTAGCCTAAATTAGTCCCCAAAATAAATGAATAAGGCGAGATAAAATATATGAAAATTGGGATTTATCAATCATCAACCGCCTCTCAAGAAGACATCAAGAAGGAAACAAACAACCACATTTTGGTTCTGTTCTGCTTCTTCATTTCTACTTTTGTTCCTCTTTTCTTCTATTTTCAAGACTAGTACTGTTTTAGTTATTTTTTCAAGACAGGTTTTGTTTTTCTAGTTCCTGATTCTATTTATGGGATGGTTTATGGTTCTACCAACCATTAAAATAATAAGAAAACATCAAAAACTCATCAAGACACCACCAACAAGTTCTGTGCTTCTTCATTTCTAGTTCTGTTCTTCTTTTTTCTAATTGTCCAAAAACATTGTTTCCTCTTCATTCCCAATTTTTTGCCATAGTTAGCAGTGGCCTCGCTAGTGTGGCAATGTGTAGGAGTATAATGAAGTTTTTGATGAAGATGTCACAAGATTATATCTCCAGCTCTAAATGCCAAAAGAGTACCTTGCTGAAGCATTTGTGGGTGGATTGAAAGATGAACTCCGTGACTCAATCGAATTCTTTCAACCAAGAACCGTGAGTGGGACTCATGCTTTCACTTGAATGGAAGAATTAAATCTGCAGAGGTGAGCCAAGAAAGTAGAGAAAGCAAGAAAGGGTGCCGCGGTTCAAGAAGAAAGCCTTGTTGACCATAAAGTGTCAAATGTTGTTTATTAATGTGGCAACACGTTCAATATTGATATTCTTGGTGACCCCCAACTAGCTTCTATCGAATATCAACTAGCAGAACAAGACGCTTCTGCTTGTCCAAAAAAGAATAAGACTCAAGAAGTACACCTAGAGGCGTAAGAACTTTCTGTTGCTCAAGAAACAAATGTTGATGATCATGAAGTTTCTATCAGTCATGACGATGATGTGTCTTCAAACCCCATCAGCGATGTTTCAACCTCTGTTTTGGCAAGTTTGGCGTCGGTTCCTCCACTTTTGTAAGGCAATGTCTCTGTTTTAAACCCTTAACTTCCACTATCATTGGATAGAAAGCTTAGAGTAAATAGGTCTCTGAGTTTCAACCCTGTTGAAGCTTTGCACGCAACTTTAATGGCAACAAGCAGAAGAGAAGCATCAAACTTCAAAGTTGAAGTGAGAGACCAAAGAAACTCGATGTTCATGAACGTTTTCAGGAGGAACACGGAAGCCACAATACTGGAATCGTGACTTTTGGCTTTGTTCAGAATATTCTGGACATAGTTGACTCCTCTATTTCTGATTGTCGAGGATTGGAGAGTTCGAATGTGCTTTTAACAGTGAAGTTGGCATCACCATAAGCTCCATGTTCATCGCTAGCAGTCTCTATCCCTTTGCTGCCATGTGGTTCTTGTGCTTTGTTGCTATCTCTATTGGTCGTTCCCGCAGTTCGTGAGTCTATACAAATTGAAAGAGTAACATGGCAAGATGAGAATTGTTTTGAATAAAAATGTCTTGTCCTAGGAGCTACGTGGCTGAGCAAAAATCAATCAGAAAAGTCAAAAGCACAGCTAGTTGCCGTTGGTTATGATTAGTTTTGATAATGTCTTATATAGATACCATTAGTAAGAGCAAAAAGTTTATAGCACATATATTGACTAATTGCTACATTTAATGTAGATTTGTTTATATGGAGAAAGAACAAGAGAAGAAAAGAAAGAAATAGTTCAATCATGAAGAATGATCAAGAAAAGAGAAGAAAGAAAGAAAAACTTGCCAAATGGAATGAGAAAATTATCATACAAGTTTTTAGATTGATTCTTGAAGTCTCCACGATCAAATGAAAGTTAGAACAGCTCAATTCAGAGTTAAAACAAGTATATATCAGGTTCTGGATGAGCAAAATCGAGCCAGATACTTAAAAGTCAAGTTTATTGCATTGCTGGAAGTGATCTGCCTCTGGATTATGAGAAAACTCGAGTTTAGGACACAAAACTCGAGTCTGGAACTCAAAACTCGAGTTAGTCACTTAATGACTCGAGTTTGTAGTGTCTTCAGCAACTCTAGCGTCTCTGGATCATCAAAACTCGAGTTAGACAATGTAAACTCGAGTTTGGAACTCAAAACTCGAGTTTGTAGTGTCTTCAGCAACTCTGGTGTCTCTGGATCAGCAAAACTCGAGTTGGCCAATGTAAACTCGAGTTTGGAACTCAAAACTCGAGTTAGTCACTTAATGACTCGAGTTTAGCAAGCTTTCAGCAACTCTGTCCAACTCTGTTTCACGATCAGAACTGGCGACCTCTGGTAATTCGATGATATCTCCCAAACCAGAGATCGGTTTAAGGTGAAATCAATTTTGTATGAAACTAGACATCCAATTCGTCATGTGGACAAATTCTCATGCCCAAAGAAGCTGAGATGAGAGAGCTATGAATTTTTGAAGTTGACCTATCTGTTAACGTCACCCAGCAGACCCAGGTTCAGTAATTTGAGGATATCTCACAATCTACAAATCGAAATGAGCTGAAATCGGTGGCATATGAAAATATACTCACATACCTTTCCAGAAACATAAAGATCATGGAAAACAAAGATCAAATGAGTGAGGTATGAATTTTTGAAGTTGACAATCAATTCAGGATGCTGGAAAAACGTTAGCTAAAGAATAGCCTTCGTTCATCGGATCATAACTGTCAGATTGCAATGAGTTTAGAGCTGATTCTTCTTGCATTGGAAAGAAGACTTAAAGAGTCTTATGGAGATAGGTACTGGATTCCAGGAATTGATCTTCATCAAGTCAGAGAGCAAAGAACTTGTGAGAAGAATATTTGATTAGGCCATGGAGAAGAAAACTCGAGTTTGTGTTAGCAAACTCCAGTTTTGGACTTGACAGAGAGCAAGATGTTTTCATCTCTTAAGGAAACTCGAGTTTGAGTTAGTAAACTCGAGTTTGTGGCAGACAGAGAGCTCCTCAATATTTTGATTTGACAAACTCCAGTTTGTGTTTCTAAACTCCAGTCTGGAAGTTCTTGAACTTAGGCTTATCCTCGTAACAAAGCCCCAAACTCGAGTTAGTCACTTAATGACTCGAGTTTAGCCTTATATTCAAGTGTGCTCCAAAACTCAAATCGCGACATTCCTCTCTGGAAGACCTAAACTCGAGTTTGGATTTCTAAACTTCAGTTTAGCCCGCTGCAAACTCCAGTTTAGTTTTCCAAACTCCAGTTTGTGTCGCTGAAGTATAAAAACCAGATTGCACCAATTTGTGAGATCTTGATGGGTTAATCTGAAATTATCATATCATGTTATATTATTATTCCTAACATTATTGATCAAGTTTTTGATAAGTTTTAGACAGGTTCATCACAAGATCAAGGCGAAATCAAGATCCAGAATAAGTACATTAAATGAAGAACCAAGAACAGGGCTGATCTTTCTCCCTTATCCCAGATGTTCAGTTCAAACCATTGCAACACATTAAGATCACTTCAACGGTCGAATTAAGATCGTGGAATGACTAAAAATATGGAAGACGCCCTGCAACAACATATCCCAAGATTCCAGTTGAGAATCAAAAGAACAGAGCAAAATATACAACTGTCATATTCCAGATTTACTATTGAACTTTGAAGAATCAAAGAGAAGAAAATGCAACGGCTATTTCCTCTTCTTCATCTATATAAGAAGCCCAGAAATGAAGAACAAGAGACACAGATACAAGAGGAAGAGCAAGAACAGGGACGTGAGCTTACACAATGAAAATGCCAATACTCTAACGTCTGCTTCATCTACTCTCTGAATATCTCATGATCATATATCTAGCTTAGAGAGTGAGATTATATATATTGTGCTTCAGTGATTATTAACTTTCTTCTGAGAGAGAAGATTCATTGTAATCATCCTATTATTCTGAGAGTTACTCAAGATTGGGAAATCTTGAGTAGGAAACACTTTGTTGTGATTATAGCTTGTAAGGGGAGTGAATCTGAGTGTGGGATTACTTCGAGTACAGAGTATGTAATCAAGCAAGTGAATTGATTACAGTTTATAAGGGGGAGTGAATCCTAGTGAGAGGATTACTTCAAGTACAGAACGTGTAATCAAGTTCAAAGCAAATAGTGGATTGAAAATCTCAAGTGAAGCTTGGGGACTGGACGTAGGTCAAAGATTGGACCGAACCAGGATAAATCACAGTTTGCATACTCTCTTCCCTTATCTTTTACATTTCCAGTATATGCTCATCTTTGAATATCTAATTGTCAATTTATAACTTGCGAAAAGTTTTTTTTTTAAAGTTCCTAAAGTTTATCAAACACCCAATTCACCCCCCCTCTTGGGTGATAACCAGGTCCAACAGTTGCCACCTTCCCAATTTTCCAGCTATCTTGCAATTTCTCTTTGTGGTAGAAAAATGTTGATGGGCTACAACTGGATGGCATTCTCTTTCAACAGAATTTTAAGGGTACAATGGGTCTAATAATTCCTATGGGCTTTGAAGTTAGCAAAGGGGAAGTGATGAGTAAATCACATACTTGAGGTCAATACCCATAAAATGAGGATTCAGCTGTATTCCATACCACCTGTTAAGTTAGAGAAAATAAATTTTAAAAAGTGTTGAACCCAACAATTCAATTGATTCAAGGGAGTAAAATAAACTATTTTACTCCTAAATGTAGCACCTAGTACTTCTTCATAACACAAACATGACACCTCAAAATATGACCCAATATAAGTTCTTTTCCCTATAAGTAATTGAACAAATCAATTCCCTAAATCCAATTTACATTTCAAACTTTGATTTAGCATAAGCAACAAAACTCCATTCCCCCATTAAAACTACAGTTTGAAAAGAAGCAAAGAGTAAACTTGAGAGACAGTCGTTTGTTTCAATTCAAAATTTCTGGTTTTAATAGCTCTGGCAACTGCAAACCCTAAACTGCTAAATTTTATTAAGCAAGCTTGTCATGCCGAGATTGTGTAGGGTTCCTCTTCTAAAATTATTACCAATTTCTTAACTTTGAATGAGTCTAAAATGTGCTCTTTTTCCAATCTCAGGTTTATTCTATTCAACATTCATGTAACTAGCACTTTTAAAATTTGTAAACTTTATCATATTTAACAACACACTAGAGAACTCAACATATTCAATATTGGCTTGGATTGATTTTGATTCTATAAACAGACTCAACAACCATTTCCTAACAAGCAGTTTCCACCTCCCCTCCTCTTCCTACATTCACCTTGAATGTGACCCCTCCACCTCCTCCTGCTGATGAGGAGGGTGTTATTACCTCTACTCCTACGCACGCTAATATTGCCCGCCCTAAGAGTGGCCCTAATGATTAGGCTCTAGATAGTTAACTTTTTATTTCTATTTTTGAGAAATTTTATGTATTTCAAATGTTTGTTATCTTTTATTTGTATACATTTCATAATATGTCCGCTAATTTAAATACCAGCACAATATTTATCATAAGTATAATAATGGAATAATATTTTAATACTTATATTAATGTGTTATTATTAGCGTTAATTATATTATAAACATTTGTTATTGAAAATAGAAAAGGTTATATATATTTATTTAAAAGTATTTATCATAAGCAAAATAATGGAACATATTTTAATACTTATATTAATTTATTATTTTTAATGTTAATTATATTATATAACAATTGTTATTGAAAATAGAAAAGGTTATACTTATTTATTTAAAAATATTTATCATAAGCATAATAATGGAACAAATTTATATAGATATATAAAATATAAATTGTTATATTTTGTAGCAGTTTTCCTAAAATTTCTACTATTAAAGTATAAAATTTGAAATTCAAACTTTTTAAAGACCCTAGATATTTGTAGCGGTTTAAGTCCTAAACCGCTACAAATGTAAACGATCTTATATGTGAACTGCCAGATTTGTAGTGGTTTAAACAATAGCCTCTACAAGTTTATAACTAAAGTAGCAGTTAAACAAGAGGATTTACTCCGCTACAAAAGGTATTCAACTTTGTAGCAGTTAGTGTAACGGTTTTTAAACTGCTACAAATTATCCAATGTTGCATATTAGCCCAATAGATGTGGTGAAAATAATTAAGCATTCTCTCTTCAACTATATTCTTTCCATTTTTGTTCACTACATATGGATAAGTCGTGGATCAAGTTGCCGCACAATTCTCCCTCATATTTGACAATATTGAACACTTTCTTAGATTTCGCTTTCTCTCACACTAGTTATAATAGTTAGATTGTGTGTCTGTATTGTTGATGCGAGTTTAAGAAGTGGCATACACGAGAAGTTGCTAAGGAAAATTTGCTTATGAAGCATTTCATGGAACAATATACATTCTGGGGAGTTCATAATAAGATACATGGTATGAGATATAGGGATCATCTCACTCAAAGTTCAGAAGTAGGAAATCAATTAGATCAAGATGATCCTGTTAATAAAGTTGTTCGTGATGCTTTTGGTTTTCAAGATGAGAACTTCACCATAGAAGCTCAGGCTGCAGAATCTATTTTCTTCAGGAATGATACAACTCGGGAATTTTTCAGCCTCATAGATGAGGTTGATCGTCTATTGTATGCAAGTTGTCAGAAGTACTCTAAATTATCTTTCTTGTGTGGGATCACTTATAAGGAAATGTCAATGTTACTAGAATTACTGAGATGCTTTCCCTAACGTGAACATTCCCGCAACCTTCTACAAGGCCAAAAAGAGAATTAATAGATTAGGCTTGAACAACGAAAAAAAATTGATGCAGGCCCAATGCCTGTATGTTGCTTTATTAGAGAGATAATGCTCGCAGGGAGACTTGTAAGAAGTGTCACACTTCAAGGTTTAGGACAGTTCGGAAGGGGAAAGCCAAAAGAATAAGCCAGCAAAGATTATCAAGTACCTTCCTTTAAAACCTCACTTATAAAGACTGTTTATGTCATCTAAGACATCCAAGCATATGAGATGGCATGAAGTTGAAAACAATGATGAAGGTAAACTTAGACATCCACGGGATGCTAAAGCATGGAAAGCGTTTGACTTAGACTTTCCAGCTTTCATGACAGACCTTGGAAATGTCCAACTTGCTTTAAGGACTAATGGTTTTAATCTATTTCGGAATCTTAGCACAAGCTATATAGTATTTGGCTAGTTGTCTTAATACCCTACAACTTGCCCCAGGATGTGTATGAAATAAAGCTCCTTCATTTTATCTTTGATTTTTCCGGGCAAAAAGGCACCGAGAAATGATATCATTGTGTAGAGTTGTTAGATTTATGGAATGTTGGCATTGAGGCATATGGCGTACATAAGAAGACATTGTTCAACTTGTGTGTAGCCTTAATGTAGACGATAAGTGACTTTCCTGGCCTGGGAACATTATCCGGGTGGAATGTACATATCGGCCCTGCATATCCAGCTTGCAATTATAACTTTAACTTAATGCGCCTTCCTTCCCTATAATTGAAAGTGGTGCTTCATGGGTCATCAAAGGTTTCTCCATGGTAAGCACAAATTTAGGTTGCAACGCAATCAGTTCAATAGGCAATAGGATAAAAGATGACCTCTTTAGAATTTATCTAATGCATAATTCTTAAAGCAGCGTTGATGTTGAGTTTAGAAAAAACAACGATGCAGCAACCAGGACTTTTGCCTATGTGCCTCAGTAATGACAAAAGATAAGCATCTTCTTCATTATTCCATATTGGAAAGATAATTTGCTTCGACACAGTCTTGATGTCATGCACATTGAAAAAAAAAAGTGTGCGACAATGTTCTATACATGATTCTTAACAAACCATGCAAGTCAAAAGATCTTCTTCATATAAGGAAAGATTTATGGGACATAGGAGTTCGTGGAGCCATGTTACCGGATGAGCATGACTGATTTCAACTGGCAAAATTCACTTTAACAAAACTGAATAAAGAAATCTTCCTCATAACGTTGAAGAAAATAAAAGTTCCTAATGAGTATTCAAGCAACATTTCACAAAGTATTGACATGCAGGCTTGAAAGGTTGCTGGGCTGAAGAGTCATGAGTCACATGTGTTTTTGCAATAGTTCCTTCTGGTGTCCATCCATAATACACTGCATCTCGATATGTCAATTGTTTTGGTAAAGCTATGTTCTTTCTTTCGGAAGTTGTGTTCCAAGGTTTTGATCGTAGATGAACTAAAGCAATTGCAACAAAAAATCATTCTTACACTACGTCATTTGGAGATGATATTTCCTCTGTCCGTTTTTACGATGATAGTTTACCTAACAGTAAACATTGTTCACGAAACAAAGCTCGCTGGCCCAATTCACTACTAATAGATATATCCTATTGAGAGATACTCATTTAAAACAAATTACATCAACATTACTTGCTAGTCACATATTTCATCATTGATATATCAACATTTGTCCTTCTTTACTTTATAGGATTCTTTGGAAATTGAAGTCTTACATAAGGAATAAGGCATAGCCTGAAAGTTCAATAGTAGAAGGTTATATATGGGATGCAATCCAGTATTTTTGTTCAAGGTACTTTGATGACACTGAGATGTCTTTCAACCGACTGCCTCAAGTAGATGATTGCCTTTAGCCCAAGCCATCTATAACAAAGTTGTTAATCCCTTGTGTTGGTAAACCAGTTGGTAGAAGTGAGAACTTCAAGCTGACAACAACTGAGAAGTTCTAAGCACATAGACATCTCTTGATTAATTACGCTAAAGGCAAACCATACCTTCAGTAAGGATTGTACACAAATATATGTTATCCTATATATTTTACATTTTATACTTACATTTCATGATCATCATCTCATGCTTAATTGCAGGAAATTCAAAAGTCATGTGAAGCGTCAACTGAGGATCCATTTACAGACATCCTCCAAAATTAATAGAAATGTCCACAGAGAATTCTTGGTTGGTTTACATGGAGAATACTAAATGACTACAACACGCACTCACCAAAATTTAGAGCTCTCGCGCTTGACCCACTTGACCACGCCCAAATATTTACGACATATAATGTCAATGGTTTCAAGTTTTGCACAGTTTCATGCGATTAAGGATGGCTAACCCAAAACTCAGGTATTTATGGCTAACAAGGAGTTATGCGAGCAGTAGTGACAGGAAGATGCAGTTTGGTGACATCCCGCATTATGGAAAGCTACTTGATGTGGTCAAAAAAATTACCAAGATCATTTTACTGTGACGTTTTCAAGTGTTCGTGAGCAAATATGATAACTTCTTAGGGAATCACAACTAACAACTTAGGCATCATATTAGTAAATTTCTCCTAGCATATTCACATAGGCTAGTCTCAAGATCATAAGCCATATATTTTTACCTCAAAGGCATATCATGCTATTATGTCACAGATGAGAGGCGTAAGGATTGGAATATGTTGGTTCACTTAAAGCTTCAGACCTTTATGACATGGGTGATGGTGAGAACGTCACCTACAAGAGTAAGCCATTCCAGCTCGCCAATTTTGAAAAATGTTAGTTCCCTATATGTTTTGATGATGATTAACATCCAAAGACAATGTAAGTCTAATGATCTAGGCAAAATATTTTCATCTAAGTCAAAATCTTAAATGATATTAGTTGATCATGTTTGTTGTCGGAATGACTCGAGTCAAGGTTTATTGACTCAAGTCAATCCCCTTTTATACTTTGCAAAAATGATACATTGACTCGAGCCATAAAATAACTAACTCGAGTTTGGGACTAAACTTGAGCCAACATATTCTATGGCTCGAGCCAACTGCTTTTCAAACTTAAAATTTCAAATTCATTGTTCACTTGACTCAAGCCTGTGTATATTGACTCTAGCCAAAGTTTTGACCGTTATATTTAAAAATGAAGTTTGACTTGAGCCACCACTTAATGACTCGAGTCAGAGTCTTGCTTTCAATTTGTGAATTGCTTTCCTTCGCGATTGACTCAAGCTTGATTGTCTGCCTCGAGTCTAGAGGTTGACTTGAGCCATGATTATTTGCCTCGAGTTATGTTTCTTTTATGTTTTTAAATGATCATTTAATTCTTGCTCGAGTCATGGTTCCTGCTGACTCAAGTCTAAGCCAAAACTCGAGCTATGTATTTTATTGCCTCAAGTCAGTGTTATGAAAACATTCTCCATGCTTTTTAAACGAAGGATTGACTCGAGCCAATATTCATTTAACTCAAGTCAATTTGTCTCTATTTCTTAATTCTCATCCTCGACATCTTGAATCCTTAAGCATGTTTTTAGATTCTTCATTTCATCTATCATTATTGTTCTTTAATGCATTTAACCAGTTTATTGATGAGTTTCAAATGATTACCATATAGATTAACACTGATTTTGAATAAAGCAACCCAATGTGTCAAGAGCATTTAATGCACTTACCTAAACCAACAGACATACCTCTCTAAACATTCAAAAGACATCTTGGGAAAGACTACTTCAGCTACTCTCCAATGGTCATAAATGGCATAAACAAAAGAAATAAAAGAATATTTATGACGGCGATTATTGAGACCTTTCATGCTTCATCTTCAACAACCTTTTAAAGAGTCACAACAGATTATTTTGAGCTTCAACGGTAATAAATGCCAACAACTATAAATATCTGAAGCATTGTATTGAATTTTCCATCTATTGAAACGTTGTGCAGTCAATTACTCAACTACATTTACTTGTTCATTAACTGTAACATCCCATTTTAAATGTGGCGGAAATTTTTTTTTTTTCAAAAGAATAGTAATCAGAGTCAAGCATTGTAGCAAGTGAGTAACTGAATTTAAAGATATATGTCCACAGTGTAATTATGTGCAGACTTGTTGTGGTATTGGTTGTGGTACTTGTTGTGTGATTTAGTATTGATATGCTGTTATGTTATTATGAATAGCGGTGACAACAGAAACAGCGGTTCGTGGTTTCGAATATCCTATACAGATAATATTACTTATATGAGTATTCAGAACCAAAACGGGCATTTTAGGTATAAATTACCATTTTGCCCCTAATTTGACTTTTCGGCGGAATTTCGCCAGCTGAAGATCTTTTCTTCCTCTTCGAGAATACTGGGTTTTCCTGACCTTATATTCTTGTTAAGGATACTCTGTTATCAGCCGAAAATCCTCGGTAATCACTACCGGGTACAGAAATGACGTTGGCCGGTGCCATCTTCTGGATAAAAATTCGCTGATCAATAATATATTACCAATAGGTTTTATTTGTTAATATAATATTCCAGATAAATAATTATCCGGGTATTACATTAACTAAGCTAATATCTTCGGATATTTTCATTGTGCTTCAGTGTTCGTATTTTATCTACTCTTTAAGAGAGTTAATTACTTATCAATTTTCTATCAAGTCTTAAGGTTGCGGAACCTTAAATGTGGATGTACATTTACAGCTTGTAAGGGAGAGTAGTCCTGGTAAGAGTATTATCATAGTATTAAGCATGTAATTGTGTCAGTTGTTAAATTAGTTGAAAATCCCAAGGTGCTTGGAAACTAGACATAGGTCGTGGAATTAGACCGAACTAGTATAAACTCTTGTGTTCATCTTCTCTCTTCTTCTCTCTGCATTCTTTAGTGTTTGAGGGAAAAGTTTTCAAAATCACCTATTCACCCCCCTTTAGGTGATATTCCACCTTCATTTTCTTCCAAAATGACAATGACAATTTATCTATAGTTCAGAGATTTTTTTAATACGCTTTAAGAAATAATATTTAATTTATGTTTAATTTATGTTCAAACATATTAAACTCACAAGTAATAGTTTCTCCTCACTTTTTTTTGTAGGGATGGCAACACAAATTGATATAAAAAATTATGCTTATGATAACATATTTAATTTGTAATCCTCTATTTTTTTGGAAAAAAAAAACCATATATAATTTGTAGTGGTTTTATAACCGATACAAACTAAACTCAACCACTACAAACACAGTCGCATAAACCACTACAATCAACAACCGCATATAACAAACATCATATAAACGGTTACACAGATATCCTATAAATACCCCTACCACATCTCATTTTATATACTTCTTCATGTCTTCCCACACTCATATTCTCTCATTTTCTCTTATCTGTCAACATTGTTTGAAGAGGTTAAGTGTTTGAAGAAGTTAAGCGCCGATCAATGATGAATATTTCTTTAAAATTTTTACTTTCTCATCTAACTCTGTAATACTAATCCCCCCCCCCAATTTTAAGGACCTTGTTCAACATTCCGTCTCCTTTCATATACATTAATTTTATAATCAATATTATTTAAAGGAAAACATAATTAATTCTTATTATTATCTACACATTCTCATTTTTATACACCTATATAATAACCATATCTAATCAAATTTCATATACTAATATCAATTATTTTTAACATTAATATTTATCATTTCTATTTAAATTATTAGTTAATTACCAAAATAATCTTAAACTACTTGTTCAGTTTTTTTTTCTTTAAATGTTACTCTTTTCTAGCGGTTTTTTAACCACTATAGATTCTGACATATAAATTTCAACATAATTTTGTAACAATCTTACAATTGCTACAAAATTGGATAATTTTTTTTAAAAAATGGCAGCCAAAATTTTTTCCAAAAAATTTCTAGTAAAATTTTGTAACGGTTACATAATCACTACACTATAAATTTAAGCATTCGTTCAATTTTTTATTAGCCAAGAAACCACAACATTTTGCTACTATTTTTCAATTTTTTCTTTATGTATTTGGTAGCAGTTATATAACCGCTACAACTTTGGTTAATTTCATTTTATAGTGGTTACTAAACCGTTGCAAAGTCTTTACACACGACCTCATATAGTCTTAGGTAGTAAGAAACCACCACAAGTATAGTAGCGGTTAAGTTACATGTAGTAGTAGGTTTTGGAAATTGCTATAAAGTTGCTTGCAACAATATATTTTGTAGTGGTTTTAACAACCGCTATTAATGTCTTCTTTAGCGGTTAAAACCACTACAAAACTGTCATTTTAACCACTACAAAAGGTCTTTTTTTTGTAGTGATTAGAGAACATACATTGTATTGAACTACATACATATTGGTCATAAGAAGGGAGGTTGGAGTGAGTTCTTTGCTAGGATTTACTGGCTCTTGTAGCATTGTCATAATAAGAGGATCTTGTTGGTAGAAGCTCTTAGATTGTCATACAATTTAGTGGATCTTCCAAGTTATCCTTAGTTACATGCAAATCCTATTACCAACATCACCTGCAAATGAGAGAGTTGATCTAAGTCATGCTTAAGGGCATTGTCCTTAAGACCTATTTTGTAATTACCAGCATATAAGAGGCGGCACTCCCTAAGATTATACGAGCCCTTCTTGCAAAAATAGGGTGACCAAAACTATGGAAGATAATAGAACTCAGGAAGGCAAAACACAAGAGGAGGAAAGAGAAGTTGCTCGAAGGCTACAACTGAGTAGTTAGGTACTCAAACCTTCAATCTCATACCCTTTTATACACTACTACAGATGATATGGGAAAAATTTATATTGTATAAGACTTCACAAGTGGACAGGCTGTATGAAATAATAGAGAGCGAGTAAGATATCATTCTCATAAAGACTTGGTACCTAAACTTTCATTAAGCATTAATTGTACACTTTTGTTTAAGTTGAGCATCTCAAATCGAATTTAATTATGTGAAAAGAAATTTAAATAAACAAACTACTACAGTAATCAAATAAGCAACCCAGAGTCATTAATTCCGTATTGCTTCATAAACCTTGATTTCACTAATTTAATTAGTCTTAATATCAATTTTATCAATCTCGAGTAAAAATAGTTCTAAGTGCTTGTCGGTCCATTCACAACCCTTTCTTAAGTGTAAATTGTTAGGTCTAACATAATTACTCAAAAGGTAACAAAACTCGAACACACTTTTCAACAATTATATGGAGCCATTAGATATATGTCTATCTTCATCGCAAATTAAATCGTAATCTCTAATCCCATATTACTTAATCTCATAGCCTAATTAAAATTCCTTTCGTCAAGTTAAATCCTAATGCTCAAATTCATATTCAATGATAGCCAGTCACTAAATAGATAAAACTAAAAAAGAATAAGTAACCAAAATTAATATTAATTCTAACTAAAAAAATGAAAACAAAGTCTAACCCACCAATAACCTTATGGCTATTATAGGTTGTAATGGAGAATTAGCCACACATAAATTTATTCAAATACTAAATAGCACAAACCAGTTCATAATCCAAATAAAAGCATAGGATGACAAAAATAATAGAGAACAAAACATTGATATACCTTTTTTCTTCCTCCTGTTCTCACTATCAATGGAATCAAAAGAGGAACTGCAATATCAATAAATGAAGATTGAGAAGACAATGAATAGTAATGAAGAATAGCCCCTACAATCCCAAAATCAGTCAAACTAGTTCTTCTCTCTGGTCCCATGATGACAATAACATAGTATCCAACTACTGTCCAGGCCTCAAGTTGAACTTAAATGGTTGATTGCGTGATGGCAATGGTCGTAGGCGATGATGTGAAGAGTGTTAGAGTTGCCGGCGACGATGGTGATGTGATGGTATGGAAGGAGAGATAAAGGTATGGACTTCCAGCGCTTCTCGCCGCTCCACTGTTTTTTCTTTCTTTGACCAAGATCCCCCCCCTCGAGAGTCTCTCCTTTTTCAGACCCTCTTTTATTTTTTGGGTTAAGGCTACAAAAATTTGTGTTTTTTTAGGAGCATCACACACCAAGTGCTTTTTCTATGTGCAAAAGTGACTACGTGGTTACATATTAGTTGCGAAAATACTATTTCACTGTTAAGTTTGACTTTTTTTGTTGACTGGATGATGACGTGGCTTTTAAAGGTGCAAAAATACACATGTAATTTGGCTGAAAAAGCTCTCAATACCATGCGCTTTTTTTAGGTGCAAAAATACACATATGGTTTTGCCAAAAATACCATTTGGCTGTTCATTTGACTTTTTTGTTGACTGGACGATATCGTGGCTTTCAAAGCAACTATATGAAAAAAAAAAACATGCTAACTGGCTTTCAAAGTAATTAAAATTTATCATGTAATTACTCTATGAAAGTACACTTTATAAAGTGAGAGTTTATAAATTTTTAATACACACACACACACAAAAATTATATTATATGATATACATTATATATGATATGATATAATATAATAATATTACATATAATAACAGTGGGTGAGGGAAACCCATCGTGGGGAGGGGGTATATATATATAGTACAACACCCAACACACGCCCAGTGCGGACAATCTAACGAGAGAGAGAGAGAGAGAGAGAGGTTGTGGTAGAAATTATTTAGTATCAACAAGAAGCAAGTATTGATAAAAATAAGTTTGGAATAGAAGTAACGTTGGTTATTCTTTTATATACTTGTTAACTACACACACACAAGTGTGTGTGTTTGTATCACTACTTGAAAAGAGTGAATTTGCGACGGAAAGAATTCCGTCGTAAATTTTTACCTTTTTGCGACGGAAGTGAAATTCCCTCGCAAAATGTATGATTTTTGTAATGGAAATAAAATTCCATCGCAAAATGTTTGTTTTTTGCAACGGAATTCAAAAATCCCCCATTGTGCGATAGAATTTTAATTCTGTCACAAATTGCACTATTAAAAAACACAGAATTTACTACGAAATTTTGCGATGGAAAAAAATCCATAGCAAAAAGCAAACATTTTGCAACGGAATTGAAAATCCATCGCAAAAAGAAAACATTTTGCAACGGAATTCGGATCCATTGCAAAATTGAGACAAAATTGAAAATCCATTGCAAAAAGCAAAAATTTTGTAACAGAAATCGAATTTTGTCGCAAAATTTTGCGACGGAATTTGAATTCGATCGCAAAAATTTTACAATGGAATTCAAATTCAGTTCCAAAAATTTATTAAGCCCTTATTTTAATGCGTTGAGCTTCACATCGGACAGCAAATAAGCTTTTGTTACTTTGTGGCAAATGGAAGGTCCTTTGCTCCGTCTTCTCTCTCCGTCAGCTAGTCTCTGTGTGTGCTCACTCAATCGCTCTTCTCTCCTTCCTCTTCTTCTTCATCTCTCTGATCTGCTGATTGTACTGGTAAAATGTTGTAATCTTTCATTTTACAAGTCTAGCTTCCAAGTTTTGTTTTCTTTTATTTGTCAAATCAATCGCAACTGCCCGCAGATTTTCTTGCTATTTTCTGCAATTAATCCTCTATGTTTCTTGCTCCTGCTCTTGCGTTCCACTAGGTATGAGTGTATTGCTCCTTTCCTCATATTCTATTTTCAACAAATGATGATTAACATTCCTAACTGAGTTTTTCATTATTTGCAAAATTCTTTCGGGGATTTAGTCCTTTTATCTTTCGTTTTGGGATCAAAGGTATTGATCTTCACTTTGTCTGTGTGTTTTCTGATCGGCTAAACTGAGAATAGTGGTTGCCTGAAAGGTTCGGTGCTTCTCTTCAATGGATTTGTGTTCCGATTACTATCATTGTGGGTTTGCTAGTTTCTACTATGTAAGTCCATTGTCAGCTTATTGACGAATCTTCTACATGTAGGGTCTTTTTCTGCCACAGGACGATTTAACAAAGAGTGGGATTATAAATCATAATTTTCTCTCTTTATCTTCAATAGCACCTGTCCTACGGTTCATTCTCTTTTAGTTGTGTTTCAGCCACTCCTACTAAATTTACTCTACCCAAACAATAAATAAATTACCCTCACATGTATACTCTAGGTATATTAGAATTTATATTGGTGCTTGTTGATTGTTTCCAATAGAAAATATTTTGTGCACAAAGGTGGTGCTTCCGAGGTTATGGAAATTTTGGGAATCAAGCTGCTGAGGCTGATTAACATATGGAGGATTGTCAGGACTCTGGCTTTCGCCATTTCGTATGACAGACCTATTAAAACAACAAAGATAAAGATAATCGATTAGCCTTATAAAATTCTGAAGGATCAAGAGAAGACATGCTCGTTATATAATTACGACTTCCTGTTGCTGCACTTTTTCTTTATGGACTTTCAAAATAAAATCTAGAGGTTGCTTCAATATTTGTGTTAATGCTTATGTTTTATTTATTTATTGATACACCTTACTGCTTATGTTTTAACTTTCTCGCTTAATTCAAATAGTTTGATTGTTAGAGTGTTAAAGCCATATTTCTAGATGCCAGTGCAGCGGCTCTTCTAAAATATCGGTGGAAGGATGCTGCATTTAAATTATGGCCAGCATTTGACAATTCATGTACAATTTTCTTCTATGTTAATCTAGCTTAAGTGATCGAAGGCCTGTAGAAAGTGAAGATCAGATGAGATGGTTGTCATGGTCGTTCTTGATTATCAAATGCTAGAATATGTTGAGAGAATTACATATAATCTATCAAATAATCCTGTACTTTTCTGGCCTCTGATTCTTTCGTCTTCTGTGCAAAACATGATATTTTCTATAGTGATTGCTTTAACTTATTCTAAGTTTAACATTTTACATTGACAATAATATTGAATTATATTGTTTGGCCAACATAATATTTAACATTATAGAATATTAACTCATGGAATTTATAATATTTGTACCATTCGTAATATATTTATAACATTTTAAAATCATAATTAACATTAATTTATAGTAAATCAAATTAATATGAATTTAGTATCCTTCAAAATAAAATCATTATTATATATATTTTGTTTTTTCTTTGTAAACTTTTTATGATTGTTACCATATATTTTTATTAGTTACAAGTTTTCTTTATTTCGTATTTTTTATATTTTTTTAATGAAATATTATATATTATATTTTTTTTAATAAAAAGAATTTTGTGATAGAATTGGATTCCGTCACAAATTTGAAAATTTTGAGACAGAATTCAATTCCATCACAAATTTCAGAATTTTACGATTTTATAATTTTATACTTTTTTCCTCTGCAAAAATTCAAAATTTGTGGCGAAAAAGTAATTCTGTCGCAAATTCTGTCATTTGCGACGGAATTATTTTTCGTCGCAAATGTCAGAAATTTGTAGTGGAATTGAATTCCATCGTAAATGTTAGAAATTTTCCGTTGCAATTACGAAACATTTTTTGTGATGAACGAATTCCGTCAGAAAACAATTTTGCGATGGAAAATTGTGTTTTTGCAACGGAATTTTTTCGTCGCAAAAAATAACGTTTTTGGTAGTGTATGTATATATTAAATTGTTTTGGGACTTGTTGTGCTTATAGAGAGCTTGATTTGGAATTATATATTTGACTAAAATTATATTGATGAGATATATAGAAAACTATTCAAGTATGCTTGTGTGTATTAGAACTCATGGTTTTATATTTTAAAAACTTTTTAAGCATGCTTATGTGTTATGATGAAAATATCATTTATTATAAATGATTTTAAAATAACGATATATGTTTTAGATTATGTTATTTATTCTCTTAAGGTTGACTAAGGATGGATTATTTGATGAATCTTGTTTTAAACTATATTTGTGATTTGGAACTTGTTTATACTTGCCCATGTTGTGATTGTTTGTATTTTATGCATATGGATGGTTGTGGAGTTGTGATGGGTTGGAGTAAGGAGGAATTTATATAGGGAGAGCTTTTATCATGTCTCACTTGGTGTACAGTGGATGATACTTGTCAAGGCCCCTTCTTCCATGTTTTCCTTTTGTCAAGATTGGAGCTGGGGATATGTAACACCTTCTTAGTTGTATTCTTTCAAGGAGTTGAATTATGGTCTAGACTTGAGATATGCACTTTTGGCCGGATGTACGTATCTTAAGATCTAGTGCGCTTGAGACAATCTAGTTAAATGGATGTGTTTTCTGTTGAACTATATGTTAGCATATGGTTTCAGTCAATAGTTATAAGGCTAGTTAGGGGTAATAAGGATGGTCGATGTATCAATCATTTGCTTGGCATGTTATATATGCTATTTATGATTCAAATGATAAAATGTTTGTATAATTATTTTTGTAACAAGGTTGAGACATGTTTAGTGAAATCTCTTGTGAATGATATTTGAAAAATAAATTGATGCTCAATCGTTTTAGAACCTTTTTTGCGATAGGGTTTTGGTAAACAAATTGAGAACTAGTTTATGAAAGGTTTTATGTTGATAATAGTAATAAATTATTATAAGTTGAACTTAATTTTGAAACCGCGTATATTCTTGATCTTGGTTTGCATATGTATTTATGAATAACTAATTGTTACAAAGATTTTTAGATCTTATGGTTACTATATATATATATATATATATATATATATATATATATATATAATATTAAGGAGATCATTTTAGTATAGAGTAAGGGAAGGCACATATGGAATTAACCTTGAAGACTCTTTTGTACTCCTAGAACTTACATGTTATGTTATTTGTATTTGTCATGATCTTAAGACTTTCATATTTTATTAACTTTGAAATAATTTTGGAAATTTATTTTGACACTATAAATACGATTCTTCGTTGAACAAATTAAGTTTTGTATTTTTGATGATTTTGATGATAAATATCCTTATTGGCAATGTTTCAAATACTTTTGTTAAATATGTGGCTGTTGGATTTGAGTTTTTGCGCTAAGCACAAATGCATGGTGTGCCTACAATTTGCTTCACTGTGGGAAAGCTGTGAACAAGTGTAGCTAAGTTTAATCCCTCTTAGTTGACCATGTTGTTGAGACTTATTAATCATAAAAGAAAGAGCTTCTGCTAAAAGAATGAATAGGTAAGCTAGGTGAAAGAGGATCCATGGTCTATTTGATTTCTCTAGTAATATCATTAGTGAGCCGTAGATTCTCACAATAATAATTACTTTGCTTTGATTTCATCCAAACGCTGCTTTTTATACTCAAGTTACTTTCTGGCATTGGGAAATTCTTTTCAGCTCCATTTGATTAATTCATTCCCACATAATGAAAGTTTGAACGAGAAATGTTGTAATGCAGAATGTACACATACCGGTTGGGGCAACCATTCACGCCGTATAACAGAGGTGTAAGGGGGGTGTCATGCTTGGGAAGCCTCAAATTTGAAGGATTTTGCTCTGTGATGGTTGCATGTATTGACTAGTAACTACGAGTAAATGATGGTCAGAGCCAACTAGATCCAAATGGAAAACTTGCAGAGACAGAAAGCCTTCTCTAAGTTTAATGTTACCCATCGGTCAGTCAATTCTCTCTCTAATCAAACCATCCCCTTATTTTTGTGTTTAATGCATATTAGTCCCCATACGCGATAATTCAGAAATAGGGGAGAGCCCACCATTATGTGGAACGATGGCTTGGACTTGATCGACTTCATCGCAGGGAAGTTCAACAATATAGGGTCTGTTTGGATTACTAGCTTTTTCAGTTTTTTTGGCGATAACTTAAAAAAAAAAAAGTCAGTTAACGTTACTAGTAATATAAAACTGATGAAAAGTAAATACAAGAACAAGAGATTTTAGAGAGAGAAAGAGTAGAGAGAAGTTCTCATTTCAGTGTAATTTGAATGTTTACAGAAGGCCTCTATTTATAGAAGGAAAATGGGCCTTTAGTGTAATTTCCACTTTGGGTCATTTGATGTAATATTCCCCTAATTACATAACTGTACACTCACGGGAATGCATTCCCGTGAGTTGTATTATTTTGTGTGTGGGTCCCACCAAATAGTAAACTACTATGCATGGTACTATGCGCGGGTCCCATGTCATCTTGTAATATTTGGAGACCGGGAGTCAATGGACATCCACATAATCAGTATATTCATAACACTCCCCCTTGGATGTCCATTTATGAATGTGTCTCATTAAAAACTTTAACTAGGAAAAACCCAGTGGGATAAAAACCTAGCCAAAGAAAAGAGTACATCACTCATTGATACACTATCTAGTGCTGCCTCATTAAAAACCTTTCTAGGAAAAACCCAGTGGGACAAAACATAGATAAGGGAAAAAGAGTACAACGTGTATCAACTCCCCCTGTTGACAACATCAGTATTACTCCCTCTGATAACATCAGTTGAGATCTTTAAGTCTTCGAAGACCAATACCATAGACAAGCTTCTCAAAGATTGCTTCTGGAAGTGACTTGGTAAATAAATCTGCCAAATTTTCACTTGAACTGATTTGCTGGATATCTATTTCACCATTCTGTTGAAGATCACGAGTAAAGAAAAATTTTGGTGAAATATGCTTCGTTCTATCGCCCTTGATGTATCCTTCTTTAAGTTGGGCAATACATGCAGTATTATCCTCATATAGAACTGTTGGAACCATTTTACCAGAAGATAAATGACAAGTAGTTCGTATATGATGAATTACTGACCTCAACCACACACATTCTCGACTTGTTTCATGCATTGCTAGGATTTCTGCATTATTAGATGAAGTGGCTGATATAGTTTGTTTCATAGATCGCCATGAAATTGCTGTACCTCCACATGTAAATACATAACCTGTTTGTGATTTTCCATCATGTGGATCAGACATAAATCCAGCATCTGAATAACCAATCAGTTCATGTTTAGATACATTTGAATAATATAACCCCATATCCATAGTACCTCTGAGATAACGAAAAATACGCTTTACACCATTCCAATGCCTCAGTGTTGGTGCAGGATTATATCTTGCTAATAAATTAACAGCAAATGTTATATCAGGTCTTGTGTGATTAGCAAGATACATTAGTGCCCCAATAGCATTAAGATATGGTACTTCTGGACCAAGTAATTGTTCTACACCTTTTTTGTTAATTATTTGGGGTTGGAATGGATCTTTTTCTTTTATCAAAGATCTTACAACCATTGGAGTACAGAATGGATGTGACTTATCCATATAAAATCGTTTCAAGACCTTCTTTGTATAAGTTTCTTGATGTACAAAGATCCCGTCCTTCAGGTACTCAATTTGTAATCCAAGACAAAATTTTGTCCTACCTAAATCTTTCATTTCAAATTCTTTCTTCAAACAATGAATTGCTTTTGTAATCTCTTCAGGAGTTCCAATAATGTTGATATCATCAACATAAACAACAATTATAGCAAATTCATTTCTCGATCTTTTTATAAAACTGCATGGGCATATCGGGTCATTTTTATACCCTTCTTTCAACAAATATTCTTTAAGGCAATTATACCACATGCGCCCAGATTGTTTCAAGCCATACAGGGACTTATTTAATTTGATCGAGTATTGTTCTTGTGAATTTGAATTAAATGCTTCAGGCATCTTGAGTCCTTCAGGAACTTTCATATAGATATCACTATCAAGTGAACCATATAAATAGGCAGTCACAACATCCATTAGATGCAAATCAAGCCTTTCATTTGCTGCTAGGCTAATTAAATAACGAAAAGTAGTTGCATCCACTACTGGTGAATATGTTTCTTCAAAATCTATGCCAGGTCTTTGTGTAAAGCCTTGGGCTATAAGGCGTGCTTTATACCTTGTAATTTCACCCTTTTC
This sequence comes from Acacia confusa, assembly GCA_037074495.1. Taxonomy (NCBI): domain Eukaryota; kingdom Viridiplantae; phylum Streptophyta; class Magnoliopsida; order Fabales; family Fabaceae; genus Acacia; species Acacia confusa. Next base: position 8,128,108 of record CM073504.1, on the reverse strand, counting down.
ATTTCTTTTCCGTACAAAAACCCATTTATATCCAACTGGCTTTACATCTTTAGGTGTATGGACTATAGGTCCAAATACTTTTCGTTTTGCCAATGATTTTAATTCTGCATTAATGACATCTTTCCATAGGAGCCAATCTTTTCGTTGTTGGCACTCTCTCATGGATTTTGGCTCATGATCCTCTTCTTCATTCATCACATCATATGCCATATGATTAGCAAAAATGTCATCAATGTTGACTTCATTACGGTTCCATTTGATATTATTTGTGACATAATTTATTGACATCTCATTATTTTCATACATTTCAGATACCTGGATCTCTTCTGGGGCCTCAATATTCTCCTCTGGAGATAATTTCTCTTTATGAAGTGGCTCATCCAGAGCTACGTTTTTTTCTTGATTATCCTCGACTTGGCCATCTATAATCTTAGCTCCTTTTCTTTTTCGAGGATTTTTATCTTTGGAACCGATAGGCCTACCACGCTTAAGGCGTGCTTTTGATTCATTTGTAATCGGTTATCCTACAGGGACATCAATTCGAATAGGAGCATTAGCAGCTGGAATATGTGACTTTGTCACTTTCTTTGGGTCAGTGAATGCTTCTGGCATTCGATTAGCTGAATTCTGTAAATGAATTATCTTTTGAACTTCTAGTTCACATTGTTTTGTACGAGGATCAAAATGAGCCAATGATAATTCATTCCAGCTAATCTCTTTATTCAACTGCTTATTTTCTCCCCCTAATGTTGGGTAAACTGATTCATTAAAATGACAATCTTTAAATCGTGCAGTAAATAAATCTCCTGTAGATGGTTCTAAATATTTTATAATTGAAGGAGATTTATACCCAACATAAATTCCTATTCTTCTTTGAGGACCCATTTTAGTACGTTGTGGAGGTGCTATAGGCACATATACTGCACATCCAAAAGTCCGTATATGAGAAATATTAGGTTCTTCACCAAAAACCATTTGTAAGGGGGAAACTTTTAAATAACTAGTTGGCCTGATGCGAATTAACATTGCTGCATGCAAAATGGCATGGCCCCAAGCAGAAATTGGTAAATTAGATTTCAAAAGTAAAGGTCTTGCAATAAGTTGCAATCGTTTTACCAATGATTCTGCAAGTCCATTTTGCGTATGAACATGTGCTACAGGATGTTCAACATCAATTCCAAGGGACATACAATATTCATTAAAAGTTTGTGAAGTAAATTCACCAGCATTATCAAGACGTATTTTCTTGATAGGATAATCCGGGTAATGTGCTCTTAATCTTGTCAATTGAGCAAGTAATCTCGCAAACGCCAGGTTTCGAGAAGATAATAAGCACACATGCGACCATTTAGTTGATGCATCAATTAAAACCATATAATACCTAAATGGTCCGCATGGTGGGTGTATTGGCCCACAAATATCTCCCTGTATCCGTTCTAGAAATGTGAGAGACTCACTTTCTACTTTGCTTGGTGATGGCCGAATAATTAATTTTCCCTTGGAACATGCATCACATGAGAAATCATGGGATTTTGGTATTTGTTTCTGTTTCAAGTTATGTCCATATGAATTCTCTATTATACGTCGCATCATAATTGACCCGGGATGGCCTAACCGGTCATGCCAAACAATAAATATGTCTTTATCAACATGCTTCTGGTTTTCCATAACATTTATTTCAATTGTACTAATACTTGAATAGTACAAACCAGAAGATAACATAGGTAATTTCTCCAGAACATATTTTCACCATATCTAACAGTAACAATTTGTAGATATTCTTTATTCTCCTCATTTATAGTCTCAATATGATATCCATTTCGACGGATATCTTTAAAACTCAACAAATTTCTATGAGACTTAGAGGAATACAAAGCATCATTAATAACAAATTTCGTACCATTGGATAATATTATTATTGCTCTTCCAGAGCCTTCAATCAATCTTGTATTACCCACTATGGTATTAATGCTTGTACTACAATTTGTTAGATGTGAAAAATATTTCTTATCTTTAAGAATTGTATGTGTCGTTGCACTATCAATGAGACATATATCTTCATTCTTGTGTGCAATATTTGAAATGTCCATGAGCTTCATTAAAAGAAAAGAAATGCATTAAAACATATTTAATATAGAAGATGCATTAAAAACATATTTATTATACATAATTGGCAACAAGTCAGAACAAAACAAAATAATTATTACAATTTTTGCAAAACTTATTTAATCATAAAAATCTTCCACCTCCAAGTGAGACATAACATCATCATTTGGCTCATTGACATCATTATCTTTATGAGCCTTATCATCACATTCCACATTATTAACACTCTTTTTTATAGAAGCTTGGTAAAGTTTCGCTAAATGTTCTGGTGTACGACAATTACGTACCCAGTGTCCCTTCATACCACACCGATAACATTTATGTTCAACAACTTTTGAAGGACCTTCTTTAGCATTCTTTTGTCCTTCATTGTTCATCTTTTTCTGGTGGGTATAAGGACTATAATAACCTCTTCCACCATGATAAGGACCATGATTATTTCTACCTCCACGATTTCCACGTCCTCGTCCACGACCACGGCCACGACCACGACCGCGACCATGGCCACGACCATGATCATTCCGTACACTCACATTCGCTTCAGGAAATGGAGAAGATCCAGTGGGACGATTTTCATGATTTTTCAATAATAACTCGTTATTTTGCTCGGCTACTAGTAAACATGAGATTAACTCAGAATATTTTTTAAAACCTTTCTCACGATATTGCTGTTGTAAAAGCAAATTCGAAGCATGAAAGGTAGAAAAAGTTTTCTCTAATAAGTCCTCATCAGTTATTTTTTCACCACATACTTTTAACTGAGAACTTATTTTGAAAACAGCTGAGTTATACTTACTTACAGTTTTAAAATCTTGTAACCTGAGATGAATCCATTCATAACGAGCTCTAGGCAAAATCACCGTTTTCTGATGATCATACCTATCTTTCAAACTAGTCCACAATTCAAATGGATCTTTCACCGTTAAATATTCAGTTTTCAAACTTTCATGAATGTGGTGTCGAAGAAAAATCATAGCTTTAGCCTTTACTTGAGGGGACGCATCATTTCCTGGTAATATAGCCTTTCCAAAGTCCTTTGCTTGAAGATGGATTTCAGCATCTAAAACCCATGATAGATAATTCTTCCCGGTGATGTCAAGAGCATTAAATTCAAGATTTGAAAGGTTGGAAGACATGATTCAAACTAAAAATAATAAAAATAATTAGAATCATATTATAAAATCTTATTATAAATTAAAACATAATTTAAAGAACGGTAAATAAACATGCTAAGAAAATAAAAATAAGATGAGATAGGAATGGGAGTAAACTCACAGCGAGACCTATCTCATCCGAAGGTAAGAAAGATAATGCATATATTATATAATATATAGACAACAGTAAAGAATTAAGATAAACAAATGGAGCCCTATTAGTGCCACCACCATAAAAGGTAAATAAATGCATAAATAAATGGAGCCCACTAATATTAGTGTTGCCACCATAAAAGGTAAATAAATGCATAAATAAATGTTAGTAACATAAATTTAAATGTTAGTGGCATAATGTAAATATTAATAAAGTCAGTATGGAGCTTAATATCGCCACCATGAAATAAATAAAGCAGTAAGTAAAGAATTTAAATTAAACAAATGGAGCTTAGTATCGCCACCATGAATTAAATAAATAAAACAGTAAAATTAAATTACAAATGGAGCTTAATGTTGCCACCATGAATTAATAAATAGGGAGTGGGAAGAATATATAAACATAAATAAATTACTGTAAATAGTAAAATATAAATTTACCGTGAATAGTAAAGTTACTATTCACAATGAATAGTGAATAAAATAAAATTACTAAAATATTAAATCTAGACTTCCATAAAGGAGTCAAAATGAATAGAAATATAAAATTACTGAAAAAGGTAAAATTAACATAAATAGTAAAAATTACTATTTACTGTGAATAGTAAATAGTAAATAATCTCAAATCTTAACCATGGAACCCGATGTTCAAAATAATCGGTAAAAGTAGAACTTTAATTCCATATCATGGTTAAGATTATCCCAGATAGAAAAAATAAACAAATAGTAAAGGAGATGGTAATAAAATCTTACCTTGGTAGAGTCTTCGTGCTGATAACGTAATATAAAACTGATGAAAAGTAAATACAAGAACAAGAGATTTTAGAGAGAGAGAGAGTAGAGAGAAGTTCTCATTTCAGTGTAATTCAGAATGTTTACAGAAGGCCTCTATTTATAGAAGGAAAATGGGCCTTTAGTGTAATTTCCACTTTGGGTCATTTGATGTAATATTCCCCTAATTACATAACTGTACACTCACGGGAATGCATTCCCGTGAGTTGTATTATTTTGTGTGTGGGTCCCACCAAATAGTAAACTACTATGCATGGTACTATGCGCGGGTCCCATGTCATCTTGTAATATTTGGAGACCGGGAGTCAATGGACATCCACATAATCAGTATATTCATAACAACTAGCTGATTTTGAGTCTATTTAGGTTGAGCTTAAATTTATTTAATTTAAAGCTCAAAAAGCCCATTAAGGAAAAACCTTCACTTCTTAGCTTTTACAAAAAAAAAGCTCTCAGCTTTTTAAAATGGGTCTCGTCACTTCTAGTACCATCAATCCAAACACAAATCATTATCAATAACTTGACTTTTTTCTTATCGAGTTTTTTTTAAAGTCAAATAGCTTTTAAGTCATCGTTCCTACCGCCAACCCAAACAGACCCATAATCGGATGGCATGCAAATTTTAATGGGAAAATTCACCTCAGGGCCTAAGATAGTAAGATAATTTCAAAAAAGGCCCAAAAACCTTTATGGGTATTAAATTACAATACAAAATTACATTGATACCCTAAGATTAAAAAAGAAAAACGAAGGTCTTCATCTTCATGCTATCCTTCTTTCATTCTAAACAGAGCTGAGAAAGATTGAAGCGCGGCGAACTATAAAGGAGAGGTTAGATCTTCATCTTGCACTCCCTTCACCTCAGTCACCAACAACCTCTATTCTCAGCTCCATCATTGCCGGCGACGTGAGGAGGAGAGTTCCAAAGTTCAGAGCCCAGATTTGCGAGATACATAGATTTTGACTCAACCTACGCTCTTGAGTTTGAGCGGCCCTCTGATTCAAGTACAAAACCCAGTGGGGGAGTAGGGAGTGAAACATTTGTAATAGGTAATTGTATTTATCGCGATTAATTCCTCCTTAATAATTCTGTTCATTTATTGTTATTACTTTGCTCTAATTATATATGGTAGTTGAGATTAAATTTTAAAATGTTTGTGTCTACCTTTGCCTACGAACTGTTTCGATGCTATTGAAGTCTTGCCTTCAAAGTTTGAATTGAAATTTAATTATAGATGCTCAAAAGTCAAAATAGACCAAAGGTAAGAAATTCTTACCCATTGGTAGCTTATGTCCTTACAATTGAATGAAAAAGTTAATATTCCAAGCTAGCAGGTAGGGTGTCTATTCATTATGATATTGGAATTGCAGCTAACTCCATGTTAACCTTTGTAATGCTCTGTGCATTAATTTGGCAGATGGGTATGAAGGAAGATAGTGATGAGTTACAACCTGATCATGTGGAGGCATCCACCAATTGTGGTGCATCTTTCCCTGTAGCTGGAATTGTAACTCCTAAATTTTTAATATGCCAAAAAACAAAGTTTCTAATCTGTGCTTGTATTATAAGTTATCAAAAAGATATGGTGTCTTACATTTTTAGATGAACTTGTAGGTAACTATTTTTTTTTTCTGCAATGATCAAGAGAGTTGAGTCACTTCTTTGTTGACATTGATACTAATAATCTATCTATTGATGTGCGCACATGTTTCTACAGTACTGCTAAATGTTTTGAAATTTACAGAGGGATAAATCACACCTATCTAGCATATCTATACTTCTGCTAGAAACTTCTCATCTTTTGAAGAGATTGTTTCATAGACATATGCAAGATGCTATCTATTGCCTTTATCATTTGTAATTCATTAGGCTTATGATATATCTTGATCCATTCTATTCAGTGGGGGCATTATGTCAAGAGATGGAGAATGGGATGGGAGAAAAATAGAGATAATTTCTTTGTAAAGTAGCAACTTGCCTCCAATCAACTGCTGTCATTTTATTTATATACGCATATGTTATACATGGCATGGAATATAGTACATGCTGTATGCTGGACTATTCAAAGTACAAGGGCATAGCCCTATCCAGTACCGATGGTCTATTCTAACTGTATTCAAATTAACATTTTCTATTATTTTTCAGCATGCTGCCCATCCTGATTTAGATGTGTCTACGTCTTTCTTTGCTGTTTATGATGGCCATGGAGGTTAGTATCTGCTGAGATTTTTCAATAATATATGTCATATCTGGGAACTCAATAGCGTGTTAGACTTGTCCAAGGTCAGATTTGAATTTGAAAAGGCGTGATGAACCTATCCCAGTCCTCTAAATAAACACCTGGAGTGATTTTATAATCCCATATATAATTACTTGCAATTTTGGGCTTTTGCCCTTTTGTTGGCCTGACTGATATTATGATAAAACATGAAAAAAAAATATGCCTTGATACATCTGCATGCTTTACCATTATTGGGGAATTTCATACCCTCTTAGCATTAATTTGGCTCTACAGGTTCCACTGCATGATGGTCTGTATGGCATTTGGACTTTGTATATGTTTATGAAAATTTTCTTCTAATATCATTCTCAACCGTCGTCTTTTTTTCTTGATTTTACTTTGTGTGCTTGTCCTCTATAGTTACCTCATTCAAATATTGGGTTCAACAACTCTCCTGACAAATTTACAAAAATCTCAAATGCTTACATGCTTGTTTATATCTCTGAATTCCTTGATATGAACCATAGAAGAATTGAATTCCTTGATATGAACCATAGTAATAAAATGTTAATCTTGATTATGCTCTTTATTTTAGATTTATTATTGTTGTAGATTTTGTTGGAATTTCTGGAAATTCATGTTAGAATCCTGATTATGCTCTTTATTTTAGATTTATTATTGTTATAGATTTTGTTGGAATTTCTGGAAATTCATGTTAGGGCATTGCTACTCATAATTATAATGTTCAAGTAACATGATGCATGTTGTTAACACCTCTGTATATTTCTTGTTTACATGGACTCGTGTGGTGTTCATGTCGTTTCTTGGCTGCAAATATGGGATGGCACAGAGTAAGAGGATGGATATACAATGTCTTCCTACTCCATGAATGAACTCTGAGAACTGAAGATTGGCATGTTGTGGTGGCTAGTCAGTCATCAACACGCACCGGGTCAAAGTGTTGTGGATGATCAAGGACTCCCAAAAGCGGAAGATGAGCTGTTAGGAAGCAATCCTTTTATGTATATAGGATGACTTGTTTTTATGTGTATATGAATTTGAGAGGTTGTTTGACAGATTTTATTTGGTCAATTGTACAGAACACTTGAGTTCATATCTAGGACAAAGTTTTGTAAATTTTCTGATGTGTATGACATGACATTTTAGTATGAATGAGAATGACAATTGTTTCCTGCATCTCTTGCCTTTGTTGGTTGTATGTGTTGAAGGAGGAAAATGAAATATAATAGGTACCTATTTGTCAACACTATCAACCCCCTTTGACAAGTGCATCAGGATGATTAACAACACTACCAGTCCCATTAACAACTAATCAGCCTCCCATTAACAATACTATCAGCCCAATTAACAACTACATCAGCAAAAAATATCAGTAACAAATGACAACAATATCAGCAAAATATGACAGCTAAATAAGCAAAAAATGAAAACTACATCAGCAAAATATAACCCCATTGACAATTGCATCAGCCACATTAACAACACTATCAGCCCCATTAACAACACTATCAGCCCCCCATTGACAACTGCATCAGCCCCGTTAACAACACCATCAACGCCGTTAACAACACTATCAGCCCCATTAATAACACTATCAGCCCCATTAACAACATCATCAGCCCCATTTACAACACCATCAGCCTTGTTACCAACACCATCAGCCTTGTTAACAACACCATCAGCCCTGTTAACAACACTATCAGCCCCATTCACAACACTATCAGCCCCTCATTGACAATTGCATCACCCCCGTTAACAACACCATCAGCCCCATTAACAACACTATTAACCCCATTAACAAGTCGATATATCCATGCTAACTTTGAATTTTACAAATTTGATTACTTTCTTTCCCAATTAAAGATGATATTATTCTTTGCAAATCCTCATATATGGTTCCTTCCTTGATGCATCTTGTTTATATCAAATAGATTATTTTGCATTATTCTGCTTCTTTACATACCATTAACAAAGATCATAAAGGCAGAAAAATCTGTTCTTATCATTGAAATTAAATTGTTAAGTTTCCATCATCAGAACATTTACAACCGACCAAATTTTGAAGGTCATTTTCATCAATACAAATGAATCTTCCCACAAAAATAAATTCTTTACAACTTTATCATAAATACAAATTAATGTGTGCACAACAATTGATGAAATAAACATAGTTGTTCAGTGAACAACTATGTTTTTGCCTATAACAAGTCAACCTAGCTACCAAACAAGTTTGCAGCAATTAATGTCTCCTCTTCCGCTTGTGGGAGTCCTCAACCAAAGACAACACTTTTCCCCTTGCCCTTTTGCTTTTGCTTCTCCTTCTGCCTTTCCTCGTGGTGCTTGAAAAATTGTTCAGTGAACAAGTTGAATATGGAGAATCTTGGCGCCCTTGGTCAGATTTCATTGTTGTAGCTTCTTCTTTACGTACAACCTTATCCTTCTTGTTCTTATGTACTTAGAACAATTTTAAATGAAACAAAAATAATTAAGCTTTTATCATTACTATAAATAGAAGACTCCTAAATCACAATTAATACAAATAATAGGGGCCCTTGATATTCATATTAGCAAAGTGAAAAGAACATTGGATACAATAAAAATGTCTAAACCAATAATAACCTTTGCTCCGTTCATTCTCAAAGCCAATGGTTATGTTCATAGCATAAAGTCTAAACATTGATCATTGGAAAAATGAAAGTACAAAATATAAACTTGTAGGCAAACACATCACAGATATACAAAATTAAAGTTACATATAAGAGCCTTATAATCAAATTTGAAGATTATTTACCTCTTCTCCTTCCTAGATACTCCACTTTTTTTCAATATAAACTTGTAGGTAGAAAAGCAAGAAGAAAGCACATAATTAGCTCTTTTGACACAAATAAACATAATGTGTACTTTGTTGCCCAAACAACATGTGCTCGTAATTACAAAAGTTTTATGAAATAGAACTATGACATTATAGTAAGAATTAAGCATTATCTATGTAAAACTTCATACAATTCTTGTAGTGGCATACCTCTGTTTCATGATACTGGTAGCTTGTAGTTCTGTAAAGAATGAACAACATGATTGTACGTGCAACTGCTATAAAATGAAGTTGTTTCATCTTCAAACAAGATTTTCCCTGCTCCAACAAAATACACATTAAAACATGTCAAGTTAAAAAATGGGTCACTATAATGAACAAGTACTTACAGAATCTCATCTCCCACAACAATAACTGATGCTTTTATGCAAATCCAGGCTGGTTAAGCCATTGCTATCAGTAGGATGATTTCCACTAGTAGAGAGTAAACTATGACAAAAGAGAGTAAACTAAAATACCCTTCTATATATCAAGTAACATCCAGCTAATACATATCCTTCAGCTTTTATGAATTACTGGTGCCACCTAATTATCTTCAAGTATTTAAGTATAAGAAGGGTACAGAGTTAAAAGAAAAGCATGAAAAAAATGTTTAGATATATATAATTATCAGGAGGACTACCTACATGTGTTATCACAAAAGTGTGTGGTGACCATATCCCCCACTAAAAGAGTGTTATTAGAAAAGCCTAATGGCCAAGTTCTTCAGGGGTTTGACAACGTTTCATGGTGCAATAGAGTTTCATTAAGCATTGTCATATGATTATAATACAAAGTTCAAAGAGTTAATACTTGATGCTATTTATCCATCACTGAGCAGGGAAAGAAAGAGAAAACTGTCAAAAAATAAAATTCTATCCATGGTAATCAGTCCTAGGACCATTCAAAGGAAGTCAATAGGATAACTTAAAACTTTAAAGTAAACATTACAAACCAGAGTTTCTCAACCTATCAGAATTTATCAGATCTAAACATTATTATTCAGAAAAACTAAATCACAAAACGGTTTTAACATTTGACAGCACAGCTACTCTAAGATTCAAAGGACAAACACGCCATCCAAAAGAGAAAGCTAATCAGGTGTCCTAACCATGTGAAGGGTTGGAATTCTTCGAGATGGAGGCAGCGCGAGAGTCCTTGAATTATTCCAACAATTCAAGTGCAATTTGCGTCTTGCCAAACAAGTGAAAATGAAAATGAAAATGATATACAAATCCGAATCCTCTGCTGACAGTGGATATCCCTCTTATCGGCTTCAGTGGTTCGATGGTTGCTGATGGGGACGAGCTCGATGGTGGCTGACGCGGACGACCTCGATGGTGACTGACAGGGATGAGAGGGAGAGTGGCAGTGACAATGGCGAGAGTGAGAGTGAGAGTGAGAGTGAGATCGGCTCGTTTCTATTTCTGGCTCCTCGGTTTTTTTGTCATTTCACAAGTTAATGGTATGTGAGAAAAATTCTTAGGGCCTTTTCTGACATGTGAAAGTTGTTGGGACTTTTTTTGAAATTAAGTTGGTATCTTGGGCCCCCACATGGATTTTCCCAATTTTAATTCATTTAGCATTGAGTCCAGTATTATCAAAACCGGCTTAGATCGGCCGGGTTGACCCGGAAACCAGCGAATCGGTCACCCAACCGATTCGAGTCGGTAATTGGATCAGAAATGCGTCAAAACCGGTTTTGGACCGGTCCAACCGCGGAGTTTAGAGAAAACCGGCGAACTGGCTAGGTCTTTTTTTTTTTAACTCTGTTGAAGATATTGTTGGTCATCCACATTATTTTGATAATAATAGAGAGCCTTTCATTGTTGCACCACCTTTAAATTCTTGGCCATGATTTTATTGTGTTTGAAGGTTATTTCGTAAACTCATCTTCTTTCTTTGAGCAAAAAAAAAACCATCTTCTTTAATTTTACTCCTAATTAATTGGGTTATTCATGTTTTAAACTTGTAAAAATGTTTTAGGTACTTTTATTTTGTAAACTCATTTTTTATATATATATTTATAAGTGTGTTTGTATAATTTATAAATATAATATGGTTTTCGAGATAGAGTCACAAATTAGGTAACATGACGTTGCTGGGTCACAATTTTGGAAGTCCAATCATTCAGCAGGATACTCTTTTGAGGAGGATGACGTGGCCTTCCTAGTGGGGGGAATTTTGTAGGGGTTCCTATTTTTATGTATTTTCTTTGGTTCATCCACCGTCCAAAATGCTTTTATTTGCAATCTTGCAATTAACAATTTATATAATTTAACGTGTTTGATATATTTATAAAAATAGTTTGTAGTGTTGAATGTAATACCCGGATAATTATTATTTGGAATATTATGTTATAGTAATAAAAATGTCCATTTATGATAAATATGGTCTCAAAATGTTGTATAATTAGTCTATTGTCAAAGGAAAATACTAAGAAAATTAAATGGAATTTATTGCCAAAAATGTGAAAAATGCATTTTAGGGCCATAAAACATTCTAAGAATATGGTGATAAATCCTAAAGGGCGGTGAAATAATTGTAAAAATTAGAAGGGATATTGTCCCTAATTTAGACAATTTATTAAATTATCTCATTTGAGAATGGAAGAATGGGAAATTTAAAAAGTATTCTGGGGATCAAATTAGACTCCATGATTTTTAATATTATGCATGGAGTATAAATTATTAATGTCAATAAAATAGTTGTGAGAAAATGATTAATCCTAATTAAGAAAATTATCAACAATTAGTGAGGGATTAATTGGGTAATTTTTGGGAATTTTATAAGATCATTAAAATTAAAAAAATATGAAAAATAAAATAAATATATTATTTATTAATTAGGGCCAAAAATTTGGCCAAGAAAATAAAGGAAAAATAAAAATAGAAATTAAGAAAAAATATCTAAGATATTTTTCAATTAAATAATATTATTATGGTGAAAAGCAAGTAGGATAAATGACCACGGATAGAAATAAAATGCTACCTAAAAAACCATGAATTAAGTTTCTAGAGTCAGAGTATATTATAGACAAGTGAATTTTTATCTTGAAATAGGTTGTCTCCGAAGTCATTTCCGTAACCGACGAAGTGATCAAGAGATAGAGCCAAGAAGATATTTTGTGGAATTTAGACAGATAGTGGAAGTGAAAACCTATAGAAAATAATTCATAAAATGGAATCCAGGGATAAGTTGGTAAACATCTAGACATATTATGAATCAGTAATTTATGATCTAGAAGTTGACGTTGGCAGACGCAATTTCTGTAGCAACGGCGTTTGTCCGAAAATGTTCGGTAGGCAACGGAATGTCCTTAATGAGATCAAAAATTTAGATAACCCAAGTATCTTGAAAAAAAAAGAAAAGACCTTCAGGGCCTTGCTCCCGGAATTTTGAGATTTTCTAAGATTGCACGATTAGGACACCAAACAGGAGGCTTTATCGGATGAAAGCCCATAAAGCAAGATGACATAAGCATGATGATGTCATCATTTTATCTTTTTTGGGGAGGGGGAGGTCGGCCAAAGAGGTGGATGGCCAAGATCAATCCATTTCAAAAAATGCGATCCAACGGTCAGAATCTGTCTAGACGAAGTTCAAAGAAATTACGAAAATGTCATTCATTTTTCCTATAAATAGCCTTCAAATCTTTCATAATTCTCACACCAAATTCCCCTTAAGGAATCCGAAATTTGAGAGAGAAGAGAAGAGGAGGAGTCCGAAAAAATTTATAGTAAAGCTCTGGGTAAGTTCTTCGGTCCTTAGTCTTTAGTTTAAGTACTTCTTTTGTTAGTTATACTAGGAATGCTAGAGTAATCTCTAATCTTTCAAGTTAATTTAGATATCATGTTTTAGGAATAAATATGATATTTATTTCAAAAATATATTGGAGGAAGAATTATGTCAAAAATTCTGAAATATTAGAGTTAAAATAGCGAAACTCTGGCGAAATTCCACCAATTAATCAAACTAGGGGCAAAATGGTGATTTGTACCTAAAATGCCTGTTATAATATTAAATATTCATAACTATGACATTATCTTTATAGGATATCTAAAATCACGAATTGTTGTTTCCGTTGTTACCGCTGTTGTAATGCTGTCGTATCGCTGTCAAACGTACTGTTTTTCGACGAAAGTACCAGAAATCGTCAACGGAGGTATGGACGCATATTGTAACCCTAACTCTATACTACTCATATACATATATGTGATAGATACGTTCATATACTAAGGCTCAGCCTAGGGTCGTTAGTTATACATACAACTTTATACGGGTTATAATCTTGATAACACCGTTGAGTTTTCCTAGCGCTAAGGACACGATAGGCCGTCATGGCACTGGTTATGTGCAGACATGTTGTGGGACTTTACATACTGCTTTGTGCTTATGTTCTGTCAATATTGTGTTCATGCATCTGCTGTGAGCTTTTGTACTGATATGTTGTTATGTTATTATGAATATCTATTTGTCTATATATTGTTTTATTTGAGCATAAGGTTAACCGTTACTTGAGATCCAAATGGAAATTGGATCTCAGCTGTAGCTTCAGGATCGGGAAGACCAAGGGCTGATGCTAAGGGCAAGCGACCGGTGTAGGATTCAAGAAGGAGTTGTTAGGTTTCTAGTTTGTGTGTTTACTTTCGTTTGAATACTAGATGACTGTATAAGTACAATTACACTATGGTTATATATCTCTAAGTTTCAGTTACTCGCTTGCTAAAACGCTCTACTCTGATTATTGTTCTTTTAAGAACAAAAATCCGTTGTTTTAAATGAGATGTTACATTGAATGCATAAAAAAATAATCATTTATGATATCAGACGCACTTAAAAAAAGTACTTGAGAATATTTGACTCATTAGAAAAATTACTTCAAAGTACTCACAAAATATTTTAAAGTATTAAATGCACTTGATAAAAAATACTTCAAACAAGGGCTAGATGCCCACAAATCATGTAAAATTCCACTTGCCAAGATTTAATATTTTCATTGTACCCCATATTCCCACGCTAGGGACGTCTCTTTTTCTTTTCCCTCATTTTACTCTTCTATTCATAAACTCATCATTGGTTTAGATTGAATATTTTTTTAAAAAGAAAATGGTTAAAATTTCGATTCAATAATGGTTAGGATCATAAAAGGAGCATAACAGGAGAGAAGAGAAAAAGAGAAGCCATGGTCCCTATGGTCCCAACCCAGGAAACCATTTCCTTGCCCATCCAAAGGATGGGTAAGGAGAGCCCATCTGATCTAAGCCATCTAGATTAGATCTGTACGGTTCAGATTTATTTTTTTTATTTCTTTTTAAAAAATATTTTAATAGGTAGGGAATTTAAAATAAAGATGATTTCTAAACTAATATTTCTTCAAAAAATAATTTTTTATTTAAAAATAACCAAATAAAAAAATTAAATATGGACCGTCCAGATATGATCTAGACAACCCAGATCAGATGCGTTTTCCCTACCCATCGATGGGTAGGGAAGGGAAATGGGTTCCCCCAACCCACGGTTTAGAGTTCTATGGCTTTGAAATTAACCTACCAAAGGATCAAAAAGGCTCCACCAGAGGAAACAAAAAAGATACAAGAATAGAGATTGATGAATGTGGTGAAGGCCCCACCACAGGGAAAGAGTATTGATGGAATCACAAGATACACTTGATTTTGGTGGTACTTAATTATTGTCGTACATTTTTTATAATTTAGAGTAAAGGTGCAAAAATGCCCATGAGCTTTGCCCCCAGGAGTGTTCAGCACCATGTGCTTTTTTTTGGAGCAAAAGTATCCACGTGATTACATTTTATGAGCAAAAATATCCCTTTCGTTAGTTGACTATTAACTGACCATTAGTTGACCGTTAACCTAATGAAATTACCCTTTTGCCATTAGTTTAAAATAATTTTTTTAAAAAAATACCCCACCCTCCACCTCCCCTTGCTGGTGGGCCCCACCTCCGGCGACCGGCCGTCGGCGAAATTTTTTTTTAAAATAATTAAAAAAAAAACAAAAACAAAAATACCCCACCCCCACCTCCCCTTACCGGTGGGCCCTACCACCGGCCCCCCCACGCCAGCGGCCGCCCTCCGCCAGCGGCCGCCCTCTTCCAGCGGCCAGTCGCCGGTGACCACCTCCGGCGACTGGGCACCAGTGAAATTTTTAAAAAAATAATAATTAAAAATAACTAAAACAAAAATAAAAACACCCCACCCCCACCTCCCCTTGCCGGCGACTTTTTCTTTTAACTATTTTTAAAATAATTAAAACAAAAAAAATAATTAAATATTTTTCTAAGCGTGAACATCATATAACATCAAGACGATCAATTAGTTACATAAAGTAGGATCATTATATATATAACATAATAGATAAGCCCGATTATCTTCACCATGAATCCATGATGTGTTCCAACACTACATTACGAGAGAAACAGTGCGGATAAAGATGTAAATATTGTTTACTTGTTGCAATCTGGAGGTGCCGTATCCACTGTATGAAGATGACATAAGAAACTGAACAAGCGACCAATTTTCACGGTCCAGAGCAATAGCCAGAGGTTCCAAGTATCTGCATAAGAAACTCTTCAAACATGGGTTTACATCAAAGGCACGTCCATGTCCTTGTAAGATATCCGATAAAATAATTAAAATCGGAAAAAAAAAGGATCTCATTCGAATTGATTGAAGATGTTGAGAGAGAGGATCTTCTCATTATCTTTTTTTTCATTTTCCCTCATTGTCTCCATCTAGGCCATTGATTGAGAAGAGGAGAGAAAAATTAAAGTAGTATTATAATTGATTGGATGGATATAATTTAAAGATTATGAGGAATAATTAAAAAAAGATAAGGAGAGAAACCAACGAGATCTAAACTCATTTTCATCTAGCTAGAGAATTGGGAAAAGATCAAACCTACGCAGTGGCAAGAAAGCCGTTGGATAGGCCACCAATAAATATGACTTGACGTTTGTGGCCACCAATAACTATTTTTTTAAAAAGTAGTTTAAAAAAAAAACATCGCTAGCGGCTAATCGCTGGAGGTAGTCGCCGGCGGCGGGCGGCCGCCGGCGTAGGGGACCGGCGTGGGGCCCACCGGCAAAAAGAGGTGGGGGTGAGGTATTTTTGTTTTTTTTAAATTATTTTAAACTAAGGGCAATAGGGTAATTTCACTAGGTTAACGGTCAACTAACGGTTAGTTAACGGTCAACTAACGGAAGGAGTATTTTTACTCCTAAAATGTAATCATGTGGATACTATTGCTCTAAAAAAACACATAGTGCCAAACACTCCTAAGAATAAAACTCATGGGTATTTTTGCACCTTTACCCTATAAGGAAAGGTCCCTCAGAAATATTATTAGCTTGACATATCTGATTCTAGCTTGGAAGTCGAAAGCTGCCACTAAATAGAAGCATCAAAACAGATTGCCAACTATTATCATTTCCAATAAAAATTAAGAACAGACACCACAACTCTTAAACAGTGAACATCACCATGGAAAAAACAGAAACTTGATAAAAAAAAAAAAAAACAAACAAACAAAGCAACAAACGTTAACTAGCATGACTCCTTCACTATTGTTTCATCCAGATCTCGAAAGAAAGAGACTTTACGACTTAAGAACAGGTAATTATATCTACCAAATTCTTAAAATCTTGTGCAGCTTTACCGTCTACCCCAGAAGCATTTTGCATTGCCCTTTTCATCTTCAAGGCATTTTCTCTGATTTTCTTGCCCTCTTCCTCAACCAGAATCAGGTTCAAGCTTTGAAGCAGTCCATTTTTTGTGAAAGCCCCACCTTGTATTTTGACCCCAATCTTCCATAAATCTGCCGCTGCTCTTGCAGCCATTCCATGATCTCCAAAGAAAGGCCTACCAATCATAGGCATTCCATAGGCCATAGCCTCAACCACTGAGTTACTTCCACAATGAGTCACAAACACGCCCACAGATCCATGTGCTAAAACCTGTGTCTGAGGGGCCCAAGGTATGATTTTTCCTGTTTTGCTCGTCCTCTCAACAAACCCATTTGGCAAAAGACACTTCTGATCATCCCTTAATGACCAAAGAAATGGAAACCCACTAGCTTCCAGTGCCTCTGATACTTCTACAAGTTCATGGTGAGGTAATGTGGCAATAGTCCCAAAACTAACATAAACCACTGATCTAGCACCATGCTGGTCCAACCATGGCAAGCAACCATTGGGTTCATCAGTGTTAGATTGTGACAATGGAAAACCAACATAAAGCAGTGACTTTAACTTGGACTTCATGTCCTGAACAAAGAGGGGAGGGTCTAATTCCTCATAGAAACACATAACCAAAGCTTTTGCTTGAGGTAGCAGTTGCCCTATAGAAGCTAGTGCTTTACTAAATGTTGTCTCTTTATGTTCTTGTCCAGGTTTGAGTAAGACGTCATCTGGTAAGTCCTCGACTGTCACATGTGACAAACCAGGAAGGAAATCCAGGGATTTGCTTGAATAATTACTGATGTTTTGGCGTAGTAAGTGAGTGTAGAAATGAGGAGAGATTGAGATTGAAAGTGAAGGCCAACATGCAACCCAAGGGACATTGAGTTTATGAGACAAAGAAAGAGAAGGAGCACTCACAAAAGTGTCAGAAACAATGCAAGTGACTCTCTGGTTTGTGCTTTTCACTGCGAAATCTATGGCCTGTTCAAGGTTTTCTTCACTGGCCTGAAGAAACAAGTCAACCAGTACTGGAACAGGTGGGAGCGTGCCTGGCACGTGATCTTCTGATACTCCATTAGACACATTGTAGGGTTTGATGTTGTGTGGTATGTTTGGTTTGTTGGAGAAGAGAGATTGGTTTGAATTTTCAGTGCTGATGAATGAGAAAGTCGCATTTGGAGCAGCACAAGCAAGTCTGATGATCTGCTTTAGAAGAGCCTGAGGGTGGCTTCCAAAGGGGAACGAAATCACTACAACGTGTTTACTCGCCATGTTTAGTTCCTTTTATCAAGCCACAAGAAACGAAGAGATACATACACTTATATATCTCGGGAGCCTACATGAATAAGTAATGGATTTTCAAAGTTATTGAGAAAAATTCCATTTTCACTAAAATTGGCAAATGCCCAAGTTTAAGTGTTGAAGTTTTGGTCTTTTGAGGGTACTAGACAGTTAATAATGGTTCTTAAATGGATAAACAACTCTAATTGATAATCCTAAAATGAGGTATTACAATAAAAACTAAAATAAAATATAAGACTTTCAAAATCAATCTCAGCCAACACTAATAATAGGCATCCGCATGAAGAGGGTATCCAAGTTCTCATGCATCTTGGCTTTCATGTTTGTGTGGCTTGTACACTTACACATACATGTACTAGGTACTGTTATGAGATGGTGGTTCAACTTCAAAGCTATGGACACATCGAGTTTGTACGTCGCTTTAATTAAATCTTGTTGCAAAATAAATACTACGCGTCCACGGGTCTTCCTTTATGCAAGTCAACAACGTCCACATGATGTGCATAGCGGTCACCTCTTCACCTAGTGGTATATGAATGATCCTCAGTAACGAGTAGGTCTAGGTTGAATCTTAGTTGTAATATCGGGTCTTTAGTATAAGGAAAATCATTATGAGATCTCGGAAAATAATTACCAATCTCAAAGAAATTAAAGAATATAACTAAAAAAAACTTATGAGCAATATGCAATAATAAAATCATGTACAGAAATTGACATAAGTGACAACAAAAATTGCTGATTTATTATTGATATTTTAAGAGTTTGTTTTGGATCGGAGGCTAAACAAGCATCCCAAAAGCCAAAAGCTTAATTATATAAATCTACTTAAAGGTAAAAATGATAGTACTCTAATTGAGTTCATTTTTACCAATTAAATTTTTAAAGGAGAAATTTTCTCTAATTTTTCCTAAAATTTAAGTAATTTAGTATTTTTAAATTTTTCAAAACATACATTAACTATTTTTATTTTTATTAAATTCATATCATTTTAAGTCATT
Source organism: Acacia confusa (assembly GCA_037074495.1). NCBI lineage: Eukaryota > Viridiplantae > Streptophyta > Magnoliopsida > Fabales > Fabaceae > Acacia > Acacia confusa. Next base: position 8,108,811 of record CM073504.1, on the reverse strand, counting down.
TTACGTAAATATAAACTTTCTCTTCCATTAATCATCCAAACAAGTTTTATTTATCAATTTAACTTTTACAAATGACAATCCAAATATACATCACACCACACAATCTAACTTTCATCTTATCTTACATTTGCAAAAGTCACATTAAAAAAGAATTATTTCTACCACCACTACTTCAAATATATCCATACATTCCTTCTTAATTATATTCCTCCTTCATATAACATCAAGAGTTATCGAGGATTAAATTATCAAAAAAAAAAAAAATACTCCAATAAATTTTAAAGTAGTAATAACTGTTTTTGAAATAAAGTGAATACAAAATCAAAGTGACAAATATTTTTTAAATGAAGCTGATCAAAGAAAAAACAATTAAAGTGAGCAAAACAAGGTGTTATTCTTTTATTATAAGAGGATGGGAGCTAGATCCTATTATATGGATATATGCATTTTGTTTCTTCGAGGCGCCCCGCGGCCAGCTTTACAATTAAAACAGATTAAGAACAAACAACTAATAGTTGCTTTACTGACATGCTTTGAAAGCAATTGATATGCATACTCTCTTCAGTCTTTTCTATACTGTATAAGTGAAAGAAAAAAAAAAAAAAAGTCTTTTTTATAAAATCAAAATTTGAGATATTTACCACACATTTTTAATATTACACTTGTTTAGTGTTAGTTCATTTTTCAGAGTCACCGTTTTGATTTAAATGAGAGCAAATAGTGACAACTTTTTAATTTTAGGCAGAAAGCTAATCCAGTACTAACAATGTTAGAAGTGTCTGGTAAAACACACGTACACACAGTGGATAGCTTATTTTTCACTTCATGTGCAATGCATTAAAAAACATGTGTGTTGTAAGCAAAAATTGAGTCTCCTTTTTTTGCCCCCTATTGGACTGGTAGATATTTGGAGGATTGTGCTTAGAACAGAAGGTAAGCTCGTGAATATTTTTTATTGTTTAGACGGGAAAAAAAAAAGTGGAGGAAAATGGGAACATTATGGGCAGTTCAACTTCAAAAATAATGGTTCAATAATATATTTCTACACGGGTATTAAAAATTATTTTAAGACCGGACGAAATAGGCCTCGTAAGACCGGATCAGCGACCGATCTCGTTTCAGGCAGTCTTATAAGTATGTAACTTTTAAGACCGGACGTGAACCAGTCTTAAAGAAATATTTCAAGACCGAACGTAAGATATAACAGGTCTTAAAAATCGCACTATATAGACCTTATATATATTTTGTTCGGTCTTAAAACCAGAATTTATTAGACTGGACAATAAACGGTCCGGTCTTAACTACACAACTTTCAAGACCGGACCAAATATCATCAAGTCTTAAAAATATGTAACTTTCAAGACCGAACAAACATATGCACCAATCTCAAAAATAAAGAAAATAAAACCTTACTATAACATATAACCGGTCTTAAAAATATTACTTTTAAGACCGAACTAAATTAATAAGTGCGGTCTTAAAGGTTGGTCTTTTTTTATACGTTATTAGTACTTTTAAGACCGTATGAAATAGCATCCGCTCTAAAAAAGTTTGAATTTTAAGACCAGACATCAAATACACCAGTCTTAAAGGTTAGTCTTTAAGACCGTTATTAGTAGTTTTAAGACCGTAAGGAATAGTCTCCGCTCTAAAAAGTTTGACTTTTAAGACCAGACATTCAATAGACCTCTTATTTTGTAACAAACTAGCCCATTTCGATCGGATCCTACCAGAAAAATAAAAACAAGAACAAAAGATGTAACACCCCAAATTCCATACTTGAAAATCATGTCGGTTGACACCTAGTTTTAGGAAAAATCAACAGAGTTTGAGGTGCTACAGCTTAGAGTAACATGGGAACAGAAAGCATGCGCTAATATTTGGACAATGAGTATATGATATAAAAATGCCCAAACATATGCTGATGCCTGACATAAGCTGGTATATTAAAATATCCCGAGAGATTATTCATGTGATACAATCACAGAGACATAAATACAGTGCTCTGATAAATCAACTCTATAACTAGTCCTATGGCTTGGAACCCAACATAGTTAATCAGACATATTGGCTAAATCGGTGTTTAGTCTAATGGGAGTCTCCTCGTCTTTCACGGAGATTTATGACAATCCACCGACAAACCCTTTCTTAGTTTAAGCACCAATTAGTCTGAAATAACTTTGTTAGATTCATGCCAGAAACTAGGTCCTAGTAACTTCTACCGACCTTCGTCTTCGACCGGTGCCTCTTCACGGCTTTGTCCACTTCACCTCTTCTTAGCTTCGTTGCCTTCTCAGATCCAGGTGGCTTCCTTGAACCTTTTGACAGGGCTGAGATTCAATTTCCATTGAATCTCAGGTAACAGTTAACCTCATATGCAAAGTATGATCAATATATATGACAGATATTCATAACATTTCAGCATTAACAATACATAGCACACAGCACATGTAAAGTCTATCCCGGTTTGCACTAACCAGTGTCACGATGGCCCATCGTATCCTCAACGTTAGGAAAACTCAACGGTGTTATCAAGACTATAACCCGTATATAGCTGAATGTATACATAGTGACTTAAGATAGAGTCTTAATCACGGTGCATGACCCAAGACCTCGTCTTGTCCCGCACTTAACATGAATCAACCAATCATATATAATCATATAAGGCACATCAGAGTTAAAGTTACTAGTACGCGAACGTACCTTTCATCGGGTAATTGTCAAATGCCTGACCTTTGAATCCAACCCCGAACTTCCCGGATATCCTAACATATCACCATATCACTTAGAATAATATCCTAAGAGATATTTCCACCTGTATTTACCTCTCTACCATTAGTGTATTTGTTATTTACAATTCCGCCCTTACATTTATTTAAGAACGTAGTGCAGCATTTTCTGGACAGATTTTTCACTAACTTTGAAAAATCATAAATAATTCTAGAAAAATCGAAATGAGGATCCGTAAAATTCCCCGAAATCCTTAGGATGTCTGCTTTTGAGAAAAAATATTGGAATTTTCCCAGAATTTAAGAACAATTCCCAATTTAATTATCTTCAACCTCTGCCCAGAATTTCACATAAAAACGTAGCCTTTCTTGGTGAATTTTTATCTTCTTGCACAAAATTCAGAATGAGACACTTTGGGTATATTTAGAATGCACTTTTTTTATATTCGGTCTAAAAAGTAATAAAATATTATTTTAAATTTCTCATTATTTAGTACCGGGTAAAAGTTACGTCAGCTCTTAAAAATATTAACTTTAAAACTGTCGCTTAAAAATGTCCGATCTTAAAAGTATTATTTCATTATATTTAAATATTTCCTTATTATTTTGCACCACATAAAATATAAGTTGAGTTGTATGAGATTTCTCTTTGAAGTAATTCATATTTCAATTTTTTTAAATAAATGTTTTAAGAGTGGTTGTGTTTTTTATTAACTAAAATGACGGTCTTAAAGCTTAACATTTCATAACGTCCTTTGTTTGTGTCCGGTCTCAAAACTAATAAAATATTAGTTTAAATTTCTCATTATTTAGTACCGGGCACAAGTTACGTCAGCTCTTAAAAATATTAACTTTAAGACCGTCATTTATAAATGTCTGGTCTTAAAAGTATTATTTCATTCTATTTAAATATTTCCTTATTATTTTGCACCACAGAAAATATAAGTCAGGTTGTACGAGATTTCTCTTAGAAGTAATTCATATTTCATTTTTTTTAATAAATGTTTTAAGAGCGGTTGTGTTTTTTATTAACAAAAACGACGGTCTTAAAACTTAACATTTCAGAACGTCCTTTGTTTATATCTGATCTCAAAACTAATAAAATATTAATTTAAATTTCTCATTATTTAGTACCGGGCAAAAGTTACGTCAGTTCTTAAAAATATTAACTTTAAGACTGTCGTTTATAAATGTCCGGTCTTAAAAGTATTAGTTCATTCTATTTAAATATTTCCTTATTATTTTGCACTGCATAAAATATAAGTCGGGTTGTACAAGATTTCTCTTTAAAGTAATTCATATTTCAATTTTTTTTAATAAATGTTTTAAGAGCGGTTGTGTTTTTTATTAACTAAAATGACGGTCTTAAAGCTTAACATTTCAGAATGTCCTTTGTTTATGTCCGGTCTCAAAACTAATAAAATATTAGTTTAAATTTCTCATTATTTAGTATCAGGCAAAAGTTACGTCAGTTCTTAAAAATATTAACTTTAAGACCGTCGTTTATAAATATCCGGTCTTAAAAGTATTATTTCATTCTATTTAAATATTTCCTTATTATTTTACACCGTAGAAAATATAAGTCGGGTTGTACGATATTTCTTTTTGAAGTAATTCATATTTCATTTTTTTTAATAAATATTTTAAGAGCTGTTTTTTTTCAGCGATCTGAATAATATATTTAAGACCTATCGAAAAATGATAGGTCCAAGATTGCCACCAATCATATCTTTAAGACCGGAGTGTTAATCATCCACTCTAAATGAGCCAGTCTGAAAAATTGATGCGGTCGAAGTTTTTTTTATTTACAAAATTGTCACCGGTCATTTCTTTAAGACCGGAGCGTCGATAATCCGTTGTAAATGAGACGGTCTTAAAACACTTATTTGCACTAGTGATAGACTGCAGATATCCCTTTGGTACTTCTCTTGATCTTGAAGATGCAACTTTTGTAGTAAATGAAGCCATTCCAATTCCAGGCAAACGAAAATCCATTTTTTGTGTTAAAGAGAATAAGAAGAAAGTGGTAATTGAATTTAAAAAGTTGAGGATATTGTTGTATTGTGTTGAGTTTCTTCTGAAATGCTTGCAAGTACGAGTATGTATAGATGAATATGCATTTGTTTTCCTTCAATAATTAGTGGGTGAGAGGTTATGTGATAATGCGTATTAGAAGACAAGGACACTTTGAGTTCACATGGTTGTGTCTTAAAGGTCTTTTTCAACAAGCAACAAAGCCGGTCGAGCCAGATGCAGAGAGGACTTGGATAGCCATTAGGTTGGGAAATGACTGATTGAGATGTTTAGGTAAATGAGGTGTAGTTCTAGTCCCAAGACATGGATGACAAAATTCACATGATTCTGTTTTGTATTCAATATTACGGATCATTTGAACAGCACAAAGACTAATAATGTCTATTTGAAGAATTTCATAGTACAGGTGTCATTTTAAGTTGCAGGCATGCTTGAGACACCTATTTTGGTTCCTCTAATATATCTTCATCATCAATCCAGCAAGGCTGGAGCAGCGACATTTGACTTGAATACTAAAAAAACAGTGGATTAACCACGAAGTTATTTGATGATTCTGTCATCAAATAGCTACCACTAATTAATCAGATTCTATCACTAAATTAATTTATTACGTCGCTAATTATCTTTCTTTATTTTCTGTATAAAGTGGAAACGTAGGAATATAAAAAGGGCAAGATGTTTTTTTTAGTTTTGCAACTTCCTTCAATTACTTCCTTAAAGAACTCGTAGTAAATCAAGTAATTACCCATCTCTGTTATTATATATTTTCGCCTAATAATGTTTCAAGTCCCCTTACTCAACAATCTTCCAGACAATTTTATTAACTCAATCTCGAGAGGCATGCCTGATGTGATCCCGTAAAGAAACGATACGAACAAGTATCAAAAATTATGAGAAAGACTTAAAACATTATCACGTGATCCTTCTCATCCATGTCTATGGACTACACGTAAGGCTTAACCAACCTTTCATCAGTCATATCTCGAACTAATGGATTTTTGTGTCCTCTCTACAGAAAACTCATCCTAACTTGTCGAATTTCTTGAAAAAGACATATGAGGCAGCCCCATGTGATCTCTCTATACACTTGTCTTCCCATAATTATGCCCTATCACAACCTTTCCTCCACAATTCATCTATATATACCCATACTTGTATGCTTTTAGATGCAAGCAACGCAAATCATTCACAATACGATCTCAACCTTCAAAATTCAAACACTTCCTTCTCATTCTATTCTTACACACAAAACAATGGGTTTTCGTTTACCTGGAATCAGGAGGACTTCTTCATTTTCGACAAAACAAGCATCTTCAAATTCTAGTGAAGTGCCAAAGGGTCATCTAGCAGTGTATATCGGAGAGGAAATGAAGAGGTTTGTGATCCCTATATCTCACTTGAATCAACCTTCATTTCAAGATTTGTTAAGTGAAGCCGAGGAAGAATTCGGGTATGATCATCCAATGGGAGCTCTCACTATTCCTTGCTCAGAAGATGTCTTCCTAAAAGTCACTTCCTTCAATGGGTGCCAGCTTGCAAAGACAAGACTAACTTATAGTCAACACAATTTTGTATAGAAGGCACTTCACGTAGTTTTGCTATGTAAAGATTTTTCCCATACTTGGGAATTGTAAAATTCATTGTGTCAGCAAGAGATTTATCAATAGACAATTTTCACACGATTTCAACTAATTATGAGTATCAAAGACTTTGATCTTCTACATTAGGCGACCTAACTTTTTTCCTCGTGGATTGAGAGAGTAAAGTTATGTTCATTAATCCAGTAAATTCAAATCAAGATTTAGTTACAGAGATACAAAATCATCTCTGAATAAGCGCAAGCAAATAATCCTAGGAGACCCTTTTTTGCACAAGTGGTTGAAGCCACAATTTCCTATCTACCCCCGCTAGTCCAAAATATAAGAGTAAATTCAGAGGTTGTCTTTGATCCTAATTAAATATAGGATCTTAATTCTACTTTTGTCTCCCAAATTTATATTTCTTTGAACTATTCCTATTGATTCCATATATTAACAGAGTTTCCATCCATGAGGTAGTTTCCATTACATTACCATCAAATCAATAATACATACTGTCAGTCACATCATAACTCCCACCATACATGTCCATTTTGGCTATTATTTCACTCGTTTTAAATCTTATTAAGTCTACTATTTATTACCAAAATTTTGTGAAAAACTCAATGGTTTGCCATTGGAACAAAAGCTCACAAACTTATCTGTTTCTCAAAAACTCGATGGTTGTTATTTTGCTTGTTTTATTCACTCAACCAGCAAAGCCAACATGTAAAATCCATGAAAACAAGGAGAAAGAGGCTCAAAGAACTCACCTTGGTCGTCCCTCAGGCTTGCATGCACGTTTGGTCCTTCTTCCTTCCGAGTGAGTTTCTCACTGTGTTTCCTGTCTCTCGTCCTCTCTTAGCTTCTGAGGAGAGACCAAAAGAAATGAGAATAAGAGTTCTCACTTTCTCCGTCTCTTGCTCTCTCATTCTCTATCTCATTCTCACTACAACTCTTAGTCTCTATCTCAGTCTCTACCATCTCGATGTTTGCATGTTTTGACCGAAATGAGATAAAGAAAACTGAGGGAGTATGGGCTGAGTGGATTTCTTGTCATCTCTCATTCTCCATTTTTGTGTTTCTGTTCTTCTTTCTCATGTGTTGTTGGCCGAGAGTGAGAAATGGAATAGATTTGGGCCTTGCTTGATAAGCCACGTATGTGTGTATCATATGGGTGTTCGGCCGAAATGGAATAAACCCATTGAGGAAGTATGGGCTTGTGTTTTTGATGTCCAACTCTTTTGCCTATTATCCTAGATGAGAAATTGAAGAGTGTTGTATGTATAGGATAAAACCATTAATTCTTTATTCTTCTTTTCTTTCTAATATTGGGCCATAAAATATTGATTCTATGATTTTTAAGCCAAATTTATCCCTTACAAATATTTCGTGACTTTATTATTATTATTATTATTTCCAAACATTCTTGGAAAATAGGCCTTATATTTCAATAATTAATATTATAATTATTCAGGCCAAATTTTAACAATTAATTTCCATACAACATTTCTAATTTTAAATCCCAAATTTTGGGATGTTAATCCTCCAGCGAGGATCATTTTTATTTTTTGAAATTTTTTATATAAAAAAAAACTAAGAGCAAAAGGATAAATTCACCAACATTTTAAAATCTCAATTTGATCCATGTCTCCTTTAAGTCCTTTTAAGAGTTTAACAGGCATTTTGGGGTTTTAAATTTTATTTGGTATTTAAATGGAATTTTCCGGGAAAAAAAAACTAAACTACATTAAATAATTGTCAGCAACATTCATGTTAATAAACTATTTCCCTAAGTTCAAAAGAATTATAAAACTAACAGTTAGACAAATCATAAACCAAAAAACTAAAGAAAAGCAAAATTGGAACAATTTGTCTTCATAATGTTCAAGAACAAAAGAACTATTTTGATTAAACTTATAAAACTAAACTACATCAAATAATTGTCAGCAACATTGATGTTAATAAATGATTGCCCTAACTTCAAAATAACAATAAAACAAAATCTCACACAGATCATATATCAAAAAACAGAGGGGGGGGGGGGGGGGAACAACTTATCTTCATCTTGTTCAATAAACAAAAGAATTGTTTTGATTAAGAATTACCACACAATATTTATATAAGAATCAACTGTGCACATTCAAAAATCTGAATCAAAGAGTGGGAGGGGATGGATGGAAAATAATAAGAAGCAACACTTTGATATGAATGTTAACTTTAAACTTCTCATAAATTCATTTCAATTTACCCTCTTTTACTTAAACATAAACATCTCCAAATATTTTTTTCCCCTTGCTTCGTTCCAAATTTCCAAATTTTTGAACAACAAAAATGCCAAGAATAATAATAATAAAGCCATCAGGTAGAAATCAATAATAAAATAATATAAATATTTATCTTCTAATCCTATTTATTAGGTAATATTTTATTTAAAAAATATCACATACTTAAACGGGCTAGCTCTTAACTCTAAAAGGCCGGCTCTTTTATTTGTAGGCCTTTTTAAGCCCGATTTTCCTTTGCAACTTGCGAAATATAAGCCTGGCCTTTGATTTAAGAGTGCTTAAAAGAGTTGGTTGATGGACTCGACGGGTTTGGACAGTTTTAATTAAGAACCTCCCCCCCCCCCCCCACCCTCCCCAAAAAAAAAATCAATCCAAAAAAAGTTATATTAAAATCTCTTATTTCCCTCTTTTTACATTTCCTCCATTGAAATCCATCCCTTTCCATCCCCTCCGTTAAGCCAAACAGATCCTAAGTGGGGTTTTTTTGGAGGGGTGAGAAACAATTCTTGACCAGATTACCTAAATATATTTTTTTTAATATTCTAGTTTTACCCACTCAACTTTTTTTGAATGGAAGGAGGATATTTCATTTCAAAATAATTGTACAAGTACAAACAATGAGGATACTCTTTACATTGGTAGACTGAAGAGAGAGAAAGGGAGAGAGAGAGAGAGATTTGTTTGTGTGTGAGACTATGATGCGAATATTAACTTAAATGCTATCGACAGTATATTTTTCCTGTGCAAAAATGCGATCATTGCTAGCCTCCCAATTAAGGCTTCCAAAGAGTAGCCTATATCTTCCAGCTGGATTCGAAACATACATTCCCTAGTTGGTTAACTAACAAGGATGAGATATTCGTACTAAAAAATGCAGCGCACTAATTCTAGGGGATAATTTTCTTTCAAGCTGAGTAGGCCATGGGCATTCCTTGAACACATGATGAATATCCTTAGAGGCTCCTGTGCATAAAGAGCATTGATAATCCATAGTCAAGCCTCTTTTATATCGTTCGGCGTTATTTAATAGCTTCCCTTTAAGAAGCAGCCACATCAACACTGCAAAAAATTAGCTCATTTGTAGTAGTTAAAATAGCAAAACTGCTACAAACGACAATAGTAATAGTGGTGGTTACACAAACTGTTATAAAATACACTATTGCAAATGGTTTCGTAGTAGTTCTATCGAACCGCTACGCATGTGAACCAGACTACCACTATATTTGTAGCTGTTTTAACCATGGTTTGTGAAACCAGACCGGACCGGCCGGTCCATACCGGAAACCGGTCAACCGGCCAGAAAACCGATCCGGTTTAGTGTTGAACCGAATTGAATCGGGTGACTCGGGGGTTGACTCGGTAAACCCAGCGTAACCCGGACAGTTTACAAGGGTCACGGGTCAGCTATTTTTTCCCTTCATCCAACTCAACGTCGTATCTTTTTTTTTAAAAAAAAATGTAACTTCGGATGGAAGGAAGGAAAAGAGCAATCCAACTATGAGTCTCTGATATGATCTGATTCAGTTATTTGAAGAATGAGATCGACTATCATCGGAGAAGATAAATCATAGTTCAGTGAGAAAGATGAGATCTAACTATTATTGGCAAGGAAGATGGTGAGGTGCGAGCATTGGCGTCGACTAATTGTCTCCAGTCTCCACCTTCCCCATTGTCTTTGAACTCGGCTCCAACCCACTCCAACAGAGAACAAAGACTCAAACGGTGTTTCATTCAGCAAGGCTAAAGAAAGTGTTCACCGGTGTTTCTAAACGGCGGTGCCTCATATTAGCTGAAGAAGGTGACCCTCGAACTGTGCAGAAAAGTCTCTAATAAGTGTGATACTGTGATAAACGAAACCCTCGCCCTTTTTACTACCCTCTAGAACAAGACGAAGATTTTGCCTAAACTAATAAATTAATAATCCCACATTCCTATGCACATGCTTTTTGATGCCCAATCACCTATTGCCAACACACCTGTCAAGTTGCTTTCCTATTTTCGTAGCCCTGTGAATGTGAACTGTGACTAAAGAGAAAAATCTCCCATCTTGCCAAGCATGTGACTGTGATCTTTCATTTAAAAAAAAAAAATCAATATAAAATTACTCTTCCTCCTATGCTTCACATTCTCCTATATTTTCACAAATTTTTTATTATTATTGAAATATGAATAATTTTATCAATTTTAATTAAATTATATTTTTAATTAATACCGGTTTGACTCCAATCTGACCCATTGACCCTTAACCCAATACTCTCATCGGTTCAGTGACTGGTCCGATTTTCAGAACCTTGGTTTTAACCAACTGCTACAAAATGCATATGTAGATTAGACATTCTAGGAGCATCTTATAGCAGTTAACAAACTGTTACAATTGTCATTTGAATTTAAGGATTTTTTTTTTTTTGCAATGGTTGTCTAATCACCATAAATGTGGCGCCAAATTTTTTTTGCCAAAATGTGGGTGTGTCGGGAAATGAAATTAAAAAATTTGGCAACAACATTTTTTAGTGGTTGACCAACCACTAGTAATTAATTTCAGAAATTTAAAAATATGGCACCAAATATTTATAGTAGTTGGCGAATCACTATTAATCTTTAATGAAATTTCAAATTGTTGCATCAACAATTTAAATTTGAATTTTAAATTCAACTTAGTATTTTGTCAATTGTTACTAAATGTTGCATAAATTAAAAGAAAAGTTGCATGAATAATTTTTTCGATATTATTTTGAATGGTTTATCATTTAAATAAAAATTTAAATGATAATAATTATTATTTGAGGAGAATGATTAAATTAAGTTAGATAAATATAAATATTATGTATGGTTAATATTGAGAATGTATAGGTAATAATGATTTTAGTTCTTCACTTTATGAAATTGAAGTTGAAGATGAAGAGATACATTTGTTTATGTAAGGAATGTTGAAAATATAGATGAAAGAAGTAACCTTGAATTTCTGTAGAAGGAAAAAAATTAGTATACGAATTATATGAATAATCAAAATAAAATTAAATGATGAAATCAAATATTTGAGGGGAAAAAAATTACCTTATAAACTTAGCTCTTCATCCAGATGATTTGGACAAGGGAGAGAAAAATGAGAGAGGAGAGGGGTTGGAGGAAATGAAAAAGGTAAGAAATGAGGTGTAGTGGAGGTACTTATAAGGATCTAGCGAGTCATTTTAGCAGTTAAGGTAACGGTATTTGTAGTAATGGATGTTTGTAGCGGTTTTATGTTAGTTTGTAGCAGTGAAGAATCACTACAAATATTAATTGAAACTTTTTAATATATATATATATTGCTTTACAAGAATGAAAGTGATTATTTTTTAATCATTATTCTTCATCATCCCTGAAGAAAAAAAAGAGTGTAGAGAAAATGTTAGGGTTGAGTGTATGATTTTGTACAAAAATTATATTTAAATTAAGTGATAATAAAGTGTAGCTTATAAAAACACTCCTAACTCTAGGTGAATTACCTTCGCCTTCAAGAAAAAGTTGTCAAAATTGGAGGGCTAGAATTGTTCACTTTCATAGGTGATGTTATCACTAGCACCCATATCATAAAGGTCTCAAGACATCAAGTGAACCATCACATTCCAATATATGTGCCTCTCATACTTGATATAATAAACCTAGCGTGCCTATAAGGCAAGAACATATGACTTATCATCTTTAGATTGATCAGAGTGAATTGTCCTGGAGATATTTACTTGTGTGATGCTTAATTCATCAGTTTTTTGAGCCCTTACAAAGTTGTCATATTGCCCACGAACAGTTGAAGAAAAGTATGGTGAAACGGCCTTGGTAATTTAGTTTGATGACATCAACAAGCTTTTCATAAAAAGTGATGCCTTCAATCTATGTAACATCCTTAATTTTGAAGACATAGAGAGTCAGTTGTGATTTAATATGTTTATAAGAAAATTAAATACATGATTATTTTAAAAAAAAAGAATATTATTATTATTATACCAAATTAATTAACAATGATAAATAATTTTGATAATATATGTGTGTGTGGGGAAATACCTTCATAAAATAATCTAAACGTAAATAAATACTAGTGTATATTTTTTAAGAAAATATATATCATTTAGATGGAAACTCTAAATCCTCTCCCATATAAATATCCTATCTCACCTGCTCATTAGAGATCACGCGGTCTCTCACTCCTTAGGTTCACACTTTTCTCGCTTTCACTCTTTAGATTCGTGCTCCCACTTCTCCATTATGGTTACATTTGTCTTTACGCCATGTTCATTTTCTTCTTTTATTTCTCCAAGATCTTTTGTCTTATCTTTTCCATTCTTCACAACTCCATTATATTGCCCCCCTTCACTTTTTTTTGGAAAATAAAAAATTACAAAAAAATCTCATACCAAATTTTCCTATCAAAAGATCTCTAGGAACTGCAATATAATTAATTCAGAATATGAAATTACTTTGTTAGCTCCAAAGGTAGACACGAGGGCAAGGAGTAGCCCCTGCTCCCTAAAATTTTTTTTAAAAAAATGAGGTAATTTGATATGTGTAACACCCCAATTTTCAAAAGCGGAATAATTTTTTTTTTCATTTAAAATCATTTCAAATCATCAGAGTAGAGCATTTGAGTGGAAGAGTAACTGATATGTATATATTCAAAGTGTCAACCGTAGTGTGTCTGGCTGGTTACAACTGCGGTACAGTAACCGAGTATTTTCAAAAGTGATGTACAACAACAAAAGGAAGGCTTTCGCTAGAACGTCAAAAGGAAGTCTTCAACTGGGTCTTCTGTGCAGCCCGCTTGCTCTTCTACTCGACTCTCAGTCCTCTCGATCCAAAGGCTATGTTAAGAGCTGAGGTCCAATGCATACGGACCCCAGGTAACGATTAACCTCAAGTTCACATACACAATATACGGACGACATATACCACAACATCAACAGCATATACAAACGATCTATCACAATCAATGCATATGTATCGCTCCCAGCATGCAACCATATCGCTCCCAGTATACAAACATATCGCTCCTAGCATATGGACATATCGCTCCCAACATTACAGATACCCTCTAACCTTTATATGCACTCCACAGTATAAACACTCTATACATATAACACACATACCACATATATGCATATCATAAACATCAGAGTTAGTGCTACAGTACGTGAACGTACTTTCGTCGACGAGCGTTTAGTACGTTGACGGAAAATTGTACTTTTGACGAAAAACAGTGAAACGACAGCGAAATGACAGCGGAACAAGATTACTGATATCCTATAATGATAATATCAAATTTATCAATATTTGATATCATAACAAGCATTTTAGGTACAAATTACCATTTTTGCCCCTACCCTTATTAATCGGTGTAATCTCGTCAGAGCTTCGCTACTTTAACTCTATTTCTCCAAGATTTTAACATATCTCTTCTTCCAACATATTTATAAAATAAATATAATATTTGTCTCTAAAACATGATATCTAGATCATACTTGAAAAACTAAAGATCTATCTAACATTCATACTATAACTACCGAAAGAACTTAAGACTAAAGATTAGGGACCGAAGAACTTACCTGGCACTTTGCCATTTCCACAGACTCCTCCTTCTCTCTAAAATCTCTCTCTAGAAAGCTCTAGGATTTGTGAAGAATGAAGAGAAAGGTGAAGTGTATTTATAGAAAAAGTGGATGGAATTTTAGTAGTTCCTTTGAACTTCATCTGGTTAGTTTCTGATCATTGGATCGCACTTCTTTGAGGTGGCACGATCCTAGCCTTACACCTCACTATGATGACCTCATCCTGAGTCATCAAAGTGATGTCATGCTTGCATCATCTCTTGCTTTATGTGCCTTTATCTGATAAAGTTTCATGTTCATTGTCCTAATCGCGTAATCTTAGGAAATCTCAAAATTCCGGGAGCAAGGTCCTGAAGATCTTTTCTTTCTCTTTCAAGATACTTGGGTTATCTAAATTTTTGATCTCATTAAGGACATTACGTTGCCTGCCGAACATTTTCGGACAACCGCTGTCAGTTATAGAAATAACGTTGGACAACATTATCTTCTGGATAAAAATCCACTGATTCATAATATACTCTGTTTTGTATTAACTTATCCTTGGATTTTAGTGTATGAATTATTTTCTATAGGTTTTCATTTCTACTATCTGTTCTAATTCCACAAAATATCTTCTTAGCCTTATCTCATGATTACTCCGTCGGTTACAGAAATGACTTTGGAGATAGCCTGCCTTGAGATAAAAATTCACTTATTTATAATATACTTTGACTCCAGAAACCTAGTTTATGGTTTTCTAGCTAGGATTTTATTTCTATCAGTTCTCATTTATCCTATATAAAATATCACAATTATAATATTATTAAATTACTAAATATCTTAGATATTTTTTTTTAATTTCCATTTTAATTTTTCTTTATTTTTCTTCATAATTTTCGGTTATATCTATATATATATATTTATTTTCATTAATTTCCACCTTTTTCTCTTTATCTTATGTCTAAACAATTAGCCATTAATTATCTAATTAATCACTTATTAATTGTTGACAATTTTCTTAATTAGTAATAATTATTATCTCACAACTATTTTGCTGACATTGGTATTTTATGCATCATGCATAATATTAATAATCATGGGGTCCAATATGGTCCCCCAATACTTTTTGATTTTTTCTCCTTTAATTTTTCCAAGGTAATAATTTAATAAATTACCTAAATTAGGGACAATATTCTTCCCTATTTCAAATAAATATTTATTTGTCTCTTTATAATATTTTAAGGATATTTTATAACCTATAAATATTTCAGGAACCTATTCACAAATTATCTAATGTTTTAGGGCCCTTTTCGCACATTATCTAATCTTAGGAGAAATTGTCCTAATCATAAGATAAATTTGATACAAGGTGTTTGAGACCTCATATTCACCTATTTTCAATAGGTATATTCTACCGATTTATGATATTTACCCTAAGTCAAATTTTAGGATATTACAATATGCACTTATCTGAGTTTAGTTTGTTACATATATGAGGTTGGAGATATATTAAATGCTTTTTTTCTTTTTATGATGTAATTTGATATGCACTCATCTTTTCTGAAATCGACTTCCGTTATTATATATAGTTTCTTTTTTTTTTTTAATGATGTAATTTGATATGCATATCAAGAGATGCCATTTAATATATCCCTAACCTTTAATATATCCCCAACCCCACTGAAATTGCCTTCTTCCTCACTCACTACTGACTCCGCCATTTTTTTAAACAACTTATTACAAATTTTGAGAATCAATAAGGTACTCAAAATCACTTCTTTTCATTAAATTTCCTTCGTGAAATTTATTATACATGATTTTATTCTTCTAATGATACTACTTTTATACTGATTAGAGAATATTCTAGTGTTAGGATTTTGGGCAAGTTTTGAGTTGTGTTAAAAGATGGCTATGGAATTTAGATGATGGCTAATAGTTAATTTTACTCAGTTGTTATTAACAATATTTTTAAAATCATATTGGTCATGAAATAATCCATGCTCTTTGTCATGAAGACCAATTTATTGATGATTATATGATTACATAAATTGAAAAAGACCAATTTCTTGAAGATTCTTTGATTAGATATTTTGAAAAAGAAATTATTTTGAGTTTTAGCACGGATTCAATTATAAATAGGTTTAACAATATAAAAACACGTAGAGTAAGAGTTAATTGAAGTAATCTTAATTTCTATAATAGATTTCTTTTAATTTTTTGTATATTAGATTTATGTCGTATTTCAAGTACTTTTATTTATATTATAGCATTTTTTATTTTCGCCCGGTCAATAAAATTCATGGGTTCGCCACTAGTTACCCCCATACAAATTAAAACACTACTATGAGATAAAACAAATGTTGTTAATCATGCAATTGTAGTTGTTAATATGGTTGTTGCAGTTATTAATACAAAGTGCATGTAGTAGATTGTCATGAAAGATGGCTACTATGTCGGCAAAGAATTTATTATGTTTTTTTCATGTGTTGGGGGGTTTAAATGGTGGAGGAGACAAAAGTTAATATGTTGGGGAAAAACATTTTCTCATGTTGTAGGAAATAAATTTTCTCATGTCACACACACATGAAATAGTGGGACTCACATATACATATATTAATTAATATATGTATATGTGGGTCCCACTATTTCATGTGTGTGTAGGAAACTTTTTTTTCTCATGTAACATGAGAAAATCAAAGCCCGTATGTTGGTTGTTTGGTAAAAACAATATCTAGTGGTCAAAGTAGGTTCATGCAGTTATTAAAATAGGTATAAGTACTAGTCAAAATTTTCATATGCACTTGTGAAAGTTGGGACATTTAACTTGTGAAATTTCATAACTTCTCCAAATAAGAAAATCTAGTTGTCAAAGTAAGCTCATGCAATTGTGAAAATAAGTATAAGCACTTGTCAAAATTCGCATATGCACTTATCAAAGTTGGAACATTAACTACTGAAATTTCATAATTTCCCCAAGTATGAAAATTTAGTTATCAAAGTATGTTCATGCAATTTTGAAAATAAACATAAGCAATTGTCAGAATTCACATATACACTTCTCTAGGTAAGGGCAATTCAGTAACTTCACATTTCAAATTAATCATAGTACAATCTCTAAAGTCCTTTTTAATAAAATAATTTGGTATAAGATTTTTTTTATAATTTTTTATCATCCTCAAAAACTCACAATAGTTTTCCTTCTTTTTTTTTTCCTTTATTTGAGTTTGTGTGAGTCTCCCTTATTTCTCCATAAAATAGAATAGTGTAGCTCTGATGATAGGTTAGTAACATTGATGTGGGGGTACTTATAGTGGACCGTTCACTGCCCCCATATGCAGTGTTAATTAAAAAAAATGAAAAAGCTCTCTCTCTCTCTCTCTCTATATATGTCGGGTAATGAACGGTCCACTGCAATAGACCATAGCTACCCCTATTGATGCCTACTTGTCCTTTTCTCGTGTTTATATTTTTATAATTATTTTCTTTGAAAACTCATCCACTCCCATCAACTATTTTGTGTAAGTGTGTGAATACAACTGTTCCGAAACCCCTCTCAACTTACATTTTCTCTCCCTAGCTATGTGAGTGAGTGCGTGTGTGTGTAAATAGCTTTTTATAATCTATTGGCGCTACCGTTAAACCCTCTGTCCTTTCTATCTATCTATCTTTTCATTTTTTTTTCTTTTACTACTCTGGGTCTTCAAGACCATTGGAATTAATGACTCGTCAAATCAAAAGAAAGTAAAGGCTCTTGATGAATTTAACATTTTTTGGGTCCCTTTTGGTGTGTGTAGATATGTATTGTATTTGTCAATGTCCAAGCCTTTTACCATTTTTCTAGTGTGCGTGCATATATTTTTATTAGGAAAAAGGCAAAAACATACTGTCAAAATTGATAAAAGAGAAATAAATATGTTGAATTTCAATAATTTTAAATTGATTGAATTTGAATTTTGAATTTTAGACAAATGTCAAAAATTACCTACCTACCCTTACTTTTTAAAAAATAAAAAATCATCACACCCCTTGTCAACTGCCTACTGCTGAAGCTTTGGCGCCAATACGATGGCCATTACTAGAGCTCTAGTGACCTTACTAGTGGCCGGCTACTGGAGCTCTACTAATCTTATAAAAATGAGTATGAAGGACTCAGGATTGTTGATTTTTGTGGGGAATATATTTCTAAGAAGCATATGGCAAGTTAACATGAGTTATTCTAAGTGGGTTGATCTTGCAATTCTTCGGAGGATTATTGTTGTATATAGAGTCGTGTTATTGGCAATCATCAAAGGAACTGAGAAGATGAAGCCTTTGGTTTCTTCTTTGTTTTATGGGCCTCCTAAGAGAAGCATTCATATCATGGTCAATCCATATGCTAACCCCTCATCCTAGGCTCAACTAGCAAAGGGGTCAGATACTCCCACCAAAGGGAGAGAGTTCAATCCTGAAGTTGATCAAGGTGTTGGAGAAGGCATCCTAGCTCCTGAGTGCCTAAGTAAACGTCTGAAGGTAATACACAGCTCGCCCAGCCCAACATTGGTATCACTTAGAAGGAATGAAGATTTTGCCCTGCCTTTGAATTTTGGGTAAACCAATCCCTTTCCTAAAATTTTTATATCAAAAAAAAAAATCCATATGCTACTCCTTTTCATGAAGGGGCTACATAAATTAAATCCAATATGAGTATAATTAGAATAAATAATCTACTAATATTTATGTATGTGTCTACAAATATCAGTGTAATGAATAGAGTTAGTTGTTAGTTGTTTCCCACTTTCTCAATGTAAGGCTCTAATTTATATCAAGAACCATTCATGTATGAACAAGGAGGTTAGATCCTCACCTAGAAGGAGGTTAAGATCGTGTTTATGTCCGTAATCAATGTATTGAACTTTTCTAATAAAATGTTAGTGTACTGCCTTTAATCTACAATATAAGTTACTCTTAAAAATAATCTTTGGTTCATAATATAAATCACAAATTATAGAGTAATTAATATTTATTTATAAATTTTGTCCCTACAAAAGTGTACGTTTATGATTCAAAATTTTCATAAATCAATAAAATATCTATATTTATTTTATGTAATAATATTTATAAAATATTTTACTAAAAGTAGTACCTCATTTCTCAATTGAATAATACTTCAATTCTAGCTTTTAGAATAGGTAACAAAGCAACTTTGTCGCCCTAGAGCTTTTTGGTAAAAGCTTCACATATGTGGATGATAAGGGTTCATCAGCAGCGATTTAGAGATTCATCCCGCATTGTTGTATCTATGTTTTTCTTGTCTTTTTAATTTCTGTTTATTTGTTTGCCTATTTGCTTGTTTTATGAGTAATATGCTTTATTCCTGTTTGTTAGTTGTTTGAGGATGTTTATGTATCAATTTTAAGATTTAGAAGTTTGTCAAGTTGCCATCTGCGGATTTAGTCTTCTCTATTGGTTTGGCTATCTCAAGGCAACTTTGTCAACAATTACTTTGGATCTCTATGTCTTTCAAGAATTCAACCAATCCTTCAACCTTTAGCTACTGAACTTAGTGTGGAGATCAAATACAATAGTACGTATAACTCTTCCATCTTCAAGCTTGTTGTTGTTGTTGGCTTCTTTCTATTTTTGTAGGGTGAATTAGGCATATGATCTATCTGGCAATTATTGGGTTAGTCCTCTAAACCCCCAGTAGATCTAGGTCTTTTATGTAACTATTTTTACCTATTTAATAAAAAAAGAAGAAGAAGCTAAATTGGTTCTTTTTTTAAAAAAAAAAAAATACAGCAATCAATTAAAGAAATCAGTCTAATAGCCCATTCTTTTTCGGGGGGCCGACTAGTTCAAGATCCACCATTTGCCCATGGGCCCAAAATCAACTATTTTGGCATACTTTTCGTTTTTTGTTCTACAAAGGGGTGGAACACTCTCACCAAATGAAGGAGGTTTGATTCTAAAGCTAGTCAAGGCGCTGAAGGAGGAATCTCAACTCCTAGGTACCTAAGTAAAAACCTGAAAATAATAAACGGCCACCCTATCCAAATTAGTATCACTAAAGAGAAAAGAAGACTTCACCATATCTTTGGATCGTAGATGAACCCAACCTTTTTTACTAAAATTTTTATATTAAAAAAATATATATTTTCCGGCATTAATTAAAGTGACAAAACAAAAAAAAAAATAGAACTAAAATGCTATAATTAGTATACAAATTACCTTGGTGCACAGACCACATGCCGCGTATTGCCTTCTATAGGCAAAGAAATATGACCGTAGATGAGTAATTATATTGATTATATATGTCAGTTTCTAATCATTATCAATTATGGTGATCTATGGCGGTGGTTAATGAAGGAATAAAACCGAGTAATTAAAATGCTTAAATGCTCTATCAGTTAGTTATAAATACACCTCTTTTTCCCTTTCATTAGCTCAGTTTTACATCTTAGTGCATATTAAAGTTTCCTCATTCTTGCATTGACAATTTTCTTACACATTCGCAGTAAAATTCTAACAGTAAGTTCTAAAAGAACTTTAAATACTTGAAAAGCGAGTAAGAATATTCAACATCAGAGGTTACATATTAGAAAGTCAGAGATTATCAATATAGTGATTATCGGTTAAGATTTCTTGGCTCTCCCTTTGAATAATAAGTGAACTAAACCATGTTAAATACACTAGAATTGATTTTGATGGAAATGGATATGAAGATGGATTTGAGAATAAATATGGAAATGAGATTTAAAAGTGTTTGATATGTCATGAAAATGAGACATAATTTTCTAATTAAAATATGCTTTATTTGTGTTAAAAGTATACACTACCCTTCATAATTATTTTAGTCCTAACTCCCTAAGAACTATGGACCAATCTTTACCACCACCATTGATGGTCAATTTTCATTTAAAAAATTTTTTCAAATGAAAATTGACCACCGAAGGGCAATTCTTGAAAATTGACATTGCAAAGGAAATTTAATAAGAAAATTTAATAAGGATTTAAAAAAAAAGAAATTAAATTATGGAAATAAAAAATTTAATTTTGTAGGAATTATACTTAGAGAAATAATAATTTCCTTTAATTAAAATAAAATTATTAAATAAAAAAATACTTGGTGTTAGGTACTCTTTTGCTAAAACATGTGTATTTTTGCACCTTTGAAAGTAAAAAAAGTCAAACTTAACGGTCAAACGGTATTTTTGCACCTAATTTGTAACCACGTGTGTACTTTTGTACCTCAAAAAAACACTTGTCACTGAACGCTCCTCTGACCAAAGCACATGTGTATTTTTGCACCTTAACCCTATTATTTACAAATGGTTCATCTGAAGTAGCCACAAAAGAAGGGCAGCAAAGAGCTTAAAAGGCTATACATATTTGTCAGTATGTAAGATGAATGCCGCATGTACATGGATTGGGAGCATAGGCCAACAGCAGTCACCAAAATAACTGTTTGAATAGAAACAATTTCAAACTTATTTTCTGTCTAGGCAGGCATTATATTACTACCTCCGGTCTTAATTATAAAACTCAATTAACTTTTTCTAGAGAGATTAAAAAAGTTAAATAAGTTATTTAATCACATCATATGTTATGTATAATAAAATTATATTTCAGTTGATAAATTAAACAAATTAGTTTGGAGAAAATAAGATAAATATACATACTTTAAAGTAATTTAATTAATTTCTTTAATCTCCTAAAAAAAGCCAACTGAATCTTACATTTAGGACTAGAGATGGTATTTATGTATTCTACCAGGGTTGAATACTCACAATTCAATTTGATTGACAAGTACTGTAAATTGTTGAGACCTTGCCAGAATGAAGCAATAGTCTGGACAAATCATGTAGAGTCCTTGAGATTGTTGAGGCAATAAGCCATAACAATTATAAGCTTCTCAAATGCAATATCATTCAAATGATATTGGGTCTCTCCAAGAAAATTGGGAAGGAACAGTTACCTCAGATGGCCCCATCATAGAAAGACAATAATTACAGCTGAGATCCATGTGATAAAAAGTTTAGTCTGCGTGATTAGGAAGCTGAGTAAATGTTGCCGAGTTGGGGCTGCATCCCCCGACCATCATCTTCTTGTACACGGCAAATGCTCGGTCTGAATCGCCTGAGATGCTATATCCTCGAATGAGAGCATTATAAGTGAAGACATCAGGTTCAAGACCTGCCTGTAGTAGTTCTTCCTACATGTTTCCCGCCTGGTCCACCATAGCGACTATCCCGAGATTAAGAATCAGTAAATTGTAAGAGTAAAGGTCAGGAGTGATGCCCCTACTCTTCATTTCATTAAAAAGGGAAAGAGCTTCCTCCAACCTACGCGATCTTCCAAGACCATTGATGATAAGGTTGTAGGAGATTACATCAGGATCAAGGCCAGTTAGCTTTAGTTCCTCAAAGTAGTGCTGAGCATCATCGATTCTACCTGCCATGCACAGGCACTCTACAATAATGGTGTAAGACTTCAAATCCGGCCTTATTCCTTCCTTAACCATCCTTCTGAACAGATCACAAGCTGTTTCAATTTCACCTGCTTTCCCAATCCATTGATAAGAATGTTGAAAATTGCACAATTTGCACTACTAGAAAATAGTCATTTTGCAACGGAATTTGCGAGGGAATAAACTTCCATCGCAAATTTGTCCCAAATAGCGAAGGAATATTAAATCCGTCGCAAATTAGAAAATTTGCGGCGGAAAATGTTTCTCCGTCGCAAATTGAGGCAGACAGAAATATTCCGCCGCAAATTTGCGGCGGAAAGAGGTATTCTGCCGCAAAATTTTGCGGCGGAACACCAAGTGCCGCCACAATTTGCAGCGGAACCCCCCGTTCCGTCGCAAAATGTTGGCGGGACTGTGTCCCGCCGACAATTTGCGGCCGCCGCAATTTTTTGCAGCGGCACTTGGTGTGCAGCCGCAATTTGGGGCGGGACCCGGTGTGCCGTCGCAATTTGCGGCGGCACACCACGTGCCGCCGCAAATTGTCGGCGGGACCATTTTGCGACGAAAGAGACAGTTCCGCCGCAAAATTTTGTGGCGGCACGGAATATTCCGCCGCAAATTTGCGGCGGAATATTTAATTCCGCCGTAAAATTTTGAGGCGGAATTAGGAATTCCGCCGCAAATTTATGTTATTCCCGAACCTCTCTTCTTCATTTTGATTCGTGCCTTCCTCTCTTGCGTCTTGCTCTTTTCTTCTTCCTCTCTTGCGTCTTGCTCCGTCCCCAAACTATCTCTCTGCGTCTTTTCTCCTTTCTTCTTCCTCTCTTGCGTCTTGCTCCGTCCTAGCCTCCACTTGCTTCGACCTAGCCTCCACCGCCAACGTTCAGTCCAAGCATCCTGGTGAGCCGTCCTTACTCTTCTTTCTCCATTCCAAGATATCCTTCAAGAGGTATGTGTTTTTTCTCCTCTTTGACATTTCCTGAAATTCTATAGTCTTTCATCAATATTGCATGTGATAATCAATATGTTTGCTTTAATTAAGATTAGTGCTATTTTCATTTTTTATTGGGATTGATTTATTATTCGTTTTTTTTTGCCATTAATTTATTTTTTGCTCGAATTTTTTGCCATTAATTGACTGTTATATATATATATATATATATATATATATATATATATATATATATATTTGTGTATATGAAAAATTATGATTAGTGCTATTTTGAATATGTTAGCTTTAATCAATATGTTTTAAAACGCATGCTTTTGTGATATATGAATTTAATAAATATTTCTTTGTTAGAACATGAAAAATTATGATGCTGAATTAATTTTAATAATTTAAATTTAAAATATATTAAAATCAAATTTTTGTTATTTTAATTTTGTTTTTGCCTAAATATATTTTCATAACTTATTGATAAAAATAAAATCTTAGAGGTTAACAATTTGAATTAACTATAGCTTTGAACTACTTGTGTAATGATTTTGAGGAAATTCATGAGTTTAAAGAAAAAATGTAATATAATTCTATGTGAATTTAAAGATAAATTAATGAGTACTATTGGATGTAATATAAGACATTCATATATTTATAATTTTTTGAAAAATAAATAAATTAATAACTTATACAATAAATTTATTTTATGTGGTATAACATTTTTATGTTAATTGGTATATTCGTGTTTTAATTTTCTAATTTAGAAAACATAAACTAAATAACACATAAATGTTAATATATTTAAGAATTACATTAGAATAACAATTTGTGTATAATTGTTACTAGATTTATATTTTTAACAACAATAAAAAAAAATCATTTAGTTTATATATATTTAGATGTTTTGTCTTTAATCTACTAATTAAGTGATTTAACTATTAGATCCTAATCAACTTAAACCTGAAATCATTAATAAGAGTGAATACAATATTTTATTCTTTGGGAATTTTGCAGGTATTCAGTGTCAAATTATCAACTTAGTTTTAATATAAAAAAAATAAAAAATTTAATGTTTATGTTATCTATCACTTTATAATTATAGGAGAAATATTTGTAGATATAATTTGTAAGTTTGACACAAATAAGAGGAAAAAAATTAAAAAATTATGGAGAGAATTTGTTAAGTGGCCAGTTGTATTTGTCACTTAGGTTAGTAGCTGAATTAATTAGTTGGTATTATTGTATTATGTTCCAAGAATTATCCGTGCAAGGTTGGGTTGGGGAAGTATGGAAGGCGATTGTGATAGGAGTTGGATGTACAATCGTCTAACTCATAAAAAACGACTTATTCGAGTATTCTTAGACGGTTTGGAAGAGTTCATCCAATTTGCTTTGGCACACACAACTAATTCAAGTACCTCGATCAGTTGTCCGTGTGTGAGATGTAGGTGTTTCGAATTTCATGACGCGGGAACAGTCAGAATCCATTTGTGTAGAAAAGGATTCATGAGGGATTATGAATGTTGGGTGCATCACGGGGAAGTCCAACAGACACCAAGTGGTTATTACGGAGACAGTACTCATCGAGTCAACCTTAATCAATATCAGCAGTTGGTGATGGATGCGGCTGGACCGTCGATCGGCCAATATTTTGATCCCGTGACTCATGCTGGACCTTCATGCATGGAAGAGGAGACCGGTATGCATAATCAACCATCACACATGGGAGAGGATCCTAATCCGGAGGCCCGTAGGTTCTATCAAATGCTTCAAGATGCCCAACGTCCTTTATGGGAAGGTTGCGAACACATTGAAAATAGTGAATATTCTTCGCTATCGGCTACCCTAGCAACATTAAGCTTGAAGACTGATCACCATATGAGCGAGAAGAATTACAATCAAATGATGCAGATCATGAGTAAGGTTGCTCCCAATGACAATAATTTGCCGAAAGATTTTTACCAAGCAAAGAAAAAGGTGAAAGAGCTCGGGCTTAGTTGTGAAAAAATCCATTGCTGCCCCAACGGATGTATGCTCTATTACAAGGATGATGCTGAGCGGAGTACTTGTAAATTCTGTTCACATGATAGGTACAAGAAGATTAAAGGGAAAACAACCACTCAACCATTAAGCAAGATGTGGTACTTCCCCCTCGTGCCCAGACTTCAGAGATTGTATTCGTCAGAACAAACAGCTGCTTACATGAGATGGCACCGAGAGCATCATAGGGATGAAAAATTTGTCACGCATCCATTTGATGCCGAAGCTTGGCTGAAATTTGATGAGGCGAATCCATCATTTGCAGCCGATCCCCGTAATGTCCGTCTTGGTTTATGCTCAGATGGGTTTGCTCCTTTCAACCAAACCGGCAGGGTTTATTTCAGTTGGCCTGTGATTGTGACTCCGTACAACCTCTCACCATCCATGTGTATGAGAAGAGAGTTTTTTTTCCTCAACCCATTAATCCCTGGGCCATCCAACCCAAAAAAGAAAATAGATGTGTACCTCAGGCCTTTGATAGACGAGTTGAAGATGTTGTGGAGTGAGGGGGTTCTTACGTACGATGTATCATTGAGTCAGAATTTCATCCTGCGTACTGCATTAATGTGGACGATAAATGATTTCCCTGCATATGGGATGTTGAGCGGATGGCAAACATCGGGGAAGCTTGCATGTCCGATATGTCTTGAACAGAACATGGGGTTTAGCCTGCCATACAGTCGCAAGGTATCTTGGTTTGACAGGCACCGGCAATTCCTACCCCTCGATCATCCGTTTAGAAGAAACAAAAAAGACTTCAGCAGGAATGTGGTTGAACGATCAGCTAAACCTCATTGTTTAAGTGGGCAAGAAATATGGGAGAGGGTGAAGCACATTCAAAGTGTTGAAGAAGGAGCTGCTTACAGTGAGCCTGAGGGATATGGCGTTCAACATCATTGGAACAAACGCAGCATCTTTTGGGAGCTACCATATTGGAAAGATCAATTGTTAAGACACAACCTCGATGTCATGCATATTGAGAGGAATGTGTTTTGTAATATTCTGTACACCGTCATGGACACCAAGGGTAAGACAAAGGATACAATCAATGCAAGACTTGACATACAACAGATTTGTAGAAGGCCTTCTTTGCATTTGGTAGAGACTGCCATGGGTCGGATTTCCAAACCTAGGGCGCCGTACACCTTGAACAAAGAGCAGAATTTAGAATTGTTGCAATGGGTTAATAATGTTCAACTACCGGACGGTTATGCATCAAACTTCTCAAAATGTGTGGACTTGAACGAGGCGAAGTTACGCAATATGAAGAGTCATGATTATCACGTTTTCTTTCAGAGATTATTGCCGTGGGCCTTCAAGGCACTACTGAAGCATGTATTAGATACTCTGACAGAGTTTTCCTTCTTCTTTACAACAATTTGTGCTTCTGAACTTAATGTCAACAAGTTACGGCAGTTGGAGGAGAGTGTGCCAAAAATGCTATGCAAGTTAGAGATGGTGTTTCCTCCTAGCTTCTTTGACTCAATGGAACATTTGCCCGTTCACCTGGCGTACGAAGCAAGGGTAGGAGGTCCGCAACAATATAGGTGGATGTATCCGTTTGAAAAGTAATATATATTTGTTTTCGCTGTGATTAATTCAAACACACTGTGACATAGGTTATAAATACTCTCTAATTATCCGTTGAAGGTTTTTACGCACACTGAAATATAAGATAAAAAATACAAGATACGTTGAAGGATCTATTGCAGAAGCGTATCTGGTCGAAGAGGCTACCAAATTTTCCTCATACTATTATCCCCCTGAAGTTATATCAAGATGGAGGGGGTACCTCGCAACGATGATGGCGGTGAGACGAGTGGTCAAATATCAATATTTAATTATCCTGGCCGGGTCATTCGAACAAATTGTAGGTCAACTCTGGAAGGAAGCGATAAGAAAGTAGCGGAGTGGTACATTCTAAACAACTGTGAAGAGGCCGCCCCATACTTAAAGTAATATTTCATCTTTTCAGTAATTGCTACGGTTTAAAGTATTAATTTCTTTCTTTTTGTTACAGATACTTCTCACAATGGGTCCGATCAATAAATCCTTTGATCTCGGATTCCGACCTCGATGAATTCATGAAGGATAAATTTCCTCATTGGTTACGAGACAACTTCGAGCAAAAAACATGGAGTTCAGCTTATGCGACAGCTCCCCATGATGTTGTATGGAGTTTAGCTTACGGGTCTGCAACAGCTGTTACCAGGATAAAAAAATATGTAATCAATGGGTATCGGTTTGTAACTGTTGATGCTAACGGAAATACGGAAACATGCAATTACGGTGTATGTTGTCGAGGTGGCCAAGTTGACGGGGTAGAGTGCGACTACTACGGCAAGTTAATTAATATAATTCAGCTGGATTACAAGTGGGACAAGTCAGTGATTCTATTTAAATGTGAGTGGTTTGATAACAGTCCGCGTGGTACAAAGGTGGACAAATATGGAAATGTTGAGATCGAGTGGTCACAGAGATATGCAGTTAGTTATGACCCATTCATTCTTGCTCAACAGGTGGAACAAGTGTATTTACATCATACCCTACATCCCGTTAAGAGTGGGTGGGAGTTATCAAAACCAAAGCACGAAATATTATACCTACTTCAAAAGAGTCAGAAACAAATGACGACATGACTGAACCCTTCCAAGCAGATGTGGAACATGTACTTGCCATAAGTAATGTCGAGGAAGATGTACCTTGCAATGTCTTTGATTCCACTGGAGACTTAGAGCTGATTCCTATCCAAATTGAGAATGCGGAATCAGACGATGAGGAACAAGTGGGTTACTCTAGTACTGAATCTGAATTCGACGATTATAAGACGTCAGAGGAAGAACAGGAATCGTCCGATTGATTTAAGTTAGTTATTTATGACGATCTATTATATTTGATACTCCGTTGCTTAGTTATTATTGTGTTAAGTAACTTTCTTATAATTATATATATTTTGACATCATGTTTATAAGTGTTCAGAAATGGAGCATCCAGGAGGCCATTCAGGTAGTGGATATAGTAGAGGTAGCGGCCGAGCCCGTCCTATCAGAAGGGTAGGCCGGCATCATCTACCCCCCATGTAGTCAAGGGCTTAGCTCTTCCCCGGAGCTTCCGCCTCTTTATTTTTCATCTTCACCGCCTACTACCGACTCTGTTATGGGCGATATAGGTGAACCTTTCACTTATACATA
The DNA here is from genome assembly GCA_037074495.1 of Acacia confusa. Taxonomy (NCBI): domain Eukaryota; kingdom Viridiplantae; phylum Streptophyta; class Magnoliopsida; order Fabales; family Fabaceae; genus Acacia; species Acacia confusa. The sequence goes on along the minus strand of CM073504.1, from coordinate 8,080,011 downwards.
TCCACCACACCATCAGGCAGAGCAGGTTCAGTTTATGATTTCTGACTGATTTACATATATTTTGTTAAAACATCTATGTTCTACATTTTCAATATACTTATTCTTTCAGTACACTGCATCACCTCATAGCCAGGGCGGGCAAGCTAGTTCCTCCAACGACCCAATCTGGGGATCCATTGATCCTGCGACAGGAAAGATGTGGATCCGTCCTGTAGGGAGCACCGAGTAAGTCATGTAATGTTATTATTTTTTACCTTTAGTTTGTATGCTACTATTTGCAACATTCTCTTTTTTTTCAGGTTTGATCCTTATAAGCCGGTGGCGGATTTCATGGCCGAGCAAATATTTCGTAATTTTGATCAACCTTGGGCCACATGGAAAGCGATTCCTCAGAGCAAGCGAGATGTTTGGTTCACTGAGTTATTGGTAAATTATGTGATTTATGGTTATTAATTTTTTATTCTCATCAAAATGCAAATTGATTAACTACTTGTATAATTTAGAGCACTAATTGTTTAGTATTGTTTTTCAGGGAAAGTTTAGCTGCTTGCCCGAGCATCTCCCAAATTTAAAGAAGGCTTATAACTTCAAGGGAAGCAAGTGGCTGTCTGATAAATTATATAAATTGAGGCATGAAAAAGGAAAAAAAATTGGATTCAGCCTGAGGTTGCAGGCCAGTTATTTGACAAGTGGGCCACCGACGAAAGATTTTTGAAGCAAAGTGAGCAAAATAAATTAAATAGGTCCCACATGGATGGACCGTCATATGCTGGCAGCAGCATTCCAGTTAGTGAGCATCGACGAAAGATTGTAAGTATACACTATTTTCTACTTCAGCTTTCAATATTTTGTACTTAATCAATAATTAATGAATGATTATCATTTGTGTTTGCAGGCAGCGTCTGGGGAAGTTCCTGCAGATTTGATTCCTTGGACCACCTTTGAGCGGACTCATACCCAGCCGGTTGAGGGTCAAGGCAAGCGTTGGATTAACGCCAAGTCCCAGCAATTCGCGGTGAGATATTAATTACATTTATTATTTGTTTCAAACAGTAACATCTTTCTTTTATTTTATATGCATTATTTGTGTTGTATGTTTGTGCTTGTAGGAGACCTATCAGCAGCTGACACAAGAGAGAGACTTACAAATTCAGAGCGACCCGTCGTCCTCTTATTCCGATAACGAGAGTATCTTCCTTCAGGCTGCAGGCGGAATGGACAAGAAGGGGAGAGTCTTCGGGATGGGTGCTTCTGCCAGCCAACTGAAGTCGTCTTCGAGGTGCTCATCCGGCAGTAGTAGAGGTGGTCCTGAAGGTAGAGTTGTACTTTTGTTATCAATCGCAAATCATTACTCCCTCTTTCATATAAATGAAGTATTACAAGTAAATTGACTTCATAATGTTGGTTTTGCAGAGGATAAGAGGGTAAAGATGTTAGAACAGAAGGTGCTGGAGCAAGACGAGAAGATGAGGGAGCAAGATGAGAAGATGAGGGAGCAAGGAAATATTATTAGTGAGATGCGAGCACTTCTCTATGCCCTATTAAAAGACAAAGGTACGGGGCTGCCTCCTAGTGGTGACGACGATACTGGCGGTGACGATGGCCAGGCTACTGCTATTTAGAGTTTTTTTTTAGTTCATTTTAGAACATTATAATTTATATAATATTGTGTTTTTATTATGTAAACTTGTATGATGATTGTATAATTTATTTTTATGATATACAATTTTTTTTTATTTTCTATTTTTTTTATAATTTTTAATGATTTTTTTAAAATAATTTTTAATTTTGCGAGGGAAAATACATTTTCCTTCGCAAATTCAAAAAATTTTGCGAGGAAAATTTGTTCCGTCGCAAAATCTCAATTTGCGAGGGAAAATTGATCCGCCACAAATTTGGAATTTGCAAGGGAAAATATTTCCGCCGCAAAATCTCTCATTTTGCGAGAGAAAATTGTTCCGCCGCAAAATTTGAATTTGCGAGGGAAATTCCTTTTTTCCACCGCAAAAATTATTTGCGAGGGCTTTTTTTGCGACGGACAAATTTCCGCCGCAAAATCTGTCCCAAAATAATTTTGCGACGGAAAATGCTTGTTTTGCGAGGGAAAAATTCTGCCGCAAAAAATCAGTTTTCTAGTAGTGTTGGCTCATATTGGTAGTCTGACATATCCTCGAAGAGTTGCATTGCTTCCTCCAACCTTCCAGCCTTCAGAAGACCATCTATAAGAGGGCCATATGTACAAGGAGTGGGAGAGAAATCAGCACTTACGAGATCGTAGTATATATTTAATGCCTTGTTTAAGCTATTAGATTTCACAAGGGCAGAAACGATAATATTATGGGTGATTGCATTCGGCTTGCATCCCCTTGAGAGCATCTCCTTGTGCAGCTCAACAAGTTCATCAATCTTCCTAGTTTTCCTAGGAGCATCAAGCAACAAGTTGTAGGTAAAAAAATCTGGGCCACAACCATATTCCTCATATGTAATTTAAGAATTGTAATTATAAATAAATATACCTGACTATAATAATTTGTTATTATATAGTTTTATCCAATTAAATGTTTGTTATGAATTTTTTATCATCTCAATTCGAATTTTTTTATCACGACTTGATTTTTATTTTAAAACCATATCTACTATAGCATAAGATTAACGATTAAATCTATTAAGAAATATCAAGGATGAATCAGGGATACAATGCAAAATAAAATAATGAAATTCAATATTTATAAATAATATAAGCACCATATATTTGACAACAAAAAATGAAAAAAAAATAAAGAAAGAAATAACCCAAATAGTTTGTGATGTTATACATAAGTGCAACATTTGACCTTTAGAGGAGGAGCCACCCCCATATGGACTTTTTGATCTCTCTTTCATAATTTCCTTTTTTAATTCCAATATGTCGCCCATTCAACAAACCAAAAACTCCATCCTCAACTTTCTTGCAAACACTGTTAGCTGCTTCTTCAAAGACCTTTTCAACATTTTGACCCGTTTTGACTGAAGTCTCCAAAAAGATTAACCCATTTAGTTTAGCAAATAATTCACCTTCCCCAGTACTCACTTGTCTTCTACGGTTAACATCACACTTATTCCCAACCAACACAATAGTCACATTTGGATCAGCTTGTTCCCTTATATCTTTCAACCATGAATTCAAATGGTTAAATGTCTCCCAACTAGTTACATCATACACCAGTAATGCAGCAACAGCTCCTCGGTAATGGGGCCTCGTGATGCCGCGGATTATTGCATCGCCCACCGTGTCCCATATGTACAGCTTGATCAGCTTATCATTGACTGAAATCATCCGAGCTTCGAATCCGACATTCGTCGTTACATGGTGGATGTGTTGAAAGTGCTTCTTGACGAATTGATGAATAAAGCATGACTTGCCAACTCCACTGTCGCCTACTATAATGGTTTTGAAGAGGTAATTGTACGAGGACATTTTGGATGTTATCAGGAATCTCCAAATCTGTATGTTTACTGAAAAACTGAGAAAGAGATATGAAGTTATTAAAGACAGCGGAATATATAATTGCAACTCTAGGAAAATCTTAACTAGCATGAACTTTATAAAGGCCGTAGAGATATTCAAATAAAAGATACTGATATAAAATTTGAATTGAGATCAAAATTTGAGTGAAAATATTATAAGAAAAATCTTAACTAATAACCGATCAAATGAAGTAAGATTCTGTCAAAGTATTATAATAATTGTATTTTGAAGAGATAATTGTACGAAGACATTTTGGATTGTTAGAATCTCCGAATTTCTGAATAACTATTACTGAAAAGTTGAGAAATCTTATCGCTTGAGTTCAAAGTGACTCGGGGAATATTCTGGGTTTAGATAAAACAATATGAAGTTATTAATGTGAGCATTAGGAGAGTTGGGAGAAAATGAGGAAAATCTTAGTATAGATAATGATATAAAATTTAAATTGAGATTGAAATTTGAATGAAAAAATTATAATAAAAATCATAACTAATAACTGATCAGATTAAGTAAGATTCTGTCAAAGTATTACAGGAAGTTATTTTAAAATAAAATAACATTAGTGGTTCCTAAATTGTATTTTTTTTAATATTTATTCATATTTTTTTAATTTTCAGATAATTGATATTCAAATCATATCTCTTTTTTTGTATACTAAATTTTTTAAAAAAAGTACTAAAAAACCTTTTTGGATAAATTTTCTTTTTAGAGAATTTATAAATGAATATTTCTAGAATTTTTCACATTATGAAATTAATACATTTTATAATATTTATGGGCACTTACGTTTAAGGGGGTATTTTGGTCCAAAATATTATAAAATTAGATAATTTATTATTATAATAATGGATGGCTGAAAATAGACTACAAAAAATAATTAAATTTATTTATTTATTTTATAATTCAAACAGGCGCTCATAGGAAAATTACTAAGAAAATACCATTCAAAATTCAAAATGCTAAATAGGTAATTTCACAATAAAATGATTTATCAATTACTCTATCGTTCTTGTTAATCTCATTATTGTTATTGTCAATAAGTTTTTGAAATTCAGGTAGTATGTATCATTCTCCCATGTTTATATTTGTTTTAAAAATAAAGTAATGCTTCTGTAATTAAAGGAAAATAAATGACATATTAACACTAACAATCTGGGTTAGGGTGGTAGGCGGTCAGAATGAAACCCTCTTGAAAAAAATGCTTTAGGGATGTGCATTGTTAGTATTTACCTAATGTACGTATAACTAATTAAATAACTGAATAAAATTAAATTTTTTTAGGATGCTTTGTTATACTATAGTAATGATTTTATTAAATTAAATTAAATTAGTTTTTCGGTTATTATTTTTATCATCTGAATCTGAATTTAAATCCTTTATATCACTATCTTGTATTTTAACGTAGCTTACAATATCGATGATCGAGGTCAAAAAATTAAATTGATATCGGTTAATCATATTGTTTATAATAATAAACATTAATTATTGATATCCATAGAGAGAATACGATTTCGATTTATTTTTCAAATAGATATAAATTAAATTAAAAGAAATAAATTAAATAATGTAAAAGATATGTTAATATTCATAACCAAAAATCATCTAAAGAATAAAAGAAATTACTCCCTTGGACTTAATTATAGAGTTGATATTAGTATAAAACTCTTCCTCAATCATAATCAAGTAAAAAAGATATTAAGAATATTAAAGAAAGTTATTAGGGTAATTTAGAATCATATAAACTACTTTAACTAACTTTTCCTTTGTGATTGAATCAAATTAAATAAATAAATCTTAAGAAACCAGAGAGTAAAAGAAAAAACACAAGATATCTTTGTTAGACTTCAAGTGCGGCAACATTTAGCATTAGAAGAGACTGAGTCATCATTCTCTCCTCCATTAACATTCTCATAATTTCCTTTTCTTATTCGAAAAGGCTCATCCGACAAATCAAAAACTTCATCCCCGATCTTCTTGCAAACACACTTAACTAATTCAAACGCTTTTTTTCAAAATGCCCCGTAAACATTCTAAGCCATTTTCGCTGAAGCCTCAAAGAAGATCAATCCATTCTCTTTAGCAAACTCTTCACCCTCTTCACTACTCACTTATCTTCTCATAACATCACACTTAACCCCAACCAAAACAAATGTCACATTTGTATCATCATGTTCCCTAATATCTTTCAACGATGAATCCAAGTGGTTAAAAGTCTCCATCCTAGTTACGTCATACACAAGCAATGCCGCTACGGCTTCTCTATAATAAGACCTAGTGATGCTCCTTGGCCAGCCATGTCCCATAAGCGCAACTTCATCAGCGTATCACCGATCGGAATCGTCTTAGCTCTGACACCGACCGTTACGTTGTGGTGCATTGAAAGTTCCTTTTGGTGAATTGAAGAAGAAGACATGACTTGTCAACCCCAGTGTCCCCAACGATAATGGTTTTGAAAAGGTAATTGTATGATGACATTTTGAATCTTAGCAATTTTGTACATTTAATGAGGCAGAGGAAAAGATGTGAAGCAATTAGGCCGAGAAGAATATATATAGCTAACGTGGAGAGTATGGAGCAAAGTAGGAAAATCTTAGCTGAGCTAATAGCCTAATATGTAGTTTATGTAGAAGAGATAATAACATCATGATATATATTGAAAATTTAAATGATAAGAGAATAAGAAAAATCCTAATTAAGAACTAATAAAATAAAATTATGCCAAAATATTGAAATAAATTATTTTAAAATAACGTAACATTAGCGTTGTTTAAAATTACATTTCTATATTTATTTATATAAATTTAGAAATAATTTATGGAAATTTAGCCTTATGGACCGATAAGGGTAGATATTTAATCTAAAATCCCCTTAAAAATGCTACTCCATCTACTTTGAAGGAGCTGAAGTGAAAAAAATAAAAACAGAATGACTCAAATACCCTTGCCGCCCATTTTGTCTCTTGTGACCTTTTTACATTGTCAGCGTTCCATTGCGTCAACTGAGGGAATACAGAATACTGGAGACGCAGGCACCATCATTACGCAAACCTTTGACTCCTCCTTCATTTTCACCAGGTGGTCAACAAAAGCTGGGGTACTGTGTTTGATGGGTGCGTTAGCGCTATCAGTAACTTTTCCAGTAAGCTGAAGAGCTGTATGAACGATCTGGTTGAATGGAGCAAAAAGGAATATCCAAATAATGCTAAAGCGTTAGAAAAATTGAAAGCGCAGTTCGCTTCTCTCTCCCAACAAGATTTAGACGATCCGACATCCAAGGCTATCAGCGAAGTCAAAGTCGCTATTGATAAGCTGTTTGATCTGGAAGAAAAATTCTGGTGGCAAAGGTCCCGTGTCAATTGGTTATTGGCGGGAGATATAAACTCTCGATTTTTTCACTCTGCAACAATGAAGAGACGACAAAGGAATAGCATTTTGAGTATTAAGAATGATGAGGGTTGGTGGTTAATGGAGCGTGATGAGGTAGTGGGTAATATTTCAAATTTTTTCCAGCAATTATTCACCTCTTCTGGAATAACCGATATGGACCCTGTGCTCTCTTATGTTGATCCAAAAATTTCCATTGAAATGAACCAATGTCTGATGGCGCGAGTCACGAAAGAGGAAATTAGGAGAGCGGCCTTTAGCCTAGGAAGCTCCAAAGCGCCTGGACCGAATGGCTTCTCTGGTTCCTTCTATCAGAATGCATGGTCTGAGGTGGGTGATTTTGTGCATCATATGGTTCTGGAGTTCTCTGCTGGTAACTCTGTTTTAGACTCAATCAACACGACTAACATAATCCTTATTCCCTAGGTGGACAAACTTGAACACATTTCTCATCTCCAACCCATTGGACTATGTAATTTCTTTTATAAGGTGGTCTCTAAGATAATGGCAAATCATATGAGGCCACTGCTTGATAGGTTCATCTCTCCTACTCAGAGTGCCTTTGTACAGGGTTGATGCATACATGATATGATAATATTATCGTTGCTCATGAGGTCTCCCATTACTTAAGGAGGAAGAAGAGGGGTCAGAAGTACAAATTTACACTTAAAATAGACATGAGCAAGGCTTACGATCGGGTGGAATGGAATTTTTTGGAGCGTTGGCTTCTCCATTGATTGGTAGCCTTGATTATGAAGTGTGTTAAATCTATCAAGATGAATCTATGCCTATCTAGGAAAACTAATTAACTCCTTCACTCCAGGTAGGGGCTTGTGCCAAGGAGATCCATTATCGCTATATCTCTTCATCATTGTCGCAGAAGTCCTCTCTATCATGATCACTAAGAATATAGAAGTTGTTTTGCTAACAGGGATTAAACTGAACCTCTCTTGCCTGGTCCTCTCACACACTTTCTTTGCTGATGATGTACTTGTGTATATGAATGCTGGTAGAGCTAATTGTGATCAGCTGGCTACTATCTTACAGCAGTACTGTGAAGCGTCAAGCCAAGCTATAAATCTGGACAAATTGTGTATTTTCTTCTTTGCCAATACACCAGAGGAAGTCCGAAGCTCAGTGTGTAATTCACTTCACATGTTTGGTACTGAAGACTTGGGAAGATACGTTGGCATCCCAAGCATATGGGGCAAGACCAAACGACAAGCTTTGGCATATATCAGGGAGCATGTGACTAATAAGCTTCAGGGTTAGGAATACAACTTTCTCTCATATGTAGGAAGGGAAGTTATGATAAAGGCTGTAATTCAAGCTATCCCCATTTATCCAATGAATTGCTTCAAATTTTCACTTAAGACTTGTAGAGAAATCCACAGCCTCGTGGCCAATTTTTAGTGGGATGGTAATGCCTTTGGAGGTAAAACACACTGGAAAGCATGGGATTATCTTACTTTGGGCAAGAGCCAAGGGGGTATGGGTTTCAAGGACTTGGTTATTATGAATGGAGCTTTATTGGCAAAATCGGCTTGGCGGCTGTTGACTCATCCTAACGCCCTATAGGTGCAAGTCTTAAAGAGTGTTTATTTCCCAAATTCTGACTTTCTAGATGAGGTTAAAGGACCCAAGGCGTCCTAGTGCTGGGCAAGCTATTAGTTATGCTTAGTTTTGATGATATCAAATATACTTATAAATATTAAGAGCAAAAAGTTTGCATACTATATTTATCTCCTACATTGACTAATTCTTAAATTTAATGTAGAATCAAAGATGTGAAGTTCATTTATGATGAATGATCAAGAAGAAGATAAATAAATAAGTATTGAATGAAAGAAAGAAATGGAATCAAAGAAGATATGGAGCCAAATGATGAAGAACAAGAGAAGAGAAGAAAGAAAGAGTTAAATTATGGAGAATCATCACAAGAAGAGAAGAAAGAAAGAAAAATATTGTTGAATGGAATGAGAAAGTCACTATACAAGCTCATAGATTGATTATAGAAGTCTCTACGATCAAATGAGAGTTGGAATGTCTCAAATCAGAGTTAAAATAAGCTTTGAGATGAGTTAAAATAAGCAAAAACGTGTTTTGGGATGAATTGACTCGAGGAAGAGTCATTTACCTCGAGTTAGGGCCAAACCTCGAGGTAGACCAACCAAACTCGAGGTAAATATGCCCTTCAGCAACTCTGTTCTACTCTATTTCGGGCGAGGTTTGGTAAATCAATGACATCTCCTAAACCAGAGATCGGATTGAGGTGAAATCAATTTTTTATGAAACTAGACATTTAATGCGTCAATGTGACAAAACTTTAAGTCCAAAGAAAATTAGATGAGAGAGTTATGAATTTTTGAAGTTGGCCCATCTGCAACCATCATACAGCAGACCAAGGTTCGCTAATTTGAGGATATCTCACAAACTACAAATCGAAATGGGTTGAAATCGGTGGCATATGAAACTAGACTCACACATTTTCAAAAACATTAAGATTACAGAAGAAAAAAGATCAAATGAGAGAGGTATGATTTTTGGAAGTTGAGAGTCTGTCCAGGATTGTGCAAAAACGTTGGTTCAAGAACAACTTGTATTTATCTGATCATAGTGCTCAACATACAATGAGTTAGGAGCTGATTCTCCTTGCATTGAAAAGAATACTTAAAGAGTATTCTTGGGATATAAGTGATTTTCCAAGATTTGAAGTTAACGGAGACGTTATGGTTACCTGAACTTAGTCAATAGAGTATACAAATCATATACTGAGCTCATTGTCAAATTAACTCGAGGTAGGCATGTGCAACTCAAGGTTGTAACAAAACTCGAGGTTGATAATATACCTCGAGGTAAAATGTCTTTGTAATCTGATCAAATCATCCATATTGACTCGAGGCTGAACATATTATCTTGAGGTCGGATAAAAACTTGAGGCAGACCACATAACTCGAGGTAGAATGAGCTTTCCCTAGAACATCTCATCTGACCATTATTTTTAAATTTCTTGGTAATGACTCGAGTTACTCTATATAACCTCAAGTTTGTGCCAAACCTCGAGGTAGAGATCATGACTCAAGGCAAATTATGATACAAATTAGAAAAGAGCCAAAATGCTGATAAATCTGCCTTATAATCGTGACAGACGTTGAATATGATTTATTTGGCTTATATCCACTCTTATTATCATTCCTAACTTGTTTGATGAGCTTGCTAATGAGTTTCAATTAGATTAACATCAAAAGTGAATGATTACGTCAGAGCTCACAATAGTAACTTTGAGCAAATCACAACGGTCTTATTCCAACAGGAAGAATTACTCAACAGATGAACCGATCTTCATTGCCTATAAATAGAGAAGTATTCAAACTGGAAGAGGTGACGACAATTGATCAAAGAATTGACGAAGCCAACGAAATGATTTTACCACTTCATCGTCGATAGCTCATATACTCTGTTTTTACAGTAGAAAGTGAGATAATCGATTATGCACTTCAGTGATTAACACTCTATCTACTCGTGAGGAGTTTAAAATTCTTATTTGATTATTTGTAAAATGTTGGGGTTGGGACCTCAAGTGTTGGGCAAACAATTATAGCTTGTAAAGGGGAGTGAATCTGGGTGTAAAAGGATTATCTTGAGTGCAGAGTGTGTAATTGTATCCGTGGAGATTGTAAAGGCTACACAAGTGCCCGAATAAACTTGTGAGGTTGTAAAAGCTTTTCTCTTGTGCCTAGTTAAACAAGGAGATAGTGGAAATCTCAAGTGCAACTTGGGAACCGGACGTAGGTCAAGGATTGGGCCAAACTAGTATAAATCTCTGTTTGTATATTCTCTTTCCTAAACTCTTACATTCCAGTATATATGTTTAAATGAATGACCGTTGGTTTGCAACTTATTACTGTCATACGAATTGCTTTCTGTAAGTTGCGAAAAGATTTATAAAATTCTTAAAGTTTTATCAGACACCCAATTCACCCCCCTCTTGGGTGACAGTCAGGTCTAACACAAGTGTCCTTGAAGGTCGTGATTTTCTGAGGAAGGATCTTCTATGGGATGTTGGGACTGGACAACAAATAAAAATCTGGGGAGCCAATTGGGTGCCAGGAGCCACTTTCCTCGAAAGACTACAGCCTTGTGATGATTTTTGTCTAAATCTTAGAAGAGTGAGTGATCTCATTTCTGATGGCCTCTGGAATCTCATTTCTATTGCTTATTTTATAATAGAGGAGGTCAAAAATGTCATCCACACTATTCTTATACCCAATAATGGTTTGGAGGACAAATTAATCTGGATTAAATCCAAGAATGGTGCTTATACTATTAAGGCCGGATATCACTCAGCTAAGGAGTACTACCCTGTCTCTGGTCTCAAAGCAGGATCATCTTGTGTTATTCCCTCCTCTTGCTGGAAGTCTATATGGAGCATTAAGACGATTCCTCGTGTCCAACACTTCTTGTGGCGAATTATGAATAATGCGGTAGCCACTAATAATGCCTTATGCGTTAGAAGATGCTCCACGAACAATCAGTGTTCCATCTGTAATGTTGTTGAAGAGACCATTGAACACCTTTTCTTCCACTGCTATTGGAATCGATGTGTGTGGTTTGGATGCAGTCTAGGTGTCTGAGTCGATTGCCTCAGTATAACAAATTTCAACGTGTGGTGGCTGCGAATCACTGGAATGCAACTTCTTAGCTCTAAAGATATCTCATTCCTTTGTTTGACTCTGTGGTACATTTGGAAACAAAGAAATGAGTTTGTCTTTAATCATACTGCTCCTAATCCTCTTGCTGTCATTAATTCTACCCGTTTGAGTAATTATGAATTCTGGAAGTAGTGTGTCAAGGTACTGTCTGAAGGGTCTGTTTTGGGTAGGCCTACTGAGAAGCGTGTTAGGTGGACTCATCCTGATCTTGGGTGTTTAAAATGTAATATTGATGGAGCATTTGTAGCAGGTAAAATTCATGGTGCTATAGGAGTGGTTTGCCGCAACTATTATATGTCTTTTAAATAGGGATATATAGACAAAATTAAATCCATTTCTGCATTTATGACTGAGGCCCTTACTTTAAAAAAGGAACTAATGTTAGCTGTGGATTTAGGCCATGATAATGTTGTGTTTGAGACTGATTGCTTGCCACTTTTGTCTTGTATTGATGCAAAGTCCCCTTATTCACATGATTGGAGGAGTAGGAGCATTCTTCATGAAATTATCAGTCTCTTCGATCACAAGGTTGGGTTTTCTTTATCCTATATCCCTAGACAGGGTAATAGAGTAGCTAACCATCTTGCAGCAATAGCTTGTAACGAGGTGTGCCCGGTCGGGTGGGTGTTTCATCCATCACCTTCTTTGTCTTCTTTTCTAACCTTGGATGTTGAGGAGGCCAACAACAACGTGGAGAACTCTTATGCCTCTAGTCCTGTTATGGGGGCTAGCTGACTTATCCCTGCTGTACTTTGCCTTTTTTAAGCCGCTGTTTTGCTTTGATTGTACTTTTTTTTCCTGCTTCTGTTATCTTCTTGTTTTAGTTGGAATGTAGTATTTGACTCTCTTGGTAATATAAGCAACATTTATGAGCAAAAAAAAAAAAAGAAGAAGAAAAAACTCCTTCTTCCTGCTTAAATTCCCAAAATTCCCTTGACGCAATTAATCCACCACCAATCTAACCGATGTGTTGGAATGGCCCTGGAATCCACCATACTTGTGCAACTTTTTTTCCCCTAAATTTTTGCTGCAAAAATTAGAATGGGTAGTTATGGATGGATTTGATCAGGTTTTAAATTTTTATTTTGATATTTGGTTCTTTTACATAATTACAATTCTTAAGATAATTTTTAATAAATATCATTTTCTTCTATATGTCCCTCTCCCTAATTGATACATAAATTATAGCTAATTTATAGAATAAAAATTTAATGAAATGTGTTCACGAGAGTTTTTAGTCCATGTTTATGTTTATAAGATTTCTAGATAAGTTATTTTAATGTTTTCGAAAATTTAAATTTAATATTTTCATCAAAACTTGCTTTAAGGGGTATTTTGGTCAAAAGATTACTCTATTTTGATGAGGCAAATAAAAATCTAAATCTGTGGATCTTTTTTTTGTTTTTTGATAATAAAATTTTAGGAAATGGGTTGGGCTCACCCACAATCAAAGGGCAGGGCGCTTGGAGTCTAGTCCACAGGGGATACTGGCCAGTGAGTACACATACCTCCACCTCTACCAGCGTTACCACTGCTTCCTAGACCCTTAGGATGTCTTCCCCAGGACCTTGACCAACGCAGGGATCAAACCCCCTCCCTAAAAGTGAGAAGAACCGACCCCACATCAATTGAACCCAAGGACGAGGGGTAAGGTAAATCTGTGGATCTTCTGACACTGTAGCATACCGACAATCTAGCTATTCTTGCCCAACAAGAAGCCAGCAATGAACTGTGTGTTCGGATCAAATATTAACTGATTTAGGCTAAGGTTGATTGATTTTATTTTTCATGTGTTGTAAAACTGTAATGCCCTAGTAACAAACCGCAAGAGTTGACTCTTGTCACTGTTAGTTAAAAAAAATCATTGGATCTATACCCTAGGGGTTAGTTAGATACGAAAATATATAGATTTTTTAAACAGAAAAAGATTTTTTAAAAAAACTTTGAAATTGCAAAATTTCAAATCAAATATTTCCCAAAAAATGAGTTCTCAATTATTTATTAAGTTTTATCATTCCCTTACCAATTCTTGATAACAAACTTGATTTGATATTTTATAATTTTAAAGTGTTTTTCCCTTTTCTTAAATCCGGACAATATTTTTTGCGTAATACATATTCAATGAATTATTTAGTAATAAAATTAAAATATATAAAGCAATTGGGTAAATTTACTCATATTTATTCCAATTATAATTTAGTTTGTGATTGAAAGGAATACTCTTTTTTATTATTATTATTTGATGCTCAAATTAAAAAAAAATAAATAAAAACTACAATAGTTTGATTAAACTTAGTTTTTGAAAAAAAAAAAAAATTTTATATCACAATATCTCAAAAAAAAAAAAAAAAAGCCCCATTGTGAAGGTGTTAAATTTATAAAATAAATTTTAGTCAGAAAAGTACGCACGCAGCAATCCATCAAAATATGATACATGTATAAATAAATAATAAGTAAAATAATGACAAGTAATTTTCATCTTGTATACAATACTATATGGATAAGGATATATTATTGATCATTGTTTTTATAAAATATATTCAATGAATGATGATAATCAAGATAAAATTGTGATATTCATGGAACCTGCAAAGCACAAAAACGTGACAACTCGCCAATATTCTTGTTGTTATATATATAATTATAATATTATTATATGGTTTCATAATTGGCGTAGAAAATATATAGATAGACTGATTATATTGATTAATTTTCAAATTAATTAGTTCAGATTAGAATAAACTTAAATTTTGTATTGAAATAAAATTGTATTACGCGATAACGAGTAGATGTGGTGGAACTTTTTTTCCTTGAATATAGATGATATGCCAAAATAATTTTCTAAAGTAAAATATGATTAGTTTAAGTTTAAATTTAAATTCATAGTTACGCAAATTTACATCAAAATCTTGTTCTAAATCAAGATAAGTTTTTAAATAAATTCAAATCAAAATCAAATGAAATCATTAAATACATTTTTTATACTAAATATAAATCAATGAAATAAAGTATCTAAAATTAAACTAGAGCATATTTTAATAATATTTTAAACCAAATCAAATAAAATATCTAGAGCAAAATCCATTGAAATCTCATTATAAAGTCATCCCTTGCGAGTGCAGAAAGAGACGAAGAGGAGAATTTGGTAGAGATGCGAAGGATAAATTAAACCACGGCATAGCAACGCAGAGGAAGATACACAAACGGTATTTTTTTTCTCTCTTTCCTTTTTAACTCTTTTATATTAGAATTCTTTTATTAACCTTAGTCTTAAACTCTCGATCGACATTATGATCTGTACTTTTTGGCAAGATTTGCTGAAATCCTTGCCTAAGAAAATCTTAATTAGAATCTGATATTGCTTTCTTGGACTTCGGATGTTGATTGGCTAGGCAATTTTAATTAGGTTTCTCACCTAATTAATTTATAAATTACATTAAATTTAAGTTATATCGCATTGCAAGATTGTTCATTGAGGAATAAGCAAGAATATATTCTATAGATTGGAACATGAGTTTTTCTAGTAGTTTAAACTCTTGTGAGTTTAGGTAATTCGATTATGTTCTCCACGTTTATTATTTTTGGAATTCTTTAATTGAATTTTTTAGTGGCGTTTAGTTTATTATGTTCTTGTATCGCACACGGAACTTAGACGCTCTAAATCTTATCAGAATATTGAAGATCCTTTGCCAAGATTTCAGGTTGGAGAGATTACCGGTAAGATATGGTCCATTACTTTAATTCCATCCTCATGCAGCAATTCTTAATAATGATCAACAAAGGTTCTTAATATGACATTTTTTAAATTTGGACAATGACATTTATTTGAAAACAGAGGCCAATTTGTCCACGTTTACTCTAGTTATAGTTAGTTTTCCCCGCTATGATAATAATTCTTGACATTGATGAACAAAGATTCTTAATATGACATTTTTTAAATTTGGAGAATGACTGTTTTCAATTTGGCCATGTTGACTCTAGTTATAGTTTTTTTCCCCGTTGTGATAGCAATTCTTGATGATGATGAATAAAGGTTCTTAATATGACACTTTTCAAATTTGGATAATGTTACGGATTCAAATATTGGGCTCATCCAAGGTATGACCCAACAAGAGGCAACTAATATGACACAGGCGTAACAGCATATCATTTGGGCTTAGAGGCTCAAGAGGCCCAACAGTCCAAACCCTAACCCTAAACTAATTCCTATAAATAGGAGATTAACCAAATAAGGTACACACATTCTAAACTCTGCCTTTTTACTATTCGGCATACACAAAGCACACACTCCCACCCCTACTCCCTCTAGCTAAACGCCTATCTGTATATCGAACTATGTGGACTTTGATCCCTTTCAAGGGTACGTAGGCTCTGGGATTTAATCCTAGGTCAAGTCTGAAATATTTTGTTCTACAATAGAACATTGGCACCGTCTGTGGGGAATCGGTAAATTTCGATTCCCGTGACCAAAGATGGTCAATTCGAGAAATAGCAGAGTAAAAGAAAAAGAGAAAGAAAAACCAGAGCTTTTTGGCGTTCTTGGTTGATGTGTCGGCTCGAAGATTGGAGAGTTCGAATGTGCTTTTAACAGTGAAGTTGGCATCACCATAAGCTCCATGTTCATCGCTAGCAGTCTCTGTCCCTTTGCTACCACATGGTTCTTGTGCTTCGTTGCTATCTCTATTGGTCGTTCCCGCAGTTCGTGAGTCTATACAAATTGAAAGAGTAACGTGGCAAGATGAGAATTGTTTTGAACAAAAATCTCTTGTCCTAGGAGCTACGTGGCTGAGCAAAAATCAATCAGAAAAGTCAAAAGCACAACTAGTTGCTGTTGGTTATGATTAGTTTTGATGATGTCTTATATAGATGCCATTAGTAAGAGCAAAAAGTTTATAGCACATATATTGACTAATTGCTACATTTAATGTAGATTTGTTTATATGGAGAAAGAACAAGAGAAGAAAAGAAAGAAATAGTTCAATCATGAAGAATGATCAAGAAAAGAGAAGAAAGAAAGAAAAACTTGCCAAATGGAATGAGAAAATTATCATACAAGTTTTTAGATTGATTCTTGAAGTCTCCACGATCAAATGAAAGTTAGAACAGCTCAATTCAGAGTTAAAACAAGCATATATCAGGTTCTGGATGAGCAAAATCAAGCCAGATACTTAAAAGTAAAGTTTATTGCAATACTGGAAGTGATCTGCCTCTGGATTATGAGAAAACTCGAGTTTAGGACACAAAACTCGAGTCTGGAACTCAAAACTCGAGTTAGTCACTTAATGACTCGAGTTTGTAATGTCTTCAGCAACTCTGGCGTCTCTGGACCATCAAAACTCGAGTTAGACAATGTAAACTCGAGTTTGGAACTCAAAACTCAAGTTAGTCACTTAATGACTCGAGTTTAGCAAGCTTTCAGCAACTCTGTCCAACTCTGTTTCACGATCAGAACTGGCGACCTCTGGTAATTCGATGATATCTCCCAAACCAGAGATCGGTTTAAGGTGAAATCAATTTTGTATGAAGCTAGACATCCAATGCGTCATCTGGACAAATGTTCATGCCCAAAGAAGCTGAGATGAGAGAGCTATGAATTTTTGAAGTTGACCTATCTGTTAACGTCACCCAGCAGACCCAGGTTCAGTAATTTGAGGATATCTCACAATCTACAAATCGAAATGAGCTGAAATCGGTGGCATATGAAAATAGACTCACATACCTTTCCAGAAACATAAAGATCATGGAAAACAAAGATCAAATGAGTGAGGTATGAATTTTTGAAGTTGACAATCAATTCAGGATGCTGGAAAAACGTTAGCTAAAGAACAGCCTTCGTTCATCGGATCATAACTGTCAGATTGCAATGAGTTTGGAGCTGATTCTTCTTGCATTGGAAAGAAGACTTAAAGAGTCTTATGGAGATAGGTACTGGATTCCAGGAATTGATCTTCATCAAGTCAGAGAGCAAAGAACTTGTGAGAAGAATATTTGATTGGGCCATGGAGAAGAAAACTCGAGTTGGTGTTAGCAAACTCCAGTTTTGGACTTGACAGAGAGCAAGATGTTTTCATCTCTTAAGGAAACTCGAGTTTGAGTTAGTAAACTCGAGTTTGTGGTAGACAGAGAGCTCCTCAATATTTTGATTTGACAAACTCCAGTTTGTGTTTCTAAACTCCAGTCTGGAAGTTCTTGAACTTAGGCTTATCCTCGTAACAAAGCCCCAAACTCGAGTTAGTCACTTAATGACTCGAGTTTAGCCTTATGTTCAAGTGTGCTCCAAAACTCAAATCGCGACATTCCTCTCTGGAAGACCTAAACTCAAGTTTAGATTTCTAAACTCTAGTTTAGCCCGCTGCAAACTCCAGTTTAGTTTTCCAAACTCCAGTTTGCGTCGCTGAAGTATAAGAACCAGATTGCGCCAATTTGTGAGATCTTCATGGGTTAATCTGAAATTATCATATCATGTTATATTATTATTCCTAACATTATTGATCAATTTTTTGATAAGTTTTAGACAGGTTCATCACAAGATCAAGGCGAAATCAAGATCCAGAATAAGTGCATTAAATGAAGAACCAAGAACAGGGCTGATCTTTCTCCCTTATCCCAGATGTTCAGTTCAGACCATTGCAACACATCAAGATCACTTCAAACGGTCGAATTAAGATCGTGGAATAACTAAAAATCTGGAAGACGCCCTGCAACAACATATTCCAAGATTCCAGCTGAGAATTGAAAGAACAGAGCAAAATATGCAACTGTCATATTCCAGATTTACTGCTGAACTTTGAAGAATCAAAGAGAAGAAAATGCAACAGCTATTTCCTCTTCTTCATCTATATAAGAAGCTCAGAAATGAAGAAAAGAGACACAGATACAAGAGGAAGAGCAAGAACAGGGACGTGTGCTTACACAATGAAAATGCCAATACTCTAACGTCTGCTTCATCTACTCTTTGAATATCTCATGATCATATATCTAGCTTAGAGAGTGAGATTATATGTATTGTGCTTCAGTGATTATTAACTTGCTTCTGAGAGAGAAGATTCATTATAATCATCCTATTATTCTGAGAGTTACTCAAGATTGGGTAATCTTGAGTGGGAAACACTTTGTTGTGATTATAGCTTGTAAGGGGAGTGAATTCGAGTGTGGGATTACTTCGAGTACAGAGTATGTAATCAAGCAAGTGAATTGATTACGGTTTGTAAGAGGGAGTGAATCCTAATGAGAGGATTACTTCAAGTACAGAACGTGTAATCAAGTTCAAAGCAAATAGTGGATTGAAAATCTCAAGTGAAGCTTGGGGACTGGACGTAGGTCAAAGATTGGACCGAACCAGGATAAATCACAGTTTGCATACTCTCTTCCCTTATCTTTTACATTTCCAGTATATGCTCATCTTTGAATATCTAATTGTCAATTTATAACTTGCGAAAAGTTTTTTTTTTTAAGTTCCTAAAGTTTATCAAACACCCAATTCACCCCCCTCTTGGGTGATAGCCAGGTCCAACAGTTGCCACCTTCCCAATTTTCCAGCTATCTTGCAATTTCTCTTTGTGGTAGAAAAATGTTGATGGGCTACAACTGGATGGCATTCTCTTTCAACATAATTTTAAGGGTACAATGGGTCTAATAAATCCTATGGGCTTTGAAGTTAGCAAAGGGGAAGTGATGAGTAAATCACATACTTGAGGTCAATACCCATAAAATGAGGATTCGGCTGTATTCCATACCACTTGTTAAGTTAGAGAAAATAAATTTTAAAAAGTGTTGAACACAACAATTCAATTGATTCAAGGGAGTAAAATAAACTATTTCACTCCTAAATGTAGCACCTAGTACTTCTTCATAACACAAACATGACACCTCAAAATATGACCCAATATAAGTTCTTTTCCCTATAAGTAATTCAACAAATCAATTCCCTAAATCCAATTTACATTTCAAACTTTGATTTAGCATAAGCAACAAAACTCCATTCCCCCATTAAAACTACAGTTTGCAAAGAAGCAAAGAGTAAACTTGAGAGACAGTCGTTTGTTTCAATTCAAAATTTCTGGTTTTAATGGCTCTGGCAACTGCAAACCCTAAACTGCTAAATTTTATTAAGCAAGCTTGTCATGCCGAGATTGTGCAGGGTTCCTCTTCTAAAATTATTACCAATTTCTTAACTTTGAATGAGTTTAAAATGTGCTATTTTTCCAATCTCAGGTTTATTCTATTCAACATTCATGTAACTAGCACTTTTAAAATTTGTAAACTTTATCATATTTAACAACACACTAGAGAACTCAACATATTCAATATTGGCTTGGATTGATTTTGATTCTATAAACAGACTCAACAACCATTTCCTAACAAGCAGTTTCCACCTCCCCTCCTCTTCCTACATTCACCTTGAATGTGACCCCTCCACCTCCTCCTGCTGATGAGGGTGTTATTACCTCTACTCCTATGCACGCTAATACTGCCCGCCCTAAGAGTAGCCCTGATGATTAGGCTCTAGATAGTTAACTTTTTATTTCTATTTTTGAGAAATTTTATGTATTTCAAATGTTTGTTATCTTTTATTTGTAGACATTTCATAATATGTCCGCTAATTTAAATACCAGCACAATATTTATCATAAGTATAATAATGGAATAATATTTTAATACTTATATTAATTTGTTATTATTAGCGTTAATTATATTATAAACATTTGTTATTGAAAATAGAAAAGGTTATATATATTTATTAAAAAGTATTTATCATAAGCAAAATAATGGAACATATTTTAATACTTATATTAATTTATTATTTTTAATGTTAATTATATTATATAACAATTGTTATTGAAAATAGAAAAGGTTATACTTATTTATTTAAAAATATTTATCATAAGCATAATAATAGAACAAATTTAGATAGATATATAAAATATAAATTGTTATATTTTGTAGCAGTTTTCCTAAAATTTCTACTATTAAAGTATAAAATTTGAAATTCAAACTTTTTAAAGACCCTAGATATTTGTAGCGGTTTAAATCCTAAACCGCTACAAATGTAAACGATCTTATATGTGAACTGCCAGATTTGTAGTGGTTTAAACAATTGCCTCTACAAGTTTATAACTAAAGTAGCAGTTAAACAAGAGGATTTACTCCACTACAAAAGGTATTCAACTTTGTAGTAGTTAGTGTAACGGTTTTTAAACCGCTACAAATTATCCAATGTTGCATATAAGCCCAATAGATGTGGTGAAAATAATTAAGCATTCTCTCTTCAACTATATTCTTTCCATTTTTGTTGACTACATATGGATAAGTCGTGGATCAAGTTGTCGCACAATTCTCCCTCATATTTGACAATATTGAACACTTTCTTAGATTTCGCTTTCTCTCACACTAGTTATAATAGTTAGATTGTGTGTCTGTATTGTTGATGCGAGTTTAAGAAGTGGCATACACGAGAAGTTGCTAAGGAAAATTTGCTTATGAAGCATTTCATGGAACAATATACATTCTGGGGAGTTCATAATGAGATACATGGTATGAGATATGAGGATCATCTCACTCAAAGTTCAGAAGTAGGAAATCAATTAGATCAAGATGATCCTGTTAATAAAGTTGTTCGTGATGCTTTTAGTTTTCAAGATGAGAACTTCACCATAGAAGCTCAGGCTGCAGAACCTGTTTTCTTCAGGAATGATACAACTCGGGAATTTTTCAGCCTCATAGATGAGGTTGATTGTCTATTGTATGCAAGTTGTCAGAAGTACTCTAAATTATCTTTCTTGTGTGGGATCACTTATAAGGAAATGTCAATGTTACTAGAATTACTATGAGTGCTTTCCCTGACGTGAACATTCCCGCAACCTTCTACAAGGCCAAAAAGAGAATTAATAGATTAGCCTTGAACAACGAAAAAAATTGATGCAGGCCCAATGCCTGTATGTTGCTTTATTAGGGAGATGATGCTCGTAGGGAGACTTGTAAGAAGTGTCATACTTCAAGGTTTAGGACAGTTCGGAAGGGGAAAGGAAAAAGAATAAGCCAACAAAGATTATCAAGTACCTTCCTTTAAAACCTCACTTATAAAGACTGTTTATGTCATCTAAGACATCCAAGCATATGAGATGGCATGAAGTTGAAAACAATGATGAAGGTAAACTTAGACATCCACGGGATGCTAAAGCATGGAAAGCGTTTGACTCAGACTTTCCAGCTTTCATGACGGACCTTGGAAATGTCCAACTTGCTTTAAGGACTAATGGTTTTAATCTATTTCGGAATCTTAGCACAAGCTATATAGTATTTGGCTAGTTGTCTTAATACCCTACAACTTACCCCAGGATGTGTATGAAATAAAGCTCCTTCATTTTATCTTTGATTTTTCCAGGCAAAAAGGCACCGAGAAATGATATCATTGTGTAGAGTTGTTAGATTTATGGAATGTTGGCATTGAGGCATATGGCGTGCATAAGAAGACATTGTTCAACTTGTGTGTAGCCTTGATGTAGACGATAAGTGACTTTCCTGGCTTGGGAACATTATCCGGGTGAAATGTACATATCGGCCCTGCATATCCAGCTTGCAATTATAACTCTAACTTAATGCGCCTTCCTTCCCTATAATTGAAAGTGGTGCTTCATGGGTCATTAAAGGTTTCTCCATGGTAAGCACAAATTTAGGTTGCAACGCAATCAGTTCAATAGGCAATAGGATAAAAGATGACCTTTTTAGAATTTATCCAATGCATAATTCTTAAAGCAACGTTGATGTTGAGTTTAGAAAAAACAACGATGCAGCAACTAGGACTTTTGCTTCTGTGCCTCAGTAATGGCAAAAGATAAGCATCTTCTTCATTATTCCATATTGGAAAGATAATTTGCTTCAACACAGTCTTGATGTCATGCACATTGAAAAAGAAAGTGTGCGACAATGTTCTATACATGATTCTTAACAAACCATGCAAGTCAAAAGATCTTCTTCATATGAGGAAAGATTTATGGGACATAGGAGTTCGTGGAGCCATGTTACCGGATGAGCATGACTGATTTCAACTGGCAAAATTCACTTTAACAAAACTGAATAAAGAAATCTTCCTCATAACGTTGAAGAAAATAAAAGTTCCTAATGAGTATTCAAGCAACATTTCACAAAGTATTGACATGCAGGCTTGAAAGGTTGCTGGGCTGAAGAGTCATGAGTCACATGTGTTTTTGCAATAGTTCCTTCTGGTGTCCATCCATAATACACTGCATCTCGATATGTCAATTGTTTTGGTAAAGCTATGTTCTTTCTTTCGGAAGTTGTGTTCCAAGGTTTTGATCGTAGATGAACTAAAGCAATTGCAACAAAAAATTATTCTTGCACTACGTCATTTGGAGATGATATTTCCTCCGTCCGTTTTTACGATGATAGTTTACCTAACAGTAAACATTGTTCATGAAACAAAGCTTGCTGGCCCAATTCACTACTAATAGATATATCCTATTGAGAGATACTCATTTAAAAAAAATTACATCAACATTACTTGCTAGTCACATATTTCATCATTGATATATCAACATTTGTCCTTCTTTACTTTATAGGATTCTTTGGAAATTGAAGTCTTACATAAGGAATAAGGCATAGCCTGAAAGTTCAATAGTAGAAGGTTATATATGGGATGCAATCCAGTATTTTTGTTCAAGGTACTTTGATGACACTGAGATGACTTTCAACCGACTGCCTCAAGTAGATGATTGCCTTTAGCCTAAGCCATCTATAACAAAGTTGTTAATCCCTTGTGTTGGTAAACCAGTTGGTAGAAGTGAGAACTTCAAGCTGACAACAACTGAGAAGTTCTAAGCACATAGACATCACTTGATTAATTATGCTAAAGGCAAACTATACCTTCAGTAAGGATTATACACAAATATATGTTATCCTATATATTTTACATTTTATACTTACATTTCATGATCATCATCTCATGCTTAATTGCAGGAAATTCAAAAGTCATGTGAAGCGTCAACTGAGGATCCATTTACAGACATCCTCTGAAATTAATAGAAAGGTCCACAGAGAATTCTTAGTTGGTTTACATAGAGAATACTAAATGACTACAACGCGCACTCACCAAAATTTAGAGCTCTCGCGCTTGACCCACTTGACCACGCCCAAATATTTACGGCATATAATGTCAATGGTTTCAAGTTTTGCACAGTTTCATGCGATTAAGGATGGCTAACCCAAAACTCAGGTATTTATGGCTAACAAGGAGTTATGCGAGCAGTAGTGACAGGAAGATGCAGTTTGGTGACATCCTGCATTATGGAAAGCTACTTGATGTGGTCAAAAAAAATTACCAAGATCATTTGACTGTGACGTTGTTCAAGTGTTCGTGAGCAAATATGATAACTTCTTAGGGAATCACAACTAACAACTTAGGCATCATATTAGTAAATTTCTCCTAGCATATTCACATAGGCTAGTCTCAAGATCATAAGCCATATATTTTTACCTCAAAGGCATATCATGCTATTATGTCACAGATGAGAGGCGTAAGGATTGGAATATGGTGGTTCACTTAAAGCTTCAGACCTTTATGACATGGGTGATGATGAGAACGTCACCTACAAGAGTGAGCCATTCCAGCTCGCCAATTTTGAAAAATGTTAGTTACCTATATGTTTTGATGATGATTAACATCCAAAGACAATGTAAGTCTAATGATCTAGGCAAAATATTTTCATCTAAGTCAAAATCTTAAATGATATTAGTTGATCATGTTTGTTGTCAGAATGACTCGAGTCAAAGTTTATTGACTCAAGTCAATCCCCTTTTATACTTTGCAAAAATGATACATTGACTCGAGCCATAAAATAACTAACTCAAGTTTGGGACTAAACTCGAGCCAGCATATTCTGTGGCTCGAGCCAACTGCTTTTCAAACTTAAAATTTCAAATTCATTGTTCACTTGACTCAAGCCTGTGTATATTGACTCTAGCCAAAGTTTTGACCGTTATATTTAAAAATGAAGTTTGACTTGAGCCACCACTTAATGACTCGAGTTAGAGTCTTGCTTTCAATTTGTGAATTGCTTTCCTTCGCGATTGACTCAAGCTTGATTGTCTGCCTCGAGTCTAGAGGTTGACTTGAGCCATGATTATTTGCCTCGAGTTATGTTTCTTCTATGTTTTTAAATGATCATTTAATTCTTGCTTGAGTCATGGTTCCTGCTGACTCAAGTCTAAGCCAAAACTCGAGCTATGTATTTTATTGCCTCAAGTCAGTGTTATGAAAACATTCTCCATGCTTTTTAAACGAAGGATTGACTTGAGCCAATATTCATTTAACTCAAGTCAATTTGTCTCTATTTCTTAAATCTCATCCTCGACATCTTGAATCCCTAAGCATGTTTTTAGATTCTTCATTTCATCTATCATTATTGTTCTTTAATGCATTTAACCAGTTTATTGATGAGTTTCAAATGATTACCATATAGATTAACATTGATTTTGAATAAAGCAACCCAATGTGTCAAGAGCATTTAATGCACTTACCTAAACCAACAGACATACCTCTCTAAACATTCAAAAGACATCTTGGGAAAGACTACTTCAGCTACTCTCCAATGGTCATAAATGGCATAAACAAAAGAAATAAAAGAATATTTATGATGGCGATTATTGAGACCTTTCATGCTTCATCTTCAACAACCTTTTAAAGAGTCACAACAGATTATTTTGAGCTTCAACGGTAATAAATGCCAACAACTATAAATATCTGAAGCATTGTATTGAATTTTCCATCTATCGAAAAGTTGTGCAGTCAATTACTCAACTACATTTACTTGTTCATTAACTAAGCTAATATCTTCGGATATTTTCATTGTGCTTCAGTGTTCGTATTTTATCTACTCTTTAAGAGAGTTAATTACTTATCAATTTTCTATCAAGTCTTAAGGTTGCGGAACCTTAAGTGTGGATGTACATTTACAGCTTGTAAGGGAGAGTAGTCCTGGTAAGAGTATTATCATAGTATTAAGCATGTAATTGTGTCAGTTGTTAAATTAGTTGAAAATCCCAAGGTGCTTGGGAACTGGACGTAGGTCGTGGAATTAGACCAAACTAGTATAAACTCCTGTGTTCATCTTCTCTCTTCTTCTCTCTGCATTCTTTAGTGTTTGAGGAAAAAGTTTTCAAAATCACTTATTCACCCCCCTTTAGGTGATATTCCACCTTCATTTTCTTCCAAAATGACAATGACAATTTATCTATAGTTCAGAGATTTTTTTAATACGCTTTAAGAAATAATATTTAATTTATGTTTAATTTATGTTCAAACATATTAAACTCACAAGTAATAGTTTCTCCTCACTTTTTTTGTAGGGATGGCAACACAGATTGATATAAAAAATTATGTTTATGATAACATATTTAATTTGTAATCCTCTATTTTTTTTTTTTGGAAAAAAAAAACCATATATAATTTGTAGTGGTTTTATAACCGATACAAACTAAACTCAACCACTACAAACACAGTCGCATAAACCACTACAATCAACAACCGCATATAACAAACATCATATAAATGGTTACACAGATATCCTATAAATACCCCTACCACATCTCATTTTATATACTTCTTCATCTCTTCCCACACTCATATTCTCTCATTTTCTCTTATCTGTCAACATTGTTTGAAGAGGTTAAGTGTTTGAAGAAGTTAAGCGCCGATCAATGATGAATATTTCTTCAAAATTTTTTACTTTCTCATCTAACTCTGTAATACTAATCCCCCCCCCCCCAAAATTTTAAGGACCTTGTTCAACATTCCGTCTCCTTTCATATACATTAATTTTATAATCAATATTATTTAAAGGAAAACATAATTAATTCTTATTATTATCTACACATTTTCATTTTTATACACCTATATAATAACCATATCTAATCAAATTTCATATACTAATATCAATTATTTTTAACATTAATATTTATCATTTCTATTTAAATTATTAGTTAATTACCAAAATAATCTTAAACGACTTGTTCAGTTTTTTTTTCTTTAAATGTTACTCTTTTCTAGCGGTTTTTTAACCACTATAGATTCTGACATATAAATTTCAACATAATTTTGTAACAGTCTTACAATTGCTACAAAATTGGATAAATTTTTTTAAAAAATGGCAACCAAAATTTTTTCCAAAAAATTTCTAGTAAAATTTTGTAGCGGTTACATAATCACTACACTATAAATTTAAGCATTCGTCCAATTTTTTAGTAGCCAAGAAACCACAACATTTTGCTACTATTTTTCAATTTTTTCTTTATGTATTTGGTAGCAGTTATATAACTGCTACAACTTTGGTTAATTTCATTTTATAGTGGTTACTAAATCGTTGCAAAGTCCTTACACACGACCTCATATAGTCTTAGGTAGTAAGAAACCACCACAAGTATAGTAGCGGTTAAGTTACATGTAGTAGTAGGTTTTGGAAATTGCTATAAAGTTGCTTGCAACAATATATTTTGTAGTGGTTTTTGCAACCGCTACTAATGTCTTCTTTAGTGGTTAAAACCACTACAAAACTGTCATTTTAACCACTACAAAAGGTCTTTTTTTTTGTAGTGATTAGAGAACATACATTGTATTGAACTACATACATATTGGTCATAAGAAGGGAGGTTGGAGTGAATTCTTTGCTAGGATTTACTGGCTCTTGTAGCATTGTCATAATAAGAGGATCTTGTTGGTAGAAGCTCTTAGATTGTCATACAATTTAGTGGATCTTCCAAGTTATCCTTAGTTACATGCAAATCCTATTACCAACATCACCTGCAAATGAGAGAGTTGATCTAAGTCATGCTTAAGGACATTGTCCTTAAGACCTATTTTGTCATTACCAGCATATAAGAGGCGGCACTCCCTAAGATTATACGAACCCTTCTTGCAAAAATAAGGTGACCAAAACTATGGAAGATAATAGAACTCAGGAAGGCAAAACACAAGAGGAGGAAAGAGAAGTTGCTCGAAGGCTACAACTGAGTAGTTAGGTACTCAAACCTTCAATCTCATACCCTTTTATACACTACTACAGATGATATGGGCAAAATTTATATTGTATAAGACTTCACAAGTGCACAGGCTGTATGAAATAATAGAGAGCGAGTAAGATATTGTTCCCATAAAGACTTGGTACCTAAACTTTCATTAAGCATTAATTGTACACTTTTGTTTAAGTTGAGCATCTCAAATCGAATTTAATTATGTGAAAAGAAATTTAAATAAACAAACTACTACAGTAATCAAATAAGCAACCCAGAGTCATTAATTCCGTATTGCTTCATAAACCTTGATTTCACTAATTTAATTAGCCTTAATATCAATTTTATCAATCTCAAGTAAAAATAGTTCTAAGTGCTTGTCGGTCCATTCACAACCCTCTCTTAAGTGTAAATTGTTAGGTATAACATAATTACTCAAAAGGTAACAAAACTCGAACACACTTTTTAACAATTATATGGAGCCATTAGATATATGTCTATCTTCATCGCAAATTAAATCGTAATCTCTAATCCCATATTACTTAATCTCATAGCCTAATTAAAATTCTTTTCGTCAAGTTAAATCCTAATGCTCAAATTCATATTCAATGATAGCCAGTCACTAAATAGATAAAACTAAAAAAGAATAAGTAACCAAAATTAATATTAATTCTAACTAAAAAAATGAAAACAAAGTCTAACCCACCAATAACCTTATAGCTATTATAGGTTGTAATGGAGAATTAGCCACACATAAATTTATTCAAATACTAAATAGCACAAACTAGTTCAGAATCCAAATAAAAGCATAGGATGACAAAAATAATAGAGAACAAAACATTGATATACCTTTTTTCTTCCTCCTGTTCTCACTATCAATGGAATCAAAAGAGGAACTGCAATATCAATAAATGAAGATTGAGAAGACAATGAATAGTAATGAAGAATAGCCCCTACAATCCCAAAATCAATCAAACTAGTTCTTCTCTCTGGTCCCATGATGACAATAACATAGTATCCAACTACTGTCCAGGCCTCAAGTTGAACTTAAATGGTTGATTGCGTGATGGCAATGGTCGTAGGCGATGATGTGAAGAGTGTTAGAGTTGTCGGCGACAATGGTGATGTGATGGTATGGAAGGAGAGATAAAGGTATGGACTTCCAGCGCTTCTCGCTGCTCCACTGTTTTTTCTTTCTTTGACCAAGATCCCCCCCCTCGAGAGTCTCTCCTTTTTCAGACCCTCTTTTCTTTTTTGGGTTAAGGCTACAAAAATTTGTGTTTTTTTAGGAGCATCACACACCAAGTACTTTTTCTATGTGCAAAAGTGACTACGTGTTTACATATTAGTTGCGAAAATACTATTTCACTGTTAAGTTTGACTTTTTTTGTTGACTGGATGATGACGTGGCTTTTAAAGGTGCAAAAATACACATGTAATTTGGCTGAAAAAGCTCTCAATACCATGTGCTTTTTTTAGGTGCAAAAATACACATATGGTTTTGCCAAAAATACCATTTGGTTGTTCATTTGACTTTTTTGCTGACTGGACGATATCGTGGCTTTCAAAGCAACTATATGGAAAAAAAAACATGCCAACTAGCTTTCAAAGTAATTAAAATTTATCATGTAATTACTCTATGAAAGTACACTTTATAAAGTGAGAGTTTATAAATTTTTAATACACACACACACACAAAAATTATATTATATGATATACATTATATATGATATGATATAATATAATAATATTACATATAATAACAATGGGTGAGGGAAACCCATCGTGGGGAGGGGGTATATATATATAGTACAACACCCAACACACACCCAGTGCAGACAATCTAACGAGAGAGAGAGAGAGAGAGAGAGAGAGAGAGAGAGAGAGAGAGAGAGGTTGTGGTAGAAATTATTTAGTATCAACAAGAAGCAAGTATTGATAAAAATAAGTTTGGAATAGAAGTAACGTTGGTTATTCTTTTATATACTTGTTAACTACACACACACAAGTGTGTGTGTGTTTGTATCACTACTTGAAAAGAGTGAATTTGCGACGGAAATAATTCCATCGTAAATTTTTACCTTTTTGCGACGGAAGTGAAATTCCCTCGCAAAATGTATGATTTTTGCAATGGAAATAAAATTCCGTCGCAAAATGTTTGTTTTTTGCAACGGAATTCAAAAATCCCCCATTGTGTGATGGAATTTTAATTCTGTCGCAAATTGCACTACTAAAAAACACAGAATTTACTACGAAATTTGCGATGGAAAAAAATCCATAGCAAAAAGCAAACATTTTGCAACGGAATTGAAAATCCATCACAAAAAACAAACATTTTGCAACGGAATTCAGATCCATTGCAAAATTAAGACAAAATTAAAAATCCATCGCAAAAAGCAAAAATTTTGTAACAAAAATCGAATTTCGTCACAAAATTTTGCAATGGAATTTGAATTCCATCGCAAAATTTTTACGATGGAACTCAAATTCCGTCGCAAAAATTTATTAAGCCCTTATTTTAATGCGTTGAGCTTCACATCGGACAGCAAATAAAAGCTTTTGTTACTTTGTGGCAAATGGAAGGTCCTTTGCTTCGTCTTCTCTCTCCGTCAGCTAGTCTCTGTGTGTGCTCACTCAATCGCTCTTCTCTCCTTCCTCTTCTTCTTCATCTCTCTGATCTGCTAATTGTACTGGTAAAATGTTGTAATCTTTCATTTTACAAGTCTAGCTTCCAAGTTTTGTTTTCTTTTATTTGTCAAATCAATCGCAACTGCCCGCAGATTTTCTTGCTATTTTCTGCAATTAATCCTCTATGTTTCTTGCTCCTGCTCTTGCGTTCCACTAGGTATGAGTGTATTGCTCCTTTCCTCATATTCTATTTTCAACAAATGATGATTAACATTCCTAACTGAGTTTTTCATTATTTGCAAAATTCCTTCGGGGATTTAGTCCTTTTATCTTTCGTTTTGGGATCAAAGGTATTGATCTTCACTTTGTCTGTGTGTTTTCTGATCGGATAAACTGAGAATAGTGGTTGCCTGAAAGGTTCGGTGCTTCTCTTCAATGGATTTGTGTTCCGATTACTATCATTGTGGGTTTGCTAGTTTCTACTATTTAAGTCCATTGTCAGCTTATTGACGAATCTTCTACATGTAGGGTCTTTTTCTGCCACAGGACGATTTAACAAAGAGTGGGATTATAAATCATAATTTTCTCTCTTTATCTTCAATAGCACCTGTCCTACGGTTCATTCTCTTTTAGTTGTGTTTCAGCCACTCCTACTAAATTTACTCTACCCAAACAATAAATAAATTACCCTCACATGTATACTCTAGGTATATTAGAATTTATATTGGTGATTGTTGATTGTTTCCAATAGAAAATATTTTGTGCACAAAGGTGGTGCTTCCGAGGTTATGGAAATTTTGGGAATCAAGCTGCTGAGGCTGATTAACATATGGAGGATTGTCAGGACTCTGGCTTTCGCCATACGAGGACTCTGGCTTTCGCCATTTCGTATGACAGAAACAAAGATAAAGATAATCGATTAGCCTTATAAAATTCTGAAGGATCAAGAGAAGACATGCTCGTTATATAATTACGACTTCCTGTTGCTGCACTTTTTCTTTATGGACTTTCAAAATAAAATCTAGAGGTTGCTTCAATATTTGTGTTAATGCTTATGTTTTATTTATTTATTGATACACCTTACTGCTTATGTTTTAACTTTCTCGCTAAATTCAAATAGTTTGATTGTTAGAGTGTTAAAGCCATATTTCTAGATGCCAGTGCAGCGGCTCTTCTAAAATATCGGTGGAAGGATGCTGCATTTAAATTATGGCCAGCATTTGACAATTCATGTACAATTTTCTTCTATGTTAATCCAGCTTAAGTGATCGAAGGCCTGTAGAAAGTGAAGATCAGATGAGATGGTTGTCATGGTCGTTCTTGATTATCAAATGCTAGAATATGTTGAGAGAATTACATCTAATCTATCAAATGATCCTGTACTTTTCTGGCCACTGATTCTTTCGTCTTCTGTGCAAAACATGATATTTTCTATAGTGATTGCTTTAACTTATTCTAAGTTTAACATTTTACATTGACAATAATATTGAATTATATTGTTTGGCCAACATAATATTTAACATTATAGAATATTAACTCATGGAATTTATAATATTTGTACCATTCGTAATATATTTATAACATTTTAAAATCATAATTAACATTAATTTATAGTAAATCAAGTTAATATGAATTTAGTATCCTTCAAAATAAAATCATTATTATTTATATTTTTTTTTTCTTTATAAACTTTTTATGATTGTTACCATATATTTTTATTAGTTACAAGTTTTCTTTATTTCGTATTTTTTATATTTTTTTAATGAAATATTATATATTATATTTTTTTTAATAAAAAGAATTTTGCGACAGAATTGGATTCCGTCACAAATTTGAAAATTTTGAGACGGAATTCCAATTCCGTCACAAATTTCAGAATTTTACGATTTTATAATTTTTTAATTAAAATGAATTTTGCAACATAATTATTGGAAATTTGTGACAGAATACTTTTTTCCGCCGCAAAAATTCAAAATTTGTGGCGGAAAAGTAATTCTGTCGCAAATTCTGTCATTTGCGACGGAATTATTTTTCGTCGCAAATGTCAGAAAATTGTAGTGGAATTGAATTCCGTCGTAAATGTTAGAAATTTTCCGTTGCAATTACGAAGCATTTTTTGTGATAGATGAATTCCGTCAGAAAACAGTTTTGCGACGGAAAATTGTGTTTTTGCAACGGAATTTTTTCGTCGCAAAAAACAACGTTTTTGGTAGTGTATGTATATATTAAATTGTTTTGGGACTTGTTGTGCTTATAGAGAGCTTGATTTGGAATTATATATTTGACTAAAAGTATATTGATGAGATATATAGAAAACTATTCAAGTATGCTTGTGTGTATTAGAACTCATGGTTTTGTATTTTAAAAACTTTTTAAGCATGCTTATGTGTTATGATGAAAATATCATTTATTATAAATGATTTTAAAATAACGATATATGTTTTAGATTATGTTATTTATTCTCTTAAGGTTGACTAAGGATGGATTATTTGATGAATCTTGTTTTAAACTATACTTGTGATTTGGAACTTGTTTATACTTGCCCATATTGTGATTGTTTATTATTTATGCATATGGATGGTTGTCGAGTTGTGATGGGTTGGAGTAAGGAGGAATTTGTATAGGGAGAGTTCTTATCATGTCTCACTTGGTGCACAGTGGATGATACTTGTCAAGGCAAACTTCCATGTTTTCCTTTTGTCAAGATTGGAGCTGGGGATATGTAACACCTTCTTAGTTGTATTCTTTCAAGGAGTTGAATTATAGTCTAGACTTGAGCTATGCACTTTTGGCCGGATGTACGTATCTTAAGATCTAGTGCACTTGAGACAATCAAGTTAAATGAATGTGTTTTCTGTTGAACTATGTGTTAGCATATGGTTTTAGTCAATAGTTATAAGGCTAGTCAGGGGTAATAAGGATGGTCGATGTATCAATCATTTGTTTGGCATGTTATATATGCTATTTATGATTCAAATGATAAAATGTTTGTATAATTATTTTTGTAACAAGGTTGAGACATGTTTAGTGAAATCTCTTGTGAATGGTATTTGAAAAATAAATTGATGCTCAATCGTTTTAGAACCTTTTTTGCGAGAAGGTTTTGGTAAACAAATTGAGAACTAGTTTATGAAAGGTTTTATGTTGATAATAGTAATAAATTATTATAAGTTGAATTTAATTTTGAAACCGCATATATTGTTGATCTTGGTTTACATATGTATTTCTGAATAACTAATTGTTACAAAGATTTTTAGATCTTATGGTTACTATATATATATATATATATATATATATATATATATATATATATATATTCAAGAGATCATTTTAGTATAGAGTAAGGGAAGGCACATATGGAATTAACCTTGAAGGCTCTTTTGTACTCCTAGAACTTACATGTTATGTCATTTGTATTTGTCATGATCTTAAGACTTTCATATTTTATTAACTTTGAAATAATTTTGGAAATTTATTTTGACACTATAAATACGATTCTTCGTTGAACAAATTAAGTTTTGTATTTTTGATGATAAATATCCTTATTCGCAATGTTTCAAAAACTTTTGTTAAATATGTGGCTGTTGGATTTGAGTTTTTGCGCTAAGCACAAATGCATGGTGTGCCTACAGTTTGCTTCACTGTGGGAAAGTTGTGAACAAGTGTAGCTAAGTTTAATCCCTCTTAGTTGACCATGTTGTTGAGACTTATTAATCATAAAAGAAAGAGCTTCTGCTAAAAGAATGAATAGGTAAGCTAGGTGAAAGAGGATCCATGGTCTATTTGATTTCTCTAGTAATATCATTAGTGAGCCGTAGATTCTCACAATAATAATTACTTTGCTTTGATTTCATCCAAACGCTGCTTTTTATGCTCAAGTTACTTTCTGGTATTGGGAAATTATTTTCAGCTCCATTTGATTAATTCATTCCCACATGATGAAAGTGTGAACGAGAAATGTTGTAATGCAGAATGTACACATACCGGTTGTGGCAACCATTCACGCTGTATAACAGAGGTGTAAGGGGGGTGTCATGCCTGGGAAGCCTCAAATTTGAAGGATTTTGCTCTGTGATGGTTGCATGTATTGACTAGTAACTACGAGTAAATGATGGTCAGAGCCAACTAGATCCAAATGGAAAACTTGCAGAGACAGAAAGCCTTCTCTAAGTTTAATGTTACCCATCGGTCAGTCAATTCTCTCTCTAATCAAACCATCCCCTTCTCTGTTGTTACACCATGTATTTTTGTGTTTAATGCATCTTAGTCCCCATACGCGATAATTCAGAAACAGGGGAGAGCCCACCATTATATAGAACGATGGCTTGGACTTGGTCGACCTCATCGCAAGGAAGTTCAACAACATAGGACCTGTTTGGATTACTAGCTTTTTCAGTTTTTTTTTGCGATAACTTTAAAAAAAAGTCAGTTAACGTTACTAGTTGATTTTGGGTCTATTTGGGTTGAGCTTAAATTTACTTAATTTAAAGCTCAAAAAACCCATTAAGAAAAAACCTTCACTTCTTAGCTTTTACAAAAAAGCTCTCAGCTTTTTAAAATGAGTCTCGCCACTTCTAATACCATCAATCCAAACACAAATCATTATTAATAACCTGACTTTTTTCTTATTGAGTTTTTTTAAAAGTCAAATAGCTTTTAAGTCATCATTTCTACCGCCAACCCAAACAGACCCATAATCGGATGGCATGCAAATTTTAATGGGAAAATTCACCTCAGGGCCTAAGATAATAAGATAATTTCAAAAAAGGCCCAAATGAAATTCACATTTCAGAAATGGCCTAGGGCCTTTATGGGTATTAAATTACAATACAAAATTACATTGATACCCTGACATTAAAAAGGAAAAACGAAGGTCTTCATCTTCATGCTCTCCTTTCATTCTAAACAGAGCTGAGAAAGATTGAAGCGCGGCGAACTATAAAGGAGAGCTTAGATCTTCATCTTGCACTCCCTTCACCTCAGTCACCAACAACCTCTATTCTCAGCTCCATCATTGCCGGCGACGTGAGGAGGAGAGTTCCAAAGTTCAGAGTCCAGATTTGCGAGATACATAGATTTTGACTCAACCTACGCTCTTGAGTTTGAGCGGCCCTCTGATTCAGGTACAAAACCCAGTGGGGGAGTAGGGAGTGAAACATTTGTAATAGGTAATTGTATTTATCGCGATTAA
This sequence comes from Acacia confusa, assembly GCA_037074495.1. Classification (NCBI taxonomy): domain Eukaryota; kingdom Viridiplantae; phylum Streptophyta; class Magnoliopsida; order Fabales; family Fabaceae; genus Acacia; species Acacia confusa. Next base: position 8,044,567 of record CM073504.1, on the reverse strand, counting down.
TTCCTCCTTAATAATTCTGTTCATTCATTGTTATTACTTTGTTCTAATTATATATGGTAGTTGAGATTACATTTTAAAATGTTTGTGTCTACCTTTGCCTACGAACTGTTTCGATGCTATTGAAGTCTTGCCTTCAAAGTTTGAACTGAAATTTAATTATAGATGCTCAAAAGTCAAAATAGACCAAAGGGAAGAAATTCTTACCCATTGGTAGCTTATGTCCTTACAATTGAATGAAAAAGTTAATATTCCAAGCTAGCAGGTAGGGTGTCTATTCATTATGATATTGGAATTGCAGCTAACTCCATGTTAACCTTTGTAATGCTCTGTGCATTAATTTGGCAGATGGGTATGAAGGAAGATAGTGATGAGTTACAACCAGATCATGTGGAGGCATCCACCAATTGTGGTGCATCTTTCCCTGTAGCTGGAATTGTAACTCCTAAAATTTTAATATGCCAAAAAACGAAGTTTCTAATCTGTGCTTGTATTATAAGTTATCAAAAAGATATGGTGTCTTACATTTTTAGATGAACTTGTAGGTAACTATTTTTGTTCTGCAATGATCAAGAGAGTTGAGTCACTTCTGTGTTGACATTGATACTAATAATCTATCTATTGATGTGCGCACATGTTTCTACAGTACTGCTAAATGTTTTGAAATTTACAGAGGGATAAATCACACCTATCTAGCATATCTATACTTCTGCTAGAAACTTCTCATCTTTTGAAGAGATTGTTTCATAGACATATGCAAGATGCTATCTATTGCCTTTATCATTTGTAATTCATTAGGCTTATGATATATCTTGATCCATTCTATTCAGTGGGGGCATTATGTCAAGAGATGGAGAATGGGATGGGAGAAAAATAGAGATAATTTCTTTGTAAAGTAGCAACTTGCCTCCAATCAACTGCTGTCATTTTATTTATATACGCATATGTTATACATGGCATGGAATATAGTACATGCTGTATGCTGGACTATTCAAAGTACAAGGGCATAGCCCTATCCAGTACCGATGGTCTATTCTAACTGTATTCAAATTAACATTTTCTATTATTTTTCAGCATGCTGCCCATCCTGATTTAGATGTGTCTACGTCTTTCTTTGCTGTTTATGATGGCCATGGAGGTTAGTATCTGCTGAGATTTTTCAATAATATATGTCATATCTGGGAACTCAATAGCGTGTTAGACTTGTCCAAGGTCAGATTTGAATTTGAAAAGGCGTGATGAACCTATCCCAGTCCTCTAAATAAACACCTGGAGTGATTTTATAATCCCATATATAATTACTTGCAATTTTGGGCTTTTGCCCTTTTGTTGGCCTGACTGATATTATGATAAAACATGAAAAAAAAAATATGCCTTGATACATCTGCATGCTTTACCATTATTGGGGAATTTCATACCCTCTTAGCATTAATTTGGCTCTACAGGTTCCACTGCATGATGGTCTGTATGGCATTTGGACTTTGTATATGTTTATGAAATTTTTCTTCTAATATCATTCTCAACCTTTGTCTTTTTTTCTTGATTTTACTTTGTGTGCTTGTCCTCTATAATTACCTCATTCAAATATTGGGTTCAACAACTCTCCTGTCAAATTTACAAAGATCTCAAATGCTTACATGTTTGTTTATATCTATGAATTCCTTGATATGAACCATAGAAGAATTAAATTCCTTGATATGAACCATAGTAATAAAATGTTAATCCTGATTATGCTCTTTATTTTAGATTTATTATTGTTGTAGATTTTGTTGGAATTTCTGGAAATTCATGTTAGAATCCTGATTATGCTCTTTATTTTAGATTTATTATTGTTATAGATTTTGTTGGAATTTCTGGAAATTCATGTTAGGGCATTGCTACTCATAATTATAATGTTCAAGTAACATGATGCATGTTGTTAACACCTCTGTATATTTCTTGTTTACATGGACTCGTGTGGTGTTCATGTCATTTCTTGGCTGCAAATGTGGGATGGCACGGAGCAAGATGATGGATATACAATGCCTTCCTACTCCATGAATGAACTCTGAGAACTGAAGATTGGCATGTTGTGGTGGCTAGTCAGTCATCAACACGCATCGGGTCAAAGTGTTGTGGATGATCAAGGACTCCCAAAAGCGGAAGATGAGCTGTTAGGAAGCAATCCTTTTATGTACATATGATGACTTGTTTTTACGTGTATATGAATTTGAGAGGTTGTTTGACAGATTTTATTTGGTCAATTGTACAGAACACTTGAGTTCATATCTAAGACAAAGTTTTGTAAATTTTCTGATGTGTATGACATGACATTTTAGTATGAATGAAAATGACAATTGTTTCCTGCATCTCTTGCCTTTGTTGGTTGTATGTGTTGAAGGAGGAAAATGAAATATAATAGGTACCTGTTTGTCAACACTATCAACCCCCTTTGACAAGTGCATCAGGATTATTAGCAACACTACCAGTCTCATTAACAACTAATCAGTCTCCCATTAACAATACTATCAGCCCAATTAACAACTATATCAGCAAAAAATATCAGTAATAAATGACAACAACATCAGCAAAATATGACAGCTACATAAGCAAAAAATGAAAACTACATCAGCAAAATATAACCCCATTGACAATTGCATCTGCCACATTAACAACACTATCAGCCCCGTTAACAACACTATCAGCCCCATTAACAACACTATCAGCCCCCTATTGACAACTGCATCAGTCTTGTTAACAACACCATCAGCCTCATTAACAACACTATCAGCTCCTAGTGACAACTGCATCAGCCCCATTAACAACATCATCAGCCCCATTCACAACACCATCAGCCTTGTTAACAACGGCATCAGCCTTGTTAACAACACTATCAGCCCCATTAACAACACTATCTGTCCCTCATTGACAACTGCATCACCCCCGTTAACAACACCATCAGCCCCATTAACAACACCATTAGCCCCATTAACAACACTATTAGCCCCCATTGACAACTGCATCAGCCCCATTAACAATACTATTAGCCCTATTAACAACACTATCAGCTACATCAACAACACTATAGCCCCTTATTGACAATTGCATCAGCCCCATTAATAACACTATCAGCCCCCCTTTAACAACACCTTCAGCTCCATTAACAACACCATCAGCCTCGTTAACAACGGCATCAGCCCCATTAACAAGTCGATGTATCCATACTAACTTTGAATTTCACGCAAATTTGATTACTTTCTTTCCAAATTAAAGATAACATTATTCTTTGCAACTCCTCATACGTGGTTCCTTCCTTGATGCATCTTGTTTATATCAAATAGATTATTTTGCATTATTCTGCTTCTTTACATACCATTAACAAAGATCATAAAGGCAGAAAAATCTGTTCTTATCATTGAAATTAAATTGTCAAGTTTCCATCATCAGAACATTTACAACAGACCAAATTTTGAAGGTCATTTTCATCAATACAAATGAATCTTCCCACAAAAATAAATTCTTTACAACTTTATCATAAATACAAATTAATGTGTACACAACAATTGATGAAATAAACATATTTCCTAAATACAATCACTATGTTTTCGCCTATAACAAGTCAACCTAGCTACCAAACAAGTTTGCAGCAATTAATGTCTCCTCTTCCGCTTGTGGGAGTCCTCAACCAAAGACAACACTTTTCCCCTTGCCCTTTTGTTTTTGCTTCTCCTTCTGCCTTTCCTTGTGGTGCTTGAAAAATTGTTCAGTGAACAAGTTGAATATGGAGAATCTTGGCGCCCTTGGTCAGATTTCATTGTTGTAGCTTCTTCTTTACGTACAACCTTATCCTTCTTGTTCTTATGTACTTAGAACAATTTTAAATGAAACAAAAATAATTAAGCTTTTATCATTACTATAAATAGAAGACTCCTAAATCACAATTAATACAAATAATAGGGGCCCTTGATATTCATATTAGCAAAGTGAAAAGAACATTGGATACAATAAAAATGTCTAACCCAATAATAACCTTTGCTCCGTTCATTCTCAAAGCCAATGGTTATGTTCATAGCATAAAGTCTAAACATTGATCATTGGAAAAATGAAAGTACAAAATATAAACTTGTAGGCAAACACATCACAGATATACAAAATTAAAGTTACATATAAGAGCCTTATAATCAAATTTGAAGATTATTTACCTCTTCTCCTTCCTAGATACTCCACTTTTTTCAATATAAACTTGTAGGTAGAAAAGCAAGAAGAAAGCACATAATTAGCTCTTTTGACACAAATAAACATAATGTGTACTTTGTTGCCCAAACAACATGTGCTGGTAATTACAAAAGTTTTATGAAATAGAACTCTGACATTATAGTAAGAATTAAGCATTATCTATGTAAAACTTCATACAATTCTTGTAGTGGCATACCTCTGTTTCATGATACTGGTAGCTTGTAGTTCTGTAAAGAATGAACAACATGATTGTACGTGCAACTGCTATAAAATGAAGTTGTCTCATCTTCAAAGAAGATTTTCCCTGCTCCAACAAAATACACATTAAAACATGTCAAGTTAAAAAATGGGTCACTATAATGAACAAGTACTTACAGAATCTCATCTCCCACAACAATAACTGATGCTTTTATGCAAATCCAGGCTGGTTAAGCCATTGCTATCAGCAGGATGATTTCCACTAGTAGAGAGTAAACTATGACAAAAGAGAGTAAACTAAAATACCCTTCTATATATCAAGTAACATCCAGCTAATACATATCCTTCAGCTTTTATGAATTACTGGTGCCACCTAATTATCTTCAAGTATTTAAGTATAAGAACGGTACAAAGTTAAAAGAAAAGCATGAAAAAAATGTTTAGATATATATAATTATCAGGAGGACTACCTACATGTGTTATCACAAAAGTGTGTGGTGACCATATCCCCCACTAAAAGAGTGTTATTAGAAAAGCCTAATGGCCAAGTTCTTCAGGGGTTTGACAACGTTTCATGGTGCAATAGAGTTTAATTAGGCATTCTCATATGATTATAATACAAAGTTCAAAGAGTTAATACTTGATGCTATTTATCCATCACTGAGCAGGGAAAGAAAGGGAAAACTGTCAAAAAATAAAATTCTATCCATGGTAATCAGTCCTAGGACCATTCAAAGGAAGTCAATAGGATAACTTAAAACTTTAAAGTAAACATTACAAACCAGAATTTCTCAACCTATCAGAATTTATCAGATCTAAACATTATTATTCAGAAAAACTAAATCAAAAAACGGTTTTAACATTTGACAGCACAGCTACTCTAAGATTCAACGGACAAACACGCCATCCAAAAGAGAAAGCTAATCAGGTGTCCTAACCATTTGAAGGGTTGGAATTCTTCGAGATGGAGGCAGCGCGAGAGTCCTTGAATTATTCCAACAATTCAAGTGCAATTTGCGTCTTGCCAAACAAGTGAAAATGAAAATGAAAATGATATACAAATCCGAATCCTCTGCTGACAATGGATATCCCTCTTATCGGCTTCAGTGGTTCGATGGTTGCTGATGGGGACGAGCTCGATGGTGGCTGACGCGGACGACCTCGATGGTGGCTGACAGGGATGAGAGGGAGAGTGGCAGTGACAATGGCGAGAGTGAGAGTGAGAGTGAGATCGGCGCGTTTCTATTTCTGGGGCCTTTTCTAGGGCCTTTTCTGGCGCGTTTCACAAGTTAATCGTATGACAGAAAAATTCGGGCCTTTTCTGACATGTGAAAGTTGTTAGAGTCTTTTTTGAAATTAAGTTGGTATCTTGGGCCCCCACATGAATTTTCCCAATTTTAATTCATTCAGCATTGAGTCCATAATTATCAAAACCGGCTCAGATTGGTCGGGTTGACACGGAAACCAGCGAACCGGTCACCCAACCAATTCGTGTCGGTAATTGGATCAGAAATGCGTTAAAACCGGTTTTGGACCGGTCCAACCGCTGAGTTTAGAGAAAACCGGCGAATTGGCTAGGTCTTTTTTTTTTTTTTAACTCTGCTTATGATATTGTTGGTCATCCACGTTATTTTGATGATGATAGAAAGTCTTTCATTGTTGCACCACCTTTAGATTTTTGGCCATAATTTTATTGTGTTTGAAGGTTATTTTGTAAACTCATCTTCTTTCTTCGAGCAAAAAAAAAAAAACCATCTTCTTTAATTTTGCTCCTAATTAATTGGATTATTCATGTTTTAAACTTGTAAAAATGTTTTAGGTACTTTTATTTTGTAAACTTATTTTTTTTATATATATTTATAAGTATGTTTGTATAATTTATAAATATAATATGGTTTTTGAGACCGGTCACAATTAGATGACATGAGGTTGGTGGGTCACAATTTTGGAAGTCCAATCATTCAGCAGGATACTCTTTTGAGAAGGATGATGTGGCCTTCCTAGTGGGGGGAATTTTGTAGGGGTTCCTATTTTTATGTATTTTCTTTGGCTCATCCACCGTCCAAAATGCTTTTATTTGCAATCTTGCAATTAACAATTTATATAATTTAGTGTTGAATGTAATACCCGGATAATTATTATTTAGAATATTATGTTATAGTAATAAAAATGTCCATTTATGATAAATATGGTCTCAAAATGTTGTATAATTAGTCTATTGTCAAAGAAAAATACTAAGAAAATTAAATGGAATTTATTGCCAAAAATGTGAAAAATGCATTTTAGGGCCATAAAATATCTTAAGAATATGATGATAAATCCTAAAGGGCGGTGAAATAATTGTAAAAATTAGAGGGGATATTGTCCCTCATTTAGACAATTTATTAAATTATCTCATTTGAGAATGGAAGAATGGGAAATTTAAAAAGTATTCTGGGGATCAAATTAGACTCCATGATTTTTAATATTATGCATGGAGCATAAATTATTAATGTCAATAAAATAGTTGTGAGAAAATGATTAATCCTAATTAAGAAAATTATCAACAATTAGTGAGGGATTAATTGGGTAATTTTTGGGAATTTTATAAGATCATTAAAATTTAGGAAATATGAAAAATAAAATAAATATAATTATTTATTAATTAGGGCCAAAAATTTGGCCAAGAAAATAAAGGAAAAATAAAATAGAAATTAAGAAAAAATATCTAAGATATTTTTCAATTAAATAATATTATAATGGTGAAAAGCAAGTAGGATAAATGACCACGGATAGAAATAAAATGCTACCTAGAAATCCATGAACTAAGTTTCTAGAGTCAGAGTATATTATAGACAAGTGAATTTTTATTTTGAAGTGGGCTGTCTCCGAAGTCATTTTCGTAACCGACGGAGTGATCAAGAGATAGAGCCAAGAAGATATTTTGTGGAATTTAGACAGATAGTGGAAGTGAAAACCTATAGAAAATAATTCATAAAATGGAATCCGGGGATAAGTTGGTAAACCTCTGGACATATTATGAATCAGTGATTTATGATCCAGAAGTTGACGTCGGCAGACACAATTTCTGTAGAAACGGCATTTGTCCGAAAATGTTCGGTAGGCAACGGAATGTCCTTAATGAGATCAAAAATTTAGATAACCCAAGTATCTTGAAAAAAAAAGAAAAGACCTTCAGGGCCTTGCTCCCGGAATTTTGAGATTTTCTAAGATTGCACGATTAGGACACCAAACAGGAGGCTTTATCGGATGAAAGCCCATAAAGCAAGATGACATAAGCATGATGATGTCATCATTTTATCTTTTTTGGGGAGGGGGAGGTCGGCCAAAGAGGTGGATGGCCAAGATCAATCCATTTCAAAAAATGCGATCCAACGGTCAGAATCTGTCCAGACGAAGTTCAAAGAAATTACGAAAATGCCATTCATTTTTCCTATAAATAGCCTTCAAATCTTTCATAATTCTCACACCAAATTCCCCTTAAGGAATCCGAAATTTGAGAGAGAAGAGAGAAGGAGGAGTCCGGAGAAATTTATAGCAAAGCTCTGGGTAAGTTCTTCGGTCCTTAGTCTTTAGTTTAAGAACTTCTTTCGTTAGTTATACTAGGAATGCTAGAGTAATCTCTAATCTTTCAAGTTAATTTAGATATCATGTTTTAGGAATAAATATGATATTTATTTCAAAAATATATTGGAGGAAGAATTATGTCAAAAATTCTGAAACATTAGAGTCAAAATAGCGAAGCTCTGACGAAATTCCACCAATTAATCAAACTAGGGGCAAAATTGTAATTTGTACCTAAAATGCCTGTTATGATATTAAATATTCATAACTGTGATATTATCCTTATAGGATATCTAAAATCACAAACCGTTGTTTCCGTTGTTACCGCTGTTGTATCGCCGTCGTATCGCTGTCAAATGTACCGTTTTTCGACGAAAGTACCAGAGATCGTCAACGGAGGTATGGACGTGTATTGTAACCCTAACTTTATACTGCTCATATACATATATGTGATAGATACGTTCATATACTGAGGCTCAGCCTAGGGTCGTCAGTTATACATACAACTTTATACGGGTTATAGTCTTGATAACACCGTTGAGTTTTCCTAGCGCTGAGGACACGATGGGCCGTCATGGCACTGGTTATGTGCAGACATGTTGTGGGACTTTACATACTGCTTTGTACTTATGTTCTGTCAATGTTGTGATCATGCATCTGCTGTGAGCTTTTGTACTGATATATTGTTATGTTATTATGAATATCTATTTGTCTATATATTGTTTTATTTGAGCATAAGGTTAACCATTACTTGAGATCCAAATGGGAATTGGATCTCAGCTGTAGCTTCAGGATCGGGAGGACCAAGGGCTAATGCTAAGGGCAAGCGGCCGGTGTAGGATTCAAGAAGGAGTTGTTAGGTTTCTAGTTTGTGTGTTTACTTTCGTTTGAATACTAGATGACTGTATAAGTACAATTACACTATGGTTATATATCTCTAAGTTTCAGTTACTCGCTTGCTAAAACGCTCTACTCTGATTATAGTTTTTTTTTTTTAAAAAAAAAATCCTCTGTTTTAAATGGGATGTTACATTGAATGCATCAAAAAATAATCATTTATGATATCAGACGCACTTAAAAAAAGTATTTGAGAATATTTGACTCATTAGAAAAATTACTTCAAAGTACTCACAAAATATTTTAAAGTATTAAATGCACTTGATAAAAAATACTTCAAACAAGGGCTAGATGCCCACAAATCATGTAAAATTCCACTTGCCAAGATTTAATATTTTCATTTTACCCCATATTCCCACGCTAGGAATGTCTCTTTTTCTTTTCCCTCATTTTACTCTTCTATTCATAAACTCATCATTGGTTTAGATTGAATATTTTTTTTAAAAGAAAATGGTTAAAATTTCGATTCAATAATGGTTAGGATCAGAAAAGGAGCATAACAAGAGAGAAGAGAAAAAGAAAAGCCATGGTCCCTATGGTCCCAACCCAGGAAACCATTTCCTTGCCCATCCAAAGGATGGGTAGGGAGAGCCCATCTGATCTAAGCCATCTAGATCAGATCTGGACGGTTCAGATTTAATTTTTTTAATTTTTTTTTTAAAAATATTTTAATAGGTAGGGAATCTAAAATAAAGATGATTTCTAAACTAATATTTCTTCAAAAAATAATTTTTTATTTAAAAATAACCAAATAAAAAAATTAAATATGGACCGTCCAGATATGATCTAGACAACCCAAATCAGATGGGTTCTCCCTACCCATCGATGGGTAGGGAAGGGAAATGGGTTCCCGCAACCCACGGTTTAGAGTTCTATGGCTTTGAAATTAACCTACCAAAGGATCAAAAAGGCTCCACCAGAGGAAACAAAAAAGATACAAGAATAGAGATTGATGAATGTGGTGAAGGCTCCCCCACAGGGAAAGAGTATTGATGGAATCACAAGATACACTTGATTTTGGTGGTACTTAATTATTGTCGTACATTTTTTATAATTTAGGGTAAAGGTGCAAAAATGCCCATGAGCTTTGCCCCCAGGAGTGTTCAGCACCATGTGCTTTTTTTTTGGAGCAAAAGTACCCACGTGGTTACATTTTATGAGCAAAAATATCTCTTCCGTTAGTTGACCGTTAACCTAATGAAATTATCCTTTTGCCATTAGTTTAAAATAATTTTTTTTTTAAAAAAAAACAAAAATACCCCACCCCCACCTCCCCTTACTGGTGGGCCCCACCTCCGGCGACGGGGCGTCAGTGAAATTTTTTTTAAAAAAATAATTAAAAATAATTAAAACAAAAACAAAAATACCCCACCCCCACCTCCCCTTACCGGTGGGCCCTACCACCGGCCCCCCCACGCCAGCGGCCGCCCTCCGCCAGTGGCCAGTCGCCGGTGACCAGCTCTGGCGACCGGCCGCCGGTGAAAATTTTTTTTAAAAAAAAATTAAAAATAACTAAAACAAAAATAAAAACACCCCACCCTCACCTATCCTTACCGGCGATTTTTTCTTTTAACTATTTTTAAAATAATTAAAACCAAAAAAAAATATTTTCTAAGCGTGAACATCATATAACATCAAGACGATCAATTAGTTACATAAAGTAGGATCATTATATATATAACATAATAGATAAGCCCGATTATCTTCACCATGAATCCATGATGTGTTCCAACACTACATTACGAGAGAAACAGTGCGGATAAAGATGTAAATATTGTTTACTTGTTGCAATCTGGAGGTGCCGTATCCACTGTATGAAGATGACATAAGAAACTGAACAAGCGACCAATTTTCACGGTCCAGAGCAATAGCCAGAGGTTCCAAGTATCTGCATAAGAAACTCTTCAAACATGGGTTTACATCAAAGGCACGTCCATGTCCTTGTAAGATATCCGATAAAATAATTAAAATCGGAAAAAAAAAATGGATCTCATTCGAATTGATTGAAGATGTTGATAGTCAAATAGTACAGGAGATCTAAACTCATTTTCATCTAGCTAGAGAATCACTGGGAAAAGATCAAACCTACGCAGTGGCAAGAAAGCCGTTGGATAGGCCACCAATAAATATGACTTGACGTTTGTGGCCACCAATAACTATTTTTTTAAAAAATAGTTAAAAAAAAAAAAATCACCGGCGGCCGATCGCTGGAGGTGGTCACCGGCGGCGGGCGGCCGCCGGCGTGGGGGACCGGCGGTGGTGCCCACCGGCAAGGAGAGCTGGGGGTGAGGTATTTTTGTTTTTTTTAATTATTTTAAACTAAGGGCAATAGGGTAATTTCACTAGGTTAATGGTCAACTAACTAACGGAAGGAGTATTTTTACTCCTAAAATGTAATCACGTGGGTACTTTTACTCTAAAAAAACACATAGTACCGGACGCTCCTAAAAATAAAACTCATGGGCATTTTTGCAAGGAAAGGTCACTCAGAAATATTATTAGCTTGACATATCTGATTCTAGCTTGGAAGTCGAAAGCTGCCACTAAATAGAAGCATCAAAACAGATTGCCAACTATTATCATTTCCAATAAAAATTAAGAACAGACACCACAACTCTTAAACAGTGAACATCACCATGGAAAAAACAGAAACTTGATGAAAACATAAAACAAAGCAACAAACGTTAACTAGCATGACTCCTTCACTATTGTTTCATCAGATCTCGAAAGAAAGAGACTTTACGACTTAAGAACAGGTAATTATATCTACCAAATTCTTAAAATCTTGTGCAGCTTTACCGTCTACCCCAGAAGCATTTTGCATTGCCCTTTTCATCTTCAAGGCATTTTCTCTGATTTTCTTGCCCTCTTCCTCAACCAGAATCAGGTTCAAGCTTTGAAGCAGTCCATTTTTTGTGAAAGCCCCACCTTGTATTTTGACCCCAATCTTCCATAAATCTGCCGCTGCTCTTGCAGCCATTCCATGATCTCCAAAGAAAGGCCTACCAATCATAGGCATTCCATAGGCCATAGCCTCAACCACTGAATTACTTCCACAATGAGTCACAAACACGCCCACAGATCCATGTGCTAAAACCTGTGTCTGAGGGGCCCAAGGTATGATTTTTCCTGTTTTGCTCGTCCTCTCAACAAACCCATTTGGCAAAAGACACTTCTGATCATCCCTTAATGACCAAAGAAATGGAAACCCACTAGCTTCCAGTGCCTCTGATACTTCTACAAGTTCATGGTGAGGTAATGTGGCAATAGTCCCAAAACTAACATAAACCACTGATCTAGCACCATGCTGGTCCAACCATGGCAAGCAACCATTGGGTTCATCAGTGTTAGATTGTGACAATGGAAAACCAACATAAAGCAGTGACTTTAACTTGGACTTCATGTCCTGAACAAAGAGGGGAGGGTCTAATTCCTCATAGAAACACATAACCAAAGCTTTTGCTTGAGGTAGCAGTTGCCCTATAGAAGCTAGTGCTTTACTAAATGTTGTCTCTTTATGTTCTTGTCCAGGTTTGAGTAAGACGTCATCTGGTAAGTCCTCGACTGTCACATGTGACAAACCAGGAAGGAAATCCAGGGATTTGCTTGAATAATTACTGATGTTTTGGCGTAGTAAGTGAGTGTAGAAATGAGGAGAGATTGAGATTGAAAGTGAAGGCCAACATGCAACCCAAGGGACATTGAGTTTATGAGACAAAGAAAGAGAAGGAGCACTCACAAAAGTGTCAGAAACAATGCAAGTGACTCTCTGGTTTGTGCTTTTCACTGCGAAATCTATGGCCTGTTCAAGGTTTTCTTCACTGGCCTGAAGAAACAAGTCAACCAGTACTGGAACAGGTGGGAGCGTGCCTGGCACGTGATCTTCTGATACTCCATTAGACACATTGTAGGGTTTGATGTTGTGTGGTATGTTTGGTTTGTTGGAGAAGAGAGATTGGTTTGAATTTTCAGTGCTGATGAATGAGAAAGTCGCATTTGGAGCAGCACAAGCAAGTCTGATGATCTGCTTTAGAAGAGCCTGAGGGTGGCTTCCAAAGGGGAACGAAATCACTACAACGTGTTTACTCGCCATGTTTAGTTCCTTTTATCAAGCCACAAGAAACGAAGAGATACATACACATATATATCTCGGGAGCCTACATGAATAAGTAATGGATTTTCAAAGTTATTGAGAAAAATTCCATTTTCACTAAAATTGGCAAATGCCCAAGTTTAAGTGTCGAAGTTTTGGTCTTTTGAGGGTACTAGACAGTTAATAATGGTTCTTAAATGGATAAACAACTCTAATTGATAATCCTAAAATGAGGTATTACAATAAAAACTAAAATAAAATATAAGACTTTCAAAATCAATCTCAGCCAACACTAATAATAGGCATCCGCATGAAGAGGGTATCCACGTTCTCATGCATCTTGGCTTTCATGTTTGTGTGGCTTGTACACTTACACATACATGTACTAGGTACTGTTATGAGATGGTGGTTCAACTTCAAAGCTATGGACACATCGAGTTTGTACGTCGCTTTAATTAAATCTTGTTGCAAAATAAATACTACGCGTCCACGGGTCTTCCTTTATGCAAGTCAACAACGTCCACATGATGTGCATAGCGGTCACCTCTTCACCTAGTGGTATATGAATGATCCTCAGTAACGAGTAGGTCTAGGTTGAATCTTAGTTGTAATATCGGGTCTTTAGTATAAGGAAAATCATTATGAGATCTCGGAAAATAATTACCAATCTCAAAGAAATTAAAGAATATAACTAAAAAAAACTTATGAGCAATATGCAATTATAAAATCATGTACAGAAATTGACATAAGTGACAACAAAAATTGCTGATTTATTATTGATATTTTAAGAGTTTGTTTTGGATCGGAGGCTAAACAAGCATCCCAAAAGCCAAAAGCTTAATTATATAAATCTACTTAAAGGTAAAAATGATAGTACTCTAATTGAGTTCATTTTTACCAATTAAATTTTTAAAGGAGAAATTTTCTCTAATTTTTCCTAAAATTTAAGTAATTTAGTATTTTTAAATTTTTCAAAACATACATTAACTATTTTTATTTTTATTAAATTCATATCAGTCATTTTACGTAAATATAAACTTTCTCTTCCATTAATCATCCAAACAAGTTTTCATTTATCAATTTAACTTTTACAAATGACAATCCAAATATACATCACACCACACAATCTAACTTTCATCTTTCTTACGTTTGCAAAAGTCACATTAAAAAAGAATTATTTCTACCACCACTACTTCAAATATATCCATACATTCCTTCTTAATTATATTCCTCCTTCATATAACATCAAGAGTTATCTAGGATTAAATTATATAAAAAAAAAATACTCCAATAATTTTTAAAGTAGTAATAACTGTTTTTGAAATAAAGTGAATACAAAATCAAAGTGACAATTATTTTTTAAGTGAAGCTGATCAAAGAAAAAACAATTAAAGTGAGCAAAACAAGGTGTTATTCCTTTATTATAAGAGGATGGGAGCTAGATCCTATTATATGGATATATGCATTTTGTTTCTTCGAGGCGCCCCGCGGCCAGCTTTACAATTAAAACAGATTAAGAACAAACAACTAATAGTTGCTTTACTGAAATGCTTTGAAAGCAATTGATATGCATACTCTCTTCAGTCTTTTCTATACTGTATAAGTGAAAGAAAAAAAAAAGTCTTTTTTATAAAATCAAAATTTGAGATATTTACTACACATTTTTAATATTACACTTGTTTAGTGTTAGTTCATTTTTCAGAGTCACCATTTTGATTTAAATGAGAGCAAATAATGACAACTTTTTATTTTTAGGCAGAAAGCTAATCCAGTACTAACAATGTTAGAAGTGTCTGGTAAAACACACGTACACACAGTGGATAGCTTATTTTTCACTTCATGTGCAATGCATTAAAAAACATGTGTGTTGTAAGCAAAAATTGAGTCTCCTTTTTTTGCCCCCTATTGGACTGGTAGATATTTGGAGGATTGTGCTTAGAACAGAAGGTAAGCTCGTGAATATTTTTTATTGTTTAGACGGGGGAAAAAAAAGTGGAGGAAAATGGGAACATTATGGGCAGTTCAACCTCAAAAATAATGGTTCAAAAATATATTTCTACACAGGTATTAAAAAGTATTTTAAGACTGAACGAAATAGGCCTTGTAAGACTGGATCAGTGACCGATCTCGTTCCAGGCAGTCTTATAAGTATGTAACTTTTAAGACCGGACGTGAACCGGTCTTAAAGAAATATTTCAAGACCGAACGTAAGATATAACAGGTCTTAAAAATCGCACTATATAGACCTTACATATATTTTGTTCGGTCTTAAAACCAGAATTTATTAGACCAGACAATAAACAGTCCGGTTTTAAATACACAACTTTCAAGACCGGACCAAATATCATCAAGTCTTAAAAATATGTAACTTTCAAGACCGGACAAACATATGCACTGGTCTCAAAAATAAAGAAAATAAAACCTTACTATAACATATAACCGGTCTTAAAAATATTACTTTTAAGACCGGACTAAATTAATTAGTGTGGTCTTAAAGGTTGGTCTTTTTTTATACGTTATTAGTGCTTTTAAGACCGTATGAAATAGCATCCGCTCTAAAAAGTTTGAATTTTAAGACCGGACATCAAATACACCAGTCTTAAAGGTTAGTCTTTAAAACCGTTATTAGTAGTTTTATGACCGTAAGGAATAATCTCCTCTCTAAAAAGTCTGACTTTTAAGACCAGACATTCAATAGACCTCTTATTTTGTAACAAACTAGCCCATTTCGATCGGATCCTACCGGAAAAATAAAAACAAGAACAAAAGATGTAACACCCCAAATTTCATACTTGAAAATCGTGTCGGTTGACACCTAGTTTTAGGAAAAATCAACAGAGTTTGAGGTGTTACAACTTAGAGTATCGCGGGAACAGAAAGCATGCGCTAATATTTGGACAATGAGTATCTGATATAAAAATGCCCAAACATATGCTGATGTCTGACATAAGCTGGTATATTAAAATATCCCAAGAGATTATTCATGTGATACAATCACAAAGACATAAATACAGTGCTCTGACAAATCAACTCTATAACTAGCTCTATGGCTTGGAATCCAACATAGTTAATCAGACATATTGGCTAGATAGGTGTTTAGTCTAATGAGAGTTTCCCCGTCTTTCATGGCGATTTATGACAACCCACCAACAAACCTTTTCTTAGTTTAAGCACCAATTAGTCTGAAATAACTTTGTTAGATTCATGCCAGAAACTAGGTCCTAGTAACTTTTACCGACCTTCGTCTTCGACCGGTGCCTCTTCACGGCTCTGTCCACCTCACCTCTTCTCGGCTTCGTTGCCTTCTCAGATCCAGGTGGCTTCCTTGAACCTTTTGACAGGGTTGAGATTCAATTTCCATTGAATCTCAGGTAACAGTTAACCTCATATGCAAAGTATGATCAATATATATGACAGATATTCATAACATTTCAGCATTAACAATACATAGCACATAGCAGATGTAAAGTTACCACAACACGACAATACATAGCACATAGCACATGTAAAGTCTATCCCGGTCTACACTAACCAGTACCACGATGGCCCATCGTGTCCTCAGCGCTAGGAAAACTCAACGGTGTTATCAAGACTATAACCCATATATAGCTGAATGTATACATAGTGACTTAAGACAGAGTCTTAATCACGGTGCATGACCCAAGACCACATCTTGTCCCGCACTTAACATGAATCAACCAATCATATATAATCATATAAGGCACATCAGAGTTAAAGTTACTAGTACGCGAACGTACCTGTCACCGGGTAATTTTCAAATGTCTGACCTTTGAATCCAACCCCAGAATTCCCGGATATCCTAACATATCACCATATCACTTAGAATAATATCCTAAGAGATATTTCCACCTGTATTTACCTCTCTATCATTAGTGTATTTGTTATTTACAATTCCGCCCTTACATTTATTTAAAAACGTAGTGCAGCATTTTCTAGGCAGATTTGAAAAACGTAGTGCACATTTATTTAACGCCCTTACATTTATTTACAATTCCGCCCTTACATTTATTTGAAAAATCATAAATAATTCTAGAAAAATAGAAACGAGGATCCGTAAAATTCCCCGAAATCCTTAGGATGTCTGCTTTTGAGAAAAAATATTGGAATTTTCCTATAATTTAAGAACAATTCCCAGTTTAATTATCTTCAACCTCTGCCCAGAATTTCACAGAAAAACGTAGCCTTTCTTGGTGAATTTTTATCTTCTTGCACAAAATTCAGAATGAGACACTTTGGGTATATTTGGAAAGCTCTATATGTATAATTTAACCATGAAAATTTTCAGAATTTTATAATTTCATCTTCAACATAAGATATTGGCCTTTCTGTAACTGACTTTTGAAAACGCCTAACCGTGAATTTTGCTAGAATTTTGCTACTTTGATCTATAACTTCAAAGAATTTGGCTCCATAATATTGTTCATCATATTTTTGAAATAAAGACATATTTAACCATAAAAACATGAAATCAAAATTATAATGGAGGATTAAAGATCAAACTAACATTTAATCTAAGAATTATAAGAACACCAAACTTAAACTCAAGAACAAGGAAGCTTACCCTTGAAGAACTTCCTCCTCCTTCATGCTTCCTACTCTCTTGCTCTCTAAGAACTCACCTATTTGGTTGAGTTTTGGTGTGAAGATTATGAAGCATGAAGCCTCTTATTTATAGCCAACAATGCATTAACTTCCTTGCAACTCTAATCTAATTCTAACCCTTGGATTTAACTTAACTAGGAAGTTTAAATCTTGCCCTTACACCGCTTACCAAAAACGTGACCTCCCCCCTTTTCTTAGATATTTTGCTTCATCTTTGAGTTACTCCAAATGTTAATTTAGTTAGGTATAAGTTGGTGTTTTTATTCAAGATCTAACCCTACTTTACAAATCTTCATTTTATGACTTAATTAATGGCTCTCTGAAACTTCCTAAATTACTTAGGTATGGATCACAAAAGTATACGAAAATGACCTTGGGAATAGCCAAGTTCAAGCTCACCTTGTACTGGTTTCTAATATCTACTTATATTTAATACTTAGTTCATATATTTCAAGATATGATTTAATTTGCATGGGTTCTTATTTTATTTGTTGCCTTGAGTTGTAACTATGTATAATAGATTTTTCATCTCTCCTCTTGATTTTTTTTTACCACACACACACACATGCACAACACTTAGGCACACACGCACTCACAACTCACACACACACATATCCACACACACAACCCCTCTCTCTCTCCATTCTATCCTCTTCCAAAGTCATTAATGCACCTTATCTTCTTCCAACTTGTTCAATTATCCCATGTGCCTACCACATTAAATATTATAACTCTTCTTCCTCTCCAAGTCTCTAAAAACGTCACCCACCTTCTCTCCATTCTTTTTGTGTTTTAATTGTCTCACAATATCAAGAAGACAAGCCTCTCATTGGTTGATGCTTAATTCTCATCGATTACACTTTATGAGGGTTAATTAAGGCCTTAAGATTTAGCTTGATTAAACTTAATCTTGGCCATTGACCTTAGCTACCCATCTTGACTTTTCAAAGTTGATTAACAAAGTTTAATTAACTTCTTAATCATAGGCTTAAAGCTTCTTAATTATACCCATCATTGGTTACTTTAATTAAGTAAAGGCTTAAGCTTAATTATATCAAAATATCTCACAAATGCTTGGCTCCCATTAGCTAGCCAACATTATTGACTTTTGAGGCACCATTAATTAGTCTTAATCATGTGATTAATCTCCTACTTTATTACAAATATCTTAGGTTAATTAGTTTGCTGATTAACTCAAGGTAGTTAGAGCATTAATAGCAACTAATTTCATCTTCTTTGGCCCTTAATATTTCAAAATTTCAGCCCTTCATGGCCCCCAAAAATTGTCTTTCCATGTGTCTAATTTCTATGGAAGGAAGCTAAAGAAATATCAAGATATTTTAAATTTAACCACATGTGCTCTTGTGATGTCATCTTAATGACATAATCAAGGCTTAGGTGTCATTGTTGACTTTTCAACACTAATTAGCAATTCTTAATTATCATGTTAATCAAGTGTTTACATGCTCCTTAATCATATTTTGCCATTAACTAACTCAATTACATGAAGATTTATACTTAATTACTTGAGATATGATTTCATTATTAACCCTTTGTTAATTAATTCCAAAGGAAAATTGCTTAAAATTTAATTAATAATTTACACAAATTTTGAGACCACATATTCACCTATTTTAACAGGTGTTATTTATCAAAATATAATATTTATGATAAATAAGAATTTTAGGGTATTACAAAAGACAATCAGTGACATCATTTAAGAACATAAGTAAGAAGTAATTGAATATAGTTAAAAACGTAAATTAAAACCTTAAAGTTTTCAAAGAATTGTGCAGATGAATATTACCTTATAAATTGATAACTCTTTTATAAAGGGATATCCTCCCATATCCCTTCTTGATGATCATTTCTTATGCCGAGTTCATTATCCGCTTCATCTTCTTCGTTAATGTCTAGTAGACCCCTTGAAAAAGGAGTACTCTCAGGAAAACCATAATATGCATCATTTTCCTCTTCAATATCAATGACCCTCTTTCCTTGGAGAGCTACGGACCACATTTTATTTTCTTCATCGGTGATATAGAAAACTTGTTTCGCCTGGTCTACCATAATAAAATGTTCATCTCCAAAACTTGTACTATTGAGATCGACTAATGTAAATCCTAGCCGATCGATCTGAACATCATTATTGACATCAACCCACTTGCATTTGAAAATGGGAAATCTAATGAAGACATTGTCCACCTCCCAAATCTCTTCAATAACCCCATAATATGGCATGACTGCCAATTTAGGACACTTGTATTTCGAATTGGAGAAGTGCATAGATTCGGCATCTAACATTACACCATTGTTCTGGACAGTGCTCCTATAATCTAGGGACTTCGTGTAAAATGTGTAATTGTTGATTACATACGAATTCCAACTTATGACATCAACCTCAGGACCATGTGCTAACCATTTAATTGTCTCAGAAACAGATTCCTCTCCCTTGACTTTTTGTTTGAACCAGTTTGCAAAATTTCTGTTATGCTCCCTAATCAACCTTTGTTCAGTCATTCGGGGATTTTCTTTTCTCACAGCTTCTTTATGTGCAGCTATGCTGGCTTGAACTTCATCAACATTATTCAAGATGTATAACTGGACTTTCGGCAATTCATCAAGATCCACACTCTTTACTGAGGCCCCTCGTCTACCCCCTTCAGCATGCTACATTTTTGGAAGCCCGATATGTCTTACTTTGGCCAAATAATTTTGACAAAATTCCATGGCCTCTTCAGATACATACTTCTGAACAATTGATGCTTCTAGTCGGTACACTACAAAAAAAGGTACTTTTGTAGCGGTTAAAATTGCGTATTTGTAGCAATTTTAGCCGCTACAAATGAAAGTAGTAGTGGTTTTGTAAACCGCTACAAAATATACTGAGGCAAGCAAATTTGTAGCGGTTAAAAATACCCGCTACTACAGACAAAAAACTGCTACTGTATCTGTAGCGGTTAAGGACAACCGCCACCACAGGTGGCTGAGTTGACAATGCCGTGATATGATAGTAGCGGTTCACATAACCGCTACAAAAATGATATCCTCTCGCAGTTATGGAACCGCTACAAGTAGACACAAAAATTCTTCTCTAAGGATGGCGAGACGAATATTTTGAAATAAATTTGTAGCGGTTTACTAACTGCTACAAATGTTTCCCGCCATTATTTTAGACATGAAATTTATTCCCGCCATTTTTAAAATTTTTTCCCTTTGTAGCAAATTTCAAAAACCGCTACCAGATAATCAGATTTTTTTTACAGACATTTTTTTACTGCGACAATTTTAGTTGTATTAGTAGCGGCTTTAAAACCGCTACAACGGAATTCATTTAAAAAAAAGGTCAAATATTTAATTTTAATATAAATTCGTTAACCATTATATTTAATTACGTATTAGATTATGAATAATTTATATTCTGATTTGAATTATTTCTAATTTTTTATTATAAATTTTTTTAATTAACTTTAATTTATTGTAGTTTTATTTAAATAAAATAATGTGTGTGAAAATTAAAAGAACAAAATTTCTGAAGATATATGGAATAATTTGTGTGAAAGGAAATGAAATAATGTGTGAGCAAGTGTAAACAGAGAATTAATATAATCAGAAAAAAAATAATTAAGCACACAGATGTTTAGCAAAAAAATAAATATTGCCATCACAATCAAATCTGATCTGGGTTACCAACACTTACCTTATCAAAACACTTAATCTCCTTGAGAAAATGTAGAAGTTGGAGAGAAAAAGAGTAGCAAACGTAAAAGAAAACGAAAGTGAAGTGTATTAAATGAGGTTTGATAAGGGGTTTTATATTGGTATCTGCGTAGTTGTTTTATAGCGGTTGATGCTTCGGTTTTTGTAGCGATTGTTTTTAGTAGCGGTTAATGCGTCGGTACCTGTAGCAGTTTGTTTTTTGTAGCGGTTTTTGCTAAATTTGTAGCGGTTTTTAACCGCTACAAATAATTTTCTAAAATTTGTATACAAAATTACAAGGTAATCTTTTTTAAAAAAACATATATATATAATATTACATATTAAATGTTTTGACAAAAAAAAAAAAGATTACAGATTAAAGTGTAAACATAATTTTTTCTCTAGCTCTCAATCTTCGTCATGATCCCTACAAAAAAGAAATTTGGATAAAATGTTACTTTTTTGTTGATTATGTTGGAATACAAATAAAACTTTAATTAAATGTTATTATTTTATAAAGCATATATTTAAAAACGTACCGAACTATAGGTAAATTGTCATCACCGATAGGGAAGAAATTCTCGAAGCTGGCTGGCTGGAACGGCTCACTCTCGTAGGCGACATTATCACCATCGCCCATGTCGTAAAGGTCCCGAGGCTTTAAGTGAACAACCATGTGCCAATCCCTGTACCTCTCATCAACGATATAATAAACTTGATGGGCCTCTGAGGCTAGAATATACGACTCATCATCTTCAGACTGGCCAGTGTGAATCGGCCGGGAGAAATTCACTAATGTGGTGCCTAAGTCGTCAGTCGTGAGTCCCAGTGACATTGTTGTATTCGCCCACAAACACTTGAACAGCGTCATGGTGAAACGGCCCTGGTAATTTATCTTGACCACATCAATGAGCTTTCCATAATAGGGGACGTCACTGAACTGTATGTTCCCGTCAGTGCTGCTCGCATAACTCCTCGTCTCAAACGTTCCATATACACCTAAGTTTTGGGTGAGCAATCCCTGATCTCGTGAAACGGTGCAAAACTTGAAACCGTTGACATTGTAGGCCGTAAATCTTTGGGCGTGGTCAAGCAGGCCGAGTGCGAGAGCTCTGAAGTCTGGTGAGTACGGGTTGTGGTCATTCATTATTCTCCTCCTAAACCAACCCGGGAATTCTCTGTGGACCTTTCTATCAATCTCAGATGCTGTCTGTGTTTGGATCCTCAGTTGACTCTTGACATGACTCCTAAATTCCCTACAATTAAACATGAGAAGAAGACCAAGAAATGTGAGTGTAAAATGTAACGAAATATAAAGGATACTTTATATCTGCTCGCATTCATTACTGAAGGTATGGTTCAACTTTAGTGCAATTTATCAAGACATGTCTGTGTGCTTGAAGCTTCTTAAGTGCTATCAGTTTGAAGTTCTCAGTCCTGCCAACTGGTCTACCAACACGAGGGATTAACAACTCTGCTGCTAATGACTGTGGCTCTGGCTTTGGACAATCGTCCACACGAGGCGGTCGGTTGAATGACGTCTCAATGTCATCAAAGTACCTGGAACAAAAGTACAAGACCTCATCCCCAAAATAACCTTCTGCAATTGAACCTTCAGGCCACGCCTTATTCCTCACATATGACTTCAGTTTTCCAAGAAACCTATAAAGTAATTAATGAAAAATGTTGCAACATTAATGCGGAAATGTGTGACAAGATAGTAATCGTAAAGCAATTAATTTTAAATGAATACCTCTCAATAGGATACATCCATCGGTAGTAAACCAGGCCAGCAAGCTTTGTTTCGTGAACAAGGTGTACTGTCAGGTGAACCATGACCGTGAAAAATAATGGAGGAAAGATCATCTCCAAATGGCACATCGTAATAATGATTTTCTGCTGTAGCTGGTCGAGCTCGTCCACTGTCAAAACCTTGGAACACAACCTCCTGAAGAAAGAACACAGCTCAACCAAAACGATCGACACATCAAGAGGGAGCGTATCTTTGATGGCCAGCGGAAGTAGCTGTTGCATAAGCACATGTGAGTCATGACTTTTCAGCCCAGTAACCTTTCGAGCATGCACATCAACACATCGCAAAATGTTGCTTGAATACCCGTCTAGAACTTTAATTTTCTTTAAAGTCGCGAGGAAGATTTCCTTATTCAATTTTGTCAGGGTAAATTTCACTGGGTGAAATTTGTCTTGCTCATCCGGCCACGCGTCTCCACGAACTCCCATCTCTCGTAAATCTTTCCTCACCTAAAGATGATCTTTTGACTTGCCTGGTTTGTTTAGAATCGTGTACAACACATTGTCACACACATTTTTCTCAATGTGCATGACATCCAGACTGTGTCGGAGCAAATTATCTTTCCAATAGGGCAGAGTAAAGAAGATGCTTATCTTCCGCCATTGCTGAGGCGCAGAACTAGAAGCCCTAGCGGTCTTTGTACCTGCCTTTGCTTGATCGTCTTTTTTTCCAAACTCAAACTCAACATCCTGCAGCTGCTCTATGATATCTTCACCTGATAAAATCTGAGGAGCTCCTCTTTTTTCCTATTGCCCGTTGAATCGATTGCGTTGC
Organism: Acacia confusa; assembly: GCA_037074495.1. Taxonomy (NCBI): domain Eukaryota; kingdom Viridiplantae; phylum Streptophyta; class Magnoliopsida; order Fabales; family Fabaceae; genus Acacia; species Acacia confusa. Next base: position 8,020,694 of record CM073504.1, on the reverse strand, counting down.
AACCTAAACCTGTGCGTACCATCGAGGAACCTGCGATGACCCATAAAGCACCACTTACGACTGTAGGGAAGGCGCACCGAGTTAGAGTCAAAATTGCAAGCTGAACATGCAAGGCCGGTGTGCACGTTCCACCCGGATAATGTTCCCAGGCCAGGAAAGTCACTAATCGTCCACATCAAGGCCGCCCGCAACTTGAGAAGTGTCTTGTCATGCGAGTCATACGTCTCAACTCCTACATTCCACAACTCGATCAACTTCGAGATAAGCGGTTGGAGATACACATCGATGTCATTTCCTGGTGCCTTTTTGCCTGGAATGATCATAAACATAATGTATACTACTAGAAAACAATAAATTTGCGAGGGAAAATTATTCCGCCGCAAATTGCGAGGGAAAATGTTTTCCGCCGCAAATTGCGACGGAAAATATTTTCCGCCGCAAATTTTCGCCGGCACTGGTATTTCCCACAAAAAAAATTGCGACGGAACAAATTTTGCCGCCGCATTTTGCGACGGAAAAACTTTGTCCGCCGTAATTTGCGACGGAAAAATTTTTTCCGCCGCAAACTGTCAGTTCCCACCGACAGTTTGCGACGGAATCACTTGTTCCGTCGCAAAATGCGGCGGTTTGCGACGGAACAAGGTATTCCGTCGCAAACTGTCAGTGCAGTTTTGCGATGGAGCCCCTTGTTCCGTCGCAAACAGGCCGGTTTGCGATGGAACAAGTCGTTCCGTCGCAAACCAATTTTTAAAACCCCCCTATTTCTTCTTCTTCTCACACATCTGAAGCTTATTCTTCGTCCGTCCTCATTGAAGGTTTCTCTCCTCACCAAGTCCGGCCACCGTCCCACGAAGCTCAGCCACCTCCATCTTGAGCCCTTATCTGCCTTTCTTGCTCTTCTTTCTCCTCCTCAAGCTATGAACTTCAACGGGTATGTTTTATTTTTAATGATCTTTTGTAGAATCCTTAATGTGGGTAACTTATTCTTTCTCCGTCACACATTTGTGCAATATATGATTTCAGTTTTTAAATTCTTGCTCTAGCTATGTATAAATGCCTTAGGTTTTGCATATTGTTAAAGAAATTGCCGACGATCTACTCTAAAATACTTTAGTCCTTAACCATGTTTGAGGTAGTTAGTGTTATTTTTGCAATAAAATATTTTCTGGGCAATCCCAACAATATACAAATATGTTATAGGATATAAAAATTAATAATTATAGTGTATATAAACTAATTGTCTTTAAATTCTCTAAATTGAAATAAAAATATGGTATTACGTCATTTATTTTGTTCCAAAGAATAATGTTATCTTAATTGCATGTTTATTCAATTAAAAACAATACAATAGTTAAGAAATTAAAAAAAAATTGCTATATTATTCCTTGAAAACATTATCAAAATGAAAGGGATAAAAAATACAAATATTATTTTATATGAATTAATTATACAAAATATTCTTATTTTGCCTACCTATAGAATGAAATTAGATTTCTTTTGGATTCTGTTGTATGATGTATATGAGTTGGATAATAAATTGAAATTTTTTAAAGGTTTATGTGTAAAAATATTGAAGAAATGAAAACACAAATGAATGAAATCTATTTATATATTACACGGCAGTAGTAGAGGTGGTCTTGAAGGACAAATAAATTGAAGTAGGATAAATAAATTGACTTTGTAATGTTGGTTTTGCAGAAGATAATAGGGTAAAGGAATTAGAACAGACAATGAGGGAGCAAGGACAGATGCTTAGAGAGATGCGAGCACTTCTCTAATCCCTATCGAAGGGCAAGGGTACGGAGCTACCTCCTGATGGTGACGATGACCAGACTGCTATTGTTTAGAGTTTTTTTAGTTTATTTTGGAACATTATATTTGTAATATTTTGTTTTTGCAATGTAGACTCGTAATATTTTGGAACATTATATTTTATTTTTATGATATACAATTTATTTTATTTTCTAATTTTTTTACATTTTTTATGAATTTTTTTTTATTTTTTCAGATTTTTTTTTTATTTTTTTAAATAATTTAGAATTTTGCGAGGGAAAATTGTTTTCCCTCGCAAAATGTGAATTTTTGCGAGGGAAAATTTTTCCGCTGCAAATTTCAAATTTTGCGAGGGGTAAAATAATTCCCTCGCAAATTCAAATTTTGCGAGGGAAAATTTTTCCGCCGCAAAATTCAAATTTGCGAGGGAAAATTTTTCCGTCGCAAAAATTCACATTTTGCGAGGGAAAGTTGTTTTCCGTCGCAAAATTCGAGATTTTGCGAGGGAAAATTTTTCCGCCGCAAAATTTGAATTTTGCGAGGGAAAATGCATTTTTTCCGTCACAAAACTGATTTGCGAGGGCTTTTTTTGCGACGGACATTTTTCCGCCGCAAATTCCGCCGCAAAATTATTTTGCGACGGAAAATGCTTGTTTTGCGACGGAAAAATTCCGCCGCAAAAAATGAATTTTCTAGTATTGGTAGGAGCTTGGTTTCATACTCATCCAAGGGGCAAGTTGTATGGGATCAAGACAACCGGCCAAATACTGTAGCTTGTGCTGAGATTCCCAAACGGATTAAAACCATCGGTCACCAGAGCGAGACGAACATTTCTGGGATCCGCCGCAAAATCTAGAAACTGAGTCGAATGCTTTCCATGCTTGAGCATCCCGTGGATGTCTCATTTTACCATCTTCGTTCTTGTCAGCTTCGTGCCAGCTCATATGCTCGGCTGTCCTGGAAGACATAAACAATCTTTGTAAACAAGGTTTTAAAGGAAAGTACCTGAGAATCTTTGCGGGTTTCTTCTTCTGCTTTTTCCCTTTCCGAACAGTCCTAAACCTCGAAGCGTGACACTTCTTACAAGACTCCCTATGAGCGTCCTCTCCCCAATAAAGCATACAGTCGTTCGGGCAAGCATCGATCGCGGACAGCTTCATTAACCGGATCATCTTAAGCTACTTGATTTCCTACCTGTGAGCTTCGAGGAAGTAGATCCCTATATCACATACCATGTTTCTCACCATGGACTCCCCAGAATGTATATTAAACCGGGAAAGGCTTGACAAGAAGATGTTCCATAGCACCTTCTCATGTTTGCCACTTCTTAAACTGGCATTTACAACACGGACACACGATTTTGCCATTAATGCTAGCATGGGAGAAGGCGAAATCTAAGAACATTTTCAATCCCGCTAGATATACAGGAGAATTACGCGGCAACTTAATCCATGACTTATCCATATTTAGTGAACAAAGCTAGGATAGAATATAATTGAAGAGAGAAGGTGTAATCCTCTTCAAATGACTTCAAGTTGATTAAATGAAACTTTAGTTATATTGTAGCGGTTCAAAAACCGCTAGATTAACCGCTACAAATAAATAAAGTACATCTAGTAGCGGTTATAGAACCGCTACTAACTACTTATATTGGTAGCGGTTTTAAGGACCGCTGCCTTACCCGCTACAATGTGTAGGCATTTAAATTTTGAATGATCCCTCCTAATGTTAGTAGCGGTTATGGAAACCGCTACAAAGTGTAGGCATTTAAAATTTTGAATTATCCCGCCTGAAATTAGTAGCAATTATGGAAACCGCTACAAACTGTAGGCATTTAAAATTTTGAATGATCCCGCCTGATATTAGTAGCGGTTATGGGAACCGCTACATTAATTGCTACAAACGTTATTTAGTGTTTTTTATTTTTAAGGATGATCAATATTTTTTTTTTGTCAAAAAATGTATTTTGGTCTTTCTTTTTATGTACATATAATAAACTTTATTGTTAGAAAGATAATTAACTTTTTTTAGATAAATATAATAAACTTGGTATATGTTAGAAGTAATATTAACAGACTAACATAAATAACCATAAGTATTTATAAACTAATGTCATTGAAATCTAAATATTGAAATGATAATCCAAAAATCCAATCCAAATAACATAAAGAAGAAAACATAATGTCAGTGAAAATAAAAACTAGCTATCAGGAGAATGATGAGGTCTTGTCTCGGGGTGGACGTCTTCAGCAGCAGAGGTAACAACACCATCCTCATCGGTAGCAGGACGATCAGCAGCATCAGGTCTAATAGCAGCATCACCCTCATAGATGAACGAATCTGGAGGCGGGGGAGCTGTGAAACGCTCGTCAGGTATCAACCTGATCAGCGCACCGGCAAACCTATCCATGTAGCGACTATATCCATCATACCAGCGATCGAATCTATCCTGCATTCGCCTCTCCTTGGCAGCCTGCCTCGCCTATTGCGCGGCCACCTCCGCAGCAACCTCTGCAGCAACGCGCCAAGCAATAATCTCCTCTAGGTCAGCCGATGGTGCCATTCTCGTGCCAGAGGTTCCGATCTTAGAGGCAGAGGCCTTGCCGTACACAACGCTCGGCCTGGCGCCTAAGCCCATACCCCTAACGCGGCCAGGATGCTTGGCTGGTCCTATAGTAGCCTTCAACGGGGCCGTAGCTGCCACAGACCCCTGTGACTCCAGGGGCAGTGACGATTGGCGCTCTGCCTGGCTCTGCTCAATCTGGGCCTGACGCACAAATTTCATAAAATAATAATGAAAAAATTTAATTCTATTCAAATATATTAAATTACCAATACAAAAATTTTGTGTAACTTACTATGATCTGCTCTGCTGCCTCCTTTGAGGTCGGCGTCCTATCACAGTGTCTATGGGTGCATGTGAACAACTCCCCATAGTCCGTCTGCTGGTTCTCCTCTCTAGCCTTCGCTTGCTAAAATAATTAAAAGAATAACAAGTTTGTCAAGTATTAAATTAAATGAAACTAACCAATAATTTACATATAAAATTAAGTTTACTTTCAATTACCAGCTCACTGTAGGTCACGGCAAACGTCTTGGATCCCGCCGTGTGATGAACCCTCTGATGTGCCCAACTTGCGGTGTTCTTCTGAGACAGAGCCTACAAGGAGGAGCAAAGAAAAAGTTAAGTGAAATTATTTATTATAAATAATTAACTAATATTTAAACAATTAAATAAAGTTAAACTACTAACTAATTAAATAATTTTCAAAAAAATGAAGGTATATATAATTGCTTTAAAGACGTACCAGTCCAGCTGGACTCCTCCTATATTGGACAAAACTTGCCCAGTCATTTGGGTCGACTCCGTCGGGGACATTCTCGATCAGCTGCTGCAGAGGAACCGTCCCATCTCTATTCTTTTTGTTGTACAGACGATTCCTCCAGTTCTTCCACCCATCCCCGATCTTCAGCATAGCATACCGCTTCGCGTTCCCTCCCACGTTAAACTTTTTCTGTTTTGTACATAAATTATTAATTAATTAACTAAAAATAAAAAAATAAATAACAATTATTATTATTAAGATGTAAATTTTTATATAGAAACATATATAACATACTGCACAATATCTCTAAATGCATCATCCTTATTATTTTTTGGAACACGCTTCCAATTGATGAAGTCGAGTGGGAAGAAAGCCCAATTCCCGCCGAATTCCGATAGGTACCGCTTGAAAAGGTGACCACCATTGCCGACTAGCTGGTCCGTCTTCGTGTTCCAGGGGACCACCACTTTTGGCCCGTCCAACAAAGTTACTCCGGCAACATCAAGCGACATCCTGTTGATGTTCCCATTTGTATCTGCACAAATGAAAAAACTATTTTTTATTGCTTTTAAATTTAAGGAAATGAAATTTAAATTTAGTGAATAACTTAATTATATTTACCTTCGACATCCACCACAAATCCGGTGGAACGCGAAGACAACGATCAAGGGTTCCCTTGGTCCCGCTCGTTTTCCTTGTCCAGGAACTGCAGCGCCTCGTTCGTGGGTATGCCAAGATCAATCTCTTCATCTTCATCGAGGTCGCTAATCGAAAGAGTAGCGCCTCATTCTCCTCCTACTGTCTCAAGAGTCTCCGGCTCTGGGATTGGCTAACCCGCGAAAAGATCCTCAAATGTCTCAGGCTGGGGAGGGCGCGGAGGGATATTTGCAGGCCCACACCCTCACCCTCGTCCTCGCCCTCGCTCTCTTGTATGGGATCTGCTGCCACTTCCTCTTATCACTTTCCTCGGGGGATTCACTCCCTTACCTTTATCACCGTTAGTCATAATGTTCAACTTTTATCGTACAAGTATAGAAGTAAAAGTGAAAATGGAATGACCAGGGTGAGAGAAAAGTTAAAATGAAAGCACAATTATGAGAGAAACTAAAGTGAGTGATCAGTTAAACCGCGACCCTTTGTAGCGGTTATTAGTAAGAACCGCTACAAAATCACAGATTTTTGTAGCGGTTAATTCAAACCGCTGTAGAAACCGCTACAGAGTTACCTCGGTAAGTGGAAAATATAGCGGTTCCTCATAACCGCTATTGAAACCACTACAAATGTAAGACCTTTCATATTCAATAGCGACTCTACCAATAACCGCTACTAAAATGATTTTTTTTTTAAAAAAAATCCAAATTAATTGATTTATTAGTTTTACTAATAAACCAATTAGTTTGGTTAAAAGAAACATATATTTTTTTTTTAAATAAGTGTGCTTAAAATAGTCTAACAAGTCCGTGAAGATTGGGCTTTTATGTAGCCACCGATCTCTCTGAATAGGTTTACTTAATCATTTTGATCAGGGATATTTTACAGAAAGAAAGGTGGCTACAATAAAACCCAACCCTCGATTACTTATTAGACGCGATTAAGAAGAATAGAAGTATTCAGGTCTGAGAAATAACCAAACGTGCATTGTCGCTAAAGAGCTACCTCCGGCTTGAGGATAAGAAAGGCAAATATCTACATCAGACGTAGCTCTTTGAGTGACAATGCAGATTTGGTTCTTTCTTATTTTATATATTTTTTCCATGTACGGTCAAGTATAAATAGGGGCAATATTAGTAGCGGTTCTTCCATGAACCGCTACAAATTTTAACAATTTGTTGCGGTTCATGCAGCGCTAATACCCAAACCGCAACAAGAATGGCACCTTTGGCTTTCCTGTAGCGGTTCTTCATAATAGCCACAGCAAAATAACTGTGACAAACATATTAGCTTAAACTTGGTAGCGGTTTGAAATTATAACTGCGACAATAATACCGCAACAAAGATCCCCACCATTTGGCGCCAAGTTGGCGCCAATTTTGTAGCGGTTTTCCATGGGTAAAACCGCTACAAAATAACGTTTAACCACACACGCATTTTGGCGGCAGTTTTCCGCTACAAATTGGTAGCGGTTGTGCTTATAACCACTACAAATTCATGAATTTGTAGCGGTTATTATTGACCGCTACTATATAACCGCTACAAATCAGGCTTTTTTTTGTAGTGGTATGCGTTCTTCACGTACCCTTTTAGGAATTTCATAGATCTTTCAATTGGGTACATCCACGGTAAATGGACAGGGCTGTTAGATGAACAATTAGATGAACTATTATGTCAAAAAATGCAGGAACAAAAAGTTTCTCAAGCTGGCACAATATCATATATCCTTCATTTTCCAATCCATCCAATTGTTCAATCTCGAAAACTTTACTACAAACGGCATTGAAGAAGAAACAAAGCCTAGTCAAAATGTGTTGAAGATCATACTCGGCAATGCCTCAAATAGCTACTGGGAGCAGCTGTTGCATCAATACATGACAATCATGAGACTTCTGGCCTACTAATTTTAAGTCCTTCATCGATACAAGCTTCTTAAGATTTGAAGAATACCCCGAGGGAACTTTTGTGCCATGTAAACACTTACAAAAACTTCTTTTCTCATCCTTAGATAAAGTATGAGAAGCCGAGGGACAATAAGTTCTCTTACCATATGGCTTTAGATGTAAGTCTTCCTATATCCCCATTACCTACAAATCCAATCTTGTCTTCACACCATCCTTAGAACTACCTTATATGTTGAGAAGCGTGCCAACAATGTTATCACATACGTTTTTCTCAACATGCATGACATCAATACAGTGTCTCACATCAAGATCAAAGAAGACCGATGTAACATCCCAAATTTTGGATTTTGGGAATTAAGAATTAAATAGGATAAATTGGCCTTAATTATTTTAGAAGTAATATTTAGAAATAACAATCAAGGAAAGAGTTTAATTATGGGAAGTTAAGGCCTAATTTCCATAAATTGTTGGAAGTAATTATAGCATTAATTATAGGAAATTAAGAATTTAATTTCTTTGAAATTATTACAATTAAATCTAATTGCAAATAAGAATCAAATGAGAATTTCATGGGGCTCATATTTAACCCAATACATGTGGCCCACATGAAATCATCAGCAAAGAATTATTTGCCTTTTCTCTCCCAGCACAATAAACCAAATTTTTCGGCCCAGACATGCATAAAATCATTGGCCCAATACGTGAAGGATCTGAGGTATATCAGTATATCACCAGCAAATGAATATGTTCCTTCTCTTCAGCCCATCGAAAATGCACCTCACCAATTAACTCCCTTATTTCAGCCCACAGAACAAATTCCCCATTATCCTTACCCCTCTCCTGTCGGCCCAGCTCGTAAAAACATAGAAAGAAATATGCACACATCAGCTGAAACAGGAAACAAACCGCAAAGAAGCAGATCGCATTTAATTAACAGCAGGTAATTATACTTATCCAAAGCAAAGATTCAGAGAGCGCCATGCCTCCCTCTGCGTCCTCGAGCCATGAGCTTATTAACTGCTGGTCCATGCTTCTCTTTAGACTGAACCGAAGGTCCCTATATATTGATGTTCCTTCAGCTCCTATTCATTCAGCAAAGGCTGAGAGTGAGTGGCCGAGAGACTGAAATAAAGAAGAGTGAGAGAAACCGAGAGAGTGAGAGAGGAAGAAGGAGAGTGTGGGTGTGCAGCGAAGCTCAGCGTGTTCTCTGTTTTTCATTGCTGAAACAGAGGAAAGAATCAACACTTTGTTCCATTGAAGAGTTTGATGTTCAGAGGTAAACATTGGATCTCTTTTTCCTTAAGTTCTCCATCATTGTTCAGTGTAAACTTAGAGCTTTAGCTAATGGAAATAAGACTTTAAATCAAAACTGAAAATGAACTGGAACCGAAACCAAAACAGGGGCTGTTTAAACAAGATGAAATCATGCTAAAAACTAAATAAAAACTGGGACCTAGGAATATATATAAGAGCTGTCGTGTTTTACTGTCATGCATGGTCTGGGATCATAAGAACATTTCTGTCGAAAATGTTTTTCTGCTGTCGGGTTCCAGTGGATTAAAAAAAAAAAAAGATAAGCTTTTGCCTTCACACTGATATATATATATGGATGACGTGTTTTAGGGTCTGTGAAATGAGAAAGTAATTATTTTGACCTTGATACATATAGAAATCTTGCTGCCCAGTGAAAGGAAATGGTTTGCTATCAACAAAGAAAGGTTTTACTGTCATGTTTTTTTTTTTAACCTCATCTGTTGCCCCTTGCATTTATAATCTACGGTATGTGTATGTAAAAAGAAAATCAAGCTTTAAGCTTTGAAACCAAAGCTGAAACTGAAAATAAAAGCACAAAAAGAGAACAAAGAAAGAAAAATACATAGGATGGCTGGGTGTTCTTTTTCTGACCTATACGTGTATATGTATATATATTGTGGCTGTCGAATGAAGAAGAAAAAGGAGAATTAAAGAAAAAAACGCTGAATGAGAAAGAAAACCAAAAGAAAACCGCTGGACATAGGATAAGTTATATATAAATATATATGCGTGAATGTGTTTACTGTTTGTAAATGAGAAATGGATATTAGAAATAAAAAAAGAAAACTGATACATAAGAGTTTAAAAGATCCCCAAGGGCGTACCTGAATGGAAACCTTAATGTAACTAAGTTTAAGGCATGTTGCATGTGTTGGAAATTTGCTGAAAGAATCATTTTGCTGCATGTTAGTAGAGTATACCTATTTCTATGATATCTTATATATATATATATATATATATATATATATATATATATATATATATATATGTTGCTGCAATTTTTCCCTTGTCCAGCACGCGTGTTTGTCTTTTATGGCAATACATATAAAATATACATATGAAGCTTCATGCAAAAGAGAGAAAACAGGTGGTTATAAACATTAGGTTGCTATACTGTTATTTCTAAGTGAAGGAGTTTAAGTTAATTGTACAAATGATGATAATTATTATCATCATTTAAAAAAAAGGGGAGGGGGATATATGAGAAATATTAATTGATAATAAACGGGGATTAATATTAATTAATAAAAAGTAAAGGAAATATATGAGGAGTTATTATTATTATTAGGATTAATAATAATAATAGTAATAATAACAATAACATATAATGTTGTTATTTTTATTAAGGAGTGAAAATAATAGATAATAAATGGGGAATTATTATTATTATTGGGAATAATAATAATAATAATAATAATAATGACAATAATAATAAAATTATTATTGTTAGGGAAATTTTAAGGGATTAATAATTATTATTAATCCTCTAAACTAATTCGCGTAATTAGTTTTCCCTGCGATTCGAATAAGTGACTGACAGCGATGATATACATTTTTAGGCAAACCTTGATATTCATCTGATCCCAACAACTTCCGTGAAGAAAAATGATACAAGGTTGAGGTAGGTAACTCTAATCTTATAATCATGTATGTAAATGATATGCAATAATTAGTTGATCATGTATGCTGGTTGAATTACTTGTTTATGTTTTCCTGGCCATGGATTTGAGGCTGAAATCTCATGGGGTTGCGTGTCCTAGACAAGGGCTACGGTTAATTGGCCGTTAACTGCGGTTACGATTATATGTAATTTCTTCCATGCTTTAACATGTGCTATTATGTCATCTCTATTTTCATACATGTGCATGAGATTAATTGTTACCCTAAGGTCCATTCATTTGGACTCCAACTTACATGAAAGATACAGGCACTGGTTCAGGATCAAAGGGCAAAGAGCAGCTGTAAGGGTTACAGCAGATGGAACGTCTTGGACAATTAGGGTTAATTAGTTAGTATGTAACATTTATCATTCGCCCATATGTTGGATTAATGTATTAACATCCGTCTATTGGATGAAATCGAATCACGAAAAATTAATCTATATTTTTCAAACTAAGTTATTTCAAAACTTCTATTACAAAATCAAGTTGTCCAAATCTCCTCAATCATTTCCGCGTCAACTCTGATGAAACAAAGGCCCCAATGGCTGGGTGTCACAACCGATCTATTTTTCCATATATTTGTTTTTTTTTTACCGTTTGCAGTCTTACCAAAGATGACACTTATATTTTTCACCTTTTCATACACTTACTCCCCAGTCAATGCCACCAGAGCATCTTCATACTCTTGGCCACCAAAAAAGGCTTTCTTTAATCGACGATATGGGTGACCCTGTCTAAGAAATCTTCTATGTCCAAGATAAACTGTCTTTCTTCCATGTTGAAGTTGATGGTAGCGTATGCCTTCTTCACAAACAGGACATACTTTATGGCCTTTTATACTATACCCTGACAAGTTCCCATATGCTGGGAAGTCATTTATAGTACAAAATATCATGGCTCTCATTTTAAAGACCTCCTTGAAAGAGTCAAAAACATCGACACCTTCTTCCACAACTCCTTTAAGTCTTCGATCAAGGGCTGAAGGTAAACATCAATGTCGTTTCCGGGTTGTTTTGGTCCCGAAATCAACATACACAGCATGATGTACTTTCGTTTCATGCATAACATAGGAAATAAATTGTAAATAATCAGGAGTACAGACCACGAACTATGTATGCTACTAAGGCTTCCATAGGATTCATGTCATCCGTGTTAAGGGCAAGCCTAAGGTTCCTAGGTTCTTCCCCGAAGGTCGGAAATAATTGATCGATTTTCTTCTATTGAGAAGAATAGGCCGGATGTCGAAGCTTTCCATAAGAAATCCTCTCATCTGTATGTCACCTCAAATTTGTTGCATCATTTTCATTACAAACAACCGTTGAACCTTTATATGATTGGAAGATACCATAACACTTTTGTAAGCCCCTTATTTGAGTTGTACCTTGGGGTTTCACATACCGAACATTTCTGCTTATCTTCAAACTCATTTCTATACAATATGCAATCAGTTAGGCATCATGGATCTTTTTGTACTCCATCCTCAGTAGACAAAGAATTTTCTTAGCATCATAGTATCGATGAGGCAACACATTATCATCCGGAAGCATGTTCTTAAAAGCCTCAAGCATTTCTAAGAAACTCTTATCGCTTCATCCATGACGTCCTTTCAAGCTGACCAATTTCAAAACGGCGTTCAACAATTGGTATTTTTTACATCTAGGGTATAGCGGGGTCTCAACATCACTGCACATATTACCATATGCATGTGATTGATCAAAAGCCTCTTCTCCTACATCACGAATAATGTCCTCTATGCGATCATCCATATCCGTGTTATAACACCCTCCCTCGGGTGTCGGCTTTCTTACCTTAATCTTACGTAGTAGTGTGGCAAGAACCAGAAATAATTATACTGATACAACGGAAATTAAATTAATAACAGGACCAGGGGTAATCCCAAGGTTAATACCCCTTTTACTAACGCTTACATTCGTTATAGACAGTGAGAATTAAATACATTTTACATCACTGTCATCCCCCGGTTCTTCTGCTGTCCTTCTGTTGGGCCGACTTCAAGCAACGCTCCCTCCTTGAATCTTGTACAGTACTCCTCTCAAATGCTCACCTATCTATTGGTTGGTAAGGGAGGGTGAGATTCTGAGGAATCCCAGTAGTAGACAATACCAAACAATGCATGCAAGATAAATGCTAATGTATGATATGCTTACCTTGCACAAGCTCATGTTAACATAATGAAATTTTGCATGCTCAATGCTTTATGCATCATACTCATGGCCATAGCATAATCATAGATAGAGCTTCAAACATTCAAATATGTTACACATAACAAGCAAGCATAGTAATCATACATATAAACATAAGCAATAATATCAAATACATGGAAGTAAGGTAAGCCTAATACCTTTTAAGAATTATTGTCCTTACTCAGGTTCCTCTTTCGCCAACCGGTAGGATTGCTTGAAGTTCATTCCTTTTCCTTTTTGCCCTAAGGACATAATCATATTTTTAGAACCAAGGAAAATGAATGTTTATTTTCCTTTTTAACCCTTATTCTAGTAGGGTTCAATTAAATAACTTCAACTTGTTACTTTCAGCCTTTATCTTTCACTGTCTTTAAAAATTCAGCAACTTCCAGTATTTTTAATTAATTGCACAACAATCATATTAATGTGTCGTTAACTCTCACACATTCTTAGACAAGTCACCTTTCATATAAAAATATTACCAAAGGTTATAACTTGTCAAATAATTCCCAGATTTTACATTTTCCTAGACTGTCCTGTTAAGCTTCCAAAATCCATAGCTTAACTTTAAAAATTCATATCTGGAGTTGTAGGTATCCAATTCACGTGTTTCAAAAACCTACGAACTCCTCTTTAAGTATAGGTTTTGGGAAAATTGGTTCCAGCATTTAATCACACGTAATTATTTCCCAGATTTTGAAAACATCCAGACTATTCAGTTATAGCTTCCAAAACTTATGGTCATTTTGTAAAAATCATAACTCTTTACTCAGAGCTCAAAAAATTACAAAATACCCACCAAAAGAAAGCTAAATGTGTCCTCTATCACCTGGAATATTTTCACAAATGGGACATATACATATATGACGACTCTCCTTTACAACGTGTACCTATATGTATCATCATTGATATGTATATATACTTGCATGGCATCAACTTTTTCCCTTTAGCTATTTATTACATACCGATGCTTCTTTCTCATAACCCACGGCATGTCTCTTATTATGTAAGGTAATTATTCTTTCTCTGGACATTCATGATTTCAATCCCATATTATGCAGAAAATAACTTCCCTTATAAACTCAAAAAAACGATGAAAATAAAAACAAACTCCAGTGTTTTTGGTTTTAGCTAGCATATTTTGAACTCAGTTTTAGCAAGGAGAAAAAGAAAAATAACACCATAACAGCAAGCATTTACTACTATAATCCTATATTCAATCAAACCGCCCCCTATTTGTTTGGTTTGTTTTCACTTTTCAGTTTTTTTTCTTTAGCTCCCTGTTTTTCTTTTATTTTCTACATGTCTTGTTTTAGATTCGATAGACTTCATGCTGAGAGTGAGACAGGGATGGAAAAACAAAGGAAGAAGGAGGAATGATCATCACCTTTGATATTTCAGTCAACTCATCGCTGAACATTACTGATTCTCTTCCTCTGGTCCAGCCACGTGAAAACAGAGTAGCATAAAGAAGCAAAACCGAACCATGTAAGCTTCCAACATTGAACTAATCGTGTAGAGACAGCAGGAGAAGTTCACCTAGTTCGGGTCTGTCTCTTCTTCTTCTTCAGTCAACTCTCACTCTTGGTTTCACTCTCAACTTCCATCGCTCTCGATGCTCACTTGACCGAAGGAATGAAGAAGAAAACTCTCACTCTCTCAGCTTTCAGTCTCACCTTCTCGGCTTGGCTGAAGTAGGATGAATGAGAACCAAAGAATACCTTGCGGTTTAAACCTTTGAGATTAAGATATACAGACAGCTGGATTAACAAGTTTGGCTACGTGTTGGGCTGAGGAGAAAACAAATGGATTTGATGAAGCCTTATGCTATTAATCGTTGCCATCTGTTCCTTGATTTTGTTGTGATTCACTTCTGCTTTACGTTAATAGCCCTGGGTGATGATATATTAATTTGGGCTATATGGGCCGAATGAAAACAATGGAATGGACTGAATGAATGCTTCTCCATTGCTAGCCGAAACTGAGTGGTATAAGTGTATATTCCTGATGCATATCTTGCGTTTTGAATGAAGTGATATGGGCTTACTTTTATTTATATGATTTGGGCTTGGGTTGGGCCAGGATGAGCTTGTTTCTGTTTCTTATTCGCTGGTCCATTCCTTCACATGTAAATGAATGAACTTGGAATGTGTGTGTGTGTGTGTGTCTATATATATATATATATATGAGCTTGTTTGACATGTCATTGAAAGCCAAAATAAGTTCATTAGAAGTCCATTAAATGGAAAAAACAAAATTTTAAGTGTTTGGCATGGCTTCATGTTATGATGAGATTCAAGCTTTTAAAGTACTTTTTTCATAAGCCATATACCCATAGCTTATATCTCATTATAAGCTCATTATAAGAGAAATTCATTGTATTGTAATTTTTTAATGGTAATTTTACTATTTTATTTAGTAAATTTATATTAATTTTTAATTTTTTAGCCTAAATTATAACATTTTATACAACACATGTATGTGTGTGAATTTGATTCATGCCCTTTTCTGTCATTTTTCATCTTATCTATCTTTTTAAAAGCTATGCCAAACAAGTGCCCATTAAAAACAAAAGTCACTTCTGCCACCGTTATCCCAAACACAAATCACATTAGAAAAAGTCCATCAAACAGTAAGTCCATTAACAAAAGTCCATTATAAACAAAAGCCACTTCTATCAAAACTATCCCAAACGGGCCCTATATATTGTCGGGGTTGCTTCAGCGTCTTGGTCCTGGTTCGAACTAGAGAGACAGTGTGTGTCTTATGATTCCCTGTTGTGTTCTTGACGGGTTGGGGAAAAGAAAATTGGGCTCAAGTGTTTGGGCTTAATTAAAGGCCCATACTATCTTCATTTGATGATGACCCATTTGTCCTTTGAATTCTCCATATTCGTTTTTTTTAATAATAATAATTTATTTGCAATTAGTTTTAATTGCAATAATTTCATAATTCCAAGGGAATTAAATTCTTAATTTCCTAAACCATAAAATTTAATCCCATAGTTATTTAGGCTCAATTATCACTTACAATTATCCTTTAAATTTTATTCTTTTCCCCAAAATAAATTAAGGGAAAATATAGGCCTTATTTTCAAATAATTATTATCATAAATATTTTGGCCCAATTTTCATAAATTAATTTCCCATATAATTTCCCAATATTGAAATCCCAGAAATTTGGGATGTTACACGTGTCATTATCATCAAAGGACACTTCACCATGTTGAGATGCACTTGGAACTTTTTCACCATGCCATACCCATATTGTATAGGTCTTACAAAATCCTTCACAAATTAAATGTGTGTATATAACTTTAGGACTTACTCGCCTCTCATTCAAACATTCTACACATGGGCAATAAAACTTCGCACTACCATCATAGGCATTTCCTTTATCAAACTCTATAAATTCTCTGACCTCATTCTCATATTCAACACTCGTCCTTCTCGCATTTATCCAACTACAATCTATAGTAGAATTCCTATAGTAGGAAATATTTAACATACATTATCTGAAAAAATTAAAAATTTCATATAAACTAAGCCAAGTATTGCATATAAATTGAAAATTCCATCATGAGGACACTTGTTTTCTTAGCTTGTAATACCTTTTAACAGTAATATCCTAGTATTGTTCCAAAAAAAAAAAAGACTTTGGCCATTAAATGCAACATGAAGAATCACTCGTGCTCATAAATGTATCATGTATAGTCAATCTAAGAAGCTAAGGAAAATAAATGCATGACGCAGAAAATAAATGCAGACAACAAAAGTAACCCTAAGTGCACTTGTTGGTCATTCGGATAGGTCTCAAATGCAAACATAAACTTCAAAGTACAGTATTGAAATACAATAGAGTAACCCACATCAACATTTCACTGATTTCGTGCAAACCATGAAAAACCCAGAACGAAAAGCAGAAAAATAAAAAATATATGTAACTGAAATACACAACTTACAAGTCTACCGCCATTTAGCTAAGGAACCAACCAGAAAGTGATAAGCTGACCAACACTAGCTTGTCGAGAGGTCTGTCTTACGGCAACAATGAAGCAACTCACAAACACTTAAGAGTTGATAGTAAACAGGAGTTATTATCACTTTCGGCGAGACAAGAGAAGTTTAGAGAGGAAAATTTAACTTTTTTGCGCGACAAAGTCATTTATATTTAATTTCATTTAAAACGGCTAATTGTAAAGCATCCGGTCCTAAAGGTATAGAAGTTTTAAGATCGGTTACGTATTAAGCATACGCTCCTAAAGGAATTCATTAAGATCAGTTACTTATTAAGTATCCGCTCCTAAAAGTCTCTTTTTTTAAGAATTTAGTGAAAGCCCGCATTTTCTTTAAAATTAAACTAAGAGATTGCAGCAGCAATAACTGAATATTTTTTTGCTCAAAAGCAGCAGCAACATAATGAAAATAAAGGATAGTTGAGAATAAGCTTTTTTCCATTAATAAGCTTAGTTCATTTTGATTTTTACTTTAATGGAGAATGTGCAAGTACAAAAGAAAAATAAAAACAACAAACTTACAATTAACAAAAACAACGTATAATGTGAGTAAAATTCCTAAAACTAATTATCAGCTAGTGTCTTGTCAATATTGGCTTTAGCGGTAGAAATTTCCCACTGGATATTAGCAATTTCCTGTTGTATGTGCATTAGTATCACTTCCTTAGGGTCAGGACTAGGACGCTGGAGAGGGGGAGCGGGAACCTCTTCATCATTTGAAATAACAATGGGTCCAACGACTCGAGACTCCTCCGTCTGAATAGAACGTGTTTTCTTGGTCTGAACAGGACATAAACCAACAATATCTCAAGATCCTCCAATGAGCTTTAGGAGTAGCCGTGTGAGGGGTTATCTTATATTTAACCATTGTCTTGGTTTAGGGGAGTTAGGGCAGAGATCAGTTTGCAGAGGCGAGCAGAGAGATATGAAATGGGAATGTGAGAATATGAGATTCAATTGGCAATAAATAATTAGTAATAATATTTAAGACCTAATAATTATATACGTCTGGTCCTAAAGGCCTATTACTAATTTTTAATTTGAACCAATCAGAATTTAAGTTGAAATTTGTAATATCTTTAAGATCTTTCTTCATAAATGGCCGATCTCAAAAGTAATTTTAAGATCGTCCTTTTTAAATAATCGGTCCTAAAAATATTTTGAAAAATTTATTTTTAGTAATTTTTTCTTATTCTATCGGGTCTTAAAAGCTCTAATGTTTTCAAATTATAAATATTAGTGCAATATAAATAATTTTTTTACCATTATATTTATAAGAATGGTTATCTTACAATATGCGGTCTTAAAAGTGTTGTCGATACAAATTCCGATATTGGCAGTTGCATCCTAAAATTTAATGCTTCAGTCAAATGAATCTCCTCGTATCCTAGAGTTGTGTACTTGTGTCCTAATTGATCTAAAAAATACATATAAGACCGGTTCTCTTAGAATATGTGATCTTAAAATTGCCTTTGTTCCAAATTCCAAGAGGTGCGCGCAGTCATATCCTTACACTCTATAATGATGATTCATAATCTCTTCGGCTTCTGAGGACAATCCAACGATGGTGCTCGATCTATTTAAACCCCTCATTACTTTAGTTTCTTCACATTATTCTCTACATCCTCATTTCCTTCTACAATCTCCGACTCCTATAATGGCTGCCCCACCACCATCGGGTCCTCCTTTTCCTCCTCCTCCTCTCCAACCTGTGAGACGACCTCCCCTGCCGCCGAATCCAACAATCAAGCAGATGGTGGAGCATCTGCTGACCCAGGTCGATCACATCAACCGGCAACTGGGCAAACTCTGTGGCCTCCTTCATACCGTCAACAACAAGATCAGCATGGTCCTTGACACTAATGATGTCGAGCCCCCTACTTCTGAAGCAGACACTGCACCCTCCTCCTCCTCCAGCAAAAAAATGGAGGATTAGTTAGATTTTTTTTATTTTCTAGTCCTTTTTTTTGTTTTTTTAATGACTGTACTGGCTACTGCCCTATATATAAAAATATATAATTGTGGCTGCGGCCACAATTTTTGGATTAGTCTTCCTCTCTGTTTTTTTTTGGACAAACCTGCTTGGATTACCTGATGATTGCATTTGAGAAGTTACACAAATGACTTTGAAATTAACATTATATAGTTATAATAACAACATTAATTTGTTAAAAAAAATAATAACAACATTAATTAAGAACATACAAAACATGCAAATTAAAGTCCTCTTGAGTCATCACTAATTGACTTTAAAATTAACCATGATATATTTGTTTAGTTGATTTGATTTGAACATAATTTCAGTTCTGTATAAAAGAAATGAAATTAATTAATAAAAAAAGACTTTTAGGACCGTAGACATATAAACAGCCGGTCCTAAAGGTCTCCGCAAAAACTTTTAGTGACGGACATTGATTGAATAGATGGTCTTAAAAGTCTCCAATATTTTAAAAAATTATATGAGGACTTTTAGAACCGAACATTTATTAACAAGTTGCTCCTAAAAGTTTCGCATATTTTTAAAATTAAAAATGTATTTTTAAAAAGACCTTCAGTACTGAACTGTTATGAAATAGACGGTCCTAAAAGTCTCCAATATTTTAAACCAAGACTTGTGGATTTTAGTTTTCTATTTTTGGGTGCGTGAGGCAACTTGAAGAAAACTTCAGAAATGCTTGTTATACAACATTTGAGAAGGCCAATTTCCTTCAATTTTTTCCATTTCACATGGCAGGACATATGCTTCACTATTTCAGACATGGGTTCCATGATTTCATGTTGCATGAGAAGAAGAAGATTCCTACACACATGAAATTGTGGGACCCACATATATATGTAGGTCCGACCATTTCTTGGGTGGTGACATCAGAGAAGGACTTTTAGGACCAGACTTTTATTAACTAGTCACTCCTAAAAGTCTCACATATTTTTCAAATTAAAAACATTTTTTTAAAAAGACCGTTAGGACTAAAATGTTATGAAATAAATGGTCCTAAAAGTCTCCAATATTTTAAAAATTATACGAGGACTTTTAGGACCGGACATTTATTAACTAGTCGCTCCTAAAAGTCTCGCATATTTTTAAAATTAAAAACGTATTTTTAAAAAGACCTTCAAAACCGAACGATTATGAAATAGACGGTCCTAAAAGTCTCACTGGACATTTTGAACTTTATAATAAGCTCATTTACAGCATCATGTCCTAAAGGTTTAAGAACTAATTCCATGCAATACATTTAGCAACAAAAAATAGAAAGCATCAATATAATTTGTTGGAAATGAATAAACAAATTTATTAGTTATTGATCATTAAACTGTACAATTGTTCATTATTATTTACAGAATATGTAATAGGTCTACATACAGCACATATTTACAAATTAATCCTGGAGGGCATTTGCGATTTCTTGACTAAGATATTCACAAATGACTTGGCGTATGCGCTCAATATCACCATCAAGAAAGGGGTCACGCAATCAAACATCTGTAACATCAAAGACAGAAATATATATTAGACCTTAATTTCTTGCATCAAAGGGGTTAGCATGCCAAACATATTTCAAATACATTTACCTGTTCAGTGATAGACATAATTCTTCACTTGATAATATCATCCATGTGTCGTATGACGTAAAACCCACATAAGTTAGAAGCAGGTGGTTGCCGACGTGTCTAAAATCAAACAAGAAACATATATATAAGAGGGCATATAATTTGTTAGGAAATGACCAGGTTCACAATGCAAAGTTCACAAGGCAATGTCCATGTGTATTAACATTTGGTTTGATCCATATAGTTTCTCTGACCTGATACCCAGTCTTTCTCTTGACCTTCTTTTGGTATTCCAACATGGCCTTATTAACGAAATCAAAAATTTCATTTATCATCAATAATGGTAACTAAAAATTCACAGAAGAGATTTTAGACAAAAATAAGTGACAAAAGAACATGCGCTTACTTATCAACAATCTGCTTTAATGTAGGCACTGGTTCGTGGTGAAGGGAGCATAAAAAGACCACTTTATTTTCCTCCGCGGAAAGGAGGACCAACTACCAATGGTTACCTTGGTTGAATGGTGCAAGGTACCACCTTCTCATATTGGTAGACAACCTCCTAGATAGGTATGTTGTTCTTTCCTTTACAGTTGTCGCACTAAAATAGTCTGGGCACAAGAATCCAAAATCATGTTCTCTGCCATGTACTCCCATTTCACGATGCATCAACCTACAATAATGACATGCATTAGTGAATTAGCTAGTATATGTGTATGTGTGTCTAAACGACCCCTCTTAAAATTATGTATGTACTCATAGAAGAAGATACTACTTACTTTATCAATAACAACACAATTGCATTAGTTATCTCCTTTTTAGGAATGAGCAGGGAGATTAAATCTTCTTGGTCAATGAAGACCGGTGGCTTCTCTTTTAGGCCAACTTCAGCATTTACAGGCCACGATCTGACTCCAAAAGTTTGATTGACTACCATAAGTCCAATTTCATCCTTAGCAGTCAATTTAACAGCGGGAAAAATATCACACAGGGCTGTAGCTTTATCAGCAGGGGCTTGAGGAGGAGTACAAACACGTACAAGCTTCACTGGCCATGAGATGAAGTCTCCCAAGCAATTACTCACAAGTTTCATTTGATCGATTTGATGAGGGATAGGTGCATTAGCGATGATCACTTCATCAATTGACACCTTGACTTTATCATCATCCATTTGTCAGTGGTGTACAGTTGATCCCAAGTTGTAGACATTCCCTCTTGCAACCAATCGTCTACCAAGATCCTCCACATAGAGCTCACAAAGTTCCGCTGATTGTCCAACAATGCAACTCCCTTTAGTGCTCTGCTGGACAGGTGCAGGTGAGTGTGGCAAAGGAACACTACTCTCTCCATGAGAGCTGACAATCATCATCATCTCCTCCTTCATCTTTTTTAGCTGGTATTGAAACATTGTACTTAATAAAACTTCTCACTCAGCTGCTTTCTTCTTTGCTTCCTCAATTACTTTGGCCAACGTATGTTCCATCTCCTTTCGGGAAACCATTGCTTGTTTTTGGCGTTTGGATTTACCAAAGTATTCCTTCATGCCTACCCGTCCTCCAATTCCCCTTACACACCTTGCGTGATCCAGTTTTCCAATCGCAACAGTAAGAATATCTTTTCTCTCGTCCGACATAAATGATCCCTCTTGTTCTTGCATTTTGAGTTCTTCCTATAAGATACAAATAATGAGAGCATAATTAGTAACGAAACATGTTTAATAACTAAAAATTAAAAAAATAACGATACCTACAATTCTTTCAGCAACTACACAAGTTTGTTCACTAGAGTATGTCCTGCCTTTCTTTTTGTGAATATAGAGCCATAACTCCTCACGGGCGTATCGGAGATGGCGGCCGCAGATCACATATCTCAAAAGGATGATTGGATTGAGCTTCATCTTCCAATCTCTTTCGCTTGGCAGCCATCAACTCTTTTTCGGCCTTTTCATATCCGCCGCGAGAAGCTGTATGTGGACAATCATTCTTTCTCCCAATCTCTTGTGCTTGTTGTCTTCTTCTCTATGAATCAGAATCGAAGACAACTATTAATTATGAATTCCAGACCTCAATTCAAACACTAGTCAAATTCACTTCACCAAGTTTCAAGACTTTGTTAACGAAGATGTAGAATTGTATAATAAATTGGGAGACACAGAGGAAAGGGAGTTTCAGAACTGCTACCAACTCAGTCAATTCATTCATTCATCATAACTAGTTCCTACTCAGTCAAGTTTCAATAACAGCTTGCACATAAAGAATTACACAGTTAACATACTAACTAACTAACAACAATTTCTACATGACCTACCATAACATAATACCTTCCTAAGCAAGCTAACTGACTAACGGCCTCATAGATGAACACAATAACATTCACATATCCGCACAGGTTAACAAGAAAACAATAAGGGACAAAAAAAACTAAATAAAGACTCACCAAAGCTTCTTTAGTAGTCCGCATTTGAACAAATTTTTGCCATGTTGCTTCATCAAGAAAGGCATACTTGGTGTATGGATTAGGGTGAGGCTCACCAACCGGAACCTCGGCAAAAATATAGTTGTTTGCTAACTGGATCTTAAACTTCCTCCACCGATCAACACAATACGACAATGTCTCGTCTTTCAACTTCTCATTATCAGGAACATTATACATAAGCCGGATAGAGGCGCAAATAAGATTCTTCACCTTCTCCTTGTCGACATTTTTCCACTCCTTGGTCAAAATGTTAGGCTTGTTGCGTGCTAGTAAGCCTACATAACTAGTATGTCTGCTTTTATTAGGGCTGCAAGGAGCCATATGTTTATCAAACTGTATATCGAGCTTTTCACCGACCTTCCGCACTAGGGCAAGCTCTTTCAATTGGGTGGGGCCTCTTCTACCACCATGGCGTGCAGGGCGGTTACAAGGAGCCTCACTATGAGAAGAAGATGGTTCGTTCTAACTAACACCAGTCACATCATTAACTGGCATTTCACGAACAGGACTAGTCTCATTTCCTCCGTTCATTTTTGAAACAAGAAAAAAGGTTGAGAGAGGTGGTGCAAGAGAGGAATGCCTGAGCAAATGAGAGAGTAACAGAGAATGGTGGCAGTTTGAAAGGAAGAGATATAATGCAACAAGGAAGAGGTGTTTCACCACAAGAACAAGGGTTTCAGAGTTCAAATAGAAAGATGTAAGATACAAATTAATGTTTCGCGCGAGAATATATTTGGCAATTTTAAGACCAGTGTAACTAAAACGACGGTCTCAAAAGTCAATATTTTAGAATGCACTTTTTTTATATTCGGTCTAAAAAGTAATAAAATATTATTTTAAATTTCTCATTATTTAGTACCGGGTAAAAGTTACGTCAGCTCTTAAAAATATTAACTTTAAAACTGTCGCTTAAAAATGTCCGATCTTAAAAGTATTATTTCATTATATTTAAATATTTCCTTATTATTTTGCACCACATAAAATATAAGTTGAGTTGTATGAGATTTCTCTTTGAAGTAATTCATATTTCAATTTTTTTAAATAAATGTTTTAAGAGTGGTTGTGTTTTTTATTAACTAAAATGACGGTCTTAAAGCTTAACATTTCATAACGTCCTTTGTTTGTGTCCGGTCTCAAAACTAATAAAATATTAGTTTAAATTTCTCATTATTTAGTACCGGGCACAAGTTACGTCAGCTCTTAAAAATATTAACTTTAAGATCGTCATTTATAAATGTCTGGTCTTAAAAGTATTATTTCATTCTATTTAAATATTTCCTTATTATTTTGCACCACAGAAAATATAAGTCGAGTTGTACGAGATTTCTCTTAGAAGTAATTCATATTTCATTTTTTTTAATAAATGTTTTAAGAGCGGTTGTGTTTTTTATTAACAAAAACGACGGTCTTAAAGCTTAACATTTCAGAACGTCCTTTGTTTATATCTGATCTCAAAACTAATAAAATATTAATTTAAATTTCTCATTATTTAGTACCGAGCAAAAGTTACGTCAGTTCTTAAAAATATTAACTTTAAGACTGTCGTTTATAAATGTCCGGTCTTAAAAGTATTAGTTCATTCTATTTAAATATTTCCTTATTATTTTGCACTGCATAAAATATAAGTCGGGTTGTATAAGATTTCTCTTTAAAGTAATTCATATTTCAATTTTTTTTAATAAATGTTTTAAGAGCGGTTGTGTTTTTTATTAACTAAAATGACGGTCTTAAAGCTTAACATTTCAGAACGTCCTTTGTTTATGTCCGGTCTCAAAACTAATAAAATATTAGTTTAAATTTCTCATTATTTAGTATCAGGCAAAAGTTACGTCAGTTCTTAAAAATATTAACTTTAAGACCGTCGTTTATAAATGTCCGGTCTTAAAAGTATTATTTCATTCTATTTAAATATTTCCTTATTATTTTACACCGTAGAAAATATAAGTCGGGTTGTATGAGATTTCTTTTTGAAGTAATTCATATTTCATTTTTTTTTAATAAATATTTTAAGAGCTGTTTTTTTTCAGCGGTCTGAATAATATATTTAAGACCTATCGAAAAATGATAGGTCCAAGATTGCCACCAGTCATGTCTTTAAGACCGGAGTGTTAATCATCCACTCTAAATGAGCCAGTCTGAAAAATTGATGCGGTCGAAGTTCTTTTTATTTACAAAATTGTCACTGGTCATTTCTTTAAGACCGGGGCGTCAATAATCCGTTGTAAATGAGACGGTCTTAAAACACTTATTTGCACTAGTGATAGACTGCTAGATATCCCTTTGGTACTTCGCTTGATCTTGAAGATGCAACTTTTGTAGTAAATGAAGCCATTCCAATTCCAGGCAAACGAAAATCCATTTTTTGTGTTAAAGAGAATAAGAAGAAAGTGGTAATTGAATTTAAAAAGTTGAGGATATTGTTGTATTGTGTTGAGTTTCTTCTGAAATGCTTGCAAGTACGAGTATGTATAGATGAATATGCATTTGTTTTCCTTCAATAATTAGTGGGTGAGAGGTTATGTGATAATGCGTATTAGAAGACAAGGACACTTTGAGTTCACATGGTTGTGTCTTAAAGGTCTTTTTCAACAAGCAACAAAGCCGGTTGAGCCAGATGCAGAGAGGACTTGGATAGCCATTAGGTTGGGAAATGACTGATTGAGATGTTTAGGTAAATGAGGTGTAGTTCTAGTCCCAAGACATGGATGACAAAATTCACATGATTCTGTTTTGTATTCAATATTACGGATCATTTGAACAGCACAAAGACTAATAATGTCTATTTGAAGAATTTCATAGTACAGGTGTCATTTTAAGTTGCAGGCATGCTTGAGACACCTATTTTGGTTCCTCTAATATATCTTCATCATCAATCCAGCAAGGCTGGAGCAGCGACATTTGACTTGAATACTAAAAAAACAGTAGATTAACCACGAAGTTATTTGATGATTCTGTCATCAAATAGCTACCACTAATTAATCAGATCCTATCACTAAATTAATTTATTACGTCGCTAATTATCTTTCTTTTTTTTTTCTGTATAAAGTGGAAACGTAGGAATATAAAAAGGGCAAGATGTTTTTTTTAGTTTTGCAACTTCCTTCAATTACTTCCTTAAAGAACTCGTAGTAAATCAAGTAATTACCCATCTCTGTTATTATATATTTTCGCCTAATAATGTTTCAAGTCCCCTTACTCAACAATCTTCCAGACAATTTTATTAACTCAATCTCGAGAGGCATGCCTGATGTGATCCCGTAAAGAAACGATACGAACAAGTATCAAAAATTATGAGAAAGACTTAAAAACATTATCACGTGATCCTTCTCATCCATGTCTATGGACTACAAGTAAGGCTTAACCAACCCTTCATCAGTCATATCTCGAACTAATGGATTTTTGTGTCCTCTCTACTGAAAACTCATCCTAACTTGTCGAATTTCTTGAAAAAGACATATGAGGCAGCCCCATGTGATCACTCTATGCACTTGTCTTCCCATAATTATGCCGTCACAACCTTTCCTTCACAATTCATCTATATATACCCACACTTGTATGCTTTTAGATGCAAGCAACGCAAATCATTCACAATACGATCTCAACCTTCAAAATTCAAACCCTTCCTTCTCATTCTATTCTTACACACAAAACAATGGGTTTTCAGGAGGACTTCTTCATTTTCCACAAAACAGGCATCTTCAAATTCTGGTGAAGTGCCAAAGGGTCATCTAGCAGTATATATCGGAGAAGAAATGAAGAGGTTCGTGATCCCTATATCTTACTTGAATCAAGCTTCATTTCAAGATTTGTTAAGTGAAGCCGAGAAAGAATTCGGGTATGATCATCCAATGGGAGCTCTCACTATTCCTTGTTCAGAAGATGTCTTCCTAAAAGTCACTTCCTTCAATGGGTGCCAGCTTGCAAAGACAAGACTAACTTATAGTCAACACAATTTTATATAGAAGGCACTTCACATATAGTTTTGCAATGTAAAGATTTTTCCCATACTTGGGAATTGTAAAATTCATTGCGTCAGCAAGAGATTTATCAATAGACAATTTTCACATGATTTCAATTAATTATGAGTATCAAAGACTTTGATCTTCTACATTAGGCGACCTAACTTTTTTCCTCGTGGATTGAGAGAGTAAAGTTATGTTCATTAATTCAGTAAATTCAAATCAAGATTTAGTTATAGAGATACAAAATCGTCCCTGAATAAGCTTAAGCAAATAATCCTAGAAGACCCTTTTTAGCACAAGTGGTTGAAGCCGCAATTTCCTATATACTCTAGCTAGTCCTAAATATAAGGGTAAATTCAGAGGTTGTCTTTGATCCTAATTAAATATAGGATCTTAATTCTACTTTGTCTCCCAAATTTATATTTCTTTAAACTATTCCTATTGATTCCATATATTAACAGAGTTTCCATCCATGAGGCAGTTTCCATTACATTACCATCAAATCAATAATACATATTGTCAGTCACATCATAACTCCCACCATACACGTCCGTTTTGGCTGTTATTTCGCTTGTTTTAAATCTTAGGGTTAAAGAGCAATTTGGCCAACAAATTATTGGCTCAGAAGCACCCAGCACAATAAACTCTTAACTAGACGTTAAATACCAAAAAACTGTACAAAAGGTTAACACAACACAAAACCGTTAGCTGATTTAAACTGGGGGAAATAAATTGACCTCAAATGCACGTGCGGCAGGGTGAGTTAGCTTCGACCTCAAAATACATTCATAACTATCCTTCAAGCAGCATCAATCTTCCTTTGCCTGATACTGCCCCTGTCATTGTGTGTGCAGGTTTTCTCTCCCTCATATCCCAACACCAACCCAATAACTCATATCCGAAAAACTCCGTAAGACGCACAATCTTAAAAAAAAAACTCAATTTCATCTCTCTCCCTCAGATCCCAACGCACGATTCAAGCTTCTTTGGTTGACAGATCGTCAGGTTTGGCTCATTGGCGACACAATCTCATCTGGTAGTGAAAATTTTGAGTTACGACGACTGTTTTTTCAAAACCAGTCGTCGTAAGTTTCAACGACTGTTTTTTGAAAAAAAGTCATGGAAACTCAAGTTTCCATGACTTTTTTTTCAGCTCAAGTTCAATGACTATTTTTTGAAAAAACAGCCGTGGAAACTTGAGTTTCGATGACTGTTTTTGGAAAAATAGTCGATGAAACTTGAGTTTCCACGGCTATTTTTCAAAAAACATTCATCAAAACTTATGACGACTGGTTTTTCAAAACCAATCGTCATAACTCAAAATTTTCACATGAGATCGTGTCGCTGATGAGCCAAATCTAACGATCTGTCCACCATTAAACCAAAGAAGCTTGAATCGTGTGTTAGGATCTGAGGGAGAGAGATGAAATCGAATTTTTCTTAAGATTGCGGGTCTTGCAGAGTTTTTCGGATTTGAGTCCGTTGAGTTGGTGTTGGGATATGAGGGAGAGAGAAAGCCTACACACACGACGACACGGGCGATAGCCGAAGACGGAAGATCGATGTTGCTTAAAGGATGGTTATGAATGTATTTTGAGGTTGACGTTGACTCACCGTGCCACATGTGCATTTGAGGTCAATTTATTTACCCCAATTTAAATTAGCTAAAGGACGTTGATGAAAGGCTAACGGTTTTCTTCAGTGTTAATCTTTTGTACCGTCTTTTGGTATTTAAGGTCCAGTTAAGAGTTTATTGTGCTGGGTGCTCCTGAGCCAATAGTTTGTTGGCTAAATTGCTCCTTAACCCTAAATCTTATTGAGTTTACTATTTACTACCAAAATTTCGTGAAAAAACTCAATGGTTTACCATTAGAACAAAAGCTCACAAACTTCTTTGTTTCTCAAAAACTCGATGGCTACTATTACGCTCATTTTATTCACTCAACCAGCAAACCCAACATGTAAAAGCCATGGAAACAAGGAGGAAGAGGCTCAAAAAACTCACCTTGGTCATCCCTCAAGCTTGCATGCACATTTGGTCCTTTTTCCTTATGAGTTCTCACACTCTTTCTCCATCTCTATTTTGCGTTCTTATTCTCTGTCTTCTCTCTCTGTTTGTGTCTCTCGGTTTCTCACTGTGTTTCTTGTCTCTCATCCTCTCTTAGCTTCTGAGGAGAAACCAAAAGAAATGAGAATAAGAGTTCTCACTTTCTCCATCTCTTGCTCTCTTATTTTCTATCTCATTCTCACTACAACTCTCAGTCTCTATCTCTTGCTCTCTCTTTGGCCGAAGGGTTATAATGAGGAATGGGGAAGTATGGTGTTTGAGTTATGGATCTCGAGAGGCATGGTGTGATTGCGGATGTTGGGCTCGAGATGTATGGCTTTCTGTAGTAATTCTCCACTGCCATCTCGATGTTTGCATGTTTTGACCGAAATGAGATAAAGAAAAATGAGCGAGTATGGGCTGAGTGGATTTGTTGTGATCACTCATTCTCCATTTTTGTGGTTCTATTCTTCTTTCTCACGTGTTGTTGGCCAAATGAGAGTGAGAAATGGAATAGATTTGGGCCTTGCTTGATAAGCCATGTATGTGTGTATCGGATGGGTGTTGGGTTGAAATGGAATAAACCCAGTGAGAAAGTATGAGCTTGTGTTTTTGCTGTCCAACTCTTTTGCCTATATCCTAGATGAGAAATTGAAGAGTGTTGCATGTATAGGATAAAACCACTAATTCTTTATTCTTCTTTTATTTCTAATATTAGGCCATAAAATATTGATTCTATAATTTTTAGGTCAAATATTACCCCTTACAAGGAAGTATGAGCTTTGTTTTTGCTATCCAACTCTTTTGCCTATATCCTAGATAAGAGATTGAAGAGTGTTGCATGTATAGGATAAAACCACTAACTCTTTATTCTTCTTTTATTTCTAATATTGGGCCATAAAATATTGATTCTATAATTTTTTAGATCAAATATTATCCCTTACAAATATTCTATGACTTTATTATTATTTTTTTTTTCCAAACATTCTTGGAAAATAGGCCTTATATTTCAATAATTAATATTATAATTATTCAAGCCAAATTTTAGCAATTAATTCCCATACAACATTTCTAATTTTAAATCTCAAAATTTGGGATGTTAATCCTCCAGAGAGGGTCATTTTTATTTTTTGAAATTTATTTAAAAACTAAGGGCACAAGAGTAAATTCATCAACATTTTAAAATCTCAATTTGATTCATATCTCCTTTAAGTCCTTTTAAAAATTTAATAGACATTTGGGGGTTTATGGATTTTATTTGGTATTTAAATGCAATTCCCCCCCCCCCCAAAAAAAAAAACTAAACTACATTAAATAATTGTCAGCAACACTGATGTTAATAAACTATTTCCCTAAGTTCAAAAGAATTATAAAACTAACAGTTAGACAAATCATGCACCAAAAAACTAAAGAAAAGCAAAATTGGAACAATTTCTCTTCATATTGTTCAAGAACAAAAGAACTATTTTGATTAAACTTATAAAACTAAACTACATCAAATAATTGTCAGCAACATTGATGTTAATAAATGATTGTCCTAACTTCAAAATAACAATAAAACAAAAACTCACAATGATCATATATCAAAAAACTAAAGAAAAAAATGAAACAAATTATCTTCATCTTGTTCAATAAACAAAAGAATTGTTTTGATCAGTGTTATCAGAACTGGACCGGTCGGGGTACTGGGTCAATGTGTCACTGATTGAACCAGTGGGTCACTAGTTGAACCATATAACCATGACTCGTTCTCGAAAACCATATTATATTTATAAATTATACACACATACTTATAAATATATTAAAAAAAATGAGTTTACAAAAAATAAAAATACCTAAAACATTTTTACAAGTTTACAAATAACTGACTAATCCAGCTCCACCCATTGGAAGTCCACTTAAGGGAATACGGAGGTCACTAATTATTGAGCCAAGGTACCTACCATCATTGATGGCGTTTAATATTCATACCCAGTGTCTCCTTTGTGAGCAGGACTTTCTTCCACTATCACGCCATTAGTTACCCTTAGAATATCAACTAAGAAATAAGAATAACATAAAGAGCACTAACAAAAACAACCAGCCCTCTAATACTCAATAATTGACAAAAATATGAGCCATTTTCTCCCTCGTATGCTTTCTCATATGAGCATGAGGCTGAGGGAAAAAGTCTCGGGCATGTTAAAGATCCATAAGAATTTGATCAAATGTAAAAAAGACACGCTTTAAAATCTTAAGGAATTTTGGTGTTTCCACTTCAAAATTTTGTGGAAATAGAGCAGATAAATCATGGATAACAAAATTATTCCTTAAATGCCACTCAGAGAACTTTGATTCTGATATATATAACACTGATATAACTAAATGGTCACAGAATCGAAGTTGTGCATGGAGAGAACCTGCAATGATCAAGAAAAGCATTGTCCAAATTTTGAATGGAACGGCAACGAAAGCCAATAAAAAGATAGACTACAGAAAACCAAAGAGGAAACACCACACAGGTTCAATCTAACGCACAAACAAAAACAAGACTATGAAAGAGCAAAATCGCGTCCAGAATAGCCCCAACTTCAGCAAGAGAAAAAAAATACAGCAGAACTAGAAGCAAAAACCATAATCATAAAACCAGAGAGCAAGATTACCAGCAAAAGGAGACAACCGCTTCCTCTAGGTATCAGAAAATTGGCCAAGGCTGGATGTGGCTTGGAGCGCAGAAGAAAAGCAAAATCTGGAAGAATGAAATTGGGAAAAAAAAAACCCTAAATCCCCAATTTCATTCCCGATCTAGTGCTAGACTCAAATGTTTTTTTTTTGTTTTTTTTTTTTCAAGACCAGAAACGACATGTTTGTGGTCTAATTTAGCAAAAATAAAAATAAAAAATTGCATGAACCGGCCAGGTTTAATAGACCCGGCTGATTCGACAGGTTTATACAAACCGGCCGGTCGAACCGGCAAAAAACCGTTTTACACACACATCCGATCCTTTGACCAGCTCAGATCGGCTGGGTGCCCAGTTCGTCGGGTTCCGGGTTGACCTGGCTGGTCCAAGCCAGGTTTGATAACACTGGTTTTGATTAATAATTGCCACACAATATTTATATAAGAATCAAGCGTGCACATTCAAAAATCTGAATCAAAGAGTGGGAGGGGATGGATGGAAAATAATCACAAGCAACAATTTGATATGAATGTTAACTTTAAACTTCTCATGAATTCATATCAATTTACCCTCTTTTACTACTTAAACATAAACATCTCTAGATATTTTTGCCCTTTGCTTCTTTCCAAATGTCCAAATTTTTGAACCACAAAAATGCCAATAATAATAATAATTAAGCTATTAGGTAGAAATCAATAATAAAATAATATAAATATTTATCTTCTAATCCTATTTATTAAGTAATATTTTATTTAAAAAATATCATATACTTAAATGGGCTAGCTCTCAACCCTAAAAGGCAGGCTCTTTTATTTGCAAGCTTAAAAAGGATGGCCTTTTTAAACCTGATTTTCCTTTACACCTTGCAAAATATAAGCCTAGCCTTCGACAGCTCTAAGTAAGAACCTCCACACCCCCCCCCCCTAAAAAAAATTCAATCCAAACAAAGTTATATTAAAATCTCTTATTTCTCTCTTCTCACATTTCCTCCTTTGAAATTCATCCTTTTCCTTCCTCTCCGTTGAGCCAAACGGACCCTAAGTGGGGGGTTTTTGGAGGGGTGAGAAACAATTCTTGACCAGATTGGGTCTGTTTGAATTAGCAGTATGAGCGGTAGCTTAAAAGCTATCTGACTTTTATAAAAGCCATATTGGAAAAAAGTCAATTTAAGTTAACTGATATGTGTTTGGATTGTCCGTTTGACTTTTTACAAAAGTGGTTTTTTTCTAACTGAGGTGTGTTTGGATTATTATTTGAAAAATCGGTTGAGATGGAAAATGACTGAAAAGGACATGAATCATATTGAAACTACAAATACATATTAGTTGTATATGTTGAATTAATGGAAATTTTATTCTTAATTTTAATTTGGCAAAAAATTAAATATTATATAAAAAATAAAAACCTTAATTAAATATATTTAATTGATAAAATTGTTTATAAAATAATACATTAATTTCTCCTATTGTTATTCATACTGCTATCTCTGACAAGTTTCTCTTTAATTCTATCATGAAGATGATTTATTTGTGGTGCCGATAATGTGTTGATATTTGATGAGGCACCCTCATCAAGTGGATCATCATCATCTTCGTCTTCATCACCCAAATCTCCTTGGTCAGCTCGTTGAAATTCCACATCAGAACTCGAAAATCTCCGGATGAGATTGTGTATAGCCATTGTTGCACAAACTATGTAGGTTTGAGTTTCAAAACTATAAGAGGGCATATTTCACAATATATTAAACCTATTCTTCCAGACTCCGAACGTCCTTTCAATAGTGCACCTCAAACTTGAATGATAATAATTGAAGCACTCATTAGAATTTCAAAATCATTTATGTCATCAGCTGCTTATAAACAATCAAAGAAGATAACGGGATAAAAAAAATCAGAAGAAACAGTATGTTGGAAGCTAACAGGATATTTAATTGTTCATATTTGATTCTCATAAATTCAAGCAATTAAGCATACTGATAGACACAAACAAATTGCACACATGCACACACAAAATGCACACGCATTACATACATAAAGGTGGGTGTCATTATACTTTAACATCCAGTCAATGACAACTTGCATATGCTTTCGCAGCACAACCACTACAACATAACCTTGTCACCTATTATTTTAATGACACAACAATGTTCATTCTTCTACTTGGAAGAAGCATTAGAGGTCAAATGCACAAGAGACTAGCACAGATCTGCCCATCACTCAGGTTGTCAAACTTCATTAACTTACAAACAGAAACCTACTTGAGTCGGGGAGCATAAAAACTTGTTTACATGCAAGATTGACACTGTAATTAAATCTACAGCATATTTTGACTTGAGGAGCATGAGTAGATAGGACAAAACAATGTATAATTATTTCATTATTTTGTAAGCAAGATCTACTAGCTACTAAAGATTACTATGCATTTGTAATACTAATCCGCTAACAATAAATATATTGTTATAGATTCAACAAAAAATAGATACTGTTATAGACATTTGCGTGAACATAACTAATTCTTCCACTATCTCCTCCATCTCCTTCTCCTTCTCCTTCCTCTTTCTCTCTACACTACCCTAACATTGTCATATCCCCATATTATGTAGCTATTTTTCATATGCCATATAAATGTCTACAAAATATGTTATAATTTATATTTGTCAGGGACCAACCTTATTCTAAAAAAACTGAATCTCAATTCCAAGAAAAAAAAATAAAAGAGTAATCTTGCCCATGCCAAAGTTAAATTGAATATAAAGAAGTTACTTTAATGCTCCTTGCTCCATTATGCAGAGGCTAGTATTTTATTGGAATTGACAGCTTAAAGGAACCGACTACCGACTACAACTAACCAATGCAACGGTAGAGAGGGTTCTGACATTGAGGAGTCAAGCATCTCATTTCAAAACTTGAAAAGAACAGACTAACGAATGCTATTATAAAAGAATGATGGTTTAACTATATAATTTAGCAAACCAAATAACCCAAGAAATCCCAATGATGCACACATCAGCCAGGGACTGTGAACCAGCGAAAATCATTACAAACATGGGTTTGGCTCATTCAATCAGAAAACAAATCATCAAACACATGCAACCACAATATCAACCATCCAAGCTTCCATCTAAATCCAGCAATTATTATATCCTTTTCAATCCAAAATTAGCAAATCTAGTATACCCCTTGAAGGGGTAAGCTGATTAAATCATGCAAGACAGAGCATACACACGTGAAATTATTGTGCTTGAAATAATTGGGCAAGATGTCTCTAGCGAACTTGGGCACATCCCAAACAACAAAAGCTTTTAATTTCTTTTAATTTTACATTTTCTTTCGTTTTGTTCAGAAATCAAAACGAAAGAAAATGTAAAAGATTCAGGATTTGAATTCAGGAAGAAACAATTTCAATTCCAGAATTCAATTGCATCAACAAGTAACATTCACAGAAAACAAAGCCGAAGAAAGCAAAATAGCCACAGCACAGAGAAAGAACCAGCGAGATAGGAACTCAAAATCAAACTCAAAAGCAAATTTCAGGATTCCAGAAATCAAACTCCAAATCAAAATCATCTTGAAATCAAACCTAAAGGAGGATCTTGGGGCGATCGACTGAGGGCACGAAGAGGCTGATGAACTCACGGACTGACGATGGGCGAAGCCTGTGGCATCTTCAACCAGTGACGCCAGCTATTTGAAGATGAGAAGAGTATGTGCTTCGGCTAGTGAGGACGATATGCAGCGGGAATCTCTGGCCCTGATTTGACGAGACGGAGAGGAATCACTGCAAATCTTAGCAAGAGATTGCGAGTTCAGCTGAAGATCTGGAAAAGTTGGACGACGAGATTCAGCTGAAGATTCTTGGAATCTGGACGAGTGGAAGGCTCGAATCTTGCATTGATTTGAAGCTTTTTTCAACAGGGAAGGACGCGTGATTCAACAGGGAGGCACGCGTGAAACAAGGAGAGACGAGAAGGAGGAGGAAAGGCTTGAATCTGAGCCAACGTATTTGCTTCGAATTGAAGCTTTCAAGCTCGAATTCGAATTTGAGCTAGAGTTTTTTTTTTTTTGGTAAAAAAAGTTTTGGAAAGGCTTAACGTCCCTACTAATGCCAGGCATGGCCCCAGACTTTATGAGTACTTAATGGGGACTTATGAGATCGCCTATCAAAGGAGCCCCAGCGACCGCAGAGGAGATTGAACCCATGACCCAAAGGCCTAATCTTAAATCCTAGAGTTTTTGCTTCGTCTCATTTCTTCTCAACGGTAAAAAAAAAGGCCATTAAGAAAAAGCCTCAAAATGAGGCTTTTTAAAAAGTTGTATTTTGGGGCTTTTTTGGTAGCAGGCCAGTGAACTCAATGCTTCATCCAAACAAGCCGAGTTTTAAGCTTTTTGCAAAAGTGGTTGGACTTCTTTTATAGAAGAAGTTAACTTTTTGTGATCTCCAAACAGGCCCATTACCTAAATAATTTTTTTTTAATATTCCAGTTTTACCCACTCAACTTTTTTTGAATGGAAGGAGGACATTTTATTTCAAAATAACTGTACAAGTACAAAGACTGGGGATACTCTTTACATTGGTAAACAGAGACAGAGAGAGAGAGAGAGAGAGTATGATGCGAATATTAGCTTAAATGCTATCGACGGTATATTTTTCCTGTGCCAAAATGCGATCATTGCTAGCCTCTCCCAAAGCTTCCAAAGAGTAGCCTATCTTCCAGCTGGATTTAAAACGTACTTTCCCTACTTGATTAACTAACAAAAATGAGATATCCGTACTAAAAAATGCAGCGCACTTATCCTCGGGGATAATTTTCCTTCAAGCTGAATTACCCATGGGCATTCCTTAAACACATGATGAATATCCTTAGAGGCTCCTGTGCATAAAGAGCATTGATAATCCTTAGTCAAGCCTCTTTTATATCGTTCAGAGTTATTTAATAGCTTCCCTTTCAGGAGCAACCACGTGAACAATGCAAAAACTTCACTCATTTGTAGCAGTTAAAATACTAGAATTGCTACAAACGACAATAATAGTGGTTACACAAACTGTTATAAAATACACTATTTGCAAATGGTTTTATAGCAGTTCTATGGAACCGCTACGCATGTGTGTAACATCCCTATTTTTATGTATTATATATAAGGCATGAATTAATGACTTATGGAGAAGTTCATGATTCTAAATTTATTATTCTCTTTTATGGAATTCCTTAATCTAATTAATTAGTAAGGTCACTATTTAGTGCCTTAATTTTTTATGAAGACAAGGATGAAAATTTAAAGAAAATAACACATAAAACAATCAATACAAGGAAAATAATTAACCAAGGTGATGTCATTAAGATGATGTAATCTAACTTGTTGAGCAAGAGAGCATAGATGATGACACAAAAATCACATGATGCAAACCAAAGTCAAGTAAAAATTCCTATAAGAACAAGTGGCAAGCTAGGGATTAAAGAAGGAACCAAAAAGGAATTATAAAAGATGACTTTTGGGGCAATTGAGAGACAAATATTTCTTCTTTTTGCAGCTGCATTCTCGTCCAAGATGAGGCTCCAAGATTAAACCAAAAGCAAACAATAAATGAAGGAAAGCCAAAGTCAAAAAAGCTTGAGTTTGAGACTAATAGGAAAGTACCAAGAATAAATCTAAGAGAGAAAGCATTTGATCACATAAGAAAGACCAATTTCATGATTCAAATGAGAGTATGTTCAGTCAAGATAAGAAGCAAGAAAGATGGAGAAAAATTTAGAGCTATAAAAGAAGCCAAAGTGAAAGTCAAACAAGAAGCCAATCAAAGTGAAGTTGTGGGAGATATTTTTGCATGGTAAATGATGTATATTAAAGAGACCATCTACCCTTATTTTGGACAGCCAAAAACGTGCAAGGTGAGAGGAGGGAGTAAAGAAAAAACTATGTTACAAAAGTGGAAGAAGAAGGAGCACCACTTGGAGTACTAAGGTAAGTAGGTTCCAAGTTTAAGAATTTGTCTTCCATTCTCCTTAAGTTGCTTTATAACTTCAAGATACTTATGAAAAACTCTTCCATGGTGTCTTCATCTTCAAGGTAGACATCACCCAAAGAGCCAAAGAAGAAGAAATCCAAGAGCAACCAAGACACAAGAAGGATAAGTCACGAACATAGCTTGTTGTGACTTGTGTTTTGGGATTTTGCATAATTTTTATAAAATGGTGGAGTAAAGAAATAATGTTTTCTCATAAGGGAAGGCTCTGCCTAAAAACTTAAAAAGGGTTACCAAGTGATTAAAGTCAAGATTATAATGTCAAAAGAAAGATTGAGCCAAGAAACAAAACAATACGAAGCTAAGATAATAAATACGGTTGCGGTAAGATTTTCGTGCAAGGCTGCATACCTAAAGATATGTTGTGTTTTTTATGGTCCCAAAGTGTTCAGAATGAAATTTTGTGTGGGAACAAGTAAGGAAAATAATTTTGGGACTCAAAAGATAAGTTAACAAGAAATTAAAATAGCTGTCAATCTTGAGAATTTCTGGGTAGACGTGCTTAGGAAATTATTTTAAAATATCAAATGAAGTTGGATGGCTATGAAATTTTACATGGACAACGTACACATCCCAAGATTTAATTTTATATATAATTTTTAATTTTTCAATATGTCTACTGGCAGATACAAATTTTTAAAATAGCCCAAAAATTTGGATTTTAATCCTGACCAGAGGGTGATATTTTTGAACAGAAAAATCCTACGTATTTTTGTGGCCTTTGGGAATATTTTTATTAAAAACTAGACATGTTGAGGGTTAAATGGCCACTGGAATCAAGTCAATTGGATTTTTTTAGAATTAATTATGAATTTGTAAAGTCAGTACATTATTTCTGAAATTTCTAGAGTAAGGTTGAATTTTATGAAAATAAAGAAAAGAATTTGTATAAGTGAATAAAATGGATTGTACTTGCTTGTGTTGGGGCAGGTACATATTCAAAATAATTCCAGCCTCGAAAAATCTTATATTTATCGCTTAGCTATCAGGTAGTAGTAGTAGTAACTGATTACTTATATACTTTGTGCGACTTTAATATGTTTGTTTTCCATGATTGTGGGACCGGGGTTACTTCACTAGCTTGTTTGGCATTGTATAATCAGGTTGTGGGGCCTATTGGACTGTGTGTCCTTGGGTCGCTGCAGGGCCGACGATGCATTCAGTGTAGCTAGGGGTCTAAGGACTAGCTACAGTTGTTTTCCCAACTGTGGAACCGGGGTTACTTCGGTAGCCTGTCAGGAGTTATGGGGACTGGGTCCTCTCGTATTGATCATTGCATTGTGTGATATGCTTTAATATGTCATTGCGTGTGATACTGAATGCTATGGTATGTGTTATTTTTCCCTGTTATGGTTGCATAGATGCATTGCATACATTTCGTATATGAGTTTGACGGTTACTCTATGATTCAATTTTAGATCCCAGATTGATTGAAAGATACAAGTTCTTTTCCGCTAAGCTAGTTAGGAGAAGAGGTAAGGGCATGGAGCTAGATGTAGAATAAATAGGGAATGCCCTATCTCATTTTGTACTATATATATATTGTGCTAGATGTCTATATATTTTACTTACCAACCATATTTATATTTTGGAAGACTGTATTTAACCCTTCGGGAATTTATTTTGTACCCTATTTATACTTTTGTCAGTGTATAGTAGTCGTTCAAACTAATCACATGCTTTGCTACAAATAACTCTTATATGCGTTAACAAGCAATAATTAATCAAGGTAAGGTAATTAATAAGAAGGCAATCCCTCTATTCGCCACCCGAGAGGGCTAGAATTGCTTACTTTTATAGGTGATGTTATCAGTATCATCTATATCATAAAGGCCTTGAGACATCAAGTGAACCATCACATTCCAATATATGTGCCTCATACTTGATATAATAAACCTAGTATGCATATAAGGCAAGAACACATGGCTTATCATCTTTAGATTAATCAATGTGAATTGTCCTAGAGATATTTACTGATGTGATGCCTAATTTATCAATTTTTTGAGTCCCTGTGAAGTTGTCGTATTTGCCCACGAACACTTAAAGAATAGTATGGTGAAACGGCCTTGGTAATTTTTTTTTATGACATTAACAAGCTTTTCATAATAAGTGACGCCTTCGAACTGTGTAACATCCTTAATTTTGAGGACATGGAGAGTCAATTGTGATTTAATATGTATAAAAGAAAATTAAATACATGATTATTATGAAAAAGAATATTATTATTATTATACCAAATTAATTAACAATAATAAATAATATTGATAAGAAAATATATATGTAGGGGAAATACCCTCATAAAATAATCTACATATAAATTACATATTAGTATAGATTTTTTTAAGAAAATATATATCATTTAGATGGAAACTCTAAATTGTCTCCCATATAAATATCCTATCTCACCTGCTCATCATCAGAGATCGCGCGGCTTGTCACTCCTTAGGTTCACGCTTTTCTCGCTTTCACTCTTTAGATTCGTGCTCCCGCTTCTCCATTACTGTTACATTTGTCTTTTCGCCATGTTCATTTTCTTCTTCTATTTCTCCAAGATCTTTTGTCTTGTCTTTTCCATTCTTCACAACTCCATTATATTGCCCCCCTTCATTTTTTTTTTTGGAAAATCACTGGGAGGTCTTGAGAATCATAAAAAAAATTACAAAAAAAAAAATCTCATTCCAAATTTCCCTATCAAAAGATATTTAGGAACTGCAATATGATTAATTCAGAATATAAAATTACTTTATTACCCCCAGAGGCGGGCGGACCCAAGGGCCAGGGGTGGCCCCCACCCCCTAAAATTTAAAAAAAAAATTGATGCAATTTGATATGCACTTATCCGAGTTTATTTTGTTACATATATGGAGTTGGGGATATATTAAATGCATTTTTTATTTTTATAATGTAATTTGATATACACTCATCTTTTCTGAAATCGACTTCCGTTATTATATATAGTTTCTTTTTTTTTTTACGTAATTTGATATACATATCAAGAGATGGCATTTAATATATCCCTAACCTTTAATATATCTCCAACCCCATTGAAATTTCCTTCATCTTCTTCCTCACTCACTGTTGGCTCTGCCAATTTTTTGTAAACAACTTATTACAAATATTGAGAATCAATAAGGTACTCAAAATCATTTCTTTTCATTAAATTTCCTTTGAGAAATTTATTATACATGATTTTATTTTTCTAATGATACTACTTTTATTCTGATTAGAGAATATTTTAGTATTAGGATTTTGAGCAAGTTTTGAGTTCTGTTAAAAAATGGCTACATGAATATAGATGATGACTAATAGTCAATTTTAATTGGTTTACTTTTGTTATTAATAATATTTTTAAACTCATATTGGTCATGAAATAATCCATGCTCTTTGTCATGAAGACCAACTTATTGAAGATTCTTTGATTACATAAATTGAAAAAGACCAACTTCTTGAAGATTCTTTGATTACATACATTGAAAAAGAAATTGTTTTGAGTTTTGGCATAAATTCAATTATAGATGAATTTAACAATATAAAAACATGTAGAATAATTAAGAGTCAACTGAAGTAATCTTAATTTCTGTAATAAATTTCTTTTAATTGTTTGTATATTAAATTTGTATCATATTTCAAGTACTTTTATTTATATTGTAGCATTTTTTCTTTTCTCCCCATCAGTAAAATTCCTAGGTCCGCCACGAGTTACAAAACACTACTATGAGATAAAACAATTGTTGTTAATCTTGCAGTTGTAGTTATTAATATAGTTGTTGCAATTATTAATACAAAGTGCATGTTCTAAATTGTCATGAAAGATGGCTACTATGTCAGCAAAGAGTCTATTATGTTTCTTTCATGTGTTAAGGGGGAAGTTTTTAAATGTTGGAGGAGACGAAAGTTCATATGTTGGTGGTTTGGTAAAAACAATATTTAGTTGTCAAAGTAGGTTCATGTAGTTATATATTAAAATAGGCATAGGTACTAATCAAAATTTTCATATGCACTTGTGAAAGTTTAGACATTTAACTTGTGAAATTTCATAACTTCTTTAAATAGGAAAATCTAGTTGTTAAAGTAAGCTCATGCAATTGTGAAAATAAATATCAGCACTTGTCAAAATTCACATATGCACTTATCAAAGTTGGAACATTAACTACTGAAATTATATAACTTCTCCAAGTATCAAAATCTAGTTATCAAAGTATGTTCATGCAGTTGTGAAAATAAATATAAGCAATTGTCAGAATTCGCATATACATTTCTCAGGTAAGGGCAATTCAGTAACTTCACATTTTTAATTAATCACAACATAGTCTCTAAAATCCTTTTTAATAAAATAATTTGGTATGAGATTTTTTTTAATAATTTTTTATCATCCTTAAAACCATACAATAGTTTTCCTTTTTTTTTCGTTTATTTGAGTTTGTGTGAGACTCCCTTATTCCTCCATAAAATAGAAGGGAAAATTTCATTCAGGGCCTAAGGTAGAAAAATATTGTCAAAAAAGACCCTAAGAAAAGTCAAATGTCAAAAAAGGCCCTAGGGTCTTTTCTGGTATTATTTCAGAAAAAAAATTGTACGGATATAGTTGTTATTGGCTACTGATATAGTTGTTAATAAAAATGATTTAGTTGTTAATATGTAATTGTTAATTATACTGATTTAGTTGTTAACGATGACTGATATAGTTGTTAACCGCTACTGATATAGTTGTTAACGCTTTCTGAAATAATACCAGAAAATGCCCTAGGGTTTTTTTTGATATTTAACTTTTTTTATGACCTTTTTTGACAATATTTTCCTACCTTAAACCCTAAATGAAATTTTCCCAACATAGAATAGTGTAACTCTGAGGATAGGTTAGTAACATTGATGCCTACTTGTCCTTTTCTTGTGTATATATTTTTCTAATTATTTTCTTTGAAGACTCACCCACTCCCATCAACTGTTTTGTGTAAGTGTGTGTATACAACTGTTCCGAAACCCCTCCCAACTTACATTTTCTCTCCCTATGTGAATGTGGATGTGTACAAATAGCTTTTTATAATCTATTGGTGCTACCGTTA
This sequence comes from Acacia confusa, assembly GCA_037074495.1. Taxonomy (NCBI): domain Eukaryota; kingdom Viridiplantae; phylum Streptophyta; class Magnoliopsida; order Fabales; family Fabaceae; genus Acacia; species Acacia confusa. The sequence continues at coordinate 7,978,066 of CM073504.1, read as the reverse complement.
AACCCTTTGTCCTTTCTATCTATCTATCTTTTCTTTTTCTTTTTCTACTACTTTGGATCTTCAAGACCATTGGAATTAATGACTCGTCAGATCAAAAGAAAGTAAAGGCTCTTGATGAATTTAACATTTTTTGGGTGCCTTTTGGTGGGTGTAGATATGTATTGTATTTATCAATGTCCTAGCCTTTTACCATTTTTCTACTGTGTGCGTGCATATATTTTTATTAGGAAAAAGGCAAAAACATACTGTCAAAATTGATAAAAGAGAAATAAATATGTTGAATTTCAATAATTTTAAATTGATTGATTTTGAATTTTGAATTTTGGACAAATGTGAGAAATTACCTAACTACCCTTACCTCTTTTTAAAAATAAAAAATCATCACACACCCCTTGTCAACTACCGGCCGCTGCAACTCTAGCGCCAATGCGATGGCCATCACTAGAGTTCCAGTGACCTTACTAGTGGCCGGGTACTGAAGCTCTACTAGCCTTATAAAAATGGGTATGAAAGACTCAGGACTGTTTGTTTTTATGGGGAATATATTCTAAGAAGCATATGGCAAGTTAACATGAGTTATTCTAAGTGGGTTGATCTTGCAATTCTTCTGGGGATCATTGTTGTGTATAGAGTTGTGTTCTTAGAAATCATCAAAGGAACTGAGAAGATGAAGCCTTTGGTTTCTTCTTTGTTTTATGGGCCTCCTAAGAGAAGAATTCACATCATGGTCAATCGATATACTACTCCTTTAATTTTTATGAAGGGGCTACATAAATTAAATCCAATATGAGTATAATTAGAATAAATAATCTACTAATATTTATGTTTGTGTCTACAAATATCAGTGTAATGAATAGAGTTAGTTGTTAGTTGTTTCCCACTTTCTTAATGTAAGGCTCTAATTTATATCAAGAACCATTCATGTATGAACAAGGAGGTTAGATCCTCACCTAGAAGGAATTTAGATCGTGTTTATGTCCGTAATCAATGTATTGAACTTTGCTAATAAAATGTTAGTGTACTTCCTTTCATCTACAATATAAGTTACTCTTAAAAATAATCTTTGGTTCATAATATAAATCACATATTATAGAGTAATTAATATTTATTTATAAATTTTGTCCCTACAAAAGTGTATGTTTATGATTCAAAATTTTCATAAATCAATAAAATATCTATATTTATTTTATGTAATAATATTTATAAAATATTTTACTAAAAGTGGTATCTCATTTCCCAATTGAATAATACTTCAATTCTAGCTTTTGGAATACGTAACAAAGCAATTTTGCCGCCTAGAGCTTTTTGGTAAAAGCTTCGCATATGTGAATGATAAAGGTTCATCAGCAGCTACTTAGAGGTTTATCCCGCATTGTTGTATCTATGTTTTTCTTGTCCTTTTAATTTCTGTTTATTTGTTTGCCTATTTGCTTGTTTTATGTGTAATATGCTTTATTCCTGTTTGTTAGTTGTTCGAGGATGTTTATGTATCAATTTTAAGATTTAGAAGTTTGTCAAGTTGCCATCTACGGATTTAGTCTTCTCTATTGGTTTGGCTATCTCAAGGCAACTTTGTCAACAATTACTTTGGATCTCCTTCAACCTTTAGCTACTGAACTTAGTGTGGAGATCAAATACAACAGTACGTATGACTCCTCCATCTTCAAGCTTCTTGTTGTTTTGTTTTGTTGTTGGTTTCTTTCTATTTTTGTAGGGTGAACTAGGCATATGATCTATCTGACAATTATTGGGTTAGTCCTCTAAACCCCCAGTAGATCTAGGTCGTTTTACCTATTTAATAAAAAAAGAAGAAGCTAAATTGGTTCTTATATATATATGTGTGTGTGTGTGTGTGTGTGTGTGTGTGTGTGTGTGTGTCAATCAGTGAAAGAAATCAGTCTAATAGCCTAGTTCAGACATACCTCTCATCTTGGAGTTTTACTGACGAAGAGGTTGAACACTCTCAATAAAAGAAGAAGGTTTGATTCTAAAATTAATCAAGGCACTAGAGGAGGAATCTCAATTCCTAGGTGTCTAAGTAAAAGCCTGAAGATAATAAATAGCTCACCCTATCCAACATTGGTATCACTAAAGAGACCAATGTCTTTAGATTGTAGGTGAGCCCAGCTATTTTCCTAAAATTTATATTACAAAATATATATATATTCCGGCATTAATTAAAGTGACAAAACAATAAAAATATAAATAAAATGCTATAATTAGTATACAAATTACCTTGGTGCACAGACCACATGCCGCGTATTGCCTTCTATAGGTAAATAAATATGACCGTAGATGAGTAATTATAATTATATTGATAATATATGTCAGTATCTAATCATTATCAATTATGGTGATTTATGGCGGCGGTTAATGAAGGAATAAAACTGAGTAATTAAAATGCTTAAATGGTCTATCAGTTAGTTATAAATACACCTCTTTTTCCCTTTCGTTAGCTCAATTTTACATCTTAGTGCATATTAAAGTTTCCTCATTCTTGCAATGACAATTTTTTTACACATTCGCAGGAAAATTCTAACAGTAAGTTTTAAAAGAACTTTAAATACTTGAAAAACGAGGAAGAATATTCAACATCAAAGGTTACATATTAGAAAGTCAGAGATTATCAATATAGTGATTATCGGTTAAGATTTCTTGGCTCTCCCTTTGAATAATAAGTGAACTAAACCATGTTAAATACACTAGGATTGATTTTGATGGAAATGGATATGAAGATGGATTTGAGAATAAATATGGAAATGAGATTTAAAAGTGTTTGATATGTCATGAAAATGAGACATAATTTTCTAATTAAAATATGCTTTATTTGTGTTAAAAGTATACACTACCCTTCATAATTATTTTAGTCCTAACTCCCTAAGAACTACGGACCAATCTTTGCCACCACCATTGATGGAAGCACCAAGAACCTCTACTGTCTAGGCTCGAGTCTTCAAAAAGCCAATCAACCACCACACACCACCAGAATCAGCACCAACATCTACTAATTACCAATAATATGGAAATCAAACTTAACACAAGAACCAAATATCAATATCACCAATATGCAAAGAACACTCATAAAATTGAATCTAAGAAAACCAGACGAAATCATGAAGTAGAAATTGTGCAAAAGGCATGCTCATTCTCACTCATTGCGCTTCCACCATTGTCGCCACCATTCCTCCATTGTCATGGCCGATTGAAGCTTGTGATGGACTTGTTCAATCAATCAAGCTCGTGTGCATCGTGAATCTGTGTTCCCATCTTTGAGCTGTGCTCGCATAGAGAACAGTAAGGATGGTGAAGAGGAGACTCGATTGTGCCCTTGCTAGAGTTTTCACTACACATGGGTTATTGCTGGTGGTGGGGGTGTAGTTTTCTAGCCAGAAAGAGGAAGGGGCGTGAAACTAAAGAACAATGACAACCCAGATCTAGAGTGAAGAGGTCATTGTCGCCGCCAATGTGTGAGCATAGGTCGCCTTTACCATCGATGAGTGAGGAGTTTGAAGGCATAAAGAAGGGTAATGGAGGGAAATGGGCAGATGGGATTTAGGGTTTTAATTTGGGTAAAAGTATCAAGAAATTTCATAACTGGGGACATTTTAGTCCGAAAACATGGCCTCCATTGAACCTATATCATTTCCATGGATCTAAGCATGGAATCCAATCCGGCTCATTTTGATGGAATTGATTTCAACATGGGAATTAAATCATGTAAAGCAAACAAACATTTATCATTGATTTTAATTCCATTTCCAATTCCGGCGTACCTGACTTTAATATGACAGTTTTTTTTTTTATTTTTTTGGCCCAAGAATATAATATGAAGTTACCTGACATTAGTAACAGGGCAAAAGCTTCAGGCACGACACTCTATAACTGATAAAACTCAAGTTGGACAGGTGGGATTTAAGGAACAAACCAATACCAAAGAAAAATAAAAACATACTGTGAGTAGCCCAAGAGTGTCCACTCAACTCAAAAATTCTCTAATTACATCATATTTGAAAATTTTCTACTATTATTTACAAATCGTTCATCTGAAGTAGCCACAAAAGAAGGGCAGCAAAGAGCTTAAAAGGCTATACTTATTTGTCAGTATGTAAGATGAATGCCGCATGTACATGGATTGGGAGCGTAGGCCAACAGCAGTTACCAAAATAACTGTTTGAATAGAAACAATTTCAAACTTATTTTCTGTCTAGGCAGGCATTATATTACTACCTCTAGTCCTAATTATAAAACCCAGTTAACTTTTTCTAGAAAAATTAAGAAAACTAAATAAATTACTTCATCACATCATATGTATGATAAAATTATATATCAGTTTACAAGTTAAACAAATTAGTCTAGTCTGGAGATGATATGCTTTTAGAATAGTTTCTATATCAAGAGAAAACAAGATAAATATACATACTTTAAAGTAATTTAATTAGTTTCTTTAATCTCCTAAAAAAGGTGAGTCTTACATTTAGAACTGAAGGTGGTATTTTTGTATTCTACAAGGGTTGAATACTCACAATTCAATATGATTCACAAGTACTGTAAATTGTTGAGACCTTGCCAGAATGAAGCAATAGTCTGGACAAAGCATAGAGTCCTTGAGATTGTTGAGGCAACGTCATAACAATTATAAGCTTCTTAAATGCAATATCATTCAAATGATATTGGGTCTCTCCAAGAAAATTGGGAAGGAATAGTTACCTCAGATGGCCCCATAATAGAGAGACAATAATTACAGCTGAGATCCATGTGATAAAAAGTTTAGTCTGCGTGATTAGGAAGCTGAGTAAATGTTGCTGAGTTGGGGCTGCATCCCCCGACCATCATCTTCTTGTACACGGCAAATGCTTGGTCTGAATCGCCTGAGATGCTATATCCTCGAATGAGAGCATTATAAGTGAAGACATCAGGTTCAAGACCTGCCTGTAGTAGTTCTTCGTACATGTTTCCCGCCTGGTCCACCATACCGACTATCCCGAGATTAAGAATCAGTAAATTGTAAGAGTAAAGATCAGGAGTGATGCCCCTACTCTTCATTTCATTAAAAAGGGAAAGAGCGTCCTCCAACCTACGCGATCTTCCAAGACCATTGATGATAAGGTTGTAGGAGATTACATCAGGATCAAGGCCAGTTAGCTTTAGTTCCTCAAAGTAGTGCAGAGCATCATCAATTCTACCTGCCATGCACAGGCACTCTACAATAATGGTGTAAGACTTCAAATCCGGCCTTATTCCTTCCTTAACCATCCTTCTGAACAGATCACAAGCTGTTTCAATTTCACCTGCTTTCCCAAATCCATTGATAAGAATATTGTAAATTGCACAATTTGGCTCACATTGGTAGTCTGACATATCCTCGAAGAGTTGCATTGCTTCCTCCAACCTTCCAGCCTTCAGAAGACCATCTATAAGAGGGCCATATGTACAAGGAGTGGGAGAGAAATCAGCACTTACAAGATCGTAGTATATATTTAATGCCTTGTTTAAGCTATTAGATTTCACAAGGGCAGAAATGATAATATTATGAGTGATTGCATTCGGCTTGCATCCCCTTGAGAGCATCTCCTTGTGCAGATCAAAAAGTTCATCAATCTTCCTAGATTTCCCAAGAGCATCAAGTAACAAGTTGTAGGTAAAAATATCTGGGCCACAACCAATATTTTTCATCTCCGCATAGAGATCCCAGGCTCTTTCATTGATATTACATCTCAGAAGCCCATCCATCAAGCAGTTATATGTTTCCAAGGTTGGGTGAATTCCCAAGGTCTTTGTGAATTTGTCAAATACATTTTGAGCATCTATGGCCTTGTTTCGCTTACACAGTACTCTGATTAGTGGTAAAACTATAGAGTCATTTTGGCATGTCGAATTGTATGCCAATTTTTCAGCAAACAAAATGGCATTTTCTAATTCGGTTTGAATCAGAATGCCATCCATTAATTCTTCCCAGAATTGTCTGCCTGTCTGTAAACCAATCTTGTGTGTGAATTCCATGACAATCTTAACAGCATCCTCAACCCTCCCAAGCCTCATAACACCGGGAAGGATGGTGCATAAAGTTACTTGGTCAGGGTAGATAAATTTCTTCATCTGATGGTAAAACCAGAATGCATCATCAGTTCTATCTTCAATGATCAGACCATAGATGATGGTGTTATAAGTCAGAACATCAGGAATGCAATTCATCATTGTCATCTTATATAGCATCTTCAAGGCCAAATCCACTGCATCATTCTTGCAAAGACAATCAAGGAGTGTGTTAAAAGTTACTGTATTTGGGGGACATCCACATTCTTTCATACTCTCAAACAATCCAAGTGCCTTTTGAAGCTTTCCCTCTTTTCCCAAGCCCGCAAGTAAAGTGTTGTATGTCACAACTGTGGGAGCAAGCTTCATATCCTTCATTCGCCCAAACATTTCCCATGCCTCATCAACCCGATCAGCCTTGTAAAGTGTGTCAATTAAAGAATTGACTATAATTACATCAGGTTCGCACCCATTGCCCATCATCTCAACCAGAAGCTTTAAGGCTTCATCTATTTGCCCCACTTTGCTATAGCACTTCATCATCATATTATAGGTTACAGAATCTGGAACAAGCCCACAATTTTGAATCTCAGTGAATATTTCTTTTGCTGCTCTAATCCTTCCCATTTCAGCAAGACTGTATAAAGAAGCATTACAGGCTACTATACTTGGCACAATTCCTCTACTTTTCATTTTTTCATAGGTATCAAGAGCTTTTCCAGGATCGCCAGACTTTCCATAATAATCAATGAAAATAACATATGTATAGGCTGTAGGTTCAACACCCAAAGATTTCATATTATTGAAAAGCTCTATAGCCTCATCCAACCTTCTCAACCGCAGAAGTCCAGAGATCAGTGTGTTGTAAGTATGAAGATTTGGAAATATTCCTTTAGTTCTCATGACGTCTAACATAGAAAAAGCTTGTTCAACATTCCCAGATTTGCATAAAGCATCAACAAGTATGGTGTATGTAACAACGTCAGCAGCATAACCATCAGCTTCCATCTCACTCCAAAGTCTTGTCACTGCATCCAAGTCACCACAGTCACTGAGCTTGTCCATTAAGGTAGTGTAAGTTATTTTATCAGGTTTGTGGCTGCTAGTTCTCATCTTATTATATAACTCCATGGCTCTATCATGTTTCCCTGCAGCACAAAGTGCATCAATTAGAACTGTGTAAGTGATAACATCTGGTCCACATCCATCATCTTCCATTTTCTTCAAAATCCCAAAGGCATCATCAATTTTCCCAGCTCTCCCAAGCACTCTAATACATATAGTATATGTATAGATATTTGGCCTCAAACCCAACCTTTCCATCTCTTCCAATAAACCCATTACAGTTCCAGTATCCCTTCTCTTCCCTGTGGCTACCATTAGTGCTGAGTAGGTCTTCATGCTCGGCTTTATTTCTTCCATGACCATTCTTCTGTACACCTCCAAAGCCTCTCTACAAGAACCAGATTGTAGCAGCAAATGAATCAGTCCGTTATATGAATATGCATTCAGAACAAACCCAGCTTTCCTCATTTTTCCAAGCGCAAATGGTGCTTGCCGAATCCCACCTTTGACAGAAAGAGCTTTGAAAATGATCAAATATGTATTCAAATTTCTCTTGATAATCTGCTTTTGCATCAAATCAAAGACAAAAACCATATCCCCAATCCTCCTGTGAATCCTTAAGAACTCAAGCATGTAATTGCATGCTTCAGTCGTATGCACAAAATTTGGCAACTGGGCAACTGACTTAAAGTAGGAAAGAGCAGCATTAGGTTCTGCAATTGACTTGAGAACACTCATAACTTCTTCAGATGACATTTTTTCTTTTCTCTTCTCATTTACCATGGCCACCTCATGCGAACAATTTGTTCCAATACCAGCTTGCTTTATTCCATGTTTCTTCCCATTCGTAGACCCATTGGGTAAAACCTTCATATTTACATAACTCCTCCGCCTTGACCACCAATTATAGTTACAAAAGTAGATATTACCATCTGTCAAGGGACAATTATATGATATACTACTGCAGCACACGTTTGAAGCACATAGGTTTCCATATTTATAAGAAGCATATGCCATTAATGCGTTGATCCCAGTAGATGAAACTCAACAGAGAAGCAAAAGTAACATATCCAGGACCAGACAGCACCAGATTCAGAAAGGAACTTCTAGAAGGAAACAAACAATCAATGAGCTTGCAACGCATTGGAAGCCTGGGCTAACTCAACACTAATCGAAAAAAAAGAAATCAAGAAGGAACAGCGTTTCTTTCTTCGAAAAAATTAATCTTTCAGTGGAAATAAATAAGATAGCACCCTCAATTATCTTTTCAATTAACGAACAAAAGACAATATCCACCATCAATTAACAGGATGAATTTTGCCAAAAGCTCCTAAAATAGCTCTGACGGTTAAACACCATAAGGTAGGAGGGCGGGCAAGCCTGTAATGAAAAAAATTTCTCTAAGAAATCCATGTATTCTGACAAATTTCACTAGACACAGTCAATGATCCTAAACGGCTAAGTACATATGTTTCCATATTTGTATGAAGCATAAGCCATTAAAATGTTGAATCCAGTAGATGAAAAATAACAGAGAAGAAAAATAGCATATGACATGAAAAGGACCAGACAGCGCCAAATTCAGAAAGGAGTAAAGAAATCCTGCACAGCAAGTACGAAGATTTGGAGTACTCCAAAGGCATAAAAACGAAGAACATGAGGAGAGAGTAAGAGCTTACAGAAAAAGAGCGAATTTATAAGTAGCTCTAAGGAGAGAGTAAGAGCTTACAGAAAAAGAGCGAATTTATAAGTAGCTCTAAGGAGAGAGCAAGCTTACAGAAAAAGAGCGAATTTACAAGTAGGTCGAGTGGACTTGTTACGTGTGAAGCAAAAGCTGTTGGGTCAGCCATTTTTTTGTAGCCTTGAATGGAACGCCGGGCTCAGCTCCAGCTTCTATCTGCAGATAAGCGACAATCGTTTGGAGTATATAGTGAAACGCCAAGGAAAGGAAGTGATAAGTCGTGCTCTAAAAAATGTGTATTTTCTTATGTATGAAAAGACCAAAATGCCCTGTTGCTCCATTTGCATTTCTCCTTACGGCCTCTGAAAACTCACCTAGCAGCAAGTTCATGAATATAGATGAATTATGATCACGAGAAAATGAGCCCTTTCAATTCGCGTTCAGTTTGATGATCAAAAAAATCTCAAGATATTAGATCTTAAGGCACCAGTTACGCACAAACACTTATATGAATCAAAAACTGAAAAAATCAAAACCCATCATATAATTACATTCACGACGCAGGCAAGTTCTAACTGGAAAAGAACCAAAAACTGAAAAAATAAAAAATCATTATGAGCAAATAAAATAGGAGGTAGTTGTTCTTGAGGCATCGAAACTGAAATCAAAGAAACATCATCGTAGAAAAGGCACTGAAGGAGCCAGAAAGCATCCTCCACCGGCGACGGAGAAGCAGAAACAAAGAACGGAGATGACCGAATCCATCGTCAGATCGCATCCTCCACCGTGTCGCTATCGTCAGCCAAGCACCGTCGCATCCTCCACCAGGTCGCACAACGAAGACGACTATGGGGGCTGAAAGAGGAGATTTGACCGTGGTTGAAGAAGGGCTGAAGGGGGTGGGATGGGTAGCGATAGATTAGGGCATTGGGCTTAGAAATGAAGAGGATAAAGTTGTCAATACGTTACAACATAAGAATATAATAGTCCAAGAACCTTGGTTCCATGGAACTGTTCTAGTTCTCACTTCTAAGGCGTCTGATGGAACTGAATTCTATCTATTTTGAGGGAACCGGGTTTCCATGGGAAGTGACTTCCAACCAACCAAACATGCAAAACAATCACATGCCTTAAATGTGGTGATATTTTTATGGTATTAGATTCATTGGCCCTTCGCCCGAACCAACCAAATACTTTTCCCAGATATATTTAGGAAGTTAATCTTGATCCTAAATATAACTCATAGATTTTAATATTTGTTAATTTTTTTCATAATTTACTTATTGATAATCCATCAACAATAATCAAGATAGAGAGGGATTAAGAAGATTAAAAAATATAACTAAGACGTTTTAGAAAATACATGTCATATTAATTAAGTCAACTAATTTCCTTAATCTAATCCAATAAAGTAAATATATCTTATATTAAAGACATAAGGACTACTGCCGTTAGTAAAAAATTTACCTTTTATCCACCGAAATGGGAATGGGTGAGGCCAATGAGTTTTTCAAAAATATGAAATATTGGGTATTGAACCTATTGTCTTATAAGGCTCTCATTAAAGGATGTTGTATCTCATGGAACATTTGCTCAGCTTCCTGATCAGTGAGTTCTGACTAAACTTTATTATCACATGGAGTCATTTGTTTCTCATCTGTGATTATGTGTCTTCCTATGATTTGGCCATCTGAGGTAGCTATAACTTCCCAATTTTCTTGAAGAGACCCAATATCATTTGAATCATATATATTGCATTTAAGAAGCTTATAATTTGTTCTCTCATCTGCTTATAGTTTTGTCCAAAATATTGCTTCACTCTGGCAAGGCCTCAACAATTTACTGTACTTGTCAATCAAATTGAATTGTCAGTATTCAACCCTTGTAGAATACATTAATAATACTCCATCCGGTATTTAATATATGAACTAAATAACTAGTTAGTAACAAATTATGTATGTTGGTTTTCCTAAAATAACCTTTCTAATTATGTGCATTGTAACTAGTTTTGATAGAAACTCCCTAAAATAATAAATTAATGGGATATAAAGTAGATTGAGAACTTATATTTAGGATCAAAGTGAACTCCTCGTAATGCCTCTTTCACGATACAATAAAAGTTTGTAATCATTTCTATTCAAACAGTGCCTACACTCCCAATCTATGTACATGCGACCTTCATCGAACTTACACACTTGGAGGAGGAACAAATTCATGATGCGAGATGGCAGATACGTACTATTAATATAATAACACGAAGATTCAAAACGATGAGGTTTTGTCAAAAAGGTTGTAGTTATTGATACTCATCATTAATTAAGTACAGCCTTTTTTCGATCCAAAAAAAAAAAGTACAGCCTTTTAAGTTCTTTGCTGCTCTTCTTTGTGACTACGTACCTCAGAAGAACAATTTGTAAACAATTTATTAGAAATTGTCAAATAGCTAGCACGTAGTTAGTGAATTGTTGAGTTGAATGGAAAATCGCAAGCTCAAGAAATAATGATGAAAATGTCATCAGTTGATATTGTAAGTATAAACAGAATATCATTCGAAACATTGTGATGAAGACTCATGTATTGAAATCATTTTTCTCACATTCTACAGTATGATGCAGCAGGAAAGTCAAGCTTATGCAAGATGAATGAGTAAACGTTTGATTCCTGAATCTATGGATCCCTGGAATGATAGTGCAAGTCATGTATGTTGATCATATAAAACATGATGCTTTCAAGATGGTGTGAATTTGACAAGTTTTAAGGAATAGACAATAAAATTTATATCGGAGATATATTTTCAAGATCGTATTGATTCTTATCAAAAAAAAAAAAAAAAAAAAACAAGAAGATTAACTAATGCTATTCAAATAGACACAAATCAACTAAATAGTATTCCCGTAGCAATTGGAGTTATGGATTTTCAGTTTATAGAGGGTAATATGGGATCCATAGTAGGCGAAAAAATCATCCGTTTGATCAAAAATGATGCCAATCAATTTTTACCTCTTATTCTAGTATGTGCTTCTGGAGGAGCACATATATGCAAGAAGGAAGTTTAAACTTGATGCAAATTGCTAAAATATTTTTGGCTTTATATGATTATCAATTTTCAAAAGAGGGTATATACTCAATACTGTTATATTAAATTTAAAGTAAAATATTGTAATCACCTTTCTATTTTGCTTTAATTATATAGAATTTTTATCTATTTTAAAAATATACACTTAACACCATTAAGAATATTCAAAAAAGATTATAAAAATATACTTCTTAATTGAAATTTATATAAAATAAAATAAAATTTATTTACTAATTTACCCTTAATACTAAATCCTAGATTTTAATTGACAGTTTGTAAATATCAAAATAATTTAAAAATTCAATTATTTTTTTTTAAATGTTTGTAGAAACATTTGAAATTATAAATTTAAATGATTTATACAATCTCTTAAACCTATATATTTTATTATATTTGATAAAAAAATGTGTTTTATATATATATATATATATATATATATATATATATATATATATATATATAAATATAATATGATTGAGGAAACTAAAAATAAATAAATTTCAATAAATATGGTGAAAAATTAAAATTAAAAATTTATAATGTCAAAATTAATAAATTAAACATATTATAAATTTAAGAAATCTATTAGAATTAAAATTTAGCAGTATAAAAAAATTTGTGTGTGTGTTTAAATAATCAAAATGTTAAAGATATGATCGTCATTTTGGTAAAACAAAAGTGTAAAAGTGAAATTTAACAATCAGTTAAAGGTTTGGGTAGATGGAAATACAATTTTAAAATATAAAGAAGGTGAGGTTTTTGTAACATATATATTTTAATGTAACGGAGGTCTATATATTTAAGACAAAATAAACGGGTATTTAAAATATTTTACTCTTAAATTTATTCTCTAGGTCTTAAAACTTGTCAACTTCACATAAAATATATTTAATTAACCTCTATACTGAGAAGCTATTGCTCATTCTCCTCCATCTCTCCTTCAAGTTTCATCCTCCAGATCTCCCTGGCTCTCCGATTCACCATTGGGGGAATCGATTATAAGGCTCAAGGTCAAATTGTACGCCCCTGTGTTTTTGCCCCTTTCCTATCGTCAGATATTACTGGGTTTTGTATATTGGTGATTATTATCATTACGCTCTTGTCGGTCAGCCCAATTGGAATTACATATATAGGAGTTAGAAAATAGAAATCCTTTGTCACATGTTAATGGCTTTGTGCATAATATATTTCCCCTCAAGCATCATGTAGACTGATCAACCTATATTTTTTTATAATTTTTTGTAATTAAATTAAGATTGTTAATGTATTTTCTAAGATATTATTGTATTATTAAACACCAATTTGAGTTAGGGACATTTATTGTAACATCCCATGCAACATATTTCTTTCCTCATTTTTTTTCTTGCTACGTACGTACACTTATGTGTGTGTGTATAATTGGATTGCAAAATCAGCCCACACTCTTTATTCAGTCCAATTGTAATTCCATTTCAGCCCAACCCATGTTCTCTTTTTTTTATATATATATCCATTCCCTTTGATTCGTAAAGTAGCAGTGGATATTGGAACAAATTAATACACATATTCTCCTTCCTCATATGCATGCCTTCCACGTGCCCTCCCCAGATCACACACACACTTCAGCTCCTCACTTCTACGCCACGTATACACACCACCTCCTTATTTATTTCAGCAGCATCCATCTAATCTTTCCCCATTTCTGGTTTCTTCGGCCAGAGAAAGAAAAGAAGGAAACGAAGAAAGTGAAAAGAGCAAGGGATTGAGAGTGAAGGAGAGAGGGAGTTGCTCCATTACTTCCCTGCTGTAACATCGGTAAAACAGAGCAAAGAAACCAGTCCCTCATTCTCCTTGTTCGGCTGGAATATTGAAGGTAAGTTCTAAGACTTATCTTTCTCCAAGTTTCAGCATTCCTATCGATAGCTTAGGAAGACTGAACACAAAGAAAATCAAGCTTAAAATAGCTGAAAGCTAAAACTGAAAAGAAAACATAGAACAGGGGTTGTTGATAGCTAAAACTCATGGTTTGAGAGAGATAGAGTTCAAGTTAGTGTTTTGATGCATGCATGTCAAATCTGATATGGTTTTTGATCTCCTTTGGATCTATAATCAAGCTCAGGTCGTGCATGTCTATTATATCAGCATAGTGTCTGATTTATGAAGGTTTTGAGTCATAAAATGAGCTTGCATGTGTGTATTTGGTTCTGCCTCGGATAATAATTGGACCTTAGCCTTTGTTTTGCTGAAGCATGGCGTTATTACTGATTCTTTATGGGTTAAGTGTTATTCCTTTACCTCTGCGTTTATAAATATTATTGCATGTCATTTCCTCATCTCTGCACCTTAGTCCAGAAACAGAGGTTAATATTCATTTCGTTTTCGGGGTTTAGGAGTTGAGATTTTCCCTGAAAATTTTACATGAGAAAGTAAACTCCTTAAGCTTGAATTTGAGTTTTGGAACACCCAAAACGAAGATCTGTAGCTCTAGTTATGAATTTTTGAAAGTTGAGGTATAAACTGGAAAACGTTTTGGTGTCAGTCTGGAGGAACACTGATGACGTTGCGTTTTTGAGCAAGTAAAATAATTTCAAAAATTATGAATATTTTACTAATGATATCTGACACACATAGCTTTAAAATGATATAAATTTCGGATCATTCTGATCTCTATTAAGTGAGAAATAAATCTTACAAAATGACCATGCGTCTGGGAACCTAGTCCCTACATTTTTTAAAACTGGCAATTAATGGAATAATATTAAATTATGAAAATTTCCAGTTAATTAGAAGACTTCCAGATCTTTAATTTGACGTATAATATGAATTTTTCTGAGCTCTGTACGTTGAGATATGGATTTTTAAAGATAAGCCACAATTTCTGAAGAATTCTGGACAAAGCTTAAGTTTTTGGAATTTGGTAATTTTTCTCAGCCATAAATCAACTTGGTGACTTTATTTTATGAAAATAGACTTATCAAGGAGTAAGTAGAAATTGGAATCACTCCATTTTGAGTTGTATAGGTCAAGTTATAAATTTTTCAAATACCCGTAGAAATCAAAAGTCAATTTCTGATAAGTCTTAGAATAATCACATAAGAGGTTAATTGTGCCTAACGTTTAAAGTAAAGGTTTCTTTGGGTAAAATGAAAGGTTAAATGGCTGAGACGATAATTATTCATCATAAATAGTATCTAATTAAATAAGTCTCAATAAGTATACATCCCTAGTTATAAGGATATTAAAAGACAAGTATCTTCGGGGTGGGTCTAGAGAAGTTAAATTTATAATTATGATTGATTTGGTTAGTGACCCACCGCTATATGTAAATGTTAATTATAGGAGTTGAGAACCGTCGTGCCGAAGGACAAGCGTAGTAGTAAGAACCTGGTTGAAGGGTGAAGTCGGTAAGACCAATAGGTAGTAACTAAAATCTCACATTCTTTGCATAGCTATATATGTTTTTGTAAACCATATTGTATGTCCTGCCTGTATAGGGTCAGTACCACTCGTGGCTCGATTGAGCAGAAGGGCCGACCATGGGGCCAGCTTCCCAGTGACTAGGTAGGGCCTAGTGCATTCAGTAAAATTTGATATTGATTTACCTGAAATGAATTTCCTAGTGCTAAGGTATTTGAAATCATTTTACGATTTACTTATATTACAAGCTGCATTTAAATGTAATACTTGTCGTTTGAAATTGAATTGAAATCTGTTTGCTTTATATGATGTGTGGACTACTCTGTTTGGTTGATTTATATATATTGCATATGTTGGAATTTGAGATTAACTTGTTACTTTATGATTCATTTATTTGAATCTCAGAGCCTTCATCAAATCCAGGTCGTGGGCAGACTAGTAAGCAGGGCGGAAGAGGCAAAGGCATAGAAATAGCCTAATTTTGAGGAAATGTGGTGAAAAGGAAGCAGATGAAACATTTAATTTCATTATTTTGTTTATGGGTTTTGTTGCTTCCTTATGACTTAGATTTTATTTTGAGATAGCCGTATATGGCTTCTAGGATTTATATATTTAATTAGATACATATGATCTCGTAGAAGTAGTTAAGATACATACATATATATATATATATGTTGCTAATGATTGCGGTAGGATTGGGCATGTATATAACAAGCCCAAGTTATGGCAAACGATTTAGTAGAGCACTAGGTTAATCGGAGAAATAAGAAAAAAAAAGTATACTCTGATAAAACCTAACAATATTTCAAGTATGATGCATTGTTAATGTTAAGCTTGAACCACTGATAAAAAGGATTTTTCAAACGTGTTTAAATAGCCCACTCAATTTTTAAAATTATTTTGATCTTTGTATAAGAAGGGCTTTCCTTTCCATGATCAAACATGACCGAGTAGTTTAAACTTTTATTAATTAATACATCAGAATACGAATTAGGTGAAGATGTCACTTTGTTATGGGCATAAAACAGTGGAGTGTTACATTTATATTGAATTAGAAGTAATTAAAGGTGAAATGGTCATAATTTGTTAATTAATTCATGAAATTGATTCCTTGGACTTTTGATGCTATTTTGTGCTTGATTTTGCATTGCAAGAATTGTGTAGAACTGTGGAATTTTTTACAAATGCCAACTAAGGACCAGAATCAAAGTCAGAAAGGGACCTTAGTTAATGTCAGAGAAGGGCCAAAATTAATGTCAAAGAAGGACCAACAGTCAAGACTTTGCGTTTTGGCCATTGGGTTAGGTCAGGAGTTGAGAGTTTCAAAAGACCAGAGACGAGACAGAGGGGCAGGCGGACATCCATTTTACCACGAGAGCATCGCGGGAGCTGAGGAATAGCACCTTCATCCTCATCCTCCTCCACTTTCACTCCACCGTCGCCGGTGACCATCGCCATCATCCCCACTGTCGCCGGCGACCATCGCTCCTCCATCACCAACTACGCAACCTTCTTCCTCCACCAAGACAGACTGCACAGTCGTGAGAGATCAGTGACGAGAACATATATCAATATGTCACAGATCAAGAACGAGGGGGAGCGATTTTGGAGTAAGAGACAGAGAGGAGAGAGAGATGACTACATCACCTTCAGTTCGCGGCTTCCTCTGATTTCTACTCCGTCGTCACCCATAATTTGCCCCTCTTTATCATTAAGGTGGTGGTGGTTTATCATTGGCTAGTTGTTTGAGTGATAAAGTGATTTTGCTTCTTCAAGCTATTTCCATGGGTCAAATTGCTCAGATTCTAAGCTATGCTGATATGATACTCGTTGACCGTTTCTCCTTGGGGATGCACAGTGGCTAACTGGAGTTCCAAAGCTTCAAAGCTTCAATTAGAGGAGTTTATTTTGTTAAATCTAGTTCTCTAATTATATTTGAATTTACTAGTTTTAGGAATATTGAATTTTATTGTTGAGATTTAGTTTATATGTTTGGATAACTTTGTGGATTGAATATATGTAATTGGATTGAGTTTTTGTAGCTTATTGGATATGTGTGTGTGTCTATATATATGTGTATATATATCTATGTATGTATGTATGTATTTCCCTTATTGATTCAATGATATTATACTTTCTACATGTTATTGTTAGATAGTATGATTGAGTTCAATTAATTGAGTGTCGTGTTATCGCATTCGGTCACTTGTTAAACGATATTCAAAAGAATAGAAATCTTCATGTCTGAGAAATAACCAAATTTGCATTATCACTAAATAGCTAGCTCCGGCTTCATGATGAGAGAGGCAAATATATCAAGCCGAGTTAGCTCATTTAGTGACAACGCAGATTCGGTGATTTCTCATCTTTTTTATGTACAGTCAAGTTATATAGTTTAAATATTAGTAGTGGTTTACTGTTAAACCGCTACAAACTTTATGGAATTGTCACAGTTTCAGCGTTGCTAAACATAAACCGCAATAATACTATATCATTTCGCTTTCTTATAGCAATTGTTGTAAGAGAACCGTGACAAATCGGTAACGGTTGTAAGTAAAACCGCTACTAATGTTTTTTTTTAGGGAAAAAAAAACAAACTAATTAGTTTATTAGTTTGACTAATAAACCAATTGGTTTGGTTTTTTTAAAAAAAAAAATTATAAGGGTGCTGAAAATAGTCCAACAAGCCCATGAAGATTGGGATCTAATATAGCCACTAATATCTCTGAAAAGGCTCACTGACTCATTTTGATCAGAGATATTTTACAGAGATAAAGGTGGCTATCATCAAAACTCAACCTTCGGCTGCTTGTTAGACAATGTTCAGTAGAATAGGAGTCTTCATGTCTGAGAAATAACCAAATTTGCATTATCACTAAAGAACTACCTTCGGCTTGATGATGAGAGAGGCAAATATCTGTCAAGCCGAGTTAGTTCATTTAGTGATAATGCAGATTCGGTGCTTTCTCATTTTTTTATACTTTTTGTTTGATGTACGGTTAAGATAAATAGTTTAAATACTAGTAGCGGTTCTGTTGTGTAACCACTACAAACAATAATGATTTGTCGTGGTTTGTGAGTCGGTAGAACATAAACCGCAACAATATTGTGTCGTTTCGCTTTCTTGTAGTGGTTATTCTAAAATAACCGTGACAAACATTCATGCATGTTGGCGCAAACACTGGCACCAAATTTATAGCGGTTTTGTTATAGAAACCACGACAAATTGACCGCCACAAAGATTCCCACCATTACGCGCCAAGCTAGTGCCACTTTGGTAGCAGTTTGTTGTGCCTGAACCGCTACAAAAGGTCATCTTAAACATGTGCGCGCTTTGGCGCCAATGCTCCGCTACTAATTTGTAGCGATTTCGTGTAAAACCACTACAAATAAGTGATTTGATAGCAGTTTTTGGTGACCGTTATTGTTGAACCGCTGCAAATCATACTTTTTTTTTTTTTGTAGTAGAACAAAGTCTACACAACAAATGAATGATAAAAATGTACATAGATATGAAAAATTTAATGACCGGAGTCATGTGACTTATAGATAGATTTAAAAAAAAAAATCTTTGTCTTATAAATAGAACAAGGAGTAAATTGCTATTTTCTTGGAAAAGGGATGTTGAAAAGTTATTTAAATTTTAGGATGAAGTTAATGCATTTAAAGTTTTTCTGGATCGATGAAGTATATTGTAAATGAATCAAAAATAAGATTAGAAGAATACTCTACTCCCTCCATTCCATGTTATTATATATAACTCCAACTAATTCATTAACTAATAAATGATAGTTAACTCATTTAATATATTTTAAATTGATTTTGTTTTAACTTTACCCATATAAGATGAAGTTTTTTTTTTATTAGACAAGGCTTAGGAGGCTAAAGGTTCTCACATCTCTCAACAAGTGCACTTCTAAGAATTCGAACTTGTGTTCTCCTCCTTAGAATGAAGTTTCAACTTCGAGAGAAAAAACAACGAATCACATTAAAGCATTAATTACAAGAGAGAAATTGACAAATAAGTATTAATTAATTTCTAATTGACTTATATTGAGGATTTTTTTTCGTTTAAAGGAGACACACACACACTACAAACCAATACAATACTTGAAAATAAATACAAACAAAGCCAAATTAAATACAACAAAATAAACTAAATACAAAAACAGCCAAACGTATATTAAAGATTTAAAAGTAGAAAAAGAATCATGGACAATAGTGGCCTTTTCAAAATCCAAGTTTAGAAGTGATGATAAAGAAAGTGTTGGTTGTAAAACCCACCCTAAATGACACACCTCCTTATAAGCATTAGCTGCAATTAGAGCAGCTGTATAGATACCCCATCTTGGGGTAAAGAACCTAAAAACCCAACCTTAGAAGGAAGAAGACCCGTGATGTTTTGAAGAAAACTTTTGCTCCTTCGATCAAGCAGATTTGATGACCTTAACCACACACCTAATAATACCTCTTTAAATCTTCCCCTAAGAACGCAAATCCGAGTTAACAAGAGATAATAGGATCTAATAACGTTCAAACAACCATCTAACCAAGAGGATTTGGTGAAAGAGGAACCTGAGTAAGGATAGTAGTCCTTAAAAGGTAGTGGGCTTACCTTACTTGCATGTATTTGATATTATTGCTTATGTGTACATGTATGATTGCCATGTTTGCTTGTTATGTGTAACATATTTGAATGTTTGAAGCTCTGTTTATGATTATGCTATGACCATGAGTAAGATGCATGAAACATTGAGCATGCAAAAATGTCATTATGTTAACATGAGCTTGTGTAAAACAAGTATACAATACATTAGTATTTATCTTGCATGCACGGGAAATTTGCCCAAATAATATTAAAAAAAATTGTCAATTTAGGGTACTGTAGCAACATATTGCCAAAGTAGGTCATTTTGTGGCGCCACATCAGACGGCGCCACAAGTAACGCCACGTGGCGTGGCGCCACTGTACAGGTGGGGCCGCCACGTGGGACGCCACATAGGTGGCGCCACAGGTGGTAGCGCCACCTTTTTTTAAAAAAAAAATTAAAAATGTTTTTTTTTCCTTAGCTGCCGCAGGCAGCTTTACTAACAGGGGGCTAACGCCCCCTATCAGTTTTTTTTTGATTTGTTGTGGGCCCCCTGTCTTCAATCTTTATTTTTCCAAATTTCAGTTGATTCTCTGATGGTGCCGTGAAACATTGAAACTGATTCCTTTTTTTGAGCAAAAAAAAAAACTGATTCCTTTTTCTTTAATTGCCGCCAACTTCTCTATCTTTAGATATATTGATATATCTAAAATATTAATATATCAATATATCATTTTATTGCATCTAGCTCACATCTTCATTCAATTTTTCATGTGCATCCGCAGATCACTTCTATAATTTCTCTTTGATATTTTCCTCTTTTAGATCCCATAATATCTCTGCAAAATAAAGTAGAATATGTTTAGATTTTGTATAAAATATCCTCTTAATTAAAGGATAGAAAAAAAATATGTAAAAGATAATATATAATATAATGTATATTATATTAAAACAATATTAATTATATTTTTAATATATAATAATATAAATATATTAATTATATATTAATATTGTTTTAATATAATATACATTATATTATATATTATCTTTTACATATTTTTTTCTATCCTTTAATTAAGAGGATATTTTATACAAAATCTAAACATATTCTACTTTATTTTGCAGAGATATTATGGGATCTAAAAGAGGAAAATATCAAAGAGAAATTATAGAAGTGATCTGCGGATGCACATGAAAAATTGAATGAAGATGTGAGCTAGATGCAATAAAATGATATATTGATATATTAATATTTTAGATATATCAATATATCTAAAGATAGAGAAGTTGGCGGCAATTAAAGAAAAAGGAATCAGTTTTTTTTTTTTGCTCAAAAAAAGGAATCAGTTTCAATGTTTCACGGCACCATCAGAGAATCAACTGAAATTTGGAAAAATAAAGATTGAAGACAGGGGGCCCACAACAAATCAAAAAAAAAAAACTGACAAGGGGCGTCAGCCCCCTGTCAGTAAAGTTGCCTGCGGCAGCTAAGGAAAAAAAACATTTTTAATTTTTTTAAAAAAAAAACAGGTGGTGCTGCCACCTGTGGCGTCCCACGTGGCGGCGCCACCTGTACAGTGGTGTGGCGCCACTTGTGGCGCCGTCTGACGTGACACCACAAAATGGCCTACTTTGGCAATATGTTGCTACAGTACCCCAAACTGACAAATGTTTTTTAATATTATTTGGGCGAATTTCCCTGCATGCACTGTATTGGTATTGTCTACTACTGAGATTTCTCATAATCTCACCCTCTACTACCAATCAATAGGCATGTGAGCACAGGAGAGAAGTGTTGCACTAGGTTCAAGGAGGGAGTGTTGCTTGAAGATGACCCAACAAAATGATAGCTCAAGAACCGAAGGATGACAGTGATTCAATGTGTTTAATTTTCACTGTCTATAATGAATGTAATGTTTGTAAAGGGGTATAAGCCCTGGGAATACTCCCCTTATGTAATCAAGTTTAAGTTCCGCCGTATCAGTATATCGAATATTTCTGATTTTGCCACACTACTACATAATATTATAGGCAAGAATGCCGGCACCCTAGGCGGGTGTTACAACATTTATATTTTTTTTTTGAGAAAATTATTTTAATATTTACATAATCTAAAATAAAAAAATATATTAAATTTTATTTTAAAAATCATTTTTTTCATTTAAAAATGGGAAGATTTCTGAAAAATACCATCAAAATTCAAAAATCTCAAATAAATGATTTTAAGCTAAAATGAGTTGGAATTATCAATCAAATGTAGTCAATACTCAATACATAAATTACTATAGGCAACAAAATTGATTTAAAATTTTGAAGGTTTTCTTTTTTTAAAAAAATTGCCCTTCAAAAATAATTAGTTGAAATAGTATTGGATGATATAAATCTTATCACAATAATGAGTAGTTGTAGTTGAGTACCATGATAATGAGGACTAAAACTTGGTGTTTAGAGGCTTGGAACTGGTCATCTTCCCTCCCCAACCTCTTCCCTCATCTTTTTTATTTTAACCATTAGATCAACATTTGTGAATAGTTTACATTTGATCTTTTATAAAATTATTATTAGGATATTAAATTAAAAATAAAAATAATTAATTACATACAAGTTGCTAAATTTTGATATGAATAATTCAAAACTACAAAAAGGAAATTAAAAATACTATTTCGTATAAAATTAAATCAGGATTCAGGACTATTCAACAAATTATGTTGATCTAATGGTTAAAGAATAAAAAGGAGAGAAGAGGATCAGAAAGAAAGAGAAGGGTTCCAAGCCACTTGCTTAACAACTCAGTTCCTCACCAGTCCCTCCGACCAGTCCTAAATTATTCTACAAGATGTAAAGATGATTGTGGGAAGATAACCTTTATCTGACACGAATTCTATTTATAGGAGTCGTCCTGTTTTTATTATCAGATTGATATATCAAATTTTGAGACCAACTTCATGTTCATTTTAAAACTAATTCTTATTACGGTATGTATAATTATAAATCGATTAAAATCCAGTTTAATTTTTGAAAGTTGTCATGTAAGAAAAATGTTGTCCTTAAAAATTTTTATGGTTCAATATTATTTTGGAAGTACAAATTGAAACCATAACAATATCACCCCTACAGCCGTTTTCCAAATTGAATTTAAATATTAGTTGATTAAATATATTAAGCTGATATATTTATATATCAGCCATATCAATTTTTTTTTTTAGATTAAGATGCAAATTTACTGTTAAAGTTTTCATTTATGAGCGTTGGGTGTCCATAATTTTTTTCTTTTGGAGTTCATTGTCACCTAGCTATTATATAAGTTAAATTTGACTATTAATTAACTAAATATATTAAACTGGTCAATCCATATATCATTTACTTCATTTTTTTAAAATTCAAATTTAAAAACAAGGGGAAAAAATAACATATGATAGTACAGCGGCAACAAATGACTACCATTCTCGACTAAAGACATAAATCAATATAAAGATAGAACATATATATAAACTTACCACATTATAACTGTAGAAGAAGCTACAAATCTCAAAGACTTCACTAATTCCTTTGGAAAGCTCCAATTAAATAATTTCAACAAGCTATAAAAAAAATATCTTAATAAGCTAGAAGAAACTGATCAATATTTGTAATTAAAAATCTGCAAGTTAACATTTAGTCATGTATTATATGTCAATGTAAAGGCAATTAGACAACAACACTGGCATTCTAAGCATTTGGAGCAACAAATAATTGTAATGTTCATAAAGCATTTTAAAAAGAGGAAATTCTTTTTTTAAAAAAAATAACATATTGCTCCTGGAGCTGTTTTTGCTTAGCTTTCTACATCTAAATGATCCCTACAAATAGAAAGATTTAACTGCATGAATCTTCAATATAGCACACTACAATCTAGAAAGATTTAACTGTACAATGAATCTTCCAATGGGGAAAGAATGATAAAATAAAGAGAAGAAACAAACCTTGCGATGAGAGAACAGTCATGGTCAATAATCATATAGAAGGTTGTGATGCCAATTACATTAAAAGATCCATTTTCTTGTAGTACACTTTCTCGAGCATATTTAGAATTTATAATATCCATCAACTAAAACTATAAGCTTACAATAGAGAACAAAGAAAATGAAATTACCAGAAAAACGTCCATCACCATGAACATATTTTCTCTCATACCAAGCCTCCAAGCTAAAATATCACCGTTGAAAATGACAAACCACATGCATCAAACTAGATGATTAAATTTTAGCTAGATCCAATGGTTAAAGAGTGATAAAATGCCAATTTATAGAAATTACCTTGTAAAGTTATGTTTTTCCCTTTTTCATCTTCTTTTCCTTTATGTGGCTGTATAATCTGACCTAGGATACAAGACAAGGCAAAAAAAAAAAAAAAAAGTAGAATTAGATTCAACCTAACACAAAAACGAAAAATGGAAAAGAAAAATAGAAACAGAAAGTTGCCTTATCTTCGTCGAAGTCCGTTGGAATGAAGAGCATCAATCGCTAGGATTGCTGTCATATTTTTTCAAAGGGATTGTATGAGAGAGAAATCGGCAACGGTTCTATAGTATGAGTCTTTGATTCCAATACCAATGAGGAGAAGAGGAGAGCAAGTCGACGATGTCACACTAAGAGCCAAAGTTGAGAGGTCGATAGAGTGAAGATTATAAGGATTTTTGGGTTAAAGCAAATTATTTTTATCTAAAATAAAATTAATATATTAAGCTTTTTAGAGTTAGTTTATAAAACATCCGATCTAAAATAAATTTTTTGGAGTTCATCTTTTAGCATCCAATCGAAAAATAATTTAAAATTTTCATAATATTTAATAGTTATGGAGATCACATTAAATTAAAACTAATTTAGAAAATATTAGGTAGTGTAAGCGCCGCCGTTCTTAAATTATATTAATATTGGTAGAAATGTTAAAATATTGGTAGAAATTATATCATAGAGCCTGGGACCGTACCCTAGTCTTGGTGGGGGACTGGTGTCGAACCCCTTCAAAACTTTTTAATATAAAAAAAAATGATAGAAATGTCACCGATTATAATTTCTAAACCGTCTGCTCATGTTAAAATCTAGATGTGGTGGTCTTACACCATTCAAGAATTCTCTACTCCCTCGCAAATATATAACAGCATATTCTTTTTTTATTCCCCCTCTGCTTTTGTGCCTAAGAAACTGACAAACTTGGACCATGGTCTCTCGAGAATAACACTTAGATTAAAAACAAAAAAACAATAAGGATAGATGCTCAGTGTTTTGGCACAAAACGGCACGTTTACTTTTTATAAATGGATTAAAAATGGATTAAGGTGTAAAAATATTTATGTACTTTATTCTGATGAACATCTAACACCATATACTTTTTTTATATATAAAAGTGCACACGTGGTTACAAATTTAGTACAAAAATACCATTTGATCGTTAAGTTTAACTTTGACCATTAACTTTGACTTTTTTGCTTTCAAATATGTAAAAATACACATGTGATTTGATAAAAAGAGCGTCCAACACTAAGTTTTTTTTTCAATTTAATAATTTTATTTCAATTAAAGGAAAATTATTATTTTTCTAGGTATAATTCCTGGAACGTCAAATTTTTTATTTCTATAATTTATTTCCTTTTTTATTAAATCCTTATTAAATTTTTTAATTAATAATCAATTAATGAGTATTTATGCATTTGAAATTTGATATTATAAATACTATATTTAATTAAAAATAATTTTAATTTTTTGACCTAACAATTGAACCAAAAATTATTTAAATAATTTTTCAATCAAAACTGAACGATATTAATTTAATTTTTATTACATTAAAAAATATGCAATATAAACGTTTACACATCTAAATAAGTTATTTCTATTTATATGATGAATGAAAGTAAATCAAGGAATATTATAGACTTATAGTTATAAAATTGACTTATAAATATTCATTTATCAATTATTAATTAGAAAATTTAATAAGGATTTTTTTTTAAAAAAAACTAAATTATGGAAATAAATTTTTTACCATTTTTATCCATTGAATAAATTCTCTTTTTCCAAAAATGATAAATCAGAAGAAAACATTTGGCCTCCCAGGAAATATACCTAGAGAAATTATAATTTTCCTTTAATTGAAATAAAATTATTAAATTAAGAAAAAACACTTGGTGTTGGACACTCTTTTTGTCAAATCACATATGTATTTTTGCATATTTGATAGTAAAGAAAGTCAAACTTAATGGTCAAACAATATTTTTACATCAAATTTATAACCACGTGTATACTTTAACATATAAAAAAAACACTTACTATTAGGTGTTCATCAGGGTAAAACACATGTGCATTTTTGCATTTTAAGCCTTTATAAATCCACTTGCAAAGTCATGATCCGCCCGTACGTGTGGAATTTCTAGTTTTTGACTAAAACTATTTTGTCCATGCAATGAGTATGCAATACGTGGAATTATGTGGTTGTTAAAAGTTAAAGATTATACTGATTTTCTTAGGGCGTCAGGCGTCTTATTCTTTTGATCTTTCCACAAGTTGGAACTTTCCTCAAAATAATTGTTGGCCAAGAAGAATCTCATTTGCTTACGTTAAGATTATGTCGAACATATATGATCGGAGACTTACTAGTCAAAAAGTCGCTCATTATATGTACATGTGTGTGTAATTTTCAAACGGGCATGAAGAGTATATAACATCACATGTTAACTCAAAATCCGAATGTTCAAATATTTTAATTTATCAATTCTATGCATGTATAAAAAAATAGTATACTAATTCTTAATTGTGCTTTTATACATACATACATACATATGTATATGTATATTATACATATGTGTGTGTAATATCTTATGTGAATTGTTCTCATATCAGCCAATTCCGCTCACACTTCAAAATCTTACTCCATCCGGTTCTAATTATAAGACATAGTTGACTTTTTTGGAGAAATTAAGGAAGCTAATTAAATTATTTTAGAGTATTTTTTTTCTTCAAACTAATTAGTTTGACTAATAAACTAATATATAATCTAAGAATACACAACATGTGAAAGGATTAAATAACTTATTTAGCTTCCTTCATCCCTCCAAAAAAAGTCAACTTTGTCTTATAATTAAGATCGGAGGTAGTAAGATATATTGAGTAAAACTATGTTAGATTTAGATAGTACTTTCGGTCTTTTATACAAGAGCTAAATATAATTAATTTATAGATATTAAAAATTTATAAAATTAACTATTTGTAATAAATGGCCGTGTGAAAGATCAACAATGAAGATTAGGGGTAAAACAAAGTCATGACAGAAGAGAAGCGTGAAGATTGTGAAAGACCAAGTGAGTCTCCATCCCCTATTTGTTGAAGCCTCCTTAGCTGACTTGACTATGATGAGAAGGGGATTCACCAAACTAAGGCTATGTTTGGTTTGAGGGAAGGATGTGGGAGAGAGTGGGAGATAAATTTTTTTTTGGAAGTATATTGACTAAATTGCCATTAATAAAAAAAATATTCTTTTTTGTTAAGAGTATATTTTAGGAATATTGAAAATTTGCTATAGGCAATTTTGTAAAAATGAGAGAAAAAATTTCTCTCTCAACTTTTCCTTCCATACCCTTCCCTTAAACCAAACACAGTGTAAGAGAATGTGGCACAAGTAGAAAAATTTTATGGTATCAGATGCATATTAAAAAATGCTTTATGGATACATTTTCACTTTAACTTGATAATAAATTTGGGGAAATACGTGTGTAGGTTGAGATATTATGTTTAGAACTAAATGAATAGACGTATATATAGTTTAATTCTTATTCTAGATACTGGAGAAAGAAATAAAGAGGAATTAACTTTTTTTTTTCGATGTGTTTAGTTTAGGAGGAAGAGATAAGAGGGGAGGGGGGATTTTTACTAAATTGTCATTAATAAGAATAATATTCCTTTTATAAAGAGTGTATTTTTAGAATATTAAAAAAAATTATGAGCAATTTAGTCGATATAAAATAAAAGGATTCTCTTTCCTCACTTCCTTCCACAAACACACCATAGTGTTTGTTTGGTATCGTAGACTTAGGGTGTGTTTGGGAGTTGTATTTTAGAGGGAAAGGAAAAGTATTGTTAATCCTTTCCTTTGTTTGTGAGTTTCAAAAATAAGAGGGGAGGAAATTGGGGATTTTTACAAATCCCCCAAAACTCTTCCTTTTATTAAAATTAAAGTTCCCCTAATATGGAGGTTTTAAGAGGAATAATCAATAAATTATTTTGTTATTCCGTTTATGCCTTTGCTCATTTTTACAACTCTCGCACTGATTTTTACAAGTGGCGTGATGTTTTTTGAAGCATTATTTATTTACATGTATTTTGCGAGGGAAATGACCGATGATTATATAAGGTTGAATTATAATTATAATTTATATAGTTTTTTCCTTCAAGAAAATTATTATAGTTCTTTTTGTGGCAATTAAATACCAGTAAAATGATTCATTTTCTTTGCCATTTGATTGGTCTGTCTTATATTTACCAATTTCTTCATCCTGTTCTTAGTTTTACCATTGTTGATGATACTTTCTAGACTCATCAGACGTTGTTATGTCATCAAATTATTGAACTGTTAATCAGTTTACCCGGCCACGTGCTTTCTTATCGAAGTGGTATTTCTTTGATATTATTCTTAGATTCATATATTCTTCCCTATCCTCCATGATTTTACCGTAAAAAATGAAATGGTACTATTTGTCGTAGAGAGGGAAAATATTTTTTTTAATATAAAAATCACATAAATAATATTTTTTAGAAAATTGAAATTTAATTTTATTTGTAAAGTATAATAATTATATTAATTTTTAAAGCAAAGGACAAAATAGTAAATATAATTCATTAATCCTCCACCTTCCTCCCTTACTCCTTTTTTAACTCTCAAACAAGAGGAGGAAATATCCCCCATTTCCGTTCCTTCCCCTCCCCTCCAAACTTCTTTCATATCTTTCTTTTCCTTTCCCTCCAAACTCTGAAATAAAGTCTTAAGTGATCAATCAAGTCGGATCCGCATATATTGCTTTTCTTCGTCCCAGAAAACGATTGAAAATCTCCCAGTCGTTTGGGAATGGTCAAGTTTGAAATCAAACAATTTGATTCATCAATCCCGCCGTGCTGATCGGATTCTTTTTTAGTCTCAGAAAACGAAAAGGATTAATCCCAGATTGACTAAATTGGAGAGAATTCATAGTTAAGGATTTATATTAAAAAATTAAATATTTTAAAAATTAAAATATATTTTCAGCATTAAGATATTTGAGTCGATATACCATTCATATAAATCGATCGGGGTGGTTTAAAAGCAGAAAGGCTGTCTAAGTTATTGATTTATTTGGAGAGAACTTTAAGTAGCTTAAAATTTTTTTTTTTAAAAAAGAAAAAACTCTAATAGCTAAAAATAAAGTTATAAGTGT
This sequence comes from Acacia confusa, assembly GCA_037074495.1. Classification (NCBI taxonomy): domain Eukaryota; kingdom Viridiplantae; phylum Streptophyta; class Magnoliopsida; order Fabales; family Fabaceae; genus Acacia; species Acacia confusa. Next base: position 7,948,787 of record CM073504.1, on the reverse strand, counting down.
TTGAGTTGAACTTTAAGTTCACTAGAACTGTTTAAAAAAACTCCTAAAAGCTGGTTTGGGAAAAAACTTTATGAAGTAGTTTTTTTCAAAAAAAAAAAACTCTCAATTTTTTTTATGAGAATCTTACCACTTCTACCACCATCAATCTAAACATAAATCATATTTATAATATTTTTTTTTAACGACTTATAAAATAATCAGAAAATAGGCCCATCTGTGATATTGCAGAAGTTATTAATCCCAGTGGGACCTGACACCCATATCCAATAGCTATACGCTTGTTTTGGGCGCAATACCACACACGCCTTATTTCCCTGACCCGTTTTCCACGTGTTTTTTACGCTGCATTTCTTGCACCACCCTATCGTATTATCGTTTTCTGCCTCTCTGTCCTTTGATCAAACTCCTCGAATTTTTATCCTATTTTTGGATTAAGAAAAAATTGAGGGGAAAAAAGGGAAGGAAATATTATGAATAAAAACCTTCTAAAATAATAATAATAATAATAATAAAATCATTATTTTTGATAATTTTCCACTCTAGTATTATTTCTCCTCTAATTTTCTCTTAATCCATATATGGGGTTAATTAATACTACTCGTTACTATATTTGCTACAAGGACAACGGAAATAATTTTGGGATGACATATAGGTTACAATCCTAACATCTGTGTGTGAGAGAGAATCTGGCGAGAAAAAAACAAAAAAAAACAAAAAAACCATATGTGTGAATTATGGGATTCATATAGGTTTTAGGGGGCAATGGGGAAATTTATGTGTCTTTTTTTTTTTGGCCAGAATTTAAGGGTCATGTCATATCCAACGGTAAAAAGAATAAAATAAAATAAAGCTTAATTTGTATTTGACATTCAACGTTACGTTGACGTGGTCACGGTACCTGCGAGCGAGCCTGTCATTTAGGACGAGAAACCAAAACACAAACTGGTAAAATGCATGCATGTGCCAATAAAATTAAACATCGTAGACGAAACAAATAAGAATGTTTGGTTGAGAAGGGGAAGATGATGACCCAATGACAACAAAAAGAAGATTATCTTTGATTTGGGATTCTCTTTTAAATAATTATTGAGCCTGCCTGTGGAAGTTTAATCACATTTTTATTGGTAGGTAGTGGTAGTCAAGTTGATGAAGTAGTTATTTTTATTTTTTTTTAAAAAAAAAAAAATTGTATGGAGAAGGCTGCCTAAGACCATTCCCAACGAATGGGATGGAGATTTTCAATCGTTTTCTGGGATGAAGAAAAGTAATAAGGCGAAGGAAAAACATACAATCAAAATTATTGTGGGTCCCATTTGGTTGATCCCTTACACTATGTTTGGTTTAAGGGGAGAGAGTGTGAGAGAAAATAGATAGAGAAATTTTTTCCTTTATTTTTATAGAATAACCCATGAAAATTTTTCAATATTCTTAAAATATAGTCTTAATAAAAAGGAGTATCCTTCTCATTAATGATAATTTAGTCAATGTCTTCCTTAGGATCAGATTGCTCACTTCCTCTCAAATCAAACACACCATTAATTTACAATACCAAACAAACAAACACCAGGGTGAGAATAAGTAGACCCTGATCAGGTGGCCAACAGCCTAACTTATTCAGGGCCTGGTCTAATCTAGTTTATTTGTTAAAAAAAAGTATGACTTAGACTTAACATCTTATATTTAGAATAAGACAAATCTTTCTACTATTAATCCTTATATTCTCCCTCCAATTTTTAATATAAAATATCTTTATCTAATTCCATCATATTAAAGAAGTTAATTAGTTATTTAATATGATATGTATTTTTTAAAAAATACCATAATTATCTTCCTTCTTAATTCTCTCATTCACTCTCATTTTTTATTATTATTGAGAAAACATTAGTAAGGGTAAATTACAAAAAGATTAAAAAAATATAAAAATTATGGTTTTCTATTGAAGATCTAGATTAACTCTTCAAATATATTATTAAGAACATAAGGGAGTAATTAAATTGGGAGGGAGTATAATGGAAAACACAAGCTTATTATTAATTGGAACACGTGAACCAAAGAAAATATCCGAAACTGCACATAACGTAGCTAAAGGCTGCCTCACAAACATTCTATAAATATATATGTTACTTTTTGAAAGCGATACATCAGCACAAGGCAAAGTCAAGTAATACTCCTCCCTTCCTCTCTTCCTCTCTTACTCTCTTCATAGTATCCAACAATGGCTTCCCTTCATCCTCCATATCCATCAAGAGCCTCTGATTATGAAGCTGGTGGGCTAGAGACTGAAACGACGACGTTAGGTGTGGAAGAAACAACAAGAAGGAAGAAGAAGGGTGATGAAATGGATGGAGGAGAAGAGAAGGGGATATGGCTGACATGGAAGGATGTGTGGGTGACAGCTTCTAATACAACTGGGAAGAAGAAGAAGAAAGAGATTATTAATAATGGGAAAGGAAGCATAAGAAGAAGACGAACAATACTTGAAGGTCTGAGTGGTTATGCAAAACCAGGCCAGCTTTTGGCCATTATGGGTCCTTCTGGTTGTGGAAAATCCACTCTTCTTGATACTTTAGCAGGTAATTTATTCATTCCTTCTTTCACATTCTTTTAATTAAAGTAGGCACTAACAATATGAGGTTATAAGCTAAATTCAACGCATAATTTCCTACTTATTATATGAAGCTTTAATACGTCATTAAACTACAAAAACATTGGACCTCTATATATATATATATATTGCTGATACGTTGATTTCTAGTTTAAAACTATAGAGGTTAATGTTAATTTTTTAATAGGCAACATTTTGCAATGATAAAAAAAAAAATTTCATCCTTTTTCAAAACTTTTGTAATAATATTGATCTAGCAAGCAAAAGATTTTAAATATGTACAGCTCTTACGCGAAGACTCTTAAAACAAAATTGAATCTAAGCACATAAATAATGCCATTTAGTTTAAGTTTAAAATTATGATATCATTTAACTAAGGTCAAAATGTTATTAAAAAACTAAGGATCAAAACTAAGAAGAAGAAAAAAATCTTTACACATCAACTAAATTTTGAGCATTTTATTAGTATCTAAATTTAGATAAATTAGGTTTTAAAATTGGCAACAGTAGGGTAGTAGAGAGAATTCAAATTGAGACTTGGTGAGGAGAAAATTTTTTATATGGTTTCTCTTAATATTTTGATTAAGTTCTTTATATCTATTTCGTCAAGTCCTTCAATCATATGTGATCATGTCTCGTATTTTTGAATTATTATTATTTTAGGTTGAAGAACTTGAGAAACTTCATGTTAAGCATGGTTGTTTTACATGTGTATTTTTGCTTTAAAAAAAAACTAATATGTATTTTTGCTCCTTAAGAAAAAACTTATGTGTATTTTTACACCTTAACCCTAAAAAAATTTCATCCCTTTTCAAAACTTTTGTAATAATATTGATCTAGCAAGCAAAATATTTTAAATATTTACAGCTCTTACGCGAAAACTCTTAACACAAAATTGAATCTAAGCCCATAAATAATGCCATTTAGTTGAAGTTTAAGATTATGATATCATTTAACTAAGGTCAAAATGTTAATAAAAAACTAAGGATCAAAACTAAGAAGAAGAAAAATTCTTTACACATCAACTAAATTTTGAGCATTTTATTAGTATCTAAATTTAGATAAATTAGGTTCTAAAATTGGCAACAGTAGGGTAGTAGAGAGAATTCAAATTGAGACTTGGTGGGGAGAAAGTTTTTTATATGGTTTATCTTAATATTTTGATTAAATTCTTTATATCCATTTCGTTAAGTCCTTCAATCACATGTGATCATGATTATGTGTTGTATTTTTGAATTATTATTATTTTAGGTTGAAGAACTTGAGAAACTTCATCTAAGTATGGTTGTTTTTCTCTTTTAAAAAATTGCATTGAAGGTGTATTTGACCAAAACTTTGAACAATGAATTATTATTGCAGGGAGATTACGTTCAAATACAAGGCAAACTGGGGAAATTCTTATTAATGGCCGCAAACAAACACTTGCTTATGGGACGTCGGTACGTACGCGGACCTTTTTCAGACAAAAAAAAAAAAAAAAAAAATAGCCTTACTGGGGATCACTCTCCCAAACATTTTTACTTAAACCTAAGACATTGTTCTTAAGAGACTAAAACTCTTTCTACTCAAACGAACTATTTTTTTTTTTTTTAAGAAAAATTAGTTTCTTGTATAAAATGTCTAATTACTCAATTTCTCTGTATTTTAATTTGTTAATTACTTTTACTAACTAAATCATTATGAGGTAAACTTTATAAGAGAAACAATTAATTAATTGAAAGTGTGTCAATATATAACACCATAAGATTGAAGAAATGATCTATGTTGACCTTATTTCTTTCTTTCAGGCATATGTGACACAAGATGACACCTTGCTCACAACCCTAACAGTTGGAGAAGCAGTGTACTATTCAGCCCAGCTTCAACTACCAGACACAATGTCGAAGGAAGAGAAAAGGGAAAGAGCAGAGTTCACAATAAGAGAAATGGGTCTACAAGACGCCATTAACACCAGAATTGGAGGTTCGGCCTTCAAGGGAATAAGTGGAGGCCAAAAGAGAAGAGTGAGTATCTGCATAGAGATCCTCACACGTCCGAGGCTTTTGTTTCTTGATGAACCAACCAGCGGACTTGACAGTGCAGCCTCGTACTATGTGATGAGCCGAATCGCAAGCCTCGATCGAAAGGATGGGATTCAAAGGACCATTATTGCTTCCATTCATCAGCCTAGTACTGAAGTGTTTCAGCTCTTTGATAATCTTTGTCTTCTTTCTTCTGGAAGAACTGTGTTCTTTGGTCCTGCTTCTGCTGCAAGTGAGGTTAGAATCTGCATCATTAACATATCTTTGTTCTTATCTGATGTTTGAATTAGGGTTAATAAGTAGGATACCCGGCACCTTAAAGTAATCTATTTCTAATTACAGTATCCCAAAGTGATTTTTGGTTCTAAAGTATTTTTCAGTAGCACACAGTACGTGAAACTAATTTTGTGTAATTTTACCCTTAGTATTTTCTCAGTAGCCATAAACTCCACAACTCCATGTAAAAATATTTGAGAGCATGCTAGATACACAAAAAGTTATCTTAGCATATTAAGTGTTATTGGAAAAACATTTCAGACTAGTGATTATTACTTGACTCTTTGAATTATATGTTCACTACTGACGATGTTGTTGTGTTGCAGTTCTTTGCTTCAAATGGGTTTCCTTGTCCTGCTCTCCAGAATCCATCTGATCATTTCTTGAAAACTATAAACAAGGATTTTGATGATCAGGTATGTTTCATGCACTACATATAGTCAAACTTCATTTAACTACGAGTGATATTTAACTGTTATTTTTTTTTTTCCTCATACATTTGACAGTTGTAAGCTGTCAAATAATGATGGGTCAGCTAAGGTCTGAACAAATACTTGACAGTTCTTAACTGTCAAATATTTGGAGACGTATTTGACCTTTATGAAACAATAATAGTGAAATAAAATTTTCCTTATTTGACTGTTATTCTTGTCAAACAAAGTAGAATGATTCTCTTAAAAAAATTACATTGTACGGAAAAGGGCTTTCAGATATAGTGTAAATGTTGAAAAACAAATAGCTTGTGATGTATGAGTAGTTCTAATACTAGTAGATACACCCTTATGCATCATTATGATTGGCAAACGATCTCCACCGCACAGCATTTCTCTTTAATTAAGTGTCAAGTTATTAAGCGGCAAATATCAACAAATCTGTAGTAGTGATTAGCAGGCAATGTCGCTAAAACTTAGACATGCTTTGATTGAGATTTTTACTTGTTTATCAGGACATTGAACTGGGCTTAGCGGGAAATCAAAGGAAACCAACAGAAGAAGCAATAAAAATGATTGTCAAGTCATACGAGTCTTCAAATTTGAAAAAACAAGTTCAAGCAGAAGTAGCAGCACTATCTGCAATGGTACGTTAGATTCATATGGAGCATAATTTGAGCCAAAACCAAAGATTTGAAACTATAGGGACTAAAATCAAATTTCAATCGAACCGTAAGGATGAACAATGATATCAACCCCTATACATATAACCAATGTATACGTAGCTATAATGAAATTGTGGGTTTCAGGAAAGTGGCATAGTGGAGAAGAAGAAGAGAGGGCATGCAAACTTCCTTACTCAATGCATTGTTCTTGCGAAGAGATCATCCGTGAACATGCGTCGCGATGTAGGCTACTACTGGCTACGCCTTGCCGTATACGTCTTTGTGGCTGTAGCTTTGGCGACTGTGTTCTATGATTTGGGCATGGGCATGGAGTCTATTCCAGTAAGAAACAATAGCATATTGGAACAGGCTTTGAGACTTTACTAGCTTGTTCCACTTTATATTTGTAATGAATAATTTTTTTGGTCATTGTTTCAGGAAAGAGGTGCGCTTCTTGCATTTGTGTCTTCCTTCATTACTTTCATGACCATTGGTGGTTTCCCTTCCTTTGTTGAAGATATGAAGGTATATATGTATTCTGCTCTCTTCATTGAAATGATCCATACTAGCCATGAGATTTTTAACACTACATATATAATTAACTAAGAGAGTAAGTAATTCACTAAAATCTAATGAAAGATGACAAGCTATACTAGTAGGAAAGATATTACAATATATTAAGTCCTATGTCGATTGATTAGAAGGGTCTTGACGCAAGTCTAATCACAGTATCTGTCATTTACTGATGAAGCAGGTATTTGAAAGGGAAAGGCTAAATGGGCACTATGGAGTGACAGCCTATGTAATAGGGAACACCTTATCTTCAATCCCATACCTATTCCTCATCAGTCTCATTCCTGGAGTCATAGCCTACTACCCCCCAGGCCTTCAAAAATCTGTTGAAAAGTTCGTGTTCTTCTTCAGCGTCTTGTTTTCATGTTTGATGCTAGTTGAAAGCCTGATGATGATAGTGGCGAGCATCATTCCTGACTTCCTCATGGGAATCATAATTGGTGCTGGTATTCAAACCATCATGATCCTAGCAGGAGGCTTTTTCAAAGTTCCAAATGCACTTCCTAGAATCATCTGGAAGTATCCTCTACACTACGTCGCCTTCCATAGATATGCCTACCAAGGACTGTTCAAGAACGAGTTTGAAGGACTCATGTTTGGTAGTTCAAGTGGGGAAGATATTTTAAGAAGCAAATGGCAAGTTAACATGAGCTATTCTAAGTGGGTTGATCTTGCCATTCTTCTGGGGATGATTGTTTTGTACAGAGTTGTGTTCTTGGTGATCATCAAGGGCACCGAGAAGATGAAGCCCTTATTTGCTTCTTTGTTTTCTGGACCTCCTAGGAGTCATGGCCCATCCAAATGCTACTCCCTTACATGAATGGACTGCATAATATCCAATGAGTAATTAGAATATATAAGCTAACATTTGTGAACTATATATGTTTGTATACATACAAATTCAGTGTACTTAGACTCGACAAATGAAATGTATTTACTGATTGTTAGAATATTAGTTAGTGGATAAGTTAGTTGGTAGTTATTTCTAACTCACTCAATGTGGGGATGTACTTTATATATATAAAGACCTATTTACTTCATACGTACGAGGGGGGAGATTAGATCCTCACATGAAAGGGGTTAACTTGGTCATCATCTTAAAAAAAAAGGTTTAGTGGTTTCTATGTGCATCCCCGTTAAAGGGTTTTGTTATCCTCATTATTTTGACTCATTATCAATAAAGACATGGTTTTTCCTCGTTTTCAAATTGCTAACACAAATATCAGTGTAATTTAAATAAAGGTTAATATGCAAACTACTTATGAAGTATTCGTGAATTGGCACCATAAAGTTTCTTTAGGTTCAAAAGTATACGAGAAAATTAAAAAATTGTGCAAAAATGTTTAACTTTGTTATGTTGTTATTCAACACCTGCTCTCCCAGATGAAGTTATATTCCTTTCTGGCTTTATATATACATCATGAATTCGTCTCAATACTATTGTTACTGATATTTTGTGTAATTCAGTTGTAATTATCTTTTTGTATCTCCTCCTTGTGCTTAGCATGTGCTTCAAATTGAGAGTTTGAATTGTTGAACTTGAAACTCCTTCTAACTTCAAAGACAATTTTGATCTCTGAAGTTCTACTCCAAGCTGACAATTTGCAGAGTCCTCTAAAATTAGAAGTGTCTTGGCGAAAGAAAGTGTGGTACAGAACAGATAGAGTTTGAATGGGGTTTAGTCTTGTTTTATCCTCCATTTCTTTAATTTGGCAAGTTCTTTACAAGCTTTTAACTTTAGAAGATCCACATCAGAAGATCTAACACCTGTAGGGCTTTAGAGTGTTCCTGTTGGTTATGTTAAGAAAATGCAAAACAGGGTAGCTGCTAAAAGGGTACTCTGTTTTTTTCCCCCAAGGTGAGAAAAAGGATGGATCCTGAAGAAATGGTGAAGCTGATAGATACAGAATCCATAGAAAAAATCTGATAGTAAGAATGGGAACTGATTATGAGAGTGAAACTGCCACACCTAGTCAGGGCGGTTAACAGAGTAGGCCAAATTGTCACTTGGGTCAGTGATCCCATGCATGGCAACACCATCAAAGTACCATCTGGTCACAAAACTCGCTCTTTTGATTCCATCATAGTAATCGTCTCATATCCTTTCTTCCATCTTTGTCCCAAAATTCTCTCAAGTATTATAAATAAGGCCAATTGTTATGAGATCCTAATAAATGAGAATAATCACCAAAACAAGTGAGACATATGGACCTATTGTCATTTCCTATGATATAATTGTTATTACATTCTAATTATTTATTGTTATTTCTCTTTTTGGTGATTGCATGTATTCCTTAATTGGGACCTCATAGTAATTCTTCCTTATAAATAAATCTTTCTTTATCAAAATAAAATAAGCTTAAAGCTTTGATGACACTTGTTGAGAATTACTATAGACAAAAAAGAATATAATAAGTAAAAAGTCTAAATAACAAATTTGCAATATAAACCTATTATCATTTCTTATATCAAAACTTATCATTGTCAGTTGCTCACAATAGTGAGACTTTTTGTTGATTTAATTATTCATTAGGATCTCATGGTGATTCTCATTTATCAATAAACCTTGAAACTTTTGTTACTTGGGTCATATGCTTTTTTCCTTCTTTGTTACAATATTATTTCATCTATTATTATTCGAGAGAACCACTATGCGATCATAAGGAAAAGGCATAATCACCAAAAGTCTTCACAATAAATGAGCAGTACGTACCTGTTGTCATTTTTTACACTAAAATTTATTATTACAAGTTGCTCACCTATTGTGAAACGTTTTGATGATTTCATTCTTTTATTATGATCTCATAGTGATTCTCCTTTAGAAATAGACCTTGATGTTACTTAGGTCATATGTTTTTTTCTTCTTTGTCACAATATTCTTTCAACTATTATAAATCAGGAGAACCACTGTGAGATCATAAGGAAGGGATATAATCATAAAAAAGTCACAATAACAAGTTATCAACAAGGATTTATCGTCATTTATTACATTGAAACTTGTTACGTGAGGGTTTTTGGCAATGGCGGAACTAGGGAGGAGCTAGGGGTGGCCCTTGCCCCCTCTAAAATTACATAATAAAACTCAAATGTTCAAAAAATTATATTTCAATCTCATAAAAATTTCAATATTTCCACTTTTAGTCCACTAAAAGTTTTGTGGAGGAATTAAAATAAAAATTTTAAAATGTTTATGGGATTGAAATGTAATCTCGTGAACACCTGAGTTCTATTCAATAACTTTCACCTTCTAATTACAATTTCTAGCTCCACCTTGATTGCATCACTTCATGAGGGGTGTCATCGTAATTTTCCCAAAAAGCTAGAAGCTTTTTGTGACCAAAAGAAGAAAAGCTTGAAGCCTTGATGCCTCACTTGCGGAGAAGCAGATTTTAAGTCGTGGGATTTGTGATATATAGGCTGATCTGAGAGCATTTGTTTATGTGCACGAGGTAAAAATAAGGAAGCTACCCAGGAGGAGTTCATCTACAAGAAATGACAGGTCAGAATGTTACTTCAAAGTCTCTTGAACTCACCTTTAAGATTTGCTCATAGGCTTCCCAGATCAAGGCTTAACTCACTCCACTCTCTTGCCTCTTTTAATTAAATTAACCCCACAAAAAACTTTTTACCTTTGAAATGTACGTACAGAGCAATGATAAAGTATTGGCCCCATGCTTGTATTCATTGTTTCAGCAATCGAGGAGTAAATAAGCGAGAGGTGAAAATGAAAAGTTGGTTTCTTCATGGCGACTGGCGAGTGCGGTAAGTGGTAACCAACAAGTCAAGTTCCATTAATAACTAGTGATCTCTGAGTGAGAAAGGTAACTTTTTTGGGCCCAAAAGAAGAGCAACTTGATAATTCAACAAGTGATTCCTTAAAAATTGAAAAAATTAGTCTTTTGGTACTTACAGTTTGATAGTTTGGATTTGATAATTCAGCTCCTAGTTCTGCTTTTGACTCTGTACAACTTATTCCTTATATATATTTTTTTTTCAGGTGAGAAAAAGGATGGATCCTGAAGAAATGGTGAAGCTGAGAGTAAGAATGGGAACTGATAATGAGAGTGAAACCGCCACACCTAATCAGGGCAGTTTGCAGAGTAGGCCAAATTGTACCTTGGGTCAGTGATCCCGTGCATGGCAACACCATCAAAGCACCATCTGGTCACAAAACTCGCTCTTTTGATTCCATCATAGTAATCTTCTCATATCCTTTCTTCCTTCTTTGTCCCAAAATTCTCTCAACTATTATAAATAGGGGGAATCGTTATGGGATTCTAAGAAATGAGGATAATCAAGTCTTACTAACAAGTGAGACATATGGACATGTTGTCATTTACTATGATTTAATTGTTATTACATTCTTATTACTTATTGTTATTTCACTTTTTGGTGATTGTATTCTTTAATTAGGACCTCATAGTAATTTTTCCTTATAAATAAATTTTTCGTTATCAAAATAAAATAAGTTTGAAGCTTTGATAACACTTGCCGAAAATTTCTATAGAAAGAATGTAATCACTAAAAAGTCTCAATAAAGAATTGGCAATATAGACCTATTGTCATTTTATATATCAAAACTTATTAATATATGTTGCTCACTTATTGAAGACTTTTTGGTGATTTAATTTATTCATTAGGATCTCATAATGATTCTCCTTTATCAATAGACCTTGAAGCTTTTGTTATTCTTCCTTCTTTGTCACTATATTCTTTCAACTATTATAATTTGGAAGAATCACTGTGAGATCGTAAGGAAATGGCATAATCACTAAAAGTCTCAATAATAAATGAGTGGTACATACTTATTGTCATTTTTACACTAAAATTTATTATTACATATTGCTCACTTATTGTGAGACTTTTTGATGATTTCATTCCTTCATTCTTCATTAGGATCTCATAGTGATTGTTCTTTATAAATAAACCTTGAGGCTTTTGTTACTTGGGTCATATGCTTTCTTTCTTCTGTCACAATATTCTTTCAACTACTATAAATCGAGAGAATTACTATGAGATCATAAGGAAGTGGTATAATCACCAAAAAAATCTCAATAACAAGTTATCAACAAGGATCTATTATCATTTTCTACATTGAAACTTGTCATTATATGCGTGAGAGTTTTTGGCATAGGCAGAACTAGGGAGGAGCTAGGGGTGACCCCCCAAAAATTACATAATAAAACTTAGATGTTCAGGAAATGATATTTCAGCTTCATAAAAATTTCAATATTTTTACTTTAATTCCCACTACAAGTTCATGAAGGGACTAGAATGAAAATCTTGAAATGTTTTATAGGGATGAAATATAATCTCATAAACACCTAAGTTCTATTATATAATTTTCGTCCCTCTAATTACAATCCCTATCTCTGCCTCTGGTTTTTTTGTGATTGTGTTACTTCATGAGGGGCCTCAAAGTAATTTTCTAGCTTTTTGTTACCAAAAGAAGAAAAGCTTGAAGCTTAGATGCCCCACTAGGTGAGAATCAGATTTAAAGTTGTGGGATTTGTGATATATAGCCTGATCTGAGAGCTTTTTTTTTTTTTTCTATGTGAATGAGTTAAAAATAAGGAAGCTACCCAGGAGCAGTTCATCTATGATCTATCTAGAAATGACAGGTCAGAGTGTTACTTCAAAGTCTCTTGAACTCGCCTTTAAGATTTGCTCATAGCTAGGCTTCGCAGATCAAGGCTTAACTCACTCCATTCTCTTGCCTCCTTTAAATTAAATTAACCCCACAAAAAACTTTTTACCTTTGAAATGTACGTACAGAGCAATAATGAAGTATTGGCCCCATGCTTGTATTCATTGTTTCAGCAATCAAGGAGTAAATAAGCGCCAGGTGAAAATGAAAAGTTGGTTTCTTTATGGCGAGTGTGGTAAGTGGTAATCAATAAGTCAAGTTCTATTGTTTTTTTTTTTTTTTGATACTGTAAAATGGTGGCAAGTGTGCAACCACTCCGGGTACTGCAGTGGCAAGGACGACCCTCCCAATAATGATAGCTCCATACAAAGCGAATTACGAGTGGTTTTACTGCAGCTCGAACCCTAGACCTCTTAAGAGAATCCAGCGCCACATTCCGTTGGACCAACCACATGTTGGTGTCAAGTTCTATTGTTGACTAGTGATCTTTGCGTGAGAAAGGTAACTTTTTCGGGCCCAAAAAAAGAGCAACTTGATAATTCAACAAGTGATTCCTTACAATTTATCAAAAGAAAAAAAGTGATTCCTTACAAATTGAGAAAATTAATCTTTTGGTACTTATAATTTTGGATTGATATTTCAGCTCCTAGTTCTTGTTTTTGACTCCGTACAACTCATTCCTTATACTTTTGACGTAGTTAATACTTAGTCTTTGAATTTTGACTTACTATAACTTTGTTACATAGTTTTAAATATGCTTTTATTTTCTAACACATATAGGTTAGATTATACAACAACAAAGCATTATCCCACAAAATGGTGTTAGCTACATAAACTAAATTATAAAATGGTTAAAATTATACAAATCGAGTTACAGCAAATTAAAATTTAAGAACTGAGTTATAATCAAGTCAAAACTATAGTAACTGAGTTATATCAAATGAAAGTATATAAATTGAGTTACGAACCTAACATTATAAAGACCAAAAAGACTAGAGTAAAGTTGATTCCTACATAGGAGGAGTGTGGTAACTAGTGAGTGAGGCAAGTTCCATTAATGACAAGAACCATCTTTGTGTGAGAAAGGTAACTTTTTTGGGCCCAAAAGAACAGCAACTTGATAATTCATCAGGTGATTCATCAGAAATAATGATAATAATTCATCAAGTGGACAACTTTTTTACTTTTTTTGACACATGAATTCCACATGATGAAATATGCAGGAGAAAAGAAAAGGTATCTTTAAAACTCCTTCACACGCCAACTTGTGTGATTTGAAAGATTTCACCTTTGTGACTTTTTATGTATCAGCAGACCAGAATTACCCACCAAATACCTTCAATTCAAAACAAACAAAAAGAAGGCAATCAATTTGGCTTTTTCTTTATTCAAATGAATCAGCTTTTCCCTCATCATTTACTGTACCTCACCATGATGCTCTTTTCTCTCTCGCCCCCTATGACCCCACCAAACAGTAAATATCGAATCCTTTGTAAGCAAATCCACCCATTTTTGCTAAACAAACAAAGCCTATGCTCTCTCCTAATATCTTCCTAGGAAAAAGAAAGCTAATACAATGCCAAATTAGTTCACTTTCTCGGCAAACAAACACCTACATTGCAAAATTTTAAATTTTTCAAGAAAAAGAAAATGCTTGACAATGACGTGAATCCATTAGAATACTTTTTTTTTATTGGGATTGACAAGTTCTGGTCATTTATAGTTATAGAGAGACCATAACTATTGCTGATAATTTAATTAGATACTCTAATAGCATAGATGAGAATTTTTATCTATTTGATCAACTCCATCCTCTTATTCAAGAGACAAACATTGATGAAGAATAAGAGTCTTTGCTAAAGATGTTATAATATCTCTGTTGTTGACAATCTAATTCCAATATTATTTTTAAAAAAATGACGTGGATCCAAGTAGTACTAATGTGATTTTTAGGATAAATTTATTTTAATTAATTCTCATAAGCAATAACAGAGAAATAATTAAATATACTTAAATTAGTAAAATCTTTTTTGGAAATCTGTCATTACACCCAACTCTTATAATGATTTCTTTGCAGGTCGTCTCCAATATTGGTTAAACTTTAACTTGAACAAAACAAGACTTAGGGAGGGTGATTGTAAGTGTCTTTTCTTCAATAACTTCTATAGTTAATCTAAACATATACATAATATATATTCTTGCCAAGAGGCTATAGATATTTGCCATTGGACCTACATATTCTCAATCTAAAGTTGGCGATGGAAATTTTAGTCTCAGATGTTGGTTCCTATATTTCCTTATATTTATATGTTTGCTTTTCATCTCGTGGTAAAACAAATTCCTCATTCTTTATATTTACTTACTATTGTCACATCTCTCACCTACGGTATCTTTAGGTAACTAAATAGTTGTACAATAAACATATACCACTGTTCATTTTATGTTTAGTTTACACAGTTCTGCCAAGAAAAATTAGTTAAATTATTAAATATACTTTAAAATAATGCATTTTCCAATTATACCTTCATCTATAAATAATATTCTCAACCCTCTCTCTAATCTTTCTCACTTTTCATTGCATTTAATATGTACATACTGGTAATAAACATTAAAAAAAAAATCAAACTAAACTAAACTAGCGTGATAATAAGAACCGAATAGTAGTAAGATAATAATAATAAGTTTTATTTAATCCTCATTTTGCAGATTTTTACATGATATTGCTGTCCGCCCTTTAGAACCACATAATTTACACGTCACCACTTAAGGACAAATACTGATCCAAACTTCAAAGACCCTATGAATAATCAAACAAACTAGTACAAGTTTCATTGCAGCTTTTGTTTTCCCTCCATTTCTTACATCAATCATCTCCTGCATCCGTTCTTACCAATCCATATCTACACCCCCATCATCAGATTCAGCCACGTGTGAGCTAAGCCAGCCTGGTCGTCCTCGTCGTCATCTCAAACAGGCGTCTTGCAAGCCGAGCTCTGCGGATCCCACATCGCCGGAAGCAAGTACTTCCTGCCATTAACGCCTTGCGCATTGTAGCTCGCCCCGGTCGTCTTGTCCACCAGAACCCGACCCGGATACCCTGGATACGATCCGCTTCCGAAACTCCCAGTGCAAGCCGATACCGCCTCCAGCGGCGCCGTAGCTGGACCTTGGAAGTAGCCATTGTTGAAAGGGTTCGTAACGGTGCCAGCTAGCAAGGTGGCCAAGTTAATAATCATTCCGTCAACACCAACGTCACCGTTAGGCGCCACAAGCGGCGGAGTCTGCGGGCCGTACATGGGCTGGTGGAATGGCCACGCGCATTGGCCAGGACACTGAGTCTCAGGATTCCCAACCCAAACATAAGCCATACGAGGCTTACCTCCCACGGGTCGGGTCGCCCTGTGAGTACCACACCGGTTGACGCAGAATCCGTCGACGGCAACGTCCTTGGCGGTGAGGACGACGGTGATGGAGTTCAACTCGTTGAACTTAGACGCCAACGCGAGCAAGTGCCTGGTCCTGAGGATCTTCCCAAGAGAGTACTTCTCGTGGAGGTACTGCTTCCCTACGACGAGCGCAGAGGATCCGCCCTTGTACTTCTCGGTGGTGCGCCACCACGTCGCCGCCGAGGGAAGTGGCCCCTTCGGAGAGTTTAAGGATTCTATGAAGTCCACGATTATGGACCGTTGGCTGGGAGTGAAGTTTCCGTACCACACCAGATTAACGGTGATCCTCCCCTTCAGGAGCTCACCGTTGTGGTACTTAAGCACCAAGGGTTGTTGCTGTACCAGAGCCCCCTGGGCGACAAGCCAAAGACACAACACAGTGAAGACAATGGCATTACAGTAAATAAGAGACATTTTTTGTGGTCAAACTCAGAAGAAGAAGAGGATTATCCAAAGAGCAAGATGGGGACGAACGAGCGGGATGGACTATTTATACACCGAGGAAGACGATTCACTATACAGCTGTGAGGAGAGAGTTGTCATTATAAAAGCTATCCACGTGGCGATTTCTAATTGGGTGAAAAATTTCGTCACTGTGCCAGACTGTGAGCTTCTGTAGTGGCGTGACGTGGCGGTCTAGATGATAGACGTTGGAGTACAGAATTCTGCAGTTCTGCAGAGCATGCGAAATGACTGATTTGACCTCACTCTGGATATATATCCACAATCCCTATGGATCCAAAGCACCATGCATTTCAGAGCAAGTTCGAACCCAAATCACGTGGGTCCCAATCAGGAACACTTCAGGCAATCAGGGCCGTTGGATTAGGATGGAGGTATGTGATTGGAAAGAAGTGTGGGGAGCAAATGGTGATGACGTCAAATTCGGAGTTCGAGGAGGCAGTATTTGAATACAGTGATATTTATTGTATTAAATTACAGGGACGCATGGTGGTGGCAGGGAATAATTATTATTTTTTTCTTTAAAAAAAGTCATGAGTTTTTCTAGGCTTTGTTTGGGTGGTTAGAGGAAAAAAAAAAAAAAAGAAATTGAGGGAGTTTGTAGGGGAAGAAAATGAAGGGAAATGGAAGATATTTCCTCCCATTGTTTGGAAGTTAAAAAAATAGTAGGAAAGGAAGATGGAGGATTAATGATTTATTTTTACCATTTTGTCATTTTCTTTAAAAATTAATATAATTATTATATTTTACAAATAAATTTAAAAAGTATTTTCTCTCTCTAAAAATATTTTCTCCTTTGAAAAGTAATTTCCCTCTCTAAAAATATTTTCCCCTACAAAAAGTATTTTCTCTCTCTAAAAATATTTTTCCCTGAAAAATATTTTCTCTCCCTAAAAATATTTTCGTGTGCATTTCAACAATAGAAAAGAAAAAAGAAATCAGAAATAACGAGAGTGTTTTATTTAAACGAGAGTAAAAAAATAATTAATCTATTATCCCTCTTAAAACCACCCATATTGGAGGAACTTTATTTTTTTGAGGAATGAAGGTTTTGGGGGATTTATAAAAATCCCTAATTCCCTCCCCTCTTATTTTTTAAACTTCCAAACAAGAGAAAAAATTACCAAAATCCTTCATTTTTTTCTTTTCCCACCAAAATAAAACTCTCAAACAAAGCCACAAGGGAACCGGGTGTGGAAACTAGAAAGAAGTGAGTCAGTGCTAGAGGTTAGAGTGGGGCCCATTGGAGGGAGAGTTTTGAGGATCTAAATACGTCAGCGTATAATTGTACAGTAATGGCAAAATGGTAATTTAAAGGACGGAGAATTCAAATTTGAATTCTTTTTTTTTTGTAATTATTGTAATTAATTTGAAGGGTCTTTGAGTTCACTTTACTTTTCTTTGCTGTAATTCTTTTTGGTCTTCAATGTTTTGAAGTCAGCAAAAACACAAATTAAGACAGCGCCAACGTTGGGACAAAAATTAAATAAGGGACTATTGACACTGTTTGCTACAGTAAAGCTATAAAAATTATTTGGATTAAACAACAATTTTGTTTCGAACACTGTTACCCAATAATTTTTTTTCTTTTTGGGGGTAATTTATACATAAATTGTAAATTAAAAAAGGAGCAATTTTATCATTTTATTTTATTTTATTTTATTTTGACTATTTTTTAATCAAATATGTTAAACTGAAAATTCACATATCATTAACATCAAATGTCATCTCATTATTCTTTTAAAATATTCAATTTAAAACTTTTGAAGAAAATTTGTTTCCTAACAAAAATGACGTGAATGATATATTAAATGTCAGTTAAGTATATTTGATCAATTAACAGTTAAAATTAATTATAACAATATTCTTGAAAAGTTATTCAATTTTTTATACTTTTAGGTTTAAACCCCCTAAACTTTCAAACCAAAATTGTTCTATAGTGACAACTTTTTAGGTAAAATTACCTCATAACCTGAATTATTTTTAAATTAGAGTTATTATAATTTGATTAGCTCAACATATTTGATCAATTTATGGTCAAAATTAGAACTGGAAAATTGGGCCAAGCTCATTTAGGTCCTAGCTCTTTAAGGGCCAAATTTGGAAATTAAAGGATCTAAATGAAATAAGCATTACAGGGCCAGCTTTGTAAAGCCTTCGGCTTAAAAGGGCCAGCCTGAAGAGGCTTCAAATCGGCCCTACAGGCCCTTTTAATAAATATATTCATGATGTAAAAGAATAAATTTATGATATCTTACTCATGAAGTAGAGCCTACTATTTAAAATGAAGCACAATCAAATATCTTTGAAATTTATGATAATGGCGAAGAAGATGACAATAATAGTCATCGTACTAATGTTGCTTAGTGGTACTTTTTATGTTTTATGTGAGTTATTTTCAGATAATAGTTTGCATTTGATTACGAATTAGTGAATGTATTTATTTGTTAGATGATTTGTATTGTTTCGATATTAATGTTGACAATATTTATTTGATAAATTAGAATTTTAATTGTTGTTTTGGAAGAAAAAAATAGAGGGAAAATAGCTAAAATTTAGAATAGTTATTTTCAGGCCCTGTAGAACCGGCCTTCACCTTATTACTCTCAAGCCCAACTTTAAAAAACAAATATTTTTCTTACCTCGAGCGAGCCCTATAGGGCCAACCCTGTAGGACTGGGCCAACTTGATTCCCACTCTAGTCAAAATTAACTACTCAACTTTTTATACTTTTAGGGCAAAAGATCCCAAGCTTTCAAACCAAAATTTTTCCATGGTGACAACTTTCCGAGTAAAATTATCTCTTATCCTAAATTATATTTAAAATAGGGTTATTATAATTTTTGGTCTTTTGTGATTGTTTGCATTAGTTTGATGCTTCAAATTTCAAACTATGAGTCTTATTTTTGACCCTTCATGGGTATAATAGTCCAAGTCTAATAAAATCTGCATATTCAAGACCCATACTAGTATCAGTATGCAGTAATAAAACTTTATATTAATAACGATATACATTTGTAATGTTTATCTTAAATGGGTACATGCATGCATTTGCTTCTAAAATAAAATAAAAAAAGTGGGTGAACAAAAGGTGATGATGAAAATTGAAACGAAAGCAACATCTTCACATCCAATGTATTTGACTTACCTCTTTGCAGAGGGAGATTGTGATTTTTCCATAAATAATAAATAATAATAATAATAACAACCCAACAGAAGTAGAGGTTGTGAATTTAAATTTGAATTTTGATCACAAGTTTATTTATCTTCTCTCAGTCACCTTAAAAATTAATCATTTAATTTATTAGAAAATTTAAAAAATAATATTTAAAACTTTCAAAAAAAAAAACTCTTAACTTACTAGAATAAAAATTATTTCCTTACACTCCACAGGTTA
Organism: Acacia confusa; assembly: GCA_037074495.1. Lineage (NCBI taxonomy): Eukaryota > Viridiplantae > Streptophyta > Magnoliopsida > Fabales > Fabaceae > Acacia > Acacia confusa. The sequence goes on along the minus strand of CM073504.1, from coordinate 7,929,264 downwards.
TTAAAAATAAATTTTTCATTGACATTCATTAAAGTAATACTATATGCATCATCATTGCAAATAATAAATAAAATGAAAAGGAAACGAAAGGGGGAAAGGAAGGTGGTCACGTGCAGAAAGGGAAGGAAGCACGAAGGGGGTTCACAGGAAACGTCGGCACAGGCCCCGACAAACCTTTGCTTTGCTCCTTATCATATTGTTATTTTTATTTGTTATAGCAATTTTTTAAATATAAAAATTAAAGTATACCAAACCCTTTAAATTGTATTACATGTAAACAAATTTCCTTTTCCAGAGTATAAAAGCTCGCCAAAAAATATGTATAAACAAAGGTGGACCCACGTGTATCTGAAGGGGGCAAATGCCCATCTTTAAAATCTGACGTGAAAGGAATTTCTTAGAACATTGATATCGTGGATGATAATAAAATATTTAAAATATTTCTTAGAGCATTCATAATAAAGAAATTATAATGAAATTTTAAAAAATAAGACTTGAAATGATGACATTGTAATTATTTTTATTGTAATATACTTTTATTATTAAAATATATATCTTCAACTTATTAAGTGTCCTCCCTTCATTTATTTCTTGGATCTGCTAGTGTGTATAAAGGTAATAATTTAGAGTTGATCTAATACTGTAAGACTACACTAAATCCCTTAGAGTCTCAAATATGTGTCCTAGATGAGACACTTATATTTAGGAGGGACAACCATCAATTCCGAACCAGATATAATTGCTTATACCGATGATTTCCCAATAAAGTTTTAATATTAATAGTGGAATTTGAATTAACAACTTTTTATGGATTATAAACTAACTTCTTAGCAATTGTACCAATTTTTGCTTGCATAAGCAAACTTACTTGGACTTTGAATTATATACAAATAAATCTCTTAAACTTCAAATTAAATCGTTTGCAAGTAAACAATAAACAGGACGAATGACATGAAACTTCGTTGCATAAATGTAAGAGTTCGCAGATGTTTATGGTAACGTTTCAAAAGTTAGAGAATTATTTCGGAAAAAAAAAAAGAGTTATTTACATATGATATAAGATTTAAAGCAACTTTGTATAATTTAGTTAAACTTATATTAAATATTTGAGTGAAAAATAGTTGAATTATCTTAGACTATAATTATTATTATTTTTTAATTTTTGTGACAAAATTTCAAAAAAAAAATTACTCTGTTATTTGAAGATATGTTTTGTTTTCATATTTTGTATTTTTATACTTATTAGCATATTAATTTTATTAAAAATAAATATCCATATTAATTAATCATATGCGTATGCTTCTTTCTTTCCTTCATAAAGTCTTAAATATAGGCTTGTTTGACATAGCTGCAAAACCCCAAAAAGAAAAAAGTCTAGTAACAAAGAAAATGTGAAAAAAATGTGTTTGGGATGGCTTTTGGGAGAAAAATTGCTTATTGAGTGAAGCTATTTTTTGGAGTTTTTAGGTCCATTATAGTAGCTTCTTACTTTTTAGAGATGAATTGAAAGGCAAAGATGCCTATTTTCTCCCAACAATAATCACGAGAAGGATAACCCTTTTCTTTACTTTCATTGTTATTGTCGTATCTTTGTTTCACTTTCATTCTAATTGGTAGTGTTTGTCTTTTTGTACAATTTTTTTTTTTTTGTTTTTTCAAGTTGGTATTGTTTATCTCATTTTGACTTGATAGGTAGTTTTTTTTAATAATTTATTTTGGGTAGCCTAATAGTTGGTATTTGTTATTTATGTTTATTTCTTTTTTTAATCAATTTTATCTCAAATTATCGCATAATATATAATATGCGCGAGCGCGCGTTAGTTAATAAGGGTCTGTAAGAAATATCTCATGTGGCTATGATAAATGTATATGATTTAATAATTAATGAAGGGGCTAAATGACTCTTGGTAAATGAGTTTTGGGAAAAAGCTTATTGACTGCTTGATGGGAGCAGTTATATCCCTAGGATGTACATGTCTTTTAGATACAAAAGTTATTTAAATGATAGAAACTTGTCCATTCACTCTCTAACCATTATAGATGCCTCTAGTTTTCCATCAAGAAGAAAGAGCATCTAAATAAGGGTAAAGAGAATAATAAAGGTTTCAATTATCATGTTGCAAGTTATGTATAATGAAGTATCGATTCCGCAATTATGGATAAAGATTAATATATCTTGACTTAAACCAATATTATTGTGAAAGTCATGAGTTCTTAAGATTCTTATTCATGTTTTTATTACTGGATGTTTGAGCATGAAATTATAGAAAAAACTTATAGGGTCTATTTGGGATGGCATCAAAAGAAGGAAAAAACACATGACAGTGAAAACATGATTTTTAAGTGTTTAGGAAAGCTTTATCATTTGATAGACTTTTAGGTTTGAAGTCACTTTTTAGCTAAAGCCACTTCTTAGAACTTCATCACCATCACAGTGGCTTCACTTTTTTTCTTGGAAATGACTGTGCAGGACAAAAACTATCATCACACTGTAAGGGAAAATGAAGGACTTGTGAGTTTAATCTTGTGTGGGGTGGGGAATTTATAGCCGAGACTTTCTTGAAATGATTTTAGTATATTGATTTTTTACATTTGATATATCTTTAAAACGATGCATGTGACAATGTGAAGATGTCTTAAATACAATTTAAAATGTGAGTGTGTGTATTTACATAATACTCCTTTTGATATAAAATAAAGGACAAAATTTACAGTGTAAATTATACTACAAACTTTTTCTTGCACCACAAACTTTTAATTTTAAAAGATTAAATATAAGAAATATTTTTCAAGAGTTTTTAGAGAAATTTAGAAGAAGAAAAAATCAAATATTCATTCATGTCCTTTTAAGTCATTTTTCATCTCAATTGACTTTTCAAACGTTTTGTCAAACAAGAGTTCATCTGAAAAAAGTCACTTCTTCCACCACTGTCCCAAACACAAATCTCATCTATTTGACTTTTAGAAAAAAGCCCATAAAAAAAGTCATTTCTACCCAGGACCTAAGATTCATATCTTTTTCAGTCATTTTTCATCTCAACTGACTCTTCAAACGCTATGCCACACAAGAGCTCTGGAAAAAATCACTTCTGTCATTGTTATCCCAAACACAAATATGGCTTTTAGAAAAAAGCCTATATGAAAAGGTCCAGTAGGAAAAGGCTATTTCTACCACTATTATCTCAAACGATCCCATAATATATAGTTGTATTTTTTTAAGGAAATTTAAAAGTTAAATAAGTTACTTAATAACATTATATGTTGTTTATCCTTAGATTATATATCATTTTATAAGTTAAAAAAAATAGTTTGGAGAAAAAATGAATATATATATTCCAAATCACCATAATGTTTGTTATTGTTGTAAAACTTTTTTAATAAATTTTCTTAATTTTAAATATTATTGGAATCAAGATAGTTTATCCTAAATAACAAATTGTATAATTAGTTATAATTTATTTAATAATTAAATATACATAATTGCGAAGCTCAGACACTTAATTGAGTTATGAATGCAAAAAAAATAAAAAATAAAAAAAATTTATAAATTCAAGTCTCACAAAAAAGAGAAGTAAAGGACGAGAACATCCACGTCACCACTCGCTTCCTGTGAACCTTATCCATAACATCATTCTCTTCTCTTACTCCACTTGCGCTCTTTTTTCCTTTACCCAAGCAAATTTTGAAAAATTATTCATAGGGAATCAATAATTAAATTTTTTTTATAAATCTAATTCACAAATAATACAACTCAACTTATATGTATGAAGAGTTTGATTTACAAACATAATTTATTATATTTAAATTATAAATAGCCAGCTTTGATGATGTATAAATATAAAATTTATAAATATGTATATATTTAAGTTTTTTGTCGTAAGATTTTTATATTTAACTTTTACATGATATTTATGAGTTACTTTCCCTTCCTTGAACGTGTTTCCCAAAGTTCTGATCGAAGGCGTCTTATTTTCCATTTTTCCATGAATGAATTTGTATACAATTTAGAAATGCAAAAAAATTCATAGTATTATTTATAAATTATTATAATTTTATGTTTGGTAATTTGTCATTCAAATTTTGTATATTATATTACTTTGTTTTCTTTAAATTTTGAAAAAAAAATATAATATTTTTACTAAAAAAATTAAGTTATTAACTTATTATCTATCATATGTTTTGTTTAGGGGAAATATCTATTTGCGCATACATTTATGCAAAGAAAGAATATATAGAGAAAGTGGCTGCTTAACCCAATTCACACTAAGCACTTCCTTATGTTTTTTGCCTTTGGGTTTGTTTGGTACAAGGGATTTGGAAGGGAGGGGGGCGGAGAAATTTTTATAAGTTAAATTCTAAAAAAATGGAAAAGCGGGTTACTGATTTTAATTAAAAAAAAATATATAAGATAAAAAAAAAGTAAGAAAAACTAATTAAAAATTTTTAATATCACTTCTCTATTATTATTGTTTAATTCAATTCAAAAAAATTTCCCTCCTCTCCTCTTATACCAAACAAGCCCTAAAGAATATTTAGCGAAAAAACAGTGTAAACATGTATGTTTACACGTTTCATCTTTATTGATCCCCTTACATAAGGTTCTCTCTATTTCTGCAAAACTTTTGTGTAAAGACAAATGGATATCTTGATTTCTGTTGAAAGATGTGACCATCTTCAGTATTTGATATCACCTTTAACAACGCGAGACTTGTGAGTAAGAAAATCATGTTGAGACCAAATATCAATACAAATCATGGATGCAATTAAAGAAAGCAAGGATCACCTTTAATTTATGCACATGTGATTTTTAATACTCCATTTATGCTATTTCTTACCGTATAATCTAGAGGGGCATGGAATTTTTATTTCATGCATATTATAAGTATTCTCAATAATATCCTTAAATATTTTTGTCTTCACATTAAAATTCTGATAACATATTAAAAATATCTTTATCTATGCTTTACAAAGAGTATTTCTCTTGGTCCACATTAAAATAGAGATCGATACAAGTATTATTTTTCATTCAATTTTCCTATCTATTCTTAACCTTCTTAGCTTTTATTAGATTAATGTACCCGCCAAAAACAAAAAAAAATCGGTAGAGAATAATGATAGACAATTTCCATTAAAATTCTACAGAAATTAAGTGAAACTTTGTTTGTAACCAATTAAATTTGAACAGTCAGCCATGTTGTTCACGTGCGGCTGACCATAGTCTGATAGAGATAAATATTATTTAAAAATGATTAAGAAAATGTTTCAAGAAGTGATAGAAAATATTATTTATCTTTTAGTTTTTTAGATTTTGACTCACTTAGGATTCAGTTCTTAAAATTTAAGGAGTGAATTGTAAGCAATAAAAAAATTTTAAGGATAAAAAAAAATGATAGAATTTGAGGAGTAGGGCCCTCAACCATCAATTTAGCTATGGGTTACCTAAGGACATTTATTATCAAATTTGATGTGACATTCTTGTGGAGATGAGTTGAAACCACATAAGCATTAAATTTTTAGCAGTATCATTAAAATGATGGGCACATAGGATGACTCTACTAATTCATGATAAGTTATAAATGATAGAAATATTAGTAACTAAGTTTAATGTTTAAGGATTAAATTGTATTAAGTCAAATTTTTGAAACTGAGTTTATAAATGTGTAAAAACTTCAATGATCAAAAGACTAAGGGCTAAGGTGTAAATTTACCCTAAAAATTTTCACTTAAAATATATGTTAGAAATTTTTTTAGGCTCAATATCGATCAAGAAGTTTCAAAACTTAATATTGTTATTCCATGCCATTAAAAAATTAACGTTAACTGTTAAAAAAATGACTTTGACCGTTAAATTTCTTACAGAAAAGAGTAACATTGTTTCATTTTAACACTTTCAAAATAATATTAAACATAAATAAACTTTCAGATTAACATTGCTCCTTAGCGAAATCTTTCTGAACAAATTTACACATTAACTGAAAGATTAATTCTCCCAAAAATTTTTCCCCGTATGAAATCTTTTGAACGAGACCTGTAACGTTTGAACAAAAGCATTTTCACTCAAATTTTTTTTTTCAAAAAAAATCAACAATTTTATGAGGCAATTACTAGATGTGGACAAAAATAAATTTATTTACTAGCTAGATAGAATTATGCATGATTTATGATATTGCATAAAGGGGTGTTGTTTTGGGCGTAAATTGATGTTGATACGTAATGATAACAATCTACATGTTTTATTTTTTTGGCCAACTACAAACTACATCAGCTCAAAAGGCTACAAACTACATGATGTAAAAGCCGTTAATTCACATGTACAAATACGTCATCAATTATTACTTCTTTTAATCTTTAATATAATCTTTAATGTAAGATATTTTTACTTGATTTAATTAGATTGATTAAATTGGTTAATATGACATGTATTTTCTAAAACATTTTAACAATATCTTCTTTAATTTTTTAATTCCCCCTCTTCCTTAATTATTATTGAGGAGTATCAATATAACAAGGGTAAATTAGAAAAACTGATGAATGATAGTTTTTATTTTATTGATTAATGATTTTTATTAAGTTAGGTAAATATGTTTTATATTAAGAACTAGATGAATATAAAATTTTTATGAATGATGGTTGTTATTTTACTGATTATTTACTATTTATTAAAAATGAGTGTTTATTGGTTAAGAATTGATTCTTTTTTGTAATAATTAGTTTTGAAAATACAGAAAAAGGAGGATATATATTGCAATATAATAATGCTAATGATCATGGAGTACAAGTTAAGGAGACATAAATCATGGTGGTAGCCATTATGGTGTTGAACTTTTGAATTTGATATAATACATATATCTTACCTAGGACCACTTTTAGCTTTTCGTTTTTATTTATTTATTTTTTGGAAAAAGATACAAAAATACTCTTAAAATTGTAAGTTCCAATTCATAATCACGAAATGACATAATTAATATGAAGTCCGTAAAGAATAGTATGAAATCTTATAGTAAAATTATCTAAATACCCAAATAAAATGCAATAAAATGACAACAAGAATTTAATAATTAAACGAGTATTGGTGTCCATGTACAAGGAAGTTCATATCTACATGATACCTCAATTAGGTTATATGTAGTCGGTTATAGGTGTGGGCACTTGTATATGCTTTTTTTTTTATAAAAAAAAAAAAATTTGTCTCACTCATATTTTTTTAATAGCATACAACGTTAAGATAGAAAGTAAATTTCATAAAGACTTTTAAATTATTTAAATTTAAATTAATATTTTTACCCTCATATTCAAACGCCTAAAATAAATCGCAAAACAAAATTATAATCTAAATAAATTAAAACCAAATTATGAATTTTAAAAAAATAAATTAAAAAATAATATTATGATTAATGGATCCAAAAAAAATTCCTTAGTATTTATTACTAAAATAAATCCCTTAGTATTTATTATTTTTTCACCAAAAAATTAGAAAATAATCATAAATAAATTGTTTGTATTGACTAACTTGGAGATAAAAAAAAATTCAATTATAAAGGAATATCAAAATATAAATTATAAAATATTCATCAATAAATTAAATTTATTGATTAATTGATCCAAAGTAAATTCTCTAGTATTTATTATGTGTTTTGGAAAAAAAATATCTAAATGATGATAACTCCTTGATTTATGGAGATAAAACAAAATTCAATTATGAGGGAATATAACTATATAAGAACAAAATGGTATTACTTAACGAAATTAATGGTGTTATGTTTTGGGGAAAAAAATATAACTCATTGAATTATGTAGATATAAAATAAAATTCAATTATGTACGAATATAAAAACAAAACAATGTTACTTAAAAAAAATGGAATTTAAGGGTGTTACTATGAATATTAAAGAATATATATAGATATAGATTATAATAATGATAACTTGGAGAGGGAGATTTTTGAGTTGTTGAGCTCAAGACGGCCAAATTTGTGAAGCCAAACTGATCAAAGGGACTAAAAGTTTTGTCGCAAAATCCAGAGGAAGTATCACAAATAATCTAAGTAAATGAAATGCAAAATGAGATATGAATTGTCTCAAAAATTGGTTTAGTAAGACAAAGCAATATTGATAGTACGTATTTACCTTTGTATAGATTGATCTTGACTACCCTCTCCTAAATCGTTGGAATTGTTATGTTTTGTAAACTTCTGGAGTAAAATTGCTATGTTTTGTAAACTTTCAGGGCAAAATTGCTTGTGAAAAAGACTTTTGAATACCTACTGATCCTCAGAGAAAACTTTCAAGGAAAACATAATACTTAACCTTATTTAATTTTGATTGATGAGGTGGCAATCATTGGTGCTATATGTGCATATTAGTCAAATTTAATGGTCAAAATGAACGATGAGGCAAATTTGCTGCGTTTTATTAACTTCCAGTGCAATTTTACTTTTGACAAAAAAAAAAAGCCTTCCGGATAAGGCAAAACGTACCTATGGAACAAAAATGATATTTATCCCTAATTTTTTTTTTTAAAAAAACAAAATCATCGCATCAACCATCCCTCCCCGTCCTTTGACTTGTCTGAGATCTCCGCCATCACTAATGGCGGCCATAGCACAAGCGGATGGAGTGAGTGTACGACCATGAACATGCAGCCTTTTAATATTAAAGTACAGTTTCATCACCATGAACGCGCTGGTTCTTGTTTCTGCTGCATTAATGCATTATTCTCCAAACTCATGCCACACTCCTCTCCAGCGACTAGTTCTGGCTTTATTCTTCTAGTTATTGTTTATGTTTCCTCAGATTTTGATTTTGATTTTGATTCTTTCTTTCTGAGTTCTAGCTTTGATTGGTTCCAAAGAGTTTTATCAGCTTCGATTTCGGTATTTGGTTCTGGTTTGATTTCTTGCTTAAAGCATGTGAATGTTCTTTGATTTTGGTTCCTTTGTTTCGGCGAAGGTGGTTCCCCCATCAAATCATCTGCTGTGTCCACTCTATTCGCTTCGTTAATGGCCGTTCACTTGATGGGGTTTTCTTTTGGTTGAAAAAAAGTTTAATTTAAGGGGAAATGGCGTTAGTGTCTATGTTAATTTGAGGGTGAAATTGAATCAATAAAATTACATCAGGGGCAAAATCGTGCCTCTAAAATTGCCTCTCCAAAATTAGTTCAGGGTGTTCAGTGTACTTTTACCCTAGTTTTATAAAGGCTTCATAAGAATTAGGCTATTTCATGAGACTATTTCAGGATTATAATATTTTGGTAATCTTTCTATGTCTTTCTTCCCTTTTTTTTAAAAAAATTTAATTACAACATTTTGGGACCATCCCTTTAAAAATGCACTATATTCATCTAAGATAGCCTCCATTATTTTCCCTCTATTTATTCAATTTTCAAAGTTTGATAAAGTTGTTTGGATGGTGGAAGCAAAATGGTCAAAGAACAAGTTGAAAAACAAAACATTAGGTCCCCACCATATACAAGTTTAATGCATCAATGGCACAAAATTTCATAAATAATTTATTCCATTCATTTAATTTGCTCATAAGTCATAATTATAACATAATTTGTAATAAGTTTTATGTTGATTAAATTGACAAGAGTTCAACTTTATTCCACACAATTTAACGCTTATAATATTTATTGCAATGTGATTATTGTTGATTTTGTGCTTACCTAAATTGGTTTTAATATTAAACTATAGCCTGTGTCTCTTTTTGTCACGCTACGGACCTCCCCAGATGGTTTAATTTTTGGAGTCCTTTCCTTTGATTTAATAAAGGTGTTTCCTCGCAAAAAATTTAAAAAAAAACTGAAAACGATAAAAAAAAAAAAGCTTTAAGAGCCTATTTGATTTGTATAATCTCTTTTTATGTTTGTGTTAAAAAATATGTAAAACAGTTTTTAAAACATGTCTGAATCATTATTCTAAAAACATATATAAAATGATGAATTGGAGTGAAAGAAATATTTTATAAATTTAAGTAATTGCCCTTAATGAAAATGCAATTATAATATTGTATGCCTCTTCTTCTAATTTTGTAGAATAAAAGTAACAAAAAATTAAAATTAAATTCTGATTTTTTTTCTTTTTTCAAAATACGTAACTAAAAGCACATTTTTAAATAATTTTTTTCTTTTTTTTTAAACTACAAAAAACGGTTATGATTTTATAGTGCGTGAGAAATAAATTTTTCAAAGATGTACTCTATTTAGTCTCTATTATATATAACGCACTTCCAATCACCTCACCAAAATTTGAGAAGGATGGTTAGGTTGTTAAAATTTATTTAAAAATATATATTTTTTCAAATATACTCATATTTAAAACAATCATCACATCTTTAGAAATTTTAAAAAAATTTGCATCAAACTTTAATAAGAATCACCCATTTCTTTTAAAAAGTGCCTTGTAATAGTTTGCCTCAACATTTTTGTCAAAAGCAAATATGAATTATTAGTAGTGGATGGCGAATCAACATCTCAATAATGTGATTCATGCATGGAAACGAGTACGTTCAATAAACTACGGCCCTGAAAAAATGGACAACCTCTTATATCAATAATGGAAAGCCATTTATTTCAATATGAATTCCCTTCCTTTGTAAACCAATTCCACGTATACTTTTTTTTTTATTCTAAATATAAGTTCTTTTTAACCACCTCATCAAAATTAAAAAAAGAGTGATTAATTCATTAAATATATTTTAAATTAAAAAAATCATCATTAACCTTTTTCTAGCGCTATGTATTCAATGGGTACCACCAATAAATATGGGTAAAATTTTAAAAATAAATGTGACTTATTATTATAGATCGATTATTTCTTCTAATAGGCAACCTATATTTTAAACCGAAGTGAGTACTCTTTTTTATTAAAGTGAATGAAGTCTATAGGACTGATAGGCTTGAAAATTGTTATAACTAGACTCGAGATTTATTATACCTCAAAACAACAAATGATGAGGGCCAATCATGGATAGCTGAAAATATTTAATTTTTATTAATTACCAAAAAATATTTAATTGTTATTATTTTTTATGAATTGAATTGAATTTAATGGATTGGTTTGTTTAGTTTTAGACAATAGTTGAGTTATCAAAACCTTAAATTAATTCAGCCTTTAGATACCGATTAGGTTGATATTATGCGTTAATATTTTAAAATTATATAACTTGTGATTTAATGATTTGAATTAGTAATCTATAAGTATTAATGTTTTATTACTTGAAGCAAATTTTAAGAAAAATGGAAAAAGATATAAGTAAATTTGAGGCTTGCAGGATTTGAGAGTCAAATTTTGACAACAAGGTTTCTTTTTGCATTGCTCATGAGTTCCTGAATTCGAACATTGATACTTTTTGATTATGAAATTATATCACATATTTATAAGAATTTTTCTTATTTTTACTCATTATTATTTCTCCAAATGTAGGATAATTTGAAATTTTAAGAAGTATTTTTTTAATTTTACCCTTGTATTGATTAATCCCTAAATGATGTTTGTTTAATTGAACTCATTCTAATTCAATATGGTAATTGGTTTAAGGGCAACTGGGAAAATATGTCAATTTATTATGAGAGTTTTTTAAAAATAAATATGATTTTTCTTTATATACGTGATGCAAGTGCAAGTGAAAATTAAACTTTTCTAGAAGTTATGATTTTTCTTATGATATTCAATGAAGTTGAGTTATCACATTTCCTATATAATTACCTATGAAGTAACTTTACAGTTCTCCTATCTTGTTTTATTATTTTTTAAAGGTTTGTTATTTCTATTTTTGCTGCAGAAGTTTTTTTTTTTCTGCCGCACTTAAATTAAAGTGAGTGAATTTTATTAATGTTTTTTCTTTCCTCTATGTACAACGGGACCCACTCATTTTGATGTGAGTATGACAGAAAAAAGTTTTCTATAGTAAAAACAGACAAATTAATCTCTTTTTTAAACTTACACTTTTTAAATGGGGTTAAGATGCATTTAGTACATTGAAATGTTTTTTTTAGATGTACCAGTATCTTAAAATATTTTATGGAATTCTTCCAATACCCTTAAGTATTAAGTGGTCTAGTAACCTAAAGTTACAACCAAAAAATACTTTAAAATGTTAGATATACATTCACAAGTTAAAATTGCTCCTAATAACACTATGGGAAAATTTTCTTTCGAAAAAATTGATACTTTTGTGTAAAATTATGTTACAAAATACTTTAGAGTGTTGGATGTAACTAAAAAATAATTCATCTTAAAATTCTTAAAATAATTTTAATTTTATAAACCATAATCAACTTCAAGCTATCATTTTAAATTATAATTTTCACAAACCATCAATTAAACCGGCGATAATATAATATCTATCCCCTGCGCTTACAAATATATATATATTTTTTAAAAGAGTAAATTAAAAGTGAATCGTACAATTAGTCAATAACCCGTGAGTCTTTCTCTCTCGAAGATTCAGGTTCCGTGAACCTGTTGCCAAAAAACAAAAAAGAAAAAAAATCCGTGAACCTTATTGAACATATGGATTATTGATTAGTTTAATGTAGTATGTGTTTCTTTTTGTCACACCTCACAGCCTCCAACATACTGCCGACAACCCATAACTTTAGGCTTTGTTGATAGGCCAAATGCAGACTTATAAAAGTAAATTAATAAAAAAAAAAACACTTTTAAGAAATATGGCCAAGTGCATGATTTAAGAAATATGGTTTAAGAAAAGAGTTTTGACTTTTTTTCAGCAATCACTATAACATTTTAAAATTATTTTTGTGAAAACCATTATTTCTATTCTTAACCTTAAAGTCAATTATATCACCAAAATGAACTGAAAATATGGCATTTTTTAGAATAATTAGTAAATTCTTCACGAAATTTGATGTTAAGGATCAAACCAAATTTTAGAATCTACCTAAAGTTAAAGGATTGAAGGGAGTACAAAGTTTTAGGGTGTTTCAAATTTCTAATCCAAAACAAAAATGCTACTTTAATCAAAATGTTTCCTGGTGATTGATGATTATTCTTAATTTGGAAAATACTATTAAATACATACATACGAACGCACACACACATATATAGAAGCTGCTTACATGCTTGTTTATGACCGAAATTATTCACTTAATATAATGTATAATAAGACAAAAGTAAGGAAAATCTGTAAATAGAAATCCATGCTTAAAAAAATTATTAGTAAAAAAGACTTGAATTCTTGTGCTGGTACTTTCTATTATCTATGAAATCTTGTAGAACATTAGTGCTTTTTGTGTAAAAAATATATAAAAAATTTTCGACAATAAAATGTCTAAACAGCCTATTTTTCATAACCAAAAGAAAAAAGAGATAAATATTATTTTTACCATGAAGGTTTATCTTAAGAAGCATTGATCATCCGGAAGATTTTTTGGTCTCTTTTTTGCCTCGAAAGCTTTTATTAAGAGCAATTGTGCCTTTGAAAGTTTACAAAATTAGAGTAATAATTTAACTGTTAAGACTAGCGGAAAGACAAGATTGATACGTTTTTAAACTTTTGGGGCAAAAATAAAACTAAAAAAACTTCCGGTGATCAATGCATCTTAGGTTAAACTTCTATGACAAAAATGATATTTATAAAAAAAAAAAAAGAATTAATGAGTTTGTTTTATCGTGTAATGGGCGCGACCCCATTTTGTAAGAACCTTCTGTTTATTTCGTTACTAAGATATTGTACAATGCCATAGTTAATTACGTATATTTGATTTCATTGAAATGATGTTCCTTGTAATATTTACAACAAACTAATTATATATAAATTATAAACTAACCCAAGTCTCCATATAATTTAAGAAAAAATGTGTCTAATTTTATATGTATATTTATAATTACAACTAAGCATCGCCCCACAATAATCAATTCAAATTATAATTTAGTTGGTTATGTTATAGTCATAGGATTATAGCTTATATATAGGTGCACGGGTGGGATCAAGATCAGATTCCAATTATTGAATATTTTTATTTGTTTAATTCAATTGCATGAGACCATACTTAGCTTCATGTTTGAGGAAGTAAGAGTATGCATGTAACTAATAATTTAAATTACTGCAATAATTATTTTTTGGTAATATGTGCTTGGGTGCTAACTGGGGATTCAATTATTAGAATAATAAGAGCCTTCAACCATTGATTATAATACTGTTTTATCCTTATAATTATATTATTGCTTTCGGTTCATTTGACAATGGGTTCCTTAATTTTTACTTAAATTGCATGCAACGATATGTATTATGGCTCTTATTTAAAGTGAATTTTTTATTATTAAATAGCGAATTCAAACAGATCTTATTGTTTAATTTCTTGGGAAAATTCCTTTAAGATCTTAAGAAACTGAAAAAATATTAAAAAAGTTTTACAGAAAATTCTGATGTCATAAAAGTTTTAAAGAGTTATTAAAATTCACAAATGAAGTTATTTATGCCCTACAAATAGAGTTGTTAATGAGATTTTTGTAACTTTAGAATTTTTTATGAAACTTTTTTGACATTTTCTTTGTCCATTGGCACCTTAAAGAGAGTTTCCCTAATTTCTTTTTCCCTTTATGCGCTCATTCATGCAAAGTTAAAGATACTTATCTCATGCTACTTTATATATATATATATATAAAGGAACCATATACATCTCTCGTGAGCTTACAGCTAGTGTGTATGAAGTGAAAAATGAATTAGGTGTTTTTATATTAATTTTAAATACAATTAATAAAGTCTACAAAAGTGTTCGATGCAACTACTATCATCTATATTATTTGATGCCACCACATCCGTGAGGCTTAGAGTAGTATTTGCATGTTGAATCTCTTGAATCATGATTGTATGAATCATCCAATACCTTAGCATATTAAATTCTAACTAATTCAGATTAATTCGAGTTAAACTCTGTCTCATGTGTATGAAAATTTATACTAAATCAGTCGAGTTGACTCAGAAATTAATTAACCCTTTTCTTTCTAATTAATCTTGTATTTCATTTAAACCGACCATATACTAACACGAGAACAACCCAATGGGTTAGACCGGTTGACCAAATTGGATATTGTTCCCTCTTTATTATGCCTAAAACAATGTTATTTTGATTTAATTAAAAAGATTAGCAGTCCATGATCATATTTGTTCTTTAGCTGTTTAGTAACTTTATTTTATTGGGTTTTGTGTGGTTCATGCATGAACATTCTATTTGTACATGGATTAATGCCCTTTTCATTTAAATATTACCTTTTCATAATTATATATATAATAATATTTTTGAATATTTAAATTCAATTATATTATTTTAATCATTACCCATTTGATCCTATTTCAACCAGGAACTCTTAAACTGCTACTTCGACAAATCCATTTTTCATTTTTCTAAGACTTAGAGATCATCATCAAAGTAAGTTTTGCCTCTCCCAACCACGTCTTTTTCATGCATACAATCCGGTTCAAATCTAGGACATCATTCTCAAGGACCCAATTGCCATCTACGTACAAATCATACCATGATGTGTTAGTTCATGTTTCAATGCCTTAAGAAACTCTTTCAAAAACATTTAAATTCATACGAATTTGATCTAATTTATATTAATTTAAGTGAAACATAATCCCTTTCATTGAGATATTGAGATATGTGCTTGCTGGTTTTCATCCTTATCCTCATGTTCAAATATTAAGAGCAATATTTATCTATTTGTGTTTCTTAGTGTGTGTGTGTAGACACACAATGCACAAACTATTAAAGCAATTTGAGTTTTATAATTACATAGATGTATGGCCGACCCATCATCAATAATCAATTCAGATATATATATATTTTTTTAATTATAGGTGCACGGGTGGGATCTAGGGATTCTAATTATTAATTTTTTTTTTAAAAAAGTATATTTAGCATTTAATTGCACGAGAGACCAAACTTAATGTTCGAGTAAGCAAGAGTATTAGACTAATACATTTGGATTATTATAATGGTTTGTTTGATCCCCACCAAACATAATTATATTTGGTAGTAACTTGGGATTCAATTATTATAATCCTTTAAAAGTGCCTTTGGCTTGTTTGATGGTGGTTTTAAAATAATGAATAAAACTCTACGGAATAGAGAATTTCAACAATTATTTTGTCTATTTATGTATATATTTCATGCTCACAATATATATGCATGCATTTTTAAGGTCCTTAATTCTGTCATTTAAACAAGAAAAATGTTTCTCTTAACAGCCAATTTGAAAAGGTTCCATCCATATATATGACAATAAAACTTGATGAACAATGTCCCAGTGCTGTTCTGCTTGTTAGTAAACTCTAATCATTATCTGATTAAAATTACTTTTTTTATAAATAAAATTATCTAATATTCCATATAATATTATTGAACTTGGTTTGATCATTATTAAATTCAAATTGGACATAGTTTTTGGCACATAACGTGGTGATAGATTTGTAAATGTGATCTTTTTTCGTAACTCTTGATATTACATGAGGAATCAACTTCTTTCATTTTTTTTTCCTACATAGCCATCTAACATTCGAGTATTGTTCGGATTATTTTGCCAACAATCAAAATCCATTTTATTAATATCATCGCTTGTTGGTTCATTTTCTTTTATTTTTGATATTATCATTTGATATTGAGATATTCAATTCGGGATTCATGAATTCCCCTTGTATTATAAGTCACTTAATCAACTTAAAAATACAATTTTTATTTCAAAATTTGGGATCCGGCTCCCATCCTCTTCTTTATCTCAGCCATTGAATTAAAATATAAACGATTCAGATTTCATCATTTATAAAAATATTAAAAAAATATTAAATTATTAAAAAATATTTTAAAATAATATTTTTTAAAAAAGATAAAATCTGGATCATTCAAATTTCAATCCAACGATTGACATTAAGAAAGAGATAGGAAGGGAAGAGAATGAAAGCCACATCCCAAAATTTGAGACCAAATAGCACCCATCAAACTTAGATATTATAGATTCGGGCCGAAGGACTATCTAGGCTTGGGCCTACAATATTGTTCATAGTGTATTTTGGGCCAGACACTTTAAAGTACCTGAACTTTATATATATATATATATATAAAATAAATTTTTTAATAATAATAAAATACTCCCCCTGCTCATTTTTATTTTTAAAAGAGGGCAAATCCAAATGAAAAATGGAGAAACTCGTTGTTATGTATGATGAGCATATAAGAATGATCAAAATGGGCACGACGATGCCATAACATAAGAACAATTTATTGTAAGAATATCTTAGATTTAAAATTTGTATTATGATTTTATTCATCCATAAATTATAATGTTTAAACAATAATAATACTTAGAGGCTCTATCCCCCCCCCCCCTCTTAAGTGGGGAGAGCTTCTCTTTTGTCATTGGGTGAGCTTTTTTCTCAACGTTTACCACCCAGGTTTTTGTTGGGGTGAAGATGTTTGTATTTTGTGTTGACCTCCATTTATTTTCATGTTTCTTTGGGCTTCTTGTTGTGATGTTGATTTTTTGTGACAATAAATCAAGTTGGGAGTTTCATTGGCCGCAAATCTCCCCTGGTGGAGATGTTTCACGATTTAATTTTAAGGTTGATAATTGATAACTATAGTTTTTTATATTGTTGGCTCCATATTTCAAAAGATTGTTATAGATTATTGGTACCGACAAAACTGAAGCGCATGTCATGGTCGAAACTATGCGCTTCATTGTGCAATTGATGATTTCTCTGTCTTCATTTTTTTCATTGGTGTTTGGGGGTGTTTTTCCTTCTATTATGGATTATTGGTAACAACCAATTTGATTTCTTTATTGTCAATAAAAGTGATAGAACTTTTGGGATGGTTTGTGAAACAACCATTTCTTACAATAACTTTGTTGCTGATGACAACGTTTTTCAACTCACAGTTCCAGTGAAAGGGTTATGAAGGTAATAGGGTTCTTGGCTATGACGATGACTCCCTCTCATCTATTTTAGGGTTAGGTTATTTTTAGGGGTTTTTTGTATTGTTATGTATTTGAACTTTCTTTTTGCAAACTTTTTAATTTGAGCTTCTATCTCTCATTGGGTTAGTTTTAATGAAATATATTTTTTGGTAAAAAGAAAAACAATAGTAATACTTATCTAATAAAATTGAGTTTAATGGAATGAGTTAATTTCTCACATCGTAATGAATTAAGGCCAAGATGATTTTACCATAGAAATGGTCAAGATGATCAAGCTTTTGTCAACCATCTGGATGAAGAGGAATCAAATCACATATTAGAAGATCAAACCAGTCCTTCCTTCAGAAGTAATCAACGAAATTGGTCTTGCTGCTTCAGCAATTGTTTTGGCTTTCAAGGATTGAAATTTAGCAGAAGTTAGTCCTCCATCTCTTTCTCATGTGAGTCTCTCAACAAACATCATTCCTGAAAATGGATGAACTATCTTCATAAGGAAAGGAAAGAGAAGAACACTACCAATTTGTCAACACTGGACATGTTTCCAAAACCAGTCAATTCAATCTTTTATGTGGGCAAAGAACTACAATGAAGCTTTTTATCTCATTGCATTGCTTAAGGGGAGCATTACTATAAATTTCAAATTCATATTTCTTTTCAGATTCCCCAAAGTTCACATCTTTTGCTTCAAGAAACTCTTCTGGCCACCAAAAGGGGTTAGACCAAGCACTAGCAACATTTTGTATAAGGATGTAGGTACCTTACTAGAATTATTTTAGTCTGATCAGGTGAGAAAGGTAATGAACGAAAGTCAAAAAAATTTTCTTTCATGCAATCATGTTCAGTGATGATCGCAGATTTATGATGTACTATCATTTAATTGCTTTTGATGAAAATTGTTCTTTTAGAAATACCTATATTTAATATCCAGCAGAATGATGATGATTGATGAGAGATAAGGAAAAAGTTAGTCAACGAGAGAATCTTGTTCCACGTGTGTGTAAATTCATAATAACTTTAATGGTCAATAAAATAACATCATATGATTACATACAAATAGTTTAGAATATATTGGACTTTGTAGACAGTCAATTTTTTTTATAATTTGTCCAGCCTTCTTTTTTTCTCTCATCATGAACAAATTCGGTTCAGTTTTCTAAGAATTATTTTAGTTTCCGGTCTAATTTTGGTTATGGCTTATTGACGGTTCAACTCTAATCAAATTCAGCTTGACCATGAAAAAAGTTCAGCGGTTCAAGCCGAGCAACTTGTGGTTTAATTCATATATAAGTGGTAATAAAAGCGTTTAGAGAAATGTGAGATTTGAACTTGCACAATTTATAAAATACGAGTATAACTTACACTCTTATTTAGTCAGAATAAGATTTTCTCATTGGCTAATTTTCTTCTCATCTCTCATCATCCAATTTAAACCATTGATCTTCAGGAGGAAGGTTGTTGATGTGGACAGTTGTATCAAATGTATGGTCCAGATTTAAAGCCGATAAGGGACAATGAGAAAATGCTAACATATAGACACAGACACTCCCTCATCTCGTTAATATAAGAAATATTTGAGTTGTTAATTTTGATCTTAAATATGAGATATATTTTTTAAAATTATTAATATTTTTCTTATTTACCTTTGTTGATGCTTTTTTAACAATAATCAAAGAGAATGGGGAAGTGAGGAATTAAAGAAGATGATTATGGTGTTTTAAAAAATTATATTTCCTCTAGCCCTTAATATAAAACACATTTGGAGAGTTGATCTTAGTCCTTAATATAAGACATAGTTTTCATCTTTATCAATTTTTTTATAATTTACTCATATTGATGTTCCCTCCACAATAATTAAGGAAGAAAGAGAATGAGATAATTAAGAAAGATGAATACAATGGTTTATAAAATATATGTCATACTAACTAAACCAGCTAACTTTCTTAATTTAATCGAATTAGATAAATATATCTTATATGAAAGAACGAAGGAAGTATATCATATTAACTGATTCAAATAAATTCTTTAATCTAATTAAATTAAATTAATGAGGTTAGTTAAATTAGTTAAGATGTGCATTTGCTTTATAAGTTTATACTTTGGAGCAATATTGCCCCGAAGTTAGTTGAATTAGTTAAGGAGAGTGCATATTTGCCCCATAAGTTAAATAATATAAGGGGTTAAGGTGTATATTTTCCCATAAAGTTTACTCTAAGGAGTAATATTGCCCCAAAAATTTTTTAGATTTAATATTATCCTAAAAATTTTAAAATATAGTAATATTGTCCCATACTATTAAAAAACGTAACTAACGTTGATTGTTTTTAATAATAAGGGGCAGCTCTATTTCAATATTTTTGTAGGAAAAATAAATCCTAAAAAACTTTTAATTATTCCTTTGCGGACAAACTTTCTCAATAAATTATGTTAAATTAATAAGTCAATATAAGCAAAGGATATTACGGGCAAAAATTTTGGCTTGTCTTTCCGCTTTGGCGAGGTGACGCATTTAAAACGTTGTATGGAAGAATCCACGTCCTTGGCTACGTTTCTGTAAACGGTCATGCACAAAGTGACCCAATATTCGAAGTTGAATTTCTTGCCCGCCGAACTGATTCGTAAGTCACAAATTGATGCCTGAACCAGATTAGCTCAGCCAGACGTTTGATCTTGGTGAGAATCAACTATGATTCCCTTGAAGCTTTTTGTTTATATTCAAGAAGCCAATCAAGCTACGCAATTGGACGAAGAGGAAGAAGAAGAAGCAAGAAAGAAAAAAGGAATGCCAATGAAAAATTAGTAAATTACACTTTCAGCGACCGAAGAAATCAAAAGTTGCGAGCATCTGGTTCCAGCTATTGGCTGCTTTGTCGTGCGAATCAAGAAAAGCATATCTTAGCTCAACGCGCAAATGAGATTCGCCTTTGATCAATACATTTTTCCACTTGTTTCATATGAATTCGCAAGTGGTTTTCCTTCAGGGTTTTTCAGTGAATCTCGGCGTCTGGGGCCAACTTTTGCGCTGCAGAATTGACTAGCATTGTACGCCGACCTGTCAAATTCAACATCCTACATTTGCCTCAAGAGTGCGGTTTGATTCTTATATCTACTATAATTTCCAATATTCCATTGATCAATTTTCTCTATGTTACTGTGAACCTTTCAGAGTCTTGTCAGATTTTGTTTGCAGCGCAGTTCTCTTGTTAATAATCCCATTCCCTGGGTATTTATAGGATTTTGCTTCAAAAGTGCTTTCCCCAAAATACGTCTGAGCTAAACTTCTTCGAGAGTGTGCCCCTCGATTTTGAAGTTATTACAATCATAACAAATGAATTCACGAAGGTGAAAGTCGTTTATGCGGTTTCATTTCATCATTTGCATTTTAGTCTTCTCTGGCTCAGAGAAAATTACAAAGAAAACTATGCAAGCTAAACCAAAATGCGGAACCTGCAGAAGGGGTATTTTGTTTCCCACAAGCACTACTGTGTATGGTTGCTATAAGTGCCAGAGGATTATTTGCTCACGTCCAAATGAGGAGGCAAAGATTAAGTGCTCAGGTTGTGGAGGAGAGTTTATAGTTCCTATAAAGACTACTGCATACCGATGCTCTGTCTGCCAAGCTGTTGCTACAACTTCAGGACATGGGCAATGGATCCCTGATAGTCCGATTCCCGGCCAAAAGCTAAAACTTGGTTCTATATTGTTTGAACATAATCAGTCTGACAAGGTGATGTATTGAATTCTTTATATAGCAGTATTTTAATTTGAGAGTATTGAGATTATTAAATTGTCTTCAGAGCATTTTACTTTGGTTCTGCATCACAGGGTTAACAAATAAATGCTAATATGCAGAGTCATCAATCATCATCTTCAACAGGATTCTCCTTCACCTTGTCTAGAAGATGTGACAAACGAGCACTGCTCTGTGGAGTTACTTACAAGAAAAAGAGATACAAGCTCAAGGGAAGCATCAATGATGTTATGAATATGAGAGAGATGCTGGTTAAAATATTTGATTTCCCTGAAGAGAGCATACGTATTCTAACAGGTATCTCTTGAAACCTTTTATAGCTGATGATTCTATCTGGCGTGCTCTCAATTGTTGATTAAGATTTAATTTTTCTGCTTGACTATATGCAACTTTTCCGAGCCCATATTATGCTAAAATCTCGCTGTATTTTCTGTGAAGGACCACTCCAACTCAAAAGTTTGTCTTTCGAGTTTTGAGTAAAAGCCCATGAATAGCTTGATAACTAAACTTTTAATTGGCCCTTACGACTTAATTTTAACTGGGAACAAGACAATATGAACTGAACTCTCAATCATTTGGTTATAAAACAATAATATAATATCAAAATCAACCATGCAAAAATTATGTAAAACCTCACAACAAGCTTACAATAATCTTAAACTTCGATATTCCACAATAAGGTATCTTTGATAAAATTTTGAAGATGAAGAGTTTATTATCAGTTTGTTTCAAAACGCCTTGAAGTAATCAATTGTAATTATCATTTAAGCAGTTGTTTAGGTAGTATTATTGATACAAATTTGTCTTTAAATAGCAGGGTTCTTTCTCCCTTAGCATTTGATATCTCATATGTCCCCGAAGAATAAGAGAACCATATTAACTACTGATATACAGATGAATCTCTTTCCAAAATTAACTAAATCAAATTGCAGAAGAAGAGAAAGATCAACATTTAGTTCCAACGAAGAAGAACATACTAGAGTCCTTAAAGTGGCTTGTGGAGGGCTGCCAGCAAGGAGACTCACTGGTCTTTTACTTCTCAGGACATGGGTTACAGCAGCCTGATTTGAAGGAAGATGAGCTTGATGGGTTCGACGAAACTCTTTGTCCTGTTGATTTTCTGCGAGAAGGCATGATCATTGACGATGATTTAAACTCGATCCTTGTTTGGCCACTAAAGAATGGCGTTACGCTTCATGCCATCGTTGATTCTTGTCATAGTGGCACAATTCTTGATCTTGGCTATGTCTATAAATTAGACAAGTAAGTTCATTTTGGGTATTTTGTCTGTTTACAATCCAACCTTACTTTGACTTCCTTGAAGTTGAAATGATCAATCTCTACACCATGACCGTTTCAGATCAAACGCTTGTTATACCTCGGGCGTGAAACTTTGTTAAGGATCTGGCTCTCAACTACTTCTTTATAAAGGCTCTAATATTAGATCACTTCAATTCAAATTCTTAAGCTACTAAATATAGGCCCCTAACGTTTAGTATAATCTGTAAGATTGCTTAACTGCTTGCAGCCGTGAGTGGGAGGACAACAAACCCCCTGCAGAAGTGCCTATGAGAAAACATACCAGTGGTGGTCTGGCCATTTGTTTCAGCGCTTGTGAAGATAGTCAGATTGCGATTGATACATCAGTAAAAATCCTTTTTTTTTTTTTATTGTTTTTCTATTTTCCCCTTAACAAGGAAATGTGGCTGCTTATTCACTACCTGAATTTTGACTGGCTTATGCAGGCTTTTAGAAAGGGAATGCAGGGTGTTATGACCCATCTTTTTATAAAAGCAATCAAAGAAAACCCGAATATAACATATGGAGGGATACTAGAAAAGGTCCAAGAGGGAATTGCGATGATTAATAAAAAGAGCTGTTATCCCAGAATATTTCGTTGTTCTCGCCGGCATAATATTTCACAGGTTTGCTCCTTTCCAATTCATTCCTAGTACTAACACAAGAGTTTATCCTAAGATACTGTTTAACAGGTAATGCTCTGACTACTTCACTAAGTAGGTTTTGTAATGGGTACTTCACTAGCAGAACATCTCTCTTGTAAATATAAATGTCAACGTATGGCTTTTACCTATATAAGCTTCTGGGTAGGTTGATAAATATTAAACATAATCCTTAAAATCCATGCTGTGTAAGTAGGATATGGTTCTTCCCAAAGTCTAGCATAGTATAACTAAACATATAACTCTCTAGCAAGTGGGAGCTTTCTTCTCATTCGCAGAGCTTTGTCCTATCAATCTGAAGCATAATTGATGAACAAATGTGGTAACTTACAAAGCTTTTCTAGGCTCAGAAGTTTCTATTCCCAATTTCTAAAGCACAGAATCTGATTATATAGTTCATCAATGGTAATGAAAGTAGCTTTGGGTTACCTCCTAAACAATATTAAGAATATCCAGTAAGCTTTTTCCCCTATTCATTTTTTCCCTCTGAATCATAATTAGCATTTCATGATTTATTTTAACGTGAATTGAATTTATATGGAAATTTTCAGGATCCTATTCTATCATCATCTGAAAAATTTGATGTTTTTGAGAGGATATTCACATTGTGAGCTGGGAAGGTGGGACCAACAATCTTATCAGTACAACTTTTATTGTCTATTCTGTCATAATGTTTCCTTCTAGTAGAAGGAATTCTAGTTTTGTACAATCAAGCTTTTTTCTGTCCAAAGTAAGAAAGTATATACATTGTTTTAACGCTATTGATGTCTCCTATCCTGTAGCTATATACATTTTTAATAATTTTAAAATGAAAAGAACATTCTGTAGACTACCTTTAACTCTCTCTCCTAAAAGTGGCGCATTATTGTAGAAGATCATAATCATTTTAATTTGTACTAATATGGAATTCTAATTTCTAGATCAGCTTCAGTAAATGACCTTTAGCTTTAAGCATTCAATAATATCGAAAGAAAAAAAAAATCCGTTTAAAGGGAGGATATTATAGGGAACCAAATTGCTTTATTACTTTTCCATCATTTGTGACAAATGATTCTTTTATATAGAACAGGAATATGCATGACAAAATATAGCTACCCTTTCGTAACAAAACCATGCAGCATGTAAATTCCCTGCTTTCAGACATAATATGTACTTTGAAACTGAAAAATTTGACGCTACCTTTTTCAAAATGAGACTAACAGCTTGGACCCATCATTCATTCTTGATCCAGAAAATGAATTTTCTTTTCTTCACCTTCATTCACTTGACTTCCTGAGACAATATAATGTTACTTTTTTTTAGATCTTCAGATCATGAATGGGAAAACCAGAAATTGAACATAAACTGGGTGCTTACTTTGACACTTCCAACTAAACTCTTTCATGAGCGCAAGGGAAAAAAGGAGAAAATCACAAAGAGGAAAAAAGAAGAAGAATATTCAACAGTTCATCTGTACCACCCATGTAGTGAATGTTACATATGATCTCATGATGTTCTTGCTTGTCATACAGCTAAATCTATAATTAAAAATATAATGTAATGTAAAAACTTGTTGCAGAGAAAAGTTTTCTGAATAACTAATCATGTAATGTAAGTTGTAAAATATATTTTTATGTTGGTTTTTTTTCGGCAACAAACATCCTAAAAATGTGAATAAGTTTTATCCTTCAACTAGCAAAGCATCTGTGGTTTCCAGAACCGAGAATCTGGCTCCTGCTTCCTTTAGAGAGATTAAATCAAGAACAGAAACACTTGTTTTATTTGGAATTGACATGCTATAAATGGTCTCTATAAGTTTTAAAAACTTTTCACAATATTCTTCCCCATGAAGATGCAATTTCTGTGAAGTGTGAACTTTGATGAGTCTATCAAATCTATGACCCTTTCCTGTGTGAATTGGGAACTGCTAGCAGCTACTAGTTATTTGTCTTCTAGCATTGAATGTTTATGAGAATTAGAACTCTGGTTAGAATTGAATTCTTCATAAATGTTATAATAAACCCATTGTTTAACAGACATAAGATAATTTTGTTCCTTGTCAAGTTCTAGGTTGAATTTTTGTTTTGTCAAAATAATGTGGTCTTGTACAGCTTTCCTGTAATAACTGTTGACCTAATTAGGTTTCATGTTCACCCAATCCAGTCATAGGGATACAAACGTGGAATTACATGTGCAAAAGCTGTGTCCTATGAAACATTGTGAAGACACAACTTTGATATAAAGGGATAGTTCTTTACATAGGTTGTGTTTAATAGAGACATGTTGGCATGTGCAATATTTCTTCACAGATTAACACACAGAGTGGCTTAATATACCTTTCATAGCATGCAAATAACTAAATTTGCAATTTTCAGTCTAATCCAGTCGTTTTCTCGTTGTGACAAAATAGCTCAAACAATGAGTATTTGGATAATTCATGAGACAAAGTAGAAGATAATCAGCATGGTCATCTTTTCCTCGATAGTCAATGGTTTATTAGGAATTTAGTTCAAACTCATGTGATTCAGTAGAAGTACTTGCATGAATGAAGAAACCTCTCAACACTGTGTTTACTCTGACCAACGCATTCAATTTGAGAAGTGTTCTAGACTTCAAATGACAATTTTATCAAGATATCATGTTTTTTTTTTTTAATATCATTGTAGAACCTGAAAGTATGGCAGTTTTCTATTTCTAGAAAGATTGTGCTGAAATGATTTTATTAGCCTGAAAGGATGATATTGGAATGAAATCATATTCTCTGCTCACTAAAGTGAGGCAAAAAAATCTCAAATAAAAAATGACACAATCTTCAGAAGATTGAATTAGGATTTTTTTTCCAGACAAATCATTGACTAACAGTTCATAGCCTATAACGCGTCAAAAGTTTTTAAATTATTGTCATATAAGAAAGCTAGAAATCAGGGATTGCTTATTTTGTAGTTTAGGTTTTTATTCTTTGTCTACTTTTATATCCGTTGTAAATGGCAGCAACAAGAAAGTCAAGATATTCTGTCTCCACTATAAAATACTGGTGGAATCTGATTCTGCGCATGGCTCTCCAATCCCCATAGCAGAAAAAGATAAAATAAAGCTTCATAAGGCACCTCTATTGAGAAGTTTCCTCTGGTTTCACGTTTTCTAAAAACGTTTCCTTGTTTTATTGGCCTCTCATCACTCTTAAAAAGCTTACAAAAGGAAAGCACACCATGGCAGAGAGAAAAGAAAGGTGCAGTCACTGTGGAAGACTACTGTTAGTGACACCAGAGACTCACGCCTTCAAGTGTGCAGTGTGCCATGGCATCACTCGGATCGGTCAAGAGAGCAATACACTGAATTTGGTCTACAACTCTATGTCTCATGCTGCAAACAGGTTAAGAGGGTTCATAAATACTATGATCACTGGTTCTAGCAGCAATATAGGCCATGGGACACCTAATTATGGCTATTATCCTCAGCCTCAGCTATTAAGGCCACCAGCTCCATTGGTTCCTGCCTCTGCTTATGGCTCAAAGAGGGCATTGTTATGTGGAATTTGCTACCATGGACGAAGTTACAAGCTTAAGGGTTCTTTGAATGATGTTAAGTTCATGAGATATTTTCTCATCAACCAGTTTGGGTTCCCTGGCGACTCCATTCTTATGCTCACAGGTAATTTCATCTCCGTTGACAATTTTCTAGCTGTTACAGCGGGTCCAACTCAATTTAAATTTATTATAATATTAATTAGTCATATAAATTTGTCTTAATTGATTTCTAGCTCAAACTGAATTTTACGTTTGCATTCTTTTTCCAAACTCTTTATGGGGTACATGTATGAAACTGATAACTCATCAACCCACAAAAAGATAAGCCCCATGGATATATTCTTTTTATCCATAAAAAATGGGTCCACTTGTGTCAGTCAGGTTGGCTCATTTGAACAGGTATACTTATTACATTTATGGCATGGGACTATGAGTGCTTATTTTGAAACTATGAAGCCAACACAAATGTACATGGTGGTATCTAAATTTAGCCAAGTGAAAAATTCAGGGATGAAGCCTGCCTTGAAATGATGAAAAGAAAATAGCAATGAGGCACTGGTCTAGTTTGAATCATCAGGCCATTTAAGATCTCAGTTTGTCTCGTTCTACACTAATTTTGGACAATTAAAACCTATCTGCAGATGATAAGGAGGAGAAAAACCCATTGAAAATCCCAACCAAAAAGAACATTCAAACAGCCATGCGTTGGCTGGTGGAGGGTTGCAGGCCAGGGGACTCATTGGTGTTCCACTTCTCAGGGCACGGGACACAAGAAGTGGACCGTAACATGGATGAAATAGACGGGTACGATGAAACACTATTACCAGTTGATTATGAGATCAATGGGATGATACTTGATGATGAGATCAATGCAACAATCGTCAGGCCACTCCCTCGTGGTTCGAAACTTCATGCCATTATTGATGCATGCCACAGTGGAACCATTCTTGATCTTCCTTTTGTGTGCAAGATGAGCAGGTCAGTTTTAGAAAAGTCTTCTATGTCTGAAACCTCCTGTGCTGTTTTATTAGAATTTTGACATATAGGTATATGTTGGGGTTGTCTTTCTATTAGAATAACATAAGCCAATTTGATAGGACTTCCCTTTAACATTATACACCTTCTATTCTTTATCTAATTAATCAATGTGAGACTCTCTTTTTAATATATTCTCTAATACTGTTCTTGTTCTAATGGTGAATTGAGTTCTTGATGTAGGACAAGATGGGGACTAAAACGAAAAGGAACAAAAGTTTTCACAATACTAAAATATCAGTTTTTGCTATGTCAATACATTAACTCTTCTTTTTTGATCTACAAGGGAAGGGTTTTACACATGGGAAGATCATACACAGCCCATGGCTGATTATAAAGGTACAAAAGGAGGGCTAGCAATTTGTATATCAGCTTGTGATGATGCAGGATCCTCTGTAGATACATCAGTTAGTATATGTAATTCATATCTCATTCTTTTGATGATAAGTGTTTGTGAGAATCATGGACTTATTTGGGGTTTTTGCCTGTTTTTGGTAGGCCTTTGGAGGAAAGGTTGTTACTGGTGCTTTGACTTATAGTTTCATACAAGCAGTGCAAAATCAACCTGGATTAACCTATAGTCGCTTGCTAAGTGCCATTCGTGCTGCAACCAGAGGAGCTAACGTTGGTATAGTTGCCCTGAATGGTCCAATCATTTCACTGCTAAATAAAATTCTTGGCATGGATCGCATCAAACAGGTATTGACTATAACCAAAGTATATACCCTGTTTGTTAAACCCTAATTTGTTTGGGCTAAAATATACTAAACTCTTGAACTTTATGCCATAGGTAAATAGCCTCCCTAACCTTTTGAAAGTTTACAATAAACCCCCTTGAACGTTCACATTTATGGAGATAATCCTAAACCAATTACCTTGTAAACTTTATTTTTATATGCATATAACCTCCTTAAACTTTGAGTTAAATGTAGATAAACCGCTTAAACTTTGAGTCATGCGCAAATAAATAATGAACAAAACTAATAGTATGAGAATTATTTGAATAAATGTAAAAGTTTAGGGAGGTTTATTGTAAAGTTTCAA
Source organism: Acacia confusa (assembly GCA_037074495.1). Classification (NCBI taxonomy): domain Eukaryota; kingdom Viridiplantae; phylum Streptophyta; class Magnoliopsida; order Fabales; family Fabaceae; genus Acacia; species Acacia confusa. The sequence goes on along the minus strand of CM073504.1, from coordinate 7,900,035 downwards.
AAATCAAGGAAATTATTTACATGACATAAAGTTTAGGGGATTTTTTTGAGTATTATTTAGCCTTAATTTTTTTTCAATTACTTTCTTCCTGAAGGGGTACAAAAATATTACCCATATACAAAATTACCTTTTTAATAATAAAATTACATGTCCTTTTTAGTCCTTTTATTTTGTACATTGAATAGGCCTTGAAAGACATGTATAAATGCCATCAATGAGCCTTGTATATCTTTTTGACTACTTGGCATGCTTATTTTGTGTTCCCTCAATCTTGTGCCTAGTGCCATCATCTGTTCTATCTGTGTGTGTGTCTATATATATATATCTCTGTGTGTGTATTTAATTCATAATATTGGATATGCTGCCAAAAAAAAAAAAGTTCATTATATTGGATAATATAATTACTATGATATGTGAGGTTGGGGCTACAAAAATGGTTTTGAATTGGGTTTTACAGGATGCACAATTATCATCTTCTGAGAAGTTTGACATACATACACAGCGGTTTGTGCTTTGACATGGCTCCCTTGCATCATTGCTCTTAATTATCAGCAAAATTGATTTCATTCTCAAGTTGACAGAAAAAATTATTAATTTTCAGAAAAATATTGGAGAAGTTTCTCCTTTGAATACGAGAAATTGTAGAGTCCACGCCTTCAGTTACATTTTAAATTTCTGTACTGCCTTATTCATGTCATGTTAATGGCAAATATCTTTACCAACCTATGTGTAGCCAGCATCCTTAGTTGATATGTTTTGAATACTTAGTTAGTACTCCCTCTGTTAAGACTTATTTATCTAATTTAATTATATTAAAGAAGTTAGTTAAGTTAATCAATATGATATGCATTTTCGAAAACTCCATGATCATCTTCCTTAATTTATTTTCTTGATTATTATTAAAGAAGCATCAATAAGAGTAAATTAAAAAAAATACTAACTAATAGTATAAATATGTCTTATATTTAGGATCAATATCAAGTTCTCAGGTATATGAAGGGCATTTTTGAAATTCTTATATCTTTTTTTTAAGAAAAACAATTTCAATGACATTTATTGATATTCTCAATTTACTTCAAAATCTTATAAAATTGAAACGAGGGAACACAAGTTTAAATAATGCAACTCATATTTTATAAGAAACGGATCAGCTAACTTATTGGTATACAAGAGAATCCATGCTAACAATTCCTGAAAATGCTACTGATCCATAAAAGAATATGCTACCAACCAGCACTATCCAATTGATTTCTCTTCTGCACAATTAAGAAAGTGAGGACAAGAGACAAGGAAAATAGAGAACATAGAGAATAACCATAAACTCTTAGAGGAAGCTTGTTCACTTCCTGTAACTTTATTGTAAAAAGAAATCATGAATGAACCTACGTTCTAAGATGAATGAAGCCAGGCGAAGAAGAAGAAGAAGAAGAAGAAGAAGAAGAAGAAGAAGAAGAGGCGGAAGAGGCGGAAGAGGCGGCTCCATAATTTCATTGCTGATTCTTTTTTTGCTGTCTTTGGCCTCGGTATCCTCGTTCACGATGGTTATTAAATTACTTAATCAAAATATATGATGTGTATCATTATATTATATATCAATTTATAAGCTAATAAATTAGTTTGAAGGAAAATAATAAATATAAATATTTTAATATAACTTATTTAATTTTATTAATCTCTCCAATAAAAATTGGCTGCTCTAATTAAGTAATAGAGGGAGTAATAAATAAAAATTTAATGATATAATATATATTATTTAAAAAATGAAATAAAAAGAATTTCTTCTCTTTCCTTGATTCCAAAATGGGTCTGATCCAGTATGAGCATTATGAATTTTTGAATAGGGAGTGTTTGCAAGAAGGCAAAATGGCAACCAACTATGGTTTTGAAAAGACCATTGAGGATTCCCATTTTCATAGCTCATACCGCCCTCCTGCTATTAGAAGTTCATTTTAACTAATTCTTACCTATTAAAGCATAACAGTTAAGTAATTAAATGTCTTAAATTGATATTTTTTTTTTGAAATTTACCCTTATTAAAATGCTCTCTCACTCTCTTTCTATTTATACACCATCCTCACATCCTTGTTCCCTTTCTCTTTTTCCTATTTGTATTAAATATGGATAAAATTTGGGGAAAAAAAACATTAATATCTCTCTAAATAAACTTATATTTAGGGCCAAAAATTTTTTTCACAACAAACTTATAATAAGGAAACCACTCCAATATGATCTTCACCCTAAACTAGACAAGACAGTGATTATTTCATCGTAATTACACACAAGTAGACATGAAAATTACTCATTTAGATAAGGCTATTTAAATTATACTTAAATTACTTAATCTGATCTTTACTATAAGAATTAGTTTAGGGGTTTGTTTTATTCCTACATATAGAACTCTAAACAGAGTAAAAGACTAAGAAAAAGATGACAAGACCTTATAACTTTTAAATAGGGTCACCTTATTTTCTGTATTTCTAATTTTTGTATGGGTTAAGGTGCAAAAATACACGACCTTTTTTCTTAGGAGCGCTCAACATTACGTGCTTTTTTTTAGAACAAAAATACACACGTGGTTATCATTTTGGAGTAAAAGTCACATCCCACCATTATGTTACTGTTCACTGTGATGAGAGAGAAAGAGATGAAGTGAACAGTAACATAACGGCGGTGAACAATAACATGACGGTGGGATGTAACTTTTGCTCTAAAATGGTAACCACATGTGTATTTTTGCTCCAAAAAAAAGCACGTGGTGTTAGATGCTCACGAGAAAAAAACTCATGTGTATTTTTGCACCTTAACTCTTTTTGTATTAATATTATTTTATACCTTTTGGTTTCTATTTTTCTTTGGATTGAGTCCTCATACAGATTATAAAAACCGAGTTCTACCCTAAAAATATAGGGATAAAGGGAAAATCCTTTTAAAGCCCCAAGGGACCAAGAAATGGACAAATTTATGCCAACACAAGAGGAACAAGAAAAGAAGACAGATGGACGAATAGAAAGCTGCCAACAGTCGACAGGATAAAAAGATTAGTAGTATCATGAAAAAGTAATAATGTAGTCAGTGCTAGTGTGAGAGGGCAATGAAGGGAATGCCCTGAGCTCAGTCTTGTATAAATAAGAGCCTTTTAGCGTCAAAGAATGGGAGAAAAATTTTAGAATCCTAAACGGGTCGTCTTTTATAGTTATGCATCGTTCAGATAATTTCTTCTTTTTAATTTCTTTTAATTCTTGTAATATCTCTGCTAACTTTTCTAAAGACTGTTCAGAATTCTTATCCTGTATATTGTTATTAAGTGTCTAACATGTTCTTGTATCTTACCTATTTCTTTGTCTCTTTGTGGACATATATGATTTATCAAATAATTAATCATATATGTTATATTATTCAGTTGTGGATTAAAAGTGTGGTAAAGATGAGGGAGTTTTTCTTTCTCAGGGCATTCATAGTTTCTGATCATATGGTGGATAACACCCTTGAATAGTTTCTGTAGTATAATAAGGATTTTTGTTATATTGTTTTTCTATCATTTTATTATAGCTTACATTTTCTTTTCCTTTTGCTTTGTAAAGTTTTTCTATTTTTTCATTCATTTGTTCTAATCTTTGTAATATTTCGTCTAAAACTTCAGTTATGCTAGCTCTGATATAAAAAAATTCTCTTTAACCGCGGGATAATATTTCTAACTTCATTTCTAGATATTTTTTAATTTCCTTACACCTAATTTTTCTTGCTATGTTCTGATTATAATAATCTGGTCAATGTATAAAGTTTTCAATTGTTAATCTTGATTCATAAATCTCAATTCTTTTTCTTAATATATTTATTGCATATCTCATCAGAGTAATATTTCTGTGTGTTACTTCTGTTGTTTCATTTATTTCTCCTGTTTGGTTAGTTCGTTTGTATAAACATACTAATCTATTCCTTTCTTCATCCCAGTTTAGACTAATATCTTAATAAATCATGATTATTTATTTCTAACTTAGACTTAATATTTTTGGTTTTCGTGTATATGTTTTTATATGGTTTATTGTATGCATGTGATTTCCTATCCTTATACGTTCTTCCAAATTTTCTTTGTTTTCTGGTAGTTCATATTGATCACTATACATTTGTATTAAATGTCTTCTTATAGTTCTCATTAACACTCTATCTGCTTCAAGTATTCGGACTGTTATTCCTTCATCATTTGTTAAGAATTCTACTGTTTTAATTTTTCCGTCATTACCTTCAAATTCTATTTGATCTATTTGTAAATTCTTTCTTTCTTTCATTTATTCTATCCTGAACTTAATGTATCTAGTTTAGTTTTATAATATTTTATCATTGAATCTAATAGATCTAATTCTTTTTCATTTCTTATTAGTTCATCTAGATCTCTTATGTGTTCTCTGTTTTCGTACTGTTCATTATATGTTAAAGTTAAACTTTTGAGAGTTTTTCTTATAAAATATTTATCAGTTTCCGGAATCCTTACTGTATTATTTTTATAATTAGTATAAAAATATTGTATTTTCCATTTTTCTATTTTAGCATCTTGATATTCTATTTGATTTATTTGTCCATTCGTCTTTCTGATTGTTCAGCTTGTTGATAAGGACTTCGGTATTTAATATAATGTTTTCTAATTGATTCTGGTATTTTTAGGAGTTTCTTATGTATTGATGGTTTTTTTAGGTTTTTATTATTTATTTCTCTTTTCTAGATTACCCTTGTAATCTTTGGTATTTTATCTTCCTGTTTCTCCTCATTATAGCCTACTATTTCTGCAACTATCATTTTTTGTGTTATCTCTCTTAACTTTAGTATTTTTATTTGGCGCCAAGATGTCATTTTTCTGCTAATTAAAGCTTTTATAGTTTCTTGTAATAATTTTATTCTAGTTTCTTCTTCTGTTTCTTTATCTGGTTTTTGTATTATTCCTGATACTGGTCTTGCTATCTCTTTTGTATTTTCTGTTCCGTCAGTAATTCTCTGTCTTTCTTTATATGTTATTCTTGGTGTATCATCTTTCTGTAGGCTACTATTTCTATTAAATGATATTGATCTTCTAGGTTCTTCTAATTGTACTAAAGGGGTAAATAACTTATCTATATAAATTCTGTCTTTATTCTTGAAATTTATAGGGTTAAGGTGCAAAAATACACATATGTTTTACTTCCAGGAGCGCCCAACACCATATGTTTTTTTTGTGCAAAAATACACACGCCGTTAGGTTATAGGAGCAAAAATACCACTTCCGTTAATTGACCGTTAACCATGGTGAAATTACCTTTTTGCTCTTAGTTTAAAATAATTAAAAAAAATGGTTAAGGGCAAAAGAGTAATTTCATCATGGTTAACGGTCAACTAACGGTCAGTTAACGGTCAACTAACGGAAGTGGTATTTTTGCTCCTAAAACCTAACGGCGTGTGTATTTTTGCACAAAAAAAAAAAACATATGGTGCTGGACGCTCTTGGAGGTAAAACATATGTGTATTTTTGCACCTTAACCCAAATTTATACTATGAAGACTATTTGAAAGTGCATAATTTATTTTATAAGTTACTGTGAAAGGATGATTACCATCTTTTATTATTCGCTTTCTTTTCAGTTCATATCTTACTGTGATGCTTCTAGATAAATCCTTATATCTCAGAGATATCCCTAGTTGTATATTCATCAGATCAAATTTTATCTTTCCTTCTGCTAAATTTACTGATCCTTTTGCTATTATATATTCTTTGTTGTTTATGATCCTATCATCTCTTGGTTCTTGTTCTAAAGGTTCATTTATTCTTTCCATAAATGTTGCTTTAATCATTATCTACATAGTTGATATATATATATATATATATATATATATATATATCCAATTTTTTCTGGTTCCTTTATTTTTGCTATTCTTTCTGCTATTTGTTTTTTATTTATTATATGTATAATTATGTCTCCTTTTGTTTGTTCTATAGGTATGGCTTCTTCTCCAGTCATTATTCGAAAAACTAAAACATTCTTCCTAGAGAATCTATTCTATAATTTTGTACTAAGGTTTGTTTCAGATTATGATCGTTCTTTAGAGTAAAATCTGTCTTTCTAATCTTTTTCCTGTCAACTAATCCATCTAGTAGATAATTTCCTTCTTCATGTTCCTGTATTATAGTTGCAATTTCTTCTTCCATTATTCTTGTTCTGGAAAAAGAACACAAGATATTTTGGACTTGACCTAGGATTAATGCCTAGGGCCTACGTACCCGTGGGAGAGATCAAAGTCCACGTAGTTCGATTACACAGATAGGGGGTGAGGTGTGTGCTCTGTGTATGCAGAATCGTAAAAAGGCAGAGCTTAGAAGCCATGTACCTTGTTAGGTTCATCCCTGATTTATGGGAGTTACCTTAGGGTTTTATTCATCATGCGTCATAATGAACTGCTCCATTATCTGCACACTCCTATATTGTAGGCATAATTAGTGGGTAGTTATTATTTTACCTGATTATAGAGATTTGGTCTTTGAATAATTCTTGTTGGGCCGAATCTGCGCCAAGCCCATTATTTTTATCCGTAACAGATGCCCCCTAGCTCGGTAGTTCAGGCCTCTGAGCTGCAGGGATGCATTGCTTGTTTTGATGTGAAACGCGGATTTGGCCGAGATATATCTGACTTATCCAATTTATGTTCTTACATTTAATAATATGTAAGCAAATCATATTCAATGGAAAATACTTACTATTTTGCGCAAATCATTTAGTTTGCTTCTTTCTTGTCGAACTCGAATGCTTGTCCGAGCTTGATTTCTTTTCGAATATTCGTCCGAGTTTGACTTGCATTCTGGGTTGCCTTGATCTCGGTTATTGCTAACATGCTTTTCCAATAACAATTCATTTGTATTGTTGTCTACTCTGTTGCCCCCCAGCCTGGTAGTTCAAGTCCCTGAGTTGCCGGGATGCATTGACTTTCTAACTCGGACTAGGATATCATGATTGTTGAGATTCCTTGCACGCTGATCCGAGATTCCGGATTTAGATACTTTAACCCCTAGATTCCGGGTTAATATTTTTCAATCCCGAGATTTCGGGTTTATATACTTTAATCCCAAGATTTCGGGAAACTTTACACAAGTGCAAATTTTAGCTGTAATCCGCCTTTAAAAATTTACACGGAGACCAGATTTTAACTAGATTTGGTTTTATCGGAGTTGGCCTTCTATTCTTCTTTCCCGCAGAATTTTATACAGAGCCAAGATTTAAACTATATTTAGTTTAATTGGGTCCGCCTTCATAATTTTTCATATATCCCGGATTTAAGCCAGGTTTAGTCTAACTCGAGTATGACTTTAAGATTTTACACGAATCTCGGATTTAAACTAAATTCAGTTTAAACTGGGTCCGGCTTCAAAACATGATTCATGAAAACAGGTTTGTGTACCTTGGATTCATGCATGTAAATAGTCTTAACGGCATTGCCGTTGCAATATGACTTTTGGAGACTGGTGTGTTTACCCGAATTCAATCATTTATATAAATTTGACATGATTCATGAAAACAGGCTTATGTACCTCGGATTCGTGCATGTATATGAACTTAACATGATTCATGAAAACAGGTTTGTGTACCTCGGATTCATGCATGTGAATAGACTTAGCGGCATTGCCGTCGCAATATGATTTATGAAGACGGGTTTGTTTTACCTGAGTTCAATAATTTAAATAGACTTGGCGGCATTGCCGTTGCATAGAATTTTCGAGAATGGGTTCTAGGACTCTTTCCCTTAAATCCTTTTTAACTTGTCGACATATTTAATTTACTTAGGAATTTATTTAATAGTTGACTGTTAATTCCATTACATTGAATTGTCGAGAATGGGTTCCAGGACTCCTTCTCTAAAATTCATCGACTTTGACGGCGCGACAGTCTTAATTGGCTCTATCGGAGCTTATAGTCTAAGTGCAACTATGTCGCTTACCAGAAAATTGGCTCTACATGAGCTTACATTCAACTGGCGACTGTCTCTTACGAAATAATTGGCTCTATTCGAGCTTGCATTAAAGAGGCGACTACGTTGCTTGCAAAATAATTGGCTCTATCCGAGCTTACATTGGAATGACGACTATGTCGCTTCATGTATTGCCATAGTAATTGGCTCAACCGGAGCTTATATAGGCTTGCAACCATGTCATTTCATATATTGAAGTAGCAATTGGCTCTACTGGAGCTTACTTAAACTGGCGACCACGCCGCTTTAAATGGAGCCCGGACTTTAACCAGATTCAGTTTGATAGGGTCCACCTTCATCCCTTTCTTTGGAACGGACTTCAAATGGAACTCGGATTTTAACTAGATTCAGTTAATCCAAGGTCCTCCTTCACAGATTTACACGAAGCCCGGATTTTAATGAGATTCTGTTTAACCGGGGTCTGCCTCAATAATTTACGGAGCCTGGATTTATAACCAGATTCGGTTAATCCGAGGTCCACCTTTATCCCTTGTTCCTCGCCTTGTGAATTAGGAAAAACAAGATCGAATACATATCTCGGCATCAACGATTTCGACATATCTCAACACCGACATTGAATGCGTGTCTTTGCGCCAATAGTCTAGCATCTCAGCCACCGACTTTTGCATGATATTCCTCAACCGGCATTCCTTAATGGATAGATGAGTGTTGACCGAGATAGATTCTGCAGCCGACGTTGCATGCATATCTTGGCTTGGTATATCTCGGCACTTAATCTCGGAAGTACATGTAACAGTCTCAACGTGGTCTTGGTCGGTAGTCGGGATTCAGCCTCTCAGAGTCTCGGCACCTAACGTTGGCATCTCAACCTTTTGGTCTGCTATGTCGGCACCTCGGCGTGTTGAAACTTCTGCGTCTTGGAACTCAGACTAAAATGAGTCATGACCCTCGGCATGGGTCATGAATCTCGGCATGTGGCCAAAGTTGCATGTACCTCACTTGATATGATGATATGCTTTCAGAATGATGAATCTCGAAATAACACTTCGGCACCGACATTATGAAACAGTTCTAAGGTTATGCCTTGGTTGGCATAGTACCTCGACAGCCAATGGAATATCCCAACGCTGAAAGAATACCCTGGTGCTGAAAGAATATCTCGGCCTTTTTGCAATATCTCGGCTTCAGAACTACGCATATTGACTTCAATTACCTCGGCACAGTGTGGAGGATTTACCTCGGCTCTAAAGCTCTGTTTGATACGGCAGATCACCTTGGGAAATATGAAACGCAAAATTCCATTTGCTGCTGCTGCGAGTATTTTCTTGAGCAAGAAAACCTCGGTCTTTGCTTTGGAACCCGCTTTATCTCCTTCTTTGTCTCGGCTTTATTCCTCCATGCTCTGCCTATCTCGACACCAACAAGTTCTTAAACTCGATATACAGCCGACGTTAAATGCACGCCTTCTGATGCAACTCATCATCAGCATCTGCTTTGGCTTTGCAGGGATGGCGGCTTGTTGGGTTGCAGTAATGAATTCTTCCTCACGATCTCAGCTTATTGGTTATCTCGGCTTGGGGACATTTGAAATAGCCGTAATAATAAACAATGCTAGACACACTCATCGAGTTTGGAACCTCGTCCTTATGTCACCAACATGTGTTCTTTGCCTCTACATTCTGAATTTTGCATACGACAAAATTCTCAACAGCACCTCCTAGTGCTGGCATTGAATGTATATTTCGGTTGACTTCAAATCTGCGCCCAACTTGAATCATCTCTGAGCAGCGAATACTCCTTGTTGCTTTGTATCGAACCAATTCAGCACCTGAGGAAGACGCTTCATCCTAAACCCCAGATATGGAAAGTTTTGTTTGGGAATGTAATTTTGAATCTCAAGATTTTTAGATGTGGAAATCGAATGAAAGAGTTCAAGATCATCCTTTCCCCGTGAAACCCCTCGTCTTCTAGATTCTCAATTCTTTTTTGGCCCTTCTTGAACTGCTACCAGTAGATTTAGGGCTTTTCTTGAATTTCGTTGGTGTAGGAATCGAAATTTACCGAATCCCCACGGACGGCGCCAATGTTCTAGAAAAAGAACACAAGATATTTTGGACTTGACATAGGATTAATGCCTAGGGCCTACATACCCGTGAGAGGGATCAAAGTCCACGTAGTTCGATTACACAGATAGGGGGTGGGGTGTGTGCTCTGTGTATGCAGAATCGTAAAGAGGCAGAGCTTAGAAGCCGTGTACCTTGTTAGGTTCATCCCTGATTTATGGGAGTTACCTTAGGGTTTTATTCATCGTGCGTCATAACTAACTGCTCTATTATCTGCACACTCTTATATTGTAGGCATAATTAGTGGGTAGTTATTATTTTACCTGATTATAGAGATTTGGTCTTTGAATAATTCCTGTTGGGCCGAATCTGCGCCAAGCCCATTATTTTTATCCGTAACAATTCTATTAATATCGTGAAATTATTTCTAACTGATTCATACTATGATACAGATGATTAAAATATATAACATGTGTACCTGAAAAGGGTCATTTTATTTATGTAGTAGTCAATACAGGTGCTTCAAATTGTTCTGATGATGAAAATATTACATATGATATAGATGACTCTCACACAGATCCAATTAAGGATCATTTACTCTCTTTTTAGAACCAAAAGGTTCAAAGAGTAGGAAAAAACGCCAAAGGTGTCTTTAGACCCGTTTAGGATTCTAAAATTTTTCTCCCCTTCTTTGACACCAAAAGGCTCTTATTTATACAGGACTGGGCTTGGGGCATTCCCTTTATCCTTTATTGCCCTCTCACACAGTAGTACTGACTACATTATTACTATTTCATAATAGTATGAATCTTTTTAGGGAGAATTATATTTGGGTCTCAAAGAACATAAAAAATTATAAAAGTCTTAGAATCTCAATATCAAAAAAATCTCAGTTATAAATATGACATTTTCAGTTGTGAAAATGACATTTTCTGTTTTTTAAATTTCTGTAATCACTATTAAAAAAGTTTCTAGTAATTAATTCTGGTCTTTGGGATCTAAATGTAATTCTCCCATCTTTTTATCTTGTCGATTGTTAGAAGCTTTCTATTCGCCCATCTGTCTTTTTTTCTGGTTCCTCTTGTATCGGCATAAATTTGTCCATACACGTAGTCCCTTGGATAAGATTCCTTCTGTTCATTCTGACTGTTCATCAACAATGATTTCTTCACCGTTTTCTTCAATTGAACATAATGCCCAATTATGATTCTGAAACATCTTTTTTTTTTTTTTTTTTTTTTTTCTGATTTTCCTTTCTTTAAACACTCATTTGCATAATGTCCTTCTTCATGACATATCCAACTTTTACAGTTTCTCTTTTTAGTAGGACAATATTTTTGTTCTTCATTTCCTTGTCTATATTTCTGCCTTTTTTGTCTATTTTGTTTTCTCTTTCTAAAATATCTGTATGATTTGTATCTTTTAGTGTTTGTATTTTTGATAAGGTACTCTCTTCCACCTTTGTTTTCTAGCCTTTTTGTAATTGTTATATGTTTTTTTTTTTGCTCAAAGTAATTGTTATATGTTCGATCTTCCTTACATCCATATTGATTAATTTTGTCCTCACCTTTTTGGCAACATAGACTGATATTAGCTTCCTTTTTTGCTTTTTTAATCTAAGCATTGTGATGCTACCCAAGTTCTAAGTACTGTAATTTTTCCTCCTAATGTTGCAGATATTTGATATTTCTGAACATTATTTTGATATGCTTCTTCTACTTTTATGGTTATGTTTTCTGGTAGCTTTAATAATTAATATGTATAGAACATTTCCAAGGCTAGTCTTTTTTGTGATTCTGTTAAAAGGTAATATTGTTCTTGATATTCACATATAAAATTTTCTAAATAACACATATTACAGATTTTCATGTTTGTGATGTGCCAAAAAGCTTTTGCCTCATCAAAGATTGATAAGTTTGACTCAACTTGAATTTTCTCACATATCGCGTAGTCATAAAAACTTCTCAATTGTAATATCCCTTCTTCATTTAAGATTTGTTCCAACCCTTACATATGATTAAACTTTAATTTATTGGCGTGGTTGGCACATTTCTGAATATGACTTTATACTTACCTGAGGTGCTTGGAAACATATATATCCTTTCCATGAACTCTTGGCATAGATCTGAGGTATAAATAATATCCTAACAGTAGGAGTTTTGCTAGCTATGGTCTAATTATGAGTTGTATGATGAAGAAACTCATAAAATATTTTCTTACAGTCCCCTCCCTCCAGTGGCCGAGCCACATTGATGATTTGGCGGGGGAATTCCCCCCCTTAAATTTTTAAACTTTTTTAAAAATACGGAAAGAAAAAAAATTTGGAGAGTGATTGTCTATAAAAAAAAAAAAAGATATGCCCCCTTTATTTATTTATTTCCATGTTGTTGTGTGTCTAAAACAGGAAAAGGAAAAAAAATAAAAGTTTAAAGTGTTCACTTTATGTGTAGAAACCATATTTTGTATACTTATTTGGTCTTTATTTATTCTTTCCAGGAGAGGTAAGCTTAAATTTTTGTTTATGCACTAAAAAAAAATTAGTTTTTTGCAACAGAAAAATTTCGTCGCAAAAATCCAAATTTCCGTCGTAAAACAATTTTGCGATAGAATTTGTAACAGAATTCGTCCGTTGCAAAAAAAAAAAAGGTCGTAATTGCGACAGAAAATTGAAACTTCGTCACACATTGCGACGAAATTTAAATTCCGTCACAAATTTCAAAATTTGTGATGGAATAGGTTTCCGTTGCAAACCCTCAAGGTTTTGCGACAGAAATAATTTCCGTCGCAATATGTCAAATTTTTGTGACGGAATTTATTTCCGTTGCAAAAAATTAAAATTTTTTAAAAAAAATCAGAAAAAATCATTTTAATTAAAAAAATTAAAAATTAAATTTATAATTTATAAAATCAGAAAAAATATTTATAAAGATAAAAAGTTAAATTATTAAAAGATAAATTTATATCATTACTTAAAAAAAGTACTTAAAAATAGAAGTAGAAGCAAAACTCACGACCTCTCATGGCTTCTAGGTTTGAGTTTCGGCCAAATCATTCGAAGATGCAGGGGAAGAAGATCGAAGAAATAAAAACAAATTAGATCAACAGTTTCGACCACATCTATCCAAGATCGTAGTAGGGGAGATGAGGAGGCATAAATTGAGAAGCTGAGAAGCAAAAATAGCGAGCTTGGTGACGATGATTGTAGTGAAGGAGACGACGGTTTTCAGCGTTTCCCATCCATAAATCTATTATTTAAAAAAATTAATTTATATCGTTTTAGACCGTTTTATTATTATCTCAATATCTAATTTTGTTCTAGATTTTAATTATGAAAAATAAACAAGAAAACAAAAATCTGCAAATCTATATGAAATTGAAAAGAAGGAAGGAACAGAAGCCACTAACTTGGAGAAGAAGAAGAAGCAATACTGAGATCCCATGTGACTGAAGAAGAAGAAGAAAGCAATGAAAAACAAAAGAAAGTAATGAAATGAAAGAAAGAATCGAGGAGGGGAGGATAAACGAAAGTGACTTTGGGGGCTTGCGACGGATCCTTTTTCCGTCGCAAAAAGGCGCAATTTTAATTTGCGACGGAATTTATTTTCTGTCGCAAAATTCTTTTTTTAATTATTTTTCTGTCAGAATTTTAAGATGGAAATTTTTTTCCATCGTAAATTTGAAAAATTTGGTGACGGATTCCATCGCAAAAAGGTGAAATTTTGCGATAGAATTTATTTTCCATCGCAAAAAGATGAAATTTTGTGATAGAATTTATTTTCCGTTGCAAAATTCTTTTTTAATTATTTTTCTATCAAAATTTTGCTACGGAATTTTTTTTCCGTCACAAATTTGAAAAATTTTGCGATGGAATTTATTTTTCGTCGCTAAAAGGCGAAAATTTGCAACAGAATTTTTTTTCGTCGCAATTTTGAAAAATTTTTCGACGGAATTTATTGTCCGTCGCAAAATTCTTTTTTGTAGTTTTCTTGTCCGAATTTTGCGATATTTTTTTTTTCCCATCGCAAAAATTTGACTTTTTTCCATGGAATTCAAATTCCATTGCAAAAAGTCTCAATTTTGCGACGTAAAATATTCCGTCGCAAATTCACTATTTTCTAGTAGTGATAGTTGCGGTTGGATTGAGAAAATAATGGAACTAGATATATGTATGTATTTATTGGTTACGAGTAGTAAAGTTCTACTATTATTTGAGCTATGAGAGAGATTAAAGTTTAAGTTTCTTCTATTTTTTTATTATTGTAAATTAGAAATTATGTCAATTGTTATTAATGTCATTTGTCATATTTTAGGATGGAAATGTATTATACAAAGTCAAATGATATTAGTACTACACGTTCTAAATCTAAATCTTCCTTTAAAAAAAAAAATTCGGGGGCAGCCGACCCCAAATCCCTCAATGGTGCCCCTTAACAAAAATCTTAGTTACGCCCCTTGGTCCTTCCATGTGGATTATGAAAGATGACTCATGAAGAAATATATTCCCAATTTCAAGAGAGGAGGCGCAGTTCCTCGACACGTGTTAGGCTTGAGGAAGAATGGTTGTTTCTTACTAAAAGTGATTGAAGGTATGCAAATTTTTAGTTACAATCCAACAACTTCAACCAATGTCGTATGTGGCGGCAGCTGTAAAAAATAGTGTTTTCTTTAGTTATCATGAGTTTATATTTACTAGAAAATTTAATTTGATCTTTTAATATTTATTGAAGGATTCCATTTTTGTTTAGAAATAACTTTTTGATTGTCATATTTTTTTAAATTTTGTTGCCGCTAATTTATAATTAATTTTTTTTAAAAAAGGTTTAATTCGTCCTTTAAACTATTTGGTTGCCTTTTTTTTTTTTTGCCTACTAGCTATTTGGTTGCATCTTTTTTTTTTTTTGATAAAGAAAATTTTAGGAAAGGGGTCGGGCTCACCCACAATCCAAGAGTAGGGCGCTTAGAGCTGAGTCTACAGGGGATACTGGCCAGAGAGTATACATGCTTCCACCTCTACCAGTGTTACTATTGCTTCCTAGACCCCTAAGATGCCTCCCCCAGCACCTTGACTAAGGCAGGGATCGAACCTCCTCCCTAAATGTGAGGAAGACCGACCCTCACGCCAGTTGAACCCAAAGATAAAGGGTATTTGTTTGCGTCTTACTTGGGCATTCCTTACGTTTTCGCACTTTTTATCAACACAATGTTTCTTTTTCGGTAACAATTAACCCAATGTTTATTCTGACTGTTCTTTTTATTTTTTTACTGTTCTAATTTATATTACAATCCATTAATTCCATCAAATGATTAGTTTTTATGGAAAAAATAATATCGAAAGCCCAATAACTTGTGGACAAATTTAAAGCTTTCGACGTTTTCATAATTTATTTACTAAAAACCTTTTATATATATATATATATATATATATATATATATATATATATATATATATCCTTCTTTTATAATTATTTCGTTTTATTATTCATAATTTCATATGGCTAGAAGCTTTTAACTTCAGTTTATTCTTTGTTTTTAACATGAACTTCAATTTCTTCTCACACGTAACCATATACTTCATGAGAATAAAGTCTATATAATAATAAATGAGGAGAAAAATTACACATTCATATAAAATATTTAAGGCTAAAATCTACCAAACTCCACGGAATTTTTTTTAGTTCCCCTAACATTTTAACATTTAAATTTGACATCATTGACATTTTATTTTTTTTACATTAAGTTCATGCAGTTAAATTTCCCGTTAAGTTATTAAAGAAGAATGTCATGTCAGATAAATGCGGACTCATAAATCTGACGTGGCATTTTTTTAATAACTCTCATTAATCTGACATGATATTTTTGTAAATATAAAAGTTAGTTTCATGGTGTTTAATGTGGAAAGAGATCCCCTCATTAGTTTTTTTTCTCCTTTTCTCTCATTAGCCTATCTGGGCCGTTGATTGAGAAAGAGAGAGAAAAATTAAAGTAGTATTATATTGATTGAATGGATATGATTTTGAAATTATGAGGGATGATGAGAAAAAGATTATGAGAGAAACCCAACTCATATAATGTTCACAACTAAACGTCAAGATATTATGGGAAAGTCCTTTCTCTGCTTATGGAAGATCATAGGGCGCTCATATTCATAGGTCAACAACTTACATTGTGTTTGGTTTGATAGGAAGAGATGAGAGGGGATTGACGACTTTTGTTAGAGGGTAAAGATGCAAAAATATATATGTATTTTACTTTCAGGAGCGTTCAGCACCATATGTTTTTTTAGGGAGCAGAAGTAACTACATGGTTAAGAAAATTGAGCAAAAATCCCACCTGCCGTTAAGGACCAAACGTTTGACCGTTATCTATAAGTAATGTCTGTTATTAGAGCTAACGTGGCATTGGTTTGATTTATCCATTAAATGCTCACCTATTTCTCCTTTGTTCTCTTCCATTTCTCCATTAAAAACGTAGAAGGCCGTTAAAGATAGTGAGGAAGATGATAAAGACCTTCGCTGATTCTCCTTCATTATCACCTTATCTCTCCACTTCATCGCCCTATCTTGTTGCCAGCGACATCCACCTTCATCTCCATCATCGCCGGTGATCACTACTCCTCCATTACCATCGATAAATCTTCAAAAATCAGAAGGGGCGAGGTTTCCGGACAGTGAGCACTGCGATTTTGCAGAGGCTAGACTACCATTGCATCTCCTTCTTCTTCTTCCCTTCTTCCTTCCTTCCTCTACCTTCCTCTTCTTTTGTCGAGAGAGAGCTCGAGCTATGGTGAATCGACGATGAGAGAATAACACCACCACCGTCAAACCTTTCACTCTTCCTCTCCACCGTCACCCTCTTCTTTTCCAGCCACCGTCAACCCATTTCATATCCTATTTTTTCATTCTTTCCAGATTCCGACGACTTCCAACCTTTGTTTTTCACTACCACCGTCACCACTGATGATCCCCTACTCTGTCTCACCGTCATTTCTTCACATGTTCATTGCCGATGATATGAAAAAGAGAGGAACAAAGCAACTATATGAAGGTTGAAGACCAGAGGAGGGGCATCATTTTCAAGCTAGATAGAGAGGGAGAACGAACGATGGCCTTCCTCCATCTGGTCCTTGCCAACACCACACACGAAGGTTTGGTTCTACAGGTTTTCTCGTTGGCGGTGGTGGTCTTCTTGGAGCACTCTGTTGGCAGTGGTGGTTAATGGTAGAGCACAGCGGTGATGAGGCGAATGGGGTTGAAGGTTTAGGTTTAGCTCTCCATTCTCATACTCTGGTTTGAACATCTAAAAATCATCTGGTGTAAGGTCAAGGCGAGCAGGAGAAGATGCTATGTTTATATGTTTTAACGAGGGACTACAATGAAAATTATAAAAGTTCATTAGGGGACTAAATTGAAATTTATTGAAATGTATATGGGGCTGAACTGTAATTCATAATAACTCATAACCCAGTCAGCATCCACATCATCATTTTCAATGTAGGACAAGTCAAACAAACGATCCATGTATAGTTTTGCTCCATTTTCTTAATCATATAGTCACTTTTGCTCCACAAAAAAACATATGGTGCGAACGCTTCTGAGGGTAAAGTACATGTGTATTTTTGTATCTTTACCCTTTATTAAATTGTCATTAATGAGAAAAATATTTCTTTTTGTTGATAGTATATTTTTGATATATTGAATTTGGTTAATATGAGGTAAAAAATTTCCCTTCCCTCCCCTCCCCTCAAACCAAACACACCTAAGGTTCATATGCCTTTGCAATATTTTGTCCTTTTTGGATTGCAACAGAATAGTTTTGTTGTACTTAAACAAGGGTGCCTTCTTGTTCATAATAGCTATAGGGTTTTTTAATTTATGAAAAGGAAATTTCACTTTAATAAATAAAGGCTAAAATATATGTTTAGTCCTTCATATTTCCCTCTGGTATTATTTTAGTCCCTTAAATTTGTAAAGTACACGTTTGGTTCCTTAATATTAACACCGTTAGTTTGACTTAACCGAAAATATTGACTCAACAATTTTAATCAATACCTGTTCAATTAAATGTTAATCAAATATGCTTATATGTTAGTATTTTAATAAATTAGTATTTTAAATCCTATTAATTAAAAAATATTTAATCTTCTTCGACAAAAAAATATATTTAATCTTCACAAACTGTGAAAAACCGTAAAACAGTCTTTAAAGATTAAATATTTTTTAATTAATAGGATTTAAAATAATAATTTATTAAAATCTTGACATATAAGTATACTTGGTCAGCATTTAATTACATAATCATCACTTAAAATTGTTGAGTCAGAATTTTCCGTTAAGTCAGACTAACGGTGTTAACATTAAAAGACGAAATGTACACTTTACAAACTTAAATGACTAAAATGATATCAGAGGCAAACATTAAAGACCAAACATATATTTTAGCCATGAATAAAAGTATAACATGGAAACCTACAAAAATAACTCAATATAGATATGATATTTTTGCTTAAAATTGATATTATAGTAAACAAATGAAAATAAAATAGAATAATTAATATTATTACATAATCAAATCATCATTATACCATTTAATTATTAACACAGATATTGACCCATTTGAATCATTAATTTTTTTTCTGATTTATATAATCTTATATAAAATAAATTCCAAGTAAAATAAACCAATTTAAAAAATGTTAAATTTTCTTGAGCATAAAGTTAATCTAGAGGTGAAAAGACATGTTAGATCGCTTTGGATCTCAAATTCGACCTAGAGGATACACCTGTGTTATCCTAAAATTATAAAAGCTCTCTTTAACATCTTATAATAGATTATAAGAAAATTGATTTCTCCTAAAATTATACTATGATTTTTATTTTTAAATAAAATTTATGTCAATTTTAAAAGTTCTAATTTTGACAAAATTGTAGGATGTTTGTGGTTTTTATAATCAATCGATTAAAAAAATGTTAAAAATAATGCCAAATCTATATATAAAGAATAAATTTTGGCTCCACATCGCATAAGAAGCAAAGAACATGCCGTGAAAATTTTGAGTTGTCAGAAATCAACTTATTGTAGCCTTCTTTACCAATTTCTAACAAGTAACAATGTTGAGCCTCCAATGAATTTTCTATCATTAAGGTTCTTATGTAGCGCTTAAACAATATTATCTTGTCTCCAATTTTATTTTTTAATAATTAAATGATATAGAAGTAATTTGACCCAAATTCTAATCCTTAATTATGTTACATAATTTAATTAATAATTTGTTAAGTTTAGTAACCCAAATTAAAATTTTGACAATTCAACCGGATTCTCCATACAAATTAATTAAAATTAAATAATTTATTAATTTTGTGTAAATAAAATTCATGTCAAGTTACTTAGGTCCATTATGTCAA
Organism: Acacia confusa; assembly: GCA_037074495.1. Lineage (NCBI taxonomy): Eukaryota > Viridiplantae > Streptophyta > Magnoliopsida > Fabales > Fabaceae > Acacia > Acacia confusa. Next base: position 7,880,628 of record CM073504.1, on the reverse strand, counting down.
ATTCATAGGTGTGCTTACAAGTGTACATATATATTTTAACAACTAACTATAGCAAAATAACAATTGTCCATACAAAAATTTACAAATCCTAATTTTAACAACTAACAATAGTAAAATAACAAGTGTTCATATAAAAAATTTACAAATCAATACTAATTTACATTATAAGGGCTTATACAAAAATTTACAAAAGTTCAAAGCTAAATAAGTGTTTATATATATTTTAATAACTAACCATCACAAACGAAGAAGTATCATGGGAGGACTTAACCTAAGTAATATAAATAGGTTGATACAAGTTTTGTCCATATTTTATTGTTAATTAATAAAAAGTTAATAAAATATTTATAACCAGTTGATTAAATTCAACTCTTAAATTTTGTTTGAACAAACTTCTTCAAGGAAAGCACGAACGTAACGCAATAATGTAGTAGTATCTCAATTTGTTACCACAATCCTCTGAAGCTATGACGATCTTGAATATGGCATCTAGCTATCAGGCAGGGTTATATAGCAAGTGAAAGAAGTTTTCATGTTGACGTTGGCCACACTTGCTAGCCATCACACTTGCTAGCCATCAAGGTAATGGTCTATGGCCATCAAGGTCATAGGTTTGGGATGAACATGACCGAGTGTAATGGTCTGTGGTCGTCAAGGTCATAGGTTTAGAATGAAACTGATCATAACAGAAGGGAATGATCAGTTGGTAATTATGCAATTCACATTTCTAGACTGATCAAATGTTATTTCGTGAGGTATTTAATATCTGGTGCTCTTAGTTGCCTAACATGGGCATTAAAGAGAGGTTAAAAAAAAAGGTCACGAAGAACCTTAAGCATATACTACAATAAAATTTATCTTGATTTGCATTTTTTAGCCACAGCACAAATTATAAACTACAGAATGAAAGTATTGCTATTTCTTTAATAATTTTTTGTGCTTTTGCAGTTTATATATAATAAAAAATTACTACACAATTGCTACCGATTCTGCCGGCCCTTTAATTAGTGTGTCGTTTTTTGCCTTTCACTTTATTATTATTTTCACAATATATTATTATTTTATGATTAGTATGGGAAGACTGTATTAAATTTTGTTGCTTTTAAAATTGCTAGTAAGTTTGGTTTATTTTTGCAACTTTATAAAGTTGCTTTGGGGATGCAGTTCAACTTCGTTTGGATTAGCTTAATAGACTTAGTCTTTTAAAATTAGGCTCTCCTTTCAAAAAAGCAATATATGAACAAATTTGAAACACAAAATCAAGTAATTAACGAGCAGTCATAAGTTACCAGTATAGTCCTTTTTCATTTCCAAATATAACAGCTCGAAACAAATTTGAAATTTCCTTTCTCCGTTGCTCCACTGGATAAGGCTTTTTATATGAACAACCAATGGTTCAAAGAAAATATCATTAAGGTCTAACCAAAAAATATAATATTAAAAGAAGTCTAATAACATTGGTAACCTCTTTACTTATTAATGATAGCTCTTTTACTTGTTAATATAATTTTTCTAATTTTTTTTTTGTCGTCGGAATCTTAATGATATTTTCCCAACATTTATAAATGTAAGACAATTGCTACCCCAAAAGACATCAGTACCGATGATGCTGAAGCAAAGCTCAAGAGTTACTATGTAGGAATATATATATATGTGTATATATATACATATATATATATATATATATACATATATATATATATATATATATAGTGCAATTAAGAAACAGATAAAAATTATGCAGAAGTACCTTATTCCAGCACAGAAACCTCAATCAAAATGCAGAAATTTAGGATACATTCATCTTTTGTTTTTTTGATATATAAAAGTTTTGGAGGGGTTCGACATCAGTCCCCTATCAAGGCCAGAGAACGGCCCCGGGTGTTAGAACTGGCTGTCACTCAAGAGGGGGGTGAATTGGGTGTTGGATAAAACTTTTGAAAACTTAGAAAATCTTTTCGCAACTTACTAAAGGAGGTTTGAATGACAATAATAATTTATAAACCAATAGACAATCATTCAAAACATATATGCTTAAATGTAAGAGTTTAGGAAAGAGAATATGCAAACAGAGATTTATACTGGTTTGGTCTAATCTTTGACCTACGTCCAGTCCTCAAGCTCCACTTGAGATTTCAATCCACTATCTTCTTGTTCAATCTAGGTATAAGAGAAACCTTTACAACCCACAAGTTTACCCAAACACTTGTGAAGCCAAATCTCTAATTGAGATACTCTCCCTTACACACTATAAGGATATAATCAGTTTCCCACTCAAGATCACCCAATCTTGAGTAACTCTCAAATGATAAGATGATTACAAGGAATTTTCTCTCTCTCAGAAGTGAATGAATAAACATTGAAGTACATTACAAATAATTTCACTCTCTAAGATGAGCTATATGAGCATTGCGAACAGAGAGCATATAAGATAAATGTTGGATTCAGAATATCAGTATTTCGACAATGCAAGCTCTCATCATCGTTATCTTCGTCTTGAATGTGTGTCTACTTATAGACAGCTGATACTAATCCGTTGAAGCATTAGTCTATTGTAGAATATTACCGTTGCAAGTTTTCGGCCCGTTGGAGAAATAGCCGTTGAAGCTTCTAATATCATCATTTACTTTTGGTAAGTTGCTTCGAGGATATATTCAAGTTGTAGGCTCTGTTTATGGCAATCATTAAATGCTTTTGAGGTGCATGTCGGCCTTTTAACTATCCTCTGCTCTCAACCAGACATTGTCGGGATCATTAGTCGAGATAGCTACGTAGAAATCCTTAGCCTGGTTGACAACATGGATCCTTAGGTGTTATCTTCACTGAGATCCTTAGCCGGGTTGACGACACTGGGATCTTTAGCCGAGTTCTTGTCGAAGTGCCGAGTTTGATTCGCTAGGATCCTTTCTTGATGATATCAACATCGAGTAAATATTTGCAAACACTTATCTCGACAAGTATGTGTCGGACATGCTGATCGTCATAATTGAAGCACAATCCAGGTTCTTGCATAAGTGCTATCTCGCATGGCTGGTGTATATCGATATTTTTCTTGCCATCATGATATCTCGGCATTTTGCTTTGTCAATGTGATATCTCGGCATTTTGCTAATATGGGCCAGCCTTAATTGGGTTCACCGTGTTGGCTCTGTTCCTCGTCAGTTTCGATGCTTCATTGGATTCATTAGTTTCGTCTCCTACCCAACTTCGTTGAATATCCATTGATTTACCAAGTTAGTCATACGAATAGGAATAGCAGAAATGACTTTTGTTTGCTCAGAGATCGGTTGCTGTGATGCTACTTAGTTTCTGCAATCGCATTTCAAGTCTCTGACACAAATATTGCTTTATGATGTTTTTTTTATTAAAACTTCATCTTAATGCCTGAAATCACTAGCAAATAGGTTAAAAACAACTTATAAATGATTCCCAAATGTTTTGGAAAGTATTGCTCAAGAATCAGATCATTTGAAAATTTGCAGACAGTGAAACACGATTTTTGCTCATAAGAACTCTAGTTCTTAAATAAGAACTCTAGTTTCAAACTAGAGTTTTGTTCCATGAACTAGAGTTCTTTTGTTTTCTTTTCAAACGAATCAGTAGTTCTGAAAGACAAGAACTCTAGTTCTTTAGCAAGAACTCTAGTTCTATGTTTTGTGCACAAACTGAGTTCTTAAAGAACTTGAGTTTTTAATAAGGAACTCTAGTCATGAACTATAGTTCTTTACTAAGAACTCTAGTTCTTATTCTTTCGAAAGAGATCCAGTTGTTTTCCAAAGTGAAGAACTCTAGTTCTTACTTAAGAACTCTAGTTCTTGATTGAGAACTCTAGTTCTCGTGTTTTCAAAAGGGACTCAGTTGTTTTTCAAAATGAAGAATTCTAGTTCTTTCTCAAAAACTCTAGTTATGAACTCTAGTTCTTGATTAAGAACTCTAGTTCTTGTGTTCTTTTTTCTGTGTTTGAAGATTTTGGGTGAGACAAATCTCGCGAACTCGAGTTCTTATACCAAGAACTCTAGTTCTTGAGGACTTTGTTTGAAACACAGATATGATAAAGGGAAGAACTCTAGTTTTCAAACGAGAACTCTAGTTCATTACTTGAGAACTCTAGTTCTCATGCATATTTTCTTGAAAGCTCAATTTTACTCATTTTAACTCCGAATTGAGTCATTTCAGTTTCCATTTGATCGTAGAAACTTCCAGTATCACATCTAAGAACTTGAATGTTGATAGTCCCATTATAATATGCAAGTTTTTCTTTCTTTAATCTCTTTTCTTCTTGACTATTATTTATAAATGAATTTCACATTTTGAATCTATATTAAATTTAGGAATTAGTCAATGTGACATGTAAACATTTTGCTCTAATGACATCTATATAAGACATTATCAAAACTAATCATATCTAACACCGGGCTCTTTGAGCACTTAATGGGGTTTACGAGATCGCTACCGAAGGAGTCTTAACGACGACAGTGGGGATTGAACACACATCCCTTCCCTTTAGTATACATTCATCTTAGAATCGAATAGATAAGTCTCAATGGAACCGGTGATATATATATGAAGTCATTAGCCCAACCCAACATAAACCAAGATTTACAAGTCAATTACAATAGAAAAAGACCGCAATATCCATTACGTAACTGACTACCGAATCACTTCGAAACTAACAGAAACAACTAGTAATTAAGATAACCCATCGTGTTCGTTAAACGGGGGAAATTATTTTGGAGGAAGAAAAGGGAACATTATTTTAAGCAATTATGCAGATTGCTCAAGGACAAGTCTCTCTAGTTAATTAAGGGTTAAAGTACAATTTTGCATTCCATGTTGTCCAAGGTCGCTCCAAAAGTGTAAATTTAGGTCAAAGTGCAAATTTTTCTGGGAAATTTTCACTAAAGAGCACTGGGTTTTCATAAGTTTCCATATTGTAGCAAAGACACTTTTAACGTCCATTCTTTGGAGCCTAAGATCATTGTTTTCCGGAATAGTATATATAAGTTTTGTTAAACGTGCGTTTTTAAACAGTCTTGTAAATCTACTTATTACAACGGGTTTAGTTGGTAATTTGGTGCACCAACGGGTCTAGATGCATTAATAAATGCACGGATATCACTGATTGTATGGTGATGATTAAAATGAGCTATCAAGCGGGTTCCATCAGTTAGCCTAATCTGTATCGAGGTTGATGGCAACGACTGATCCACAACTAATCCTGCAGTACTGCAGAAGGGTTAGAAGCACTGGACGGAGCTGAGGAGGCAACAGTTGTCTCGGGTGCTGCAGAAGCAGAGCTGCTTCCTAGAGTTCTTCTCACCCCCTGGAATGCAACATGCCGCTTTTCAGGTCCCTACTACAAATGTAACAAAAAATGTACATGAACTTTATTGAACGGGTTCACAGATTCCAGGTCAGGGTTGTGCTTGACTGGCTGGGAATATTCAAAAGCTACAGACTTAACAGAGGACTCACTGGATATTTTTCAGTCCTCCTTATGAGGTTAACATTGACTGATGATCTCTTGTCTGCAGGTTCAAGCTCTTTTGGACACTCAGACTTTTTGATACTCTGCATTGAAACATGGTAAATGTAATTATTAATTAACCATTAAAAGCAAGTCAATCACTGTAACCAAGAAGAAAGTAGTAGTCCAGATTCCAGAAAGATGTTGAAATAATTATTTGACAGTCTCATGGTTCATTTTAAGTGCAACTTTCAGAGTACTCCAAACAATATGCTTTGGATATAGTTTGAGCAAGTGAATGTTTTGTCACTTTCAATAAGCTAGGCTGGTTAAATTCAGGAGTATCAGCGACAAAACCCCCTCCAGATAACGGAAGCAGAGAAACATTGGCGAGTTGTATCTTTTCCTTCCCAACACGTTTCCCCATAAATATCTGAAATATAGATGTAGGATGAGAGAGAGTGGAAGAGAGAGATGATGAGAGAATTAGAATTGGGAATGAAATGGAAGAAGGGGGAGTATTGAAATTATTATATAAGGTGAAAGTAAGAGAGCGTGTGAAGAGACTGTTTTTAAATATTTGAATAAAATGTTGGAGGCATGAGAATACAAGTTAAAAAAAAAAAATTGAATTGTTTTACTTTTAATAACTATTTTTTAAAAAATAATTGCTCAAAGTAATTAAAAAAAAATTACAATAGCGGTTTGTTGTAACTTTTTTTTTTCTTTTCAACGATTGTTTTAAAAAAATAGTTGTTGAAAGTAAAAAATATTCATTCTTTTTTAAAAAAAAAATTGTCCTAATTTTCAATAACTATTTATTTAGAACCTGTCGTTGAAAAATAAGGTAAAATTTAAAAAATGTCACCCCTTCTTTTTAATTTATGTTTTCTAAAAAACTGTTAATTAGTGTTCTTAAATTTACTTTTTATAATAGTGATTACCCACCTATCGTAGTGGCGGTTGATTTCCAATAGCCTTATTTTCGATAATCCTCCTAAATGTCTCTTGCATCCTTTAATCAAATCTTCTTCTTCATTAATTTCCTGCAAACATAAGCTCTTTCTCCATTTGTGGCTGCTTCTTCCTTATTTTTGTTCACTTTGCTAGTTCAACATATTCAGTTAACTAATTATCAAACTTAACTTATTGAATGTGCTACAATTTCAAAACTTTTATTACAATATTGAACACACAAAAATTTTAAGAAAAATTTGCACCTCAATATAATAGACGCGTATGACATGTAAACCTAGCAGTACTTTTAATATATTTAATTAACTAATAGTCAAATTAAACAGTAGTCATGAAGAAATTGTTTTAATTTGAAATTTTGGGACAACATATGTAACAACTTTCGAAATAAAATTTTTCTTTAACGTTAACCTTGATTTAATTAACATAACCCGGGCATGGATGATTGCGCGTGGGAACAGATTAAAGCATGAAACGATACCGTGTGAGTTAAGGCCCAAATCATGGGGAGATCTGAACCATTGAGATATTGGGTCCAGTGGCTTAAACGACGATCGAGATCTGTTTATGTTATGTGGCCATTTTCTTGTTTTTTATTGGTTCAAAAGGGAGCAACTACTGACATCACCTAGGCGAACCGGAGGACACACCGGCTTAGACCCCTCCTCCGCTCTTCTCGCTCTCTTCCCTCATTTTCTTATTCTAATAATTAGGTCAACATTTAAATTATCCAAATTTAGTTTTATACAAAATATTTATTTTATTTTTTATCGTATTATTAAATTATTCATAACAAAATCTAAAATTTTTTATTTTTTATAATTTAACATTTTAATAATATATGTATAAAACTAAATACTCCCTCTGGTCCTAATTATAAGACAACATTTAGGGGTTAATTTTGGTCCTAATTATAGAACAACTTTTTAGTTTTTTCCAATTTATTCCTAAAATACCCTTATTTTATTATCTCAAGTGTGTTTGATTTTTGATAAGTGTACACACACACACACACACACACACACACACATATATATATATATATATTTGTGTGTACATGTATGTATATGTTTGTGTGTGTCAATATATATACCTCTGTGTGTAGATACATGGATGTGTATGTGTGCTTATACATATATGTGTGTGTGTGTATATTTAGCAAGACTATTATTTCAATTATAAAGCATATGGAAAGAAAAATTGGTTGGAGAGATATGTGGCAGAGTTGTTGATTAATTTTTACTTATGTCATTTTAAATGTATATAAGGATATTTTAGGAAAATGAGTAAAATTAACTAATTTAACTCCTCTCCTTAATTTTTCCAAAATCGGTTAAATATGTCTTATAATTAATACCGGAGGGAGTATGTACCTTTCAAATGTTGATATAATAGTTAAAATTAGAGAAGAAGAGGGAAGAGGAGGGATCCCAAACGGAGGACACTTTTGATTTTTTGGTAACTCATATCACATTGCTTCGCGTACGCACAATTCTCATTAATGGATTAATGAGAATAATTTTAATAAAAAATAATTAATTAGTGTTGATCTAATAATAAGATATACAAAAATTAAATAGTTAAAGAAGTTTAATTAATTATTTAAATTAATTTTATTAATGAATAGAAATATAATTGAAATTAAAAAATATTAATTTTTCCCATACAAAACTTATATGTCAAGTTCATATAAGTGAGCTTACAAGTATACATACACATTTCAACAATTAATGATAGCAAAATAATAAGTGTCTGTATCAAAATTCACAAATTCTAATTTTATCAACTAATAGTAGTAAAATAACAAGTTTCTATATGAAAATTTACAAATTTAAATTTTAAAAACTAACCATAGTAAAATAACTAGCTAGTGTGCATACAAAAAATTTACAAATCCCAACTAATTTACATTATATAAGGGTCGATACAAAAAATTCATAGGTGAATTTATGGTAGCTCATATGCATTTTAATAGTCGAAACTAACAATAACAAAATAATGAGGGTTATCGAAGAACTTGACCTCATGCATATAAACAACTTAACATAAGTTTTATCCACTTTTTATTATTTAATTAATAATAACTTGTTTAAATAAATAAGTTATAAAAATAATGGTGGTACTCATAAATAATATATACTTATTCAAAACAAAAATATTATAATAAAAATATCATTCATTTTTAAATAAATTCCAGCGCCAGGGTTGAGCTAGTTCAATTGAATATAGTTTAGAGCGAGCTTATTCAAGACAAACAAGAACACAATAATAATGTAGTTGTATCTCAATTTGATAAAGGGCTTTTATGCTACCGACTACCAAAAGACCAGGGTTATTATGGTTAAACAGCTCTATAAACTTATAAAACGGCCTTGAATATAGTGACTAGCTATCCGAAAGAATCACAGAATCACGTAGCCAGTGAAAGAGGACATCATATTGACATTGGCGTAGACTCTAGAAATATGATATTTACCCTCCTAAATGATAATGAGAAGTGTAAGTGTTATCGTTTATGGTTGTCAAGCTCGGAGGCTTTTGAATGAAACTGGCGATAACGGAACGATCGAGATCTGTTATGAAGGCAAAAGCAATTAATTTTCTTCTATCACAGGGTTGATCAACTAGCTTTTGCTGAGGTATTTGGTCTCTGAATCTTCAATGAGTACATAAGAGCGAAGCTGTTATTCTTAGTTGCCTAATATGAGAATGAAGGAAGAGGTTCAAACTAAGAAGATTAAATAGACATATTATAAACGGTGATATTTACTTGTTTTGCATTTTTTAATCCCTTGCAAACTATAAACTACAAGTATTACTATTTATTTGATAATTTAATTTATTCTGTGGACTATAATAAATAAATAAATACACCATTGATACTATTTTGTAAATTTCCCATAATTTTGGTGAACGAAGGTTCACGTCTACTAAGTTTTGTTTGATTAAGTTTGATCAATTCAACAATCTGATGGTGATTTGTAATCCAATTGACCTGGAATTTTTGTGTGGTGGTTTGAAACCAATGACGGATCTAGGGGGCCAGGGTGGGCCCCCGCCCCCCCTAATTTTTTTTAAAAAGGCTCTTGTTATATATGAGATCCCACAAAACAGTTAACATTCCATTATCCTTCGTTTTCTTCGTACAAAAATACCAGAGATGGTTTTGCTCTTTTAAAATCTCCAAATATATAAACATGTGGGCTTACGTATATATTTATTTCAACTCCCTCACATTCTTCCAACCCTTTGTTTTCTTTCATATACTAATATACATTAAAAATATAAAGAATATAATAATAAAGAATATACATTAATTTATCAACTGTATCTAAATTATGTTAATTAATCACTAGTAAGAACTAAAAAGTCCATCATTTATCGTTTTATTGATAGAATGATTAGACTTACATTCACTCTTTCAATTTCTACAGCGATTATTGAAAAATATTTCTCTGCTATGAAAATAATCAATAACTGGCTTCGAAATAGAATGGAAGACCAATTTCTTGATGATTCTTTAATTACATTTATTAAAAAAGAAATTGTTTTGAGTTTTAGTACTAATTCAATTATAAATGAGTTTAACAATATGAAAACACGTAAAGTAAAAGTCAAATGAATTGATCTTAATTTCTATAATAGATTTTTTTAAAAAAAAATTGTATGTTATGTTTGTATTATATTTCAAGTACTTGTATTTATGATAGAGTGCTTTTTATTTTCTTGCCCTGTCAATAAAATTTCTGGGTCCACCACTGTTTGAAATATAAAGATCTTGGAAGTGAATGGTGTTATTGCTTTTTGGATTTTCTTATCTTCCCCAGTTTTAGTGTGAACCTTGAAACAAACACTTTTTTACTATTTTAGCATCTATATTAACAATTTAATAAGTATATAATTAACAATTTTTACTTGAAAAATTCAAAAATAAAATATATATTAGACCACCGGAACTCCTGTGACAGTGGCTAGCAAGGGTTTGAGGATTTCTTAAAAAAAAATTTAAAAATAATTTTTAGTTAAGTAATTTCCCATATTTGACATTATTTCAAAATTTTAAATCTGTCCATTTAAAATGATTGAAATTCAATATATTTATTTATCTTTTACCAATTTTGACAGTATTTCTTTTTCATTTTCCCTGTTATGAAAGTGTATATAATTTATTATTTGATGCTTTTTAAGTTATAAAAATATCATTGATTTAAAGTACTTTCAGAAAAAGATTTAATTAACCATATGTAGAACAATTAATCTTTTAAAAGCTTAGCAGCTGCCCTCAGTTTTATAAGATAGACAAGAACAAACACATCAATTTCATAAAATATCAAAAAGGAAGCACAGAAGAAAATAAAACACACCTTTCTCCACCCATTTGTTTCTGAATATATTATATATATACTTATATATCCAAATTAAACGCCAAATGTATTCAACACGTACCACTAGCTAATTCCCATTGAATCTTTAAAATCAACGGCACATCTTGTGGTTTTAATTTCCCTTCTACGTCCAGAATCCTATTCTCTAATTTGAGCAAAAAAAAAAAAAAAGAAAAAGAAAAAAAGAATCCTATTCTGTAGTCAAAATGGGCTAGCGTAAATAAAATATTAAACTAATCACCAAGAATTATATTCCACTAACCTGATGATACGTATTCCTCTCCACTTCAAAATAAAAAAATACAAGTGCATCTGATTCAGATATATATATGCCCCCACCATATATAAATATATATTCATCATGAGATTAAATACCAACTCAAGACACAATAACGAGTCACCATTAATACATATCATATATATAGATATAGATATAGTTTCTTCAACCTCTGTTCTTGGGGAAAATGGCGGGCAGAAGAGAGAGATTCTGTGAGTGTGGAATGCCTCTGGGGGCACCACATTTTTGCCAAGCCAACTACTGGGCGGGAAATAATGGGTATAGAGCCCCGCCGCCGGGTCGGTACAATTGTTGGGTCGGTTACGGGGCTCCAAATGGCGGTGGATATTACAGGCCGCAGCCGCAGCCGAGGCCGCAGCCTCCAGCACCGGTGATGGGCGGTGCTCGTCCTTTGGTATATGGCAGTGGCGGCGGAGGGAACAAGAGGGCGTTGCTGTGTGGAATCACATATGGGAAGGGAAGTCATGCTCTTAAGGGTTCAGTCAACGATGTCCTGCGTATGAGAGCCTTCCTCATTGACAACCTCGGATTTCATCCTAATTCCATTGTCGTCCTCAGAGGTACAAAATCTCATACTCACAACACTTTTTTGAAAATCTGGTGATGTGATGAAACTCATGCTACGTACTCCTGCCGGTCCTAATATGTTACTTATGGGTTTTTTTTTTTTTTTTTTTTTTTTTTTTTTTTTTTTTTAGCTATGGATTTATTTTAGTTACAAATATAAGCCCTTCCTTTATTTTACCTCTCAAATTTATACCTTTTTTTTTTCTTTAATGTATACTATTATATTAATTAATTGCATATATAAAGGAAGTTTTCACATGTGGTAATTCTAATACAAATTATGAAAGAGACTATTTTAAAAAAATTATCACACGGCTTGTTTACAAATAACTAACTACCTAACTTGTTTTTTAAAGTTCCATAAATTAGTTATTTAGTTTTTACATTAACGACGAGATACAACGAAATCTTTTTAAAAGTGGAAACTTGATAACATTAGTCGATGCCAATCACTAATGCAGATACTCCCTCTGGTTCTTATTATAAGGTATCGACTACCCATAATTTTTTGTCCTTTTTTATAAGGCACTAACTATATTTAACTAACTTATTTATTACTATTTCCTATTATACCCTTACTTTAACAAACTCCTTTAAATATATCTCATTAAAGTAGGGATAAAATTGGAAACTTTTATCAATTTTAGGTTCATTTAATGACTTAACTTCTATTTCTTGATTTATGAGAAAAGATAGTTGATGCCTTATAATGAAGACCAGAGGGAGTACTAACTCTAGTAGGGATGAGTAAAACAACTCGGTGGATCAGGAGTCTGACCCAGCCCGGTCTGATTGAAAAAAAATGGTCTGAGACAATATTGGGCAAATCGGACCGAACTTTGAGCTTAAGGCTCAGATCGAGCCTGGCCCAAATATTTTTTTTATTTTTTATTTTTAAAATCCCCACACTGCAATCTGAAGTCCGAATCTTCTATAGTACACTAAATCAGTATACCCACTTAAGCACTCCGCACTCACAATCACAGAGGTTCTCGACCTCAGTCGTTAGCTCAGAGCCTCAGACTCATTCCTCAGTCCTCCGTCCTCTTTGGCACTTCCAGATCCAGGCGGTGTTCGGTCACACACTAACCATTGGGAAGCAGATTTTCTCAGTATCTTTCCCTCTTCATCCTTCAGTATCTCTCATCTGCACCATTGATCTCAACTAAAAGTTAATCTGAGATAGAAGAGGATAAGAGAATGAACGGCTGAATTGAAGAATATTGAGGGAAGAGGAGGAAAGGATACTAAGAGAATCCAAATCCCTAACTATTGATCCAATAGAGCCTTCAGAGCTAAGATGGCGGCAACAGCCACCGCTAGCTACGCCCTCACCCCAACAATTCCCTCGATGCCACCACCTTTGACGTCAAGAAGGTTGAGGAAGTCTTCTTTAATCCTTTGGTGTGTTCGACTTTTTCTCCAATCAGACTACGATATCAAGAACAAGCGCAAGTAGTAGATGAAATTATGTCCTCCTCACGCTTGCAGACCCACCTCATAACTTCCTCAACATTCTTAGGATGCCTCAAGGACATAGAGAAGGCGTATGAGTTCATCTACAATGAATTGACGAACGCAAAGCTCACGACCGTGAGCTCGATGGTGAAATTAGAGTTGGAGGAATTGTCATAGATAGTGAAGGAGGTGCAGAAGCTGATAGGGGCAAAAAATGTGAGGATTAAGACCTTGATCGATCCGAGTTTGGTGGCTAGATTTACGTCAAGTATGGGAATTATGGATCTAAATTGATTGACATAAGCGTGAAGAAACAACTTGAGGATATTGCAACTTAGCTTGATACGGGTGATTAGAGCCGGGAAATTGGGTCAAACACATTGGGTTAGCCTTTTTAGGCCTTGGCCTTTCAAGGGCCGGGTTTGAAAATTAGAGGAACTAAATAAAATAAGCTCGATAGGGCCTCGAGCTTAAAAGGGCTAACTCTATAGGGCCTCGGGCCAGCCTTGTAGGATCTTTTAATGGATGTGTTCATGATGCGAGAGAAGAAATTCATGATATTCCTACTCATCAAACAAAGCCTACTACTCAAAGTGAAGTGCAACCAAATATCTTTAAAATTGATTATAGTGGCGAAGAATATAACAATGATAGTCATCATACTAATACTAATGTTGCTAAGTGACATGCTTCTTTTATTTTATGTATGTTATTTATGGACAATAGTTTGCTTTTAGTTATAAATTAGTGAATGTATTTATTTGTTAGATGATTCATATTGTTTGGATATTAATGTTGATAACATTTATTTAATAAATTAGAACTTTAATTGTTGTATTTTATTTATTATATTTCATTAAAAAATGGAGGAAAATAGTTAAAATTTGTAATAGTAATTTCTAAACTTGTAGGGCTGGCTCTAGCCCTGGTGCTCTTGGGTTAGACTTTAAAAAATAGATATTTTTCTTACCTCAAGCTTTATTAGGCCCTGAAGGTTGGGCCTTGTGAGGCTAGACCGGTACTGATTCTCAACTCTATAGGTGACATTTACACTCACCGTATAAGCCTATTTACTGTACATGTTTATGGTTCAATTCCCAGTGGCATTCACCTTCTTTCTTTCCCTTCTTTATTCTTGTTGTAAGAAGTGTGTGTTTGTGGAAATAATTTCTGGGCAAAGAAAATTAGAAAATCAAATAGGTTTTGGACTGGTGTCCACTAGACCGATCTGGTCCAACCTAAGCTTGGGTTGGTACTGGACAATACCCAACCTCATTCTTTCTTATCTAGCTTGAGGCCATATCAGAACCAGACTTCGGGTTGATGCCAAACCAGATCCGGTCTGGTCCATAACAACCCTATTCTCTAGTCCATAATATAATATCTCTTTCCTAATACAAATTACACTGTTATACATTGCAAAAATATCATAAATTTATTACTCTCGTTCTATTCTATCACTGTGATCCTATTTATAAGTTTCTTTTGACCAAAAAATTTGGTTCTATTAATAAGTCATCTTTCAAGTAATAAATGAGATTGTGATAATTTTGCCCACATTAATTATACCAATGAAAATAGAAAGAAAAAAAAGAGTTGAAAGATACACATTCATATATTAAGGCAAAATTGAAAATTTGCCTCATAATTATTGAACTAACTACCTTTCCCTTAGTATGTATGATTTAGTTAAAAGGGACTTATAAATAGGACCACATGTAACAAACATGAAAATGAACAAGTGACTAGAGTATTACGTATAATGAGGATATAAACGAAGAAAGCTGTATGTATTTATGTATGTATGTGCAGACGATCAGAATAGTAACTGGAAAACGATGCCAACAAAAGCGAACATGATAGAGGCAATGAAGATGCTGTTGAGGGGAAGCAAGGCGGGAGACTCGCTGGTGTTCCACTACTCAGGGCATGGATCAAGGATGGAGGACAACGACATGGACGAGGCTGACGGCTACGACGAAGCACTGTGTCCGGTCGACTACGAGGATGCCGGCAAGATACGAGACGACGTAATCAACGATGTCCTGGTGAGGTCTCTGCCTTTAGGAACCAAATTGCACGCCATCATTGATACTTGTAGTAGTGGTACTGTTCTTGATTTGCCCTTCATGTGCCGCATGAACAGGTTCGTCTTCTACCTTTCCAAACTTTAGAGCTAAATAATTAATTTATAGAAATTAAAAAAAAATTAATTAATTTAGTTATTTAATTTGTAAGAAAATTACATGTTATTATTGTTTTATTAAACGTATTTATTTAAAAAAATTTCATTGGAAACTACTCCTGGATGAAAGAATGCACCATATGTGGAAGGAGAATTTAGGAGATTTATAATTACTATAAAACAAATTACTCTCTGTTGTGTTTGATGTATGGGTTAGATAACTAATTCATAAGGATTAAAAAAATTGGTTAAGTTAGTTATTTGAAAACAAATATATGTGTTAATTTTTCTGAATTTCCCCATTTGATCATTATTTGCAATACTGAACTTACACTTTAATGCAAACTAGCCCTTTGTAAAAAAATATGTATTGGTTTTCTTAAAATACCCTTCTTATATTTGAGCAAAAACAAATAATATTATATCATTTGCATGGGAAACTACTCTTTTGATAGAATAACCCCTTATGCAACTTATTATAGGGAGAGTTTAGGGGGGAAATATAAATTTTAGAGATAAAATAGACCGAGATATTATATTTAAGAAGAACAAATTAAAACAAACTCATCTATCAGCTCTTACATTTAAGACTTGAGGCGGTTGTTTTCTGAGGTTTAATATGAAAGCAGGCTTCATCAATATGGATGGGAAGATCATGTGAGTGGGAAACTACATTATAAAGGCACAAGTGGAGGCACTGCTATTAGTATATCTGCATGTGATGACAATGGAACCTCAGGAGACACAACGGTTTGTTAATTGCCTCTTTTCTGGATTATTAATTAATTGATTATTATGGAAAACAAATGGGATTTCATTAATTGGGAAATTAACTCTCTTTTTTTTTTTTGGCATGCAAATAGGCATTTGGAATGACTGGAGGAGCATTAACTATTAGTTTCATCCAAGCCATGAAAAACCAACCAGGAATGAGCTATGGTAAGTTGCTTCATTCAATGAGATCAATAGTTCTTGAAGCCAAGAAGCAAATTGGCTTAAATGCTTACCAGCAAAGTTTCCACATGAACCATCCTCAGCATTATGCCCATGTACGTAATTAACTTCTCCTTTTTTAAAAAAAATAATTATTCTCCATTTTAATTTATCACTATATATATGGTCATAAATTTGTTGATCTAAGTTATGATTTTATTCAGTTTTATGAGATACTTCATTTTAATTATTTGTTTTTCCTATTGTTATTTGCAGGAGCCGCAGCTTTCCTCTTCTGAGACATTTGACATTCATTCAAGGCCTGTTGTAATATGAAACAGTAAAAAATAATAATGAAGCAAATATAAGTACTGAAGTAAAGAATAAAGAGAAGCAAATATGAGCTTGCAATAGTCATGGTGTCAGGGAATAAAGTTGTCATAAATTTAGGACAAAAATCACATTTATGAAGTGTTTAGTTTGAGGGAGGGGAGAAGAGACTAATCTTGGGGCTGTGTTTAGTTGGAGGGGGTTGGGGAGGTGCCATTTTTTGTGGGAAAAGTTAGATATGATCATGATGTGACATATTTCTAAAGTTAATGTATTGAAAACGATGTGAAAAGCTATATAATTTTAGAAATTTTCGATGGTCAATTAGGTCAAAATTTTATCTCTTTTCCCCTCCAACCAAACATAGCCTTAAAAGCTAATATTAGCCTCTAATATTAGTCTTCCTTCCCCTCCACTCAATCCAAATACTAGAATTAACAATGGTTAGGTCTCTTGAAAAAGTTTTCTGAAGAAAGAGTCGCAAATACTGATTCCAATAATTACAAGCTAAAAGATAAATCTAACTTAAATGCTTTATTTGTAACTGAAACTCTTGAATTTGCAATTGTTTGAATCAATATTCACCGCTCAATTTTCCGAAAATTTTATAAAAAATATGTCACAGATTTCATCTTTTGATGCCTTACTGTCATTCTACCTTAATTTTGGCCATGTATAAAGTACTCTCTCTGGGGAATAAATTATACTCTTATTATCATTGTATTCGTTATCCTTCTCTTGTCATTGATATATAAAATAAAGAAAATTACATTTTGGTTCTAAGGACCAGAATTAATTATAAAAAGGTTTCAAACCAGAATCTCATTACAAAAAAATCCTAAAAAGGCTTTTGAGACTTTTTTGTAATTAATTGTCTAACTTAAAAATCCGTATTAACCACATGAAATGTCATATTAACAACTGGAAATGCTATGTTAACAATAAAAATTCTCAGTTGTTAATATAACATTTCAAGTTGTTAGTATGACTTTTTAAGTTGGGAGAATTTTTGTTGTTAACATAGTATTTTCTGTTGTTAATATGATATTTCATATTGTTAATATGGATGTCATCTTAGGCAATTAATTACAAAAAAGTTCCAGAGACATTTTTGGGATTTTTTTGTCATGAGATTCTGGTGTAGAACCTTTTTGTAATTAATTTTGGTCCTTAGGACCACATTGTAATTTTTCCTATAAAATACATGTACATACAACAACAAAGCTTTTATTGAATTGTATTCTATCGAAAACAAAATCTTTAGATATATTATTAAGTAAAAGATCACTCTTTATAGACTGTTTGATCAACCCTCCTTACCGGTACATTCAATGACCTTCTTTCTTCAAACAAGTCCAAACCACCTCACATAACTAGGATTAATTAGGATTTAGCACAAAATGGGCAATTTGAACCTAAAATGGCTTAAAATGAAAAACCATGATTAAAATCGCTGTCTAGACTACTTTGAAGACAGCTCGCCAGCTCAATATTTCATGATAAAAAATCAGAACTAGTATGAAAACAAATTAAAGATAGAAACACTATACTAGTACATAATATGTACATTAAACTAATATTCCATTTGTCATTGTACATACATTAATGGAAATTTCACGAAAAAGAAACAGAGGTTCCTCTGCACCAGACTTGGTTTGCATGTACTGATTGATCCCCTTATCATCCATCCCATGGATACAGCATTGATCTTTCATATAAACAACTCTGAAAAAATTCTCAAGCAGGCAGTGAATAGATAACAATTTGGCACAAAGATCCCGCCGGTGTGTTCGTCACAATTCCTGTACATGGGCATGATACTGAAGAACTTCTCTCACTTTTGAAGCAGAAAGCTCCGTAAATAAAGTTGGTTCTATAGCTTGTGGACGCTTTGGGCATATTTGGGGTTAGACTGGTTCTTCTGTTATGACTTGTGGAAATCAAATATTGTCTTCTGGATCTGCTCTGTGATAGAAGGTGACTGGTCACTTGACTGTGGTCCAATAAGGAATGATTTCAAGTGCTTGGCAAACTCTTTAGGCTTCTCTATATTCAAAGCATGCCCTGCATCCTTAATAACTGCCAATTGAGCCGTTTCTCCGATATGACTGTTCCAAAACCATTCACATTTCAATCTGTTTTTAAATGATCTCAGATGCAAATTATGAGTAATTAAACCTCACCTCTTTAATCTGTGGGCCAATTCCAGAGGGAACACCTGATCTTGATCTCCCCATAAAATTAATGTGGACTGTTCCAATAGAATCCCGCAATATTTTTAAGATTCCAAGAAAACAACTAATAAAGCACCTATGATAACGCTATACTAGGAGTCAATGCATCCAGAGAAGCAAACCAGGCTTTGTTGTAAGTTGTAACTAGTAAGATATGCATTTTATTTTGAACAAAAAAAAAAAAAGATATGCATTTTATTAGTTAAGATTCTACTCCTTTAGTTTTTAATATAATACTCTCTCTAGTTCTTATTATTAGGGATGGAAATAGGCCAGACCCCTATCAGGCGGCCTACAGCCTAACCTATTTAAGGCCTGGTATGACCTGACCTGTTTATTAAAAAGGTCAGGCCAAGGCCTATTTAAAGGCTTAAATATGTAAATAGGCCAGGCCTTTTTTGTTAAAGCTTGGCCTATAAGCCTTCAGGCCTGGCCTGTTTACATATTAAATAAATATAATAATATTTATATCATATAAATAACACAATTTTAAATTTTTTTCATTCTTATATTCTAATTTTAAGTATAATTAGTTAATTATAATTTTATATATATTATTTTGTTAATTAATTATGGTCTTTAAGGCCTGTAATATAAGGCCTTTTTATAGGCCTACGTTGTAAGTAGGCCTTTAAAAAGGCTTCAGGCCTGACCAGGCCTTATGAAGGCTCAAGCCTGAGCCTAAAAAAAAACCTGTATACAGGCTCAGGCCCAGGCTCAGGCCTTTCTCCCCTATTACAGGCTCAAGCCTATTTACCTAAAGCCTAGCCTGGCCTAGCCTATTTCCATCCCTACTTATTATAAGGCACCAACTAACAAGCATTTTTGGTCTTTTTTATAAGGCACTTACAAGTTTTTGATGAGTATTTAATTCATCTTTCCATGTTTGCCCATATTTAATAAAAGTAGTGTGAGAAAGTAATAATTAATATAATATTTGAGTTTAGTGTAGTTAGTAGGGGTAATATTGGAAATCATATGAATTTTATGACAACTTCAATGCTTTTAACTACTTTTATTAGTTTGTGTGAATTGGTAGTTAGTGCCTTATAAAAAGGACAAATGGAGTACATATTTGGGAAGTTGAATTTGATCATAAATATAAGACATAGTTTTTATATTTGTTAATTTTTTCCTAATTTACTTATATTGATACTCCCTCACAAATAATCAATGAGAAAATGAAATGAGGAAATTAATGGAGATAAATAGAGTGTTCTAAACAATAGATATCATATTAACTAATTGAACTAATTTAGTTAATCTAATCAAATTAGATAAATATGTCGTATATTAAAAGATTGGAAGAGTAATAACTAGGCGTGCCTAGTGGTGAGAATCATAAGAAACTCTGCCATTATTGTACCATAAGAAAACAAATGACAAATTAAACATATAGGAGGAAAATCAAAAGGTGCAATGCAGTTTTGAGGTTTTTCATACCCAAATGATCAACAAAACTATGATGTGCAAGGACCTTTATAAGAGAGGTCATGTAAACAGTGAGGAATCTACCTGGGTGATCTTGGGAAGGTCGGAAAGTTGTCGACCTTTAAGTATTGCTGCAATGAGTTGTTTCTTCTCTTCAACATGTTCCTTACACATCACCTATCCAAATTAGGAGGATGAAGAGATTAATTTTATCATAGTTAAAATTAGAGGGTAATGTATAAAAATCAGTTAATCTTTGGTATCTGTACAAGCCTTAAGCATAAGAATTTCAGCCTCTTAAAAATTGAAAATGAACTTTAAGCTCATTTTGTTGGTTTGACTTCTTTCTAAATGACCATTGAAGCATAGAGTTCCTAATTATGACTGCAGAATGACATCATCGATCATTTGAGCATTTCGCTGAAAATTTATTTTTAATGTAGGACGACCTAATTATAATTTATCTTAATCATAAATGTAATGCATGCTTCCTATATTTGTCAATTTTTTTTATAATTTAGCCTTATTGAGTATTGATATTCCATCAACAATAATAATAAACTAAGAAAGAGATGGAGAGAATTAATGAGTATGATTAGGATGTTTTAGAAAAAACATGACAAGTTAATTAATTTTTTTAATCTAATCAAATACGTAAATAGGTCTTATGAAGATATTCTACAGGTTCATACATAAATGAAACACAAGCAATGAATAAAGATGATAACATATCTTCTCATCAACTTAAACTAAAAACATTTGCCCATGTATGCATCTCAGAATTTAAAAAATCATTCATGATGCCGTGTATAGGTTTTATTTTCTAATACCAAAGAGTTAATTGATAATAAGAATTTAGTCTTTCAGATGAGATATATTTATTTTGATTAGATTAAGAAAGTTAATTAATATCACATATTTTTCCTAAAGCACTATAATCATCTTTTTTTAATTCTCTCCATCTTTTTCTTAATTTATTATTGTTGAAATAATATTAATAAAGATAAATTATGAAAAGATTAACAAATATAAAAAGATTATAAAAACATCGAGCGGAGTATCTCCTTATCACATTGCTTTTCAAAAGAAGGTGTTTTTTTTTTTTTTTTTTTTTTTTTTTTTTTTTATATATATACACTCAAAAAGTAGTAACCAAAAGCATACCTTTGGAGGAGGAGATTTAAGGAGGGTAAAGTCTTCATGATAAACCAAAAACATCTCAACTACGTTAATTAAGACTCTCCGTTCTTTATGCTTTCACAGAATTTGACACTTCAAAACAGAAACAATCCAGAAGCTTACCTCAATGAAATCAGTAAGGAACCAAGAAGGCACGCCTCTGGCAGGCCTCACAAACGAAAGCCGCAACAATTCCCTGAGTTTCTCAGGCGTTTGAGGAACCAAAATGCTAGTAGCATCATCCAAATCGGCAACCTTAAACAATCCATTTTTCAAATCCTGTTCTTCCAAACAAACCCCAGAGCAACACAACACCAATTTATCCACCGCCTCCGGGAACTGCGCCGCCACACGGTACCCCACAAATCCGCCGTAACTAATCCCCACCACGTTCATCCTAAAAACCCCGTGCGCTTCCATCAGCTTCTTCACGCATTGCGCCTGAAACGAGTCCGACCGTTCCGGACGCGACGTCGATGACTCGCCGAAGAAGAGGAGGTCCGGCACGAAGACATTGAAACGCGGAACAAAGTGGCGAAGGTATTCGCCGTATTGCCACATTGCATTTGCCCCAAATCCATGGATTAGAATAAGCGAGGGTTTGTTAGGTTTTGGGAATTTGGGAACCCAGCAATGCATCGTGGTTCCTTCACCGAGATCGGTAATTACTGATCGGAGGCCGGCGTTCGTGAATGAATAACGGTAAAGCCAATCTCTGTACACCGTGAAGCTGAAACGTTTAAATGGAATCGGAAACATGACGGGGGCTTCAAAAATCTCAATACTTCACCCAAAAAAATTGAAAATCAATTTGGGTTTCTTTCTCTTCTAAATTCTAATCTAATGTGGTTTGAACTTTGAATCGATGGCGGTATTCTCTAATTGTCTGCTACCTATCGAAGAATCAAGCGAAGCGCATATATATTAATGACATAGGAAAAAGAAACAGGACGTGTCGAAAGAAGAAGATAAAGCGGAATGAGGAATTCACATGCAAGGATCTGAGAGAAAACAATCCGAGAAACTGATCCATGCAACGGATTGTCGGTTTGTTTGGTGGCGTGAATAGGATATTCCTGAGATTTTAAGCGAGTTTACATTTGGTGTTTTTTTCTTATATGTTTGTCGATGAGACTTTTTTTTTTAATTATATATATGTGTGTGTGTGTATATATATATATATATATATATATATATATATTATTTATGTAGATTAAATTATATGATGCATTCTGAAATATTTTTTCCATTCAGTATCTCAAATTAATTAATTTTCAACACTGCATTCAAAAATATTTTTCCTGTAACACCAGTATTCTAAAAAATTAATTAATTTGACATACTGGATGTAAAAAAATATTTCAGGATGTATCATATAATTTAATCTACATAAATAAAATATATATAAAAAAAATTGTCTCATCGCTCTAATTAGAGAGACAAGCATGTAAGAGAAAAACACCAAATGTAAATTCGATAAGATAGGAAAAAAGTCCAATAGATATTGAAAAAAGTCCAACTGTAACATCCCGATTTTCATGTGAATTAATTATTGAAATATGAGAATTTCTCACCATGAAGTAGTCAATGATATATTATTTTTTTGACAAGATAAATTAATTATTAGGAAAAATAATGTAGAATTATTTGAGATGTGGTTAATAAATTTTGTTATAGATAATTTGAGGTAAGTAATGTCAAAGGAGGTAAAAATATATCCCCCAATCTTTCTTATATTTTACATCCAATAAATAGAGGGGAGAATGTTGATGAAAAATTAAGTAAACTTTCAATATAAATCTAAATTACCTTTGAAAGGTGGATATTGGATGAGACTTAATTAATTAAGAAGGAAAGTTGTGCACAACAAATAAGGCTGGAAAGAGCATATATTATTTTCATTCTATTATTTCCTATCACTTGATGTGAGAGAGAATAGATGAAGGAAAAAAACAAAACAAAATTTAATAAATAAATTTATTCCTTAATAAATGCCCATCGAATGATAGAAGAGAAAGGGAATATTATTATTTTTATTTGCTCCTCAACTCCCTAAACCACTGGACTTGGACTTAGAGAAAAGAATGATATGATGGATATAACAATTCACATTTAATGGAAGTTGACATTGATTGAGAAAATATACTTTTTCTTTTTAATTTCAAATGTGCCAGACCTGAGAGAGGAATTGAGAGGCAAAGAAATATATAACCAATTACTTCGTGCTTCTTTTAAACCGTCGTCGGACATACGAGAGGATGAAGGATATGATGGATTGGACAGCTCCACATTAAATGAAGAAGGAGAGAAGCAGAGTATCACCAGAAACAGATTATCTCATAAGCTTTTTTTCCCAGAATCTCTCAGTATTTAATCACAATCGTTGAATGGAGCAGATTATTTTGAACATCTCTTTATCTCTCTCCCCCAACGGTTGTAATTAGATACTGAGAAATTCTAAGAAAAAAGCTACTGAGACAATCCAGGTCCGAGTATCACGTGGGTGTTTCAAAAGCTTGAAGAAAAAGAAAATCCAACTGCTACAAAATCTTTCTTGGCTCTTTAGTTGGGAGTGTGAGAGAGAGGGAGAGTTCACATTATGTGTTTTTTTATGTGGTTCTTATATGTTTGTCTTTCTAATTAGGAGGATAAGCAATTTTTTTAATTTTTTTAAATTTTTATATATTCTATATATTTAGATTAAATTATATATTGCTTTCTGAAATTTTTTTTAGCCCTCAATATTTCAAATTAATTAGTTTCCAATATATTGGTGTTGCAGGACATATTTCTGAATGCAGAACTAAAAATTAATTAATTTGAGATACTGGATACCAAAATTTTTTTCAGAAAGCAGCATATAATTTAATCTAAATATATAGAATATATGAAAAATTTTAAAACAAATTAAAAAAATTGTTTGTCTCTCTAATTAGAGAGACAAGCATGTAAGAAGCACATAAGGGAGAATCACCTTATGTGCTTCCAAGGAGGGGCATCAGAAGCATTTTTCTATTCTCTCTTCCCAAACTTCCTTAGAATGTCGGATGTGAAGATCAAAGGGAAATCAAAAAATATTTTTCTTCACCAAAAACCACCGGCCAAGCAAGATACGTAGAAGATATGGTTTTCCTTTAATTTCTCTAGAGTGGTGAGGAGAAATCTAGACGCAAGAAGGGTCTCGAACCGACTTTGGGGATCTATTTAAGGATCTCACCTCCTTCCTTTGAGTTTGCTGGACGCCTAGAGAAGGAGAAAAGAAGAAGATCAAAAATCAACAAGGAGATACAAATAGAGCTAAGTAAAAACATTCAAAGAGGTAAGTAAGGTCTTTAGATTCTCAAACCAATTTCTTCTTCCTTCTCTCATGTAAACTCAAACCTTGAGGAGAATCTTTCATGGTGGGTTGAAGGTTGAGGTCGAAAAGGAGGGAGAAGAATCAATAAGGCTCAAAGCCTCAATTTGTTAGAAGATCAAGATCAAGTAAGTAATAATCCTAGCTACTTTATAACCTTATAGTTACTAAATTGGAAATATTCGTTAAGTGTATAATTGTTGGTTGTCTGACTAATGGATAAAATGGATGATCAAAGAATCAAATATGGAATTTTTGGTCTATGAAGAAATACTACTATGAGATAAGAAGAGTTGGTGGTTAAAAATGGTAGATTGATTGCCTAATATAGTGGACGAATTTGGTCCAGCCTCCTAAACACATGATCTGATTCGTTATTGGAAGTTTTAATATCTTAGAAGTGTTTAAAATGATTATTTGTGTAGGAGTAAGCTTGGATCATATTTCGGAATCAAGAATAAAAAATTTCATAAATATTGAAAGAAGATTTGGAGTTTTGAAGAATTTAGAAAGGTTTATTTTAAGTGATCAAGAAAATGTCTTAAGAAGGAGTTATTTACATCTATATTTTGATTATTTTAGGGTCACTTGGATTTTGTACACCTAGAGGAAAAATTATATTGATAATTGTGGTCAACTACCAGATAGTAACTTTAATCCTCATGTGTTTTGTGTTACTTTGTATGTCTGTATTTTTCCATGATTGTGGACCCGTGTCTCTTGCAAAGGGACATGCGTTTGTGTGTATTCAATGTGGTCTGGGTTCAAAGCCTGACTATTGTGTTTTTCCTAGCGATGTGGATCTGGGGCTTGCTTTGTTGAGCTGCATTTGTTTCTAGAACATGTAGTCCTTCCGCAGTTAACACGGTATACATGGTATGTTGTATTTGTGTTACTGTGTGTTTTGTTACTGAATGCTATTATTTGGTGTTTTCCAAATTATGGTTACATACATACATTGTTTATGCATTACATATTCTTTGAGGGTAGACTCTAGAGAAAAGGGTAAGACTGTAGGGCAAGAGTAGATGGATTCGTTGGGGGTGGTGGAAGACTATTTTGTTATTTGTTTTGATTTTGGATGACTATATATTCTTTTGGCTTTATTGGCAATGGTGGATTACTATATATTTAACCCTTCGATTACTATATTTGTTTACTTACTTTTAGTTATACCAGTATTGCCTGAAATCCAACCGGGAAATGCTCTACCACGTCAAAACTCTGATGCATGTTAATAATTAGCAATTATATGATATTTGGTAAATATAAAAATGGAATCCCTCTATCCACCACCTAAAAGGGCGAGGCCAGTAGGGGTGTTACACCAACGGAGGTTTGGAGCTAATAGATGATATTTTGGCTTGGCATCATTATTTGATGGGCTTTTAGGGTTGGTAGAATTTTTGTTGTTGAAGCTCATTGATGGAGCTTCTAGTGGCTTCACAATGGCTTCTGAAGCTCAAATTTTTTAATTTTTTGATCAAAAGACCTTTCCCCCACTCCCCAAAACACAACAAGCAATAAATTTTTTGATCAGTTCTTCTAAAGCTTTACAGTGGCTTTTTCATCTGCTCTCATTTAGTAATATGGGTGATAAAGATAAAATGATGATCCATTTGATGAAGTATCATTATCATTATCTATTTTATTTAGCAAATTTATATTTATAATTTTTTACGAAAAATTATGATAAAGGACCTAGAGGAAAATATATTTATTGAAAATGACCATAAAAGTTGTAATTATTTAAAATAACCAAATATTATAATATAAATTTAAAATTACTAAATTGTCCCTATTCAAACCTTCTCCATTATCTCTTATATTCATAATTAAGAAAATAACTAAAATTAAAACAAAAACCGTCCATCATTCACATGTATTTATTTAACTTAGTGAAATTTAGAATTTCGTATTAGTTTTAAAAATAGAACATGGGAGAGAAGGTAGGAGATAAAGCATGATATTTCTTTAGGGGTATTTTATTTTTATTTTTAAATTTTATATATTTGTATTTGGTCCTTCTAAATAATTATAATTTTTATAGTTTTTCTTGATAAATATTTTTTCCTTCAAGTCCTTCATTTTAAATTTCCCAATTTTTTATTCTCAATTATTACATTTTATACAACAACAACAACAACACACACACACATACATGATTCATATCATTTTCAGTCATTTTTTATCTCAACTATCTTTTTAAAAGCTATGACAAACAAGTGCTCATCAAGAAAAAAGTAACTTATGTCACCGTTATGCCAAAACCAAATCACATTAGAAAAAGTCTAACAGGAAAAAAAATCCATTATAAACAAAAGTCACTTCTACTGTCACTATCTTAAACGGACACAAAAGCATCAAAGAATGTGACTTTGGTGAGATATTCCAGAGGAATTCTTGGAATCAACTGTCAAGTATTGGAAGGTTGTGTATATTTTGGCTAGAAAAATAGGTAGGGTTTATCAATTTTTATTTATTCTAAAATCACTTTCTCTTCAAAATTAGCATAGTCTCAGAAGCTATTATGGAAAATAAATAATAAAGTTCATTTTTAGAGATTTATTTATTTTTAAGGAAGTTTATATTTAGTTTAAACTTCTGCATCTATTGGAGTTGTTAAAGGACAATCGATTATTAAATATTGAATAAAATATTTCTTAAAATAATAAAAAAAAACTGTAATTCCTTTTTCATTGGTAACCAAAAATTATGGTTGAGTTTGATCTTTTTTTTTTTTTCTTAACTACTTATGGGAAACAATCTTGTTCAAGATACTGTCGGGCACTAAATGTAGATCCAAGTCCCATCAACATTTTTTTAAAAAAAACCATTTGTTTTTATATCTTTTCATTCATGGGCCTAGCAAACAATATTTGTTATTTTTCTTTTGAAAAATAAAATAGTGTTGCACTACAATTTTATCTTTAATATATATATATATATATATATATATATATATATATATATATTGTAATACCCCAGATTATTATTATTATTGTTAATAATAATAATAAAGATATTAAAATTAAATAAGTTGTTGCACTTTGATCATTTAACCATAAGGTTTTAAATTTATATTTGTGTGAATGTACTATAAAACACTTTTGGAAAAAAAATGGAAAAATAAAAAGATTGTTTTCACTAGATTATGATATTACCACCATAAATCATCCGATATAGAGAGCTTGTTTCATTTGGTGATAAAATGTAGGAAAATAAATGTCATTATTAATTGTTTGATATTAATTATATTCCTTTGAAATTTGAAAATTATTTCATAGTTTTATATCTAAATTACTATTAAAGCGATAATTAAGAGTATAATATTTATTATATATATCTTTAAAATCGTAGGTGTTGGTTTTATATAATTCACTAATTGTTATATATAGTGTTCCCACCTGGTTTATTATAGTAATAATTATAAATAAATTAATAAATTTAAATTAGAATTTAATAAGTGACTTATTATTTTTCTTCATCAGATTAGTAATAGTAAAAAAAAAATAAAACAAAAGAAAAACAAAAACAAAAAGGCCCAACCCACAAAGCCCAGCTCATAACTAAACCCTAAGAGCCTAATTATAAGTTAGGTTTAGCCGCCTAACTTTAGTCATCGTTCATTAGCTTCCTCTTTTAAAAAAATCCTTTACGGCAGAGTTTCCCTTCTAGGAGTTTAGCAACCACGGAGACCAGGTAATCTCAGAAACTCCTTTTCCTTTTGACTGAACCCTGCTATTAATTAATCCTCATCTGATGATCTCTTGTATTCATATCTGTTTCCCTCGTTCTGCGTGAATCATTAATCCTTCCGTGTATGCTGCCTTTCACATGTAAATACCTTAGGGGCGCTTTTTGTTAAATAAATTTTCATATACGTCGACACAGAACGTTATTTTATTATCAACCGTATATTTAAATTGTTGTTCTGTTGCCGCAGAAATCCTATTCTCTCCTTACTTTTGATTTCCGTCCGCATGTGTGTTATTAATTTGTTGTTTTGTCTTATATGCGTCATTATATTTGATTCCATCTGCACATAATAAATCAGTATGAAAACATCTATCTAATTCTCAAATTGCCGTGGGGCCCACGTATGGATTATTCAATGCCACTCTTGATTCAAATACATATATGTTTTTCTTTTCTTCAATTTGTTCCTTCGGCTTGCTTTGGTTAGGATTTTGTGTGGGGACCACACGTTTTTGGGTCCAACATCTTTGCTTTTTGAATTTTTGTGGGGACCACACACAAATTGCTCAACGAAATGCTTGTAGATTTTGATAGAAATATGCCTATTTATGTGGGGTCCACTTCTTTCTCTTCTTACTTTGATCTTTTGACCAAACTTTGAGATCTCATAATTTCTCCTACAAAATAAAAATAGGATATTGATAGATTTTGTGTTAAACTTTCCTTATATCCTATAATTGATCTAAATGATAGAAAAATATATAAAATATAATTAAATAAGTATAAGATATTAATAAGTTCAATCTAATATTTCTCGAGATCTATAGTTATTTAAGTGTGGAAGTTAAGATCCACACTTCCTTATAGGGTTAAGGGTTTTATTATTATTATTATTATTATTATTATTATAAATATCTGATTACACATAACAAAACAAAATAATTGAGGAATTTTATTATGAGTTTAAAATTTATTAGCCGTGGGAGGATAGCTTTGGGAAGGTACCTCCCAAAGTGATGAACACACCTTTAGGCTTTAAGCCTCCGATATGTTATTTGATGTGAACCGATATATCCATTCTTCCCAAAGTTGTGCCTGGTAGGATATCGGGGCACTAGTAGCAACTTTAGGAAGAGGTGTGCATACTAGGAAGAAAACGATCTATGGTCAATTTGATGATGATTTGTGACTGGCAGGATATCCGGGTCTACCATGGTTCTCTTCCCACTAAATAGACTGACAGGATTTCCGGGTCTAAACAAAATTTTAAAATGATAATGATTAAAGTTTGATGCAAATATCAGATGATATATATATATATACATTTGCTTTGATTAACAAATTTGTGCCAGACACCTTATGATTATACAAATATACGATATTTTATCTTGTAAATATTTTATTTTAATTTTATAATTGTTTTATTTTATTTCAATTTATTTTAAAATTATTTATTTATTTACTTAATTATTTTAGTTTATGTTATATTATCTGTTCTTAATTAGGATTACCAGTTGTTGCTAATGTCTGTGTTTCTGGGCTGCGATGATCCTTCGGGGGAGCAGAATTTCAGTGAACAGGTTTCAAAGATTGGCGCTAGCAGTGAGAAGTGAGGATGGCGGACAATAAACTCTAGTTACTTACTTACTTTTCTTTTCTTTTATTTTATATTTTTATGAACAATCTGATTAAGTATAGATTTATTTCCTGTAATAAAAAGCCTTGCACTTGTTCCATACAAGTGTGGCGGTGACACCTTCCGAATGTTGATTATTTTGGATTTCTATTATTATTTATGAAAACATTTGGAATATTTATGTTATTTGAACTTTTGAAATCCGGGGTGTTACACACACACACATATTCATAATTTACCACTATTGATAATCCTTCAACAATAATTAAAAAGAGGGAAAAAGGAAATCAAGAAAGATGATTAAGATGATTTAGACAATATATGTCATATTAACTAATTTTTTAATCTAATTTTAAATATGAGGCACACAAAATAATAGTAATAAAGAATCGGAGGGATTGCATTTTTTCTTAATTGTTGGACAGCTTGCAGTTTTTGATCATCCCGCAAAAATAAAAAAACTTACGGCTCCAATAATAATCAAGAAGACCAATTTAAATATGAGGCAGGAGCCTGTATATAGGCGCTTTTTTTTTTTTTTTTTTTAAGATTTGAGCCTAAATCTTCAAAAGATCTAACATGACCTGAAGCTTATTTAAAAACCTACTTAAAACATAGGTCTTTAAATATGCTTAAAACTTATGTATTTAAGTTTACATATAATTCATCAAGCATATTTGAATGTTTATATTTTGTCATTAAAGTTTAAGGAAAAGAGTTAGTAAGAGAAAGAAAAGAATACTTAGTGGAAACAATTGTCTAAGAAGTAGGAATAAGAAAAATCAACCAAGCACGACGAAAGTCATGTAAAACTATATTTTACCTCTTGTTTTTGTTGCAGAAAATGAGACAAACTTCTTCTATATATTGAGATCGTTTTATTTGGACATCACTAAAATCAACTTACTGCAATTATTAATGTTGTATCAAATGATATAAATCAAAAGATCAGAGAGGTAGTGAGCTAGTATTGTCATATTAAGCAATAAAAAAAAGAAAAGAAGTAGGTGTAATCAATTTATAAATGAAAATGTTAAGCTCATTGAGAAATGATATGGTTAAGAATAAGTTATTAATTTTATAAATAATTTATGAAATTAATTTAGATTAAGTTATATATAATTATACATAATAATACATTTTTTAAATTTTTAAAAAAACTAAATAGGTTAGACTTGTAAGTTAGGCCTTATGAAAATAAATCTGTCATGTTCACCTAAATAGGTTTGACAATACGCATAAACCTAAACTTGATCTATTTATTAAATAGATTAGGCTAAACTTAAAATAGGCTAGGCCGCTAGCCCTAATAGAGGTCTAACTTATTTTCATTCCTAGTAAAAATTCACATATTTCCAAACTATAGCTTTTTTTTAAGGTGCTTCTTTAAAGAACAAGACACACCTTCTAAAAGCCTTTTTACAACCTAGTTGTGATTCTCTTAACCGTTTCACATTTCAAATATGCCTTCACATTGTGTATAAAAATAATAATACACTATTCTTAAAAAATAGGGACGCACTGGAAATAATTGTACATATAGCAAATTTAGATGGTATTCAATGATTCAAACAATTAATTCAATTCCTATAGCTCAAGATAGATTCCCATTCACATATGTGTGACTAGAAATTTGATTTTGTTTTTCCCCTTTCAGTAATTGAACTAGCTTTCTGGTAAAGTTGGCGATAAAACTATAAAGGTTGTATGTAACACTGGTTGTGGTATTAAGAACTTTACACATTGTGACATTCTTTGTGATTGGAAGATCCTGTCATACAACATATATCTTTTAAAGCAAGTTATAACTAAATTAAAGTAGTCACGGCTACTTGCCCATCTTTTATTCCTTATCATATAACATAGCTTTATTGCAGTCTTCTTCTAACAATTCTCATGAAAGTGCATATCAAAAAGAGAATCAAAATCAAAAGAAGGAAGTGAAAATTGAAAAATGGTAAAACTCATAACATTCTAACTTTAAGTAAGCAGCAGCTGGTGGTTGGTATAGTAAGTTGCAGTCATCCTATTTAGCTTGATAACGCTATATATATAATCATCAATTTTATACTTTGATTCACTAGGAGCCAATGGATCCAGAGAAACATGCAAATTGTTTGCTTTTGTTGCAAGTTAACTGGTAAGATATGCATTTTTATTAAGATTCTAATGATTATAATTAGTGTATGCTTGTTCTCTATAGTTTATATTCCTGAGTATGATAGTTAAAATTTAGTTTTATCACTGTAATTTTATGTTTTTATGATTTTTTTTTTCATTAAATCGATTTTACTAATTTTCTAAACGCTTTTAAATTTTTATGATTTTTTTATGATTTTGCTACGTTATGATTTTACGTTTTACGATTTTTTATACCCCTTTTGATTTTACATAAAATCTTGATTTTAATATCCTTGTTCCTCAGGTGAAAAATAAACAACAAAATATAGGTTAAATAGTCTATATCTATCAAGCCAAGTTAATAAGTATATAAGTGTATGTATACATTTTGATGACTAACCATCACAAAATAACAAGTGTCCATATAAAAATTTAAAAATTCTAATTTAAACTGCAAATGATAGCAAAAAAACGTGTCCATATGAAAATTTACATATCCTGTGGCAATAGAAAAACTACAAGTGTCTGTTTAATTATTTACAGATCTTAATTTACATTATAATTTGCAAGTGTCTATACCATTATTGTACCATAAGAAACAAATGATAAATTGAACATGTAGAAATAGTGGCAAACTTAAATGTTATAAGC
Source organism: Acacia confusa (assembly GCA_037074495.1). Taxonomy (NCBI): domain Eukaryota; kingdom Viridiplantae; phylum Streptophyta; class Magnoliopsida; order Fabales; family Fabaceae; genus Acacia; species Acacia confusa. Next base: position 7,847,724 of record CM073504.1, on the reverse strand, counting down.
CAAAAAGAAATAAATAGCACTGACATACTACTTTATCAAAGATCAAAAGTAGCACAATGCAGTTTTTGGTTGTTTCGTATCCAAATCTTCAATAAAATTATGACGTGCAAGGACTTTAATTAAGAGATTGAAAAATATAACAGAATGTTGCAATAAATATTCAAGGATGTTATGCATTGTTCAAGATTTTGACAGCAAATACAAATTATAATAATTTAAAAAAAAAAAACCTAAGAGTGCATAGAAAGACGAATCGGATGTATTTCTACACTTAATATCATATTTAAGGAACCTGAAGCTAAGATACTTTTACGAATTGTCTATCAAAATGCATGCATGACATTTATATGTACTGCACAAAATATTTTTCATTTTTATTTTGAAAAATATATCAGGGTTAAAGTGTAATTTTGTCCAAAATTTTCTCAATAGTCCCAAGTATCCTAAGGAAACTTTTAATGCAATTTTTTTTTTAAAAAAATATTTTCTCAACAGCATTAACACATTAACTATTCTAAAACATTAAGACCCCTACGGACGTGTTTGCTGCCTTTGAAGAAATTAACAAAAAGATTATTTATATTTTAGAATATTAAGTGATGTAGAAAATATTTTTAGGGGAAAAGTGCGTCTTAGCCCAATGAATTATACATCATTTGCAAATAGATTTTTACTGCTCAAAATATATGTATGAATTAAAAAAAAAAAGTAACTATTCCTTTTTCTTTCTCATCTGCACTTTTTTTTTTTTTTTTTTTTGGGCGGGGTTTGACAATATAGATTGCTTCCCAAGGATGCTTCAATTAGCTCACTTTCTGACATTTGGCGGTTTAAACATGAAATTCTTGTAGTGAATTAGCTCACTTTCTAACAAAAACGGCTTTTTTTTTATTCACATTTGAGAGAAGTTAGCTTACTGAGCATCTTTATCTAGTAAGAATTCACATTTGAGATCCACTAATTCTTAAAAAGAATTCTTTACACTTATTTGTAGAGGCATTCTCTTCCAATATTAATAATGTTAATGTTTCATGAATTAAGCCTTACGTTATGGTTTTCCTGTGAAACATAGTGTACGAAACCTTGTGGATCACGTTATGAGGCAAAAGAACATCTTCAATATTGTAATTTTACCAATAAAAAAAAATTGTAATTTTATACAAGATTTTAGTTTTGTATGTTACATTTATAAAATATATTTTTATTTTTGGTATTCTAATTCCAATACCATTTATTAAATGGTTTAATGTTTCTACCTCACTCATATATAAGTGAGTGAGACCCATTTATTTTTTTTCTCTCTTCTTTTAATAATGCGCCCCACTTACTTATATGTGAGTGAAGTAGAAAAAATGTTTCTGCCTCAGAAGTAGAAACATTAAACCTTTTATTAAATGATGATTTTTTTATGTCAAATTTATTATTTTTTTAAAAATAAACTTAATATGCCAAAAACTCCATTGATATTAGGTTTAGAAGCCTGAAAAGATAATTAAGTAAATTATCAAAATAAAATCTCATGTGAATTTAAAAGGAATAATTAATTTGCAAGCCCTTATAGTTTCAACCAATTTTTAATTAGGCCCCTATAGTTTTGTATTAGGTCCTTATACTTTTACTTATATTTACCAGGTCCTTATAGTTTTATTTTTTTTTTTATCAAATCCTTATAGTTTCACATAATTTTTAATGATATTCCTAGAGTTTTTATTATTATTTATTCAATAAATTATAAATAGTATTATTCTATAAATATACAATATAATAATATTAAATATTATTCTATAAATGCTAATATTCTATGAATAATAACATTTTATTGTAACGTTACTTTTTATGAAATATTTTAGGGTAAAGGTGCAAACATGCAGATGGGCTTTACCCTGAGGAGTGCCCAACACCAAATGTTTTTTTAAGGTGCAAAAATACCTATAAATTCTCAAAATTGGTGCAAAAATACTCATGCCGCTAAAATACCTTAACTGACGTTACTTTTAGGGTGGGCCCCACTCCATTTAAAAAAATAGAAATGCCTAACTTTTTATAATTTCCAAAGTTGCCCTCTCCTCTTTCCTTTCAGATCGTAACTCTCCTCCCTGAGAAAAACCGTAGGATGATGACGGAGGACAATGGCAAACGATGATAACGGTGAAGGCGAACAGTAGTGAAGGTGGCAGGTGGCATTCAATCTCTTATTCTACCTTTGATCTCTGGTTTCATTTCGAGCCTTGACCTGTGATGAGCAAGCGATGAACTACATCGAACAAACAACGGACGGTGATGACTAGCGGTGCCACACTTGTAGAACAAGACGACAAATCTAGGTCAACTATCACTGCTACAACTTTGAGACGACAACGTTCGATCCCGATTCAGCCCCATATTTCGACAACGGGGTTCATCTTGGTTAGCCATTGTTGTCGATTTCTGATGCCTTCTCCCCCAAACTCACGACGCCTTCTGATTTCAATGTTTGCTTTCTTTGATTTCGATTTTATTGTCTTCTTTCTGTTGCTATACTGGTTTCTTGTGCTTTTTTGGATTTTGATTTTGTTGACTCTAAAATATTTTGATGATCATAATTTTTCAAGTTATTTAATTGCCCAAGCTCTCAGTGGTTCAATTGCAAAAATTTTATTCTGAGAGTCTATAGCATTGATGCCCGAGCATGGATAAGGCATGCTTGAGCATCAACGGCTTGTTGCTCGAGCTCCACCCAAGGTCTGCTCAAGCAGCAACAAGATGTTGCTCGAGCAGTGGGTGTCCATGCTCGAGCAACAGCAAGCATTGCTCCAGCATCATTGATGCTCGAGCAACACCCATAGCCTGCTCGAGCAACAATGAGATGTTACTCGTGTTGGACCTGGCTATCACCCAAGAGGAGGGGTGAATTGGGTGTTGATAAACTTTAGGAACTTTAAAAAAAAACTTTTCGCAATTTATAAATTGACAATTAGATATTCAAAGATGAGCATATACTAGAAATGTAAAAGATAAGGGAAGAGAGTATGCAAACTGTGATTTATCTTGGTTCGGTCCAATCTTTGACCTACGTCCAGTCCCCAAGCTTCACTTGAGATTTTTAATCCACTATTTGCTTTGAACTTGATTACACGTTCTGTACTTGAAGTAATCCTCTCACTAGGATTCACTCCCCCTTACAAACCGTAATCAATTCACTTGCTTGATTACACACTCTGTACTCGAAGTAATCCCACACTCGGATTCACTCCCCTTACAAGCTATAATCACAACAAAGTGTTTCCTACTCAAGATCACCCAATCTTGAGTAACTCTCAGAATAATAGGATGATTATAATGAATCTTCTCTCTCAGAAGTAAGTGAATAAACACTGAAGTACAATACATATAATCTCACTCTCTAAGCTAGATATATGATCATTGAGATATTCAGAGAGTAGATGAAGCAGACGTTAGAATATTGGCATTTTCACTATGTAAGCTCACGTCCATGTTCTTGCTCTCCCTCTTGTATGTGTGTCACTTGTTCTTCGTTTATGGGCTTCTTATATAGATGAAGAAGAGGAACTAGTCGTTGCTTTTTCTTCTCTTTGATTCTTCAAAGTTCAGCTGTAAATCTGGAATATGACAGTTGCATATTTTGCTCCGTTCTTTCAATTCTCAGCTGGAATCTTGGAATATGTTGTTGCAGAGCGTCTTCCAGATTTTTAGTCATTCCATGATCTTAATTCGACCGTTTGAAGTGATCTTAATGTGTTGCAACGGTTTGAACTGAACATATGGGATAAGGGAGAAGAATTAGCCCTGTTCTTGGTTCTTCATTTAATGCACTTATTCTGGATCTTAATTTCGCCTTGATCTTGTGATGAACCTGTAAATTGGCGGAATCTGGTTCTTATACTTTTGTGACGCAAACTGGAGTTTGGAAAACTAAACTGAAGTTTGCAGCGGGCTAAACTGGAGTTTAGAAATCCAAACTCGAGTTTAGGTCTTCCAGAGAGGAATGTCTCGATTTGAGTTTTGGAGCACACTTGAACATAAGGCTAAACTCGAGTCATTAAGTGACTAACTCAAGTTTGGAGCTTTGTTACGAGAATAAGCCTAAGTTCAAGAACTTCCAGACTGAAGTTTAGAAACACAAACTGGAGTTTGTCAAATCAAAATATTGAGGAGCTCTCTGTCTGCCACAAACTCGAGTTTACTAACTCAAACTCGAGTTTCCTTAAGAGATGAAAACATCTTGCTCTCTGTCAAGTCCAAAACTGGAGTTTGCTAACACAAACTCTAACACAAACTCGAGTTTTCTTCTCCATGGCCCAATCAAATATTCTTCTCACAAGTTTTTTTTGCTCTTTGACTTGATGAAGATCAATTCCTGGAATCCAGTACCTATCTCCATAAGACTCTTTAAGTCTTCTTTCCAATGCAAGAAGAATCAGCTCCAAACTCATTGCAATCTGACAGTTATGATCCGATGAACGAAGGCTGTTTTTTAGCTAACGTTTTTCCAGCATCCTGAATTGATTGTCAACTTCAAAAATTCATACCTCACTCATTTGATCTTTGTTTTCCATGATCTTTATGTTTCTGGAAAGGTATGTGAGTCTATTTTCATATGTCACCGATTTCAGCTCATTTTGATTTGTAGATTGTGAGATATCCTCAAATTACTGAACTTGGGTCTGCTGGGTGACGTTAACAGATGGGTCAACTTCAAAAAATCATAACTCTCTCATCTCAGCTTCTTTGGGCATGAAAATTTGTCTAGATGACGCATTAGATGTCTAGTTTCATACAAAATTGATTTCACCTTAAACCGATCTCTGATTTGGGAGATATCATCGAATTACCAGAGATCGCCAGTTCTGATCGTGAAACAGAGTTGGATAGAGTTGCTGAAAGCTTGCTAAACTCGAGTCATTAAGTGACTAACTCGAGTTTTGAGTTACAAACTCGAGTTTACATTGGCTAACTCGAGTTTTGCTAATCCAGAGACACCAGAGTTGCTGAAGACACTACAAACTCGAGTCATTAAGTAACTAACTCGAGTTTTGAGTTCCAAACTCGAATTTACATTGTCTAACTCGAGTTTTGCTGATCCAGAGACGCCAGAGTTGCTGAAGACACTACAAACTCGAGTCATTAAGTGACTAACTCGAGTTTTGAGTTCCAGACTCGAGTTTTATGTCCTAAACTCGAGTTTTCTCATAATCCAGAGGCAGATCATTTCCAGTAATGCAGTAAACTTGACTTTTAAGTATCTGGCTCGATTTTGCTCATCCAGAACCTGATATATGCTTGTTTTAACTCTGAATTGAGCTGTTCTAACTTTCATTTGATCATGGAGACTTCTAGAATCAAACTAAGAACTTGTATAATGATTTTCTTAATTTATTCAGTAAGTTCTTCTTTCTTTCTTCTATGCTTGTTTTAACTCTGAATTCAGTTGTTCTAACTTTCATTTGATCATGGAGACTTCTAGAATCAAACTAAGAACTTATATAATGATTTTCTTAGTTTATTCAACAAGTTCTTCTTTCTTTCTTCTCTCTTCTTGATTATTATCCATGAATCAACTCTTTCTTTCTTCTCTTCTTGATTATTCTCCATGAATCAACTCTTTCTTTCTTCTCTTCTCCTGTTCTTTCTCCACATGAACAAATCTACATTAAATGTAGCAATTAATCAATGTATATGGTATAAACTTTATGATATAAACTTTTTGCTCTAGATAAATGCATCTATATAAGACATCATCAAAACTAATCATAACCAACAACTCGAGCAAGGGGTGTCCATGCTTGAGCAACAGCTATTGTTGCCCCAGCGTCACTCATGCTTGAGCAGGGACAAAGGCCTGCTCGAGTAGTAACAATATGTTGCTCGAGCATAAGGAGACCTTACTCGAGCAATAGCACAGGCACATCACATTTTTTCAAAGGCTTGCTCAAGCAAGCTTGATATCATGCTCGAGCATGGGATATTTTTTTCAATGTGACTTTACACTTATGCCCAAGCAGACAATTAACCATGCTCGAGCAAGACTATCTCTATTTTCCAAAATCACTGCATTGATCCTAAAATATTATGATTTTATACTTCATATATCTTAATTCTCTATTACTGCTAATCATTTTTAATGAGTTTACCATTGAGTTTCAGATGAGTTATTTATGGATTAAAGGGTAATCTCCGAAAAAGCAATTTGACGTCAAAAACATTAAATGCTATTACCTAATATAGTGCAAATCTCTCTCTCTAGCATACTGGGCATTCTCTGATTATTCAGTTGCGCATTAAATGCTATTTTTTAATGGACAAATCGAATAGAATAAGGAATGTTTGAGATAAACAAAGTATCAACAATGTATACAAAGCATCATCAGTCTAATGGCTATTTTTCAGACTCACAGCGAACAATGTTCAAGATCATCAACGGTCATTTAATTTCATCACCTATAAATAGTAGAAGCCATAAATTCGTCAGCTAATAATTAATAATAATTATGAAATTTGAATTATAATAATAAAATTTTCTTAAAATAGAATAAAATTATAATATAATTAATTAGTTAATAATTAATAATAAATTATAATAATTATTTTTATAATTATAGAAAATAAATTATAAGGACCTGATAAAAAGAAAAAAAAATAACTATAGAAAATAGTTAAAATTAGTTTAAACTATAAGAACCTGCAGATTAATTATCTCAAATAAAAATACTGGAAATGTACATTGTCAGATATTAAAGAAATGTTCTTATATATGTATGATTTAAATAGCGGTTCCACCCTAATCAGTCAATTCCCATATTGATCTTTGTGAAATTGTCATCAATATATTTTGAGATTAATTTTAAATGATAAATTTATTTTTTGAACAGTAGTGAATATAAAGTTACTCTTTTTTCAAATTCTATTTATATCCATTGGGATTTTTATCGCAATAACAACCCTGACTCTTATGACTTGGGTGAAAAATTCGCTGAACGATGTAAAGGTAAAGGCCCTAACAATTTAAACCGAATGCTATTCCAAAGGGGAAAAAAACAAATGACAAATATTTTTTCAATATTATTATCAAGTATCTAATTCGATGTATGAGAGACGACCTCAAGACCCAGATGGATGTAACAAGATTTTATACCACTGGACAATAACCGAATGACAAATATATAGAAAAAGCCTTTCTCTCTCTAGTGAGAGCCTTTCTCCCTCCGGTGTGGGTGTTGGGTGGTTTTCTGGTGAAACTCCCCTTTTAGACGCTCTTTGTACGTTGCATCAACTTCTCTCCTTCTTTCTCTTCCTCACCTTGAGTCTGTGTATGTGTGTGTGGTGTGATTTCTTGTAGTTGTAAGAGGTATGGAGGTGGGGCAAAGTAGTAGTTCTAGGAGAATGAAAGAGGTGGTTTTAGATTTGGAAAGGAAAGCTGAGAAGTATGGTGGTGCGCTTGTTGGAAAGACCCTAACAAGTAAGAATTTAAATGTTCCTACAGTAATATCTATGATAAAGAAGGGATGGCAGTTGGATGATGATTTGGAGGTACATGATCTTGATAGAAGCCAACTTGTTTTTCTTTCCGGTTTCATGACAGTAAAGATTATGCTTGAATTCTTAAAGGTCGGCCTTGGTCGATTCAAGACTTCCTGCTAAACCTCTAAGCATGGGAGGATTGTATGGTCCTTAAGGATGTCAATTTCAGTGAGGCACCGTTTTGGGTTCAGTTTCACAGCTTACTTATAGAAGCTTTCAATAATACTAATGTGAAAAATACTTGGAGATGTAGTGGGAGAAACTATTATGTTTGAAAGTTCGATGGTGGGTGGCAGACTGGAAAGAAGTTTTATTTGAGTCAGGTCTCTAGCTCAACTTAACGAACCTCTAATAAAGATTGAATTAAAAATGATTTTGAATTTTAGTTTGAGATATAAATGTGATCCATCATTTTAAATTTGTATCCAATCAATCAATCAAGATATGACTGTAACCCATTATTTTAAGTGATTTATTCAATCAATCAAGTAAGATATGAATTTAATCAATTACCTTAAATGATATGGATAACAAGCTTAGATTAAGCCTTTCTTGAAAGCATTTAAACTAGGGTTAAACTCTAAGAAAGTGTTGATTTTTAAGTGCTCCTTTTTCTGGACGCATTTCTATAGAGGAAAACAAGACACCAATTTGATTGATGTGTGCCTCCAATTCAAGAAAAAGTAAGTTCTCAATCTTGTTCAACCAATTCAAGAAAAAGTAAGTTCTCAATCTTGTTCAACCAATTCAAGAAAAAGTAAGTTGTCAATCTTGTTCAACCTATCTTCAACCTAATTCCAAGAAACCATCATCTTGAAAAGAGAAAACCCAATAATACGAAACATCAACCTTTTCATCTCCTAGAAAGCATCCAAGGAGTGGAAGGTATGAAGAGAAAGAGTTCTCATTGCAATACGAGGATAGCAGTGTGAATCAACGTTAGAGGACATCAACAACATTGAAGTATTCGAGTGATTTAAGGTAATACTAATCTCCAATATTCTTTTTATCAAGTAATCCTAATCCCTAATAGTTGTTTTAATGAATAATCCTAAAACTCATGATTATCATAAATTGTTATGAATTCTCATGAGTACCATAAAGAGTTACGGATTAATAAATAATAACTGATTAGCGTAATGAGTTAATATTAATAATTCATGAGAATTGTAAGAAGTTACGGATTTCCGCAATGATTAAACAAAAATTTTGCTTTCAACCTCATGAAACTTTGCATGAAAGTCATGCAATAGGCAAATTTAACTAACAATTTTCCCTTGGCTGAAATTCAAGAAAATTTGGAAAAAAAAAAAAAGTTTCATGTTTTCTTTCAGTATAATATCTTCTTTTCATCTTGAATCACTTCTTGAATCGTTTAATCACACCTTCTCTTAGGGTTTATGCCTTCCAAATTACAAAACCATGACAACCAAATCACCAACAACAACTATAAATCAATAAGTAAAAGAATGTTTCATGAATTACCTCTTGATTCTCTCTCATTTCTCTTCAAATCCATGTCTCTTTCCTCCTTGTTCTCTTTGGTTTTCTTTTTGCTTCATGTGATTTCAAGAAGGATATGAGGATTAGAAGAGGTTTCTAATGATTTAGAGTCCAGAACAAGTGAATTATGCTTATACTCCCTCTGGTACTAATTATAAGATAACATTTGAGAGTTGGATTTGGTCCTAATTATAGGACAAAATTTTAATTTTTCCCAATTTCTTCCTAAAATACCCCTATTTTATTCACTCAAGTGTGTTTAGTTTTTGGTAAGTATGTACATGTGGGTGCGAAGACTCTTATAGTTAGTGAAACTTTTAATTATTGGATTTAAATTTGTTTATCGATTAGCTAACATTAATTTGTAAATACACACACATATATACATATACACAAACAAACCCAAAGATATGTATATATATGTGTGCGCGCGCGCGCGCACACACACACTATATATATATATATATATATATATATATATATATATATATATATATATATAGTGTATAGTTATAATCACCCATATATAAATAAGGTTGATTATAAATAAATACTTACATATGTGTGTATACATACACACATATATGTATATAGACACACACACACACATATATGTCCTAAGTGTTGTAAATTTACTTTTATTGATGTCATTTAAATTTTACATAAGGGCATTTTAGGCAAATGAGTAAAATTAACTAATTTAACTCATCTTCTTAATCTCCCCAAAATCGGTTAAATATGTCCTATAATTAGGACTGGAGGGAGGGAGTATAAATTTAGCTAGCTTTGCTTCTTGAATCTCTTTTTTTTTTATTTGTTCTTTTGTCCTTCTAACTTATGCCCTCTCTCTCTCTCTCTCACTCCTCTTTCTAGTTGGTCAAAGGCCCTTGTAAGAGCTAAATGACCTCTTATAATATATATTTTCACCTCCCTAAAATAATAATTATTCAATGAAATGTCACACATTTTTTTTACTTGGCCAAAATGCTTCCACATGGCTTGATTTGTGTTTAAATATTTATTTTTCCTTCCTTTCTTCCTTCTTGGCCAACTTTGGCCCTTAATTATGGAGAAAATAAGAGCTTCTTAATTTATTAGCCAAATGACCATTTTACCCTTACATTTCCTCAAATTTTGAATTAAATATTGTCTTCATTTTTTCCTTTTTATTCGTGGCCCAATCTTGCACAACAAGTTAGGCTTTTAAGAAGACAACAATTGATGCAGAAAACCTCCATTAGGAGACTCTCCCACCATAGCCAGATGCACGACGCGGGTCGGATCCGGATTAGTCAGGGTGTAGCTTTAGATACCGGATGGGCAACCAAAAAAGAAGGCAACAATTGAATTTGTGGGCCTTGAGTTAGCCAAATTTCATGTAATCTCTACTTCTAATATTTTTCCATTTCAAGTGTACCAAAATTCAACATTTTATGCCATTTAATATAACATATGTTCAAGGAATTTTTGGTGAATAAAATTTGGGATATTACACTTTAGGCATTTATGCCATCCGCTTACAAAGTGTAGAGAGATATGTACGAGAAAAAAATAATAAAATTTTCCTATTACTATTACTTATTGACTCACTAGCCAATTTTATTCAAAAATGCAAGATTTATCTTAAAAAAACAAAAAGTTCATTCAGACAAGTTCTGGTTTTTGGCCAAAAGAAGCTTCAGACAGGCAAACCATTTTGTTGAATCCCAACTGAGTCGATTTCTTCCATGGAAAATTTACTTGCGGCTGCTGCTGTCTGATTTGTAAAAATAAATAGAATCATGTCATGAAGCCATTGAATAATTGCTTGAAACAATTTGAGTGTTGGCTTAACCACCAAGAAAGCCCACAAGATGGATGCAGCCAAACCCAGGAAGAGAGATAAGATTAAGAGAAGTAGAACGACAAGAAGTCCAAACAGAGGAGTAAATTGTTTCATGATAGTCAGGTAATTAGATTGATTTTGAAGTTTTAATTCTGCCATCAAACAGTTCCAACTGCGAAGTTTCTTAGCAGAATAGCACTCTATTTAATTTCGATCTCTTGGCTTGCATGCTGTCTCTTTGTTTTTCTTTGTTAATTTAATGTTTTTAATGATGTACTATAACTTTCAATGAGCTGATAAGGCCTAAATAACTTTATTAAGGGCAATTTTCTCTTAGTTTTCAGAATGCTCAGGAAAACAGTAAAACGAATAACCCAGAAAATTAGAGCCATATGATCAAAACTAATTCCACCACGACAATTGCTAGTGACAAATGAACCTAACGAAAGAACATTGCACATCAAGCAAGTATGAAACCATTCTCTGCCACTTAAATTCAGAATCAAGATTCCTGCATACAAATAAGACTGCTTGTTTGTTGCAATCAGAACAGGACCCTATTCTTGACAATTAAAGAATAAAACAACTGGTTTCTATTGATAAAAAAATTAAAGAAACATTGAGACTAATAAGAATTAAGAAATTTTACCATAACTGGCTGCAAAGTTTGTTCTCTAGTCATAACTTTCTGTTGCGCTCATCCATGTGTTTTTTATCTCATTGTTGAGACTAACAAGAATTAAGCAATTTCACTGTCGGTGAGGTGCGTTTTCCCTGTCAAGTTTCATTTCATCCTCTCCATAAATAACCTCTAAGACATGACAAACATAGCATTATATAATAATATACATGTAGGTTGTATTAATAATACATGCAAATTTAATTACCAATTAAAGAGACAGTATAAACTAAGAAAGAGGAAAATAACAAGTGTAGGTATCTTTTTTTTTTTTCTGTCACTAGGAAGACTCTATCAAACATAAACACCCTAGGAACCTGAGATATAAATAATAAAAGATAGGGGTAGTTATTAGGATTAGTTAGTAGCCGTTAGGATTAGTTATGAGTAGGGATAGATATGGGTCCTATATAAGAGGTACTCCTGAGTTGTGAACAGATTATGAATGATATGGATTAGTGCACTTCCCTGTTTCTCTCTCCCATCTCTTTTCTCTCTGCCTCTCTTCTCTGTTCCTCAATTCTGTCTCTCTTTCCCTTTGTTTCTCCTATTCTCCTCTATCTTCCTCTCTTTCTCTTTCATACAAAATTACAATTCTGTTATCGTTGTTCTTCCTCTAGATCTTCCCAATATTTCCTTAATCCTCGTTATTACAGATTTGTTGTCCTTCCATCATATATGGAAATCATAAGATCTAAAAGAAAATATTATACTCCTCTGATCTTAAATGTGGGACCTAGTCATGCTGTAATTATTGTTCTTCCTCTAGATCGTCCCAAGATTTCCTTAATCCTTGTTATTACAGATTTGTTATCATTCAATCATGTATGGAAATCATAAGATCTAGAAGAAAATATAATACTACCTCAGTCCTAAATGTAGGACCTAGTTTGTAATGTACATTGCACTACAAACTAGGTCTTACATTTAAGATAGAAGGAATATCATCTTTTATTACATTATTGATATGGCAGAAACAGGAAACACAGGCAACAAACAAATCATCAGATAGATTTCATGAGAGGGCATAGAAGGAGGAATAAGCAAAGATAAATCTGACAGAAAAATTTCGAAAAGCCCATTCCTGACTGTTCAAGCCTATACAGAATCTGCACTCTACTACATCCCTGCCTTGGAATCCTTAAGGAGAAAATGTAAATGAAAGGAAAAAGTTTCATTGATGGGGTGACGCCAAATAACCTAATTTCTTTGTAAAAAAAATAGATGAGGTACACAATGAAAAGAAGATGCTATAAACTTTCTTTTCATATAGTACTGATTTTTTTAGCATCCAACCAACTTCAAACAGGGAAGCCAATTTTCTCATTCCCTTGAGGCTGTTTTCTACTATGCCCAAGTTACTTCTCATAGGTCCTTTAGTAAATGTTACAAGACAAAGCCAGAGAAAACTTTCTTGCAAGAACCTGATAACAGCTCCCATAAACAGATCCCTGATGCTGAATAAAATAATTCCAAACAGTGGTAATAAGATTATCCAGACCATCTAACCCAAACTTAAATTAACCTTATAGTTAAGTTATGTGGGCCAAAGAGATGGATCAGAATTTATGGTCATTAGATTATAGGCTTTAAAGACAAGTTCACTGATAAACTGGCCTTCACTAAAATTTCAGATGAGAGTGTTTCGGATTAGCAACTTTGACCGAAACGCTAGGAGACGTGAAATATACAACTCTGATGAGTTAAATTGTCATAATGGCATTTTTGTAGTTTTTCAAAACCTGGAGGGCATTTAGTCATTACTCATTACAATAATGCTCGTGTTAAAAAAAAAAAAAAAAAAGAGTAGAGTTGAAGGTAAATGTTATTAGTGGAGATGCATTTTGATTATGCTAATAATTTTTATTTTATTATATTTTGTTGATGTGAAATACATTGTTTATATTAAAAATATTATTTAATACTAAGACGTTTTGAAACATATCGAAATATTAGTATTTTTGAAGTCACGTTTCGGCAACGTCTCGAAAACGCTGTATCGGTATCGGTGCATCATAGCTGGCTTTCATACAATTTATGTGGCAACACCGCAACAGTCCCAACACCAGGTGAAATGAGTACCCCTACACAGAATAAGCACATAAGAATGAGGTTTCAAAAAATATGTAGACTTAATTGATTATACGGACTACAATTGGAAATGAGAAGATTAAATAAAAGAATGATGTGCCACACTCAAGCTCAATAAGAAGAATCTACTATGTCAGTTGAATGTTCTGATATAGTATAATTTGGAAAAGAAATGGCCCCAAATATAGTAAGACTTAAAACAACTCTGTTTTTACATTTTTAATGGATTGTAACGTTGAAGGAACTTAAATATACTTATCTCATGATTTCCACCTTCTTAACTCTGTAATACAGCCAAGGTTGACAAAAATGCAAGCCAGCAACATATTTGGTCCCTCCAAATTTCTGCAACATGACAAAGCATGATGCAGGCTACCATTATCTTAAATTCTTGATGATGGTATACACCTTAGGTATTTATTCCATCCACTAACATAGTACAAATGCGTAATTTGGACATAATTTAATATTTTCTCCTCCTTAAGTTCTTGCCAATTTAAAGATCCTGCTTAACAAGAATTAGAGAGTTTACCACAGGTGAAGATGCATGTTTCTGTTCAATTGCATTTCTTCCCCTAAGCAAATTACCTGTAAGACATTAGAAACAGAACATTGTACAATATACATGCAAGTTATATGAAGAATACTTGCAATTCGATTATGAAACAAAAAGTTCCTCAAGACTATGAAACAAAATTCAGTAGTGTTAAAAATAAATGCAAATTTAATTACCAAGTTAATGGGACAGAACAAAGAGAATGTCTTCAAAAAATTTAATACAAAAAGTAAAAAACTTTTTTCACTTGAGCCAGATTCTATCTAGCATATATAACTATCCATAAGTATCTTACAGCTCTTAAACATAACGCAGCATAAAGTTTTATTATTATTTGCCGTTGCAGTTATTGTCTTCTTCCTTCTTGGTCTCTCCATTTCCCCCATCCTTTCATTATTATTTCAGATTTTATCATTTCTAGATATGGAATTTCTCCTCAATATGAAGTTATGAAGTCCCAAATAAGTAGATCTTTCAAAATTATCAAAGCAGTGGCAAGAAGCCGATACAGATAGCCCTCATGGTAAACAGAAAAAGAAGAGGGAACAGGAAAGCTAAAAGGTGACATAGAAAATTTTCCAACAGCATGTTTATTAACTGTTCTCACCAAATAATGAATCATACAGAGTTCAAACTCCATGATATGTAAACATAATAAAGATAAAAGTCATATATTTTTCTACAAAATTGGTTGCATGAAAAACTATGTGGAATCATCCATATGCGTGGTATTACCTATTTCATTACGGAAAATGCCTTTATTAGATTCTTTGCAGATTTTTTTTTTTCCAGATTCTATCTTACCTTTCTAGAATTGTCTCATAACTGTACCTGTTGTGCTAATTAATTTGCGATATTAGGTATTCGTCTTGCATGGAATTATTGAATTATTTATTGATTTAAGGGACAAAAATACTCATGAACTTTTACCAAATGTGCGCCTGACATAAATTTTTTGGGACCAATGAACCTGACATAAGAACATTGCACATTCAGCAAGCATGAAAACATTGATTGCCACTTAAGAGTTAAAATCAAGATTCCAGCACAGAAATAACATTTACTTATTCCTACCAGGACCCTGCTCTTGACAATTAAAGAATAAAAAAAAAGGTTTCAGGACTTTTCTTAATAATAATAATAATTTTTTTAAAAAAAGAAAAACAATGTGGCAAAGTGTATTCTCTTGCCTTAACTTTCTGTTTGCTCTCATCCCTGACTTTTTTCATCTAAACGTTGAGGTTAACAAGAATTAAGCAATTTTACCATCGATGAGGTGCACTTTCCCTTTCCAGTTTCAGTTCGCCCTCTTCATAAATTACCTGTAAGACATGACAAATTTAGTTACATGTTAGTTGTAATAAGAATACATGCAAATTTAGTTACCAAGTAAAGAGACAGTTTAAACTAAGGAAGAGGGAATGGCTTACAAAATTCCAATTATAAGTGTAGATATCTTTTTTTCCGCACTTGGAAGATTTTATCAAACATAAACACCCTAGGAACCATGCATGGTTTTTCAATAGTTATATAAGCAACCAAAAAGTCATGAGTTTGATTACTCTCCAAATTTACTTGCAGTTATTGTTGCTCTTCCTCTAGATCTTCCCAATTTTGTTCCCAATCCTTATGCTATTATTTCAGATTCGTTGTCATTTTTAAATACAACATCTTTCATCAGGTATGAAATCATAAGATCTGATAAAAAAAAATATAATAGTATCATTTTTCATTATACTACTGACATGGCAGATCTCTGGAAACAAAGGCGAGAAGTCCTCATATAGATCTCATGAGAGAGGGAATAGAAGATGGAATAAGCAAAGGTAAAAGCTGATTAAAAAACAAAAATCATCAGCACGTTCTTAAGTGTTCAAGCCAAATAAAGAATCTCACAGAATCTGTACTCAACTACATCCCTTCCATGGAATCCTTAAAGAGATTATGTAAATGAAAGGAAAGAGATCCATCAATGAAGCGGTGTCAAATAACCTAATTTCTTTGTAAAAAAAGATGAGGAGTAACATATCAAGAAGATGCTGCAGAAAATTCCTTTTTCATATAGTACTGATTTAATTTAGCATCCAACCAACTTCAGACAGGGAAGCCAATTTCATCATTACCTAGAGACTTTTTTCAATGATGCCCAAGTTACTTCTCATAGGTCCTTTGGTAAAGGTTACAAGACAAAGCCAGAGAAATATGGAAGCTAGCACCATGTTTGATCCTCCAAATTTCTCTAACATGACAAAGCAAGATGTTCGCTGTCATTATCATAATATTCTGGATGATAATATATACTTTAGGTATTTATTCCATCCACTTACTTACATAGTACGAATATGTTATTTGGAAAGAATTTTCTTTTGGATCTTCCTTGTGTTGCTACATAACAAGAATCATAGAGTTCACCACAGGTAAGGCTGCATGTTTCTGTTCAATTGTAGGTCATCCTCTAAGCAAATTGCCTGTACGTTATTAATACATGCAAGTTGTATGAATAATACTTGCAATTCAATTATGTAACAAAAAAATCCTCAAAACTATGAAACAAAACTCAACTGTACTAAAAATAAAAGCAAATTTAATTACCAAGTTAGTGGAGACAGAACAAAGAGAATGTCTTCAAAAATTTCAATTACAAAAGTAATAATTTTTTTCACTTTAGGCAGATTCTATCAAGCATGAATAACCCTAAGAATCTGTTGTCAGATTGTAATTAGGACATGAGAGAGAAATGGAGAGACCAGGGAATACAGAGATATTAAGAGGGTGTTTTTTTCTTTTCTTTTTTTTTTTTTTTTTGGGGGGGGGGGGGATAACTAGAGATTAAGAGGGTAAAGAGAGAATCACACGGAAGGATTGAGAGGGTCTGAAACTAATGCCATACATCCATTCAGATCATAAGATGGCTTACAGTAGAGGGATTTTCATCTATTTATAGGCACAAATGACTCTGATGGCTAGTCTTTTATTCTGTCATTTCTTAACTAACTTTCTAACTATACCTGCCGATTCTGTTATTATTACATATCAGAATCTTACAGGTTTTAAAACATAATGCAGCTCAAAGTTTGAGTATTCACTAAATTTGGTTGCAGTTATTGTTTTCCTCCTTCTCGCTCTTCTCATTTCCCACATCCTTTCATCAATAGTTCAGACTTTATCATATATAGATATGGATATGAAGTTATGAAGTCTCAACTAAATATATCTTTCATAATAAAATTATCAAAATGGTAGGAAGAAGCCCTCAGATAGCTCATAACAACAGCAGCAGCAGGAATTACATAAATGAAAAAACCCAGATTTTCTCCATTAAGCAACTACAATTGGCCTAATTTCTATGGTAAGCTATTCTATAGGAAGAGGGTCCCTTTCTTCCACGTCAGGGTTACTTGGTGCTGTCTGATTGGTAGTAATATATCGAATGATGCCACGAAGCGATTGGATAATTTGTTGAAACAATCTGCGTGTTGGACCAACCACCAAGAAAGCCCATATGATGGATGCAGCCAGACCCAGGAAGAGCGATAATATGAAGAGAAGTAGAACGACAACAAGTAGTCCAAACAAAGGGGTGAATTGTTTCATAATAGCAAAGTAATTAGATTCAGTTTGAAGTCTAAATTCTGCCATGAAAGCCACGACATAGAAGAATAGCATCACAAAAGAGGCTCTCATGATGTTTCCATGCTCATCAAAGAGGGACAATTTCATAGATTGAAATTGAAATAGCACATAACCACCTACTGCTGTAATCAGAGAAATTATGACGGAATGTAGTGTGGCAAAATGTTCCCCTTGTCCTCGATTTGAACTGCAGCCGCAAAAATGAGCAATGTCGTTAGATAACAATTACGTCGTACTTAAAGTCTTAAACCAGGGAGTACTACAAATAAAAGCTAATTAAGTGTGGTGAAACCTTGGTGGAGAGATAGGAGTAGAAAATGTTGGAGGCGTGTTGAGCGGCGCCGGTGGGGAACTGCACGCAGCCGCAAAAAAATAAGTAATAAATAAACTGAATTAGCATCGTAATGTAGAGTAGTAACAACAATAATGGGATTTGAACCCAAAAAAAAAAAAAAACAACAACAACAACAACAATTATGGGAAGAAACTAAGCAAACAGTAGAAACCAGAAAATGAAGGAATTTGTTCAGTTGAAATTCACAAGGAAGTGAAAAATTGAGAAGATGGTAAGATAATGAGGCAGTGGTAGAACCTTTGTGGAGAGTTGGAAGTAGATGGAAGTAGAGGAATGTTGGGAGGCGCCCCTCCAGTTTTTCGGTGTTCGGCCATGATGGGATGATAGAGAAAACAAAGAAAAAGAAAAGAAGAAAAAACAGCTGTTGAAGATTCTGGGAGGAGAGTCGAGGGGCAAAAGTGGGGAAGATAACCACAAAGATTTGATGATGGCCACGATCAATTGTTTAGTTATATATATGCACGCTGCATGTTGTTTTGTCGTTCGGCTAGGAAAATGGTAAGGGAGGAAAAAAGGATTCAAGGTTGACTCCAATACCTTAAAAAAGGTATTGGAGTCAACCTTGACTCCAGAATGGAGTGCACAATCCTTTTTTCCTCCCTTACCGCTCTGAAACGATAATGGAGTGCACAATCCTTTTTTTACTCCCTTACCATTTTCCTCACCAAACGAGCACGTTTTGAAAAAAAGAATAGACAGCGGATGAAAAAGCAGCGAGAGAAGCCTATCCCAATTCCAATAGGCCCCATTGGTATTTGGGTTTCCTCAATTTCCTGGAGTAACAAGGTCGAATAGTAACTACTCCTGGAGGCTACTTTAACTGGAGTCCTTCGACCCTATTACCTATTTTCCTCTTAAAGTCAAGTACCATTCTCTTCCGCTGATGTACTCTCCAATTAATAAATAAATGTAAGACATATTTAAAATATTGATTTTAATTTTAAATATAATATACTCCTTATACCTTATATATATATATATATATATATATGATATAATTTGTAACGTAATTCATACTATAAATTATGTCATATATTTAGGAATAAAATCTAGAGGAAGTATAATTTTCATATCTATCAATCTTTTTTTTTAATTTACTTCTATTGATGCAATAATTAAGGAGAAGAAGGAATAAAGAAATCAAGGAAAATAACTATGGTGTTTTAGAAATTATATATCATATTAACTAACTTTAATAATCAAATTAAATAAATAATATCTTTTATTAGAGATTGAAGGAATGACGCGCAAAGACACACACATGGGGAAATTAAAATAAAGGACCTAGAAAAGCTATTATTTATTAAAAAGGACCATAAAAATTGTAATTACTTAGAAGGATTACTAAATTTTCCCTAATCAAACCTCATGATTATCTCTTATATTTATAATTTAAAAAATAACTAAAATTAAAACTGCTCATCATGATCAGATATTTTTTTTTAATTTTCAATATATTATTTAATTTACAATGGTTAAACTCTTTTTTTTGGGTAATTTTTTTCACCAATTTATATCATCAAATTGTCTGATTTTTATTATCAACATTGATATCAATTAAGATGTTTTTTATAAAAATAAAAAATAAACTTATTTCATATTTTTCAAGATATAATAGATTAATTAAATTTTTTAAATTGATTAACATTACATGAATTTTTTAACCCACATTAAGTTCTTCTAAAACAAAAATAAATCATACAAACTTTCTTAGTTTAACATATATGACAAATTATAAAAGCCATTGACTTTTATTAAAATTATATAATTCCATTTTTAATTAAATTTTTTGTTGATTAAAAAAAAATTATAATGCATAATTTTTTTTCATAGATATATATTAAGAAAACTATTGTTTAATTTAATGAAACATAGAATTTTGTATTAGTTTTAAAAATAGAATGTGAAAGAGAATATATGATAGAATGCATAAGATTTTGTTGTGGGCATTTTAATACTTTTAATTTTATTTTTTTATTTTTTATTCTTCTAAATAATTACAATTTTTATGGTCTTTATCCATAAATATATATTCCTATAGGCCCTTCATTCTAATTTTTCACACACACACACACATATATATATATAGTACCATATTGGCATATTGAAATTGTATTTCTTTCTTAGTTCTTTATGTTTTGATAATAACTAACAATTATAAAAAGAATAGACTTAATGATTAAAGTCATTTAAGTGTATATGTTTAATGACAATTATAAAAGAAATGGACTTAAACATGTACTCGACTAGCGTCCTCTCCTCCTTATCATCCACTACGGTCCTCTTCTCAAAACCATTTTGGCACAAAACAATGAAAATTGATTTTTTTTTTTTTTGTTTAATATTTCATGGTTCTAACAAGTACTAAAAAGGGCTTTTTTCCCAAAGTGCCCCTTTTTAGAAAACTATTTACCAAAATGCCCCCACTTTAAAACTATTTCCTATTATGTCCCTTCCAGGAAACATATTCCCAGTATTCCCCCATTTAGTCAACTAAACCAGGGGTTTAGTCGACTAAATATTGTGGGTCCAATTTTTTTTTGAAGAAACCCGACATTTAGTCAACTAAACACCTTATTTAGTCGACTAAATGACATTTAGTCGACTAAACTCGACTAAACTATAGTGTTTAGTCGACTAAATGTCGGGTTTCTTCAAAAAAATTGGACCCACGACATTTAGTTGACTAAACCACAGTGTTCGGTCGACTAAACACAGGCAGAGGGCTTTTTTAAAGCCCTCAAACCGCACCAACTTCAATTCTATTCGTCTCAAAACTTCTTCCCACTCTCTTTTTCCCCAAATCCTTGCTGAATTCGTTGGTGGGTTGCGTTGGAAACTTCAATCTAGTGGCATTTGCGTCGATATTGGTATGTTTTCATCACCATTTCAGATTTCCGCTATCTTTTGTGTGTTTATGCGAACCCCATTTAGGTTTTTTCGTTTTTTGATTTCATTGGGTTGTTTTGTTGTGTATCTTTGATTCATTTAGGTATTTATTCCTATTTATAGAGGAAAATGATAAATGTACATGTGAAAGTGAAAAGATTTACATTGGTTGAGAATTTTTTTTATTTTTGGAAGAATATCACTTCGTTTTTTAGCAACTTTTTTTATTTGGTCAGCTGAAACCCTCCATTTTTCAGCTAAAATTCTAGTGTCAAGGATGACTTCAAGTTCAAACACGTACATGACTGTAATCTACCACAATGGGAGTCATTTTGAAGGTCCTGACAATGTTAAGTTTGAAGGAAAAATGAAAATGATGAAAATCAAACGGGGTACTACATACAACGAGCTGAAAGAAAGAATTTACCAAAAATTGGGTCTATATGGCAGACAATGCATTCATCGGTTAATTTCCAAAGTAGAGACTATAGTGGGTAAGGATAATGTATACTACATTAGTACCGATATATATGATGATGAAGATGTAGATTGTGTCATAGATGCATTTGCTAATCGGATAGCACAAAATTTTATTGAGATATACGTTGAACTTGAATCTGGTGAATCATCATCTATACCTATGCATACAATATCCCCACAGTATTTTGGTGAAGAAGACAGACATGTTGGTGTATCTACACCTTCGCAAGTGTTAAGTCAAGTAACATTGATGGATGAAGAGGAAGATGAGAATATGCACAGCGATGAGGAGGACGAATTTGAAAGGTTTATTCCACTAGTTGACAGCTCAGATATCGATATGGAGGGTGATTTTGATTCTTGCCTGAACCTAGTAAACCCAGGGACCGCAACAATGCCACCACTTCGTGTTGACCCAATAAGTACTGGTAATTTAGTAAACTTGTATTTGTGGTTATATTTGTAATGTTTATTTACTGGTTATGACAGAAAATTCATATTGACAGATGTTGGGGCTAATAGTGAGCCGTTTTGGAGCGAAAGCCCGCACTACTCTCAAATTAGTGCAGTGGACTGTGACGATGACTTAGAGATGTTGTATGGTGATGATGACAGGTAAAGTGGATGGCAGTTAGGCGATCCATTATATGTCTATCAGCAGTTTCCTTCTAAGTCGGAAATGCATCATGCCATGAAATTGTATTGCATGAAGACTCATCATTCCGCCAAAGTTGAAAAAAGCGATGAACGAAGGTTTGTGATGAAGTGTCGAAATCACGGTGAGGGTTGTCCATGGTATATGAGGGTAGTGGCAGACAATAATGGAAGTTGTTGGGTGGTCCGTAAGTGGGTTAGCAATCACACCTACCTGAACCAAAGTCTTGCCCGGGATCATACACAACTGGACTCAAATGTCATATGTGCAGGCATTATCAGTATGTTTTGTTGCTCTCAAATTCGGTTTGTTTATTCCCATAATATTTACAAGTTGCTTGGTATAACCAGGTATGTTAAGAGAAGATCCAGCTTTAAAACCAGTGCTGATACAAGAGAAGATGCAGTGTCTGTATGGATACAATATAACATACAAGAAGGCTTGGAAGGCGAAAATGAAGGCCATTGTGAAGTTATTTGGTGATTAGGAGGAATCATATGCATTCTTGCCCAATTGGTTGACATATATGACGCAGGTTAACGTGAGTTCTGTGTTTAGGCTTGATACAGATGAATGTTCTGACCATCATCATTTTTATGTCAACTTACGCGTCTTTCATAGAGTTTTTTGGATATTTAACCAGACCATAGAATCCTTTAAATATTGTAAGCCCATACTGTAAATTGATGGCACCCACTTGTACAGAAAATACAAAGGTACTCTCTTGATAGCGACTTCACAAGATGGGGATGGGAAGGTCTTGTCAATTGCCTTTGCTATTGTTCCTCCCGGTGAGAAGTATGATGATTGGTGGTGGTTTCTTTGTCTCCTACGAAGACAAAGATTGCAAATCACCATTGATGTAGGTCATGTTATGGTAGAAAGCTCTGACCATAACCTCAGAATAAGGACAACTCATCTCTGCCATCCCACTCAAATGCGAAGTCTCCAACAACGGTACAATATCAAGGCCCTCACCTACGAAGAATGGCATGTCTAATGACTTCGGCTTAATGATGGGTTTGTTCGCAAAATACTTCACAAATCGTTCATGCTCTGCTTCATTGTTACTAAACAAATATCCAAACGGGAGATCAACAGGGGGCTCAGGCACAAGGTCTGGTTCTTGCTGTGTCCTAGAGGAGGATGCCCCGCGCATTGCTCGGTGCTTGATCCGTCTCCCACGCTCATCATCCATGTCAGAAGGAGCTTGTTTACGACGCATGGTGACAACAAAGACCTACAAAAAGACATTACAAAAATAAAGATACAAGAAACTTCAAATTATTCGAACAAATTACCAACTAAGCAACATAAACAAATATCAATAACTATAAGCAACAAACAACCATCATTTTAATTAAAAAAAAACACAATCAAGTGACATTTATGAAACACAATGTAAAATTCGTCCAAAAAAAAACTCATAACCACACAAAAATTCTCATAAACATGTACATTCATCGTTTTCCTTCACCAATATCAATGAAATACTCAAATCAATCAAAGATACGCAACAAAACAACAAATATTGATGAAAAACAATGTAAAATTCGTCCAAAAATTAAAAAAAAAATCTCATAAACACACAAAAATTCTCATAAACGTATACATTCATCGTTTTCCTCCACCAATATCAATGAAATACTCAAATCAATCAAAGATACGCAACAAACCAACAAATATTGATGAAAAACAAAGTGAAATTCATCCAAAACAAAAGAAATTCTCATAAACGCAAAAGAAATTCACATAAACATGTACATTCATCGTTTTCCTCCACAAATAGCAATGAAATACTCAAATCAATCAAACATACACAACAAAACCACCAAATCTAAGCATAAAACCGTCAATCTATAATGGGGTTCGCAATAACGCAATGACGCAAATGAAACTCCGAAATTGGGACGAAAACATACCGAAATTGACGTAAATGAAGTTCTTTCTGCAACCCACCAACGGCTTCAGCAAGATTTTGGAGAAAAAGGGAGGGGGGAGGGGTTTGGGAGGTTTGGAGACGGGTTTATGCCGAGGTTAGGTTTTTAAAAAACCTAAGTGCCGAAATTTAGTCGACTAAACCAGGGGTTTAGTCGACTAAATTTCGTGGGTTTTTTAAAAAAGCCCACGCCCGAAATTTAGTCAACTAAACCCCCGGTTTAGTCGACTAAATGGGGGCATACTGGGAATATGTTTCCCGGGAGGGGCATAATGGAAATAATTTCAAAGTGAGGGCATTTTGGTAAATAGTTTCCTAAAAAGGGGCACTTTGGGAAAAAAACCTACTAAAAAGATACTTCATGATACTAATCACTACTGAAAAAATACTTCATCAACTTCAAAAAAATTTTTATGATCTTAAAAAAAAATTTTAAGGTACTGATTGATATTAAAAAGATACTTGAAGATATAAGTTGATACTGAAAAAATAGTTCATCATCTTAAAAAATTAGTTTAAGATCTTGAAAAAATATTTCAAGGTACTTACTAGTACTAAAAGGATACTGACGAGTATTGAAAAAAAAAATATTTCATGACCTTAAAAAATTATTTTAAGATTTTAAAAAAATATTTCATGGTACTCATGAGCCCTAAAAAGATACTTGAAGATACTGACTCGAACTGAAAAAATACTTCAATATTGAAAAATTATTTTAAGATCTTGAAAAAATATTTCAAGTTACTCACTAATATTAAAAAATTATTTTAAGATACTGACCAGAATTAAAAAAAAAATCATAATCCTTAAAAATTATATTACGATCTTAAAAAAATATTTCACGATACTGATCGTTTCTAAAAAAATACTTCAAAATATTTTTTCCGACCAATATCATAAAATATCTTTTTAATATCCATTAGAACCATAAAATATTAAATAATTAAAAAAAGCATCAGCTGCCATTATTTTGTGCCAAATCGACACAATTTTGAGAAGAGGACCGAAGTGAATGATAAGGAGAAGAGAAATCTAGCTGTGTCCTTTTGGCTCTGGATCACAGCAAGCAAGTGTCCTTTTATGACGATTTCACTTAAAGATACATAAGGATCTATACAAATGGCAAGTCTCCTTTTGGATCGCAGTCATACTTAGATATGAGTGACAGGTTTTTTTTGGGGAAAAAGATACATAAAGATCAATAGAAATAGCAAAAGACAGGGAAGTGCTTCCCATTTTAATATTCCTTATAACTTGTGAATTTCTAATTTGTCCTCTTTAAAATTAGAAGGAAATGATAGAATTATCCTTACACATATAATTTTTGAAAAAAAAAAACCATTAACCCCCGGCCGGTGGCTTACCCCATAGTGCTGAAGCAACGGTGGCCAACTAGCTGGTCGTCGGCTGGAATAATTAATAATTTTAAATAAATAATAGTCGTTTTCATATCCAAAGTTATTATTTTCAAATTTAAATTTGGTAAACCTATATTGAGTTTAGGAATTAAACAGTGCATGTATTCTCATTTCACAATTTTCTATTTTTAAATCCAGAGTTATTATTTTCACAAGTAGCCATTGTTACTAGAGCTTTGGGAGTAAATTTAAAAATAACAACTCTGGCTTAAAAATAAGCACTTATGGAAAATGAAAAGACAAGAATAAATTAATTCATAAACTTGATATAGATTTAGCAAGTTTAAATTTAAAAATAACAATTTAAAGTATGGAAATGACAACTAATTGTTTAAAAAGAACTCCTTATGAAAATGAGAAGGAATAAATATAGGTTTACCATATTTGGGAAGTGAAAATAACAACAATAGAAATGGAGATGACAACAACCCTCAACACTTCAGTACACCCCCTTGCTTCCTCCAACTCACACCCCCTGAACTCCACCGCTCCTCCCTCCGCCGCCACGTGTCTTCCATTGGTTGTGGCTTCAGCTCAAGACCCACCCTCTCTGACGCCGATGACCACTACAACGGGATTTGGCTTCCATCCACTTCCCTTCCCATCCTCTTCCATCTTCTTCTTCATCTCAATCGTTGAATTCAAATATGAATGGTTCAGATTTTATTTTTTAAAAAATATTAATAAAATATTAAAAAATGATATTTTTATAAAAAAACGAAATTTGAACTGTTCATATTTCGATCCAACGGTGGAGATAAAGAAGAGGATGAAAGAAAATGGGAAGGGAAGTGGATGGGAGCCACTTCCACGAACCCCCACTTGGACTTCCACTGGGAACAACAAAGACAATTGGCACGATTATAAAATATATTAACTTTGACCCAAAATATATATATATATATATATATATATATATATATATATATATATATATTATGACATAAAATGACTTTTTTTAAACTTTGTTTTTATGAATTTAATAAAATATGCTTTGGCCACCGGTCAACAGCAGGCTAATTTACTAATAATAAACACTCCTTCAATAAAATATATTACCTTTGACCAAATATATATATATATATATATATATATATATATATTACCTCTTGTCCTAATTATAAGATAAAATTAACTTTTTTTAGAATTATTAAGGAAGCTAAAAATGTTACTTAATCATTTCTTATATTGTATATTCTTAGATTATATATTAGTTTATTAGTCAAACTAATTAGTTTAAAAAAAAAAATAAAAATGCTCTAAAGTAATTTAATAATTAGGACTGGAGGGAGGGAGTATATTTTTTCTCTTAATTGCCAGCTATACATACGGTTTGGAGCCCTAAACCCGGAAATGACCCGCTTTTTAAGTGGGCAGTAAAACCTGCCGTTTTAGATTGTGAAAAAAAATTACTATTTACATAATTCATTAATGGGAAAATTATGTATGCTCATTCTTTTTTTGACGAGGAATAACGTATGGAAAGTAAAAAATTAACCAAATAAATCCATTAACTGTTTAATTAGTTTTTTGTTAACCAATTTTCAGGGAAATTATTTACTGGGGCTTCTTTGTCTTGTAAGAATTGACATTTGGGTGCTCTCATTCTTAAGAGGAATTCTTCCTTATTTACCAACTTTAAAAAGCATTCTTTTTTTAAAAAAAAACCTGAAACTTTAAAAAGTATTCTTTAAATTTACTTTTAGAGGCATTCTCTTCCAATATTAATGCTACAGTTTAATTAATTAGGACTCACATTACGGTTTTTCTACGAAACTTAAGTGTTGTTATTGAAAGTATTAAAGGTAAAACAACATCTTAAATACTACAATTTTATACGAGATTTAATATTATAATTTTATAATAATATTGTAGTATGGTATTTTAAATTTATAAAATATAGGGTGAATGTGTAAAAATACCCATAAATTTTTAATAAAAATGTGTTTGCTATGGGAAAAAATTATTACATAAGATCTTGTAAGCTTGCGAGTCATATCAAGTAATAAAGAGTAAATAACATATCGCCCCCATGAAAACCTAGAATTAACAAATTAATTGAGCAATGATTTTACATTTTGGTTCAAGTTAAGGCAACCTGAATTGACTTTAAATAAGTGAAAAGAAGTTAAAATCAAAATAAAACTAACTAACACTCTTATCAAACGGGTAAACAAGAGTTACTGATCTCTCTTGTTAACTTCATAAACCTTGTTTTTACTAACTTAATATACTTTAATGTCATTTTTTTAATGTTGAGTATAAATAGTTATAAATACATGTCAGTCTATTCACAACCCTCTCTTAAATATAAATCGTTATGTCTAACATAATTACTTATGAGGTAAGATAACTTAAGCACATTCTTCTAGAATTATGTGATGACAAATCAAAATCATAATCTAATATCATATTACCTAATCTCATAATCAAACTAAAATTTCATTTATCAAGGTAAATTCTAACGCTCAAGTTTATATTCATGAATGATAATCAATTACTAAATCGGTAAAACTAAATAAGATTAAGTAATCAAAGTTATTATTAACTAAAACTAAACAATGAAAACGATAACTTTAATCAGTTTATGGTTCCTTTAGATTGCATAACAAACTAATTAAAAATATACAGAATGATCTCATCAAGACAACACAAATTCATAATCCAAAATCTTAGAGAGAGAGAGAGAGAGAGTATTGATTGTTTGATACTTCATCTCCAAGCTTCTGTCTAAGCAGATACTCTAATCGCTTTTCTTTTCTACAGTCCCTCGATCTCCTGTATAGAAGGAGAATAATGGAACTCGAACTTCTTTTTTGTTTCTCTTTTCTTATAATTCAAGACGATGATGGATGATGTTAGATAATGAAATCCCGCTGCCTCCTCTATTTCTTCCAAATCGTGCTTGCTGATATCAAGTCGCCCTTTGTTTGCAAATTAGGAGATCCCAAAACGCTGCCGTTCCTGACTCCTCCATTATTCCACGTGAAACTCATGGCTGCTTGATATTTGACATCCTTTATTGGGCCTGTTTGGGTTGGCGATAGAAGCAGTATCTTAAAAGCTATCTGACTTTTATAAAAGTCAGTAGGAAATAAGCCAGGTTAAGGTTTGAATTATTATTTGAAATCAATTGAGATGAAAAATGACTGAAAATAACATAAATCATATTGAATACTGCATATACATATTAGTTATATATATTGAGATAATAAAAATTTTAATTTAAAAAAAATTAAATGATTATTAAAAAATTAATAAATAATAAAGTCCTTAATTAAATATATTTAATAGATAAAAAATTGTTTATAAAATAAAATACATACAAATAATACATTAATTTGAAATTCATTAATTTTCAACTTTAAATAATTTGCCCTGCTTGTGAGCCTTTTCCAACCTTCACAGATAAAAAAATTATTTGCCCTACGTGAGCTTTTTTGGCCAACCAAAATATTGACCCTTTAAAATTACACACAGAACAAGGTGATGTGATTGTTTGTGAAAGACCCGGTTGAACCTAAGAAAGGGTGTGAATTGGGTTCATATAAAAACTTGCGACCTTTGATAATCTTTTCGTAATTCGGTAAAATCAGTTTGTATGATAATAAAGAGTTATAGCTATAAACAATCATTCAAACATATATACTGGAAATAAAAGAGATTAAGAAAAAGAATTGCAAACAGAGATTTATACTAGTTCAGCCCAATCCTTGACCTACGTCTAGTCCTCAAGCTCCACTTGAGATTTCCACTATCTTCTTGTTTAACCAAGCACAAGAAGAAAGCCTTTACAATCTCACAAGTTTAGCCAGACACTTGTGTAGCTTTCACAATCTCTCACTGAGATTCTCCCTTACAACCTGTAGGGATATAATCAATTTCCCACTCAAGGTCACAAACCTTGAGTATCTCTCAAAAAAATATGATTTACAATGAATCTTCTCTCAAAGAAGTGAATATATAATCACTGAAGTACAATATAAATCATTTCACTCTTTCTATGATAAACTATGAAAGCATGAAAAATAGAGTGAGCATGAGATTCGAAATCTGGGCATTTTTACAGCATAATCTCTTGTCATCCACATTGTGCGTTTTGAATATGGCTTTATTTATAGATGAGGATGATCTGAAGTTGAGAATATAACTGTTATAAATAGAGACGTTGAGAATATAGTTGTTGGAAATATAGCCGTTAGAACCTCGTTTTTTGAACCAGCTATGACATCAACATTTTCTTCATCTTTGATCTTCAGTTTAACATCTTTTGATCATCTGAAACATGTACACAAATGATATAAATGATGTTAAGAAGTATTATAAATCATTTGGGTAATCATTTGAATGTTCTTGATCAAAAATGTGATTTTCGACACGTTGACTTTTTTGAAGCGAAGGTGCAAACTCAAATATTGACTTGGAAACTCGAGTATTGAGGCTGTTGCATTACTTCATATTCCTCTCTATTTGTCTGAAACTCGAGTTTTGAGTTCTATACTTGAGTTTTGAAAAACCTCTTATGTTCGTTGCTCTATGTCTGAGCTATACTCGAGTTTTCAAGTTGTTCTTGAGTTTGGTTGCTCTCTGACTTGATATAGGTCCATATTTGGCAAACCACTTATTCACATATAGCTCTTTGAGTCTTCTTTCCAATGCATTAAAAATCAGCTCCAAACTCATTGTGATTTGTCCGTTATGATATGATGAATGAAAGTTGTTCTTGACCATCGTTTTTGTAAGGTTCTGAATTATCAGTCAACTTTCGAGGACCATATCTCACTGGTCTGAACTTCATTTTTGTTGAATTAAGTCTTGATGGAAATCCTTATGAGTCTTCTTTCATATGTCACCAATTTCAGCTCATTCCGATGTGTAGATTGTGAGTTACACTCAAAACATTGAAGCTTGGTCTGATGTGTGACGTGAATTCCTGATTCAACTTTCGAAATTCATATCTCTCTCATATGAACTTCTTTGAGCATGAAACTTTGTCAAAATAACATATTGGATGTCTATTTTGATACAAATTTTGTTTCACTTCAATCCGATCTCTTGTTTAGGAAATATCATCGAATTACCAGAGCTCGTTCAAAGCTGAATGTGGAACAAAGGTGAACAGAGTTGTTGATCAGTGTTGGAAACTCGAGTTTTGTCGGGTCCAGAGACGCTAGAGATGCTAAAGACATCCCAAACTCGAGTCATTAAGTTTCAAACTCGAGTTTTGAGTTCCAAACTCGAGTTTTGACCCTCAAACTCTAGTTTTATCACTTTCCAGAGGCAAATTACTGCAGTAAGCTTATAAACTTGAGTTTTGACCTGGAAACTTGAGTTTTCTCATCCAGAATTTGATATTTGCTTGTTCTAACTCTGAATTGGACCTCTTTAGCTTCCATTTGATTGTGAAGACTTATAATATCAATCTAAGACATTGAATATTGATTTTCTCATTCTATTTGACAAGATCTTCTCTTTCTTTCTTCTCTTCACTTGATTATTTTCCACAACTCTATTCTTTCTTTCTTCTCTTTTCTCGAACATTCTTCACACTTATATTTGAGTTGATCTTGAATATTGATATTCTCATTCTATTCATCAACTTCTTTCATCTTCCATCTTGATCATTCTTCGTCATGGACTCATTATTGTTTGCAAATTCTTCAATATTTCCTCTTATTCAACTTCTTCTTTCTGAAATCTCATCTCTTGATCATTCTCTATAATTCAACTCTTTCTTTCTTTCAATTCTCTTGAACATTCTTCACAAATATATTTGAATTGATCTTAAATAAATATGTTGCATACAATAAACTCTTTCTTCTTCTTGATTATCCCCCAAAAACCTTTAATAAATTCTTGCTTCTTTGTTGACCTTCTTCTTGATCATTCTTCATAGATGAATTGCACATCTTTGTTTCTATATTAAATTTAAGAATTAATCATTGAAGAAGATAGACATATTACTCAATCTTTTTACTCTTACTAATAACATATATATAAGACATCATCAAAACTAATCATATCTAACAGTTTGCTCAGTGTGAGGCATGTGAGCCCTACATTACATTATGAATTAAGTTCCACTTTGAAGCTTATCTATAAGCCCAGTTGCGTTGGATTTTTTCAAGAAACCCATACGCAACACCCAAACAAGTTTTTTTTGCTTTTTTTTTTTTTCAATGTGTTTTCCTACTGCACTTTTTTTTTTTTTTTTATCTAAACGTTGGGCCAACGCTTAATCCAAACAGACCCATTCCCAATTTTCAAACGGCACCGTTGCTGATGCATAGGAGAAGTGCATATGTTACACTAGTAATAATAATATATCTGCAACTTCTTTCCTTTAAAAAAAAAAAAAAAATTCCAGGATTATCATTTATCATTGTTTTATTTCTAAGCTTAAAAAAATTTTCTATTTTAGTTTGAATTATTATAAATGATCCATCAAATTTATATATCATAAAATCTCTTTAATTTAGTGTTGATAACTTCCTAAATATATAAAAATATATTTCAAATTTATTGAAAATGAGAAGTCATCAGGAAAAATGCCCATGAACATTCAAAACGAGAGCAAAAATGCCTAACACTTTCAAATTTTACTTAATACTGCTACTTTTTGTAGTTGGTCCCCTCTTTTTGCACATGCATATATAACAATATTAGGTCAAATTTAACGGCGTTGACATTTTTGCTCCTATTTTAAATGTTCATAAATATTTTTGCACTTTCAAAATGTATATTGTGTTGAGCCACTTTTGATAAAAATTCATGATTATTTTTGCTCCTTAACCCTAAAATATATTTTTTTAATTTTTAGTCTTCTAATTCTAATAATCATTGTTCTTAAATGATAATTTTTCATGTCAATTATTATTTCTTAAAAAATTAAACTTAATAAGTAAAAAAACGTCAATGTTGTTAGGGTTAGAAGCTTGAAAAGATAAGTAAATGACCAAAATAAAATCTCATGTGAAATTAAAATACTAGAAATACACTTTGCCAAATTTTAAATCAATGTTCTTATGTATGATTACATCCTAATAAGTCAATTCCCATATTGATCTTCGTGAAATTTGTCATAATTATATTTAACATTAATTTGAAATGATAACTTTATTTGTTTGAATAGTAATTGATACAAAATTACTTTTATTTTAAATTCTATTTATATCAATTGGGATTTCCATGGCAAAAACAAGCCCTTTCAGTTAGGTGAAAAGTTCCTATTAAGTGGCTTTTATAAATTTGGCAGCAACAAATAAAAAAAGAGTTTCATAAAAATTCGCAGAACGATGTAAAGGTAAAGCCCAAATAAGACAGAGCCAAATAATTTAAACCATATGGTAAACATAAAATAAGAGAAATGGAACCAACTTTTTTAAGAAAATTAATAAATTAACAAATAAATAAATAAAACTACCGGCCAATAACTTAAAAGCATGGCAATCAATAGATATTTCTTAACATAAAAAATGAAGCGTTTCGATAAATATTAAAAAAAACAACAAATTAAATTGTAAACTTTTTCGTCCTCCTTATATCTTATCTCTCTTTTTTATCTTTTTGCCTTCCTTATCTCTCATCTCTCGCAGGAGCATATCAACCAGAATTAATATATTCTTTTTTTTCTTCTTCTAATAAATATAAGCTAGGTGTGTGGAGTAATAACTAAAGAAAATGCTGTTTTCCATACCACTATTCACCCATTGTAGAATAACATCACTATTCTTCCTCATCCCTAGAACTGTCTTTTCTATCAAATAACAATCAACTTCTTTTGCACCACTGCAAGCTAGTGTCTTGTTGTCACGATTTCACGTATACAATTGGTATTTGTTGCTAAGAGATCTAGGAAGTGGAATCTGTCCCACCACTTCTTGTGTCAAATTAAATGTAGGTATATTCGATTTAGTTTATAGAGAATGACTTTTACGATTTACAAGATAAACATGTGAAAAAAGTTGTCTCGACTTATAAGAAAAAAAAAATTGACACTACGGTTTGAGTGTTACCTAAACACTCACTTAATCAAGTCTGCCAATCCAATGAAGCACACCATTAAAACATACAAAACATACAGGCCTGTCAAAAACCTCATCACATAGAAGAGATCTTAATATTAAGATGTTTCCATGACCATATAACGAATAAAAATACCCAAGCCAAGTCAAAGACCATACCTACAAACTAGAGCCGGGAAAACAAGTCAGGTTTATCGGGCCAGCCCGTTTAAGCCTTGACCTTTTAAGGGCCGGGCTTGAAAAATGAACGAGATATTTGAATTTAGCCCTGGAGGGCTGGCCCTGACAGGCCTCAGGTTCAAACGGGTCGACCCTGCAGGCCCTTTTCACTGTAACTTTTTCTTTTTTCCTTTATATATATATATATATAGTATTTGTTATAGAGTTATTTATCCATGTAAATACAAATACATAATAACTATACTCTAATTTTATGATTTGATTTATTATTTGCTTCAAATAAAGATTACGGATGTGTTCATGATATGAGAAAAGAATTTCATGATATTCTTACTCATGAGCTAGAGGCTACTACTCAAAGTGAAGAACAATCAAATGTCGTTAAAATCGATGATAGTGATGAAGATGACGATAATAATAGTCATTGTACTAGTATCATTTAGTGATATGTTTTTTATGTTTTATGTGAGTTATTTATGAATATAGTTTGCTTTTGATTATGAATTAGTGATTGTGCTTATTTATTGGATGATTCATGTTGTAATTTACTAATTATATTTTTTAAAAAGAAAGTGGAGGAAAAATTGTTAACATTTGGAATAGTAATTTTCAGGCGCTGTGGGCCAACCCTGAATCTGGTGCTTTCGGACCGAGCTTTGAAAAACATGTGTTTTTCTTACTCCAGATCCTAGAGAGCCAGCTCTGTTAGGCCTTAGCCCTTCATAGGCCAGCAGCTCTACTACAAACAAAGTCTACAATTATAAAGTCATTGCTGGGTTACAAAGAATGTATCTGAACGATGATCTTTCGGCCATGCATAGTAACCCAAATTACTTACCCCAATAATGTGGGTACATATATAATCATCGATGGCAGGACTCTTTATTGTGCTGAACAAATCGAATTGATCTTTATCGTAGTGCAATCAATACCTTATATCAAAAATACCTTACATTGCAACATGGAAAATAAGCATATCGGTGTCCTACAAGATTTATTCTATTCTTTTTGCATTTACAAACTTTAATAAGAACTATTTGGTTTGTAGAATTAACGTTTCGCTGTGAGTTGCAGTACATCAAATCAGCACGGGTAATAAGGTCACTCCAACCCCTACAAACAAATGGCCTGTTTGGTTTCTGCGGACTGCGGTACAACAGCGTTAGCGTTAATTTCAGTGGGGGAAAAAACAGTGAAAATTATTTGGTTCACTGGGCTTTAACTAAAAAACCGCTTTTTTTTTTCGTCAGAAACTACCAGGGGGAGCTTTTCCCGCAGCGTTGGCAATGCATAGAAGTCGAGAATTGAAGAGAGATGGTTCGGTGACAATTGGTGGCGAGTGTTGTGGCGCTGGGCAGTAAATTTTTGTCATCACAGAAAATTTAACAGCGAACAAGGTTCACGGAGGAGGGAACAATAGTCCTGTTTCGAAACAGAGGTCCCGTAGAAAAAACTCCGGTAAGGTCTGACCGGAAAATCCAAACAAGTGGATCTGAAGGTGAAGAAGTACCGCGGCGTTCGACTGCGGCCGTGGGACAGTGGTTGGCAGAGATTAGAGACCCTGCGCATGGGCCAAGGCTGTGGCTGGGAACTTTCAACGTGGTGGAGGAGGCGGCGGTGTCGTCTAACAAAGCAGCAGCGAGGCACGAGTCCCAACCCCAGTCCCAGAGTTTCGGTTAGAATGTGAGAAAAAAGAGAGACCAACTAGAGAAGGAAGGAGAGAGGAGGAGAGAAGAGAGTGGAGGTGATTAAAATATTTATTTTATTTTATTTTATTATTAATTATTATTTTATTTCTCTCATTAATTTATTTGAATAATAATATTCTCTCATTAATAAATGAGATACTTTAGTCAAATTTTGAAGGTACTGTAAAGAAAAAAAATCATCGACTTACAGTTACATGTTTAAATTTTCTTAACTAATTAATATATTTAATTAAGAACTCTTTTGTTTAATGTTTATTACCTACCTACCCATCTACCTCTATATATATATATATATATATATATATATATATATATATATATATATTAAATTACTTAATAAGATTCAATCCATTTTTAATCATTTTTCATTCAAGTGACTTTTCAACCACTAACTCAAACATGTCAATTTAAAAAAAAAAAAAAACTCACTTCTATCACTATTAATTCAAACACAAATTATATTTATAACCTGACTTTTTTTCTACCGAATTTTTATGAAAGTCGGATAGAAAGTAAGTCATCACTCCAACCGTTAACTCAAACAAACCCAAACAAAGGCGTATTGAAATAGGGTTTGGGCTTCTAATCTGAGTACAATTTCTTCAACAACGTGGAGAGAAATAAAAGGAAAGGGTCCAATGATGAATTGACTTTCGTTCATCATCTCTTATAATATTTAAATCATCTCCGTCTAATCAATATAATATTATTTTAATTTTTCTCTACTCTCCTCAATCAATAGCTTAGATGAGGCTAATGAAAGATGGGGAGAGGAAAAAAAAGAGCTAAGGAGAGAATTTCCTTCCGTCTAATGTGAAGTTGTGAGTTTTTGCTTCTTTGAAAGGCCTCATGAGTTCGAATGGGCGTTGGGACAGATTGAGATGGGAGAGATTGATGAGACCGTACGCTGAGAGAGATTCATGGGTTAAATATGAGTATAGTCATTACAAATGTGCACGTGTATACTATACACACACACACACATAACTTTCTTGTCCTTTTTTTTTTTAATTACTATTTTTAACAAGCACATTTCACTTCTTTTATTTCTCAACTTCTTTAACTTGTGGGCAGTATATCAGTGTGGCGGCAAGCTTTCTTGTCTTCTTTTAAGCTCATGGGACTAAATATAAATATAGTTATGATTAATGCGCGCATACATGTATATATAAATACATATATGATACATACACACACAAACACATACACTTTTCTTGTCCTTTTTTTATTGCTATTTTTGTAGTGTCGGCAATACACCTTTCGTATATTGCTCTTCTTTAATTTGTCAGTAGTGTATTAGTGTCGACAAGCTTTCTTTTCTTCTTCTAAGCTCATGGGGCTAAATATAAATATAATTATCATTAATGCGCGTATATATACATACATGCGTGCGCGGGCGCGCACACACAATTTTCTTGTCCTGTTTTTTTTTTTAATTACTATTTTGTAGTATTGGCAAGACACTTTTCATACATATTACACTTCTTTACTTATCGTATTCTTTAACTTGTGTATCAGTGTCAACAAGCTTCCTTATCTTATTCTAAGCTTATGCTTATGGGGCTAAATATAAATATAGTTATCACTAATGCGCGTGTGTGTGTGTGTGTATTTATTAAGTTTTATACAACTTTGAAATTCAAATTGTTTATCTTTCTCTTATAAAATCAAAATTTTGTATCTAATAAACTGGATATGATTCAGCATATTTTGTTTTACGTCGGCTGATAATATAAATAATGCTATGTTATTTACATTTTAGTACTAAATAAAAAACCTTATAATAAAAATAAACAGTTTTCTTTGAAAAGAAATAGGGGAGATCTTGATTATGTCCTATCATATCTATAATATGTTTTTTAAAAAGCATCTTATCCCTCATAATCTCATATATCTTCTGCAGATAAGCCTGATACTCAATATATAGTAACTTGTGTATCTGTTGATGTCATTAAACTACTAGGTTACTAAACATCCCATGAGAACTGTATCCCCAATTTTTTTTTTTTTTTTTTAAGAAAGAAAGATATTGAGAAGACTGTCATATTTAAATATGAGTAACAGATTTTTTTTTATTGAATAATATATTTCTTAGAGAAATATACCATCAATGCTTAGCACAAGATCCACTTAAACCTGTTCCTTTTCACGGGTTTTGATACAACTCGATCTCATTAACAGAAACAAACCATTGTTTTTTAGTACCTAGAAACACACCATTGTTTATTAGTACCTCCAGTATTTAATATAATAGCCAGTTAACTCTTTTTTTTAATATTAAAATTAAATAAATAATTTAATGATATCATATATTATATATTAGTTTATAAAAAAGAAAAAATTAGTTTGATGATTAATGTTAAATATCCTAGCAAAAAACAAAAAAGATTAACTTAAAATATAAATATTTTAATGTAACTTATATAACTTCCTTAAACATGAGGAAGTATTATTTTCACTCCAAAGCCTACTAAACAATTTTCATTTTTCTTAAAAAATATATTATACAACATATGCACATAAATTTTTGCGGCTAAAAATAGCACAAGATATATGCATGTACTTTTTTTAAAAAAAGTAACAATACCCTGATGACACCAAGTATAATCATATCAAAAGTGGCAAATACTTTTTCAAGTTTTGTTCTTGCCTTTATATTGAACAAGAGGAAAAATATACAAAATATGATGTCATGAAAAAAAAAAAAAATTGGAAAAAAATTATACACAAAAGGAACAAAATTTGCGCCACCTCATGAATATAGGTGCGTCCGCACTCCAAAGATAGACTGATGAAAAGAATCTAAATCCACATTTCAACTCATCAATTTTCTGATTCTTTTCTCAGCATCACTCGCAGTCTTGTTCTGTGGTTCAAGAACCAAAGCATGCTTGAAATCTGCACAGCATGACAAATTGACATAGGTAAATAAAGACGGCCCAATGTATAAGGCCCTTACTAGGTGGACTCTAGAAAGGAATAGATGTACGCAATCTTACCTTGTAAGTAGAGAAGCTATTCTTAGACAAATTGACAAAGAAATATTTTGAAAATATAAAATATGAAGTAGATACACCAAAATTTTCATTTTTCCCCTTCAAATCTCAAAATATTTGTCATAGAAAGTTTAGGATCATGCTGCAGTAACAAAAAAATCTACAGCTCCAAGAATCAGGAAGACAAATTTGAAATGCAGAAGTTTAGGCATCGTTGGTCCTCTAAATCTAAAATACAGAAAATTAACTGGAAATGGCCCTTGTCAAGGACCCATAGAACATATCCAGTTTTTTAAAGAAATTTCAGGTGATTCTTTAAAGAGCAGGACACACCTTCTATAGCCTCCTCATAACGTAGTTGTGATTCTCTAGCAGTTCCTCGTCTCAGATATGCCTTCACATTCTGCATGGAAATAACAAAACACTGATCTTAACAAAATTGAGATGCAATGTAAATAATTGTAGATGACCGATTTGGCTGGTATTCAGTGATACAAATAATTAATTTAGTTCCTATGGTTTAAGACAGATATTCATATATCATGGTATGACCAGAACTTTGATATTTTCCCCCCTTTCAGTAGTAGAACTGGTTTTTCTGACAGTTAGCAATAGAACTTTACATATTGTAACATTCATTATGATGCTAGGGAGATTCTATCTTGCAATTGATGTCTATCGTAATTGAAAAATTATAATTTCATAAAAGCAAATTACTGCCATGTGCTTATCTTCGTACCTTCTTATCATGTAAAATAGCTTTATTGCAGTCTTCTTCCGCTTCCTGAAAGCTGCAGATCCCACCATGGAAGCACATATCAAAAAAGAGAAAAGAATATAAAAGATGGAAGTGCAAATTGGCAAATGATAAAAACTACATACCATCCTAACTTTAAGTAAGCAGCTGCTCGATTTGAATAGTAAGTTGCGTTCATCTCATTCAGCTTGATTGCCTCAGTATAGTAATTAACCGCCTTATTCCACTGCCTTCCCTTAAAGGCTGCATTTCCCTGAATGAGATTCTTCTTTTAGAAACCATGTGATGCCAAACTCTACAAACCTACCGCTATTGCAGCAGCTTATACATTTGACAATGGGATCTTCTTAAATAGCTGAGATAAAATTCACCATACAGCTATAAAAGCTGCCATCAAAATGCTCCACATAAAGTGCATATAATTGGAACTCATACTCAGCCCACATCATATTGGTAAGTGCACAACCAGCTGGGCTAGGCTTATTACACGAATGAATTAGCATTGCATTTAAACATTACACATCTAAAATACCATTTTTCATTGTCTAAGGAAAAACCTTATTTAGCAACTCATCTATCTTAATACCATCCCCTTCTTACTAAAGTAATTAACTATTTCTGGACTTCTTTTCTAGCCTGAATTATTTCCTAACCTCAAATGATAAAGCATTTAAGTTAACGTTGGGCATTAGGTTTACATTAGCTAAATCAAAGAAACATTAAAAATATGATTTCACATAATTGACTCCAAAATTTTTGAACCTGATACTTAAAAACTGCTCATGGCATGATAATTATGTTTACAAAATGAAACTTGACATTATGAAGGTTAAATTATATCAATAATGTTTAATGTTTTTAGGCAAAAGTGTCTAGGATGATAAAATGCCAAGAGAACTAACCTTCTCCTTCAGAAGTTCTGAAGTTTCTATGTTGCCATTCGTATCTGAGAATGACAAAGAAGAGGATACACCACTAACTTGCTGTTGAAGAGTTGCATGCATATCCAAGACCGTATCAAGAAGAAATTTATCAGCTCCATGGAAAGAGATGAATGAGACAGAAACAGGACAATCATTGAAATTTCCTAATGGAATTGTAACCTGTAAATAATGTAAGAATTCTATAAGTTAATTAAAGTGCTAGGTGTAAGATCAATAACTAATAGAAAAAGGGATCATATCTAAATCCTAAAACATTTTCAATTACCTGACAACATCCAGACATACTAGAAATGCTTGATAATGCAAAAGTTCTGTCATAAAACTCAGAAGAAAACCTTTTCTTTGTATTAAGCTTTAAAGGACTGTCTGCAACAGTGGGAATAACTAGTATTCCATCGTCCTGTACAATCACAATAGAGGTGGTAAGAAGTGAACATGTGCAGACAGTAGAACTGCCAAATTATTTTGCCACTTCATCAGAGAATCAAAGATCTTGGTTATCTTCAAATGAGCGTAAAAGGCTCTCAAGAATTTTGAGTCATACAATGTCTTCCCCACTTTTATCTGAAAACTTCTTTTTATACTGGACAACTTACTCTTTAATTTTCCATCAATCATATAATTATTCACTCTTCAGTAACTCCTGAATATCACAGACTAAATATCATATCTCTAGGCATATAACCCATTAGTTGAACTATTATTTGGTACCCTTTCTAACATCACCTTTTATTTATTATAGAAGACATTAGGCTTTTTATCATCTTATTTTGCTAAAAAGGGCTGAGGATTATTTGTTTCTCAAGAAATTTCAGAGGCAAATTACAAAGAAAAAAAGGGCGGCCTAGTGCACAAGGCGATCAGGAAAATTAGAAAGCAAACTGAAAAATAGTG
The DNA here is from genome assembly GCA_037074495.1 of Acacia confusa. Classification (NCBI taxonomy): domain Eukaryota; kingdom Viridiplantae; phylum Streptophyta; class Magnoliopsida; order Fabales; family Fabaceae; genus Acacia; species Acacia confusa. Next base: position 7,806,679 of record CM073504.1, on the reverse strand, counting down.
TATCAACTATAAGAAAAAAAAAAAAAAGCAAACAGACAAATAAATAACTGGTTATTCTAATGTCTTAAAATCAGCATGAGAAAGGAAAATAACAGCGACATATCTTTCTATTTCATTTTTGATGTAAAATCATTTAAATCTTGAATTATTGATAAACTCACTATAAAACTACTGAGGGAGTAGCCACATATGTTATCGTACCTTCAATAAGCTTTGAAAAGCACCTCGCATCTCATTCTTAACTTTGTACAATGTTTTTATGTTGTCATATGCAGCACCAGTGGCTGCACTAACATTATCAAACACACTACAACCTAACCGGGGCTTGACTGATTTAATCCACTCTTCATGATTTGTTTTGAACTCATATCTGAAAAGAAGACACAAGCATCACTTAGTTAGTAGAAAAGAACCAAGCCCTGAAAAGAAATTTTTGATGCAGTATATTCTAAGGAAAAAAAAAGGGGGATGTTACCACACTACATGACATGTTTAATTGCACAGAACAACAACAAGACTTTTAAATATGTTACAGACACTTTAAGAAAGAGCTTTGTCCATATGTCTAACACATATTGAACAGTCATATTAGCTGCAACAGAGCACTTTAAAATACAATCAAACACTTCAAATTCGTCATGTTGCTGTGTTTATATTAGTGGTGTCCCATGGCCATGTCAATATCCATGTTTTCTAGCTTTTAAACTTGTTATGATAAGAACATCAAAAGCTAATCCATTTGATAGCAAAAATTTTTATCAGTTCCATATTTTCCAGAGCCAGACACAACAATTACTAAATACTATCACTTTATGCATTACATTGATGATAAAATTATTGCTTTCAGAACAGATTCACAGACAGTTACATAAGCATTTCATTTTCTTCCCGCCATGGTCACTTGCACCTAAGCAGAAAGGATATAAAAAGGGAAAAGCTTATATGTGCATGATAGCCATCTTACACAACCAATACTATATGACAATGAATACACTACCTTTTAAACATCATAATTCACAATCAAGCATCAAAGTTTAAATCAGCTTCCTTATGGAAAAGAATACAAGGATGCACCTAATTGAGTTCTAAAGAAATACCCAAGCCATGGATGCGAACAATGAAAAAAAAAAGTCATTATTTTCCTTTCATGCAAAATATCTTTTCTTTCCACTTAGTAACTTTCTTTTATCAAAAAGGAACACAAATAAGCATAACATACAATATGAAGTATAGTGTAATTTATTGGTGGAGTTTAGATGATGAAACCTTATTACCCTTGTAACGAAAACATGACAGAAGAGAGAGCTTTTAATAAGAATACTCCATTTTGTTGGTGGGTCGATTGTTCACAATAGCCTTTTAGACTGGGTACATTAGAAGCAATATACTGACAAAGATTCATGCGCTTTGATGACTGATCTGTAAAACAAAAAGGACCAAAACACTTCAGTGGTTAAATACCGACAAACATCAATAATTCTTTTAAACAAAAAAATAGAAGCATTTCATAAAATCAGTGGTTTAATATTAGACCATATTCTCAGGAAGGATTAAAGGAAATAAAGCACGACCAATTAGTCTTCAAAGTCCAAGAACTTACACCCGGACAGATTCTCAATGGCTTTGCTAATTGCATAGACAATCTTTTGCATAGGAACTTTAGACAATTGAAAGAGATCATCAGCTAATATAATACGCCTTGCTCTTTTGGGCTCCACTGAGTTCAACTTAAGTAGAACATCTCCAACATGGCATAGTACAGATGGATCACGAGCAAACCATCCTGACACATTAAAAATTAAGGAAAGAATAAACAGTTGGAAGAATAATATTTCAATTTTTCTTTAGAAAAATGGAGTCTCAGTCCACAACACTGATTTTTCTAGTAACAAAAGATAATTTTATATGATAGGTAAGAGAAAGAGTACTACTTTGGAGGATAATATACAAAAAATGAGAATGAGAAAAAGAGTACTGCTTTAAAGGATAATACACAAAAAATGAGAATGAGAAATGCCATAAAATAAAGCCACAGAAAAGCAAATTTGCATCAGAGAAGATTGATCTCCCTGAAAATCAGAAAAGGAAAAACTCCTTTTAAACACCCACACGCATAACAGTAACACCAAAGTGAACTCCTAAACACCACTTCATCCCCTAGCAAATGCCACAGCATTGAAACTATGTGAAACGCTATAGGAGTAAGAATCATCTGTAAATTCATCAACCAATGCATCTAATTGCTCCAATTAATCAGTTTCAAATCAAAGCAGAAGCAACATATAATAATGCTCCTTACCAACAGTGTCTAAGCTTTGGGCATGTGGAAGAACCCCAACAGCAGATACAGCCCCGTGAGATGGACGATATCCAAGAATACTACAAAAGGATGCTGGTATTCGTACACCTCCGGTAGTATCAGTACCTACAAAAACACAACATTCATCATTGTTCAAACATATTAATTAAGAAAACAAAAGCACATGGTTCTTATCAGCATCATATTAGTTGAAACTGCACATAAGCATATTCTGGAGAAAACAAGAAACAGACTGTCCATTGGGAGCAATGCTACACAGAAAAATTGAAGATATCCCAATACTAGACTAAGAATCATGAAATTGAGGCTGGTATCATGTATAGATCAACAACCATGAACTAAATTTACTGTAAGGAAGTTGGTGCTCAAGTCCAACAGTAAGAAGCATTAAAATTAGGTCTAAAGAACCAGGAAAAAGAGATCATTCTTCACATAAGTAGATGTTATACAAGAATTGGAAAAACAAATAAGAGGTGAATTCTCCAAGCATCTAATTTCAAATTTAACAGCACAAATCACAGTTTTATAAAAACACCCTAAACAATACAAAGCAGCAGCCCCAAAAGTGACAAAATAATTATTAAAAACAATTAACTGTCAAATACACTACTTAGCATTACAAGCAATTAGATATGACCAAGCAAACTCACCAATAGAAAAGTCAACAAGTCCAGCAGCAACTGCAACTGCTGAACCACTAGAAGACCCTCCAGGTATACAAGATGGCATCTGAGGATTTGTTGGAGTTCCATAGTGCTTGTTCTCACCCGAAATTCTGACAATGTCTAGAAGAAATCAATTTAAAATGTCCTTTTACAGCTGATTAATGGAAGTAATGAACATAAAGATTCATACCCAAAAGATAATTCATCCATGACAGTCTTCCCAACGCAAGTAGCTCCGCTCTTCAAAAGCGCAGTCACCACCATAGCAGTCTTCTCCGCCGCCTCATGTGTTTTCTTCCAATCCGGATTTCCAAACCCGGTCACATAGTCCTTTACATCAAATCTGCCAATCCCCACAACAAGCATAGCACAATGAACTAAAAATAAAATAAACAGAACTAACCGCACACTAATACACTGACATCAAAAACTATTTCTATCAGCGAAATTCCCTTTAGTATTTTTCAAATGAATAGAGAAAAAGAAAAAGAAACAGTAGAAAAGAGATATTAGGTCTCCAGAAACAAACATGTCAGATATAGCAAATGTTAGTCCCGAAAGCGTTTGCTTGGCTGCCGGAGGAGGAGGTTGAGGGAAAGGCAGCAGCTCAAAACGCTCAATAAAAGCACCAAAACCCTCTTTCAAAGCGACCTTTCGACGTCTCCTCCGCGTCTCAGCCAGAACCACGATCCCGGCAACACCAATTCCGATGAATAACCAGAGTTTCGGGTTAGAAGCATTCTCCTTAATAAGTTTCAATGATTTGGACATGATCGAACACAGAGAGAGACAAAGGAGGTGTGTGTAAGAGGGAAAGTTACAAAGCGTTGAGAGATATTCGAGGGTTTTGGGAGGGTTTTAGAAAAGAGGAAGTAGGTGACGAGGGCGTCGCCCAACAATGGGAATGGTATCTTGCGCTTTCAATTCATGGAATAGTCACTGACGAAAACAAAATACAAAGCAAAAAAAAAAAAAAAAAACGCAGCAGTCACTAAGGAGTAAGGACCGTGGAATGGGATCTGGCATCTGAAAATAGCAATACTCTATAGAAAAACTCAGTCCACTTTGTTTAATTGAGAAAAGAGTTAAATACCTTTTATATATATATATATATATATATATATATATATATATATTTACTTTAAAAAAAAATTTTGTCTTATTTTTACCCTGAAAGTTTAAAAACATAACAATTTTACCTATCATTTAATCCTGACCGTTGGATTGTTGTTCTTCTTTACAAACTTCCAAAACAAAATTACTCCTAAAAAAAACTTTTGATGCAAATTTGCTCTAAAAAAACTTTCAAAGCATATTTGCTTCGTTTTTAAACTTTTGGAGTAGAAATGAGACCAAAAAAACTTCCAAATGACCCGTGTTTCTTAAGATAAACTTTCATGACAAAAATGATATTTAACTCTTAAGAAAATTAAATAAATTAGTTAGTGAAAAAAATTCCACAATTTTTTTTAACTTGGCGGGAAAATAGTTAGATAAATTTGAGCTTGTAGGAGAATATTTTAAACAAATTCAAATTTGATAAGAGAATTTTTAAAAATATATATATTTTTCTTTTTCATTTTGAATTAATTACTTTTGAAAGTAAAATAAATATTTTTCGATTCTTTACCAACTATTATCCTTTCATTTTCTTCATGTCAACAACTCATCTTCTCTCATTTCTCAAAATCTTTCATTCCCTTCCTTTCTCTTATTCAAGTTTCTTTCCCTCCTCAAATTTTTCCGGCATCAATCGGACCCTTAAAGTTGACTTATAATAACATGAAGGAATGTTAGCATAGATTAGGGGCATGTTAATAGAATACGAAACTATTCCCCATCATCATGTGGTTAGGGAGGTAAATTCTTGTGCTAATTGTAGTATTTAGTTAGCTCAGGCATCTTATTGAAGATGATATTGTTTTTTTTTTCTTTTTTCTTTTTGACACTACTCATTGTTTTGTGATTTTTGTCATAAGTTTGTGAGGGGTTTTGTAGCTTAAATTACACTAAGCACATCAAGTAAGTTTTTTCCCCCTTTTGTGACAATTTTTTTAAAAGATGAGGATGAAAGTTGGAACTCTCTATTAAAAAAATATAATAAGCTTATGAGTTATAACAAATATATGTATATATGTATGTATGTTGTATATTTATACATATGTATATGTATATATACACATATGTGTGTGTGGGGTTGGGGGTTTAATGTTTCTATTTTTATTACTGAAACATTTTTTGTGTTATACTCATATAAAGGTGAGTAGGTCCCACTAATATTTTATTTTTCTTCTTTTTACAATTGAACCCATTTACTATTATGTGAGTTTGGCAAAAAAAAAAAATTTGTAACAAAAGCAGAAATATTAAACTATATATATATATAGTTAGTATGTATGTATCAATCATGAGCTTGATGCTCTCTCTAGTGATTATCGATATGGTTTAGTTAGTTACTTTTGTATATCTTAATAAATAATTATAAGCTCACAGAGGATGGTATAAATCTCAACAAAAAGGGGGAAAATAGTGACCTCGATTAAAACATGTATTCAAATTTTGTTATCAATATAATAAGATCGTTTATACTTATATAAGCGTTTGTAGTAATAGTTTTGTTGAGCTAGGGCCTTTCTTGTATAATAATACAAAGGAAAACAAGAAATTAGACTTTAAAAAAAAAAAAAATTGACATATGTGCTGCATTTATTGGCAGAAGCCAAACCTCTTTATTAAAAGGGGTTATACCCTTTGTCAAATCAAAAAAATAAAATAAAAAATTGACATGTATAAGTGAGGTTTTGCAGGATTTTATTAAGATCTTTAATAATCACCCTCTCAATAAGTTTTTAAGTATTAATAAAAAAAAAAATTGCCACATGTGAAAGCAAATTTTTTGTTTATAATTCACGAACAATATTTTTTTTTTATCAAATATAGGTCAAGTAAGTCCAGGTAGCTAATCGGCATTTGCCACCTATTCCACATCAATTCTAAACCCCTGCTAAACTCCGTTACCAAATTTGTCCAAAATGCCTATCTCAGAGATACACTGTGGTGGAAGTGTGGAAGCACTTGCTGCTGAACCTTCTAAGATTTGTTATATATATTTATTTTATAATATTTTATTTTGGTTAATAATTTAGCTTCAGCTAATCTCTTATCTTCCTTAAAAAAATAAGGTTTAATTCATTATTCATTAGGTTGTTAGAAAAAAGTAAAATCCTTATTTGATAAATCTATCAATTAGAATCATTTTATACCTTATTTTTTATTTAAAATTGTCAAATATTATTTATTTATATCTTTAATATTATATGAAATAGTTTAATATGTTTATAGTTCTAACTCGTGTTAAAAATATTTTCTGTTCTGCCAACGGAGATACATTGTGAATTGGCTTGACAACAAATACAAGAATGGAAATACCAGTTTAGAGGGAGAGGGTGAGAGAGCTTAAAAAGCCAAAACGACAACAATCCAACGGTTAAGCTAGTATTTTAATTTCCTATTTGAAATAAGGGTTTAATATTTCTATTGCAAAATGAGTGTGTTATACTAATATTTTTTCTCTCTTTTCTTTATAATGATGGAACCCACTTACTTTTACTTTTATGTAAGTGAAGTAGAAAAATATTTCTGTAACAAATACAGAAACATTAAACCTTAAAATAATAATGTTGTTATGAATTCATTTGTACGCAACCGATTATAGAGTTAAATGAATCAACCGATTTTTTTTTCTTTGATATAAGAACCCATCTTCTTCTTTGGTGAAATTACTCTGTTTCACGGCAGGATAGTGTTAACTGATTCCTCAGAGGCGGCAGCTCTTGCCGCAGTGAAGGAGGACGGCGAATTAGAGGATGAAGCTCATATATGAGCAATGAAGCGATCATCTTCTTCATTATTGGTGCGATCTTTCTCTCTCTCTATGCAAATCCTCTTTCTAATTTTTTTTTTCAAAATTTTTAGTAGCCTAACGGGGTTTAACGGGATAAGGGCGTACGTGGACAACTGAAATAGGTGGCAGATGCTGATTGGCCACCTGAACTTACTTGACCTAATTAACTTAACCTAAGTTTAGTCTTATTTTCTTGAAAAATCATTTTAGGCCTCAAGAGACCAAAAAAATCTTAAAAAAGCCGTAAAAAAATTTTAATGTCAGAAAGGTCCTAATAAGTAATTAAAGGCCATCGACAGAGTTGTTAATGAGACCTCTATAACATCATAATTTTCTCTAACACTTTTTTATATTTGTTTAATCTCTTGGAGCCTTGAGGGATTTCCCTATCCCCCTACCAAAAAAACAAAACATTGCATGGATTGATGTGCCATCTGGTTAAAATTAAAACTAAATATAAATATCACAAGGCTTATATTTCTTTTTATCTCTTTAGGCTTTATCTGGGAGTTTGGAGGGAAAGGAAATGAAAGGGATGCAAGGAATTTGAAGGGGAGAAAAAGGAAGGGAAATGAAAGATATTTCCTCCCATTATTTGGAAGTTAAAAAAATAGTAGGGGAGGAAGATGGAAGATTATTAAGTTATTTTTACCATTTTGTCATTTTCTTTAAAAATTAATATAATTATTATACTTTACAAATAAATTTAAATTTTCTAAAAAAATTATTTATGTATTTTTTATATTCAAAAAAAATTTCCTCTAAAAAAATATTTCTCTCCCTAAAAAATATTTTCCCTCTCTAAAAAGTATTTCCCCCTAAAAAAATATTTTCTCTCTCTAAAAAATATTTTCCCTTGAAAAATATTTTCTTTCTCTAAAAAATATTTTCGTATGTATTCCAATTAAAGAAAAAAAAAAAGAGATCAGAAATAACGAAAGTGTATTTATATGAATGATGGTAAAAAAGTAATTAATTTATTTTTTCTTTTAAATATAGGGGGAACTTCATTTTTTAGAATAAGGAGGGTTTTTGAGGATTTGTAAAAATTCTTGATTTCCTTCCTCTTATTTTTAAAACTAGTAAACAAGGAAAGGAATTACCAAAATCCTTCATTTCCTTTACTTTCCTTTTAAAATGAAACTTCCAAAAAGGCCTTTAGCCTCTACCATGTGACCCCTGTCTACAATAGAGGTAAGATGCAAATTTTAACAAGTGAATATGATATTATATACTCAATCTAATCTGATCTTAAATATAAGATATGATTGACTTTTTTTGGAGATATTGAAGAAGTTAAATAAATTATTTAATCATATCATATCAGTTTTGAATTTAACAAAAGGGTTAAGGTGCAAAAATACACATGTGCTTTAGTCAGAGGAGCGTCCAGTGACAAGTGCTTTTTTGAGGTGCAAAAGTACACACGTGGTTACAAATTAGGTGCAAAAATACCGTTTGACCGTTAAGTTTGACTTTGACCGTTAAGTTTGACTTTTTTTACTTTCAAAGGTGCAAAAATACATATGTGCTTTAGCAAAAAGAGCACCTAACACCAAGTATTTTTTTATTTAATAATTGTATTTTAATTAAAGGAAAATTATTATTTCTCTAAGTATAATTCCTAGAAAATTAAATTTTTTATTTTCATAATTTAATTTCTTTTTTTTTAAATCCTTATTAAATTTATGTAGTTCGGGAAAAAAATTAAATAAAATTTTTATATTTTTTGGATTTTAAAATTATCTGTTAGAAAATAATTTGTCAAAATGCTGTATAGACAAATTAAAATCGTTAACCTAGTATGGAAATTCTACAAATTGTTTCCTTTAGTTGAAGCTCAAAAACATAATCAATTAATTATGTAGTTAGGATGTACAATTTGATATTACTGAGTAATGTAAAGCATTCATTAAATTCTATTGAATAATTAAATTCTCATTTAATTTTATTATTTTTTTAACACTATCTTAACTTCTTATGTGTTATTTAAACTTAAATTTAAAAGAAGCTTAATAACTTGCTTAAGAATTAGTTATATTCTTCATTGAATAATTATTCTTATTTATTATTTATTTATTTTTTTGAATAATTTTATAAGAAAATTTAATAAGGATTTAAAAAAAATAAATTAAATTATGGAAATAAAAAATTTAATTTTCTAGGAATTATACTTAGAGAAATAATAATTTTCCTTTAATTAAAATAAAATTATTAAATTAAAAAAAAATATTTGGTGTTAGGTGCTCTTTTTGCTAAAGCATATGTGTATTTTTGCACATTTAAAAGTAAAAAAAGTCAAACTTAACGGTGAAACGGTATTTTTACACCTAATTTGTAACCACGTGTGTACTTTTGTACCTCAAAAAAGCACTTGTCATTGGACGCTCCTCTGACCAAAGTATATGTGTATTTTTGCACCTTAACCCTTAACAAAATAGTTAAGAAAAAAATGACAAATATAAATATTTTAAAGTAATTTTAATTATTTTTTTGATTTTTTTAAAAAATTAACTACATATTATATTTATAACAGGAGTATTAAAGAATCCCCATCAAGAAATAAATTATAAATAGAGAGACACACACAATCACTACAATGATAGCCTCACGAGTTGGGGAGGGATGTACATATAATCTTTGTATGTAAAAACAAATCAAGTCTTTAAAATCAATAACAGGAACTTTCACCAATTTTCTTTTAAAAAAGAATTCATTTCGTTCATGCCATGAACTTTGCAATAAATGCAGTAAAACAAACAAACAAACAAAAACAAAAACAAAAGAAAAGGAAAAGGAAAAAGAATAAAAAGAAAAGGGGAGAAGATTGTGCTGAAAGAATTGCTTCATTCGCTCTTGAAACGATTTCCATTTTATTTAATAAAATAATTATATATTAGTTAGATCAATATGCTTCAACGTTTAATAAAATATTTAAAATATGTCAAAGTATGCATAATGAGTTATAACATGACAATATACAATTATCTAATATAAACTTAAAAAGACAAAAGCACTATTTTAGCAGAATAGTATAAGCTTCCGAAGCCTTCCCTGATGGATCCGGATGGGAGCTATCACCTAAAAAATGTGGTAACCAGCAATCCAATTTATTATGAATACTAATATATACTAGTGAGGTGCCAATGAAATAATATATATATGTACACACACATTAAAAACACAATTCACGAGTATTTATATCATAAAATTTCATATCATAAATGAAGTATCATAAATTATGTATTACAATTTTTCACAATTCCCAAGATGCCTCCCATCAATCCAACTGAACCGCTTTATTTCCTCCGACTAGACCCATGGGCTAAGTTGCATCTATGTTACTTGTTACTCAAAAGCTCACTAGTCATGTGATGAGAACTGACTAAAATCCTTAGAACACATATCCCATACCATGGGTCTTTTTCCCTTATTGAACTAGTGGAGTGTCATAAGCCCTCTTTGAACTAGTGGGTCAGTCCTTCATGGAACAAGTGGGACAATAGAAAGCCAACCATAGTACACAATGGAGGCTTCACCACGTGATAGATTAATTACTCCATTTCTTTCCAATTCGACCCTTTCCATAATTATTGATCATAAATAACTCAAAGGAGTTTTTCCAAAATTTTCACATTCATATCATGCTATTTAAATAATTCTCATAACCATGTCATAATATGTCAATTCTCAATTCTTATACATAAATAAATATAGACATATATTTCATAACTCCAATCATAAGGTTTCACAAGGAAATTTCTATTAAAATATTCATAATTATTTCACAAAATACTCACAAACAACATATTAATACACATAGCAAGTGGATAGTGGTTACCTTTCATCAAAACTAACTATTATCACACTGCTTCTAATCTCAGAGTTCAAACACACGCTAAAAATCAATCTACCACAACTAATTTACTAACTATTAATAAATTTTTAAAACTCAACATATTCAAAATTATAACTTCATGAAATTAAAAATATACAAATTTTAATAATAAATTTAGAATGCTTGAAGTGGGCAAATTATTGAAAAATTAGGGAGACCATTGTAACTCTAAATTTTTTTCCTTTCAATTTATTATTAATTAATAACTCCCTTCTATATTTGTTATTTATAATAATAATAATTATTTTAGAATTAATTTAAACTCCATGAAATTATCCGAATAACAAACATAATACTAACACTTTAAATAAGGGGGGTTACATAAATACAAACACCAACACAAAAAAATAAGTTATATACAGATTGCAAATTTGAGCTTAGTAAATAATGACTCCATAATCAATTTGATAAATACTATCCCAAAATAATTTAACTCTAACATATATTATAATAATATATAACTATGTCGTTTTATCAATTTGTGTGTGTGGGGGGTTATCGTTTGTCATGTTACTAGGTATAAGCTTTTGTCCAGTGAAGATAAAACTATGTTGTTTTATCATTGAAAAAAAATTACAAAATAAATTGAAAACAAATTCTTCCATCCGCCTCTCAGTAAACCCAAAAAGTCATAGAATAACTTCTCAATGAACAAAAAAAATCAGAATATAAATTGCTCTCACAATTCCTGGATCAGTAATTTAATAATTTAATTGAAAACTAAATAAATGAATAATATTTAAAATATAATTTACTAGTAATAAATTTAAATTAATAATTACATAATTTGAAAAATATTAGTTTAGTTAATTAGTAATTCTTAATTAATTAATTATAATTCTTTCATTTATTACAAAAAAATATTATTAATAAATTACCAATTCTAGAGTTATGACAACAATATATATATATATATATATATATATCTATATATATATATCTATATATATTTTGTTCATTGGAAAGTTATTTTGTGACTTTTTGGATTTACGAGGAGGCAGAGGGAAGATTTTTTTTTAATTTATTTTTTTAATTAATTATTACATAATTTGAAAAATATTAGTTTAGTTAATTAGTAATTATTAATTAATTGATTATAATTATTTCATTTATTACAAAAAATATTATTAATAAATTATCGATCCTAGAATTGTGACAGCAGGTTATATTCTGATTTTTTTATTCACTGAAAAGTTATTCTACGATTTAAATTGGTTTGATTTTATTAGTTGATATTGATTTGATTTTATTACTTTATATTGATTTCATTTTATTAGTTTAGTATTAATTTTATTTTATTAGTTTAGATTGATTTTATTAGTTTAGTTTTTAGTCTAAGTTGATTTGATTTTATTAGTTTAGGTTAATTTCATTTTATTAGTTTTGATTTTTTTTTTCATTGGAAAGTTATTTTGCGACTTTTTCAATTTATTCGGAGGCGAAGGGCAGAATTTGTTTTTAGTTTATTTTGTAATTTTTTTCAATAATAAAACGACGTAGTTTTGTCTTCACTAAACAAAAGCCTATATCTAATATCTAAAGACATGATAAACGATAAACCCTATATATATATATATATATTTCATATGATAATAAAAAAATGCAACGCACACATACAACATATTATACATACAGAAGAGGCTTTGGTCCGACCTTTCCTATACATACATGGAATAAAGCAATTGTAACTGAACAAACAAATAAAATGACACAGGGCATGTCATCTTCTTTTATATATATATATATGGAAAAACATTTTTTCATGTTGTAAGAAAACCATTTTCTCATGTTACATACACATGAAATGATGAGATCCACATATACATATATTAATTCATATATGTATATGTGGGTCCCATCATTTCATGTATGTGTAGGAAACTTTTTTTTTTCAAGAAAATCAAAATCCTATATATATATATATATATGTATGATATTATTATTATTATTATTTTGCTAAACACTCCACCTGTAGGCATGTTTCATCTCATATATATATATATGAATAGGTATTGTAACTAATTATTAACTGTGTAATAACTAATAACTGTGTTTATAATTATATATTGCATAACTGGGTACACGTACATAATTATTCACACAAGAAATATTTATTTATTCACCTTCAAATACAATAATATATATATCATAGCTACAAATAGATGCGTTCAGCATTCACATGGCTTTAATATATATATATATATATATATATATATATATATATATTATATCCAATGACCCCTTTCCTTCTATGACACAGAAACAATCCAGCAGTATAAGGTGTGTGTGTGTTAGTTAAACTGATGCAAAACAAGTGCAGGGCATATGCAACACAGATGCAGATACTTATACACGTACACACAGACACCAACGTCAACAACCCCTGTTTTTTTTGGATTTAAATTTTTAGCAACTCTAGTTTAACTCCCATGCTTTATACTCTATGGAAAAATGACGGGAACTGAAGGAAAAGCAAGTGCCATAGTTACCTATGAATCTCTAGTCGAAAAGATGAGGAAGGACACCGAATGCTTCCCCTGTTTTTAGCAACTTGGAGCAGAGCCTCTCTCTCTCTCTCTCTCTCTCTCTCTCACTGACGCTCTCAACTCCCTCTCGGTCTCTTGCTCCGTTTCTGCACTCTCCTACTCATGGTTTCACTCCCTCTTAGTCTAACTCTCTCACTCTCTCTACGTCTCTCTCTTCTACTCTCTCTTTCCTTCCTAGGTGCTGGTTGCAAGAATGCAAATGAAGGAGTAATATATAAGGACTTAAGAGCCCTGACTAAACGAGAGGAGCGAACAGAGGGAGAGTATGGTGCTACAGTCGCTGGGCTCGAGAATCACTATTGCGTGTCCCTCTTTTCTGTGTTTTCGGCGCTGACCTCTTCTGCAATGTGATAACTCTAAGATTTGTAACATGTTTAGCTGTTGCGTGTTTTGGGATAAAATGGAGTGGGTTATGACTGATGGAAATATGAATCATGGAGCTAATATCCATTTTCCTTCTCTGTTGCTCATCACGTGGTGGTTATAATTATGGGGAAAATAATAATAATGGGTTGTATTTATTTTATTTATTTAATTGGATAAAATAAATCCTTAATTTAATATAAGGATTTTCCTAATATCTAACATATTATTTCTGCAAATTTTTAGGCCTAAAAGTATTCCATATTTGAATTTATTATTTTCCTAAATTAATTTAAGTAAAATATACCTTAATTTCAAATAATTAATTTTATAATTATTTTAGACCAAACTTAACTATTTGATTTTCCATTTAATATTACAAATTTTAGATTCCCAGGTTTGGGATGTTACAGCTCTCATTCTAGCATGAGATAAAATTAGGCCAGTCAAGGGACATTCAAATATACCATGCTCTGAAAGTTTATACAAATCCACATACCCACATACCCAGGTTTAATGAAGTAAGAAAAACAAAGGAAAATTCTACTCAGGGCTCAATTAATCAAAATAATCAAAAAAGACTCAAAGAAAAGTTACATGTCAAAAAAAGTCATAGAGCCTTTTCTGATATTATTTCAAAAGCGTTAACTATATCAGTAGCTCTTAACAACAATATCAGTTCCTGTTAACAACTAAATCAGTATAATTAACAACTATATATTAACAATTAAATCAACCTCATTAACAACTATATTCATACAATTTTTTTTGAAATAATACCAGAAAAAGACCTTGACATGTGACTTTTTTTAGAGCATTTTTTGAAAATATTTTGATAATTTGAGCCTTGGTGGAATTTTCCCAAAAACAAAAATAAATAAAAAGCAAAAAGGAGATAAAACCTATGGCCATTTTCACACTGCTCCATTTGATATATTATCCAAATTACAGAGAAAAGTGATGGTAAGAATCTGCACAAAAGAGAAACTAACAAAACCATCAAAAAGCACAACCTGAATTCCAAGGACTTAATAATGAATTTTACAAAGGAGGAGGGTAAGGGGAAGAAGCTATATTGCAGAAAATTGCAAATTCATAAATTCCAAGGACTTTTTTGTTTGTTTGATTTGGTGAGACTGATGAGACATCCAAACTGATTGAAGGGTATTGAATGGCACTTCATTGCATCTCTTAATGATTTTATCTTATTAAGTAATTCCCCTGTTTCATGACTTGAAACGAACAACAACGCAAGAAATATCATCTTTGCTTTCTCTGTTCAATGCCTCTGTTGCTAACTGTTTGGCTGCTCTTTGTGGATCCTTTATCCTCCTTGCAATATCAACTGCCTCTTGATTTGCCATCACCTGTATTCAATCAAAATTAATAAGAGCATAATCAATTTAGAAAACTTCTAGAAATCATATACTCCATTCAGTCTTTATTATAAGAGCTAAATAATCAATTTACAAATATTAAAGAAATTAGTTAAAGTAGTTATTTGAAACAAATGTGTTCATGTCCTTAAAATATCTTTTTAATCATGTGTATTGTAATTACCCCTTAATGAAAAACCCTTTACTATATATAATCATTATGGATACTTTAGGGAATTATATTTATAATTAAAGTAAACCCTTTATATGTTATTTGGAGGTAGTATAAAACAAATAGTGGACCTACTCGGTTTCTCTACTTGTTTTGGAGACCGGTACAAGACTGTGCAATCTTGGCCTCTCCAAATAGTGGAGGTCAAGATTTTGACGTTTGATCTCTTTAAACAAATTCGAGAGAAAGAAAAACAAAACAACAGAGAAATTTTTTACACGATAGAAATTCACTAGCAGTTTTGAAGAACCTATATGAGCATGTTGGGGTAGATGAGATAAGGACGTTGAGATGGATGTGTGGTCATTCAAGAAAAGATAAGATTCATAATGAACTTATACAAGGAATGGATGGAGTGACAGCTATTGAAGAAAAAAATGGTAAAAAAACGTTCGACGTGGTTTGAACATGTACAAAGAAGGCTAATAGATGTGCCGGTGAGGAGGGTAGATCTAGTTGTTCAGAGCCCAATTAAAAGGGGTAGGAGAAGACTAAAGAGAACACTCAATGAGATTATTGAGCCCTTAGTTAACAATTTATTTCAATATTTGGTTTTTGACCAAGCTCAATGGTGTGGTTTGATCCATGTAGCCAACTCCACCAACCAAGTGGGATTAAGGATCTGTTGCCTAATAGACCTTCACTAGACAACTTCAAAGCCTGCTTCAGAGTTCTGAAGAAGATGAAGTGTAAAGAGGGACAGGTTTCATTCCATTGGCCATGTGCAAAAGGAAAGTTCAGGGTGTAAAAATTAGATGGTAAAGGTTAAGGCAGTAAATTAACCTAAAAAGAAACTCAAACTAACCCAGTACTTCATAAACCATACAAACAGTGGTAAGTTTCCTTCCACCCCAGCCCATCCTCCTTAAACAAATCCTAAGCTTTCTAGAATTAAGGTGGTCATTAACCTAATTGAAGTCTATATGACTCAATGATCAGGAGTTTGATCTTTTTCATCCCCATCTCTTGGTGGGAATTAGGTTGCCATGAAATGTGTCATGGGTATGGACCTGTGATTTGTTCACACATGAAGGTCCAAGAGACGAGAATGTTAAGAATTATATTGAAAACAAATGAAGAACCTCCTATTAACAACTTTAACTGATGAGTTAAATTAGTTTTTGATAATTCATAGGGAGAGAGGAGATAATGAGACGTATGACCTTCCATAGACCATCACTTGCAAGAATCAAAAGCTCTGTCTCTGTGTCGATGTTAGCTTGCTGTATGTCAGGATCAGATCGCAAGTGTGATTTGAGGTTTTTGTCTCCAAATGCTCGAGAAACTGCAAGCTGGCCATTCACTCTGGCAACATCTCCTAATGAAACATCAAGAAGTCAACAAATCATTATGGAGTACAAAACACTGAAATAAAGAATCACTTCCCATTTTAGCCTACCGAATGAAGATCTACGTCCCAAGAATAAAAGTTCATAGCCACTTTACAAAATGAGCAGATGTGATAAATAAAAATAAGATTGTAATACTGAATCACAGTCAGTATGAATAGCATAACACAGTGGAACCGGACATGGATTCTTATAACTTCCATCACCAAGCCAAATCCTACCAGAAAAGACTTCTTGGAAAAATTATAGGTTTTTTTACCCCAATTAATAGTTTCTTGTCTTAGTTTTGCTATTATTAGGTCTTCTGGAGACTCAGGTCAGAAGGGCTCAGTGAAAACCTATGGCTTACAAACAAATTACAATATCTAACAACAAACACTTTGAAATTATTAATGTGTCCATGGATGTCTTTCTCACTTTTCAAACTCAAGGAGGGTTTTAAACCTATGAGTCATAAGGTTCCATGATAGATACTAAGCCTTACATAGGCATCACAAACCACTACTTCTTGTAGAACAAGTAGCACCACCTTAAGAGTTATAAAATCCTAATTCAAACAGACTAATTCAGCAAGGAATAGCAAATAATGATACGTAAAGAATTATATAGTAAACTCTAACATGACTCACATCTAAACTCTAATTTTGTTTATCAAGAATTAATACAATTAACATAATATTACATCTCATTCTGCATCAGAAGTATTGAACTTTCCGACAAGGCATATCTTGAAAATGTTAATTTTTTAAATGTAAAAATAATACTACCTCCAGTCCTTAATATAAAATCTCACTCATTGGGCAATTTATACTACGGACAATCTTATATTAAGGACTGGAGGTAGGTTAACCATCTCTATTGTCCAATTCACCAACACTTCTAGCGTTCAAGGAAGCAAGGCCAACATGATTAGTAAGACCAAACACTAGAGATTGTAGGCAGTTACAATTAAGTACAAAGTAGCGAACTGATTAAGGTTTTTAATACAGTAAGAAATAACCATGCACCAACAATTGAGCATCATAATAAGATTTTTTCAATGTGATTCTGAATTTCAAATTTCAACATTCCATTGACAGTATAATAACTTATGTGCAATTAAAAGTGTGCACTTTAGTATGCATAAACAATATTAGATAAAAATATATTACTATGAATCCATAATAGCCCAGAAAGCATTAATTTATGGAAATTTGGTGTGCATAGAATTTTGGCTCATTCTTCAAATTCATAATTTTCTCCAACTCCGTCTTCCCTTCTTTTAGTTTGAAAGCAGCTGCAGTAATCACCATGCCAGATTGAATGTCTAGTACTAAGAAAAGTATCACTTTACTTCTAACCAGCTAGCATATAAAATTAGTACAGATCTAAAGGGTAATAATCTTTCTCCATAAGAATATTAGCCTTTTACACTTTAAATCAGCTTTCATATTAATTCCACTTAAAAACTTGACATTTGTGTTTTATGTCCAGTATCAAATCAGGAAAGGTTTTCTCTGACATTCAGAATTTTGACACTGATAGATCTCCAGTAAATTCTCAGAAGATTTGAGGTCAAGGAAAGTGGGAGTGATAGTGAAAGGGAGGGTGAATCAGAGAGGTATGCTGCCAGAGAGGGGATAAGTAGCACGGAAAAGGAAGTCTTCAAAATAGAAACAGCATCCCAAATGGTAAAAACTTTGTTACAGTCCTATGTTTTTTCTTTCCCAAGGTTCTTTATGTACCTTTATCTGTATCAGCAAGAATAGGCATGGATGTAGATAACTAGTGTTATTTACTTGTAAAATATGGATTATTGAACGAAATGCCAGTCTTTCAGTGCATTTTACAGCATAGTGTTGTTGCTGTGTTGGATTGAATTACAGCAAACATAATCTCTCCTTGTATTTTGAATTTTGAAATTGTAAATGAGACATATAACTCCCACACCCTTACTAAAAGACAACTTATAAAAGAAATCTATAAATCCAGCATCAAATTTATGAGCAGCATATTCTACAAATCAAAGTTTATGAGCTAACCTGGCATGTTAGAGACAAAGCCACCTTTGTCCTCAATGCTGTCCCTCTCAGTATTGGGCTCATGATCTATACTCATTTGTATCGCCACCCCATCCTTTGACAGAACTGCGCGTGAATCTCCAACATTAGCTATCCATAACTTCTGATTATTTATAATAATTGCAGTCACTGCAGTTGATCCACCTCGTCCCAAATCAGGACTGTGAGAAAGAATTGCTGTATCTGTTGCCTCATAAGCTTTTACGATGGACCTGGCTGTATCAGTCCAAAAGTCCTCCTGGAATATAATTGTTATGAAGAGCGACATTATATTTCAAGCAGATCAACCAAATATACTGTTATCAAAAGAAAATAAGTTTTAGCAGTTGCATATAGAGATCAATTAAATATATTTTCTTCGAGGGGTAGATAATGATAGCCAAAAATGATGGGAAGTTGGTAAGTTGAAATAGAATCTCCTATTACTAGTAACATGTTAACGGGACAACACTATTTTCCCGACTCATAAGAGTTAACTTTAACTAATAACTAAACACATAATTTTAATAGTATGAAATCAAATCAACAACTCACATCTTTTAAGATATTAGAGAATAGATTCTTTTGTAGATAGGCTGGCACACTATCTCCCAAATGCCCATCATATATAGCAAACAGTCCAAGCTCATGCCCTCTGGTCAAGACAAATTTTGCGACATGATAGTCTTCCATTGGGTGGTTTGCTTTTCCTTTGACAAGGCTAAAGCCATACTTGACCTGATTCTGATGGCTTCTGCCCTTGCCAGAGCTAACTGATGAACGTCCTCCAACCACCTAAAGATATTTGGTCAAAAAACACCACCAAAATATGAGTTTTCAATAAAACAACAAGAGCAGGTAGGCCTTCTTCAACATATTTGGACAAGATCTGTTTAAAAAATTGTCAATTGCGATTTGTTTGATTAACCAAAGGTGTATATTACATAATACAGATGCTATACAAGGGAATAAATGACAGCAACAGTATGAGTATGCCACAATTAGAGTCCTAGAAAAAGTCAATACCAGCAAAAACAAATGACATATCATAGGCATGACCTGATTATCATCTGAGTCTGAATAAAACAATCATATAAATGGCACTAGAGAGAAGGGAAAGAAAAGAAAATCAGAGCAAAACCCACTTTCAAAAGAAGATTAATTAGACAGTTTTGTTGCCACAACCACATATAATTGGGGCAGCATGTTTGTTTTGAATGAAAGCAAATTGGGGCAGCATTTTCATATCAATCAATTATATCTGAAAAATGTAGCATGCAGCAGAAAATTCAGGGCTGAGTGCTCAAAATACTCCTAGCAGAAAGTTCCAGATGGATCTTCCCCTGTCCTCACTTTCCCATGCAATTACTGTTTCTGTTTTTCCTTCACCTGTTTCAGGATCAAAATTACTTACACAGCAAAAAGAACCAAGAAGTAGAACCTACAATTATTTATTGCAATCTAGCATCCGTATTACCAAGAGTCTCAAATGGGAGAAAAGACCTCTTTCCTTTTCTGCAATTGGTGTCCTACCATCACTGGGATTAATGTTCAAACGCAGCTAAGTGAAGAAAAAACCCAGAAACGGTCATCGAACAAACCAGCTTTGAAAAACAAATTCTAAAACCAATATACATAGTCATGTTTAGTCATTATTTGGTCCCATATATACTTATGTTTCCTTTTGTCAGTCATCACCACTTGTTTTGAGGTTAATTAGTGGCCACAAATTAGCAGAAATAATCCTTATATTTCAATTTTCCTTCAAGTCGGAAATGTTGGAATAAGATTTGAGATACTCCTCAGCCAGCCATTAACAAAGACTAGAACTTAACAGTGAGTAGTTACATATATGACTAGGACATCTACCTCATGCCCTCTTCCAAAATCCACCGCAAACTCCAAAATAACTATGCTTCTGGTATTACTTGTAGCTTTACTGGTCCTGTTTCTCCCTTAGTATTCCTAGGTGCAACATCCAAACACATGGCATCCAAAGGGGTGCAAACCTCACGCCAAATGTGACACTGAGAAATTATAAAGAAGCCACTGAGTCTAACAAAAGGCATCAAAACGAGGTTGTAGGTTTGAATTCGCTAGACGACTTAGCAATGAGAAACTATTAGGAAACAAGGTTCACCCTTAGTAGCAACAGCTCAAGCTTTTACTGCAGTGGTAGGAACTTGAACCAAACAACAACACTAGGTGAGGTCAACTACATGTGTCGCATTCTATTCATAACTAAATCTTTTGATAAGTTGTTGACCAAGAGTCTTGGTCAGTAACTTATAGTGTTCTCTTTCGTCTTTCTCTACCCTTTTTTAGAAGCTGCTTGATTCCATCATGACTATCAGAAAACACCCTGAGGTTGTGCCAGCAACTAAATCCTCTCCCAGGCAATTTTAAAGATTTATCATTTGAAAGAAAACATCAGCATCAGAAGAACAAAAAGAAGCAGAAATGATCACCTGAGTGACAGAGTTGAAGCAACAAAGGTTATCCATATAATTCAGCCCCTTCTCAACCTTTCAAGTTGACAAGTCAACATGTAACTCCTCTGCCAATCTTCATAACACAAAAATTGCACAAAAACAGGATGTCAAATAAATAACCCTAGACATTCAAATAAATAAACAACTGTGAGTTCAAAGAAGAATCCGATCACCCAACAAGCAATGATATCACCCACAAAAACCAAGATAAAAGAGCAACAACCAACCACTAGCAAATAAATCTACTCACCGATCCAAAAACCTCAAAATTATTTAAGAAAAGTGAAAGGGAAGATCTACAGAGCAATTGGGTAACCGACTCTGCCGTCGCCGCTCAGAGATGAAGAGAAGACAATAGACACAAACACAAGAACACACAGAAATTGATACCAGGAGCAAAGAGCAAGAGGGTTGCAATTATAATAGGAGAGGGTAATAAGAAAACGACGAAGGGTGTAACGGCCTACTCTTGATGAGAAAGTCTTCTCTCATGGCAATGACTGCCAAATGGCCAGAGCTTGCCCTTGTTGACTTTGCAGTTTCGGGTTTTATTGTTTTCTTGCTGACACTACAGAGGTTAATTATTACAGCTGTTTTTGATGTTCCATTGTTCGTATAAAAACGAGTATTTGGTGGGGACCTCTCAAAAGTCAGCCAAATTTTCTACATCGGAAGCTCTGTTCATTAGCATTACTTTATTACTCTCGTCTCCTAGCCATTAAAATAATCCCCGCAATAAGCTCTGTTTTTAAGTGCAGTAATGGCATTTACCATAAATTAATAACCATTGCGCGTTTCCTCAATTAGCAAGAAGAGATCATATTTCTCACTTGAATATTGTTGGTCTAGGAAGTCAAATTTATGGCATTTATTATAAATAAAATAATATTTAATTAGAAGGATCATAAAAATTGTAATTATTAAGAAGGACCGAATAAGTTCAAAAGTACTAAATTGCCCTTTAATTTTTCCAACGTAGAAAACAAAGAATAAAGCCCCTTCTTCTATCCTCACGTGAATATTAAGGTGAGGCCATTTGGGAATCCAGTATTAAAAATTAAAAATAACGATATTTGGTGGTAAAAGTGTATGTATAGTAATGAAGTTCAAGAACAACTTTGTTTTAATTAACTTCTTATTTTCACAGGATTACCAAAAATCGCTGTTTTTAACTTCTAATACTGGATTTCCAAATGACCCAATCTTGATATTCAGGGAAGGACGGAAGAAGGTACTTTGTTCTTTGTTTTTTTGCGTTAGGGAAGCAAAAGGATAATTTAGTACTTTTAAACTTATTCGGTCATTCTTGATAATTACAACTTTTATGGTTCTTCTAATTAAATATTATTTTATTTTGGTCCTTTATTTTAATTTTCCCTTTAAATTTTGAAACATAAGAAAAAAGTTGCTCATATTAAGCATCAATCCCAAGAAAAAAGGAGTTAATTATAAGAAATACCAGAGGAAGCAAATCAACATATTGCTTGGGAATATATATGTGTGTATTACAATCTCTTATATATAAAAAAATAAGCTTAAGATACAAATAAACCCATAAATCAACAATTATATTACCAAATTTTTCATTAGGCTATACAATTTTATCATTCATTTATTATATAGACTTTGTACTTTTAAGTTAGAGTATATATTGAAGAAAGGTAGATTTAGAAAGTTTAAAAAATTTTAAATTAATCTTAACAAGATTTAAGGTTTTTCTTGATTTTGATTTTTTATGAAACAAATGACTTATACTCCTTACAATCGTGTTCATAAGTAACTTTTTCTCTTTTGATACGTCCTCAAAAAAAAAGAAAAATCAGTATCTCAAAATATAAACTATTTTTTTTTTCTTTTATACTATATTAAATACATATCTTTATATTAAGGAACAACTAACTCTTTTTTATTCAATCATTTATTATTCATTCTCTCTCTTTTACTCTTTTTTTTATAAATAGGGGTATATTTGAAAAATATATGACATTTTTTTATATATTTATTGTTTTTAACTAATCTTAACTGACAATATAATCAAGAAAAAAATTTCTTATCAAGTAATAATTTTAAATAACATAATATTAGAGAGGCAATAATAATCAGAAAAGATAACCATAGTTATTGATTAAAGGGTAATAGTGTAAAAATACACATGATTTTTTCAAAAATACACTTAATACCAAATACTTTTTTAAGGTGTAAAAGTTATTATGTGATTACAAAAGTGAGATAAAAGTCAAAGATTCTGTTAAATATAGATGGTGGAATTAACTTCATTGTAACGGACATTATCTATATTTAACGAAATTTATAACTTTTACCCTATGTTTATAATTATGTAGTCATTTTCACACCTAAGAAAACTTAGAATTGAACACTTTTTTTTAAAAAAAAACACAGACATATCGTACATTAACCTTGATTAAAATAAGAGGGAATTATTATTAGAACTGAAATCAATAAGTCAACCCTGCGGGTTAGATTTTTCTGACAAGACATTGACTCTCCCGCCCTCCTCTGATGGAAGAATACAAAATCTGCCACTAAAGACAACAAACTGTGAAGGCTTCAATAATAGCCTTTGGATTTTTTCGTTGCGGACAATAAATGCTTATTTCAAGGACACAAATGTAATTGCAGTGGCATGTGAGTTTGGTCGGACTTAGGAGCGATAAAATTTGGTGTGTGAGTTCGGGGGAGAAGATACTGTCTCCATCCCTGCTCATCCTCTATCTTCATTTTTAAAATCTTGATTTAAGGGTTTAAAAATATTTTTTTAAAAAATAGATGCAGAAGGGATGAGGAGGAATTTTTTTTTTTTGAAAAATAATTCTCAACCTTTGGATTCAGATTTTGACGGCCAAGATAGAGGATGAGAAGGAATAGGTAGAGAAGGAATGGGGAGAGAGAACTGGATCCGTGAGTTTGGTAGGACTTTTTCGATAAAATTTGGAGATTCATTTCATAAAGTGTTTTGATGAAATTTTACCAACAAATTTTTTTCAATTGGTATCTATATGATACAAATATGTTTTAGAATTAGTAAAATTATCAACAAATAATTTAAAAGGTGCAAATTCGTCAAAAGTGTTAAATTTAACCAAACAACAATTAAATTATAAAAAAAGAAAACTCTAATTGTGTTTAGTGAAATTCATCGATTTTAAAGAGTTTAATCCTTTTAATTTGTTTGTTGGTATTTTTTTCCCTTTCAAAACTTATTTGTGTTAAAAGCTCTCGAAAAAAAAAAAAATTGTAAGTGAAAGTGCACACAACCCTTTTATAAAACATTTTACGAACTTAAGTTATATTATTAATTTATTGCATGAGTATACAATTTTCTTATTCGTTTATTATATAAAATTTGTACTATTATGCTTTAGTGTATAGTAAAAAGGGAATAATTAGAAATTTTTTAAATTTTAAAGGAGGATTAACAAGATTTAAGGTTTTGTTTTGATAATTTTTTATGAAATAAGTTGAAAGTGACTTGGAAATAAGATTTTATTAAAGGAGGAGAGAATAATCATTAATTTTCTTAAATTATTTGTTCACATATATCTAATTAATTGGCCTTGGATTGTATGAAAAGAATAAATATTATAGAGTAAAATACATTAACTATCCTTTTATTTTATCTAAATTACATACATATCTCTTTTATTTTGAAAACAAGTATAAATTTTCTTTAAAATGAAAATTTATGTTACACAAATCTCCCCTATATTTTTTAAATTTCATTTCTATTATCCAACCACCATTAAGTTTACTCTTAAACTTGGATTTTTGACACCCCAATTTAACAAAAGAATTATTTAAACATTTATATTTGTCAAAAAAAGTAAACAAACAAAAATTTATAATATATAATGTTATAAAATTTATTACTTTTCAATATATCATAAAATCTAAGACTTTTTATTTTTCATCATTTCCTTTAAATGGATACAAATATATTTTATTATATCATACAGCATATAAATGATTAAGTTGGAGATATTATGTAATTACTCTTACCGAAGTGTTGTGTGATCATATCTTAATTATATTTCCCTTTACTACCCACTCCCCCATTATTTTTTATTTATTTAATTAGGGGTTGGTTTGGAGAAAAATTAATACTCCCTCTTATATATCCTTAATAGACCTACTTTTTAGTTTAATTTGAACAACAAAGAAAGTTGGGAAAATTGATTACAGGGCCCAAGGAAGCAAAATAATTACAAAAAGGCCCAATAAACATTCACATGCCAAAAAAGGCCCTAGGGCCTTTTCTGGCATTTTTTCAAAAAAAAGTGTACGGACATAGTTGCTAATTGCTACAGATGTAGTTGTTAATTGCTACAGATATAGTTGTTAAAATGTAGTTGTTAATTAGACTGATTTAGTTGTTAATAGAGACTGATATAGTTGTTAACCGCTACTGATGTAGTTGCTAACGTTTTTTGAAAAAATGCCAGAAAAGGCCCTAGGGCCTTTTTTGGCATATGAATGTTTCTTAGGCCTTTTTTGTAATTATTTTGCTTCCTTGGGCCCTGTAATCAATTTTCCCAAGAAAGTTGTACATCACGGATCGCAGGAGTATCTAATTCTACATATATTTCATCAAGTGATTTATAAGTCGTATGTCTGTTATATTTAAATTCTTTCAGTTGTGGTTTATTTATGTGGCTTTCTTATAGGGAAAATAGCACTAAAGTCCCAAGGTAAATAAAAAATAGCAAAAAAGTCTTAACACAATAGCATTTTCTTTTGTTAATATGGTTTGTCATGTTGTTAAAGTTAGGACAATCAGAATACTCAAGTAGAGACCAAATCATACTCAAGTAATTCATTTCGCCAAATTAACAACAGGACAAGCTATATTAACAATAAAAAATGTTATTTTGACAATAATATTTTGAAATGTGGAGCCATTTTCCAGGTTATAAAATATTGTTGTTAAGATAACATTTCCTGTTGTTAATATGATTTGTTTTGTTATTAAAACCGGAACAATCAATATACTCGAGTAGAGACCAAATCATATTCGAGTAATATTGAGGAAAGTTATTGATGTGATTTCCAGGTTACAAAATGTTGTTGTTAAAATAATATTTCCTGTTGTTAATATAACTTGTCCTGTCATTAAAACCGAGACAATCACGATACTTGAGTAGATACTAAATCATACTCGAGTAATATCGGGGAAAGTTACTGATGTAATTTTCAGGTTACAAAATGTTGTTGTCAAAATAACATTTTTTGTTGTTAATATGGTTGTTTTGTTATTAATTTGGCAAAATAAATTAATAACCAAAAAAGTCCTTGTAGATTTCTTTGGAACTCTTTTAATATGTGATTTTATGTTGGGATTTTTTTACTATTTTTTATTTACTTTGGGACCTTAGTGCTATTTTCCCTTCTTTATATCTTATTTTCATGGATGGTAGGGTGTTGTTAATTTGTTCTATGTCTACGATAAGGTTTGCAGATTTAATCTTATTATTGTTGTTGTTAACATGATTTTAAAGGTTGTAACATCCCAAATTCCAGGTTCGAAAATCGTGTCGGTCGACACTTAGTTTTAAGAAAAACAACAGAGATTGAGATGCTACAGCTTAGAGTACTGCGGAAATTGATAGCGTGCGCTAAGATCCGGACAACGAGTATCTGATATAAAAATGCCCAGACATATGATGATGCCCGACATAAGCTGATATATTAAATATCCCGAAGGAATATTCATGTGATGCACTTTACAGAGGTTAAATACAATCCTCTGATAAAGAAAGTTTTAAACTAAACCTATGACCAGGAACCTAACATTAGTTAATTAAACAGATTGGCCAGGTAGGGGTCTATCATGGGGGCCTCACCGACTTATACGGCGACTGATTGGCTTCCCACATAGATTAACCCAGCCTTAGACACCAAACTGTTCAAAGTAACTTTGTTAAATTCGAGTCAGAAACTAAGTCCTAATAACTTCTACCGACCTTTGCCTTTGACTGCTGCCTCTTCACGGCTCTATCCACCGGCATCTTCTCTATCCCGGTTTCTTTCCTGTACTATTCATTAAGACTGAGGTCCAATGTCCATTGGACCTCAGGTAACGGTTAACCTCATGCTTATGTAAACAGTATATGACAGTTATCACAGATATACAACATAATCATAGTTTCAAAACATATATCCACATGTAAGGCAATAACATAACACAGCCACTGCAATATGTATGTTATCCCAGTCTGCACATAACCAGTGCCACGACAGCCCATCGTGTCCTCAGCGCTAGGAAAACTCAACGGTGTTATCAAGACTATAACCCGTATACAAATTCAAACATATCATGAGCAACTTTCAAAACAGAGTACCATCATGTGAAACAACTATCATATATAACCATACCATAAGCATAAGCGTTAATGTTACAATACACGTCCGTACCTTTTACCGCATAGTCGTCAAACATCCGACCTTTGATTCCGGCTTTGGACTTCCCGGATATCCTAACATATCACCATATCACTTAGAATAACATCCTAAGAGATATTTCCACCTCTATTTACCATTCTACCCTTGATGGCCTTATTATTACAATTTTGCCCTTACATTTCTTCAAAAACGTGGTGCAGCATTTTCTGGGCAGATTTTTCGGTAACTTTGAAAAATTATAACTAATTCTAGAAAAATCATTTTGAGGATCCGTAAAATTTTCCGGAATCCTTGAGAAGTCTATTTTCGAGGAAAAATACTGGGATTTACCCAGATTTCACGGAATTTTCCCAGTTTCCAGTTTTCAAAACGCTGTCCAGATTTTCGCACAGAAATCATAGCCTAACTTCTGAGATTTTTATCTTTTTGCACAGAGCTTCAAATGATACACTCTTTATAGATTTGAAAAGCCCTAGATGTCTACTTTCACCATGAATTTTCTCAGAATTTTAGAACATCATCTTCATCATAAAATACTGACGTTTTTACCCCTGACTCCAGAAATCACTGTTTGAGGAGATTTCGCCAGAGCTTCGCTATTTTGATCCTAATCTTCCAAAAATTTTGATATAACTTCTTCTTCATCAAATTTTCGAAATAAATGCAATGGAAACCATAAAAACATGAAATTAAAACTATATTTGGAAGATTGAAGATCAAAACAACATTCCCTAATATTTCTACTAAAACTTCATAAGCTAAGAACTTGAACTAAAACTAAAAGCTTTCTTACCTCTTGTAGAACCTTGCTACTGTTCTTGGAGCTCTCCCTCACACTCCTAACCTCTCTCAAATTTTGGCCTAAGCCTTGGTGGATTGGTGGGGAAATGGCGAAGGGAAAGCTTCTATTTATAGGCAAGGAGAGTTAAACATCAAGCAACTCTCCTTTAATCTTGGCCATTCATTCATTACTTGGGGAGGAGATAATAAATCTTGTCCCTTCCCCCTCCTTGACCGTCCTTCACCCCCCTTCCCTCACAAGTTTTTGCTTTGTCCCTAAGTTAGTCTACTTCTTTCCCAAGTTGCCTTAATTTCTCCCAAATCCTAATTTAGTTAGGTGTAAGTGGGTGCTTTAATTCAAAATCCAATTTCACTTTTGGAATCCTAATTTCATGGTTAGATTTATGGTGATTTTTAATTCCCAAAACACCTAGATATAAATCTTAAACGTATCCGAAAATAACTTTGGGAATAGCCAAGATGAAGCTCATAATTCCCTGATTCCAAATATGTATTTATCTTGAAGATCTAGTTTCAAGATTTCAAATTATGATTTAATTTTTATAGGTTCTCATTTAATTTTATTTAATTATGCAATTACTTGCTCATTAAGCTAGACAACTTGTTCTCCAAGTTGTCTTCTTCTTCACACTTCTTTCATTGACTTTCTCTACTACACACACACATACACAACACTTGTGCTCCTATTGGCTCTTAAATATTATCATGGATTTAGACATTTTAAATTGCTAGAATTATTGTAGGCCTTTGATCCTACTTAATGAAATTCAATCCTAGCCATTACTTAATATTTAATTTACCCAAGTTGATTAACAAGTTTAATTCCTTGCCTCTTTATTTATCAAGAATTTCGCCTCACATAATAACCTTAGGGATTATTAATTTAATTCAAGTTATTATCCTTATCATAGTGTTTTAGGGGTCACTAGGCTTAATTACCAAAATTTAACAAGGTTTCAAATTTAATTTTGATAATTAAAAACTCCTTGTATGCTAATTTTAGCTTCTAACTATCATTTGATCCTTTATTCAATTGATATTTCCTTAATTATGACATTTACAAAGTAATTATTAACTAATTTCAAAAATTACCAAAGTATCTCAATTATTGCAATATCCATTGCCCAATAATTGTTACTAATTTCCTTTAATTGATTTTATCATCCTCTGCTGATTTTAAGTTGTTAAAATGGCATAATTCCTAAAAATAATAATAAATTAATTAAAACTTTAGGGACAACATACTCTCTATTTCAATAAATATTTAGTTGCCTCTTAGGATTTATCATAACATTCTTAGGGTATTTTATGACCCATAAATTCACTTAGGGATTTTAGCTCTTCATTTACTCTAATTTCATAAGAAATTACCTTCAGAAAATAAGATAATTATTTCACTTGTTCTGAGACCACATATTCACCTATTGCAATAGGTGTCATTTATTAAAATTTAAGATTTACATGTATTATGAAAATTGGGGTATTACAAAGGTCAAGCAGTATTTTTTTTTAATCATTTTCTGAAACTTGCACAGAGTATATACTATATATGAACCCGGGTGGTCGAAATATGCCAGAAAATTTTACTTGAAAGTTGACTGTATATTATAGTATATACTCAACACTCTTTTAATCTTTTTTTTTTTTTTGGTTAATGACTTCTAGAAACTTGAGCATTTCCCATTGTATGCAGGGGAATAAAAGCAAGCTTGGTTGATGCTTTTTAGTGGAGATTACGATGTATTAGAACAATGGAATACATTGAAGTAAATTCTTCATATGCAAGACACATGGCAGTCAATGCTAAACATGAAAAAGGGATTTTAAAAATGCAAATTCCTAAACAGAAAACCAATTCTTGATTATGTTATAACTACAATATAATAAAAGCAATTTGATTGATGAACTTGGGTCTCATGCTTCCATATAGCAATGCTGAATCATTTGAAGAAATGTACATTTAATGGAGCAAATAAACATCCCACAATAAACATATTATCCTTAAGGACTAATCACTATTCTTGATTGTCATTTACTTATAAGGACAAAATCTACATCCATCCAGTTCTCTATATCCAGTACATCCAGTTCTCCTATCAATGAGTGCCACCTGAATTTATTAAACACATCATCCTTTAACACCATTCCTCCTCATGTTGTGGTCGTCAGTTTCGAGAACGTGCGCTTCCTTCTGCAGAGTCAACAACCTCCTTCTCTCTTTTCTAATCCCCGGTTTCTTCAATCCTCTTTGGAACCTCCAACGTATGAGCAGAGAAGCTAAAATTGCTTGACTCCATCAAACGCATCAATTCTCTTTCTATATAACAGATAAGTGTTCTTAATTATATAGCTGGATCCTTGTCGTTAAATGGCATCAAACTCATCTCCTAAGTTTTTTTTAAGGGTAAGATCGTAGTAAGTTTGAATTATCTATAAGTATAATTTTTTTTTTTTTTTTTTTTTTTTTTTTTTTTATATAAGAAAGTTTTGGAGGAGTTTGACATCAGTCTCTCATCAAGGCTAGGATACGGCCCCGAGCTTTTTAAGTACTTAATGGAGACTTACGAGATCGCCTATTGAAAGAGTCCCAGCGACGACAGCGAGGATCGAACACATATCCCTTTGAGACTTGACCAAATCTCTTAGCATCTATGCTAACTTCCTTCGGCATCTATAAGTATAATTAGTGCATGAGTAATGACAAAAACACTGTACCCATTTTATACAAATCAAATAATATAGCTATTAATGCGTCATGAGTAAGTTTAGCTAATGAGCTAACCGGCCTATTGTAATGCTCTACCAGTCTACCTTATAGAGCATTTATATTGAATTGAATGTAGACGGTTCAGATTATAATTACATTAGTAATGAGTTTATGTAAACGATATTTAAGAAACTAGCCACTCTATATGAGTGACCATCAAACCTTCTTAAACTGTTAAAGTAGAGCATGTATTGCGACCATGTCTATCACTTGAACACTAACACGTACAGGAGACCTCCACAAAACGAAATCCATTGAACAAGCAAATCTGAAGGCCTTCTTTAGTGCTACCTCTGTTTTTCAATATGAAAGCCAAATAATTAATTTTGATAAATTAAAAAAAATTAATTATACTAGTTATTTATAATAATTATAGGCTGATTTTCTTAAAATATCATTTTTTATTATGACTATTATTGGATGAAAACCCCTTAATATATGTGTAATCAATAAGGATATTTTAAAAAGGAAAAAAAATATAAATTTGAAAAATAAAATTAATTAAGGTTTTATAGTCAGAATTAAATTTAACCCCAACTAATTCTTTTATTAAGTACACACAAGGTAGTACTCGAGAAATTCAGAATATATAGCGAGTGAAGAAGATAAGAGGCCTTAGGATGAATGCTATTCTTAGGATTGACCTCCAAATTGATGCCCTTTTTAAGACTGAGGTAGTGTTTGAGGACTTTTCAAAACCTAGGTTTTGAGACTCACGAGATAAATATGTGAGAGGAGTTTTGTCTCAGCTTATGTAAAATCTAGGTTTTGGCATGTTTTCAAACACTATTTGAATCACGGTAACATATCGGAATAAATAAAGTCTAAGTTGGGCTATAAAGAAGCTATATAATTGAAGTATTGGAATACCCTTGTTAGTGATTGCTTTAGGGGGGAAAGGAACATAAATCAGGAAGAAAGGAGAGAAGAACAAGAAAATTCTAAGATTATTGTTACAATTTCGAGAATAATTATTCCTGAATATATCCACTTCGTAACTACAGTACTACACACACACACATATATTGTGCTTGCCATCCAGCATATATTAATTCCTCTATTTCCTTCTCTCCTCAACCATCGATTTTTCCATTAGTCAGCAGCTACAAGAGACACTTGACAATTAATAAATTTTAAAAAAACCCATTTAAGAATAATGCCCGATGAAGCTGTTTCACATGTCCAGGAGGGGAAAGAAATAGGACAGAGACAATGAACAACAATAATCAATTGAGAAACCAAACGGTTCGTGACGGTGGTGAAGATGATCAAGGGCCTCCATCACCGGCCGTTTTTTTGTTTGCGCTTGTACGTGAAGAAAATAACCTCAAAATTGACAACCACAGCGTGAGGAGGAACGGTGTTAAAGGATGATGTGTCTAATGAATCTATGTGGCACGTTGATAGGAGAACTAGATGTATTGGTTTTAAGTTTTTTTCCTTCTTATACTGTTGTGATGTTTACTAATATCTATTGAAATAAAATACTACTATTAATTACATAAGTAAGATAACTTCGTGCGTCACATGAGGGATACCTTGATAATTTGTTTTGAGCTAAGAATTTTATATTAAAATGGAAATAGTGGCCGGTTGTATGAAAGCAACATCATCCCAAGCATTGCGCAAGAACTCCCTTCTAAGTATAATATAATGCTTGAAAATGATTGTACAATTAATATTATCTCATTATTTGTACTAGTTACTACTAAATTAGTTTAATTATTGACCGGCGACTGGTTTTTTTTTTAATATGTTTTTTATAATTGAAGAGGGTTTTCACCCATTCATTAAATTAGCAACGGTGGGGATTTACTCCCATACTGTCATCAGCGCACAACACTCCTAGAAAATTCGGGCAACAATCATAATAAGAAGACACGGTGAGGATTTCACGTTGGACAAGTCCTAAGGAAAAGAAAAAATTATAAAAAAATCTTAGAATTCCAATATAAAAAAACTTCCAATTATAAATATGACATTTTCAGTTGTTAAAATGATATTTTTTATTATAAAAAATTCTGTAATTACTATAAAAAAAAAAATCTTTTGAGACTTTTTTATAATTAATTCTGATCTTTGAGACCTAAGTGAAATTCTCCCTTCAACACATCATATTAGGCCCTTTTATGTAGAAACTATTTCAACTAGTCAATGACACTTTTACCCTTTCTAACACTCGGCTCAAGTTGACACCTATCAACTAAGGTGCTCAACATGTCGACACAAACCAGAGAGAGGTGAAGAAATAAAACCTATACAATTTTAATATGCAAAATGACATGATATCTCCAACAACGTCCACTTGTTGATTCACCTCAGACAAACAGTTGTTTTCTCTTTGACCCCCTTCAAGATTATTGCTCAGAAAAGATGAACAGTGTGCCATCTGCTGACATGCTTCAGAAACTCAACGCATCTCGCGGCTTTAACACTTTGGGTCTCCATGCAATCTTCTATTAATCTCAAAAAGCTCAACTTTAAGCTTTTAAGTTTCAAGATTATTCCCAGCATTTTAGTTGCAACTACCTGGTTTTCTTCCCCTTACAAGTCTGATTATCTTTTAGTGGTTCCCATTTGCTGCAGCTTTGCTTTCCAGAACCTTTTCTGGGAGTAAAATTATCAAAAGGCCCCACTGTAGTGACAGTCATTATTGAGAGCCAAAACAGAGGTCCAGAGAGCCGAGCATTGCGAAAACTAAGAAGACGCAATTCGATAGTTCTGAGAAATGTAATGTTTAAACGTAACATGTAGCGTCTTTATTCTGTATTGATGTTAGATAGAAGAAAAACCGAGCAAGATATCTGCTGAAAGTGATATGAATTTTGGTTTCGCTGATAAATTACTATGAGGCATTTACGATTCTTCTTGAAGAAATCTTGCCCCGCTTTTCCTAGCTGCTCTGATAAGTGATTTTCTCTCATTTTCCGGGAAATTAATTTGAGAATCTAGAATTGAGAAAATTGAGCGAGAAATGTTACGTTTTGGCCATTATGCTAAATATCCAATACGGGCTTTCTACAAGAAGCGAATAAGGAAGTCAAATCTGTCACAAGTTTCACCCATGAAAAGTAATGCAGTGTCATTTCTTTTTGTTAACATCAGAACTGACTATGTTGACATCACTATTGGATGTTGCATTTTTGTGAAATTGTTTTCAGCTGTCTACAAGATGATGGAAAAATATATTGATGAAGTTGGAAAGATTGCACGAAGGGTCAAAGCACGCATAAATAGAAGCTATAAACAAATATGTATTACTGAAGGTCAGTTAACCTGTTCACTTTAATAGCTGGCCATCCAAATTTCAACTCTATCTTCTCATAGATGTATTACGTTTCAGACTCAGAGACAAAGAATGCAAGATAAATATCATGATGTAGTGGAGAGAAAAATTAGTAGAGGTTTAAATATTCTACTTTATTACATAATTAATATTTTAACAGTGTGATCGACTGATAATACAATTGTTTGTTTGTTTTACTTATCTATTTAGTTTATCATACTCTCATGGTTTTTAATTAAATTTTGTGATTGTATGATTTAATTATACAGTCACGGGACTTAACCCACCTGATAAGGTAAGCTTGGATTATAATTTTTTTTTAATTCATTTGTACTATTTTTATCTATTACTATCTTGATCTAAATATAAAATCTAGTTGACTTTTTAAGATAGATTAAAGAAGATAAATAAATTATTTTAAGATATTTTATATTTTTCATTTTTTTTTTCCGAAATTCATTATATATAATTAAGTAATATATTTAGTTTTCTTAACATTTCTGGAAAAAAAGTTAATTGGTCCTATATTTATGACCGGAGAGAGTATTTATTTCCCAAAACAAATAGGATATAATTAGCAGAAAGCATTATTACAGATATATAGCAAAAAGCAAATGCCAGAGTATCACAAAAACATGTCTGTTGACTGCTCGATATCTAGTGCAAAAGACATAGAAATTGCGTGAGGTATATGAGGAAGAATGGAATAAAACGAATTCTGCTGAGGGCAGGATGTGAATGATTTGATTATTCTCTCTTCTGGGTTTGTGCTCTCCTCCTCTCTCGACTGCACCTTTTCTTTTCTGTCATTTTTTTTGTGACTTTCGTAATAACATTATAGTTTTGTAATTTTGACTGTATCATCACTAACTTTTGTACATTTACTATTTGCCTACGAGTGTTACAGTAGATGATTTCTTTCTTTCTTTCTTTTTTCCCTTGTTGGAAGAGACACACGATGGCAAATCATGTTTATAACTATGGTTCGCTTATGGAAGAGTTTCTTGATAAAGAAGAAGGTCCGCATAGGAGTGTTAGAGTATAATCATTTTAATCATTCACTAATTATTACTGTCAGTTGTTATTGTGATGCTGCTGTCATGCTGTCAATATTTTTACTGTATTCGTTCATGCATTCTTGTAACTGTAAAGATTCTTTTGTATCTAGTGTGTACATGCGACAATAGCTCATAGGTTCTGTTATGATCTATATAGAAGAGCAATCATTCTAGAATGATGTATTCATCTTCTATAAATGAAATAGTAGCTAGAGTATTCTTCTCTGCGCCTTCAGTCATATTTCATTTCTTCTGTTATAGCTTTTCTTTCTTGGTATCAGAGGGTACCGATTATCTTTCACCATATCCGACGCCTCTGCAACCTTTGAGAATTCTGGCTCATCGGCAAATGGCCGAACCTACACCCTGTTTAGTTCCTCCAGCCAGACAGCCGCGATCAAGTTGGATTGCATAAACTTCCTGGTATGGGAATCCATCGAGCTTCCCCTCATCGAAGGTAACTGTCTCGAGGGCCACATTAACGGCTCCAACAAAGGTAATCGGTGGTGCGACTGGAAACAGAGTTAATCCAGCGTTTCAAGAATGGTATTCAGTTGATCGTCTCTTGGTTGGGTGGTTGAGGAATACAATGACTCAGGATGTCGGCGCCCAACTTCTCCACTATCAAACAACTGAAGATCTTTGGGCCGTTGCGAGAGAGTTGACCTGCGCTCCAACAAAGGCCCGTGTCATGGTAATAAAAAATGAATTGCATAATACCAAGAAAAATGCTCTCAAGATGGATGAGTATTTAGACAAAACGAAAAGTATCTCTGACAAACTTGCTCTCGCTGGATCTCCTATTGCTGATGATGATCTTATCCTCCATACGCTCAATGACTTGACGCCAATTATAGTGCCATAGTCGTAAATTGGTGGACAAGCCGTTTCTGTCATGGGTTGAAGCTCAGTCTGATTTGCTCTCCTTCGAGTCTCGATTGAATCAGCTCAATCATCTTGCTAACCTAAGCATTCAACCATCGGCTAACGTGGCATAGCGAACAGAATCAAATGATTCAGGGTCCAATTGAAATAACTCTAGGAACAACTCCTACAATCACTGATACTCAAGGAACAGAGGTGGTCGATCGCGTGGTGGTGGTCGACGTGGAGGACGCCCATTTTGCATTAACTATCAGTGTCCACGCCATACATTGGCTACTTGCTATTATCGAGATGACTCTAACAGCCACAATTACTCTGTTAATCCTAATGCTAATCAGCCTTCATATTTTGCTAACTCCTACTCTGCTGCAGATCCCTCTGGTATATGGATAGTGGCGCAAACTATCATGTGACGCCATATTCCGACTGTTTTGATGAAGTCGCACCTGCTGGTAAGTCTTTCTTGACCACCTGTACTGGTACACGAAGTCCAATTTTGGGCATCGGATCTTCCACTATTCCTTGCCAGCAATCTCAGTCTAAGCTAGTGTTGCGTGATGTTCTTTATGTACCTACTACCACCAAAAGTTTATTGAGTGTTAATAAGTTAATCGATGATAACTCTATGTGTGTCAATTTTATTGACAAAGGCTGTGATGTGAAGGACCCCGTGACAGGAAAAACCCTTCTCTAAGGGCCGCTAAAGGAGGGAATGTACCAAATGAAAGCAAGAAGGCTGAATAGCAAACCAATGGCTCTGGCAGTAGGACATGACAAGTCTCAGGCTGACGAGTCTCTGACTCTTTTCTTCAAATGGCATCATGCTTTAGGACACTTTAGCACTAAAGTTCTTAAACAAATTCTAGCCTCTTGTAATAAGCAAGTTTTGAATGCTTTTGATAATTTCATATGTGAAACTTGTCAACTAGGAAAGTTTAAGTTACTTCCTTTTTCAAACTCTGTTTCCCAGTCAAATTCTTCGCTTGAATTAATACATTCAGATCTATGGGGTCCTGCTCCTATTTTGTCAACTGGTGGTCATCGCTTTTATATAATTTTTGTTGATGATTTTAGCCGTTTTACCTGGTTATATCCCTTAAGGAACAAAGGAGAAGCTATACATGCTTTTAAACATTTTAAAGCCTTCGTTGAGAATCAGTTTGACTTGAAAATTAAGGCAATACAATGTGATAATGGTGGTGAGTTTAAACCTATAATATCCATCGCTCAAGAGACTGGCATCAAAGTTCGGCTTACATGTCCCTATACATCAGCTCAAAATGGCCAAGCAGAACGCAAGCATCGTCATGTCGTAGAAATGGGATTAACCTTACTAGCATACTCTGGTGTGCCTTTGAAACATTGGGTTGGTGCTTTTCAACATTCAGTCTTCTTGATTAATCGTTTGCCCACGCCTATCTTGGGTGATGAGACACCTTTGTTTCGTTTGTGGAAAACAGAACCAGATTATAATCAATTGAAGCCATTCAGATGTGCTTGTTTTCCCTGTCTTAAACCTTATAATCATCATAAGTTCCAATTTCACAATGAGCAATGTATCTATCTCGGTCCAGCTTCTCAGCAAAATGGATACAAGTGCATGAACAAATCCAGTAGAGTATTCATATCTCACCATGTTATATTTGATGATGTCTCTTTTCCTTTCAGGACTGGTTTTGGAAAATCTCTATCTGAGTCCAGCAACAAGGAGAATTTATCGTCTGTTCCTATCTTACTTGATATTCCTCGTAGTGAAAAGGCTGCTTGTGGAGATGACAGTAGAGTTGAAAGTGATGTTGCATCAGGTCAAATGGTTAGTCTTGCACCCTTGATGGACTCTAGCAATGAGTTTACAATTGCAGATCACTCCAATGTTGAACCAAGCCCAGAACCTGTGTTACAGTCTCAGCTTGCCACTAATAGGCCTACGAATTAGCATCATATGATAACAAGGGCCAAAGACGGTATCATTTGGCCCAAATACCCGTTTATTGGCCTCACCCAAGCCACTATTAAGTTGTCCCTTGAACCTTCTTGCATGAAGGATGCCCTGAATTCTCAAGTTTGGCGTACTGCAATGTCGGAAGAATTCCAAGCTTTGATATGCAATCAGACATGGGAGCTGGTATCGTATATGAATCAAAATCTCATCAACAAGAAGTGGGTCTTCAAGACAAAGTATAAAGCTGATGGATCCATTCTTAAGCACAAAGTAAGGTTAGTGGCCAAGGGTTTTCAACAAGTGCCTTGAGTTGATTTCGGGGAAACATTCAGTCTTGTGGTTAAAGCCACTACAATTCGAGTTATTCTATCGATTGCTGTCACATTCTATTGGGAGATTCGACAACTCGACATCAATAATGCATTCTTAAACAGCTACTTGCAAGAGGAAGTGTTCATGTCTCAACCCGAAGGATTCGTTGATCCAAGAAAGCCCAAACACGTCTATAAGTTGATTAAAGCCATATACGGTTTGAAACAAGCTTCGAGAGCCTGGTTTGATCGTTTGAGACTCACTTTGATCAAATGGGGTTTTCGAAGCTTGAGAAGCGATACGTCTTTGTTCATGCTCCAATCTGGTGGTTTAATTATCTTCATACTCATTTATGTGGATGACATTTGGTAACTGGAAATGATGTTGGTTTATTGATAATTTTGTAAAACGACTGAATCAAATTTTCTCACTCAAAGACTTGGGTCCATTGTATTACTTTCTCGGTCTTGAAGTTTATAGGGATAAGACTAGACTGTTTTTGAATCAAACGAAATATGTGGTTGATTTGTTGGCCAAGTTCGGTTTGAGTGATTGTACACTAGTTACCACACCCATGGAACTGATGGTGACTTAATGGATAACCCCACTGAATATAGAAGAGCTATAGGTTCATTGCAGTACTTAACTACAACAAGGCTTGACATTTCCTTTGCTGTTAACAAGCTTAGTCAATTATTGTCTCAGCCTAGGACCACACATTTTCAAGGAGTGAAGAGAATATTTAGGTATCTTAAGGGTACTTATAATTTAGGACTCTATATTAAGCCATTTCGTGAACCTCAATTGATTGCCTATACCGATGCTGATTGGGCGTGTGACTTGGATGATAGAAGATCAATGGGTGGTATGTGTGTGGTTCTTGGAAATAATCTTGTCTCATGGTCCTCTAGAAAGCAAAAGGTTGTGTCAAGGTCAAGCACTGAGTCTGAATATAGGTCATTGTCTGATGGGTCTGCAGTTAAAATGGTTGACTTCATTATTATCTGAATTAGGCTTGTATGTCAAAAGTCCCTCGGTTATATGGTGTGACAATTCAAGTG
Organism: Acacia confusa; assembly: GCA_037074495.1. Classification (NCBI taxonomy): domain Eukaryota; kingdom Viridiplantae; phylum Streptophyta; class Magnoliopsida; order Fabales; family Fabaceae; genus Acacia; species Acacia confusa. The sequence goes on along the minus strand of CM073504.1, from coordinate 7,766,966 downwards.
CCAAATCCTTAGCAGCAAACCTAGTACAACACGCCAGAAGCAAATATATAGAAGTGGATATTCATTTTGTGAGAGATTTGGTTGCTTCTGGTGCTATTGACATTCGGTATATTCCTTCTCCTTTGCAGATTGCTTCACCAAACCGCTCTCTCAATTGCAATTTGAGTTCTTTCGAGACAACTCGTCTTGTTGGTCACTCCCTCTCATTTGAGGGGGAATGTTAGAGTATAATCATTTAATCATTCACTAATTATTACTGTCAGTTGTTACTGTGATGCTGCTATCACGCTGTCAATATTTTTATTGTATTCGTTCATGCATTCTTGTAACTGTAAAGATTCTTTTGTATCTAGTGTGTACACGCGTCAATAGCTCGTAGGTTCTGTTATGATCTGTAGCAGAGCAATCATTCTAGAATGATGTATTCATCTTCTATAAATGAAACAGTAGCCAGAGCATTCTTGTCTGCGCCTTCAGTCATATTTCATTCCTTCTGTTATAGATTTTCTTTCTAGGAGTATGCTGGCTCAGATGATATCATTGGAATTGGGAGACTTAGATTCCCCTGAACACCACCAAATGCTATGTTCCAAGCCACTACGCCCTACGGATTGCGGCCGTTATATAAACATTGGTGTAGAATCTCTCAACAAAATTTCAGGGAAACTTATTTCAGGTGAAACATTCGAAGATGGATTTACTGTGTTCGTCTTTGATCGACTTGGAAACAGGTGGAAAATGCGTCTCAAGGAGACGACAGACAATAAGTGCGTCTTAATGTGTGACTATCTCCAAGATTTTTGGGATTCACAACTGACTATGGTCGGTGATGACGTCTTCATCTGGCTCTTTAAGGACAGAGTCGACGACAAAATAGCATTCATCCTCTCTTGAAGAAGGGAGTTTGAGAATGATGGGCTGTTTTGAGTTTCTTGGAGGTTTCAATAGATTGGAAGATAACCTGTTCTTCCTTTTTCTTTTTTCTTTTTTTTCATTTCTAGGCTAGAAATTCTAGCAGTTACGTTTCTTAATTTCTTATGGTTCTTAGTTTGGAAGGTGGTTCTTTTTTCTTTTTTCCTTTTTTTTTTTCACGTTTTCAGTTCACAGTATCACTGGAGGTTTTAATTGCTTGGAATTTTGACAGAGATAATGTTGATTTAGTCATTTTTCTCGTTGAAGTTTTCATTAATCAATTATCAGAAAAAATGAGTTTTCATTAGAAATGGCCTCTCCCCATGGGCCGTGCCTAACCCAGCAAGTCCATTGTAGTGGCAAGTCTATTTTTTTTCGGTTCTGAAAGCCCTTTTCTCAAATAGACAAAGGGGAAAAAGGTTTTGAAAATCCCAAGTTCCAAAAAAACCCAACACATCCTTCAACAAACACTAGGAATAGATTTAGCTAATTGCTCTTTCAGTCAATTTAGAATGCATCTTTAGGGTGTGGCAGTCACAAACTAGCTAAAAGGATCAATTTTGTATACAGAAAGGAAAAATAATACTTTTCATAAGCCTAAAGGGTTTATAGGGGTTGTATTTGCCATGGAAATTAAATCTCAATTGATATATATAAAATTTAAAATAAAAGTAATTTTGTATGAATTACTATTTTTTGGCTAAATTCTATTAACTACTATTGAAACAAATAAATTCATTTTGAACAAAAAATAAAAAACAAATAAATTCATCATTTAGAAGTATAATGTTCAAATGCAGTGCTAATTAATTCGTGTAATAACTTTATGCACATAATCAGTTGTATGAGTATTTTAACCAATATGATGAGGTGGGTGTTAGCATTAAAACCCTATTACCAAATTGCCCCGACCATCAAAACCCCTATTTATAAATTTAATATCCATATCCCCAAACTGCCCCGACATTTATCCCTATTACCGTAAAACAATGAGATCCAATTATACGCACCTTCTTTGGAGCATTTTGATAGCTGTAGGGTGAATTTTATGTCAGCTATTTAAGAAGATTCTATTGTCGAATGTATAAGCTGCTGCACTAGCGGTAGGTTTATACAGTTCGTTATCACATGGTTTGTGAAAAAAGAATCTCATTAAGGGAAATGCAGCATTTAAGGGAAGGCAAAGGAATAATAAGGCAGTCAATTACTATACTGAGGCAACTGAATGAGAAGAGCCCAACTTACTATTCGAATTGGGCAGCTGCTTGCTTAAAGTTAGGATGGTATGGAGTTTTTACCCTTTGTCAATTTGCACTCCCATCTTTTATGTTCTTTTCTCTTTCTGATATGTGCCTTCATGGTGGGATTTGTAGCAAGAGTGGTAAAATGAAATTGGCCTGCAAGCCCAACCTGGGAGTTGCTGCGGGCTAGCCCGCTTAAACTATCTTTAGATATAAATATTCTTTACAAATATGATAAACCATAAGATGTATTAAAATATAAATGGAATATCAGAAGGCTTAATGCAAAGGGTGAAAAAAATGAAAAGTGTGCTTGTGTTTAAAATACTAAAATTAAATAATTTTCACAATATATTATTTTGATTTTCTACCTTTCATTGCTGAAAAAAAGATTTATTAAGGCTAATATTCTTCCCCTTTTTGAGTTTTCTTCATTAAAAATATTAATAGGCAGGCCAGCATACTAGCTTGCCAACCTGCCCTAGTGGGCTTGGTATCGCGCATGGCAAGGAATGCCAGATATTTTGTGTGCACAAACACTATGCATAGATGGAGGTTTCTAGATAATTCCACATTATATTGTTGTAGATTTTTGTATATAATGATATAATTGTATTTAGAATTCTTATGTAAGACATAAATATATGGATATTTATGGAGAAGGTTCTGAAGAACCATTATTTACCGTAGGATGTTTTAGATCCTAACTATTTATTGAAGAGGTGATTTGACTATAAATAGGAGTGCCTCCCTCCTTTGTAAACCATCGAAAAACTATTCAAACAAGTGTTATTGCTGGAGAAGAGAAGGGTAGAGAGAGCTAACCTCCTCACCAACCAAAGAAGACTCGAGGATCAAATAAGTTCTGCTGCGGATATTGCCACCTTGATGGTAAAGGTGGAGGCTTTGGAGGAAGTCTTACATGGGGTGGTCACTAGGGTGACCAAGGTGGAAAGTGACTTTGAGACACTTGAAACCCACACCTTAGAACAGTTAAACAACTTGAGGCTAAATCTTGATTCGCACCTTAGTGTCGAAGAGGAACGAGCCGAATTCATGGGGAGACTCCAAACAAAGGTGATGGATGTCATTACCGCCATGCAGGACCATCTCAATTCTCTCAAGACTTCCTTAGAGAGACAAGCGAAGACTCTGTTGATAGCTAGTAAAAGTGGAGTAAGGGAGGTAAGGTTGGATCTCCCTAAGCCGAAGGAATTAATTTAAAGGTATGAATTTGGCCGATGACGCTGACAAGGTATACATTGTAACATCCAAAATTTTGGATTTTTGGGAATTAAGGATTAAATAGGATAAATCGGCCTTAAGTATTTTAGAAGTAATATTTGGAAATAACAATCAAGGAAAGAGTTTAATTATGGGAAGTTAAGGCCTAATTTCCATGAATTGTTAGGAAAAGAATAAGATTCAAAGGATAATTGAAAGTGATAATTTTAGGCCTAGATATTATAAGATTAATATTTTAAGGTCTAGGAAATTAAGAATTTAATTTTTAAATTATTCAATAATTGCCATTAAGCCTAATTGCAAACAAAATATTGTTTTAAAATAAAGTAATAAAAGGGAAAAATGCATGGGCCTCATAACTGCAAAAAGCCCAAATTTACCCAATTGTTATTGTTGGCCCTCATAAGAAAAGAACCACATGACCACGTGAGGAGAAGTAGATAGCATTAACATGAATGAATCTTAAGCAAAAAACAAACATGAATGAATCTAAGCCCAAAAAACAAACACTCCCCTCTTTTCGCTTGTGGAAAGGTTTTGCAGAGCTAACCCTAATAAGAAACTGTGAAGGGCCGTGCCTTGGAGCTTTGTTGGAAGAAGGAAGAGGTTAGAAATTGTGAAGGCCCGTGACTTGGAGCCTTTCTGACAGGATATGGAAAGCAATTTGACCAGTGTTTCTGACTTGGAGCTTCACGTCAGTAAAGCAATTTGATCCAGCAAAGGGCAGAAATATAAAAAATAAGAAGGAATTAACTTTTTTCTTTTATTCTCAGATGGCTTACACGCAGCCCAATGTAGAAGGGATCAGCTTATGAACAGTGTTTTAAGTCTTGAGCCATGCATAAGCCATTTAAGATTGGCTTGAGGAGATGGGTTATTATATATATATATATATATATATATATTGATTGCACTTCCATCTTTTATGTTATTTTCTCTTTCTGATATGTGCTTCAATGGTGGGATTTGTAGCTAGAGTGGTAAAACAGACTCAGCTCGTGGTGCCAACCTGCGAATTGTTGTGGACTAACAAGCGGGCTGGTTAGCCCGCCTAAACAATATTATTATTGTAAATGATAAATAAATATAGAGTAATAAAATATAAATGGAACAACAAAAGGCTTAATGCAAAGAACCAAAAAAATGAAGAGTGTTTAATTTGTGTGTAAAATAATAATATTAAATAATTTTCTCAATATATTATTTTGATTTTCTCCCTTTTGCTGCTAAAAAAAAAAAAATACTAAGGCCAATATTCTTTCCCTTTTTGAGTTTTCTTAATTAAAAATATTAATAGGCAGGCTAGCGGTCTAGCCCGCCAACCTGCCGTAGCAGGCTTGGGCTGGTGTCTTTTTAGCCTGCCCCATCTAGCCCGCGGTTCAAGAAGCACAAAAAGATTGCAATGACGCTATATTATATGATAAGAAGTTATGAAGAACATGGGCATGTGATCGTAACTATTATGAAATTATAAGTTTTCAATTCTAATAGGCATCAATTGCAAGATAAAATCTTTATAGTATCATGATGGATATTACCATATGTAAAGTTCTATTGCCAACTTTTGTCAGAAAAACTAGTTCTACAAGGGGGAAAACAAGTCAAAGTTCCGGGGATACTTGTTTGAATTAATTGTTCGTATCACTGCAGCCAAATCTGCCATCTACTAATATTTACATTGCACCTCAATATTATTAAGATTAAAGGTCCATTTAATTTGGTTCAATTATATACCCCTTCTTAATGCGATGGACTATACTTGGAATGTAATAATAATGATCATCAATATGTTTGGTTGGTTATTTACAAGATGTGGATAAATTATTTTTGAGAAAATGACAATTAAATACTAAATAAAATTGCAAAACCCCAAAAAATCTATTAAATTTTATAAAAGATGTAAAGGTGATATGGATTAAATTAAGATTTTGAAACGTTGATGAATTTACCATTATATCATCTCTTTCTCTTCCTCTCTCTTCTTCTGGTCTTGCACACAACTAACTACAGAGACTGCCACTGTCGAGGCCCTTTAATCACAAGACTCAAAGTTTTGAGTTGCTTCCGCCTTCTTCTTTGACTACAACTCATCATCGCTAGGATTAGTATTGAGCTCCACTTAGAATGATGCTATTTCTATGGGTCTGATATTTTTGGCCCTTCCTTCCCTACTAGCTCATTAAAGAAATTCTCTTGCGGCTTCCCGTGAAGCCGCTTATGAGATTCAAAAATGTTTGCTAGCGACGGAACTCATTAATTTCTGAATTCTGCAATGTACTGTTTCTTCCAAAGTTTCTCGGGAATTCTGCAAGTTTCACGTTTGGGTTTAGATATGCTAGTCTTATTCTTCTCCATTGGATTTTTGCTTCATCTTCTTCTCCATATTTGCAATTTTTTTTTTTACTGCTCTTTTAATTTTTCCTTGCCTCTATATGCAAGTGTGTGTGGGTTTTAAAGTTTAACTTAAATTTATTTTTATTTTTTAAATATCCAGAGCTCATAAAAATTAAAATTTTTTCCACCTCATCCCTCCATGTAAGGAAAATATAATGATGTAAGCAAAATATCATGGTGTTAGTGCAATGTATGAAAAATTAACACCGTTGAATGCAGGTCTAATTAAGTCATTTTAAAGCTATAGGCACTAAGGTTATAGACAGAGAGAAACTGAGGGACCAAAACTACAAATTTCAAACAAGAGGGACCATGGATTTTAAAGTAGAGAGACCAAGACTAAAATGAAGGAAAATTACAAGAAACAATGCATTAAGCCTTAAAAAAATTACAAAGCGAGAAACAGAGGGCACATGAAGTGGCCAATAAAACCCACAGAAAGTTTATATTTATACGTGAAAATGGAACATACGATGATCTAGAAAACTAAAATAAGTTTGGATCAACTAGCTTCTACTGAATTTCATCATTCCAGATCACAGAAGGAGCTTCGAGGACTATAAATACATCCAAAATGCTGAAAGCTTTTGGGGGATTGGAAAAAAAAAAAAGAAATTTGGAAAGTAGAAACAATTGTTGCCCCTAAAAATGTCCAAGAGGCATCACATCTTATGGATATGTACAAGTTAAAATCAAAATATTCAATGGTTTTGTTGGTAAATTTCCACCAAAATTGGTAAGACAAAGTAAATCTAGATTTTAAATGCTAGAACTCCATAGATAGCAACGCTATTCAAACTACGTGTTGCACATAGATGCGAGGCTCTCTGCATAAAAGAAATTTCCATCCATATAACCTTTGCATAGAGACATGTGGAACCTCTTCAATTCATTATTAGCAGTGAGGTTGAACAAGAAATATGGGTCACTACAGAGGGAGCATACTATTTCATTCCTCCACAAGCATATTGGACGTAAGACAGGTTGATCTGCTCTAATTGTATATTTCTTACTCCAAGACCAGCTCTTCCCATATGCACCACTTCCCTCTTCCAATACCCACAAATCAATAAAAGTATATTCAAGCACCTCCTTCAATGATTCATAAACATATTGATGAATCATAGCAATCTTGTTCTCGTACACATCAAGCACAAATTGAAAAAGAGGTGGAAGAAAGGCTGAAGATGGTATTCGTATCAATGTAAAAACTTCCATTGCTAGGTCAAATGAAATTATCACCCGACGACTATATTCACCCTCCAATATTCCCAACCAAAATATTGCCCCATTAACAGCGACAGGTTTATATAGAAAACATGCACCCTGTATAACTCCAAATTCTACTTCTTTCCAGGATCCAGTTCTTAATGAATACACCTCCACTCGATCAACAACACATATGACCCTATGAATTCTTACTATCTTGTAATCCCCAACTACTGAACTATACCCAAACCCATAATGGCAATGGCTGCCAACTTCGTTTGTTGATCTGGGTACTTGCATGACCTCTCTAGTCGCTGGATTCAACAACAAAAGTGGTGAAGGAGGAGGATCAACTTTTGCATCACCGAGTTTCACACAAAGCAAGCCATTGCTGGAACCAATGATGCACCTAACACGCCTTAAAGAATCCATCAGGCGTATTCTCTCAACTTTCACAGTTTCCTTCTCAAAACGAAACAAACATAGGGGCGAATAAATAGGGCGGCGCTTGCTTACACGACAGGTAAGAAGAGGCCTTTTGTGAGCTGGTGGTAATGCTCTTCAATGAAAAATGGGGATTTCAAGAGATTTCTCCAATCTTTACACACAGCACGAAATCGAAGGAGAGATTTCACACGAAGCCTTTTGAGAATATCGATGATTATCTCTCGAGGAAGATAGGGATTGTCGCCTCCAGTGGCCTTCTTCATGTCGAACGGAATTAAGGTCAATGGAGAGAGAGACGAATACTTGTTATGTGTGTCTCTATAAACGCGCACAAGCGAAGAACTCAGAAACAGAAACAAGATTGCCACTTCGACATAACCTAGTTTTCTTTTCAATATATATATATTCCTGTTAATATCTTTCAGATCAGATTTATAATGTATTTGGTATCATTATCTCAGTCTGGAAGGATTTAAAGATTTAGATGATTTGATTAGATTTATTCTATCCTCTCTCTCTCTAAATCTGTAAATCCTTCCGGACTGAGGTAATGATACCTGTTACGGATATCTCATAAATGGGCCCAGCCCAATAACTAAAGAGCCTAGTCAAAATGACTTCAGTTATGCTCATAACCGCTTCCTTGAAAATAGGAGTGGTTTTATCAAAATATCTATCGTTATGATAACCGCCTATGTATCAAGAATATCTATCAAAAACGCATATCTTGATATCCCTAAAATAAAGGATGAATCCAACTGATTAAGATAAGGCACAGGTACGCCTATAAATAGGGTAAACCCCTTACAAGGTACACACTTGGGAAATCCTAGCTTTTCTATTCACACAGAGCACACACACCACCCCCTCTGGCTATCATTAGCCTGTCGTATACCCTCGAACTACGTGGACTTTGATCCACACTGTGGTACGTAGGACCCCGGGATTTCACCCCGGGCCAAGTCCAACCCAACTTGTGATCTACACCGGATCATTGGTGCCGTCTGTGGGGACTGTAAAGTCCTATTCCCGTGACCCGTGATGGCTAATACCAGAAGCAAAAGCCACCCGCATGCACACGAGCAAGGTCAGGAACAAAATTTTAGCGAGACCCAACAGCAGGACGTTCAAGGCGTTAATCAGGAACAAATGGAGGAGTCCCCGGACTCGAACCTGGATGGACGAGCAGGCCAAACGCTGGAAAATACTAACCACGCTGGTCCCTCAAAGTTTCAGATTGGAAGCCCAGACATACGGCTCTTACATAACATTGCTGAGTCAATGATGAAACGGATCGAGAATGTGGAAGAACGCGACAATCTTCAGAACCAGAAGATTGACCATATGACCGAGGTGATGAATCAAATTCTTAAACACTTACAAGACCCTCTTCAGGAGGAACGCCGGGACGGTCAGCAGAATGAGGACGAAGAAACCAATCACCAAACTATTGATCCCCTACAGGAGGATCATCCCGGGCAAGGCCGAATAGCTTCAACAAAAAATTCTCAGCAAAATAATCACCGGGACGCGAGTCAGGAGGATCAAGCCCGGGAACATAGGAAGGACAGCCGTACCTCGGACAATCAGGGAATTCCGCAAGACTCCGACAGGTACAAGACGTGGTATGGGGAGGGAGGACAAAACAACAGCCCGTTCTCAGATGAAATTACAGAAGCTGAGTACCCAAGGAAATTTAATACATCCGACCTCCCTAAGTACGACGGAAGTCAGGATCCCCAGACACACTTGAACACTTTCGACACTGAGATGCTGGTCCGAGGATTCAAGGGGCCAATCATTTCCAGGCTGTTCACCTCAACGTTACGAGGAGCCGCCCAAATTTGGTTCCGGACTCTATCTCCCAAGTCCATTACCGACTTCAACAACCTGAGCGAGAAGTTCCTGCTGAATTTCGCGACAAGCAAAAAGCAACCCAGGTCGGTCTACACGCTGGACAGAATCAAGCAGCAACCCGGTGAAACCCTTCAGAAGTATTTGGATCGTTTCAAGGCTGCCGCATTACAAATCCAGGGATTAACGGAAAGCGTCCACGTACACTTGCTCATCTCGGGCTTAGATAGCGAATCCAGAATGGGGAGATCGGTCATATCTGGCGAGATCAAGACGCTGGAAGAATTCCATAAACGAGCCAAAAAGTATCTGGACATAGAACAGATGCAGATAGCCAACGCGCCGGGAAAAGAGAGACAGAAAAGCCCACCCCCGAAAGGGAAGGACCGGGCATCAAGAGACCGACCCCGTAACTCGGACCAGAAAACACGAGGACAAAGGCATGAGGGGAAGTATGAGAGATATACTCCAATAAATGTCCCTCGTTTATAGTTATGGAGAGAGGTAGCCCTGACCGAGATGAGGAAGGTGGAGCGACCCCGACCACTTTATAATAAGGGAAAGTTGGACCGCACACGGTTTTGTGAATTCCACAATGGACCCGGGCACACAACGGATGAGTGCTGGGACCTTAGAGATGCGGTGGAAAAGTTTATCCGAGATGGAAAATTACGTCAGTACGTTATCAAAACACAAGGGCAGAAAGGCAAGCGCAAGCAGACGGATCGGAGTACAAGCCCGGTCTCCCAGAGGAGAAAGCCGGACGAAGGCCGGAGAAAGCACGACAATGAGGACGAGTTCCCGGAAGCAGAGTTTGACTGCAATGTCATTAGTGGAGGTTACGGAGGTGGCGGCGATACCGCCAATCAGCGGAAGAAATACCTTCGGGAAGTCTTAACCATCAGGGGACGACCGACCTTCAAGCCGGAGCCATCGCAAACAGAAGAGCCTCCTAAGCTGTTCTTTACTTAGGAAGATCTGAAGGACGTAATCCCGGGTCATCAAGACGGACTGGTCATAACCGGCCTCCTGGGAAAATGCCGTGTAAAGAAGATATTCATCGATCCTGGCAGCGCGGTGGATATCATCCTGTGGGACGCCTTTAAGCGCATGGACCTCGACCCAGAGAATCTAAAGCCGTGCAGGACAACCTTAATCGGGTTCAACGGACAGGATACAAATCCTAAAGGGTGTATAGAACTTAAAATGACCTTGGGCTCTAAAGAAGCCTTTAAGACTGAGCGAGTCAAGTTTATTGTAGCGGATTTCCCTTCGTCCTACAATATAATCTTAGGCAGACCAACCATTCATAGTTGGGACATGCTCATATCAACTAAGCATCAGAAGCTGAAAATGGTAAGTCGGAACAATGAAGTCGTCACCGTCAAAGGTGATCAGAAGAAATCCCGGCAATGCTATTTCTCGACAGTTAAAAACAATGAACCCGGAACATCCAGCTCACAGCAGAAAGGAACTCGAAATTCAGCGCCAATTGCGCCGAGATCGGTCAACGTGGTAGAGCTGGATGTAAGAGAAGAAGCAAAGATGATGAAAACAGAGCCTGATGGAGAGCTCACAGGCTACCAACTAGGAGAGGATCCCGGAAAAATAACCCAGATCGGGAGTGCGCTTGCCGAGCAAAAAAAAAGCGAGCTCAAAAAGCTGTTATGGAGAAACAAGGACGTATTCGCTTGGAAACCTTCGGAGTTACCAGGAGTGGACCCAGCGTTCTGCTGTCACAAATTGACCATAAATCCACGATGTACGCCGGTCTCGCAGAAGAAAAGAAAGATTGCACCGGACCGTCAGGAAGCCCTAACCGAGCATATAAGAGAACTGCTGGATGCGGGATTCATCAGGGAAATCCAGTATACCACGTGGTTGTCAAATGTGGTAATGGTCAAGAAACCAAATGGCAAATGGAGGGTGTGCACCGACTACACCGATCTCAACAAAGCATGCCCTAAGGATGCTTACCCCATGCCAAATATTGACCAACTGGTGGACAATTCCTCGGGTTTCCAGCTGCTCTCATTCATGGATGCGTATTCCGGCTACAACCAAATAGCTATGCATCCTGAAGACCAGGAGAAAACAGCTTTTATCACGGAAAAAGCAAATTACTGCTATAATGTCATGCCTTTCGGGCTGAAAAACGCAGGAGCTACTTACCAGAGGATGATGAATCAAGTGTTTGAGGCACAACTCGGCAGGAACGTCGAAGTTTACATTGACGATATGATCGTAAAGTCATTTAAGCGATCCCACCACATCCAAGATTTGCAGGAAACATTTGATAAGCTCCGGGCTCACAGAATCCGACTTAACCCAGCTAAATGTGCATTCGGGGTACCAGCGGGTAAATTTCTCGGATTCCTGTTGACAAACCGGGGGATTGAGGCCAATCCGGACAAATGTCAGGCCGTCCTCAATATGGCTGCCCCAAAAAACAAAAAAGAGGTACAGCAGTTGACCGGCAGACTGGCCGCGCTGACAAGGTTCTTACCGAAATCGGCAGAAAATGCTCTTCCTTTGTTCAAGTTATTGAAGAAGGAAGCACGGCATGGAGAATGGAACTCAGAGTGTGAAGCCGCGTTTGACAAGATCAAAAAATGCCTGTCATCACCACCCGTGCTGACCAAACCCGAGCCCGGGGAAGATTTGATATTATATCTATCCGTGGCCCCAGAAGCAGTAAGTGCCGCCCTGGTGAGAGAAGATTCGAGGGAACAGAAACCGATTTACTTTACAAGCCGGGCTTTGCAAAGTTCGGAGCTAAGATATCAAAGGTTGGAAAAGGTGGCCTTCGCGCTCCTAACTGCCGCGAGGAGATTACGCCCTTACTTCCAGGGGCATAAAATAATTGTCCGAACCAGTCAGCCCATACGTCAAATACTCCACAAACCTGACTTAGCAGGAAGAATGATGAGTTGGGCAATCGAACTATCCGAATTCGACATAGTATATGAAGCTCGGCGTGCTATTAAGTCCCAGGCTTTAGCCGACTTCATTGCAGAACTTGTGCCAACAGAGGTAGTCCCGAAAGCAGACCTTGACGTTTGGAAAGTACTTGTAGACGGCTCTTCAAACGCCAAAGGAAGTGGAGCCGGGATCATAGTCGAAAGCCTGGAAGGAGTCGCCATGGAACACTCCCTGCAATTACACTTCAGAACGTCCAATAATCAGGCCGAGTATGAGGCTGTATTAGCCGGGCTATCACAGGCAAAAGACAATGGGGCCAGGAGGGTTCATCTCTCTACCGACTCTCAACTAGTCGCGGCCCAAATCAACGGTTCATACACGGCCAAGGGACCCTTGCTAATTAAGTATCTGGGGAAAGTCAGAGAGGCAGTGGCCGACTTCGATGAGGTCCTAGTCACCCACATACCCAGGGGAGAAAATGCGAGGGCAGATATCCTCTCCAAATTAGCAAGCACCAGGAACCCGGGAAATAATCGGACTGTAATACAACAAAGTCTCAAGGAGCCCACGTGTATCATGGTCATCGCGGCAGCAGAAGACTGGCGAAAGCCAATCTTAAATTACCTGGAAAAGGGAGTTAGCCCGGACGATCCCGGGGAAGCAAGGCAAATAGCACGGACCGCGTTAATGTACACGGTGGTCGATGACCAGCTCTACCGAAAAGGCCTTCAATCCCCAATGATGAGATGTTTAAACCAGGCAGAGGCCGAGTACGTGCTGTCAGAGATACACGAAGGGATAAACGGACAACACATGGGGGCAAAGGCGTTAGCCCGGAAGGCCCTAAGGGCTGGATACTACTGGCCGACAATGGTTGCGGACTCCAGACAGCACGTACGGACTTGCGAAAGCTGCCAAAAACATGCTCGGATCCTCTGGCCACCTCTGACCGAGTTGAGAACCATCACGGCTCCTTGGCCATTCTTTAAGTGGGGTATGGACCTCCTTGGACCGTTCAAACCGGCCGTAGGGCAACTGAAATGGCTTGTGGTGGCTGTGGATTATTTCACTAAATGGATCGAGGCTGAACCACTATCGACCATCTCGGCTGCTCGAATACAAAAATTCTTCGAAAGAAATATTGTTGCAAGGTTCGGGATTCCTGCCGAGATCGTAACTGACAACGGTACTCAATTCGTAGACCAAGGTTTCCAGAGGTTGATGTCCGAGCTCGAAATCAGGCACCATTTCGCCTCGGTAGAGCATCCGCAATCTAACGGGCAAGCCGAGGCAGCCAACAAAATCATTGTTGACGGGCTCAAGAAAAGGATGAGCAATGCAGAAAGTAACTGGGTCGAGGAACTATACCCGGTACTCTGGGGATACCGAACTAGTGTCCAAACCTCGACCCAGGAAACACCCTTCCGAATGACATACGGATGCGAGGCCATGATCCCGGTTGAAATTGGGCAAACATCATGGAGGAAAGCCAAAGTCATGGAAGAGGGAGAACACGCTAACAACGAGCAGTTAGCAGCCGAGCTAGACCTCATCGATGAAGTGAGAACGACGGCACACTGCCGAGATCTGGCAACGAAGCAGCTGGTGGCGGCTAAGTATAACCGCAAAGTTAGACCGCGAGCGTTCGATAAAGGTGACTTGGTATTACGCAGAGCGGATATCGGAAATAAGAATGCCCGGGAGGGAAAACTTGCAGCAAACTGGGAAGGTCCTTACCGTGTTTCGGACAAAATGGGGCCCGGGACTTATGCCCTTGAGACGTTAGATGGCACGCCCATTAAACGAACATGGAACGCGGACAAACTAAGGACTTACTACAGCTAAAGACCGGGATGCACTCGGAATAAACGCACAGCGGATGTCAGTGGTGACTGTGAACCGCTTTTTAGCTTCAACGGATGTCGGTGGTGACCGAGAACCGTTTTTTATTACGCATTGTCTTGCTTTTAGTAGTATTTTCCATTGATTAAAAATTGTGTAATTCCAATTATTTCAATCAATAAAAAAAGGTGGTTCAATTCATGGGCCAACCTAGTTATTACTTGTGAAATCAATGCAAAGATAGGCTGCGACAAAAGCAAGATAATTAAACAAAGACTTGGGTTTCGCAATCCCGGTCATGATAAGATTTGTCAACAAGTCTTGTAACGCTTACGATGCATCGGAACTGTCCCCTGGGGTGGTGTGAGATTGCCATAAAAGATCCTGATCAGGTCGAAATGTTTAGGCTCCTATTCAAAAAGGATATTAGGGCCCGAACATATGGCAGTTGGCTACCATCTCGGTACGGTACTTTACAAGATAAAGTACTTAGATGATTTTTGAAAATCGTCTGTTGTTTAGAATGCCCGACCATTAATAAACGTGGCCCGTTTGTTAAAACGTCGGTTGAATAACCAGCAGATTCTGCGCAATATATCTTGACTTTGGCCAAGTCATAAAATAAAGAACCGAGCTTCGTGCACGGATTACGTTCCCCTTTACTCATCAACTGGTGAATTAAAACGCGAGTTTGGTTTAAAGGATGAAAACAAAAACTGACAAGATAGACGAGCTGAAGATGCTAGAAATATCCGGGAACACCGGCTTGTCATGGTATTAATTTTGAGGGCAGAGGCCCCAGATTACAGAAAAACAATAATAAAAGTAAAAATACTACATATGGAAAAAAAAAAAAAATAAATAAAAAAGATCCTAGAAGGACGGCATCAAGATTGGGCTTGGCCGGGCACAGGAGGGCCAGGGGCGTCGGTCGTCGGAGCATCTTCCTCAGCTAATTGAACACGGTCATCCTCCGCGAGATGCTCGGACTCTTCGACCGGAGAAAGCGGCGCTGGTACAAATAGCCCGTCCTCTACCGAAGCTCTGAAATCCACAGCATCTAAGTTCATCGTAATGTCCGGATTCAGAGCTCGGACTTGGGCCAGGCATACGTTGAAAGCTTCAGTAGCCGTCTCCACGACCAGGACTTCCAGCTTATCCACCTCGGCAGCGGACGCCACGAGCTCGGCCTTGGAAGCGTCGAGGTCGGATTGGGCAAGATGGAGGTCCTTCACCAGCCCCGCATACTGACCCTGCAGGGTGTGCAGCGAGGCATTGAGGGTGTCTTCCCGAGCATGACTGGCGTCAAGCTCGGTGGAGAAATGATCCCTCTCAGCAAGGGCCTTTGATAGCTCCTCCACCGCCTTTATCTGCGCCTCTTCCGCTTTCAGGCGCGCCTCCTCAGCCTCCCGCTGCCTGATCTCGGCCTCCTTCTTTTCAACCCGAGCTTTGGCAATCTCGGCTGCAGCCCTGGCGTACTTATGCTTAACAGAAGCATAAGCGTCCAACACGCCGGCCGTCTCCATTAGGTGGTCCTGCAGGACCTGCAGGTGATCGAGGTCGGAGTCGGCAAAGGCCTCACCACTAAAATATTTGCTCGGAGGCTTCACCGCGTATTTGAGCTCCTCCGAGACCCCATCAGTCCATACCTCACCCCGCGAGTGAAGGCGAGACTTACCAGAAAGTGGGGGAGGAGGGACGCTTGTGGCAGCATCGGCGTCCGGGACAGAGGCCGGATTCTTTTCTGCGACCGAGATCGACGACGCCACGGACTTCGATCGCTTGCGCGGAATGAGATCCGTAGAGGCCGGAGAGGGCGCAGCCCTCTTTTCAGCAGTAGTCCCGGCAGGCGAAGGAGCAGCCACAGCTTTGCTCTGGGAAGAGGACTCCCCTTTCTTTTTGGCCTTAGCCCGGAGCTTCTCGGCCAGTTCTTGGAAAGAAGCCTTCCCCATGTCAGGCACTACAAAAAACATAACAAACA
The DNA here is from genome assembly GCA_037074495.1 of Acacia confusa. Taxonomy (NCBI): domain Eukaryota; kingdom Viridiplantae; phylum Streptophyta; class Magnoliopsida; order Fabales; family Fabaceae; genus Acacia; species Acacia confusa. The sequence continues at coordinate 7,750,919 of CM073504.1, read as the reverse complement.
TCAGAAATGACAAGGGGCATACCAAAAAAAAAAAAAAAAAACAACAACAGAAATCATACTCGGTGAATACAATTCCTCCACCGACTGTCGGATAAAAATCCGGGAATCAATAACATCCTTCTCGGCCACATGGTCAACCAGAGCTATCACGGTTTCAACCTCGGCTGGCTCTAGGCTATCATCGGAGGATGCAAATATGCTTTGGTCTTGGTCATAATGAGCTTTCGACCAATACAGAGGAAATAGCAGCTCCACCGAGCTGGAGTCGACGTCCTTAAGAAACCACGGTTTATGACCGGGTTCAGCGTTGATTTTGAAAAAAGAAGCCTTGAAGCCTTTCCAGGTGTCAGTTGCCACATGGAAAAGCTTCTTGTCCGGTTTCCCCCGGAAAGAAACCCAACCCCTCTTTTCTTCGGGCTCCCCGGGTTGACGAGCCCGTTGGATGTTAAAAAAATAAAAGAATGTCCCGGTGGTGGGAGTACGATTTAAAAATCGGCAAAGCCGCTCGAATGCAATAATAAAGCCCCAAGAGTTGGGATGAATCTGAGTAGGGGCCAGCTGAAGAATGTTTAAGAGATCTACTTGGAACCTAGAAAATGGAAAACGAAGGCCGAGTTTTTTGACGAAGTCTAGATAGAAGAAGAAAAAGGAGCGCTCGTTCCCTTCCCGGGCAACGCACACCGGTTCAGAAGGACCGGGAAGAGATAAAGAACAATGATCCCGGTCCCCTAATGGGAGCTCGGCGATCTGACTGGTCGTGGCTTTTGATAGCCTGGACAGCACCCCGGTCGCGACCCAGTCATACTTCTCAGCAATATGACGTGGAATACTGACGGCCGCTGACTCCACGGATCCGGAATCCTCGATAGGACGCGGAGAAGTTGACATACTACCTAGAAAAGGCAAAACAAAAATAAATTAGAAACGAAAATGATACCTGAAGATAGTACAGCGGGACGGGTAGAAACGGCTCCAACAACCCGCGGTTGGATATGCCGGCATCGTGAAGCTATTTCGTCAGCTTCCCATGACCGGCCAACCATCGTGGCCTCAGATATCAGCCAGGAACACTCCTCGCACGGGCCGATAGGCCGGGTAAGGGAGATGAGGGGCTCCGCGCGTGAAGGAAAGGAAGAGGCGGGTAGAGGAAGACTTTCCCCCCTACCCTTTCCTAAGGGCGGCTCTGAAGAAAAAACCCTAGTGGCAGTAATCCCCCGGCCTAGACTTTCGGGCTCTACAGACTCAGACCGACCTCGATCCCTTCCCCTAACCCGACCAGAACGACCTGGTTGACTACCACCTTCTCCGCCATAACCACGGAGAACGTTTTCCCTCTTTTGTTCTTCGGTCAGAGGCTTCCCGTACAGCCACCAAGCTGTCCGGGGAGGCATACGCTGAATAAGCTCGGCCTCTTCCGGGGAAAAAGCATTTGGATTAAAAGACGGAGGAGAACCTTGATGGCTCATCCCGAGAGGATAGAATTTAAACAGGAAACCGAAAACCAAAGACGGAGAAAAAGGATTGAATAGACCAGAAGTTCAGAGAAGTTCAAGAACAAAGCAGAAGCCAAAACCCAAAGGGGAAGAAACTCGAAAGAACTCACAATAACCTACCCAGAAAAAAGAAAGACCAAGAAATAGAGAAAGAAAGAAGAAAACACAGCCAAATAACCAGAGAAGGAAACAAGGAAAGTACCTGGTTTGATATAAGTTAAGGGAAGAGGAAATGCGCGAGCCACGAAGAGCAGAAATGGGAATCTGAGGAAGATGAACGGGTGACTGGTTGCAAGTTTCTCTCAAGAAGGAAAATTCAAGGTTTGGCAGTTTTCGAAATGCAAGAAGCAAAAAGTCGATGGCTTTTATAAACAAAACAAGCAGACGGGTGAGAGGCAAGAAACTCAACCGTCAAAAGCCCAAAGGGCCCATACACAAATAATGACGTGGACGTTAAAAGGCGTGCACATTTAATGCTGATGGTGGGCAAACACGAAAACCAAGATAATGGGGCAGTTGCTCTACTCAGAGGCCGGCTAGTAAACATCAAATCAGCAGAAGGCAATGATGACACTCGTGGCCTCGAGATAAGACGAGTGTTGGATCAACAAATGAGGCGGACAATGATCCCGGATCGAAATGCTCACGTGGCCGACCACATGAATACACCCCGGTTGCCCGACCTAACTCCCCGTGCAATCTCAAACTTGGGGGCAACAAGTCCCGATCCACGAAAAACTGGACAAGGTACCTGTAAACGGGGAGTAAGACGATATAGAAATATCAACACTACCCGACACGAATAAAGAGGGGAAGTTCGAGAAAGCATGGGAGGAGTTCGGCCTAGAATCAAAATTATAGAACATTAAGACCAAACATTAATGTTCTCTCGGGATAGCAAACGAATGCAACCCGCGTTAACCGGGATGGGGGGGGCACCCGTGTCCCACCCAAATAAACCGGAATGCAAATTGGTGACAGAGGGGGTAACCTGGGGACCAAAAATGTCCGACCTCGGAAAAAGAACTAGAAATCAAAAACCTCAGGACAGCGAGATGAACTAGAGCAAAAGACGTAACCTGACAAGTACATCCCGGCTGCTCGGAGCCCTGAACAACCGGGTTGGGGGGCAACTGTTACGGATATCTCATAAATGGGCCCAGCCCAATAACTAAAGAGCCTAGTCAAAATGACTTCAGTTATGCTCATAACCGCTTCCTTGAAAATAGGAGTGGTTTTATCAAAATATCTATCGTTATGATAACCGCCTATGTATCAAGAATATCTATCAAAAACGCATATCTTGATATCCCTAAAATAAAGGATGAATCCAACTGATTAAGATAAGGCACAGGTACGCCTATAAATAGGGTAAACCCCTTACAAGGTACACACTTGGGAAATCCTAGCTTTTCTATTCACACAGAGCACACACACCACCCCCTCTGGCTATCATTAGCCTGTCGTATACCCTCGAACTACGTGGACTTTGATCCACACTGTGGTACGTAGGACCCCGGGATTTCACCCCGGGCCAAGTCCAACCCAACTTGTGATCTACACCGGATCAATACCAAATACATTATAAATCTGATTTGAAAGATATTAACAGGAATATATATATATATATATATATATATATATATATATATATATATATATATATAATTAATTCCTTACATCATAATGTTTACCATAACCCATGAATTTTATTAAATCTGTTTCTTTTATTTGATATGACTATTACTGTCAAACTCCTCGTTATGAGCCCAGAACAGAGTGAGTAATGTCTTCTACTATCATGCATTAGATATAATAACTAATTATAAATTCAAACCATACCTAGCATACAAGTAGCTTATAGTTACTAGAAAAAGAGGAATATATTAATTCCTGTTAATATGCTATCCTAGGAGAGAGATGGAGATTAGGAGAATGAAAATTTTACAATTTATTTTATTTAAAAAAATTGGTTTAATCCCTCTATCTATATTTGCCACCTAGTTTAAATTATTCGACTCCTGAGCTCCTATTTATTCGGGCTTTACCTTTACATTGTTCGACGAATTTTTGTGAAATATTTTTTTTTAGGCAAAATTTATGAAACCCGCTTAATAGAAACTTTTCACCTAAACTGACTCCAGAAGAAACGTTCGAGGAGGGATTTCCAGGGTTCGTGTTTGATATATATATGATAACCAGTGGGGAATGCGTGCGTCTGGAGAAGACGACAGACAATCATTGCGTCTTCAAGTTCCAGACCTGATTCGGAGTAGATCACAAGTTGGGTTGGACTTGGCCTGGGGTGAAATCCCAGGGTCCTACGTACCACAGTGTGGATCAAAGTCCACGTAATTCGAGAGTATACGGCAGGCTAATGATAGCCAGAGGGAGTGGGGTGTGTGTTCTGTGTGAATAGAAAAGCTAGGGTTTTTGAAGTGTGTACCTTGTGAGGGGTTTACCCTATTTATAAGCGTACCTGGGCCCTATCTTAATCAGTTAGATTTGTCCTTTATTTTAGGGATATTAAGATATGCTTTTTTGAATAATCTCCTCCTTTCATAGGCAGTTACCATCATGATAGATATTCTTAATAAAACCACTCCTATTTTCAAGGAAGCGGTTATGAGCATAACTGAAGCCATTTTGACTGGGCTCTTTGGTTCATTTATGAGATATCCGTAACAGTTGCCCCCCAACCCGGTTGTTCAAGGCTCCGAGCAGCCGAGATGTATTTGTTAGGTTACGTCCTGTGTTCTAGTTCATTTCGCCGTCCTGAAGTTTTTGATTTCTAGTTCTTTCTTTTTCCGAGGTCGGACATTATTGGTCCTCGGGCTACCCCATCTGTCATTAATTTGCATTCCGGTTTATTTGGGTGGGACGCGGGTGCCCCCCAGCCCGGTTAACGTGGGTCGCATTCGTTTGCTATCCCGAGAGAACATTAATGTTCTATAATTTTGATTCTAGGCCGAACTCCTCCCATGCCTTCTCGAACTTTTCTTCTTTATTGGTGTCAGATAGTATTGATATTTCTACCTGGTCTTACTCCCCGTTTATAGGTACTTTGTCCAGTTTTTCGTGGATCGGGACTTGTTGCCCCCAAGTTTGAGATTGCATGGGGAGTTAGGTCGGACGACCGGGGTGTAGTATTCATGTGGTCGGCCACGTGAGCATTTCAAGCCGGGATCATTGTCCGCCTCATCTGTTGATTCAACGGTCGTCTTATCTCGAGGCCACGAGTGTCATCATTGCCTCCTGCTGATTTGATGTTTACTAACCGGCCTCTGAGTGGAGCAACTGCCCCACTATCTTGGTTTTCGTGTTTGCTTAACATCAGCATTAAATGCGCATGCCTTTTAACGTCCATGTCACTATTCATGTATGGGCCCTTTGGGCCTTTGGCGGTTGAGTTTCCTGACTCTCATCCGTCTGCTTGCTTTGTTTATAAGAGCCTTCGACTTTCCTCTTCTTCTATTTTGAAAACCGCCAAACCTTGAGTTTTCTTTCTGAGAGAAATTTGCAACCAGTCACTAGTTCATTTTCCTCAGATTCCCATTTCTGATCTTCGTGGCTCGCGCATTTCCTCTTCCCTTAATTTATCTCAAACTAGGTATTTTCCTTGTTTCCTTCTCTGGTTATTTGGCTTTGTTCTTCTCTTTCTCTATCTCTTGGTCTTTCTTTTTTCTGGGTAGGTTATTGTGAGTTCTTTCAAGTTTCTTCCCCTTTGGGTTCTGGCTTCTGCTTTGTTCTTGAACTTCTTTGAACTTCTGGTCTATTCAATCCTTTTTCTTTGTCTCTGGGTTCCGGTTTCTTGTTTAAATTCTATCTTCTCGGGATGAGCCATCAAGGTTCTCCTCCACCTTTTAATCCAAATGCTTTTTCCCCGGAAGAGGCCGAGCTTATTCAGCGCATGCCTCCCCGGACAGCTTAGTGGCTGTACGAGAAACCTCTGACCGAAGAACAAAAGAGGGAAAACGTTCTCCGCGGTTATGGCGGAGAAGGTGGTAGTCAACTAGGACGGTCTGGTCGGGTTAGGGGAAGGGCTCGAGGTCGGTCTCAGTCTGTAGAGCCCGAAAGTCTAGGCCGGGGGATTGCTGCCACTAGGGTTTTTTTCTTTAGAGTCGCCCTTAGAAAAGAGTAGGAGGGAAAATCCTCCTCTACCCGTTTCTTCCTTTCCTCAACGAGCGGAGCCCCTCATCTCCCTTACCCGGCCTATCGGCCCGTGCGAGGAATGTTCCTGGCTGATATCTGAAGCCACGATAGTTGGCCGGTCATGGGAAGCTGACGAAATAGCTTCGCGATGCCGGTATATTCAACCGCGGGTTGTTGAAGCCGTTTCTACCCGTCCCGCTTTACTACCTTCAGGTATCATCTTCATCGTTTCTAATTTATTTTTGTTTTGCCCTTTCTAGGTAGTATGTCAACATCCTCGGATCCGTGGAGTCAGCGGTCGCCTGTATTCCACGTCATCTTGCTGAAAAGTATGACTGGGTTGCGACCGGGGTGCTATCCAGGCTCTCGAAAGCCACAACCAATCAGATCGCCGAGCTCCCATTAGGGGACCAGGATCATTGTTCGTTGTCTCTTCCCGACCCTTCTGAACCGGTGTGCACTGCCCAGGAAGGGAATGAGCGTTCTTTTTTCTTCTTCTACCTAGATTTCGTTAAGAAACTCGGCTTTCGTTTCCCATTTACCAGGTTTCAAGTAGATCTTTTAAACATTCTTCAGCTGGCCCCTACTCAGCTTCACCCTAACTCCTGGGGTTTCATTATTGCGTTCGAGCGGCTTTGCCGATTTTTAAATCATACCCCCACCACCGGAACATTTTTTTATTTTTTTAATATCCAAAGGGCTCGTCAACCCAGGGAGCCCGAAGAAAAGAGGGGTTGGGTTTCTTTCCGGGGGAAACCGGACAAGAAGCTTTTCCATGTGGCAACCGACACCTAGAAAGGCTTCAAGGTTTCTTTTTTCAAAGTTATTGCCGAACCCGGTCATAAACCGTGGTTTCTTTAGGGTGTCGATTCCAGCTCGGTGGAGCTGCTGTTTCCTCTGTATTGGTCTAAAACTCACTATGACCAAGACCAGAACATTTTTGCATCCTCTGATGATAGTTTAGAGCCAGCCGAGGTCGAGACTGTGATAGCTCTAGTTGACCATGTGGCCGAGAGGGATATCATTGATTCTCGGATTTTTATCCGACAATCGGTGGAGGAATTGTACCCACCGAGTATGATTTCTGTTGGTTGTTTGTTCTTTGGATTTTTTTTTATGCCTCTTGTCCTTTCTGATGTTCGTTATGTTTTTTGTAGTGCCTGAAATGGGGAAGGCTTCTTTCCAAGAACTGGCCGAGAAGCTCCGAGCTAAGGCCAAAAAGAAAGGGGAGTCCTCTTCCCAGAAGAAGGCTGTGGTTGCTCCTTCGCCTTCAAAAACTACTTTTGAGAAGAGGGCTGCGCCCTCTCCGGCTCATACGGAGCTCATTCTGCGTAAACGATCGAAGTCGGTGGCAACGTCATCGATTTCGGTCGAAGAAGAGAGTCCGGCCTTTGTCCCGAACGCCGGTGCTGCCACAAGCGTCCCTCCTCCTCCACTTCCTAGCAAGTCTCGCCTTCACTCGCGGGGTGAGGTATGGACTGATGGGGTCTCAGAGGAGCTTAAATATGAGGTGAAGCCCCCCAGCAAGTATTTCAGTGGTGAGGCCTTTTCCATTCTCAGTCACCACTGACATCCATTGTGCGCTTATTCCGAGTGTATCCCGGTCTTTAGCTGTAGTAAGTCCTTAGTTTGTCCGCGTTCCATGTTCGTTTAATGGGCGTGCCATCTAATGTCTCAAGGACATAGGTCCCGGGCCCCATTTTGTCTGAAATACGGTAAGGACCCTCCCAGTTTGGTGCAAGTTTTCCGTCCCGGGCATTCTTATTTCCGATATCTGCTCTACGTAATACCAAGTCACCTTTATCGAATGCTCGTGGTCTAACTTTGCGGTTATACTTAGCCGCCACTAGCTGCTTTGTTGCCAGATCTCGGCAGTGTGCCGTCGTTCTGACTTCATCGATGAGGTCTAGCTCGACTGCTAACTGTTTGCTGTTAGCGTGTTCTCCCTCCTCCATGACTTTGGCTTTCTTCCATGATGTTTGCCCAATTTCAACCGGGATCATGGCCTCGCATCCATATGTCATTCGGAAGGGTGTTTCCTGGGTCGAGGTTTGGACACTAGTTCGGTATCCCCAGAGTACCGGGTATAGTTCCTCGACCCAGTTACTTTCTGCATTGGTCATCCTTTTTTGAGCCCGTCAACAATGATTTTGTTGGCTGCCTTGGCTTGCCCATTAGATTGCGGATGCTCTACTGAGGCGAAATGGTGCTTGATTTCGAGCTCGGACATCAACCTCTGGAAGCCTTGGTCAACGAATTGAGTACCGTTGTCAGTTATGATCTCGGCAGGAATCCCGAACCTTGCAACAATATTTCTTTCAAAGAATTTTTGTATTCGAGCGGCCGAGATGGTTGACAGTGGTTCGGCCTCGATCCACTTAGTGAAATAATCCATCGCCACCACAAGCCATTTCAGTTGCCCTATGGCCGGTTTGAACGGTCCAAGGAGGTCCATACCCTATTTAAAGAATGGCCACGGAGCCGTGATGGTCTTCAACTCGGTCGGAGGTGGCCAAAGGATCCGAGCATGTTTTTGGCAGCTTTCGCATGTCCGTACATGCTCTCTGGAATCCGCCACCATTGTCGGCCAGTAATATCCAGCCCTTAGGGCTTTCCGGGCTAACGCCTTTGCCCCCATGTGTTGTCCGTTTATTCCTTCGTGTATCTCTGATAGCACGTACTCGGCCTCTGCCTGGTTTAAACATCTCATCATTGGGGATTGGAGGCCTTTTCGGTACACTTGGTCATCGACCACCGTGTACATTAACGCGGTTCGTGCTACCTGCCTTACTTCCCCGGGATCGTCTGGGCTGACTCTCTTTTCCAGGTAATTTAAGATGGGCTTTCGCCAGTCTTCTGCTGCTGCGATGACCATGATACACGTGGGCTCCTTCAGACTTTGTTGTATTACAGTCCGATTATTTCCCGGGTTCCTGGTGCTTGCTAATTTGGAGAGGATATCTGCCCTCGCATTTTCTCCCCTGGGGATGTGGGTGACTACGACCTCATCGAAGTCGGCCATTGCCTCTCTGACTTTCCCCAGATACTTGATTAGCAAGGGTCCCTTAGCCGTGTATGAACCGTTGATTTGGGCCGCGACTAGTTGAGAGTCGGTGGAGAGATGAACCCGCCTGGCCCCATTATCTTTTGCCTATGATAGCCTGGCCAATACAGCCTCATACTCGGCCTGATTATTGGACGTTCTGAAGTGCAATTGCAGGGAGTGTTCCATGGCGACTTCGTCCGGGCTTTCGATTATGATCCCGGCTCCACTTCCTTTGGCGTTTGACGAGCCGTCTACAAATACTTTCCAAATGTTAAGGTTGGCTTTCAGGACTACCTCTGTTGGTACCAGTTCTGCAATGAAGTCGGCTAAAGCCTGAGATTTAATAGCATGCCGAGCTTCATATACTATGTCGAATTCGGACAGTTCGATAGCTCAACTAGTCATTCTTCCTACCAAGTCAGGCTTATGGAGTATTTGGCGTATCGGCTGACTGGTTCACACAATTATTCTATGCCCCTGGAAGTAGGGACGTAATCTCCTAGCGGAAGTGAGGAGTGCAAAGGCCACCTTTTCCAACCTTTGATATCTTAGCTTAGAACTTTGCAAAGCCCGGCTTGTAAAGTAAATCGGTTTCTGTTCTGTCGATTCTTCTCTCACCAGGGCGGCACTTACTGCTTCTGGGGCCACGGATAGATATAGTATCAAATCTTCCCCGGGCTCGGGTTTCGACAGCACAGGTGGTGACGACAGGCATTTTTTGATCTTGTCAAACGCGGCTTCACACTCTGAGTTCCACTCTCCATGCTGTGCTTCCTTCTTCAATAACTTGAACAAAGGAAGAGCATTTTCTGCCAATTTCGGTAAGAACCTTGTCAGCGCGGCTAGTCTGCCAGTCAACTGCTGTACCTCTTTTTTGTTTTTTGGGGCAGCCATATTGAGGACGGCCTGACATTTATCCGGATTGGCCTCAATCCCCCTGTTTGTCAACAGGAATCCGAGAAATTTACCCGCTGGTACTCCGAATGCACATTTAGCTGGGTTAAGTCGGATTCTGTGATCCCGGAGCTTATCAAATGTTTCTTGCAAATCCTGGATGTGGTCGGATCGCTTAACTGACTTAACGATCATATTGTCGATGTAAACTTCGACGTTCCTGCCAAGCTGTGCCTCAAACACTTGATTCATCATCCTCTGGTAAGTAGCTCCTGCGTTCTTCAGCCCGAAAGGCATGACATTATAGCAATAATTAGCTTTGTCCGTGATAAAAGCTGTTTTTTCCTGGTCTTCGAGATGCATAGCTATTTGGTTATAGCCGGAATACGCATCCATGAATGAGAGTAGCTGGAATCCCGAGGAATTGTCCACCAGTGGGTCAATATTTGGTATGGGGTAAGCATCCTTGGGGCATGCTTTGTTGAGATCGGTGTAGTCGGTGCACACCCTCCATTTGCCATTGGGTTTCTTGACCATTACCACATTTGATAACTATGTGGTATACTGGATTTCCCTGATGAATCCCGCATCCAGCAGTTCTCTTACATTCTCGGCTAGGGCTTTCTGTCGATCCGATGCAATCTTTCTTTTCTTCTGCGAGATCGGCGTATATCGTGGATTTATGGTCAATTTGTGACAACAGAACGCCGGGTCGACACCTGATAACTCCGAAGGTTTCCATGCGAACACGTCCTTGTTCATCCATAACAGCTTTTTGAGCTCGATTTTTTCTTGCTCGGCAAGCGAACTCCCGATCTTCGTTATTTGTCCGGGCTCCTTTCCTAGTTGGTAGTCTGTGAGCTTTCCATCAGGCTCTGTTTTCATCAACTTTGCTTCTTCTCTTACATCCAGCTCTACCACGTTGACCGAACTCGGCGCAATTGGCGCTGAATTTTGAATTCCTTTCTGCTGCGAGATGGATGTTCCGGGTTCATTGTTTTTAACCGTCGAGAAGTAGCATTGCCGGGATTCCTTCTGATCACCTTTGACGGTGACGACTTCATTGTTCCGACTTACAGTCCCCACGGTCGACGCCAATGATCCGGAGTAGATCACAAGTTGGGTTGGACTTGGCCTGGGGTGAAATCCCAGGGTCCTACGTACCACAGTGTGGATCAAAGTCCACGTAGTTCGAGAGTATACGACAGGCTAATGATAGCCAGAGGGAGTGGGGTGTGTGTTCTGTGTGAATAGAAAAGCTAGGGTTTTTGAAGTGTGTACCTTGTGAGGGGTTTACCCTATTTATAAGCGTACCTGGGCCCTATCTTAATCAGTTAGATTTGTCCTTTATTTTAGGGATATTAAGATATGCTTTTTTGAATAATCTCCTCCTTTCATAGGCAGTTACCATCATGATAGATATTCTTAATAAAACCACTCCTATTTTCAAGGAAGCGGTTATGAGCATAACTGAAGCCATTTTGATTGGGCTCTTTGGTTATTGGGCTAGGCCCATTTATGAGATATCCGTAACAAGACCTTTTATTTTTTCACCTGAATTTTGGAAGTTTGGAATTTGGACAGTGAGAATGTTGATTTTATATCTTTTTTCGTGGATTATTTTTGGTTTCATTAACTTCTTTCTTGTTTAACTTTTCATTAATAGACTATAGAAAAAAGTTTTCATTTTCATAACATACCATTGTTTGAATGAGGGGATTTCATTGCATAAGATACTATTTAGAAATGTCTCAACATTTAATATATTTTTTGTTTTTATCCTTAATTAATTATGTCTCTCTTCTCACTTTTGATCTACTTCTTCTCTCTCATCGTTTTTTCTCCTCATTCTCTCCCTCTACCTTCTTAATAAATAAGGGTTTTTTTTTTTTTTGAAGATGAGTTGTATTGTTTACATATTTATTAACTTAAACCAATTTTAATTAGCTTTTTAATCTACATAATTTGGTTATTGGCATCTTGTAAAAAAGAATTGGGGAGTAAGAGTAAGTTTTTGAAAAACAGTGCTAGGAATGAGATTAATTACTCAGTTTTTGAAAATCCAAGTTTCAAAAGAAACCCATCACATACTTCAACAAACACTAAGAATAAATTTAGCTAATTGCTTCTTCATTTAATTTAGGGTGCATCTTAGCGTGTGGTAGTTACAAACTGCCAAATAACCAAAGGGAAAGGGAAAAATTATAAAGGAAAGCATAGAGTGTAGCACGAGTCAAAGGCCAAAGATGACATGCTAGTAAGAAGAAAAGACGCGGGGAGAAAAAAGGTTGAGCAGAAGTCAATGACGTGTAAGCAAAGGCTCAACAATCATGCCATATAATGTGTAGAATTCCTGTTTAAATTGGTCTAGCAAATATTCCCATTGCTTAGGTTAAAATAAGACCTGTAAAAGGATTGAGAAAATGTTAATTTTATATATATTTTTTTGTTTTGATTTTTTTTGATAAAATATTAAAACGTTGATCAATATTATTATTGGAGTAAAGTTAATGGTTTAAGATAATAAGAGAACAAAAAATTAAAAAGTCAAGCTGAGGGAGAAAAAAAAGGGAATAGAGCATGACTGAAAATAAACAGCGAAGGACGGCAATATTGAGTGAATGTCCCTCCAAACGGACCAACTTTTGTTGCTGAAAATTAAGATACCAGCCGCCTCTGATCCTAGATATAAAATTTAAGCATGATTGCTGGAGTTCTTTATTGGAAGGGAGGATTAAGGCTAAGCATGTAACCTATAACCTATGAACCCGCTCACAACTTAGTGTAATTCATTTAGAACCCGCTCAAAAAGGCCCATATTCCTGCCTATTTAAGACTTAAATGGGTGGATTATGAGCACAACTTGAGCGGCCCATATTCCCACCTATTTAAGACTCAAATGGGTGGGTTATAGGCACAACTTACAGGTTACCAATGCCCGCCCATTTAGAGTAATTTTTTTTAAAAAAAAAAATTAAGGGCATTCTCTAACTCCATCCATGAAGATAATGGTGAAGACTAAAGTACGCAAATTCAATGTAAACATCCATGAAGATAATGGTGAAGACTAAAGTATGCAAATTTAATATAAGCATGTCATTTTGTTAATCTTTGAACTTGTAGAGCTGTAGTTGTAATATCTTAATTTAAAGGTTGGAGTTTGACCATCAAAATTATATTAAATTTCTACCGAAATTGGTAAGACAAAGTAAATCTAGATTTTAAACCCTAGAACTCCATAGATAGCAATGCTATTCAAAATACGTGTTGCCCATAGATGCGAGGCTCTCTGCATAAAAGAAACTTCCTTGCATATAAACTTCGCATTGAGACATATGGAACCTCTTCAATTCATTATTGGCAGTGAGGTTGAACAACAAATATGGGTCACTCCTGTTGCAGCATACTATTTCATTCCTCCACAAACATATTGGACTTAAGAAAGGTGGATCTGTTCTAATTCTATATTTCTTACTCCAAGACGAGCTTTTCCCATATGCACCACTTCCCTCTTCCAACACCCATAAATCAATAAAAGTATATTCAAGCACCTCCTTCAATGATTCATAAACATATTGATGAATCATAGCAAGTTTGTTCTCGTACACGTCAAGCACATAATGAACATAATGAGTAAGAGGAGTAAGAAGTGTAAGAGGTGGAACAAAGGCTGAAGATGGTATTCGTATCAGTGTAAAAACTTCCATTGCTAGGTCAAATGAAATTATCACGTGACGGCTATATTTACCGTCCAACATTCCCAACCAAAATATTGCCCCATTAACGGCGACAGGGTTATATAGAAAACACGCCCCCTGTATAACTCCAAATTCTACTTCTTTCCAGGACCCAGTTCTTAATGAATACACCTCCACTCGATCAACACATATGATTTTAATGTTAATCCTGACCGTATGAATTCTCACTATCTTGTAATCCCCAACTACTGAACTATACCCAAACCCAAAAAGCCAACGGCTGCTAACATCGTTTGGTGGTCTGGGTATATGCATGACCTCTCTAGTCGCTGGATTTAACAACAAAAGCGAAGAATAAGAATAGCTGAGATTCACACAAAGCAAGCCATTGCTGGAACCAATGATGGAACAAACAGAATTCATCACGTGTATTCTCTCAGCTTCCACAGTTTCCTTCCCAAAACGAAGGAAACCTAGCATAGGGTTGCTATGGTTTAAGCGACATGCAAGAAGAGGGCTTTTGCGAGCTGAGTAGTGGTAATGCTCTTCAATGAAAAATGGGGATTTCAAGAGATTTCTCCAATCTTTACACACAGCACGAAATCGAAGGAGAGATTTCACACGAAGCCTTTTGAGAATGTGGATGATTATCTCAGGAGGCAGATAGGGATTATCGCCTCCAGTGGCCTTCTCCATGTCGAACGGAATTAAGGTCAATGGAGAGAAAGAGACGAATACTTGTTATGTGTGTCTATATAAACGCGCACACGCGAATAATTCAGAAACAAGATTGATATTCCTGTTAATATCTTTCAAATCAGATTTGTAATGTATTTTGTATCATTATCTCAGTCTGGAAAGATTTACAGATTTAGATTATTTAATTAGATTTATTGTATCCTTTCTTATATAATCTGTAAATCTTTTCGAGATAATGATACAAAATACATTACAAATCTGATTTGAAAGATATTAACAGCAATATCAATCTTGTTTCTGTTTCTGAATTATTCGCGTGTGCGCGTTTATATAGACACACATGACAAGTATTCGTCTATATATATATATATATATATATATATATATATATATATGAGTAAAATATTCTAATCACTCTTTTATTTTACCTTAATTACACATACCTCCCCTCTATTTTGGAAACTCAGACAAATCCCCTTAAAAAAAAGTATATTACACAAACCTCCCTTATATTTTAAAATTCTATTTCCTTCCATCCACCAAAAACTGATAGTTGGCTGTTAAATTTGACTTTTGAACTTTTTTTTTCACTAAAATGTCCCTCTTTAATATTACACACACATAAATGGGCTAAGAAAAATTTATAAAATCAAATTTATACCGTCAAAAATTTATTCTAATAGATTTTCTAACTTTCTAATTTTTTTTTTAAATTTTTAGTTTTGATATTATAAATTAATTTTGACTTCAAATATATAATAAACACATATATTTTTTTTTATCAAATATAATAAACTATATAAATTTGAGTTTGTAAGTGTCATTTAAATTTATAATTTAATATTTTTTCACAAATATTTATAAACAAGCACATGTTTATTTAAAAATTTGCTTAAATATTCAAAGTTTGTGATATTTACATTAACCAGTTCTAAAATCATCAAATAAATAACTATTTGTAAAAATAAAAATAGAAATTAAGGAACTGATAAAAAAAATTAAATTCTTTAAGAAAATTTTAGTACAAGATAAAAGTAAAACTAGGGATTTAGTATTAAGGGTAAAATAGTAATTAAGTTTTATTTTTATAAAAAATTTAATAAAAAAATAAATTTTTGGAATTTTCTAGGAACACTCATAATAGAGTTACTTATTTAGACTTAAATGTGTGTTTTCAAAATAGAGGAGAGGTTTGTGTAATTAAAGCAAAACATGAGGGGGTCAGAATATTTTACTCATATATATAATACTAAAGAGGGACATTTTGGCAAAAAATAAAAAGTTCAAAAGTCAAATTTAATGGTCCAACTAACGGTTTGAGTGAATGGAAATAGAATATTAAAATATAAGGGAGGTTTGTATAACATATATTTTTTCTAAAGAGAGGTTTATATTGGGTTCCAAAATAGAAGGGAGGTCTATGTAATTAACATACATTTTTTGTTGAGGTGAAGAAGGTTGATATTTACGGCCTCAGATCATTTCTTAAAAAAACTTTTTATTTCAAAGTTAAGAAATTCAAAACTTTGTTGAAATTTGGAATGAGAATTAAGATAGTCTTCTTTTAACTTACCACTTTATTTCTTTACTTTTTCTTGTTTAAATATCTGTTTTGGCGCATGTTGCATCTTTCTTTACTTTTTCTAGTTTAAAATATCTGTTTTGGCGCATGTTGCATCTTTCATGTATGCAGGTTTGTAAATTTGAGCTCATGTTGGGTATTACCCCCACAATTGAGTTTCTAGCTTTTGCTGACACTTTATGATGTTTTTCTAGCATCAGTGCAAAATACCCGAGGGAGAGTGTCTTCTTTAGAGGTGGGGTTGTTTTTGTTTTGTTTGTTTGTTTTTTTTTTGTAGCTTTTACCTTTGTTTAGTTTTAAAATTCTCAGTTCAACTTGGTTATTCTATCTCACTATGGACATGGAATTGATCGATTATCTTGTGTCCTTATTCCGTCGGTTTATTTGATGTGACTAGGTGGATATAGTAGTCTTGTGATATACTTAATGATGGTGGTGATAAAGTTAGAGTTCTCTGTCATCCTGCTACTTTTTGTTTGTTACTCTTTAACTGGTTATTATCTCTCAAAATTTGTAACCCTTAAAAAGTTGTAATGGAAAAGCTTGCCTTGAATATCATAAGTGGAGAATATGAGCACTAACGACATGTTGACTAGGAATTAGTGCATCATCCCAAGGGCATTTAGAAATGTATCTATAGTGCAAAAAGTGGTGTTTTTCTTGGTAGTTTTGTACATTTTATTTTTTGCGAGGCATCAACACTTTTTTCCGTATTGGTGTGTCAAAACTCAGAAATTACTTTAGTTAGAAAGTCAGCGGCAAGCACGCTAAGTGGAAAGAGGCCTGCTCAGGCAGCAGCATGTATACATGTCTTTTCTTGTATGTTTTTGGTTTCATTCGCTGTATCTGAGTTGTTACACTGAGCTTTTACAATTTCAACCTGTCTCCAAGAAGGATGGCTCTGTGAATTTAGGACTGATAAGGTTGGAGATGGAGGTGCACAGTTTAAGCCTTCAAAATCAATTGAAATCCTTGAAGATGTTGAGGTAAATTAATATCTTGCCCTAGGACTTGATCTGAGTCTACTGTGTTAGTTATGTATTTGATTTTTTATGATAGCATATTTTCTCATTTTTACTGCACTTTAACCATCTGAGATGAGTCTTGAAGAAATTGAGAGCCGAATAGGTTCTCTGATACAACCAGATACCATTACACTTTTAAAAAGTACTGTGTGGAAAAAACGTTTGGAAGGTTGGTCGTTATTTATAATTTTATACACTTTATTTGATTAATTCTGGTCTTTTTCAGAGCTTTGTGGATATTGTATGGCTTTCTATTAGTTCTTTCGATGATGTTAGACTTGAGAATTTGCTTAATTGTATTGTTTTATTTTCTTTCAGCATGTTTATCTCTGATTTCTACACAACCTGTTTTTCATCACCTTTTGTGTTGCTTTGTTTTCTCTTCTCCCTTACCATCTCTGATATCTGTTATTTTTGTCTTAGCATAAGAAAAGGCTTTCATGTCAGCAATATGGATGTCCAACTTCCCTATGTTAGATGCCCCGATTTTTTTAGGCCCTCTTGATTGTCTATCAGATTATACTAGACATCAGCTGAAATTTTGAGGATGGATTGACATTTAATTAATTTTTTATTTTTTGAAATGTTGTGAGTTGGTATTTGATCTAGTTTCAAATAATCTTGACTTTATGTTTACTGAACCCTCGGTATCCAAGGATGCCTGGTTTATTTGATCTGTCCAATCTTGCATGCTTTTGAAATTCTACTAGTTGTGCCTTTTGTTTCATCCTCCCAAAATTCATCTAGATGTATAATATTTTTACTTCAGTTTCTTGATTTATGTTAATGATAGTCCATGTCAACATATGTTATGTTGGCATATATTTATGTAAATTATGCGAAGCAATTTTGCATTTCATGTTCTCACTCGTTTAGATTTGACAGCTAAATGATGTGAGAGGAGATTCAGACTATTACTAGCTGTGGAAGCCTCCTTCAAATCGTGGGCTTCTTCCCCGCATAACTCCTACGCCCAATTACACAAGTAAGGAGCTTAACATTACCATATGTTGTAAATTGCAATTATGTATTCCATTAATATTGATGTCATCTTTTAAATATTTATCCAGCTCCAGCCAAGTCACGAGGTTACCAACTTGTTGACACAAATGGTGGGTTCAATCAAATGCGTGCTGGGGTCTGACCTTTTTCTTTAAATTCCTTTCTCTATGTAAACTTTTTATCTATGTAAACTCTTTATCTATGTAAACTCTTTATGATTGTTATTTTATATTTTTATTATATACAAGTTTTCTTTATTTCAAAAGTTTTTATTCAATTGTATTTATTTTTTAATCATTTTTATATTTTTAATGCAATTTTTTATATGTCTTTTTATGCAATTATATATATATATATATATATATATATATATATATATATATATATATTAATAATGTTAATTTTCAGTTTTTATTTTTTAAATAATTATTTTGATTTTTTAAAACATTTAATTTAGTTTTTTTATAATTTTATGATTTTATAATTTTTTTTAAATTAAAATGAATTTTGTGAGGGAAATGAATTCCATCGCAAAAAATTGGAAATTTATGACAGAATTGGATTCCATCGCAAAAATGTGAAATTTGCGACGGAATTATTTTCTGTCGCAAATTCTAAAAATGTGAAATTTGCGACAAAATTATTTTCCATTGCAAATTCTGACATTTGCGACAAAATTCAAAATTCTGACATCTGCGACAGAATTCGTTTCCGTCGCAAAAATTCAAAATTTGTGACGGAGACTAATTCCGTCGCAAATGTCAGAATCTGCGACGAAATTAGTTTTCCGTCGCAAATTTTGAATTTTTGTGACGGAATTATGATTTTTCGTTGCAATTACGATATATTTTTTGCGACGGATGAATTCTGTCGTAAAACTATTTTGCAACGGAAAATTGCTTTTTTGCGACAGAATTTTTCCGTCGCAAAAAATGAATTTTTTTGTAGTGGGACTAGGATGATATTGAATCATGTTCTTAGGATCTTGGATAACATGTCCCTTTAGGTTCTCATGCTTCCAAATTCCAAGATAACAATGATCCAACAACCTTACTAAAATCACAGTTTGAGCTCAAGATATCTTACCTTATGTTTCTTGAACAATTTGCTCATTAATGCTCCCACATGTCCAACTGAAAAACCATGACTTTTGGGGCAGATTTTATTATGCCAATTAACACCACAAGATAAGCCTTAAATGCTCTTTCAACTAGATGACAATTTGTAGTTCATTAGTTAGTTTATCAAGTTGCATTTCGACTATATTCATCAAGTCTTTTGATCTCTTCATATTTGGCCTTATCATTTAAAAAATCACAACCCCTTTTAGAGGATTTTTACTTCCTTTTACAACGTGAAGATACATGCACAAGTTAGTTAGAAATGAATTAAATATTAATCCCTTTCTTGACAAGTGTTAACTTAGCACAAAATGCCTTAATTATTATGTGATTAATCCCCTTAAATATCCACTTATTTTCATTGTATTCTAGCATTTAGGTCAAAATATAACCCTATTTGGTAGTTACATGTGTTTGCCACTAATCTCAATTAGTGCAAGCTCATTTGTCAATTAGTAGTTGCTAATTGATTTTAATTTGACCAAGTGTCTTCATTATCTTTTCTTGTCTCCTTTAAACACAAAACAATTATTATTTTATGTGGCATTTATATCACATTTTATAACCCCTAAATGTAGTCTCATATTCAACCATTAATCTAATTTCAAAGTAAAATATATTATAATTCTTTGACACACATATTCACCTTTGTATTTTGTTAATTATTAACCAAATACAAGGTTTTTGGTAATCCCCAAAATTGGGATGTTAAAGAGTTTGAGCTTTGGGAATGTAGCAGTATTTGGTAGTAGAGTTTTCCACCCTTGTGATATAATCTGATTCAATTCGAATTAGTCTAGACCTCGATAAATTTTCAAGTTAAAAGGAGTAGGTCCTAGATACTGACACTGGATGCGTATGGGAAAAAAAAATCAGCTTCTACCACTAACCCAAACAATCTCACGCAACAATCATAATAAGAAGACGTAAAAATTCCTTCTTCGGCCAACTCATCTGCAAGAGTATTATGACCGAAGAGAAATGGAAGAAACATGTGAGCAAAAAAGAAGACAGAGAAATTGTGTGAGGTATATGAGGAAGAATAGTATAAGACATTCTGTTGAGTGCAGGATGTGAATGATTTGATTATTCTTTCTTCTGGGTTAGTGCTCTCCTCCTCTCTCGACTGCACTTTTTCTTTTCTTTAATTTTTTTTGCCTCTGAAAATAACATTATAGCTCTCTAATTTTCCAATATCACTAACTTTTCTACATTTATTATTTGCCTATGAGTTTTACCTTATATGATTTTTTTTTCAGTTGGAAGAGTAGACGATGGCAGATTATGGTTCGCTCATGGAAGAGTTTCTTGATGAAGAAGAAGGTCCACATAGGAGTAAGCTGGCACAGATGATATCATTGGAATTGGTAGCCTTAGATTCCCCTGAACACCACAAAATGCTATGTACCAAGCCACTATGTCATACGGATTGTGACCGTTATATAAACATTGGTGTAGAATCTTTCAACAAAATGTCTAGGAAACTAATTCCAAGTGAGACATTCGAAGATGGATTTACAGTTGTTCTGTTCTAAGAACTCAGATGTCTAACCCGAAGGGTTAGTGGGTATTTATGTGGGATCAGGGTAATCGTAACCAGAACCAAGTTGGGGTTACCAGCAATGAGTACGGTCTCGGTGATATATATGGATTCAGATATCGCCGGACAATGGATCAACGTGCATACACAGGGTGGCCGGAGCCATTAATGGGGTGGGGTGTGTGCACAGTGTGGTGGAAATAAAATAGTTGGGTTAGAGCCTTGTGTACCTGGAGGGTAACCTGCGCATTTATATGGGTTACCTTTAGGGTTTATCCATTGCCTTAGCACTGTCTCCTGGCTCCACACAGAATCTGTCCTTTGTCTCTGGTCCCCCACTAACGGTTATTGCTGCTCCACCACCAGTCTGCTCCACTACCTGTATGAGCCAAGATTAGTGGAGGGATGTAGGATGATTAGTATTTTACCCATGTGCTTTGGCTTGCCTCTATACTGGGCTTGGGTGTTGGGCCTGTTATCCCCTCTAGCCCAATATGTGAGTCCGGAACATTTGCCCCCCAACCCGGTAGCTTGGGTGTCCAAGGTGACGGGATGTAAATTACTAGGATGGAGGCTTCCTCGCGACGACCCATCTCGTTCTATCCGAGATGCGCCTTTGCGGCCCACGTTTATTCCCGGGGCTAATCCGACCGGCATGCTGGGACTTGCCTAGGTTGCAAACGGTGTATAAGAATTTGTGATTAAAAACCCAGAGCCGGGATGTACTTTCCGAGGTGGGCCTCCCCGGTATTCCCTTTGGCTTATTAGGGTTCTCAGAACCCGAGACAGAACCAGGTTATGTATATAACCCTAGTTTTCCTTATTATCGGGCCTTTAAAATAGGCCGGGCTGCCTTTACAGGCGTCGCTTCGATCCCTGTCAAATTTATACCAGGGTTATCCTTCTTCTGCCAGGTGGCTCCTTCATATTGGGCAAGGGAACCCTAACGTCACCTCTTGCTGCTCGCGGTCTGTAACCGCATTAAAGGCATACCTCGTTTCCCGAGAGCGGCCATCATTTCGTATTTTCTTTCTCCCCTTTCTGCCCCTAACCTTTCAAATTCACGCCTTTGACCTTCATACCACTGTCTTTTCAAATTCGCGCTTTGGGGACTTGCTTTTAGGGGCTTATTTAACACCCACCCCTCTTTCATTTGGAACTCTCCTTCACCGAAGTTCTTGCAATTCTCGCGAGTTCCATCCTCTTAACTCTCTTTCGCTGCCCTTCGAATTTCCATTCTACAGCCTTCCTTTCACACTTTTTCGGTAAGCCTTTTCATCTTTCTTCTTTCACTTCTGGTTTATCGCGTTTGTTCTTTTTCCAAATGCTTGTTCTACTTGACTTCAACGGAAATGATGATCGGGAATTCCTCTCTTATGTCTAACATGAGGATGTAAACCCGTTTCCCATAACACCACTGATCCATCAAATGCCTCTTTTCTTTTCTTTGTTGACTATGCACACCTGTATTGTTTTTGCTTTCCTTTATTCATTTGATAGCGTGTACTGTGTTATCTGCATTTCTAGTGTTGTGGTACTATCTGTATGCTCTTCGTGGTTTCACCCACTTTAATTGTTTGTATCCTTGCTTTCTTTCCTTTAGTGAAACTTTAGCGAAGTATGGCTAGGGCCCCTTCTCCTCCTTTCACAATCAACGGAAAACCAGTTTCCTAGGAAGAATACGAACTCTTTTCAAAATTGCCCCTAGTATTCCCCACTGGTTTTGGGGGGTCGATCGTACCACCGAACAACAAAATGAAATTGCCCTTCAACCTCACAAACATGGTGTGAACCATCCCGGAATCTCTTCAAAACCAAAATCTGCGCCTAACCTTCGCTCCAAAAGTCAAAATTACTCAAGCGCACTTTCGGTCCACCTTCAAGCCTCTTCACCTATTATGATAGCATCCCGGGATCCCAGGACCTCCCCAATATGCGAAAGGTGCCTATACCTAGCCTACGAATATTCTATCCAAGGTCTTGAGGCCACGACCGAGTCCATTCAGTCCTTCTGCCGTAGAAACCATTTGCACGGTCTCATGCCTGTTTCTGATAGCCATCTGAGTTAGTCCCTTGCTGACTACCTATACTTTTGCTTTTATGTAAAATTGGACTCGGCTTTGACCATTTCCCTTACTCTGCTTCATCCTAGGTATGGCTCCCCGGCGTCCTCCAAAAGTTCCCTAACGCTCTTCAAAGGCTTCCCCATCTTCCTCTAAGGCTCCCCAACGGTCTTCCGGGTTTCTAGAGATGTCTGAGGAAGCAATCAAAGCGTTGCACCCCAGACAGTAGGTTACCGAAACCATCCTGAGGAGTAGGTCTGATATGATGGCGGCAGAGTTATCTAACCTTCCTGTCCAGGATGGTGAAGGGTATACGTTGTCTCTCCCTTCTGACTCAGAGGCCGTCTGCACCCAGCCATAAGATTATGAGTCCACTACACCCTTCTTTTTCATGTATCGGGATGTAGTGACCAGGCTTGGCATCCTTTTCCCCTTCTCCGACTTCCAGATAAGCGTCTTGAACCATCTTCATCCAGCCCCCACTCAGCTTCATCCTAATGCATGGGCCTTCATGGTCACATTTGAGAACTTCTACAAGAAGGAATAACTCAAATGCTCCTTAAAAGTTTTCTTTTACCTTTTTGTTGTCCACGAGCCCAGTGCCTCCGAGAGAAAAGGAGTCACCTCGCTTCGGGGAAACTCACAGCTTCCCAAAGTCTTTGAGGTCTTCACCGACTCTTTCAAAGGCTTCAAAGCCACTTACTTTAAGGTTCAGGCAGAGGCTGAGAAGGTTCCTTGGTTTGTCAACACTTTGACTGCTGGTCCAGATGAGACTTCCTTCCCTCTGTACTGGTTCAAGAATCACCACTCATTCCGGGCTTCTGACTTCTGCTTTACGGAAAAGCAATTCTCGGAAGAGGACGCCCTTTCTGTATATAGCATTATGGCTTATAGGGACAGACATGGTACAATAAAGTCTGTCGACTTTATACCGCGAGCTAACACAATCATCCCTCCTATCAAGTGTATGTCTGTTGCTTTCCTGCACCCTTATTTTCATTTACTTTTCTTGATATCCCCCTAATTTCTGTACACTCATCTCTGTTTACTATTTTGCTTTCCAGCTCAAGAAATGGGGAGACTGAAGTACCTTAAAGCTGGGCCCTTTCGTGGTGGTGCTAAAGGAGCCGCCATTACCGGAGCAAAGAGCCCGTCTCCCGAACCCATGGTGTCCTCCCCTAGTGCCGAGCTGAAAAGGCTGAAGAAGGACAAGAAAAGCTCTACCCCAGCGGTGTTTGAACCCACCTCATCCACTCAGGTTGAAGAGGCTGCTGCCACCGGAGCGGAGGTGTTTCGGGCTCTTACTCCTCCTCCTTTGCCGTCGCTGTCATCCTCCTCCTTCAAACCAACCCGGCTCCTAGATTGTGAACTCTGGGAAACCGGGGTAAATGCCTTCAACCATCCGGGTTTCCATCCCCCCACCGTTTTCTATGAGCATAACAAGCTCACCGAGGCCGAGGTGCGGGATCTAAAAGATTTGGAAGATGCCATGGCTAAATCGGTGGGCCTGGTCGACCTCATCGTTCACCTGAAACATTAGGGGGCCCTCACCAAGGAGCGCATAAAGCAGAGCAAGTTGGATTCAGATCAGGCCTACGACGAAGTTTTCAAGACTAGTACCGCCCGGGATGCCGCGTTGAAAGAGAAGGAAGAGTTGGCGAGGAAATTGTCCCAACTTGATGCAAAGTTCGTCACCATCCAACATACACTTTCTGAGAGCTTAAAGGCGATGGAAAAGTTGAAAACTAAGAACGAAAACCTGAGGGCTGAGAATGACGAGTTGAGGACTCAATCTCGGGAGACTGAAACGGAGTTGAAGGCCGAGATCTCCATGCTCACAGACGGGATAGTGGAGTCCTTCAACAATGCCCTAGATCAAGTCCAATATTTCCACCAATCCATCCCTCTCAACTTCTCAAAGGTGCACCATCAAGCCTATTTGGATGACGATGGGACCTTCGTTCCAGCTCCTTCATCAGCGCAACAGACTACGGCAACTGGCCCAGCAGCTGGACAAGACGGATCCGAGACCACAAATGAAAGAGCTTCCTTCCCTTAAGAGGGGTTTAGAAGTCGGCCTCTTTTCTTTTCTTTATTTTTCCACTTTCCACTTTTAGTGTAGTATTTCTTTGTAATTTGGAGCAAAAAATTGAACAATGTACTCGCATTTCACCATTGATTTGTATGGTACTTCATGCACTGTCCTCACTCGTTAAATTCTTTGCTCTTGGACCAAACTTAAAAGCCTGGAATTTATATTTAATGACCTGGCCAAGGCCATACAAGTTATCACAGACTCCGTATATACGTCAGCTCTGGATTTAATCCGAGCTTTCTAAATTATCGTGAGAACCTCATGATTTTCACTTGTTCCTCCGACTTTAATTAGTCTAAGTTAGAATCCGAAAAAGGGCAGCGTACCCCGTGCGCACTACCGGGTTAAAACTCTTCATGCACACTTAGACCTGATCAAGGTCAAGCAAGGAATGCTACTTCTCTATCCCGGAAAAGTAAGTTTAGATGCATCTGGGTCTTGGTAAACCCTTGGCGTTTATAACATCCTTCGTTGCTGGATTAGGCATCTTTGCCATCCCGGATCTTATGACGGAAAGCGCTTTCAAGTTTCGTAACTGCTCCTTCACTAAAAATTTGGTTCTAAAGGTGCGTGTATGATAACATGATTACGTCATAACCACAACAGTAGAATTATGATAAATTTTGCATCTTCATATTCATATACTTTTGTCTCTACAGACGCTCCCCCATGGGGCATTCATATTTAGATCGGATTAACATCCTATACTATTCCTTAGCAGGAAACATTACGTGGCGTATCATTTTAACAGCACCTCGGTCTCTTTCACATAAGTCAGCTTTTCGCCTCTTTCACATAAGCCGGTTTTCAACCTCTTTTACATAAGTTGGCTTTACGCCTCTTTCACATAAGTCAGTTAGCTGTAGTACAACTTTAATTTGTCTGCATTCCAAGTTCGCTTGACGGGTTTACCATTTAATGCCTCAAGGCGGTAAGCTTTTCGGTCAAGCTCTTCTTTGATTCGGTAGGGTCCTTCCCAGTTCGCAGCCAACTTCCCATCTCCAGCATTTTTGTTGCCAATGTCGGCCCTCCGAAGCACCAAATCGCCCACACCAAAAGACCTGGGATTCACCTTTTTGTTAAATTTAGCCGCGATAAGCTGTTTCATCGCCAGATCTCGGCAGTGGGATGCGATCCTGACTTCATCAATGACATCTAGCTCCAAGGCTAATGCCTCACTATTACTGTTTTCCCCAGCTTTCATAACCGAGGTTCTCCTCCATGAAGATTGCCCGATTTCTACGGGGATCATAGCTTTACAACCGTAAGTTAACCTGAAAGGGGTCTCCTTAGTAGAGGACTGTATAGTAGTCCGGTATCCCCATAAAACAAAAGGTAACTGTTCGACCCAATCAGTCTTGGCGTCTTCCATCCGCCTTTTCAACCCTCCCAAGATGATTTTATTAGCAGCCTCCACCTGCCCATTAGACTGAGGGTGTTCCACTGAAGCGAAATACTGCTTAATTTGGAAGGCTTTCATCATGTTTTGGAATCCTTTGTCGGTGAACTGAGTTCCGTTGTCTGTGACAACCTCTACCGGGATTCCAAACCGAGATATAATATTCTTTTCGAAGAACTTCTAAACTCGGGCTGAAGAAATCGTAGACAAAGGCTCTGCCTCTATCTACTTGGTGAAATAATCAATGGCTACGATCAACCATTTTAACATACCCGGAGCCATTTTGAAAGGCCTTAACAAATCCATACCCCACTTATAAAAAGGCCATGGTGCCGAAATAAACTTCAGCTCAGATGGTGGGCAAGGATCATTTTTCCATGCTTTTGGCAGCTATCGCATTTCCTGACATGATCCTCCGCATCAGCCCTCATCGTGGGCCAATAAAAACCAGCTCGAAGTATCTTTTTAGATAACACCTTAGCTCCCATATGCTGTCCGTTTATTCCTTCATGGACCTCAGACAGCACATATTCAGCTTCTTCCGGGTTCACACATTTCAACAAAGGGGAATGGATACCCTTTCGGTAAAGTTGATCCTCCACAATGGTGTATAGGGATGCATCCCGAACAAGTTTCTTAGCTTCAAAAGTGTCATCTGGTAAGTAGCCTCTCTCCAAATAATCCACCAACGGCTTCCTCCAGTCATTGGAAGCGATATTGCCATTACGCAACTGGGTGTAGTTAGGCTTTGTTGTATCACTGTCCTGTTGTTGCCTGGACTCTTGGTACTCGCTAACTTTGATAGAATGTCCACGCGAATATTCTCCCCCCGTGGTATGTGGTTAACTATCACTTCGTCAAAATCTCTCATCGCCGTTTTGACTTTACTTAAATACTTAGTCAGTAGTGGCCCTCGGACTTGATACGTCCCTTCAACTTGGGCTGCTACTAGCTGAGAATCAGTGAAAGCCTGTACCCTCCTTGCTCCTGCTTCCTTCGCCTGAGACAACCCGACTAATAAGGCTTTATACTCAGCCTGATTATTAGAAGTCTTAAACGTCAGCTGCAAGGAATGCTCGATAGTTAATCCTTCTGGGTTCTCAAGAATGATTTCGGCTCCTCCTCCTGCATGGTTGGAAGAGTCATCTACGAATACCTTCCACGTTGGTATATCTGAAGTTTCCCTCACGTCTGCCGGAGTAAGTTCTGCAATGAAGTCGGCCAGAGCTTACGATTTGATGGCTTGCCTGGCCTTATAAATAATATCAAACTCCGAGAACTCCACAGCCCAACTAGTCATCCTTCCTGCTGAATCCGGCCGATGGAGGATTTGGCGAATGGGCTGACTTGTTCTGATGACAATCTGGTGGCCCTGAAAATACTGGTGAAGCTTTCGAGCAGCGCATAAGCCACCTTCTCCAACTTTTGGTAACGGATTTTAGAAGCCTGAAGAGCTTTACTAACGAAGTAAACTGGCACCTGGCCATCCTCCGGTTCCCTGACGAGGGCCGCACTCACAGTTTCCTCTCCTACCACTAAATACAAAATCAGCGTTTCACCAGGGCTGGGCTTAGATAGAACCGGTGGTGATGCCAAGCATTGTTTTACCTTGATGAATGCAGCCTTGCATTCCTTATTCCATTCAATTTGAGCATCTTTTTTGAGCAGCTTAAAAAATGGCAATGCATTCTCCGCAGACTTGGGCAAAAACCTTGTTAACGCAGCCAGTCGTCCCGTCAACTGTTGTTCCTCCCTCTTTGTTCTAGGGGCTTCATGTTCAAAACAGCTTGACACTTATCCAGGTTCGCTTCTATCCCCCTATGTGTTAACATAAAACTGAGGAATTTCCCGGCTGGGACGCCAAATGCGCATTTTGCGGGGTTTAGCCGGATCCGATATACTCGTAGCTTATCAAAAGTTTGCTGCAGATCTTAAATGTGTACTTCTGGGCTTATAGATTTAACTATCATATCATTGATGTAAACTTCTATATTCTTTCCCATTTGCTCCTCGAAAACCCGGTTCATCATTCTCTGATAGGTAGCCCAGCATTTTTCAGCCCAAATGGCATGACATTATAGCAGTAATTTGCCTTCTCTGTTATAAAGGCCGTCTTCTCTTGATCGTCAACATGCATGGCAATTTGATTATACCCAGAATAAGCATCCATAAACGATAGAAGTTGAAAACCAGAAGCATTGTCCACTAGCTGATCTACATTAGGCATTGGATATGCATCCTTAGGGCAAACCTTATTGAGATCAGTGTAATCTGTACACACTCTCCACTTACCATTAGGCTTCTTTACCAAGACCGCGTTAGACAGCCAGGTAGTATACTATACTTCCCTTATGAACCTGGCCTCCAATAGTTCCTTCACATGATTCTCAAGTGCCTGAATCCTTCCTGGCCCTTGCTTTCTTTTCTTCTTAGCAATCGGGATGGCTCCCGGGTAGATAGCCAATCTGTGACAACAAAATTCTGGATCTATCCCGGGCAGCTCGGATGCTTTCCATGCGAACACGTCCTGATTGGCTTTTAAAAAGGAAACTAATTCAAATTTGACTTCCGAGCTCAGAGCCTTACCTACTTTAGTGACTTGGCCTGGTTCCGCTCCCAAGATCACGACTTCCAACTCACCGCCCGGCTCCGGACGCGTCAACTCGGATTCTTTGCGCACATCCAACTCTACTAGACACACCGGCTTTGCAAACGAACCGGGATGTCCCTCCTCCTGGGTGGGCAAGGTTACATTATCACTGATGGTAGTGAAGTAGCATCGCCGAGACTCCTGTTGATCTCCTTTTATTGTCACCACTTTATTGTCAATTCCTATCATCTTAACCTTTTGGTGCTTAGTTGAAGCCAACATATCCTACTTGTGTATGGTGGGCCTTCCCAGGATAATATTATAGCTGGATGGGAAGTCAGCTACAATAAACTTAACCAACTCCGACTTGTACTCCTCCTTCGTCCCCAGAGTCAATTTCAATTCAATGTAGCCCTTAGGCTGCGTGTTCTGTCCATTGAAACCTGTCAATGTAGTTTTACATGGCTTCAAGTACTTTGGATCTAAATTCATCTTCTTAAAGGCCGCCCAGAGAATGATATCACATGCACTTCTCGCATTGATAAAGATCCTCCTCACTAGGCATTTCCCAACGATACCTGAAATGACCAATCCGTCCTGGTGACCCAGCATCACATCCTCTAACTCCTTGTTCGTAAACATTAACGCCGGCGGTTCAGGTTGCTTAGGGGTATTCTTGAACTTAGGCTGACTTCGGATTGATAACACTTCCTTCAAGTATTTCCTTCGCTGAGTCGTTGTGTCACCTCCACCTCCGAATCTGCCACTGATCACATTACATTCGAACTCTGGTTCAGGGAACTCCTCATTTCCCCTGTCCAGCTTCTGACTATTATGTTCTTTCCGCTTCTTCTCCGGGTTTGATATGGGCGCCTCCTGGGGTCGCTTACTGGATTTACGCCCCTGTGTCCTTATCACATATTGCCGCAATTGACCTTCTCGTACAAACTTCTCTATAGCATCCCGAAGATCCCAACATTGATCTGTAGTGTGACCTGGTTGGTCATGGAATTCACAATACCGCGACCGGTCAAGAGTTGCCTTATGACTCATGGGACCGGGTCTTTCTACTTTCCTCATCTCGGTCAAGGCAACTTCCTTCCACAACTGAGATCTCGGTATATTTAGAGGTGTGTATTTCTCATACCGACCTTCCGACTTACCATTCTGGGGTCCACAATCAGCATTCCTACCCCGGAATTGTGATTTTGGATTCCCGAGATTTTCTTTCTTTGGCTGAGAACTTACCGTCCGCAGCTCCTTGCCCTTCAAATTAGCAATTTGTAATTGCTCCAGCTCTAAGTACTTTTTAGCCCGGGAATTAAAATCTTCCAATGTTTTTACCTCATCCTTGATTACAGCCTTTGCAAATCAGGATTCGGGATCCAGTCCCAATATCAAAAGGTGAACATGCACGCTTTCCTCAAGGTATCGGACTTGCAGCGCAGTATCCTTAAACCGAGCTAGATACTTATGTAATGTCTCTTCCGACCTCTGTTGTATCTTGTTCAACGTATAAATTGACTTGGGCTGTTTCTTGCTAGTAGCAAAGTTAGAGAGAAACTTTTCTCCCAGATCTTCAAAACTTCTGATGGATTTGGAGGGTAAGGTGTGGAACCACCGCTGGGCTGCCCCACACAGAGTCCCCACAAAGAGCCAGGAAATGATAGGTCCTCTATATCCCCTTACGAACATATCAAGATCAAAAGTGTTAAGGTGAGCTTGTAGATCCTGGGTGCCATCATACTTAGTAAGCTCAATGGAGTCAAAATCTTTGGGGTAAATAGCATTAGCTATCTCATCCGAGAAGGGACTGATATTGTCTATCCCATTATCATAAATCCTTCGATACTTTCCAGCTATCCCGGCTTTTGGCGGGAGCACATCTCTGGCCTGGTTTAGTACCTTGGCCTCTCGAGTTAACGCCCCCCCTTCCGAGAAACTTTAGGCTGCTGCCCTTCTGCCTGGGAATGTTCTGGGTGTCGGAATCCCATACTCCGATCCTGTCCTCAGGATGGATCTACCCTAGCTTGCCATTGATCCGCTGAGCAGGCCTCCTCATGGTCAGCCTGCCCTCCTTCTTTATCACCCCGGATCGGTGAGACTCCCTCTTTCCGGCTTGGGCCCATAGTATCGTGGTGACTTTCCCTACCCAGCAACTCTTCCACCCGTTTCATTCGTTGCTCGAATAAACATGCCCTTTTAGCCTCTTCTTGCCTCCACACCGTATTCCGGTGTTCCATATCGTCTTGAATACGCTTCAGGTCAGCCTCTCTTTACAATCGATTCTGGTGTTCCATTCTGTCCATCCGTTTCATAATAGTGTCCAATGCACTCTGTATATACCGGTTCTCAGGTATCTCACCGGTTTGCAGCGGCGCAACTGGGCTCCGTAGTCCTCCCAATTGCTGTGCAGGCACTGGCGCCGGCGAGGATGCCGTATCCTCCATCTCTTCGACTACCACATGGTCTTGTCTAACCACGTTAGCCTCATTCCTCTGAGGATGTCCGGGCATCACCTGCCCTGGAACAATCGGCAACTGCAGTTGCTCATCATCTCCAGGTAGTCGCTCCGATGGCGGTTCTTGCCGAGGAAGCTGTCCCCTACTTCTGGTATGTGCCATACTCAGCGGTGTGACTTCGAGGAGTTGAAATTTACCCCCTACCTGACGCGCCAATGTTCTGTTCTAAGAACTCAAATGTCTAACCCGAAGGGTTAATGGGTATTTATGTGGGATCAGGGTAATCGTAACCAGAACCAAGTTGGGGTTACCAGCAATAAGTACGGTCTCGGTGATATCTATGGATTCAGATATCACCGGACAGTGGATCACCGTGCATACACAGGGTGGCCGGAGCCATTAATGGGGTGGGGTGTGTGCACAGTGTGGTGGAAATAAAATAGTTGGGTTAGAGCCTTGTGTACCTAGAGGGTAACCTGCGCATTTATATGAGTTACCTTTAGGGTTTATCCATTGCCTTAGCACTGTCTCCTGGCTCCACACAGAATCTGTCCTTTGTCTCTGGTCCCCTACTAACGGTTATTGCTGCTCCACCACCAGCCTGCTCCACTACCTGTACGAGCCAAGATTAGTGGAGGGATGTAGGATGATTAGTATTTTACCCACATGCTTTGGCTTGCCTCTATACTGGGCTTAGGCGTTGGGCCTGTTATCCCCTCTAGCCCAATATGCGAGTCCGGAACAACAGTATTCGTCTTTGATTGACTTGGCAACAGGTGGAAAATACGTATCAAGTAGACGACGAACAATAAGTGCGTCTTGATTTGTGACCATCTCTAAGATTTTTGAAACGCACAACTAACTAAAGTCGGTGATGACGTCTTCATCTGGCTCTTTAAGGACAGAGGCGACGACAAAATAGCATTCATCCTCTCTTGAAGAAGGGAAGTTGAGAATAATTGGTGGTTCTGAGTTTCTTGGAGGTTTCAATAGCTTTGAAGATG
Source organism: Acacia confusa (assembly GCA_037074495.1). Taxonomy (NCBI): domain Eukaryota; kingdom Viridiplantae; phylum Streptophyta; class Magnoliopsida; order Fabales; family Fabaceae; genus Acacia; species Acacia confusa. The sequence goes on along the minus strand of CM073504.1, from coordinate 7,719,054 downwards.
ACTTGTTCTTCCTGGTTTTTTTCATTTACATTTTACTGTATCACTGGAGGTTTCAATTGCTTGGAATTTTGAAAGTGATAATGTTGATGTAGGATCTTTTTCATTTGCATGTTGGTGGCCTGTTCTAGTTAGCATTTTCTCATTTAAGTTTTCATTAATGAATTATCAGGAAAAAAAAGAGTTTTCATTAATCATGGCCTCTCCCCATGGGCCATGCCTAACCCAACAAGTCCATTATAGTGGCAAGTGGATTTTTGTGGGTCTTGAGAGCTCTTTTCCTCAAATAAACAAAAACTTGTTTTGAATAGCGACTAAAGCCTTGAAAAACAGCTTTTTGATCATGGTTTACGGTATACGATTAAGTATGTGATAGGAGTTTTATCTAAATTTATATGTATGAGCACTTTTGGGATGCAAAAATGATCCCAAACAAGCACAAAAAGCAAAAAGTTTTTGAAACACAGCTAGGAATGAGATTACGCAGTTTTTGAAAGTCCCAGGTTCCAAAAGAAACCCAACACATCCTTCGACAAACACTAAGAATAAATTTAGGTAATGGCTTCTTCAGTTAATTTAGAATGATCTTAGGGTGTGTCAGTCACAAATTAAAAGGGTTAATTAGGTATACAGCAGGGAAAAATAATGCTTTTCATAAGCCCACAGGGTATATAGGGGTTGTATTTGCCAAGGAAATTAAATCCCAATTGAGATATATATATATATAATTTAAAATAAAAGTAATTTTGTATCAATTACTACTTTTTTGGCCAAATTCTATCAATTACTATTGAAACAAATAAAATTATTATTCAGAATTCATGTTAAAATATAATTATGACGAATTTCACAAAGATAATAATGTGGAAATTGACTATTAGGGTGGAAATGGCATTTTAATCATATGTAAAAACATTATATTGATTTAATATTTGGAAAAGTGCATTTCTAGATTTTTTATTTCATATAAGATTTTATTTTGGTCACTTATTTATCTTTTCAGGTTTTTAACCCTAATACCATTGACTTTTTGACATACAGTTTAATTTTTAAAAATAATCATATTTGAAATTGTAATACCCTAAAATTTATATTTCTCATAAAGTATCATATTTTGGCAAATAATACCTATTAAAATAGGAAAGTATGTTGTCTCTAAATTTTTAATTGATTTATTATCATTTTTTTAGGGGAATTTTCTTTGGATTCTAATAAATCCAAATCCAATTTTCTAAATCTTATTAAGGATCATAAAATATCCTAAGATTATCATAATTTAGTATAATCTTAATTATACCATTTTAACAATTAAAATCATCAGAGGATGATAGAATCAATTAGAGGAAATTAGTAACAATTATTGGGCAATTGAAATTGCAATAATTGAGATACTTTATTAATTTTTAAAGTTAGTTAATAATTAATTTTTAAAGGTCATAATTAAAGACCAAATGATATTAATTAGCATACAAGGAGTTGTTAATTATCGAAATTAAATTAGAACTCCTGTCAAATTTTGGTAATTAAGTCTAGTAACTCCTAAAACACTATATTAGTTATAGTAACTCAGGATTTATTTAATTCTTCCTTTCACTAATAAAAGTGGCGGAAATTACTAAAAAATGAAGAGATTATATTAACCCTTAATCCTAAATCCTAAATTGGATCAATGAGAGATTTTCCTTCTTAAGTATGTGGGAACATTAAAACATCAATTGATAATTAGAAAATATAGGAGGGGGCGGTTTTGCTTAGGCAACAAGAAGAAGCAAGTAGACCTATAAACACATGGGATAATTAGCTTAGAGGATGGGAGAAGATTAGAACACTTGAGGAGCAAGTTGTCAAACTTAAGAAGCAAGTTGTTAAACTTAAGAAGCAAGTTGTTATTTAATTAGATAAAATTAGATGAGAATCTATAAAAAATAAATCATATCTTGAAATATTGGAACTAAGTATTAAGTATAAGTACATACTTGAGACCAGTGAATTATGAGGTTTAACTTGGCTATTTCCAAAGTCATTTTCGTATACTTTTAGGATTCATACCTAAGTGTTTCAGGAAGTTAAAAATCACCATAAATCTAGTCATAAAATTAGGATTACAAAAGTGAAATTAGTTCTTGAATAAAAACACCCACTTACACCTAACTAAATTAGCATTTGAGGTAACTTGGGGATGAAGCAAGGCAGCTTGGGGATGAAGCAAGGCAACTTGGGGATGAACCAAAGTGACTTGGTGAAGAAGGGGGGAAAGTGGCGGTTTTAAGAGGTGTAAGGGGAGGATTAAAACTTCTTTGCTAAGGTTAATCCAATGGCTAAAATGCAAGGTGAAAGAATTACTAAAATGACATCACATTTTGCTATAAATAGAGGCCTTGAGCTTCACAAATTTCCTCACCAATTCACCAAGCATAACCGAAATTTAGAGTGTGTGGGAGAGAGTGGAAGAGCTTCAAGAAGCAAGAAGCAAGGTTCTACAAGAGGTAAATTTTAGCATTTAAATTTCTAGTCTTTAGTTTTTATAAGTTCTTAGTATAAATGTTAGTTTAATCTAAAAAATTAGAGGATAAATTCCTATACTTGTTTTTAGGCCTCATTGCATTGAAAAATTCCTGAAGAGGTAAAAATATGATAGGAAATAATGTTTGAAAGTCCTTAGATTAAATTTGTAAGAGTTGCAGAATTTTCGGTTCTTAAGTCTTTAACAAGCAGCGAAAAAGATGCTATGATTTTACGAAGCAAATGAAGTTATAAAATCATGAAATTTTTCAGAAATAAATTAGACATGTAGGGCTTTCCAAATATATAAAATATGTAACATTTTGATCTCTGGTCAAGGAGATATGAATTTTTGAAGTTAAGCCATTTTTGCTGGAATAAAATCTGGGCAACGTTGAGAAAATTGAAAAATGGAAATTGTTCTTAAATTCTGGGTAAATACCAGTATTTTTCCTCGAAAATAGACATCCTAAGGAGTCCGGGAAATTTTACAGATCCTCATTTCGATTTTTCTGGAATTAGTTATGATTTTTTGAAGTTAGGCGAAATTCTGCACCGGCGTTTTTCAGAAATTTTGTGGGAATAATTAAAGAAATAAATCCACCAAGGGTAAAATTGTCAATTGTGGCCAAGATGTCTCTTGGAATAATGTTTGGGAATTAATGGAAGCGATATTACCCTTATAGGATAACTGTGAACACATTCTAACCGACAGCACAAAACTCATCAACGAAGGTACGTTCGCGTACTGGTAATTTTAACTCTGATGTTTACTATATGCGTATATGTGCTATGTGTATGGTATGCTTATGTGAGTTAACTGATAGCTCTGTGGTACGTTCGCGTACTATAACACTAACACTGATGTTTATGATATGCATATATGTGGTATGTGTGTTGTATGTATAGAGTATTTATACTATGAAGTGCATATAAAGGTTAGAGGGTGTCTGTAATGCTGGGAGCAATATGTCCATATGCTGGGAGCGATATGGTTGCATGCTGGGAGTGAAACATATGTATTGGTTGTGATAGATCGTTTGTATGTGTTGTTGATGTTGTGGTATATGTCGTCCATATATTGTGTATGTAAATATGAGGTTAACCGTTACCTGAGGTTCAATGGGTATTGAACCTCAGGTCTTAACATAGCTTCAAGGTCGAAGGTCCGAGGACCGAGGAGAAGCGCAGACAGACCGCATAGAAGACCTGACTGAAGACTTTCTTTTGACGTTCTAGCGGAAGCCTTTCCATTGTTGTTTTATTCCACTTTTGAACCACGTGGTTGCTATACCACTATTGTATTCAGCCAGACTTATGGCATTTTGAAATACAAGTATCAGTTACTCTTCCGCTCAAATGCTCTACTCTAATGATTTGAAATTATTTTGATTTTAAATTAAAAAAAAATTATTTCGCTTTTGAAAATTGGGATGTTACAGAAATAAAAAATATTCATTTAAGACTAATGATTTTAGGATAGGAGGACTAAAAATAAAAATATATTTTAGAAATTTAACATACATACCAAACTAAAATCTTATATAAAATTGTTGTATTAAAGATGTTGTTTTACCTTTAATACTTTCAATAACAAATGCATATTCAAAGCCAATGAAGATTTAACCTTCATAATGTCAGGTTTCATTTTGGAAACATAATTATCATGCCATGGGCAGTTTTTAAGTTTCAGATTTGAAAATTTTGGAGTCAGTTATGTAATTATCACAGTTTTTTATGGTTCTTTGATTTAGCTGATTAATGTAAATCTAATTGCCTCAAACATTCACTTAAATGCTTTATCATTTGAGGTTCGGAAATAATTTAGCTAGAAAAAAAGTCCAGAAATAGTTAATTACTTTAGTAAAAAGGGGACGATATTTAAGTGTATTAGCTTAGACAATGAAAAATGGTATTTTAGAAGTATAATATTCAAATGCAATGCTAATTAATTCGTGTAATAAACCTAACCCAGTTGTTTGTGCGCATAATCAGTTCAGTTGTATGAGTATTTTTACCAATATGATGAGGTGGGTGTTAGCATTAGGAGGGAAGAAAAGGGTAAAAACATGAATATACTAATTCAATGGACACTGATTACAACCATCAAAACCCTTATTTATAAACTTAATAATTACCACATAACAATGAGTTCCAATTATGCGCACTTTCTTTGGAGCATTTTGACAGCTGTGGGTGAATTTTATCTCAGCTATTTTAAGAAGATTATGTTGAAATTTAGGAAGAAATCTCATAGTTTATGAATAAGAAGAAGGTTGGAAAAGAAGAGAAAAAATAAGAAGGATTGTGTGTAGTAACAAGTCCCACATTGCTTAGTTGGAAGGAAGTTGGAGGGTATATAAGCCCCAACTTTGCTCCTAATAAATGGGCCCTTGGGCCTACCCACTTTTGTGGAGGGGTGAGGACTTAGGCAACCCTTGGTCCACCACACGCACCGCCGTCCGACCGGCTCGGCTTAGTTTAGTCGGTCATGCGCCACTCGCTCGGGCCAGTCCGGTCCACGCGTGTGAAATAAAATAATAAATTATTTTTTGAATTTAATAATTATTTTACTATTAATTCCGTTGTGACTCTTCGCCTTCCTTTCCAACCAGCGGCTGTGTTTTACGATCTGTTTGGATCGTTCGCTCCGTCTGGTGTGTTTGTTCGTAAGACGCACCAATTCGCCGGCAATAGTCGCAAGTCGCCTCCATTCATTTCATTCTGGTGTGTCTGTTCGCACAACGTACCAGTTCGCAGCAACAGTCGAGTCCATCTGATTGTGTTTTTTCGTAGTCTATAAATAGGGGCCCCTAGTCGTAGAATAAATTACGTTCTTTCTTTTTGCATACACTCTTTCTGCATATACATTTTGTGCATTCCGAAAGCAAACTCGTTGGATTCGCTTGGGCTTCAGACAGACAGAGCTATCTTTTTGAAGACGAATAATCCGCTTTATCCTGGAAAGCAATTGCTCAGAAATCCTTCGGCATCCGTAGAAGGAGCAAAATTGTCTTAAGAACACAACAAAAGTTGGGTCCGGATTTCTGCATAGTTCATACCATATTCGGTAGTCTTGTGAGTTCGTTTATAGCTTTTTTCATATAATACAGACTTGTTGTATATTCTCTGTATATTATATTTAGTTAACACATATTGTTGTTATACTGTTTTGTTTGCTGTATATTCAATTTCTACCTACTCAATTTTGTTTTAACAACAGATTCTATTGTCGAATGTAAAAGCTGCTACGATAGCGGTAGGTTTGTAGAGTTCGACGTGACATGGTTTCTGAAAATAGAATCCCATTTAGGGAAATGCAGCATTTAAGGGATGGCAATGGAATAAGTAGGGGCACAGCCAAGAATTGCAATTAGGGGGGCAAAAATTATAGAATAGAGTTCAAATATTCATGAAATTTTATTTCAAGTGGTGAAAATTATAGAATATGACCCATATATTCATGAAACTATATTTTAGCCTTATAAATATTTCAATATTTTCATTTTAGTCCCTCCACATAACTTGACATAGAGGGACTAAAATGAAAATCATAAACTTTTTATAAGCTGAAAGATAATTTACTAAAAAAGTTAGATATTTTTCTGTAATTTTAGGAGGGACAGGGGCCACCCCTAGCCCCTCCCTGATTCCCCCTCCCTAATTCCACCCCTGGGAATAAGGCAGTTAATTACTATACTGAGGCAATCAAGCTGAACGAGATAAGCGCAACTTACTATTCGAACCTAAAGCTGCTTACTTAAAGTTAGGATGGTTTGGAGTTTTTAATTACCCTTTGTCAATTTGCACTTCCATCTTTTTATGTTCTTCTCTCCTTCTGATACGTTCTTCCATGGTGAGATTTGTAGCTAGGGTGGTAAAAAAGACTAAACCGGCTGAACTGATTGCGGAGCTGGAAGGTTGACCCACCTAAACTATCGTTTTTTTTCCCTTTACAAATAATAAACTATAAGATCTAAAATATATAGTACTAAAATATAAATGGAACAACAGAAGACTTAATGCGAAGAAGGGAAAAAAATGAAGTGTGTGTTTGTGTGTAAAATAATAAAATTAAATAATTTTCACAATGTATTAACTTGATTTTCTCCCTTTTGTTGCTAAAATAAGATATACTAAGGCCAACATTTTTTTCCCCTTTTTGAGTTTTCTTAATTAAGAAGATTGATAGGCAAGTCAGCAGACTGCCTTAAGGGGCTTGTGCTGGTGTTTTTTCAGCCCGCCCCATCTCGCCCTATATTATATTTTGAGATTCTATTTTTATCTATATAAATCATTAATTGATCGTTAGGTTTATTTTTAAAATTTTGTATTACTAAAATACCCTTCTTTAACATTAGAATTATTTAAACAAATATATATATGCATGTGGGTAAAAAAAAAATTATATCACCAAATTTGTATCCTAATATATTTTTAAATTTCTAATATGCACAATTTTTTTGAATTTTGAGATTATAAAATTTTTTAATTTTAATTTTTTATCATATTTATTGAAATTTATTTATTTTTAATTTCTTAAATGACTAAAAACATATATCAAACACATTCTTTTCTATAAAATACAATAAACTATATATGTTTGAGAGATTGTATGAATTCATTTAAATTTTGATATTTGTTTTCTACAAATATTTAAAAATGTACTCAAATTTTTAAAATTTTGTGATATTAACAAGTTGTCAATTAAAATTTAGGATTTAGCGTTAAGTTGAAATTAAAAAATAAACTTTATTTTAATATAAATTTCAATTAAAAAAACATATTTTTAGAATCTTTTTAAAATATTCTTAACGGGGTTAATAGTTTGAACTTAAATATATATTTTCAAAATAAATGGAAAATCTGTGTAATTAAGATAAAATAGATAGGTGGTTGGAATATTTTACTCTATTAATTATTGTCAGTTACCTTATGTAATTATTGATTATAATATTATATTATTTAGTAATTAAATTAAATTTTTAGGTTGCAACTAATTATTTCTTTTCAAATCAATCTTTTAAAATATCACATATATTCACACCTGCCTGTTTTCTAAACTCATATACTCTAGTATTCTTCAAATTAGGGCTAAAAGCAGGCACCACAACGCCCCACGTCACTTGAACCAAATAGATTTTTATTTTTGATATACCTATTTTCAAAATATTTTATTTTCAAAACTGCATAGGGCCACAAATTGTGTGAAGCACATCAATATCAAGATTGACATAATCTTTCATCACCTGGCTCAAGATGGAGTTGTAGGCGACGGTATACCAGTTCTGATGTATAAATTTCATGGAAGGAGGTACAACATGAGACCATATTTCCCTACCTATCTGTGGGATAGGCAGGGGGAGTTCGTCCGTACGGACGAGCTCCCAGCCGTCCAGATTTGATCTGGACGACCCAAATTTTTTTTTGACTTTTTATTTTTTTGGAAAAAAAAATTTTAATGGGTAGAAAATCTAAAATAAAGTTAATCTTTGAACTAACATTTTTCTAAAAAATAATTTTTTTCATGTATAAAAAAAATAAAAACAAAAAATAAAAAAAAAATATTTCAGCCGTCCAGATCTAGATCTGGCTGATAGCTCGTCCGTACGGACGAGCTCCCCCTACCTATCTTTAAGATAGGCAGGAAATCTGGTTCCGTACAACATGACCCTTAGGGTCAAACAAGAAGGACGATGTGTTATCAAGTCTCCAGTGCAGGAACTCCTTTCATTCTGGGAATTCCATGGACTACCTTTAAACAGGCATTATAGGGTTTAGTTTTTTCTCAATGAGTGGAAATTGTTACATGTGGTATCAGAACAAGGCACTAAAATATTATAGGTCTATTAGTATCTAGCTTGAGTCGCATGCCACATCACTTGAACCAAATAGGTTTTATTTTTTATATACCTATTTTCAAATAATTTTATTTTCAAAACCACACAGGGCCATAAATCGTGCCAAACACATTGATTAATATCAAGATTGTTGCTATTGACATAATCTTTCCTCACCTCACTCAGGTGAAGTTATAGGCGACGGTATACCAATACTTATGTACATATTTAGTGGAAGCCGATACAACATGACTTAGGGTCAACCAAAAAGGACGCTGCATTATCAAAGCTCTAGTGCAAGAACTCCTTGCAATCTAGGAATTCTAAGGACTACCTTTGAACATGTATTATAAGGTTTGGCTTATCCTTGATCGAGTAGAAATTGTTATAGGTGGTATAAAAAAAGACATTTGAATATTATAGGTGGTAACAGGGATGTTTCCATTATTTGAGAACTATAATGCACCTAAAACTTCAAATCTTAGCGTGAGTTTAATGGATTACTAATAATTATTTGCCTATGAGTTTTACCTTACATGATTTTTTTTTTTTTTCAGTTGGAAGAGTAGACGATGGCAGATTATGGTTCGCTCATGGAAGAGTTTCTTGATGAAGAAGAAGGTCCACATAGGAGTAAGCTGGCACAGATGATATCATTGGAATTGGTAGCCTTCGATTCCCCTGAACACCACCAAATGCTATGTACCAAGCCACTATGTCGTACGAATTGTGACCGTTATATAAACATTGGTGTAGAATCTTTCAACAAAATTTCTGGGAAACTAATTCCAGGTGAGACGTTCGAAGATGGATTTACAGTATTCGTCTTTGATCGACTTGGCAACAGGTGGAAAATACGTATCGAGTAGACGACGGACAATAAGTACGTCTTGATTTGTGACCATCTCTAAGATTTTGAAACGCGCAACTAACTAAATTCGGTGATGACGTCTTCATCTGGCTCTTTAAGGACAGAGGCGACGACAAAATAGCATTCATCCACTCTTGAAGAAGGGAAGTTGAGAATAATTGGCGGTTCTGAGTTTCTTGGAGGTTTCAATAGCTTGGAAGATGACCTGTTCTTCCTTTTTTTTTTTTTTTTCATTTACATTTTACTGTATCACTGGAGGTTTCAATTGCTTGGAATTTTGAAAGTGATAATGTTGATGTAGGATCTTTTTCATTTGCATGTTGGTGGCCTGTTCTAGTTAGAATTTTCTCGTTTAAGTTTTCATTAATGAATTATCAGAAAAAAAGAGTTTTCATTAATCATGGCCTCTCCCCATGGGCCATATGCCTAACCCAGCAAATCCATTATAGTGGCAAGTGGATTTTTTTGGGTCATGAAAGCTCAAATAAACAAAAAACTTTTTTGGAATAGCGACTAAAACCTTGAAAAACATTTTTTCAATAATGATTTACAGTATATGATATAAGTATGTGATATGAGTTTTATCTTAATTTATATGTATGAGCGCTTTTGGGGTGCAAAAAAGATCCCAAACAAGCACAAAAAGCAAAAAGTTTTTGAAACACAATTAGGAATGAGATTACGCAGTTTTTGAAAATCCCAAGTTCCAAAAGAAACCCAACTGATCCTTCGACAAACAATAAGAATAAATTTAGGTAATGGCTTCTTCAGTTAATTTAGAATGCATCTTAGGGTGTGGTAGTCACAAACTAAAAGGGTTAATTAATTAGGTATACAGCAGGGAAAAATAATGCTTTTCATAAGCCCATAGGGTTTATAGGGGTTGTATTTTCCAAGGAAATTAAATCTCAATTGACACACACACACACACACATTAAAATAAAAGCTATTTTGTATCAATTACTATTTTTTTGGCCAAATTCTATCAATTACTATTGAAACAAATAAAAATATCATTTAGAATTCATGTTAAAATATAATTATGACGAATTTCACAAGATAATAATGTGGGAATTGACTATTAGGGTGGAAATGCCATTTTAATCATATGTAAAAACATTATATTGATTTAATATTTGGAAAAGTGCATTTCTACATTTTTTTTTAATTTCACATAAGATTTTATTTTGGTCATTTATTTATCTTTTCAGGCTTTTAACCCTAATACCATTGACTTTTTGACATATTGAGTTTAATTCTTAAAAATAATCATAATTGACATAAAAAATATTCATTTAAGACTAATGGTTTTAGGATTACAGGAGTAAAAATAAAAATATATTTTAGAAATTTAACATACATACTAAACTAAAATTTTATATAAAATTACAATATTAAAATATTATATAAAATTGTTGTATTAAAGATGTTGTTTTACCTTTAATACTTTCAATAACAAATGCATATTCAAAGCCAATGAAGATTTAACCTTCATAATGTCAGGTTTCATTTTGGAAACATAATTATCATGCCATGGGCAGTTTTTAAGTTTCAGATTTGAAAATTTTGGAGTCAGTTATGTAATTATCGCAGTTTTTATGTTTCTTTGATTTAGCTAATGTAAATCTAATTGCCCCAAACATTAACTTAAATGCTTTATCATTTGAGGTTCGGAAATAATTCAGGCTAGAAAAAAAGTCCAGAAATAGTTAATTACTTTAGTAAAAAGGGGACGATATTTAAGTGGTATTAGCTTAGACAATGAAAAATGGTATTTTAGAAGTATAATATCCAAATGCAATGCTAATTAATTCGTGTAATAAACCTAACCCATTTGTTTGTGCGCATAATCAGTTCAGTTGTATGAGTATTTTTACCACTATGATGAGGTGGGTGTAGGGGCGGAGCCAGGATTTATAGTTAGTGGGTGCACAATTAGTGTAGGGGTTTAGGGGCAGTGCCCATGAAATTTTTCTTTGAAGAAAAGTTTTAAATGCATTAAGATTGTATCATTGACATTTTCTGGAAGGAAAAAAGTTTGACAAAATTAAAGAACACGTTGGAATTTGGAACCTATAAGAAATCAAAAAATGAAGAATTATAATAACTAGAAGATGAGTAAGCAAACCAAAATGCTGGCTTCGTCTTCAATTCATCATAAACGAAAATTACAAGGTGGGGTATTACCTTCAGATATTCATTTACATCAGCCTTCATCTGCTTAGCCTTGAGTGCTCCATCAACCTCCAAAAAGATTTGAGAGAATAAAGTTATTTCTTGAAGCGAATCAAGAATGATGGAGATGGAGAGTGACGGCTGAGGTTTTGGAGCCGAGAACAGAGTGAGAGAACGAGAGCGAAGACGGAGAGTGATCGACGAAGCCGAGAACGAAGTGAGAGAACAAGAACGGAGACAGAGAGTGATCAATTCGAATGGGAAAAAATGATGGAGAGAGTGAGAGAACGGGATATACGATGAAATGGGGAAAGAGAAAAGGGGAAAGGGGAAAAAAAGTTAAAGAGAAGATGGAGGTTTGAACTGGTGCTCTTAAGGTAAAGATATGAAATCTTAACCAACTATATTATCCATACATATTGTTACTAAATTCTCTCAATTTATATATTTTTTTTATGGGTTCACTTGCCCCCATTGGCACAAGTGTAGCTTCGCCCCTGGGTGGGTGTTAGCATTAGGAGGGAAGAAAAGGGTAAAAACATGAATATACTAATTCACTGGACACCGATTACAACCATTAAAACCCCTATTTATAAACTTAATAATTACCACATAACAATGAGTTCCAATTATAGGCACTTTCTTTGGAGCATTTTGATAGCTGTAGGGTTAGTGGCGGAGTCAGAGAATATTTTTAACCCGGGCCAAAAAATAAATATGTTGAACTATTTACTAAATAATATCGCATAACATTAAAAATACAAATAAATTATAACCAACAATTATAAATCAAAACAAGATATAAGATGATAACATTTTCAATAGGTATTTCAAATAAGAATTTTACTTTCTTCTTACAGCTCAATGAGTAATGAACCAAATATTATCTTAAAGATATCACAAACACAATCATAATAATAATATATATAATAAAATTTAATAAAATTAACACTTAAATACGTATTCTACCTACCTCAAAACAAAATAATTGGAGAAAATAAAATAAATATAATATGAACCCCAAAAAATATTTTAAAAAAACATAAGGATTTGATTAAATTTCAGCTAAGCAAATAACCTATTGTAATCTATTTTTTAAAAGAGAAATTCATTATAAAATCATAAAACAACCAAATAATAAATCCAAACTGATCAAAATTAGCCATTAATCATCCTCTACATATATATAGTCATCTATTGTAAAAACTCAAGACTCTCCCAAAATCATGATCTCAAAATTTTCACTAATCAACACAATATTAATATTACCCTTATTAGAAAGAGTAAAATACATAGAATAAAATACTTAGCTGGAGCCAAATTATTATTGGCCAAAATAAAATATTACAGGATAAATATATAAAAATATATAAGATAAGAGAAAACCTTTGCCCAGCTGGCCACATGTGGATCCGCCATTGTGTAGGGTGAATTTTATCTCAGCTATTTTAAGAAGATTCTATTGTCGAATGTATAAGCTGCTACGGTAGCGGTAGGTTTGTAGAGTTCGACGTCACATGGTCTCTGAAAACAGAATCCCATTCAGGGAAATGTGGCATTTAAGGGATGGCAATGGAATAGGGCAGTTAATTACTATACTGAGGCAATCAAGCTGAATGAGATCGATAAGCGCAACTTACTATTCGAACCGTAAGCTGCTTACTTAAAGTTAGGATGGTATGGAGTTTTTACCCTTTGTCCATCTGCACTTCCATCTTTTTATGTTCTTCTCTCCTTCTGATACGTTCTTCCATGGTGAGAGTTGTAGCTAGGGTGGTAAAAAGACTAAGTCAGCTGAACTGATTGCGGAGCTGGAAGGTTGACCCACCTAAACTATCTTTTTTTTTTCCCTTTACAAATGATAAACTATAAGATCTAAAATATATCGTACTAATTAAAATATAAATGGAACAACAGAAGACTTAATGCGAAGAAGGAAAAAATGAAGAGTGTGTTTGTGTGTAAAATACTAAAATTAAAAAATTTTCACAATGTATTAACTTGATTTTCTCCCTTTTGTTGCTAAAATAAGATATACTAAGGCCAACATTTTTTTCCCTTTTTGAGTTTTCTTAAATAAGAAGATTGATAGGAGCAGACTGCCTTAAGGGACTCGTGCTGGTGTTTTTTTCAGCCTGCTCCATCTTGCACTATATTATATTCTGAGATTATATTTTCATCTACCTAGCTAAATCATTAATTAATCGTTAAGTTTGATTTTTGAACCTCTGTATTACTCAAATACCCTTCTTTAACATTAGAATTATCTAAACAAATATATATGCATGTGGGCAAAAAAAATTATATCACCAAATTTGTATCCTAGTATATATTTTTAAATTTCTAATATGTTAAAAAATTGGAATTTTGATATTATAAAATGTTTTAATTTTAATTTTTTATCATATTTATTGAAATTTATTTATTTTTAATTTCTTAAATGACTAAAAATATATATCAAACACATCTTTTTCTATGAAATACAATAAACTATATATGTTTGAGAGATTGTATGAATTCATTTAAATTTAAATTTTGATATTTGTTTTCTACAAACATTTAAGAAATTTACTCAAATTTTTAAAATTTTGTGATATTAACAAGTTGTCAATTAAAACTTAGGATTTAGCATTAAGGTTAAATTAGTAAATAAATTTTACTTTTATATAAATTTCAATTGGAAAAAACATATTTTTAGAATATTTTTAAAATATTTTTAACAGGGATAATAGTTTGAACTTAAATGTATGTTTTCAAAATAGATGAAAGATCTGTGTAATTAAGGTAAAATAGAAGGATAGTTAGAGTATTTTACTCTATTAATTATTATTAGTTACCTTTTGTAATTATTGATTATAATATTGTATTATTTAATAATTAAATTAAATTTTTAGGTTGCAACTAATTATTTCTTTTCAAATCAATCTTTTAAAATATTACATATATTCACACGTGCCTGATTCTTAATTCATATACTTTTAGTATTCTTAAAATTAGGGCTAAAAGCAGGCACCACAACGTGCCACGTCACCTGAATCAGATAGATTTTATTTTTGATATACCTATTTTCAAAATATTTTATTTTCAAAACTGCATAGGGCCACAAATTGTGTGAAGCACATCAATATCAAGATTGACATAATCTTTCACCTGCAAGCGCAAGATGGAGTTCTAGGCGACGGTACACCGGTTCTGATGTATAAATTTCGTGGAAGGAGGTACAACATGACCCTTAAGGTCAACCAAGAAGGACGATGTGTTATCAAATCTCCAGTGCAAGAACTCCTTTCATTCTGGGAATTCCATGGACTACCTTTCTAAAGGCATTACAGGGTTTAGTTTCTTCTAATTAGTGGAAATTGTTACAGGTGGTATCAAAAGAACAAGGCACTAGAGTATTATAGGTCTATTAGTATCTGGCTTGAGTCACATGCCACATCACTTGAACCAAATAGGTTTTATTTTTTATATACCTATCTTCAAATTATTTTATTTTCAACTTAACCACACAGGGTCATAAATTGTGCGAAACACATTAATATCAAGATTGTTGCTATTGACATAATCTTTCCTCACCTGACTCAGGGTGAAGTTATAGGCAACAGTATACCAGTACTTATATACATATTTAGTGGAAGCCAATACAACATGACTCAGGGTCATCCAAAAAGGATACTGCATTATCAAAACTCTTAGGTCAACCAAAAAGGACGCTGCAGTATCAAAGCTATAGTGCAAGAACTCCTTGCATTCTAGGAATTCTAAGGACTACCTTTGAACATGTATTATAAGGTTTGGCTTATCTTTGATCGAGTGGAAATTGTTATAGGTGGTATGAGAAAAAGACATTTGAATATTAGGTGGCAATGGTGATGTTTCCATTATTTGAGAATTATAATGCAAGTAAAACTTCAAATCTAAGCGTGAGTTTAACGGATTACTACTAATCATATTAGCACTGACTTAAAGGTATGCTATTTATAATTATAATTTATTCCTTTTTATCAAAACTTATACCTATACATCAAATACGGCAGTATGTCGTAGAGGTGTTCATGGGTAAGGCAAGATCCTTACCTGATGTCTTGCTCGAACAATCATTTGGCAGTAAAATACAACCTGGTGCCCCGCCCTGTCTAATAGAAGTTCTGACATTTTTGGGTTTGATAATAATGGATTGGGCAGGGCGGACCTTACTTATCCAAGTGACGATACCCTACTACACTCTATATGAAAAAAAAAAAACAACTTGAATCATACCTAATAAACAATATTGTCATATTCAAATGAAATTCATAATTCTACACTTTAGAATATTCTAAAATAAGTCTACAACTTAAATCTTGAAATTAAAAAGACAACCATATATTTTAACAAATAGTCAAATATCCATAAGTGAAAATAAAAAAATATATAATACTATTGTATCAAAACAAATAAAAAATATATATAATATTATATATGCTACTGGGCAAAGCCAAATGGGCATGGCAGCATACTCTACCTGATGCCCAGCCTTGCTTACAAAAATGTTCAACCCAATTTTGCCCAATTTTTTTTAAGTTGCTTTTTCTTGGGCTAGGTAAAGCGATTTTCTTGTGGGCATACAAGGTCATGAGCATCATGAACATGGGCGGAGAGAGGGTGCTAGGGGTGGCCCCCGCCCCGCCTCCCAAAAAAAATTGTGATTGATGGTTTGGGAAGAGGTTAAATAAAATGCTCATGGCTGGCTACTGTCCTCTGTTTGTGGAGGGCTTCCACGGTTCTCTATCAAACTGGTATTTCCATGAGCTTGCATGTTCTAGCCATGATCTACTCTCTTGTTTTAAGCTTGGCTATTGAACATGCTTGTGCTTTGGATTTCTATTGATTAATCCACTTTTCTTCTCCAATTAACATTTTAATATGGCCATCAATCTTCTACGTTAAGGGCTTATGTACGTTAGATAAAAGCATTTCTTAAATAGTCTTGCGTTTTTTCAAGTAAACAGTGATATCTTCCAATTGTCTAGGAAAAAAAAGTTGTATAGTCTTCGTCAGATGTAAGCCAGACCAAGGGCTCAACTTGAATAGTGTAATTACCTTGGGGAGCTTTATGTGGGGTTTTGGTGAGAGGATAAATGCTAAATCAGCTTTTATGTCAGAAGTTTTTGCAGTAATTTGAGCTTTGAAAATTATTGATGATCTTCAAATATCACGGGTTGTGGAGATGGATAATAAAGAGTTATTTGGCTGTTTACATAATGCTCTTCTTATCTTTAATATAATACATATTTACCTAATTGATTATATTAAGTTAATTAATATAATATGTATTTTCTAAAACACTCTAGTCACTTTCCTTAATTCCATTTTTAATTCCCTTGCCTCTTTGATTATTGTTAAGGGAACATCAATGAGGGTAAAATAGGAAAACATTGATAAATATTTTTTAAAAAAAAATTGTAAGGATTAAATCGGTATTATATTTTAAGTGCTTTTATTTATACTATATAATGTTTTTTTTATTTTCACCCCCCTTCAATACAATTCTTGGCTCTACCACTGATCATGAACACCCCTAGTATGTCATAGTGCCTCCCTCGGATGATACGTGGAAATTGAAAGGATAATAAAAAATGCTTTTTCGAAAAGCGTGTATTAGAGAGTTTCTGTGAGAAAGTTGTTCAGATATCACTCGCCCCGGTTCTCCAGCAGGAGCGTTCAAGAAATTTTGAACTAAATTGGTTAGGGAGGGCATATGAGGGAGAATACAATTACAAGTGTGTGAATTGCATTTAGTTATTTAGTTGTATTTAAATGTTAATAATTATTCTCCCTCCAAAATTTACCTTTACCCTTTTAAAAAAAAATTGCTAACCGGGTAAGAATGATATATATATATATATATATATATATATATATATATATATATATATATATATATAGGGTAAAGGTGGAAAATTACCCATGAACTTTTACTTAAAGTGCATCCAGCACCATAAGCTTTTTTTGGGTGCAAAATTACACATAAACTCTTGAAATCAGAACAAAAATATCATCTCCGTTGAATTTACTTAACAAACTTTAGTTACAGATTGAAAATACTAAAATACCCCAAAACTCAACAGAAAGCCCCTGTCTCCAACCCTTCGATTCATCATCATTTTGCTTCTACGTTGCCACTAAAAAAACAATCGATTCTATTAACAATGATTACACTCCTGCATCAATGAATCGAAACAGCATGAGAAGAATTAAACCAAAAACGATCCACCGAGATCAAATATCCAAGGGGGGAAGAATAGGAAATCAACAAGCACAGTAAGAACTTTCAAACGAAAATCATCAGTTTCCTAATCAAAATCAGGAAACCCAAAATCAAGAATTTTCAAATCCGAATCAAATTCAGCAAGCAAAAACAAGAACTTTCAAACCCAAATCAAACTTAGCAAGCACAGTAAGAACTTTCAAACTAATATCCAAGGGGCAAAAAAGCAACCTTATCTAGAAAATCCAAATCAAAATTAGGATCCGAATCCGAATCCACTTAAAAAATGCAAAACAATAAAGAAGCAACCTTGTTGAGTGCAAAGGAGTGAGGATTTCACTGCTCATTGACGATCCATAGGTTGCTTTTGCCATCAGGGTGTTCATCAGAAGCTAAGGGCTTAGAGAGGCTGAAATTAGAAAATGGATATGTTGGAAATGAGGATTTCACTGCTCATCGACGATCAATGGGCCAGAGATATGGAGAAATCAAAGAGATTGCTAGGGTAAACTAGTGCGAAATCAGAAAAGCATCGGCTTGAGTCTGGTGCTGGGGAGTCTGGTACTGGGAACGAAGAAAGCATAAATCGTTGGGTTACAAATGGTGATGGTGATGCGCGAATCTGAGAAATCGCTGGGTTACAGATCTGAGAAGGGTGCTGTGAATGATGAGAGATGAAGGGGCAGTGAAGGAAATTAAAAGTCTAGACATTTTTTATTATTTTTTAATAATATGGGGCCCACCAAAACAATAACCTCCGTTAGTGTACTTTGACAGTAAAGTGACTTTTGCTCTGATTTTAAGAGTTTATGTGTAATTTTGCACCCAAAAAAAGCTTATGGTGCTGGGTGTACTTTAAACAAAAGTTCATGGGTAATTTTGCACCTTTACCCATATATAAATTTACCCTTTTAAAAAGAAAAATTGCTAACCGGGTAAGAATGATATATATATATATATATATATATATATATATATATATATTTTAATTATAAAATATGAGTATACTTTTAGTTGATCAGGCAGTTACAAAATCGCACGTGCAGAATATAGTCTGGCTACGTGTACGAGTAGGGTGTCGCCACGTATTTTCACCTCCCTCCGTTCTGTTAGCTGAACGGGGAGAGAGAAACAGAGCGACCTCTCGACTGTATGTTTAATCGATCATCGTCTTCTTCCGTTTCTTTAGTTTTTTTCCATATTGGAAAGATCTCAAATGGCGCGATTGCTATGGGCAAATATCTTCCCTCTCGGAGAAGATGGAAGAGTCGCTGAGGTAACGGACTGGTGGAACTACATTGATGAATCGGATCAATGGCAGAGAGGCATTTACTTCTCCCTCTGTGCATCTTACGCCTTCCTCTCCTTCGCTGCTTTGGTACGTGATTTTTCTTTGTTTTTTCGAGAAATTTTAGGGTTTCATATAAACTTCTTACCATTTACCCGAGAGCCGAGCATTGCGAAAACGAAGAAGACGCAATACGATAGTTCAGAGAAATATAATGTTTAAACGTAACATGTAGCGTCATCATTCTGTACTAACGTTCGGTAGAAGAAAACTGAGAAAGATTTAAGCTGAAAGTGATATGAATTTTGGCTTCACTGACGAATTATTCTGAGGCATTTACGATTCCTCCTCTTCAAGCAGTTTTGCCTGGCTTTTCGATAAGTGATTTTCTCTCATTTTGTGAGAAACTAATTTGAAAATCTAGATTTGAGAAAATTGAGCGAGATATCTACCGGAACTAACTGCATTATGGCTTTTTTCGTTGATAAATTGCTCAGAGGCATTGTTCTCTCGTTTTCCTCTACTTCTTCGTTTTGCGATCTGAATTTGAGAGACAGAATCATCATAAAAGCTCAACCCTAACTGTCAGTGAAACGACTATATTCAATGGCCAAACATTGAATTGTTTCATCCTTGTGAGTTTGTTGATTATCTGAAGAAAACAAAATTTTTCTTCGTTTTCTCAACCAGAGATGTGAACTTTCTGATGAACTTCGTGTTAGCGAACTGTGTGGTTTTTGGCTGTTTGGATTACTCAATAATGACTCTTTATCTTCAGGTGCAACTTGTGCGCATTCAATTGAGGGTGCCTGAATTTGGATGGACAACACAGAAGGTTTTCCACATGATGAATTTCGTTGTCAATGGATGTAAGACTTGTGAATCATACATGTATAATTCGGTTCATTAATGAATATTATATCTGCCTAAGCTTGATTAAACGATATTAATTGTGCAGCAAGGGCTGTTCTTCTCGGTCTATACCAATCTGTATTCCTCATTAGACCCAAGGTTTCTTCCTATACTCGACTCTACGCATTTAAGCATTTCATATGGAAATATACAAATTAAATGATACTTAATCTTGTGGGATAATATTGGAACAAGGTTTTTTTTCCCATAATTCCTCTCATTTTCTTTGACTTTTGTCGATGCAATTTATTCTACCCCAATTAAGTTACCGGATCTCTAATCTTATGATCATATTCTGACGTATTCCATGCAATTTATTCTACCGCAATTAGGTACTGGAAGAGGTATTAATGGATCTTCCAGGTCTTCTGTTTTTCTCTACTTATACATTGCTTGTCTTGTTCTGGGCTGAGATATATCATCAGGTAAATCTATTGGAAAATCATTACAATGAAAGTCATCTTTGGCTACTTTGCTAAAAGTCTTACTTGGTTCACTTGTTACAACATTATTTCAGGCAAGAAGGACACCAGCTGATCGACTTAGATGTTCTTATTTCATTATAAATGGAATCATTTACTTCACGCAGGTAAATTAAAACACATTTTATTTCCTTGACAGTCAAGTCTTGGAAGAAGTAATATTTTTATTATGTAAATTAACGTGAGCTTTTCTTTTTTATCTTCTCATTCGGATAATTATAGGTTTGCATCTGGATTGCTATTGACATAAACAGAACTTCTGCTACTGTGGAAGCTGCTAGGCTCTTCCTTTCAGGTTATTTCTGTCAACCTCATTTTTGTTGATTACTTATATGATTATTTCATTTTATAACAAATTTTGAAAAAATTAGTAGATAAGAAACTTTGATTTCTTTCAAAAACACACTAGGATTTTATGATGTTACGTACAAAACTTGTGATGCTTTTCTTTCCCCCTAATCTTGCAGTTACTTCATTCTCTGCTGCTTTTGGATTCTTGTTGTATGGTGGGAGGTAAATCTTTGTCTACCTGAAAAGCACCATTGTTGATCTTGGTCATCATTAAACACTTATCTTTTTATGCAGACTTTTTTTATTGTTGAGACGATTCCCCATTGAATCCCGAGGTCGTCAGAAGAAGCTTTATGAGGTTTGTATCTGAGTCATATTATAACTTCAAATCTTGGAGGAAACCTATGTCATATTTCTTGAAATATGGGGAGGAAAAGTTTATAATCTATATACTGTTCCTCCATATGTCTAGTTTGCTCTTACACATAAACTATAAAAGCACTATGTACATTGATACAAATGGAGATGTAATGGTGAGTAGTCATTTTTTTATTGAAATTTAATACTCCCTCTGATTCCTAATATAAGATCTAGTTGATTTTTTTTAGAGATTAATAAAGCTAAATAAGTAACTTAATCATAATATATGTGGTATATTATTATATATTACATATTAGTTTATAAGTTAAACAAATTAGTTTGGTATAAAAATGATAAATATAAAAGAAGTTAACTGGATCTTATATTAAAGGCTAGAGATAGTATATTAGTATTTCAAAGACATTGGAAAGAGATTTCATTCTATGTCTCTGATCTATTTACTGTACTGCATAGCTTTGCGATAGAATTCTAAAATAAGATGTGTAAAAAGTAAGTCAAGAAGTTACTTATTGCTTCCTCAAGTGTTTAATATAAGACATATTTAGAAATTAATGTTGGTTATAAATATAGAGCATTACTTATCATATTTGTCAACATATTTTTAATTTACCTTGATTAATGTTGATTGATGATCCTTCGACAATAATTGAGAACGAGATAGAATTAAGGAATTAAGGAAGATGATTAATTTTAGAATTTTAAAAAATACATGTCACATTAACTAACTTAACTAACTTCCTTAATCTAACTAAATTAGATAAATGCATCTTATATTAATGATCAGAGAGAGTATATTGTATGAAATTTGAGTAAGGCATGAATAGATCATTGCTGAGAAAATCTGATATGGCTAATGGTTGTTGGAGCCTAACTTTTCTACTTGGTAGGTTGGCTCGGTCACAAGTATTTGCTGTGCTTGTTTCATGATCAGATGTGTTCTGGTGGGTTACTTTCACTTTGGATATATCGCACATATTCATCTGAAGTTTTTATTTATTTACTTATTTATTTTTGACAAGAAAATCCTTCGTTCATATTGTAGCTTGCAATCTCTGCATTTGATAAGAAAGCAGATCTTGATGTTTTAGATCATCCCATTCTTAACCTACTGTATTACTTGGTAAGTTCTTTTCTCTTGTATACTTTAATTTGTTGGGTATATTGTGCTTTAAATTGTGTCACACAGTCTCACGAGATATAAATTAAATTACATCAATGCAGAAAATGATAATCAGTTTTATAACTGTAGAATAAGAAGGCATTTGATGAATGAATTTATTAGCTTGATTAATTTAGCAATTATTCCAAAATATAATAGCTTTAAAAATGGAATGTACGTACTAGTTGTTTTAATCTTGTATGATTATTTCACGAAGACTTCAACAGAAGAATCAAATGGTGGCTGAGCAATAAGATGACACCTCACATGAAAATTGAATGGTATCCTTAAATGTTTAAAACCAACTCGAGGAAATTAATTTTGGGCCAACTTACAGTAATAACAAGGAAAAATTACCATAACAAAGACCGTTTTTTCTGTACTCCCTATAGTTAAAAATATAAGAGCCAAATAATTGTTTTTATAATTATTAAGAAATTATTTAAAAATAGTTAAAAATAATAAATATATAAGATATCTATTTTTTTTTTTAAAACACACCTTTATGTATTAAAAGAATAAATAAGAGAGATAACAAATTGAAAAAAAAAAAAAGGAAGAAAAAGAATGTAGAGGAGGAAAATGATGAAAGAGAGTGTGGCAAATTTGAAAAATTAAAACATTAAAGACAAAAGCAAAATGTATCTTATAATAAATCACGCCCCTTATAAGTTTAACTTTATATTTTTGACCCGGCGGAAAATAATACAAGGGGCATCCCCTTGCAGTATTCTCCTTTATTGCCTTTTCTTTTTCCCCCAACCTTTTATTGCCTTTCCAATGCTTTTTTTTTTTTTCTTTTTTTGCCCGAACCTTTCCAATGAAATTGACTCTTCCATTATTGCAAGGAGAATATTCCTCTGAGTAAACTAATTTTCTCCTTAAATTTGAATGCACGTGCTCAACATCAATAACAAAATGAAATCATGTATAAGGCAATTGCATAGTTGGTTATATAAAATGCTCAACAACATGTATTGTTTAGTATTCCCTCAAATCCTTAATGTCGAACATATTTCCCTAATTTAATAAAATTAAAGAAGTAAGTCAAATTACTCACTTTGATTCTTATTATAAGACACCAACTAATAAGTGTATTTTGTAGTTTTTATAAGGCATTTGCTTGTTTCCAAGAAGTATTAATTGTTCTTTTCATATATGTTCATAATTAATAAGGGTAGTGTGTGAGAGTAATAATTAATATAATATTAGAGTTTAGTACAATTACTAAGGTTAATATTGGAAATTACTTAAATTTTATGATAATTTTATTGATTTTAACTGTCTTTATTAGTTTATGAGAATTGTTAGTTTGTGCTCTATAATAAAGATAAGAGGGAGTAGTTAATATGAATTTTTTTAAAATAGCTTAATCATTTTTCTTAATTCCCTCCATATCTTTTTCGCTTTATTATGGTTGAGGAAGAAACATCAATAGAATTAAGTTGAGAAAATACTGACAAATATGATAAATATATTTTACATTTATGAAAAACATATTTTAAATTTATATTTTACAGAAATAAGTATTAGATTTCATTCTACAGCTTTCTTAAAGTTTATTTTTTGAGTCTACCTTTTTTTCATAGAACTGAAAATCATTTGCTCAACCTTCATTGCTAATACTCTTTCTGGTCCTTATTATAAGGCACTAACTACCTTTAACTAACTCATTTATTACTATTTTCCAATTATACCCTCGTTTTTAACTAACTTTTTAAATTCGCATCATTAAAGTAGGGGTAAATTTGAAAATATTATTATTTCTGAACCAATTTAATGATTTAACTTCCATTTCTTGGTTTGTAAGAAATAGTGGTTGGTGCCTTATAGTAAGGACCAGATGGAGCACTTCTCAAAATCATTTTCTGGGAGAAGCAAAAAAGTGATTTTTTAAATACTCTTCTGAAAATCAAGATAAAACTCATATTACATACTTATCTCAAACGTTGTAAAAGCAAAATAGCTAAAACTCATCTTTCCTAGTATAAAAAGCAGCCATAAGTCATCATAACTAAATCTTGCAATGCCCTTTTGATTAATTGTATTATTATGAAACACCAACTTGTCAACTTAATTAAAAGTTCTGATAGGATAATGATCAGAGGATATCCACAAGAGACTGACAAGTTTTCGAAATTACATGTATGATTGAATTAAAGTAAAAAATAAAATAAATAAATGAATAATGACATAAGTGTAGATATTTATGCTAGTTGTTGCAGCCAACCATCTTTGAACTGGTCTTTATTTTTCATTTGTGAGACTATGAAAATGACAAAACTGGAGAAAAATCTGTGTTCTTGTTGTGAGGGAAGATGAACAAATGTGTTTCATCTTTAACTTAATCCTTTACACAAGAATTCTTGGGGATTTAACCCTCAAATTTCCTCGTGAAATACAATTTTAAGAAAGAAAAAACTCAAGACTTGATCAGGTATAGTCATAATCATTTGCAGCGGTTCATTATATTCATCTTTTTTTTCTTTTTTTTTTACCCTGTGCTGCAGACTGTAGAAATTATTCCATCCGGTTTGGTGCTCTTCATTCTGCGAAGGCTGCCTCCAAAAAGAATATCTGATAAATACCAACCCATCAGATGAGCTCTTAATTTCTTTTAACATCCAATTCAACAGCCCCTTTTATCATTTACATATATCTTCTTTTTAAAAAATTCCACTTATTTATTTTCTTCATGGAATGATCATTATTCATTGTCTACTATAACTTTATAATAGCATAGCCTATTGAATTTGATCAACTCATGGAGCTATTCATAGCATCAACATTTTTATAGGTAAAAAAGAGTATATCTGTTGTGCTACAAAGGAAGTACTAATCCCAAAAGAAGGTTAAAGCAATGCCTATTTGAAAATGAGTTAAATTATTGATTTGTGTGATGATGCCCGTGTGTTGTTTTAAACAGAATCAATCACTTTCAACTTGGTTTAAGCCTTTAAGACATTTTATTTGATTGGTTAATTATCATTTGAATGAGTCCAGATTTAAAGATAAGGGTATAATTAATTGGTTAAATTTCATAAGGATTAAGGAGGACCTTTCCCCAATTCCATTTGAAAAGCGAAAGTTACATTTAATTCTTGTTTCATGCGTCACATTATGGAAGATGTGGAAAACATGTATCCAGGTTGTATGAAAATTCAATTAAATAACTATAACCGTGTATGGTTGAAATTGAAAATAAAAAAAAAGGGTGATCAAGAAGAATACTAAAGGAAGTCATTGAATGAAATATCTTTGTGAATAATCAAGTATAACTTCTTGATGCACTGTTGAATCTGAAAATGAAATTCTTGGTTGAAATGAGTTAATAACATTTTCATCCGCTTTAAATATCTTTCCGCTGAAAGTCTCCTTTATTATTTTGATCCTTTTCTGATGAGTTAAAAGAAATAAATAAAATTTGTCTAGCAACGTATTTTTGTGTGAAGACAGAGTTCGTTCTTATTAAAAAAGAGTCATTACCAACAAGCTGTAAGTCAGTACGAAAAGCAGTGAGAAAAACACCAGTTTGCATTATAAGAAACACGCTTATTAGAGATGGAAATTTTTTATGCTCAAAACTTCAAAAGGGAAACCTTCATATTATCCAAAAAGAGAAAACAAGAAGTCATTCATGCCGCATAGAGAAATTTCTCTAATTATTCTGAATTTTACTAGGCTGAATAATTATAATTATTCCTAAGTTGAACAACTATAGTAATGCCTTTGTAGTATCATAATGTGAATTACAAAACACAAAAATGATTACTTACACTTCGTAATGTCACAAATTGAGATAAAATACATTTTTTTAGGCAATTGATAAGTCCTAGCCGCAGCCCTTAAGAAGAGGTGTAACGACTCCTGTTTGTATTCTTCTGTCTTTTTCTTTAAACCAAAATATTCTTCCGAGTTGAAAAACTAGTTTCTACATATGTCCTGAAGATTCAGTCATCTACCAACACTCATTTTTGGACAAATATTTCCAACCAGTTATTTATAAATAGAATCAACCTGTGTTGCAAAAATCAGCAAACAAAAAAACAAACCATATCGCATAAAATTACATTTCACTGTCAAACCTGAATGTATGCTAGCTAATGGATCCAAATAAATAAAGATTAGGCATATATACACCAAAACCACATACCATGTTAGGACTCTTAGGACTTCCCCAATGCCAAATACAGCCATAAATAGCCATCTATTTACACAGGGGAGGATCTGAGCAGACAAAGTGGCTGTGAATCAATCAAATGCTATAGGTATGAAATTATCATCCAAAAGCATGTCAATATCAATCAGCTGCTCTACACCATCAACCGTCTCTTCCGAATGGGTCAAGTCCATATTGCCAGCCTGATGTTATCAAAAAGAAATGTCAAATGAACATGCTTAAACGAAATGAGAGGTATTTATAACAGCTACTAGATGGCAGAAAAAAATTAATAATACCTTAGTCTG
This sequence comes from Acacia confusa, assembly GCA_037074495.1. Taxonomy (NCBI): domain Eukaryota; kingdom Viridiplantae; phylum Streptophyta; class Magnoliopsida; order Fabales; family Fabaceae; genus Acacia; species Acacia confusa. Next base: position 7,692,439 of record CM073504.1, on the reverse strand, counting down.
ACAGACATCCTCGACGGCATTCAGCAGCCGTCGATATTGAGCTCGTGCTTCAGGATACTGAACCATGGACTTCACCCTCGAAAGGGCCTTCTGGAACCTTTCCTCACTTTGCTTCCTACCTTCCTTGAGAAAATCATAATCATCCTCTTTCAAAGGTTCACTTGTTTGGCTGGGTTCCTTGTTGGCAGCTGCATCTGATCGAAATCCACGTAAGCCACTGCCCTTGCGTCTCCAACGCAATATGACCTTCTCCAGGATTCCTACAGACCAGATTATTGGCTTGTATTGCTTCCTTACCTGGTGCCCTCTTACATGAGCCTTTAAAACAGAGAGTTCAATCAGTACAAGGATGTGTCAAATGTAGAGGGGCAAGGATAGGGACAAATTAAAAGGAAGATACAAGGAAAAACAGATTAAAAGACTCCAAATAATTTTTCATGTTTTCCAATGTGCTTGATGAATCAAAATTTAGGAAAACTGTGCACATCTTTTGGAAAAATATTATTTGGCTAGCTTTATTTTATCTAACATCATACTTGAAGACAGCCTCAAAATTCAAATAACCATTTTGGCCAACGCAAGAAGTTTTTAACAATTATCTGAAAACAAAAGAAAAATAAATCATTTTCTAACTAAGAAACAACGCCAGCCAAAGATCCCTTCCAAAGTCACAACAATGCCTGCAACAGGCACTATAACAGCTAGACAAGGTGGAAAAGGGGTAATAACAAATCTGATACTAAATTGATGTAATACATTGAAGAGAAGAGAAGTTGTAGAGGAGGGAGAATTTATGAGGAATTTGATTGTTTTAGTAAAATTTATTATGACTAGCTTCATTTTCTTCCCTTTCTTTTATCCTTCATTTTTGTGCGGTTACTTGGGAAAATTTCTTGTCCACCCTACTTTCCTAGTTCTGTGTCATCCCTCTCTGCTCTAAAGAAGTTTATATTGCCTATATATAACAAATGCCATTCTGGAAATATGAAGGGGAAGGCCAATATGGAGACTTTTCAACGCATGACTTCTCTACATGTTGAGGGAATTCCCAGTGATGAAAAACAATGAGCTCTTCAAATAAAAGCTAAGTAGGATCTTACAGGAAAGATATGGAGAAGTTTCCAGAAAATGCATGTTTAAATTCCCAGGCCCAGCCATTAATTTTTGCAGCTTCAAAATTCAGATTAAAGAATAAAGCACAGATTCAAATTATACAAAAGAGGAAACAGGAACAACTAATAAAAACTAAAAAAGGAAAGAGCTTTCACCATACTAAATAAGAAAAATAAGTATCATAGAGACTCAAAAAGAGATCATGACAATAAACCTGGATTTTAACAACTCTTTGACGAATTATTAGGAATTCTTTTCTCTTCTTCCAGCCACGGAACTTCTTCTGTATTTGTGTTGCTGCAGAATGGGCTAACCCATCTCCCTGTCCGGCCTTGCCTGCCTTAGAACCTAGAAGAGAAAGAGCACGAGGATCTGACAGTCCAAACTCATCATCCTGGTACTCATTCAACTGCTTCATTTGGAATGACTGCATTCTGAATACTTGATGTATACGATCAGCTGCCTGTGTAGCATTACGAACAGCAGTGAGAGAATCCTTAAGGCATAGGGCATCGGGCATATCACCATAAAACAAAGGTGTTGCAGAACGCTCTGAGACAGTATGCACTGCTTTAACTCCTGAAGCCTCTTGACCACCATCTCTCTTTTGCTCATCCATTGTGAGAGATGCAAGGTGGTCAGTTAATGAGCACTCTGCAAGAAAGCCTGAGATTCCCTTGTGTCCATTCCTAGAAGCAAGATCAGCCGGAGTTCTCCCCAAAGGAAATTCTGGTGATGGATCAGTCAATGCTCCAGGATTTGCACCCATAGTGACAAGGAGAGCAACTGTCCGCTCTCTAAGCAATTGTGGACAAGGAATAACATAAGCACCTCATGTCATGCGAAATAGAGTTAATTTGAGAGTAAAAATTAACAATCATTTGTAATGCCATTGATAGAGTAGTTTATATAGTAGTAGTAATTTGTCTTTAACAAACCATTATAAGCAAGAGAATAAGCCCATGACTTGTATGCATAATTAAATAGCTTCCTTTAAAGAGAAAAACACATTTAATAACTTCACATCATAGGAAAAACTAAATTTCCATGCAGAATCCACATTTCCAAAATGACAGGAATGTGGACAAAATCCAGGCACTAAGAGAATGCCAACCAGATAGATACAATCCATGCTGACTTAACATACTGAATCGTGAGATTCCAATGACACTTACCTGCCACAAGAGGCAGCCCAATGTAGAGCCGTCCATCCATTTACATCACGGAAATTGATATTAACTCCAGAAATAATAATTGGTGCTATGGTCCAATCATAACCAAGAGCAGCTGTTAGATGTAGCACACCCTGTCCCTCCTCATCTAATACATTTGGCCCTTTACCATCTTCAGCTACTTTGTGAAGTAGCCATGAGTACAGCTTCTCTTTCACTTGTCTCTGAAATTGCTGCTCCTTTACCTTCTGCTGGGACATGTCCACATCTAACTTTGTCTCTTCCTTATTTAAATACTCATCTTCTTCTCTCAATGAAACAAGCTTATATATCAGGCTTCTTTTCTCTGTATCATCATCAAGTAATGACTTGTCATTTGAAGGGCGCACTGATTTTGAAGAAAGTAATGCTTCCAATCGCAAATAGAACAGCATTTCAAATGAACTGCAGTAAATATCTTCAACTTCTACATCCTTGGCAAAGCCCTCTCTGTAATCAAATTCCCTCACTTCACTGCAAGCTAACCTATTGGAACATGTTACATAGAAGGGTAACCTTCCAGCCTTATGAGGTGGAGCAAGACAACACAAAACTCCATTGGCTAAAATCTCAGCAGGAACTTCAACTTCCCCAAACATACAAGACCAGTTGCAGTTTGCCACCTGTGGTTGATTCTTCAAAAACGTTCCAATGATCAAAACCTGAGGGTTTTAAGTAGTATAGCATGTCAGAGAAATCTGAACTTCCTTTGCTACTTATGCAGATAAAAAACGAGTTAAACATAGCTAACATACAAGATGCGTATTGTGCAATAATAATTCAACTAAGTAAAATCCAGATGGATCTGATCAAGACAAGAGCAACTGATATTTGAAGCAAGAGGCAGTAAGTTTTTATTATAAAAGTACTCTATGGAAATATATTATATTCAATTTAATTACTTCAAGTAATAAAAATGATTTTTTTCTAAAAAAGGAAAAACAGAACTACAGAGAGAAAAATGACTACCTAATTCGAATCTGAAAAAACAAATACTGCCTCTTTTCTTTAGAAAAGAAATAGCTGTACATTAGAAAATAATCTTAAATCAAAATACTAGTTAATTTCCTTCTTTTCTTTTCATGATTAAAAATGCCATCCATTTAGGAGTACCTCAGTTTCAGAATCAGCATAAGCCCATTTAGGTGAACAATCATATATGCTGAACAGCTGGTCATGAGAGAGGGAGGGACTCAATGAAGAATCATCTATAACTTGCCCAGATTCATCTGTGTTCCATGAGATACCAGATGAGGATTGCATACGTAGATCATCCACCTCTGGAAGCTCTTTACTAACCCATCGAGAAAAGCTGTCAACTTTCTTCAGGCTATCATCTCCCTCTAATAATGGGCGTTTCATAATGAAGGCATTCTCACTCTCAGAACTAGGCTTCAGAGAAAATGGACATTGTGCATCTGTGTGCTGTTCTGAAAAGTTATCCTGCAAAGGCTGTTCTCTTGACTGGCCACTAAAAGTCAACAGGTCAGAAGCAATTTCAGGACCTGCATTATGAGATTCATTTCCTAGCAAACCAGTGGTAAAATCAGATCCATATTCAGAACTCAACAATTGGGCTATTGGCCATTTATGCAACTGTCCTGAATTGTCATCGAAAGGAATCTGTATAAACATATCAAAGAAAAAAAATTAAAGCATTACATACTGTAACAAAATCGTAAATTTAATTTAAAATAAAACAGAAAAACTGTAGATTAAAATGTCAACATAGCACAAATACAATCAAAGATAAATGGCAATACAACACAATTGCTCAACATGGTTGTATAATGTGAATGACCAAGACATGTCCATTATCTAGGATTCAAGCATCAGTTTAGCCTGCTAAATGCTCATACCTGAAGATATGGTATGGTTACTATTGGAAAAGGGTTTAATAACAAAAGATCTTTTCTTCCTTTAAAAAAATCCTACCAACCATACAATTTATTCCAATAATTTTACAATTTTAGAAAAAATATGAATTTTATACTCAGAAAAGAATGTTTTTGAGTAATTTAACTAGATCCAAATTAATCATGCATAAAATTTCATGAAACACATGAAGTGACAGAAAATGGAGTAAATTGTAGATCACCATTCACCTTAATAAAAAATATGACCACACATAGACTGATGACTAACTTCAACGTTGAAGTTGGTAAGTTATATTTTGAAGGTCACTTATTCACTATCCTTGAGGTTGACTCATTCCATTCAGTATTTAAACCTGATAAACTCAATGGTTGGCTTCTAAAGCAGACAAAAAGAAAATTGTTCAGCTAATTTCAATGTGTGGGTCCCTATTATAGCTCAAAGGCATCATGAACCAAGCAATTTGCCACAAACAAAAGCAAGACTACTTTAGGATGCAAAACCTTGAGCTTGCCAATGAATATCAATAGATTTCTTCCCTCCTTTTAAAATCAATTTTAATATGAATAAAAATGACTGAAAAAACGTGAAGACTCCACCATTAAATGATAGATTACTCTTTCAAGAGAACAAAACTTCAGTGTAACGATGTTAAATCCTTCAATATCCCATCAAATACCAATCATCAATTCCCATTATCTCCCTTCCCCAATCTCACTTTTCTCCAGCAACTACACCACCGTGAGAAAAGAGAAGGGGAAGAAAGGGAGTGGGGAAAGGCACCTCAAAATTCATCAAGCACCAAATCCTTTGACAATGACATGGCTGATTCTCAAGGATAAGTGACAATTGCATTAGCTCACACTTCAGCATTTTGACCAAATGATAAATTTTCTTGGTAATCTTCAGATTTTGCACCATCCTAAAAGATGACTACATTACTACTAATCAAACCTCCCCACATGCTACTCAACTCATCAATGGCCACAATGATGACCCAAATAGAGCAAGCATTAGATATTCACATCTCGTATAGCAGTTAAAAAACATTATCATTGGAAATCTTTGAGAAGGAGAATATACTGGATGGTCAAATACCAATTTGCAACTCTGGAGTAGCAATACAGACCAGAAAACAAGAGGGGAGTGCTATACAAATTTAATAACATCTATCCACCAAAATGTAAAGATAATAGCCGCTGAACCATATCAGATCATACAACGAAATCTCAAGTTGAATTTTCTATCTCAAAAATAAAGGTCCCAAAATGTAACTTGCAGACAAAACATGCAGTATAAGCAAAGCAAGTACCTGCCAATCTGATTGAAAAGACTGAGATTTCCCTGCCTCCTCAGCTAGGTTATCCTTACTCGCTAAAAGATCACCCAGAGCAGGTTCTTGCTCAAGAATGTTCCCAACTGAATAGGGTGGAACAGAAGCAAATGATGCAAGATTTGGATCGGTATGTAATCCAGCACTACATGGGTCCAATACACCGTCCCAGGATGCCATGCCATGAACATTTTGGCCCTCAATGAAGGATGCATTGCTTCCTCCGGTTTTATCTCCCTGAACAAGTGGGATATAATTTGTTCCAGAAACTGATGGCTGTCCATGATCACCTGAAAACATTTATCGATGTACAGCAAAAAGAAAATGCCAGAGTTTCAGAAAAGCATATCTATTGACTGCCCACTATCTAATGCAAAAGACCGTAGACCATAATAATATGAAGAATTTGCAGTAATCTTGCTGCTTAGAGGACCATTCCTCATGTGACCCAAAACGAGTGTAATCCAAACATTTTGCTTGGAGAATATCCACTAAAAAATTTCATTAATGGGTGTGAACAAATGAGCTGGACTTAGCCTTGTGTAAAGTATTGATGTGATACATCAAGATATTAAGGCATTGATGGTGTGATCTATTGATCCATGTCACAGAAAAAGCAGAAAGTATATACCATGCAATCAAGATGCAAAAGCTGAAATACCTGAATCAGCATCTTCACATAAGGAAGTTAAAGTGCTAGTTGGGCTCATGGCATCTGTGCTTCTTGAAGGCATATTACTGTAATTAATAGGAAAACCAGATGATGGAGATGTAGATCTGCTATTTCCTGACGTAACATCATCACTATCTGCATTTCCTACAATATTTGTTTTGTTACCCTGAAAAATAGAGAACACATAAAGCATCTATTAATAACCCATCAAGTTTGCATGTAAGTGAAGACCAAAAATACAAAACAGGGAGCATAAATCCCATGTAATGTTTGCACAGCCCAATGGTGTTGAAGTATGTATCATTATTTACAACATATTTATTTCTTTGCACCTCTTGCAGGATATAGTAATTATTTTCGCTTCTCCATAGGCCTTTTAGCACATGGATTTTCTTTTCATTTGGAGAGGACATGGAGGTATGGGGGGCTCCTGCAAGTTGATGTATTTTCATTCATTTTTTCCCCTTGCTACTTTGTTTTAGGTGGGAAAACTATGAAATAAGAAGCATCGTACATTTGACATCTTCACTTGCAACTGCATGATTTGCAGTTTACCACAAACACTTTTATAACAGCATCCTTGATTTGCATTAAGTAAGAAATCAAGGGACTAATCAATTATCATGACATTAAATAAATAGCTTGACATATAAACTGAAGGGCAAATATCATATACGGGTCTTTAAGAAGGCTAAAGAAGTTACCCCATCCATTCATGTCTACCAGACATGGAATAGATATCACTCAATTCTCAGCAAGAAAGTGAAAGACACTGAGACAGGAGCTGGTCTCATCTTAGCATTATCGTTGAAGGTTTAGCATGTAAAAAACATGACAGTGATTCCCACTCCAACTTTAAAAGGAAGTTTAAATGATAAACTGTCAGAAAATAAATTTGGTTTATGCTATCAGAAGCTATAGATGTCAAGTTAAAATTACAACAACGAGAAACCAATAAAGTTTTCTGATTGCAGAGTTATGCATTCAACATATCCATCCCATGGGTAGTAGAGACTGAAATATGAGAGCTGTGTTTCTTGCATCCTCAGAGCAGTCCCTCCTCAAAAGGAAAAACAAATATCAAGAAATAACAACGGTGAATCAAAATACAAAATTACCTTTACTTCCAAGTAGTGGACAAAAACTATGTGCATCATGTCCCTGCAAGTAACAGAATCATAATAAAATTACATTGTGAATCAATTTTTAAAAGTACCAAAAAAAAACTCCAGTCAGAAGAGTGCATCTAAAATTACAACTTCACGGATAACAATGATCTACCAAACAAAAGTCTGAAAAGTTAATTAGTTAATACTCACGGTTCAAGCAACCAATAGCTTCGCCGCTGAAAATTTTCATTTTCTTCCCCATGGGCATAGTAGCAATGTAACACATCAACACTTCCAACCTAAAATTACTTGACAAATGTTATGATCTCAGCAAATAATTTAGTTAATTCCAATAACACAATTAACAAAAAAAAAAAAAAAAGAGTCAGCTCAACTTTTTGTGATTGTTCCATAAGAATTCAATTAATAAGAGACACAATACTTGAGGAATAGCAAGATTACCTTCAACTTTTCATGAGCTTCCTTCACAGTCTTTCCATCTTTTTTCTTCCTCCAATTATGTCCATCCTTTCTAAAATATCTCAGCACCTTCCGATCAAACAGAAAAAGTGAACCACCTACAACCACAATATACATGTCAAGCAATGTTTTAAGAACGATAAATAATACAAAGCAAGATTTAAGTGTGAATGCCAACAGACAAATAAGAACAATAATCTAGAAACTACTGGACTTGAAAAACTGTACTACATATCACACAAACACACATTGCTGGCAATCTGGAAGTGCTTGCATTCTTTGAAAAGAACTGTGTCAGTCATCAAAAGGAATTATTAATGGATTCTGATGAATCTCTAATTAGGACAATAACAACATAACCATACCAAATCTCAATCATTGGCACCTTGTCTAGCCTGTTATGGACACCCAAAACTCACGTTTCCCCAAAGCCAACATTGTGGGTGTCCAAAACAGGTACCCAAATGTACTCCTAGATTACTATCATAACAACTGGCATAAATTTTGTACACCAGTTACAGGAGGTATGAACAATTCATGTCAGATTAGCGAAGTTAATATTTTGGGGCAACAAATTCAACCACTTGTGCATATAACTACTATATGAGAAAAAGTCCTTTTGATGAGGTGGCAATAAAGCACCATAAATACACAATGACCATACTTGGGGGCCTGTTTGGGGGTTCTGGAGTAATTTGAAACATCCGATAATTACGGAGAATTTCACATATTTCAGCAGGCCGCAACCACCGATGCTGGGCTTCATATTGTAATTGCTGAACATCTGCAAATTGAATATCAATAGCTTAGCCATTTTATAACTATCTATTTACAAGGAAAAGTAAAGTGAGGAAAGATAGCTTAAAAAATCAGAAAATAGACACAGAAATTCCATGTCTTATGAGGAAAGAAAACTTAAGGAATCAAACAACAGCCACAAAAAGTCCCTGTATCACTCTTATCTAAACAGAAAATAATATTCAAATGAGCAAAAGTGCATGCACAAGTGAAAACAAGAAAGTAAAATGCATGTTGAGAGGCAGGGAGAAGCAAGAAGAAAACCTATGTCAGTGAATTATTATTAACTAGTGAGTTGCTCATTTTGCACTCAAATTTTAGCACAAAGCTATGTTATTTCTCATAAAGCCAATATTACTTCACATTAGGATGCTAGGACTTGTTCTGCCAATATGGAGGTTAAATTGGGAGCACAAGTCATTCGACAAGTGGCAAAGTTAGATATTTGGGATCAATCATATAACAAGATGGTAAAATTGATGAAGATGTAAATCATAGAATCCGGGTTGGGTACTATAAATGAAGAAAAGTTAACAGGGTTATATGTGATAAAAAAAGTTCCTAATAAGTTGAAACAAAAGTTTTATTGCACTGCTATAAGACCAACAATGCTATAGGGAAGTGAATGTTGGGCTGTAAAGGGAAAACATGAACATAAAGTGAGAGCAACCGAGATGAAGACCTGAGATGGATATGTTGTCATACATATTAAGGAGAAAATGGTAGAGAATCATCTAAGGTGGTTCAAACATGTCCAAAGACAACCATTGGGTGTGTCGGTGAGGAGGGTGATCAAGCAGTATAGAGCCCTTTAAAGAAAGGTAGAGGAGGAACGAAGCGAACCCTCGATCAAGTTATAATACGGGATCTATTGGTTAATAATCTATCTAAAGATTTGGTTTTTGATCAATCACAATGGCGCCGTTTGATCCATGTAGCCAACCTCACCTAGTGGGAAAAGGCTTTGTTGTTGTTGTAGGATGCTATGAGAATTTTTTTTAAAATGTATGGATGCCATGAAAATTTTTTAGGTGAAAAAGTTCTCCAATTGTAGGATTTAGTATGGTGTATGTCTCAATTACTACACCAAGGGCACATGAGCTATAATCAACCTTCCATTTAGTCCAGTCAAGTTCTTGCTCTTAGTGTAGTACCACAGTAATGAGAAGCAGATGCTGCAACAGTATTCCGAACAAATTAAAAATTTATTCCTGCCTCACAAGCATTACTCAATAAAAAATCTTGTGAACTTTATTGTAAGGTCAAAAGAGAATACAACTCCAAATCTAGCATTCAGCAAGATAATAATTAACAAACCATTGGAAAATCTTCATCGGTTCATCCACACTCTTTTTCTCCCTCAGCAGTCAATTAATAGGGTCAATAAACCAATTGGGAATCTAGCAAACTCTTTTAAATACATGTTTAGTAAATTGAATAACTTCTTCAAGTCATTTAACTGTATGAGCTGTAGAATCTTAACCAACAAACATTCACTACAAAGCCTTTACACATCATTAAAACCAGCATCCTCCATGCTTACGAAGTTCTTTAAGTCCATATCATTACACCTGCGTCTTTCATTCAGTTCCTCTATCTGCACTCACTCCCTAAATTAAAATTACATAGTCTGACTATAAGGGACTTCTGTTGCCCTAGACCAGTCTGATACACTATTCCATTCATAAGGAAAATTTAATTTAAATCAATCCTCCGGTAGGTTATGGCATCAGTTGACTTGATGCAGCCCAAGATGCACTGCTCCAAGAATGAATTCCCCCTGTTTTGAGTAGTGGGAGTGGGTCTGAGCAAGGATGGACTAATATGTTTTATCCTCAGAAAATTCAGCCTACCAGAAAATTAGACGCAAATAAGCATTAGACCATTTTGACAAACTGAACTTGAAGCCAAAGATTCTGGCCGACACATTTTGTTATGTATTCCAATGAACATCTAGTCATTCAAATGAAACGAGTCTGCATGCAGTCTAAATCCTTCATATCCAGACACAGCCTCGTGAATGCCATCAAAGACGCCTTTTCAGGCACCATAGCGATTGGGAACAAATTCTTATCTCAATAAGAAACGAAAATTGCTTATTTTTGGAAAATTTGAAACCCCATCTAGATTATCTCTAATTTTCTCAACCTCAGAATAGACTAAACTACAGTAATGCTCCATCTCAGAACACTTAGCTCCAACAATAGTACCATTCAACGTGGAAACGCAACTGGATAAAACACGAATGAAATTTTGAAACTTCCACAATTCGCAATCGCAACCGCAACGAAGATTTTCGGAAAAGATGCCACAGCAAGAAAATTAAGTGATCCAAAAATGAAATGAACAGTAAACCAAACAAAAATCGTAAGAAATATGACCTAATCGATGATGACCCGCACCATAAGAAGCTTGCTCCGCCATAACGATGACTGAATCAGAGATCAACGCGGTGTAAGAAGATAATGATAAAACCCTGCGAAAGTAACTGTGTTCTTTTTCGCTCCTTCCAGTCAGCTTCTCAGCAGTGACGTGAGAAAGTGAAACACCACGCCGGAAACTTTCGATTTTTTTTTTTTTTTTGTGAGAAGAAAAAATTAAAACATTAATTCCGAAAATGTGACCAACATCCAATAGAATTCCGCCATTTGGACAGTAGGTCGATATCCGGATTCACATAGCCTCCTCCTTTTCTTCGAATCCGCGTGAATCTAATGGACGCTGTAATGAAAATCTCAATTCTCAAACGATGACCGCCAACAACTACACAATCATTCATTCAAAAAAATGAAAGGAAAAAAGGGAAAATGTTTTTAGATAATTTGATGAATTCATTTGATTGATTAATTAAGATAAAATATTACAATTATTTTCTCATCAAAATGAGTTGAACTTGATAAGATTGCAAATTAAGTTCGTTAAAAAAAAATTTTATTTATAAATTCCCACTATTGCGAATGCTAAAATATAATTTTCCATTCTTTATAGTTCATAATAATGCTTAGATGAACATATTGCAACAAAGTTTTTATAATTAAAAGGGTAGACACTCAAGGTTTAAGGTTATAACGGAAATCACATAGTTAACCTTTTCATTTATTTATAGAGTAGCTTTCATGTTATTATGTTGTAAGATAATTGACCTATTCAACCAAAGTTAATAGGAAGTTATTTTTTTAATAATAAAAATTTATTGACATATTAATATTATTTTTTTATCTGAATTATTTGACTTATAATTATTCTGTTTTAAATATTGGAGCTAATTGAGGAGTTTTGCTTTAGTGCTAATTATAAAACATATTATCTCACAAATTTATAATTCTTGTTGCAAACAATCCTTTTGATCACATATATATACTAAAAGGAGTTTTTATATATAAATAAGTATAGTTTCATGCAAATGATTAGAAGAAGTAAATCTTAAGAAAAGCAATGTGTATAAATTAGTTTCCATTAAATCTTAATCAAATGATCATAAAAGGTTAAAGGATGTTGCCGAAAAACCGATGCATATCATTTTTTTTTTTATCTTAATATTGTACTTATAATAAAGATCAATTTTTTTTTGTTAAAATAAACTTATAAATATGGTAATGTAATAGAGTAATAGACATTCTGAGTTAATTATTTGATCTAGTAGTAGTGATAACATGAGAATCAAATATAATTATTTATATATTACTATTGAATTGACTCATTTTTAATTTTTATGGATGGAAGTGATGATTGGATGGTCAAGTAGGCGCGGAGTATGGAGGAGAAAGGGGAAATAGTTTTTTTTTTTTTTTTCCTAGTTTCCCACGTGGTGTAACATCATTCATATGTCATAACAGCGTAATATTAATGTATATGTTTATGGGAATCAATATTATAAAATGTAATCCTATATACATGTGTACATAAATCCAACCAGACATCTAAATTAATTTTTTTTAACTAAAATCACATGTAATTCCCATTCATACAGTCAAACTAAAGGAGCCATAAAATTTAAATAGACTAAAATATATTTTTAATCCTTTAAGTTTACATGAGATATATTTTTGGTCCTTTAATTTTATAAAGTATACTTTTAGTCCTATAATTTTAACACTGTTAATTTTACTAACGGAAAATGCAAACTCAAGTGATAATGGTGTAAACTTAAGTGATAATTGTGTAATTAAATACTATTAAATTTAAATTTAAAATATGGATATATATAAAATTTGCTTAATTAAATTATATTAGTTATCACTTGAGTTCGCCACGTCAGCATTTTTCATTACCAATATTAACGGTGTTAGTGTTTTAGGACTAAATGTATAATTTATAAAGTTAAGGGACCAAAAATATGTCTTATATAAAACTTAAATGACTAAAAGTATATTTTAACCAATTTAAATATTGACAAAATGTTATTAAATGCTAATATATTTAAAAATAATGATGACCGGCAAAAAAGTTATTATTAATTATGTTTGTGATAAATAATAAAAAAATATAATTTATAAAATTGAGGTATCAAACTAAAAATTTATATAAAGTTAGATGGTGTTAGTTAGATAAAGTTTAGGATAAATGATAGAAAAAGAATATGAAAAATTGAAAAAATCCTAAATTAAATTTGTTGCCTAAAATTGATAAGAAAATTCCTATATTTGATAAGCAATTCACAACTCTTTGATAGGAAATATCTTATTTAAGATTTTGGAATTTTCATATTTTTTTATGTCATTTTTCATAAAGTTTAAAAACAATTTTTTATTTACTTACGAGGTGGGTTCAAATATTTGGTGGCAATGATTATTTATTAGTTTAAGTGTGAAGAGGGAGGCTTCGTCGGTCAAGATCGTACGCGTCATTATGATTAAATAAAGTTTACTACATGTCACCAAATCTGTGCGAAACAAAGAAAAGTCTACAACGTTTTTCAAGTCACCGCCATTTCATTTTCTTCTTGTGTTTTTTACCAGTGAGACCAAAAATTATGTCAGTCTCAATTATTTTTAACCCGAGAAGGAACTAGACAAAAAAAATGAGAAAATGTTTAAAAAAATAGAAAAAATTGTATTATAGTTTTATTTAGCTATTTAGTAACACCAGGAGTTAATTATTTTAGAGTAATGATACAAATAGTATGACACATTCATGAGTATTTTACGATGAAAGGCCACCATGAACCATGAAAATGAGTCTGTTCTATAAAATCTAAATGTAAATGAGTTGTGCTTTTGGACTCTTTCGGATCTGGTCTATGCAAGTCCGACTTATTCAAATATTTAATCATATTCAAGCAAAAAAAAATATTTAATCATATTTAAATATATTATGATTAAAAGATACTCCATCCATATGTTCCTTAGCATAAGACTTATTTAAAAAGTTAATCTCAATTCTAAGTATAAGATATATTTGTCATATTTGTTAATTTTTTTCCTTAATGATACTCTTTCAAAATACAATTAAGGATATTGTGACCAGAGTGTTTTAAAAAATACATGTTATATTAACTAATTTAGCTAATTTTCTTAATCTAATTGGACACCGTATTAAACATTTTCTATTGGATGTTAAGAAACTTGCTATTTGTTAATTATATATATCATACAACACATGTTTTCCCATTTGTTACCTAGAGTCTGCGATAAATAACACTGTCTATATTTAATGAAATGGATTACATATACACACACTTAAACATGAGGTTTTAGATCTGAGTTTGTGTATATATATATATTTTAAAAACATTTATGAAATTTTAAATTATACTTGACAATATCAAAATTTGTCTAGACAATATAATATTAGATATTATATCTATTCTTGATATAAGATCTCGTTTATACTACAAAATTAGAACTTATTTTAAAAACTAGATGTAGTATCTCAAAGTTCTTTTTGGCTATTAATTTATAGGGTTAAAGTGAATTTTCACCCTAAAATCAAATAGGCAGATCTATGGGAATCTTATAAAAGTTATAGGGCGGAACTAGGGGTGGGAACATGTAAGAGGCTTGTAGCTTGGCCTATTCCAAACCTAGTCAGGTCTGGCCTGAAAAATTAAAAGGTGAAACAACCACCGTTTAATTAACAAAATAACTATATATTTATCAGAGTGTTGATCAAAGTTACCCAGATAATGAGATTTAAGCGGAATTTAAAATTTTCAAAACATGATAAAGTATATGCATCATGAGCCCTAGAGTGTGACAATATACATTAATCCATTCATACTCACAAACAAACAGAAGCCCTACTTGGTCAAAGTACAATATGCTTCTGTTGACTTCCTTGACGGACCCAGACATGAACTATCACCTAGAAAAATTTGGTAACCATCAGTCCAGCTTATTATGAAAATTAACATGTACTAGTGAGGTGTCAAGTGGAACATTTTATATATCAAAATATTAAAAACACAATTCACTAGTATCCACATCATAAAATTTCATATCATAAATGAAATATCATAAATTAGGTGTTACAATTTCTTATTAACACAATTCCCAAGATAGCTCCCCTCACTCCAGCCGAACCGCCTTATTTCCTTCGACTAAACCCATGGGCTAAGTTACACCCGTGTTACTGGTTACTCAAAAGCTCGCTGGTCAAGTGATGAGAACCGGCCAAAATCCTCAGAGCACCTGTCCCAAACCATGGGTCTTTTCCCCTCATTGAATTTGTGAGGTGTCATAAGCCCTCATTGAACTGGTAGGCTAGTCCCTCATTGAACCGGTGGGACAATAAAAAGCCAACCATTGTGCACAATGGAAGCATCACCACGTGGTGGATTTAACTTTATCATCTTCTCTCAATTCTTCCCATTCCAAAATTATCATAATAATTTAATGGGGGAATTTCTAGAATAAACATAATAACCATGTCATAATATCTCAATTTACAATATATTTCAACATTTCAAATCATAAGGTTCCACAAGGAAATTTCTAAAAAAACAATCATAATCAGTTCAACAAATGCTCACAGGCAACATATCAATAACATAATGAACATAATAAGTGGAAAGTGGTTACCTCTCGCCCAAGTTAATTAATTTACACAGCTCTCAAATCAGGAGCTCAACTCACTCCACAATTCAATCTTCGTGGCGTAGGCTGAAACGAGGATGATTGACCGCTGTTTTCTTCCTTTGTTCCCGACGACAAGAACAGGGGAAATAATTTACTTCAGCTCTACTCTCTCTCTCAAGCTCAGCTCTCTTCTTCCTCTCTTTCAGCTTTCTCTCTCTTCTTCTATTTCTTTGTTTTCTGGTTTCGACGAAGTAGTGGAGGATGAACGAGAAACGAAAACACCATTATATAATAAATATTGCAGGTTCAGACCGAAGGGCTATGTCCAGTTGAAAGTTGGCGTGGTGCTCGATAACTGGCGAAAGCATGGACTGTTCTTGCGTGTTGCAGCTGAGAAGGTTAATGCTTCTGAGTTCTTCTTTTCGGTGCCTTGGAAAGAGGAAAGGTAAGGTGATTGTGACATAAAATAAAAATTCTGGGTTTGTCTTTATGTTGGTGGGCCGAGAGAGAGACCAGGCAAGGCAGAAGAGTAATGGCATTAGAAGGAGCATGTGGATATCAGTCTCTAATTCGTGACTCAGGCATCAGCAAAGAATAATCTATGGTTATGAAAACCGGATCGAACCGACCGGTTTGGACTGGAAACCGGCGAATCGGCCAAGATACCGGCCCGGTATAGCATGGAAACTGGGGTTACCATCTGAACCGGACAACTCGTAGTGAACCAGCATGAACCGCCGAGCCAAGCTAACAGACGCTTTTTTTCCCTTAGAAAGTCGCCTGATTCCTAATTAATTCCTTATTCTAATTATTCTTTTCCATCATTAAATGAATAATAATTCTTTTAACCCAAAATTACTCCATTAATTCCCTTAAGATATCCCAATTTCAAATTCCAAAAGTTTGGGATGTTACAAAAGGTCAGGCCAAGCCCTCTTTCAAAGTTGTTTTACTTAACAGGTTAGGCCTAGGTCTAATAATAAGCCTATTAGGCTTGTCAAGGCGGCTTGTTATGAGGGTAAAATTGTAACTATTCTCTCCATCTTATGTATAGGAATGTTTTTGGCCTATTTAAACTAGGCTTATTTGAAGTATGCTTGGTTTCAACTTGTTTGAAGTAGACATATTTTAAGGTGAGGGCTGTGACCTGTTATGCTACTTACAAAATTTTTAAATTAACAAGCCACGAGCCAGGCCAAGCTGGTATACAAGATAGGCTTAGGCCCAAAAAAAAAGTCTATAACAGGCTACAAGCTAGGTTCAGGCTACTTTACTTCAAAACAGGCCTGACTTCCAACAAGTCTGATCTGTTAAGGGTGAAGCCTGATCTGTTTCCACCCCTAGGTAGAGCACATAATCTTTCAAAAACCCTTACTATTTTTCTCTTTAAACAGTGAACATTATTAAGTCAAGACTTTTTTCAATGTTGACTTTACATATGATAAAGGTTAAAATTATTAATCACACTAGTTATGAAAGATTACTTGCGAAATTAAGCTATAACTTTTTTTTTGAAGTGCACATATCTTTTATGAAAATATTTTAGAAATAAAAATTCACTTTAATACTAATTTATAAGGAAAGTGACAGAAAAATATGACTTAAAATTCAAAATCTTGTTAACATTGGTAATGAGATTAACAAAAATAATAAAGTAATTAACAACTTATTTTATTAAAAAAAATCATCTATTTAAGATTTTAAAATTCAAATAATATTTTCTTAAAATTTTCAACGATTTATATTGTCAAATGGTTGAAATGGTTCTTGGAGTTGGAAGTTTTAAAATGAAAGAGAGAAAAAGTTGAAGCCCCAAATAAGGAAGAAAGTATTACAACATCCTAACCCTGGCCGCTACTGGGCTCCAGTCAAAGGCCCATTTTGATTATATTTAAATATTCCTCTATGGGCTTACTAGGCTATCTTTTTGCATCTCAACAGATTTTTTTGTTGTTGCAACCACTGGGGATTTGGGCCACCAAGCATGGGCTCTCTGCTCCGGCAAACCCTGCAACCATGTTCTTTTTCCTAATCGCAGCAGCCTCCATATTGCTTTGTGCAGCAACAGAGCTCTTAAATCTAGGTTTTGAAATTCAAACCGAATCATTCAGTTTGGACTAGGAAACAATGAAACGGCCGGTAAACCGGTCTAGTCAGTGACCAAAACGGTTCACTTTTTTTTAAAAAAAAAATCGATTTTTTGAAATTTTCTTTAAAACTTCATATTGATAATAAAAAAAATCTTTAATTTCTCACTATTTTGGTCTTGATTAGCTCTGGTTTAACTCAAATTTGATCCAGTGACCATTGATCAATTGTTATGACTGATTTAGTGGCCGGTCTGAATTTAAGAACCTTCTCTTAAACCCTCTTATGTCAATGACATGTTTCCCATAAGGACAATGGTCTTTATCATGCTCATATCAACCACATGAGGAGCAAATGAGATGTACACCTTCATATTCAATTCTCTTCTCCTTGTCGTTGACCACGATAATAGGCAATAAAGGTTTTGACGGGTCTAGGTCAACGCAAATCCTGGCAAAACACCCCTTACTTCATTTAAGGGTGGTCATATCCACCTTCAAAACCATGCCCTACCTGACTTCCCAGAACAAAGAGAACCCCCTTACCATAATAGTCCATAGGTAGTTGGGACATTAAATTATTTAACTTTTAATTTGTAAAACGTCACACTTATTTTCAGTACGATTGTGCGGTTACATTATCAATTCAATGAACTCATTTAAGTCTTTTGATTGCGAGCGAACTAGATTTTTTTTAATTCAATTGAAATCTTTTGTTTTAAGGTCAAGGCTGCATGTTACAAATTGAAAGTATGATTTCATGGGTTTGGAGCCTCTAATGTGCTTCAATTTCTCTAACACTTCTTCTGTAATAATCAAACTTCCCAAATATTTTTTTGTTTTTGTTTTGATAATTAGATTTTACTGTCATTTTAACATCCCATGGGCATGAAATGACGTAGTTTTAAATTGTTTTCATATTTTTTCAAAAAAAAATCAAAATTTCTCAACTTTAGATTATTTTTCCTCGAAAATCATAAAAAGATAAAACCACACGTTATTTCATGTCTAGAAGATACCAAAATGATACCCATTTTATGCAAAATCTATTCATCACAGGAAGAAAGAAATAAATAAAGAAAGAAAAACATTTATGAGATTGCGGCAATACAAAAATCAGAGCGTTAAAAAAGGGTAGATTAGAGGCCCCAAACCCTAATTTCATTTAAGGACGGTGGGTTCCAGAGGAGGCATATCTAGTGTTTGAATAATTATAGTAGTAATAATGATACTGATAATAATAAAACTTATATCAAGTTGCTTAAATTAATCTATAAGATTAAGTTTATGGGTGAATTTACAAATGCACAAAACACACGTTAACCACTAATAAAATCAAAATAACAAGTGTTTAGTTTTATAAGTGAAATTATATAAGCATTTTAATAACTAACTATTGTAATAAGTGTCCATATGAAAATTTATAAATATTTATTTTTAGCAACTTACAAATCTTTATTTACTATATAGCCAACATACAATATATCAACTCCAAAGATATTCACACCACATCTTAATTAAGACGTGAAACTCCTTCAGTAATGTAAAAAAACGAAACTGGCGATATAAGAAACAAGGGTTAAGGGGCAATAATACACATGAAGTTTTCCCAAAAGAGCACCCAACACCATAAAGTTTTTTTTGGTCCAAAAGTACCCATAATGTTACCATTTGAGCTCAAAAGTCACTGAAAATGTTAAGTAATGGCAACGTCCATTTCCTTCAACGTTAAATGCTCACATGTAATAATACGTGGCAAAGGGAGGGGTTGAACCAAAAATCGACACTGAACCAGAAATCAACGTTTTGCAGGGACGAAGCAGAGAAGCAGAGATTCAACTGAGAGCAAAGCAAGTGTGAACCAGAAATCGACAGGGTGGAGGTGTGAGGAAGGAGAGATTCAATCGAGATGGAGCAATGGACGTCTTGGATTTGTGAGGAACCAGAAATCGTCGGCTAACCGAAATGGAGGATCGAGAGATTGTGCAAGAAATCAAATCTGAACATAAATGGCGTCGTCTTCAACATCGACGACTGGAAAAAACTTGAAAGCAAGAAGGAAGGTCATGTTGCTTAGATGACCTAGTCGCGAGGAACACTACGAAGGTCGGATTCGGTATTGCCATCACAATTTGTTGGCTCCTCGATGGATGTCGTGGTCCAAAGGAAACCCAGGTAGGAGGTTCTACGAGTGCCGCAATTACTACCAGGTATGTTTTGTTGCTTTGAGGAATGATTAGCAATGGGGTTGTTATTTATTTGTAACGAGCTGAAATTTACTAGGATGGTGGCTGTGGTTTTTTTTGAATGGCACGATGGTGCCTTAGGGGAAAGGGAAAATGCAGTTATTAAAGATTTACTCAATGACATAGACAAGTTGTACGAGGATAACAAGCAGCTTAGAAGAGGGAATGCCTGCGGGAGGTGGTATGAAGAGCTGCTTGCAGTTGAAGGTGAGATGATGAAGCTGAAATATGAACAAGAAGTGAGAGAAAATGAAGTGAAGAAGGGGAAATTGAAGTTAAAACTTGCATTAGCAACATTATTATTGAGTTGGGTGTTGATGGTGATAAGGTATTTGTAAGGTATTTGTAATGTATTTGCAGGGGAAATATGAACAATGTTGAAGTGGTCTGTAATGTATTTGTTCTTCCATATAAAAGTGGTCTATAATGTATTTGTTCTTCCATATAAATTATTGAAGTGGTCTTTAATGGTCTGTAATGTATTTGTTGGTGATGGGTTATATGTACCTATGTGAAGGTTATGCTTTTGGTAATCATGGGTAAAGTAGTTGATGGGACAATGCAATTTGAGTTATGTATGTTGTTGTTGGGTAAAACAAATGGTAGTATTGTTATAGTATTGTGTATATTATAATTTGTTGTTGAAGAAAATTTGTTGATGGGGACAATGCAATTGGTGTATTTGTTATGTATTTCTTTGTGATAGTATTGTGTATATTATAATTATGTAAAGCATTCATGGTGTTGCTAAGTTTTTATCCCCTTATTCTTTCTAGCGCCGTGTTATGCTAGAAGTACAAAATTGGTATAATGACTGTGTCTATACTCAATATGATCAAAATTAACAACAATTTCACCATGCTTACAACCCAAGCGTGGCATCAGATTTCAACATATCTCACTCATATATTTCAACAAGATTACATCTTTGTCAGGCCCTGAGATCGACACAAACTAAAATGACAGAAGAGCACGACAAAGCTGAATCACAGATGTCAAACCATTATACAAAATAGTTACTTTCATTCTTCAACTAAAATGTCTTAACATCAAAGTTGAATATTCCAACTTGGTTACATCAAAAGTCGATTAGATTACATAACCAACTACTTTACAACAATAGTAGTCCTAAATACTGACATAACCACAATATTTACATAACCAAGTAGACTAGATGGACACATCAAAAGTAGACTACATTACATAACCAACTACTTTACACATCAAAAGCATGCATATTTGAGTTGGATTTGCTATTATCAATCTACCCTTGTACTGCAGCAACATAATTTAAAAAATGCCAGCACAATGTAGCACTTTCAGTACACTATCAAGGTAATTACAGCAAGAAACAAAAGCATTAAGCCTTTACAACAGGTAACCTATCAGCTAGCAGCATAATTACAGTCAGCCTAAACAATCAAAAGACATAAACTTGTACACCTTGTGTACCAAAATTCAACAATCAGTCTAGTAAGGTCTAGTACATAACCAGTGAATACAACAAAAATTACCAGTGAAATAGTGAATTCAGCAAGCAATCAGTCCAACAAGGTCTAGTACAGGACATATGAATATTAATCACCTCTTGCAAGAAATAGAAATTGCCTAAGCCTATAGAAACTTGATTGTCAAGTCATCAAATGACTCAAAACAGAAACTTAAATATTAAGGGGGTTGAAACTCAATAACCTTTTGCATGTCGAACATGAGGGTGACAGTGTCCCCATTGCCTAAGCCTAAAGAGGTTTGGATCCACTGTAGGAACCAAGACCAGTGAAGGCTATTTTCTTTCTCTACCAACCCAAACGCCAAAGGGTATGACAAATCGTTACCATTGATAAATCCCAATTTTCATATTTTTATCTCACCTTATTCATTTATTTTGGGGATTATTTTAGGCTAATTTGGAATTATTAGATAATATTTATATTGTTAGCCTATTCTAGGAAATAATGTAAATATGAATTAATTATAAGATATTGGGCTTAAATTATTAAATTATTAATATTCTGATTAAACAATATCTCTTGATATATGATAGATTGTGATTTTATAAGATCCTATGGTGCATATTTTTCAGGATAGCTAAAAGGAAATTCAATGGTGAAATTTTATGGGACTATTTGAATTTTATTGGGCTTAAGTTAATACCCTAAAAGCCCTCTCTTCCTCCTCTTTAATTAACCTAGCACACAGAGCCGCCAGGGGGAGACACCATGCGATTGAGAGAAGACGAGACGCTGAAAGCCGCAAAACGGAAGAACGCCGAAAACGAACGAGCCGCGAGGCAAACTAAAGAAGGAGAAGCACAACACGTCGCGAGGATAGTTGATTCACGCTGGAACTGAAGGAACAGGATCGCATCTCATCATTATATATCTATTGCTTTTCCTCTTTTCCAATTCACATACGCAAAGCTACCATACAGTATTGAATAATTGGCCTCATTCAACTACCATCAAGTCTCCGCGGGACCCACGAACATCACACGACCAGAAACTAGTTTTACGCAATCTCTTCATCATATGGCTTTGACGTGTTCGGCTGGAATGGTTTTCATGGAAGCTTAAACTCTTGGGGAGACAATTTGGGAGGAGCATGGAGGAAGCTAAGGCCTGGGCTTACACATGAAGATCATAAGGGAGTGTTGTTCTTTTTATCTTTTTAATTCAAGACTTGAAATAATTTAGTTTTAAATGATTTCGAGTTGTGCTAATTGAGAACAATCTAATTTTAGATTGTAAACTTATTTCTTCTGGATTAGACTGATAATTTGAAGTTTTATGCTTATTGTTGAACTCTTGTTTGCAACCTTTGGATTGTCAATTAAATTAGTAATTGAGTTTTCGTTATTGATTTAATTGTTAATTTGGTTTATCATCTTAATTGTTTAATTGAGTTGATAAATTATCTATTGTTCAATTGGATAATTGTAAACAAGATTTCTAAATTATTTTGGAATCAAAGGTGTTGGATTTTAATGAGTTTAACTAGCCACCACTTATTCCATTATGAGTTTTCTAGTGGAATATGTGCTATTGAGCTTGAGGGTTTGCCAAGTTTAAATTAGGTAATTGAATTCATTAATTTCAATATCTCGTTAACCTCCCTTGGGTCTAATTAATTAATTTGGGCTAAAGAAGTCGACTCCATGCAATTCCTAAGTTGTCCCCTTCGTCATCATAACTGAATTAAATCATTTTATTTTATTTTCTTTTAATCGACTTTTTATTAGGATTTTAATTATTCTCTCATAAGAAAACCCCCTAAAAATTGCATTCAAATTCATATAGCTTAGTTTCATTCTCATATAGGTTTTAGAGTCAATTGCATTAATACATTTAGTTAGTTATTGCATATAGGTAGTAGTAATTTGCATTCTAGTTTAGGTCCATTTACGTTCCACTGCATTTTTTTATCACTTGAAAATTAGTCCTACAGAAAACTCACAGCTTGCTCCTTGGGAGAATGACCTAGGTTGACCCTAAACTGCATAATTAATTAGGACCTAGTTTAATTGATCACTTTAACGACAAAAGTAGCTCGATCAACCATCAATACCAACCGCTGTCAGCAAAATTCCTCTTCACTTTCCTTTCAAAAATGTCTCATCCACACCAATCAATGGCCTACAACCTTCTTTCCACCCAACCTACAGTCAAACAACTAGAAATATTAGTGAAATATATCAAAAATATATACATTTCAACTATTAAGCATATTATAGAATTATACCTTTGAAGCGTTGAAGCATAAATACATCATTTTGAATATTCTTCTTCCATGTTGTAGTTCCTCAGTGCTGACCTCAACAAACACATCTGACCTAGGATTGATCTTCTTAACTCATTGCACTATGCCTCCAACTTCCCAAATTTATCCTTGAAACTCCCTTCCATTTCATCCATTATCTTCTTCTTCGTCCTCTTACACTTATATACATTCACGTTTACCTTTAGATCCATCTGAATTTCTTTCTCCATATCTTTTGTCCTCAATTGAGGGGTTTCTTACACCTTGTCCTTGAAATGTTCAGCCAACCACATAGCTGATGCTCTTGGATTCTCATATACACGTAGACACATATGTTCATTAAGAAGTGACTTCACCTGCCACCTTGCCACTAGGCCATATGTAGATGCATATAGTGTAAAGGGGCATCCATCTTCACACACAACCCTAAAAGTAGTCCGGTCACTTCTCACAATTTTCAGGTTCACACCATGGGTGATGGAATAATTATCTATGGCCCTCTTCATGACTTTTTTTGTCTTCAAATGTCATCCCAACAGCAAGAGAAGGCCTACTAGCCTCACCATCAGCAATCTGA
Organism: Acacia confusa; assembly: GCA_037074495.1. Classification (NCBI taxonomy): domain Eukaryota; kingdom Viridiplantae; phylum Streptophyta; class Magnoliopsida; order Fabales; family Fabaceae; genus Acacia; species Acacia confusa. The sequence continues at coordinate 7,668,165 of CM073504.1, read as the reverse complement.
AGCACAGTTTGCTCTTCCGTAGTCCCATCATCCCTTTCACTGCCCAAGTCATCCTTATCATCTCTTTCATTGCCCAGCCCATCCTCATCTATATTAGTATCATCTTCAACATCCAGCTCCACAACTTCTAAATCATCACACAAACTAACTTCTTCCGAATATACTAGATGTTTGAGGAACATAAGTGACATCATCACTAGCATCATCATCTTCAGTTTGAAATACAACTTGCTGCATTTCCATTTAACTAGCATCTCTCACAACATCCTCCTCAAAACCAAGAAACTCAATATCACTATAGTCATGATAACATACTGTTTCCTCAATCACACCTTCCACATTTCCTTTCTGTGTGTTGTCTTCATTCACTATGTCAGGTTGGATAACCACTTTGTCCTTATCCTTTGCTGCCACGACCACTAAACAGTACAGCAAACAAATAAAATCACTTATGGCAATTTACACAAGCAAGGAAGAAAAAACCCAAACCAATCAATAGCCTAATTTATTGTGCCAATTACTTCTAATGATAACCTACAACTCATATACAAGTATCTAAAAAACCCAAATCAAAATTCAGTAATTTAGGCAAGCAATGCAAAAGTCAATTTAGGACAAACTGACGATGGCCAGAGAAGGTTTCTATATAATTGAAAGCCTAACCATATATTTAACCAAGCAATGCAAAAGTCAAGGAAGGCCTAATCATGCTCAAATAAACAAAGTACAACAAAGCACTCTGTGCTTTAATCTAGCTAATGAACAATGCAAACATCAAAGAAGTATGTAAATCAGGCCAACAATTTAAGTGAAGAAACAACATAACCAAGAACAATCGAGGCATTACTATCATATATCATTCGAAAAAGCAAAGAAAAAAATAACTACAGGCAAAAAACATAGAAGGAAGTTAAGGATCGACATCAGGCTTACAAGGTGGATGGGAAAATGCAAGAACTTGAAATGGAGAGCAATCGACAGAAGGAAGTTGACAGGTATTCACTAGCTCAGTTGCAATAAGTTATCGTCGCTGTGTACTTCGCTCACCAGCTCGGAAATCCTCTGCTCACTTACTCCCAAATCGATAAGAAAACCCTACCGATCTTAGCTACCGTCGTCTCTCACTCACTAACTCACATCTTTAGTCCTACCGAAGGTCAGATTTGTCGTCCCCAATCGTTCTTCTTTCGACTCGCCATGAACCCTAACTCCTTACTTCCTTACTTAGCTCAGCCCCAAATTGAAATCTCCTTCAATTCCTAATACCGCTATGATTTTACGTTTTTTAGGTTTCCTGTTTCCCCAATTTTTTTTCAATTTTCCACCCTCATTATACTTGTCAGCATTTGTTCTGTGATAAATCCCAGTTTTACTATATTTTATCCCACGTTAATCATTTATTTTGGGGATTATTTTAGGCTAATTTGGAATTATTAGATAATATTTATATTGTTAGCCTAATTTAGGAAATAATATAAATCTGAATTAATCATGAGATTTTAGGCCTAAATTAATATTCTCATTATTATCTTGTGATTTAATAATATTTCTAAATATATGGTATTATGATTTTATTTAATTTCTGTCAATAAAAAATATATATTAAAATATCCTGTAGTGCAGAATTTTTCAGGGAAACTAAAAAGAAATATGACAGTAGAATTTCATTGGACTCCTTAAATCCTATTGGGCTTAAGTTGGTACCCAACAAGCTCTCTCCCCCTTCCCTTTTAAAACAACCTAGCAGCTGCTAGGTTTTGGAGCATCACGCCGCAAGAGTTGAAGACGCTGAAAGCTTCACACACCGCAAGAAGTTGAATCACGACACAAACGTTGAGAGGCCGCTGGAATTGAAGACACGCTGAACGCCGAAGACGCTGAGACGCAGGCGCAAGTTCTTATTCAACAATATCTATTAATTCCTTCTTCCATCCACACACAATCACGCAGGACCACACCATATTGAATAATTGGCACTCAACTTTATTCATTCTCCACGGGACCCACGGAAATCAAACAATTCATTCATCCATCAATTCATCTCCATTCACCCATGCTCATGCTGCGTTGCTTGAAGGAGTTTAAGGAGAATATTTCTATGGAAGCTTAAGCCATTTAAGAGGCAATTTGGGAGGAGCATGAAAGAAGCTAAGGCCTAGGGCTTACACATGAAGATCATGAGGGAGTGTCTTTCTTTTTATCTTTTTAATTCAAACTTAAGATTATTTAGTTTTAAAGAATTTCGAGTTGTATTAATTGAGAACAATCTAGTTTTAGATTGTAAACTTATTCCTTTTGGATTAGACTGATAATTTGAACTTTTATGCTTATATATGGACTCTTGTTTGCAACCTTGGGATTGTCAATTAGATTAATAATTGAGTTTTCGTTATTAATTTAATTGTTAATTTGGTTTATCATATTTATTGTTTAATTGAGTTGATATATTATCTGGTTGTTCAATTGGATAATTGTAAACAAGATTTCTAAATTATTTTGGAATTTAAGGTGTTGGATTTTAATGAGTTTAACTAGCCACCACTTATTCCATTATGAGTTTTCTAGTGGAATATGTGTTATTGAAATTGAGGGTTTCCCAAGTTTAAATTAGGTAATTGAATTCATTAATTTCAATATCTCGTTAATCTCCCTTGGGTCTAATTAATTAATTTGGGCTAAAAAAGTCGACTCCATGCAATTCCTAAGTTGTCCCCTTCGTCATCATAATCGAATTAAATCTTTAATATTTTATTTGTTTTTAATCAATCTTCTCATTAGGATTTTAATTATTCTCTTATAAGAAAAACCCCCAAAATTGCATTCAACTCATATAAATTAGTCTTATTTTCATATAGGTTTTACAGTCAATTGCATTAGTCCATTTAGTTAGTTAATTGCATATAGGTAGTAGTATTTTGCATTCTAGTTTAGGTCCATTTACATTCCACTGCATCTTTTATCACTTGAAAATTAGTCCTAAAGAAAACCTACAGTTTGCTCCTTGGGAGAATGACCTGGGTTGACCCTAAACTGCATAATTAATTAGGACCTAGTTTAATTGATCACTTTAACGACAAAAGTAGCTCGATCATTCTGCCACCTGCCTTCTTCTCTCTCCTATTCATCATACACATCACCAGGTTTGGTCAACTACTGAAATTTAACGGTCAACATCCCATTACTTAACGTTTTCAGTAACTTTTGAGCTTAAATGGTAACGTTATGGGTACTTTTGGACCAAAAAAACTTTATGGTGTTGGGTGCTCTTTTGGGAAAACTTCATGTGTACTATTGCCCCTTAACCCAAGAAACAATATAGGGTTAAAGTATAAAAATACACATGAGTTTTTTTCCCCAGGAGCAAAAATACATATATGCTTTTTTGAGGAACAAAAATACACATGTGGTTACCATTTTGGTGCAAAAGTCATATCTCACTATTAAGCCACTGTTCACCGCCGTTAAGTTACTATTCAAGTCATCTCTCTCTCTCATCATGGTGAACAGTGACTTAACAGTGGGATGTGACTTTTGCACTAAAATGGTAACCATGTGTATTTTTGCTCTTCAAAAAAGCATATATATATTTTTGCTTCTGGAGTAAAAGCTTATGTGTATTTTTGCACCTTAACCCAACAATATAATAGGTAAGCAGTATAAGAAAAGGGAAAATGACAGAAAAATGCTATTTGAATTTCAAAACATAGTTGACAAAAATAATAATGAAACTCATAAAAACAGTAAAATAATTGACAACTCATTTTAATGAAAAATCTCCTATTTGACATTTAAACTCAAATAGTACATTTTTAGAATTTTCCCATAAGAAAATGTGTTCAGCTTCGACCGAATTAACAAACAAATAATAATTAACAAAAAACCAATTAACAGGGTCAATAAACGCATTGGGAATCTAGAAAACTCTTTTAAATACATATTTAGTAAATCTAATAATTTCTTCAAGTCATTTAACTGTATGAGTTGTAAAATCTTAATCAACAAACATTTACTATAAAACCTGCAAAAGAAACTTTCTTTTCTTTTCGCTCCTTCCCGTCATCTTCTCAGTAGTAGAGCTAGGAATCAGGACCAGCCGGGTCCTCCAGGGCTGACCTGTGAAGGGCCAAGGCTTAACAGGGCTGGCCCTCTAGGGCCCAGAGTTAGAAAAACACCTGTTTTTCAAAGCCCGACCTGATAGCACCAGGGCCCAGAAATTACTATTCCAAATTTTAACTATTTTTCCTCCACTTTTTATTAAAAAATATAATTAGTAAATTACAATACGAATCATTCAATAAATAAGCACAATCACTAATTCATAATCAAAAGCAAACCATGTTCACAAATAACTCATATAAAACATAAAAAGCATATCACTAAGTAACATTAGTACGATGACTATTATTGTCATCATCTTCGTTACCATCATCGATTTTAACGACATTTGATTGTTTTTCACTTTGAGTAGTAGCCTCTAGCTCATGAGTAAAAATATCATAAAATTCTTCTCCTGTATCATGAACACATCTATAATCTTTATTTGCAATAAGTAATAAATCAAATCATAAAATTAGAGTATAGTTATTATGTATTTGTAGTTAAATGGATAAATAACTCTATAACAAATACAAAGTATATATAAATTAATAAATTTAAAAAGGAAAAGAAAAGAAAAAAGAAAAAGCTATAGTGAAAGGGACCTGCAGGGCTGGCCCGTTTAAACTCGAGGCCCGTTAGGGCCGGCCCTTCAGGGCTAATTTCAAATAACTCGTTCATTTTTCAAACCTAACCCTTAAAGGGCCAAGGCTTAAACAGGCCTGCCCGATGGGCCTGACCCGTTTTCCCGGCTCTACTCAGTAGTGACATTCACGTGAGAAAGTGAAACACCGAGCTAGGAACTTTCAAGTTTTATGTTTTTCTCAAGAAAAATAATTAAAATTTTAATTCCAGAAATGTGGCTAACAACCAATGGAATTCCACCACTTGGTGGTTAGGTGGATATCGGGATTCACGTAGCTCCATGTCTTTGAATCATTTTGAGGGGGGAAAAAAATAATCTTCGAATCACGCGAATCTAATTGAAAATGTAATTTAAGCCTCAATTTCAAGTGGTGGCCAACTACTCCAAAATCTTTCATTCTAAAAAGGGAACGTTTAGCTGATTTGATGACTTCAATTGGTTGATTAATTGAGATAAAATATTACAATTATTTTCTCATGCAAATGAGTTGAACTTGATAAGATTTCGAATTCAATTCATTTAAAAAAAAAAATTATTTACAAATTTAAACAAGTGCAAATGTTTCACTCTTTATACTCCCTACATTCTTTTCCATAAGAAACAACTACTATTAGGTGAGCATTCGGTTTTCGGTTCAGTTTTTTGGTAAAAACTGAAATACCCATATTATCACAACCGAACCGAAACTGAAGTAGAAAAAAACTGAACCAAATTAATTGAAATATTTCGATTCGGTTTTACAATTAATTCGGTTTTTGGGCTTCCTGTTGGCCTTTTTGTCTCTGTCTTTGTTTTTTGTTTTTTTGGTTGAAATAGGTCTAGTAACTATAACATCATAGGTCCATTTTTTATTAAACAATTTTTATTAAAAAATGGAGGAAGTAGTTTATAAAATCGCTTAAATGGAAGTATTGCGACAAAGTTTTTTCAATTAAAGGGAAGACCTTTACTATCTAAGGTTATAAGCGGAATCAAATCCTTAAGTTGTCATTTATAAAGGAAATTTCATGGTTATGTTGCAAGATAATTGACGTATTGTAGAAGAAGAGTGACCCAAATGAGATATTTAATTCTTCCTCTTTCCAAATAAGCACCCAAAATACAAAGTGTTTTTTTAGTCTTATAGCCCTAGCACTATTAACAAAAAGATGTTGACATTAGTAGCCCTTTTCGTTCATGGAATTAATGGGAAAGTAACAAATTATAATGGGTGTGAAATATAATGTAACGTAGATTACAAGAGTTTCGTTTAATATAGTATTTAAGAATATGAGAATCAAATATAATATTTATCTATTATTAAATAACCCAAAAAAAATCATTTTTATGTATGCAAGTGATGATTGGATGGTTAAGTAGTATGGAGGAGATAAGGGGAAAATAGTCTTTTTCCATATTCTCATATGATGTAATCCCTATTCATATGTCCCAATAGTGTAATTTTAATGCGTATACTTAGGGAATCAACATTATAAAATGTAATCACATTTACATTGAAAAAGTTCAACCACGCATCTGAATTAGTATTTTGCATCAAAATTATACTACCAGGAAAAAGGTCAATAAGACTGTCATATCTAGACTTCTATTGGCGGAGACGGTTTAAAAGGTTTAAAATGTATGACATGTGGCATTTTTATAAATATTGATACAACTTAATACTTGTCGCACTTTCTCATAGTTTAAATAATATTTTCTAGATTGGTTTTAATGTTTTGCAGTGTCAATAAATATTAAATATTAAGAGAATTTAAAATTTAAATTCTTTTTAGTCCGGATGTTTATACATCCAGTTTAAATATCCTTTTAGATATTGTCATTGCTTTATACCCAGTCTTAATTATTTCAGAGTTTCTCCAGCTTCTAAGTTAAGCTTCCCAACTATGCGTCCCTTTGAAATCTGAGACTAATTCAATAACTGTAATCTTCATATGTCTTATCTATTTAAGCTTTTCACTGCTTTCGTGTATTCAGACTCAGTTCCTCTTCCTCTCCTCTCTAAAATATCAATACGATATGTGCTAGGGCTAGTTCTGTTCGTCCTCCTTTTCCTCTTCCTCCTCCACCATTTCCTCCACCACCTTCAGCAAAGTAGATTTTGTAGCTCCTTCATGTAAGGGTGAATTATATCGACAAACGTCTCAAAAGATTCTCAGCATTGCTAACTCTATCAATAACAAGCTCAACCTTGTACACGACGTCATTCAAATGACCCCTCTTCCCCTTCCTCTTCTTCCTCCCCTGCCTTCATTGATGAGGAGGAAGATTGAGGGGTTTTTTTTATTATGTAAAATGCATTTTATTCAATGTACTGAGGCATCATAAAAAATATACTTTTAATAAAATAATTTTTTTTTTTTCTAATCTTGATCTTGATCACATCTCTTGTATCTTTATTCCCTTGTTGTCTATGTCTTTAGCGTGATAAGTCAATTTTATGATAGAATATATATACTTTATCACTAAGTTATATTATCTATGATATTGTTCATGTTAAATATATAATTTGATTATATTCAGACTGATTGTAATGGCATAAAGTCTAAATATGTTAATATGAATGGTTGTTTAACTCTTTGACCAGTCTAAATATTGTTTATTCTTCTAATGTTCACTTGTTATATTTAGATGGATAACATGGATAAAAAGGTAAGGATGGAGACGTGAGGAGGGTGAAGGAAATAGAGGAAGTCATTTGAAGTCATTTGCCAACATTTTCAAATTTCATATTCCTACTCCTATTATGATATGGGATTTGGGATATTAAAGCCACATATCTGTCTATTTTATATTTTAAGAAAATTTTTCTAGCATTTTCCCAAAAAATTATGTATTGAAAAGATTAATTTATTAAGTGGAAAAATATAGGGAGTGGGTTTTAACCGAGCTTAGCAGCTAAGTTGTACTAAGTCAATGTTAAATGATTTAGTCATAGATGAGTTCAAATTTGAAGGAACTAAAATACTAAATCCCCCCCCCCCTCTCCCAAAAAAAAAAAGAATTTGATCGGGTGGAAGACAAAAATTTTAGGGAAAATGTATGTCAGGGCCCAAGATAGTAAAATAATTTCAAAAAAGGCTCAATAAATATTCACATGCTAGGGCCTTTTCTGGCATTATTTAAAAAAATAGTGTACGGATATAGTTGTTAATTGCTACTGATGTAGTTGTTAATGACTACTGATATAGTTGTTAATTAGACTGATTTAGTTGTTAACGGGGACTGATATAGTTGTTAACCGCTACTGATATAGTTGCTAACGTTTTTTGAAATAATACCAGAAAAGGCCCCTGGCATGTGAATGTTTATTGAGCCTTTTTTGAAATTATTTTGCTACCTTGGGCCCTGACATACATTTTCCTAAAATTTTATTTGAACTGTACTGGTAGTTTGACCAAATATAATAAAGTAGTAAAAAAATTGAAAAATATTATAAAAAAATAAATAAAAAATTGAATAGTAACACTATTCATTATGCCCCTGATGGTGCTGTTATATATATGTGTGTATATATTTTTCTATATTATATAACTTTTTTACAATTATTTTGATGCTCCATTATAAAAAATAATAATAATTTCAAATTTATATTCATTTAAGATTTAACAACAATATACTCCAATTTCGGAAGGGTTCAATTGAAATTTCATCGGCCTTTGGAGTAGAATTAGATCATTTTACTATTCAAATTTTTGTTCTTGGAATACTTAAATTTATTTAAAATAATTTTCTTTGGACTGTGTCATTTGCTTCCAGAATCTATTTTTATTCGCTTGAATAGAAATTATTATTTTACATTTAAAATTCAATTTTTATCATATATTTTGTAGTATATAAATTCAATTATTCAATTATCACACTTAGTAATATTATATTGCTTTTGTTTTAAATTTTATGAAGAAAAATAACGATACTGTTTTTTAAATTCAACTTGATGTCATATTTAAAAGTTACTGATATACCTTATCATATACTTCCTCCAATCCTATTTATAAGAGTTTGATAACTGAAATACACATTAAAAAAAAACAGTTAAAATTAGTTAAAGGTAATGAATATATGAGAAATGAGCATATTGTTTTTAAGTATGCGCTTACTTATAAGGGGAATTCAAAGAGAGAAATAGAGTAATAATGAGACTGAAAGAGAATGATGATGTGGAATAATAGAATTAATTAGGGATAAAAATGATAAAAATACATTAAAATGTATGTTTTTAAAATAGAGAGGTAGTCTGTGTAATTAAAGTAAAATAGAAGAATGGTTAGTGTTCTATTAAAAACACAAATATCTAGCCTCTATGGACTGGTAAATGGTTTATATGGGATCAAATGTATTCTCCAAGATGTCTATTAGTTAAACAACAAGGAGAGAAAGATTACTCAGTGATATCTATGAAAAAGATACCACAGAGTGTCTGTTGATCACTGTTCTACCGAAATATGGCGATTGCCAAAAGAAGTGGGGTATGTACACAGTGAGACTGAATATTAGAATAGATGAATCAAGAGTGTGCACCTTGTGAGTAATCTCCTATTTATGGAGATTACCTTTAAGGTTTCAGTCCATTGCTTTGTGTGTCACCCCTTAGGCAATATACTAAGACATAGCTTGCAATGTTCCACTTTTCTTCTATTTATTTTCCCCTTAGAATTGCATTCCGCCAAAGGAAAGCCTACAAAATTTAGTTGGACCTCACTAAGAAGCGTCTGTGATCGCAAACTTTTCAAGCCTTTCGCTGACTCTTTTAAAGGTTTCAAGCTCGCCTTCTTTAAGGTTGTTGCTGAACCTGGGCAATAGCCTTAGTTCCTTCAAACTTCTGAACCCAGGGTAGTTGAAGGGAGATTCGCCCTCTACTGGATAAAAGACCATCACAACCTTTCCCCTAAAGCCTTTAACCCTTCATTAAGCAGCCTTTCTAATGCTAAGGAGGAGGCGATAATCCTCCTGTAAACGGAAGAAATTGCCAAGAAAATGGTAAATTGGGGATTTTAAAAATTCTTTTCGAAGTACCTAAGTATAAACCAAAAACAAAGTATAAGAGATAAGGCGAGAAGAGCTTAACACAATGAGATTTATACTGGTTCGGTCCTATCCTTGACCTATGTCCAGTCCCTAGATACCTTTTGGGATTTTCAATTATCTCAACAAACTTTAATTACAAAAATGTAACTCTCAAACAATCTTAACACCTATGACTTGCTCCCCTTACACTTTGCAATTAAATAACCCAATTCACGGGTTCCACAACCTTAAATTCTCTCAAATGAATAATCAAATGATTTTCAAAAACAAACTCTCTTAAAGAGCATATATGAATAAACACTGAAGTTCAAATAGTAGTATGCACAACAGAGAATGACATCAAATAAGAATGTAATTAGTTATAATTGTATGTTGTTGTGTGTTGTTCTTTGAGTCTTCTTGACTATTTGTAGTCAACCAAAGAGACTAGCCATTACATTTTCTTCTCTCTAAATCTTCAATATTAAGCTTGACATCTGGAATATGACAGTTGCATATTTTTCTCTGTTTCTTCAATTCTTTGCTGGAAATCTAAAATAAAGTTGTTGCAGTTGATTCTCCAACATTCTTGCATTCCATAAACTTCATTTGACTGTTAGAGAGTGATCTGGACAATCTATATGATCTGAGTTGAACCATTGGGATAGAGGAGAAAGTTCAGGCTTGTTCTTGATTTTTCATTAATTACATTTAACCTAGATTTGATTTCACCTTGATCCTTACTAAATTCATCTATAACTCATGAACAAATTGATCAAATATAACAGGGAATAATATAAAATGAAATCATGAAGCATATAGATCAAATAGGATCAAATCGCACTTTCTAGAAAATCAGAGTTTCAAACTACGCGACATAAACTCGAGTTTGTTCAAACAAATTGGAGTTTGGTTCATTCTAGGATTGACCGTCGCGATTTGAGTTTTGAAACATATTTTGAAACAGTGGCAAACTCGAGTTATTAAGTGACAAACTCGAGTTTAGTTCATTCTAGGAATGACCATCGCGATTTGAGATTTGAAATACAATTTGGACATATGAGCAAACTCGAGTCAATTAGTAACTAACTTGAGTTTTAGACTTTTGATGAGAAACTAAGTTTAAGTCCACAAATCTCAAAACTGGAGTTTCCAAAGTTTGACTGGAGTTTCCAAATTCAAGAAATAGAGCATAGTTTTTTTGCTTAGCATAAACTCGACTTTTGAAAATTCAACTGGAGTTTAATTTGCAGGTTGCTCTCAATATCTTTCTTCTTTTGGATCATTTTATGCTGGCTCTGTGATGGATGAGTTGCTGCAATTGTTTGAGTTTATGATGTAGTTAGAAACTTAGAATTTGTGATATTGCTGGTTGTTAGCTTGCTGCCATGTTTTGTATAATTTTGTACACTTTGTTTTACCATAGTGCCATGTTGTATAATTTTATGCTGCCAAAATATGTTGTTGTAGAGTGTGACTCAAGTCTGTTGTTTGCAATTTTTTTTTTGTGTGTAGGAAAATTTTTTAAAGTTGTATTTGTTCATGTGTACAGGGAGGGGAATTTATGTGCAGATACATTGGCCATTTATATTTTTGTGTAGGAGGAAAGCTATGTTAGATTGTTAGTTATGTACAGCCTCCTCTGGCCATTCGTAGCCTTTTAGATAAAGATGAGATAAGTATAGCCCTGTGATGTTTTTTTTATATATATAATAGATTTGTGATGTTGTAGTTACTAGACCTGTTTCAACAAAAAAAGATTTAAAAAAACAAAGAAGAAGAAGAAGACAATAAGGCCCAACTGAAGTCCAAAAACCGAATTAATTGCAAAACCGAAACAAAATATTTCGGTTAATTCGGTTCGATTGTTTAGCCACTTCGGTTTCATTCAGTGGTGAGAATTTGTGTATTTCGGTTTTTGCCGAAAAACCGAACCGAAGACCGAATGCTCACCCTTAGTTACACCTTCAATCAATTTTGTTTTTTTTTTTTAAAATTCAACCTCATCAACAAAAAAAACTCACCGCCAAAGCTTAGGTCGCCAACAGTTACATGCCAACTAGTGCCTGCCATAGTGGTGCTCCGGCAAGGCTCATTTATTCATTTAAAAATTGATAGCAAAATTGTAAATTCACCAACATTTTAAAATCTTAATTTAACCTATGTCACCTTTATATCATTTCAAAATGTTAAAAGACTTTTTGGGGTTTAAGAATTTCAAATGGTATTTTATCATCATTTTCCCTTTTACTAAAATTTTACAATAATATTTATTTATATGTTTATGTATAGTACAATTTTTAATAACTTAAAATTAAAGTTGACCCACATATTAGAGTTTAATTTAAAGTACGAATATTCTTATATAAATAGAATTACTGTAAGAAATGGAACTTTGTAAAAGCCATTTAGAATGTCTAAACATTGTAAAATCAATATCAGGTACTCATATATACCCTCTGTGTATTTTAATAACTTATCACAACTATTCTTTACCATTACATCTTAAACCATTTACAATTATTACTTATTATTATTAATTTTTTTTTTATATTGACAAAACATTTGTATTCTACTGGTTAATCTAGCCTCGATGGGGTCACTCGTCTGATGCTTTACATTTTGTACAGTCCTTAAATAAGAATAGGAACAACGTACAATCCATTTACAATGCCTAACACTTATAAACACAAGTTATTTATTTTAATTTCCAATATGAATTATAGGTGCTCATAAACAATGTACGTACCTTGCTTTTATGAATTTGCTTATGATATTTTCATCCTTTTTCTTATCGCAGACTAAAATTATTTTTTAAATTTAATTTCAGAATAATTTCCATTTACCCTTTCTAATCAAAAGACTCGTGCATCGTACGGAGTAATCCGTCTAATTGTTTGTTTATGTGTTGTTGACTTTGTTTTCTAGTCTTTCATTAATTGATCTTGTGTGTAACCACCTCATGACAGGCTATATCTCCATGTGACCTAATAATGCCAGATTATGCTTAATTAGCGTCAATAATACTCGGTAATTTCAAAATTCAAAGTAGCACATTTCACAAGGGCACAAGGCTCATTGGTTTAGTGAGAACCGATCACCACTGGGCCCTGGTCACAATAAAAGATGTAGCCATAAAATAAATATAATAATGCAACTTACATTTTATATTGAGAACTTATAACCATTGGGGCTTGGTCAAAATTTAAAAATGTTGTCACAGAATAAATATAAGGGAAAATTGATTACAGGGCCCAAGGAAGCAAAATAATTACACAAAAAACCTAAGAAATATTCACATGTAGGGCCTTTTCTGGCATTTTTTCAAAAAAAAATGTACGGACATAGTTGCTAATTGCTACAGATGTAGTTGTTAATTGCTACAGATATAGTTGTTAAAATGTAGTTGTTAATTAGACTGATTTAGTTGTTAATAGGGACTGATATAGTTGTTAACCGCTACTGATATAGTTGCTAACGTTTTTTGAAAAAATGTCAGATGGCATGTGAATGTTTTTTGGGTCTTTTTTGTAATTATTTTGCTTCCTTGGGCCCTGTAATCAATTTTCCCTAAATATAATAATGCAAGTGGCATAAAAAGACTTTAAAAATAGAAAACGTGATAATGAGTTTACAATGATCAAGGAGAGCAGTGGTAAATTAATAATTTAGTACTTCTCCATCCTCTCTCTCTCTCTCTTTTAACTATCCTCCCATCTTACTTAAAGGGCAGAAAATAAATATTTATTTTAACTATATTTATATGCCACGTCATTATTTATTATCACGATCACTTTATTTTTATAGGGTATACTATATTAAAGTGTTAGCATTTATTGGAGATCGATTTGATCCCAAACACAATAAAATAAAGAAAAATGAATTTTTTTTCATTTATATTATTTTAACTCGGTTCTAATTTATTAGTCTTTTAATTTTTTTTTTTGGTTGATAATAGGTGCTGATCAGTAATCAATTAGCAGAAACTGGATAGACTCGTGTACAACCAATGCCCTCAGCATCCTCATGAAGCAAAAGCATCAGGTCATCAGGGGGGACTATCAGGGTGTGGTACCCTACACTCAAGCTCAAAGCACAAGTTGCTAGTAAATCCGCACAACGGTTGGCCTCTTGATAAATATGAGAAATCGTTATTCTCCAATCCCGGGACATCAGTCTTCTTATCTGACGGACGAGGCTCGTATTGGCATTAGCAGCATCGTTACTCTCTGTGACAAGGTTCAAGGCGACCAAGCAGTCGACTTGCACTATGACCAATCCATACCCAAGAGACCAAGCAAGCTGAAGTCCATCCATAAGTGCCCATAACTCATCCTGGAGGGATGTACAAATACCAATATGGTGACAAACGCCAGCTACCCATCATCCTTTGTGATCACGTAGTAAGCTGCTAGCTCCTGAACCCAACGAGCCCGTTTTCTTTGATCCATCGCTATTGAGAGTGACTAAGCCAGGCGGGGGTTTTTCCCAGACGATGTATTTTGTCCTCCGAAGAAGGAGTCCATCCTGTTTCCTTCTGGTGGGGTTCCAAGGCTTGCCTCGTACCCTTCGCAAGCCACCTTACTTCCCAAGCTAGGCTTGCTGGTTGGATCCTCGCGTTTTGGAAAACATATTTATTTCTAGACTCCCATAGCTTCAAGCAGGTTAAGCCAAACACACATGCCCACACCTGATCGCCATGCCAACCTTGCTTGGTCTGAGAAAGATTCTTCAACAGCCAACTTCTGAGATTAGCCTGAAAGAAACCTCTTAACAATGATGATGTCGCCAGATAAGACCACACCTCCTGGGCGTACTTACAGCTTTGAATAACATGATCTATATCCTCCGTAGCCTCTTGACATCGTGGGTATAGGTCTGACTCTTCCATATGACGCCGCCGTCGTTCAGCATTAGTGAGCAGGTTAGAACGTGCAGCTAGCCAGAGAAACACCCTTACGCGTTAAGCACCCCTCCAAGTCCATATTGTCGCCCGTAGCCTGTGACATTCATCTTCTTCATCACCGTATAATGAGTCATATGCCGACGAAACAGTAAAGTCTCCATTAGATGAGAGATCCCAGAAACTGCAGGCTTCACCGTTATCACTTGTCGGTACTTTGCAACCTGATATACGAGCAACAACATTGCTTGGGAGTTCATGTTGAAACATCTCCCAGTTCCAGTTCCTAGATTCAGTTATGAACGAGTTAACGGGCATCTAATCTTCCTCAGGGTTGGTATCGCAGAGAGCCAGTAACTTCAATGGCCCAATCTCTGGAACCCAATTATCTACCCAGAAGCGTGTGTGAGAACCATTCCCCAGATCCCAACAAATACCGAGATGTACATCCTTCCAAACTTGCTTCAGATGTCGCCATAGGTAAGAGTTATTATGATTCTTTTTGTATGGTCCCTCACGTATGTCCCAGCCATACTTCATGCGGAGCACTTGAACCCACAGTAGGTCAGGCCGTGAGGAACATAAAAAACCGAGTTTCATGAGAAATGCCCTATTTTGTAACTCCAACTTTTTGAAACCTCCACCTCCACCTCCAGCTTTTGATGGCCTGCACATGTCTGACCATTTAACTAGGGCAGGTCTCTTTTCCATAACTGAACCCCCCCAAGCGAAGTTCCTAGTGAGGCGGTCGATTCTTTTACACAACTTGGCAGGTAGTTTTGTTGTTTGCATGGTATAAACAGGAATTGCCGAGAGAACAAACTTGGCCAAAGTAATGCGTCCCGCCAATGATAGTGTTTTGGCTGCCCAACCTGAGAGTTTACTTCAAATTTTCTCCTCTAAGTATTCACAGGTCCCTGATAGAACTCACTCATGGAGAAGAGGAACACCTAGGTATTTTCCTAGGTCATTTGTTCTTCAGAAGCCTAAATCCTCACTAATGCTAATCTGGATATTTGGAGGAACATTCCGGGAGAAATAGATCGCTGTCTTTGAACTACTTGCCTTGTGCCCTGAGCTTGCACAAAATTCATCTAAAATGTTACTTATAGTCGTGGCTTAAGCAGTAGTTATGACGCTAAGAAGAACTAGATCATTTGCAAAAAATAAATGGGAGAGTGGTGGACCGTTTCTTCCCATACGTATTGGCTGCCATTATTTATCTGCCACTGCCTTAGTAATGATCTGAGACAAATGTTCCATGCACAACACAAAAATATATGGAGATAGGGGATCCCCCTGTCTAATTCCCCGAGTAGGACGGAAACTTTCTGAATGAGAACCATTCCATATTACTCTCATACTACTTGTAGAAATGCAAACCATAACTTCTCGAACAAATTTCTGCGGTAGCCCAGCTCATAAAGGGTGGCTTCAATAAAATCCCAACCTAAACGATCATAGGCTTTCTACAAATCCACCTTGATAGCCATCCAACCTACCCCACCACGCTTAGAGCGCATGGAATGTATCACTTCTTATGCCATGATAATGTTATCAGTTATTTGACTACTAACCACATAGTCTATCTTCATAACCTCTCCCAATAGAGATCCGACGGCTCTAAGCATACTCTTATGATAGTAGCGAAACGAAAGGCTTGGAATATGAACCCATGCCACGACATTAGAGATGGCTGATGAGGAGAAATCAAAATCCAGTGCCCAAGGTTGCACAATGAGATATGCCCCAAATATCATCTAGGGTACCCTAGTGAGCGCCTTGAGGTAGTCTTCTTCCAAGGCGAATGTGGCTAAGTAGAAGTTCTTTTCCATATCTACTAGCTGGTAGTCGCCCTTCCATTGCCACAAGTTTCTTGTTCTAAACAGTAAGGTTTGATAGTTGATGGTGCGCCCTAGCAGCTTTATGATCAACGTGCACTCCATACCCTTAACTAACTCATGTCATATTTCTCTTGAGAACTCAATAAAAGGGATGGTACCCTCTCTGTTGATATGGAAGTCATCATTTGTAAGGGTATCTCCACTAAGGACCTGCTCCTCTGCTCGTTTCCGCCTTGATTCAACAACATATTACAGTAGGAGACTCCTACTTCAGCAGTTTTATCTAACATTTCCACTTCACTTCCACCATTGCTATCCTCCTCCTCATCCTTTGCCCCACCCGAACGAATGCGAACCTTTTTCGTCGACTTGAGGCTTTCCTCCGGCAGCAACGAACCTTTCTTGTACCACTTTACCTTAGTCTTTAAATTTTAACTTAATACAATATAGTCCCTACTCCATGTAGTTTTGAGTGATTTGAAACTCAATATCTAAACTTAAACTCATTGCAACTCAAGTTAAAGTTTAAAGCATTACCAAAAAACAGTAAATTACCCATGACATTATCGACGGAAAAAATTCCATCAGAAATTACCGACGAGATTCGATCGGTAATTTTTACCCATGGAATTATGTCGGTGACTGAAATTACAGACAGAATTTTATGGGTAATTTACGTTGGTAAAAAAATTTTCGACAGAAAAATTCTGTTGCAAAAAATGTTGTGGTATTTAAGCGTCAGAAATTTTTTTACCGATGAAAATTGCCTACAGAATTTTGTCAGTAATTTCCGAAGAAATTTTTTTTATCGCTAATTACATGGGTAATTTGCTATTTTTTTGTAGTGAAGATTGAGTTCCATTGAGTTAGACTTCAAACATTGGGTGACATTAAGTGAAGATTTAAAATCCAAGTTATAAGTTTGTCAAAACTATAATGACATAAAATTAATTTTCCTTCAAATAAAACACACAATTGGATTTCCGCATGAAAAAATCCTTCCCATTAAACAATTCTATTATAAGGCCTCTGAGATCTCCTTCTGTTGTTGACTTTTTGGATATAAAGTTGTGAAACATGATAGTGGAGTCATTAATCTAAATTCTCATGTTATTAATCTATATACAAATGTTGTTATTGACCTCTAAAATTTGTGTCTTAAAAATTATACTTGGTATAAGTGTTGGGTTTTGGGATATGAATTGTGAAACAAGATACTAATCTCGTTAATCTAAATTTTCATATTGTTAATCTCTATATAAATATTGTAGATTTCAAATTTGTTTTTGTTTTTTTAAAAAATTACTCTAGACAATTTGGCCGTATTTGGAAATCCCAAATTCCTCCATCGAATATGATATCATATTTTACATATTGATCACACTATTTGTCGTCTTCTTATTTTAATAGTTTTTTTTTTTTTTGCGAGATTTTCCCTAATATTTTCCTTAAGCTTCATATTTTGCTTTTAAACCATTATTGCCGTGAAGAAAAGTCGTCATTTCCTAATCGGTTGAGTTTAAAAGTAATAAATTGTTTATGAAGATAAAAAAAAAAAAGGGCTGAAAGTTATATCATGATCATAAGTTGCATAAAGAACTTTAAAAATAAAATATATTACTTCATAAATTTTTGGAGCAAATCATGAATGTAAAATATCTAAAGGAAAAAAAAAAAAGAAATAAAAACAAGTATTTTCAATGGGAGACTTTTTTTTCCCAATTACCTCAAATATTTGCTATCCTCTTGGTACCAAAAGAATTGGCCGAAAAATTTTCATCATGCTTTTTTGTTTTTCAAAATGAAAATAAATTAAATATAAATTTTCATATGTGTATCAGTATAATGTGAAATTAAAGGAAAAATGAAATTTATTTTTTTGTTTAAGAATTGTGATGGAATTTTAAAGGCTGAAAAAAAAATTATGTTTAAGAATATGATAATGTATATTAGGAGAAAAAACACAGACCATAAAAAAATTCGAACAAATTTTAAAATTTCAAAAATAACATATTTAATAGTACATTTTTTAATCTTACTTCATAAAAACTTACCCCCTCCCATGTAATTATATATATATATATATATATATATATATATATATATATATATATATATATATCATTTAACAACTGTAAAATCATGTTAGTTATTTTTAGAATCTTTTACACACACATATATATCCAAAATCCATTGGCAAGCACAAACAAACTTACAATTTTATGCACATTGGATATGTACAAATATATATAGTTAGACAAACTTACAATGGATTTTGGAGATAAAAGAAAAAATTCTTCCTTTTCAAGTTAGACAGAAATTGTTTCTTCAACAGTTCTGATTACATAATCAAACTTTAAAAATCAACTCTTGTTTTGAGGAATGTAGAGAGTGTTATTGTAAGATGACCAGAGTTTCTCACAAGAAGCTCAAAAACCAATCTATGAAGAAGAAGCTTTTCAAGAGATTATTAAACATATGATACAACAAATGTGATCTCAATTAGAGGGATCAATGAGTCAGCAGACAAGATCATGTATACATCTCATATATATATATATATATATATATATATATGAAATTATATTTAATAATAATTGACTCTCAAAATAATGATAAAAAACCTGCATAGTATAATAAAATATTTGATAGCACCACATATTAAAGTGACCATCTCAAGCAAAATAATAATAATAAAGAAGTGCCCATCCAAATTCTCATTCAAAATTTTTGTTCCATAAGGTTATTTAACTTGAAATATTTTGTTATCTGCGTCTATATAGTTCAAATAAAAATTTTGTATACCATATATTTGCTATGTATTAAACTTTTTTATTTTGTAATTACATGTTAAAAGGCTTCTTGAATGCCTCACGTGTCACAATTTTAGCCTCACACCCATATATAAGGAAGAGGATACTCTTTTTTCTCCTTTCTCACTATCTTTTCATAATCTTATCCCTATTTACATCATGAAATGTATTATTTATATTTAATAATCTATAAAATTATATTTATTTTTTTAATAAATTTATATTTTTGTAGTGCAGTTATGAACTATCAGATTTTAAGATTTTAAATTGATTTATTTATGTTTATAGTAATAATTTTATAAAATATTAAATTTAAACTTGAGTGAAAAAAAATTCCAAACCATTTATTTTCTTAATCTATCCCTCGATATGAATAATTTACCCTAAAAAGTATAAATATACTAATACTAATTTACCCCTAATTAAACCCTTATATTCCCTTTCCATATTCCTCTAACCACATCTTAGTTATTTTAATAGTTATTGGCCGAAAAATAGGGGATTATTCATTGTCTTCATTTTTCATTATTTTTATTTATACAGTATATTATAAAATTTTACAATATAATTATGTTTTTATGCCAACTTTACAATATAATTTTATGGGTTTAATGTTTCTGTTTTTGCTGCAGCAACATTTTTTCTGTCTCACACTCACATAAAAGTGAGTGGGTTCCACTATTGTAATACCTGAAAAAAAAATTATTATAATAAAAAGAAAAATAATTATCATAATACCTATTTTAAATAGGTGAATATGGGGTCTCAAATTTTTTGTATTTATTTTTGTTTATAGGGAATTTTTCTTAGAATTTAGGAGTATGAAAATTAATTTAGCTTGTTGATATAAAAACCAATATTTTATGGATTAAGTTAGGACTTAACTCATTTATTCCTAATTTAACTTCATGAGACAAAATCTTTCTAAGTAAGAGTAAATATATTATACAATGATATTAACCCTAAATCTTAAAGTCTAAATGGACCAATAAGGGAATTGTCTTCTTGAGCATGAGAGAACAATTAAGACAAAACTTCATAATTAAAAATTAAGGGAGGGGGGACGAAATTTTTAAGGAAAAAGGAAGAAAAAGAATAAATCAATTAAAGGAGTAGGAGAAGATAACTTGGTGAGCAAGTTAATTTTCTTAGGGAACAAGTAATTGCTTAATTAGAAAAAAAATTAGGAGAAAACCTATAGAAATTAAATCATAACTTGAGATTTTGAAGTTAAATATCCAAGATAAATACATATTTAGAATCAGGGAATTATGAGCTTCAACTTGGCTATTCCCAAAGATATTTTCGGTTACGTTTAAGATTCATACTTAAACATTTTGGGAATTAAAAATCACCATAAATCTAATCATAAAATTAGGATTCCAAAAGTGGAATTAGATTTTGAATTTAAACACCAACTTACACCTAACTAAATTAGGATTTGGGATATATTAAGTTAATTTAATAAGGGAGAGGTTTTTCTTGGAGACCGAGCAACAAAATTCTAGAAGGAAAAGGGGAAAAATTTCGGCCAAGAAGGGTTGGAGGGGCAAGATCATTTCTTTCTCTCCAAGTAATGATCCAAGAGCCAAGATCAAGTAAAAGTTTCAAGATGTTTAACCTCCATTTGCCTATAAATAGAGAGCCTTAGTTAGCACATCCTCCACACCAATTTCCCTTGCCTTGGCCGAAATATAGGGAGGAAGAGAGAGTGAGTAGCTGCTGGAGAAAGGGAGGCAAGAAGTCTTCAAGAGGTAAGGAAGTTCTTAGCTTCCAAGTTTAAGTTCTTAGTTTATGAAGTAGAAATGCTAGGAATGTTATTTTGATCATCAAACTTTCAATTCCAGTTTTATTTTCATGTTTTTATGGTTTCCAATAGCTTTATTTCAAAAATTTGATGAAGAAGAAGTTATAGCAAAATTTTTGGAAGATTATGATCAAAATAGCGAAGCTCTGGCGAAATTTCAGCAAACACTACTAGAAAACTGATTTTTTGTGGCGGAATTTTTCCCTCGCAAAACAAGCATTTTCCGTCGCAAAATTATTTTGCGACAGATTTTACGGCGGAAATTTGTCCGTCGCAAAAAAAGCCCTCGCAAATAATTTTTGCGGCGGAAAAAAGGAATTTCCCTCGCAAATTCAAATTTTGCGGCGGAACAATTTTCCCTCGCAAATTGCCATATTTTGCGGCGGAAATATTTTCCCTTGCAAATTCCAAATTTGCGGCGGATAAATTTTCCCTCGCAAGTTGAGATTTTGCGGCGGATAAATTTTCCCTCGCAAAATTTTTTGAATTTGCGATGGAATTATTTTCCCTCGCAATTTTTGCGACGGAAAATGTATTTTCCCTCGCAAATTTAAATTTTGCGAGGGAAAAACTTTCCCTCGCAAAATATGGCAATTTGCGAGGGAAAATTTTTCCCTCGCAAAATTTAAAATTATTTTAAAAAAAAAATCATTAAAAATTAAAAAAAAAAAGTGTATATCATAAAAATAAATTATACAATCATCATACAAGTTTACATAATAAAAACACAATATTATATAAATTATAATGTTCTAAAATGAACTAAAAAAAAACTCTAAATAGCAGTAGCCTGGCCATCGTCACCGCCAGTATCGTCGTCACCACTAGGAGGCAGCCCCGTACCTTTGTCTTTCAATAGGGCATGGAGAAGTGCTCGCATTTCACTAATAATATTTCCTTGCTCCCTCATCTTCTCATCTTGCTCCCTCATCTTCTCGTCTTGCTCCAGCACCTTCTGTTCTTGCTCCAGCACCTTCTGTTCTAACATCTTTACCCTCTTATCCTCTGCAAAACCAACATTATGAAGTCAATTTACTTGTAATACTTCATTTATATGAAAGAGGGAGTAATGATTTGCGATTGATAACAAAAGTACAACTCGACCTTCAGGACCACCTCTACTACTGCCGGATGAGCGCCTCGAAGACGACTTTAGTTGGCTGGCAGAAGCACCCATCCCGAAGACTCTCCCCTTCTTGTCCATTCCGCCTGCAGCCTGAAGGAAGATACTCTCGTTATCGGAATAAGAGGACGACGGGTCGCTCTGAATTTGTAAGTCTCTCTCCTGCGTCAGCTGCTGATAGGTCTCCTACAAGCACAAACATACAACACAAATAATGCATATAAAATAAAAGAAAGATGTTACTGTTTGAAACAAATAATAAATGCAATTAATATCTCACCGCGAATTGTTGGGACTTGGCGTTAATCCAACGCTTGCCTTGACCCTCAACCGGCTGGGTATGAGTCCGCTCAAAGGTGGTCCAAGGAATCAAATCTGCAGGAACTTCCCCAGACGCTGCCTGCAAACACAAATGATAATCATTCATTAATTATTGATTAAGTACAAAATATTGAAAGCTGAAGTAGAAAATAACGTATACTTACAATCTTTCGTCGATGCTCACTAACTGGAATGCTGCCGCCAGCATATGACGGTCCATCCATGTGGGACCTATTTAATTTATTTTGCTCACTTTGCTTCAAAAATCTTTCGTCGGTGGCCCACTTGTCAAATAACTGGCCTGCAACCTCAGGCTGAATCCAATTTTTTTTTCCTTTTTCATGCCTCAATTTATATAATTTATCAGACAGCCACTTGCTTCCCTTGAAGTTATAAGCCTTCTTTAAATTTGGTAGATGCTCGGGCAAGCAGCTAAACTTTCCCTGAAAAACAATACTAAACAATTAGTGCTCTAAATTATACAAGTAGTTAATCAATTTGCATTTTGATGAGAATAAAAAATTAATAACCATAAATCACATAACTTACCAATAACTCAGTGAACCAAACATCTCGCTTGCTCTGAGGAATCGCTTTCCATGTGGCCCAAGGTTGATCAAAATTACGAAATATTTGCTCGGCCATGAAATCCGCCACCGGCTTATAAGGATCAAACCTGAAAAAAAAGAGAATGTTGCAAATAGTAGCATACAAACTAAAGGTAAAAAATCATAACATTACATGACTTACTCGGTGCTCCCTACAGGACGGATCCACATCTTCCCTGTCGCAAGATCAATGGATCCCCAGACTGGGTCGTTGGAGGAACTAGCTTGCCCGCCCTGGCTATGAGGCGATGCAGTGTACTGAAAGAATAAGTATATTGAAAATGTAGAACATAGATGTTTTAACAAAATATATGTAAATCAGTCAGAAATCATAAACTGAACCTGCTCTGCCTGATGGTGTGGTGGATATGTATAAGTGAAAGGTTCACCTATATCGCCCATAACAGAGTCAGTAGTAGGCGGTGAAGATGAAAAATAAAGAGGCGGAAGCTCCGGGGAAGAGCTAAGCCCTCTGACTACATGGGGGGTAGATGATGTCGGCCTACCCCCTCTGATAGGACGGGCTCGGCCACTACCTCTACTATATCCACTACCTGAATGGCCTCCTGGATGCTCCATTTCTGAACACTTATAAACATGATGTCAATATATATATAATTATAAGAAAGTTACTTAACACAATAATAACTAAGCAACGGAGTATCAAATATAATAGATCGTCATAAATAACTAACTTAAATCAATCGGACGATTCCTGTTCTTCCTCTGACGTCTTATAATCGTCGAATTCAGATTCAGTACTAGAGTAACCCACTTGTTCCTCATCGTCTGATTCCGCATTCTCAATTTGGATAGGAATCAGCTCTAAGTCTCCAGTGGAATCAAAGACATTGCAAGGTACATCTTCCTCGACATTACTTACGGCAAGTACATGTTCCACATCTGCTTGGAAGGGTTCAATCATCTCGTCATTCGTTTCTGACTCTTTTGAAGTAGGTATAATATTTCGTGCTTTGGTTTTGATAACTCCCACCCACTCTTGACGGGATGTAGGGTAATATGTAAAGTAAACTTGTTCTGCCTGTTGAGCAAGAATGAATGGGTCATAACTAACTGCATATCTCCGTGACCAATCGATCTCAACATTTCCATATTTGTCCACCTTTGTACCACGCGGACTGTTATCAAACCACTCACATTTAAATAGAATCACTGACTTGTCCCACTTGTAATCCAGCTGAATTATATCAATTAACTTGCCGTAGTAGTCGCACTCCACCCCGTCAACTTGGCCACCTCGACAACATACACCGTAATTGCATGTTTCCGTATTTCCGTCAGCATCAACAGTTACAAACCGATACCCATTGATTACATATTTTTTGATCCTGGTAACAGCTGTTGCAGACCCGTAAGCTAAACTCCATACAACATCATGGGGAGCTGACGCATAAGCTGAACTCCATGTTTTTTGCTCGAAGTTGTCTCGTAACCAATGAGGAAATTTAGCCTTCATGAATTCATCGAGGTCGGAATCCGAGATCAAAGGATTTATTGATCGGACCCATTGTGAGAAGTATCTGTAACAAAAAGAAAGAAATTAATACTTTAAACCGTAGCAGTTATTGAAAAGATGAAATCTTACTTTAAGTACGGGGCGGCCTCTTCACAGTTGTTTAGAATGTACCACTCCGCTACTTTCTTATCGCTTCCTTCCAGAGTTGACCTACAATTTGTTCGAATGACCCGGCCAGGATAATTAAATATTGATATTTGACCACTCGTCTCACCGCCATCATCGTTGCGAGGTACCCCCCTCCATCTTGATATAACTTCAGGGGGATAATAGTATGAGCCAAATTTGGTGGCCTCTTCGACCAGATACGCTTCTGCAATAGATCCTTCAACGTATCTTGTATTTTTGATCTTATATTTCAGTGTGCGTAAAAACCTTCAACGGATAATTAGAGAGTATTTATAACCTATGTCACAGTGTGTTTGAATTAATCACAGCGAAAACAAATATATATTACCTTTCAAACGGATACATCCACCTATATTGTTGCGGACCTCCTACCCTTGCTTCGTACGCCAGGTGAACGGGCAAATGTTCCATTGAGTCAAAGAAGCTAGGAGGAAACACCATCTCTAACTTGCATAGCATTTTTGGCACACTCTCCTCCAACTGCCGTAACTTGTCGACATTAAGTTTAGAAGCACAAATTGTTGTAAAGAAGAAGGAAAACTCTGTCAGAGTATCTAATACATGCTTCGGTAGTGCCTTGAAGGCCCACGGCAATAATCTCTGAAAGAAAACGTGACAATCATGACTCTTCATATCGCGTAACTTCACCTCTTCAAGTCCACACATCTTGAGAAATTTGATGCATAACCGTCCGGTAGATTCACACTATTAACCCACTTCAACAATTCTAAATTCTGCTCTTTGTTCAAGGTGTACGGCGCCCTAGGTTTGGAAATCCGACCCGTGGCAGTCTCTACCAAATGCAAAGAAGGCCTTCTACAAATCTGTTGTATGTCAAGTCTTGCATTGATTGTATCCTTTGTTTTACCCTTGGTGTCCATGACGGTGTACAGAATATTACAAAACACATTCCTCTCAATATGCATGACATCGAGGTTGTGTCTTAACAATTGATCTTTCCAATATGGTAGCTCCCAAAAGATGCTGCGTTTGTTCCAATGATGTTGTACGCCATATCCCTTAGGCTCACTGTAAGCAGCTCCTTCTTCAACACTTTGAATGTGCTTCACCCTCTCCCATATTTCTTGCCCACTTAAACGACGAGGTTTAGCTGATCGTTCAACCACATTCCTGCTGAAGTCTTTTTTGTTTCTTCTAAACGGATGATCGAGGGGTAGGAATCGCCGGTGCCGGTCAAACCAAGATACCTTTGCGACTGTATGGCAGGCTAAACCCCATGTTCTGTTCAAGACATATCGAACATGCAAGCTTCCCCGATGTTTGCCATCCGCTCAACATCCCATATGCAGGGAAATCATTTATCGTCCACATTAAGGCAGCACACAGGATGAAATTCTGACTCAATGATACATCATACGTAAGAACCCCCTCACTCCACAACATCTTCAACTCGTCTATCAAAGGCCTGAGGTACACATCTATTTTCTTTTTTGGGTTGGATGGCCCAGGGATTAACGCGTTGAGGAACAAAAACTCTCTTCTCATACACATGGATGGTGGGAGGTTGTACGGAGTCACAATCACAGGCCAACTGGAATAAACCCTGCCGGTTTGGTTGAAAGGAGCAAACCCATCTGAGCATAAACCAAGACGGACATTACGAGGATCGGCTGCAAATGATGGATTCGCCTCGTCAAATTTCAGCCAAGCTTCGGCATCAGATGGATGCGTGACAAAGTTTTCATCCCTATGATGCTCTCGATGCCATCTCATGTGAGCAGCTGTTTGTTCTGACGAATACAATCTCTGAAGTCTGGGCACGAGGGGAAAGTACCACATCTTGCTTAATGGTTGAGTGGTTGTTTTCCCTTTAATCTTCTTGTACCTATCATGTGAACAAAATTTACAAGTACTCCGCTCAGCATCATCCTTGTAATAGAGCATACATCCGTTGGGGCAGCAATAGATTTTTTCACAACTAAGCCCGAGCTCTTTCACCTTTTTCTTTGCTTGGTAAAAATCTTTCGGCAAATTATTGTCATTGGGAGCAACCTTACTCATGATCTGCATCATTTGATTGTAATTCTTCTCGCTCATATGGTGATCAGTCTTCAAGCTTAATGTTGCTAGGGTAGCCGATAGCGAAGAATATTCACTATTTTCAATGTGTTCGCAACCTTCCCATAAAGGACGTTGGGCATCTTGAAGCATTTGATAGAACCTACGGGCCTCCGGATTAGGATCCTCTCCCATGTGTGATGGTTGATTATGCATACCGGTCTCCTCTTCCATGCATGAAGGTCCAGCATGAGTCACGGGATCAAAATATTGGCCGATCGACGGTCCAGCCGCATCCATCACCAACTGCTGATATTGATTAAGGTTGACTCGATGAGTACTGTCTCCGTAATAACCACTTGGTGTCTGTTGGACTTCCCCGTGATGCACCCAACATTCATAATCCCTCATGAATCCTTTTCTACACAAATGGATTCTGACGGTTCCCGCGTCATGAAATTCGAAACACCTACATCTCACACACGGACAACTGATCGAGGCACTTGAATTAGTTGTGTGTGCCAAAGCAAATTGGATGAACTCTTCCAAACTGTCTAAGAATACTCGAGTAAGTCGTTTTTTCTGAGTTAGACGATTGTACATCCAACTCCTATCACGATCGCCTTCCATACTTCCCCAACCCAACCTTGCACGATAATTCTTGGAACATAATACAATAATACCAACTAATTAATTCAGCTACTAACCTAAGTGACAAATACAACTGGCCACTTAACAAATTCTCTCCATAATTTTTTAATTTTTTTCCTCTTATTTGTGTCAAACTTACAAATTATATCTACAAATATTTCTCCTATAATTATAAAGTGATAGATAACATAAACATTAAATTTTTTATTTTTTTTATATTAAAACTAAGTTGATAATTTGACACTGAATACCTGCAAAATTCCCAAAGAATAAAATATTGTATTCACTCTTATTAATGATTTCAGGTTTAAGTTGATTAGGATCTAATAGTTAAATCACTTAATTAGTAGATTAAAGACAAAACATCTAAATATATATAAACTAAATGATTTTTTTTATTGTTGTTAAAAATATAAATCTAGTAACAATTATACACAAATTGTTATTCTAATGTAATTCTTAAATATATTAACATTTATGTGTTAACAATTATACACGAATATACCAATTAACATAAAAATGTTATACCACATAAAATAAATTTATTGTATAAGCTATTAATTTATTTATTTTTCAAAAAATTATAAATATATGAATGTCTTATATTACATCCAATAGTACTCATTAATTTATCTTTAAATTCACATAGAATTATATTACATTTTTTCTTTAAACTCATGAATTTCCTCAAAATCATTACACAAGTAGTTCAAAGCTATAGTTAATTCAAATTGTTAACCTCTAAGATTTTATTTTTATCAATAAGTTATGAAAATATATTCAGGCAAAAACAAAATTAAAATAACAAAAATTTGATTTTAATATATTTTAAATTTAAATTATTAAAATTAATTCAGCATCATAATTTTTCATGTTCTAACAAAGAAATATTTATTAAATTCATATATCACAAAAGCATGCGTTTTAAAACATATTGATTAAAGCTAACATATTCAAAATAGCACTAATCATAATTTTTCATATACACAAATATATATATATATATATATATATATATATATATATATATAACAGTCAATTAATGGAAAAAAATTCGAGCAAAAAATAAATTAATGGCAAAAAAAAACGAATAATAAATCAATCCCAATAAAAAATGAAAATAGCACTAATCTTAATTAAAGCAAACATATTGATTATCACATGCAATATTGATGAATGACTATAGAATTTCAGGAAATGTCAAAGAGGAGAAAAAACGCATACCTCTTGAAGGATATCTTGGAATGGAGAAAGAAGAGCAAGGACGGCTCACCAGGATGCTTGGACTGAACGTTGGCGGTGGAGGCTAGGACGGAACAAGACGCAAGAGAGGAAGAAGAAAGGAGCAAAGACGCAGAGAGATACTCTGGGGACGGAGCAAGACGAGAAAAGAGCAAGATGCGAGAGGAAGGCGGCACGAATGAAGAAGAAGAAGGAGCACGAACGAAAATGAAGAAGAAGAAGGAGCACGAATGAAAATGAAGAAGGAGGGTGGGGGTATATTTGCGGCGGAATTAGATCTTCCGCCGCAAATTTACGGCGGAAGATCTAATTCCGCCGCAAATCTGCGGCGGAAAAGGCCGTTCCGCCGCAAATTTTTGCGGCGGAACGGCCTATTCCGCCACAAATTGTCGGCGGGACTGTGTCCCGCCGACAATTTGCGGCGGAACACCCGTTCCGCCGCAAAATTTTGCGGCGGAACGGGAACGCTTCCGCCGCAGATTGTCGGCGGGACACAGCGGCAGCACACGGGCGTGCCGCCGCAATTTGCGGCGGCTCAACCCGGGCCGCTGCAAATTGCGGCGGCCTGGGGGACGCCGCCGCAAATTGCGGCGGCCACGGGGTCGCCCGCCGCAAATTGCGGCGGCCACTGGGTCGCCCGCCGCAAATTGCGGCGGCGCGACAATGTGCCGCCACAAATTTGCGGCGGCCCTAGGTTCCGCCGCAAAAATGTGCGGCGGAACCCCCGGTGCCGCCGCAAATTTGCGGCGGCAGGTTTCTTCCGCCGCAAATTTGCAGCGGAATTTTTATTCCTCCGCAAATTTGCGGCGGGGAAACATTTTCCGTCGCAAATTAGAAAATTTGCGACGGATTTAATATTACTTCGCTATTTGGGACAAATTTGCGATGGAATTTTATTCCCTCGCAAATTCCGTCGCAAAATGACTATTTTCTAGTAGTGAAATAAGAACTTCTGAAGTCAGTAGTAAAAATGCTAGTATCTTATGATGAAGATGATGTTCTAAAATTCTGGAAAAATTCATGATGAAAGTAGACATTTAGGGCTTTCCAAATATATAAAGAGTGTGTCAATTGAAGTTCTGTGCAAAAAGATAAAAATCCCAGAAGTTAAGCTACAATTTCTGAGCGAAATTCTGGGCAGCAGTTTGAATTCTGGAAACTGGGAATTATCCATGAGTTCTGGGTAAGTTCCGGTATTTTTCCTTGAAAGTAAACATCTCAAGGATTCCGGGAAATTTTACGGATCCTCTTTTCGATTTTTCTGGAATTAGTTATGATTTTTCGAAGTTAGGCGAAATTCTGCCCAGAAATTCTGCATCAGCGCTTTTTCCGAAAATTATGTGGAAATAAATGAAAATAAATCCTTCAAGGGTAAAAATGTCAAGTATGACCAAGATGTCTCTTGAAATATTGCTTGAGAAGTAATTGAGACAATATCACCCTTTTAGGATAGACTGTGCACGCATACCGTCAACGAACGTACCCAACGACCCGTTAAACTCAGGTACGGACGCGTATTGTAACCTTAACTCTTATGCTTATGGTATGGTTATATATGATAATTGTTTTCACATGTTGATACTCTGTTTTGAAATTGCTCATGGATTTGAGTTGTATACGGGTTATAGTCTTGATAACACCGTTGAGTTTTTCTAGCGCTGAGGACACGATGAGCCGTCGTGGCACTGGTTATGTGTAGACTGGGATAACATACATATTGCAGTGGCTGTGTTATGTTATTGCCTTACATGTGGATATTTGTTTGAAACTGTGATTATATTGTATATCTGTGATAACTGTCATATACTGTTTACATAAGCATGAGGTTAACCGTTACCTGAGGTTCAATGGAAATTGAACCTCAGCCTCTGCCATAGCTTCAGGATCCCGGGAAGTGATCGAGGACAAGGGTAAGAAGCCGGTATGAGAACCCTGTGGAGGCATCATCTTTTTGGGATACTTATATTAGAAGTATTAGACTTGGATGACTGTATTAGTTAACATTCAGTTAGATACACTACATACAATGTTATTTAGTTACTCTTTGTTTATGTAAAATATTTTCAACTCTCAGCTCCAGAAACGTTTATGAAAAACGGGATGTTACAACTATAAAGAGAAGAGTATAGTGGGACTCACTCACTTTTATGTGAGTGAAGTAGAAAAAATGTTTCTTCAGCAAAGACAGAAACATTAAACTCTAATTATATACTCGATGGCTCAGCAAAGACTGAGATTTAATAGTCCTTATGTTCGTAGACTCACCCTTAATATCTGTATGCGTGTAACTATTATATAAGTCTCTCATTTGTTTTTTATTTTTAACCAAAGAAGTAAATTTATATCTTTTTTCCTATAACATTAAAATTGGATGTGGTAAAGGGGAAAAATAGAAGCAGTCCATTCATACAAAATCCCGTTCTTCTATCTTAAAAATAATTCAGTATAAATTAGTTTAAAATTTTCATAACAAGTAGTGTCTGTTAAGATATTTTATGAGAAATAAAAATTATGTTGATTAAAATCATAAAATTAATTTATTGGTGAATTATAATACTATAGTAACTTCTTTGTGTTCATTTAGGTAACATACAATGTTGTGTGAAGTTTCCTTCAATTATTTGTGGCATTGCTAAAAATAAATTACTTTAAAATATTTGTATTTATTTTTTATGTTAAATTCTATTTTGAATTTTGAAACTTGAGTATTAATAATTTGCAGTTTTGCACTAATTAAGTATAATGTGGCATATTATTTGAGATGTCACATGAAAATATAATAATTACTAAAGGCGTAGCCTGGGTGCTTACACACAAGACCAATGAATGAAACACAAGAAAATAAACTCAACAACAAATAAGCAAATAATGTAAGAATCAATTGGGTATATTTTAATTATATACCCTAAACCCTTAATATGATTAAAATAAACGGTTATCTTTCTCTCTCTCCGGCGCATAAGTAAGATGAGAGGACAGAGGAGTACTAAATTATTACTTCATTTGATGCTATTTATAAGTAACTTTTTTTTTGTTGGTCGTTAATATAAACAACTTTTCTTTTCTTTTGTATCTCAAATATTAAATTATCTTTTCCATCTTTACCTCATCTTTATTTTAACAAACCACTGATTCTTTTTCATTTAATCATTTATTATCTATTATCTCTCATATTTTTTTTACTGATAGGGGCATATTTAGAAAAGATAGATATTTTTGACACATTTATTGTTTTTAATTAATAATAATTGTTAGTTAGTTCTGCATCACAGAAAAAGCGGTTTATAGAAAACATTGAGGGAATAGTTAACTTCTCATCTTTGTGATTTTTTTATTTTTAGTCAAAAGATACTTATATTAATAATTCAAAGCTAGATACACAAATGAAGACAAACCGAATATAGAACACTAATGTAGCCAAAACAAATACCACAGAACAACCAAATACAAAGAAAAAACTAATCATCACCAATTGAAGAATTGGAATAAAGTAGTATCAGTTACTACATAGGCCTCCTGTGGCTGAAAATCCAAAAATTAAAAGTGCCATGAAATAAAGTGTTGGTTGTAAAACTCACCTTATAGGATATACCTCCTTATAAGCAATAGCTATAAATAGAGTAGCTACACAATTGCCCCATCTAGGAGTAAAAAACCTAAAAAAACCTAACCTCAAAAAGAAGACCAATGATGTCTTGAAGAACACTTCTGCTCCTCTATTGAACTAGATTTGTTGATGTCAACCACACACCAAACAACTCCTCTAAAACCATTCCCCCAATAACGCTAATCCGAACCTCCAAATGAGGATCAATCTATTAACGTTCAAAGAACCATCCAACTAAGAGGAGTGATAATTAGATCTCATAGATCTATTTATTGTTTGAGAAACTGAGAACACTGCCACTAATACCCAACACCACAAAAAAGGAAGAAAAGATGGATAGCTCGCACAAAAGCGAGGAAGAGAGCTCTCACTGCCTCGAGAAAGATCTGGAGAGGGAGAGAAACATCACGCCCTAGAGGCGAGAGCAGACCACAACCAACATAAATCAGAGGGAGGAGGCCGCAACTAGGAGATCTGAGCTCTAATCTACCTCTCTGATGCAGCTGTGAGTGAGGATGATGCTCGCCAGTGGTATGTGATGGTGAAACATGCTGCCAATGAGAGGGGTTTGAAAGGATCTCACTACTAGAAAAGGAGAAATTTGCGACGGAAAAATTTTCGTTGCAAAACGCACCATTTTTCGTTGCAAAATGCAATGTTTTGCTATGGAAAGAAATTTCCGTCACAAATCCTAGTCCTTTTTTGCGACGGAAATGTATTTTTGTAGCAAAAAGGGTGGGTTTTGTGATGGAAGGGAAGTCGCAAACCAGCGGCCTAAAAGGACACCGGTTTGCAACAGAAAACCGATATCCGTTGCAAATTTTTGATGGAAACGGCTCAGTCTCAAAATGATGGCCTTTTTGGATGTTGTTTTGTGATGGATTATGGAGTTCTGTCACAGATTCACGACAGAACCAGTTTCTATCGCAAAAAGGCGGCTGCTTGTGACGGAAGCATCTTCCATCGCAAAACGATGACCAACAATGGCCGCTATTTTGCTACAAAACCGTTGCGACGGAACTAGTTTCTTTTGCAAACTAACTACTAAAAGGCCGTCGTTTTGTGATCGAAACCCTTTTTTCTTCCACAAATCGCGGCCTATATGTTCCCTCCCCCTTCATTTTGGTCGTCCCTCTCCATCTTATCTCTTTCAGTTTCTCTCAAGTCTGTCATCTTTCGTCGACCGTCTGCCGCCACCGTCCCCTGCTTGCTGTCGCCTGCCACCGTCGACCGCCACTTGCAGACCGCCGACGCCTTTCTTATTCTAGCCACTGTTGTCCTCATCACTGGAGGTATTTTTTGATGAATTTCACCGGTTTTTTTTCTCCCTTTTTTTGTCTTATATATTAAGGATCTTGAAATATTTCTCTTATTGTTTAGTAATTATATGTGTTTTAACAATTACTAGCATATATATATATATACATATATATATATATATATATATATATATATATATATATATATATTGTAATGTATGTGTTTAGAAGATAGAAATATATATGGATAAATTCTTTATTTCACTATATATCATGTAATAAAATACTCATATTGTCACACTCAATATACATAAATATACAAAAATGTTTTTTATTGCAAAAATAGAATGCAATTTAAATCTTAATATTAAATAATTATGATGAATACAATAGTTAATAAGAAATTTAATAAATGTGTTTTTGGAATATTTTAGAGAATTATGAACATCTTCATAATGTAATGATATTTATATAACAATTTCCATGAATCTTCATGATTATAATAGTTAATAGAAAATTTAATAAAGAAAATAAATAAGTAGTAATATTTAATGGATTTTTCCTATTGAAAAAACCTTATCCTGAAGAAATTATTGGAACAAATTAAATCTTAATGTAAAATAGTTATAATGAGAAAGAGTCAACATATTTAAACATGGAAATACTGGAATATAATTAGATAATTTTTATATATTTGAATTAACTTAATAGAAATACTAAATAGTTATTAAAAAAATGTAAATGAAATTTTAACGAAATATTTTATTACAAATATAACTATCCTATACTCACTCCCTACTTTTTTTTAATAAGAAATATTTAAGTAGATAATGAAATTAGTTAAAAAATATAATATTTTTCTAGAAACACCCTTATTTAGGGGTAAATACGGAATAAGGAGGAAAATAAGGAATTTCATAAAAGATATTGTTGAAGATATAGCATAAAAAATTATTATAAAAATGAGAAATGAAGCTTTGGGAATTGGGTCTATAAATATATTGATATTAAAATGAGCAATTAAATGTGATAAAATAGGAAACTAATGATCCTTTTTTTTGAAATTCTCTAAATGTTTTTTATAAATAGAAACATTATATTGGTATAGATTCCCACATATTTGCATGGGAATTATTAGTTTGTTAGTTATTTTCTAGTAATGTGTAATCTTCTAACTTAAATGCATTGTATTAATACCATTAATTTAATACTTTTTTTGTCCAATAATTGTTATTAATTGATAACATATCATTTTAATTGTATTTTTTGTTGGGATCTCATCTTTGTGAACTCACTCTCACGTTTTCAAATTTTCAAGCCTTTTTCATGTGACTTGCATGATTATATTTATTTCGTGACAGCATTTTTTAGTTGTGATCAAGGCCCAATGGTTGTCGGTTCCCAGTATAATATGTAAATTGCATTATTATATTTATTTTGGACTACAAATTTTTACTGTAACCAAGGCCCAATGGTGATCGGTTCTCAATATAAAACGTAAACTAATGAGCCTTGTGAAATGTGCCAGTTTGAATTTTAAAACCGAGTATTAATAATTTGCACTAGATTAATTATAATGTGGCATATTATTTGAGATGTCACATGGAAATAGAATAATTAATAAAGGCACGGCCTGTCATGGGGTGGTCACACATAAGATCAATTAATGAAACACAAGAACGCATAGTCAACAACAAATAAACAAATAATGTAAGAATCAATTGGGGCTGAATACTCCATTCATGCCAATCCCTCCCTACCTTTGTCCACACGAGTCAGTTTCTGACTCATCTCTTTGCATTCTCAGTGCTCTTGCTTTGTCTCTATCATTTCTCTCTTCAATTCACTTAAAGCTTTTGGTGTTCTTGTTCTTCTGAAAAAACAAAAAGATTTGGAGTTTGGCTTCTGTTTCAGAGTTTGTCAATTGAAGCAACCTGTTTCTTTTTCAAGCTTTATTTTCTGGTTTTTGAATTATTATTTTATTTTTCTCTGTTTATCATCGTTACGATTGTTCTTCAATTCTCCTTCTTGTTTATAGAAAACCAAAAAACAGAAGTTGTGTTCAAATCTCCTTTCTGCCTATTCGTTGTTCTTAAAGTTCATTTTCTTAAAAAAAAAAAAACAAAAAAAGTTGCGTTCTCCCTTTTTTCTTCTCATACTTGAATTATTATTTTGCTCTCATATTTGTTGATCGTGGTTGTTCTTCTCCTTCTTATTTAGAGAAAAGTTAAAAAAAACAAAAACAAAAAGGCTGTGTTCTCCTTCTTTTTTGTAATTGAATTATTATTTTGCTCTCATCTTTGTTTATCATCATTATTCTTCTCCTACTTGTTTAGAGAAAACCAAAAAACGTTGTGTTCAAATCTTCTTTCTGCCTATTCTTTGTTCTCATAGTTCATTTAAAAGAAACAAAAAAAGGACCCAAGAAGAGGCTTTTATATCAATTAAAAGCGTTGCGACCGTAACGCGTAGTAATCTTTGAAAGGTAAGGATTTGTACTCTATGACATGTGTGCATCTATGTTTATTCATGTATATGTGTGTATGGACACACACTCACATATGTTGTCTCTTAAACTTTCTTTAACTTATTTGTATCTCTTAGGTTTTGGTTGGTGACGTGAAGCATATTTGAAGATTTCGATTCATACTTTCAGGTTAGTATTATTATATATATGCATAGTATTAATTGTATATTTCATTTGTTTATAGAAATTTTTACGGCTTTCTTAAATTATAAACCAAGCTGGATTATGTAGATCTACATACAGTCAAACGTAAACTGCCCATGTCTCAAGTCTCAACCCACACAGCTTCCTAATTATTTTGGAGAGAACTACAACCACACCCCTTCTCCATTTGTTCGTATTCTTTTCAAGTATGTCATTATTTACAAGAGGCCTTGTAAAATAGAAAAATAAAGTAAATAATCTTTTAATTAATGTAATAATGCATATACTTATTGAAGGGTAAAAATGAAAAAATTTATTAAATGTTCAGACAAATCTTGTCAAACTCTTATAAAAAAGGCCGTTGGGAGTATTTCTTCCATTTTCCCTATATTTTATATTTCCAACCAAATAAAGAGAATATCAGTAGATTTTATTTCTCGCAAGATGTAAAGAATATGAGGAAACTTTGTAAAAATATTATTTTTTATCCTAATAATTAAATTTAAGACAAATATATAAAATCAATTACATAAATGTAAAATTTTTATATATGTGATACAACATTTTGGCTAAAGTATATATTTAAGGATATTTTGTCATCATTTAGTTGTAGAATCACCATTTAAATTTGTTAAACCTACTTTTTTTGTAAAATAATAATGTTAAATTAATAAATCAAGGTACACTTTTTAAATTTAAATCATTAAACTAAAATTGATGTTAATTTTGAGAAAGACATTGTATATTTTATCTTAATAATTAAACTTAGGGGAATTATTTAAATAAATATAAGATTTTTTTTTTATAGATATGATATAATATATCTAAAATCCCCTGAATTTAAAAGCCTCAACTTATACTTGAGCGAAAATATTTTAACATATATATCTAAATGATATTTTTTTAGTATTTAAGTAAGTAATTTTCCTTTTTTATACCATTTTGTTATTTTATTAATGTTTAATGTATCCTGATGAAAACCCGGACATTAAGCGGGGGGAACCACTTTCACCCAACCCAAGGATAGGTAGGGGAAGCTCCTCCCATCTGGACCATCCAGATGGGATCTGGACGATTCAAATTTAATTTTTTTTAATTGTCATTTTCTAAATGAAAAAAAATATTTTTTTAAAAATATGTTAGTTGAGATATTATCTTTATTTTAAATTCTCTATTCATTAAAATAATTTTTTTAAGAAAATAAAAAGTAAAAAAAATTAAATTTGGATCGTCTAAATCTTATTTGAATGATTCAGAAGGGAGGAGCTTCCCCTACCCATCTTTGGGATGGGTAGAGAAAGTGGCTCCTTAAAACCGGGTCTTTTGTCTTCACCATCTGTCACATCATACTTTTTTACCCCTCAAAATCCAAAGATATTTTACTAATTTCTATAAGGATGCTAGTATTTGAAAGTATGTAAATATCACGTTGTTCTGTACTGTCTCAAGAGTACTCACTCACTGACTCACCCTTCTTCTAAACAAAACCAGCTGCTTCCTCTCAGCAATTTATTTGTTCCATTTTTCTTCTTCTACGTTTTCTCGTTCTTTAAAGCAAACTCTGTATCTTTGCTTGTTTATTTTTGGATCCTTCCTTTTGACTTTCTCTCTATTGTGCTGGTACCTCTTGTTCTTCATCCTTAACAAGTGCTTTGATTTTTCTGAACTCCAGTGAATATATACTTCCTTTTTTCCCCTCTTATTCTTGTTCATTAACACTTTGTTTGCCCTGCTTCCTTGTATTTGAATCTTTTCCTTTCTGTTTGATCTTTAGCTAGTTCCATTCGTCACTCTTGTTCTTCTTGTTCTTTGTCTTAAAAAAGAAAAAAAGGGGGAAAAAAACGAAGGAGGTATTCCCATCAAAAGCATCCCATACGTGGAGAGGCATTGAAATCAGAGGATAAGAGGTACTCTGCAATACTAGTTGA
This sequence comes from Acacia confusa, assembly GCA_037074495.1. Taxonomy (NCBI): domain Eukaryota; kingdom Viridiplantae; phylum Streptophyta; class Magnoliopsida; order Fabales; family Fabaceae; genus Acacia; species Acacia confusa. The sequence goes on along the minus strand of CM073504.1, from coordinate 7,629,958 downwards.
AGTTTTTTTTTTTTTTGCCCGATACTAGTTGAAGTTGAAAGCTGGAGTATATACTAGTAATGTTGTAGAGAAAATTGGTCAAAAGGACCCAATAGTACAAATATTTGGATAAAAAGACCAAACTCAAAAATATGTCATTTTCTTCCACAACTCTGCTACTTTCTTCCACAAAATCTGCTATTTTTTTTCCCACCAAAAGTGTTTCTCTTGGCGGCAACAAGTAGTTGAATTTGATAGTGAGAACATGTGGATTTCAACGAGGTGGATAGCTAACAACATTAGCAACAATAGAGGATCTTTCTTTTGTGCATCTTCCATCAGGAATTTGATGGTGTGCTCGAATGAGAGACTGTTATATATAAACACGGTGGATTGTGAGGCTAACTTTCCTGTCATATTTACAATGGATTGTTTCATCCAAAGAGGTTCTGAAATTTTGGTCTGCATATGGACACTAAGATTTTGATTTCTAAGATTTGTTTTATATGCTATTTTGTTTTTTTTTCGGCTCAGGTTTTATATGCTATTGAAATCTAGGATCATCGTAGGTTTGTACGTTAGGTATCATGATCATGTTTTTGTAATGTATAGTCTCATTATGTATGACAGATGGCGGATATGGCCTCTTGCAGTGCTGTTTCAACAAAATGTACTAACATATTGATAGATAAAGTAATGAAGGAACTTCCATATCCGTGTTGTTACAAGAGTTATGCAGTTGACTTTGATCGGAAAAAACACGAATTATTAAGATTTATGTTAAGGAGGGGTAGTCTTGTCAAAATGATGGGTTGATGTCAAGGTTATTAAAACCGGGTCACAGAACCGGTCGGATATTGAGTTAAAAGTCAGTTGGTCATACCGGAGTAAAACCGGAGTTAAACTAAGTTAAACCGGTCAGAAAATGAAAATTTTAAGATTATTAATATGAAATTATAAAAAAATTAATTTCCTTTAATAACCTTCACTGAAATTTAACACTCTTATTAAATTAATATAATTTTAAATTTTAATTTTTGATTTCAGATTTTTTTTTATTCATAATTTTTTCAGTAGTTTTCCAAAGTCTATAAGAAAACTTTTTTTTTGTTTATTGTGATTGTCTCTTTTTTTGTCATGTCATTTCCGAAGTCTGTGAGCTTGACTCTGCAACTGTGATTTTTTCTCTCCTTTCTTTGCTAATCTCTAGGCAATCACGTGAATTCTCTTCACCCTCAGCTGTGCCCACCCTTGCGTCTTCCCCTTGCTTTCGGTGCTCTTCTCCGTCGATGTACGCAAAGTCACTCGCTATCTTCAAATTTGAAAAGTAGAGCTTCATAGCATAGCAAATGGAGAAGGAGGAAACAAGTTCGCCGGTGAGCGCTCTTTTCTCACCTTCAAACCTCCACTACAAAAAAAAATTCATTTTTTACGACGGAAAAATTCCTTCACAAAATAGTTTTGCAATGAAATTCGTCCATCGCAAAATATTGTGTCACAATTGCGACGAAAAAAGATAATTCCATCACAAATTTTGAAATTTGCAATGGAATTTTTTTCCATCGCAAAAATTCGAAATTTGTGACGGAAACTAATTCTGTCCCAAATTTTTGACAGTTGCGACGAAATTGAATTCCGTTGCAAATGTTAGAATGCCAAAAATTTGTGATGGAAACGTTTTCCATCACAAATTTCGAATTTTGCGATGGAATTCGATTCCGTCACAAATTTCGAAATATTTGCAACGGAATTGAATTCCGTCGCAAAATTTATTTTACTAAAAAAAATTACAAAATCATAAAATTACATTAAAAAATATAAAAATTAAAATTAAAATTATAAAATCATAAAAATTATTTTAAAATATAGAAAATAAAAATAAAAATTATTAAATCATAAAATTACATTAAAAAAATTAAAATTAAAATTTAAAAATCATAAAAATTATTTAAAAATATAAAAAATAAATTCAGCAGTGAAGAATAACAATAATCTATATATTGACTTGACTGTATTCCTTTTTTGTTTTGACTTTGAGCCCCAGCTCCAAGGCAAGCATAATATTCATCAAGATCTTCAAAAATAAATATTTTTCATCAAGATCAAAATCTTTATTAATAATTTTTCATTTATTTTTTGGCATAATTTTCTCTTCATTTTATCTTTGGTCATGTGTGTACTCTGTATATTTACGAGTTATGACAGATGCTTCAGCAAATGCAAAGGGAAAATAATTAATAATTAATTCATTACAATGTGCATCAGATTTTTTTTTTCACACGGAAAATAATGTATATTCCGGTATGTTGTTTTTGAAAGTTTAAAAAATAATTATGTTTGGAAGAAATACAGGTATAAGTGTAATAAAGAAGGATATATAATAAAGATGCAATAGTTAGCCTTAGTAAGAAGCAGATCGACAACCGTAACCAAAAAACAAGAGCAACAGTAATGAAGAGCGATGAGTCTTAATCTATGTTAGATCTGAGAGAGGTATACTTGTCCAAAATTTATCATAAACGTAGACATTTTTATTTTCAAAATTTTCAATTATAGGACTTAGAAAACAATATATCCAGAAAATTACACTCTTAATTCAGTGGCATTAATTAATCTTAGGTTTAATAGGTGCAAATTTTTACAAGAGATATGTATAAAAAAAAGAAGTGTAAAAAAATGATAGGAGAGGAAGGGAGGGTACTAGTGAAGGAGAAGAGTAGAGGCAAAGATCGGAGAGATGAGGTCGTGACCGGAGAGATTAGAGCCTTGCAAGGCCGAGGCGACCATGGAGGCTTGCAAGGCGGAGGTATAGATCATACGCTTCAAGGCGGAGGTGACCATGAGTTCGAGAGTGACGAGCGGAGAGTGAAATGTCAAAGGAAAATAGGAAGAAATTTGCCGTTTTGCGACGGAATTATTTTTTGTAGCAAAATTCATCTTTTTGCGACAAAAATAATAATTCCATTGTAAAATGGTGGCCAAAATGGCCGCCTTTTTGCAACGGAATTTTTTTCGTTGCAAATTCCATAGTAATTGTTTTTTTAGTAGTGCAATTTAATTCCGTCACAAAATATTTGATTTTTGCAATGGAATTACAATTCTGTCGCAAGTTCTATAGTAATTTTTTTTAAGAAATGTGATTTTGTGATGGAATTAAAATTCCGTCGCAAAATGTTTGATTTTTGCGATGAAATTTTAATTCCATCATAAATTCCATAGTAATTTTTTTTAAGTAGTGTGATTTTGTGATGGAATTAAAATTTCGTCACAAAATGTTTGATTTTTGCAATGGAACAAAATTACGATTATGTTGCGAAAATCAAACTTTTTGCGACGGAAATAAATTTTCATCGCAAAAAGAGGAACTTTGCAACAGAATTTTTTTTGTGTGGCAAATTCCGTAGTATTTTTTTTTTTAGTTGTGCGATTTTGCGACAGAATTTCACTTTCATTGCAGAAATCCCACTTTTTGCGACGGACTTTTCATTCAGTCACAAATAGGCTAAAATTTGTGATGAAAAAAATTCTATAGCAAATTCACTCTTTTCTAGTGGTGCTCGATGACTTTTTAGATCTCTGTCTCCCTTCCTTCTCCTTCTATGTCTCCCTCTTTTCTCACGGGCGATCCGACGATGGCGAGTTTCAGCGATTTTCTAAAGAAAAAAAATGACTGGGTTACTTCGACGGGTCACACTAGTTCCCTCCGAGTCGGCCGGTTTAGATCCGGTCCGGGTAACCCTGGTTTCTATGCTATACTGGACCGGTTTCACGGCCGGTTCAGGTTTGATAACCATGGTTAATGTTGTGATTTAACTGTCAAAGTAACTGATGGTTTGGTAATTGGGTGGATGAAAGTCAAATATCAAACTAGAAGCGGGGATTATGCAATCTATATTTTAATTTTAAGGGAGGTTGATATATGTTTTCGAAATAGAATGTTGTCTTTATAATCTAAGTAGATAGAGAGGAGGTTGATGTATTTTATTATTATTTTTTTAAAGAGAAAAATACTCTAACTACACTTATGTTTTGCCCTAATCATATAAACTTTCTCTCTATTTTAAAAATATACACTTAAATCCAATCCATTAACTCCCTTAAGAATATTTTAAGTTATTGTAAGAATATTTTTTTAATCAAAATTTACATAAAATAAAATTTATTTACTAATTTACCCAAAATAATAAATCCCATATTTTTACTTCACAGTTTGTAAATATCACCAATATTTGACAGTTCAAGTAAGTTTTTAAAATAATTGTAGAAAAATATAAAATTATAAATTTAAATGACTTATGTAATCTCTAAAATCTATATAACTTATTATATTTTATAGGAAACATATGTGTTTGACATATTTTTTTAGTCATCTAAGAAACTAAAAATAACTTCACAAAAAAACAAAAAATTCAATAAATACAAGAAAATTAAAATTATAAATTTATAATCTCAAAATTAATAAATTTATAACCTAGTAAATCTATTAGAATTAATTTTTAGTGGTATAATTTCTTTGGCCTATATTTGTGTATGTTTAAATAATTCTAATGTTAAAGAAAGGTTTTGGTAAAAAAAAAAAATCAAAAGCCAAACTTAACTGTCAACTAATGGTTTGAGCGGATGAAAATAGTGTTGGATTTGGCTATCACCCAAGAGGGTGGGTAAATTAGGTGTTTGATAAAACTTTAGGAACTTTTAAAACTTTTCGCAACTTATAAATTAATAGTTGGATATTCAAAGATAAGCATATACTGGAAATGTAAGAGTGTTGGGAAGAGAGTATGCAAACTGTGATTTATCCTGGTTCGGTCCAATCCTTGACCTACGTCCAGTCCCTAAGCTTTACTTGAGATTTTCAATCCACTATCTGCTTTGAGCTTGATTACACGTTCTGTACTTGAAGTAATTCTCTCACTAGGATTCACTCCCTCTTACAAACTGTAATCAATACACTTGCTTGATTACACACTCTATACTCGAAGTAATCCTCTCCCTAGGATTCACTCCCCCTACAAGCTGTAATCAACACAATGTGTTTCTCACTCAAGATCACCCGATCACCCAATCTTGAGTATCTCTCAAATAAACTGATTAACAATCAATCTTCTTTCTCAGAAGTTAATATGATAAACACTGAAGCATAATACAAATAATCTCACTCTCTAAAGGAAATTATAAGATCACTGAGATACATAGAGAGTAGATGATGAAGACATTAGGATATTGACATTTTCACTGTGTAGGCTCACGTCTCTGTACTTTTTAATCTCTGTTGAATCCTTCTTCTTTTATAGTTGAAGAAGACTTTTTGAATGCTATCTCCTAAATATGATAGTTTGAAGTGCATTGAGCATTTTTCTGTTAGAAGTCTACTTCAAAATATAGCCGTTGGAAATATGGCCATTTGGAAGTCCACTATTTTTGCATCCCTGTTTTCACCTTTTGGATCCAATAATGGCTGATAGTCTTTTTGATCTGGAGAATAATTAATTTGAAGATAACATTGATCTTGCTTTATCAATATGTGACTGTTGGAAGACCACTGAGAAATTTGACGTTGGAAATCCACCGAAGCTATTATTCCTTGAGATTCTTGGATTTTTGCTTTTTGGTTTCTGCATTAGTTGAGAGTCAAAAAGATAATTAATTGAAGGATAATATAAATCTCTTCTTATCAGAATGGGCAGCATTGGGACTATCTCATTTCTTTAATCCAAGTTGAAGATATTCTCTGACACATGAGTTGGCATGTCGTGGCGCGTCTCGTCTTTCCAACGAAGCAACATGGAGCTTTCACCTTTTGATTCATACTTTGATTTGTACATATGAAACTTACTTGTAAATTGGTTAAACAATGTTAGGAATAATTGTAAGTGATGATATGAAGTAATGAAATCATAATAAATGATTTTCATTTTACGAGCACGGTGATTTTCAGATGTTATCTTCGCATGACTGCAGTACTTGTTCATTACTGGAGTCATTTAAGTGTCAGTTGCTTTCTGTCTTCGATCTTACTGGAGTAGCAACTTAGTTACTGGAGTAACTAAGGTACATGTAGCTTCTGTCTTCGAGATTACTGGAGTAATCATTTAGTTACTGGAGTAACTAAGATGTTGCAAAGTTTCTGTCCTTGATGTTACTGGAGTAACAATTCACGTACTGGAGTAATTAAGGATCATCTTGCTTCTATCTCTGACATTACTGGAGTAACAACCTTGTTACTAGAGTAACTAAGGTTCATTTTGCTTTTGTCCTCGAGCTTACTGGAGTAGGTACTTGGTTACTGGAGTAATTCAAGTTCATGTTGTTTCTGTCTGTGATGTAACTGGAGTAATAACTTGGTTACTGGAGTAACTCTAGTGTAAAAATACCAAGATGACTAGAGTAACCAAAACGTTACTGGAGTAAGGTGACTGACTATCGGGTTTGATTCTGAGGTAGTTGAAAAACATCAACTTACTGGAGTAAGTAAGTGACTAGTAGAGTAAGCCTTACTGGAGTAGTCATTTCATTACTGGAGTAATGTGCAAACAGAGGCGAACAAACCACATATTACTGGAGTAATGAGATTTGACTAGAGTAATCATCAACTCTTCATTTGTTTGAAGATCAGTTCCAGAATTCTGAACTGTTACTGAATATCCAAAAAATCATATCTCTCTCATTTGAGCTTTGTTTTCTTTGATCTTGATATTTTTGGAAAGGTGTGCGAGTCTAGTTTCATATGCCACTGATTTCAGTGCATTTTGATGTGTAGTTTGTGAGATATCCTCAAATTATTGAACCTTGGTCAGCTGCAGGACGTTAACAGATGGGTCAACTTCAAAAATTCATAGCTCTCTCATATGATCTTCTTTGGACTTGAATTTTTGACAGGATGACGTCTTGGATGTTTACTTTCATCCAAAATTGGTTTCACCTCAATACGATATCTGGTTTAGGAGATATCATCGAATTACTGAACGTCACCCAGGTGAAACACTGAACAGAGTTGCTGGAACACTAGTATTACTGGAGTAACGTGATCCTTACTACAGTAATTTCACACCAGAAGCTTTCTGTCTGACCCGTTACTGTAGTAGATTAATGATTACTGCAGTAATCATCTGACAGAAATGAAATCAGCTGCTGAAACTCGAATATTACTGTAGTAGCTAAGTGACGACTGGAGTAATGAACGCAAAAACACATGTATGATTGGAGTAATATGTGTATGACTGGAGTAAGTCGATCATTAATCACCCAGAAGCTTCTGAAGCACATATTACTGGAGTAACACATGGATGACTGGAGTAACTCACTCATTAATCATCCGGAAGCTTCAACTTGCTCATTTTAACTCCGAATTGAGTCATTCCAACTTCCACTTGATCGTAGAAACTTCAAGAATCAATCTATAACCTTGTGTAATGATTTTCTCAATCTATTCAACAAGTTCTTCTTTCTTTCTTCTCTCTTATTGATTATTCTTCATGAATCAACTCATTATTTCTTTTCTTCTCTTGTTCTTTCTCCATATGAACAAATCTACATTAAATTGTAGCAATTAGTCAATGTATATAATATGAACTTTTTGCTCTCACTAATTGCATAAGACATCATCAAAACTAATTATAACCAACAAATAGAATCTCAAAATATAAGGGAGGATTGTATAAATTTTTTTTCAATTTTAAGGATGCTTGTATGGGTTTTCAAACTAGAGGAGAATATAATTAAGGTAAAATAGAGGGGTGGTTAAAGTATTTTACTCTTTTTTTTAATCTTCCTAGTCATATTCTTCACTTTTTGGTTTATTTATTGGTTATTGCTGATTTAAAAATGCTTTCTTTGCATCAACCTACTAATGTTATGGGGTACCTTCTAAAAGACTAACATGTTAGAAGAATATATTTATAAATGACAATTTTTTGTGGGATTTGAGAGTAAAAATATTTTGTATGTATATATAGTGGATTGTGAGGCTAACTTCATCGTCATACTCACATTTACAATGGATTTGTTTCATCCAAAATAAAGAGGTTGCGAAATTTTACGCACTATATGAATGATTAGGTTTTGATTTCTATGATCATCTTGTTTTTGTAATTGTAATCTCATTATGTATGACAGAAGGTGGGGATCGTTGCCAAAAATGCCGATGCTGCTGCAACAAAATGTATTGAGATATTGATAGATAAAGTAATAAAAGAACTTCCATATATGTGTTGTTACAAGAGTTATGCAGCTAACTTTGAACGGAAAAAACAAGAGTTGTCGGCTGCTGTGGAGAGTGTGGAAATGAAGATAAAAGAAGCCAAGACAAGAAATAAGACTCAAATTGACCGATGGGCACCTAAGGGGCACATAAGGTGCTTGGCACCTAATGTGCACCCAATCCCTTAAGCAATGGGTTCAAAACGCCAACAACTTTATTCAGCAAGAAACAACACCAAAGAAATGGCTTTCACGGTATTCATTGGCAAAGGAATTAGAGAGGATGACAGGGGAGATTCCAACAATGATGGAGAAAGCTAAGAACTTCTCACAAGTTGCACACGCAGCTGAACATCCAGGCATGGAATTCTATTTACTAGAGTTCATGCATTTTAAGAGTAGAAACTTAGTTTTTGAACAACTTATGGAGGAGTTGAAAGATGGCAATAAATGTAGGATTGGATTGCAAGCCATGGGAGGATCGGGGAAAACCACAATGGCAAAAGAAGTTGGGAAGGAACTTGAAAATTCAAAGGCATTTGATAAAGTTATATTTATTAAAGTCCCCAACCCAGTTGATGAAAAGAAGATTCAAGATGAAATTGAAAAGAAACTGGATTTGAAGATTGATGATGACAGAAAAGAGAATTTAACAGATGTAGAAAAAATATGGATTAGAATTGCCAACGCTGGAAAAGTACTTATAATACTTGATGATGTCTGGGAAGTGCTCAACCTTGAGAACATAGGGATTCACCATGGCATCCATACCTAGGGCCGATGTTGTGTTTTGCTAACCACACGTTATGAGACAGTTTGTAATGGAATGAGATGCCAAAAGATCATTAATCTAGAGGCCTTGCCTGTAGAAGATGCAGTGGATCTTTTCCTATATCATGCAAGTGAAAGTAGGAAGGATTGTACTCATAAATCGAAGTTGTTCGCATCAAAAATTGTGGACGAGTGTGGAAGATTACCAGTTATAATTGTCGCAGTAGCTAAAACCTTCAGAAACTGGGTTCCAAATCAATGGGAGGATGCTCTTGCGGCTACAAAAACAGATTCATCCTTAAGGCGTGGGAATACTAATAAAGAAGCAAACAAATTCTATAATTCTTTGAAAAGAAGCTTCGAGTGTCAAGATCCAAGAGCCCAAGATCTCATCTTGCTATGTTCAATATTCCTAAGAGCTTATGAAATACCTATGGAGCTTTTAAGCCAGATCACTATAGGTTTGGGGCTTTGTGGAAATGTTGATAGCTACTATAAAGCAAGAAGTCATATGGTTTTAATCAAAACCAAACTCGTAAGTTCTGCTTTATTGTTACCTGCTGGGGAAGGATTCGTAAAGATGCATGATGTGATTCACGATGTGGCCCAACAAATAGCGGGTCAGAAGATTCAAGAAATCATGGACGCCAAGACAAAATTGGAGGCGAATGCAAAATATTCATTTTGCATGATAGATGACTTTTCCAATTATTTTGAGGGCAGCAATCTTGAGGTTCTTTTAGTATGGGTAAATGCAAATGCTTCTTTGGAAGTTCCCAATGCATTCTTTAGAGGTATGAAGGGACTTCGAGTTTTGCTTTTGTGTTCTAAGTGTGAGTTTGGGAGAACATTAGCCTTATCATTACCCAAATCAATTCATTCACTTGAAAATATCAAAACACTATCCCTTACAAATTGGGAGTTGGGTGATATATCTATTTTGCAAAACCTAAAAGAACTCCAATCTCTTGAATTGACAGATTGTTCGATTCTTGAATTACCAAATGATGTTAGCCAACTGAAGAAGTTGAGATTGCTACATTTGGCACATTGTTCAATCGAAAAGAATAATCCATTTGAAGTGATTGGAAGATGCTTGAAGCTTGAAGTGTTGTATTATGTTTCAAATGATGACACTCTTGACAGTAATGCAGAGCCTTCTAAAATCATAGATCTTCAAAAATTCAGTATATATCATATAGAAGGCAGCTCCTCCAGGCGTTATTTTCAATTGGATGCTTCAACAAAAAGATATTTCAATTCAACCAAGTTAAATGGGATCTTGTCGGCAAGCACGGTCAAATCCCTGGCAGTAAGAGCAGAGATTCTTGAGTTAACAGAATGTAATGGAACAGGATGGACAAATCTTATTCCTGACATGGTTCATGCTGAAGAAGATGGAGGAATGAATGACTTAATTAGGCTTTCTTTAAAATCTTGGCCTGCAATGCAATGCCTGATCTATACAGATGACATTCCATCTAATGTAGCTATCTTCTCCAATTTAGTTGAGTTGCAACTTCATGATATGCCTGTGAGGGAATTATGTTGTGGTGATTTTCCTATCAACTTTCTCAAGCAACTAGAGAAGCTATACTTAAGTCATTGTGACAAACTAGATGGCACATTATTCAAGGGCAAGCTAGAGCTAAGTAATCTTAAGTCTGTAGAGTTAATAGATTGTTCAATGACGTGTCTTTTCTATCTATCCACAGCTCAGAGTCTGAGGCAATTGAAAAATTTGTGCATACTAAGATGTTCAAAGTTGAAATGTCTAATAAGTGATGATGAGAGAGCAAGACAAAAAGTAGATGATCATCAAGATCCAAATCAAAAGAACCATCACTCAATGTTCTTGAAACTGAAGTGTCTCGACGTTCGAAAATGTCATGAATTAGAATTTATATTGCCAATGTCTCCGTGCAAAGAGATAGAAAGTGTGAAAATAGATGATTGTAATGAGCTATATTACATATTTGGGAAATCTCCAAATGAGGGAGGACTGTATCAAATGGAAAAGGAAACAATATTCCCTTTACTACAAGAAATACAAATTGCAAACGTGCCAAAATTCATCAACTTGTATCCAGAATATCATCTCTCACAGCCTTCCCAAGTGCAAAAATCATGGGGCCTTATGTGCTGTTTTTCTTCAAAAGCAAGTGCCTTGAATATTGATGAACAATCGTTTTCCAAGGCCAATCAATTGGACCATACTCAGGTACCTATCTCTTACTCTTTTTTGTTTCTATGACTGTAATTTTCAAACGTAATGACATGTTGACAAATACTTGAATGTAACATAGGAATCAAAGGAGAAACATCTCACCAAGCACTACTGTAGTGCAGTGGTATGATGCTGGGTTATCCAGCCTTTGTATCAGGGTTCGAACCTAGCCCAGACCATTGGTCCCTTTTAAAAAAAAAAAAGGAGAAACATCTCAATAGAGTTGGTGAAGTTTTTATACAGCCATTATATCCATTCAAGAATTTGAGAAAGATGAGTATATAAGGGATTTTTTGAGTTGAAGTCACTTCTTACCCTATCCATTGCTGCATCATTGATGTTGCTAGAAAAATTGGAAGTTGAGGGGTGAGATGCACTGCAACATATAATAACAGATGAGGGGCCTAATAGTCATGGTCAGATTATTGTTCACTCTCTCTTTCCTAGCTTACAACGAGTTTATATTAGAAGCTGTAATAATTTAGAATATGTATTCCCTGCTTTTTATTCAAAGGACTTTAATGACTTGGAAGTTGTAGGCATCTGGAATGCAAAAAGGATAAAGTATGTGTTTGGAAAATGTCGTGCTGATGAGGATCATAACGTTCACAGTAAACTTAATTTCCCAACTTTGAAAAGACTATACCTTGATGATGTACAAAATATGGTTAGTATTTGCGCAGAAAACTATTATGTCGAGATGTTACATGTAGAAGATATTGATTGTGATGGATGTCCACAACTTCCCCAAACTTTTATAGATTTCTTGTTTGGTGGACACAAAGGACAAGATCTCTCAAGGAGAAAGGTAAACCTCTTTCCAGCTTGTTTCTCTTACTTTACAATCAATCACCTAAAGAGATTCGTTAAAACTAACATATCTTAATGATATATTTACAGGCATTATCTTTCAAGGAGAGAGGTAAGCCTCTTTCCAACTCGCGAGAGTTGTGTGATTCAAGGGATATATACGTGGAACCTAAGAACTTTTTGAGCTTTCAAAACCTTTCTAAGTTAAGTTTTGCACGATGCAAACAGTTGCAGTTCATACTGTCTGCATCTACCTCAAGAAGTATGCCAGAATTGAGAATACTATCCATATCATGCTGTGAAGAGCTGGTGAGCATTATTGAGGATGATGAAGAGAATCAGCAAAATCCTTTTGATCCACATCAATCATGTTTCCCTGAGCTACATAGAATTCAAGTGAAGCAGTGCAAGAAGTTGAAATGCCTATTCTCTATCTCCACATGTCCTAAACTTCCAAGACTCTTGATTTTGGAAATAGAAGATGCTCCTGAGCTTGCACAAGTATTTGAATGGAAGCAGGGTGGACCACAAGAGTTAGTCCTCGAGGATGTGCTTCCAAATCTACTTGGAATAAGACTGGTAAATCTACCAAGTCTTCATACTATCTATCAAGGAATCGATTTTGAAACCCTGAAAGTCCGTCTTGTGCGTGATTGTGGTAATATCCCTTCAACTAATGTCAGCTCCTCTGAGCGTAAGTATTCATATAGACGTAGTTAATCACAATTGCTAAGTACTATATATGATTTCTTCTCATAATAATAATATTAATGATGAAATTATTGTTTGGCTTGTGCAGTACTTGATTTCAATGCTTCATTACGTCCATACAAGATGAACTTAGGTGTTCTTGACTACTTCCCCACATGTAATATTATTTATGAATGGGCTCATCAGGTTAGTGCCAAACTTCTACAAATTTTTGTAGAAATTCAATTCAATATTTCCCCAACTTTTATTATTTTTTGCGCTAAGTTGCTATCTTTCTTGATGACTTCAACTCATTAATTTCTTTACTATTTTTTTTAGAGGAAAAGAGAAGAAGAATCAGAGAAAGCTCTTGAAAGAGACAAGACAATATTTGAACAGAACAATAGTACTCGAAATCTAGAAGATGTATGTGCAATAAACTTTTCTTTAATCAACGGACTTAGAAGAAGCCAACAAATTTTTTTCTTCTTCCTTTGTCCCAGATTTTAGTAGGATGCTATTAAATATAGAATAGTGCTTTTACTTTCTGGGCTAGGATTTGTGGAATTTATTTCAAACTTCAACTCAATTGATCTCTTTTGTATCTTTTGTGATTGATTGTTTAGAGTGAAGAGGCATCCGAGGAGTCTGATGAAAATGACTCCACAATACAAAGGCAGGAAAGTAGTTCACCAAATTTGACGGAGGTACAAATTAAACTTATTCTTCACTATAATGAATCAGGCCCATTAACCATGAAAGGTTTCTCTCTCAATAAATGTGTGATAGATATTTAATGAATTGAACTTATCTTGCAACTCATTCCTCAACAAAGATTGTTTTTTAATATATTAGCATTTTTCCTGTTATTTAGCAATGCAGAAGTGGGGAGGGTTTAACAGTAATGATTTTTCCTTGATTTATATAAGAATTTGTACAAGCCTTTGATGCACCTTTAGGAATCAAAATTGTATCTAACAATAAACTAATATATATATATATATATATATATATATATATATATATATATATATATATATCATCCATTATTTTTCAGGTTGAAGAAGAGGGATCACAAGAAGATATTGGAAATGACTCAATAAATCCCCAACAGAATAACGCTTCACCAAATTTTGAAAAGGTATGTGTATTATACTTTTTTATAGATAAGCACACTTAAGAAATTAAGTATAATGGATTCTCTCTTATCTCATTGTCTTATTCATTTGCTCCAAATAAATAAAAACTAAGTTTATCTTCTTTTTATCCCTTTGTGTTGATGTTTAGAGTAAGGAAGTATCAAAGGAGATTGCTAAAAGTGACTCCACAACACACAAACAGAATAGTAATTTGTCAAATTTGACAGAGGTATGTACAAACAGTTTCTCTTTGGATTAATATATGATATGCTTCTTAACCATTTTAACCTTTTTAGCGACTTACTCATATTTTATGGGCTGCATAGAGTATCAATGCATCAGCAAATGAAATTGCTGAAGAAAAACTCTCTACAACTCTATCATCTAATTCAAACGTGGCAAGGGTTTCCCTTCAACTAATACTTTCACCGACACAAATACACATTGAGTTTTGTTTTCTACAATTATGCGGCAACGTAGAAGTGGAAATGTCTTGTTATAGTAATGATTTCGTATTTTAATTGAGTATTTTCCTTAATTAATAAATGACTTTCTTCCTGATTAATTGAACTTCTTTAGCAACATACTCATGTTTTATGGGTAATACAGAATACTGAGACATCAAAGTATGAAATTGTGGAAGAACAACTTCTTACTTCAAATGCAGCTGCAACTCCATCATCAAAGTCCAATAGGGTAAAGGTCTTTTCTCAATAATTGATTTCACATTTGCATTTATTTATTAATAATAATGATTTCCTTTTATACAAAAGAGTTGGTAGGAGCCTCTGTTGTACTTGATTATCAAAGTTGACACTATCGGTAAATTAATTAAAACATAATTAAGAAACTAACAAAATATTTTCCCTCCATCAACATATTGTAAGTTTATGTATATATGGTACCATAGCACAAATGAACTTGTTAAACAGTTTTTTTATTTTGATGTTTATTGAGCTCTTTTCAATAACAACTATTAAAGAATATATTATTATAGAGTTGGTTTAGTGATGTAAGGTCCCATTAGATCCTTTTAGGGTCTCAAGTTCGAGTCCCAAAAGAGTCACTTGTGTAGAGAGAGGAAGCCACGAATCTCGAATCGGATACCGGATGATAATATATATATATATAAAATATATATATTTCTTTTGAAAGATGGAAATCAAAGTAAGTGTAAATCTATGTAACTAATTGCTAGATTAGATGATGCTAGAAAAGCATATTAAAATAACGATTCCAGAATTAAGCAATACATCACCTACTACGTTCACTATTATTGTAGAAAACAAATATCCACATGTAAGAATATAGTCCTTCCTGATATGGGTAGAGTTTTATGCTAAATGGCATAACATTGTGATATAGTTTTTCCTTATTTTATATAATCATTTCGGATAATTTGGTTCCCAAAGAAAGTTCATTAACTCATTCAGAGCTAACAATCTCAAAGTAAGTTCATTAATTCGTTCGTTTTTGCTTTAAATATATAAATCACATCTTGCTTATTTATTCTTTTACATAGGAGTTATGTGAGAGGGAATCAAAGGGTGATCAAGAAGCACTTGGAGAAGATTCAAGTCTTAATGAAGGTCCTCAAAGAGTTAAAGTACCTACCAATGACATTGTCACTAAAGAAACAACTAAGAAAGTTGCATTGGCAATTCCGCATGCTGCTACTACAAGAATGACATCTTCGCTGGTAAATAATTACATTTTCATTCCATTCCCCTGTGTTGATTTTTTAAATATTGGAATTTTATTGATTTTCGTTGAGATTCATTTTTCTGCCTTGATGGTGATGGTCTTAGGACCCTTCAATAATCTGCACTTCCAAGAAGCCTCAAATAACAACTTCAACTACTCATACAGAAGCAAAGATCTCACAATCAGACCTATTTGATATTTCTGTAACTACCGAATGTCCACAAGTAAGTCTTTAGTTTATTGAATTCGTTTTGGGATTTAAACTTCTTTCACCCTAAAATTTGTATGTATACGAATTCTGAAATTAAAGTAACATCAAATTATATGTATTTAAGAGTAAGTCCCCAACAAATAAACACCTTCACTTATATGTTTATTTCAATGAAATAGTATAGTAGTTTTTTGGAAAAAAATAGTTAAATCATTGATATTGTATGAAAGTCAAGAAAATCCAAATTTTCTCGTTCACAAAATGTTACCATTCTGCAGGGGATTATATTATATACAATGTTGAGGGTCATAAAAGTATTAAACTTGCATATCATTTGATGTTGTACAGAATCTCAAAGCAACTTTTGGAGAAGGTCCTTCATTAGAGAAATATGACCAAACAAGTTCATCAACTTATTCAAAGGAAAAAATTGAAAATCCTTACACATCTACTCCTTCTACGGTAAGCTTGTAGCGCTCATTTTCACTTTAAATAGACGTCTTGTTGTTTATTCACTCCTCTGCTTAGCAGTTATATGGAAAGGAATCAATGGATGACCAACAAACACTTGGACAGAGTAGGAGCTCCAATGAAACTTCTCAAAGAGTTGAAGAACCTAGCAATATTGAATGTTCTTCCAAAGATACATCAAAGGAAAGGATATTGACAATTCCACCATCTATTACCGAAACAACCTCTCCACTGGTAAATATTTGGTTTTAATACATTTTCACTATTGATACATTATCCATTTTCATTTATATTAATTTTTCTATTTCTACTTTCTTAGATATCTTTTATATGTTCTCCCAAAAAGCCTGAAAATGCAACTTCAGCTGCTCACGTGGAAATCGAATCAGGGAGCTCTGCTATTATTGATCAATATGCACAAGTAAGCCTTCATTTATTGCTTCAAGTTTTGGGATGCAATTTTATTCTTTAAAACAGGCACATAGTAATGCTAGAATAGAACAACTTGATAATCAACTAGTACCCACATGTTTATTGAGTATACCATCTTTTGCATGTGCTTCTACAGAGAACTTACAAAATTGTGTTTCTTACAATATTCAAGCGGTAAAATTAATGCTTCATTTCAATTGCTTCAGGGTCAAATTGTGGTCAACCAAAGACAGACTTCCATTGAGGATGATCTTACTAGACTATTCCGGATAATGAGGGATGGTTCTGACATGGAAGTTGGATTGTCTTATGTTTCCAATATTGCTGCTTTTGAAGATCACAAAGTAGTTAAGGAATTTTCTGACTTAGAATTCTCATTAAAAATGGATCTCCATCAGATATCTATCTCTGAAGAACACACTCATCGCCTCAAGAATGCTCTCCACTTCTTGTCCACCCATTTTTCTGAAGAAGAACCTTCTTCTCACGGCCTTGTTAGACGCAAAATAGAATCTCTTCATCAAGAAATCCAAAGAATTATATCATCCTTCAAGCAATCTTCTGATACACTTGAAAAATTCATCAAGCTTGAAGAAAAAGAGAAGTGGATCGATGAACAACATTGTCAAAGGTTGGAGGCAGCTACCACTCTTGTGTCTGAAATCCACAACACTGAGGATTATATGAATGAACTGAAGGAGCAGATCTGTAGATTGCAGGATGAATTAAAAATCAAAGAGAAAGAATTTGAAGAGTATGAAATTAAATTGTCATCTCTTCAGAAACAAAAGAAGGAATGTGTTTGGGAGACCATAGAGTTCATGGTAGAGTATGAGGCTTTGAAGAAAGACAAGTCCTATGTTGGGGATGGCCAAACAAAAGCGAGGCAAGAAATAAAAAAGTTGGAAAATCAATGGCCTTCTTGTGTTGCTGATTTGAGGAAAACTTCGTTTATGTTGGGAATCCTTCTTAAGCACAAGCCTTGATTTCCGAGATTGTTACGCAAGTCACCCCAAATTACTTTTCACTCTGTTGATAGTCACGTGTGTTATGGTTGTGTGTGTTATTATTAACAAAGACTCGTTATTGTATAATAAGGGTGAAATCCTTTACAGAAGGTGTGGATGAACTTGAACTTGTTCCCTATCGTGTCTTCTCTCAGGCCATAGTCAGCAGCTATAGAGTTTCTTCTCATCCTTCCTTTGAACCTTCTTCTATCATTTCGTATTTTCATTTAGATACAAATTGCTCATTTGAATTTATATTTGAGGATATTATTCTTGTAACACCCGCCTTAATTATGCTAATTTTATCAAGTAAATGGAAGCGTCCATCTTAAATACCGAAGTTATTATTCGCGAGTACGATACTATTCACTTATACTGTAACTGAAATATGTCATTTATGTACAATTAATGCATACCCTAAAAATTTATATAACAGACGGAAATAAAATCTTCTTCCGTCTTAATCTTTACGTCCATGATCCCTTTTTCACTCTTGTACTTCTTGTACGAACTGCAAAATTTGCTATATCAAAAATAATATTACCGTCATCCAAGCTTAAATAATCACCAACAGTCACCACCATAAACTTCAATCCTACTCTGCACCATTACCGTGATCACCTGTCGCTGCTTTAGTAGTACTACCTGAAGCTTTACAAATGCCTGAGATTCATAATTGAATCCCAGAGTAACCATTAATCTCATATAAAAAGTGTATGTAATGCATGTATGTCACCATAATCATGAAAGTAATTAAACACAAAACATTCAGTAACAAAGCGCAGTATAATAAAGACATACCACACATATGCAATATTTACTGCGGAAGGACCAAGTCCTAGTAAACGCAGGGCTGCTCAGATAGCAAATCCCGGATCCATAGCGCTAGGAAAGACATGGTAGTCGGGCGCCAAACCCAGACCACCCTGAATGCACAAATAAACGCATGTCTCTCACGAGACACGGATCCACAACCATGGAAAATCAAAAATACAATGTAACACAAGGCATATGAAAATTAAGGTTACTACCTGATAGTCGACCACAAATATTAATAATTTATCTGGCGCAAAGGATCACAATAAACCTAAAATAATAATAAAATATAAATATAGTTAATCTCACCTCAATAAATATTTTCTTTGATGATCTATAATAAGCCCAATTAATGTATCCATATTCATTAAATCCCTTTTCTTATTAGGGAATTTAATATGAGCTTTTATTCTCCTTGTTTCCGTCATTTTCAGGATTTTCCAGCAACCAGTAGCTGATCTTCAAAAATTTATATCTAGAGTTCTAGACATCGGTTTTAGGTGATTCAAAATTATATGAACTCCTTATCAAGTCTAGTTTCTTGGAAAATTGGTTTCAGTATTTTATCATGTGCCCAAAATTCCCAGATTTCAAAAATGTCCAGGCAGTTCAGTGAGCTTCTCCAAAACATAGGGTCACTTCCTTCAATTTATTTCTCTCTGATCAGAGCTTAGAAAAATACAAAATACCCACCATATTAAAGCTATGCATATCCTCTATCTCCTGGAATATTTTCATAATTTTATCTTATACAGATTATTCCCAGATTTTCCGTTTATCATGACTGTTTCAGAAAACATTCCAAATCCAAGCTTAACTTCAAAAATTCATATCTCCCTGATTATAAATCCGAATTAAGCTTGTGACTTATCAAATTAAAGCTCTATAAGTCTACTATACCGCTGGAAAATCTCACAATTTTTCGAATTCATTTACTAGGTCAAGAAGTCAACGTCATTTTGACTATTCCAGAAACTTTCAAAAACGTTCACAGTTTTATAACCCAACTTCCAAAAATCATAACTGGAGTTATAGACATTCATTTTAGGTGAACCAAAGCTCATTTTGAAGATTAAGGAGATAACTATCTCCCATAAAAATTTCACAGAAAAACTCAACCGTTAACCCATAAAGACGAAATATATAGTGAGCTCTGTTTTCGGATTATGTTGTAGAGGTGTAAAACAACACATACAACCATAAATTTTGAGTATAAGCTTTTAGTAATCTATGAGAAAATCGTTTTAGAAACTCACCTATACTCAAATAAAATCTTGCTTATGAAATTCCAAAACTCTTCTTGACTAATCTTCATTCTTGGATGATAAGGTTTAATCGTGGAAGAGATAATGAAAATATGATGATTTGGTGTTTGAAGAAGGTGTACCGTTGAAATGAGAGAAGTGAAGGGAAGGAATGAGATTTTAATCATTGCATATCATTTGGAAAGAGAGAGAATTTCCATTTATCCTCCTATCCTCCCACAGCAATGAGAAAGAGAAAGAATAAAAGTCTCCTCTTAATAATAATTGGCCTCTGTGCATCATGTGAAAGAAAAGAGAAAACATATGGATCCGGTGGTCACTCTCCATTTCACACTCATTTCCTTTCTCCATTTCACACTCATTTCCTTTCTCTCATTGAATTATTTCATGATATCCGCAGAAGCATTATTTGATCATTCCTTTCTTTTCTTCAAAGACTTGACCCATGACTTTCTCATTTGCTTGCCCGTGACCTCAAATTTTTTTGATACATATTAGCTTGATGATTTTTTTTTTAAAAAAAAGAATGAGACATATGGTCCCATTATTTGCAATGAAAAAGGAAGAAGGAGTCATATATGTTTGCACCCGTGATTCCTTGCTTCTAATCATGATCAATTTTTATAATAAAATAAGAGGAAAACACATGGTCCCATGGTTTGAAATGAAAAGAAGGTGCCACCCGTGAATAAGCATGAAGGAATGCAAAGTGAGTCACATTTGTCCTTTTGTGATCAATATGAAACGGATATTACAATTCTATTGTGTTTCCCATCAGATTTGTGATCATTACAATACACTCACTGTGTCCATGCCTACTCTAAAGGAAATAAATTGGCCAAGTAATTAAGATTCATGAAATATATGTAGAAGAAACCTTGCAACAGTCTGCTAACCATTTCCGTCGGAAGCGTTAACTACAGACAGTGGTGTTTCCGCTCCAAGATATCATCCTAGATATACACATTCTAAAATGAGTTATATAAATAGATTTCATTTCACAGCATGACTATTAGGCAGCACATTCGCACTGTTGAATGGCTGCAAATACCAATTAATATAATTGACACTTGCTTTGAACAGATCATTATTATATATAATCCTTTTATATTTATATCCAATATACAATTAATATACAATGCAAATCTTATTTGCAAAAGCAAAAGTAGGATAATTTTGGGGGAAATTATGAGTAAGAACCTTGAACTTATTTCCCCCCCTTAAATATCATTTGATTATAGGGCCTCTTGAACTTAATTTATGAGTTTTTGGATAACACTTAGCTTTTAATTGAATTTTTGAGAAAAATATGTCAATTTTTTAGCGTGATGTTTATTTTTTTCCCCCTTCAAAGAGTATGTTGGGTTTTCAAATTCCCACTTTTGAAATTTACTATTGAAACTTGGGTGTGGGTGCAGAGCTTCGGCTCTTCTTTTTCCTTTTCTGGGGCGTCGATTGTGAGTGTGGTAAGCATGAAATTTGTTTTCCTTGCTGCTGGTTCAATTTTCTGGTTCTTGAGCAAATTCCTCCCTCTTCGTTTTTCCTCCTTGCATTGTGTGAGCAGTTTGTGTTAAACTTTATTCCCCTTCCATTGTTTCAGCAACTATGCGTGTGAATAGAGAAGATTAGAACTCAAAACAGGTTGAAAATCAGGGTATAAGGAGCTCACTATAGGCACGTAAGTCCACTTTAATGGCTTTAGGTTTCGTAAGAGGGAGAAAATGGGTTTAAGCTATGCTTTTCTTAAATTTTAAATTTATTCTCGGTAAGAATGGAATCATGGGAAGTGTAAAAGGTACGTGTGTGTATTTATGCTTGGAAGTGTATCGTTGATAGACTATGAACTCTATGTGTTAAGCTTGGGTGCCCATGTTTGCTGATTTCCTATTTTTAATTGATTTGAGACATATTTTAATATATTTGGAGAAGTCAAAAATGCTAAATTAAAAGAATTTATTAGACATTTTGATAGGATGTCAATTTAGCACATTATTTAGGGGATTTTATTGTAAATATCTCAATTTTGATTAAATAGAAATATTTAGGTTTATGTATAAGAATAAATAAATTATAATGATATAAGGAAGAAAACAATGAAAATGAAAAAAAAAAGGTTTAGGTTTTTTTTTATTATTATTCTATAATTTCATTTTCATTTTACAATCAAAGGAAGATACGCCACCATTTTTGGGATAGATACGCCACCATTTTTGGGAATAATTTTTTCAAGACCTAAATCTTGAGAGAGGCACAACTAGAAAAATAAAAAAGAGAGCGGAGGCAGCTTAATTAGGGGTGGAAATAGGCCAGACCCTTATCAGGCGGTCTAGGCTTGACATGTTTAGGGCCTGATATGGTCTGACCTGTTTGTTAAAAAGGACAGGCCAAAGCCTATTTGAAGGCTTGAATGTGTAAATAGGTCAGGCACTTTTTGTTAAGGCCTGGCCTGTTTATATATTAAACAAATATAATTATATTATATCATAAATATATATATATATATATATATATATATATATATATATATTATAACAATATTTAATTTTTTCATTCTTATATTCTAATTTCAAGTATAATTTGTTAATTATAGTACTCTATCTAATCTTATATTAATTAATTATGGCTTTTAAAACCTATAATATGAGGCCTTTTTAAAGGCTTACATTGTAAGTAGACCTTTAAAAAAGATTCACGCTCGACCAAGTCTTATAAAAGCTTAGGCATGAGCCTAAAAAAAGCCTGCATTCAGGCTCAGGCTTTTTACCCCCATTACATACTCAAGTCTATTTAGCTAAAGTCTGGTCTGGCCTGGTCTATTTCTATCCTAGTCTTAACGAGGGGAGTCAGTATTTCGCTAGGCAGTGAACGACATAATAGACGAGCAGCAAGAAGCGTCACGAGAGTCCTGATCCTTCATTCATTCCATTCGCCTTCCACACCATCGCATCACCATCGTCGCCAGCAACTCTCACCCTCGTCACCATCGTCGCCGACAACGGTCCTTCTTCTACCATCTACTTAGGGTCGAACTTGAGTAGAAGAGACACAACACTGCAAACCATATCGAGAGGAAACACCTTCAGTCACTGTCTTCCACTTTCGTTATCGTCAGTGGGAGCTCCATCATCTTCGTCCTGGAACCCGATCAGACCAGAGGTAGACGATGCTACTGTTCTTTCTTTTGGGAGCCGAGTTTGTCGGAGCTGGCTGGAAGGGAGACCCCGACAAACAAAGTCTGGAATCAGAGGAGGGAAGAGCCAGAATAATACTGTTCTCTGTTTTTCTTGGGGCTGTTTGTTTTATCTATACTCATTTCCCTTTGATTTTCTTTATGGCATTGAGCTTGGAGATTTGAATTCATTATTTCTGTCGTGGATTTTATGTGTGGTATTTTACTTTGCAACCTAGAAGAGCTAAGAACTTATGGGTGTATTAAACTTTATTTTTATTATTTAGTTGTAATTGATATTAATTTTGGTTATTTAATTTTGTTTAGCTTTATATATTTAATGACTGGTCATCATTAAATATGAATTTAAGAATTAGGATTTATCTTGACAAAGAGAATTTTAATTAGGCTAGAGATTAAGTAAGTAATATGTGATTAGATTACGATTGAATTTACGATTAGAATAGACATATACCAAATGGCCCAATATAATTGTTGAAGAATATGTCCAAGTTTTATTGCCTCTTAGGTAATTATGTTAAACATAACAATTTATACTTAAGAGAGGGCTGTGAGTAGACCGACATGTAGTTATAGCTATTTATATTTAAGAGTAACAAAATTGATATTAAGTGTAATTAAATCAGTGAAATCAAGGTTTATGAAGCTAATAAGGGATTAGTGACTTTGAGTTACTCATTTGATTCTTGTGGTAGTTTGTTTATTTTGATTTTTTTTTCCTCAATTAAATTCAATTTAGCTTGGTCAACTTAAACAAAAGTTTAAAATTAATGTTTAACTGAAGTTGTGGGTACCAAGTTATCGTGAGAATGATCACTACTACAAGAAAGGGCTATGACGTCCTATTTTTGGCACTTTTAACGTCCTTATTCTACAGGATGCCTATTTGGGAGGTGTAGTAAGGGGAACTACTTACAGCGTCCTAAAAAATATAGGACGCCATAAGTCCATTTTTTTAAAACAAAAAATGTCGACGCCGTCTCCTCAATCCTCACATCCCCCTTTAGAAGAACATTCCTCCAACAAACCTAGATCAAACTAACTCTAATCAAATTGCATAGGAAAAAAAGAAAGAAAAAGAAACTCCACTGACTCCAATTAGCAGAGATCTTCCATCATACGTGACGTTGGAAGCTTTGGCAATGCCAACTATCATCACCAAAGGCAACAAACTCCACCGACGCCACCACTTGTCGATCTCCATGGCTCTGTGTGGCTCATGACAACTCAAACACAAAAAATGCTCACAGGTTGAAAACCATTCTAAAGGCAAATCGAAACAAAAGCATATCTATGGAAATTGAACCTGTATCTTTATATCGCCATCGATGTTGGATTTTGGTCAAACCTGTGGAAGAGGGAACGAGTTTCAAAGCTTCACCATCGGTAGACAAAGGGCAATGGGGATCAAATGCAGTAGGAGGATGGAGGTCCAACGGTGGGAGAGGGAAGGAATTTCAGAGGAGGGAAGACGCAGAGAGGAGGCGGAATGGCTCTAGCTACAAATGCCTTTGAGTTGGTTTTATAAAAATCTACGCGGCAAATAAAAAGTTGGGCGGTTAATATGATTGCTTTTGACGTCTAAGTTTTGTGGCATCTAATATGGCATCTAAGTTTTGAAATTAGACGCCAAAAGAGATGCTTTTGACGTATAAGTTTAGATTTAGACGCCAAAAGTCAAATTTTCCAACATATAATTACAAAAATGACACCGCCTTTATTTTTCACTTCATTTTTATAAAAAAGGACACCTTTTAGGGAAGTAAAAACCCTTTTTTTGTAATAGTGGATACTTTACTTACTTTTTATTACTTGATACGGCCCTTGCACTTATGGAGTTATAGGCTATAAAGTTTTGCCCTATCAATGTTTGATGAAATGTTTTAATGGAAAAAGGCTCAATTACATATGTGTCTTCATAGTATTTTGAATGGTGGAGAATACTGTTTAGATCTTATTGTGGGTTGAATGTGATAGAAATCTTGATAAGGGGTAAATTTAGAAACCTTATATTTCATGTAGATGTTGAAATAGTGTTTGTTATGATGAAGGTAGTATATATAGTCTATGTTTGAAATTCAAATAGTCATATTGTTTGAATATATGCATAGTATTAAGGTTTGAGGTATAAAATGAAAATTTGTGGTATGTTTAAGAAAGGGAGAGTGGGATAAGTTCTTTCAAGCTTTAAGTGTTTGGTTTAATACTTCAGTGCGACTAGATCCAATTATTAATTGGACTTAGGATTATATTCTTATTGAAAAATTAAAGTTATTGGAAGAGATTTGCCTTCTTTTCTACTAGCATGAATGTGCGGCTATGCAATGCAATAAAGAAAATTAGTACAATTGTATTGAGTTTGGGAAGTTTTGGAAAGAAAGAATTATATTGAAGGCACTACAAATAAAAAGGTCGTTAGGTGGCTACAAAAGGTTATTGTTTTGGAAAGTTTTGGAAAGAGTGAATATAATCAGGAATAAACTAGGGGAGTGAATAACATCCCAATTTAACTATAAATAAATTTTCTTATATAAGAATATTTTTTGAAATAGATTTATATTATTATGATATAATTGACCTATTTAAAGTATTACTTTGTTTATATAGTTTTTTTTAAAAGGATAAGTTGAATTTATTGTATGATTGAATACCGTTTTATTTTAAATACAATGATAGTGATAATATTTTGATTTTATGACCAAGTGAAATATTTGATCAATTTGATTATGAATGGAAATGGTGAAAAGAGTTTTTCAAATGGACTTGATCAGTTTTGTGGAAAAATAAATGACATTTGGATTATATGACCTCATTCATACTTGGAAAAAGGTTAAATGACGGTATCTGTTACTTATTTATTCTTCATTTTTTATCCTTATGAACATATATACATAGAATTTGAAAGGAAACTTTTTGAGATGTCTAGTGAAAGTTCGTGCTGTTTGACCAAAAAAAAGAAAGTTCATGCTGGGATCTAATATTATAAAATATTATTTATGAGCACTCATTCATGGGGAAGGATCTTTCTAGTTTACTAATTTTAAATTGATCCCAACATGTTTGAAAGTATTTTTGTGATGACTGAATACAGAATGTTGATTACTAAGAGCAACAATGCTAGTCCTTGGTGCGTCATGTGGTTAATATTGAGCTCCTTTGACAATTGTGGGCATAGTTCCTACACATAATATTTGTGTGATTTATTCTCATGCTTGTTATTCATAGGTTTTGCATGTATCTGCACTTGTTTTGTGGCCTCGTTCTACACTTGTTTGGTTACTTACCCCCGTGAATTGTGTGTCCATACTTTTGTTCATAACTTTGAGCTGTGCTTGGTTAATTACCGTCATAAACTGTGTGTTTACGCTTATTATCCATTCTGTAAAAGTCTTACGTATTTAATAAACTAATTTTATTAAACAAAATGATTTATTACATATTTGGATTTATTTTATTGATAATCCTATATAGAGTTTTATTTATATCTATGATCGTATGACATAGAAATTGCAATTTATTGCCATATCATTATTATTCAAGGTTAAATCTGTATAAATTATTTTCTCCTATATTTTACTACATTATATAAATGGGACATTATTCACAGAAATATTTTTGGCTTCAAATAGTGCAACAAATCATGTTCCTCTTGCTGATCATTGAAGTACTATATGACTATATATATTGAAGTTGGAGCATCATTTGAATGGTTCCTAATTTCATGTTAGCTTTAATATCTTATCTATATGTTGATAAATCTTGTTTAGGTGCTCCATCTTATCTATAAGCTGAATCCATGTCTTCCCTTGTATTTTGAAATATATGTATATGCATATGCTGTAGTGGAGCAGAGCTATGGATACTATTATGAAAATTTGGGTTATATGTAGAATTTTTGTGAAGACTGATTGATGGAGGAGAATTTGCCCAAAATTTCTACAAAAGACTTAATATTTTAATTATTTGATGTATATTATTATATATGAATTTAAAATAGTTTAAGCATGCTTAGGATTATTGTGCTAGATATGATGTTGTTAATGGTATTATGAGTATTATTTATATTCAGTTAATAAGTTTAATGCTTAAAGAATGTGTGTTCACTCATATTCCTTGCCAGTCACCCTTAAACTTAACTTTTAGGGCATGACAACTAAGGTCTTTAGAAGTAGTTAGTTTTAGAAATCATAAGTTCTTTGCATAATTAATTTCGTTATGTGGTTTCTATTTATAATTTTGAAATTCTCTCTAATTTCACGGACTAACTTGGTAAATGTACAAAGTATAAGGATTGATTCAAAAAGAAAAGTAGGCAGAATGCTGAAAGCAAAAATAATATAATGCATCAAGCAATTTGCCAAATTAAATTTTATATACTTGATTTGATTTACACAAAGCTTGCTGAGTTTATTATAGCAAAGTTAAAAGAGTATCTTTGGTTACTTTTATGTGCATACCTTTCGATAAGACGTTTCAGCAAGTTCGTTCTGATGATTTAGAATCTTATTAAAGAGAGGAAAGTTAAATAAATAAAGCAGTTGACGTTAAATATATAAATCCTGTATTTTTGGATCGAATTTTAATCTTACCAATCGCTAGAGTTTCACTAATTATCTGCTAATATAAAATAAAATATCATGTTACTAATGGAAACTATGACTTCATTTGAGGATGGGGAGGCATATCGCCGGTGCTGGAAAATCTTAAATCTATAACCAGCGAGCGTCTTCTTTTAACTCATCCCTCTCTCCTTCGCTGTAAGGGGAGTGATGAAACTCTTACAAAATGAAGCGCTAATTAAAAACGTAACCATGGCTCCCATGATCGCCGACATTTCTACCCTGCTTTTTTTTCTTTTTCAAATTCAAGAAACTTCACGCCTCACGGATTCTTGGGTTTTTGTCGTCGTATATGTTTAATGGAAAAATATAGTTCCGTGACTCTGCCTTAAGAGGACATGGCAAGGTGTTTTTGAATAGTAAGGTGTAATTTATGCTTCGTTTTATTTCCATTTGATAAAGAAAAGCCATTATTGAATTTGAAAAGATGTAATTCTCTATATATCAACCACGCTACTTTCCTCTTCATTCCCAAACACTACATCCCGAGAGCTTTCGCATGGATGTACAAATATCCTGGAAATATGTAATAAAGCATCAAGTGAATGTTGGTGTCAGCCCCGTATACGGTACACCATACAAAATGTCGGCAGCATCGCCTACAAAAACACAATAAAAGTATACTTCATGTCACGTCCAAAGCACTATCTTTAGGAGATTTTCCGCAATCCTCCTAGTAAATTAGGAAGCTGCATTCCCAAGGATAAAGTGAACCCTTCTTACATAAAGTAAGTGATAGAACAACAAAAAGATAAGCCCCATTTGGATCAGCGAAAATGGCGTGGTGAAAAAAGAAAATTTAAATTTTCAGGTGGCAGCAGTTGTTTGGATCGAATT
The DNA here is from genome assembly GCA_037074495.1 of Acacia confusa. Classification (NCBI taxonomy): domain Eukaryota; kingdom Viridiplantae; phylum Streptophyta; class Magnoliopsida; order Fabales; family Fabaceae; genus Acacia; species Acacia confusa. The sequence continues at coordinate 7,601,591 of CM073504.1, read as the reverse complement.
TTCCCTCGGAAAAGATTTTCGCGGATACAACAATTTTCCCACGTTTAAATGAAAATTGCTTACCACCAAAAATGGTGGGAACCGATTTTCCTAGGCTTATGAAGTTCAATGAAAGTCGAATTTGCCCTCACCACGGCCAGCTGTATAAAAGGGTGTCATGCTGAAACAAAGAGCATAGAGCTAGAGAACGGAGAAGAAGGCGAGTGGAATTTCAACACAACAACAGGTTTACTTTTCTCCACCTTTGTTCTTCTTTGTCTTTCTTCTCTATTCTAGTCCTTTCTTTCACCATTTACCTTCACTACCATGGTTACATAGTCTAGAATTAGTCGATGGACAAAGAAATAGATGAAGGTTTAGTTAAAGTGTTGGCCGCATGTTTAGCTATAGTTTTAGCAGTAAGGAAACTAGTTGTTGCAATGTTTGTGACACTTACAAGTACTCGTGTGAGAGAAATCCCATATAGCTCATTTAGTTTAGATTTCCATTCTAAAAGAGCGAATTTCTCAGAACAATTATATATACTAGCGATACCACCTGCTTCAATTAGATTAGGATGAACAGGACAATATTTGATGCGATGTGCCAAAAGATGGACACAATTGAAGGGCTCCAACCTACGAGACACATGTTGGTTGATGAGCAAGTTGTCGTGTTCTTGCACATTTTGGCCCTTCATGTGAAAAACCGAGTAGTTCAATTTGAGTTTGGAAGGTCAGGTGAAACAATAAGTAGATATTTCAAGCTAGTGTTGAATGCCACCTTGAAACTGCAAGATCAACTTTTTAAGACAGCAGAGGCTATCAGAGACGATTGCAGGGACGATATGTGGAAATGGTTTAAGGTACATCCTCTATACTTTCATTATTTTAATCTTCATTGGAAAAGTTATTTTCATCTTCATATAATTGTTGTTATATGCAGGGGTGTTTGGGGGCACTGGATGGTACGCATATACGAGTACAAGTGCTAGCCTACCAGAAGGGTCAATATCGCAATAGGAAAGGGGATATAACCACAAATGTTCTTGGAGTATGCTCTCCCGATGGACAATTTATATTCGTGTTGCCTGGATGGGAAGGATCTGCTGCGGATGGAAGGGTCCTGAGGGATGTGATAAGGAAGACACATGGTCTGAAAGTTCCAACTGGTGCGTTTTTTTTTATTTAGTACCTAAGAAACTTCAGCTTAAATTAAAACTAACTGAAGATGTTATTGTCCAGGAAAGTACTATTTAGTTGACGCTAGTTACACAAACAGTGATAGATCCCTTGCACCTTACTGTGGGCAGCGTTACCAGCTTAATGAATAGAGATGAGGCCACCAACCCCAGAGCCTAGCTGAATGTTTTAACATACGACATTCATGTGCTCGTAACATCATTGAAAGATGCTTTGGTATTTTGAAGTTAAGATGGGCCATCCTCCGATCTCCTTCATCCTATCCGATAAAGATTCAAAACAGATATATCGTGAAATGTTGCCTGCTGCATAACCTTATTCGGAGATCAACTGTGCCTGATCCATTAGATGAACAACTGGACTCATTTGAACCCTTAAATCCAAGTGAAGAAATTCCTTCAATTTCTACGAAGGAAACCTCAACTGCTTCGAATAATTTTAGGAATAATCTGGCTATTAGCATTTGTAATGCTTATTTGGCTCAAAGATCTTGAATACAATTATCATCGTTACTGTATTATTGAAATATTTGATAAACATTGTTTGTAAAACGTTTCTTTGTTTATGGTGAAGTAAATTTACATTGTGAATGTATGTGTTTGACTCGATGAAATTTGTTAGTGATGTATTTAATTAGTTGTGATGGACTAACTATTTTCAATTTGTGTAGTCGTAGAATGGAAGATTCACAAAAGCAAAAGTTCCACATGTGGACAGCTGACGAAGATAAACTACTAATGGAGTGTCTTGTGCAACTCAGAACGAAACAGAGGTTCATGGCGGACAACGAGTTCAAACCAGGCTTCATCAACCGATTGGAAGCAATGATCCTAGAGCACCAACCTAAATGATGAAAGTGGCGTGGCAAGTTGTATACGACATGGTGTATGGGACGAACACATCCAGATTTGGCTAAGGATGTAGAGAGACAATGTGTTGTTGCGGATCAGGAAGTATGGGATGAATATGTAAAGGTTAGTAACATTTTCGTTTCCCCTACATTAATGTCCAAAAAGTAGTAATTACAACTAATTCTCATGTTGTAGGTGCACAAGAAAGCTGTAGCGTATCGAAATAAGTTTTTGCCCCACTTTTTGGATCTGTGTTATGTTTGGTCTAAAGATAGGGCCATAGGTGAGACCTGTAAATCACCGAAAGGAATGATAGAAGAAATCCATAAAGAATAGGAAGTCATCCCTATCTCCCCAATTCATCTAGATTAGGTGGCCACCCCTGAGTTCCACGTCCCACCAAGCAGTAATTATGTGAATGGAGATGGCGGTGAAGGTTTTGGTAGTGGAAGGAAGCGGAGGAAATTGGGGAAGAGTGATAGCATTGTAGATGTTCTGAGGGAAACAGTCTCTTCCCTTGATTCCACACTCAAGAAAGTTTTTGACAACCTCGGAGCTCGCTTATCACGGGAAGAACATCACGCCAAGATCGAAGTGAAGGAATCAGAGCTATTTGATCAGTTGATGGATGTTCCTAGACTCACTGTGGATGAACTCACCACTGCTCACATTAAGATTGTGTCATCCCAACATTTGCTCAATTCGTTTGAGAAGATTCCGGCACCATTCAAGGCAACTTGGATTCGTGCATTGCTGTGAAGTGACTTTTAGTTGTATTTTGTAAACTTTTTAGATAGTTTATCAATTTTTTTTGTTTCGATTACTTTTGAGAAGTTGTATTTGGTGGGTTAGTTTTATTACCCACATCAAAGATTATATTTGTAAAGGCAATCAATCAAGTTTGATTGTAATTGACAGACAGATCATGTATGTAACCACTAGTATATATATAAATTATGTAAATCCTTGTACTACCTTTCTTTTTTTTTTTCCTTCTCCAGAGATCCCCATCCCTATTCAAACTTTAGCAGAGGATGCCAATATATGCGATAAAGTGATAAACTAATACTCTAGAGCAAAATGTCACAATTTGACATATATATGTTCGTCCTCTGTTAACCTTTGTTTTAACTAATTATAACAGGAGATCAGGGCAGTGGTAATAAGAAGAAATCAGGGAAAATTCCATATAAATACCATCTCAATTTGTATTAAAAAAAAATAGAAGTGAATCATCTTGCATATAGTATTGGATACTTGAGAATGAATAAGTGAATGACTATGAGAGAAAATTTACTCAGCATTCTTGAGAATCCTATTCACATACTCGAGAACTATATGTAAGTGAGAAGTTATGTATAACAGGTACTCAAATTCTTGAGAATCACATTAACATACTCGAGAACTATATGCATGTGAGACATTATGTATAATGGATAAGTTTCAACGACTGGTTTTTCAAAACCAGTCGTTGAAACTCAAAAAATTGACTTTCAACAATTGATTTTTGAAAAATCAGTCGTTGAAACTAAAAAAAAACGTATGTTGTGTGTTTCAATGACTGGTTTTTGAAAAACCAGTCGTTGAAACTCATATTCTCGAGAATCCCATTCACATACTCGAGAATTAGAGGAGAATACTTGAAAACCATAATTGTATGCTTAAAGCAAAGAGAACAGATATAAAACACTATCTGACTCGAGGCAACAATATGCATGACTCGAGTATGGGCTTAGGCTCAAGTTGCAAGAATCATGGCTCGAGCAAGAACAAACGATCATTTCAAAGCTCAGAAGATATTTTACTCGAGGTAAATTAACGTGGCTCGAGTCAACCTATAGACTCGAGGCAGGTAACTTAGGCTCGAGTCAATCACAAATAAAAACTGATCAAGTATCGAAAACAAGACTCTGGCTCGAGTCATTAAGTGGTGGCTCAAGTCAAAAACTCTTCTCAAAACAACTTGTTCTCTATCTGACTTTTGCTTGACTTAGACAAGTCTTGACGCGAGGTAAGAGCTTATCAAAATTGGTTGTTTACAAATTCTATGAAACACTTGTTGAGTCTAGATTCATATGGAATTGGTTTCACTTCATTTGGTTGTGTATAGTGTGAGCTATGTCCATAAAACTGAGCCTATGCTGAAATGGTTCCAGAATTTCTAGAGTCAACTTTTGAAGGCCATATCTCCCTAGTCTGAACTTCATTTTGTTTGGTTCAACCTTGATGGAACGAATTTTGAGTCTACTTTCATATGCCACTGATTTCATCTCATTCCGATGTGTAGATTATGAGTCACACCCAAAACATCGAAGCTTGGTCTGCTGTGTGACATGAATTACAGTTTCAACTTCCAAAATTCATATCTCTCTCATATGAACTTCTTTGGTCTTGAAACTTTGTCAAAATGACACATTGAATGTCTAGTATCATACAAAATTGGTTTCACCTCAATCCGATCTTTGGTTTGAGAGATATCATCAAATTACCAGACCTCGTCCAGGCTGAATGCGAAACAAAGCTAAACAGAGTTCTTGACTTTCAATGACCGGTTTTTCAAAAAGCAGTCGTTGAAACTAAAAAAAAAACATATGTTAGGTGTTTCAACGAAAAAACCAGTCATTGAAACTCAAAAAATTGACTTTCAACGACGGGTTTTTGAAAAACCAGGCGTTGAAACTCACATTCTCTGTTTCACGTTTAGTTCGAACGAGGTCTGGAAAATCAATGATATCTCCTAAATAAGAAATCGGATTGAGGTGAAACCAATTTTGAATGAAACTAGACATCCAATGCATCATCTTAGAAAAATTTAAAGTCCAAAGAAGATCAGATGAGAGATCTATAAATTTCGGAAGTTGCTCCATTTGTTACCGTCACACAGTAGAGCAAGGTTCGCTGATTTGAGGATATCTCACGAACTACAAATCGGAATAACCTGAAAATCGGTAGCATATGAAACTAGAATCATATACCTTTCCAAAAACATAAAGATCACATAAAAAAAATATCAAATGAGAGAGATATGATTTTTGGAAGTTCAGAGTCTGTTCAGGATGGTGAAAAAATGTTGGTTCAAGAACAACTTTTACTAATTTGATCATAGTGCTAAACATACAATGAGTTTTGAGCTGGTTCTTCTTACATTCAAAAGAATACTTAAAGAGTATTGTAGGGATATATGTGCTTAACGAAGTCAACAAAGTGTTTTATTTTGTGAAAAATTTGACTTGACAGATTGGCTTCTTCAGATCATGTCTATTCTTCAAAAAAAATGCAAATTTAATTTTGTAATAGGCTTAAAATATGTGAAGGGTAAAAAAGTAATATTTCCTTATTTTCCTACTTATTTTCCTATTTATTTTCTTCTAACCAAACAACGATTTTTCAATCCAACCATTTTCTTTTCCACTGTAACCAAACGCATTAAAGGTACAATATTTTCTCTTCCATTCCTTTCTTTTTATTTCCATTCCTTTCCCTTCTTTCCTCTTTTTTGATCCAAACGGGGCCTAACAGTATAGCTAAGAAACAAAGAGAGGAGAGAAGCTCAAGGATAGAGCATAGCTCAGAAACAAAGAGAGGAGAGGAGCTCAAGGATAGAGCTCGGTGTTACCAGACCTAGGTGCTCTGACCTTACTCCATACATTTCCTTTTATTAGCAGAAATAATGTGACTGTGCAATAGAAATAATGACCATTAAAGATGTTTTAATGACAATTAAAAATAGTTATAAAACAAGCATTAATGACAATTTGATGTAATAAAACCTTTTAATGTCATTAAAACTGTTCAATTAATACTCCAATGGTCATCTCTAACGGTTAGTATGAAGACTCCTCTTATCAGCCTTTTTACTAACACTAGCTTATATTTAATTGTATATTAGGGCACTCCCAAGTTTGAATTATATAAGACTTCTTCCTTTGACACACTCATACACAATATTTACAGCAACCCTCCACATGTGTCAAAAGAAGCACGTACATTAGCTGAGTTATACACATGGATATAATCATTGTATCTTGTGGTTACTTGGACTTAAAACCAAACCTAGACTGATAACTCTTAATATACAGAGATGGATGTTGGTGGTCCTATAAACTTAAAACCAACACCTCTTGGGTGTATATTAGAGGCATTAAGAGACAAATTATACGCCCCGCCAAGCCTTTCCTACTATTAATGCATTTTTGCATGTTAAAAAGGTGAAATGATTTTCACTTACACGCCCATGCCCGTTTGGGACTTATGGGAGGGGCTAGTCTTCCATAATATGATGAATCAATATTCAAATCCTCGTGCAGGAGAGGTGCTCTCTTTTAGTTCCTAATAGTGCCTCGAACAAGAGTACCTCTAATAAGAGGATACATGTGCCTAGAAAAAAAGAAAGCTAGCTTCTTTCATTGGGAACTCAAAGGTCGCGCCTTTATTGTCCAACGGCATCAAAACTACTATTTCGCTCACTTCTCTTGTTTGAATTCTTTGCCCGTTTGTTTGTTTGTTTTTTCTTATTTAATAAAAAACGTTTTTTATGCCCAGTTTACACGGTCAAATCATAACCCTGGTATTGATACATCTTGGTATTTGGTCTCTTGAATCATTTACACAGTTGCACATTTTGATTTGATATAGTTAATTGCTGTTATTAATTTTTAGAGTGTCTTAATACTTTGTCTTTGATATTAGAAATTGTAGATAGAATTAATTATATTATAACCTAATTTTCTGGTTGGGTATTGATTCCTTGAGGAATGGTTTAGACAACTTGAGCTCTTTCTTGATTTTAAACAGTACTACCCTCTTGGTTAATAATGTTCATGTGCCTTCACAACAGCATCAAACTTCCATCTGGGGCAAAGAAGATTGTTCCCATTGGTTGTCGTGCTATGATTGGGCAGGTTGCACGTAGAACTGAGAAGCCCCTTCTGAAAGCTGGTAATGCTTACCACAAGTTTAGGGTGAAGAGAAATTGAAAATTGTTGGCCTAAGGTACTTGGTGTGGCTATGAACCCGGTTGAGCATCCTCACGGAGGAGGTAACCACCAGCATATTAGACATGCTAATACCGTAAGGTGTGATGTACCTCCTGGGAAAAAGGTTGGTCTTTTAGTTCTTTTGGTATTGTGACCATGTTCTATATATTAATTCAGGTTACAAGGCTGGTGATGACTAAAACTGGCAGTACAAATTGCAATTGGTGATGGGGTAAATGATGTTGGAATGCTCCAAGAAGCAGACATTGGAATCGGCATCAGTGGTGTTGGGGTAATGCAGGTAATTTTGATGTATTGAAGGCCAAATAACTTTTTTACCTGAACCCTGCATCTTTTTATGATTCTTGAATTCTCATTTTTCGTTCCATGTGCTAAAATTTCAGGCAGTTATGTCAAGTGACATCGCGATTACCCAATTTCAGATTCTTGAGAGCCTACTTCTTGTGCATGGACATTAGTGTTACAGAAGGATGTAAAAAATGGTAGCGGTCTCGTCTATTCAATATTGAACATCTCAAACGCAATACATCCAAGCTGTATCTGTGTCTTTTAGCGAAGTTTTAGTTCAATTATTGCAAATTCACTTTGAAAAGTCTACTTCAAACATGAGAAGCTGCTACTTCTTTTTTTTCAGGAATACCTTTGCCCTCAACTTCTACGCGTACAACTTTTGTAGCTTTACTGAGGTAAATTTGCTATCTGCGTATTTACTCAATGGGGTGATTTTTTTAAATAATAATAGTAGCTACTGATTTGGAACAATGTTGTTGTTTTGCAAATTGCAATCATTAGAGGATACTAGAAGTGCTGATAGATCTCTACAATAAAGGCACTCAAGAATATTGTGGCAATGTTCTCCTAGATAATGGAACTTTTATACAGATAATTTCATTTAGAATTCAAGAAATTTATAAGATAGTGTTCTTTTGTATAGAGAATGCTTAAATGATTAATTTCTTTTTAAATGTATGGTGTTTATCTATGAGTATTGGATGTTGATGAATTCTATCAATATAATTTGTGTTATAAAACTGAAGGAATTTTAGAGAGAAGTCAGAGGAAATTCTAGAAAGATGAAATGGATTCTCATTCAAGTATAAATGAATAATTATAGGAGACCTCTATTTATAGAGAGATACAAATAGTAAATTACTATGCATATTACTATACGTGGGTCCCATATCATCTTGTAATATTTGGAGATCGGGAGTCAATGGACATCCACATAATCAGTATATTTATAACACTCCCCCTTGGATGTCCATTATGAATGTGCCTCGTTAAAAACTTTAACTAGGAAAAACCCAGTGGGAAAAAAAAACCTAGCCAAAGAAAAGAGTACATCATTCATTGATACACTATTCAGTACTGCCTCATTAAAAACCTTTCTAGGAAAACCCAGTGGGACAAAACCTAGATAAGGGAAAAAGAGTATAGCGTGTATCGTCTCCCCCTCTTGATTACATCAGACTTGCTCCCCCTGATGACCACATTGCTTCAATATCATTCTGAACATATCATCCTTTCTATCATCAAATATTCTGTTAGAAACGCCCAATTTGATTGTTCATTATATACCTGCAAGATCTAAATCTGTCAAGTAAAGTCATAATAATCTTTTCATAAATATATATGTGCATATATAAATTCAATAAATGTTTATTCAGATAATGATGCTATATGCACTATCATCTTGAGTCCTTTTGGGACATATGTGTTTCTGGCGCCTCATGTGCTTCTAGCACATACAAATATATTGTGGCTCATGATCCTCATTATCATTCATTGCAGCATATGCTATTATAGATATAATTAACGTCGACTTCATTTTCAGTCCCATCGGATTTCATTCATAATTTATTGAGATCTCATTATATTTACATATATTAGGTACCTAGGTCTCTCTTGGACCACAATACACTTTTCTTGTAATATCTCTTCTGGAGATAACATCTCATCAAAAGATAACTCTTCTGGAGCTTTACTTAATTATCCTCGACTTGATCATCTATATTTTATAGCTCCTTTTCTCTTTCGATGATTTTTATCTTTATAACCGATGGACCAGCAACGCTTCAGGCGTGTTTTATAACAATTCATATAGGAGCATTTACAGTTGGGATATGTGACTTTGTCACTTTCTTTAGGTCAGTAAATGCTTCTAGCATTCGATTAACTAAACTCTGAAATTGAATTATCATTTTGAACTTTTAGTGCACAATTCCTTGTACGATGATCAATATGAGCCAATGATAATACATTCTAGTAAATCTTTACCCAATCTGCTTATTTTTCTCCCCCTCATCAAATCATCAATTTTCTTTGTATATCCATCTTTGTATATCCATCTATGTGCATTGAAGTAGATTAATAATCATTGCACATTTAAAACATTTTAAGATGGAATTATTCTGGCTCCTGACCAAAAGCCAAATTTTACGGGGAGAATTTTGTTGGATTATAAGCTACAAATATACACGTATGAACAATGTTCTCATAATCATTGATCTATCCATTCATAGATACTTTAATACATGATTTATGAATCATTCAATCTGGAAATTGCGCGCATAATATATTGCAAACATCTGGTTGCAATCATCACTGCAAACTTTGCAGATCAATAATTTCATATGTACTCTTTCAATTTAATATATTTCCAGAGATCCATTTCCAATAATATTTTCATAATCATATCTATTTGAGAACAAGCAGCACATAATATGACTCGGATGATCAAACAAGTCATGCCAACATTCCATATAATTTATCATCAAATCCAATATCAATCTTGGGGGAATCAACACACAAACATTCACAGAAAATTAACACAAAAACACTCACACTTGATATATATCAATCTCCCCCTCAAGTATGAGTCTGTAGAAATTAATTCATGTAATTTCATACAATATTCCATATATGATATCTATTTCTACAGATATCATTAAAATTCCACAAATGCATTATCAATGCATTATTCTGTTACTTCTGGTAACAAAATTTCAATTTTCCAGAAACAACAATCAAATAAATACAAAATCATTGAAATTATCAAAATACTGTGGAATCACAGATGCATTACTGTGGAATCACAGGCGCAACATGTATCACTGTGGAATTGTCGTATGCATATATAGTCAAAAAGTGTCTAAGCTCGTGCTTGACAGGGTGCAGATCTGTAAAGATTCAACAGGACTGCGCATATCTGCAGAGATTCAATAGGATTTAATTCGGCTATAAATAGAAGAAGGCAAACGAACATGCTTCACAAACATTCAAGCATCTGATAACATTCACTACCATATACTAACTTATCATTTTTCTTCTAATGGCGTATATTATTGCAATGGCAGGTCCAAGTAATTTTATCCCAGTTTCTGATACATCTGACACAGCATTACTTGATGCTTTGTTGTATGATGATCAGACAAACCTGTCATTTACCTCTTTATTATCTCCTAATCCTTTTGAGATGTTTATTCCTCCTTCTACTATTCCTCCTTCTGCTTCAAATATACCTACTTCTCCCCCAAGAACAAATGTTCTTCCTCAATTTAGAAGGAATGAAGGTACAACTGAAGCAGGTTCATCAAGGAGGCCTGTTAAAAGGTGTAGAACTATGGCTGAACTAATGGAGTCTACCAGTCAAATTCAACCAATAGTCACAACAATCAATGAGCCAGCATTCATAAGCCAGCAAACAACCACCAGCCAGCCATCAACCACGATCCAGCTGGCAACAATCAGCCAACCGACAACCATTAGCCAGCCAATAACAATTAGCCAACCAACAACCACTAGCCAGCCATCAACTACAAGTCAATTAGCAACAACTAGCTTATTGGAATGTAGTTGTTGTCATGTTTTACGAGAGATCATACATACCAACGAACTCCAGTACCATAAACTTGAAGTTCACGGAAGAAGAATAGGTATGATTACCCATGCTGTTTTATTTGAAAAAGTACAGGATAAATCTTATAATACTGACAGGCTTCCAATGTTTGATTTCACAAAGAAAAATTTTGAAGAAATCAAACAATTTCTGACACAGTATTGTATAGTTTTACAAGCATCAGGATATATCTTGATGCGTGATCCTGTATTAGCCTATCATGAGGTTCTCTGTGTTGGTTCGGAATGGGCTATAAATCCAAATGACCTCCATGGAAGTTCATTTCAAACCAATATTGAACACTCATTAGGCAAAGGAAAACAACCTGCAGTAAGTATACCCTATGATACTTCATCCCTTAACCAGGGTGAATTATATAGGTTATCTATGGAGCAACGAGAAAGAATAAAGAAAACAACGCTCCATGATTTAAGAAATTATTTTCACTTAACCCTTGATGAAGCGAGTAAACAATTAAATATGTCTACTCACACCATACAAAAAATCTATCAAAAAGGAGGGTTAACTGAGTGGCCACACAAGAAGCTCAAGAAACTTATGATGCAAATCTCGATATTACGAAGAGCTTTGCCTCATCTGGATCCCATCTCAAGAGAAGCAAAAGAAGAAGACATTAAATATCTTCAGAATGAGATGATTAAAGTTTGTAATGATGTTGAGCCATTCGCAATTAAACTTTGTTGAAATAATATTTCCTTTTGCTTAATTATTTTGTTTATGAATATTCTTTTCTCGTATTTATAAAAATTGTTATAATCATATAAATCACATAACAACCATAATAATATATTTACTTCATTCACTTCTGGGAATGAAGTTGGATAAAAATTCATGATCCATAACTCACTGATTTGTTTGATCATGGCAAGAAATTAATCCACAATATTTCTTGACTTTACCACAATATTGCTACTGCAATAGCAAATTGAATATATTTATTTATAATATCAATCATGATCATACAATCCCTTGTCTCATAATTTAAGGGAATATTTAATGCCAAATATACAATTTTGAGACCTTTTATACAACTGATAACATACAAAATTTATGGATCAAATATTGTTTCATAATTTGTCTCTTGTCATCAGGCTAACTTGCCTCTTGGCTTCAGGCAATCTTGCCTCTGAAATTAAGGCTATCTTGCCTCTTAGTCTCAAGCCAATTTATGCCTCATCTCTCAAGCCAATCTATGCCTCATCTCTCTATGGCATTTTGATCTCATAATAATATATATGATCTTTTAACAGTTTATCTTCAGGATAAATAAAGTATAAGCATAATAAAACAAATAGATGGAACCCACTAATATGTATATATTAGTGTCGTTGCCATAAATAATAAAAGGGAAGGGGGATTTATATAAAGCAGTAAATAAATAAATAAAAATAAAATAAATGACTGGAAATAAACGTGCTAAATAAATAAAAAGAAGATGAAATAGGAATGGTAGTAAACTCACAGCGAGACATATCTCATCCAAAGGTAAGAAAGAGGATGCATATGCAAATGCAAATATATATATATATATATATATATATATATATATATATAATATAGAAAGCAGTAAATAAATAAATGGAGCCCACAGTACTAGTGTCGCTACCATGAGAAATAAATAAAGCAGTAAAGAATTAAAATTAAAAAATGGAGCCCACTATAGTGTTGCAACCATGAGAAATAAGTAAAACAGTAAATAAATAAATGGAGCCCACTAATATAGTGTTGCAACCATGAGAAATAAGTAAAGCAGTAAATAAATAAATGGAGCCCACTATAGTGTTGCTACCATGAATAAATAAAGCATAATAAAATAAATAAATAGAGCCCACTAATAGATACTAGTGTGCCATCATAAAGAATAAATAAATGTAAAATAAAATAAATAAATGGAGCTCACTAATACATACTAGTGTTTCCCCATGAAAGATAAATAAAGTAGTAAAGAATTAAATTAAATTAAATAAATGGAGCCCACTAATATGTAGTGTGCTTCCATGAAAGATAAATAAATATTAGTGACAATAAAATTAAATATGTAAAAATAAATGTTAGTAAAGTTAGTAGCATTAAAAAAATAATAATAATAATAAATGCATAAAAATAAATGTTAGTAACAATAATAAAATCTTAAATTAAAATAATTAAAAGGGAAAATTAAATCTAGACTTCCAAGGTGGAGTCAAATTAACAACAATAATAGTAAAGATAGAGTTGAAAAATCTATTCACCTTGTCAATAGCATTAACTTCTTATCCCCTTTTAAAATATTTTTTTTTATTTATAAATTGTCCGTAGAAACTGTTTTTTTTTTTTTTTGAGAACGGTAGTGTCGGCAGCATTTTTTTTTTAAATATTATGACATTATATAATTTATATTATAATATTGTAATGGGAGTCACGGAATAATAATAATGTTTATTATATCATATTAAATTATAATTTATATTATTTATTTATAATATTATAAAGTTATTATAATAATATAGTTATTATAATAATTATGTTTGTCATTATTAAGGAGAGTCACGGGTGGAGTGTTGTGGTGTGTGTTATTATAATAATATAATATATAATATCAAATCATTATTATAATGGGAGCAGGTGAGAAACTGTGAATACAAACCATTGAGGAGATAAAAACTTCAAGATTTCAGCCGATAGGATGGTGAGATTGATCCTAGCTCTGTTTTCCGTCAAACCAACATGGGAATTGAACCACTTCTCTCCTTCCTTTGCTCTCCACGGCATGAACAGAGCAAGCTAGTATTTTGCTCAAGTCTCTCAATCTCAACTTTCGATCTCTCCCTCTCTTCTTTTCCTCAGTCTCACTCTCAGCCTCACTCCGTTTCAGTTATACTTTCAGCTGGGTTTTAGAATGAAAAACAAAGGAGGTAGCAGCATATTATATATATAATAGGATCAGGGGAAAAAACTAGGTTGGGCCAAAGGGAATAAAGATTATTGGTGACAAGTGATGATCTTGAGACGGTGGTTGGGATAGGAATTATGATCAGATCTGGAAAACAAAGGAGGTAGATCTGGAAAATTGGGAGTAGTAGAGGTGAGAGGAGGAGTCGGAATTAGCATAAAAGAAAGAGTTAATCATCATGTTCAATAATCTTGGAGGTGTGTGTGGGCGTGAAGAAGGATGAAGAAATATAGAAGGAATGAAAGTAGATCTGAAACTGATCTAGTCGAGAGAAAACAAGAAAATGAAGGATCATGATGAAGAGCAGAGAAGTTAGTAATAAGGATCAGCTATTAGCCGAAGGAGAAGCTATTGTGCTGATAACGTGTTATAAAACTGAAGGAATTTTAGAGAGAAGTCAGAGGAAATTCTAGAGAGATGAAATGGATTCTCATTCAAGTATAAATGAATAGTTACAGGAGATCTCTATTTATAGAGAGATACAAATAGTAAATTACTATGCATATTACTATACGTGGGTCCCATATCATCTTGTAATATTTGGAGATCGGGAGTCAATGGACATCCACATAATCAGTATATTTATAACAATTTGTTATTTAATATTATTCTTTTGCTATTATTCAATTATTATATTATGTAGAAGAATTTTAAATATTAACATCAAACAATAAATAAATAATAGAAAAGAACTATATATAATAGGGTTAATGTGCAAAAATACACATGAGTTTTTTCCCCATGAGCAAAAATACACATATGCTCTTTTAAGAAGTAAAAATACACATGTGGTTACTATTTTGGAGTAAAAGTCACACCTCACCGTTAAGTCACTGTTCACCACCATTATATTACTGTTCACCTTATCTCTTTCTCTTTCATCATGGTGAAGTGAACAGTGACTTAATGGTGAAATGTGACTTTTGCTTAAAAATAGTAACCACATGTGTATTTTTGCTCCTCAAAAAAACATATGTATATTTTTACTTCTGGGAAAAAATTCATGTGTATTTTTGCATCTTAACCCTATATAATAATACAAGGAAATTTTATTTGACTGTTGTTGAGAAAGAAGCGTAAAGTATTATGAAAATATATATTGTTGAGAAAGAAACGTTAAATATTATGAGAATATTTAACGGTTGCTAAGAAAAACACCATTAAATATTCTGAGAATATTTAATGGTTTAATAAACGTTAAGTATAAATATTTAATGTTTAGATATTTAGGAAAATTACATTGAGGTCCCAAGGATCTAAAAAATTATAAAAAAAAAAAATCCCAAACTAAAATCTCATTTCAGAATAATCCCTTAAGACTTTTTTGTAATTAATTGTCAAGATGACAGAAGCCTTTAATAATTGGAAATGCTATGTTAACAATAAAAATTATCACAACTTGAAAAGCTGTATTAACAACTTAAAAAACCGTATTAACAACTTAAAATGTTATATTAATAACTGAAAATTTTTGTTGTAAACATAATATTTCCAGTTGTTAATATAGCATTTCAAGTTGTTAAAGGATTCTGTCATTTTGAGCAATTATTTACAACAAAGTCCCAAATACTTTTTTGGCACTTTTTTGTAATGAGATTCTGATTTTGGACTTTTTTGTAATTAATTATGATCCTGAGGACCCAATGTAATTTTCCCTAGATATTTGACATTTGAAAATCGTTAAATATAAATAAAAATAACTCCATAATAGTCACCATTCGGCAAAAGTACAGAAAAAACCCTAATTAATTAATTAATTAATTATCAAAATGCCACTATGGCAAAACTATTAACCCATCTGCCCCCTGTAATCAATTACATGCCTTATATAATCGATTACAGAGGGTCAGATATATTTTTTTCATTTTTTGCACTATGTAGTAATCGATTACATTAAAAATTACACTATGTAATCGATTACACACTGTAGCGTAATCGATTACATAGTGTATTTTTTTAGTAACCGATTACGCTACAGTGCGTAATCGATTACATTTCAACAGATGTGTTTTTTAAAAGGCAAATTGAGCTCATTTGGGACATTTCAACATTTCTGCCCTAAAGCTCTCTGGCTGGTGGTGTTTTGGTCGGTTTTTGTGCGACCCATCAATGTGTAAGGCCATTCTCCTCTTTGAATGTAGTAATGTTGTGTAATCTTTGTAGTTTAACTTCATCCACCTTTGTTTTTGTGTAGAATCTGAAACCCATCCCCTTGCAGCTCCCATTTTTTGTTGTGGAGGATGAGTTCACGTGCTAGCAGTGTGCAGGGCCAAAAATTATAATCATTACGATTATGTTGACCCGGTGTTCACCTTACCATACATTAGTCAGGTATATGCTACACACTGGTACCCGATAGACAATAAACGATTGATTCAACAAGTAGATGGCCCAACCATTATCCTGGATGCAAGTTTGTCACGCAAAAAGGAAAGACCAAAGTCTATGAGGATACAGAATGAGATGGATTGGGTGGAGTCTCAACCGTCAAGCAGTCAGTCCCGATGTCGGCATTGCAAGCAAGTTGGTCATAATATCCGTACATGTCCGTTGAGGAATAGGCAGGCTTAAAGTGGGCAAGTTATGCTTTTGTATTTCATTTATGGTGACATTGGTGAACTTATGTGAAGATAGTTTGTTGACGTATTTTGGTGTCCAGTTTATAAATTTCTGTTTTAGACATGCTTGAATGCAAATGTGCTAATCGATTATGTCATTGTCGTGCTTCGTTGGACCAAAAACTGAATTTTGTACATTAATGGACTAGGCCTAGGGTAGACGGTTAATTATTGGCAAAAATACCTTACCCAAGTCACATTTATATGTAAAAAGAAGTTGGACATCAGTTTGGTCATCAACCCATTCGAATCCAACTCTTCATTGTGCTTCTGGATCTGGTGTAATCAATTACATCATACTGGTATAATCGATTACATGGTATTTTACACTATGTAATCGATTACACATTGTGGAGTAATCGATTACATAGTGTAATTTTTAATGTAATCGATTACGCTATAATACGTAATCGATTACGTAGTACAAAAAATGAAAAAAAATATATCTAACCCTCTGTAAATGATTACATAAGACATATAATCAATTACAGGGGGCAGATGAGTTAATAATTTTGCCACAATGACATTTTGGTAATTAATTAATTAAGATTTTTTTCCATACTTTTGCGGTAACCATTCACTATATTTAGATGAGGTCTGGTAGTTGAGGTTAGAGTGGACTTAGTTTTATGTGCAGTCAAAAGCAGTGGACTAGTGGTTTTACATGTAGTCAAAAGTAGCTTGTAGCTCCTATTTTGATCAAGAATCTTTCGGAGAGAATAAAAAGTTAATAAAGCAATTGAGATCCCATTTGCCTTTGAGTGTTTTCTCCAATTCGATTTATAAATTAATTCATTGAAAGAAACTAATTTTGTTAAACAAAAAGATTTATTACCTATTTAGATTTATTTGATTGATAATTCTATATAAAGGTTTATTTATATCTATGATCGTCTGATACAGAATTTACAATTTATTGTCATATCATTATTATTCAAGGATAAATCTATATACATTATTTTCTCCTACATTTACTACATTATACAAATAGGACTTTATTCACCGGAAGTATTGTTGGCATCAAATAGTGTAGTAGATCATGTTCCTCTTGTTGATCATTGAAGTACTATATGGCTAAATTGAAGTTGGAGCGTCATTTGAACGGTTCCTCATTCAATGTAAACTTTAATATCTTTTCTATATGTTGGTAAATCTCATTTACGTACTCCATGTTATTTATAAGCAGATCTTTGCTTCCCCGTATATGTAGATGTTATGGTGCAGTAGAGCTAAGGATATTATTATGAAAATATGGGTTATTATAGATTTTTTGGGAAGTGTAACACTCGGCCCTAAGAAGCCTCTATTGATTAGAGTTATCGCGCACAGGCATCGAGATGATTTGAACGACTTAATTGCGAAATAAAAGTTTCTGAAAATAATTTAATTTAAAAACATGAGAATAAATTTTTCGTGATTCTATATCTATCCCATAGGGGAATCTTAATACAATAATCAAAAAATAACAGATAAATGATAAACGAATTATTATAATCTACTCCTTATTTTATTAAGGAAGTCCTTTCCGCTGTAGTCCTTACAGCTGCATCTTTCCTCTTGATCCTGATTCATCACCTATCTCTTTCATGCAATTTGGAGTTCAAATAAATGAACCACAGGGTAACAATTAATCTCAAGAACATATATGAAACATAAATGACAGTTTAGCACATGTTAAGTATAGAAGCATTTACAAGTAAACAAGTCGCACCGTAACCGCAGTTAACGACCAAAAACCGCAGCCCTTATTAGGACACGCAGCCCTATGAGACACACAACCTCAATCCATAACTAGGAAAAACATAACATGTAAATCATTTATCAAACATGATTAGCTAATACATGAACACATACATACATGCTATCAAGATTAGAGTTATCCACCTCAAACTTGAGTCCTTAAATTCTTGTCCGGTAGATGTTGGGATCGGAAAGGGTGTCAAGATTTTCTCAAAACCATTTATCATTGTCGTTAGTCTCTTCTGACGTCGCAAAGTACCTTCCATAAGATTCTTTCAAATTTGTTTGTCCTTCAAACTTGGGCAAATATCACTTCCTATATTTGACATTTATATAGTGAACGGGTCATTACTCAATTTAATCTTAATAGCCATATTAAGATTAAGCTTACTAGAGCAACTCATAAAGCTTATCATTTTCATTCACTTCAGTCGGTTATCCTGTATTCTATATTCTTTCACCATTAGCAACTTAGGTGACTATTCTAAAACTTATCAGAAATTGACCTCTAATTTTCACGGGTATTTGGAAAATTTGTAACTTGGCCTATATAACTCTAAATGGAGTGATTCCAATTTCTATTTATTCTTTGATAAGTGATATGGCAAAACTTTTAAGCCTATAACTCCGCAAGTGTACGGGTCGTATCAAGTAATAAAGATGAGTAAAGTATCATTCTCACGAGAACTTAGTACCCACTACTTCAGTTAATAATTAATCTTGCACTTTTTGTCTAAGTTGAGCAATCAAATTTAATTTAACTAAGAAAATAAAACCAAAATCAAACAAATAATCTACGCAATAATCAAACGGGCAACCTAAAGGCACTAATCCCTTATTAATTTCATAAACATTTATTTCACCAATTTAATTACTCTTAATATTAATTTTGTCAATCTTGAGTATTAATAGTTATAAATGCCTTCCGGTCCACTTACAACCTTCTTTTAAGTAAAAGCTGTTATGCCTAACAAATTTACTCTAGAGGCAATTTAATCCGGACACACTCTTCTACAATTATATGGGGCTATTAGGTATATTCCTATCCTAATCGCAAATTAAATTATAATTTAATCCCATATTGCTTAATCTAGAGCTTAATTAAAATTTCCTTTGCCAAAGTAAATCCTAATTCTCAAAATCCTATTTAAAGATAGTCAGTCAATAAATAGTCAAAACTAACCAAGATTTAAGCAACCAAAATCAATATTAATCATAATTAAACGATGAGAAATAAATCCTAATCCATTAATAAGTTCATAGGTCTCTAAGTTGCAAAATAAAATTAGCCAGACATGGCTTCAATCCAGATAACAGCAATATCAAAACGCAGGTTCATATTCATGGAGAATGATAAGAAATTGGAAACAAACTAATCAAGGGAGATAACAAAACTAAGAACAAGAACAAAGAAGGCCAGCTGTCGCTTGTTTCTCTGTTTCTCCGTCCAGACTGTGTTCTGCGTTTCTTCCCTCTTTCAATTCTGTTCTCTGCTCTTCGTGCGTCCTCCCCGTGTTGCCGCTCTTTGTTTCTTCATTCCGTGTCCGCCCCGTGTTGCCTTTTTTCCTTGCGTCAGCGTCTCTTTTATTTGATGGCAATTAGGTTTCTCTATTCAATCATCAATTCCTTCATGGGCCCACAATAGCTGATCCAATTTCAATTGTTGTTCCATGAGGCCCACGCACAATTGAATCCATTATAGTCCAATGCATTCAATCAAAAGTCCAAACAATCCGATTTCCGAAATCAGCGTGCTCCTATGGTCCAATTCATTCAAATAATAATAATATTAATAATAAAACTACATAGTTAATTATTTCCTAAACTCAAACTTTTATTTTAAATTGAAATCCCACCAATAATGTACCGATTTAATTTCTCTTAAAATCTTAAGAAAATCTCTTAAAATTGTTTAGATAACCCTTTAAATATCTCCAAAATGTACTTTAAATATATAAAATATGGAGAGTTATCAATAAGTCTACTTTCATAAACTAAAGTCACCAAGTTGATTTATGGCTGAGAAAAATTCTCAAATTTCGAAAAGTTAAGCACTATCCAATCTGGGAACAAAAACTTACAAGTTTTCATAGTTTAACTTCAAAAATTCATATCTAAAGTTCTAGGCATCGAATTTAGGTGGTTCAAAATTCTATGAACTCCTTGACGAATCTAGTTTCTATGAAAATTGGTTTCAGGATTTTATCATATGTCAATTATTCCCAATTTTCAAAAACATAACTATCATTCAGAAAACGTTCCAGTTATGTAACCCATTTTCCAAAATTCATAACTATTTGTATACTTATCGAAATTCAATGAATTACCTATCAAATTAAAGCTCTATGTGTCTGCTACAAATATAGAAAATGTCATAATTTTATAACTTCATTTTCTTGGTAAAATGGTCAACGCCATTTTCTTCCTCCATAATGATACAAAAAACGTTTTCAGATTTTATCTCAACTTCCAAAAATCATAACTGAAGTTGTAGACCTCCGTTTGAGGTAAATCAAAGCTTATTGTAAAGCTTAAGATGTGTACTATCTGTCCATATAATTTCAAGGTCAGATAAGTTTGTTTGCCCTAGTTTTGGCTTAGTAAAAGATTACTATTTTAGCTGCCAAGTTCAGTTTTTTCCAGAAATGTAAGCAGATTATCTTTTCTTTTCTTCATACATTCACACCATGACAGTTGCAGCATGATTCACACACATACATATATGTTCATTCGCATGGCATGACAGCAACGTGAGTATGCATTAAAACTTCTCTTTCTCCTTTTTTTTTTCTTTGTTTTGTCTTATATACATGTAGATATGCTGCAACTTTAATGTGCTTGTATATATGACTAAAAGACTTCACCCACATCCAGCCAACACGTACATGGTTATATATATACACCCTTTGAGTTTTCATGACAGCAAGCTTTCTTTCTCATTTGCTAATATATACACTCACACATTCACGTGGCTAGGTTGCATTGTTTCATATATATATATATATATATATATATATATATATATATATATTCATGCCTATCAGTAGAAACAGATGTAGCAAGATGTAAGCATTCAGTTTTAACAATGTTAAAATACATATATATAGAAATAGCAACTTGGGTTTATTAAACTCCATCCTCCATGTAACCATATATATAATCCTATTTTCTATGATTGTGTGCAATAAACTCTGAAACATGAAGTAGGTTTAAAAAAACGTCCCTGTTGTAGTATTCATATATACATATATATACATATACATACATACATACATACATACATACATACATACATACATATATATATATATATATATATATATATATATATATATATATATTTATACTATGACAGCCAAAACAAAGGAAAAACGATGGCAGCACTTAATCATATCAGTAAGACACCTATCTTTATATATTTGTGGGATTAAGAATTATGACAGCTACCGAGTGGAATATATTTATATTCCTATGTACACCTACTGCACTTTTCCTTCTCAAAATTATATATACTTAGTTTAACCGATGGAAAAAGAAAAATAGATCAGCTAGAGACACGATGCTAACGGCCCCTGTTTTTATTTCAATTTTCAACAGCATTAAAATTCATGTAGCAGTGTTTAGAACCAGTTACTTGTGTTGGAAAGTTAATGGAATTTAGATGGAAAGAAGCTTAATACATTACCTACAAGGATTAGGCTGAGGAGATGAGAATTTGTGCTGGATGATCACCTCTGTTTCAGCAACGCATAGGCAGAACCTCTCTCTCTCTCTCTCTCTCTTACTCTTTTCTTCGTCTCACTCACTCTCTGTCTTTCTCTCTTTCATTCTCAGTCTCACTTGACTGAAGGCAGTGAGTGAATAAAGATGCAAAGCAATGGTTTTATAATCAGATGAATTCGAAGATCCAGTCTGAAGGCAAGAATCCAGAGGGTAACCACGCTGGGCTCGAGGCGCAGAGGGGTATGGCTTTCTGAGTTTTCTTTTCCTAACCTTGCGCTGCTTCTGGATTCTCATTACATGTTTGCGTGTTTAGCACTATCTGTGATTGCTGTTATATTCATCCTTTTTCTGCATTTCCGATGGGCTGGGGCTAAGCATCATATATATATGTGTGTGTGTGTGTTTCTAGTTGCATGTTGACTTCGTTTTTTTTCTTTTTCCTTTTTCTTTTTTTCTTTTTTTTTTTTTTAGCAATGAAATCTTCCATCCATTTCATTGAAAACAAATCCCCAAATTTTCAATAATAAATATTATGATTTTTAAGCCAAATATTGTACCTTAATTTTCCATAATTTTTAGGCTTAATTATTCCTTATTTGGAATTATTGGAAATAAATCTTAATTCCAATCACTTATTCAAATTCAAAATCTCCAAATTTTGGAATGTTATAGGAAGACTGATTAATATAGGAGACTTTGCCTAAGATTTGAACAAGACACTTAATATTTTGATTTTTTGATGTTTGTTATTACATATAAATTTAAAAGTATTTATGCATGCTTAAGAACTAGCCTTTGGCCAGCTGGAGCCTTGGCCCAAATTGACTTTCTAAAATTTTTGTGTGTGTGTTTATTATATGATATTTTATTTGGCCAATAATTTGGCCGCAACTATTTTTTTTTTCTTCTCTATAAGGATAATGTTTGGTTCATTAATTATTGAGCTATAAGAGGAAAGTAAAATTCTTGTTTAAGATACATACTAAAAATGATAATATATGTCTTCCTTATTCATTCCGCTGTTTGGTAGTTGTGTGGAAAGGAATCAATGGATGATGATCAACAAGCATATGGAGAAAGTAGAAGCTCCAATGAAGCTCCTCAAAGAATTGAAGAACCTACCAAAGAATGGTCTTCCAATGAAACATCAAATGAAGTGTCATTGAAGATTCCACCTCCTTCTATTAATAAAATGACTTCTACTCTGCTAAATATTTGTTTTGTAATATATTTGCACTATTGATATATTATTTTTATTCAAATATCAATATTTATATTCCCATGGTATTAGAGCTCTTCAATCTCTTCTTCCAAAAATCCTTAAATAGCAACTTCAACTAGTCACGAGGAAATGGAATCAGGGAGCTCACAATCTGACCTATTAACTATTTCTGCTATTACTGATGAATCTATACAAGTATGTCTTCATTATATCTTATCAGTCTTAGGATCCAATTTTATTTTTTAAAACTCGTATATCCTAATGCTAAAATAGAACAATTTGTTAATCAACTGGTAGTGATTTTTTTTTCTTTTTCTTTTTCTTTTTTTGGTTTCAATGAAGCAACTAGTGGTGCGCATTTTAAATTTACTGTATATTACTACTTCCTCCAATCCTTAATTATAAGACTCAGTTGACTTTTTTTGAGAGGTTAATGAAACTAAATAAATTATTTTAAAGTATTTATATTTATTTTTTTCCTCCAAACTAAATTTCCCAATTTATAAATTGATATATAATATAATGATACAACACATATGCTAAGTGATATATTTAGCTTTGTTAATCTCTCCGAAAAAATTCAATTGGTTCTTATATTAAAGACCGGTGGTATTTCCATCTTTTCGATTTAATGCCTAAATAAAATGATTGGTGCGAACAACTCTTTTCAATAAGCAACTGATGGTTAAAAAGGTCAACAATGAATAACTCTGTTTTTGTTTCTTAGACATTAATATGTTTTTTTTTTGGGGGGGGGGGGGGATTTTATTTTATTATATTTATTGGTTACAATGATGGTTGCTTCATTTGATTAACTTCAACAGGAAAAAATCATGAATCAACAAGAGAGCTCCACTGCTAAACAAGTTATATTTGACCAGGGAAAACATCAGCAATTTGTAGAAGATGATCTGATGAGACGACTATTCCAAATAATGGAGGATGGTGCTGAAATGGAAGTTCAAATGCCTCATGATGATAACAAGTTGATTAAGTCTGTCGCTGACTTGGAAGGCTCATTGAAGATGAGTCTAAATGAAATGGCTAGCTCTAAAGAAAGCAGATTTCGCCTTGAGAATGCTCTCAACATATTATCCACCCATTATTCTGAACATGGAGCTCCCTCTCATGGCCTTCAAACCACAATTCAAACTCTGCAACAAGAAATCCAAAATGTTCTATCTTCCTCCAAGCAAGCCTATGCCACCATTGACACATTCAACAAGCTCGAACACAAAGAGAAGCTTTTCATTGAAGAACGTTGAAAGAGAAAGGAAGCAGCCATTACTCTTCTGTCTGAAATTTACAATAAAGAGAGTTCTTTGGCTGAGGCTAGTCTAAAGGAAGTAGAGTTGAAGGAGCAAATCTCTAAGCTTCAGGCTGAGCTAGATAGAAAGGAAAAACAAGTCCAAGAGTATGAGATGGAACTTATATCTCTCAAGGAACAGAAGAAAAAGAGTGTTTATGACACGATGGGGTTCATAAAGGAGTTTGAGGCTGTGAAGAAAGAAAGGTCTAACATGGTGGAAGAAAATATGAAAGCAAAGTAACACCTACAAAATATGGATGTTAAGTGGTCTTCTTGTCTATCCAATCTGAAGAGAACTACACTGCTTTTAGGAGTTCATCTTCAACAGAAACTTTGACTATTGGAGCATAATATAAAAATCTCCTAAAACAACATTAAAAAAAAAATCTTTAGTGTAGTGTGTTTATTTGCTGGGTTGTAACCCATGTGTTTTGGGCTTTGTTCTGAGTTCTTTATGATCAAGATAAGAGATAAAAGAGTAGGGTGTATGGGTAATAATTGTTGAATTCTCATTGTTGTACATATTGTTTCCTTTATGAAACTTTTCTGGACTTGATCTCGTGGTTTTAATCTCTCACATAGAAAGAATTTTCCACGTTAAAAAAATTTGTTATCTTGTTTTTTTTTTTTCCTTTTTTTGTATTTTCAATTAGTATCCAGCACATTTTCTAAATCGTGTTACTAAGTATCCAAACAACTAGCTACTCTAGTTTCAGGGTTTGTGGCTTTCCTTTCCATCACGGATGTTTCCTCTAGGACTACTTAATGCATTTTATTTTAAAGTTTAAATTATTTTATACGCGTTATCTTTATTTTTTAGAATAAAGGTTGTGTCAATATATTTTGCTTCCAGGCAACTCAAAGACTTTCCATGTCACAATTCCCACCTCCTCCTCTCCTATTGCGTCTCTAGCCCATCCAAAACACTGTCGTTTATTGATTGATTTGGTTTCTTTTCTTGCTATGTGTGAGAACTAGGTACCCAAAAATAAAAAAAATAAAAGAAAGTAGAGAGTCGTGTAAGTTGATTGGCTTAAATTAAGTCTTGCTTTAAATGGTTGTGTTGCATGATTTGAAACATGATTAGAGTCCTTATTCTATCAAGTTTATTTTCGTAATATTATTTTCTTTTTACCAAAAAAAGGCTACATGACATAATTCTTACAAGGTAATCCAGACTAGAGGGTGAAATAGGTCATGCTTAATTATGGATTTAAAAACAGCACACCCAGTTTTCTCAATTTACAGAATTCTTCAAGGTATAACTTCAATGCTTTTATTAAATAAAGAAATTGAATAAAAATGAGGTTGGTCTAAGATTCTGCGTCATTCTGCAATGAAGTTGAGTTTTTCGCCCAAACAAACAATCAAGTTCACTGGATTTTTTGTTTTAATTAAATTGAAATCCTCTGTTTTCAAGACTCCATTTGCTTTGAGTAATACTATTTCACCGACTCTCCTTTCTATCAACCCACAATCACTATTTGTCAATCCTTTCCCTGCCATTATATTTTGGGTTAAGGGGCAATATTTTGCTGGAACGGTTAAAAAGGAGTAATTTTACTTTTACTGTGATTCTAATTAATTTTGACTATTAGTTTACTAAATATGCTAGCTGACATTTCATATATCATTTTTTGTTAAGGTACAAATTTTCCTAAAAATTTTTATATCTAATTTCTAAAAAAAATGAAGTAGAAGACATAAAGAATTTCGGAGTAAATTTGCACCTTAACAAAAAACGAATTAAACCCTATTTTGATATGCTTTTCCATGAGTAAATTGAGGTTTTTTTAAAAAAAAATTCTATGACATTATTACATGATTAAACATTGATTTGAGTTAGAGACATTTTTGTTGAATTAAGTGTAATTAGGGGGAGAATTCTTAGACTTTTGATACTACATTGTGCTTAATCTTGCATTTTAGGTGTTGAAGAAGGAAATTGAAGATTTTGGAGGGTCAGAATTATTATTTCGAGGACTAGAAAAAATTCATAGAATTTCTAAAAATTGCAAATTAATGAAGAAAAGGGATTATGGATAATTACATAAGAGTATCCAGATGTTTTAAAATTACATTTTCCATACATAAGTTTCACAAAGTTTCATTTTAGGCCCTCCACAAACTTTTAAAGTTTGTATATGGGTCACTAGTCAAAACACACGTTTTGACCAAGCTCATTTAGGCCATAAAGGAGGGGGACCGAGCTTCAATGTTGTCGCCTACCACCTCTTTCAACTCTTCCTCATCTCTGACCACCACTAGACTAGAGAGCTTCAACTAGAGCTTCCATTGTCACCTTCATCTTTAGTTTCTCTCTCTAGAGTTCTTTTGTAGTTTTCAGCAAGGTTCTAATTTCCCGGCAAGTACTTCAAGTTTTCCGGTGAAGCTCTCCCCCCCCCCACCAATACTATTGCGTCTCTGTCTTCTTCCTTTCTTATCAAACATTGACCTCTGGAATCTTCTTCTTTCAAAGATCAGAACATGGTTGTGACATTCCACTCAGACCGGTGACTCCATTTTTTTCCCATGAATTTCTGGCTTCCATGGCAATTTCAGTGTTTCAACTCATTCAAATGATGTTTGAAGCCATGAAGGCAGATATTTATGTTTCTTGGTGAATAATTGTGGTGAAGGTTTTTCCCCTATCATTCAAAACAAAATAAAAGGCTATTTGATTAGGGAATGATCTTGAGTTGTTTGCACTATATTATATTTTAATTTGTGATAAAATTTGTGATTTGGCTCATAGGCAACTAAGGTTATGTCAAATCATGATATATGGATTGTCAATCTAGCAAATTTGGTTAATTAATGATCAAAATTAATTAGGATAATTGCTGAAACAAAATTGCTTGCTTTTTATACTTTCATGACAATTTTACCCCTAAACTCTTATATTTTTAAAGTGTGGCCAATGACTAGATGGTTATGGGTTCTTAGTATAAAAAGTAAAATCATTAATAGTGGTCCAAAAAAATAATAAATAGTAGTATTTGCTAATAATCCTTTTCCTGCCATTATATTTTTACAATGTGGAGAAGGACTAGTTGGTTATGGGTTCTCAGTATAAAATCTAAAAGCATTATTAGTGTCAACGCCTTAGTAGTGTAGTGGCATGTAGTGTAGTACAGTGTAGCACTTACTAGGGTTCGACCCTTGTGTATGCAAGTAGTTCTTGCTGATCCAAAAAAAACATTATTAGTAGTTCAAAAAGAATAATAATGGGAAAATTAATTTTATGTCCCATAATTTTGACTCGATTATAATTCAGTCCCTACACTTTGACTCGGTGCAACTCAATCCTTATAGTTTTGACTCAGTTGTAACCCAATCCCTCAACTATGACTCATTGCAATTTGGTTCCTATAGTTTTAACCATTTTATAATAAAGTCCTTGTGTTTTAGGATAAATGTCAGGGACTATATGTAAAATGCTTAAAATATAGGGACTAAGTTGCAGTAAGTCAAAATTAAAGGACTAAGGTATAACCGAATCAAAATTATAGGAACTGAGTTGCACTGAGTCAAAGTGTAAAAACTGAGTTACAATTTAGTCAAAATTATAGAAACCAAAAGATTGATTTTCCTAATAATAAATAATAAAAGCACATCATGTGATGGGGTGGTTACAGAAAACATGAATAAATAATTAAAGGTTAAAGGTGCAGAAATGCACATATGTTTTTTCCCGATGAGTGCCCAACACCAATTGTTTTTTTTTAAGTGCAAAAATGACTAAGTGGTTACAAATTAGATGCAAATTTACCGTTTGATCGTTAAGTTTGACTTTTTTTGCTAACTGAACGATAATGTGGCTTTCAAAGGTGCAAAAATACACTTGTGGTTTGCTTAAAAGAGCATCCAACACCAAGTACTTTTTTTTAGATGCAAAAATATACATGTAACTTGGCCAAAAATACCGTTTGACTGTTATTTTATTTTTTTGGCTAACTGGATGATGACATGGCTTTCATAGCAAATGTGTGGAAAAAAACCATTAAAATTGAACCTTCGTGATGTCTGCTGGAGCGAGTACGCATCAAATGACACATACCTACTGTTGCCTCAGAAATACCCTCGTGAATCTCATACAGATAAAGTGGCATTTAGATGGAAAATATATCCGCATGGGACAGGCTGTGATTTTCGGGTAAAGTGTTGTTATAGGGGCGAACAAAGGGATAGGGAAGGTGATATTAATTCTTCACAACTTAGACTTGTGATTAGTCGACATGTTTTTTTTCCCCATACAGTTGCTTTGAAAGCCACGTTATCGTCCAATCAGTAAAAAGGTCAAACTAATGGTCAAATGATATTTTTGGTCAAACCACATGTGTATTTTTACACTTTTAAAGTTAGCAAAAAAAAGTTAAACTTAACGGTCAAACGATAGTTTTACACCTAGTTTATAACCACGTCGTCACTTTTACACAAAAAAAAAAAAAATCGGTGTTGTACACTCTTCGGAAAAAACATGTGCATTCGGTGTTGGACGCTCTTCAAGAAAAAACATACGTGCATCTTTGCTATTTTTTATCATCATCATATTTTTTTGTGACCACCAATAAGAGTTGGCATAGATGGTAAAAAACAGGTTCAAGTCCCAAAAGGACAAGAGTTTGATTTCCTCTGCCGTTGTAAGGGCCCCCTTAGTAGACGATCTTGTAAGTTCCTTGTAAGTGCTCAAACTACCCTGAAGCCGTGCCCTGGCTTTAGTGGGGTACTGGTGTCGAACCCACCTAAACCTTATCTATATATATATATATATATATATATATATATATTGGTGACCGTACGTCGCCGCTTAATGCGTCTCAGGAAGGAATCGATAGGATTTAAAACACGACACGGAATAAATAACTTGCCACATCTTCATATATTGGTCGATCATGAGATTTTTACAATCAGGGTGATGTTAAAAATGGATCACATTGCATCGTTTCTGACACTTCAGTCATTTTCAGCCCAAAAAAAAAAAACGTCTCGATACATATAACTCATCTGTGAATATTCTCAGGATAAAAATAGTCTTTAACCTTTTATTCTGTCTTTGTTGGGATAAAAACCATGTCCAATCAATGCTAAAAATTAACTCTTTTATATATAATACAATTTGACTATTTAATCCCAAAAAACGCTAAACATGAATATATTCTTTCTAAGAAAAACTATAATAAAAATTCCTTAGCTATAGTTCTATTCATTTTGTAAAAAAAAAAAAAAAAAAAGTTAAGTAGCAAATCCACTCTGGAAATACACATCCAAGAGTAATGTTGTCCTAAAAGGTTTTTTCGGCTCAATGTTACCCCAGAAGTCTAAAGAAAAATCAATGTTGTCATTTTCTATTAAAAAGTTAACGGTCAACATCAATTTTTTAACGACCAACGTTAGTTTTTTAATAAAAAAAATGGTAATATTGCTACGTTTTTAGCCTTCGGACGCGCAATTGAGGTTGAAAACTTTCAGGACAACATTGCTCCTCAACATATACTTCTAGGATAGATTTGCTACTTAACCTAAAAAATAAAAAAAGGTTTTTCTAAGCTTAGGATTTGTGATATTTTGCTGATTTTAAATTTTGTGACATGAATTTCCATATCCGGACAAAAAATACGTGACTTTCCATATTTCTACAGAGAAATACTTAACAATTTAAGTGTGTTACTTCATTTATACTCTAATTAATTAAAATACAATAACACAATTCCCTCTCATGAATTGTTGTTTTTAAAAATAATAAAATTTAAATTTCTTTAGATGATTCATATGTAATGTAAAATTAAAATAAGATGAGTTATTATATTTTAATTAGTCAAAATATAAATAAGGTGACGCTTCTAAAATATACAAGTATTCCTCGATTTCGAAGTTACTGGAGACCTGTGAATATTCCAACGCAGCATAACGTGGCAAAGACATTTTTGTGTCTTACAGTCAGTCGCATTTCAGCTTTGATGAAGCACGAGGTATTTATATAATTTTAGAAGGAATATATTGTTCAAAATATTTGTCACATAGAATTTAATTAATGCTCTTTTCTATGTTTTGACTTTGTGGTTAATACTCAATTTTCAATTTTGTCCATTAATTATATACTCTCTCTTTCTTTAAAACAACATTCTTAATTTAATTAAACACATTTCTTAACAAAGGTAAAAATTTTATATATATATATATATATATATATATATATATATATAATGACATATTATATAACTTAACTATCATTTCTTATTTCTTATGATATAGCTTAAGTGCCATATATTATGGACCTGAGTAGAGTACATACAACTCTGGTCCTATTTATAAGTTCCTTTTGACCAAAAAACTTAGTCCTATTTATAAGTCCTCTTTTAAATAATAAATGAGATTGTAACAATTTTACCCACATTAATTGTACCGATGAAAATAAAGAGAAAAGAAAAAGTTGAAAGATACTCATTCATAAATGAGGACAAAATTAAAAATTTACCTCATAATCATTGAGATAACAACATTTTCTTGGTATGCGTGATTTAGTTAAAATGAGACTTATAAATAGGACCAGAATAGAATAGTATATTATTGGGTTTCTTAAATGATTACGTGTTATTCGCTTATATATACACTTATACACAATTTTAAAGATTTTTAATTATCCAACTTGCCAATAAAAATGCAGCATGTGCACGGCGTGCAGTCTGGAAGGAGTGTGCCTGTCTAGATCTCAACACACTTGTTAGTGTACATCCCGAAGAATGTGGGTCGTTCAACAAGTTCAAAGTTCTCAAACATTTGAACCGTTTTAATAAAAAATGTGTGTGAACTGAATATATGCTTTTAGAAAATTTGTTATCAGACTCAACAAAATAAAAAAATCTAAAAAAAAAACATGAAATTTTGGTTAACAGATGGACCTAAGGGAGGGTGAATTATACTTCATCTTGTCTTATTTATAAAAGTCTAAAATTTAAATTGTTTTAGTTTTTTATATGAGTGTGACAAAAGTTGTTTGAACATTTAATGAGTTTTTTATTTGTAATTTGTTCCCTTCTTCTTCTTTTTCTTCTAATATTGCCCCCGGTCTCAAATATAAAATCCATTGAACTTTTTTGGAGAGACCAATGGAGTTCATTAAATTACTTTAAAGTATTTATATTTAATATTTTTCTTTAAATACTTATAAACTAATATATAATTTAATTATACACAACACTATGATTAAGTAATTTATTTTACTTCACTAATTTGTCAAAACAAAATGTTTGTTAAGTCTTATATTTATATCGGGGATAGTACTAAATTTCTTTCACACTTTTTATAATTATTACTATATTTCTCTTCCTTTACTTATTTTCTTACAAATAAATGCATATTTAAAAAAATTTATTTCAAGCACTATTTTTTTAGACCTCGTTTCAATTATGCAGCTCGAATGAGATAGAGGAGGGAGGATTAATAAAAAGTGATTCAAGTCTATCAACTCCCCACCTCCAAATTATTGTGAATGGCTTTGTCGCATGCAGAAAATAAGGGAAAAGAAAGAACAAAGATCCAAAAGCAGAGGGCCCATCTTGTATGTGCTTTCTTTTCATGGCCTCCTTTCACGATCACTGTCTGTAAGCGGGCATTTTTATTTGATACATTAAACAGTAAAAAAGTACCAAAATACTACTCTATAAGATAAAACATATTTACTTAAAGGGTTAAGTAGCAAGAACTACATGCCCCAAAGCAATGTTACCTGAAAGTTCTTTTGGGTTCAATTTCATCTTAGAGGTCTAAAAACGTAGCAATGTTGTCCTTTTCCGTTAAGAAGTTAAAGGTCAATATCAAGTTTTTAACAGAAAATGACAACATTGCTATATTTTTAAATTTCTGGGGCGAAATTGAGCCCAAAAAAACTTTCAGGACAACACTGCTCTTGGGCGTGTACTTCCGGGGTGGATTTGCTACTTAACCCTTTATTTAAATAATACTCCCTCTTTTCCATAGCATAAAATATATTTGATTTTAATATTAAATATAAGACACTGCTTTTATAAATATATGGTTGTTATTTGCGCAGAATTTGGAAAATATCGACTTTCTAATAATTTTTAATATACTGATATATTAACTAATTATCATTTAATATTTATTTCTTATTATTTTTCATATTTAATATTTATTAATATTTTTTGCTAATGATTTTAATTATGACTTATTTAAATAATGTTTTTTAAAATTTTCTTGTATTCAATTTGGAAAAAATATTTGGATATATTTTTTGTAATATATATATATATATATATATATATATATATATATATATATATATAAAATACGATTCACAAGACTAAACAAAATCTGAGCACTTTGAATAAAATTTGTAATGGAAATAACAAGTTTATTAATGGGATTTACAAGTTCAATAATGATAATTACCAACTCGTCAATGGTATTTACAAGTTTTGTAATGGTAATTATCCGTGTTTTCATTATATTTTTTTACAAGTGTCTCTCATGAAACAACAAATAAGAGTTAAGTATAATAAATCTTGTAATGAGAATTAATAATTCGTTAATGGTATTTACAAGTTCCGTAATGGTAATTACCAGTGTTTTCATCAAGTTTTTCACAAGTGTCTTTTCAAATTTTAATATTTCTTATTATTTTTTAGATTTAATATTTATTAATATTCTTTGCTCATGATTTTAATTATGACTTATTTAAATAATATTTTTATTAAATTTTATTATATTAAATTTTTTAAATTAAGAAATTGTTTTCTGCTTGTAATATATTATTTTATGAAAATATAAACATTAATTTGATTTTTCGTTTGAGTAAAAGTAGCCTAAATGCATCAACTATAACTTTATTTTATATGAATATTTGAATCAATTGATTTCATTTAAAAATGTTATATTAATAATATTGTATTATTAATATTATTTATGTTATTATTCACATCTTGATTAATAATATATATAGTTCCTATGATCCATTTTAATCCTATAATACGTAATTATTTTAAATATAATTTGATAGATTGTTCAAAAAATTACCTAAAATTTTAATCCTAAAATTTGAAGAAATACTTATGAAAAACCTAATGAAAACACTGATAATTATTATTACAGAACTTATAGATATCATTAACGAATTAGTAATTACTATTACTAAACATTCCCATTGCAAATTTTATTCAAAGTACTCAAATTTTGTTTAGTCTTATGAATCACATTTTATATACATATATTACAAAAAAAATATATTACCAAATAATTTTTTCAAATTGAATATAAGAAAATTTAATAAAAACAACAACAAACAAACAAAGTTGCCCAAGGCACCTATCCATCAAAAGCATCCTGTATGTGGAGGAGTTCACATTAGGTGCCAACCACCTTATGTGCCCCTTAGGTACCCATCCCTCTATTAGAGGGATGAGCATATTTTTTTTTAATTTTTTTTATATATTCTATTTATTTATATTTAAATTATATGCTGTTTTCTAGAAAAAAAATTTCACCCAGTATCTCAAATTAATTAGTTTTCATGATACTGGTATTACAGATAAATATTACTGAATGCAGGATTGAAAACTAATTAATTTGAGATACTGGGTGAAATTTTTTTTTTCTAGAAAGTAGCATATAATTTAAATATAAATAAATAGAATATATAAAAAAATTAAAAAAAATATACTCATCCCTCTAATAGAGGGATGGGCACCTAAGGGGCACATAAGGTGCTTGGCACCTAATGTGAACCCGTTTTCCACATTAAAATTGTGTTTTCTTTCATTTTCTTTCCTTTATACATTGTTTACTTTACATATTACTCCTTTTGGTCCTAAATATAAGACAAAGTTAACTTTTTTGGAAAGATTAAAGAAGCTGATTAAATTATTTTAAAATATTTATATTTATCATTTTTTCTCTAAACTATTTTACTTTACTTATAAAATGATATATAATCTAAAAATACAAAACATATTATTTAACTTCCTTAATAAAAGTCAATCATGTATTATGTTTAGTACTGGAGGGAATATTTATTTAACATCTTAAAAAACTTTAGATGCATTGTCTCAACTGGCTTTTATTTAAAAAAAAAACAAAAAAGAAAAGTTAAGTATCATATTATACTTGCACAAATTATCTTCCAAACAGACTTGAAATATTACACTTTATGGATAAAGTCAACAATCTCAACGGTTGATCCCACGCGGCACATCATACCAAGGCAACGAGTTTGGGAGTAATTGGCGATAAAACAAAATATTCACACCACGTCAGGCTGGTAATCCCAATTTCAATTTTAATTCAGCTATTACTTCCTATAACAAGCCATCCTCAGCGTCGGTTACTTCCAATTAGTCGAATATCCCGCCTACCAATCCTTCCTTAGAATCCGAACGTCAATTTAAGCAGGATAAGAGACTATATTTTTGTCGTGTTGAAAAATTCATCCTCGGGCACTATTGTAAATCTACTTCCCAAAAACTCATAGAGATCACAGGAGATATCAAAGATCTTTACTTAGTAGTTGATGACAAAACTCTATGGAGTCTAATCTGGCTGAAATTTTACTGCATGCCATTTTAGTCAGTTCCTCATCAACCAGGATCAAAGTCAGAGGCACTTTATTCTCAAGTCAATATTAACTTTAATTGATAGTGGGCCACCCATACTTTCGTCTTCAACAAGATTATTTCTGTATTTGGAATCGAAACACATCCACATCCATCTTTCGGAGTATAAGTGGGAGGATGTTCTATGGTCACATGTAATGTCGTATACAAGGGGATGACAGTCAAAGTGATCGAAGCCTCTCACTATCACCTCCAGATGCTTCTTCTTCCACTCACTGAAAACGTCACCTATAATTTGATCTTCTACAGGAGTTGTTGCTGGAATACCATGAATTATTTGTAGATCCGCAGTCATTACCCCCTTTTCAAAATCATTGCCATGCAATACATCTTCTACCATGAGCCATACCACCCAATATTTGACCTTAAAGATATCCTCATTTACAAAAAATGAAATTGATCGACAAGTTGCAAAATTGTTGAGCAGATGATTCATACAGCCCAGTGTTGGCTTGCTAGCTCAGTTCTGCTTGTTCCAAAGAAAGACTCTTCCTGGAGTCTCTGCATCGATTACAGAGAACCAACAGATTTACAGCGCCCAACAAGTACCCCATTCTTAATATAAATGAATTGCTAGACGAGTTACATGGGGCTTTCTACTTCTCCAAGATTGATTTGAGATTAGGTTACCATCAAATTCAAGTAGAACATTCGAAGAGCACATGGATCAATTCCACATTCTTTTTTATACAATGCAGTAGCACTAGTTCCTTGCCATTCCCAAAAAATACATCTTTTTGCAGTTGGAGGTTTCTTTTATTGGTCACATAATGTCATGGAGTTACAAAGATTCTTGGGCTTAATAGGATATTATCATCATTCCGTCCATCATTATGGCCGAATAACTAATCCTCTCACCAACATGACCAAGAAGGGTGCCTTTTTTTGGACAAATAAATCAAACCAAGCCTTCTACAAATTAAAAAAAGGCTCGATTCATACTCCAATTCTACAACTGTCCGACTTTTCCAAATTTTTGTTGTGGAGTGTGATGCCTCTTCCTCTGGCATTAGAGAATTTCTACAGTAAGAGGGGCATCTTATTGCATATCATAGCAAAGGTTTATCCCCTTCTAACATGCATAGTCGTTATATGATAGGGAATTACTTGCATTGGTCTCCACATTGCAAAAATAGAGACATTACCTTGCAGGACACATGTTTGAAGTCCATACTGATCACTATAGTCTGAAATTCTTGTTGGAACAGCAATTTCACCATTGTATATAGAGCTAGATCATCAAATAAGGGGACCGATTCTTTATCTCGGTACCTTCATTCAACATATTTCTTTGTATTGGCGGTCCCTCATGCCTCCTTTCTTGAGAATCTGCCTCAAATGTTGCAACAAGATCCTTCTTCCTCTTTAATATTTGGTTCCCTCCAATCTTATCCTGATTATGTTCCTTATTTTTCACTATTTGCAGGGCAATCTCGTTATAAGGCAAGGCTAGTTATACCTACCAATTCAAATTTATGCAGGTTACTTATTGAAAAAGCGCATTCTTCTCCTTTGGGGGGTCATGTTGGAGTTCTAAGATCCTAAAGCACTTACAGCAACAGTTCTTTTGGAAAAACATGAAAGGAGAAGTCAAGGATTTTGTTGCTCAATGTCTTACTTGTCAATGCTGCAAGTATCTCCCTCAAGCACCAGGTGGCCTTCTTCAACCCTTAGATATTCCACAACAAATTTGGGAGATGTTTCTCTTGATTTCATCACAGGTTTACCTGAATGTCATGGATGGGAAGCAATCTTGGTGGTGGTCGATCGATTAAGCAAGTATGCTCATTTTATTAGGTTGCCAAGGCAATATACCTTTAAAACTATTGCAACCACTTTTGTAAGGAAATTATTAGTCTTCATGGTTTTCCTAAATCTATCATTTCAAACAGAGATCACTTTCTTAAGTGCTTTTTGGCAAGAACTCTTCAAGCTAAGTGGTATTAAATTGAGGATGAGTACTACTTATCATCCTCAAACTGATGAACAGACTAAGGTTGTTGGTGTCTAGAAATTTATCTATGTTGCTATTCTCAAGATCATCTTAAAACATGGGGTGGCTTTCTGCACTGGGTAGAATTGTCTTATAACACCGGTTTTCATACTTCTTCAGGTTCTACACCCTTCAAAATTGTCTACATCAAGAACTTTCCTACTCTTATACCATTCCAAGAAGGGGTTACTAATCTCACTTATCTACAAGACTATTTTAAAGAAAGAGATGTCATGCTTCACACTATCTGAGATAATTTGTTTAAATGCAAACACTCGAATGAAGAAGTATGCCAATTCAAGCCGGAGAGATGTTGAATTCCAGCCATGACATATGGTGTTTCTTTGGATTCGGCCGTACAAGCAACGTTCTTTATTGAAGCGTAAGTTTTAAAAACTCCCCCCCCCCCCCGGCCCGGGGGACTCTATGGTCCTTATTCAGTTGTTCAAAGAATTGATACTGCGGCTTATCAACTACAACTACCTCTTGATGCCCGAGTTCAACCCATCTTCCACGTTTCTTTGCTTAAAATAGCACATGGCTACACTTCATCATATTTGTGTCATCACTTAATGATGATTGGGAAGCTCTCTTGGAACTGAGTAGATTCTCTCCACTCGTTTATCTGATTCCATGACAGATTCTACTGGCAACAAAGATGTGGAATTGCTAGTGAAGTGGAAAGGCAGACCACCTGAAGAATGTGGCTGGGAGAATTATGATACAATTGCATATCAGTTTCACTCTTTCAGCCTTGAGGACAGGGCTATTCTCCAAGGGAGGGACGGGTAATGATAGACTTCCACGTCCCCTCTTAGGTTATTTTAGGAAGAGGACATGTGGCAATAGGGGATAAATTAGGATATAAGTATCTAGGATTAGTTATTTTGTCTTATCTAGTTTCAGTAGTTATCCTATTGATAGTTATATCTGATAAGTACATAATTTATAATTAAATAAATATAGATTTTGAAATATATTAGATTGAATTTATTAATATTTTATACTTATTTAATTGTCTTTTATATATTTTTCAATTTTTCAATTAATTATAGGATAAAAGGATATTTATATATACAATCTACTTATATCCTATTTTATTTTGTAGGAGATATTATGTGATATAAAGAAGGAAAAAATATAGAAAGGGCAAGAAGCATGATTACCCTGGGCAACAAATTAAATTGAAAAGTACATAATATAATGTATTATTATATTATATTAAATTGACTAAGGAGAAAAAGAAAAGATGCTGATATATTTCGATGTAAGCGTATATATTAAAGGGACAGATATGCATAGAACGGGGTGGGGTGATTTGAAACGAAAAAACTGGACGGCAAAGAAAACGGCACTCACAGACTGGGACGAAGCGCAGATCCAGACGGCAACAAAACAAACAGGAGTGAAGCTGTTCTCCATAGCGTAACTCGTGTTGAGTGGCGGAGATTCATCGACAGATTTGATTTCCACTCTTCCTTCAGCCTGTTTCTTTGAATCTGAATTCCTTAATTTTGTTATGGAGTTTATTTTAACAATGTGTGGCTAATTTGTTTTATAATCTAGTGGAGCTATAGTTTAGTTATAATTAAGGATTAAGGTATAAAATTACAGCATGAGTTTTTATTTTAGAAGTTTAAAATTACCCATGAGTTTTTAAAATTGGAATTATAGCAAAAATATCATCTCAGTTAAAAAATACTAGGGAAAATTGACCTGGAGGCCCAATATGTAAACATAATTTCAGAAAAGGCCCTACAAATTTTCTCATACTAGAAAAGGCCCTAGAGCTTTTTCTGATATTAAGTTCAAAAGGAAATTACCAAAAAACCCGACACTCAGACATTATCGAGACCCACGATTCCATCTCTCCATATCCTTCAGTTTGCTCAGACCCACTCACCCACACTCTGAAAACATTTTCGGATTCTCCTTCCTCTAAACCACCCACTTCCTTCCTTCGGTTTGCTCGATCTGCCTCTGCCATCACTGCCCCTACTAGAAGACCACATTCTTCTTCCTCCACCTTCGACAAAGAGCCCTAGTGCGCTAGCATTGCTCTTCTTTCCTTTCTCGCAACCAGTCGACCTCGCATTGTAGATCTACCGTTCCAAGCAACCACCGTCGTCTGAGGTTGTCTCCCTTAGTTACTGCCTTCGTTTTCCTTGTAAATGTTTTACTTTCTTATGTCTTCATTGTTTTGCATTTGAATATAACCACTGTGTACAAAAATGTTGTGGGATCTGTTGAATTCCAGATCAGTGAATAACTAACCCTCTTAATGTTTGGCTTCTTTGTTCCCCATCTGCATTTCCCCCCTCTGTAGTTTCTTTTTTGATTATTCGAAATCATGCATTTCCCCCCATTGCAGGATATATGTGTGCCTTGGCGTGATTTTCTGATAGTGACATAGAAAATCTTAGGGTAATGTGCAAAATTGAAACAGATTGTTTGGGCCTCTAAATTAGTGATTGTGTTGAAATATTTTGTGAATTGTGGATTTTCATTATTTAAGTACTTTAAATGTTTAAGCAATTAGTTTATTTAATTATTGAGACCAGAGCAGATTATTCTTTATGATCTTGTGTGGATTATGACTAGTGGATCACACAAATGGATCCACTGGATAGATAATCAACCTACAACTCTTTAACAATTAGTTATCTTTCTATTACAAGACTAACATAAAGCCTTTGAGAGAATTAATGAATTAGTTATATAATCTCATTCTTGTTTAGGGGGACAAGCAATTCTAAATGATAAAAAAAAGAAAGGAATCAAATGAGTTTCCTTCATAAATTTTCATGTGTGAAAATTTTTTGGAGAGAAACCATGTTGTAGGATGAAAATTTTCTATATGCTTAAATTATGGTAGAATTGGAAGGCTGGTGTTACGTGTAGCTACTTCCAAGGATGATATTGACATTGTAGCAATTAATGATCATTTCATTGACACTAAATATATGGTATATATGAGCAATCCCCTTGGTTTTGCTTATAGTTTTTAATATTCACGGCTTGTTTGTACAATTATAGTGACTGTTTCATCCATCTTGAGGCAGTTTTATATTGGAATATGTGCATCTACCCCTATAAAACTTTGCATCATGACAATGCATTGGATTTAATCTTATACTAAATCTTTTTCTGCTCAGCTTGGATGCTCCGCAGCTATATATTGTTTATGCCTATCACCTTTTGTACATGATTATAAATACTTGGATTGTTTATTTATAGGTGATTTCTTCATTTGTTTTCCCATTTGAAAAGGACTTTAACATGCAGTAGATGGTTGATACATTTATTATCACTTAAAGGCTTAAACCCTCCTGAATTTAGAGTACACCCTGCATGGTAATTTTCAATCTGTGAACAGGGAAACCTTTTTTTTTTCCTCCGAGTTTGCTATGGTATTTACTTGTTTTTGTATTCCTTTTCTCATTATGCCTGTGATGTTTTGAACTTTACCAAAGAACTCTACAGGAACTCTCTTTCATCCTTTTTTCTTTCTGCTCTCTATTCTGCTCATTTCTATCTATCTGTCTCTCTATCATTCGTGTTAGATAAGTAGATAGTCCTTGGTAGAACTTTGCTGTGAAATTTTTCCATATAGTGTTTGTTGCTTCCTTTGTCATTGGATGGTCAAGGTTGAAATGTAAAAATGAGAAATCTGTGTTTAAAAGTGGTGAGAAATTGTATTTTACAATCAGATCTTTTCATGTGAATTAAATCTTTTGGATGACCAAAGTTCAAATGAGACAAAGATTTTCAGAGGGAAATGATTCTGCTTCCTTTTCTGCATCCATCTTTGTTGCATTATCTTCATTTCTGACTCTTCTGCATCCCGTTTCAATTATGCACTCTAGCAATAAACAATGCAATATTTACTAAGGCCTCATGAATAAGAAAATATTTGTTCTATTAAGTTCCTCTAAGTAGCATAAAGTGGATGGTGCATAAACCATTATGCTTTTTAAAAATTAATTCCTTGAAGACACTTTCCATAGCCATGTTTTCATTGGGAATGTGTATTAGTGGCCAATGCAATATCTTCATTTCTGCTTCCTTTTCTGCATCCATCTTTGTTGCATTATCTTCATTTCTGACCCTTCTGCATCCCGTTTCAATTATGCACTCTAGCAATAAACAATGCAATATTTACTAAGGCCTCATGAATAAGAAAATATTTGTTCTATTAAGTTCCTCTAAGTAGCGTAAAGTGGATGGTGCATAAACCATTATGCTTTTTAAAAATTAATTCCTTGAAGACGCTTTTCATAGCCATGTTTTCATTGGAAATGTGTATTAGTGGCCAAAAGGTTGGTTACTCTAGAAGTTCTTTGGGCACTTGGTCTGTATAATTATAATCCCTCCTTTTCTTTGTTGATTAATAGCAAAAAGTATCTTACTCTTACCCTTAAGTATACAATGTATGTGGCATTTTTGTCACTTTCAATGTGACGACCTTTGAATTATTTTTAGTTTCTTCTTTTATCTCTAAAAATATCCTTTTTGCAACTTCTTTGCTACTGCTTTCATCATCAAATCATTTTCATTGTGTTATTTATATCATTGCTGCTAGCTGGTAAACCTACTTAAATGCTCTTGTTAGTATTTCTGCATGCTAAAATGATTACTGCCATTCAATTGTTTTACTATCATAGAAGAGCTACTGCAACTATTTTCATCTTTGCCATCACCTCTAATGTTTATTTCAATGGCTTGTATTATTTGAAGTTTAAAAATGCTGAGTTTCAGGATTTCTTTGGGCCTGTGGTTGAATGATGGATGCTAAAATATACAATGACATTTATTTCCATGTTTTTGTGACTTTTTGAAAATTGCTTTTGTCAAAATTTGATGCCTCATGTCTACCAAAATCATGCCTTTCCATTTCATTTGCTTTCAGCTTCCTTAGAGGAGTTTGAAATGATTTATTATGAGATGCAACTATATTATAATTTGTGTATATGTTTTTACAATCAAATTATGCGTAGATTTCCCCCCTTCAACTTATTTGATCAAAATGATTTAGGATTCACAATTGTTTCTGCTTTCTTAT
This sequence comes from Acacia confusa, assembly GCA_037074495.1. NCBI lineage: Eukaryota > Viridiplantae > Streptophyta > Magnoliopsida > Fabales > Fabaceae > Acacia > Acacia confusa. The sequence goes on along the minus strand of CM073504.1, from coordinate 7,559,416 downwards.
TTACTTCTTTTTCTCGACCAATAGATTGAAAGGGGGCACTCATTCCTCAATCGGCAACCGAAACGTGTGATCCTTCTATTTCATGGATTGGTGGGCAGGGTTGTGATATATAAAGTTTGGAAATGACAATTGTGGTTGAAAATGTCGTTATCATAAAGTCTGTGTCTAGAGTTACATTGCTTAGGTGCTATAAGTTTGAGTTTGTGTCTGTTTCAGCTGGCCAGTATGGTTGTATACTTACTATATTGTCTTGTACACCTGTTATAAATAATCAAGACATTTCATGACACTAGTTGTACTCATATATGCATATATAAAGACTTGTTGCTCTCAATCTTGGTCTCAAGACTTGAATCTCATATTTGTACTCATATATGTAGGTATTTGTACTCATATATGCAGCCATCAATGCAAAATGCGAGAATAGTGTTCTAACTCTAACTGTTGAGAAGCACCCTCCGCACCAAACAACACACGAGAGAAAGTGTTGTCGATGATTGAAGACTCTCAAAATCGGAGATTAGCCGTTAGGAAGCAATTCTTTTATGTATATAAGCTGATTTGGTTTTATGTGTATCTGAATTTCATGGGATGTTTGACAGATTAGATTACACAAATTATACAAAACACTTGAGTTCATTTTTAGGAGCTAGTTTTGTAAATTTACTAATGTATGTGACTAGACATTTTAATGTGAATGACAACCACAATTGGTTCATGCATTGTTGTATTTGTTAGTTGTGTGTGTAGAAGCAGGAAAATGAAATATAATCAGGTACCCTTTAACAACACCATCAGTCAGATTAGCAACATTATTAGCCCCCTTTAACAACCCCATCAGCCCCCTTTAACAACACGATCAGCCCTATTAACAACACGATCAGCCCCATTAACAACACGATCAACCCCTTTAACAATACCATCAAACCCCTTTAACAACCTCATCAGCCCCCTTTAACAATATCATCAGCCCTATTAGCAACACCATCAGCCCCCTTTAACAACACGATCAGCCCTCTTTAGCAACACTATCAGTCAGATTAACAACACCATCAGCCCCATTAGCAACACCATCAGTCATATTAACAACACCATCAGCCCCATTAGCAACACCATCGGCCTCTTTAACAACACCATCAGTCATATTAACAACACCATCAGCCCTATTAGCAACACCATCAGTCCCCATTAGCAACACCATCAGCCCCCTTTAACAACACCATCAGTCAGATTAGCAACACCATCGGTCCCATTAGCAACACCATCAACCCCCTTTAACAACACAATCAGCCCCATTTAGCAACACCATCAACCCCTTTAGCAACACCATCAGCCCCATTTAGCAACACCATCAGGCCCTTAGCAACACCATTAGCCCATTTAGCAACATCATCAGTCCCTTTAGCAACACCTTCAGCCTTGGTTAGCAACACCATCAGTAATATTAGTAACACCATCAGCCCCTTTAGCAACATAATCAGCCCCTTTAACAACACCATCAGCACAATTAACAACACGTTCAGCCCCATGTTAACAACAGTATCAGAACAATTAACAACACGATCAGCCCCCATCAACAAGTACATCAGCACGGTTAGCAACACAATCAACCCCCATTAACAAGTACGTAAGCCTTTTTAACATCAATATCACTGAATGAGAACGACAATTGTTTCGTGCATTTCTTGTCTTTATTAGTTGTGTGTGTAGAAGCAAGAAAATGGAATATAATCAGGTACTCATTTGTCAACATTATCAGCCCCTTTTGACAAGTACATCAGAATGATTAACAATACTATCAGCCTCATTAACAACACTATCAGCCCCTATTAACAACATAATCAGCCCCCCATTAACAACACAATCAGCCCAATTAACAACACTATCAGCCTCTATTAACAACACAATCAGCCCCCATTAGCAACACTATCAGCCCAATTAACAACACAATCAGCCCTCCATTAACAACACTATCAGCCTTATTAACAACACCATCAGCCTCATTAACAACACCATCAGCCTCATTAACAACACTATCAGCCCCTATTAACAACAAAATCAGCCCCCTATTAACAACATTATCAGCCCCCATTAACAGGACTATTAGCAATACTATCAGCCCAATTAACAACACAATCAGCCCTCCATTAACAACACTATCAGCCTTATTAACAACACTATCAGCCCAATTAACAATACTATCAGCCTCATTAACAACACCATCAGTCTCATTAACAACACTATCAGCCCCTATTAACAACAAAATCAGCCCCCTATTAACAACACTATCAGCCCAATTAACAACACAATCAGCCCTCCATTAAGAACATTATCAGCCTTATTAACAACACTATCAGCCCAATTAACAACACTATCAGCCTCATTAACAACACTATCAGCCTCATTAACAACACCATCAGCCTCATTAACAACACTATCAGCCCAATTAACAACAAAATCAACCCCTATTAACAACACTATCAGCCCAATTAACAACATTATCAACCTTATTAACAACACTATCAGCCCCATTAACAACACTATTAGCCCTCCATTAACAATACTATCAGCCCAATTAACAACACAATCAGCCCCCTATTAACAACACTATCAGCTCAATTAACAACACTATCAGCCCAATTAACAACAAAATCAGCCCCCCATTAACAACACTATCAGCCTCTATTAACAACACAATCAACCCCCATTAACAACACTATCAGCACCATTAACAATACTATCAACCCAATTAACAACACAATCAGCCCCCCATTAATAACACTATCAGCACTATTAACAACACTATCAGCCCAATTAACAACACAATCAGCCCCCTATTAACAACATTATCAGCACTATTAACAACACTATCAGCCCAATTAACAACACAATCAGCCCCCTATTAACAACATTATCAGCACTATTAACAACACTATCAGCCCAATTAACAACACAATCAGCCCCCCATTAACAATACTATCAGCCACCTATTAATAACACTATTAGATTAAAATGTCGTTCTCATTCATATTAAAATGTCATGTGGATTTTCCCATTATATTTCATTTTTTTGCTTCAACACACACAACCAACAAAGATAAGAGATTTAAGAAACAATTATCGTTCTCATTCATGTTAAAATATCATGTCACATACATAAGAAAATTTGCATAACTTTGTCCTAAATATAAACTCAAGTGTTCTGTACAATTAACCAAATAAATCTTTCAAACAACCTCTCAAATTCATATACACGTAAAAACAAGTCATCCTAGATACATAAAAGGATTGCTTCCTAACAGCTCATCTTCCACTTTTGACCAACCACCACAAGCTAGCTCCGCCCTTTTGCGGAAACAGTTGTTCATGTCAACAAATTCCCTAAATGCCAACAAATGACGATGTTATTCATTATATGCTTTATTAACAATATCCAGAGTGTTTAGCCAAAGAACCTCGCATCCCTCTGTGAAGTACTCATTGTTGTTCCTTATCAGCACTGCAAAATGAAAATTAAAATGAGTGTTTAGCTAATGAACTTCTAACGCCTACAGTAGGTTGTTTATTTTTCAGCAAATAATTTGGACCTGTAACTGTAACAGTGACTTCAACAAGTAATTTATTGAAGTTTACAACTTGCAACCAAAACACCCAGCATAAGAATGCAACGATATCAGCACTCCAAGTGAAAACTTCAACAGCAGTGCCAAAGCAGACAAGTTCAGTGAAGTACTTGATTAAGGATTAAAGTGCAGCAATAAGAAACTTTCAACAAATTCAAGAGGCATAAATTTCAGCAAGGCATTTGAAGCAACATATTTATATACTGTGGAGAAGGTATGTTATTTTTCTCTACATAATTCAAATTGAAGTTAAAAAAGTCTCTAAATTGTAGCTTGTGACCATGTATGTTATTCTATAGGGATTTTTCTTATTTGAACCAGCATATTTATGAATAATCTGGTAGTTGATTTTTTTTTTTTTTGAGAAAAAATTGGTTTTCCTTGATTGAAGAAAGAAAATGGGAGAAAAAATATAGAAAAACAAGGGTGTAATAGTATGAAATCATGCTACTTCGTTTTCCTGCCTCTTCTCCTTTTTATTTATTGTTCTTATATCCTATTCAATTATTTATGATATCATTTACCAAATTTGCAAATACTATAGGTTTTGATAATTTCAGTTAAAAAAAATGCCAATATCAAACAATTCATAGTTCTCTTTGCCACCATCACAAGTTTGAAGATTCATTTGGTAATTATGGTGAAATTGGTTTTGGAATTTTTTGACAGGTTATCTATATAATTATCAGACGAAGGAATTTTATAATCTTAGTTATGCACTAACACATGCAGAAGGCCCTACTAGATTTGTAGGTATGTTGACATATCTTTTTGCTACTTCATGAAGCTTTTCATGTAGAGAGGGATTGCATTACTTGGTCAAAACTTCAATTCTAATGTTTTCCCTTTTTGACATGGTGAAATCCCTTAGTCTATTAGGAAGTTAAAGTAGAGATGGATACATAATTTGTGCTAACATTATGGTATGATTATAATGTTTGATATCTCTACAAATGGTATGGAAAAATTTACTAAAGACTTCTTTGGCTATCAATATTGCAGCAATAATTTATTGTTTTACGCATACTAAAACAGAGGATATGAATGCTTCATTGCTACATATTCTGGAGTAGATATAATTTGATTAGTATAAATATGTTACAGGATCACCGAGTTCCCTTACTATTCAACAGCAAGTCCAATAAGATTGCCATAACAATGTTGTTCACAATATGATATATTCATGTTAGGTTATGAAGTTTATTACCCTAAAACTTAAGTCAGTTATTTTATATGGGTTTGTTAAAGTGGCATTGAAAATTCAAGGAATGGAACTGTGAAAAACAAATAGATGAGTATTTTCCCCCCTTCTTTGGTTGAAGAGATGATTAGATCAAAGGATGCATTTATTGAGTTATAGATGAATGCAAACTAGACATACAATAGTGCTAAGTATTGAGAAAAAAGTTTGAAATTCTAATTCTTTTAGTGACTGAGGCAAAGTACATCAATAGATAGATATGGGAGGCTACTCTTGGAGACAAAACTGCTATAAGGGATGTTATGGACTAATAAATAACTAATGTGTTTAGATTCCAAAAGTAATTACATTATCTAATCCCTTATTTAGGCATCAAGGGGTCAAACCAAAGTGGCTATGATATGATACTAAGTCATTAATGCCAAAATTTTGTCAACATCAATCTAGAAAGCCGTCGGGGAAAATATAAGTAAAACACAGAAAACAATTAAGGCAGTGAGTAATCAAGTTCACTCCTTACAATACTTTTGTATCCAAATAGAGTGATCATAACTAGAACATACACAACCATACTGTATCCTCTAATTGCTAGCTGGGATAAAATTAGAGGATCTCTGTATCAGGACATTTAATAATTGACTTGATAGAACATAAATAGTAAGCTGGAACTTCATTTTATCATGCCATACTTTATTAGGACGTCTTTTTAAACAGAAACCTAGAAAGACCCAAGAGCATAAGAATTCATGTAACTTAGTAATAATCAATCCTCTAATTGCAATTGCAAGAATTCACACTTCAACAAAGACCAAAGAGAATAGGAAAGTAAAAATTCATCCTCTAATTGCAACAATTAATGGAGTTCTTACATTCTCTGCTTAACTTAAAGTAAAAAATTAATCCTCTAATTGCAGTTGTAAGAATTCAAACATCAGTAAAGACCAAAGACCATAAGAAAGTAAGACTTTTACCAGGAAAACGAAGGCAAAAACTAGGGGAGACAACCTCAGACGACGGAGGTGGCTTGGTACTGCAAATCTACAATGCAAAGGTGAAGCTTGCGAGAAAGGAAGGAAGAGTGACGATGGCGCAGTGATAGATTGAAGTATTCATCAAATGGAAGAAGAAAATGACGGATGATGGAGGGGCTGGCTGATGATCGAATTAGGGTCACTGGGGCTGTTTGCCGGAGGACAAGGAAGAAGAAGGCGGTCTTCTGGTAGCGGCAATGATGGGAGAGGCATATCAAGTATGAACGACGGAAGGCTTCACGCGAGCGAGGATGAGAGCGGTGACAATGGCAAGCAAACCAAAGGAATACCCAGTTTCAAGAATGGTTCAGAGTATAGAGAATGGTATAGGGTTGGGGGTCTCGATGATGGTTCAGTGGGTATCTCTGGATGGTTTTTTGGTCATTTTGTATTGAAACATAATACCCATAAAGGCCCTAGGGCCTTTTCTGGCATGTGAAAGTTTCCTGGGCCTTTTTTGTAAATATGTTGCTACTTTGGGCCCTCATATGCATTTTCCCAAAATACTAACTTCTGTTTATGCAATTAGAAATTACCGAATTACCCTATTCTGATTTACCAGAGTCCTGCATCTAAAGATTCAAGACGGAGAATCAGAGAGAGAGAGAGAGAGCACTGACTTTGTTGCCTCTTCCACCGGTTCAGTGCGCCACCGTCGCCTTTGGTAGAGGTTGCCGCCGCTGCCTTTTGCATTGAGAAGGATTGAATTTTTTTTTTAAAAAAAAAAACAAAGAATATCTATGACAAAGAGACCTCGTCACTCGTCAATGTCCATGGCTAAGCTGGTAGTGAGGCAAAGCTCTCAGAACACCATCGATTGATTCGCCCTAAATCTTCTTTCTCTAACTCTATTACCGAAAACACAATAACCAAAATAAAACTATTTCACCATTGAATCAATGCAAGCCCAAAATCAAACCAAAAAGAAGAAGAATGCAGCAGGAGAGTGGCAGTATTGATGTTTAAAGTAGAAGAAAAAGCCATTGAAATCTTAAGAAGAGAGAGAGAGAGCAGATCGGAGATTTTCAAAGTAGTTAATAACAAATCCAGATTTTGTATTTTCATATCCAAACACGACGATAGAACTCTTCACCAACATCATACAGAAAAAACAAAAAAAAAACAACTCTTCACCAACAGTAGCACAATAAGGGTCCATACTCGCACAACCATACATGCCCGCCAACCATTCAAATAAGAGAGAGAAGAAAACCCCATCATCACGCCCAACTCAAGCAAACAAATAACTGATTTCAAGCATACAATTGTAATATTTTCAGATTACAATTGTAACCAAAATAGTAAAAAAGAATTTCAGATCACACCCTCATATCTTACATGTAGCTAACCAAAAATAAAAAGGTAAAAAAGAATTTCTTTGTCGGAGTCCCTAGGTGCCGGAGATGGTGATGGCGAAGAAGGAGCAAAGGGTGACCACATCTTCTCTAAATTTTTTCCCACGCTGTCATGCTCGGTGGATTTTGCTTCTTGAGGAGAATTTCCGGCCGGCAAGGTTTATCCCCAATCCTCAAACCACGAATAGATCAAGCCCGTGAAAGCACCAACAGAAGGGGCATGGCCTACAGGTCTTTGACCAAGAAACTCAAGACATAAGCTGACGAAAGACAAATGGCCATCCTAAAATGGATTGGCTAGGTGGAAATTTCAATAAAAACAGATGCATCCGAGGAGGTAATCCAGATCGAAGAACTTGAACCTGCACCGGTAAAGCTTGATGATAGCTTGGCTCCGGTCCAAAACCCGCTGGAGTGCCGGACACCATAAAAAATAGATGTCAGAGGGATAGGTTCAAAGATGAAGGCAGGGGTATTGTGTGGGAAATTATAAAATCTGAACATTTTTTATTTTTTAAATATGGTGGGTCCCACCACCAAACTAACAGAGATTAACACCTTTTAACGGATATGCTATTTTTGCTTTATTTTTGAAAGTTGGTAGGTATTTTTGCACCTTTAAAAGACATATGGTGCTGAGTGTACTTTGGGTAAAAGCTCATGTGTAATTTTGCACATTAACCCTATAATTAATATTAATTTTAGTTACTTAATCTTATTTAACTTTATCTATTTAGTGATCGGTCATCAATGAATATGATTTTGAGCATTAAGATTTACCTTGACAAAGTAAATTTTAATTAGGTTCTGAGATTAAGTAATATGAGATTAGATTACGATTTAATTTACGATTTGGATAAACATATATACCTAATGACCCTTTATAATTGTTGTAGAGTGTGTTTGAGTTTTGTTCCCTCTTAAGTAATTATGTTAGACATAATAATTTCTATTTAAGAGAGGACGGTGAGTGGATCGACAAGCACTTATAGCTATTTATACTCGAGATTAACAAAGTTGATATTAAAGCTAATTAAATTAGTGAAATCAAGGTTTATGAAGTTAATAAGGGATTAGTGACTCTAGGTGACTCATTTGATTCTTGTGGTAGTTTGTCTATTTAGATTTTCTTTTCTTTTCTCTTAATTAAATGCACTTTGGTTTGCTCAACTTAAACAAAAGTGTAAAATTAATGCTCAACTGAAATTGAAGTTGTAGATACAAGTCTTCGTGGGAACGATATCTTATTTACATTTTATTACTTGATTCGTATACTTACGGAGTTATAGGCTATAAATTTTTGCTTTATCAAGTTTTGTACGGACTTTAGATGGAAATATGGAATAAAAAGATTATTTTTTGCTTTTGAATGGAAATGCGAATAAGATATTGATCACAAGATTAATTCCTTCCATCGTCATCTATACTGGTAATATTCTCAAGCAGCATATCACTGTCGTTACTAATAAAAACTACAGAATTGGACCTACCCTTTACAATAAAAGATGTAATCGCTTTCATTAATTGAAATGATACATTTCAAGTGGTATAGATGATTAATGATACATTTCTTCTTAAAAGGCATAAACATGTTAATATTATATTCTCAGCTATCTCAGGCTCTATTCTATACTCTATTTTTTATTATTATTGTTAATGAACAGCCTCAGGTATCATCTGCTAGTGTAAATCTAACCGAAAAAATAGCAACAGTTTGGCCAGCACCTGAAGCAAAAACTGAATCAAATTGGCATAACAAATTCGGAGGTGGACTTGCTGAGCATTTAACTAACTGCGGCTTCAAGTCTAGCCTTCAAGGTATCATCTCAAAATTTTTTTGTATTATCAATCCAGACCCCTGCTTGTGCTACCTTCCATTCCATCTTTATGTGCTACTCAATTGCATATTTACTGAAAAATTGTCATTTGTCAGTCAGTATAGTGTTATGGCTTGCTTGACATTATAAACATTATTGAAGATTCCTGGAAGAGTTATATTTTAGGACACTGTATTCAGCCTTATCCATGTATCACTGGGCAAGATAGAATTCAAAAGTTTTAAAATCTGTATATAACTGCAATATCCAGGATTCATGGTTAAATTTGAAACGTTAGGGGCATTTTGTTTGTGAAAAATCTTAATTAAAGTATGATTGTGCCTTTACATTATAAATTCACCTTTAAAAGTAGTCATTCTTCTTAAATGAGATTTTAGATGTTACCATGGCGTATACAGTTGATTTGCTTTATACGAAGCTTGCTGCGTTTAGTGGCAGGTCTGGAAGATAGCAACTGAAGAGTTATACCATAAAAGGGTGGTCTGTTATCTGGAGGCAAAGGTATTTCATCATTTCACATGTTTTATCTCCGTACGTTTTATGATTTTTTTTATTCAAATTATGTCTTCTCTCTTGTATGTATGTGTTGGTATTTGATAAAGCGATCTGTTCTTGGCAACCTCAGCATTTTGAAGAATTTGCTGGTGTTCAATATGAAATAAGCAATCCACCAAGATTTTAAAGGACTCGAGTTAATGTGAAGTTGATTGTATATAGTTGATATAATAGATGGGAATATCTAGTGGTGTAATTAATTTATGTTTTGATTTTTGTCTACAATTTTGATGTATTCTATGCAATTACATAAATTCTCTTTTTGGTAATGAACCAATGGCCCCCATTCGGTCATCTTTATAGTTTAAGTGAGCATGATGTCAAAAATTTGATCCCCATCTATTTTTCATTACTGAGGAGCCTTCTTTATATTGTGACCTAGTAAAAAAACCCTTTTCTTTTGAAGATTTATTTCATCTACAGTGTTCATGAAAACAAAAGGGAAGTCGACTGGTAAATTTTATATTAAATTGTAAAGGCCAAAATTTTAATCTTTCATATCACTATACTTTTATCTACGGATAACTTGGAATACTTTTCAACTTCCTCCCTTCAATTACCTCATATTTAAAAATATCAAAGCATCCTGATACAAAATAACTGTAATTTGAATTGTGGTCTAATCAGTACAATATCTCTTAGAAGAAAGTCAAAGGCTCAAAGCTAGAAAAACAAGCAATTGAAGTAGACTCGCACTAACTTATCCTAAAAACATAGAAGAATGAAAATGAGGACATAATTAGCTGCCACCGTACAAAAACTCAAGATTCTATCATTATTCTCTTGCCAATCTGTAATGTGTGGAATCTAACGATTCCAAAATAACTTTCTTCAAAGCCACCATATTTCTTTTTAATAAATATCTATTTGTCAGTATTCTTAGTCTATTCTCTTTGTAAACAAAACGGAAAATTGAGATGAACCTTGAAGAAATGCACCCATGAGGAGGGATCCAAATAATGAGGAATGATCAAATAAACAATTCTGTGCATTGCCAAAAAGATATGATTCCAAGCACCACTCGCTGCCATGTTTTATATCGGTCGCGAATTCGACACTGTCAAACCATGTAAGTCATGCCAACCTGCATTAGATTTGAGTGGGGTACGCTTAAAGTTGTGATCCCTCTTCTGCAGTTCTTTCTCAAGAAAGCGTAAAAATAGTTAATAACCAGCTTCTTTAGAAACTAGGAATCCTTCCTTGCCCTTATATTCCCATGCCCCAAAAGATAAACAACTCCGGATTCTTTCGCTTTCTGAATAAAAGACAACTCCCTATCAAGACTTTGTTTTGCATCAAGCACGGGGGGATTTGAAGAATCCGGGTTAATCTCCTGTGATGTGCTTGCATCGAAAATGGGGTTGTGTATGTGCTGAAAATCAGCCAAAAGAGGAACACCAACTGAGTAGACACTCCAATTGGGAGCTATGAGAACCCTTGAAGCAGAATTCTCTTCCACTGCATCTGAATCATCGTCTCCATCACTTTTCAATGATCGCTCTTGAGCCTCTCAACGTATGAACTTCTCCAGGCTCTCAATTAGCAACTGCTCAAAAAGCCTGGTGATTTTCTTTGCGAACATCTTTATAACCATATCTGTTGACACGTAAAAAGTTGAGTTGCAAAATAAAAAATAATGATGATGTTAAATGATTCACTAAATGATCCAAAAGCCATTCCTTTCATAAGTTGAAGCAAAGTTGTTGCTAGCATAGTTTCTTAAACTAACATTTTTCCAATGCATATGATTTTTCTAATTTTAAGCATGTTCTGCATGTGATTTTAACCCCCCGATCGGGCTACTTTTGTCGTTAAAGCGATCAATTAAACTAGGTCCTAATTAATTATGTAGTTTAGGAGCAAGCTGTGGGTTATCTTTAGGTTAAATTTAGGTGATGAAAAGATACAATGGAATGTAAATGGACCTAAACTAGAATTCAAATATTACTACCTATATGCAATTAACTTAACTAAATGTACTAATACAATTGGCTCTAAAACCTATATGAAAATGAAACTAATCTATATGAATTTAAATGCAATTTTTGTGGGGTTTTTCTTATGAGAAAAGAATTACAATCCTAAGAAGAATATTAATTAAAAGTAAATAAAATAACAAAGATCTAATTCAGTTATGATGATGAAGGGGACAACTTAGAAATTTCATGGAGTTAACTTTCTTAGCCTAAACCAATTAATTAGACCAAGAGGAGATTAATGAATTTAATTACCCAATGGAACATGGGAAACCCTCTAGCTCAATAACACCTATTCCACTAGAAAACTCATAATGAAATAAGCGGTGGCTAATTAAACCCGTTAAAAACCAAACACAAAATAATCTTGAAAATCTTGTTTACAATTATCTAATAAAACAACCAGATAATTTATCAACTCAATTAAACAACTAAGATGATAAACCAAATTAACAATTAAATCAATAACGAAAACTCAATTACTAATTTAATTGACAATCCAAAGGTTGCAAACAAGAGTCCAGCAATAAGCATAAAACTCCAAATTATCAGTCTAATCCAAAAGAAATAAGTTTACAATCTAAAACTAGATTGTTCTCAATTAATACAACTCGAAATCCTTTAAAACTAAATAATCTCAAGTTTGAATTAAAAAGATAAAAAGAACAACACTCCCTTGTGGTCTTCAAGTGTAAGACCTAGGCCTTAGCTTCCTCCATGCTCCTCCCAAGTGTTGAAAACATCATGTGCTGTGCGTGAGAATTGGGAAGGAATAATAATTGATCAAAAGGCGTGGGTCCCGTGGCTGAATTTAGAAGTCAAAATGAATAACGAATGATCAGCAGCAGAAGCAGGATAACCACAGGAAATAAGAGCCTTAGAGAGCTTAAAAAACCATTGCCTACTAGCTTGCTTAAGGCCATACAATGAACGTTGCAATTTACATACTTGTGTAGGAGAGGAAACAACCAAACCTAGGCAACATATAAACTTCTTCATCAAGGTCTCCATGAAGAAAAGCATTGTTAACATCAAGTTGTTTTAAATGCCAATTATGGGTAGCAGCTAAAGCAAGTAGTAATCTAACTATGGTAAGCTTTGCAACAAGAGCAAAAGTGTCATTAAAATCAATTCCTTCAATTTGAGTGTACCCTCTTGCTACCAATCGACCTTTATATCAATTCAAGGTACCATCCGAATTGTATTTCTTAGCAAAAACTCACTTACACCCAACAGGTCATTTTCTAGGAGGTAAGTCAGTCAACACCCATGTTTTATTTTGTTGTAAAGCATTCAGTTCAGCATCTATAGCATTTTTCCAACCCTCATGTTTAATAGCTTGGGAATAGGTTTTAGGGATATCATCAAGAGAAATGGATAAAGAATAATGATGACAAGAAGGAGAAAGATGATTATAAGAAATAACACGAGAAAGAGGATGATAACTACCTTTTTCCAAAGAATCCGAAGGAGCTGATGTGCAGTGAAGAGCAAAATGATAATCCTGCAAATAAGAAGGCAATTGTCTAGACCTAGTGGATCGTCTAGGTGGGGGGAAATTGACAGGGTCAGGGAAAACAGTTGGAAAAACAGAGGTGGAGGGAGTTGGTAGATTAGGAGAAGAAGTGGTAAAATCTAGAGGTGGGAATGCTTGAGGTAAAGATATGGAGTTGGAAAGGGAAGGTGATTCATCATTACAGAAAGGGAAGATGGACTCATAAAAGTAGACATTTCTAGAGATTAAAATACGACAGGTATGTAAATCCAAAGTAAGAAAACCCTTAGTACCATGTTGAAAACCAAGGAAAATACACTTGTGAGCTCTAGGGTCTAGTTTAGTACAGTTATGGGTAAGAGTAGAAGTAAAGCAAAGACAACCAAAGACTTTGAGATTGTTCAGATCTGGACATTTTTGAAATAACAGTTCAAAAGGAGATTTATTATTCAAAATGGGGCTGGGTAAATGATTAATAAGATAAATTGCATGAGAAATCGCATATGACCAATAAACCTTAGGAACATGAGCTTGAAACAATAAAGCTCTAGTAACATTTAAAATATGTTGATGTTTCCTTTCTACTTTACTATTTTCTACACAACTTGTTTGATGGAGTATACCATATTGACTGTAAAAATCATCCATGATAAACTCAGCACCATTGTCAGAACGAATAATCTGGACAGAAGTATTAAATTGTCTAGAAACCATGTGAACAAATGAATGAACATGAGATCTAAACTTCATATTTGGTTTTCAGTAAGTAAATCCATGTATATCTTGAGAAATCATCAACTATAGTAAGAAAATATTTATGGCCATGTACAAAAGGTAAATGATAAGGGCCCCAAATGTCCATATGAACCAAACCAAAGACTTTATTAGTTTTTGTATTGCTTACAGGAAAAGGCAACTTTCATTGCTTAGCAAAGTGGCATACATCACAACATGAAAAGGAAGAATTATATGAAATATAAGGGTGCTGTTGATGTAAAGAATACAGTGCAAATTTACTCAGATGTCCTAGTCTAAAATGCCACAAATCAAAAGTAGGAGTAATGACTGAAGGGGCTGAATTGGTGGAGATATTACCAATAAAAGGAGACAGCATGTTTGCATGATGTTTTAAAATATAAAGACCTTTATACACATCAGTTGAACCAATCGTCCTCTTTGAAAACAGGTGTTAGATTAGACAATGAGATTTCTTAAATGAAACAGTACAAGGGAAACACTGAGTTAATTGGGAAACATATATGAGATTAAACCGAAAGGCAAGGACATATAAGACACCAGGGACAAAAAAAAATAGCTGAGAAATGAATGGTTCCACTAGAATTAGCAAGAACCTTGGTGCCATCTGGTAAATTGATAGATATAGGAGAAATGGGTTTAATTGAAGTAAACAATGTATAATTGGAACATACATGAGCTGTGGCTCCTGAATCTAAGATCCAGGAGTTAGAAAAGGAATGAAAGTTGGAAGAAATGGGCTTGCCAATGGCTGAAACTTGATTAACTGATGCAGAGGGCTGGGAGGAGGTGTGATCAGTCTGAACTAAAGCCAACAACTTGCGATATTGGTCAAGGGTGAAGCTGTATGCCGGATTCTCAAACTTACTAGGCACAAGTGGACTCTTACCAGTAGAAACGTTAGCATCAACAGATTCAGCATTAACAATGGCATTGACAAACGCATTTCGGAATTTAAAACCAGGGGGAAAGCCATGTTTCCTATAACATGTGGCCTCAATATGTTTATACCTTCCATAGTAAATACATTGTTTTCCTGAATTACTAGTATTAGGCTTAGGATTATTAGCACTAACAGGTTGAGGAGGTGTAGTCTTGTTAAACAGAGTGGTAATTTCAGGAACTTGTAATCCTAGCTCTCATTCTTGCTGAGTAACTAAGGAAAATACTCTGTTAATACTTGGTAAATGATCAATTAACATAATCTGGGATTTCACAGCACCAAACCGATCACTTAGACCTTTCAGAAAGCGAATAATATAATCCTGATCAACATGCTTCTTATAAATTTCAGCAACACCACAACGACAGCGTGGATTACAAGAACAAGATATCACAGGATGGAGAATCAAGAATTCATCCCAAATAATTTTTAACTTGGTAAAGTAGTCACTTACAGAAAGATCACCTTGCTTCAAACCTTGGATCTCCTCTTGCAGATCTGCAAGCCGGAAGACATCATTCTAAGAAAATCGATCTTGCAAATCTTCCTAGACGTCACACGCTCGATCAATCCAATGGATACTTTGGGCTAACGTTGGAGATAAGGATCTTGTAATCCATGACAATATCATCATATTACACCTCTCCCAGGCAAGATAGAGAGGATCAGTACTGATAGGAACAGGGAAGGAACGATCAATGAATTTGTTATTATTTTTGGACATGAGCGCCATCTTCATGGCGCGCGCCCATAAGTGATAATTTGGACCAGATAGAACTGGAGAGACGAGAACCAGGGAAGGATTGGAAGATGAAGAAGTAATAGGTTCAGGTGCCATGATTAATCGGTGTTTTTGACAGGAAAAATCGATGAATCAAGTATTTGGGGTGAATCTCCGGTGAGATGATCGAAACTTCGCACTGGAGAATGAAAGAGAAATGAAGCACTAGAAGCTTCAACGAAATTGGGCGAAAGGAAGAAAGAGAACAAGCTGACTGGTACTCTGCAAAGCGTCATGTGAAAGACCAGAGAAATTAGTGAAATTTCTCTTGGAAAAAAAAATTTAGAAGAAAAATGGGGTGTCAAATACAACCCCCTTTGATACCATATTACTAAAGCAGGGAAAGAAATGAATCTAAAATCTTATTTCTCAAAATAATATCAGTATGTACAAGTCCTTATATAGATAGAGTTGCCTATTGCCTATGTACAACAGAAAGCATATATGGTTACAACTAACTATTAACAAACTATCTTATTTACAAGTAAAAATGTAACAAACTAACAATATCAATTACATTCAAATATCACTAATACCACCTGCGATGCAGATAGAAAGCAGTACTAAGTGAAGGTCAACTAAGTCATAAAAAATGATCTAGAATAGAGAATAAGCGCTACTACAGGTAAGAATTAGATATCAACACCTACTTGGAACAGAACAAAAAAAAGGCTTGACAGCATCAGCATAGTTCTCCACAAGGTATGTAGCTTGACCCAAATAACCCAATACTAGGCATGGCAAAACCAAAAAAATAAACAAAATAAAGTTGCAAACAACTACCATCAATTTCATTATAAAAACACTGATATATAATTCTAATTCCAATATACTTAATAAGCCATTAGTTTGACTGGTTCCATACCTGAACTGATCCTACAGAGAAATAGCAAAGATCTACAAACATGGCCTCAGAACCTGCAGCATTATTCAGTAAAAATATAAAGCAAAGACTGAAGAGATTATTTACATTCCAGCAATGGCTAAATCCATGTTATGCATTCACCACAGAATAATCAGAAAATATTAAGTTTGGGTGGATGGCAGGAGAGTTAACAAAATAAGCATTATTAAGATTAGTAAAAATTGTGAAGAACTGGACCAATATACTCTTGAGTGCTATTAAGGAAATAATAATAGTTATATATTCATTCCAAAATTTAATCTTTGCTATTATTTTTCAACATACACTTCGATTGTCCCACAATTTTCTTCAAAAACAGGGTAAATTTAAAAAATGAACTTGCATTTTCTCCTTTCAATGATACAGCAAGAAACTATAGAAAATGAACATGCATTATACCTAGAGCACAACTTTATTACTAACGCATGAAATTACATATAATTGAAGTAAGGCACTGCAAAAGTATGGAATACTTGTTCTCTATATCAAGTGGTAAGCTTCCACGACTCTCGACTCTCGTATGTGAATATAGAAGACATCCTCAGCTTGGGGAAGTATTTAGATGGAAGCATGGAGAGGGACAGAAGCTGGTCATGGAGGATGTGTTTCCAAAACTATGTAAGATAAGACTAGTGTGGAAAGAAGACTATTCAATTCTTCCAACTATTCATTCCTCTCCTATTCATCCTTCTTCCTATTCATTCCTTGTAACTATTCTTTTTCTCCGTCCTTCCTATTCATTCTTTGTAAGTCTATATATATATTGTAACTTCTCCCATATGTAAACATAACTTTGAGATTCATTAGATTACATGGTACCAGAGCTGGTTCTCTAATTTTTTTTCTGGGTTCTGTTTCCATCATTTTTTTCTGGTTGCATTTTATTGTGCATTTTTCTAGGTTCTGTCTCAACGAATCTTGTTTTCCAACGACCACTTGCTTTCCAACGGATCTCGCATTCAGGTTCAGCGATTTCCAACTCTGGTTGGTTTGTTCCTCTCATCTTGTTATTTGATTTGGTTTGCCTCGGCGTCGATTTGTTCACACTCTGCGTCTTAAAAAAAACCTGTGAGGTGTCTAGTTGTTGTCTTCTTGTTGGCTCAGCTCACTGCCTTATCTCTCTTTCCTGTAACGTCTTCCTTATCTCTTGCACATCCTGGTCCCCACCACTTTCCTTTACCATACTTTCACAATCATTCAAACGTCTCCCTTTTTTTTGTCTTCTTTTGATCTCTTTTTCATAATTGGTGTCTAGTTGTTCTTTTTTTTTTCTTTTTCACCCTTTACTTTAAGGCCGTGTTTGGCGTTTGGAGCTCTTTGGTCATTTTTGTTTATTTGTTAATTCCCAACATTGGTCTTGTTCATTTTGCTTCCTACTTAATATCCTGTTATTTGGTTCATTTTCTATGGTTGAATCCAAGACATCCAAGATACTGCCTATGTCTGCTAAAATTACTGATTCCAAATTAAATTGGACCAACTATTCGGATTGGAACAAAACTGTTCGAGTTTACCTCTTGGGTGTTGAAAAGGAAACCCATTTAACTCAGGATCCTCCCACTGGTGAAGATGCGAAAAGTTTGGCTTGGTATAGAGTAGATGCCCGTCTCTTCTTTCAAATTTGAAACTCTATTGAACCACGAATTTTATCTTCTGTGAGTCACTGTAACACAGTAAAAGAAATTATGACTTATCTTGAGTTTATGTTCTCTAGTAAAGGGAACTTTACTAGGATTCATGAAGTTTGTAAGGGATTCTATCGCTCAAACCAGCAAGGTCGTCCCTTAAAAGATTTCTTCTTGGATTTCAAGCGGTTGTATGAAGAAATGAAAATACTTATGTCTCCACAAGTAGATCTTGAGACCCATATCAAGAATCTAGAAATTCAGGCTATCATCAGTTTTCTTGAAGCTCTTGACCCGTCTTACGACACCATCCGTTCTCAAATTCTGTCCAGTCAAGAACTTCCATCTCTAGAAGATGTGTTCTCACGAGTTCTTCGTGCTGATAGTTTGGTTCGTCCGTCTATTGATCCAAATGCTAGTGCTTTGGCTAGACGTGGCCCTTTTGAATACAAAAATTATGGGTCCAACCAGGGTTCTAGTGTTCCGCCCACACCTTATGGCGGTATTATCTGCAACTATTGCAAGGAACCTGGCCACATTAAAAAGAATTGTCGCAAATTGCAGAATAAACGGCAGCGTGATCAGCAGCGTGGCCTTGCTCATATTGCTCAAACATCATATCAGTCTAATTCTGGTCCATCATTTGCAGAGGCACTTGCTACAGGTACTTTGTCCTCTGGTCTTGCTACCACTTCTACAAAATGGGTCATTGATTCTGGTGCTACCGACTACATGACAGGTAACCAAAATTTATTTTCGTCGTATACACCATATGCCAACCCATCCTCCATACTTGTCGCCACTGGTTCCCCAGTCAAAGTATTTGGATCTGGAACTGTTCGACCGACTACATCTATTTCACTATCTTCTGTTCTTAATGTTCCTGATCTCACATTTAATCTTTTATCTCTAAGTAAACTAACTCGTCAATTGAACTATTTCATCTCACTATTCCCTGACCATTGTTTAATTCAGGATCTTTTAACGAAGCAGATTATTGGTAGAGGCTATGAATCTGGTGGACACTACATCCTCGATGATCAGGTGTCACGTTCTGTTGCTTGTTCTGGTGGGTTGTCTCTTTTTGACGCCCATTGTCGTCTCGGTCATATGCCCTTTTCGTCCTTAAAGAGGTTGTATCCTCATTTTTCGTCTGTGTCGTCTTTGAATTGTGAGTCATGTCAATTTGCCAAACACCATCGTATTCATTTGGCACCTCGAGTCAATAAGCGGGCTGTGTTCCCCTTTGAGTTAGTTCATTCTGATGTTTGGGGTCCTTGTTCAGTTTTGTCTCAAACTGGTTATCGATATTTTGTTACTTTTGTTGATGACTTTTCTCGAACTACTTGGCTTTACTTAATGAAACACCGTTTTGAATTATTTACTCATTTTCGTCATTTCTGTACTGAAATTCAAACACAATTTAATACGCCTGTGAAAATCCTTCGCAGTGATAACGCGAAAGAATATTTTTCAGCCCAATTCACTGATTATATGAATAGTCATGGCATTATTCATCAATCCTCATGTGTTGATACACCAGCTCAAAATGGTGTTGCTGAAAGAAAGAATTGGCACCTTTTAGAAACTGCCCGTGCTCTCATGTTTCACTACAATGTCCCTAAAGTTTTTTGGGGCTGATGCTGTGTCTACTGCTTGTTTCCTTATCAATCGCATGCCTTCGGCTATCCTTCATGGTGATATTCCCTATTCTGTTTTGTTTCCTACCACTAAATTGTTTCCAGTTGTTCCAAAAAATTTTGGTTGTGTTTGCTTTGTTAAGGATGTCCGTCCCAGTATTTGTAAACTCGATCCCAAGTCCTTGCGATGTGTATTTCTTGGTTATTCCCATGTTCAAAAAGGTTATAGGTGTTACTCTCCTTATCTCTGTCGCTATCTTGTGTCCATAGATGTAACCTTCCATGAGCCTTCTCCTTTCTTCCCATCTTTGACATTTTCTGAGTCTTCCTCTGTTGTTTCTGAGTCTAATGATATCCTAGTTTATCGTGTCCCTATCTCACCAGTACAGGCTGCAATTCCAGAACCTGATATCATCGATGATGCTGAAGTTACCAATGTTTTGCCCTTACCAGTACCTGCTTTACCGTTTGATTCCTCAGGTCCTACCATTCCTAATTCTGACCCAATTGAACCTGATTCTGCTATTACCTCATCTGATGACCTGCCTATTACCCTCTGAAAAGGTACTCGTTCTCATTGTCTTCCCAAGAGATATGCTGACTGTGCGTATCCTATCTCATCTTTTGTGTCCTACCAGAATTTATCCACTGTTTCACATTCCCTTGTGGCCACTCTTGACTCCATCTCTACCCCTATCAACCTTCACCAAGCCTTGACTCATCCCGGTTGGCGTACAGCTATGCAAGAAGAAATGATGGCCCTTGACAAGGCTGGTACTTGGACTCTTGTTGATCTCCCTTCTGGAAAGAAAGCTATTGGGTGTAAATGGGTGTTTGTTGTTAAGACCAAGGCTGATGGCTCCTTAGAACGGTTGAAAGCTCGACTTGTTGCAAAAGGGTATGCTCAAACTTATGGCATTGATTATTCTGAGACTTTCTCTCCTGTGGCTAAGCTCACTTCCGTTCGTCTTCTTGTTTCTCTGGCTGCCACCTATCATTGGGATTTGCATCAATTGGATGTTAAGAATGCTTTTTTGAATGGTGATCTTTTTGAGGAGGTTTATATGGAGCAACCACCTGGGTTCGTTGCTCAGGGGGAGTCTAGGAAAGTGTGCTATCTCTGAAAGTCATTGTATGGTTTGAAGTAAAGTCCTCATGCTTGGTTTGATGATTTTGTGGGGTAGTAAAGAAGTTTGGGTTAAGCCAAAGTAAGTGTGATCACTCTATGTTTTACCAGCGTTCCGATGCAGGCATGATCCTTCTAGTAGTGTATGTTGATGATATTGTGATTACTGGAAGTAACATCTCTGGAATCTCAAAGCTTAAAATCTTTCTTAACTCCCACTTTCAGACAAAAGACTTGGGTCCATTGAAATACTTCCTTGGCATTAAGGTGTTGAGAAGCAAGAAAGGAATCCTTTTAACTCAGAGGAAATATGTTCTCGATCTGTTAAAGGAAACTAGAAAACTTGGTGTTGCACCAAGTAGCATTCTCATGATTTCAAATCCGTTCTTAGATCTTAATGATAGCATGTTTGATCAATTTCCTGATGACTTGAAGAAGAAGATTGATCCAGAGAAACTGAAATCATTTGCATCTCCTGAACGATATAGAAGGCTCATTGGGAAACTGAATTATCTGATAGTGACTCGTCCTGATATAACCTTCTCGGTCAGTGTACTCAGTCAATTCATGGAATCTCCAACAGTTGCTCAGTGGGAAGCCTTAGAGCATATCTTGCATTATCTGAAAGGTTCCCCAGGTCGTGGTATTCTCTATACAAATTATGGGCACACTAGAGTCGAGTGCTTCTGTGATGCGGATCATGCAGGATCTAAAGCCACAAGACGATCCACTACAGGTTACTGTGTGTTTGTTGGTGGAAACTTGATATCTTAGAGAAGTAAAAAAGCAAGGTTGTGTGTCAAAATCAAGTGCAGAAGCAAAATACAGAGCCATATCACAGTCAGTACAGGAAATTGTGTGGATATTTCAACTCATGAAGGAAATTGGGATCATCACGACGTTACCTGCGAAGTTATGGTGTGACAATAAAGCAGCATTCCATATAGCATCGAATTCTGTGTTTCATGAGCGTACGAAGCATATTGAAATTGATTGTCACTTTATTCGTGATAAGATAAAAGAGAATGTCATATCTACAGGGTATGTGCGGTCAAACGACCAGCTGACAGATCTTTTAACAAAAGCCTTGAATGGCACACGGGTTGAGTATCTTTGTAACAAGTTGGGCATGATCAATATATATGCTCCAACTTGAGGGGGAGTGTGGAAAGAAGACTATTCAATTCTTCCAACTATTCATTCCTCTTCTTATTCATTCCTCTCCTATTCATTCCTTGTAACTATTCTTTTTCTCCGTCCTTCCTATTCATTCTTTGTAAGTCTATATATATATTGTAACTTCTCCCATATGTAAACATAACTTTGAGATTCATTAGATTACAACTAGTAAACCTACCAACTCTTCATACTATATGTCAAGGCAATGATTTTCACACTGTAAAATGCCGACGTGTGCGTGAATGCCCTACTATTTCTTTAACTACAACTAATGATAGCTACGAAGAACGTAAGTTTTCACGTTGGTAATTCATCAAATTGCTAATTGCTACAATTTCTTCTCATAATATTGGAATTGTTTTATTTTGGCAGTAGATAAATTCCTACAGTCATTTGAAAGGAACTCAGTACATGAAGACGAAGACGTCATCTACGTAAAAGGGATAATTAGGCAGTGAACTTTGAAGGTTAGTATCAAACTTATTAAACATGGCTTAATAATCTGAAATAAGGGGAAAAATCAAATTGATCAATAAGTACATGAATAGATTTTTTTTACTACTGATTTTCTCCAAATCAAGCATGCACGTGTGTAATGTCTACTTCCTTAATTAATTTGCTCTAAATTTTAGTAGGATGTCAATAAATTTATAAAACTTTCTATTTTTGAGCTGAGATTTATAAATTTTACCAGAGACTCCAACTCAATTCATCTTTTCTTACATGTTTTGTGATTGTTTATACTGAAATGGAACATTTGAAGGCTATTAGAGAAGGCTGCACAGAACGCAAGCAGAACCGTATTTCACCAGATTTGCCAGATGTACAAACATCATGCTTCTGTTGAGAAAATAGAGAAAAAGGGAGAATAGGCTTACTTATTATAACAACAGAGCATGATATACATATGTAGTGTACAAAGGAAAACCAAATCATTATCCCACATGGGATGTATATGTACAGGTATTGGCTCTTTAATCCTAATTTGTCATAATCTTCAGCCCAAAGGCTTTCGTTATTCATATTCAAAATTTGAATATGTAAATGCACTCATAAAAATGATCAGAGGAGGTTGTTTTTTTATAAAAAAAAAAAAAAAAAAAAAAAAAAAAAAAGATGAGCTTCCACAGATCAGAGGATTTAGTTGTGTACGTAGTTTCCATAGGATTTTTGGTCTCGTATAATGCTTAGTTTTCTTTCACACAAAATAGAGTAAAATGTTGAACTTTATAATAAAAACATATGGCAAGAGGTGCAAGAAAACGCCTACACAGTTCACATGATTAATGCAGAGCATGATTATTAGGCAGCACAATTGAATAATGTGTGGTTGCATGCAAGCACCAATTAATTCATACATGCTTTCAACATATCATTATTATATATAATGTTTTTATATATACTTATATCCAATACAGCACACACACATACACACACGCAATGAATTATATTATGTGAGTTTAGCCTAAATAACTCCAAAGTCTACAACAGGTATTCTGATATGTCTCTGTCGACAACGCAGATAGTTCTTTCAATTTCAGCTTTGAACACTAAACTTGTAGCCTAAATAATCCGTTTGGCATCCACACAGCTCAAATGCTTCCCTTGCTGCTTCATGATTCCCTTCCAAAACGTTGTCTCTACAAGAACTATACCTTGTGTAATACCCTAAAAAAAAATTCTGCTTAGGATAAGTATCATAATTTAGTAAATAATATCTATTGAAAATAGGTGAATATGAGGTCTCAAACACCTTGTATTAAATTTACCTTATTATTAGGACAATTTCTCCTAAGATTAAGCAATGTGCGAAAAGGGCCCTAAAACATTAGATAATTTACAAATAGGTCCCTGAAATATTTGTGGGTCATAAAATACCCTGAGAAAATTATGATAAAATCCTAAGAGGCAACTAAATATTTATTAAAAATTAGAAAGTATGTTGTCTCTAATTTAGGTAATTTATGAGATTATTTTCCTTGGGAAATAATGAGGCAAAATTAAATATCATTTTGGGGAACATAAATTGCCCCATGGTTTTTAATGTTTTGCATAATGCATAAATTATCAATTTCAGTAAAATAGTTGTGAGAAAATAATTAATCCTAATTAAGAAAATTGTCAATAATTAGTAGGTGATTAAATAAGTAATTAGTTGTTGATTGTTTAAACATGAATAAAAGGGGATATCCAAAGTTAATTATATGAAACTCCTAATTTGATATTAATGACCAATGAAGGGTCAAGGTTGGCATAAAGAGTGTTGCTAATTAATTTAGCATAATTAAGAGGTATATTAAGTGAATTACAATTATCCTTAACAAAATAAGCTTGCACTGATTGAGATTAGTTGCATAATTCTTCAAGATGATTAGAGACAAATTAAAAGAGGACTCATTATATTTAAAAATAATTAAGCTAAAGAGAATGAAATAATATCTTAAGAAATTAAGTCTAAATCTTCATATAATTGAGTTAGCTAATGGCAAAATATAATTAAGGAGCATGTAAACACTTAATTAACATGATAATTAAAAATTAGTGTTGAAAAGTCAACAATGACACCTAAGCCTTGATTATGTCATCAAAATGACATCACAAGAGCACATGTGTATGTTGTGAGTGTGTGTGTGCCTAAGTGTTGTGCATGTGTGTGTGTGTAGTGGAGGAAAGAGAAAAGATGAATCTAGAAAAAGGTGGAGGTGGCATTTTTGTAGGAGGTGTAAGGGCTAGATTTAAACTTCCTAGTTAAGTTTAATCTAAGGGTTAAAATAGAATGAAAGTTGCTAGGAAGTTAACCAAGGATTGCCTATAAATAGAGAGCTCTCCTCTCTTCATTCTTCACACCAAACTCATACCAAAGATTGGAGAGTTTAAGAGGAGAGTGAAGCAAGAAGGAGGAAGAAGTTCAAGAGTCTTCAAGAGGTAAGTTCTAGCATTTAAATTTCTAGTCTTTAGTTTTTATAAGTTCTTAGTATAAATGTTAGTTTAATCTAGAAAATTAGAGAATGAATTCCTATACTTGTTTTTAGGCCTCATTGCATTGAAAAATACCTGAAGAGGTAAAAACATGATAGGAAATAATGTTTGGGAGTCCTTAGATTAAATTCGTAAGAGTTGCAGAATTTTCGGTTCTTAAGTCCTTAGCAGGCAGCGAAAAAGATGCTATGATTTTATGAAGCAAATGAAGTTATAAAATCATGAAATTTTCCAGAAATAAAGTATACATGTAGGGCTTTCCAAATATATAAAATATGTAACATTTTGATCTCTGGTCAAGGAGATATGAATTTTTGAAGTTAAGTCATTTTTGCTGGAATAAAATCTGGGCAACGTTGAGAAATTTAAAACTGGGAATGATTCATGATGTTCTAGGTTCTTGGAATATTTTTACTTGAAAATAGACATGCCAAGGGTCATGAGAAATTTTACAGCACCTCAAAATGATTTTTCTAGAATTAGTTATGATTTTTCAAAGTTACCGAAAAATCTGCCCGGAAAATACTGCACTGCGTTTTTGAATAAATGTAAGGGCAGAATTGTAAATAATAAATCCACCAGGGGTAAAATGGTCTTATATAGCCAAAATATCTCTTGAAATAATATTTTTGAATTAATAGAGATGATATTACCCTTATAGGATATCTGTGATCGCTTTCTGTTGAAACGTACCGAAAGTCATCAACGAAGGTACGTTCGCATACTGTAACACTAACTCTGATGTTTATGTTATGCATATATGTGATATGTGTGTTGTATGTATAGAGTGTTTATACTGTGAAATGCATATAAAGGTTAGAAGGTATCTGTAATGCTGGGAGCGATATGTCCATATGCTGGGAGCGATATGTCCATATGCTGGGAGCGATATGTCTGAATGCTGGGAGCGATATGTCTATATGCTGGAAGCGATACAGTTGCATGCTGGGAGCGATACATATGCATTGATTGTGATGGATTGTTTGTATATGTTGTTGATATTGTGGTATATGTCATTCACATTTTGTGTATGTAAGTATGAGGTTAACCGTTACCTGGGGTCCGTATGCATGAGACCTCAGCTCTTAACATAGCATCAGGATCAGGAGAACCAGGGACGGAGGAGAGGGGAAAGCAGTACGCTTAGAGACCCGGCTAAAGATTTCATTTTGACGTTCCAACGGAAGCCTTCCTTTTGTTATTTACTTCACTTTTGAGCCACGCGGTTACTATACCGCTATTGTATCCAGAAAGACTTATGGCATTTTGAAATATAAGTATCAGTTACTCTTCCGCTCAAATGCTCTACTGTGATGATTTTAAATGATGAAAAATTTATTCCGCTTTTGAAAATTGGGATGCTACACCTTGATGATGTACTATATATATGGTCAGTATTTGCACCAAAAGCTATTCTGTGAAGGTATTATCTCTACAAGAATATTATTGATTATGATGACCTGTCCAAAAATATTCCCGGTATTACTTGAGAAAGAAAGAATGGAAAAAGTGAGAGAAGAAATTTTAAAGTTAGCATTTATTTTGTTTACATAAGGAGAGAAGTTAAAAATGTTTTTTTGTATATATGAATTGTCCGAAAAGTAATATAAAATCTTCTCTTGTATTCTTTTCTGACTTCACAAGCTTTGTATATGGAAAAGGAAACAAATAAACTCCGGTATTGCCGTTCTTCAAAGCAAACTTTGTATCTTTGCTTGTTTGTGTTTGGATTCTTCCTTTTGAGTTTCCCTCTGTTGTGCTGTTACCTCTTATTCTTGTTCTTCGTCCTTAACGACATTGTGTGCTTTCATTTTTCTGAACTCCACGTCTCCACTCAATACATACTTCATTGTGTGCTTTCTGTTTGATCTTTAGCCAGTTCCATTCATCACTCTTATTCTTCTTGTTCTTTGTGTTCAAAAAAACAAAAAAAGACGAAGGAGTTATTCCCATCAAAAGCATACTGTACGTGGAGAGGCGGCGTTGAAAACAAAGGATAAGAGGTGAGTATTTGTACTCTGTATTATGCAATACTGCTCTTGAAGTTGAAAGTTGGAGTATTTATTAGTAATATTGTAGAGAAATTGGTCAAAAGGACCCAATAGTACAAATATATCTGTTATTTTTGCCACCAAAAGTGTTTCTCTTGGAGGCAACAAGTAGTTGAATTTGATAGTGAGAACTTCGGATTCCAACGAAGTGGATAGCTAACAACAATGGATTGGATCCAGTTTTTCTTGCAAGTTTTTCCATCTTTACCGTCCCGATGGAATTTAGACCCTATCTAAATGATCCAAATTTTTTTTAACTGCTGATTTTTAAATGAAAAAATCATTTTTAAAATATTATTAGTTTAAATATTATCTTTATTTTAGATTTTCTATCCATTAAAACAACTTTTTTGAAAAATAAAAAGTACAAAAATCTCATCTAAATCATCTAAATGAGAAAAGCTTCCCCTACTTATCATTATCAAAGGATGAGTAGAGAAACTGGATCCTAAAAACATTAACAACAATAGAGGATATTTATTTTGTGCATCTTCCACCTGGAATTTTATGGTGTGCTTGAATGAGAGATTGTGTTATATATAAAGGATAGAGAGATTTTTTTTTTTTTTAATCTAATCTATAAGTCATACTATAATTTTTTTATATATAAATATATAATTTTATCTTTTATTTATTATTGTGTAGATTGTGAACCATACATACATCAGTGTGGAGACAAAGATAGCTGTGCGGTAAGGCAATAATTAGATTGGGATTGCAGCTGTAAGCATAGAAATTCCTGAGAGGTACGAATCTGTGCTCCCTTATGCTTATGAATTATGTTTGCATGCATCATCTTATACATATATATGTCTATATATATAGAGCATCCTTAAAATTTCTATTTCAGTTTTTATGCAGAGTTTTAATTGTAATTTTGTTCTATTTATAGAATCTTTTACAACTTTTGCAGATCTTTATATTTTCTATATTTCACATATATGAATGTTGATATTGATATATATATATATATATATATATATATATATAGAGAGAGAGAGAGAGAGAGATAGTTTGCTGTTAATTTCTATCATTATGAATATGGGAATTAATTTTTAGGGCTTTTATCAACGATTTAAGTAAAGCCGTAAAAATCAAAATTTAAAAAAAAAAATAGGAACAAGCACAAATAGATTTTTAATCATTGAGATTTTATTGAACTCGATAATTAAAGATCAGTCTTCTTAAGTTTATAAAAATAATTTTTAGTTAGCGCCATGTTTGGATGCCCTGGAGACTCCCCCAAAAAAAAAACACGTGTTTACTTGTGTAAGTGAGTAATTTTTTAAAAAAATAATAATAATTTTTAGATTTTTAATAAAGTGATTTATTATATTTATAAAAAAATTGAATTTATTTTACGTTCATTACACATTCTTTGATTTTTTAAGAATTATAATTTTTAAAAAATCAACAAAAAATTTATTTAAAAATAAAATTTATATAATTTTAACAAAACTTAAGGTCTTTTATAATATTTTATTATATATGTTATACCAAGCAGGTTCATATGATTTGTTTTCGTTTTAGAAGAAAATTTATGTGTTAAGAAGGCCATTTAATGTTAATAAAATTCAAGAAATAAATTAATTTATTATATCTAAATAATTAAATGATATATTGATTAAATGAATATGGAACTTGGTGGGAAAAAAATTAAAAAATGAGTTTAGTAGTGTTAATTAAATAACATATTGATTGCATCAATATAAAACTTGCTGAAATAAAGATCAATAATGATGGGCGGATTTAGTCTTTATTTTAGTTATTTTTTAATTATAAATATAAGAGACAATGAAAAAAGTTTAGTTACGGGAATTTAGTAATTTAAATTTTTATTATCATGTATGATCCTTCTAAATAATTATAATTTTTATGGTCTTTTATAATAAATATCATTTTTTTCTAAGTCTTTTATTTTATTTTTTTTTCCTACAAATATATGTGCATTAATTAGTTACATAATTGTATTGAGATAATTAAACTCTAGATTCTTACATTAACAATCAATTTTTAATTAAATCCCTATAGTTTTTTTTATTTTTTATTAGATCCTTGTATTTTTTTTTCTATTAGATTCTTATAGATTTTTTATCAGGTCCTTATAGTTTTACTTGATTTGACCTTTTATTTTTATAGAATAAATTGCTATAAATATAAAATATAATATGTAATATTATTAAAAATTATTCTACAGAGAATAAAATATTATAATAATTTATTTTAAGAAAATACTTAGATTAAGTTCTTTATATTCATTTAGTCAAGTTTTACAATCACGTATGACCATGTGTTCTATTTTCTTAATTATTATCATTTGACTATAAAATCATATAAAATAAATAGAACACATAATCATGTGTGATAGGAGAACTTGATATAATGGATATAAGGAACTCAATGAAGTACGATCATTTATTTTGATATTCTTATTTTTATGAAATATTTTAATATTCTTATAAAATTTTTAATTAGACATATATTTATATTATTTATTTTTAATTTCTGTTTTATTTATTTTTTATAATTATTAAATTTGAATTAAAATAATAAAATTTGTAAAAATAGAAGAGAATTAGGATTCTTTAATTAATAATTAATTATATCAATTATTTTTATAACTATATAATTATTAACTTATATTTATATGAGTAAATTATATTTGAATATTATTCAATTATTTAATTTAAATTAAATTAAAAAACTTACAAGGATCTAATAAAAAATTGTGATAATAAAAAGTACTTATTTAACATAACTACTAAAACAAGAAGATCAAGAACTGTTTTTTTTAAAAAAATATATATATATGTTTAGGTTTTAAAATTTTAGCTAATTACAACAACAAAAATCACTGATTTTTGATTCCGGATAACCTCTCTCACCTTAAAGGTTTAAAACTTTCGTACTTTGATTATTAACTTACATGCGATTAAAATTTTCGTTAAATGTAATGGTGTTTGTCATCTCAATTTTTTTATTTTTTTTTTTAAAGATGAGCGGTATGACATATTACATATCAGTACAACAAATGGGGCAGGCGTCTCCTGCTTCCGAAATTGTTTTTGTGTTTCTTTTAATCATTATATTCTATATAAAATAAGTAACATTTATATATCTTATAAGTAAAAAATGGTTAATTTTCAATTTTTTTATGATTTTTTAAAGATTTAACACTTTAAAATTGCATCTTTATAATAATCATCAAAGGAAGAAAAAAATTGCAATTACCTGCTATTTGTAGCTTATGTTAATTATGATATAGGGAAGACTTTCATGATTGTGTATATTCAGATCAAGTTTTAAATTAGTTCTATTCTTAATAACACTTATGCTTTTTACTGCATTAGTGCTTTGATCTTATTGTGATTAATTCCATGCAAATAAAAATTTATTATAGCAAAAATTTATTAATATATATTAATTATAGTTGGTTACTTTTCTCATTTAGAATAGCATATATTGGTGCTGCGTGTGGACCAATTCTGAATCAAATCCATAGGAACATTTGTCAAAAATTAAAACAAATAATCTTCTAATCAACACTTTGAAAAAAATTATTATTAAAAAAAAATCCTCATTTAAGAATATGAATGTAAACTATCCAAATTTCGTTTGGAGGGTATATATCTCATCACAATCTGAATTAAAACTAGCATTAGAAATTGTAAATTAAAAAAAAAATCAAATTTGAATACTTTTATGTGAAGAAACATAAATAAATAAATTCAAATTTGAAGGCAACATTTGTCAGGCTGTTGGGTCAAGACACTGTTGATTTTCTGTGTTCTCAAACAAAAATAGAATAAAATCTTAGGGATCTATTAGGGGAAAATACATTGACCAATAATTTTTTTTATAAGATAATTACATAAAACATGAAAACTAAATTAAAGAAAAAGACCAAAATAACCTAAGAAGGACGGAACAATCCTCAACCATCCCAAGAGTACCAATTGGCAGACTAATCAAACCACTAAAGGCCCTAGAATGATCAACACACCGCCAGTTGCAAAT
Source organism: Acacia confusa (assembly GCA_037074495.1). Classification (NCBI taxonomy): domain Eukaryota; kingdom Viridiplantae; phylum Streptophyta; class Magnoliopsida; order Fabales; family Fabaceae; genus Acacia; species Acacia confusa. The sequence goes on along the minus strand of CM073504.1, from coordinate 7,528,341 downwards.
AAAATTACGAATAAGTTGGCAAATAATTGGTTATGAATAAAATTACGAATAAATCCTAATTAATGGATTTCTTTTATAACAAATTTTGTAAATTTAAGAATACACTCTCAAATCTCTTGGGACTTAGTTATAATTAAGTTTTTTAAAGGGTTAAGGTGCAATTTTACCAACAAATTATTGGCTCAGGAGCAATTTCACCAATAAACTCTCAAGTGGACCAAAATTACCAACAAACTTTTAAAAACGTAAAATCTGCACAACGCCGTTAATTGAGGCTAACGTCCGTTTTCTGCCTTCATGCAAAAATTACAGAATATGACCCAGATGTTTATAAAACTATATTTAAGCCCCAAAAAAATTTAAAAAAATATTTTAGTCCCTCCACATACTTTATATGGAGGGACTAAAGTGAAAATTATAAAAAAGTTTCAGGGCAGCAAGATAATTTTTGAAAACTTTAGGGTCTTTTCTGTAATTTTTGCAAGGTCATCCCTACCCCTCAAAATCTGCTGCTGGTTACAGACCTTTTTTTTGGCGTTATCTTAGCCAGTGGCCTATTAAGGAAGCCTATAATTTTAAAAATTTTGCAAGCAGCCTAACAAACCACAGGCATCACCTCAAAACAAGCCTACTTCAAACAGGATGAAAACAGACCTACTTTAAACAGGCCAAAAACAAACCTACATCTAACAATCTGTTTGAAGTAGGTCTATTTTTGGCCTGTTTAAAGTAATTATGTTTTCGCCCTGTTTGAAGTAGGCTTATTTTGAGATAAGGCCTGTGGTTTGTTAGATTGGTCATAAAATTTTTAAAATTATAGGCCTCTTTAATAGGCCACAGGTCAGGTCAGGCTAAGGTTCAAAAAAATGCTTGTAACCAGGGGTAGATTTTGGGGGTAGGGATGAACCCACAAAAATTACAGAAAAGAACCTAAAATTTTAGAAAATTATCTTTTGGCCCATAAAATTTTTATAATTTTCACTTTAGTCCCTGCATATAAAGTATGTGGAGGGACTAAAATAAAAATTTTAAAATTTTTTGGGGATTAAATATAGTTTCATAAACATCTGGGTCTTATTCTGTAATTTTTGCATGAAGGCAGAAACCGGACGTTAGCCTCAATTAACAGCATTGTGCAGATTTTACGTTTTTAAAAGTTTGTTGGTAATTTTGGTCCACTAGAAGGTTTATTTATGAAATTGCTCCTGAGCCAATAGTTCCTTGATAAAATTACACCTTAATCCTTTTTTAAATGACATAAATATCTCTAAATTCAATACATTTGACCTGCTTTGACCAATAATTGTGAAAATATTTTAATATTAATATTTAAAACTTCTTATATTGATAAGAAAATATAAAAAAAAAAAAAAATTAATGCTTAGGCTAAGATTTACAAGTCGGCCCCATAGAACTATAAGTTAATTTTCATAATTTTTGCATTGGCTCTTCATGTTTTACGCGTTGATTTATAAATGACTTTTTAAAATTTTTAAATGGACGTGTTCTTTACCATATTAAGTTATGAATTTCGAATTTCGTTTATAAATTTAAAAGGATGACATAACATATTTAAGAATTTAACTTGTAAATTGATTTTAAAATTTGAAAAATTAATATAAAAATGATATCAGTTTTTGAGATTAATGTGTAAATATAACAAATTGACTTGTTAATATTAAATTATTTATTTTTCAGAGATTTACTTAAAATTTAAGACGTTAAAATTCATCTGTAAATTAAATTTACAATATCTGACTTGTAAATAATAAATTTAAAATTTCAATAAAAACATTTATTAAAAGTATATGATGTGTGTGTGTGTGTGTGTGTGTGTGTGTTGGCTGGATGCCAATGATCGCTGGGATATCCCAGAACATGGTAGGTCTTGATGCCAATGAAACGTATATCATTGTGCAGTCAACAATCCATAACTGTATTACATGTGCATGTACGGTAGATGGGAGGAATTGCAGAGGACGTGGCTACCCATGTCGCTGAATCATTGGCGGATAAAGCAATGCAGGAACTTCATTACTTGTGTTGTTACAAGAGCTATGTTGATGACTTCGAAAACGAAAAGAAACATTTGAATGCAAGAAGAAACACAGTGCTTAAAGATATTGGAGAAACTAAAGACAGAAATGAGAATCAGATTGAAAGTGAAGTTGAATTGTGGTTACGTGACGCAGATGCTCTCATAAATGAAGACACAAAAGTAAAGAAGAAATGGTTTGGTTTGGTTCCAAATTGCTTTTGGCAATACAACCGAGGCAAGGACTTGGAAGACAACAAGCAAAGGATTCAAAAACTGGTGGAACAGAGTAACTTTCCTCGTGTTGCGCGTTCAACTGGGCTTCCAGGGATCGAGTTCCACTCTATTAAAAATTTTATGCAACTTAAGGATAGAAAGTTGCAATTTGGAAAACTGAGGGATGCGTTGAAAAATGACAACAAGTTTGTGATTGGACTGTATGGGCTTGGGGGAACAGGAAAAACCACAATGGCAATAGAAGTAGGTAAAGAAGTTGCAAAATCAAAGGTGTTTGATAAAGTCATCTTTAGTGTTGTTTCAAAGGATGCAAACTCGAAAAAGATTCGAGACAATATTGCAAAACACTTAAATTTGCCTTTAAAGGAAGGACCAGATGAATCTGAACAAACACAAAAGTTGTGGAAAAGAATAGCAGAAGGTGAAGAAAAGGTGTTTCTCATACTCGATGATGTGTGGGGAAAGCTTTCATTGCAAGATATAGGGATCCCCCTTGGCCATCAAGCAAAAGTTGTTGTACTATGTTGCTTACCGCACGTGATCGAAGTGTTTGGAGCGATATGGAATGCCATGAGATTGAACTCGAGGTCTTAAGTGAAAAGGATGCAGTCGATCTTTTCCTATCTTATGCTGACAAGAGTACAAATAGTTCTTCCAATGGTTTTAAGGATGCGGCTTTAGGTATCGTGAAGGAGTGTGGAATGACTCAATGTTCCCAAAATTGAAATATCTCAAAATCATATCCTGCCCTGCATTAGAATTTATTTTGCCAATATGTTTTTGTAAAGACGTTCCACTACTAGAAAGTATGGAGATTGTCGATTGTGAGAAGTTAGAATACATATTTGGGCAATATCCAGATGAGAGAGATTTGCACCAAATGGGAACAGAAGCCATCCTCCAGTTGCTAGAAGAACTAGAAATTTCAAGACTACCAAATTTCATCAACTTGTACGCAAAATGTTATCTTCCATGCCCTTGTTTTGATAAAGTACAAAAGTCATCTCCAAGTACAGAGGTAGAAGATTGCACTAGCAATTTATCAAAGGGTCTTCTATGCTGTTTTTGGCCAAAATCAAATGCTTCAACTATATATCACCCTTCTACTTCCACAAACTATAATGAGGTACTTATCCCTTAGTACTCTATTTTGTTGGAATGTACTTATTCATAATATTGGATGAATAATCCAAATATGCCTAGTTGAACTTCTTATTGTATGATGAGAATAGCAATTAGTCTCAAATATATGCCATCAAATACTTGCTAGTTTTTTTTTTTTTTTGGGTATAAAACTTATACTGTCTTGAGTCTTCATCCGTAGCAGTAAGTTATTACACATGCAAAAATTTGTATGTTTATAAATTAGTAGTTGTAGAATTTTAAAGTAGTAAAGAGAATCAATTTCTATGTGATTTTGAAGAGACCACGGTTCAAATTAATTAACAAGAACAAATTTAGAGTGGACAAGAAGACAAATTAAAAAAGATAATAATTTGTATTTAATTCTATTTATCCAAAAATAAGTATTTACTTCCTTTTTCCATTTTCCTTACATAAATATATTCAACAGATGTAATTAAAAAAAAACAGTGTGAATATAACATGCAAATTTATAAGATTGTAATTAACAAGCACATTAAATGAAATAGTAGAAATAAATTCAAAACTGAATTAAAATAGAAAAGAGTTTTTTAATACATACACACATATTATGGAGTAGAATTTTCTGGTAATTATCAAAAAAAGCTTGTTTCTTAAACCTCTACTATAACTTGTGTCATATGTTTGGAATACAGGCGATGAAGGTGAATTATGTTGTGAATAGAGCTCATGAACTTTTTACACCACCATTATACCCATACACACTTTTGAGAAGGCTGAAGATATCTAAATTGGATGGGTTAAAGTCTCTCTTTACCCTATTTATTGTCTCATCATTGAAACTGTTGGAAATATTGAAAATTGAACATTGCAATGCACTGGAGCATATAGTAACAGACAAGGAGGATGATCATGATCATATGAATGTTTATTCTATCAACCTGAGGGAGGTTATAGTCCATTCCTGTAGCGACTTGAAATTTATTTTCTCTGCATCCACCTCAAGAAGGCTACAAAAATTGAGAAAGTTAGAGGTAGAATGCTGCGAAGAGCTAGGGAGCATTATTGAGGATCAAGAGAGTAACAAAAATCCTATGGCTCCGCACCAAGTATTGTTCCCAGAACTTTGTACAATTAAAGTGAGGAACTGCAAGAGTATGGAATACTTGTTCTCTATTTCAAGTGGTAAGCTTCCGCGACTCTTGTTTGTGGATATACAAGACACTCCTCGGATTGGGGAAGCATTTAGATGGAAGCAACGGGAGGGACAGAAGCTGGTCAAGGAGGATGTGTTTCCAAGACTATATATCATAAGACTAATAAACCTACCAACTCTTCATACTATATGTCAAGGCATTGATTTTCACACTGTGAAATTGCGTCGTGTGCTTAAATGTCCTACTCTTTTAACTACAGCCAATGATAGCTTGAAAGAACGTAAGTGTTCACGTTGGTAATTCATCACAACTACTAATTGTGACGATTTAGGAAGATGGAAGAAATCACCAAGAAGGGGTGAATTAGGGATTTAAAAATTTCTTTTGGACTCCCTTTTTTAAAAAAAAACCGTGAGAAGTAAATGATGAGAGAGTAAAAGTAGAAAAGCTGGACACAGAGAATTTATACTGGTTCGGTTTCAACCTTGACCTACATCTAGTCCCCAAATATCTACTGGGTATTTTCACTAGTTCAACAAGCTTAAACTACAACAATGTAAACTACAAGCAATCTTATCCACCAAGGACTCACTCCCCCTTACACTATGTAATTAAGCTTCCCAACTCACAGGTTTCCACAACCTTGAGCTTTCACAAATACAAATGATTTCAAAGAATCAAAACTCTCAAAAAGAGTAGATAAAGATAAACACTGAAGAACAAGTTGAAAATAATAATACAGACTCAAATTTCAAAGTATAATCAAGATAGCTTCGTTGTGTGTTTATTTTTCTTTGAGTCTTCACAGCCTTTTATAGACTAAATGGATGAGCTAGTCGTTGCAATCCTTTCTCTAACGTTCAGCTGCAATTCTGGAAAAATGGTAGTTGCATATTTTGCTCTGTTCTTTGAATTCTTAGCTGGAATTTTGGAATTTAGTTGTTGCAGAAGGTCTTCCAGATTTTCAGTCATTCTATGATCATAATTTGACTGTTTAGAGTGATCTTGAAGTGTTGCAACGGTCTGAACTGAGCATCTGGGATAAGGGAGAAAGATCAGCTCTATTCTTGGTTCTTCATTTAATGCACTTATCCTGGATCTTGATCTCACCTTGATCTTAATTAAACTTATCTGAAAAATACTCAAAACTTCATCAAAGACATTAGAAACAATAATATCATATGATAGAATAATTTTAGATTGACCCATTAAGATTTCGCAGATCAACATCATTTGATTTTTCAAAATCCCCGATGCAAACTCGAGTTTGTTCTTCCAGACTCGAGTTTGGAGTTCATCCAGAAAGCATGTCGGTTGGTCAGTGGCCTAAACTTGCAGTCTGTAAAAGCTAACTCGAGTTTGGCTTTTACAGAGAGAACTATCAGGCTCTGGACTTGGGATGGAACTTTGGGCATGAAGCTAAACTCGAGTCAATTAGTGACTAACTCGAGTTTGGGTCTATGTTTAAAGAACAGGCCTAAGTTCGTAATCTTCCAGACTGGAGTTTTTAGGGTCATAGACTCGAGTTTGTAGTGTAGCCAAATGAATGATCTTTCTGTATGATCCATACTCGAGTTTAGGGAGCAAACTCGAGTTTCAATGACTACCGAAACATTTGAGGTTTATCTGGGTCAAGTGTAAACTGGAGTTTGGAAGGTCAGACTGGAGTTTGGGAGTCTATTAAGTTTTCTGGGTTCCTTTCTATTTGGTCTAAACTCGAGTTTGATAATCCAGACTCGAGTTTGGCTTGCTTGGGATTTTGTATCTTCTAGACTTCAGGTTTGATTTGCAAACTGGAGTTTAGCTTGATGTGAAAATTTTGGATTCCTTTCTGTGTCTGCCCAGACTTAAGTTTGTCTATACAGACTCGAGTTTGGCTTTTATGCAGAATTGAACATCTTTCTGTCAATTATCAAACTCGAGTTTATATACCTAAACTCGAGTTTGCCTTTGACAATGAGATTTTCATATTGCCAAAACAAACTTCATATCAAGTTTAAAATTGCTAGTTATTATCAAAACACATTGAGAACTAACAATTTATTCTCATAATATTGTAATTTTTTATTTATTTTGGCAGTAAATAAATTACTAGAGTCATTTGAAAGGAACTCTGTACATGAAGACGAGGACGCCAGCTATGTAGCAAAGACAATTAGTGCGTGGTATTTTATGGTCAGTATCAAACTTATTAACATGACTTAACCATCTGAAAAAAGGGGAAAAATCAAATTGACCAATATGTAAATAAATAAAAATTATTCGCTACTAATTTTCTCCAAATCTAGCATGTGTGTTTGTGTGTGTTACTCTTTTCTCTAGTCACGTAGACTGATGAAGCCAACAAATTCTCTCATACATAATGTCTACTTCCTTAATTTGCTCCAAATTTTAGTAGGATGTCAATAAATCTATAAAACTCTATTTTTGAGATGAGATTTATAAATTTTACCAGAGACTCCAACTCATTTAATCTTTTCTTATATGTTTTGTGATTGTTTAGGCTGAAATGGAGGCTGTACAGAAATATATAAAGTTTCATAGAGAAGTCTACACAAAACACAAGTAGAACCGTGTTTCACCAAATTTTTCGGAGGTACAAACATCATGCTTCTGTTTAGAAAATAGAGAAAAAGGGAGAATAGGCTTTACTTACTATAACAACAGAGCATGATATACATATATATTGTACAGAGGAAACCTAATTGAACAAATGGATAAGAATGAAATACACATGGCAAGCAGTTACATAAGCACCTCTAAGAAATTTTCAAGGTTTTCTAACGTGTTCTAAAGATTTAGGCTTGTGATATTGCTGGGTTAGTGGAAATTGATTGTAATTGTAAACTGATGTATTATTGTTCAGATTGAAGTAGAGGGACCACAACAAGATATTGGAAATGAATCAACATTGCCCCAACAGAATAATGGTTCCCCAAATTTTGAAAGTGTACGTATATTATTTTTTTATCCAAGTGGACTTAAGAAACTAGCTAATAATTTCTCACTTACCTGATTGCCTTATTCATTTCTTCAAAATGAATGAAGATTTTTAAAAAAAAAAAAAAATTGTGTGCTAAGATTTATTATATGGCTATAAATAACATTAAAACTCAATTTATCTCCTTTTTAATTATACTTTTTTGTTGATGTTTAGAGTGAGGAAGTATTAGAGGAGATTGCTAGAGAAAACTCCACAATAAATAGTAATTTGTCAAATTTGAAAAATGTTTGTATGTTACTCATTTCTATAATAATAGGGACTCAGACCAACAAATATTTTTTCTTTTTAAGTAATATATGATATGCTTCATAATTATTTTAACCTTTTTAGCAACTTTTTCTTTTTTAGTAACTTAATTATTTTAACCAAAACATCAGCAAATGAAATTGTTGAAGAAAAACTCTCTACAACTCCATCATCTTATTTAGACATGGTAAGTGTTGTTCTTCAATTAATATAAGAGTTTGTAGAAGCCTCTAATGCATCACTCGGCTATATATTACTCCATCAAGCTCACTGGCTAGAACTAAGATCTGAAAAGAAAAACAATTCTCAATTTACTCAAGTTAAAGGCATTTTCTTTAAAAAAAAAACAATCATATTTCTTTTACATATACAATTTCTTAGCATAGGAATTTGCAAAAAGGTAAAATTGAAAGCCAATAATTAATATTCCTTGGGTTTATGCAAGGTGACTCATTAAAGGGACTATTAGAAGGTGACTTATATATTGGACCAAAGGGAAAACAAAATATAGTAAATATAGAATATCAAGAGAAGACATTTAAAGTAACAGCAAACTAATTTATTACTCTGTGATAGGCAATAGTTCGCCAAGGAAACAATGGAGCTAAGTGTTCAACATGGTCCAAAATAAGATGAAACTAGAAAATTAAATTAAGTCATGACTAGAATTAAGCAACAACATTGTAAAAATGTTACAAATGAGACTTCACATGTAAAAATGTTATTCTTTGTGATATAGGCTGAATTTATTATAAATAAATATGTATTCTCTCTGGTTCTTAATATAAAACATATTTGAATAGTTGTTTTTAGTCTAAAATATAAGACAAAGTTTTAAATTTATCAATCTTTTTTTAATTTACCCCCCATTGATACTTCTTTAATAATAATTAAGGAGGAACGGAAATGAAGGAGTTAAATAAGGTAACACAAAACACATGTCATATTAAATAGCTTAATCATCTTCCTTAATCTAATCAACTTATTAGGTAAATATGTCTTATATTAAGGACCATATGAGTAACTCTTAGCTGATTTTTTTCATATTTATTTTTCTTTTATGGTAATTTGGTTCACAAAGAATCCAAGAGCGACAGAACCATGTTGAATCAACAAAAACAATAAAAAACAGGACATGATACACACTATACTTATTTACAAAGTTCTTGCATTCTACAAAAGAAACATAAAAACTTACATATCATTTCATATTGTGCAGAATCTCAAAGCAACTTTTGGAGAAGGTCATTCTTTAGAAAAATATGGCAAAGCAAGTTCATCAAAGGTAAGCTTGCTACATTCATTTGAACTTTAAATATATGTCTTATTCATTCTATTGTTTGGTAGTTACGTGGAAAGGAATCAATGGATGATGATCAACAAGCACATAGAGAAAGTAGAATTTCCAATGAAGCTCCTCAAAGAATTGAAGAACCTACCAAAGAATGGTCTTCCAAAGAAACTTCAAGTGAAGTTTCATTGAAATTTCCACCTCCATCTGATACTGAAATGACCTCTACATTGGTAAATATTTGTTTTGGAATATATTTGCACCATTGATATATTATTGATTTTAACTCAGATATTAATCTTTATACTCCCATGGCATTAGAGCTCTTCAATCTCTTCTCCCAAAAAGCCTCAAATAGCAACTTCAACTAGTCACAAGGAAATGGAATTAGGGGGCTCACAATCTAACCTATTAACTACTTCTGCTACTACCGATGAATCTTTACAAGTATGTCTTCATTTTATCTTATCAGTCTTGGGATCTAATTTTATTTTTTAAAACTCGAATATCCTAATGCTAGAATAGAACAATTTGATAATCAACTGGTACTCTTTTTTTTCCTGTTTTATCGAAGCAAGTGGTGATGCGCATTTTAAATTCACTGTATTTTACTACTTCCTCCAATCCTTAATTATAAGATTCAGTTGTCTTTTCTAAAGAGGTTATTGAAGCAAAATAAATCACTTTAAAGTTATATTTTTGTTTTTCCTCCAAACCAAATTTCCCAACTTATAAATTAATATATAATCCAATGATAAATAACATATACTATCGTATCATTAAGTAATTTATTTAGTTTCCTTAATCTCTATAAGAAAAAGATTCAATTGGTTCTTATATTAAGGATAGATGGTAGTACCATCTTTTGGATTTAATGTCTAAATAAACTGATTGGTGTGAACAAATATTTTCAATAGGCAAGTGATGGTTAAGAAGGTCAACAATTAATGACTCTGTTTCTGTTGCTTAGACATTAATATGTTGGGTTCGGGGGCATTTTATTTGTTATATTCTATTGGTTACAATAATGGTTGCTTCATTTGATTAACTTCAACAGGAAAAAATCATGAATCAACCGGAGAGCACCACTGCTAAACAAGTTAAATTTGACCAAGGAAACCCATCAGAAATTTGTAGAAGATGATCTGATGAGATTGTTTCAAATAATGGAGGAAGGTGCTGAAATGGAAGTTCACATGCCTCATGTATCCAAAATTTTAGCTGTTCATGATAATAACGAGTTGATTAAGGCTGTCGCTGACTTGAAAGGCTTATTGAAGATGAGTCTAAATGAAATGGCTAGCTCTAAAGAAAGCAGATTTCGCCTTGAGAATGCTCTCAACATATTGTCCACCCATTGTTCTGAACATGGAGCTCCCTCTCATGGCCTTCAAACCACAATTCAAACTCTGCAACAAGAAATCCAAAATGTTTTATCTTCCTCCAAGCAAGCCTATGCCACCATTGAGACATTCAACAAGCTCCAACACAAAGAGAAGCTTTTCATTGAAGAACGTTCAAAGAGAAAGGAAGCAGCCATTACTCTTCTGTCTAAAATTTACAATAAACAGAGTTCTTTGGCTGAGGCTAGTCTAAAAGAAGCAGAGTTGAAGGAGCAAATCTCTAAGCTTCAAGCTGAGTTAGAGAGAAAAAAAAAAAAACAAGTCCAACAGTATGAGATGGAACTGATATCTCTCAAGGAACAGAAGAAAAGGAGTGTTTATGACACAATGGGGTTCATAAAGGAGTTTGAGGCAGTGAAGAAAGAAAGGTCTCACATGGTGGAAGAGAGTATGAAAGCAAAGGAACACCTACAAAACATGGATGTTGAATGGTCTACTTGTTTATCTAATCTGAAGAAAACTTCACTGCTTTTAGGAGTTCATCTTCAACAGAAACCTTGAATATTGAAGCTTGATATTTAAATATCCTAAAAACAACATTAAAAAAATTCTATAGAGTAGTATGTTTATTGTTGGGTTGTAACACTTGTGTGTTTTGGGTTTTGTGTTTTGAGTTCTTTAAAATCAAAACAGGAGAGAAAAGGGAAAACAAAAATTCAAAGAAAAAATAGTAAGGGGTATGGGTAATGAGTGTTTAAGGCTCATTGTTGGACATACTGATCCCCTAGTGAAACTTTTCTGGACTTGGTGCCATGGTTTCAATATCTCATTGAAGGAGTTTTTCACGTTAAAAAATTGTATTGTCCTCTTTTCTTTTCTTTTTTTCCCGGATACTTTAATTGGTATCCAATGCATTTTCTAGATCCTCTAGGTATCCAAATAACGACTACTTCAATTTCAAGGTTCATGGCTTATCCTTTCGATACAGATGTCTCATCTAGGACTACTTAATGCATTTTATTTTAAAGTTTATATTACTTTATACTCCCTCTGGTCCTTATTATAAGGCACCAACTTTCAGAAGTTTTTTGTCCTTATTATAAGGTACCAACTGCTTTTAACCAACTCATTTATTACTATTTTTCAATTTTACTCTCATTTTTAACTAACTCTTCAAATTCACATTATTAAAGTATGGGTAAAGTTGGAAATATTTATCAATTTTAAATCAATTCAATGACTTAACTTCTATTTCTTAGTCTACGAAAAATGGTAGTTGTTGTCTTATAATAAAGACCGGAAGGAGTACACATTATCTTGATTTTTTAGAATAAAATTGTGTCAATATATTTTGCATCCACGCAACTCAAATGCTTCAGCTAGCTTAATTATGGATTTCAAAACAGGACACCCAGTTCTCTCATTTTCAGAATTCTTCAAGGTATAACTTCAATGCTTTTATTAAATAAAGCAATTGAATAAAATGAGGTTGGCCTGAGATATTGTGTCATTCTGCAATGAAGATGAGCTTTTTGCCCAAACAAATAAAGAAAAGGAGGTCCACTGATTTTTTTTTTAATTAAATTGAAATTCTCTGTTTTCAAGACTCCATTTGTTTTTTTTTTTTTTTGTAATACTATTTAACCTACTCTCTTTTCTTTCAACCCACAATCACTATTTGTCAATCATTTTCTGCCATTATATTTTGGGTTGAGGGGCAATATTTTGTTTTTGAAGTGTTAAAAAGTGAGCAATTTTATTATGACCGCCGTCCCAATTAAATTTGACTATTAGTTAACTAAATATACTGAGTTGACAGTCTATATATCATTTTTGTTAAGGTACAAATTTACCCTAAAATATTTAAATCTAACTTTTGGAAAAATGAAGTAAATGAGGTATAAACTTCCAAAACAAATTTGCACCTTAACAAAAATGATGTGGATGATATGATTAAACCATATTTTGATATGTTTTTTCATGATTAAATTGGGATTTTTATTACATTTTTTAAGACATTATTGCATGATTGAACACTAATTTGAATTAGAGACATTTGTATTGAAATAATTGTAATTAGAGGAAAAATGATAATAATTTGTTAATTATTCATGTAAATAATTTTTTAGACTTTTGACACTACCTTGTACTTAATCTTGCATTGTAAGTGTTTAAGAAGAAAATTGGAGATTTTGAGGGTTTAATTAATATTTTGAGGGCTGGAAAAAACTACAGAAAAAGTCCCTATAATTTCTGAAAATTGCAAATCAATGAAGAAAATAGACCAGAGAAAATTACATAAAGACCCATATTGTTCAAAACTTACATTTCTTTCCTACAAAAGTTTAAACAGCTTCCATTTAGTCCCTTCACAAATTTTCAAAGAGTGAGGATAGGTTCCTGGTCAAAAGTTTTGACCAGGCTCATTTCGGTCAATATTTATTCCTTCTTCCTCTTGGCGACAGACTACACAGACCTAGGAAAAGATACCAGAGTTGCACCGTGTACTGAAACCGGAGCAAGAGAGATCGACGGTGGCCTTCCTTCCTCTACCTTCACTCTCTCATCGCCTACCACCTTTGTCAACCCTCTTGAGTTCCAACACTTGAGCTGTTGTCACCGCCAATTGGTTTGGAAGAAGAGAAGTTGTGACTTAAGCCTGGAACTTGGGACCTTCAACCCAAGTTTGGAGTTGGGACGTTGAGGTGAATCCCAACTAGAGAGGAGGGGGACTGAGCTTCACTGTCATTGCCTACCACCTTTGTCAACTCTTCCTCATCTTCGACCACCACCAGACTAGAAAGCTTCGACTGGAGCTTCAATTGCCACCTTCATCTTCAATTTCTCTCTCCAGAGTTCTTTTGTAGTTTCTAGCGAGGTTTTAACTTCCCAGCAAGTTTTTCAAGTTTTCGGGTGAAGCTCTCTCTCTGTCCCCCTTATCGCACTACTAGAAAAGAGTGAATTTGCGACGGAAAATTTTCTGTCGCAAATTTTAGACTTTTTGTGACGGAATTAAAATTTCGTCGCAAAATGTTTGATTTTTGCGACGGAAAAACAATTCCGTCACAAATTTTGACAAAAAATATTTTTTGTGACAAAATTGACATTTCGTCGCGTCGCAAAAAGTTTGATTTTTGAGACGGAAAACCAATTCCATCACAAATTTTGACAAAAATTATTTTTAGCGACAGAATTGACATTCTGTCGCAAAAAGTTTGATTTTTGCAATAGAAAATCAATTTGTCACAAATTTTGACAAAAAATATTTTTTAAAAATTTGATTTTTGCGGTGGAATTGAGATTCCGTCGCAAAAATTTTAATTTTATTCTTGACTTAATTCATAAACTCATAGCTTCTATGTGGTTAGCTTCTCAGGCGCCAATTCTCACGTCTTTGACGTTCTTTTCCGGCGCGTAATTCTTTCGACACCCTTCATCTCTTTCCCGCTGGAAATTCTTTCTCGCAATCTACGCCAATTTCGTCAATTCCTGGGGCTTATCCGCTCTATATCTCTCTTCATAGATAGGGTTTTTGATTGTGCATTCGACCTATCGAATCCCAATTGTACAAGCTCTTCTAGGGTTTCTATAAGGGCGTTGGGAGTGGGAAAGGAAAACGAGAAGGAAGAGGGAGAAAAGACTTTTGTTAAAACACTCGTAATCTTATTCTTGTCCTTCATAGGTTATTTAAAGAATTTGCATATCCTAGTTTAGAGTGTTAAGCTTGCAGAAATAAAGGAACAAACTGATCCTACATAATCGAAATAAAATAACTAACGTCCTAAGTTTTAGCTTATTGAATTGGAATGAGATCCTTAGATGCTAAACTTGTGATTGCGCACGTGTGCCTTTGTTGCTGAGAATTAATTACTGGAAGTAATCTTGCAGGTAAGCTGGACTTTGCTTAATACGATTGGGCCTTGTCTTCATATTGGACTGCTTGGTTACCTGGGCTGCTACATTCCCTTGCCTATCAAAAATATCCATGTCCTCATGGATGAGTGTAGGCGATGCGAGGGGGGCCACTGGAAGCCTGCCATGTGGCAAAGTTGTAGAGTCAGTGGTATTGATTGGAGGTAACTTGTCTTGTGAAGTGATGGCAGGTGGCTTTGGCGGGGGTGATTGATCAGCTGAGGTGGGTGCCGTTGACGGAGACATCGAAGTCATGTTTGAAGAACCAAGATCGATGGCTGTGACGTCCGGCGGACTGATAACGCGTTCATCTTCCCAAGTAGCATCTTCGGGCATGCCATCGGACCACTGTATGAGTAATTCATTCACTTGCTTTCCCTGTTTCCAAACTTCCCTGGTTCCCAAAATAACGATGGCTTCATGTAATGGATGGTTATCCTATGATTTGGTAGGTAAGGGATGGACTGTAAATGAAGTAGGTGAGGTGAAAGGTCGAAGCAGGGATACGTGGAAGACTGGGTGGATGAGAGAAGTTTCGGGTAGTTGCAATTTGTAGGAGACCATACCGATCTTCTCCAAAACTTTGAAGGGGCCATAATAACGAAGTGATAATTTCTGTGATGAACGTCGGAGAACCGAATGTTGACGGTATGGTTGAAGTTTGAGTAAGACAATATCTCCTTCCTTGAACTCCATTGCTTTCCGATGTTTGTCACTATATGCTTTCATGGTGGTCTATGCTTGATGTAGATTTTGTTTTAATTGACTCATAATTTGGTTTCTTGTGGAAAGGTCTGTGTCGATGGCTTCCAGGTTGCTGCTGCCCATGCAATATGATAAGAGGTTCGACGGAGGAATACCGAAGGTGACTTCAAATGGGGTGAAACCTGTGGAGCGATTGAAGGAGGTGTTGAAGTGGAATTCAACAAAGCTCAGGATCTTGAACCATGTATGTGGATGGTCATGTACAAAGGCGTGAAGGTATTGCTCCAAACATCGGTTTACTCTTTCTGTTTGCCCGTCGCTTTGGGGGTGATAAGCAAAGTGTAATGCAAGGTGGTTCCTTGCAATTGGAAGAGAGTTCGCCAGAAAGTGCTGAGGAAGATGGGATCTCAATCTAAAATGATGGTGCGGGGAAAACCATAGAGTTTGCCCAATGACTCCCAAAAGACTTTGGCGACCTTTGCTGCTGTGTAATGCATAGGTAAGGGTATAAAGTGAGCTCCCTTAGATAACCTGTCCACAACTACAAAGATAACTGAAAATCCATTAGAGTGAGGTAACTATGTAATGAAATCCATACTCAAATCTGTCCAAATAGTGGTGGGTGGGTCAATGGGTTGTAGTAAGCCGTAGGGGGCGTGATTAAGAGGTTTAATTTTCTGGCAAGTCTCACATTCATTGACAAAGCGCTTGACATCCCTTTTCATTCCTTTCCAGGTAAAAACCTTGTTGAGGCGGAGGAAAGTGTTTTGGATTCCAGAGTGACCACCCAGCAAGGAGCCATAGAACTCGTGTAATAATTGTTGTTTAAGTGAAGAGTCATCAGGTATGAAGATTTTGGATTTATGGAATAGGATGCTATTTTTGATTTGCCACTCCGTCCATTTGTGTGGTTCTGTCATAAGTCCCTGAGTGACTTGAATGGCATAGGGGTCTGTGGTTAATTCTTGCCGTAGGATTTCGGTAAAGTTGCATGTTAGTCCTGTGAGTGCTGTTAATTGAGAATCTGGTTGAGTTGTGCATGTTTTTGGAAATCTAGATAAGGCGTCTTCTACTGTGTTTGTACTGCCTGATTTGTAGACAATAGTATAGGAGAACCCAAGTAGTTGTGATAAAAACTGTTGCTGCTCTGGGGTTTGAATAACTTGGTTCATTAGGTGATACAGATTTTTGTGATCGGTCCGAATGACAAAGGTAGCCCCAAATAGGTATTGACACCATTTAGACATTACGCTGGTGATAGCATACATTTCTCGGATGTAAGTTGATTTTTGTTGCATGGTAGGAGATAGTTTATGGCTATAGAACAGAATAGGGTGATTTTGTTGCATAAGCACTGCCCCTATACCAACCCCTGATGCATCAGCTTCAATAATAAAGGGAAGGGAAAAATTTGGGAGGGAGAGAATAGGAGCTTCAGTGAGGAGGGTCTTTAGGTGAGTAAAAGCCGCAGATTCTTTGTACCCCAGAGAAATACCTTACGAGTGAGCATATCATTGAGTGGATCAGCTATGGTAGCACAATGTTTAATAAACCTCCTGTAGTACCCAACTAGCCCTAAGAATGCACGTTCCTGAGTAACTGTAGATGGGATGGACCAGTGTTGGATGGAACTGATCTTTTCTGGATCTGGGGATAAACCCTGAGCCGAGATTATATGACCCAGAAAGTAGATAGATTTCTTGGCAAAGAGGCATTTTGACCGCTTGGCATAGAAACAGTGATCTTGTAGGGTGGTTAATACAAGCTTTAGATGGGCGGCATGATCCTGAACAGTGGGGCTATAAATTAATATATCATAAAAAAACCACAAATCGTCGTAGGAAGGTCGCAAAAACTTCATTTATAGTAGCTTGGAATGTAGATGGAGCGTTAGTGAGCCCAAAAGGCATAACTAGGAATTCATAATGCCCATGGTGAGTTCTGAAAGCGGTTTTGTGAATATCCTCTGAGTGCATGAGGATTTGATGATATCCTGACCATAGGTCTAGCTTAGAAAAAATCATGGCGCCATGTAATTCATCCAAAAGCTCATCAATGGTAGGTATTGGAAATTCATCTTGCATAGTGACGGCGTTGAGGGCTCGGTAGTCAACACAAAAGCGCCAAGAGCCATCCTTCTTTTTAACCAAAAGTACAGGGGAGCTTTAGGCAAACTGACTAGGGCAAATGATGTCATCTTGTAACATTTCTGAAACTAGCCTTTCAATTTCATTTTTCTGGTAGTGAAGGTAGCGGTAGGGGCCGACTTGTATGGGTTTAGTATTTGGTAGGAGATTGATATGGTGATTGGTAGGTCTAGAGGGTGGGAGTTGGGTAGGGGTAGTGAAAACATTTGTGTAGCTGTCAAGAATGGTGGAAATAGCTGGGGGAAGGTCCTCTAGGATGCTTTAGCTAGGATGTGGGTCGGTGCTGGACATGCACATAAGATAGGCCTGTATGGGTTCGTGGGTGATGAGTTTATGGAGTTGTGAGTTAGAAATAGGACAAAGAGAGAGGGTAGAATTACCTTTGAGGGTAATAGGTTTGTTGTTGTGGGAGAAACTCATTGTCATATGCTTGTGATCTGTGATTACTAGCCCCAAAGTGGATAACCACTGAACTCTGAGAACAATATCGGCGCCTTGAAGGTCCAGAACATATAAGTCAATGTGAAACAGATAGGACCCTTGGAGATGTAGAGAAACCGTGGCACATAGACCTTGATAGTAAAGGTTGTCACCATTGCCGACCTGGACCTGAAATGGAGGGATGGATTTTATTGATAAATTTAAATGCTTGGCGGTGCGATTGGTGATGAAGTTGTGGGTGCTTCCGCTATTTACTAATATCTGGATTGTTGAACCGTGAATATGGCCTATAAGACGAAAAGCTTTGGACGAGTGATGCCCGAAGAGAGCATGGAAGCTAATTTCTAGAAAAGTGGTTGATTCCATGGATGGTTTTGTCGTGGCGTCCTGTGGAGGCTAGGGAGTTTCGCAATCATCAACCACCATGTATAAAAATGTAGCGTTTGGTTTACATTTGTGGCCGAAAGTATATTTCTCATCGCAATTGTAGCATAGGCCTTTTTCTCTTTATGTAAGCATCTCAGCTGGAGACAATCGTTTGATTGGCACAAATGCTGAATTGGGAATGGGTTGTTTAGTTGCTGGTGAGGGAGCAGGAAGTTGGTGACGTGGAGTCCAATGGGTAGAGCGTTTATCCGCTTCTGCAAAGTTGTGAGCCAATCCTCATGAAGCATGAAATGTGGCAGGTAAGTGAGCTTGGACATCAGTGCGAATTTTCGGTTTAAGTCCCGAGATGAACATACTCTTTCTAATATGGTCAAGAATCCCAGTAACTCTGCTGGACAGGGATTCAAATGTGGTCAGATAGTCCTGGACGGTACCAGTTTGGGAGAGGTGACATAAAGCTCCAATGGGGTCATCATAAACAGTAGGCCCATAACGATTCAAGAGGGCGGCACGAAAGTCTGCCCAATTGGTGAGAAGGCCATCATGAGTATAAGTACGGTACCAGCTTGATTCAGGAGCATCGAGATGAAAACACGCTAGGCGAAGACATTCGGGCTCCAATATGTTATAATATTCACAATACTGGTCGACGGCAAATAACCAATCCGTGGGATCGCCTTGGCTATAGCGGGGAAAGTCGAGGCGAGGAGGTTTGGGACGAGGTGGGTCAGTTTGTGGTCTGGGACCTAAGACACCAGGATTAGGTGGGGTAGTTTGCAGGGTTCGCTGGTTGTCAAGGTACTGTTGAAAACGTTCCATGATAGTGTTGAATTTTTCGTCATTGTTGCATTGCATTTAGGTAAAGAAAGCTTTTTGTCTTTCCTCAGCAGTAGTCTGCTGTTGTTGGACAAGATTAAGTTGGTCCTGCATTTGGGTCATGCGAGTTTTTTCGTCCATGGGAGGGATGAAGGGAATGAAAGCACCAAAATGTAAGGGCACTGGGAGTGGGAAAAGAAAACAAGAAGGAAGAGGGAGAAAAGACTTTTGCTAAAACAATCTTAATCTTATTCTTGTCCTTCATAGGTTATTTAAAGAATTTGCAGATCCTAGTTTAGAGTGTTAAGCTTGCGGAAATAAAGGAACAAACTGATCCTACATAATCGAAATAAAATAACTAACGTCCTAAGTTTTAGCTTATTGAATTGGAATGAGATCCTTGGATGCTAAACTTGTGATTGCGCACATGTGCCTTTGTTGCTGAGAATTAATTACTGGAAGTAATCTTGCAGGTAAGCTGGACTTTGCTTAATACGATTGGGCCTTGTCTTCATATTGGGCTGCTTGGTTACCTGGGCTGCTACAGTTTCATCAATTCCTACTCCAAAAATTTTTTTATTGTTAGTAATCGGAGCAAGGTAGAACCCGATGTCAACGCGTTTGTGAGCAGGTCCGATGCCGATGAAGGCGAGCATCACGAGAATGAATCGATATTGGCAGAGCAGGGCAGCGGCAGCGTAAGGAATGAAAGTGTGGACGGTGACGACGACGATTGGGAGGGAGTGGAAAGTACAGAACTGGACGAGGCCTTCAGTGCTGCAACGGCTTTTGTGGCTGCTGCTGCTGCCGCTCGGCTCTCATAAAAGGTGTCCAGTGATGTGCAGCTCCAGCTATATGGGCTGTACAAAATTGCAACCGAAGGGCCTTGTAGCACGCCACAGCCTTCGGCACTGAAAATGGTGGCCTGAGCCAAATGGTAGTACAATTATCCTTGCCTTTTTTTGGTATACGCTGATTATTTGCTCCAAGTGTTTCACTGCCGAATGTCCGAAAAAAAGTGATTTAGGTGTTTACATTGCGTGTTTGCGGGTAGTGTCCTGTATAACGGAATCTTTTGAGCTATTTGATGTGTTTAAAACTCTTTTATTTTATATCGTAGCACTGACAGTTATGGGCATATCGGACTGCCTTAAGTGTCTAATTCATATCCGACACTGAAATTTGTAATCTTGATGGTTAGATCGCTCCCATAAAAGACTAAACATATAGTTTTTGAATTTTATCTTCTGCCTCCTTTTCTTTGTTTCGTTTTTTTCCTTCTTCCAGAGCTTTGCTGCAGTAATCTCCTGTTTGATATAGGAGGCTTTTGATCATATGATGTCAGGAATACATTCTAATAAGCCATCGACCATTATCTACCGTAATCCTTCGTTGCTCATTTTTTTCTTTTCTTTTGTGCCTGGGCTTATTTCTCCTGTCATTGATTGATTTTTCTATGTTTTAGGCAAGCATGGCAGAAAATGGGTGCCATGCCTCCAAAAGATGTAATGCAGAAGTATATTGATATTGTAACTAAGCTTTACCCAACCTGGGTAGATGGCTCGGCTTTGGTGAGATAATAAGCTGTTTTTTGCACTCTACATCTTCTGTTCTTTCTTCAACTTGGAGAAATTCACAAACCAAATGAAAGTTGTACATTTACTTGCTTACTTCTTCTTTTCCTTTTTTCTCTGTACCTATCTTTTAACCTGTCTGTGGCAGAGGAGCAAAAGCGGAGATGATGTTGGCCCAAATTTGGGGTCATCAGTATCTAAGGGACCAATGGGGCCTGTATTTAGCACTTTTGTGTATGAAGAGGAAGCTGGCAGCGATTTGTGAGGTTCCTAAGACTTCAAGTTGCATGATTTTTAATGCTTGTATCTAGATGGCATGCATCAATACTTATTACATTTATTGTATGGTGTTTACTGTCATTTACCTCAAAGTTCCGCAACCTTGCCACAGATTCTATATCTATACATGTCTGGTGCAACTCAGTTCACTGTCCGTCACTTCTTTGTATCATCTTGTACCAGTTATTTCTGTTGATGTAGGAAATTAACCTTGTAATTTTTTTTACACACACTCAGCTTTGGAAGGATAATTAATTTTGATGGGTATTGTCTATAACTTTATATAGCCATAAACTTGTGATTGTGTTGATAGGTCCATTTTCTTAGGGCTTTGAAATGATCATGTATGCCTCTTTATACCCCCCAACTCTCTCTCTCTCACACACACATACACCCACACAGTCTCGTTCACGCACATTTGAATTTATGACAATGGACATATGATAGTCTTGAGCCTTTCAATTAATTTCTCCAGAAAAAATTAGTTTTGGTTATCGTTAGTTATCTGCAGAAGATATGTACTTGAAGGTGGGTTATGGCATAATTAAAGTCCTATCTTCTCTTGAATTTTCTGCCTTATGTGCCGGGGATAAACTTACATCGTCGAGTTGAATGTCTTGATAGAATGGTGAAAAGTATTACTTTGTGGATTTATAGGTTTGGAATTGGTCGTGTTAGATTGACTTCAACAATGAATTAAATCAGCCTCTGATTTATGTTCATCCTGCATTTTTATTAAAAACAATTCTGAATGAGTACTTCATTGCAAGCTCACCTTCTCTTCATAGAAGTTTCAATGCAACTCATGGGTTTGGAAAGAATAAAACATTGACTAATCTATCTTGTTTCGTATCTTTTCAGAAAAATGGATGCAATTCACGGGTATGCCAGAGGAGACTCCACTAATCTGCTCAAGTTTATGCCAGTGTTTCTTTGTTCAATTTTATTATCCATTTCATGACAACATAGGTGGGACACTTGGGAAGATTCACAGAGCGAGTTGCTGCCTATCAGCCTTGGATTTGGACTGCAGGAAATCATAAGATTGATTTTGCTCCTGAACTTGTAAGTGCTCATTCCCATGATGAATTCAATTCTGATTAAGTTGGATTTTCCTGCCAGTTTGGCCTACTTTTGTGAGACTTGATTACATTCCCTCTACATTTATGGTTGATATTTATGCAAAGAATAGATGCAATAATCTTATTATTTGCTGATGCAGGGTGAAACTAGACCATTCAAGCCTTATACTGCTCATTATCATGTGCCGTTCCAAGCCTCTCATAGTACATCTCCATTGTGGTACTCTATCAAGAGAGCTTCAG
The DNA here is from genome assembly GCA_037074495.1 of Acacia confusa. Classification (NCBI taxonomy): domain Eukaryota; kingdom Viridiplantae; phylum Streptophyta; class Magnoliopsida; order Fabales; family Fabaceae; genus Acacia; species Acacia confusa. Next base: position 7,506,338 of record CM073504.1, on the reverse strand, counting down.
CATATATCATTGTCATGTCTACTTATTCAGCTCTTGGTAAGATTTTTCATCACCTTAATAGTTTAAGGAATTGAGGATAAAAATTAAGAACTAGGCCCAAAAATTGGGGGAAGCTGTATGTTGCAGTCATAGAACATGTAGCGGCTTGCCAGGTGCCTGTCTACTTTTTTGTCTTGTACGTTCAATTGATTCAACGAATTCACATTTTCATTTTATTATTATTAATGTTTGTTCTTTTTTTCTTCTTTTAGTTTCTCCTTTGTCCCTCCTTTTTTGCAGCCTCTGACCTTAGCCTCACATGGGCTCATACCTTAAATAAGTGAAGCCCAACCGCCATGACTTAAAGCATCTTACTCATCAACTATATAAATAAAGCCACCCATTGAAAGTTTTCCTTTGCTCGCTCCTTAAGCATTTTTTCATTTAGTTTTTTTGACCCGAATTCTAAAATATTTTCCAATCCTAGTTACATGATTAACTTGTAGAGATTAAAGAAATTACTTTAGTTATATATTTTACACAAAGATACAATATTGGTGGGAAACCATGTTTTGATTTGTGTTTAATTGGTGGTGTTACTATTGTAGATGAAGAGAGTGAAGTTGGCGAAGAGGAAAAAGATGGGTTAGATGGTTGGAAGAAATTGAGATGTTAGATAACTTGTTAGCTGTTTCTTTACCGAATACCAAGAAGGCCTTATAGAGATCTCATCACAAACCCACTACTTTTTAGGGTTTATGTTTGAGAATATCTAATATATATTTGTATTATCTGGTTTTTAATACTTTATGGAATACAAAATTCTAATTTGTTCATTCTATAGCTGTATAACTTATTTATGATTTTTATGCTTTCTAGTTTATTTTGTTGGCAACATTGTTGTTTATATCTCATTTTGTCTAGGTATAGTTTTTTTGGATTATTTTTGTATTTATTTGTTCATATACACTTTTTTTTAATATACTATTCAATATTGTTTATTTCATACTATTATTTTTCTTTATTTCAATATAGTATTTTATACTGATATCCATTCCCAAATTTCTATATGTATTTTTTAAGGCTCTTCCAACGAAGACAATAATTAAATAAAATTTGGTCAAAATTTTCAATATACCTTTTTTTCATTTCATAATTTTATATTTTTTTAGGAATTGAATTTTGCGACCGAAATAAATTCCGTCGCAAAAATGCATATTTTTATTATAGCTGTAAAACTCTATATGATTATTATTTTATATTTTTATCATATGCAAATTTTTATTGAAATTTATTTACTTTTTTAATTATATATATATATATATATATATATATATATATATATATATATATAATTTTAATTTTTTGTGATTTTTTTAAATTTTATTTTTTTTAATTAAAATGATTTTATCTGATTTTTTTAATAAAAAAATGAATTTTGCGAGTTGCAAATTTTGAAATTTGCGACGAAATTTTGATTTTCCGTCATAGTTACGACGCTTTTTTTGCAACAAATGAATTTCGTTGCAAATTCTACCACAAACCTTTTTTGTGATGGAAATTTGGTCTTTTGCAACAGAATTCTTCTGTCACAAAAAACCAAATTTTTTGTAGTATCCGTCTCTATCTTCTTCCTTCCTTATCAACCATTAACCTCCATTTACCTCTGGAATCTTCTTATTTCAAAGATCAGAACAGGTTTATGACATTCCACTCAGATCAGTGACTCCATTTTTTTCTGGTGAATTCATGGCTTGCACAGAAATTTCTGTGTTTCATCTTATTCAAATGATGCTTGAAGCCATGAGAAGCTAATATTTCTGTTTCTTGGACAATGGAGTTTTGTTTCCCTATAATTCAAAAGAGAATGATTTGTTGTTGTACTATATTTTATTTTAATTTGTGGGAAAATTTGTGATTTGACCCTGAGTAAGGTTGTGTTAAATCATAACATACGGATTATCAGTTTAACATAATTAGTTAACTAATAATTAAAATTAACTAGGATAATGGTCATGATAAAATTGTTTCTTTTTCTACAGGACAATTTTGCCCCCTTTAACTCTTATTTTTAAGTGTGGTGGTCAAGGACTCGGTGGTTATGGGTTTTCGGTATAAAATGTAAAATCATTATAAGCGGTCCAAAAAGAATAATAAATACTCCAAACTCAGGGAACAGCTTTTATTCAATCTAAAGCAATCATTCTGATGGTTAACCAATATGTCATCTCAACTAATTCACGAAAAGTAAAAATCAGTAATTAACTTATTAAATTTATCTTAAATTAGAAAAATTCTCCTTTATCCATATCAAATAAGATTTTTAAGGAGATACAAAAAAATAATGTGACCACATTGAAACCTTAATTATATGGGCAAAAATGACAAATAAATGTTGATTGTTCTCCAGATGATTTACACTCTGGATCAAATCCTTTTTCTAAAAATGACTTATATTATAGGTGATGGAATATTATACATCAAGTATAGAATGTGAACATGAATTAATTTTTGTAAAAAAATATATTACTTCCAATCATTAATAGAAAACATCGTTTTTAGTATAAACTGTACTGCAAACAAAGCGTCATTATAAAAAGTATGAAGGAAGTAATAAATCATTCAAAAGATGTAACTGAAAATAATGATATGAAATCAGATACCGCTAGTAGTGAATGTTGGAGAAATGAATCACGTCGTCTCACCCGGAAGTGGCTCCCATTTACTTCCCTTCCCATCCTCTTTCATCCTCTTATTCATCTCAACCTTTGGATCAAAATATCAATGGTTCAGATTTTGTCTTTTATAAAAATATTATTTTTTAACTTTTTAATATTTTATTAATATTTTTTAAAAGATAAAATCTGAACCGTTGATATTTTGATCCAATGGTTGAGATGAAGAAAATGATGGAAAGGGAAATGGATGGGAGCCAAATCCCGGCCGACCCATGTGTTATGATGATGGTTAATCCCATTTCCCAAGTAACATTCTTGTCCCTAACATTCCACAAGTAATCTAACCCCTACGCGTTACTTTTTGTTTTTTGTTACATCCCACGCGTTACTTGATCGATCGATCATTTCATTCAATAAAGCCCACACAGTACTTGGCCTTGGAGTGGTCCCCACGAGCAATGACTTTTGTAAGATGGTCACTTCATTAAATCTTTATTAATGCCCAGCTTTTTAAAAAAACATAATTATAATATTATTATAAAACTGATGAAAATAAGATAAGAGATTATAGAGAAAAAGTAAGGAGAGAAATTCTCATTTTACTCACATATGAACAGTTACAGAAGACCTCTATTTATAGAAGGAAAATGAGAATTAAATGTAATTTCCACCTCTGGGTCATTTGGTGTAGTTTTCTCCAAAAACCATAACTATTCAGTCACGGATTGCATTCCCGTGAGAAGTGTTATAATTGTGTGCGGGTCCCACCAAATAGTAAATCACTATGCGTGGTACTATGCGTGGGTCCCATATCATCTTGTAATATTTGGAGATCGGGAGTCAATGGACATCCACATAATCAGTATATTTATAACACTCCCCCTTGGATGTCCATTATGAATGTGCCTCGTTAAAAACTTTAACTAGGAAAAACCCAGTGAGATAAAAACCTAGTCAAAAAAAAGAGTACATCATTCATTGATACACTGTTGAGTGTTGCCTCATTAAAAACCTTTCTAGGAAAAACCCAGTGGGACAAAACCTAGATAAGGGAAAAAGAGTACAGCGTGTATCGTCTTCCCCTCTTGATTACATCATACATGCTCCCCCTGATGACTACATTGCTTCAATATCATTCTGAGCATATCATCCTCTCTATCATCAAATATACTTTCGTTATGGAATAATAGAAACGTCCGATCTGATTGTTCATTGTATACCTGCAAGATCTAAATCTTTCAAGTGAAATTATAATAATCTTTTCATAAATATACATGTGCATATAGAACTTTAATAAATGTTTATTCAGATAATAATGCCACATGCACTATAAATGCTTCATGCCATATATGAATTCATTGAATTGATTATTCTCGAGAATTTGATGCGTCTAGCATCTTGAGTCCTTCTGGGACTTATACTTCTGGCATATTTAGTCCTTTGGGGACATATGCTTTTGGCGTCTTACATCCTTCAAGAACATGTGCTTTTGACACACACTAATATATTGTGGCTCATGATCCTCATTATCATTCATTACAGCATATGTTATCATATAAACATAAATATCATCAATGTTGACTTTATTTTTCGGTTTCATCGGGTTTCATTTATTGAGATCTCTTTATATTCACATATATTAGGTTCCTGGGTCTCTTCTAGGACCATAATATTCAATTCTAGAAATAACATCTCTTCTGGAGATAACATCTCTTCAGGAGATGACTCTTCTAGAGCTTTTCTTAATTATCCTCAATTTGATCATCTATATTCTTATAGCTCCTTTTCTCATTCGAGGATTTTTATCTTTAAAATCGATGGACTTGCAACACTTCTGGTGTGCTTTATAACAATTCATATAGGAGCATTTGCAGTTGGGACATGTGACTTTGTCACTTTCTTTAGGTCAGTAAATGCTTCTGGCATTCGATTAACTAAACTCAGCAATTGAATTATCATTTTGAATTTTTAGTGCACATTTTTTTGTACAAGGATCAATAAGAGCCAATGATAATTCATTCCACTTTATCTCTTTACCCAATCTACTTATTTTTCTCCCCCTAATCAAATCATATAGTATATATCCATCTGTGTACATTGTATTGGATTAATAATCATTGCATATTGAAAACTTTGCAAGATGGAATTAATCTGGCTCCTGACCGAAAGCCAATTATACGGGGAGAATTTTGTTGGCTTATATAATTGCTGCAAATATATATAAACAATGTTCTCATAATCATTGATCTACTCATATATGATTTCTGGATCATTCAATCTGGAAAATTGCGCGCATAATATATTGCAAATTTCTAGTTGCAAACATCACTGCAAACTTTGCAGACTTATAATCTCATATATAATCTTTCAATTTGATATATTTCCAGAAATTCATTTCCAATAATTATTTCTATCTAAGAACAAGCAGCACATAATATATGACTCGGATGATCAAACAAGTCATGCCAACTTTCCATATGATTTATCATCAAATCTAATATTCATTTTGGGGGAATCAACATAGAAATATTCACAAAGAATTATCACATAAATATTCACACTTGATATATATCATTCTCCCCCTCAAGTGTGAGACCTTAAAAATTAATTCATGGAATTTCCATACAATATTCCATGATAATAGCATATATGATATCTATTTCATTAAAAGTCCACAGATTTCTTAATGCATTATTAATGCATAATTTTGTTACTTCTGGTAACAAAATTTCCATTTTCCAGAATCAACAAAAAATTATATATTAAATACAAAATCATCAGGTGTATGATTGCAGATTTACGAGCGCAATATTGTGTAATCACAAGCGCATCACTGTGGAATCACATGCGTAACAACTCAGATTGTCGTATGCATATAAAGTCAAAAAGATTCCAGGCTCGTGCTTTATAGGGAGCAGATCTGCAGAGATTTAACAGGACTGCGCAAATCTGCAGAGATTCAATAGGATTTAATTCGACTATAAATAGAGGAAGGCAAACGAACATGCCTCACAAACACTCAAGCATCTGATAATATCAACTACCAGATACTCACACATATTTCTCTAAATTCTATTGCCATGGCAACACCAAGCAATTTTATCCCAGTTTCTGATACATCCGAAACAGCATTACTTGATGCTTTGTTGTATGATGATCAGCCCAACATGTCATTTACTTCTTTGTTATCTTCTAATCCTTTTGAAATGTTTATTCATCCTTTTACTATTCCTCATTCTGCTTCAAATTTACCTACTTCTCCCCCAAGAACAAGTGTTCTTCCACAATCTACAAGGATTGAAGGTACAACTGAAGCAGGTTCATCAAGGAGGCCTGTTAAGAGGTGTAGAACTATGGCAGAACTAATAAAGTCTACCAATTCAGTTCAGCCAATAGTGACGGCAATTAATCAACCAGCATTTACTAGCCAACAAACTATCATCAGCCTGCCAGCAACAACCAGCCAGACAGCAACAATCAGCCAACAAACAACCACTAGCCAGCCAGCAATAATCAGTAAGCCAACAACTACAAGCCAATTAGCAACTACTAACTTATTGGAATGTAGTTGTTGTCATGTTTTACGGGAAATAATTCATACCAACGGACTTCAATATCATAAACTTGAAGTTCACGGGAGGAAGATAGGTATGATTTCCCATGCTGTTTTATTTGAAAATGTACAGGATAAATCTTACAATACTGACAGGCTTCCAATGTTTGATTTTAGTAATAAAAATTTTGGAGAAATCAAACATTTTCTGACACAGTATTGTATAGATTTACAAGCATCAGGATATAACTTGATGCGTGATCTTGTATTGGACTATCATGAGGTCCTTTGTGTTGGTTCGGAATGGGCTAAAAATCCAAATGAACTACCGCGGAGTTCATTTCAAACCAATATTGAAAATCCATTAGATAAAGGAAAACAGCCCGCGGTTAATATTCCATATGATATATCATCCCTTAATCAGGGTGAATTATATAGATTAACAATGGAGCAACGGGAAAGAATAAAGAAAACAACACACCATGATTTAAGTGATTATTTTCACTTAACTCTAGACCATGCGAGTAAACAATTAAATATGTCTACTCACACCATACAAAAGATCTATCAAAAAGGAGGGTTAACTGAGTGGCCACACAAAAAGCTTAAGAAACTTATGATGCAAATCTCGATATTATGAAGAGCTTTGCCTCATCTGGATCCCATCTCAAGAGAAGCAAAAGAAGAAGACATCAAATATCTTCAAAATGAGATGATTAAGGTTTGTAATGGAGTTGAGCCACTCGCTATTAAACTTTGTTGAAATAATATTTCCTTTTGTTTAATTATTTTGTTTATGAATATTTTTTTTCTCGTATTTATAAAAATTGTTATAATTATCTAAACACAAAATAATAATAAAATAATCATAATCACAATTTTGCTACTGCAAGAACAAATTGGATATATATATTTACAATCATCCATGATCATACAATCCCTTGTCTCATAATTTGAGGGAATATATAATGCCAAATATACAATTTTGAGGCCTTTCTACTACTGATGGCATACAAAATTATGGATCGAGCCTTGTTTCATAATTTGTCTTCTTAGCTTCAGGCCAACTTGCCTCTTAGTTTCAAGCTAATTTATCACTTGGCTTCTAGCCAATTTATGCCTTCTCATGGTCTCAGGCCAATTTATGCCTCATTTATCAGGCCAATTTATACCTCATATCTCCATGGCATTTTGATTTCATAATACATATGGCCTTTAACAATTTTTCGTCATGATAAATATAAAATATAAAAATAAATAGATGGAACCCACTAATATGTATATATTAGTGTCGTTGCCATAAATAATAAGAAGGGAGAGGGATATATATATAAAGCAATAAATAAATAAATAAAATAAAATAAATGACTGGAAATAAACATGCTAAATAAATAAAAAGAAGATGAGATAGGAATGGTAGTAAACTCACAGCGAGACCTATCTCATCCAAAGATAAGAAAGAGTATGCATATGCAAATGTAAATATATATATATAATATATTGAAAGCAGTAAATAAATAAAAATGAAAGGAAGGGGGATATAAAGCAGAAAATAAATAAATAAATGGAGTCCACTAAACTAGTGTCACCACCATGAAAAATAAATAAAGCAGTAAAGAATTAAATTAAATAAATGGAGTCCACTATACTAGTGTCACCACCATGAAAAATAAAGTATAAAATAAAATAAATAAATGGTGCCCACTATACATGTGTTGTTACTATGAAAGATAAATAAAGCGGTAAAGAATTAAAATAAAATAAATGGGGCCCACAAATTGTTACCACCATAAAAGATAAATAAATGCTAAATAAAATAAATAAATAAATAGAGCCCACTAATAGATATTAGTGTGCCTCCATGAAAAATAAATTAAACAATAAAGAATTAAATTAAACAAATGGTACCCACTAATATATAGTGACGCAATCATGAAAAATAAATAAAGCAGTAAATAATAAAATAAATGTAGCCCACTAATATATGTAGTGTGCTTCCATAAATGATAAATAAATGTTAATAACAATAAAATAAATGTTAGTTACATAAAGGTAAATGCGTAAAAGTAAATGTTAGTAACATAAAAATAAATGTTAGTAAAGTTAGCAACAATAATAATAAAGATAAAGTTGAATTGTTGAAAAATCTACTCACATTGGATAGTCAATAGGCCTCTACTTCTTTTATTCTGTCGGCAGCATATTTTTTTTTATTTTATATTATAATATATTATATAATATTTAATTATGCTATACTATAATGTTATTATAAGTGGGTGTTACGGGATTCAAACAAATCCTTCTTGTTTTTATTTTATAATATAATTTGAATGAATGAAATTGGATCAAGAGGGAGGACGTGGGCTTCACATCAATTGAATCAACTTTAGACTTTAAATGGATGGAATGGGCCCATGACATATTAATCAATGAATGAAAAGAAAACCTAACATTATTGACTAAAGAAGCTGAGACACGCACAAAATGAATTAAGAGAGCAGAGACGCTCACGGCACAAAAGAAAAAGGATAGAAGACTGGACGGAAAACACAGAACGAGAAAGAAAAAGAAGCAGAGGCAAGGTAATTAAGGAGGGATGGCTGAATTATATTGAATTCAGAAGTAGAGACAAACAGAGACAAAGAGTACAACATGCGACTGGGACGAAGAAACTGAAAAATCGAGAAGCAAATACGGGAGTGGACGAGGTAAGGAGAGAGAAATTGAGAGAGCTAAGTTCTATGAAATCTACTGAACAAAAGATAAAAATAGTAGCTTTCCTAAGCTTACCAATCCGCGACAAAAGATATGACCGGAAGAGGAAGAGGACTAGTTAAACAATACAGAGGCTCAGTTGGTTAGAGCCTCGTGATGATAACGATAACGTGTTATAAAACTGATGAAAATAAGAAAAGAGATTATAGAGTAAAAGTATAGAGAGAAATTCTCATTTTACTCACATATGAACAGTTACAGAAGACCTTTATTTATAGAAGGAAAATGAGAATTAAGTGTAATTTCCATCTCTGGGTCATTTGGTGTAGTTTTCTCCAAAAACCATAACTATTCAGTCACGGATTGCATTCCCGTGAGAAGTGTTATAATTGTGTGCGGGTCCCACCAAATAGTAAATCACTATGTATGGTACTATGCGTGGGTCCCATATCATCTTGTAATATTTGGAGACCGAGAGTCAATGGACATCCACATAATCAGTATATTTATAACAATATAAAATACTCCCTCTATTATTACAATATAAGTATCAGGTGAAATTAGACTGAGATACTAGCTTCGATCTTAAATATAGTTTTTTCTTTTAGAAATTGAGGAAGTTAATTAAATTATTTTAAAATATTTATATTTTTCATTTTTTTCTAAATTATTTTAAAATACTCCCTCTATTTTAAAATATAAGTATCAAGTGAAATTGGACACAGATACTTGATCCAGTCCTAAATATAAGATGTAGTTATTTTTTTAGGAGAAATTAAGAAAGCTAATTAAATTACTTATTAAAATATTTATATTTTTCATTTTTTTTTCTAAATTATTTTGTCTAACTTATAAACTGACATATTCTCTCTAGTTCTTATTATAAGACACTAACTATCAATTCTCACAAACCAATAAAATTAGTTAAAAACATTAAAGTTGTTATAAAATTCAAGTGATTTCCAATATTACTCCTACTAATTATCCTAAACTCAAATATAGTACTCTCCCCCACTATCCTTACTAAATATGGGCAAACATGAAAAAAAAAATTAATTGCACCTTGGAAACTTGCAAGTGTCTTATAAAAAAGACCAAGAAAACTTGTTAGTTGATGTCTTATAATAAGAACCAAATAGAGTATAATTTAAGAATACACAACATATATATGATATGATTAAGTAACTTATTTAGTTTCCTTAATCTTTCTAAAAAAGTCAATTATGTATTCTATTTATAATAGAAGAGAGCATTTATCAATCATTTTCCTACCATTATATTTTTATAGTGTGGAGAATGACTACTTGGTTATGGGTTCTCAGCATAAAATGTAAAAGCATTTTATTAGTGGTCCAAAAAGAATAATAAGTAGGAAATTAATCTTTTGCTCTCTCTATAATTTTGACTTGGTTATAACTCAATCTCTATATTTTGACTCGATGTAACGTAATTCCTATAATTTTAACTTGGTTGTAACTCAATCCCTCAACTTTGACTTCCTGCAGTTCGATCTTTATAGTTTTCACCATTTTATAATTTAATCCTTGTGTTTTAGGATAAATGGTAAGGACTGAATTGTAAAATGCTTAAAGTATAAGGACTAAGTTGCACTGAGTTAAAGTTGAGGGACTGAATTACAACCGAATCAAAACTATAAAAATTAAGTTGCATTAAGTCAAAGTGTAGGGATTGAATTACAATTTTATCAAAATTATAAGGACAAAAAAAATTAATTTTCCCAATAATAAATAATAAAAGCACAGCATTTCATGGGGCGGTTACAGAAATCATGAATAAATAATTACATTCATTTCTGCTAATTATTTATTCCATTGCCCCTCTATGATTGATCACACTGGCTAGTATTTGCTGATTCTCTCTGCAATCTCTTTTCTATTTCTTATCATTTTTTTTTTCTGGCGACCCTACATTGCTGCTTAAGAGGCTATTTGAATCAGTGTTGAAAAAATATGTTCACGTAAGTTAATACAAAACTCATCTCACTAACTTACTTTATATACTGTAAATCTCACATATTTGGAAATACAGTTTCTACTGTTAATTTAAATAGATATTAAGATGTCATTGCGGCTCAGCAAGGAATCGATAGGAAACAGACATGGAATAGATAACTTGCCACATCTTCATATATTGGTCGAACATAGAGAATTTTACGATCAAGGTGATGTTAAAATGGCTCACATTGCATTGTCTCTAACACTTCAGTCATTTTCCGAGCGAAAAAAAGAAAAAAAAAAAACACTTCAGTCATTTCATTGGGTCCAGAAAAAACTTCTAGAGACATATAACTCATTTGTGAATATTCTCAGGGTAATAACAGTTTTTAACCTTTTATTTTGTCATTGTGGGGATGGAAACCATGTTCAATCACTGCTAAAAATTAACTCTTTTATATAACATAATTTGACTATTTTTTTTGGTAAACATATAATTTGAATATTTTATCCCCAAAAAAAAACCGCTAAACAATAATATATTCTTTCTAAGAAAAACTAAAATAAAAATTCCTTAGCTATAATTGTTCTATTCTTTTTGCCGGAAAAAGAAATGTTTTTATAAGCTTAGGATTTGTGATTTTTGCTGATTCTTAATTTCTTGATATGAATCTCCATATTCGGATAAAAAAAGACATGACTTTCCATATTCCCTTAGAGAAATACTTACATATTTCAGGAATGTTATTTCATCTATACTCTAATTAATTAAAATACAACTTATTTTATTTTAATCCTATATGACAAATGAGCAATATGAAAAAAAATCAAATTTTATTATTTTTAAAAACAACAATTCGTGAGAGGGAATTGCATTTCTTGTTTTTCTAAATTATGAAATTTATGCTTTTTAAAATTATAGAATTTGAGTTTCTCCATATGACTCATTTGTAGTGTAAAATTAAAATAAAATGAGTTATTATATTTTAATTAGTCAAAATAGAAATAAGATGAGGCTCATGAAATATGTAAGTATTTCTCCTTTTGATGTTTGTGAAGACTTGTGAATATTCCAACAAAGCATAAGGTGGCAAAGACATTTTTGTGTATTCACTTCATCGCTTTGTGGTATGGGTACTCTCCAATAAGTAGGAACTTGTGGGTTCAATCCCCTTTGTTGTAATTCAGGTCATTAGTGCTTGTTGCTGTAATACAAAAATAATAATAATAAATAAATAAATAAAGCTATGATAAAGCATGAGGTATTTATCGTCCAATCCAACATTTTTAGAAGGAACCCATGGTCTAAAAAATGATTCACCTCCAATTTAATTAATTTTTTTTTCTATTTTTCCCCTATGATGAATACTTAACTTCTAACTTTGCTCACTCATTATATCTCATCTCTTTCTCTAAAATAACATTCTCAATTCAATTAAAAATATTTCTCAAGAAGGGTAAAAGTGAATTTTTATTTTTATTTTATTTTTACATTTTACGACATATTAAATAATTTATTTCCCATGATATAGTTTAAGGCCATATATTATGGACCGGATGGAATATATGATATTCTTGGTTTTCTTAAATGTTTATAATGAAAATTTAAGTAATTATAGAACCTAACAAAATTTGTGTGTATATGATATTCTTGGTTTTCTTAAATGTTTATAATGAAAATTTAAGTAATTATAGAACCTAACAAAATTTGTGTGTGTGTGTGTGTATTTTGTGACTACTGTTTGACTTATGATCATTGTAATTAAAATTTAAAGAGATATTTGTGAAAAACCTGATGAAAGTACTAATAATAACCATTACAAAACTTATAAATATCATTAATGAATTATTAATTTTTATTACAAAATTTGTTATAATTGACCCTTATTTTTCAAAGTGCTCAAATTTTATTTAGTCTTGTGAATCCCATTTTATATATAATAGATAATATATCATATTTATATATATGTATTATATAATACACACACACTTATATCATATTTATGTATTGTATAGATACATACATACATACTTACCCACACACATAAAAGATGGGATTCACAAGATTAAAAAAAATCTGAGCACTTTGAACAAAATTTATAATGGGAATAATAAGTTTATTAATGAGATTTGCAAGCTCAGTAATAATTATCAATTCATTAATGAGATTTACAAATTCTGTAATGATAATTACCAGTGCTTTCGTTAGGTTTTTCATAAATGTCTCTCATGAAACAATAAATAAGAGTCAATTATAACAAATATTGTAATGAGAATTAACAATTCATTAATGATATTTTCAAGTTTTGTAATGATAATTACTAGCACTTTTGTCAAGTATTTCACACGTGTCTCTTCAAATTTAAATTATAATGATCACAATTCAAATTGTAGTCACAGATATTCAATCAATAAGGAACAATTATAGTCACATGCATAATCCAATTATTGTTAATAGTATTTTAATGCGCGCGCGCGCACACACACATATATACACATATAATGGGATTCATAAGATTGAACAAAATCTTACCACTATAATCAAAATTTGCAATGAGAATAATAAATTCATTAATGAGATTTACAAGTTCAGTAATGCGATTTATAAAAAGTGTATCTTGATGGAAAAAATGTTAAAAAAATTATATACATTTCTTAATGCGTAATATATATCAAAACAATCAAGTGGTGGGTCACTTGACCTCATGAAGGTGGGGTGGGTTCAAACCCGACCTCTCACTTTCATTCAATCTTTTTTTAACAAAAAAAAAGAACCCCACAAAAAAAGAACCCCTTACCGGATCTCAGGCCGGCAATGATCGAAGCCCAGGTTGCCAGCGGTTATAGGCTGTTTGGTGGCTGGACATGGTGGCCATTCGGCAAGGATTTTTCTTAATTTATTTAAAAATTGAGAGTAAAAAGATAAATTCACCCAAATTTTGAAAATCTCAATTTGATCCTTAATACCTTTAAATCTTTTACTTAAGTTTAAAAGGTATTTAAAGGTTTTGTAATTTTATTTGGTATTTAAATAAAAATTTTTAATTTATTTTATATTTAATGCAAAACAATTGATATACAATATTGTTTTAGGTAACATTATCTTTGTTATTGTCGTTTGGCCGAAAGATTAAGCAAACCAATGAAAATGATTATGCGCATATTTTTATATGCATGGAATTGGGTTTGTGGTATGTTCAGAAATGTACGTGGCTACAGGAGATTCTCCCTGAAAAGTCAAAAGAATACCCGGCTTCTCTCCAATGCAGTTGCCATCTGCTGCCCCGACTTTATTATTATTATTTTTTTCTTTTAAAAAATTTCCCAGCTCTCCATCCTCTAATCCCTTGAAGCGACATTCCTCTCCCCTCACTCCTTATATAATTTTGCGCCAACCTTACTCTTTATAATTATTTAGAATCTTAAAAAAAATATTTTAGGATATTGATTAGGTCACGATACTTAATAGTTCTACAAATATACTATGTGATATTTATAATCTTAAAAAAATATTTTAAGGTATTAAATGATATTAAAAATATATTACAGGATATTTAGGATCTTAAAATAATTATTTTATGATCTTAAAAAGATATTTTAGGGTATTGAATAATACTAAAAAGATACTTTAGATACTAAAAAAATACCTAATGATTTTAAAAAATTATTTTAGAATCTTGAAAAAAAATATCCTACAGCATATTTGTAGTACTAGTTAGTCCATGAAATATTCTTTTAGTACGACTCAGTACTCTAAAATATTTTATTAAGATCCTAAATATACTGCAGCATATGTTTAGTACCATTTAATATTCTAAAGTATTTTTTAATATCAGTTAATATCTTAAATTATTTTTTAACATTCTAAAATAATTATTATTATTTTTTTGGTGGTGTGTGTGGCCAGGGGGCATCCAATAGAAGCCGGTCCGGATGGCACTCTCTTTAGGCAGCAAAACCATTTTGGTCTGACAATGGGTTTCGTACTTTTAAAAACAACCATTCATTAGAGGAAATTGTGTTTCTTGTTTTTTTAAATCATAAAGTTTATATTTTTTAAAATAATAAAATTGGAATTTATGACTATATATGATTAAAATAAGATGATTTATCATATTTTAATTAATTAAAATATAAATGAGATAACGGTCCTAAAATATATAAGTATCTCTCATTTTGATGAAGACACACTCTACTCAGTCCATAATATATAAGGTAATTTTAGAAGGAGTATATGATTCAAAATATAAGCCACCTTCAATTTAATTAGTGCTCGTTTTTTTTTGGCCCTTATGACTAATCCTCAATTTTCAACTTTACACACTCATTATATATCCTCTATTTCTCATAACATTCTCAATTCAATTAAACATATCTCTAAAGAAGGGTAAAAATGAATTTTTTTTAACATTTTATGACATATTAATTGACTTAACTATGTTTTTAATTTCCTATAATATAACTTAAATTGCATATATCGTAGTAGGATGGACTATATGATATTCTTGGTTTTCTTAAATGTTTATAATTATTCGCTTATATACACTTATACACATTTTTAAATCCTTTTAATTATATCCAACTTGCCAATGAAAATGCAGCATGTGCAGTGTGCAGTCTGGAAGGAGTGTAGCTGTCTAGATCTCAACACACTTGTTAGTGTCCACCCCGACGAATGTGTGAACTAAATATATGCTTTTAGATAATTTGTTATCAGGCTCAACAAAATTTTTAAAAAGGAAATTTTTGCTTATATATGCTTTTAAAAGCCTTAAAAAAAAAACACACACACACACATGATGTTTTTTAGTATCTAAATAAATAATTTTCCTTTTATATACCATTTTGTTATTTTCTTACTGTTTAATGCATCTTAATAAAAGTGCCGACATTAGGACAATAGTCCCCCTCCCTTTTTAAAATTTTAGAGGAGAAATGAGCCAAAATTTTAAACTACCCTTCTTCTCTTCTCTTAAACCAAATAAATAATCTTTTCTCTTCCTATTTCTTCCAACAAATCAAACAATGTAACATACCATCTCTTTCCCTTTGATTTTCTCCTTTCAAACCAAACAAAGCATAGGGTCTTTTGTCTTCCCCATAGGTCACCTCATTTTTTTTCAGAGTCACATCTTTTTTTCCCCCTCTGAAAGCCAAAGATATTTTACCTATTTTTGTACAGATGCTAGTATTTAAAAGAATCTAAAAGTACTGACTTCAAAGTACTCACACTCACCCTTCTTGTAAACAAAACCATCAAGCTCCTTCCTCCCAACAGTATCTGTGTGTTCCATTTGGGTTGCCTCTTTGAACTCTCTTCTCAGTCACACTAGTTTTTGTTGTTGTTGTTCTTCTTCTATGGTCTTCTTGTTCTGTAAAGCAAACTCTGTATCTTTGCTTGTTTGTGTTTGGATCCTTCCTTTTGAGTTTCTCTCTGTTGTGCTGCCACCTCTTGTTCTTCATCCTTAACAACACTATGTGCTTTGATTTTTCTGAACTTCACTCAATACTTAGTTCCTTGTTTCCCCTCTTATTCTTATACTTCAACACTTAGTTTGCCCTGCTTCCTTGTATTTGGATCCTTTCCTTTCTGCTTGATCTTTAGCTAGTTCCATTCATCACTCTTATTCTTTGTGTTCGAAAAAAGAAAAAACCAAAGAAAACTGTGTGCTCTACTTGAATTCCTGTTTTGATTTTTTCTCTCTGGTTTCTGTTGTTCTCCTGGTTCTGGTTCTGGTTCCAAAAAAAAAAAAACTTGCCCAGGCTACGATCCATCTATCCTTGCTGTTTTTCTTTTTGTTTATTTAGTGTTAAAAACAAAGGGAAAAAAAAAAGCAAAAAAAAAACAAAGGAGGCATCCATCATCAAAAGCATCTGTACATGGAGAGGCGTTGAAATCAGAGGATAAGACGTAAGTACTTGTACTCTGCATTATGCAATACTACTTGAGGTTGAAAGTTGGAGTATTTACTATTAATATTGTAGTAAAAATTGGTCAAAAGGACCCAATAATACAAATGTAAAAAGACCAAACTCAAAAATCTGTAATTTTTATCCATAAATCTGCAATTTTCTTTGACGAATATGTATATAGGATAGAGATTTCTTTTTTTTCTTTTATCTAATTTATAAGTCACTATTAATTTTTTTATATAAATGTACAATTTTACTTTGGTTTGAGAGGAGGAGAAAGGGAGGGAAAAAAGATAAATTTTTTATTTTATATTGACCAATTTGTCTTTCAATTTTTTTTTTTTTTTTTTATATTTTAACAATACACTTTTAACAAAAATAAATATTTTTTTTTATTAATGTTGGTAAAATTCCTCCCCTGACATCCCTTACTCCAAATTAAACACACTCTTATTGTTTTTGTATAGATCTAACCACATAACTAGGAATGAAAGGAGCTTTATGTGGCCATAAGTGAGTAGTTGGTTGTGTGTGGAGACAGCTAGCTTGCCTTAAAGGCACGTGCGGTAAGGCAGTAATTATATGTACGAGACATGAAGATAAAATTAAGGCACATGTCAGGGAACACGTCTCCTGCGATAGGCAGGGGGCGTCTAGCCCTGTGGATTGTCTAGATCTCATCTCATCTTGACAATTCGATTTAAATTTTTTTTATCTTTTAATTTTTTAATAAAAAAAGTGTTTTTTAAAAAAATATTAATTGAGAGATTATTTTTATTTTAGATTATTTACTTAATAAAATAATTTTTTTTAAAAAAATTAAATTTAGACTGTTCAGATCTCGCCGGGGGCTCGGGCCCCTGCCTATCTGGGAAACGCGTTCCCACATGTCAGAGCTTGGCTGCAGAAAAGATTTATAATTAGAGTCCACATTTATTCATTCGCTTTAATTTCTTCGCGACTATTCACCGCTCTGCAATTTCTCTGCTCTTCTTTCCTTCTCGCTTTCACTTCACTCTCCAATATTCACGAAAAGCTTTTGATGTTCTTTTTCTTTGCAAAATAATAATACAAAAAAAAAAAAATCAGAGCTTTGGCTTCTGTTTGAGAGTTTTCCTACTGAAGGATTTTATATTTTTCCAAGCTTTTATTTACTTTCTTGTATTTGAATTATTTTCTTTTTACTCTCTTCTCTGTTGGTAATTGTTCTTCTTCTTCTTGTTTAGAGAAAACTTAAATAATAAAAAAACAAGTTCACCGCTTCTTTCTGCGCAGTACGCAGTATTTTTGTATGTTTT
Organism: Acacia confusa; assembly: GCA_037074495.1. Lineage (NCBI taxonomy): Eukaryota > Viridiplantae > Streptophyta > Magnoliopsida > Fabales > Fabaceae > Acacia > Acacia confusa. Next base: position 7,488,247 of record CM073504.1, on the reverse strand, counting down.
TTTTCCTTGTATTTAAATTTCTCATTTGATTTTTTTTTTCTCTACAACCATTTTTGTCTTTTCTTAAAAAAAAAAACAGAAAAAGAGGGGGAAAAAAAGGAGGCTGCGATATCCAAGGCATTGCAACTGTAGCATAGAAATTCCTGAGAGGTACGAATCTGTGCTCCCTTATGCTTATGAATTATGTTTGGCTTCTTAAACTTTCTTTAACTTATTTTGGTCACGTGAAGCATCCTTAAAATTTCGATTCAAGTTTTTAAGTTAGTATATGCCGAGTTTTAATTGTAATTTTCTTCTATTTATAGAAACTCTTACAACTTTTACAATTTTGCAGATCTTTATATTTTCTAATTATATAATTATTAACTTAAATTTAAATTAGTGAATTATATTTGAATATTATTCAGTTATTTAATATCACTCAAATTAATAAATTAAATTAAAAAAACTTGCAAGGACCTAATAAAAAAAAATATATTTGACAATAAAAATTACTTATTTGAAATAACTACTAATACTTAAAATTTTAGCTAATTACAATAACAAAAAAAAAAAAAAATTCACTGAATTTTGGATTCCGAGTAACCTCCCTCGAACCTCCCTCATCTTTAAAAGTTTAAAGCTAAAACCTTTAAAGTCTCATACTTCGATTATTAACTCACCCGCCCTTAAATTTTTCGTTAAATTTAATGGTTTTTGTCATCTCATCATTTTTTTTCCCCAATTGAGCGCTATGACACATCACATATCACTATATCAGTACAACAAATGGGGTAGGGAGTGTCTGCTGCTCCTTGGTACTACGCTCAAATTTTTCCCCTTCCAAAATGGTTTTTGTTTTTGGTTTAATCATTATATGGGCAAAAATTGGTTAAGTTTTCCATTTTTTTTAAAGATTTAATACTTTAAAATTTCATCTTTAAAAATGGTAAAAGGAAGAAAAAAATTGCAATTACCTGCTATTTGTTGCTTATGTTACGATATGATATAGGGAAGACTTTCGTGTTTGTGTATACTCACATCAAGTTTAAAATTAGTTCTATTAACACTACATCTCTCTATGTTTTTTACTGCATTAGTCCTTTGATCATATTGTGATTAATTCCAGGAAAATAAAAATTTATTAATATATATTAATTATAAGAAAGCATATATTGGTGCTGTGTGCGGAGCGGAACAGAACAAATATGTGAATATTAGAAAAAGAAATGAATGTTAGGTGGTGCTATGATACAAGTCAAAGCTAGATTCAATTTTAGCGCTCGTCATTTTCATGGTGGCCACCAAATTTAATTTGGACCCTTTAACGAAAAAATTCATCTTTTTCATGTTACTTTACTTTGTAATTTATTATTTTTAATTTTAAAAAAAATTAGAACAAATAATCTTCTAATCATCACTTTGAAAAAATTTATTATTTAAAAAATTGTCAATTAAGAATATGAATGTAGAAACTATCCAAATTTCGTTTTTATGGTATATATCTTATCACAATCTGAATCAAAACTAGCATTTGAAATTGTATAAAAAAACAAATTTGAATACTTTTACGTGAAAAAACATAAAAAAATACTTTATATATCCTTGAAGGCTTGAAGGTAACATTTGTCCCGGACCGCTGCTGTTGGGTCAAGACACAGTTGATTTTCTGTGTTGTCTAACAAAAATAGAATAATTTTTTTAAATGACATAAATATCTTGAAGTTCAATACATTTGACCTGCTTTGACCAATAATTGTGAAAATATTTTAATATTTATAGTTCAAACTTCTTATATTGATAAGAAAATATCTAAAAAAATTAATAATGTAATACTTAGGAGTCTATTCCAGGTTTACAAATCGGCCCCATAGAATTACAAGTTAATTTTCATACTTTTTGCATGGGCTCTTCATGTTTTACACATTGATTTATAAATCTTTTTTTAAACTCTTTAAATGGACGTGTTCTTTACCATATTAAGTTATGAATTTTGAATTTCGTTTATAAATTTAAAAGGATGACATAACAAATTTAAGAATTCTTGTAAATTGATTATTAAAATTTGAAAAATTAATATAAAAATGATATAAGTTTCCATGAGATTAACGTGTAAATATAACAAGTTGACTTGTCAATATTAAATTATTTATTTTTCAGATATTTCCTTATAATTTAAGAAGTTAAAATTTATCTTTAAATTGAATTTACGATATCTGACTTGTAAGAAATAAATTTAAAATTTCAATAAAAGCATTAATTAAAATTGGGTTAAGTACCAATTTTGCCTCGGAAGTACGCGCCCAGGAGTAATTTTACCCTGGAAGTTTTCGGCGTAGCAATGTTGCTCCGGAAGTATGCGCCCAAGAGCAATCTTGCCCCTTCGTTAAAAACCCTAACATTGACCGTTAGGGTTTTTAACGGAGGGGCAAAATTGCTCCTGGGCGCATACTTCAGGGACAACATTACTACATCAAAACGTAGCAATGTTGCCCCTGAAATATCAAAACATAGCAATGTTGTCCCTTCGTTAAAAACCCTCACGTTGACCGTTCGGGTTTTTAACGGTGGGGCAACATTGCTACATTTTGATACTTCCGAGACAACATTGCTACGCCGAAAACTTTCAGGGCAAAATTACTTATGTGTGCGTACTTTCGGGGTAAAATTAGTACTTAACCCATTAAAATTTTATTATATAATTTTTTTGGATCACATCCTAGAACATGGTAGGTCTTGATGACACATATATAATTGTTTTTGGTTTGGTTCCAAATTGCTTTTGGCAGTACAATCGAGGGAAGGACTTGGAAGACAAGAATCGAAGTATTCAACATCTGATGGAACAGGGTGATAAGTTCAGTCGTGGTGCAAGAAGAAACACAGTGCGTAAAGATATTCAAGAAGCTGAAGACAGAAATGAGAATCAGATTGAAAGTGAAGACACAAAAGGAAAGAAGAAATGGTTTGGTTTGGTTCCAAATTGCTTTTTGCAGTACAATCGAGGCAAGGACTTGGAAGACAAGAAGCAAAGGATTCAACAACTGGTGGGACTGTTTTGGAGAATTCTGGGCTTTGTGTCAAGCATAATTGCATTTACCTGTTTTGCCCTGAGTCCCTCTTTCTATGACTTGTTTGGCAGGTGGAACCTGCTCAAAAACGCCATCTACGGTGTCGTTAGCTTGATCCTAACTACCTCGACCCTACTAATCAAGAAATGCCCCAGATTTACAAGATCAGTTCTGATGAAAGCAAATGTGGGTTTTCTGGTTATGATGCTCACCTCTCTCTGTTCCATTTGGCAAGACCGAGTTAGCGAAAAGGTGAACGACGAAAAGGGATCGCGTGGCAGAATCCTAAATATGTGTTCGTTTGGGGCATTTGGTTTGATGTCGCTGAGCTTGTCGAGACAGCTTGAGCTTGGATTTGAAGTGGGCGTCTTCAATTTCTTATTGGGGAGTTTCTTGGTGTTACTCATGAAGATGAACTTCAAATTGGCCCCACTCGCAGCAATCTTGTGCTACGTCATTATAAATATCAGATCCTTCTCAGATTTTTTAATGGAAAAGCTTGGGCGTGCTAACTCTAGTGACACAGTGCTACCTGAAGATATAGAGAGTGGTTCCCGCAGTAAGACTGAATTCAATCCTTTACATTCCCTTAATTATAGTTCCTCGAACAAGAAATCCTATCTGAACTGAACCCTGAAATTGAATTGCTCTCAGGAGGGAAATTAAAACTTGTTAGTAAATAAGATACTTTCGTGCCTTCAAATATTTTTTATGACTTTTGCTTTGTTCATATTATTCTCATCAACAGATGTTCTAAAGCATTCTCTGCACATGTTATTCTCATCAACAGATGGTCCAGAGCATTCTCTGCACCAAGGGATTTCTGATACTTCAGATCGTGTTGCGTGTTCAACTGTGTCACTTAAGGACAGAAAGTTGAAATATGGAAAACTGACGGAGGCGTTGAAAGATGACAATAAGTTTGCGATTGGACTGTATGGGCTGGGGGGAACAGGCAAAACCACAATGGCAATAGAAGTAGGTAAAGAAGTTGCAGAATCAAAGGTGTTTGACAAAGTCATCTTTTGTGTTGTTTCAAGGGATGCAAACTTGAAAAAGATTCGAGAAGATATTGTAAAACACTTAAATTTTTTGTTAAAAGAAGGAACAGATGAACAGGCACAAGAGTTTTGGAAAAGGATTCGAGGCAATATTGCAAAATACTTAAATTTTCCTTTAAACGAAGGAACAGATGAATCTGAGCAGGCACAAGAGTTGTGGAAAAGAATAGTAGAAGGTGGAGAAAAGGTGCTTATCATACTTGATGATGTGTGGCAAAAGCTTTCATTGGAAAAGATAGGGATTCCCCTTGGCCGTCATGGCAAAAGTTGTTGTTCTATGTTGCTTACCACACGTGATCAGAGAGTTTGTTTGGATATGGGATGCGATGAGATTATTGAACTTGAGGTCTTAAGTGAAAAGGATGCAGTTGATCTTTTCCTATCTTATGCTGGCCAGAGCATACATGATTCTTCCAATGATTTTAAGGATGTGGCTTTAGATATTGTCAAGGAGTGTGGAAGATTACCAGTTGCAGTTGTAGCAGTGGGAAAAGCATTGAATTCTAGGCCTCTAATAGAATGGAAGGAGGGTTTGGAAAGATTGCGGAATTTTGAGTTAATTTGTAATGTTGATGAACATTATAAAGCGGCTTATAATTCTTTGAGATTAAGCTATGATTATCTCAAGAATGAAGAAGCCAAAAAAATCTTGCTCGAAGAAGCCAGGAAACTCTTGCTTTGATAAGACTTGCACTGATGAGGATGAAATGAAGTTTAACCAAAAGTCGTCATCTCAAATATTTGAAGGACATGATCTGATGAGGCCATTCAAAATGATGAAGGAAGGTGCTGATATGGAAGTTGACTTGTGTTGTGTATCTAAACTTGTTAGAGATATTAGGTTAATATTAATTGATTAGTTAGTTAGTTAGAGTCCTAGTCTATATAAAGGGTATTAATTAATATAATTTAATGTGTTGGAAAATTAGATCCTCACCATGTTAGAGAGAGATTAATTTGAGTCTCTTTCTCTAAAGTGGGAAGTCTCTCCTAGATCCTTAGAGGTAGGTCTTGATGATAGATTAGAGATAATTCAAGTGGGTTATAATTTATACAAGTATGTTGCTCTTATATGATTAATGCAAGATTCTTCATTTTCTTTATTATGTTTCTCCAATTATATTTGAGAACTCATTGTTGATCTTCAAGACAATAAAGATGATGTGAGTGTCGCTCTTGTTGACTTGGAAGCCTGATGAGCCACAAATTCAAGCACAAATTGAGCTTGAAATTGATCAAATATAAGTAAAAAGTTGCATGAATACTAAGCTAAAAACATGGTTTTGATGTCAGGCATACCTCACAAGTGTTCCTGTGTGTTTTGCAGGTTTTATCCATAAAAAGAAACTATTTGGAGACTCCGCGGAAGTCAAAAAGTGGAGCCAGAAAGAGGAAACAGTAAGTTGGCGCCCAGGGCGCCAAAACTGGCGCCCGGGGTGCCAACTCTCTCTCCATTTGGGAAAAATGGCGCCCAGGGCGCCAGAATTGCGAAAATATGATTTTTAACATTCTAGGGCCCGAAAAAGGAAATAAAATTTATATTCTTTAATGTTTTTGAAATCCAAGTGGCCCTAGAATATAAAAAGAAGAAACCCTAGCTAAGAGAGGGACCTTCTTGACTTCTTGAACTCCTGAGCACAAGAAACAACCCTACGTATTGGAGAAATAGGATCAAAGCTTCACCGTGGAGATCAACCTTCCCCAATCATTGAAGACCCGTTCTCTCTTCATCTTTTCTTCTTTATTTTGTTGATTTAGCCATGCTTGGCTAATTTCCTTTTTGTAGTTAGGGCTAGGATGAACCCTATGCAACTTTGAGTATTTGATTAATTTCTTGATTGGATCTTGGTTTCTTTGATTGAATGAATTTTCTGCACTTAAAGTTTTCTTGAAGGATTGATCACCCTTTTAGATTAACTATAGGTTGATGTATGACAATAGAGATGTTGGTGCATCTAACTAGAACTTGTTAATTCATCGTAAAATTGCATGACCTAGACATAGGCTTACGAATTTATGCGATCATAGGATTCTGGTTCAAGATCTGATCTTTCTAGGCAATACTAAGACATTAGGTTGTTTTTAAAGATAAAATAGACTAAGGTAGCATCAAGAAATTGAGACTTAGTCTAACCTTAGAGAATCGATCGTCAATTTGGGAATCATAATCAATTAGGGTTTCAATTCAAATACTTAAATGAGCATAAGGGGATTCTGAGCCCTAGCTGCGCTTTTCTTGATTATTGATCTTTTCTAAACGTGTTCTTGAGATTCTTGATCTTGAGTTTTTGGTTTTCTTTAAATCTTTAAATTCTTGATTGGTTATAACTCATCTTTGATCACTCAAATTGCCCAACTAAAGCAAAAATAGCGAAACAGTGTTTGAAATACTATTCCTCGTGGGACGATACTTTCTCACTATTTTATTACTTGTAATGACCGGTGCACTTGCCGAAGTCGCCCCTATCAAAGCCTCATTGAAGATAGATTTCTTTGAAGAAAGTAGACGTCTCCTTCATAATACTCTCACCATATTGTCCTCCCATTGTTTTGAAGATGGAGAGCTTCTTGTCATGGCCTTCAATACACAATTCAATCTCTACAAGAGGAAATCCAGATTGTTCTTTCTTCATTGACCCTAGCCTATGCCCCCGTTGACTCATTCACTAGGCTTGAACAAAAGGAGCTTGTGATTAAATAGCTCTCACAATGAGAGAGAGATGCCAAAACTCTTTTATCTGACATTAACAACACAGAATTCTATTGCTGAGTCTCAACTGAATGAAGTAGAGTTGAAGGAGTAGATCTCTAAGTTACAAGCTGAAGAAGAGTGTTTATCTCTTCAAGTACAGGAGAAGAAGAGTGTTTATGATACAATAGGGTTCACAATGGAGTTTTTGGTAATGGAAAAATTGGACGCTAACTGGTCTTGAGAAGAAGAGTGTCTATGATACAATAGGGTTCACAATGGAGTTTTTGGTAATGGAAAATTTGGACGCTAACTGGTCTTGTTTATTCAATTTGAAGAAAACTATGATACTGCTTGGAGTCCATCTCAAGCAAAACCTTTGATGATTGAATATTGTTGTCAGAGTAGTACGTAGTCAAATTTATAAATTGAGTCGTATCATTGTATGTTAATATTAAGTGAGTGGTGGTCGACTGCTAACAAAATCAAAAAAAATCAAAAATCAAAGAAAAAGGAAAAACAAGGTGTGTGGCTATAAGTACTTCTTGTCATCATACATTTAATTGTATTATAGTAGAGCTTTTTTGGATTGGGTCTTGTGGTTTTCATCTCTCATTTTCACCTTAAAAAAATTGTATTCTTTTGTTTTTTTTTCTTCCCTTTATCTATTATTCACTTGACATATTATTTATTTAATATTTTAAAGAATTTTAAATGCATTATCTCAACTCACCTTTATTAAAAACAAAAAAGAAAAGTTAAGTATATTATATTATACTTGAGCAAATTATCTTCCAAACACACTTTTAGTATAACATGTTATTACAAAAAAAGCAATCGCCAACACCGTCTAAAATATTTTGCGACACTAACTCCCCTTATCTCCCCTCAAACATGATCAAGGTAATCTGGCTTCCCAATCGCCCTTAACAAAATGTCCATCCGTGTACCTGACGTGAATGAACCTTGGCTACTCTGCTACTTAAGTGCATCCTGTGTCATAAGATTTTTCATAAATAATAACTAAACTCTTATAATATGAAACAATTGAGGCTATTTAATACTTCTAATTTAACTACTTACAATCTTTGAGGCAACATCAGCAACATCTGCATTTATGTATCTGTCACCCTTCATTCATAAAGCTTTCCATTTTTTGTGATGAGGAGGACGATCAGCGGCCTTGATAACAATGGAAGGATTGGATTGGGCAGCTTCCTTTATTCTCTCTAACTCTTCTTCCATCATCCTTTGTTTAAGCTTTTAATAGCAACTTCTAGACAGGAATGTGGATACTTATTTCCCCCTTGCCTCTCTTTATTAGCTTGACTTTTTTCCTGTGACATAAAAACAAATAAAACTAAGCCTATAATGTCAAGTAGATTCAACTAAAAGATAAGATATGAAAGAATTTTTACAAGAAATTAAGGATTTTGCCGTGACGCTACAAACTCCCTCCAGTCCTCAGGAGAAATGTAATCATGGTTCTTACATGGATCCTCGTTCCTCTTTGACCCTTAAATATACTTTCTATTGAGCTTGTTCTTAAAATCTTTCCAACGTAGACGAACTTCACCTATCCAATGCTTGTTCATCTCCATATTGTTAGGAACATCATACGTTTGCTACAAGGTAAAAGAGAAGATAATTACATTTCAAGTAATAAGGCTAAAGATACAAATGCAGATATATCGAAAGCGAGATACCAAAATTTGTGCCCAAATCAACTCCTTTGTTTTCTTAGGAACCAACTTCCAACTAGAGTATATAATGCGAACTTTGCTTCGAGCCAGATAGCCTACATTTGCATCGAAGTCCACATGTAGCCTCTTTTTTTACTGCCACGACGTGCAAGTAGCGCACCCTTCTTGGTGCTACCTCTACCCCTTCTCACAACAGGTTTATCAACTCTATCACCCGTTGACTCGTCAGAGCTGGACATATTCATGTTCATCAAAGACAAATCAATGTTATATAGGTTATTAAATAATAAACAAATTAAAAAAATGAACTAATATGTTAAACCACCACAAAAATAACATAGTACTATTTCATAACCTAAGATGTTAACGATTTCACAGAAGATTTTATTTTATATGGTTTCCCATATTCCGTCACAATGACCATTTCTTTCAACATATTCTTCATCATCTACCAATTCTACTTCACGTGTTGTAGGTGGATTTGTTGTGAAAGGAAGTGTATCGTCAAGGTTCAAGGATTCTTCACCATACTTCTGTTTTTTACTTTGAAGTACAATGGATATTTTTTTATTTGCAGGGTCTGTAACATAAAACACTTGTTTCGTCTGGCTTACTAGAATGAATGGCTCATCTCTATGATCAAGTCTTTGAAGATCAACTGAGACAAATCCAAATTTAGGATCTATTACAATAGCATTATTGCTAACTCACTTACATTTCAATAAAGCAACTTTGAACTTGTTATAGCTCATCTCCCATATTTCTTCAATAAGTCCATAATAGGCCATTGATGCTAATACCGGGTTTTTGTCTTTCGAACTCAAAAAGTAAATGGATTCAGCTTCAACCATCACCCTACTATTTTGCACAGAACTTCTGTCATCTTGGCTTTTTGTGTAGAAAGAATATTCGTTTATATCATAACCGCTCCAAGTTATGACTTGAAAAGAAGGCCCACAGGAAAGCCACTTGATTGTATCCGATACATCGGTCTCATGTAATACCTTCTCCTTGAACCACTTTATGAGTGTCTTCTTTTGCTCATTAGCTATCTGCATGTCATTCTTCCTTGGATTTATATTCTTTAAACTCTTTCTGTGTTCATCAATGTATGGTTGAACTTCTTCCATATTATTCAAGATCTACAAGTGCGTTTGCAATACCTCGTCACGAGGCATATTCTTCAGTTTGATTCCTTGAGTTCCCTCACTTATCCCCTCGTCATGTTGAGATTGTATCGTCGCCCCTGATAGATAATCTTTGTAAAAGTCCATAGCCTCCTCAACTTCATATCTCAACTATTGAGGCTTCCGGTCGATAAGGATTTTTAGAATACCCTTTTCAGGTCTTCATGTATCGCTCGAAAGGGTACATCCACCTTAGGTAATATGGACCGCAGAGCCTTACCTCCCTTACCAAGTGCACTATCAGGTGCACCATTATATCAAAAAATGGAGGAGAAAAATGCATCTCTAGTTGGGACAAAATAATATAACCTTCATTTTCCAATTCAACCAACTTTTCAATGTCAATAACTTTGTTATAGACATCATTAAAAAAAGTACTCAATTTTGTTATAGTGGTTCACATTTCATCTTTCATAATGCCTCTAATAACTATTGGTAATAGTTGTTGTATCAACACATGATAATCATGGGACTTCATTCCCACTAATTTCAAATCGTCCATTGAAACACACCTTCTCAAATTAAAAGAATATCCTTGTGGAACCTTAATGTCATATAAACACCCACAAAAGCTTTTTTTCTTTGATTTTGATAATATATGAGCTACTAGTTCCATATATGCCTTCTTCCCATCTTCCATTACTTGTGGCTGTAACTATTCTCTTATTCCCATATCAACTAGGTTTAGTCTCACAATAATTACATCCTTAGTCTTCCTTGGTATGTGCAAAAGAGTACTGACCATGCTATTGCAAACGTTTTTCTCCACATGCATCATATCAAGACTATATCTCACATCACGACTACGCCAATATGCAAGATCAAAGAAAATTGATCTCTTCTTACATATATTCTTCTCACCCGCAATCCTTTACTGCTTACCCAATATGACATTGATAAGTTTCACCCAACTATAAACTTCATCTCCGGTTGATGCCTTTGGAGCCGTTCTATGCTCCGATAAGCCGTTAAAACGCTTTTTTAACTTATGATATGGGTGGAACCAATGAAGAAACCTCCTATGGCTGAGGTAGACCATTTTTTTCCTATACTTTAGTTGATGGAAGTTTGTGTCTGCTTCACAATTGGACATGCTTTGTACCCCTTCACACTATACCCTTGAAAAATTTCCATATGCAGGAAAGTCGTTTATTGTGGTAAAAATCATTGCACACAACTTGAAGGACTCCTTCTTATATGCATCAAACACATTTATGCCTTCATCCCGCAACTTCTTCAAATCCTTAACCAAAGGCGCCAAGTACACATCGATATTGTTTCCGGGCTATTTTGGTCCAGAAATCATCATAAAAAAAAACATCACATACTTGCATTTCATACATAGCCAGGGAGGTAAGTTGTATATTACAAGGAGAACCAGCCATGCACTATGGATGCTACTAAGAGTTCGATACAGATTGAAGTGATCTGTACAAAGCCCCAGCCGAAAGTTTCTTGGCTCACTGCCAAATTGAGGGAACATTTTGTCTATTTTCTTCTATTGTAGAGAGTCAATTGGGTGTCGAAGATATTTTCCATCAAATATTCTCTCATCAGAATGCCAACTCCACTTCTTCGCAGTTGCTTCACTAGTAAACAGATGCTTAAACCACAGTATTATTGGAAGATATCACAATGCTTTCAAAGGTTGCCTTTTTGTTGTCTTATCTTCAAAACCACCACCTTTCTTTACTTTGTATCGTGAAGTTTTACACTTCAAACAATTACTAAGGCTTTCATACACATTTTTGTACAATATGAAGTCATTAGGACAACTGTGTATCTTTTCATACTCCATGCCCATTGTCGACAAGATTTTCTTCGCCTCATACATACGATTTGGAAGTACATTATCATCTGGCAAAATATCACACAACAATTCAAGCAACGGCGTGAAATTACTATCAGTCCACCTACAAGTTACCTTTAAGTTGACAAATGTAAGGTCCCAGTCAACCGTGTAACTTAGTACACCCAGAGAACAAAGGTGTCTCTGCATTACTTCGCACGTTATCATATCTACGATGTGTATCGAAGGTTTATTCCATCACAAAGTAGGTTATCCCATATATTATATCAGCAATATCCCTTTGAATCCCATTTAAATAATTAATACATGGACAATAATACATCCCCATTTTTGTAGCCACATTCCTTCTAGCAAATTCAATAAACTCTTCCACCCCATTCTTATATTCTTCACTAGTTCTCAAAGCATTCATCCAACTATGACCCATTTTATTACCACCTAAGACATTTCCAACAACAGTCAAGTTCATAACAATTGCAAGAATGACGTTTTTTTTCTCAATCTTGTAAAAAAATTTCGGCAGCATTTCCCCTCAACAGATGACATCCCAAAATTTCAACAACAAACCATTCTAGCTTAATTCAACAAAACTAACTAACTAAGGCAATTTAGATATCAGCTATTAAATCCAATAATTTCATCAATACAAAATATAAAAATATATCTAAGTTGTCTAAGTCATAAACTATAAATTATGGACTTCTAAGCATCATTATTCATACTACAAAGTTTACCTAATTCAATGCACATCAACCAAAAAAAAAAATATATATTTAACTATAATTACCTCAACTTTAAATTCCAATGCTTGAAATTTATTTGCTCTATTCAACCTAAAGACAACAACAAAAAAGACAACATTAGAATTATTCAAACTAACATATGAGAGGGAATAATTGTATGACAAAAGGAACATGATTAAAAATACCTACCCTAGGAGCCCTCAAGCTCTTGTGGGTTGCTGTCGTGACCAATTCACAATACTCAAAAGGGTTATTAGATTTGTCACAAAGGCAATTTATTGGATTCAGTTTCTTGCAAAAATGTCAAGCCATAGTCAAGTCATGTAGGTATATGTCAAAATTTCAGTGAAATAAAAAAGGCAGCCTAAAAAAGCCATCAAATTTACCACTAGGATTGGGACATGGTCCCTTAGGTATTGAAAAGTTCTTTGCAAGAATGAGCCAGAGACAGAAAACTTGACAGTTGTATCAGAGAAAAACTTGGCAATAAAGATAAGGAGAGAACAAGCTAGATATCATGGAGCATAACCTATGAGCAAACTGATGACAAGGTGCAAAACAAAAACCATAAGACCAAACTCAATAAACAAAGAAATAAGAAACTTGGTAGAATTCAATGCAGGCAATCACATTGTAAATTCAATGCTTAACAATCACATTGTTAACTAGGGATGCTAGCAATTACAAAGAAAACTTAGGTGAAAGCAAAGTATAAATTTTGCAAAATCCCAAAAGTTTTAGCTGGAATTACAATCTTCTCTATTTTTAAATTTAACACTAACCTTTTGTAGTATTGCTAAAATCCCTAATTCAAAGAAATCATAAAACGAACTTAATCAAAACCAAACGAAACAGAATCAGATCGAGAAAAAGAAGACAAAATTTAAAAAAGAGTGATTGAGGGTCGAAGATGGATGGCAAAGTGACTCAACATTCCTACAAGTACGATTTATGCCTCTTCTTCTCTCAATAGAAAATAGAACTAGTAGAAAATATCTTTAGAGGAGTAAAAATGGTACCTGAAGTGAAGATTGAAGTCAGGGCACGAAGCACGGGCTTATTAGAGAAAGGAGAAGGAGGGGGAGGTGTTGGAAATAGAGAACGCAAGCCGAAGGATGTTGCGAAAACGGAAGACGGAGGAGACGGAGCTGTCGTATGTGCACAATGTGAGGGCAAAATGAAAGCGGGGGGAGAGTGAGGGTGAGCGATTGATTAGGGCATTGGCTAGGGTTTTGTTCGACTTGAATGAGAGAGTAGGGGGAGGGGGCTGAGTGTGTAAGGAGACGAGTGAATAGCCTGAGTGTGTGAGAGCCAATCAAGGAGATGAGTGAATAGAAATGAGTAATTGATCAATTTTGGCGTCTTGAAATATTACACAGGATGCCAAAAAATTAATTAAGGCGTCCTTACATACTATAAGGATGCGTTAATTAATTTTTTGGCGTCTTGAACAATGTCTAATGACGCCAAAAAATCCCATTAAGGCGTCCTTCTATGTATTCAGGACATGAACGTGAACAATGTCTAAATTATAGTTTAGGATGATAAATACATAGAATTCATCAATATAATTACAAGAATACTATTGCTCTCACTTTTAACTTTCTTTTAAGAAATAAGAACATCTTTTAAGGTAGTAGTAACTCTTTTTTGTAGTAGTGACACTTTATAGACTGGCAAATGTGATACTTGATTGGTCTCTAATGGAAAAGTTGGTTCTCACACACACACACACACAAAAAAGTCTACCAACTTAATTGCCATGCATATAAACTAGAAAATCCACAGTTGCTGAACAAAAATTATTACAGTAATTTTGTCACTATATCCTTTGATGAGATCACAGAGAAACTCATGTGACAAAGTAAATTATGGTGTAGAATTCAAATGATAATGTAAATAGATTTTTATATCTCAAAGATTTAACGGGAAATCAAATCATTATTGATTGCAATATAATGATTTGGAAAGAGAAGAAGTATCATATTCTAAAATCAAATCATTATCCACCTGGGGATGTATATATATGTATTAAGTATTGGCTCTTTAATCCTAATCAAATCATTTTTTGTCTTGTACGTTCAATTGATTCAACGAATTCACATTTTCATTTTATTATTATTAATGTTTGTTCTTTTTTTCTTCTTTTAGTTTCTCCTTTGTCCCTCCTTTTTTGCAGCCTCTGACCTTAGCCTCACATGGGCTCATACCTTAAATAAGTGAAGCCCAACCGCCATGACTTAAAGCATCTTACTCATCAACTATATAAATAAAGCCACCCATTGAAAGTTTTCCTTTGCTCGCTCCTTAAGCATTTTTTCATTTAGTTTTTTTGACCCGAATTCTAAAATATTTTCCAATCCTAGTTACATGATTAACTTGTAGAGATTAAAGAAATTACTTTAGTTATATATTTTACACAAAGATACAATATTGGTGGGAAACCATGTTTTGATTTGTGTTTAATTGGTGGTGTTACTATTGTAGATGAAGAGAGTGAAGTTGGCGAAGAGGAAAAAGATGGGTTAGATGGTTGGAAGAAATTGAGATGTTAGATAACTTGTTAGCTGTTTCTTTACCGAATACCAAGAAGGCCTTATAGAGATCTCATCACAAACCCACTACTTTTTAGGGTTTATGTTTGAGAATATCTAATATATATTTGTATTATCTGGTTTTTAATACTTTATGGAATACAAAATTCTAATTTGTTCATTCTATAGCTGTATAACTTATTTATGATTTTTATGCTTTCTAGTTTATTTTGTTGGCAACATTGTTGTTTATATCTCATTTTGTCTAGGTATAGTTTTTTTGGATTATTTTTGTATTTATTTGTTCATATACACTTTTTTTTAATATACTATTCAATATTGTTTATTTCATACTATTATTTTTCTTTATTTCAATATAGTATTTTATACTGATATCCATTCCCAAATTTCTATATGTATTTTTTAAGGCTCTTCCAACGAAGACAATAATTAAATAAAATTTGGTCAAAATTTTCAATATACCTTTTTTTCATTTCATAATTTTATATTTTTTTAGGAATTGAATTTTGCGACCGAAATAAATTCCGTCGCAAAAATGCATATTTTTATTATAGCTGTAAAACTCTATATGATTATTATTTTATATTTTTATCATATGCAAATTTTTATTGAAATTTATTTACTTTTTTAATTATATATATATATATATATATATATATATATATATATATATAATTTTAATTTTTTGTGATTTTTTTAAATTTTATTTTTTTTAATTAAAATGATTTTATCTGATTTTTTTAATAAAAAAATGAATTTTGCGAGTTGCAAATTTTGAAATTTGCGACGAAATTTTGATTTTCCGTCATAGTTACGACGCTTTTTTTGCAACAAATGAATTTCGTTGCAAATTCTACCACAAACCTTTTTTGTGATGGAAATTTGGTCTTTTGCAACAGAATTCTTCTGTCACAAAAAACCAAATTTTTTGTAGTATCCGTCTCTATCTTCTTCCTTCCTTATCAACCATTAACCTCCATTTACCTCTGGAATCTTCTTATTTCAAAGATCAGAACAGGTTTATGACATTCCACTCAGATCAGTGACTCCATTTTTTTCTGGTGAATTCATGGCTTGCACAGAAATTTCTGTGTTTCATCTTATTCAAATGATGCTTGAAGCCATGAGAAGCTAATATTTCTGTTTCTTGGACAATGGAGTTTTGTTTCCCTATAATTCAAAAGAGAATGATTTGTTGTTGTACTATATTTTATTTTAATTTGTGGGAAAATTTGTGATTTGACCCTGAGTAAGGTTGTGTTAAATCATAACATACGGATTATCAGTTTAACATAATTAGTTAACTAATAATTAAAATTAACTAGGATAATGGTCATGATAAAATTGTTTCTTTTTCTACAGGACAATTTTGCCCCCTTTAACTCTTATTTTTAAGTGTGGTGGTCAAGGACTCGGTGGTTATGGGTTTTCGGTATAAAATGTAAAATCATTATAAGCGGTCCAAAAAGAATAATAAATACTCCAAACTCAGGGAACAGCTTTTATTCAATCTAAAGCAATCATTCTGATGGTTAACCAATATGTCATCTCAACTAATTCACGAAAAGTAAAAATCAGTAATTAACTTATTAAATTTATCTTAAATTAGAAAAATTCTCCTTTATCCATATCAAATAAGATTTTTAAGGAGATACAAAAAAATAATGTGACCACATTGAAACCTTAATTATATGGGCAAAAATGACAAATAAATGTTGATTGTTCTCCAGATGATTTACACTCTGGATCAAATCCTTTTTCTAAAAATGACTTATATTATAGGTGATGGAATATTATACATCAAGTATAGAATGTGAACATGAATTAATTTTTGTAAAAAAATATATTACTTCCAATCATTAATAGAAAACATCGTTTTTAGTATAAACTGTACTGCAAACAAAGCGTCATTATAAAAAGTATGAAGGAAGTAATAAATCATTCAAAAGATGTAACTGAAAATAATGATATGAAATCAGATACCGCTAGTAGTGAATGTTGGAGAAATGAATCACGTCGTCTCACCCGGAAGTGGCTCCCATTTACTTCCCTTCCCATCCTCTTTCATCCTCTTATTCATCTCAACCTTTGGATCAAAATATCAATGGTTCAGATTTTGTCTTTTATAAAAATATTATTTTTTAACTTTTTAATATTTTATTAATATTTTTTAAAAGATAAAATCTGAACCGTTGATATTTTGATCCAATGGTTGAGATGAAGAAAATGATGGAAAGGGAAATGGATGGGAGCCAAATCCCGGCCGACCCATGTGTTATGATGATGGTTAATCCCATTTCCCAAGTAACATTCTTGTCCCTAACATTCCACAAGTAATCTAACCCCTACGCGTTACTTTTTGTTTTTTGTTACATCCCACGCGTTACTTGATCGATCGATCATTTCATTCAATAAAGCCCACACAGTACTTGGCCTTGGAGTGGTCCCCACGAGCAATGACTTTTGTAAGATGGTCACTTCATTAAATCTTTATTAATGCCCAGCTTTTTAAAAAAACATAATTATAATATTATTATAAAACTGATGAAAATAAGATAAGAGATTATAGAGAAAAAGTAAGGAGAGAAATTCTCATTTTACTCACATATGAACAGTTACAGAAGACCTCTATTTATAGAAGGAAAATGAGAATTAAATGTAATTTCCACCTCTGGGTCATTTGGTGTAGTTTTCTCCAAAAACCATAACTATTCAGTCACGGATTGCATTCCCGTGAGAAGTGTTATAATTGTGTGCGGGTCCCACCAAATAGTAAATCACTATGCGTGGTACTATGCGTGGGTCCCATATCATCTTGTAATATTTGGAGATCGGGAGTCAATGGACATCCACATAATCAGTATATTTATAACACTCCCCCTTGGATGTCCATTATGAATGTGCCTCGTTAAAAACTTTAACTAGGAAAAACCCAGTGAGATAAAAACCTAGTCAAAAAAAAGAGTACATCATTCATTGATACACTGTTGAGTGTTGCCTCATTAAAAACCTTTCTAGGAAAAACCCAGTGGGACAAAACCTAGATAAGGGAAAAAGAGTACAGCGTGTATCGTCTTCCCCTCTTGATTACATCATACATGCTCCCCCTGATGACTACATTGCTTCAATATCATTCTGAGCATATCATCCTCTCTATCATCAAATATACTTTCGTTATGGAATAATAGAAACGTCCGATCTGATTGTTCATTGTATACCTGCAAGATCTAAATCTTTCAAGTGAAATTATAATAATCTTTTCATAAATATACATGTGCATATAGAACTTTAATAAATGTTTATTCAGATAATAATGCCACATGCACTATAAATGCTTCATGCCATATATGAATTCATTGAATTGATTATTCTCGAGAATTTGATGCGTCTAGCATCTTGAGTCCTTCTGGGACTTATACTTCTGGCATATTTAGTCCTTTGGGGACATATGCTTTTGGCGTCTTACATCCTTCAAGAACATGTGCTTTTGACACACACTAATATATTGTGGCTCATGATCCTCATTATCATTCATTACAGTATATGTTATCATATAAACATAAATATCATCAATGTTGACTTTATTTTTCGGTTTCATCGGGTTTCATTTATTGAGATCTCTTTATATTCACATATATTAGGTTCCTGGGTCTCTTCTAGGACCATAATATTCAATTCTAGAAATAACATCTCTTCTGGAGATAACATCTCTTCAGGAGATGACTCTTCTAGAGCTTTTCTTAATTATCCTCAATTTGATCATCTATATTCTTATAGCTCCTTTTCTCATTCGAGGATTTTTATCTTTAAAATCGATGGACTTGCAACACTTCTGGTGTGCTTTATAACAATTCATATAGGAGCATTTGCAGTTGGGACATGTGACTTTGTCACTTTCTTTAGGTCAGTAAATGCTTCTGGCATTCGATTAACTAAACTCAGCAATTGAATTATCATTTTGAATTTTTAGTGCACATTTTTTTGTACAAGGATCAATAAGAGCCAATGATAATTCATTCCACTTTATCTCTTTACCCAATCTACTTATTTTTCTCCCCCTAATCAAATCATATAGTATATATCCATCTGTGTACATTGTATTGGATTAATAATCATTGCATATTGAAAACTTTGCAAGATGGAATTAATCTGGCTCCTGACCGAAAGCCAATTATACGGGGAGAATTTTGTTGGCTTATATAATTGCTGCAAATATATATAAACAATGTTCTCATAATCATTGATCTACTCATATATGATTTCTGGATCATTCAATCTGGAAAATTGCGCGCATAATATATTGCAAATTTCTAGTTGCAAACATCACTGCAAACTTTGCAGACTTATAATCTCATATATAATCTTTCAATTTGATATATTTCCAGAAATTCATTTCCAATAATTATTTCTATCTAAGAACAAGCAGCACATAATATATGACTCGGATGATCAAACAAGTCATGCCAACTTTCCATATGATTTATCATCAAATCTAATATTCATTTTGGGGGAATCAACATAGAAATATTCACAAAGAATTATCACATAAATATTCACACTTGATATATATCATTCTCCCCCTCAAGTGTGAGACCTTAAAAATTAATTCATGGAATTTCCATACAATATTCCATGATAATAGCATATATGATATCTATTTCATTAAAAGTCCACAGATTTCTTAATGCATTATTAATGCATAATTTTGTTACTTCTGGTAACAAAATTTCCATTTTCCAGAATCAACAAAAAATTATATATTAAATACAAAATCATCAGGTGTATGATTGCAGATTTACGAGCGCAATATTGTGTAATCACAAGCGCATCACTGTGGAATCACATGCGTAACAACTCAGATTGTCGTATGCATATAAAGTCAAAAAGATTCCAGGCTCGTGCTTTATAGGGAGCAGATCTGCAGAGATTTAACAGGACTGCGCAAATCTGCAGAGATTCAATAGGATTTAATTCGACTATAAATAGAGGAAGGCAAACGAACATGCCTCACAAACACTCAAGCATCTGATAATATCAACTACCAGATACTCACACATATTTCTCTAAATTCTATTGCCATGGCAACACCAAGCAATTTTATCCCAGTTTCTGATACATCCGAAACAGCATTACTTGATGCTTTGTTGTATGATGATCAGCCCAACATGTCATTTACTTCTTTGTTATCTTCTAATCCTTTTGAAATGTTTATTCATCCTTTTACTATTCCTCATTCTGCTTCAAATTTACCTACTTCTCCCCCAAGAACAAGTGTTCTTCCACAATCTACAAGGATTGAAGGTACAACTGAAGCAGGTTCATCAAGGAGGCCTGTTAAGAGGTGTAGAACTATGGCAGAACTAATAAAGTCTACCAATTCAGTTCAGCCAATAGTGACGGCAATTAATCAACCAGCATTTACTAGCCAACAAACTATCATCAGCCTGCCAGCAACAACCAGCCAGACAGCAACAATCAGCCAACAAACAACCACTAGCCAGCCAGCAATAATCAGTAAGCCAACAACTACAAGCCAATTAGCAACTACTAACTTATTGGAATGTAGTTGTTGTCATGTTTTACGGGAAATAATTCATACCAACGGACTTCAATATCATAAACTTGAAGTTCACGGGAGGAAGATAGGTATGATTTCCCATGCTGTTTTATTTGAAAATGTACAGGATAAATCTTACAATACTGACAGGCTTCCAATGTTTGATTTTAGTAATAAAAATTTTGGAGAAATCAAACATTTTCTGACACAGTATTGTATAGATTTACAAGCATCAGGATATAACTTGATGCGTGATCTTGTATTGGACTATCATGAGGTCCTTTGTGTTGGTTCGGAATGGGCTAAAAATCCAAATGAACTACCGCGGAGTTCATTTCAAACCAATATTGAAAATCCATTAGATAAAGGAAAACAGCCCGCGGTTAATATTCCATATGATATATCATCCCTTAATCAGGGTGAATTATATAGATTAACAATGGAGCAACGGGAAAGAATAAAGAAAACAACACACCATGATTTAAGTGATTATTTTCACTTAACTCTAGACCATGCGAGTAAACAATTAAATATGTCTACTCACACCATACAAAAGATCTATCAAAAAGGAGGGTTAACTGAGTGGCCACACAAAAAGCTTAAGAAACTTATGATGCAAATCTCGATATTATGAAGAGCTTTGCCTCATCTGGATCCCATCTCAAGAGAAGCAAAAGAAGAAGACATCAAATATCTTCAAAATGAGATGATTAAGGTTTGTAATGGAGTTGAGCCACTCGCTATTAAACTTTGTTGAAATAATATTTCCTTTTGTTTAATTATTTTGTTTATGAATATTTTTTTTCTCGTATTTATAAAAATTGTTATAATTATCTAAACACAAAATAATAATAAAATAATCATAATCACAATTTTGCTACTGCAAGAACAAATTGGATATATATATTTACAATCATCCATGATCATACAATCCCTTGTCTCATAATTTGAGGGAATATATAATGCCAAATATACAATTTTGAGGCCTTTCTACTACTGATGGCATACAAAATTATGGATCGAGCCTTGTTTCATAATTTGTCTTCTTAGCTTCAGGCCAACTTGCCTCTTAGTTTCAAGCTAATTTATCACTTGGCTTCTAGCCAATTTATGCCTTCTCATGGTCTCAGGCCAATTTATGCCTCATTTATCAGGCCAATTTATACCTCATATCTCCATGGCATTTTGATTTCATAATACATATGGCCTTTAACAATTTTTCGTCATGATAAATATAAAATATAAAAATAAATAGATGGAACCCACTAATATGTATATATTAGTGTCGTTGCCATAAATAATAAGAAGGGAGAGGGATATATATATAAAGCAATAAATAAATAAATAAAATAAAATAAATGACTGGAAATAAACATGCTAAATAAATAAAAAGAAGATGAGATAGGAATGGTAGTAAACTCACAGCGAGACCTATCTCATCCAAAGATAAGAAAGAGTATGCATATGCAAATGTAAATATATATATATAATATATTGAAAGCAGTAAATAAATAAAAATGAAAGGAAGGGGGATATAAAGCAGAAAATAAATAAATAAATGGAGTCCACTAAACTAGTGTCACCACCATGAAAAATAAATAAAGCAGTAAAGAATTAAATTAAATAAATGGAGTCCACTATACTAGTGTCACCACCATGAAAAATAAAGTATAAAATAAAATAAATAAATGGTGCCCACTATACATGTGTTGTTACTATGAAAGATAAATAAAGCGGTAAAGAATTAAAATAAAATAAATGGGGCCCACAAATTGTTACCACCATAAAAGATAAATAAATGCTAAATAAAATAAATAAATAAATAGAGCCCACTAATAGATATTAGTGTGCCTCCATGAAAAATAAATTAAACAATAAAGAATTAAATTAAACAAATGGTACCCACTAATATATAGTGACGCAATCATGAAAAATAAATAAAGCAGTAAATAATAAAATAAATGTAGCCCACTAATATATGTAGTGTGCTTCCATAAATGATAAATAAATGTTAATAACAATAAAATAAATGTTAGTTACATAAAGGTAAATGCGTAAAAGTAAATGTTAGTAACATAAAAATAAATGTTAGTAAAGTTAGCAACAATAATAATAAAGATAAAGTTGAATTGTTGAAAAATCTACTCACATTGGATAGTCAATAGGCCTCTACTTCTTTTATTCTGTCGGCAGCATATTTTTTTTTATTTTATATTATAATATATTATATAATATTTAATTATGCTATACTATAATGTTATTATAAGTGGGTGTTACGGGATTCAAACAAATCCTTCTTGTTTTTATTTTATAATATAATTTGAATGAATGAAATTGGATCAAGAGGGAGGACGTGGGCTTCACATCAATTGAATCAACTTTAGACTTTAAATGGATGGAATGGGCCCATGACATATTAATCAATGAATGAAAAGAAAACCTAACATTATTGACTAAAGAAGCTGAGACACGCACAAAATGAATTAAGAGAGCAGAGACGCTCACGGCACAAAAGAAAAAGGATAGAAGACTGGACGGAAAACACAGAACGAGAAAGAAAAAGAAGCAGAGGCAAGGTAATTAAGGAGGGATGGCTGAATTATATTGAATTCAGAAGTAGAGACAAACAGAGACAAAGAGTACAACATGCGACTGGGACGAAGAAACTGAAAAATCGAGAAGCAAATACGGGAGTGGACGAGGTAAGGAGAGAGAAATTGAGAGAGCTAAGTTCTATGAAATCTACTGAACAAAAGATAAAAATAGTAGCTTTCCTAAGCTTACCAATCCGCGACAAAAGATATGACCGGAAGAGGAAGAGGACTAGTTAAACAATACAGAGGCTCAGTTGGTTAGAGCCTCGTGATGATAACGATAACGTGTTATAAAACTGATGAAAATAAGAAAAGAGATTATAGAGTAAAAGTATAGAGAGAAATTCTCATTTTACTCACATATGAACAGTTACAGAAGACCTTTATTTATAGAAGGAAAATGAGAATTAAGTGTAATTTCCATCTCTGGGTCATTTGGTGTAGTTTTCTCCAAAAACCATAACTATTCAGTCACGGATTGCATTCCCGTGAGAAGTGTTATAATTGTGTGCGGGTCCCACCAAATAGTAAATCACTATGTATGGTACTATGCGTGGGTCCCATATCATCTTGTAATATTTGGAGACCGAGAGTCAATGGACATCCACATAATCAGTATATTTATAACAATATAAAATACTCCCTCTATTATTACAATATAAGTATCAGGTGAAATTAGACTGAGATACTAGCTTCGATCTTAAATATAGTTTTTTCTTTTAGAAATTGAGGAAGTTAATTAAATTATTTTAAAATATTTATATTTTTCATTTTTTTCTAAATTATTTTAAAATACTCCCTCTATTTTAAAATATAAGTATCAAGTGAAATTGGACACAGATACTTGATCCAGTCCTAAATATAAGATGTAGTTATTTTTTTAGGAGAAATTAAGAAAGCTAATTAAATTACTTATTAAAATATTTATATTTTTCATTTTTTTTTCTAAATTATTTTGTCTAACTTATAAACTGACATATTCTCTCTAGTTCTTATTATAAGACACTAACTATCAATTCTCACAAACCAATAAAATTAGTTAAAAACATTAAAGTTGTTATAAAATTCAAGTGATTTCCAATATTACTCCTACTAATTATCCTAAACTCAAATATAGTACTCTCCCCCACTATCCTTACTAAATATGGGCAAACATGAAAAAAAAAATTAATTGCACCTTGGAAACTTGCAAGTGTCTTATAAAAAAGACCAAGAAAACTTGTTAGTTGATGTCTTATAATAAGAACCAAATAGAGTATAATTTAAGAATACACAACATATATATGATATGATTAAGTAACTTATTTAGTTTCCTTAATCTTTCTAAAAAAGTCAATTATGTATTCTATTTATAATAGAAGAGAGCATTTATCAATCATTTTCCTACCATTATATTTTTATAGTGTGGAGAATGACTACTTGGTTATGGGTTCTCAGCATAAAATGTAAAAGCATTTTATTAGTGGTCCAAAAAGAATAATAAGTAGGAAATTAATCTTTTGCTCTCTCTATAATTTTGACTTGGTTATAACTCAATCTCTATATTTTGACTCGATGTAACGTAATTCCTATAATTTTAACTTGGTTGTAACTCAATCCCTCAACTTTGACTTCCTGCAGTTCGATCTTTATAGTTTTCACCATTTTATAATTTAATCCTTGTGTTTTAGGATAAATGGTAAGGACTGAATTGTAAAATGCTTAAAGTATAAGGACTAAGTTGCACTGAGTTAAAGTTGAGGGACTGAATTACAACCGAATCAAAACTATAAAAATTAAGTTGCATTAAGTCAAAGTGTAGGGATTGAATTACAATTTTATCAAAATTATAAGGACAAAAAAAATTAATTTTCCCAATAATAAATAATAAAAGCACAGCATTTCATGGGGCGGTTACAGAAATCATGAATAAATAATTACATTCATTTCTGCTAATTATTTATTCCATTGCCCCTCTATGATTGATCACACTGGCTAGTATTTGCTGATTCTCTCTGCAATCTCTTTTCTATTTCTTATCATTTTTTTTTTCTGGCGACCCTACATTGCTGCTTAAGAGGCTATTTGAATCAGTGTTGAAAAAATATGTTCACGTAAGTTAATACAAAACTCATCTCACTAACTTACTTTATATACTGTAAATCTCACATATTTGGAAATACAGTTTCTACTGTTAATTTAAATAGATATTAAGATGTCATTGCGGCTCAGCAAGGAATCGATAGGAAACAGACATGGAATAGATAACTTGCCACATCTTCATATATTGGTCGAACATAGAGAATTTTACGATCAAGGTGATGTTAAAATGGCTCACATTGCATTGTCTCTAACACTTCAGTCATTTTCCGAGCGAAAAAAAGAAAAAAAAAAACACTTCAGTCATTTCATTGGGTCCAGAAAAAACTTCTAGAGACATATAACTCATTTGTGAATATTCTCAGGGTAATAACAGTTTTTAACCTTTTATTTTGTCATTGTGGGGATGGAAACCATGTTCAATCACTGCTAAAAATTAACTCTTTTATATAACATAATTTGACTATTTTTTTTGGTAAACATATAATTTGAATATTTTATCCCCAAAAAAAAACCGCTAAACAATAATATATTCTTTCTAAGAAAAACTAAAATAAAAATTCCTTAGCTATAATTGTTCTATTCTTTTTGCCGGAAAAAGAAATGTTTTTATAAGCTTAGGATTTGTGATTTTTGCTGATTCTTAATTTCTTGATATGAATCTCCATATTCGGATAAAAAAAGACATGACTTTCCATATTCCCTTAGAGAAATACTTACATATTTCAGGAATGTTATTTCATCTATACTCTAATTAATTAAAATACAACTTATTTTATTTTAATCCTATATGACAAATGAGCAATATGAAAAAAAATCAAATTTTATTATTTTTAAAAACAACAATTCGTGAGAGGGAATTGCATTTCTTGTTTTTCTAAATTATGAAATTTATGCTTTTTAAAATTATAGAATTTGAGTTTCTCCATATGACTCATTTGTAGTGTAAAATTAAAATAAAATGAGTTATTATATTTTAATTAGTCAAAATAGAAATAAGATGAGGCTCATGAAATATGTAAGTATTTCTCCTTTTGATGTTTGTGAAGACTTGTGAATATTCCAACAAAGCATAAGGTGGCAAAGACATTTTTGTGTATTCACTTCATCGCTTTGTGGTATGGGTACTCTCCAATAAGTAGGAACTTGTGGGTTCAATCCCCTTTGTTGTAATTCAGGTCATTAGTGCTTGTTGCTGTAATACAAAAATAATAATAATAAATAAATAAATAAAGCTATGATAAAGCATGAGGTATTTATCGTCCAATCCAACATTTTTAGAAGGAACCCATGGTCTAAAAAATGATTCACCTCCAATTTAATTAATTTTTTTTTCTATTTTTCCCCTATGATGAATACTTAACTTCTAACTTTGCTCACTCATTATATCTCATCTCTTTCTCTAAAATAACATTCTCAATTCAATTAAAAATATTTCTCAAGAAGGGTAAAAGTGAATTTTTATTTTTATTTTATTTTTACATTTTACGACATATTAAATAATTTATTTCCCATGATATAGTTTAAGGCCATATATTATGGACCGGATGGAATATATGATATTCTTGGTTTTCTTAAATGTTTATAATGAAAATTTAAGTAATTATAGAACCTAACAAAATTTGTGTGTATATGATATTCTTGGTTTTCTTAAATGTTTATAATGAAAATTTAAGTAATTATAGAACCTAACAAAATTTGTGTGTGTGTGTGTGTATTTTGTGACTACTGTTTGACTTATGATCATTGTAATTAAAATTTAAAGAGATATTTGTGAAAAACCTGATGAAAGTACTAATAATAACCATTACAAAACTTATAAATATCATTAATGAATTATTAATTTTTATTACAAAATTTGTTATAATTGACCCTTATTTTTCAAAGTGCTCAAATTTTATTTAGTCTTGTGAATCCCATTTTATATATAATAGATAATATATCATATTTATATATATGTATTATATAATACACACACACTTATATCATATTTATGTATTGTATAGATACATACATACATACTTACCCACACACATAAAAGATGGGATTCACAAGATTAAAAAAAATCTGAGCACTTTGAACAAAATTTATAATGGGAATAATAAGTTTATTAATGAGATTTGCAAGCTCAGTAATAATTATCAATTCATTAATGAGATTTACAAATTCTGTAATGATAATTACCAGTGCTTTCGTTAGGTTTTTCATAAATGTCTCTCATGAAACAATAAATAAGAGTCAATTATAACAAATATTGTAATGAGAATTAACAATTCATTAATGATATTTTCAAGTTTTGTAATGATAATTACTAGCACTTTTGTCAAGTATTTCACACGTGTCTCTTCAAATTTAAATTATAATGATCACAATTCAAATTGTAGTCACAGATATTCAATCAATAAGGAACAATTATAGTCACATGCATAATCCAATTATTGTTAATAGTATTTTAATGCGCGCGCGCGCACACACACATATATACACATATAATGGGATTCATAAGATTGAACAAAATCTTACCACTATAATCAAAATTTGCAATGAGAATAATAAATTCATTAATGAGATTTACAAGTTCAGTAATGCAATTTATAAAAAGTGTATCTTGATGGAAAAAATGTTAAAAAAATTATATACATTTCTTAATGCGTAATATATATCAAAACAATCAAGTGGTGGGTCACTTGACCTCATGAAGGTGGGGTGGGTTCAAACCCGACCTCTCACTTTCATTCAATCTTTTTTTAACAAAAAAAAAGAACCCCACAAAAAAAGAACCCCTTACCGGATCTCAGGCCGGCAATGATCGAAGCCCAGGTTGCCAGCGGTTATAGGCTGTTTGGTGGCTGGACATGGTGGCCATTCGGCAAGGATTTTTCTTAATTTATTTAAAAATTGAGAGTAAAAAGATAAATTCACCCAAATTTTGAAAATCTCAATTTGATCCTTAATACCTTTAAATCTTTTACTTAAGTTTAAAAGGTATTTAAAGGTTTTGTAATTTTATTTGGTATTTAAATAAAAATTTTTAATTTATTTTATATTTAATGCAAAACAATTGATATACAATATTGTTTTAGGTAACATTATCTTTGTTATTGTCGTTTGGCCGAAAGATTAAGCAAACCAATGAAAATGATTATGCGCATATTTTTATATGCATGGAATTGGGTTTGTGGTATGTTCAGAAATGTACGTGGCTACAGGAGATTCTCCCTGAAAAGTCAAAAGAATACCCGGCTTCTCTCCAATGCAGTTGCCATCTGCTGCCCCGACTTTATTATTATTATTTTTTTCTTTTAAAAAATTTCCCAGCTCTCCATCCTCTAATCCCTTGAAGCGACATTCCTCTCCCCTCACTCCTTATATAATTTTGCGCCAACCTTACTCTTTATAATTATTTAGAATCTTAAAAAAAATATTTTAGGATATTGATTAGGTCACGATACTTAATAGTTCTACAAATATACTATGTGATATTTATAATCTTAAAAAAATATTTTAAGGTATTAAATGATATTAAAAATATATTACAGGATATTTAGGATCTTAAAATAATTATTTTATGATCTTAAAAAGATATTTTAGGGTATTGAATAATACTAAAAAGATACTTTAGATACTAAAAAAATACCTAATGATTTTAAAAAATTATTTTAGAATCTTGAAAAAAAATATCCTACAGCATATTTGTAGTACTAGTTAGTCCATGAAATATTCTTTTAGTACGACTCAGTACTCTAAAATATTTTATTAAGATCCTAAATATACTGCAGCATATGTTTAGTACCATTTAATATTCTAAAGTATTTTTTAATATCAGTTAATATCTTAAATTATTTTTTAACATTCTAAAATAATTATTATTATTTTTTTGGTGGTGTGTGTGGCCAGGGGGCATCCAATAGAAGCCGGTCCGGATGGCACTCTCTTTAGGCAGCAAAACCATTTTGGTCTGACAATGGGTTTCGTACTTTTAAAAACAACCATTCATTAGAGGAAATTGTGTTTCTTGTTTTTTTAAATCATAAAGTTTATATTTTTTAAAATAATAAAATTGGAATTTATGACTATATATGATTAAAATAAGATGATTTATCATATTTTAATTAATTAAAATATAAATGAGATAACGGTCCTAAAATATATAAGTATCTCTCATTTTGATGAAGACACACTCTACTCAGTCCATAATATATAAGGTAATTTTAGAAGGAGTATATGATTCAAAATATAAGCCACCTTCAATTTAATTAGTGCTCGTTTTTTTTTGGCCCTTATGACTAATCCTCAATTTTCAACTTTACACACTCATTATATATCCTCTATTTCTCATAACATTCTCAATTCAATTAAACATATCTCTAAAGAAGGGTAAAAATGAATTTTTTTTAACATTTTATGACATATTAATTGACTTAACTATGTTTTTAATTTCCTATAATATAACTTAAATTGCATATATCGTAGTAGGATGGACTATATGATATTCTTGGTTTTCTTAAATGTTTATAATTATTCGCTTATATACACTTATACACATTTTTAAATCCTTTTAATTATATCCAACTTGCCAATGAAAATGCAGCATGTGCAGTGTGCAGTCTGGAAGGAGTGTAGCTGTCTAGATCTCAACACACTTGTTAGTGTCCACCCCGACGAATGTGTGAACTAAATATATGCTTTTAGATAATTTGTTATCAGGCTCAACAAAATTTTTAAAAAGGAAATTTTTGCTTATATATGCTTTTAAAAGCCTTAAAAAAAAAACACACACACACACATGATGTTTTTTAGTATCTAAATAAATAATTTTCCTTTTATATACCATTTTGTTATTTTCTTACTGTTTAATGCATCTTAATAAAAGTGCCGACATTAGGACAATAGTCCCCCTCCCTTTTTAAAATTTTAGAGGAGAAATGAGCCAAAATTTTAAACTACCCTTCTTCTCTTCTCTTAAACCAAATAAATAATCTTTTCTCTTCCTATTTCTTCCAACAAATCAAACAATGTAACATACCATCTCTTTCCCTTTGATTTTCTCCTTTCAAACCAAACAAAGCATAGGGTCTTTTGTCTTCCCCATAGGTCACCTCATTTTTTTTCAGAGTCACATCTTTTTTTCCCCCTCTGAAAGCCAAAGATATTTTACCTATTTTTGTACAGATGCTAGTATTTAAAAGAATCTAAAAGTACTGACTTCAAAGTACTCACACTCACCCTTCTTGTAAACAAAACCATCAAGCTCCTTCCTCCCAACAGTATCTGTGTGTTCCATTTGGGTTGCCTCTTTGAACTCTCTTCTCAGTCACACTAGTTTTTGTTGTTGTTGTTCTTCTTCTATGGTCTTCTTGTTCTGTAAAGCAAACTCTGTATCTTTGCTTGTTTGTGTTTGGATCCTTCCTTTTGAGTTTCTCTCTGTTGTGCTGCCACCTCTTGTTCTTCATCCTTAACAACACTATGTGCTTTGATTTTTCTGAACTTCACTCAATACTTAGTTCCTTGTTTCCCCTCTTATTCTTATACTTCAACACTTAGTTTGCCCTGCTTCCTTGTATTTGGATCCTTTCCTTTCTGCTTGATCTTTAGCTAGTTCCATTCATCACTCTTATTCTTTGTGTTCGAAAAAAGAAAAAACCAAAGAAAACTGTGTGCTCTACTTGAATTCCTGTTTTGATTTTTTCTCTCTGGTTTCTGTTGTTCTCCTGGTTCTGGTTCTGGTTCCAAAAAAAAAAAAACTTGCCCAGGCTACGATCCATCTATCCTTGCTGTTTTTCTTTTTGTTTATTTAGTGTTAAAAACAAAGGGAAAAAAAAAAGCAAAAAAAAAACAAAGGAGGCATCCATCATCAAAAGCATCTGTACATGGAGAGGCGTTGAAATCAGAGGATAAGACGTAAGTACTTGTACTCTGCATTATGCAATACTACTTGAGGTTGAAAGTTGGAGTATTTACTATTAATATTGTAGTAAAAATTGGTCAAAAGGACCCAATAATACAAATGTAAAAAGACCAAACTCAAAAATCTGTAATTTTTATCCATAAATCTGCAATTTTCTTTGACGAATATGTATATAGGATAGAGATTTCTTTTTTTTCTTTTATCTAATTTATAAGTCACTATTAATTTTTTTATATAAATGTACAATTTTACTTTGGTTTGAGAGGAGGAGAAAGGGAGGGAAAAAAGATAAATTTTTTATTTTATATTGACCAATTTGTCTTTCAATTTTTTTTTTTTTTTTTTATATTTTAACAATACACTTTTAACAAAAATAAATATTTTTTTTTATTAATGTTGGTAAAATTCCTCCCCTGACATCCCTTACTCCAAATTAAACACACTCTTATTGTTTTTGTATAGATCTAACCACATAACTAGGAATGAAAGGAGCTTTATGTGGCCATAAGTGAGTAGTTGGTTGTGTGTGGAGACAGCTAGCTTGCCTTAAAGGCACGTGCGGTAAGGCAGTAATTATATGTACGAGACATGAAGATAAAATTAAGGCACATGTCAGGGAACACGTCTCCTGCGATAGGCAGGGGGCGTCTAGCCCTGTGGATTGTCTAGATCTCATCTCATCTTGACAATTCGATTTAAATTTTTTTTATCTTTTAATTTTTTAATAAAAAAAGTGTTTTTTAAAAAAATATTAATTGAGAGATTATTTTTATTTTAGATTATTTACTTAATAAAATAATTTTTTTTAAAAAAATTAAATTTAGACTGTTCAGATCTCGCCGGGGGCTCGGGCCCCTGCCTATCTGGGAAACGCGTTCCCACATGTCAGAGCTTGGCTGCAGAAAAGATTTATAATTAGAGTCCACATTTATTCATTCGCTTTAATTTCTTCGCGACTATTCACCGCTCTGCAATTTCTCTGCTCTTCTTTCCTTCTCGCTTTCACTTCACTCTCCAATATTCACGAAAAGCTTTTGATGTTCTTTTTCTTTGCAAAATAATAATACAAAAAAAAAAAAATCAGAGCTTTGGCTTCTGTTTGAGAGTTTTCCTACTGAAGGATTTTATATTTTTCCAAGCTTTTATTTACTTTCTTGTATTTGAATTATTTTCTTTTTACTCTCTTCTCTGTTGGTAATTGTTCTTCTTCTTCTTGTTTAGAGAAAACTTAAATAATAAAAAAACAAGTTCACCGCTTCTTTCTGCGCAGTACGCAGTATTTTTGTATGTTTTTTTTCCTTGTATTTAAATTTCTCATTTGATTTTTTTTTTCTCTACAACCATTTTTGTCTTTTCTTAAAAAAAAAAACAGAAAAAGAGGGGGAAAAAAAGGAGGCTGCGATATCCAAGGCATTGCAACTGTAGCATAGAAATTCCTGAGAGGTACGAATCTGTGCTCCCTTATGCTTATGAATTATGTTTGGCTTCTTAAACTTTCTTTAACTTATTTTGGTCACGTGAAGCATCCTTAAAATTTCGATTCAAGTTTTTAAGTTAGTATATGCCGAGTTTTAATTGTAATTTTCTTCTATTTATAGAAACTCTTACAACTTTTACAATTTTGCAGATCTTTATATTTTCTAATTATATAATTATTAACTTAAATTTAAATTAGTGAATTATATTTGAATATTATTCAGTTATTTAATATCACTCAAATTAATAAATTAAATTAAAAAAACTTGCAAGGACCTAATAAAAAAAAATATATTTGACAATAAAAATTACTTATTTGAAATAACTACTAATACTTAAAATTTTAGCTAATTACAATAACAAAAAAAAAAAAAAATTCACTGAATTTTGGATTCCGAGTAACCTCCCTCGAACCTCCCTCATCTTTAAAAGTTTAAAGCTAAAACCTTTAAAGTCTCATACTTCGATTATTAACTCACCCGCCCTTAAATTTTTCGTTAAATTTAATGGTTTTTGTCATCTCATCATTTTTTTTCCCCAATTGAGCGCTATGACACATCACATATCACTATATCAGTACAACAAATGGGGTAGGGAGTGTCTGCTGCTCCTTGGTACTACGCTCAAATTTTTCCCCTTCCAAAATGGTTTTTGTTTTTGGTTTAATCATTATATGGGCAAAAATTGGTTAAGTTTTCCATTTTTTTTAAAGATTTAATACTTTAAAATTTCATCTTTAAAAATGGTAAAAGGAAGAAAAAAATTGCAATTACCTGCTATTTGTTGCTTATGTTACGATATGATATAGGGAAGACTTTCGTGTTTGTGTATACTCACATCAAGTTTAAAATTAGTTCTATTAACACTACATCTCTCTATGTTTTTTACTGCATTAGTCCTTTGATCATATTGTGATTAATTCCAGGAAAATAAAAATTTATTAATATATATTAATTATAAGAAAGCATATATTGGTGCTGTGTGCGGAGCGGAACAGAACAAATATGTGAATATTAGAAAAAGAAATGAATGTTAGGTGGTGCTATGATACAAGTCAAAGCTAGATTCAATTTTAGCGCTCGTCATTTTCATGGTGGCCACCAAATTTAATTTGGACCCTTTAACGAAAAAATTCATCTTTTTCATGTTACTTTACTTTGTAATTTATTATTTTTAATTTTAAAAAAAATTAGAACAAATAATCTTCTAATCATCACTTTGAAAAAATTTATTATTTAAAAAATTGTCAATTAAGAATATGAATGTAGAAACTATCCAAATTTCGTTTTTATGGTATATATCTTATCACAATCTGAATCAAAACTAGCATTTGAAATTGTATAAAAAAACAAA
Organism: Acacia confusa; assembly: GCA_037074495.1. Lineage (NCBI taxonomy): Eukaryota > Viridiplantae > Streptophyta > Magnoliopsida > Fabales > Fabaceae > Acacia > Acacia confusa. The sequence goes on along the minus strand of CM073504.1, from coordinate 7,454,482 downwards.
TTTGAATACTTTTACGTGAAAAAACATAAAAAAATACTTTATATATCCTTGAAGGCTTGAAGGTAACATTTGTCCCGGACCGCTGCTGTTGGGTCAAGACACAGTTGATTTTCTGTGTTGTCTAACAAAAATAGAATAATTTTTTTAAATGACATAAATATCTTGAAGTTCAATACATTTGACCTGCTTTGACCAATAATTGTGAAAATATTTTAATATTTATAGTTCAAACTTCTTATATTGATAAGAAAATATCTAAAAAAATTAATAATGTAATACTTAGGAGTCTATTCCAGGTTTACAAATCGGCCCCATAGAATTACAAGTTAATTTTCATACTTTTTGCATGGGCTCTTCATGTTTTACACATTGATTTATAAATCTTTTTTTAAACTCTTTAAATGGACGTGTTCTTTACCATATTAAGTTATGAATTTTGAATTTCGTTTATAAATTTAAAAGGATGACATAACAAATTTAAGAATTCTTGTAAATTGATTATTAAAATTTGAAAAATTAATATAAAAATGATATAAGTTTCCATGAGATTAACGTGTAAATATAACAAGTTGACTTGTCAATATTAAATTATTTATTTTTCAGATATTTCCTTATAATTTAAGAAGTTAAAATTTATCTTTAAATTGAATTTACGATATCTGACTTGTAAGAAATAAATTTAAAATTTCAATAAAAGCATTAATTAAAATTGGGTTAAGTACCAATTTTGCCTCGGAAGTACGCGCCCAGGAGTAATTTTGCCCTGGAAGTTTTCGGCGTAGCAATGTTGCTCCGGAAGTATGCGCCCAAGAGCAATCTTGCCCCTTCGTTAAAAACCCTAACATTGACCGTTAGGGTTTTTAACGGAGGGGCAAAATTGCTCCTGGGCGCATACTTCAGGGACAACATTACTACATCAAAACGTAGCAATGTTGCCCCTGAAATATCAAAACATAGCAATGTTGTCCCTTCGTTAAAAACCCTCACGTTGACCGTTCGGGTTTTTAACGGTGGGGCAACATTGCTACATTTTGATACTTCCGAGACAACATTGCTACGCCGAAAACTTTCAGGGCAAAATTACTTATGTGTGCGTACTTTCGGGGTAAAATTAGTACTTAACCCATTAAAATTTTATTATATAATTTTTTTGGATCACATCCTAGAACATGGTAGGTCTTGATGACACATATATAATTGTTTTTGGTTTGGTTCCAAATTGCTTTTGGCAGTACAATCGAGGGAAGGACTTGGAAGACAAGAATCGAAGTATTCAACATCTGATGGAACAGGGTGATAAGTTCAGTCGTGGTGCAAGAAGAAACACAGTGCGTAAAGATATTCAAGAAGCTGAAGACAGAAATGAGAATCAGATTGAAAGTGAAGACACAAAAGGAAAGAAGAAATGGTTTGGTTTGGTTCCAAATTGCTTTTTGCAGTACAATCGAGGCAAGGACTTGGAAGACAAGAAGCAAAGGATTCAACAACTGGTGGGACTGTTTTGGAGAATTCTGGGCTTTGTGTCAAGCATAATTGCATTTACCTGTTTTGCCCTGAGTCCCTCTTTCTATGACTTGTTTGGCAGGTGGAACCTGCTCAAAAACGCCATCTACGGTGTCGTTAGCTTGATCCTAACTACCTCGACCCTACTAATCAAGAAATGCCCCAGATTTACAAGATCAGTTCTGATGAAAGCAAATGTGGGTTTTCTGGTTATGATGCTCACCTCTCTCTGTTCCATTTGGCAAGACCGAGTTAGCGAAAAGGTGAACGACGAAAAGGGATCGCGTGGCAGAATCCTAAATATGTGTTCGTTTGGGGCATTTGGTTTGATGTCGCTGAGCTTGTCGAGACAGCTTGAGCTTGGATTTGAAGTGGGCGTCTTCAATTTCTTATTGGGGAGTTTCTTGGTGTTACTCATGAAGATGAACTTCAAATTGGCCCCACTCGCAGCAATCTTGTGCTACGTCATTATAAATATCAGATCCTTCTCAGATTTTTTAATGGAAAAGCTTGGGCGTGCTAACTCTAGTGACACAGTGCTACCTGAAGATATAGAGAGTGGTTCCCGCAGTAAGACTGAATTCAATCCTTTACATTCCCTTAATTATAGTTCCTCGAACAAGAAATCCTATCTGAACTGAACCCTGAAATTGAATTGCTCTCAGGAGGGAAATTAAAACTTGTTAGTAAATAAGATACTTTCGTGCCTTCAAATATTTTTTATGACTTTTGCTTTGTTCATATTATTCTCATCAACAGATGTTCTAAAGCATTCTCTGCACATGTTATTCTCATCAACAGATGGTCCAGAGCATTCTCTGCACCAAGGGATTTCTGATACTTCAGATCGTGTTGCGTGTTCAACTGTGTCACTTAAGGACAGAAAGTTGAAATATGGAAAACTGACGGAGGCGTTGAAAGATGACAATAAGTTTGCGATTGGACTGTATGGGCTGGGGGGAACAGGCAAAACCACAATGGCAATAGAAGTAGGTAAAGAAGTTGCAGAATCAAAGGTGTTTGACAAAGTCATCTTTTGTGTTGTTTCAAGGGATGCAAACTTGAAAAAGATTCGAGAAGATATTGTAAAACACTTAAATTTTTTGTTAAAAGAAGGAACAGATGAACAGGCACAAGAGTTTTGGAAAAGGATTCGAGGCAATATTGCAAAATACTTAAATTTTCCTTTAAACGAAGGAACAGATGAATCTGAGCAGGCACAAGAGTTGTGGAAAAGAATAGTAGAAGGTGGAGAAAAGGTGCTTATCATACTTGATGATGTGTGGCAAAAGCTTTCATTGGAAAAGATAGGGATTCCCCTTGGCCGTCATGGCAAAAGTTGTTGTTCTATGTTGCTTACCACACGTGATCAGAGAGTTTGTTTGGATATGGGATGCGATGAGATTATTGAACTTGAGGTCTTAAGTGAAAAGGATGCAGTTGATCTTTTCCTATCTTATGCTGGCCAGAGCATACATGATTCTTCCAATGATTTTAAGGATGTGGCTTTAGATATTGTCAAGGAGTGTGGAAGATTACCAGTTGCAGTTGTAGCAGTGGGAAAAGCATTGAATTCTAGGCCTCTAATAGAATGGAAGGAGGGTTTGGAAAGATTGCGGAATTTTGAGTTAATTTGTAATGTTGATGAACATTATAAAGCGGCTTATAATTCTTTGAGATTAAGCTATGATTATCTCAAGAATGAAGAAGCCAAAAAAATCTTGCTCGAAGAAGCCAGGAAACTCTTGCTTTGATAAGACTTGCACTGATGAGGATGAAATGAAGTTTAACCAAAAGTCGTCATCTCAAATATTTGAAGGACATGATCTGATGAGGCCATTCAAAATGATGAAGGAAGGTGCTGATATGGAAGTTGACTTGTGTTGTGTATCTAAACTTGTTAGAGATATTAGGTTAATATTAATTGATTAGTTAGTTAGTTAGAGTCCTAGTCTATATAAAGGGTATTAATTAATATAATTTAATGTGTTGGAAAATTAGATCCTCACCATGTTAGAGAGAGATTAATTTGAGTCTCTTTCTCTAAAGTGGGAAGTCTCTCCTAGATCCTTAGAGGTAGGTCTTGATGATAGATTAGAGATAATTCAAGTGGGTTATAATTTATACAAGTATGTTGCTCTTATATGATTAATGCAAGATTCTTCATTTTCTTTATTATGTTTCTCCAATTATATTTGAGAACTCATTGTTGATCTTCAAGACAATAAAGATGATGTGAGTGTCGCTCTTGTTGACTTGGAAGCCTGATGAGCCACAAATTCAAGCACAAATTGAGCTTGAAATTGATCAAATATAAGTAAAAAGTTGCATGAATACTAAGCTAAAAACATGGTTTTGATGTCAGGCATACCTCACAAGTGTTCCTGTGTGTTTTGCAGGTTTTATCCATAAAAAGAAACTATTTGGAGACTCCGCGGAAGTCAAAAAGTGGAGCCAGAAAGAGGAAACAGTAAGTTGGCGCCCAGGGCGCCAAAACTGGCGCCCGGGGTGCCAACTCTCTCTCCATTTGGGAAAAATGGCGCCCAGGGCGCCAGAATTGCGAAAATATGATTTTTAACATTCTAGGGCCCGAAAAAGGAAATAAAATTTATATTCTTTAATGTTTTTGAAATCCAAGTGGCCCTAGAATATAAAAAGAAGAAACCCTAGCTAAGAGAGGGACCTTCTTGACTTCTTGAACTCCTGAGCACAAGAAACAACCCTACGTATTGGAGAAATAGGATCAAAGCTTCACCGTGGAGATCAACCTTCCCCAATCATTGAAGACCCGTTCTCTCTTCATCTTTTCTTCTTTATTTTGTTGATTTAGCCATGCTTGGCTAATTTCCTTTTTGTAGTTAGGGCTAGGATGAACCCTATGCAACTTTGAGTATTTGATTAATTTCTTGATTGGATCTTGGTTTCTTTGATTGAATGAATTTTCTGCACTTAAAGTTTTCTTGAAGGATTGATCACCCTTTTAGATTAACTATAGGTTGATGTATGACAATAGAGATGTTGGTGCATCTAACTAGAACTTGTTAATTCATCGTAAAATTGCATGACCTAGACATAGGCTTACGAATTTATGCGATCATAGGATTCTGGTTCAAGATCTGATCTTTCTAGGCAATACTAAGACATTAGGTTGTTTTTAAAGATAAAATAGACTAAGGTAGCATCAAGAAATTGAGACTTAGTCTAACCTTAGAGAATCGATCGTCAATTTGGGAATCATAATCAATTAGGGTTTCAATTCAAATACTTAAATGAGCATAAGGGGATTCTGAGCCCTAGCTGCGCTTTTCTTGATTATTGATCTTTTCTAAACGTGTTCTTGAGATTCTTGATCTTGAGTTTTTGGTTTTCTTTAAATCTTTAAATTCTTGATTGGTTATAACTCATCTTTGATCACTCAAATTGCCCAACTAAAGCAAAAATAGCGAAACAGTGTTTGAAATACTATTCCTCGTGGGACGATACTTTCTCACTATTTTATTACTTGTAATGACCGGTGCACTTGCCGAAGTCGCCCCTATCAAAGCCTCATTGAAGATAGATTTCTTTGAAGAAAGTAGACGTCTCCTTCATAATACTCTCACCATATTGTCCTCCCATTGTTTTGAAGATGGAGAGCTTCTTGTCATGGCCTTCAATACACAATTCAATCTCTACAAGAGGAAATCCAGATTGTTCTTTCTTCATTGACCCTAGCCTATGCCCCCGTTGACTCATTCACTAGGCTTGAACAAAAGGAGCTTGTGATTAAATAGCTCTCACAATGAGAGAGAGATGCCAAAACTCTTTTATCTGACATTAACAACACAGAATTCTATTGCTGAGTCTCAACTGAATGAAGTAGAGTTGAAGGAGTAGATCTCTAAGTTACAAGCTGAAGAAGAGTGTTTATCTCTTCAAGTACAGGAGAAGAAGAGTGTTTATGATACAATAGGGTTCACAATGGAGTTTTTGGTAATGGAAAAATTGGACGCTAACTGGTCTTGAGAAGAAGAGTGTCTATGATACAATAGGGTTCACAATGGAGTTTTTGGTAATGGAAAATTTGGACGCTAACTGGTCTTGTTTATTCAATTTGAAGAAAACTATGATACTGCTTGGAGTCCATCTCAAGCAAAACCTTTGATGATTGAATATTGTTGTCAGAGTAGTACGTAGTCAAATTTATAAATTGAGTCGTATCATTGTATGTTAATATTAAGTGAGTGGTGGTCGACTGCTAACAAAATCAAAAAAAATCAAAAATCAAAGAAAAAGGAAAAACAAGGTGTGTGGCTATAAGTACTTCTTGTCATCATACATTTAATTGTATTATAGTAGAGCTTTTTTGGATTGGGTCTTGTGGTTTTCATCTCTCATTTTCACCTTAAAAAAATTGTATTCTTTTGTTTTTTTTTCTTCCCTTTATCTATTATTCACTTGACATATTATTTATTTAATATTTTAAAGAATTTTAAATGCATTATCTCAACTCACCTTTATTAAAAACAAAAAAGAAAAGTTAAGTATATTATATTATACTTGAGCAAATTATCTTCCAAACACACTTTTAGTATAACATGTTATTACAAAAAAAGCAATCGCCAACACCGTCTAAAATATTTTGCGACACTAACTCCCCTTATCTCCCCTCAAACATGATCAAGGTAATCTGGCTTCCCAATCGCCCTTAACAAAATGTCCATCCGTGTACCTGACATGAATGAACCTTGGCTACTCTGCTACTTAAGTGCATCCTGTGTCATAAGATTTTTCATAAATAATAACTAAACTCTTATAATATGAAACAATTGAGGCTATTTAATACTTCTAATTTAACTACTTACAATCTTTGAGGCAACATCAGCAACATCTGCATTTATGTATCTGTCACCCTTCATTCATAAAGCTTTCCATTTTTTGTGATGAGGAGGACGATCAGCGGCCTTGATAACAATGGAAGGATTGGATTGGGCAGCTTCCTTTATTCTCTCTAACTCTTCTTCCATCATCCTTTGTTTAAGCTTTTAATAGCAACTTCTAGACAGGAATGTGGATACTTATTTCCCCCTTGCCTCTCTTTATTAGCTTGACTTTTTTCCTGTGACATAAAAACAAATAAAACTAAGCCTATAATGTCAAGTAGATTCAACTAAAAGATAAGATATGAAAGAATTTTTACAAGAAATTAAGGATTTTGCCGTGACGCTACAAACTCCCTCCAGTCCTCAGGAGAAATGTAATCATGGTTCTTACATGGATCCTCGTTCCTCTTTGACCCTTAAATATACTTTCTATTGAGCTTGTTCTTAAAATCTTTCCAACGTAGACGAACTTCACCTATCCAATGCTTGTTCATCTCCATATTGTTAGGAACATCATACGTTTGCTACAAGGTAAAAGAGAAGATAATTACATTTCAAGTAATAAGGCTAAAGATACAAATGCAGATATATCGAAAGCGAGATACCAAAATTTGTGCCCAAATCAACTCCTTTGTTTTCTTAGGAACCAACTTCCAACTAGAGTATATAATGCGAACTTTGCTTCGAGCCAGATAGCCTACATTTGCATCGAAGTCCACATGTAGCCTCTTTTTTTACTGCCACGACGTGCAAGTAGCGCACCCTTCTTGGTGCTACCTCTACCCCTTCTCACAACAGGTTTATCAACTCTATCACCCGTTGACTCGTCAGAGCTGGACATATTCATGTTCATCAAAGACAAATCAATGTTATATAGGTTATTAAATAATAAACAAATTAAAAAAATGAACTAATATGTTAAACCACCACAAAAATAACATAGTACTATTTCATAACCTAAGATGTTAACGATTTCACAGAAGATTTTATTTTATATGGTTTCCCATATTCCGTCACAATGACCATTTCTTTCAACATATTCTTCATCATCTACCAATTCTACTTCACGTGTTGTAGGTGGATTTGTTGTGAAAGGAAGTGTATCGTCAAGGTTCAAGGATTCTTCACCATACTTCTGTTTTTTACTTTGAAGTACAATGGATATTTTTTTATTTGCAGGGTCTGTAACATAAAACACTTGTTTCGTCTGGCTTACTAGAATGAATGGCTCATCTCTATGATCAAGTCTTTGAAGATCAACTGAGACAAATCCAAATTTAGGATCTATTACAATAGCATTATTGCTAACTCACTTACATTTCAATAAAGCAACTTTGAACTTGTTATAGCTCATCTCCCATATTTCTTCAATAAGTCCATAATAGGCCATTGATGCTAATACCGGGTTTTTGTCTTTCGAACTCAAAAAGTAAATGGATTCAGCTTCAACCATCACCCTACTATTTTGCACAGAACTTCTGTCATCTTGGCTTTTTGTGTAGAAAGAATATTCGTTTATATCATAACCGCTCCAAGTTATGACTTGAAAAGAAGGCCCACAGGAAAGCCACTTGATTGTATCCGATACATCGGTCTCATGTAATACCTTCTCCTTGAACCACTTTATGAGTGTCTTCTTTTGCTCATTAGCTATCTGCATGTCATTCTTCCTTGGATTTATATTCTTTAAACTCTTTCTGTGTTCATCAATGTATGGTTGAACTTCTTCCATATTATTCAAGATCTACAAGTGCGTTTGCAATACCTCGTCACGAGGCATATTCTTCAGTTTGATTCCTTGAGTTCCCTCACTTATCCCCTCGTCATGTTGAGATTGTATCGTCGCCCCTGATAGATAATCTTTGTAAAAGTCCATAGCCTCCTCAACTTCATATCTCAACTATTGAGGCTTCCGGTCGATAAGGATTTTTAGAATACCCTTTTCAGGTCTTCATGTATCGCTCGAAAGGGTACATCCACCTTAGGTAATATGGACCGCAGAGCCTTACCTCCCTTACCAAGTGCACTATCAGGTGCACCATTATATCAAAAAATGGAGGAGAAAAATGCATCTCTAGTTGGGACAAAATAATATAACCTTCATTTTCCAATTCAACCAACTTTTCAATGTCAATAACTTTGTTATAGACATCATTAAAAAAAGTACTCAATTTTGTTATAGTGGTTCACATTTCATCTTTCATAATGCCTCTAATAACTATTGGTAATAGTTGTTGTATCAACACATGATAATCATGGGACTTCATTCCCACTAATTTCAAATCGTCCATTGAAACACACCTTCTCAAATTAAAAGAATATCCTTGTGGAACCTTAATGTCATATAAACACCCACAAAAGCTTTTTTTCTTTGATTTTGATAATATATGAGCTACTAGTTCCATATATGCCTTCTTCCCATCTTCCATTACTTGTGGCTGTAACTATTCTCTTATTCCCATATCAACTAGGTTTAGTCTCACAATAATTACATCCTTAGTCTTCCTTGGTATGTGCAAAAGAGTACTGACCATGCTATTGCAAACGTTTTTCTCCACATGCATCATATCAAGACTATATCTCACATCACGACTACGCCAATATGCAAGATCAAAGAAAATTGATCTCTTCTTACATATATTCTTCTCACCCGCAATCCTTTACTGCTTACCCAATATGACATTGATAAGTTTCACCCAACTATAAACTTCATCTCCGGTTGATGCCTTTGGAGCCGTTCTATGCTCCGATAAGCCGTTAAAACGCTTTTTTAACTTATGATATGGGTGGAACCAATGAAGAAACCTCCTATGGCTGAGGTAGACCATTTTTTTCCTATACTTTAGTTGATGGAAGTTTGTGTCTGCTTCACAATTGGACATGCTTTGTACCCCTTCACACTATACCCTTGAAAAATTTCCATATGCAGGAAAGTCGTTTATTGTGGTAAAAATCATTGCACACAACTTGAAGGACTCCTTCTTATATGCATCAAACACATTTATGCCTTCATCCCGCAACTTCTTCAAATCCTTAACCAAAGGCGCCAAGTACACATCGATATTGTTTCCGGGCTATTTTGGTCCAGAAATCATCATAAAAAAAAACATCACATACTTGCATTTCATACATAGCCAGGGAGGTAAGTTGTATATTACAAGGAGAACCAGCCATGCACTATGGATGCTACTAAGAGTTCGATACAGATTGAAGTGATCTGTACAAAGCCCCAGCCGAAAGTTTCTTGGCTCACTGCCAAATTGAGGGAACATTTTGTCTATTTTCTTCTATTGTAGAGAGTCAATTGGGTGTCGAAGATATTTTCCATCAAATATTCTCTCATCAGAATGCCAACTCCACTTCTTCGCAGTTGCTTCACTAGTAAACAGATGCTTAAACCACAGTATTATTGGAAGATATCACAATGCTTTCAAAGGTTGCCTTTTTGTTGTCTTATCTTCAAAACCACCACCTTTCTTTACTTTGTATCGTGAAGTTTTACACTTCAAACAATTACTAAGGCTTTCATACACATTTTTGTACAATATGAAGTCATTAGGACAACTGTGTATCTTTTCATACTCCATGCCCATTGTCGACAAGATTTTCTTCGCCTCATACATACGATTTGGAAGTACATTATCATCTGGCAAAATATCACACAACAATTCAAGCAACGGCGTGAAATTACTATCAGTCCACCTACAAGTTACCTTTAAGTTGACAAATGTAAGGTCCCAGTCAACCGTGTAACTTAGTACACCCAGAGAACAAAGGTGTCTCTGCATTACTTCGCACGTTATCATATCTACGATGTGTATCGAAGGTTTATTCCATCACAAAGTAGGTTATCCCATATATTATATCAGCAATATCCCTTTGAATCCCATTTAAATAATTAATACATGGACAATAATACATCCCCATTTTTGTAGCCACATTCCTTCTAGCAAATTCAATAAACTCTTCCACCCCATTCTTATATTCTTCACTAGTTCTCAAAGCATTCATCCAACTATGACCCATTTTATTACCACCTAAGACATTTCCAACAACAGTCAAGTTCATAACAATTGCAAGAATGACGTTTTTTTTCTCAATCTTGTAAAAAAATTTCGGCAGCATTTCCCCTCAACAGATGACATCCCAAAATTTCAACAACAAACCATTCTAGCTTAATTCAACAAAACTAACTAACTAAGGCAATTTAGATATCAGCTATTAAATCCAATAATTTCATCAATACAAAATATAAAAATATATCTAAGTTGTCTAAGTCATAAACTATAAATTATGGACTTCTAAGCATCATTATTCATACTACAAAGTTTACCTAATTCAATGCACATCAACCAAAAAAAAAAAATATATATTTAACTATAATTACCTCAACTTTAAATTCCAATGCTTGAAATTTATTTGCTCTATTCAACCTAAAGACAACAACAAAAAAGACAACATTAGAATTATTCAAACTAACATATGAGAGGGAATAATTGTATGACAAAAGGAACATGATTAAAAATACCTACCCTAGGAGCCCTCAAGCTCTTGTGGGTTGCTGTCGTGACCAATTCACAATACTCAAAAGGGTTATTAGATTTGTCACAAAGGCAATTTATTGGATTCAGTTTCTTGCAAAAATGTCAAGCCATAGTCAAGTCATGTAGGTATATGTCAAAATTTCAGTGAAATAAAAAAGGCAGCCTAAAAAAGCCATCAAATTTACCACTAGGATTGGGACATGGTCCCTTAGGTATTGAAAAGTTCTTTGCAAGAATGAGCCAGAGACAGAAAACTTGACAGTTGTATCAGAGAAAAACTTGGCAATAAAGATAAGGAGAGAACAAGCTAGATATCATGGAGCATAACCTATGAGCAAACTGATGACAAGGTGCAAAACAAAAACCATAAGACCAAACTCAATAAACAAAGAAATAAGAAACTTGGTAGAATTCAATGCAGGCAATCACATTGTAAATTCAATGCTTAACAATCACATTGTTAACTAGGGATGCTAGCAATTACAAAGAAAACTTAGGTGAAAGCAAAGTATAAATTTTGCAAAATCCCAAAAGTTTTAGCTGGAATTACAATCTTCTCTATTTTTAAATTTAACACTAACCTTTTGTAGTATTGCTAAAATCCCTAATTCAAAGAAATCATAAAACGAACTTAATCAAAACCAAACGAAACAGAATCAGATCGAGAAAAAGAAGACAAAATTTAAAAAAGAGTGATTGAGGGTCGAAGATGGATGGCAAAGTGACTCAACATTCCTACAAGTACGATTTATGCCTCTTCTTCTCTCAATAGAAAATAGAACTAGTAGAAAATATCTTTAGAGGAGTAAAAATGGTACCTGAAGTGAAGATTGAAGTCAGGGCACGAAGCACGGGCTTATTAGAGAAAGGAGAAGGAGGGGGAGGTGTTGGAAATAGAGAACGCAAGCCGAAGGATGTTGCGAAAACGGAAGACGGAGGAGACGGAGCTGTCGTATGTGCACAATGTGAGGGCAAAATGAAAGCGGGGGGAGAGTGAGGGTGAGCGATTGATTAGGGCATTGGCTAGGGTTTTGTTCGACTTGAATGAGAGAGTAGGGGGAGGGGGCTGAGTGTGTAAGGAGACGAGTGAATAGCCTGAGTGTGTGAGAGCCAATCAAGGAGATGAGTGAATAGAAATGAGTAATTGATCAATTTTGGCGTCTTGAAATATTACACAGGATGCCAAAAAATTAATTAAGGCGTCCTTACATACTATAAGGATGCGTTAATTAATTTTTTGGCGTCTTGAACAATGTCTAATGACGCCAAAAAATCCCATTAAGGCGTCCTTCTATGTATTCAGGACATGAACGTGAACAATGTCTAAATTATAGTTTAGGATGATAAATACATAGAATTCATCAATATAATTACAAGAATACTATTGCTCTCACTTTTAACTTTCTTTTAAGAAATAAGAACATCTTTTAAGGTAGTAGTAACTCTTTTTTGTAGTAGTGACACTTTATAGACTGGCAAATGTGATACTTGATTGGTCTCTAATGGAAAAGTTGGTTCTCACACACACACACACACAAAAAAGTCTACCAACTTAATTGCCATGCATATAAACTAGAAAATCCACAGTTGCTGAACAAAAATTATTACAGTAATTTTGTCACTATATCCTTTGATGAGATCACAGAGAAACTCATGTGACAAAGTAAATTATGGTGTAGAATTCAAATGATAATGTAAATAGATTTTTATATCTCAAAGATTTAACGGGAAATCAAATCATTATTGATTGCAATATAATGATTTGGAAAGAGAAGAAGTATCATATTCTAAAATCAAATCATTATCCACCTGGGGATGTATATATATGTATTAAGTATTGGCTCTTTAATCCTAATCTGTCATAATCTTCAGCCCAAAGCTTTTCGTTATTCATATTCAAAATTTGAATCTGTAAATGCACTAAAAAATGATCAAAGCAGGTTGTTTTGAACAAAAGATGAGCTTCCACAGATCAGAGGATTTAGTTGTGTACGTAGTTTCCATGGGATTTGTGGTCTCGTATAATGCTTAGGACAAGAGGTGCAATGCTGAATTTTATAATAAAAATATATTCCAAGAGGTGCAAGACAACACCTACACAGTTCACATGAGGAGCATGATTATTTGGCAGCACATTTGAATATTCGTGGCTGCATGCAGGCACCAATTAATTTATACTTGCTTTCAACATATCATTATCATATATATATATATATATATATATAGACAATCAATTATATTATGTGAGTTTAGCCTAAATAACTCCTAAGTTTACAGCACGTGCTCTGCCACCAGTGGATTCTGCTTTGTCTCTGTCGACAACGCAGATGGATCTTTCAATTTCAGCTTTGAAATCTAACCTTTTAGCCTAATTAATCCGTTTCGCATCCACACATCTCAAATGCTTCCCTTGCTGCTTCACGATCCCCTTCCAAAACCAGTTGTCATTTATTGATTCATTTGGCGTCTTAATTATATGTTGCTATGTCTGCGAGCCAGGTTGTGAATAACCTTTTAGAGGGTCTGGTAATTTTAGTGGCCTTTAATTAAGACTTTGTTTAAATGGTTCTGTTGCACTATGCATTTAATCGTGAGGAAGCTATTCTGCTAAGTTACTTCTTGCTTTGTAGCCAAGTGTCAGATGCTACCAAAGGCGAAATAAAAAATGCGTGTTATTACTATATAAAATGATATATATGTATGCATGAGCATGTAAATCTGATTTCTTCAGCTATATAACCAAGTCTATGTTCTACACTTTTTAATATTAATAGACAGCTGTAACTCTAACAACAAAGAAAGCAGCAAAAACTGAATCAGATTTCTCAAGAGTTACTTTTGAGGAGACTGTACTTTGCTTGCGAATTGCACAAGTATATTACTGCAATTTCCCGGGATCTTGTCACATCATAACCCTAAAGTATTAAAGTGTGACTAGCACGAAGTATAAAATGACTTTATTTCATAAGCCCTTTTTACACTATTTTCTATTTATAATCAGCAAATTCTATTTCCACAATATAATATCATGTGGCATTATAATTATTCATTCAAGAGCCTTTGTATAAATATTTAACATAATTCTCTTTAAATGAACTTCCCAACTTTATTTGCAGCAATCAATCTACAAAAGAATAAATAAATTTCTTTTCAAAAAATAAGAAACAATAATAAAAACATTTTTTAAAAAGATTGTTTTCTCTGAGGAATCAACACAAAAAGAAGAACACAAGCAGCGCGAAGGTCACGAATAACCAATGGTTTCAGTATGTTCCTCTGATAAAACTGTTAATAATTTTATAATTAAAAAACAATTTCTATCGAATCATTTAAAGTTTAATTTAGTTTTTTTTAAAAAAAAATTGTATAAAACATTCAGGAAACCAAATTTATATCTTTCTCTAAAAGACATATTATATATATGTGTTTATGAAAATAATAATAATGACAATATACCCAAACTATGAAATACATCATTTATGACATGTCATATATTTTGTTTAGTATACCATCAAAATAAATATCATATCCTTGTTTTTTCAACAAAATCTTCTCTTTAATAGCTAGGTTTTTATTCCAAGTTTCTTCTTATCGAGTTTAATTGTAACACCCGCCTAAACTACACTATTTTAACACGTAATTTTGTATACGGAAGCGTATTTTTAATAATACCAAAATTACTATCCACTTATACGGAACTATTCACTATTCACGTATACGGAACTACTCATATATATACGGTACTGTACACTTATACTGTGTATGAAAAATAGATAATACTTTTTAACATACACTTAAAATAGTGTTGTCCTTCAACCTTTTAAGCTGCTTCTCCGTTGAACAGTCTTCAAGCATTGCTCCTTTTCTGAGCTCACTTGTCTATTGGTTGGTAGTGGGGGGTGAGATTCTGATGAATCCCAATAGTAGACATTACCAAACAATACATGCAATATAAATGCTAATGTATGAAATACTTACTTTGCTCATGCTCATGTTAACATAATGAGATTCTGCATGTTCAATGCTTCATGCATCATACTTATGGCCATAGCACAAATCATAAACAGAGCTTCAATCATTCCAAATATGTTACACATAGCAAGCAAACATAATAATCATACATGTATACAAGCAATAATATCATATACATGCAAGTAAGGTAAGCCCACTACCTTTTAAGAACCAGTGTGTCCTTACACGGAGTCCACTTTTACCAACCGTCAAAATGCCTTGAAGCTCACTTCTTATCCTTTTGGCCCTAAATACATAATCATGCCTTTTAAAATTAGGGATAATGAATATTTATATTTCCCTTTTTAACCCTTATTCCATTAAGGTTAAATTAAGTAACCTAAACTTGTTACTTTCAGCCTTTATCCTTTACCGTCCTCAATAGTCCAGTGATTTCAATCATTTTTAATTAATTATACAAAAATCATTTTAATGTGCCGTCAACTCTCACTTGTCCTTAAACAAATCCCCTTTCATATAAAAATATCCCCAGAGGTCAGATCTTGTCCAATAATTTCCAGATTTCACGTTTTCCATTTACTGCTCAGTTAAGCTTCCAGATTTCATAGTTTAACTTTAAAAATACACATCTCATTGCACAGAGCTTTAAAAATTACAAATTATATATCAAATTAAAGATCTAGATGTCCTCTTTAATTCTGGAAATTATCATAATTTTATGGGTTCGTTTACCCAACTTAAAAATTCGCATAAGCTCTCTGTCCAGTTTTAACTTCCAAAACTCAGGGTCATTTTGTAAAAATCATAACTATTTATTCAGAGCTTAGAAAATTACAAAATACCCACCAAAAGAAAGATCTATGTGTCTACTACACATCTGGAAAATATCATAATTTTTAAAATTCGTTTACTATATCCGAAATACCACGCCATATTATCACTCCGGAAACAAACAGAAACATTTCAACATTTCCTGTTTTGTAACTCAACTTCCAAAAATCATAACTAGAGCTCTAGACCTTCGTTTTTGGTGAACCAAAGCTCATTTTAAACCTTGAGAAGAGTACTATCTTCTGTAACAATTTCATAATTTTTAGAGTCCATTTGCTTAATTAAACCACGTATGGGAGATGACTGACTCCAGTCCTTCAAAACTGGCAGTATCAACGTTTAAATGAAACTTATGATTTAATACCTTAAAGTATCTTTAAAAATTCATTCACTAACATATTCTCATTCAATTTTCAGTTATGAACACGTTGGTAAGCCCAGATTTACCAAATTTCGCTTATCTCTTTGAGTTTGCCTCAGATTGCAAAATCTGGGTTTAAATCAAAAGTTTCAAAAATCTTTTAGAAGAAGCAGGTGTTCTTACCTCTAGGCTTGATCTTTGAACTTGTGGTCAACATAACCACTATCTCTCTTGATCAATCCTCAACCTTAAACTTCTTGATCTTCTTCGTCCTAATTCTAACCGTAGAGATTGAAGGTGAAAGAGAGTGATATGGTTTTGGTGACTTCTCATCTCTTTTTAATCATAACACTTTCACTCTTTCTTTGCCTTTGTGTGCGTCTCCTCCCAATGAGTATGAAACAAGACTTAATAAATATTAAGAGATCCTTGACAAAAACATATGCTTCCCGTAAAATAAGAGAGGTAGCTTGTCTATTATTTAGAATGAACTAAAGAATGGGAATTGCATGAGAGAAGGTCAAACATGGAGGTTGCCATTGAAAATAAGAGTGTGAAATGGAAGAAATGTGCTGCCATGCGTTTGAAATAATTCCCACACCTTCTCCCTTTTTGAACAAATGGAATATGACCATAGAAACTTCCTACATATTGAATAAGTAGGTGATGACCAGACAAATAGCATGGAGGGTGTGAACAAGAAAATTTGACAATCAAGTGTGAAATGAAGAAAATGAGATGCAATTTGTTGGCTAACCATGCTGACATAACAATGTGAATTGAAGAAATGTGCATGTGAGCCAACTTTGCTTTTCAGTTGCATGTGAATCAATCTCCATCAAAATAGAAAGTATATAAGCTGTCCATTAAATTGAGATAATGTGCGCATAAGAACTTATTGTCTTGAGTTTTCCAAATCTTATAATAATATATTATTATACTAATAATATATTACTATAACTATATATCACATTACATGATGCACATACGTATGCCATATTATTATGTTATTTAATATTTCAGAGTCCCAAAATAATTTTACTAAGTATCTTAAGCTTTTTCTTATAATTATAATTAGCTTAAGACTTTGAACTCTTACTGGCTTAACAATTTTCTTACCTTAGTCTCACATCAAGACTCCATATTTCAAAATTTGGGATATTACATTAATCTCCATATCATTTGTTTTTTTTCACTAAAATTCAATATGAGAACACAAATGATACTCTCCTGTTTTTTCCCCCTTTTTTAATACTGCTATAACACCTTTTAACACTTCAAACAGTCACCTACGACTCTAATTCTTCTTCCAAGCTATTTGAGTTCAAAACACACGGCTCCTTTACCAACTTCATCATCCAAATACCATAAACTTTCCAGAGTTTCCGGACATTTACACTTTCGCAAAGTTTCAAATGCTATACAAGAGACTAGGAGCATAAGTGTGACACCCGCCCTTAAGGCGCCTATATTTATTAGAATTATCGCATACAAATATCGAAATGATTTGGACGACTTAATTATAAAAGTTTTTGAAAATAATTTAGTTTGAAAATGTGAAGATAAATTTCTTGCGATTCGAACTCTATCCCCATATTGGGATATTAATACAGTAATCCAAATTTGACGAATGAAAAACGATATAATAGAGTCTAACTACTTATATTTTTCTAAAAATTTCCATTTACTACAAGGTCATCTTCTTCCAAAAAGTTTCTTCTGCTGTAAGCTTTACAACTGCATCTTACTTCTTGATCCTGATCCATTACCTGTCTCTTTCATGCAGTCTAAAGTTTAAATGAATAAACCCTAGGGTAACCGTCAATCTTATATGCAAGTATGAAATATAAATGACAACATATCTATGTTAAGCATAGAATAATTTACAGAAAACAAGTTGCACCGTAACCATAGTCATCGGTCAATGACTGCAGCCCTTCAGAACACGCTGCCCTGTTTTAGGACACGTAGCCCTATGACACGTAACCCCAATCTATAGCTAGGATACACATATGCAAATTATCTAGTAAACATGGTTAGTCATACATAATTATGTCCATACAAGCTAATAAGATAATAGTTACCACCTCAATCTTGAGTCCTTAATTTCATCCGATGGTGTTGAGATCAATAGAGGTGTTAAGGTATGCCTATAAACGTTTATTATTATCGTTAGTCACTTCTTGTGTATTAGAGTAACTATGTGAATTATTTTTAGGGTATTAAAAATAAATTAATCCCTAAAAATTCATTTACTACTAATATCCTTTTTAATTTATTTATTAATAATCCCCTTTCCTCTTCATTATTAATTAATAATTTCTTTATTATTTATTCCCTTTCCTAATAATACTATCTATTTATTATTATTATTATTACTATTATTATTATACAATTATTTTAAACTCCTAGAGGCTATCTTGACACTTTAAATTAGGGGTTTATAGATACTAACTAATCATCATATAAATTTTAATGTTTCTCATGGTTTTCCCAAAATATAAGGGTTCATCATATATGATTATAGAAATAAAAACCTTGAATTTAATTAATATAAACAACACAAAATACACTTTATAAATAGCAATTTAGATTTAATAAATAATAATACCAAACAAAATATACTTCATCATATATCATCTAGGCTTTTCTTTTAGTTCCAAAATATATATCCATATGCTTTATTAGATACATTTAGTTAATTAAACACCTAGTAAGCTTAGATACACACACTCAGCAAAAGGCCACACTCTCTCTCTCTCTCTCTCTCTCTCTCTCTCTCTATATATATATATATATATATATATATATATAAAACGTTGCAATATGCAATTTCGTCATACGCTGAGACGCAAGCCATGCAATCGATTAATATATATTAGTTAAACACCCCCACCCCAGGCATGCATTCCGTATTTTACATATATGTAGCATTTCCTACACGCACACCTCAGCAAATGTATACACACACACTGATAAAGCATGACGGTAAAGAAAGAAAGAAAAATGCAACGTAGTAATACACCCACAGACATCAACTTAAATATATATACATGCTTACACCTACCCGGCTACCCGCTTGACGTCAAAGTTGTATGTTTCATGGATATATATATATATATATATATATATATATATATTCATAACAGAAAGCTGACGCTAACAGCCCCCCTTTTTCCATGATCAGTTTCAGCAAGCTTAAGTGTTCTTACTTCAGGCTTAATATTCAAAGATTCTTGGCGGGAAAATAACGGAAGTTGGAGGGGAAAGAAGCTTAATAAATTACCTACAAGGATGAAGCTGAAGAGATGAGAATGGTCGCTAGTTTTATTCCTCTATTTCAGCAATGTTGAGCAGGGGAAGATTTCAGTTTGCTTCTCCTTTTCTCTCCCTCTCTCGACGGTCTCTCTCCCTCTCTCAGCAACTCACTCTCAGACCTCACCGTGGAGCACGAATGGACTGAAGGAGGTAATATATATATCAACTGTAGATCCAATCTGGTAGGAACTGATGGTTCGAGGAAAAAACAACAACAACGGATAATAGGGGTGTGAGGCTCGAGACACAGACTGGAGAAGGCATGGTCTACTCTTCTTGCGTGTTCAGTTTTCTTTTTCCTTTCTGCTGTGATCTCTGCTTTCTTCGCATAGATGGCACTGCTGTTCAGATTTGCTGCTGATATTATATTTCCTGCTAGAACTTTTGATGAGGTTGGCAAATAAATGGTTGCTGTGTGTGTGCTGATCACGTGATGGAATGAGAATGAAGAAGTTTGGGAGATAAATGGGGTTGGTCTATGGGTAGAGTACGTGGTTGGTCACGTGTTGGGTCATAGATTATTGAATAAAGGAGAATTGTTCTGAGCAAAAAAATAATAATAATAATAAAGGAGAATTGGTTCGTATGCATGGGCTGGACGTGTGTGTGTATGGGCTTTGCTTCTTATGTTGAGATGGATGTTAAAAAAAAATAATAATAATTGTTGTGCAAGAAAGGCACATGGCTCCTTGATCAAAATAGTTTTTCAGATAAAGAAGTGTTGCACATATAGGATAATACCACTAATTCTTTTCTAAGATTTTAGATTAACACTTATCCCCTACAAACATTCCTTAAATTTATCCTTTTTCCGAATTGATTTAAGGAAAAATAGGCCTTACTTTCAAATAATTAATTTTATATTTAATTTAGGCCAAATTTTGCAATTTAAGTTTCCATAAAATATTACAATTTTAAATTCCCAAAATTTAGAATGTTACATTTTTATTTTGGGATATAACAATAAGAACGTCATGAATGAAAGGGTTCTAATTTCTGAAAGGTTTGACCAACAATCAAATTGTTAAATTGAAATGGTACGAACCAGTCAGAATTATACTTATAGCCATATTTGAAACATTTAGACGAAACAAGTTTGAGAGATATGCAAAACTCTTTTCTTACACATTTTGTCAAACCCTTTATATATGTGCATAGAAATATCAACAAATTTTATGCATCAACAAAATTTCAAATATTCCAGCACCAAAAAAAAAAATTCCAAATTTTTCTTGTCAATGTTTCAGTTCAGAAAAAGAAAGATAATCCAGCTATTACGCTATCTATACATAAAAACAGAACTCACCAAATTTCAGTCCAAAGAAAAGATTTTTACTCCCCAGTCTGTCTAACAGTAGAAAAGGAAAGGAGGCACAGAGAATATATAGGTTTGACGTTTTGCACACCCATAAAGGAGGTGATATATATATCTAGTCCAAACAAAAGATTTTTCTTCCCCATGGCGGAGGGCTGAAGCTTACAGGCGCACTGGCGAGAAGCAGAGCAGAGAAGGAAGTGAATGGAGCTTTCCAGAATTCCCTTCCACCCTATTTCTCCAATTCTCCCGATGAGAATGTCGATCACAAGGAGGAAGTCAAAAGTCAAAACCCAAAAAACAACTCTTAGCTTAATTATAATTAACATAATTTTTTTTACTCACCTTAATTTTTTTTTT
The DNA here is from genome assembly GCA_037074495.1 of Acacia confusa. Classification (NCBI taxonomy): domain Eukaryota; kingdom Viridiplantae; phylum Streptophyta; class Magnoliopsida; order Fabales; family Fabaceae; genus Acacia; species Acacia confusa. The sequence goes on along the minus strand of CM073504.1, from coordinate 7,433,416 downwards.
TTTTTTGCATTGTAAGTAAAACTTAATATTTAACACGATAAAGAAACCTTATTCATTCCCACCTAACTCTTATTTTCTTGTTATTAAAAGGTTATAAAAGCATAATTATTTTTATTTCAATAATTTATTTTTTTTTCTTAGGTCACTCTAAATTTGAATCAAGCACCTAAAAGTAAGCGACAACTCAAATTTTATAAGTCAGTAGTCTACCTTTAAATGCATATCAACAACACACAAATAAATGAAAATTTACTGATATATTTATCCTATTTTTTTAGGGTCATTACAAACCCCTTGTTAATTTTGGATTCTTTCCTTTTTATGGCGCTTAATTAACATTATTTGACTTTTTTCTTGAGAAAAAATCCACTTATTTGAAGTATGATTGGGCCGTTACATTTTGAACTCATCTCTAAATTTTAAACACGCACGCAGAGCATTATACCTTATTGAGAACATGATATTTTTATTTACTAAATTGAAATCCTCTGTTTTAAGGTCACAACAACATGGAATTTAATCTTATAGATTACTTTACTTTTATCATCTAGGACAGATCAGTAAACTATTCCTAGTTCCCCTTCAATCTCCTAATACGTAAAAAAGAGTAAAAATACTTTAACCACTTTTTTAAGAAATTATACAGTCCTCCTCATTATTTTAAAAACAAATAATTAAGTCCATGAAGAATATTCTAAAAATATTTTTTTAATTAACATTTATATAAAAAAATAAATTTTATTTACTAATTTACCCTCAATACTAAATCCCAAGTTTCACTTTTTAGTTTGTAAATATCATAAACTTTTGGAAATTAAATTTTTATAAACCTTGGTATAAAATAAATATCGAATTTTAAATTTAAATGACTTATACATTCTATCAAACCTATATAGTTCATACTGATAGAGAAAAAAATGTGTTTCATATATATGCTTAGTCATTTAAGAAATTAAAAATATTTAGCTTTCAATAATTACAAAAAAAAAATTAAAATTACAAAATTTAGAATATAAAAAATAATAAATTTTTAACATAGTAGAAAGTTAGAAAATCTATTAGAATTAATTTTTGGTGATAAAATTTTTTTGGCCCATTTATATTTATATATCTTTAAATAATTATAATGTTAAAGAGAGGCATTTTGGTCAAAAAGTTTAATAGTCAAACTTAATGGTTAACTAATTATTTGGATGAATGGAAATAGAATCTTAAAATGGAAACTTTGATTTTCATTTGAGGATGGTAGGTCCCAGGGGAGGCATATATCTAGTGTTATTCCATTATTATATTTTCTATTTTCCTATATATTCTTTGAAACAAACGTAACAGTATTGCTCATGCCACTAGCTTGGTGGTCTCTGCTTTCTCTCTATCTTAATTCATGTCTTTAGATAAATAAAGATTAGGTAAAGTGTAGATTTTGTCTTTTGTATTTGCATGAAGTTTTATTTTAATCTTTACATTTATAAAGTGAATTATTAATTCTTCAATCTTAACACTGTACTGTTAGTTCTACACGATAAAAAATGTTGACTTATCAAACATAAGTGATAATTGTATAATTAAATGCTGATAAATCATAATTACATTTTAAAATTTTTAATATAATATTTTTATATCTTAGATCTTGTAAATTGAAAAAAATTAAAATGAAAAATTAATGACATGCCCATTTAATCCATCCACATCAAGCTAGTGAAGTGGTCAGGAGTGTCCCAATAAATTGAAGTTGTTGGCATCACAAATTGTGGACGAGTGTGGAAGATTACTGGTGATAGTTGTGGCAGTAGCAAAAACTTCAGAAACTGGTATCCAAATGAATGGGAGGATGCAGCAATAGAAAAATATTCATCCTTAAGGCATGGGAATATTGAAGAAGTGAGCAAGTTTTATTATTATTATTATTATTTTTTTGATAAAAAAATTTTAGGAAAGAGGTTGGGTTCACCTACAATCCAAGGGCAGGGCGAAATCTCCCTTTCTCCTAGGTGATACCAATGTTGGGCAGGGCGAGCCGTTTATTACCCTCAGGAGTTTACCTAGGGCGCCTTGAGCAAGTTTTATAATTCCTTGAAAGTGAGCTTCAAGCATCTAGATCCAAGAGCCCAAGATCTCATCTTGCTATGTTCAATATTCCCAAGAGCGTATGAAATACTTATAGAGCTTTTGAGTATAATTGCTATCGGTTTGGGGCATTGTGAAAACGTTGACAACTATGAAGTCAGGTTCTTTCCATCAAAATCACACTCATGAGTTCTTCTTTATTGCAGATTGCCGCATAAGGATGTGTAAATTAAAGAAGAACGATGTGATTCGCGATGTAGCCTAATAGATAGCTCATGAAAAGATTCAAGAAATCATGAATTCTAAGACAAAGTTGAATGAGAGTGTAAAATATTCATCTTGGATTTTAAATAATTTTTCCAATTATTTTATGGGCAGCTATCTTAAGGTTCTTTTAGTATGGGTGAATGACACTGATTCTTTGGAAGTTCCAGCACATTCTTTGGAAGACACTTAGATTTTTGCTTTTTGTGTTCTAATGTAAAGATTGGGAGAACAGTTGCCTTATCAATACTAAAATCAATTCATTCACTTGAAAATATCCAAACTCTATCCTTAACAAATTGAGAGTTGGGTGAAATATCTATTTTGCAAAACCTAAAAAACCTTCAGACTCTTGAATTGACAAATTATTCAATTGTTGAATTGCCAAATGATGTTAGCCAACTGGAGAAATTGAGATTGCTAGGTTTGGTACGTTGTTCAATCAAAAGGTAATCCATTTGAATTGATTGGAATATGCCTAAAACTTGAAGTGTTGTATTATGTTTCAAATGATGACACTCTTAACAATAATGCAAAACCTTCTAAAATTATAGATCTTCAAGGATTTGGAATATATCATATAGAAGGCAGCTCCTCCAGGCGTTCTTTTCAATTGGATGCTTCAACAAAAGATATTTCAATCCAACCAAGTTAAATGGGATCTTGTCTGAAAGCACGATCAAATCCCAGGCAGCAAGAGCAAAGATTCTTGAGTTGACAGAATGTAATGAAACAGGACAAATCTTATTCCTGAATGACTTAATTAAGCTTTCTTTGATATCTTAGCCTGCAATACAATGCCTAGTTAGGGAGAATGGTATTCAATCTGTTGCAACTTACTTCTCCAATTTACTTGAGCTGCGACTTCATGAAAAGTATGTGAGGGAATTATGTCACGGTGATTTTCCTAAAGGCTTTCTCAAGCAACTAGATATGCTAGATTTAAGTCATTGTGTTGATCTAGATGGCACATTACTAGAGCTGAGTAATCTAAAGTCTGTAGAGTTAATGACTTGTTCAATAACATGTCTTTTCCATTTATTTATAGCTCAGATTCTAAAGCGATTGGAAGATCTATTCATAACAGAATGCTCAAATCTGAAATGCCTAATAAGTGATGATGAGAGATCAACAGAGCAAAAAGTGCATGATCATCAAGATCCTGATCAAAAGATACATCACTCAGTGTTTCCGAAGTTGAATGTTCACTTTGTCTTTCCCAACTCACAGCGAGTGTTTGTCAGGAATTGTAATAATTTGGAATATGTAGTCCCATCTTTTTAATCAAAAGATTTAAAAGACTTGGAACATATGAGCATCCGAAAGGTAGAAAAGATAAAGTATGTGTTTGGGAAATGTCATGCTGATCAAAATCATAAAGTTCAGAGTAAACTTAATTTTCAAACCTTGATGAACTACCGAATATGGTTAGTATTTGCGTAGAAAACTATTATGTTCAGATGCTATATGTAGAAGGTATTAGTTTTGAAGAATGTCCACAACTTCCCCAACCTTTTATAGATTTCTTGGTTGGTGGACACAAAAGACATGAAGATCTCTCAAAGAGAAAGGTAAACCGCTTTTCAATTTATAACCAATCACTTAAAGAGAGATTCTTTAATACTAACTTGTCTTAATGATATACTTACAGGAATTTTCTTTCCAACTCCCCATAGTAGCCTGATTTAAAGGATATATATGTGGAACCTTAAATCTTGTTAAGCTTTCGAAACCTTTCCATGCTATCAAGGATGTTCTTCCAAATCTACTTGGAACAAGACTGGTAAATCTACCAAGCCTTCATATTGTCTATCACATAATTGATTCCCAAGCTCTTGAGAGAGACAAGACAATATCAGAATAGAACAATAGTACTCCAAATCAAGAAGACGTATATACAAAATACTTTTCTATTATAAAAAGACTTAGAAGAAGCCAACAAATTTATTTCTCGCTTGTTGTCTTCTTCCTTTGTCCCAAATTTTAGCAGGATATTGATAAATCTAGAAGTTTTTTTTTTTTTTTTTTTAAAAAAAAAACTTTGTGCCTGTGGGTTTACAAACTTTATTGGACCCTTCAACTTAATTTATCTCTTTTAATGTCTTCTGGGAATGATTTTTTTAGAGTGAAGAGGCACCCAAGGAGGCTGTTGAAAAAGACTACAGTATAGATGTAGAAAATTAGTTCACCAAATTTGACAGAGGTATGATATGCCTGTTAATCATGAAACAGGCTTATTAATCAAGAAAGGTTTCTCCCTCAATAAATGTATGATATTGTTAATGAATTGAATTTCTCTAGCAACTCATTCCTCAAAACATTTTTTTTTTTTTTTTTATAATGCTGCAGCAACAACTTCATCTGATTCAAATATTGTGATGAGACTCAATCCTTAACAAATGCTTTCACTTATATTTCCATTGGGCATACAAGAGTCCTTTCTCTACAAATGCTTTCAAACTAGCATATATTTATTGAGCATGTTTTTGAAGTATGGAGTAATGTGGAAAAAGTGTCAATAGTAATGATTTTATTTTATATATAAGAGTTGGTGGACATTTGATGTACTTGGTTATCAAAGTTGACGTTAACAGTAGAATCATTAAAATATAATTAAGAAACCAACAAAATATTTTCTCTCCCTTATTTACATTGTAAGTTTATTTAGTACCAAAGAAGCACCAAATGAACTTCTTGTCAAACAATTTCATATTTTAGTATAACTGAAATTGCACTATATCATCTTATTCTAATAACTTAAAAAGTGAATTAATTCCAGACAAACTTCTCTCTCTCTCTCTCTCTATGTTTTACTTTTATGGAGATCTTCTCAATAACATAGCCATTAAAGAATAACACTTTCAAGAGATGACATTCAAAGTAACAACTAACCTATATAAAAAATTGTTAAAGAAACAATGAAGCCAAGTGTTCAAGAAGGTACTAAATTAAATGAAGCTGGAAAAGCATATTAAATCATGAATTCAGAATGAAGCAATACCTCATCAACTGCATCTGCTGTTCCTTTAGAGAAAAAAAAATCCACATGTAAGAACATAGTCTTTCCAGATATGGGTAGAGTTTTATGTTAAATGGCATAACATTGTCATAGTTTTTCCTCGCTCGTTTTTGCATTAAATATATAAATCACATGTTGCTTATTTATTCTTTTACTTAGGAGTTATGTGAGAAGGAATCAAAGGTGATCAAGAAGCATTTGGAGAAGATACAAGTCTTAATGAAGGTCCTCAAAAGAGTTAAAGTACCTACCAATGACATCGTCACTAAGGCTTTGTGTGAAAGTTTGGAGAGGAGGGGAAGAAAGGGAATGCAAGGAGAAGGGAGGGGAGGGGATGGAAGGGAAATGAAAGATATTTCCTCCCTTTATTTGGGAGTTTAAAAAATAGTAAGGGAGAAAAATAGAAGATTAATGAGCTATTTTTATTATTTTGTTCTTTTTTAAAAAAATTAATATAATTATTATACTTTACAAATAAATTTCAATTTCAATTTTCTAGAAAAATTATTTATGTAATTTTTATATTCAAAAAATATTTTCCCCTAAAAAAATATTTTCTCTCTCTTAAAAATATTTCTGAAGTTTGATTCGTGTGCATTCCAATGATAGAAAAGAAAAAAGAAATCAAAAATAACTAGAGTGTTTATTTGAATGAGGATAAAAAAGTAATTAATCTATTTTCTTTCTTAAAACCCCCTATATTGGGGGAACTTTATTTTTTAAAAGAAAGAGAGTTTTGGGGGATTTGTAAAAATCTCTGATTTCCTCCCCTCTTATTTTTAAAACTTGCAAATAAGAGAATAGATTATCAAAACCCTCCATTCTCTTTCCTTTCCCTCCAAAATAGAACTCTCAAACAAAGCCTAAAGAAACAACTAAGAAAGTTGCATTGACAATTTCACATCCTACTACTACAAAAATGACTTCTCAATTAGTAAATAATTACATTTTCATTTCATTCCCTGGAATTTTATTGATTTTCATTATATTGAGATTTATTATTATTATTTTTTTTTTGCCTTGATGGTGATGGTCTTAGGACCCTGCTTCAATCTGCACTTTCAAGAAGCCTCAAATAACAACTTCAACTACTCACACAAAACCAAAGATCTCAGAATTAGACCTATTTGATATTTCTATAAGTATTGAGTGTACACAAGTCTTTAGTATATTGAATTCGTTTTAGGTTTTAAATTTTTCACCTTAAAATTTGTATGTATGCAAATTCTAAAATAAATGTGACATCATATTATGAGCCAGTTTGAATTGAGAGATGGCAGCGAAAAAGCTTTGTAGGTTCAAAAATACAATGAGATGCCGTTTCGGTCCGCGTTTAAGTAATTGAGCTTTTCCCAAAGAAGCCGTAGAAGTTAACCCTAGGAGCGTTAGTAGTGTCGTGATGAGGAGAGAGACAGAACAAAGGTGGAGCCATACCGAGTTTGTGAAAGAAGAAGAAGAATTGATGCCCCTCGTGATCATCAATCCTTCGGTTTAGGATCACCCCCACGTGTCCACTCTGATCATGTGTCTCTCAATACCATCTCTTAGTCAGAGTTTCTCCACCTATTGAGGCATGACACGCCATCACCTTCGTCCACATTTGGAAATGAAGTGGAACACGTGACTCCTATAAACACTACCTCCTCGTGCGTCAATCAGTTCACCACAACAGAAAAAAAGTCTCTTTTCATCTAATTGCTCCAAAAAATTATCTCAGAGAAAAAAGAAAAATAGGGGAAAATGTGGTAAAATAAAAAATAATAATAATTTAAAAATATAAATACAAATACTTTAAAATAATTTGAATTAATTTTTTAATTTTTCTAAAAAAAAAATCAAATTTGACTTATATTTAGGATCGGAGAAAGTAAGAATATAACTTTTTTTATCAAATTTAAATTTTTATCTTTAATTATCATAATATATATAGTTAATATATATGTAGTATTCGATAAGATTTATGTCATTTTCAGTCATTTTTTATCTCAACTCATTTTTAAATAATAATCTATATACTCTTTAGTTTAGAGGAAAAAAAAAAATTCTGCTACCATTAATCCAAACATAAATTATATTTACAATTTAACTTTTTTTTTCCATCAAACTTATGTAAAAGTCAAATTAAAAAATAAGCTATCGCTCGTACCACTAACCCACGTAAACTCATTTAGGAGCCAATCCTCAAGCATAAACACCTTTACTTCTTTATTTGAATGTTTATTGAGTTTTTTTTTAATATAAATGTTTATTGAGTTCATCTCAATATACAGGAGGTTGTCAGAGAAGAATAGTTAAATATATTGTCTGAAAAGTCAAAAGAAAATCCAATGAGATTTGTTCCCATTGTACTATGAATTTTAAACCAGGCTGATTTCTGTTCAGAAGAAAGCGGAGAGCCCAGACCTGTATTCATCCGGTGTGCACGGTGGAAAGGGCGGGATTATTGGGCACACCTCATCAGGCCATAGCCATTCACTCGTCAAAGCGTTGTGCCCAAGCGAGTCATGCAATGCTTCGTCTCATCTCTGGTTTCTTCTCCCTCCTCTATTTCCTTCTCGAGGTCAATAATAGTAGTTGTTCAGTCATCATTTGTGGCGGTTCAGAGGATCTCAATTGAATGCGTGGTAGCGATGGCAACAAGGTTTCACTTTCAATTGGACTAGGATCGACTCTTGCCTAATCAAGACGACGAGGCACCACCCACACTCGTCATTGAGCCTTCCTCCTATTCTTTCTCTCAACCCTCAAAATTGACTGCCTTGGGCATTGATCAACAATCTCTAGTTTATGGTAACCTAGAAGGGGATAATGATCGTGATCTTATTGACGTACTTCGAGGGAGAAAACATACCCTTGAGGTCCTTGGTCCGAAATTTCCTGACAAAGGCGAAAGACTTCGAACCCTTATTAAGCATTATGAAGATGAACTGGCATGCAGGAAAAGGAGACGTCTTGATAAGGTGTGGCTCTTGTTTTGCCTCGTAAGCGGCTGTTGTTAGAACTTAGAAATACTGTGAATGTATACTATAGCTTCTCTGTGAACAAATCTCTGCCTTCACTTTCTCTCTTCTTTGGCTTGGTTGATCGCATTCCAGGTCGCCGCCCCAGAGCCTCGTCGTCGCTTGCTCGCTGTCCTAGCTTGTTGTCGCTCGCTAAACGTCCCAGTGTTGTCGATTGCCTTTGACTTCGCTCTCGACAGTCGGTGTGCGATTTGTGCTGCATTCTCCCTTCGGATCGAACTTGTCTCCCTCAAGTGAATTGCTTTCTAACTTGTTCTTTGCATTTCAGTTGTGATGTTGGATTTGATTTCTTTGTGGAGAACTTGCATCGATGAAGTCTCAATAATTGCTGGTTTCTATCTATTTTACAAGAAACAACTAAACATGCGCCCAGATGCTATGGAAGGTGATGCAAGAGTTGCACACATGTCCTCTTCTCTGTCAATCCAGGAATTCCCGATCCCGAGACTATCTTAGGACCGGGAACAATTTCAAAGTCCCAGCCTCTTACCAGGACAGGAGCCAGGACGGTAATCCTGGTCCCAGCTCGGACTTTGAACATCCTTCCTAACTAAAAAAGGGCATTTGAACCCATAACCTCCCAATCACAAATCACAAGGAAGTAATCTTACTGCTATGCCCAAACTTAACTAACTAAATTAATTTTTTAATATCTCTTGATTAATTATTTAACTTCTACATTTAGAATTAGGATTTAGGATCACAAAGAGATTTTTTTTTATTTGAGGGAGTATGTTTTTCTCCCACATAAACTTTGTTAGACCTGACTGTGTTAGATCTGACTGTCACCCAAGAGGGGTGAATTGGGTATCGAATAAAACTTTTGGAAACTTGGAAAATCTTTTCACAACTTACTAAATGAGATTTGAATGACAATAATAATTTATAAACCAATAGACAGTCATTCAAAACATATATGCTGAAATGTAAGAGTTTAGGGAAGAGAATATGCAAACAGAGATTTATACTGGTTCGGCCCAATCCTTGACCTACATCCAGTCCCCAAGCTGCACTTGAGATTTTCACTATCTCCTTGTTTAACCAGGCACAAGAGAAGCCTTTACAACCTCACAAGTTTATTCAGGCACGTGTGCAGCCTTTACAATCTCCACGGATACAATTACACACTCTGTATTCAGGATAATTCTTTCACACTTGGATTCACTCCTCCTTACAAGCTGTAATTGTTTCCCAAACACTTGAGGTCTCAACCTCAAGATTTTACAGATAATCAAATAAGAATTCTAAACTCATCACAAGTAGATAGAGTATTAATCACTGAAGTGCATAATCGTTCATCTCACTCTTTACTGTAAAAATAGAGTATATGAGCTATCGACGATGAAGTGGTAAAATCATTTCGTTGGCTTCGTCGATTCTTTCATCAATCGTTGTCACTCATTTCGGTTTGAAGATTTCTCTATTTATATGCCATGAAGATCGATTCGTCTGTTGAGTAATTCTTCCCGTTGGAATATGACCGTTGCTCAAAGTTACCATTGTGAGCTCTGACGTAATCATTCATCTTTTATAATCTGATGTTAATCCAGTTGAAACTCATTAACAAGCTCATCAACCAAGTTAGGAATGATGGTAAAAAAGGATATGAGCCAGATAAATCATATTCAAAGCCTGTCGAAGAGTTTTCAGAACTGATACATTTTGGCTCTTTTCTGATTTGTATCATAATTTTTTTATCTCAGAGCATTAATCTCTTGCTGAAATTCTTCATAATCATAACTTTGAAGTATGGTTAGTAGACATAATAAAAGCACAGCATAAAACAGAAACAACAGAGATAGATTGATCAAGTCTAAATTATCATCGATCAATTCAGTTAGTCGGAACATATCTGATCAGCTAGACATTCTACCTCGAGTCTCACATTTAACCTCGAGTTTCTCAGTAACCTTGAGTCACAGGAAGCAACCTCGAGTTTTAGAAGATATGATGTCACAGAACAACCACCCTTCTACCTCGAGTCATGTTTTGTTACCTCGAGGTTGGATCAAAACTGGAGGTGAATATCTAACCTCGAGTTATCATGTTTAATTTAAACTTAACGGTAAAGTGAGATGCTCTAGGAAAGCTGATTCAACCTCGAGTCATATTCTTTGCCTCGAGTTTAAGCACAAACTCGAGTCTCATTCTCTTGCCTCGAGTCACAGTGACAGATACCTTTAGCATCTTCACGTTTTGTTGGCTAAGAGTTCCAGTAACATCTCTGTCAATGTCCAAATCTTGGTAAATCACATATATCCCTAGAATACTCTTTAAGTATCCTTTCCAATGCAAGAAGAATAGCTCCAAACTCATTGTATGTTAAGCACTATGATCATATCAGTAAAAGTTGTTCTTAAACCAACGTTTTTGCACAATCCTGAACAGACTCTCAACTTCCAAAAATCATATCTCTCTCATTTGATTTTTGTTTTCTGTCATCTTGATGTTTTTGGAAAGGTGTGTGAGTCTAATTTCACATGCCACTGATTTCAACTCATTTCGATTTGTGGTTTGTGAGATATCCTCAATTTGGCGAGCCTTGGTCTGCTGTATGATGGTGACAGATGGGGTAACTTCAAAAATTCATAGCTCTCTCATCTGATCTTCTTTGGACTTGAATTTTTGTCAAGATGACGCATTGGACGTCTAGTTTCATAAAAATTTGATTTCACCTCAATCCGATCTCTGGTTTAAGAGATATCATTGATTTACCAGATCTCGCCCGAAATAGAGTAGAACAGAGTTGCTGAAAGGCACTCCTACCTCGAGGTTGATTGTTCAACCTTGAGTTTTGGCCCTAACTCGAGGTAAATGACTCTGCCTCAAGGTAATCCATCAGAAAACATGTTTTTGCTGATTTTAACTCATCTCAAAGCTTATTTTAACTCCAATTTGAGTCATTTCAACTCTCATTTGATCGTGGAGACTTCTAGAATCAATATGCGGGCTTGTATAGTGACTTTCTCATTCCATTCAACAATATTTTTCTTTCTTTCTTCTCTTCTCTTGATGATTCTCCATAATTTACCTCTTTCTTTCTTTTCTTCTCTTGTTCTTCATCATTTGGCTCCATATCTTCTTTGATTACATTTCTTTCTTTCATTCAATACTTCTTTATTTATCTTCTTCTTGATCATTCTTCATAAATGAATTTCACATCTTTGATTCTACATTAAATTTAAGAATTAGTCAATATAGTATGCAAACTTTTTGCTCTTGATATCCATAAGTATATTTGACATCATCAAAACTAAGCATCACTAACAAACTTTGGAGCACCTTCTTTTCTCTGCCCTTTCCTCTCGCCTTGCTACACCAAACCTAACGAACTCCAAGTAAGTTCATTAACGCATTCGTTTTTGCTTTAAATATATAAATCACATGTTGCTTATTTATTCTTTTACCTAGGAGTTATGTGAGAAGGAATCAAAGGGTGATCAAGAAGCATTTGGAGAAGAAGATACAAGTCTTGATGAAGGTCCTCGAAGAGTTAAAGTATGTAGCGGCCCAAACCACTGAAAGGCCCAATACAATTAAGAGGCCCAGCCGCGTTAAGGGGAGTTCAGCATACCTGCAAGATTACATCCAGCAAACGTCGGTCAAACCTATGCAACTATGAATCTAGCTTCTAACTGAATAAAAAGCTCATTTCAGTTCAATTAAATTAAACCCTACAGAAGTTTGTTATTTTAATCCATGTTAGTAGGAATAGTTGTTCCTACAATTCAGTACTTTAAATTTCTAAATTAGGATTTGTATTTCCTTTAAATAGCCTATGTTGGCCAGAATAAAAGTTGTGAGAGATTTGACAAAATTCTTATCTTCCTCTTTTCTTCTAATTCCTCCTGCCTCAACCCCTTTACCCCTTACATTTGGTGCTTTCATTTGGTCACAAATGCAAACCAGGTGCTACCTTCCTATATATGGTTGCCGATGCTCAAGAAGAGTTAGAGCCTTCCCAGGAAGCAGATGAGAACATCACTGAGTCACCCTCCTTCCCACAAATAAGTTTCCATGCTCTTTTTGGCCACTGCTCTTCCAAAGCCTTTTGCCTTACAAGACAGGTCCATGGCTCCTCAGTATAGATTCTGGTTGACAGCGGTAGTACCCACAATTTTATTACCGAAAGAGCCGCCAAACACTTAAACTTATTAGTCCAATCATTACACCATTTCAGGTCCAAGTAGGCAATGACGACAATCTTTTCTACAAATGATTATGTCCTAAGACTACCCTAGTTCTCCAAGGTCATTATATCTTCACTCCTGATTTATATGTTCTCGACCTACAGGGTGTTGATGTTGTTTTAGGCATTCAATGGTTATCTACTTTGGGACCAGTTATCACTGGTTACAAAACAATGACCATAAGCTTTTCCCATGATGACACACCTGTTACACTTAAAGGAAATTCTTTCATTACCCCTGGCCCAATCACCAATTCCCAGCTTCATAAACTCATTACCCAAGAGCCCATTCAAGCTTACCTTATGTGCCTCTCCTCAACCAATCCAAGTCCAACCCAAACCGACACACACACCGTCCCATCCTCCATCTCATCCATCCTAGAGGATTACACCGATGTCTTCTCTACACCTACCCAACTTCCTTCGCCTAGGCCTATAACCACCACATTAATTTATTGCCACACACCAAACCTATCCAGGTTCGGCCCTACCGCTACCCCCATTACCAAAAAAATGAAATTGAAAAACTTGTTTCAGAGATGTTAGAAGAAGGCATCATTCGCCCAAGCCATTCGGCCTAGAGCTCACCGTCCTTTTAGTTAAAAAGAAAGATGGCTTATGGTGCTTTTGTGTCGACTACAGGGCATTCAATGCAGTGACAGTCCAGGACAAATTTCTCCTACCCATAATTAATGAGCTTTTGGATGAATTAAATGGGGCAACTATTTTTTCAAAACTGGATCTACGTTTAGGATACCATAAAATCCTCATGCATCCTGAAGATGTTCATAAAACTGCTTTTCGGACTCACCATGGCCATCATGAGTTCCTAGTTATGCCTTTTGGGCTTACTAATGCACCCTATACATTCCAAACCACCATGAACGAGGTATTTACATATTTCCTACGGCAATTTGTTGTCATTTTTTTTGATGATATCCTAATCTATAGCCCCATAGTACTAGATCATGCAACTCATTTAAGGTTAGTCTTAACTACCTTACGAACTCACTGCTTCTTTACAAAATGCTCTAAGTGCCTATTTGCTAAGGAATCTGTACATTTCCTGGGTCATATAATACTGGGAAAAGGCCTATCTCCAGATCCTAAGAAGATCGTTTCCATTCAAAACTGGACGGACCCAACTACCGTGACTTAAGTACGTGCATTTCTAGGACTAGCTGGCTATCATCGATGTTTTATTAAACACTTTGCTACAATTGTGGCACCACTCAGTGATTTGTTAACAAAGAAAGGTTTTTCCTAGGGTGACAAAGAAACCTTTGCTTTTACTCAATTAAAGGCTATTATCATACAAGCTGTTATACTCATCCCACCAGATTTTTCTCTTCCATTTATTGTTGAAGCTGATGCATCAGGTGTAAGGATTGGGGCAGTGCTTATGCAAAAGGATCAGCCTATTGTATATTACAGTTGCAAATTATCACCCACTATGCAACAAAAATCAACTTACATTTGCGAAATGTTTGCAATCACTAGTGATGTATCAAAGTGGCGACAATATCTACTGGGTGCTACATTTGTCATTGTACTGATCATAAAAGCTTATATCACCTAATGAACCAGGTTGTCCAGACCCTAGAATAACAACAATTTTTATCAAAACTCCTAGGGTTCTCATACACCATTGCCTATAAATCAGGCAAAATGAATACGGTGGCCGATGCCCTATCTAGGATTCAAGAAGGATCTACTGTCCCACCAATTTCCCAGCTAACTGCTATTACAGGTCCAACTTGCTGCATTACTAATGTTTTACAACAAGAAATAGCAAAGGATCCCTATGCTATCCAGATTATGCAAGGGTTGATCACAGAACCACACAAATGGGAAGACTGGAAAATGAAGAACAACCTCTTATTTCATAAGTCCAGAATATTCATACCTGCAGGGTCTTCACTGAAATAACAATTATTGCAACAATTCCACGGTTCTATTTTAGGTGGCCACTCGAGAGCTCAAAACACCTTCCTCCGCCTGAACAGAGCTTTTACCTGGAAAGGAATGAACAGAGATGTTAAGAGTTTTGTCAAACAATATGAGATTTGTCAGAAAATTAAACCACCCAATCATTCACCCCTATGGATTACTTCAACCTATTGATCCTCCCACTACAATTTGGACCGATTTAAACATGGACTTCATCACACATTTTCCTAACTCTAATGGATTTTCAGTTATTTTTATTGTTGTTGATAGGTTATCAAAAGGGGCGCATTTTACTCCTTTACCATCCAGTTATATGGCCACCAAAGTCACTTAGGTATTCTGGGAATCAGTAGGGAAACTACATGGCTTTCCCCGTACCATCATTTCAGATTGTGATCCCATTTTCCTTAGCACCTTCTGCTAGACACTTTTCAAATTACAAGGGACCACACTACATTATAATTCAGCTTATCATCCACAGAGTGATGGACAAACTGAGAGAGTCAATAGATTTTTAGAACAATACCTTAGGGCCTATGTTCATGACCACCCGCAGATGTGGTCAAAGATCCTAAGCCTCGCTGAGTTCCACTTCAACAATTCCTTTAATTGTTCCACTGGCTTTACACCGTTCGAGATCACCTTCGGTATCCCTCCACCCAATCTCCTAACATATTGCCTTGGTAGCAGCAATCTGGACGTCGTCAACACAGATCTCTTAGCCATAAACAGAATTATGAGTAGTTTAAAGCAAAATCTTCATCCACTACCATGAAAGCTTACAGTGACAAGAAATGAAAGGCCATGAAATGCAAAGAAGGGGACCTAGTCTTACTCAAGCTTCAGCCGTACCGTCAACACTCAGTCAAGCGGCGAAGTTCGCAGAAGCTATCTCTCTATTACTATAGGCCTTTCAAGATCTTGAAAAAAATCAGTGCCGTGTCTTACGAATTACAACTACCCGAGCACTCCCTCATTCATCCAATCTTCCACGTTTCCCTGCTTCGACCATTCACCTCACCCACTTCCTTTAAGGTCCATCCTTTACCGGAGAAGTCTCTTGACAACAAACCACTTCAGGAGGCCGTTGCAGTTCTGGGTACAAGAGAAGTCTGGAAACAAGGCAAAAAGGTAAAGGAGTTGCTCATCTAGTGGTGCGAAAGCATGCTTGAAGACACCACCTAGGAAGAAGACCAAGCTCTAACTCCACCAGTAATCGCAGATGACGAAAATGGCTCTCCGCCCAAATCTTGCTTGTCTTTACCAGGGACTCCACCAACAGCTACCACTTTCGACCCTCCTCCACTCAGTGACAGTACCACTAATGGACATCCTCATAGTGCTTAGATTGAACTCCATACAAGGGTTAGCAACTCTGCCACATGGCCTCCTTCCATCAGTTCAGTAGTTTTCCCTATCCATGAGGACATGGATATTTCCAATGGGGAAGGGGCTGTAGCGACCCAAATCACTGAAAGGCCCAATACAATTAAGAGGCCCAGTCGAGTTAAGAGGAGTCCAACATACCTACAAGATTACATCCAGCAAATGTCAGTTAAACCTATGCAACCGTGAATCTAGCTTCTAACTGAATAAAAAGCTCATTTTAGTTCAATTAAATTAAACCCTATGGAAGTTTGTTATTTTAATCCATGTTAGTAGGAATAGTTGTTCCTACAATTTAATACTTTAAATTTCTAAATTAGGATCTATATTTCCTTTAAATAGCCTATATTAGCCAGAATAAAAGTTATGAGAGATTTGACAAAATTCTTATCTTCCTCTTTTCTTCTAATTCCTCCTACCTCAACCCCTTTACCCCTTACAAAGTACAGTAAAGAAACAACTAAGAAAGTTGCATTGGCAATTCCACATGCTACTACTACAAACATGACTTCTCTAGTAAATAATTACATTTTCATTTCATTCCCCTTTATTGATTTTTTAATATTGGAATTTTATTGATTTTCATTAAGATTCATTTTTCTACATTGATGACAGTGGTCTTAGGACCCTTCAATCTGCACTTTTAAGAAGCCTCAAATAACACCTTCAACTACTCACACAGAGCCAAAGATCTCACAATTAAACCTATTTCATATTTCTATAACTAATGAATGCCCACAAGTAAGTCTTTAGTTTATTGAATTTATTTTGCGATTCAAAATTTTTTCACCTTAAAATTTGTATGTATAGAAATTCTAAAATAAAAGTAACATCAAATTATATGTATTGAAGAGCGAATCCCCAACAAATAAACATCTTCACTTGTATCCCCTATGTACAAACTGCTACCATTCTACAGGAGATTATCTTATATACAATGTTGAGGGTCATAAAAGTATTAAACTTACATATCATTTGATGTTGTAAAGAATCTCAAAGCCACTTTTGGAGAAGGTGCTTCGTTTGAGAAGTATGACCAAACAAGTTCATCAACTTATTCAAAGACAAAAGTTGAAAAACCTTACACATTATCTCTTTCTACCAGAAGCTAGCCTGTAGTGCTCATCTCTACTTTAAATAGATGTCTTATTGTTTATTCATTCCTCTGCTTAGGAGTTATGTGGAAAGGAATCAAAGGATGACCAACAAGCACTTGGAGAGAGTAGAAGCTCCAATGAAACTCCTCAAATAGTTGAAGAACCTAGCAATATTAAATGTTCTTCCAAAGATACATCAAAGGAAAGGACATTGATAATTCCACCATCTATTACCAAAACAACCTCTCCTTCGGTAAATATTTGATTTTTAATACATTTTAACTATTGATACATTATCCATTTTCATTTATATTATTTCCTATTTCTATTTTCTTAGATATCTTTAATATGTTCTATGACGCCCAGCCTTTGGGCCGTTATTCATCAGAGGTATCGCGGAAAAGGCATCGAAGAGATTTGGACGACTTTAATTACGAAATAAAAGTTTTTGAAATTAATATAGTTTGAAAATACGAACTAATTTTCGCGATTCGATCTCATCCGATAGTTGGATGTTAATACAATTATCAAAAAAATATGCGAATGATAAACATTACAAGTACAGACTAATTACTCCTAATTACTACTAACTTTGTCCAAAAGTTTCAGCTACTATAACTTTTATAGCTGCTTCTTCCCTTTCGATCCCGAACTCGTGCCTGTATCTTTCACGTGATCTGGAGTCCAAATGAATGGACCCTAGGGTAACAGTTAATCTCATGCACATGTATAAAAGTATAAATGACAGTTTAACACATGTAAAAGTATGAAAGATTTACAAATAACTGTAACTGTAATTAACGACCAAGGATCGCAGCCCTTGTCTAAGACACGTAGCCCCATGAGACCGCAACCTCAAATCCATGGCCAGGAAAAACATAAACAGGTAAATCATCTAGCATACATGATCAGCTAATTAATACATAAACACTTACATACATGATTATAAGATTAGGGTTACCCACCCCAACCTTGTATCCATTTTCTTGGTACTGAAGTTGTTGGGATCAAATAAATTGTCAATGTCTGCCTTTAAATGTTTATCATCGCTGTTTATATATTCTTGCTAATGCATGAAGGTATAACACTTGCTGCTGTTTCTACGTTTTTGTGGGAGTTGGAAATGAACCATTTTTTATCCGTGTGTGTGTGTGTGTAAACTCCCTTTTTGCTGGGCCTTAACGTGTTGGGCTTCATTTTTTGTTTTTTGGCAATTAAATATTTTGTTCATTTAATTGGAATTATTAGATAATTATGGGGAAAAAATTTTAGGCCAAATTTTATAACTTAAATTTCCATATACCATTCGAGCTTAAATTCTCAAAATTTGGGATGTTATAGTATATTAGAAGCATTAAGAGACAAATTATACCCTTCACATTTTCTGTCGTTAACACGCTTTTGCATGTTAAAATGGTTAAACGCTTTTCACTTACACGCACATGGCCATTTGGGACTAGCGGAAGGGTTAGTCTCTCATAATGTGGCGAACCAAGATTCAAATTCCCGCTAGGAGAGGTGCCCACTTTTAGTGCCTAATAGTGTCTCGAATAGGATTACCTTCAATAAGAGGATATATGTGCCTAGCAAAATAGAAAGCTAGCTTTTTTTCTTAAAATAATTTTTTTATTGTGACCTAAATTTCCCTCCCACATTATAAGTCATTCAAGTTCTCTTCAAATTGGAGTAGTGAAAATAGACTTGTTAGTTCTCAACCAAGTTTTTGATGATAACTAAACACTTGCAAATCAATGGTTTAAATGTTTAAATAAGAACTTGATTTCAAGCTTTAAAACTCCAGTTCTCATCACAGAAAAATGAAGAACTCGAGTTCATGGGTAAAGAACTCGAGTTCATGGGCTAAGAACTCGAGTTCATGGTTTAAGAACTCGAGTTCGCGAGCTTGGTCTGTGGAAAATGCTCTGAGTCTGAAAGAACTCGAGTTCATTAGTAGCAAACTAGAGTTGATCAACTCGAGTTCACGATTAAAAACTCGAGTTCTCTTTGTTGCAAACTCGGACAAGACAGAACTCAAGTTCTTAGCAAAGAACTCGAGTTCATGAACTTGAGTTCTCAATAAAGAACTTGAGTTCCTTTGTAAGCACTGATCAAGTTTAAGAACTCGAGTTCTTAGACTAAAACTCGAGTTCATGAACTTGAGTTCCTGTCTGAGAACTCAAGTTCTTTGAGAAATGAAATTGAAGAAAAATGAAGAACTCGAGTTCTTTGTGATCAACTCGAGTTCTCATTTTGCAGATAAGAGGTGTGTGAAGAAAAGTCAAAAGAACTCGAGTTCTTGATAAGAACTCAAGTTCTAGAACTCGAGTTCTACTTTGACAACTCGAGTTCTTGGCACTATCTGTGATTTTTGATTCTGCGAAAGAGCTGATCTTTGGTTGATAACTTTCCGAATCACTTAATATAATATATGAAATGTTTTTATCACGTTTGCTAGTGGTTTCAGGGATTACAACGGGTTATTATTCAAAATCAACATAAAGTTGATGCTCACGTCACAACATTTAATGCTGAAGCAAGAAACAGAGCAGCAAATAGAAAGAAGCCCAGAGCAGCAGGAAGAAACATTCTTCCAAGGATTACTTAATCAAGACATTCTTCTGCAAAAGCACTCTCAACGATCAACGCATTTAATGAAAGAACGGATTTCATTTAATGAGGCCTCAACGGTCCATTTGGCTGCACAAGGAACAGAGCAAGCTGTGTCTAACAGAAAATTAAATAAGTCACAACGGTAACTCTCAAGTTTCTCCCAACGGCATTAATGGCGAAAGAGTATAAATACCCAAGCATTCAATTCGGCCACCCACCGGAAACTCTGCGCATTTACTCTGAGTTATTATCTTATCAGTTTCATTATTCTCAACTGTACTTCAGTGATCATTTATTATTCAACTCGTGAGGAGTTACTTAAACATTCAATTTTCATTCATTCAGTTGTAAAAAAAAAAAAAAAAAAGATATCTTAAGGTTGTGGAACCTTAAGTGTGGGTGTACAATTACAAGCAGTAAGGAGGAGTGAGTCTGAGAGATCATCCCAAGTTGTGTAATTGTATTCTGGAAGATGGTGAAAAATCCTAAGGTGTTCTTCGAGACTGGATGTAGGTAGGATAGACCAAACCAGGATAAGTTCTCTCTGTGTCCATTCTCCTTCAAATTCTTGCTCAGTTAGTTTCTTAATTTGCAAAAATCCAATATATTTTTTTAAAATCACCTATTCACCCTCCTCTAAGTGATATTCCATCTTCAAGACCAACAAAATGTTGGTTGAGATGGTAAGGTGCTTCACCTTCGTAAGAAAGGGATCACAAGTTTGAATCTCATAAAACGCACTTGTTGGGAGAGATGATAATTCTTTACTCTCTAAGTTTTGAGGGGAAAATCCCTATTCTAATAAAAAAATAGAGTAGTGAAAATAGGTCAAGCCTACATGTTTCAACCCATTTAAATTAGGAAAAATTACAACCAGATCCCAATTAACAGACTTAATGGCAAGAAGGTCTCTTCAAATCATCAAATTGCATTGAAATCCCAAAGAACATAGGTGCTATTAACCCCAAACTTGAAAGTACAATTTTGCCCATTTTTTCTGTCACCATGTGAGACAAACTTGTTATTGACAACTAATTGAGCAATATTATATTAACAACTTTATAGCATTGTATTCACGACGCGTTTTCCTTTTGAAATCACAAAACATAGGTTATAAACACAAAAAGATTCATCCTTTCTATTTACCCCTACCTAAGCACAAGAAAACATAACACAATCTCCAAAGCATAATTTCATATCATGTGACAGACTCAATGAAACAGAAACTAAATGCATCATACAAATAACAATCTTCCAATAATAAGATATCCTCTAAACCCAAATACCCTAATCCATTCAATTTCATATCAAAATATAAACTTTTCATATCAGCCAGCTAAAAGGGATAAACAAAGTTGTTATTGACAAGTATCATTAACCACTATTGAGCATGTATTGACGACACATGTTGAAATCGCATAACAAAGGTTATAAATACAAAAAACTTCATCCTCTACATTCACTCTTGTCTATGTAAGTGAAAACAGAGCATACTCTCCCCAAAAACAAAGCAAGAATATCCAAGCTCCCTCCTACACTCAATGAAACAACATAAATTATAAAGACATCATACAAATAACAATCTTCTCATCATCTTCTTGGACATTAGCTTTGTTCATACCTTCGATAATGTTCGTTGTGATTGATTCCATAGTCGACTAGGGATAGGAAGAGGTTGTAGTAGCCCGGGAGAAGCAGTAGTTTCATACTTGAAACAAGAACATGTGTCACAAGCTTTGACATAAGTACATAGTAACATCCTCAAACAATTTTCACCATCAACAGAGTACGTAGTAACATCCTCAAACAATTTTCACCGTCAAAAGAGTACGTAGTAACATCCTCAAAAAATTTTCACCATCAAAAGAGAGCCTTGATTCTTTGATAGGTAGCTTCTATACCCGAATGTCCTTTTTATGGACTCGAGTGCAATCAATGTAGGATTTTCTTCTTAAGGGTAGCATTGTTGCCTATCACAAGCTTACCCTTTCTTCTGAGCAAATCATCACCCCAAGTGAAATGGTTGGGTCCATCCATTGCGTGTACTTTAGGAATCAATTGTTGTAAACACTCATCTTGCTCCTAACTTTGCCTAATGTGCTGCAACAAATCAGGAGATCAGAAGAAGTGTCTAAAACAATTTGCATCAGTTACAATTTAGGCATTTTAGATAATGCATCGGCTACCGAATTGTCTTGACCCTTTTTGTGTTGAATTTCATAGTCAAAACCAACTAGCTTAGTAACCCAAAGCATCTGAAATAGGTTCGTAACTACTATCCAAGAAGATATTTGTTCAAGAAAAGCATGAGGGTGGATTCAAAAATAAATAAATAAATAAGTAATAATAGTAGGGACCCATTGAAAAGTCCTTGAAAACTAGTTATAAGAACTATTAGTATAAGATCGTTTATACCAAAAAGAAAAAGAAATGTAGAATGCTAAAAGCTAACTTAAATGCATCAAGCAA
The DNA here is from genome assembly GCA_037074495.1 of Acacia confusa. Taxonomy (NCBI): domain Eukaryota; kingdom Viridiplantae; phylum Streptophyta; class Magnoliopsida; order Fabales; family Fabaceae; genus Acacia; species Acacia confusa. The sequence continues at coordinate 7,411,345 of CM073504.1, read as the reverse complement.
TTTACCAAGATTTATAGGCTTAATTTGATTTACACAAAGGTTTCTGGGTTTATTATAGCAACTGAAGGATTTATTTTTCCATGTCAATGAGAACCTATTTTAATAAGTGACATAGCACCCACTTCTACATAGTCTTGAATATTAATATTTTACGGTTAAAGAGGATACTATAAAATCTAAAGAGGCGGAGATAGTGTAAACAAATATTTCACGGTTCCTAAAGATAAACTGTGAAATATCTTCACAAATATTTAACAGTTGTTACAACCTGAAATATATTTTTACTTTTTTATTGTTCACGGTTTTTAAAATAAACTGTGAAATATCTTTATAAATGTTTTACGGTTGTATATCACTACCGTAAAATATATTTTAAATTTTTTAACTAAAAGCTCACATTCTAATTCCCCAACCAAGGAGCAGTGCCAACCAAGGAGCCAACTGCATGTTTAGATTAATTTTTGGAGAATGGGTTATATGATTTACAAGTAAATACCTGAGATGAGTTTAATTTTTCCTGACTTATGAAAAAAGGCTTTCGAAACTAATGTTTTGTGGTTTTCAAAGACTCACTTGGCCTTTCTCATTGTGAGTCATGTTGCTTGTGACTAATGATGTGTCATCTGGAAACGGTTTAAGAACGAGCAGGGCGCGCTCGTCCTTTTGGGGACAAGTGTATATGGACGGTCCATATATACATACATACATATACATACATACATATATATATATATATATATATTAAAGATTTTATTTTTTTTAGGATTACGAAGTTTTTGTCTTTTTAATATCAATCAATACTTTGAAGTAATTTTTTAATATTCTAAAATAATTTTTTCAAGATTATAAAGAATTTTTAAGTACCAATCAATACCTGGAGTGTGTTTTTTTACTACCAGTCAATACCCTGAAATATTTTTTCAGCCTTAGGAAAATATTTTAGCGTACTGACTAGTATTAAAAAGATACTCCTGATACTGATTATTACTTAAAAATTCTTTATCATCTTGAAAAATTATTTTAGAATCTTAAAAAATTATTTTAGGGTATGGACTTGTACTAAAAAGATACTCCAGGTATTAACCTCTTAAAAATTTATTTTATGATCTCAAAATTATTTTTTAAGGTACTGACTAAAATTAAAAAGAGACTTCATAATACCTTAAAAAATATTTTAGGAAAGTGACTATTACTAAAAAGATACTTCAGTTACTAACTAAGACTGAAAATAGTTTTATAATCTTAAAAAATTATTTTAGAATTTTAAAAAATTATTTCAGTTTATTGGATGGTATTAAAAAAAAATATTTCAGGATACTTATTAATATTAAAAAAATTTAGAAAAAAAAAAAGGAGAAAAAATCTGGCCGTGAAAATCTCAATAGATCTCAAATGGTGTGCTCGTCCAAAAAGGACAAGAGCGCCATGCTTGTCCTTGGACGAGCAGGGAAACCGTGTCCTGTGTCATCCTGGGTTCTCTCCTTGCCAGCCATTGTGTGAGAGTCGCACGCCAGTCGGAGTGAGAGCGATGTGTTCTGGCGATGTGGAGTATATGGAGCAGAGGAGCGGCAGTGCCAATATATGTCTTGTCTCATCTCCGATATTGTCTCTGGTGCCTCCAAGGGACTCGATACAGAAGTAGTCTTATTTTGTTTTCTCGAAACCCAGAAACGCACACTATTTTTTCTGTGATTCCAAATTACAAGCAATTAGTTTGGTGTTTCTTTTCATCACTAAATCAAGGCTTTGCGATTTTGAAAAAAAAAAGGGGTTTATGTATTTGAAATCTAGTCTCCAATATAATGGCCTTTTTATTTGTGCACTTCCTGGAAGGTAAGCGACTCGATTTGTGCGTGAACCGTCCATGCTTTTTCTATGGTGTTCGCTCAATAGGGTATGTACCCAGCCAGTTCATTTGCTGCGGAAAGAAAGCCACTCTTGTTGTCGGCGACGTCTTGCCCATCAAATCCATTCCTGAAGAGCTATTATATGCCATGTGGAGCATCATGTGGTGTGTTCGTGGCGTGTTCGTTAGGTGTTCCGGTGATCATGCTATTGTTATTAGTCATAACCCTGATAACGATACATCTAGGTATTTGGTCTCCCGAATCATTTACACAGTTGCACATCTTGATTTGCAATAGTTCATTACTGTTATTAATTTTTAGAGTGTCTTAATACTTTGTCTTTGAAATTGCAAATTGTAGATAGAATTAACTATATTATAACCTAATCTGGTTGCGCATTGATTCCTTGAGGAATGATTTAGAGAACTTGAGCTCTTTCTTGATTTTAAATAGTACTGACCCCTTGGTTAATAATGTTCATGTGCCTTCACAACAGCACCAAACTTCCATCTGGGGCAAAGAAGATTGTTCCAAGTGGTTATCGTGCCATGATTGGCCTAAGGTACGTGGTGAGGCTATGAACCCAGTTGAGCGTCCTCATGGAGGAGGTAACCACCAGCATATTGGACTTGCTAGTACCGTAAGGCGTGATGCTACTTCTTGTGCATGGACATTGGTGTTACAGAAGAATATAAAAATTGGTAGCCTTCTTGTCTATTCAATATTGAACATCCCTAACGCAATACATCGAAGATGAATCTGTGCCTTTTTGCGAAGTTTTAATTTAGTTCAATTATTGCAAATTCACTTTGAAATGTCTACTTCAAACATGAGAATCCGCCACTTTTTGTTTTTCAGGAATACCTTTTCACTTCAACTTCTACGCGTACAACTTTTGCAGCTTTACTGAGGTAAATTTGCTATCTGCCTGTTTACTCAATGGGGTGATTTTTGAAAATAATAATGGTAGCTACTGATTTAGAACAATGTTGTTGTTTTGCAATCATCAGAGGATACTAGAAGTACAGACACATCTCTACAACAAAGGCACTCAAGAATATTGAGGCAGTGTTCTCCTAGATGATGGAATTTTTATAAAAAGAATTTCATTTAGAATTCAAGAAATTTATGACACAATGTTCTTTTGTATAGAGAATGCTCAAATGATTAATTTCTTTTGAATTGTATGGTGTTTATCTATAATGTATTGGACGTTGATCAATTATATTAATTACGATTCTTTTATTCAATATTATTCTTTTGCTATTACTCAATGATTATATTATGTACAATAATTTTAAGGGAACATTACACTGTGGTCCAAGGATCAGAAAAAATTACAAAAAAGTCCTAAACCAAAATCCTATATTAGAAAAGTCCCAAAAAAGTCCCTAAGACCTTTTTGTAATTAATTGTCCAAGATGACAGAGGCTTTTAATAATATAAAATGTCATATTAACAACTGGAAATGCTATATTAACAATAAAAATTCTCACAACTTGAAAACTCGTATTAACAACTTGAAATGTTATATTAACATTTGAGAATTTTTGTTGTTAATATAACATTTTCAATTGTTAATATGACATTTTTAGTTGTAATTAATATGACAATTAATTACAAAAAAGTCTCAAGAATTTTTTTGGGACTTTGCTAATATGAGTTTTTGATTTGAGACTTTTTTATAATTTGTTCTAATCCTTGGAACCACAATGTAATTTTTCCTAATTTTAAATATTAACATCAATAAATAAATAAATAAATAATAAACAACTATATATAATAATATAAAGTAACTTTATTTGACAGTTGTGGAGAAAGAAGCGTAAAATATTTTGAGAATATTTAACGGTCGTTGAGAAAGAATCGTAAAATAGTGAAAATGTTTAACGGTTGTCGAGAAATAACCATTAAATATTCTTAGAATATTTAACCGTCCAATAATCATTAAATATAAATATTTAACGTTTGGAAATCGTTAAATGCAGATAAAAATAACTGTTATAGCTGTAGTAGCGACCATTCACTACACTAATTAAGATTAGGTCCCGTATTTGAGGTTGGCATTAACATGCATGTTTGCGCGTGGACACACATTTGAATTGTATAAAAAATAGTTTTCATCTAAAAAAATAGTGGACTTGGTTTTATGTGTAGTGAAAAGTAGCTTGTATTATGACCAAGAATGTTATTGAAGAGAATAAAAAGTTGATAAAGCAATTGAGATCCCATTTGCCCTTGGGTATTCTCAAATTCTATTTATAAGTCATTTTAACAATGTTTTACATAAATAAATAAAAAACCTTAAATCTTATTTAAAAACTTTCTAATTTTACCCATCCATTTGTAATATACAGTATACCCTATGAAATTAAAGTCAACTTTATATACCCTAAACCTTAAATATGATTAAAGTAAACGGTTCTCTCTCTCTCTCTCATTCATGTATAAGTCTCTGTCTTGTTAATAAGTAAGATGAGAGGATAGAAGAGTACTACTCTCTCTAGTCTTATTTATAAACAACTCTATTTTTCTCGAGGTTGGTCTTTAATATAAGAAACTTTTTTTTTTTATGTTTCAAATTGTAAATTACTTTTTCATTTTCTACCTTTATTAAATACATATCTTTATATCAATGAACCATTAATTCTCTTTTTATTTAATCATTTATTACTCATTATCTCTCATATTTTTTTTCCTGATTTTGTCTCCTAAGTTATTTTCATAAATAGAGGCATATTTAAAAAATGTATTTTATTTTCGATGCATTTATTAATGGATTAAGGTGAAAAAAATACACATGAGCTTTTTCTTCATAAGCAAAAATACACATTTGCAAAAATGTATTTTATTTTCAATACATTTATTAATGGGTTAAGATGCAAAAATACACATGATCTTTTTTCCCAGGAGCAAAAATACACATATGCTTTTTTGAGGAGCAAAAATACACATGTGATTACCATTTTGATGCAAAAGCCGCATCCCACCGTTAAGCCACTGTTTACCGTGATGAGAGAGAAAGAGATGAGGTGAACAGTAACTTAACGGCGGTGAACAATGACTTAATAATGGGATGTAACTTTAGTATCAAAATAGTAACCACATATGTATTTTTGCTCCTTAAAAAAACATATTTGTATTTTTGTTCCCGAGAAAAAACTTATGTGTATTTTTACACCTTAATACTTTATTAATTTTTACTTAACCACCAGTTTGTTACACAATCACATCAAAAGTTGCTTAGCAAAAGCACTCCTCGATCTTTGTGAACTCACCATAACCTTTTCTATTTTTCAACCCTTTCCATGCCACTTGCAGTATCATATTTATTTGGTGACAGCGTTTTTTAATTGTGACCATGCCCAATGATTATCGGTTCTCAATATAAAATGTAAATTGCATTATCATATTTATTTTGGACTACAAACTTTTATGGTGACCAAGGCCCAATGGGGATGGGTTCTCAATATAAAATGTAAACTAACGAGCCTTGCGGATGTGCTATTTTGAATTTTGAAACTGAGTATTAATAATTTGCTTTAATTAATTATAATGTGCGTGGCGTGTTATTTGAGATGTCACATGGAAATATAATAATTAATAAAGGCACAGCCTGTCATGAGGTGGTTACACACAGGATCAATTAATGAACAAAGTCAACAACAATTAATAAACAAATAATGTAAGAATCAGTTGGGGCTGGTTACTGCATTCATACCAATCCCTCTCTACCATTGTTCACACGAGCCAGTTTCTGCTTCATCTCTCTGCATTCTCGGTGCTCTTTCTTTGTGGCTATTACATCTCTCTCTTCAATTCACCTAAAGCGTTTGATGTTCTTGTTCTTCTGAAAAAAACAAAAAGATTTGGAGGTTGGCTTCTGTTTCAGAGTTTGTCTATTGAAGCAACCTTTTTTCTTTTTCAAGCTTTATTTTCCGATTTTTGAACTATTATTTTACTCTCCTCTCTGTTTATCATCGTCACCATTGTTTTTCTCCTTCTTGTTTATAGAAAAAAAGAAAAAGTTGTGTTCAAATATTCTTTATGCCTATTCGTTGTTGTTAAAGTTCATTTTCTTAAAAAACAAAAACAGTTGTGTTCGACCTCATCTTTGTTGATCATCATTTTTCTTCTCCTGCTTGTTTAGAGAAAACCAAAAAAAGTTGTGTTCAAATCTTCTTTCTACCTATTCGTTGTTCTCAGTTCATTTAAAAGAAACGAAAAAAGGACCCAAGAAGAGGCTTTTATATCAAAAGCATTGCGACCGTAACGCATAGTAATCTTTGAAAGGTAAGGATTTGTACTCTATGATATGTGTGCATCTTCGTTTATTCATGTATATATGTGTGTGTGGATATACACACTCACACATGTTGTCTCTAAAACTTTCTTTAACTTATTTTCAGGTTTTGGACGTTGGTGACATGAAGCATATTTGAAGATTTTGTTTCCTGATTTAAGGTTAGTATTCTATGCATAGTATTGATTGTAAATTTCATTTGTCTATAGAAATTTTTACAGCTTTCTTAAATTATAAACCATGGTGGATTATGTCGATCTACATGAAGTATAAAATTAACTCTCTTTTCTATAACCTGAGATCTACATGCAGTCAAACATACACCAGCCATGTCTCAAGTCTAACCCATAGCTTCCTAATTATTTTGGAGAGAATTACAACCACACCCCTTCTCCATCTACTCTCTGTAATCTTATCTGTAAATAATCTTTTAATTAATGCAATGTATATAATTAATGAGGGATAAAAAAGGGAAAATTGATTAAACTTTCAAACATATCTTGTTAGACTCTTATGAAAATGAGGGGAGGAAGTATTTCCTCCATTTTTCCTTTATTTTATATTTTGAATCAAATAAATATAAATTTTTTTTAATAGATATTATATAATATAGGGTTAAGGAGCAATTTCGCCAACGAACTATTGGCTCAGGAGCAATTTTGCCAACAAACTCTCTAGTAGACCAAAATTACCAACAAACTATTAAAACAGGAGCAATTTCGCCAACGTCGTTAGTTGAGCCTGACGCCGTTAATCTGCCTTCATGCAAAAATTATAAAATAAGACCCAGATGTTTATGAAACTATATTTAAGCCCCAAAAAATTTAAAAATTTTTATTGTAGTTCCTCCACGTACTTTATATAGAGGGACTAAAGTGAAAATTATAAAAATTTTATGGGCTGTAAGATAATTTTCTAAAATTTTGGGTTCTTTTATGTAATTTTTGTGGGGTCATCCCTACTCCCAAAATCCGCCTCTGGTTATAGGCTTTTTTTAACCTTAGCCATACATGGCCTGTAACCTATTAAGGAGGCCTGTAATTTTAAAAATTTTGTAACCAGCTTAATAAACCACAAGCTTCACTTCAAAACAAGTCTACTTCAAACAGGGCGAAAACATAATTACTTTAAACAGGCAAAAAACATACCTACTTTAAACAAGCTGTTAGATGTAGGTCTGTTTTCGGCTTGTTTAAAGTAGGTCTGTTTTCACCCTGTAGGCTTGTTTTAAGGTGAGACTTGTGAATTGTTAGGTTGCTTACAAAATTTTTAAAATTACAGGCCTCCTTAATAGGCCACAGGCCAGGCTAAAACCGAAAAAAAAGGCTTGTAACCAGCGACGGATTTTGAGGGGTAGGGATGACCCTGCAAAAATTACTAAAAAGAACCCAAAATTTTACAAAATTATCTTGCCGCCCCAAAATTGTTTTTATAATTTTCACTTTAGTCCCTCCATATAAAGTAGGTGGAGGGACTAAAATAAAAAAATTTTAAATTTTTGGGGCTTAAATATAGTTTCATAAACATTTGGGTCTTATTTTGTAATTTTTGCATGAAGGCAGATTAACGGCGTCAGGCTCAACTAACGGCTTTGGCGAAATTGCTCCTGTTTTAGTTTGTTAGTAATTTTGGTCCACCAGAGAGTTTATTGGTGAAATTGCTCCTGAGCCAATAGTTCATTGGCAATTTTACATCTTAACCCTATAGTATATCTAAATCCACTAAATTTAAAAGCCTGGACTTATACTTTAGCGAAAATATTATAACACACACAAACATTTATATATATATATGAGCTGAGGTCTTCCTTCTCATAGGTTACATCACACTTTTTTTAATTATTCTTGTTCTTCAACACTTTGTTTGCCCTGCTTCCTTGTATTTGGATCCTTTCATTTCAGTTTGATCTTTAACTAGTTCCATTCATCACTCTTCTTTCTTCGTAGTATTTTGTATGTTTTTTCCTTGTATTTAAATTTCTCATTTGATTTTTTTTCTCTACCATCGTTTTTGTCTTTTCCTTAGGAAAACAAAAAAAGGAAACACAACAAGGGAGGCTTCGATATCCAAGGCATCGCAGCTGTAGCATAAAAATTCCTGAGACGTACGAATCTGTTGTGCTTAGGGGCGGAATTAATGGTCCCCCACCCCCAAAAATAAATAAATAAATAAATTATATATATATATATATATATGAAAGAAAGTTGGCAGGCATATTTCTTCGTTAAATTTTAGTTTGGTGCCAGGTGTATTATTTTGATTGGCTTACTCGGATACTTAGGCCCCATCTCTCTTAAACGGGGCCCAAATTTCTACCTGGTCTGTTTTTTTTCCGACGGGGTATAGATATGGGAGTGAAGATGAAGTACTTTGGGTTCATAAAATAGTTTGCAATTTCATACCAACATAATAATAATAAAAACAACTATACTAACTACTTTGGGTTCATAAAATAGTTATCTATTAAAAAAAATGGAAGGTATTTTTCGTTCATTACTATAATAAAAACACCATTTATTAGAAAGTGCTTCTCAAAATAATTATAGATTATCGATTATAGAAAAGAACTTATTGGAAATAACTACTTAAACAATAAGACGACCTTTTTATAAAAAAAAATCATTAAATAAAAAAGGGAAGAAACTCCTAGATATATCTTCCTTCTTCTATCGATGTTACATTTTAGGCGGCTGATCTACACCAATTTTCTTCGCCTACAAAATTTATTTGAAATATTTTTAAAAAAACTTTTTTGTCACCCTTAATAGAATCGTTTTTAATGAGTTTCCTTTGTTAATAAAATAAAAGACGTGTTTTATTATGAGACATATAAAAACAGGAAAATTAGAATGAAGCATTAGGAGGAAAATATATTATTAATGAAAATATATTCTTATCAAAATTTTTAATTAAACATATATTTATATTATTTATTTTTAATTCTTGTTTTATTTATTTTTATATAATTTTTAAATTTGAATTAAAACAATTAAAATTTTAAAAAATGGAAGAGAATTAGAATTATTTAATATAGAATTAATAACAAGCCCTTGAATTATTTAATAAAGAGGTTTTCATAATTCTTCAAGTTTCATACATTGCATGTTAACTAACTCACATGCCGATAAATTTTTCGTTAAATTTAATGGTTTATGTCACACACACACACACATATTCTGTTTCCTTAGGGGCGAAAATGGTTGTGTTTTGGCTTTTTTTATATATATATAATTTTTCAAATATTTAATATTTTAAATTCAAATCCTTAAAAAAAATCATAAAAGGAAGAAAAAAATTGCCATTACCTGCTGTCTGTAGCTTATGTTAATTATGATATAGGGAAGACTTTCGTGTTTGTGTATATTCAGATCAAGTTTAAAATTAGTTGTCGACTTAATAACACTTATGCTTTTTACTGCACTAGTCCTTTGATCATATTGTGATTAATTCCATGCAAATAAAAATTTATTCTAGCAAAAAAATATTAATATATATTAATTATAATTGGTTACTTTTCTCATTTAGAATAGCATATATTGGTGTTGCGTGTGGAGCCAATTCTGAATCAAATCCACAGGAACAGAACAAATATGTGAATATTAGAAAAAGAAATGAATGTTAGGTGGTGCTATATATGATACAAGTTAAAGCTAGATTCAATTTTGGTGCTCATCATTTTCATGGTGAGTACCAAATTTAATTTGGACCCTTTACCAAAAAATATCATATTTTTAATGTTACTTGATTTTGTTATTTATCAATTTTATTTTAAAAAATTAAAACAAATAATCTTCTAATCATCACTAAAATTATCAATTAAGAATATGAATGTAGACTATCCAAATTTCGTGTGCATGGTATATATCGCATCACAGTCTGAATTAAAACCAGCATTAGAAATTGTCTAAAAAAAAACAAATCAAATTTGAATACTTCATATGTCCTTGAAGGCAACATTTGTCCCGAACCTCTGCTGTTGGGTCAAGACACTGTTGATTTTCTGTGTCCTCTACCAAAAATAGAATAAAATCTTAGGGATCTATTAGGGGAAAATACATTGACCAATAATTTTTTTTATAAGATAATTACATAAAACATGAAAACTAAATGAAAACAAAAGACCTAAATAACATAAGAAGGATTGAACAATCCTCAACCATCCCAACAGTACAAATTGGCAGACTAATTAAACTACTAAAGGCCCTAGAAAGATCAACACCAGTTGCGAATAAAATTACAAATAAGTTGACAAATAATTGGTTATGAATAAAATTATGAATAAGTCCTAATTAATGCATTTCTTTTACAACAAATTTTGTAAATTTAAAAAGACACTCTCCAATCTCTTGAGAGTTAGTTATACTTGAGTTTTCTAAATGACATTTATAATTAAGTCTTTTTAAATGAAATAAATGTCTTTAAATTCAATACATATGACCTTCTTTGACCAAGAATTGTGGAAATATTTTAATATTTATACTTCAAACTTCTTATCTTGATAAGAAAATATCTGAAAAATTGATAATTTAATGCTTAGAAGTCCATTTCTTAGATTTACAAGTCGGCTCCATAGAATTGTAAGTTAATTTTCATAATTTTTGCATTGGCTCTTCATGTTTTGCACATTGATTAATAAATCATTTTTTAAATGGACGAGTTCTTTACCATATGAGGTTATAAATTTTGAATTTCGTTTATAAATTTAAAAGGATGACATAAAAAATTTAAGAATTTAACTTGTAAATTGATTTTTAAAATTTGAAAACTAATATAAAAATGATATAAGTTTCCATGAGATTAACGTGTAAATGTAACAAATTGACTTTTAAATTGATTTATTTATTTTTCATAGATTTACTTAAAATTTATATGTGAATTAAATTTACAATATCTGACTTGTAAAAAAATAAATTTCAAATATCAATAAAAAACATTAATTAAAATTTTATTATATACTCCTTTCGGTCCTAATTATAAAATATAATTGACTTTTTTAAATAAATTAAGGAAGCTAATTAAATTATTTTAGAGTATTTTTATTTTTATTTTTTCTTCAAACTAATTAGTTTGACTAATAATTTAATATATAATCTAAAAATACAAAACATATGAAATAATTAAGTAACTTATTTAACTTTCTTAATCCCTCTAAAAAAACCATGTTTTATAATTATAATCAGTATTTATTTTTTTGGTTGGATGCCAATGGTCGCTAGGACACCCTAGAACAAGGTAGGTCTTGATGAAACATATATAATTGTGCAGTCAACAGTCCCTAACTGTTTCACATATACATGTACGGTAGATGGCGGGAATTGCAGAGAACGTGGCTACCCATGTCGCTGAATCATTGGCAAATAAAGCAATGCAGGAACTTCGTTACTTGTGTTGTTACAACAACTATGTTGAGGACTTCGAAAACGAAAAGAAACATTTGAAGGCAAGAAGAGAAACAATACAAAAAGATATTGAAGAAGCCCATAACAGAAACGAGAATCAGATCGAAAGTGAAGTTAAACTATGGAGAGAAGAAGCAGATCCTCTCATAGAAGAAGACACAAAAGGAAAGGAGAAATGGTTTGGTTTGGTTACTAATTGCTTTTGGCAGTACAATCGAGGCAAGGACTTGGAACACAAGAAGCAAAGGATTCAACAACTGGTGGAACAGAGTAACTTCACTCGTGTTGCGCGTTCAACTGGGCTTCCAGGGATCGAGTTCTACTCTATTGGAAATTTTTTGCAATTTAAGGATAGGGAGTTGCAATTTGGAGAACTGACGGAGGTGTTGAAAAATGACAAGAAGTTTGTGATTGGACTGTATGGGCTGGGAGGAATAGGGAAAACTGCAATGGCAATAGAAGTAGGTAAAGAAGTTGCAGAATCAAAGGTGTTTGATAAAGTCATCTTTGTTGTTGTCTCAAAGGATCCAAACTTGAAAAAGATTCGAGACAATATTGCAAAACACTTAAATTTTCCTTTAAAAGAAGGAACAGATGAATCTGAACAGGCACAACAGTTGTGGAAAAGAATAGTAGAAGGTGAAGAAAAGGTGCTTCTCATACTCGATGATGTGTGGAAAAAGCTTTCTTTGCAAGATATAGGGATTCCCCTTGGCCGTCATGGCAAAGGTAGTTGTTCTATGTTGCTTACCGCACGTGATTGGAAAGTTTGTAGAGATATGGGATGTCATGAGACCTTTAAACTAGAGGTCTTAAATGATCAGGATGCAGTTGATCTTTTCCTATCTTATGCCGAAAAGAGCACATATAGTTCTTCCGATGGTTTTAAGGATGTGGCTTTAGGTATTGTGAAGGAGTGTGGAAAATTACCAGTTGCAATTGTGGCAGTCGCAAGAGCATTGAAGTCTCAACCTCTAAATGAATGGAATGATGGTTTGAAAAGGTTGCAGAATTGTAAGTCAATTCATGATGTCGATGAAGATTTAAAAGATGCTTATAATTCTTTGAGATTAAGCTATGATTCTCTCAAGAATGAAAAAGCCAAAACACTCTTCCTCTTGTGCTCTCTATTCCCAGAGGATTATGAAATACCTATAGAACTCTTAACCAGAATTGCTATAAGTATGGGGCTTTGTGGAGAAGCTAACAAATACTCTGTGGCAAGAAGTTATTTCACTCCAATTAAAAATGTGCTCATGGAATCCTGTTTATTATTAAAGGCTGAGAACGAAGCTGTAAAAATGCATGACTTGGTCCGGGAAGTGGCTTTGTGGATTGCAAATAAGCTAGTTCAAGTGGTCATGGATTCGGATTCTAGCCCAACGTTAATGGAAAATATCCAATATGCATCTTGGAACATAAATGACTTTCCTAGCCATTTTGGTGGTAGAAAACTTGAGGTTCTTTTACTTTGGATAAGTAATAATGAAAATCCTACTATTGTGAAAGTTCCAAATGGTATCTTTGAGGGGATGGAGAACCTCAAAATTTTGGCTTTAATGAATTGGTCAAATATTGAAACTTCAGCTGCTTCCTTATTTCAATCATATCCCTCATTGATAAATGTTCGAAGTTTAGCCATAAAAGGATTTGAGTTAGGAGATATATCTATTTTGGCAAACTTAAAAAGCCTTGAGAGTCTTGAATTGAGCAATTGTTCAGTGATTGAATTGCCAAAAGAAATTAAAAAACTAGAAAAGTTGAGGTTGTTGGAGATGGTGCAATGTGATATTAAAATAAATAATCCTTTTGAAGTGATTGGGAATTGCTCGCAATTAGAGGACTTGTATTTTGTTTCGAATCGTATGGATAAAGATACCTGTGAATCACAAGCTCAAATTACAACTTTTCCTGAATTGGAAAGGTATCAAATAAAGGCATGGCCTAGTTTACGTGAAGTGGATTTTTTCATATCTGGATATTTTGATTCAAACTGCTTAGGATTAAACTTGTCTGATGAAATATTTAAATCCCTAGTGGCAAGAGCAGAAGTTTTGCAATTAGGTAGAGATTATGATAATAGAGGATGGACAAATGTTGTTCCTGACATCTTACCTGTGAAATATGACAGCATGGAAGACCATTTAACTAGGCTTTGTTTGAAATCTATGAATGGGATAAAGTGCCTAATCCCCAAAGAATGTCTTCGATCTAGTGTGGCTATCTTCTCAAAGTTGGTTGAATTGGAGCTTTTTGACATGGGTGTAAGAGAATTATGTCGTGATCCTTATCCTGTTAACTTTTTGAAGCAATTGAAGAAGTTGGATTTATCAAGGTGTGAAAATCTGGAAGGCTCGTTATTTGATAGAAAGCTAGAGCTATGTAATCTTAAGTCCATACGTTTATGTGGTTGTTCAATCACGTGCGTTTTTCATCCATTCACAGCACAAAGTCTAATGCAACTAGAAATGTTAGATATTGCCGTTTGTTCTGGGTTAAAATACATAGTAGCGGAGCCAATAAAAGATCATGATCCCAATCAAACGAGTCATGACTTAATGTTTCCAAAATTGAAATATCTCAAAGTCAGATACTGTCATGAATTAAAATTTATTTTGCCAATATGTTTTTGCAAAGACCTTCCACTACTTGCAAGTATGGAGATTGGTGATTGTGAGAAGCTAGAATATATATTTGGGCAATATCCGGATGAGAGAGATTTGCATCAAATGGGAAAAGAAGTCATCTTCCAGTCGCTAGAAGAACTGCAAATTGAAGGAGTACCGAATTTCATCAACTTATATGCAGAATGTGATCTTCCATGCCCTTGTTCTGATAAATTACAAAAGTCATCTCCAAGTACAAATGTAGAAGATTGCACTAGCAGTTTATCAAGGGGTCGTCTATGCTGTTTTTGGCCAAAATCAAATGCTTCGACTATATATCACCCTTCTGCTTCCACGAACCATAACGAGGTACTTATCCCTTACTTTATGTTGTTGGAATGGAGTTATTCATAATATTGGACCAATAATCCAAATATGCCTAGTTGAACTTCTAATTGTATGATGAGAATAGCAATTAGTCTTAAGTAACAAAATTAATTTTGCATTGCCCCCCCCCCCCCCCAAAAAAAAAAAAATCTAGGGCACTTGACAGTTAGCAAATTACAGGAAAAAAAATTGCTCAAATATATGCTGTCAAATACTTGCAAGTTTTTTTTTTTTGGGTATAAAAAAAAAATTGCTCAAACTTATACTGCGTTGAGTCTTCATCTATAACGGTAAGTTACACATGCAAAAATTTGTCTGTTTATAAATTAATAGTTGTAGAATTTTAATAAGGCTTGGAAAACCATTTACCAAATTAGGATCCATTGTTATAATATTAGTTTGTATAAAATCACTAAATTAGTGACAAGTTTAAAAAGCATGCCTTGTGTGAATTTAAATTAGCAAAACACTGTTTAGTTGGTAGAGAATCGATTTCTATATGATTTTGAAGAGAGCATAGTTCAAATTAATTAACAAGAACGAATTTAGAGAGGACAAGAAGAAAAATTAAAAAGATAATAATTTGCATTGAATTCTCTTTACCCAAAAATAAGTATTTACTTCCTTTTTTTTCCATTTTCCTTATATAAATATATTCAACAGATGTAATTAAAAAACTAAAAAAAGTGTGAATATAAAATGAAAATTTATAAGATTGTAAAAATCACATTGAATGAAATAGCATAAATAAACTCAAAATTGAATTAAAATAGAATTTTTTTTAATATATATATATATATATATATATATATATATATATATATTGAATTTTCTTGTAATAATTGTTTCTTAAACTTCTACCATAACTTGTCTCATATCGTTTGAATTTATGGAAGAAGAATTCACATGTTCGTATGGAATACAGGCGATGAAGGTGAATTATGTTGTGAATAAAGCTCATGGACTTTTTACGCCACCATTATACCCATACACACTTTTGAGAAGGATGGAGATATTTAAATTGTTTGGGTTGAAGTCGCTCTTTACCCTATCCATTGCTTCATCATTGGAATTGTTGGAAAAATTGAAAGTCGAAGCTTGCAATGCACTAGAGCATATAGTAACACACAAGGAGGATGATCATGATCATATGAATCTTAACTCTATCTTCCCCAACCTGCGGGAGATTGAAGTCTTTTCCTGTAGCGACTTGGAATATTTATTCCCTGCTTTTTATTCTAAAGGCTTTAAGGATTTAGAATCTGTGTGGATTGAAAAGGCTGAAAAGTTGACACATGTTTTTGGAAAATGTCAAGCTGATAAGAATCATAATGTTCATATTGATCTTAATCTACCTGCTCTAAAACGATTATACCTTATTCATATACCAAATATAGTTGGTATTTGTGCTCAAAACTATTCTATGAAGGAACTATATCTAGAAGATATTAGTTTGGATAGATGCCCGCAACTTCCATTGGAAACTTTGATAGACTCATTGGTTGCTGGGCATAAAAGACAAGATCTCTCAAGGATAAAGGTAAGCCTCTTTCCAACTTGTTTTCTTTTTACTTAATTTATGAACAGCTAAAAAGATCATTAATACTTAAATATCTTTTTGATACCCACAGGCGATACCTCCTCATGAGGAGACAGGTAAACCGCTTTACAACTTGCAAGAATTTCCTGAGTTTGAGAAACCTAAAAGTTACATGAGCTTTCAGAATCTTTGCAAGCTAACAATCAAAGGATACAAACAATTGAAATTTATTTTCTCTGCATCCACCTCAAGAAGGCTACAAAAATTGAGAAATTTAGAGGTAGAAGACTGCGAAGAGCTAGTGAGCATTATTGAGGATCAAGAGAATAACAAAAATCCTATGGCTCCACACCAAGTATTGTTCCCAGAACTACGTACAATTGAAGTGAGGAGTTGCAAAAGTATGGAATACTTGTTCTCTATATCAAGTGGTAAGTTTCCACGACTCTGGTATGTGAATATACAAGACACCGCTCAACTTGGGGAAGTAATTAGATGGAAGCATGGGGAGGGACAGAAGCTGGTCATGGAGGATGTGTTTCCAAAACTATATATGATAAGATTAGTAAACCTACCAACTCTTCATACTATATGTCAAGGCATTGATTTTCACACTGTGAAATATCGTCGTGTGCGTAGATGTCCTGCTATTTCTTTAACTTCAGTTAATGATAGCAAAGAAGAACGTAAGTGTTCACGTTGGTAATTCATAACAACTGCTAATTGCTACAATTTCTTCTTATAATATTGGAATTGTTTTATTTTGGTAGTATTTAAATTACTACAGCCATTTGAAAGGAACTCTGTACATGAAGACAAGGACGTCATCTACATAGAAGGGATAATTAGGCAGTGGGCTTTGAAGGTTAGTATCAAACTTATTAGCATGGCTTAATCATCTGAAATAAGGGGTAAAAATCAATTTGACCAGTAAGTACATGAATAAATTTTTTTTAATACTAATTTTCTCCGACTCTAGCATGTGTGTGTCTGTTATACTTTTCTACAGACACATAGACTTACGAATTCTCTCGTATATAATGTCTACTTCCTTAATTTGCTCCAAATGTTAGTAGGATGTCAATAAATCTATAAAAATTTCTATTTTTGAGCTTAGATTTATAAATTTTAACCAGAGACTCTAACTCATCATTTCATCTTTTCTTATATGTTTTGTGATTGTTTAGGATGAAATGGAACTTTTGGAAGCTATGAAAAAAGCCTATGAAGACCAACACAAAAATATGATTAGGGCTCTTGAGGTTAGTATCAAACTTGTTAACATGGCTTTTAATCACCTGAAATAAGGGGAAAAAATCAAATTGACCAATAAGTACATGAATAATTTTTTTGACTACTAATTTTCTCCAAATCTAGCATGTGTGTGAGTGTGTGTTATACTTTTCTCTAGTCACGTAGACTTACGAAGCCAACAAATTCTCTCGTATATAATGTCTACTTCCTCAACTTGCTCGAATTTTAGTAGGATGTCAATAAATCTATAAACCTTTCTATTGAACTGAGATTTATAAATTTTACCTGAGACTCCAACTCATTTCATCTTTTCTTATATGTTTTGTGATTGTTTAGGCTAAAATGGAAGCTGAACGGCTTTTGAATGGTACTAGAGAAGGCTACACAAAACAAAAGCATAACCATATTTCACCAAATTTGTCAGAGGTACAAACATCATGCTTCTGTTGAGCAAATAGAGAAAAAGAGAGAATAGCCTTACTTACTAAAACAACAAAGCATGATATACATACATATGTATTAGGCTTGTGATATTGTTGGGCTTGGTCGAGGCTGACTGTAATTGTAAATTAATGTATTATTGTTCAGATTGAAGTAAAGGGATCACAACAAGATATTGGAAATGACTCAACAATGCCCCAAAAGAATAATGGGTTGCCAAATTTTGAAAATGTACGTGTGTCTGTGTATTTATCTAAGTAGACTTAAGAAACTAGCTAATGATTTCTCTCTGACCTCGTTGCCTTGTTCATTTCTTCAAAATGAATGAAGATTTTTATTAAAAAAAAAATTGTGTGCTAAGATTTATTATGGTTATCAATAACATCAAAACTTAATTTATCTTCCTTTTAATTATATCTTTTTGTTGATGTTTAGAGTGAGGAAGTATCGAAGGAGATTGCTGAAGAAGACTCCACACCAAATAGTAATTTTCCAAATTTGACAAAGGTTTGTATGTTATGCTTTTCTATAATAATAGAGACTGAGACCAACAAATCCCTTTTAAATAATATATCATATGCTTCTGAATTATTTTAACGTTTTTAGCAACTTATTCATACTTTATGAGCTGAATAGGGTACCAAAACATCAGCAAATGAAATTGTTGAAGAAAAACTCTCTACAACTCCATCATCTGATTTAGACATGGTAAGTGTTATTATTCAATTAATATAACAGTTTCTAGAATCCTCTAACATAATGCACCACTTGGCTATATATTACTCTTTCCACCACACTGGCTAGAACCAAGATCTGAAAAGAAAAATTAACAATTCTCAATTTACTCATGTTAAAGGCATTTTCTTTAAAAACAATCATATTTCTTTCATATATACAATTTCTTACCATAGGAAATTGCAAAATGGTAAGATTGAAAGACAATAATTAATGGCCCTTGGGTTTATGCAAAGTCACATATTAAAGGGGCTGTATTTTTTATTAAGAAGGTGGCTTATATATTAGACCAAAGAAAATAAAAAATTTAGTAAATATAGAATATCAAGAGATGACATTTAAATTAATAGCAAACTAATTTATTACTCTGTGATAGGCAATAGTTTGCTAAGGAAACAATGGAGTAAAGTGTTCAACATGGTCCCAAATAAGATGAAGCTAGAAAATCAAATTAAGTCATGAGTAGAATTAAGCAACAGATAAAAAACAACATTGCCATTCCTTCAAAAAATGTGACTTCACATGTAAAAATGTTATTCTTCTTGATATGGGCTGAATTTGCTATAAAAAGACATGCACTCCCTTCGGTCTTTAATATAAAACATATTTAGGAAGTTGTTCTTAGTACTAAATATAACGGGAAAAAAATTATATTTGTCAATCTTTTCCTAATTTGCCCATATTGATACTTTCTTAAGAGGAAACTAAAGAAGGTGACTAGGGTGTTTTAAAAAATATATATCATATTAACTAGTTTAATCAGCTTCCTTAATCTAATCAAATTATTAGGTAAATATATCTTATATTAAGGACTGAGTAAGTAACTTTTAACTACTTTTTTCATATTTATTTTCTTTTATGGTAATGTGGTTCACAAAGAATACAAGAGCCAGAGAACCATATTGAATCAACAAGCACTATAAAAAACAGGACATGATATGCATTATAATTATTTACAAAGTTCTTGCATTCTACAAAAGAAATATGAAAACTTACATATCATTTCACATTGTGTAGAATCTCAAAGAAACTTTTGGAGAAGTTCCTTCTTCAGAAAAATATGGCAAAGCAAGTTCATCAAAGGTAAGCTTGCTACATTCATTTGAGCTTTAAACATATGTCTTATTCATTTCGTTGATTGGTAGTTACGTGGAAAGGAATCAATGGATGATGATCAACAAGCACATGGAGAAAGTAGAGGCTCCAATGAAGCTCCTCAAAGAATTGAAGAACCTACCAAAGAATGGTCTTCTAAAGAAACATCAAGTGAAGTGTCATTAAAGATTCCACCACCATCTATTACTGAAATGAACTCTGAACTGGTACATATTTGTTTTGTAATATATTTGCACTATTGATATATTATTAATTTTCATTCAGATATTAATCTTTATATATTCCCATGGAATTAGAGCTCTTCAATCTCTTCTCCCAAAAAGCCTAAAGTAGCAACTTCAACTAGTCACAAGGAAATGGAATCAGGGAGCTCACAATCTAACCTATTAACTATTTCTACTATTACTGATGAATCTATACAAGTATGTATTCATTTTATCTTATCAGTCCTGGGTTTTAATTTTATTTTTTAAAACTCGTATACCCTAATGCTAGAATAGAATAATTTGATAATAAACTGGATTGTACTCTTTTTATCTTTTTTTAAAATCTTGTTTGTTTCAACAAAACAACTGGTGGTGTGCATTTTAAATTCACTGTGAATTAGTAGTTCCTTTGTTCTTAATTATAAGATTCAATTGCCTTTTTTTAAGAAGTTAATGAAACTAAATAAATTATTTTAAAGTATTTATATTTTTTTCCTCCAAACCAAATTTCTCAACTTATAGATTGATATATAATCCAATGATACATAACATATACTATCATTAAGTAATTTATTTAGCTTCTTTAATCTCTCCAAGAAAAAGTGAATTGGTTGTTATATTAAGAACCGATGGTAGTACCATCTTTTTGGATTTAATGCCTAAATAAACTGACTGGTGTGAAGAGCTTTTTTCAATACACGAGCGATGGCTAAGAAGGTCAACAATTAATAACTCTGCTTATATTGCTTAGGCTTTTTTTTTTGGGGGGGGGGGGGTGATTTTATTTTGTTATATTCTATTGTTTAAAATAATGATTGCTTCATTTGACTAACTTCACCAGGAAAAAATCATGAATCAACCAGAGAGCTCCACTGCTAAACAAGTGAAATTTGACCAGGGAAACCATCAGCAATTTGCGGAAGATGATCTGATGAGATTGTTCCAAATAATGGAGGAAGGTGCTGAAATGGAAGATCACATGCCTCATGTATCCAAAATTGCAGCTGTTCATGATGATAATGAGTTGATTAAGGCTCTCGCTGACTTGGAAGGCTCATTGAAGATGAGTCTAAATGAAATAGCTAGCTTTAAAGAAAGCAGATTTCGCCTTGAGAATGCTCTCCACATATTGTCCTCTTATTGTTCTGAACATGGGACTCCCTCTCATGGCCTTCAAACCACAATTCATACTCTACAACAAGAAATCCAAAATGTTCTATCTTCTTCAAATCAAGCCTATGTCACCATTGACACATTCAACAAGCTTGAACACAAAGAGAAACTTTTCAGTGAAGAACATTCAAAGAGAAAGGAAGCAGCCGTTGCTCTTCTGTCTGAAATTTACCATAAAGAGAGTTCTTTGGCTGAGGCTAGTCTAAAGGAAGCAGAGTTGAAGGAGCAAATCTCTAAGCTTCAGGATGAGCTAGACAGAAAGGAAAGACAAGTCCAAGAGTATGAGATGGAACTGACATCTCTCAAGGAACAGAAGAACAAGAGTGTTTATGACACAACGGGGTTCATAAAGCAGTTTAAGGCAGTGAAGAAAGAAACGTCTCACATGGTGGAAGAAAATATGAAAGCAAAGGAACACCTGCAAAATATGGATGTTAAGTGGTCTTCCTGTTTATCTAATTTGAAGAAAACTACACTGCTTTTAGGAGTTCATCTTCAACAGAAACTTTGACTATTGGAGCCTGATATTTAAATTCCTAAAAACAACATTAAACAAATATTTAGTGTAGTGTGTTTATTTGTTGGGTGATTCGACTCACCCTTAGTCGCCTCGGGATCGAATCACTATTTACCACGAATTAAGTGCAATACAGTGCAATTAACTCGGGATCGTTCTCTTAATCAAGGAGCCAAATTTATTTTGTATTTCCTAAGATAAACTAAGTGATATAAACATGGTTAGAAATTTGGGGTTCCTAAATAAGTTTTTCTCTAATTAAAATGCATAAGAAAAATAAAGAAACTATTCCTATATTTTTTAGTCTTTTTGAAAATAACGAAAAATACTTTGGATAGAAAATTTAATGGTGAATGCTCTTGGTAATGAAGAAATGACTATCCTTGCTCTTAAAAAAATTATGGGAGTTAAAATTCATTAAGTTTTAAGGAAAACCTCAAGATACCACTTGAGTCCAATATTCTCAATTAATAGTAGCTCCTATAACCATAGCTAACTACTACCCCTTGAGAAATTGTTTGAGCCCACTTAATGCGTAATTGAAATTGGAATCATGCAACATGAGACTTCTAAATTTGAGTACTAAACAGTCCCTCAAAAGGGTACAAATCAACTACATTAATTAGACAATACCACGCTAATCAACATAGCTTCATTGAAACCACAAAGAAATTCATTCACATATAAAAATCACACTACAAAGTCTAATCTCAACTACAAATATCAAACTAACAGAGATAATTACCATTAATCTCAGTTCCAGAATCATATATCAAAATTTAGCAATTCAAATATATAATCCTAGACTAATAGTAAGATAGATAAAACTCCCCTAATGTAGTCCAATGAGCCCAAGAACAAATCTTCATCACCAAGATCCAGAGAAAATCAGCCACTCATGGTAAAAAAAATCAATCGCCGGAATCTGGAAAACGTTCGCCGGAAAATTCACAAACTCGCCGGAAAATTCAAGAATCTCGCGCGGAAATCTGGAAAACGTTAGGAAAAAGAGGAAGAAGATGATGATGATCTCAGGTCCAGTCCCCTCTCTCTTTTTTTCTCTCTCCCTCTTCGCCGAAACTCTGGACCTTCTCTTTTTTTTTTCGATTCTCACTTCCTCTTGGTTCAGTCCGGTGAAGAAGATGATGAGGAGGAAGGTGAAGACTGGTTCAGTGAGGTTCCCTCCTTCTCTATCGTCACTCTCAGGTCTCTGGTTTCGGCGCTCACCTTCTTCTTCTTCTTCTCTCGTCCGCTCCTTCGTTTTCTTTTTTCTCGATTCAGAATCCTCCAGCCGCCAGCTGCGTTTTTCCACTCTCGGCTCCTCTCTTCCAGCAGACTCCCCTTTCGTCCCCAGCTCTCCTGCCAATTCAACCTAATTAATTGGTTCCTGGTCAAAACGCAAGTTTTGACCAGGGACCAATTTGCAAAGTAAAAAAAAGTTTCAAAGAGGGACTAAAGTGTGAAATTTTGAAACATGCTTGGGGTAAAACTGACATTTCCGAAAATACTGGGTCATTTCATGTAATTTTTCTCTGTCTTCAAAAATATTAATTTTGACCCAAAGAACATTTTTTCCAAATTCTTCCATTTAATTCTAAAATTCCTATAATGCAAGATTAAGCACAATAGCATCAAAAATCTAAGAAATCATTTGTATGAATAATTAACAAATATTGACCATTTTACCCCTAATTTCACTTAATTCAATGCAAATGTCCTTAACTCAAATTAATGTTTAATCATGCAATAATGTCTCAAGAAAATGCATTAAGAACCCCAATTTAATCATAAAATATCATGTAGAAATATGGTTCAATCATTGGGTTGTAACCTTGTGTGTTTTGGGTTTTATGTTCTTAGTTCTTTATGATCAAAACATGAGAGAAAAGAAAAATAAATAAAAGATAAAAGATTATGGTGTATCTGTAATGATTGTTGAATGTTCGTTGTTGTACATATTGATTCCTTAGTGAAACTTTTGTGGACTTGATCCAAAGGTTTTAATCTCTCATATTGAAGGAGTTTTCCATGTTAAAAAATTGTGTTGTCGTGTTTTCTTTTCTTGTTTCAATATTTTCAATTGGTAGCTGACGCATTTTCTAGATTCAACTACGCTAGGTATTCAAACAATCGGCTATTTCAATTTCAGGTTTATGTGGCTTCCCTTCCCAACATAGATGTCCCCTCTAGGACTACTTAATGCATTTTATTTTAAATTTTAAATTATTTTATTCACATTATCTTTATTTTTAAAAAATAAAAGTTGTGTCAATATATTTTGCTTCCACGCAATTCAAATGCTTCCCAGAACACTGTCGTTTATTGATTGATTTGGTTTCTTTTGTTGCTATGTGTGAGAGCTAGGTACCAAAGAAAACAAGTAGAGAGTCGGGTAAGTTTACTGGCTTAAATTTAGTTCTGCTTTAAATGGCTGTGTTGCGTGCTTTGAAAACATGATTAGAGTCCTTATTCTATCAAGTTTATTTTCTTAATATTATTTTTCTTTTTACCGAACAAAAGGCTACATGACATAATTCTTACAAGGTGATATAGACTTAGAGGTAAAATAGGTCATGCTGAATTATGGATTTCAAAGCAGCACCCCCAGTTTTCTCAATTTACAGAATTCTTCAAGGTATAACTTCAAACATTTAATATTGTTTGGGTTGGCGGTGGAAAAATACATTCACACAAATTAAGACAAAATTCTTCTTATAAATTTTGCTTGTATATATACCATAAATCATGTTGGAATAACAACTTCTACTACTAACCCAAACAGACAAGCTTGAATAAAAATGCAGATGGCCTAAGATGTTGTGTCATAATTCTGCAATGAAGTTGAGTTTTTGGCCCAAACAAACAAACAAAAAAGAGGTCCACTTGATTTTTTTTCTTAATTAAATTGAAATCCTCTATTTGACAAGACTCCATTTGCTTTGACTAAATACTCACTACTACAAAATATTAATATTACTACCCTAAAAGACATTCATTTTTAAAAGAAGGAAGTAAAAAGTGAAGCAAGTGACATTGTCGTAATTATTTACTTGATTTTGAGACTTTAGACGTCCCAAATATAAATTTAGGAAGCCTAATTTTTTTTTTGACGCCATAATATAGTTTAGGTCGCCAAAATCAGTATTTTTGGCACAATTTAGAAAACTTGGAAAAAATTCTAGCACCATAAATTTTTTTTAGTGTCCTAAATTAAATGTAGGACACCAAAAATGTTATTTTTGGAGTCCTAAATTAGGTTTAGAACGTGAAAAAAAAAACCTTTTTGACGTCCTGATATATAGTCAAAATGCAAAAAATAACATTTTTAGCGTCCTAAAAGTATTTTAGGATGCAAAAAAGAAAAAAACAAGTTTTAGCGCCAAAATCAGTATTTTTGACACAATTTAGAAATTTTGAAAAATGTTTTAGTACCAAAAATTTGTTTTGGCGTCCTAAATTAGATGTAGGATGCCAAAAATGTTACTTTTGGAGTTCTCAATTACATTTAGGACGCAAAAAAGATCTTTTCAACATTCTGAAATACAGTCAGGATGCAAAAAATAACATTTTTAGTGTCCTGAATTAGGTTGAGGACGCCAAATTTTGGCGCTCTGAAAGAATTTCAGGATGCAAAAAAGAAAAAAAAACAAAATAACAAGTCAGCCACAGTCTTTGCTCTTTGCTACCCTTAATCCTCTTGCAGCCATCATTGCTCTGCGCACCACCAAAGACAGATACTCATGGCGAAGCTGAGGGACCTGATTGGGGTAATGAAGGACAAGGCCTCACAGGGCAAAGCCGCCTTGCTCTCCAAACGTGCCACCCTCTCCCTCCTACGCGCCACTAGTCACAACTCCTTCACTCCTCCCACTCCTAAACAAATCTCCACCCTCCTCTCCTTCGATGACGGCTCACATGTCGTCGCCGCCGCAATAGAAATCCTGATGGATCGCCTCCAGAAGACCCAAAACTCCGCCGTCGCCCTCAAGTGCCTCACCGCCGTCTACCATATCATCAAGCACGGCGCCTTCATCCTCCAAGACCAGCTCTTCGTGTACCCTTCCTCCGGCGGCCGAAACTACCTTAAACTCTCCAATTTCTAAGACAACACTAATCTCGTGGGAGCTATCTTCTTGGGTCCGATGGTACGCCCAATACATAGAGTAGTTGCTATGCGATTGAATAATTTGTACACTGTTGATTTAGTTGACATGCAGAGTAGTCCTTTTATCGTTATGGGGTATTTACATTTTCTAAAAGTTTTATGATGTGCTTTCGCAACTTTCAGTTCGGCCGTTTATTTTGAAATCACAATTGTATAGCAGAGTCAAGGACCGAACCCAGCTGGATAGGGACTTAGAGGTGCAGTTCTTTATCCACTCAAGTCTGTTAAACTCTCATGTATCTCTCCAAGAACAAAAGTGTAGCTTTTTAACTTGAAATTATTGAGCATAAGACACTACTATAAAATATAGCTTTTACTTCCCCAATCGGTCTCCTATTATAAAAAAAAGAAAGTAAAAAACAAAAGCAGTGGCATTTTTGTAATTATATGTGAGAAAAGTTGACTTTTGGCGTTTAACTTATAAACTTAGACGCCAAAAGTAGACCCTAGCGCCAAAAGTTAGCGCCGAAAATTGGCCTAGCGCCAAAACTAAGACTTTTAGAGTCTAAGTTTGATTATTAGACACCAAAAGCAAGACTTTTGGAATCTAAGTTTGATTATTAGACGCCAAAATTCTGCGCCAAACCAGCAGCAAAAATTCATTAAAGCGCCAAATATCATTTCATTAGCTCTGGATATTTGTTTTGGGCAAAGAAAAAAAAATTGATTTTTAGCGTCTAATAAGTTATCTTAGACGCCAAAACTTATGTTACTAATGCTCATTAAGCCTCCAAATATCATTTCATTTGATGTGGATATTTGTTTGGACAAAAACAATAAAATAAAATAATATATATATATATATATATATATATATATATATATATATCTGTGTGTGTGTGATTTTTGGCGTCTAAGAAATGGCTCAAACACCAAAATTCATGTTCATTAAAGCTATTTGGCGTCTAATATCTATTCTTAGATGCTAAAACCATTGTTCCCAACCATCATTAAAGCACTAAGTATCATTTCATTTGCTTTAAAGCGCCAAATATCATTTCATTTGCTATGAATATTTGTTTGGGCAAAAAAGTTTCATTTCATTAAAGCACTAAGTGTGTGTCTATATATATATATATATTTTTTTTTTTTTGGTGTCTAATAAAGTATTTTAGACGCCAAAATTCAGCACCAAACATGTTCATTAAATCACCAGATATAATTTCATTTGCTTTGGACATTTGTTTTGGGGCAAAAAAAAAAGTATTTTTGGCGCCTAATATATTTCTTAGACGCCAAAAAGCCATTTTTGGCCTCTAATAAGAGAGCTTCGACGCTAAAAGCCCATGTTTTGATTTCTTTTGGCCCAAAAAAAAATTAAAAAAAAATAAATGAGTTTTGGCTTCTAATAATGGACTTAAACACCAAATTATTCCCATTTCCAGCGTGAATATTTATTTCCATCGCATCGGTGTTTCATTGCATGCACACAGACCTCAGCAAGAAACCCTCCTGACTCATCTTCACTCGTCGTCGAAGTCGCTCAGCCTCAAAGACCTCAACGGCATAGCCACCTCCTCAAACCACGGCCAGCCACAGAGTCGCCGTCGAAGTCGTGCACTCCGTCAACCTCATTTGCCGACGAAGCAAAAGTAGAAACACAAGTCCACATCCTCATACTCTCTCGATATCCACCACTCTGGCATCCTCTCTTCTTAGTATATTGCTGCCGCTTGATAGTGTACTATTTCTTTTGTGTGCTTACGATTGACGTATTGGTGGCAGAACGATATGATCTAGAAGAGACACAGAACGATATGATCAAGATATTGTAGGTGGTAGATATGCACTATGCAAATGGAAAGAGTACTCTTTGCTTGAATGTGCTTCCTTCTCAAAATGCTTCTTGCTCCTGCCTTAATACCACTGCGTTTATTCAGAGAATGGTCCTTGTAGAGAAGCCCAATCTCATCGTTTTTACTGGTAATTTAGCTTTCATGTTTTTTGATTTCTCAATTCTATTCTTACTAAAAAGTTCGTCATAAATTTCTCATTAGTTTTTAAAGCTGTTCTTTTTAAGCAACATACCTGAAGTTTCATAGAAACATTGCATATTTTGCTCATGTCATCCTCTTATGTATCTATACTCTGCTTCTTACTCGCATTCTGCTTCTGGTTTAAGCAAGTAGAATAGGGTTTAAGCAAGCAAAGAAGAGAGAGAGAAAGTTGGCTTACTCAGAGAGAAATCCATTTTGCTCATGTCATCCTCTTATTTATTTTTATGCAAAATGGCTAACTCACATCCTACTTCTGCTTCTCATGTATATTTTATTTGGTGGCTAATATTTATTACTGAGTTTGATGGAATATATCCTTATCCCTACTCTTGGTATTTTTTTGTGAATTGTCCTTACATCTTCCTTATTAAATGTCTATGTTATGGTATTGGAGCAAGAGAAGAGAGTGAAAGAGAGAAAGTGAAAGGGAAACGAAGAATAGGGTTTCAAGAGATAGAAACTAGGAGAGAAGAGAGAGAGAGAGAAACTAAATATGCACTTCCATTCCATAATGAATCAATGGTATGAATAGAAAAGTGTTTAAGGTTCTTTATTTATAGGTCATGATCCTTACCTACCCCCAACGGCTACTAGTACTAACTGCTAACAACCTTTAGTTATTTATTTATCTTCCATACCAATCTATGTCTATTTGTCTGAGCTTTTCTACTGGATGATAATTTTCTTTAATCTTTGAACTACTAGGTTTATGCGCCGACTGAAAAGGAAAGTACATTTCACCAAATATTATTCGTTTTGATGTGTCCTTCAATGAAATGCCTTCTTAGGGATCAGCATGAACAATGGAAACGCCATCCAAATAAGCCATCTAGAAGGTATTGTCAAATGTTCTTAATCTCTTAGCCCTTTGAGTTTGATCGATTTTCATTAGCTATTAGAAATTTTTTTCTTTTTCACTTTGTTTTCCTGTTAGATTAGTTCTAATTATGCTTGTACTCTTTAGTGTGAAGGTTTTACGTTGCCAGTTACCGCGTGATAATCCTTTTTACTCTAGTGAACGTCCGAAATACAATGAGAGTAACAAACCTGTTGGAAGTAGAGGTCAGTTTTTCTCTGCTTCCTTTTTGTTCTTAATGGGGAAATTCTATTTCATTTTGCTAGAGCCAAGTATGGCATTGGTGAATGTTTTGGGGTGATCAGGAGTGAATTCATATCTATGAATAGCTACCATGTGCGGAATTGATAATTTGTTATGGCCTAGTGATTGAATCTGGATTAGAAGCAGGATGCGACTAAGCCATTTTGCAGGATCCTACTTCAAAAAAATACATGATAGAATTTAAGCAAGCAGAGAGAAAGTTGCTTCATTCAAGTTCTAGAAATTAGGAATATCACTGATTTGATTAAGTTCTAGAATTTAGCAATATCATGGATTTTAAGCTTGTTGCCATTTTGCATCAAATTTCTTTCCTTTGTGAGTTAGTTGCTGGGCATTCATTTTTGGTTATGCACTCGATTTGTATTTCAAGCTTGTTCTGAAATCTTTATTCCATTAAAATTTCATTGCTTAGTTTGTGTATTGAATTTGGAATTCAAGTTTCATACTGGAATAATTATTTTGAATCATTATGCATATTGGAGTTTGAATCTGGATTTGAAGTTTACTGATTGAGGGTGTTTTGGCTTGTTGAAGGTGCTACTATCACGTTTATCTATGAGTACGTGGGCTAGGAGGTCAAACTCAGTGAGCGGTTGCAAAAAACTATTGCACCAAGCACCATACCATTCTCTACTAAGTCCTCTCTTACTCAATTCTTGTTATCTGCTGGTGATTGGCTTTTTTGATTGTTGTGTAGTGTTGTTGTGTACATAGTCTAGGACAAGACGAGGCCAAACTCATTTCTAAGATACTAATGTGAGATTCTGGATTCCAACATATTGAATTAAATAATTTGAAAATGGAAGAAATCACCAAGAGGGGGGTGAATTAGGGATTTTTTTAAAAAAAAAAACTTTTGAATTCTTTTGCAAAGCCTTTTGAAAGTAAATGTTAAGAAGGTAAGAAAAGAAAAGCTTGACACACGGAATTTATACTGGTTCGGTCTTAACCTTGACCTACGTACAGTCCCCAGATATCTTCTGGGTGTTTCCACTAGTTCAACAGATTTTCAACTACAACAATGTAGACCAGACACAATCCTAATCACCTAAGACTTGCTCCCCCCTTACACTTTGTAATTGAACAACCCAACTCACAGGTTCAACAACCTTGAGTTCTCACAAACAAATGCTTTCAAAAATTTACTAACTCTCAAAAGAGTAGATAAGGATAAACACTGAAGAACAGGTTGAAAATAACAATATAAACTCAAATTTCAAAGTATAATCAAGATAGCTTCGTTGTGTGTATTTTGCTTTGAGTTTTCACAGCCTTTTATAGACTGAATGGATGAGCTAGCCGTTGCAATTCTTTCTCTAATGTTCAGCTGCAATTCTGGAAAAATGGCAGTAGCATATTTTGCTCTGTTCTTTGAATTCTTAGCTGGAATCTTGGAATTTAGTTGTTGCAGAAGGTCTTCCAGATTTTTAGTCATTCCTTTAACTCAATTTGACCGTTTGAGATGATTCTTATGAGTTACAACAGTCTGAGCTGAACATCTGGGATAAGGGAGAAGGATCAGCCCTGTTCTAGGTTCGTCATTTAATGCATTTATCCTGGATCTTGATCTCACCTTGATCTTGGCTAAACCTTATCTGAAAAACACTCAAAACTTCATTAAGGACATTAGAAACAATAATATCATATGAGGAAATAATTTCAGGAAGACCTATTAAGATTTCGCAGATCAACATCGTTTGATTTTTCAAAATCCCCGATGCAAACTCGAGTTTGTTCTTCCAAATTCGAGTTTGGGGTTCATCCAGAAAGCATGTTTGTTGATTAGTGGTCTAAACTTGCAGTCTGTAAAAGCTAACTCGAGTTTGGTTTTTACAGAGGGAACTGTCGAGTTCTGGACTTGGGATGAAACTTTGGGCAGGAAGCTAAACTCGAGTCAATTAGTGACCAACTCGAGTTTGGGTCTATGTTTGAAGAACAAGCCTAAGTTCGTGATTTTCCAGACTGGAGTTTAGGGTCATAGACTGGAGTTTGTAGTGTAGCCAAGTGAATGATCTTTTTGTATGGTTCAGACTCGAGTTTGGGAAGCAAACTCGAGTTTCAGTTACTACTGAAATATTTGAGGTTTATCTGGGTCAAGTGCAAACTGGAGTTTGGAAGGCCAGACTAGAGTTTGGGAGTCTATTGAGTTTTCTGGGTTCCTTTCTGTTTGGTCTAAACTCGAGTTAGGGAATCTAGACTCGAGTTTGGCTTGCTTGGGATTTCTGAGTGCTCTCTGTATCTTCCAGACTTCAGGTTTGATTTGTAAACTAGAGTTTAGCTTAATGTGAAAATTTTGGATTCATTTCTGTGTCCGTACAGACTCGAGTTTGTCTATGTAGACTCGAGTTTGGCTTTTATGTAAAATTGAATATCTTTCTGTCAAGTCTCAAACTCGAGTTTATATACCTAAACTCGAGTTTTCCTTTGACAGTGAGATTTTCATATTGCCAAAAACAAACTTCATATCAAGTTTACAATTGCTAGTTATCATCAAAACACATTGAGAACTAACATAATTTTCTTTCTTTCTATTTTTTTCAGAACTTTATTTGCACATACAAGTAAGTTTGATGATGTGGTGATATGTTTCTGTTTCATTGCTTAATATGCATTAGTTTTGATGCTATTGTGGTGATATGTAGAAGGTTTTGTAAGGGATTATTGTGTTCAGTGAGTAGCTATACGATCTTGCAAATTAAAAAAAAAAACTAATGCCTACAGCGTCTAAGAACAGACTTAGACGCCGTAAGCATGAGTTACGGCGTCTAAGATTTAATCTTAGAAGACATAAACATGAGTTACAACGTCTAAGATTTAGTCTTAGAAGTCGTAAGCATGAGTTACGACATCTAAGATTAAGTCTTAGAAGCCGTAAGCAAGAGTTACGGCGTCTAAGACTTAATCTTAAAAGCTGTAACCATGAGTTACGGCGTCTAAGTCTGTTTCTTAGACGCCTTAACTCATGATTAAGGCATCTAAGCCATGTCTTAGACGCCTTAACTCGTGACTTTTGGACCAATGGCGCCTTAACCAAATACAGAATGACGTCTAATAAGTCTTAGACATTGCATGTCATAATATACGGCGTCTAATTATAATTAGACGCCGTAAGTGAATGATATACTACGCCCCCCCAAAAGGCGTCTCGCGGAAAAAGGACGCTAAAAGTGCAAAAAATAGGACGTCGTAGACCTGTTTTGTAGTAGTGAGAAATTCATCTAAAACACTTTTGCCTGACGAGCGCTTCTTTTCTGATTCTTTATTTACATGCAAATGTCAATTGTGGCAATTACACACACACACCTTTCAACATGATACAAAAAAGCCTGTGAGTTGTACTTGCATATGAACAGCTTATAATTTGAAGTTGTTCAAACCATTAAAATTGCAAATTAGTACTAAAAACCTGAAGCAAGGGAGCTTATTAGGTTAGAATTTGTATAATTGATGAGAGGTTGAAATATAATTTGGAACTAGAAGGGATGTGATCTGATGTGTTGTGAGTTGGTGTCTTAAGAATGTTAGGGTGGTGAGTGTAATTTACTTTTGTAATGAAGGATACTAACCAGTAGATGTACGTGTAGATTTTGAAGGTGAGGCAGTCTCCAGATGGAGATTTGGTGCATGCAACAAAGGGAAGAAGCCAAGCTTCACAGATATGATCCTGTAGTATTGACAATGGAATGGATTCTAGGTAATTTGAGAGATGCTAGAAAAAAAGATATATTTTAAAAAAAATTAGGCACTTACGGCGTCCTAAATAAAAAATAAGGAAGCCGTAAGTGGTACTTACGGCATTAAGTGTAAGTACAACTTACGGCTTCCTTATTTTTTATTTAGGACGCCTTAAATGGTACATACGATGTCCTAAATTAAAAATTTAAGAAGCCATAAGTACCACTTACGACATCCCTTTTTTTGTGAGGACGTCGTAAGTATGACATCCCCCACATAGACGTCCTTAGAAAAAAAGATTTTAATTGGGCCAAATTTAGGATGTCAAAAGTGTTTTTTGTAGTAGTGACTATTTCACTTACTCTCCTTTCTATCAACCCACAATCGCTATTTGTCAATCCTTTTCCTACCTTTGTATTTTGGGTCAAGAAGCAATATTTTGCACAGAAGTGTTAAAAAAGAGAGCAATTTTATTTTAGTTGTAATGCCAGTTAATTTTGACATTTAGCTGACTAAATATGCTGACCTGACAGTGTACATACCATTTTTCTCAAGGTAAAAATTTGCCCTAAAAGTTTTAAGTCTAACTTTTTAAAAAATGAAATAGATGACATAGACTTCCGAAGCAAATTTGCACCTTAACAAAAACGACATGAACGGTATGATTAAACCATATTTTGATATGCTTTTTCATGATTAAATTGAGATTTTTATTGCATTTCCTAGGACATTATGATATGATTAAACACTAATTTGAGTTAGAGATATTTATATTGAATTTAGTGTAATAAGGGGCAAAATGATCATAATTTGTAATTATTCATGCAAATGATTTCTTAGACTTTTGATGCTACATTATGTTTAATCTTGCATTGTAGGTGTTGAAGAAGAAGCTTGGAGATTTTGGAGGGTAAGAATTAATATTTTGAGGGCTGAGGAAAATTATAGCAAAGATCCTTATAATTTTTGGAAATTGCAAATCAATCAAGAAAAGAGACCAAGGAAAATTACATAAAAGTACTGATATTGTTTAACAATTATAGTTATGTCCTACAAAAATTCACAACTTTCATTTTAGTTCCTCCATATACGTTTAAGCAAAAGTTGCGTTTTAACAAGGCTCATTTAGGTCAATTTTTTTTTCCTTCTTCCTCCTTACTACAGACTACATAGACCTAGGAAAAGATACCAGAGTTGCGTCGCGGACTCAAACCGAAGCAAGAGAAATCAAACGAGAGTTGAGAGATCGACGGTGGCCTTCCTTCCTTTACCTTCACTCTCTTGTCACCTGCCACCTTCGTCGGCCTCTGGCGTTCCACGGCTTGAGCTATTGTCACTGCCAAATGGTTTGAAAGAAGAGAAGTTGTGACTTGAGCATGGGACTTGGGAGCTTCAACTTGAGTTTGGAGTTGAGACCTGGAGGTGAATTGGACCTAAAAAGGATAGGGACCGAGCTTTACTGTCGTCACCTACCACCTTCGTCTCCAACCACCACCAGACCAGAGAGCTTGTATTGGAGCTTACATTATCAACTTCATCTTTTATTTCTCTCCCTCGAGTTCTTCTGCAGTTTCCCTCGAGTTCTTCAAGTTTTCTGGCGAAACTCTCTGTCTCTCTCTACTACCATGTCTCTGTCTTCTTATTTCCTTATTAACCATTCACCTCTGTAATATTCTTCCTTCAAAGATAAGAATAGAGCTGTGACATTCCACTCAAATTAGTGACTCCATTTTTTTTTCCGATGAATTTCTGGCTTCCATGGCAATTTTTGTGTTTTAGCTTATTCAAATAATAGTTTGAAGCCATGAGAGGCTGATCTTTATGTTTGTTATGGACATTTGTGCTTAAACTCGAGATTTTTTTGTATCATTCAAAATAAAATAAAAGGCTCCTTATAAAAAAACCATAAAATATTAAATTTTAATTTGTGATAAAATTTGTAATTGAACCCCATCATGATTTATAAACGATCAACTTAGCATATTTGATCAACTAACGGTTAAAATTAATTAGGATAATGGCTGGAACAAAATTGATTCCTTTTTACACTATCAGGATAAATTTGTCCCTTTAACCATGTGGGCAAAGGACTAGGTGGTTATGGGTTCTCAGTAAAAAAATGTAAAATTATTGTTAGTGGTCCAAAAAGAATAATAAATATTTTTCAATCCTTTTCTTGGCATTATATTTTTATGGAGAAGGACTAGTTGGTCAAGGGTTCTCGGTATAAA
Source organism: Acacia confusa (assembly GCA_037074495.1). Classification (NCBI taxonomy): domain Eukaryota; kingdom Viridiplantae; phylum Streptophyta; class Magnoliopsida; order Fabales; family Fabaceae; genus Acacia; species Acacia confusa. The sequence goes on along the minus strand of CM073504.1, from coordinate 7,376,633 downwards.
ATGTAAAAGCATTATTAGTGGTCCAAAAAGAATGATAGAAGGAAAATTAATCTTTTGATTCTTATAATCTTGACTTAATTATAACTCAATCCATATACTTTGACTCGATGCAATTCAATCCCTATAGTTTAGATTCGTTGTAACTCAGTATCTCAACTTTGACTCATTGCAATTCAGTCCCTATAATTTTAACCATTTCATAATTTCGTCCTTGTGTTTTAGGATAAATGTTAGGGACTGAATTGTAAAATGCTTAGAAACTTAGTTGTTGTGAGTTAAAGTTCAAAGATTGAGTTACAACCCAATCAAATTTATAAAGATTGAGTTGCATTAAATCAAAAGATAGAGACTCAGTTACATCTTACACTACTATAAAAAATCCAAAAAACGTCCTAAATAAGACCCCAATTAACATCCTTTTTCAGAAGGACGTCTGAACTAGGTAGTTAAAAATTCTTACTTTTGGCGTTCTCAATTAAACTCAGGACGCCTTATTGTTTTTTTATTAAAAAAAACCAAAGGCAAAGAACTGCAAAACAGGGAGATGGATCAATAATCAACACGTAACAGTAATCACTAAACCACCACGGACTTTAAAAATATAGAAATCGATCAATAATCAACACAAATGAAGAGAACGTAAGATGGGAAAACAACAATCACTACCAAATTTCAATAGATTTTAAGTACATCATCCAATTTCACATCGCGTGAGATCAAAACTAGAAATTCCAGCAAGACAAGACAAGGAGTAAACAATAACATTGAAATTCCAAAAATTCCAGAAAAACGTTCAACTTTTCATTGAAATTCTAGAAATCCAAGCAAAGGGAGTAAACAGTAAAATAAAAATCAAAACCTAGGGAAGACGAGAAAGACAAGACAAGGATTTGAAACAACTATCGACGGAGAAGGTGGAGGGGGGGACACAGTGAGACGACGACGAAGTCCAGTTTGAAGCCTTAGATCTTGTCATCTTGTGAGCAGATTTGGCAAAATGACGGCGAGGGGAGACGACGGTTTGGTTTGCAGCCCTAGATCTCGTCATCTCGTGAGCAAATCTAGCGACCCAGGCAAATCCGGCGGGATGACGTCAAGGGGAGACTTTGGAGTAAGAGTGGTAGGGGTGGTGGAGGTGGTGGAGATGAGATGAGAGGGAGAGAGTCACGATGGAAGAAGCTAGACAAGAGGGAAGCTATGATGGAAGAGAGAGTCAGGAGGTGGTATTTATTTTAAACTAAAAAAATAAAAAGAAAAGGAAAGTGGCGTCCTAATTTAAAATATAGGTCACCCTAAAATTTTCACCAGCGCCAAAAAACTCATTGCCACAAATTTTTTTTATAAAACGCGCCAAATATTTAATATTTGGCGTCCTGAACATTATTCAGGACGCCAAAAAATTATTTTTGGCATCTTGAACATTATTTAGGACGCCAAAAATAATAATTTTGGCGTCCTGAACCATTTTCAGGAAGCCAAAAAGTAATTTTTTAGCGTCTTGAATAAGGTTCAGGACGCCTAAAAAATTATTTTTGGCATCCTGAACCTTATGCAAGACGCTAAAATATTATTTTAGGCATCCTAAAAACATATTTAGAATGTCTAAATCTCAAAATTCATCCAAATAATTACAAAAATACCACCGTCTATATTTTTTACTTCCTTTTTTTTTTTAAATAAGGATGTCTTTTAATAAAGTAGTATCAACTTTTTGTAGTAGTGTTAGTCAAAATTGTAGGAATGGAAAGATTAATTTTCTAAATAATAAAATCACTGCATGTCATGGGGTGGTTTCAGAAAACATCATTAAATAATCAAATTAATTTTTGCAAAGTATTATTTATTTTAAGGAGGGCTATTTTGGTCAAAGTAATGAGTCAATGTTGTGATTTAACGGTCAACTAATGGTTAGATAAATGAAAGTTGAATCTCAAAATTAGAAGGGAGATTTATGCAATAAATATTTTGATTTTAAGTGATGTTTATATAGGTTTTCAAAATAAAATAGAAATCTCTGTAATTTAGAATAAATAGAGGAGATGTTGATGTATTTTATTCTTTATTTTAATTAGTTAAAGTATAAATGAGATGATATTTATGGAATGTGTAAATATTTTTCATTTCGATGTTTGTGAAGACTTGCAAATATTACAACGAAGCATAACGTGGCGAAGACATTTTTGTGTCTTCAGTCCATCGCATTTCAGCTATGATCAAGCATGAGCTATTTACATACTCTGTCCGATTAGGGTACTTTTAAAAGGCAGGTTCAATCTATAATATAAGTCACTATCAATTTAATTGATGCTCTTTTTCCTCTTTTGTCCTTGTGATTAATGCTTAATTTTTAACTTTACCCACTCATTATACCTCCTCTCTTTCTCTAAAATAACATTATCAATTTAATTAAGCACATTGCTCAAGAAAGATAAAAATGAAAAGAATTACATTTTATGACATATTAATGAGTTAAACGTCATTTTCCCCCATGATATAACTTAAATGCCATATAATGAGGATCGAATTGAGTATATATATGATATTCTAGGTTTTCTTAAATGTTTATAATTATGCGTTATTCGCTTATATATACACATATACACGTTTTTAATTACATCCAAACTTTATAAAAATGCATCATGTGCAGTGTGCAGTCTGGAAGGTGTGTAGTTGTCTAGATTTCACACACTTGTTATTGTACATCCCGAAGAATGTCGGAATCAGATTCTCTGCCTATCTTAAAGATAGGCACGAATGAGCTCCTGGCCATTTAGATTTAGATCTGGACGGTCAAGATATTTTTTTTTCATTTTTTTATACATGAAAAAATTATTTTTTGAGAAAATATTAGTTCAAATATTAACTTTATTTTAGATTCTCTATCCATTAAAATTTTTTATTTTTAAAAAATAAAAAGTATAAAAAAAATTTGGGCCGTCTAGATCAGATCTGGACTGACACGGACGAGCTCCCCCTAGGATAGGTAGGGAAATGGGGTCCAAGAATGTGTGACTAACAATTAGTTCAAAGCTCTAAAAAATTTGAATTGTTTTAATAAAAACTGTATGGGCACTGAATATATGCTTTTAGAAAATTTGTATCTTTTTATTAAAATTGTGTGTGAACTGAATATATGCTTTTAGAAAATTTGTATATTTTTATTAAAATTGTGTGTGAACTGAATATGTGCTTTTATAAAATTTATATCGTTTTAATAAAAATTGTGTGTGAGATGACTATATGCTTTTAGAAAATTTGTATCTTTTTATTAAAATTGTGTGTGAAGTGAATATATGATTTTATTAAATTTGTACGGTTTTAATAAAAATTGTGTGTGAATTGAATATAAGCTTTTAGAAAATTTGTTAACAGACCCAACAAGATAAAATAAATAAATAACTAGAAATTTATGTTATTAGGTGGATTTGAGGAAGATTGAATTATCCTTCATCTTGTCTTATTTATAAGAATTTAAAATTTAAATTGTATTAATTTTTTTTTACATAAGTGTGATAAAGTTGTCTAAATATTTAATAAATTCTTTCCCCCTCATATTGATAAGAATCCAAATTAGTATGAATGGCTTTGTGGCATGTAGCAAATATGCGAAAAAGAAAGAACAGAGAACCAATAAAGCAGAGGCCTATCTTGTATGTGCTTTCTTTTTGCGGCATCTTGTATGTGCTTTTTTTTTTCGCGGCATCTTGTTTGAGCTTTCATTTCGTGGCCTTCTTTCACAGGCTCTGTCTATAAGAGATAGGAATAGACAAACAGACTTTTTTTTTTTTTTTTTTTGGTGTAAAACGGGGCAATATGCCCATTAGACAAACAGACATTTTTATTGGATACATTAAACAGTGAAAGGTACCGAAATACCATGAGATAAACTATATTTACTTAAATGATATTCTCTTCTTTCTTTAATATAAAATATATTTATAGAATTAATTTTAGTCCTAAATATGAGACACAATTTTTATAATTTTCTAACTTTTCCCCCTAATTTATCTCTATTAATGCTTCCTCAACAATAATAAAGAAAAGAGGGAATAAAAAACTTGAGGAAAAATGACTAAAATGTCTTTAAAAATATATGTTATATTAACTAATTTAAATAAATTTTATAATTTATAAAATTTAGCTAATTTTCTTATATTAAAGGCATGAGGGAATAAATGTTTTATAATTTTACAACCACTCCCCTTCTCCATCTGTTGCCTGTGATCTTATTTATAAAATTAATTAAAAATAATAGGTATGTTTGAAATAAAAGTGTAACACCTCAAATTCCGCACTTGAAAACCGTGTCGGTTGACACTTAGTTTTAGGAAAATCAACGGAGTTTAAGGTGCTACAGTTTCAAGTAATGAGGAAATGGATAACGTGTGCTAATATTTAGACAATGAGTATTTGATATAAAATGCCTAGACATATGTTGATGCCCGACATAAGCTGATATATTAAAAATTTCCCGAAGGAATATTTATGTGATACAATCACAGAGCTTTGTATAATTTCAATTCTTACATGATAACTATACAACCTTCAACCAAGCCGCAGCTAGACTTGGGGCAATGAACCTAACTCAGTTAATCAAACAGTTTGGTCAGGTAGGTGTCTATCATAGGAGTCTCACCGAGTTCATAGCGACTTATTGACTGACCCACATAGACTAGCCCTGCCTTCGGCACCAAACCGTTTGAGATAACCTTGTTAAATCATGCTAGAATGAATACTCTGAGGACGCTCTTCCGGCATTGGCTTTGACCGGTGACTCTTCCAGCTCCGTCCACCCCGTGCCTTCTCACGGCTCCATCTACCGGTACCTTCTCTATCCTGGTGCCTTTCCTGAACTATTCATTAAGACTGAGGTCCAATGCCCATTGGACTTCAGGTAACAGTTAACCTTATGCTCAAGTAGCATTGGACCTCAGGTAACAGTTAACCTTATGCTCAAGTATAACAGTATGCATGATAGATATTCATTTACAATTCAGCATATAACTATACATAGCACACAGCATATGTCATAGTTCATATCACAACAATACCTCTACATAGTACACAGTCCATGTAAGGTCCACATAGTTTACACATAAACCAGTGCCACGCCCCGGAGCGTGTCCTCAGCGCTAGAAAAACATCCATACGGCATTACCAAGATTGTAACCTGTTTTCACATAATAGCTGAATGTATAAACAGTGACCTAAGATAGAGTCTTAATCACGGTGCATGACCCAAGACCCAGTCTTGTCCACGACTATATGAATCATCACATCACATATAGAGCATACAAGCAGCATAAGAGTTAGAGTTACAGTACGCGTCCGTACCTTTCACCGGGTAACTGTCAAACGTCCGACCTTTAGATCCGGCCCTGGACCTCCCAGATATCCTAATATATCACCATATCACTTAGAATAATAACCTAAGATATACTTCTACCTCTATTTACCCATCTACCCTTGGTGGATTTGTTATTTACAACTTTGCCCTTACATTTATTTAAAAACGTAGTGCAGAGTTTTCTGGGCAGATTTTTCGGTAACTTTGAAAAATCATAACTAATTCTACAAAAATCGAAATGAGGATTCGTAAAATTCTCCGGAACCCTTAGGATGTCTATTTTTGAGGAAAAATATTCATTTTCACCCAAAATTAGTGAATCATTACCAGTTTTAACTTTTCTCAACGTTGTCCAGATTTTATTTCAGCAAAAATGGCTTAACTTCAAAAATTCATATCTCCTTAACCAGAGATCAAAACGTTGCATATTTTATATATTTGGAAAGCCCTACATGTCTAATTTCTTTCTGGAAAATTTCATGATTTTATAACTTTATTTGTTACATAAAATCATAGCATCTTTTTCACTGCCTGTCTAAGATTTAAGAACCGAAAATTCTACAACTTTCACAACATTAATCCATTGCTTCCCAAAAATTATTCCCTACTATGTTTTTACCTCTTTAGGAATTTTTCAATGCAATGAGGCCTAAAAACAAGTATAGGAATTTATTCTCTAATTTTCTAAATTAAACTAGCATTTATACTAAGAACTTATAAAAACTAAAGACTAGAACTTAAGAACTAGAGCTTATCTCTTGAAGACTCTTGAACTCCTTCCTCTTTCTTGCTTCACTCTCCTCTTAAACTCTCCAATCTTTGGTATAAGTTTGGTGTGAAGAATGAAGAGAGGAGAGCTCTCTATTTATAGCCAATCTTTGGTTAACTTCCTAGCAACTTTAATTTCATTCTAACCATTGGATTTAAACTTATTAAATAAGTCTTAATCTTAAAGAATTATGCAACTAATCTCAATTAGTGCAAACTTATTTTGTTAAGAATAATTGTAATTCACTTAATATACCTCTTAATTATGCTAAATTAATTAGCAACACTCTTTATGCCAACCTTGACCCTCCATTGGTCATTAATATCAAATTAGGGGTTTCATATAATTAACTTTGGATATCTCCTTTTATTCATGTTTAAACAATCAACAATTAATTACTTATTTAATCACTTACTAATTGTTGACAATTTTCTTAATTAGGATTAATTATTTTCTCACAACTATTTTACTAACACTGATAATTTATGCATCATGCATAATATTAAAAATCATGGAGCAATTTATGTTCCCCAAAATGATATTTAATTTTGCCTTATTATTTCCCAAGGAAAATAATCTCATAAATTACCTAAATTAGAGACAACATACTTTCTAATTTTTAATAAATATTTAGTTGCCTCTTAGGATTTTATCATAATTTTCTCAGGGTATTTTATGACCCACAAATATTTTAGGGACCTATTTGCAAATTATCTAATGTTTTAGGGACCTTTTCGCACATTTTTTAATCTTAGGAGAAACTGTCTTAATAATAAGGTAAATTCAATACAAAGTGTTTAAGACATTATATTTACCTATTTTAAATAGGTATATTCTATCAATTTATGATATTTACCCTAATTCAAATTTTAGGGTATTACAAAATGTTTCTTTTCAAGTATGTCTTTATTTATAAGGAGGCTTATAAGAGAGAGAAATAGAGTAAATAATCTTTTAATTAATACAATGCATATAATTAATGAAGGGTAAAAATGGGAAAACTATAATATCCTAATTTTCCAATTCTCATAAATTTTATATTTTATGGATAAATTAGCAAAATACAAAGATAAAGATGTCTCTCAAAGAAATATAATTTATTTAATATATTTTTTTTCAAATTTAATTAAGAAATTTATATAAATATGATATTTGATTGGTAGATGGGTAGAGGAACATGTGTATGGTAGATGAAGGTAGATTTACATGTGATATTTGATTGGAAGATGAGTTTTAGTAGATGAACTTTTGTATGGTAGATAAATAAGTAGATAGACATATTTATGATAGATGGGTAGTTGGTTTATCATGTGATTTTTGAAAAGAAGTTGAGACCCAAAACTCTATAAATAGAGCTTGAATTCCTCTTCATTCTTCACATCTAAACTCAAAGCAAGATAGAGAGTAAGGCAAGATAGGAGCAAGAAGAAGAAGGAGTAAGAACTTCAAGAGGTAAGTTATTGAGCTCTAACTTATAGATTTTTGGTAAAATTGTAGTTTAATTCAAGAAATTGTAAATTAAATTTCTGTACATATTTTTAAGGTCTCTAATGAGTTTAAAACGAAAATTAGAGTGAAAACGAAAATTAGAGTGAAAACATGATGAGAAATGATTTTTGAGATCAAAAGATTAATATTGTGAAAGTTGAGAAAATTCCCAGATTTCAGTTTTTCTGGAGTCAGTCACGTTGTGGGAATGATCTTTAAAAATCATGAAATTTTCCAGAAATAAAGTAGACATCCAGGGCTTTCTTTTGATATAAAATTTGTAACGTTTTAAGATCTGGACAAGGAGTTATAAATTTTTGAAGTTAAGCCATTTTTGCTGGAATAAAATCTGGGCAACGTTGAGAAACATAAAAACTAAAAATGACTCAGTAATTCTGGGTGAAAATGATTATTTTTCCTTAAAAATAGACATTATAAGGATTTCAGGAAATTTTATGGATTCTCATTTCGAGTTTTGTAGAATTAGTTATGATTTTTCAAAGTTACCGAAAAATCTGTCCAGAAAATACTGCACTATGGTTTTAAATAAATGTAAGGGCAGAATTGTAATTAGCATATCCACCAAGGGTAGAGAGGTAAAAAGAGGTGGAAATACATTTTAGGATATTATTCTAAGTAATATGGTGATATGTTAAGATATCCGGGAAGTCCGGGGTCAAATTCAAAGGTCGGGCAAGTTGGCCATTATACGGTGAAAGGTACGTTCGCGTACTGTAACTTTAACTCTCCTATGACTTGTATGACTTTGATATGATTGATTGAATCATGAGTATCTGTATTCATTTAGCAGTGGATTGTTGTGCATATATGATAAATGCTAAATGTATGTTGTGATTGTCTATCATATATTGTTTATACTTTTCATATTAGGTTAATTGTTACCTAAGATTCAATGTGTATTGAATCTCAGATTTGAGTAAAGGTTCAAGGAAGAATACTGGATTTGAGTAAGCGATACGGACGATGTAAAAGGAGCCGTGAAGAGGCACCGATCAAGAATAGAGTTTGAAGAAGGTTAGTCCATGACATGAATTTGATAAAGTTATTTCAAACCAATTGGTGCTTAAATTAAGAAAGGGTTGTCGGTGGGTTGTCACAAGTCACCATTAAAGACGGGGAGACTCCCATTAGACTAAACACTGATCTGGCCAATTTGTTTGATTAACTGCGTCGAATTCCAAGCCATAAGTCTAATTATAAAGTTGATTTATCAGAGAACTGTATTTATGTCTCTGTAATTATATCACATGAATAATCTTTCGGGATATTTTAATGTACCAGCTTATGTCAGGCATCATCATATGTCTGGGCATTTTATATCAGATACTCATTGTTCAAATATTAGCGCATGCTTTTCGTTTCCACAGTACTTGGAGCTGTAGCACCTCAAACTCTGTTGATTTTCCTAAAACTAAGTGTCAACTGACACAATTTTAAAGCATGGAATTTGGGGTATTACAATTTTGAAAGAAATTTATATTTCTTTGAGAGACATATTTATCTTTGTATTTTGCTAATTTATCCATAAAATATAAAATTTATGAGAATTGGAAAATTAGGATATTACAAAAACTCATTAAACATTCAAACAAGTTTTGTTGCACTCTTATAAAAAAAGACCAGATGGAGTATTTCTTCCATGTTTCCTTTATTTTACATTTCCAACTAAATAAAAAGAATATGAGTAGATTATATTTCCTGCAAAATGAAAAGAATATGAGCAAACTTCGTAGAAAGATTATTTTTATCCTCATAATTAAATTTAAGGAAAATATGAGCAAACTTTGTAGAAAGATTATTTTTATCCTCATTTTGGCAGAAGTATATGTTTAAGCATATTTTGCCATCATTTAATTGTAGAATCACCATTTAAATTTATTAAACTAGTATTTTCTATAAAATAAAACTAATAATGTTAAAATTAATAAAATTAAAAGAAATTTTCTTAAATTTAAGTCATTAAAGTAAAGTTTGCTATTAACTCAGAGAATCAAATTGTATATTTTATCTTAATAATTAAAATTAGGAAATTATTTAAATAAATATACTTTTTTATATAGATATGATTTAATATATCTAAAATCCACTGAATTTAAACGCCTCAACTTATACTTTAGTGAAGATATTATAACATATATTCTCCCTCTCTTCTAATTGTAAGATCCAGTTAACTTTTTTTTTTGGAGAGAATAAGGAAGCTAATTAAATTATTTTCAAGTAATTTTAATTTTAATTTTTCTTTCAAACTAATCAGTTTGATTAATAAACTAATTTATAATATAAAGATACACTATAATGAAATGATTAAGTAACTTATTTAGTTTCCTTAATCTTTTCAAAAAAGCCAACTAGGTCTTACAATTATGACCAGAGTAAAAATGATTTTTTTAGTATTTAAATAAAAATTTTCCTTCTTTAAACCATTTTGTTAAGGCATCTTTAGGATGACATCAAATATTGAAAAACGCTCAGCGAAAGTAAAAACCTGATTTTTGTGTGTTTTACATGATTTCAACATCTTATGGGTTTGTGGTTGTGAAATTGCTTCTTAACTGAAACTAATGGGTGGAGTTTTTGATCTTATTAAAGTAACTTCTAACCGTTGACTGAAGCTAATCTCGTACTTTTTCGACATCTTTTTCAAAAACTTTTCTCCTCTTCAATTAAAAGCCCAATATTATCCTTTGCAATTTCTCTCATCTTCTTTCCTCAGCAATTAATTTCCAGGTCCATTTCATATTGTCATTAGATCCCTGACCTACCTTCTTTGTAATTTCAGATTTGTCTTCATATCGACACAAATCACTCCTTAGGTTTACAATTTTTTTTTGAGGGTAATTTTACTATCTTATTTAGTAAATTTATATTTATTTTTAGTTTGTTATTCCAAATTATCACATCATATGTGTGTGTGTAATTTATGTCTTTTTCGGTTATTTTTTATTTTAATTATCTTTTTAAAAAATATGTTAAACAAGTGTCTATTAAGAAAAAAAGTCACTTTTACTATCGCTATCTTAAATACAAATCATATTAAGAAAAATCCAGTAAAAAAAAATTATTAAAATTTTTTTTATAGAAAATAAGCCTTATTTTTTTATTTTTTTCTTCTTATTCTTCTTGCTGTTTGATGTATTCTGATAAAAATGTTGACATTCAATTAGGGTCTTCCTGCGACCAAAAAAAAAGGGAAAATTGATTTCAGGGCCCAAGCTAGGAAATTAATTACAAAAAAGGCCCAAGAAACATTCATATACCAGAAAAGGCCCTAGGGCCTTTTCTGGAATTTTTTCAAAGAAAAGTGTACGGATATAGTTGCTAATTTCTACTGATGTAGTTGTTAATTGCTACAGATGTAGTTGTTAAAATGTAGTTGTTAATTAGACTGATTTAGTTGTTAACGAGGACTGATATAGTTGTTAAACGCTACTGATATAGTTGCTAACGCTTTTTGAAAAAATGTCAGAAAAGGCCCTAGGGCCTTTTTTGGTATGTGAATGTTTCTTGGGCCTTTTTTGTAATTAATTTCCTAGCTTGGGCCCTGAAATCAATTTTCCCAAAAAAAAAAAGGGTCTTCCGTCTTTCTCATAGGTCACATCATACTCCCCCGGCAAGAAATCCAAAGATATTTTACCAATTTCTGGAAAGATGTTAGTAGAGTATTTGAAAGTATGTCAGAATCATTTTGCACTCTCTGTCCTCAGAGTACTTACGCTCCCTAAACAAAACCATTTTCCGCTGCTTCCTCTCAGTAATTTCTGTGTTCCATTTGGGTTGCCGCTTTGAGCTTTTCTCTTCTCAGTCACACTAGTTCTTCTTCTTCTTCTACGGTCTTCTCGTTCTTTAAAGCAAACTCTGTATCTTTGCTTGTTCTTCATCCTTAAAAACACCGTGTGCTTTGATTTTTCTGAACTCCACTCAATATATACTTCCTTGTTTCCCCCTTTATTCTTGTTCTTCAACACTTTGTTTGCCCTGCTTCCTTGTATTTAGATCCTTTCCTTTCTGTTTGATCTTTAGCTAGTTCCATTTATCACTCTTATTCTTGTTCTTTGTGTTATTAAAAAAAAAAGCAAAGAAAAGTGTGTGCTCTACTTGAAATCCCTGTTTTGATTTTTCTCTCCGGTTACTATTTTCTGTTGATCTCCTGGATCTGGTTCCCAAAAAAAAAAACTTGCCCAGGGTACCTATCCATCAATCTCTGCTGTTTTTCTTTTTGTTTATTTAGCGTTGAAAAGAAGAAGAAAAGAAGGGGGGGGGGGAACGGAGGAGGCATTCCCATCAAAAGCATCCTGCACGTGGAGAGTCGTTGAAATCAGAGGATAAGAGGTAACTATTTGTTCTTCTTCTTCTTCTTGTTTAGAGAAAACCAAAAAGAAGAACAAAAGTTCACCTCTTCTTTCTGCGTATTATTCTGTTTGTTTTTTCCTTTATTTAAATTTCTCATTTGATTTTTTTTTCTCTACCATCGTTTTTGTTTTTTCCTTAAAAAGGCAAAAAAAAAAAAAAAGGAAACAAAAACAAAGGAGGCTTCGATGTCCAAGGCATTGCAGCTGTAACTGTAAGCATAGAAATTCCTGAGAGGTACGAATCTGTGCTCTCTTATGCTTATGAATTATGTTTGCATCATCTTCTACATATGTGTGCGTGTGTGTGTAGCTTTTCAAACTTTCTTTAACTTATTTCGGTCCCGTGAAGCATCATTAAAATTTCGAATTCTGTTTTTAAGTAAGTATATGAAGAGTTTTAATTGTAATTTTATTCTATTTATAGAAACTTTTACAATTTTGCAGATCTTTCTATATTCTATATTTCATATATATGGATGTTGATATTGATAAGGTTTTGTTTTTTTATATCTAGGAAGTTTCCTGTTAATTTCTAGCTTTATGAATATGAGAATTAATTTGTAGGGTTCTTATCAATGTTTTAAGTAAAGCCGTAAAAATTAAAATTAAAAAATAATAGCAACAAGCACAAAGAGATTTTCAATCAAAGTGATTTATTATATTTATAAACAATGTAAGTTATCTATCCAAAAAAAAAATTATATTTTGAATTGATGTCGTCATATGGATTAAAATATATAAATTTGGCTTATAGGTGATTGTTTGAGCAAGAAATAATGGAAAAAGTGAGAGAAGAAAATCCAGTTTAAACTGATTTTATATTTAAAGTCAGCATTTATTTTGTTTACACAAGGAGAGAAGTTAAAAATGTTTCTGTATATATGAGTTGTCCAAAAAGTTAAATAAAATCTTCTCTTGCATTCTTTTCTGGCTTCACAAGCGGGAAAAGAAACAAATAAACTCTGGTCTTGCCGTTCTTTAAAGAAAACTCAGTATCTTTGCTTGTTTGTGTTTGGATCCTTCTTTTTGAGTTTCTCTCTGTTGTGCTGCTACCTCTTGTTCTTCATCCTCAACAACACTGTTTGCTTTGATTTTTCTGAACTCTACTCAATATATACTTCCCTGTTTCCCCTCTTATTGTTGTTCTTCAACACTTTGTTTGCCCAGCTTCCTTGTATTTGGATCCTTTCCTTTCTGTTTGATCTTTAGCTAGTTCCATTCATCACTCTTATTCTTCTTCTTCTTCTTCTTTGTCTTTAAAAAGAAAAAAAAACGAAAAAGCAAAGAAAATTGTGTGCTCTACTTGTTGAATCCTTGTTTTGATTTTTATCTCCGGTTACTATAGTTTCTGTTGTTCTCCTGGTTCTGGTTCCCAAAAAAAAGCTCAGGGTACCTATCCAGCAATCGTTACTGTTTTTCTTTTTGTTTATTTAGTGTTAAAAAGAAAAAAGAAAAAAAGGAAAAAAACGAAGGAGGCATTCCCATAAAAAACATCTGTACGTGGAGAGGCGTTGAAATCAGAGGATAAGAGGTGAATATTTGTTCTTCTTCTTGTTTAGAGAAAACTAAAAAAAGAAAAAACAATTAAAGTTCACCCCTTCTTTCTGCTTAGTATTTTGTATGTTTTTTCCTTGTATTTAAATTTCTCATTTGATTTTTTCTTTAAGAAAACAAAAAAAGGAAACACAAAAAAGGAGGCTTCGATATCCAAGGCATTACAGCTGCAACATAAAATCCTGACGTGTACGAATATGTGATCCCTTACTTATTTTGGTCAGTGAACTTTTACAACTTTTATAATTTGGCAGATCTTTATATTTTCTGTAATTCACATATATTAATGTTGATATTGATATAGTTTTGTTTTTTATATCTTGAAAGTTTCCTGTTAATTTCTATCATTATGAATATGAGAGGTATAGCCGTAAAAATCAAAATTAAAAAAAATAGTACGAAGCACAAATAGACTTTTAACCATTGAGATTTTACTGAACTCCAATAATTAGCGGCTAGTAGTCGCCTCGCCATGCTTGGATGTCCCAGAGACTCTTAACCCCAACCAAAAAAACACATACATACAAGTTTATTTGTGTAGGTAGCTACCCCGATTTTTTTTAAAGAAAAGTTTTAAATGTATTAAAAAATGAAAGAATATAAATAAGAAAAGAAAAGAATATCAAATGTATAAGAAAAGAAAAAAATATTCAAATTTATAATAAAAAAATTTTAACAATTCTAATGTATAAGATAACATACCTGTTTCTAGTATGAATGACATATCAATTACGAAATGAGAAGATATCATGAAATCTCAAAAAATTGCTTGTTATGTGATATATCAAATATCAAGGAGAGTAGGAGAAAAATAGGTGTGTTCCAGGCAAAGACGGTGGAGGGATTAGTAATGATTCATCGTATGCGGAAGGAATTGAAAAATAGGCGTGTTTTCCCAGGAAAGACAGTGGAGTTAAAAATGATTCATTGTATGTATCTAAAAAAGAAAATGATTTATTGCTAATCTTTCTGGAAACATGCTACCTAAAGTGAGCGGGAGGGAAAGAAAATAAAGAGGCAAAAATATTAAAAATAAAAATTAGGGGGGTCAAAAATAAATTTTATATTATATAATTTTTTTTTAAAAAAATATGAATACTTTTTTTTTTGGATCTTTTCTTGTACCTACAAAGATCCGTCCTTCTGTGTAGGTGTGAGTTTCCAGAACTAGGTCAAGGGTGGAAGGTGACCCTCTCCTTAATCTTTTTCTCCTTATCCCTCATTAGCTCATCTGGACTGTTAATTGAGAAAATGAAAAAAAAAATTAAAATAATATTGTGAATTTTCATATTGGTTGGACTTAGACGGACATGATTTAGAGATTATGGGGGATGATTAGAAAAAGATGGTAAAAGAAACCCAACCCGTCAAACGTAATTTTTGTAAGAAAATAAAATTAATGTTTAGATTGTCAATAAAAATGATTTATTATATTTATAAAAAATTGAAGTTATCTATTAAAAAAAAATTTGAATTTATTTTACGGTCATGGCAATAATAAAAACACCATTTTATTAAAAAGTGCCTCTCTAAATAATTATAGGTTATCAATTATAAAAGAGAACTTATTTGAAATAACTACTAAAACAAGAAGACGACCCTTTAAAAAAAATCATCAAATAAAATATTGATTGCATGGACATGAAACTTGGTCAAGAAAAGATTAATGATGGCCCGTTTTAGTTTTTATTTTAGTTATTTTTCAATTATGAATACAGAAGACAATGGAGAAAGTTTTGTTAGGGGAAATTTAGTAATTTAAAATATATATTATCATGTTTGGTACTTTTAAGTAATTACAGTTTTTATGGTCTTTTATAATAAATTCGATTATTTCTAAGTCCTTTATTTTAATTTTCCCTACAAATATACGTGCATTAATTAGTTACATAATTGTATTGAGATAATTAATCTCTAGATGCTTAAAGTAACAAATATTTGTAGTCTATATTATGCAATACTACTCTTGAAGTTGTAATTTGGAGTATTTAGTAGTAATATTGTAAAGAAAATTGATCAAAAGGACCCAACAGAGCAAATATTTGGCCGCTTGTAGTGCTGTTGCAGCAAAATGTAGTAACATATTGATAAATAAAAAAAATGAAGGAACTTCCATATCTATGTTGTTACAAGAGTTATGGAATTGACTTTGAACGGAAAAAACAAGAATTATTAAGTAAGATTTTATGTTAAGGAGGGGTAGTTTTGTCAAAATGATGGGTTAATGTTGTGATTTAATGGTCAAAGTAACTAATGGTTGGGTGGATAAAAGTCGAATGTCAAAACTAGAAGCAGGGATTATGCAATCTATATTTTAATTTTAAGGGAGGTTTTTATATGTTTTCAATATAGAAGGTTGTTGTTATAATCTAAAGTAGATAGAGGGGAGGTTGATGTATTTAAATTTTTTTAAAAGTAAAATATTCTAACCACCCTTCTCTGTTTTATTTTAATTACATAAACTTTTCCTCTATTTTGAAAATATATACTTAAATCCTATATGTTAACTCAGTTAAGAATATTTTTAAGATATTTTAAAATTCTAAATAAAATAAAATTTATTTACTAATTTACCAAAAATAATAAATCCCATATTCTTACTTCAAAGTTTGTAAATATCACAAACATTTGAAAGTTCAAGTAAGTTTTTTAAATAGTTGTAGAAAAATATAAAATTATAAATTTAAATGACTTCTATAATCTCTAAAATCTATATAAATTATTATATTTTATAAAAAAAATTGTGTTTATATATATTTTTAGTCATTTAATAAACTAAAGATAAATTCACCAAAAAAAACAACTAAAAATAAATAAATTCCAATAAATACAGGAAAATTAAAATTATAAATTTATAATATCAAAATTAATAAATTTATAACGTACAAAATCTATTAGAATTAATTTTTTGCAGTGTATATTTTTTGGCCTATATGTGTGTATGTTTAAATAATTCTAATGTTAAAGAAAGGCATTTTGGTAAAAAAAGAAAAAAGAAAAATCAAAAGTTAAACTTAACTGTCAACTAATGGTTTGAGTAGATAGAAATAGAATTTCAAAATATAAGGGAGGTTTGTATAATATACTTTTTAATTTAAGGGATGCTTATATGAGTTTTGAAAGTAAAGGGGAAGTCTATGTAATTGAGATAAAATAGAAGGTGGTTAAAGTATTTTACATGTTTTTTTAATCTTCTTTGTCATATTCTTCACTTTTTGGTTTATTTATTGATTATTGCTGATTTTAAAATGCTTTCTTTGCATCAACCTACTAATGTTATGGAGTACCTTCTAAAAGACTAACATGTTAGAAGAATATATTTATAAACGACACTTTTTCATGGGATTCAAGAGTCATGATATTTTGTATGTATATATAGTGGATTGTGAGGCTAACTTCACCGTCATACTCACATTTACAATGGATTTGTTTCATCCAAAATAAAGAGGTTGCGAAATTTTGCGCACTATATGAATGCTAAGGTTTTGATTACTATGATCATCTTGTTTTTGTAATTGTAATCTCATTATGTATGACAGATGGCGGGGTTCGTTGCCAAAAATGCTGATGCTGCTGCAACAAAATGTACCGAAATATTGATAGATAAAGTAATAAAGGAACTTCCATATATGTGTTGTTACAAGAGATATGCAGCTGGCTTGGAAGAGGAAAAAGAGAAGTTGAAAGCTGCAGTGGGGGCTGTGAACATGAAGATAAAAGAAGCCCAAAATAGGAATGAGACTCAAATTGACCCTATAGTTGAGCAATGGGTTCAAAAAGCTAACAAACTTATTCAACAAGAAACAACACCAAAGAAATGGTTTTCACGGTATATATTGGCAAAGAAATGGGAGAGGATGACACAGGAGATTCCAACAATGATGGAGAAAGCTGAGAACTTCTCACAAGTTGCACATGCAGCTAAACGTCCAGGCATGGAATTCTATTCACAAGACTTCATGCATTTTAAGAGTAGAAACTTGGTTTTTGAACAACTTATGGATGAGTTGAAAGATGGCAATAAATGTAGGATTGGATTGCAAGCCATGGGAGGATCGGGGAAAACCACAATGGCAAAAGCAGTTGGGAAGGAACTTGAAAATTCAAAGGCATTTGATAAAGTTATCTTTATTGAAGTGCCCAATCTAGTTGATGAAAAGAAGATTCGAGATGAAATTGAAAAGAAATTGGATTTGAAGATAGATGATGACAAGAAAGAGAATTTAACAGATGCAGAACAAATATAGATTATAATTGCTAACACTGGAATAGTACTTATAATACTTGATGATGTCTGGGAAGTGCTCAACCTTGAGAACATAGGGATTCACCATGGCATCCATCCCAAGGGCCGATGTTGTGTATTGCTAATTACACGTGATGCGAAAATTTGTACAGGAATGAGATGCCAAAAGACCATTAATCTAGAGGTTTTACCTGAGGAAGATGCAGTAGATCTTTTCCTATATCACGCAAGTGAAAGTGGGAATGATTGTATGTATAAATCAAAGTTGTTAGCATCAAAAATTGTGAATGAGTGTGGAAGATTACTAGTTATAATTGTGACAATAGCTAAAACCTTCAGAAACTGGGTTCCAAATGAATGGGAGGATGCTCTTGTGGCTATAGAAACAAATTCATCCTTAAGGCATGGGAATATTGACAAAGAAGCAAACAAATTCTATAATTCTTTGAAAAGAAGCTTTGAGTGTCTAGATGCAAGAGTCCAAGATCTCATCTTGCTATGTTCAATATTCCCAAGAACTTATGAAATACCATAGGAGCTTTTAAGCAGCATTGCTATAGGTTTGGGGCTTTGTGGAAATGTTGATAGCTACTATAAAGCAAGAAGTCATATGCTTTTAATCAAAACCAAACTCGTAAGTTCTGCTTTATTGTTACCTGCTGGGGAAGGATTCGTAAAGATGCATGATGTGATTCACGATGTGGCCCAACAAATAGCGGGTCAGAAGATTCAAGAAATCATGGATGCCAAGACAAAATTGGAGGAGAATGCAAAATATTCATTTTGGATGATAGATGACTTTTTCAATTATTTTGAGGGCAGCAATCTTGAGGTTCTTTTAGTATGGGTAAATGCAAATGCTTCTTTGGAAGTTCCCAATGCATTCTTTAGAGGTATGAAGGGACTTCGAGTTTTGCTTTTGTGTTCTAAGTGTGAGTTTGGGAGAACATTAGCCTTATCATTACCCAAATCAATTCATTCACTTGAAAATATCAAAACACTATCCCTTACAAATTGGGAGTTGGGTGATATATCTATTTTGCAAAACCTAAAAGAACTCCAGTCCCTTGAATTGATAGATTGTTCAATTCCTGAATTACCAAATGAAGTTAGCCAACTGAAGGAATTGAGATTGCTATGTTTGGCACATTGTTCAATCAAAAAGAATAATCCATTTGAAGTGATTGGAAGATGCCTGAAACTTGAAGTGTTGTATTATGTTTCAAATGATGACACTTTTGACAATAATGCAAAGCCTTCTAAAATTATAGATCTTCAAAAATTTAGAATATATCATATAGAAAGCAGCTCCTCCAGGCGTTATTTTCAATTGGATGCTTCGACAAAAAGATATTTCAATTCAACCGAGTTAAACGGGATCTTGTCTGCAAGCTCGGTCAAATCCCTAGCAGCAAGAGCACAAATTCTCGAGTTAACAGAATGTAATGAAACAAGATGGACAAATCTTATTCTTGACATGGTTCATGCTGAAGAAGATGGAGGAATGAATGACTTAATTAGGCTTTCTTTGGAATCTTGTCCTGCAATGCAAAGCCTAATCTATACAAATGGCATTCCATCTGATGCAGCTATCTTCTCCAATTTAGCTGAGCCGCAACTTCATGATATGCTTGTGGGGGAATTATGTCGTGGTGATTTTCCTATTGACTTTCTCAAGCAACTAGAGAAGCTCAACTTAAGTCATTGTGACAAGCTAGATGGCACATTATTCAAGGGCAAGCTAGAGCTAAGTAATCTTGAGTCTGTTGAGTTAGTGGATTGTTCAATGACATGCCTTTTCCATCTATCCACAGCTGAGAGTCTGAGGCAATTGGAAAATTTGTATATAACAAGATGCTTAAAGCAAAAATGTCTCATAAGTGATGATGAGAGAGCAGAGCAAAAAGTGGATGATCATCAAGATCCAAATCAAAAGTACCATCACTCAATGTTCTTGAAACTGAAGTTTCTCAAGGTTAGAGAATGTCATGAATTAGATTTTATATTGCCAATTTCTCCTTGCAAAGAGCTAGAAAGTGTGAAAATATATGATTGTAATGAGCTAAATTACATATTTGGGCAAGGTCCAAATGAGGGAGGACTGTATCAAATGGAAAAGGAAATAATACTCCCTTTACTACCAAAAATAAAAATTCCAAACGTGCCAAAATTCATCAACATATATTCAGAATATCATCTCTCACAACCTTCCCAACTGCAAAAGTCATGGGGCCTTATGTGCTGTTTTTCTTCAAAAGCAAGTGCCTTGAATATTGATGAACAATCGTTTTCCAAGGCAAATCAATTGGACCATACTCAGGTACCTATCTCTTACTCTTTTTTGTTGCTATGACTGTAATTTTCAATTGTAATAACATATTGACTAATACTTGGATGTAACATAGGCATCAAAGGAGAAACATCTCAGTAGAGTTGGTGCCCTTTTTTCACTGCCGTTATATCCATTCAAGAATTTGAGAAATATGAGTATAAAGCGATTTTCTGAGTTGAAGTCACTTTTTACCCTATCCATTGCCTCATCGTTGAAGTTGATGGAAACATTGAAAGTTGGGGAGTGCAATGCACTGCAACATATAATAACAGATGAAAGGCCTGACAGTCATGGTCATATGAATGTCCACTCTATCTTTCCCAACTTACAACTAGTGCGTGTCTGGAGCTGTAACAATTTGGAATATGTATTTCCAGCTTTTTATTCAAGAGACTTTAAGCGCTTAGAACATGTGAGCATCCGAGAGGCAGGCAAGATGAAATATGTGTTTGGCAGATGTCGTGCTGATCAATATCATAATGTTCAGAGTGAACTTGCTCTCCCAGCTTTGAAAAAACTATGGCTTGATGATGTACTAAATTTGGTCAGGGCTTGATGATGTACTAAATTTGGTCAATATTTGTACCAAAAACTATTATGTGAAGGCATTTTCTCTACAAGACATGAATTTGGGAGAGTGTCCACAACTTTCCATAAATTCTATCATGGATTTATGTGTTGATGTGCGAAAAAGAGAAGATCTCTCAAACAAAAAGGTAAACCTCTTTCCAACTAGTTTTTCCAAGTTGTGAATATTGAAGTAAATAAAATTTATAATTTTTCTAAGTTTGTATAGGCACAAATATTATTGATTATGCTGACCTATCCAAAAATATTCCCTGTATTGCTTACAAGTTATTTTTTCACTTCTGACTTCAACTTTAAGACATCTTTAACTATTAAATTTTCCCTCATTATTTGATGTTTGTATTTACTGTAGCATTTAGAATGTTGAAATTTTACTTTCTTAATAAAGTTTGAAGTATTAGTTGATGTCGTGGTATGGATTAAAATATATAAATTAAATTTGGCCTATAGGTAATTGTTTGAGCAAGAAAGAATGGAAAAAGTGAGAGAAGAAAATCCAGTTTAAACTTATTTTTTATATTTAAAGTTAGCGTTTCTTTTGTTTAGATAAGGAGAGGTTAAAAATGTTTTTGTATATTTGAATTGTCCAAAAAGTTAAATAAAATATTCTCTTGGATTGTTTTCCGGCTTCACAAGCTTTGTGTAAGGAAAAAGAAACAAAAAAGGAAAGTAATTCTTTTATAGGCAAAAAGTGTAGATTCTATTTTCTTATAATATAATAACGTATAAAAACATTCTTTGTTAGTTTATTGAAAAAGAATTCATGTGTTTCCCAGGGAAAGGGAAAACAAGAGGTCACATGTTTGTACGTAACCAAGGCATCAAAAGCTAAGTCGGATCCAAGTGCAGCTCATAGATATTTTCCACCACCATTATATCAATTCAATTTGAGAGGAATTGTGCTAACTAGATTTTCACAGTTAACATCACTTTTCACTATATCCATTGCCTCATCATTGAAGTTGCTAGAAACATTGAGAGTTGAGGAGTGCGATGCACTACAACATCTAATAACAGATGAGGGGCCTAATAGTCATGATCAGATGATTGTTCACTCTTTCTTTCCTAGCTTACAAGGAGTTTATATCAGGAGCTGTAACAATTTAGAATATGTATTCACTGCTTTTTATTCAAAAGACTTTAAGGACTTGGAAGAGGTAAGCATCAAGAAGGCAAAAAGGATAAAGTATGTGTTTGGAAAATGTCGTGCTGATCAAGATTATAATGTTCAGAGTAAACTTAATTTCCCAGCTTTGAAAATGCTATCCCTTGATGATGTACAAAATATGGTTAGTATTTGCGCGGAAAACTATTATGTCGAGGTGTTACATCTAGAACATATTGATTGTGAAGGATGTCCACAACTTCCCCAAACTTTTATAGATTTCTTGTTTGGTGGACACAAAAGACAAGATCTCTCAAGGAGAAAGGTAAACCTATTTCCAGCTTGTTTCTCTTACTTTACAATCGATCACCTAAAGAGATTCGTTAAAACTAACATATCTTAATGATATGCTTACAGGCATTATTTTTCAAGGAGAGAGGTAAGCCTCTTTCCAACTTGCGAGAGTCGTGTGATTCAAGGGATATATACGTGGAACCTAAGAACTTTTTGAGCTTTCAAAACCTTTCTTGGTTAAGACTTTCAAAATGCAAACAGTTGCAGTTCATACAATCTGCATCTACCGCAAGAAGCATGCCAAAATTGAGACACCTAATCATATTAGACTGTGAAGAGCTGGTGAGCATTATTGAGGATGATGAAAAGAATCAGCAAAATCCTTTCGATCCGCATCAATCATGTTTCCCTGGGCTACGTAAAATTAAAGTGATACAGTGCAAGAAGTTGAAATGCCTATTCTCTATCTCCACATGTCCTAAACTTCCAAGACTCTTGATTTTGGAAATAGAAGATGCTCCTGAGCTTGCACAGGTATTTGAATGGAAGCAGGGTGCTCCACAAGAGTTAGTCATCAAGGATGTGCTTCCAGATCTACTTGGAATAAGACTGGTAAATCTACCAAGTCTTCATGCTATCTATCTTGGAATTGATTTCCAAACCCTGGAAGTCTATCTTGTGCGTGATTGTGGTAATATCCCTTCAAATAATGTCAGCTCCTCTGAGCGTAAGCATTCATATAGACGTAGTTAATCACAATTGCTAATTACTATATATGATTTCTTCTTATGATAATATTAATGATGAAATTGTTTTTTTGGCTTGTGCAGTATTTGATTTCGGTGCTTCGTTACGTCCAGACCAGATGAACTTTGTAGATAATGACTACTACATCTTTCAAAGTATTATTTCTCAATGGGCTCATAAGGTTTGTGCCAAACTTCTACAAATTTTGGTAGAAATTCATTTCAATATTTCCCCTACTTTTCTTATTTTTTGCGCTAAGTTACTATCTTTCTTGATGACTTCAACTCATTAATTTCTTTACTATCTTTTTTTTAGAGACAAAGTGAAGAAGAATCAGAGAAAGCTCTTGAAAGAGACAAGACAATATCTGAACAGAACAATAATGCTCTAAATCTAGAAGATGTATGTGCAATAAAGTTTTCTATAATCAACGGACTTAGAAGAAGCCAACAAATTTTTTCTCACATGTTGTCTTCTTCCTTTGTCCCAAATATAGAATAGTCCTTTTACTTTCTGGGCTAGGATTTACAGACTTTATTTGAAACTTCAACTCAATTGATCTCTTTTGTATCTTTTGTGATTGATTATTTAGAGTGAAGAGACATCTTAGGATGCTGATGAAAAGGACTCCACAATACAAAAGCAGGAAAGTAGTTCACCAAATTTGACGGAGGTACAAACTTATTCTTCACTGTAATGAATCAGGCTCATTAACCATCAAGGGGTTCTCTCTCAATAAATGTATGATAGATATGCTTATTTAATGAATTGAACTTCTCTTGCAACTCATTCCTAAACAAAGATTGTTTTTTTCATATAGCATTTTTCCAGAAGTGGAGAGGGTTTAATAGTAAAGATTTTTTCTGTATTTATATAAGAATTTGTACAAGCCTTTGATGCACCTTTGTGAATCAAAATTGTATCTAATAGTAAACTAGTGTGTGTGTGTGTGTGTGTGTGTGTGTGTGTGTGTGTGAGCAAACTTAAGAAACTAACTATAATGAATTCTCTCTTATCTCATTGTCTTATTCATTTGATCCAAATAAATCAACTTAGTTTATCTTCTTTTTATCCCTTTGTGTTGATGTTTAGAGTAATTTGTCAAAGGAGATTGCCAAAAATGACTCCACAGCTCACATACAGGATAGTAATTTGTCAAATTTGACAGAGGTATGTGCATTATGCTTTTCTATGACAATATGGACTCAGACCATGCAGCAAACTGTTTCTCTGTTAATTAATATATGATATGCTTCTTAATCATTTTAACCTTTTTAGCAACTTATTCATATTTTATGGGCTACATAGAGTCTCAATGCATCAGCAAGAGAAATTGTTGAAGAAAAACTCTCTACAACTCTATCATCTAATTCAAACGTGGTAAGGGTTTCCCTTCAATTAATACTTTCACTGACACAAACACACATTAAGTTTTTTTTTCTTACAATTATGCAGCAATGTAGAAGTGAGAATGCCTTGTGATAGTAATGATTTTGTATTTTAATTGAGTATTTTACTTAATTAATAAATGACTTTCTTCTTGGTTAATTGAACTTATTTAGCAACATACTCATGTTTTATGGGTAAGACAGAATACTGAGACATCAAAAATTGAAATCGTGGAAGCACAACTTCCTACTTCAAATGCAGCAGCAACTCCATCATCAAAGTCCAATAGGGTAAGGTCTTTTCTCAACAAATGATTTCACATTTGCATATATTTATTAATAATAATGATTTTCTTTTAAACAAAAGAGTTGATAGGAGCCTCTGTTGTACTTGATCGTCAAAGTTGACACCATCGGTAAACTAATTAAAACAAATTTAAGAAACCAACAAAATATTTCCTCTCCATCAGCATGTTGTAAGTTTATATATATATATATATATATATATATATATATATATATATATATAAAACATAGGCACAAATGAACTTGTTAAACAGTTTTTTATTTTGATGTTTATTGAGCTCTTTTCAATAATAGCTATTAAAGAATATACCAACATAGAGTTGGTCTAGCGGTGTAAGGCCCTGCTAGATTCCTTTGGGGTCTCAAGTTTGAGTCCCAAAAGAGTCAATTGTGTTGGGAAAGGAAGCCACGAATCTCGAACCGGATATTGAATGATAATAATAAAAAAAAAGAATATTTCGTTTGAAAGATGGAAATCAAAGTGAGTGTAAATCTTTGTAACTAATTGCTAGAATAGGTTATGCTAGAAAAGCATATTAAAATAAGGATTTCAGAACTAAGCAATACATCACCAACTACGTTCACTATTATTGTAGAAAACAAATATCCATATGTAAAATAGTCCTTCCTGATATGGGTAGAGTTTTATGCTAAATGGCATAACATTGTGATAGTTTTTCTATGTTTTATATATTCATTTCGGATAATTTGGTTCCCAAAGTAAGTTCATTAACTCATTCAAAGCTAACAATCTAAGTAAGTTCATTAACTCGTTCGTTTTTGTTTTAAATATATAAATCACATGTTGCTTATTTATTCTTTTACCTAGGAGTTATGTGATAAGGAATCAAAGGGTGATCAAGGAGCACTTGGAGAAGATTCAAGTCTTAATGAAGGTCCTCAAAGAGTTGAAGTACCTACCAATGACATTGTCACTAAAGAAACAACTAAAGAAGTTGCACTGGCAATTCCGCATGCTACTGCTACAAGAATGACATCTCTGCTGGTAAATAATTACATTTTCATTCCATTCCCCTTTACTGATTTTTTTCAATATTGGAATTTTATTGATTTTCATTGAGATTCATTTTTCTGCCTTTATGGTGATGGTCTTAGGACCCTTCAATGATCTGCACTTCCAAAAAGCCTCAAATAACAACTTCAACTACTCACACAAAAGCAAAGATCTCACAATCAGGCCTATTTGATATTTCTGTAAGTACTGAATGTCCACAAGTAAGTCTTTAGTTTATTAAATTTGTTTTGGGATTGAAACTTTTTTCACCTTAAAATTTGTATGTATACAAATTCTGAAATAAAAGTAACATCAAATTATATGTATTTAATAGCGAGTCCCCTACAAATAAACACATTCACTTGTATGTTTATTGAGTTCATTTCAATGAAATAGTTAAATCATTGATATTGTCTGAAAAGTCAAGAAAATCCAAGTTTTCTCTTGTTTACAAAATGATACCATTCTGCAGGGGATTATATTATATAAAATGTTGAGGGTTATAAAAGTATTAAACTTACACATACAAAATCTTAAAGCAACTTTTGGGGAAGGTCCTTCATTACAGAAATATGACCAAACAAGTTCATCAACTTATTCAAAGACAAAATTTGAAAAAAATTTCACATCTACTCCTACTGTAAGCTTGTAGCGCTCGTTTTTGCTTTGAATAGATGTTTTCTTGTTTATTCATTCCTCTGCTTAGCAGTTATGTGGAAAGGAATCAATGGATGACCAACAAGCACTTGGACAGAGTAGAAGCACCAATGAAACTCCTCAAAGAGTTGAAGAACCTAGCAATATTGAATATTCTTCCAAAGATATATCAAAGGAAAGGACATTGACAATTCTACCATCTATTACCGAAACGACCTCTCCACCGGTAAATATTTGGTTTTGATACATTTTCACTATTGATACATTATCCATTTTCATTTATATTAATTTTTATATTTCTATTTTCTTAGATATCTTTAATATGTTCTCCCAAAAAGTCTGAAAATGCAACTTCAGCTGCTCACGTGGAAATCGAATCAGGGAGCTCTGCTAATATTGATCAATATGCACAAGTAAGCCTTCATTTATTGCATCAAGTTTTAGGATGCAATTTTATTCTTTAAAACTGGTATATACTAATGCTATAATAGAACAACTTGATAATCAACTAGTACCCACATGTTTATTGAGTATACCATCTTTTGCTTGTGCTTCTATTGAGAACATACAAAATTGTGTTTCTTACAATATCCAAGCGGTAAAATTAATGCTTCATTTAAATTGTTTCAGGGTCAAATTGTGGTCAACCAAAGAGACTTCCATTGAGGATGATCTTACTAGACTATTCCGGATAATGAGGGATGGTTCTGACATGGAAGTTGGCCTGTCTTATGTTTCCAATATTGCTGCTTTTGAAGATGACGAGTGGCTAAGGCCTTTTCTGACATAGAATCCTCATTGAAAATGGATCTCCATCAGATAGTTATCTCTGAAGAACACACTCATCACCTCAAGAATGCGCTCCACTTCTTGTCCACCCATTTTTCTGAAGAAGAATCTTCTTCTCACGGCCTTGTTAGACGCAAAATAGAATCTCTTCATCAAGAAATCCAAAGAATTATCTCATCCTTCAAGCAATCTTCTGATATGCTTGAAAAATTCACCAAGATTGAAGAAAAAGAGAAGTGGATCGATGAACAACATTCTCAAAGGTTGGAGGCAGCTACCACTCTTGTGTCTGAAATCCGCAACACTGAGGATTATATGAATGAACTGAAAGAGCAGATCTGTAGATTGCAGGATGAATTAAAAAGCAAAGAGAAAGAAGTTGAAGACTATGAAATTAAATTGCCTTCTCTTCAGAAACAAAAGAAGGAATGTGTTTGGGAGACCATAGAGTTCATGGAAGAGTATGAGGCAGTGAAGAAAGACAAGTCCTATGTGGGGGATGGCCAAACAAAAGCAAGGCAAGAAATAAAAAAGTTGGAAAATCAATGGCCTTCTTGTGTTGCTGATTTGAGGAAAACTTTGTTTATGTTGGGAATCCTTCTTAAGCACAAGCCTTGATTTTGGAGATTGTTACGTAAGTCACCCCAAATTACTTTTCACTCTGTTGATGGGGTAGTCACATGTGCTATGGTTGTGTGTGTTATTATTGGCAGACTCGTTATTGTATAATACGGGCGAAATCCTTTACAGAAGGGGTGGATGAAATTGGACTTGCTCCCTCTTGTGTCTTCTTCTCTCAGGCCATAGACAGCAGCTATGGAGTTTCTTCTCTTCCTTCCTTTGAACCTTCTTCTATCATTTCCTATTTTCATTTTTAGTTATATTGCTCATTTGAATTTATATTTGAGGTTATTATTCTATTGTGTTTCCTATCAGATTTGTGACCATTACTAGACACTCATTCTGTCTCATATAATGCGTAGTTTTGTTTCAAACTCATGCCTACTCTAAAGGAAATTGGCCAGGTAATAAAGTTTCATGAAATATAATTAGAAGAAACCTTGCAACAGTCTGCTAACTATTTCCGTCGGAAGCGTTAACTACAAACACCAATAATTAATTCACTCTTGCTTTGAACAGACCATTGTTATATATATTCCTTTTATATTTATATCAAATATAAAATTAATATACAATGCAACTCTATATCGCAAAAGCAATAGGAGGATAATTTTGGGGGAAATTATGAGTCAGAATTGATTAAAAGGCCTCTTGAACTTAATTTCTGAATTTTTAGGTAACACTTGGCTTGTAATTAAATTTTTGAGAAAGTATGTTAATTTTTAGCGCGATTTTGATTTTTTTTTTCCTTGAAATAATATGTTGGGTTTTCAACTTCCCACTTTTGAATTTTACTATTGAAACTTGGGTGTGGGTTCAGAGCTTCAGCTCTTATTTTTTCTTTTTTGGGGCACCGATTATGAGTGTGGTAAGTGTAACATCCGTTTGGTTTAAAATAATTTTCCCACTTTTTCCAAACATTATCCACCTATTCCACCAAATCTTCACCTACTCTTAACAACGCCCCACTTATGTCTTCATTTTCCGAATGCAACAAAAATGTAAAGGATCATGAATCACTCTTATTTTCCATATGCGCATTGTTTTCACGGGCAAAACAGTATTCTTAAAGGCTAATATATTCAAGGATACGCCTCTGCATTTACTCATTTTCGTTGGACCAAAGAAAGAACGCAGAGAGTGAGAGAGAGTTTTATGTGTGTGAGAGATATATATTGTTTTACGTTATTTTGAGAGTGAAGGCTGAGGGTTTTAAGAGGCAGAAGCAAGAAGAAGTTGCTAAGTCCAAAGGATCAAGACAAGATATTGAAGGAAGTTCGAGTTCTTACGTTGGGAATTTTATAAATATTTGCAAAAGTGAGGTTGGTAACTTAATCTCCGATTCCTTGTATTCTTATATATGTCTTATATGTTCATGTATTTGTGGACTTGTGGCTGGATTTCTATGTCCATGTCATGCGTTTTATTTATTTGGCTGAGTATTATTGTTTTTATATAATAATGCTGCATGCCTGTTTATCCAGTACTTTTATGTGCTTTCGCCGTGATGTTACATTTGCTATATGCTATGTATACCGATTGCGGAGCGTTTTATTATTGGTTGTTTAAATTTTCTGCAATATATGAAATATCTGCCATGTATAATTTACACTTTGAATATGAGATTAACCGTTACCCTGAGATACAACTGATCACTGGATCCCAGAAACACCTAAGGAGCCAGGAAGATGTTCTGGGTCAGGAAGTAAGGCGGTGCAGATACAGTAGATGAAGAAGACCCCAAGGTTGGGGAATTTGAATAAATGGGCTTTATATATAAGTGTGGTTTGTTTAGTGATTATTAAACTATTTTTGGGATAACTGTATTAATTAATACCCTTTACAGTATTATTGGATTGCTAGTTTGTACTATGCGTACACTCTTTAAACCACCGTATATTTGGATTATTGTTGTCAGTTACTCATCGTCCATACGCTTATACATGCTCACCGTTGTGTATACTCTGTTATAGTTCCGTATACGTGAATAGTACTGTATACATGAATAGTGTCGTATACGTGAATAGTACCGTATACGTGAATAGTGTCGTATACATGAATAGTGATTTTGTAAAATTGAGGTATGCTTTTGAGTACGTATTTACGTATTTAAAAGTGAAATCAAGGCGGGTGTTACAGTAAGCATGAACTTTGTTTTTCTTGCTTCTGGTTCAATTTTCTGGTTCTTGAGCAAATTCCCCCCACCTCGCTTTTCCTCCTTGCATTGGTGTGTGCAGTTTTTGTTAAACTCTATTCGCCTTCCTCTGTTTCAGCAACTATGTGTGAGAACAGAGAAGATTTGAAATCAAAACAGGTTAAAAATTAAGGTTTAAGGAGCTCACTATAGGTAGGTAAGTCCACTTTAATGGCTTTAGGTCTTGTAAGAGGAAAAAAATGGGTTTAAATTATGCTTTTCTTAAAGTTTAAATTTATTCTCGATAAGAATGGAATCTTGGTAAGGGTAATAGGTATGTGTGTGAATTAATGCTTGGAAGTGTATTGTTGATAGACAATGAATTGACATGTTGCTTTATGTGTTAAGCTTGAGTGCCAACAAGGTGTTTGATGAAATGTGTTATTGAAAAATTAAAGTTATTTGAAGAGATTTGCCTTATTTTCTACTAGTATGAATGTGTGGCTATGTAATGCAATAAAGAAAATAACCAGTACAATTATCTCAAGTTTGGGAATGTTTAAATCTTGAGAATACATTTAAGTAAAATAATTATATTGAAATGATGATATTGTTCTATTGGTTAGGTGGTTAGGTAGCTACTAGGGTGATTGTTTTGGGAAGTTTTGGAAAGAGTGAATTATATTTCAAGAACAAATCAGGGAAGTGAATAATGTTCTAATTTAGCTGTAAATAAATTTTTTAATATAAGAATATTGTTTTGAAATAGATTTATGATATAATCTTAATTATATCATTGATTATTGACCTATTTAAAGTAGTACTTTGTTGTTTATATTGACTAGTTTTTTTTTTCAAACCATAAGTTAAATTTATCGTTTGATACTGTTTTATTTTAAATGCAATAATAGTAATATTTTGATTTTATGACTAAGTGAAATATTTGATCAAAGTGATTCTTGAATGAAGATAGTGAAAAGAGTTTTCAAATGGATTTGACCAGTTTTGTGGAAAAAGAAATGGCATTTGGATGATATGACTCCATTCATGCTTGGAAAAAGGTTATATGACGGTATTTATTGCTTATTTATTCTTTATTTTTATCCTTATGAACATAAAGGAAACATTTTGGGATGTCTTGTGAAAATTCATGCTGGGGTCTTATATTATGAAATATCATTTATAAGCACTCATTGATGGGAAAAGATCTTTTTAGTTTGCTAATTTTAAATTGATCACAAGCATACTTGAAAGTATTTTTGAGAGTACTGAATACATAATGCTAATTAGTAACAACAACACTATTAGTCTTTGGCACGTCATGGTTAATCTCGAGCTTGTTTGGCATTTGCATGCACAGTACTCTCGCTTGATATTTTTGGGATTCATTCTCACGCTTGTTATTCGTAGATCTTTGTATTGTTTTGTGACCTCGTTCTACGATTGTTTAATTACTTACCCTCATGGACTACATTTCCATACTTTTGTTCGTAGCTTTGAGCTACGCTTGGTTAATTACCTATATGGATTGTGTGTCCACGCTTGTTATCTATTCTGTAGAAGTCCTATGAATAGATGAGATTTGAGATTTGATGTTTTAAACTGATTTTGTTAAACAAAACAATTTATTTACTACATTATGTAAATGAGATGTTATTCACTACATGTATTTTTGGCCTTAAAAAGTGCAACAAATCATGTTCCTCTTGCTTATCATTGAAGTACTAACTGGCTAGATAGAAGTTGGAGCGTCATTTGATCAGCTCCTAATTCAATGTAAACTTTGATATCTTTTCTATATGTTAGTGAATCTCGTTTAGGTGCTCCATGCTATCTATAAGCAGGATCCCTGTCTTACCTTGTATTTTGAAATATATGTATATCTTGTGATGGAGCAAAGCTATAGAGCTATGGATGCTATTATGAAAATTTAAGTCATTGTAGAATTTTTGGGAAGACTAATTTATGGAGGAGACCTTGCCCAAAACTTCTATAAGAGACTTAATATAGGGAAGACTTTCGTGTTGTGTAAATTCAGATCAAGTTTAAAATTAGTTGTCTTCTTAATAACACTACATCTCTCTATACCTTTTATTGCATTAGTCCTTTGATCATATTGTGATTAATTCCATGCAAATAAAAATTTATTATAGCAAAAATTTATTAATATATATTAATTACATATTTGGTGCTGCGCGTGGAACCAATTCTGAATCAAATCCATAGGATTATTTGTCAAAAATTAAAACAAATAATCTTCTAATCAACACTTTGAAAAAAATTATTATTTAAAAAAAAAATCCTCAATTAAGAATATGAATGTAAACTATCCAAATTTCGTTTGGAGGGTATATATCTCATCACAATCTGAATTAAAACTAGCATTAGAAATTGTAAAAAAACTCAAATTTTAATACTTTTACGTGAAGAAACATTTAAAAACAAAAATCAAATTTGAAGGCAACATTTGTCCGGCTGTTGGGTCAAGACACTGTTGATTTTCTAACAAAAATAGAATAAAATCTTAGGGATGTATTCGGGAAAATACATTAACAAATATATATATATATATATATATATATATATATATATATATATATATATATATATATTGATAAGATAATTACATAAAACATGAAAACTAAATTAAAGGAAAAGACCAAAATAACCTAAGAAGGATTGAACAATCCTCAACCATCCCAACAGTACCAACTGGAAGACTAATCAAAACACTAAAGGCCCTAGAATGATCAACACACCACCAGTTGCGAATAAAATTACGAATAAGTTGACAAAAATAATTGGTTATGAATAAAATTACGAATAAGTCCTAATTAATGGATTTCTTTTATAACAAATTTTGTCAATTTAAGAATACACTGTCAAATCAGACTTAGTTATAATTAAGTTTTTTAAATGACATAAATATCTCTAAATTCAATACATTTGACCTGCTTTGACCAATAATTGTGAAAATATTTTCATATTAATACTTAAAACTTCTTATATTGATAAGAAAATATAAAAAATTAATAATTTAATGCTTAGAAGTCTATTTCTAAGATATACAAGTCGGCCCCATAGAATTATAAGTTAATTTTCATAATTTTTGCATTGGCTCTTCATGTTTTACACGTTGATTTATAAATCACTTTTTAAAATTTTTAAATGGACGTGTTCTTTACCATATTAAGTTATGAATTTCGAATTTCGTTTATAAATTTAAAAGGATGACATAACAAATTTAAGAATTTAGCTTGTAAATTGATTAATATAAAAATGATATCAGTTTATGAGATTAATGTGTAAATATAACAAATTGACTTGTTAATATTAAATTATTTATTTTTTAGAGATTTACTTAAAATTTATCTGTAAATTAAATTTACGATATCTGACTTGTAAAAAATAAATTTAAAATTTCAATAAAAACATTAATTAAAATTATATGATTTTTTTTTTTTTTTTGGCTGGATGCCAATGATCGTTGGGACATCCTAGAACATGGTATGTCTTGATGAAACATATATAATTGTGCAGTCAACAGTCCCTAACTGTACCACATATGCATGTACGGTAGATGGGGGGAATTGCATAGGACGTGGCTACCCATGTCGCTGAATCATTGGCGGATAAAGCGATGCAGGAACTTCATTACTTGTGTTGTTACAACAGCTATGTTGGTGACTTCGAAAACGAAAAAAAAAAAACATTTGAAGGAAAGAAGAAACACAGTGCTTAAAGATATTGAAGAAGCTAAAGACAGAAATGAGAATCAGATTGAAAGTGAAGTTGAATTGTGGTTACATGACGCAGATGCTCTCATAAATGAAGACACAAAAGGAAAGAAGAAATGGTTTGGTTTGGTTCCAAATTGCTTTTGGCAGTACAATCGAGGCAAGGACTTGGAAGACAAGAAGCAAAGGATTCAAAAACTGGTGGAACAGAGTAACTTTCCTCGTGTTGCGCGTTCAACTGGGCTTCCAGGGATCAAGTTCTACTCTATTGAAAATTTTATGCAACTTAAGGATAGAAAGTTGCAATTTAGAAGACTAATGGAGGCGTTGAAAAATGACAAGAAGTTTGTGATTGGACTGTATGGGCTGGGGGCGACAGGAAAAACCATAATGGCAATAGAAGTAGGTAAAGAAGTTGCAGAATCAAAGGTGTTTAATAAAGTCATCTTTAGTGTTGTCTCAAAGGATCCAAACTTGAAAAAGATTCGAGATAACATCGCAAAACACTTAAATTTTCCTTTCAAAGAAGGAATAGAAGAATCTGAACAGGCACAAGAGTTGTGGAAAAGACTAGCAGAAGGTGGAGAAAAGTTGCTTCTCATACTCGATGATGTGTGGGAAAAGCTTTCATTGCAAGATATAGGGATTCCCCTTCGTCGTCATGGCAAAAGTTGTTGTTCAATTTTGCTAGCCACACGTGATTAGAAAGTTTGTAGAGATATGGGATGCCATGAGACTATTGAACTTGAGGTCTTAAATGAACAGGATGCAGTTGATCTTTTCCTATCTTATGTTGGCCAGAGCAGAGATGATTCTTCCAATGATTTTAAGGATGTGGCTTTAGATATTGTCAAGGAGTGTGGAAGATTACCAGTTGCACTTGTAGCAGTCGCAAGAGCATTAAAGTTTAAATCTCTAAAAGAATGGAAGGATGGTTTGGAAAGATTGCGGAATCCTAAGTCAATTCATGTTGTCAATGAAGATATAAAAGAGGCTTATAATTCTTTGAGATTGAGTTATGATTATCTCAAGAACAAAGAAGCCAGAAAACTCTTCCTCTTGTGATCTCTATTCCCAGATGATTATGAAATACCTATAGAACTGTTAACCAGAATTGCTATAGGCATGGGGCTTTGTGGAGGAGATGAGAAATACTCGGTTGCAAGAAGTTATTTCACTCCAATTAAAAATGTGCTCATGGATTCCTGTTTATTATTAAAGGCTGAGAATGAAGCTGTAAAATGCATGACATGGTCCGAGAAGTGGCTTTGTGGATTGGAAATAAACTAATTCAAGTGGTCATGGATTCTAGCACAACGATAATGGAGAATATCCAATATTCATCTGGGAACATAAATGACTTTCCTAGCCATTTTGATAGTAGAAAACTTGAGGTCCTTTTGCTTTGGATAAGTATTGTTGCGAAAGTTCTAGATGGTATCTTCGATAGGATGGAGAACCTCAAAATTTTGGCTTTAATGAATTGGTCAAATATTAGAATTTCAATTGCTTCCTTATTTCAATCACATCCCTCGTTGACAAATGTTCGAAGTTTAGCCATAAAAGGATTTGAGTTAGGAGATATTTCTATTTTGGCAAACTTAAAAAGCCTTGAGAGTCTTGAGTTGAGAAATTGTTCAATGATTGAATTGCCAAAAGAAATTAAAGAACTAGAAAAGTTGAGATTGTTGGAGATGGTGAAATGTGATATTAGAAGAAATAATCCTTTTGAAGTGACTGGGAGTTACTTGCAATTAGAGGAATTGTAATTTTTTAAATTGTATGAATGAAGATACTTGTGAATCACGAGCTCAAATTACAACTTTTCCTAAATTGGAAAGGTATCTGATAAAGGCATGGACGGCAGGGACTGAATGGAGGGCATGGGATGCAAGGAGTGGTTCTTATAAAGTGGATTTTTCAATATCTTGATATTTTGATTTAGGGGACTTAAGAGTAAACTTCTCCAAGGAAATATTTAAATCCCTGGTGACAAGAGCAGAAGTTTTGGAGTTAAATAAGGATTATTATAACAGAGGATGGACAAATGTTGTTCCTGATATCTTACCTATGAAAGATGACAGCATGGAAGACCACTTAACTAGGCTTTGTTTGCAATTTATGAATGGGATAAAGTGCCTAATCCGCATAGAACATCTTCGAACTAGAGTGGCTATCTTCTCGAAGTTGGTTGAACTGAAGCTTTTTGACATAGATGTAAGAAAATTATGTTGTGGTCCTTATCCTCTTGACTTTTTGAAGCAATTGGAAGAGTTGCATTTATCAGGGTGTAAAAATCTGGAAGGCTCGTTATTTGAGGGAAAGCTAGAGCTGTGTAATCTTAAGTTCATACGTTTAAATGAATGTTCAATTGCATGCCTTTTTCATCCATTCACAGCACAAAGTCTAAAGCAACCAAAAATGTTGGACATTTGAAGAATGTTTTGGGTTGAAATACATAGTAGCGGATCCAACGGAAGATCACAATCCCATTCAAAAGAGTCAGGACTCAATGTTCCCAAAATTGAAATATCTCTATGTTAGATCTTGTCCTGAATTAGAATTTATTTTGCCAATATGTTTTTGCAAAGACCTTCCACTACTAGAAAGTATGGAGATTGCTGATTGCGAGAAGCTAAAATATATATTTGGGCAATATCTAGATGAGAGAGATTTGAACCAAATAGGAACAGAAGCGATCCTCCAGTCGCTAGAAGAACTGGAAATTTCAGGAGTACCGAATTTCATCAACTTATATGAAGAATGTTATCTTCCATGCCCTTGTTCTGATAAAGTACAAAAGTCATCTCCAAGTACAAATGTAGAAGATTGCACTAGTAGTTTATCAAGGGGTCTTCTATGCTGTTTTTGGCCAAAATCAAATGCTTCAACTATATATCACCCTTCTACTTCCACAAACCATAATGAGGTACTTATCCCTTATTACTCTATTTTGTTGGAATGTACTTATTCATAATATTGGATGAATAATCCAAATATGCCTAGTTGAACTTATTATTGTATGATGAGAATAACAATTTGTCTTAACTCTTAAGTAACAAAATTAATTTTGCGTTGCTTTTTTTTCCCATCTAGGACACTTGACAATTAGCAAATTATAGAAAAAAAAAAAATTGCTCAAATACATGCCATCAAATACTTGCAATTTTTTTTTTTGGGTATAAAACTTATACTGTCTTGAGTCTTCATTCGTAATGGTAAGTTATTACACATGCAAAAATTTGTATGTTTATAAATTAGTAGTTGTAGAATTTTAAAGTAGCCAGGAGAATCGATTTCTATATGATTTTGAAGAAACCACAGTTCAAACTAATTAATAAGAACGAATTTAGAGTGGACAAGAAGACAAATTAAAAAAGATAATAATTTGTATTTATTCTATTTATCCAAAAATAAGTATTTACTTCCTTTTTCCATTTAACTCTGTGTGTGTGTCTATATATATATACATATATATAGAATTTTCTAGCAATATCAGAAAAGCTTGTTTATTAAGCCTCTCTTTTGAATTTATGAAAGAAGAATTCACATGTTTGTATGAAATACAGGCGATGAAGGTGAATTATGTTGTGAATAGAGCTCATGGACTTTTTACACCGCCATTATACCCATACACACTTTTGAGAAAGCTGAGGATATCTGAATTGGATGGGTTAAAGTCTCTCTTTACCCTATCCATTGTCTCATCATTGAAACTGTTGGAAATATTGAAAATCGAACATTGCAATGCACTGGAGCATATAGTAACAGACAACGAGGATGATAATGATCATATGAATGTTTACTCTATCAACCTGAGGAAGGTTATAGTCTATTCCTGTAGCGACTTGAAATTTATTTTCTCTGCATCCACCTCAAGAAGGCTACAAAAATTGAGAAAGTTAAAGGTAGAAGACTGCGATGAGCTAGTGAGCATTATTGAGGATCAAGAGAATAACAAAAGTCCTATGGCTCCGCACCAAGTATTGTTCCCAGAACTCCGTGCAATTAAAGTGAGGGACTGCAAGAGTATGGAATACTTGTTCTCTACATCAAGTGGTAAGCTTCCACGACTGTTGCATGTGGATATAGAAGACACCCCTCAGCTTGGGGAAGTATTTAGATGGAAGAATGGGGAGGGACAGAAGCTGGTCATGGAGGATGTGTTTCCAAAACTAAATATAATAAGACTAGTAAACCTACCAACTCTTCATACTATATGTCAAGGCATTGATTTTCACACTGTGAAATTGCGTCGTGTGCGTGAATGCCCTGCTATTTCCTTAACTTCAGCTAATGATAGCTTGAATGAACGTAAGTGTTCACGTTGGTAATTCATTACAACTGCTAATTGCTACAATTTCTTCTCTTAATATTGTAATTGTTTTATTTTTCCAGTAAATAAATTACTAGAGTCATTTGAAAGGAACTCTGTACATGAAGACGAAGACGCCAGCTACTTAGCAAAGACAATTAGGGAGTGGCATTTTCGGGTTAGTATCAAACTTATTAACATGACTTAATCATCTGAAAAAAAAGGGGAAAAAATTAAATTGACCAATAAGAACATGAATAAAACATTTTTACTACTAATTTTCTCTAAATCTAGCATGTGTGTGTGTGTGTGTTGTACTTTTCTCTATTGACAGACTTATGAAGCCAACAAATTCTCTCGTATATAATGTCTACTTCCTTAATATATTCCAAATTTTAGTAGGATGTCAATAAATCTATAAACCTTTCTATTTTTGAGTTGAGATTTAAAAATTTTACCAGAGACTCCAACTCATTTCATCTTTTCTTATATGTTTTGTGATTGTTTAGGCTGGTTTGGAGGCTAGATGGAAGGCTGAAATGGAAAGTAGGAACGCTAATAGAGGAGGCTACAAAGAACACAAGCAGAACCGTATTTCACCAAATTTGTCAGTGGTACAAGCATCATTCTTCTGTTGAGAAAATTGAGAAAAAGGGAGAATAGGCTTACTCACTAAAACAACAGAGCATGATATACATAGATAGTGTACAGAGGAAAACCTAATTGAACAAATGGATAAGAATGAAATACACATGTTGAGCAATTACATAAGCAGCTCTAAGAAATTTTCAAGGTTTTCTAACATGTAATGATTTAGGCTTATGATATTGCTGGGCTTAGTTGACTCTGATTGTAATTGTAAACTAATGTATTATTGTACAGATTGAAGTAGAGGGATCACAACAACAAGATATTGGAAATGAGTCAACATTGCCCTAACAGAATAATGGTTCGCCAAATTTTGAAAATGTACGTATATTATTTTTTTTTATCAATCCAAGAAGACTTAAGAAACTAGGTAATGATTTCTCACTTACCTGATGACCTTATTCATTTCTTCAAAATGAATGATGATTTTCTTAAAAAAAAATGTGTGCTAAGATTTATTATATGGCTATAAATAACACCAAAACTCAATTTATATCCTTTTTAATTATATATTTTTGTTGATGTTTAGAGTGAAGAAGTATCAAAGGAGATTACTGAAGAAGACTCCACAAAAAATAGTAATTTGACAAATTTGACAAAGGTTTGTATGTTATGTATTCCTATAACAATAGGGACACATACGAACAAACAGTTTCTCTTTTTAATTAATATATAATATGCTTCTTAATTATTTTAGCCTTTTTAATA
This sequence comes from Acacia confusa, assembly GCA_037074495.1. Taxonomy (NCBI): domain Eukaryota; kingdom Viridiplantae; phylum Streptophyta; class Magnoliopsida; order Fabales; family Fabaceae; genus Acacia; species Acacia confusa. The sequence continues at coordinate 7,337,475 of CM073504.1, read as the reverse complement.
ACTTATTCATATTTTATGAGCTGCGTAGAGTACCAAAACATCAGCAAATGAGATTGTTGAAGAAAAACTCTCTACAACTCCATCATCTGATTTAGACATGGTGAGTGTTATTCTTCAATTAATATGAGTTTGTAGAAGCCTCTAATGCACCACTTGGCTATTTATTACTCCATCCAGCTGAAGAAAAACAATTCTCAATTTACCCATGTTAAAAGAATTTTCTTTAAAACACAATCATGTTTCTTTCATATATACAATTTCTTACCATAGGAAATTGCAAAAAGGTAAAATTGAAAGACAATAATTAATGGTCCTTTGGTTTATGCAAAGTGACTTATTAAAGCGACTTTATTTTTTTAAGGAGGTGATTTATGTATTGGACCAAAGGAAATACAAAATTTAGTAAATACATAATATCAAGAGATGACACTTAAAGTAACAGCAAACTAATTCATTACTCTGTTATAGGCAATAGTTTGCTAAGGAAACAATGGAGCTTAGTGTTCAACATGGTCCCAAATAAGATGAAGCTAGAAAATCAAATTAAGTCATGAGTAGAATTAAGCAATAGATTGCCAACAACATTGCCATTCCTTCAAAAAATGAGACTTCACATGTAAAAATGTTATTCCTCCTGATATGGGCTGAATTTATTATTGAAAGAACGTGAACTCCTTCTAATAAAACGTATTTAGGAAGTTGTTCTTAGTATTAAATATAAGATAAAGTTTTATATTTGTCAATTATTTCCTAATTTACCCTTATTGATAATTCCTTAACAATAATCAAGAAGGAAAGGAAATGAGGGAATTAAGGAAGGTGACTAGGATATTTTAGAAAATATATGTTATATAACTAGTTTAATCATCTTCCTTAATCTATCAAATTATTAGGTAAATATGTCTTATATTAAGGACCAAATGAGTAACTTTAAGCTGCTTTTTTCATATTTATTTTCTTTTATGGTAATTTAGTTCACAAGGAATCCAAGAGCGAGAGAACCATATTCAATCAACAAGTACTATAAAAAACTGGATATGATATGAAAATTTTTGAAGGTCACACCTTCCTTGAGAATCATAAACACCAAAGTCACTCCCATGTTTGCCTCTTTAGATATTTCTAACTTCAATTGGAAACAAGAGAGAAGGACATTTCCCCTGCACTATTCATCAATAAGAAGTCCTGTTTCATGTTACTTATCAACACAAACATATCTCTCCTTCTATTCAAATATATTTCTATTCATTTTGTGTAGAATCTCAAAACAACTTTTGGAGAAGGTTCTTCTTTAGAAAAATATGGCAAAGCAAGTTCATCAAAGGTAAGCTTGCTACAACATTCATTTGAGCTTTAAATATATGTCTTCCTTATTCATTCCGTTGTTTGGTAGTTATGCAGAAAGGAATCAATGGATGATGATCAACAAGCACATGGAGAAAGTAGAAGCTCCAATGAAGCTCCTCAAAGAATTGAAGAACCTACCAAAGAATGGTTTTCCAAAAAAACATCAAATGAAGTGTCATTGAAGATTCCACCACCATCTATTACTGAAATGACCTCTCCACTGGTAAATATATGTTTTGTTATATATTTGCACTATTGATATATTATTTTTATTCAGATATTAATCTTTATATTCCCATGGCATCAGAGCTCTTCAATCTCTTCTCCCAAAAAGCCTCAAATAGCAACTTCAACTAGTCACGAGGAAATGGAATCTGGGAGCTCACAATCTGACCTATTAACTATTTCTGCTATTGCTGATGAATCTATACAAGTATGTCTTCATTTTATCTCATCAGTCTTGGGATCTAATTTTATTTTTTAAAACACGTATATCCTAATGCTAGAATAGAACAATTTGTTAATCAACTGGTACTGTCTTTTTTTTCTTCTTTTTTTTTTTGGTGGTGTGCATTTTAAATTCACCGTATATTACTACTTCCTCCAATCCTTAATTATAAGGCTCAGTTAATTTTTTTAGAGAGGTTAATGAAGCTAAATATATTACTTTAAAGTATTTATATTTATTTTTTTCCTCAAAACTAAATTTTCCAACTTATAAATTGATATATAATATAATGATATAAAACATATGCTAAGCAATTTATTTAGTTTCATTAATCTCTGCAAGAAAAGTCAATTGGTTCTTATATTATATTAAGGACCGGTGGTGGTACCATCTTTTCGATTTAATACCTAAATAAATTGATTGGTGTACACAACTCTTTTCTATACGCAACTGACGGTTCAGAACGTTAACAATTAATAACTCTGTTTCTGTTAGACATTAATATGTTTGGGGGAGGGGATTTTATTTTATTATGTTCTATTGGTTACAATAATGGTTGCTTCATTTGATTAACTTCAACAGGAAAAAATCATGAATCAACAAGAGAGCTCTACTGCTAAACAAGTTAAATTTAACCAGGGAAAACATCAGCAATTTGCAGAAGATGATCTGATGAGACTATTCCAAATAATGGAGGAAGGTGCTGAAATGGAAGTTCACATGCCTCATGTATCCAAAATTGTAGTTGTTCATGATGATAACGAGTTGATTAAGGCTGTCGCTGACCTGGAAGGCTCATTGAAGATGAGTCTAAATGAAATAGCTAGCTCTAAAGAAAGCAGATTTCGCCTTAAGAATGCTCTCAACATATTGTCCACCCATTGTTTTGAACATGGCGCTCCCTCTCATGGCCTTCAAACCACAATTCAAACTCTACAACAAGAAATCCAAAATGTTCTATCTTCCTCCAAGCAAGCCTATGCCACCATTGACACATTCAACAAGCTTGAACACAAAGAGAAGCTTTTCATTGAAGAACGTTCAAAGAGAAAGGAAGCAGCCGTTACTCTCCTGTCTGAAATTTACAATAAAGAGAGTTCTTTGGCTGAGGCTAGTCTAAAGGAAGCAGAGTTGAAGGAGCAAATCTCTAAGCTTCAGGTTGAGCTAGATAGAAAGGAAAAACTAGTCCAAGAGTATGAGATGGAACTGATATCTCTCAAGGAACAGAAGAAAAAGAGTGTTTATGACACAATGGGCTTCATAAAGGAGTTTGAGGCAGTGAAGAAAGAAAGGTCTCACATGGTGGAAGAAAATATGAAAGCAAAGGAACACCTACAAAATATGGATGTTAAGTGGTCTTCTTGTCTATCTAATCTGAAGAAAACTACAGTGCTTTTAGGAGTTCATCTTCAACAGAAACTTTGACTATTGGAGCATAATAATATACAAATCTCCTAAAAGCAACATTTAAAAAAAAAAAAAAAAAAAAAAAAACTTTATTGTCGGGTGTTTATTTGTTGGAACCCATGTGTTTTGGGTTGTGTTCTGAGTTCTTTATGATCAAAATAGGAGATAAAGATAAAAGAGTAGGGTGAATGGGTAATAATTGTTGAATGCTCATTGTTGTACATATTGTTTTCTTTATGAAATTTTTCTCTGACTTGATCTCGTGGTTTTAATCTCTCATACTGAAGGAACTCTCCGCGTTAAAAAATTTTGTTGTCTTGTTTTCTTTTCTTTTTTTTATAACTTTCAATTAGTATCCGGTGCATTTTCTAAATCTGTTATTAGGTATCCAAACAACCAATTACTCTAGTTTCAGGGTTTGTAGCTTTCCCTCCCAACACGGATGTCTCTTCTAGGAATACTTAATGCATTTTATTAGTTTAAATTATTTTATACACATTATCTTGATTTTCTAGAATAAAAGTTGTGTCAATATATTTTGCTAGCTTCCAGGCAACTCAAAGGCTTTCCATGTCACAATTTCCACCACCTCTCCTATTGCTTCTCTGGCCCATCGAAAACACTGTTGTTTATTGATTGATTTCGTTTCTTTTCTTGCTATGTGTGAGAGCTAGGTACCCAAAAAAAAAAAAAAAGAGTAGTGAGTCGTGTAAGCTTATTGGCTTAAATTAAGTCTTGCTTTAAATGGTTGTGTTGCATGATTTGAAACATGATTAGAGTCCTTATTCTATAAAGTTTATTTTCTTAATATCATTTTTATTTTTACCAAAAAAAGGCTATATGACATAATTCTTACAAGGTAATACAGACTAGAGGATGAAACAGGTCATACTTAATTATGGATTTAAAAACAGCACACCCAGTTTTCTCAATTTACAGAATTCTTCAAGGTATAACTTCAATGCTTTTATAAATAAAGCAATTGAATAAAAATGAGGTTGGCTTAAGATGCTGTTCATTCTGTAATGTAATGAAGTTGAGTTTTCGGCCCAAACAAACAAAGAAAGGGATGCCCACTTGATTTTTTTTTTTTTATTAAATTGAAATCCTCTGTTCAAGACTCCATTTGCTTTGAGTAATACTATTTCACCTACTCTCATTTCTATCAATCCACAATCACTATTTGTCAATCCTTTTCCTGCCATTATATTTTGTGTTTAGGGGAAATATTTTGTTTTGGAAGTGTAAAAAATGGAGCAATTTCATCTTGGATGTTATCTTAGTTAATTTTGACTATTGATTGACTAAATATACTGATTTGACAGTCCCATATCATTTTTCTTAAGATACAAATTTTCTTAAGAAGTTTTAAATCTAACTTTAAAAAGAAAAATGAAATAAATGACATATAGACTTCTGAAGCAAATTTATACCTTAATAAAAACGACGTAGATGACATCATTAAACCATATTTTGATATGTCTTTCCATGATTAAATTGGGATTTTTATTATATTTCTTAGGACATTATTACATGATTAAGCAAGAATTTGAGTTGGAGACATTTGTATTGAATTAAATGTATTTAGGGGCAAAATGGTCATAATTTGTTAATTATTCATGCAAATAATTTCTTAGACTTTTGATACTACATTTTACTTAATCTTACATTTTATGTGTTTAAAAAGAAAATTGGAGATTTTGGGGAGTCATTTAATGACTGGAGAAAATTACAGGAAAAATCCATAGAATTTCTAGAAATTGCAAATCAATCAAGAAAAGGGATCAATGATACATTGTGCTTAATCTTACATTTTAGATGTTTAAGAAGAAAATTGAAGATTTTGGAGTCATAAGTAATATTTTAAGGACTGGAAAAAATTATAGAAAAATCCCTAGAATTTCTAGAAATTGCAAATCAATCAAAAAGGGGATTAGCAAAAAGTAAAGAAAAGTATCCACATGTTTTAAAAATTACATTTTGCCATACCAAAGTTTCAATAATTTTCACTTTAGTCCCCCACAAACCTTTAAAGTTTGTAGATAGGTCCCTGGTCAAAGGCTCATTTAGGTTAGATTCTTTTTCCTTCTTCCTCCTAGCGACAAATTACACAGTAGGGGTGTACGTTAAGCCCAGAAGCTTGGTGTGCCCACTCAAGTCTAGCGAAAAATCACCCTGCCCAACTTTAAAAAAAAAAAAAAAAGAAGCATGGAAAAAATTAGGTACAATCGGGCTAAACATTTTTGCAAGCAGGCCCGGGCATCGAGCAAGGTATTGCACCCTCCGTAACTATTTGGCCCTTCCCAATAAGTATGTATATTATTATATTTGATATAAATATTTTTTTATATAATAGTTTATATACTTATATTATATTATATATTTACTAATACTCTAGTATATCTATTGAGTATTTGACTATTAGTCCATTAGACCACTAGTCCATTATATTACTAATTATGCCTTGTATTTAATAGAATATAGATGTTATTTAATTCTTCACGTATTAGTATTTGACTATTTGTTAAATCATATGATAGTCTTTTTAATTTCAAGACTCAAGCTGTAGATTTATTTTGGAATGTTCTAAATTGTATAATTATGAATTACATTTGAAGTTTGCAATATTGTTTATCAAGTATGATTGAAGCTTTTTTTTTCCATATAGGGTGTGGCAGGTTATCACTATTTGGGCAAGGAAGCCCACCCAGCCCAATCCATTATTGCTCAGCCCAAAAATATTACAGCTTCTATCGAGCAAGGCTAGGCACCAAGCTGCATTTTACTACCAATGATCCTTCGAACAGGGCATTTGACAGGGGACTCGCGTTGCCCATCCCTACCCATTCTAACCCCTACTTACAACTTCTATCGGGCAAGTCTAGGCACCAAGCTACATTTTACTACCAATGATCCTTCGGACAGGGCATTCGATAGGGACCTCGTGTTGCCCAACCCTGCCTATGCTAACCCCTACTACAAAGACCTGGGAAAAGATACAATAATTGTGCCACTAACTGAAACCATAGTAAGAGCGATCGAGTAAGGAATGAGAGATCGACGGTGGCCTTCCTTCCTCTACCTCTACTCTCTCGTCGCCTACCAGCTTTGTCGGCCTTCTCGTGTTCCACCACTTGAGCTGTTGTCACCGCCAACTAGTTTGAAAGAAGAGAAGCTGACTTGATCTTGGAACTTGGGACCTTCAACCTGAGTTTGGAGGCAAATTCGAACCAAAGGGGAGGGGGACTAAGCTTCACAGTCGTCACCTACTACCTTTGTTGACTCTTCCTTATCTTTGACCACTACTAGACTAGAGATCTTCGACTAGAGCTTCCATTGCCACCTTCATCTTCAGTTTCTCTCTCTAGAGTTCTTTTGTAGTTTCCGGCGAGGTTCTAACTTCTGGGCGAGTTCTTTGAGTTTCCCGGCAAAGCTCTCTCTCTCTCTACTACCATGTCTTTGTCCTTTTCCTTCCTTATCAACCATTCACCTCTGGATTACGAGGGAGGGATGTAGTATCAATTATGTTTTGAACTTCATATATATGTGATCCCTACCACTTATGCATTATGACAGAAATCTACAATTAATTAATATGTAAACCTAGAGATTGGAGATTCTAATCCTAGTTCTCCACCTTTTTTTTCTTATTTTCTTAACTCATGTTTTGCAAGCCCCAACCTATGCAATGGTGCGAAGGATCCCCTAGTTCCATTTAAACTGAGTAGATTTTATCCTTATTAGGCCTTGTTGGTTTAATGAAAACCAGATAAGGAAAAAGGAAAATGGGCATTTTCAGTCGGTGGGCCATTGTTTGGTTCACATTTTCTCAAGAGAATATTTTCCAGCGGTGTAGCATTTTCTCTTATACATGGGAAAATCGATTCCCACCAAAATAGGTGGGAACCCATTTTTCAGCTGAGGAAGAAGACCAACTTACCTGTTCAGTGTGTTCATCGTCTTTGTTCTTTAGCTTGATCATTTCTTACTTCCTTTTTCTTTGATCCATGGCTTCTGAAGAGACCGTGACCTTCTATTCTTTCCTGCCATATGAAGATTTTGATTATGATATTGATGAGGGGTACAACCTAAGACTAAAGTGGCCGGGGGGGGGGGGGGGGGGAGCAAAGAAGAAAGAATGAAAAAGCACTAAAAATTTGTGCACAATTAAGTGTGCACTCCGTGTACTTCTTGCACACAAAAATTGAGTGTGCGCATACTCTACTTAGGTAAAAGTACAGAAAAAACCTTAATTAAATAATTAATTACCAAAATGCCACTAAGGCAAAACTATTAACCCATCTGCCCCCTGTAATCGATTACAGGGGTTAGATCTCTTTTTTTTCATTTTTTGCACTATGTAATCGATTACGTCATTGTAGCGTAATCGATTACATAAGACTTTACACTATGTAATCGATTACATTATGTGACGTAATCGATTACATAGTGCAAAAACCCATGTAATCGATTACACCAGATGCAGAAGCACAATGAATAGGTGATTTCGAATTGGTGCATGTCCAAACTCGTTTCCAACTTCATTTTACTTATAAATGTGACTTGGGAAAGGTTTTTTTGCCAACAATTAACCGTCTACCCTATGTCTAGTCCATCAATGTCCCTATATCTGTGTTTGGTTCCTACGACACGTCATTTGCAAATTTATCACCTTAAATCATATGAACTGAAAGCATAAACATTCATAACTAAATTAAATGTCATAGTCAGTACAAATTCACCAAGTCTAAAAAGAAATACAACAACCAAATACAAACATCAAGTCCAACAAAAAAACAAAACATAGGTATCTAATCTGCCTCCTCCTCTGAATCCTCTTCCTCCTCCTCCTCGGAGACATTAGGTACCTGGTCCTCCTCCCCGGCTGCCTCCTGGTCCTGTCCAACCTGTAACTGCCGTAGTCCAGCCTCCAACCCGTGCATCCGGCTCTACATCCACCGCCACCGCTCGTTCTCCTTGTCAATGTGGCTCTTCCACTGCTTCTTCTTTCTGAGCTCCATCTTCCTCATCTGGAGCATCACATCACAAAGGGAGAATCCACCATCTGGCTTAACCATGTCCTCATCCTCATCACCGTCGTCGTCATGCACAGGGACCTCAGGATCAACCACCGGTGCCACTGCTGGTGCATCCTCCTCCTCAGCAGCAGTGCATACCCAGACATTATATGCATTCTTCACGATATTGGACTGCTCCAGTAGGCGCCTCCCGAAGACAGTGTTCCAATGTGTCTGGTCCACCATCTCAAACGTCTACATCGGTACACCAAAATGAAGTAATATACGGTGGACTAGATAGACGAATGGGAGTGCGGCGTTCTCCTTCTGTTTCACCTTATACATCATCCAGCAAATATAATGTCTCCACTTCACCGGCCTGGAGTGACGAATGGCCCACATGATTGGGATATCAACCTCCAACACCCTGGAGTGATTGTAGGCCTAGGGAATAAAATATGCGTCAACACGTAGAAGAGGATTCGTGCATCCACAATCAGCTGCCCTACAGTGAAAAGGGCTCTCTAACCCAATGGCCTCGTGATGTCATGCACAGCAGCAGCTTGGTCAAATCCCTCTAGGGCTACTGTGCTGTCCCCATCATACTGAATGGTGTCCGCCCCATCGAAATCATATCCCAATATGTGGGCCCATATGGGAGCTGTCATAACTATGTCAATGCCACATACGCGCGACTTCAGGTCTCTGTGAATGTAACTGAGGTTATTGTAGAAGGCTCTAACCATATCCTCTGAGTAGGGACTGACGAACTCCACCAAGCCACGTAGATGCGAAGCCTCCAACAATGGGACTATATCAAATCCCTTCTCTGCAAAAAACGCCATGTCCAGTGACTTGGGCTTGATCACAGTTCTGCCCGCAAAGTGTTGAATGAATGCTCTGTGGGATGCTGCATTATGGTCCAAGAGAAGTCAGTATCGGAGATCTTCCGGTTGTGCCTGAGAGCCGGATGTATCACCCTCCCTCCGCTACTTCGAACGTCTCTCACTCTGAGTGCCAACTTGTCTGCATGGAGGCATGATGACAACAAATACCCACAAAGATACAATATAAACCATCAATAAACATGAAAACAAACACAATTAATGACATAATCACAATACATAATCAATATCGATCAACAGAGACAATGTAATTGATAGTAAAATACACAATCAACAATCAAAACAAACTTAATCAATAATCTTCAACATCCATACACACAATAACATGCAATTTGTGTTTCAACTGCACTGTTTGTTTCACATTCACATGCAAATATCCACACATTGTTTCCGAAACGCACAAAAACATCAATTTAATCTCTCATTTGTTCAAAAACAACAACAAACAATTCAAATCAATTATCAAAACACTACATATCCAAAGAAAACAAACCCTAATCGATTACATGCACCATATCTTCAGAAAAACGGAGAAAATAGGAACAAATTCGCAATGGGAACCGAAAACCTACCGAAATCACCGGAAATGAGAGCAAATCTTCACTTTTTCCTACACCCACGCCTTGGATCCGACGGTTTCTGGTTGAAAATAAAGATGGAAGAGAGTGGGGGAGACTAATCGGATATGAGAAATGAAAATAAAGGGTTTCGAGTGGTTTGGGCCTTTTAAAAAACTGAAATCGCGCAATGTAATCGATTACGGCTCGTGGTGTAATCAATTACATCGCGTGGTAACTGCCACATCTACCTTATGGTTATGTAATCGATTACGCTATGTAGCATAATTGATTATATGGCTTTTTGCACTATGTAATCAATTACGCCACATAGCGTAATTGATTACATAGTGTAAAGTTTTATGTAATCAATTACGCTACAGTGACGTAATTAATTACATAATGCAAAAAATGAAAAAAAAAAATTTACATAAGGCATGTGATCGATTATAGGGGCAGATGAGTTAATAGTTTCGCCTCAATGACATTTTGGTAATTAATTATTTAATTAAGGTTTTTTTTCCGTATTTTTACCCTCTATTTGAGTATGCATGGAGTGCACACTCAAGCGTGTAATTTAAATCTAGCGAGCATATCAAGCTCATGGTTTAAAATAATATTTTATCTCTTAAGGGTAAAATGGTATTTTACCACATTTTCTTACCTTATTTTCTTTCAACAAAATTAAATTTTTTTCCATCAACCCATTTTTATTTTCAGTGCCAACCAAACCCATTGAGGGAAAATATTTCTCGTTCAATTCTATCCTTTTCCTTTTCATTCTCACTTTTTCTTCAATCCAAACGGACCCTACTGTTTGTGCCTCAACTTTCCAGCTTATAGCAACCATGGATCAAAATATATCATGGCTAATAGAGATTGCAATTGAGAAAGAAAAGTTTGGTCAAAAACACAAACGAAAAGAAACTGAGAAAGAGGAGAGAAGCGTACCACGAGTTACGGCAATGGAGCTTTCAATTTCAACTTGGAACCATGTCTCATCCGCACCCCTCAAATGCTTTCCTTCTATTTCTAACTTCACCATTCTCGCCGTTTCCTCCTCTCCTGTTCCTTCATCTGCCTCTTCTGCCTTCTCGCCGAGGAGATTTTCTGCGTTGGCCGTTCCAAAACGCTGTCGTTTCCGACGCGTTTCCGCCTCCGCTGCTTCCGGAGGTGACAATTCCCGACAGTCTGGTGAACTTTCGTCCCTCGCACCTGAAATTGTTGTTCTCAATGTTGAGGTTTGAGCTGTGTGCTATATCTGGAAGTTTATTTAGCTAGTCCTTTCCCCTTATATTTTGTTTTGTCTCTGAGCTAGGGTATGATGTGCGAGGGATGTGCAGATAGTGTGAAGAAACTTCTAGAGAGTCAGGTAAGTCTATTGATTAAGGCTTGGTTTCGATAGAATCTCTTGTTGTAGTGCATTGACTTTAATATTGAGGAAGGTATTCTGTCAAGTCTATACTAGTGGCGATGTAATTCCATGAGCATCTGACATTCTAGTCCACTACATGACATGTTTCCATTCGGAAACTTAGACCAGATGTGAAAAAGATGGTGCTTACGGATTTCAAAGCAGCACACAGTTCTTTCAAGTTACAGAATTCTTCTACATTTAATTAGCATACCTGTACTTATTTCCTTATGATGATTAAGAAAATGAATTTGGATACAAGTTGTAGTGGATACAAGAAAATAATCAAGGTGTAGGGAGTTAGGTTTTGATTGATAGCGATGCAAAGGATATGTTTTGTACGCACTATAGATGGAAATATGAAATAAAAAGATTATTTTTTTGCTTTTGAATGGAAATGCTAATCATATATTGATCAAAAGAATTATGTACGAGATTATACAAGATTAATTCCTCCCATCATTAACTATACTGAAAATATTCTCAAGCTGCATGTCACTGTCGTTACTAGTAAAAACTACAGAATTGGACCTATCCTTTGCAATGAAAGATCTAATCGCATTCACCAATTGAAATGATACATTTCAATTGGTATAGATGATTAATGATACATTTCTTCTTCAAAGGAATGAACATGTTAATATTATATTTTCTGCTATCTAAGGCTGTGTTCTATACTCTCTTTTTTATTATTATTGTTAATGGACAGCCTCAGGTATCATCTGCTAGTGTAAATCTAACCGAAAAAATAGCAACAGTTTGGCCAGCACCTGAAGCAAAAACTGAATTAAATTGGCATAATAAATTCGGTGGTGGACTTGCTGCGCATTTAACTAACTGCGGCTTCAAGTCTAGCCTTCAAGGTAGATTCCAGACCATCAACTCTTTTGTCATCTCAAAAAATTTTGTATTCTCAATTCATACCCCTGCATGTGCTACCTTCCATCCCATCTTTATGTGCCTACTCAATTGCATGTTTGCTGAAAAATTGTCAGTCAGTATAGTGTTATGGCTTGCTTGCCATTATAAACATTATTGAAGATTCTTGAAGAGTTATATTATAGGACATTGTATTCAGCCTTATCCACGTATCACTGGGCAAGATAGAATTCAAAAGTTTTAAAATCTGTGTATAACTGCAATATCCGGGATTCATGGTTAAAATTTAAATCGTTAGGGGCATTGTGTTTGTGAAAAATCTATTTAAAGTATGATTGTGCCTTTACATTATAAATTCTCCTTTGAAAGTAGTCATTCTTCTTAAATGAGGTTTGAAAGCATGGTGTATACTGTTAATTTGCTTTACACGAAGCTTGCTGCGTTTAGTGGCAGGTCAGGAAGATAGCAACTGAAGAGTTATACCATAGGAGGCAAAGGTATTTCATCAATTCACATGTTTTATCTCCATACATTTTATGATTTTTTTTGTAATTCAAATTATTTCTTCTCTCTTGGATGTATGTTTTGGTTTCAGAAGGATTGTTGATTATTGAGATATTATAATTTCACTCTTCAGCAGGCGAGTCTTTGTTAGGCTTCTTGTGGCCGGGTATTTGATAAAGCCGTCTGTTAATATGAAGAAATTTGCTGGTGTTCAATATGAAATAAGCAATCCACCAAGATTATAAAGGACTCTTGTTAATATGAAGCTGATTGTATATAGTTGATATAATAGATGGGAATATCAAGTGGTGTACTTAATTGGTGTTTTGATTTTTGTTTACAATTTTGATTTATTCTATGCAATTACATAAATTCTCTTTTTCGTAATGAACTATTGCCCCATTTGGTCTCAATCTCCATAGTTGAAATGAGCATGATGTCAAAAATTTGATCCCTATCTATTTTTCATTACTGAGGAGCCTTCTTTATATTGTGACCTATTACAAAAGCATTTTCTTTTGAAGATCTATTTCATCTACAATGTTCATGACAACAAAAGGGAAATCAACTAAAATTTTAATCTTTCAAATCACTATACTTTTATCCAGGGATAACTTTGAATACCTCTGGACTTCCTCCCATTCAATTACCTCGTCTATAAAAATATCAAAGCATCAAAGCATCCTGATACAAAATAACTATAATTTCAATTGTGGCCTAATGAGTACAATATCTCTCAGAAGAAAGTCAAAAGCTCAAAGCTAGAACAACAAGCAGTTGAAATGGACTTGCACAAACTTATCCTAAAAACACAGAAGAATGAAAATGAGGACATAATCAGCTGCCACTGTACAAAAACTCAAGATTCTATAACTGTTCTCTTGCTAACCTTTAATATGAGTGGAATTTAACGAATCCAAAATAACTTTTCTTCACGGCCACCACATTTCTTTTTAATAAATATCTATTTCTCTATGTTCTCAGTCCATTCCCTTTGTAAACAAAAGGAAAACTGAGATGAACTTTGAAGAAATGCACCCATTAGGAGGGATCCAAACAATGAGGAATGATCAAATAAACAATTATGTGCATTGCCAAAAAGATATGATTCCAAGCCCCACTTACTGCCATGTTTTATGTCGGTTGCAAACCCAACGCTATCAAACCATGTAAGTCATGCCAACCTGCATCAGATTTGAGTGGGGTACGCTTAAAGTTGTGATCCCTCTTCTGCAGTTCTTTCTCAAGAAAGTGTAAAAATAGTTAATAACCAGCTTCTTTAGAAACCAGGAATCCTTCCTTGCCCTTATATTCCCATGCCCCAGAAGATAAACAACTCCGGATTCTTTCGCTTTCCGAATAAAAGACAACTCCCAATCAAGACTTTGTTCTGCATCAAGCACAGGGGGATTTGAAGAATCCGGGTTAATCTCCTGTGATGTGCTTGCATCTAAAATGGGGTTGTGTGTGTGCTGGAAATCAGCCAAAAGAGGAACACCAAGTGAGTAGACACTCCCATTGGGAGCTATGAGAACCCTTGAAGCAGAATTCTCTTCCACTGCATCTGAATCATCGTCTCCATCACTTTCCAGTGATCGCTCTTGAGCCTCTCGACGTATGAACTTCTCCAAGCTCTCAATTAGCAACTGCTCAAAAGCCTGGTGATTTTCTTTGCGTACATCTTTATAACCATATCTGTTGACACATAAAAAGTTGACTTGCAAAATAAAAAATAATGATAATGTTAAATGATTCACTAAATGATCCAAAAACCATTCCTTGCATAAGTTGAAGCAAACCTATTGCTAGCATAGTTTCTTAAACTAACATTTTGCCAACGCATATGATTTTTCTAATTTTAAGCATGTTCTGCATGTGGATTTTAATCCCCACTGATCTCATATCTAATGACCCAAAGGGAACCAAAAAGAAAGGAAATTAAAAAATTATTTTTAAAAAAAGGAAAAAAATAACACCTGGCAATACATCGAAATATATGGTAGTTTTTTGGGCAGACCCGCCGGAAAAGGAACCTTTCACTTTGAGGCACCACAGGAACAGGAACATACTTGATGCACACAAATATAATCATGGAGTGTATTGCTGGAAGCGTAGTCAGAAAATGACCAAAAATTGCAGGAATTCCTTTAACCAACTCATTATACAGTAAACCTATCCCAGGAGCTCGAATCGTCCCAAGATTGCAACCCAATTCTCGCATCAAATCCATTGACAGCTTTTGCTTGACTTCAGTTTCATACTTGAGCTTGCTTCCATAATTCCATATATACATGATGAGAAACATTATTATGCCAAAGACCAATATTATCCAACTTCCATCTCCCACACTCCACAAAACTGATGAAAAGAAAGTCAATTCCAATCCCAAGAACACTACCACAAAACTCAACACTATGATGATGTTGATCTGCCATATAAGAAGCATAACAAGGGTTACTAAAATAGTTGTCATCATCATCACCCCGACCTCAGCAATGCCTGAAAAAAGAAATTGGAATGTGCTAAATACAAGAAGCATACACAATTAACAGAATGTCTACATATTACTACTATTATTATACTACCAGTAAGGCATCCTAACATGCCAAAGGATAAAAAAAAAAACAGTAGATTGGCACAGAATTTTAGCCTCCTTCCCAAAACTTTGATGAATATATAGCTCCAAATTTGGCCAAGCCTTTTTCTTTTCTCTTTAAAAGATGAAAACTTCTACAAGAATTCAACAGCAATTTTTGTCCACATCTATATGGGATAAAAGTAATAACAAGCACTTTTCAAGAATTCCATAGGTGAATCAAATACAAAACTAAGATATTTATATTATCAAAATATACAGGATAAGATTGTTATGAGCATAGAGCATTTTATTTTAAAGCTAATATTTTTCTTCCATTCTCCACATTCAAATCTAACCCCAACAAAATGAAGATCAAAGAATAAATCTTCAACTCCTTTCCCTTCCCTTTCTTTACCCCCGCAATTCTTAATAATTGCAGAAACAAGCTTCTTTTATCATGCTGGTTACACATTATCATCAATTCACAACTCTAAAGATGATGTGTAAGAATTAACAATGTCCCAAGAAATAAAGATAAAAACATAGGAATTGAAACAACAAAATACCATATGCATTCCCTATCTCATCAATATTGGATATAGAGTAGACAAACACTAGCGAAACAGCCAAAAGAAACCAGTTTATGACAGGGATATAGATCTGGCCCATAAATTTGCGTGAAGTGTGAATGATTTTAAGACGAGGGAAACAGCCAAGTGCAGTTGATTGCTTTATGCATGAAAAAGTAGCTGTTGTCATAGCACGACTTGCGATTAGTGCAGCAATATTAGCAACAAGAAAAACTGGCCAGAACACACCACCTACAATGCAAACAGAAAACAGTACTAAGTGAAGATCAGTTAAATCATAAAGCGCCACTACAGATGAGAACAGATATCAACACCTACTTGGAACAGAACAAAAAAAGGCTTGACCAGCATCAGCATGGTTCTCCATAAGGTATGCAGCTTGACCCAAATAACCCAATACTAGGCATGGCAATACAAGAAAAACAAAAGATAGCTGCAAACAACCACCATCAATTTCATTATAATTTGGCTGACAAAAAAAGTGAAAGAAATGAAAATAAAAACGCTGATATCTAATTCTAATTCTAATATACTTAATAAGCCATTAGTTTGACTGGTTCCATACCTGAACTGATCGTACAGAGAAATAGCAAAGATCAGCAAACATGGCCTCAGAACCTGCAGCATTATTCAGTAAAAATATAAAGCAAAGACTGAAGAGATTATGCACATTCCAGCAATGGCTAAATCCATGTTTATGCATTCACCACAGGATAATAGGAAAACATTAAGGTTGGGTGGATGGCAGGAGAGTTAACAAAATAAGCATTATTAAGATCAGCAAAAATTGTGAAGAACTGGACCAATATACTCTTAAATGCTATTAAAGAAATAATAATAGTTATATATTCATTCCAAAATTTAATCTTTACTATTATTTTTCGACATACACTTCGATTGTCCCACGATTATTTTCTTCAAGAACAGGGTAAATTCAAAAAATGAACTTGCATTTTCTCCTTATAATGATACAGCAAGAAACTGTAGCACATGAACATGCATTATATCTAGAGCACAAATTTATTACTGCATGAAATTATACAGAATTCAGATAGCTAACCACACTCAATCATCAACACATTATACAGTGTCAACCAAGAAGAGCCTCAAATGTCAGATTCCTCAAAGACTCAAACTATTTCTACAATTTAAGCAACGTGTATCAGGTATAATAAAAAACTTAACCAATGGTATTCCACCAAACCACTTCTTTCTTTAATAAGCCTTATTAGTAAACTTACATATAAAAATATAGCATCATATCCCAACATATATAATCAACATCAGATTGTTTTTGGGTTTCACTCTAATGTCAAACTCTGATGGCAAGTTATGCCATTTAGGAATTTTCAAATTTCTGGATTTACTTCAACAGTTAAAGAAAATCACGAATCTACAACCCCATCTCATCCAAAACAAGAAATAAGACTAAGTAACTTACTTAGATTAAATGGATAGTCTCAAATTTGAAAAGGACTATAGTAAGACACTCAGATATACACATCAGATTAAAGTTTTCAGGAAGTACATGGCAATCAAATCTTTGAATAGCATCCCCTAAAGTGCTTCTCCAAAGCACTTTTGACTTTGAAAAAGCACCCAAAGAGGCACATTTAAAATTATTTTCACACACATTTGTAGACTGACAGTGGCCTCAGAATTAGCGTCATCTGTAAACTCACATCACAGGGCAAGAAAAAATATAGCATTACCAGTAGCACAAAGAAGACAACCCCCAAGAGAATACCATGCTTTAGTAGAATTCCTCTTGAAGAAGTAATATATATGAATTGGATTAAATGCCCTCAAGACAGTGGTATCATATTTGAGGAGATTGTATATCCCAATGCCCGCAAGAGAACAAAACCATATGAATAAAGCAGGTCCTACAACAAGCCCCACTTTACTCGTTCCATACTTTTGTACACTGAACAAAACAATGAGGCAGGCAACAGAAATCACCACCACTTCATCTGCATAATCAAGGGAAAAGAAGAAAAAAATTAATTCTACAAAACATGACCCCCCACAGATGGGCATAAATCAGCATATTAATATGAACAATCACAAACCATATTCCCCTGGGAAAAAAAGGTTTTCTATTCTTCAGACCAAATTGATAGATTCCAAGATATATTAGTTACAATTTATACAAACTTTCTATAACCACTCCAGCTTCAGTCACAAGTAAAAATTGAATGAAGCATGCGAGCACAAAAGGCTACAAGAATATTTTTTTATAAATGACGATAATAATGACTAAGTCCCCCATTCTTGAGGGAAAAAGAGAATTTCATAGAAATGGCAATATTTCCGTTTTCCTCTTCTGGAAAAAGAATTTATTGATTATAGAAACTCCAAAAGCACTACAGATAGAGTAGAGCTGTCAAAGTTAAACTGGTCAACTCACCATAGCTTGCAAGGAGTTGGCTCATTAAACCCTTCTTAGCTTAATGGGTTGAGTATCAGAACTGACTTACCAGATGAGTTAGGTGGGCTGACCAATTTAGCTCACTCAAAAAAAAAAAAAAAAAACTCAATTTTAAAAAAAATAATAATAGTTCAACATTTAATGTTGTTAATGTCTTGTCACAAAAAAAAAAAAAAAAAAAAAATTTACAAAAGATGTTTTTAAATGTCTAAAATCATTCTATGTCTTGAACGTCAACAATATCTAAGCATCGTTGAAATAGTTTCAGCACAATTCTAAAATCTCCACCCCCGCCATAAAAATAAATATCCTATGTGATACTACGTAAACAAAGATATATAATTTGATTATTATTGATTAAAAACCAATAAAGAATAAGATAGTCAATGTCGTAGACTGACAGCTTGCAATGTGAAGTCCTGCATGTCTGAGTGCATGCAGAGAACTAAAAGTAAATGCTAACAGATATTGAGTTCAAAAGAGTAGGTAAACAAGATAACACAATACCATGTTCAATCGCATCCACCCCAACTTTCAAACCTCCAACAGATGAAAGTACTGCATAAAGAATCACATATAAACTGTAAGAACAAATTTATGTCAAGAAAATGAAGAGAATGATTATCAAAATGCAACATTTTTCCATCAATAAAAACAGGATGACCAAAAGCAATAATGGTTTCCAGTTAACAAACAAAATAGCTGATACAACCAGTAGCCCCAAAATTCTGAGAAACATTTCACGCAGTAATTCAAGTAGAACTTAATCTTCCATTTAACTACTTAAGTACCCTGTAACCTTTAGGTTCTTACATCCTTGTCTCTATAGCATGCCCATTGCTTGAAATTGATTATTAATAAAATCATATTGTGGTATTTCGTAATTAGAATGTATAAGATTAAAATTTGGAACAGGCTAGATAATATTGCATTGACATAGCCCAGACCTTCCTCAGTCTCCCCCCAATGCCCTACTTGTTTTAATTCCCACAGTCCTCATATGTTGAGGTGAGCAACTTTGCCATTAATGTAAATTCCCTCCACCCCCACCCCCAGCTGAGCAAGTTTCCTTTTGACTGAGCATTATGAAGGACTCTGACATTAATGTGCATCATCAAGTTTGGATAAAGAGAAGTGAAACTATTCAAGTAGAGCCAATTGCTGCAACACAGGTGCCAAAGCTTATAAAATAAATCCATAACTGCATTATAAGCATTTTTAGAGTGTTATCATCAAAATAAAAAGGATTCCAAGAAGAATGGAAGGCTTCAAAGTTTCACTAAGCCAATAGAGACAAGTGCCTCGCCTCCATCAGAAAGGTACCAAAGGTGCCCACCTGGCTGAAAGGGCCTCACATGAATCATTAAGTGGTGAAGACCCCTTCAAAAGCCTTGCCTCAGGGCCTCATACAGACCTTTTGGCACTATTAATTTCACTGGATAATGTTACAGGTATGTCATTGGTATCAGTCCAAGCAAATTATGACCAAAGGAAGTATAAAGTATATGAGATATGCTTGAAATGATTTGATAACCTGACATAGCCGGTGTAACAACCCCATTAGCTATCACCATAGAAGTACCAGCAAGCACTAATACAAGTAGAATCTTCTTTAGAGTAAGTGAAGTCTCCAGTCTTTCCTTGATTTTTAAAGACCTTTCAAGCTCAGGGGATGGAACCTTTAGCCTAAAGCTTGATATGCGGGCATCAGATGGCAACTGATTCGGCAAAAGACTCACCTTAGCATGACGACAAATTAAGGAGTACAAGGCAAAAGTACCACCTGCGGTGGTTTAGAAACAGGGAAGATTTTGAGTACAGAACACTAAGAGGAAGAGAGAGTGATGGAACATTGACATATTAATTTACAATATTGAACAAACCTTCGCCGTCATCATTAGCCCACAAAACAATCAGGACATACTTCACAAGAGGAATCAAGATTAAGGTGTACAGAACAAGTGATAATGCTCCAAGAATGTCTTCATTTCCATTTATAGGAGCTTTTCTAAACATAACACTGAAAGTATACAATGGACTTGTTGCAACATCACCAAAGACAACACCAAGCGTCTGAAAAGCTAATACTATTCTCCTTCCCACACTGATATCCTGCAACAAACATAATGAAAATGACAAGTACTAAAGGTAAATGCGTAGATTTTTTACTTGTGTTTACAGCTCTATCATCTTTTGAAGAAATAATAAAGATTTAAGGGGGGACAACAAGCACAACCCATATACGAAGAACAAAACTATTTACATCAATAAATAAACTCCAGTCCAATATTCATAGAATCTTAGAAAGCAATAGAAAAATTTAAATTATTGTATCTTTTCCACGAAGGAATTTTCTTTCTTTCGATAAATTATCAATGCTTTCAATAAAATACGACTTCCTTGCATATACACAAGTATATTTAAATTATTGTATCTTTTCCACATGAATAGATTTTTTTTAGTTTCTTTGCCATAACAGAATACTCGTTATAGCATCTAAAACTCTGAACGCTGGACAATAACACCCCATTTCCTGAATATGAATAAGTAAAAAAAGGGTTCGCAGCTTAGCCACCTTCCCATTGCCAGAGATGCCTAGATAATAATACTGTAAATTTAAGTAAATAAAAAAATAGAAGCTTTGGCCGAAGGAGATAACGAACGTTCATTTTCACTGGAAATTGAAAAAACTAAGACAAGTACATCAAAAAAAATGCAATTCATAAAAACTCCGAACCTCATCATAGCCATTTCTTAGAGCACCAGGAACCTCAAGAGCTTCAACGTCGAATGAGTCCATTCGCGGGCCCGTACGGATTAGCCTTTGCTCGCCATTTTCTTCATCCTCCGAATCCAACATGTACTGATGCCGCGAATCTGCCTCATCTTCCTCTATCTCCGAACTATCCTCGTCCTCCTGGAAAACCCACCTGGATTCGGCGGAGTCCATCGAGAATCCACCATTGATTTCACCTCTCTCAGGATCCCCCGCCTCAGCCATCGTGCTCAAATTCAAGATCTCGAATCACACAAAACCAATACAACTGCGAAACCAGCTACAATAGGTATGTGGGGAAGCAAAAATCAAACGGGAAACCTTAGGGTTCGCCATAGAAAATGGTGGAGGGAGGGAGAATCGATTGAATTTCTGGGACCAGATTTGCCATAGTAAGATGGCAGCATTCAGTTGAAGCTGCGGATCAGAAGGAAAATGGAAAACGACATGTGGGTCAGCAGTGTTTGGGAACGTAGGCGCGCGCGCGCTTGCGAGCAAATGAGAAAACTAAAACTCTAAAAGTACCAAACTTCGCTTGGTAACTTCTAATCGATCGAAGCTAGAATTTGGTAACTTGGGTTGGGACAATGTCCGGACAATGTGGGCACAGCGTGTGAAGTAGGATCTGGATTCCCTCCCGTCCAGGTCTTGATGTGGATGGCCCCTTTTTTTTTTTTTTTTTTTAAAAAAAATGTTAATTCATAAATTAATTTTATTTTAATTCCTTATCCATTAAAATTTTTTTTTAAAAAAATAAAATTAAAAAAATCGATCTCGACCGTCCAAATCAAATCTAAACGGCCTGGAACTCATCCGTATGGACGAGCTCTCCCTGCCTTTCCTAGAAAGGCAGGGAAACGGGTCCGTGTGAAGTATGGGCCCATTTGGCACCTTTGTCCGGGATGAATTTCGTTTTCACGTGGCAACTGGCAATGAACCACCCTAAAAATTTGTAATAAAAATCTTTGAATTGTAATTTCATGGAGTATCATGTTTTTTTAATATTTTTTCGTTTTTTGCCAGAAATATATTCTTACATTAAAATACAAGAAATGTTGATGTATATGGTCCAAAGTAATCAAAATATGCGTGAAACTCCAAAGTCAATTCCACACATTTTTTTTTTACATTTTAACATTATTTTTATTAGCCAAGAGCCCAGGAGCAAATAAACAAGTGTTGGAGGTTCACACAAAAATAGCCCAACTTAGTGGATGGGGTGTCATAAAAGATTCATGAGTTCAAAACAACCTCGTTACAAAAAAAAAAAAAAAAAAAGATAAACAAAACACATACATAACTGATTCTTCGCACTTAGATAAAGATTAAAAAAGTATATATTATCACGCTTTATTGCCAAAAAAAAAAGTATGATCGCTCATTCATAGGAGCCTTTACAAAATCTAAGCCTTAAAGATTTTTAAGGGAAAAAAATGTAAGCCCAGAAGAAGAAAAAAAAAAGAATATATAAAACAAAAATAACTTGTATCAAAAAAAATAATAATAACTTTTTTATTAAGAAAAATCCCAGAAAAATGCTTTATAAATTATAAAAGGAGTAATCTGAACATTCCAAATACTATATCAATACAGTTGGACTAATTAGGAATTATGAAATCTTGGCAAAAGACGCCCCTACCCCTAAGTCATGATTGTTATTGACCAAGGAAGATTTTTTTTTGCTGGGATAATCAAGGAAGATTTGGAAGAATTCACATTAGGTGTTTTTCTTTAGGTGATTATTATGTGTTTCTCCCTCTAATTAGAGGGATGAGGGTTTTTTTTTTTATTTTTTATATATTTTATTTATTTAGATTAAATTATATTCTGCATCCTGAGTTTTTTTGCACCCACTATCTCAAATATATGGTTTTTGTTAAGGTTAAATGTATACATGAAACATAATATCATTGCAATTGATAAGTTGGCATTAAGCATTATACAATTCGCCTCAGAACCATAAATTATAGATTTTTGTGTAACTCCCTTGAAATTGAGCGCGACTTTCCTCCAATGCATAGGAGGATCCGCTGCAATTTTTCAGTTGAAATGTTTTACTTTACAAAAAAATAATAATAATAAAATAACATGACAAAAAAAAATCAAAGTAAAAATTGCAACGGATTCTCCTATGCATCGGAGGAAAGCTGCATCCTTGAAATTGGTTGGAAGACTCAACCTTCAGTTTAGGTTTCGCCTGTGATGAGCAACTGTACTATGATTGAGAACTATCTGTTCACCATAAGATAACTTGTTAATTGCTTTTGGTTTTTACTGATTATCTGACAATTGCTGATTGCTCTTTTTGGATCAGCTATCAGAGTAAGTAGTATTTTCGAACCTTGTTGGGCTTGAATCCTCTCCTTCACCAATATTAAGGCTATGTTTTGGAGGATGTGAGGGAAGGGAATGAAATAGCAAGTACTGAATTTAAATTGGAATGATAATTCACTTGTCGTTCCATTGTTTCTAAATTATAATGTGGCAATGGAGGGACTCATGTGTAATGGGGAATGACTTGTAAGTTAGTTATTTTTCCAAAATTTCCTCACTAATTCACTTGTCGTTCCATTGTTTCTGAACTATATACGTGAGAATTATAAGTGTATGTTTGAATTAACTTTTGGACAATAACGTTCATGATTTACGAAATAAATATATGAAAAGAGTTTTGTTTCAGCTTACAGAAAATGACTTCTGAAGCCTTAGTCTGGGTATTGTTGTGTATGTCCATAACATTTCATCTTTCATTGCACATACACAAAAATTGGGGGTATTAGATGGCAAGAACAGATACTGGTAGAATCTCTACTTCTTCTTTTTTACTTATCGTTTTACAAGAAAAGCTTGCTTCGAGTGAATTTTGATGTTTTTCTTACTAAAAAGTATTTTATACTTTTCTTCTTTTTATTGACATCTGACGGTTATGTGTATATAGTGACTTGTGGAACACATGTTTGTAGAACAACATGTATCCCCAACCCAAGAAGATGAAGACCCGTGTTGGTGAGATCAATGCTAATATGTTGGAGGTTGTAGAAAGCTTAAAGATCACAGCTGAGCAAGTAGGCACTGCCAGGAAACTTGTGTAAAAGATAGAAGTAACGCAACATGCAGTCAAAATGGCACTAGAGAAGGCTTAAGTTGAAATAGAGAAATAGCGTTTTATATGTTAGCATTTGTACAAGAAGCAAGAGCCTGAGAATAACTTGAATTAGATATTCATGGGATTAATAGAAAGCATGTTGGAAAATGCTAGCTAGTGGATGTATTAAGATAGTTGTGCTCTCTATGCAAATTATAATGGGCATGTTTAGGTTGGTGGTAGAAACGGTAGTTTAAAAACTATCTGATTTTAAAAAAAGTTTGATAAGAAAAAAATCAAGTTATTGATAATAATTTATGTTTGAATTGATGGTAGTAAAAGTAACGGAACCCATGTTAAAAAGCTAAAAGCTTTTTAGAAAAAGCTAAGAAATGAAGTTTTTTCTTTAACGGGCTTTTTGAGCTTTAAGTTAAGTAAATTTAAGCTCAATCCAAACAAACCTAAAATCAGCTAGCAACCTTAACTGGCTTTTTTTCAAAGTTATCGCAGAAAAAGTTGAAAAAGCTAGTAATCCAAACAGGCCTAATGTACAATCGGTCCAGCGGTAGGCATTAAATATATATAGCTTAAGGTAGGAACACTATTCTTGAAAAATATATATAGCTTTCTTATTGCTTACTGTTGTGTTATAAATTCTAAAAATGAATCAGGAAACTCTTGGAAAATTTCATGGGGGAGTTCATGTTTCTTACCATTTACTACTTACTTTGATTTCTCAATTTACTATTTTTATTTTGGAAATTCCAACAATCAATTAGGAAATCCAACACTTTGAGAAATTAATGGAGTCCCCTTTTTGCATGCTTACCATTTATTATTTTTGTTTTGCTATTGATTATTCTTTTTTGTAAATTCCAAAAAAAAATTAAGAACTCTCACACCTATAAAAAATTAGGGAAAATTCGAATGAATGACCTAGAGAAAAAATTATTTATGGAGAATGACCATAAAAATTGTAATTATTTAGAAGGACCAAATATAAAAATATAAAATTAAAAGTACTACAATGCCCCTAACAAAATCTTTTGCATTCCCTCCTATGTTTTCTTCCGGAATCAGATTACCTGCTTATCTTAAAGATAGGCAGGGGGAGCTCGTCCTCCGATCTGGACGGCTGGAATCTTTTTTGTTTTTTTTTGTTTTTATTTTTTTATACATGAAAAAATCATTTTTTTTAGAAAAATGTTAGTTCAAAAATTAACTCTATTTTAGGTTCTCTACCCATTAATTTTTTTTTTCAAACAATTTTAAAAAAAGAATTGGGCCGTCCAGATCAAATCTGGACGGCTGGGAGCTCCTCCGTATGGACGAGCTCCCCCATGCCTATCCCACAGATAAGCAGGGAAATATGGTCCGTTCTCTTCCCCATTCTATTTTTAAAACTAATACAAAATTCTAATTTTCATTCAATTAAACAATAATTTTCTCAATTTTCATTTTTCACAACTTGATTGTATATTTATGACAAAAAAATATGCATTTTTCAATTTGTAAAAGTTATAAATTTTTAAAATCAACAAAAATTTTAATAAAAAATGGAATTATATAATTTTAATAAAAGTCAAGGTGTTTTATAATTTATCATATATGTTAAACCAATAAAATTTGTATGATTTATTTTGTTATAGAAGTAGTTTGTATGGGTTAAAAAAATTCATGTAATGTTAATAAAATTAAAAAATATAATTAACCTATTATATCCTGAAAGATATGAAATAAGTTTAGTTTCCTTTATATAAAAATAGCTTAATTGATGTCAACGTGATAATATAAATCAGGAACTTGATGATATAAATTGGTTTAAAATAAAAATTAAGAAAAATATGAATTTAATAGTTGTTAATTAAATAATATATTGAAAAAAAATATATGATCATATCATGATGGGTAGTTTTAAATTTAGTTATTTTGTTAATTATGAATATAAGAGGTTCGATCAAGGATAATTTAGTAATTTGAAATTTATATTACAATGTAATTATAATATTTATAATCCTTTATAATAAATATTATTTTCTCTAGGTCCTTTATTTTAATTTTCCTAAAAAAGTAATGGAATTCTACGTTGTTTATCATTTGCTACTTTGATTTTGTTATTTACTACATTAATTATTTTTATTTTGTTATTTACTATTCAAGGGAATATTTAACAAGTCTGAAAATATGAAAAACATCCGTAAAAGTTGAGCTATTAATAGCTATATTCAACATTATTACTGACAACGATGTATTAGCTATTAGCAACTTCACTTTAGGCATTGCCAAAAACCAGAAAAGCTGTCACAAATCCTTATATTTTGATTTTGATTTTTTTTTTTGGTTGGTTTGATCATATGAAACCAGGGAAGATAGAGATGAAGAAGAAGAAAAGGTAGAAGGCGAGTTCATCATGAAGCCACAAAATAATCCTCCGCACCTTGCCCTTTTCTTCATGGAACGGTGGTGATCGACACTGCCGCCGCAAGCAACCGTTCATGGGTCATTCTCGAGCTTACCTCTTCTAGGTGTAGCGGTGGATTTTCTTCACTTAAGTAGGAGGCGGCGGAGGAAGAGGGAGGAGTAACAAAGGGCTTCTTCTTGTGCCTCTTGACAAAGAGAAAAGGGTGTGTAGGTAAATTGGATGACCGAAGAGTGAAGAGTGAGAGAAGGGTGTGTAGGTAAATTAACAACATTCTGAAATTCCAAATTGATGCTCAGGACTGTTATGGGATTAGTGATATTGGAGTCAATAAATTGCCCTTTTAAAATTTTAAAGATATTTTATTGGATTTTGCCTTTTTATATAAAAGGAAAAATAATATTGATAAAGATTAACATTTACATGGAAAAAAGAAAAAGAAAGAAAGAAATAGGACAAGAACGCAAATTTAATAACTTAAATACAAAAGAAGGCTTTACCATATAAATATCAATTCTCAAAAAGATGAGAACAAATGGTAGATGTTATGCCAAATAGTATAGATACCAACTGGTGCCACAATCAATCCAAGGAGATAAATTTTTTTTCCTAGTACTAATTACTCGAAACACTTCACCCTTGGATAGGGGCCGAATATTTGAGTCCCCAATCTATAACAAAATTATGAGAGGATAAACATAATTTTGTTTCCAAATCATTTAACGAGAGCAGAAACAGGATTGAAGTATGGAGATTGAAGAGGGCCAAGATTAATAATTATAGAAAAAAAAATTAAAAAAAAATCATTTGAACTTCAAAATCTCAAATAGGTGATTTCACAAATTTCACAACATGAGTTATCAATTGTTTTACTATTCTTGTTAACCCCATTATTATTGTTGTTAACCGCCATTTGAAACTCAAATGGTATTTTGCTATCATTTTCTTTAAATTACAAGAGACACATGGCGCAAAAATTACACAAATTTAGGGGGCCAACGCCTATATAATTCTAAGAAAAAATTAAAAGCTTGGGAGGGTCATGGCCCCTGTCTTCTTGTTTCCACCACTGTTTAGATATACGTGTCCTTTTTCTTTCTGGGACCTTGAATAAATGATCACGTGCTAGACTTTTAAGGAGGTTTCTATTATTATTACATTAAGAGTACCAATCTTTATTCAATATACACCAAAAAAAGGAATTTTTTTTTTTCAAAAAAAAAAAAAAAAGGTACAAGGATCCTACCCATAATAATGATGGATTTTACTCAGATGCAGAATGGGATTCTTTTCCTCCAAGTGTTTGGATTACAGCTTCTAAAAGTTCGATGTCTTTATCACGCTTTGAGATTTCTTCTTGCTTTGCACGCAGCTCTTCCATGTGCAGCCCAAAAACCTCTGATAAAAAATTATTAGAAGTATTAGTTCTGCTTGTTACAGATTTGAACTATCCCACATTTTGCTGAGACAGAAGCAGAGTAACAATGAATGCATCCCATAAACTTTCCCTCCATCCCAGAGAGAATTTGAAATTGGTAAAATACAAGTTGGAATTCCCGGGAACAATGAAATGAACAAAGTTTGGAAAACAAAGATGATTATATTTTTTGGGAATGGGGAAGAGGTTGGTACAGAAGATCAGCAAAATTTATCAAACATATGACTAAAACTGAGTTTAAAAAAAAAAAAAAAAATGAATCCAAGTGGCATGAATTCATCCTTTTAATTGGAGATGAGTGAGGAACTAAATAACATAGCAGTTTCATTAATAACTTCCTTCAAACCATTCAATCCCACATATAATAAAATATGATGAAAGATAAAATAAGCAAGTTAGCTACATGATCAAATAAACAGCCACAATTAATTTATCACAGTAGAAATTTCATTTCAAGAGACGCATAGCTGACTGGGTAGCAGTTATAGTTGTCATGATTAAAGTGTGGATAATTGCACAAAGCAGCTTGTATTGCAAAGAGTGCCTACTGAAGAAATGCAGAAGCTATGAGTTCAAAATGCGAGGGACTTGACGGAAAACAAAGATAAATTTAATTATTCAACATACTTGAGGTGTTCTCAAGCTCCTTTGTAACCTCTTGTGCACGTAACTCAGCCGCTTTCTGTGCTGCTACAGCTTGTCGTTTTTCAGAACGAGCATGAGCAGCAGCAGTGATGGCAGCATCAAGTTCTCTTTCCAATGTTTCCACTCTTTGTTCAAGAACCTAGAGAAAAATTGACTCAGTTATACTAATCTCACGCTGGAATATATGGTTGATTTCATAAAGCAGAATATCAGCAAATGAAGACTTTCAGTAACTCTAAAACCTTAGACTCAGAAACCCTTTTTCTTCTCACATATTTACCTTAAAAATCGTAAAAACTATTCTCCAAAAGTAAATGTAAAAGCACAATAAGATTCATTTGTTTATTATTATTTCAGTGATAAATTTAGAGCCGGCAATTTGAGCTAGCCCGTAGGTAGGTTGTAGGCCCCACTGGCTAAAAAGGACAGGCTTGTGCAGCCTGCCCCTTGATGGGTTGGCCAATCATTTAAAAAAAAAAAAAACTTGTCACACTAGTTTTCTTTTACTTTCTCACCCCTTTTATCTGGTACTTCGTGTCATGCAACCATTATACTCTCATATTCCTCTCTTTCACTCACTCACATCTCAAAAACATATAAACACCTCTCTTTTTAATTTCAAAAATAGTAGAATAAATAAATATAATTTAAAAATAAAAGTATCACATAAAAGCATGAGAAAGAAATAAAAAATGTCATCAAAGAAAAGAGAATAAAAGTATTTGTATTTATTTTTCAACGGAAAACTTTTTCTAAGAAAAAAAAAAGGTTCTTTAAGCAGGCCAGCCAGTGGGTTGAAACCTGTTTTACTGGCCCTAGATATATATGAGTGAAGGTTATAGCATTTATATCCTGGTGTGTTAGAAATAGAAGTTAGTGTGGTACAGGTTACAGAGGTTTACTCAAAGTACTATTTAATTAGAAAATAATGATTTTGTCCTGAAATACCGTTCTCCTCTGAATGTGGCCTCAAAATTTAGCCAAATTTTTTTTTCACAATCACAATGGCCGTTCTATTCTAAGAACAATCTAATAGACATACGGATGGGGTATAAATAGGAATCCGCAGACCCTTAAGTGGTCATTCTGCTAATTGTTTGGCTTGGTGTGAACTTTGTCATATAAACTGTAGAACTTTGGGATCAGATAATTGATAATTGAGTCCGATGATCTTTCTCATTACTTCATGTGAAATATATAGAATACAATGAGAGCAATTTGTTGTAACAGATTGAGAACTTCAAGGGAATTCAAAAACTTAAAAGCTAAAATCTGATCTTAACTAACTCCTAGATTCTAGGATCTAATCTTGACTAATCTAATATTATTTACAAAATAATATAATTACCACACTCCCCCTCAAGTTGGATCATAGATACTCATCATGTCCAACTTGCATACAAAACCTTCAAATGTGTCCTCAGGTAGACCTTTTGTGAGTATATCTGCAACCTGTAATTTCGTAGGTATGTAGGAGAGACAAATAATTCCATCTTCTACCTTTTCCCTGATGAAGTGACGATCAACATCAACATGCTTAGTTCTATTGTGTTGTACTAGATTCAATGCCATGCTTATGGCTGCCTTATTATCACAGTAAAGTTTTAATGGAGATTTTATCTTGGTGAAGGTCTCGTCAACAACCCTTTTTATCCATATTCCTTCCCTGACTCCTTTAGATAGTGATCTTAATTCTGATTGGTTGTGACTTTGCCACGTTACTAGATTTCCCCACACAAACGTGCAATATCCTGAAGTAGACCTGCTGTTCTCTTGGTCTCCCGCCCAATCTGCATCTGTGTATATCTCAATAGTTCTCAAATTAGTTTTTCTAAAGAAGAGACCTTGGCCAGGAGTTCCTTTGAGATATTTCAGGATTTTATATGCTGCATTCAAGTGTTTCAACTTCGGTGAGTGCATATGTTGACTTGCAGTGCTTACTGTAAAGGCGATGTCAGGCCGTGTGTGAGAGAGATAGATAAGCTTTCCAACCAATCTCTGGTAGCGCCCTATATCTGCTGGTTCGTCTTCCTCTTCTTGTTTTTTCTTTTCTGCCACCTCTTGTTCGGTTGTTGGCTGTTCTACTTTTTTCTTCTTCTTTTTGACACTAATGGGAGTCTTGCTTGGCTTACACCCAAGCATGCCGGTTTCTTTTAGTAGGTCAATGACATATTTCCTTTGTGAGATGTGAATTCCTTCTTTTGACCTAGCCACTTCCATCCCTAGGAAGTATTTCAAGTTACCAAGGTCTTTAACCTCAAATTCCTGGTTTAGCGCCAGTTTGATTCTGTTCATTTCTTGAGGATTGTTTCCTGTAAGTATTATGTCATCCACATATACTATTAGAATAGTAATCATACCTTCATGGTTTATAGTGAACATAGTGTGATCAAGGAGGCATTGGTTATATCCTTCGTCCTTTAAAACCTGTGGGAATCTGTCAAACCAGGCTCTAGGGAACTGTTTCTGTTAGGATACGCTCTATACCTGAACGTATTAATCTCTGATCTCAGAGAAATAGCAAGAATCTCACTACTTCAATAAGAACAGCCTTATCTCTAGTAATTAGGGAAGCCAGAATCTGTAACTTAACTAATCAATAAAGCCCAGGAATTTACACCGATGATTAATTTACTCTCTGAAATCTGTCATGCTTTATTGATGAGGCATCATGCCTATTTATAATAATTTACAAAGAGCAAGACTCTAAAAAAGATAAATAATAAATCTAAATAAAAGATAAAAGATAAAATAACTAACTAATCCTAACAATAATTCTATCAATATCCTAAAAGATAATAAAAGATAATGATTAAAATAATAAAAGATAAAAACAGACTCGATTAAAATAAATAATTAAAGATAATTAAAGTAGATTAAATAAAATAATTAATTCCTAATTTATCCTAATATTCTTATTTTGCTTAGAATAGTGGATCCCTATCATTTCTCCCCCCTTGAAAAGCAACTTGTCCTCAAGGCAATATATATATATATATATATATATATATATATATATATATAAATTTAGTCAGGGTCCAACGATGTTATCGTTGCTTTACAATTCGAGGCTTCACGATCCACATCAGGTTTGAATGGTCGGTCAGCCACTGGGTATCCGTCTTCATCAACTACAAGGAGAGAGAAGGAAGGCGAATTACAGCGGTGACTAGGGCGGTATGGTTCAGCGTATCGGAAGCAAAGGCCTTTGTCTCGCCGGCGTTGTCTTTCAGCATCCATGGATGATACTCGACTAGTGGGTAATTGAGCCGAGGTTGATGAAGAGGCGATCTGGGGATAGTTTCCAGCGATTGACGAGGTCACTGGTTTCCTGGAGTCATGTGAATAATCCAACCCGTGAGCTGAGGATGTTGTGGAGTACCCAGTCGTGTTTTGGGTCGATGTGGCTGATGTGATAGGCTTGGGCCCATTTGTAATGGACATTTGCTGCTCAAACTCTAATGCCAAGCTAGCTGCTCGATAGACACTCCTCGGTTTGTGTAGTCGGACGTCCGACCTCAAGGTTTCGTTCAGGCCGGTTAAGAACACGCCGAGAAGGCAATGCTCCGGCCAATCAGAGACGCGCGCAACCCTCCGTGCCCATTCTTGTCAATACTCTTGCACTAACCCAGTCTGTCGAATCAAGCAGAGGTGCTCGTCGGGGTTGAGAAATTCAGGAGGTCCAAAGTGCTCCTCTAAGGCTTTAACAAGGTCTTCCCAGTATCGCATGGTTTGTTGGGAATTTAGCCATGAGAATAAGTCCAGCGCATGTCCTTCAAAGTATAAGGCTGCCACGTCGACCTTGTCTTCGTCCGGAGTGTGATAATAACGGAAGAATTTTTCAGCTTTGAGGATCCAACCTCTTGGGTCACCACCTTCGAATTTTGGAAAGTCTATCTTTGCATATGGGGAACGATTTGGCCGACGCTATGAATCAGAATCTTCATTGTTGTTATCTGCGTAACGCTGCGATTTGCCCCTTTGGTGATCTTGACGAGCAAACCATGCTTCTAAGGCATTGACTTTATCTTTGAGTTCTTCGATGGCGTCGAGACGCGCAGCGATTATAGCGAGGGGGTTTGTGGCTGGAGGAGAAGTAGGAGGATTGGGGTTTGAGGAACACTCGGGATGGGGCTGGGACGCGTGATTGGGAGCATGATCTTGATTTGGCTGTGACGCGGCGGCGGCGGCTTGTGCAGTACGTGTTTTCCCCATTTTTGGATCTTTGTGGCTCTGATGCCAAATGTTAGAATACGCTCTATACCTGAACGTATTAATCTCTGATCTAAGAGAAATAGCAAGAATCTCACTAGTTCAATAAGAACAGCCTTATCTCTAGTAATTAGGGAAGCCAGAATCTGTAACTTAACTAATTAATAAAGCCCAGGAGTTTACACCGATGATTAATTTACTCTCTGAAATCTGTCATGCTTTATTGATGAGGCAACATGCCTATTCATAATAGTTTACAGAGAGCAAGACTCTAAAAAAGATAGATAATAAATCTAAATAAAAGATAAAAGATAAAATAACTAACTAATCCTAACAATAATTCTATCAATATCCTAAAAGATAATAAAAGATAATAATTAAAATAATAAAAGATAAAAACAGACTCGATTAAAATAAATAATAAAAGATAATTAAAATAGATTAAATAAAATAATTAATTCCTAATTTATCATAATATTCTTATTTTGCCTAGAATAGTGGATCACTATCAGTTTCAATCCGTAAATGGACTTGTTTAGCTTGCATACTTGTTTGTCGCAACCATTCTCAAAACCAGGTGGAAGTGTCATATAGACTTCTTCTTTTAGATCCCCATTTAGGAAGGCATTTTTTATGTCTAGCTGTTGTAAAGGCTAGTCGAGATTCACAGCAATGGAAATAAGGATTCTGACTGTGTTTAGCTTTGCTATGGGGGCAAAAGTTTCATTGTAGTCCAAGCCATAAGTTTGTGTAAAACCCTTAGCAACTAGTCTGGCTTTATACTTGTTCAAGGTACCATCAGCATTGTACTTGGGGGGTAAATACCCACTTACACCCTACTGCCTTTTTACCTTGGGGTAAGTTAGTGATATCCCAAGTTTGATTTTTCTCAAGAGCATTCATTTCATCCATCACAGCATTCTTCCATTCAGGGATTTCAAGTGCCTCATGTACATTTGTGGGAATCTGAACCTGATCAAGGTTAGTGACAAAATGACAGTATTTCTGTGAGAGATTACTATATGACATGTGGTTTTGAATAGGATGTTGAGTGCAGGAACGTGTCTTCTTTCTCAATGCAATGGGCATGTTTAGATCCTTGCTGGCGTCAGGAGTCTCTCTCGGTTGGGAGAGTGGCTGAGCTGCAGGCATAATGGACTCTACTACCGTTTTGTTCCTCCTAGAGTAAACCTTGTCGTATTGTTTGGCATATTTGTCTCCCCCTGTTTGTGATGGCATTGTGAGTGAATCAGGTGTGGAGGGTATGATCACAGGATAGGAAGGTGGTATAGGTTCCGGTATAGGAGGCAGAGAGTCACTCCACTTCTCCCCCTGACTCAAAAGGTGTGGATAGAAAGGTATGGCTTCAGCAAATGTGACATCTCGGCTGACAAAGATTCATTGGGATTTAGGGTCATAACAACGATATCCTTTTTGAGAATTGGAATAGCCAAGAAAGATGCAAGGAATGGACCTAGGGTCAAATTTGGAAGGAGGATTATGAATATGGACATAGACGGTGCATCCAAACACACGGAGAGGAAGAGATTGGTCAAGGTGTGAAGTCAAATGAATCTCACGGAGTTTATCAAGAGGGGACATATGGGAAAGGACACGGGTAGGCAATCTATTGATAAGGTGAGTAGCATTAAGGATTGCATCCCCCCAAAAATATTTGGGAACATTGCAGGTGTACATAAGAGCACGGGCAACGTCAAGAAGATAGCGATTTTTACGTTTGGCTATACCATTTTGCTGAGGTGTGTTAGGACAGCTACTTTTATGAATGATGCCATGAGACTTTAAAAAATGGCTGAAGTTATGATTGAAATATTCGGTGCCATTGTCAGAGTGTAAAACTTGAATGGTAGAATTAAATTGTGTTTTGACATAGTGGAAGAATTCAACAAAGATATTGAACACATCCGATTTGTCTTTTAGGAGGTACACCCAACACATGCGAGAGTGATCGTCTATGAAAGTGACAAAGTATTTCAAACATGTTCGGTTAGGTACACTAGAGGGACCCCACACATCACTATGGACGATGGAGGAGGGATGTGTAGAGTGATAGGCTATGGGAGGGTAGGAAATACGATGATGTTTTGCTAGTTCACATGTTTCACAATGGAAATTAACATCTTTATTGAATGAAAATTGAGGAAACAATCGTTGTAAATACTGAAAACTAGGATGACCCATCCTTCTATGCCATAACATCAATTTATTTTCTAAAGTAGGAGAGACACAGGTCTTTATTTGTGATGACAAGGCACTTGCAGAGGAATCATCAAGGTAGTAAAGGTCGTCGTGCTCCTTAGCTATGCCAATCGTCTTCCCCGAGGAGAGATCCTGAAATATACAATGAGTGGCAAAAAGTGAGCAGAATAGTTTGTATGTTTTGTCAACTTGCTGATTGAAAGGAGATTGTATGCCAAATGAGGAACATGAAGAACATAATCAAGTTTCAAGTCTTTTGTAAGAGGTACGGTACCGGTACCAGCAATGGGAGCAATAGAGTTATTGGCAGTGCGAATTCGATTATTAACAGCCAAAGGTGAATAGGAGGTAAAGACCTTTGATTCTAAGGTCATATGATCAGAGGCACCGGTGTCTACTATCCATTGTGGCTGAGATGATGAGGTAAGAGTAAGATGATTATTACCTTCCTTGGCGATAGTGGCAACTGGTCCTTGAGGGGACTGTAAGTTTTTCAGCAAGTTGAGAAGTT
Organism: Acacia confusa; assembly: GCA_037074495.1. NCBI lineage: Eukaryota > Viridiplantae > Streptophyta > Magnoliopsida > Fabales > Fabaceae > Acacia > Acacia confusa. Next base: position 7,302,091 of record CM073504.1, on the reverse strand, counting down.
GATTCATCTGTTCTGTATTGAGAGAAGGAGGCATGGATTCTGAAGGAGTATCTGCCTCAACGACCGTTTGATGAGCAAAAGGTGATCGTGGTTTGCAAGGTGTTCAATCAGATGGCTTACCGTGGAGTTTCCAGCATTTGTCTTTGGTATGACCAATCTTCTTGCAATGATCACACGTCGAACGGGGTTTGCTAGAACCAGAAACAGAAGAGGGAACATGCTTACTGATTAAACCAGACGCTTCTGGTCCCGAAGAAATAGCCTTGAGAAGCATAGTGTGTCTTCGGGACTCTTCACGGCGAATCTCAGAGTATACTTCCAGGAGAGGAGGAAGAGATTAATTACTCAATATCCTTGCTCGAGCATCGTCAAATTATGCATTGAGGCCAGCGAGAAAAATAAGGACCCGATCGATGTTGACATTCTTTTGGTGACGAGTGGCATCAGCGGAAGAAGTCCATTCATTATCCGCCATTTGATCTTCTTCTTGCCAGAGAGCGACCAGTTCAAACCAGAATTCAGCAATACACCGAGAGCCCTAAGATGACTTCCAGATGCGACGTCGAAGATTAAATAGTTGGGATAAGTCCTTGGCATCTACGTAAGAGTCACGAACAACATCCCAAATATCCTATGCAGTAGGAAGATACATGAAGCTTCGTTTTATCTGTGAAGACATGGCATTAATAAGCCAAGAGCATACAAGAGAATTATTAGTTTCCCATTGAACCCAAGCTAGTGAGTTTTGATCCGATGGTGGTTTGATCTCTCCAGTTAAAAATTTTTGTTTTCCACATCCACCGATAGCCAATAAAACAGCCCGTGCCCAGTCATGATAATTGTGAAGATTCAATTTTTCAAACACCAATTGGTTATCGGAAGAGTGAAGGAGAGGTGAATTGTCGCTGGTCTTGGGATGCAGTGTTGTATCATTTGATGATGCCATTAAAGTGGAATATGAAAGGGAATCCACTAAAGATGTAGTGCAGGACAAAAATAGGTATAGTAATAGATACTGTCCAATCCAAAATGAACAGTACCAGGCCCAAACAAAACGCACAGTGACAGCCCTGAATTTCAAAAAACACTACGGACTGAGGGAAAAAAAAATTGACGCCTGATGCTTTACTGAAATCGTGAATCACGGATGATGACTAGCGAATTCTCTCCAGAAAGATAAATTTGAATTTGAAGAACCGGTCGATGATGTCTTGCGATTCTAGGACGAGAGATTATGATGAAGTTCGAGAATTGTTTCAACAACGTTTCAGTCAATCCGACCTTGACTGGGCTTCGACGAAGGACGACGAGCTTGAGATGGTGTTGGACAGAGACTGAGAGCCAGACGATGCTGAGGAGGACTAGGTGACGTTTTGGTCGAGTTGGACACCGAAGGTGAAGGACCAGCCTGATTGTTACTGACTCAAGTTGACTGAGAACGTTACAGTGGGTAAAGTTTCAGATAGGAGTCGAGTCGGAGGGAGAGCGTTACAATGGGCAACGTCTAGGATCAGACTCGAGTTCGGAAGCGTGGAAGGAAGCACCGCCGTGCTTTGATACCATGTAGAACTTTGGGATCAGATAATTGATAATTGAGTCCGATGATCTTTCTCATTATTTCATGTGAAATATATAGAATACAACGAGAACAATCTTTTGTAACAGATTGAGGACTTCAAGGGAATTCAAAAACTTAAAAGTTAAAATCTGATCTTCACTAACTCCTAGATTCTAGGATCTAATCTTGACTAATCTAATATTATTTACAAAATAATATAATTACCACATAAACCATATTAATTGAAGACCATTAGTGCTACATATATAGATAGATTCTTCTACTATCCCCTGTAATCAGATATCAAAATATAAATCGAAGTGTCTGTTAAAACAACTGCACTCAGCCAAAGGTTTACATATAAATGCTGAAACAAAAACTAGGATTAGTACTTTAGACATGGATGGTTTGCGGATCCAGCTCTCAGGATTCAGGACATCCTAAGCCTAATGATCCAGGACAGAACTGATTAAGCAAACAACCACTGATACGACTTAGTGCCAAATGAAAATCTGCTGCACCAAACATGAATTCTATTTACTGAGAGTAAGGTGTATGAGCCTAAGCCTTCAAACATGGAAGAGTCAAAAGAACAGCTAATTCAGTGTGGTGCCAAAAGGTGAACAATTTAATATTTTTGCAATATAATTCATTCGAGATTATTGGAAGAGTTGTAAAAAATTCTTTCAAAACTGGCACATATTCATTCTCTCTCGTTGACGATTTATTTATAAAGGTTGTACATGAAAGGATTCAATCTATAGCATCACATCGTTTGATGAACAAACAATTTTGCACCAATCAGTTCAGAAATTTCGGATCATAATTGTTCGTGGCAGTGAGATGGTTAAACTCAATGACATATCATGTACACGGTTTCAGGCATCTTAAAATCTGCAGAGGCTACTTGGTCATTTCCTCCAAGAAAACAGCCCTAATGACTGAACAAAAACTACTTAATAAAAAGTCCAGATCGTGTGATGGCTGAGCTCGTCGATCAAATCCAACTTTAACAAGAAACAATCCTTCTTAACTACCCAACATAATACAATCCTTATTTCATAAATTACTTTTTAGACCACATCGACCTCAAAAATCAAGAGCCAGATCAAAGAACAGTAAAAAAGTTCCCAGTGAAGGCACAAACCTTGATGGTGCGGGCTTTTTCAGCAGTGAGGGAGGCTTTGGCGAAAGTTTCATCGTCCACGAAGACAGCTTTCTTGAGAAGAAGCTTCTGGAGAGACTCCAAATTGGAAGCCATCTCCGTCACATTCGTTATTGCTCCGCTCCATCTCTCGCTTCCTCTGCCTGTCTCCTCCATGCTCCACACGGGTCCTCAATAGTCCTCTTCATCCTGCTTATCACCCAACACGCACCGTATGGTTAAGCGAGCCCATCTGATCCGTTAACTCTAAAATGATCATGGCCGTCAACTTTAACACGGATTTAGGGATTTTTGCTTCGATCTGAGACGAGACAAGCGCCGGCGAAACTCAGGTGATTGTTGCACAATGCAGAGGATGGAGACACACGGCGATCGAGCTCCAGTGATTTGTTCCTCAATCTGAGCTGCGTTTTGATGAAGAGACACACTACTATTTGTTTATGATGACGAGACACAAGGAATGATGACCCAGCTTCAGCGAATGATGGAGGTGGTCCCAGGTGAATTCTTCTTTCTCTTTTTTCCACCGTTCTGCTTTGGGTAATGGTATAATCATAAGGAGGTGATGCGTCACTGAAGTTTTGTATATAGTTGGCGTGGATATAAATATATGGTTCAACTATTTGTCCATATTTCACCCTTCGATGTTCCTCATTTGTTAAGAATGAGACAATGCACTGATTCTCTTCCTTCTTCCTCCTATGTCTTTTTTTCATTCCCTCTTCCTCCCTGTTATTCTTTTGCAGGTCCGAAGATGAAATATGAAAATTTGATTCTTCCGCTAATCCATACGTATACGGTGCGTTTTGGGTGTTGAGTGGTGGATGCTTCCTCAACGACTGGGGTTTCTCTGTAAATTTTGCAGCTCCAACCTGTCAAGAATCTCAAAGAGTACTCAAAAAAACAGAGGGATTCTCTGTGTTGCTTTCTGATAGTAAATGATATTTTCTGCGAAGCTCATCCACCTCCTTCGCACGAACTCCACCTCAAACCCGTTTTGGCGTCACCACTTCAAAACCCTAACCACCGTTGCCGCCGCCGATGCCCCTTCTAAAGATGACTACTTTGCCGCCATCCACCACATCTCCAATATCGTCCGGCGAGATTTCTACCTGGAACGAACCCTCAACAAGCTCCGCATCAATGTCAACTCCGAACTCGTCTTTCGGGTTCTTCGCTCCTGCTGTAACTCCGGCACTGAGGCCTTCCGCTTCTTCAATTGGGCTCGATCCTACAACCCTTCTTACCAACCCACGTCTGTGGAATTCGAAGAGATGGTGAAGATCCTTGCTCGCGCCAAGAAATACGAGACCATGTGGAAAATCGTTGAACAGATGAAAACCCAGAACTTGAGTTTGTCTCCCGAGACCGTCTCCTTCGTTATTGAGGAGTATGGCAAGCACGGACTCGCCGACCAAGCTGTTGAGATCTTCAACAGGTCCAAAAAATTCAATTGCCCACAAAATGTGCAGGTACACAATTCTCTGCTTTTTGCGCTGTGTGAGGTGAAAATGTTTCACGGGGCTTATGCATTGATACGTAGGATGATAAGGAGAGGGGTGAATCCTGATAAGAGAACTTATGCTGTTCTAGTGAATGCTTGGTGCTCATCAGGGAAAATGAGAGAGGCTCAGGAGTTTCTGGAGGAAATGAGCAAGAAGGGGTTTAATCCCCCAGTGAGAGGTCGTGATCTTTTGATTGAAGGTTTGTTAAACGCAGGCTATTTCGAGTCAGCCAAAGAAATGATGAGGAAATTGATTAAGGAAGGGTCCTTACCTGATGTAGAAAGCTTCAACACTTTGATTGATTCATTGTCCAAATCTGGGGAGGTTGAGTTTTGTGTAGGGCTTTACCATGAAGTGTGTAAATTGGGTTTTGCCCCGGATATTAACACTTACAAGATCCTTATTCCTCCAGTGTCAAAACAGGGTTTGATTCATGAGGCATTCAAACTCTTGCATAATTCAATTGAGGAAGGGCATAAGCCATTCCCCAGTTTATATGCACCCATAATTAAGGAACTCTGTAGGAGGGGTCAATTCGACGATGCATTTTGTTTCTTCAGTGATATGAAGGTTAAGGGGCATCCCCCTAACCGTCCTGTGTATACAATGATGATAACCATGTGTGGTCGTGGAGGCCGAGTTGTTGAAGCGGCAAATTACTTGGTGGAAATGACAGAGTTGGGATTGACTCCGATATCACGGTGCTTTGACATGGTTACTGATGGATTGAAGAATGTTGGCAAACATGATTTGGCTAGGAGAATAGAACAACTGGAAGTTTCTCGTCGTGGTGTTTGATAAGATCTGCCTTTCCCTGGTGTTGGAACGTGCCTAAGAAACACATGCCCTGGAAAAAAATACAGTAGTTTATGCGTTTGACATGGTGTGGAACACTTAAATTAAACGCGATGAGACGTAAATTATAAATGGATCATTTGAAGTGCAGTAATTCAACTGAACTGAGAAGATAGAAAAAGAGAGAGATGGGCGAACTCATGCACTGTGAATTCTACAAAATTATTTATATTTTGCTTCTCTCCCATCAGCTGTATTTATTTCTGGCCATGCTGGTTATTATGGATGGAAACTTCAAAAGCAATGGCCATGTCTGTGTTTGAGAGTGTGCTTCCATGCTTATGAGAAATGTGTCAAACTTGCCATAGTTTGGTGGTAAAACTATATATAAAGACTTCAACTTTTCTGTTTCACTGTTTGTTTCCATTCTTTCTAGCTTGTATCAGACATGGATGATTTTGCTATTGTTTGATGCTAGAAAGTTTTGTTTTGTACAAAAACAAGCCTCTAAGGATTGAATACAGAGCCACCTCTTCTAATTGTCTGCCCAATGCTTTTTCATCCTTTATTCGAATGAGCTGGGCAAACAGTTATAAATTAGTAAATTAGTTATTTTCTAACATGAATTGTTTCTTCCCCTAATGTGTTTTCTGCATTCATGTTGAGTTATGTTGTATATGAATTTCTGAAAATGCTACACACGTGGGGCTCGAAAAAATTGAAGTTTTTTTTAGCAAGTTATTAATTAATCTTGAGATAACCAACATAAAATTATATAAAATTGTAACTGTGTTTAAATTTAACAACAATTTTATCAAGATCTTAAATTTGACAATAATATTCTTTCAAATTTGATTATGTCTGTCAAATATGGATAATTTTTTTAAAAAAATAATTACGCTTTTTTTTTAATAAAGGATATAATTACGCTTTTTAAGATGTTTTAACATCCTTTCATTTTGGGAGATTTTGATCTTGGTTTTTCCCTCTCTTCAGAGAAGGACAAAGCTTATATACCGTGTTTTATATAATGTTTGTGCTGTTTCTTAATCAAAACATGACGTGTTGATTATTTTTACACCTCACCTGCCATCTCATTGATTTTATTGTTTGTTTAATTGTTGGTTGAAGATGGAAGTAAAGTTGTATGAAAGCTTAGGAACCAGCTTCAATTAAAACTACTTGCTTATATTTTTTTTTTCCCCGACAGACTTCTTGCTTATATTGATGTTAATTCATTTTATATGTACTATATATTTTGTTAAATTTGTTTATTATGGACATCAATATCATTAAGCTTGTGTTTACCTATATACTTATCTAAATTAAAAGACATAATAAAAAGTTAATGTTAGTTTATTTACAAATAAAATCATTTACATTGAAAATGTATATTTTTTTCTAATTTTATACTTACGGGGAGAGAACCAACAAAGCTAATATTTCACAATGTGTCAGACTGATATTTGAATTTCACACAGGAGGAAAGTGACTATATTTAGTGCTTGATTATTCCTTAAATATGATTATTTGAATGTTTGGATTAGCTTTTTGCAGATTAATTTTTACAATTTATGAAGTAAGTGTGTAAGAGGAGTTTTGTCTCAACTTAAAAAAAAAAAACTTCTAAAACCATACTTTTTTATGTCTAATGGGAAGATATATGCGCACAAGCAATAAAAAATTAATATAAAATAAAATTGAAAATTTCGAGAGCCAGGCAATAGAGTTTACAGTGGTATCAAAATGAGTGGTATCAAAATGAGGCTTGAGTCGACATGACACTTAATTAAAATCAGACTCAAGTCAATTTAAATTAGTAAATTAGTCATCTTGCGGCCTGAATTATTAGTTAACGACTTATTTCACTACTGATTTAATTAAATTACCGATTACTTTTTTTAATTTAATTACTGGCGGTTTAATAGGTAAATAACGAACTAACCCGCCATTCATCCATGTACCTACCATTTTGATTTTTTCATTGAGAAGTAACCAAAAAAGCGGGAAAAAAAAAAAAAGCTCTCAACACATGGAGGACATGAACTACGATTTGTTGTATGCAACTTTTCTTCTAACCACACCCTTCTCTGGTACACAGTGACGGAACATAGAAGGGACTAAGGGGGCCATGATTTTTGGTGTTCCAAAATTTTTTTTAGATTTCTTTTTTAAAATTTAATATAATGTAAAAATATATTTTATCTAATACATTTGGCCTCCGCAAATATTTTTTTAGTTCATGAGTATACATTTGGTCAGATGTATTTGATAGTATTTGATAGCATTGATAATATTATCCAAAATAAGACCTAAAAGGATGACATTGTAATTATTTTTATTATAATATACTTTTGTTATTAAAATATATGTACTTGAACTTATTGAGTGTCCACCTTTCATATTTTTTTACTTTTTAATGCATTTAAAACTTTTTAAAAAAAAAATTCGGAGGCGCTGCCCCCGAATCCCCCTACCAACCCTTTATAAATTTTCTGAATCTGCCATTACATTTAGCCCCCCAAAAATTTATTGCAAGTTCGGTCCCTGCTGGTAAAAGCCTCTTTGTAATACGGATCCACAGAGGTTTACCAACATTTGAGTTGATTCTTTGTAATAAGTGTTTGATAGAAATGGAAACAGGTTGGAGATTACTCTCGAAGAGTTCAACATATAAGTGTGTTTTGAAGTGAAGGAACCTCCCCAATAATTCTGGAATACTCAAGACATTAACATAAATAACAACTTCATTACATTGATGTTCAATGATCATGTTGATGGAAGTATTGTCATCTTCGAAGAGTTCTTTACATCAAACGACGTCGCTTATAAAGTATTACTCTGGTCCTATTTATAAGTCTCTTTTGACCAAAAAATTTAGTCTCATTTAGAAGTCATCTTTTAAGTAATAAATGAGATTGTGACAATTTTGCTCACAATGAAAATAGAGAGAGAATAAAAAGTTAAAAGATACATATTCATCACCCAATATTGAAAATTTATCTTATAATCATTGAGTTAACTATCTTTTTTAGTATATATGATTCAGTTAAAAACGACTTATAAATAGAATCAGAGTGGTACCTTTATTTTCACATTTACAACCATGACGTCCGTAACCAAAAAAAAGAAAAAACCGTCACACCATTATTAAGATTCTCCTCACATAAGGATTGTCATCATATGATGAAAGTTGTGAGCATCGGTTTAGTTGATGTGATGTTCTACCGTTGAGATATTATAAATTATAAATGGTATAAGAGTCAAGCTTGGTCCGATGTGATGCTGATATTAGAGTTAATCTTGAGTCAATTGATATTGATATTATAATATTGGTTTGTACATCCTAAACCATGTAATTTAACTTCGCCATTTTTTGAGATGCGACGATACTACGGATTTCTTTCGTGAATTGAAGTGGCACATTATTTGAAACTAATATACAGATCCTGCAGATGGAAATAATTATTCATAATGTAAATTAAAAATGATTTTTAATATATAAGATATTTAATTTTGAAAATGTCCAAACACATTCTAATAATTTTTTTTAAAAAAAAATATTAAGAAAGATTAACATTTTAAAAAAATGTTACTGTATTTTTATTTCTAGTGGGATAACTGCTATTTATGTATGTCTAAGTCTAGTAAATCGTTTGTAAATTTTAATACTTACTCATATTAAGAAGTTTTTTATATCTAGTGGGATAACTGCTATATATCTTTAAGTTTTTTATGGTTTTTTATATTTTATTATATTGAGTTCATTTCTTTTATGCTTTATGTTAGAGATTAGTTAAAAAAAAAAACATATGATTCATTACAAATTATTATTTATAGGAGAAAATGTCATCAACTTAGCGCATTGTCCACCTTGCAATCAAACATTTTCAACTTTCAATCATCACCCAACATTCTCTAGGCATTTAAACTTATACTATTCCATTGCATTATTTAATATTTGTGGCGCCCGTACTCCACTAATTTAAAAGGGAAAATTGATTACAAGGCCCAAGGAAGCAAAATAATTACAAAAAAGGCCCAAGAAACATTCACATACCCCTTTTCTGGCATTTTTTCAAAAAAAAGTATACGGACATAGTTGCTAATTGTTACAGATGTAGTTGTTAATTGCTACAGATGTAGTTGTTAAAATGTAGTTGTTAATTAGACTAATCTAGTTGTTAATGGGGACTGATATAGTTGTTAACCGCTACTGATGTAGTTGCTAACGCTTTCTGAAAAAATGCAGAGGGCCTTTTCTGGCATGTGAATGTTTCTTGGGCCTTTTTTGTAATTATTTTGCTTCCTTAACCCTGTAATCAATTTTCCCAATTTAAAATATTTCGTAACAAAAGATACACACCAATAGTTAAAAAAAAATATATTTAACAATAAAATTTAACAAAAGATACTAAAGCTTGATGATAGAAGAATAAAAAGTAAATGCGTGGCAGAAAATTTCAAGTATTTTTTTAACGTTTAAGAACTTCTCCAATTAAGATGATAATGTGATAGTAATATAAGAGCTACCTTCATATGAATAAGAAATGTAAATACAACTTTCAAATTGAAAGCACAATTGAAGTATATCTTTAAGTCACTAACTAACAATTCTCACAAAATAATAAAAATAATTAAAAAATCATTATATTTGTCTCAAATTTTAAGTAATTTTTAATATTACCTTATTAATTGTATTAAATTCTAATGTCATATTAATTATTACTTTCACTTACTACCTTTTTTTATTGTCAAAACTTACTACCCTTATTAATTATAGGCATATATAGAGAAAAAAATATTTAATGCTCTTTCAAAAATGATTCTTTTTCAACTACCATTAAACTTCTCATTAAATAATAAACCAAAAATGATTTACTACAATATATATTATATTCAACTAATTGATCTTTTTCTGTGTAGGAAAGATTATAACACCATTAAGTCCCTTGCTACGGGCCCATATCAACCAGAAAGAAACTATTTCCTCCCATTCTTAATACAAGAGTTAGTTAATTTGTGTATCATTATATTATATATATCAGTTTATAAATAGGGTTAAGGTACAAAAATACACATGAGCATTCTCCTCAGGAGCACCCAGCACCACGTGTTTTTTTTTTGAGCAAAAATATATACGTGGTTACCATTTTGGAGCAAAAGTCACATCCCCGTTAAGTTATTGTTCACCATAATGAAAGAAAAAGAGATGAAGTGAACAGTAACTTAACAGCGATGAATAGTGATTTAACGGTGGGATATAACTTTTGCTCCAAAATGATAACTACATGTGTATTTTTGCTCTAAAAAAAAGCATGTGGTGCTGGGCACTTCTGAAGAAAAAGCTCATGTGTATTTTTGCACCTTAACCCTTATAAATAAAACAAATTAATTTAGAGAAAAACGATAAATATAAAGACTTTAATGTAACTTATTTAGTTTTTTTAATCTCTAAAAAAAAATTAATTCTTTTTTGTTTTTTTATACTAAAAAGTTTTGAAGGGGTTCAACACCAGTCCCCCACTAAGGTCAGGACACTGCCCCGGGCTCTATGAGCACTTACTGGGGATTTACGAGATCGCCTACCAAAAGAGTTCCAGCGACGGTAAAGGAGATCAAACTCACGACCCAAGAACCTAGTCCTGAATCCCTTACTATCTGTGTCAACTCTCATTGTCATTTCATTTTTATATTATAGACCGGATGCAATATTAGCTAATCCTTACGCAGAAGAGACAAATTAGAAATATAGAGAATATGGGCTAAGGCATGAATGGATCAATTAAGAGCACACCTCAAACATAATTTTATCTAATCGAAACAACAACAAAAAGAGAGACAAAGTTATATTTAAATTCTAAATCTGTAAAAGAACTGTTTTTTTTTCATAGATCTATAGATGATCTCTGGGTCTTATATACTGAAAAGTTGGATTATATTAAATCAGGTTGAAATTGAGGTAAAAAATCATGATCATATGATAACCAAGAAATCAAAATAATTATTGACTTTGGGATAAGTAGCGGCAGACCCAGTGAAGAAAATGAGTTCTGGACTCCCAGGCCCAACATTAAAACCTTAACAGAAGAAACCATATATCAAGATTATTAAAACTAACCGCTTATTGAACCGATCAGGTACTGGATGAAAAGGTCAGTAGGTCATATTGGAGTCAAATCAGAGTAATCTAGGGTCAAATTAGTGAGAAAGTGAAAATTCTAAAGTTATTAATATAAAGTTATAAAGAAAATAAAAATAATTAGATTGGGTTAATGCCCGAATCAGACTAGTTTATCAATTGATTCTTTGATTTCCGGCCGAACTGGTCTATCCGGTTTGGTTATATTAGTGTGTGTGTATAAGATTTTTGCAAGGAAAAAAATAAAATGATGTAGATATTTTTTGGTTCAAAAATGATAAAGCTATTTACAAAATTGAAATAACTATATATTTTCTTAAATGTAAAAAAATTATAATTTACCAGTGATCGATCCGGTGTGAAATTATAAAAAATTTTAGCGGAACTAATGACTCACTAGAAATAGGATTAATTTAGTTGAAATTCAAGATAAACAACCAAAAATATCTGTTAAGAATTAAAGAGCAAAGATTATAATGTGTGTGTGTGTGTGTGTGTGTAATTAATAAGGGTCGGTTGCTACATTAAGTTGATTGGAAGCAAAGTAGCATGATTAAAATTATGATGATAATATTATTGTTGTAAGAACATACCCACCACTTATTTTACATGATGAAAAGGAAAGATCTGATTAATAATGGCATTCAAAAAGAAAAAACCTGCCATAACAAAAAATTTACGAGCCGCTTGTGAATTTTGGTTCCTTCATAAATAAAAACCAGTTTAAAATAGAACTGCTGATTTTTATTTTTTTTTGGATCTCACAAATATATCGATCTTTTTTTTTTTTTCTGTTAAGGTTCTTGAACTGACAAAATTATGTATCTTATTGACAGAAATAGTTAGAGTTGTGCACAAGTCCAAAATTATTAGCAAGGACATTTTATTCAAAAAAAAATATTTTAAATAATTTGAGTTTATTATGTAATAAATATTTTTCCTTTCCACTATCTAAATGGCAAGATAAAAAATAATTTTCATTGTGATTTACTGAAAGATAACAGATAAAATGTGTGAGTGTCAATATAATAACCCACCAAGTTCGGTGGAATTATAAATGGGTTCAGCCCCTCAATTTAATATCTTAACACATATATATCTTTCTATTAGAGATAATTTTTTATTTTGCCAATGACTTTTATTGCTGTTGTCGTTTTTTTTTTTTACTACTTACACGACTCAATTTTTATGATTACCATATAGACTTTGCTATTATTAATTAATTCAGATTTAAGTATTCTTAAACTTAGATAAAATAGTTTTTGAGGTAGTTTTCCCTATTTTTAATGTTTAAATGCGTGGACCCCATTTAAAAATGATTTAAAAATCAATACTTACATTAAGTTTCTTATATCAGTTATATTTAAGTTATCAAATCATATATGGATATATATTCTATTTTTTAAAATATTATCGTTTAATTATAAACTTAAATTAATATATATATATGATACACAACTAGATTGTTTCTTTTGCTGTCAGACCCGCTTGGGTATAATTTTTAGAGGATAATTTTAAGGATTTACGAGGTAAAAATGACTTTTAGAGTATAGTTTTTGAGATTTACGAGGTAAAAATGATTTTTGGAGAATAGTTTTTGGAGAAAAATGATAGTGTTTGGATAACTTCAAAACCTAGATTTTGACAAAAGTTTGGCAAACACCCCAAAGTTGTCCAGAAATTATTATGCATCAAAACTTAGTTTTTGACAAAAGTTTGTCAAACACCTACATTGCTATTATACATCAAAACCTAGGTTTTGTCATTTTGTCATAAACTTACTAAACACCCCTATTTTTTCCAAAAGTTATTCTATATCAAAACCTAGGTTTTGTGAAAAACTATTTTTCTTTTAGTTTTTTCTCTCTCCTCTACCATTATCAATATTTTTTCAGTATTAGTCAATATCTTTAAAATATTTTTTAATACCTTTTCAGTACTTTGAAATATTTTTACAATATTAGTCATTACCTTGAAATATTTTTTCAATATTGTAATTTTTTTTTCAAGATCAAAAAGTAGTTTTTCAATATCTTTTTAGTACTCGTTAGTATCATAAAATATTTTTTCAAGATTGCCAGTACCTGAAATATTTTTTCAAGATCCTAAAATAAATTTTTAAGACCATAAGAAGTATTTTTTTCAGTATCAATTAATATTAAATATCTTTTTAGTACTCGTCAGTACTCTGAAATATTTTTTCAAAATCAGTCATTACCATAAAATATCTTTTTATTTTTTTAAGATTATGAAATATTTCAAGGTACTGACTTATACTGAAAAAATACTTCATGATCTTAGAAATTTATTTTTTTAAAAAAAATATTTCAGGGCAATGACTAATCTTGAAAAAGTATTTAGGGTATTGAAAAGTACTAATAAATATCTTAAAAATATTGATTGGTACTGAAAAGATACTGATGATGGTAGACGAGAGAGAAAGAACTAAAAAAATAGCTTTTAAGAAAACCTAGATTTAGATGCAGAATAACTTTTGAAAATAAAACCTAGGTTTTATTTCCTTCCAAACAGGCCTAAAAATCAAGGTTTCAGAAGCTATTTTTCACAAAACCGAGACCAAGCTCCTCTCATATAGTTATCTCATAAATCCCAAAAGTCATTCTCCAAAAATTAATCCAAACGACATTGAAGAACTTGTTATAAGGAAAATAAAAAAATTTGACTTAACTCTTTTCCTAATTTAAATCCCTTCCATTCAACCTCTAGTTTTTGCAAAAGAGATCCACTCTGAGTTCATAAACTACTTGATGGTAGGACAGCAAGAAAAATAAAAATATAGCAATCTAAAAAAGGCAAAAGCCAGATTACAAAATAAAAATAAAAAGTTATGTTATAAAATATCACTGATAATTTGCTGCTGTATTACTCACTCTTCTAACTAATCTTTTGATTTTTGATTTTTTGTTTTGGGGCCAGCAACCAATCTTTTGAATTTTATACCTTAATTAACACGTTGTATCAAAAAGAAAAAACACGTGAATTTATTTAAATTTTCTAAATAATTTATAATTAAACATGATGCTTGTAATTCAGCTTATTAGTCATAATAACCAATCATAGTTATACAACTTTTGTACGGAATGACTTTAACAATGATAATTATGTTTTGTATTGAGTTGCGGTCTTGTTTGTACGTGTTTGCTTTAAAATAATTATTTTATTAGTTTCGATAAGTAACATCTTCCTATCCCAAATATAGGATAGGACTAATTTTTTTTTTGTATGTATTAAAAATGATAATTAAATTATTTAAAATATTTATATTTGTCATTTTTTCTCTAAAATATTTTGCCTAATTTATCAACTAACATATAATCTAAGGATACACAACATATAATATAATTAAGTAACTTATTTAACTTCTTTAATTTCTTTAAAAAATCAACTTTATTTTATATTTAAGGTTGAATAATTTATTTTATATTTAAGGTTGAATAAAGCATCATTGTTCTCTGTTTTTGTTTTTACTGCTTCCCCCTTTGGTTGGTAATCTAGTTTCTGGTCACAAGCTTGTAGCTATGAGTAGTGGTGGAAACATGTTAGGCTTATTTTGTAATAAGGTGGCCTGAGCCTGATCTATGACCTATTACAACTTTTATTTTCAGCCTAAGTCCAACTTGTACAAACACCTATTGAGATCAAGCATTGAACATCAACGAAAATTAGGCATGTTAAGATATTTTTTAAAATACAATTACTTTTTTTCAGATAGAATAATTACTTTTTTTTGAATAGGATAATTACCTTCTTTTTAGATTGATTAATTAACTTTTTTTTGTTAGCATAGAGTAATTAACACGCCTAATAGATTTCTTTGTAAGTCTAGACCTGACCTATTAACTAAAATAGATATTTAAATAAGCTTTGACCTAACCTTTTTTATTAACAGGCTATGCTTGATTAGACCCTTAACAGGTCAGATCATAGGCCCCTGACATGTCGCTTGGCCTTTTTTCACCATTAGCTATGAGGTTGTTGGTCTGAGGATAGGGATGAATGGCTGGGGTTTAAAGGGCGAAGGGTTGAAGTAGCATATAGGGCAAAACAGACAAAAGGGTATTTTTGAGATATTAAAAATACTCATGGGCAAAGTAGGTAACACAAACCAAAATATTACCTCTTCCCTCCAAATTACCCCACTTTTAGAGGGGGGGAATCAGATTCATTGCCTATCTTCTAAAAGATAGGCACTAAGAGCTCGTCCGATCTGGACCGTCCAGATCAGATCTGGATGGTCCAGATTTTATCTTTTTTATTTTTTATTTTTTGAAAAAAAAATATTTTAATAGATAAGAAACCTAAAATAAAGATAATCTTTCAATTAATATTTTTTTAGAAATGATTTTTTTTATTAAAAATAACTAATTTTAAAAAATAAAATCTAAACTGTTCAGATCTGATCTGGACGGTCCAGATCAGACAAGGATAGGCACCAAGATGGAACATGCATGCACCAAATTGCAAATGGAAGTAAACTATAAATAGGATAAGAATTGCTTGCCCTTAATTTCTATAAGAAGAGATTTCTCTACAACTTCACATGAAAAATTAAACAGAGGAGCAGCATTTGATTCTTGACCCATTACTCTTTGACTAGACAAAGAAACTGATCTTTATGTCATTTTCAAGAGGGTACGTACCTTGTTAGATATAATAATGTGCCTTCGGCGATCTTTCCTTGCTAGCTACTAGGATAGGATATGCAGGTCCTCATGGGTTGACGTTGACAAGACCAAGCTTAGATTATTGTTTTCATTAAAAAAGAAACAAGAAAATGAAAAGCTAAACCAAATAAAAAACGAAAATTTCAATTACATACCTCTTCAATTTTACAAACTTCCAACGTCATATGAATTTCTAAAAAGACTGATAGGATATGTGGATTTTTTTGAGTTTTACAAATTAAGGTGATTTTATAATTTTACTCTTAATTTTTTAAATAATTTTTTCTTTTAAAAAAAAAACCCTTACCGAAGGACCACCACACCATCGTCGGTGACTGGACTCCAAGAGTTGCCATTGCAATTCTTGAGAATTGCCATATTGACAATTCTGGCCATTCTCAAGAATTGCCATGCAATTGCACTCCCACGGCCATTGACTACTAGAGCTTGGTGGCTGGCACAGTGGCCCCCTGGTGAGGGGTAATTTTTTTTTTTAATTTTTTTTAAAACTAAGGATAAAATTGTAAAACCACCTCAATTTACAAAACCCAGAAAAGTCCACATATCCTTTCAGTCTTTCTAAAAATTCACATGACGTTTGGGAGTTTACAAAATTAGAGAGATATTTAATTAGAATTTTCCCTGACAAAAATCCATTATTATCAGTTCATAGAAACTGATGAATGTGCTTCCCGTCATCATATATTCTACGACTGAGTCAAATGTTGCTTCTGGATAACAAAGTCGTTTGGTGATGTACCTTTGAGTCTGTGGTCGTATGGTTATTTTAAGGGTTCATTTACTTATTATGGTAAGCAAACTCAATCTTTACTTACATTGGGCCATCAACTCAATTAATTTCATTGGTCTTAGTCTATTTTTCGTACCTCTTTCATTGTGAGATATTCAAAGTATATTTGGTTTCACACTGAACAGTGAAGGCTACCAAAATATCATGTTGGTTTTGGTGTAAGTAATTAATTTGTTTTGGTGTTTTTTAACGTAAAATTGTTTTGGTGTAAAGAAAACAATTGTTTAGATAAAAAAATTGTTTTCATGGTTGACCTAGGTTAGGTTGGATTGGAGTTGAGTCATCATTAGGTGGAATCTGAAAAACAACTCTAAAAATATATATAAGATAAGTTTTTGGGCCACAAAAAATTGAATTTTTTTTTTAAAAATGTATATTGATTTTAGTGTAAACTATTAGTTTTGGTGTTTTTTAAAGAATATGAAATTTATATACGTATCAATAAAGAGAATATCACCTTGAAAGGAATTATACTATAGGAAGTTTTAATTTTTAAATATATGAGTTTGCTAACTAATTTTGAAAAATTAAGAAAATTAGGTATTTGAAACAAATGTGTTTTGATTTTCCTAAAACACCTCTTTGATATGGAAAAACCATTTTGCATCTATGACTTTCTCTCTTAACTAATTTATTCAACTTTCTTCTATTAGCACCTAACAAAGTTATGATATTTAACAAACACAGAAAAATGTGTAGATACCAAATCAAAAATTTAGAAAATATAGGTACTTGTGAAATGATTTTCCCTTTTAATTTTATTCTCATTAACTAAATCCCCTTCAATATATATAATCAATAGAAGTCGTTTGAGAAGGAAATTTATGTATTTGAAAGATAAAGTAAATTTCAGGTACTATTATTTTTTCAGACTAGAAAAAGTCTCTCAGTTAGTTTATTGGTCGAATGTGATATTCCTTTCGCTCTTTAATGTGAAAAACTAATTAATTTTTTTATAGAGAAATTAAAGAATCTAAATAAATTACATTAAATTATTTATATTTATGATTTTTTTATAAATTAATTTATTCTAGTTTATATATAATTTAATAATATATAATATATATTACGATTAAATCATTTAATTTATATATTAAGGATACGAGCTAATATAATCTTCCAAAATACAATCTGAAAACTTCAAAATGATTGGGTTTTACATGTGGGCCCTAAACAAAAATTAGCGTTTGTGATTTATCTTCTCCTATTTCAATGGGTTTGTGATTGATCAATTGGCACTCAATTAACGTCGAGAAATAAAAATCCAGTCGCGGCGGGTAATTAGTTATCCACGTGTAATGAGGGTACACGTGGGGCCCAGCGGTTTCTCGCTTTCCGACGAAGGGAACGAATTAAACGAACAGGGAATATTTAAAATTTGGTCCACTTGGGGGCTGCAGGTTTGGGGCAAATATTTGGCCACGTGGAAACTATGAAATGACGAACGTGTCCTTTTCTTGAAGACCAAGCAAGTAAGCCAAAACTCCTGGTGGGTGTGGTGAAGCCAATTGAAATGAAATTGGCCGTTCTTCGCAAATTGTGCTTCCTGTTATGAATATACTGATTATGTGGATGTCCATTGACTCCCGGTCTCCAAATATTACAAGATGACATGGGACCCACGCATAGTACCATGCATAGTAGTTTACTATTTGGTGGGACCCACACACAAAATAATACAACTCACGGGAATGCATTCCCGTGAGTGTACAGTGAGTAATTAGGGGAATATTACATCAAATGACCCAAAGTGGAAATTACACTAAAGGCCCATTTTCCTTCTATAAATAGAGGCCTTCTGTAAACATTCAAATTACACTGAAATGAGAACTTCTCTCTACTCTCTCTCTCTCTAAAATCTCTTGTTCTTGTATTTACTTTTCATCAGTTTTATATTACGTTATCAGCACGAAGACTCTACCAAGGTAAGATTTTATTACCATCTCCTTTACTATTTGTTTATTTTTTCTATCTGGGATAATCTTAACCATGATATGGAATTAAAGTTCTACTTTTACCGATTATTTTGAACATCAGGTTCCATGGTTAAGATTTGAGATTATTTACTATTTACTATTCACAGTAAATAGTAATTTTTACTATTCATGTTAATTTTACCTTTTTCAGTAATTTTATATTTCTATTTATTTTGACTCCTTTATGGAAGTCTAGATTTAATATTTCAGTAATTTATTTTTATTCACTATTCATTGTGAATAGTAACTTTACTATTCACGGTAAATTTATATTTTACTATTTACAGTAATTTATTTATGTTTATATATTCTTCCCACTCCCTATTTATTAATTCATGGTGGCAACATTAAGCTCCATTTGTAATTTAATTTTACTGTTTTATTTATTTAATTCATGGTGGCGATACTAAGCTCCATTTGTTTAATTTAAATTCTTTACTTACTGCTTTATTTATTTCATGGTGGCGATATTAAGCTCCATACTGACTTTATTAATATTTACATTATGCCACTAACATTTAAATTTATGTTACTAACATTTATTTATGCATTTATTTACCTTTTATGGTGGCAACACTAATATTAGTGGGCTCCATTTATTTATGCATTTATTTACCTTTTATGGTGGTGGCACTAATAGGGCTCCATTTGTTTATCTTAATTCTTTACTGTTGTCTATATATTATATAATATATACATCATCTTTCTTACCTTCGGATGAGATAGGTCTCGCTGTGAGTTTACTCCCATTCCTATCTCATCTTATTTTTATTTTCTTAGCATGTTTATTTACCGTTCTTTAAATTATGTTTTAATTTATAATAAGATTTTATAATATGATTCTAATTATTTTTATTATTTTTAGTTTGAATCATGTCTTCCAACCTTTCAAATCTTGAATTTAATGCTCTTGACATCACCGGGAAGAATTATCTATCATGGGTTTTAGATGCTGAAATCCATCTTCAAGCAAAGGACTTTGGAAAGGCTATATTGCCAGGAAATGATGCGTCCCCTCAAGTAAAGGCTAAAGCTATGATTTTTCTCCGACACCACATTCATGAAAGTTTGAAAACTGAATATTTAACGGTGAAAGATCCATTTGAATTGTGGACTAGTTTGAAAGATAGGTATGATCATCAGAAAACGGTGATTTTGCCTAGAGCTCGTTATGAATGGATTCATCTCAGGTTACAAGATTTTAAAACTGTAAGTGAGTATAACTCAGCTGTTTTCAAAATAAGTTCTCAGTTAAAATTATGTGGTGAAAAAATAACTGATGAGGACTTATTAGAGAAAACTTTTTCTACCTTTCATGCTTCGAATTTGCTTTTACAACAGCAATATCGTGAGAAAGGTTTTAAAAAATATTCTGAGTTAATCTCATGTTTACTAGTAGCCGAGCAAAATAACGAGTTATTATTGAAAAATCATGAAAATCGTCCCACTGGATCTTCTCCATTTCCTGAAGCGAATGTGAGTGTACGGAATGATCATGGTCGTGGCCATGGTCGCGGTCGTGGTCGTGGCCGTGGTCGTGGACGAGGACGTGGAAATCGTGGAGGTAGAAATAATCATGGTCCTTATCATGGTGGAAGAGGTTATTATAGTCCTTATACCCACCAGAAAAAGATGAATAATGAAGGACAAAAGAATGATAAAGAAGGTCCTTCAAAAGTTGTTGAACATAAATGTTATCGGTGTGGTATGAAGGGACACTGGGTACGTAATTGTCGTACACCAGAACATTTAGCGAAACTTTATCAAGCCTCTATAAAAAAGAGTGTTAATAATGTGGAATGTGATGATAAGGCTCATAAAGATAATGATGTCAATGAGTCAAATGATGATGTTATGTCTCACTTGGAGGTGGAAGATTTTTATGATTAAATAAGTTTTGCAAAAATTGTAATAATTATTTTGTTTCGTTCTGACTTATTGCCAATTATGTATAATAAATATGTTTTTAATGCATCTTCTATATTGAATATGTTTTGATGCATTTCTTTTCTTTTAATGAAGCTCATGGACATTTCAAATATTGCACACAAGAATGAAGATATATGTCTCATTGATAGTGCAACGACACATACAATTCTTAAAGATAAGAAATATTTTTCACATCTAACAAATTGTAGTACAAGCATCAATACCATAGTGGGTAATACAAGATTGATTGAAGGCTCTGGAAGAGCAATAATAATATTATCCAATGGTACGAAATTTGTTATTAATGATGCTTTGTATTCCTCTAAGTCTCATAGAAATTTGTTGAGTTTTAAAGATATCCGTCGAAATGGATATCATATTGAGACTATAAATGAGGACAATAAAGAATATCTACAAATTGTTACTGTTAGATATGGTGAAAAATATGTTCTGGAGAAATTACCTATGTTATCTTCTGGTTTGTACTATTCAAGTATTAGTACAATTGAAATAAATGTTATGGAAAACCAGAAGCATGTTGATAAAGACATATTTATTGTTTGGCATGACCGGTTAGGCCATCCCGGGTCAATTATGATGCGACGTATAATAGAGAATTCATGTGGACATAACTTGAAACAGAAACAAATACCAAAATCCCATGATTTCTCATGTGATGCATGTTCCAAGGGAAAATTAATTATTCGGCCATCACCAACCAAAGTAGAAAGTGAGTCTCTCACATTTCTAGAACGGATACAGGGAGATATTTGTGGGCCAATACACCCACCATGCGGACCATTTAGGTATTATATGGTTTTAATTGATGCATCAACTAAATGGTCGCATGTGTGCTTATTATCTTCTCGAAACCTGGCGTTTGCGAGATTACTTGCTCAATTGACAAGATTAAGAGCACATTACCCGGATTATCCTATCAAGAAAATACGTCTTGATAATGCTGGTGAATTTACTTCACAGACTTTTAATGAATATTGTATGTCCCTTGGAATTGATGTTGAACATCCTGTAGCACATGTTCATACGCAAAATGGACTTGCAGAATCATTGGTAAAACGATTGCAACTTATTGCAAGACCTTTACTTTTGAAATCTAATTTACCAATTTCTGCTTGGGGCCATGCCATTTTGCATGCAACAATGTTAATTCGCATCAGGCCAACTAGTTATTTAAAATTTTCCCCCTTACAAATGGTTTTTGGTGAAGAACCTAATATTTCTCATATACGGACCTTTGGATGTGCAGTATATGTGCCTATAGCACCTCCACAACGTACTAAAATGGGTCCTCAAAGAAGAATGGGAATTTATGTTGGGTATAAATCTCCTTCAATTATAAAATATTTAGAACCATCTACAGGAGATTTATTTACTGCACGATTTGAAGATTGTCATTTTAATGAATCAGTTTACCCAACATTAGGGGGAGAAAATAAGCAGTTGAATAAAGAGATTAGCTGGAATGAATTATCATTGGCTCATTTTGATCCTCGTACAAAACAATGTGAACTAGAAGTTCAAAAGATAATTCATTTACAGAATTCAGCTAATCGAATGCCAGAAGCATTCACTGACCCAAAGAAAGTGACAAAGTCACATATTCCAGCTGCTAATGCTCCTATTCGAATTGATGTCCCTGTAGGACAACCGATTACAAATGAATCAAAAGCACGCCTTAAGCGTGGTAGGCCTATCGGTTCCAAAGATAAAAATCCTCGAAAAAGAAAAGAAGTTAAAATTATAGATGGCCAAGTCGAGGATAATCAAGAAAAAAGCGTAGCTCTGGATGAGCCACTTTATAAAGAGAAATTATCTCCAGAGGAGAATATTGAGGCCCCAGAAGAGATCCAGGTATCTGAAATGTATGAAAATAATGAGATCTCAATAAATTATGTCACAAATAATATCAAATGGAACCGTAATGAAGTCAACATTGATGACATTTTTGCTAATCATATGGCATATGATGTGATGAATGAAGAAGAGGATCATGAGCCAAAATCCATGAGAGAGTGCCAACAACGAAAAGATTGGCTCCTATGGAAAGATGCCATTAATGCAGAATTAAAATCATTGGCAAAACGAAAAGTATTTGGACCTATAGTCCATACACCTAAAGATGTAAAGCCAGTTGGATATAAATGGGTTTTTGTACGGAAAAGAAATGAAAAGGGTGAAATTACAAGGTATAAAGCACGCCTTGTAGCCCAAGGCTTTACACAAAGACCTGGCATAGATTTTGAAGAAACATATTCACCAGTAGTGGATGCAACTACTTTTCGTTATTTAATTAGCCTAGCAGCAAATGAAAGGCTTGATTTGCATCTAATGGATGTTGTGACTGCCTATTTATATGGTTCACTTGATAGTGATATCTATATGAAAGTTCCTGAAGGACTCAAGATGCCTGAAGCATTTAATTCAAATTCACGAGAACAATACTCGATCAAATTAAATAAGTCCCTGTATGGCTTGAAACAATCAGGGCGCATGTGGTATAATTGCCTTAAAGAATATTTGTTGAAAGAAGGGTATAAAAATGACCCGATATGCCCATGCAGTTTTATAAAAAGATCGAGAAATGAATTTGCTATAATTGTTGTTTATGTTGATGATATCAACATTATTGGAACTCCTGAAGAGATTACAAAAGCCATTCATTGTTTGAAGAAAGAATTTGAAATGAAAGATTTAGGTAGGACAAAATTTTGTCTTGGATTACAAATTGAGTACCTGAAGGACGGGATCTTTGTACATCAAGAAACTTATACAAAGAAGGTCTTGAAACGATTTTATATGGATAAGTCACATCCATTCTGTACTCCAATGGTTGTAAGATCTTTGATAAAAGAAAAAGATCCATTCCAACCCCAAGTAATTAACAAAAAAGGTGTAGAACAATTACTTGGTCCAGAAGTGCCATATCTTAATGCTATTGGGGCACTAATGTATCTTGCTAATCACACAAGACCTGATATAACATTTGCTGTTAATTTATTAGCAAGATATAGTTCTGCACCAACACAAAGGCATTGGAATGGTGTAAAGCGTATTTTTCGTTACCTCAGAGGTACTATGGATATGGGGTTATATTATTCAAATGTATCTAAACATGAACTGATTGGTTATTCAGATGCTGGATTTATGTCTGATCCACATGATGGAAAATCACAAACAGGTTATGTATTTACATGTGGAGGTACAGCAATTTCATGGCGATCTATGAAACAAACTATATCAGCCACTTCATCTAATAATGCAGAAATCTTAGCAATGCATGAAACAAGTCGAGAATGTGTGTGGTTGAGGTCAGTAATTCATCATATACGAACTACTTGTCATTTATCTTCTGGTAAAATGGTTCCAACAGTTCTATATGAGGATAATACTGCATGTATTGCCCAACTTAAAGAAGGATACATCAAGGGCGATAGAACGAAGCATATTTCACCAAAATTTTTCTTTACTCGTGATCTTCAACAGAATGGTGAAATAGATATCCAGCAAATCAGTTCAAGAGAAAATTTGGCAGATTTATTTACCAAGTCACTTCCAGAAGCAATCTTTGAGAAGCTTGTCTATGGTATTGGTCTTCGAAGACTTAAAGATCTCAACTGATGTTATCAGAGGGAGTAATACTGATGTTGTCAACAGGGGGAGTTGATACACGTTGTACTCTTTTTCCCTTATCTAGGTTTTGTCCCACTGGGTTTTTCCTAGAAAGGTTTTTAATGAGGCAGCACTGGATAGTGTATCAATGAGTGATGTACTCTTTTCTTTGGCTAGGTTTTTATCCCACTGGGTTTTTCCTAGTTAAAGTTTTTAATGAGGCACATTCATAAATGGACATCCAAGGGGGAGTGTTATGAATATACTGATTATGTGGATGTCCATTGACTCCCGGTCTCCAAATATTACAAGATGACATGGGACCCACGCATAGTACCATGCATAGTAGTTTACTATTTGGTGGGACCCACACACAAAATAATACAACTCACGGGAATGCATTCCCGTGAGTGTACAGTGAGTAATTAGGGGAATATTACATCAAATGACCCAAAGTGGAAATTACACTAAAGGCCCATTTTCCTTCTATAAATAGAGGCCTTCTGTAAACATTCAAATTACACTGAAATGAGAACTTCTCTCTACTCTCTCTCTCTCTAAAATCTCTTGTTCTTGTATTTACTTTTCATCAGTTTTATATTACTTCCTCTTTTTTTTTTTTTTTTTGGTTCGGTGGTTAAATCACTCTTCTTTTTGAGGTTACTTATCACTTCATCATCTTTTCTTTCCTTATTTTTAACACTACAAAAAGGATGCCGTTAAATAATATTAAGAATTAAAAAATAATTGGTCTATCCTTATTATTTTACCTAATTTATAATCAAGTCCTTAATTTTTTTTTTCCTTTTCATTGAGTCCTTACAATTTTTTTCAGATAGTGCTCATGATATGTTAATTAGGATTAATGTGGGTGTTAAATAACTGACATCTAAAGGAAAAAATTATAGGACTCATGTTTATTGATTAAGAAAGTACCATAGAAATATTATTTTTGGTGAGACATAAAAAAGTATTCTGTGTCAACAGTGAAGTTAGGGTAGACAACTCCCTGCCATGTTTATTTTTAATTTTTTATATTCATCTTGTAAATTTAGAATCACATTATTGCCAAAAAAAAAATCCATTTTGATGCTAGCTTAGGTATGAGGGAAAAAATGGATTATTTTTTAGATCCGAAGTTAAAACACTACCAAATGCCACATAGCTTAATACTAAGAAAATCGCCATATTTATAATTATTTTGGTTATATTAAATTTTTTTAGAGGAATTAAGAGCATTGTTGTCAAATTCATGAGTTAACTCCCTGGGTTTACAATTTTATGTTTATAACTTATAGAATCGTATTAGTTTATATTTATCATAAACTCAAATAAACTTATGAGCTTACGCATAGCGTTTACCATTTTTACGTTTTTATCTTATAAAATTGCGTCAACTCACTCTTAAACTCGTGTCAGTTTATTCATTTTGATCATATGCAATGGTTTTATAGATGAACTTCATAGAAGTTTCTTTTTTAGATGTGATAAATTATAAATGTTGATGGATTTAATTTTAGTTATTTATATTTAAAATATATTTAAATTAAATTATTGTCTTTTTATTTTTTATTATATGTTTTTAACACCTATTAATAAAGTAAATTTTTACAAGCTTACTATTTGAGTTTACTATCTAAGTTCACATCTTTGTCAATTTACTTAAATTTACGAATTTAACAACCTTAATTAAAAGAACTAAAAGAGTGTAGAATTTGTGAAAGTCATTTAACTCAACTAACACCAAACACCTCCTTAAAACTTGATTTAATGTAATTGCAAGTGTGACCTTTAATAAATATGATAGGTATGTGAGTTTTTTCACATGGGTAACTTGGGTGAAGGAAGACAAAAAAAAAAAAAAATAGAGAAATTGTCATGAAAGCAAAAAATTAATTTTAGTCAAAAACCAAAAAATTCTAAAATTTCACTGCAAGATCAATGACCAAAATCAGTGTTGTGGGTAAAAAGATAATAATACCCCTTACTTCTTCTGGTTTTTTTTAAAAAAAATTAATTCAGAATGTTTTGATCCTTAACTAAAATTAATTCTATCTTATGGTCCTTTAACAACATTCTCTAAAAAAAATGAAAGGGTTTTAAATGTGCCTCACGAAACATCCATTTTGCCTCCCCCACCCTTCATTTCATGTTTTCTTTTAGCTTTTTTTTTTTAAAAAAAACAAATTAATAAAAATTAGCTTCTTCACCATAAGATACGCAATCTGAAATATTAAATATATTATAATTTTTTATTATATTTGATAGAATGAGGGGTTTTTAATTATTTGAATTAGTTTTCATTTTTAATTGTTGTCAGATTCTTAATAAAATTAAGGGTTAAGGTGCAAAAATACATATGAGCTTTTTTCCCAGGAGCGCTCAGCACCACGTTCTTTTTTTAGAGTAAAAATACACATGTGGTTACTATTTTGGAGCAAAAGTCACAGTAACATAACAGTGAGACGTGACCTTTGCTCTAAAATAGTAACCACGTATGTTTTTTTTGCTAAAAAAAAAGCACATGGTGCTGGGCGTTCCCTAAAAAAAAGATCATGTGTATTTTTGCTCTTTAACCTTAAAATTAATTTAATAATGTGAAATTGATAATATAGATTTCAAATTAAGATGGATTCTCTAATAATATCTTGCAAGATACCCATAAAAAATTATTTAATAAGGTCGTTTAATTTCATTTCACAATATCCTCGATATGTTACATTCATTGATCTCAATTATATTTTGTATGAATCAATTTAATAGGAAATTATATTCCACCAAAAAAGCACACGTGTGTCTTACCCTATAATTTACTTAAAACTTAAGTTCACATTGAAAGTTTTGAATAAGTAATTCTTAAAAAATTTAAATTATTAATGGTAAAAAAATTCAAATTAAAACAAAAATCAGATTATGAAAATATTTCATTCAATAAATTCCACCTACTTGGAACTAACTCACTCTATTAACTGATGGGTTACCATCAAATAACCCCAAAATAAGGTCATTAAGGTGGGAGGAATCACCATTAATCAGGTCCAATATGTTATTCATTCCAATTAAATATAGATATTTATTGTAAAATATAATTAAATACCAAGTTTACCCATGAGATGGTTGTGCGTTATTTGTTAGCGGATAGGGAGAAACGTGAAATCAGGGGTGAGGGTAATATGGAACTTTCAAATATTACAAAATTAAATTATTCTCAACTTTACATGCTGGCCGATGAAGGAATGTGGAGGGTTGTTGCAATCTCCGCGGATTTCAGTAACAGAAAAATCATGAATATTTTCCCTTCAAACATATAAAAAAATATTGTTTTATTATAAATTAAAATTCTGTATATTTGGCTTCACGCGCCTTGCCGGATCCGAACTTAATGACAAAGTGTGATTATGTGATGGGTCCCATCTTCATCGCTGAGCGTGTATGACACGCATGAAAAAGGAGTTTCACCTTGACTAATCGCTATTAAAATATTTTAAAAAAAAATCAAAGGTCTATAACTAATTTCAGAGAAAAGTTTATTGGGAAAATTGATTACAACGCCCAAGAAAGCAAAATAATTACAAAAAAGGCCCAAGAAACATTCACATGCATTTTTTCAAAAAACGTTAGCAACTACATCAGTAGCGGTTAACAACTATATCAGTCCTCATTAACAACTAAATCAGTCTAATTAACAACTACATTTTAACAACTACATCTGTAGCAATTAGCAACTATGTCCGTACATTTTTTTTTGAAAAAATGCCAGAAAAGGCCCATATGAATGTTTCTTGGGCATTTTTTGTAATTATTTTGCTTCCTTGGGCCCTGTAATCAATTTTTCCAAGTTTATTTGTTTCCTAATCCTGTAAAATAAATTTTTAATATTCTAATCTTGATATTATTAAAAAAAAATACTGTTATTAAAATTTTGGTTTTTTTATTTTTTATTTTGTGTTAAAGTAGCAGCCTCTCATATAAATCAAGACATAAAAAATGTTATGAGTTAAACCAAAGGCTCTGAAACCCATGTTTTCATTTATATCTGTTATTATATTTATATCATGATTCATGATAAATATTGGATCAATATTAATATAATATATAAAATGGCATTACTAAAAAAATGAATTATACCCTACTTTTTCAAAGTCTATGCTCAAAAAAGCCTCACTTATATCCGATATTAATTAGCAAGTAAAATTAATATTAAGGAAAGATCAATAAAAATTTGATTATAACCTAGTACAACTAAAACTTGTTTAAATTTTTTAGAAATTTAATTTATGGATTTCAAATTATCAAAACTCCATCGCTAAATTAAATAATTTTTAAAATATATACTATATATATAAAAAAGGGGAAAGCTCTAAACCCGGCGTTAAGGCTCGCAATATAGTGTGTCACTGTGTGTTCAATTTTCTGTGTTGATATAACCCAGAGCGACTCTTGCTCTTCGGCTTTAATGGCGTGAGAAATTACGCGAACTGCTTACCTACGCTACCCAGTTTTCGTCTGAAAATCCTTCAATCTTTGCATGCCTCACCACCAGTTCACTGATAATATCCAAATGTGATCGTTACTGATGAAATTGAAGTCTCCATCACCACCAAAAATACCATCTCTATTTAAACTACTCCGCAAGAGCCGAATGATTGATAATGGTAATCTCGTAATGAGATGTGTTATTGAACTGTTGTAATCGATATCTGTAAAGGGGTTTTCTGTTTCTGAGATTGCTTTGATTGCTTGGGGTCAGCTTTTTTTTTTTTTTTTTGATTTTTTCCGGCGGTATCGGTTGGTTTGTTTTTATTGTCTCTGTGTGAAGGCCTTGAGACAGGGACGAGATGAGAGAAAACATGAAGAATGACGAAGAGCTTGAGAAGCTGTTAGATGAGATCCCTCAGATAACTTCGTACAATCTTCTTCATCAGCATCCTCATGGTTATGATGGGGATGACAGACAGGCTATTCATGGATTGTATGGTATGTATGATGATGATCTGCTTAATCATATGAATCAGTATCCACATGTTTCGTCTCCTGTCAGTGGATTTTCTCTGCTATCAGATGGGTCTTCCTCAAGCCCGTTCTCTGGTAGGCATATTTTCTCTGGCAATGGATCGCCAACGCCACTCCCATTAGAGGAGCTTAAATCTCTCACATCTTGTGAGGGTTTTAGCTGCACCAAAAGTTTCTGCTTGGATTCTGAAATGCCTGATTTAACTCTTAGGAAGAAGGATAATGAAAACTTGGTTGATGAATCAGACCTCTGCACCAGTTTGAGAAGAATGCATTTTAACAACCAACATGATAAGTCTTATAATTGGAAAGATGCATCAACAGGCACAAATGGGCTTCCTTATCCTGACTGTTTGGATGGAAATAATCCCATCAATGTTTATAAGCAAGAGGAATATAACAATTTCAAGAGAGCATTTCTTAACCGTAAGGTCGTTGAATCCTCTTTTCCTAGCAGTCCTGTAAGTCCTATGAGACCTGATTCTGAAGCAGCCGTTGGCGTAGCATTTCCAGGATTTCCCCATGCCGGTTTATTTGGAGCACGACACTCTCCCAGAAGACCTGACATTATGAGGTTGCAATCAAATGACTTTAGAAGCTCAATGGACTCTTCTAAGCACAGAGGACAGCTGATCAATAACTTCTGTTATGGGGGAAATCTAGCACCAGAGCTTACAACTTGTTTGAGTGGACACTATATATCTGATACTTCAACTGATCCACATCAAAATGGGATGAGTTTGATGCATGAGAGGAGCATGTCAAGATTCCCAAATTCTCCCATTCCTTCTAATTTAAGGCCATATTTGAGTACTAAAAGCTTACAGCAGCAAAACATTCCTAGCTCTAATACAAGAGCTTTCCCACTTTCAAACACAAGAATTCCACAATCAGGTATGGATTCTATTACAAGTGAGGGGAGCTTCATCATCCAAGGTGAAGGTTTAAATTATGCCAGTAGCAAGGGTTTTGATCATCCAAGGGGTCAGAGTAGGGGTGCTTTGCGTGAAACTGGCCATAAAAAGCATTTACGCAGGTCAGAGCCAGATATCCGGCGCCAGGTTTTGGGAAATTGTGAAATCCCTCAGAGTGATAGGATTGATTGCTCATTCTCCTTACTACCCAAGTGTAACTCCCTAGCAGAAGCTAGAGGGTACATATATTTAATTGCCAAAGATCAGCAAGGCTGTAGATTTCTGCAAAAAATGTTTGATGAGGGTACCCCAGAAGACGTTCAAGTAATATTTAATGAGATAATCAATCATGTTGTTGAACTTATGGTGAATCCTTTCGGAAATTACCTTATGCAGAAGTTGTTGGATGTGTGTACTGAAGAACAAAGGATGCAGATTATACTCATTGTTACTCTAGAACCAAGGCAGCTTGTCAGAATCTCTTTAAGCACTCATGGGTAGTGATGCTATGCAACTTATGCAATTAATTGAATATTTGCTTGGTCTTCTTAGTTTTAATTTGACATTATCTACTTTTCTTTTGTCAGCACCCGTGTGGTACAAAAGCTAATTCAGACTCTCAAAACAAAACAGCAAATTTCATTAGTTGTGTCAGCCCTTGAACCAGGATTCTTGGAACTTATCAAAGATCTAAATGGAAATCATGTGATTCAACGATGTTTGCAGTTCCTAGGCAATGAAGATAACAAAGTATGATTTCTTTCTTTGCTAGTAGTTTATTAATTGGATGGTACTGCAAAAATCTGTATGCCTAACTCTTGTCCATACACTAAGCCTTTTATGTATCAATTGTGTTCATTGGGCATATGAATTGAATCTATATATGCTGGCAAATTTTGATTAACCAAAATCTGCAGGTTCTGTGTTCAATGTCTTTCTCGCATGGAATGGAAAAGATATTTGTGCATTTTTACGCAGCTGGATTTCTGTTGTCTGTAACAAGAGGTGTCAACAAGTTTATATGATAAGTTTAGAATTATACAAGTCACTAGCAACTTCTATTATACAAGTCTCATATTATGTAAGTTTAGACTTATATAATAAGCAGTATAAATCGGACTAAATAAATGGTAGAAATGGAGAAGCATTAGATGGCCCTTAATGAGGTTTTCTTTTTCAACAATTCTAATCTTGAATTTATTTATAGGAAGATAAAGAATTTAA
Organism: Acacia confusa; assembly: GCA_037074495.1. Classification (NCBI taxonomy): domain Eukaryota; kingdom Viridiplantae; phylum Streptophyta; class Magnoliopsida; order Fabales; family Fabaceae; genus Acacia; species Acacia confusa. The sequence continues at coordinate 7,270,744 of CM073504.1, read as the reverse complement.
ACTGTAAGGCTCATCCATAAGCTGATAAGATCATGATTTGTTAAAAGTATTCCACAACTCTTCTGTCTACAGCACCACAGTCATAGTTTGTGAAAGATCATGAACTAATAGAGTCCAAGAACGTTAAGCTATTGGTTAATTTTTTTAAAATAAAATTAGTAAACTGGATTTCTGTTGCCTTTACCTCTTTTTGGTAAATGTAGTCCATGTCAGATTAATACATTGTAACAATGATGTAGATCTAGAAGCCAATGAAACTCTGGTGATATCAGCTAAAGGGCATGCGATTTGTGATTGAATTGAAGTTTACTTTGGGATTTGTCACATATTCTTTAATGTATAGCCTGGTGATGTGATGCAAATAATAACAAAAAGGCATAGATCTCTTGCAATGTAAGAGTTGTTCCTGGTTCATATCCCTATCTGATGATTAACATCCTTTTAGTTAACTGTGTATGGTTGATGCACTAGTATTTTTTGTTCTTTCTGAGTTCAATGCTTTGATGGGAATATATGCTAGTTGAAACATTAGTCATTAATGCAATTTCTGTTGCTCTCATTGTTAAGGTGTGAAAAAACTGTGTTGAGCTGTGAAAAAACTGGAAAATATAAAATGCGAAATTGATTTTTTCCTTGTGGAAGTATTACATTTTTCCTGTTAAACATTGAACAGTTTATATTTGTTGCTGCCGCAAAGTATTGCATTGAGATTGCAACTCATCAACACGGTTGTTGTGTTCTCCAAAAATGCATCAATCATTCAAGTGCGGAGCACCGTGAAAGACTAATTGCTGTGATATCTGCTAATGCTCTTCTGCTAGCTCACGATCAATATGGGTATTTTTTCTCTTTGAGCTCAAATCCTTTTAAGTTGGAGTTTAACTTGTAGTATATCATTTTCAATGTATAAACCTTTTATTTTTTAATTTTTTCTGTTGAGGCAACAATCTTTACTATATTGAATCATCTTCTCAAGAAATATGCATGGAACATTTCAATTTACTTGCATACAAATGTGGTAATCGTGCTGCCATTTAATTTTCAAAGAAAGCTTTAGTTTCTGCACATATACAATGATTACTCGCTTCATCTTAAGCTGTAGAAACTGTTGAAGGATGAAACATCCGTGAACTCTATTGTCTATTTCATTATAAGCCCTTTTCTTTTTCAACACCCGTTTGCTCTCTCTGCACATGATATATAGTTATCAAATCAATCCAGCCTCACTAAGTACAATAAATCTTTGCCACTAATTCTTCATTGACTTATTTCATTTAGACATTACTTAAGAGAGAATTAGACATATCGTCCTTTTCCCTTTTGGATTTTCCTTTCCAGGTTTCACCTAATTACCTTTGTTTTGCTCTGCAGAAATTATGTTGTTCAATATATCTTAGACTTGAGGAATCCTTATGCCACTGCTTGTATAGTTTCACAATTTGAAGGTCACTATGTTCAACTGTCAATGGAGAAATTCAGCAGCCATGTGGTTGAAAAATGTTTACTTGTATTTGAAAGTGTGAACCAGTCAAGAATCATCTGGGAACTGCTCTCTGCCCCACACTTTGAACAGTTGCTTCAGGACCCTCATGCTAACTATGTTGTTCAATCAGCTCTTCGATATTCTGCGGTATGTAACATAAGCATGATTTTTTTTCCCTCTTGCTTCACTGATGCTAATATCTTGAGGTCATAGCAATAATGCTGTTAGACAAAACCATGATAGATTAATCAGTTCAAAATATTGGCATGCCTTGTTCTCTCTTCATTAAAATTGGGCTCATTACGTCCTTCATCTAATTCTACAAGTGCATGCCAATGCATTTTCTAATTGATATTAGCATTTATCAAGCTTCATTAATGGACTTTAATCCTCCGTTGGCTCTGCTTTTCTTATGTTTGAATTTTCCTTCTAAACTAGGGTCCAGCGCAAAATGCACTAATCGAAGCAATAGAATCCCACAAAGCTGTTTTGCGAAATATTCCGTTCTCCAAGAAGATTTTCTCTCAGAAGTTCTTGAAGAAGTGATGTACATTCTCCCCTAAGGCTAGAAGTGTTGTTGTTGTTCTATATTACCAAAGCTGCATCCAGCCGCTACCATTATAATATATATATGCATTCTATGGTTATTTAACTGTAAGTTGGTACTGCTCATAACCATACAAAAGATTAACTCTTTAAAGAAGTGCTTGTCCTTCTGGTCAGCTGGAATCTGTAAAGAGAAAGGTTAAGACAATTTTGCTGTTGAAAGTTAAGTTTCTAGACATGCTTCTGCACTATTTCTAATATCTTGTATTTTAACATTCTGAATATGATCATCCTGTTAATTATGAAGACTGTACAGTTTATAGAATGTTAGGATGTTTTTGCTGTCACTGTGTAAAGTCCTCTGAGGACGCTCTCTCAGAATAACTCACTCTGTGTTGTGGGCAAAGGGGATGATGGATCATGGAGCTAAGTTCTTTCCTTGTTTTTTTTTTCTTTTTAAAAATCTCATTTAGTTCCATATTTTGCTTAGAATTGTGGGACCAATTTTATGAAGTTATGTGCTTATATTGTTCTTGCATCCTCCTCTAGGTAATGGTTTGTTCCATATTTTTTTTTTTTAAAAAAAAAAATATATATATATATATATATATCAGGACGGTTTGAACTTTTAACATGTACTCACTTTTCATTTTATTTTCCGTAATTTTTTATTGTAGGAGGAAGATTTGTTTATTTTCTGAATAATAATAATAAAAAAATCTTCTTGAATATTGAGATAAAAAAGCTACTTAATAAAGAGTTCTTCTAATGTTTTATATAAATTGTTAAGATTTGATGAATTGACATTTGTAAGACTATAATTTATTTGGTTATCCGTGTGAATTTTTCTGTAATATTTATATCATCATTTCTTAGTGAAGATACTTAACACGCACTGATTATTTCTTTTATTAGATGAAGTTTCTATAAAACTTGAGAAGAGGAAAAATAATGCATGAATGTGATTAGATTTAGACAGAGACTTTGCCACTCATCCCAGCAATGTGGAAACCAACCACTAACCTGTTAATTAGTTAAGTGATGAGACTGATCATGCAACTCATCTGTGGGGTTCATAGTGGGGCCCTGAGGCAACTTTCTGGTCAAGTTATATAAAAATAAGTTTGGACAAGGCTTAATTATATTTTATTAAGGTCTTGTTTGTATTGATGTTGGCAAAAATGACTTATGTTGCAACTAATTTTTTCATACTAAAGTTGGGGTATAAGTTAATGGATGTAATGTGATTTATGTTTGGATAGATTTTTTTTTAGATAACATATTGAGAATTCAGTTTCATAAGTTTCAAATATGAAGAAATATTAAATACTGAAAGCTAAAAAAAGTTGCTTCAACTCTAAAGTTATTTTTGAGTAAAAAAATCAGTTGCCTTAAAAAACTATATCAAATATTATTTTTTGATTCACCTTGGGCTTGAAGTTCTTTTGCCGCTAGAAGTTAGTTTAAGATAGCTCCAAATGTGTCTTGGTTTCTCTAAACTATTATATTTAATCCATGCATTGGTCCTACCCTTTCATTTGGAGCTCCTTTGATATAGGTAATTAATAAAGATACTTTTGGCAAAACATTATAAATTTGGGAGGTTTAAACTAAAGTGAACAACTTGTCTAGCTCCTATATATAGAAAAGAGGTACTTTTTTTACTTCTTATTATAAGGCACCAACTGACAATTCTCACAAACCAATAAAATAAGTTAAAGTTGATAAAATTGTTCTAAAATTTAAGTAATTTCCAATATTACTTTGCTAATTACACTAATTCTAATATTATATTATTATTACTCTCATCCACTACCCTTATTAATTATGGCATACATAAGAAAAAAAAACAATTAGTAATCCTTGGAAATAAGTAAGTGCCTTATAAAAAGAACCAAATATACTTATTAGTTGGTGTCTTGTAATAAGAATTAGAGGAAGTAGTATAATATATGGTTCATATAATGTGGTATCCTTCTTTTGTTTAAAATAATGAGTTAAGGTGAAAATATATCCTGAAAGTTTTTGTTGAGGAACAATGTTATTCTGCAAGTCTTTTTAGGTTCAATATTATCTCAGAAGTTTCAAAACATAGCAATATTCACTTATAATGTTGAAAACATTTTTATACAAGGGAAGGAGAAGGGAGTTCGTTACCTCGGTTCAGAACTCTTCATGTGGTCATTAATCACTTCATCGATTCAAGGCATGTTATTTTCCTTCAATGTCAAATGTTTATTTATTTTTAAAATAAAAAAAATCATAAAATGATATGAAATTTTATACTAAAATAAAAAAGGAAAATTTAATTTATAGATCCATAAAATTTCACCTGATTTTTAATCAAACCTTTTAATTTTGTTTTCCTTTTATTTATTGGGTTATTTTAGGTTTTTCAATTATATGCATTGGTTCATACATTATAGGGTTAAAGTGCAAATTTGACCTTCAAATTTTCATTCATGTTGTATTACTTTAGAAGTTTTTTCATATTTAATGTTAAACTTTACAACGTAGTAATTTTGACCCATAATGTTAAAAAAATTACATTTAAAAAGTTAATGTTGGTCGTTAACTTTTTAATATAAATGAGCAACATTGCTCCATTTTAAACTTTTGAAGGAAAATTGAACATAAAAAAAAAAAGGGTACTTTTGCTCATTAGTGAAAACTTCCAAAGTAAATTTACATCTTAACCCTGTATTACTAGAACCTAATTAAAATAAGGTGAAACTATAACAACATATAATTCATGAAATTGTAAGGATTTAATAAAAAGAAGAAAATTATGAGGATTGAATTAAAAATAAGGTGAAAATATAACAACCCATAGATTAATTTATCTGGGCATGATTTAAAATAATTGTGGGATTTGTATAGATGTTCTCCCTTGCTTGTTGATTAACAACTAATAGGGATACTAGATTTGCATCAAAGGTTAGGAGCTTTAAGTCATAGCAACGTGAACAAAAATAATCTCATTTTATCACTCCATTGAGTGCTTATTTGATTTCCTTTATTTATTTATTTATTTTTGATGAAGTGATTTCTTTTAGGGACGGTTTGGTATAAAGGATTTGGAAGGCCGGGGGAGGGAAAGTTTTTATGAATGAAATTTAAAAAAATTGGAGAGGTGGGATTAAAAGTTTTCAATTAATTTTTGTTACTCTTTTATCATAGATATCATATTTATTAAAATTTTACAACCCCAATTTTTTATTTTTTTTTTTAAAAAAATTCAACTCAAAATTTTTTTCCACCTCCCACTTTTTCCCAAAGTGATTTTGTATTGTATAATATTTAGATATGAGAAAAAGTTTGGGAAAATCTCATCAGGCCTCAAGTTATGAAAATATTATAAAAAAAAATTTTGAGCATTTTCTTATATTATTTCAAAAAAATGTAGTTGTTAACAATTACTAATATTGTTAATAAAATGTAGTTGTTAACAATTACTAATATAGTTATTAACATGTATTGATTTACAACACAAGCATTGTTACTCCACCAAGAGGCTCCTCTGCATCGTCAATATGACCTCTGTAATATTTCAACCTGCACCAACTTGAGGCTCCCTTGCATCGTCACTTTAAGCAACAAATTCGTCAGTATTTGTGGTGGGTCATCAAGCAAAGTCGCAAATCTGAGGTGAGGGAAGCCAAGAGTGGCGCAAGAGCTTTGTCATTGAGGCTGAAGAGAATTAGAGAGGAAGAGAGAGGTGCAGAGAAGGAGAAGAAGATTTTAAAGGAGGAAATATGAGATATGAGATTTGGGAGGAAAATTATGAGACAAAGGAAGGAAGGGAGAGGGATTGAGAAAGAGGAAATGGGTTTTTGCTGTTGAAACTTATAAGAGGAGGAAGAGGGAGGAAGGAGGTGAGGTATGACAGAGGAGTGCGACGGCGGACGTCGACTAGGACGATTGTGTTGTGGTTGGGGGGAGGGAATGAAGATGATGCTGAATTTGCAGATGGTAGGGGTAGGGTTGGGATTTTCATTTTTTAAAATAATAAATTAATTATAGTTGGCATATGTGGATTATATATCTTTTTATTTTTTTCCCTCTACTGTTGGACATTATTAAAAAAAGTATGTTGCACTAAGTTAAAATAAGAAATAAGTTTCAATTGAGTCAAAAATTCAAAATTATAAGACTATATGATTAATTTTTTTCAGTTTTTTTTTGAGAAAGAGTGAATTTTATTAATATACAAACCACTTTCTTTGGTTTTTTTTTTATTTTAAAATTCATGTCATAATAATAAGTTTTATCTTCTTGTTTGGGCCACCGATCACGAGTTCGCTAGTGGGGGGAAAAAACAAAACGAAGAAATGGGGACAAAGAAACCAAGTGGCAGTTAAAACTTTAGAGAGAGAAAGAATAACAACAAGTGGCAGCCATGTTTAAGTTTGACATTAAGAATTAATTATGACTAATCACTACTCCAAAGCAGGAGCACAAGTCGCCGCGCGCATGACACGTACTACGCCTACCGCGTGGATAACAGCGCCCAAGAAAGTGGTCCCACACCTACTTGTTGGTCTCTCCGCAACTCACGGCATACGTGGACCAATAGCGTCGCAGTAAGTGATCGGATCTGAGCGCCTCGCTCCCGTCCACGAATTCTGATATTCCCCCTCCCTACGCCTTGATCTCCTCGCCACGTGGCACATCCTTCGTGATTCCTTTCGCTTAGATTATTATTATGAAAAACAATGAAATATTCTCCACCAAGAAAAACAGCCAAAAACAATTGAACAAAGCCAAAAAAAAGTTCTGCTGGACGCTGGTTTTCTTCTCCGCTGAAAAGAGAGTTCTAGAAACTCCTAGGTATTCTCACTTTCAGATGCGAACAAGAGCCTGAACTACTTTCTTCTGTAGTGGTGAATTTCAGTGCTGTGACTGGAGATAATTCTCTGCTGGCTTTTTGTCTCGGAAACTTCGGATTTTTCCTGGAAAATTTGTTCTTCAGGTATGTTTGCCGGAGTCAGGTGGATTTTGCAGATTTCTAGCTTAGTATTTTTCAATTTCTTTCTCTTTTGGTGGTGCAAGCTTGATCTGGCGTGTTTCTCGGGTTTGAGGTTACTTGTAGAGGGTACAAATTAAGCTGAAAGTACGAAAGGATCTGCAACTCCAATTGATATTTACAGTGTTCTAATTGGGATTAATTTGATTCTTCTCTTTCTTGTTTTATTTCCCTATCCGTCTTTTCCAAAATATATATAAACTTGAGGTAATATTGAAGATTAATACTCATTTCTGAGAGATTTAAAATATTTTGCTTGTTTTGGTTGCTCCTAGCTAGCCGCTAGCTAGGTTTGGTTTCTTTTACTACTGAAACAGATTCTGTAGTGGTATATAATCTATTTTTAGTTATTTCCCTTTATCTTTATGAAGTTTTGAAGCTAAAATGTTCGATCTTTTGATAACTTGGATATCAAATTGGCAGTATATGTTGATGTTCAGTACTTTCGGGAAGAACTTTTGCATTTCGATCTGAAATTTCTTACGTTTGGTTCGTTGACTTTTTTATTATTTATTTCTTTGTTACATGTGATGTAATTTCTAACAATTCTCACAAAAATTAACGTTTCTAAGGAGAAGTTAATCTTTTTAATAATCGAAGGGCTCTGGTTTATGCTTAAATTTTAGAAGCAGAAAATAATTTTTCTTGTATATTTCTGTTCTTTCTTAAAGATTAAAAACGAATGATATTTTAGTAATTTTAGATGGTGATCAATATGGTTCTTTATTTTTTTTTTCCAGCACCAGGTAGTCTTGGGTTTTGATTACTTCAGTAATTTCAATTACTGAACCATAACTTACTACTGGAAGCAGCTTCTCAGCTTGGGGGCAAGCTGCATACATGTAGTCCACCCCAAAACCCATCTTGTGAGACTCTTGTGCACTAGGCTGCCCTTTTTGTTGAACCATAGCTCATTAACATAGAAAACTTATCTTTAGTTTTTTTAGCTGGGGTGTTGAGAGAAAAACGTTGAAGTCCCTTTTACTAACTTCAGCAGTGATTAATAGAATTTGAAACGTTGAAGTTTAAGCATTGTAATTCTTGAACTGAAAAGGTAGCTAGGAAATTGACTCAACTCTTTAATATGAGTTAAATTACATTGATCTCTTGAGTTTTGCTCAAAAGAAAAATTCAAGTTGGACTGAAGAGTTGCACAATCTTACTTTTGGAGGACTGAAGTTTATATTTTGAGAATGGAGGAGAGGTTCAGGTAATTTCAGGAATGCTATCTATATTAGAATTTTGAAGGATGCTAGTGATAAACAAGGCTGGTGGGAATAATAGTAACAAGCTTAACAAGTTGTGTGGAATTTTTATTGGGTTATAGTGCAAATTTGCCCTAAAAGTTTTCATTGAGGAGTAATGTTACGCTGATTTTTTTTTTTTAGGTTCAATATTACCTCGGAAGTGTTCAAATGGAGCAATGTCTCCTTTTCCGTTAAAAAGTTAATGGGCGAGGTCAATTTTTTAATGGTTAATATTAGTTTTTTAAGTATGAGGCATCATTTCTATGTTTTGAAACTTCCGGAGAGATTGAAACTGAAAAAGCTTCCAGGCAATATTGCTCTTCTGAGAAATTGTTTTGGGAAAATTTGCACCTTAGCCCATTTTTTTTAAATAATCTGATGGTGGTTCTATTTGAGGCGTTTTATGTACTCACATGACTGACTTCATAATAACTGTTAACAACTGATGATTTCCGAGGTTTCTGTTCAAAAGGAAATGACTAATGGCTTCTGTTATTAAGGCAGGTCATGGCTATTATTTCCTAAGACCTGTAAGTGCTGGGAATGTTTTTTGTTGATTAGATTTTAGATTTTAGATTTCATTTATTTTTTAAGCTTCAGTGCTTTTATCATGAATGGGTTGCAAGTATTTTTACACATGATGTCTGTAACATTCAAGGCAAGTAAAAACGGTCATATAACTTGCGATATGTCTTTTTTGTGTGAACAGTCTGACAGAGAAGCATCTTGAGAAGATATATTGCAAAGGACAAATGACATTAGATCAACCAGTTTCATATGTCTTCAATGGTGGATAAAATATCTCTGAGGAATGTCCAAATTCTGCATGCCTGAGGTACTAAATATCACAGTTCACTTTTGTTACAGAATTTGATTGTAATATTTCTTCCATTAGGTGTTTCAATGTAGATGTGCTTGCCTACACTGAGCATAAGTGCCGTTTTTGGATTGACTAAATATTTCTGTTGTTTTTCGATACTCCCTCCCTCACAGAACCACACACACACACACACACACACACATATAATATATGTATTAAAACACTTAAGTCACATTTTAGTTGTATTGGTAGCACATTGTTTCTTCTTTTTGGTCGCTTGGAAATCCCATGTCTTTGGGCTTGTTCCATATAATTCCATTAATTTTGTTACTATTTAAGTAGCCACATCCTGAAGTTATGAAGTTAACATTGAGCAGTTAAGCTGGAGGAAATGTGGCAAGTATCCAGTACCATGGTTGGTGGCAGATCTTGTGATAACTGTAGAACGTGCCTTCATATAATGTGGAATACCCTGTACTGTTTTGAGATATCACTGTTTGGACTTTGTTTGATATTTTCATTGCCATATTAAATGTTATTCCTGGTTGAGTTTCACTTTTGTACGCAAATCTACCTTTGGTGTGTCCTTGTCGCAAAATCATGTAAGCAGGCTATTACGCAATCTGAGTTGAAAAGAGCTAGGGATGAAGGAATGCCTTGGTAGTTATTAATAATACTCCAGAGTCACCACACTTTAAATAGCTTGTTGTTGACTAGTGGTGAGTGTGGCTGATGTTACTGTCAATGTGAAGCTACTCTCTGTTAGATGGTAAACTTAATATTTCTTAACCTTCACTTCTACCTTTTTTTCTTGTTATGACTTCCCTTTTTCTTTTTATTTGCGTTGAAAGATTTATCCCTTAAGAATCTATCAACTGGTCATGTTTAAGTGATGCTCCCTTGAGTTTTCCTATTTGGAATATTGTAACTACACGGTTGAGGTTTCTTGAGGTGGAGTTGTATCTATGAGATTCTTCTAAGACCCTTTGATGTGGATAAAGTGGATTCTACTTTTATGATAGCAGACGAATTTATGGGTTTTATGGTTATGTTTATGCCAGCAAAATGGTGATGGCATCTATAAGTGTGAGCTTGAACAAAATTCTTATTCTAACTTTTGTGGCAACTGATAGCAACATGTTTCATTTTTGTAACATGTAATAATGTTCTTTCATTCCTGAATTGGGATGTCCATGTTTTTTTTTTTGTTGGAGAGCATTGTAATGCTTACATGTTAAATATGTCTCTTAGAGTTGAGATGCTTATTCCTAGCATGGTGGTAACATAGGTATATCAGTTATTGCATGTTGAAGGTGTTGATTCAACCTTGAAAGTTACAAAATTGTAGCAATGGCGATTTGCCCCAACAAACCCAAACCACCGTAGTTTGTTGACCAAATTATGCAGAGGTGGCATGCCTATGTGGCATCCATCTCACTCTTTTTTCCACGTCAAAGTTAAGACGGAGAAAATTAAGAAAAAACCCAAACTCGGCTCCCTCTTCTGGAGACTCAATATCTCCCTTAAACTTGGACAATCAAACCCTCAAACCTCTCCTTTCCAGCGAACCTCCTCAACGGGGTTCATCTCCGCCCCCACTCTCTCAGTGTTCTAGACAATCTTAGTGTTCTGGTAGGCAAGCTCTTCAACATCAAGTATAAACACAAAAATCTCCACAAGAATCAAAGCCATCAATGGCACCCCGATACCCGTATCCATTCCTTCGCATGTTCATGATTGAAAACCCAACTGTGCAAACAATTCTGGGGATAGAGAAAACTGTCAAAGAAGACAGAAGAAGGTGACAAACAAAGAACATGAAAGAAAAAGAGAGCAAACGATCCAGATTTGAAACTTGATGAAGCTTCATTATGAAATTTGGCTCCTGATCTGGATTTAGAATGGAATATGAATGGTGAACCAAAATTAGAATGAGTGTCATTGCTGAAGGTTATCATGTGCATTGTCAACCATATCGTTGCCTCTAAACCTAACCACCAGGTTGAAGTCATCTAGGGAGAGGATGATTAGGGTGGTGGGAGACGAGGGCGGAGAGTGGAAATTGGTGGAAGTAGAGGCCTCACTATCACATACCTCAACTCAGCCTCACCACCGTCATTAACCATCATTGTCGCAGACCTTAGAAGGTTGTCCTTGTGTAGTTGAAGATGAAGGCTGGCACTCCTTGTTGCCGCTGGGTTAGTGCTTGCCGCCGCCGCCGTTGGGTTAGTGCTTGATGCCGCCACTAGGTGAGTGTTGCTCTTACAGCAGTTCATGGTCAAAGGAGAGGGAGAGGAAGTGACGAGAAGGTTATGGATGATGAGGTGGTGATAAGTTGGTATATTGAGTGCCACATGATTTGCTAGTGATGCATTTTGGAATCATATTTTCTCACTTAGTGGTCAACATTAGGGCTCCGTCCATTTAGGGTGACATTTTTATGATTTTGCAACTTTTAGGGTGACATATTGCCCCCCCAAAAACTTCTTGGTGCCCACAGCTCTTTTGTTAAAACTTAAAACTTCCGGGGCAAAAGATGCCCTTTAACCCTAAAGTAATTTATAGCTTTATCTGGGTTTGATATGATACAGTAGCAATTTGCTTCCGTATGAAAATTTTCGAAAATTGATATTGCACCTGAACGTGCTTGGTTTGTCATGTTTAACTGAATTACTGCTATTTTATGCGAGAACCTAGTTGCTGTCAATGACTTACTGGATTTGTCATTGGAAAATCCCATGGCGTGAAAGATGTTGGAACTCATTATTGAATAATCTATATGAGTCATTACTAGAAGTGCTGGCATTATATTAATTGAAAACTACCGCTGGAGCAAGACTGTTCTTCATATATCTGGATCACCTTTCTTTTCCCTGCAAACTTGTAGCTATATTGGAATTTCTAAACTGATTTTGAATTATTTTTGGAGTCTCTCATTTCTCTCTATTGGGTTAGTGAGGATTTATTTTGTTCTGTATTGCTGGATCACTGTTTAAAACTTACTAATTTGTTACTTTCTAACTATCTCTCTTGTCACAGATTGAAGATAACGTGTGGGATGGATTTGGTGAAAATGATCATATAGTAGCCCTATCTGGTGAACCTCCGGATCAGTTTGCGATAGAGGGTGATGGTAGTAAGAAACAACGTCTGGAATTTCTTGGTACTGGAAGTACTGATTTAAGCACCTATGATACTCAGGGTCAGAAAGAATTTTACTCACCAACTATTACTCAGGAAGAAATGATGCTGGAAGAGGGTTCATGGTCTCATCAACGTGCAGGTGTCTTGCCTTCATGTGATAGTGAGGCATGCAAAGAAGTGAAAAGACTGACATCAGATGATACAAGGATGTCCGGTCATCATTACAAGAGTAGTAATATAGATTCTATGGACAGTGAGCTTTGCATGGATGACACTGTGCTTGGAGATAAGTGTGTTGTGGAAGATGATAGTGTGTGTGAATACCCAATCAACAACATATCCCAAGCCGACAATGAACTTAGCTTTCTTGATAATGATGGGTGGCTGGATATAGGAAACTTCGAAGATGTTGACAGGATGTTTAGGTGAGGAATTGTTTCATTTGATAGGAATCTACTCACTTTTCCTATTTTCTGAAATGCTATTTATCATAATGATATATAACTTAAATTTGCAGAAGTTGTGATTCTACTTTTGGAATGGGAAGTCTAAATAATGAAGAGGAGTTCTGCTGGCTTTCCTCCTCAAATGGCATCAATGGATCTGATGACGTATCAAAATCTTCCTTTAAGTTATCAGGAACTGAACCGAGTCTATTACAAAATATTTCAGATAATGATATAGCCTCTAAAGCAGGTACTGATGGTCTTCCAATCAATGATTCCAATAAAAAAGCATCTTCATTCAATAAAAAATTGAGGACCCAAATGGATGTGGATGATGTAGTACCTGCTTCATTATCAGTGCTCAGTGAATCAGACATGAGATCTGGTAGCATTGATGACTCAATGCCTAAAGAAAAGGTAAGTCATGATGTTTCCCTTTTTTCATTTTACAACCTGGATTCTGATTTCTTGAAGTTCTACTTATGGAGCAACAGTTCAGTGTGAATTCATTTATCATTATGCACACTCCAATAATAGTGCTCTTGAAAGCACCTGACAATCTGACATAATGATTTTGATTTCTGCCTCCGGCCTTCTGTAAACTGTGAATTAAATTTTTGAAATTGTATAGCTATGTCATCATATAGAGACAACACCGATTCTTCTTTTATTGTCTAAAACGAACAGACCACTGATTCTTGAAAGTTAATTTGAGCATTTAGAAATCTAAATCAAGATGGTATATATTATTTCATTTTATGGTGATGCTGTGATCTATCCATGAACTACTAATAAGTATCCCTATAATCAGAATTTTAACTAACAATGAGTGTGTATTTGGCAATCGGGCAATATTTTTCCTCCTAGGTTGTCTTATTTGTTATTTGTGCTGTATTTTTCTCATATGTTTTATTATTCATTGTAGTCATCTGGTTTGCAATGTAAATTTTGCAGCAATCCATTAAATGAAATAAATTGTTTTTTATTTGTATATCACAAACAACGTATGTGTTTTGTTGATGCAGAGGAAACTGTCAAAGCCATCCGAAGGAAGAAGGAAATATGAATACCTAGAAAACGGTAATCCTGTTTATCCTTGTGCTCCACTACAACAATATGGAGATGTCAAGAAACCTTTTGGAGCATCTTCTGGCAAAGTTAGTTCTCATAATAGCATCCAGAAACATAATAAACCAAACAGTGATCCTGATTCATTAGGATGCTTACAAGCTCATGTTAACCTGCCAAACCAAGGGTATAATGATTCTCCAAGTAACACTTCCCTCTTTCCGACTTTATCTGGATCCAGATCTGAACACAATAGCCATCCATCTCCTTCTCTTATAGAATCATCTTATGCTTCAAATGTGGAGAGCTCTCAAGCTCATTCTTTAGAGGCTGCTGCATTGATAGCAAATGAAAAGAGGGAGAGATTATATCATCCCAATGCTGCACAACAATTAACTAAGAGTTTCAAAATTGAAAATATGGCGGGTTCATTGCCATGTCAAAGTCCAGGTTCAGCTCAGCAGCTTGTACATCAGTTTGAAAATGAGAATGAAGGTCACAGTGAAGTTGATGGAGTTAGTGTAGGATTTTTACAAGAAACAGAGTCCTCGAATGTACAGGAAATCTCATCAATGAGCCCTGTGGATGAAATCTCACTTGAAGCGAGCTTTCGTCAATTGCAATTGGTCATGGATCAGGTATTGGACATTTCCATGTCATTCATGTTTGGTTCCATGTGTTTTATTTGTCTTGCTGACTAATGAAGTTGAAATTAGCATGTGATGGTGATTTTTCAAGTGACTGCTAACACCACCCCTGTAGTCCTCCTTGGCCCTAATCTGCAATAAGATTTAAGAGTTTAACACTGAACCTAACAGTCTAAAGTTCATTAGTTGGTTGTCTTGATCCCAGTGATTCATATGCCTATTAGTGTGGTTTAGTAGTAGTAGTAGTCTCAGTTAACAATTCTTAATGCAGTTGAATGCGGGACACCATGTAGGTTCTAGGCATGAGGAAAAAGAAAATCGTTTTTGCGTTTATCTAAAACTAAATATGAAGTTTGTGTCAGTCGATTGACACTTGACCTTTGGATGGGCAATGTAAATCATTTGTAAGGTTGATCATTATATTCATGCATGCAAAGGTGAATGTAAAAACGTAAGACCTCTCTCTTACAATTAGTGCACATGCTAGTTTATTAGCAGCCTTACCCCAGTTAATGCCAGTCATTAGTGAGGATCATTTCGTGAAGGCATCCATGGGGGATTTCAGCTGTTAAGTCCCAACATGCAATGTTTATTGTGATTAAAAAGTTGATAAATTGTCTTTCTAATGATATCTTCATTTGTTTACTTGAGTTTTCTATATCTATGGATTTATTCTTAGCATGTTAAATTCTTAATTTGATATATTATTTGCTAAACAAAATAGAAGAGTTGTGAGATGTTCAGAAGTTGGTTACATGCCTGAAACTCATTACTTAATGCCTGCCAAAATGTTGATTATAGTTTTACTTTGTTGTACACAACAATTACTGGATTACAGTTAGATATAAGGACCAAACTATGCATAAGGGACAGTCTATACCGTCTGGCTAAGAGTGCTGAACAAAGACATAACTATGCCAAAGCAAATGGCAGCATTGGAGACAATATTGAAGCCTGCAAAACGATGATGACTCAAGATGTGAGCGGGTAATTGTTTGCATTCTTCTATTCCTTTTTACATTTTTACATTTGTTGACTACCAAAAGCGATTTCTATAACAAATGCCGCTTAATGGGTAATAAGTGAAAAGAAGAAAAGAGGACCTAAAACTCATTTTTGATAATTTCAAGGGCCGAGGAAGTATTTTACAAATGACCCTAACTTGACGAGAGGTATCTACATTATTCCTTTTTATGTGTTTTGCTGACAAAGAAACAACAGCCTAATCAAGTTTTTCAATGTAATGGACAAGGATAAATGCATAGAATCCTGTGTTGAACTCCTCTACTGGTTCTGAAGAACCTTTCACACTTTGCATAAATGTGGAAAACATTGTTGTTGATGAATCATATAACCAAGCATCAACACAATTCCTTTTCAGGTGTTCTGGGTTCATGGACATGGAAACTGATACCAATCCCATTGATCGGTCTATAGCACACTTTTTGTTTCACAGACCTAATGATTCACCAGTGATGCCTCCTAGTGAAAAGTAACTCCCAACTTTGGCATTTTTCTGTAAAATGTGTAGTTTCAAGTATACATGACCATGTACTAATATTTGGGGCCTACTCGAACGCCTAATTTGCATTATTCTTTCAGTTTTATACCCTAGCATAAATGTATATTCTGCTGATAATCGCAATACAAGGTAGCTGCTAAGTTTGCTTCAGCTCATTATTTATACCAAAATTATTTGTATATTAAAGAATGTATTCATCTTTGGGTTGATCTTTTCCTCACCAAAGAAAATAAAATGGAGGGAGGGCCCCTCAACGCACAATAGCATCAGGCAATTCATACACACTTTTAGTGTCTGACACTTGGGATGAAACAAATCCCAAATGGAAGTTGGTTTGGAACCAGTACTTTCTCATGGCTTGCTTTTCACAATAGTTTGCCTGGAAATAGAGAAAGAATGAGACACAAATTCAAATATCACAAAATGTACTTATTAAGAGAGGTGAAAGCAGTGTAATGCACTTCAAACGGATTATTTTCAAGTCTAAAGTGGTTTGAGTACACCCTTCCGAACTCCCCCCAAAAAAGAGAGTGAGACGTAGGGGTCATGGCCCAAGATGATAAATGTTAACTTTGCGGAAGTGAACCTTAAAAGATCTACCATGTTCCTGTTTAATGAAGTTCTCGAGTACTATATCAAAAAAAGAAAAAAAGTTCTCTCGAGTACAACGGCTGTTTAACGATGTCTTACCTTTGTTCCAGCATGCCACAAGGTTAATGAACTATTGATCCTCTTTAAATAGAGACTCTGGAACCCAGTTTCTCTTACATCTTTATTTTGTTACCCTTGTATAGTGATTTTGCAGCATGGCATGTGTTCTTTGTAAGCCAAATGCTGCTTTTGCATTCATCTGAGTAATAAAATTCCATTTTTCCTTAAAAAAAAAAAGGTCCTCTCTGTAACATATGGACAGTGAGAGGAGGTACAATCTCTGAAAACTCACTCAAAATTTGAACTTGATGTAAAAAGATATTATTGGTCCTGTATTTATACACAGATAATATAGAAATTATAAATCCTTTATATTTAATACTCATAATGTTTATAATGTAGGACCTAATTGGTGAGTTAATATTAATCCTAAATATAAAATATTACATGTTTAGCAATCCCAACCACCCCCCCCCCCCAAAAAAAATAGCCCAGTTGATATTCTCCCAACAAATTAAAGATGATCAAGACATTTTTTTAAAAAATTAAGTAATTTAACTAACTTCTTTAATCTAATTAAATTAATTAATTAGGTTTTAGCACAAGAACATATTGTTAAAAAAATTTGGACAAATGAAATTGAACTGTCATGTATCAAACATCAGATAAGGCAAACATACATATGCTGAGGAAATGTATCAAATAACGGATATAATTCAACAATGAAACTTTTAGAATACTACAATGATAAGATAACTAGTGGCTTGTTGATGACAGAAAAATTCCAAAAATCAACAGGCAAACATGCCCAACAAAATGAATATTATGATTGCCTTGCTTGAAGATGTGAGTAGTCAATACATATCAACAAACATATAACAACTATTTGGTCTCTATGAGGATCTGAATTCCTTCCTGGCTTACCGGTATATTGGAAAGCTTCAATTTTATGGCCTCAAACTTGGAATTTTCTATCTCCTCACTAGTTAGCCAAAGAGGTAAATAGCGATCAATCAAGTCCTTTCCAACCCTCAAGGGTGAACCCCCATTAAAAATCAGGGTTCTCCCAAACCTCATAATGCTAGCTAGATTAGTATCAGAAGGCTCTTCAGCAAAACTCTCAAATATTTCCCGAATGGCTTCACACCAGATTGGTCGAGCTACCGTAAGGAAGTCGTTCAAAACTAGCACTGGAAGATTCACACTTCCCAGTTCGGACTCATTGCGCCCTCCCCTCCCATGAAAGTCTGAGCCACCGACCTTCAACAGCCCGTAGACATCTGCTAGGTCATCATATGCTGCAGGCCAAGATTTAAAAATCATATTGCTAGGAAAAAAAATTGAGGAAATTTTACTTCCATTTATGCAGTGAACATCATGAACCATCCTGTATCAAAAATAGTTTAGGACAATTTCTATTCCAGTTGCTTCTTCAACAACCTAAGCTCTGATGAAAGAAAATGTGATTAGAAATTTTTAAGGGTTAAGGTGCAAATCTACCTTGGAAGTTTTTGCTAAGAAACAATGTTATCATTGAAGTTTTTTCAGGTCCAATGTCATCCAGGATGTTTTCAAAACGTAGCAATATTGCTCTATTATGATAAAAAAACTAATATTGATTGTTAAAAAATTAATTTCATTTCATTACCTAGTTTACTGTAGGGAATAATTCGACCACATCATTCTCAAATAAATTACACTAGTTATTTTTCTTTTCCACAGAGGACTTACATCTTCCTCTAGTAGTCAGACTATAGTGGAAGAAGGAAAGGAATTGAGTATTTCAGATAATGTACGATTCAACTTTGATTTTTGATTTACTGTTAGATAGGCCATTCCATTCCAAAGGCACTGCAAACTACAATTGATAGATGCCTAACGACAAAGAATCACTAGCAATAGTTGAACCAAATGCTTAACTAGTTAAATCCTACACCAAGCCAACCATTACTGGTGTTCAATATTTAACTTATTTGATAATGTACAACCAATCTAATTTTTGTTTTAAAAGTAAGCTGATAATCCTAAATTATGAAGTTACATTATGGTTTCAGTGACAAAAAATAGAGTAAAATTTACAAATCATTGAGCAGTATAGTGTACCTGCCAATTTTCCATCACTTCTGTAGACCTCCATTCCATGCAGGCCAGCTTCTTTTAATTGTTTGATAACAGAAACAGGATTTTTTAGAGCCCATGGATGAGCTAGTACAGCTACACCACCTGTCTGACAGATCAACTTTATTGCTTCCTCTGCCAAAGGCTCACTTCCCCTGAAACATAAACACCTTACTTTTTATTCTTTTCCTAAAGCACTACAAACAATAACATGTAAAAGATCAAGTTCTGTGGCGTTACGTAGAGTAAGCAGGTCCACCATCAAAAAGATATCGTGCAAAGGCCTGTCTTAGGTTGTCTACATAACCCGCCTCAAGCATAGCCCGAGCCACGTGAAGCCTCCCAGGGGCAATCCCTTTGCCTGCAATCCTGCAAACATGCTCCCACTTAAGAGGCAGCTTGAGCTTGTTCAGTTTTAAGACCATGTTCTTGGCACGAAGAAAACGGCCATCCCTAATATTAGATAAGAACTTGTCCAGCTCCTCAAATCTAGTGGGTCCACAGCTACTATAATATGCTAAGATGTGTACTGGTTCCTCTGCTTCAGAGTCTCCTCTGCAAGTAGATAGCCATAAATCAGATACATAAAAATCGATTGCTTTTGAATATAGGAAGGGTCTATTTCTTGTCTTGCCGTTAACTGATTCAAACAGAAATTATGGATTTGAGGATTTCAAACCCTCTCTCTTAACCAGCAAAAGTAATGGCAATAATCATGAATCACAAATATTTTGAAATATTACCTTTGGGAAAATATCGTACTGATTTCAACACCTGGAATAATTTTGATGCCATATTTATGAGCTGCTTCAAGAGCCTCAGGGATGCCAGACATTGTGTCATGGTCTGTCAGAGCTAGAACTTTAACCTGTTACAAACAAGTGATATCAATTAAAAATGCGTACAATATATTAAAACAGAAGTGCACTTTTAATCCAATCATATTTTGCTATCATAGGAAACAAGTCTTTCAAGTTAACTTGTACAGAACCCATAGCTCCACACACATCACCACTTCAAGAGCAGGAATTTCTTCTGAGAAGTCAATTCAGATTTTAAAACACAAATCATAGCCCAGTAACAAAAGGAAGTTAAAACTTCTGAGTTTAACGAGTAAATAGGTCTTAAAGAAATGTTCAGAAGGTATAACCAAAAGTCTTGAGGATAGTAAGATGCCACATATCCTTGAGGGTATCTTGTGTATGCACAACCTTGAATCTTCTTGCTTTGTAGAAAACTATGAAAAAAGTCACTTGCTTTAAGCAGTAATATTATGGATCCATATGTTCTGGAGGGTATCTTATCATCCCTCCTTGTTCAACTTTTCTCTTTTCTTTGATATCAATCTTCTACCTCTCCTCAATAACAGAGTACAAACTGAAGGAATTATTTTGCAAATATTTATTTTTACAATTACTCATAACCTAAGACCAGTAAATTCCTTGGCAACAAAAATAACAAAGCATAATATAGATTCCTTAATTCTTTGATCAACATAATAAAACATTAGTGCTCAGCTATGTACTGAAAAAATCTATCAGGTTCAGCTTCATGAAAAGTCAATCATTTTAATGGATATGTATCTTATTTTCAAATCTATTTTCTGCAGACTAGACAACAAACAAACAAACAGAAAAAGGAGACACTTCTGTGAATCCACGATGCTAAAAAAGCCTTCCCTCATGAGATAAAGCACCAAAACAACCTTAACAATGAAGAACCTTCCGAATATTTATTTTAGGATTAGAAGGGGGGAAGCTACTTTTATAATCTTTCATCAAACTATTCATATTTAAAATAAGTCAACTTCACCATAAAAGAGCAGAGGACACACATGTTATCTCATATGCTATGGCTCCTACTCCCAGAAAATTCTGATTAGTCCAAAATATAAAACCTTATCAATACTTGGGCCAACAGTTAAAGAAGGAGCAGCCGAGCAGGATTCATGCTTTCCAAATTAACCTTTCTGGGTAAGGACTAGGAGTTCTTAGATGAAAAACAACCAATTTAAACTAGAGAAAGACAAACCCTTTCTGGTACGTTTCTCAGTCTGACATACTATGAACATAGCAATGCTATCTAGATTGCAGAGTTCATTCATGACAGTAGATAGATGATTAAACTACAAGAGACCACCTCGAACTTTATTCATTGCAGAAATCTGGTAAAATTTACTTTACCAAAACATTGAATACAACAGTAAAATTTCGAAGCAGCAAATTTAGTACTAATACAGGAACTACAGAACAACTGCAACACAGATATACTTCATCTCATACATAGCATCAAACTTTGTAGGTAATCTTCCAAAGCTAAGAAATGTCAACAAAAAAAACCAAACGAGAAGAAAGTTACCCCATTTCCGTGAGCCCTCTCGAGCAACTTGGAAGGAGACAAGAACCCGTCGCTGAACTTGGAATGCGAATGCAATTCAAACACCACTTTCTTCTCTTCCTGACCTATTCCCACCGTACTCTTTTGCACCCCAAAACTATCATCCTCCAAGCACAATGAATCAGGAGAAGGAGAAGGGCGATCCAAGAAAACCCATTCACTAACAGACTTCAAAGCGAGAGTCTGCTCAGTGGTCATCTTCTTCTTGTTACCCCCACCTCGCTTCTTCTTCTTCTTCTTATTCTTTTTCTTATTGTTACTGTTCGTCTCGTTTTTGGAATCATTGAGACCCTGAAGAACGAGGCCATCTCCCATCACTGAATTGAGGATTTAGCCCAAAGGGGTGAAAAAGGATTCAAACTTTTTGAGGGATTGTTGGTTCCTGAGGGAAAAGCTATACATAAGGAATGTGATAGGATTGAATCATAGAGAGAGAGAGAGAGAAGGCAGAGAGGGTTTAGCTGTTTGTGCAGTCTTTTGAAGCACAGGTGTCGTCACCCTTGTTTCTCTGCTCAGACAAGGATGGAGCATAACCAAAATAATACTCTCTCCCTCTCTGCAATCTGCTACGTACGGCAAGTCGGCAAACCAATTTTATCACTTTGCCTTTGGGTTCTTTGAAAAAGTGCGATAAGAACTGACCAAAGTTTTATTTATGTTTGCATTTATAAGTCTCCTGATTAAAAAAATTTAGTTACATTTATGTCATCTTTCAGAATAATAAATAATATTGTGATATTTTACCTATATTAATTATACAGTATCAATAAAAATAAAGGAAGTAAAAAGAGTTAAAAGATACATGTTCATAAATAAAGGTGAAATTGAAAATTTATCCTACAATTATTGAGCGAACTATTTTTCATTGATATATATGATTTAATTGAAAGGAACTTATAAATAGGACTATAATGGTATTGTTATAAGATGTTGGCATTAAAATACTCTTCAATTTTGATCAAAAGAGTAATAATAATCATAATTATTTTTTTGAATAAAAGTTACTATAAAATTTTAAAATTTAGGCAAAATCATTAAACCTAACTAGCTTCTATATATTATAATGGGAAAAAATAATCTATTGGTCCTTAAAGTTTTGACTTACTTCTAACTTAGTCCATAATTTTTTTGAGTTATCCTATAAACAAGAATTTGTTAAACACTTGAATCCGCCTTTGTCTTTGTTTTCTAAAAACTTCACAATGTCCATGATAAATCCATCAAAAGCACTAGAGGGTAGCAAATGACTCATATTAGAGAAAATGTTGAAGCCACTTATGATGTTTTTTAACAATGATAAGGCACCCAAGTATGCAAGAAAAACCCATTGTGAAAAAAGATATTTATTAATTTTTGAATGATAAATGATGAATGGTCCTTGAAAGAGGACAAGATTAGAAAACGCTATAGTACACTCATTTCACAACATACATGATGCAGAATCTCTCATTTTAATAATAAATGGAACTACATGTCCTTTACATGATGTCTCCTTTTACTTGAAAGGAGCTTCTGGGGGATCTGTCATGGACGCCATGGATGTCTAGCAAGATTTTTATAATATAGAGGTGGAGGAGGATTTGAGTTGTGGGGGACGGGGGTGCTGGTTAATTTTTTAATTTATCTAAAAAATTTTTGACAGTATTTTTAACTTTTTTTTTGCCACATAGGATACCTCATAAACATTAGGGATTGATTGCAAGCGAGTCAAAAGCTTAGAGACTCAGTTGTACTTGTACCGAGTCAAATTCCAAGAACTAAGTTATAAGTGAGTGAAAAATAATTTCGCCACTGAAATATATGGAATTTTAACGGTTTTGCCCCAATTTTGAAAGTTTATGTTTATTTTTGCTCCAAAAAGTAGTTTATGGTTATTGTTGTATTTTTGATAAAAGTTGAAAGGTTATTTTATTATCTTAACCCATTATTATAATTTAAAAAACCCAGATTATATAAGACCAAGTTGACTCTTTTTAAAGAGATAAAAAAAGTTAAATAAATTATTTTATCATAATATACATTGTGTATCTTAATATTATATATTAGTTTATAAGTTACACAAATTAATTTGACAAAAAAGCTCACTAAAATAATTTAGGTAAAATTAACTATTAATCCTTATAGTTTCACCAAGTTTATAACTCTACCCTTATACTTTAATTCCTTACGACTCAGTCCTGTCCTTTTCTCAATTATCTCCATCCATCCTTATTTTTCAAAAAATAATCGAGTTTCTTAGAATTCATCCTTTGTGGCACAATCGAAGACTAACAGTGTTAAATATACTTGGTTTCCAAATCAGTGCCATATCTGATTAATTAAAATGAAAATTATTTTATATGGAAAAAACTGAGATTAGAACCGACCAAACCCACCCCGGCTTCATCGCTTTCCTCCACCCCTCTCCATCTTCATCTCCGACGAACCTTCCACTGGTGATCTCCTCTACACTGGCGACGCTCTTTCCCTCATCACCACCATCAATGCGACCCTCCCCACACTGACGACCCTCTTTCCCACGTCTTCGTGCTATTTGCCCACTTCATGTCTTCGTCTTCATTAGCTTTTGAAAATATAGGGGCTTGACTGTTACCCTATAACCCTTTTCTATTTTGCCTGCAATTTCATTCCGAACGACAAATACCCATTCTGCCATTCTCCACATTTCGCTCCCCATTTATTTGCAAGGAATAGCTCATCTTGTCAAGATGGTTGAAAAGAAAAAACATATTGTATATCTTTTGGTTTATTTACTTGTAAAGTTAACATTAACTTTTCCTATAGCAACTCCATACGTGGAAAGAGTATTTTCAGCTATGAAATATATCAAGAATGCATTTTACAATTGGATGAGGATGAATGGTTGAATGATTGCTTAGTGCCTTATATTGAAAAAAATGTATTTGATAGCATTGATAATGAGACAATTATGATAGAATTCCAAAAAATTAAGTCTAGAAAGATGACATTGTAATTATTGTAATATATTTTTATTATTATAATATATGTACTTGAACTTATTTAGTACTTACCTTTACTATTTCTAACAACACTTAGCATTGCTTTTCCCTTTATATTCTTTTGTTTTTTAATGTATTTAAAACTTTGCTTAAAATTTTTTTTTCGAGGGCGCTGCCCCTGAACCCCCAAATCTCCCCGCCAATGGTGCCCTCTTTTCAATTATTTTATGGGTCCGCCCCTGTGTGTGAGTGTGTTTTAATATTGGAACGTCCTAATATACAATTAAACATGAGTTTGAGTTAATTAAAAAGCTAATAAGAAGAGTTTTCAAACTGACCTTTAGAAATAACTGTTAGAGTTTTAATTGACTGATTTTAATGGCATTTAAAAAGCTTTATTACATTCATCATTAACACTTATTATATAACTTCCGTTTTAATTGTCATTAAATCATCTTTAATGGCCATTATTGCTATTCAATAGTCACATGGTGATTTCTGTCTATAAAAGACAATGTACAAAGTAAGGTCACTAGCATCAAGGTGAGGGCATCTTGTAATACTGAGCTTTATCCCCGATCGAGCTCTTCTTCTACTGTCATGTTACCATGCTTTCTACAGGTAGGGTTTGTTTTATCCTGAAGAGTACCACTTCCTAATTTACTAGATAGTTGCAGAATATCTCTTCAAAGCAATGCCCTTAGGCACGACTCCACTATATATTTATGTTTGTTGTGTTTCTACATGTCCTACCGCTGACAATTTATAAGGTGTACAGGGCTGCCGCCAACAATATAAACCTCTAGCATCAAATTTCAACTTTTTTTTTTTTTAATGAAGTATATTTTAAAACAAATGAAATTTGAAACCCCATATCTTTTTAATATTCAAAGCAAAACAAAAACAAAGAAAGAAATAGGTCTGGAACAAGGACATCAAGTCGCAATAATGGAGGAACGAGAAAGCAATCGGATCTAAAGAAGATAAACCAACGAATGAGAAATAGATGAAGCTTGGGGTGCGAATAATTGGAGAAGGTAGATATATAAACAATTAAATCTGAAGAAGACGAA
Organism: Acacia confusa; assembly: GCA_037074495.1. Taxonomy (NCBI): domain Eukaryota; kingdom Viridiplantae; phylum Streptophyta; class Magnoliopsida; order Fabales; family Fabaceae; genus Acacia; species Acacia confusa. Next base: position 7,245,596 of record CM073504.1, on the reverse strand, counting down.
TGAACATGATAGATTGAGATCACGGTTCTGGTTCAGAAGTTTCGGGGGTATTGGGGGGTCGCCGGTGGAAGGTTCGTCGGAGATGAAGATAGAAAGGGGGAGAGAAAAGCGATGAAGCCCGTGGGAGAGAATCTCCATCCGTTTTGATGTTAGGTCTTCTTCTTCTTCTTCTTTTTTTTTTTAATAAAATCATAGTTATCTTAGTGAATCAGATGTGGCACTGATTTGTCAGCCAGGTAAATATATGTAACACGATTAATCACCGCTAGTGCCACATAGAACAAGAACTAAGGGACTCAGTTATTTTTTGAAAAATAAGGATGGATGGAGATAATTGAGAAAAGTATAAAGACTGAGTTGAGTTGAGTTGCGACAAGTTAAACTATAAGGATTAGATTGTAAATTCGGTGAAATTATACGAATTAAATAATTATTTTTTTCATTATTTTATTTAAATTTTTTAATCTCTCTAAAAAAAATCTATTATATCTTATATTTATAATTAGAGATATTATTTTCTTTTCCATTAAGCATTAAGCAGTTACTGAAGAAAGAAAGTTTAAATAGGCGCGGCCTATTTTAAACAAAACCCATATTTTGATACTCCTTTTGATTCTTAATATAATACATATTTACCTACTTTAATGATATTAAAAAAGTTAGTTAAGTTAGATTAATATGATATATATTTTCTAAAATATTCAATCTAATCTTCCTTAATTCTCTCATTCCCATTGCTGAGGGAGCATTAATAGAGGTAAATTTAGAAAAAAAATTGACAAATATAAAAATATATCTTTTATTTAGAACCAAGGTCCTTCTCCAATTATGTTCTATGTTAAGAAGGGGAGGGGGTATTTTCTTTTGCCATATTAAGCATTAAGCAGCTAGTGAAGAAAGTTTAACTAAATAGGCGTTGGCTAATTTGATTTCTTAAAATTTAATTATATCAAACATACATACAATGTTTTCTTATTATTTTCAAAATCATTATGCTCAATTTTTAAAATATTTTAATACATAAATATACGTTTCACAAACCTCATAGATCTTCATACTTTGTCCCATGGTCAATCTTCTATGGGAGGTATAAATATGCATAGATCTAAGTTTATATGTCCTAAATAGTAAATATGCACACAATTATTAAGTCCCAAGTTGCATCATGGGTCTTTAGGATTTGTTTGGTTTAAGGGAGGGAGGGGGAGGCAAGGAATTTTAATAGTATCTCATTTGAATTAATTGGAAGGAAGGGTTTTAATGTTACTTTGTTTAATTTATAAGAGGAAAGGAGGGGATGGAAAAAATATTTTTAAACAGACAACTGGCCATTATTACAAAAGAATCAAACTTGTGAGCAGATCTAAAACATGTCATTAGTTGAAGCTTTGCTAGCATGGGGTTGTCAACCACGAAAGGTGTATATGACTATCAGGGACGGATCTTGGGATAAAAATTTAGGGGGCCAAATATATACTTATTAACTAATTAAAAAAAATTTATGAGTATATAACATTTTAAAATTAATTATATTTATGATAAAAGTATTTTAACAATTCTGATGTATAAGATAACATACATATCTCTAGTATGGATGTCATATCAATTACAAAATGAGAAGATATTATGGAATTCCAAAAGATTGCTTGTTATATAATATGTCAAAATGTTAAAAGTTAACAATATAATTTATAATACAAAATTAATAAAACACTATACTAAATGAAACAATTAAAATTACCTTCACTTAAAGTAATGCTCTTCACTCTTTTAATGACTTGAAATCATCAATAATTGAATCAATAGTGAAAGTGTCAACTATTTCTCTTTCAATATGAATTACCATATTATCTGCAGTAAAATCATCTTCCATCTTGTTACGCAACCTTGTCTTAATTATTTTCATTGCTGAAAACGAGTGTTCTATGGTAGCTGTTGAAATTGGAAGAGTTAGTAAGAGGCGAATCAAACGATCAATCAAGTAATTAATACACCTTAGATTTCCCTGTTTTCATCAAAACACAATATAATTCATTTAGAGTTGATAGATTCTTTAAATCTGGATGACTAGAAGCATCAATAGCCAAATGTTGAAGTTGAGGCTTCAAAATTATCTTCTCTTGCTTCGTAAAATCAACAGGACAATATTTTGCAACAAGAATGAAAATATTATCAATGTTGAAAGCTTTATAAGCATCCTTAGGGATCAAATGAGAGCTAAGTGTCAAAAGCTCCAAAATTTTGTCCTTAAACCTCATACTCAACTCTTGCAATTGTTTATCTATTGTAACTAAAAATATTTTCACTTTATAATGATGCTCCATTGTAATATGATTTTTTTTGATGATGGGAGCGTCTTTGTCGTACTATATATGGAGAACTAAAGTTAGGAACATCAATCTCATGTTACTCACAAAATAAAGTCACATGTTTCAATAAATTCAACCAACCATCTTCTCTCAATTTTTGAATAAGAACTTTTGTAGTACCAACTAAATTCACAGCATTAACTATATCTTGGGATTGTTCTTGCAAAGCTTGACAAAGAACATTTGTTATTCCCATGATTTCTTTCATCAAGTGTAGGATCAATATGAACTCAAATGAAGTCAAAATATTAAAAGTAACATTAGCATTCGCTCTTTGAAAATAAGTTGATCCATCAGCAATAATCTTTTCAAGAACAGAACAAGTTGTTGCAAACATATTTATCACACTACAAATTGAGTAAAAATGAGAACTCCAATGAGTATCTCCAGCCAATTTCAAAGTACCAATTTGATTTGCCTCTTTACCAGTTTCAAGTTCACCAATCTCAAGTAAATATGCAATTTCATCTAACTTGGCTGCTTGTAACTCATCATGTCATTTATTAGATGAACATATAATATTAACAATAAAAATTAAATTTGAAAAAAATGATGATGAGGAATAACTTCTTTAGAAGCAACAACCAATACAAGTTGTAATTGATGAGCATAACAATGCACATAGTATGCAGAAGGACAATCATTGAGAAATAATACTTGCAAACCATTCCATTCTCCTCTCATATTACTAGCCCTATCATAATCTTGACCATGAATGTTATAGATATCAAGATTATACTTAGAAAATACAGCACACAATTCTGTTTTAAGAGTTAATGTCATAGTATTTTAAAAAATATAAGATGTATAAGATCAAAAAATCTTTCTTATATGCAACCACTTTCATCAACAAACCTCAAAAAGAGTACCATTTGCTCCCTTTTTGATTTATCACGTGCTTCATCAACAATTATGTGGTGAGCAAGGATCTTCTCCTATATGATTGAGAAAAACACAATTTTTTCCACTAGGGACTTTTTTCCAATTTTGAAATCCTTTAACAGTAAAAACATCTGCTCCAGAACGTCCACTTGGTTTAGTAAAAAAAAAACATGGTAAGTAATAAGCAACATTTGTAGTAGGAGAATACTCTAACCAAGAAGGAAATATACCAAACCAAGTATATATACTAAAATCTTCTTGGATGATTCTTTCCTATAAGAGGATAACATTGAAGTTTACACTAGTATGGACCCCATTTTAAATAAGTCCTTTGAACTTCATCTCTTTGATTCACATGGTATTGCCATATTTGAGGGTGTTTACCCGGATTACGCTCTAAGGAACTAATTTCAAATTCATTCGAAGTAAACTTAGGAATTTTAGAATGTTGTTCCTCACATTCAAACCTTAGAGCATCATGACAAGTTTTTTCAATTGGTAAAGATGTAGAAGCTACGTTACCTTCTTCTAAGTGATCACTAGCTTTCCTCTTGAAAAATGAATCAATTATTTTATTCTTCACCATTGAGCTATTCTTAGATTTTATCACTTTCCAAATAACCTATAAACAATTTAAACAATATAATTAACTATTATCATACTAAACATAAATATTGAAAAAAAAATCATACTCAAAAGAGATATTATAAAGTAATCATGATTAAGGATTCTAACAAAAGAGATTATCAAGTAATTCCTTTTTGGCCAAAGACAATGCACCAGCACCACTACATTTAGTATAAAATAATGGATTCTTGAATTTTGGCCACTAGTGCTAATCAGAAAGAGTTGTCTAATTAGGGTTCAAAATTCGAATTTCTTTCCCAATCTAACTTTAAAACCCAGCTGTCCCTTCCCCATAAATGAGACAAATCTTTATAAATCTTTATCTTTAAAGTATGCAGTTTCCACTTTCCAGTGTCAGCTGAAATCTCTTCCTTAAATCGTAATATTCGTTCTGGCAAATATAGGGGAGTGACAAATCCAGTTTGAGTTGTAAAGTCAACAAAGATATCTATTACTATCTTTTCTCATGGACATCAAACAAAATCAAAGAATGAAAAGAAAGAAGGAAAGAAAGAAAGAAACAAGAAAATAATTTATCAAACTCGGCGATTTCAACAAGATTTATCGATTAGGCAATTTTTTATATTGGAAAAGAATCAAGACCAGACAAAGTAAATATGGAGTTGAATCAGAGCAAAGAAATAAGATGGGAAAATTTACCTGTAGGCTGTAGCGACTAGCGAGCAAGAGTCAAAAAATCACAAATGAGTTATCAAGGGAGATTAGGAGAAAAATAGGTGCGTTCCAGGAAGCATGCCGCTGAAGCCTAACGTGAGGCAGAGGGAGTGAAAAAAAAGAGGGAAAATGTTTTAAAAAAAAATTGGGGGGCCAAAAATAAATTTTATATTATATTATTTTTTTAAAAAAATTCTAAATATTTTTTTTGGGGGCCATGGCCCCCCCTTGTATCTTCAAAGCTCTGTCTCTGATAATTATGATGGAGGGTGAGCATATAATATTTCAAAAGGTGGATCAAATAGTGGAGCTTGGTTTAAGGTAGTGTTTGGAAACATGCCTAAACCTAGATTTTATGTAAGTCGAGACAAAATTCCTCTCATATACTTATCTCGTAAATCTCAAAACCTAGGTTTTAGAAGGTTTCCAAACACAAAACATAAATTTTGATTGGATAAGATAGGCACGTTTTAAGTGAGTCCAAGATTCCTTTGAAAAAAATGATTAAAGTGGTAATGGATAGAATTATGGGGGAGTATTCATGAATTGACCAGTTTGTGTATCATTCGTACAAGATGAATAACAAGGCAACAAAAGAAAACATTGTGAACAATACTAAAATGAATATACAGAGAAGAAAACATTGGGGAAGAATTAATATTTAATATTAAAATTAATTAGTATTAACATTAACACAAAGACAAGAGAAATAGACAAAGAATAAGACAAATCATACACATTATGACGGACAAAGTGGGGGTGGATATGACCATAGGAGAAGACCAACACCGAGACTAAGGATTGTGTGACATTAATTAGGAAATGAGGTATCATTCATGTTAGTAAATGTGACACTTTATAAAAACACACATTATACTTGATAATCTATGAAACCCTTTTCATTCCACTTCTATTTAAGTAAAAAGAAATGATCTTTAACACTAAAGGACATGTTCGACATATTTAACTTCTGGCTATTGTTCTCCATTGATATCATGGACAAATGCAAGAGATCTTTTGTTTCATCATCTTTTGATCTCCTTGGGGTAAAACGAAAAGATGATTGCCATCCATCGACAAGCATTGAAAGGCTTATCCATACGAACTATGACCTCTATTGTACGGTGGATGTTTTCATGAAAGAGGAAGGATGCATGGACAAGTGAGTGAAAGAATGACTTCTCTCGTTCACTCTCTGAATGAGAAGATGGACAAATTACTGAAGAAGAATGAATCTGATGATGTTACAAATCCTTCATCTATATAACTTTTTATTTTTTGTTTGTTTATTCACATTGCCATTTTATTTTTTATTTTTTATTTTTGTAATATGGAGTTGAATAATCAACTTCAATAATTATTTTTAAAAAAGTCAAATACATAACAGTTATTAAGTTGAAACTGTCACTTTTTAGAATACCATGTCAAATATCTAATGGTTATTAAGGAAAAACCATCACTGTTTATAAAACCTAAAAATTTTAATGTAAAATTGTGAACTTTTGCTCAAAGAATAGTTACGATTGTAAAGTAGTAACCGTAAGAAAAGAAAAAAATATTTAAAAAAGAATGTTAAATACATAAAGGGAATTTAGTAAAACCCATTTTTTTTAGAATACCATGTCAAATATATAATGGTTATAAAGAAAAAATGTTACCATTTATAGAACCTAACGATTGTATCGTAAAATTGTCAACTTTCGTTCAAAGTTTCATTATGGTTGTATATTAAAAACAGTAAGAAATAGAAAACTTTCATAAAGGTTTTAAACTTATAACTGTGAAAAAATTTGATCAAGTCTTTTAAAACACCCGCTATCTCGTGCCTCTTCGCATTCTCAAGTTATTGCGCTTAACACACTTGTCTTTGGTTGAATGTTACCTACCATCCTCAAAATCCATGAACTCCAGTTCACTTTTTCGGCCATCAGTAGTCGATTTCAGTTGGACCACATTCCACTACTAGAAATCATGAAATTTGCGGCGGAATAATAATCCGTCGCAAAATTGCGAAGGAAAACGCCCTCCCATCGCAATTCTCATAAATTTGCGGAGGAGCAAACTATTCCGCCGCAAATTGAGGCGGAACACACTGGTCCGCCACAATTTGCGGCGGAACAGTTTGCTCCGCCGCAAAAGTTTGTGGCGGAAAGGTGTTTCCGCCGCAATTTTGCGGCGGAAAAGCGTTTTCCGCTGCAAAATTGTTTGTGGGATAATCCCACCGACAGTTAGCGGTGGAACCCGTCGTTCCGCCGCTAAACTTTGTGGCGGAACCACGGGGTCCGCCGCTACATTTTGCGGCGGAACACTGGTTCCGCCACAACGTGCGGCGGAACCCCCCGGTTCCCTCGCAACTTTTGTGGCGCAACCCGTTTTCTGCCGCACAATTTGCGGCGGAACACGGGTTCTGCCGCAAGTTGCGGCGGAACCAGGTGGGTTCCGCCGTAAAGTGTCGGTGGGCATCTGCCCACCGACACTTTGCGGCGGAACCGGGGGGTTCCGCCGCAAACCGGTTCCGCTGCATTTTGCGGCGGAACCGTGCTGTTCCGCCGCAAACTGTTATATATTCCTTCCCCCCCTCCCCCTTCATGTTCATTCCCCGTCGTCTCCCTTCCTTCATTTTGCTCTTCTTCCTCTCTTGGTTTGTAGGTTGCGCCATCTGAGCTCCGCCACAAGATAACTGCCGCCGCCGATCTCATCTTACTCCGGCATACTTTCTCGTTCTCAACCTAGGTTGTTTCTTCAACTGGTATGGTCTTTTTCTTCTGCAAATTTAGACTTTGTTTATTGCTAATTCTTTTTTATCTGAAATGATAATATTAATGGAAGATCTTGAAATCTTGATTTTATTTATTTGATAGTAATTTCAATATGACTGATTTTACAATTAAGTTTTTTTTTACATCTCTATTTTCTTTCCAAAGACGTAGAAGGCATTGAATTAGTTTAATGCTCTACATTTTTTTAAGGAAAAAATGTGTAAAAGACAATATTATAAAAAATAACTTAGGAAGCATTTGTTAATTCTTTTTAAATTTATATTGTTAGAAAAAAATTATGTAAATTATTGGATAATTTTCTCTTTATTATTCTTTCCTTGTATCATAATATTATTAATACTCATGGTCAATAAACAAACACTGTTATATGTATTGGTTATAACTTGTGTATGAGTTACATGTTTTAGAATAGATGATATCCTTTTTATTAATTTTATTATGAATATGTTGAAAATTTAAATTTATTTTTTTCTCACTTTTTTTTATATCTGTTTTCTCATTTATTTTTTGTGACCCATGATCCTAGTAAATAAGGATATATTTTGAGAGAAAAAAATACATTTATCCCATTTAACAAATTTTAACTAACTTTTTTATTCAATTATTTGATTATTTGTAGTTTTTAGATCCAAATACACTAGGACAATTAGAATTATTTTTTAATCATATTAAAATTATATTGTCTAAAATTTATTAGAATTATGTGGTTTGAATTTAATTTTTTAATTGAGACAATTGAAAATTTTTATTTATAATTGTTAACTTCAAGATCATTAATATGGGAAATAACAATTAATAAAAATTTTTAATTTACATATTTGAATACAAAAAAGTAGGAAGATATTACATATAGGAAATATAGCAATAACTTTTAAGGGCGTATACTGATAAGTCAATACTTAGAATTCATTATAAAAAAATTTCATAAGACTTAAATATAATTGTGAGATTTTCATAGATCATTTTTTGTTTTTTGTTTAAGACATCAATGTAATTTTCCTTTTATTAAAAAGTATTAGTTATTAAATTTTTATTTATAGTTCTTAACTTCAAAATCATTAATATGTGAAATAACAGTTAATAATAATTTTTAATTTATATATTAGAATACAAAAAATGTATGAAATTATTGCATATGTGAAATAACAATAAATTTTAATGAATTTATTATATATATGAATGAACAATACAATAAATTACAAAAAAAAAAGATTTGTTATATGTCCCCATTTTCAATCGTACTTCGTCATTCTTTGTTTGACCCGTCAACTTGTATCTCCCCATCTTCTAGTGTACTATCCCCATTCTCTGGTTGCAGGATGGGATCTGTTCTTTGTTCACTGCATGTGTTTGTTTGCCGCTTTCTTGATTAAGTGGATTAAGTGGCAATTGGTTGGTATAAGCGACCAGCTGTATTTGCCACTTAAGTTAGTTGAAATAGTTAGTATTATTGTATTATGTTTCAATAAGTGTCTATGCAGGGTTGGATTGGGGAAGTATGGAAGGTGATCGTGATAGGAGTTGGATGTACAATCGTCTAACTCAGAAAAAACGACTTACTCGAGTATTCTTAGACGGTTTGGAAGAGTTCGTCCAATTTGCCTTAGTACACACAACTAATTCGAGTGCCTCGATCAGTTGTCCGTGTGCGAGATGCAGGTGTTTTGAATTTCATGACGCGGGAACGGTCAGAATCCATTTGTGTAGAAAAGGATTCATGAGGGATTATGAATGTTGGGTACATCACGGGGAAGTCCAACATACACCGAGCGGTTATTACGGAGACAGTACTCATCGAACCAACCTTAATTAATATCAGCAGTTGGTCATGGATGCTGCGGGACCGTCGATCGGCCAATATTTTGATCCCGTGACTCATGCTGGACCTTCACACATGGAAGAGGAGACCGGTACACATAATCAACCATCATACATGGGAGAGGAGCCTAATCCGGAGGCCGTTAGGTTCTATCAAATGCTTCAAGATGCGCAACGTCCTTTATGGGAAGGTTGTGAACACATTGAAAATAATGAATATTCATCGCTATCGGCTACCCTAGCAACATTAAGCTTGAAGACTGATCACCATATGAGCGAGAAGAATTACAATGAAATGATGCAGATCATGAATAATGTTGCTCCCAATGACAATAATTTGTCGAAAGATTTTTACCAAGCAAAGAAAAAGGTGAAAGAGCTCGGGCTTAGTTGTGAAAGAATCCATTGCTGCCCCAACGGATGTATGCTCTATTACAAGGATGATGCTGAGCGGACTACTTGTAAATTTTGTGAACATGATAGGTACAAGAAGATTAAAGGGAAAACAACCGCTCAACCATTAAGTAAGATGTGGTACTTTCCCCTCGTGCCTAGACTTCAGAGATTGTATTCATCACAACAAACAGCTGCTCACATGAGATGGCATCGGGATCATCATAGGGATGAAAAATTTGTGACGCATCCATCTGATGCCGAAGCTTGGCTAAAATTTGACGAGGCGAATCCTTCATTTGCAGCCGATCCCCGTAATGTTCGTCTTGGTTTATGTTCAGATGGGTTCGCTCCTTTCAACCAAACGGGCAGGATTTATTCTAGTTGGCCAGTGATTGTGACTCCATATAACCTCCCACCTTCCATGTGTATGAGAAGAGAGTTTTTGTTCCTCAACGCGTTAATCCCTGAGCCATCCAACCCAAAAAAGAAAATAGATGTGTACCTCAGGCCTCTGATAGACGAGTTGAAGATGTTGTGGAGTGAAGGGGTTCTTACGTACGATGTATCATTGAGTCAGAACTTCATCTTGCGGGCTGCCTTAATGTGGACAATCAATGATTTCCCTACATATGGGATGTTGAGTGGATGGCAAACATCGGGAAAGCTTGCATGTCCTATATGTATGGAACAGAACGTGGGGTTTAGCTTGCCAAATAGTCGCAAGGTATCTTGGTTTGACAGTCATCGGCGATTCCTACCCCTCGATCATCCGTTTAGGAAAAACAAAAAAGACTTCAGTCGGAATGTGGTTGAACGATCAGCTAAACCTCGTCGTTTAAGTGGGCATGAAATATGGGAGAGGGTGAAGGACATTCAAAGTATTGAAGAAGGAGCTGCTTCCAGTGAGCCTGAGGGATATGGCGTTCATCATCATTGGATCAAACGCAGCATCTTTTGGGAGCTACCATATTGGAAAGATCAATTGTTAAGACACAACCTCGATGTCATGCATATTGAGAAGAATGTGTTTTGCAATATTCTGTACACCGTTATGGACACTAAGGGTAAGACAAAGGATACAGTCAATGCAAGACTTGACATACAATATATTTGCAGAAGACCTTCTTTGCATTTGATAGAGACTGCCATGGGCCGGATTTCCAAACCTAGGGCGCCGTACACCTTGAACAAAGAGCAGAATATAGAATTGTTGAAGTGGGTTAATAGTGTGAATCTACCGGACGGTTATGCATCAAATTTCTCAAGATGTGTGGACTTGAACGAGGTGAAGTTACGCGATATGAAGAGTCATGATTGTCACGTTTTCTTTCAGAGATTATTGCCGTGGGCCTTCAAGGCACTACCGAAGCATGTATTAGATATTCTGACAGAGTTTTCCTTCTTCTTTACAACAATTTGTGCTTCTGAACTTAATGTCGATAAGTTACGACAGTTGGAGGAGAGCGTGCCAAAAATGCTATGCAAGTTAGAGATGGTGTTTCCTCCTAGCTTCTTTGACTCAATGGAACATTTGCCCGTTCACCTGGCGTACGAAGCAAAGGTAGGAGGTCCACAACAATATAGGTGGATGTATCCGTTTGAAAGGTAATATATATTTGTTTTCACTGTGATTAGTTCAAACACATTGAGACATAGGTTATAAATACCCTCTAATTGTTCGTTGTAGGTTTTTACGCACACTGAAATATAAGATCAAAAATACAAGATACGTTGAAGGATCTATTGCTGAAGCGTATCTGGTCGAGGAGGCCACCAAATTTGCCTCATACTATTATCCCCCTGAAGTTATATCAAGATGGAGGGGGGTACCTCGCAACGATGATGGCGGTGAAACGAGTGGTCAAATATCAATATTTAATTATCCTGGTCGGGTCATTCGAACAAATTGTAGGTCAACTCTGGAAGGAAGCGATAAGAAAGTAGTGGAGTGGTACATTCTAAACAACTGTGAAGAGGCCGCCCCGTACTTAAAGTAAGATTTCAGCTTTTCAGTAACTGCTACGGTAAGTATTAAAGTATTAATTTCTTTCTTTTTGTTACAGATATTTCTCACAATGGGTTCGATCAACAAATCCTTTGATCTCGGATTCCGACCTCGATGAATTCATGAAGGATAAATTTCCTCATTGGTTATGATACAACTTCGCGCAAAAAATATGGAGTTCAACTTCTGCGTCAGATCCCCATGATGTTGTATGGAGTTTAGCTTACGGGTCTGCAACAGTTGTTACCAGGATCAAAAAATATGTAATCAATGGGTATCGGTTTGCAACTGTTAAAGCGAACGGAAATACAGAAACTTGCAATTATGGTGTATGTTGTCGAGGTGGCCAAGTTGACGGAGTCGAGTGCGACTACTACGGCAAGTTAATTGATATAATTCAGTTGGATTACAAGTGGGACAAGTCAGTGATTCTATTTAAATGTGAGTGGTTTGATAACAGTCCGCGTGGTACAAAGGTGGACAAATATGGAAATGTTGAGATCGATTGGTCACGAAGATATGCAGTTAGTTATGACCCATTCATTCTTGCTCAACAGGCAGAACAAGTTTATTTTACATATTACCCTACATCCCGTCAAGAGTGGGTGGGAGTTATCAAAACCAAAGCACGAAATATTATACCTACTTCAAAAGAGTCAGAAACGAATGACGATATGACGGAACCTTTCCAAGCGAATGTGGAACATGTACTTGCCGTAAGTAATGTCGAGGACGATGTACCTTGCAATCTCTTTGATTCCACTGGAAACTTAGAGCTGATTCCTATCCAAATTGAGAATGAGGAATTAGACGATGAGGAACAAGCGGGTTACTCCACTACTGAATCTGAATTTGACGATTATGAGACGTCAGAGGAAGAACAGTAATCATCCGATTGATTTAAGTTAGTTGTTTTGGTTTATGACGATCTGTTATATTTGATATTCCATTGCTTAGTCATTATTGTATTAAGTAAATTTCTCTTGTTTATATATATTTTGACATCATGTTTATAAGTGTTCAGAGATGGAGCATCCAGGAGGCCATTCAGGTAGTGGATATAGTAGAGGTAGTGGCCGGGCCTGTCCTATCAGAGAGGGTAGGCCGACATCATCTACCCCCTCTGTAGTCAGAGGGCTTAGCTCTTCGCCGGAGCTTCCGCCTCTTTATTTTTCATCTTCACCGCCTACTACTGACTCTGTTATGGGCGGTATAGGTGAGCCTTTCACTGATACATATCCACACCAACAGACAGGGCAGGTTCAATTTATGATTTCTGACTGATTTAAATATATTTTCTTAAACATCTAAGTTCTAACATTTTGTAATATACTTCTTCCTTTAGTACACTGCATCGCCTCATAGCCAGGGTGGGAGAGTTAGTTCCTCTGACGACCCAGCCTGGGGATCCATTGATCCTGCGACAGGGAAGATGTGGATCTATCCTGTAGGGAGCACCGAGTAAGTTATGTAATGTTATGATTTTTTACCTTTAGTTTGTATGCTACTATTTGCAACATTTTCTTTGTTTTCAGGTTTCATCCTCATAAGCCGGTGGCGGATTTCATCGGCGAGCAAATATTTCGTAATTTTGATCAACCTTGGGCCACTGGACATTGATCCCTTAGAGCCAGCGAGATACTTGGTTTAGTGAGTTCTTAGTAAGTTATGTGATGTATGGTTATTAATTTATTATTCTCATCAAAATACAAACTGATTAACTACTTGTATAATTTAGAGCACTAATTGTTTTAGTATTGTTTTTCAGGGAAAGTTTAGCTGGTTGCCCGAGCATATGAATAATTTAAAGAAAGCTTATAACTTCAAGGGAAGCAAGTGGCTGTCTGATAAATTATATAAATTGAGGAATGAAAAAGGAAAAAAAAATTGGATTCAGCCTGAGGTTGCAGGCCAGTTTTTTGAAAAATGGGCGACTGACGAAAGATTTTTGAAGCAAAGTGAACAAAATAAATTAAATAGGTCCCACATGGATGGACCGTCATATGCTGGCGGCTGCATTCCAGTTAGTGAGCATCGACGAAAGATTGTAAGTATACGCTATTTTCTACTTCAGCTTTCAATATTTTGTACTTAATAAATAATTAATGAATGGTTATCATTTGTGTTTGCAGGCAGCGTCTGGGGAAGTTCCTGAAGATTTGATTTCTTGGACCACCTTTGAGCGGACCCATACCCAGGCGGTTGAGTGACAAGGCAAGCGCTGGATTAACGCTAAGTCCCAGCAGTTCACGGTTAGATATTAGTTATATTTATTATTTGCTTCAAACAGTAGTATATTTCTTTCATTTTATATGCATTATTTGTGTTGTATTTTTGTGCTTGTAGGAGACCTATCAACAGCTGACACAGGAGAGAGACTCACAGATTCAGAGTGACCCGTCGTCCTCTTATTCCGATAACGAGAGTATCTTCCTTCAGGCTGCAGGCGGAATTGACAAGAAGGGGAGAGTCTTCGGGATGGGTGCTTCTGCCAGCCAACTGAAGTCGTCTTCGAGGCGCTTATCCGGCAGTAGTAGAGGTGGTCTTGAAGGTAGAGTTGTACTTTTGTTATCAATCGCAAATCATTACTCCCTCTTTCATATAAATGAAGTATTACAAGTAAATTGACTTCATAATGTTGGTTTTGCAGAGGATAAGAGGGTAAAGATGTTAGAACAGAAGGTGCTGGAGCAAGAACAGAAGGTGCTGGAGCAAGACGAGAAGATGAGGGAGCAAGATGAGAAGATGAGGGAGCAAGGAAATATTATTAATGAGATGCGAGCACTTCTCCATGCCCTATTGAAAGACAAAGGTACGGGGCTGCCTCCTAGTGGTGACGACGATACTGGCGGTGACGATGGCCAAGCTACTGCTATTTAGAGTTTTTTTTTAGTTCATTTTAGAACATTATAATTTATATAATATTGTGTTTTTATTATGTAAACTTGTATGATGATTGTATAATTTATTTTTATGATATACAATTTTTTTTTATTTTCTATTTTTTTTATAATTTTAAATGATTTTTTTTTTTAAATAATTTTTAATTTTGCGAGGGAAAAACTTTCCCTCACAAAATATGGCAATTTGCGAGGGAAAATTTTTTTCCCTCGCAAATTGCCATATTTTGCGAGGGAAAGTTTTTCCCTCGCAAAATTTAAATTTGCGAGGGAAAATAATTCCCTCGCAAATTCAAAAATTTTTGTGAGGGAAATTTGTTCCGCCACAAAATCTCAATTTGCGAGGGAAAATTTATTCGCCGCAAATTTGGAATTTGCAAAGGAAAATATTTCCGCCGCAAAATCTCTCATTTTGCGAGGGAAAATTGTTCCGCCGCAAAATTTGAATTTGCGAGGGAAATTCCTTTTTTCCGCCGCAAAAATTATTTGCGAGGGCTTTTTTTGCGACGGACAAATTTCCGCTGCAAAATATGTCGCAAAATAATTTTGCGACGGAAAATGCTTGTTTTGCGAGGGAAAAATTCCGCCGCAAAAAATCAGTTTTCTAGTAGTGTTCTCTACCGCTTTCTTTGAACTTTAGTATGACAGTCGCACGAGTTGCCTCGATTGCCCGTAACTCGCTTTTTCATTTCAGAGCCCTGGCTAGGTTGCATTCTTTGTGTGAGTTGTTCTCCTTACTTTCAAGTATGAATTCTTTTCTTCATTTTGCATTCTTCAAGCTACATTCCACATTCTCCTTTTTTTTTTTTTTACTTTGTCTTGCCTAGCTAGATTTTGACCTTAGTTATGTATCATATTTTTTTTGGAAAACCCATTGCTCCGTTCTCGTTGGCTAACTGAATGAGTTATGTTTTTTAGTTAAAATGGTCAGTTCTTATTTTGTTGGCATTGATGATGCCCCTAGCAATCATATTGCCTTTAGTGAAATCTTAAACTTGACCAAAAATAGGTGTTAGAAAAAGTGCAGAATATTGTAAAGATTAGGAGCCACTGCACCTTGTGCTTTGTGAATGAAACAATGTCTAAGGATAGAAAATTGGGTTAAGGTGCAAAAATACACATGAACTTTTTTCCCAGGAGTGCTTAGCACCACATGTTTTTTTTTGGAGCAAAAATATACACGTGGTAATGTTTTAGGAGAAAAAGTCACATGGGCTGTTAGTTGACCGGCATTGACCATTAATTTGGACGGAAATGAACAGTAACTCCGCTGAAATTACCATTTTGCCCTTATTTTTAAGCTGAAATTACTATTTTTCCCCTGGTTTTAATTTTTTTATTTTTTTTAAAAAAACACTAAAATAAACCCTTCCCTGCCGGTGGGCCCCACCACCGCCGACGACCGGCGGCCACCTTCGGCGAGCTCCTCCGGCGATTTTTTTTTTTTTTAAAAAACTAAGGGTTTTTTTTACAAAAAATTAAGAAGAGGCCGGTGAGCCCCACCACCGCCAACGACCGCCTTCCCCACTGGCGGCCACCTCCGGTGACCTTCTCCAGCGACCTTTTTTTTAAAAAAAACTAAGGTTTTTTTTTTTACAAAAAATTAAGGGGAGGCCGGTGAGCCCCATCACCGGCCACACTACCACCGATGGCCACCCTCCCCACCAGCAGCCACCTCCGGCGATTTTTTTTAATTTTTTTTAAAAAACTAAGGTTTTCTTTTTTAAAAAACTGCCCCACCAGCCTCCCCTTAGTTTTTTTTTTAAAAAACCTTAGTTTTTAAAAAAATTAAAAAAAAAGTCACTGGAGGTGGGGAGGGTAGCTATCGGCGGTGGTGTGGCCGGTGGTAGGGCCCACCGGCCTCCCCTTAGTTTAAAAAAAAAAGTCGCCAAAGGAGGTCGCCGGAGGCGGCCGCTGGTGGGGAGGGCGGTTGTCGGCAGTGGTGGGGCCCACCAGCGAGGAAGGGTTTATTTTAGTGTTTTTTTTAATATTTAAAACTAGGGGCAAAATAGTAATTTCAGCTTAAAAATAAGGGCAAAATGGTAATTTCAGCGGAGTTACTGTTCATTTTCGTCCAAGTTAACTGTCAACGTCGGTCAACTAACGGCCTGTGTGACTTTTGCTCATAAAACGTAACCACATGTGTATTTTTGCTCAAAAAAAAACATGTGGTGCTGGACGCTCCTGGGGAAAAAGTTCATGTGTATTTTTGCAGCTTAACCCTAGAAAATTTCATGTGGTATGGAACGATAAAGGTCAAGCTCTTGGGCTGCCACACTTCATAAGCTATAGCAGTGTAACAACAAGGACCAACGTTTCTATCATGTTAGGTTACTAGGGTAATGGAAAGAAAGATTACTCAAAACGTTATTTGGGACAATGTTAAGGTAAGATATATATACTCCCTCTGGTCCTTATTATAAGGTACCGACTAACAAGTTTATTTGGTCCTTTTTATAAGGCACTTGCTTGTTCCCAATGAATATTGATTATGTAATACCCCAATTTTCATAATACATGTAAATATTAAATTTTGATAAATGACACCTGTTACAATAGGTGAATTTGTGGTCTCAAAACTAGTAAAATAATTACCTTATCTTTTAAGGTGATTTCTCATGAAATTAGAGTAAATAAAGAGCTACAAATCCCTAAATGAATTTACGGGTCATAAAATACCCTGAAAATGTTATGATAAATCCTAAGAGGCAACAAAATATTTATTAAATTTGGAGAATATGTTGTCTCCAACTTTTTAGTTGATTTATTATCATTTTTAGGAATTACACCATTTTAACAACTTAAAATCATCAAAGGATGATAGAATTAATTAGAGGAAAGTAGTAGCAATTATTGAGCAATTGAAATTTGCAATAATTGAGACACTTTATTAATTTTTGAAATTAGTTAATAATTGATTTATAAAGGTCATAATTAAAGAAATATCAATTGAATTAAGGATCAAATGATAGTTAGAAGCTAAAATTAGCACACAAGAAGTTATTGATCATCAAAATTAAATTAGAAACCTTGTCAATTTTGGTAGTTAAGCCTAGTAACCCCTAAAACATGATGTTAGAAATTAAAATTGGGATTTAAAATAAATATTCCTAATTTATTTCTATGGGACAGAAATTCTTGTTTAATGTTAAATAAATGGAAGAATTAAATTATATTAACCATGAATCCAAAATCTAAGTAGACCAATGGGAGAATTACCTTCTTTAGTCATATGAGAACATTAAAAATATAATTCCATAACTAAAATTAAGGGGAGGGGGGCGAAATTTTAGGAGGAAAAGGAGAAGGAGAAGATTAATTAATAAGTCAAAGGTGTATAGAAGAAGCTTCAAGACTTGGTAAGCAGGTATTTCTTTGAGAAAAAGAAATGGTTTATTCAAAAGGAATTAAATGAGAACCTATAGAAATTAAATCGTAACTTGAAATATGGGAACTAAGTATTGAAGATAAATACATATTTGGAATCAGGGAATTATAAACTTCAAATTGGCTATTCCCAAAGATATTTTCGGTTACTCTTAAGATTCATACTTAAGTATTTTGGGAATTAAAAATCACCATAAATCTAGTCACAAAATTAGGATTTCAAAAGTGAAATTAGATCTTGAATAAAAACCCCAACTTACCCCTAACTAAATTAGCATTTGGGATAACTTGGGGATGAAGCAAAGTAACTTGGGAGTGAAGCAAACCAACTTGGAGAAGAAGGAAGGGGAAAGTGACGTTTTTGAGGTGTAAGGGTAGGATTTTTGCCTCTTCTCCAAGTAAATATCAATGGCCAAGATTAATTGAAGTTTACTTGATGACCACTCATTGCTTGCCTATAAATAGAAGCTCACCCCTTCACAAATCTTCACCAATTCCTCAAGGCATAGGCCAAAAATATAAAGAGCAAGGGAGAGAGTGAGGAGCTTCAAGAAGTAGGAAGCTAGTGTTCTTCAAGAGGTAAGAGAGTTTTTAGTTTCATAGTTCAAGTTCTTAGTTTATGAAGTAGAAATACTAGAAATGTTGTTTTGATCTTCAATCTTCCAAATAAAGTTTTATTTTCATGTTTTTATGGTTTCCATTGCATTTATTTCGAAAAATTGATGAAGAAGAAGTTATAGCAAAATTTTTGGAAGATTAGGATCAAAATAGCAAAGCTCTGGCGAAATCTCCTCAAACAGTGATTTCTGGAGTCAGGGGTAAAAACGTCAGTATTTTATGATGAAGATGATGTTCTAAAATTCTGAGAAAATTCATGGTGAAAATAGACGTCTAGGGATTTCTAAATCTATAAAGAGTGTATCATTTGAAGCTCTGTGTGAAAAGATAAAAATCTCAGAAGTTAGGCAATGTTTACTGTGCGAAATTCTGGGCAGTATTTAAAAACGTGAAATCTGGGAATTATACATGAATTCTGGGTAAGTTCCAGTATTTTTCCTCAAAAATAGACTTCTCAAGGATTCCGGAAAATTTTACGGATCCTCATTTTGATTTTTCTAGAATTAGTTATGATTTTTCAAAGTTACCGAAAAATCTGCCCAGAAAATGCTGCACCACGTTTTTGAAGAAATGTAAGGGCAAAATTGTAATAATAAAGCCATCAAGGGTAGAATGGTAAATAGAGGTGGAAATATCTCTTAGAATGTTGTTCTAAGTGATATGGTGATATGTTAGGATATCCGGGAAGTCCAAAGCCAGAATCAAAGGTCGGATGTTTGACGACTATGCGGTAAAAGGTATGGACGCGTATTGTAACATTAACACTTATGCTTATGGTATGGTTATATATGATAATTGTTTTCACATGTTGATACTCTGTCTCGAAATTGCTCATGGATTTGAGTTGTATACGGGTTATAGTCTTGATAACACTGTTGAGTTTTCCTAGCGCTGAGGACACGATAGGCCATCGTGGCACTGGTTATGTGCAGACTTGGGTAACATACATATTGCAGTGGCTGTGTTATGTTACTTGTTGATATGGTTTTGAAAGTTATAAATGTGAATTTATCATTGTGATATCTGTCATATACTGTTTACATAAGCATGAGGTTAACCGTTACCTGAGGTCCAATGGACATTGGACCTCAGTCTTAATAAATAGTACAGGAAAGAAACCGGGATGGAGAAGGTGTCAGTAGATAGAGCCGTGAAGAGGCAGCGGTTAAAGACAAAGGTCGGTAGAAGTTATTAGGACTTAGCTTCTGGCTCGAATTTAACAAAGTTACTTTGAACAGTTTGGTGTCTAAAGCTGGGTTAATCTATGTGGGAAGCCAATCAGTCGCCGTATAAGTCGGTGAGGCCCCCATGATAGACCCCTACCTGGCCAATCTGTTTAATTAACTGATGTTAGGTTCCAAGTCATGGGTTTAGTTTAAAACTTTCTTTATCAGAGGATTGTATTTAACCTCTGTAAATTGTATCACATGAATATTCCTTCGGGATATTTAATATATCAACTTGTGTCGGGCATCATCATATGTCTGGGCATTTTTATATTAGATACTCGTTGTCCGGATCTTAGCGCACGCTATCAATTTCCGCAGTACTCTAAGTTGTAGCATCTCAAACTCTGTTGTTTTTCTTAAAACTAAGTGTTGACTGACACGATTTTCGAACCTGGAATTTGGGATGTTACAGATTATCTTTTTCCATGTATGCCCCTAGTTAATAAAGGTAGTGGGTGAGAGTAATAATTAATAGAATATTAGAATTTAGTGTAATTAGTAGGGGTAATAATAGAAATTACTTAAATTCTAGGACAACTTTATTGACTTTAACTGTTTTTATTTGGATGTAAGAATTGTTAGTTGGTGCCTTATAATTAGGACAAGAGGAAGTACTTGCTAATTATATTTTGATATGTTGGTTTCGACATTTCAGGCACCTGTACCATAATTTCATCCTCCCGCATGGCCTTTAGGACACAACAATTATATTTTGATATGTTGGTTTCGACATTTCAGGCACCTGTACCATAATTTCATCCTCCCGCATGGCCTTTAGGACACAACCAAATTCTTTCGCCCAGATAATGTCAGGCACCAAGTTGAGGGCATGAAGGAAGATGTGAAGTATTCTCATAGCGAGATTTCTAGGAGATGAATTCATTATGAAGGCGCTAGATAAAAGTGGCACTTACTTCTTGGTGCCTTAGATTCAATGGTAAGTGCATCATTAGTTTTTCTTAAATTTTTATTTATTTATTTTATAATGTTCTTGATGCTGCAATCTATTATTATACTTATGGGACACTGGATGCAACCTCAATGATGGCTGCTTCAAATACACATTCCAATGGATGAGTCCAAAGGTGTATATATTATTCATCAATGACTATAATATTAACTTGAAGCATACATATATTTTATATATGGCTGATAGACAAGTTTTTCTTCTAATTTATTTATAGTGCCCATGACAATCAAATGTTAGCAATGATTGGGGTATTGCATGTGCAGTTTATGAAGGACATAATCATGCATGGTCCCAAAAATATTGCACCTATTAAGGTATATTATATGCTCAGTTTGTTTATTCGTATATACATTTTGGACATATAATAATAATAATAATATCTAATTACATTTATTGTTTCTTTCATAGTAATTCCAACACGAAGTTTATCTAGTCACAATGGAAGAAGTGGCTGAAGAGTTGGCGACATCTCTGCTACATCAATCAGAGGGGGGGACTAGCTTGCTATGAATGATCATAAATTTATATATATTAATTTGTTTGTTTTAAAATTTTCATTTTAATAGTGTATACATGTACATGAATGATTAGCTGTAAATATATTCTAAGTTTTTGTATTGTTTTTTTATATGAATGACTGTAAGTAGATATTTTGATTCATTATGTATAAATGTATTAAAAAATTTAGCTTTGATAACTCAAAGTTGTTACCAAATAATAACCATAATTTATATTAACTATACATAACGCTTATTTAAATAAATTTGTTCAAATTGCTATAAATAATATTGGTGTTTTTGAAAGAACCGTTATTTATGTCACTACATATATAACTAATGTCACTACATATATAACTAATGGTTGTTAAAATGGGACCCTTATATATTATGCAAGTATTACCACCTATATATTATGACGGTTATTTGTGCTTGTTGTTTATTCTCAAAACATTTTACATATCATAGCTTTATCAGGCCTCAATATATATTAGGTGTTATATTATAATTATTACGATAGATACTAAATAAATTATGATTGAAAATCATTAGGTATATGTGCCGAGCATATATATGATAGTTTGGAATCGTATGTTTGATAATAACCATTATAATAGGACTAAAGAAGTATTGACTTTGTCTGAACTTAATTAGATTTTTTTTTACTTTTATCTCTATCAATGAGATGTTGAAAGAGAAAAAGAAATTTTGATGAGCCACGTTTAAACATTAATTATATAAGTAAAATTGACAGATAAACAACAATTATTCTCAGTAACTTATATTATATAATGTATCAAAGAATTCTTAACGTGGATTGGGGTGAGTACTGAGTACAATTTAGTGGGTGTTCGAGATGGCTTCTAAAAATCACTTTGCATTTTAGGAGACAAAAATACTTTAATACATTTCTCTCGTGTAATGTAAAACCACTTAAAAGAAGATAAAACAGATTCATTATTACAACCATGAACCATCTTATCCTTCATTAAGAAAAATAATTTTTTTTTTTGGCCTGACCATTTAAAAGATAATAAAAGTAAAACAATGTAAACAAACATCCTCCCAACATGCATTACCATTATCACTAATTTATACTCCACCCCTCCTTATTTATAAATTCCTATTTAAATTTTTATTTTGTCTCTGAATATAAATTCTGATTCAAAATTTAAGGTATAATTATTACTTATTTTTAATAATACTTATTAGAAAGTGAAATTTAAATTTTGAAAGCAGTTAAAGTTTAAAATAGTGAGTTATTAAATAAAAGGTGAAGATGAAAAGGAAAGAAAAAACTAATTCTTAAGTAATACGTAGATTTTACTTCCTTTATCTAACTAGTAAATAGGAAACAAATGGAGAAAGTATTCGATCAATAGCAGTAGATTAGTTTTCTTTCTTCGTAATGTTTTAATTTGTATAAAAAGAATCTCTTTTACTTCCAACCATTATTAATGATTTATAATGAATTTTATATTGATTAATTATTTGTTTTAAAATGTAAGCCAGTCACATTATTTAAGTTCTACGTAAGGAAGAATCTCATCAATCTACGTCTTTAATTTAGAAGACATTTATCTACACTTAAATCCCAAAAAAATTTCTAAAATTTCACTCCTGAGACTAAAAATTTAAGTGAAAAAACTTTTTGGTGGTCATCTACAAAAGCCCTTGATGACTTGTTAAGAATAGTTGTCGTTAAGGGGGTGTTCATGATTTCATGAGTCTCAAGTCCCCGCCTGAACCTGGTATTAATACACCCAAGCACCCAACCCAGTTCGAAAAAGAGATAGAAATTCAATTGGAACTTCTTCGGGTTAATTCAAATGCCGGGAAAAAACCACAAGGCCTAAATAGTTGGCACTTAGATGGGTTCCTTAAACATCTAGTAAGGGGTTCGATCATTGACGGTGTATATGGAGATGGTTTCATGGCTAGCACTAAAGCCTCATCGAGAAGTTTACGGTGCGAGGGGATTAGTCGCTGCTTTCGACAGTTGATACCCTGGGCCTACCAAAAATAAAATGTTGGGCAAGGCTAGACAGTGAGCAAGGTATGCTGCTCAGACCAAAGTATATATCATATTTTATTTTTTATATAACAATAATATATGTAAATGTATTTAATACACGCAAATATATTTATCATTTGGCTGAGTTCAGCAAAAAATATTTAATTACCATTCATCCAATCAAATCCAAAGCGCTAATTTGCTGCTATAAATGACAGTACAACCCAAAAGAGAAGAAAACTCAAGCAAACTTGTAAGAAACACCCATAACAATAGATCATCCTTTTATTTATCCGTACAACAACATAATAACGTTTACATTTTACACCAGCAAGCAAAACACACTCGGTTAATTCTACCTCTTGTCAATAAATCAGTACCTGTCCTTATCTATCTATATATACCCGTACTCATCTGAAGAGAATAATCCCTATTGAATTAATTTGTTTTATATTCTTATGAAATGAATATAAATGTTAAAATCCAGAAAGGACAACTACAGAGATTTTTTTTTAATATATTAAACTATAATTGTTTTTTTTAAAATATCTTTTTCTTGATACTTCATCATTTTCTCAATTTTAGGGAGATTGATGCAAACTATTTGAACTTTAAGGCTTTGGTTATAATATTTTTTGTGGCCTTATTTTTAACGGACTATCAATTATAGATGTTAATTATTTTCTTGTTTAAGTATGGATATTGTGTTAAGACCTATAGTAGTGTTAAATATTTCGAGACCCCAGTTGTTTGTTGACTTGTTTCATCATGGATATATTTAGTGTTCAGACCTACTATGTTGTGTTTGGTTATGTAATTATGTGGAGTTATGGTCGGAATGATAGAAAGATATTTAAACTTGTAGTGTAGTATTTATATTTCCTCTCTTGGAATATTTCAAATTGCAAAATTATGGAATATATACTTAAAGTTCAAAATATTGTTCATCAGGATATCTTTACATATCATAAGTAGGGTGTCACCACTTGGATAAGGAAGTTTGTCGAGTCGAACCTTGCCCAACTCCAATTGGTAGGGGCTTATAAAATGTAACTCGTTTATCTTTTAAGTTGGACATCAAGTAGAAGTTCTACCTCACGATCTAGTTGTTGTTTGCAGTGTCAACAAGTATTGTATTTTTATCCTCGATACTTGAGGGAGATTATTTTTGTTGTCGGTGGATATGCTTCTTATTTTTATCCTCACCACTTGGGCAGATAAGCTTGCCCTGCCCCTCCCCAACCCTACTTAAAATTATTTAGACTTTCACTATGCAAGGGCTACGAAATGCAACCCATTCATCTTTGTTAATAAATAAGAGATCTATTATTTAATTCAACCTATATAAAGTAACCTATTTAAAATTAGAATTTTAAGACTTAGAGATGCTTTTGTCATGGAATTAATGCGTAAATAGAAAATTGAAATCAATAATTTTCTTAGAGACAAATTATAAATAGCTCAACAGCAAGTGATCGTAAGTCTATAAAAATGATTTGTGGGCTGTATATTAAAAAAATTCTTTCTCTGTTTTTTCAGTGATTTTTGAAAATTTTTCGAATACCCTAGTTAGGGAACACATGGTATTATTCCCAAACGGTGACAATCTATTATGTAACATCCCAATTTTTAAAAGAAGAATATTATTTATTTCCAACAAAATCATTTAAAATCATCAGTGCATTTGAGCGAAAGGGTAACTGATACTTATATTTCAAAATGCCGTAAGTCTGGCTGAATACAATAGCGGTGTAGTAACCGCGTGATTCAAAAGGGATGTATAACAATAAAAGGAAAGCTTCCGCCAGAATGTCAAAGGAAATCTTTAGCCGGGTCTTCTATGCGTCTTGCTAGCGCTTCCCCTTGTCCTCCGCCTTTGGTTCACCTGACCCTGACGCTATGTTAAGAGCTGAGATCCCATGCATACGGACCCCAGGTAACGGTTAACCTCATATTTACATATATGGTATATAAACACAACAAATGAATCACTCCCAACATGTCACCAACTATGTCACTCCCAGTGAATGCAAATGTACCGTTTCCAGCGAAATATACCACTCCCAGTGAAAAGTGATATATAACTCCCAGTGCAAACAGATATACAGTTATCCTTTAACAACAACATGTATTCAAACATCACATCACAACATGCATACAACACACATACCACATATACACATACTGTAAATATCAGAGTTAAAGTTACCAGTACGCGAACGTACCTTCGTTTGACGCTATACGGTATTTCTGGCGGAAAACGGTGCGACAGTTGGTCAAAACGTATTCAGGGATATTCTATAAGGATAATATCGCCTCTATTAACTCACAAATATTATTTCAAAGAGATATTTTGGCTATATAAGACCATTTTACCCCTGGTGGATTTATTTTCCAATTTATTCCCTAATTTTCGGAAAAAACGCTGATCCAGCATTTCTGGGCAGAATTTCGCCTAACTTCGAAAAATCATAACTAATTCTAGAAAAATCGAACCAAGGATCCGTAAAATTTCCCGGAATCCTTGAGATGTCTACTTTCAAGGAAAAATACTGAAACTTACCCAGAACTCATGGATAATTCCCAGTTTCCAGAATTCAAACCGCTGCCCAGAATTTCGCTCAGAAAACGTAGCTTAACTTCTGGGATTTTTATCTTTTTGCACAGAACTTCAAATGACACACTATTTATATATTTGGAAAGCCCTAAATGTCTAATTTTATCATGAATTTTCCCAGAATTTTATAACATCATCTTCATCATAAAATACTAGCATTTTTACTACTGACTCCAGAAGTTCCTATTTGCTGAAATTTCGCCAGAGCTTCGCTATTTTGATCCTAATCTTCCAAAGATTTTGCTATAACTTGCTCTTCATCAAATTTTCGAAATAAAGACAGTGGAACCCATAAAAACATGAGAATAAAACTATATTTGGAAGATTGAAGATCAAAACAACATTTCTAGCATTTCTACTTCATAAACTAAGAACTTGAACTTATGAACTAAAAACTCTCTTACCTCTTGAAGAACCTTGTTTCCTACTTCTTGAAGCTCTTTCACTCTCTCCCACACACTCTAAATTTCGGTTGTGGCTTGGTGGATTGGTGGGGAGTTTGTGTTGCTAATGGTCTCTATTTATAGCCACAAACAAGAGTAGCCTCCAAGCAAAGACAATTGATCTCAACCCTTGGTTATTACTTGGTCAAGAAGCTTCAATCCTCTCCCTCCACCTCTCCCAACCGTCCCTCTCTCTCTCTCTTAGATTTTTGCTTCATCTCCTATTAAATCCCAAATGCTAATTTAGTTAAGTATCAACTAATGTTTTTCTTTAAAATCTAATTCCACTTTTGAAATCCTAATTTTATGATTAGATTTATAGTGATTTTTAATTCCCAAAACACTTAGGTATGAATCTTAAAAGTCACCGAAAATAACTTTGGGAATAGCCAAGTTGAAGTTCTTAATTCACTGATTCCAAATATGTATCTACATTTAATACTTAGTTCCAATATTTCAAGATATGATTTAATCTCTATGAATTCTCCTTGTCCCACAACACACACGTACACTACACACACACACACCACCTTCCTCTTCCTTTTCCATTGCATTAAGTCTCAAAAGTCTTCTCTTCTAGAAATTTAATTATAGGTTTATTTCTAGCAATTCCCTTTCTTGTTGCCCAAGTGATAAAACCGCCCCCCTTAATCTTTTAATTACAATTTTATGTTTTAATTATCCTCACAAACTCTTAGAAAAATCTCTTATTGGTCTATTTATTTTGTGTAATTTATTCCATCATTAAATAGGAATTTTCGCCGCCTTAGAGATAATTTAGGAATAATAGTGTTTTAGGGGTTATAAGACTTGATTACCATTTGACAAGTTTCTAATTTAATTTTGATGATTAACAACTCCTTGTATGCTAATCTTAGCTTCTAAATATCATCTGATCCTTAATTATGACCTTTATAAATTAATTATGAACTAATTCCAAAACTTATTAAAGTATCCCAATTATTGCAATTTCATTTGCCCAATAATTGTTACTAACTTCCTCTAATTGATTTTATCATCATTTGATGATTTTAATTGCTGAAATGGTATAATTAAGATTATGCTAGATTATGATAATCTTCGGATATTTTACGATCCTTAATAAGATTTAGGAAATTGAATTTGGATTTATTAGAATCCAAAGAAAATTCCCCGAAAAATGATAATAAATCAATTAAAAATTTAGAGACAACATACTCTCCTATTTTAATAGGTATTATTTGCCAAAATATGGTTCTTTAGGAGAAATATAGATTTTAGGGTATTACATATTAGGACTGTGCATATAATTCTTGTGATTTATACATGTACATGATAATAATAAAATCCATGAGAAAATTCACTTAAAAAATCAATACATAATATAAAAAGTTTGAAGAATCTCACTGCAAATATAAAGGATGGAAAGTCTCATCTTTTTATAAACAAGTTAAGCCTTACCATGCTCTAACTAGATAAAGTCGTTGTTCCCTGTTAAAGACCTGACTTATTTTTATTCTTAATTATCATTTCTACCTGAATTTTTCTTTTTAGAATCCAGGTGGTATTCTTATATATATATATATATATATATATATATATATATATATATAAAAGAATCCAGGTGGCATTCTCGAAGCGATGACTTGAGACTAATTCACCCAAGGTGTAGATATGTTTTGCCTCTCTCAACGAAGCTTTTTTTTTTTCCGCCACAAACAAAGCCTTTTTCATTCCTATCCAAATTTTGTTATTGTATATTTATAAGTTTTTCTTGAACTCTTTGGGTGATTAAATAATTTCATTGAAACTTTAGAATAATTCAAAAAAAAAAAAAGGACACATACAGATCCACCAACCTTGGACCAAATTAAATGAGATAGGTCTACAATAATGATGTGTACTGTATAGTGTATGCGCAGAAAAAGAAAAAGAGACGTCGAAGACGAACGTACAGAACTCATCATGTGAGAAGATACAGTGGTACAGAACAGTAGATAGGTTTGACTGTCGACGGTTTTAACCATGTATAAATGCGGCCACT
Organism: Acacia confusa; assembly: GCA_037074495.1. Classification (NCBI taxonomy): domain Eukaryota; kingdom Viridiplantae; phylum Streptophyta; class Magnoliopsida; order Fabales; family Fabaceae; genus Acacia; species Acacia confusa. The sequence goes on along the minus strand of CM073504.1, from coordinate 7,217,346 downwards.
TTCTGTCGTTATTTTTTAGCAGAACATACATACTACTCTCTACATTTTTAGGAATCCACATCACCTCTATTTTTTTACATCCTTTTTATATCCTTTTCTCTTACTTTTCCTATACAGTTTCTGTTTCAGTAAAAAAAATAAAAAATATGAGTTTCTCAAGAAAAAGTAAAAGAAAAGAATATAAGAAGGATGTAAAGAAAAGGAGGTAATGTAGACTCGTATTTTCACCTTTTCTGACTTGACTCCTACGGTCTACCGCTTAAGAACGAAACTCATCTCTTTCCATCTGAATTGATCTGCCTCTCTGCTCGCTTCCCCAGTTAATGTTTCTTTTCTATTATATGAAGCATGTGCTTTATTAATTTCTTTTTCTCTACCATTTCCTTCTATTCTTATCTCAATCACACCAATATGTTTCGTGGCTTTCTGCTTGTTGGATGTCGGTTGGATATCTTAAAAGTGTTTATTTATACAAATCGATATAAAATTGCTCTTTTATACTTATTTAATACAGTAAATCACTATTAAAAAGTTATTTTTAAAAATTTCAATGACATTTTAAAGAAGCACTTTAGCTCATATATATATATGTGTGTGTGTGTGTGTGGGGTATCGCAAGAGCGGAACTACTGACAACTGCCTCACTGTGAGTCTATGATCGTACTAGTAGTAAATGAGTCTTCCATTTCATCAAGAGATAAAAGACGATACTCCTTTCATTTCTTTTTATTGGAGAGAGTTAACCAAATCACTTTGATAAAAAAATTAGTTAGATATAATAAATATGGTTGTGTAAAAATATAAACTTTTTTTCTTAAAAAATATCCTTATTTATGGAAAGAGAAAGGGTAAGAGAGAGAATAAACCAACTTAATGTTTATTAGAAAAAGAGTTGTGTGTGGAAGAGAGAGAATAAGTAATTAATATGTGTAATTAAAAGGGTGATATGTGGCTAATGTATATATATGTTAGCACATACTCCATTTGGTCCTAATTGTATGGAAAATTCAGTAAGCCTTACCTGATTCTTACTATATATATATATATATATATATATATATATATATATATATAGGTCAAAGATGTGGCCGCTATTTTTTCTTATTTCAAATCCTGCCCATAATTGTAAATTGTAACAAATTGTTCGCATGCTTTTAATTTTTAGATAGCATTTTACTGTAATGATTAATATCAATAAGGAGCATGGATGTATAATTATAAAGCTATAGTAGTATATTTTTTCTATAATGCATAAACATTAAGCTTAATTTTTTAAAATAACAATAATTGTTAAAAAATCATCATTTGAAATTTGTTGAGCTAGAATTAAAGGACTGAAAAGATACATTATAAAGTTAAGAAATCAAATTGAGTCCATGTATAAAGTTAAAGGACTAAATGTGTACTTTTATCTAGGTTTTTATTCCCCTCTCTTTGGGACTTTGAATAGTAGGCATATTGTCCGAATTGGGTATTGAACCCCGATCGTAGCCCCAGAAGAGCACACCTTATACCACTAGACTTAAAGGTATTTGGTTTTGCCTGATTTTTTTTTTTTACTTTGACTAGTTGTACCTCTATTTTATTTTATTTTTGTTACTAATGATGGAAATAATGATGAAAAATTGATTTTAAAAGTTGATGTTTTGTCAAGGCAACATTCAAACATTATTATTGAACATGGACGATTAAAATGCAAAAAAAAAAAAAAAAAAACGTCGTCAAAATTTTTTTTTTTTCAATTCTATTTATACAAGTTTGTGATCGTGGATTTTTTTTTTTAATTTAAATGTGTTTTTTTTAATTTTAATTATATGATAATTTACATGTTTTGAGAAAATATATATAATTGTAATTCGAAATACTCTCACAACGGTAGCACAGATAAAAATGATCTTTATCAGCTTTAGGTTCTACAACTGTACGTTCCCTATGATCTCTTGCTCTCTTTGTTTCACTCACATCAATATAATAATAATAATAATAATAATGATAATGATAATAATAATAATAATCAGTAGATTCAAATATTAATGTTTTCTGTTTTCTATTTTCTTTTCCATCTTTGTTCCATGCGTTGTAACTGTGTACAACAGCAACAATAATAGCTTCCTCCAATGGGCAATGGTGAAAACCTAATTTCTGGGTCAAGACTCAAGAAGCATGCCAAGTGTCTGAACAATGTTTCCTTATTTATGCTTAGCCTGTGTGCGTGAAGTACAGAAGCAATAATATTTTCATAAAAAAAAAAGTAAAAAGAATCAACCATCACAATGTACCACATCATTTCAATTATTTTCAATAAAAACACAACTCAAATAATTTTAATTCTAGTTAGCTGATGGCTCATCTGAAATAATTTTATGATTTATTTTGTTTTTTAAAATAAACCTCTTAATTTCTTAAAAACTTAACTAACTAGGATTTAAATTAAGAGTTTTTTTTTAAAAAAAAAAACAAAACAAAAGATGAATTATATTATATAAGTCAAGCAGCCAACTAGGATTCAACTAGCTATTGAACTATGTAAGTATTTTTCTTAAACAGTAATTTGAATTCTAAAATTAGGTACGAGAGTGGGGTTTCACCTTTTGCAAACGACAGTAACTATTACGAAGTTCATCTGAAAAAGTTCATCTGAAAAATTTGACGTACTCTTTTGTATATCTGTATCAGACCTTAACTTTAGTACGCTTATGATCTGCAATGCATGCCTATTTAATTTATTTATAATTGACTAATTGAATGCAAACATTTTGAATAAAGATGTTTTCACTAAAATAGAAAATAATAATTAATTTAGATTGTCGCAAGTGATAGGGACTCTCCCAACACAGTGCGCCATTGTCCCAACCCTAATTTTTCTCTCTCGCGGCGCTCTTCGCAGGTTTCTTCTGTTTGGTCTTCTACCTCGCCGACGGCGTCTTTGCCGCTGGTGAGTCTTACAGGATTCTCATCAAAACGGTGGAAGCGTATTGAATCGATTGGCCATAGGAAAAATAAGAACTTTCATTGTTTTGATTACCTAGAAAGATGCAGCAGTCAGAAAAGCCTCTGCACGAACAGTTCACGAACAGTCCTCGTCCGCTCTATGATTGATCTTCCAGACTATCTTTTGAGTAGGATGGGGTGGGTGTGTGGACAATCGTTCAGATGATGAACGTCTGCCTCTTAGGTCTATTTCTGATGAGCTATCCTTCTAAGGTACAACAGGAGTAAGTTAGAATATATAGGGTTAAGTGTAAGACTTAACCTAACCCTAAGCTTCATGGGCTTTGGTCTCACTAAAGCCCAATAGGGCTTAAGTGACTAAGAGCATATATCCAACAATCTCCCACTTGCTCTTTTAAGATACAAACTTGAGTTCATAAACCCAAGATCATGTAGCCCATAAGCCATCATCATCTGATTATATACCCCGTCCCTTGTATCGAGCTAGCCTGGGGATCTATCATTTGTCATTCATCAAGGCTCATGATAATCTATAGAAGATTATCTAGTTTGGTGCTACTCCACTAAAAGCCCGAACGTGATCTCCAAGATTAATGACACTTATAACATGTATATGCATCGCCCCTTTATAGAATGTCTATAATTGATTGACTAGTTTTCTGTAACCCAATCAATTATTTATTCCCTTGACTTTGATAGTTTCTCTAATGGATTACATGCACTGGCCAGTGTCTTCAATATCCAAGTACCGAAACATATCAAGGGGACATTTCCTATAAATTCTATGTTGTTTATCTCATAAACACCGATAACCAAATAGTCTCAATGCCAAAATACCAAGTTATTGGCCGTCATATAGATCAAACCTCACCCGTTGGTAAATCAAAGAATGAAAACTATTTAATTACCCATTTAAAATAAACTCAGGATTTAGAGCAACTACATGACTATAGTTATATGGAGATTTGATTCCTTATGACAGAAAGAACAACCTCAATTAAATCTCTCCTTGATCCATTCAATGTAAATATTAATCCACACAAATATTTTATAATGATTCAGACAAAACCATTTCATAAAATATTGCAGCCTAAATAAAGCGCCCAACTTAATTTAATAGCTGTGAACCTATTCATCAATTGTGAGAACCTATGACCATGTCCTCCATGAACGTGTCCATATGATCATATACTCCACAATTGATCCGGACCTTAATGTTTCTAAATTGTGTGCACAAAACAATGAAAAATACCTCATTTTTAAAAATTCAGAAAATGATTACATTGTTTCATTGTCTTACTCCAAGAGCACAATGAGCACAATATCTCCCACTTGCTCAATACAATTTCGGGATCCTCCTGAGACCCAAAGAAGAAACATGGCTCTCGAACACAAGTTCAGGCAAACTCTTAATAACTGGGTCTGCAAGATCCACCTCTAATGCTATCTTAGTTTAATGTAAACTTCATAGCTCGAGGTCGATTTTCTTGAATCAATATCCACTTAAAAACTGAATTCGTGAAAGATTATCTTTTCAAGACTCCCACTAGAATATACCAGCACATAATCTCTCGTTCTCTGAAGATACTTGAGTACATGCTTAAGAAGAATCTAGTGTTCCTCTAGGACCATAATGGTACCATCTCACTACTCCCACTGTGTGGCAGATGTCTGGTTTAATACTCCACATGGTATTTATAAGACTACCTATTGCCAAAGCATAAGGTATCCTACTCATGCATTCTTCCTTCTCTGGATTCTTTAAAAGTTACTCCTTAGGAAGATGAATTCCATATCTGAGAGACATGATTCCCCTCTTAGAATTCCCCATGTTGGGTTTTGGTAAGAGTTTTGTCAATGTAAGTAACCTAAGATGATGCCAACTTCTTATTCTTCCGATCTCATAAGAGTCTCATACCAAGAATATAATTGGCTTCCCCTTGGCTTTCATATTAAAACGCTTACTCAACCAACTCTTTACATTTGATATTACCTCCACTTTGTTTCCAATAAGAAGCATATCATCTACATAAAGTACCAGAAAAGTTACTGCCTCCCCTTGGATCCTTTACATGCAAATACAAGCCATTAATCAAGGTTTTCTCAAAAACATAATTTTGATAACCTGATCAAACTTGATGTTCCATGACCTGGATGCTTGCTTAAGTCCATAGAATGAACTTTCACAACTTGCATATAGTATTCTTGCCCATTAGTTATAAACCTTTTTGGTCGTTGCATGTAGAAGTTCTGACATCCAACTCCCAAAATAAAATCTCATAAATGAGACTTGCAACAACAACTAAGAGAATTTAGATAGACTCAAGCATGGTGTCTGACAAACATTTGCTCACTACTAGAAAACAATAAATTTGCGACGGAATTTGCGAGGGAAAATTATTCTGCCGCAATTTGCGAGGGAAAAAGTTTTTCCGCCGCAAATTGCGAGGGAAAATGTTTTCCGCCGCAAATTGCGACGGAAAAAGTTTTTCCGCCGCAAATTTTCGCCGGCACTGGTATTTACCACAAAAAAAATTGCGACGGAACAAATTTTGCCGCCGCATTTTGCGACGGAAAAACTTTGTCCGCCGCAACTTGCGACGGAAAAATTTTTTCCGCCGCAAACTGTCAGTTCCCACCGACAGTTTGCGACGGAACCACTTGTTCCGTCGCAAAATGCGGCGGTTTGCGACGGAACAAGGTATTCTGTCGCAAACTGTCGGTGCAGTTTTGCGATGGAGCCCCTTGTTCCGTCGCAAACAGGCCGGTTTGCGATGGAACAAGTCGTTCCGTCGCAAACCAATTTTTAAAACCCCCCTATTTCTTCTTCTTCTCGCACATCTGAAGCTTATTCTTCGTCCGTCCTCGTTGAAGGTTTCTCTCCTCACCAAGTCCGGCCACCGTCCCACGAAGCTCAGCCACCTCCATCTTGAGCCCTTATCTGCCTTTCTTGCTCTTCTTTCTCCTCCTCAAGCTATGAACTTCAACGGGTATGTTTTATTTTTAATGATCTTTTGTAGAATCCTTAATGTGGGTAACTTATTCTTTCTCCGTCACACATTTGTGCAATATATGATTTCAATTTTTAAATTCTTGCTCTAGCTATGTATAAATGCCTTAGGTTTTGCATATTGTTAAAGAAATTGCCGACGATCTACTCTAAAATACTTTAGTCCTTAACCATGTTTGAGGTAGTTAGTGTTATTTTTGCAATAAAATATTTTCTGGGCAATCCCAACAATATACAAATATGTTATAGGATATAAAAATTAATAATTATAGTGTATATAAACTAATTGTCTTTAAATTCTCTAAATTGAAATAAAAATATGGTATTACGTCATTTATTTTGTTCCAAAGAATAATGTTATCTTAATTGCATGTTTATTCAATTAAAAACAATACAATAGTTAAGAAATTAAAAAAAATTGCTATATTATTCCTTGAAAACATTATCAAAATGAAAGGGATAAAAAATACAAATATTATTTTATATGAATTAATTATACAAAATATTCTTATTTTGCCTACCTATAGAATGAAATTAGATTTCTTTTGGATTCTGTTGTATGATGTATATGAGTTGGATAATAAATTGAAATTTTTTAAAGGTTTATGTGTAAAAGTATTGAAGAAATGAAAACACAAATGAATGAAATCTATTTATATATTACACGGCAGTAGTAGAGGTGGTCTTGAAGGACAAATAAATTGAAGTAGGATAAATAAATTGACTTTGTAATGTTGGTTTTGCAGAAGATAATAGGGTAAAGGAATTAGAACAGACAATGAGGGAGCAAGGACAGATGCTTAGAGAGATGCAAGCACTTCTCTAATCCCTATCGAAGGGCAAGGGTACGGAGCTGCCTCCTGATGGTGACGATGACCAGACTGCTATTATTTAGAGTTTTTTTAGTTTATTTTGGAACATTATATTTGTAATATTTTGTTTTTGCAATGTAGACTCGTAATATTTTGGAACATTATATTTTATTTTTATGATATACAATTTATTTTATTTTCTAATTTTTTTACATTTTTTATGAATTTTTTTTTTATTTTTTCAGATTTTTTTTTATTTTTTTAAATAATTTAGAATTTTGCGAGGGAAAATTGTTTTCCTTCGCAAAATGTGAATTTTTGCGAGGGAAAATTTTTCCGCCGCAAAATTCAAATTTGCGAGGGAAAATTTTTCCGTCGCAAAAATTCACATTTTGCGAGGGAAAGTTGTTTTCCGTCGCAAAATTCGAGATTTTGCGAGGGAAAATTTTTCCGCCGCAAAATTTGAATTTTGCGAGGGAAAATGCATTTTTTCCGTCACAAAACTGATTTGCGAGGGCTTTTTTTGCGACGGACACTTTTCCGCCGCAAATTCCGCCGCAAAATTATTTTGCGACGGAAAATGCTTGTTTTGCGACGGAAAAATTCCGCCGCAAAAAATGAATTTTCTAGTAGTACCAAACTAGTCTTGAAGGTTTTCACCTTCCTGTCTATCCTCTCTTTGCTTTGTAGGTCCACATACACGTAGTGGGTCTTACCCCTCTTGGTGTCTTTACCAGAGACCGTATAGAGATGAAATACAAGTATTCCACCTCATTGTTCATAGCTATGAGCAACACTTGATTAACAACATCTTCCAGTGCATTATCATAACTCATGGGATCAATGTCACCCAACAAGAGATATCTTGAGGGTTGAAAAGATTCTTTCCCACTATGAATGTACCACACTAGATTTGGTGTATCTATAGTAGATCCAAGTTTTGGGTCAGATGGTGGCTAAGATATTACATGTTAACAAATCCTTGATATTATTCTTCCACATATGATACTAATATCTCTATTAGTTCCTACTTGTATATTATCATGTTGAATTTCCAATTATGGTTCCCGTGTTTGTTCGCCAGAGGTATATTTTTCCCCTCTTTGAACAATCAAGGGAACAATGGATGAAGCTTCTAGAGAATTTTGGAAATTCTTGATCCAAGATAAATCTCATCAAGAATAACCTTACTCATGGGCTTATAATTTTCCATCTAGTCCTCCGTTAAGAAAGTCACGTGAGTTCTCACTAAGACAATCTTATCTTTTGGACTAAATAAGATCCAATTCCCGTTTCTCTTAGGTTAGCAAAAAGATATGCACACTTCCATGCAAGATCCCATCTTATTTGACCCCTGTTGCAAGACATGTGCTGGAGCACCCTAAATCTGAATATGATTTGAACTGGGCTTGCACTCTTTCCATAATTCTATAGGTGTCTTGACAATAGTCTCTGATAGAACCAAGTAACAAGGTACATTTCCTTCTCCTAGGCATCTTCCCAGAACGACATTGGCAAGGATGAATAACTGAACATGTACATCACCAAGTCTAGAAATGTTTGAATTCTGCATGCTGCAACTTCATTCAACTAACGCATTCCTAGAGTTGACAGTTGTGAAAACTATCCCCTCTTGAATCAGGCAAGGCTCGAACTTACCAAGCAGGTATCCAACACTTCAGTCAGACCAAAGTTTTTATTTGAACACCTAGATGCTTTTCTGCCTTAGACTTAAACCTCTTGGAAATTTCCAAAAACCTCAAGACTTATGATGCACTAAGTTCATCTGTCCAAATCCAGAGCAACCATTCATTTAATGAAGTACTCATAACCTCTTATGGCTTGAACGCTAACTGGTCCACATACTTCAGTATGTACCAATTCTAGTTAAATAGCTGCGCAAAACCCTTTGACCTTGTAAGATTGGTTGGCCATTTTTACCTTCCAAATAGGACTTACATGTAGCCTTTAGTTCAAAGACTATGGAACTTTCAGTCCTTTTTTTAACTAAACCATGTTTTCTATTTGAGGTAATCTGACTCAATCATAAAAGGCCAAGATTTGTTTCATTTGAAACTTATTTCTTTGGTGAATATTCTTGTTCATGATCCTTTTAATTCAACATAATAAATTCAATGGGGCATAAGACATAGGTAATAAAGACTAATTAAAAAATGTGCCAGAACAAACAAGACAAAGAGGAACTTTGAAATGAAGCTAAGGAATCAATTGCATTCGAAACCATGTTTCAATGAAACAACTAACAACAATTAAATTCCTCTTGAAATCCGGAACAAATAAACAGTGGCCTAAAACCATAGTCTTAAATTATCAAAAGATAAAATAACTTGTGCTTCTGCTAATGCAAACATACGTTGCCTATCTTTAAGCTTAAAATTTCTTTGTCCAGGCTACCAGGCGCCCTTTGTTTGATCTTTTTGGGCAATCTTTCTTCCTGAGTCCTTTCAGTCCACACTTGAAGCACTTGCCTTTCGGCTTCTTCATAGCAACTGGTTTGACAACTGATAACCAAGCCATGTTGTTCTTGTTACCACCCTTAGATTTCCCCTTAGATTTAACAAGACTCTTAGCAAAAACTGCACTGATTGCATTATGTCTAGCATAGCTGCTAGGCTCTGCAAACATGTCATTAAGAGTCTGAAGCATCTCTACTCCACTTTTAACCATGTACACTTGCTTCTGCAAGTGTTTGGAAATACTGACAAGAACATAACAGCGAACTACCATATATGTCGTTTCCCAATCTGAGTATTGCGTCTTAGTTGCCTTAGACGCATCCTTTGTAGTGGCCATAGCTTTGGTACGGTAAGGACAAAATTAAGCTCTTTATGTTTGAGAACAACGTCAAGTTTTATTTTCCACTCTTCATAGTTGGTACCATCTAGAAGCTTTAGACTCAAGATCATTGCTAAATGATTGAAGGAAGATATTTTCTGAAGAAAAACATACAAGGCACGCAATTACAAACAAAAATGCAACAAACAAATTAAATGCAAGTAGATTCTCATAACTACTCTTGTTTATTGTTAACAATCTATTAATTATCTTTACAAGGCTTACGATGGGCAAGATACTTGTAAAACTAACATTTTTATTCAAGGTAAAATATATAAAAACCCTTTAATTAAATGTTTGTGGCTAAAATTAGCAAAAAGATACTTGCTAATTAATGAATAAATATTAAGAAAAATATTTTGAGATTTAGTACATAAAAATCCCTAATCCTAAAAGAATTGTTAAGTTCATGATTAGGGCACTAATTAAACTTGTAAAATCAAATTAGATAAATTAAATAAATATTAAGGGTTAAGATGTAATCTTGAAAAGCAAGATCAAAGGTCTAGGATTATTTAAGTAATTTTAAAAGCCTAAAACCATGTAATTACTTATGGACCAATAGGGAAATTTTGTGGAAAATAAATGTAAGATAAATATAATATTATAGTTAATTAAAATAATAATAATAATAAAATGCTGGCCGAAATTTTGAACAAGGGAGAGATAAGGTTTTGGCAAAATAAATATCTAGATTTTTTTTATTATAATAATAATATAAGTTGGATATTTAGTAATAAGGTTGATAGGATAAATGAGAACCGATAGCAAATAAATCCTATCTCAAAATATGTGGACTAAGTATCTAACATAAGGACTTATTATGAACAAGTATATTTTTATCCCATGGTGGGCCATCTCAGAAGTTATTTCTGTATCTGGCGGGATAATCATGGGATCAGATGAAAAGATATTTTTAGAAAAAGGGATAAATAATATAAATGAGAACCAATGGAAATTAAATCATAACTCAAAAACCATGAACTAAGTTTCTAAGACTAGGACATATTACAGACAAGTGAATTTTTATCCAGAAGTTGGTGTTATCAGAAGTCATTTCTCCATCCGACGACGTATGTCCATAAATGTTCGGCAGGCAACGGAATGCCCTGAATGAGATAAAAAATTTAGTTAACCCAAGTATCTTGAAAGAGGAAAAAGAGATCTTCGGGGCTATGTTTCCGGAATTTTGAAATTTCTCAAGATTACGCGATTAGGACATCGAACAGGAAACTTTATCGGATGCAACCATAAAGCAAGAAGTTGATGTCACATGAATGACATCATCTTAGTTTAGGTGTAAGGCCAAGATTTAGTCTCTTCAAAACCCTAGATCCAACGGTCAGAATCTGAGCTGGGAAAGTTCAAAGGAATTACGAAAATGCCATACCATTTCCCTATAAATAGGTGAAGGCTTCTTGCAAAATTTCTCACCAATTCCTCTTGAGAAATTTCAAAATCTTGGAGTAGAAAGGGAAGGAAGAGCTCTGAAGAAAGTTGTAGCAGAATCCTGAGTAAGTTCTTCGGTTCCTAGTCTTAAATGTTAGTGTTTCTTTCGGTAGTTGTAGTAAAAATGCTAGGTTGATCTTTAATCTTCTAAGTATGATTAGGAATCATGTCCTAGGGGGTAATTAAGGTAATAATTTCGAAAATTATCATAGAGTTAGAGATATGTCAAAATTCTGGAAGATTAGAGTCAAAGTAGCGAAGCTCTGACGAAATTTTGTTAATTAATCAACTAGGGGCAAAATGGTAATTTGTACCTAAAATGCCTGTTATGATGCTTATCACTGATGAATGTGATATTATCCCTATAGGATATTTGTGATCAAGTACCACAGTTGTGTCGCTGCCATATCGCTGTCAAACGTACCGAAATACCGTCAACGAAGGTACAGACGCGTACTGTAACATTAACTATTATGCTTATGATATGCTTATATGTGATAGATAATTTCATAGACTGAGACTCTGTCTTAGATCACTGAATATACATACAGCTATATACGGGTTATAGTCTTAATAACGCCATTAAGTTTTCCTAGCGCTAAGGACACGATGGGCCGTCATGACACTGGATAGTGCAGACATGTGTTTAACTTTACATCTGCTGTGTGCTTATGTATTGTTGTTGTAATAATCATGCATCAGCTGTGTGCCTATGTAATGATTTACTGTTGTAATGTTATGAATATCTGTCATACATATATTGTTCTATATAAGCATGAGGTTAACCGTTACCTGAGATCCAATGGGCATTGGATCTCAGCTCTTACCATAGCATCAGGGTCTGGAGGATCAAAAGCTGATGACAAGGGTAAGCAGCATGCATGAGGACAAGGCGGGAGACATTTATTTTGGGTGCTTATATATGGATCAGTATTATGTCTAACTAGGAACACTGTAGTTGTAATATGTATCAGCTACTCAGTTACATGCTCTACTCTGATAAATATATGTTATTCCGCTTTTGAAAAATGGGGTGCTACAATAATAACCACATCGAGCAAGAAGAAAAATCTAATATCTTGTCAACCACCAGAATTGATCCTAAAAAATTATTGAATCACATAGAAGATTTCATAATTTAACATGTAAAATAGCAATGAAGATATTCTAATTAAGTAAACACTATCTTTTATAGTATTATTCACTCTTCAAGAGTGTGATGGTTTGAATAACCCTTCATATATCAAAAACCAAGAATAACCCGATCAATCCCATACAGCTTTCGTAGAAGAGAGGGGGAAACTTCTTTCCTGCAAGCATAAAACACAGAGCAAATTATAACAAGCGTGACCTAAATAAGTTCAGAAAGCACGCTTCTATTATAAATAATGAAACCTCAAATTTCAAGAAAATTTTCAAAATGGAAATTTTCACTGAAAACAAAAAAGATTGTTTGCCTTTCGCATAACACATCTGATGCAATCAGACACCATCTAAATGGTGCAATTAGAACACATCTGATGCAATTTGAGTTATTTGGTAAATGTAGGAGAGAAAAATAATAAAAGATTTTTAGTATTACATTTTCACCATCTAAATGGTGCAATTAGACCCCACTTAAACAAAAAAAAAAGGCTAAAACACAAACCCCAATTTCCCTTGACGCACGTTCTCAGAAACCTAATCCCCTAAATTCAAAGCCTGAAGCCATATTCACCATTACAACCAGCTTTGCAGGAATGCAAACAATTCACTACCTCAAACCCAAAAAACCCATTCAATATACAAAATTTGAAGCAATTTGACAAAACCACATGGGAAAACACAAATCTCTAATACAAACAATTTTCAAGGCAAGAACACTGTGCGTCTATACCTTCTATGGGCGAGAGGAATTCTAGAAAATCTCCTTCTTTGCGCAAGATTTTGAGCCAAAGGTTTGAAAAATTTATCAGTTGCTTCTCAGAAAAACGAAAATCATTATGCAAAAAGCGAAACAACATGCAACATTTAAACAACGATATATTGATCGGATGCTTCAATTCAACCCCAAAATCCTCAGAGAGATTGAGGAAGCAATTAACAAACCTTCAAATCTGAGGTAACCCTAATCCACATCATTATTTAATAGAAAGTAGTAGGCAGGAGAGAAACCAAACACACCTAAAAAAGAGTTAACCTACCGATTCGCCATTACCATCAAGCACGGCAGTGGTGGACCCAAGATTTGAAGTTTATGGGTGCAAAATTTGTAGTGTGATTCAGGGGTTCGAGGGTAGCGCCCCCGAAATTTTTTTTCTAAGGGAAGTTTTGAACGCATTAAAAAACAAGGTAAAATTTACAGTTTGCCACAACTACAAAAACATGCATAAAAGGAAATAGACCTTACCAATAACAACAACGCAATCTCAAGTGCTTTTGGATCTTTAAATGTCACATATGATGTCTTTAATTTCCCGGATTCACTGCAACCAACAGACCAAACCATCCAGTAATGATAATTAATATGGTTGCTTATCATATGCACGAAGAAGAGAAATAGGTACAAAGATTTTATGAAGTCAAACATAAATTCTTCTGCTGATTTTAGGTGGCTTATATGTGCATATTTGAAAGTGAGTTATTGTGCTTCTAAAAGAATCTTTAATAGTTTCATATCCTAAATTTTCTATGGTAATTATTTTATCTCACTTCCTAAGCTTAGATAATTCTGTTTCTTTACTATCTCACCTACCTAGAAAGGCATGAATGAAATTCCTAACATGTGCCGAGCTAAACTTCACATTTGGAACCTGTAATTGGCCAAGATACTTATTTCATTAGTGATGATGACTTTTTAATTGTTAACATACTAATTTCTAGTCTTCCAACTTGCAGGATATTTGTCAAAGAAAAGTGCAAAAACAAATGGTTGGAGCAGGCAATGGTTTTGAACTTAAGTGTGATGTATGGACTTACCATATTGTTTGCTGAAATTTCAATTTTATCATAATGAATGAGGTGGTGACAACAAGGATCATTGTTTTAGAGTTGAACCCAGATAGAGAAGACTGACTGAGTTTCTAATCATGACAATAAAATCGAACTAGAAGCGTGGCAATATAATAGAGTTGAACCTCGAATTCGAAATCAAAACACTCAAACAAGAGATCCCAGCAAAGGCAAGAAATTCCAATTTCAAATCGCGTGTGATTGTGGATTTGCGGTTTTAACCTTTTGTCGAAATTCTAGAAATTCCAGCAAAGGCAGTAAAATCGAAATCAAAACCTAAGGAAGACAAGAAGGAGAAGAGAAAACTGACCTAAAAGATCGACGGAGAAGACAAAATCGACGGAGCCATTGGCAACGGAGGAGGTGGAGAGGTAGAGAATGTCATCAAAAAGCAGGGAAGGAAATGGGGAAAAAAGGGAGAGAGGGTAGACCACAGAGAACGAGACTAGAGAGGGAAGGAAATGGAGAAAAAAGGGAGAGAGGGAGAGAGAGCACGGGTAGGGAAGGAAATGGGAAAAAAAGGGTGAAATGGCTTTGGCATGCTCGAACACGCGACCACATGAATAGATCATTGGAGTCTTAACCACTGCACTACCTATACATATTGTCATTAATTTCCTTTAAATTATATATATTTTGTGTCTGCACTTGCCCACATTGGCACTAGTGTAGGTCCGCCACTGAAGCACAGCCTTGGTGGTTAGTGATGCCGCTGGCAAGAGGGAGATGGAGGTGGATGTGGATGGCTGGTTGATGATCTGGGGTTTTTTGGCACTACTGCTCTCTCGCATCTCTATGTTTCTTCCCCCCTAGTCGTGCTTTGCGTCTGTCCGTATCCGTGTACTCTGCCTCCTCTAGCGTCTCTCTGTTTTTTTTTTTGCTCTTCTTTGCCCAGCGAATTCCCTGTTTAAAAAAGTAAATATGGCAATTTTGCTAGGAAACTTATTTTCCCTTGTAAAATGAAGTAATTTTACGAGGGAACCTAGACTTCATTTTGTCAGGGAAAATAGGTTTCCTCGTAAAATGAAGTCATTTTGAAAGGGAAAAAAGATTCCCTCACAAAATTGCTGGATTTGCGAGGGATTTTTAGTTCTGTTGCAAATATACAAATATTTGCGAGGGAAAAATGTTTCCTCGTAAATTCTGCCACAAATTTTACATTTTTTAGCAGTGTTACTTTTTTTTTCAAATTTTGCACTATGTAATCGATTATGCCATTGTAGCGTAATCGATTATATAACACTTTAAACTATGTAATCGATTAAGCTTTGTGGTGTAATTGATTATATAGTGCAAAGTGTTATGTAATCGATTACGCTACAGTGCGTAATCGATTACATTTCACCATATATGTTTTTTAAAAGGCAATTTGAGCTCATTCGGAACTATTTTCACATTTTTGCACTAAAGCTCTCTGGTTGCTCGTGTTTTGGTCATTTTTTGTGCGACCCATCAAAGTGTAAGGTCATTCTCCTCTTTGAAAGTAGTATTGTTGTGTAATCATTGTAGTTTAACTTTATCCACCTTTGTTTTTGTGTAGAATCTGAAACCCACTCCTTTGCAGCTCCCAATTTTTGTTGCGAAGGATGAGTTCAAGTTCTAACGCCTACATTGCTGTAATCTAACATAGTGGGAGGCATTTTGAAGGTCCTAAAGGTGTGCAATTTGAAGGAAAAACAAAAATGATGAAAATAACGGGGCACTACGTACAACCAGCTCAAAGAAAGGATTAGCCGAAAATTGGGGCTACATAGCAACCATTGCATTCATCGGTTGATTGTCAAAGTGGAGACTATTGTTGGTTTTGATAGTGTATACTACATTAGTAACGATGTATGTGATGATGAAGATGTAGAGTGTGTTATAGATGCCTTTGATAATTGGAAATCACAAAATTTTATTGAGATTTATGTTGAGGTTGAATCTGGTGAAGCATCATCTATTCCCATGCATACAAGATCTCCACAATATTATGGTCAAGAAGACAGAGTTGTCAGTTTATCTGCACCTTTACAAGTCTTAAGTCAGCTGAGATTGACAGAGGAAGAGGAGGATCAGGAAGAAGAGGGTGAGGAAGACGAGGATATTCACAGCGAGGAGGGAGAACCTGATAGTGTAATTCCACTAGGCAACTCGTCAGATATTGATGTCGAGGGTGATTTTGATGTTGACACGAACACTATAGACCTAAGTACCTTGGGAATGTCACCGCTTCGTGTTGACCAAGTTAGCAGTGGTAAGTTAGTAAATTTGTATTTGTAATTCTTATTCAGTGGTTTTGACAAAAAAAAAATCATTTGTATAGCTATAGGAATTGATATTGAGCCATTTTGGAACGAAAGCCCGCACTATTCCAGCATTAATTGGGCGCAGTGTGATGATGAGACAGAGATGTTGTTTGGGTATGATGACATGCAAGGTGATTGGCATTTAGGTGATCTATTATATTTGTATTAACAGTTTCCTTTGAAGTTTGTAATGTAACATGCCGTGAAATTATATTGCGTGAAGTCTTATCGTACAGGCATAGTTGAGAAAATTGATGATTATAGGTTTGTGATGAGGTGTCGGAACCATGCCTATGGTTGTCCTTGGTACATGAGGGCAATGGTCCCAAGAATGGAAATTGTTGGGTGATACGTAAGTGGGGTCAAGATCACACCTGCCATAACCATGCTCTCGTCCGGGATCACAGATAGTTGGATTCAGATGTTATATGTGCAGCCATTATCGGTATATTTTCTATTTTGTTGCAGTGTCATTCGGTTTGTTTATTGACAGCACATTAGTATAGTATGATTCTTTTTCACTAGGTATGTTAAGAGAAGATCTAGTTGTAAAACCATCGCTAATAAAAGAGAGGATACATCGTCTCTATGGATATAACGTAACATACAGGAAGGTCTGGAGGGCAAAAATGAAGGCCGTTGTGAAGTTATTTGGTGATTGGGAGGAATCGTATGCATTTTTGCCAATTAGTTGACATACATAACGCAGTGTAATGTGGGTTCAATTTTCAAGCTTGATACTAATGAATGTTTCGATGGATGACGTGTTTACACCAACAAACGCATATTCTGTAGGGTTTTTTGGATATTTCACTAGACTGTTGAAGCCTTCAAATACTGTAAGCCCGTACTGCAAATTGATGACACCTACTTGTATGGAAAATACAGAGGCACTTTGTTGATTGCGACTTCATAGGACGAGTATGGGAAGCTACTGCCCATTGCCTTTGCGGTTGTTCCTCCTGGTTTCTTGATCTCCTTTGTGTTCATGTGACCTAGAGGCAGGGTATTCATTTGATATCTGACCGTCACGCCAGTATCATAAAGGTGGTTAAAGGTCATCGTGCCTGGCAACCTCTAAATGCGTATCATGTGTATTGCTTGCGTCATTTCAGGAGCAATTTTAATACTAAGTTTAAGGATATTGAATTGAAGAAAACAGTTATGAAACTAGGTATGAAATTTCACATTCCATTTACTTGTTTCACATATTTGTAATCATTGATTTGTTTCCATTGTGATGAATTTGCATTCGCTGTCATGCAGGGTACATGAGTTCAGAGATTCATTTTCACATAAAGTTTCAAGAGTTCATTGAAATAAACCCACAGGTTGCGTCTTGGTTTGATCGGGTTCCAAAGGAGAAATGGTGTAGGTCCTACGATGAAGACAGATAGAGGTTTGGTCACATGATGACTAACCTATCTGAGTGTGTCAACAAGGTCCTCACGGGGGCACATAATCTACTGATAACCGCATTGGTCAAGATCACATGTAGTAAACTTGTCGAATATTTCGTCACATGGCGTGTTGAGATTACCAAACACATGTCTGTAGGTAGTATAGTCTCTAAAAAGGTTGAAGACGTGATACAAAAGATGGATGAGTTGACAGTCGCGTGTCGGGTGCGACTATATGATAGACAATTAGGGTTATTAGAGGTTGAGGACGCATATGCCGGCGACACAATACAGGTTGACTTGAACAATCGCAAATGTCAATGTGGGAGGTTTACATAAGGAAGGTATCCCTGCAGCCACATCTTAGCAGTGTGCAAGGCTGAAAATCTGAACCATTATGATTATTTTGACCCGGTATTCACCTTACCATACATTAGTCAGGTATTTGTTGCACACTGGTATCCGATAGGCAATGAATGATTGATTCAACAAGTAGATGGCCCAACCGTTATCCCGGATGCAAGTTTGTCACGTAGGAAGGGAAAACCAAAGTCTATGAGGATACAAAATGAGATGGATTGAGTGGAGTCTCAACCGTCAAGCAGTCAGTCCCGATGCCGCCATTGCAAGCAAGTTGGTCATAATATACGTAAGTGTCAGTTGAGGAATAGCCAAGCTTAAAGTGGACAAGTTATGTAATTGTATTGCATTTATGATGACAAGCTTATAATGATTTGTTTTAGACAAGCTTGAATGCAAATGTACAAATACTTTATGTCATTGTTATGTTTTGTAGGAACAAAAACTGATATCGGGACATTAATGGACTAAGTCTAGGGTAGACCATTAATTGTTGGCAAGAATACCTTCCCCAAGTCACATTTATGGGTAAAATGAAGTCAGGCATCAATTTCCCCATTCACCCATTTGAATTCAGCCATCCATAGTGCTTCTAGACCTGGTGTAATCGATTACACCATACCGGTGTAATCGATTACACCATGTAATCGATTACATTGGTATGGTGTAATCGATTACACCAGGTCCAGAAGCACAATGAATAGTTCATTTTGAATTGATGCATGTAGAAACTGATGTCCAACTTCATTTTACCTATAAATGTGACTTAGGGAAGGTATTTTTGGCAACAATTAATGGTCTACCTTAGGCTTAGTCCATTAATGTCCCGATATTTGTTTTTTGTACCTACGACATGTCATTTGCAAAATTCATCACCTTAAATCATATGAACTGAAAGCGTAAACATTCATAACTAAATAAAATGTCATAGTCAGTGCAAATTCACTAAGTCTAACAAAAAAAATTACAAGAAGCAAATACAAACATTAAGTCCAACAAAAAACAAAAACAGAAGTATCTAATCTGCCTCCTCCTTTGTATCCTCCTCCTTATCCTCCTCAGAGACATTAGGCACTTGGTCCTCCTCCCCGGCTACCTCCTGGTCTTATACGACTTGTAACTGACGAAGTCCATCCTCTAGCCCCCACATCCGGCTCTGCATCCACCTCTACCGCTCGTTCTCCTTGTCAATGTGGCTCTTCCACCTCTTCTTTTGTCTCAGCTCCATCTTCCTCATCTACTTCATCACATCACGGAGGGAGAATCCACCATCCAGCTCAACCATGTCCTCCTCCTCAACATCGCCATCGTCCTACACAGGGACCTCAGGAGCAACCACGAGTGCAACCACCGGTGCATCCTCCTCTTCAGCAGTAGTGCATACCCAGACACCATTTAGCCCCTTGGAGATCTTGCATTGCTCCAATAGGCGCCTCCCAAAAATAGCGTTCCAATGTGTCTGATCTACCATCTCCTTAGTGTGCAACAGAACATGAAAATGAACCAATATACGCTGGACTAGATAGGCGAATGGGAGTGCGGCGTTCTCCTTATGCTTCACCTTGTACATCATCCAACAAATACAATGTCTCCAATTCACCGATCGGGCGTGACAGATGGCCCACATGATCGATACATCAAACTCCAACACCCTGGAATGATTGTAGGCCCGAGGGAACAAAATATGTGTCATCTTGTAGAAGAGGATACGTGCATCAACAGTCAGCTGCCCTACAGTGAAAAGGGCTCTCCAACTTAATGGCCTCCTGATGTCATGCACTGCGGCGGCTCGATCAAATCCAGGCATAGGCACAGTGCTATCCCCGTCATACTTAACTGTGCCCGCCCCATCAAAATCATATCCCAATATGTGGGCCTATATGGGAGCAGTCATCTCTATATCAACGCCATAGATGCGCGACTTCAGGTCCCCATGAATGTAACTGAGGTTATTGTAGAAAGCTCTCCCCATATCCTCTGAGTACGGACAGACGAACTTAGCCAAGACACCCATATGCGAAGCCTCTAGCAGTGGGACTATATCAAATCCCTCCTCTCCAAAAAAGCCCATATCTAGTGACTTAGGCTTGATCACAGTTCTACTAGCAAAGTGCTATACGAATGCTCTATGGACTGCTGTAGAATGGTCCAACAAATATCTGTAGCGGAGATCATCCTGTTGTGCTTGAGAGCTGGATGCATCACCCCCTCTGTTGCTTCTTCCATCTCTCAGTCTGACTGTCACTTGTCTGCGTGGAAGCATGATGACAACAAATACCTACAAAGAGATGATATAAACTATCAACAAACATGAAACAAACACAATTAATGGCATAATCACAATGCATAATCAATATCCGTCAACAGTCACAATGTAATTGATAGTAAAATGCACATTCAACAATTAAAACAAACGTAATCAATAACCGTCAACATCCATATACACAATAACATGTAATTTATGCTTCAACCCCGCTGTTTGCTTCAATGATCAAAACACTACATACCCAAATAAAACAAACCTTAATAGATTAAATGCATCATATGTTCAGAAAAACGAAGAAAAGAGGGACAAATTCACAATGGGAACTGAAAACCTATCTAAATCAACGCAAGTGAGAGAAAATCTTCGATATTTCCTCAACCCACCACTTGAATCCAAGGGTTTTTGCACAAAAATGATGAGAGAGGAGAGTGGGGAGCCCTACTTGGTTATGAGAATGAGTTATGAGGAGTTATGTGTTGTTTTGGCCTTTTTAAAAACTGATTTCATGATATGTAATCAATTACGCCTTGTAGTGTAATTGATTACATTGCTTTGTAGCTGCCAATTTTTCCTTTTGATATTATGTAATCGATTATGCACTGTAGCGTAATCGATTACACAACATTTTGCACTATGTAATCGATTACACCACAAAGTTTAATCGATTACATAGTTTAAAGTGTTATGTAATTGATTACGTTACAGTGACGTAAACGATTACATAGTGCAAAATATGAAGGGGAAAAAAAAAGTAATCTGTCCTTGTGTAATCGATTACATATGGCATGTAATCGATTACAGAGGAACAGATGGGTTAATAGTTTTCACGCAGTGGCGTTTTGGTAAATAATTATTTAATTAGGATTTTTTCCGTACTTTTGCCTAACATGGATCAACTTAAATGAGATAGGTCTACAATAATGATGGTGTATAGTGTATGCGCAGAAAAAGGAAAAGAGATGTCGAAGACGAACGTACAGTACTTAGCATGTGAGAGAAGACACAGTAATACAGAGAACATTAGATAAGGTTTGACCATGCATGCTTGAATGCGGTCAATTTCTGTCATTATGTTTTAGCAAAGCATACGTACTACTCTCTGCATTTTCACCTTTTTTGACTTGTCTCTTTCGCTCTACGAATTCACATTTGATGCTTTTTTTTACATACTTATCTCTCTAATTAAAGGGATGAGACAATTTTATTTTATTTTATTTATTTTTTATATATATGTTTTATTTATGTAGATTAAATTATATGATGTATCCTGAATTTTTTTTTACACCCAGTATCTCAAATTAATTAATTTTCAACACTGCATTCAAAAATAATTTTTCTGTAACACCAATATTATGAAAATTAATTAATTTAAGATACTGAGTGCAAAAAAAATTTCAGGATGCATCATATAATTTAATCTACATAAATAAAATATATAAAAAATAAAAAAAATTGTCTAATCCCTTTAATTAGAGGAACAAGCATGAAAAGGAAAAGCACTAAATGTAAACCCAGTATGTTAAGTGGTTTTGTGCTTGTCGGACTGAACATCTCAAAAGTGTTTATTTATATAAATCGATAAAAAACTTCTATTATATACTTAGCTTAAACTGTAAATCAAATCATGATTAAGAAATTGTTTTCAAAGACTTCAATTGATATTCAAAACAAGGACTTTAGCTTTTTCTTGTTTTTCAGTGTTATGTGCTATGGCAGCTCATAATACGTAGTAATAAACAATAATGACAATATATATAGGGTATCGTAGGAGCGGAACTACTGACAACAACTGCATCACTATGATCGTACTAGTAATAAACGAGTCTTCCATTTCTTCAACAGACAAAAGACGATGCTCTGTTTGTTTCTTTTCAATGGAGAGAGTTAACCAAATCACTTTGTTAAAAAATTAGTTAGATATAATACATATGAGTATGTGAAAAATAACTTCTTTTTTTTCCTTCAAAAATACCCTTATTTATGGAAAGAGAAAGGGTAAGAGAGAGGATAAACAAATTAATGTTTAGTAGAAAAAGAGGCGAGTGTGGAAGAGAGAGAATGAGTAATTAAAAGGGTGCTTTGTGGCTAGTGTATATATTTGTTAGAACATACTCCATTTGGTTCTAATTATATGGAAAATTTAGTAAGCCTTACCTGATTCTTACTAGATATATATGTGTGTGTGTCGAAGATGTGGCCGCGATTTTTTTCCAATTTCAAATCTTGCCCATAATTGTTAATTGTAACCAGTTGTTTGCATGCTTTTAATTTTTAGATAGCATTTTACTGTAATAATAATTATCAATAAGTAGCATGTATAATTGAAAAGTTACAGTAGTATATTTTTTCTATAATGCATACATATAAGTTTAATTTTAAAAATAACAATAATTGTTTAAGAAAAAAATCATCATTTGAAATTGACAGTGTTAGAATTAAAGGGAGAAGGATCAATAATACACATGAAGTTTACCTCTAGGAGTGCCCAGCACCACGAAGTTTTTTTTGAACCAAAAATACACACGGCGTTACGTTTTGGGAGCGCTCAGCACTACCAGCTGTTAGTTGACCGACGTTAATCGTTAAGTCTGACAGAAATGAACAGTAACTCCGCTGAAATTACCATTTTGCCCCTAGTTTTAAGCTGAAATTACCATTTTGCCCCTAATTTTAATTTTTTTTAAAGAAACACTAAAACAACTCCTCCCCACCGGAGGGCCCCATCATCGGCCACCGCCGGCGGTGTAGCCAATGGTGGGGCCCACCGGCGAAGGAGGGGTTATTTTATTTTTTTTAATAAAAAAATTATTTAAAAAAAAAAAGCCAGCGGAGGACGTCGCCTGAGGTGGGGAGGGCGGCTACAGGCGATGGTGTGGTCGGTGGTGGGGTCCACTGGCGAGGGAGGAGTTATTTTAGTTTTTTTTTAAAAAAAAAACTATTTAAAAAAAAAGCCGTCGGAGGTGGCCGGCGGTGGGGAGGGCGGCTGCCGCCGGCGGTGTGGCCGGTGGTGGGGCCCTCCAGTGGGAAGGAGTTGTTTTAGTGTTTTTTTTTTAAAAAAATAAAAAATTAGGGGCAAAATGGTAATTTTAGCGAAGTTACTGTTCATTTCCATCAGACTTAACAGTTAACGTCGGTCAACTAACGGCCCGTGGTGTTGGACGCTCCCAAAACGTAACGTCGTATGTATTTTTAGTCCAGCAAAAACTTCGTGGTGCTGGGCGCTTCTAGAGGTAAACTTCGTGTGTATTATTGCTCCTTCTTCCTAGAATTAAATGACTGAAAATATACTTTATGATTGATGGATCAAATTGTAACTATGTATAAAGTTAAAAGACAACATGTGTACTTTTACCTAATTTTTTTATTTTGTGTTTTGGAATTTGGATAGTAGGCGGCGTTGGGGATTGAACTTGAACCACAAATCTAGCATCATATAGGGCACATTTTATACCACTAGAAGAGGTACTTGGTTTTGCCTAATTTTTTTGACTTGGACTAGTTGTATCTCTATTTTATTTTATTTTATTTTTTTGTTACTAATGAATAGAAAATAGATTTTAAAAGTTGATGGCAACATTCGAACATTATTATTCAACATTGACGACTAAAATGAAAAAAAAAAAACACTTTAGTTTTAGGTCGTCAATTTTTTTTTTTCCAATTATAGTTATACAAGTTTGTGATCGTTGATTTTTCCCCCCCTTGAATGTGTTTATTTTTCAATTTTAATTATATAATAATTTACATGTTTTGAGAAATATATATAATTGTAATTCGAAATACTCACACAAGTGTAGGACATATAAAAATGATCTTTATCAGCTTTGGGTTCTACAACTGTACGTTCCCTACGTACTCTTGCTCTCTTTGTTTCTGTAACGCCCCTAATTTTTAAGTTTTTTATGATGACCAGTTATGTACCTATAACTTTTATTAAACTAATTTATGTGTATTTATCAGAGTAAAGGTTTTAACAGATCAGAGTAAGTTACAATAGAGAGCATGTTTAATGTTTGGACGAATGAGTAATTGATAACATATACCCAGACATATCCTGGTCAATTAAAATTCCCGAAGGAATATAAGCGTGATATAACTTAAAATTCTTTGCGGTGTATCCGGTTGGCATGTTAGTGGTACAATTATCTAAATATTCAAAAATTTTACATAGTACTATCCCAAAATAAAATTCCGGCTGAGCCCTCACTCGTGCTGCTTATCGCTTTCTCCAACTCCCGATCCTTCAAATCCTGAAGTTAGGGTAAATTCTAAAATTCAATACCTATTGAATTTCAGGTAAGAATTAACCTCATGTTCAAGTATAAACAATATATGTAAGATAGATATTTATTACACTTCAGCATTAACCATATATAGCACACAGCTAATATAAAGTTCACAACCCAACAATATATAACACAACAAATGTAATGTTCACAACGTTTGCACTCACCAGTGTCACGCCTCCATGTGTCCTCAGCACTAGGAAAACATACATATGACATTATCATGACTATAACCCGTAAAAAATTGAATGTATGTGAACAGGTGACCTAACACTGAGTCTTAGTCACAGTACATGACCCAAGACCTAGTCTTATTCATGACTCTATGAATCATCTAATCACATATACGCATACAAGACAACATGAGAGTTATAGTTACAGTACGCGTCTGTATCTTAGTCTTCGTTGCTAGTGGTACGTTCACCTTTCGGTATTGATTTCTAACTTTCCCATATTTCCTATAATAGTATTACCGCATTATTTCCCTTATAAATAACATTCTAAGAGATGTCATTGCCACTATTGACCTTTCTACTCCTAATGAATTTGTTATTTCATTTATACCCTTTTTAAGTTATTATTAATTAATAATAACACCTTCTATTAATTAATAATTCCCTTTATTATTTATTATTAATTCATTTTTTTAATTTATCACTTATTTCCTTTTTTAACAAGAACATTATTTATTCCTTTTATCATCATCATCATGACTAGTATTACTCTACCATCCCAATTACACAGAAGGATCAGACTCTACCAATATATATATATATATATACCACAAATAGTAAAACCTTTGACTTTATCAACACTTACGTAAGCATGCTTATTATATGTATTATTAGTTTGGCTTCCTTTGATATAAATACCCCCACATCAACATGCATACATACAGTCACGTTTCTTTCTTCTTCTTTGTTATATATACAGCACTTATATATATATATATATAGACCAACCTATACCAATTTAAGATCTACATTTCTACGTTCAGTATAGATCTATATATTATTTATGGCTCTGATTTGTGTGTGTGTGTGATATTCATAAGTTCACGCATGCCAACACGTTTAGACATACAATGGGCAATATTTATGACAGCTACCTCCTTATTTTTCCTTCTGCAGTGTTTTTTTTTTTTTCTTTTATACTACAGCAAGTATATATACGCATATATTCTTGCAGCAGTTTAGTTTTCAGTAGCTTTTGCATTTTAAAACCAATCAGTGACGCGTGTGTGTGTGTGCAGCAAACTCTTCCTTCTAGCTATATGCAGCAGCCACGACATGCATCCTCTATATATATATATATATATATATATATATATATATATATATATATATATATCTGACAGCTTATATGTTCTGTTTTTATGTTTCAGTTGGCAGCAAAACGTGGTGTTTATTTTCATATAGTTAAAACTCTTTTGTCCTCACTGTCCCGACTCTTTCTTAGTTCACTCTCTCAACCTCACTTCAGCAGCTAGAAAAAATAAAGGAGGGAGCAGCATATTATATATAATGGTCTAGTCTGATGAGGAGCTAATGGTCCGAGCAGAGAGAACCAATAGGTAATGACGCTGGGCTCGAGACGCTAACTGGAGAAGCATGGCGCTGAGATTTGTTTTCTGATAGCGTGTTGCGTTTTTTCTGATTTGTTGATATTGCTTCTGCATTTTGTGAGATTATAAGAAAGATAATGAATATTGCTGATATATTTTCCCTGGCTGTTAACGGTTTGGCTGAAGAGAATCAATATGGAATAGATAATTGGGTTTGAATCTTTAAAGTGGGCTGCATATTTGGGCTGAAAGTTTAATGAATCTAGAAGAAGTTTAATGAATCTAGAAGGAAGGTTGCGTGTTGGTTTTGTCTGGAATAGCCAATACATATTGACTTAGTTTCACCTTGGATGCTGCTTTGTTGTCACGTGATTGCTGAAGGGAATGCTAATGGGTTGCATATATTAGATGGACTCATGTTTTTTTTTTTTTTTTTTTTAAAAAAATTAATAGATTGAGTCTTGTAATTGAAATTGTTTGATAATCAATCCTATAATTATTTTCCCAAAAACTCATGGAAATTAGGCCTTAATTTCCATTAATTATTTTAGGCCATAAATTGTCCCTTCCAAATATTCTTTGACTTTATTCTTTCTCTCAATTAATTTATTTTGGCCATAAAATATTATCTCCAAAATATTCTAGCCAATAATTATTCCCTACTATATTATCTTTAATTTACAAGAAAATATGCCTTATATTCCAATAATTAACTTCATAATTGTTTT
Source organism: Acacia confusa (assembly GCA_037074495.1). Taxonomy (NCBI): domain Eukaryota; kingdom Viridiplantae; phylum Streptophyta; class Magnoliopsida; order Fabales; family Fabaceae; genus Acacia; species Acacia confusa. The sequence goes on along the minus strand of CM073504.1, from coordinate 7,190,384 downwards.
TAGGCCAAATTTCATAATTAATTTCCAACTAATATTACAATTTTCAAGTCCAAAATTTAGGATGTTATAGTTTCACTCACATCAATATAATAATAATACTAATAATCAGCATTCAAACATCAATGTTTTCTGTTTTCTATTTTCTTTTCCATCTTTGTTCCATTCGTTGTAACTGTGTACAACAACAACAACAATAATAGCTTCCTCCAATGGTGAAACCCTAATTTCTGGGTCAAGGCTCAAGGATGTTTCCTTATTTATGCTTAGCTTGTGTGTGAGAAGTACAGAAGCAATATTTTCATTAAAAAAAAAGTAAAAAGAATCAACCATAACAATGTACCCCATCATTTCAATTCTTTTCAATAAAAACACGGCTCAAATAATTTTAATTTTAATTCTTTTCAATAAAAACACGAATCAAATAATTTTAATTCTAGTTAGCTGATGGCACATCTGAAATAATTTATGATTTATTTATTTTTAAATAAACCTCTTAATTTTGAAAAAAATTAACTAACTAGGATTTAAATTAAGAGGTTTATTTAAAAAAAACAAAATAAAAGATGAATTGTTCTATATAAGTCATTAACCAACTAGAATTAAAATATATTATTTGTCTTGTTTTTACTTTTTATTGGAAAGAGTACAAGGTATTGAACTATGTAAGTATTCAGATGTTGCTTATCATCAAATTCTCCTCCCGGATGTTCCCTATGATGGAAAGAAAGTGAGTGTCACTCTGGCTATGATAAAGGATGAATACAGGGTGTTTTGATATGTCTACGGAAGAAGTCTCGTTCAGAAAGGCTAGAGTTTCACACATTTTGTGTAGAGAGACTATGAGCGATTTGCTTCTCTTGTTGCCAAGGAGCCACAAAATCTTAGCAAGTGGATTATGGAGGAGATGATCTCTTTCATCTCAGAGGCCCTGGTCAAGTTTCAAGCTACTATACCATTTCCTCCATTGATCTCTCATATCTTGGAAGTCAACAACATATGGTACCTCTCGGACGATAAAGAAGAGTATCCACCCCTGTTTGGGAAAGAGCATATGATATGACTGAGGATCTCTTTCACTGAGGCTTTGTCCAAGAAGCAGAAAGGTAAAGCCCCTATCAAACCCTCTCAGCCATCTACTTCCAAGCCATTTGCTTCATGTCCTTCTGATGAGGTTGAGTCCTCTAAGGCTGGTCCTTCTTCCTCTACACCTGCACCGTCATTTGCCCAAGCTGCAATCCAAACTTACATCAAATCCTCCATTCAGAGTGCCATGGATCTAGTGTTGAAGTCCTTGGATGTTTATAGGAAGCTAACAATAGAGATGATCAAGGCCATGTTCGCTGAAATGATCAACCTAAAGGCCCACATTGACTTACACATAGATTCAGAGTTGACTGACTTGAAGGAAGAAATGGACACTCGCTTCTCTGTACTATTTGATCATCAACAGGAGATCAAGCAGGAAGTTCAGGGTTTGTCTCACCAACAACTCAGTATTCAATAGTCGGTTCGGGGTTTCGATGCCACTCTGGATGCATTTGTGACTAGTTTTATTGGTCCTTTTAATAAGCCCCCTCTACTTTAGAGATGCCACCTCCTACTACTCCTGAGATCCCTAGTGTCTGAGATGGATCCTCTTACTGCCCCCACTCAACCCTCTTCTCCCACTCTATCTCCTATTGTGGCCTCCACTCTTCTCTTAGCCACTTCTCCTGTTACTGATTCTACCCCAGCCACCGTTGTTCTTCCCTCTTCTATGCTCTCTCCTATTGACCTTTCCATCGTCAAACTCCCAACTCCCTCTGATTCTTCAGCTAGTTCTCCTCCCTCTTCTTTTGCCCAAGGTCCCCTTTTCATTGATGACAAAGGGGGAGAGTAGTAGTTTGTGTTATGTGTTTGTGTTTGTACTGCTTTGATCTTTTACATGAGAATTGAAGAATTATGATCAATGATATATTTGTTTACTTCATTCTCTGTATGTTAATTGAGTAAATGGTTTCAGTGTGTGAATCTAAAGATTTTTTTTTTTTTTGCTACAAACATACTTAACTCAATCAAGACATTACTCAATTCAATAACTTGTGTGTCCAAATTATCTCAAATCATATCTTAAAGTTGTCATCATCAAAAAAGGGGAGAATGTTAACTCTCGGTGTTTTGATTACCACAAATCCTAAGTTATTGAATTAAGTAATATATGTTTAAGTTGGGGTTTGCTCGAGCAAGGATTAACTCATGCCCGAGCATACTCATTCTAATAGATTGATTAAGTATTTCATAGAGGCATACTCGAGTAATAGTATTTGGAATGCTCGAGCATCATTGGGCTCAAAGCGAATAAGTGCAAATTTGAGAGTCATTCTTGAGCAGGGAATGTGGCATGATTGAGCATCAGCAAGCCAAGCAACAAGTATGCAAAGTTGAAGAGTCATGCTTGAGCAAAGTAAAAGGGCATGCTCGAGCACCATACTTGAGCATAGGTAAATGAGTGCTCGAGCAACATCATTCAAAATTCTTATTCTTAGCCATTGGATGACTTGTTCCTGAGCATGAAAATGTCATGCTTGAGCACCATGCTAGAGCAGAAGAAAAAGCTTGCTCAAGCAATATAATTAAACATGCATCTTCTCTCCCCTGTCTGGCCCTTTGCCCGAGCATGCCTTATGGCTTGCTCAAGCACTGGCGATTTGTTGCCCGAGCATGGAGTCTTTATTGTTCAAGCAACAACGATATAAATTACTTTTCAAAAGTCTTCAGAGAAGCTTGCCCAAGCAAACTTAGATACTTGCTCGAGCATAAAGTGATCTCTAGTTTTTCAATGCCTTTTTAAATTGATGCTCGAGCATACATATAATCATGCTCGAGCATGATCACCTCTGTTTTCAAATCTCTGTCTTCATAAATCTTAAATTATTAAGTATGACTTCATTTCCATATGTCATTACTCATTACTATTGCTAATTGTTTTTAATAAGTTTGCCACTAAGTTTCAGATCATTTTATCATGGATTAACAACAAATTTGCATAAAGCAATTTGTGTGTTAGAGAAGCATTAAATGCAGTTACCAAAACCGGTGATAATCTTCGTAACTAATACTCTGATCAATATAAAGCTTTCTCTGATATTCCGTCTGCGCAATAAATGCTATCTCTCACCGTACAAAACAAATGGAATAAAGAATGTTTGTGAAGAACAAAGCATTTACGGTAAATGTGACCAATAAAGATTCATCTGTCTAAGGCTATATTCAACAGTCACAACAATCAATCTTCAAGCTTCTACAATGGCCATTTATTACAACATCTATAAATAGCATAAGCATTGAATTTGCCCACTACTGAAACGCTGTGCATTCAATATGAGTAATTAAAAGGGTGTGGTGTGACTAGTGTATGTATATGTTAGCACATACTCCATTTGGTCCTAATTATATGGAAAAATTAGTAAGCCTGACCTGATTCTTATTTCAGATCTTGCCCATAATTGTTACTTGTAACAAGTTGTTTGTATGCTTTTAATTTTTAGATAGCATTCTACTGTAATAATTAATATCAATAAGGAGCACATATAATTGAAAAGTTATAGTAGTATATTTTTTCTGTAAGTATAAGAATTACCACTCCTAAAAAACTGTAAAATTAGTTGACTTGATAAGAAGATATTGATAAGGTCTGAATAAAGTGTATTTTTAGTCCTTTAACTTTACACATTGTTTTAGTTTAATCCCTTAGTTAACTTTATAGGGTAAATGAGCAATTTTATACATAACCTTTACCCCGAAAAGCACCCAGCACCACGACATTTTTTATGGACCAAAAATACACATGACGTTACGTTTTGAGAGAAAGAGTACCACAGGCCGTTAGTTGACCAACGTTGACCGTTAAGTCTGACGGAAATGAACAGTAACTATGCTGAAATTACCATTTTGCCCCTAGTTTTAAATATTTTTTTTTAAAAAAAACACTAAAATAACTCCTCCCCGCTGGTGGGCCCCACCATCGGTTACACCACCGGCGGCGACAACCCTCCCCACCGCCGACGACCTCCTCCAACGGCTTTTTTTTTTAAAAAATAATTTTTTAAAAAAAATTAGAAAAACACTAAAATAGCTCCTCTCTGCCGGTGGGCCCCACAACTAATCACACTGCCGGTAGAGGCCGCCCTCCCCACCTCCAACCGCTTCCACCGACCGGCAGCTTTTTTTTTTAAAAAATAATTTTTTTATAAAAACAAAAAACTAAAATAACCCCTCCCTCACCTGTGGGCCCCACCACCGGCAACACCACCGCCGGCAACACCACCGCCGGCGACTAGCGACGTCCTCTGGCAGCATTTTTTTTAAAAAAACAAAAAACTAATATTTTAATTTTAGTGGGGGTGGGCCTCCTGCCGTTACTTCACGGAACCCTTCGCCCTTACCCCGCGTTAACTTCCATATTTTAAATTTTTGTTGACCTGATTCCCCGCGTTTTTTTCTTGGCCAAAACCCCCCGTGTTAATTAACGCTGTTAAGTACCCACAGTCCAAAGTTCAAGTCCGGACGTGTTTTGTCAAAATTATGAAAATATTTCCTGTGTCTAAATCATATCTATTAATTAAATCAATTTAATATTGACATTCTTATGACCTAACATGTAAACTGTAGAGGAAGATTATGAGCTCCATATCCATATCTCTTGTAACATCGTGTTGGTTTAGTGACTTCACGAAATCAAAAAAAAAAAAAATATATATATATATATATATATATATATATATATATATATATATATATATATATACATACTTACTTTGAAAGTTGTAAAATCAATTCTAAAATGTTAAAATAAATAGTCACTAGGTCATTAGTAGCTACCCTTCTGATTTTTTTTTTTTTTTAAAAACAGGTTTCATTTCTAGTAAATTAGATATTCATACAAAATTTACTGGATCAAATTAGGATAATCATGTTATTGTTCAATTTTCAATAAAAATATTAAATCAGAGATATGTATATCTTAGAAATTAAGGAAAAAAAATTTGCACAATATTTTCTAATATCCGCATCTGGTGTGGGGAAAAAAAAAACTCATCTTGTTTATATTTTAGATTTATAAATTATAATAGATATACAAGTAACTTGATATTAGATTCAATTATAAGATTTTTTGATGAGATGTTGAGATGAGTTAAGTGGTTTGATAATATATCTTATTTGAAAATGATATAGGAAATTTAAATATAAATTGGAAGTAAAGTTGGTGCATTTCCTGGAGAATTTTATTGAGTTCCAAGGATATGACATAATTTTAATCAACCCTAAAAAGTAAACTTGTTTACTTTTTGTTTTTTTAAAAAAAATATTTAAAAAAAAAGCCACCGGAGGACGTCACCGGTCGCCGCGGTGGTGTGGCCGGTGGTGGGGTCCACTGGCAAGAGAGGGGTTATTTTAGTTTTTTGTTTTTATAAAAAAATTATTTAAAAAAAAACCGCTAGAGGTAGCCACTGGTCGCTAGCGGCAGTCGAAGGTGGGGAGGGCGGCCTTCGCCGGCAGTGTGGCCCAGTGGTGGGGCCCACCGGCGGGGAGGGAGTTATTTTAGTGTATTTTTTTTTATTTTTTTAAAAAAATTATTTTAAAAAAAAACCGTCGGAGGAGGTCGCCAGCGGCAGCCGGCGGTGGGGAGGGCGGTCGGCGGCGGCGGTGTGGCCGGTGGTGGGGCCCACCAACGGGGAGGAGTTATTTTAGTGTTTTTTTTAAAAAAGAAAATTATTTAAAACTAAGGGTAAAATGATAATTTCAGCTTAAAACTAGGGGCAAAATGGTAATTTCAGCAGAGTTGCTGTTCGTTTTCCGTCAGACTTAACTGTCAACGTTGGTCAACTAACGGCTCGTGGTACCTTTTGCTCCCAAAACGTAACGTTGTGTGTATTTTTGATACAGAAAAAAGGTCATGGGGCTGGGCGCTCCTCGGGGTAAAGGTTATGTGTAAAATTACACATTTACCCAACTTTATACATTGTCATTTCAGTCATTTAACCCTAACACTACTGTTAACATAATATGCTAAATTAACATTTAAAATGTTTAGAAAACATTATATGATGCATACATATTAAGTTTAATTTTTAAAATAACAATAATTGTGAAAAAAAAAATTCGTCATTTGAAACCGATCGTGTTAGAATTAAAAGATCGAAAAGATATTTTATAAAGTGAATGGATTAAATTGAGGCTATGAATAAAGTTAAGGTTCATGCCATTTTTTTTTAATTTAAAATTTGATGTTTTGTCAAGGCAACATTCAAACATTATTATTGAACATTGTCGATTAAAATGCAAGAAATAAAATAAAAATAAAAATTGTGATTTGAAATACTCACGCATACTGCAGCACATAGTATTAAAAATTATCTTTATCAGCTTTGGGTTCTACGGCTGTACGTTCCCTATGATCACTTGCTCTCTTTGTTTAACTCACACCAATATAATTGTTTTTTTAAAAAAAAAAATCACACCAATATAATAATAGTACTAATAATCAGCAGATCCAAACATTAATGTTTTTCCCCCTTCTTTTCCATCCTTGTTCCAGGCGTTGTAGCTGTGTACAACAGCAACACTAATAGCTTCCTCCATTGGCAAAACCCTAATTTATGGGTGAAGAGGACGTGTCAATGTGTCTGAGCAATGTTTCCTTATTTATGCTTAGTTTGTGCGGGTGAAGTACAGAAGCAATAATATTTTCATAAAAAAAAAAAACACTTAAAGGAACCTGAGAGAACCATAGTCCATAACAATGTACCACATCATTTCAATTCTTTTCAATAAAACCTCAAATGAAATTATTTTAATTTTAGTTAGCAAATGTGTAATGTCCCTATTTCTAAGTCTATTATGAAGTTCAATTATGGTCCTATGACTCTTACTAAACTAATTCGTATGTATTTATCAAAGTGACGTCGTTAAGAGATCAGAGTAAGTTACAATAGAAAGCATGCTTAACGTTTGGGCGAATGAGTGACTGATTCATATGCCCAGACATACTCAGGTTAATTAAAATTCCCAAAGGAATATAAGCATGATACAAATAAATTCATTGTGTTGTTCTCAGTTGACACATTATGATACAGTTATCCGAGTGTTCAAAAGTTATGCTTAATACTATCCCAAAATACAACTCATTCCGAGCCTTTATGCGTGTTGCTTACCCCTTTCTTCTGCTCCCGATCCTTCTGATCCTGAAGCTAGGGTAAATTCTAAGATTCAATGCCTATTGAATCTCAGGTAATAGTTAACCTTATGTTCAAGTATAAACAGTATATGTATGACAAATATTTATTATATTTCCGCATTTAACCATACATAACACACATCACATGTAATAGTTCATATCTCAACAATACATAGCACACAGCAAATGTAATGTTCACCAATACATAGTACAAAGCACATGTAAGGTCCACATCGTTTGCACATAACCAGTGCCACGCCCCCGGCGTGTCCTCAGCGCTAGGAAAACATCTATACGGCATTACCAAGACTGTAATCCATTTCAAGGCTGAATGTATTTAAAAAGGTGACCTAAGACCAAGTCTTATCCACAATCCATAACCCAAGACCAAGTCTTGTCCATGACTATATGAATCATCTCATCACATATAATCATAGAAGATAACATAAGAGTTAGAGTTAGAGTACACGTTCGTATCTTAGTCTTTGGCGCTAGTGGTACGTTCACCTTTCAATGTTGGTTCCAAATTTTCCCGGGTATCCTATAATATCATCACCGCATTATGTCATCCTAAGAGATGGCCTTGCCACTTTGACCCTTATACCCCTGGTAAACTTTATTCCATTTATACCCTTTTTAAATTATTAATAATTAATAATAACTTTCTATTAATTAACAATTCCCTTTAATATTAACTCCTTTTTAATTTATCACATATTTCCTTTTCTAACATTATTTATTCCTTTTCCTAATAGCAGCATTTATTATTATTATTCCTCCTTTAATTTAGTTATTAATTAATAATATACTCTCCCTTTTCTTAATAACCTCATTTATTTACTTAACTATTGCTCCACCATTATTTTTAAACTCCCAATTGTTATCTTTCTCCTTTTACTTAGTAATTTACTAGAAAATTAATTGGAGTTAATAAATACTAACCATCATTTAAGAATATAATTAAATGTATTTATTTAATGATTCTCATGGTTTTCCAAAATATAAGGCCTCATCAAATATGATTATGGGAAGGAAAACCTTGAATTTAATAAATAGTAACACCACACAAATAAATTTTATAAATATCAATTTGAATAAAATAACACCAAGCAAGATATGCTTGATCCTATATATTATCAAGGCCTTTATTTTAGATTCAAAATACATACCCATATGCTTTATCATATTGAATTTAATAAATAATATAGGAACTATACTATATGAATATACTTGCATTATATAAATAAATAAGTATGTATTATACAAGTAAATACATGTAATATCCTAAAAATCTTATTTAGCATAGCCACAATATTTTGACAGAAAATACCTATTAAAAATAGGTGAATATGTGGTCTTAAATTTTGGTGTTGTATTTACTTTATTCCTAGGCAATTTTCCCTAGAATTAGAAAGCCTAAAAACTAATTTTTCTGAACCTTACTAAGGGTCATAAAATATCCTAAGATTATCCTAATTTAGTATGATCGTGATTATACCATTTTAGCAATTAAAATCATCGGAGGATGGCGAAATCAATTAAAGGAAATTAGCAACAATTATTGGACACTTGGAATTGCAATAATTAAGATACTTTAGTAATTTTTGAAATTAGTTAATAATTAATTTATAAAGGTCATAATTAAGGAAATATTAATTAAATTAAGGACCAAATGATATTTAGAAGCTAAGATTAGCATACAAGGAGTTGTTAATCATCAAAAAATTAAATTAGAACCCTTGCCAAATTTTGGTAATTAAACCTAGTAACCCCTAAAGCACTATATTAGCAATAGTAATCAAGGATTAATTAATTCTCCCTTTAACTAATAAAAGTGGCGAAAATTACTAATTTAAGAGTGAAGAAATTATATTAACCCTTAATCCTAAATTCTTGTGAAATTAATTGGACCAATGAGGGATTTTTCTTCTTGAGTTTGTGAGAACATTAAAACATAAAATGATAAGCAAAAAGAGGAAGGGGAGGACGGTTTTCTTGGGCAACAAGAAGAGGAAATTTGTTTTAAATAAACATACAAACACATGGGCTAATTAAATGATAAATAGCCATTAAAGTTTAAAAGAAGATAAGTGTACTAACCAAGACTTTAAGGCAAAAATGGAAGAGGATAAGAGATAGGGTGGAAGAGGATAAATGAGAGAGAAGAAGGGGAGGGGGGGAGGCGTGTGATGTGTGTGTGTGTGTGTGAGTGTAGTAAAGAAAGTCAAAATTAACCAAGGTGAATAATAGTTTGAAATCCAAAGTGAAAACTTAAGAAGCAAGTTAATCCTTTAATCAGATACAAGTAAATGAAAATTCATAGAAACTAAATCATATCTTGAAATATTAAAACTAAGTATTTAATATAAGTAGATATTTGAAACCAGTGAATTATGAGTTTGAACTTGGTTATTCCCAAAATCATTTTTGTATACTTTTAGGATTCATACCTAAGTGTTTCAGGAAGTTTAAAATTTCCATAAATCTAGTCACAAAATTATGATTACAAAAGTGAAATTATATCTTGAATTAAAATTCCAACTTACACCTAACTAAATTAACATTTGGGATAAATAAGAGATGAAGCAAAAATCTAAGAACAAAGGGGGGGAGGTGGCTGTTTTGAAGAGGTGTAAGGGTGAGATTAAAACTTCTTTGCTAGGTTAAATCCAATGGTTAAAATCAAGGGGAAGTTGTTAGGAAGTTAACCAAGGTTTTGCTATAAATAGAGGCTTCATGCTTCATAATTTCTCACCAATTTACCAAGGCATAGGCCGAAATTTAGAGAGTGAGGAAGTGAGTGGAGGAGCTTCAAGAGTAAGAAGTAAGGTTCTACAAGAGGTAAGGAAGCTTTTAGTTTTAGTTATTAGCTTTTATAGTTTTAGTAGAAATGTTAGGAAATGTTATTTTGATCTTTAATCTTCCAATTATAGTTTTATTCTCATTTTTTAATGATTTCCATTGCCTTTATTTCGAAAAAATGATGAAGAAGAAGTATGGCAAAATTTTTGGAAGATTATGATCAAAATAGCGAAGCTCTGGCGAAATTTCATTTGTTAACGATTTCAGAAGCCAGCAGCAAAAACGTTAATATTTTATGAAGGAAAATGAGGTTCTAAAATTCTAAGTAAATTCATGATGAAAGTAGACATGTAGGGCTTTCCAAATATGTATAGAGTGTGTCATTTGAAGTTCTGCGCAAAGAGATAAAAATTCCAGAAGATAAGCTACGTTTTCTGAGAAAAATTCTAGGCAGTGGTTTGAAACGTTGAAACTAGGAATTATTCTTGAATTCTGGGTGAGTTCCAGTATTTTTCCTCGAAAGTAGAGATCTCAAGGATTCCAGGAAATTTTACGGATCCTCGTTTCGATTTTTTTGGAATTAGTTATGATTTTTCAAAGTTAGACAAAATTCTGCCCAGAAATGATGAACCAGCGTTTTTTTTCGAAATTTTGTGGAAAATAATTGAAAATAAATCCTCCAAGGGTAAAATTGTCATTTGTGGCCAAGATATCTCTTGGGTTAATGTTTGGGAATTAATAGAAGCGGTATTACCCGTATAAGATAAACTGTGAACATGTTCCGACCAACAAATATACCCAAAACTCATCAACAAAGGTACGGACGCATATTGTATCCTTAACTCTTATATTTATGGTTTGCTTATATATGATAGTTGTACTCACATGCTAAGACTCTGTTTTGAATTGCTCTTTAAATATTAAATTGAATACGGGTTATGGTCATGATAACGTCGTTAAGTTTTCCTAGCGATGAGGACACGATAGGCCATCGTGGCACTGGTGAATAGTGCAGACTGGGGTAACATACATATTGCAATGGCTGTGTTATGTTATTGCCTTACATGTTGTTATGATTTTGAAAGTTGTAATTGTGTACTTACTATGTAATACCTGTTATATACTGTTTACATAAGCATAAGGTTAACCGTTACCTGAGATCCGATGGGTATTGGACCTCAGCTCTTACCATAGCTTCAGGTCCGGGGAACCAAGGACTGAAGACAGAAGTAAGCAAAGCAAACAGAAGGTGTAAGGACCCGAACGAAGATCCTATTTTTAGATGTGTACTGTTATAACATCACTCTGATAAATATACTGTACATTTTAAACAGACGAATACACCACAGTTAATGATATATTAGTTACTCACTCTTTTACTTGCTCCAATGCTTTACTCTGATTAAAAAAAAAATTTAGTCCATTTTTGAAATTTGGGATGTTACAATACATGTCTATATTTAAATAACATGTATATGTATATAATAATACCTCTGCCTGCGACATTAGTTGGATATGGAACTGAACCGTCCACATAACAGCCCCATATATATACATATGATATGCCTTACATAACAAACAACAAAACAAACAGAAAACAAAGCTTGTGTGAATCAGCAACTCAAGCTTTATTTATTTATGCTTTAAATAATATAGGGAAAATTCACATGAGGGCCTAATTAAGCAAGATAATTTTAAAAAGGCTTACAAAAAAGTCACATGTCAAAAAAGACTCTAGGGCCTTTTTAGATATTATTTCAAAAAATGTTAACAACTATATCAACACCCCATTAACAACTAAATCAGTCAAATTAACAATTATCTGTTAACAACTAAATTAGTATCTGTTAACAACTAAATCAGTACCCGTTAACAACTATATCAGTACCCATTAACAACTACATTTTTCTGAAATAATACAAAAAATGCCCAGTTTTGACATGTGACTTTTTTGTGGGCCTTTTTTGACAATGTTTTCATACATTGGGCCCTGATGGAGATTTTCCCTTATATATATATATAAACATATTTAGTTAGTCCATTTTTATATGCATGTATATATATTTATTTTAACAATCCTCCCCCCACCTGTACATAAGCATGCATGGTTCTTTTATAAATATATTACCTTCGTTCATATGTTTAAGCACACATGACAGCGAAAAGGAAATCAAAAAAAAAAAAAAACGATGTACCCACCCTACATTATATATATATATATATATATATATATATATATATATATATATATATATATATATTTTCATGCATGACAGTACTGTTTTCTTTTCTTTACATACATACACACGTATAGGAAGCATATGTCCAGCGGTTTTCTTTCTCTCTCTCCCTATAAGTTCTCGCAAGACAGCACTAGAATGTATATATATATAACTACATATATGACAGCTAAGTAGATGCCAAATGAAACCCAAGCTTAGCAACAAACAAGAACATGATAACAGCCCCCTGTTTTTGGTTTTGTTTTCAGCCAAGTTTCAGATTCAGTTTCGGCGCTTAAAAAATTAGTTTTCCTTTTGTTTAATCTCCACAAACTATTGACAGGAATGCTGAAGACTTTGAGAAGGTAAGGTTCATAACTTACCTTAGCTTTCAAGCTTGAAAGATGGAAGTATCTTGCTGTTATTCTCCTCTGTTTTCCGACGGTACCAGCAGAGGAGAAATGGTTTAATTGTTCTCTCTCAACTCTCACTCTCTTCTCAGCTCAACTTTCCGTTGCCTCTCACTTTCTTGGTTTCACTTGGCTGGAGTAATTTTTGTGAAGGGAAATGCAAAGCCATGGTTATATTAATATATCAAGCTGCAGCTCCCACTTAAAAAAAAAAAAAAAAAAAACGACGGTCTGAGGAAAGAAACTAACGGTTTCATCGGTGTGAGGCTCGAGACACACAGGGAGCATGGCGTTCTGACTTGCTTTTTCCTGATCTTGTGCTGCTCCTGGATATAGCGTCTCTGCCATCCTTGCGTAAACGACACTGCTGTTCTTTTGTTTTTTTTTTATATATAAAAGTTTTGGAAGGGTTGGACACTAGTCCCCTAGCAAGGCTAGGGTACGGTCCTGGGCTCTATGAGCACTTACGAGATCGTCTACCAAAGGAGTCCCAGCGACAGCAAAGGGGATCAAACTCACGACCCAAGGGCCTAGTCCTGATCCCTTCCTTGGCCACTGGCCACTGCTGTTCTGATTTGCCGCTGAAATATCGATTTCTCTGGTGTTTGCGAGATTTGATTCTATCTTTTGGGTTGACTGAGGTGGTCAGGAATGGGTATTGGCTGATATGGGCTTGTCATGTATTGGGTTGGATCAATCAATTTACTTTCCTCATATATATATTCTCCCTGTTACATTACGTGTGGGCTTCGTTTTTTTTTTTTTCAATAATTAATTTATTAATTTTTTAAAGCCAATTTTGTAACTTAAATTTTCATAAAATATTATAATTTAAATTCCCAAAATTTGGGATGTTACAAATGACTCATCAGAAAAAATTTATGACTTTTTTATTTTAAATAAACCTCTTAATTTTTAAAAACACTTAACTAACTAGGATTTAAATTAAGAGGTTTATTTTTTAAAAAAAATAATGAACTGTTTTATATAAGTCATCAACCAACTAGAATTAAAATAATATGGTTGGTCTTGTTTTTTTATTTTTATTGGAAAAATTTCAGTGATATTGAACTATGTAAGTATTTTTCTTAAACAGTATTTTTAAAAACAGGATAAAACATGAATTGTTTTATATAAGTCATCAGCCAACTAGGATTAAAATAATATGATTGGTCTTGTTTTTTATTTTTATTAGAAAAATTTCAGTGATATTGAGCTATGTAAGTATTTTTCTTAAACAAGTAATTTGAATTCTAAAATTAGGGACTAGAGTGGGGTGTCACATTCTGCAAACGACAGTAACTATTACGACTTTCATCTGCAAAATGTGACATATTCTTTTGTATATCTGTATCAGACTTTAACTTTGGTGTGCTTATGATCTGCAATGCATGCCTATTTAATTTATGTATAATTGACTAATTGAATGCTAACATTTTGAATAAAGATGTTTTCACTAAAATAGAAAATAAAAATTAATTTGGATTGATGCAAAAGTGATAGGGACTCTCCTCATTCAAAGCAAGCAGTTGGAGATTTAAATTCAAACTCAGACACATACACACACGTAACAACTTTGTTGCAAGTGCCCTTTACCCTCAATTCTGTTAGACTTGACTGTTAGTAGCATATATTTCCTGTGACTCATCAAAAAATAAAAATAAAAATTGTTTCAAAATGTAACACAATGAAGGAAAATAAAAACAAATTTTGAAGTAATGATTGGTCGAGTGAAACTATAAATATCAATAATAACTTTAATATTTTCTAATTTTTTTTTCTAAATTTATTTGTATTCTTAATCAAGTTATTTTGAACCCAATGGACTATAAAGTGATCTTTTTAAAGAAAATGGTGTATTATCTACCACATACAGCAGAAAAAATCGTACTTAGGATAGCTTGAAAATGATATTTATGATAATGTAAGCCGACGTTATATTTTTTAATTTTGAATAAAACTAATTTACATATAGATAAAAAATGCGAGAATAAAAAATATTTAATAAAAAAGTAGACATACATTAATTAAAATCGGAAAAAGTTATTGACTATCAAAATATTTAATTTCAAATATTATTATGATATAAAATATGAGAAAGAGAAATGTATCCATATAGATCTCGAGTATGTTATGTCAGCGAGGATGAATAGGAGAAACAATGCTCCAAGAAATAAGGAAATAGTAGACTCATATATATATTTGTTTGTTTGGACAATACATCTTTGGCTTAGATCTATCTTGTAATACCTTAAAATTCTTATTCATCATAAATCTTTTATTTTGATAAATAATTAAAATAAATAAAGATGAATATGTGCCTTAAAGAATTTTAATTTGTTGGTTATAATTTTGGGCAAATTGAGATTTATACACAAATGGTAGGTTTTGAGACAACATACAAGGGCAATAAAATGTGACGTAAATAAGCACATAAAATAATGGTTATTTTATGACCAAAGATGGCAAGAAAATGTGATGGAGAATGCTTAAGAAAATTAGCAAATACTAAATGACACTTAAGCTTACATTAATTAAAGATTAATTGCAACATGATTAGAGACAATTAAATTATAAAAAATGGGGCTGCTCATTTTTGAAAATATCAACGGCCTAAGAGATGAAATTAAGTTTGCTAATAATGCTCTAATGACTTGGATTTTGTAGTAAACCAATTAACCAATAAGAGATGCAATTAAAGGGCAATTAAACACATAATTAAGGAGATAATTAGGCTTAATCAAATCAACCCCAAAAGTTAACAATTGCAACTCTAGGATCAATGGCTAGGATTGTTGCACATGTAATTTCATCCAATGGTCCTAATTAATCCCATAATTAACCTTCATCCTCTTGAAAATCAATCAACCTATGTAAGCTATTGATCATTGGTTAATGCCACATAAAAGTCATCCAAAGGCTAGGGGATTAGAAGGAGAGGTCAGCTAGCATGTGTAAAGGCAAGATGAAGTATCATAAATAGAAGTGCTTCCACTCTCCATTCTTCACACCAAAAACTCATATCGCAACTGATTGAGTCAGAGAAAAACACCAAGGAGCAAGGTGAAGAAGAAGTTCAAGAATCAAAGGTAAGTTATTAATCTTAAAGCTTTTAGTTTTTAGTAAATATAAGAGTTTAATCTAGAAAATTTTATGATAAATTTCCTTTCATGTTTGGAAGTTTCCATTGCTTTTAAAATGAAAAATGGAGTGAAAACATGTTGGGAAATAATTTTTGGAGTCAAAAGATCCAAGTGGTGAAAGTCGGGAAAAATCCTAGATTTCAGTTTTCTAAAATCAATCACCTTATGGACACCGTTTTATATAGTAAATGATTTAAAAATCATGAAATTTTCCAGAAATAAAGTAGACACCCAAGGCTTTTTTTTGATATAAAATTTGTAACGTTTTAATCTTTGTACAAGGAGATACAGATTTTTGAAGTTAAGCCTTGTTTTTTGGATGTTAATCTAAACAGTGGTTGTTATGCATGGGTTTTGGCCATTCAAATCATGTCTAACAATCCTCAAATTTTTCAGAGATAAAGTAGACATGAAGGTCTTTCCATCCATGCATAACATGTATTTTTTTGAATTGTTTACAAAAATAGGTGAATTTTCCAAGTTGATCCATGCTTCAGAGCTGGAAACTGGAATAGTGGTTAAAGAAATTAAAATTGGGAATGACCTAGGGATTTCAAGTTCCAAGCATTATTTTTCCAGAAACATAGAATTGTTAAGGAAAATTTTGGCTTTGGGATCACATCATTTTTATTTTTTAACAATTAGTTATGATTTTTAAAATTTAGTGAAAAATCTGGGTTGAAATGCTGAAATTCCGTTTTTAAGGAAATGTAAGGGTAAAATTGGAATAATAAATCCACCAAGGGTAAAATGGTCAATAGTGGCAAAATTATCTCTTAGGATATCATCCTAAATCATATAATATTTATTATAATATCATAATGCGTTAATAGTATTCTAGGATATTTGGGAAAGTCAGGAATTGATACCGAAAGAGAATCGTACCAAGCAAAGAAAGGTATAGACGCATACTGTAACTTTAACTCTTATGTGTCTTGTATGATTATATATGATTGTTTGATTCATGTTGGATGATGGACAAGACAAGGTCTTGGGCCATGCACTGTGGCTAAGACGCGGTCTTAGGTCACATGTTTGCTTAGATTTAGTTTAACTGTGGATTCAGTTTGATGTAGGTTATAATCTTGATAATATTGCTTGTATGTTTTCCTAGCGTTGAGGACACGTGGATTTGTGGCACTGGTTAGTGCAAACATTGTTGACATACATTTGCTGTGTACTATGTAGTGTTTTTATTGTTGACATACATTTGCTGTGTGCTATGTATTGTTATACTGAATATAATGAATATCTGTCATATATATTGTTATTACTTGAACATAAGGTTAACTATTACTTGAGATTCAATGGGTATTGAATCTCAGACTTGACCCTAGCTTCAAGATCTGGAGGATTAGGAGCAGATATAAAGGGTACGATGCACACGTGAAAACTCAGCCGAAGTTTTTATTTTGGACTGCATTTATACTGTTAGATATTAAGTATTTAAATACTCATATTATTGTACCGTTATTATACCAATAGGATATACCACAATTAGTTTAAATTTGTAGCCACAAATATGTATCAGTAGTTACTCAACACATACGCTCTATCGCTCTACTCTGATAATATTCATATTTACTACGTGTTTGTATACATGATAAGTAGTATGTAATTAGGGGTGTTACATATCTAGCTTATTTTCTTCTCCTCCCAATTTTGTCCTTTCTCACTCTTCTCTTTTAGTACCTTAGGCCACACGGTCATTTGGATTTTGGATCAATCTCCAAGCAATTTTGGCAACCAAAGCAATTTTGACAAATATTAACATGTAGAGAAGACAATGATTAGTATCTAAAGAACCTACTACATTTGGTTATTAGTATGAGACCTTGTTTGTAGTGAAATTCTTATATTAAGGACTAGAGGTAACGAAGTTTGTTACTTAGTTGGTTTAATTAGTTAGATTATAATGTTTTGTTGTAATAGCTTTCCATGTATGTAACAAATTATTCTTTTGTCCAGAGTGTATAAATAAGTCATATTGTACAGTAAAAATTCAATCAATGAGAATATCTTTCTTCTCTGCCTCTTTTATTGTATTTGGTATCATAGCAAAAGAGAATTGCTCATGTGCTTTCTTTTTGACTTCCGCTTCCTTTCCCTTTTGGTTCACTTTTTGACCTAAGTGACCATCTTCCTCATTTCACCCTTTCTGGTTGATTTATTTCATTTCGATTGATTTCCCACACACTTTCCTCTTTCTAATTTTCTTCTTTATGAAGCTTCTATCCTTCTGCTGAATTTTTCGATCTCAATCTTTTGATTTTCATTTGTGAGATCTTGTTCTTGGTTAATGGCTATCGAAGCTTCTTCTATTGTCTCATCATCACCATTGGCGACATTTTAAGATCCAATGAGCTGATACTTTATGCATTCAAATGAGAATCTGTTGCTCACGCTCATTTCACCGTCATTGATTGGATCTAACTATCACCATTAGGCGCATGCTATGATAATTGCCTTGATAAGTAAGAACAAGCACCAGTTCGTTGACAGATCTTTGCCAATTTTGGCTATCAACAATCCTTTGCTCTCGACATGGCAAAGGTGCAACGCAATGGCTCTTACCTGGTTATTTTGTTCAATTTCCCTTTTGATCAATCAAAGCGTGATTTGGTTAAATCGAACCGTGGATGTTTGGAACGATTTGAAGGAATGATTCAGCTAGAGCGATACTTTTCGAGTGGTAGAGCTTTAGGATGAGCTCTTTCAAATCAGGCAAGGTGATCTATCTGTTTTTGAATATTTTACCAAAATCAAGATTATTTGGTATAAGTTCCTCAACTTCCGCCCCATAGCTGATTGTTCATGTTCGATGAAGGAATACTTCCGTCAAGACTATGTCATAAGGTTTTTGAAAGGGCTCAATGATCAATTTTTCAACGTTCGATCCCAAATTCTACTATTAGATCCTCTACCTTCCATTAATAAGGCATTTTCGCTGGTGGTTCAACAAGAACGTGATCTAACGGGCATCATAGAGCCACGCACCTATCTCACTCATATTGGTTCATAGTTGAAGCCTGCGTATCATCCTTAACTCAACAATACTGTTAAAATGTGCACTTATTGTGGCAAGCCGAGGCACACTATTGAGACTTGCTACAAGAAATATGGCTTTCTACTTGGATACAAGAATTGCAATAAATCTTCAGTGAACAATGTGGTAACTTCTTTTCCTAGTTCATCGACTGGTGTTTTGTCTTCAACACCTCTTACTGGCAATTCTTCTATTAGTCAAGAACAAATATAATCATTTACTTGCTCTTTTACAATCTCACATTGTTGTTTCTCATAGATCAATTGCTTATGTATTTGCTCTAAAACTTGAGGTTCACTCTATATTAAAACCTAAGATTTACTCTTGTGTTAATTAGTTTACCGCACTCAATTTGCTTCCTAATGTTGATTCACAGGGTATGTGCATTATTGCCTTTGATTCCTCCAATCACTGGATTCTTGATAGTGGCGACACCACTCATGTGTGTTATTCATTATCTTTGTTTATATCTTATTTTCATATTTCCCATAGTTGGCAATACGCCTGACTTTTGAGTCCGACCCCGGACTTCTCAGATTTCCTAGAATGTTATCGTCGGATTATTTCCTTTTTCCATAGCTTATATGATATTATAATTAATATCATTTTTCCTAGAATAATATCAAAAAGGACCTATCTTGACCTTTTTACCCTTAGTGATTAATTATCCAATAATTTTCCTTAATTTTCCTTAAAAACACATTATTGGATTTTCTGGCTTGATTTTTTAGTAACTTTGAAAAATTATAACTAAATGTACAAAAATCCAATTTGAGTACTGCAAAAATATACATGACCCTTGACATGTCTATCATCAAGGAAAAATAATGAAAGAAACTTGAAATACATGGGTCAATCCTAGTTTTAAAGTTTTCCAACATTGTTCAGATTATAACTCTAAAAACATGGATCTGTTTGAAAAATTCATATCGTTTTGTACAAGACTCTAAAAATATCTTTTGATATATCAAAATAAATCTATTTGTGTGCTCTACATTTCTAGAATTTTTCATGATTTTTAAACATCATTAGATCAACCAAAAACCATGCATACAATCACTGTTTAGATCGAACTTCCAGAAACAAGGCTTAACTTCAATATTTCGTAACTCCTTGTGCAGAACTTAAAACGTTACAAATTTTATATCAATAGAAATCCCTAGGTGTCTAATTTATTCTTGAAAACTTTTGTGATTTTGAAAGCTCATTTGATACTTAAAATAATGAGCACACGGTGACTGATTCCAAAAAAACTGAAATCATGAATTTTCTCAACTTTCACAATCTTGATCATTTGATCCCAAAAATTATTTCCCATAATGTTTTCACTCTAATTTTTGTTTTTCTATCTATAAAAACCATGCCAGAGTGTTTCTACTAATGCTAAAAATTTATGGAAAGCATAAGGAAAAATAACTACCAAGCTCAAGAGCACTTACCTTTGGTGCTTGAACCTCTTTCCTTTCCTCTTCTCCATTTCTCCTAGCCTCTTTCTCTCTTACTCAATTAGGTTGATTTGAGATCGTTTCAGTATGAAGAATTGAGGAGGAAAGCATTCCTATTCATAGGCAAATGACAAACCAACTAACCTTAATCAACAAGCTTTCATCCTTTAATCCCATCCCTTCATCTCATTCGAAATCTAAGACTTAATTAGGGCTGGATTGTTTTTACATGTGTCAAACTCTCATGGCTTGTTAACTCTAAAATATCAAGATGTTTTAGCTTAATCACATTTGCTCTTATCATCAAATATTGGATATCTTGGCTCATAATCGCCCCATGTGACTAGCTGGAATTGTGAACTTTTGGGTTTGATTATGAAGTCATTTTGATGACATAATCAAGGCCTCAGATGTCCTAAAACACCACATGTCCATACCCAATTGGTTTTCCAATTAATCAAGAGTATTTGCATGTGTTTTATTATGAACTATTATCCATTTCCTCCTCCTACATGTGCTAGACGTGTTTGATGACTTCTTGGGCAGATTTAATGAGCTCATTTGGTGTCACAAATAAGAGCTTATGTGTCTCTCTAAGTTTCTAGAAATAATTGGTTTAAAACATGTTACCTTTATCTTAATCAATTTGCTTATTAATGCTCCCACATGTCTAGCTAAAAATCATGACTTTTGGGGCAGATTTATATGATACCAATTAATGCCACAAGATAAGCTTTAAATGCTCTTTGAACTAGATAACAATTTGTAGTTCATCAGTTAGCTTAATTTTGAAAAAGTAAGGGTTAAAGAAAACACAGAAAGACTTGACAATTGAACTCCAATCTAGCTAAAAATCATGACTTTTGGGGCAGATTTATATGATACCAATTAATGCCACAAGATAAGCTTTAAATGCTCTTTGAACTAGATAACAATTTGTAGTTCATTAGTTAGCTTATCAAGTTGCATTTGGAGTTCAATTGTCAAGTCTTTCTGTGTTTTCTTTAACCCTTACTTTTTCAAAATTAACAGCTCCCTTTAATAAGATTTTTATTGCCTTTCATAACTTAAAAGACATATGCTCAATTTGAATAATAATCAATTAAGTATTTATCCCTTACTTGCCATGTGTAATTTTGGCATAAAAACAATGCATATTAGGTGTTTTATTCCATTAAATATCTATTTATTTTCATTGCCATCTACCTCTTGTATTTAGGCTAAAATATAGTTCTAATAGGTAGTGACAAATGTTTAACCTTAATCTCAATTAAGGCAAGTCTATTTGTTAGGGAATTGTTGTTAATATGTACCAATTTGGCTAAATGTTATTCGTACACTTTCTTGATTCCTTTTCATTGGAAATCACCATTATTCTATGTGATTTTATGTCATATATATTGGCCAATTCAATCCACAAGTGCCAATTAAATATGGTCACATATTCATATAATATAGGATTTTCAGTAAATTGAAAATCGAGTATGTTCTGTATAAAGAACATAAATGTCTAGCTCAAGGAAGCTAGTAGCAATCTCTATTGGATCAGTGTGGTTCTAATGAATACTCAGGTGTAAATTTTCAAAAAAAGAATGCAGCCCTATAATATCTATGGGAGCAGATATCACAAAGCGTAACTCAGATCACTGTGCGTACACAACGATGGCAGTGGCCACAAAGGGGTGGGGTGTATGCACAATAAGGCTGAATGTAAAAGAGTGAGTGTAGAAAGAAAATACCTGATGGATAACCTCACTATTTATAGGGGTTACCTCTAGGGTTTGCTTCTCAGGCTGTGCGCCACATCCCTGTGCCACATACGCCCCTGCATATTGCTCACGGTGCTCACGTTCTGCTATTCCTGCTCCACTATCTGTTCATGCCTGCTCTACTACCTATAAGGTCCAAGATTAGTGGCATGGTTAGTAGATGATTAGCATAGTACCTTCAAATAGGTCGAATTTTGCGTAGGGCTTTCCTTCTGGGCCGTTAGATCCTTCAAGCCCAATGTATGGGGCCATAACAGTTGCCCCCAGCCTGATAGTTCGAGTATCTAAGCTGCAAGGGTGTATATTGCCGAAGTAGATGACCCTCTCAACTGGACTCATCTCATATGGCCGTCTTGCGCGTACACCCCTCTTTATTTATAGCCTAATTTAGTGACTTTATACGCTGTAGCTTTTTTGGCCGTGCCACCCTGCAAGGTTCGGGTTATTGTCATCTCATTTTACCCAAGATACGCTTTTTTGGTCGTGCTTTATTCGAGCCGTGCTTCGCATCTTGTTGTCTCGATATGGAACACTTCGAGCAATGGGGTGTCCGGGAATTCTGTTGGTAGGATCCTAAGTCTTTGGAACCATTACCAGAATGGCGTTATTATGTCGGGTTTCAATCTCTTTAGATGGGCTCTTCGAAATGGGCCTATTGTCAAGTTTGGTTAGGGTGAGGTTATCCCTACTTTGTGATGACTGTTGATTTGTCAAGGTAGGTCATATAGCCTATGTAGGCAATACTTTGATCTCTGCTGCAATCCTGCTAGTGTCATCTCTTATGCGCCACCTGGCTCTTCCCCATTGCTTGGGAACCCTAATGTCGCGCCTCGACGCCTACGCTCCCGAGGCACATTAAAAACATACCTCGTCTGACGAGCATCATTATCACTTTATCCACCCATTGGCCTTTTTGTCCCTAGCTTTTCAAATTCGCACATGTCGACGATTACGCTTACATATACCCTTCTCTCGCTATTCATGATTACTTTATTCCCAAAGTTTTTGCACTCTCCACAAACTTCTTGCCTCTTGCTCATTTTCCTATGACTTAAACCTTCATCTTGTGTCCTTCGTTCTTCTGCATCTTCAGGTAAACACCGCCAAAACTAATTTCTATCTTTATGCCCTTGATTTTTTTCCTACCTCCATTCTCTGCTTCTGGCTTTTAGGAATTCATTTCCTTCCTTTTCAATAATTTTTGAACTCTATGCATACTTTGTCTGTCTCATTTTTTATGGAGATGATGATCGATTAGCGAATTCCTCTCAAAATTCACATGTGTTGAAAACACAATCGACCATCGGACTGATCTATCTTATTTTAGTTTGGAGTCTAGCTGTTTTGAATTGATATTTCTTCATTTTCTGCTTTCCTTCTTTGTTAGATGGCGGTGAGGGCTAATGCAAGTTTTTTCTTTGCTTTTTGTTAACTGCTTGGTCTGAGCCATCTAGAGCTTTTATTTACAGCGTCTTTTTTCTTTATAGAACTCCGTGGATAAAGCCCCTCTTCCTTCCTTCACCATTGACGAGAAACCAGTATCCTGAGAAGAGTATAAACTTTTCCTAAGATTTCCCCCTTGTGCCCTACATTGGCTTTGGGAGGTTGATCATATTGCCGCACAAAAACAAGAAGTCTTGCTCCAGGCTTATGGGGGTGGTGTTAATAAAACAAGGCACCAAGTACCCCCTCAAACCCTAACCCGATCAACGTGTATGACCCACATTCGACTCGGCATGAGGTTCATGACATCTCGGGTGTACTTCCTACTCATTCACAAGATCCTCCACGCCCCGGATTGGGATATCGGCCACAAGTGGTTGTCAACACTTGTAATGACTACCACTTTGTGGCCAGTGATCACACTTTCCAGGGTTTTGAGGCTGAAGCCCAGTTCGTTTTGTCCTTCTGTCGGCATAATCAAGCTTCGGAGTTACCACCTGCCTCCAGTATTTATAGGAGTCAGTCTTCCCTTGGTTTATCATTTCTTTTACTTTGTTGACCTTGGAATGCCCTCGGTTTCTAACTATTCTTTTTGTTTGGTTTTTACTATAGGTATGGCTCCTACTGCTTCCCAACGTTCTAGTAAAACTGCAACTAAAAAGGCTGGTTATGACACCTCCCTTCTTGATCTGAAGTTGTGGGTTGTCGACAGCGTTTTAGATGCCAGGTCGAGCATGTTTGCTACCGAGTTAGGGAGTTTACCTGTTCGGAGCAGGGATGATCACGCCCTTGTTCTTCCTTCCCCCTTCAAGTCGGTCTGTACGCAACCAGAGGAAGATGAGTCCTCCCCCTTTCTTCTACATGTACCGGGATGTGGTCACCAAGCTTGGTGCCTGCTTCCCGTTTTCTGATTTCCAAATGCGTCTCCTCACCATCTCCACCTCGCCCCTACTTAGTTACACCCCAACGGTTGAGCTTTCACAATTGCTTTCGAGCATTTTTGCAAGTACAACAATCTGGCGTGCACCATTCAACTTTTCTTTCATTTTTTTATGATTCATGAGTCTAGTGTTAGCAAGAGTCAGGCCCCTAAGAAAGGTCACACCTCGCTCTGGGGAGACGTGAAATTGCCGTAGTATTTCACCATCTTCACCGACTCCTTTCAAGCTTCAAAACTAGTTTCTTCAAGGTTTGAGCCAGGGCCGGGAAAGTACCCTGGTTTCTTGAGACCTTGGACACTGATACGGATGAGACACCCTTCCCCTTGTACTGGTCCTAGAATCATCACAAATTTTCTGTCGCGTCTTTCCGCTTCTCGGAAGGGCACTTTTCAGATGATGAAACCCTTGTCGTATCATATATTATGTCTTACATTCAGGCCCATGGTCCAATAAAGTCAGCCGACTTCATTTCTCGGTCTGACACTCATGCCTCTTAAGCCAAGTGTATGCCCATCCTTTTTACTGCATGATTTGCTTTTATTTTACTTCTTTGATTATAATTGTGATTGCCACTTACTAAGAGGATATTCTTTCCTGTAGCTCAAAAAATGGGGAAGCCGGGCTATTTAAACACTGAGGCTTTTGGCGAAGCAGATGATGAGGTTGCCATTACTGGGGTGAAACGTCCTACTCCAGTGACCGACGCTCCCACTGTTGGTACTAGCCTAAAACGATTGAAGAAAGGTAAAAACCGCTCCGTCCTGGAGGTTTCTGGAGCCGCCACTTCAACTCAAGTGGACGAAACTATCGCCTCTGGAGTAGACGCTTTGCATGCTCCCTGCTCTCCTCTACAGCATTCACTTCCTTCTCCTCTTTCCTCCTCCAGCCCCACCCGGCTTGCCGAGTCCGAGCTTTGGGAAAGCGGGGTAAATAGCATCAATCGTCCAAGATTCCGACCTCCCGCTGCCTTTCAAGAACATCACTAGCATTCTGAAAGTGAGGTCTGAGAATTGAAAGACATAGAGGACACCATGGAAAAAGCTATTAGACTGGCTGACCTTGTGGTTTTCTTGAAACATAAAGGTGTCAAATCCCACAAACAACTACTGGAGACCAAAACGGAACTCTACCATGCTAATGAGGAGGCTACCCGGGTGAAGGCTACGCTCGAGGATCTAGAGAGGGAGAAAGAGAAGTTGGACAATGAGCCAACTGAGGTCAAGGGCGAGCTCCCAGCTGTGCAGACGTTGCTTTCTAATGCCGCCCAAAATCATCTTCATGACATGAAGATGATAGAGGAGCTACAAGCTATAAAGCGTGAGTCAGAGATACTGTCGCACGAGACCGAGATCAAGCTGAGGGCCGAGATATCAAAGCTGAAGAAGGGGATTGTGGAATATTTCAACAATTCCTTGGATCAAGTCCGATACCTTAACCTGGCTGTGTCTCTAGATCTCACGAAGGTGCACTACCAAGCTTATATTGATGACGACGGAAGCTTTGTTCCCACCCCATCAGCTGCATCTCAAGGCACGACGCTTACCTTGATTAATGAGCAAGAAAATGCGGATGCCGAGGATGAAGATCCCAACACTCCTAATCCTGCAAGTGAGACTGGGGTTACTCCTCCTTCTTCCCACTAGAGAGCCGTGAAGTCAGCTTCCGTTACGTTTATTTTGTCTTTCTCTTGTATGGTTGAATTTTAGCCATGTACATTTTTATGTTAATGACATAAACCTTTATTTTGTTTTGAAACCTCTCACTTCCCAACTGTTGTTAGTAATGCGATTTTTTAATTGTGAATTTAGACTTTTAAAGCTCGAACTCGAGTTTAGTGACCCGACCATGGCCACAAATGTTATCGCGAATCCGCATTTATATTTACTCGAAACTATATCCAAGCTTAACATATTTCATAAAAAAATCTTATAACTTTTACGTAACGCTATGATCCTTAAAAGATCCAAGTTTCAATCCGAGATAAAGGTAACTTGCCTCATGCTCACCATTGAGTCGTAACTCATAATAGAACACTTAGACCTTAACAAGGTCAACATGGTGAGTTACTTCATCATCCCAGAAGGCGAGTTTAGATGCATCTAGGTCTTAATAGACCATTGTGAATTTTATATCCTTTTTATTGAGACTAATTCATAATTCCTTGTTTTGCCCAACACAGAATTAAGAATTGCTATTTCATGAGGCAAAAATTCAAGTTCTCATAATTGTCCCCGTGTTGAGGATTCATGCATAATTGACATTGATGACATTATCATCTTACAATTTTCCTTAAGCGGAACTGTTTGTCAGTTTGACATCATGGTCATTTTACATACTCTCGTAAGAGGAACTCAAGGTTTGCCTTGGCGACAGTGTTGCTTCTTAGATGTAGACCGGATTAGCTATAGTATAGCTTTAATTTGTCAGCGTTCCATGTTCGCTGGACTGGTTTGCCTTCCAGGGTCTCCAGTCGATAGGCTCTGGCATTGATTTCCTCTTTGACGCGGTATAGTCCTTCCCAATTTGCTGCCAACTTCCCATCCTTGGCGTTTTTATTGCCTATATCAGCTCGGCGGAGGACTAGGTCGCCTCTTCGAAAAGACAGCACCTCCTTTAAGTACTTCTTTCTCTGGCTTGTTGTGTCTCCCCCTCCTCCAAACCCTCCACTTATTACACTGCACTCAAATTCCAGTTCTGGGAATTCGTCACTCCCACCTCCGACTTTTTACCATCCACTCCTTCCGCCTCTTCTCGGGTGCTGAGCTTGGCACCTCCTACTAACGTTTGTTAAATTTTCATCCTTGAGTCCAAATCAAATATTGCCTTAGCTTGCCCTCCCGGACAAACTTCTCAATTGCATCTCGGAGATCCCAACATTTATCAGTCGTATGACCCGGCTGGTCGTGAAATTCACAAAAGTGAGATTGATCTAAAGTCGCCCTGTTACTCATGGGCCGGGGTCTATCTACCTTCCGCATTTCGGTTAATGCGACCTCCTTCCAAAGTTGGGACCTGGATACATTTAAAGTCGTGTATTTCTTGTACCATCACTCCATCTTTCCGCTTCAGGTTTTGTTGTCCGAATTCCTACCACAGAACTCCAGCTTGGAATTTCCTGGTTGCTCCTTCTTAGCTTGGGGCCCTTCCGCCTGCTTTTCTTTTCCACTCATGTTGGCAATCTGCAGCTGTTCCAGTTCTAAATATTTTTTGGCTCGTGAGTTGAAATCTTTTAAGGTTTTGACCTCGTCTTTGATCACCACTTTGACCTGAATCCTCTAAGGATTCAGGGTCTAATCCGGATATCAATAAGTGGACGTGCATGCTCTCCTCAAGATCTCAGACCTGCAACGCTGCATCCTTAAACTGGTCCAAATACTTGTGCAAAGTTTCCCTCGACTTCTGTTGTATCTTATTTAAGGTGTAAATGGACTTCAGCTATTTTTTGCTAGTTGCAAAATTGGAGAGAAACTTGTTGCCAAGGTCCTCAAAAATCCTAATCGACTTGGAAGGCAATGTATGGAACCATCTCTTTACAGCCCTATGAAGCGTCCCCACGAAAAGCCAGGATATGATCGGACCTCGGTATCCTCTTACAAACATGTCCAAGTCGAAGGTGTTAAGATGAGCTTGGGGGTCTTGTGTCCCATCATACTTTGTGAGCTCTAGTGGAGTCAAAATCTTTGGGGTATGTGGCATTGGCAATCTCGTCCGAAAATGGACTGATATTATCCACTCCGTTGTCATAAATTCATCGGTATTTCCCCATCATCCCGAACTTCGGCGGGGGCATATTTCTAGGCTCCCTGTTAAGCGCTTCCTTGGCGCGACTGGGCTTGGTTTGCTGCATATTCGTCTGTTTGCGTTACAGACCTCAGGTCTCATCGAGCTGAGTCTAGTTCCGAGCTTGATTTCCTTTGCTTTGCCTTCGCTTTGCCGAACTAGCCTCAATATGATTGACCTGAGGGCCCTCGTTAACCTCCTGAGCCAAGCGTGTGATGTCTCTGTCGCTTAAGCCTGTGGTATCCCAGCTACTGCTACCCAGGAAATCCTCTATCTGTCTCATCCTTTCCTCGAACAAGCGGGTTCGCTCTGCCTCTTCTTGTCGCAACATAGTATTTCAATGCTCGATATCCTCTTGGATACGCTTGAGGTCGGCCTCCCTCTGAAGGCAATTCTGCTATTCCATTTGGTCCATTCGTTTCATTACAGCATTAAAGGCACTCTGCAGATACCGATCTCCCGGATTCTTAGCTAGAAGAGCCTGCAGGACCAGAATCTAAGACTCTGCATGCCGCTGTGCCAACACTGGCGCCAGTGAAGATGCATGTCTGCCATTTACTCCACCTCGACAGGGTCATACCCAGGAACGTTCAGACCTTCCCTTCCAACCTAGTTCATGGCCATTTGTCTTTACAAAATAGGTGGTTCAAGGTTTTGGTGCATGTTGTTTCCATGGGGCTGGTCTTGCTGGGGTGGATCTTGCTGGGAAGCCTGACCCCAGCTTCTAGTATATGCCATTTTCAACAGTATTGTTTCAGGGAATCAAACTTTATCGTCCCCACAGACGACGCCAATGTTCTGTATAAAGAACACAAATGTCTAGCTCAATGAAGGTATTAGCAATCTCTATTGGATCAGTATGGTTCTAATGAATACTCAGGTGTGAATATTTAGAAGAAGAATGCAGCCTTGTAATATCTATGGGAGCAAATATCACAAAGCGTAGCTCAGATCACTGTGCGTATACAACGGTGGCAGTGGCCACAAAGGGTGGGGTGTGTGCACAATGAGGCTGAATGTAAAAGAGTGAGTGTAGAGAGAATACCTGATGGATAACCTCACTATTTATAGGGGTTATCTCTAGGGTTTGCTTCTCAGGTTGTGCCACGTACACCCTTGCATATTGCTCACGGTGCCCATTAGGGATGAGCAAGTGGACCGCGACCCGCCCAACCGCCCACACCCCAAGAAATTTTCCCCAGTTCAAACCCGCCCAAATTAGGCTCGTATGAATAACGGGTTGACCTGTACCCATTTAAATTATACAGGCAGGTCACGAGTTGAGGCATGGGGCACCCGTGCCCGCCCGTTACCCGTTTACATTATTTTTTTTCCCCAGGCGTCAGGCTTCCTAGTTCCCAAGCCCAGGCGCCCAGCCACTTAGCCCTTTTTTTTTTGCCTCTTCCCCTCAGGCGGGCTGAGTGGCCCGTTTACTTTTTTTCCCCCTCCTCCCCTCAACTTAGCTGTCACTCTGTGTCTTTGTCAGCCTTAAGTCTGTGAGACACTCACGGTCACTGCTCGAATCGCGCCATCGTCGTGAGTCCATGAGACCTAAGAGATTCAAAACCCTCGCCATCTTGCACACTCTCCAATCTCCAGTCGCCGTCGCCGTCGCTCTCCTTCTCGCACATGCGTCGATTTTTGGTCTTTGCTAATGTGTGGGTTTGCGATCTCAAACCCTCGCGGTGAATCGATTTTTTGTCGGTCTTGCTCTACCTGTCGCTCAGCCTATCTTGCTCAGCCTAGCACCTCACCGACCACTCAGCCTATCTTGCTCCCAAATTCTGACCATTCGACCTCTCCCTCACCCAGTAGGTAAGTCTTCTTCAATCTTGCTTCATGCGTGAAATATTATGGTCTCTTCGACTGTTACTCTGTTATCTGATATATCATATATACCTGGCTGAAATATTCTGTTTGTATCTGTATGAAGTTTTAGGTTGACACAGGATTCGTTTTCCTGTCTCGGTCCCATGCCCCACTATCTCTCTGCCTCACTTCCTTGCTTTCTCCTGTCTGTATCTGTTTTTCTTTTTGGTCAAAGTGTATTTGTAGACCGTATGAATAATTTGTATACTCAAAGAGTCAAAGTCATTATCCTGTCTTGGCCCCACACCCTCACCATGTGTCTGAACAGTGAACCAGTGATTCTGTCTCATTAAATAGTATAATCAAAGCTATGTCCCATGTGTCTATTAAATTATTGGTTGCTTTCGGATTGTGCTTTGTCTCATTAATAAATTAACAACCTGACAGTGAATGTGAATGAATGTTTGTAAATTAATGTATAACATGTCTGGTAGTGAATGCATTAAATAATTAATGTATATGCCTGCATTAAATATAAATTTTGTCTTGAAATTAGCATGGCACATATACCACGAGATGATAATGTGCAAGGGAAAGCTCCAAGTATTGTAGGGGAAGTTGTAGTCCCAACTTACATGGTAAGCTACTCTCTACAGGGAAATTTATTCAGTAAGTTACTGTTCCTAGGGAAACTTGAGCAGTACCGACTTCTAGGTATGACTTCCCTAATAAATTCATTGTTGTGAGAATTTAACTTAGACCCTGATTTTCGTAACAGGAGTCATAGAGTTTAGCAACAGAACCCCAATTCTGTGTCATCTCCTTTATCTCTAGGGTTTTTACTTACCCGAGCCTAACCCGTTTCCTTAGGGTATACGTCCTTTTTGTATCATATAACTAGCATTATATCAGTACTCCTAACCTAGTTGTCCAAACCATCCTCTTATACCAAAAGTGTAACACCCCAAATTCCATGCTTGAAAAACGTGTCGGTTGACACTTAGTTTTGGGAAAATCAACAGAGTTTGAGGTGCTACAGCTTAGAGTAATGCGGAAACGGATAGCGTGCGCTAATATTCAGACAATGAGTATCTGATATAAAATGCCCAGACATATGATGATGCCCCAACATAAGCTGGTATATTAAAAATATCCCGAAGGAATATTTATGTGATACAAATATGAGAGACTTAAATACAGCTCTCTGATAAAGAAAGTCTTAAACTAGACCTATGGCTTGAAACCCAACGCAGTTAATCACACATATTGGCCAGATCGGTGCTTAGTCTAATGGGAGTCTCCCCGTTTTTCACGGCGACTTGTGACAACCCACCGACAAACCCTTTCTTAGTTTAAGCACCAATTAGTTTGAAATAACCTTATCAGATTCATGCCAAACACTAGGCCCTAACACCTTACTTCAGATCCTTGTCTTCGACTGGTGCCCCTTCACGGCTCTGTCCACTTCGCCTTCCCAGGTCCAGATTTCCTTCCCTGAACCTTAGACAGATTTAAGGTCCAATGCCCATTGGACCTCAGGTAACAGTTAACCTCATATGCAAAGTATGATCAATATACATGAAAGATATTCATAACATTTCAGCATTAACAATACATAGCACACAGCAGATGTAAAGTTACCACAACACAACAATACATAGCACACAACACATGTAAAGTCTATCCCAGTCTGCACATAACCAGTGCCACGATGGCCCATCGTGTCCTCAGTGCTAGGAAAACTCAACGGTGTTATCAAGACTATAACCTATATATAGCTAAATGTATAAACAGTGACTTAAGACAGAATCTTAATCACGGTGCATGACCCAAGACCTCGTCTTGTCCCGCACTTAACATGAATCAACCAATCATATATAATCATACAAGGCACATCAGAGTTAAAGTTACTAGTACGTGAACGTACCTTTCACAGCGTAGTTACCAATACGCCCGTCCTTTGAATCTGACTATGGCCTTTTCGGGTATCCTATAATGTTACCATCGGATTATTTCCTTTGCCATATTTTGTATGATATTATAATTAATATCATATTTCCTAGAATAATATCAAAGATAATATTTTCACCTATTTTGACATTTCTACCCTTGGTGGATTTATTATTACAATTTTGCCCTTACATTTCTTGAAAAACGCCACTATAGATTTTCTGGGCAGATTTTTCACTAACTTTGGAAAATCATAACTAATTCTATAAAAATCAAAACGAAGATCCGTAAAATTCCCCGGAACCTTTAGGATGTCTATTTTTGAGGAAAAATAACGACTGTAACTCGGTCCAACCATATCATTCCCAGTTTTTACGTTTTTAGCCTCTGCCCAGATTTTTACCAAGAAAATGTAGCCTTTCTTTGTGAATTTTTATCTTTCTGCACAAAACTCATAATAACTCAATTTGGGGATCTTTAGAAAGCTCTATATGTCTATTTTAACCATGAATTTTATCAGAATTTTAGAACCCCATCTTCAACATAAAATACTGGCGTTTTTGATACTGGCTCCAGAAATTTCTACCCGATGAATTTTTGTCAGAGCTTCGCTACTTTGATTATAATTCTCCAAAAATTTTGCTATACCAAGTGGCTCATCTAATTTTCGAAATATCAATATTTTTTACTATAAAAACATGATATTAAAATTACTTTAGCATATTTAAGATCAAAGCCACTTCTAACTATGAATTTAAGAACTAAAACTTAAAGAACTTAAAGCTAGAGCTAGAGAACTTACCAAGAACTTTGCTCCTACTTCTCCAAGACTCTTCACCCTCACCTCCACTCTCTATATCAACTGTTACTTGCTTGTTTTGATGTGGAATTTATGAAGTCCTAAGCTCTCTATTTATAGGGGAAATTTTGGAACACCTAAGGCATTTACCACCACCAATTCTACCTACCAGCAAAACATAGACATCTACACCTCTATTCCCACACACATATACACGCATACATTACACACACATATGCACTTATACCCATTCACTTCCCACACACACACCTACACACATACACACACACAATCACACAATTACTCACCTACTTCCCCCTCTCACGTGGCTCTCCCTTCTTCATTCGTTTTTTTTACTACCCCAAGTGCTTGTTAATCAATTTCTTCCTTCCTCTCCAAAAAAAAAACGTGGCCCCCTTCTTGGCACTTCAATTTGTGTTTCTTTTATCTCTAATAATCAAATATTCTAGCCTCCTATTGGTTCTACCAAATTCACATGGATTTGGATTAATTAAGTAGTTAATTAGGACCCTTAGATTCACCTTTATTAAACTTAATCTTGGCCTTTGATTTTAGCTACCCACTTTGACTTTTCAAAGTTTAATTAACAAGGCTTAATTAACTTCTTGATCAAATGCTTAAAGCTTCTTAGTTATAACCACCATTGGTTACTTTAATTAATTGTAGGCTTAAACTTAAACCTATGGAAAATATCTCCAATACTTGGCTCTCAAAGCTCCACCATGTCATTGTTGACTTTTTGGTGCACAATTAATTAGTCTTAATTATGTGCTTAATCCCCCTTTTTATTACTAATATGATTAATGCTAATTGGTTTACTAATTAACTCAAGTTACTAAAGCATTATTAGCAATTTCATCCTCATCAATTAATCTCTTCATTTTTTCGAAAATACCAACCCCTTTTCTTGATGATTTAATTATCTCCTAAATCCTGTTGCAATTAATATTTAATTAATGCCTTTAATTGCCTTTAATTAAAAATAATTACACAAGTTAGTTCACATTTGATTAGGCATTTTTCTTTTATTAGGCTTATGCAATTTTAGCATAACTTGCCTTAATCATTACGCATTCAACTTCCTTAAATATCTATTATATTGTCATCTACCTCTTGTCTTTAGGCTAAATTATAGCCCCTAAATAATGTCTCATAATTAACCCTTGGTTAATTAATTCCAAAGTGAAATTTGGATAAGAATATAATCAATAGATTATAATTCTTTGAGACCACATATTCACCTATTTTAATAGGTATTATTTATCAAAATATAATATTTACATGTATTATGAAAATTAGGGTATTACAAATGAATATTTGTAAATTAATGTATAACATGTCTGGTAGTGAATGCATTAAATAATTAATGTATATGCATGCATTAAATATAAATTTTTATCTTGAAATTAGCATGGCACATATACCATGAGATGATAATGTGCAAGGGCAAGTTCCAAGTGTTGTAGGGGAAGTTGTAGTCCCAACAGTACAACGTATTCTGCCCATGTTTAGAATGAGAAGATGAATGAGGGACAAGATAATTATCCCCAACCTAGAAGAAAAAGGAAAGATTCATCTGATATATGGAATCATTTTACAAGGTTGCCACTAGCCGAAACTAATGGAAAACATAGGTCAAAGTACAACTATTGTGTAGCAACTTATGCGAGTCATCCTTCAAATGATGGCACTAAACAATTGTGGAGGCATTTTGACAAGTGTCCAAATAATTCAAACAAAGCAAGAAAGAGTTAAAGCTTATTTGTGGCTACAACAAATCAAACAGTGACTCATCACTTATTCAGCCAAGTGCGAGGTAGAAAGGCTATTGCTAAGTACATCATAAAGGATGAGGTGCCTTTCCGGGCTGTGGAAAAGGAGGGCTTGACAGAACTTTTGCAAGAGTTTCAACCTAAATTTCAAATGCCATCAAGATGGATAGCTGCTAAAGATTGTTATGGCATATATAAAGAACAAGCAAATATCTTGATAAAACATTTTAAGACTTCTAAAGTCCGTGTGTCATTCACAACCGATTGTTAGACATCTATGCAAAATAATAACTACATGTGTTTGACTGCACATTGGATTGATGATGATTGGATTTTGCAAAAACACATTCTAAATTTTTGTGAGATTAAAGATCATAGAGGTGAGTCAATTGCCAAACAAATTGAGGATTGCTTATTTCAATGGGGCATTGACAAAGCCTTTACAATCACAATTGACAATGCTTTTGCCAATGATTCTACAATTACAATATTAAAAAAGCGTTTCAAGAGTTGGGATGGTTTTGCAATGGTATGTGATGGGGAATTTTTGCAAATGCGGTGTGCTACTCACATTTTGAACTTGGTTGTTTTTGAAGGTCTAAAAGAAATGAATAAGTCTATTGAGCTCATCCAACATGCAGTAAAATATGTTAAATCTTCTCCATTAAGGAAGCGTAAGTTCATAATGTTGGCTAAAAGAGAACGAGTTGAATCAAAAAGCCTTCTTACCTTGGATTGTCCCACAAGGTAATTGTTTTAATAATTTGTTTCAATGAGCTTTGAGTTCATAATGTATTGATGTTTAATTGTTTTTTATTTCTATCATGTAATTAGGTGGAACTCAACATATCTTATGCTTGAGAGCGCTCTTAAGTTTGTCAAAGTCTTTACTTGGATGGAGGAGGAGGATGAAGAATACAAACAATACTTTAAGAAGAAGAACGTAGATTCCAGTCGAGACACTTTTATCTTGATTGATGCTCATGAAGGTGTTGACGATGTATTTGATGATACAACTACAAGAAGGATTATTCAACCTACAATTTTGCCTCCTAGTGCATATGATTGGAGCACTGCAAATGAGTTTCTTGGCTTTTTAAAACTATTTTACAACATGACATTGAATTTTTCTGTGTCAAACTATGTTACAAGTAACACTTGTTTCCAACACATAGTTTCAATTCAAATAAGCCTTGAATCAAATGCAAGTAGCTCCTATTCTCTGTTGGGTCACATGTCAAGAAGAATGCTATCAAAGTTTAACAAATATTGGGGGTCAGCTAAGAAAATGAATCCTTTATTGGTTGTGGCTGTGATACTAGACCCTAGATATAAATTGACATATGTCAAGGTTGCTTTCGCTGACCTTTTTATGAACCAACAAAGTACGAAGCTATGTTGAGGAACATTACAACTTTATTGTATCGTTTATATAACCACTATTCATCTACTGTTCATGTTGGTGAATCTTCTTCCCAACCAATATCGGAGCAAGGGGATCATGTTGAGTCAGAACTTGAAGTACATTTGGCATGTGGTGATGCTACATTCCAAAAGTTTTTGCCCCAGGCAAGATGTAGAGAGTAATGTTGAGAAAACTTCAGAAGTGGATGAATACCTTCGAGCTGAATTGGTTGGTTATCGTGATTCAAAATTCGACCTCTTGGCATGGTGGAAAGGCAATGCTTGTAAGTATAAAGTGTTAAGCTTGATCGCACATGATATATTGGTTGTTCCAGTCTCTACTATCTCTTCAAAAGCAACTTTTAGCACCGAGGTTCGAGTATTAGATGCATTCAGGAGCTCTTTATCTTCAAAGATGGTTGAAGCACTCATGTGTGCACAAAATTGGCTATCAGTGAAACCACCCAACGTCAATGACTTTGATTGTGATAATTATGATGAGACTGAAGCTATTGTTATTGGTATATTAATTTGCATTTTCTATTTCTAGTTATTAATGTTTCATTTCTATTTTTGTATTTATTAGGATTTATCTTCTTTCATTTTGTAGAGGAAGATGCAGCAACAACAGGAGGCGGATCTGAGCAGTGAATATTGATATTCAACTAATGAACTCTTACTTGAATTTTTTATGTTTCAAGTCATCAAATTTGATTTAGTTATGATGGTGTCTGTTTTAGTTATGATGTCTTGATCTTCATAAATTGTTATGATAATTTTTTATTTAAGCATAATGGATGACCTGTTTGAACAGAGGTTTTATAAGTGTCTTTATGCAATTTTTTTAAGGTTTTCACTTGACTATATTGACAATGATGCAAAAATTAAAGTGACTTAATATTTATAATTTTCATTAATGCATGTGTTTTATCATACATTCATGCCTAGAATTCATGCTGATGCTTCTTGTTTTCTTACATGGGCCAGACCAATTAATTATAAGTCATTACTTTTATGGTATTTGATCACTCATTCACTCCTTTATGGCTTCATCAATGCGTCTGTGTGAGATATGTGCGTGCAGACGGTGCAGTAAGTTTCACTGGGCAAAAAACGCATAAAAAAAAATTAGACCAGGAAATAGGAATTATAAAAACTGGGCAAAAAACACATAAAAAAAAAAATTAGACCAGAAATTATAAAAAAAAACGCATAAAAAATTGTTCTGGGCCAAGCGAAAACGCAGCAAAAAAATATGTTTTGGGCCCAAAAAAATATTCTTGACAAAAAAGCTTCTATGGGCTCAAAAAAACTATCTTTTTTTAAAAAAGCCCAGATTTGCAAACGGGTTCCCTGGACCCGTTTTTAAAAACTCATGTAACCCGTACCCGTTTTTATACGGGTTACACGGGTTTAGGCATGGGTACGGGCTGCTCCGTACCCGTTAAAATTAAATGGGCGAGGCGTGGGTTACCCCCCGGGGCAGCCCCGCCCATTACTCCCCCTAGTGCCCACGTTCTGCTATTTCTGCTCCACTATTTATTCATGCCTACTCCACTACTTGTACGGTCTGGGATTAGTGGCATGGTTAGTGGATAATTAGCGTAGTACCAAAAAAACAGGACGACTTCCGCGCAGGGCTTTCCTGCTGGGCCGTTAGATCCTCCAGGCCCAATGTATAGGCCGTAATAGGGTATTACACCAAAACTCCTTGTACAATATGTGAATCTAGTGGAATTAATCAGTGAATTTTGACTACATGCTTAATTTTTTTTTTTTTGAAATGTTTAGTTTTTCCAAACTTGAAAATTTGGAGACAAGTATTAGTACAAAGTGAGACATTTGTTACTAACATCGAATTAATTTAAGTGGACCATTATTTTCCGCAAAAGGGAATAAAAAAGAGATTAAATGAAATTTTATTGCACAAAGGTCAAAAAATGGTTAAATATCTCCTTTTTGCTTGGTCATGCGCCACATGTCATAATAAGCTAGTATGTTAGAGAAATTAAATATTATATGGACATTTAAAATTTGGACAAATTAGGAGCTCACAGTACTACAAAAAATGGATATTACTTTCCTAAAGGACATTTGTTTTCTAAGAAGGGAAGCAAAATATGAAAGTTGTGGTATTTTTATAATTATTTAGAAAAATTTTGACATATTAGACATACTTTTAAATTTTAGGGTATAATAAGTGTACTTAAAGTGTCCTAATAAAATTATAGGACACTGAAAGTGACTCAAAAGAAGGAGGAATGCGGCAAATGAAAATCTCACATCAAAAAGCACTATTTTTGGAGTCTTAATAAAATATTATGAGTCAAAAGTGACCCAAAAAAGAGAAAATGCGGCAAATGAAAAGTCTAACACCAGAAAACACTGTTTTTAGCATCTAAATTATAATTGCGCCCAAACTCCAAAGTCCTTGTTTATTTTATTTTTAGCCCCTTTACCGCTCAAATTTGTCTTCGCTCGATTTGCCATCAACCCTTTGCTCTTGATTTGTGCTTTCACTTTGTGCCAAAAGTCGTTCCAGGTTGCCTCGCTCTCGCTAGCTCGCCGTCACACCTCTCCACCATCGTTCCAGAGCGCGGTAAGCCCCGAGAAGCACCAGGCAATGGCGCTTAGATCCGACTCCGACCTCTCAGATCCAACTGCTCTTCTTCCTCCCAGATCCAATTAAGCCTTTTCCGGTAGAGACGAGTGGAAGAACGATGGTGATGAAACGAAGCTCTCTGTTATGTAATTTCATTGCTGTTTGATCTGTCTTTGTTATGCTTCCGCTGATACCAATCAGGCCGCACAGCCACCGGTGGGGAAACTTGTGATTTTTTCGAAGGATTCCTCTTCGCTCTTCAGCGGCTGTGTCCTCAGGGCCGCTATTCATCAGGCAGTGGATTCGGTTGCCTGTTTGAAATTTTCAATTTTATTCCCCACCTATTCCCTTTGTTTGTCGGGCTAGATTTGGCTGTATATTGAGTTTTCGAGTTTTTATGGGGATTATTAATATTGAGACGGAGGCCTCATATTATGAATATTGAAAACATTTCCTCCCCTGTTTTCCATTGTCGCACTGATTAAATTCTTGTCAATCTCTGCTGAAAGAAATTCATGAGTATCCCTGAAGTGTGATGTACCATAACTATGTAATTTCACTATCACAAGTGCATTTTGTAAGTTGTATGGCCTGTACTCTGTTTCAACTAGGTATATTTTGTGGTAGCATTGGTTTTGCGTTGAATTGTTAATGTTTTGAGAACCAGTTTTCGAAGTTCTATGCTGGTGCTTCCTGGTTCACTTCACTTTATTGAGAGCTGATTGATTTATAGGTTTTCATTTAATAATTCAAACTCAAGTTGAAATAATCTCTAGCATCTACCCACACTTTCACTGCTAATCCTTCTCCTTTGTGTTTCTTTGAAGGTCACCTGACCAAGAAGAGTGATGTCTACACGTTCCGGGTTTTGAAATTATTGCCTGTTTGAGATCTTTTTTGTTTTTTCAAAGAATTATGGCATCCTAAGACAAGAGATAGGACGCCTTAAGTCTCACTCAAGACGTCCTTAACTCCTATTTTGGATGCCTTAACTCCCACTCATAGAGTCCTTATTTTAAATTTGAAATTTTAAAAGTACCACTTATTAAATTTGAAATTTCAAAAATACCACTTATGACGTCCCTTTTTAAATTTAAAATTTAGGACGTCATAAATGATACTTATAGCTTTCTTTGTTTTGTTGGGACGCTTATTACATCTCTTAAATAAACATCTTTTAAAAAGGGACATAAAATGTGAAAAAAAAAGGACACCATAAGTGTTTTATGTAATAGTGTCATTAACCTTCCAAATTAGAGCTCAAATTTTGGTCAAGCCCAAGGAAGAGAAGGAAGGAAAAATCAAAATAGGCTTAACCATATAGTTGGATTTTTTACAAGACGGCATAGATGTGTAATTATGTACCTAGTTGGAGCCCAAAAGAATTTCTCTTCCTTTTCAGCCGAAATGGACGACCCTTCAATTTCTTTCATTGTCTCAAGTCGGACGAACAAGCACAAGATGGACCAAGGAAGTGATGAAATTACAAGAGTGAAAGGAAGAAGAACTTAAGGAAATGAAAATGTAAGCTTTCTTCTCCATCTCTTCCAAGCCTCCTCCTCTTGTAACCTTCTTGATCCTAAAAGCTATCTTCCAATGGTGTTTCATGAAGGGGGTCGAAATTTTGGGGGAAACAAGGAGGAAGAAAAACTTCAAGAACACATAATCAAGTCAAGGTTAGTAATTTTTGAACCTCCTTGTAGTGAATTAAAACTTGTTGGTTTGTGTTGATTTTTCCTTGTCTTCTTGACATTTTTTGGAAACTCTAAATGTAAGGGGAGGTACTGCCCAAAATTTGAAAATGGGGTTAAAGTATGATTTAGGGTTCAAACAACAAGTTAGAGGTGATTAGAGACTAGATTATGGTGTTAGAATTGGAAATCAAAATTTGTTGTTCCTTAGTCATAAATTTCAGCCAGAAAACAAGGGACGTAAGAGGAGTGTGATTTTTCTTATTTTGATGGTTCTAATGGGTTTAAAATAAAAAATTGTGTAGGATGAAAGTTACGTATTGATTTTGGAAGCATCGAAAGTAAATTGCTCAAAACTCTAGATCTGCCTTATTTTAGTTCCTGTGAGACATTTGGAATATGTTGTGTTGTTGATTGGGTAAATGGTGCCCAATTGTTATAAAATTTTTTAGAATTAAATTAGACATAATGAACTTTAATTTGATAGGTCATATGCCTGTTTTGGATATGTATTTTGGGAGATATGAATTTTTAAAATTGACATATGAATCTGGAACTAAATTTTGGACAGTATGTGGTTATTGTTGATTTTGGATTTGTATGTGAATGAATGATTACTTGAAGTATTTTTCTTTGAAAATAGACTCAATAATGATTACATATGCTTTGGAATAACCCCATTTTAATATTTGTACAATTAGATATGATTTTTCAAAGTTTTCATACCAAATCTAGCAGAATTGGGCCAAGGGGCAAAAATATAAAGTTAAGGCCAAAAGTAAATAATTTGGTCTTCAAGGATTAATACAAACTCATGGGGATTAATGTAGGCCTTTTATACTTATCTTAAGTGTAGTATGATGTTGAACCCTATTGTTTTGAATAAATAGTAATTTGTTGTCCGCAATGGTATTAATTAAGGATTTTACGTTTGCCCAATACAATCCAAGGATTTGGAGTCGGATTGGAAATTTGTTAAGCAATCAGGTAGTAACTCTAATCTCACAAAGTTTGTATAAATATGTTTGTTTAAACCATGTATGTGAAAATCCAGTCCTGTGTGGGGTTAGCACCACTTGTGGCTTGATCGAGTGAAAGGGCTGACCATGGAGTACTTTCCTAGTGGCTAGTTGTAAGGCCTATTCGACTAGTAGTCTATAAGTGGTGAACATAGTTGCATTCAGATGACCTGTTCCTAATAGAGTTTTTCATCTAGTCACTGCTTCTTCAGGTTTTCATTGTCAAAGAAAGTTGTTGTGAAGCACTGTCTAAAGATAAAAACCTTTGAAAGAGCAACAAGCGCCCCAAAGCTCAGAAAGGTGATAACAAAAGATGGGAAGGATGAAGAATGGTTCTGGGAAGGTGACTTGAAACGATGGCATGGTCTGAGCTTGTCCTCCCAGGAATAAAGCTGCATTGGTTCAGAGATATAATATTTGGAAAAAAAGATTTAATCCGGTTAGATATCACCTTGGTAATGGCTTTATAAATGACATTGCAGAGACTTATATATTGAGCGAAAGTCTATAACATCTTCTTGTTGGTCCTTTGTTGGAATGAGCATTAAAAAGATGTGATTAATCTTTTTGATGGGAATCGGATCCACAAAGGATTGTTGCGTGATTCTCACCACCGATGGGCCTATAGTTTCCCATTGACTTCGAAAGAAAAGAGCATTCAAACCATCAGGTCCCCAGTGATTTTAAGGCTCCCATGCCAAAAATTGCTGACTTAATTTCTTCATACAAGATAGGTTGGCAAGGTGATTCACACCATGAAAAATATGAAGCGGAAGAAATGCTTCATAGCCATCAGGATTGATTTAGAAAAAGCATATGATCGGGTTCAATGAAATTTTCTAATAAGTTCTCTTCAGGAACTACAGCTTCCACATCTATACTTATAATCTCTATGATTGGCTTCGACTAAATATATATGACTAATAAGGTAGAGGGTTGGATGACTGTGATTGGAAGGCAGTCTGTATTTTGCTTTGCCAGTTCATTTGGCAAGAGAGAAATAAATAAACACACTCGAGGATCAAGTATGGGCCTGGACTCGATTGGCGTAAAACAAGGGCAATTATAGAGTGCATGTGTAAGGCAGAGCAAACACTAAGAAGAACGAACTTGATCGACGAGTCTAGAAAGAAAACATCCCAAAATGTCATTTGTGAACATGGGCAAGTGCTTGTAGAGGTTGATGGTGCGTACTCCTATATTACGGAAGCATATGCTTGTTGTAGTGGAGTGTTAAGGAGTAGCCAAGGTGAATGTGTTGAGGGCTTCCAGTTCCGTCTTGAGACCGGTGATCACCTGACAACAGAGCTTTTGGGTTGGATGCTGGGCCTGAAAAGGGCTTGGGATAGTAACCATGGAAATGTATTCGTGAGCTCGGATTCTTATGAAGCCTTCCTGCTCATCCAAGGAGATTTCCTTGAGATGCATGAAGGCCTGTCTTATATTGGAAATCAAAGAATTGTTGAAATGAGACTGGAGGGTGGTAACAAAA
Organism: Acacia confusa; assembly: GCA_037074495.1. Taxonomy (NCBI): domain Eukaryota; kingdom Viridiplantae; phylum Streptophyta; class Magnoliopsida; order Fabales; family Fabaceae; genus Acacia; species Acacia confusa. The sequence continues at coordinate 7,147,608 of CM073504.1, read as the reverse complement.
CCAGTAACAGAGGACATAACAGTGCAGCAGATGTCCAGTTTTTTGGGCCATAATGCTATTCAAAGCATTGTGAACTCGGCTATGGCCTCTAAATTTTCCTTTTTGTTTTTGCTTTCAAGTGTATAAAAAAAATTGAAAAAAAATAAAGGGCTCACTTTGCTTAATTATAAAAACCTATTCTTCTAAATCAAATTTCAAATTGTATAAAGTTATCTTAATAAAAGGAGGGGATTCAGGTTCTTATAATACACATCCAAAATGTTAAAAAGAAAAATGAAACATGAAGAAATACAGAAACAATATAATCAAGTCAGAAAATTTCGAATTTCAGTTTCAAATACATTATATGTCATTACAGTATATACAAAATCACTCCAATTCACAAGATTACTAATAAACAAAATGTCAAAGAAACAATAGCTAAAATTTGATTTAACAATCATTCAACTTGTCCCTTGCTAGCTCTTTCAATAAGTGAAGCCTTGATTTTTTTTCAATGACACCACAACATTAGTCATAGTATATCGTGCCTTAGGCAAGTCAAGGCAACAATTTAATGCTAACTCAAAAACTGATGATATCTGAGGTAATATATTATCAATATTTTGATTTTCTCTATGCAATATATTGGCATCTATAATATTGGTGATTGAAAGTTTAGTGGATTTGCTCACCCAATCTTTCAAACTTAATCCTTGAACAAACATCTCATCTGTGGGCTTCTTCCTCGTAAACACTTCCATAAGCAAAATACCATAACTATACACATCTCCTTTGGCAGAAACAACTCCTTCCAATCCGTATTCTACATGTCATGTTGAATTATTAGTATAAAAGTCATAATGTCAAAAACATGTTCTAAAATTTGTTGTTTAACTTTTCTTTTTGTCTAATCAATTGAAATCTTTACTCATGAAGAGGCAAAATATTTCCTAGAAATTGAGTAATATAAAATTTTACAAAGCATAAGAAACAAAAGATTATAGAAACAAACCAAAATATTAAATCAAACCATTACCTGGTGCCATATAGCCAATTGTAGCCATAGTTTTGGTATAAATTTCTAGTTGTCTTTCACCAAACATTTTTGCAATACCAAAATCACTAAGATGAGCCACCATATCTTTGTCCAACAAAACATTGCTTGGTTTCACATCACAGTGAACAACAGGTATAGGAGAACCATCATGAAGATACTCCAAAGCTGTTGCCACATCAATCATTATGTTCATCCTTTGCAAAACACCTAAATAATAGTTATGAGAATACAACCATCTGTCAAGACTCCCATTTTCCATGAATTCCATTATTAGAGATTTGAAATGTTCATTTGAGCAACAACTCATAATCTTAATGAGATTGCGATGGCGCAAATTGCACATGGTGGCACATTCAACATCAAAACTTCTTAATGCTTCTTCCACATATAAGTTAAATACTTTGACAGCAACTATCTCTTCATTTGGAAGAACTGCTTTGTATACTGATCCAAAACTTCCAGAGCCAAGAAGATTACTCTCATCAAATCCATTTGTTCCTCGTAGAAGCTCATAATAGGATATCCTAGTTAGTGTATCCAAATTGATTAAATTGCTTTTGGTTGAATTATCATCATCATCTCTCCTATGCTTAAGAAAGACAATGCCTAAAACAACCAAAATGACAACCGTGATGGGCAATGAGAATTTTATAATCAGCATCACTTTTTTTGATTTGTCCTTGTTTCCTTTCCTACATGGTTGGACATGTAGTTGAGATTTCCCACAAAGATCTTTATTCATCATAAAAGATTCAGCAGTAAAATTTTGAAAAGGGCCACCATTTGGAATTTCTCCATACAATAAATTGTAGGAAAGATTAATATATTTGAGATGGAGTAATGCCTCTAAGGACTTAGGAACCACACCAGACAAATGGTTATGAGAAAGATCCATGAACTCCATGCTTATCATGCCTCCAAGTGATTCAGGAATAGGCCCTTGTAATTTGTTTTGAGCCAAAGAAAGGGTGAGCAAAGTTTGTAAACCACCCATGGTTGTAGGGATACTTCCTGAAATTTGATTTCCTGACAAGTTCAATAGTATAATTGCTCTCAAGTTTGATACCTCTGGTGAAATTATTCCACTCAGTGCATTGGAGGACATGTCTAAAACCAAAATATCTCTAAGATTCCAAAGAGAAGAGGGTATATGAGAAGTTAATTTATTAGAGCTAAAATCCAACTTTTCCAAAGAAGTATTCCCAAGACATCTAGGAACAACTCCCGAAAACATGTTGTTAGCCAAATTCAACAGACTTAGACTTTTGAGTTGGCAAAGTTCATTTATAATGGACCCTTGCAATCTATTGTCGCTGAGTCTTAAACCTTGAAGGTTATATAATTTGTTAAATGTATCTGGAATCAACCCAATCAAATCATTCCCATCCAAATATAGTGTCATCAAGTTTGTCAAATTTCCAAGCACATTAGGTATTGCTCCCTTAAATTTGTTGACCGATAAATCTAATACGGTGAGCTTTGAAGCATTTGAGATTGTATTTGGAATGTGTCCAGTAAGTTCACTTTGTGCCAAAATTAATTTCTCCAAGTTGGGAAGGCCAATACCCAAATATGATGGGAGAAAGCCAGACAAATAAGTCTGACCAATGTATAGGCTTGTCAATGTTGAAATGTTGAATATATTGGAAGGAATAGGTCCACTCAAATTGTTTGTTCCCATAGCTAAGATTTCAAGTTTAAGAAGATTGCTTATGTCCTTGGGTATTTTACCTGAAAACACAAAAAATTGAATGGACTCGTAAAAGGAAATTGAAACGGGTAATAATATTTGCAAATAATATCCACGTATTATTTGCAAATACCATTATATGTAAATATTATAATATCGAAAACTAAACGTATCTTGCTAATTTCAAAAGCTTAAATATTAGTCAATGTTGAAAATATTGAAAGGAACATGCCCTTTCAAATGAAGGGTCAACTCTAACACATTAAGTGTTCATAAAGTTTTCCTATATAAATAAATTTTTATTACTTTTAAGTCTGTGTAAAGTTTTAAAATTTTTTTAAAAAAGTACAGAAATCATAAATTGCGTTCGTTTAGATCTTATGGTTATGGAAGATTTATTTTAAAATTGATTTTTCTGTTTTAATTATTGAATAATTTCTTAATATAGAAAATTAATAAATTTTTAAAATTAAAAAAGAAACAACTGAAAATTTGTAAAAGTTAATTAAACAACGAAATGATGTATTCTTTGATAAAGGGAAGATAACAACATAGAGTTAAAATTAGTACAGGAGTGTGATAAAATTTATGCGTGCACCCGCACACATACATACACATAAAAAATAAACATGTCAGTACATTATATATGATATGGAGATTTTTTATTGATTTTTTTTTCCCCTTTTGGCCAAAGAGCTTTTCTATTGTTTAAAATAGGCTAAGACCTATCAAATCCTCGTGAACTTTGAATCATTTGTGTATATACTTCATGTTTTAAAGTTTAAATTTACTCCAGAAAATTTCAAAAAAGAACAATGTTATTCTAGAAGTTTTTTAGGTTTATAGTTACCTCATAAGTGTCAAAATAAAAAAATATTGCCCCTTACCATAAAAAATGTTAATAATCAATGTCAGTATTTTAATGGGTTGAGGCAACATTTCTACATATGTTTTGAAACTTCTCATGTGACATTGAACCCAAAAAATTATGTGGTAAATTTTATCCTTTATTTTATTAGAGAAATTATTTTTAAAAAAAAAGAAGAAAAGAAAAAATTAATATAATCTAATAATCTAATGCTTGTAAAGAAGTTTTCATCCAAATATAATTGATTAGCATCAACTTCTTATAAAGATTGAATGGACTTATAAGAAGAAAGTTAAAACAGGTCATATAATTATTTGAATATCTTATACATAATATGAATATATATTATGACAAAAAAAAAACACGTCATACTAATACCAAAAATTGAAATTATATGGGTGAAGATGCAATTTTAGAAATGGAGTCTTTCACCATAAACATTTGGCACAACTAAATTTTAAAGGGTGCAAAACTAGACATGATCATTTAAAAATGATACAATTTTAGCAATTTTGTTTCTCTTTTTTTTTTTGATGCCTAATAATGGTCTAGATACCTCTCTCTCTTAGTGCGTTTTAAAACTGTGAGAGGGTGACAGAGTCCAAAGCAAGAAAATATTGAGAGCAAGGCATTAGGATATTACAATTAGCATGAAAGCTAGGCTCGGATCGATGTGAGTCGACAAGGACGCTTGGCCCAAAAGTGGATGAAGTGTTATGTTTCATATTGGCTAGGGAGGGGAACAAAAGATACCTATAAAGGTCTGGATACCTCTTCTTATTGATGTATTTTAAAACCGTGAGGGGGTGATACCCCAAAGTGGACAATATCAAGAGTGATGTGGTGGGATATTACAAAATTCACTTTTTTCCATCTAACTTTATGACGGATGTTTGAGCCAATTTACTAGAATTGCTAAAATTGCACAATTTTTAAATGTTGGAATATATTAGTCTATCCTTGATGGATTTGGGCCCAAGCACGATTTAAGAGGCATTATCATGGAGAGACATGAGTTCATAAAGAAAAATATCCCTTTATGGTTTAATAGTTACATCTATTCTCATGTAACGTACGCTTAAGAGTTATATATAAGGAAAATTAGAATGAAAGACCTAGAGGAAAATATATTTATGGGGAAGGACCATAAAACTTGTAATTATTTAAAAGGACCAAATGTAAGAATATAAAATTTAAAGTATAAAATGCCCCTAACAAAACCTTCTACGCTCCTTCCTACATTCTCTTCCCCATTATGTTTTTAAAACTAATACAAAATTCTAAGTTTCATTAAATTAAACAATAGATTTCTCAATTTTCATTTTTCAAAACTTGAATATATATCTTTGAAAAAAAAAACACATTCTTCAATTTGTAGAAATTATAATTTTTTTAAATCAACAGAAATTTTAATTAAAAATGGAATTATATGATTTTGATAAAATTCAAGGTCTTTTATAATTTTTCATGTATGTTAAATCAAGAAAGTTTGTATGATTTATTTTTGCTTTAGAAGCAATTTATGTGGGTTAAAAAATTCATGTAATGTTAATAAAATTATAAATCTAATTAACCTATAATATCCTGAAAAATATGAAATAATTTTAGTTTTTATATTCATAAAAATAACTTAATTTATATCAACGTTGATAAGACAAATCGAGCAACTTGACCATATAAATTGGTGAAAAATAAAAATTAAGAAAAATATGAGTTTAACAATTGTTAATTAAATAATATATTGAAAAAAAATAGATATGATCATATTATAATGGGCAATTTTCATTTTAATTTTAGTTATTTTTTTAAAGGTTAAGTAGCAAATTCACTCTAAAAGCATACATTGAGGAGTAATGTTTCCCTGAAAGTTTTTCCAGACTCAATTTCTTTCTGGAAGTCTAAAAGCATAGCAATGATGTCTTTTTCCATTAAAAAACCAATGTTGATTGTTAAAAAATGAGTTAAGGAGCAATTTGGCCAATAAATTATTACCTCAGGAGTGCCCAACACAAATAACTATCAAGTGGACAAAAAATGCCAAAAAACTTTCAAAAAAGTGCAGTCAGCACAACGCCATTAGAAAAAGATAACGTTCGTTATCTAAGGTGGAGATTGGCCAACAAACTCTTATTTCAGGAGTGCCCAGCATAAAAAAGTTTTACTCTAGGAGCGCTCAACACAAAAAAGTCCATATGCAATCCATCCAAAATCTGACTGTTGTAAATTTTTGCTCGGATCTCTAGCCATGTGCATTGGGATTAGAAAGACTGAATGCAACAAAAAAAATTACAAATTATATTAATTATCTTATATTAATTATTATTATCAGTTATCTTATATAATTATTAACTATAATATTGTATTATTTACTCTTTAAATTTAATTTTTGTTGTTGCAATTTTATTCAATCTTTTAAAAATGTCACATATTTACGTATAAATATGCGTAAAAATTGATATACAACTAATGATATTTTTTAGTTATTGATATAAGTGCTAATAATATGAGTAATTTTTTAGTTTTATCTATTATCAATTTAGAATAGTTAATGTGATGGAATCTTTCGGTTGCCTAAAAAAATCAGAAGCCTTCGTCTCATTTTTAAAAGTAATGCTCTTAGAATACCTACTTAACTGACAATAAGATTTGAATCCATAGTATATTAATCTTATTAGTCGTATATCAATTTTCATCGACAAAAATATTATATTTATACACATAAATATAAATGAATTTGATCTTTTTATTAGCAAAGACAAGATAGAAGGACATACCCAAATAAATAAAGGTGGCCTATAAATTATGTGATTTTTTACGCATATAAATACCAATTTTTATGCATATTATATGCACATAAATATGTGATATTTCTAAAAGATTAAAAAGAATTTAATTTAAAGAGTAAATATATAGTCAATAATTGCATAAGATAACTGATAATAATAATAAATAATATAAGGTAATTAATATAATTTGTGATTTTTTTGTTGCATTCACTCTTTCTAAACCCAATGCATATGGTTGGGTGCCCAGGCAAGGATTTACAACAGTCGGATTTTGGGTGGATTGTATATGGACTTTTATATGTTGAGCGCTCCTAAAATAAATTTTTTTTTTTGTGCTAGAATCATTGGCCAATCTGCACCTTAGATAACGACATTATCTTTTTCTAACGGCATTGTGCTGACTGCACGTTTTTAAAAGTTTTTTTAGTATTTTTGGTTTACTTGATAGTTATTTGTGCTGAGTTCTCCTGAGGTAATAGTTTATTGGCCAAATTTCTCCTTAACCCTTAAAAAATTGACATTGACTGTTAACTTTTTAACGGAAAAGCATTGCTACGTCTTTAGACTTCTGGGGCAACATTGAGCCCAAAAATACTTCTATGGCAACATTGCTCTTGAGAGTATACTTCCGGGGCGGGTTTACAAAAGATAATACATTAGGTATGATTATGGGCAATTTAGAAATTTTAAATTTATATTATGATGTTCGGTTATTCTAAGTAATTACAATTTTTATGGTCCTTTATAATAAATATTATTTTCTTCATGTCCTTTATTTTAATTTTCCTATATATATATATATATATATATATATATATATATAGTGGCTATACATACCTTATATATAGGATGTGGGATTGAGGGAGTAGACAATTTGAATAACACACACAGAATATTGCTCTTCGCCCTCAAAAGGTTCTTTGATAAGAATTTTTTCTTCTTCCTCTCTTTGGTCTATTTGTAGTGCAATGTGATTGATGTCCACATGAGATAGCTTAAGAAGGGTACGTCCTCTATTTTACAAGAGAATTAAATCAAGAAGATTCTTAAGTGGTTCAAAATGAGTGAGTGCAATCCTATGGATACCCCAATGACTTTAGGAGTAAGTTTTAAGTCTTGATAAGTTTCCTTGATTGAACCAACCAAGAAAAGAATGGAAAAGAATGTCTATATAGATACTATTAGTAGTGTGATGTATGCATCGATGTATACAAGACCATATATAAGTTCATGGTAGGACGGTAATTCGGTACTAATCTTACCATTTTGAAAGACATTAGATGGTTTCACGGAAGGGTCCTGAGATACTTGTAGAGTTCATTGATTATGCTCATTCAAAGTATAAAATGTGGTAGTAGAAGAGGCTATATAGCTGGTAATGTTCATAGAACATGTGAGATTTGAAAGTGAGAATTCAAATGTAATGTTTAAGGCCCTATTTGGTTTGAGGGAGGGAAAGGGGAGGGAAGGATCCCTAGGGAGTGTATTGACCAAATTGCCATTAATGAATGGATTTTTTTTTTTTGTTGAGAATATATTTTTGAAATATTGAAAACTTTTCATGGGCAATTTAGTAAAGATAAGAGGAAAAATTTATCTCTCCTCCTTCTCTCCCACTCCCTTCCCTCAAACCAAACACACTGTAAGTATTGTGAGTACACATAGTCATTACCTAAACAAAAGACTCTAAGCATAATAGATAGACTAAATACAAACATATAGTTGTATTAAAGATGTTATATATTCGAGCAAAAAAAATATATGCTATATAGCACAGAAAGTTGTTGTTTAACAATATATTCATATGCAAAGTCCCCTAACTAAGACTAATGACCAAGGACATGTATGAGAAACGTGTTAAGTCCTTTGGCATACATATGGTATGCAGTAATGATACTTCATTTTCATTTTTATGTGTGTAAAGTATTCAATGTATGTCAAGTATGTCGTATTGACTAATGAGGTTGACTTTCTTATATGAGCAATCGCCTTTGATACTTAGGAGGAGTGTGCAAAGATGAGACAATTGTGTTCACCAACAAAGCAGAAGAGTGCTCATATGGTAGAGAAGAAACAAAAACTATATGTTGCCTCAACTTAAAGTACAATAAGTCGATATGAGGTCCATGATTGTAAATATAGATCAAATCAAGGAAACCAACATTGATCATGTGAGTAGAGTTGAAAAATTGGGGTTTAGATATTGTGACTATCCAGAATCAGATAAAATAAAAACGACATTCAATCTTAATGTATAAGAGTAACACTATAGCATATGATTCATACCTCATGTGCTAAAGAACCACTATGAGAAGCAAGTGAATGAATCCTTACTTCATTGTTGTATGAGTGCCAGAAAGGTTAAACACTTTCAATGATATCCTTTGACTTTGACACTATCATGGAGATATGTTTCAATGTCTTATCACTAGTGTATGAAAAGGCTTTTAGACCACCTTATTTAGTTGGGTTATAGAGGATGAGCTCTAAAAAGTATAACCGGTGAAAGTTTTGTAAATATAAAGAACTTTTTAGACTAGTTCATTTGATATTATGTTTAAAAGATATTATTTAGATCGATTTCCCAGCTAGTATCAAAGTCAGAAGGGGAAATAGAGATGTATTGATTAAAGTTAGATTGGAATTTTACCCTCTCAGAAGTTTTATTAATGGATTAGTATTGTTCTAACATCTATGCTCAATAGCACGTGGTGATTTCTCACCTAAATATATGATTCTTGCTCATAATACCTGAGACCTTAATGGGGATGGTAAAGCCATAAATCCAAGGAAAGGCAGGCGATTGGTCCCTATAGTAGCGTATTATATGTGAGATATTATGTACTATTATTATACAATGGCTGAAGTAAAGATATGATGAACTATACTAATATTTTAACAAAATATTTTGATTGGCAAAGTTCTAGTAAATCTTTAATCAATATACCCTTATGAAACCTAATGGTAATGATACTGAGTATGGGAGACTATCAATTATTGATTATCTTGTCTTATATTTTACGCTCTTTATCTCTTTCTTGTCGACCTTTTGTATCTTCTTCTATTCCAAACTTTTCACTAAACGATGGAGGATCATCTTCTTCAACAAATAATATCTTTAATGTAAAAATTCAGTTTAAAGATATAAACCAAAACATAGATGATTAGACTTTACCTCTAGCACTACTACAAATTATGGCTTTATCATATGTATTTTTAGAGCTTTTAACGTCCTAAAATTGGGGGACACCTATTTAGGGATGTAGTAAATCTAGGATACACCATTTTTTTTAAAAAAAAGGACGCCACAAGAGACTTATGGCATCCCCAATATATTAGGAAGCCGTAGCATTTTTTTTTTTAAAAAAAGAAGAAACCTTAAACGCTTGTTTGAAGATAGAGGAAGAACCAGACTTGTCGAAGATAGAGCTAGAGGATGTGCATGAAAAATCTAGATCCAAAATTAAGATCGAGAGGGAGGAGCATAAATTGAGAGTCGGACTAACAAATCCAATAAATCCAAAACTCTAGATCTAACAATAAGAAGAAAAAGAAAAATGAAATCAAAATCAAATCACAGTAAAGATCGACAGATATCCAAATTTCTAGATCTCATAGACGTCATCAAAACTCTACTACCTCTAGTTTTCGATCCAAAATTCTAGATCTTCCCTCATCTTTGATCCAATCTCTCCGTTCAACCTTGCCTCCACCATATCGACCCATCTTCTTCAGATATGTTGAAACTTCACTACATCTGTCTTCAACCTTGTCTTCTTCAGATTCGCCCAAATTTCATAGCACAAGCAATCGAATCACATATAATTGGTGATGAACTTCAATCAAACACAAAGAAGGCATAAGGTAGAGAAACAGAATCAGATCCAAAATCAAATTTGATTGTTGCTTTTCAACGAACAGGAAGGATGAGAATATCATATATGGAAGACGATGGAGGTGACAACCAGATTATCGACTCCAAAAGTTTGACGATGAGGAGTGACATCGAAGGAGAGAGAATGAAGTTTCAAGCAAGATGTGTGAAGTAAGAACTTGTCATGTTGATCAAAAGAAAAAGAAAGGCTGTCGAAAAATGAGGGAAGCATAAGTGATAATTAAAAAATTGTACAAAAAACTTGTCCTCCCATTTTCTCATACACGTTTGTGACTTTATGATCTTAGGCATCCCAATTTTTTAAATTAGGACGCCTATACTGGGACTTTTGGCATCGCAATTAACATTAAGACACTAAAAGTCCCAGTATATAGGGGGTGTCAACTTAAAATTGGGATATCCTAAGTCCCAATTTAAGCGTCCCAAAAATTGAAACGTTGAAAGACTATTTTTGATGTCCTACTTTTTAATTAGGATCTTGAAAGACTACTTTTGGCTTCCTAATTTTAATAGGGATGCCTAATATATTAAAATTCTGACATATAATTACAAAAATATCACTACCTTTATTTTTTACTTCCCTTTTTGAAAAAAGGACATGTTTTAGTGAAATAAAATCCATTTTTTGTGGTAGTACAGTAGCCAATAATGCTCTTTATCAAACCCAACTAAAGGAATGGTTTATAAAACTTGATTATGTAATTAGAACAGTTGAAGATTGAGATTATGTAATTAGAACAGTTGAAGAATCAATCTGCGTACAACCAAAAAAAGAAGAATTTTTCCTATTATCTCCAAAATCTATAGCCAAACACAAACAAAGCTACAATTATTTTCATATAGGTTATGTATAAATTGCCCCTAAACCCCTTGTCTGTAGATGACTAAGTGTCTCTTGCTTAGTCTGTCTTGAAGATACTAGGCATTATAATTTTGCCAACTCTCTCTTAGCAGCTATAGAAGTGGGACTTTACAATGGACCTGTTTACTTTAACTGCTATCCAGATTGGATGGTAGATCATAAATAAAGATAAATATGTCATAGACGCTCTTAAACTTAATATTAAACTCAATGATTTCAACATGAAGCCAGGATCTATACTTGTTACCCTAATATATAGGATACAATATAAGGTCCTAAACTCTTCCACCTCTATGATTCAAATACCACTAGACAATGGACAAACTGTTGTCTTCTTAACTAACCATGCTAATGCAAACATCACCATTCCTCAAACCATTATATGGAAAGATGTCATCTTACCAGATGATTGGGTTACGATAAAAGCTGTGCAAGCTATACTAAGACCCGTGCCCAAAATCAATAAACTTTTGCAAACTCAAATTGGGATTGTCAAATTAAATATTGATAGACCTAGAAGTTCTTGTCAAATATCCAAATCTGGATCTTCAAGGTATGATGATTTTAGATCTATAAACTTTGAATCACCAAGACATTCTTTCTTTTCAAAACAAACTCTTCCTTCTGTTATACACATGCCACCTCCACCTCCTAAACAACAATACCAAACCCTTTACCCACAAACGTTTCAATACAAGGAATTGATAACTCATTAAACATGCCTCTTGCAAAGTACCAAAAAGAGGAAGACCTAAGATCTATAGAATCTCCATTTTATTTGTCTTTTGAAGAACCTAATCATTTTATAAATATTATAGGAAAACAATTTCAAATTGATAAACAAAATTTATGGAAGGAATTTTATTCTGATAAAAAAACTTCTCAAATAAATTGGTTTTTAAACAAATTTAAAGGATCTTTAAGAAAACAAATTCAAGAAAGGTTTTACAACTTTCTTGAGCAATTTCAAACAAATATTTCATTTTTTGATTAGTTTGAAACCTATGCTCAAAAACAAAATTTGGATTACCTATTATTTTCAAACTATAAACATAACCAAAAAGGATTGGAAAACTTCCAAGGGGGAAGCCATCTCTTCCGAATTCCCTCCTCCAAAATCTATTCAAATCCCTCAACTTAGAGATAATAAACATATTTTGGTCACTCCTTTTAAATTAATTAAAAAATCTTGAGAATCCTATAAACCCTCAAGATATTCAAAATCTCATTGAAGAAAATAACTACACCAATCCATATCTCCAAATTCTAGGAGATCATGTGGTTCAAACACCGACATCTCACTTTAAACAAAAATCTAAGATGGAAACATCTCTTTTTAAAACTTTACAAATAAATTGAAAAATAAAATCAAGACTTCAGATCAAAACAAGATTTGATATGATAAAAAGAATTGATCAACAAATTAGCCAACTTTAACATACAACTATTTTAGAAACCCCTCAATGTTCAGATTCAACAAATAAAGAAGTTATGAATTTTGAACAAGCTTCAAAAACAGATTCAGACCAATCTCAACTCCCAATTAACCAACAACATTAAAGGCAACCTTCAAAACTTCATTATCTTAGGGCTAGTCCTCTGGATATACTTATTGAAGAATGCCAAAATCAGAATTTCAAATCTTTCAATGCTGATAATATCTATGAATGGAACATAGATAATTAGAACGAATCAGATATACTCCAAACCCTTCAACAAATGTCTATGGAAAGAACTGCTTATCAAACTCAACATGATTTTTCTGATGAAGAAATCACTAATCTCTTAGTTTTCAGTTTTACTAGACAACTTAAAGGTTGGTGGGATTATTATCTTTCTTCATACTATAAAATCACCATTTTCTCTTCTATCAAAACTGAATTTGATGGAACACCTATTACCCATGATGGCCAACCTATCCCAGATTTCATAAACACTATTACCTTTACAATTGTCAAAGATGTTGTTGGAGATCCATCCTTATGGAAAGATCGCTCAGCAGAACTCCTTCCAAACCTCAAACGCAGGACTCTATCTGATTTTAGATGGTATAGAGATATGTTCTTGTCTAGAGTACTCACAAGAGATGATGCTCATCAATTGTTTTGGAAAGAAAAGTTCCTAGTTGGATCACCAAAATCTTTTGGTGATAAAGTTAAAGAAAAACTTAGAAATCAAAATGATGGCAATATCCCTTATGAGAACTTACCCCACGGACAATTAATCTCTTATGTAGAGAAAAATGCTCTCAAAATATGTCAACATGATAGAATCCATCATCAACTAGGCAAAGAAAATGTCATAAATAGGAAAGAATTAGGTTCTTTATGTGAGCAATTTGGCCTTCCTACTTGTAAACAATCAAAACCAAAATCTCATCAAAAACTTTATCACAAATGTTCTCATAAGAGATATAAACATCCATACCAAAAGTATAGACCTCAAACCCCTCCACAAAAACTCAAAAATGAATTATGTTCCAAACCAAATGTAGATTTTTCAAGACAAACTAAGGTAACCTGTTTTAAACGTGGAAAACCAAGGCATATCTCTAAATATTTTCGTTTTTCAAGAAAAATTAGAAATATCCCAATCGATGAACCTCTCCTTGAACAAACAAACAATCTCATTGAAACTTCTAAATCGAATGAAGAACGAAGTTCTTATAAAGATCTTAATCAAATCCAAGATGATGAGTTTTCAGAAAATTCATCTTCTGCAATTAATGTCATCACTAGAGAATATGACCTTCTCATGGATATCATTAACAAACTGCCATACTCTAAGAATATCTTCTTGTACTTAGAGATTTTCTTAATCAATCTTTATTATCATCAACTTCCAAACTCTGTGTTCCTTATAATAAATATGATTTGATGAAAACTCTTGATAAATTTAAACATTCTAGCATACCAACAATCATTAAAGACCTTCAATTTGACATTAATACTCTCAAAACTAAAGTTCTACTCCTAAAATTATGGCAATATACTTAAGAAACAACCAAAGCCCGACACTACTATAAAAAATCTAAAAAAACGTCATAAATAAAACCCAATTAATGTCCCTTTTTAGAAGGACGTCTGAGCGGGGATAGTTAAAAATTCTGACTTTTTAAGACACCTTAGTTAAGGTGCCCTTAATTAAATTCAAGACGCCTTATGTAAGACATCCTAAATTTAATTCAGGACGCCTTATTACTTTTTTTTTTATAAAAATAAAAAAAAAAACCAAAACCCGAAGGCAAAGAACCACAAAGGACCTCACAAAACTAGAAAGAAAAACAGGGAGATGGAGATGGAGTAGATCTGAAGTGAAGGCACGGTGAGAACAACAAATCACAACAATGAATGAAAAAAAGATTTAGAGTAGATCTGGAACAACAAATCATAACAATAAAAGAAAAAAAGATTTCTACACTGACAAATCACAACAATAGATTTGGAACAAGGATAATTTCCATACTTACATCTAAGATTTTCACATAGAAATTACAATATCAGGTGTACACAGGTCTACACAAAAGAGACTTCCAGATCCAGTCACTGTTGAAATCACACCAATTTTTTTCCCAGATCGAAATCAATGATCAAAATCGAAATATAAACCAAGATCAGGCCCGAGCATTTTGCAATTCATGGACGAGATGCAGAGACTCCGTAAAAGCAGCATTTCTCGTTCATAGCAATGCGAGATACAAAAGGAACAAAAATCCGAAGAGATTTACGTCCATTAAGCTATGAATATTACTCGATATTCATATTCAATCATTCGATTTTAGAATCAAAGCGTCATTCCGATGATGGCAACAATTTTAAGATGAATAGATAGAACTCTGAGAACAAACCACACCAAAATTGACAAGAAATCGAAGAAAACAGAAATTGGTGTTGACGTTTTTGGCGGCGGTGGCGACAGGCTGGTGAAGAATATTGGTGAGGTAAGTGATGAGGTTTGATGCCAGTCCTTGATACGTGAATCTCTCAGCGAACTCTACAGCTGCGTGCGAGGGGCGGAGATCACAAAGTTAATGAATCTAATCTAACGTTGCTCGGAAACATATGAACTAGCGGGAATGTTACTTACAGATAATGAAGATGGCAGAGTGCTAGCCGCCTTTGCGGGTGGAGGAGGAACAGTGGATGAGGGGTTTACTGTTGCTACTTTCTTCCATAGAGGACGAAGATGGCGAGAAAGAGGAAGAGAATTGAATTTAAAAAGGGAAGATAGAGTGTGGTTGTGAGAGCTGGTAATCAGGCCGGCCCTGCCCTCAAGGGCCGGTCCGTGAAGGGTCAAAGTCTAACAGGACTTGGAGTAAATAAAACACTCATTTTTCAAAGTTCGGCCTAAGAGTACTAGGGTTAGAGCCGACCCGCAGGGCCCGGTAATTACTATTTTAAATTTTAACTATTTTTCCTTCACTTTTTTTTAAAAAAATATAATTAGTAAATTATAACACAAATCATCCAATAAATAAGCACAGTCACTAATTTATAATAAAAAACAAATTATGTTCACAAATAACTCACATAAAACATAAAAAGCATATCACTAAGCGACATTAGTACGATGATTATTATTGTCGTCATCTTCGTCACTATCATCGATTTTAACGACATTTCATTGTTTTTCACTTTGAGTAGTAACCTCTAGCTCATGAGTAAGAATATTATAAAATTCTTCTCCCGCGTCATGAACACATCCATAATCTTTATTTGCAACAAATAATAAATCAAATCATAAAATTAAAGTATAGTAATTATGTATTTGTAGTTAAAAGGATAAATAATTCTATAACAAATACAAAATATATATAACTTAATAAATTTAAAAAGGGAAAAAAGAAAAAGCTACAATGAAAAGGGCTTGCACGGCTGGCCTGAGGCCCTCCAAGGCCGGCCCGTTTAAGCCCGAGGCCCGTCAGGGCCGGCCCTTCAGGGCCAATTTCGTTTATCTCTTCAAATTTTTAGGCCCAACCCTTGAAGGGTCAGGGCCTAAATGGGCCGGCCCGACGGGCTCGGCTCAATTTCCCGGCTCTAGTGGTTGTGAGGAAACGTGGGTGGCCGTGACAGTGACAAGCAGAGGATCTATACATTATTTTTGGCTTCCTGAGTAAAAAAAGTTCAGGACGTCAAAAAATTATTTTTGGCATCTTGAAACCTTACTCAAGATATCAAAAATATTATTTTTGGAGTTCTGAACTTTACTTTTAAGACGCTAAAAATATTATTTTTGGTGTCCTAAATCATTTTCAGGTCGCCAAAAATTATTTTTGCCATTTTGAACCTTATTCAGGACTCTAAAAATATTATTATTGGTGCTAGTGCCAATTTTTTTTAAAAAATTTTCTAGATGCTAAAAAATTTCCCTTTTAGGCGTCTTAAACAATATATTTAGGATCCCTAAGTCTCAAAATTCAGTTAAATAATTATAAAAATGTTACCACCTATACTTTTTACTTCCTTTGTTTACAATAAGGATGTCTTTTAGAGAAATAGTATCCACTTTTTGTAGTAATCCATATTCAAGATTTCCCAACCCTCGAAGATAATCTGTAAACTTCGTCAAAATAAGACCAAAAAGATGATAATATTTTAGAAGAAAATAAGGAAGATGATGAACTTTCTGAACCTTTTCTAAACTTAATTTCCAAAATCACAATTCAAAAATTTTATATTAAAGTCAAAATAATTATTAACAATGATCTTGTCTTAGACCAAATTACTTTATTTGACACGGGCTGAATCCAACTGTTTTCAAGAAGGAACTATTCCTACCAAATATTTTGAGAAAACAATTGAACGACTTAATGCCCTTAATGGATCAAAGATTATCTGTTTGGTATAAAATTCCAACTGTTGTTATCTCAAATGATAGTTTGCAAATCAAAACTCCATTTGTTTTAGTAAAAAGATATGAAAACCTAGAACATTCTTGGAGAACATTTTTCACAACTTTTGTTTTCTTACCAAACAGATTTTGATGGAATTTCTAAATAATATTCAGGAAAAACTATTTTGTTCCCTTTTTTCCCAAAAGCCGCTCCCCTTTTTTCAAAATAAAATCAAATTATTTTTTTAAAAGAGGATGTTTCTTTTCAACATATTGTACAACAATAACGGCAACCAACAATTCAACAAAAAATCCAAAAATGTTTGGATATAATTCATGAAAATGTTTGAGCAGATTTACCAAATACTTTCTAGAATAGAAAAAGGCATATGGTAGATCTTCCTTACGAAGTAAAATTTTTGGAAAAACAAATTCCAATCAATGCCAGACGAATTCAAATGACTTAGAAACTCCTTGAAACCTATAAAAAGGAAATTCAAGAACTCCTTGATATAAAAATTGTTTGAAAAAGTCATAGCCTATGGTCTTGTACTGCTTTTTATGTAAATAAAAATGCAGAAATTGAACAATGAACACTAAGATGTGTCATCAACTACAAACTTTTAAATAAAGTCTTGCAATGGATTAGGCATCCAATTCCTAACAAGGCTGACCTACTAAAACATTTGTATTTTGCAAACATATTTTCAAAATTTGATATGAAATTTGGATTTTAGCATATTCAAAATTCAGAAAAAGATAGATATACAACTGCTTTTATTGTCCCCTTTAGATAGTATGAATAGATTGTTATGCCTTTTGGTTTAAAAAATGCTCCTTTAGAATTACAAAGAATCATGAATGAGATCTTCATTAATCACAATTAGTACATTATTGTTTATATTGATGATGTTGATATATTCTCATTCTATATTTTAAACATGTCTATAAATTTATAAAAAAAATTGCAGAGACAAATGGTTTATTTGTTTCTAAGCCAAAAATTAGTCTCTTCCAAACAAGAGTTAGGTTTCTTGGTCATTGGATTTACCAAACTACTATAACTCTATTTGAAAGAGCGATCCAATTTGTTGAAAAATTTCTAGACCAAATCAATGATAAGAACGGACTTTAAAGATTCTTGAGATGTCTAAACTATATTGCTAAGTTTATTCTTCAACTCAGTAATCTTACTAAACTATTCCATCAACGACTCAAGAAAAATCCTCCACTATAGACGAATGTTCACTATGATATAGTTAAATAAATCAAACAATAGGTTAAGAAACTTCTTTTCCTTAGCCTTGTTTCTCCATCTACCTTCAAAATAGCCGAGACATGCTTCTGAAATCGGCTATGGAGGTATTATCAAACAAAAAATTGATAGCAGAGAACAAATTATTTCTTTTATACCCAATTATTGGAATACTGCCCATTAGAATTATTCCACTATTAAAAAAAAATTGGCAATTGTTTTATTCATTTCGAAATTTCAGTCTTATCTTTTAAACTGAACATTTTTAGTATGCATCGATTGCAAATCAACAAAAGGATGTTAAAAATCTTGCATCAAAACAAATTTTTACTAGATGGTAGGAGATCTTAAATGTTTTTGGTTTTGATATAGAATTTTTTAAAGGCACTTCAAACCCTTCCAGATTTCCTAACTTGTGAATTTCTACAGGGTAGATAGTATAAGAGAGAAAACCCTGAGAAAACTTTCAAAGACTTCCAAATGCCAAAGATGAAAAAACCAGATGAGAAACTTAAAAGCATCTTACAAGATGCTCAAAGTCCAATTTCAGAAGAAGAACTCGAAGAAGTTCTAAACAAGTTTTACAGCAAACAAGATCCTAAACCCATGGATCATCAAGTTATCAAACTACTGGATCTTCCAACCAGAAACACCAAGTAGTGTCTTTAACCTAAAGACTTACTTCTGACAAAAAGGCCTTGGCATCCTGCGTCAAAAAACTCCTTACTCAAACATGGGAGAAGTATTAGCGAAAAAGGATGAAGAGACCCTAGCTCTTGAGCTAATTGCCAAACCTGCAATTACTATAAAAAGTATGACCTGATTAACCTTAAATTAGACATTCAAACCCTTCAAACTCGGCCAACTCAGACTAAATTCCAACTAATAACTACATCAATTATTAGTCAAATTGGCACTCCTTAATTTTACAAAACATACCGAGTATGGAAAATTATTTAAATCGAACCTAAGTTCTTTCATCAAATCTCCAACCAAGTAGCCTTCAATGTTTTCCCTACTGGATTTCATTTTAAGCCTACTCATCCAAACAAAACTAGGGAGTATTATGAGCTTATTTTAATTCATTCTAAATCCATCAAGTTATCTCAAAAGAAGGATAAACAAGATGAATCTTTAATAACTCATTCTACATTTTGAAATTTTAAATGTTCTCACACCTTCCCAATGGGGATAGAATTTGAACAAACAAAGATTTTGGGAAATTGATTTTGAACCCAATGGATATAATTACTGGGATTATCGTGATGCCTAGTACAATTTTTTTGGGATCAAAACCAATGTTTTAAACTTGGTTTATTTATTTCAAAACAAAAACCAAGTATGCTTTTTCCTCAATGGTTTTTGAGATAGTGGAACTTCTTTGGTCCTATGTCTGAAATTCTTCCACCCAACATTCAAAAAGCTTTTAAACTTTTTAAAACACAATTTAATATTAGTGGAGATCCTTTGTCAATTGATTTGCACTATTTTTAAAAATTATCTGTCTCTTAGATATTTTTTCTAGCAGTACAAGTTCTTACATACAAGCAAAGATTCTCTGATTCTACCATTGCTTCAAAGAGTTCCGTCAGTCAAGTAGTAGACTAAATTTGACTAGAGGAGGATCGAATCAAAAGCTGTGGTGTTATGGTTTAAACATAATCCTAACTTTTTATGTGTAACTGAGTAAAGTAGGTTCTTAAATCAAAGGTCTCAGATTCAAGTTAAGCTTGCATTAGTGACCAATAGGTTAGGTTTTATTAAACAACTCAACTCCATGGTTAAACTAATCTAAGAAGAAGAATCTCAAACAAATGTTCAATCCAACCCTTCGACATCTTCAAAAGCCCAAGAAGAGGAATAATTATTCCAAAGTGATGAGGAAGATTACTCTAGAATAAATCTTACTGTTGATTTAAATGAGGATTAAAACTACCATTCTCACTATTGTAATCACTTCATTGTAGTTTTACTATTGTAAACTGTTGTTTTATATAGTCACTGTAGTGTCGGCAAACTTTTGACCTAACCTGTTCAATTGTGCCAATCACTAGCCGGTTGTAGGTTGAACATTGTTCTAACAGTACTTTTATATATCTATATAAGTCAAGCTCATTCAGAAAAGGAACATGCCTGGATTTAGCCATATAGAAATTCTCTCGTTCTTACTTCTCTTTTCCAACTTCCCTTCTATTGTAAGTGCTTATCTTGTAATAAACTTGTTTTATATTTACGATATGCATCATTAGTCTCTCCTTCTTATAATAAACTAAATCCTATTGGATTACTGTGCTTTCAGTACATTTCTTTTGTTATTTTCTTGCATATTTTCTTTCTATAATTTATTTATGTTTTAAGAAGTTCATCTTTCTCTCTACTTCTCATTCTCTCCCCCCCCCCTTTTCCCTAAACACCTTTGGGCCACTCCCCAACTAGTATCAAAGTCCGAAAGGGAAGTAGAGATGTATTAATTAAAATTAGAAAAAAAAGATGTCAATTACTTTTAAGACTGCTCGTCCTTTTTAACCAGTCTAAAAGATGAAATTTTTCAGACTGGATGTTATAAACTTCAAGTCTAAAAAGAATTAGGATGAGACTTTCAAAACCATTTTTTTACACAACCAGTCTTAAAAGTCAAACTTTTAAGACCGGATATTGTGGAAAACTGGTCTAAATAACCAGACTTTTACGATTGGGTCTTTCTTACAACCAGTCTAAAAAGTAT
The DNA here is from genome assembly GCA_037074495.1 of Acacia confusa. Taxonomy (NCBI): domain Eukaryota; kingdom Viridiplantae; phylum Streptophyta; class Magnoliopsida; order Fabales; family Fabaceae; genus Acacia; species Acacia confusa. Next base: position 7,126,656 of record CM073504.1, on the reverse strand, counting down.
GACTTTTTAGACTTAATTTAAGCCATGTTAGGTTTAAAAGTTTGACTTTTTAGACCTAAATTTGAATAACCAATCTAAAAATAATTTTTTAATGTTGGTTGAGACTAATTTCTAAACTGGTCTTATGAATAATAGACTTTTAAGGCCAACTGTATCAAGACTGAATCCATAATTGGTCTAAAAATTGATTTTTGCACTAGTGGCTACTTTAATATTTTGTCCTATGATAATGATTGATGTGATATAAAGGTATTATGTTAGGAAAGCGGTTGATTCATATCAAAGTGATATATGGGCAAAAGGAAGCTTGTTACTTAGAATATGCCTATGTTGGTGTCTAAGGCGGTCCCATATGATATCATCTTGTGATCTCTTAAGTGTGGACATTATGCATATAAAGAAGGAAATATGAGTTTTATACTGATTCAAGAGGGATTAGAATGGCCACAAAAAGTGTATATTGGTAAATCAAGGACGTCCAAGCATTGTGTCAATATCAAGTTGCATGCACTACTGGGTTGTCTTGTGCCGATCCCTGAAAAAGAGATTTTTAGTACAAAGCGCCCAAATGGAGACATCATGCCCACGTGATCATGACAATACACCTAGTATGAAAGAATTAAGAGAAAGAGACTTGTCCCATACATTTGATCCATTAAGTGTGAGTGGGAGATGTTGGAATATATTAGTCCGCCCTTAGTGGATTAGAGCCCAAGACCAATTCAAGAAAGGTTATCATGGAGAGACATGAATTCATAAAGAGAAATATCCTTTAAGGCTTAATATTTATATCTATTCTCACGTAATCGTACGATTAAGAGTTATATATATCCTATGTGGCTATACATACACTATATATAGGATGTGGGGTTGAGGGAGTAGGCAATCTAAATAACATATAGAATATTGCTCTTCTCCCTCTATAAGGTTTTCTCATAAAAATGATCTCTTCTCTTCCTCTTTTTGGTGTATTTGCTATGTAACATGATCGGAGGTCCACATCAATGCTTTAGTTTCATGTGGGTACTTTAGCGAGTCAATCAGCTTCCAAGTACGCCTAAAATTCTTATATTAAGATATTATACCTACTTTTGCACCCTTCAAAACTTAATTATATCAAACGCTAGTGAAAATTAAAATGAAGCTGCTCAAATTGCACCTAACCCTTTAAATATTTGTTATATAGACTAATCTATGCATAAATATTAGAAAGAGAGATCAAAAGCAAATTTAAACTATCAAATTTCTGAACTTCTAGTAATTGCGTGTACTCGTAAAAAAATTGCACTCTTCAACAAATCTTAAGTTGTTGTTCAATCACAAGACTATCTCAAAAATAATTGACAAGTTCAATTTAGAAATTTTCAAGTAATAGCATACCTGTAAATGAGTTAGCACCCAAATATAATTCTTTCAAAGATGTGCAGTTACTTATTGATTTTGGAATGCTTCCCTCTAATTGATTATAACTGACATCCAATATTTCAAGTAAAGGGAGTTGATGGCACATTTCTTCTGACAATGTACCCTTTAAACGATTGCAATCAACATTAACATATTGCAGCGAAGGCATACTCCAAATAAATGAAGGAATTTGACCTAAAAATAAATACAAAATTTTTGTAAATTAGTTGGTAGTAAGACTGCGAACTTTCTGAATTCACACACAACCATATAAATAATACATGGAATATAATTTTGTTTATTACAGACTTTAAGTGAATATAAAACAATTGAATTTTTGTTGGCAAAAAATTTAAAAGGGACTCTTTTAATATCAATGATCAAATTGACATCAAAATTTATTTTTGAGAAGAAATACAAAAGAGACATTATGGAATTCATCTCGCATAATTAAAATGAACAAAAAAAAATATTAATGTTTTGTAAGAAAATTATTTTTGGATAAATTTTGTAACAAAATCATTAATATTTACAAGATTCTAACTTTGGATTTATCATAGGAAAAAAGGCTAAACTTCTAGTTTTTATTTAAGATATTAAAATACTTTCAGTTACACATTCTTGAGACATTAAAATTATTTATATTTTATAACAAAGCTATTTTGTAACAAGGCTCAAACTTTGGAATCTGATGAGGAATTCATCATAGCCAGAAAAAGGCTAAAATTTAGTTTTTTTTTTCTTAAGAAATTAAAATACTTTCAGTTAAATATTCTGGAGATAATGTAGTACTGGATTTTTAGAGAAGTCCTGTGTGCAACAACATAACTTTGCCTAACTTTAAAATCCAAAATTACTGGTTAAGTAAAATGGATTTCGTTGAACAGATCGATTATGGTAGAATTTTTACTCTGCGAGTAATTTCAGTTAAAAATTTTGCAACAATATGGAATAAGTATAAATAATAAATGATTTTTTTTTTTTTGAAAGGATAAAATTAAGAGATGGATAGATTGAGAATGCTTGTAAAGGAGACTCCTCTTGGAGTAGAAATTTTAAGGAGTTGAGTGTGTGTGTGTAAGATTCTGTTTTTATACTATTTAGTACTATTTGTAATGTTTTATGGATTTATAGTATTAGTAAATAATAATTTTCTACTTTTTTATCAAGGCAGTAGTGGAGGTGGCGGTAGTAGGGCTGGTGGTGACAGCAATAGAGGAGGAGTAGGTAGTGGTACAGTTGTGACATGGGGTGGTGGGTGAAATGAGACCGAAGTATAAATTTGATTTTTTTTTTTCCTTTTTTAACTATGCAATATAATGGGGTGTTAGTGAGTATTCATACAAGGAAAATATAATGGGGTGTTGGTAATCATCATTATTATGGTAAACCCTATTATCATATTAAAGAGTAACCAAACACTATTCTCTTGATAATGTAATCATGATTATCATTACAAACATACAATAGGATTGAATCAAATCGACTCTTAACATGTACATGATATAAATTTATGTTATCATGTATGCCTTTCTCATTTTGAGAAATAATACTAATATAATACAAAAGACAATATAGAACTAAAATTATTTTTTTAAAAAAGTCTATATATATATATATATATATATATATATATATATAAAAGATCTAGGGTAGTATATTATTTTTCGTGTAAGGCATGAGGGTTTTTTCCCCCTCGCATGAATGATTTACAAGAAATGGAAAATAAGACGCAAGAAAGAAACGTTGAAACTCAACTGGTCCTTCTTACAATCCTTATCAACAACCGACTCATACCAGATAAATAGTTACAAATGTTGATTAATTTATTTTTCTTTGGGCTCCCTATTTTTTAATGATTCAACAATTTATTTCACTTTTTGACCTGTGTATGAAAATTATATATCAAAGAACGCATATTCACTTCGGGATTAAAAGAAAGCATCATGTTACGTGTCTTTAAAAGCAATCTAACAAAATCTTTATTCTCTGAATATGTAATTCATATTAGTGACTTATAATTAAAACTCTTACCTTGCAAGTTGGTGCTGTCAAGATATAGCCGCCGCAGTTTGGTCAAGTTTCCAATGTCACTTGGTATGTTTCCTTCCTTGAATTTGTTAATACTCAATTGTAACTCTACTAATTCTTTGCATTGATGCCAAATGGAGGGCATTTCACCAGACAAATGATTTTCATCCACGTAAAACAATTCAAGTTTTGGAAGCCCAAAACACAAATTTGTTGGGAGACTCCCGGATAAAAGATTTATCCCGAGTCTAATTTGGTGTAGCCCTGAATTATTAAACAATGAAGATGGTATAAAACCAGCAAGTTGATTCGCTCCCAGATACAAGGACTTTAGTTGTGGAAGATCACCAATCTTGTAACATCCCGGATTTTAAATGGCGGAAATTTTTTTTTTTTTTCAAAAGAATAGTAATCAGAGTCAAGCATTATAGCAAGTGAGTAACTGAATTTAAAGATATATGTCCACGGTGTAATTGTACTCATACAGACATCCATTGCTCAGAAAGGGTAGCGTCTAACCAGATTTAATAGAGCCACAGAAGTAAACTCCTTCTGCCATCAAATGCCCGCTACCTGCCCCGAACCTCAACCCTTGATTTTCCCGAACCTGAAGCTACAGGTGAGATCCAATTTCCAATTGGATCTCAGGTAACGGTTAACCTTATGCTCAAATAAACAATATATGGCAACAGATATTCATAATAACATAACAGCATATCAATACTAAATCACACAACAAGTACCACAACCAGTACCACAACAAGTCTACACATATCCAGTGCCACGACGGCCCATCGTGTCCTCAGCGCTAGGAAAACCTTACGGCGTTATCAAGACTATAACCCGTACAAAGCTGTATGTACAACTGCCCTCTCTCGGCAGAGTCTCAATAAATGACATATCAATCACATATATGAATATAAGCAGCATAAGTGTTAAGGTTACAGTACGCGTCCGTACCTCCGTTGACGATTTCTGGTACTTTCGTCAAATTACGGCACGTTCGACAGCGGTACAACAGCGGTGACAGCGGAAACAGCGGTTCGTGGTTTCGAATATCCTATATGGATAATATTACTTATATGAGTATTCAGAACCAAAACGGGCATTTTAGGTACAAATTATCATTTTGCCCTTAATTTGACTTTTCGGCGGAATTTCGCCAGAGCTCCGCTATTTTGACTTTAATTTCTCAAAATTTTTGCTATAACCTTTCCTCTATCATATTTCTAAGATAAATATCATATTTATTCCTAAAACATGATATTTAACTAACTTTGAAAATTTAAAGACTACCCTAGCAATCCTACTATAACTACCGAAAGAATTACCGAACTAAAGACTAAGGACTGAGGAACTTACTCAGAGCTTCGCTAGGATTTTGCTCCGGACTTCTCCTTCCTCCTTGCTCTCCCAAATTTCGAAATTCTCAAGAGAGAATGGTGTGAAGAAATGTGAAATGGTGAAGGGGTATTTATAGGTGAAGAGAAGGGCATTTTCATAATTTTTGTCTGATCGAATTCTGACCATTGGATCACACTTTTGTTGAGGTGGCTTGATCTTGACCATCCACCTACTAGGCTGACCTCATCATCCATAAAGAGATAAAGAATGATGACCTCATCCTGCCTGTGTCATCTTGCTTTATCAGATGAACTCCCTGGCTCAGTGTCCTGATCGCGAAATTCCGTAGAATCTTAAAATTCCGGGAATGACACGCTGAAGATCTTTTCTTCCTCTTCGAGAATACTGGGTTTTCCTGACCTTATATTCTCGTTAAGGACATTCCGTTATCAGCCGAAAATCCTCGGTAATCACTACCAGGTACAGAAATGACTTCTGTCGGTGTCATCTTCTAGATAAAAATTCACTGATCAATAATATACTCTGGTTTTTCCCCACCTATCCCCGGATTCTCACAACGGAATTATTTTATATCGGTTCTCATTTTGGTTATCTGCTTAATTCCTACAAAATATCTTCTTATCCGGATCTCCAAATCACTCCGTCGGTTACGGAAACGACTTCGGAGACCGGCCATCTCGAGGTAAAAATTCACTCGTTCATAATATACTCTGGTCCTAATTATCTAGTTCACGGTTTTCTATGTAGGATTTTATTTCTATCCGTTCTCGTTTATCCTGTTCATTTTTCCTCTGATTATTATAATATTTCCTAACAAACACATGTTTTAATTAATATTACTATTATATTTAAAAATCTACCTATCCTTATTCTTCCATTTTTTTTTTCTTTTTCTTTTCTTTTTCCCCTAAAATTTCGGTCACCACTATATATATATATATAATTATATTTTTTTTTTCCATTTACCACAATATCCCATTTCTTTTTCACAAAAATTTCCCATTGGTCCATTTTTCCTAAACTCTTATGATCTTATAAAATTCCTAAAAATCCCTTAATTAATCCTTTACTAATTTTTGATAATTTTATCAATTAAAACTAATTATTTTCTCACAACAATTCTATTTACATCTCTAATTTAAGCTTTATCTAAATTATCAAAAATCTTAAGGCCAGTTTTAGTTTTAGAATACTTTTTAATTTTTATAGGAAATAATTTAGTAAATTGTCTAAATTAAGGACAATATTCTTTCTAATTTAATTTGTTTTAATAATTATCCTTATGCTCTTTAGAATTTTTCATAATTTCTTTAATATTTTCCTTTGAACTACTTATCTTACACTTTGAGACTACACATTCACCTATTACCAATAGGTTTTATTTGTTAATATAATATTCCAGATAAATAATTATCCGGGTATTACAAATCTCCTTTGGGATGCCTCCTTCAAATATACCGTGGAGAAAAAGAGAGTAATGTCAGTAGCAGTTTTTTACATCCAATAAAAAATGTACACGTACATGAAAAGAAACTATTTTTTATAACCACATATATTAACACTTGCACATTTTTAAAAAACACAACTACACATTTTTTTTCAAAAGAAAATAACACTTTTCAATTGGCTTGGGTAATAGCCATGGAATAAATAATTTGGATACTTACGTGATTAATTCGTTGAGAAACTTATATGGATTAATGTTGAACATATTTCACTATCAAGTAAGTTGTATTCGTCTCATTCAAGAAATAAGATTGAGTTTAATTTATTCAATTAATTGTAATTAAGGAAAAAAATTAAGAGACGGTGAGATTCAATTAGCACAAATTTATTGGGAGGCAACAACAAAACTTCAATCGTCTCCAAAGCTCTGGCAGCTACAGTGGCTTGCATTGAGCGGGCAGCCGAATCTAGCCACCGAAAATTACTTCATGATAAATAGGGAATTTCACAAGATAAATAAGGTCATTTATAAGATAAATAAAGGCATTTATAATATAAATTAGGGGATTCAGAAGAACATTTTTGGAATTGACAATTGAAATGAGGCAATAACAATAACATTTTGGCCACTCACAAGATAAGAAAGGAAATTTATAAGATAAATAAGGGCATTTACTAGACAAATAAGGGGATTAAAAAAACACTTTTGGAATTAACAAGATAAATAAGGGAGTTAAGAAGAATACTTTGGCTGTTCTCAAGATAAATATAAAAACTTTCAAGACAAGTAATAAGATTTAAAAGAACACTTTTGCAATTAACAAGACAAATGCTCTTATTTATCTTATAAATTCCCTTATTTGTTATGTAAAATTAATTTTTGGTGGTTAGAGCTTTCACCGGCTGGCCAACTTCAAAGCTTCAATTGCCAACTGCTAGAGGCCACTTTAGTTGGGCTGCTACTAGTGATGGGTCGCCAAAGCTCTAACAACGATTGAAGGGTTTTTTTTTTTGAAAAAAAGGAAATAAAATAAGGATATCATTGTCTTTTCATCAAAAAAGTCAATTTCATTTTGATTTAAGAGATGCAATAAAGTTCCAAAATTCTTTTGGGGTTGATTGAAATTTGCCCAAATTATTTTAGTGAAATATAAAAATTTTTAAGAAATAAATACATAATTTATATTATCCGAAATAAAATTAAATGTTTCAAATATGTTGCCTCAGAAATTTTTAATAAGATAACAATAAACATTTATATATATAGACGAATCGCACTAATACTATAATATATTCTTTTTCACCTGGTTTGACTTTAACCGTTTCAACAATTGGGTGATGATTTTTTTTATTCTTAAAAAAAGAACCAAAAAAAGAATAGTAGCAAAAGAAAGGGGGGGGGGGGGGGAGAACAAAATACATACAATATTAAAAAAAAACGACAACGTAGATATTCCTCTAAAACATACCTGATAAAGTATTATAAGGCAAGATTAATAACTCAAGTGCCGACAAGTTGGAAATTGTTTGGGGAATGATTCCTGAAAGCTTGTTACCCGAAAGTCGTAACATCTTCAACTGCTCAAGTCTTCCCATCTCAAGCGGAATAGTCCCTTCAATGGAATTATAACTCCAATCCAACATCTCTAACCTTGAGAGATTGAAAAGAGATAATGGAATAAATCCATCAAGATTGTTACTTCGAAAACTCAAGTACTCAAGCATGGATAAATCTCCTATCCATGTTGGAACTTGTCTTTCAAAGTAATTGTAGCTCACATTGAATAGTCTCAATCGACGTAATTGAACTAACTCTTGTGGGATTTGACCATGAAAGTTGTTGTTACTAAGATCAAGTTCAACCAGGAAAGACAGATTTCCTACTTGTGGAGATATGATGCCTTCAAGACCCATGCCACCAAGGTTCAAAGAATGGACCCTTCCATGGCGAGTGTTGCAGGAAACACCAACCCAATTGCATGGAGAAGAAGAGATAGACCAATCTGCTAAAGAATTGTATGGATCGGAAGTGATATAGGATCGAAGGGAAAGAAGTGCAGATACGTCAGTAGTGATGTTTCTCTTAATCAAAGCTGAGACTATGAAGCAATGTAGGAAGAAGAGAAAAACAATAGAAAGAAGTTTTCCCATGTTGCGCATAGCAGGCGTACCAATTTTGCAAGTGCTGTGCATCCAAAAGTTAATAAACATGTCCTTTTATATCTCTTCGATTCCAAATTAAAGTCAAGGCGTGCAAACTACTTCGAAATTGAAAAAGGACATCTGTCATGATTACATTAAAAAATAATTAGTGTTTAGTATGTTATATTTATTTATTTTTAAATATATAGATAGAGAAAATTATTTGGATTTAAGATTATCTATAAGTACAAACATACAGCTAATTCGAGCATATCAAGTCCAATTCGGAGAAACTTTCCCAAAGATGACCTCGTGTTTAAGTGATGGCCAAAGCTTCTACCACAACGACCAACACTTGTTTGTGTATAATTGCGTGCTTTCAAATAATAAAAACTTTTTACTTTATTGACTTTTATTTTTTAAGAAATTAATTTATTTTTTCTGCTATTTGTCTTATATGACTTTAATGTTGCAAAAAAATGCAGTAAAGTAAGTTGCATAATTAAAAAGGGTATTGGTGAGGACTACCGTATATTGTAACCACAAATTATATGCTCAAATATAGATCATGAATTCAAGGATTTTTCTCGAGCAAAAAAAAATTCAAGGATTTTTAGAAACAAATGGAGTCTCAATCGAGTCCCTATGAGCCATCGGACACCCCAAGAAGGACAAGAAATAGAAAATTATAAAATAATAGGAATATATATCTAGCTAGACCACTCTCCCTATGCGCGCATGTCATACACGCTCCATTGTAGTGACGCTAGTAAGGATGGAAATAGGTCAGACCCTTAACAGGGGCCTACGGCCTAGCCTACTTTAAGCCTAGCCTATTTAGTAAATAGGTCAGGCTTAGGCTTATCGTTAGGCCTATTTAGGTAAATAGGCCAGGCCTATTCTTATAAGGTCTAGCCTACAGGCCTACAGGCCTGACCTATTTAGTTTTTTTTTTAAAAAAATGTTTTATTATGTATAGTCATAAATAATTTAATCTAAATTAATTTTGTAGATTATTTATAAAATTAATAACTTATTCTTAACCTTAAATTTTACATTTCTCTATTTATCAATAAGCTTAATATTTTCATTCATCAATTGATCACATTTACTTCTCTTCTTTTTGGTCGCTCGAGGTGTTAATACTAGCTCACTACTCCTCCCTTGATTTATGTCATTTGATGTGACATAAAAATTGTAGTAAGTTAATTTTAGTGATGCCCAAATGAAAATGATCCAAACAGGAGATGTTTGTTTCATTTTCTATAAGAAAAATAAGAGGTAAAATCTAGTTTTACAAGTCACATGTCGTGCTTGGTTGATTTTAAGAAATATATCTCCTTAGTAAATAAATAATTGATTTTTCTTATTCCTACTTGCTCAATAATTGTTAGTACTAGATGTTATTTTCTTTCACTTACTAACTATTTTATTTCTTATGAGAATGAATCCTTAAACTTTTTAGACATAACGTAAGCATTTAAATAAGCTTGATGCATTATATATGGATTTAGATGCATATCCTTTAAGACTATATATATAAAGACCTACATTTTAAGTAGGCCTTGTCAGGCCTGCAAAAGGCCCAGGCTCAGGCCTAAAAAAAAGCCTACTCACAGGCTCAGGCCCAGGCTCAGGCTTTAGATTCCCGTTGCAAGCCCAGGCCTACTTAGTTAAAGCCTAGCCTAGCCTAACTTATTTCCACCCCTATACACTGGAAAACAAATGTACCTGTCTAGTAAAGGGCACGAGCCAAAAGAAGTTGATTAGTGCTCACCACGTGGCATGAAATGCTCTCACTGGTTCCCACGGGCCACATGACACCTAAATGAATATACTTAGGGCCTGTTTGAGATAGCTGCAAAAAAGAAATAAAAAAAGGTCCAATAGCAATGAAAACATGATTTTTGGGTGTTTGGCATGGCTTCAAGGTATGATAAACTTTTGAAAATGAAGTAAAAGGGCCAAGAGAAGAAGAAGCCAGAAAGACAATTCTTGAGAGGAAGTTGAATTTCTTAAATCTTAAGAAAGTTAATTTTAAGATTCAAATCAAGAAAAATCTCAAGGAGGTAAAAGTGAAAGATCATATGATATGAGGAAGTAGTAGCGGATCAAAAGTGAAAGAAAATATCAAACGGAGAGATGTTCTAATATCCAAACTCTAGATCGTGGAGTTTAGGGAAATATTGCTCCTCAGGTTAAGAGTTACAGCTTATCGTTAAAGCCTATCTCAAAGAAGCGCACAATTTTAATCTTAGTCCATACCCTAATACTAGAAATTATAAAAGGTTTGAGAGCAAATAATAAAATAGGGGTCATAAATTTCTTGCAGACTTAGGAAATAATAGTTTTTAAGAACCTATCAGACTAGGGTTGAGAACTATAGAGACTTAACCTTTTAGAGGATTTGTTTTTGGCTCAAAATTGTGTTTAATCGAGAACTTAGAAAAACAGTTAAGTAGCCCTAACTCACAGATAAGAAGTTAAAAAGATATTATAAATATAATGCAATGAGATATATAAAGAAGTACTTGTCAAATATTTTTTATGAGTGGGAGTTCTTAGGAAATGAGTCTTCCAAGAGTGTCATACGTACTATCTAAGTGGGAACTCTTAAAAAATGAGGATTCTAAGCAACATAATTGAGCATGTTACTTAAAATACCTGTATGAAATCTTGATAGATGATAGTGACTTAATTAGAATTCATGTGATGAGAGGTACAAATGTAATTCTCCTAATCATGGATCTAAGGATGTCATTATTTTTTCTGGTCACGAATAAAACAAGTATATGACATTATTTACTTTGATGTGCTATATAAGTTCTTAGATTTAAATCAATTGTGAGTAACTACTACTAGAGAAATTGCGATATATGATGGTTTATAACTGCCATAAAACATGATCTTGAATTGTCATAGATGCGGGAGCTATAAAAGCTCAATACAGATACATTACGAACCCAAACTCTTATTTATTTTGGGCTTATTAAAACAGTTATAATATAACACTTGTTATGTATTGATATTTGGTGAGGTTATCATATGATCATGATTGTGATAATAACTAATGGGTACACATAAATAACCATCATAATATATTGTAGTACTCAGGGGCGGAGCCAGGATTGTAATTAAGAGGGTGCGAAAATTATAGAATAGAACCCAAATTTTTATAAAACTATATTTTAACCCTAATAAAATTTAATATTTTCATTTTAGTCCCTCCACATAACTATACATGCAGGGACTAAAGTGAAAGTTATGAAAATTTTATAAGTTAAAACATAATTTCATAAAACTCTAGGTTCACTTTTGTAATTTTAGGGGGGCCGGGGCCACCCCTAGCCCCCCTCTAAATCCGCCCCTGGTAGTACTTGCATCATACTACGGTTCCGCTTTAACAATTATTTATATAACGCTTATTTTAACAACTATCATATGTAATTGACATAAATAACGGTTGTTAGATAACAACCATGATTTATCAAACTACTACAAAAAATGGATACTACTTCTCTAAAAGATATCCTTATTTTAAAAAGGGAAGTCATAAAAAGTTTAGGCGGTGACATTTTCCTAATTATTTAGCAGAATTTTGAGATTTAGGCGTCCTAAATATATTTTTAGGATGCCTAAAATATTTTAGGCGTCCCAAAATTATATTTATGAAGCCTAAAATTAATTTTTTGACGTCTTAAAATATATTTTAGGGCTCCTAAAAGGGAAATTTTTTTGTGCCTAGAGAATTTTTTGGCTCTAGGATATTTTCCTGGCGTTTGAATAAGGTTAAATAATATTTTTAGCGTCCTGAATAAGATTCAAGACGTCAAAAATAATATTTTTGGCGCCCTAAAAATGGTTTAGGACGCCAAAAATAATATCTTTGGCGCCCTAAATAAGGTTCAGGGCACCAAAAATAATATTTTTGGTGCCCTTAATATGGCTCAAGACGCCTATAGCTGCTTTGACCATCTAAAAACCCGTGACCTAGCCTTCTAAAAACTCGTGCCCTGTTTTAACTATCTAAAATCCAATGCCCAACTCTTAATCTTTTCCCTTCTCATTCATTATCTCGATGGAAACCCAGTTGACCCTCTCCCTCCCTCGCCCTTCCTCATCGAACCTCGCTGAACCCTCTCTCTCTTGCCTCTCCTTCCCTCGCCGACGGCAACGTTATTGGCGTCTCGTTCTTACTCACGCACGCAAACACACAGGTGTTACTCACCGTTGGTGCCATTGTCACTCTCAGACACGTCGCCTCCTCATCCTCACCCTTCTTCCCTGGCCACTCTCTCCTCTACGGATTTTGCACTTGGGAACAAGACACCACCGTCGATTTCATGCAAAACAACGCCCTCGACGGATTCTGCACTTGGAACAAGATGCCACTGTCGATTTCATGCAAAACAACGCCAGTAAGTGATTTTCCAAATCTGGCTCTTGTTGATTTTTCAGATCTGAGAGGGTTGAACTTCGATTTTTGTAGATCTGGACCCCGACGGTGGCACCGAGACGATGAAACCAATGTTCACACCACTCTTCTGTCCGATTTTTTTTTAATATATTAAGTTGTATGAATGTTACTGGAATTTCTTGAATTACCCTGTTTTGTGGAAATGACAATGTGATGCTTAGCGTCTTGGGCTAATCGCATTTGTTGCTCGTAGTTTACAAGGCGAGAATATAGAGCATCTTTTGGAAAGTGGTGGTCGTCTTGTTTGTCGAATTCAAGTTCATCAATCTCATGACGATCTGATTCTCTCTTCTCTCTCTTCGTGAATTTTTCGTTTTTCATTTAGGTTTTGGATCTGGCGAGGGAAAATCCTCCATAGCTGGGTTGTTTGTCGTATATCTGGGATTGATTGGAATGGTTGTCAAATGAGCCTTTGTCGTTCTTGGCTTTAGGTTTTGTTTTTTGTTTTAAAAAAAAGGCATTAAGGCGTCCTGAATTTATTCAGAACGCCATAGTTAAGGCATCCTAAATTTTATTCAGGCCGCCTTAAGTCAGAATTTTTAACTACCCTCGGTTAGACATCCTTTTAAAAAAGGACGTTAATTGAGTCTTATTTAGGACATTTTTTATGTTTTTTGTAGTAGTGAAAACTACATCTTTTATTAAAAAAAATTAGGGGGGGTTTGCTTTTGATATCCCCTGCATATACATTTGCACAGAATGACTCACAATTCATATTTACATTCATTAATATATAGAATAATACAACAAACTAGAATATATCTACAGTCATTCATGTACATGTATACATTATTAAAACCAAAACTTTAAAATAAACAAATCATCAATATCATGAAGAAAAATTTGTTTGTCTCACGCACACACACTATATTGTGTACTTCATTAATTTATTAATATTATAGTCATTGGTGAATAATACACACACACACCGACCTACCTTTGAACGGATCCATTGGAAGGTGCATCTATAGGTGCCATTAGTGAGCTTGCTTTTAGTGCACTCAAGACCATTTTGAGTGTGGTAATTGTAGACTGCTATGAGAAGATACAATATCAAATTATATATATAGAAACATGTTAGATGAATTGAATTATAAGAGATGATAAATGACTAACTTATTGGTCGAGTGTCTCTTGCATGTATGGTCTTGTGTCTGGAACCTCACTCATAGAGTCATAGTACCAAATCCTTTTGTGTATTTGATTTATGACTATGAGCATCTATTAGTTCCTAAGTACAATAATAGATAACACCATCAAGATGAACATGATCTTGTCCTAAAAGCCGCGAGAGATGAGGTAGTTATGGTACAAATGCCTAAAATGTTGAAACCAACATATCAAAATTTAATCAAAGTTCTAAGCAGCCAACTATTCAATTATAGATGAAGAAATAGCTCATAAAGAAGTTGACAAAGCTTGAACATGCCATGTCCTTGTTTAGGACATCAAAAATATGCTCTTCGCTTATAGCGCTTCCTTTTGGTTTGGAGGGACTTCTAGGAAAATTGACCAATGGTCTCATTTTGTAAGGAAGACTTCTTCTCAAATTGATCATGGAGGCTAAGAGCTTCCTCTTCTTGGATTGAATGGAGTCTTGGACTAAGTGGGGGTCTTAGAAATTGGGGGGGCTTAGACTGATTGGGGTTTTTGAAGTGGTGGGCTTGGATTGATTCAGGGTCTTGAAAGTGGAGGGTTTGGATTGATCAGTTAGGGCTTAGATTGACTAGGGAGCTTAGAATGAGTGAGGGGCTTGGACTGATTCGGGGGCTAGCATTTGATGGGTACCTTCTTTTGAGCAACTGACTTCTTTTGAGTGAGGGGCTTCCATAATCTTAGTAGACGATGAGGCCACACAACGAAGCTACTTGTAGCCCCTCTCACTGTATATGTGTCTTTTGTGGGTACATGGAGAGGATAGGTGCGGTTGATATTCGTGTTAACTTGTACCTTCACATGCTTAGGAGGGGTAGGCTTATTATAAAGCATTTTATTCTTCAAGAATTTGAACATGCTGCCTGCAGTTGCAACTGTATGGTGGCCAAGGCTATCGAGATGCCTTGTAGATAGGTTAAGGCTAACTGACATCTAGAGCAGAGCCTCGATTTGAAGTGGAGGAGAAGGAGAAGGAGGTAGTGGTGGAGGAGGATGGGGAGCTTGTGAAGGTGGTGGTGGTGGAGGCAATGGTGGAAGAGGAGGAGGGTAAGGATGAGGAAGAGGAGGCGGAGGCGGAGGCGGAGGAAGGCAAATGGAAAAGGCTTTCTGGCATCTAGCCATGATGAGGGAGAGAATGACGAGGTTATGAAAAGATGCTTTTTAGAAAAGTACTAGGAACAAATGAAATAGATCGGTATAAATAGAGTTGAATACGTTGTTCTAAAGTATTTAACTAGGAGAACTAGTACTTGTTGTCGGAGTGAACAAAGTTTTGAAAATGTACTTTTTAGATTTGTTCTTTACATGACAGGTGTTTATTATAAAAGGTCATTTTTATCATTCATACTTTAAGGTCAATAAATATAACCGTTATGTTTGTGTTTCGTTGATGTAAGGTTGGAAAACGAATCATTTGTAAGTGTTACATAATAGTTGTTTTGAAAGAACAGTCCTTTTTGTCAATAATTAAATAACGGTTATTAACCACAACCGTTATTTTTGTATTTTTGCAAATTTCACCTCGCAATACAAGACGGTGCACATATTAACCATTAATTTTAAGTGTTATATATCCTTACGCGACCTTCGTCTCAACATACATGATGTTTATTAGCTACGATTATATATTAAGCACTATAAAATGTGCATATAAGTAGTAGTGAACCCATGTGTGTGACGATTTTAGCTGCTAAGCCAAGAAAGGCTACCAAGCACCGAATTAATAAACTTAATGAGGACAATTAGTATACCTAGTATTGAAACCTCTCATGACGTAGTTGTTATGCCATTGAACAAGAGTCATGGCAGATCTGAAGTTGAGATGTCAGCTTATAATATAATAGATTATGGGACCTATATAGCTTGATAAAGGAAACAATATGATATTAATTTTAACTATGTTTGTACGTATGTACGTACGTTACGTTCGTATAGAAGTTGAGTTAATTTGTCAATATCTGTAAAGATTATTACTTAACCCGAAATCATTTCAAACAATTGAATTATCGTCTAACTCTTACTCTTATCTCCCTCTAGGATTACCTCACAGATAATAGAAATTCAATCAAAGCACGCACAACCCTTAATCTAACAATGTAACGTCCATCAAAGCAAAATATCTCAATCAAAGATGCATACGTTTCTTTGATTTTGTTAGACTTTACTTGTACCCGAAGTAAATGCGAGGAAAGAGAGAAGGAAAATTGTGCAATGCGTAATTAATACTGTCTTCCGTTATCACATCAAGGACCAAAATTTTCATGACCTCTGCGTCATCGTTGTTTATGGTCAAGTCTGGTTGGCAACATGATTGATAGATACATTTATATGATGAAAATTAGTGACTATAACAAAATAAAAACATCGTAATTATTTACCAAAAAAAAAACATCGTAATTACGATTCTATGTCTTCTTGTTCCACATTCTTTTCAAAATAATCCAAAATTCCTTCTATGTAATAGGAGTTATTATTTCTTTCAATTTGCATACTTAAATAGATATATTATTTATATAGTTTTATATTATAATATTAGTTATATTAATCATATAACATAAATGTATTACACTATTTGATTACCTCAATAAAAACTATGCCTATTTTTCTGATAAATTAAATTTAATATACTTCCCATAAATAGTTTTATTTTTATCATTTCCCTTAATTTCGTAATTTATATTTTATAATTTGAGATCAAATAATTTTCTTCTCTTATTTATTCTGAAATGTTATCTTTATAATCTGTAACTCCTGAAAAAAAAAAATTCACACACACATCCAAACAAAATTCATAAGAGTTACCATATTAACATGTGATTTGTTATTATCTCTTATATATTTTCCCTTGAAAATTAAACTTATAAATAAAAAGTATCGTACATTATTATAATTTGTTAGTATTTTATTATTTTATCAATACCTTATTATTTAAAAATCAATTTTGAAAAGGTGAAAACAAAAGCACATTTCCTTATATCTTATTGAAAAAGGAAGTCTGAAATCAAACAATTGCGAAAAGTAAAACTAAAAAAAAATCTTAGAATAATTGTGAATATTAAGAAAGCATGATTGCTAACAACGTACAAGAGTAATCTATTCACATATTTTGGCGCATCACATGCTAGACTTTTCAGCTATTTTGATTTATCAAATTAAACAAAGAAGTTGATGCAACAAGGAAAGAAGTATTACTACCATTTACCGCGTCAAGAACCATATTTTCAATATCACTATACATTTTATGAGCCATATTTTCATAGAGACGCCATAAAAGTACGTTAATATTCGCAGACATATAATGACCCAACTGACTTGTGAGTGGACAAGTTGTCCCAGCCCTTCACAAGCATATAAAAGAAATCTACATACTTTTGTTGATTTGATCTATGATATCCACTACCCATCTAATTTGTGAGTAGACGTCAAAGTCGCGATCTTTTGTGCCTAGAAAAATTGTCCCTGTTCTTATATTTAAAATATATATTAAAAATAACATTTTTATAAAAATGAAAAATTTATGTGTTTAAAATTAATTTGAAGATGAACTGTTCAGGTTATAATAAAATCTATTTATTCTATATTATGAGGCATTAATCAGTTATTTTTATTTTATTTTAATTTGAATTTCATTTGATTGATCATTTAAAATTCCCTTGAAATCTTGCTTGGTTAATGAATAAATAGATGTGCGTGCATAAAAATCTATTTGTCGATTCTAGATATCAATAATCTTGTATTTACTTCTTTTATTAGTATATTATATAGACAATACAATTATTTTTTGTTATATTAATTTTCATAAAAACTCTTGTCAATATTCTTATCATATTTGTTGATGTATAGTTACAGTAAGTAGCAAGCATTATATATCTTTGTGTAACTTTCGCTCGACATACGTGATGTTTATTGATTATAACTATTATGTATTAAGCATTGTAAATGTCCAAATACGTAGTAGTGAACCCATGTGTGAGATGATTTTAGTGACTAAGCCAAGAAAGGCTATCAAGAATGAAATTAGTATATCTAGTATTGAAACGTCTCATATAAGAGAAGTAGCTGTTAAGCCATTGATCAAGAGACATGGCAGAGCTGAAGTTGAGATGTCAGCTTATAATAAAATAGATTGTCGGACCTGTATAGCTTAATAAGGGAAACAATATGGTATTAATTTCCCTGATCCATACCAAGGATGGACTCAGTATATTTCAACTATATGTATGTACGTACATTCCGTTTGTATAGAAGTTGAGTTAATTTGTCAATAATATAACATAAATTTATTACACTATTTGATGACCTTAATAAAAAATATGTCTATTTTTCTAATAAATTAAATTAAGTATACCGCCCATAAATAGTTTTATTTTTATCATTTCCCTTACTGTTGTAATTTATTTTTCATAATTTGAGATCAAATGATTTTCTTCTATTATTTATTCTGAAATGTTATCTTTATATTCTGTAACTTTCCCAACTTGAAAAACACACACACACACCCATCTAAACATATAATGAGCCTGTTTGGGTTCCAAAGCTGGCAGCGTTCTAGGCAAAAAAAAACACAGAAAGAAAAAGCCCAGCGGCAGTAGCAGTGTTTAGAGCGTTTGGGTTCACAATACGACTAATGGGCTTTTATGTAAAAGCCACGATGGAACAAAAGCTAGAGATTGGAGCTTTTAGGTGTGGTGGCATTGGTGTTGAGGAGAGAGATGAATTCCAATTATCATTTTATTTTATTCGGCGAATCAAAGGCTGGGAAGGAATGAGCAGCAAGGAAATAAAAATGAACTCTGGAGGAAGTCTATAGGAGGAAGTGGGTTCAAGCTAAAGCTTATAGGAGGAAGTCTTTGATTCATGAAAATAAATGATGAAGAAGGTGGAAGTCGAGGAACAGGGGAAGTCTGGAGTAAAATGATGACGATTGAATGAATGTGTTGAGAAGAAGAGAATGATTATGACGTGGTGAAATATGTGCCACATGGAAATTAGATCAAATAAATCATGATATAATAAAATACTAACTTTTTTAATAATAATTTATTTTTTTATCAAATTTAAATTGTATGTAGTACTTCCTTCTATACTAAATATAAGACATAGTTGAATTTTTTTAGAGACATTGAGGAATTAAAATAAGTTACTTAATCATATCATATGTTGTATATGTAGTATTCAATATGATTCATACTCTTTTTGGTTATTTTCCATCTCAACTGACTTTTCAAATAATAATCCCAATACTCATCAGTTTAGAAAAAAGTCACTTCTACAAAAAAGTCAAACGGTCAATCTAAACACAAATCATATTTACAATCAGACCTTTTTACTACCGGATTTCTTTAAAAATCAAATAGCTTTTAAGCCACCGTTCTCACCTTCAACCCATACATACCCAATCAAAAGTCTATAGATTCCAAATGATTTAAATTACCCAACGGACTTGTGAGTTGACAAGTCGTCCCAGCCCTTCAAAGCATACATAAAAAATCAACCTACTTTAATTGATTGGATTTATTATATCAATTACCCATTCAATTGACTTGTGAGTTGACAAGTCGTCCCAGCCCTACACAAGCATATATAAAAAATCAACCTACTTTAATTGATTTGATTTATTATATCAACTACCCATTTAATTTGGAATCCACATTATATGCACATTTTTTATGTGCTTATTTTTTTTATTTTTTTAAATTTTTTTATATACTATATTTATTTATATTTAAATTATATGTCACTTTTCTGAAATGTTTTTTTTCACCCAGTATTTCAAATTAATTAGTTTTCATGATATTGGTGTTACAGATAAATATTACTGAATGCAGGACTGGAAACTAATTACTTTGAGATACTAGGTGAAAAAAAATATTTCAAAAAGTATCATATAATTTAAATATAAATAAATACAGTATATAAAAAAATACATAAAAGATGTGCATGTAATGTGAACTCATTAATTTGTGAGTAGACATCAAAGTCGCGTTCTCTTGTGCTTATAAAAATTGTCCCTGTCCTTGTATTTAAAATTTATATTAAAAATAATATTTTTATAAAAATAAAAAATTTATGTTTAAAATTAATTTGAAAATGAATTGATCAGATTATAATAAAATCTATTTATTCTATATTATGAGTCATTAATCATTTATTTTGATTTGATTTGAACTTGAATTTCATTTGAATGATCATTCAAAATTCCCTTTAAATCTGTCTTGGTTAATGAATAAATAGATGTGTGTGCATAAAAATCTATTTGTCGATTCTAGATATCAATCTTGTTTTTACTTCTTTTATTATTATATTATATAGACAATACTTTTTATGATTGTGCTCTGTTTCATTTTTGGTTGTTTTTCTTTATTTTGTTGATTGTGCACCTATTGGCTATGGCTAGCACCAATTTTTTTAAAAAGTAATATAGGCCGTTTTGTTGCTCAACCACTCTCTTGCCATCATGTGTCCTTGCAATGCTCTAGCATATCCTTTTTTTCTATGTTCTGTGCAAGGTTATTAAAACCGGACCGGTCATTGAACCGGTCGAACTACTGGGTTAAGGGTTAGTGGGTCAAACCGGAGTCGAACCGGGATCAAACCGGGGTAACTAGATCTCCAAGATTTATTATATAGTATTTATTAATTATTAATAGGAATAGGGACCCTTAAGTTGAAAAGAAATTGAAAAGTCTTGTCATCACTGCTTCTCATTTATTACACTACTGCTCCTTCACACCTTTTCATAATAATTCATTGGTGAAGTGAAGCACTTGAATCATCTTCCTCATCCACCAAGTGCCAAACCCATATGCCATTTTGCAAACCATTAAACTTCTCTCTCTTCTCTTTCACCATGGCTCCTTCCTTGGCCTTGAAATCCAGATCTGAGCTCAACGCGAACCGTAAGCCATGTTTTTGCAAGCTATCTTCGACGAAGGAAGCTTTATCTTTGCAAAACAACTAGCCTCGTCCTTTGTTCCTCCATGTCTTTGCAAGCTATCTTCAACGCCATCACCGGAGCCAGCGTGAAAGCAGGTCTCTCCAAGCAAAGGACATCGCTGCCATACCATGCTCATCTTCCCATCTCTCTGTAAACTTCTTTCTCTTCAGTTGAAGTTTTTTTTTTGTTTAAAAAAAAACCTTCTGACCCTAACCCGGTTTTTGTGGCAGACCGGACCGGTTTCACGGCCGGTTCGCCGGTTTCCGGTCTGAACCGGCCGGTCTGGTCTGGGTTTAATAACCCTGGTTCTGTGTGTTACCTTGCCTTATGTTTCTCTCATCTCTTAGACAGAGTCACCCTACATGTGCTTTGTCTTGCTATAACATTTATGTTTACCTCTTTGGTGCTATTCTCTATATGCTTGTTGCTTGAACACATTACACACGTGTGGATTCTCGGCTTTAAATTTTCACTCGTGTTGTTTCTGTACCTTGCAACACTATCCCTCTGTTCTCTCTTTTCTTATTTGCATTAGACACACTGCAAATTTTAAGTGTAGGGGAGGCATTATGCAGTAAATGTATGTAGAATATGATTGGAACACTTGATCTAACACCCTCAATAAGCAATTTGTAAATTTGGGCCAATTTTAACAGTCAAATAGTGGAGTAGAATTAGTCATTTAGCAAAGTAATTGCTGGCAGGAATGTGTAGAATATAGTTGTCTCAAGGGAAACAACCTATGTAGGTTTGGGAAACTGACAATATTAAGCTTAATAACATATATGGCATAGTTTCTGCTAGGAGAAATCCACAGAATTAGACACATGGAAAGATTCTTGAACTTTAATTGTCAAGTTTAGTGTGCATGCTCTCTAGATCTAGTACTTTCCTTGATTTGTCTTAGTTATGATATTGAAACCATTTTGCATAGGAGTGTATTTGGATATAATTGAGGCATTCATTTTCCACCATTCATCCCATACACAAACCATCTTCACCACACAACTATTGCTACCCACTTTAAACCTTACATACATTGATGTCATAAGGTTTGAATTTAGTGTGTAGGAAAGCTAACTTGACAATGTTGTAGCATAATAGAGTTGACACAGATGGTAAGGGATCCAGGACTAGGCCCTTGGGTCGTGGGTTCGATCCGCTCTGTCGTCTTTGAGACTCATTTGGTAGGCGATCTCGTAAGTCCCCAGTAAGTGCTCATAGAGCCCGGGGCTGTGCCCTGGCTTTGGTAGGGGACTGGTGTCGAACCCCTCTAAAAAATTTTTTCACCAAAAAAAAAGTAAATGCAACTGCTGAGAATCAATGATGCTCTTAAGTAAAGTTAAAAAGAAGAAGAAGAAGAGAAATAAGGATGAAGAGAGAAAATAGCAGCATATGAAAAAAGTTTAGGAATATTTAAAGTTCTTTTGCATACCTATTTAAACTTTATGATAGTCTATTCATTTATTTTCAAATATTCCATTTTCAGCCATTTCAGCATTACAACCCTTAAAATTCCTTTTGATGCATTGAGCTCATGTGCAAGGTAGAGATCGTAGAACTTTGACAAGCCTATAGAAAGTATAGACTAGTAGAGATGAATGAAATAAGATTCCCCGATGTAAGATAGAACTACAAAAACTTACCCCAAAAGTCTTTGGAAGTCTTTGTGCGGGAGCAAGGCCATATTTGGAGTTGATTCTGTTATGGGTGGTGAGATTGTTTGCATGATAAGTTGAACTTAGGACGATACAGGACTCAGAGTACTTGATGGTAAGAGCAATGTTGTATGATTAGTTATACTTAATAATTTTACCACTTTATTTTGCCTAGGAGTGCAAAATGCTAAGTGTGGGGGAGTTTAATAAGTTGTATTTCTACTATATATTGCCACTATGTTATGACTGGTTTGAATTGTGTTTTTGTAATTAAAATGTCTTAATATGATAGATTAATGCACATGTCAAAATATTGGTTGAATGAGTTTAATTGTTACATTTTAGCTATTATCTAGCATGTAGGAAGAAATAAGACTTAGAATTTGATATATTCCTGAGCTGACATAATAGTGTTGTCATGATGTTATAGCATCATACGGATAAATTATCTAAAATATCAAATTCTTTTATTCGATGATCTTTTCTTGACAAATACATAAGATAGATTGCAGGATCTTGGGCCAAACGTTGAGCGCGCTTTAAAGAGAATGAGGGACAAAAGAAGGTGGCTAACTTGAGTAAGATGAAAGTCAAAGATTACAAGGAATCAAGACAGAAATAAGGACAGAATCCTGCTAATCACAAAAGAATCAATCAAACAAGATCTTCCTGTCAGGCCTGACAAAAGAGTAAAGCCCATCTCATTAACAGACAGACTGGACTTGCGGCTCAAGGATATTGATCATAAAAGGAAAAGATGGCTAAACCTAAAGGCATGCAAAATACAAGAACACATGGACTTGTCGAAGAAGCTAGAGACAACGAACGTTGAGGAGCATGACAGATTAATTGTAATAAAAGGCTACTGATACAAAGAAGATGTAAAAGCGTTATGTGACAGACGCTCCCCTATGTCGTCATAACCATTGACAACTCCTCTTTATTTTTGTTCTTTTTTTCTTTGTATTCTATAGATCATATTTTATCAATTATAGTTCTATTTGTTAGTTAGCCATAAACTAACTCTCTTTTGGTTTAATGATGATTAAACTGTAGTTTGTAATTCCATACCAGATTATGAGTTTTAATTACATACTTTAGTTTGTCTAATAGTGTATCTAACGTTGGTCTTGTACGTTAGATGGCCACGAACAAGCAAGAGTTTATGGCCTTAGCTTACTGAAAAGGCGTTAATGTTAGACTTCTATTAGACATGCGTGCTATCTAAACTATAAATTACAGGAATGCATTTATCTCACATAGCTATTACACCTAGTTTTAATTGTTATTTCAAACTTGAAAATCTGTATAGGAATATGAGAGAAGTAGGGTAAGGAGTATAATTATAGGATTGCAGAAGCTTTTGTATATATTAGTGGTAGATTAACTGAAGAACTTTGTTATAAGATTTGTTGTAGTAGTGGGGAAGCTATTATAGCATTGTTGTATCATTGCATTAAAGCAATTTGGGGAGGAAGTGCAAATTAAGGGGAAGTTTGAGCTCTAACTATTTTAAATATATCTCAACCATATTCACGCTTGCTTGTTTATTTTAGTTTATCAGTATTAGTAGTTTACACCAATACTTATATTATTATTATGTGACTTTTGATCAATCTACTGCTACATAAGCTGATATTTTAATCTTTGTGGGACGATACTCTACTCTAGAGGTCTCTTCCTTTTATTAGCATAACTTTTTTTTCTACCCTGTACCACAAGAACCTCTTTATGCCCTAAGGTATGATCAACTAGATCTAGTTCATATAGCTTCCTCTTGGATAATTCTGTCCAACACAAGGATGATTGGCACTTCCTTCCATATAGTGATTTATACAAAGCCATCTGGATGTTCATATGATGATTATTGTTATAACGAATTCGGTAAGTGGAAGGTAATAGTCCCAATTTTGAAGTCCAATACACATGCCCTTAACATATCTTCCAACGTTTGTATGGTTCTTTCCTAATTTTCCATCCGTTTGGGGAGGATAGGCCATCCTGAATCTCAATTTTGTACCCAGAGCTTCGTGTAGAGCTTTACAAAACCAAGATGTAAAACAAGGATCTCTTTTTGAGAAAATACTCTTTGGCGTGCCATGGAGTCTAATTATTTCCATCATGTAAATTTCTACTAGCTTCTCAAGAGAATAATTGGCATTAATGGGAGTAAAGTGTGCCGACTTAATATAAGGGTCAATAATTACCCAAATTGGATCATGATTTCCATTTTTGGGTAATCCCACCACTAGATCCATGGTAATGTTTTCCTACTTTTATTCAAGAATTTCTTGACTTTAGAAAAGTCATTTCGATCTTTGATGTTCAAGTTTTACTTTCTGACAGCTGACACATTGTGCTACGTATTTGATCACATCACTCTTTAGTCTTGACCACCAAAATTTAGACTTCAAATTCTGATACATCTTGATCACCCCTGGATAGAGATTATACTTGCTCTTGTGTACCTCATCCAAGATTTGTCATCTCAAACTGACCTTCGATGGTACATATACGCGCTTATTGTATTGACAAGTCAATACAAGGAAATCAATGCCACTCCGATCAATAGGAGTCAAACAAACAATTATATTGTGAAAATTCTCTTGCATTTGCAAAGTGGAAGGTGTGGAATCTAACTTAATATTGGTGTACATCACATCATCATTGCAATCAAAAGATATGGGAGGTAAAAGGGTGGTAGAAGAAAGATAATTGATGAAGTTATTACCCAAAAATTTAGAAGTTTCAAAAGAATTATTTTCCATTTTTATATTGGGTGACAAATCATAAGAAAGATTCATATGGAAAGATTCATTTTCATTTGCAAAATCATCAATCAAAACATTTGAATCTTCCCTTATTAAACTATCATGCAATTCATTGAAATCAAGAGAAAGATCTTTTTCTAGGCTATGATTTTTCTTACTTACATCAACAATATTGGCATCCATGCAAGATTGAATATTTTTACAGTGCTCATGCTTACAAACATCAATAGTACAAGAGGATTCATTATGATTAATGGTAGAATCAACCACATCACTATATACTTTCTTTTGAAACTCAATAAGCAAGTAGTATTTTTCATGATAACAGTCTACACATATTTCATCTTCCTTACAAGAGCATAAAAGTATTTCATTAAATTTATTATAATAATCCCTAGTACTGTGAAAAAGAAGCATTTTAAATAGTTAAATAATCACATAAAGAAGTAAGAACACACTCATCAACAAGTATAATAATCAAATCACTACTACTATAATCAATGGGTTGAGCAATTACATTTTCAAACATTTGAGGGGATTCAAAAATTATTTCTTCATCCACTTCATCATCACTCACATTTTCCAAATTTTCAATTACTTCATCTAAAGTAGTAAGAGGGTCCACTTCTACAAGGATTTGATGTTATCAAATGGTAGGAAAGACTCTCCAATGTTATTTTGTACTTGCTTCACATCTTGCGCTTATGTGGAAGTAGTCAATGGAGGTTTAGAATCTTCTACATGTGAAGTGGTATTTGACTCTTGAGCTTGGATTCCTTGTTCCTCCTTTATAAGAGAGGAAGACTGATGAGCTGTAAACTTACCATGTATTAAGACACAAATTGACCATGGAATGGATCTAATAAGATTAAAAAGCATAAGAATAATAAGTAAAAAACATGGATTTAATGTCAGACATACCCTCATAAGTATTCTCGTGTTTTTGCATATTTTTATCCACCAGGAGATAGTAGGAGCTCAGGAGAAAGACAAGAAGAGAAGCCGAAAAAGTAAAAGCTGGCGCCAGGCTCCAAAATTGGCGCTAGGGCGCCAACTCAGTGGAAGCCCATTGAAAGCTGGAGCCGGGGGCGCCAAGACTGGCGCCTAGGGCACCAACTCACTGGAAGACTGGCGCCTAGGGCGTCAACTCTCTGGAAGTTCACTGGAAGCTAGTGCCCAGGGCACCAAAGTTGGCGTCTGGGGCGCCAAAAGTGCGAAAGAGCTATTATTTAAATTTTAGAAATTTTCCAGAATCTGAAAAAGGAAAGAAAATTAAGGATCTTTAGGGGATTTGAAAGCATAATTGGACCGTGAATATAAAAAGGAAAACCCTAGCAAACAAGAAGAACTTTTTCGGCATTGGAAACAACTAGATGGTATTGGAGAAAAAAGATCAAAGCACCATTGTGGAGATTAACCTTCCCCAATCTTTGAAGAACAATTCTGATTTTCATCTCTTTTCTTATTTTGTTAACCTAGCCATGCTTGGCTAGTTTATTTTTGTAGTTAGGGCGAGGATGAACTCTATACGAATTTAAAGTATTTGTTTGGATTCTCTATTGATCGTTATTTTCTTGATTGAATGAATTATCTTTGCTTAAAGCTCTTAAAGATTGATCACCTTTTAGATTGTTCATAGGTTGGTGTATGACAATAGAGATGTTGGTGCATTTAACTAGAACCGTTAATTCATCATAGAGTTGCATGACCTAGACATAGGCTTACGAGTTTATACGATCTCATAATTCTGGTTTAAAAATATGATCTTTCCAAACAATGCTAAGACATTAGGTTGTTTTCAAAGATAACGGACTAAGATAGCATCAAGACATTGGGACTTAGTCCAACTTTAGATAATTGATTGTCAATCGTGGGAATAATAATCAGTTAAGGATTCAATTGGAGGAACATAGGAGGATTCTAAGCCCTAGCTGCATTTTCCTTCATTACTTATCTTTTTTAAACATTGTTCTTGAAATTCTCAATCTTGGATTCTTGTGCTTTATTTAATTTTTTAAATTCTGTTTGGTTACAACTCATCCCATATTACTTGATTTATCCAACTAAAGCGAAAATAGTAAATTAGTGATTGGAGTACTATTTCTCGTGAGACGTTCTTTTTCTCACTATTTTATTACTTATAATGACCAGTGCACTTGCCGAAGTCGCTATCAAAGACTCCTCTAGAAGTTGAAAAAGAACCTGTTTGACCTGGCTATCACACAAGAGGGGGGGTGAATTGGGTGTTTGATAAAAAAACTTTGGATAACTTTGAAAATCTTTTCACAACTTATTGAAAGCAATTTGTAATACCCTCCCATGCTTCCCACGGGTTGCCCACACACACACAAAACAAAACAATAATAATAATATAAAACTCACCCACTCACATATCCAATCACATACACACCTAATACACACCTAACCCACACACACCTAACCCAACACACATACATCTAACACACACACAAGACACATACGCACAAAACACACACACACACACACACAAAACACCTCCCTCTTCCCTCTTTCCTTTCCATGGCAACACACACACACACACACACATATTTCACTCCGCCAAAAACCACGCACACACCTCACCAAAATTATATCACACACTTCCATCTTCAATTTCATGGTTAGAGTTAGGAAGAAGAAGATCAAGAAGTTCAAGGTAAGGAATTTGAACTTTATCTTGGTATTTTGGATGTTTTCTTCATACATGTCATTATGAGTGGTTAAAAACTCATGTGCATGTGATCTTCTTGAATCTAGGCCGAGGAATTGATCAAGGAAAATAGTGGTTATGTTGACCACAAGTTCAAGGATCAAGCCTAGTGGTAAGAACATCCACTTCTTCTTCAAGATTTTGAAGCTTTTGATTTAAACTCAGATTTGTAATATGAGGGAAATTTAAAGAAATAAGTAGAATTTCATAAATCTGGGTTTACCAATGTGTTCATCACTGAAAATTGTGTGGGAATATGTTGGTGAATGAATTTTCAAAGGTACTTTGAGGTATTAAATCATGAACTTCAAAAAGATGTTGAAATTGCCAATTTTGGAAGTTTGGAGTTAGTCATCTTCTGTTCGTGGTTTGACTAAGGAAATGGACTTTAAAAATTGTGAAATTTTTATAGGAGATACTACTCTTCTCAAGGTTTAAAATGAGGTTTGGATCACCAAAAACGAAGATGTACAACTCCAGTTATGATTTTTGGAAGTTGAGTTACAAAACAGGAAATGTTTCTGTTTGCTTCTGGAGTAATAATATGGCGTTGTATTTCGGACATAGTAAAAGAATTTTAAAAATTATGATATTTTCCATATGTGTAGTAGACACATAGATCTTTCTTTTGGTGGGTATTTTGTAATTTTCTAAGCTCTAAGTAAAGAGTTATGATTTATACAAAATGACCCTCAGTTTTGGAAGCTAAAACTGGACAGAGAGCTTATGCAAATTTTTAAGTTGGGTAAATGAACCCAGAAAATTATGATAATTTCCAAAATTAAATAAGACATGAAGATCTTTAATTTGATATATAATTTGTAATTTTTAAAGCTCTGTGTAATGAGATATGGATTTTTAAAGTTAAGCTATGAATTATGGAAGCTTAACAGGACAGTCAGTGAAAACGTAAATTCTAGGAATAATTTGATAAGTATTAATCTTTGGGGATATTTTTATATGAAAGGGGACTTGTTTAAGAACACGTGAGAGTTGACGGAACATTAAAAATATTTTTGTGCAATTAATTAAAAATGATTGAAGTTACTGGACTGTTGAGGACGGTAAAGGATAAGGGCTGAAAGTAACAAGTTTAAGTTACTCAATTTAACCTTAATGGAATAAGGGTTAAAAAGGAAAATATAAATATTCATTATCCCTAATTTTAAAGGTATGATTATGTATTTAGGGCCAAAAGGGAAAAGAACTGAACTTCAAACAATTTTGACGGTTGGTGATAGTGGATCAGCGTAAGGACACATTGGTTCTTAAATAGTGGTGGGTAACTCTAATCTAATAATCATGTGTGCAAGTGTTTATGCATTAATTAGCTGATCATGTATGCTGGTTGATTTACCTGTTATATATTTTTTCTGGCCATGGATTTGAGGCTGCGGTCTCATGGGGCTGCGCGTCTTAGTTAAGGGCTGCGGTCCTTGGCCGTTAACTACGGTTACGGTTATTTGTAAATTCTTCCATTCTTTAACATGTGCTAAACTGTTATTTATGCTTTCATACATGTGCATGAGATTAATTGTTACCCCTGGGGTCCATTCATTTGAACCCCAGATTGAATGAAAAAGACAGGTGAAGGATCGGGATCAAAATGAAAAATGAAGCTGTAAGGGTTACAGCCACAGGGAAATAATAAAAGAAATGGACTGTATCAGTTTGTTTATCATTTGCTTGTTATATTTGGATTATTGTAATAAGATTTCTATTAAGGGATAAGTTTCACTCATGAAAATTTTATCCCTATATTTCCGAACTAAGTAATTTCTATGAAAGTTTTATTCTGCTAATAAGTCATCCAAATCTTATCGATGCATGTGCGCGAAAACTCTGATAAACAGAGGCCCCTTAAGGCCGGGTGTTACAAATTCATGTGACAATAATAATCTATAAAGCACTTGTTTATCATTCAAGTATATATGCTAGGAATATAAGAGTTTAGAGAAGAGAATATGTAAACTATGATTTATCCTGGTTCAGCCGAATCCTTGACCTACGTCTAGTCCCCAAGCTCTGCTTGAGATTTCAATCCACTATCTTCTTGTTTAATCCAGACACAAGAGAAGCCTTTACAACCCACAAGTTTACCAGGCACTTGTGAAACCAAATCTCTCACTGACTCCCCCTTACACACTGTAAGTATATGATCGGTTCCCACTCAAGATCACCCAATCTTGAATAACTCTCAAATAGAATGATTACAATAAATCTTCTCTCTCAGAAGTGAATAAGATAAATACTGAAGTGCATTACAAATAATCTCACTC
The DNA here is from genome assembly GCA_037074495.1 of Acacia confusa. Classification (NCBI taxonomy): domain Eukaryota; kingdom Viridiplantae; phylum Streptophyta; class Magnoliopsida; order Fabales; family Fabaceae; genus Acacia; species Acacia confusa. Next base: position 7,096,263 of record CM073504.1, on the reverse strand, counting down.
TCTAAAGTAAATTATATGATCATTGTGATAATTAGAGAGCAGATGATGTAGATATTAAAGTATTCACATTATGACGATGAAGTTGTAATCTCATATCTATTTTCTCTGCTTCTTCTTTTATAGTTGATGAAGAGTATTCGACTGTTAATCATTCTTCCAGTAGAATATGACCGTTGGATGTCCTTTGGAAGTACCATTGAAATATAACCGTCAGACGTGTCATTACTTGTTCCGTCAAGTGCTTCGTTGGATTCATCAATTTCGTCTCCTACTCAGCTTTGTTGAATATCCGTTGATTTGCCAAGATAGTCATGAATGACTTTTGTTTGCTTAGAGATCGGTTGCCGTGATGGTGCTTAGTTTCTACAATCCCATTTCAAGTCCCTGACACAAATATTGTTTTATGATGCTTTTAGAGTAATCAAACATTTGATCATCTGAAATCACTAGCAAATAGGTTAAAAGCACTTTAGAAATGATTCTTAATGATTCTGGAAAGTATCTGCTAAAGATCAGATCATTTGGGAAGTTATACACATTGATTCGCGATTTTTGTTCGCAAGAACTCTAGTTCTTAAATAAGAACTCGAGTTTTGAACTCTAGTTTTGTTCCATGAACTAGAGTTCTTTTGATTTTCTTTTACACGAATCAGTCCTGCAAAGTAAGAACTCAAGTTCTTTACCAAGAACTCTAGTTCTTAGTTCATGCACAAAATTGAGTCCTTAAAGAACTTGAGTTTTAAATGAATAACTCTAGTTATAAACTCTAGTTCTTTACCAAGAACTCTAGTTCTTATATTTTGAATGAGACAACTATTTTTCCAGAGATGAAGAACTTGAGTTTTAAATGAAGAACTTTAGTTATGAACTCTAGTTCTTTACCAAGAACTCTAGTTCTTATATTTCGAATGTGACAGCTATTTTTCCAGAGATGAAGAACTCTAGTTCTCAATGAAGAACTCTAGTTATGAACTCTAGTTCTTTACCAAGAACTCTAGTTCTTATACTTCGAATAAGAACACAGATTTTCCAGATATGAAGAACTTGAGTTTTATAAATAGAACTCTAGTTCGTTACTAATGAACTCTAGTTCTCAAAGTTCTTTTGGTGTTCAAAAGTTATGAACGATACAAACTTCGCGAACTCAAGTTCTCAACCTTGCTGATCGAGAACTATCTGTTAGGTCTTTCCAAAGTTTGAGTTTTTAAAATATGAAATCAAGTTTGTCGTTTTGAACAAGGCTGAAAACATAAGTTCTTTTGAGAAAAACATAAGAACTTAAGAACATTGGCTGCACAAGGTCAGATTTCAGTAGCCGTAACGTCTTTGATATAACTTCAATTTTGACAAACCACCCATGCTCATAAAGCTCTTCAAGTATTCTTTCCAATGCAACAAGAATTAGCTCCAAACTCATTATATGTTAAGCACTATGATGAGATTAATAAAAGATGTTCTTGAACCAACGTTTCTGCACAATCCTGAACAGACTATCAACTTCCAAAAATCATATCTCTCTCATTTTATCTTTTTTTTTAATGTGATCTTTATGTTTTTGGAAAGGAATATGAGTCTAGTTTCATATGCCACCGATTTCAGCCCATTCCGATCTGTAGCTTGTGAGATATCCTCAAATTAGCGAACCTTGGTCTGCTGTGTGACGGTAACAGATGGGGCAACTTCCATAATTCATAGCTCTCTCATCTGATCTTCTTTGGACTTTAATTTTTGTCAAGATGACGCATTGGATGTCTAGTTTCATTCAAAATTGGTTTCACCTCAATTCAATCTTTGGTTTGAGATATCATTGAATTACCAGAAGTCACCCAGACTGAACGTGAAACATAGGTGAACAGAGTGGCTGAAATAGCACGAACTTGAGTTCTTAAGTGAGAACTCAAGTTATGAACTCTAGTTTTGAAAAATGAACTCGAGTTTTGCCCTAAGAACTCAAGTTCTTAAGTGAGAAATCTAGTTCTCATGCATATTTTCCTGAAATCTCGATTTTGCTCATTTTAACTCCGAATTGAGTCATTCCAGTTTCCATTTGATCGTAGAAACTTCCAGTATCACATATAAGAACTTGAATGTTGATAGTCCCATTATAATATGCAAGTTTTTCTTTCTTTAATCTCTTTTCTTCTTGATTATTCTTCATAAATGAATTTCACATTTTGAATCTACATTAAATTTAGGAATTAGTTAATGTGGCATGTAAACTGTTTGCTCTAATGGCTTCCATATAAGACATCATCAAAACTAATCATATCTAACAGAACCTTCTTGACTTCCTTGGCTTGAGTAGTTTGCTCACATGTAGAAAATGGAGGATGAGTCTCTTGTGGAGTGTTGCACTTCGAAGACTTTTGGCAAGGTACTCTATTGCTTTCTCCAACTCATCATTTTCTTTCTTTAATCATTCTGCTTCTTCCATATGTCTGAACATCAGAAGTGGATTTTCTTGGAAATTCTTCTTCAACACTGGAGATTGATGAGTGAGATGTTCAATTTCCTTTTCCAATCTCTCTCTCTTTTTCTCGTTGTTCCATTCTTCTTATTATAGAGGCCATGTGATTATCTAATTTGTCCTTGTGTGACTGCTCCTTATTTACAGTCTAAGTAATTTCATTTTGGAACTCTCTAATAACTTCACAAATGGAAGGTTCTTAGTTTGGCACACAGGGTTGGGAAGGATGTCCAAAAGGTGGCTTAAATGGTTGGTATAGAGACTTATGAGGTCGATGACATGACCGAGAAGTGGGATGGAATGAAGGAGGAGGTTTATGGTATAGCATGTGGTTGTATAGTGATGGATTAGAATAATGCTCATAATGAGTTGTATTGTGACAAAAAAGGCTCATGATATGATCAATAAGGTGGGCGTGGTGGGTGATTAGATTGGAATGAAGATTGTTGATAAGGTTCATGGTATGGGTGGTGGAATGAACCATGACATTCTCAACCAATTGGACTTTTCTCTTGACTCTCCAAATTAGTTTGAAGGAGTTTCAATGTACTCCACCGGTCCTAAATATAGAACAAAGTTTGCAGTACAAATTGCACTACAAGCTTTATTCTATATTTAGGATCAGAGGTAGTATGTTGAATATATAGAATTGATGGATTGGAAGATAGGATCTTTCTTTTTAATCAAATTTTCTACAAAAGAGTGAGATTGAAAGGGTGAATTAAACCAAGCCATAAGAATGTAATACAATAAAATCCCAATGAATAACAAGATGGTTATTTAACTATAAATTATTAAAAAAAAAAAAGAATCTAAGAAAATACAAATGCAAATGAACAAGAAAAATAAAGGGTAGTTTCAAAATGACAAAAGATGCAAGTATGCTATGAATTAACTTGGAGACATGGTGAATTTAAATAAGTGAGCCCAAAATCATATCAAATTTAATGCAACAACACTACAAAAGAAGGCACCAAATAAAAAAAAAAAAAAAAAGAATGCAATGAATGTTTTACAAGCTATCTTAATGTAACATTCCTAAACTATATGCAAAGAAAAACCAAAAATGCAAAACTAACAAGCTTCACACGAAGACGCTTTTTCAAAAGTAAATTTAACAATTAGATTAAGGAGCCAATTACTTGGCTTCCTTGCAATGCCACCATTTGATTGGGAGCCTTTTGTACATTAGTCTTGGAGTCCATAATCAAAATTAACTAAGGACTCTATATAGACAAACCTATTATTATTCTTTTTTCTTGAGGAGTTTTTTATTAATTAATAAGTAATCTAAATTCCATGTAAATATAATATACCAAGGAGAACTTGGTTTTGGGTTTTTCAAATTAATAACTGAAGGATTAATGCAATTGAATTAAATGATAAACTATTTTTTTTGGTATTTTCTTTATAAAATGGGATGGATATAAGGAAATGAGTCTTGATAGCAAAATTAAGCTTTTCTAGCTTCTTAAAATGATTTGAAGAGATAATTTATCATGAAGTCAAATTGAAAACCTCAAACAATTGTATTGCGTCCAATTTATCTATGATCCCATTCATAATAATCTCTTAGATATATAAATTGCTAAGAAAATCACTTGATATGTGTTTAAAAATCATTTTAATGCACTTGCTCCATCTTTTGATGAGAGGACTATTGTGAGACTCAGTTCAAAATAAATCTATCACATATTATATTTATAGTAATCACATAAAATGCAAAATTTCATTTATTCATAAGTTCCAATAAAAAAATTTAACACAACAGCAATACATCATAGACAAATAATCACTTATCTAAGTCTCACAAACATTTATCAACACAAAATTAATCCAAATTAAACATAATACAATATATAAATTGTGCTAATAGAAAACTAATAAAATCTCATTTGTAATACATTGAAGCTCTAACCACCTTCTTTACCACAAATATCAAGCAAATTAGCCTCTTATAAACTTAACCATAGCCAAAACATCTTCAAAACAAAAAAAATTCCTGGAAAATAGGTATTCATTGAATCTTAAAGTGGAAAAGATAGGGGAAGAAGCTTGCCAGAAAATGCAAACACTCGTTGGAAAATGAAAGACTCGCCGGAAATATGGAATTAGAGCTGTAGAAGGAGAAGCTGAAGGTGATGGTGGTGGTTTTAATTGTGAATCTGAGTTGGAGAAGAAGACAGAGATATGGTGGTAAGAGAGAGAGATTTCCAGCGATGGCAGTAAGTCCGGGCACTGTGATGGTGGTGGTTTTTTTAGGGGAAAATACTTTTAAAGAAAATGATAAAATAGTAAAAATAGCTCATTAATCCTCTATTTTTCTCCCTTACTATTTTTTTAACTCCCAAATAATGGGAGGAAATATCCTCTATTTCCCTTTCTTCTCCTACCCTTCAAACTCTCTGCATTCCTTTTCTTTCCTTCCCCTCCAAACTCTCAAACAAAGCCTTAGAGAACGATACTCACCAGCAACCGTGGTGGAGGTTGAAGCTGCCGCTGAGGAAGAAGAAGGGTTAAGGTGGAGGGAGCTAGAGAAAGTCTTAGGTTCTTAGCTCTGACCATTTTTTTGTCCAAAACTGATCCGCGGCGTCATGTGTAAAAGAAAAAAATCTGACCTAAATGAGCCAGGGACCATGTGCAAAATTTAAGAGCTCGTGAAGAAACTAAAGTGAAACTTTCAAATTGTTTTTGAGGTATAAATGTCATTTTCAGCATATAAAAGTACTTTTCTGTAATTTTGTCTTCCCCTTGTTGTAATACCCTAATTTTTCAATTCTCATAAATTTTATATTTTATGGATAAATTAGCAAAAATACAAAGGTAAATATGTGTCTCAAAGAAATATAATTTATTTAATATATTTTCTTCCAAATTTAATCAAGAAATTCATATAAATATGATATTTGATTGGTAGATGAAGAGTAAATGGTTATGAGGTAGATTACCATGTGATATTTGCTTGGAAGATGAGTCTTAGTAGATGAACTTTTGTATGGTAGATGAACAAGTAGATAGACATATTTATGGTAGATAGACATATTTATGGTAGATGGGTAGTTGGATTAACATGTGATTTTTGAAAAGAGGTTGAGACCCAAAACTCTATAAATAGAGCTTGAATTCCTCTCCATTCTTCACACTAAAACTCAAATCAAGATAGAGAGTAAGGCAAGATAGGAGCAAGAAGAAGAAGGAGTAAGAACTTCAAGAGGTAAGTTCTTGAGCTCTAACTTGTAGATTTTTTGTAGAATTATAGTTTAAATTCAAAAAATTGTAAAGTAAATTTTTGTACATGTTTTTAAGGTCTCTAGTGAGTTTAAAACAAAAATTAGAGTGAAAACAAGATGAAAAATAATTTTTAAGATCAAATGAATAATATTGTGAAAGTTGAGAAAATTCCCAGATTTCAGTTTTTCTGGAGTCAGTCACGTTATGGGAATTATTTTAAATAGTAAATGATCTTTAAAAATCATGAAATTTCCAGATATAAATTAGACATCCGGGGCTTTCTATTGATATATAATTTGTAACTTTTTAAGCTCTAACTAATGAGTTATGAATTTTTGAAGTTAAGCCATTTTTACTGGAATAAAATCTGGCAACGTTGAGAAACGTAAAAATTGGGAATGACTCACTAATTCTGGGTGAAAATGAATATTTTTCCTAAAAAATAGACATCCTAATGGTTCCGGGGAATTTTACGGATTCTCGTTTCGATTTTTCTAGAATTAGTTATGATTTTTCAAAGTTAATGAAAAATCTGCCCAGAAAATCTGTAGTGACGTTTTTCAAGAAATGTAAGGGCAAAATTGTGATACAAAGCCACCAGGGGTAGAGAGGTAAATAGAGGTGGAAATATATCTTAAGATATTATTCTAAGTGACATGGTGATATGTTAGGATATCCGGGAAGTCCAGGGTCGGATTTAAAGGTCGGACGTTTGACGATTGCCTGGTGAAAGGTACGTTCGCGTACTGGTAACTTTAACTCTCTTATGTCTTGTATGACTTTGATATGATTGATTGAATCATGTGTGCTTACATTCAGTTGGCTGTGGATTGTTGTAATTATATGATAATGCTACATGCTTGTTTTCTTAGCACTGAGGAACCCGTGATTAGGTCATGAGGCACTGGTGAGTGCTGGTAACGATACATGTGCTGTAAGCCATTGTAATCGGGTACCAATGTCTATGTTGAATGTATGTTTGTTGTGATTATCTATCATATACTGTTTATACTTTTCATATGAGGTTAACTGTTACTTGAGATTCAATGGGTATTGAATCTTAGACTTGATTAAAGGTTCAGGGAAGGAAATCCGGACCTGGGAAGGCGAAGTGGACAGAGTTGTGAAGAGGCACCAGTCGAGACAAGAGCTTGAAGAAAGTTATGAGGGCCTAGTTTCCGGCTTGAATCTAATAAAGTTATTTTAGACTAATTGGTGCTTAAACTAAGAAAATGTTTGTCTGTGGGTTGTCATAAGTCGCCGTGAAAGACAGGGAGACTCTCATTAGACTAAACACCGATCTAGCCAATATGTCTGACTAACTATATTGGGTTCCAAGCCAGGTCTACATAATGTTTGGTTTACCAAAGAGCTGTATGTAAGTCTCTGTATAATGTATCACATGAATATTTTTTCGGAAATTGTAATATAACCAGCTTATGCCTGGACATTTTATATCAGTTACTCATCGTCCAAACGTTGTGCATGCTCTCCGTTCCGTTTTACTCTGATATGTACACCGTTTGTGAGTCATTGGACACAATAAATGACATGGAATTTGGGGTGTTACACTTGTTGTTCACAGATTTGTAATTTTCAGAAATCCTGGGGACTTTTCTATAATTTTCCTCAGTCCTCAAAATAGTAATTCTAACCCTCCAAAATCTGAAATTTTCTTCTTGAACATCTACAACGTAAAATTAAGCACAATGTAACATAAAAAATCTAAGAAATTATTTGCATTAACTAACAAATTATGATATTTTGCTTTTAATTACATTGAATTTAATATAAATGTCTCTAACTCAAATCAAATTAATGCTTAACCATTAAATAATATATTAGAAATTGTATTTAAAATTCTAAATTAATCATTTAAAAAAAAAAGACTATATATAAAGATACGGTTCAATCTGTTTTGTATTTCCCTCCACTCCATGTAGTGACGCGGTTTATGTTGGAAAACAAAGGTCTGATGTTACACATTTTTTTTAAAAAAATAAAATAAAAAAATAAAAAATCGCTAAAAAAACCAGAGGCAGGAACTTGTGGAGTCCAATGTCCTTGTTACATCCTTTTTCTTAAAACTCAATGAAAAACTGATGCTTTATTATTATTATTATTATTTTTTGTCTGAAAGAGAAATTGATGTTTATTCCCAAACAACAGGAAAGCATGTAACAATGATATAAGGAAAAACATCTAATGTAGACCTAAACTTGTGAAAGGAGAAGACGAAAAGCTTTAAGCTCAATAGCTTATTTGGCAAAACAGATGAAAAGAAGATAATTTTCAATTAAAAAAGCTATTCTGATATTTAACTCACTTAGATGAACAGAGAGGCTTATCGTTAATCTCTATCGTAGCTGAAGGGGTGTTGCCCTTTACATACTAGTCTCAGTTCTCATATTACAATGACACGTGTCTCAGTAAACTTGAACAGAACTGTAACCAATCTTTTTACTCGAACAAACTCTGTTATAGTCTAATAATCAAATCCAACATTACGTTTATTCATAAAATTTAAATGGGTAGAGGTGTATCAGGAACTCTTCACTCAAGTAGTTGGCCTAAGATAATCCAGTTTGATATAGTTTTTTTTAAGTATTATTTGGGAAGTCGGTTGTAGAACGCAGTTGATTTTCTATTTCGTAGAACAAATTCTGGGTGAAATATTAATATAATTTACTTCATGGTTTTTCAAAATAAACCATGAAGTAAATGAGAATATTTTAGAAAGTAAAAAAGTTAAATTTAAATTCCATGGTCTTTTATTACAACCGTAAATATTTGTCACCATACTTCACATGTTATCTTAACAACCGAAAAGTATTGCTTCACGTAATCTCCGCTTCTTGATATTATACAATTTCCTCTTGAACCATAAAATATTGGATAGTATAAATTAACTATTTTGTAATAGTGCTATGTAAATTAAATAAAAGTGAAAGTGTTTATTCTCCTCATTCAGCAAGACATGAACCACAACAGTAGAATTAATAGAGAAAATTAATCAGCATTTTTTTTTTCATGTGTCACGTGATTTATTTTAATCAAATCTTTTGCAAAATTAATTTCCCCCTGAATGAGTTAGCCCCAGTGGACAGTCCCTTCAAAAATATATGCTAACATTTTTGCAAGGCTTTTATGTGTTCATGTACAACTGTGTCTCCGTATATTTTACTACTGTATTGAGTCTTTAATATAAGAATTAAAGATCTAGATAACTAATTTGGTATATTAATAAAATTAGTTATGCTAGTTATTTTAATAACTATGGGTTTAGTTTTTTTAAAATATTACTGTCTTTCATCATAATAAGTACCAACACCCCCCACACAACTGCATTGGTGTAGCAATTCACTAACATGAAAACACATCTTCACCCTCCACTCATCCAAATTGTTAAGAAATTGAATAAAACACAAAACAACATAAAAGAAAATAATTGTATTTCAAATCTACCGATAAAAAATAGAAGTCTCATTGCCCAAAAACACAACATGAACCACAACTACATCAATAGTTGTACTCTTATATAGTTAGCATCATTGAATTAAATAATCCTAAGTATGTTAAGTTTGCTTCAAATTGAATAATTTTGAAGTCATTCAAATATTATCAAAACATTCACAACCTCTAACTCGATGATTTATAACAACATAGCACTAATTAACCTTGTTGCCTAATTCATGAATACATGCCAATCAAGATGTTACATTTGGAATGAACAGATTAAAAAAAAAAAAAAGAATTTATTACAATTGAACTTAAATACAACCTACTGACATTATTTTATTTACATCACTCTACAAACCCAACATGAAAAATTCTCAACATCATTGTTGCTAACAACATTGACGCGTTCTCACCTAGCCATCAATATATCAAAATTCCTTGCGTACATAAAAATATCAAAACATACTTATTTTAATATATTGGCGAATAAATTTCATATTTCCAAGCAAAGCATCTCCTTTGATGCCCTTGTGATACGGGGGAGTTTATTTCACTTTCATTTCATCAAAATTCTTTGTGCAAAATATATTAGTCTAATGCAATAAATCAATTTATTTTCCCTGCAATCACGGACCAAGTTACAATCTCCTGAATACATCAATAATATATGTAAAGTTTTGTATTGAATTCCGGAACTCAAATTAATAGATCTAGCATTTCATGATTAAATTTTCTTTCACCATTTAAATCGATGAGAAGGATGTGACACAAATCATTAACTTCTCATTTACAAAATGAATGTAAAATTGGCAGAGTTTAAATTCATTAAACACAATTTACATTATTTATCATCAATGAATAAAGTAATACAATGTGAATCACAATAATGAAATAAAGGGTTATATATGTGTTAACTTAGATAATCATATAATGTCATCTAATATTGTTACCATAAAGTAACAATAATTGCTTGAGCATTGCATACAAAATCAGCAGGTAAGCTGAGGATGATCGAATTCATCCCAATGTAACTAATGGTACCAATTTATTGCAATCTGAATGTATAGTAGAAACCGATAGACGAAACTTCTTTTAGATTACTGCCAACCAAAACCTCTGCAATGTCCAAACTCAAAAGGACTAATTATAATGTAAAACAAATTAATTAATGTGAAGTCCATTGACTTTGTTCCAATCTGGCCATTTGATATATCCAAGACATTGTGCAAAGCACACTTTAAATGAAGGCTAGTAGATAGCAAAAATTCAGTTCAAGACATTACAAAATAATGCCCTAAACTGAAATTAGTTACCTAAAATGCCAACAGTTCAAACTTATTGGAATCTTGAAACAAAACGCAGATAACAACAAAATAAAAACCAACAAATGAAAATGTTCTCTTGTTGATTGAGTCTCAGTCCATATGAAGCAAAAATTAATCAATATTACTCTATACATTCAAATTAAAATTGAGATTTTCAAAATAAGTTTCTAAAATCTTTATCCAATTCAACTTTGCTAGATTCCATACTCAAAACACAGCTTACTGACTTAGCAAATGAATTACACAAAATACATATGTATAAAACACAGAAGAGGTTGTGTTTTATCCTAGGAATTGAGAGCCAGATCAAAGCACAGAAGTAGTAAATTTTCCTTTTTCCTTAACAGAAAAGCATTAAGAAGCAATGAGAAGCATCAAGGAATATAATTTCTCTCAAAAAAGCAAAAGACGAAATTTAAGTGAATAGCCTTATGATCAACTTAGGTACATTAGAAAACAGTGTGTATGGCTTTAAATTGTGATTAATAAATAAAGACATAAAGTTATAGGAATCATAATCAATTCATAAACCAACAAAAGAAAGTGATTGCAATGAGTCTTACTCAGACTCATAATAGTGATGGTCTTGTATCATGCAAAAATAAAGTAATGACTTTATCAAATATGTACATTGAGATATTGAATATTCACCTAATAAAGTTGAATTATGAGTTCATTAGTCATGAGAAACCACTTACCGGAGTGTTAAATAAAAAATCCAACAAACCCATTCCATGATAGAGGGGGCAAAAAAAAAGGGAATATAAGATTAAATACAATAATCATATTAAATCAAATAACCCTACCGTTTTAGCATTCATATCTTCACCCAGTTCCTACAGTTTTGTACTCAATCAATTAGAATGTACACACTAAAAAAATACAAACCACATCACCCTGATTGATTTAGACATAGTAGAATAGTGATCAAATTACAAGAACTAATCAGTTAATGAGAAGTGTGTGCTTAGCTTAAAAAGTAACATAATTTAATCTAAGTTATAAAAGACTGAACAATAACCAGTTTTCAAACTACATCCAACATTTAAAACAATACGTTGTTGAAGCTGACCATCCCCAAAAACGGAAAAAAGTAACCTACAATACCTACATGACAGTTGACACACTGTTCTACAATCACCTACCGAAAACAGCCCATAATTGATAGATTTGATTTCGAAAATCTTCAATTATCTCTTGCTTCTACATATCTACCTACCGCTCTATGAATTCCTCTGTTTTTTTCAATCAAATCCTACATAAGCAATACAATATGAGAACACAAACTCCTCTTGCTTCTGTGAAGTATGAGAATTAAAAATGATATGAAAAGCACCACCACATGATTCCAAAATAATAGATATAAACCAAAATAACCAATCATTTAGGATGCTTAGAAAAATAGTAGATTGGTTTTTTTATTTAAATCATATCATGCTTTTAAGTGAGATTTGAAAAGGAAACATTATAGCAAGGTTTCAAAAACTTGAACTTTCTTATTGATACTTTTATCATCTATGATTACATGGAAGAGGTTTTCTTATTCTTAATTAAGTCACTCATGTGTTGCTGTAAATATGTGATTCCAATCACATTGTATCAGACAATGATTTTACATAGCTGTAAATACATCTACACATATATAAGTGTCAGTTGACAGAATGGTAAGAAGAGAGTGCATATAATGTATCTACCTACACAACACATTTGTGCGATTAAGAAGGTGCAAGGAAGCATCAGCAATAATTACAAATCAACTCAAAACAATAAATACTACACTATGAAATGGTGCAATGTATTCCTTAAAGTTAAACAATAGTGATGCAAGAGGTGATGTCAAGTGAACTTACTCCCTTAATCAAAATATGCTAAAACCATGAAATATATTTTATCAGTTAAACAGTCTTTTTTTTACAGATATTGCCTCTCTTTTGAGGGTTTGTTTCTTAAAGATCTATCACCTTCTGAAGCTTGAACTTTATTCTCATTCTTCTTGGTAGGTGAATCACTTATGAAGGACGAGATCGATAAATCTGGAGCAAGTGCATGTTGAGATAGTAGGAAATTTTTGGCATCCCCATTTTATAAGTCTATAATTAACAGAACAAATTGAATGAACAAAAATATACACTTAACGTATCATAAAATCTGTCTAATTGACTATTAACTATTTCATCCTTCAGCTTAAATGCAAAAAGATTTTAAAACATGATAGATTTGCAATATAAGAGTAAATTTAAGTCACTAAGATCAAATAAACTTATGGAAAATGTAGCAAAGACATTCAGGCATGAAGCGAATATTTGAAGCTTGACCCCATATAAGAAGGTAAAGTCCTATGTAAATCAGCTCTAGTTGCTGTTTGCTATAACCTTCTGGAAACCTGTGAAGTATTTTAAAAATAAAATTTTACCCACCAAATTAGTTAAAATGCTCCTGATAAGATAATATTAGATGAAAATTCATTAAAGAAAACCCATTTAGCCTCACTCTATGATCTTTAAAGTTAAAAAATACACTCACCTAAGATTGGATTTACAACGCACATAATGACACCATGAATTATAATTCTTGAAAATTGTAAACAACAACTACTCTACGGTGTCTTCTTTGAGCTGCAATAAGCTTCATATCATTATCAATATGATCATCTAAAAGTGCAAGACAAGATAGCTGAAACAACAATAGTTTGCAAGAAATAATAGTTCATCTCAAGAGATGCGGCATTCTTATTAATAATATCAATATTGGCAAGTAACAGGATAAGATGCTCCCTCTGATTTGCCACATTTCCTTTCTTTGGACCACAAATATACCATGGAGATTTAGTCAGATCATTCAAAAGGAATTCATATGGCAAAAATATCTAGAAGTGTTTGGATTTGACATATGAACATAAAAGGTTAAAAGAGACTAACTTCAATTCAGATGGAGTCAAACACAAACCTCCGGAAACATACCAGAAATATCAATAATAACTATAGCGAAGAAAAGAGTTAAATGGTGTGAACTGTGAAGCAATAATATTGGTTGTCATGTTGACTGCCAAAGCCTTTCGAATGATGATAGAGTTTATTATGATTTTATGCATTCCAGTATTGTTAGTGGAACTTGAGCAGTATTTTCAGTGCGATTGACTTCTGTTTCTTGATTCCTTCTTGTGCTGCACAATATTCAAAATATAAAGACAAAATGCCTTCAGGAAACTTCAATTCATCCTATTCCTTCCTATCAGCTTTCTTTTTCTCGTGCATTAAAAAAAAAAAACATTGCAATAATTCAAGTTCTGGACATTTAGGTAACCTAGAATCTAACCAGTTGTGGTGATTTGGAGTGAGCAAGTCCAGCCCATGCACATTACTCAGCTTGCAGCAACTTAAAATCCTCTTGTTCTTTCAAAATTTTAATCGGGTCTTCTTTGCTTAGAAGCTGCTCCAAAGCTCTTGAAAAATTGAGACCTACTCCCTCTAGTCCTTATTATAAGGCACCAACTAACAAATCACACAAACCAATAAAACAGTTAAAGTCAATAAAGTTGTCTTATAATTTAAGTAATTTCCAATATTACCCCTACTATTTACACTAAACTCTAATATTATATTATTATTACTCTCACCTACTACCCCTATTAATTATGGGCAAACATGGAAAAAAATAATCAATACTCCTTGGAAACAAGCAAGTGCCTTATAAAAATGACCAAATACATTTGGTAGTTGGTGCCTTATAATAAGGACCAAAGGGAGTATTTTGCAGGTTCAGTGAGCAACTTCCAGACAATCCTAAAGTTAGTCCTCAATCACTATCCTGTTATTTTAAAATAATTCTCATCTGAAAATACGTATGGGAACCTTCTATCCACCAAAACCTGAAGACATCCTAAAACCTTACTCATTACAGCTTTAATTAGTAATTCCTCCTCGTAAGTAATTTTTTATTTCACGTGTTTGACCTGCACCATCTTTCATGCCAAACATTAACGCTTAACAGACCTAAGTCCAAACTCTCTTCTACCAAAGTAATTAATACAATTTTTAACATAATTTTTTTATGGATTGGGGTCGAGTATTACCTGAAATCCAAAAATAGGGGAGAGCCAATCAAGTATGTCATTTACTTTTATAACCCTCTCCATAGGCATTGTAGAACCATCATTGGAGACAGCAACTCTTGAATGAATTATGGGCATGGGAAGATTTTCCACTCTACGTACGTAGTGCATTGAGTGCTGCTTTGATCTATAATTTTGAAATAGAAGAGACAAGCACATCGAAAGTGAAATTTCAGGAGAATATGTCATTTGCAGATGCAAAATGGCCACTGCATTTATTTCCAGACGTACAAACCTCAGGAACTTCCATGATTGCTGGTTTAACACCGACAGCATACAATGGAAGGATGTTATAATGTTCATATTGTCCCTTTTTATTCTCAACATCCATTGCATACATTTTTGTCTGTTGATAAAAGAACATCCTCACAACCAATTCTTGCTATGTCTAAAAGGGATTCGACATAATTGAGTTAGTAAAACTAAACATGCATATCAAACCTTCCCATCAATGTTGCCTCTGGCCACCATAGCAGTCAGCACATCAAACAGTATAGTTGCAATTCAATCTGAAAAATTTTAGCCATCTACTCCCTTCAAAAGCCACATCAAAAAGGGTAAGACCAGGAAAATGATGAAAGCTACATAAAACTTGTAAGCATAGAAGTTCGAATGCGTAAGGTATGTTTGGCAGAACTTAGGGGCCTTTGTTCATTCTTTCTCCCCTTTCTAATTCATTTTATTCTTCAATAAAAAACAACCTGAAGAGCTTAACTACGAGAAAAACTCTCAAGGATACTGACAACTGACAAGACACTTGGAGAATAATCAACTTCTAACCAATAATACAAGCACTTAATTTGTTATAGACATTCTTAAGATATTAATAAGTTTCTCAACAAAAAGACATCTTCACGGTCTCTTGGAAAATCCGCCTTCTCTGACATTTTCTGTTACAGAATCATAATTCTGTAATGAGAAAGAAGAGGAAAAGAGAGACACAGAACAGAGAGAGAAAAGAGAAATCAATAATGTTCATTAGTCATTCATCTTAACAAGCATAATCCTTCAATTAGCCTAAGCCTTATATATATAGGTAGAGGCTTAGACTCCCAAGGCAATCTAACAACTAACTAATCCTATAACTAACTACCTAACTAATAACAGCAACTAACTACCTAATATATATATTTTTAGTTTACATATCATTTTCTTCATGATATTTTGGCAGTATGACAGCAGCTCCCTCGTATCACTTCTTGAACTCCAATTTTCAGTCAATTCCCCTTCCTGCAACCAATAAATACAATGAATGTTTCAGGATGTAAACTATTAGATATTTTTGGTCAGCATATTGCATCAACTAAACTTTATCTTGATCGACTGAGCACTCAAAAAAACTATTGTCCGGTGCTAAAATTATTTGCCCGGATAAAAGGGAAAGTCACTAACAAAAGGAAAAGAGATTTAAGGATAACATAAATATTTAAGGAATGGATCCACACCACATACATCTTCATTGCCATCTCATAGACACCAATGAGAAGTAAGAAATGTCACCTATGCGAATGAAAATAAAGGTAATAATACAAGATTATTCCCTCTGGAATGTGAAAACCCACAGAATTAATGCATCTCGCAACTCGCATGCATTTGACTCCCTGACATTCATGAAAAACACAACTCGTTTGTTTGACAGACACAGAGGCCAGTCGCGTAGTCTGTACGGAAGAAACAAAGGCTAACGACGTCGTTAGCGTGAAAGAAGCAGAGGCTATTCACGACGTTTGTTCGAAAGAAACAGAGGACTTAAGATTTTGTTCGCGACAATTGTTAAAGAAACAGGGGACCTAAGTTTTCTTCGCCATAATCACGATTTCTTCCTTCGCGATGCATTTTCGTGCAAAAACAAAAAGAACATCAATGGAGTTGCAAGAAATAATACCCACCTAATACCCTAATAGAAAAATAACCCTAGCCGCCAAAGGAAAAGCCAAACCCCATCAAATCGAATCAGGAAAAACGACTAGATCATAAATAGAATGAGATTCAAAACATTTACAGGACCAAGCCAACCTTCTCCTGAAGAAGACGAAACTCCGTATGATCTCTCCCCTCTTGAATCTACTTACGAAGCTTCTCCAACTTCTTTTGCTCGGCATCATGCATTTGCTCCGCCTTCCACACGTTCTCGATGTTCCAGGACACCCCATATGGAAGAAGAAGACATTGAGGTTTGGTTCGGGGAACTATGGAAGGGAATGAGAACTTTACCAGCGCCAAAAACACGTTTGTGGACAGAGTTCCGGTAAATCTCGATTCTCAGCCAGCTTCAAGCTTCCATAAATGTGGGAAATTGGAATCCCTCAAAAAATAAATGGCGGGATTTCAAAATATTATAGAGAATTTGAATTAATGGGATGAAAAAGTCCTTCAAAAGGTAGTTATCTATTCTTCGTCCTCAAATCACTCTCCTTCCAAAGACACAGTCACGATAAACTTCAAGAGAGCTCTCTGGTCTTCTCATTTCCAAATCACTCTCCTTCCAAAACCCCTCTAAAATATAAACCAGATGGGACGAAAGTGACAAAACAAGCTAGTGGCAATAGTCAAAAGTGAAAACAAAATAAGAGGCAATGAATTTCGAATCAAGCCCTGGTTATTCCTTCTTTGAATTGTATGTATGAAGGTCGAATCTAGCAAGAGGTAAGAATGAATGAGTTATTGTTGTTTCTTTGACTTGGGGATTGAGGCGTGATTACGATTTGGGAAGGAAGTTTAGTTATTTTTATTTTGCATTTTTAAGCTGTATGTGTGTGAGTTGGGTTTATTTTTAAAAATGCGACTTGCTTCTATTTCTGTGTCCCCTTCATTAAATTAATATTAGAACAATTTACTTCCACCCCTTCATTAAGTTTAGGTTTGCCTAGCAATTATTTCCCTATATGCTCAGCTCAGCTGATATACAAGGCATTATGAGAATTTTACCTTAACTTCCCACTTACTTCCTACAACTTAAATTTTATTCCCATGTCTACCAAATAGCTTAAACTTTTTAAGTTCCCTCTTATCTTCCCTTATCTTCCCTTTTTTTTTCCACATGATTCAGTGATGAAGAAACTTTTTTATGGTTGGGTTGTCCCAACTATTCAATCTCTTGGAATAATGGTTGGTGTTAGAGATTGTTGGTATTGTTCTTAATAATAGTGTTCTGCTATAGCCTTGTGTGATGAGCACAAACTCAAAAGGAGAGCTCAATCCCCAAAAGCTAGTCTATGAGGAGGGATAACCCAATGTAGGACTCATTACACCTTGATGGAACCATTTCAATTGTGCAATTAATAAAGATATATGAGAATAAATATTATTAATTTGGAAGAAAAAGTGCATTCTTATATTTTAAATCTAACACATCCCCCAATTATCTCGTTAGTCAAAGGTAGTTCTAATTAATAAAGAAAACTTTTGAAAATTTCTTTAAATTTAAGTTTTCAAATGCATAATCTCAATATATTAGATATCGATTAAAAAGAAAAAAAATGTTAGGAACTTGATTAAAAATTAGTTATTAGTTAAAATTATAAGGAGTTGTAGATTAATTATCCCTACAAATTTTTAAAATTTATCATGACATAATTTGTTAAGAACTACTTGATGCATATAACTCTATTTTCGATGGGACAATCCCATTGCTTGCAAGTATGCTCCCACTTATCTAACGTATAGTATTAAATTATATATTAGTATATAAATTATGTAAATTAATTTAGAAAATATGATAAAAATAAAAGACAAAATCGATCCAAATCTTATGTTTGAAATCAAATTAATCTATAATTAGCTCTTAATTGGGGGACTGGAGGTAGTATTAGATAAGAATTTGTCTAGCTCCTCAAATCTAGATGCTGCACAACTACTGTAATATGCTAAGATATGTAATGCTTCCTCTGCTTTGTCATTTGCATTTCTTTGTTACCTCATAAGCCGCGTGCATAATAATTGAAATAATTGTCAGGATAAACAAATAACTTATGCTCTAACAATATATATATATATATATATATATATATATATAATAGACACATTTTATAGAGTATAAAATATAATAGAGAAAAATGCATTAAAGATATTAAAAAAAAATTAGATTAATTAAATAAATCAAAGAACACAATTTTTAATGTGGAAAACTCCCTAATGTGAGATATAAAAACCACGGGACCCAATCCAGAAAACCTTCATTATGACTAATATTTACAACAAGTCTTCCACAATTCTTGACTCAAATCAGACTCTCTCTCTCTCTCTCTCTCTCTCTCTCTCTCTCTCTCTTTTTGGATAACTCAACCACTAATCACTGTCAACTTTGTGGAAATCACCACAATAATAATACTGAAAATGCAAACTACATACACAACCCAAATTTGACTACGATGTAGAACTTCTTTTTAATCAAGGAAATTAAAATGACAACCTCAAGTGGTCAAAGCTTTTGTTTAAAATGAACTCCTGATAGCAATTATGTTTTCTTCAAAATAGTTAGACAATAAGACCACTTAGAATTCACATTTTCTAGTTGAGACTTTTCTTTCTTCACTGCTTCCAGGTCATCATTCTCAAGTTGTTTAAACACACTAGGCATACAAGCTCTTAATGGGTGACCTTAGTTTCATCCTGAAGTGAATAAGAATAAGAAAAAATTATTCTTACTAAAATAATCTAGTAAGAAAATTTGATATTTTCTCCAAGAAAAAAAATATAGAACTGTACAAACAAAGTTATAAAATGGTAATCGACATAACAATTATAATTAATTTTTTCAAAGAAAAAACATTATATTCAGAAAACAAAGCAATAAACTAGAAACATACTTGTTCATCTAAAAGGTCTGATTAATTGTGAGCGATTCAATTTTGTTTCACCAGTACTTGAAGTTGCTATTTGAGGCTTCTCGGATGTAGAGATCGAAGGAATCTAAGATCAGAAAAATAGAGAAATTAATGTCAATGAAAGTCAGTTAATTGTCAATAGTGTAAAAATTGAAGGAGGGTATATGGAAAAAGTAATAATTTACCAATGGAGGGCTCTTTTCACTAGTGGTTGATGGACTTACCATTGCCATTTTATCTGATCTTTCTCCAACAGATGTTTCAATATCCTGTACAGCATTGAACGACATCAATTTCTTATTCCTGTGATAGTAAAGCATTAGAATATAGTCTTCCGTAGATTGTTTATTAACCTTTTGTGAATCATGAGGATGCATATCATGTTCTGTTTTGGGGAGCACTTTGTGATAGAGTGTGATTCCCTTGGCCTTAATGCCAACCAAATTATCCTAAATATACAAAAAAGCACCATGAAATTATGTCATTTATCATAAATTCTACCCTTATCAAGAGATACTGTATTCTTACATGTGGACTCTCATTTTCTGAAGGAACAACAAATGCTGTTGGTGATAACTTGCTTGATTCTGGTTCCACGATTTGATTTGTTGTGAGAGCTACTTCATCTAATTTTGAACCTTCTTGAGAAGTTGGCTCCATTGTTTCCTTTATAATGTGTTACATAGCACAAATAAGTCATTCAGCTTGCTGTTAGTTATAACTCCATCTCTTCAGCAGGAGTAATCTTTACTAGCCAATTTATTTTTTCAATATATAACCAAGAAGGTGTTTGTTGGGGATTTGCTCTTAAAATATCTGATGAATTAGATTATGGTTTGAATGGTAAAGTATGATAAGCTTACTTTAGGAGATTCAATTTGTGAAGGACCAACAAATGGCACAGGTTTGTTGGTTTGTTCTGAATCCTTGCCCTGATCAGCTTCTGATTCTGGGCTTTCTTCATGACTTGCCTCTTCTATTTCCTTGATCTGTAATATATAGGAGACCACAAAGAAATTCAAAAGTTGTGGCTTTAATTTATTGATATTGCTTCAAAATTTGGAAGCAATCAACATAAGTAAAAGAGAAATATAGCTAGTGGCTGCTTACATGTGATAGATTATAAGAATGTATGCTATACATACATTTGATGAGCTATTGTTTTGTTTGGTTGTTGGCGGATCTCTCTTTACAATCTTCTCTGCCATTTCTCTATACCTCTAAACAATAATAGCATATATTAAATAAATTGGAATGAGTAGAAGTCATTCTTTAATGAAAATATTAAATTGTAGAAGACCAAGTGAAAAAAACTTGTGGAATAAATGAATTAATTTGTAGAAAATTAAATTGTTAAGGTGGAACATTTTTATTGAACTTGAACATTTTAAGTTTGGTTTATGAATCGCGAATAGTAGTGTCCATTTTAAGGCAAAAAAAAGTACGGGGTCCTTTTGCTTTTTCTTTCATTTTATTGGAACATTTTATTTTGGTACTTACATCGACAATCTTTTCAAAATTATGAAGTTCATCCATGTCGCCTTTGTTCCTCTCAGATTCTTCCAACCAGTCCCAATAACCTAACAAAACAAAACAATTCCAAATATATATGGCAATGCTAAAAATCATATCAAGTACATATGTAGCAATTGTAAATAATTAATTAGCCATTTGGATGCTTACTGTCAAGGAACTTATTATAAGCTGAAGTTAAAGAGATATTGGGACAATTCTCTAATGCACGGATCATGACGGTTTGGAAATCAATTGCAGAGCAGATAGTATGAAGTTTTGGTAGATTTTCAAGAAGCATCACAAATAGCTTTGGGAAGACATGCTTGATGTCCAACTCTTGTTTGGTGCCCTGCTTCCTTTCAAATACTTGCTCAAGCTCTAGCGCACTTCTTATACCCAACAACGAGAGCTGTGGGAGGCTACCACATGTGGAGATAGAGAATAGACATTTCAAGCTCTTGCAGTCTTCCACATAAATAATATGGAGATTTGGGAAATGACATTCTTTATCATCATCCTCAATGATGCGCTCTACCCCTTTACATTCTAATACCAATAGTTGTCTCAAATATGGTAGGTTTCTCAAGATAGGTGCGGACAAGATAAATTTCATTTGACGGCATCTAACGATTGCTAGCTTGGAAAGATTTTGAAAGCTCAGATGAAGATGTTTTGGTCCCACACATATGTTTCTTAACTTTCTGCCAACACCAAGGTTTCCAAACTTGAATCCACAGGACTTGCTATTTGAAGTCTTTTAAGATCATATAGTGTTTCCATCTCCATGGATCCTAAAGAAAGGTGCTTCAACTTGCACAAGTGCATCTCAATTGGCTGTATCGTAAGATATATCAGTATCAATTGCAAAGAATAAAGCGATACATCAATGAATCATAAATTAATGTTAGAAAAATAATTCATTACCCTTTTTCTTAAGAGTTGCTCTTGTCCTTTTTCCCCCTCGATTGATAAATCTATAAAATAGTTTATAGGAAGTTGCGCACATCTAGCCAAAGCGATATCTTGTAGAGACAATGCTTTCACATAATAGTTTTCAAGGCACATACTAACCATATTTGATACTCCTTCAAGGCTTAGTTTGTTGAGAGCTGAGAGATCAATTTCAATATTCTGGTGAGCTATCATCATCACAAGATTTTCCAAACATATATTTCAACTGACGAGCCCCACTGATAAGCAAAGATTCCAAGCGCACAAGATTTCTAGAACAAGAAGCTGGGAATACATATTCAAACTTTCTTCATCTGATTCTCCTATAGCTTTTTTTGATTCTGGACTATTAGGAGCACTTTTAGCAACCTAAGAAAGTCCAAGACAGGGGAAAGACACTTTTTATTGGTCTATAAATTTGGAGAAAGAAATAGAGAAGTAGGATGGCTATAGAACTGCTATAATCAAAGGCTATGAGAAGGTTATGTTGGCAACTGTGAAGATCGCTTTTTGGGTCTATAAATAATCTCTTTGGTTGAGAAGGAAGGGCAGAGAAGGATTTTGATTGGAGTGTGGCTTTGACATCAGGTGGAGAGTGCCAATCTCTTGAATGCTTGGCCAGTCTGAAGTGTTTTATGTTTGTATTGTATGTTCGTTGTGGTGTAGTTTGTTCTGTTTCTTGTTAAGTTGCAAGTGTTACTTTGATTGTATTTTATGTTTATGGGGGTAAGAACAATTGTTTCCCTTTGATCTTTGTAACAACATCATCATTCTTATGTATTTCCAATCTTTTTCCTTGTTTTCATCTATTTTTCTCTTGTTCCTAGTATAAAATAGGTAGGGTCATAACAGTAATATATAGGGGACCACAAGGAAATTAAAAAGATTTGGATTTAATTTGGAGGTAATCAAGAAGGTTATAAGTAAGAGAGAACTATAAACCATTGTGTTCGTGTTGTTCACAAATGCTTTTTCCTTTTTTCACACTCGCACCAAGAGCATCCTCAACATGGCCTTCTCCATTTAACAAAGGAGCCTGATATAAACAGCGGTAGCATGAAGTTATGATAAAATAATACAAATATGCAGCTATTTTTACTAATAGTAAACAATACGGCTCATTCTTCATATTTCATGAGATCCGAAGATGATAGAGGAATCATAATTGGTCTTTTATCAAAACCTAGTGATTACATAAAAATAACAGAGTTATTATATGACAAACACATATGTCTCTTATTATCAGAGATGTAATAATGAAATGAAATGATGAATGAAGTTGTTAAGGATCCAGTTCAGAATATTAGGCGCCAATGTGACAAATTTCATGGTTGGCCAGAAGCCATATTTTCTCATAGATCCTCAAAAACTATTGAGAGCTTTGAATTGAAGCAAGGCGTCATATAGTGGAGCTGCAACTCAATCAACTACTAAAAACTTGAAGCTAGATACAATTTAGAATACTAAGTGATACACATAATACATGTATGATTATGCATGATCTATATACAGTACCATTAATCATAAAACAATCAAGATATGTTGATAGGGAAAACATAAAACCACTTAATCTAGACCTATGTGGGCCAGCGATGCAGATACATATAGTGGCAAAGGTTTTGTTTTATTATGCTAAAAGCAGGCCTAGGTTTGGGAAGATACGTGAAAAGTCTCAATAGGATCAGAACCCAGGCATTAAGGACGGATTTAAGATATGAATATTTGCAGAGCCAGAGATTCATACAAATCTCCACTTCACAATCTCATACTTCAAAATGCAGGATTCAAGCCTCATACCTTGCAACTGGTTCATATCCAATAGCTTTCTTTTATTCTCCCAGATATCATTAAGCATTTATATCAAATATATATACTGCCTTGATCACCAAAAATGGCGACCTAATGTTAAACTAGGATACTGGGGAATAGCCATTTCTCAAGAGAACAATGTCATTTTGTCCATTTCTCAGGTATGTGACCTTCAGGTCTCGAAAAACAGAGTCACCCAGCCCCAGTTCCCAAAGATGAAACCACAACTTTCAATAATATGGCCCAGCAAAAGTAATCACTACAACATCATGATGTTTCAGCACTTAGTTTAGGCAGTTTTCACTTGTCATCATTTGCCTTTATACTTCCGTTCTTCCTGATTTACCTCACTATATATATATATATATATATTAGCAGGTTTTTCAACAGATTCAGATTGATCATATAATACAAATTATCTTGACTGAATCTTCATTGAGTCAAAGTCAGAAAAGAGAAAAATACATATATTAAGAGGCTTTTCTTTCCTTTTGGCTTCCAAAAGATACTCACGTGCAGCATCTTTATTCTTCAGGTGCTTTCTATCCCTTCTCTAAATCGTTTAAGATTCTGAAGGTACTCTTCTAGCTCCTTCTCCAACTTCTCAATGAACTGGCTTGTATGCTCAAGGAGCTGCTCATATAGTCATATCTATATTTCTCCAAGGCTTGGAAATTAAGGTTAATGAAATTAAAAAAATGTGTTATTTTGAACATGTAGTATCAGTCACGCTTAAAAAAGAGTATTTTCTGGTGTAAGAATATAAGTTTGCTCTGTACTATTTCATATTGCCATCTATTCTATTAAACCACCAAGCCCAGAATATAATGAGCATTTAATAAATCAAGTGTAATGAAATACTCCTAATGAATATTAATTTAGATAGCTAAAACAATACAAATCCATCCTTAAACCATAGCATATAAGAAAATCAGGAAAAGATGGCTTGTATACAGACACTTCATTTTTATAACAACATGAAGAAGATCATTTCGACATGAAATAGTGTATGAAATTAGGGAAGAATAGTAGTGCGTTCTAAATGCCAGAAAAGGATGGTGTCTAGCATACAAAACCAGGCTATGTTAACAATTAAATTGGGCCAATGAATAACACAGCTGAAATAAACTTATCTTTTGACATTGTATTGGGAGGTGACGTTACTTTTGGCGGCACAACGTTCTTTCCACGGTAGAAAATTATACAAAATGCTTTTTCTCAGTCGGGCAAGCTCTTTGGCATATTCATGAACCTGTCCTGACTTGCAAAGCTTGCAGACAACCTTAACACTGTCTCATGCCTCTTCCAATCATAATTACCCTTGGATGGAATATGCAATCAATTAGGATATTATGAAAAAAAAATATTATAAGTTTGGGAGATATTTCAAATCGAACATGACTTCTTAATTATACTAAGCTGGAGGTAGTACTAGTTGATATATAAAATTACTTGAAGCATATAACTCTGTTTTCCATGGGGCAATACCATTGCCTACAATCCTGCAAAATGCTCCCACTTAAGAGACAACTTGAAGTATCTATATATAGCATTAGATTATATATTAGTTTATAAATTAGGTAAATTAATTTAGAAAAAAAATGATAAACATGAAAGATAAAATCAATTAGGATCAAATCATTCCATAATGAGCTCTTAATTTTGGAGGTAGAGGTAGTATTAGATAAGAATTTGTCCAGCCCCTCAAATCTATAAGTACTGTAATATGCTTAGATGTGTATGCTTCCTCTGCTTATGAGTCTCCTATTCTCTAGTGCACTTTATTTCTTTACTTATTTATTTTCAGAAATACTCATCCAATCTTATTTATAGGGAAATTCGAACATTTTTCATAGACTAAAGAAAACCTTAATTATCATTAATTCTTCCATAAAATTCAACAACTTTCCAACTTTACCCCTATTTAATATACAAAATATAAAATGAAAACAAAGTCAACATAATAATAAATAAATAGTTAATTGTACAATTACTTCAAAACTATAAGTACATGTCTAAGCACCCAGCCGTCAATTACTAACTCAAATTGACGCATCTAATGGTGTTCCTTCGCGCCAGTCTCAGTTCCTTCTATGCTAAGATGTGTAATGCTTCCTCTGCTTTGTCATTTGTATTTCTTTGTTCCCTCATTAGCCACGTGCGTAATAATTGAAATATTTGTGAGGATTACCAATTAAACATAACGTACTGCTATAGTAATACAATAACTTATTTGAATTCGATAATTGAAAAATGACTCTTTAAAATAGAAAAGGATTTACACAGATATAATATATAATAGGCACATTTAATTTAGAGTATAAAATATAAGTTAGAAATTATAGGAGACCACAAAGAAATTAAAAAAGTTGCGGATTTAATTTATTGATATTACTCCAAAATTTGGATGCAATCAACATAAATTAAAAAGAAATATATCTATCGGTTGCTTAAGTTCGATAGATCATAAAAATGTGTGTTAAACACGTACATCTGATGAGTCATTTTTTGTTTGGCTGTTGGTGGATCTCTCTTTACAGTCTTCTCTTCTCTGCCATTTGTCTTAGCCTCTAAACAATAATAAAACATATTAAAGAAATTGGAATGAGTAGAAGTCATTCATTAATAAACATATTAAATTGTAGAAGACCAAATGGGAAAAAAAATTGTGGATTAAATGAATTAATTTGTAGCAAATTAAATTGTTAAGGGGGGAAATTTTTTGTGAACTTGAAAAATATAAGTTTGGTATCTGAATAGTTAATAGCAGTGTCCTTTTGAAGGCAAGTAAAAAAAAAAAAAAAAAAAGTGTACTGGGTCCTTTTGCTTTTTCTTTCATTTGATCGGAATATTTTATTTCGGTACCTACATTGACAATCTGTTCTGCACGATCAAATATATCCATGTTGCCTTCGCTCTCCTCCGATTTTCCCATCCAGTCCAAATAACCTAACAAAACAAAATAATTCAAATATATATTATAGTGAGAAAAACCATAGCAAGGATATATGTAGCAAATGTACACAATGAATTACTATTTTGAATGCTTACTTGCAAAGAACTCAATATCAGTTGAAGTTAAGGAAAGGTAGGGACAATCTTCAACTGTGCGGATCATGACGGTCTGGAAATCAATTCCAGAGCAGATGGTACGAAGTTCTGGAAGATTTCGAAGGACTATCATACATTGCATTGGGAAGACATCATTGATGTCCAACTCTTGAGTGGTGGTGCCCTGCTTCCTTTCAAAAACTTGCTCAAGCTCTGGCATCTCTGTTGCATACAATGCCGTGAGCTCTGGAAGGCTACTAAATATGGAGATGGAGAATAGACATTTCAATCTGTCACAGCAGTCCACATTAATGATACGGAGATTTGGGAAATAACATTTTCCATTATCATCCTCAATTATGCGCTCTACCTCATCACAATCTGATACCGATAGATAACTCAAATATGGAAGGCTTTTCGAGATAGATGTGGACAAGATAAATTTCATTTGTTGGCATTCAGAGATTTCTAGCTTGGTAAGATTTGGAAAGCTCAAATGAAGATTTTTTGTTCCCACACATATGCTTTTTAACTTATCTAAGCCTGTCTACAACAAGGTTTCCAAACTTGAATCCACAGGACTTTTAAGATCATACAATGTTTCCATCTCCATGAATTCTAAAGCAAGATGCTTCAACTTGCACAAGTGCATCCCAATTGACTGTATTGCAAGATATATCAGTATCAATTGCAAAGAATAAAGCAATACATCAATGAATCATAAATTAATGTTAGAAAAATTATTAATTACCCTTTCTCTTGAGAGTTGTTCTTGTCCTTTTTCCCCCTCGATTGATAAATCTATAAAATAGTTTATTGGAAGTTGCGCGCATCTAGCCAAAGCGATATCTTGTAGAGACAATGCTTTCATATAATAGTTTTCAAGGCACATACTAACCATAGTTGGTACTTCAAAAAGGCGTATGTAGTCGAAAGCTGGGAGATCAATCTCAATACTCTGGTTCTGGTGAGGTGAGTCGTCATCATCACAAGATTTTCCAAACACATATTTCAACTGACTAGCCCCTTCGATAATCAAAGATTCCAAGCGCACAAGATTTCTAGAATAAGAAGTTGGAAATACATATTCTAACTTGTCGCATTTCAAGATTTCAATGGTGCGTAATTTGGGGAAGATAGAGTTGGCGTTCATCATATGATGATGACCATCTTCCTCCTCTGTTACTATATGCTCCAGTTCATAACACCACGAGACTTCCAATTCTTCTAACAGTAACATTGATGAAGCAATTGATAGAGAAAACAATGACCTTAAGTTTGAAATACCTCTAATATTCATTTCTCTCAGATTGCAAGGGTATAACGGTGGCGTAAAAATTCCATTAGCTCGATTGCCGACATATTTCCCCTGCATCCCAAACAGAGATATGAATTCATCTTTAACAAATTCAAATGTGTATATTAAATTGTAATTTATTTTATTTGTCTCCTTAGAGTCGTATTAGCACCATAGGAGAGTGGATGCGAAAGCGGGAGGGAGAGGAAATTTTATTTCAATTTGTTTAAAAACTTATAATCAAAGAAATTTCGGTCTTATTTGTTTTGGTTTGCAATTTTTTTTTTTCAAAATTGTTTTTTAAAACAAGTTTTTGAAATTAAAAACAAAAGAATATGTTTGGATAATTGTTTAAAAAATTACGTGACTCGAGGGTAAAGCTTCCATGATAACTCAAGTTTCTCAAATGGTGAAAAGTCATAGGAGAATAAAGTAAAAAGGGTTTCACAATTTTCTCAAACAAAAATTAAGAAATGCAACAAAAAGGAAAAAACAAGAGAGCATCTAAAAATTATTTTTAGTTTTCTAGCTTTTAAAAACATATTTCTGTTTTTTATTTTGGAAACACCTAACTAAAAACAAATTACCAAACAAGTTTTTTATTTTTTATTTTAAAAAATATTTTTAAAATAAGAAAACAAACAAAGTCTTTATTTTCTGATGTCATTTACCTTAATCTTTACTACATCTCAGCAATAAATGCAAAATTATCGAGAATTTAAATGTCAAACATTTTAAATTATTCCCTATCAATTAAATGGAACTATGAAGCAACATTTAAATAGTGAAGTTTTCAAAAGAGCGAGAGTAAATTTGAGTTGATAGATTTGTGTAAATTTTTGAAAGAGTACTACCTCATATTGAGCTTACAGTAGGAAAAAGAAATTAATTTTTCGAAAGACAATGAACAAGCTGAGATTTTTAGGATAACTTACTATTTTGGATTTGGGATTATTAAGGGGTGGGTCTCTCCAAAATGGCTATTTTATTTATTTTAGTAAGTTGATGATG
Source organism: Acacia confusa (assembly GCA_037074495.1). Taxonomy (NCBI): domain Eukaryota; kingdom Viridiplantae; phylum Streptophyta; class Magnoliopsida; order Fabales; family Fabaceae; genus Acacia; species Acacia confusa. The sequence goes on along the minus strand of CM073504.1, from coordinate 7,067,210 downwards.
TAGATAAAATCACCTTTTGACTATACGATGTGAAAAGATTGTGTGGGGACGTTAATTTTTAGATTTAAAATGCTATGGGTGATATGTAAATGACTCAAAGGTTGAATTTTATTATTATTTTTTTTTTAGATGTAGTTTAGCCTAAACATTATTACCAATTTGATTAACTCAATTATTGAGAGTAATGTATGATTACTTACTCAATTAATTCTTTTTTTTTTTAATAAAATGAACTCTATTCTATTAATTCTCAATGCAAATAACCATATGTAGCATTAATAAAAATTGATGTAGGAATATATATATGTACCTGTGAGGCAATGTGGTCCGGTTGAGCTGTCTCGAATGTAGATGTCTCATCTTTACTTGTAGTTTCTGATTTTGGTAGAAAACATGATAAAAAAGGATCCCACCAAGAGACATTGTGACTTGGACCCTTGTCCTTTTCCTTTGACCTCTCACTAGTATTTGCTATTGATTTTTGTGGGAGATAACATTTAGGATATATGTTGACAAATAATGGAACATATTCAATAGACATTACTTTCAACGAACGAAGTGTGTTTTCATTTCGCATTTGATGCAATCCTCCTTGTTCTGGATATTGATCAAACAAGAATCTTAGATTCATGCAATTTGAAAGCTCTACAGTTTCTAGTAGAGGAAGGTCTTCACAAAAACAAATTGGAAATATGAATTCCAACGCTTCACATCCTTGAACACGGAGGAGTTTCAATTTTGAAAACATTGAGCCGTGACTCCTTGGATTACGATCTTCATTATCCACTTTCTCTTCTACAGATGACTCCTCATCCCTTATTATGTATTCCAACTTAGAACAATTAACAATCTTCAAGGTTTCTAGGAGCTTTAGGCTTTGAGCAGTGGATGGATGAAAAAGATACATCATTGAACACTCCTCTAAATATATGGACTTGAGGTTACCCAATACTAGCTTGTCCTTAAATAATGTGCCTTCCAGCTTTTCACAAAATGTTAACTCCAGCTTCTCTAGTTGCCTGAGAAAGTCATCAGGATATCTACCATAACATAATTCTCTCACATGCACATTAATAAGTTGCAATTCAACTAACTTGGAGAAGACATGCACTCTAGATTTAAGATGCCCGATATGGATCAAACACGTCATCTTATTACATCTATACAAAGAAAGATTGATTAAGCCATCCATAGCTCCATCTCCAATTGAAACAATGCTAGGAATAAGATTGTTCCAGCCTAATTCATTATCTCCTTCTAACTCCAGAATCTTTGCTCTTGTGGCTAGGGAATTAATTGTCTTTTTGGAAAAGAATCTTTGTAACTTGCACGGCTTAAAACATCTTTTTATAGAAGTGTCCAACTGAGATGAATCAAAGGCTGAGAAGTCACTGCCATCTATATGGTATATTTTTAATTTAGGAAGGGATATAACTTGAGGAACCCTGGCGTCACTCATTATATGATCATCATCATTTGAAACATAATACAGTTCTTCTAGTTGGGAGCATTCTGCAATCACTTCAAATGGATTGTTCTTTTCAAGAAAACAACTTTTCAAGCATAGAAATCTCAATTTTTTTAGCTCACTAACTTTATCTGGCAATTCAATAATTGAACAATTAGTCAATTCTAGAGACTCAAGCTTTTGTAAGTTTATCAACACAGATATATCACTACCAATTTTTGAATTGAGTTTGGTAGTGATAGAGCTGAAGTTCTACCATACTCAATTTTAGAATGCAAAAGCAAAACTCTAAGGCTCTCCATCCTTCCAAAGATTTCATGAAGGACACCATTTGTGTTTAACCATACTAAAAGAACCTTAAGTTTGCTACAATCAGAACATTCGGGAAAATCATCATTTATGATCCAAGAAGAATATTTCATATTCCCCATCAATTGTGTTTTTGAATTCACGATCACTTGAATCTCTTTATTCGCTACCTCCAGGGCCACTTTGCGAATCACATCATGCAACTTTACACATTCTTGATTTGCCTTCAATAATAAAGAATAATTTATGAGTTTGTTTTTTTGATAAAGCACTTGACTTCTTGATGTATCATAATTGTCGATTCCTGCAAACAACCCCAATCCTATAGTAATTCTGCCTAAAAGCTCTACGGGTATTTCGTGAGCTTTTGGGAATATAGAGCACAGTAAGAAGAGTTCTTGGGCTTTCGCATCGTTTAGATGATCATAGCTTAACTGCAAAGAATTATAAAACTTCATCACATCATCTTCATCAACAATCTCATGTCTTGATTGTTCAATATCACTTTTCAATTTGTTCAAAGCATGTGGCCATTCATTTGCCGACCAGTCTCTTAAAGTTTTTGCCATTGCTACAACTATAACAGGTGATCTTCCACACTCGTTCACAATATCCATTGCCACATTCTTCAAATCATCTAGGCAACCGTGACCAGTTTTCGTAGCATAACGGAGGAAAAGTTTCAATGCGTCTTCCTCAGGTAAGGCCTTCAGTTTAATCCTCTTTCGGCAATCCATTTGGGTACAGACATGCTCATAACGTTTGGTTAGCAAAACACAACAGCGATTCTTGCCATCAAAACGAGGTTCTATCCTTATGTTTTGGAGGTTGAGCTTTTCCCAGACATTATCAAGTATTATGAGCACCTTCCCAATGTTAGCAATCCTTTTCCATATTTGTTCTGCGTGGGTCAATAGCTTCTCTTCCTCTAATGGCAATTGCAATTTCTTTGCAATCTCATCTCAAATACTCTTTTCATCAACAGGGGTAGACACTTCAATGAAGATGACTATATCAAAAAGATTTGATTTTTCAACATGTTTCCCAACTTCTTTTGCCATTGTGGATTTCCCCATTCCTCCCATCCCTTGCAATCCTATCATATTCTCATCTTCTAATGCTTTCTTGAGTTCCTCAAAATTTTTCCTTCTACTCTCAAAGGACATGAACTCTTGTGAATGATATTCCACGCCTAGCACTTGATCTGCACGTGCAACTTCTTGAGGAAATCCTTTAATTTCAGCGATCAACTTTGGGATTTTTTCAGTCGTCAAATTTTTAATCTTCTTGGCTTGCGCAATTTGGGAGAAGCAATTTGTACACCAGTCAAAACATCTAGTTGGTTGAGGGTCATGTTTTACAAGTTCTTCAGCCCTTTTGAGCCATCCTTCAACTATAGGGTCAAGAAGAGTCTTATTTTTTTTTCTTGGCCTCATCTATCCTTAGCTTTACTTCTTTCACTTCATCTGACAACTTTCCTCTTTCAGTTTCAAAGTCTTTAACACAAGTCTCGTAGTCACGCAGATACTCAAGTTCCTCCCATGCTTTACTTGCCAACCATTGGATGCATGGTTTGAGTTCATTCAATGTTGTCATCGCCATCTATCATGTATATAGGGTTATGATAATAATATAAACTATATTGGGATATCTAGTAACTTTCCAACTATGATCTGGGATTACAATACGCTAATCAAAACCAAATTATTCTTGATTCGTTTATTCAAATTCATAATGTATATAGGTTTGAGTTCATTCAATGTTGTCATCGCCATCTATCATGTATATAGGGTTATGATAATAATATAAACTATATTGGGATATCTAGTAACTTTCCAACTATGATCTGGGATTACAATACGCTAATCAAAACCAAATTATTCTTGATTCGTTTATTCAAATTCATAATGAGTGATTAATTATTGGAGTTCTTCAATGGTAGGGAGCGATCATAAAAAAAATGACATATCTATCTACTTCACCCAAGTGAGTGGATAATATTTGATTGACTTATTGTATTTGTTACGTTGTTGTTCAACAAAGATTTTATTTCCAATTCATATGAAATTATTTGCATCATTCCTATTATTATTCATCATTCGAAAGAAGGGAATTGTTTATAGACCAATTGAGCAACTTATTAGAATAAGGCCTTCGTTTAATTTGCACTTGACATAGAAATAAATTCAGAAGACCTTACGAAGTCAGGAGAGGGTGAGGGCTTAATTGAATGTTAACTTCCTATACAAGAGACCATAGAAAGTTGACATATGGGTTTGATTGGATCAAAAGACATTTCTTGGACAAATTATAATAGCGACTTGGACAAACCGGTCAATTGGATCACTGGTTTTCAAGCCAACTTAACTAGCCCAATCTGAAATTGCAAGCTATTGTATCATGAACTATGCTATCCTTATTTACCAAAAAAAAAAAAAAGAAAAAACTATGCTATCCTTTTGTCAAGGAGAAGTGACACAGTTGGTTAAGGTATCGGCCTTCACCCCAAAAGGGAGGAGGTTTGATTCACGTTGATTGATGTAAGGGTCTCTTTGGTAGGCGATCTGTAAGTATCTCTGTAAGCGCTCTTTGAGCTTGGAGGCATGCCCTGACCCTGGTAGGTTACCGGTGTCTACCCCACCTAAAATTTTTTCTTATATATATAAAAAAACTATTCTATCCTTTTTTGTTTTCCTTGATGGTGATGAACTATGCTATTCTAAGTTTCAATTTGGAGGATACTTGCATCTATAAAACACATGTGCTATTCTAAGTGAGAAAATGTCATGAGCCTGACTCGGGGTGAAAATGGTGTTAGGAGCTCTTCCCCCACAATCATGAGCTTGACTCGGGGTGAATCCAGATTAATTAAAACTAAAGGTTCCGATGAACCAAGTAAGAAACCCAAAAAAAAAAAAAAACCTATGCTATTCTTTTTTGTTTTCCTTGATGGTGATGAACTGTGCTATTCTAAGGTTTAAACAGGAGGGTACTTGTGTCTATAAAGACCCGCTATTCTAAGTGAGAAAAGCAAACAAATAGAATTAATTTTAATAAATTTTTATTTGGAGATAATCACAATCAAAGCTAGAGTGCATGTAGTATAAACTTAAAGAGAGAAGTATTAGGGATAATATATATATATATATATATATATATATATATATATATATAAAATTTCAAATTAAATGTCATGTAACTACACAAAAGCTCAGGATTCCGTAAATTATAATTGAAGCAAGCTATAAAAAGCAAGTATTGTCACTCTTATTTTTCCCAGAATGACAACCAAAATAACAAATCATCAAACAAGCTTCAGGTAGACAACTAAGATGTTATCAATAAAAATGAAGCTGTTTAGGAGATTAAATATGAAAATATGTGAAAGGTCAAAGCCCAAATATAAAAGATATAATTACTTAGTGTGTGTGTGTGTGTAGGCTTCACAATAAAACATGTATATATATAATATACACAAAGAAAGCTAAATTTAAAAACGGCTCACTGAGTGTGACAGAAAAGTGAATCACAAGGATATGGTTCAAATCAATCGTGGCTGAAGAAAATTGGTACTGAAGACAGCTAATCAAAGAAGAAGAAGAAGAAGTCTGAATATCGATAGGAAGAAGAAAAAAATGATGCATATCTAGGACATTATTCCCATTTTAGTTATTTTACGAAAAAATAATTGTTCCCAAATAAATAACCTTAAAATCTTGTTGGAGGTTTGTTTAAACTTTTAAAAACTAAATAATTTTTTTTGAAAAAAAATACTCTTTGTTCTATTTTAGTACCTCAGGTCTGTAATATAGGACATATTATTTTGTAGTGTTTGCACTATAAACTATGTCCTATATTTAGGACCGAAGGAATAGCTATTTCAAATAAGTTCTTGTTTATGATCTATGAGCTCTAATCATTTTGGGAAGCACTTTAAAAAAACAAAAAACTTTTAAAAACTCTGAGAAACATGTTATTTAATTATTCAATTTAAATAAAATATAATAATTATATATAAAAAAACTAAATATGGTGTTTTCATCAATGTATTTAAATGTGATTTTTACGATCTTACATAAACCATTGAAAAAAAAACCCTAAAAACATGCAACGATTCAGGTAATTTTCATTTTCACCTTGACATAAATTAATAAGAAACTTTCTACGTGTAGGAAGCTAGAAATATAATAAATTGAAACACTTCTTGGACCGTCTAAAAATTACACACACACACACACAAACTTAAAGAAACATGGCCTTTAATTATTCAGTTTAAATAAAATATCAATGATTTCAAAAAAAAAAATCTAGGTTTGTTGATATAAATTTTCTGAATTATGATTTTTACAGCGTTACTTCAAACGTACGTTGATAAAACCTAAATACATGTGAGTAGTTCTTGTTTTCATAGTGACATAAATTAACAAGAAACTTTCAAGATATAGGAAGCTAAGAAAATATCTATATATCAACATTCAAATGAAATAGAGAAAATATAAAAAAAAACCATATAGTTAACAAATTGTAGAAAATACAGTAAATTTTATACTTTGTGATAACCCAAATAGGAAAAAAAAGCTTAAATTATAAAATAAAATAAAATCGAGCTTTATCAAATGTTTGAGAACTTTCTCAAAAGTAAAATTTCTTTGGAAGCAAATTCCAAATCGCTTTATCACTTTAAAATATTTTTAGATACATTTTTTGTATTCATTTTGTTTGGGAACTTTATAATTTCTTGGTGATAATTATCGTGATAGTGGTTGCTATGCTAAGTAATGCGCCTGATCACAACTCAGATTTTGGTTCGTGACAATACTCCATCTAAATATATAAAACCCATCCTAGTTTATAGTTTCAAGAAATCCCTAAAAATTTTTTGAATAAATAAAACTAAATGCTAAATCGTAGGTTGTCAAACTCCCAAACTTAAGCAAACTTTTGTGACAAGAATATAAACTCAGGCTTTAAATTCAAATTGTAAGCTCATAAGAATTTATTTTTATCAAAAAATAACTATTAAAAGTGTATGATTAAATAATTTAAATATAAAAATAGCAACAATTTGATTTAAATATATTTTAAATATAAATAATTAAAATTAAATCCCTTAATATTCATAATTTATCTTACTCAATAAAGAATATTCCATGCAGTTTATACATGAAGCCACTAAACATGATCAAATCTAATAGTTAACAAATTAACATGATTTTTGCAAGTCAGAAATATAGAAATGTGAACTTGTGAGTTCAACTGAATTTTAGTGCTAACATAAGTTTAAAAGTGAATTAATATGGTTTTATAAGTTAGAAGTGCACAAACAATAAATTAGAGGAGCCAACCCATAAGTTTAACACCAATAATTAAAACTATGCATATACTAACCTGGAAACTAAAATTGAAATATTTACCTATGCCAACAAATATCTAATTAGAAATAAAAACAAGTTAACACAATTTAAGAGACAATATGTGTACATGTGAGTAAAGAAGATACAAACATTTTACCAAAAAAAAAAAAAAGATACAAACATAATTCATAAGTATGATGGAGTACAGATCCTTACCTCAGATTTCTGTGCGCTACGGCTGCAATGCCTTCGATATAAAAGCCTCTTTTTCTTTTTCCTTTTTCGATTTTTTTTTTTTTTAATTTTTTTAGGAAAGGAACTATGAGAACAACGATGGTGGATAATGGACAAAGTACTACGAAGAAAGTAGATTTGAACGAAACTTTTTTTTTTTTTTTTTCTATAAACAAGAAGGGAGAAGAACAATGGTTGAAGAAGAGCACAAAACTCTATAAACAGAAGCCAAAACTCTAAATCTCTTTTGTATTTTTTTTGGAATCAGAAGAAGAGCATCAAAAAATTTTTGCAATTGAAGAGAGAAACCCAAGCAAGGACTGAAGAAGAGCACAGAAATTTCAGGGAGAGGTGTGGTAGATAGTTGAAGGGTATTGACATAAATAACTGGAAACAATTAATTCTTAGATTATTTTAATGCTCTCTCATGGCGCATTTCACATCACAAAGCTCATCATTTTGCATTTTATATTGCTAAACGATAACCATTAGGCCTTCCTCATACTAAAAATTGCAAGTGGCAGGAAAAGGATTGAAAACCAGAACACGTGAAAATGTGATGGTGCCGTGGGTTGGCAAATGAATTAGTCCATTCACGGGACAGTTTATATTTATTTTTTAAAAAGTTAATTTAATAGATATAAAATTTAAAATAAAGATAATCTCTTCACGATTAATTTTAAAAAATAATTTTGAGTAATCTAATCGTATCATATAAATGCCGCCTACATAAAAATAATTGCCGCGGAGTAGGAAACGCATATTAATTTATTTTATTTGCGGGCTGGTGGTCCCTTAATTTAGTAAGAGAAAATGTTTTCATTAATTGATGCTTAATTTACGTCAAACTCTTTGTATCAAAAAAACAAAGTGGCATTTTACAAATTCCATTGACTGCAACAACCAGAGAAAATATGGTGACGAAGGAGGAAGAGTTTCTGGAGGTGGAGGAGCATATGGAGGAAGAACTGAAGAAGAGCACAGAAATTGCAGAGAGAAGTGTGGTAGATAGCTGATGGGAACTGGCATAAATAATCGGAAATAATTAATTCTTAGATTATTTTTTGTTGACAATACTCTAAAGTCTTTGTGTAGTTGTTGTTAAGTCTGTTTTGTTCGGATTCATTAATTGATTTTGTGTGTAATTAACAACCCCATGACAGGCTGTGCCTATATTAATAATTATATCCCCAGGTGACATCTAATGTAATGCCAGAGATTAATCTTCATTATTGCTAATAATTAATTCAAAATAGCACATTTCAAATCACAAGGCTCATCATTTTACATTTTATATTCAGAACCGATCGCCATTGGGCCTTAGTCACACTAAAAAATATGTAGTTACAAAATAAATATAATGCTGCAAGCTGGCATGAAAATGATTGAAAACGACAGAAAATGTATTCACTCATTAAAATATATATACTCATTTATCAAAAAACAAAGTACTCAAAGAAAAATGGGGTCTCTCTCTCAGCCAAGTTATATTGTTTAATTTTCCATAGGAAAAAAAGAAAAGAATATTAAACAATTTTATTTATCAGATAATATAGTTTTGCATCAACATTAATTGATAGGGTTAATAGTGATGGTTGAGTAAAATGAAAATATTATTAGTATTATTCAAACACTATATAAATTTATTTTATGTTATTAAACTCAGACTCAACCCATCAATTTGACCCAAAAACTAACTAACCTAACCGGCCGAATAACCTGCTTGGGTGAATCATTAAACCGATTCATTATTTTTTTCAAAACAAATTAATTTATTTTTTATTTTCTTTAGAATTTCAAATTAATAACTTGAAATGTTCACTTCCCTATTGGTTTGGCCTCGAGTTAGTTTTGGTTTGACTTTGATCTAACTCATTGACCTTTAAACTAATACCTCAACCCATCTGGGTTTAATAATCTTTTTTTTTTTTTTTTTTTGTGGTGGGAGTGGGTTTCTTTCATTTCTCTCATTCTAATTTTCTTCTCAAAATCTCATATCCAAAGTTAGATTAAAAAAACAAATGGTTCAAATTTAATCTTTTATAAAATTATTACTATAAATATAGATGGAATAATTTAAACTCTTAAAATATGATGTATACAATTCAAAATTGTAAAACAGAAAAATAAACAAATTTTAATTAAAAATATAATAATAATAATTTCATAAAATATTAAATATAAACCATCAATTTCATGATTTAATAGTAGAGATGGGATCATGAGGGGAAAAAAATGAGAAAGTGGAGAATGAGAGAATCTTCTGTGGGAGAGTAATCATAGTTATTCTACACGATGAACATATAGATATGGGTGTGATTTAAATTCTAACAATGGCACACTTAAAATATACCCTTCTATGGCGGGGAAAAAAACTACTCTATATGTATTCATGATAATTCAATAAGGAATATCCCAAAATATTTTATTGGAAAGTATTGTTCAATGAAAAATAGAAATTTATGAATGTTCATTAAAAAAATACATATTGAGATTTAGAAACTCAATTTTACCTTAAACCACACACACACACAAAGTTTTATAGCATTTAAAAAGGCCGGTAATTAAGGAGCAATTTGAACAATGAAGCATTTCACTATTAAATTTTATAGCACCATTAATTTTGCATGCTTGTAAAAATACAGATAAATATTCCCAATTACGTAGCAACAACCTCATCTCCGTTAGAAGAAGCCAAGGGACAAGAAGATGTGCTGGCAACACAACGCTACTACAAAGTCTACTTTTACTTCTTCAATTGGCGTCGTATTATTAAAAAAGAAAGTAAAAAATACAGGCGGTGACATTTTTGTAATTATATGAGAGAAAATTTGACTTTTGACATCTACTAATTAAACTTAGACGTAAAAAGTGATATTTTTAGCATCTAATTTTAATATTTAGATGCTAAAAATGGACTCAAGCGTGAAAAAATTAGCACCGTAGATTAGCTGCCGCCAAAAGCAAGACTTTTAACATCTAAATAAATATTGTAGACGCCAAAATCTTTCTCCCGCTAAGTAGACGCCAAAATGCTGCTTCAATATTTGGCTTTCTTCAGAAATATTTGGCAGCTAATTAATGGGCTTAGAGGCCGAAAGGCTTTCTCCAGCCCAATAATCAAATTTTTGGCATCTGGGTAACTGGGTTAGACGCCAAAATCTCGCCACTTAATTATTCCATCGGGTTTCATTTTTATAGCAGAGGGAGCAGAGGCCGAAAGACCCCTCAATTCCAAACCCTTCGTCCTCTGAGGTTTCTCCGCTTAGGACGCCGACTCCTTATTTGTGGCGGCCACCTTCTCAGACGACGGCGACGAATGATTCCGAATCAATCTCCACCGCTGCTCCCGTCGACGCCAAACCCCTCGATTCCAAACCCTTCGTCCTCACTCTTGCTGAGGTTTCTCCGTCCACAACGCCCTTGTTAACAAATTCGTGCATCCACCGCCGGACCGCCCTAAACCAAATCTCTTGCTTTGGTTGAAAGTGAGTTATCTTCTTTCCTTTTGCTTCTCACTTATCAGTATTTTCCTTTTCCTTTTTTGTGTTGTCGGATTTTTTTTTTTTTTTTTTTTTTTTGTTGAAAACGGAATTCCTTATGATTTTACCCTTTAGTTGTTGTCTAATTTCTAGTTGCTAGCCTGGCTTGGAAACTCGAGACTGTATGTGCTATGATTATTTCTGTTGAAGATTGATTATTCAGTGTTGAATGGAAACAAATGTAACTGTATGCAATAGTAGCTATACCCTTTGTCCTCACTCATTGCTTATACCGTGGTACAATAACTCTCCGCCTTTTGATTTTCATGATCAAATTTGTTCATTCGCTTATGTTTGGTTCTGGACATAACGTGCGAATTCCTTTTCTTTCTTTTTCTTTGTTTGGCTATCAGATTGTCGATTCCCAGACTTGCCCTGCTACAAATATGGACAGCTGCAGCGATGGATGGGAAAGGGGAATTCTTTCCTGGCATTCCCCAAATTAAATACGAGGTAATCTTGCTAATGATTTATGATAGTATTGTTAAATGTAGCTCCTTTAACTTGATCTTCTCATCACAAGAGTTTCTATATTTTACACCACAATGGAATGATTGGTGTGTCTTTTTTGCGTATATTGAATTACAGGGTCCATCCAGCAAGAACTCACTTGCATTTAAATATTATAATGCGGAGGAAGAAATTCTTGGGAAGAAAATGAAGGTTGGTTCTCCCATCAGTATCAACTTTGTTTATGCTAATTCAGTAGGCATTGGAATCGTACTGAAATCACTATTATATTTGCAGGATTGGTTTAGATTCAGTGTTGCATTTTGGCATACATTTCGTGGAACAGGTGGTGATCCATTTGGTGCGCCTACTAAGTCTTGGCCCAGGGAAGATGGTACCAATTCACTAAAAATTGCCAAAAGAAGAAGTATGTTAAGTCTGATTCTACTGATATTAGTCTTCAAATTATAAAAATTTAATGCTGAGACTAATGCTTCTTTTGATTGACCCAGTGAGAGCCAACTTTGAGTTCATAAATAAACTTGGAGTGGATTATTGGTGCTTCCATGATAGAGATATTGTCCCTGATGGTAAAACTCTGGAGGTGAGTCAATTTTAAGTTTATGTTCCTCATTTTCATGAATTCATTGGATGCTGATATGTTTTAAAGTTTGGAAAGTCTAATTCTGCAACTTCAAGAAGAGACATTGTTGTTGCACTTTATTGTAAAATAATGGTTTACTATTTTTCAATGAACTTTGAATCCAATTCCTCATCTTTCGGATGGCATATCTCCTATTTGTTGCAGGAAGCTAATGCAAACTTGGATGAAGTTGTGGCCCTTGCTAAAGAGCTTCAGGTAATATGACACAATGAACTATATAGTTTTCAGTTTTTAATTCAAAAACCCATAGAATATTGATTATTTTTCAAAATCATGTTCTTGTCGGTCAAGTATCTATTTTGCAGCCTAAGATAGGTCCTAATCACTTTAATACAGTAGCTTTCTAGAAGCCTAACTTGTGTAAAATCTGTATTTGACTGTACAGGGAAACTATATTGATTAGGAGTGTATGCTTATGCTGCTGCTCAAGTCAAGAAAGCCATGGAGGTACATATTACTATATTTCTGTGTAACATTAATTAACAAGTGATAGTTCAGTTCATTACTGGAAACTTCCTTACTCTCTTAACCTGCACTACAATGTCCAACAACAAACTTTGTAATCGTTAGTAATGAAATTCTCGTGCCTATTTTATATCTTTGTCAGGGAGGAATTGCACGTGGTGGTTTCATCTTTGATGCAAAATTGTAAGCCTAGTTGGTCTATATTTTAAATTGGATTGTGGTTATACACACACACATGTAGTGTATAATTCATGTTTGTTTTGCTCAATCTCTTCATGGAACCTACAATATTGCAGGAGGAGAGAGAGTACTGATGTTGAAGACTTGTTCATTGGACATATAGTTGGGATGGATACAATGGCCCGTGGCCTCCGAAACGCTGCCAAAGTTATTGAGGTGATCTATTGTTACTTCCCCTTATAAGCTTTATTTGAATTCTTTCTAGTGTTTGTCAAAACTTATCTTTAATTTTTCTGACAAATAATGTGCCTTTTTTCTGTCTTGTGGGACTGTAGGATAGTTCTTTGGATGAGCTTGTACGCAAGAGATATCATGGTCTTGAAATCGGCTCTCTTGTCGAGGTAACACCCTACTTTTCATTCTTATTCTCCTCAGCTATATCCTTTTCAGTGGCTAGCTGTAGGGGTTTAACCTTTTATACTTACTCTATCGTAAGCTTGTTGTTGATTGAGTTCACGCATTTTGTTTCAAGAACCCCCTTTTTTCAAACATTTTTCTTTCATCCTTAGATCATAGTAGTTTTCAGTTTACCCTTATGTATGATGTCTTTTTTTAATCTTGTTTAATGTATTTGTACCTGCAAGTAAATTTGATGTTGTGGTGATATGTTTCTGTTTTCACTACTTGGTAGGCATTAGTTTTGATCATTCTATTATGGTAATATGTACGAAATGTAAGGGATTGTGGGCAGTGGGTATATACGAAGCAGCAACTTTTTTTTTTTTAAAAAAATAATGCCTACGAAGAGATAAGGCATCTAAGTCCAGTTCTTAGACGTCTTATCTCTTAGTTAAGACGTCTAAGTACTATTATTGGACGCCTTATCTCTAAGCTAAGGCGTCTAAGTTCAATTCTTAGACGCCTTAACTCATGAACTATGCACCAATGGCGCCTAAACGTCTAATATTAGTTAGACGCTGTAAGTCATAACATACGGCATCTAATTAGAATTAGACGCCGTAAATGAAAGATACTACGCCTCCTGGATAGGCGTCTCGCAGAAAAAGGACGCTAAAAATGCAAAAAATAGGATGCCGTAGACTTGTTTTGTAGTCTTTGACAAAAAAAAAAAAAAAAGACTTGTTTTTGTAGTAGTGCAAGTTGAAAGACAAAATCATAGTTAAACAATAATCCAACATTAAACTCACACTTTGCAATTTTGTTATTATTTCCTTTTAAAGAGACTCAATAAACCTAAACAAGTGTTTCTCTCTTTTTCGTTATTTTATTTTATTTGTTATTTTTCGTTTTTTCCTTTTATATTTCCACAAACTTTCTTATATATCCTAGGCAACCTTGAAATATTAATATTGACGTAATTTGGGGAAATTTTTCTATATATAGGATTACAAACCATATCAATCACAATATATTCTGCATTATATTAGGTTCTTTTTTTTTAATTCTATGCAAATATACAAAGTTAACTCTAACTTTTTTTTTTTTGGGGTCAAATAGTTAACTCTAACTTGGAAGCAGGCAAATGCAGTAATGCAGCGAGGATCTTCAATATTCAAACTTGAGATTGCCCGTCAAAATCTGAGAAAGAAAAATGAGGAAGTTTATGAAATAAAATAAGCAACTAATTATATATAAGCGCCACAGTTGATTTTTTGTCGTGATTCTTCGTATGATTGCTGAGCACGTGGAGTAGGAAACGCATATTAATTTAGTAATTGGAAATAATTGATGGGTATTGGCATAAATAATTGGAGACAATTAATTCTTAGATTATTTTTTATTGACTCTGTCTTGTGGGTAACCACCCCCATGACAGGCTGTGCCTTTATTAAGTATTCTATCTCCATGTGACATATAGTCTAATGCCAGAGATTAATCTTCATTATTGCTAATAATTAATTCAAAATAGCACATTACAAATCACAAGGCTCATCATTTTACATGTTATATTCAGAACCGATCACCATTAGGCCTTGGTCACACTAAAAAAAATGAAGTCACGAAATATAATAAGTAATAATGCTGCAAGTTGGCATGAAAATGTTTGAAAAGGATAGAAAATGTAGTTACTAAAAAAATATGCTCAAAGAAAATGAGGTCTCTCTCTCTCTCAGACAAGTTATATTGTTTAATTTCCAATGGGAGAAATAGAAAAGAATATTAAACAATTTATTTATCAGATGATATAGTTGTGCATCAACATTAATTGATAGAGTTAATAGTGTAGGTTGACAAAAACGAAAATATTATTGGTATTATTCCTACACTATATGTATATTTTTAGGGTTGTTAAATTCAAACTGAACCCGACAGTTTAACCTAAAAACTGGCGAACCGGTAAGATAATTGGTTCAAGTGAACCACTAAACCTGTTCACTATGTTTTTATGTTTTCAAAAATTTAATTTAATTTTTTTTTATTTTCTTTAAAATTTTATATTAATAACTTGAAATTTTCACTTCCTCACTAGTTTGGCCCCACATTAACACCGTTTTGACTAACAATGGCACATTTAAAACATACCCTTCTATGGCGGGAAAAAAAAAAACTATATGTATTCATGATCATTCAATAAGGAATGTCCCAAAATATTTTAATTGGAGAATATCGTTTAATGAAAAATAGAAATTTATGAATGTTCATTTAAAAAATACATAGAGAGTTATAAACTCAATTTTACCTGACACCCCACAACACAAAGTTTTATAGCATTTAAAAAGGTGGGTAAGGAGCAATTTGAACAATGAAGCTTTTCGCTATGGGTACGTAGCAACATTAGATTTATATAGTTGTAAAAATACACTTAAATATTCCCAAATACATATCAATAACCTCATCTCTATCAGAAAAAGCCGATGGAGAAGACGATGTCTCGAAAGACAAAATCATAGTTAAACAATAATACAACATTAAAATCACAATTTGCAATTTTGAATTTTGTTATTATTTTCTTAAAAAAAAACTTAATAACCGCTATCGATTCAGTAGCGGTTATTGAGTATGTAATATCAATTATTTTGAACTGCTATAAATTGGTTTGCGACAATGCATTTTGTAGTGGCTTCATAAACCCCGACGAATGTCGTTTGTAGCGGTTAAAACCGCTACAATTACCTCATTTTAACCGCTACAAATTCACCTTTTTTTTGTAGTGTTATTTTCTTAATTCCATGCTTCACTCTAACTTGATGCATGCAAATGCAATATTGCAGTGAGGATCTTCAATATTCAAACTTGAGATTGCCAATCAAAATAAATCTGAGAATTAAAAAAGAGAAAGTTTATGAAATAAAATAAGCAACTAATTATATATGTGCACGCAAACACTTGATTTTGATGCTCTCGATCTACTCGTGAAATTTAAATACTATTTTCAAGGCTGAAAAAAAGAAATTTAAATACTATTCATCTTTTGTAATTAAGCTAATTAATGATACTGACAATTAGTATTAAAATAGCGCATTTCACATATCAAAGCTCATCTTTTGTAATTACTATTCCTCATACTAAAAAATGCAAGTGGCCGGCAGGAAAAGGATTGAAAAACAGAACACGTGAAATGTGACGGTGCCGTGGGTTGGAAAATGAATTAGATACTAGATGGTTTATATTTTGTTTTTTTTAAAAAAATTAATTTAATGGATATAAAATGTAAAATAAAAATAATCTATTAGCTATTAATTTTTTATTTAAAAATCATCATTTGAAATTTTTAAATTTGGAGGAGGGTTTCAGATCTAATAAGTTCGGGGGTGCTCATCACTCTTGATGAGCACCCAATTCTCAAACTTGGTTTCTTTGGCAGAGAGGAGTGTGGAGGTGACTAGTACTCCGTTGATCTTTTTCTATAAGATCTAACTTTTTAAATTAGTTTAACCTTTTTATAAAATATAATTTGATTTTGTCTGAATATTAAATATTTTTTTTATACTTATTTTACCTTCATTAATATTTTCTCTTTCTTTCTCATAATGTTTTTCTCATATGCTCTCTCTCCCTCTTTTTAACTCTTACCTATCCACTTATAAATAACGAGATATTTTAAAAATATATTTCTTGCATGTTTATTACTTTTTATCTTCACTTATTTATTACTTTTAACTATTTTTTTTAAAAAAAATTGATAACAATTTTAACATTTTTTCCATCGCACAATTTAATTGTTTGCATATTATACTAAAGTACAGAAGGAGTATTAAATAATTTTATTATGATTTAAGTATAAATCTCCATCAACGTTTGGTAGAGATAGATAATCTAATTGTATCACATATCAAACAAAATCTTCACTCTTCCCCGCTTCTAATTAATACCATACCAAAAGGAATATTCTATATTATTCTTTTTTTTTTTGGGTTTGCATTATAAATTAATTTCTTCATTGGGTTCCTCTCCATTATACATTTATACCCCCTTCCTTCAGTGATTTTTATAAACAACATTCTCTCCCTTAGAGCTGGTTTATAATATAAGCAATTTTTTTGGTCTCAAAATTTAAACTACTTTATTCTTATCTACCCCTATTAAATACATATTTGTATATTAATTATCTTGCACTCACAACCAATTCTCTCCCATTTAATTATTTATCACTCATTTTCTTTCATATTTCATACTTATGCTTTCTCATATTTGTTACCCATTCTCACTCCTATGCTCTTTTCATAAATATAGGTTTATTTAGAAGAACTTGAGATTTTTCACACATATATTGTTTTTAACTAATATTAACTATCCATTTATCGTTATTCTCATTAGAATATGCTGAATTATGTATTTTTTTTAAGTCCGTGACGTGATTCTTCGTGTGATTGCTGAGCACGCGAAGTAGGAAATGCATATTAATATATGTTATTATTAGCTATATGTGGTCCCTTAATTTAGTAAGAGAAAAGGTTTTCATCAATTGATGCTTTTCGTCAAACTCTTTGTCTGGCTAGAACAAAAAAAAAGTGGCAATTTATTTAAATTATATCATTTTTGAATGAAAAGTTTCACAACAAGAGAGAATATCATGATGAAGGAGGAAGATCATGTGGAGGAAGAACTGAAGAAGAGCACAGAAATTACAGAGAGAAGTGTGGTAGATAGTTGATGGGTATTGGCATAAATATATAATTGGAAACAATTAATTCTTAGGTTATTTTTTGTTAACATATACTCTAAAGTCTTTGTGTAGTTGTTGTTGACTTTGTTTTGTTCGGATTCATTAATTGATTTTGTGTGTAACCACCCCCATGGCAGGATGTGCCTATATTAATAATTATATCCCCCGGTGACATCTAATGTAATAGAATTTTTGGTTCTTAAATCTTGAACGGCAGTGAAAAAGATGTTATGATTTTATGTAGCAAATGAAGCCATAAAATCATGAAATTTTCCAGAAATAAAGTAGACATGTAGGGTTTTCCAAATATATAAAATATGTAACGTTTTGATCTCTGGTCATGGAGATATGAATTTTTGAAGTTAAGCCTTTTTTGTTGGAATAAAATCTGGGCAACGTTGAGAAAAGTTAAGACTGAGAATGATTCTTGGTGTTCTAGATTCTGGGAATATTTTTCATTGAAAATAGGCATGCCAAGGGTCATGAGGAATTTTACAGGACCTCAAAATGATTTTTGTAGAATTAATTATGATTTTTCAAAGTTACCGAAAAATCTGCCCAGAAAATACTGCACTACGTTTTTAAATAAATGTAAGGGCAGGATTGTAAATAACAAATCCACCAAGGGTAAAGAGGTAAATAGAGGTGGAAATATCTCTTAGGATATTATTCTAAATGATATGGTGATATGTTAGGATATTCGGGAAGTCCGGGGCCGGATTCAAAGGTCGGACGTTTGACAATTACCCTGTGAAAGGTACGTTCACGTATTGGTAACTTTAACTCTAATGTGTCTTGTATGATTATATATGATTTGTTAATTCATGTTGATTGTGAGACAAGAAGAAGTCTTGGGTTATGCACCGTGATTAAGACTCTGTCTTAAGTCACTATGTATACATTTAGCTATATACGGGTTATAGTCTTGATAACACCGTTGAGTTTTCCTAACGCTGAAGACACGATAGGCTGTCATGACACTGGTTAGTGCAAACAGGTATAGACTTTACATGTGCTGTGTGCTATGTACTGTTGTGTTGTGATAACTTTACATCTACTTTATGCTATGTATTGTTAATGCTGAAATGTTATAAATATCTGTCATATATATTGTCATTACTTGAGCATGAGGTTAACTGTTACCTAAGATTCAATGGGTATTGAATCTCATCATTAACTAAAGGTTCAGGATAAGCAAATTGAATCTGAGAAGGTGACAGAGCCAAGAAGGGGTGAAGTGGACAGAGCCACGAAGAGGCACAGGTTGAGACAAGAAACTGAAGAAAGTTAATAAGGCCTAGTTTCTGGCATGAATCAAATAAAGTTATTTCAGACTAATTGGTACTTAAACTAAGAAAAGGTTTGTCGGTGGGTTGTCATAAGTCGCTGTGAAAGACAAGGAGACTCCCATTAGACTAAACACCGATCTAGCCAATATGTCTGACTAACTATATTGGGTTCCAAGCCATAGGTTCACTTAATGTTTGGTTTACTAGACAGCTGTATTTGAGCCTTTGTAAATTGTATCACATGAATATTTCATCGAGATATACTATACCAGCTTATGTCGGGGCATCAGCATATGTCTGGGCATTTTATATCAAATCTCAGTGTCCAAATATTAGTGCATGCTATTTATTTCCGTATTATTCGAAGTTGTAGCACCTCAAACTCTATTGATTTTCCTAAACCTAAGTATCAAGCGACATGATTTTAAGCATGGAATTTGGAGTGTTACAATCAATGCCAAAATATGTAGTCTCAAAAGAAAAGTACTAAAATTCTATAGTTACGACTAATGTCCAAACAACAGTCTCAGTATTTTGCGCTTGTTGCCTTTCCTTTGGAACCTTGTATGCCACCATGACCATGTCCGGATCCTGAGCCCTTGGAAACATATGGGATTCAATTTAAACCACAAAGTAACAATTAATCTCATATATAATATATATATAGCGTATGATGGTCAACTGTAATCATAATGACTCAACTATTAGAGATCGATCATCATAAAGCATATGTAGCAACAATAGGTAACACAAGGCTAACGCAAGATTGTTGACAATGTAGGACTCAACGTGTCCCAGCACAGTTATATGCATTGTTGACAATGTACACATGACTTAACATGTCCCGAGCAGTATTAACTGAAAAAGTGAATCACAAAACTCCATATGTCCTAAGTATGGTTATATGCAATCTTGATAATATACGCAAGAGTTAACATGTCCTAGGCATGATTATATGCAATACTAAAGGTGTACACAAGACTTAATATGTCCCGGGCCTGAGCGTTGGACCATAATTGAGTAAAGACCTATAACAATTTAGTACATTTTAGGCTTTATAATCTAAGGACCACCTGTCCACAAGGTCATATAGCCTAACGCGTGGTTCCTAACACGGTTTACAATCAAGTTACAAAATATGCATACATAATCATATAAAGTATGCAAGATTAGAGTTACAACCTGATTGTTTTATCTGAGTCGAATTCACAAACTTCGATTGCTCCGGAGTCCCTTGAGTGTTTTAATCAGTGAGCCAACAAGATTTTCGATCCTATTCTTCCCCTTTCTTGAATCACCTTCCCTTTCGCTTCAAACTCTTACTTTCGGTGCTTGAGATGTTCACCGACGATCAAATGAATGAAGAAAGGGGAATTAATGGATATTGACAAGGTGTTTGGCGGTGGGAAGCAAGAAGAGTATATTTGGACACCATTTCTTGCTTAATTGCAAGTATATCATCCTACAATTCCATGCGTGCCTCTCTTGTTTCTTTTTTCCCCCTTTCTTTCTTTCTCTTTGACCGAAATGAGAAATAGAGAAATGAATAATTAGGGGTGGTGACAGTTTGACCACTTGAGCATATGAGCTTGTGTGTTTTTATCAATGATTATGATCACTTGATCGCCCATTATCCCAAAAATTGTGGCGGCAAAAGCTAGAAAAATGGAAAATATCATTTGGCAATTTCACTTTACATAATTCAGTCATGGCACAAATAAATCAATTGAATGTTAGACACAAGGGTCTCACTTTGTGCTAACATGTGTCTCTGAATTTTTGAGTTTGAGAAAATTGAACATGTCAAGAAAAGTTGTATTTATAGTCAAAATTCAACTATTTATTTTCACTATAATCACATATTGTATAAGGAGTTTTGGTAAAACAAAATCAGGATATTGCAAATAACCTTAATTTTTTCCCAACGAAATCATAGTTTCTATTTGTAACATGATGTTTTGATTTATTTTTTTTTATAGATAATTAAGGCTTTTGTGTGTGTGTGGAGGTTGGGTTTCTTTTCTTTTCTTTTTTTCTCTTTATAATTGTCTTCTCATAATCTTATATCCACTATTAGATTAAAAGAATAAATGATTCAAATCCAATCTTTTATAAAATTATTACTATAATGTGAATAAAATAATTTAACCTCTTAAAATCTTATGTACACAATTCATAATCACAATACAGAAAAATAAATAAATTTTAATCAATAAAATATCATAATAATAATTTCATAAAATGTTTAATTTAAACCATCTATTTCATGATCCAATGGTAGAGATGGGATTATGAGAATAAAATGAGAAAGGGAAAAATGAGGAAGGAAGTAATCAAAGTTATTTTACATGATGAAAGTATAACAATAGGTACGATTGAAATTCTAACAATGGCACTTTATGGGAGTAACCCAAATGCCGATCTTCAACGCCCAATTTGATTTTGGAAATGGCAAAGCCATCATTCTTGATTATTTTGTAATTTAATTTTAGTTTCTGGCACTTTATGTCTCACTCCATCGTTATCAATATTTGTTTAAGAAAGACCTCTAATTATGCTAGAGGCCAAGGGATGGAGCTAGAGGCATAGGCGTCATAAGCTTTGTTCACTTTTATTATTGATATTGTATTGATTTTTTTATTACATTCTAGGGCCTTCATGTTTTTTAAATACTATATTTATTGTTTTGGATAATTATTTTAGATAAATGTTAAGTATAAATATTTTTGAACCTAAGGCCTTAAGCATACTATACACTATGATATGTTGGTGGATCTACAACCATATCTCTTATTGAAAATTATTTTGTGTAGACTCTTTGTTGTGAAGTTTAGTGTTGGAAAAACTTGTGGGTTATGTTTTTTTTTTTTTTTTTTTTTCTATTTGTTCATTGTACTTTGAGTGGTGAAATTTTCTGTAGTGTGTTTGTGGGTGAGATTTTTGGCTCTTGACTTTGATGTATTTTCTTGAAAGAAATGGTTTTCAGTTATTATTGATTAATCAGGTTTGGTCATACCATTATGGATAATTGTTATACGTGTGAAAAGGTCTTTCTAACTTGTGAAAACCATATTCAAACATGTGAAAACTTTATTCGAACTTGTGAAACCCTTATTAGATATTATAAATTTAAATTTGCAACTCGTGGAATTTTTTAAGGAAGTTGTGTTTCTTTTGAGAATGTGTGAAAACCTTATCCAAATTTGTAAAACCCTTACAAGATTTTGTAAAGTTTGATTTATGACTTATGAAATTCTTATAACAAATTGTGAAAATCTTATTGATCTAACCTTGTAACAACCTTGATCAAAACTAGTGAGGACACATCTTCCTCTTTGTTCTTAATTTTAAACGCTTAGAGTGACAATTTTGTCATCTCTTTTTAATTTTAAAAAGGACAAATCATGACCTAATACCTTTTTGATATTATGAATGTTCGGAATACCTTTTTATCTTTTGACATTTTTATAGTTTTTTTAAGGGATTTTCCCTAATTTTTTTTTATAATAGAAAGTTTTGGAGGGGTTCGATACTAGTCCCCTACCAAGGCCAGGGCACGGCCCCGAGCTCTATGAGCACTTACTGGGGACTTACGAGATCGCCTACCAAAGGAGTCCCAGCGACGGTAGAGGGGATCGAACCCACGACCCAAGGGTCTAATCCTGAATCCCTTATCATCTATGCCAACTCTCATTGACAATTTTCCCTAATGAAAATGAGTAAATTTTTCCTTCTTATTACATCTAAGAAAATGTGTGATAAATGTGGGTTTGGGTTGCACAACACAACACATACACGTATAATTTCTATCCTTCATTCCAGTGAAAATGAGGCCCAATCCTCCATTGAACAACACAAAGCTCAATACTCTAATACTCATATTCTAATGCTCTCATTGTCCAATGAAATTGCCTTAGCCCATATAAACAAGCCCAAACCAAGCCCTTTCTTCATTTAAATTCCACATTTGCAGTGGCCCATAACCCTTCCGGCCATCACGTGAACAGAAAACAAAGAATAAATGTATCAACCCAACATGCAACCAGTGTCATTATTCCTTCAGCCTACGCCCCAACTCGTAAATAGCCAGAAAATATATACCAATTGCTATTTCCTTTAGCCCAACACTCATTCTCCATCCAAATACACACATACATGCAAAACACCAACAATATATATATATATATATATATATATATATATATATATATAACAATAAGAAACCTCTGTGTCATTAGCGTAGCACTAAAAAATACAAAAGATATCTTCAACACTTGTTACAAAACACAGAGAAGTGAAGAACCTGCTGAACCCAAGAGAGGGTGAATTGGGTGAAGATTAAAAACTTGAAACTTTGAAAATCTTTTCACTTCTTCTAAATCAATAGTTTGATATTCAAGTAAACATATACTGGAAATATAAGAGATCAGGAAAAAGAATATACAAACTGTGATTTATACTTGTTTAGTTCAATCCTTGACCTACGTCCAATCCCCAAGCTCTACTTGAGATTTTCAATCCACTATCCTCTTGTTTAAGTTGGGCACAAGAGAAACCTTTACAATCCCACAAGTTTACCCAGGCACTTGTGAAGCCAAATTTCTCATCGAGATACTCCACCTTACACACCGTAAGGTTACAATCTGTTTCCCACTCAAGATTACCCAATCTTAAGTAACTCTTTGATAAACAGATAAAATGATTACAATGAACTTCTCTCTTTTAGAAGTGAATACGATAAACACTGAAGTATATAATCATTCATCTCACTCTCTATTGTAAACTATATGAATATTGAGAAACAGAGAGTGTATGAGTTATTGACATATCAACAATGAAGTAGTAACATCATTTCATTGGCTTCATCGAATCATTCATCAATTGTCACTCCTTCCAGTTTGAAGACTTCGCAATTTATAAGTTATTGTGTTTCGACCGTTACTAATCATTTGACCATTGGAGATTAGTTGGAAGTAGCCATTGAAACTTTTGTTGCTTTTTGCCCGTTGAGCTTTAATCCAACTTTAACTTCATTAATGCTCCATCTTGAGTGTTGTATTAATGCCCGTTGTAAAGATTCAAGCTTTTTGTTGGAATGTTAAACTATCCGTTAGACATAGAAGCTTTCCTCTGTTTTCTGATGTAGCATTTAATGCTTCTGACACAATGAATCACTCTACAATGATTTGTTGTTAATCCGAGTTATGATCATCTGAAACTCATTAGCAAACTGATTAAAAACATTTAAGTATAGTAATGAGCAATGATATGTAGAAATAAAATCACACACGATGATTTAAGATTTACATAGACGGTGATTTTGAAGCAGGATGATCATGCTTGAGCATTCTTGTTTGTATGCTCGGGCAACCAAGGTGTAAATACGTTGTAAATAGAGATCATCATCTTGTGCTCGAGCAATAAGGAACTATTGCTTGAGCACTGTAGTAAGCTTGCTCGGGCAACGCTGGAACAAGGCTATTAAACTTGAATTAGCGTTGATGCTCGAGCACGTGAGTCTTCACGTTTGGGCATAAGACACACAGAGCCGAAGACCACAGATGTAGTGATGCTACTCGACCATGGTGCTTGAGTGTAACACCCGCCTTAACTACACCCTTTTTATTATGTAAACGGAAGCGCCCATCTTAAATACCGAAGTTACTATTCGCGAGTACGATACTATTCACTTATACTATAACTGAAATATGTCATTTATGTACAATTAATGCATACTCTAAAAATATATATATATAACAGACAAATAAAATTCTTCTTCTGTCTTGATCCTTACGTCCATGATCACTTTCTTCACTCTTGTATTTCTTGTACGAACTGCAAAATTTGCTATATCAAAAATAATATTACCGTCATCTAAGCTTAAATATACACCAACAGTCACCACCATAAACCTCAGTCCTACTCTGCAACATTATCGTGATCACCTGTCGCTGCTCTAATAGTGCTACCTAAAGCTTCACAAATGCCTGAGATTCATATTTGAATCCCAGAGTAACCATTAATCTCATATGAAAAGTGTATGCAATGCATGTATGTCACCATAATCATGAAAGTAATTAAACACAAAGCATTCAGTAACAACGCGCAGTATAATAAAGACATACCACACATATGCAATATTTACTGCGGAAGGACCAAGTCCTAGTAAACGCAGGGCTGCTCAGATAGCAAACCCCGGATCCATAGCGCTAGGAAAGACATGGTAGTCGGGCGCCAAACCCAGACCACCCTGAATGCACAAATAAACGCATGTCTCTCACGAGACACGGATCCACAACCATGGAAAATCAAACATACAATGTAACATAAGGCATATGAAGATTAAGGTTACTACCTGACAGTCGACCACGAATATTAATAATTTCTTTGGCGTAAAGGATCACAATAAACCTAAAATAATAATAAAATATAAATATAGTTAATTTCACCTCAATAAATATTTTCTTGGATGATCTATAATAAGCCTAATTAATGTGTCCATAATCATTAAATCCCTTTTCTTATTATGGAATTTAATATGAGCTTATATTTCCCTTATTTTCGTCATATGTCAGAATTTCCAGCAAACAGTAGTTGATCTTCAAAAATTTGTATCTGGAGTTCTAGACATCGGTTTTAGGTGATTCAAATATGAACTCCTTATTAAGTCTAGCTTCTAGGAAAATTAGTTTCAGAATTTTATCATATGCCAATAATTCCCAGATTTTGAAATTATAGTCACTGTTCAGAAACAGTTGCTGATCTTTAACCCATTTTCCAAAATTCATAACTTTCTTTATACTTATTGAAATGAGGCGAATTACCTATCAAATTAAAGCTCTATATGTCTACTACAAATCTGGAAATTTTCATAATTTTTAGAATTTGTTTGCCTAGCACGAAATCCAACGTCATTTTGTCACTCCCGAGGTAGTCAAGAATACTTCCTGTTTTGTAACCCAACTTCCAAAAATCATAACTAGAGTTTTAGATCTTCGTTTGGGGGTGAACCAAAGCTCATTTTAAAGCTTAAGAAGTGTACTATCTCCTGTAAAATTTTCATAATTTTTAGAGCCCATCTTCTTAGTCAAACCACACACGAAAGATAACTGACTCCAGACCCTTAAAACTGACGGTGTCAACGTGTTATGAAGCTTATGATCTTATTTTCCAAAATACCTTTAAAAATTCATTCACCAACATATTCCCAATCCTTTTTCAGTGGTGAATACATTGGTGAGTCCATATTTAACAAACTCAACTTATTTATTTGAGTTTGCCTCAGATTATAAATCTAACTTTCAATCAAAAGCTTTCAAACCTTGAAGAAGAAATGAATATTCTTACCTTCTTTTTGATCCTCTTAGATCTTCTTGACTAAACTTCACTCTTGGATGATAAGATTTAATCGTGGAAGAGAGAGGATGAATATATAATGATTTGGTGTTTGAAGAAGGTGTACCGTTGAAATGAGAGAAGTGAAGGGAAGGAATGAGATTTTAATCATTGTATATCATTTGGAAAGAGAGAGAATTTCCATTTATCCTCCTATCCTCCCACATCAATGAGAAAGAGAAAGAATAAAAGTCTCCTCTTAATAATAATTGGCCTTCTGTGCATCATGTGAAAGAAAAGAGAAAACATATGGACCCGGTGGTCACTCTCCATTTCACACCCATTTCCTTTCTCTCATTGAATTATTTCATGATATCCGCAAAAGCATTATTTGATCATTCCTTTCTTTTCTTCAAAGACTTGACCCATGACTTTCTCATTTGCTTGCCCGTGACCTCAAATTTTTTTTTTTTTTAAAAAAAGAATGAGACATATGGTCCCATTATTTGCAATGAAAAAGGAAGGAGTCATATATGTTTGCACCCGTGATTCCTTGCTTCTAATCATGATCAATTTTTATAATAAAATAAGAGGAAAACACATGGTCCCATGGTTTGAAATGAAAAAAAAGGTGCCACCCGTGAATAAGCATGAAGGAATGCAAAGTGAGTCACATTTGTCCTTTTGTGATCAATATGAAATGGATATTACATTGAGCATGCCATAATCATGCTTGGGCATGAGTCACTTAGAGGCAAATAATGAAGGGTAGATTGACGTTGTTCGAGCATGCAATTTACCTTTACTACCTTTCACTTTGCTCGGGCATGGCCTTCTAATTTTGTAAATTTCGTCATTACACCGATGATGCTCAGGCACTTTGTCTACTATGCTCGAGCATGCTTTGACGTGCTTGGGTGAATTTCTATTTTTGAAGCTTCTAATCATGCATGAACAAGCATAATTCTCTCCAGTACAAAGCTCAAGTTCATTCTTGGCTCGAGGTTATAAGTGTAAACTCGAGTAAAATACTCTTCTTGAAACTCTTCTAGTCTCTAACTTGGCTAGGCTTGAGGTGAGATCCCATCAAACTTGGTTGCTTCCAAAATTTGTGAAACACTTGTTGTGTCTACATTCACATGGAATTGGTTTCACTTCATTTGGTTGTGTATAATGTGGGTTATATCCAGAAAACCAAACCTATGTTGAAATGAATCCAGAATTTTGAGTGTCAACTTTCGAAGACCATAGCTCCCTAGTCCGAACTCCATTTTGTCTGGTTCAAATCTTGATGGAATGCATTTTGAGTCTACTTTCATATGCCACTGATTTTAGCTCAATTGGATTTTTAGTTTGTGAGATACACTCAAAACATCGAAGCTTGGTCTGCTGTGTGGTGTGAATTTCACTGTCAACTTCCGAAATTCATAACTTTCTCATATGAACTTCTTTGGGCTTAAATGTTTGTCAAGATGACACATTGGATGTCTAGTTTCATATAAAATTGATTTTGCCTAAATATGGTCTCTGGTTTAGGAGATATTATCAAATTACCAAACCTCGTCCAAGCTGAACGTGAAACAGAGGTGAATAGAGTGCTGAAAAACGATGTTGCTCGAGCATAACATTTATGTAATACCTAAAATTTATATTCATCATAAATATTTATTCTGATGAATGATTAACATTAGATGAAGGTGAATATGGGTCTCAAGGAAATTTTAATCTATTGATTATAATTTTGGGCCAATTTCTTCATAAAATAAGCAATGGAAGCACTTAATTAAATTAAGACAATTACTAAATACTAAAAGGCACCTAAGCTTGCATTAATTGCAACATAATTAGGGATAATTAAATCATCATGAATAATGGGCTGTTATATTTTCAAAAATATTAAGGGATTAATTGAGAAGGATTAAATTGCTAATAATGCTCTAGCTAATGACTTGGGTTAATTAGCAAATCAGTTAACATAGGATATTTGCAATAAAGTAGGGGATTAAACATATGATTAAGGCTAATTATTTGTGCCTCAGATGTCAACAATTTTGGCTAGCCAATGGGAACTAAGTGTTTTGAGATTAATTAAGCTTAAGTCTTTAATTAATTAAAGTAACCAATGATGGTTATATTTAAGAAGCTTTAAGCACTTGATTAAGAAATTAATTAAGCTTTGCTAATCACTTTGAAAAGTCAACAATTGCAACTCAAATCAAGGGCTAGGATTGGTGCACATGGAATGCCATCCAAAGGTCCAAATTAATCACCTAAAAAGGGCTTAATCCTCTTGCAAATTAATCAACCAATTAGAGACATTGACCATTGGATTAGTGCCACATAAAAGCACATCTCATGGCCAAGAATGATGAAGGTGGACGTCCAAGCTAGGTGGAGGAAGAGGATGGAACTCCTTATGGTGCAAGTTGAATCTAATGGATGGGGAGCAAGAAGAAGATTTGAAACTCTAGGAAAATTACAAGGTGATGCCATTGAGTTTTTCTATAAACAGGGAGCTTCCCTCTTCATTTTTCTTCACACCAAATCATCCTCCAAGTAGCTGATTTATAAGAAGGAGGGTGAGGTAGAATAAGTAAGAACTTCAAGAGGTAAGTTCTTGATCTCTAGCTTTTAAATTCTTAGTATAATTGTAGTTTGATCTAGGGAATTAGAGAATAAATTCCTATACTTGTTTTTAGGCCTCCTTGCATTGAAAAATGCCTAATGAGGTAAAAACATGGTAGGAAATAATTTTTGGAATTCCATGGGTCAAGATTGTGAAAATTGTAGGATTTTTAGTCTTAAATCTTGGGTGGTCAGTGGCAAAGATGCTATTATTTCTTGTATCAAATGAAGTTATTAAATCATAAAATTTTCTAGGAAGAAATTACACATCTAGGGCTCTCTATCTATGTATAACACATAATTTTTGAGATTATGTACAAAAAGATGTGAATTTTCCAAGTTAGCCCATGTCTCTGAACTGGGAACTGGAACACAGCTGAAAGAAATTAAAACTGGGAATGATATAGTGACTTCGAGTGAAAGCCATTATTTTTCCATAAAAATAGACTTTCCAAGGAAAATTTTGGCTTTGGTTTCACATCATTTTAATTTTTTTTACAATTAGTTATGATTTTTCAAAGTTGCTGAAAAATCTGCCCAGAAAATCCAGCATTTCGTTTTTAAAGAAATGTAAGGGTAAAATTGGAATATTAAATCCACCAGGGGTAAAAAGGTAAATAGTGGCAAGAATATCTCTTAGGATGTCATTCTAATACATATGGCATTCATCATAATGATATGATAATGATATTATAGGATATCCGGGGAAAGTCGGGAATCAGTACAAGAAGAGAATCGTACCAAGTGAAAAAGGTACAAATGGGTACTGGTAACTTTAACTCTGATGTGTCTTGTATGATTATATATGATTATTTAATTCATGTTGAGTGCGGGACAAGATGAGGTCTTGGGTCATGCACCGTGGCTAAGACTTGGTCTTAAGTCACATACATTTAGGGTAGCTGTGGTTTTCAGTTTGACGTAGGTTATAGTCTTGATAACACTGTTTGTATGTTTTCCTAGCGCTGAGGACACGTGAGTTTTGTGGCACTGGTTAGGTGCAAACATTGTCAACATGCATGTGTTGTGTGCTATGTATGGTTATTTTGACATGCATTTGCTTTGTGCTATGTATTGTTCACTAAATGTATTGAATATCTGTCATATATATTGTTATTACTTGAACATGAGGTTAACTGTTACCTGAGATTCAATGGGGATTAAATCTCAGACTTGACCCTAGGTTCAGGATCTGGAGGATCAAGAGAAGTTGATAGAAAGGGCAAGATGCACGCATGAAGACTCGGTTGGAGTTTTATTTTACAATGTATTGATTATTTAAATACCTAGATTATTGTACCGTTATTATACTAACCGGATATTAATTTAAATTTATAGCCACGAATATGTATCAGTAGTCACCCGACACATGTGCTCTATTGCTCCACTCTGATGATATTCATATATACTGTATATTCATATACATGATTAGTAGTATGGATTAAGGGTGTTACATTTCTATGCTCGAGCATGAGTGAAATTTATGTGTGAATAGGAACTGGAAATGTACCGTGCTCAAGTATGACAATGTTGTACTCGAGCATGACTTCGAGAATGCAATTGTAGCTTATTTTAACTCCGAATTGAGCCATTTCAATTTCCGCTTGATCATGGAGACTTCAAGAATCAATCTTGGAACTTGTATAATGATATTCTCATTCCATTCATCAAGTTCTTCCATCTTCCATCTCCCATCTTGATCATTCTTCGTCATTTAACATGTATTCATTATTTTTTGCAAGTTCTACATTCTTCAATATTTCCTCTTCTTTTTGAACTTAACATTTTCTTCAATTTCTTCTTTCTAAAATCTATTATCTCCTTATTGTTCTATAATTCAACTTGGACTAATCTATATTAATTATAGTAGTTAGTCAATTTAGAAGATAAATATATTATTCAAGCTTTTTACTCTTAAGAATGATATCTATATGAGTCATCATCAAAACTAATCATATCCAACAAGAGGCAACATAAGAACATGGAAAAACCAGTAGCGCCATGCTTCTTCAAATCCTCTACCATGCTTCTTGAGCCAAACGAAGGCTGTAACGTGTTACCCTTTAGTTCTTCTTCCTAGGATAAGACCTCCAACTTATTATATATTACTTCCTTCGTTTCCATTCGTTCTCCACCGTGAAGGCTGAGAGTAGACAAAGAAAAAGAGAGGGACGAAGAAGGGGGGGGAGAGAGAGAGTCAAAAACCATCATCCTCTACTTGTAGCCGCTAAAACAAGGGAGTAAGACCACAGCCTGTTGCTCAATGTCAAACTTGAAAACGAAGTTAAGTCATCGGGTCCCTTTTTCTTCCTATTTGTCATTAGTTTCTCATCAAGAGTTCTTGAGTATGAAGCCTTAGGAGTAAAAACCATGAGTCTCTGCTAGGTGACACTGAAACAAGGATGTGCATCAGTTTCTTTATATACCTGACACTGGAAAAGAAGGAAAACTGTGTGTGTGTGTGTGTGTGTACATATTTGAAGCACATAAAAATGGATAGTTATTAAATCAAGAATGTTATAAAACTGATAAAAATAATAAGAAGAAGAGCAGAGGTTCTAGAGAGATAAAGTAGAGAGAGAGATTCTCATTACATTCAATTAATGAACAGTTACAGAAAACCTCTATTTATAGAATAAAAATGGGACTTTAGTGTAATTTCTACCTCTGGGTCATTTGGTGTAGTTTTCCCCAAAAACCTAAACTATTCACTCACGGATTTCCTTCCCGTGAGTGATTGTATAATTGTGTGCGGGTCCCACCAAATAGTAAACTACTATGCGTGGTACTATGCAAATAGTAAATCACTATGCGTGGGTCCCATATCATCTTTTAATATTTGGAAACCGGGAGTCAATGGACATCCACATAATAAGTATATTCATAACACTCCCCCTTGGATGTCCATTTATGAATGTGCCTCGTTAAAAACTTTAACTAGGAAAAACCCAGTAGGATAAAAACCTAGCCAAAGAAAAGAGTACATTATCCATTGATACACTTTATAGTGCTGCCTCATTAAAAACCTTTCTGGGAAAAACCCAGTGGGATAAAACCTAGATAAGGGAAAAAGAGTACAGCGTGTATCGGCTCCCCCTCTTGATTACATCAGTGTTGCTCCCCCTGATGACTACATTGCTTCAATGTCTTTCTGAGCATATTATACTTTCTGTCATCAAATATTCTGTTAGAAACACCCAATCTGATTGTTCATTATATACCTGCAAGATCTAAATCTGTCAAGTAAAGTCATAATAATCTTTTCATAAATATATATGTGCATATAGAAATTCAATAAATGTTTATTTAGATAATGATGCTATATGCACTATCATCTTGAGTCCTTTTGGGGCATATGTGTTTCTGGCGCCTTATGTGCTTCTAGCACATACAAATATATTGTGGCTCATGATCCTCATTATCATTCATTGCAGCATATGCTATCATAGATATTATTAACGTCGACTTCATTTTCAGTCCCATCGGATTTCATTCATAATTTATTGAGATCTCATAATGTAAATACCTGGGTCTCTTCTTGGATCACAATACACTTTTCTTGTAATATCTCTTCTGGAGATAACATCTCTTCAGGAGATGGCTCTTCTAGAGCTTTTCTTAATTATCCTCAACATGATCATCTATATTCTTATAGCTCATTTTCTCTTTTGAGGATTTTTATCTTTAAAATCAATGGACTTGCAACACTTCTGGTGTGCTTTATAACAATTCATATAGGAGCATTTGCAGTTGGGACATGTGACTTTGTCACTTTCTTTAGGTCAGTAAATGCTTCTGGCATTCAATTAACTAAACTCAGCAACTGAATTATCATTTTGAATTTTTAGTGCACATTTTTTTGTACGAAGACCAATATGAGCCAATGATAATTCATTTCACTTTATCTTTACCCAATCTGCTTATTTTTCTCCCCCTCATCAAATCAACAATTTTCTTTGTATATCCATCTATGTGCATTGTAATAGATTAATAATCATTACACATTTAAAACATTTCAAGATGGAATTAATCTGGCTCCTGACCAAAAGCCAATTATACAAGGAGAATTTTGTTGGCTTATATAATTACTGCAAATATACACAACATATAAATTTTGTTCTCATAATCATTGATCTATCCATTCATGGGTACTTTAATACATGATTTCTGGATCATTCAATCTGGAAATTGCGCGCATAATATATTGCAAACTTCTGGTTGCAAACATCACTACAAACTTTGCAGATTTATAATCTCATATGTAAACTTTCAATTTGATATATTTCCAGAGATCCATTTCCAATAATTATTTCTATCTGAGAACAAGCAGCATATAATATATGACTCGGATGATCAAACAAGTCATGCCAACTTTCCATATGATTTATCATCAAATATAATATTCATTTTGGGGGAATCATCATAGAAACATTCACAAAGAATTATCACATAAATATTCACACTTGATATATATCATTCTTCCCCTCAAGTGTGAGACCTTAAAAATTAATTCATGGAATTTCATACAATATTCCATGATAATAGCATATATGATATCTATTTTATTAAAATTCCACAGATTTCTAAATGCATTATCAATGCATAATTTTGTTACTTCTGGTAACAAAATTTCCATTTTCCAAAATCAACAAACAAATATATATTAAATACAAAATCATCAGGCGTATAATTGCATATTCACGAGCGCAATACTGTGTAATCACAGGCACATCACTGTGGAATCACAGGCGCAACAACTCAGATTGTCGTATGCATATAAAGTCAAAAAGATTCCAGGCTCGTGCTATATAGGGAGCAGATCTGCAGAGATTTAATAGGACTACGCAAATCTGTAGAGATTCAATATGATTTAATTCAACTATAAATAGAAGAAGGCAAACGAACATACCTCACAAACATTCAAGCATCTGATAACATTCACTACCAGATACTAACTTATCATTTTTCTTCTAATCGCGTATATTATTGCAATGGCAGGTCCAAACAATTTTATCCCAGTTTCTGATACATCCGAAACAACATTACTTGATGCTTTGTTATATGATGATCAGTCAAACATGTCATTTACTTCTTTGTTATCTCGTAATCCTTTTGAGATGTTTATTCCTCCTTCTACTATTCCTCCTTCTGCTTCAAATGTACCTACTTCTCCCCCACGAATAAATGTTCTTCCTCAATCTAGAAGGAATGAAGGTACAACTGAAGCAGGTTCATCAAGGAGGCCTATTAAAAGGTGTAGAACTATGGCTGAACTAATGGAATCTACCAGTCAAATTCAACCAATAGTCTCAACAATCAATGAGCCAACATTCATAAGCCAGCAAACAACCACGAGCCAGCCATCAACCACGAGCCAGCCAGCAACAATCAGCCAGCCGATAACCATTAGCCAACCAATAACAATTAGCCAACCAACAACCACTAGCTAGCCATCAACTACAAGTCAATTAGCAACTACTAGCTTATTGGAATGTAGTTGTTGTCATGTTTTACGAGAGATCATACATACCAACGAACTACAGTACCATAAACTTGAAGTTCACGGAAGAAGAACAGGTATGATTACCCATGCTGTTTTATTTGAAAATGTACAGGATAAATCTTATAATACTGACAGGCTTCCAATGTTTGATTTTACAAATAAAAATTTTGAAGAAATCAAACAATTTCTGACACAGTATTGTATAGATTTACAAGCATCAGGATATATCTTGATGCGTGATCCTGTATTAGCCTATCATGAGGTTCTTTGTGTTGGTTCGGAATGGGCTATAAACCCAAATGACCTCCATGGAAGTTCATTTCAAACCAATATTGAACACTCATTAGGCAAAGGAAAACAACTTGCGGTAAGTATACCCTATGATACTTCATCCCTTAACCAGGGTGAATTATATAGGTTAACTATGGAGCAACGAGAAAGAATAAAGAAAACAAAGCTCCATGATTTAGGAAATTATTTTCACTTAACCCTTGATGAAGCAAGTAAACAATTAAATATGTCTACTCACACCATACAAAAGATCTATCAAAAAGGAGGGTTAACTGAGTGGCCACACAAAAAGCTTAAGAAACTTATGATGCAAATCTCGATATTACGAAGAGCTTTGCCTCATCTGGATCCCATCTCAAGAAAAGCAAAAGAAGAAGACATTAAATATCTTCAGAATGAGATGATTAAGGTTTGTAATGATGTTGAGCCACTCGCTATTAAACTTTGTTGAAATAATATTTCCTTTTGTTTAATTATTTTGTTTATGAATATTCCTCTCCTGTATTCACAAAAATTGTTATAATCATAGAAATCACAAAACAACCATAATAATATATTTGCTTCATTCACTTCTGGGAATGAAGTTGGATAAAAATTCATGATCCATAACTCACTTATTTGTTTGATCATGGCAAGAAATTAATCCATAATATTTCTTGACTTTACCACAATATTGCTACTACAATAGCAAATTGAATATATTTATTTATAATATCAATCATGATCATACAATCCCTTGTCTCATAATTTAAGGGAATATTTAATGCCAAATATATAATTTTGAGACCTTTATACAACTGATGACATACAAAATTTATGGATCAAATATTGTTTCATAATTTGTCACTTGTTATCAGGCTAACTTGCCTCTTGGCTTCAGGCTATCTTGCCTCTGAAATTAAGGCTATCTTGCCTCTTGGTCTCAAGCCAATTTATGCCTCATCTCTCTATGGCATTTTGATCTCATAATATATATGGCCTTTTAACAGTTTATCTTCAGGATAAATAAATATAAACATAATAAAATAAATAGATGGAACCCACTAATATGTATATATTAGTGTCGTTGCCATAAATAATAAGAAGGGAGAGGGATATATATATAGCAATAAATAAATAAAATAAAATAAATGACTGGAAATAAACATGCTAGATAAATAAAAAGAAGATGAGATAGGAATGGTAGTAAACTCACAGCGAGACCTATCTCATCCAAAGATAAGAAAGAAGATGCATATGCAAATGTAAATATATATATATAATATATAGAAAACGGTAAAATAAAAAGGGAAGGGGATTTAAAGCAGTAAATAAATAATAAATAAATGGAGTCCACTATACAAGTGTTACCACCATGAAAAATAAAGCAGTAAATAATAAATGGTGCCCACTATACTAGTGTTGCTACCATGAAAGATAAATAAAGCAGTAAAGAATTAAAATAAAATAAATGGGGCCCACAAAATGTCACCACCATAAAAGATAAATAAACTCTAAATAAAATAAATAAATAGAGCCCACTAATAGATACTAGTGTGCCTCCATGAAGAATAAATAAATGTAAAATAAAATAAATAAATGGAGCCCACTAATAAATAATGTTGCCGCCATAAAAAATAAATAAATGTTAAAATAAATAAATAGAACCCACTAGTAAATATACTAATGTGCTATCATAAAAGATAAATAAATGTTAGTAACAATAAAATAAATGTTAGTGACATAAAACTAAATATTAGTAAAGTCAGTATGGAGCTTAGTATAGCGACCATGAGATAAATAAATAAAGCAGTAAGTAAAGAATTACAAATGGAGCTTAATGACGCCACCATAAAATAAATGAATAGGAAGTGGGAAGAATATATAAACATAAATAAATTACTGTAAATAATAAAATATAAATTTACCGTGAATAGTAAAATTACTATTCACTATAAATAGTGAATAAAGTAAAATTACAGAAAGATTAATCTAGACTTCCATGTAGGAGTCAAATGAATAAAATGTAAAAATTACTGAAAAAGGGGTAAATTTACTGTGAATAGTAAATTACTATTTACCGTAGTAAAATAGTAAATAATCTCAAATCTTAACCATGGAACCCGATGTTAAAATAATCGGTAAGAATAGATATTTAATTCCATATAATGGTTAAGATCATCCCAGATAAATAAAATGGAAATATGAAATAGATGGTGAGAAAATCTTACCTTGGTAGAGTCTTCGTGCTGATAACGTGTTATAAAACTGATAAAAATAATAAGAAGAAGAGCAGAGGTTCTAGAGAGATAAAGTAGAGAGAGAGATTCTCATTACATTCAATTAATGAACAGTTACAGAAAACCTCTATTTATAGAAGAAAAATGGGACTTTAGTATAATTTCTACCTCTGGGTCTTTGGTGTAGTTTTCCCCCAAAACCTAAACTATTCACTCACGGATTTCCTTCCTGTGAGTGATTGTATAATTGTGTGCGGGTCCCACCAAATAGTAAACTACTATGCATGGTACTATGCAAATAGTAAATCACTATGCGTGGGTCCCATATCATCTTTTAATATTTGGAAACCGGGAGTCAATGGACATCCACATAATAAGTATATTCATAACAAAGAAGAACTTGTTTTATATATATATATATTAACACTGGAGAACGTATAGGTGTGTATGTGTTGTTTACTGTAGGTGTGTGTGTATATAATCATATATATTGGCTTGCTGCATATATATTATAAAAGTTGCTGCATATACTGCCAAGAAAAATAAGCTATGGTCATGCATACATATATATAATGCTAAGTGAGTGTGTGTGCGTGTGTGTGTAATGAAGAGGAAGAAGAAAACTTGTATGTGAGTGTGAGTATATACCTTTCTGCCATGCATATATAGGTATATATTAACAAGAAGGCTAATATATAAGCATGTTGCTCCTAAAGAACAAAAGAGAGAGCTTGTTGTCCCTTATGTGTGTGTGTGAGAGAGTGTGTGCGCGCGCGCACGCACGTGTGTGTGACTCATATGAATGTGATGTGGGGGTTTAAAAAATTCAAAAGCCTTATGTGTGTGTGTGTCACATTAAAGCATATTTTATATGGCTTTAGTACTTATTAATTCAAATTGCTATATATCTACCTATAAATATATATGTATAGGTAGATGTGTGCGTGTACATACATATATATAAAGTTCATTGTAAATGGTGTTAATTTTGATTAAATTCACATTACTATTTATACACACACACAAAGTTTATTTTGTGTGATATTTGTATTTATTAAATCCTTGATTTAAAGTGTTAGGATAGGCTTTAAGAGTTTAAATTAATTATAGAGAAATAACAAAAATTAGAATAATAATAATAATAATAATAATTGAATAAATAAATAATAATAAATAGATATTGTTATTATTATTAGGAAAAGATAATAAATAATAAAGGAATTATTGATTAATAATAAAGATAAAAGGCAGTTATTAATAAATAAATAAAAAGGTTTTATTATTTAGGGAATTTTTAGGGGTTAATCAACTTTTAATCCTCTAAAAATAATTGGCGTAGTTAGATACTTTGCGACGCCAGAAGTGACTAATGACAATGATAAACGTTTATAGGCATACCTTGACACCTCTACTCATCCAGCACCTCCAGACGGAATTGAGGATTCAAACTTGAGGTGTGTAACTATTATCTTTGCTAGTTCTCTGTGTTTTAATGATAACTAACAATTGTAAACTCAAGTGAAATTTATTTTGGCTAAGTTCAAATAGTTTGAAACTTGTTCAAACTTAACTAGAACTTTGCTGTCAAAGACAAACTTGAATTTAAAAGTATCAAACTCGAGTTTGCACTTGACAGAGAATAAGTCAAGTTATTTGAACTTTGTTAAACTTAAGCTTGGACATGAAAACTTGAGTTTGAGATAGACCAAGAGCTTTTCAAAGACTTTTATTCTTAACTAAGCTCGAGCCTGGTTAGTTAAACTTAAGTTTGTCTTTGGCCGAGAGTTCTCAGAGTTTCACATTTGAGTAAACTCGAGCTTGTTTTAGCAAACTCCAGTTTAAGTCAAACCGAGAGCTTTCAAGGGATTTAGTACTTAAGTAAACTCGAGTCTATGTTTTCAAACTCCATTTTGCATTTGTGGACTTAAACTTACTCTCATTTCAAAAAGTCTCAAACTCGAGTTTATCACTTAATGACTCCAGTTTTTATGATCCTAAAGTGCTTTGAAAAACTATTGCGATATTAATTTCAAACCAAAGAACTAAACTCAAGTTTAGGTAATCAAACTCGAATTAGACACTTAAGTAAAATATCTTAAATTCTAGTTTGAGTCTTACAGAGGCATTTGCATTTTCATCTTCAAATTGTTCTTAAAGAAGATACCATGAAACTTGAGCTTGAAAGAGGAAACTCAAGTTTGCTTGAACAAACTCCAGTTTAAAGCGCTCTGTTTTAAATTCATATTGCTCAGATTTGTGTGATCTTCTTGTTTGATCTACATACTTCATATCATCTTTCACTATTGCTTTAACTATGTTTAATCAATTTGTTAGGGAGTTTCAGATGATCAAACTTGTCTTAAACTAAAAGTTTAAGCATAAAGCAAAAGGTGATGTTAGAACATTTATTGCTGGCCCAAAAATCTTAGCATCCTTTTGGTAAACCATTCTCTGGACGTTGCAAAGGTTTAAGTGTTTTCTTTCCTCATATGGAAGCCACATCATCCAATGGATTTATTTTATAGGAAGTTAACAAGAATGTCTGAGCATCTAGATTAACACAAAGCTAGAGAGAGAATGGACTAGTTACAACCTAACAACCTAACAACCTCATTAATGCCTCTAATGGTTACATTAATGTTTCTAATAGTCATTTAATGCTTCCATCATATATAAGCTGAAACATTCAATTCTCAATAACAACAAGACATACTGAAAATGAAAAACGCTCAAGTCTTACTTACATTTACTACTCTTCTATAAAGTATCTTCTGATACATTAAACTTTAGTATTTATTTACCTGCTCTTTAAGAAAGTTTCTTATTGATTATCAATTATTGTGAAATCTCAAAGTTGTAGGACTTTGAAGTTGGTTTATTAGTTGACAACTTTTGAGAGGAAGTGTATCCTTGTGAGAGGATAACTTTCGAGTACAGATTGTGTATCTGATTTTTGAGATAGTGAAAATCCTAGAGAGTCTGGGGACTAGACATAGGTCAAGAGTTGAGATCGAACTGGTATAAATCTTCTGTGTCAAGCTTCTTCTTTCATTCTCTGTTATACTCTGTGCTTAGTTCATTTTTCAAAAGGAATTGAAAAGTTTTTAAAATCCCCAATTCACCCTCCTCTTGATGATTTCTTTCAATTTACAATCTTATTAGCGTGTATGTATGTATTCATATATGATTAACCATGTTTGCTAGAATATTTGCATATGTGTATCCTAGCTATGGATTGAGGTTGTGTGTCCTAAAGGGCTGCGATCCTTTGCCGATAACTGCAGTTACGGTGCGACTTGTTTACTGTGAATTATTCTATGCTTAAGATGTGATATGTTGTTATTTATATTTCATACTTGCATATAAGATTAACTGTTACCTTAGGGTTCATTCATTTGAACTCCAGATCGCATGAAATAGACAAATGGTAGATCGGGATCAAGAGGAAAGACACAGCTGTGAAAAAAAGAACTTTTTGAAAAAAAAATATATATGTATGTGTAGTTGGACTCTATTTTATATCGTTTATCATTTGTCTATTTTGGATTACTGTATTAATATCCTACTATAGAATAAGTTCAAATTGTGAAAAATTTATCCTCATGTTTTCGACTAAGTTATTTTGAGAAAGTTTTATTCTGCAATTAAGTTGTCCAAACTATTTCGATGCCTATGCGCTATAACTTTGATAAATAAAGGAGTCACAAGTGAGAGCGTCACATACATACAAACGCAAACACGCATGCAGGTGTGCGCACACACACATATATTACTAAAAAATATATTTTATTTTAAATGTCCATACCAATTTTTATATAGAATTAAAACAAATCATAAAAATGTCTTTAATTTTTATTAACATACAAATACGTAGTATCAATTTTAATATTTAATCCCATAGGGTAAGACTTAGTTGACTAATTTAAGAATATTAAAGAAGATAAATAAATTATTTTAAAGTATTTATATTTATTATTTTTCTTTAAATTAATTTGCTTAACATATAAATTAATATATAATCTAATGACATAAATAAGTATTTTAGAAAAATCATGTAACATATAATTAATTAATTTATTTTCATTAATCTTCATAGAGCAATCAATTGGGTCTTATATTAATAACCGGATGTAATAGAAAAACTACTTTTAGTCCTTTGTATCATATAGTTTGTAGTTTGCTCTTTAAATTGAGTGCTATTTTAAGCACGGAGTTGCCAAAAGAACTAATCTTGATTTCATATAAATGTATACCTCCATGCAAAGGATGATTCATTCGGATTAACAAGAGAGTCCAACCACATTGCATTGCTAAAACCCATGTTGTACAGATTAATATTTAAAGATATGTATTACCTCCCCCTTTCTCCTTTCAAATTTTTAAATGTATATAATATCAACTAAAATAAAATATAATCTTGTTTTTAGATGGATCATCATATTATATAAAATTTAAATTTAATATGTTATACTGAATAATTGCTATTTGCAACGAGTTTTTAAAAAGGGTTAAAGGGTTATTTTACCCTAAAAGTTGGTATAAAAAAGCAATTTTGTTTTGAAAGTTTTTCAAGAGGCAATTTTGTACTATCCGTTATCACAATTATGTTTGACTGCTAGTTGAATAAATATATTGAACTGGAAGTCCACATTTTGTCCTCGTCATCTTTGTTAAGATACAAATTTATTCTAGAAGTTTTTAGTAGGAGCAATGCTGCCCGAGAAATTTCTAAATCATAGCAATGTCATCTTGACAGTTATCTAGATTACATTTGACTGTTAGTTGATCTAGTAGCGTGAACAATATTGAAGAAAGAAGAAGTTACATATAGAGGAGGAGCTCATATTCACTAGAAAGTAATAAAGAAAAATATTCAATAATTAGATGTATAACATATTAATGAAGATTACCAAGAACAAGGTTATTGAAAACTCTTTATTGTTGTACCTTGATGATGTCGAGATAGGCAATCATCTCTTTGATATTTTCTTTATTGCAAAAGATGTTTTCACCTCTTTCATTGTCTGCAATCCTTTATATTGGATGCATTTAAAGAAGTATATATTCTTAAATCTAA
The DNA here is from genome assembly GCA_037074495.1 of Acacia confusa. Taxonomy (NCBI): domain Eukaryota; kingdom Viridiplantae; phylum Streptophyta; class Magnoliopsida; order Fabales; family Fabaceae; genus Acacia; species Acacia confusa. Next base: position 7,025,077 of record CM073504.1, on the reverse strand, counting down.
CTATGAAAAAAATAAAATAGATGACATATGAACTTGTGAAATAAGTATATTTGGTCAATTAATGAATAAATTTAACATGAGTAATAGTTAAGGTGAAATTGCTTCGACTTAGAAATTTTTTCGGCAACATTGCTTATAAGTGAAAACTTTTCAAGATAAATTTACACTTAAACTCAAAACAAACATATTGTGAATGACACATAGATTGTCAATTCAATTTATTTAATCAACTAATAATCAAACTTAACTAAGATAACATCTATGGTAAAGTAGCTTTAGATTTGACACTTTTAGGACAAAATTATACCAAGAAACCAGAGAAATTTGTCTCTATGTGACAACTTTCTAAGCAAAGCAGCCCTTTAAAAATGTGTGATTAATTTATCTATTTGGTTTCACGAAGTTCATAAATTTCGAAACTGGGTAGAAAAATAATCATATACTTCTGTTAGATCCTGATTTTTAGATGGAAAATTTTTCTTGGGGGAAGATTTTCCATCTTGAATGTCGCAACTCTTGCGAAGTGCTCATATTTTGGACTTGGTTTACATCCTTTGCCTACTTGCGTCTGCTGGTCTGCTGCTTCAAATGGTGTTGTTTTGGGGCAAAACACTCACCTGGTCCCTATTTTTCAAAAAAAAAAAAAAAAGTTTTAGGCATTTTCAAGTACTAGAAAGATAATTCAGGATATTAAATAAGTACTGATTTTTTTTTTCATGATCTTAAGAAATTATTTCATAATCTTGAAAAATATATTTTAAGGTACTAATTAGTACTAAATGTATACTTCATAATACTAACTAATACTGAAAAAATAATTCATGATCTTAAAAAATTATTTTAGGATATTAAAAAAATATTTCAAGTACTGAATGCTACTAAAAAATATATTTTAAGATATTTTTTCAAGATCCTAAAATATTTTTTTAAGATCATGAATTATTTTTTCAATGTCTGTCAGTATCCTAAAGTATCTTTTTATTACTAGTATCTTGAAATATTTTTTTAAAATCATAAAAAAATATTTTGCCTACCGTCAGCCCACACAAGTTCGCAAAGGAAGGATATAAGCCAAGTCGGCATATTTTGGTAAAGGATTCTTGCAAAGTTTGCGACTTTCATTATACTAAATCTTGCTAATAACTGTTACAATATATTACATCTCGAAGCAGCAGGCAAGCGTCAGCAAATTGATATTGCAGAGAAAATAAATTGTAAAAGGGCAATCTACGCCTAAAAATTTTCCTACTTCAAATTGTGCGTAGAGAAATAATTTTAAGCCTTAGATCATGCATCAACATGTTTATTTCACTCTAAATCATGATAAAGTTCCCTCATTTTTCAAACTCATCTTGACATTGAAATGGAAAAACAATGTGCGATTAGGATTCCAGGCTTGATGAGCAATCTCTACCGGTCATCTCCAATAATAACTGAGGCAGTAGTACTGGTTGAGTATAGAGAATCATCTGTTGTTATAGATCGATCTCCAGAAGCTTCTTCATCTTCTGATATCCATGGAACCACCTCAATCTTCTCCACTTCTCTCACCACCTCCCTCATATCTGGCCGATTCTCAGGGGACCTGTCGGTGCAACGCATGGCGATCTGAAGCAATCTTAGCATTCCGGGAAGGGCACCTCTCTGACCGGAAATTTCCTTATCGAATATCTCCGCCGTCCATTCCTCCCTCACTGCTCGGTGGACCCAGTTCGAGAGATCCGACCCGGTAACTCCAGGTGGGGCTGAACATGAAGATAACCTGCCTGTTAAAAGTTCTATGAGAAGGCTTCCATAGCTCCAGACATCAGATTGCTTTGATACTTTCCTGGTGTGCCCGTATTCGGGTGATTTGTAAACGACCATGCGTTGAGCTGCTTTGGGTTGTGCTATGAGTGGGGAAAGTCGGTAGTCGGAGACGAGGACCTTGTCGTTTTCATCTAGTAGGACATTTGATGACTTCAAGTTTCCATGGGGAGCCATGGTGGTGCTGTTGTTGGGGTTGGCATTGAGATGAAGGTATGTTAATCCTCTTGCTACCCCTTTTGCCACTGATAATCTTGAGTTCCATGTGAATGGAATCCGGTTTCCACTTCTGTTTCCTGTAATGAATGCCCAATCCAGTTTTGAGATGCATAACAAGGTAATAATATGTTCATTCTTAAATTGATTTTCATTGTTTAGACAGATAAGAAAATTTTGAACCTTTTATATTGTTATTCACACCTCTTGACACCTGAGCTAGCCCCAGGTAAACTACTCAGATTGATTGCTTACAAAATGGAAAAAAAAAAGGAATTATTTAGGTAAATACTCATCTTTCTCTTAATTTATATTTTTAGAATTATTGTTATTTTAATCCTTAGATTTCACCGGAGCCTGGTTGGTGACTTACTGAATCATCTTGTTTGGTATGCACTCTTGTGACATCTAGAATGACTGTCTTTAAACATCAGAAAGTTCCTAATATATATATATATTTTTAACCCTTTTAAGAGAAATAAAGAGCATGTCACGTAAAAATGATTGGTATAAGAAACAACTAGTTTATGTAACTCAGTAATCAGTATACATACTTTCAAATTACTGAATCTGGGATTGGGTTCTTTTGGGTTTTAGATTATTGACACTCATTATACTCAAAATTCCCGGGAGCTGTTATCTCATGCAAGGAGGAATATTGCTATTTGCTGATATGTTCTATTAGTTGTAATATAAATTTGGTGGTTTATGAAACAAGAAGCAAGTCAAGAGTGAAATTACCATGAAGCCTAAAGAAAAGATTCCCCTTCTCTGCATATCTGTAGAGCAGCAACCTCTCATCTCTGGAACTGTAATAAGCAAGCAGAGACAACAAATTTGGATGCTTCAGATCAGCAATTTCATGCAATTGCTTTGCAAAATCCTCTCTTGTCATTGGCTTCAAGTCCCTCAGCCTCTTTACAACAATGGAAGCTCCTCCATTCAGCATAGCCTTGTAGCTGTTTCCCATTATTCCCTGACCCAGTCCCTCTGCAGAAGCCTTTAAGAGTTCATTCATTTGAAACTTTGGTTCATCTGTAAAGAATATAAGCTCCTTCTTCTCTTCCACTGCCACAACTACCGAACTGTGACGATCTCTCATTTCGACCTTATCAACAGTACTCTCCACCACATCCTTATTAATGGGAATCTGCTGCTTCATAATGTTGTTGAGCTTCTTAGATGTCTTGTAGTAAAAAAAAGCTAGCAAGATTATTGCAAACAGAAGAAACACGTTGAAAATTATCAGGATAGTGGAAGTGTTGTTTTTATTTGAAGATCCATTCTGGTTTTCAGCCTCCTCGTTTTCTGAGTAGCCTCCTGGTGTTGGAACTGAAGCTTTCAAGCTAGAGCTGTAGGATTTGAGAGAAAGAGGACCACATAATCTGGGATTGCCGGAAAATGAATTAGGCCCCCTTGATCGAAAGTTTTGAGTTATTCGGACTTTGCCATGAAGATTATTGCCTGACACATTGATTATCTTCAAACTTGGTTGACTGAACTCTGGAAGTGGACCTATGAGCTTATTATCTTGCAGTAACAACGTTTCCAAGAGGTTAAGATTCAGAAGGGATCTTGTTATTGGTCCATCGAACTCATTGCTGGATAAATCAATGTACTTCAATTGATGATTGTTGGAGAAATCCATCAAATTTCCCTTCATGGAATTATTCTTGAAGCTCAGAATAGACAATTCTGTAAGGTTGAAGAACGCGTTGACATCGATTTTTCCCGTTAGCCCCATACCTTCCAGTATGATCCCTGTGACTCGACCACTGGTACTACACCGAATCCCGAACCATCTTGACTGTTCAGCCTCATTGCAGGGGAAGCCAATCCAGTTACTATTCAGAAAAAAGTCATTGAAATTGGCCTTGAGACCATGAAGAGCATCTTTCTCCACAGGGTTACCAAAAGGACTATCTTGAGCCACAACAAGTGTGCTCAATAATTGTGCAGCAAGAAGAACAGCGACGAGACCATGTTCAAGAGCAAAAAGTGGAAACTCCATGAGTTTCAAAATTGTAAGCAATGTAAGTTGCTCTAGGACAATGAGACTTAATCACGGGTAAAGATGACCTTAGACAAATGAGAGATATTCCCATATGAGCTCCAGGACAGCCAAACTAGTCCTGGTTAGTCGAAGATAACAAGGGAATCTTGTCATGCATTATTCTTCTGTGATTACAAGGTAATGTTGTATTGCATAGTTAAGCAGATTTCAAGAGAAACAGCTACATTATGAACCAGAAGATAATGATGTTTTCGGCTTTATCTTGTACATATGGACCTTCAAAATAAGGTGGACTTTTACATTTCCAAGGATAGCCAATATTATGTGTTTTGCAGTTCATATTTGGAATGTGTGCAGAGTCAGCCTCAGGCAAAACTGATTGAACTCGTCCAAACGTGAGAAACAAATTTGGCTGGATACATAGTAGTAGTATATTATTTCCCTTGTTGGTCTGTTTTTATTTTATCCGACTAAATTTGTATTCTTGTAGGTTAAACTTTGGTTGCGCTGTAATGTTATTCAAGCTATTTCTAGAGTAAAAATAAAGGACCTAAATAAAATAATATTTAATTAGAAGGACCATAAAAATTGTAATTATTAAGAAGGACTGAATAAGCTTAAAAGTACTAAATTACCCTTTAGCTTCTCCAACGTAGAAAACAAAGAGCAAAACACTTTCTTCTGTCCTCCCGTAAATATCAAGGTGAAGCCATTTGGGAATCCAGTATTGGAAATTAAAAATGACGATATTTGGTAAAAGTGTATGCATAGTAATGAAGTTTAAGAACAACTTTGTTCTAATTAACTTTTTGTTTTCATGAGATTACCAAAAATCACTGTTTTTAACTTCTAATACTGAATTTCCAAATGGCCCCACCTTGATATTTAGGGGAGGACGGAAGAAGGTACTTTATTCTTTATTTTTTGCGTTAGGGAAGTAAAAGAGTAATTTAGTACTTTTAAGCTTATTCGGCTCTTCTTGATAATTATAATTTTTATGATCCTTCTAATTAAATATTATTTTATTTTGGTCCTTTATTTTAATTTTCCCAATATTCTAATTACCCCTCTATTTTACCTTAATTACACAGATATCTCTCATATTTTGAAAATATACACTTTAGTCTAAATCATTAACACTATTAAAGAATATTCTTCAAGTACATTTTTAAATTTAAAATCATGTTAAAATAAATGTTGTTTGCTAATTTACCCCTTATTATACCAAATCCCTACTTTATCTTTTAATTTTAATGTTCATTAATGATCTATTTAATATTTTTACTAAATTTAATTTAAAATAAGTTTAGTAATTTTTTTATGTGGTAAATATTAATAACTTGTTTAAAATTTGAGTAAATATTTTTAAGAATATATGTTTAATGAAATATTATAAAAAAAATTAAATTATAAGATATTAATAAGAGAATCTCATAGTAATATCATGTTATAATTATGTAACTTAATTGAGTGCGTGTTTGTGTATTATTGCAAAACATCATCATACATATTTAATAATTACATGATAATTTTTTTAAAAATAAAAGAGATTAAAATTTTAAATTTATTAAAAAAATAAAAATGTATAATGATAAAATTAATTAAATTTATAATATGATGAATTTAAAAGTATGAAAAAAATTTAAAAATATATAGTACTAATTTTTTTTAAAACTTTGAATTTTATATGTGACTAAATGATTATTATTTTTTGCTATTTTTTATTTTTTTTCTGAAGATTACATGATTATTAAGAAATATTTATTTTAAGGAGGGGCATTTTGTCAAAATAATGAATCAATATAGTGATTTAACAATCAACTCAGTTGGATGGATGGAAGTTGAATTTTAAAACTAAAAGAGAGGTTTATGCAATATATATATTGATTTTAAGGGAAATTCATATATATATGTTTTCAAAATTAAAGGGATGTCTCTGTAATTTTGAATAAATAGAAGGGAAGGTTGATGTATTTTACTCTTATTTTTATGAGCGTGAGAGCGGCCAATAAAGGTGTTACGGATCTAAATTATGGGCCCACTATGAGGATGACCCAACAAACAACATTTATGGATAATCACAATAATCTATCCAAATCAGGAAGATCAGAATTAATCTATCAATATCTCTATCAGGATCCCTCAAATTAAGGATCTATCATTAAAAGATATCTTATATCGTTTAATAATAAGATAACGTCAGCCCATTAAGATAGGGCTCAGGTATGCCTATAAATAGGGAAAAACCCTAGTAAGGTACACACATTCTAACCCTAGCTCTTCAATTCACACAGAGCACACACCTCCATTCTCTCTAGCTAAACGCCTATCTGTATATCGGACTATGTGGACTTTGATCCCTCTGAAAGATACGGACTATGTGGACTTTGATCCCTCTGAAAGATACGTAGGCCCTGGGATTTAATCCTAGGTCAAGTCTGAAATATTTTGTTCTATTGAATCCTAGGTCAAGTCCGAAATATTTTGTTCTACAACAGAACATTGACGCCGTCTGTGGGGACGATAAATTTTGATTCCCGTGACCTGGTCAATATGATATCAGTCAGATGCCTTAGGTGAATCAAGATGCCTATTCTTGATATCTAGAAGGCCTAACCTAACCCAAAAAAAAAAAGGGGAGACCATCGGATCTGGGTATGTGCAGAGCGTTCCAAACAAATAAAATAAACAGGACGCAGCGGCACTTTTCGGGGGACGAAAAAATAAAATCTCTGGGAACTACATTCCAAGAATGAATATTTCGCGAGCAGATCTAAGAGGTTTGATTATCGTCTTCCTCATCATGAATGAGAAGGTGAGAGAACTGAACGATATCCGAACTGGAGCTGCCATTGCCGACTGAGAATAAGGTGACTATCTTCAACAGAGCGGTTCACTGAGATGTCAGTGAAGGCAAGGAGTTTGAGTGGGCCGAGGACCCAGAATCTGATAATCTCCAGGAAACCCTTGCCACATTTACGAGGAATGAAATTCCGAGCATATGCACGAATCTCTTTCTCGACAGCGTACGCGTCAAAATCGAGAACGTTGCAGCAAACTGTACATGTGGCATCGAAAAACCAAACCATGTTGCTTATGGAATGAGGGGCATGCATATTAATTAGGTTTTGGGGACGCACTGATGATTTGGACCCTTAAAATGAAAGGGCCAAAATGTAATGATTGATGATGAAAAGCACACTGTCCCAATTCCCAATCATCATCACAAGCCATATCTGTGTTGCCAAACTCCACCAAATACTTCTTGATCACATAAGAATTGTATATATCTTCCTATGCACTAGTAGAGAAGTGTGAATCATCGACAAAGGTTGCACTTCATGACAGTAAAAATCTACTCCTGACTAATAAAAGCAACATGACTACGGCTCCTCTATATGCTGGAACTACCAGAACTCTTTCTACTCAACAACTGGGGAAGATTTGCAGCGAATGTTATTGAATGATGCAACGAATGATAATGATTCCCATTAGAGTTCACCAGACTCTAATGAATCAGAATATGATGAAGAAATCTCACTAGAGATTTGGAATAATGACGCTATCAAAAAGCTGAAATTGGACTTATTAGAGTCTGAGGAGGAAGACCCATTTGATGCAGCATAGAGAAATATCTTTTTCTATGGTTTCTGCATCATCATTGATTTCATTACTAACTTTGTGATTCTGCAAAAGACTGATATTGTTAAGCAGGGTCAATTAAGAAAAATGAAGACCCTTATCATCAAATCAAATGGTTTTGGTTTCTCCATCCTTACAAATTTAGCTTGTACTGCGTCTCTAATTCCAGATTTCAAAGACAAAATCAGCTTTCTTCTTATTTGAGAGCTGAGCCACCAATCAGGTCACTTTTTCTCCTCCCATCTTGAAATAACTGAGATTATATAAAACTCTACTGCATTTGCTTATTTATGTAAAGATATGAGAGAAAGAACATGGAATTAGGCAAGATTTAGTCATCTTAATGGTTTCAGCATCACTCTTAATTAGTTCAATTAAATCTTTGAAATTGAATAATTGAGTTGAGACACCGATCAGTTGGGAAAAAGTAAAGAAAGTCTTCTAACTTTAGATAGATACTAGCAAAATACAGCAGGTGGATAGCATGAATTCATAGAGCTGGGAAGATATTAAATGCGATTTAAAAGTCATCATTGATTTATGGTGCGCATGAATTTCCTTTGTGTTATTCTTCTTATAATTTCCCAAATGCAAGTGCCGCATAAAAAAGAAAAAAAAAAGGTCAAACAGAGTAATTGGAAGAAAAGATGCAGAGAGCTTTTAAAGAAGAAGAAACAAAACAAGGGTTATGTTCATTGATCTTGATGCACATCAAGAAAACGGTCATGAAATGGACTTTGGCAACGACAATATGACCAAAACAATTTCACCTGGGGTTTGAATTAATATTTCTATCATTATTCTCATATGACCTTTGAATTAATATTTCTATGATTATTCTCATATGACCTTTGGCCATGACAACCGTGTTCATGTCTTGGATATGTTCAACCCTGGAACATATCCTTGTGATTATGAGGCGAGGAACTACATAAATCAGAAAATTGAAGTGGAGAGTGGGACCCTTGCCGAGAAGTACCTGCATAAATTAGACAAAACACTTCAGGTTGCTGGGAATAGGTTTGACCCTAGGCTGATTATTTATAAGATCGGAATGACATCCTTGATGGTGGCCCATTAGGCAGGTTGAAGATTAGTCTTGAAAGAGCATTGAGCAAAGAGATCAGAAAGTCTTCCAATTTGCTCGTGAAAAGCACATTCCAAGTGTCATACTCACATTGGATGGTTACATGAAATCTAGCGCTAGAGTGATTGCAGATTCCATTGTCAATCTCTCGAAGAAATCTTCGATATAGACAAGTCAAGATCCAACTTCTTCATAAGATATTCCTGCACTGTCAGATTTCCCTGCATGGAAGAGGCGTGGCAGATGTTTTCCTATCCTTAAAGTTATAGGGGAATTCTAATTTATGAGGACACTTCTAGTGAAGATATATATACCAATAACAACATATATATCAGCTGCTTCAACTATTTTTGAAGGTGGACCCCGGATAAATTGAATCTAGTTAAAATCCAGGTTCCGTATAAATTTTTTGAAATTGGACCTCGGTTAAACCGAATTTGGTTAAAATCCGAGCTCCGTATAAATTTTTTGAAGGCGGACCTCGATTAAACCAAATCTGGTTAGAATTCAAGCTCCGTATAAATTTTTTAAAGACAGACCCTGGTTAAAGGGAATCTCGTTAAAATCCGGGCTCCGTGTAAATTTTGAAGGCGAACTCGGTTAAAACTAAACCTAGTTGAAATCCGGGTTCCGTGTAAAGTTTGGAAGTCCTCTATTGGATTATTTACGACGGTAATACCGCCAAGTCTATTTAAATTGTTGAATTTGGGTAGACAAACCTGTCTTCAAAAATCATTTGCGACGGCAATGCCGCCAAGTCTATTTAAATGATTGAATTCGGGAAAGCAAACATGTTTTCATAAATCATATTTAAACCCATTTTCAGAAAATCATAAACCCGAAATCTCGAGGTATACATTTAAATCCGTGCTCCTTAAATGGACCCGGGATAAACTACAAATTATACAATTCAATCTGTGTTCCTTAAATGGACCTCGGATAGATTGGAAATTATACAATTAAATCCGCGTTTCCATGATCAATTTGGAACCCGGTAAAACTGAGTTTGAAGAATAGTTAAATCCGTGCTCCTTAATTGGACCCCGGATAAAACTGAAAATTATATAATTAAATCCGTGCTCCTTAAATGGACCCCGGATAAACTGAAATTATACAGTTAAATTCGTGCTTCTTAAATGGACCCCGGATAAACTGAAAATTATACAGTTAAATCTGCGCTCTATAAATGGACCCCGGATAAACTAGTAAAACTTAAAAAGCCAGGGCGACGCGAACCCGACTCTTACAAGATTTGTGAACAAGTCTTGTAAACGTTACGATGCATCGGAACGACATTTCGGAATGGTGTTGTCATTATCATGCTGATCCTGATGAGGTCGAAATGTTTAGGCTCTTATTTTAAATAATAAGTCCTGAACATGTGATGATTGACTACCATCTCGGATTATTACTTTACAAGGTTAAAGTACTAAGGTGGTTCACTAGAAATCATCTGTTTATTTAGAATGTCCGACTACTAATAAACACACCTCGTTTATTAACATTGGTGGAATATCTAGTAGATTCTGCACAATATATCTTGACTTTGGCCAAGTCATACAATAAGAACCGAGTTTCGTACACGGATTACGTTTCCCTTTATTCATTAATGAGCAAATTGAACGCGTATTTGGTTTAAAGGATGTAAATGAAAACTGACAAGTCAACAGGCAAATCCACGGAAAAACCGAGATCAAATTGTCATTACAAAAATTTCGGGACAGAAGCCCGGATTACACAAACTTTAAAAAAGCAAACATATAAACCTGGAATCTCAGGCTTAAAAAATTATAAACCCGGAATCTCGGGATTGAAGTATATAAACCCGAAATCTCGGGCTTAACGAATATAAACCCGGAATCTCGGGATTGAAGAATATTAGCCCGGAATCTCGGGCTTGAAGAATATAAACTCGGAATCTCAAGGTTAAAGTATATGAACCCGGAATCTCGGGTCAGCACGCAAGGAATCCCAACAATCACGAACACCTAGTCCGGGTTGGAAAATCAACACATCCTGGCAGCTCAGAGACCTGACCTACCAGGCTGGGGGCAACAGAGTGGACAACGAATTGTTAGTGGAAAAGTATGATTATCAATAACTGGAATTGATGCAAACTAGAACGGAAGTCAAACCCGGATGAATATTCGAAAAGAAATCAAGTTCGAACAAGCATTCGAGTTCGACAAGAAAGAAACAAACTGAATGATTTGCGCAAAATAGTAAGTCTTTTCTATTGATTATGATTTACTTACATATTGTTAAATACAGGAACATAGACCGGGTAATTATTCGGGAAAAATTGCTACAAAAGCAAACAAGAAAATCAGTACATCCCGGCAGCCCAGAGACCTGAACTACCGGGTTGGGGGGCAACTGTTACGGATCTAAATTATGGGCCCACTATGAGGATGGCCCAACAAGCAACATTTATGGATAATCACAATAATCTATCCAAATCAGGAAGATCAGAATTAATCTATCAATATCTCTATCAGGATCCCTCAAATTAAGGATCTATCATTAAAAGATATCTTATATCTTTTAATAATAAGATAACGTCAGCCCATCAAAATAGGGCTCAGGTATGCCTATAAATAGGGAAAAACTCTAGTAAGGTACACACATTCTAACCTTAACTCTTCAATTCACACAGAGCACATACTCCCACTCCCTCTGGCTAAACGCCTATCTGTATATCGAACTATGTGGACTTTGATCCCTCTGAAGAGTACGTAGGCCCTGAGATTTAATCCTAGATCAAGTCTGAAATATTTTGTTCTACAACAGAACAAAAGGGGAAAAAACATTGTTTGATTTATTTATTTATTTTTTATGCATTGTTTGATATGATTTCTCAAGTTCACGACAAACTGTTTTTCTAACGGGAAAGATCATTATCTTTGGCTGCAATGTGAACTAGATTCTATATATTGGGCATGAAAAGTATGTGCGTGTGTGAGTTTGCATGGGCCGTGGTATTGTGATTTAGTATCCAAAAGAAATAAATTTCAAAACTATAATACTTAAAAATTTCTATTCATCATAAATCTTTATTTTGATGAATAATTAATATTAAATTAAGGTGAATAGTATCTCAAAATGTGGTAATCTATTGATTATAATTTTGAGCAAATTTCTTCGTGAAATTTATAATTAAATGGTAGGTTTTGAGACTACATATAAAGGAAATAAAATGTAATATAAAAATCACATAAAATAATAACAATTGCCTATCAAAAAGAGCAAAATAAGCAAATAAAACACTTAATTAAATTAAAGTAAGCTAGATAAAAATAAGGGGAACTTAAATTTACACTAATTAAGAATAATTGCACATGTCTTCAAGGTGGTTAGTGGCAAATTAAGAACATCCAAAGAGGGCTGATATTTTGAGATATCAAGGGCCAATAGAAGATGAAATTAAGTTTGTTAATAATGCTCTAATGACTTGGATTATGTAGTAAACCAATTAACCAATAAGAGATGCAATTAAAGGGAAATTAAGCACAAGATTAGGGAGATAATTAGGCTTTAATCAAATCAGTCCCAAAAGTCAACAATTGCAACTAGGATTAAAGGCTAGAATTTGTGCACATGTAATGTCATCAAATGGTCCAAATTAATTGCCTAAATTAACTTAATCGTCTTGAAATTTAATCCACCAATGAAAGCCATTGATCATTGGATGATTAACACATGGAAAAATTAATCAAGGGCTAGTGAGAAGAGAGGTGGTTGGCCATCTAGGTGGATGAAGGGGACAAAGTTTCATAAAGTGCAATTGTAAATAGGGGTGTTTCCCTCTTCATTCTTCACACCAAAAATTCATTCAGCAGCTCATTGAGTTGGAGAAATTTATAGGAGCAAGAAGGAGGAAGGAGTTCAAGAATCAAAGGTGTTCTTGATCTTAAGCTTTTAGTTTTTAGTAAATATAGGAGTTTAATCTAGAAAATTGTGAGAAAAATTCCATTTCATGTTTGGAAGTCTCCATTGCTTTTAAAATTCAAAATCGAGTGAAAAACATGTTGGGAAATAATTTTTGAAGTCAAAAAATCTAATTGGTGAAAGTTGGGAAATATCCCAAATTTCAGTTTTTAGGAAGTAGTCACTATAAGGACATGTTTTCATAGAGTAAGTGATTTTCAAAAATCATGAAATTTTCCAGGAATAAAGTCGACATCCAGGGCTTACACACACACACACACACACACACACACACACACAATTTGTAACGTTTCAAGCTCTGGATAAGGAGATACAAATTTTTGAAGTTAAGCCTTGTTTTCTGGATGTTAATCTAAACAATGGTTGTTATGCATGAGTTTTGGCCAATCCCATTGTGTTTCAAAATCCTGAAATTTTTCGGAGATATAATAGACATGAAGGTCTTTTCATCCATGTATAACATGCAATTTTTAGGATTTTGTACAAAAAGATATGAATTTTTCATGTTAGCTCATGTCTCTAAACTGGGAACTGGAATAGTAGTTGGAGAAACTAAAAATGGGAATGACCTTGATATTTTGAGTTAAAGGTGTTATTTGTTCCTAAAACTAGACTTGTCAAGAGAAATTTTGTCTTTGGTTTCACGTCATTTCAAGTTTTGTACAATTAGTTATGATTTTTCAAAATTAGTGAAAAGTTTGAGCAGAAATGCTGAAATTTTGTTTTTTAGGAAATATAAGGGTAAAATTAGAATAATAAATCTACTAAGGGTAAAAAGGTCAATAGTGACAAGAATACCTCTTATGATCTCATTCTAAAATATATGGTGTTCATTATAATATCATAATGTGATGGTGGTGGTATAGGATATTCGGGAAAGTCAGGAATCAGTACCGAAAGAGAATCGTTTCAAGTGAAAAAGATACAGACGTGTACAATAAATTTAACTCTTATATGTCTTGTATGATTATATATAATTTTTTGATTCATGTTGAGTGATGGACAAGACGAGGTCTTGGGACATGCACTGTGGTTAAGACTCAGTCTTAAATCACATATTTGTATACATTCAATTTATCTATGGATTCAGCTTGATGCGGATTATAGTCTTAATAATACCGTTTGTATGTTTTCTTAGCGCTGAAGACACGTGGATTCATGGCACTGGCTAGTGCAAACACTGTTGACATACATTTGCTGTGTGCTATGTATTATTGTTATTGTTAACATACATCTGTTGTGTGCTATGTATTGTTATTTACTGAATGTAATGAATATCTGTCATATATACTGTTATTACTTGAATATGAGATTAACTATTACCTGAGATTCAATGGGGTATTAAATCTCAGACTTGACCCTGGCTTCAGGATTTGGAGGATCAGGAGCCGATACAAAGGGTAAGATGCACGTGTGAAGACTCAACTAAAGTTTTTATTTTGGATTGTATTTATACTGTTAGATATTCAATATTTAAATATTCAAATTATTGTACCAATATTATACCAAACGGATATGCCGCTGTTAGTTTAAATTTGTAACCATGAATACGTATCAGTAGTCACCCGACACATACGCTCTAACACTCCACTCTAATGATATTCATATTTACTACATGTTTATATACATATTGAGTAGTATGGATTAGGGTGTTACAAAAACGATTTGTTGGAATTCATGATAAAGAAATTACTACCTCATGCCTTCTTTTTATATTAAAAATAATTTAATTAAATAGTTTAAAAAGTCGACTAAAATTAATTAATTAACGACAATGAAAATATAACAATGCTACTTATTTTACTAAAATACTATTATTTATAAAGAGGGTGAGGACGAGTGTAAAAATATACAAGAGAGATATATGATTAATGGGCATAAAAATAGAATAAGTGCGTTAAGTTTTTGGACAAATACAAAGTGTAACTTAAAAAGGTACGTGCACTATTTAAAAAATTGTAATAACTTATAGATGAGATTGACACTATTCAAAAGAGATTAAAATATTATAAATTCACTTGTATATTACCTTTGATTATACCAACTATCTCCTCTATTTTAAAAACATACCTTTGAATCCAGAGGGTTGACATTGTTAAGAATATTCTAAGAAAATATTTTTAATTAAATTTTTATTTTAAATAAATTTTATTTACTTGTTCACCCTTCATGATACTAAGTCTCTATTTTTAAATTATTATAAATAATTTAAGAGTTTTATTTTTTCTTTTTCCTTAATTTTTTTTATTTTTTTCAAATATATTTCTTTAGTGTTTTTATCTTGTTCAAACATAATTTTAATTAAATTAGGTAATATAGATAAAAAAATTTATTTGAAAAATTGAGTAATTATTCTAATAAATATATACAAACAGAATATGCTTATAAATTGTTTTAGAAAAAACTAAGAAAATTAAATTTTATAAATTTAAATAATTTATATAATCTTCAAACTTAATCTGTTTATACTCTGATAAAATATATTTGAAATCTATTTTTATCCATTTAAAAGAAATAAATAAATAATTTTTAATATATTTAATGAAAATAGAAAATTATAAATTTTATAATATGATCAAAATTAATAAATTGTATAACATTATTTATTATAAACTTTCTTGGTTGTATAATTGTTTGACAAATATAAATGTTTAAATAATTCTTTTTCTAATGGGGGTATTTTGGTCAATATTTAAGTTTCATTGTCAAATTTAACAATCAACTTACATTAGGATGAATGGAAATGAAATTTGAAAAATATAGGGGAGTTTTGTATAACATGTATTTTAATTTTAAAGGAGATTTATATGGTTTTAGTGGAGGTTTCCATTATTTAGATAAAACAAATGCATAATTAATGTATTTTACTCTTCAAAAAATTATAGAAAAAATCTCATTTAGGTCCCAAGGACTAGAAAAAATATGAAAAAAGTCTAAGTGTAGATTCCTTTATAAAAAAAATTTCTTAGGCTTATCAATAACATAGATGGACTTGTCAATAAATACTCTATAACTTGTCAATATAGCCATATAAACTTGTCAACGAAAGCTATTTTAGGTAACATGGGTGAACTTATCAATGATCACTCTATGATTTGTCCATATAGTTTTATGCATTTGTCAATGGAAGTTATTTTAGATTTTAGTTAACATAGATGAGTTTGTCAATAGTCATTTTATAACTTGTAAATATAGTTACATAAACTTATTAATGAGAGCTACTTTAGTTAACATATATAAGCTTGTTAATGATCATTCTATGAATCATCAATATAGTCATGTACACTTGTCAATAAAGTAAATTCACATTTAATATTTATATCACTAAGGTCCTTGATTTTTTTTTTAATAGACGAACCTATACTAAGACTTTTTTAATATTTGTTTTGATCCTTGAGTCCTAAGTGAAATTTTCCCAAAATTATACTTATGAAAAGGGTTAAGTATTATTTTTGCTTCAAAAGTTTTGCCTGAAGACCACTGGGCACTCGGATTTTTGTTTTTTTGGAGCAATTTTGTCAAAGAAGTTAACAAAATGAAACAATTTTGCTTTGGAATTTTTTTAAGGAGCAATTTTGCCCTTAAAGGCTTATGAATTGGAGCAACAATTTAACGGTTAAAATTAACGAAATAGCAAGATCGTTACATTTTTAAATTTTTAAGATAATTTTGATTAAAAAAAAAATCTGGGTGTCCAAAGCTCTTCACTCAAAACTTCTAAAGTAAAAATAATACTCATCTCTTAAGAAAATGGCGAGAGGTTGTATTTTATAAAAGAGCGTGCCAGGTAACTTCGTCCGTTAGCTTTATGATATCTCATGGCCTCACCCAAAAAAAAAAAAAAAAAAATCGATTATAATCTTGAAAAATAGAAAAAAAAGTCTCTCATTAAAAATTCTATTGGGTAGAAGGAGCTAATAAAATTTTCACCGATTAACTTTTGAATGTAGGACTTTTTTTATCTTCTAAATTTCCTTTAAAGCCTGTGTTTTTTTAGGGGAAAGCTTCCTTCCTTGGAAAGACAATAACGCAGGTAAATGCAAGGACATGAATAACATCACAATTAATTATAACCACAACGTAACTATTACTTACTCATATTTTCTATGTACTTAATTGTTGCGCGCGCTCACATACACACCATGGAACCCTTTTTTGTTTATTTATT
This sequence comes from Acacia confusa, assembly GCA_037074495.1. Classification (NCBI taxonomy): domain Eukaryota; kingdom Viridiplantae; phylum Streptophyta; class Magnoliopsida; order Fabales; family Fabaceae; genus Acacia; species Acacia confusa. Next base: position 7,008,196 of record CM073504.1, on the reverse strand, counting down.
TTTATCCCCTTTTTTTCACTTTTTTTTTAAAGAGAAAAGAAATCCGTTTTTTCATTAGTTATTAAGCACAAATACAAACTTTTTATAGGAAACAAAATAGACATAGTAGTTGTCTAAGGAAATACTACAAATAATAAGATATTGCCGTTGCCTTAGGCGAATCTCACACACACACACATATACGAGGGTGTGATTACTTGTAAGTTAGTGTCTTTTATGCATTAAGTTCACTGAGACATAATTAATTATATTTTTTTTTCTTTAATGATTGAATATCTCATTTCCTAATCTTGAAAATCAAATCATCAATGAGATATTTAATTATTTTCCTCTTTTTAAATTTCTTTTTCCATTTTTCTTAAAGACACAAGACTTTTATTTTCCTCATCAGGGGTCATTGAGCATAAATGACATACTTTTTTTAAAAAAATTTATTAATGACTTGAGACGTCATTTTCCTTATCAAGGGATTAATCAGCATCAATGAGATATTTTTTAATTTATTATTTTGAATTTGAATTTTGTTTTTTATGATGATTTAGTGCAGGAATACTTTCCCAAACCTTTTTTCTTTTGGTAGTGTTGGGACTCGAGGTTTTGAAACAGAAATCTAAAACAGACTAACTCTACCATTATACAGAATAATCAACAGAGAAGCATTAACCCATCGCAATTCCAGTTCATTCAACTCTCTCTTTCATTAAAAATTAATTACTCCTTTCTCCACCCATTCATCTCTCCAAAAGTTCACTTTCTCTCCTGATTCAACTCCCAACCACAGCTCCTTATTTAAACTTTCCCATGCATGTCCCATGTCCTTCTAGAATGCCGTAGCATTTTGGGAAATCCTTATAGGTGCTCCAAATTAAAATTATCTCCCTCATTATATTTGCAATGCGGTACAGTTTACAAATCCCTAGGCTTTTGTACAGTTTCCCAATTAACCAAGTGTATCTTTCTCTTCTCTACCGTATGACCCCAACTAAAGGGACCTGGCTTTTGTGCAATGCTTTTAGCATCTGCTATACTCCGATGCTCTCATACTGCCTCGTTTTAACCTCCAAAAGGTATAGCTGCCTCTTTTTTTTTATTTAAAAAAATATTTTGGGGTACTAAAAGGTGCTAAAAAGATACCTTAGAATACTGAACAGTACTGAAAAATATTTCATGGTCTTAAAAAATAATTCATGATCTAGAAAAATTATTTTAGGATCTTGAAAAAAATCCTAAAATGATACTAACAAATGCTAAAAATTAAATTACTTTAGGATACTAACTAGTACTGAAAAAATACTTCATAATCTTTAAAAAAATATTTCAGCGTATTGAATAGTACTAAAAAGATACTTCCCAGTATTGAATAGTAATGAAAAAAATACTTCATGATCTTCAAAAGTTATATTCGGATAGTGAAATTTTTTTTCAAGGTACTGACTGATACTAAAAACATATTTAAAGATCTTTTTTTAATATCATAAAAAAATTTAAGATCATAAAATATTTTTTTCAATACCGATCAGTTAGCACCTGTTAGTATCCTAAAATATTAAAAAAAAAAAGAGGCAACTAGACCTTTTTGGGGTCAAAACGATATAATATGAGAGCATTGGAGCGCAATGAATGCTAAAAGTATCGCACGAAAGCTGGGTCCAAATAAAGGGCCCTTTTAGCCTTCTCAATATCCCCCAACACCTTCTTTGGAATCTTAGAGACCATCATCGAGTAAATTGGTAGAGGACTAATGACTAATTTAGAAAGTGTCACTCTACCCACCTTACTTAGTGCATTTGCCTTCCAACCTCCCAACCTCCTCTTCACTTCCTCTACCAGCCCTTCAAAGCTTCTTGATATATTCCTTCTATAATTGGTAGGTATACCAAGGAATGGTCCCAAATCCTGTGTCACCTTATGCCACGCCTGTGCTGCCGACTCCTCTCTCACACTCATAGGAAAAAAATGACAAATTTTGAAGGATTCACTTTCTGCTTCGAGACATCACAAAATCAAATCTCTTGAAGCACTACCTTACTACCTTCATCTGTCTTGTGGATGCTTCCCCAAAAATAATCAAGTCATTTGCAAACGTTAAATGAGTAATACTAGGTCCTCCTCTTCCAATTCAAATCGCTTCCCCATTCCCCCTTACGCTCTACCTCTTGAATAATATGAGTCAATTTTTCCATTACAAGCACAAAAATATAAGGTGACAGAGAGTCCCCTTGTTTTATCCCTCTTGATGGATGAAATAATTCTTTTTTTTTTTCATTCCACAATACTTGTGTGCTCATAGACTGAATGCATCTCATTATAAGATCTTTGGCCTTCTCCTTCATTCCAATTTCCTCTAATACTTCCTTCACTAAGCCCTATCTCACCCTATCTTATGGTTTTTTCCAAATATATTTTTATGGCAAAATAGTCATTTTTACCTCTAATTGTCCTCATAGAATGAATAAGTTCATGAGTAGAAATCATGTTTCCTGAATGTGACACTGGAACAAAACTAACTTGATTAGGGGCCACCAAATCAACCAAAACTCCTTCGATTCTCCCAACAAAGATCTTCGTGATGCATTTATACCATACATTGCACAAAGCATTGGGTCGGAATGTATTGCTTAATATTCTTCGGCCTATCAACTTTAGGTATGAGTACCAACGAAGTAGTGTTGACCTCCTAAACCTCGAATTCCCCCCTTCCACACTTTTTGCACAAAATCCACTACTTCATCGTCAATTACATGTATTCCTTTTGAAAGAATACAACCGGAAAACCATCTATCCCCAGAGCTTTGTATATATGCTCCAATAGAGAAGATCGCCTCAATAATTTCCTCTGGACTAACCATTCTTTACAATCTATCCCATACCTCCTCCTTCACTTTTGGGTAGCTTACATCGATCTCCAATATGTCCCTCACCTTCTTCCTCCTCAAATAACTTTTTGTAGAACTCCCACAATTAATCTTTTCAACTGATTTGGATCTTCAATCCACTCCTCTTTCTCATCTTTTAGCATGGCTATTTTATTCCTTCTCCTCCTTCTTACCGTGCTTAAATGATATTTAGTATTCCTATCACCATCCCTAATCCAATTTTTTCTTGACTTTTGAAACCACATCATTTCCTTTTGCTTTAACACTTCTCTTAGCTCCCCTTGTATCTTCCATTTCAATATACACAAAGTACGCATAATGTCTATTAGAATTGCTGATTTGGCTTTGTATTCCACTCAATCGAGCTAGCTAGTAATCTCTTCTTCTTGAACTGCATATTCAAGAATTCCATCTTTCCAACCTTCCCTTAACATTCATCGACCTCTTTGGAGCTTCCCCTCTCACCTCTCATCCCTCCTTAAGTTCCTTTTTAATAGTATCATGAAGAAACCAGGCCACTTAAAACCTGAAAGGCCTCTCTCACCTCTCCCCTCTTCCTTTTCCAAGCTCAGTAATTAAGATTGGATGATGGTTTGAACTCCCCACTCTTGCGAGAGTTTTCACAATTGCCTCTGGGAATTTCAGCCTCCATTTTGTATTGCATAACCCTTTATCTTGATGTTCATAGAACCTCTGGCACCCTGGAATTAATGGTCCTTTCCAGGTAAATCTATTCCCACATGACTCAATATATTGTTGGGCTTGTATGCTCTTTAACTTATTTAAGCCCAATTGGGCTTAAGTGAGACACAACCCAAGAACCCAATGGCCCATGTGGTTTAGGGTTAGGTCTTGGGTGTAGTGGTATATAAGCTCACAATAAGCCTCCTTTCACCTTCTTGAAGAATCATAAGATTAGAAAAGAAGAGAGAAAGAAAGAGGCTCTCATCAAAGACAATCATCAAGAGAGGTTACCTACACAACCTTCCTATCCACCTCGAGAGATAGTTTGGAAGATCAACCATAGAGTGGACTACGGTTTCATCTTTCCAGGTAATCAAAACGATGAAGGTTCTAGTTTTTCCTACATCAAATAGGTTCAATACGCTTCCGCGTTTTTGATGAGATTCCTTCAATTGGCATCAGAGCCATGTTAATGAGGAAAAGAACCCAGTTTTGATATTTCTTTCATATTTCATGTGATTATTTTAGAAAATTATTTTCTTGAAAATATGACATCTTTTCTATATTTGTTATTTATTTCATGATGATTATTCGTTTATAATTCATATTTGATATTAGTGTTAATTTTAATCGGTTAATTACTTTAATCCATGGTTAGATTCTCTCATGTATTTCTTGATTTGTAACAAGGAGGCTAATCCCATATGATTAGGTTTCCTCCTTGCTGTTTTTACTTTATTTTCAGAATTTCCACGTAAATTTTGAATTTTTGTAAGAGTTGGAGATCAAGAAATAGTGAAAAAGATGAGCAATCAACATTTCAAACACTGTTCGTGGACTTCTCGATCTCGGAATTGCACAAACCATATATGGTTGGAAGGAGGACAGAGAGACGAGCACAGATCTGGAAACCCCATCCCCAGAATCGTCGAAACGAGCCCCTAGCGCCGCCACAAGCTTCTGCGCGTGGTCTTCACATGCCGATGAAGAAGTGGCACGTGAGGGCACATGGCTCATCGGATTGTGGTGTTTCCGGCGGCGTTAAACTCGTCTCCCTGTGGCGGTCCTTCCCCTAGAGTTTCGTACTGGAATGAGTTCGAATGATGACATGACAGAAGTGGAGGCTAAGGTTCCTCTTTTGTGTCCTAGGGTTTTTAGCCAAAGATTGGGTTTTTGGGCTTTTGGGCCCATGGATACCCTAAAAGGGCTTGAACAAATACTATGGGCTGGACAAAAGAGGAATTCTAAAGTTGTAAATTTTTTATCTTTTAATTTTTATAGGAAAACCATGGATTAAAGTTATTTGTTTAATTACTTAATGCTTTTATTGAATTGTATGAATTATATGTGCGATTAACATGATTAGAAATAACATGCCATATAGAATAGGAAGATGCCATATTGTTGCATAATCACATGTCATAAATGCATAGTAGCTATTATGTCTTGAATCGACTAGTATGATAGTTATTATGCAAGATTATTTAGATAACCACTAAATTAATTATCAATTATTATGATTTTAAATTAAAATCTAGAATAATAATTGGATTAATTAATTGTGGAATTTAAATCTAGATAACTACTAAATTAATTATCAATTATTATGATTTTAAATAAAATCTAGAATAATAATTGGATTAATTAATTGTGGAATTAAAATCTAGATAAATAATCTAGGAAATTTCCTAAGAGAATTGTATTTTTGGAGTAATTTGTGGGTTATTTAAAATGGTCATGTGAAGCAAACTCTGCTAATCATGACTAGATTTTAGATAACTAATGATTTCAATCATAGTTGCTGATCTCACACAATGAATACTCTAAATTGAACAAATTCTTGGAAATTGAAAATTCTAAATTTAAAATATTGAATGGGTGAAGGTTTTAAATTAATCATTTAATTTTAAACCCTACGGGCTCCAATTATGGGTTTATTAGTGAAATGATTATCGCTGAAGCCCCATTGGATAAGGATAATCGAATTTCGCTAGATTAAACCCTAATATTTTCAAAATTTTAGTGAAGTTTTGTACGACCCATCGTCGACAACACTTAGACACTAAAGATAATTTTGAAAGTAAACAATGGTTAAATACATTCAACTTTGGTAAAATTGTTAACCCTTCCACCGAGGCTCTGGCAACGGAACTGAAGGCCCAAATTAACAATATTAGTTTTACAAGTATGTTACCCATCATAAGCCTTGTAAAGACAACTAATAGGTTGTTAAACAATAAGCAAATAGTAGTTATTAAAATCTACTAGTGATATATTTGTTTGTTGTTAATTATGGTTTGTAATTAGTGTGCATTTCCTTATTTTCAGAAAAATGTCTTCATTCAATCCTTTAGCTACAATCTTGAGCCAAAAACCTATGAATGGTACAAACTACAAACAATGGAAAACTAATTTGAACATTGTTCTTCAATATGAAAAGCTCAACTTTATTCTAACTACACCTAAACCAGCGCAGCCTGCTGCAGATACGTCTGATTCAATTCAGACTCAATTTCAGTAGGCCGAAGAAGAAAAGATAGGAGAAGGCGAATGTGGTAGTTCGCTGCTATATTTTGGCCAGTCTCGCCAGTCACTTTCAAGAGCAAGTGAGCATGATTGAGAGTGGAGTAACAATGCTCCAGACTCTTGATGACATGTTTGCTACACCTAGCATCGCTGCAAGGTAAAATGCGCTGAATGCAGTCACCAGGACAGTAATGTCTGGAGGAAGTGTGTGGGATCATTGTCTGACAATAATAGCAAACTTCAAGAGGGCTGATAACGATGGTATCAAGTTTGAACAAGAAGTCAAAGTTGACCTTCTCTTACAATCACTGCCTGAATACTTCAATCAATTCAAGATGAATTATAATATGAATAAGATGAATTTTGATCTCACTCAACTGATGCACGAGCTTGAGAGTGTTGAACAGTCTCTAGTTAAGAAGGGAAGTGCATTTTTTGTTGGTGAGGGTTTTGTGAAACCTAAGGGGAAACCCAAAGGGAAGAATAAGAACAAGAAAAAGAAGAATTCAGGTACTCCAGCTGCCAAAACAGTTGCAATCAAGCAGGCCAAAGGCAAGTGCTTCAAGTGCAGACAAAAGGGGCATTAGAAGAAAAATTGCCCACGCATGAATAAACTAGGTATGGGTAATTTAAATGTGATTGAGGCTTGTTTAGTGGAGAATCACAATGATAAATGGATTGTTGATTCAGGAGCCACAACCATGTTTGTTACTCTTTGCGGTGGTTCAAACATAGTTTGCCTGTAAGTAAGGGACAAAGAGATTTGAAGCTTGGAAATGGGGAGCTTGTATTTGCACAGGCAGTGGGACAAGTTGTTTTATCTTTTGATAATTGCAGAACTTTGGTTTTAGAAGACTGTTTGTTTATTCTAGATTTCAAGAGGAATTTAATTTTTGTTAGTTGTTTGAATGAACATGGTTTGACAGTTCAATTTAATTCCTCAGTTTCTATAAGAAGTCCATCTTCTTTTATTTGTTCTGGTGTAAAGTTTAATGGTCTTTATTTCCTTAGTCCTGTTCCCTGTGAAGTTAATCATGTTGAATTAAAAGATGATGAGCATATTAAGTTTTCAAAGAAAAGAAAATTTTCCAATGAAACTTATCTTTGACATTTGAGATTGAGTCATATTAATTTTAACAGGATACAAGGTCTGGTAAAAAGTGGGATTTTAAAATCCCTGGACTTTGAACTGATACCAGTATGTGAATCTTATTTAGACGGTAAAATGTCTAAGAGATCTTTCAAGGCCAAGGGAAAATGTGCCACACTTCAGCTGGAATTGGTACATACTGATGTATGTGGACCAATAAGTGTCTAGGCTAAAGGCGGGTATCAGTATTTCATCACATTTACTGATGATTACTCTAGATTTGGACATGTGTACTTGATGCGTCATAAGTCTGAAGCTTTTGGAAAATTCCAAGAGTTTAAGGCTGAGGCAAAAAAGCATCTTGATGTTCAAATTAAGACTCTTCAATCTGATCAAGGAGGTGAATACCTATCTGGAGAATTCAGGTCTTACCTGACTAAAGAGGGGATAGTTTCACAATTATCTTCTCCAGGGACACCCCAGCAGAATGGAGTTGCTAAAAGGAGAAATAGAACCCTTTTAAAAATGGCAAGATCTATGCTCAGTTATTCATCTCTTTTTGATTCATTCTGGGGATATGCTTTAGAACCTGCTATGTATCTATTGAACTTAGTACTGTCCAAATCGGTTTCAAAGACACCAATAGAATTGTGGAAAGGGTGTAAGCCCTCCATGAAACATATTCGGATTTGGGGTGCTCCGGCACATGTTTTGCAACAGAAACCAGATAAAATGGACTCATGTATTGAAGTATGCAGGTTTATAGGCTATCTTAAAGGAACTAGAGGTTGGTTGTTTTATAGTCCAAAGGAAAAGAAGGTCATAGTGAGCACTCACGTGACTTTCTTAGAGGAGGACTATATGGAAAATTATAAGCCAAGAAGTAAGGTTATTCTTAATTAATTAGTCTCAGATCAAGTTTCACCACAACCTCAAGGGGTTTCAGCTTTTATTCCTGTGGTTGTTCAAAGAGGGGAAAATATACCTGATAAACATACACAAGAACCAGAGAATTAAACAGAAGTTCAGCATGACGATGAACTTATGAAAGAACAAAATCATGAATTGGTTAATCCACTTAATGAGGGTCCTCATCTAGAAATTGTTAACCCACAAAATATGGATCCATCTGTAGATGCATAACATCAAGTGCAACGAAGTCGTGGTGGGAGATTGATTCGTAAACCTGCAAGATATCTCTTGTTGGGTGAGTCAAATCAAGATTTCATCATTAATGAAGATGATGATCTCACAAGTTATGATGAAGCACTAGGAGATGTTGATGCTCAGGAATGGCTTGAGGCTATGAATCGTGAAATGGATTTCATGTATTCCAACTCAGTTTGGTCTCTTGTAGATGCACCTGAAGGGGTAACACTCATTGGGTGTAAGTGGATTTACAAGAGAAAGAGAGGATCGGACGGGAAGGTTGAAACCTTCAAAGCTAGATTGGGGGTGAAAGGGTATTCCCAAAAGGAAGGTGTGGATTATGAAGAAACCTTTTCGCCAATTGCCATGCTTAAGTCCATCCGAATTCTCTTAGTTGTTGCAGCAAATCTTGATTATGAGATTTGACAAATGGATATAAAAACTGCTTTTCTAAATGGAAATTTGGAAGAGGAAATCTATATGCAGCAACCAAAAGGGTTTATAGCCAAAGGGCAAGAAAAAATGGTATGCAAGTTGCAAAGGTCCATTTATTGACTTAAGCAAGCGTCTAGATCATGGAACATCAGATTTCATCAAGACATTCAGTCTTATGGTTTTGAGAAAAGTCCTGATGAGCCGTGTGTGTATACAAGGATCCAAGGTAATGCGGTATCTTTTTTGATACTTTATGTGGATGATATACTTCTTATTGGAAATGATACAGAGGTATTGTTAGGCATAAAAACCTGGCTGAGCAAGAATTTTGATATGAAGGACCTAGGGGAAGCCAATTATATTCTTGGTATTAAACTCCTGCGAGACCGGAAGAATAGGGTTTTGACATTATCCCAGGCTAAATACATTGACAAAATACTTGCCAGGTTTGGCATGGAGAATTCTAAGAGGGGAATTATACCCTTCAGACATGGGATCCATCTCTCTAAGGAGCAATCTACTAAAACTCCTGAGTAGAGAGAACACATGAGTAGGATACCTTATGCTTTAGCAGTAGGTAGTCTCATGTATGCTATGCTATGTACCAGACCAGATATCTGCTATGCAGTGGGAGTAGTAAGCCAGTACCAATTTGATCCTGGAGAGGAACACTGGATAACAGTTAAACATATATTCAAGTACCTACGGAGAACGAGAGATTATATGTTGGTCTATTCTAGTGGGAGTCTTGAAACCATTGGTTATACGGACTTAGATTTCTAAGGAGATATTGACTCAAGAAGGTCTACCTCGGGATATGTGTACACTCTTAATGGGGTGTCATTTGTTGGAGAAGTGTATTACAATCATGTGTGGTTGATTCTGCAACAGAAGCTGAGTATGTAGTTGCTTCTGAGGCTACAAAGGAAGCTACATGGTTAAAGAAGTTCCTTACGGATCTTTAGGTGATACCAGGTGTTGATTGTCCTATCACACTTTTACTGTAACAACAATTGGGCAGTAGCACAGTCCAAGGAACCAAGGTGTCACAAGAGACAAAAACACATAGAAAGGAAGTACTACTTGATCCGAGAAATAATTAAAAGACGAGATACTGTTGTAGCAAAGATAGCATCAGATGAGAACCTTGTTGACCCTTTTTCTAAGAGTTTGCCTAAACGTGTGTTCGAGAGGCATGTTACCTCTATGGGTCTTAGGAGGATTCCAAATTTGCTATAGCTTTGGGTTGTTGTTATTTCACATTGTTATTCTGTGCTTTTCAGCAAGACATTATGCCCTTGTAATTTTTCTGAATGTTATAAATGAAGTGTTTTATCATTTATTTAACACACTGTTTACAAACTCTAAGGTCCGAATCAATTGTGAAGTATATGATCATATGGATACATTCATAGAGGACATGGTCATAGGTTCTCACAATTGATGAATAAGTTTACAGCTGTTCAATTAAGTTGGGTACTTTATTTAGGCTGCAATATTTTATGAAATGGTTTTTTCCGAATCATTATAAAATATTGGTGTGAGTTAATACTTACATTGAATGGTTCAAGGAGAGATTTGATTAAAGTTGTTTTTTCTGTCATAAGGTATCAAATCTCTAGATAACTATAGTTATGTAGTTACTCTTAATCCTGAGTTTATTTTAAATAGGTAGTCAAATAGTTTTCATTCTTTGATTTACGAACAAGTGAGGTTTGATTTGTATGACGGCCAATAACTTGGTATTTTGGGATTGAGACTATTTGCTTATCGGTGTTTATGAGATAAACAATATGGAATTTATAGGAAATGTCCCCCTGATATGTTTCGGTACTTGGATATTGAAGACACTGGCCAGTGCATGTAATCCATTAGAGAAACTATTACAGTCAAAGGAATAAATAATTGATTGAGTTACAGAAAACTAGTCAATCAAATTATAGACATTCTATAAAGGGGTAATGCATATTCGTATTATAAGTGTCATTATTCTTGGAGGTCACGTTCGGGCTTTTAGTGAAGTAGCACCGAACTAAATAATCTTCTATTGATTATCATGAGTCTTGATAAATGACAAATGGTAGATCTCCAGACTAGCTCGAAACAAAGGATGAGATGTAATATCAGATGATGATGGCTTATGGCTACATGGTCTTGGGTTTACAAACTCAAGTTTGTATCTTAAAGAGCAAGTGGGAGATTGTTGGGCTTGTATACTTTTTAACTTATTTAAGCCCAATTGGGCTTAAGTGAGACACAACCTAAGAACCCAATGGCCCATGTAGTTTAGGGTTAGGTCTTGGGTGTAGTGGTATATAAGCTCACAATAAGCCTCCTTTCACCTTCTTGAAGAATCATAAGATTAGAAAAGAAGAGAGAAAGAATGAGGCTCTCATCAAAGACAATCATCAAGAGAGGTTACCCATACAACCTTTCTATTTGGAAGATCAACCATAGAGTGGACTACGGTTTCATCTTTCCAGGTAATCAAAACGATAAAAATTCTAGTTTTTCCTACATCAAATAAGTTCAATACGCTTCCGCGTTTTTGATGAGATTCCTTTATATATATCCATCAAGACACACTTGTTTATTCTTTACTCAAACGTCTGGCATTTTCTCAAGTTCACCACCACTCCTCCTTTCTTCTCATACGCCCTTATGTTATTTAAATAATCTCTCAAAATCATCCATAGACCTCTAAAATCCTCAGCAATTCTCGCCATGTCCCTCCAAAAACTACCCCTCTCGTTCCCTTACATAGACAAGAACTATCCACCATGGCTCTTTGCCATTGTATTTCACTTCAAACATCCCATACTGACTTCTCTTCTCTATAGATCTTAAATCAACTCTTGTTTCTTCCCACGCAACCCAAATTCCTCCAGCAAAACCCTCTCCCTCAATTGCTATAACCTCCTTCTATCCTAATGAACAAAAGAAATTGTGAGCATTTTGCGCTTGAACTCTTGTTTCCACCTAGCTCACAATTTCAGGCCGCTTCAATTTTACTAGCATTCTCAACCTTCACCACCTCCTTCCTTTTATCCTCCTCTACTTCCATCAAAGGTTCATTCCCTTCCTTCCCTACATCCGGCGGCCTACACCCACTCTTTCCCATTTCATTTCTCTCTTCCTTCAACATAGCCTCCATTGTTTCCCAAACCCTTTTTTTTTTTAAAGAAAATCACAATTTATTTTCCAAATTTAAATTTCAAGCCAATCACCATAAATGATATTTACAATAACCATTTATTTTTTATACTCCAATTAAAAAGCAATCACCATAAATGTATTTACAAGCTAATTACTATCTATAAATGACATTTATTTATTTTTCAAAGGAGACTTTTCCAAATTAACAAAGTCAAAATCGAGGTGAATTTTGTTTTCTTTTTATTATTTTTCAAAATAGAGAGGACATTTCTATAATTTAGGTAATTAAGTAGAGGGGAAGTTAGTGTATTAACAAATAAATGGGTTTTTTTATTGGTGAGTGATCTGGAAATATCTCTGTAAACTTGAACTTGGAGGTATACCCTAACACTGGAGAGCTCTTGGGACCCAAAGATACATTTTTATTTTTCAAACTCCAATTAAAAAGCAATCACCATAAATGACATTAACAAGTCAATCGCCATAAATGATATTTATTTAGTTTTCAAATGAGATTTTTCTAAATTAACAATCAAGAAGAATTTTTTTTTTTTATCAGTTATAGGTGGGGCCTGGACGAAGACAATATTGTTTTCCATATAGATGAGAGATTTCTGTAATTAAGAAAAGTGGTTAGTGTATTTTACTTCAAAAAAATAAAAATATATATTAGAGAATTTTTCTTATGATTTTCTTTTTGTCAGATAAGTGAGTAGTTGAAATTGATAACAAAGGCTAATTAATTTCCCTCCCGTATGGGGGGTGAAGAGTATATCACCTTCAATTAAGTTTGCTTAATTTCTGTACTCAAAGATGATTAGTAGTTAATAAGATATATAGAAAAGTAAATTTAATTTTTTTAATAAAATTACAAACAAAAACTTGAAATTTATGTACCGTTTTTATCAAATTCAAGACGATTCAAATCTCATTGCAGTGGTGACTTTTGGCATAATCTAATAGCTCAATATTACACACACAAACACAAGTGATCCCAATAAAGCCATTCATTACGTGATCTTTCTTGCGAGTTCCTCTTCTTTGCACCAAGCCAAGTAAATAAAGAATCAGTTATTTTGGGGGTCATAGGATTGTAACTTGAGCATGATTAAAAAATTATTAATTTTCTACACATTCTTTATCGTTTTCCAATTAATTTGGATTCTTATTAAAATTGTAAAATATTTCACTGTAATAAATTTCCATTTAAAACATTGTAACTTCCTACCCATGATTTGAAAACAAAGAAGTAATAGCTTCTTAAAAACTATTGGACAATTCAACATGATTGCAGAAATTTCTACCTATCTTGTGTTACTATCCACTTCTGTGCTGCATAATTTTCCTGCCAGCTTCACCAACAGAACGAGTTTTTCCCTGCTAATTCTTTGGGGAAGAGATCTCAATTGGATGGAAAGATCTTGAGATCTATACGGTCCAAATCTTTTTTTTTTTCAATAAAAAAAATTTTAGTACCAGTATTTTAAAATATTTTTTTAGTACCATCCAGTACTTTGAAATAATTTTTTAAGATCATAAAGTATTTTTCAATACCAAGTAATACCGTGAAGTATTTTTTTAGTCTCAATCAGTATCTTAAAATTTTCTTCTAAGATCTTAAAAACACATTATAGATACTAACTGATACAAAAAAGATATTTCAAGGTATTGACTGATACTGAAAAATACTTCATGATCTTGAATTTTTTTTTAGGAATATTTCAGAGTGCTAATTAATACTAAAAAGATATTTTAGCTACGGACTATTATTGGAAAAAAAATTATTAAAAAAAAACAGTGGTTTCTTGATTGATCCCAAAAGACAAGTAGAGAAACTCGTTTCCTTCATTAACAACTTTATCAAACATTATGTCTTGAAGGGTCACAAGGGTCGTTTCAATCAAAGTTTCATTGCTCTTTGCTAATTCGTCGTGGGTTTCCAATGTAATCGTCACGTTCATCAAGCCAGCCTTCAATCCAGTTTCAATTTGTGGTTTCAACTCAACGTCACTAAATGATTTGGGTTTATGGATTCAGATTTGAGAGTGATAGAGGATGTATGAGGGGAAAGGGAAAAGTTCCTTCCGATGGCATTTTTGTCTTGTCACAATTACTTATTTTTTAAATTAATTAAAAAACTCATTTTATCCTCCCATCCCAATAATATCACACCAAACAAAAACATGGTAATCAAGATTGCACACATTACATATTGCATTACATTTTTTTTTTTTTTTAGCTTATGTGCAATTGAACCAAACGGCCCTAAGACTTGGGTTGAAAAGTTCTTTAGTGATTTGACCCTTAAAAATTAAACTATACGGTAAGATTAAGAAGGTACGTTATTGCTAAAGTCTTCTCTTTTTTTAATAAAAAATAAATAAATAATAATTAACAGTTTTATATTCTTTACTTTGATGGTCGTCGCAGATACTCAAAGAAAGTATTTTTTTTTTACTCTAATTTATTTTTGAATAAAAAGACCAAAAGCTTCTAGAACGTTCTTACTTGCTAGTCAAGATAGAATAATCTAATTGATATGACCTACCTAAATGATCACGTCATTAATAAGATTATAAGATGGATATTATTTGACTCTCGACTAGTTAATGCAATATTAAAAAAAAAAAAAAGGTAAGTTTTTCTCTTCAAGAAGCATTCAACAATAAATAGGAAACTATAAAATATGAATCTCTTTTTTCTTTTTTTTTTTGGTATAAAAAAGTTTTGGAGGGGTTCAACATCAGTCCTCCATTAAGGTCAGGGCAAGGCCCCGGACTCTATGAGTACTTAGTGGGGACTTACGAGATCGCCTACCAAAGGAGTCCCAGCGACGATAGAGGGGATCGAACCTATGACCCAAGGGCCTAATCCTAGATCCTTTACCATCCGTGCCAACTCTTATTCTTATTGGCTATAAAATAGGAATTGTTATAAAACTGATAAAAATAATAAGAAGAAGAGCAGAGGTTCTAGAGAGATAAAGTAGAGAGATAGATTCTCATTTCATTCAATAAATGAACAGTTACAGAAAACCTCTATTTATAGAAGAAAAATGGGACTTTAGTGTAATTTCTACCTCTGGGTCATTTGGTGTAGTTTTCCCCAAAAACCTAAACTATTAACTCACGGATTTCCTTCCCGTGAGTGATTGTATAATTGTGTGCGGGTCCCACCAAATAGTAAATCACTATGCGTGGTACTATGCAAATAGTAAATCACTATGCGTGGGTCCCATATCATCTTTTAATATTTGGAAACCGGGAGTCAATGGACATCCACATAATAAGTATATTCATAACACTCCCCCTTGGATGTCCATTTATGAATGTGCCTCGTTAAAAACTTTAACTAGGAAAAACCCAGTGGGATAAAAACCTACCAAAGAAAAGAGTACATCATCCATTGATACACTTTCTAGTGCTGCCTCATTAAAAACCTTTCTAGGAAAAACCCAGTGGGATAAAACCCAGATAAGGGAAAAAGAGTACAGCGTGTATCGTCTCCCCCTCTTGATTACATCAGTGTTGCTCCCCCTGATGACTATATTGCTTCAATGTCTTTCTGAGCATATTATACTTTCTGTCATCAAATATTCTGTTAGAAACGCCCAATTTGATTGTTCATTATATACCTGCAAGATCTAAATCTGTCAAGTAAAGTCATAATAATCTTTTCATAAATATATATGTGCATATAGAAATTCAATAAATGTTTATTCAGATAATGATGCTATATGCACTATCATCTTGAGTCCTTTTGGGACATATGTGTTTCTGGCGCCTTATGTGCTTCTAGCACATACAAATATATTGTGGCTCATGATCCTCATTATCATTCATTGCAGCATATGCTATCATAGATATTATTAACGTCGACTTCATTTTCAGTTCCATCGGATTTCATTCATAATTTATTGAGATCTCATTATATTCACATATATTAGGTACCTAGGTCTCTCTTGGACCACAATACACTTTTCTTGTAATATCTCTTCTGGAGATAACATCTCATCAAAAGATAACTCTTCTGGAGCTTTACTTAATTATCCTCGACTTAATCATCTATATTTTATAGCTCCTTTTCTCTTTTGAGGATTTTTATCTTTTAAAACCGATGGACCTGCAACGCTTCAGGAGTGCTTTATAACAATTCATATAGGAGCATTTGCAGTTGGGATATGTGACTTTGTCACTTTCTTTAGGTCAGTAAATGCTTCTGGCATTCGATTAACTAAACTCTGAAATTGAATTATCATTTTGAACTTTTAGTGCACAATTCCTTGTACGATGATCAATATGAGCCAATGATAATTCATTCTAGTAAATCTTTACCCAATCTGCTTATTTTTCTCCCCCTCATCAAATCATCAATTTTCTTTGTATATCCATCTATGTGCATTGTAATAGATTAATAATAATTACACATTTAAAACATTTCAAGATGGAATTAATCTGGCTCCTGACCAAAAGCCAATTATACGGGGAGAATTCTGTTGGCTTATATAATTGCTGCAAATATACACAACATATAAATTTTGTTCTCATAATCATTGATCTATCCATTCATGGATACTTTAATACATTATTTTTGGATCATTCAATCTGGAAATTGCGCGCATAATATATTGCAAACTTCTGGTTGCAAACATCACTGCTAACTTTGCAAATTTATAATCTCATATGTAAACTTTCAATTTGATATATTTCCAGAGATCCATTTCCAATAATTAATTCTATCTGAGAACATGCAGCACATAATATATGACTCGGATGATCAAACAAGTCATGCCAACATTTCATATGATTTATCATCAAATCTAATATTCATTTTGGGGGAATCAACATAGAAACATTCACAAAGAATTATCACATAAATATTCACACTTGATATATATCATTATCATTCTCCCCCTCAAGTGTGAGACCTTAAAAATTAATTTATGGAATTTCCATACAATATTCCATGATAATAGCATATATGATATCTATTTCATTAAAATTCCACAGATTTCTAAATGCATTATCAATGCATAATTTTGTTACTTCTGGTAACAAAATTTCCATTTTCCAGAATCAACAAACAAATATATATTAAATACAAAATCATCAGGTGTATAATTGCAGATTCACGAGCGCAATACTGTGTAATCACAGGCGCATCACTGTGGAATCACAGGCGCGACAACTCAGATTGTCGTATACATATAAAGTCAAAAAGATTCCAGGCTCGTGCTTTATAGGGAGCAAATCTGTAGAGATTTAACAGGACTACGCAAATCTGCAGAGATTCAATAGGATTTAATTCAACTATAAATAGAGGAAGGCAAACGAACATGCCTCACAAACACTCAAGCATCTGATAATATCAACTACCAGATACTCACACATATTTCTCTAAATTCTATTGCCATGGCAGGACCAAGCAGTTTTATCCCAGTTTCTGATACATCCGAAACAGCATTACTTGATGCTTTGTTGTATGATGATCAGCATAACATGTCATTTACTTCTTTGTTATCTCCTAATCCCTTTGAAATGTTTATTCCTCCTTCTACTATTCCTCCTTCTGCTTCAAATGTACCTACTTCTCCCCCTAGAACAAGTGTTCTTCCTCAATCTACAAGGATTGAAGGTACAACTGAAGCAGGTTCATCAAGGAGGCCTGTTAAGAGGTGTAGAACTATGGCAGAACTAATGGAGTCTACCAATCCAGTTCAGCCAATAGTGTCGGCAGTTAACCAACCAGCATTCACTAGCCAGCAATCTATCATCAGTTTGCCAGCAACAACCAGCCCGACAACAACAATCAGCCAACCAACAACCACTAGCCAGCCAGCAACAATTAGCCAGCCAACAGCTACAAGCCAATTAGCAACTACTAGCTTATTGGAATGTAGTTGCTGTCATGTTTTACGGGAAATTATTCATACCAACGGACTTCAGTACCATAAACTTGAAGTTCACGGAAGAAGAACAGGTATGATTACCCATGCTGTTTTATTTGAAAAAGTACAGGATAAATCTTATAATACTGACAGGCTTCCAATGTTTGATTTCACAAAGAAAAATTTTGAAGAAATCAAACAATTTCTGACACAGTATTGTATAGATTTACAAGCATCAGGATATATCTTGATGCGTGATCCTGTATTAGCCTATCATGAGGTTCTCTGTGTTGGTTCGGAATGGGCTATAAATCCAAATGACCTCCATGGAAGTTCATTTCAAACCAATATTGAACACTCATTAGGCAAAGGAAAACAACCTGCAGTAAGTATACCCTATGATACTTCATCCCTTAACCAGGGTGAATTATATAGGTTATCTATGGAGCAAAGAGAAAGAATAAAGAAAACAACGCTCCATGATTTAAGAAATTATTTTCACTTAACCCTTGATGAAGCGAGTAAACAATTAAATATGTCTACTCACACCATACAAAAAATCTATCAAAAAGGAGGGTTAACTGAGTGGCCACACAAGAAGCTCAAGAAACTTATGACGCAAATCTCGATATTACGAAGAGCTTTGCCTCATCTGGATCCCATCTCAAGAGAAGCAAAAGAAGAAGACATTAAATATCTTCAGAATGAGATGATTAAAGTTTGTAATGATGTTGAGCCACTCGCAATTAAACTTTGTTGAAATAATATTTCCTTTTGCTTAATTATTTTGTTTATGAATATTCTTTTCTCGTATTTATAAAAATTGTTATAATCATAGAAATCACATAACAACTATAATAATATATTTGCTTCATTCACTTCTGGGAATGAAGTTGGATAAAAATTCATGATCCATAACTCACTGATTTGTTTGATCATGGCAAGAAATTAATCCACAATATTGCTACTACAATAGCAAATTGAATATATTTATTTATAATATCAATCATGATCATACAATCCCTTGTCTCATAATTTAAGGGAATATTTAATGCCAAATATACAATTTTGAGGCCTTTATACAACTGATAACATACAAAATTTATGGATCAAATATTGTTTCATAATTTGTCTCTTGTTATCAGGCTAACTTGCCTCTTGGCTTCAGGCAATCTTGCCTATGAAATTAAGGCTATCTTGCCTCTTAGGCTCAAGCCAATTTATGCCTCATCTCTCAAGCCAATCTATGCCTCATATCTCTATGGCATTTTGATCTCATAATAATATATATGATCTTTTAACAGTTTATCTTCAAGATAAATAAAATATAAGCATAATAAAATAAATAGATGGAACCCACTAATAGTGTGGTTGCCATAAATAATAAGAAGGGAGAGGGATATATATATATATAGCAATAAATAAATAAAATAAAATAAATGACTGGAAATAAACATGCTAGATTAATAAAAAGAAGATGAGATAGGAATGGTAGTAAACTCACAGCGAGACCTATCTCATCCAAAGATAAGAAAGAAGATGCATATGCAAATGTAAATATATATATATATATATATATATATATATATATATATATATATATATATAATATAAAACGGTAAAATAAAAAGGGAAGGGGATTTAAAGCAGTAAATAAATAATAAATAAATGGAGTCCACTATACAAGTGTTACCACCATGAAAAATAAAGCAGTAAATAATAAATGGTGCCCACTATACTAGTGTTGCTACCATGAAAGATAAATAAAGCAGTAAAGAATTAAAATAAAATAAATGGGGCCCACAAAATGTCACCACCATAAAAGATAAATAAACTCTAAATAAAATAAATAAATAGAGCCCACTAATAGAGACTAGTGTGCCTCCATGAAGAATAAATAAATGTAAAATAAAATAAATAAATGGAGCTCACTAATAAATAATGTTGCCGCCATAAAAAATAAATAAATGTTAAAATAAATAAATAGAACCCACTAGTAAATATACTAATGTGCTATCATAAAAGATAAATAAATGTTAGTAACAATAAAATAAATGTTAGTGACATAAAACTAAATATTAGTAAAGTCAGTATGGAGCTTAGTATAGCCACCATGAGATAAATAAATAAAGCAGTAAGTAAAGAATTACAAATGGAGCTTAATGACGCCACCATGAAATAAATGAATAGGAAGTGGGAAGAATATATAAACATAAATAAATTACTGTAAATAATAAAATATAAATTTACCGTGAATAGTAAAATTACTATTCACTATAAATAGTGAATAAAGTAAAATTACAGAAAGATTAATCTAGACTTCCATGTAGGAGTCAAATGAATAAAATGTAAAAATTACTGAAAAATGGGTAAATTTACTGTGAATAGTAAATTACTATTTACCGTAGTAAAATAGTAAATAATCTCAAATCTTAACCATGGAACCCGATGTTAAAATAATCGGTAAGAATAGATATTTAATTCCATATAATGGTTAAGATCATCCCAGATAAATAAAATGGAAATATGAAATAGATGGTGAGAAAATCTTACCTTGGTAGAGTCTTCGTGCTGATAACGTGTTATAAAACTGATAAAAATAATAAGAAGAAGAGCAGAGGTTCTAGAGAGATAAAGTAGAGAGATAGATTCTCATTTCATTCAATAAATGAACAGTTACAGAAAACCTCTATTTATAGAAGAAAAATGGGACTTTAGTGTAATTTCTACCTCTGGGTCATTTGGTGTAGTTTTCCCCAAAAACCTAAACTATTAACTCACGGATTTCCTTCCCGTGAGTGATTGTATAATTGTGTGCGGGTCCCACCAAATAGTAAATCACTATGCGTGGTACTATGCAAATAGTAAATCACTATGCGTGGGTCCCATATCATCTTTTAATATTTGGAAACCGGGAGTCAATGGACATCCACATAATAAGTATATTCATAACAGGAATCTCATTAAAGCAAATAGAATTCTAATTAACCCCAATAGGCCAATACCATTCTTGATGCTTCTTGGACAATCCAAACGGGTCTTCCTTTTACTATTCACATAATCACGTTCGTACATAAGTATGGGCCTTCTAGACATCCATTACAAAATTAATTTGGGCCCCAATTTAAAATATAAAAGCACCATTGGACTCATCCCAAGCCCATATAATTGCAATGGGCCTTAACAAACATGAGAATTGATTTCAATTGCTCCAAAACGTGTTTCAGTCTTTCTCCGCATCCATGGGTGCATAATCAAATGGCGCACGTGCCATGGTGGTTTTAGAGTGCGCTGTCACGTACGTATGCATTTGTCCATATCACCATCCACGGATAATCCATATCATACTCCATGTAAGCATTTCCAAAACTTAGTTTGATGATCTCCTTGAGAGCTTGTTGGGCCTCTAACTCAATGAGGAAGATTTTTGTAGTGTAATTTGTACTATATCCTGTTTTTAAGATAAGAAATAGTAGGGTTGGGTTTTTGTCATAATCATTTTTTCATTGATCCTCATAATCTCTGAATCATATCCGTTCAATCAATTAAAAAAGTACTTTATCATCTCTCTCCTCTTATAAATCAATGGCCCAGATTGGTTAATGAGGGAAAATGAGAAAAAGAATTAGGAGATGATTTTCTTCTGAGATAGTATCATTTATGCTGGCCTTTATTTCTTTTTACCATTATTTTTTATGTTAAAGAGTTGACCTCACACAACTTAAAGTCCATGCCTTAATACTTTATCGGAAAAATGATATTCCAGAAATCTTGAATCTGCGTAGGGGGATATAATCATTAGCATAAAAAAATCCAATCAGTTTAAATGGATGACTATACCTACATGAAAGTATTTTTTAAGAAATAATTAAAATTATTTAAAAAATAAAAATACTAAAATTTCTCTCTATGCATCACATGAGTGAATTTCTCAATAGTAGCGAATATCATTCACGGTGATTCTGTTGGTATAAAGTGGACATGCTTTCTTCTCCCTTTCAGTGCATCTTGTCTTCACTTGAGATGTCATTGAATTGAAAAAAGGATAGTTGAGATTCAGTATTTTATAAAATCATTATTTTGTAAAAGATGTACTAAATTTCATTTGCTGATGAAATAATAGCATGTGGAATCAATTAATGTGGCTGCAGAAAAGGGGAAACTTATTATAAAACCAGATAATAATTTCTTTTGATTCAGGACCTCTTTCTGAGGTTATATTTTTATTTTAAACTCTATATATTTTTTATATGCACTGGGTTTATTCAGTATTATTGCTTATTGATGGGAGAAATGACTGGGTCTTACTTCTTCTTCTTCTTCTTCTTTTAATTAATTCAATGATTTCTAAGTCACTTGTGTAACAATTTTTTGATCCAATCTAAGTTGCTGATTAGTTTGATTCATGGAATAAGTTTTTAATAGCTGACAAATAAAAAAAGAATAACTTTTTTATATTTTTTGTAGTAAAATAAATCTGTAAAGCTGACCAAAAAAAAATTGTAATAATTATTGTTTTTCAATATTTTCTTGTGTGAAAGGATCAGCTTGTCTCATGGTGCATGAGCCCTACCATATCTTTTTTTTTTTTTTTTTTTTTTACCTTTATCATAATATATTGTTTTTCCAGGCCAGCTAATATTTTATGTTGATTGATGTTAATGTTGATATTTATGATTGTAATAATAAATCATTTTCTTCCATCCCCTCCTAAGTCCTAGCCAATATGATTTCTTCATTATAATTAGTTCTCTTCGGCCTTAGCTGTTTTTGAAAGGACTCAGCTTGGTTTTAGATATAATCGAGATTTAGAATTGTCAAAGAGGTAACACTAATTATTATTAATTATTGATCAATGAACAAAATGTAGCTCAAATAGATCTGACAAATTGGAAATTCCTTACTATTATATATATGATCATAGAAATAATTAAAAGAAATATCATTCTTAAGTAACAGGATCATTCTTCTTAAAACTTCCCGTCAAAATCATAATGTATGTTTGTTTGTTTGTTTGTGAAGTTTTATAATAAGTGAGTTGGCCCAAAAATAATAATTTGTGTGTTAATTGACTTTATTAACGTCCCTTGATACAGACTGAATGCGTTCGGACCCTCTCAAATTTACGAATGTATAACCAGTTTTTCAGCAAGCTGAATAATCAATATTTGTAATTAATAAATAAATACAATAAAAGCTATTAATATTTTATTTATTTTAAAAATTTTCCTTCTAATTTTAAATCATATACTTTTTTTTTGAACAATTAATTTTAAAACATATACAAACATCTAAAATCAATGGTAACAATCGTTACATATCATACAAACATTTCTTCTACTTTTAAGATTCTGTTTTCATTTATTCAAATTTTAATTGATAATTAAAACACATTTGTCGGACCAAAATACTCATATTTAATATAGATATTGCATTTTTGTTTCAACATAATTTAGGTTAAGAAAATTTAAAAAATATATTTTAAAGTTTTTAATCATTTTTTAAATTCTTTTGAGTTATGAAGGCTTAGTTTTTAAGTAATTCTTTTAGCTTTAAATACATGAGTTAGCCAAAATAATATTTTCAAGACGTATGTTAAAAAGCTTAATGCAGCAGTGATTTAATATAATAAGTAATAAGTTATTCAATATAATTTATATTTAATTTTCTTTAACTTGTATTAATTTTATTACAACTTTTTAAATATATTTTTTAAATATAAAATTAATTAATTATTTAAATTTTTTAAAATTTGATAGAGAGAGTATAGAAAATTAGACTATGAGGATCAATGAATCGTTTTAAAATTTTAAAGATATTTACAAATAATAAAATTAAGTAAGTCCTTGATATAAAACTTATTTGTACAGTTTATCTTGGTCCCAAATATAATATTAAAATTTCATATCTATTAATATTTTTATAATTTACCTTTATTGATACTCTCTCAACAATAATTGAGGAGTAAAGGAAATGAGAAAATTAAAAAAGATGATTAGAATGTTTTAAAAAATATATATCATATTAACTAACTTAAATATTTTCTTTAATCTAATCAAATTAGATAAATATATTGTTATATTAAGAATAAAAAGGAGTATTTTAGAATATTATTAGCCATATAAAAAATAGTGCTAAATTAAAATATAGGTTTTCAAAATAGAAAAGAATTTACTGTAATCTCTAGTAAAACAAAAGGGATGTCATTGTATTTTAATTACACAGGACAAAACTATACCCTACGTGTCATACATGATCTTCAGTAAAATAACTCAATTAAAGATATATAATTGTAATCAATATTTAATTATCGCTCTATTAATAATGCACTTCACAACAAACTTAACCATTTCCTTTCTGAGAGCCATGGCAAAAACAAGGCTAATCAGAAGTTTGTATTGTGTGATTTTGTTTGCACTTATTTCCATTCCTTATGGAGGTATGCATTTCAAACACAATCTACTATTCTGAGTTTTCTCATTAAGTTGCTGCAATGTTCATATCCATTTTCATGTTATTTTTTGGTTTATTTGGAAACTAGTACAGTAATATGAAACAAACACAGTCTCTCAAATACTATATGTATCGATCAATTTGAAAAATTTTAAAAAAACAAGTATTTTCTATAAGGTCTTAATGCTTGATTTCTAGATAAAGGCGATAGTTTTGATTATTGACATCTTTTAGTTTTTCTTAGAAAATTCATTGCATAATATTTCTATGGATCCTTTTATCACGTAGTGAAATTCAACCCGAAGACCAATGAACTAGTAAACCCTTAGTAACCGGTCTGGTTTCCATAAAATATACCCTCTTTAATTAAGGGTTAATATGTAAAAATATACATAAGTTTTTTTTCCCCAAGAACACTCAACACCACGTAATAACCACGTGTGTATTTTTTAGAGCAAAAATACACACATGGTTACCATTTTGAAACAAAAGTCACAACTCACCACTGTTAAGTCACTGTTAAGGTGAACAGTGACTTAACGGCGGTGATATGTGACTTTGGCAATAAAATGGTAACCACATGTGTATTTTTGTTCCCAAAAAAAGCACGTAATGTTAGGCACTCTTGGAGAAAAAGTTCATGTGTATTTTTACAACTTAACCCTTTAATTAATAATATATTTGCTCCTAATATGTTGTAAGTGTTAAGAATTATACTGATGGAAAGGAATGTGGGTGTGTGTGTGTATAATATATTTGGGTGAACAGATTCATACGATGATTATGAAGGATTAATGTACTGCGAAAGGCCAAGCGAAGGATGGTTTGGGGATTGCTTGGATTCATTAGACTGTGACGGTCAGTGTTATAGGGAGGGTTCCCTTTTTGGAACATGTCATGATACTTCTCCCGCTAAAGGCTTTTGCTTTTGCTATGATTACTGTCGTCCTTAATTAAAAATATTATGACAAATAAAAAGATGGTAACTAAGAATCGAATATAGAAATATACTCTGTGAGAGAGAGTAAGGGGGAGAGATATACAAATTATGTAAATGTGAGGTTTTTACATTCAAAACAATAATATGTTTGCCATTTGATCCTTATTATATATGAATATTTTTAATTTCCCTTTAGTTTATGTCCCTGAACTTGTCAAGTTTCTTGTAACCGAAAAAATTAAATTAAATATGTTTTTCATATTGCACTGCATGTTTATCATCAACTAATATGAGTGTGTTAAATGTGAGTGTGTGTATTTATAGAGAGAGAGAGAGAGAGAGAGTGAATCCTACTATATATTCATTCCATGCTTATAAAGAATATTATATATCATTCATGTCAAATGCGTCAGACTAATTTGATAAATTATTGAAAATAAAATTATATTTTCATGAAAAATGTCTAATCTTTAAGTGCGATACTAAACAATCAACAATGAAAAGAGAGTGAAATAATCTAATCACCCTTCTATTTTGCCTTAATTACATAAATTTACCCTCTATTTTGAAAACATACATTTAAGTCCAAACCGTTAACTTGATTAAGAATATTCTAAATGTAACATCCCAAATTTTAGACTTTGGGAATCAATAATTAATTATGAAAAATCTGGTCTTAAGGAATTTTAAAGATTTAAGAAGTTGGAATTTAAGGCATATTTTCCATAAATTAAAGGCAATTTAGTTAGGAATAATTATTGGGCCTAAATGATTATAGGATTAATGTTTTATGGCTTAGGAAATTAAGACTTTAATTTCCTTGGAATTATGAAATTATTGCAAGTAAAGCTAATTTGTAAATATAATATTGTTTAAAAAAAATGCTGATTTTTTTAATGCTGATTGAATGAATGAACCAGCAACACAAAACAAGAATCCAACATCTTGGCCCAAAACGTAGGATAAGTAGCAGGCCCAAATCATGCAACAAAATGTCCAAAATACAACATACCTATTATCTAACATTAGCCACATAAGAAACAAGACCATCAGCTAGGAATTTCAGCCCATCCGAAACATAAGAGGTCCAGTTTTTGTTTTCTTCAGCCATGCATCCATCAGCAAACTAAAGACCAGAAACGCTGAAGCAAAACACGCAACGCCAGAAAAGAGATTTCAGCGCCTCAAAATGCAGAAGCAAACCAGAACCCCACACGTCTTGAGCTCTGTGTTGTTGCCCACTGGTCCTTAGCTCGTCTGGACCGATGGACTTGTCTGGACATTGAGCCTTGTGTCCTTTAACCGAAGGATTTTTGTGTCTGGCCGTTGCTCATTGTCTGGATGTTGAGCTTTGTATTTAAACGTGAGGCAGTTCCACGTTCCTTCATTTAGCTTTCGGCCAGAGAGAAAGAGAGCTAACAAAGGAAAAGAGAGAGTCTGAGAGATCAAGAGGGAGAGACCGAGGCAGAGAGTTGAGAGGGAGAGAAACCTGAATCCACTTATTCCTGTTTCGGGTAACAAGAAACAGAGGAATCACCGTTCAGTTGTGTCATCGAGGTTGGTATTTTTACTCTGCTCATTGTCAAAGAAACAGGGGAACTGTGGAGCAAGCTACTTCCTTCGGTTCAGGCATCAAGAACTTAAGGTAAGTGGTGGACTTTCTTTTCCTCAAAGTTTTTCCTTGTTGCCATCGGAAAGGAGGCTAAAACTGAACCTAAGAAGATTAAATCTAAACTTTAAGTACAGAAAGCTAAACTGAATTGAAAACAAAAAAACAAATAAAACAAATCAGGGGGCTGTCATCGGCTTGCTGTGATTCCATAAGCATGAGTGAAACTATAAATATAATACTAGGTGTAAGGAAGGAAAGATTCTCTTTTAGTTGCTGTTTTACATAGACTCATGGAAAATGAAAGTAAGAAAAACGATGGACTGCTGCTTCCCGTACGTGTGTGTGTCTGAAACATGTTGCTGCATGTGAACTTTTGGGAAGATTAAAAATGGTTTAGTGTTATGAATATATTATATTAGGTGGATGTGCATTGACTATTAAATTCCTATATCCTATTCCTTGAATATAATTATGTAAAGGTCTGGGACCATGTGCCAATTTCTCTTCTATATATATGTACACCACTATATGGAAAATATATTCAAGAAGAATGATTCATCTCTTCTTTCTTCCTTCTTCTTGTGTTCTCTGCTTTTTTTTCCTTTAGTTTGTCCTTACTTTTATAACACGTTATCATGGTTCTAACCATCTGAGTTGAGCAGCGTGTAGTTCATCATCAGAGATCAAATGGATTATTCTTGCAGCCTCTCTATTATCCTGGTTCTGATAAGAATGAAACTCCTTTGCCTTTGTCCTTGCCGTCTTAATCTCTGCATCTGTATATGGTTTTGTTCTAAACCTGTCAAGACCCAAATTTGTACTTATTTCTTTCCCTCCTTCCATGATGATTCCGATCTGGACATACCCAATCAACAGTCATCGATATTTCATTAATCTTTCCAATAAATGCCTACATATTCCTATCTTCAACCTTCAGATCTCAACTCCATCTCACTCCATGATTACTCTGTACATATCTCTCATACTCCACCAACACCGTCTCCGTCGAGCTTCATTCTCCAGCCGTTGCCCTCGTTTCTCACCGTCGCCCTCGATCTCCCTTGTTCACCTCTAGATCTCGTAAGATCGGATCTTTCTAAAAAAAAAAAATCTGAAGCAGTGATCGGCGGCTGGGAAGAAGAAGAAAATTGCTCACACAGGAAATTGAAGTTTCAATCATTCATGCAGTCACGGATGAAGAACAGGTAAGTTGTTTTGATTATATTAAATATATTATATAATATTGAAATTATATTATGTTTTTTTTTTTGAAAAAAAAAAAGAGAACAAGGAATCACAGACGAGATTAAATTAAAAAAAAAAAATTGCTAATAATTTGGATGCTTTTGCTGGACATATAAATAACATGCTACCCCACTAAAAAAAACTACCGACACAGAGAGAGAACAACATACACATAAAGTAGGGCAGGTAAAGATTAGATATATTTTTAATAATATATGCTATCAATCATTCTGCACTTATGCAACTTGAATTTTTGTGTGATAAAAATAATAATAGAGTTTTGTTGCTTTATGTGTTTTTCTATTATATGTGGTGATGGGGTATCATATGTATATATATTTGGTGGATTTTGTCGTTTTGTTTTTGGCCCCACGTGGTGATAAGTTGCAGCCTCGGGTACGTTTTTGTCATTGCTGTGTGAATTATTTTATCGGTATTACTGGCAATACATGGAAATCATATTCAAAAAGTAGCCAAAATATTTGACTTAAATAAGATTTCAATAATGAAGACCCATGCACACATGCTGCCATGTTTACTTTTTCAGCAATTTTAGTTTATATGGTCGGACCTATTTTATTAAATAAATGGTCACAGGAAGAACAAACTTTTCATATATTGTTAGAATCTACATCTTTATATTATATTATCTATATAGATTGGATTCATTATTTAATTAAATTACTTGTGAGTGGACGTTGGCCACAGCTCGATCACCTTTTCCAGAAAATAATACATATTATTTATTTCTAAATGATCCTACTACTTTTATTTTCCATTAACAAATTTTAAATTCTGATTGTGGTGGAATTGTACCTGGCACACAACAAGGCACCCGTGATTTTTGTTTGCAAAATTGATTAATTAATTATTAAATTAAAACAAGTTAGAATCCACTCAGATTGGATTATTGAATCATCTACATATTATAAATTAAGTAGCATGAAGTGAAGGGGGAATGCAAAAGAATATGGGTCTCATACTTTTTATTATCATATATTGGATGCATTAGCTAGAATACCCCACATAATTTATGTTTGTTATTCAGGTACATTTTCTTCTTGTTTGAATGGATAATTAATTCTAGGATGAAGATATATCAGTGGGTATGGAGAAATGGTATCTCCTTTAGGAAAAAGGAACGTCCTCTATGGACCCAAAGGCTGCCGTCCATGTGCAGTGTCCCAAATCACTTTAGAAAAAAGAATTGATTGAGAATCTCTTGTTTTTCTAAAGCAAAGGTAAAGAGTACAACTCATATATGCACCAAAATTTTTCGTATTTCAGTCCATTGTGACATCTCATATTTTAATTGTCTCTTCATTATTTTAATTATTTTCGTGCATAGTGGAGATCAGTTAATTATGCAAACTATGTGAATGGCATTATTATAGCTTACTCTACTGCCCACGCATGTAAATGCACACACATGTAAATGCATATTGCATGTTTTACACGAAGTTATATACAATTTTTATCCTGATGAAAAATTGTTAAAGGCCATATGTATTATGAGATCAAAATGTCATGGAGATATATGAGGCATAAATTGGCCTGACAAATATGAGGAGGCATAAATTGGCTAAAAGAGTGATAAATTAACTTGAAGCTAAGAGACAAGTTGGCCTGAAGCCAAGAGACAAATTATGAAACAAGGCTTCATCTATAAATTTTGTATGCCATCAGTTGTATAAAGGCCTCAAAATTGTATATTTGACATTAAATACTCACTCAAATTATGAGACGGGATTATATGATAATGATTGTTATTATAAATAAATATATCCAATTTGCTATTGCAGTAGCAGTATTGTGATAAAATCAAGAAATATTGTGGATTAATTTCTTGTCATGATCAAATAGATCAACGAGTTATGAATCATGAATTTTATCCAACTTCATTTTCAAAAGTGAATGAAGTAATAAATAAATTTGTGGAAATATTGTTATAATTGTGGTGGTTCAAATTCTCACTTAAGGTGGAGAAATATTATTAATAAGAACCACAAAAGGAAAATTGATATAAAAATATAATGATATAATGTTTGCCAAATGCTGTCAATGAGATATTAAAAGTGGCAATGAGCTACAAAGAAATATGACAATATCTATTTTGAACCAAGGAGTAATAAACAAGCCCATAAGGTAATTTGATGCTTACTTTTTGCTGTTATTGATATTTAAATTTATTGTGATCACACATCATAATTTTATTACTATAAGAATTATCTGTTGAAAATTTTTCATGTATGATTTCAAATTATTTTAAACATGAATATCTTTTATCACACATCATATATTTATTACTATAAGAATTATCTGCTGAAAATTTTTCATGTGTGATTTCAAATTATTTTAAACATAAATATCTTTTATCACACATCATATATTTATTACTATAAGAATTATCTGCTGAAAATTTTTCATGTGTGATTTCAAATTATTTTAAACATGAATATCTTTTATGTAGTGAAATATAAATATATTTTGCATAAATTGAAGTATATTATTAATAAATAATGAGATTATTTTGTGATGCAATATTATATGATAGTTCTTGAAGAACATGAAAGAAGATTGATATAGTTTATCAAAAACTAATATAGATTTTCTTTTCAAGCTTTAAAGGGTTTGAAATTAATTTTGAAATTCAGATATAAAGAAAGTATGTTTATATATAACTCACTTTTGAGGGGTAGATTTGTTAGAAAACAAGTGAGTTAGAATACAAGTGTGAGCTTTTTCAAGCATTTTATTCTGTGAAATATATAGTACTTGATCATTAAAGTAAAAGAAAGTTATTGGCTTACTATATATTGATTTGTCTTTAAAATATAAATATTATGCAAGAAGGAGATTATTAAATCACAGTAATTTATATAGAATAGATTATTTTGATAATTTTGGTGATTTTGTATTTCGATAATTAAATATATGAAATCCATGCATATATGTCAAGTATTTTTAATAGACTCACACTTGAGGGGGAGATTGATATATATAATACAAGTGTGAGTAAATGTAAATTAATTCTCCCAAAATGGATGTCAGATTATGATTGAGTAAACCAGAAGTTTACTAATTGTTGGCATGACTTGTTCGATCATCCGAGTCATATATATAATAAGATTATGTATTGACATCCATCGAAGAACCAGAAGATTCTTCATGATGTGCTGCTTGTTCTCAATAGAAATGATTATGAGAATATCATTGATCATGATTAGTAATGGATTTCTGGAAATATATTAAACATATTTATATGGGCCTATTGAAATGACATGTGAACCTTATAATTGATAGATACATCTATAAAGGTTACATGTGAGATTATTATCCTGCAACTTGAAGTTTGTAGTGGTGTTTGCAACCTGAAGTTTGCAGTTTGATGTTTGAATAAATTAAGCGCACAATTTCCATATTGATTGATCCATAAATCATGTATCAAAGCCTCCATAAATTGATATGAGAACAATGTTTATATGTTGGTATATTTGCAGCAATTATATAATCCAACAAAATTCTTCTAGTAAAATTGGCTTTTGGTTAGGAGCCAGATTAATTCCATCTTAAATGTTTGAATGTGCAATATTTATTTGTCCACCACAATGCACATAGATGGGTATACAAAGAAAGTTGAGATATTTTCAATTTGATATTGTTTTCTCAACATGAGGGGGAGAAATTGAATAACTGGAAAAGAGAATACATGAAATGCATTATAACCATGAAGTATATATCCTCAGATAAAGAAGTATGAACCAGAAGTTTATCAGGTTATGTATTCATGAAATATTTGTTAGATAAAATTATTGACCCAAATGAGGTTTGTTCTCATATTCTAGCTAAGAAATTGCTCCAAATACAAATGTGACATTCTTGAAGCATGAAAAGTTATTCGGTTCCAAATAGTTATATTATGGAGCATATTATAAAGATAATCATATTAAGGAGGTAACATAACTAATTGAAAAATCCTCAAAAGAGGTTCAGGTACTTAAATAATATTGATAAGTTATGTCGAATTGGAAAAATAAAACCGAATAAATGAAGTTGTCGACAATAATTTTGAGAATGATATCACGTGATCAAATGAGGATATTATATATGTCATAAGAAGATGACATAAAAATGATTGGCCAAGAGGATAAGTGAAATAGAAAATGATGCAAATGTAATCATATTATGATAGTTATGGACCAGAAGTCCAAAATTTGTGATATATGAATGATTATATGAAAATAAAGATTTTCATAAAGTTTAATATGATTATGTGATATATGATTTTGTGGTGGAGATAATAATTTTGTATATCTGGCAGTTCATGAAAGAAAAATTATGCGTTTGTAAGATATTGCTATAGCATATGTTATAGCTTACTAAATTATGAAGATTGGAATAGAACCATTAAATGGATCCAAAAGTGCCAAAAGCATATATTCTTGAAGGACATAAGGCACCAGAAGCATATGTCCCTGAAGAAATGAATATGTCAAAAGCATAAGTCCCTGAAGGACTCAAAATGCTAAGAGAATCAAATTCTTGAAAATAATCAATTAAATAAAATCATATATATATTGCCTAAAGCAATTAGAGTTCATTTTGTATAATTATCTAAGTGAACATATATGATTCTATACATCTTTATGAAAAAGATATAGAAATATCTTATGTTATGATTTTACAGGAAATATTTAGTTTATGCAGGTACACGATGAATAATCAGACTGGGCGTTTTTTAAAAAAGTTATGCTCAGAAGACACTGAAAATAATGTAATCATTAGGGGAAGCAAAACTGATGTTATCAAAAGGGGAAGGCGATACACGTTGTACTCTTTTTCTCTTATCTAGGTTTTGTCCCACTGTGTTTTCCTAGAAAGGTTTTTAATGAGGCAACATTAGAAAGTGTGTCAATAAATGATGTACTCTTTTCTTTGACTAGGTTTTTATCCCACTGGGTTTTTTCTAGTTAAAGTTTTTAATGAGGCACATTCATAAATGGACATCCAAGGGGGAGTGTTATGAATATATTATATTATGTGGATGTCCATTGACTATTAAACTCCTATATCCTATATCCTGTTCCCTTGAATATAATTATGTAAAGGTCTGGGACCCATGCGCCAATTTATACACGCTGTACTCTTTTTCCCTTATCTAGGTTTTGTCCCACTGTGTTTTCCTAGAAAGGTTTTTAATGAGGCAACATTAGAAAGTGTGTCAATAAATGATGTACTCTTTTCTTTGACTAGGTTTTTATCCCACTGGGTTTTTTCTAGTTAAAGTTTTTAATGAGGCACATTCATAAATGGACATCCAAGGGGGAGTGTTATGAATATATTATATTATGTGGATGTCCATTGACTATTAAACTCCTATATCCTATATCCTGTTCCCTTGAATATAATTATGTAAAGGTCTGGGACCCATACGCCAATTTATACACGCTGTACTCTTTTTCCCTTATCTAGGTTTTGTCCCACTGTGTTTTCCTAGAAAGGTTTTTAATGAGGCAACATTAGAAAGTGTGTCAATAAATGATGTACTCTTTTCTTTGACTAGGTTTTTATCCCACTGGGTTTTTTCTAGTTAAAGTTTTTAATGAGGCACATTCATAAATGGACATCCAAGGGGGAGTGTTATGAATATATTATATTATGTGGATGTCCATTGACTATTAAACTCCTATATCCTATATCCTGTTCCCTTGAATATAATTATGTAAAGGTCTGGGACCCATGCGCCAATTTATACACGCTGTACTCTTTTTCCCTTATCTAGGTTTTGTCCCACTGTGTTTTCCTAGAAAGGTTTTTAATGAGGCAACATTAGAAAGTGTGTCAATAAATGATGTACTCTTTTCTTTAACTAGGTTTTTATCCCACTGGGTTTTTTCTAGTTAAAGTTTTTAATGAGGCACATTCATAAATGGACATCCAAGGGGGAGTGTTATGAATATATTATATTATGTGGATGTCCATTGACTATTAAACTCCTATATCCTATATCCTGTTCCCTTGAATATAATTATGTAAAGGTCTGGGACCCATGCGCCAATTTATACACGCTGTACTCTTTTTCCCTTATCTAGGTTTTGTCCCACTGTGTTTTCCTAGAAAGGTTTTTAATGAGGCAACATTAGAAAGTGTGTTAATAAATGATGTACTCTTTTCTTTGACTAGGTTTTTATCCCACTGGGTTTTTTCTAGTTAAAGTTTTTAATGAGGCACATTCATAAATGGACATCCAAGGGGGAGTGTTATGAATATATTATATTATGTGGATGTCCATTGACTATTAAACTCCTATATCCTATATCCTGTTCCCTTGAATATAATTATGTAAAGGTCTGGGACCCATGCGCCAATTTCTCTTCTATATATATGTACACCACTATATGGAAAATATATTGAAGAAGAATGATTCCTCTCTTCTTTCTTTCTGCTTGTGTTCTCTGCTTTCTTTCCTTTAGTTTGTCCTTACTTTTATAACATTTAGTTACTTTTAGTATATATATAGATATATATATTTTCGGTTGGCCGGGTTCTATTATTTTGGGTTGTAAGTTTCTGCACCTTAACATGAATATAAAAGAGAAAGGGAAATTTTTGCTTTCTATTTGTTGCTTCTTGTAACATCCCAAATTTCAGGTTCGAAAATCGTGTCGGTCGACACTTAGTTTTAAGAAAAACAACAAAGTTTGAGATGCTACAGCTTAGAGTACTGCGGAAATTGATAGCGTGCGCTAAGATCCGGACAACGAGTATCTGATAGAAAAATGCCCAGACATATGATGATGCCCGACATAAGCTGATATATTAAATATCCCGAAGGAATATTCATGTGATACAATTTACAGAGGTTAAATACAATCCTCTGATAAAGAAAGTTTTAAACTAAACCCATGACTTGGAACCTAACATCAGTTAATTAAACAGATTGGCCAGGTAGGGGTCTATCATGGGGGCCTCACCGACTTATACGGCGACTGATTGGCTTCCCACATAGATTAACCCGGCCTTAGACACCAAACTGTTCAAAGTAACTTTGTTAAATTCGAGCCAGAAGCTAAGTCCTAATAACTTCTACCGACCTTTGTCTTTGACTGCTGCCTCTTCACGGCTTTATCTACTGACGCCTTCTCCATCCCGGTTTCTTTCCTGTACTATTTATTAAGACTGAGGTCCAATGTCCATTGGACCTCAGGTAACGGTTAACCTCATGCTTATGTAAACAGTATATGACAGTTATCACAGATATACAACATAATCATAGTTTCAAAACATATATCCACATGTAAGGCAATAACATAACACAGCCACTGCAATATGTATGTTATCCCAGTTTGCACATAACCAGTGCCACGACGGCCCATCGTGTCCTCAGCGCTAGGAAAACTCAACGGTGTTATCAAGACTATAACCCGTATACAAATTCAAACATATCATGAGCAACTTTCAAAACAGAGTACCATCATGTGAAACAACTATCATATATAACCATACCATAAGCATAAGAGTTAAGGTTACAATACGCGTCCGTACCTTTTACCGCATAGTCGTCAAACATCCGACCTTTGATTCCGGCTTTGGACTTCCCGGATATCCTAACATATCACCATATCACTTAGAATAACATCCTAAGAGATATTTCCACCTCTATTTACCATTCTACCCTTGATGGCCTTATTATTACAATTTTGCCCTTACATTTCTTCAAAAACGTGGTGCAGCATTTTCTGGGCAGATTTTTCGGTAACTTTGAAAAATCATAACTAATTATTGAAAAATCATTTTGAGGATCCGTAAAATGTTCCGGAATCCTTGAGAAGTCTACTTTCAAGGAAAAATACTGGGATTTACCCAGATTTCACGGAATTTTCCCAGTTTCCAGTTTTCAAAACGCTGTCCAGATTTTCGCACAGAAATCATAGCCTAACTTCTGAGATTTTTATCTTTTTGCACAGAGATTCAAATGATACACTCTTTATAGATTTGAAAAGCCCTAGATGTCTACTTTCACCATGAATTTTCTCAGATTTTAGAACATCATCTTCATCATAAAATACTGATGTTTTTACCCCTGACTCCAGAAATCACTGTTTGAGGAGATTTCGCCAGAGCTTCGCTATTTTGATCCTAATCTTCCAAAAATTTTGATATAACTTCTTCTTTATCAAATTTTCGAAATAAAGACAATGGAAACCTCAAAAATATGAAAATAAAACTGTATATGGAAGATTGAAGATTAAAATAACTTTTCTAGCATTTCTACTTATAAACTAAGAATTTAAACTTAAAAGCTAAGAACTCTTATACCTCTTGAAGACCTCTTGTCTCTCTTTCTCCAGCAGCTCCTCCTTCTCCTACTCTCTCTAAATTTCAGCCAAGGCAAGGGATTTTGGTGTGAGGGATGTGTTAGCCAAAGCCTTCTATTTATAGGCAAGAAGAGGTTAAACCTCTTGCAACTTTGGTTTGATCTTGGCTCTTGACTTTTGCTTGGTGAGGAAGCATAAATCCTAGCCCTACACCTTCCCATTTTCGTCCTCCCCTCTTCCTTCCTCAAGAAGGAGCTTTGCTTTGGCCCCAAGACACTCTTCTTCCTTCCCAAGTTATCCTATAAATCCCCAAATCCTAATTTAGTTAGGTGTAATTGGGTGTGTTAATTCAAAATCCAATTTCACTTTTGGAATCCTAATTTTATGAGTAGATTTATGATGATTTTTAATTCCCAAACACTTAGGTATGAATCTTAGATGTATCCGAAAATAACTTTGGGAATAGCCAAGATGAAGTTCATAATTCCCTGATTCCAAATATGTATTTATCTTGAAGATCTAGTTTCAAGATTTCAAATTATGATTTAATTTCTATAGGTTCTCATTTAATTTTATTTAATTAAGCAATTACTTGCTCATTAAGCTAGACAACTTGCTCTCCAAGTTGTCTTCTTCTTCACACTTCTTTCATTGACTTTCTCTACTACACACACACACATACACAACACTTGTGCTCCTATTGGCTCTTAAATATTATCATGGATTTAGACATTTTAAATTGCTAGAATTATTGTAGGCCTTTGATCCTACTTAATGAAATTCAATCCTAGCCATTACTTAATATTTAATTTACCCAAGTTGATTAACAAGTTTAATTCCTTGCCTCTTTATTTATCAAGAATTTCGCCTCACATAATAACCTTAGGGATTATTAATTTAATTCAAGTTATTATCCTTATCATAGTGTTTTAGGGGTCACTAGGCTTAATTACCAAAATTTAACAAGGTTTCAAATTTAATTTTGATAATTAAAAACTCCTTGTATGCTAATTTTAGCTTCTAACTATCATTTGATCCTTTATTCAATTGATATTTCCTTAATTATGACATTTACAAAGTAATTATTAACTAATTTCAAAAATTACCAAAGTATCTCAATTATTGCAATATCAATTGCCCAATAATTGTTACTAATTTCCTTTAATTGATTTTATCATCCTCTGCTGATTTTAAGTTGTTAAAATGGCATAATTCCTAAAAATAATAATAAATTAATTAAAACTTTAGAGACAACATACTCTCTATTTCAATAAATATTTAGTTGCCTCTTAGGATTTATCATAACATTCTTAGGGTATTTTGTAACCCATACCTTCCCTTAGGAATTTTTAGCTCTTTATTTACTCTAATTTCATGAGAAATTGTCTTAAAAGATAAGGTAATTATTTCACTAGTTTTGAAACCACAAACTCACCTATTGTAATAGGTGTCATTTATCAAAATTTAATATGTACATGTATTATGAAAATTGGGGTATTACACTTCTTTTGCTGCATGATTTGGTTCAGTTTTTGCTGTCAAACCGTTATAGTTTTATGCTCAACGCTTTGCTAAATAGGTATATCTATGTATGTACATGTGTTGCTGTCATCGGGTCCTCTTTGAAAGTTGTTGTTTCATGCTTGTTTTTCGTGAGGCATATCTTATACATATATATGTGTTGCATGAGGAATAAGTGCTTTTTCGTCTCTGCATCTTGTTATGGCTGAACCACTTTATTTTGCTATCATAGAGTTTCACTTTGAATGAAAACTATAAAAAAAATGATGTTGAGTGTTAATGAAAGAAAGGAAAAATGAGAACGTGGGTCGTGTGTGTGTGTGTGTGTGTGTGTGTGTGTGTGTGTGTGTGTGTGTGTGTGTAATGTTTTCTGTGATGTATGAACGTATGCGTTTCTGTAAGCATGTCTTCCTACCAAAGCAGAGTTTTTCAACGGTTGCTACAGTGAATCCGAAAAGGAATAGTATCGGGTACTGTAGCAAAATGTTACTGTTTACATACTGATTTTTTTTTTTTTTTTAACTGGGCACCGATTTTTAAATAGGTCTAAAAAATAGTAAACGACCTTATTTAACTTTGAAATTTTATGAACATTTAGTAGACATGCTAAACTTTAAAATGAGATTTGTTTCACCTCAAACCGAGGTTTATAGCTCAAGTTATGATTTTTAGAAAATGGGTCAAAATCCTGTAACGTTTCTGTAACGTTTTCTGGGCAATGATCATTGTTTTATAAACTGGGAATAATTTGTATATGATAAAATTATGAAATTTTTCAGAAATAAAGTAGACACGTGTAGCTTTCTTTTGGTGGGTATTTTGTAATTTTCTAAGCTTTGAGTAAAGAGTTATGATTTTTACAAAATGATCCTATGTTTTGGAAAGCTCACTGAACAGTCTAAATGTTTTCAAAATCTGGGATTTATTTGGAAAGCTCTAACCTTTGACAATATTTTTATATATGAAAGAAGACTTGTTTAAGAATACTTGAGAGTTGACGGCACATTAAATGATTTTTTTGCAATTAATTAAAAATACATGAAGTTGCTGGATTTTTAAAGATAATGAAAGATTAAGGCTAAAAGTAACAAGTTGAAATTTCTTAATGAAACCCTACTAAAATAAGGGTCATGAGTGGCAAGGCCATCTTTTAGGATGTTACTTATATGGAAAATAATTCGGTGATGATATTATAGGATATCCGAGAAGGTTTTGAACCAGTACCGAAAGGTGAACGTACCACTAGCGCCAAGGTCTAAGGTACGGACGCGTACTGTAACTCTATCTCTTATGTTGCTTGTATGTTTTATATGTGATGTGATGATTCATATAGTCATGAATAAGACTGGGTCTTAGATTATGGACTGATTCATATAGTCATGGACAAGGCTGGGTCTTGGGTCATGGACTGATTCATATAGTCATGTACAAGACTGGATCTTGGGTCATGGACTGTGGCTAAGACTGGGTCTTAGATTACCATTTGAAATACATTCAGCTTTGATTTGGAAACGGGTTACAGTCTTGGTAATGCCGTATGGATGTTTTCCTAGCGCTGAGGACACGCCGGGGTGTGACACTGGTTTATGTGCAAACGATGGTTGAACATTACATGAGCTGTATGCTATGTATTGTGAGACATTACATTTGCTGTGTGGTATGGATTGTTTTACATTACATTTGCTGATGCTATGTATTGTTGTGTTGTGAACCTTACATGGACCGTATGCTATGTATGGTCAATGCTGAAATGTAAATGAATATCTGTCATTCATATACTGTTATACTTGAACATAAGGTTAACTGTTACCAGAGATTCAATGGGCATTGAATCTCAGAATTTACCCTAGCTTCAGGTTCAGGAGGATCGGGTGTTAGAGAACAGGGTAAGCGGCAAGCGTAAGGACTCGGAAGAAGTTTTATTTTGGACTGTATTAAATATGTACTGTTGAACCTTTCGGATTATTGTAACCTAACACGTCAACCGAGATCTCCGCAATGAATGTAAGTTGTATCACGCTTTTATTCCTTCAGGAATTTTAATTAACCAGCATATGTCTGCGCATATGAAATCAGTTACTCAGTCGTCCAAACCATCAAGTACGCTCTCTGTTGTGACTTACTCTGATTTGTTAACGCATTCACTCTAATAAATACACATTAATTAGTTTAATATGAACCCTAGGGCCATAATTGAACCTCATAATG
This sequence comes from Acacia confusa, assembly GCA_037074495.1. Classification (NCBI taxonomy): domain Eukaryota; kingdom Viridiplantae; phylum Streptophyta; class Magnoliopsida; order Fabales; family Fabaceae; genus Acacia; species Acacia confusa. The sequence goes on along the minus strand of CM073504.1, from coordinate 6,968,096 downwards.
GATTTAGAAAATAGGGGCGTTACACTAAAAACACATTTTTAATTAAAATTTATATAAAAATAAAATTGATTTACTAATTTACCCTTAATGCTAAATCCTAAATTTCAATTGACAAATTGTAAATATCACAAAATGTAATACCCCAATTTTCATAATACATGTAAATATTAAATTTTGATAAATAACACCTATTACAATAGGTGAATTTGTGGTCTCAAAATTAGTAAAATAATTACCTTATCTTTCAAGGTGATTTCTCATGAAATTAGAGTAAATAAAAAGCTAAAAATCCTTAAGTGAATTTATGGGTCATAAAATACCCTGAGAACGTTATGATAAATTCTAAGAGGCAACTAAACCTATTAAATAGAAGACCATGAGCATAATGACCCCAGATAGGATGGCAGAAATAGACACAGTGGATTATGAAACCAGTAGAAGGTAAGAACCTGATAGAGATTTGAGTTCTCGTTATAATGATTCAGAGATGATCAACTGAAGAGAGTACTACTTATGGAAAGTTGTGATCGGAGAAGGCTACTTACGGAGTGTTCTGATTGGAAAGGGCTACTTACGGAGGGTTCTGACCGGAGATGCTTACCAATCGAAGGAGTTGAGTGAAGCGCCGAGTGAAGTACCGTAGAGTGAAGCCACCGTGACGTCGAACCGTAAAGTAAAGCCACCGAGACAACAAACCATAAAGTAGAGCTACCAGTGCATCGATTCTCAAGGTAAGTACATTATAACGAGTCTCATATCTAATGGGTTTCCTTAGAAAAGAAATTTACGTGATCCCGTATATAGCCATAGGGTGCTCCAGTGTGTTGTAAGACATATCTATGTGAGGATATGACTATATAGTGGTCAGTAAGACCTTTGGGACCAGTGTGTTCGTAGAAAAACCCTAAGTCCTATGGGACTAGAGTATCTATAGGTTGGCAGAAGCCTACAATCATTAAACCATAAACATCGGGTAGTGTCTTGAAGGGACGGTAAAGTCGAGATTAGCGGGTAATGTCTTGAAAGACTAAGTAAAATTTTTAGGAAGTAATGACTTTCTAAGATTAGTTGGTTGGCTCCTGAACCAATACTCCTGCTTTTTTATTTTCAAAATCAAACTTTTTGAATAAAATGTTTTCAACAGAAATTTTGAGACCAGGGTTGTGGTCACTTTGAAAATGATATTGTGAAGAAGGGGTTTGTTAGAACCCAGAGATTGGAACTGAGTTTCCAATTATGTTGTTGTAAAGGCAGTACGGAACTGGAAGGACAGAAGCTGTTGTCGTTGTACACGGTTTGCTGGGTCTTGCCAGATGAGTTGAAATGTTTGAAATTATTGGCCATTAAGCAAGCTCTTTTTGCACAAAGAGTTTAAGGGGATTATGAAATGTACTGTGACCACTGAAAATTTTCTATGTGTTATAAATTTTAAAATGAGAGAAGCAATGGTTGTTGATAGTAATGACATGATTGTCAATGCTATTGTGTTGAAAACAAAAGCGGTATAGTTGGGGATTGTAATATAGGAGCAGAAACTAATAGAATGGTCTAGGAATCTGAACCGGATGGGTCAGATGACATGTGTCAGCTATAGTGCTAAAACAAAAAAATAGTCTGAAAACTTGAATGGAAAATGAAATAAACGAGCAGAAGCTCAAGGCGGTAAGACCTGATGTGCAAGGCTGCATGGGGCAGTGTCCCTAAGCTATAAGACCTATAATGCTTAGTACTAGATAGGATGCTGATTGTTATGGTGACTTTAGACCAGTGAGTCTAGAGTACATCTTAAAGCCGGCATAACCATTTGTTGTACCAGATAATAGTTAAGATGCCTAAGGCCTAAAGATGATCTCCTAGGTGGTGAGGCTAGAATCTCAAGTGCTGTGGTAATAGATTGAGCCGGAAGGCCAATACGTAATAAGCCGAGGGGCAAAATGAGTCAGATAGTAAGGTCTGTGAAACCAAGCACTGTGAGGATGAGCGGGTAGGTCTTGTATTTGAATACTAAGACCTGTGTACATGATGAATAAGGATAGGGAACTGGTTATGAAAGCCTACTAAGAAAGGTACTAGACTAGAAGCCTAGATAGTCTTTTCAAGTTATATGAGTAAATTTCGAGGGCGAAATTTTATTTAACGGGGGAAGAAATGTAATACCCCAATTTTCATAATACATGTAAATATTAAATTTTGATAAATAACACCTATTACAATAGGTGAATTTGTGGTCTCAAAACTAGTAAAATAATTACCTTATCTTTTAAGGTGATTTCTCATGAAATTAGAGTAAATAAAAAGCTAAAAATCCTTAAGTGAATTTATGGGTCATAAAATACCCTGAGAACGTTATGATAAATTCTAAGAGGCAACTAAACCTATTAAATAGAAGAGTATGTTGTCTCTAAATTTATAACTGATTTATTATCATTGTTAGGGAAATTTTCTTTGGATTCTAATAAATCCAAATTCAATTTTCTAAATTCTATTAGGGATCATAAAATATCCTAAGATTATTATAATTAAGTATAATCTTAATTATACCATTTTTAACAACTTAAAATCATCAGAGGATGATGAAATCAATTAGAAGGAATTAGTAACAATTATTGGACAATTGAAATTGCAATAATTGGGGTACTTTATTAATTTTTGAAATTAGTTGATAATTAAATTATAAAGGTTATAATTAAGGGAATATCAATTAAATTAAGGACCAAATGATATTTAAGAGCTGAGATTAGCATACAAGGAATTTTAATTATCAAAATTAAATTAGAAATTTGTCAAATTTTGGGAATTAAGTCTCGTAACCCCTAAAATACTATATTAGCAATAGTAACCAAGAATTAATTAATTCTCCCTTTAACTAATAAAAAGTGGCAAAAATTACTAGATAAAGAGTGAAGAAACTGCCTTGTGAAATTAATTGAACCAATGAGATATTATTATAAGATTATTCAAATGTAATATAAAATTAAAAGAAGAAAATAAAAAGTGAAAACCGAAAATTATTATGGGGGAGGCGGTGAAAATTCCAAAGGATTGAAGAGGAAGAATTAATGTTATAATAATATATATATGTGTGTGCCAACATTTATGAAGGAAGGAGAAGGAAAAATGTGATTTGATTATAATAACACATAGGTCAATTAAGTAATGTGAGGAAGAAGATTAGTAAGACTTAGGGACCAAGTTTATTAAACTTGGGGAGCAAGAAGTGATTTATTTAGATAAAATTAGATGAGAACCTATAGAAATTAAATCATAACTTGCCATATTGAAACTAAGTGTTGAGGGGGAATACATATTTGAGATCAGTAAATTATGAGCATCAACTTGGCTATTCCCAAGGTTATTTTCGGATACATTTAAGATTCATACCTAAGTGTTTCGAGAATTAAAAATCACCATAAATCTAACCATAAAATTAGGATTCCAAAAGTGAAATTGGATTTTGAATTAAAGCACCCACTTACACCTAACTAAATTAGGATTTGGGAGAAATTAAGGCAACTTGGGAAAGAAGTAGACTAACTTGGGGACAAAGCAAAAACTTGTGAGGGAAGGGGGGAGTGAAGGACGGTCAAGGAGGGGGAAGGGACAAGATTTATTATCTCTTCCCCAAGTAATGAATGAATGGCCAAGATTAAAGGAGAGTTGCTTGATGTTTAACTCTCCTTGCCTATAAATAGAAGCTTTCCCTTCACCATTTCCCCACCAATTCACCAAGGCATCACCAAAAATTTGGAAGGGAGAGTGTGGGAGAGCTTCAGGAAATAGGAGGCAAGTGCTCTTCAAGAGGTAAGGGAGTTTTTAGTTCATAGTTCAAGTTCTTAGGTTATGAAATAGAAATGCTAGAAATGTTGTTTTGATCTTCAATCTTCCAAATATGGTTGTATTTTCATGTTTTTATGCGTTCCAAAGGCTTCATTTCGAAAAATTGGTGAGGAAGAAGTTATAGCAAAATTTTTGGAAGATTAGGATCAAAATAGCGAAGCTCTGACGAAATTTCCTCGATTAGTATTTTCTGGAGTCAAGGGTAAAAATGTCAGTATTTTATGAGGAAGATGATGTTCTAAAATTTTGAGAAAATTCATGGTGAAATTAGACGTCTAGAGCTTTCCAAATCTATAAAGAGTGTATCATTTTAAGCTCTGTGCAAAAAGATAAAAATCCTAGAAGTTAGGCTACGTTTTCTGGGTAAATTTCTGGAACAGCGGTTTGAAATTGTGAAACTGGGATTTTTCCGTAAAATCTGGGTAAAACCCAGTATTTTTCCTCAAAATTAGACTTCTCAAGGATTCCGGAACATTTTTCGGATCCTCATTTTGATTTGTCTAGAATTAGTTATGATTTTTCAAAGTTACCGAAAAATCTGCCCAGGAAATGCTGCACTACGTTTTTAAGAAATGTAAGGGCAAAATTGTAATTATGAAGCTATCAAGGGTAGAAGGGTAAATAGAGGTGAAAATATCTCTTAGGATATTTTTCTAAGAAATATGGTGATATGTTAGGATATCCGGGAAGTCCAGGATTGGATTCAAAGGTCGGTCATTTGACGACTATGCGGTAAAAGGTACGGACGCGTATTGTAACATTAACGCTTATGCTTATGGTATGGTTATAAATGATAATATTTTTCACATGTTGATACTCTGTTTTGAAATTGCTCATGGATTTGAGTTGTATACGGGTTATAGTCTTGATAATACTGTTGAGTTTTCCTAACGCTGAGGACACGATAGACCATCGTGGCACTGGTTATGTGCAGACTTGGGTAACATACATATTGCAGTGGCTGTGTTATGTTACTTGCTGATATGGTTTTGAAAGTTATAAATGTGATTTTATCATTGTGATATCTGTCATATACTGTTTACATAAGCATGAGGTTAACCGTTACCTGAGGTCTAATGGGCATTGGACCTCAGTCTTAATGAATAGTACAGGAAAGAAACCGGGATAGAGAAGATGCCGATGAGTAGAGCCGTGAAGAGGCAGCAGTCAAAGGCAAAGGTTGGTAGAAGTTATTAGGACTTAGCTTTTGGCTCGAATTTAACAAGGTTACTTTGAACGGTTTGGTGTCTAAGGCTGGGTTAATCTATGTGGGAAGCCAATCAGTCGCCGTATAAGTCGGTGAGGCCCCCATGATAGACCCCTACCTGGCCAAACTGTTTAATTAACTGATGTTAGGTTCCAAGTCATGGGTTTAGTTTAAAACTTTCTTTATCAGAGGATTGTATTTAACCTCTGTAAATTGTATCACATGAATATTCCTTCGGGATATTTAATATATCAGCTTATGTCGGGCATCATCATATGTCTGGGCATTTTTATATCAGATACTCGTTGTCCAGATCTTAGCGCACGCTATCAATTTCCGTAGTACTCTATGTAATACCCGGATAATTATTTATCTGGAATATTATATTGACAAATAAATACCTATTGAAAATAGGTGAATTTGTGGTCTCAAAACTAGGGAAATAATTACCTTATTTCTTAAAGGTAATTTCTCATGAAATTAGGAGGAATAAAGAGCTAAAAATCCCTAAGTGAATTTGTGGGTTATGAGATACCCTGAGAATATTATGATAAATCCTAAAAGGCAACTAAATATTTATTAAAAATTAGAAAGTATGTTGTCTCTAATTTAGGTAATTTATGGGATTATTTTCCTTTGAAAACAATGAGGCAAAATTAAATATCATTTTTGGGAACATAAGTTGCCCTATGATTTTTAATATTATGCATGGTGCAAAAATTACCAATGTCAATAAAATAGTTGTAAGATAATAAATAATCTTAATTAAGAATTTCTAATTAGTGTTGAAAAGTCAACAATTACACCTATGACTTGATTATGTCATCAAGATGACATCACAAGAGCACATGTGTATGTTGTGAGTGTGTGTGTGCCTAAGTGTTGTGCATATGTGTGTGTGTAGTGGAGGAAAGAGAAAAGATGAATCTAGAAAAGGGGGGAGGTGGCATTTTTGTGTAAGAGGTGTAAAGTCAAGATTTAAGCTTCTTGGCTAAGTGAAATCCAATGGTTAGATGTGGATTAAAGATGCAAGGAAGTTAAGGCATCTTTGGCTATAAATAGAGAGCTCTCCTCTCTTCATTTTCCACACCAAACTCATACCAAAGATTGGAGAGTTTAAGAGGAGAGTGAAGCAAGAAGGAGGAAGGAGTTCAAGAGTCTTCAAGAGTTAAGTTCTATCATTTAAATTTCTAGTCTTTAGTTTTTATAAGTTCTTAGTATAAATGCTAGTTTAATCTAGAAAATTAGAGAATAAATTCCTATACTTGTTTTTAGGCCTCATTGCATTGAAAAATGCCTGAAGAGGCAAAAACATGATAGGAAATAATTTTTGGAAGTCTTAGAATTAAGATTGTGAAAGTTGTAGAATTTTCGGTTCTTAAAGCTTAGACAGACAGCGGAAAAGATGCTATGATTTTATGAAGCAAATGTAATTATAAAATCATGAAATTTTCCAGAAATAAAGTAGACATATAGGGCTTTTCAAATATATAAAGAGTGTGTCAATTGAAGTTTTGTGCAAAGAGATATAAATTCCAGAAGTTAAGCTACGTTTTCTAGGCGAAATTCTGGGCAGCGGTTTGAAACGTTGAAACTGGGAATTATCCGTGAATTCTGGGTAAGTTCCAGTATTTTTCCTTGAAATTATAGATCTCAAGGATTTCGGGAAATTTTACGGATCCTCATTTCGATTTTTCTAGAATTAGTTATGATTTTTCGAAGTTAGGCAAAAATTTGCCCAGAAAATACTGCACCACGTTTTTAATAAATGTAAGGGCAAAGTTGTAAATAACAAATTCACCAAGGGTATATGAGTAAATAGAGGTGGAAATATCTCTTAGGATATTATTCTAAGTGAGATGGTGATATGTTAGGATATCCAAGAAGTCCGGGGTCGGATTCAAAGGTCGGTCATTTGACAATTATCCAGTGAAAGGTACGTTCACGTACTGTAACACTAACTCTGATATTTATAGTATGTGTATATGTACTATGTGTGTTGTATGCATGTTGTGGTGTTGTTGTTTGAATACATGTTGTTGTTAAAGGATAACTGTACACCTGCATGCACTGGGAGTGATATATGTGTTTTCACTGGGAGTGATATATCTATTTTCACTGGGAGTGATATATTTCGCTAGGAGCGGTACATTTGCATTCACTGGGAGTGACATATTTGAGAATGATTCATTTTGCTGTGATTATATACCGTATATGTAAATATAAGGTTAACCATTACCTGAGGTCCGTATGCATGGGACCTCAGCTCTTAATATAGCGTCAGGGTCAGAAGAACCGGTGTTGGAGGAAAAGGGGAAGAAGCATGCTTAAAGATTCGGTGGAAGAATACCCGTTGTTGATCTGGCAGAGGCCTTCCTTTTGTTTTGTACATTACTTTTGAAATACTTGGTTCCTATACCGCTATTGTTTCTAGCCAGACTTACGGCATTTTAAATATATATCAGTTACTCTTCCGCTCAAATACTTTACTCTGATGGTTTGAAATGATTTTTAAATGAAAATAAAATTTATTCCGCTTGTGAAAATTGGGATGTTACACTCTAAGCTGTAGCATCTCAAACTCTATTGTTTTTCTTAAAACTAGGTGTCAACCGACACGATTTTCAAACCTGGAATTTGGGATGTTACACAAAATTTTAAAAATTTGATTATTTTTTTAAATGTTTGTAGGAAAAGAATTTAAATTTAAATTGCCTAATAAAATCTCTCAAACATATATATTTTAATATATTTGATAGAAAAAAATGTGTTTGATATATGTATTTGGTCATTTAAGAAAGGGAAAATTTCATTTAAATACCAAATGAAATTTCAAAACCCTCAAATGTCTGTCAAACTTTGTAAAGGACTTAAAGGTAGTAAGGACCAAATTGAGATTTTCAAATGTTAGTAAATTTACTATTTTACCCTTAGTTTTTAAATAAATTTAAAAAAAGAAAAATGACCCACACCGAAGAACCACCATGGCTAGCTGCCGCCAGCGACCTTAGATCCGATGAGGGGGTTTTTTTTTTGGTGGGGTTGATTTTTTTTTCAAAAAAAAAGATTGAAATTGGGAACCCACCCCATCTTAATAAGGGTTAAGTAGCCCAACCACTAGGCCACTTAGTTCCTTTTATGTGTGTGTGTGTGTGTTCTTCTTAACATTTTTTCCATCAAGAAACAATCTTCTAAATCCTATTACTAAATTTGTAAATTTCATTACTGAACTTATTATTCTCATTAGAAATTTCGTTCAAAATACTTAGATTTTGTTCAATCTTATAAATTTCATTAATATATATATATGTGTGTGTATATCATTGGAATTAAGTGGCCCAGTGGTTGGGCCACTTAGCCCCATGAAGGTGGGTGAGTTTGAACCCCACCTTTCCACTTTCATTCAATTCTTTTTCTAAAAAAAACCCCCTCATTCAATCTCAGGCTACTAACGGTTATAGGCCGTCTAGTGGCCGACCGCCGTAGCCCTAGGGCGAGAGTCATTTTTCTTTTTCTTTTTTTAATTATTTAAAGACTAAGGGAAAATTTGAACCAAAAATAAAACTAAGGGGCAAAAAGGTGAATTCACCAATATTTGAAAATCTCAATTCGGTTCTTGGAACCTTTAAGTTCTTTACAAAGTTTAACAGACATTTGAAGGTTTTGGAATTTTATTTGCTATTTAAATGGATTTTTCCCTTTAGAAAACTACAAATGTGTTTGATATATATACATATACTTATTGCAAGGGCCACCATAATGCACATTACCACGTTGGTCACTGAAGCTTGACTCCATTATTTAATATAAACAAACATTTATATTTATTTTTCTTTAATTAAACAGCCATGAAGTCATTAGAAAGGGTAGTGATTCGACCATGCAATTTGGTGGGAAGATATCCTCTCATCATCCATTTTTTCATGAGTCGACATGGTCCATTGATTGGAACGATAAGAGAACAATCCAATGAATATAACTTGATTATGTGATTTTTTTAGAGTTGTTGAACGAATATGATTTAGAGATTATGAGAAATTATGAGAAAAACCTGGCCTGCAATTTGGTCTATTCATTTTGAATGAAATATTGTGATCTCCACTATTTTATACCATGGAATCATATGTCATTTGAATATATTTTAATTGCTTAAATTTATTTTTGATATGTTCATTTTGAATAAAATATTGTGACATCTATTTATTTTTTTATACATTTATTCTTAAAATATATTTTATATTTAGAAGTAACAGGCTATTGATAGTGGGATAGTGGCAACATATATCAGAACGGACTCTCCTTTTATATAATCAATAGATAGATTAACGAAATCAATAGATATATTAAATATTAATTTAAATGTAATTAAGGCAGTTACATAATTTTAGTTCAAAATATATTTCAATTATGATATTATCATTTAAGTCAAAATTTAAAAATTTAAAAATACATAAAATATAAAACTCAAGACCGACTACATTTTTCACACAAAGAATTTTTTCTTCTAATTTAAAGTAATATAAACAAACATTAAAAAAATATATATAAACAAATAAATGTTTTTATTAAAATACTTAGAATGTCATTAGTGGGAATAATGGGTTGTTACACATACATTGAAAATTATTTCTTAAGTTAAAATATATAAAATAAAATGCTGGAAAGTTTATAAAATAAAGTACGTCAATAAAGAATAAGCTAGCTGAAATGCTAATATATGGCAACAGGAAGGCTGTTCAAACCGCTTATTTTATATAGTAAGAGATATAATATTTTTTGGTGGCAAAAAAATTGTTGTCTTGTCACATTTGTATGTTATTTAACAGTCGAGAACACTTGGACACATAAATATTATTTGTATTTCAAGTCTCCGACCAGGTATCTGGGATAATTAAGCACCATTCAAATAAGGGGAAATTTGAGATAAATCCCTATTTGACAAGTTAATTGGGGAATGGGACCTGAAACTTTCAAGTTCTTGAGTGTCACTAAATGTGAGAGGGGGAAGACTAAAGTACCCTTTTTAAAAATGGCAAAAAAAAAAAAAGCCTTGTTAAATTTTTTTTTTTAAAAAAAGACCTTCTTCTCCAATCTTCAGTCTGCAACATCTAGAAATTGAACCAATAAAAGATAACCCACAAATTAGAGGCAAAAATGATTGATCCTCTTTTACATAAAGTAAAGCAATCAAATCTTTGAACTATTGAATCCACAAAGGCACAAATGAAACTAAAAAGGCAACTTTCAAAAAATCAAGATCCAAAAACACAAAACATCGATGGGTTTCCTCTTCTTCATTATCAAGCTTCTTCTCCTACATAGATGGTGACAAGCAGGGATGGTAACAATAAAGATAGGTCTTTAATGAACAACGACGGGTCTCTTTAATGAACAGTGATGGGTCATACTCTCTTCATCTTCTTCAAATTAACCATGGCCAATGAGGTCAATATTGATGATACTTCACCCTTAATGGCTTAGTGAGCGATAGATCTAGAAGAACAAGGTAGTTTGTTCCCAGCGATAGAATTGACAACAAAGAAGATGACAATAAGATCCTAGCGATGAAGTGATGCGAAGTGTAACACCCCAAATTCTATATTACTTATTATGCTTATTAGCATGTAGTATTTAAGAATATTATCAGAGTCTACGAGCGATAGTGAAAATGAGATGGTTTGAGCGGATAAGTAGTTGATAGTACACGACTATAATTTAAACTAATCACTATTTATCTGGCCAGGGATCATAATAGTATCTAATAATTTATATAACTAGATATTTAACAGTATAATACAGTCCAACTAAAATATTCAAAATGCCTTCCGTGTCTTCACACGCTCCTACACATGCTGCTTACCCTTCTCTTGATCCTGAAGCTAAAGTTAAGTCTGAGATTCAATACCAGTTATTGAATCTTAGAGTAACAGTTAACATTATATGCAAGTATAAACAATATATAACAGATATTCACAATTTGAAAATAACATAACATTCAAAAACCATACTGCAACCATAATACATAGCACATAGCAAATGTAATGTTAACGACAAATGCACTCACTAGTGCCACGTGTCCTTGACACATGTCCTTAGAGCTAGGAAAACAAGCATGCAACATTATCATACACAACAATAATCCACAGCTCATTGAATATAAACATACACATGACCCAAGCCCAAGTCTTGTCACGACTATGCATGATTTAAGACCTAGTCTTAGTCATAAGTCCACAATCATGAATCAAATACGCATATGTAGGCACACAAAACACAGGAGAATAAAGTTACTATACGCGGACGTACCTTGCTTTGAGTAGTCAACAGTACTCATACTTTTTGAAACTGGTCTCAGGCTTCTCAGATATCCTATAATGTTATCCTATAATATTATTTCCTTTTCCATATTTTATATGATATTAAAATAAATATCATATAACTTAGAATAATATCCCAAGGGTTCTTTTTACCTTTTCACCCTTAGTGGATAAGTTATCCAATTTTTAATTTCTTTTCCTTACATTCAAATTTTCATCTTTTCTGGTAGAATTTTTAGCAACTTTGAAAAATTATAATTAAATGCAAAAAAATCTAAATAATGTGCTTCAAAATTATATGTGACCCTTGACATGTCTATTTTCATGAAAAAAATATTTTCTAAAGGTTGAAAAATTCTTGTTATTCTTAGTTTTATTTTTTTTTCACCACTGTTCAAATCACATATCCAGAAATATGGATCAGTTTGAAAAATCCATAACTTTTTACACAACACTCCAAAAATTTCTTGTGAACTCTCAAAAGAAATATATTTATGTCCTCTACATTTTTGGAAAATTTCATGATTTTTAATAATCATTTGTTCAACTAAAAACCATGCACAATCAGTATTGTCCAGATTGAACTTCTAGAAACAAGGTCCAACTTCAAAATTAATTATCTCTTTGTAAAGGGCTGTAAAAATTACATATTATATATTAAAATAAAAATCTGTATGTCTACTTTACTCTTGTAAAATTTCATGATTTTTAGATACCATTTACTTGGTAAAAACTCATGCATAAGCCTGCTACCTCCAGTGAACTCAAATTTGGTAGTTTTCTAAACTTTTACCATTTTGATCTTTTGTCTCTAAAAATCATTTTCACCATGTTTTTACTCTATTTTTTGTTTTAAACCTATTGGTAACCTTAAAATAATGAAAATAATTTTACTTTATATATTTTTCTTGCTTAGACCAAAATTTTGCCAAGAACAAGAAAATCACTTTTCACATGAAATCATGGTTTTTAACCATAGATTTGCTTCCAAACTTTGATGCTATTGAATCTTGTTCTTGGGATCTTGGACAACGTGTCCCCTTAGGGTCCCATGCCTCCATATTCCAAGACAAAAATGATCCAACCACTTTATGCTATAAAAATCAAATATCACAAAGTTAAGCTTAAAATCTTACCAATTCTTGTCACATTTGTGTGTTTGTCACTACTACAAAAAAAGACCCATGACGTCCTCCCCCCCCCCTTTTTTACGTCCTTTTTTATGGGGGACGTCACTTTGGGGGGGGGGTGTAGTAAATCTGATAGTTACGACCCTTATTGCTTTTTTTTTTTCTTGAAAAAAAAACCAAACCCAGAGGTTTGCCGTGGAGGAAGAATCGTAAAGGTAGATCATGAAACTAGAAAGAAAAATAGAGAGACAAAGACGGAGCAAATCTGGAGTGAAGGCATGGTGAGAACGGCGAGGGCTTCATGGAGGCACAGCGACGGTGACAGAGACAGAAGACTAGAGAAGATTTGGAGTGAAGGAGGTCGCCATGGAGCAAATCTAGAAAAACAAAAATCAGACACTCGTTATTAAGCTTTTTACCCTCAGAAAAATATCAACTGAAAAAGTTTCAGGCACTAGCATGAAGTTCTTACCTACCATCCAAGTAGGAAAGACTCTATTTGGATGCAAACCATAAGGGTCTATTTACTCCTTGCTAAATGCAAAAAAGCAAAAAAAAAAAAATCACCACAATAGGGAAGGCCATTTCAATATCTATACCCACATATAGAAATAATTGAAAACTACTCACAAATGCATAAACACAAACATAGAGGGCAAGAAAGTGAGAGACATATATAGACCTAAACATGAGGTGAAGAAGAAGCCTTTCTAGAAGACACAATTGGATACTAAGTTGATCTCCTACCCATAATCTGCCTCGCAGCCTTCAATGACGAGGTGAGAGACGACACTAGTGCAAAAAAGTGTTTTAAGACTGCCTAATTTACAACGGATTATCGACACTTCAATCTTAATGATATGACCAGTGACAATTTTTTAAATATAAAGAACTTCTTGGACCGTATCATTTTTCGATAGGTCTTAAATATATTATTCAGACCGCTTAAAAAAACAACCGCTCTTAAAACTGTTATTAAAAAAATTGAAATATGAATTACATTAAAAAGAAATCTCGTACGGCCCGACTTATATTTTCTGAGGTCCAAAATAATAAGGAAATATTTAAATATAATGGTATAAAAAATTTTTAAGACCAGACATATATAAATGATGGTCTTAAAGTTAATATTTTTAAGACCAGACGTAACTTCTGCCCGGTACTAAATAATGAAAAAATTTAAACTAATAGTTTATTACTTTTGATACCAAACATAAATAAAGGACGACCTTAAATGTTAACCTTTAAGACCATCGTTTTAGTTACTCCGGTCTTAAAACTGCCAAACATATTCTCATGCAAAACCTTACCTTGTGACTTACGTCTTTCTATCTGAACTCTGAAACCCTTGTTCTTGTTGCGAAACCCCTCTTCCTGTTGCATTACATCTCTTCCTTGCAAACCACAACTATCCTTTTTACTCTCTCATTTGCTCATGCATTCCTCTCTTGCACCACCTTCTCAACCTCTTTTCTTGTTTCAAAAATGAATGAAGGAAACGATTCTAGTCTTGTTCGTGGAATGCTAGTTGATGATGTGACTGGTGTGAGTCAGAACGAACCATGTTCTTCTCAGAGTGAGCCTTGTAACCGCCTTGCACGTCATGGTAGTAGAAGAGGCCCCACCCAATTGAAAGAGCTTGCCCTAGCATAGACTGCAGGTCAAAAGCTTGATATACAGTTTGATGAACATTTGGCTCCTTGCGGCCCTAATAAAAGCAAATATACTAGTTATGTCGGCTTACTAGCACGCAACAAGCCTAGCATTTTGAATGACGAGTAGAAAAATGTTGACAAAAGGAAGGTGAAGGATCTTAGTTAGGACTCTATCCGGCTCACGTACAATGTTCTTGACAAAGAGAAGTTGAAAGTTAAGACATTGTCGTATTGTGCTGATCGCTGGAGGAAGTTTAAGACCAGGCTAGCAAACAAGTATATTTTTGCAGAGGTTCCGGTTGGTGAGCCTCGCCCTGATCCTTAGGTCAAGTATGCCTTTTTTGATGAAGAAACTTGGCAACAATTTGTTCAGATGCAGACTACTGAAGACGCTTTGGTGAGTCTATATTTAGCTTTTTTGTCCCTTATTGTTTGCTTATTAACCTGTGCAGATATGTTAATGTTATTGTGTTCATCTATGAGGCTGTAGGCATTGCTATTAATTAGTTAGTATGTTAACTGTGTAATGGTTTATGTGCAAGCTGTTATTAGGCCTTAAGAGTCATGCCTTTAACTATATATAAGAGGTTAGAATAATATGTGTAAGAACTGATTATGATGAATGAATGAATTGACTAAGTTGGCAGCAGTTCTGCAACTCCCTTTCCTCTGTTTCTCCCAATTTATCATTGATGCACCTATCCCTTTTAAAACCGATCAAATGAAGTTTGTGAGTGATTGCATGGGAAGCTTTACCTCATGGCCAGTAAAGCTTGTACATGTTTCTTCTCCTCCTCAAACTCCAGCCCTTACTGATGAAGCTGCAGCCCTACGTGATATTTTGCCCATTCCTAAGTTGAATGCTAAGGAGGAAATTGAACTTTTGGTACTCAATCAATCTTTTGGAGTTAAATAATGGCTTGTAAATGTTGAAGTAGGCCTAGGTGATAAGCAACTAGTTTTCGTTGACCAAGAAGATTTAATCTCCTTGCTCTTTCTTGGAAAGGAGCTAACTAATGCAATTGTGTTTTTATTGATAAAGTAATTAGTATCTTCTTCTATGAGTACATAATTTTAAGAGGGGTCATTTAGACACACATACATATATACTAGCTAATTCACTGATGTCATTATTGTAGGTTGATGCATCATGAAATGGGAGAATAAGACAAAAACCATGATTTTGGATTCTTCTGCCCAGACTACATAAGTGTGGCACCCGTAAAGGACAGACAACTATACATTGCTAAGAGGTTGTGTATCAATATGAGAAGGTGGTACTTTGCACCATTCACCCATGGTAACCAGTGGCAGTTGGTCCTCCTTTACACGGAGGATAATAAAGTGGTCTTTTTATGCTCCCTTCACAATGATCCACTGCCTACATTAAAGTAGACAGTTGATAAGTAAGCACGTCATTTTGTAACTGATTTTTGTTTAAAATCTCTGCTATGAATTTTCAGTGACCATTATTGATAAATGAAATTTTTGATTTCGATAATAGGGCCATGATAGAATACCAAAAGAAGGTCAAGAGAAAGCCTGGGTTTCAAGTCAAAGATCCTATATGGATCAAACCAAAGGTTAGTACATGGACATTGGCACACTACCTTGTGAACTTGGTCATCTAACAAATTATATGCGCTCTTATATATATATATATATATATATATATATATATATATATATTGTTTGTTTTTAGACACGTTGGCAACTAGCTGCGTCTAACTTATATGGGTTTTACGTCATGAAACACATATATGATATTATCACGCAAAAAATTCTAGCTATCACTGAAGAGGTAATTGTATTTGATATTACATACGTTTGGTGTGTTGACCGGAATTAAGGACATATATATATATATGTGTGTGTGTGTGTGTCTTTGATGTTACAGACGTTTGCTTGCACTGACCTCTTTCCTGATGGTGATATTGAGCGCATACACCAAGTCATTTGTGAATATCTGTTGCAGACCTATTATATCTTCTGTAAATAATGAACAATTGTACGATATATATGTACAGTTTAATGACCAATAATTAATAAATATATTTATTCATTTCCAACAAATTGATGCTTTCTATTTTATTATTATTATTATTTTTTGCTGAATGTATTGCATGGAATGAGCTTATTATAAAGTTGAAAATATCCAGTGACACTTTTAGGGCCGGATATTTTATATCTGTTCGGTCCTAAAAGTCTTTTAAAAAATATGAGACTTTTATCCTAAAGGTCTTTTTATAAATATATTTTTTCACGTACAAAACATGTGAGACTTTTAGGAGAAACTATTTCATTAATGTCCGGTCCTAAAAGTCCTTGTATAATTTTTTAAAATATTGGAGACTTTTAGGACCGGCTATTTTATATCTGGCCAGATATACTTTTTTAACTTTAAAAATATGCGAGACTTTTATGACTGACTATTTTATTAATGTTCGGTCCTAAGAGTCTTTGCGTAAACCTTTAGGACCAGTGATTTTATTTCTCTCCGGTCCTAGAGGTCTTTTTTTAACTATATTATATATGGGAGACTTGAGCCAAGAAGTTCCAAACCCGAGTCAATTGAAAGCCGACAGTTAGCCATTTTGAGAAGCTTATTTAACTCAAGCCAAGAAGTTTCAAACTAGAGTCAAGCTAAGGCCGAGAGTTAGACATTTTTAGAAGTATATTTGGCTCGAGTCAACAGGTTAAAACTTGAGTTTATAGCTTCCTATATTATTCTTTGTTCTCAACTTCATATTTTTACTTCTCATTTAGCTCGAGTCTTCTCTCAGGTTTGTCTCTAAAACTGACCCCTAACTCGAGCCATAACCTCACCATGCCCCCCAAATCTAGGTCCAAAACCTCTGCCAGGTCTATGGGTTTTGATTCAGACTATGAGGCGACTCAATCTTCTTCTCTTGAACCATTCAAACGCCCTAGACAATCCAAGCAACTTCTAAGAAGATGTCAGCCGAAGGTGGCGTTCGGCGAACCATCGCCCAAGATATCTAAGAAAGTGTTAATTCAAGAACCACCTGGCATTCCTAAGAAACTGAAGAAGAAGCCTGTTCCTTCATCTAAATTTTGAGGTACTCCTCAAAGCAAATCTTCTGTTCTTGAAGGTCAATCCTTAGCTTTTAAGGTTTGAGAGTCATCTAGCTCTAAGGTACCATTTCCAAAACCATCTCTTGAAGCCATTTATCATCAACCTATCCCTTCTTCTGAGTTCACTTGTGGACCTATTATGTTTTCTGCCGATGAAGGAAAGAAATTTAAAGAGGTTTATAACCTTAGGAACTTTTGTCCAACTATCTATCTAGACATGGATAAACTGAGGCAAGATTGCAATCTTGATCTTTCGCCTTGGTATAAACCTTATGAAAATTTCCTGTCTATTCATGTTTCTTTCAGTTTAACTCTTGTTAGGACTTTTTATTTCAATATGACTATCCACAACCTTCTAGATAAGCATGATAACATAGTTGAGGAAAAAATAATTACGTATTTAAGAGGCAAAAGAATCGTTCTTATTGCCAATTGCAAAAATTCTCTGCTTTTGATCTCTAATCCTCCTCCTCCCCCTGAATTTCATTATGACAATGAGCAGATTTTTAAAATCCTTCGACCAGATGAACCACTAAGTGAACCAGTAGGGACATTCAGTTTTTCTCCTGTGGTCATGCCCTTAGTGCATAGGGCCTTGTGGTATATTTACTGAAGGAACTTAGTATAAAAGGGGAAGAATTTTAAACAATTTACTCAAAAGGACTACTCTCTTTTTGCTTCTTTTGTGGATCAGATTCCTCATAATATTGGACATTGGATTTTCAATGAAATAAAGAGATTTTGTCTTCACTCCAAGAAGAATTCCACCATTCCTTTTCCAAACTTTGTCTCTATTATTTTGTTTCATGAAAAGGTTTGGTACCTAGAAAAGAATGAGGCTCCTAAGAAGCCTAAGATGTTTGGAAAACATCATTTGAATTTGATGAGGATTTCATTTGAAGAAGGATATGGACAATCAAGAGCTTGAGCCCCATCTAGATCAAGAGCTTCCAAGTCTAGAGCTCATGAGGCACAACCTGAACTTGCTCAAGAATAGTGTTCACAACCTCCACCTTTTACACTTGGAGCCACAATCAAGACTATGGTGGAGAAGGTTGTCTCTGAAAAAATTCGTTATCTTCAAGTAGCTATGATAGCTTTGAGTCATGAGCTAACTGAGAAATTGGAGACTGAGATTAGCAAGTTGGTGAATGAGGTCACCAAGCTACTTGCTAATCAAAAGGAAATGAAAGAGGAAGTTGGCAATCTTAGGGGTCACACTGAAGATCAGACTGCAAGCCTCAACAATATTCACAACACATTGTAGACTTTGACCAACAAAGTGGATAGGCTATTGAAGTCTCAGTCCTTTGATCCCTCTGGACTTGGCAATTATAACTCGAGTCATTGATCAGTATTGGCTCGAGTCAAAAAATGTTAACGGAAAAAAGGCACAATGTCAATTCAAAAGAAAATTGCTCGCATGCATGGGGGTTTTAAGGCAATGCCCTAGTCTTCTTTCACTGTTGTATTAATTTGTTTGTATGTATGTTTAATTTGTTCGAACAATGTCAAGTTTGTTTGGTTGTTTTCTCTATTATTGACGTTGTATTCTGCAAATTTTAATTTCAAAGTCAATTAACGATGACTCACAAGGACTTTAATTTGCATGTTTTGTATGTTCTTAATTAATGTTGTTATTATATTATAATTTTAATTTCAAAGTCAATTTTGTATGTTCTCAAACATGGGGTAAACTTAAGGGTACGTAATCCAAGCAGGTTTGTCCAAAATAAACAAATAGAAGACTAAAACAAAATGCAGCAGTAGCCACAATTGTGTGTGTGTGTGTGTGTGTGTGTTGCCCGATAAGGGCAGCATCAACTACATTAAAAAAAGACAAGAAAATAAAAGAAAAAACATCTAATTATTCCTCCATATTGTTGCCGAACGAGGAGGAGGAGGAGGAGAAGGAGTCACTGGGGTCTTGATCTTGAGAAGAAGGGCACTCGACGTCATTAGTGTCGAGTACCATGTTGACTTTGGCGTTGACGGTATGCACGAGGCCAAATAGTTTGCCCAGTTGTCGGTCGATTGATCGACACGGGCCAGCAGGTGCTCCAACATCTTCTTGACAGATGGATTCGGTGGCAGAGGAGGAGGTCTCAGAGGTTGGAGAGGAGGAGAAGGAAAAGGAGGACCCGGTGGTGCTGGGTCAGCCATTATAGGTAGAGATTGTAGAAGGAAATGAGGATGTGGAGAAGAATGTGAAGAAACTAAAGTAATGAGGGGCTTAAATAGATCGAGCACTATAATTGGAGTGTCCTTAGAAGCTGAAGAGACTTTGAAGCATCATTATAAAGTGCAAGGTTATGACCACACCAATCCTGGAATTTGGAACAACGACAAATTTAAGACCGCATATTCTAAGACAACTGATCTGATTTGTACTTTTAAAAAAAAATTAAAGACACAATTTTAGGATACGAGGAGACTCATTTGAACTAAAGCATTAAATTTTAGGATATAACTGCACCAATATTGGAATTTGGAACAACGACGCTTTCAAGACTGTATATTGTAAGACAACCAGTCTTATAAATATAATGTAAGAAAAATATTGTACTTTTTAAAAAAAATTAAGGACACAATTTTAGGATACGAGGAGATTCATCTAAATTGAAGCATTAAATTTTAGGATACGACTGCACCAATATTTATATTTTGAAAACGATAGAACTTTTAAGACCTGATAGAATATGACAACCATTCTTATAATATAAGGCATTTAATAGTATAAGAAAAAATTCGTAAAAAGAAATTAAGAACAGATTTTTAGGACCGTTTATTTTAAAAGGACAGTCTTAAAAGTATTTTTGAGACTAGTCATTGGTGAAATGAGATATTAAAGGTATTACAAATTTCAACTTAAATTCCGATTGGTTCAACTTAAAAATTAGTAATAGGCCTTTAGGACCGGATAAATATAATTATTAGGTCTTAAAAATTATTACTAATTATTTATGCAAATTAAATCTCATTCTCACATACCCATTCATATCTCTCTGCTCTAACTCTTAACTACTAGTAAACCGATCTCTGCCCTAACTCCTCACTGAGTCCTTGATAATCCTCTACAATCCCAAGACAATGGTTAGATACAAGATAATCGCTCACAAGGGTACTCCTTAAGCTCGTGCCTTCCTTAGATCTCTCATGGGTTCTTCTCCAATGCGTTCTATTCTGAAGGAGGAGTCTCGGGTCGTTGGACCCATTGCTATTTCGGATGATGAAGAGGTTACCGGCTCCCTCCAGCCTTCAGACCATAAAGAGGTTCCCGCTCCTCCTCTCCAGCCTCCTGGTCCCAACGCACATACATCTGACACCTCCTCTCTTTTCTCTAATGAAGTGCTATTAATGCGCATACATCAGGAAATTAATAATCTCCAGCGGGAAATTTCTACTACTTACGCTGATATCTCCAAGACATTAGATGATATTGAGCAAGGGAATTTTTAGTCACATTATATTTCAGTTTGTTGTAAATTGTCAGTTTGTTGTTCTTATTTTTCTTTTGTGCTTGCATACTCTCTAGTAATGTAAAAATCAAAATGAACTAAGCTTATGTCTTCTTTTTGTTCAATTATTATCCATTATTAATGGAAAAAGCTTATTCTCAACTATCCTTTATTTTTATTTAGTTACTGTTGCTGCAATCTTTTAGTTTAATTTTAAAGAAAATGAGGACTTTCAGTAAATTCTTAAAAATATTTGATGTTTATGACCAGATGTTTTTATATCTCCAGTCTTAAAAAAAATAAATGAGACCTTTAGGAGCAGATAATTTATAATTAACCGTTCTTAAAACTCCTTTAAATGAATACCTTTAGGACTGGATGCTTTATAATTAACCGGTCTTAAGGAAATTAAATATAATGTCTTTGTTGTGCGGAAAAATTAAATTTTCCTCTTTGAACTTCTCTTGTCCCGCCAAAAGTGATAATAACTCTTGTTCTATCTCAACTCTCAAGTATTTGTGTGTTGCTTCGTCGCTGTTGCATATTGCTCTCTTGACAAGCTAGTGCTAGTCAGCTTATCACTTTCTGGTTAGTTCCTTAGCTAAACGGCGATAGACTTGTAAGAGGTGTTTGAGTTACATATACTTTTGATTTTTTTGCTTTTCATTCTGGGTTTTCATGGTTTGCACGAAATCAATGAAATGTTGTTGTGGGTTACTTTGTTGTATTTGAATATTGTACTTTCAAGTTTATGTTTGCACTTGAGACCTATCCAATTGACTAATAAGTGTTTTTAGGGTTACTTTTGTTATCTACATTTATTTTCCGCGTCATACATTTATTTTACTTAGCTTCTTGGATTGACTATACGTGATACATTTATGAGCACAAGTGATTCTTTGTGTTGCATTTAATGGGCAAAGTCTCACTCATATAAAAAATAAAATAATAAATATATAACCTACATTGAGCATATGAATTTGGACTTGGCTTAGATTATATGCAATTTTCAATGTTTTCGGATAATGTATGTTAAACATTTTCGTCTATAGGAATTCTACTATGGATCATAGTTGGATAAATGCGAGACGGACAAGTGTTGAATATGAGGATGGGGTGAGGGAATTTATAGAATTTGCTAAACGAAATGCCCATGATGATACTGAGAAGTTTAATTACCCATGTGTAGAATGTTTGAATAAGAGGCGAGTAAGTCCTGAAATTATATACACATATTTAATTTGTGAAGAATTTTGTAAGACCTATACAGTATGGGTATGGCATGGTGAAAAAAGTGCCAAGTGCATCTCAACATGGTGAAGTGTCCTTTAATGATAATGACATGAATATGGATGATCGCGTAAAGGACATTGTTCGTAATGTAGGAGAAGAGGCTTTTGAGCAATCACATGCATATGCATGTGCAGTGATGTTGAGACGCAGCTATACCCCGGGTGTAAAAAATACCAATTGTTGAATGCCGTATTGAAATTGGTCAACTTGAAAGCAAGTCATGGATGGAGCAACAAGAGTTTTTCAGAAATGCTTGAGACTTTTAAGGACATGCTTCCAGATGATAATGTGTTGTCGCATCGATACTATGATGCTAAGAAAATACTTTGACCATTGGGGATGGAGTACAAAAAAATCCATGCATGCTCGAATGATTGCATATTATATAGAAATGAGTTTAAAGATAAGCATAATTGTCCAATATGTAAAACCCCAAGGTACAAATCAAATAAGGGGCTTGCAAAAGTATTGTGGTATCTTCCAATTATACTAAGGTTCAAGCGCTTGTTTACTAATGAAAATGATGCAAGAAATTTGAGGTGACATGTAGATGAGAGGATTTCTGATGGAAAACTTCGACATTCGACCAATTCTTCTCAATGGAAAAAGATCGATCAATTATTTCCGACATTCGACGAAGAACCTAGGAACCTTAAGCTTGCCCTTAGCACGGATGACATGAATCCCTATAGAAGCCTTAGCAGCATGTTATAAATAATCCCTTAGGCTTGATTATTTACAACTTATCTCCTATGTTATGCATGAAACGAAAGTACATCATGCTGTCTATGTTGATTTCGGGTCCTAAACAACCCAGAAACAACAATATTGATGTTTATCTTCAGCCCTTGATTGAAAACTTGAAGGAGTTGTGGGAAGAAGGTGTCAAAGTTTTTGACTCCTTCAAGAAGGAGATCTTTAAAATGAGAGCCATGATATTTTTTACTATAAACGACTTCTCAGCATATGGGAACTTGTCAGGGTATATTATAAAAGGCCATAAAGCATGTCCGGTTTGTGAAGAAGGAACATGCTACCATCAACTTCAATATGGAAGACAGACAGATTATCATAGACATAGAAGATTTCTTACATGGGGCCACCCATATCGTCGATTAAAGAAAGCCTTTTTTGGTGGCTAAGAGTATGAAGATGCTCCGGTGGCATTGACTGGGGAGTAAGTGTATGAAAAGGTGAAAAATATAAGTGAACAGTAACATAACGACAGTGAACAGTATAACGATGGGATGTGATTTTTGCTTCAAAATGGTAACCACGTGTGTATTTTTGCTCCAAAAAGAAACATGTGGTGTTGGGCGCTCCTAGGGAAAAAGCTCATGTGTATTTTTGCATCTTAACCCTTTATTTATTTATGTTTAAAATAATAATTTTATAAAATATTAAATCTGGACCATCCATTTTTTTAAATCTAAGGTGGAGATCAGATACTGATGAGAAGAAAATGAGAAAAAGGATTATGAGAGAATCCAAACCCTACAATCTCCCATTTCTCTCCTCAAATCTGCTCCAAGCTTCAAAATCTTCATGTCCAAGAAGAAAAAAGAATGAAATGTCGGCTCACAAAGTAGAGGAAATGGAAGATTCTCTATTTTCTCCTTCGCTTAGCAGAAGTGCTAGTACCTCGAGAAGCCATGGAAGTAGATCTGGGAGGTTCTCGAAGGAGGTGTTGCAGAAGTACTTGAAGTTGATAAAGCCTCTGTATGTGAAGATTTCAGGGAAGAACAACGAGAAGGTGAAGCTCTCTGGAGATTTATCACCCTTTGCTTTAACTACGTAGTCTCCTTCAGTTACCTTTGTTTCTTTGAAAAGAGAGAAACAGGGGAATGTTCTGGTGAGGTTTCGTGGTGCATGTAAGCATCTGGGGAAGAGCAAATTAGCGTCCATGGTCATTGGGGAGATGATATGTTGCAGCTGCAATACGATGGGATTCAAAAGCTCCATTCTTAATAACAAGAGATCGTTCAACTCCAGAGGTAAGAAAATCCCATAACTTGTTTTGATAACTTCTTCATTTAGTATCATTTTTGTCTTGACAAGGGACCAAGTTTATAGTCAAATTTTATAACTTCTTACACTTAGCTTCTTCCCACTCCATTAGCACTATTATTCAATCCTTCACGGCGTTCATGGCGACCTTATTCTCCATTAACGACAAATGTGACTTTTGTACCAATTTAGTAACCATATAATCACTTTTACACCTAAGAAAAAATATTTGGTGTTGAACCTTAATTTATGATGTATGAGAAGTAAGTATATGAGAAAAGTTTTGTTTCATAATGTATTTATCTAGCCTTGATCCAAACGCGGACTATCATGTTGCCATATAGATCCTGCAATCAGTGTTTTTAATATTGAGACTTGATCTGTAGGCGTTCTCATATGTGTTATTATTAAATTGAATACCACTCTGGCCACTGTCATAAGTTACTTGAAGAAGAAATTTTCGGTCTCATATATCCAATTTTTTCCCTATTCCATGCCCATTGCAAAGAGAGAAAGAGTAGAGATGTGAAAATAGCTTGTAAATATATTGAGAAAATTTTAATAAGGACAAATTTGAAAAAGATTATCAATTTAAGACATATTTAACAACTATATTATCATTCTCACTAAAAAAAAGGTAATTAGCGAAAAAATTCCGTCGTTAATTAATTAGTGATAGTTTATTTGATGACGAAATTGTACAATTTTGTATTAAATTTCATCGTTAATCTACTGTTTTTTTAGTGATAATTTATGAGAATTAGATGAAAATAACTTATATTTGGGATTTGAGTGATGCGTGTGTGTGTAATGAGCTATATATATAACAACAATAGTACAATTTCATAAACACTAACATTTTAGCAGCAAGGATTGAATTAAAAATTATGCAACCTGTAGGGATTTAAATTATAAAGACAACAAGTGTGCTTTAGGGATTTGAACTTTTGGTCTATTCTTTATGTACCACCTCAACCAACAACTTGATGGCAAATATAAGTGAAATTAAAACCCTTGAAATTAAATTTCATGATGAGAACTTACCGAGAGTGAAAGTCCAGTTCTTTACGTGATCAGAACTAGGGGTGTGCCAGTCTCCTTGATGCACCTTCGTTTCATGAACGTGATCGCTAATGTTCTGAACATGGTGGAGTTCGGTTACGAATAGGCTGAAGAACTTGGAAGCAGGTGCATGGACCTCAACTTCGTCCTCCAGTTTTCCGGAGAGAGCCATTTCTCTGTGATTTGAGCTCAAGAACACAAGCTTAAGGAGAGAGGATGATATGGATGTGGCTGGAGATGCTTGCTTTGTTGCACCTTAAATAGAAGAAACTTTCTATACCGTACCTTAATTAATTGTTATTTTCTTCCTTCTTTGTTTTTAGTTTTTTATTTCCACGTTTTTTTATTGTCAGCTTGTAATGTCTATGCAGTTTTTTTGTGTGTCTTGCTTTATGTTAAGATATTATTCTAACTTATATTAATATTTGATATATTTGATATATCATTTATTGATATTTGATATATCTAAAAAAATATTATTATAAGGGCATAATTTAATTAAGATTTATTTAGATTATATTATATTAGATTTTAGGGTTAATTTCAGTTATCTTGCCTATGTAAAGGCTCTTATGTTCTCATTGATTTAAAAATTAAATATTAAGGTTTAAGTAATAATCTAGAAGTTTTTATTTCTTCGGTTGCTACTTCAATCCTTCATATTCTAACACTTTAATTTATTAGGTCTTCCAATTAAGAAAACACAAAAAATGATTTTTTTTTTTTTTTTTCAATTCCTAATGTGAGAGCCACTTAATTAATTTGAGTAAATTAAAGAAATTAGTTAAATTAAACAAATATAACATGATCTCCCTAAAGTATCACAGTATAATATTAAATTATATATCATTGTATAAGAAATTGATCATCTCATTAACTTACTCTTATATTAAAGAAAGGAAGAAGTATATAAATTAGACATAGCATACTTAACAGCACATCTTAGCATTTGAGAGAGTAATTTAGGAGAGTAGGTATCCGGACTGGCCAAAAATTTCTTTGTTCCCACAACACTTTTTCCTTTTGTTACTGTCTTTTTTTTAAAAAAAAAGGAAAAACTAATAATTTATTTTCTTAGTTTGCTTAAACTTTTAATCAATCCCTATATGTACACATAGTACACAGACACGCACACACATATATTAAAATAACATCCATAATTTTAAAGTTCTTTAGTGATTAGAACTTTAAAATCTTACCTTCTTATTTTATCCACGATGAGGGCCTTTGAGATGTGAGTGCGACATATACAGTGGAAGATATAAATTTTATGTAGAAAGTCTCTATCTTCTACCCAAGGTTTTGAAATCTTTACCACTCAATTTTTCTGTAAAGAACAAGCTACGCACTACTACTCAACTATTTTTTGGGTGAAGAACAGGGATAATTGGGTCCCAAACGTGGTATTTCCAGAGAAACCAATTGGTAGTTCTGATCCGTTTGTTCTCAAGGGGAGGGTATGTGATCTAATTGTGGAAGGGGTTTGGGATCTGTCTCCAATTTCTCAGTTTCTTCCAGCTAATGTGCAACAGGTCATTTATAATATCCCAATCTTCTATAATGGAATGGATAATAAGCTTATTCGGCCCTATGTTACAAATGGGGTTTACTCGGTTAAATTGGGCTACCACAATGAGCAAGGCAAGAATCACAATGGGGCAATTTAAGCAGGTCCATCGGTTAGAGTGTCGGGGTCATCCTGGAAAGCTATTTGGAAACTGAAGGTTATCCCTAGAGTTCAACACTTTATTTGGCGTGTCTTGAACAATGCGATTGCAACTAATGCCTCCTTATTTCGTCGAAGGAGGTCCGGGACTAATATTTGCCCAATCTGTGAGATGAGGCCGATGAGAATATCGAACATCTATTTTTTCAGTGTGCATGGACTAGGTGCGTCTGGGTTGGCAGCCCTCTAGGTATTCGAGCTAGTGCAAATGGGGTTTTGAATTTTAAATTCTGGTGGCTGCAAATTACAGAAAAGTCAGATTGTTCTCCTCAGGATATTTCACTTGTTTGTTGGACTCTTTGGTTCATATGGAAGCAGTGAAATGAGTACATCTTTAATCAGGTATCACCTAATCCCTTTACTGTTATCAATTTCTTGCAGAACAGTAATAATGAGTACTGGACCTCCTGGAAATTAACCTTGCTGTATCTGATAACTTGGGTGCGATGGCTAGTAGGGTCACTTATTGGTCTGCTCCAACCCCTGGATATCTGAAAGTTAATTGTGACAGTTCCTTTTATACTGATTCTCAAACTGCCTCTATTGGTGTTTGTTGGATATATGCTCTTAGTCACTTAAGCCCTATTGGGCTTTAGTGAGACCAAAGCCCATGAGGCTTAGGGTTAGGTTAAGTCTTGTACTTAACTCTATATATTCTAATTTACTCTTGTTGTGCCTGAGGAAAAGGATAGCTCATCAGAAAAAGACCCAAGAGGCAGACGTTCATCATCTGAACGGTTGCCCACACACCACCCCATCCTACTCGAGAGATAGTCTGGAAGATCGGTTATAGAGTGGACAAGGACTGTTCGTGAACTGTTCGTGTAGAGGCTTTCAGATCGTTGCATCTCTCCAGGTAATCAAGACGATGAAGGTTCTTATTTTCCTACATCAAATCAGTTAAATACACTTCCGTGTTTTATGATGAGATTCTTACAATTGGCATCAGAGCCAGGATGATGAGGAAAAGAACCCCGTTTTGATATTATTTCATATTTCATGTGATTTGTTTCAAAAATTATATTTTGAAAATATGGCATCTATTTCTATATTTGTTATTTAATTCATGATAATTATTCGTTTATAATTCTTATTTAATATTAGTTTTAATTTTAATCGCTTTAATCCATGGTTAAATTTTCCCTGTATTTCTTGATTTGTAACAAGGATGCTAATCCCATATGATTAGGTTTCTTCCTTGCTGTTTTTACTTTATTTTTAGAATTTCCAAGTAAATTTTTGAATTTGTGAAAAGTTGTAAATCAAGAAATTGAAAGAAGATGAGCTTTCAACGCTTCCGGGCTACTTTTCGTGGACCTATGGACCTCGAAATTGGACAAATCATATATCGTTGGAAAGAGAATGGAAAGACGAGCAGAAATATAAAAACCCCAACCCCAGATGCTTATCCACGCGTCGCCACAAGGGCTGCGCGTGTACTTCACACGCCGTCAAAAAAACGGCGCCTGAGGGCGCGTGGGACCTCCTTTTGCGGTGGTTTCGGCGGCCGTGATCTCGTCTCTCTGTGGCGGTCCTTCCCCTGAAGTTTGGTGATGATCTGACTTCGGTTGACGGCGTGGCTTCAATGAAAGCTAGGGTTTCTCTTTTGTGTCCTAGGGTTTTTAGCCAATGATTGGGATTTTGGGCTTTTGGGCTCATTGATACCCTAAAAGGGCTTGGACAAATACCATGGACTGGATAAAAGAGAAATTCCAAAGTTGTAAAATTTCTTATCTTTTAATTTTATAGGAAAGCCATGGATTAAAGTTATTTGTTTAATTATTTAAAGCTTTTAATGAATGTATGAATTATATATGCGATTAACATGATTAGAAATAACATGTCATATAGGATAGGAAGATGCCATATTGTTGCATAATCACATGCCATAATTGCATAGTAGCTATATGTCTTGAATCGACTAGTATGATAGTTATTATGTGAGATTATTTAGGTTTTCCACTAATTAATTATCAATTATTATGATTTTTTTTTTAAAAAATCTAGAATAATAATTGGATTAATTAATTGTGGAATTAAAATCTAGATAAATAATCTAGGAAATTTCCTAAGAGAATTGTAATTTTGAGTAATTTGTGGGTTAGTTAAAATGGTCATGTGAAGCAAATTTTGCCAAACATGACTAGATTTTAGATTCCTAATGATTTCTCTAAATTGAACAAATTCTTGGAAATTAAAAATTCTAAATTTAAAATATTGGATGGGTGAAGGTTTTAAATTAAACATTTAATTTAAAACCTACGGGCTCCAATTGTGGGTTTATTAGTGAAATGATTATCGCTGAAGCCCTATCGGATAAGGATAATCAGATTTTACTAGATTAAACCTTAATATATTTTCAAATATTTTAGTAAAGTTTTGTACGGCCCATCGTCGGCATTACTTAGATACTAAAGATAATTTTGAAAGTAAACAATGGTTAAATACATTCAACTTTGGTAAAATTGTTAACCATCCCATCGAGGCTCTGGCAATGGAACTGAAGGCCCAAATTAACAATATTAGTTTTACAAGTATCTTACCTATCGTAAGCCTTGTAAAGATAACTAATGGATTGTTAAACAATAAGCAAGTAGTAGTTATTAGAATCTACTAGCGATATATATTTGTTTGTTGTTTATTATGGTTTGTAATTAGTGTGCATTTCCTTATTTTCAGAAAAATGTCTTCATTCAATCCTTTAGCTACGATTTTGAGCCAAAAACCTATAGATGGTACAAACTACAAACAATGGAAAACTAATTTGGATATTGTTCTTCAATATAAAAAGCTCAACTTTGTTCTAACTACTCCAAAGCCAGTGCAACCTGCTGCAGATGTGTCTGAAGCAATTTGGACTCAATTTCAGCAGGAGAAGGAAAAATGGGAGAAGGCGAATGTGGCGGTTCGCTGCTATATTTTACCCAGTCTCGCTAGTCACCTTCAAGATCAAGTAAGCATGATTGAGAGTGGAGCAACAATGCTCCAGACTCTTGATGGCATGTTTGCTACGCTTAGCAGCTCTGCAAGGCAAAATGCGCTGAATGCAGTCACCAAGACAGTGATGTCTAGAGGAAGTGTGCGGGATCATTGTTTGACAATGATAGCAAACTTCAAAAAGGCTGATGACCACGGTATCAAGTTTGAACAAGAAATGAAAGTTGACCTTTTCTTACAATCACTGCCTGAATACTTCAATCAATTCAAGATGAATTATAATATGAATAAGATGAATCTTGATCTCACTCAACTGATGCATGAGCTTGAGAGTGCTGAACAGTCTCTAGTCAAGCAAGGAAGTGCACTTTTTGTTGGTGAGGGTCCTGTGAAACCTAAGGGGAAACCCAAAGGAAAGAACAAGAACAAGAAAAAGAAGAAATCAGGTACTCCAGTTGCCAAAACAGTTGCAATGAAGCAGCCAAAAGGCAAGTGCTTCAAGTGCGGACAAAAGGGGCATTGGAAGAAAGATTGCCCACGTATGAAACAACCAGGTATGGGTGATTTACATGTGATTGAGGCTTGTTTAGTGGAGAATCATGATGATAAATGGATTGTTGATTCAGGAGCCACTAACCATGTTTGTTACTCTTTGCAATAGTTCAAACATAGTTTGCCTGTAAGTGAAGGACAAAGAGATTTGAGGCTTGGAAATGGGGAGCTTGTGTCTGCACAAGCAGTGGGACAAGTTGTTTTATCTTTTGATAATTGCAGAACTTTGGTTTTAGAAGACTGTTTATTTATTCCATAATTTCAGAGGAATTTAATTTCTGTTAGTTGTTTGGATAAACATGGTTTGACAGTTCAGTTTAATTCCTCAGTTTCTATAAGAAGTTCATCTTCTTTTATTTGTTCTGGTATAAAGTTTAATGGTCTTTATTTCCTTAATCTTATTCCCTGTGAAGTTAATCATGTTGAATTAAAAGATGTTGAGCATTGTCAATTCATCAAAGAAAAGAAAAGTTTCAAATGAAACTTATGTTTGGCATTTGAGATTGGGTCATATTAACTCTAACAGGATAAAATGTTTGGTCAAAAGTGGGATTTTAAAATCCCTGGACTTTGAACCGATACCAGTATGTGAATCTTGTTTAGAGGGTAAAATGACAAAAAGATCTTTCAAGGCCAAGGGAAAACGTGCCACACTTCAGCTGGAATTGGTGCATACTGATGTATGTGGACCAATAAATGTCCAAGCCAGAGGCGGGTATCAGTATTTCATCACATTTACTGATGATTACTCTAGATTTAGACATGTGTACTTGATGCGTCACAAGTCTGAGGCTTTTGGAAAATTCCAAGAGTTCAAGGCTGAGGCAGGAAAGCATCTTGGTGTTCAAATTAAGACTCTTCGATCTGATCGAGGGGGTGAATACCTATCTGGAGAGTTCAGGTCTTACCTGATTAAAGAGGGGATAGTTTCACAATTATCTTCTCCAGGGACACCACAACAGAATGGAGTTGATGAAAGGAGAAATAGAACCTTTTTAGAAATAACAAGATCTATGCTCAGTTATTCATCTCTTTCTGATTCATTCTGGGGATATGCCTTAGAAACTGCTATGTATCTATTGAACTTAGCACCGTCCAAGTTGGTTTCAAAGACACCAATAGAATTGTGGAAAGGGTGTAAGCCCTCCATGAATCATATTCGGATTTGGGGTGCTCAGGCACATGTCTTGCAACAGAAACCAGATAAAATGGACTCACATACTGAAGTATGCATGTTTATAGGCTATCCTAAAGGAACTAGAGGTTGGTTGTTTTATAGTGCAAGAGAAAAGAAGGTCATAGTGAGCACTCACGCGACTTTCTTAGAAGAGGACTATATGGCAAATTATAAGCCAAAGAGTAAGGTTATTCTTGATGAGTTAGCCTCAGATCAAGTTTTACCGCAACCTCAGGAGGTTCCAGCTTTTATTCCTGTGGTTGTTCAAAGAGGGGAAAATATACCTGATGAACATACACAGGAACCACATACAGAACCAGAAGTTCAACATGATAATGAAGTTCAACATAATAATGATGAACTTATCGAAGAACAAAATCATGAATTGGTTAATCCACTTAATGAGGGTCCTCATCCAGAAATTGTTAACCCACAAAATATGGAACCCCCGTAGATGCACAACATCAAGTGTGACAAAGTCGTAGTGGGAAAGTGATTCGTACACCTGCAAGATATCTCTTGTTGGGTGAGTCAAATCAGGATGTCATCTTTGATGAAGATGATGATCCCACAAGTTATGACGAAGCACTAGGAGATGTTGATGCTCAGGAATGGCTTGAGGCTATGAATCGTGAAATGGATT
Organism: Acacia confusa; assembly: GCA_037074495.1. Lineage (NCBI taxonomy): Eukaryota > Viridiplantae > Streptophyta > Magnoliopsida > Fabales > Fabaceae > Acacia > Acacia confusa. The sequence goes on along the minus strand of CM073504.1, from coordinate 6,935,999 downwards.
CAATGTATTCCAACTCAGTTTGGTCTCTTGGAGATGCACCTGAAGGGGTAAGACCCATTGGGTGTAAGTGGATTTATAAGAGAAAGAGAGGATCGGACGGGAAGGTTGAAACCTTCAAAGCTAGATTGGTGGCGAAAGGATATTCCCAAAGGGAAGGTGTAGATTATGAAGAAACCTTTTCCCCAGTTGCCATGCTCAAGTCCATCCGGATTCTCTTAGCTGTTGCAGCAAATTTTGATTATGAGATTTGGCAAATGGATGTCAAAACTGCTTTTCTAAATGGAAATTTGGAAGAGGAAATCTATATGCAGCAACCAAAAGGGTTTATAGCCAAAGGGCAAGAAAAAATGGTATGCAAGTTGCAAAGGTCCATTTATGGACTTAAGCAAGCATCTAGATCATGGAACATCAGATTTGATCAAGCCATTCAGTCTTATGGTTTTGAGAAAAGTCCTGATGAGCCGTGTGTGTATAAAAGGATCCAAGGTAACGCAGTATCTTTTCTGGTACTTTATGTGGATGATATACTCCTTATCGGAAATGATACAGAAGTATTGTTAGGCATAAAAACTTGGCTAAGCAAGCATTTTGATATGAAGGACCTGGGGGAAGCTAATTATGTTCTTGGTATTAAACTCTTACGAGACCGGAAGAATAGGGTTTTGGCATTATCCTAGGCTAAATACATTGACAAAATACTTACCAGGTTTAGCATGGAAAATTCCAAGAGGGTACCTTATGCTTCAGCAGTAGGTAGTCTCATGTATGCTATGCTATGTACCAGACCAGACATCTGCTATGCAGTGGGAGTAGTGAGCCTGTACCAATCTGATCCTGGAGAGCAACACTGGGTAGCAGTTAAACATATACTCAAGTATCTACGGAGAACGAGAGATTATATGTTGGTCTATTCTAGTGGGAGTCTTGAAACCATTGGTTATACGGACTCAGATTTCCAAGGAGATATTGACTCAAGACAGTCCACCTTGGGATATGTGTACACCCTTAATGGCGGTGCCATTTGTTGGAGAAGTGTAAAACAATCATGTGTGGCTGACTCTGCCACAGAGGCTGAATATGTAGCTGCTTCTGAGGCTGCAAAGGAAGCTGCATGGTTAAAGAAGTTCCTAACGAACCTTCAGGTAATACCAGGTGTTGACTGTCCTATCACACTTTACTGTGACAACAGTGGGGCAGTAGCACAGTCCAAGGAACCAAGGTGTCACAAGAGACAAAAACACATAGAGAGGAAGTACCACTTGATCCGAGATATAGTTAAAAGAGGAGATACTGTGGTAGCAAAGATAGCATCAGACGAGAACCTTGCTGACCCTTTTACTAAGAGTTTGCCAGAACGTGTGTTCGAGAGGCATGTTACATCTATGGGTCTTAAGAGGATTCCAGATTTGCTATAGCTTTAGCAAGTTGTTATTTCACTTTGTTATTTTGTGTTTCTTTTCAGCAAGACATTATGACATTGCAATTTTTCTGAATATTAATAAATGAGGTGTTTTATCATTTATATCGCACACTATTTACAAACACTAAGGTCCAGATCAATTGTGGAGTATATGATCATATGGATACGTTCATAGAGGACATGGTCATAGGTTCTCACAATTGATGAATAAGTTCACAGCTATTAAATTAAGTTGGGCACTTTGTTTAGGCTGCAATATTTTATGAAATGGTTTTGTCCGAATCATTATAAAATATTAGTGTGAGTTAATGCTTACATTGAATGGATCAAGGAGAGATTTGATTAAGGTTGTTCTTTCTGTCATAAGCAATCAAATCTCCAGATAACTATAGTCATGTAGTTACTCTTAATCCTGAGTTTATTTTAAATAGGTAGTCGAATAGTTTTCATTCTTTGATTTACCAACAAGTGAGGTTTGATTTGTATGACGGCCAATAACTTGGTATTTTGGGATTGAGACTATTTGCTTATCGGTGTTTATGAGATAAACAATATGGAATTTATAGGAAATGTCCCCCTGATATGTTTCGGTACTTGGATATTGAAGACACTGGCCAATGCATGTAATCCATTAGAGAAACTATAATAGTCAAGGGAATAAATAATTGATTGAGTTACATAAAACTAGTCAATCAAATTATAGACATTCTATAAAGGAGTAATGCATATTCATGTTATAAGTGTCATTATTCTTGGAGATCACATTCAGGCTTTTAGTGGAATAACACCGAACTAGATAATCTTTTGTAGATTATCATGAGCCTTGATGAATGACAAATGATAGATCCCCAAACTAGCTCGATACAAGGGATGGGGTATATGATCAGATGATGATGGCTCATGGGCTACATGATCTTAGGTTTACGAACTCAAGTTTGTATCTTAAAAGAGCAAGTGGGAGATTGTTGGATATATGCTCTTAGTCACTTAAGCCCTATTGGGCTTTAGTGAGACCAAAGCCCATGAGGCTTAGGGTTAGGTTAAGTCTTGTACTTAACTCTATATATTCTAATTTACTCTTGTTGTGCCTAAGGAAAAGGATAGCTCATCAGAAAAAGACCCAAGAGGCAGACTTCATCATCTGAACGGTTGCCCACAATCACCCCATTCTACTCGAGAGATAGTCTGGAAGATCGGTCATAGAGCGGATGAGGACTGTTCGTGAATTGTTCGTGTAGAGGCTTTCAGATCGTTGCATCTCTCCAGGTAATCAAGACGATGAAGGTTCTTATTTTCCTACATCAAATCAGTTAAATACGCTTCCGTGTTTTCTGATGAGATTCCTACAGTGTTGTCTGTAGAGATAGGTATATATGGCGGTTATGTTTGGGGATTTGTTGATAAATTAAAGTCGATTTCTACCTCTATGACAAAGGCCCTCGCTCTAAAAAAAGTTTTGATGTTAACCATGGATTTGAGCCACGATATGGTTATTTTCGAGACAGATTGTCTTCCTTTGAATAAATGTGTTGTTGAAAAGTCCCTGAATTAGCGGATTGGACATGTAAAAGCATTCTCTTTAATATTATTGGTCTTCTTAATGTCAAGGTTGGGTTTTCAGTTTCTTTTACCCCTGAAGGGGGAACCGTATACAACTAATGCTTATAAAGAACTGTACCTGATTGGGTGGGTCGAGCGACCATCACTTACTTTAAGTTCTCTTCTAATTTTGGATATTCAAGAAGCTGATATTTCCTTGGAGGCTGCTCCTGCTACTGGTCTAGTAGTGAATGATGGCTGATTTGGATTTCCTAGTGTAGAGCTAGTTGTTCTTATTTGTGTTTCCTTTCTGTTCTGTATTAGGTGCTATTTTTTCTTTGTAGTTGGTTTTCTGCTGGTGGTTATCAAACTTTGTATTTGTTGTTTGTTCCTCCGCTATACTAATTCTGTTTCTGTAATTCTCTTCAGTAATATATATGTGTTCCTGAGCGAGAGAGAGAGAGAGAGAGAAGAAAAAAAGAACAGGGAGCCAGACCCAAAAATTTACGGGCCAATCATCTCTATTATATAGTACTACTCATTAAAACCACTTTTGTCCTACTACTTTCAACATCAATTGAAATCTACCGACAAACAACCTTACATTTTCACTCGCAGAAGTTTGGATATATCTAAAGAAAGTCACTGAGGGTGTGTTTATTTTAGAGGAGGGGTGGGAGAGGAGTAATTCTTAGGGAAGACATTAACCAAATTATCATTCATAAGATTTTTTTTTATTACGAGTATATTTTGAGAATATTGAAAATTTTCCATGGGCTATTTTGTAAAGATGAAGGAAAAAATTTCTCTATCTATTTTCCCTTCCACTCCCTCCCTTTACACCAAACATAGTGTAAGTGAGTGCATACCAGGAGGATCAATCAAAGATTCTGTTGTATGAGAGTGTTTCAGGCAAAAAAATGACTGGGTGTTAGAAAAAATTTCAATGAAGAAAAAACTCAGTAGGAGATGTTTGGGTTGGTTTACTTTCCACTGAGTTTTAACCAAAACATTGTGTTATAAAGAAGTTGGGAGTAGGAGCTTATCTTTTTTTGCACCAATGAGAAGGAGCTTATCACAAGTTATGTTTTGTAGTTTTTTTTTTTTTGTTTTGTTTTTGGTAAATATGTTTTGTAGTTGTTGGAACTTAAAAGAAAATGTCAGAGCCAGCCAAGTACCAATGGTATCAAGTGAAGGATTTTGATGTGGGCCACCACCAATAATTATATGTTTTTTTGAGTGTGGCCCTCACCACCAATTTTTTTTTAATTCTTTTCTTTTATTTTCCTCTTTTTTTAACCATTTCTATATTTATTCTTTTTCTTTCTTCTAAAAACATAATTTAGAATTATACTTTCAAAATTTAAATCCTTCCATATAAATTTTTATACTAAATTAATATATGTAAATATAAATTTAAGATTTTTAAAAAATAATATTCACCATCCTGAGTATTTTCTCAAGATTATTCAGTATCTTAAAGTATTTTCTTAATATCAGTCAGTATCTTTAAATATTTTTTTAATACCAGTTAGTACCTTGAAATATTCTTTCAAGATTCTAAAATAATTTTTCAAGATCATAAGTAGTTAGTACCTTGAAATATTTTTTCAAGATTTAGTACCTTGAAATATTTTTTCAAGATTCTAAAATAATTTTTCAAGATCATAAGTAGTTAGTAACTTGAAATATTTTTTCAAGATTCTAAAATAATTTTTCAAGATCATAAGTATTTTTTCAGTGCCAATCAATATTCTTAAATATTATTTTAGTTATGGTCAATATCTTAAAATATTTTTTAGCATCAATCAGTTATACCAGTCGCACTTTATTTCAGTTAGCCCATGATTGCAAACGTTAAAGCTTAGAATATTTTGAGAAGAAAAACATTTGATAAAAATGATAGGGGATTTGGTAAAACATGTGGCCTGTTTTGGTTGGCGGTAGGAGCGGTGGCTTAAAAGTTATATGATTTTAAAAAAAGCTCGGTAGGAAAAAAGTCAAGTTATAGATAATGATTTGTGTTTGGGTTGATGGTGATAGAAGTGGTGGGACCCATGTAAAAAAATTGAGAGCTTTTTGGAAAAAGCTCATTGGTGGAACTTTTTCCTTAATGGGTTTTTTGAGTTTTAAGTCCAGTGAATTTAAAGCTCAACCCAAACAGACCCAAAATCAGCTGGCAACGTTAACTGATTTTGTTTTCAAAATTACCGCAGAAAAAGCTCCTAATACTGCACTCCAAATAGACCCATGAAGATTTCAATTGATTAGACTTTGGATTTTGTAAGATTTTGTCTGTGATAGGACTCTATAATAAAATGAATTATTTCAAAACATGTAGAAAAATATCATGTGATAAATGGCATCATACTAAAGATCTCAACCAAACCTCCATCATTTGTTGGTCCTATGTTCCATCATCCTTTATTTCCTTGTGCTGTCAATCATTAAAGTCGAATGTGGATTTAAAGTGTACCACTCTTGTCCTATTTATAAGTTTATTTTTACTTTTACTGAGAGTGAAAGTGGACTTATGAATAGGATCATAATGGTATTGATGTGTGACAGGGCAAAACGTTAAAGCCTATAACTCCGCAAGTGTACAGGCCGTATCAAGTAATAAAGAGTGAGTAAAATATGGTTCCCACGAGGACTTAGTATCCACTACCTTGGTTAAACATTGATTTTACACTTTTGTTTAAGTTGAGCAAACCAAAGTGAATTTAATTAAAAGAGAAGAAATTAAAATCAAACAAATAATCTACGCAATAATCAAACGGGCAACCTAGAGGCACTAATTCCTTATTAATTTCTTAAACATTTATCTCACCAATTTAATTACTCTTAATATTAATTTTGTCAATCTCGAGTATTAATAGTTATAAGTGTCTTCCGGTCCACTTATAACCCTCTCTTAAGTAAAAGTTGTTATGCCTAACAAATTTACTCTAAAGGCAATTTAGTCCGGACACACTCTTCTACAATTATATGGGGCTATTAGGTATATTCCTATCCTAATCGCAAATCAAATTATAATTTAATCTCATATTGCTTAATCTAGAGCTTAATTAAAATTTCATTTGCCAAGATAAATCCTAATTCTCAAAATCCTATTTAAAGATGGTCAGTCAATAAATAGTCAAAACTAATCAAGATTTAAGCAACCAAAATCAATATTAATCATAATTAAACGATGAGAAATAAATCCTAATCCATTAATAAGTTCATAGGTCTCTAAGTTGTAAATAAAATTAGCCAAACATGGCTTCAATCCAAATCACAACAAAATCAATACTCAGGTTCAAATTCAGAGACATATGGAATTGAAATAAACTAGAATCAGGGGAGATAACAAGAACCAAGAATAAGAACAAGAATCAGCAACAGCTTCTGAATTCTTCCTATGGATCTCTGCGCCTTCCTTCTGTTCCGTTCTTAATTGTCGTTTCCTTCCTTTTCTTTCCCAGCCGCGTGTCTCTGCTTCTCACCGTTAGCGTCTTTTCTGTTTCTTCAATTATTCTCCGCGTGATTTCTTGCTTGCCGCTAGCATGTTTGTTTCTTTGTGCCGTCAAGCTCTCTGCCTCCATGCGTATGTTCTGTTCTCTATTTTTATTAGGTCTCCAATTTCCTTCATTCAATCACTTCCCCCGGGCCCAGCTGCGTCTAGCCTCTTTTTCTTCTCATCCATTCAATAAATGAATGAATTCGGTGGGCCAGACAGCTATCAGCCCAAACGAAATCCACATGCTCCCTGACCCAATTCATTTGATTCTATTCAATCAATGTCCATTTAGCCCAATCCGAAAGTGACGTGATCCCTCCTGTGAAGAATTTATATTATAATAATAATTATAATAATAAAATCAATATTTATTTCTTTTCTTTCCTTTTTTTAGAAAACTTCTCATTACTATTATTTATTTCCTAAACTCAAAAACATTTATTTTAAAATAGAAATCCCACAAATAATGTACCATTTGATCTTATAACAATATAATCTCATAGAAATCTTCTAAAATTGTTTAAATAACTCTCCAAATATCTCCAAAATATTCCTTAAATATATAAAATATGGAGAGTTATCAATGTGTTAACAATCAATTAAATTAAATCCTAATTAATTATATAATTTAGAGTTAATCTAGGGCATTTTCTTAAAGAGTAAGTTATGAGTTTTCTTGAGACTGACTTGACAAAAAATGAAATGGAATGGAAATATATCTAAACTAAAATGCAAAACACTATTCCCTATATGCAATTAACTAACTATATACATTAATGCAATTGACTCTAAAACCTATATGAAAATGAGATTAATCTATATGAATTTGAATGCAAATTTTGAGGGATCCCCCCCCCCCCCCCGCGAGAGAGGAATTAAAATCCTAAAAAGAAAATTGATTAAAAGCAAGTTGAACAACAAAGATTTAGTTTAGTTATGATGATGAATGAGACAATTTAGGATTCATATGGAGTTAACTTCTTAGCTGAAATTAATTAATTAGACCAAAAGGAGGTCAATAAAAGATTGAAATTAATGAGCTCAATTACTTAATCGCAATATTTGAAACTTTCAAACACAATAACACTTATTCCACTAAAAAACTCGTAATGAAATAAGTTTTAGCTAATTAAATTAATTTAAAACCAATTACATTTAATTTCAAAATGATTTTGGAAATATTGTCCACAATTATTGAAATTAATAACTAAACAATTATCAACCCAATTAAATAATTAAGATAATAAACCAAATTGACAATTAAATTACACTACAAAAAAAACTTAAAATTACTCACGGAATTTCCGATGGAAAAAATTCCGTCGGAAATTATCCACGGAATTTCGTGGGTAAAAATTACCAACGGAATTACCCATAGAATCCGTCGATAACTAACTTTACCAACGGAATTTCGTGGGTAATTCCGTTGGAAAAAATAGCGTGGCAAAAACGAATATTCTTTTTGTCACGTTATTTTTTTCGACGAAAATTTTTTTTTATCGACGGAATTACCCACAGAATTCCATCGGTAGAGTCAGTTACCAATTGAATTCCGTGAGTAATTCTGTCGGTAATTTTTACCCACAAAAATTATCCACAGAATTTCGTGGGTAATTTCCAACGGATTTTTTTCCGTCCGAAATTCCGTGGGTAATTTCAAGTTTTTTTTATAGTGTTAATAACAAAAACTCAATTAATAATTTAATTGATAATCCAAATATTGCAAACAAAAATCTAGCAACTGTCTTAAGTATTAAAAAATTTAAATTATCAATCCAATCCAAAAAAAAATATGTTTACAATCTAAAACTAGATTATTCTTAATTAATACAACTTGAAATCCTTTAAAACTAAATTATTTCAAGTCTTAAATTAAAAAGATAAAAAGAACAACATTCCCTTGTAATCTTCAAGTGTAAGTTTTAGGCCCTAACTTTCTCCATATTTCTCCAAGTTACTTCCCAAAAGAGTTTAAGCTGCCATAAAAATCTCCTCTTCAAACTCCTTCGAGCAACCAACCACGGCCATTGGGAAAGATAGCTTGTGAATGAATGATTAATGATTAATATATCGATGTTGTGTGTCTGTGCGAATGGAAAGGAAGAGTGGATTAGATTAATGGAATTGTTGAAGGTGGGGCTGTGGGTGTGTTGATTGATAGAGAGGATAGGGAGGTTGTGATGAATATTGCGCCGAAGAGGAACCCTCAATTTCCTTGCGTGAGTATCAACCAAGTCCTTCGGTCTGACCTCGTGTGGTGGCGGCAGTTAGGTCTGGGAGGAAGAGAGGGCTTTTAGGTGTCAAGCTTGAGCCTATTAAAAAATTTAAGTAGGCAAATAAAATTTCATTATTAGATTTTTTTTTTAGCTAAAAAATTCTGCATCATAGAATTTTTTAATATGTTTTTTTGGCCAAAAATTAAATAAAATTGTGATCTAGCATATATTTAGAAATATTATTTAATTGCAAGATAACAATCACAATTTAATAATTTAAGCTAATTAATATCATAATCAATTCAGATTTTTATTATATTCTAAAATTAGCTAACAATCAAAATATTATCTAATAAATTTAAATTAGCCTAAGATAATCCCAAAATAAATGAATAAGGCAGGCTAAAATCTATGAAAATTGGGATTTATCATGTACATATAAAATGAAAACAATAAAATGAAAACAAAATTAAATCCATGAGAAAATTAATCTTTTAACTTGTGTAGTTACTCGCTCTGGTCATAATTCAATCATAACTCTGACTTAGTACAGTGGAGTTAAAATTCATTCCCCAAACTCTAGATCCCTGCTGCAATTTTATTCTTATCGTTTTAACCATTTTAAATTTTTTTAGTTTCTAAGTTTCATGGAATATATAATTTTTCTTGTTAAAGTATTTAGACTATTTAAAATAATAGGGATTGAGTTGTACCAAATCAAAACTATAAGGAAAAAATTGTATCGGGTTAAAATTTAGGGGTTGGGTTATAATTAAATCAAAATTATGAGGACAACAAATTAAATTTCCCTGAATTGACAATAACAATAAGAACAAGTATTAAAAATAGCAAAATAACAACTATAATTCAAGAAATTGACCAAAGACTTGTTCTTAAATTAAATATAATCAATTAAATATTTTTTAATTCGGTCAAACAACCTCATTAGTCATTTCATATTTTGCCAGCATATCCAAAATCTACCAATAATGACGCATATTGAAAGGGTGACTACTATACGTGATTAGCCTCATGGCATAACGACAATTATATAGAAGCTTTCTTATAAAACATCGTAGGTTAGATCCCGTTGAATTTGTAACGTCAAGCCTTTACAATTCAAAAAAAAAAAAAAAAAAAAAAAAAGAGGGGAAATTAGAGGTGGCTATACACATAAATTAAAAATTATAATACTTAAATTTTAGTTTTAAATATACTAATTGATTACAAATTGGATAAATTTATAGGATGATAGATAGCTACAATTTCGCCATAATCAATTATATTAATATAACCAACATCTCTCATCATTAAGCACGCTGATCAAAGATAAAACAATTTATTTTTTTAAATAAAATAACCAGTTAAATTATATGAGAAAGAAGAAGGCATAACAAAATTATACGAGAAAGAAGTATGGAGAATTAACACACAAGTCAATAGCACACACCAGGCATACATTTAAAAGAAAAGTTTACAAGATAAAACATAAAAACATAAGATAAAATTATAAAAGCTACCCACACTTATGGCCAAGTGAAAGCGTCAAACAAAATGAAGGATAAAAGGATACTACGGCAGACTTTCAACGGCGTGAGTAACACCATGACAATCAAACACAACTTTCAGTACAAGTACTGAAGATGAGCGTAACATGCATGTTTATTGTCGGCTCCAATAACACAACTTTCACACGTATACTTTGCTTAACCAGATAGGTTCCCTTTTCTCTCAATTAGATATTTTGGTTTGATCTGCGCTTAAAAGATGAGCATCGATATCTTTAGTAATTTTAATGTGGAAGTCCATGTAGGCTTGTGTAGGAGGCACATCGTCACGCAGCTTCTCATATTCGTGAGTCCATTTGACAACGGCACCATTATTATTATTGTTATTATCATCTATGCCCTTGTCAATCACCTGAAGCCTAATCTTGAAGGTCTTGTACTTCTCACCAACATGTCCATCAAAAAGGCTGAATGTGATCGTCTTCTTCTCTTGATCAATCTCTTCGATGTGCTCCTTACAAGTCTCTAACTTCCCATCTGTAGAATCATAATGATCAAGTTAATTAAGAATCAAGTACAATTTTCTATTTGGAACTAACCCATGCTTGATCATATATATATATATATATATATATATATATAGGCAATTGATCGAATATGTGGAAGGCTTACCAACAGTGAAAGTCCAGTGCTTGACATGATCAGAACCAACGCTGTGCCAGTCACCTTGATGGACCTTAGTTTCATGAACGTGATCGGTGACGTTCTGAACATGGTGAAGCTGAGTTATAAAGAAGTTGAAGAACTTATCAGCAGGCGATTGGATCTCAACTTCACCCTCTAATGTACCAGATAGAGCCATTTCTCTATATATCTCTTATAGTGAGTGAGCTACAGAAATTTAAACAAGGAGAGAAAGAGTGAGATGGATGTGGTAGGATATGCCCGCTAATCGGAGCTTAAATAGAAGAAAGTTTCTTACTGTGTGCTGTATACTAATTATTAGTTGAGGTGGTAGTTGATAATGTAAATTAAAATTAAACCACTCACTTACTCTCTTTCTCTCTCGAACATTCTCCTGGTTAATCACTAGATTTTTTCTGCTTGCGGTATATTCTATCTTCCTATCTAAATACTACTATTTCTTTGAAAGAGAACGATCGAGGAGTAGGTACGTTTTTCTTTTAATGATTGTATCATTCTAATCTCCCAATTAATTTTGAAGGTGAAGACTCATAATATTTCTAGCAAATAATATGGGTTTGATGGTACGTGATTAATAATGGCACAAGTGGCGATATGGCGATGGAGTAGCTAGTCATGGACTGGTAGCTCAACATGACACAAGTGGCGATGTGTCATTTTTTTTTTATCAAAAAAAAAAAACATGACACATCGTAGGCTGTTGATGCAGCACGCTTATTTATTTCTTTTCTTTTCTTTTGTTTTGGGTATTAATGCCTATTTGTTTTATTGTGGGGCAATTTCCTTCTGGATGGGGTCAACAAATATCATCATTCATTGTTGAAATTGAGTAGATTTATAAACGTCTGTATTTATATTTTGGGTATTTAATTTTTAGCTAATTCGAAATTTATATGATGGTTAATGTGAGTTCAATTAATACCAGGCAAAATTAGAACTAAGGACTTAAAGCAAAGCATATTATTTATTTAGAAGAACCGTAAATATTATAATTATTTTAAAGGACAAATAGTCAAAATATAAATTTAAGAATACTAAATTACTCTTGATAAAATTTCATTCCTACAATCTCTCTCACATTCCATTTTTAAAGCAATTTCATTTTTATTTTTCACAAAAATTACAAAAACTAAAATAACCAATTTCTTAATTTTAACTAAAACCTTCATAATCAAATTATCAATATATCATTTAATTATTAACCTTGATATTGAACTATTTAAATCATTAATTTATTTTTCTGACTTGTATAATCTTATATAAAGTAAACTCTAAGTAAAATAGATCAATTTATAACATTTTAATTTTTTTTATCAAATATCTTAGTCGTTAAAAAATATTTATAAATGTTTTTTTATATTATAAAATTTATTGATTATATTAATTGTTTATAAACATTATTTTTTGGGTTTACACACAAGTATTCTCTTAAAAGGTAATCCTGAATACCATTCTCGAATAAAAAGTATAATAGATTATCTAAACGTTTTTTAAGTATAATAACATTACTTGGTGATCCGGTGTAGATCACAAGTTGGGTTGGACTTGGCCCGGGGTGAAATCCCGGGGTCCTACGTACCACAGTGTGGATCAAAGTCCACGTAGTTCGAGAGTATACTGCAGGCTAATGATAGCCAGAGGGGGTGGTGTGTGTGCGCTGTGTGAATAGAAAAGCTAGGTTTTTTTTGAAGTGTGTACCTTGTAAGGGGTTTACCCTATTTATAGGCGTACCTGGGCCCTATCTTAATCTGGTGGATTTATCCTTTATTCTAGGGATATCAAGATATGCGTTTTTTTGAATAATCTCCTTCTTTCATAGGCGGTTGCCATAACGATAGATATTCTTGATAAAACTACTCCTATTTTCAAGGAAGCGGTTATGAGCATAACTGAAGCCATTTTGACTAGGCTCTCTGGTTATTGGGCTGGGCCCATTTGTGGGATATCCGTAACAGTTGCCCCCCAGCCCGGTTGTTCAGGGCTCCGAGCAGCCGGGATGTACTTGTCAGGTTGCGTCCTGTGTTCTAGTTCATTTCGCTGTCCCGAGGTTTTTGACTTCTAGTTCTTTTTCCGAGGTCGGACATTTTTGGTCCCCGGGTTACCCCATCTGTTGTCAATTTGCATTCCGGTTTATTTGAGTGGGACACGGATGCCCCCCCATCCCGGTTTATTTTGATTCAAGGCCGAACTCCTTCCATGCCTTCTCGAACTTTCCTTCTTTATTCGTGGCGGGTAGTATTGATACTTCTATCTGGTCTTACTCCCTTTGTCCAGTTTTTCGTGGAATGATCCGGGCTTGTTGCCCCCAAGTTTGAGATTGCATGGGGAGTTAGGTCGAACCACCGGGGTGTATTCATGTGGTCGGCCACGTGAACATTTTAATCCGGGATCATTGTCCGCCTCATCTGGTTTTCGTGTTTGTTTAACATCAACATTAAATGCGCACGCCTTTTAACATCCATGTCACCATTCGTGTATGGGCCCTTTGGGCCTTTGGCGGTTGAGTTTCTTGACTCTCATCCGCCTGCTTGTTTTGCTTATAAAAACCTTCGACTTTCCGCTTCTTGCATTTTGAAAACTGCTAAACCTTGAGTTTTCCTTCTTGAGAGAAACTTGCAACCAGTCACCCATTCATCTTCCTCAGATTCCCATTTCTGGTCTTCGTGGCTCGCGCATTTCCTCTTCCCTTAACTTATTTCAAACCAGGTACTTTCCTTGTTTCCTTCTCTGGTTATTTGGCTGTGTTTTCTCCTTTCTTTTTCTGTCTCATGGTCTTCTCTTTTTTTTTCTGGGTAGGTTATTGTAAGTTCTTTCCAGTTTCTTCCCCTTTGGGTTCTGGCTTCTGCTTTGTTCTTGAACTTCTCTGCACTTCTGGTCTACTCAATCCTTTTTCTCCGTCTTTGGTTTACGGATTCCTGTTTAAATTCTATCTTCTCGGGATGAGCCATCAAGGTTCTCCTCCACCTTTTAATCCTAATGCTTTTTCCCCGGAAGAGGCCGAGCTTATTCAGCGTATGCCTCCCCGGACAGCTTGGTGGCTGTACGGGAAACCTCTGACTGAAGAACAAAAAAGGGAAAACGTTCTCCGTGGTTATGGCGGAGAAGGTGGTAGTCAAACAGGATGGTCTGGTCGGGTTAGGGGAAGGGCTCGAGGTCGGTCTAAGTCTGTAGAGCCTGAATATCTAGGCCGGGGGATTGCTGCCACTAGGGTTTTTTCTTCAGAGCCGCCCTTAGGAAAGGGTAGGGGGAAAGTCCTCCTCTACCCGCTTCTTCCTTTCCTTCACACGCGGAGCCCCTCATCTCCCTTACCCGGCCTATCGGCCCGTGCGAGGAGTGTTCCTGGCTGATATCTGAGGCCACGATGGTTGGCCGGTCATGCGAAGCTGAGGAAATAGCTTCGCGATGCCGGCATATCCAACCGCGGGTTGTTGGAGCCGTTTCTACCCGTCCCGCTTTACTACCTTCAGGTATCATCTTCTTCGTTTCTAATTTATTTTTGTTTTGCCTTTTCTAGGTAGTATGTCAACTTCTCCTCGTCCTGTCGAGGATTCCGGATCCGTGGAGTCAGCGGCCGCCAGTATTCCACGTCATCTTGCTGAAAAGTATGATTGGGTTGCGACCGGGGTGCTATCCAGGCTATCGAAAGCCACGGCCAATCAGATCGCCGAGCTCCCATTAGGGGACCGGGATCATTGTTCTTTATCTCTTCCCGACCCTTCTGAACCGGTGTGCGTTGCCCAGGAAGGGAATGAGCATTCTTTTTTCTTCTTCTACCTAGACTTCGTCAAAAAACTCGGCCTTCGTTTTCCATTTTCTAGGTTTCAAGTAGATCTCTTAAACATTCTTCAGCTGGCCCCTACTCAGCTTCATCCTAACTCCTAGGGCTTTATTATTGCATTCGAGCGGCTTTGCCGATTTTTAAATCGTACTCCCACCACCGGAACATTCTTTTATTTTTTTAACATCCAACGGGCTCGTCAACCCGGGGAGCCTGAAGAAAAGAGGGGTTGGGTTTCATTCCGGGGGAAACCGGACAAGAAGCTTTTCCATGTGGCAACCGACACCTGGAAAGGCTTCAAGGTTTCTTTTTTCAAAATTAATGCTGAACCCGGTCATAAACCGTGGTTTCTTCAGGGTGTCGATTCCAGCTCGGTGGAGCTGTTGTTTCCTCTGTATTGGTCGAAAACTCACTATGACCAAGACCAGAACATATTTGCATCCTCCGATGATAACCTAGAGCCAGCCGAGGTTGAAACCGTGATAGCTCTGGTTGACCATGTGGCCGAGAAGGATGTTATTGATTCCCAGATTTTTATCCGATAGTCGGTGGAGGAATTGTACCCACCGAGTATGATTTCTGTTGGATGTTCTTCGGATATATATATTTTTTTATACGTATGCCTCTTGTCCTTTCTGATGTTTGTTATGTTTTTTGTAGTGCCCGACATGGGGAAGGCTTCTTTCCAAGAACTGGCCGAGAAGCTCCGGGCTAAGGCCAAAAAGAAAGGGGAGTCCTCTTCCTAGAAGAAGGCTGTGGTTGCTCCTTCGCCTGCCAGGACTACTACTGAGAAGAGGGCTGCGCCCTCTCCGGCCTCTACGGACCTCATTCCGCGCAAGCGATCGAAGTCGGTGGCAGCGTCATCGATCTCGGTCGCAGAAGAGAGTCCGGCCTCTGTCCCGGACGCCGATGCTGCCACAAGCGTCCCTCCTCCCCCACTTCCTGGCAAGTCTCGCCTTCACTCGCGGGGTGAGGTATGGACTGATGGGGTCTCGGAGGAGCTCAAATACGCGGTGAAGCCTCCCAGCAAGTATTTTAGTGGTGAGGCCTTTGCCGACTCCGACCTCGATCACCTGCAGGTCCTGCAGGACCACCTGATGGAGACGGCCGGCGTGTTGGACGCTTATGCTTCCGTTAAGCATAAGTACGCCAAGGCTGCAGCCGAGATTGCCAAAGCTCGGGTTGAAAAGAAAGAGGCCGAGATTAGGCAGAGGGAGGCTGAGGAGGCGCGCCTGAAAGCGGAAGAGGCGCAGATAAAGGCGGTGGAGGAGCTATCAAAGGCCCTTGCTGAAAGGGATCATTTCTCCACCGAGCTTGACGCCAGCCATGCCCGGGAAGACACCCTCAATGCCTCACTGCACGCCCTGCAGGGTCAGTATGCGGGGCTGGTGAAGGACCTCCATCTCGCCCACTCTGACCTCGACGCTTCCAAGGCCAAGCTCGTGGCTTCTGCTGCCGAGGTGGATAAGCTGGAAGTCTTGGTCGTGGAGACGGCTGCTGAAGCTTTCAACGTATGCCTGGCCCAAGTCCGAGCTCTGAATCCTGACATTACGATGAATTTGGACGCTGTGGATTTCAGAGCTTCGGTAGAGGACGGGCAATTTGTACCAGTGCCGCTTTCTCCAGTCGAAGAGTCCGAGCATCTCACGGAGAATGACCGTGGTCAATTAGCTGAGGAAGATGCTCCGACGACCGACGCCCCTGGCTCTCCTGTTCCCGGCCAAGCCCAATTTTGATGCCGTCCTTCTAGGACCTTTTTACTTTTTCCCTTGTTATATAGTATTTTCACTTTCATTTTTGTTTTTCTATAATCCGGGGCCTTTGCCCTCAAAATTAATACTATGACAAGCCGGTGTTCCCGGATTTTTCTAGCATCCTCAGCTCGTCCATCTTACATGTTTTTATTTTCATCCTTTAAACCAAACTCGTGTTTTTAATTCACCAGTTGATGAGTAAAAGGGGAACGTAATCCATGCACGAAGCTCGGTTCTTTATTTTATGACTTGGCCAAAGTCAAGATATATTGCGCAGAATCTGCTGGATATTCAACCGACGTTTTAACAAACGGGTCACGTTTATTAATAGCCGGGCATTCTAAACAACAGATGATTTTCAAAAATCATCTAAGCACTTTATCTCGTAAAGTACCTTACCGAGATGGTAGCCAACTGCCACATGTTCGGGCCCTAATATCCTTTTTGCATAGGAGCCTAAACATTTCGACCTGATCAGGATCTTTTATGGCAATCTCACACCACCCCAGGGGACAGTTCCGATGCATCGTAACGTTTACAAGACTTGTTGACAAATCTTATCATGACCGGGATCGCGAAACCCAAGTCTTTGTTTAATTATCTTGCCTTTGTCATGGCCTATCTTTGCATTGATTTCACAAGTAATAACTTGGTTGGCCCATGAATTGAACCACCTTTTTTATTGATTGAAATAATTGGGATTACACAATTTAAAATCAATGGAAAATACTGCCAAAAGCAAAACAATGCGTAATAAAAGACGGTTCTCGGTCACCACCGACATCCGTTGAAACTAAAAAGCAGTTCTCAGTCACCACTGACATCCGCTGTGCGATTATTCCGAGTGCATCCCGGTCTTTAGCTGTAGTAAGTCCTTAGTTTGTCCGCGTTCCATGTTCGTTTAATGGGCGTGCCGTCTAACATCTCAAGGACATAGGTCCCGGGCCCCATTTTCTCTGAAACACGGTAAGGACCCTCCCAGTTTGCTGCAAGTTTTCCGTCCCGGGCATTCTTATTTCCGATATCCGCTCTGCGTAATACCAAGTCACCTTTATCGAATGCTCGTGGTCTAACTTTGTGGTTATATTTAGCCGCCACCAGCTGCTTCGTTGCCAGATCTCGGCAGTGTGCCGTCGTTCTGACTTCATCGATGAGGTCTAGCTCGGCTGCTAACTGCTTGCTGTTGGCGTGTTCTCCCTCCTCCATGACTTTGGCTTTCCTCCATGATATTTGCCCAATTTCTACCGGGATCATGGCCTCGCATCCATATGTCATTCGGAAGGGTGTTTCCTGGGTCGAGGTTTGGACACTAGTTCGGTATCCCCAGAGTACCGGGTATAGTTCCTCGACCCAGTTACTTTCTGCATTGCTCATCCTTTTCTTGAGCCCGTCAACAATGATTTTGTTGGCTGCCTCGGCTTGCCCATTAGATTGCGGATGCTCTACCGAGGCGAAATGGTGCTTGATTTCGAGCTCAGACATCAACCTCTGGAAGCCTTGGTCAACGAATTGAGTACCGTTGTCGATTACGATCTCGGCAGGAATCCCGAACCTTGCAACAATATTTCTTTCGAAGAACTTTTGTATTCGAGCGGCCGAGATGGTCAATAGTGGTTCGGCCTCGATCTACTTAGTGAAATAATCCACCACCACCACAAGCCATTTCAGTTGCCCTGCGGTCGGTTTGAACGGTCTAAGGAGGTCCATACCCCATTTAAAGAATGGCCAAGGAGCCGTGATGGTCTTCAACTCGGTCGGAGGTGGCCAGAGGTTCCGAGCATGTTTTTGGCAGCTTTCGCACGTCCGTACGTGCTCTCTGGAATCCGCGACCATTGTTGGCCAGTAATATCCAGCCCTTAGGGCCTTCCGGGCTAACGCCTTTGCCCCCATGTGTTGTCCGTTTATCCCTTCGTGTATCTCTGATAGCACGTACTCGGCCTCTGCCTGGTTTAAACATCTCATCATTGGGGATTGGAGGCCTTTTCGGTAGAGTTGGTCATCGACCACCGTGTACATTAACGCGGTCCGTGCTATCTGCCTTGCTTCCCCGGGATCGTCTGGGCTAACTCCCTTTTCTAGGTAATTTAAGATTGGCTTTCGCCAGTCTTCTGCTGCCGCGATGACCATGATACACATGGGCTCCTTCAGACTTTGTTGTATTACAGTCCGATTATTTCCCGGGTTCCTGGTGCTTGCTAATTTGGAGAGGATATCTGCCCTCGCATTTTCTCCCCTGGGGATGTGGGTGACTACGACCTCATCGAAGTCGGCCATTGCCTCTCTGACTTTCCCCAAATACTTGATTAGCAAGGGTCCCTTAGCCGTGTATGAACCGTTGATTTGGGCCGCGACTAGTTGAGAGTTGGTGGAGAGATGAACCTGCCTGGCCCCATTATCTTTTGCCTACGATAGCCCGGCCAATACAGCCTCATACTCGGCTTGATTATTGGACGTTCTAAAGTGCAATTGCAGGGAGTGTTCCATGGCGACTCCTTCCGGGCTTTCGACTATGATCCCGGCTCCACTTCCTTTGGCGTTTGACGAGCCGTCTACAAATACTTTCCAAACGTCAAGGTTGGCTTTCGGGACTACCTCTGTTAGCACCAGTTCTGCAATAAAGTCGGCTAAAGCCTGGGACTTAATAGCATGCCGAGCTTCATATACTATGTCGAATTCGGACAGTTCGATAGCCCAACTAATCATTCTTCCTGCCAAGTCAGGCTTGTGGAGTATTTGGCGTATCGGCTGACTGGTTCGCACAATTATTCTATGCCCCTGGAAGTATGGGCGTAATCTCCTCGTGGCAGTGAGGAGCGCAAAGGCCACCTTTTCCAACCTTTGATATCTTAGCTCCGAACTCTGCAAAGCCCGGCTTGTAAAGTAAATCGGTTTCTGTTCCGTCGAATCTTCTCTCACCAGAGCGGCACTTACTGCTTCTGGGGCCACGGATAGATATAATATCAAATCTTCCCCGGGCTCGGGTTTGGTCAGCACGGGTGGTGATGACAGGCATTTTTTGATCTTGTCAAACGCGGCTTCACACTCTGAGTTCCATTCTCCATGCTATGCTTCCTTCTTCAATAACTTGAACAAAGGAAGAGCATTTTCTGCCGATTTCGGTAAGAACCTTGTCAGTGCGGCCAGTCTGCCAGTCAACTGCTGTACCTCTTTTTTGTTTTTTGGGGCAGCCATATTGAGGACGGCCTGACATTTGTCCGGATTGGCCTCAATCCCCCGGTTTATCAACAGGAATCCGAGAAATTTTCCCACTGGTACCCCGAATGCACATTTAGCTGGGTTAAGTCGGATTCCGTGATCCCGGAGCTTATCAAATGTTTCTTGCAAATCTTGGATGTGGTCGGATCACTTAACTGACTTTACGATCATATCGTCGATGTAAACTTCGACGTTCCTGCCGAGTTGTGCCTCAAATACTTGATTCATCATCCTCTAGTAAGTAGCTCCTGCGTTCTTCAGCCCGAAATGCATGACATTATAGCAGTAATTAGCTTTTTCCGTGATAAAAGCTGTTTTCTCCTGGTCTTCGGGATGCATAGCTATTTGGTTATAGCCGGAATACGCATCCATGAATGAGAGCAGCTGGAATCCCGAAGAATTGTCCACCAGTTGGTCAATATTTGGCATGGGGTAAGCATCCTTGGGGCATGATTTGTTGAGATCGGTGTAGTCGGTGCACACCCTCCATTTGCCATTGGGTTTCTTGACCATTACCACATTTGATAACCATGTGGTATACTGGATTTCCCTGATGAATCCCGCATCCAGCAGTTCTCTTACATGCTCGGCTAGGGCTTTCTGTCGGTCTGGTGCAATCTTTCTTTTCTTCT
Organism: Acacia confusa; assembly: GCA_037074495.1. NCBI lineage: Eukaryota > Viridiplantae > Streptophyta > Magnoliopsida > Fabales > Fabaceae > Acacia > Acacia confusa. Next base: position 6,915,729 of record CM073504.1, on the reverse strand, counting down.
GCGAGACCGGCGTATATCATGGATTTATGGTCAATTTGTGACAACAGAACGCCGGGTCAACTCCTGGTAACTCCGAAGGTTTCCATGCAAATACGTCCTTGTTTCTCCATAACAGCTTTTTAAGCTCGATTTTTTCTTGCTCGGCCAGCGAACTCCCGATCTTGGTTATTTGTCCGGGTTCCTCTCCTAGTTGGTAGCCTGTGAGCTCTCCATCAGGCTCTGTTTTCATCAACTTTGCTTCTTCTCTTACATCCAGCTCTACCACGTTGACCGAGCTCGGCGCAATTGGCGCTGAATTTCGAGTTCCTTTCTGCTGCGAGCTGGATGTTCCGGGTTCATTGTTTTTAACTGTCGAGAAATAGCATTGCCGGGATTCCTTCTGATCACCTTTGACGGTGACGACTTCATTCTTCCGACTTACCATTTTCAGCTTCTGATGCTTAGTTGATATGAGCATGCCCCAACTATGAATAGTTGGTCTGCCTAAGATTATATTGTAGGACGAAGGGAAATCCACTACAATAAACTTGACTCGCTTAGTCTTAAAGGCTTCTTTAGAGCCCAAAGTCATTTTTAGTTCTATACACCCTTTGGGATTTGTATCCTGTCCGTTGAACCCGATTAAGGTTGTCCTGCACGGCTTTAGATTCTCTGGGTCGAGGTCCATGCGCTTAAAGGCGTCCCACAGGATGATATCCACCGCGCTGCCAGGATCGATGAATATCTTCTTTACACGGCATTTTCCCAGGAGGCCGGTTATAACCAGTCCGTCCTGATGACCCGGGATTACGTCCCTCAGATCTTCCTGAGTAAAGAACAGCTTAGGAGGCTCTTCTGTTTGCGATGGTTCCGGCTTGAAGGTCGGTCGTCCCCTGATGGTTAAGACTTCCCGAAGGTATTTCTTCCGCTGATTGGCGGTATCGCCGCCACCTCCGTAACCTCCACTAATGACATTGCAGTCAAACTCTGCTTCCGGGAACTCGTCCTCATTGTCGTGCTTTCTCCGGGCTTCGTCCGGTTTTCTCCTCTGGGAGGCCAGGCTTGTACTCTGATCCGTCTGCTTGCGCTTGGCTTTTTGCCCTTGTGTTTTGATAACGTACTGACGTAATTTTCCATCTCAGATAAACTTTTCAACCGCATCTCTAAGGTCCCAGCACTCATCCGTTGTGTGCCCGGGTCCATTGTGGAATTCACAAAATCGTGTGTGGTCCAACTTTCCCTTGTTATAAAGTAGTCGGGGTCGCTCCACCTTCCTCATCTCGGTCAGGGCTACCTCTCTCCATAGCTGTGAACGAGGGACATTTAGTGGAGTATATCTCTCATACTTCCCCTCATGCCTTTGTCCTCGTGTTTTCTGGTCCGAGTTACGGGGTCGGTCTCTTGCTGCCCGGTCCTTCCCTTTCGGGGGTGAGCTTTTCTGTCTCTCTTTTCCCGACGCGTTGGCTATCTGCATCTACTCGATGTCCAGATACTTTTTGGCTCGTCTATGGAATTCTTCCAGCATCTTGATCTCGCCAGATATGACCGATCTCCCCATTCTGGATTCGCTATCTAAGCCCGAGATGAGCAAGTGTACGTGGACGCTTTCCGCTAATCCCTGGATTTGTAATGCGGCAGCCTTGAAACGATCCAAATACTTTTGAAGGGTTTCACCGGGTTGCTTGTCGCGAAATTCAGCAGGAACTTCTCGCTCAGGTCGTTGAAGTCGGTAATGGACTTGGGAGATAGAGTCCGGAACCAAATTTGAGCGGCTCCTCGTAACGTTGAGGTGAACAGCCTGGAAATGATTGGCCCCTTGAATCCTCGGACCAGCATCTCAGTGTCGAAAGTGTTCAAGTGTGTCTGGGGATCCTGACTTCCGTCGTACTTAGGGAGGTCGGATGTATTAAATTTCCTTGGGTACTCAGCTTCTGTAATTTCATCTGAGAACGGGCTGTTGTTTTGTCCTCCGTCCCCATACCACATCTTGTACCTTCCGGAGTCTGGCAGAATTCCCTAATTGTCCAAGGTACGGCTGTCCTTCCTATGTGCCCGAGCTTGATCCTCCTGACTCGCGTCCCGGTGATTACTTTGCTGAGAATTTTTTGTTGAAACTATTCGGCCTTGCCCGGGATGGTCCTCCTGTAGGGGATCAACAGTTTGGTGGTTGGTTTCTTCGTCCTCATTCTGCTGATCATCCTGGCGTTCCTCCTGAAGAGGGTCTTGTAAGTGTTTAAGGATTTGGTTCATCACCTTGGTCATATGGTCAATCTTCTGGTTCTGAAGATTGTCGCGTTCTTCCACATTCCCGATTCGTTTCAACATTGACTCAGCAATGTTATGTAGGAGCCGTATGTCCGGGCTGCCAATCTGAAACTTTGAGGGACCAGCGTGGTTAGTATTTTCCAGCGTTTGGCCTGCTCGTCCATCCAGGTTCGAGTCCGGGGGCTCCTCCATTTGTTCCTGATTAACGCCGTGAACGTCCTGTTGTTGGGTCTCGCTAAAATTTTGTTCCTGACCTTGCTCGTGTGCATGCGGGTGGCTTTTGCTTCTAGTATTAGCCATCACGGGTCACGGGAATAGGACTTTACAGTCCCCACAGACGGCGCCAATGATCCAGTATAGATCACAAGTTGGGTTGGACTTGGCCCGGGGTGAAATCCCGGGGTCCTACGTACCACAGTGTGGATCAAAGTCCACGTAGTTCAAGAGTATACTGCAGGCTAATGATAGCCAGAGGGGGTGGTGTGTGTGCGCTGTGTGAATAGAAAAACTAGGTTTTTTTTTGAAGTGTGTATCTTGTAAGGGGTTTACCCTATTTATAGGCGTACCTGGGCCCTATCTTAATCTGGTGGATTTATCCTTTATTCTAGGGATATCAAGATATGCGTTTTTTGAATAATCTCCTTCTTTCATAGGCAGTTGCCATAACGATAGATATTCTTGATAAAACTACTCCTATTTTCAAGGAAGCGGTTATGAGCATAACTGAAGCCATTTTGACTAGGCTCTCTGGTTCTTGGGCTGGGCCCATTTGTGGGATATCCGTAACACTTGGTTTTTGGCAAAAAAACATTACATGGGTTTTTATTTTTAAAACTCATATAAATCTATTCTGACATAGAAATCAATTATACAAATCTCCTTTTTCGACAATGCACATGTGAGAGGGACAACCCAGTGGCAGTTGATCATCATGAGGCTCCCCGCTGCAGCATATTCATTATTCTCCTAACTTTTTGAGTTGCCAAAATCATTTAATCTCGTTTTTTTTAACTAGGTTGTATATACTAGATTTATTGTTTCTCCTTCAAAAAATAGAAATAATTTTCTTTTAATTTGGATGGGGGAAGCCAATACAAATTGGAATTCTACAACTCATATAAACGACACCAATAATAAAAGCTACAAAACTGATAGCGATTTCAAGATTTTTTCTTTTTCTTTTGAAGTTGCCTTTACTTTCATCTTTCTCTTCAGTCTTCACTATCCCCCAATACATACAAATGCATCTCAATTATTAAATCAAATTTTGAACAGATCAGATCAGATATTTTGTATAATATTTGTTTTCTTCCTCATTGTGAATGTTCCAAAATTATTAATTAAAGTTAATATTAATTATCATTTTATTAATCGTTAAATATGAACCACTCAACTTTTATCTTCTTTGGTCTCAAACCAAGTATGAAAACAAAGTGAACCTAACCCACTACCAAAAAAAAAACAAAGATTTTTGGCGGCACAAAAGTCATCTCTAATGGGTTTTCAGCGGCAACAATTTATCGTTGATACTTTTAACGACGACATTTCTATGTTGCCGTTGAAAGTAGATAATCAGTAGTGACATTTTTTTGTAGTTGAAAGTACATCTAAAGGCGCGGAAAAGAGGGTCGCTGCTGAAAGAGGGTAACAATGATAACATTTGTCGCCGTAAAAACATGTATCAGAAGCTGAGTTATAAAGAAGTTGAAGAACTTATCAGCAGGCGATTGGCTCTCAACTTCACCCTCTAATGTATTAGATAGAGCCATTTCTCTATATATCTCTTACAGTGAGTGAGCTACAGAAATTTAAACAAGGAGAGAAAGAGAGATGGATGTGGGAGGATATGCTCACTAATCGGAGCTTAAATAGAAGAAAGTTTCTCACTGTATGTTGTATCCTAATTATTAGTTGAGGTGGTATTTATTATAAAACTGAAGGAATTCTAGAGAGAATTCTAGAGAGATGAAATAGATTCATTCCAGTCTCATGAATAGTTACAGGAGACCTCTATTTATAGAAGGATGTAAATAGTAAATTACTATGCGTATATACCATATCATCCTGTATTTGTAGATTATGGGTCAATGGACATCCACATAATATGTATATTCATAACACTCCCCCTTGGATGTCCATTTATGAATGTGTCTCGTTAAAAACTTTAACTAGGAAAAACCCAGTGGGATAAAAACCTAGCCAAAGAAAAGAGTACATCATTCATTGATACACTATCCAGTGCTGCCTCATTAAAAACCTTTCTAGAAAAACCCATTGGGACAAAACCTAAATAAGGGAAAAAGAGTACATCGTGTATCATCTCCCCCTCTTGATTACATCAAACTTGCTCCCCCTGATGACCACATTGCTTCATTGTCTTTCTAAGCATATCTTTCTTTCTATCATCAAGTATTCATTGTATACCTGCAAGATCTAAATCTTTCAAATAAAATCATAAATATACATGTGCATAAATATTTATTCAGATAATAATACCACATGCACGATAAATGCTTCATGCTATATATGAATTCACTTAATTGATTATTCTCAAGAATTTGATGCTCCTAGCATCTTGAGTCCTTCAGGGACTTATTCTAGCACCTTATGTCCTTCAGGAACATGTGCTTCTGGCACACACTAATATATTATGGCTCATGATCCCCATTATCATTCATTACAACATATGCTATCATAAATATCATCACCGTCGACGTCATTTTCGGTCCCATCGGATTTCATTTATTGAGATCTCTTTATATTCAAAAAATATTAGGTACCTGGGTCTCTTCTAGAATCATAATATTCAATTCTCATCTGGAGATAACATCTCTTCAGGAGATGGCTCTTCTGGAGCTTTTCTTAATTATCATTGACTTGATCATTTATATTTTTATAGCTCCTTTTCTCTTTCGAGGATTTTTATCTTTAAAACCGATGGACCTGTAACACTTCAGGTGTGCTTTATAACAATTTATATAGGAGCATTTGCAATTGGAACATATGACTTTGTCACTTTCTTCAGGTCAGTAAATGCTTTTAGCATTCGATTAGCTAAACTCTACAAATGAATTTCTTTTGAACTTTTAATGCACTTTTCTTTGTACGAGGATCAATATGAGTCAATGATAATTCATTCCACTTTATCTCTTTACCCAATCTGCTTATTTTTCTTCCCCTCATCTAATCATATAGTGTATATCCATCTGTGTGCATTATAGTGGATCGTTGCACATTCAAAACTGTTAAGATGGAATTTATCTTGCTCCTGACCAAAAGCCAATTTTACAGGGAGAATTTTGTTGGCTTATATAATTGCTACAAATATATATAAACATTGTTCTCATAATCATTGATCTACTCATATATGATTTCTGGATCATTCAATCTGGAAATTGCGTGCATAATATATTGCAAACTTCTGATTGCAAACATCATTGCAAACTTTGCAAATTTATAATCTCACATATAATCTTTCAATTTAATATATTTCTAGAGATCCATTTCCAATAATATTTTCATAATCATTTTTATTTGAGAACATGCAGTTGTACAACTCGGATGATCAAACGAGTCATGCCAACTTTCCATATAATTTATCATCAAATCTAATATCCATTCTGGGGGAATCAACACACAAACATTCACAAATTATCAAACAAACTTTCATAGATAATTAGCACAAACACTCACACTTGATATATATATATATCAATCTCCCCCTCAAGTGTGAGTCCATTAAAATCAAAACATGTAACTTCCATACAATATTCCATGATAATAGCATATATGATATCTATTTCTACAGATATCATTAAAATTCCATAGATTTCTTTATGCATTATCAATGCATAATTTTGTTACTTCTGGTAACAAAATGTTCATTTTCCAGAATCGATAATCAAAATATATATCATGATAAAATACAAAATCATCAGATATGTATCACTGCAGATTCACAAGCACAAAACTGTGAAATCAAAGATACATTACTGTGGAATCACAGGCGTAACATGTATCACTGTGGGATCATAGACACAATAACTCAGATTGTCGTATGCATATAAAGTCAAAAAGACTCCAAACTCGTGCTTTATAGGGAGCAAATCTACAAAGATTCAACAGGACTGCGCATATCTACAGAGATTCAATAGTTTTGAATTCGGCTATAAATAGAAGAAGGCAAATGAACATGCCTCACAAACGCTCAAGCATCTGATAACATCAACTACCAGATACTCACATTTTTTTACTAAATTTTATTATCATGGCAAGACCTAGTAATTTTATCCCAGTTTCTGATTTATCCGACACAGCATTACTTGATGCTTTGTTGTATGATGATAAAAAAAACATGTCATTTTCTTCTTTACTTTTTTCTGATCCTTTAAACATGTTTATTCCTCCTTCTACTTCAAATGTACCTACTTCTCTTTCAAGAACAAATGTTCTTCCTCAATCTACAAGGATTGAAGATACAACTGAAGCAGGTTCATCAAGGAGGTCTGTTAAGAGGTGTAGAACTATGGCAGAACTGATGGAGTCAACCATTCCAGTTCATCCAACAGTGACGGCAATTAATCAGTCAGCATTTACTAGCCAGCAAACAACCATCAACCTACCAGCAACCTACAGCCAGCAAACAATGACTAGCCAGCCAGCAACAATCATCGAACCAACAATAACCAACCAGCCAGCTACAACCAGTCAACTAGTGACTACCAGCCAGTTAGCAACTACTTCCTTATTGGAATGTAGTTGTTGTGATGTTTTACGGAAGATCATACATACTAACGGATTTCAGTGTCATAAACTTGAAGTTCACGGAAGGAGAACATGTATGATTTCCCACACTGTTTTATTTGAAAATGTACAGGATAAATCTTACAATACTGACAGGTTTCCAATGTTTGATTTTAGTAATAAAAATTTTGGAGAAATCAAACATTTTCGACACAGTATTGTATAGATTTACAAGCATCAGGATATAACTTGATGTGTGATCCTGTATTAGCCTTTTATGAGATCCTTTGTGTTGGTTCGGAATGGACAAATAATCCAAATGAACCCCGCGGGAGTTCATTTCAAACCAACATTGAAAATCCATTAGATAAAGGAAAATAACCCGCAGTTAATATTTCATATGATATTTCATCCCTTAATCAGGGTGAATTATATAGATTAACAATGGAGAAACGAGAAAGAATAAAGAAAACAACGCTCCATGATTTAGGGAATTATTTTCATTTAACCCTTGATGAAGCGAGTAAACAATTAAATATGTCTACTCACACCATACAAAAGATCTATAAAAAAGGAGGGTTAACTGAGTGGCCACACAAAAAGCTTAAAAAACTTATGATGCAAATCTCAATATTACGAAGAGATTTGCCTCATCTTGATCCCATCTCAAGAGAAGAAAAAGAAGGTGACATTCAATATCTTCAGGATGAGATGATTAAGCTTTGTAATGGAGTTGAGCCACTTGCTATTAAACTTTGTTGAAATAATATTGTCTTTTGTTTAATTATTTTGTTTATGAATATTCTTCTCTTATATTCACAACAATTATTATAATCATAGAAAACATAAAACAACCATAATAATATATTTGCTTCATTCACTTCTGGGAATGAAGTTGGATAAAAATCATGATCCATAACTCACTAATTTATTTGATCATGGCAATAAATTAATCTACAATATTTCTTGACTTTATCACAATTTTGCTACTACAAGAGCAAATTGGATATATTTATTTACAATCAATCATGATCATACAATCCCTTGTCTCATAATTTAAGGGAGTATTTAATGCCAAATATACAATTTTGAGACCTTTATACAATTGATGACATACAAAATTATGGATCAAATCTTCTTTCATAATTTATCTCTTTAACTTCAAGCCAACTTGCCTTTTAGCTTCAGGCTAACTTGCTTTTTAGCTTCAAGCTAATTTATCACTTGGCTTGTAGCCAATTTATGCCTTCTCATGGTCTCAGACCAATTTATACCTCATATCTCTCAATGACCTTTTGATTTCCATGATATATATGACCTTTAACATTTTATCTTCAGGATAAATAAAATATAAGAGTAATAAAATAAATATATGGAACCCACTAATAAGTGTGGTTGCCATAAACAATAAAAGGGAGTGAGATATAAAGCAGTAAATAAATAAATAAATAAAAAGGATGGGATATATTTAAAGCAATAAATAAAATAAAATATAAAAGGGAAGGGGGATATAAAACAATAAATAAATCATAGATAAATTGAGACCACTAATAAATAGTGTTACCACCATGAATAAAGCAATAAAGATTTAAATTAAATAAATGGAGCCCACTATATTAGTGTTGCTACCATTGAAAATAAATAAAGCAGTAAAGAATAAATTAAATATATGGAGTCCACTATACTAGTGTCACCACCATGAAAAATAAACAAAGTGGTAAAGAGTAAATTATAAATAAATGGAGTCCACTATACTAGTGTTACCACAATGAAAAATAAAGCAGTAAATAATAAAATAAATGGAGCCCACTATACTAGTGTTGCTACAATGGAAGATAAATAAAACAGTAAAGAATTTAAATAAAATAAATGGGGCTCACAAAGTGTCACCACCATAAAAGATAAATAAATGTTAAATAAAATAAATAGAGTCCACTAATAGATACTAGTGTGACTCCATGAAAAATAAATAAAGTATTAAAGAATTAAATTAAACAAATAGAGCCCACTAATATATAGTGTTGCCGCCATAAAAGATAAATAAATATTAATAGCAATAAAATTAAATATTAGTAACGTAAAGGTAAATGTTAGTAAAGTTAGTAACAATAATAAAATATCAAATTAAAATAATTTAAAATGAAATATCAAATCTAGACTTCTAGTTTGGAGTAAAATTAATAACAATAATAATAAAATCTGAAATTAAAATTAATAATAATAAAGATTATATAAAATGAAAATAAGAAAATTGAAAAACTTACTTACGTCCCTCTTACCTACAGTTTTTGATCAAGGGAGGCTGAGCAATTATTAAAGAAAAAGACGAAATAAGGGGGCGGCAAAATTGGAAAGTTGATTTTTTTTTTCTTGTACTGTTCACTGCCGACTTTTTTTTTCACTGTTTGTCGACAAAACAGTGAATTGAGGGGGGAAGGCGCCTGACTTTGATTTTTTTTTTTAAATATTAAAGTATATTATAATATAAACATATGGGGCCCACTGAAATTTTTGTCTTCAAACCACTCCACCTGAACCCCTTCTTTCATTCACACCTTTTTTTTTCTCTCTCCCTCTCTCTCACGGGCAGCAACCTCTCTTTTTCTCTCTCTTTTTTCTTTTTTTTTAAATTCTTCTTCTTCTCTCTCACTTTTCCTCCACTTTCATCGCGCCACCAGCTCCTCCTCCTCCTCCTCCTTCTTCTTCTTATCATTAGCTCCTGAACAAAAGATGAATTAAAGAAAAGAGAAGAAAGAGGTGGGCGGCGATGGCTAAAGAGACTGGAGAAAATAAAAGAAAGAAGAAGAGGAGAGCACATGGAAATGGAAGAGAATAAGAGGATGAAAGAGGCTGAAGAGAGAAGAAAGGCCAGGGAGGCGAAAAGATTGTCTAAAGAAATCCAGGCCCATAAATTGATTGAAAGAGCTAGGCAGAAAAAGAAGATATAGGGAGAAAGCAAAGGCAACAAAGTGGTTTTATTGGCGGCAGCGGGGTCTAGAGCGACGGTTCTAGAGCCAGTAAAAGACGTTGGCGTCGCCTACAGAGACGAACTTCTCGAGGAGCTTTTTAGATGCGAATGGTTTCCTCCTTTGCAGTGAATGTAGGAAGAAGGGAGCGATTTGAGGAAATTAATGGTGGTGGCAGCTGAAGAGGTAGGATTAAAGGGAGAGTAAACGAGGCTAGAGATCTAGAAATTTTTCAAGATGGCTCAGTTGGTCAGCGTTCGTGGTGCTCGTTTGGTAAAACTGAAGGAAATGTTGAATTCTAGAGAGATGAAATAGATTGATTCCGGTCTCATGAACAGTTACAGACCTCTATTTATAAAAGGATGTAAATAGTAAATTACTATACATATATACCATATCATTCTGTATTTATAGATTATGGTTCAATGGACATCCACATAATATATATATTCATCCATTATTAGTTGATAATGTAAATAGTGAGGGAGTGGTAGCTCAACATGACACATGGTAGGTTTTTGATGCAGGACGCTTATTTCTTTCGTTGTGGGCTAATTTCTGTGGGGTCAACAAATATCAATGTTTGAAATTAGAGTTAAAGTGTAAAAATATATATGAGGTTTTTTTAAAAGAAGGTCTAACACCAAGTTTTTTTTAGGTGTAAAATAGTAAAAGTGACTATGTAGTTATAAATTAATATAAAGTAAAAGTCACATATTTTGTTATTTTATGTTGGTGTGGCCTATAGTCACCTTAGCAAAATATGTGACTTCTGCTATACTTTTATAACCATATAACCATTTTATACCCAAAAAATCAATTTATGTTAGACGCATTTTTAAAAAAATCACATATGTATTTGTGCACCTTAACCCTTAAAATTAAGTAGATTTATAAATGTCTATATTCATATTTTAGCTAATTAGATCATACTTCCTGTAATTCATATGATGGTTAATGTGAGTTCAATTAATATCAGGCAAAATTAGAACTAACGGCTTAAAGCAGAGGATATTTATTGGGAAGAACCATAAAAATTGTAATTATTTTAAAAGACCAATTATCAAAATATAAATTTAAAAATATTAAATTTCCTTGATTAAATTTCCTACAATGTCTCCCACAGTCCATTTTTAAGTATTTTATTTTTATTTTTCACAAAAATTACAACAACTCCAAGCCACTCTATATTTTCATGATTTCAGGCACTCCTCCAGATATTGTATTTAAATATTTAATTTATTTTTCTGACTTATATAAACTTATATAAAGTAAATTCTAAGTAAAGTAGATGAATTTAGAATATTTTAATTTTTTTTAATCTAATATCTTAGTCGTTAGATTTTTTTATTTATAAAACGTTATCATCATTTTTTTATATTATTATAGAATTTAATGATTATATGAATTTTTATAAACACTATATTTTGGGTTTACAGACAAGTATTTTCTAGAGAGGAAATCTTTAATACCATTCTCGAATAAAAATTACAATAGATTATCTAGACGTTTTTTAAGTATAATAACATTACTTAGTTTTTGGAAGAAAAAAAAAATTACATGGATATTTATTTATTTTTAAAGCTTACATAAATCTATTCTGACATAAAAATAAATTATACAAACCTATATTACACACACATACACACTCTTTCTTTAACATTCATAATAAATTATAAAAATATTTGTGATTTCCTAAAAAATAATTTTATTTTTAAATAAGATTGAAAGATTGCTGTATTATTATTTTTTTCAATAGATACCCACGTAAGTGGTAAAAGTTGAGACATTGCGTTGAACTTAATAAAATTTAAATATTCATATTAGTCTTAAAAAGTAAAATGTAGGAGAAAACATAGGAGGTTTGATCAAGGGAAATTTGCCATTTTTTAAAATTTTATTTTAACAATTGGTCCTTCTAAATAATTATATTTACACTCCTTACCAATAAATATCATATGCACTAGGTCTTTCAAACAAATGAATAGTATGAACAATTAGCATGCGCATCTTTTCCTTAACAAAACCTTTCAATACACGCATATATATATATATATATATATACACACACACACACATACGTTCTCAAGACTCAAATTATCAAAATATCGTAAAAACAGGTCCTAAGAAAAATCATATATCAAAAAATGCCTTGTATTACTTTTTAAAAAAAATTGTCCGAATGTAGTTGTTAATGGTTACTGATATAGTTGTCCGCTAAAAGTATATTCATTATTCTTCTGACTTTTTGAGTTGCCAAAATCATTTAATCAAGTGTTTTTAACTTATTTTTTATATGCTAGATTATTTGTTGTTTCTACTTCTAAAAATACAAATAATTTTCTTTAATTTGGATGGGGGGAGTGTTAGATTATGATAGTATTTCTATTGTATTTCCGTATCCATATTCTGTTATTGTATAGATTCAGAAAACGTTACAGTTCTGTAACCCATTTTTCAAAATTCATAACTATTTTTATATTTATCGAAATACAACGAATTACCTATCAAATTAAAGCCCTATGTGTCTATTACACATTTAGAAATTTTTATAATTTTATGAGGTTGTTTACCTATCCCGAAATGCCACGTCATTTTCTAACTCCAGAATGATACCAAAAACGTTTTCAGATTTTATCTTAACTTCTAAAAATCATAACTGGAGTTGTAGACCTTCGTTTGAGGTGAACTAAAGCTCATTTTAAAGCTTAAGGAGAGTACTATCTTCTGTACAATTTTCATAATTTTATCTTATGCAAATCATTCCCAGATTATAAAAAACGTCAGGTCTGTCCCAAATACGTTACCGAAAAGTTCTCAGATTTTGATCCATCTTTCAAAAATCATATCTTAAGCTACAAACCTCTGATTGAAGTGAATCAAAACTCATTTTGAAGTTTAGTATATCTACTAAATGTCCATAAAATTTCAGGGTCAAAGAAGGTCATTTACCCTGGGTTTGGCTTAAACAAAGATTGTTGCTCTGACTGAAAAATTCAATCTTCCAGAAAATAACATTTTTCTCTTTTCTTCATATATTCACACACACTCACGTCAGTTATACATATATATATATACCACACACTACAACTTTCGTTTTTCATTCTTCTTCCAGCCTTTATTTAATCACACAGTAAGTAATATGCTCATGTATATGCACTAAGCTCTTATTCTCCTTCTTTCATCTAGGCATGCATCATATATCTTTAAGTTTGGAAACATAATATATACCCAGCAGCAAAATCCGTACACACATATATACTTAACACACGTGCATTTTCTTTTTCTTTTCACTGATCAATCATGGCTTTCACTGTATGTATAGGCTCACTGCATGCTTCATTATATATATATATATATATATATATATATAAACACACACACATATATATGGCACACGCTCACACCCTGCTCAGAAAGCTAAACCGACGCCTCACAAGAAGGATCTAGGAGCAGCAAATATAACGTTAACAGCCCACCCTACTCTCAGTTCGGATTCAGCGCCCATAACGGTTTATTTTCTACAGATTAACACTATGGTCTTGCAGTGGGAAACTCAAGGAAACTATAAGAAAGAAGCTTGAAAGTTTACCTCTGCTGAATCAGACTGAATGAAGGGAAAGAATGACTGATTTTCTCCTCTGCTTCCCGTTGATAAAAACAGAGCAAACTGAACGATGAAGAGCACTAACTCTCTCTCTTCGACGCTCTCAGTCTCTTGTCTCTCTCCACCATACACTCTCGTCTTACTCTCTGTTTCTGCAAGTTCTCAGCTCTCATTCTCGTCTCACTCTCTCTCAGCTTCTGTTTTCTGTTTCTTGTCTCCCATGCTCTCGGTCTCACCCTCTCTTTTCTGTGCTTTCTGTTCCAGTGACTGTGAAAACCGAAAGTTTAAGGTTTTGTCTGAGAGTTATATTTTGGAGGGAAAGAAAAGGAAAGGAAGGACTTTGATCTCCATTTCCTTATTTAGGAGTTTTAAAAATCAGAGGGAGAGAATCAGGAATTTTTCTAAATCCCCAAAATCCTCCTTCAAAAAAATGAAATTATCCTAATATAGGGGTTTTTAGAGGAAAAATAAATTAATTATTTTTTTACTATTGTTCAAATAATACTCTATCATTATTTCTGATCTCTTTTTCTTTTCTATTGTTGGAATACACACGGAAATACTTTTTAGAAAGAGAAAATACTTTTTTTGAAAAATTTTTTTTAGAGAGAGAAAATACTTTTTTATGGGAAAATATTTTTTGAATATAAAAATTGCATAAATAATTTTTTAGAAAATTTCAATTTAAATTTATTTGTAAAATATAATAATTATATTAATTTTTAAAGAAAATGACAAAAATAACTCATTAATCTTCCATATTTTCTCCTTACTATTTTTTTAATTTCTAAAGAAAGGAAAGAAATATCTTTCATTTCCTTTCTTTTTCTTCCCCACTAAACTCTTTGCATTTTTTTTATTTCCTTCTCCTCTAAACTCCCAAGCAAAGCTTAAGGAGATGAGAGAGTACATGGCGCAGGACTCAAGAAGCATGGAGGAGAGATGGTGTGCGTCTGAAGAATGGAGGAGGATTTTTCGCTGATCTTTGGGTCAGTTTCGGCGCTGAAAAGTCTTGCGTGATCTGCTGGTTTTATCATGTGTGTGTATCTACTTCCTGTCGTTCGTTTTTTTTTTTTTTTGACACACTTCGTGTCGTTCGTTGTTCCGACGGTTTGAGTTGAGAATATGGGCTTGCTGATTTGGGCTGATGATATAAGCTTCTTGTTTCTCACGTGGTGGGAGAAACCGATTCTTGCGATGTATTACGTGCATGTGTGTATTTAGATGAAAGCTGAGTGTTGGGCCAAATGGGTAATGGGCTGATCTAATGAAATAGATATGGGCAGACGGTTTTGATTCTATATGAATGGGCTGAAGAAAATACACTTCTCATATAGATATGAGATGAAGCATTTACTTATATACATATGAGCACATGTCTTGCATTATAGATATTAGATAGGTGTTCTAAATAAATCCCTAATTTAATATAAAGATTCTCCTAATACCTAGAATATTAATTATGCAAATACTTAGGCCTAAAAATATTCCACATTTGAATTTATTATTTTCCTAAATTCATGGAAATTAGGCCTTAATTTCCAATAATGAAATTAGGCCACAAATTATCCCTTTCAAATATTCTTTGACTTTATTCTTTCTCTCAATTACTTTATTTTGGCTATAAAATATTATCTCCAAAATATTTAGGCCAAAATTTATTCCCAACTAGATTACCTTTAATTTTATAGAAACTATGCCTTAAATTTCAAATTCTCAGTTTTAAAAATTCCTCAATGTCAAATTTTCCATAATTAATCCTTAATTCCAAAAATCTAAAATTTGGAA
Source organism: Acacia confusa (assembly GCA_037074495.1). Taxonomy (NCBI): domain Eukaryota; kingdom Viridiplantae; phylum Streptophyta; class Magnoliopsida; order Fabales; family Fabaceae; genus Acacia; species Acacia confusa. The sequence goes on along the minus strand of CM073504.1, from coordinate 6,900,381 downwards.
TGTTACAGAGCTCATATATTTTGGTCGAGAACATTTCAAGAAACTTCACTACTGAAGTCTTGAGTTTGAGATCAGCCTCTATGCTACTAACCGCTGACATCTCTCTCTCTCTCTCTCTTTGAACTTTGATTTCACAGTGTTAAAAATATAAAGGAATTAGTTGAATAGTTTGTTAAGACCCTATTATATAAAGGGTCTAGATATTATGGTTTAGTGAGCAGGATGTGGAGTTTGGTTTGCCTCCAAGAGAGAGTTGACTTAGTCTCTATCTAAGAAGGAGTTAACTTGGTCTCCTTCTAGGTTTTAGAAATAACCATAAAAGTTACTCATTGCAACAACATATTCTCTTCTATACTAATACATTGATTCTTCATCTTTTCCATCTTGATTCTTCTTCAGTTACATCTATATATTAACATGGAACCAGAGCAGATTTTGAGTTGGGCCAAATGAAAAAGGTGATTCTTGGTTTACCATTGAGCCATAATAAAAGATGTGGCCCAAGAATTAGCTGATAATCAAGATCCAACCATATCAGATGTGCCCAGTATCTTGGGAAATTTGTCAAAATAAGAAAGCATTTAAAAAAAATTTGTCAAAACGAGGCACTGTGCGAACATTTTGTCAAAGTAGAGCAGTTGGTGGTTTTACCTGACACGACGCCACTTGTGGCGTGAAGCCACCATGTAAGTGGCGTCGCCACTAGTGGCGCCATAAGTTGTAACGCCTCTAAGGTGTCACATACATGTATAATATATATTATTATATATTACAATAATATAATATTATATAATTTAATATATAATAATATATATTATATTATATATACACACACTCACACATCTGACGGGCATATACATTCGGACGAGAGAATTGAATGGAAAATGAAGAATGAGAGAGAAGAGATAGAAAGAGTAATACTAACGTATATTTATTAAAAATAGCGACCATTAAAACACCATCTTCCCTTAATCCATATAACTACCCCTCCACTGAGTAGTCTTCAGGCAATGCTTCTCCCTTGAGCTCACTTATCTATGGGTGAGTAGTGGGGGGTGAAATCCTGAAGAAAAAAATAAAAAAATATTATGGACAAAAAATAAAATATGTTGTATGTGATCCAATGCAATCACTGGTATCTAACCCATAGATATCTAGTAAATAGTCACGAATTTTGAATATATTTTTATGTTCTCATTGTCTCCTTTAAAAACTTATTAAAAAAAATACACTGTAGTTAATATTTAAATATAAGGGATTATTAAAATAAATAAAAATTCATAAATTCATAATTTTTGGTTATTTTTCAGCCAAGTAACAATTTCATATCATATTTTACATGTATATAATAATATTTTTACTTTAAATATTATGTCAATGTTCGATCACCTGTCTAATTCATATAACTGCCCCTCCACTGAGCAGTCTTCAGGCAATGCTCCTCCCTTAAGCTCACCTGCCTAATTCATTTTCCATTCAATTCTCTCGTTCGAATGTGTATGCTCGTCAAATGTGTGCGTGTGTATATATATTATATTATTGTAATATATATATATATATATATATATATATATATATATATATATATACACGTATGTGACGCCTTAGAGGCATCACATACAGTGGCGCCACAACTTATGGTGCCACTAGTGGCATCACACGTGGCGACGCCACTTACACGGTGGTGTCGTGTCAGGTGACGCCACTAACTACTCTACTTTGACAAAATGTTTGCATAGTGCCCCGTTTTTACAATTTTTTTTTTAAATTCCTTCTTATTTTGGCAAATTTCTCTAGTATCCCTTCTTGGTTAAACGATGCATCTTGTTATTTTTCTTGGAAAGAAGCCTAGCTTTTGTGTTTGTCATGGCCGCCGGAATCTATCCAGCAAAGAAGCAAGTTACCAAAAACGTTGGATTTTTTAAGTAGATCACCGATAGATGCTTTGAACCGGTAAATCAGTATCTAGTGAAGTCTTCATATCTGGAATCTTGAATCTATACCAAATTCTTCACTATGGTGCTTGCAGTCTATGTAGCTGAAAAGAAAATCTGAAATCTTTCCTTCTTGTTTTTCGGTTGTGGCCTATTTACGTTGTCGTGCTGTGTGAGTCAACATTGGGGAAATCCTTTCAAAGATTCTCGACCATGCCACCGCCGGAATCCGTCTTGAAGGCTAGCAAAGAAACTGGGACCGAAGACATTGTTCTTGATTCAAACCTTTAAGTCTCTTAATTCCTTGATCGAACTGATTCCCTGCCGCTATCAAAGTCAGCATTTAGATTAGCAGCGGAGCACCTTCCTCATCATCTCCTTTAAATATTGTGTGCACCTAACCTTCAAGCACATCATCAAAGCTTCACGAGGAAGATTCAGATCATGGATGAGAAAAGACACCGAAAGAATTAAAACATCGTTTTAGTTTCAGATTGTTTGTTGGTCTAGGACGATGCCCATTGCGTCGTTGGCCACTGATGGTTCTGACACTCTATGAAGAAATTTTTACTGGGAGGTTCTTGCATTCTGTGGCGGAACTTGTGAAGGACCGTACGTGTCCCTATATGCTGTGATCCGTAAGGCCATTATCCTAAAGTTGATTCACTTCATCTCTACGACTTGAAATTCACGGCTTTAAGCGGACGCAATGTTTAAGTAGTGTTTGCCCTTGTTCGATGGCGACCTTGTGCGGAGTTTGTTGCCATCAATTGATTGATGCCAGGGGAATCCTTATTGTGATCGTAGGTTTGACATCCTTTCTAAATATCTCTGTTGTCATTGCTATGTAACTCTTAGAGTGTGATTCTTAAATGGGATGTTGTTATGTCATTGTCATGGAGCTCTATTCTGGGGTAGTGTTGTTTGTCTTCATTATTAGTTGTTTCACCACATTGGGCCTATTTAGGTTGATTGTAGGAACGGTGGCTTAAAAGTTATATGCCTTTAAAAAAAAGCTTGATAAGAAAAAAGTCAGGTTATTAATAATGATGTGTGTTTAGATTGATATAGTAGAAGTGGCGGGACCTATATCAAAAATCTGAGAGCTTTTTGAAAAAAGCTAAGAAGTAGAGCTTTTTCCTTAACGGACTTTTTGAGATTTTTGAGCTTTAAGTTAAGTAAATTTAAGCCCAACCCAAACGGACCCAAAATCAGCTGGCAACATTAACTGACTTTGTTTCAAAATTATCACAAAAAAATCTCAAAAAGCTTGTAATCCAAATAGGCCCATTATCCAGAGAGGGCACTATAGCGAAAGAAATGATGCAGAATTGACCAAAATAATTGTTGGTTTTGTTGAGGCATGTCATTCCCTTGGGGTTATGCATAGAGATCTCAATCCTGAAAACTTTTTATTGGTCAACAAAGATGATGGTTTCTCTCTTAAAGCCATAGACTCTAGGCTTTCTGTTTTATTCAAATTAGGCAGTGACAGGAAGATAGGCTGGAGCCAGGAGGCTTTGAGAGACTAAGGCTTAGGTATGAAGAATGTCAATTTAAGCTTAAATGGTGGTAGTGAATGGAGACAACGCATTTAATCTAAAGTAGAGCACTTTGTAGATGTATTTGCTATGTCATCTAATATGATTGTTAAAATGGTTACGAGAAATAACATGGAGAAGAATGCCATGAAGAAATTTTTGTATTAGCATGGAGAAGAATGTCATGAAGAAACTTTTTTATTGTTTTGTGATTGGAAAACAATTCCAATTAATTCACCTTCCTCCTTATTTTTTTATGTTGTTGAAGTTGAACATATTTGAAATAAATAGTGTTCAACTTGAAGGGGCGTATTAGAAATATAAGAAAATTAAGTGTCATCTTCGGTAAGACTGCAAAAGTTAAAAAAGAAACAAATATGTGGAAAAATAGGTCTGTCTTCTTCGATCTTCCACATTGGCGCAATCTTGATGTGAGACCCTGTATTGATGTCATATATGTGGAGAAAAACGTATGTAATAGCATTGTTGGCACACTTCTCAACATACAAGGTAGTTCCAAAGATGGTGTGAAGGCAAGATTGGATTTGCAAGCAATGGGAATATAAGAAAACTTACATCCATGGCCATATGGTAAGAGAACTTATTGTCCCCCGGCTTCTCATACTTTATCTAAGGATGAGAATTGAAGTTTTTGTAAGTGTTTACATGGCACAAAAGTTCCCTCGAGGTATTCTTCAAATTTTAAGAGGCTTGTATCGATGAAGGACTTGAAATTAGTAGGCCACAAGTCTCATGATTGTCATGTATTAATGCAACAGCTACTCCCAGTAGCTATTCGAGGCATTGCCGAGTATGACTAGGCTTTGTTTCTTCTTCAATGTTGTTTGTAGTAAAGTTTTCGAGATTGAAAAATTGGATGAATTGGAAAAATGAAGGATATCTGATATAGTGCCAGCTTGAGAAACTTTTTGTTCCTACATTTTTTTATTGACATCATGGTTCATCTAATTGTTCATCTAGTGATAGAGATAAAGTTGTGCGGCCCTATCCATTTACGATGGATGTACCTAATTGAAAATCTATGAAATTCCTAAAAAGGTATGTGAAGAACGCTTATCGGCCATAAGCATCAATTGTTCAGAAGTATGTATCTGAAGAGGCCATGGAATTTTGTCAAAATTATTTGGCCAAAGTAAGACATATGGGGCTTCCAAAACATCAACATGCTGAAGGGGGTAGATGAGGGGCTTCAGTAAAGAATGTGGATCTTGATGAATTATCACAAGTCCACTTATAAATCTTGAATAATGTTGATGAAGTTCAAGCTAGCATAGCTGCACATAAAGAAACTGTAAGGAAAGAAAATCCCCGAATGACTAAACAAAGGTTGATTAGGGAGCATAATAGAACTTTTGCAAACTGGTTCAAACAAAAGGTTAAGGGAGAGAAATCTGTTTTTGATACAATCAAATGGTTAGCACGTGGTCCTGAGGTTGATGTCATAAGTTGGAATTCATATGTGATCAATGGTTATACATTTTACACAAAGTCCCTAGATGATGGAGCATTGTCCAAAACAGCGGTGTTATGTTAGAGGCTAAATCTATGTACTTCTCTAGTTCGAAAGACAAGAGGCCCAAATTGGCAGTCATGACTTATTATGGGGTTATTGACGAGACTTGGGAGGTAGACTGTTAAAATTAAATTTCTCATTTTCAAATGCAAGTGGGTTAATGTCAATAATAGTGTTCAGATCGATCGGCTAGGATTTACATAACTCGATATCAATAGTAGAAGTTTTGGAGATTAACCTTTTATTATGGCAGACCAGGTGAAACAAGTGTTCTATATCACCAATCAAGAAAATAAAATGTGGTTTGTAGCTCCTCGAGGAAAAAGAGTCATTGATATTGATGAGGAAATTCATTCAAATTATGGTCTTCCTGAGAGTGCTCTTTTTTCAAGGGGTTTACTGGTCATGAACTAAGAAGATGAAGTGGATAATGAACCCAGAATAAGAAATGATCATCATGAAGGGATATGGGAGGATATTCCTTTATAAAGAGACAATTCATATATAGGGTAATATTCATATGCAGAATTCTTTGAAAACTTTACGTTTTAAACTATATTCAATTCCTTCTTAATTATGTTGTTAAACAATGTCACTGACTATCTTTTTTTCTTATTTTTATATTTTTGGCAAGATCTGATCGAAATGGGATTGTTACAAAAGAAGAGGAATGTTAGTTATGTTGTTATTGGGTGGGAATCCGATGAAGACAAGGTGAATTGGTATATATGTTCATTTAGATGTTGTACACTGTCTTTGTAACTCATTGTGTGTATTTGTAACTTATCTTATTGTATAATAATATTCATTTATTATTTGGTGTGTACTGTAATAGCTAGTAACTAGCTATATTCATTACGGTGCCACAATATAACTCATGACCTGGTGAATAATATTTGTATCAATTTCTAATTCAATTATAGTAATTTATAAAAGATTGTTCATATATATATAACTTGTAGTTTAGAGTACTGTCTTTTAGATGCTGGATTGTGTGGCGGATTTGGTTTGAACAAGGGAAAATTCCACTTTTAAGAATAGTATATTTAATGTCTAGTATTAAAAGACTTTTTAGAGCAGGCGCTATTCTATACGGTCTTAAAACTCCTAATAAATTAGTCTAAAAAAGACCAACTTTTAAGACCATATTTAATAATTAAGTCCGGTCTTAAAAGTAATATTTTTAAGACTTGTGTATATTATAGCAAGGTCTTATTTTTTGTTTTTTGAGACCGGTGCATATGTTTGTCCGGTCTTATAGTTGATAAGTTTTAGACCGGATGTTATTTGGTTCGGTCTTAAAAGTGGTTTATTTAAGACCAGCCCTTTTATTATTTGGTCCAATAAATTTTGGTTTTAAGACTGAACAAAATATATGTCAAGTCTATATAGTGCAATTTTTAAGACCTATTGTTTCTAATGTCTAGTCTTGAAATATTTCTTTAAGACTGGTTCACGTCCGATCTTAAAAGTTACATACTTTTAAGACCGTCTGGAACGAGATAGGTCGTGATAGGGGCGACTTCGGCAAGTGCACCGGTCGTTACAAGTAATAAAGTAGTGAGAAAGTATCGTCCCACGAGGAATAGTTATTCAATCACTAATTCGCTATTTTCACCTTAGTTGGACAATTTTGAGTAATGAAAGATGAGTTGTAACTAAGAATCAAAGAAAGAAAAGGATTCAAGATGAAGATTCGCAAGAGAATGTTTAGAAAAGATAATCAGTCGAGTAAAACGTAGCTAGGACTTAGAATCCCCCTATACTCCTTCAAGTATTTGGATTAAAGATCTAATTGATTATGACTCCCAGATTGACGATCGATTCTCTAAGGTTAGACTAAGTCTCAATGTCTTGATGCTACCTTAACCTATTTTATCTTTAAAAACAACCTAATGTCTTAGTATTGTCTAGAAAGATCAAATCTTGAACCAGAATCCTATGATCGCATAAATTCGTAAGCCTATGTCTAGGTCATGCAATTTTATGATGAATTAACAAGTTCCAGTTAGATGCACTAACATCTCTATTGTCATACATCAACCTATGGACAATCTTAAAGGTGATCAATCTTCAAGAAAGCATTAAGCAAAGAAAATTCATTCAATCAAAGAAACCAAGATTCATACAAGAATTCAACCAAATACTCAAATTTGCATAGGGTTCATCCTAGCCTTAACTACAAAAAGGGAATTAGCCAAGCATGGCTAGATTAACAAAACAAAGAAGAAAAGATGAAGATAGAATGATTCTCCAGAGGTTAAGAAAGGTGGATCTCCACAAGTGCTTTGATCTCCTCTCCAATGCCGTAGAGTTGTTTCTTGTGTCAGAAGTTCTTCCTTTTAGTGCTAGGGTTGCCTCTTTTATGTTTTCTGATCCAATTGGATTTTCAAATCTTCAAAATCCTTGATTTTCTTTCCTTTTTCGGGCCCTAAAAACTTTCCAAAAATTAAAAATTAGGATTTTCGCATTTCTGGCGCCCTGGGCGCCATTTTCTCCAATGGGACAGAAAGTTGGCGCCTTGGGCGCCAACTTTGCACTGATTTGGCGCCCTGGGCGCCAACTCCTCCTGGCCAACCAGAAAGTTGGTTTTTCTTCTTTCTTTCTTCTAAGCTCTTCAAATTTGCTTCCCCCGTGGATAAAAACCTACAAAACATACAAAAATACTTGTGAGAGTATGTTTGACATCAAATCCTTGTTTTTAGCTTATTATCCTTAAACTTTTTAATTATATTTGATCAATTTCAAGCTCAATTTGTGCCTTAATACATGGTAAATGTGTGGCTCATCAGGTCGCTAGTCCGGTCTTGCAGGGCCTCTTTCCTCCAGTCTTAAAATACTTTTTTGTACATGTGTGATGAAGAAACTAAAGCTTGTGTCGCCATTATTATGAGAGAGAGAGAGTTTTGTGTGATGTGTGAGAAAGAAGATATGAGATGTGTGTGTAACGTTTTTGGCGATGAAGATGAATCTGCAGTGCTCTCAACTCTCAAGGTGAGAGAGAGAGAGAGAGGAGATGAGATATGTGTTAGATGTCATAATTAGGAGGAGTTTCTTGTGCTGCTTTACGTCTTTCAATGGTGAGATTTTAAAAACTTGTTTAGAAAAAGAATCTTATTTTTGGCGTCCTAAAATATATTTGGGATGCCAAAAATCATAGTTAAGGTGTCCCAAAAGTTATTTTGGGACGCCAAAATATTTAAACTATACCAAAATTTCCATTGTTTCCTTTGGTGCCAAAAATTGCCTAAAAATCCGCCATATCATGATTTTTGGCGCCCCAAAATATATTTTGAGACACCAAAAAACTAATTTTAGGCTTCCTAAATATATTTTGGGATGCCTAAATTAGTTTTAGGTATCCTAAAATTATTTTTAGTATGCCTAAGTGGTAATTTTTAGGCATTTTATTACGAGAATGTCACCTCCTATACTTTTTACTTCCCTTTTTAAAATAAGGACGTTATTTAAGGAAGTAATATCCATTTTTCATAGTAGTGTGTAGAACTTCTCCTTCCTTCTGACTTCCAACTCCGCTATTAAAATCACCATGAAAAAGGGTTCTTACTAAAGTTAAAGGTTAAAGGAAAACATAAAGAAAGGAACCATCATAATTAAGAGCACTTACCATCATAATTGTAGGCCCCACAATTACCATCTTACCCTTGCAAAATGTCACCCTTCCTTGACTTTTCCACCAAGTTTTCTTATCCTTTCCTCCTCTCTTGATCAACTGGCTGACGTCCTCCCACATTTTCAACCCTTGGATGGCTTTGCCACATGTCAATTTCTTATGGTCTCATTTTCTCTATTTCTCAAAAATTGTCTAGAAAATTCTAGAATATTTTTTCTCCAATTGCATGTGCTCTTATCTTTAACAACTTGGGCTCATCATTATCCCCATGTGCCAGCTGAAATTTGAGATGGGCCTACTTTTAGCCCAGATGACTTCACTTTCCATTGGTATTGGGCATTTGGAATGCATAATGCAACATTATATCTATCTTCGGATGAATACCTAATTTCCAAAATCCTACTTTAAGATCAAATTTTGATAATATATATCTTTGCTTGGCTTAACCTAAAGGTTAAAGTATTTATCTTTGAGAATGGAAACTTATTATCATATAGGAACATGTTACAAGGTTTATAGTCAATCATCAACCTCTTTTTTCCTCTAACAAGTTTCGACCTTTTCTCTACATAGAATGCTTGGCAAGCCCAATTAGACTCATTGGGCTTCATTAATCCTTGAGCTAAAAGAGAAGCACCTTCTTGTTTGGCTAAAAGAAGATCTTTAAGATTCATGTCAGAATGAGTAGCCTTAGTAGGATTAATGTCATCATTCTATTTAAAAGGGAGTCTAATAAAGAACTATTCATTCTTCCATAGAGGAGTTGGATGTTTGAATTAGTCATGGTTGTCTACATACAGCTCAAGTAGCTTGTGTTCTATGTCAGAATAACCAATTAGAACCTGATTGATTTCCAAGATGCTAAGGGTTTGCACATAAGGACTACTGAATTTTTTGAATTTGAGACCATGTGGGGTGATAGAAATATGTTTTGTTCTATAAATGGAATCAAATCCAAAAAGAATATCTCTTTGCAAAAAATAGCTTCTTAGAAATCTTATCTATACAGTGTATCTTAGGAAGAATTGTACCCTTTTTTTTAGGATGAGTTCTATCTCAAAGATTTTCCTATTAAATGTTGTGAAAGAATCATGAAATAGAGCACAAGATTAATTCGAGAGAACATGAGGCTTGAGGATAGTAGCACAAGAACATGTATCTATATGGGCTTATCATATTTAGTTGGAAGGATTTTTTCTTTGACATTGGGTATGAGAGTTTTGTCGATTTGGGCCATACCCAAGGATCCAAACAACCCAAGGACTTTAGTTGGTTATTTGGTGATTGGGTTGAGGAAATAAATGAGCCAGAGTGGATAGTAGGTACTATATTCATCACCTAAGGATGATTTATCTAAACTGGAGTCAAAAGTGGGCAAGATTATTAGGTGTCTTCCTCTTGTTCTTATTGTTCTTCGAACATAGATTCAATATCTTCTTCCTCATCTATGGGTAGTGCATTGTTGTAAGATTGTAGCATCTTGACTTCTATTTTCTTCTTCTTTGGATAAGCCTTTACATAATGACCCCTTGTTCTACAAAGAAAACATCTACCAAGTTTTTAAAATTTAGGGGACCTTCTCTTGAAGTACCTGAACCTTGGCCTTGTTCTTCTCTTTCTTTCATGCATCCTTATCGGATTATACCTATGGAAGCTAAGTGAGACTTTTTTTCGGTAGGGCAATGGCATGCATTCTTGTCTTTGCATTAGATCTTTAAGTGAGTTTTGCACTGGGCAAGTTTGAGCTTAGAACTTCCCTCGAGCATAGATTTGAAGATTTTTTGCTATTCACATAACTTGTCTAGCATTGTTAAAGCATGTTGATACATTTCTCCAAGTGTGATTTGAGAAAATTCTTTTTAGAGAAAGTTGATCATTCTATGCAACTCTTGCTGAAGTTCTTTAAGAAATGAGACAACAAAAACATGTCCAAGATTAGGATCTTAGGAACCTACCAGTAAATAATATTTCTCTAACATGTGGGTTAAATGGTTTTGTATGTCTTTTCGGTTGAGCAAGCAACATCTCATTTCAATTTTTTTTTTATAATGCCTTCACTGGATAACATTGACATCACTTAAGAATTATTTATGAATAGCTTTGAGAAATACTCCTGGGCTTTCTACTCTTATAGCCTGGAGCTTTTGATTCTCACTAAGCTTTGTAATCCATTCACACAAGTTTCCATTCATTTTGGAGATAAACTCAATCAAGATTTGTTGGAGAGTAACTAAGGATCAACTCATTTGTAAGTCGATCCCTACTCCAAATGTAAACCATGGTCCAGAGGAAGCTCTTCTTTATAGATTTCTTCTTTTGAGGACCTTGATTCTCTTGTAATTGACCTTCTTCTTCAAAGGACGGGTCTTCCATTACAAGAGATTTGTGAGAAGTCTTAGCTTGTTCTACCATAGCAATAGTAGACAAATCAACATAATATCATTCATCATTAGAAGTTTCTTCATCTTCTAACGTAGAACTATTGGAAATATCTATATTAGAATCAATAGATTCTACTGTGTTTGTTTCTTTTTCACAGGAGGTTGAACTTGATGAGAGAATAGGTAAATTACATCATCATCGGCCAAGAATCCAATAGTTCTAGATGATTCGGTAGCTACACCTTTTCTTCTATTTGAGGGTAGTACTAATGGTTTTGGTGGAGAAGTTGGTGGGGATGGATTCTAAGTGATGGCTTGGGTGTTCTGAGTTAGATATAGGTGAAGGTGGGTCTTGTATAGGATGTGGTTTAAGAAGTATATGATTGTAAGGTTACTAGATGGCTTTCAGTTTAGGCACCAGAAGAGGTTATTACCTTCTTTTTTATGGCTTTTAAGAAGTAGTTTATCTCAGTTGTTGGGCTTGTGGGTAGTTGAACTTGAAAATGGAATCATAATCGGGTTATGTGTGAGAAGGCTTGTATATTTGTAGAGGTCAGAAAAAACCGCTACAAACTCATATATTTGTAGCGGTTTCATACAAAACCGCAACAAATTCGTAGTAAGAGGATTGGTGCCAAAGCGCGGGCCTTTTTGCAACGCTATTTGTAGTGGTTATTGCCAAATAAGCTGCTACAAATGTGGCACCAACTTGGCGCGTTATAGCGTGAATTTTTGTGGTGGTTAATTGGTCGCGGTTTATCAGAAAAACTACTACAAGTATGATGCCAACGTTTTCATGTAATGGCAGGAATGTTTGTTGCGGTTTTTTTGATGTGGTTATATGAGAATAATCACAACAAGCAAGTGAAATGATTCAATTTTGTCGCGATTAATGTATAGCAAGGCACACACCACAACAAATCCTATTGTTTTGTAGTGGTTTCTGCCATAACTACAACTAATATTTAAACTATATTTAGTTCCCTGTACGTACATCAAACATCGATTATAAATAACAAGAAATCACTAAATCAGCATTGTCACTGAACGAACTATCTTGGCTTGGTCATCAAAGACATGTAGATTTTTGCAGCTCTAATCTCTTATTTCGAGAGATGAGTGCTGCAAATATTTGCCTCTCTCATCCTTGAAGCTGAGGCAGTTATTCAGTGAAAATCCAAATTTGGTTATTTCTTGGACGTGAAGACTATTACTCTTCTGAAGACCATCTAACATGCGACCGAAGGTTGAGTTTTTATTATGGCTACCTTTATTTGCTGTAAAATATCTCTGATCAAAATGAGTCAATGAGTCTTTCCAAGGATATCGGTGGCTATATTAAAGCCCAATCTTCAAGGGCATGTTGGACTCTTTTCAGTACACTTATTAAAAATAATTTTTTTACCAAACTAATTAGTTTGGTTTTTTTTTTGCCAAGAAATTAAATTAGTAGCGATTTTAGAGAATAACCGCTACATAATGCTAATATTTTGTAGCAGTTATGTTGAATAACCACTACTGAATATGAAAGGTCAACCATTTTGTAGTGGTTAATGCCAATTACCGCTATAGAATCTCAAACGCCAATGAAGTGGTAGCGGTTATGAAAACCGCTAAAAAGTTTTACAAAGACTGAGGTATTTTTGTAGTGATTTGTGCAATGGTTTATACATAACTGCAACATTGTGTGTAACTTTGTAGCAGTTATTCATTATAACCGCTACAAAATGACGTTTTAAGATGAGCGACTGAAGACTTAGGCATCACATCAGTGAATTTCTCCTAGCCTATTCACACTGGTCAGTCTGAAGATGATGAGCCATATATTCTTGCTTTAGAGGCCCATCAGGTTTATTATGTCACCGATGAGAGTGAAGATGAAATATCACCTAGAGAGGGTAAATAGGTGATTAACAAAAAAAAAATTATTTGCTTAATCAAAGATTTTTGCGGATCGTGACTAAACAATAATTAAACATAAATTTAGAGAAGAGATTGACACGAAGCTATTTATCCTGGTTCGGTCTAATCCTAACCTACGTCCAATCCACAAGAACTCCTTGGGATTTCCAACAACTCTTCAAGAATTACGATTACAACTTAGGGATGATCTTCACACTCACGGACTCACTCCCCCTTACTACTTGCAATCGTACACCCACAACTTAAGGTCCCACAACCTTAAGTCTCAATCAATAATAATAGAAGTGTTTACAGCTCCTTACGAGTGAGTAATTAATGAACATTGAAGTACAATGAATATCCAAAGATATTTGACAATAATGAATGAAACTGATAAGAATAATGAATCAAAGTTAAATGCACAGAGTTTCGGTAGGTGGCGATATTGAATGCTTGGGCTTTTATATTCTTCGCCATTAATGCCATTGGGAAGAACTGGGATGTGACCGTTGAGACCTAATTGAATTTCTGTTAGGCACAGGGGTTCCTCGTCAACCAAATCGACCATTGCAGCTTCATTAAATGAGTCTGCCTCTTTCATTAAATGTGTTGGCTGTTGGTTATATTTGATAGCCGGAACAAGTATGTCTTGGAAAAATGTTTTGTTCTGCTGCAGCGTTATATTCCGAATGTTTCTCTGTTTTATGGCTTCACATTAAATGCTTCTGACAACTTTTGCTTTATCCTGCTTTTATGTTTAAAAACATCATCTTAATACCTGAAATCACTAGCAAATAGGTTAAAAGCATCATTTAAGTTATTCTTAATGGTTCTGGAAAGTAACGACTAAAAATCAAAGCATCTGGAAAGATACAGACAACGATTCACGATTTTTGTTCTCAAGAACTCGAGTTCCTAACTAAGAACTCGAGTTTTGAACTCAAGTTTTGTTTTATGAACTTGAGTTCTTTTGATTTCCTTTCATGCGTATCACTTCTACAAAGCAAGAACTCGAGTTGATAATTTAAGCGCAAATTAAGTTATGAAGGAACTTGAGTTCTAAAGTAAGAACTTGAGTTGTGAACTCGAGTTCTTTATCAAGAACTCTAGTTCTTTAGACATCGAATAAAACACAAATACATCAGAAATGAAGAACTTGAGTTTTAAGTGAAGAACTAGAGTTATGAACTCGAGTTCTTTACCAAGAACTCTAGTTCTTTGGACTTCGACTGAAATACAGATATGTCAAAACAAGGAACTCCAGTTTTAAAAGAAGAACTCTAGTTTGTTACTAATAAACTCTAGTTCTAAAAGTTCTTTTAGAGTTTGAAAGTTTTGAATGAGCCATATTTCACAAACTCAAGTTTGCTTACCAAGAACTCGAGTTCTTAAAGATGCTGATTAAGGAATCATCTACAAAGCTTTCCAAAACTTGAGTTTTAAACCAAGACCTCTAGTTTATGTTAACAAGTGTTTAGTTATCATCAAGACTTTTGAGAACTAACAGAAAGGCACAGGGATTGGCATATGGTGGTTCACTTAAAGCCTCGGGACCTTTACGACATGGGTGATACTGATAATGTCATCTACGAGAGTGAGTTGTTCCAACCCGCTAGCTTCGAGAACTTCTTCCTCGACGGCGATGACAATTTACCTATAGTTCGATACGTTTTTTAATATACGCTTTATGAAATAATAACATTTAACTAAAGTTTTATTTGTATTCAAACATATTCAACTCAAAAGTAACATTTTATCCAAAAAAAATGTAGGGATGGTGACAAGGTTTGAGAGAGAAAAAATTATGCTTACAATTTAATCTATAATCTTATATATTTTGTTTTTAACAAAACTTATTTGTAGCTTACAATTTAAAATGTAATATTTTTTTAAAAAAAAAACATATTTGTAGCAACTTAATGGGGAAAAAAACACTACCAATATTAAATCATACAAAAAGCACAACATCAACCGCTACAAAATAGGTATGTAGATACTTATATATAAACACCCCTACCAAACCACATCTAATGTACTTCACTTTCGTTTTCTTCTCGTTTTCTCTCAAATTTCTATATTTTATCAAAGTGATTAAGTGTTTCAACAAGGTAAGTGTTATTCAACTGGATCAAATATTATAATTATCATTTTTTTGTTTAACATTTGTGATTCTAATTTTTTTTTTTATTCACAATTGTATGATTACTTTTTAACTTTCTTTTCACCTTCACACACTTTATTGCATCTACCTTCACACACATTATTCCATCTACTTTCACACACATTATTTTTACAATTAAATATTATTTAAATCAACCTACAATAAACTATACCTATATAATAAATATATATAATAAAATATCACTAAAAATACAAATTATTGATAATAAAATATATAATTAACTAAATATAATGATTGAAAAAATTTAATTTTTTTTTACGTTTATACATTTGAACCGCTACAGATATGAATTAAATTTTGAAATTGAAGAAAAATTTTTACAAAAAAAATGTCTGAATGATTTGTAGCGGTTCTTTAATCCACTACACCTCCAGGTGGAACAAAAGATAGAATGGCAATGGAAATTCCAGTCACCTGACAAAGGTTCATTTTGAACTTGCCCCAATCAAAATCAAGACTGTATCCTTCTTGGACAACAATCAGAAAAATCATTGGGACAAGAGAGATGGGGATTATTGAAAGGATCCTAACACATCGAGAAACAAAGGATTGGTGATGTTGTTTATCTGATCCATTCAGATTATCAAGCCTAGCATAAGAATGTGTGTTCAGATCCAGAATGATATCATGTTTTGAAAAAGGAGGAAAGAGTAATTTAAATTCTATACAAAAAATTGGGAATGGTAAATCCCAATAGGTGGTGATTTTTAACTTACTTCTCAATGTTAGTTATGGTTTTGATGATATATTGATTACTAACTTAAGCATTAGAGTTTGGAGTATAATTTCTTGCAGGAGATTCACAAAACTTGAATTTTGATGTTAAAAGTTATATACTCGAGTTTGGCGAATAAAACTTGAGTATCTAGACAGCAAAAAAAAAAAAAGAACTCACATCAACAAGAAGAAAGTACTCAAGTATGGGAAAGAAAACTAGAGTATTAATCAGGGAAGTTCAAAAGTTCACAATACACTTTTGCAGTCTACGTTAGTCATGTATTAGCAATACCCGAGTTTAGAATAGAATACTCAGGTTTGGGGTAGTTCAACTATAAGCATATGAAAAGTCACTTTTGAAAAACCGTTATTCGAAACTTTGGTTTGCCCTAGAAATCCTCTGCATTCCCTCACACCTTGCTTTTACCCGTCTCATTCTCTTATTACCAAAAATTTCTGCTAAAATCCCCACTAATGGCGCCAAAAAGACGAGTTCAAGAGCCTGAAGTCACTACAATCTCTTCTGGAACTTCAGAAGGTCCTTCTCACTCTTCCTCACAACAACCTGCCAAGAAGAAACGAATTGCCAGGAGCTTTTCTTATCGAGTAGCAAAGAAAACTGCGAAGAAAACCACATCATCTTCTACCAAGGACATTCCAACCCCTGAAATTCCATCACCATCTCCTCCTCAACATCCTATTCACATGAAATCTATTCCTGTTCATAAGGCCAAAAGAGGAAATTATTTTCTCCGTCAACTTGGAGTAAATGTTCTTGAGAAGTCTCCGGAAAAGACTCCTAAAGCACCAAAATCAAAAGAGGTTCACATCAATGAACCTTCTGAAACTCCTCAAAGGAAAAAGATTGATCCATCTGCTGCAATGAGAAAGGACAAGGAGCCAATTGTTGAAGAGAGATCTTCCTCTGGAGATTCTATACCCTCCTATCCACAGACCCACATTCCTACTGAAGATACATCTTCTAATCCTCCACCTGCCCTGGATGAAATCAACAAACATGACTCACCTCATGAGGATTTCAATACAGACAATGCAAGAATTTCTGTGGACTCGTTAGAAAAGTTCAGACAAACATATTCCAAGAAAGATTTATGTCCTCTGGTCTCTGTAGACCTAGAGAAAATCAAGGGATAATGTGGTATGGACCTATCCTTCTGGTTGAAGCCCTACATTTCTTATCTCTCGATTAAAACCCTTTTTTCTCTTACAATTGTCAGAATCTTTTACTTTAATTTGTTTAAAGAAAATCCGAAGGATGATGAGGGCAATGTAGTGGAAGAATGCTTCTCTTCTTCCATTAGGGGAGACAAAGTTACCATTTCTACTTCTATTTTAAACAACCTTCTTGGAATAAAAAAGCCCCCTCCTGCTCCAAAAATAAACTATTCCAACATTGAAGCTTTCAAAATTTTAAGACTTGGTATTCCTGTCCCTGATGATCAGATTGACAAGTTAACTTTCTCTCCTCTTGAAATGTCTCCTGAGTACCGAGTGTTATGGTACATATTTTCCAGGAATTTTCTACAAAAAGGAGGTAACTATACCAAATTTTCTCAAAGGGATTGCCCTGTGTTTGTTGCTTTTATCCAAAGAAAGCCATTCAATCTAGACCAATGGTTGTTTCAAGAAATTTCCAACTTCTGTTTTTCTCCTCGACCAGTATCCCACATTTCATTTGCTTGCCTGGTATCTGTAATTATTTTTCACAATAAAATCTGGCATCTCACTTCATCTGACTCTCTCAAATGGCCAAGTAGCTTTAGAAGATCACAATTGAATTACATGAAGATTGTCCCTAAGGCAGGCACTACCACAAGAACTATCCCTGTCCAGCCATCCTCTTCAAAGAAAACTTCAGTTCCTTCATCCTCTGCTGATTCATCTGCTGCTTCTTCTTCTGCGCAAGACAATTTAGATGATAAAATACAGAAGATGGTCGACAAGGCAGTTTTTGACATGTCCAAGAAACTTCAAGCTGAATTCAGTCAGACTATTGCTGGTATACAACAGTCTCAAACACACATTATAAATGAGCAGACTGTCTTCAAGATTCATTTACAGCAGCAAGATGCCAAGATGGATCATATTCTGCGACTGCTTGGTGCTTCACCTCCTTATCCATGATGCGCTCAGATTTGCTCTTCTTATTTTTTTTTTTTTTTTTGAAGATGACAAAGGGGGGGGAGAGAGTTAGAAATTAGGAACCATAAACTAAGTTTAGGAGTTAGTTTTGTGCTGAATTGCTAGGAAACTTTTTGTATCCAATTATTCTATCTCCTAACTAAGTTTTTTTGTACTTAGGTTTAAATTAACAAGCATGAACTTTTGTGATCAGTAATATACTGAACTTATAATATGTATAAAATACTCTTGCTTATCATATAAATGAAGTATCTCTATTATAGATTGTGTTAGATACTGTCATATTGAATTTATGATTTGCATAATTAAATTGGATATAATTGTATCAAGTTTATGCCTTGCATTCAACTGATAAACAAACTCATTAAAGCATAAACACTGAAGTGTCTGAAATTTCAAAGGTTTTGATAAACATCATGACAGAATCAACATTTACAAAACCAAGACATTGAACTTTTTCATAAGACTTATAATTATTTTTTCATAAAGTTCAAATGTTTTCAAGAAATTGAAGAGTTTCTGGTTTCCAGATGTTGTCATCATCAAAAAGGGGGAGAATGTTAGTTCTCTATGGGTTTTGATGATAACAATCATTTGTTGAATCAAGAATGAAAAGTTGTCTCGAAAAGTTGAAAACTTGCAAAATGAGGCAATACTCAAGTATTGGTAACAAAACTCGAGTATTGATGTTTAAAGAACAACTCAATGCACTTAACTTAAGTCAATATCGCAGTATTCAAATGAATACTCGAGTATTGGGAGTTACAGAGAGCATCGCAAGTTTTTTATTAAGGGAAACTCAAGTATTGACATGAAAACTCGAGTTTAGGCCCTTATGACTCTTCAAACAGTTTTTAGCTAAAAGTTGAAAACCTCAGTTTGGAAAACCACGGTTTTGAGTACTACGATTTGGAATTTGAAAAGACGGTTTTCCAACTTTGCTCTAGAATTTGAATGTTTTTATGAAAACTCGAGTATCACTGGAATACTCAAGTATTGAGTCAAGCAAAGAGGTTCTTAAAATTGAATTAGCTATAAACCTTGGTATTGAGAACCACAGTTTATCATTTACTCAAGTATTTTTCAGAGTTTCAAAACTAAGGTGAAAACTCGAGTATTGAAATTGAAACTCGAGTATTGAGTCACACAGAGAGTGATGAAATTTTCTAAGCCTTCAGTACTCCAGTATTGAGAGGAAACTCTGGTTTTGAAGTTTTGGACATTTACTCATCAAGAGTCCGAAACTCGAGTATTGGAAGAATACTCGAGTATTGGCTTAAGTTGATCAGGAACACCAAAGCTCAAATCGCGAGTCCTGTCTCTGGAAGGAGAAGACTCGAGTATTGTCTCAAAAACTAGAGTTTTGGCTTAAGTGCATAGTGGCAAACTCGAGTATTGGTCGCGCCTTCTG
Organism: Acacia confusa; assembly: GCA_037074495.1. Classification (NCBI taxonomy): domain Eukaryota; kingdom Viridiplantae; phylum Streptophyta; class Magnoliopsida; order Fabales; family Fabaceae; genus Acacia; species Acacia confusa. The sequence goes on along the minus strand of CM073504.1, from coordinate 6,880,982 downwards.
AGAATTCAAATTTGTGAAATCTATGTAATGCTTATGAAATTATCTGAATGATTTATATTCTTAATTATCATCATTATCAGATATGTTTAATGTGTTTGCTAGTGTATTTCAGCCTAATTACAGATGATTTAAAGAGATTAAAGGTTCTGATAACACAAAAGGCAAAGTCTTATCAGAAGCAATAAATGCACTTCACCAAACTTGCTGTGATCTCAACTACCAAGCCTTCCACGATGGAAAAAGGATAAAGAGACTTCCATTTAAGTGAGGACTGACAGTCCTAATGGACATAAATGACTAGAAGTCACTCTCTATCCTACAAGTCAAAAAACAAGCACAAGTGTAGAGAAATAAAGGACCAAACTGCTTCTAACTGAAAGGAAACTTCTCCAAAGGTCAAATGAATGCAAGCAACGGCTATTAATGTCTCTCTAAGTATAAATAGAGTTGCATTCAAGTCTCTACAAGGAACACAGAACCAAAAAACGAAATTGTATTAATTGTGTTTATTAGAGTGCTTCATTTTGTACAGAGTGTCGGTTGACACTATAGAGCTTCAGTGATCATTTATCTGCTCTGTAAGAAAGTATTTATCAATTGTATTTGATTAATTGTGAGGTATCTCAAGTCGGGAGACTTGGAGATTTGGGAGATCATTGATTACAACTTGTAAGGGGGAGCAAGTTCTAGAGAGAGAATTGCTTCAAAGTTACAGAGTGTGTAATCAAGTGATTATAGTGAAAAGCTCAGGACGCTTGAGGACTGGAAGTAGGCCAAGGAGTTGGGCCGAACCAGTATAAACTATTATGCATCGCTATTCTTCCCTGCTCTCTAAGTTTTCATTCGATTAATCACTAATAGTGGGAAAAATGCAAAAATTTTCAGAATCCCCAATTCACCCCCCTCTTGGTGATCCAGCTTCTTTAACACTTACTACCCGTAAGGTTACAATCAAATTCTCAACTTAAGGTCACCCAACCTTAAGTAACTCTCAAATAGAGATTGATTTACAGTAAACTTCTCTCTAAGAAGTGGATAAATGATCACTGAAGTACATAGGAATTCATTTCACTCTTTCTAAGTTCAGCTAAGAAGACATGAAAAATAGAGTGAAGAGAAGATTAAGAATTTCGGCATTATAACTGTATAAGCTTACTCCTCCACCTTCTTGTGTTTTGAATCCAGCTCTATTTATAGATGAAGGCCTTCTAACCATTGGAGAATATATAGAGCCATTAAAAATGAAGATGTTGAGAGTTCAGCAGATGGAAAAACTAGCCGTTATTTGCTTTTTGGGACTTGACAGGTCAACATCTTGAATTCCATGAAATCCCTCATTTAATCATCTAGAATGTATCCACAAATGTTGTAAATGATGTTAAGAAATAATACAACTCATTTGGGAAAGATTCTGGTTGATCTGGATTAGATTCAGGATTTTTATTTTTCTGATTTTTCTGATGCTTCGCTGTAAACTCGAGTTTTGACTTCAATACTGCGGTATTGAGCTTATCTCATTACCTCAGATTCATCTCTGTATGTCCTATACTCGAGTTTTGCTTCCCATACTCGAGTATTGAGGATCCTCTAACGTTCATAGCTCTCTGTCTGAACTATACTCGAGTATTTATTCGTAAACTCGAGTTTTCACGTTGTTCTAGACTTTGGTTGCTTTCTGACTTCATATCGCTTCAATTTAGCAAACCACTCATCCCCATATATCTCTTTGAGTCTTCTTCAAAATGCAACAAGATTCAGATCCAAACTCGTTGTGATCTATCCATTAGGATTTGATGAACGAAGACTTTTCTTTTACCAGTGTTTTTGGAACGTCTCGCTCAGTCAATCAACTTTTAAGGAGCATATCTCTCTAATCTAATCTTCATTTTTGTTGAATCAAGTCTTGATGGAAAGTCTTATGAGTCTTCTTTCCAATGCCACCGATTTCAATTCATTCCGATATGTAGATTATGAATTATACTCAAAACACTGAAGCTTGGTCTGAAGTGTGGCGTGAATATTTGATCCAACTTTCTAAATTCACTACTTTCTCATTTTATCTTCTTTGAACGTGAAACTTGGTCAAGATGACGCATTAGATGTCTAGTTTTAGCCAAATTTGATTTCACCTCTATCCGATGTCTGCTTCAAGAGATATCATCGAATTACCAGACCTCGCCCATTCTGATCGTGGAGCAGAGGTGAGTAGAGTTGCTGAAGGAGCTGGAAACTCGAGTTTTGTCATGTCCAGAAGCGCTAGAGAAGCTGAGAATATCCCAAACTCGAGTATATAAGTTCCATAGTCGAGTATTCACTTCGATATTCAAGTTTTGACTCTTTGATGCCCAAACCTTGGTTTCCAAAACCTCAGTTTTCCAAACCACAATTTTCTCATCTAGAAGCCAATTTTTTAGTTAAGCTTATATACTCGAGTTTTGACCTGGAAACTCGAGTATTTACTTCCAGAACCCGATTTTCACTGTCTTTAGCCCTGAAATGAGTTTCTCCAATCATCCATTTAATCATGAAGACTTATGATATCAATCTAAAACCTTGTATATTGATTTTTCTCCATCTTTTTGACAAGATCTTCTATTTCTTTCTTCTCTTCACATGATCATTCTTCACAACTCTATTCTTTCTTCCTTCTTCTCTTAAGCATTCTCCATAGGCATATTTGAGCTGATTTTGGACTTGATATCCTCATTCTAACCATCATGATTAATTTTTATCATTTGACTTCAGCTCATCATCTTCTGCAAGTTCTTCATTCTTCAATATCTCATTTGCTTCATTTTCTTCAATTTCTTGATCATTCATCATAATTAAATTTGAACTGATCTTGAGTAAGGATAATCCAATCAATGGAGTCTTTCTTCTTCAATCTCTCCTCTTCTTTTTCTTCTCTTCCTTTTCCTTATCCTCATCTACATTCTTGAACTCATTGATCTTCTTCATGATTGAGAGTTACAACATTGATTCTACATTAAAATTCAAGAATTCATTAATGAAGAAGATAAATATATTACTCAATCTTTTTGCTCTTATTAATGGCATATATATAAGACATCATCAAAACTTAATTATATCCAACAAGATTCAGAGTATCAAGGTCCATATACGGTAAATAATTATTAAAAGGCAGAATGAAAAGCATAAACATAAATAGGGTATTAGCCAACAAGTAATAAGGAATGGAAAGAGTATGCAATTAGGCCATTGGATAAAACATAGTTGCCTACGGCTTATTTAAATAAACATATCCTGTTGCAAACCAAAGACCAATTAACACACCTGTCCTAATATCAGTGTGAGAATTGTGATTACTTCTTTTGTCCCTCCAAATGCCAATATTCATCTTTCACCACAACATCCATTGCTTCTCTGTTGAATCATCCTCCCACCCCCAACGTCTTTTCACTATATGTAGATATATATTTTTTATTTCCATTTTCCTTTTACAAACATGACTCTTTTCATCAATATGTAATATCCACCGTGCTCATTCTTTTCTCTCTTTCCATTGACTACATATTTGACAGTCAAAAACCCATTATCTATATCTATTTGTGTTACTTACAATTCCTCCAACATCCTTTTATTTTCCTTGTTTATTTTTTTGTGCACAGTTACATGAGCCACTGTTTACGTGAATACATAAATATCATCAATAATTGTTTTGATAGTCCATATAAGATATTTTTACATAATTATAACATTTGACCATTTTTATTTTTAACTTTTTTAAAATCTTACAATCCGACTAAAAAAATTATATAAAAGAATAAAGGGAGGGGTATCAAACAACAAAGAGAGTCCATCTAATTAGTAGATATGTACCATTTAAAGTTGTGGTCTTGGGACTCAAATATGTTGATCAAGGTGGTCTCTTTGACAAGTGAAAGAAGTATCATTAATAAATTATGAGACTTTTTTTATATTATTATTTTTAATTGGGACTTTATTAGCATTTTCCTTTTCTTCTTTTGATGAATATGTCTTACTTTAAATTTTAGCTCAAGAGATGTGTGCATTAAGTAACTCCCCCCTTTTTTAAATAGCATTAGTCATGTATTTACATATGATCATGTATGACCTAGTTTGCCATGGATATGTAGTACCTTTTCTTGTTTATTTATAATCAGTTGCCCCATCTTTTGTGTTTAAGATTGGTTGAATTGATGCTGATTATGGTTTATTTATTTACAAAAGTTTGTTCAACAACCTTGCTGCGCGATCAACTAGAGTTGTTAGAAAAAATATTGTTGTGACACTATGCAAGTTGGAGAAAATCTTTCCCCCAAGGTTCTTTAACTCAATAGAGCATTTGCCTATCCACCTTCCTTATGAAGCTAAAGTTGGAGGGCCCGTCCAATATAGGTGGATGTAACCATTTGAAAGGTATTGAATTTTGTTTATATCAGTGCACAATAAATTTAAGTTATCAACATTAAATAATCTTTTGGGTGGAATTCTCCATATGTAAGTTCCTCTATACCTTGAAGCAAAAGGCATGAAACAAAGCTCGGGTTGAAGCATCTATATGTGAACCTTATATTGCTGAAGAGACGACCATGTTTTGCTTGCACTACTTTGAGCCAGGGTGTTCCACCAAGGATAACAAGACCTATTAGAAATTACGATGGTGCAGAACCGGATTTGCCAACAATTTCAATTTTCAATCATCGAGGAAGACCTTCTGGGGAGTGCAAATTATGTTTCTTGGAGGATGAAGACGTGAAAACCGCAACCACATTCATTCTAATGAATTTTGATAAGGTGCAACCATATATGAAGTAAGGGATGCTAAGTTTCCATAAATTAAAACTTATATTAAATATATGCATGATTAACACCATAACTTGATATGCAGTTTTTTCGTTCAAACATTAAAGGAAAAGGACCCTCGAATAACAAACAATAAAATAGAAGCTCAAATCAATGCTAGATTTGCATCATGGTTTAAAGATCATGTAAGTACTCAATGTTATGAATAAATTACCTATAACAAACCTTATTTGACATGAGCTTGATTAATTTCACTTAGGTTGAAAATCTTGCCAACAATATTGAAGATTCATTTTTACATGACATTGCTTGGGGCACAAAGAGAAGAGTGAGATCATGGCCTATGTACTTCGTCAATGGGTACAAGTTTCACACATCCGAAGTTGCCCTTCATAAATCAACCAACAATAGTGGTGTCTGCATTAAGGGAACTGACTATGAACAAGCAGAATATGACTTCTACGGCATTCTACAAGAGATTGTTGAACTTGAATATGCGAGAGTACCTATGAAGAGAGTGGTGTTGTTTAAATGTGACTGGTTTAATCCAACACCAAATTGTGGTACCAAAGTTCATTTGGAATATGGGACTGTTGAAGTTCATGCATTACGAAGGTACAATAAGTATGACCCGTTTATTTTGGCCCAACAAGCAATGCAAGTATACTACATGCCTTATCCTTGTTGTCGTCAAAAGGAAAATTGGTTATATGTTATTAAGATCAAGGCTCGTAGCATCATTGACAGTCCCGCATCTGAAGCAATTGTGGGGCCATTGCAAGTGGATGAACTTGAAGTCTTACTGTCGGTAATTGCACATGAGGACGAAGTCACTTTGCCAATACATGACACTGTTGCATCTGAACTTCACTATGAATACGTGAATATACCAGTGGATAACATGGAGTATGAAGATGATAAAGACCAAGAAGAAGAAGAAGATGATGATGATGATGAAGATGATACAGATGACGAGGTTGAAGATGTTTATGAAGACGAAGATGAAGACAAAGATGGGGATGATGACAAAGACAGAGATGAAGATGAAGATGAAGATGATAATATATAAAGTATTAGGTTTTAGAAATTGTTTTCTTTTTCCATTCTTGAGGTGTTTATTTATTGCATTGACTTGTAATTTATTCAAATTTTTATTCTTTCAGATTTGTCATGGTTTATTACTTTTTTGTTACTAACTGAACTCTCACAATGAATTTGTAGATGTCTGGCCATAGCTCACAATGTTATAGTCGCTAATCAAGTTCTCCACAATCTTCGATTCCTCAGCAACGTCCTAGGTTGTCTATTCCTCCTATGACAACTACTACTTCATCTATACCTAAGGTAGTTAGACCATCATTACCATTTGTATCATTGCCTCAATTACATGATACACCTAGCCCTCCTCTACTCGAAGTCCCATCTACAACCCAAGTTTCATCTCCTCATATGCCATCTCCTGAAACAGAATCTTCGCACCCCCACACTACACAAGGTTCTAGTCGTACATTATCACCTTGGGGGCGTGATCCCGTGGACGGTCGAACATGGATATATCCCAAGAAAAAAACATAAGTCGTCAGTTTCTTAAACTATTTTCTTGCATAAAGTAGTATATCATAAAGCCTTTTTGAAATTTACAATGGTATTTTTACAATTTTTTTCTAGGTTCAATCCTGCTGTTTGTACTGTTCAGGAAATAAACCCTATCATTCAAGGGAAATTTGACTATCCCTGTCATTGTTGGAAAGCTACACCTGCCAATTATAGGCAAAGGTGGTTTGAAGAATGGTTGGTATATCTTATCCCTTATATTTGTATTTCGTCTAATTACTTCTTCATTTTATTTTTATTCTTTATCTTTTTTCTTTCTAAATTATGCAGAGAAAATATAAATGGCTGCCGGAATATGATGGTGATGTCAAGAGAATTTGGAATGCGAAGTGTTCAGAGATCTTAAGAGGAACAATGTATACCGTTAGGCACGAATTGATTCATAAGAATGTTAGAGCTAAGTGGATTCCACACAAAGTGATGGATCAGTTAGAGAGCTTGTGGAGATCACTGGGATATCTGAGAATTTGTGAGACAGCAGTGGCAAATCGAGCATCTAGCAAAGGAGGTACTCAACACACAGGGGGTAGTATTCCTAATACCGAGCATAAGAGGAGGATAGTAAGACTTTATCTTCAAATGATTCACTCATTATTTATTCAATCCTTCTTGTAATACATCTCTATAAATACCTAAATACCTGCAGACTGAAAATTTGAGCCTTTAATCTTTGAAGTGTTCAAAAAGACTCATTATAATGAGAAGATTGGACAATTTGCGGATCATCGTGCAGATGCAATTCATGTAAGTTGTTCATGTCATTTATGTTTAATTATGTGACAAATTTTGAATTTGGATAGAGTTAAGTGAGTATATAATTAATTGATGATACATTCCTTGCGTCAAGTAAGTATATTGGATAGAATACTCTGTATATGAAATAGTGGATGCATTATTATCATTATCATAGTGTTTCTTTATTGGATAACATTCTAATTGCAAATATATGTAGGCCCCTCTGAAGATAAGCAGCCAATCATAACTTCTCTTGGAAACTGAAGTCGCAAACCAAAACAAAATTCAGAAAGAGAAAATACGTAACAATAAGAAATTCCTTATGTTTTTTTTTTTTTTTTTTGGTTTTTGGTTATGTCTACACACTACAGAAAAATCTAACACATCATTCATAGCTTAAGTTTTTGCATGTGAACGGTGGCTGGTTTTTTTTACCATTTTATTGTTCAAGAATTGCTATAAGATCATCCACCAATATATCCCAAAATGGTTCGATTTCTTTCTTGCCTGTATGAATCAGTTGGTTGTCACACACACAGGGAAAAATATTGACCCCCATGGCTATTTTAGGCTTCAGATTCTGTGTGACTATGTACATGGTATATATGAATATTTATTTATTGTTTAATAGATAAAATATTGATCTAGGTGTATTGCTTGACAGAGATTGCATTTGGGATTTTAGCTAATTGATTCAAGCTCTCCACGTTCAACATTTTCGTTTCTAGCTTCAATTTAAAGTATTCATATTAAATATGTTACTATTTAGATAATCAGTTTTCACCAAAATGTGAAATAAAAAATATTTAGCTGATGAATTTTTAGACCGTCCATCTGCCATTGGCCTCATGCAATGTAATAGCTGCCTTCTTCCAAATCTGCTTGTTTTCGTTTTATGTATTTGATTACTGGGTAGTTGTAATTAAATATCTCCATGCCTCATGCTTGCAAGTTTGTTTGTGTTTGCCAAGGCATCTGTTCTATTGCCCTTATTCTATGTACTTTATTTGCAGGATGAATTTATGAGGCGTAAGGTATGTATCAGCTTGGAGGGAGGTACAGTCGAATCTAATGAGGATGAACTTAATTTGTGGTTAGAGATCACTGGTGGTAAGAACAAGAAGGGTCGAATCTATGGGCTTGGATCTGAAAATGAAAATATTGGTTGTTCTTCATCATCTCCTTCCATCAGCTCTACCATGGATTCTAACACTCAACCATGGTAAATGGAGATGACCAAAATGAGACAAGATTATGCAAACTTGAAACAACATAATACAAACCTTCAACATGGTTACAACTCGATTATGACAGCATTGCAAGCATTGGGGATTCACCTACCTAATCTCCCTAACCCTTCAAATGATGAGGCTCCCTCTAGTACCAATGCAAATGAAGATGAAAATGATAGTTGACAATTTTCATAGCTTTTTGATCAATCAAACTTGTGATTGATTACATTTATTTGCTAGTTTTTAGTTCATAGCTTTTTGATCAATCAAACTTGTGATTGATTACATTTATATGCTAGTTTTTAGTATTTAGTGACTTTGAATTGTGACATTATATTTATCCTTGTTTAATTTATTAGTAATTACTTTGACCTGCTTAATTTTTCTCCTTCTATGAACATGTTTATTTTCTCATTTAAGGGAGTTCAATTATTTTTTAAAAAAAAAATTGCCTAAAAAATGGAGGTTCAAAGAAATAAATCAATTTAAATTTCTTACGGAATTAGAGACGGAATTCCGTGGGAAATTTTCGACAGAAAGTGTGTCCGTGGCTAATCTTTTTTGCCACGGTACTTTTTCCGACAGAATATATTCCATCGGAAATAATTTACCGACAGAATTCTGTCGGTAAACAGAATTACCGACGGAATTCCGTCAGTAATTTCCGTGGGTAATTTTCCTTTTTTTTTTTTGTAGTGATTCTAGTATGCTCTACACTTACCTTTTGAAGGGGATCATGTGTATCAAAATGAATGGCTGAAAAATGCTTGAGATGACGTTGACATGGTATGTTATGTGGCTATCCTTACAACCTTCAATAAATGGTGGTGTGTAAAACATACCGTATATATATGCTTTGCGTGACTACAACAAGAAGCATGAATGGTGGTGTGTATGTGTACATAATGGAAGAATTTAGGGAAATGACCCCAAGAATCCAACAAAAATAATATCAGAAAAGTCTCATAACTTGTCAATAATGACTCATTTCACTTGCTAATAATTATTATTTCACTTGTCATTAACAAGCTATAAACTTTTCTAATATTATTTTTTTTGGTTGGGGCCTTGTGTGTCATTTTTCCAAGAATTTATAATGTTTATTGTGAGGAAACAATTTGAGGCAGTGATTAAAGAACCGAACTGGACCAGTTGATTGAACTTGTTAATGACTCAGTTTGGACGAGAAAATTGTTTTTGTTTTTATAGTTAAGCCGTGTTAGACAAGAGTTGAGTCGCTAGAACCCGGAGTTTGTCAGGAACCAGAATGGTGTTTATAAAACTTGACAATTTTTTTACTAATGGGAAAAAAAAAAAAGAAGCTGAATTTAAAAAAAAAAAAACCATAAAAATTTAAAAATTGACCCTCTCAAAAAATTCAATATATTTTCAGATTATTTGTTGCCATACGGTGTTAATTGGAAAACTCATATATTATGATATTGTTATGTTAATAACTAAACTTATTATGGATATATTTCTTTTATATATATTATATGCATATATAGAATTATTTTTATTATATTTTTTTTTAATTATTATGTCACCAGTTTAACCGTATCCAACCAGTTGAACTATGAGCTAGAATTGTGAACCGTTAACTATATTTTCTAGTTCAATTCCTGATATAGCTTTTAAAACATTGCTTTGAAAGAAAAAAAAATATGTTCTAAATGTCACATGAATTAATCAAATATATTAATGAAATATATTAATATTTTTGCAGTAATGTGAGTTTTCATTTCATGCAAACACATTATAATATGAATAATCAGTGCATTTAAGAATGAAAGAGCCCCCTGAATCGTAGTCCCTACATAACACAATAATTTCATGCAAGTGGGGTGACCATGGATGGTGATGATGCTCCAAAATGAAAGTGAAAAAACAACAAAAAGGAGATAATGTTAAAATTAAATACGGTTTGACAAAATGCAGTTCCCTGCCAAGTCCGATGGTATTTTATATAATTAAAGCATGTGGGAGAGGGAATAAAAACAAAAGAAAAAATCATCCGATATGAAAAATAAGAAAATTAAATACTGAAATGTACTAAATTCAATTCAATACAATTTTTACTTGCAAATGAAAATTGTTATGTTTGCCTTGTAAATATGAAATTTTTAAGATATTTTTGTATTTAACTTTCTTAAATAATTTTTGAAAATAAAAAATTAACTTGAAATAAGGATGATATAAAAAAATATTTAAATTTATTATGTTCGTTTTTTCTTCCTATTAACTCACAACTCATTATAACGTTCATACAGAATTTGAACTGACTACTTCACATTAAATAAAATAATAATAACGAAGAAGTTCAGTGCCACAAGGCTTCGTAGCTCCGACCATAATCCAAAATATTTTGACTTTATAAATTTTCAGTCCATTGATAACATAAAAAAGATTTGCACTTTTACATGAAATAATGTTGTTTTGAAAAATTGAATAAAACGTGACATAAAGGTCAGCCAATGAATCAAAACAAATAATAAAAATTTACATTGAAAGAGTTGACATAAAATTCAATATATCCTTATCATCATATTAATAAATATTTACACAAGTGATAGCATTCACATATATAATTATAAATGTGAAATATGTAATTTATTATCTCAAACGTTATTCAATTTCACGTAACTAAACTAGAGATGCTAGAAAATATATACTCTCCGGTGTGACTTATATATAAGGTCTCCCTCTAGTCCAAATTATAAGAAGTTTCCAACAAATTCATACACACTAATAAAAATAGTTAAAATCATTAAAATTGTAATAAAATTTAAGTGATTTTTAGTATTAGCCTGGTTAATTACAATAAACTTCTCTATCATGTATTAATTTCTACTCTCTCATTACTTTTATTAAATATGACCATATATGAAAAAAGAAATATTTAATACTCATTAAAATATCAAAATGTCTTTTAAAAAGGACCAAAATTTTCTTCTAAAAGAATTCTTATAAAATGGATCAGAGAGGGAGTAACAACTAACCAAGTCACATCCATCAAAATATTAGTTAAAAACAATAAATGTGGGGAAAAAAATATAACTTTTTTCTAAGTATATCCTTATTTAACATGATGAGTGATACAGAATACTCATCCGACGTCCTTATTTATAAGGCTTTTTTTTTAATAGGTTTGTTCCTTTTCTATTAGGTCCTCTTTGAGTTTGTATAACTAAAAAATAAATTTTTACCATTTTTACCCTCGATTAATTTCATACATTGCATTAATTAAAATGTTAACTCATTCCCTTTATTATCTCTCATTTTCTTTATTTTCTCACTACTCACATTATCTTTTCCTCATATATTATCTTTTTTTATTATTATTATTACTCTCTCTCTCTCTCTCTCACTCTCACTCACTCTCTCTCTCTCTCTCTCATTCATTCATAGATAAGGGCATATTTAGAAAAATATATTTCCTACTTATTTATTATTTTTAACTAATTTCATTTTTTTTATTGAACACCACAATTCAATTAAAATGACCATATATATAAAAACAGAAGGAGTAAATGAGAAAAGAGATTAATGGAAAAACTAAGAGAAAATTAAAATTAATTAATAATAAAAATAGAAAAGGTGCATTAAATTTTTAAACAAGCACAAATATTTATTTATATGCAGGACCAATTCCATGTCTGAGAATATTCCATATATATAGAAGGGGATGAAGTATAATTAATCAATACGAGGCCCCATGCATAATGCAGCCAAAAACCTCGCGTGAGATAATTGTTTCCCCACTTCACTAGAACACAAAATCTGTGAGCCCAAGTTTCTATCCTATTCTCATGGCTGTCCACCACTAACCCTCTGTATCCGTCATTTTCCTTCCTCTTCCATATGTTCACACTTCACATACCAAACACTAAAAATTACTATGACTGATCCTCGATTTTACAAACTAGATTGATTTAGCGATAAAAAGAGTTAGTCCCCATAATAAGATGAATCAAGGTTTGAATCATCATTAAAAACCCACTCAAATTTCAACAAATTCTCATTAATTAGTTATATTTAATGTCTGACTGCGTGTTGAACAAGATTATCTCTTGTGGAAAAATGCGCATGCACAAGAAGAGATTAAAACTAATTCTCAACTTGTGTAGGAGCAAGCTGTGTCACGTAAGTTCATTAATTAATTGATATGAACAATACCAAGAAGTAATTAAATTCATCGTACTATATATATAATTGCACCTTTCGATTATCTATCCAATAATATCAATTGTGTTTACATATATTGATGTAGCTTGTTATATATTAAATAATCCTAAACCCCACTTGATCCATCACTGCCTCTATTGGTCTTCAAATCAACTTTGACTTCTTCAAAATTTTCAAATATATATCCTTCGATGCATGCACATATTATTGTGGACGCTGTTGATCTCTTACGCCCTCCAAATAATGCTCAAATCGAATCCAATACTACCAAATATTAAATAATACTTCCACAGACATAGTTGGAGAGTTTTTATTGGTCAAAAATATAAGATATATTTGACATATTTATCAAGTTTTTCCAAAATTAGTGTGATTGATATTTCCTCAACAATAACTAAGTAGGGGATAGAGGGTGGGAATTATAGAAAATGGTTATGGTGTTTTAGAAGGGGAAAAAAATTTATATTAATTTAACCAACTTTCTTAATCTAATCAAATTTATAAATTAAGTCTTACATTAAGGATCAGATAAATATTATATACAACAGTATACTAAGTGACTCTAAAATAATGTCTACTTTTCCATTTATAAGATTGCGTTTTTATATTTTGTTTTTAAAAAATGAGGGCGTTATCATAAACATTAGATGGAAGAGGAAAAAGCCAACGAAGTTTGGTTTATTCGGTAAAAGGTTGGCTCATAAGTAGAGTCAAATCGGACCGATGTGAGGGCCTTGTTGAAGGGTGACCTGTAACTACTTTTGTAAGTGCTCTTTAAGCTTAGGGCATGCCTTAGTTCTAGTGAGCCCGAAACTTAACTCATATAAACTTTTTTCAATTTTTCAATAAGAGGAAATGATTGAAGAGGAAGGGATCGACGTTAGAAACCCCAAACCCACATTTATCGCACTTGGTTTTGGAAACATTAGCCGTCTTCTCTTACTCATTGTTGATTCTCCAAGTTCTTGACCCCACAAATTAAAGCCTCAAAAACCCTATAAATTATAACCGCAACTTCTTCATCGCCAATCTTATCTCTCATCATTGAGTTCAAATAAATAAATTAATGGAGGCTTCTGGTTTCTCCAACAGCCTAAGGTTTTTGTTATTGTTATTTTACGGTGCTGTGGCTTTACTTCTTGTGAGTGTGCATGGCCAAGGGACACGTCCAGGGTTTTACTCAACGTCGTGCCCTAAAGCTGAGTCAATTGTGAGATCCACCGTTCAAGCTCATGTCAAGTCAGATCCTTCTCTGGCTGCTGGCTTATTGAGGATGCACTTCCACGACTGCTTCGTCAAAGGCTGTGACGCGTCAGTCCTCGTGGCCGGGTCCGGGACGGAGAGAACCGCTGGGGCAAACGGCGGGTTGAGAGGGTTTGAGGTCATTGACGACGCCAAGACACAGCTGGAGGCTGCATGCCCTGGTGTTGTGTCTTGTGCTGACATACTTGCCCTTGCTGCTCGCGATTCTGTTGTTCTGGTAATTAACTAACTGACTTTAGTTACAGTTACTACTGACAGTGGTCGTATTATTGTGTCTACGTACGTGAGGGGAAAAATAAGAAGGAAAATTGCATTTAGGTCCCAGACAATAGAAAAAATGAAAAGTGGTCCCCAAAAATATCAAAATTGCATTTTAAGTCCTATGAGACATTTTTGCAATAAATTCAAATTCCTAATAAGTCCAAGTGCATTTATTGACATGTTCAGATGCAGCTGACTGATAAGTTCAGGTGCAATCCACTGACAAATCTAGAGGCATTCATTGACAAGTATATGCGCATCCATTGCCAATTCAACAATTGAAATTTATTGTACAAAAATCTCATGGAACTTAAACATAATTTTAAAATTTTCAGGGATCATTTTATCATTTTTCTGTTGCTTGGGACCTAAATGCAATTCTTTCAAATAAGAATGATGACATGGTTGATAATAAATGCAGAGTGGAGGGGTAAAATGGGAAGTTCCTACAGGGAGAAGAGATGGGAAGGTATCGAAGGCATCAGATGTCAATAACTTGCCGACTCCTTCAGATCCTGTTGATCTCCAGAAAAAGAAGTTTGCTGATAAGGGCCTCAATACTCAAGACCTTGTAACTCTTGTTGGTAACTTCGCTCACTCCAACCCTCATAATTCATTAATTCTTGAAAACTAGGTTGTCATAAAGTTTATGCTTTAAATATTTATATTAAAAAACAAAATATATAAGAAGTCATATTCACAAGTTAATTCATGATAAAAGATAGGGAAATTTTCACTTAACACTCACAAGAAAATAATGCATTTGTTTTATTACAAAAAAAAAAAAGGTTTAATTGTCACCAAAGCTAAGGCAACGGGTCACCAATAGTCACAAGGCTAGAGCTGCATCTGATGGCCGGCCATTGAAGCTTTGGTGCCAGCCAGAGCTTCAACCACAAGATAATTTGTCTTATTTAAATAATTATTCTGCTGTGCATGAAGAGTTGCACAATTACAAATAAGACTTGTTAATTTTTGTTATTCTTATGTTTATTACACTTGTTCAGTTTTTGTTGATTATTACATTTGTTTATTAGGAGTTGGACACTTACAAATAGAACTTATTCACAATATGTTTTCTTGTTAATCAATTAAAAAAATAAAGCAAGAGCATTAATATGTTTTCTTATTCATAATATGCTTTATTGTCAACAATCAAACCCTACTTTTTAAAAAAAAAATAAAGCAAGAGCATTAATATTTTTTTACACATCAAGCTTATTTTCATTTTAGTCTATAAAGGGTGCAATGAAATTTCAGAATATCTTTTTGTAATTGACAGAATTAAAATTAGTCACAGGGGGGTTAAGTGAAATTTTTCCTAAAATATACTAATCCTTACTGTCCTTAATATAAGACCAATTTATCTAATTTAATTAGATTAATGAAGTTAATTAATGTAGTTAATATAAAATGTTTTTTCTTAACACCTTGATTATCTTCCTTAATTTTCTCTATCTTTTACTTGATTATTAATAAGGGTAAATTAGAAAAAGATTAGTAAATATAAGAAATATGACTTATATTTAGAATCAAGATCAATTTCACAATAGAGTTTTATATTAAGAACTAAATGGAGTAGTATTTGGCTAGTAATGATTTGTTAAAAGGCTACAAGTGGTTGACACAAGTCATAAAATATGCATGTCTGGTGATAATTCATGATAAATTATTTAGACCTTTAAAATTATTTAGGAGAATGGGAGGAAAAGTTCCCTGTAAAATTTTATTAATGTGACTGACTTAAATTAAATTATTTTTATTCTATAGTACATAATCTTATGAGTATCAATATTGTCTACATATAAAAATTTATCAAGTTTTTCTTATCAATGAAATTTTTAATGAACAATTTTTCCTCAAATTTTTTGATCATTTAATTTGAACTGTTGCCACCATTCAAAGATTTTTATTTTTGATTCTGTAGGTTAAAAACTCAAAATAGAAAATCAATTTAAATATGATTTTCATTTTATGTTTTACACTCGTTTAAATAAAAATGTTAAAAAAATAATCATAAAAAAAATAAAGTCTAGACTGTTCATATCAACATAAATAGATAAGCATGGTGTGTTCATCCTTTAAAAAAAAAAAAAGGAGAAAAGACCCTATTATAAAATTAATTGATGAGAAGGACTTAAATTAATATACTAGCTAGTACTTTTTATGTACAAAATTCACAAAGTATTAATATTCTATATGTATAAAAATTTATCTGGTCTGTCTCATCAATTAAATTTCTAATGGAGAACTTTTCTCTAAATTTCCCCTTTTTTTAATTTAAATGACAAGTAAATACGTTTGCAACAAACAAATTTGTATATATTGTATTGGAGGAATTTTTTCAAAATAAGTATATATATAGAGATAGATTCTAACTCCGTTATTTATTTTTCTCCCATATTTTACAAAGTAGCGGTATAAAATCCAAAATTCTGCTCGGCGCTCATGGTTTCTTTTCTGTTTGATTGCTTATCTTGAGGAATTTCAATGTTCGGCTTGTGATCAACAACTAACAATTTATACTAATTATTAACCATATAATAAACCATTACAAAATTTTGCTCAATTTATATTATATATAAAAATACAAATTGACCATATAATAAACCATTAGGTATGAGCCTACCTTTTTTTTTTTTGTCTTCGTCTCTAAATTACTATGAACATACAAGATTTTGGAACTACATCATGCATTTAGCTTTCACATGTTAATTAATGAATTAATATTTGAATATGAAGGAGGACATACCATTGGAACTACAGCGTGCTTATTCTTCAGCAACAGACTCTACAACTTCAATGGAAATGGTGGTCCTGACCCTACCATCAACCCTTCCTTCCTACCTAAACTCCAGGCGCTTTGCCCTAAAAACAGCGGCAGCTCAAACCGGGTGGCGCTCGATTTCGGAAGCCAAAACCGGTTCGACACGTCTTACTTCAGTAATCTGAAGAAGGGGCAAGGAATTCTGCAATCTGATCAGGAACTATGGAGTGATGCTTCCACAAAGCCCTTTGTTCAAAGTTACTTTGGAGGGAACAAATTTAATGTGGAATTTGGCAAGGCCATGGTCAAAATGAGCAACATTGAGGTCAAAACTGGTCAAAAGGGTGAAATCAGAAAGAAATGTTCTGCTATCAATTAGACTAGTTTAAATGTTGGGGCTTCTCTCCAAATGAAATGATCTAAACTTGTATATAAGTCAAACTTAGATTAAGTTACAAGTAAAAGCCACAGCAAAGCATGGCTTCCCAAAATTAGGGTTCTGAGTTAATGTATGGTTTTATAGGGTTACACTCTGCTTTCTATCTATCAAGTGTAGAAATAAAATAACGGCAAAGTATGTAGAAAGTCAAATATTCTGAACATGATTGGATTTTTGCATCTAGTAGCTTAGCTTTTCCCCCCTAAACCCAGAAAAGCATTCTCTAATGACCAATTCAGTGGCACTGGATGTCTCCATTACCTCACAGTTGAGTCCAAGCGCATAGTTCTTCATTTAATCTTGAGTTAAGGTGCAAAAATACACATGAGCTTTTTCCCCATAAGTAAAAATACACATATACTTTTTTGAGGAGAAAAAATATACATGGGTTATCATTTTGTAGCAAAAGTCACATCCCACCATTAAGTCACTGTTCACCATGATAAGAGAGAAAGAGATGAGGTGAACAGTAACATAACGGTGGTAAACAATGACTTAATGGTGAGATGTGGCTTTTGCTCCAAAATGGTAATCACGTGTTTGTATTTTTGCTCCTCAAAAAAGCATATATGTATTTTTGCTTCTAGGGAAAAAGCTTATGTGTATTTTTGCACTTTAACCCTTTAATCTTTCTATCTGATGTTGACAGCTGAACCCACGATGATCACAAAATGTGAATATAAATTGCATCAAGCACACAAGATCATAATTGGAAGCTGAAAAGGAAGGTTCAAAATTATTTTCACCAAACATTATCATTTGGTTGGTTTTAGTTTGAGATGCGTGGCACGTCTTCCTTCCTTTCACAATTTAAGCGCCATATAACGGAACAACGTCGTTTCATTTCTAGGAAGGTGAAGCCTGAGGCGGCCACGCAAGAGGGAGGTTGAAAGAAACTACTGGTTCAGAAATAGACCAGTCTGAAGCTTTGCATCTCATGAGCACCCATCTGACACAGAATCATTCTCTCAATCACTGAACTGAACCAAACTAATATGCTACCTTCTCAGACGAGATTGAGTTGATACATTCGAACTCTTTTCATGAGATCGAAGCTAACCGTTACATTGATTTCTTGCGACCTAAACTAATATGGTTATCAAATGGAAGTTGATGCTGTCATCATAACGTTATTCCTGCGACCTTCTCATATATTTACACTCTATGGCGTAAAATCACTTAAAATAAATTATGGTCTTTTAAAGGGGGTTTAATGTTTCTGCTTTGCTTTAAAGTAAAAACATTTTATCTGTTTTAATTACATAAAAGTGAGTGGATCCTATTATTATTTTCTCTCTCTTCTCTCTTGATAGGTCTCATTTTCTCTCTTTTGTCTTGATGGTGGGATTCACTCGTTTTTATGTGAGTGAAACAGATTATATATTTCTGCTTTAAAGGGATAAACAAAACCCTAGATGGTATTTTTGCCCCAATTTTGAAAGCTCATAGTATTTTTGTACCTCCGAAAATTATATAATATTGATAGTACTTTAGGTAAAAGTTTATGTGTATTTTTGTATACCTTTGCCCAATAATTAATCCAAAGATAGAAAACTATTTACATGTGGGTACTTGGAATGAACATTTCTCTGTGGAGGAAGGGTATGGCGGTTTCACGATCCATGATGACCTTGTAGTGATGACTTCGAACAACAGAGGATCTAAAGGATGGTGGAGAACGTCTTAGAACCTATTTGTTTTAAAGAAAGGGTTGGAAATGAATGGAAACTATTTTGCCTGGGAGTTATTTGGTTTGCATTGAAAAATAAAATAAGTTAATAGGGAAAAAAAATGGTTTGAAGAAAATGACCTAAAAGACATTCTTGTCCTTGTTATAAAAATATTATTTAAAGACCCTTATTTTAAAAATATTATTTAAAGACTCATGTTTTCACTTTAGTCCAGCTAATCATATGCCTTCCAAAGGCAACCCGTGGTCATGAATCACTTCAAATAATTCCCGCGTATTACTAAAATAATTCCCGCATAGTTCTCTCCACCAAGTAGAGTGATAAGGCCAAAGATATGGCATGTGATTGGCATGGTGGATAGGAGGCTTGGTGGTGCAATCAAAGCTACTCATTTTGGTCTTTCTTATAAGACACTGACTAATAAGTATATTTTATCTCTTTTACAAGGCATTTGTTTGTTTCCAAAGAGCGTTAGTTATTTTTTTTTCTATATATGCCCATAATTAATAAGGGTAGTAAGAGAGAATAATAATTAATATAATATTATAATCTAGTACAATTAGTAGAGATAATATTGACAATTACTTAAATTTTAGGAAAATTTTATTGATTTTAATTATTTTTATTGATTTGTAAGAATTGTTAGTTAGCTTATAATAATAAAGGCTTGATTACTAAAGAGGACGTTGACAGTGATTGGAGGTGTTTGATAGTGAAGCAAGCACTTTTATCTGATGGAAGAAAATCAAATTTCCACTCTGATAGTATGGAAGGACGCTGATGGAGAGAAGATTCTGATTGGCAAAGTCTTATCAAACAAGACAAATACAAGAGTCGCAACGGATAGGATCTTGTGAACAAACATAGTGTGTCCACAAGATCCACATCTTATAATTAGGTATGAGCCTACCTTTTTTTTTTTTTTTTTGGGGGTCTTCGTCTCTAAATTCACTATGAACATACAAGATTTTGGAACGTCATCATGCATTTAGCTTTCACATGTTAATTCATTAATTAATTAATATTTGAATATATAGGAGGGCATACCATTGGAACTACAGCGTGCTTATTCTTCAGCAACAGACTCTACAACTTCAAAGGAAACGGTGGTCCTGACCCTACCATCAATACTTCCTTCCTGCCTCAACTCCGGTCACTTTGCCCTCAAAACAGCGACAGGTCAAACCAGGCGGCGCTCGTTTCAGAAGCCAAAACCAGTTCAACACCAACACACATAAAATATCACTTAAAACTGAACCAAAAACGCATGAAGAAATTAAGACTGCACTGATTTTGTCTTCAAAAGATAAACACTGTCTTAATCTTTTCCCCATAAAGTGTCTCAGTTTAGTACATTAGCAAATACTTAGCAGGACAGACCACTAATGCTCACATGCATGGCTATAAAATTCGGCCCAAACAGGTTTTTCTAGTTAGGAAGGAAGAGTGGTTATTCAGCATTTTGAAGGTCAGATCAAGTTAATGGCCACATCACCTATTCTGTAAAACTGGGCCACCGATCCTGTTGGTGTTAACTGTCTGTCTGAGATTGACTTCAACATCCAGATCTCTTTAAAACATAAATCATCCTGATCAAACTGAAATATTTACAAGACTTTGAAGGCCAAAACATAAAACTAGGCAATATAATTCTCAAGACCCAAAAAAAATGAAGGAACTTTTTACCCCCAATAGGGGACCATTCAACACCACATGCAGCACCACCATACAGTCAGCTCAGCAAGTCTCATCAGTTAATTTTTGGTATTATCATGTAAAGATGAAGTATGCATCCATGGCAGGCTACAAGGCTTCTAAAATAGCATAAACTGATTAAAGCGATAACACCTATCAATTTGAAAAACCGGAGCATAACACCATATAATTAACAAACAATCTGTGATGCATCCAACAACATAGGCTAAACTCCATTGAGACCTTCAACAGCTAGACCGTTTATAGAATTCTATTCCAGTAGTACATCTCCAATCAGCATTATGAAAAACAAGATTTTGAACTTTGAAGGGTCACCTATGAATTTACTAACATCCAAGAAGAAATGTCGACCTGACAAACTTGTATACATATAAATATACTATATAGAGGGAGGGAGGAAGAGAACAACTAAACATGTCCACGTGTGTTATATGCAAGTCCTGATTCTTGAAACTTTCACTTCTAAAGGGAACCACAATTGACATTATTATATATTTTAAATACCATTCACGATGATTTTCTAAAAAAGAGTAACACTCAAAGCCCCACGTTGAACAGGAAATAACTATATTACTCCGACTCTTAACATTTTTTTGGGGTATCCATCTAAATCCAGGTTGAAAAATATAGTTGTTAATTGTTGGTGTTGGTCTCAAACACACTACTGGGCCAAAAAACAAGCGTCTTGAAGCTTTGCATAAAGAGCAACATATCACAGCGTAGAAACTGGACTGTGCCAGTTGCAGCTACCACTGTCAGCGTTTGAATTGTGGTTGCACAGATTACTCATTCAAACCGGAAAATGGTGGACCAACAAAAGCCAAATAAAACGGAATTCAGTCAGCCTAGGGTATATTGTTCTTCGTGGAATCTTCTGCCTTATTCTAACGACTATAACTTTTAATAAGTTTGTAACCACCATATTTTATAATGATCTTGCAAGTATCCAATAAACAATTAAACTTCATAAGGAATTCTCAAAACCTGAAGTAAAGAATCTGAAGGTGCTGAACCATCAAAACAAAACCATATTGTAGTAGAACTGATTATCAGTAATATCAAGGGTTCAGCTATAGGCTGAGGTTATCCTGTAAGTACACATTATCGACACTGAATGAGCAAACTCACCTCATTCATGAATCTATTCAAGGTCACAGACCAAATTCTTCATAGGCTGATGATATGTAAGGTGTAGAAAGTAATGTCAGTTAGGTAGTTAGGACAGTTAGTTAGTTAATAGGAATCAGTTATAGCAGTTGGCGTCTGACAGTTAGAATGAATTACCTTGAGAGTCACAAGTCCCTACTCTATATAAAGGAGGCTTGGGCTAATGGAATGTTAAGAAAAATGATGAATGATAATCTGCAATAGTGCAGTAGTTCTGTCCCTCTCTTCTCTTCTGTTCTTCACCTTCTTTTCCCAATTCCTCTAATCTTCTACACTAATCCTAACAGCTGAGGTGTGAGGAAAACAATGTTTGGTGGTGAACTTTAACAAATAACCCATTTGATACATCATCATCTTCACCTCTGTATCTTGAATGGGAAAATGAATCCAAAATGCCTGTGTTTGGCAAACTAGTATCCTATATGTCTGGTGTCATTTAAAGTACTAGGAGCCATTGGATAACAGAACTTTGGATAGCATTTCATACCACCAAAAAATCAGTGGGGATCTTACTCTCTATATTCTAAGCTATATAAACTTCTATAGAATACCATTCAATTCATATTTTTACATAACAATTTTCAATTGTCATAACAAACATGAGAATCCTAGATACCATTTTATCTTCATGTACTATGATCTACAACACCATATAACATAAATACCTCCTCTAGGAACAACGATGGATAAAAAAGCCAGAAATTTAAGAGAAGCAAGATCCTGATCAGCAATGTAAATACAAGCAAAATGATCGTGGAATCAGATTTCTAAAACCTGAATAAGTTATATATGGAGTTTAAAAAAGATAAGGAGTGGCCAAAAAAGACTTTATCTTTACTAGACAGCCAATATTATATAGGACTTGCAAACATCACCCAGTGTATTCGGAGATAATATTTGAACTCCAAATAGATTACCAAAACCCAGAAAAAGAATAATCGGTAAAATCAATCTAAAGCAAATTATGCATCATAAAAAATGCCTCATTTCATGTACTCAATCTTTACAGAGCACAACAACAATTCAAAGAAAGTTAAGCAACATGTAGAATTGCACTAAGAATGTGCATTAAAATCAAGTAACGGGACACCAATGAAGCAAATGATAGCAATAGGTCAACACTAAAGAACAATGTCAGAACTAACTAAATATTCATTTGGGATAAAGAAAGAAAATATATATAACTAAAAAAGGCACAAGCTATCGTTTTATGATACAAACACTGAATTCTTACAGTATGAAGCCTAGAGAAAACGCTCTCGATCTGCTACTGATTTACTCACTATACAGCAACCATCATCTTCCTCACACGCACATTAAGTACCGTCCCCAATCACTTGGAGACCAATAGAATTTCAGGTTTTTTGGCTTTGCTGGGTGTGTTGGCATTTGATGATGCACTAGCTGTAGTAGCCACCGCCTTGGCAGACTCCCGAGCCCTCTTATCAAGCTGGATGAGACTCCTTGTAGCCAGAATTGCCTGAGGCACCAAGTCATGAGAGGCCCTGGCGTACGAACATCTTACTGCAACTGAAGCAGAATCCTTAACTTCCTGAGAGTTCAACGGAGCCAACAAGCAGTGCCCCAGGATTCTCAACACTGGCTGCAAAAGCTCCCAAGGAAGTGGAATTCTAGCCCCTTTGGAAAATTGGGGAGCAAAATCATACTTTTGAATTGCCAAATTCTCCATCTCTTTCACGACTTCCTCTTCAATTTCATCATCTCCCTCCTTCAAATCCACGCCATTGGAAAGCCCGTTAGCCTTAATTTCCTCCCCACCATCAAACTCTCCCTTACAGGGACAATCCTGGCCGGCCCAACCAGCAGCAAATTGGCAAAATTCAAGCTTAGACCAGCTAGGCATTTGGGAGATCTGCTTGTAGTAACAATCAAGCGCAACCCCAACAATGCAAGCCCTTTTGGTCGATTTCACAGCAACCATAGGCTCAAGAGGAGGAGACATAACCCCAACGGAAGGCCTCGTTAGGTTAACCCCATTACCACCAGGTTTCTTCGTCGGAGGGTGGTAAATAGAAGGCTGCGACAGATCCGGAATTGTAACCACAACAGGTTTTCCCCCACGAGATTTGGTCTCAGAAGCATAGAGCGCCAGGAGAACAGCTTCGAAGCCAGACAAAGAAGGAAGCAAAGTTGAATCAGAAGAGGAATTGTGGATTCGAGTGAGGTAGAGACCACAGAGAAGGGGTAGATACGAAAGAACGACGAGACGGAGGTGGGGGTCAGAGGAAAGGAAGGTATCGTAGAGCCAGTGACAGAGGGGATCTGAGCCGGCACCAGATTCAGGGGAAGAGAGAGAATCAGCAATGGCGGAGTAAGCGATGGGGGAGGAGAGGAGGGATAGGGCAGGGCGGTCGGAATCGGCGAGGGTCATGAGAGAATCAGACGAAGAAGGCAGGATGGTCGCGAGGGCATGAATACGAGAGCGAGCCTTGGAAATAGATTCCCACCAGGAGTGCATTGGGTCGTCGGCGGTGGCGGCCGTCGTGGTGGTGGTAGTTGTGGTGGTGGTGGTGAGCGAGGCGGATGGAGTATCCCGGAGGGGATTAGGGGTGGAGGAGGAATTGGAAGAAGACGGGGAAGAATTGTTGTTATTGAGGTGGAAATTCATGGCGGATGAAAAGAAATTCCACCTCCTCACTCACCGAGAGAGATATATAGAGGGAGAGAGGAGAAGAAGGAAATTAAAAGAAGAAGGATTCTTTCAGAGATCTTTTGACTGGATTGACTATGATGTGCAAGGGCTGACGGAAAGTCGGGGAACGCAGTTCGGAGGAAGAAGGAGGCGAAGGAGTAACAGGCAAAAGCAGAAGTGAGAGAAGAGAGAAAATAGTTGTGGGGTCCGTATTTATTTAGTGTTCTGGGCCGGATATGAAGCTGGCAATGGGCCCACTTGCTGTTATAGCTTTTAATATTGCGAGAGATATGCTGAAAATGAACCTGTAATACTAATATTTGTGATTCAGGAACTTGAATTTATCTAATTTCGTAAAAGGACTACAGTTCTAGGTAAGTAATTTTAGGAATCAATTTCACAAGGCACGGAACCAAATTACCTTCAATCTTGATAACTTAAGAGATATTACTTGAAGGGTTAAGGGAAGATTTTGTCTTCAAAGTTTTTTGAGGAGTAACTTTGTCCCGGAAATGTAAAAATAAGGGATGATTTTGTCTTGAAAATTTTTTAAGAAATAACTTTATTCTAGAAGTGTTAAAAAGAAAGCAATTTTTCTATGGTCGTTATCTTAGTTAATTTTGATTGTTAGTTGACCAAACATATTGAGTTGGTAGTCCACATGTCATCCATGTCGTTTCGTTAAGATGCAAAGTTACCTCGAATGCTTTAAATCTAACTTTAAGAAAATGTAGATAACACATGTACCTCTGAGTCAAATATACACTTTAATAAAAATGACATAGATAACATGTAGAATATTAACTTAGCATATTTAAACAACTAACGATCAAAATTAACTAGGATAACGATCAGAGAAAAATTGCTCCATTTTTTATAACAAAATTGCCGCCCGAAACACTCATTTGAATGTAAAATAGGGGTTAAATTGAAAGTATGATATTTAATTCAACTTTTCTTACAATTTTTTGGAAAATTTACTAAAAAATTTCCCATTGTAAAATTTATTTCCTATTCACCTTCACTTTGTTTAAGAATTCAGGTGTACTATATTTTTAATGTGTATAAACTTTTTTCAGTTGTGTGCATGTTAAGGGTTGTGCTAAGCATGGAACCCATAACCCATGAGTCCCTCTACAACCTAATATAATTGGATCATTTTAAACCCGTCCAAAAAGACCCATAATTGGGCGAGTTAGAACCCACCCATGTAAGACTTGAATGGGTGGGTTATGGGAACACATTCAAGCTTCCCATATCTCATGTCTGCCTATTTAGTGCAATTTTGTTTTATTAACTACCTATTCCCTTCCGCATTCCGCCATAAGGTGAAAACATTCCTTGACTCCCTCCCTATTAGAGTTTTCGAGTATTCAGCCCCTTATAATCCCTAACCATAATGGCAATCAACTCTCTCTCTACTTATTCGAACTTGTGAGTTGCTATTGACTCTACATGTAATGTAGAGAAGATTTCACATGGATATCTTCAAACTGAAATAGTTGGTTTGGGAACCAAAATTTAATGTTTTGGTATGGTAGAGAGTGAATGCTTCTAAGTACAAGTTGGAGTTTGAACATTAAAATTATGTTATGATAGTACTAGTATAAATTTATATTATTTTGTGTGAATTGTGATTATTTAATTTGCCTTTGAAGATTCAAATTTCAAAAACTAAAATGATGAATTCGGATGAATACTTAATGTTTATATATGATTTTTTTTCAAAAAAAAAAAGTCAAATGTTAATAGAATACCCAAAACCTAACTAGTCCACTCATTTATATGCTAGCCTGTTTATTTAGATTTATTATTTCACCTAAATTAAAATAATATTTTCTCTATTTTGTATGGTTTGAATTGTGTTTAATAGTTCAATTTTTGCCTTCCAAAGAGGGGGGAAAAGTTAAAAATAAAATAGGTCTTAGATTTCCTAGACTAGTCCAAGCAATCCACTAAAGGACAACTTAACCCCAAGTTAGTGCTAGACAATCAAAGGATGCCTTGTACAACATAAGGTGCTCTCCAAACAAGACCACAATTTAATGTCAAACTCAATCTAATCTAGTCCGTGCAATCCTTACAATTGTCTTTAACTTATGTGCAAAACAAAAGACATTTATATACAGCTGAAGATATTGTGCATAATTGAAGAGTAGTCACACCAATTAAAGATATGGATCTTTAGATATTTTTGAATAATAAATTTTGCAATAACATTTTTCGGCAATTTTTTTCTCTGTCTTCTCATAAATGATAGGAAAAACAAAAAACAAAATGTTAAAGAATGACATAATTTTTTAAGGACAAACTTAGGTCCAGTACTATAAATCCTCTCCCCTGTTAGCAAATGAAATGCCGCTATATGGATCTTTTTACAGTTCATCACTTAACCCTAAATTTCTTCTTCCCCTGTTCACGCTTATGGAAGAGTCCCCTTCTCTCCTCGACTGCTTTCACCGATGGCATTACCCACAGGAGGGAGAAATATCAAACACTACCAGCCCTCTCCCCCTCCATTCTTCTCACGCACTTGCTACCTTTTCAGACTGGGAATTCTTGAGAAATTCTTGGCTGCGACGGCAACGTTGTAGGCTTCTTTGTCCTTTTGCAACGCCTCCACATTGATCTGCAAGTTCACAACTTGCTCCCGCATCTGAGCCTCCATCGACAGTTTCAAAAATGTCATCGGGTATGGTGGTTTTATGATCCATAATGGCCTAGTAGTGATGACTTCGAACAACTGAGCATCTTAAGGATGGTGGAGAACATCGTAGAGCCTTATGATTCAAAGAAATGGCTAGAAATGATGGGAATGAAAAATATTTTATCAGAGAGGTTTTTAGTTTTCACCATTAAATAAAATTGGTTGATGAGAAAATTTTTATTTAGTATGAAAAAAATGAAATAAAAGATATTTTTGTCCTTATTTTTAAAATATTATTTAAAGATCCTTCTTTTTAAATTATTATTTAAAAGCCCCTGTTTTCATATTTAATCTTTCTAACCACAAGTATTCTATAGGCAACTCAATATCATGAATCACTTCAAAATAATTCCCGCATAACAATGACTTAACCATCATAGGCTACATATAGTAAAATATATAATAGAAGAAGGAATTATGTTTGCCCCTATTTCTTCATAACATAACAAAGCAATAACCATGAGATACCCTTAGTCACTTGTGATCATACATGAATGAATGAAAACAACTTTAACCACATCGTATAATGAGTGGCTTATGGTTACATGTGATCAAAACAACTTTACTTTTAACTACTACTATACATACCCTTCACCCACATGTGGTCACAACCACTTTCTGCAGTTGTATTTTGCTCATAGGTATGTCATAGTTATAAGATAGTTATTTAACTCTACTCTCAACAACAATGCACCCATCAATTGCATTTGACCAAAACTGCTACCCTTATGTGGAATATCATAAATTTAACCACGTTCACCGCATGGGTACTTCATGGTCAAACTATAAGCCACCCAACTTTTTATCTAGCCATGGAGTTCTCACCACCTCCAGCTATTCTAAATGAGCTCTGGCGAGCAATAACATCTTTACTTAACACAAATTAAATAACTATAGGATGATGAGTGCACATTCAATGCAAACAAGAACACAAAAATCATTACGATGGAGAAGAATCAACCTAAATGTTCTTTGGGATTGATCATATGTCACGTCATCACTAGAAAAAACTGCACACCCTCTGTTATTCACCTCCCTCTGTTTTCTCTAGATTTGGTGGTGTGAATTCCTCTCAACACCTTCACCATTTTATATCAAATCGATAGTCATATTAAAGTATTTAGACAATTTTCTAAGACGCTTGAAAATAGATTCCCATAATTTTTTTTAATGGTAACCCATTTTCATTTAAATAAATGAAAAAGGGCACTAGTAGGAAAATCTATTCTAGGGAAAATGACGAACCAATTATCTGCTGGCGGCTGGAAAATTCAATCCCCCTCAACATTTTCAACTAAAAAAACAAGCCTTTGGAGAGATGAGGAGAGAAGCATCCGGATCGGCAATTTACAAGAGTCCAAGTAGTAATCTGTCAAAGCAATTGAGGAAGAGAGAGAATGAAACCTGGTTCGAATTTCAAGCAATGAAGATGAAGAAAATTAAAATTTTTTCCCCAAAGAGAAGAAGAAAATTAATTGACTTAACGGTGGTTTGACAAAACCATTTGGGGTTAGGTGCTAAACTGCAATGGACCTAAAGATTGACCTAAGTTTGTCCATTATTTAACTTTCAACAATTTACAAAGATTCTCACAAAGTTAACATTAAGAGCTTCCATAATTTTATTAGAGGTCTTTCTTAGTTTATGATAAGTCTTATTTTGTTTTACAAGCTATTTTTCTTAATTTATAAAAAATATTTCATGCTTAATAAGGGAAACTTGAACAATTTAAAACACTCCCATCCTAAAAATTATGAATTGTTATGAATATACTTATTATGTGGATGTCCATTGACTCAGGATCTCCAAATATTATAAGATGACATGGGACCCACGCATAGTACCATACATGGTACCACGCATAGTACCATGCATAGTACCACGCATAATAATTTACTATTTGGTGGGACCCACATGCAATTATAGATTGGGATTCACGGGCACATAGTAATTTGGGTTTAGGAGGAAATTACACCAAATAACCCATATGTGGAAATTACACTAAAGGCCCATTTTCCTTCTATAAATAGAGGCCTTCTGTAAACATTCAGAATACACTGGAATAGAACTTCTCTCTACTCTCTCTCTCTCTCTAAAATTCTCTCTTGTTATTATTCTCTATTTTCATTATTTTTAAAACACGTTATCAGCACGAAGACTCTACCAAGGTAAGATTTTATCACCATCTTCTTTACTATATGTTTATTTTATCTATCTGGGATAATCTTAACCATAATATGGAATTAAAGATATACTTTTACCAATTATTTTAAATATCGGGTTTCATGGTTAAGATTTGAGATTATTTACTATTTTACTACGGTAAATAGTAATTTACTATTCACAATCAATTTACCCTTTTTCTAGTAATTTTACATTTTATTCATTTGACTCCTATTTGGAAGTCTAGATTTAATCTTTCAGTAATTTTACCTTATTTACTATTTACTGTGAATAGTAATTTCTACTATTCACGGTAATTTTACATTTTGCTCATTTTACTTCTACATGGAAGGTTTTACCTCCTACATAAATATCTATACTTGATATTTATTTTTTGCTGAAATTGTCATTTTATTTTTATCATTGCTAACATAACATTTACTTTTATTGTTATTAACATTTAATGTTATGTTTTATGGCCAGAAGTCATATACTTATATTTTCTTATTTTAAAATTATATGACCAGAAGTCATATTGCTTTTATGACTAGAAGTCATGTTGTTTTTATGGCCAGAAGCCATATAAATTTAATTTTCTCATTATGAGATATAAATGGCCTGAAGCCATAATGCTTTAATTATAATTATTGTCTTTAATATTTTATTGTTATTATTATTCGTATTTTTAATTCATGTTTATTTTCTTTAATTAGTTTGAATCATGTCAAACCTTTCAAAAATTGAGTTTGCGGTTCTTGACATCACCGGAAAGAACTATTTATCCTGGATGCTGGATGCGGAAATCCATCTGAATGCCCATGAGCTAGAAAACACAATTAAAGAAGGGAATGAGGAATCCAATCAAAAAAAGGCCAAAGCCATGATTTTGTTACGCCACCATTTGCATGATGATCTAAAAATTGAATATTTGACTGTAAAAGACCCACTTGTTCTTTGAAACAATTTGAAGGAAAGATATGACCACCAGAAGATGGTTATTCTACCAAAAGCTCAATATAACTGGATTCATTTGCGTTTACAAGATTTTAAATCTGTAAGTGAATACAACTCAGCTATGTTCAGGATTACTTCTCAACTGAAACTATGTGGAGAGAACATTACTGATGAGGACATGCTAGAAAAAACTTTCTCCACATTCCATGCATTTAACTTGCTCCTGCAACAGCAATATCGTGAGAAGGGTTTTAAAAGATATGCAGATTTAATTTCCTGTCTCTTAGTAGCTGAACAGAATAATGAGCTTTTATTAAAAAATCATGAATCACATCTTACAGGTTCAACTCCATTCCCAGAAGTGAATGTAGTAACTAATGAATTTTCAAGTGGTCGAGGACGTGGACGTAAAGGTGGCTACAATCGTGGGCGTGGCCGTGGTCGTGGTCCAAATCATGGTGGATCAAATTCTCGCCCTAAATCGGGAAAGTTTGATAAGAACCCCAGAAGGGAAACAAGTGGAAATAACAAACATGCTGAAAATGTATGTTATCGTTGTGGTGTCAAAGGTCATTGGTCAGGTACCTGCCGTATGCCAAGACATCTGGTTGACCTTTACCAAGAATCATTGAAAGATAATGGTAAAGGATCAAAGAGTGAAGTAAATCATGTGGATAAGGCTGAAAATTCTGGGCATGAAGATGTTGAGATGGCCCACTTTGATATTGCTGATTATTTAGTATAAATTATTTTTCATGTTTAGAATGATCATGTTTTTAATATGTTGAAACTTTCTTCTGTTATATGTATTTCTTTTAATTATATTTTATTTTTATTTTCATGTATCTTTAATGAAGAATGAATCTTGTTGGCAACAATCCTGAAGATTTGTGTCTCGTTGATAGCGCAACAACGCACACCATACTAAAAAATGATAAATATTTTTTTTCATTGGTAATGCAAGAAGCCAACGTTCAGACTATATCTGGTAGTATAAATTTGATTGAAGGCTCCGGAAGAGCAAATATTTTGTTACCTAAAGGAACAAAGTTATGCATTGAAAATGCATTTTATTTTACCAAGTCAAAAAGGAATTTGTTGAGTTTCAAAGATATCCGCAGAAATGGATATCATATAGAAACAACAACTAAAAATAATCAAGAATGTCTTGCTATCACAAACATAATTTCTGGTAGGAAATGCATATTAGAAAAATTTCCTGCTTTTTTTTCTGGTTTGTATTATACATTTATAAGCACAATTGAAACACATGCTATTATAAACCAGAAGTTTACTAATACAGACCATAAGTTTGTCAATGCAAACCAGAAGTTTGCTAATGAAAACAAGAAGTTTACTCATGAATTTAATGTTTGGCATGACCGGTTAGGCCATCCTGGGTCAACTATGATGCGACAAATAATTGAAAATTCATGTGGACATACCCTGAAGTATAAGCAAATACCACAGTCCCATAATTTCTTATGTGATGCATGTTCCAAGGGAAAGTTGATTATTCGACCCTCACCAAGCAAAGTAGGAGTGAATCTCTTACATTTCTAGAACGGATACAGGGAGACATTTGTGGACCAATACATCCACCATGTGGACCATTTAGATATTTTATGGTCTTAATTGACGCATCCACCAAATGGTCACATATCTGTTTATTATCTTCTCGTAACCTGGCGTTTGCGAGATTACTTGCTCAATTGATTCGATTTAGAGCACATTACCCTGATTATCCTATCAAGAAAATATGTCTTGATAATGCTGGTGAATTTACTTCACAAGCTTTTAATGAATATTGTATGTCCCTTGGAATTGATGTTGAACATCCTGTAGCTCATGTTCATACACAAAATGGACTTGCAGAATCTTTGATTAAACGATTGCAACTTATTGCAAGACCTTTACTTATGAGATGTAATTTACCGATTTCTGCTTGGGGCCATGCCATTTTGCATGCTGCAATGTAATTCGCATCAGGCCTACTAGTTACCTAAAGGTTTCCCCCTTACAAATGGTTTTTGGTCAAGAACCTAATATTTCCCATATAAGAATTTTTGGATATGCAGTATATGTGCCAGTAGCACCACCACAACGCACTAAAATGGGTCCTCAAAGGAGGATGGGAATATATGTTGGGTATGAATCTCCTTCAATTATAAAATATTTAGAACCATCTACAGGAGATTTATTTAATGCACGATTTGCTGATTGTCACTTTGATGAATCAGTCTTCCCAACATTAGGGGGAGAGAATAAGCAGCTGGGTAAAGAGATTAGCTGGAATGAATTATCATTGGCTCATTTTGATCCTCGTACAAAACAATGTAAACTAGAAGTTCAAAAGATAATTCATTTGCAGGATTTAGCTAATCGAATGCCAGAAGCATTCACTGACCCGAAAAGAGTGACAAAGTCACATGTTCCAGCTGCGAATGCTCCTATTCGAATTGATATCCCTGAAGGAAAATCTATTGTGAATAAATCTAAAGCACGCCTGAAGTGTGGTAGATCCATCGGTTCTAAAGATAAAAATCCTCGAAAGAGAAAAGGAGCTAAAAATATTGATGGTCAAGTCGAGGTTAATCAAGAAAAGTCAGTAGCTCCAAAAGAGTCACCTCTTGAAGAGTTATCTCTAGAAGAGAATGTTGCAGTCCCATAAGAGACTCAGGTACCTGGAATATATGAAAATAATGAGATCTCAATTAATTATGTTATGAATGGTATCCGATGGGATCGAAATGAAGTCAACGTTGACGACATCTTTGCTAATCATATAGCATATGATGTAATGAATGATGAAGAGGATCATGAGCCTAAATCTATTAGAGAGTGTCAACAGCGAAAAGATTGGCTCTTATGGAAAGATGCTATTAATGCATAATTGAAATCACTGGAAAAACGAAAAATATTTGGACCTATAGTCCAAACACCTGAAGGTGTAAAGCCAGTTGGATACAAATGGGTTTTTGTAAGAAAGAGAAATGAAAAGGGTGAAATTACAAGATACAAGGCACGTCTTGTAGCCCAAGGATTTACACAAAGACCCGGCATTAATTATGAAGAAACATATTCACCAGTAGTGGATGCAACTACTTTTCGTTATTTGATTAGCCTAGCAGTAAATGAAGGGCTTAATTTACATATGATGGATGTAGTGACTGCATATTTATATGAATCACTTGATAGTGATATTTATATGAAAGTTCCTGAAGGACTAAAGGTGCTAGAAGCATCTAATTCAGATTCTCAGGAACAATACTCGATCAAATTAAATAAGTCCCTATATGGTTTAAAACAATCAGGGCGCATGTGGTATAATTGTCTTAAGGAATATTTGTTGAAAGAAGGGTATAAAAATGATCTAATATGCCCATGCATTTTTATGAAAAGATCGAGAAATGAATTTGTTATAATTGCTGTTTATGTTGATGATATCA
This sequence comes from Acacia confusa, assembly GCA_037074495.1. Classification (NCBI taxonomy): domain Eukaryota; kingdom Viridiplantae; phylum Streptophyta; class Magnoliopsida; order Fabales; family Fabaceae; genus Acacia; species Acacia confusa. The sequence goes on along the minus strand of CM073504.1, from coordinate 6,847,198 downwards.
ACATAATTGGAACTCCTGAAGAGCTTTCAAAAGCAATTAATTGTTTGAAGAAAGAATTTGAAATGAAAGATTTGGGCAGAACAAAATTTTGCTTTGGACTACAAATCGAGTACCTGAAGGATGGGACCTTTGTATATCAAGAAACTTATACAAAGAAGATCCTAGAACGATTTTATATGGATAAGTCACATCCATTATGTATTCCAATGGTAGTAAGGCTTTTGGATAAGGATCAAGATCCATTTTGACCTCAAATAATTGATGACAAAGGTGTAGAAGAACTACTTAGTCCAGAAGTACCATACTTAAGTGCTATTAGGACACTAATGTATCTTGCTAATCATACACGACCTGATATATCGTTTGCTGTTAATTTATTAGCAAGATATAGTTCTGCACCAACACAGAGGCATTGGAATGGTATAAAACAAATTCTTCGTTATCTCAGAGGTACAATGGATATGGGATTGTACTACTCAAATGTATCGAAGCATGAACTGATTGGTTATGCTGATGCTGGATTTATGTCTGATCCACATGATGGAAAATCACAAACAGGTTATCTATTTACATGTGGAGGTGTAGCTATTTCATGGAGATCTATGAAACAGACTATAACAGCCACTTCTGCTAATCATGCAGAAATTCTAGCAATGCATGAAGCAAGTCGGGAATGTGTGTAGTTGAGGTCAGTAATTCATCATATACGAACTACTTGTCATTTATCTTCTGATAAAATGGTTCCAACAATTCTATATGAGGATAATGCTGCATGTATTGCCCAACTCAAGGAGGGTTATATCAAGGGTGATAGAACAAAGCATATTTCACCAAAATTCTTCTATACTCGTGATCTTCAACAGAATGGTGAAATTGATATCCAGAAAATCAGTTCAAGTGAAAATCTAGCAGATTTATTTACTAAATATCTTCCATGTACAACCTTTGAAAAGCTTGTTCGTGGTATTGGTCTGCAAAGATTCAGAGATCTCAACTGATATTGTCAACAGGGGGAGTCGATACACGCTGTACTCTTTTTCCCTTATCTAGGTTTTGTCCCATTGGGTTTTCCTAGAAAGGTTTTTAATGATGCAGTACTCAACAGTGTATCAATGAATGATGTACTCTTTTCTTTGGCTAGGTTTTTATCCCACTAGATTTTTCCTAGTTAAAGTTTTTAACGAGGCACATTCATAAATGGACATCCAAGGGGGAGTGTTATGAATATACTTATTATGTGGATGTCCATTGACTCAGGATCTCCAAATATTACAAGATGACATGGGACCCATGCATAGTACCACGTATAGTAATTTACTATTTGGTGGGACCCACATGCAATTATACAATCACGGATTGCTTCACGGGAGAGGATTCACGGGCGCATAGTAATTTGGGTTTAGGAGGAAATTACACCAAATGACCCATATGTGGAAATTACACTAAAGGCCCATTTTCCTTCTATAAATAGAGGCCTTCTGTAAACATTCAGAATACACTGGAATATAACTTCTCTCTACTCTCTCTCTCTCTCTAAAATTCTCTCTTGTTATTATTCTCTATTTTCATTATTTTTAAAACATGAATGGGCTTGTTAAGTATATAGTGGGTGTTATTGTTCACTTCGCAATTTGTCTTGCAGCATTTGATTTTTAAAATTTAACAATAAACTACGTTGACTTTTAATTATTGAACATAAAACTTTCTCCTATTTTCACCTACTATACATGAAAAAAAAACTAGAGCATGAGGGTAGGAAGAGAAGAGAGAATAGAAAATGATGTCACGATCCTAATTAAAAAAAATAATATCATAAAAATCTCATAATTTATTAATGATAGTTTTTTCACTTACCAATGATTATTCTTTCACTTGTTATTGACAAGTTATGAGCCTTTACTATTATCATTTCCTTTATTTGGGACCTTTTGTCATTTTCACAAGAAAGAAAGTGAGAGAGTGAGAAGAGAAATTCAAAGAGAAAACAAATTATTCTTATTTAATTATTTAAGCTTATAAAAGAATATATGTTAAAAGTTATTAATAGCTTCAACTCTAACTAGTAGAGACACTTGTGTTGGAAGTAATAGACACAGATTGGATACATGATAATAATATTAAAAAAAAAGCTACAACTCTAATCCTAGAATTTAATGGTAGAAGCACTACAAACAAAATTGCCAATTAGTAGCAATTAATTTGTAGCGGTGTAAAAAAACCGCTACCAAATTTGATATTTGTAGGTAGCGGTTTTTACCAAAACCGCTACTAATTTGTAACACTAATACCTGCGCTAAAACGCGGGCTTGTTTGTAATGCACTTTGTAGTGGTTATCAGAAATTCATCACTATAAAGTTGGTGCCAACTTGTCATGAAGGTTGTGGCAGGTATATTTGTTGCGATTCTAAGATAATAACCACCATAGAATTCGTAAAGTCACAACATTCATCGCGGTCGGGAAAAAAGAGGTATGAACTGCAACAAAAATTCACAATTTGTAGGGGTTATTCCTAAAACCACTACAAGCGTTCAACCTATATAGCCCCCCGACCCTTAAATCTTTTTACGAAGATAGTGTAGCATGCAATGAAACATGGGTTGCAACGTAGTTGTCTCTCTCTAATGAAAATAAGTCAGTGACTTTTTTGTCAAAGATTAGCATATCTACCTTGTACACTAATGTTTCACGCCATGCTACATCATTTTCAGTAAATGACGAAAACTTATAGCGACTTTTCCTTAAAAACGCTGCAGAATGCAAGTAGTGAAGACATTTATAGCAATGTTACCTCAAAAACTGTTACATAATGCAAAGAATCAAGACATTTGTAGTAGTTTTGTGTAACCACTACAAATGTCAAGTTGCACGATGTAGGGTTTGTATTTTATAGCAGTTTATACATCGATTTATGTTAAACCGCTACAATTGTTTAAGTTTTGTAATGATTTAGTCATAAAACCGCCACAAAAGTCACAGCCATAAAACCCACGCCGCCCCCACCATAATGCAAACCATGCAAAGTTTGAGTTATCACCTCTCAAGTTTCATTCTTTCACGCTCTTTTACGACATGTAGATACATTATTAGTTATAGAATCTAGGAGACATATAGAGAAAGGAAAAAATGTGGTACATGGGTGAATGCCTCTAAGGGGGGAAATAGTAGAGGGGGTCGTGATAGGGGCCATGGTAGAAATGTCCTTGTGCTACATGTGCCTATTGTGCCACATGTGCTACCGTAGATGGGGATCCAGATAGATCAGCTCTTCTCAGATGAGTTAATCCCACAGCTGGAGATCCTAAAGAGAAATATTCCACAAGAGGACGCACAACTATCCCTAAGTAGCTATGAGGAAAATGATGAGATGGACATCAACTTTCCCATAGGTGAGGCAGAGCGGGACTAAGGGAACCTCTGACCGTCATCTTCACGCTTGACCAGATTTTTTTTGTTGATAATGAAAAAATGCCAAAGGCCTTGTAATTTAGTGGTATTGATGATGTTCTTTAAATAGGAGGTCATGGGTTTGATCTCATCTATAACGCAGGCCATTAGTGACTTTTCTTATAACTCAAAATGAAAATTACAATAATTAAAATAAATGATGGGTGAAGTAATTTTTTTTTTTAAAAAAACCCAAAATAGAATTAAACTTAAGTAGATTGAACAGAACATAGCCTTAACTTGTCATTTGAAACATGCTCCATTTTACTTAACAAAATAACTACATATTAGTTAGATCAGTAACTTAATAGTACTTCAACATTTAATGAAATATCCAAAATTTTCTAGAATATATAGAATGAGCCTTAACGTGGCAATATACAATCATCCAACATAAACAAAAAAGACAGAAGCACTACTTTTAGCAAATAAGCACTACTTTTGGTTTTATGGTGCCTTAATTTGTGCCTTCAAACCTTGATGTTTGCCTTGTTTTAATATGTTTTAAGAAACTCTTTTTAATCTATATTTCATAATAACTAGTGCAGTTTCCTTTACTTCCAAAAGTTACAAGAATAAAAAACTAAAGTAACAACCTAATGTATGTCTTTTCCTTAAGGTGAATGAAACATGATGGGGCAGAAAAGATAAAAAGAGTACAAAATGATGAGTAAGATGTTAGTTCTCTATGTGTTTTGATGATAACTAACAATTGTAAAACCAAATTTAAGTTTGTCTTTGCAAAGTTGAAAAACTCATTGTCAAAGACAAACTCAAGTTTTGGTTAGAAAACTCGAGTTTAACTTGACAGAAAGTAACTTCAGTTTTTTGTAAACTAAGACAAACTCGAATCAAAATTTTGGAAACTCAAGTTTAGATGATACAAAGAGCTCCTAAATTTTTCAAAACAAAGCAAACTAGAGTTTAGTTTAATAAACTCCAGTTTGACAAGACAAAAGAAATATGAGTTTTTCAAAGCTTTATTGGAAACTCAATGTTTTGTAAACTCGAGTTTACAGCATACAGAAAGCTATGTAATCCCAAGCTTGAGAAAACTCGAGTTATGCCTTTAAAAACTCCAGTTTACATTTGCTAAAATGTTTCACAATGTTTTCTCTTGTGAGGAAACTTGAGTTAAGTTTTTATGAACTCGAGTTTAGGACTCACAGAGAATAATTATATATTTCTAAAGATTTGGAAACTTCAGTTTCCTATTGCAAACTCTAGTTTGATCAATCCAGAGAGTTTTCCAATTTTCCTAAGTTTTGTAAGAACTCGAGTTTATATCATACAGAGAGCTTCACTCTATTTACACTATTTGAAAACTTCAATTTTGAGCTTCCAGACTTAAAATGTGTTTTTCAACTTAAGTGTCTAAAACTTGAGTTAGTCACTTAATTACTCGAGTTTAGGTTTTGCTCAAAACCTGTTTCAAAGATCAAATCGTGATTTTCTTCTCTGTATGAAAAAAACTCGAGTCAAACATATAAAACTCAAGTTTAGACTTTCAGAAGTAAACTATAAACTCCAGACTTGATGAACTAACTCGAGTTTGTTTCACAGAATTCAAAATTCAAATTACCCGAATCTATAAAATCTTTGTTTTTGTTCTATATACTTCTTATCATCACTCATTACTATTCCTAGATATGTTTAACCTGTTTGTTAGTGAGTTTCATATAATTTAAAGAAGATTAAAATGAAGTTTCATCCAAAAGCAAAAAGCATGTCATAACATTTATTGCAAATTACAGACAACTTGCAATATTTTGGACAATCATCCTCTACACGATGCAAAAATGATTAATGTTACTTCCCTTAACTAGCTTCTGTCGTTCCAACGGATTGATCTCAAGGAAAGTCAACCATAAATATCTGTGCACCTAGATTAAATGAATTGTAGTGAGAGAGAAAAAACCAAAGCTTGTTCTAATCTTCCTTCAATGCCTACAACAGTTATATTAAATATTGCAACGGTCATTTAATGCTCTCTTGATATAAATAGAGTTGCATTTAAGTCTTCTCAACAACAAAAAAGGAACTAAGAGACTGAAGAACGAACTGCATTCAAGCTTACCAACTAGACCTTCAGTTTTCACTTGAAAAGTATCTGTTGATACATTGTACTTCAGTGTTTATATCATCCACTCTAAGAGAGAGTTTATTTGATTGTAAATCTTTTATTGTAAAGAATCTCAAGTCTGGGGACTTGGAGATTGAGATATTGATTACAACTTGTAAGGGGGAATAAATTCTAGTGAGAGAATTACTCTTAAGTTACAGAGTGTGTAATCGATTGAGATAATAAAAACCCTAAAGAGTCTGAGGACTGGATATAGGTCAAAGGTTGGACTGAACCAATAAAAATTCTTGGTGTCTTGCTTTTATTCCTTATACTCTGCACAGCTCTGTTTTAGTGATAAAAAACAGAGCAATCACAAAACAATTTTAAAATCCCTAATTCACCCCCTCTTGGTGATTTACTCTACTTTCATAAGATATATAAAAGAGACATTGTTTCAATGGTCAATTTCCTTCCTTGCTTCCACTATCACCAACCTTACCAACTTCACTGAGTTGTTAGCTTTTTAGTTTCCAACACATCTTCTCCACCATATAAAATGCAAACTCACCAGGGAAAAGACGAGAGAGACAGCTTTTGTTACTATCACGCACAGACACAACACATTACACTTCAACCTTCACTACATCCCATTAAAATACCCTTCTCAATCTCTTCCTTCCTCCTCTTCTTCTTATCCCTTCTTTTTAGACACCATTTAGCTTTTCACATATTATTATTAATTATCAGTTCAGAAATTTCACAACATGACACATAAAAATGTCCTTTATATACACATATTCCCCTTTCTCTTTACACTCTTTCTGTAATCTTGGAAAAAAACTCAATTTTTAGTTTCACTACTCCCATCTCCTTTGTTTTACTTTCTCACTTCCGTTATTTTATTACTGTTATGTTGGTATTTCTTAGCTCAATGAAAACCTTCCCCCTTTCAATTTTTTTCAATGAAAACAATAATATGGAATGAAAAAGAATTCTTCCAATGAAATGCTTGGTATCTGACTCTTAATTAGCACTAGACGTACCAAAAACCATTATCTTGTACAAAACTACATCATCATGTACCAAAAACCATTTATCTGACTCTTAATTCCAGCATAGACGTACAATCAATAAAAATTAGGAATTTTTTTTTTTAATATTGACCTTATGAATCGCTTTCACTCCTTTTCTGTATTGTTATCCTCATCACATTCATCATCTGGAAATTTGTTAAGGTCAAAGTGAAAGTAGTCTTTCCTACTAAAATAGCTTCACTATAACTATCAACCATGTCTATCATCTTTGACTCCACCTCCTCTTCCATTGGTAACTGGTTCAAGTCAAGTGGACAAGTTCGATCCTCTTCATGCTCAAGGAAGTCTTCCACAACCAAATTAAAGAGGTCACCATTACAGTTAAAACCTTTATCTTTTTTCTCCTTTGTTTTTTGAGAAAGGAGAGATTTAGCAGTATGTTCATCAAGTTCATTGTTTTTCATCATAAACATCATATCAGAAATGAGTGCAGAAAGAGAGATGGTTGAGAAGTGAAAAAATGAAAGAGGAGACACAGAGTCGAAACCATCGAGAAATGAAAACTATTAGGTGGGGGGAGGAGGGGAAGATAAACATGTTGGAAGATACAGAGTCAAAACCATTAGAGAAATGAAAACTTAATTTTTTTTTGGGCGGGGGGTTGAGAGAAACATGTCAATTGTAAATGAAAAAGTATTAGATGTTTAGAGTGTAGTAGATGATAATTCACGACATTCAAGGAGTATTAAAAATAAAGGTAAAATGAGAAAAACCCAAAAGTCAGTTAGAAACAATTTATACCCTATAATAAAGACCAAAAAATGTTGACAGTTGATATCTTATAATAAGGACCAGAAAGAGTAGACACTCAAAATGGTGTTGAATCTCATGAAAGGATGCTAATTTATCATTAACAATGGGTCCTTGCTGGGAAATTTCATTCAAAAGAGATTATGTTTGAGCAATTTTGGATGGCTGGTTACCTATTTGGATTTACTCTTTCATCTTTTTCTCATTATTATTTTCTCTTATTTATAAATTGAGACATTTTTTTTTTAACTAAATTTAACTATTTTTTACAATTTTGCAATTTGGTTAAAAGGACACCATATAAAAATGTGCGCGCACGTGCGTGTGAAAAGGATTGAATAGAGTATTTCTTATTGAGCATTCATATAACACCCAAACCGTGGTTTTATAAACTATTCTCCACAAGCTGAAACAAAACTCTTATCATATATTTACCTCATATATCATAAAAGCTATTCTCTTAAAATAATCCAAACACACACTTCTGAAAATGTATCTACACACCAAGAGCTACTAGCCTACTAGTATTTTTTTGGGGTTTTTTTTGGGGGGGGGGGGGGAATCACCAATGGGCATGAAAGTTGGAACATTAGTCAACACCGGATCCAGAATAACCGACCCGTCTAATGGAACTACCGTCACCTGCTCTCACAGAACCCGCATCGAAAGCTCCGTCCCCCAAAGACTGTTTCTTATTCCCTTTGGTTCTATCGCCCTTACTACCTTCACCTTCGATCGATAAATGCAGCGACAACTATAACACTTCCAAGACCACGCTCGGTGAAGCTCAACAATGGCGACTTCTGCTTTGTCCAACGTCCTTCTCTCTCCTGGTCGCCCAAATTCTCACCTTTCCACTTCGCATCGTCCCAAATTCTCAGCTGTTAGATTTTCGAATTCGGGATCTCTGTATGCTGTGGCCAACCCTCTTAGGATGACGGCAGGTCAAAGACGATTCACGACGTTTTGTTCTTCAGATGCTGCAAATGGTTCAAAAGAAGATGATAAACCCATTGAATTAAGTAGGCAATCTCTTCCTCTTCTGCTTTCAGGAATAAAATAAAAAAAAAAAAAATCCCACACTTTCTTATCTTGCTGATCAAGTTGTTTTTCTGGGTTCTTCTGCTTCAGAATATCCAGCATTTCCTACGGTTTTGGATATCAATCAGATTCGTGACATTTTGCCCCACAGGTGATTGAAATCTTTGGTTTTGTGACATTCCTTTTATTGTTGTTCTTTGATACTACAACCATATTTTGGTTATCCAAACAAAATTTTGTATATCACTTTAAGCTCTAAACTGAAAGCTTTACATCTTTTCATAGCCTTACAATATTTGATCATCTAAAGATTGCACAGTATTATTCTAGTACCTATTGAATGATGCCATTGGAACGAAATTTTACTCGTTAGTATCAAGGTAATAAGAAGAATTTGTGAAGGCCTTGGCTGATAATGGGTCATATCTGAGGTTCTAAAAGCGGTTTTGGTCTTATTTTTGGTTATAGCCAGTCAGCCAGGTCTTGTTGTGGCTTGCCCCTGATGTTCTTTGTTTTCTGTGCTTGTGCTTTAGGTTTCCGTTTCTTCTAGTGGATAGAGTGATTGAATACAATCCTGGAGTTTCTGCCGTGGGTATAAAGAATGTAACAATAAATGACAACTTTTTCCCTGGGCATTTCCCTGAAAGGCCAATTATGCCTGGTGTTCTCATGATTGAGGTAAAAATTATGCTGGCGATGATTCTTTTTTTGAGATTATATTTTTTATTTATTATATTAGGGTTATTATTGAGATTCTTTTTTGCACAGTTTTCATTGAGATTCTTTTCTTGCATAGTTTTACGTCCAATCAAAGCTTTTTAATTTTTTTTTTTAAAAATGTTACACTTAGTCACAATGATCTGTTTATTAGGGTTTTGTAAAAATGCATTTCTAAGATTCGTTGGGGAAAATATATTGGTTTGTAATTGTATAACATTCAAGGCCACGCTATCTACTTATGTTCTTGGATTTGAATATCTATGGAGTTTTAGCTTGATTTGGATACCATCTTTTATCTTTGCATCATAGGCATGCAATGATGGATGTACCTAATAAATGAAACATAGGATGTCCCTGGCATTAGTCCTAGGTAGCTAGCATCACAAGTTCAATCTGGATACCTTTACTTTTTTCAATTGGACATTGACACTCCATTATTTGTAAACTTATTGAGTTTTGGGGTTTAAATACCGGCACTTATCACTTCCAAGTTAGATGACAAGGTGAAAACCTATTCTTTTCTTCCCCCTTATCTAGGGTGAGATGTAGTAATAGAAATCATTATGAGGTCTTCTCCTAAAAGATTATGCCACTATTATAATTGGTTCTGTGGCATGGTATGAGAACAGGTTTCCTTGAAACCGCAACTTGTTCTTGATCATACACAAGAAAGGTTGATCCTAGGTCTGGGTCATTACCAATGTTCTTGAAATCAAGATCCTATATATTGGACTCTGTAAATGCAGAACAATGTTGGGATCAACAACCAGTAAACGCTACAAGTGCCTTTCGATCAACTCATAGTTTGTGACAGTCTAACAGAAGAGTAGAAAAATTGTTGTGGGATGTGAACTGTCTTGGTAATTTACTGTAGCAAGTCCTTGTGCGATTGCATTCCAGAGAAAATAAGTTCAAAATTTGCAACCAACAAATTTTGTCTTCATGGTAAACCCATGAAAATTTAATTTGGAGGTCCTGCAAACCCAAGTTCAGAACTTGCAAGTTAGGAAAGGTCAACTTTCTGCAAATTAGTGAACAAGCTACTTCTAAGGATTACCTCTTAGCACGCTTCGCAGACTATTTTTGCACAGCACTTGCAGCAGAGCTTTCACTTTTTTGCCTCTAATATTTTCTAGAGTTCTTGCGGACCTCATTATTATTTTCTCTTTATAGTTACTGCCTTCAAATCTGCAAGGTCCGTGATAGAAACCACATGCCAGGCCCCCTAAACCCACTGAAGCCTGAAATTGTTGAAGAGAGTTTCTTCTTCTTCTTAATAATAATTAGAATACCAATTCTGAATCAACTAAGCTCAACTTGATTTAGGGAAAAAAGCTGTGTCTGCTCTTACTGTTGCCATCCATAAAGGTCAGAATAATCTGTGCCTCAATCTTGGAAAAGTTTACATACTGAGCAGATTTTAAGTGGTCATCTTCGAAGCAAAATATCCTTTTCTTTAGAAGCTTATCGTGTTTCAATCAATGATGTGTACATGATTAGTTTAATCTTGAATTTTTTTTTTTTTTAGGTTAGATTCGTAAATAAGAACATTTCATTTGGTGAATTATACTAGAAAGTATACTTAACATGTTTACGTCTCTATATGTTGACATCTCTTTTTTGAAAATCAGTCCATTTTAAAGTGGTTATTTATTTTTTATTTTTTATATATTCAGACATATCTCGTGTGATATAACTAGAGTTTAAATTAAACCAGCACTTTTTATTGAGAACATTTTCCACCATTGTCCATATCAGGAGTTTATCTCTTGCTTCAGATCTGATAAGAAAGTGCGAGAAACAGAACTCCTTACATCACATGTCTTGAAAGAGTTAATTAAGATGAGTATTATTTTGATGTAGGCAATGGCACAAGTTGGTGGGTTGGTCATGTTGCAACCTGAAGTGGGAGGTTCTCGTGAAAATTTCTTTTTTGCTGGAATAGACAAAGTCAGGTTTAGGAAGCCAGTGATTGCAGGAGATACCTTGGTTATGAGAATGACACTTGTTAAGCTGCAAAAGCGATTTGGTATAGCAAAGATGGAAGGGAAGGCTTATGTGGGAGGTGAAGTTGTATGTGAGGGCGAGTTCTTGATGGCTACCGGGAGCGCGAGTGAATAAATAAATAGAGATACACTGCCCACTACACATGGAGCTGATTTTGCTGCATCTCCTTTAGTGCAACTCTTCTGATATGGGTCTTCTATTTCCATGCATAATCTGAAAATTTTGTGCTTTTTAGGCATTTTTATGGTTTGTTTAATGCTAGATTATCCTTCACATGAACAATTGGACAAGTCCAGACAAGGTTGATGGAAGAACATAATTGGATTTGACTTTCTATTCTCTTATTCTGAGTTCTTCAAAGTATTCATCATGGCAACAAGTTATCTGCATGCTCTTTATTTTTCCATCTTGGTTGGAACTATACATCTTATTAACCCTTGTGTGTGTAGTGGGAAGTGGGTATACTATTGTGTTTGCTATCAAATTCTTTGATATCACATTGGCATTCTAAAGTACTCTTCTGGTTCTTAATATAAGACGTATTTAGGGGGTTCATTTTAGTTTTTATATTAGTCAATCTTTTCCTAATATATCCTTATTGATGATGTATCAACAATAATCAAGGAGAATATCAAATTAAAGAATTAAAGAATTTATAAAAATAATTAAAGTGCTTTAGAAAATATTTGCCATATTTATAATTGATTTAATCAATACTTCCCTCCCAGCTTCTTCTGACAAGAAACTCTTACTCCATCCCTAAGCTCTCTTATTCACTCTGTCTAACGCCAAGTTCAATGCTTGGATTTTGGATTTACTCCAAATGATATAGGTAGTCCTAAATGATTGCCATGGACGTTCACGGTTTGGATTTGAAAGATCTGAATTTAGGGATGGAAATAGACCAGGGCAGGTCAGGTTTTGGCTAAATAAGCCTGAGTCTGTAATTAGGGTAAAAGGCTTAAGCCCGGGCCTAAGCCTGAATACAGGTTTTTTTTTTAGGTTCAAGCCTGAGCCTTCATAAAGTCTGGTCGAGCATGAAGCCTTCTTTTTAAAAATGCCACATATTACAAGCTTTAAAAGCCATAATTAATTAATATAAGAATATATACAGTACTATAATTAACAAATTATACTTGAAATCAGAATATAAGAATGAAAAAAATTAAACATTGTGTTATATATATATATATATGATATAATATAATTATATTTGTTTAATATATAAACAGGTCAAGCCTGAAAGCTTACAGGCTAGGCCTTATTTAAAAAAAGCATAACCTATTTACACATTCAAGCTTCTAAATAGGCCTTGACTTGACCTTTTTAACAAACAAGTCAAGTCATACCAAGCCCTAAACAGGTCAGGCCGTAGGCCGTCTGATAGGGGCCTGGCCTATTTCCACCCCTAGATCTGACCAATTTTTTCTTTTAACAAATTAGGAGAATTCCTTGAAAAATACAAACAGGAATTCCCCAAATTTATAGCCGAAGCTTCACAATAGTCATTCAAAATACTTTTCAAGTTCCTGCAATATTCCTGATTTGCTTGAATAAAAAACACAGAATCATCTGCAAATAAGTTATATGTGATTTCTGGACAACCCCTAGCCACTGAAATTCTTCTAACCTTCCCTCTATTTTTGTCTCTCTCAATTAGTTTGGACAAGGCATTGTTTACTAAATTAACCAAATGTGGGCTTTTTGGAGTTATCTTAGCTACTCTCTTACCACAAATCATTAAAGAAAAATTAACAGAATTCAAGCGCCAAAAAATTCTATTATCCCACTCTGTTGAAACCCATTTTTAAGAGGGTTGAACACAAAAAGTCTACACTCCATCATAAATTTTGTTCATGTCAATCTTAAGTGCAACCTCACACAGGTCCTTCTTTTTGAGTTTCATATGTTGAAAAGCTTCATGCACAATTACAATATTATCTTGAATCAATCTACCCGAACAAAGGGCCTCTTAACTCTCATCAATTGCCTTGTTAGGCAGGGGTTTCATTCAATATGCTAATACTTTTGGAAAAAAAAATATATGAAAAATTACCCAAGCCTATTATCCTATAGTCTTTAACAGTTTCAGGGCAATAATCAACCTTTGGGATCAACACCCAATCAGTCTTATTTACATCAGAAAGAGAAAAAACCAGATTGGAAATAATTTTTTTTGTAACCATGCTACATACCTGTTCACCAATGATTTCTATTTATTCCCCTCATCATTATTGCTGGCGGAAGGTAGTTCCTCACAGTCGAGCACAAAGACTTGTTCAATAAACCATTCAAGAGTTGCCTACTGTGGAATCTCAACCCACGATGCATGAAGACTCTCCCTTGGAATTCTTAGTTGGAAACTTTGAAATAATAGAAACAAAAGTATTTTCACGAATGAATCTGTGTCACATGAATATATCACTCGCTGTTTGCACTATTTTTAACAACCCTAATAAGTCAGACGGCTCGCGCTTGTTTAGATTAATGGTAGAAGTTGTTTTTTCAATGTGATTTATGATATAAGAGATAAATTTGTGAGAGAAGTTTTATTTCAACTTACGTGAATGTGTTTTTCCAACGCCAACCCAAATATATGAACAATAAGTTTTGTGGACATATTTAGGTTAGTGTTGGAAAAGCATGGTTATACAAGTTCAGGTAAAACTTTTCTCACAAACTTAACTCATATACCATAAACCACGTTGGAAAAATAATTTCTATCACTGATCCAAATAAGTATGAGAGCCATCAGACTTAGTAGGATCCTTTTGTACATATTTGTTTAATACTCTTCTCTTTTCACTAAATAAAACAAGAAAGATTACTCTGATAAGCGCTAATTGGTAGAAGAGCTTGACCGCAGCCTCTAAAGAAACCCAGATGTGAAAGGAGCATATCTGACACATTCTTTTAAATCATACTCTCTAATGAAATGAATATTAAAGGGAGAAGGAGCAAAAATGCGCATCAAGTTTGCCTTCAGGAGCGCCCAGCACCACGAAGTTTTTTTTGGACCAAAAATGCCACGAAGTTACGTTTTGGGAGCGTCCAGCACCACGGACCGTTAGTCAACAGATGTTGACCGTTAAGTTTCACGGAAATGAACAGTAACTTCGCAAAAATTACAATTTTGCCCTTAGTTTTAAATAAATTTTTTTTAAGAAAAACAATAAAATAACCCCTCCCCCCAGTGGCCCCACCACCTCCCGCCACCCACCCAATCGCTGGCCGCCGCCGCTGGCGACCTCCTCTGGCGACTTTTTTTTTAAAAAAAAATTAAAGTTTTTTTAAAATTTTTTAAAAAAACTAAGGGGAGTCCGATGGGCCCCACCACCGGCCACACCACCCCGGTGGCCGCCCCTCCCCACCTCCAGCCGCCGGTGACGGCCACCTTCGGCCACCTCTTCTGGCAACTTTTTTTTGAAAAAAAAAATAAGGTTTTTTTTTTTTAAAAAAAAAACTAAGGGGAGTCCAGTGAACCCCACCACCGGCCACACCACCACCGGCCACATCAACACCGGCGGTTGCCCTCCCCACCGCCGTCTATCTCCAGTGACCGGCGGCCACCTCTTAGTTTTTTTTTAGAAAAAAAAGTCACCGGAGGAGGTCACTTAGTTTCTTTTTTAAAAAAAAACCTTAGTTTTTTTTTAAAAAACAAATTCGCTGGAGGAGGTGGCTGTCGCCGGCGGCTAGAGGTGGGGAGGGCGGCCACCGGCGGTGGTGTGGGCGGTGGTGGGGCCTACTGGATTCCCCTTAGTTTTTTTGAAAAAAACCTTATTTAAAAATTAAAAAAAAAAAGCCGCCGTCGGCCGGAGGTGGTGGGGCCACTGGGGGGAGGGGTTATTTTATTTTTTATTTTTTTAAAAAAACATTATTTAAAACTAAGGGCAAAATGATAATTTCAGCTTAAAATTAGGGGTAAAATTGTAATTTCTGTGAAGTTACTGTTCATTTCCGTCAGACTTAACGGTCAACATCCATTGATTAACGGTCTGTAGTGCTGGACACTCTCAAAACGTAACTTCATAGCATTTTTGGTCCAAAAAAAACTTTGTAGTGCTGGGCGCTCCCGTGGGCGAATTTGATGTGTAAAATTGTTCCTTCTCCCAATATTAAAACTCAACTCATATATATTACTGTATCAGAGACTGAACGAGTATAACCAGGTGAATTGAATTGAGGTTGGCGCAAATCTACGTGTCAAATTCTCATTTTAATTTGGTTCTTAATAAAGTTTTTTCCCCACCTGTAGTTCCAAATAAAGTTTTCAAACAAACATTTTATTCATACTTTTTCTAAATACAATCTGCATTTATGTTTCCATTTCCCCACAACAATATGTATTTATGTTTAAAAAAGCACTATACCCTTCTAGTAATTACAAAATATTAAAATGTGGAATTATTTTATTTATTATAAAATAAGTAAAATAAAAAATAAAATGTAATAAAACCATAACCATGCATTCTAGGAGATTCAGTTGTACCGACCACTATAGAACAGAGAATCACAACATCCAATAATAGTTCCTCTGTTTCTCTCCCTGTTCTGCCTTATCCACACCACAGAACACTCCTTTAGCCTTCGTTTTCTCTCGATTATCGTCTTCTTCATCGTCACTCTCACTCTCACTCTTCTTCTGACTCTCTCAACCTTCCATTTCTGGAAATATTCCAACCTATAAACCTAGACACACTCATGCATTGCAATTTAAAGTAAAATTCTGATGGCCCATCTCTTCTCCCGCTCCCTTAAATCTCAGCCTTCGAGCTTATGTTGCTTCCATTGTCTGCACATTTCTTGCCGAAATGTTTCGCCAAAATCCTTGCACAGACTTCAATTTTGCAATGCAATTCCATGTTTTGCCAAGCAATCGGTGACCCATCACACCCACTTGATTACCAAATCAAATGAACCCTCGGGTTCCTCGTCGAATTCTGTTTCTGAGGATTTTGATATTCTCTCTGCAACTGGTATGCTATCTTAACTCTCAAGTTTCTCACTCCTATGTTAAATTTTAGTTGTGTTGGTATTTTGCATTTCCAAAATTACAGTTTGTATTAATTTCCCCCAACATATCAGTTCTTCAGAGAATATTTTCGTTACGTTAAAATTGCTAATGAAGATGGGTATGTGATGTAGGGTATAATCCAGTGATTGTTATGTTCTTAAATCCTATTTGGGGTACTTAAGTGACAAGTTTCTATATAATGACATTTTTTGTGATAGTTGTGCATTTAATAGAAACATTAGCTCTACATTAGGGCTTGTTTTTATTAACGGTTAACATGCTTAACGTAAATGAAATAACCTAGGCGATGAGATTGAGGAAGATTACATCAAGGAAAAGACATTAATTCGCTATTCAATATTATGTTTTATTAGCGGGAACGCAAGGGAGTGCCTCAACAGCTTTTCCATTTCCTTTCCTCTTTATTGTTATTTACATCTTATTCAAGCCCAAGGTTCCTCTTTTTAGCTCCTATTTTAGTATGATATTATAAATTCATCTTACTTAAGCTAATATCTTCTTTTTAGTAGTGTTGTCCAAATTGTGCAATTAAATTTAGCTTCTGGACGTTTGGCAGAGTGTTCTGATGGTAGTATTGTGTACCGGTTTGGAAATATCAGTGAGATTATGGAAAATATGGTCGAGGTGGACCAAGAGAAACTCCCTCAAAAATCTCTCAAAAAAGGAGGAAAAATTAGTACTGGTGCTTTGTTGAGTGAAGATGTTGAAAAGTTGGACCTAGAAGGTGATTCTGATGAAAGCCATAGAGCTGGGAGTAATAACACAGAAGTTGGTCATAATTTTAGTGGGGAGATTGATTCTTTCTCTGTGATAGACCTGAGAAGTAAATCAACAGTGTCGAGTGATGATGCTGATAAGGAGTCTCAGCCGCCAGCAAATGAAAGTAAAGTTGACATCTCACTGGAAAACAGTAAACATCTGGAGTTTGATTTAGTAGAGAAGGGAAAACTTGAAAATAATCATGAAGATGTTGTTACTGAGGTTCAAGACATCCCAAGCGTGTCTGAAGAAAATTCTGAAGTTAATAATCAGACAGAAGTGGCAGTTTCAACAGTTAGTCCAGAGTCTGGTGTGTCTCCTGATTTAGTTGAGGAGGAAAAACATGTAAATCACCATGAAGATGTTGTTTCTGATGTTCCTGATGTCCGAAGTGCATCTCGAGAAAATTCTGAAGTTAACAGTCATGCAGGAGTGGTGGTTTCAACAGTCACTCCAGATTCTAGTGTGCCTCCTGATTTAGTTGAGGAGGAAAAACATGAAACTGACCATGAAGATGTTGTTTCTGAGGTTCAAGATGTCCCAAGCGTGTCTGGAGAAAACTCTGAAACTAATAGTAGGACAGGAGTGGTGGTTTCAATAGTTACTCCAGAGTACAGTGTGTCTCATAATTTAGTTGAGAAGGAAAAACAAGGAGATGTTTCTAAGGTTCAAGACATCTCAACCATGTCTGAAAAAAATTCTGAAGTTCATAGTCAAGGAGGGGTGGTTCCAACAATTACTCCAAAGTCTGGTATGTCTTCTGCTTTATTTAATGAGGAAAAACATGAAAAATATCATGAAGATCTTGTTTCTGAGGTTCAAGACATATCAAGTGTGTCGGTAGAAAATTCTAAAGTGAATAGTCACACAGGAGTGGTGATTCCAACAGTTACTCCAGATTCTGGTGTGTTTTCTAAATTAGAAGAGGCAGAAAAAAGAGAAAATTATCATGAAGATGTTTCTACTGAGGTTCAAGATGTCCAGATTATGCCTGGGGAAAGTTCTGAAGTGGTGGTTCCAACAGTTGCTCCAAAGTTTAGTGTTTCTCTTGATTTCAATATCAGTGCACCTGGAATAGTTGAAGAGATAAATGAAGGTGATGTTGCATTTTGTTTGGTGTTTTTTCAACATGAATTAGCCATTGAAGTTTTTAATATTAATTGTTCTCTTTGTCAGGTAGAAGGCTAACATTGAAGTTGCTCAATTCTCTACAGCTAATGAGGGTAATGTCGTAGATGCAGCAACAAACGACCTTGCTGCTGATGCCAAGACAGATTCAGCTGAAACTGAAACGGTACCTGGGTTAACTTCTTTAGATTCTGAACCAGTTCTTG
The DNA here is from genome assembly GCA_037074495.1 of Acacia confusa. Lineage (NCBI taxonomy): Eukaryota > Viridiplantae > Streptophyta > Magnoliopsida > Fabales > Fabaceae > Acacia > Acacia confusa. The sequence continues at coordinate 6,828,947 of CM073504.1, read as the reverse complement.
ATGAGGAAAGGAGTTATCATATTGTTGTCGAAACTGTTGATGCAAATAAAAAGGTGAAGATGGCATTTCTTTGCCTTATTGCCTACTTTTTCTGTGGCTGTGTGTTTTCTGAGTTATGATCATAATTCCTTTGCACTGAACTTATATGCTACAGTTTCTAATCTGACATCAGTACTATTTTTTTATTTGTAGTTAGTTGAGTTGTCTCCATCCTTCACATCAGAAAATGAAATGGTTATGGATAAAACTGGAAAAAGTGATTACCAAGTTCCATCCAACGCTTCTATGTCAGAGACGCATCCAACTGAGACAATTCTTGATGAGTATGTATGCCAACCTCTTCCCTGTGATGCAAGAACTTTCTGAATTTGGTGTCTTTTGTTTCTTTAGTTTTGAAATTCCTCCTTGGATATTTTCTATGCTCTTTCTTTCTTAAAAGTCCCTTATTGATAGAATCCAAATTAATGGAGGCTGTTAAGGGGGTGTTTTGACCAGCTAACACTGGATAGTAGCTTGGGAAATATTTCAGAGGGGAGAGGGACAGATAGAGGCTATTTAGGGAAAATTCTAGTAGGAGTTCATCAGTAACAAAGGTAGGGGGTGACTAAGAGGAGTGAAACAAGTTTTTGCTAATGGTAAAAAGGGGGCTTTAAATGTGGGGGCTGTTCTTATTTTACCGGAGGGGTTTGAATTGGCCCCATCCGATCGTATTTCGCCTGAGATTAAAGAAAAGATAGGTAATCTGTCTTTTCAAAGCTATCATCCCACTAAAAAAATTATTCTTGTGGCAGGCCCTGTTCTTGGTCAGAAATATAATGAAATAACCTTTCCTATTCTTTCCCCCGATCCCGCTACTAAGAGAGATGTTCACTTCTTAAAATATCCAATATATGTAAGCGGGAATAGGGGAAGGGGGCAGCTTTATCCTAACGGGAGAAAGAGTAAGAATAATGTTTATAATGCTACAGCTGCAGGTATAGTAAAAAAAATCATACGAAAAGAAAGGGGGATATGAAATAGCTATAGTAGATGCATCAGATGGCCGCGAAGTGATTGATATTATACCTCCAGGACTAGAACCTCTTGTTTCAGAAGGTGAATCCATCAAACTTGATCAACCATTAACGAGTAATCAAAATGTGGGTAGATTTGGTCAGGGGGATGCAGAAATAGTACTTCAAGATCCGTTATGTGTTCAAGGTCTCTTGTTCTTCGTGGCATCTGTTGTTTTGGCACAAATCTTTTTGGTTTTTAAAAAGAAACAGTTTGAGAAGGTTCAATTATCTGAAATGAATTTCTAGGTCCGCGGATTTATCAACATATTAAGTTCATAAAAATAATGAAATTTTTTTGTTGATAATTATGTAATTCTGTATAATCAAAAGATTATGAAAAGCCCCTTGTTTGTTTCTATTCTTTTTCTACCATATTTAGAGAATTCACCGCAGTACTAGTCAGTCATAGTATGTAGATTGTGAAGAAGACTATTTGACTTTACCCATTTTTTGTTTCCTTTTTTTTCACCCCAAGAAATTGGAGCACTAGAATTATGTCACAATTTTCGGATTTCAATGTCATAGAATATAAATATATTCAATTAATAGTTTTAAAAATTTTTGTTTTTCTATTTGACTGTAAGAAAATTCAACTTGATATTAAACAGAAGATAAATAAACGGAGAATATTAAGTACGGTATAAATTGAAATTGGAAAAACGGGATTCTAGGAGGGATTATTTGCCTTCCTAGAACCCTTCTTGTTTGTGTCGAAATATTCTCCCAAATAGTTTCATATACCAAATATTTTCATATAATAATGCCTATTGATCTCGTTCGTCAAAGAATACTATCCCCCATTCTTAGTTTAGATTTTTTCCGAGTTTTTATTAGAACCTTTATGACATAATGACATATAATATTTTTTATTTATTTATTGCATATAACATGTAAACATATAAAAAGTAGTAGAGTAGTCGACAAACAAAAAAGAGAGGGAATTATATTGAACAAATAGGATTTCTTCGAAAAATATTATATACTCCAATTTCTTATAAGATTCTTTTAGCGTAGTTAGCATAGAAAGGGTTCGCTTTGCATGATATGTGATCGAAAATATATAAAATACAAAATAAATAGATATATATTATATATAATAAATATAATATATAATAAGATTTTATAATATAAATAATATAATAAAAAAGGATATATTAAATATTAATATAATTAACATAAATAGAAATATATTAGATTATATAATCTAATTAATAATAATATAATTAATATATTCCTATTACAATTTATTACAATACAATATATTTAACATTTTAATTACATTTTATATCTCTATTTATTATTATTTGTTTTATATTTGTTTTTGTTTGTGCCGCCCAGAAAAAGGAAATCAAGTGATTTCTTCTTTGTTTTCCTTTTTTTTGTTTTTTTTTTTTTTTTTTTTTTTTACTTTGCTTTGAAAGTATGGACAGATATTATCGAGGAAAACTTGGAAAAATGTTGCCTGAAAAATGTTCCAAATAGCTAAGTTCGATTGCTTTCTTTTTCTTTTCTATCCCAGAGATAGAACCCTGGGGTTTCTATCATGTAACAATCCTGATGCTCTTTCTCTCTCTTTTTACACATTTTTCTCTCCCTTGTTCGTTGTTTCCTGGTTGGAGAAATTTGTGTGTCCATCATTTTATTGATTTCTTGTTGAGTGATCTATCTTGTAATTGGGATCTCTTAAACATTTAGCTTAAAGGTAAGCTGAAATGCTAGAAGAGTTTCAGAAGGTTGTGGCCCTTTGCATCCACAATTAGCGTAGTTCTTGGGTTATAGGTTAGTCTATTAAGTTGCTTATACAAAAGCCTTTTTTGTATTCTTTTATTCTAAAGGAGCAATAATATTAGTGTTTTGCTTGTGCTTCAATGTGATCCTTCAATCTCAACAATTTCTAAGAAACTAATCTAATCAGATCTAATTAGATCAAATCAAATCATAATATCTTAAGCTATATTCCTAAAATATAATATTCATATCTAATCGTAATAAATACTAAATAATCAATCATAATAATATTAATTATTTTAATATGAAACTTTCTATTCTCAACAAAAATGATCAATAGTCTATCATTTTTTAGCACAAAGGGTATAGGAAAACCAAAGAGAACATCCAATGAAGTCATTGAACTGGACCTTTTGGTCAACAATCTATCTAAAGATTTGGCAGTTGATACGGCACTATGGTGTTGTGTGTTCCAAGTGACCAACTCCACCCAGTGAGATAAGGCTTGTTGTCGTCGTCGTCGTCGTCATCTTTTATTACACGAGTGGCCAAATTTATTTTCATTGTAGAACATATTTACATTACTAACAGTTTCTGACTTTCTGAGAATATGTATTTATTGAATTTTTCAATAAAGGAATTATGATTTAAGAAACTCTTTGGAAGCAAAGCCATTATATATGCAAATTTCAAGGTTTGAGGCTTGACTGGCTTTTCTGAGTTTGTCATGCTAGTCACTTTTATGTATGCAGGGAGAAAACATTGACAACAAGACTTTCCCTAACTTCTGGTGTTGCTTCCTTGCCACATCCGTCTAAGGTACCTTTCACATAGTTTAAAAAATGACTCTCACTATATAGGCAGATTCAAACAAACGAGCAAGTGGTGGGATTTTTTTTTTTAATCCTAATTAAACCAAATTAATGTTCAAATGAATGAATTGTTTAAGTCACTCCTTTTGATTTTTCAAGGCATAATATTGTTTTCTTGTGGGAACCTTGTGCATTGGGCCACCCTTATAATACTGGTTTTCTTGTCCATTAATTGTTAGTCATTTGTTATCATTATTGTCATTGCTGTGCTGTCTGTAGTTTTATTTGCTTTCTTGATGTGATTGTGTGACTAAACCTTTTTTTGCGGGGAGAAAATCATGTGACTAAGTTAATACCCATAGATTTCAGAAATAATAGTGTGTAAATTATGCTCCAGTACATTGAACAAAAAAAAAAATGCCATTTGAGAAGTGATAATACTTGATTTTGAAAACCTTTAATATTTTGTTAGTGGCCATGGATCAACGTTTTAAGCAGTAGGGATTTTATAACCTTATTCAATTGTCATATCAAACTTGATTATCTTAAAGACTTAAATACTTTAATGTCCTATATTGTGGTAACCAAGATACCATGAGATAACAATGTACCAAATGCTTCTTTAGAAGTGATCTTTGATTTGAGTCCTCAGGAATAGATAACAAATAAACCAATTAATAACAACTTCCAGGCATTGGCAGTTCGAGAGGATGCTTATTTCATTGCTTCCAAAAATTGGCTAGGTGTAGCTGATGGAGTTGGTCAGTGGTCATTTGAAGGTAATCCTTTTACTATACTTACAACTTGTTCGCTTTACCTCATGTTTTCTGGGGAAAGTCTAATTTTGGTTCAGACTTTCTTTGATGTATGTTACCTATAGCTGGTTATAAACTTCAACTCAATATCAGAATGGACATACTTGAATTTATGTCTATTCTTCTTTTTACATTCTCTGAGCTGCATTTACTGTTGCCATTTTGGTGGAATGAACAAGATTTTTCTTAACTTCCATTATGCTTCCCAATGCGCTGCTTATGCTGCAGAAAATTTTGCAGGAAATAACAATGGACTGTATACCAGAGAGCTCATGAAAAAGTGTGAAAATATAGTGTCAAATCACCAAAGCATTTATGTGATTGAACCTGAAGAAGTTCTTAGAAAAAGTGCTGGAGAAACAGGATATTATGGATCATCTACTGTATTGGTTGCACACTTTGATGGTCAGGTAAATAGTAAGCTGTTTTCCCAATATTTGAAGTTACTTTCAAGTGTTCATTTCAAACTTGTTCATTGGCCGCATGAATTTAAGTTTCAAAGGCAACCATTTCGTGGCTTTATGCTATCTAGTGCTTAGCAAAAAGAAATGGATGAATATATAATACATCTACAGAACGATTCTGAAAATTGAATCAAATCCTGCAAATCATGCGCAGACGCTTCATGCTGCCAACGTTGGAGACACAGGATTCATCATTCTAAGAAACGGTGCCATCTTTAAAATGTCAACTCCAGCCGTTCATGAATTCAATTTTCCATTGCAGATAGTTAAAGGTGATGATCCTTCAGAAATTATTGAGGTGTGTAATCCATCTTGTAGCATTTCCCCTTTTACTGATTTTTCCTTGAAGGACAAGAAATATTTCCAACTTTTGTTCATTTTTCTTTGGCCTGCATATGTTATATACAAAATAAAATTGAAATTTGTTTCAGGAGTACAAGATTGATCTAAACGAAGGTGATGTAGTTGTAACTGCCACTGACGGCCTTTTTGACAATCTTTATGAGCAAGAGATAGCTATTATTTTGTCCAAATCATTGCAAAGTGGATTAAAACCTCAGGTTACTTATCTCTACGCTTTCTTTTGTTTTTGCATATGTAAATCTCTTCACTGCTTCTGTCTATAATTCAGTAGTAAAGATATTCATCATATGAAGAAATTCTTAAGATTTGGCATTGCAATGCTTTGTAGTTAATATCTATGAGGCATGTGTACTGCAATTATTAAGCTGTACTTTTATGTGAATATTTAGATGGGTACAGAAGTTAGTTAGGAAGTTATTTGGGTAATTACTTGGAGTGAGTGCCTGTATTAAAAAAGGCTTTTCATGCTTTGAGACAAAAATCCTCTCACGAATTTACCTCTTATCGCAAAATCACGTAAAACAAGCTTGTCCAGACATTCACTAACTGCTATTGCTGTATATACCGATGCACCAGTATTTCGGAACTTTAAAATGCATCAGGTATCTCTACATTTTACATTTTTTCCCTCCTGAAAGTTCAGTTTAAATGCAATTTAGGTGTGATTTTTCCTGAAATTTCAATTATCAAGGCACACAAGCACTTATAAACTGAGTATTGAAGATGTGCTTGACATGCTTATCCAATTTGATATGATTGATATGCTTATGGAATCTTGATGGTTTCTCGATCAACCCATTTTCTTCTACACATGGATTGGTCTAAGCTAAGAATACTTTTCCTGGAAATTGCTTGATTACATATATCAGTGCGGTAGCTTAGGTCAAGTGTTTGATTGATGAAGGCGAATTTATTGCAGGAAATAGCAGAGTTCTTGGCGATGAAGGCACAAGAGGTTGGGAGATCATCAAGCACAAGAAGTCCATTTGCTGATGCAGCCCAAGCTGCTGGCTATGTTGGCTGTACTGGTGGCAAGCTTGACCATGTCACTGTTATTGTTTCCTTTGTTCAACATGGATCTTCCTCACTTTCTTAAAAGTTTCCTTACCAACCTTCCCTTGAAGGATATTCTCTTGTATGTATCTGACGACATAAAGTTTTCTTGGATGCAACCCAGATGAAGCAAAAATGTCATGTTCCTGAAGTGTAACCAACGCCGGTTGCTTTATGATGCTTAGACACTAAGTGTGGCCCACCATAATGAAGTAACGGACTTAGGTAAAGGTGATGGATATGACGTTTTTACTCTATTTGAGAACGTTCATATGTATTGTTATACTACCCCTCGTCTTTGGGTTCAATTGGCGTGGGGATTGGTCTTCTTCACATTTAGGGAGGGGTTTCGATCTGGTTAAGGCGCTGGGGGAGGCATCCTAAGGGTCTAGGAAGCAGTGGTAACGCTGGTAGAGGTGGAGGTATGTGTATTCTCTTGCCAGTATCCCCTGTGGACTAGGCTCAAAGCGCCTTGTCCTTATACTGTAGGTGAGCTCGACCCCTTTCCTAAAATTTTTTTATAAAAAAAAAACAATATATGTATTGTTGTACTGAACGAAACTTTATGATGTCAGATGTACATAAAAAAATACTTCACTAAGTTGCACATTGCTGCTATCATATGTATATACAAACAGTTATCCTGTAAATTTGGCCTCATACTCTTCTGAGTTGCATTGTAGAAAGAAATAAAAATAAAAGAAGGAAGTTCCTGGTTATGACTATTTTAGGCATAGTGGGAATTATGCCTAATAACGTGTGAAAGTGATCAAATAAAAGGCTGACAACCGTTGGAAAGATGGAGAGTTGGAGTGTGGTGTGTGCAGGAAAATATATTATCAATGTGAAAAGGAATATTAACACCTCTTTACTTTTTGTGAAAGCTTGATTCCACTGAAAAAGGCATCGGTTTTCACGCCTAATTCACTATCCTTGTATAATTAAGTATTTGTTATAAGAAATAAAAAAGGTTAATTAGAATAAATTATACTCCCTCCAAACTTAATGTAACAGTTATTATAGTAGTTACTTCTGATCACATCAATTTATTTTGTTTTCCAAATTTTTATTTTGCTCCCATCTAAATATCAGAACTAATAGGAAGGTTTGTTTGGTTATAAATATAAAACTTCAATATATTTTGTCTCCCAAATTTATAATTATTTTTATAAACTCTTGCTATTAATCACACATATTGAATGTGTTTTCATTAAGGGATAGTTTCTGATGCACACAACTAAATGAGGTATTTTAGAGAAATTAACACATATTTTTTATAATTAACTGAATAATTTACTTAATTGTTACAAATTAACTATCTGGCTCTTGTATTCAATATTGAAGGTGATAAATAGTCTCTATTAATTACTCATATCGAGAAAGAATCGCCATTGTCACAAAAATTGGGTTGGCGGTGAAAAGGTACTTTAACGTAACTTGAGACAAAGCTCCTTTGAAACTTTTCTCGTAAATTATATTAGAAAAGCATTTTCTACCTATAATCCAAACATGCACTATTAAACCTATTGAAAATTTGCTATGATTAGGGTGTCTTTCAAGTTTCAGCTTCCATGGGACTCATCTTTTGACCATATAGAAATCATGAAGCATGAAACGTACATTAAAATTTCAAAAGATTTTAACAAAGTCATCTCAACACATGGGCTTGTAAAAGGGTTAATGAAAGGGGGTCCCAATCATCACTCATGCACTCCACTACTTGATTGAGAGTGATCCGAGAGTGCCGAAAGCAAAAAAGCTTTAAATTTTAAATTACTATTATATGACCGTTTCAAATCAATATTAATGTTCTAAAAGGGTCATATAAAAGAAATTTTATATTATTCACAGATTAATTATTAACACTCCAATTAATCTCCGCAGTTTGTTCTAGAAATCCACTTTAGTTCAAATAATTAGACATGCTTTTTCAAGACATGGTGTTCATGTTCATGATTTATGCAAAAATAATCTAGAATTTAAATAGGAAAAAATATTTAAAAAATACCATTTAAAATTTAAAACCTCAAATAAGTGATTTTCTACTAAAATGTTGCTATACTCTTGTAGTTAATACGTATACTATAATCAACAGGACTTATTTGAGATTTTGAAATTCAGGTGGCATATTTTTGTCTTTTACCCATTTAAATATGAGGTTCAATATCAACCGGTCTTTATTATATAAGCACATAGCAACAACGTTACATAAATTATTAAAATTAATTATTTTTTGTTAAACATTAAAATTATCCTCAATCAAAGTCATTACTAAGAGGAACTTGGTAAATCAATTATAAGGTTTTATAGATAGTTAAGGATACTGGGTTAGAAAAATTGATGATTTAGATAAAACATGTTCTATTAAGAAACAAGTTGTAGAGCTTATAATAAGTAAGAGTGGGGGGTTTTTTTTTTGAAATAAATTTTAGACAATAAAAAAATGTGTAATACTTGTATGATATTAAGATAAAATTGAAAACTTGGGGCCATATAACTCTTGCTAATTAATCTCTCTCCCTTTATCATTGGATTTATGAATAGTGCAGCATGATATGAATTTTATATTCCCTCCCTTCCTAATTTGGTTCTAAACTTCACTTTATCTCCTCATATTTATCATTGTTCTACAAATAACTCCTTATTAATACTCTCTCAATAGATATTTTAAGGAGACAAGGTCATATTTCTTATAATTAACTAATTTACCTAATTTCTTTAATCTACATAAATTAATTTTTTTTTGTTCAAAAATCCACATAAATTAATTAAATAACTCTTATATTAAAGATAAGAAGGAGTATTATACATTGTTTTGAGACCCAAACCAGTTGAACCAAATCGGAACCAGGAGAGCTGGTCCAGTTCGGTCATCAACCAGGTTCAATTTCTTTTTTTAAAAAAAGTTGTTGTTTTCCCCTTTAGAAATTTATATGGATTATCTTAAAATCTTCAATTTATCACCAGTTTGACTTTAGGCTAATCCACTGATGACCCTTGACTCAGCACCATAGCCGGTTTAGTGGCCTGTTCGGTTCTAGAATGTTGATATTATATTAACAAAAGTTAAGATATGAATATGGGGGGGGGGGGGGGGGGTAGTGAGTAAAATGATTGATTGCATGCACATAAGTGTTGAGGTGTATAGCTTTAAGGTTTAGCTTTAGGAGGAGTGAAGAGCAGAAAGCAATGATGAAGAGTGTTGCACTTTTGGCGACGATCGTGGAATTTGGAATCGCTTCCATAATTGTCACTCATCATTATGCCTTCTCTTCACTAACGTCCTTATTCCCTCCTTTTTCTTTTCTCCTCCTTCTTTTCACGTTTAGTCAACCTACCGATGTTAATAAATAATTTTTGCTTTAAATATTATTATTTTTAATCCTTAGAGTTTAATTTAATTTTAGTTTTGGTTCATATTGTTTTACATCGCGTGGTTTTTCGCCGGATTCTTCACTCCAAAATGTTATTAATCCCTATGTTTCATAAAAACTTTAGTTTGAATTTAACAGCGTTGAATAGGGGCCAACAAAAGTATAAAGGCTATAACTCATTAAAAATATAAATGAGGGAAAAGTTCCCATTTGGAAAATTCTTTTTTGTAAGAAGCTTCTTAGTCAGTGTAATTTTTTTTTTTAGCTATGTGTGACATATTGTTAACTATGTGGAAATGTTTTCCATGCGAAAATAACCATTTGCATGTTGTTGAAAATATGGGGAGGGGCTACGGTTCACTGCAGTGGACCGTCTATTTTCCTCTCTCCCTCCCCTAAACCCTAAAATATTAAAAAAAAAGGAAAAAAAAAAAGAGAAGAGATGCAAGAGAGGGAGAGAGGGCAGTGGATGGTCCATTTTAAACCGCAGCCACTCTCTCGAAAATATGTGACATCAATTCTCAAATAACGAGGCAATTATTTTCCCTCTCTCTACTGACATAGTTTTTTCTCTACCTCTCGCACACACCTCTTCAGCTCTCTCTGGCTAGCAACATGTGTCACCTTCAATTTCGTTAGCAAACATCCTCTTGCACCATAGCCATGTCAAAGAGGCAGATCAAAGCTTGGACTTTCCAGCTGCGCCATCTAGATATGTCTTAAGGCAGTGAGAGCTCTCTTTCCTACCTTTGTGTGAGCTTTTCTGTATTTTCTTCCTTTTTTCATGGTGCAGGGTTTTCGTGGTGGTTCGGTTTCTCAAGTAATAAACAAAATCTACAAGATTTGCTTGTAACTCCCCTTGGTCGGATGATTATTTGAACGTTATTAAATTTGATCCTCATTTGGTGGTTAGATTTGCGTTCTTGGGGGAAGGATTCAAGAGGTGTGTTGTACGGTGTGGTTGATGTCACTATTTTTGTTTGAACGAAGGAGCAGAAGCGTCCTTTAGGATATCATAGGTTTTCTTTCTCTTGAGGTTGGGCTTTCTATGATCTTTACCTCAAGATGGAGCAATTGTATAGCTGATCTAATTGTAGATAATATTTATAAGAAGGTGTGCCCTATAGGGTGGGTTTTACGACTAACATCTTCTTTCATGTCACTTCTAATTTTAGATGTCCAGCAAGCCACTGTAGTTCATATTCTACTTCTATTCCTAACTCTTCAATAGGTGGTGATTGGTTTTCCTTATGTTTGGTTTGTTTTGTTGTGCTTGCTTTATTTGCTTTGGTTTTGTTTGTTTTTGATGTTCAGTTTGTTTTAATATATTGTATCCAGTATTAATATAAATATTTTTGAGCAAAAAAGATATGTGACATCATTTGCGTATATAATTAAAAATACGTAGCATGCACATAACTGAAGAAGAATTGCATAATCGAAAATGATTGCACTCTCACAAATTGACAAGTTAGATCAAGCATGAATTCAGATCTTGGAAACCAGAATTTATTTTTCACTCAAGAATGATTTATTTGTTCTCTATTATGTACTTAAGTTTACTTTTCTTTGTTGTTTTAGAGGTTTTTTAAAGTTCAATGTAAACCGAGAAGTTTTAAAATATAACAATATTACCCCATGCTATTAAAAAATTAATATTGACGGTTAACTTTTAAACGGAAAAATGTAATATTGTTCCATTTTAAAATTTTCAAAACAATATAATATTGAATCTAAGAAAACTTTCAAGATAGTATTGCTCTTCGGCAAAAAGCTTTGAAGCAAATTTACACCTTAACCTTTATATTTTTAATAGGTTTTTGTTTTGTTTCCTATACTTTAAACTAATTTTGGTTTTGACTATTATGAATTTTAGTTTTAGTTCCAATATTTAACAAAGTTAAAGCTATTAAACTAAAAAAAAAAAAAGAAAAATCTTTTGATACTACAGGAACAAATATTTTAAACCCAAGAAAAAAAAACACTATTTAAAACTATAAGAACTAAAATTAAAATTTGATCAAATTGTAAAGACTAATAATGTTATTAACCCACAATTTGTTTCCTACAATAAAAAAAATAACTTTTCTTACAATATTACAATATTAAGGTGTTTTTTTCTTCTTTCAAAATTTTACTCTATTTCACTAAAGATAAATGCATCATGTTTTAGAGAAATTTTACTTTTCAAAAAAAAAATTGTAAAATACAAATAAAAGATAAAAATGGCCTTTAGTCACTGTGGTTGCGGCCAACTTGGCCTATAATTTTTTCATCAGGAAATCAACTGTCAAATTAAAGTGTTGAACTTATGATCAATTTAATTAACTTTTTTGTTTATTAACCACATGCTTTCTTCAAATATTTAGATTTTTTGACAAAAGTTTACTAATGACCATAATTATATATTCTAACCTAAGGATTAATTCAATATTCTAGTTAAATGACTGATTCCTTAATGAAAGAATTCTAAGGAGTTTGATTTAAGTTAACAACAGATTTAGGGTCCAAAATCTATGTTTTTCCCTTTATATAATTCATTACTTAATAATGATAATAAATACCAATAAAAAGTTAATTTTTATCAAAAAGAAAAAAAAAATGACGTCGTATGATTGTATCAGTATGTAATTTAATTTGGATGATTTTTCCTGTTAACCGAATAAACAAAACCTTTTTAGCTAAATTTACGCTCTGATTAGTTTGAAACGTTAGAGAACTTCTCAGGAATAAGGGACGTAATTATAATTAGTTTTTTTTTTTTTTTTTTAAATTCTAAAGTTCTAACGTGTCTCATATAATTATGAACTGTTAAGAGTTAAGACATATATAGCCGCCAACTGGATTTGATTGGGTGTTTAATTTTTAATTTTTTTAATCTTTATCTCTTAAATGACGATGCTAATTAATGTGGTATAATAGGTGAAATAATATGCCAAATTATATCCTATTTGTCATAGCCAATTCAGTATAATTTGATTAATTAACTTTTAAAATTAATTTTCTTAATAGTTATGATAAAATTTCTATGTTTTTCATACTTTCAAAGTAATATTAAACCAAAAAAAAAAAAAAATCCAAATATCCACGACTCTTGATTAAAAACTTCCAAAGTAAAATTGTACGTTTTTTTTTTTTCCTTAAATCTGGATATTTATGGGATCATTAAGTAGTTTTATTTAGATAAAAAAATCTTTCAATTCAAGTACCTTCCTTATAAATTATACAACCAATTTGCCTGCTCCAAGTTAGCTACGAGCGAATACAATCAAAACTTTTTATTTAAATCTTCCTCGTGTATTTTTTGCAAGAAATCTGCCACGTGTGTAATTGTCTATAGATTATGATCACAGCAAAAATAATTCCAAAAACAACTTATACACTCAAGAATCATGTATAGGATGTTATACATAATAAAAAGATTCATGTATATATAGGATAAGAATACCTAAAAAACAAAACTTTCTTAATTCTATTTTATAAAAGAAATATTCCCTTGGATCCTAAATATAAGATAAAATTGATTTTTTTTTCAGAGACTAAAAAAATTAAGTAAGTTACTTAATTATATCATATGTTGTGTAATTTTAAATTATATATTAATTTATTAGTCGAACTAATTATTTTATAGAAAAATATAAATACAAATACATTAAAGTAATTTAATTAGATTCCTTAATCTCTTCAAAAAAGTCGATTTTATCTTATATTGCCTCTTATCCTAATTATAAGACCGGGTTGAATTTTTTTAGAGAGATTAAGGAAGCTAAATAAGTTATTTAATCATATCATATGTTGTGTATCCTTAGATTATATATTAGTTTTATTAGTCAAATTGATTAGTCAAGAAAAAAAATATATAAATACACTAATATAATTTAATTAGCTTCTATAATCTCTTTAAAAATCAACTTACTCTTATAATTAAGATAGGAGGGAGTAATACAGTTGGCTATATGTAAAAGTCACAAATGTGAATGGAAGATCGTTTTGTCTGTTTGTTTTTTTTTTTGTTTTTTTTGTCTCGGACGTACATCACTTTGTTCATGTATAAAGAACGGTTACCTTTTGACAAAAAAAAAAAAAAATAAATAAATAAATAAAGAACGGTTACCAATGGAAGAATCTTCCATTCCATTCCAATATTAATGGTTAGAGACTTTGAATTGATTTAAATATATTTATTAAAAGAGACAATGAATAATCGTCCATTCCAATATTATGGACGATTAAGTAGCAAAGCAAAGCATCTTTCAGCTTAGCAAAAATAGGAGTTTTTTTTTTCTTTTTTTAATACCTTAGAAGAAAAAGGTGTATTATATATTGTACCATTGAAACACACCATTGATACATTATAAATATTATAAACTCATTGTCCTTTCAAATATATGTGGTAAATTGCTGGCCAAACAAATATGGTAAGTGACTCTATGTTTGCATCAATAGTACGTGGCAAAAGAATATACATTTATTATATCTTTTAGCCAACGACTTACTCTAAAAATTAAAATGTAAGTATGCTTTATCAGCACCCAGTCTCAGTCATTAGATAAATTTGCTGATAAGCATCTTTTGTTAAAAAAAGATTAACCAAGTTAAGTATGAAGGACTAAGAGTGCACTTTATGATCATAAGGATTAAAATGAAACTTAATATAATGAGTAAACATATATTTTAATATTAATGTAAATTATAGTTAAGGTGGAAGAATAATCATTAACTTATACTAAAAGTACAACGGTAACCATAATTTATTTGGGTATAAAAGTAACGGTAAATACTATAAAAGAGGGTGAGAGGGACAATATCATCGAAATTATACATGTTTAATTCGGTAATGGAAGTTCTTTACCATATTTTATAATGTTTATAGTTATTTTTGTAAAAAAAAAAATTGTGATTATTTTTACACTTTTTTTTTTTTTTCTAGGCATGGGGTATCCACCACCGATAACTATTACTAACTCTCTCGAGCTTTCCTCCTTTTTTATTACCATCCTTTTCCTTCATTTTCTTTTTTTTTTTTTACTTTTGGATCAAGATCTCAACGGTCTAGATTTAACATATTATATATTTAAAGTAAAATTATAATAATAAGGTAAAATTATAATAAGAAAGTAAAATTATAATAATATTTTTATAATATGTTAAATCTGGACTGTTGAGATCTTGATCCAATGGTGAAAAAAAGAAAAGGAGGAAAAATGATGGTAAGAAGAGAATGAGGTCGTAAACTTTCCGAAAAGATTTTAGTGTTAGTCACTCCTTCTGATCCTTATTATAAGACACCAATTAGTAAGTGTATTTGATTCTTTTTATAAGGCACTTACTTATTTCCAAGTAGGGGCAAAGTCAGGAATTTTAATTGGGGGGGGGGGGGAATTACAGAATAGAACTTAGATGTTTTTGAAACTTTATTTCAGAGGGTGAAAATTATAAAATAGAACCTAAATGTTCATAAAATTATATTTAAGCCCTATAAAGATTTCATAATTTTCATTTTAGTCCATCAACATAACTTTTCATAGATAGACTACAGTGAAAATCATGAAATTTTTATAGGATAAAAGATAATTTCCTAAAAAATTTAGCTCATCTAATGTAATAAGAGTAATAGGTGAGGATAATAATAATATAATATTAGAATTTAGGGTAATTAGTAGGGGTAATATTAAAGATAACTTATAATTTAAGATTATTTATTAATTTTAACTGTTTTTGTTTATTTGTGAGAATTGTTTATTCATGCCTTATAATAATAAGACACAGAAAATAATAGATATTTTTACAACTTAACTTCGTAAATTATGAACACTTATAAATTAATTTTTAAAAAATAAATAAAATCGGATGCTTGCCATCTTTTCGTGTTCAAAACCATCATTTCCCAAATCCCACTTCCCTATTTAACGGCATTCCACATTCCCACCTTCTCACACCTTCTTCTTCTTCATCAGTCATCCTCACGCTTCTTCCTCTCTGTCTCTCTCTCCTTCCGCTTCCTTTCTCGCCCATTCGCAAGAATCATTGATGGCTCCATCAAAACTTTCTTTGATTCTCTGCGTTCTTGCTATCTTTGCGGTTTCTTCCGATTCCGCTCGCGACGCTCCGGCGCCGTCAGTCGATTGCTCAAACCTCGTCTTGACCATGGCCGATTGCCTCTCCTTCGTCTCCAATGGAAGCACTGTCACTAAGCCTGAGGGCAATTGCTGCTCTGGCTTGAAGACTGTGCTTAAGACCGACGCCGCTTGCCTCTGTGAGGCCTTCCGAAGCAGCGCTCAGTTGGGCGTCGTCTTGAACGTCACCAAGGCCGTTACTCTTCCGGCCGCCTGCAAAGTCTCTGCTCCTTCTGCTACTAACTGTCGATGTGAGTGATTCTTTGTTTCTTTCGCTTAATCGTTCCCTTTTTGGTGTCTCGGATTTTGTTTATTTGGTTTTTTGATCTGGTGATAACGACTTAGAAAAATGTGATCGATCTTTGCATATTCTTTTTCTTGGAATGGTGAATCCGGATTGTTGAAGCTATTTTCTTGTGTTTACAGTGTTATCCTGTTTTTCTTTTGAAGATAGCTTTTCGATTTTTGCATAAACAATTTTAGTTGTTCTGCTTTTTACTTGACCGTTCACCCGTTTGAACGCATTGGATTTGGATTTCTCATCCCTTTCCTCTAAAATTGACTCTGATAATAAAGAGCGTACAACATAATATGCATTTCTCGGACTGGGATCCTGAAATTCTCTTTATAAAACAGACACAGCCCCACATCTGGGACCCACGTTGAAGCGCAATTAGGGGAATTTTCTTAGCGCCGATCGACTAGTGAGACTACGAAACTTTAGTGAATAAAATATTATAGTGCTATATTTAATTATCAGGCTTTAAGCGGCTCTGTTTTTCCTAGATATTGATGTTTCATGTCACGGCCTTCCCTTGATTTAATTTCTGTGAGTTTGATCCGGTGTTTTTAAACATTTTAGATTCATCCAATATTTAATTTGCTGTTTTGACCAAAAAAAATATTTAATTTGCTGTCTTTTCCCTTTTGTACAGTGTCTGATACTCCTGCTGCTGCACCAGCTGGTAAGTTTCTCTCAAGTCTTAGTAATAGAATATACTGTTTTTGTTTTTGTGCCATTTTACACAGTCCCAGATATGATTAACCCATTTCAGATCTTCTGGATTTTCGTCTTCTATTGCCTTCTATATTCTGAATATTCCATTGGCAAATATTTAATGATATATACTTGTGTATATATATTTGGTGGACATCATAATTCATATGCTCTAAAGTTAAACCAAAACTCTAATGCGTGCGTCTGCATAATTCAAGTGGATCCATAAGTAAATGTAGATTGTTGGACTCTCTTCATTTACATATGAAGAAGCATTTGATTTTTCACACAGCGCATGGAATCTAACTTTACAGTATATATATTCAATTTCTTTGTTAATTAATAATGAAATGCAAGTGGTATGATTAAGGTACAATTAAATCAATAGCATTTTACCCTTCTTCATTAATCTTGTGTATTGCATAAATTTCCCTCGAATAATTACTTGACATGATTCTCCCCACCCGTCCTCTTCATGTTGTCCCTTTCTCTCTTTTGGTGGGGATATTTAGTTATTTACAGCTATCAATGCAATAACTTATTGTAAAGTTTCAAACATCTTTGACCATCCATTTGAAAGTTTCTCAAAGTGTACTCCAAATTCACTGAAACAATCATTAAAATGTACATCAGCAAATTTGTAAATTTTTTAATGGGTGAGATCCTCCTCTTACACTTCCATACTTATTTGCTTACTTATTTTAGCTTGTCTTTTATATATTGTCTATTAAAAACAAGAATCTCTTTCCTGATTTCCAAATCAAAATTTATAATTTCTACAAGTATAAGAATGATGACATATACTGCCCTTCAATCACTCACAATCACTACAGAGGATTTAAAAAGATGAATCTAAATAGTAAAGTGAAAAAGTGACTTTAATCCACAGTCTTTTTCCCTTGTAATATTGTTTCCATATCTGAATATATGATTTTATGTAACTGTGAAAGATTTAGGACCACTCAGTTTTCAAAGATGGATATGAACTGTAAAGAGAAAGGTTTCTTTCATTTTTTTTTCCTTTAATTTGAAGACAATAAATCTGTATAATTTTATATTTGTGAAAGATTGAGATGATGATTGGAGTATAGTAAAATTGTATTGAATTGTGTGATTCAGGAGGATCAGAGACATCTCCATCATCATCTCCACCAACTTCTTCAAGTGGTGGAGAGGCACCAGAAGCTTCATCTGGAGGTGCAACAGCAAATGAGATATCTCCAGCACCATCACCTTCCCCAGGCAACACTTCTGCAGCACCCTCTCTTTCTGAAGCACCATCTTTGCTTCTTGCTGCGGCTTCATGTGTAGCCATTTTCTCAGCCTTCTTCTGAGTCCTTTATAATTACTTTGAAGACTAGAGAGAGAGAGATTATATATTTTGATTGCCTTCTTTCTTTTTTTCTGAATTCATTTTGCCATTTTGGAGAAGTTGGTCTTATCATTTTATCATTTCAAGTGTTGTGACTCTTTAACAGTAGATTAATATTCATCGTCATAGTGACTGGGACTTACCGATTTTGGCTTTTTACCTACCACCTTTTTATATAATAACAATTTTTTTGTTTTTTTACAGAATAACATCTACAACAACTGCTACTAGATATTTTACCATGTGATAGATATTAATTTTGAAGTTTTTAGATGATTTAATATTAAAATCTGTTGGCAATAATATATAAAAGCTGTGAAGGACTTCTAACACTTAAAAATTATTGAGATGTTATTAACAAATACTGAAATTTCTCAACTTTTATTTTATTTTATTTTTTTAGGTTAAAGTGTAAAAATATTTTTTTTAAAAAAAAATTATTTCAGAAAAACACCTGACACACACACACACACACATATATATATATATATATTGGTGTAAAAATGTATATGAATTTTTTTTTAAAAAAAATAAGGTCAAAAATATCATTACCGTTAGAGGAAGGTAACTACGACGTTACTTTTTGGGTGAAAAAATATTCATTAATGATAACTCTCTATATTTTATATATTTAAGGTATATTTTGGAGATATTTGGAAAGTTATCTAAACAATTTGGAAAGATTTTCATGAGATTATATTATTATAAGATCAAATCAAATTGGCACATCATTTGTGGGATTTCAATTTAAAATAAATGTTTTTGAGTTTAGGAAATAAATAATAATAATTAAATTTTTTTTTTAAAAAAAATTATTTAGTTTTATTATTATTATTATTATTATATACTCCTTTTTATTTGCATGATAAAGCATCAGGAAAAAAAGAAGCATGCAGATTGGGCTATTAATTGATTGAATGAAATTGAATGAATTGGACCAGGGAGCGAGACGTCATTGGGCTTTGGGCTGAATGCAAAGTGGAGATGGAAATTGGGCCCAGGAAGGATCAGATCTGGACGAATTAAAAGCAAGAAGCAGGCCCACGGATTGAATTAAGCAATGAGAGAATGGAAGACCTAAGGGAGGACGGATTGAAGGGAATAAAAAAAGAATGAAGATTGAAAACAAAAGCAAACCGTGGGCCCACAGATCAGAATTGATGAATGAAGCTCAAAGGAAACCTAATTGCCATCTATTAGAGAAGCCACACGCAAATGAATAAAAGGAAAAAAAAAAAGAGGAAAACACGCAGAGGCGAACCAGAGAAATAAAGAACAGAACACAGGCGACGGCTTTGCGGACGAGAACGAGAAATCAAGAGGCACACGTGACGGCATTTGGAGAGCAAAAAAAGAAAAGACGCAGAGACGCAAGCACAGTGCTGGTTTCCTTTGTTTTTATTCTTTGTTTTGTTATCTCCCTTGTCTCTAGTTGGATTCAATTTATATCATTCTACATGTCTCTGAATCTGAAATTAATGTTGCTGTGCTGTTCTGGATTTTTAGTATAGCTAGTTTGTTTGCAAGCCAGAGGAGCTATGAACTTATTAATGGATTAGACTTTGTTTCATTGTTTAATTATAATTAGTATTGATTTTGGTTGCTTAATCTTGTTTTATAATTAGTATGAACAAAAGTAACATAAATTAAGTCTCATTCACCACGTTGCAAAATCCTCTCTCAAATAAATTTTTGTATATGTACTTTGCACTCGAAAATGGATAGTTTCAATGAATATATAGCGATATTATTCATTATTAAATTTGCACCTTCGTCCAATAAATAATAAGAAAAAAAATTATCTGGATTAACAGAAGTTATTAAACACAATATTATTCAACAATAACAAACCAAATTATAAAAGTAATCGGGATTAAATCAGATGTCATGCAACAATTTCTATTATCAAAGATGAGGATTTAGTACTTAGGATAGTACACTAATGCGATCGTCACCTAACGAACAAATTTTGGATGCATTTTGTAGCAATTTATTGTTTTGGAAACAATAAATTTATGATTTTTCAAATACTTTAGAAATTTTAGTTGATATAAAAAAAATTATCGGCACGATATTATTAAGTGGGATATTATATTATGTAAATTAATTGGCGTGTATATACACACACAATGTTTAACTGGGTCATGGGTTGATTCCTTTCTTTATTAGATGGGATATTCTTAGGAATATAAAAAAGAATGTTTCTATTTATTGGGATATTTTATTAATACAACAATTAGTTATACCGTGTAATGATTCAAATATGATTGATACCTCGACCTTTTTCTTAGGGAACTGGGTTTTATAAAATTTTAAGTTGATAGATGATTAATGATTGGTTGATGGTTGATAATTAATTGATTGATGATCGATAGATGGTTGATTAATAGTTGATAATTGATTAAATATGATCTCGCTAATTATTCAGTAAAGGATCGAGATAGCTTATTGTAAATGGGAAAAAAAATCACATTAAAATATCTCCATCACTAGCTTCCTCATTTAAGTCTAGATTAGTGGGTGGTAGATATTGGATGACTATTCAACAAAAAAAATAAGTTCAACATAGATTATATTTGAATCCATATTAGATCCTAACTATTCTTAAATCAATGATCTTATCATTAAATATATCACATATCTTTAGGGATAAGATAATAGAAAACACATCAATTAAGACTCAGGTAAATCTATAAATATGATCTAAACCTTAAAACTTAGAAAGTACTCACACCCTGCACTTGGCCTTTTATTGTAGTATTGTCTGACAGAAACTTGCCATTTAAGGAGCCGTCACGATGGGAAAGCGTAGGACCCCTAAACTTTCTCCCCGTTCCGCCGTTTGGGGCTTAGACTTATCTTCTTCTTTTTTCTTTGTATTATTATTTTCTTGAAGGAATCTTTGGCGTGAATTATATTGCTTTCGCGAGTACAATGTCTTCTTTTGTTAGTTTCAGCGTCATATACTGTTTAAATTTCTTCAGCTGCATTCTCAAGTCTCAACTTCTGAGTTCTATAATTTTTCAGTTTATTGGATGCTTTTTGAGTTTTTAGGAATTTGATGAAATGTGTGAATTGAATGATGATGTTCTGGTTATCCCTCAGGTAATTCTCAACGGAAAAATTCTGCAATGATGGACAGCGATGATGAAACTTGTAGTGTCAGTTTGTCATCTACTGTCTTCTCTGATCTCATGTCAGTGTCAGATACTGAAAAAGTGAACGTTGATCAAGATTCTCTGCTTGACAGAGCTCTCGATGCTTTAGACAACAAGAGGTACTTTTGTGTTGACATTTATGATGTTGGAAATTGTATCACCTTTAAACGATGAGATTACGTTGACTTGTAGAATCCGATGGTCAGTTTTTAAATCTTGATATGGTGCTTGGCTAATGCCAGCATTCCATTTCACCCCTTTGTTTTGGGACAAAATAATAATATTTTAAATTGGATATAGGGGTTCCACGAGGGAGAAAGCATTGTCAACGATCGTTGAGACATTCAACAGGAACATGCAGCATCAATTCGTAGAAAAGAAGTAAGCATTTCGGTCATTTGATTTTTAGCTCCGCTTTCTTACGACCTCTTGCTATTCACATATAGTTGCATCAAGGAGGATAGGTTGTGTTGAAGATAGAAATAATTTTTTGAATTTTGAATTGTTGTTATTTTTGAATTACTATTGATTAAGTCTTACCAAGAGATTAAAAGTTAGTTTGGGAAATATTACGGATGAATAAAAATATTCTTGAAGTTAGTTTCCTGTGATGGTATAAATTACCTCGTCCATGAGGGAAATATTACGGATGAATAAAAGTATTCTTGAAGTATCAGTATCAGATGAATAAGAGTATTTAGTATTGAAGTTTAAGTATCAGTTTTTTTAACATGGTATCAGAGCATGGTTGGGCCCAGGAAACCTGAAGTTTGACTTTCTTTTTCTT
Source organism: Acacia confusa (assembly GCA_037074495.1). Classification (NCBI taxonomy): domain Eukaryota; kingdom Viridiplantae; phylum Streptophyta; class Magnoliopsida; order Fabales; family Fabaceae; genus Acacia; species Acacia confusa. The sequence continues at coordinate 6,806,853 of CM073504.1, read as the reverse complement.
GTTACCTGACTAAATCCCTAATTTTCCAAATTTCCCATCCCTGCCATCAATTCTGCATCCCCACCATCCTCTACCTCTAGTCCACTTTCTAATATTATCATCGAGTATGATAATTCCTCCTTTTTTATCACTGTTATTCTTGATGACCCGAATAATCCCTTTGGCCCAGTTAATGTACATGTGAGTAAGTACTTGAACCAAATCTAATACAAAATCGCTTGGAATCTGCCCACGAAATCTTCTCCTTGAATATGCCCATGAAATCTTTTCCTTGAATCTACCTACAAAATCTTCTCCTTGAATCTGCCCACAAAATGTTGGCTTTGAATCTACCCACGAAATCTTCGCCTTGAATCTGCCCACGAAATCTTCTCCTTGAATTTGCCCATGAAATGTTGGCCCTGAATTTACCCATGAGATCTTTTCCTTGAATCTACCCACGAAATCTTCTCCTTGAATCTGCCCACAAAATGTTGACTTTGAATCTACCCACAAAATCTTTGCCTTGAATCTGCCCACAAAATCTTCACCTTGAATCTTCCTACAAAATTTGGGCCTTGAATCTGCACACGAAATCTGGGATGCAGAACTCTATATGGATCCAATGACACTTCCTCGACATAAGATTGAAACTTTCTTTTTTATAAGAAGTGATTGGCAAGTTTTTGCATGAACAATATTCATGCACCAACTGGGGGAGTGTTGAAAATATAAATAATTTTTTGAATTATTATTTGAATTTTGAATTGTTATTTTTAAATTACTGTTGTTATTAGCTATTAGCTAGGATTAAGTTATCAAGAGAAGTGGAAGTTTGAAAGTTAGTTTTCTATTATTATGCCCAGAGTGTGATTGTATAAATTACCTCGTCCATGAGGGAAATATTACGGATGAATAAAAGCATTCTTGAAGTATTAGTATCAGATGAATAAGAGTATTCAGTGTTGAAGTTTAAGTATCAGGTTGATATTAGTGTACTTTATCATATGCAACGATATATTTTTTTGGTGATGCCACTAGTTGACGATGGCCAGCTTTAACTGGCCTCTATCACTTGAATTTGAGTCAGAATGAACTCAAAGAACCACAATTCTGAATTAAACTCATTTGCGACGTGATTAACGTGTCTTCCTCTTCACCGTGTCTGTTCTCTTACATTGTACTCTTGTCACTGGTTTTTTTATAAGTTGGTGTGTTAACTGGAGAAGTTATATGCATGCTATGTTTTTAAATCAAGTATAAGTTAAATGTTATAATTAGCCCACTTATATATCCACGTATTTATTTATTTATGGCATGCATGATTAATAGCTTTGACTTGCTTCTGGTTTTCAGATTTGCTACCTTGTTGCATCAGTGTCTTGGTGCCATTAAGAAGGGATCCAAAAAGGCATCTGCAAACGAAATAGCCTTGGCATCTCATGCCATCGGTAAGTTTTTTATTAGATTAGTTGTGTTTCATATTTTTATATTCTACCGTTTTTTTTTTGCGTGGTTATTTTACCTATTTTTTTGGGCAAATTTTATCACTTCAATTCTTATTGTTTCTTTTATAGGTTTATTGGCATTGACAGTTGGATGTGGTAATAACGCATGTGAAATATATGAAGAATCTGTTCGCCCCCTTGATGAATCTCTGACATCTGGGTCAGACACCTCAAAGATATCATCTGTAAGATCTTGAAACTCGTTTTGGGTCGAGTGCATGGATTTGAATTTTCCATACTAATTTTTTTTGGAGTTTTTCATTTTGCAATTACAGCTGGTGCGATGCTTGGCTATTATCACTTTTGTTGGTGGGACTGATAAGGAGGAAACGGAGAAATCAATGGACATAATGTGGCGATTGATTAATCCTAAATTGGGTTCTAATGTAGGTGTACATTTAAAATATGTTTATGAGCATTTTAAGTCTTTGTAGCATTTTTTTTTTTTTTTTTATATATATATTTTCCAGCCAAACCTTGTGAGTAAGATTAGCTATATAGTATGATTTGTTTCTGATAGTAATTTAGTTAATTCTGGGTAACACTCAGCGCTTCACATTGTTGAAATATGAATGCAAAACTTTTGTATTTTGATATTGTTATTGTCCTTTTCTTCTTAAAGTTGACTTCTATTATTTTGTTTAGGTTGTTTCAGTCAAACCTTCGCCTTCGTTAATAACAGCTGTGGTGTCTGCCTGGTCCTTTCTCCTCTCCACCATGGGCAACCTGAAACTAAACTCCAAAAGCTGGCAAAAGTAAGCAGAGTTGTGTGCCCTGTTTCTGTTGTCTTTCTGCATGAGTTTCTTTTATTATGTAATTTTTTAATTTTAGTTAGAAAAGAAGATGGATAGCCAGCCCATGCTTCTTTATGTCACGTATTACTAATGAATCTGACTTGTTGGTTTATACATTTTCATGCAGTTCAATAACTTACTTATCTAGTCTTCTAGACAAGGAAGACAGGGCTGTGCGCATTGTAGCTGGTGAAGCTTTAGCTTTAATATTTGAGGTTGGAGTTATAGAGAAATCTTCTGCTGGTCGTAACAGAGCAAGCGACTCTACTCAAGAAGAGACCAAACCGCATGAAAGTTATGTGCATATCCATGGATTAAAGAGGAAGGTCATCAATCAAGTTAAAAACCTTGCTGTTGAGGCTGGTGGAAAAGGTTCTGCGAAAAAGGATCTCAAAACTCAGAGGGACTTGTTTCGACATATCTCAAATTTTTTTGAGGTATTTTAACTGCCTTTTACTGTTATGATCTGGAAATGTTTTTACAAGTTATTGTGTGCATAAAGTTTTGTACTGAATATTTTTTGATGCTATATTAGTATGGGTACTCTCCTGAAATTACAACAAAGATTGGCCGTGATTCGCTGCAGACATCATCATGGTCTCAAACGATACAGGTTTTTATTGTGTTTTCCATTATTATTGAAGGAGCTCCTTTTTTTCTCTCTGTATGAGTGTTCTGATAAATCGAATTTTGCAGTTAAACTTCTTCAAGCATTTCTTAGGGGGTGGGTTCATTAAGCACATGCAGGTTGTCTTTCTATGACTATTCTTCTTTAGCAAGCTTCTTGGTTTTCTGGAAAGCTTATTTTTAGACAAATTGGCTTTACTTTTTCTCTTCTCCCTTTGCTAAATAGGAAAATGAGTTCCTTCATGATGTTTTTGACTTCACACCAAAGGGAAGAAATCTTTTTGACAAGGGTGAAAAGGTAAGTGGCTTTACTTAGCCGTCACCTCTTGCGTTATTTTTTTAGTTTTCCTCTTACTTTTTGAATATCACTTGTTGTCGTCCTGTGATTTCTGATTCATTAATTGTTGCAGAGAATGTTTAAGTCTCCGAATTCAGATCAGAACAAGGCAAGGACCCAATTTCTTAACAAGCTGCGGTTGTTATCTGAGGTTAATATCCTTCCCTCATAAAGAACTTTCACTCTTTATCTACCTATGACTATACCTGGTGATAAATGCCGCTTCTAATTACTTGAGTTCATGGTTATTCTGCTAATAAAGTGGGAGAAGCCTTTGATTTTGCCTGTGCTTCACGTCATATCAACCACGTGTGATTTTCTTCTTGTGTGCAATCCCTGGGCGGCAGTCTTAAGACTCTTAATATATAGGTCCATCCACAGGACATTTCTCAAATTCTGTTATGGGATTTATTAGACTCTCTGGGACAAGAGTTACCATGGTTTACTTCTGTTTTGGAACATAGTTATGTGTTTTTTTTATGCACCCATAGTTGTGTTTACATGTACTGCTTTTAATTGTCTCACGTTGTGTGTCCACACAATCTTTGATATTGTAGACTACCTTATTATACATATACATTTTGTCTTGATCTTCAGTGGAGTTTTTTTGTTTTTGATTCATTTGTGCCGTCTGGGATGACAGGGCAGAAACTTTAGTCAATGCTGTTGGAGAGGAGGCGTGAGCTCTTGATTGAAAGGTCAATAATTTGCTGGGACCAGATCAGATTGATTTTTTTTTTTGGGGGTCAAAACCAGATCAAATTGATGACATTACATGTATATTGCTCAAATGACTATATATAAATACTTTGGTTTCTTCTTGTATTCATTATTATGACACACCGAATATGATTGAACTTGCTTTTAGTTGTGCAATGATATATTCTTTTACTTATTATCATCGCCTAGTAAACAAGGTCGTGCAATGATGTATTCTTTTACTTGTTATCATCGCCTAGTAAACAAGGTCGTATCACCCCCTGCCCCCCATTCACAAAAAGGGGGAAAAGGAAAAAAAAAAAAAGGAGCAACGAATGGTTCAGTTTTTCAGACAGGGAGGAAGGATTTGCAGGGAGTCATTATTTTGCCTGTCACAAAGTTAGCTTTTTTTTTTTTGGTAACACACAAAATTAGTTTTTGGTTGCAAGTATAACCTCCGTGTCTCAGGAGTGGGATCCAGTATCCTCAGGAGTGATATATAATGTAATATTTGGAGCCTTTGTAATATGTAGTTATGTACCTGGCCATTGAAAATGTTGTGTTATAAAACTAATGAAAATATGAATAAAGAAGAGCATAGAATAGAACACAAGAGAGAACACAAGAGAGAAAGAAAGGAGTAGTAGTTCTTATTTATCGGTGTGTATACTTGGTTTACATGGCCTGTATTTATAAGCATCCGAGAGTCACCTAACAAAGTTCACCTACCAAGAGTCACAAGGATAACTATGGCCTCTATTTATAGGCATCCAAGAGTCACCTAACAAAGTTTCATCTACCAAGGGTCATAAGGTTTACCGACTAAGAGTCATAAGGGTTGATAATCAAGGGTCATAAGGGTTGATAATCAAGGGTCATAAGGTTTACCAATCAAGAGTCATAAGAGTTGACAACCAAAAGTCAATGGACATCTATATAATTAATATATTCATAACAATGTGAGCTAATTTAGCAGTTGTTATTGAGAAACAAATGACTGTGTTTCTTAAATTGAAATATGTTGAATGGTTACATCTTGAAACTAAATTGCCACCAAGGGGGAAAAAAATCTTCAAACAAAATTCAGCGTGAGATTTTGAGCTTGTTTGGTACAGCTTATGGGAGGTTCGGGCTTATTTACTATTTGGATTGAGTTTATGATTTTTTTGGATTAAAAAAGCTGCATTTGAGCTTATAAATGCTTAAGTGTCTATAAGCTAAAATAGATATAAGCTACTTTTTCTGGCTTATCATGGCTTATATAAAACATTATGAAAATTTATATAAAAGTGTATATAAAAATTTTATTATTTATATAAAATAATGTGTAAATTTTATAATTAAGCATTTTTCATATTTTTCATAATTTTATTTTAAATTTTTTTTTATAATTATCTCACAAGTCATTTATCTATAAGTCATTCTAAACAAGTTTCACAATCTGACTTATACCCAAATGTTACTTATGTAATCATCAATCCAAACATAAATTACATTTCACAATCTTACTTTTATCTAATTTAACTTTTACCCAATCAGATTTTTTCATAAGTCATTTTGCCCACCGGTATTCCAAACAATATTGTTCCAACAATCAAGGGCCTAACCCATCTGATTTAATTTTACTATTTTAATCGCACTGAGGGTTATTAATCTTTTTTCATTTTAATGGCCTGAGATTTATGGGTCTTAAGCATTTCATTCAACCAGAAACGTGTCATATATAAAGTCAGAGTTAGGATTTATTGATATTCTATCTTTGTTAACTAATTGAGAAAAATTGTTAGGAAGAAGCAATGCAAACGAAACAGCTATGAAAGTCGAACTCGGTTATATTCTGACCTTTTTTTTTTTATTGGAAGTTATTCTGTGACTTTTTAGATTCACGAGGAGGTAGAGGGAAGATTTTTTTTTTAGTTTATTTTTTAAATTAATAATTACATAATTTAAAAAATATTAGTTTAGTTAATTAGTAATTCTTAATTAATTAATTATAATTATTTCATTTATTTTAAAAAATATTATTAATAAATTATCAATCCTAGAATTGCACGGTTTATTTTCTGATTTTTTTGTTTACTGAGAAGTTATTCTACAATTTAAATTGATTAGATTTTATTAGTTTAGGTTGATTTGATTTTATTAGTTTCAATTTTTTTATTCACTGGGAAGTTATTGGGAAGCGGAGGGAAGAATTTGTTTTTAGTTTATTATGTAATTTTTTTCAATGATAAAACGACATAGTTTTGTCTTAATTGGACAAAAGCTTATATCCAGTAACATGACAAATGATAAACCCATAATATATATGGTTTAATATTTCTGCCTTTACTGTAGAGACATTTTTTCTGCCTCACTCACATGAAAGTGAGTGGGTCCCACTCTCTTATTTTTATAATGGGACCCACTCACTTTTATGTGAGTGAGGCAGAAAAAATATTTCTGTAGTAAAAACAAAAACATTAAACCTGACTAATATTGTGGAGTGAAAAGAGGGTATGGTAAAAAATTCAGAGAAGAAGGAATGTGTTTGAATGGAGACGATAGAGCGAGCGAAGGATGTTTCTCCGCTGCTACCAGATGATAGTCTCCGGTCGACCAAAAAAGTTCGCATCCGACCAGAAACAGCGGAAGACGATGGGAAAATAATATGTGGTGGGAAAGAGGTGGAGATGGGTGAGGAGACAGCTAATGCAGAAGCTTCATATCGGAATATCTTGCTGAAGCAAGGAGGCACTGCGCAGCAGAAGAGTATCCTTAGTGAAGAGGTCTTATTGAAGGATGACTTTCTTATCAATAGGGAGGGTCTCATGCCTTCCATTGATTTCTCGGGAGAAGTTTAACGTGAGTTAGTCAAGGGTATGGAGCGCACTTTGATCATAAAGCTGCTGGGCCGCACCATTAACTACCAAAACTTACTGTTTAAGACTCGAAACTTGTGGCAGCCAAAAGGTACGTAGCAGTTAGTAGACATGGAAGGAAGTTACTATCTAGCGACCTTTACATTGGAAGAGGACTATCTGAAAGCCCTCACAGGAGGTACCTGGATTATTTTTGGGGCTTATCTGATTGTGCAACCCTGGGAACTGGATTTCGACTTCTCATCCTCATCCATCTCCAAGGTTGTGGCATGGGTTCGCATCCTAGGTCTGTCATTCCGGTATTACCATAAGAGCACGCTTAGAGCCATAGGCTCATTATTGGGAAAGGTTGAGAAAATAGACTTTATGAGAGAGACAAGGGGAAAAGGGAAGTACGCTCGCATTGCAATACTAACAGATCTAGAAAAACCTTTGATACCCTGGATCAAGGTTGATGGTAAGACATATGGAGTGGAGTATGAGGGGATTCCGATCATTTGCTTGGATTGTGGGATGTACGGCCACACTAAAGATAAATGCAAGGATAAAGCCATCCCAGGGGATAATACTGTTCTGCAACCGTCTGAAGGTCAAACTTAGGCTCCGATTAGTGACAACGCAAATATTTTGAACAACAGGATGGTGGTCGAAGAACCGTCGGCGCTGCCATAGTCACCGTTTGGAGAGTGGATGTAAGCCAAAACTACCAGAAAAGGAAATAGACAGAGATGGGGAAAAGATGCGAAATCTGTGGGATTGTCTATCAATGGAGGATCTCGCTTTAACGCCCTATTTGAGAGCGAGGATTTGACGGCAACATTCACACAAGAAACAGATGCTGAAGATACGAATCCAGATTTTAACCATGACAGAAATAACGAGCATAAGAAAGTTAATTACTCCTATGTGGGACAGACAGATAGATTTAAAAATGCTAGAGTTGGACGAGCCCAACTAGTCTAAGAGTATCGTAAAAAGGAGGTGAAGAATGGGCCTGCTGTTGACCAAATTCCTAGACAGTTGAAACCTATTATTATTGAGCCATCAACGAGTCGACCCAACCCCGAACTCGAAAGAAATCTGGATGGTAAAGCCTCAGCTTTATCTCCCCTTAATAGGAGCCCGAGAGGTAATATAGCCAGATCACCTCCTGAAAAGGAGCAGCCCCTCAAGATCGTTGAGCTTGAAACTACTCTAAACAGCAACAACCACACAGTAGTGGAGTTACAGAAATGCAGATCAACTCTTGAGGAAGTGGGTGCCCAAAACTTCATTAGTAGGTCTGTTAGGTGTGACGCATTAGCCACGGAGCGAAGCCGGGTAAGCAATGGGAAAGAGAATCAATGCATGCCTCATCCTACTATGAAACCGAAGACACATGGCGTCAAGTTACAGAACAATAACTTGAGAAATTTGAAGGTTCGAAAGAAAAATCAAGGCAAGCATATCTCCAAGGATGCTTTGGAAACCTTACAGGAGGAACTGGAGGTGCATCCAGGCACGCCGGAGCTGAACATTGTTCAGCGGATATAGTGCTACATCGGAAGGATGCCGATGATGACCCCTCAGGGTCGGGTTTGTCCATCTAAACTTTCTGTTTTTATGACTTTACAATTTTTTGTTTGGAATTACCAGGGAGCAGGGAATCGGTGCTTCCTCAATACTTTCAAGCATTTCATGCAGGAATATAAGCCTACCATGGCAGTTTTAGTTGAGCCTCGTATTGCTGGTCTCAAGGCAGATAGGTTTATTAAGCTATCAAGTTTCGAGCACTCTTATAGACTTGAAGCTCACGGTTTTTCGGGTGGTATCTGGTTATTATGGAGGAAGGAAATTAGTGTCTCAGTTGTGACATGCCATCCCCAGTTTATCCATACAAGAATAGTCAATAAAGGAGGGGTAGTTCCGTTCTGGTTTATGGCAATCTATGGGAGCCCGAATAGTACATTGCGAAAAGAACTTTGGAAGGCCTTACCGGACCTTAATCCCCATTCAGCTGATCCTTGGCTCTTGGCAGGTGACTTCAATGCAATCCTCAGCGAAGGAGAACGTATAGGAGGCTCCACCGTTCGTGCACGTGGTTGTGACCTGTTTAACTCCTTCCTTTTCAACAATGGGCTCACCGACCTTGGTTTTGTGGGGCCCAAATTCACATGGCGCCGAGGAACTTTGCTCCAACGGGTAGATTGTGCGATAAGGAATAGCAATTGGATTTCAAGTTTTCCATCGACAACGGTCAAGCATTTGCCTAAGCTTAGCTCTGACCACCGTCCTTTAAGCATCCAATTTAATAATGGCATGCGGTTATAGAACCACAACAAACCATTCAGATATCTCGCTGCCTAGGCTACCTCAAATTCCTTTGACAATTTGGTCTAGGTAAGTTGGTCTAACTTTGTACCTATTGTTTCTAATATTGATAATTTTGTTGCTTCTGTAAAGGTATGGAACAAGGAGGTTTTTTGGTAGCATAACTCAGAGGAAATGAAGGTTGTTGGCAAGAATTAATGGCACTCAGAAAGCCCAGGAGTTCCAGGCCTCTATTCATCTATCCAAGCTAGAATGCAAACTCCAAAAAGAATTTGAGCTCCTTTGTGATCAGGAAGCTCTAACCTAGGATCAGCGTGCAAGATGTGAATGGATCAAATCTGGTGACCAGAATACAGCATATTATCATGCCAAAACAATTCAACATAGCCAAAGGAAATGCATCTCAGCTTTGAAGGATGATAATGGGGATTGGATCCACGATGAGGGCCCTCTCAGTGATATGGCGTATCAGTTCTTTAAAAATTTATACAGTAGTGATGAAGTCTTGGCCACTCCCTACCCTGGTAAAGGACTTTTTCCCGCCCTTGATAGTATCATGAGTGGGTCCCTTAGTGCCACTATTTCTCTAAGTGAGGTCCACTCGGCGCTCTTCCAGATGGAGCCGTTGAAAGCCCCAGGGATAGATGGACTGAACGCTGCTTTTTTCCAAAACCAGTGGAAAGTTGTGGGCCCATCAGTGCATTATATGGTCACTCGTCTATTTGAAGATGACAGCCTTGATCCCAGGTTGAATGAGACTCTAATTGCCCTCATACCTAAGATTCCAAAGCCAACTCATATCAAAGAATTTAGACCAATCAGCCTGTGCACAGTTCTTTATAAAATTGCAACCAAAATGCTGGCCAATCGTTTCAAACAATGGATGCTGGGTTTAGTTCTTCCTTACCAAGCTAGCTTTGTGGCTGGGAGACAAATATCTGATAATGTCATCATAGCTCAAGAAGTAATCCATTACATGCGTTCTAAGCGTGGTAGAGTAGGTTGGATGGCTATCAAGGTGAACTTGGAGAAAGCATACGACCGTCTACGTTGGGACTTTATAGAAGAAACTCTCTATGATACTAGACTTCCGCATAAATTTGTTCGGGCAATCATGATTTGTGTATCTACGTGCAATATGAGGGTAATATGGAATGGAGCCTACTCAAAGAAATTTTATCCATCTCAGGGTATTCGACAGGGGGATCCTCTTTCCCCATTTATTTTTGTACTCTGCATGGAACGTTTATCTTAGATCATTACTAAGGCAGTGAATGACAAGACCTGGAAGCCAATCCGTTTGGGAAGAAGGTCATTTTTTCAAACTATTTCACCTCAATTATAAACTAATATGTAATTTAAGGGTATATAATATATTATATGATTACATAACTTATTTAATTTTTTTAATCTCTTTAAAAAAAATCAAGTATATTTTATATTTAATACTAGTGGGAGAGGGAGTACATACGACACCTTAACCTAGAAAGAAATGATAAGTGATTGGAAATGATTGCAATGCAAAGGCGAACTATCTGTGATGCATGCACATAAAAGGCGACTCACAACACTATTCCAACCTAATCATTTCCAAGCCTTCGCTTTTATTATTACTCTAAATTTTTTTTTTATTCAAACCTAAATCTTAAAATTTAGAATATAAAGCCATTATTATTACATTAAATATTTCTGGTACCATTTATATTAAATACTTTGGATGTAAATACCATGCATTACGTACAATTATTTCTGGCCACCAATCCGGTGCATTGTACATATAGAATATAGTTTTTTTTTTCGTATTTGATGAATAATACTTTTGAACCGTCTTTTTTATAAGTTCCATTAATTAAGAAAGTTAGTTACAATTAGTTTATTTTCATGTAAACTCCAGCTTCACCCTTAATACAAGTCTTTAGATATATAGTTACAGGAGTTATAAGATTTGATTAGTTTCACCCAAAAAATAAAAGTTATGTTGTCTGGTTTGAAAAATCAAAATTGGTTAGAGACACTAGGTGAAAAAAATTAACATTGTGCTGATCACACAGCTGGCGCTCATCTTTGAAACGCAGCATTTGGGTTAAGAAGTGCTGTAAACTAATTTTGGGGAGAAAGGCAAGTAAATGAGATTTTGGCGAAGAGGCTGATGATGAAAGGGAAAACAAAAGTTGCCGATAACCCAACTGCTGCATTTCAAAGATGAGCACCGGTTGCTCATAGATGTGATGAACAGCGCTTGCCGACTCCGGTTATTAGATTTTTATTTTGGTAATACAATTTTTTATCCCTCCAATTTTCCCTTATTTCGATTTTGGCCTTTCAAATTTTAAATTACTGATTTTGATTTCTCAAGTAAGAAAATGGTCCAACTTTTTATTAAATTATATTGACAAATGCTTTAAAAAGAATGAAATTTATGGAACTAAAACAGTTATGTATCAAACCTTAAGATAAACACTGAATCATAAGTTTTATTGTAAAATCAATTGGTTTGAAAAACGCAATAAATAATATACACACACTGGATTTTAATTTGCAATAATAAAATGGTTAAAATTGTTTTAGGTTTATAATTTTCATAATATAAATATTTGTGATTATCATATCAAATATAAAATAAATCTTTATAAATCACATTATTATTATTATTATTATTAATTGCATGCCAATTTTCTTCATCTCATTATCATCTCTCATAGGCTGAAACCCTAAAACTCCTCTCGAGCGGCGCTCTCTTCACGAGTCTCCTTCAGTAATGTCCTTTGCCTCGATGATGACGTCTTTGCCGCCAGCGAGCCTCCTCTCAAGCTCCAACCGCAGTAGAAGTGTAGATCGGATATCGTAGAGCCAAGAGAAGGTGAGTTTTAGTTCGGAACAGAGACATATAGCGGTGGCCGACCTTCTTCTCTGGCGCCGGCTCTCCTTTGGTCTCCATCCTCATCGTCTCTCCGGCTGTGGTGGCCCTTTGATTTCTAAGTTCGGCTGTGGGAGCTATGTTCCTTTTCGTTTTTTGTTGGTGGTCTCTTGATGTCTGATTCCTAGGTCCGACTGTGATGTTTGTTTTATTTCTTTTTCTGTCTTCAAGATCTTTGTTCCTCTGTGGTTTTGGATTTGCGATTTTGGGGGAAGGGTTCTTATGATGGTTGATTGTCCTTTGTGCTTTATCTTTGAAAGGACCATTGCTAGGGTTGTTCAATGGTGGCAAATCTAAATCTTTGATGTTAGCTTTAGTTTGTTCGGTAAGTGTTTGTCAAATTCTTTTGATTGGAGGAGAAAAAGTATGTTCAAGGTCGTCACTTACTTCCTTTCTGAGGTTGGGTTGTTTCTGTTTCTTGCCCCATGTCAATGTGTTTATGTAGTTGATCTACCAGCTTATCCTTATAAGAAGATGTGTCCGATAGGGTGGGTTTTGCAATCAACACCTTCTTTTTTGTCTCTTTTAACCTTGGATATTTAGGAAGCCGGTGCAGTCTCTGAGGCTACTTTTATTCCTTCCTCTTCTGTGATTTTGGTTATTCATCTTAATTTCATTTGGTTTGTATTATTCTATGTGTTTGTGTTCCTATTTTTGTTGTTGTGGTTTATTCATTTCAATTGTAATTGTTATGTTTTAATATATTCCGTTTGCTATGTTTTGATGTATCCTTTGATTTGAGTATTAATATAAGTATTAAATATTTTTGGTACCATTTATATTAAATATTTTGGATGTAAATATTATGCATTACGTACAATTATTTCTGGCCACCAATCCGGTGCATTGTACATATAGAATATAGTTTTTTTTTTCGTATTTGATGAATAATACTTTTGAACCGTCTTTTTTTATAAGTTCCATTAATTAAGAAAGTTAGTTACAATTAGTTTATTTTCATGTAAACTCCAGCTTCACCCTTAATACAAGTCTTTAGATATATAGTTACAGGAGTTATAAGATTTGATTAGTTTCACCCAAAAAATAAAAGTTATGTTGTCTGGTTTGAAAAATCTAAATTCGTTAGACACTAGGTGAAAAAATTTAACATTGTGCTCATCACACAACTGGTGCTCATCTTTGAAACGCGCCATTTGGGTTGAGAGAATGCAGTAAATTAGTTTTGGCGAGGAGGCCGATGATGAAAGGGAAAACAAAAGTTGCCGATAACCCAAATGCTGCATTTCAAAGATGAGCACCGGTTGCTCATAAATGTGATGAACAGAACTTGCCGACTCCGGTTATTAGATTTTTATTTGGGACAATCACAGTGAGGTCCAAGATGGTTAAAAAATCACAAAAAAGTCTCAACTCTGAATTCCTTCACAAAGGGACTTTTTTGTGATTAAATGTGAATAAGTTATAGAATTTTCCTCACAAAAAAAGTCCCGTTGTCAAAATGGATTTTTATGTTGTCGAAATGGTTTTATTAGTTGCTAATTTCATTATGAAAATGACTTTTGATGTTGTCAAAATGACTTTTCATGTTGTCAAAAATTGTTCAGGTTTTTAAAATTCTAAATTTTCAATAAAAAGTCCTTAGGAACTTTTTTGTGAGGGGATTTGGGGTTAAGACTCTTTTGTGGTGTATTTTTTTTTTAATCTACCTTGGGATCTCATTGTAATTGTCCCTTTTTATTTTGTTAATACAATTTTTTGTCCTCCGAACTTGCCCTTATCTTTCGGCCTTTCAAATTTGAAACTATGAATTTTGGTTTCTCAAGTAACAAAATGGTCCAATTTTTTATTAAATTATATTGACAAATGCTTTAAAAAGAATGAAATTTATGGGACTAAAAATATGGTTTTAAAGTTGATACACCAAAACTAAAATAAAAACAATTTGAATGATCAAAAATTGTATTAACCAGTTCTGTACCAAATCTGAAGATAAACATTGAATCATAAGTTTTACTGTAAAATCATTTGGTTTGATAAACACAATAAATAATATACACATACTGAATTTTAATTTGCAATAATAAAATGGTTAAAATTGTTTTAGGTTTATAATTTTTATAATATAAATATTTGTGACTATGATATGAAATATAAAATAAATATTCAAAAATGAAATTATTATTATTATTATTATTTGCATGTCAGTTTTCTTCATCTCATTATCATCTCTCATAAGATTGTGTCATGAATTTTTTAACAAATGAACGATAATTAATGTTGTAGACTTTTTGACTTAGCATGAGCGGTGGGTAATGATGGTATGGGGTGGGTTGGTGGGCCCAAAAAGCACCAAATATTTTTTGTTGGGTTTCACATTTCACAGATATCATCAGTATCGTGGGTTAAAGTGAAAAATGCCTATAAATTTATTTCAGAAATGCACTTGCCATCCATAACTTTATATATATACCATAGGTTTAATGTTTTTGTTTGTTTGTTTGTTTTTTTTTTTGTTGAGAAAGGGAGCTGATCATAAACTAATCAGCAGATACATGATAGACTCTTGAACAGCCAAGGCCTGCACCATCCTCTCAAAGTAGCTCCAACAAAGCTTCAGGTGGCTCCTCCAGGTTGTGGTATCCTACACTCAAATTTAAGGCGAAAGACGCTAAGTAGTCTGCACACCGGTTGGCTTCACGGTAGACATGGGAGATTGTTACGTGCCAATCCCTGGACATCAACCTTTGTATTCGACGGACCAGGCTTCTATTAGCATTTGCAGTGGCCTCCTTCTTCGTGATGAGGTTCAGGGCAACCAAACAGTCAATCTGCACAATGACAGTTGTGAACCCTAGTGACCAGGCAAGCTGAAGCCCGTCCATAATGGCCCACAGCTCTGCCCGAAGCGATGTGCAGTAGCCAATGCAGCGACAGCACCGAGCCAAATATCGAACTGTGTGATCTCGGATTAAGCTGCCAGCACCTGACTCAAGGGAGGCCGTTTTCTTAGATCTGTCGCAGTTAAGGGTAACTGACAAGAATGGTGGTTTGTCCCACTGGATATATTTAACTATCTGCGGCTGGTGACCATTGCTTTGACCTCCGGAGAACTTCAAGGCTTGCTCTGTTCCGTTAGCTAGCATCTTTACATCCCACGCTAACCTGGCTGGTTGAGTAAGAGTTCCCTGGAAGACAAACTTGTTCCGAGACTCCCATAGCTTCCAGCAAGTAAGACCAAACACACTTGCCCACGCATAAGCTCCGTTCGAACTCGTTTTGGTCTGGGTCAGGTTTTTTAACAGCCAGCTCTTAATATTTCCTTGGAAGAAGCCTCGTAATTGATTTGGCGTAGCGAGATGATACCACACCTCCTTCGCGTACGTGCAGTTCCTAATAACATGATCCACATCCTCCATATAGCCGCTGCATCTGGGACATGCATCCGTCTCCGCCATATGTCTTCGTCGACGTTCAGCATTGGTAAGTAGACTTGATCGAGCAGCTAACCACAGGAAGACCCTAACCCTTTGGGCACCCCTCCAGCTCCATATTGTCTCCCACAATCTGCTATCCTCATCGTGTCGAGATATGTGGATCAATTGGGCGTTAGTAACACGAATTTGAGAGAAAAACAATTCTATTACTTACAAGAATAGATTACACGAGTATTTACAAAAACTCACAGAAAAAAACTCTCAAACTCACACAAAACTGGATCACTTCACTCATTAGGAATACTCCACTCTCTTAGGGATGTATTCACTCTTGGTGTTGATCGCTCTTGTTTGTGATGCTCTATAACTGAAAAATGCACCTCTATTTATAGGGGTGGGTCAATGTGAACAGAGAAGTGTGAACGGAATAAAAAAATGTGAACACAGAAGTGTGAACGGACAAAGTGTGAACAGAGAAGACAGCTTGGACGGTAGTGTGAACAAAGACGATGGCTTGGACGGCAGTGTGAACAGAGACGACGGCTAGAAGTCATCAATGACGGCTAGAAGTCAACAATTCTCCCCCTCTAGCCGTATCCAAAGAAAACATCCTAGTTATGTCTCTGCATAACTCTAGCTTCTCTCGAGTCACCGCTTTCGTTAACATGTCCGCAGGATTCTCCTTTGTATGGATCTTTACTAGTCTCAACAGTTGTCGATCCATTACCTCGCGTACCCAATGATAGCGAATATCAATATGTTTTGTACGGGAATGGTACACAGAGTTCTTGCTCAAATCTAGAGCACTCTGACTGTCACAATGTACCTTGTACTCCTTTTGCTTGATTCCAAATTCTTGGAGATAACGCTTTAACCACAACATTTCTTTTCCAGCTTCCGTGGCAGCAATGTATTCTGCTTCAGTTGTGGATAAAGCAACACACTTCTGTAGTCTTGATTGCCATGAAACAGCTCCCCCCGCAAAAGTGTAAATGTATCCGGAAGTAGATTTCCTACTATCGAGATCTCCAGCCATATCCGCATCTGTATAGCCTTCCAAGATCGGATCAGCTCCCCCGTAACAAAGACATATCTTCGTTGTACCCTTTAGGTACCTGAGAATCCACTTTACTGCCTCCCAATGCTCTTTCCCGGGGTTGGAGAGAAAACGACTCCCCATTCCCACTGCATGAGCAATATCTGGCCTTGTACACACCATTGCATACATCAGACTTCCTACTACTGAAGAATATGGTACTGACGACATCTCCCCAATCTCTTCCTTAGATGAGGGACATGATTTCTTGCTCAACTTGAAATGGTTGGCTAAAGGAACGCTAACTGGTTTGGCATTGCTCATATTGAACCTTTCTAGCACCCGTTCAATATACTTCTCCTGAGATAGCTATAACCTTTGGTTCTTCTTATCTCGGATGATCTGCATTCCCAATATTTGTTGAGCTGGTCCTAAGTCTTTCATATCAAAAGACTTAGAGAGTTCTTTCTTCAGCTGATTGATCTTCGCTGCATCTTTTCCCACGATCAGCATGTTGTCTACATATAGTAGAAGAGCAACGAAATTCCCATCTGAAAATTTCTGAATGTAAACACATTCATCTACGACAGTTTTCTTGTACCCTTGACTCACCATGCAAGAGTCAAACTTCTTGTACCACTGCCTAGGTGCCTGTTTCAGATCGTACAAGCTTTTCTTTAGCTTGCATATGAGGTTATCTCCCGAAACCTCAAAACCTTCTGGCTGCTCCATGTAGATTTCTTCTTCTAAATCTCCGTGAAGAAAAGCTGTCTTTACATCCATCTGTTCAAGCTCCAAGTTCATACTTGAGACCAATCCAAGTATAACTCTAATTAAAGTCATCTTGACTACTGGTGAAAATATCTCGTCAAAGTCAATCCCCTTCTTCTGTTGGAATCCTTTGACTACAAGCCATGCTTTGTATTTCACCACTTTTCCGCTGCCATCCTTTTTCAGATTGAACACCCATTTGTTTTTCAGTGCCTTCTTCCCTCGTGGAAGTTCTACGACTCATAAGTCTGATTTTTCTGCAGAGATTCCATCTCGTCCTGCATTGCGAGCAACCACTTTTCTTTGTCCTTATGAGATACTACTTCATGGAAACTCTCTGGTTCTCCATCTTCAGTAAGTAGAAGGTACTCGGATTCTGGATATCTTCTCGACAGAATCCGACCTCGTTCAGATCTACGAACTTCTGGAACAATCTGAGGAGATCCATCATCATCTTGGCCTTGTGATGGTCCTGGAACGTCTGGCATATGGGGTTGTGGCTCCCCCTGCTCAACACTGTCATTTTCCTCATTGTCTTCTACTTCTGGAATTTCTTCTAGCACTATATCTTCATTTCTCATGAATGATTCTGCTGTTGCCTTTGGCACCTGAGCAACATTTGACTTCTGAGATATTGTGGGCTTTTCAATATCTTCTTTTGTCTGGCTTTCATGGAACACCACGTCCCTACTTCTGATCACCTTTTTCTCCTTTGGATCCCATAATCTGTATCCAAATTCTTCATCTCCATAGCCTATGAATATGCATGGAGTGGTCCTTGCATCCAGCTTCTGCCTGAGCTCCTTGGATACGTGTGCGCACGCCAAACATCCAAATACTCTCAAGTGAGAATATGATGGATCCTTTCCCGACCAAAATCCAATGGTACTGATAGAGATCGGTTGATCAAGTAACAGGCGGCTCTGACTGCTTCTCCCCAAAATGGCTTTGGCAGCTTAGCCATACTGAGCATGCTCCGAACACGTTCTATGATTGTTCGGTTCATTCTTTCAGCTACACTGTTGTGTTGAGGGGTACGTGGAACCGTCTTCTCATGTCGGATGCCATATGATCTGCAATAGGCATTGAACTGCCTGGAAGAGTATTCACCTCCATTGTCGGATCGAAGACACTTCAACTTCTTTCCTGTCTCACGTTCTACCATGACATGGAACAGTTTGAAGTAATCGAACACCTGGTCCTTCATCCACAAGAAATACACCCACACCTTTCGAGAAGCATCATCGATGAACGTTAGAAAGTATCAGTTGCCGCCGATTGATTCAACCTCCAAGGGACCGCAAAGATCAGAGTGTACCAAATTGAGCAACTCTGATCTTCTCGTTGAAGAGGAATTAAACGAGACTCTATGCTACATACCAAATAGACAATGATTACAAGGATCTAGTGCAGCGTCCTTATTCACATTGATAAGCTCCTTCTTTATTAGGGTAGACAACCCTTTCTCACTCATGTGGCCGAGTCTCTGGTGCCATAAATTTTGTGAAGCCTCCTTCTCTGCAACATTAAGGCTGTCTGTACTGATCTTTACATGAGTTTTATATAGTGTGCCACAAATGTGTCCTCGAGCGACCATCATGGCACCTCTTGACAATTTCCATGTGCCTCTACTGAAATGACTATCATAGCCCTATTTGTCGAGAGCTACTCCAGAAAGTAGATTCAGCTGAAGATCTGGCACATGGTGGACATCCTTTAAGGTGATTGTGCTCTCGAAACTTGTCTTTATCTGAACATCACCAATTTTGACAATCCCAGCGGAACTGGAATTTCCCATCTTCACAGCTCGAAAGTCTCCGGCTTTGTATGTTGTGAAGTATTCCTTGTATGGAGTCACGTGGTAGGACGCTGCAGTATCTACCACCCATTCTGTGTCTTCTCGTAAGACGTGAAGGCATGTCTCATCATGGGTTGAACAATAAGCTACATCACCAGATATAGCAACTAATGTTTCTCCACCCTTGTTCTTCGGCTACGAATTGCCCTGGCCTTGCTCCTCTTTCCATTTGTAGCAGTTCTTCTTCATATGTCCCTCTATTCCACAATAATGGCACTTATATGTTGGTTTTCTGCCATCAGTGGACCTGCCCCTGCTCTTGTTTCTGCCTTTCCATTTGCTTTTACTACTCTTTTGTTGCCTCCCCCGGTTCTCTATGACAAGGGCATGGGTCTGATCTGTGCCCATGTCCTTTCTCCTTGCCTCTTCATTGAATAGGGCATCCTTGACCATTGACATAGTAAGTTTGCCATTTGGAGCTGAGTTGCTGAGTGATATGACCAGCGTTTCCCAACTATCGGGAAGGGAACTGAGTAGTAGCAGTGCCTGAACTTCATCGCCAAGCGGCATCTCTACAACGACAACTGGTTGACTAAGCTCTGGAACTCACTGGTATGCTCGGCAACTGAAGTTCCACTTTTAAGCTTCATGTTGACTAAACGCCTCATCAACAGGGCTTTATTCCGAGCGGTCTTGGCTTGGTACATGTCCTCCAACTTCTTCCAGAGGGCATATGCGTCTGTCTCTTGTGCAACATGGTGGAAGACACTATGATCAATCCATTGACGGATTTGACCAATAGTTTTTCGGTTTGATTTCTTCCACTCTAACTCTTTGGCGGGATCAGGATTTTTACCCTTCAATTCGATGGGATCGAATGAATCCTTACAGCTGAGGAGATCTTCCATCTGAGGTTTCCACAGCGTGTAGTTGGTGGCAGTGAGCATAATTATGGCTCCGGAAGATGATGTTGACTCTTCTGTGGACATTATCACCTTACAAATAATTTTTCAACACGATCGAGGTTGAATCTTTAAAAACGGAGCTCACCGTTACGTCCGGAACGGTTGAAAAATGGTAGAATTGACACTTCACGGCTGAAATTCCACTATAAGGGCAAATCTGCAATTTCTGAAAATTGAGGGGCCAATCTGCAATTTCTGAAAGTTTAGGGGCCAATCTACAATTTCAAAAAGTTGAGGGGCCAAACTGCCATTTCTGAAAGTTTAGGGGCCAAACTGAAATTTCTGAAAGTTGAGGGACCAAACTGAAATTTCTGAAAGTTTAGGGGCTAATTAGAAATTTCTTAAAGTTGAGAGGCCAATTTGCAATTTCTGAAAAATTGCGCTGACGTGGCAAGTTGCACTGTGTGGCAGCTGACTTGGCGCTGATGTTACTGACTCAGCGTTGACTGTATCGCTGGTTGACTGGTCGTCTTTCCGGCGGCGGTCATCTTTTTCCGATGAGTTTTCCGGCAGGGTTGACCGAACTTTGACTGTGATTTTTGGGTTCGTTTGAACTCCGATTAGGTTGCCGTTTGGTGCGTTGGACTTCGTTCGACAAGACGAATCCAATGGTGTAGTCAAAACTGGATTTCGAGCAAAGCTCAGAAAACCCAAATTCGGCCTGTCACCTAAAAAACTCCACCAATACCTCGAACCTTCGCTATGATACTACTTGTTGAGATATGTGGATCAATTGGGCGTTAGTAACATGAATTTGAGAGAAAAACAATTCTATTACTCACAAGAATAGATTACACGATTATTTACAAAAACTCACAGAAAAAACTCTCAAACTCACACAAAACTGGATTACTCCACTCACTAGGAATACTCCACTCTCTTAGGGATGTATTCACTCTTGGTGTTGATCGCTCTTGTTTGTGATGCTCTACAACTGAGAAATGCACCTCTATTTATATGGGTGGGTCAGTGTGAACGGAACAAAAAAATGTGAACACAGAAGTGTGAACGGACAAAGTGCGAACAGAGAAGACGGCTTGGACAGTAGTGTGAACAGAGACGACGGCTTGGACGGTAGTGTGAACAGAGACGACGGCTAGAAGTCATCACATCCTCTATCTCATCACACAAGAAATCATACGCCGATAAGACTATGAATTCCCCGTTGTTTGACAAATCCCAAAAGCATTGAGTCATACCATCATCTCTTATCGGGACTTGACATCCTGATATATAGGGAAGGACGTGGCTTGGGATATCATGTTTAAACAGATCCCAATTCCAGTTTCCATCTGCGGTTGTGAAAGAGTGGACTGTCATCTGATCTTCTTCATTTGATGTGTCACGGAAAGCCAAGAGTTTCAGCGGTCCCACCTCCAGAACCCAATTATCTACCCAGAATCGTGTTTGAGTGCCGCTACCCAGATCCCAGCGAGTGCCAACTCGCACATCATGCCACACTTTCCTTAGGTGATGCCAGAAGTAAGAGCTATTTTGATTGCTCTTGTAGGGTCCGTTACATGTGTCCCAGCCATATTTCATACGAAGCACTAAACCCACAGTAAGTTTGGTCGAGAAAGCAGTAAAAAACCTAGTTTCATGAGGAACGCCCTATTTTGTAGCTCCAACGTCTTAAAGCCCCCTCCTCCATTTCTTGCTGGATGGCACATATCAGCCCATTTAACTAAAGCAGGTTTCTTCTCCGTATCTTTACTCCCCCTAGACAAAGTTTCTGATATGGCGGTCAATTCTTTGGCATAGACTTGCAGGCAATTTTTTTGTTTGCATGGTATATGTGGGAATTGCCAAAAGAACATATTTGGCTAACGTCATGCGTCCCGCCAATGATAAGGTCTTCGCCATCCACCCTGAAAGCTTACTGCGGATTTTTTCCTCCAGGTATTCATAGGTTCCTGTATGAACTCATTTATGAAGGAGAAGAACTCCTAGGTATTTCCCTAAGTCGGTTGTTCTTTTGAAACCCAAGTCCTCGCTAATACTTGTCTGTGTGGTTGGGAGGACGTTTCTGGAGAAAAAGATAGCTGTCTTGGATCTACTCACCTTATGACCTGAGCTTCCACAGAAATCATCTAAAATATGACCTATGAGTCTAGCTTGGGAAACAGTGGCCGAGCTGAGGAGCACGAGATCATCTGCAAAAAATAAGTGGGAGAGTGGAGAAAATATAAACATTATATTTAAAGTAATTCAATTAGCTTTCTTAATATCTCTAAAAAAATTAACCTTATCTTATATTTAGAAGTAGAGGGACAATGGACCTGAGTTAGCGGTGACTTAAAAGCTATCTAACTTTTATAAAAGCCCGGTAGAAAAAAAGTCAGGTTAAGCTATCTGATTTGTGTTTGGATTGCCCGTTTGGCTTTTTGCAAAAGTGGTATTTTTCTTTTTAACTGATGTATGTTTGGATTATTATTTGATAAGTCAATTGATATAGAAAATGACTAAAAATGATATGAATCATATTGAATCCTACATATACAAATTTTAAAAGTTTATTGTTACTGTTACATTTAGCACCTGAACCCTTTGTTATAAAGTCTTTAACTTGTGTAGTATATCTCTCTTTGAATCTAACCCTGACTGACATTTGATAATTCAATACATTTTCAGTTTCGACATTTTTCCTATCAGAATGAAGATAGAAAGGTTTGGTGAGGATATAAAATTATCAAGAAGATATGTAATATTTAATTTCGGACCCCCTCCCCAGAAAACTGAAATAAAAATCAAATTAAAACATATCAATTTTGGAAATATTGAAAATATTCGTTGGATCAATCTAGTAAGAGGGCGTCAATAATGAAAAATTAAGACAAAGGAATGTTCCAAATAGAAAACTCAAAATTGTCCTATATAACGTCCTTTAATTATTGGAAGCACATATACTTAGGGCAGCTTATTACTATATATTAATCTACCTCATCATTACTTAAATTTATGACTTCTTTTAGCTTCAGTATATAAGTCCTCCACTTGTTACTAAACGTACTTTATTAATTTTATGCATGAAAATATGCACAATATATATTAGCTCGAATTGCAATCCAGATTGATCTTCTTTGCATGTCATGACACAGAAGCTGTTCCTATAAATTATGCACTTGCATGCATATAATATATATAACACGAAAAGATGAATATCAACAACATAAAACAATAGTAATAGATGAAAAGACATAAAAAGATTGAATTTTTTAAATTAATAATCTTTGTCTAAAGGTACAGTATGCATGCACACACATACGTGTGTGAGTATAGACACACATATAGAGCTAACAGAGGGGGAGAGGGAGAGAGAGAGAGAGAGAGAAATTAAGTTATTGCAGATGAGGATATGGAAGAAATGAACAATCAGTAAAATAAGGATCCACTTTCCCTATCCATCCCAAGGATGGGTAGGGGAAGCTCCTTTGAATCATCTAGATGAGATTTAGACGGTTCATATTTAATTTTTTTTAACTGTCATTTTTTAAATGAAAAAATTATTTTTTAAAAATATGTTAGTTGATATATTATCTTTATTTTAGATTTTCTACTTATTAAAATAATTTTTTAAGAAAATAAAAAGTAAAAAAAAAAATCTGGACCGTCTAGATTTTATCTGGACGATCCAGATGGGAGGAGTTTCCCCTACCCATCTTAGGATGGGTAGGGGAAGTGGATCCGCAAAGAAGGGATCATATATAACAGACCTATATTTGACTCATATAGCTATTTGTTTGACTGGTCAATATGAATATTCTTGATTAGAAGGCTATATATATATATATATATATATATATATATATATATATATATATATATTGATCAAATTGTCCGTGCGTTCTTATGTCCTGCTGCGGGCAGATAATTTGAAATTAATTAGATTTAGAAGGCTAGATTTTATGTATATGCATGTGGACCAAATTAAGAATTTACTTACATTCACAAATCCTTTTGTATAGTCAATGTATATTTTTTTGGACCATAAGCCTCCAAAATATTTGGACATGTGCATGTAGCAGGCCACTTATATATATTACAAATAATGTACACAAACGCACACCCAATGGTTGTTGTAGGTGTCGAAGCTTTTCATGAGTTTGAAATATATGTTTGTGTCGTTACGTTGCTGCCCTGCTTTTGAAGACTGCGTTTTTGTTTGTTTTATCAATGACCTTTTTAATTAATATTTCTTACGTACGGTCTTAAGAGCTAGTAGATGAGTTTATTTTTGTGCTAAATGAAAAACCTCAATCTATTTTGTTGTTTTTTAATTTAATTTTTTTTGAAATTACCTCTATTGATGATCGCACGTATTAGAGGGTTTTTTTTTTCCAATGAAGATAATTTTAATACAAATGATTAAATGTTGTGTTTTAGGTAAAAAAAAAATTACAAATAACTGACTTATTTAATATTTTTAATCTCTGTGTATTAGAAATCAGATGGAGTAGCTAATTTTGAGCTAATTACATTGATTAGTTAATTAGGTGTGGAAATTTTCAACGTTTTATTTTGTGTAAGAACCTTCCTTCTGCACTCAGCATTCAACAAGAAAAGTTATATCTCGATGCATACCTAGAAGAAAACGCGTAAGCTTATAGATCAAACAATTTAAGACCCTTCGTTTGTCAACCAAAGTCATGTATTTGTTTATTTAATAATCAATTATGGTTATTATACTGACTTAAAGCTCAAACAAATACTATTAATTTAAAAGTTCTCTAAAAACGTGTAAGTGAAACTTAGGGTGACTTTCCTTGACCCATTTATGTATATAAATAGGTGTCAACCACTATATGCTTCTCATTGAGATTTGGGAGTTCATCAGTTTCAAAGCAACGTTAATGGAAGCTTTATCCTTAACATCATCCCTAATTGTTCCCTATAGGCCTTCCCATGGCCTAAACCAGAGGCTTCATGTTGCTGAGCGTGTTTATTGCAGAGCGAGAAAGCTAGCTGTTGAGGTTGACGAGACAACTTCTAAAGACTTTTACAAGATCTTGTAAAGACTTTTACAAGATCTTGTCTTTGAATCCGGAGAGTGCGACCAAAGATGAGATAAAGAAGGCTTATAGAATGATGGCACTTCAGTACCACCCGGACATGTGCCAAGATCCTTCGAGGAAGGAGAAGTGTACGAGGATGTTTGTGCAGCTCCATGCAGCTTACCAGACATTATCGGATCCAGTGCTTCGAGAAGAGTATGATTATGAACTCGGCTTAATCACAAGCAAGAGGAATAATAAGAGTGTTAATGGAGTTGGAGGTGAAAGATGGAGAAGAAGGTGGGAAGATCAATTGGTTAAGTTGAAGAGAAGGTCTAATACAAGAATGGCTCAAAAGGAAGGATCATCTTGGGGAAGTAGAATTAGGGCTCAAAACATGAAAAATCATAATTAATTATTAATTCATTTATTATTTTATGTATATAGTTGTCAAGAATATGTTTATGTATTATATTTTTTTTATGTTAATCCGTAGTACATATATGAATCATTTATCATATCAAGTGTGACATTTAAAAATAGATTAAATTCATTCATTCTCAGATTATTGGCCTATCTTTTGGCTAGTTGTACCAACTGCTTCTTCCTTTGTTTAATTTAAAATCGACAACAACTAGATATATTTTCCTACGACATATAACAATTTAAATGCTTTTAAAAATTATACTTATTTATTAACATTTAGATTTGCATGGGTGCAAAAAAAGTTTTTAAGACTAGACAAAAGAGGCATCCACAGCTAGCCGGTATTAAAAGTATATCTTTAAGAGCGGACTTTAACCGGTCTTAAATAAACTATTTTAAGACTGGACATTTAAAAATATTAAGTCTTAAAAGTGATATTAAATTCAACCAAAATATTTTTTTTGTCGGTCCTAAAACTTAATTTTTAAGACTGGACAAAAATTAAACCGCTCTTAAATGTTCTAATTTTTAAGACCGGACAAAAATAATTATATGCGGTCTTAAAAGACTCAAGTTCAAGACTAGTTGATTAATATGTCCGGTCTTAAAGATTAACTTTTAAGACCAGGCATATTAAAACCAATAATATTGTAAAACCAACTTTTAGTACCGCATATCAAATATGTCGCCTGACCTTTAAAAACACGCATTTAAGTAAATCCGAGTACATCCGGTCTTAAAAGTTGAACTTTTAAGACCAGCGTTTTTGTTTTATCGGTCTAAAGTTTCCTGCATTTTTCCCTGTTTTGTTCTTACTGATCATCTATATACACAAATCCATACTAGCCAATCCAGAACATAAAACGATTTACTTTAAGCTAAAAGCTATGAACAATATAATTGTGGATAAATTGAATGATCTATACACAAATCCATACAAACTAATTCAACACAGAAAAGGCTACACTTTAATCTACAAGCTATGAATAATATAATTATGAATAAATTGAATTGGGAAAAAGCAGATCATAGCTAGAATACAAATATTATTGACCATGAGTTACAAATACAAATACAATAAGTTGTTGCAATAAGTTATACCACGTACACCTAAATCAACATACATGCCCAGTTTTCACCATGCCTTTATCTGATTCCCACCCAACAACTCCTTGATCATTCCACCATATACAACTCCCTTAACAGGATCCTGATAAGTTTTGTGGAGTTCTAGTATGATCTCGTCTCTGTGTGACTGAGCAGAAACATTAATCAACACTTAAATATTAAAAATCCAGAGATAATAAAATTCGTTTCTGATTAAGCTAGTTGTTACATATTAGAAAAAATTTACCTTAACATTGATAGTTGAGTTGCAAATTTTCAAGATATTGATTCTGTAACTTTAATTTATAGCTTCCCTCGGCTGAGAGCATTAGATCGGATCCAGTTGCCACAGCAAACATAAAACAAGAAGAAACTACATAGAGTCAGTGACATCGGTTAAAAACACAGAAGGAATATAACACAGTTAAAACCTTAAATTTACCTTAACATTTATAAAGGGATATCCTCCCATATCCCTTCTTGATGATCATTTCTTATGCTGGGTTCATTATCTGCTTTATCTTCTTCGTTCATGTCCGGTAGACCCCTTGAAAAAGGAGTACTATCAGGAAGACCATAATTTGCTAACTTTTCTCATCAATATCGATGACCCTTTTACCTTGGAGAGCTATAGACCACATTTTATTTGCTTGATCGGTAATATAAAAAATTTGTTTCGCCTGGTCTGCCATAATAAAAGATCGACTAACGTAAATCTGAGCCGATCGATTTGAACACCACTGTTGACATTAACCCACTTGCATTTGAAAATGGGAAATCTAATGAAGACATAGTCCACCTCCCAAATCTCTTCAATAACCCCATAATATGGCATGACTGCCAATTTAGGCCGCTTGTCTTTCGAACTTGAGAAGTGCATGGATTCAGCCTCTAACATTACACTACTATTCTGGATGGTGCTCCTCTCATCTAGTGACTTTATGTAAAATGTGTACCCGTTGATCACATATGAATTCCAACTTATGTCATCAACCTCAGGACCACGTGCTAATCATTTGATTGTCTCAGAAACAGATTCCTCTCTCTCGACCTTTTGTTTGAACCAGTCTGCAAATGTTCTGTTATGCTCCCTAATCAATCTTTGTTCAGTCATTCGGGGATTTTCTTTCCTCACAGCTTCTTTATGGGCAGCTATGCTGGCCTAAAATTCATCAACATTATTCAGGATGTATAAGTGGACTTGTGACAATTCATCAGGATCCACTCTATTTACTGAGGCCCCCCGTCTACCCCCTTCAGCATGCTGACGTTTTGGAAGCCCAATATGTCTTACTTTGGCCAAATAATCTTGACAAAATTCCATGGCCTCTTTAAATACATACTTCTGAACATTTGATGCTTCTGGCCGGTATGCGTTCTTCACGTACCCCTTTAGGAATTTCATAGATCTTTCAATTGGGTACATCCACCGTAAATGGACAAGGCTGGACAACTTGATCTCCCTCACTAGATGAACAATTAGATGAACCATAATATCAAAAAATGAAGGAACAAAAAGCCTCTCAAGGTGGCACAAGATAAGATATCCTTCATTCTCCAATTCATTCAATTGTTCAACCTCGAACACTTTACTACAAACAGCATTAAAGAACAAGCAAAGCCTAGTCAAAATGTGTCGAAGATCATACTCGGCTATGCCTCAAATAGCTATTGGGAGTAGCTGTTGCATCAAGACATGACAATTATGAGACTTTTGGCCTACCAATTTCAAGTCCTTCATCGATATAAGCCTCTTAAAATTTGAAGAATACCCCGATAGAACTTTTGTGTCATGCAAACACTCACAGAAACTACGTTTCTCATCCTTAGACAAAGTATGAGAAGCCAGGGGACAATAAGTTCTATTACCATATGGCATTGGATGTAAGTCTTCCCGTATTCCCATTTCTTGCAAATCCAATCTTGCCTTCACACCATCCTTTGTGCTACCTTGTATGTTGAGAAGCGTGCCAACAATACTATCACATACGTTCTTCTCCACATGCATGACATCAATACAATGTCTCACATCAAGGTTGCGCCAACATGGAAGATCGAAGAATACCGATCTTTTTTTCCATATATTTGTTTCCTTTCTACCCTTTGCAGTCTTACCAAAGACGACACTTATATTTTTCACCTTTGCATACACTTGCACCCCAGTCAATGCCATCGAAGCATCTTCATGCTCTTGGCCACCAAGAAAGGCTTTCTTTAATCGACGATATGGGTGACCCCATCTAAGAAATCTTCTATGTCCAAGATAAACCGTCTTTCTTCCATGTTGAAGTTGATGGTAGGGTGTGCCTTCTTCACAAATCTGACATGCCTTATGGCCTTTTATACTATACCCTGACAAGTTCCCATATGCTGGGAAGTCGTTTATGGTACAAAATATCATGGCTCTCATTTTGAAGACCTCCTTCTTGAAAGAGTCAAAAACATCGACACCTTCTTCCCACAACTCCTTCAAGTCTTCGATCAAAGGCTGAAGGTAAACATCAATTTCGTTTCCGGATTGTTTTGGTCCCGAAATCAACATGGACAGCATGATGTACTTTCGTTTCATGCATAACATAGGAGATAAGTTGTAACTAATCTGGAGCACAGGCCAGGAACTATGTATGCTGCTAAGGCTTCTATATAGATTTATGTCATCCGTGCTAAGGGTAAGCCTAAGGTTCCTAGGTTCTTGGCCGAAGGTTGGAAATAATTGATCGATTTTCCTCCATTTAGATGAATCGGTAGGATGTCGAATCTTTCCATCATAAATCCTCTCATCTGCATGCCATCTCAAATTTTTTACATCATTTTCATTAGCGAACAAGCGCTTGAACCTTGGTATGATTGGAAGATACCACAACACTTTTGCAGGCCCCTTATTTGACTTGTACCTTAGGGTTTCACATACCAGACATTTTTGCTTATCTTCAAACTCATTCCTATATAACACGCAATCATTCAGGCATGCGTGGATCTTTTTGTACTCTATCCTGAGTGGACAAAGAATTTTCTTAGCATCATAGTGTCGGTGAGGTAGCACATTATCATCCGGGAGCATGTCTTTAAAAGCCTCAAGCATTTCAGAAAAACTCTTGTCGCTCCACCCATGACGTGCCTTCAGGCTTACCAATTTTAATACGGCGTTCAACAGTTGGTATTTCTTACACCCAGAGTATAGTGGGGTCTCGGCATCACTGCACATTACCATATGCATGTGATTGATGAAAAGTCTCTTCTCCTACATCATGAATAATATCCTCTATGCGATCATCCATATCAGCGTCATTATCATCAGATGTCACTTCTTCATGGGCATGATCTTCAGGAGTACTCCTGCGAGGGGTTGTCTGCTTGTATCTAACCATTGTTTGAGCAGTTGGGGAATGATGGGCAAAGAGCTATGTAGTGTGGAGTTATGAGGTAATGAAGACTTAAGTTAAGAAGGTCAGAGAGGAAGCGTGTGGAGGACAATAAAGGTTATAAAGGCAGGACTTAAGTTACGAGGTAATGGTGATAAAAGTCTATTATTTATTTATTTCATTAAAATACCTTTACGACCGATCATTTATCTTATAACCAGTCCTAAAAGTCTATTGATATTTTCCCCATTCAATTAACTTTAAGACCGATCATTTATATTATAACCGCTCCTAAAGGTCTATTAATTTTTTAAAAAAATATAAATTTAAGAACGAATCTCATATAATATGTGATATTGAAAGTTGTGAAAGACGTACACTAGAGACACTCTGTTCAAATGAGTGATTCAAAGTCTCTTCGGCTTCCAGATAAACTTCCCAACTAGGCGTCTCCTCCTATTCTGATGAACTATGCATCTCCTCGGTAACGATTCCCGCGTTTCATATTTTTCAGGATGGCTTCTCTATTTAAAACCGTTGTTACTTTACATTTTTCACATTCTTCTCAATCACTTCTACAACCTCCATAATGGCTGCTCCACCACCACTAGGAATTCACAACAATGGTCCTCCCGCTCCACCACCACCACCGCCCAACAATCCTCCTTTAGAACCGTCTATTTAATAAATATGAGTTCCTAAAAGTGTTGTCATCTTTTTAAGTCTTTTAAGACCGGATATTTATTAAACATAAGGTCCTAAAATCAAGGATTAATTTTTTTTTAAAAAAAAAGCAAAGACCTTTAGGAATGTCTTTTTAATAAATATACGGTCCTAAAAGTTGCAAATACTTTTCAGAATCTCTTACTGCTAGTTACAACTCTCCAAAACTCAAAACTCAAGCAATATCCACCACCCAATATACGTTCAGAAAACCAAAATTACACAGGCTAAGAAAATTGTTTGGAAGAATAAAAAATTTCTTATATAAAGAGTGCTCTAAATTGTAAAATTGTTCATTTACAGAATGAATTTACAAATTAATTAATGTAGTACTATAATTACAATTGTTGCTCTACAAGCATATATTTACAAATAAATTATTACTGTGATTGTTGTATTTACTGTATGATGTCAATTGCATGTTGACAAAACACTCTGTGGATGTGGTCCACCTCATCAGCAGAAAAGGAAGTCTTAGAGGCAAATCTCTATATAACTTCAAAGAAAGAAACTGAATTAATTGGCGTGCATATTTCATATGTAACATTAATTAAGACAGAAACTGAATTCAACCATAATATGTAACATCAAATACATTTACCTTTAAAGTGAGTTTATTATCTAGTTGGGTGATAATATCATTCATGTGTTTCATTATGTATAGGCCACATAAGTTGGATCCGATTGGTTGCTGACGGGTCTGAAAAGAATAAGAAATATATATAAGATCGAGCATATATATATAGCTTACTAACCAACTTCACAAGGTAGTATGCCAATGTCTAAATATATACTAACCTTTGATGTGAGTCATCTAGGAACTTTGAGATCACTCCCTCGCTTTTTTCTGACCGTATTTAAAAAGGTCTTCATGGCACTATCATCAAAATCACAAATTTATCAATAATGTTCGCTGAAGATGCTTACCTGTTGATGATCTCCTTCAACAGAACCTCTGGTTGGCCGTGAGTGGAGCATAAGAATAACATTGTATTCAAGTCCATGTTCAAGACGAACAACTGCCAGTGGGCGCTGAA
Source organism: Acacia confusa (assembly GCA_037074495.1). Lineage (NCBI taxonomy): Eukaryota > Viridiplantae > Streptophyta > Magnoliopsida > Fabales > Fabaceae > Acacia > Acacia confusa. Next base: position 6,775,210 of record CM073504.1, on the reverse strand, counting down.
ATTTCACAGATATCACATACTTAGTGATATATTATGCAGAATTAAGTGAATTGCAACAAGAGATCGATTGTGATATGTACCTATGGTGATATGGAAACAAGTACACCTTCCTTCTCATTTCACACAACCTATTTGATATGTACTCATGTCTTGCTTCCTGGGGGGTGTAGCTTGCATATACTAGGCACAAGAAACCAAAATCATTGATTCTGCCCTGTTGCTCCAAATCTTGATGCATGAACCTACAATAATGGCATCAATCAGGGAATTAGTATATATGTATGTGTGTCTAAATTATGTACTCATAAAATAAGATACTTACCTACACCACAATTGAATAACTGCTGATGTAACCTCCTGTCCAGGAAGCAGCAGGGACTTTATATTAGCTATGTCAAAGAAAACCGGTTGAGGGTCATGAAGAACCCCTACCACTTCCTGTATATCCCATGATTGAACTGAAAATTCTCTTTTGGATAGCATTTAGGATATTTTATCCATGGCCCCCAACTTAGGAGTAGGGGATGCAACTTTAGGAAGGGTTACAGTTTTATTAGGAGGGGATGGAGATGGAGATGGAGGAGGGGGAGGGGATGCAGCTTTATCATGAGGGGATGGAGATTGAGGAGGGGATAAAGCATCAGGAGGAGTATAGACACTTACAAGCTTCACCGGCCAAGAGATGAAGGTTCCCTTGACATCACTCACATGCCTCAGCTGATCGATTAGGAGAGGGAGAAGTACATCAATGATCACCTCTTCAACTGACACTCTGACTTCATCATCAGCCATTTGTTTGTGGTGTACAGTTGATCCCAAATTGCGAACAGTTCCTTTAGCAACTAATTGTCTAGTTGGTTCTGCCATGTACAGGTCACAATGTTGCTCTGACTGTCCAACAATGCAGTTCCCTCTGGTGCTGTGCTGCACAAGTACAGGTGTATGTGTGAGGGGAACACTGGTCTCTAGCCGAGAGCTAATAAGCCTCTTCATCTTCATCATTTCCTCCTTCATTAGCCTCATCTGGGCATCAAACATTTCTTTCAATGCACGTTCTTTGGCCGCTGCCTCCTCATTTAATTGTTTAACCGTTTGGTCCATCTCCTCCCGAGTAACCATACTTTGCCTAAGTCGTTTGGATTTACCAAAGTATTCTTTTATGCCTACCCGTCCTCTGATCCCCCTTACCCTCTCCGGGTGATCCGATTTTCTGGTCGCAATGGTCAAAACATCATTCCTCCCGCCCGACATAATAGATCCCTCTGCTTCTTTCTTTTTTAGATCTTCCTGTAAGATACAGATAACGAGAAGCTTAATAATGAAACATGTTTAGTAACTAAAAAATAACAATGAACGATACTTACAATTCTCTCAACAACTTGACGAGTTTGTTCACTCATGTAGGCACTTTTTTTTGTCGTCGAATATACAGCCACAAATCCTCACGACGTATCGGGGATGCCTGCTGATCAACTACAGCAGAAGGATTAGATTCAACTTCTTCTTCCAATCTCTTCCGCTTGGCCTCCAACATTTCTTCTTCGGCCTTTGCATATCCCCATGAGAAGCCCTATGCGGGCAATCATTCCTTCTCCCTATCTCCTGTGCTTGTGCCCTTCTCTGTGAATTAGAATTGACAACAACTATTAATTATGCATTCAAGCCATCTCACTAAAAGAAATTATAGAACTTCTGCTTCATATGAACTTCAAACACTAGTCAAATTCACTTCATCATGTTAATTTCAACGTTTATTTTAAGGAAGATGTAGAATTGTATAGAACTAAGATACTAAGTTACTAATAGCTAGCAATGTCTAACCACTACCTACTATAACAGAACTAGCTAAGAATATAATAACGGTTAACATATAAGACATGCATACTCACACATTAAACAATCATACTCAAATTCACTTCTAACTTACTTGAATATATACTTCTACTCACATATTAAACCATCTAACTAACAGGATTAGACAAACACAGTAACATTCACATATCTGCACAGGTTAATGAGCAAATAGAAAGGGCAAACAAAACTAAATATGAACTCACCAAAGCATTAGAAGTGGACCGAAGCTGAACAGATTGATCTCAAATTTGTTGATCAATGAATGTGTACTTGTCCTAAGGATTATGATTAGGTTGAAGCTCGGCAAAAATATACTTGTTGGCGAGAAAGGTCTTAAATTTCCTTCGCCTATCGGCACAATAAGACAAGGTCTTGGCTTTCAATTTGTCAGAGTCAGGGATAGTGTATGAAAGCCGGATAGTGTCCCAGATAAGATCCTTCGTTGTGCATTCGTCAACATTTTTTACTCATCTATCAAAATGCTGATCTTGCTGCGTGCCATATAGCCAACATAACTAATATATTCGTGTTTATTCGGACCGACAAGTTGCAACCTCTCATTAAATTGAATCTCGATCCTTGACCCAACGTTCTGTTTTACAGACACGATGCTCATTCGTGTGCCACTTCTACCACGGCGTGCAGGGCAGTCACGAGACTTATTTTGAGAAGAAGAGGGTTGGTTCTCGCTCACACCAGTAACATCAGTAACTGGCATTGACTGAACAGGGTGAGAGTGGTTTTCTCTGTTCATTTTTTATAAAGTAAGGGAGTGATGGTGCGAAGGAGTAACGCCTGAGAAAGTGAGAGAGAGTAACAGAGGAAGGTGGTGGTTGGCGAGGAATAGAGGTAATGCAACAGGAAATGGGGTTTCGCAAAGAGAACAGGGGTTTCAGAGTTCAGACAGTAAGATGTAAGTCATAAGTAAGATTTCACGCGAAGAAGTATATGTTTCCATTTTTAAGACCGGCTATTATTAATGTAAAAGTTACGCTCGTTCTTAAAAGACCTTTAAGACCGATCATTTATATGTGTCCGCTCTTAAAAGTTTTATACGATTATATTTAAATATTTCGTTATTGTTCTTGATCGTAGAAAGTATAAGTCGGTGATGTACGAGTTTTCTCTATAATGTAATCTATATATATTTTTTTTAACATTTTTCAGAGCGGTTGGTTATTTTAAACGGCCTGAATATTATATTTAAGAATTTATACGTTAGAAGAAGTTCTTTATATTTACAAAATTGCCACCGATCATATCTTTAAGACCGGTGCCTAGAAACTCCGTTGTAAATGAGGCGGTCTTAAAAATTGATGCGGTTGAAGAAGTTTTTTATATTTACAAGATTGCCACCGGTCATTTCTTTTAGAGCGGGCTGTTGATAATCTGTTGTAAATGAGGCGGTATTAAAAATTGATGCGGGTGAAGAAGTTCTTTATATTTACAAAATTGCCACCGGTCATTTCTTTAATAGCGGGGCGTTGATAATCCGCTGTAAACGAGGCGGTATTAAAACACTTTTTTGCACTAGTGTTGGTTGTGATGCATGAGTAAAAAAAGAGTAAGATATTTTAACAGCTCCGTTATTTTGCCTTAATTATGTAAACCTTCTCTTTATTTTAAAAACTCATATAAACCTCCTTTAAAATTAAAATATATATTAAATGAAATTTAAAATATATTACATGGAATTTGAAAACCCATTTAAATGCCCTTAATTAAAATATATTAAAGTTACATTGTCTTCTCAATCCTTTAACAAATTTAGTTGGCTTCTTAATGTTTTGTAAATTTAAATGGTATTTAAATGGAATTTTTCCAATAATAAAAGCGAAGGTTTGGAAATGATTAGGCTGGAAATCTGGAATAGTATTGTGTATCTCCTTTTATGCGCATGCATCACAGATAGTTCGCCTTGGCATTCGCAATAACTCACCATTTCTTTTAAGGTTAAGGTGTTCTAAATTATTCTTTCCGATTCTAAATTATTCCTTCTTCCTTCGATCTCTACATTGAAATTCCAGTTTGTGACAGTTGCTGAAGTTCTAAGGTGTGGCTGAGCACCTTTTAAGTAAGTTTGAAACTAAAAAATTTATATAATCATTAAATAGCTTTTAGCTTTTTTAGAAAAGCTCTTTTTTTTTTTTAACTTTAGTTTAAAAGTATTTTTTAGCATAGAAAAGAAAGGATCCAACATGACTCTTAATACTTCTAAAAAAAATTAACTTTGTCTTATATTTAAAAATGGAGAGAGTAATATCTATGAGCTTTTATCTAAAGTGGGTTAAGTATATCTTCTTTTAAAAATGAAAGAATATCCCTAACCTTTTAAAAATATACTAGCATAAATAACATTACAATTAGTCTTTATTATGCTGACTATTGGTTGACTAATTAAAACATAGGCATGGAAGCTGACGTCAACACCATAGAAGAACAGAGAGCAAGAACGAGTCAGCCATGATGGTAGAAGATACTACTTGGTTAACCTGGGCACCTTTGGATTTGCAAATTCATCGTATGAAGAAGCAGATCAACAAAGGGAGACAGATAAGAAAGATGCCATTTGCAGTCGACCCTGCCAGTCCAAACCAGTCATTGGAGAAAAAGAAGCATCGACAGTGACGGCAATTTTTGTTTTCTTAGATTCCTATATCCCTTTGTCAGTCTTCTTGTTGTTGGTCCCCCGACTCCTTCTCACTCTCTCATTTCCTTGGTTAGAAAACTACGAGATAAGATATTAGTAAGCCAAGCCTGCATCTACATCACATTCTTTTGGTAAAACTAAACAGTCAACGTTTTAAGATTAATTTTAATAGTATATATTTTTGTTTCAATTTTAAAATTTTATAGGTATTTTTGCACCTCCAAAAAGTATGTGTTGGACACACTTTAGGTAAAAGCACATGAGTTTTTTTTTTCACCTTAACTCTATCTTCTTTTACTTATAATTTCTAGGAAAATTTTTTAAATTTTTTATTACTGTTTTAAATAACTTTGCTTGTTTTATTATATTTAGGGTAAAGGTGAAAAAATGCACATGTGTTTTGCCCTCAGGAGCGCCTAGCACCATATGTTTTTTTAGATGCAAAAATACCCATGAACTCCCAAAATTGGTGCAAAAATACCATCTCCGTTAGATGAGTTTTATAGACATTAATTACAATTTGAAAATACTAAAATATCATCTCCGTTATGTTTTCATTGGATATAATATATATAATGTGGTACTTTGAGAGTATATAAGTATTTCTCTCCAAATTGTTTCTTATGTTAGAACCGGCTAACACTCAAGATTAGGTGTAAGATAAAATCTTAAGAACTTTGAAAAACTTTTTACATCTTAGTAAAAACAATAAGTGTGAAAGTAATGACTCATAAATCAACAATTAGTTCTTTGTATAATATATAATGGAAATATGAGAGCTTAGGAAGAGAAGATGCAAACTCTTACTTATCTTGGTTTAGTCCAATCTAGAGTAACTTATGTCCAGTCCCTAGACTCTTTCTGATATTTCAATCTACTATCTCACTCAAGTTTAACTGGGTATTTGAGAACTACTACAATTCCACAAGTTTGATATGGGCACTTATAAATCCTTTACAATTCTCGTACTCAAATAAGAGCTGCCTCTTACACACTATAAAGATATACACTCTATTTTTTACTAAAGATCCCCCAATCTTGAATAATTCTCACAAAGATAGAATGATTAGAATAAAAGCACAATTCTCTCTATATGAAGTAGATGATGATTAACTCTATAGTATATGGTGGGAGTATAATTACAAAACTTCAGTTGGGTAAGATTTAAAGTATCGCCATATTGACATTATAGGCATTGACTCTATTTGTTTATTTTGAATGTCTATCTTTTTATGGTTGATTAAGAGCACTTGACCGTTGAGCAATTTCTTCCTGTTTAAGTATCTTAGAATATGATTATTGGAAGTATCCATTGAAGCTTCTGACATAAAGATGCTTTTTGGTTGTTAAGCTCTAATTCAACTTTAGTCACTTACAATTCTCATGTAAACTTGATTAGTGATGATAAGGGAATGTTAGGAATATGATAATTAAGTTTTAAATGAGTTTGAAGAATATCAAGAAATTTGAGATGATGATTCTATGTTTTTTGTGAGCACTTACTTGAACGTGATATGAGATGACTCGAATGCTCTCTTATCATTTGAGTGCTTATTCAATCACTCAAATGTTCAAATGATCTTATGCTAATATGTAATACCCAGAAAAAAATATTTATCTTAAAAATTTTATTTCCATAAATAATATCTATTTTAAATAGGTGAATATGGGGTCTCAAAATTTTGGTATTATATTTATTTTCATTTATAGGCAATTTTTCCATAAAATTCAAGAATCTAAAAATTTATTTAGCTTGTTAACATATAAAACAATATTTTAGGGATTAAATTAGGATTTAAGACATTAATTCTAGTTTAACCCTATGGGATAAAAAACTCTTTATAAAATAAAATTAGTATGTCTTGGGGACCAAGTTACTATAAAATTAGACAAAATTAGATAAAAACCTATAGAAAATAAATCATAACTTGAAATCTTGACACTAGATTTCTAAGATAACTACATATTTGAACTCAGAATATGAGCATCAACTTGGCTATTCCCAAGGTTATTTTCGGTTACTTTTAAGATTCATACTTAAGTATTTTGGGAATTAAAAATCACCATAAATCTAATCATAAAATTAGGATTCCAACAGTGAGTTTGGATTTTGAATTTAAATACCAACTTACACCTAACTAAATTAGGATTTAGGATTAATTGAGATTAATTAAATGAAAAGAGGCTTTTCTTGGGGACCAAGCAAGCAAATTCTAGAAGGGGAGGGGGGAGATTTTCGGCCAAGGGAGCATGGAGGAGCAAGATCCTTCCTTTCTCTCCAAGTAATGATCCAAGGGCCAAGATCAAACCAAAGTTGCAAGATGTTTAACTTCTTCTTGCCTATAAATAGAAGGCTTTGGCTAACACATCCTTCACACCAAATTTCCTTGCCTTGGCCGAAATTTAGAGAGAGTAGGAGAGGGAGGAGCTGCTGAAGAAAGGGAGACAAGAGGTCTTCAAGAGGTATAAGAGTTCTTAGCTTTTAAGTTTAAGTTCTTAATTTATTAAGTAGAAATGCTAGAAAAGTTATTTTGATCTTCAATCTTCCATATACAGTTTTAATTTCATGTTTTTGAGGTTTCCATTGTCTTTATTTCGAAAATTTGATGAAGAAGAAGTTATATCAAAATTTTTGGAAGATTAGGATCCAAATAGCGAAGTTCTGGCGAAATCAGTAAAATCTGAGTAAATAGTAAAAATGCTAGTATTTTATGATGAAGATGATGTTCTAAAATTCTGGGAAAATTCATGATGAAAGTAGACATATAGGGCTTTCTGAATCTATAAAGAGTGTGTCATTTGAAGCTCTGTGCAAAAAGATAAAAATCTTAGAAGTTAAGTTACATTTTCTGGGCGAAAATCTGGGCAACAGTTTGAATTCTGGAAACTGGGAATTATCCAGGAGTTCTGGGTAAGTCACAGTATTTTTCCTTGAAATTAGACATCTCAAGGATTCCGGGAAATTTTACGGATCCACATTTCGATTTTTGTGGAATTAGTTATGATTTTTCAAAGTTAGGTGAAATTCTGCCCAAAAATTCTGCACTAGCGTTTTTCCGAAAATTGTGGGGAAATAATTGAAAATAAGTCCACTAAGGGTAAAAATGTCAAGTATGGCCAAGGTGTCTCTTGAAATGCTGTTTGAGAATTAATTGAGACAATATTATCCTTTTAGGATAGACTGTGCTCGCGTACCGTCAACAAAACGTACCCGACAATCCGTTAAACTCAGGTACGGACGCGAATTGTAACCTTAACTCTTATGCTTATGGTATGGTTATATATGGTAGTTGTTTCACATGATGATACTCTGTTTTGAAAATTGCTCATGATATATTTGAATTTGTATACGGGTTATAGTCTTGCTAACTCCGTTGAGTTTTCCTAGCGCTGAGGACACGATGGGCCGTCGTGGCACTGGTTATGTGCAGACTGGGGTAACATACATATTGCAGTGGCTGTGTTATGTTATTGCCTTACATGTGGTTATGTGTTTTGAAACTATGATCATGTTGTATATCTGTGATAACTGTCATATACTGTTTACATAAGCATGAGGTTAACCGTTACCTGAGGTTCAATAGGAATTGAACCTCAGCCCCTGCTATAGCCTCAGAATCCTAGGGAGTCAGGCTCGAGGACAAGGTAAGAAGGTGGCGTGAAGACCCTGTGGAGACTTTACCCTTTTTGATATTTTAGTTTAGTATGTTAGACATATGGATGACTGTATATTCAGCTATTTACATTACATACAATATTATGCAGTTACTCTTTATTTTAAGAAATGTTTTCAACACTCAGCTCTGTATAAAAATGCTGAGGAAAATGGGATGTTACATAATAAACATTAGCTAGTAGTTTGATAATGATACTGTGAAAATTAACATCAATAAGTGTCAAATAGAGCACTTAATGATCAAAATTAATTTTGTTGTTGGGTCCTTGTTGTCTCATCTAGAATGCTTCTGTATTTAAATTTGTTTGTTAGAGAGGAATCCTAGCCATTGATTGAGTTGAATGCTTCCGTTGCTCTCTCTATTATGCTTTGTACATTAAGATTTGTTATCATCAAAACATACTAAAATGATATAACTACCATTCTCCTTCTTTTTGATGATGACAAAATTTGGATTATATTTGAAATCATTTGAAAAACAAAGTAAAAGGAAGTGCATTATCATACAGTGCAAAATGTCAGATAATCATGTGTGCCATTAGAATTCGAATCATTAGAGTATACAATTCAATAACATAACATGTTTTGAAATACAACAATTTGAAACAAATAAGAATATATTTGGCTCTAGAACTTCTAAAAGAAGTGAAGAGGTAGAGATAAAAGGTTTAGAGGAATTAATTTCCCTTGCGTAGTTAGCAAATTATTATTCTAAATTGAAGAAATACTAACATACTCCAAAAGTACCAAATCATTTAAACTCTGTCCAATGAAAACATAACAACTCATACATTTTAATCATAGTTGGTTGATGACTTATATGAAAAAATTCAAATTGGATCTTGTTTACTAGAAAGACACATCTTAATTTTAAAAGTAAACAAAATGATCAACCAATATGTTTTTAAAAGAAAAATAAGATTTATTTTTCTTAAAAACAAGATAAATTTTAAATTTTTTCAGATAAGCTATCAACAAAATAAGATTAAAATGATTTGAGTTGTTATATTTTTAGTTGATAGAGTTCATATAATGTGGTACTCTTAGAGTTGTGTAAGAATTTCTCTCTAAATTGTTTCTTAATCATCCTCAATGTCGCAACTTTCAGTCAAAAGATTCAAACAAATAGTTAACAAATAGTCAATGTGTTTTTGTACACCTATTTTAGAAATTTATAGTTATTTTTGTTGAAAATTATGCCCTAGAGGCTAATCATTAAATAACTTCTATATTTGATTTATGAAGATAAATCAATGATTTGATTTATAAAGATAAATCAAATCAGTTGGCTTTTAAATTCACATTAAATAAATTGATTAGATTGAATCAATTAAACAGATTTAATTTCCAATTCAATTTCAACATATTAAGATTGATTTTGAATATTTAATGCGGCCTATTAGGGTTATAAATACCCTTAGATTGTAAGTAATTTGATTACACACACAAGATAATTCAAGAGCCACAAAAGAACCCTAGAAGAGAGACGTTAGACAAAAGCTTGAAGGCACTAACACGCTGCCGTTCGTGTTGGAGTACTGTTCGGTGTGGATACCGGTAGAGTGAGTGGATTCGTAGAGTCGACTCCTAGAGATTGATTGATCAAGATGGTGTTAGGCCACGAGTTTGCAAAGCACGCACACAAGTTCGTATAGGTATGGTTTCTAATTACTAACCCAATTTAAATACTGTTGATAGATCCTCTTCTTGGGATTCGTAATTTATTGGATAAATTTAATTCCGCTACGTGCACGAATCCCAATAGTGGCATCAGAGCCATATCAATTATGCGTTTAAATTGGGTTTATGTTCCTAATGTGATTATATATGGGATATATTGTGCGTATATATTTAACCGTATTTTGTATGCGTTTAAATCAAAAATTCACGTCAGAGTTACGATCGGATCGGAAAGATATATATTTTATTGTTAATGTGATTAACAATATTTATATATAAATGATTTAATATATAAATATGAAATCATAAATAAACTATTTAAATGAGTTGCGGGATAATATTAACGTTTTGAAATTATATATATATATATATATATATATATATATATATATATATATATATATATATATTAATGTTTTGCAATTATTTCATGCGTAAATGATTTATTGGATAAATCATCTCTGGGGTTGATTAAATCATATTGTATGAATTAATACCTGTTGTGATTTACTTTTAAATTGTTTGGGTATGGTGAACAACATGGCTTTAGTCTTTACAATGGTTGTAATATTTAAATATGGGCTGTGAGCCATGCCTCTCTCTAAATATTTTTTATGTACATTATCTTCTCATCTCACTCCCCTCAAATGTTTAAAGGAGGTTTTTCTTGATGTAATTTTTCCTTTTCTTATTTAGAGAAATCTTCTCATTGGCTTGAGAGGATTTTAGGTTAGGTGAGTCATGTTGTGTCACGTTTTAATTATGCTTTTGATTAGATTATGACATATTTATTTTGCATATTATGTGTTGTTTGTATGAGATACAACTATAATTGTATTCATATAATTATAATTAATTAGATTAAACCCTCTAAATGAAATCTTAAGTCGTAATGTCGTCAATTAATGGATACATGTCAAAGCCTAGATCGCTCATTTGTATGTTCTACCAAAGTGGATGCACTTGAGTTATCTTGAAGAGACATGAGTGAGTAATGGTGATACTCAACATTCATGATTGTCTTGACTTAATTGAGATTATCAAAATGGTTTTGGATTTCAAGGCATTAGATGAGAAAAAACCTGCGAGTCATATGATGATCGAATCTCATAAAGATCTAAGAGTTACATGTGATGTAATTGGCAAAGGGGTTGCCTACTTGCCTACCTAAATAACTTGATTTTAAGTGTCCTGCCAAAGCGGACTTAAATTTAAACCAAATATGGATCTTAGCCCACTAATTATAATGAGGGTTGTTAATTCAGTGGGAGATATTAATTAACTTTACATATTTTTTAATTATAAAATCATGTCGACTAGTGATACCGCTACATTATCACTGTGATCAGTCCTTAAAAGGACAAACTAAATGGAACCAACTTTCTTGACTGGTTTAGAAACTTGAGAATTGTTCTCAAGCATGAAAGAAAGAGTATGAAAAAGAAAGGCAGGGGCAAAGGAAAAGGTAATGGCTCAATTGGTAAGACTAAAGAGTCAAACATGCTCGAAACTAAGCCTGCAGCCAATAAGGCAAAGCCTTCGAAGGACGGGGTTTGCTTCTTCTACAATAAACCTGGTCATTGAAAGAGGAACTGCAAACTCTACTTTGAAGATATGAAAAAGAACAAGAAGGATGGCGGGGCCATCTCTTCAAGTATTTATATTATAGATATTCATTTTTCTACTTCCTCTACATGAGTATTAGATACTGCATGTGGTTCTCACATTTGCACAAATGTGCAATGTCTCAAGGACAAAAGAAAATTCAAGAAGGGCGAAGTGGACCTACGAGTTGGAAACCGAGCAAGAGTATCTACTTTAGCCATAGGCACTTATGAATTAGTTCTGCCCAGTGGGCTTTTGTTAAGTTTGAAGAATTGCTTTTATGTTCCTGCTTTAAGTAGCAACATTGTTTCTCTTTCTTATTTGGATAAGGAAGGTTTTACTTCCATTACTAGGAATGGTAAATGTTCTATTTATAATAATGACATTTTTATACTAATGGTGATTTGCATTTTGGTCATTATTTACTAAATTTAGAACATCTTAATAATGGACATATCTATAACGTGTCTACGAAAAGGATCAAGTCAAATGATTTGAATCCAACCTACCTATGGCATTGTCGTCTAGGCCATATAAATGAGAAACGCACTTCAAAACTCCATCAAGATGGATTTCTTAACTCATTTTATTTTGAATCATTTGATACATGTGAGTCTTGTTTATTGGGAAAGATGACAAAGGCACCTTTTACTGGGCATAGTGAGAGGGCCACTGATTTATTAGGCCTTATACAACTGATGTGTGTGGACCAATGAATACATCTGCCAGAGGAGGTTATATGTACTTTATTACATCTATAGATGATTTTAGTAGATATGGGTATATCTATCTAATGAAACATAAGTATGAATCTTTTGAAATGTTCAAAATATTCTAAAATGAAGTGCAAAATCAACTTGGCAAAACAATTAAAGCACTTCGATCTAATCGGGGTGGTGAATATTTAAGCCAAGAGTTTACTGATCATCTTAGGAGTTGTGGGATCATCTCACAACTAACTCCTCCAGGAACGCAATAATGAAATGGTGTTTCTGAGCGAAGGAATCGAACTCTATTAGATATGGTTCGATCTATGATGAGTCAAACAGATCTTCCACCGTCCTTTTGGGGTCATGCCCTAGAAACAACTGCGTTCACACTAAATCCTGTTCTATCAAAGGCAGTTGAAAAGACACCATATGAGATATGGACTGGGAAGAAACCTAGTTTGTCATTTCTTAAAGTTTGGGGATGTGAGGTTTACATTAAACAAAAAGCCTCTGATAAATTATCATTCAAATCCTCAAAATACCTTTTCGTGGGGTATCCTAAGGAAACTAATGGATACTATGTCTACAATCCTATCGATCACAAAGTATTTGTTATCCGGAATGGTGTCTTTTTGGAGAAAGAGTTTATCTCTAATAGAACCAATGGGAGTAAGGTGAACCTTGAAGAAGTTCGAGAGTCACAAAACAACGTAGAACCACAAATGAAAAACAAAGAAGACTCACAATAAGTTGATAAGCCTACTCTAGTAACACAAGGCCCAAGAAGGTCCGATTGGACACGAAAAGAGCCTCAGAGATATGAATTTCTGATCACCGGAAGTCGTGATATTTTGCTTATTGAGCAGGATGAACCAACTACCTATCGAGAAACCATAATGGGACCAAACACTGAAAGATGGCTAGATGCCATGAAGTCTGAAATGCAATCCATGTACGACAACAAGGAATAGACCTTAGTTGATCCACCTGAAGGTCTAAAAACCATTGGGTGTAAATGGGTTTTCAAGGAGAAAACTGACATGGATGACAAAGTAAATGTCTTTAAGGCACGGTTGGTTGCAAAAGGATTCACTCAAACTCATGGTATGGACTATGATGAAATCTTTTCCCCAGTTGCAATGGCCAAATCAATCAGAATCTTTCTTTCCATAACAGCATATTATGACTATGAAATATGACAAATGGACGTCAAAACAACATTCCTTAATGGAAAGCTACTTGAGGATGTGTACATGACACAACCTGAAGGTTTTGTGCGTCTAGGGGTATCCGGTAAAGTGATGACTTCCTAATTTTAATAGATTTGAGGTATATTTTGATATAATTAGGAAGTCATTAATACTAAATTAAAGAGATTTTCGTAAGATTTGAAGATAAATTAAGTTGGTACATCAATTGTGGGATTTCAATTTAAAATAAGAGTTTTTGAGTTTAGGAAATAAATAATAGTAATTAGAATTAAAAAAACTATTTAGTTTTATTATTAGTATTTAATTCCTTTTGTTTCCAGAGAAGCACCAGGGGCATGTCATTTTCGGAGCATATGATAATATGTTGGATCATAATGGATTGAATGATGCTAGGCTGATTTGAAGTAGGCTCACAGAATGAAAAGAAGAAAAGAAGCAATTGAGTTGGGCCCACCAATTAATTGGGAGATGAATTGAAGGATTCAGGAGGGAGTACGTCATTTTGGACTTGGGCAGAGAATCAAATGGCAATTGGAACATTGTGTGTGGGCCCAAGGATTGAATTATGGAATCAATGAAAACCTAATGAATTAAAGAGGGCTGGACAAAATGGAAGAAGGAGGACGAACTGAATAAAAAGAAGCAGCAGGAGCGACGTGAACAGAGGAGAAACGAAGACGCTGAGGGAAATTGAATCAGACGCAGAGCAGGACTGGGCCTTCGTCTTCTTCTTCCTGGAGAATAGTACCACTGATTTTCTGTTCTTATTCTTGTATTGTGCTATCTCACTTACTCTAGTTTTGTCTAGCTCCAATCTCTTATCATTTTCTCATGTCTCTAAACTTAGATTTAATTTTCTGTGCTTTACTGAGTAGCTGAACCCTTTTATTCTAGGATTCTTTTAACCCTTTTATATGGATTAACATTTGGATAATCCTCTCTTTTGGTAGATAAATATATATGTGTGTTGATTTTAATCTAGGCTTAATGCTTCTAATTGATTGGCCACCATTTAGATGATTTATTCACTTAGATTTGACTTGAAAAAACTAATCTAGGTGTAGAATTTGATTAAAATCATGCTTGTCTTGAAGTTTATTTGATAAATGGATAGTTTATTGGTAAAATAGAGATATATTTACCAATCTTGCATTGTCACATTAAGGTTGTTGCTTAAATATTGATTCTCATTAATTGTAGCAAGAGATTGTGCATTTTAATGAGAAGAGAAACTTAATAATGACTTGAGAAAGCTTGTTAAGTATTTATGAACCTTGGATTAACACATATATATATGAAAATACTAAGAGAGAGGAAATTACTTCAATGTTATGAAATGCAAAAAGGGGAAAAAGAATCCTAGACTTTTATTATATCCTTGAAAATCCAAAAAAATCATTTTCTTTTATTAATTTTTATTTTTAGAAATAATCTTTAAAAATTCTCAATTTTCATCAAAGCTTTGTTTTAGCTCAACTTAAACGAAATTGTAAAATCAATGTCTGATCAAAGTTGTGGATACTAAGTTCTCGTGGGAACGATACTTTACTTATCACTTTATTACTTGCACGACTCGTACACTTGCGAGCCCGAACATAAAGTTTGCAAGCTTCAAAGATCCATTTATGGATTGAAGTAAACATCTTGGAGCTGGAATCATCGTTTTGATGAAGTAGTCAAAGAGTTTGGATTCATTCAAAATATTGATGAACATTGTATTTACAAGAAGGTTAGTGCGAGCACAATTGTATTTCTGGTGCTTTATGTAGATGACATCCTACTCATTGGGAATGACATCCCTACCTTGCAAAGTGTCAAGTCTTGGTTATGAAAGTCTTTTTCAATGAAAGATTTAGGTGAAGCCACTTATATCCTAGGAATCAGGATCTATAGAGATAGATCCAAGAGGCTAATAGGCCTAAATCAGAGCACATACATATAAAGATATTGCATAGATTCAGTATGCAGGATTCAAAAAGGGGTTATATGCTCATGTCTCATGACATCCATCTCAATAAGGATCTGTGTCCTAACACACAAGATCAAAGAGACCGCATAAGTAAGATTCCATACGCCTCCGCCATTAGATCTATCATGTATGTCATGTTATGTACTCGACTGGATGTCTCATTTGCCTTAAGTATAACTAGGAGATATCAACAAAATCCTGGTGAAGGTCACTGGATTGCTGTCAAGAATATCCTGAAGTACTTAAGAAGGACCAAGGACTTATTCTTGGTATATGGTGGCATGGAGGAAGATCTCTGTGTGACTGGTTACATATATGCGAGTTTCCAAACTGACCAAGTTGATCTAAGATCGCAATCAGGATATGTATTCCTGTTGAATGGTAGTGCAGTAAGCTAGAAGAGCTCAAAGTAAAGCACTGTAGCTAATTCTACAACGGAAGCTGAGTATATAGCAGTATCAGATGCAGCTAAGGAAGACGTTTGGATCAAAAAGTTTGATACTGAACTAGGGGTGGTTCCTACCATCTCAAATCCAATAGACCTGTTTAGTGACAACAGCGGGGTTATTGCGCAGTCC
This sequence comes from Acacia confusa, assembly GCA_037074495.1. Classification (NCBI taxonomy): domain Eukaryota; kingdom Viridiplantae; phylum Streptophyta; class Magnoliopsida; order Fabales; family Fabaceae; genus Acacia; species Acacia confusa. The sequence continues at coordinate 6,759,277 of CM073504.1, read as the reverse complement.
AAGGAGCCTAGATCACATCAAAGGACCAAGCATATACTCAGGCGTTTTCATCTTATCAGAGAAATTAATGATAGAGGTAACATAAAAATATGCAAAGTATCAGGAGAAGACAATGTTGCTGATCCTCTTTCTAAGCCACTTGCACAAGCAAAACATGAGCGTCATGTTAGGACAATGGGAATTAGAGCAATTAATGATTGCACCTAGTGCAAGTGGGATTCTATTAGAAAGGCCAAGTCATTGTAATTTGGACGTTTATGTTATTTAAAGTATTCTCTTTTAGTTATCATTTCATTTGCATGTTTATGTTGATAACTGTATCCCTAGGCATATCTTATAGATTATCCTAAATGTCCATGGTCGGTCATCTATGCGGGAGCAAAGATGAAATAAGACCAGTATGACTTTGATGAGGTATGAAGATACGAATCAAAGTCATGGGCACTTGTAAGAGTACAAGGTGCTGGACCGATCCACTATGAGAAAGCTGCATGGATTTAGTCATAAGCTTATTGTCACGCTTGGCCTTTGGGGCCTTTATTTATCAGAGTTGACGTGGAAAGGAACGAGGAGATTTGGACGACTTTAAATTATAAACTAAAAGTTTTTGAAATTACTATCACATGAAAATACGGGCTAATTTTTCGCGATTCAATTTCATTCAATAATTGGATGTTAATACAGTAATCCATAATAAACGAATGATAAACGTTAAAGATATAGTCTGGCTAATCCTATTTTTCCAGGAAGTTCCAAAGTATTCCAATTGCTGTAACCCTAACAGCTGCTTTTTGACCTTTGATCCCAAACCAGTGTCTGTATCTTTCATGTAGGCTGAAGTCCAAATGAATGGACCCCACCCCAGGGTAACAGTTAATCTCATGCATATGTATGAAAATGTAAATGACAATTTAGCACATGTTAAAGCATAAAAGAAATTACACATAACCGTAACCGCAGTTAACGGCCAAGGACCACAGCCCTTGTCTAGGACATGCAGCCCCATGAGACCACAGCCTCAAATCCATGGCCAGGAAAACATAAACAGGTAATTCAACCAGCATACATGATCAGCTAATAATTATATAACATTAATATACATGATTATAAGATTAAAGTTACCTACCTCAACCTTGATTCCTTATCTCTGTACTGAAGTTGCTGGGATCAGAAAATGATGTCAAGGGCTGCCTAAAAATGTTTATCATCGCCGTCAGTCACTTATTCGAATCGCAAATAAACTAATTACACGAATTAGTTTAGAGAATTGATAATAATTATTAATCCTTTAAAAATTTCTCCACCAATAATAATTTTATTATTATTGTTGTTGTTGTTATTGTCATTATTATTGTTATTGTTATTATTATTATTATTCTCAATAATAATAATAATAATTCCTCATTGATTATTTATCATTACCACTCCTTCCTAATAATAATAACAGTATTTGTTATTATTATAATTGTCTTAATAATAACACTAATTTCCTAACAAAAATCACAACATCTCAAAGTTTAAACATTATTTTCAAACACTCTTTCACCAACTTAATAAAGCTCCAGTGACGACATATGCAACTGAAACATTTAAATTTTCATATACACATAATTACACATACACATAAATATATAGGTTTGAAAAACGAAATAACTTTTCCTTCTTTCAGCTTAAGACAGCAACCACATACTTATATATATTAAGAGTTCTCTTTCTTTCACAACCAGCCCCAACATGCACCACACAATAATAATATATATATATATATATATATATATATATAGAGAGAGAGAGAGAGAGAGAGAGAGAGAGAGAGGGAGAGGGAGAGGGAGGGAGGGAGGTATGTAAGCAAAATGGTTTCTTTCTCTTTTAATCCAAAACAACCCCGTTTTTTTTTTCCTTTTCACACATACAGATGCAAACAAAATAACTTGCAGCGTTTTATTCTTTTCTCTTTCACAGACCCTAAAAACTCGTCCTCCTTATATCTATGTAAGTGTGTGAAGGCAAAAACTTATCCTTTTGCATCAGCTGAAACCCGACAGCAGAAAAACATTTTTGACAGCAAATGTTTTATGACCACAGGCCATGCATGACAGCAAAACGCAAAGAAAACTATCCTAGATGCCAACTAGCAGCACACCCTCGATTTCCATTCCAAAATTTCAGCAAGGTTTGATCATATAAAGCACATAACATGACAGCAAAAACACGTCCTAACAGACCCTCTATTCTCAGTTTCAACTTCCAGCAACTTCATATTCATGTGTTTATATATATTTCTTTATTCCATCAGCCCCTGCTTTAGGTTTCGGTTTTCAGCAAGGTTTATTTTAAGTCCTTTTTAACTTCATGCTACGAAAGATAGTGACGGAAAACGAAGGAAGAGGAGGATTACCAGGAACTTTCAAAGCTTTAGTCAAAAAGATGAATAATGGCGCTGGTATTCTCTTCTCTGTTTTCATCGGCTAGAACAGAGTATGAACAGTTTAGGAAGCTCTCTCTCCTACCTTCTGTTTCTGCCTCGCCTCTCCTTCTCCTTTTCTTTTGAAATGCTCAGTTCTCAACTTCTCTCTGTTTTTGTCGGAAGAAACAGAGCAGGGGATGCTCAACTCTTTCGTGCCTTCCTCACTCTCGGTTAGCTCTCTTTTGTCTAACTCTCGGCCTCTCCCTCACTCACTCTTTCTGCGTCTTCTCTCTTTCTCTCCAAGCTCTCTCTCGGCTTAAAAAATGAAACCGAAACGAGAGAGAAAGAGAGAGAGAGAGGCCCTTAAATGAAGGTTTATCACCCAGACAAGACATGATAGTCCAGAGGCATTTTCACCGATGGATATTAGCGGTGGGCTCGAGGAGTATGGCTTTCGTCTGATCCTTCTGTCTCACTTCATTAATACGTGATTTGGTCTTCTCCGTTTTGACTTTTGCGTGTTGCTGATGATATAAGTTTGATGGGCTCTGGGCTAATGGACGTGAAGAATGGGAATAAATGTAACACTCTCCTGTCTGCCAGCAATGTTTCCACGTCCTGGGCTAAGTAAAACTGGCCCGAAAGAATAGTTTTATGGCCCAAAAACTGAAACTGCCTCTGCATCTGTTTTATTCATCTCGGTCTGGAGTTCTGCGTGGTGCTCGGGGAAGATGATCCTTTATTTTGCTGCTGCGCGTGCTGGCTTAGTGTAATAAGATAAGCTTGAATCTATTTTGCTTTCATTCATCCTTAGTCCTGTAGGCTTCTCATCACGTGGGCCCTTAATTGTTGGATAAGTGTTGGGCTTGGGCATAATGGGTTGCAATGAGCCCAATACATTGTTCCATTTATTATCTTAAAACAATACCTTAATTAATATAGGGATTTTTCCTTCCCCAAATTATTTTTCCTAGGCCATAAAATACTAATTTCATAATATTTAGGCCTAAAATTATCGCTTTCAAGTATTCCTTACTAAATATTTCCCTCAAACAAATTCAAGGAATAATAAGCCTCAACTTCCAATAATTATTTTAGGCCATAAATTATCCCTTCTAAATATTCTTTGATTAATTTATTTTGGCCAATAATTACTCCCAACTAGATTACCTTTACTTTATGGAAAATATGCCTTAAATTCCAAATTTTAAATCTTTAGAATTTCTTAAGGCCAAATATTTTCCACAATTAATTCTTAATTCCCAAAGCCTAAAATTTGGGATGTTACACTTATCTCATGTACAACTGCGTCACAACGCCCTATGACCTGAGATCATCATGGATTCCTACATGATGAATCACTGATCTTTGACCTAGTCCAAAGTCACCTTTAACCAGGTGATGATAAAGAGTTAGATCAGGATTAGTGGTTTTCATGCAGAGGAATATAAATGGTCAAGATAGAATTTGTCCCTCACATTTATAGAGAGATAATACTGAGCCCCTCGATGAGTGAGTCTAAGAAATGTATGGCCATATTGTGATGGAAAAAAGTTTTCATTTCAATTATTAGACTACTCAAGAATTGAGGAAGTAATGGTCAAGAAAAGGAAGTTGACATTATCCATACCTCATCCTTGACCAAATTATCGTGTGACAAAAGGGATGTGACATGGTTATATGATAGGTTGTATTGAAAATCGATCCTCATGTGAATTGGGTAGTCACAATGTCTTGCTAGAGGTAGTTTGCAACTTGTGGGCTAGTACAATATTGGCCCACTACCAATCTCATGTGAGCCTACAGGGTCGCACACAAGAATAGCCTAACACGAGCTATAATGTCTAGATTCATTGAATCTAAGATATGTTTAAAATTTAATGAATACAACGTTTTATCTAAGGAGGATATATATATAATGATTGCACCTAGTGCAAGTGGAAGTCTGTTGAAAATTATGCCCTAAGGGCTAATCATTAAATAACTTCCATATTTGATTTATGAAGATAAATTAATGATTTGATTTATAAAGATAAATCAAATCATTTGGCTTTTAAATTCGCATTAAATAAATTGATTGGCTTGAATAAATTAGACAAATTTAATTTTCAATTCAATTTCAAAATTAATAAGATTGATTTTGAATATTTAATGCGGCCCATTAGGGTTATAAATACCCTTAGGTTATAAGTAATTTGATTACACACATAAGAGAATTCATGAGCCACAAAAGAACTCTAGAAGAGAGACGTGAGACAAAAGCTTAAAGGCGCTAGTACACTGCCGTTTGTGTTGGAGTGTTGTTCAATGTGGATACCGGTAGAGGGAGTGGATTCGTAGAGTTAGCTCCTAGAGATTGATTGATCAAGAAGGTGTTAACCCACGAGTTTGCAAAGCATGCACACGAGTTCGTATAGGTACGGTTTCTAATTACTAACCCGATTTAAACGCTGTTGATAGATTCTCTTCTTGGGATTCGTAATTTATTGGATAAATTTAATTCCGATGCGTGTACAAATCCTAACAACTTTTACCCCTAAAATCTCATATATATTTTTACACTTTAACCTCTTAAAAATTTTAAACAGTCAACCAATTGTCAATATTATTTTTGCCCTTTAAAAAGTAGTTAGTGTTGGTTGCACTTCTAAGAAAATCTCATGTGCATTTTTGCAAATGAACTCTATAATTAATATGCACAGACATATATGTTTAATTAATTAGAGAAAAAATTGAATATCATCTTCTCCAACAAGTATTTGATAATTTCTAGTGTTATTTTTTGGCATCTCAATCTCATGAATATAATTTATAAAGAAGAAAGTGAGAAAAGTAGACAATGGAATTGATGTTTGTCTCCCTCCATCAATCTATATGCAATTATCTTAAAATCACGTTGTTTTTAAAAGCTCTTTTGCCAATAAATTAAAAAGGCAGTGACAAACAAAATCTAGAAAACATGCATAGGATCACTAAATGATATAATTCCCTTAACCAAAGAATCTTTAGTAATTTTAGAGAATTATGTCGTTTCGTGATAATTTAATATGAAATTTTTACATTTCATAAGTATTTTGTGTCATTCTCTATATCTTAATTTATTCATTTATTTATTTTTCTCTAACTATGATCGGGCCTTCCTGGTATTATTCTCTCTCTCTTTATGTATGTATGTTTGTGTGTGTGTGTGCATACATAAATAAAGAGAGAGATTGTCAGACAAATATTCTCATGTTGAAAGAAATTTTGTTCGAGGTACTATGGCCCGTGAATGTGATCGATTATCTCTACAAGTGGGATTTGAACATTATAATATAGACTTCCTTGCAATATGAACATAAAAATAAAGCATCCAGTAGCCTAATCCATCCCAAATATACAAACAGAAATATGAGTCAAACAAACATACATTAAAACTCAAAAACACTCACGATCAGAAGGAAAGAAGAATAAGAACACAACCAAAACGCCTTGAAATGGGTAATAGATGGTAAGAATAAGAACGCACCAAAACGTCTTGAAATGAGAAACAACTGAACCATGATTTTATAAGTTTTTTGTAGGCTGAGATAAAACTTTTTACATGCTTACCTCATAAATTATAAAAACATTTCTAAAATGTTTGAACAAATAGACACTACATCTTGGAATGATGTTGTCCGTTAACTTACAGAGGGGGTTTGGCATTTCAAGAGTGATCACCTAGTTAAGCCCGACAATGGAATGATAGGAAAAGTCCCTTCAAAGACATCCAATAAAATCGGAAGAATAAAAAATAGAGGTAACCCAAATACGAGAACCATCTCTCTCACAATAACTAAGATAATCATATAATCAAGTAAGGTGCCAATCTGATTCCCAATCACTCTCAATAGGGTTGGGGCTAGTAGAATGAGTTAATCCCCTCTCATATTGTGAATCATATCCTGCAAGACTATTTGATGTTGATGTCTATTATCTTTTTTTTCCCCCTTAAAACCAAAACTAAGCCCATGCAGTTTTAAGATTCACTCGTGAGCATTGAAGTTCTACAGGGAAAAAATTAATTTATTTGTTTAAAAATCTCATACTTATACCTTCATTTTATTTTCGTCTTCACCGTTGGAGTAATAATAATATAACACCGTATTTTAATTTAAAATCTTAATTAACACAGTAAATTTATTGTATGGTTAAGATACTAAAATAACCTTCAAGGCTTCAACTTTTATCAAAAGTACAAAAATAACCATAAATTATTTTTTGGAGCAAAAGTAACTATAAATTTTTATAATTGGGCAAATCCGTTAAACCCAATTAACATCCATCTATTACAACAGGGAAAATTAATAATTTAGCCCTTAAAGTTATGATTTACTTATAATTTAGTCATTGAACTTTCTTGACTTGCTTGTAACTCAATCCTTAATGTTTCTAAGTCATGTTATGTGGCAAAAAAATATTAAAATATTGTTAAAAATTGCATGGGTGGATTTTACATAAATTAAAAAGAAAGATTGTGCGTTAGGTCTATTATAAAGTGAGCGTGCTTTGACTTTTTCTAATATCATCCTCTTTCAAGCGTTATTCCTCATTTATCATTTAAAAATTAAAAAATCTCTTTTTCCATAATGGATTTTTCTTGCATACTTGGGTGTTTTGTCAAAGTTAAAAGTATGATAAGTGGCTTCAACATTTTCACCAATCTGAGTCATTCACTGCATGATAGTGCATCAGAAGGATCCGTATGTCTTGGACGCAATGGGTTCCTATAAAGATTTTTGAGAAACAAAGGCAGAGAGGGATGTGAGTTTGTCAGGATGGGGATGCTATTTTTATTTTTCTTAATTTATATAAAATTCACCTAAACAATTTTGAACAGTATTTTAATATTTTTTCCATATAGGATGACTCAAAAGAATTTGAGCTGCAAGCGAGGCAAAAATTTAAAGACTGAATTATAAGTGAGTTATAACTTTAAGGGTGAAAATATTAGTTTTCCCCATTGTAATAGATGTAAGTTAGTTGGATTTAACAGTTTTATATCAATTATAAAAGTTTATTGTTATTTTTACTCCAAAAAATAATTTATGATTACTTTTGATAACAGTTGAAGGTTACTTTAGCACCTTATCCTTCACTGACATGGCACCTCCCTATTTTTCTTATCATATCATAACCATTTACATTTGATATTTCAATACATTTTCACTTTGGACATTTTGCCTATCAGAATGAAGATACAAAATTTGGTGTGGATATAAAATTATCAAGAATATACGTAATATTTAATTTCGGACCCCCTCCCCAAAAAGACTAAAACTAAACATCAAATTAAAACATAACAATTTTTAGTATAAAAAACATGTCAATTCTGGACATATCGAAAATATTCGCTGAATCAATCTAGCGAGGGCGCTAATTTAATGAAAAATTAAGACAAAGGAATTGTCCAAATAGAAAACTCCAAATAGTCATATATAACGTCCTTTAATTATTGGAAGCTCATAAACTTAGGGCAGCTTGTTACTATTAATTTACCTCATCATTACTTAATTTATTAGTTATTTTAGCTTCAGTATATAAGTCCTCCACTTGTTACTAAACGTATTTTATTAATTTTATGCATGAAAATATGCACGATTAGCTCGAATTGCAATCCAGATTGATCTTTGTTGCATGTAATGATGACACAAAACCTGTTCCTATAAATTATACACTTGCATACATATAATATATATAACACGAAAAGATGAAGATCAACAACAGAAAACAATAGTAATAGATGAAAAGACATAAAAGATTGAATTTTTTAAATTAATAATCTTTGTCTAAAGGCGCAGTACATGCATACACACACATACGTGTGTGTGTGTAGACACACACATATAGAGCTAAAAAAGAGAGAGAGAGGAAGATAAATTAAGATATTAAAGGATGAGGATATGGAAGAAATGGACAAACAGTAAAATAAGACGGGATTATACCGGACCTATATTTGACTGATATGGCTTATTTGTTTGACTGATCAATATGAATGCTCTTGATTAGAAGGCTACATATCTATATATATGTTGATCAAATTGTCCGTGCGTGTGTATTCACTTTTCTTATGGTTTGTTGCCGGCAGATAATTTCAAATTAATTAGATTTAGAAGGCTAATTTTTATGTATGCATGTGGATTAAATTAAGAATTTACTTACAAAAATCCATTTGTGTAGTGGTCAATGTATGTTTTTTTGGACCATAAGCCACCAAAATATTTGGACGTGTGTGTGTAGCAGGCCACTGGTCACTTATATACATTACAAATAATCTATAGAGAATTTGATTATAAGAAAATGTACACAAACGCACAGCCAAAATGGTTGTTGTATGTGTTGAAGCTTTTCATGCGTTTGAAATATATGTGTTTGTCGTTAGGTTGCTGCCCTGCATTTCAAGACTAGGGTTCTTTTAAAAATAAAAAATAAAAAATCAATGGCCTTCTTAATTAATATTTCTTAGGGTCTGAAGAGCGAATTGATGAGTTTATTTTTGTGCTAAATGACAAACCTCAATCCATTTTGTTGTTTTTTAATTTCATTTTTCTTAAATGATCCCTATTGATAATCGTACATATTAAAAGGGTTTTTCCCCTTCCAATGAAGATAATTTCAATGCAAACGATTAAATGTTGTGTTTTAGTTTAATTTTTTTAAAAATACATTTTCTTACAAATAACTAACTTATTTAATATTTTTATTCTGTGTGTATTTAAAACCAGATGGAGTAACTAATTTTGAGCTACTTAAATTGATTAATTAGGTGCGGAAACTTTCAGCGTTTTATTTTGTGTATAGTGCCTTCCTTCTGTACTCAGCAACAAGAAAATTTATATCTCGATGCATACCAAGAAGAAAACGCGTAAGCTTATAGATAAAAAAAATTTAAAACCCTTGGTTTGTCAACCAAAGTCATGTTTTTATATATTTAATTAATAATCAATTATGTTTATTCCACATTTATACTGCCTTAAAGCTAAAACAAATACTATTAATTTAAAAGTTCTCTAAAAACGTGTAATTGAAACTTAGGGTGACTTTCCTTGACCCATTTATGTATATAAATAGGTGTAAACCACTATATGCTTCTCATTGACATTTGGGAGTAGTTCATCAGTTTCAAAGCAACGTTCATGGAAGCTTTATCCTTAACATCATCCCTAATTTTTCCCTATAGGCCTTCCCATGGCCTTAACCAGAGGCTTCATGTTGCTCAACGTGTTTCTTGCAGAGCGAGAAAGCCAGTTGTTGAGGTTGAAGAGACAACTTCTAAAGACTTCTACAAGATGTTGTCTTTGAATCCGGAGAGTGCGACCAAAGATGAGATAAAGAAGGCTTATAGAATGATGGCACTTCAGTACCACCCGGACATGTGCCAAGATCCTTCGAGGAAGGAGAAGTGTATGAGGATGTTTGTGCAGCTCCATGCAGCTTACCAGACATTATCGGATCCAGTGCTTCGGCAAGAGTATGATTATGAACTCGGCTTGATCACAAGCAAGAGGAATAATAAGAGTGTCAATGGAGTTGGAGGTGAAAGATGGAGAAGAAGGTGGGAAGATCAATTGGTTGAGTTGAAGAGAAGGTCTAATACAAGAATGGCTAGGAAGGATCATCTTGGGGGAGTAGAATTAGGGCTCAAAACATGAAAAATCATAATTAATCATTAATTCGTTTATTATGATATGTTTATAGTTAGTAAGGATATGTTTATATACAGATGTATCGTTTTTTTAAGTTATATGATTCATTTATCATTTCAAGTGTGACTTTTAAAAGTTGATTTAGATTATTGGCCTATGTTTTGGCTAGATGTACCTACCTGCCTCTTCCTTTTTTAATTTAACATAAAAAATTAGATATATTTTTCTATGACATATAATAATTTAAATTCTTTTAAAAATTTATACTTATTTTATTAATATTCAGATTTGGTTGTGATGCATGTATTAAAAAAGGAGTAAAATACTCTAATCACCCCTCTATTTTGCTTTAATTACATAGGCCTTCTCTTTATTTTGAAAATCTATATAAAACTCCTTTAAAATTAAAATGTATATTATACAAACTTCCCTTATACTTTTATATTCTATTTTCATCCACCCAAACCGTTAATTAATCGTTAAATTTGACTTTTAAATGTTTTTTCACCAAAATGTCCAATAAAAATGTATACATAATAGATTTTATAACTTTTTAATATATTAAAAAAGGGTTAAGGTGCAAAAATATACATGAGTTTTTTCTCATGAGTGCCCAGCACCACGTGCTTTTTTTGGAGCAAACACATGGTTATCATTTTGGAGCAAAAGTCACGTCTCACCGTTAAGTCACTGTTCACTGTGATGAGAGAGACAGAAATGAAATGAACAGTGACTTAACAGCAGTGAACAGTGACTTAAGATGAGATGTGACTTTTGCTCCAAAATGGTAACCGCATATGTATTTGTGCTTCCAAAAAAAGCACGTAGTGTTGGGCGTTCCTGGAGAAAAAGCTCATGTGTATTTTTGTACCTTAACCCTAAATTTTTATAATTTTCATTTTAATCCCTCCATACAAAGTAGTAGAGGGACTAAAATAAAAATTTTGAATTTTTTTGGGGCTTAAATATAGTTTTAGAAACATCTGGGTTACATTCTATAATTTTTGTGAAAACTCAGAAAACAAACGTTACCAAAAAACTAACGGCGTTGTGCTGGATGCTTCTTTTTAAAAGTTTGTTGATAAATTTGCTCTTTAACCCTTAAAAAGACACAGAAAGGAAACATTCTCAGTGTGTATCAATCAATTTATGATTAGTTATGACTTGTCATGTTTTGAGCCCTAATTGGGCATGATGATTTTTCCTTTTGAGCCATCCTTGTCTCAGACCTTCTCTTCAACTCAACCAATTGCTCTTCCCATCTTTTTCCTCCAACTCCATTAACACTCTTACTATTCCTCTTGTTGATTAAGCCGCGTTCATAATCATACTCTTCTCGTAAGCTGCATGGAGCTGCACAAACATCCTTCTACACTTCTCCTTCCTTGAAGGATCGGGGCACGTGTCCGGATGGTACCGAAACGCCATCGTTCTATAAGCCTTCTTTATTTCATAAGTATTTAGCTAGGTAACATCCAAACTATATATGGTTTCATAAGCTATTTTTTACAAGTCAAGACAAAACTTCTATCTCGTAAATCGTAAAAGTTATTTTCTAAAAGTTTTATCTATTCGCATTCTTGGGATTAAAAGATAATATATCTTGTAAAAGTTTTCCGTAGTAGTTATCTGCTCAATCTCAATAGCTTCCTCACTCTACATGAAACATGTCGAGCACAAAGCCTTCAACGTTGCCGAGAGGATTAAGGCATGAGAGCGTCTATTGTGAAATAGGGTTGAACTTAGGGAAATTTGCTAAAATAAACCCCCAAAAAAAAAATTTGTCAAAATAGACCACCGGAAAACATTTTGTCAAACTAACCCAATTTGTGGCACCACATCAGATGGCGCCACACGTGGCGCCACGAACAATATAATTTAATATGTAATTTATTAATATAATATATAATATTTTTTTTTCTTGAAAAAAAAATATTATATAATACATATATAATATATCATGATTTTATTTCTCGTGCCATGAACAATCAGCCGGAACCCTAAGGCGGTTCCGCTAGCTGGTTAGTGGGCGGGGTCAAAGGGCAGCACCCCGTCCAGAAAATTTTTCGAGAATAGGATATCATTTTAAAAGGAATATTTCATAAAATTTTTGAAATATATAATTATAATAATTAAAAATAAAAAAATAATTAAAATAATATATATTATATAAAATATAAAATATATTATATTTAATATAATAATATATAATTATAATAATTAAAAATAAAAAAAATTATTTGTTAAAGTGGCGCCACAACACTTATGTGGCGTGCCAACACAAGTGGCGCTGCCACATGTGGCGCCACACGTGGTGGCGCCACACGTGATAGCGCCACGCCACGTGGCGTCACGTGTGGCGCCATTTGACGTGGCACCACAAATTAGATTAGTTCGACCAAATGTTTCCCCAGTAGCTTATTTTGACTTTTTTGTTTTTGGGGTTTGTTTTGGCAAATTTCCCGTTGAACTAAAGGATAAAACTTCCTTTATTGCCTTGATATATGTGACTACCAAGTCTCCTCGAGAAACGCATATTATTCTCCAACTATATATATATATATATATATGGGGCACGTTTTTGAGAACCCTCTTAAATTAATATTTCTTTCCACTTGGGGAGAATGACTATTATTTAATTTCCTAAAAAAAAAAAAAGAACTATGCATGGCTGACAAAACTAGGTTTTTGAATTGTTTTGCTGTGTGTGTGTGTATTATATAGGCGTTTTGTTCTTTGTATGGATCGAGATATTTTCTCGCTAATATCTCTCCAACAAGAAGGTACAAAGAATAAAACATGGAATGTCTCAACGGGATTAGATATCCAAAAGCAGACTTGTGTTTATATTAATATTTAAGAAGACAATTTGATAAAAGAGACAAGCCCTACTGTACGCATTCAGAGCAGCAGCCTAACGACACATTCATTTGTTTTATTCATTGCTAAATAAATCTCTATAAGAATTGGCCTATGGCCACTTCTTATAGAGATTTATTTAGCAATAAATAAATGTATGTATATATATATGTATGAATGAATGTATATTCCCAAATTATTTTTGGCTATCTGATCTCCCTAATTTATAGGAACATATTTTGCGTCGACACTCGACAGTGCATGTCAATAGGCTTTATAATAGATTCTGATTCAGTTTATCAAACGTTTCTTTAAAGAGGATCATACAATGAATTATTTTTTGAAAAAAAAAAATACATGCATACGCTTTATATATTTTCCTAGTATTAATTTATTTCTTACTTATACCTAAATCACTGTCATGAGTTCTATATTAGGAGGGTAAACTTGAATGAGAACCTTTATGTGGCACTGATCGAGTTCACCAACTCTAACATTTGGCTTTTAGAATATGGTTCTCCAATATCTTGTAACTACAAAAAAGTTTTGGATTACCTACGAAAAAAATTCTGTCATAAATTACTGACGGAATTTAGTGGGTGATTATTACTGACAGAAATTACCTACGGAATTCCATGAGTAATGACCTTTACCACACTTTTTTCCTCTGATGGACATTTTCCGTCAGAAATATAACTATCAATAGAATTACTCATGAAATTTCTACCGGTAATTAGATTTTTGACGGAAAACGTCTGTCAGAGAAAAAAACATGGCAAAAGTCATTACTCATGAAATTTCGTAGGTAATCTCGGTCGGTAATAATTACCCATGAAATTATGTCGATAATTTCTAATGAAATTTTTTCCATAGTAATCCGAAATTTCTTTTTCTTGTAGATATGTATATCCGATATAAATTGTGTTTTCATTTGCTAGTTTCTATAATGTGGTTCCTCTACGGACTCGTACTCAATACAACCCGATACTTTATAATAGGAGAATGATATAAATTTTATTGAATAAAAGGATTTAATATGTTGTTATACCCAAAAAGATAAATTCATGTCATTTTGGTCAATGAATTTTTCAAACAGGGACCTTTTTTTATCGATATTTCATACTTAATTATTATGACTGGGTTGGAAAGTCTTCTTGTCTTTGTTTTAGGGGAAAAAAAAAAATTATATTTCACATTATCACATGCAAAGTGCAATTTGCATAATAGTACAAATTCAAAGGATCAAATATATATAAAAGCTCTAATAAGTGTTAATTGTACAATACAACAACCAAACACAAATAATTCGTACAAAGGCTGTATATTGGTACTGCTTGAGTGAAAGATGAAAATTAGTATAACAAATGGAGAGTGAGAAATATGAAGAGGAGATCAAGCTGAGAGTTGTGTTGGTTAACGAAAGAGATGAGTTAAGGGTTAGAATTTAGTCGAGCAATGAATTAAGGATATGCACACATTGTGATAATGAAATAATACTGAAACCCACCCACGTTGGTTTTAGTGTCAGTCTCTGTAAAAGAGGCTTTTGGAAGAGTTGCCTCAAATTGTGCCAGGAAATGCTCAAATTTGACTCATAGCCATATTAAAAAAAGAATAAAATATTAAAACATTAACTAAAATATAAAAAAAAAAAAAAAAAAATTGTCTTGGCGTTAATCCGAGCCTTGCCTTATTAAAAAATATGCAAAAAACGGGAGAATCAAATTAAAGGGAACATTCCCATGATTACGTTCAAATTTTAAACACTCATTAGTATTTTACGTTAGAAAGCTAGACGATTGATCAAGGAGTTGATTCAACTTGGTCATCAATGAGATATAATTTATTGTTTTGTTGAATTGAAGGGCAATATATTATTGATTATCCAATAGTGTATTGTTGGGTTTAAATTCTCTCAGAATCTTTTTTCTCATTTTCTTCTTAGTATCTGATCTCCACCCTCATATTTTTTTTTAAAAAAAATACATGGTTTAGATTTAATATTTTATAAAACTATTATTTTAAACATGAATAAATAAACTTAAACTGTTAAATCATGATCTGTACAATTCATAACTATAATACAAACAAAATTAATTTATAAAACACTATCATCATAGTTTTAGAAAATATTAGATTTGAACCGTACATTTTTTCATTTAAAGGTGAAAATAAGATTCTAATAAGAAAATGAGAAAATAGATTCTGAAAATAACTGCTCCTGTGTACTGTTTAATTGGAGAAATCTACTTTTATATATATATATATATATATATATATATATATATATATATATATATATATATATGTTAAAAAAATATAGAAATGTGTATGAATATGATCAATTTTTTTTAAAAAAAAAAATTACATGCAATGTACAACTTCTTAACCATGAACACTCTTTTTTGTTAAAAAAAAAAGTGCTAAAATATTCATTAACTTATATCACAAGTGTAAAAGTACTCAACCTTTTCTTTTCTTTTTTTTTTTGAGCATAAGTAACTATTTTCTCTGATTTTTTATATAAGACATATTTATGTACTTAATCTTTGTTTTAAGGGTTAAAGTACTTAAATAACCTTCAACTTTTCTAAAAAGTATAACAGTAACAATAAATTACTTTTTAAAGTAAAATGTAACCATAAACAATATAAAAGAGCGCAAAAATGACTATAACATTAATAATCCCAAATATCAGTTACTGTGAACTTTTTAATGAAAGGTTAAGGTGTTAAAATAGCTATTAACTCGTACCAAAAATACAAAAATAACCATAAATTTTTTTTGATGAAAAAGTAATCATAAGCTTTTCTGTTGCCTATGCAAGTTAGAGACCAAGTGGATTTTAATTATGAGATAACCCCGGGTGACATGGATTTTTTAAAACCTTACTATATATGCATATGCGATTTTTCCTTGCCTCCTAGTTTTTCTCTAAGATCTCCTCCCTTAGAATCTTCTTAGGGTTGGTTATGGGATTGCTTCAATATTTGTAGTGACGATAATTTTAAGGCCAATGATTCATGTTGGAGATTTTGGGTGTAGTTGAATTAGTGATGAAAAAAAATGACTTTTATTTACTTTGTCTTTTGCAAACTTAAGATAGAATAAAAATTAAATTGTGTAACAAACTTGTTTGAATTGGCTTTTATAAAAAGTCACTTTAACAAATTAAAACTTGTTTAGAGGATATAATTGAAAAGCATGTTTAGATGTAAAATGATAAAAAATGACGAGTTTGATATAATACACATAGACTTTAAGGAAATATTACAATTAAAATTATAAAACTAAAAATTTTATTGTATTAATAAAAATTGTAAATACTAAAATACACCTATATATAATAGAATTTAAAATAAATAATTTTTCAATTTTTTACCCAACAGAAAATAAAAAATAAAAAATTTTGTTCCGTAAAAAGTATAAAAGAATTAACAAATATGTGGTTAAAAAATTATTAAAGGGTAAAGCCGTAAAGGTAGCCTAAAATCTAATTCACAGTATCATATTCCCAGTAATATATAATAAGGATAACTACTGTTCAACGAGCAAGTGTTGTCGACGTTGATGAAGTTGGTCGAGGCTTTGCCATGGAGCTATTCACATGTTGGATTGGAGTTCCAACTGGACCACCGCAACTCGCCGTTTCTGAAGCCTACCTATGATCCTGTTTGTGCCCATAACGAGTCCTAGCAACTTCATGTGAGCAGTCCTCTCATCAGGGCAGTAAATAAATGGTCGTCGTTTATCTGCTTAATATAGTTGAAGGTCGCATATTTCTAAAGAAATTGAAACAGAGGCACAGGAAAAGAGATATTAATACCATTCTTTCAAAGCATCAAGTGCTAGAATTCCATTCTTCTTAATATGAACAGAATAGCATTCAAGTTACCCCACATTGCAGCTACTGTAAAACATTAGTGTTCTCAAATATTCTTGGCCTGAGAAGATTATTGGGCTTTATGCGACCAATGTAATGTGGCTCCGTAGCATACAGCGTTTCAAGCAAAAATTGCAGTTGTTGTCATGTAAATTGCATCAAGAATGAAAATAATAAAACATAAATCAAATTAATTGGTTTTCTTATCAACGGTATTATATACATTTTAGTCTAAGAAAAATTTAACATCAACTAAAAGGTACATTCAATATTTGTTATTGACTCTATGAGTTCATATTGATTGACTTTATTGTTATAAATTATTTGTTTAAAAATTGCACATTTTCCAAAAAAAAAAAAAATCTTCATCTCTTATACACTTTGCTTTATAATCTTACCCCCCTCATCTACAAATCCTGGCTCCGCTCCACCCCTACGTGCACCATTAAGTATTTTAGATTTTTTTTTTATTTTAAACTAAGAGCAAAAGAGTAATTTCACCATGGTTAACGGTCAGTTAACAGTCAACTAACGGCCATGATATTTTTGCTCTTAAAGAGTAATCACGTGTGTATTTTTTGTCCAGAAAAAAGTACATGGTGCTGAGCGCTCCCAAGGGGAAAGCCCATGTGTATTTTTGCTACTTAACCCTTAAAAATATTAGTTAATATTTTTTAAAACATCATAGTCATCTTCTCTTATTTCCTTTTCTTTTCCTCCTTAATTATTGTTAATGAAATATCAATAGGACAAATTAAGAAAAGATTGATAAATATGAAAAATGTCTTATATTTAGAATAAAAATCATCTCCTTAAATATGTTTTATATTTAATACTGCAAGTGTATTTAAGTTTCAAAATGTAGCTCTTGATTTACGGAGAGTTCTTTTTTGGCAGTTATTTGAATCAATGAGTAAATTCAAACACTTATCCGTCTTATAAAACTTTGTCTCAACAATAACAGTAACCTTAATGGTGGTTGCTTTATCAGCCGTAATAATGTGAATTTAAGGGCCAGAGATTGAATCATGCATTTGTTTTAACTTCTTCCACCTGGAGTCTGTTTGGCAAGAGGGAAAGGGAGGGGAGGAAAAATTTTATGAGTTGGATTTAAGACAATTAGAAAAGTAGGGTTATAAAATTTTGATAAAGATGTAAAATAAAAGATTACTAAAAAAAATTAATCAAAAATATTTCAAATCCATTTCCATAATTTTTTTAAATCCAAGTCATAAAAATTTATACTACCCTCCACTCCAAATCCCTCATACCAAACAACCCCTAAATGAGATTAATACAACTATGAAAACTGTAAGCCAGAAAAAGTAGCCAGAGGGAAAATTCCCAAACTTTCTTATATTTCACTTAAACCGGTACAGGGAAGTAAATACAAAACGATGAACAGATCACAAAATTTCATGACCCTCAATGCATGATCTTGCTTTGAGCTACCATGAATGGACTTTGCACACAATCTTTGGAATAAGAAATTGAAATAACAAAAGAAGACTATATGTACAACATATGCTACATGGGAAGGACACAGACCATAATGATTAACCGAGCAAGCTTGAAACACTAGTTAATTAGTATTTACAGTTCATCCCAACCAAACCATCGACATGAAAATATCAAACTGGCTATCAAACTTCTTCAGCTTTTGAACCAAAAGTTGCAACGGCATCACCCACTGATAGAAATATCTTGTCTTCCCCAATAATGTCCACCAAATTGGATGCATAGAGCTTCTCCATCACAATTGGCCCAGGATTTGCCAAGAGAATCTGTGAGAATAATGCCAAAGAGATAGACGATATCAAAATAAAATCAATTTAAAGATTGTTTTCTCACAAAAAATGAGTTATTAATTAATAAGAAAATAGGCAAAATGCACTTTATGTAGCTCCTAGTTTGCATTTGGTCTAATACTAATTTTAGAGCTAATTCATCAAAGTAT
Organism: Acacia confusa; assembly: GCA_037074495.1. Taxonomy (NCBI): domain Eukaryota; kingdom Viridiplantae; phylum Streptophyta; class Magnoliopsida; order Fabales; family Fabaceae; genus Acacia; species Acacia confusa. The sequence continues at coordinate 6,740,504 of CM073504.1, read as the reverse complement.
CAAACTCAAGCTTTTTTATTTTTTGGGGAAAAAAAAGCCTAGAACTAGTGTCATGCTAATCTCTAGAAGTGCATAGGATCATTCTAGATGAGATTATCTGCAAATAAGCAATTCATTTGGTTCTGAATTGGAAGATACTACAGGACAAACAAGCGTGCATAAGTTCTATTGAAAATAACAAGTTTATAATTAATAGATTAATTATATTACTATTATTATTATTAGGGATATTGTTTAGTATTTATTAGGATTTTATATGAATATTCTATCATTATGATTTGATTTGATTAGTTTCTTGGATTATGACTTAGTATATTAGGTTGCTTATATAAAGGCCTTTTTGTATTATTTTATTCCAAAGGATCAATAATATTAGTATTGTCCCTTTGTAATTCTTCAATCTCAGCACGTTCCACTGAGAAAAAAAGGTGTACACAATCACAAACACCGGAGTTCAAGTTTTACACGGAAAATTTTGTGGTAATGATGAAGAAATGTTTAATTATGTGATTATGTGTATTACCTGGACCCCTCTCTTCTGAAGGCTCTTGTATAAATCTTCAAAGGCGTGGATGCCACTAGTATCAATGTCAGTGACAGCTGCAGGAATATAGTAGCATATGAATAAGAACTTTATATAGATTAACAATCAATATCAAGATCAAATCATCTAATAGGAAGCCTTACGTGACATTTCAACAATTAGATACTGTATTGAGGGAAAACTACTTTCTTTCCTGTGCTCATCTTCATCTTGCAGCCATCTCAGAATTCTGCAAATTTTGAATGGAAAAATAGACATCAGGTAAGTATGATCTTGGACGGTCTAGAAAATCAGATTATACATTGTTCACATTCAGTGAAATCATTGGATTTCTTGAGGTTTCCCTCTCCATATTTATTGGTAATAACTGACAGCTCATAGCTCAGTTCTTAAATCTACATAATTGTAACATCTGGTTACATTTTTATTTATGTAGAACGCTTTTCCCCTTTTCTTTTGTAGGATGAATTAAGGCTTGCACATTCAACCTGAGAAATCATACAGTTAAAACCCATAACTACTAAACCACACCTAGTGGCTTATAGGTCGCTCATTTCTCAAGGAAGACAATTAAAAGTGAAATTAATCACCTGTCCTTGATATAGTTGGAGTTTGAGAAGTAGATTGCAGAGTCAACTCTAACAATCAGCATTCGGGGAATCTGTGTAGCATTTGGGTATTGAAAGATGTTCCTGTACACCTTGGTCCCTGGAAGCTTCCCAAGTACCACAGTCCTTGGCCTTGTCACTTGCAAAAGGATTTTAGCAAATGATATGGCCACCTGCAATAAGAAGGCCAATCTTTCATAAAATGCCTGCAAAATATTTTAAACACCATAATTTAAAACTTTTCTTTCAATTTGGTTTTACCGCAATAAGAAGGCCAATCTCAACACTTTTGAAAATCACACCAAAGAAGGCTCCCATGCAGGCTAAAAAATCAAATTTGTCAACCTTCCATAGCAGAAAGATTGCATCAATGTCAATAAGGCCCAGCACAGCAGCTATTATAATAGAAGCAAGCGCTGCACTTGGGGTGTACTTGAATAGTGGTGTAAGGAACACCAAAGTTAATAACACGATGATCGCCATAATGATGTTTGATACAGCAGTATGACAGCCAGCCATGTAGTTTACCGCTGAGCGTGAAAAGGATCCTGCATAAACAATAGAAATGCTATCAAGATCTTCAATATTAGGAAGGTCTCTTTCATAGCAACATATTGGATTATATAGAGCTTTTGCTTTTCACTTTTGCACCTGTAGCTACGTAGCAAGATGTCAGAGAACCAATAACATTCATTGTTCCCATTGCCACCATTTCTCTGTTACCATCCAACGGATAATCTTTCATAGCAGCAAATGTTCTTCCAATTGCTACAGCTTCCTACAATCCAACAAAGTTGGTATCAAATATGTTTGAGAAAATCCTGTCTAAGGCTAGGAATCACTAGTCATGTGTAGAATTAGCATACCGTGAGTGCAATCAAACCAGCTATCACACCAATTCGAATACCAGGGCTAAGATATTTTCCACTGAAAAAAAATTCACTAGCAGATGATGGATTCACTCCCTTTTCTATGTGTGTCACCTGAAATAGCATATTTTGAGCTATAAAGTTCATGATATTTTTCAAACATCATAGCAGAGTCAACTTGATGTTACTCACAATTGCAACACCTTTCTTGTCAGCACGAGTAATGTAGACAAAAAAGGTGGAAATTATGACAGACACCAAAGGAGCAAATGCAGACACCCAGAAGAGTTTCTTTTTCTTTTTAGCCTGTCCATTAAAAATAAAATTAAAAAAAAAAACAGTTTAGAAAATCATAATGGAAGAATTTATTTAAAGGGTAATCAGTGGCATGCTTACCAGATACTTAGTTGCAAGGAGGAAAGCCAATAGTGCTAATCCAATGACTATTGTCTGCCAATTCCACTGTAAGAATAGACAATTTATAAAAACAATGCTTGTTAGCTTTTAGTCATATTTTCCTTGTATACGCAGAGAAAGAAAAAGCAGGACTTCATTAGGTACCCCATGATGCACGTTGGTCCAAACAGAGCGCATGACAGAAATTATATCAGTCTTCGTGGTGTAGTGTTTTATACCAAGCAATCCTTTGAGCTGTTGCAAGGCTATAGTAATAGCAGCTCCAGCCATGAATCCCACAATGGCAGCGTGAGACAAGAAGTCAATCAGGAAACCAAGCCTGCGAAGTTGTCATAGATTAGAGTTGCTATAGAAGTCAACAGAAACAGCCTAGGCTTTTAAATTGGAGTAATTCTTGAAATAGTATCAAGTTTCCATGACCATGTCCTCAACACCCAAAAAGAAGAACAAGAAACAAAGGGCTTGTATGAGTAGGCATAACCAGGATATTAATGCTCTGAACCTTCGTCTAAAAGTTCAAACTTCAAAATTCAAGTAATGGTTTTTTTAACTAGAACCCATACTGACAAACTGATCAAGAAAGAAGAATCTATCTGGGTCATATAACGTTCTGAGGGTGAACCTGAGAACTCCAAGTGCCATTTGAGTGATTCCTGCAAAAAAGGTGGCGGTAAATGCAAGACGAAGATAGTCATGACTTTTGAAGTTACTAATCTCATCTGTCAGCATAGTTCCAAGCAAAAGAGATACCACAGCCACAGGTCCTATGGCTATATCTCTTGAGCTTCCCATGAAAGCATAGACAAGAGGAGCCACAAAGCTGGTGTCTGCAAATATTGATTGAAAGTTAATCACATTGGACCAAAAAGCTGGGATGTCTAAAGAAGAACTAAAATGCTACTCCTCTGGTCCTAAATTTATAACCTAATTTGTAGTCAGGATGATGTCGAATTAAAAAAAGAAATCGAAATACTTACACAGTCCGTACTGTGGCTTCAAATTTGCAAGCTTTGCATACGCAATATCCTGAGTTGCATTCTTATGTGAGTCATGATCCAAAAAAACACATTCATGCCAGTGTACTAATAACATCTTAAAGGAGCACTGCTTACCTGAGGAATACAGAGACTTGCAATGGTAAGTCCAGCAAGGAGATCCCCTTTAAATTTACTAAGATTATAACCTCTTCCCCATTCAAGAATTGGGAAAACTGCTTCTAGGCCAAGAACCAACTTTCTGGATGCAGGTTGGTCCTTAAAGTGTCTTAAGGGCTTGTCTGCAAAGAAAGTTTCCATGACAGATTCTTTGATCTCTATGAGAATATTTTGCTTAGGAGGAGCTCCCACCTTGTGAATCGTCCCGTCATGTCGACGAGAAGAATACATACTTCTGGTTTCCTCTGTGACCCTTTCCACAACCTCATCGCTAACACGGTGACTCATTGAGGCCAGAGACTAGCAACAACCTGCAGATCACAAAGTTATGAAACGAAGTAGCATGCCATTAGTAGAGATATATCATATGTAGTCAACTTCTATAAAAAGCTTTAATTGGATTAAAGTTTTGTCAAGAGAGGTTTAGCTTAGGTTCATACAGGAATCATGTAAGTACCTCAATCTCAATTAGATAAGAATATACTAAATTAAATGAATCATAAGACACTTAAAAGTACCAGATGATGAACAGTAGAGTACCCAGCCAATTTAAATTTTAGTGTACAAGGTACTTGCTCATTATATAGAGACGGGGATGGGTTGACATGGACATGGAATTTCAGCCTCTACGTAGTTGGTTATGCAAGTATCAATCTTATATATTAAAAAAAAAAAAATGTATCAGTATCTTTCTCTTTATCAACAATTGGGAATATATAATGAAGTTCTAATAGGCAAATCAATTTTTTAATAGCTGCGTATTGCAAAAGTCAAAAACCAAGTTGGTGGATTGGTTGGTCAAATCGATGACTTTTCTGTTAACAGTACCAACTGGGATTAAATTAACATTGAAACAGAGAGCATGCTCACACAGAAAATAATAATAATTCATGAACGAAACGGCGAAATGAACAGTAAATCAGTGATGTTTAATATACGAAAACAGAAGAGAAGTTGCATTACAATCGTAATCAATCATACCACAAATTTCCGAGCTACGCAATGCTAGAGCTTTTAGATTTTAGTTTGCATTGGGGTTTCATTGATTATATATCAAACTAATAAAACCAAAAATGGAAGAGTACAGATAGATTACAGAACAGAGGTAGGGAATACGAATACCAATACGCATGGGGACTGTGATTCCATCCAAGTTCAATCGGAATTATACGAATGCCAATACGAATGGGGACAGTGATTCCATCCAAGTTCATCAGAACCGAAAGAGTTGAATTTTCCAAATCCCTAAATTTAGAACGTTCATAAAAATACGCCAAGGAATTGAAATAGAATACACATTTTCTGAACTGCAATCCACACTCTTCAATACATGCAACGAATGTGCCGGTCAAGCGGCTGTGAGTGTGGATGGGGGAGAAAGTTGACATTTGGGAGATTTTATTATTTTATTTGGGATATCATAATTTTCAGTCTATTAAATAATTGATTTGGTTTGTACATATTTGACATATTGCTGCGATTAAAAGAGTACGAAATTTAAATTAAAATTAATCACAAATTCAATTTATAATGAAAAAAATTGTAATTTGTACCCAAGTTGATAACAATTGCGTGGATAAAAATTAAAAAGTACACTTGATCCTAAGGGCTTGTTTGGTATCAAGATTTGATCCTAAGGCCTTGTTTGGTATAGAGATTTGATGGGGAAGAAAAAGGAAAGGTTGAGAAAATTTTATGAGTTGAATTTAAAAAGATTAGAGAAGTAGGGTTGAAATGTTTTTAATTAATTTTTCATACTTTGATATCTTAGATCTTCTCTTTATTAAAATTTTATAACTCCACTTCTTCACTTTTTTATATTCAACTCATAAAATTTTTATTTCCCCTCCTCCTTTCATACCAAACAACCCCTAAATGTAATAATTACTAAATAATAGAACTGGGAATTAGGCCTGGCCCGGCCCTTCAAGGCTAGCCCTTGAAAAGTTAGGGTCTAATAGGGTCAGTTCTGCAAAGCCTGAAAATTACTATTCTAAATATTAACTATTTTTCGTCTGTATTTTTAAAGAAATATGATTAGTAAAATACAATAATTAAAATTCTAATTTATCAAATAAATATTATTAATATTAATATCCAAACAACACAAATTATCCAATAAATGAACACATTTATCAATTCACAATAAAAAACAAACTACTGTCCACAGTCCACTATTGCCTACAAATAAAACACATAAAATATAAGAAGCGTAACACTAACAATAACAACAGATAACTACAAATTTTCTTCATCACTATTATCAATGTCAAAGATATTATGTATTTGAATTTCATCTTCATCACTATCATTACTCATGAAGTAGAGTATACTGCGGTTAGTGAAGCACAATCAAATTAATATTTTTTATAATTACATCGCTTGGTATGAATTCTCCCCTTTTTTTTTCCTTTTGCCCTGATAAGCACATAAATCATATATGATTAACATGCATGATTGATCTGTATAACTTACGTTGACTTGAAGGAAACATATTTTTTAAAAATCTAAGTGACACACGAATTTATATTTTATGATCAATAATTGGTTCTTAGTTCTGACTTCTCTCATATTAATATTTAAAAATAAATAAATAAATAAATAAGAATATAGGATGTTGATTCTTAAATAATTGCCAACAGAATATTCAATCAAACAAATAACCTATATTAATTCATGTTAAATTTGTTGACCTTCAATTCATTTTCCCATAATACACCATTAAGTATTTTAGTTCAAAAATGGAAGTCCTATTAAATTAAAATGAATTTAAAAATTCATTTTCCCATAATACATGTTTGCTTTGTCATGTCTATTTCCTTTTTTTCGTGAGAAAATTTTCTTCTGTGTGAGCTGGCAAGTTGATTTTTCCCCCCTTTATAGTGGTTTGCAATAACCTTCACAGCTCAAAAATTATTTTAAAAAAGTAATTCAATACATAAATTACATTTCACTAATTGGAGTAAGTGTCTTTTTTTTTTTTTTACCCCCTATTGAGCAAGTGTCATATACTCATATATTCATCCTTGAACAATCATTAAATTCGAGTTTTATCAAAATCAATTAACAAAAACTATCTCTATATCATTATTACATGAAAGAATAATAAAACAAAATAAACAAACATAAATATAGAAAATGACAACAGTATAGACAATGCAATAAAACTTGACGTATATTGTTGCCACTTGTGAAATAATATTTTCGTTAATGTGATTTTCATGACGACACAATTAAATATTACGTTAAGAAACCATATATATTTGTGTTCATTTCTTAACTATGGATGATATCAACCTAATAAGATGAAAATTAAAAATTATTTAAATTTTATTCAATATATTTTATTATGATTTTTATGCAATTTGTCTGCATCATAGAATATTTCTCACATGCAAAAAATTACAGAAAATTAGAAGTTAAAACAATTCAAGTTCAATATGATATCCTTTTTTATATATAAGACTTTTGTTAAATTACTTTGAACGGAAAATAAAATTCTCATGAATGAACCTGGACCGCAATTAAGGAACATACATTGCCTTTTTTCTTTTCTTTTTTTAATACAGGGAACAATATATTTAAAGGGTGGGGATTAAACTATAATTATCCTTTAGTGAGACCAATGACACAGGCCTTTCTTCAAGAAATTTAATATTAGTATGTCAGCTGAATGTTTTTTATATATATAAACCCTAATCATATATTTCTAATAAAGTAAGCACATAACTTAAAGTATTTATATTTCATAGTTTATTTAATGGTCACTCTCATCATTTCTGTAAAGCCATGTTAACTAATTTTTAAAATTTAAGAACATTAATTAGTTAAAGCTAGTATTTTAAACAAAGTGATCAACTTAGAAATAAGAAGTATTATATTATTTTTAACTGACAAAATTAAGTTAAAGCATGCAGAGGGAATACCGGAATAATATCTAATTTTTTTAATTTACGAAAATAACACACACACACACACACACATATAAAATACAAAATTAATATAATATAATTATGCAATTAAAAAATTAATGACCAAAATATTTGATAATTTGTGTTATACATAGGTTTATCTAAAAGTTCATGCAGTACAACAACATGTATTATATTTTTATCTATTGTGAACTACTCTTTGATGTCTAAAATAGAGTTTTCTCATTATATACAAATTTGGCTGAACTACTACAGTATTGGTGGTGATCGCATTATCATCCTTACAGTGAATTTTTAATGACCAATATTTTTTCAGGAAAATCCTAAATAAAGACAGTTGAAATAGAAAAATCATATATGAGGTCGGTATACTTTACAAATTTTAAATTGGGTCAATGACCCAATCTATAATATTTAAATGTTGATTATCTTTCAATCCCAATATGATTAGTTGGTTTGAAAACCTGAAAAAACCAGAGGCATGCAAGTTACTCCAGGAATATGTAAAAGTATCACACTAAATATTCCTAGACCCAAACCCTTCTCTATATAAATTTTCTGGCATTTATAGAAAAACGAGGGAGGGGCAAGTGACTATTTCAGTGAAATGAAAAGTTAATCACAAGAATATTGGGGCAACTGTAAAAGCTCGAAGGATTACATAGTGATAAGGGGAAATTCCATTCTTAGAAATCACTCCCTTTTTAGCCATTTCTATCCACTATGTAAAGGTAGGATTACTCAAGTCGGTTAAGGAATGAAGATTTAACATTGGAACCAATTTACCATGACCTTCTTTGATTTTCTGACAATGTTTTTTTACCTGTCGTTAAGGTTCTTAATCCAATAAAGTTTTTGTCATTAATGTTTTTACGTAGGGCGTTAACAATATTGTTCTATCTCCGCTTTTGCTTTTTTTCTTTTTTTAATAACTAAGGGGTATAGAGGTCATTTGGTCCAAACTCTAAATCCCTAATTATGTTACATAACATAATTAATAATTTGTTAAGTTTAGTAACTCAAATTAGAATTTGAGTAATTCAACCGTCTTTATATAAGATTCTTACTATTTTTTCCTAAGAAAATATTGAAATAAATGAACAATTCAACAAATCAAACAGTGAATCTCAAAGGAAAAATTTACTTCCACCCATTAAGATAAATATAATCTAAAAGCCCGATGAAAAGACTATAACTTCCAAGAAAAAACTTTAATATAAAATCCATTTTAAAAAATAAAATTAAACTATAAAATGGATTTTATATTAAAGACTGGACGAACTAATACACGAATAATTTCATCTTATCTTCACTCCTTGAACGCCTCAGATGGTTGCTTGCTTATGTTACATTTAGATTAAACTTAAACTAAAATGTAAAAACAAAAAGATGAACAGAACATATTCACACTTGACCTTGTATTGCATGATCTTCCCTTATAAGCTCCCTGAATCGACCATGGACTAATTCAGAAACTACTTTGGAAAGTGAAAGAACAAGAAGCCTAGCTAGCTCATAACATAGCGACACAGGAAGGCAGCAGCATGCCACGTAGGACTATTGATGGCCAAGCAATCTTGAAACATGGCCTCACAACCTTCCATTCACAATCTATGAATGGGTTTTTACTTCTCAGCTTGAAAATATATGATCAACCTCTCAAACTTCTTCAACCTTTGAACCAATAGTTGCAACAGCATCACCCACCGATAGAAATATCCTGTCTTCCCCAATTACTTCAACTAACTTGGATGCATAGAGCTTCTCCATTACAATTGTCCCAGGATTTGCCAAGAGAAGCTGTGAGAAAGACAAATGGATTAATGATATAGAGTAAACCACAAGAATTTTACAGAGAACATTTTGTAGTAAAAAACGCGGCTTAGTGCACAAGGATCCAATCAAATAAGATCTAGAGGGAAGGGATAAATGTAAGCAGCCTTATCCCTAGAAGTCGAGAAGTTTTTCTATTTTCAGTATTCAAACTTGTGAAGCAACATTATTGTTGCTCTGAGGCTCACCCACAAGAATATTTTGTAGTAATGATGCAAAAATAATGTTGAATCATGTGATTATGTATTATTTACCTGGACCCCTCTTTTCTGAAGGCTCCTGTGTAAATCTTCAAAGGCATGGATGCCACTAGTGTCAATGTCAGTAACAGCTGCAGGAGTATAGTTCCATGAATAAGAAATGTTTTGTAGATTAATAATAATCAATACCAAGATTAAATCATCTAAAAGAAAATCCTTACGTGACATTTCAATAATCAGATATTCCACTGCGGGAAAACTACTTTCTTTCCTTTGTTCATCTTCTTCTTGCAGCCATCTCAGAATTCTGCAAATTGTCATTGGATCATATCCATGAAGTAAGCATGACAATGGAGGGTCTACAAACTCCAAGGTCATATACATAGTGCTACCCCCGGTTCTTAATATAAAAGCTAAATAATTGATGTGCAGATATTAAGGAAATCAGTTGTAATTATTTGTAACAAATGTGTTTGTTACTCTGGGATATCATTTTATAATCATATGCATTATAACTACCTCCCTCTCTTGATGGAAACTTTGTTTGGTCAATAGGGATACCTTAGAGAAAAAAGTATAAATATGGGAGACAAAGTAGAATAAGATCTTTTATTAAGAACGATTTAAACCATTTATCTAGCTCTTATATTTAGAGCTAGAGGGTAGTACATTTTAAGTAAAAATGGATTTCTTGAGGTTACCCTGCATATATGTATATTTATTGGACGTGATCGTTTGAAGCCAACAGCTCATAGGTTTCTATGTCTACTACATCATTGTAACTACTAACTAGATATGTTTTTAAATTATGCAGATTGCAGAACACCAGTTTTTCTCTGTTTTTGGGAAATGAAGCTCCTAAGACTTCTAGTTAAACCCTTAACTATTAAACCAGACCCAGATCGCTCATTTCTGAAGGAATACACACAATATATGGGATTAGAAGTTAAATCAATCATTGTATAAAAAAAAAGAAGTTAAATCAATCACCTGTCCTTGATATAGTTGGAGTTTGAGAAGTAGATTGCAGAGTCAACTCTGATAATTAGCATCCGGGGAATCTGTGTAGCATTTGGGTATTGAAAGATGTTCCTGTACACCTTGGTCCCTGGAAGCTTCCCAAGTACCACAGTCCTTGGCCTTGTCACTTGTAAAAGGATTTTAGCGAATGATATGGCCACCTGCAAAACATAATGAGTTTATAAAAGCTTGAAAGATATTAAAATTCTGTAGTAATTTTTTTTAAAAAAAGTTTCTTTCGATTTCTTTTTTACCGCGATAAGAAGGCCAATCTCAACACTTTTGAAAATCACACCAAAGAAAGCCCCCATACAGGCTACAAAATCAAATTTGTCAATCTTCCATAGCAGAATGGCTGCATCAATGTTAATAAGGCCCATCACAGCAGATACTATAATGGAAGCAAGCACTGCATTTGGAGTGTACTTAAAAACTGGTGTGATGAACACCAAAGTTAATAACACGACGATCGACATAATGATGTTTGATACAGCAGTTTGACAGCCAGCCATGTAGTTTACCGCTGAGCGTGAAAAGGATCCTGCATAAACAATAGAAATGCTATCAAGATATATTCAAATATTACCTAATTTGATAAGATTAAGAAAGTTAATTGAGTTAGTTAATGACATATATTTTCTAAAACACCCTATTCATCTTTATTAATTATCTCATCCTCTATTTTCTGTTTTCAGGTAAATCAGGAAAAGATCGATAAATATAAAAAATATGTCGTATGTTTAGAACGAAAATCAACTCCCTATATTAAGCACACAGGAGATGATATGTATTAGATAATATAGACATTTCTCGCTCTCTGGTTTTTCTCTTTTGCACCTGTAGCTACATAGGCAGAAGTCAGTGAACCAATAATATTCATTGTTCCCATTGCCACCATTTCTTTGTTCCCATCCAATGGATAATCTTTCGCAGCAGCAAATGTTCTTCCAATTGCTACAGCTTCCTACAATTCAACAAAGTTGGAATCAGATATGTTAGAGAAAGCCCTGTCCAGGCTAGGAATCACTAGTCATGTGAAGAACTAGCATACCGTGAGCGCAACCAAACCGACTACCACACCGATCCGAAAACCGGGGCCAAGATATTTTCCGCTGAAAAAAATTTCTTTAGCAGATGATGGATTCACTCCCTTTTCTATGTGTGTCACCTGAAATAGCATATTAATTTTCAGCTCTAAAGTTCATGACATTTTTTATGCTATGATAGAAAAGTCAAGGTGATGCTACTTACAATTGCAACACCTTTTTTGTCAGCACGAGTAATGTAGACAAAAAAGGTGGAAAGTATAACAGAAACCAAAGGAGCAAGTGCAGACAACCAAAAGAGTTTCTTATTCTTTTTAGCCTGTCCATTACAAAAATAACAGTTCAGAAAAATTTTAATGGAAGAATTTATGGAAAGTGTGATCAATGGCATGCTTACCAGATACTTAGTTGCAAGGAGGAAAGCCAAGAATGCTAATCCAATGACTATTGTCTGCCAATTCCACTGTAAAAAATACAAAGCTTGTGAGCTTTTAGTTTTGTTGTTTTACTTTTATACCCCGAAAGCAAAATCAAAACTTTATTTAGTACCCCGTGGTGCACGTTAGTCCAAACTGAGCGCATGACAGAAATTATATCGGTCTTCTTGGTGAAGTGTTGTATGCCAAGCAATCCTTTGAGCTGTTGCAAGGCTATAGTAATGGCAGCTCCGGCCATGAATCCGACAATAGCAGCATGAGACAAGAAGTCAATAAGGAAACCAAGCCTGCAAAGTTGTTATGGATTAGTCAATATTCAAGTGCCATGTTGGTTTTGAGGAAGATGGCCCTCCCACATGTCACATGTTCGAATTGATGCCTGACACCCCACATGTCACATACTCCACATAAGGACTTGTCATAGGTTACAGTATTTATAGATGTCAAACAGTCTTCGCTTTTGAATTAAGTGAGTCTTGAAATAGTACTAGAATTTCCAATGTCAGGTCCTCAACACCCAGAATGGGGAAAAGAAACAAAGGGCTTGTGTGGGTGGGTATGACAACAATAAAAACAAAGCCTTATCTCACTAGGTGAGGTCAGCTACATAAATCACATGGCACCATTGAGCTTGACCAAAAATAATTCTTTGGATATATTGTTAACTAAAAGGACTTACTCAATAACAAGGATATTAGTATTCTAAAACTTCATCTAAAAGTTCAAACTTTAGAATTGAAGTAGTGGTTCTTTTTTAACCAGAATTCACACAGATCAAGAGAGAAGATCATGTATTTGGGTCATATACTGTGCCAATGGTATACCTGAGAACTCCAAGTGCCACTTGAGTGACTCCTGCGAAAAAAGTGGCAGTAAAAGCAAGACGAAGATAGTCATGACTTTTGTAGTTACTAATCTCATCTGTCAGCATAGTTCCAAGCAAAAGGGATACCACAGCTACAGGTCCTATGGCTATATCTCTTGAACTTCCCATGAAAGCATAGACAAGAGGAGCCACAAAGCTGGCATCTGCACATAATTGATACAAAGTTAATCACATAGAGCCACAAGGCTTTGATGTCTACCGCATGGACTCAAATAAAAAAGAAAGGCTGGCAAGTGTACAAGGCCAGTTGGGATTTAGAGAGAGTCATATGTATGCAACCTTAGCACGTAAAGGGAGAGGCCCTAAGGTGGGGTCTGGGAAGGGGTAGATGTACAAAGTCTCATCCTATCATAGGGGGAGAGAGGTTGTTTTCAAAATTTGAATCCATAACTTCTTGCTCACATGGCAGCAACATTTATTGTTGCTCCAAAGATTTGATCACAAGGTTCTCACCAGGTGAGAAGAGATTGTTTCAAGGATCTGAACTTGTGATATCTTGATCATATGGTAGCATCCTTTACCTATACTCCAAGGATTTGATCACAAGGCTACCACTAGGTGGGGTCTAGGGAAGATCAAATGTATGTAGGTTTATCCCCACAATGGGAGATACAGTTTCAAAGATTTAAAACCGTAACCTATTACAACACTCACCCTTTCCTGGTGAACTCAAATATTATTAAGAAAATCAAAATACTTACACAGTCCATACTGTGGTTGCAAATTCGCAAGCTTTGCATATGCAATATCCTGCATTCCATTCTTGCGTGAGTCATGATCCAAAACAAAACGTGCGTGCCAGTGTATCAATAAAATCCTAAGGTCTGTTTTGTTTGGCAGGAACAGAAGGGAGGGAAAGTGGGAAAATTTTTATGAGTTAGATTTAAGAAAATTAAATAATTGGTTTATAAAATTTTAAAAAGATAATATGTAATATCAAATAGTGAAAAAAAAATTAATTAAAAACCTTCAACCCCAATTCTCTAATATTTTTAAATTCAATTCATAAGATTTTTCTCGCACCCCTCCCCTCCCTCCCTCCCTTCCAAATCCCACATACCAAACAGCCTCTAAAGTGGGGACTACTTACTTACCTGAGGAATACAGATACTTGCAATGGTAAGTCCAGCAACGAGATCTCCTTTAAATTTAGTAAGATTATAACTTCTTCCCCAATCAAGAATTGGGAAAACTGCTTGTAGGCCCAGAACAAACTTTCTGGATGCAGGTTGGTCCTTAAAGTGGTCAAAGGGCTTATCTGCAAAGAAAGTTTCCATCACAGATTCTTTGATCTCTTTGAGAAGATTTTGCTTAGGAGGAGCTCCCACCTTGTGAATAGTCCCGTCATGTTGACGATAAGAATGCACGCTTCTGGTTTCCTCTGTGACCCTTTCCACAACCTCGTCGTTAACTCGGTGACTCATTGAGTCTAGAAACTAGAAACAAACAACCTGCAAATCACAAAATAATGAAAAGAAGTAACTTGCTGTTAGTAGAGTTCTATGATACTAAAAAGCTTTAATTTGGAGTCAAGTTTTGTCATGCGAAGTTTGGCTTAGGATCATAAAGGAATCATTTCAAGGACCTCAATCTCAATTAGAGATCAGTATAGTGAAATAAATTATATCAAAAGGTACAGTAAAACTACCAGATGATGAACAGTAGAGTACCCGATGAACATGTCCTATATATGGCAAAAAGTTCTTGTTCGCCAATTCATTATATAGAGTCAAGGATGGGAAGTGATCGGTTTGTTCAGTTCATACGTGGTTTGACATGAAATTTGATAATTAATCTTTTAAAACAAATCACCATTCTCAATATATTCTAATTATCTATAATTAGGAAAAATGTGACGTTCAAATCAATCTTTTAATGGCTTGCGTATTGCAGAAGTCAAAAAAACCAGGTCGGTTGGCCATACATGAATGAAGACCGAGAAAATGTAAGAATTCACAGGCCAACGATGGCGCCATACGGAGGAGAATAGTCAAGCAATCCTTTTTCTCCTTTTTTTTTTCCTTCTTATTTTCACTTTTAGATTAAGAAATGGAGGGTTGAGATTTGATATCTTATAAAATTATTCTTATTATAATATTTTAATTTTTTTTATTTTGTTTATATCAAAGTCATCAATTGCTTTGATTAGATTTTAATAGTTTAAATTTATTTATTTATTTATGTTCTAAAAAACGATTCTTATAAAATATCAAATATGAATCCTCCATATTTTCAATATGACATAAGATTTTGGGAAGAAAAAGAAAAGAGAGAGAGAGAGAACTCAAACCTATATGGACATGGGATGAGCAATATTTGGAGTTTAATTTAGATATATAGGGTTATTCACTAGAGATATTAAATAAGAATAGGGTTAAGGTGTAAAAATATACATGAGATTTTTTTTTGGGAGCGCCCAACATCATGTGCTTTTTTTTTAGAGCAAAAATACATACGTCGTTACTATTTTGAAGCAAAAGTCACATCTCACTGTTAAGTTACTGTTCACCGTCGTTATGTTACTGTTCATTTCATTTCTTTTTCTCTTATCACGGTGAATAGTAACTTAACGGTGGGATGTGACTTTTGTTCCAAAATGATAACCACGTGTGTATTTTTGTTCCCAAAAAAAGCACATGATGCTGGACGCTCCTGATGGAAAAGCTCATGTGTATTTTTACACCTTAACCCATAAATATATTTATCCATTAAATTATGATTTTTCTGATTTATTATTTTAATAGTTACAGTATCTCAATAAAATAGGATATATGAATTTGAATTTAAAGTATTATTATTATTTTGAGGTTCTATACATACAACCTATTTTTAGGTGTGTCAAGTTTATATTGATCGGTTAAATAGAGAGTTCATTTTAACCTCTCTTTCCCCCATTCTCTTCTTCTCCTCTCTCTCTCTCTCTCTCTCTCTTCCCCTTTTGCCCCCAAGAGATCAGAGTAGTGTTTTTGACAGAATTCTAAACCCACAAAACAGCACAGTTTTTTATTTAGAAAACTGTATTTTTTTTTTTCTCAGGCTAACAATCATTATTCCCAATGAGCTAGATTTGTCTGCTTCCAAATTGAAGGTTTCCTTCTTTCTGGCCCTTGGTGCAGAGAAATGTGGCAAAACAAAAAATAACGACATTTTGGCCTAATTTCCTCAATGTTTTTCCTACAAAGACCTAATTGGTGAGAATAGAACAGAAAAATGATGTTGAACGACCAATGGAGGAAAAATTGGAATTGAAGACCACGACAGTGTGAAATAGTAGCATAGAATTGAATGACTCATGTTAAGAGCCAACGAATGGATAAAAATGTCTTTATGCTGCTTAAATGTAAATTTCAATTGTTTCACTGTTAAAAAAAAGAAAAATTAAAAGAGTAATAGTAAACAGGTTGTAAATTGCAGGACTTTTCTGAATTCTGAAGTCCCAGCCTATTTATTTCCAAAAAAGCTTCCTTAAGTTACAATAATCGTTCGGGCATATATATATATATATATATATATATATATATATATATAAACAATAATGGTTTCTCTCTCGTTTTTTGTTTTTGGTCAAGCTTTTGAGATTTACTAACAGTGGCCATTTATCTATTTATCTTCACTCTTACCTTGTCTTACCCATAAATAACTGTGGTCATTTACTCAATCTTTTTGGCCGAAGAGCCTTTTGTTTTTTCTCTACCCATTCTTCACTCTTGCCTTGCCTTACCCATAAAAAACTGTGGCCATTATATTAGTGTTAAATAAGTCTCTTATATTTATGTATTGTTGAAAAGTAATTCACATGTCTAACTCAATCTTTTTTTATTAAAGAGCCTTTTATTTTTTCTCTACTCATTTATCTTCACTCTTGGCTTGCCCTACCAAGGGTGGAGTCAAATTGCAATTAAGGAGGGTAAAAATTATAGAATCGAACCCAAAAAACTATATTTTGACCTCATGAAAACTTCAAGATTTTTATTTTAGTTCCTTTACGTAACTTTACATGGATAAACTAAAATGAAAATCATCAAATTTTTATAGGTTAAAATGTAATTTCCTAAAAAATCTAGATTCCATTTTATAATTTTACCTACCCATAAATAACTATAGTCATTAGTGTCACTTTCATAATTCCAAATAAATCTCTCATATGTGTGTATCGTTGAAAAGTAGTTCACGTGTTTAACTCAATTTTTTTTGGTCAAAGAGTCTTTTATTTTTTTGTCTACCTATTTATCTTCACTCTTGCCTTGCCCTACCCTTAAATAACTGTGGCCATTAGTGTCACTTTCATAATCCAAGCCCCCATTAATATTAAGCTGCTTCATTACTACATGTATCATTAATTAGTGATAGTGAAGTGAACTGGCCACTTTGAATTTTGAATAGAGTTGGGAGGGAGCACCCAAATCGGGTATTTTGAAAACGGGTTCGTATCATAATAAACTAATCAAGAATTGATAAAGTCCATCATTGGTTAAACATTCACCTTAATTATGTGCTCATTATTAATAAATAATTAAAAATATTCCTTATTATTTATTACTAATACAGTCGTTTTATAGTTTTATTATCAGATGACATTGTCTTCAACAAATTACCAAATGGCCTCGCACACATTTTTTGGGTAGTGGGAAAATGATTGATTATTTTATGATTTTCCATGTCTCATTATATAATCAAAGAAAAATTAATTCATGATTAAGGAAGCAGCAATTAAAGTAATTATAACGCAAGGGAAACAGAAGTTAACTTATTACTCCTCTTGTCCTAATTATAAGAGATTTTTTTAGAGAGGTTAAGAAAATTAAATAAGTTACTCAATCATATTATATATTGTATATCCTTATATTATATATTACTCATTCGATCTTAAATATATGACATAGTTTGTTGTGCAAATTGCACTATAAACTATGTTTTATATTTAGAATCAAGATAGTAGTTTATTAGTTAAACCAATTAGTTTTGAGAAAAAAATTTAAAAAAAAAACTTTAAATAAGGATTTTAGAGAGAGAACTCAAACCTATAAATGGGCATCAGAACATGGGATGAGCAATATTTAGAGTTTAATTTAGGTATATAGGGTTATTCACTAGGGATATTAAATAAGGATATTTATTCATTAAATTATAATTTTTCGTATTAATTATTTTAATATTTACAGTGTTTCAATAAAATAGGATATCTGAATTTGACTTTAAAGTATTATTGTTATTATTTTGAGGCTCTATACATAGAGCCTATTTTTAGTTGTACCAAGTTTATATTCATCGATTAAGGGCCCGTTTGGATGTGCTTTTGAAAAAAGTGTTTTTTTAAAAAGTGTTTTTTTTTAAAGCTCTAAATTGGGGCTTTTTGAAAAAAAAAAAAAAGGCAGCATTTTACCTTTTTTCTTGCGACACTTGTTTTTTTTAAAAAATATCATATAAACACATAACTGAATTAAAAAAGTTTTTTTCATTAAAAAAGTGTTTTTTTAAATGAAAAAAGCCCATCCAAACGAGCTCTATATAAAAAGTTTATTTTCACCTCCCTTTCTCTCCTTCTCTCTTCTCTCTCCTCTCTCTTCCCCTTTTACCCCCAAGAGAGTAATATTTTTGACAGAATTGTAAACCCACAAAACAGCACACATTAAAACCAAAAAAAAAAAAACATGAAATTAGCTACGGAATTACCGACAGAATATTTGTTGTCGGTAATTCTGTAGTTGATTTCATGTTTTTTTTTTGTTTGTAGTGACAGCTTTTTATTTAGAAAACTCTTTTCCCCCTCAGGCTAGCAATCATTGTTCCCCATGAGCTAGATTTTTCTGCTTCTAACTTGAAGGTTTCCTTCTTTTGGCCCTTGGTGCAGAGAAATGTGGCAAAACAAACAATGAACAAGACAAAAAATAACAGGGAGAACCAAAAGGAAAAGGAAGAATTTTACTTTGGATTTTCCTAGTAATTCAAGTTCACACGAAAAAGAGACATTTTAGCCTCTTTCAAAGTGTGAGGTACGTAGTGGAAATGATTGATTATTTTATGATTTTCCATGTATCGTTATATGAGCAAAGAAAAATTAATTCATGATTAAGGAAACAGCCAAATCAACAGCAATATAACGTATAACGTAGGTGAAACAGAGGTTAACAGATCACTCTCTCTAGTTTTAATTATAAGATATAATTAAAAAAATATTAAGGAAGTTAAATTGCTCTACAAACTATATTCTATATTTAAAACCCAAAATAGTAGTTTATTACTTAAACTAATTAGTATGGAGAAAAAATAAAAATATTTTAAAGTAATTTCATTAATCTCTCTAAAAAAATTAATTTTATTTTATATTTAGAATCGGGGAGGGTACTATAATAATCATAATCATACCAAAGTTTTCGGGAGCGACAAAACGCATAGTAAAGCTTTTTGGGAAAATTAAAATAAAGGACCAAAATAAAATATTATTTAATCAGAATGACCATAAAAATTGTAATTATCAAGAAGGACCAAATAAGTTTAAAAGTATTAAATTACCCTTTTACTTCTCTAACGCAAAAAACAAAGAATAAAGTACCTTCTTCCATCCTCCCTTGAATATCAAGGTGAGGCCATTTGGAAAACCAATATTAGAAGTTAAAAACAACGATTTTTTATAATCCTGTGAAAATAAGAAGTTAATTAGAATAAATTTGTTCTTGAATTTCATTACTATGCATACACTTTTACCAAATATCGTCATTTTTAATTTCCAATATTGGATTCCGAAATGACCTCACATTAATATTCACGGGAAGATAGAAGAAGACGCTTTGCTCTTTGTTTTCTACGTTAGGAAGTTAAAGGGTAATTTAGTACTTTTAAGTTTATTTGGTCCTTCTTAATAATTACAATTTTTATGGCCCTTCTAATTAAATATTGTTTTATTTAGTTCCTTTATTTTAATTTTCACAAGCTTTTTTTTATGTTATGGAAACAATATAATAAACATAATAGTAATACTGCCTTCCCCAGAAGCTTCTATATATATATTAGTTTGTTGGTGGTCTTGGAATTTGACTGATTATTAAATTAAACTAAAAATTTAAAAAAGTAAGGAGACGTATTTGATAGCTAGGTATACGAGTACGAATACGAATGGGACCGTGATTCCGTCCGAGTTCATCAAATCTGAAACCGTTTTGAATTTTCGTGATAGTGTGATAAAAATAGAATATGCATATATTTACAGACACGCATAATCTGAATAATCAATTATTTTATTTAAAAAATACTTGTTTATCAATTTTCAATGAAGGATATATACATAGAGAGTGTATATGCTTGTTAAATTACACCAGTTAATACTAATTAATCATTGTGGAAGGTGATTATCTGCTAGTGTAATCCAAAAATTGTAAATTACACGGAGGAGAGATGAGTCTCATAATAGACTCTAAATAATATTATCCCAAGTATTTTCTAAATAACTTATTCATATATTATATAAATCAGTTATTTTACTTATTTTTAAATACACTTGTCCGTATTAATTTTCTTACAATATTATTCTCTTTAATTAATTATATTGAAAATTTCTTATTGATTACACGCATTGGCATGTATAAATAATAGGGATAATTTTAAAAAATATAATAATAAGTATGAGAAATAAAAGACATTAAAGTTTTACATTTCCAATTCTATTCATAGTTCAAAGCATTTAGTCTACACGAGGTAAGAAAAGTCTTCTTACTCTATATGTGTGTGTGTGATATGTGACTGAAACGATAAAGATAAATCTTAAGAGTTTTTACTAATTTTGGTAAAAGCACATAAAAGTTTAAAATAAGAAATTTAATTATCGATATGTCCTTTTTAGATTTTAATCTGAGGTATTCTTTTTATAGATGAGACCTATAATTATTAAATTAAATTTCTTACCTGAAACTTCCCAATATCCCCCCAATTTTTACCAACCATTTGGGTAAGGGCTTATTCTTGTTCATCTAATTTTTTGCAAAAAAAAAAAAAAAAAAAAAATCTTTCAAAATTTTAATTTACATGTATAAATCATCTCTATTAATTTGAGTTGGTGCTATTATATATTGGATTAGTTTTTGGAGAAAAAAATGAAAAAATAGATTTTGGATAATAATTTCTGAAAAAAAAAATTATGGTCTCAAAAACAAAAGTGCTTCTGCAAAAATTTAAAATGTTTGTGTGCCTTTTGGCAAAACGATGGTTTTAGGCTCAAAAAGTGTTTTTTTTTTTTCTTTTTTTTATAATGTTACACAATATGGAAACTGAAAAACCTTTTTTTAGGAGAGCTACATGATCAGCTTAAATCTGACTACCCTCAAATCTAACTTGCAGATAGTGTAATAATAAAAAATATGTGATGTTTAACTTTTAAATCACGGGATTTCATATATTTTTTATATTTTATATCGGCATCAATTGATTAAAGTACTTAAACCAACTTTTAGTTCACATTAAATATATTAATCACACATTAACATCCATGATTGATCTGTATAACTTTCGTTGACTTGTAGCAAATATTAACAAATCTAATTTCTAAGTAACCCGTATTTATTATGACTAATAATTGGAGCTCAGTTTTGCCTACCATATTAATAATGAGAAATTAAATAATAATAATAATAATAATAATAATAATAATAATAATAATAATAATTCTGCTGCTGCTGCTAATAATAAGATACATTGGATGCTGATCGTTTGATAACTACTAACAGGATATAATCAAACAAATAGCATATATTAATTTATTTTAAACCAAACAATTATTTCATTAATTATCCCATAATGATGCATTATTCATTATTTTAATCCAAAATAGAAGAACTAATTAAATTAAAACCTGGCGTATTATTTGTCCAATGTCAAAGTATCACATCTAAAAACGTGTTTGCCTTATCATGTAAACCGTCCAAATTTTGTTTCTTTTGTGAGAAGGTCTTCCTTATCATTATTTGCGTGTGTGAGGGGAAGTTAATTTTTTTTTTCTCTTCTCCAAAAATTTTGAGGGTTTATAATAACCTTGATCACGAATAAAACAGCGTATTTGAAAAATTTAATTTAAGATATAATCATTTATATTTTTTTTAATTTTAATACGTCCCTATTTGCATATGATCTTCATATATCTAAAGGTCTTAATCTTCTCAATATATATAAAGAATACTCCAAAATCCTAATAATGGAAACTAGAATAGAGTAGACAGTCGAAAGAGAGAAAGATGGATCTGTATATTATATTTAAGTTGAATACATCTGAGGGTATATATAGACTAAACCCGTACAGTGAGATAAGAGGCTTCTAGTGTACACATGTGTGTAACTGACTGTCCACGTGTGTGTAACAACCTAACAACTAGACTCAACAATATGACAGCTGTACTGTATCATAACGTCTTACTGTTATATAATATATTCCAACATTCCCTATACTACTTGTTTTTGTTGATTGCAACAAACATTCAATCTATCACGAAATGGTATAAACATTGTTTTGCCCCGTGGTTTAGTTAGAACGTCTGCAACCTGATCATGAGATGGTACATAGCCAATCTTGAGTTGTCCTGCTGCAACTTTCTCGCGAAGGAAATGGATATCAATTTCAACGTGTTTGGTTTTGGAATGAAGAACTGGGTTGGAGGCAAGTGCAATAGATCTTAAATTGTCACACCAAACAATAGGAGTGTGAAGAAGTGGAATGTGCATTTCCTGAAGTAACCTGACAACCCACACTACATCAGATGAGGCATCAGCTAAGCTTCGATATTCAGCTTCTGTGGCTGAGCGTGAGACAACTGGTTGACATTTGAAAACCCAGATGACAGGGTTGGTTCCAACATAGGTGCAGGAGCCACTAACGGACCTTCTATCTTCTTTGTTGGATGCCCAATCCGAGTCTGCAAAGCCTTGTACATATATCTGAGACAAGGCACGAATGTGTAAGCCATAGTTGATTGTGCCTACTAGGTACCTAAGTATCCGTTTGACACCAACCCAATGCGAATCTCGTGGATCTTGAAGAAATCTGCTCAATCGATTTACTGAGAATGAAATTTCTGGCCTAGTGTAGCATAAGTACTGAAGTTTTCCAAGTACACTGCGATATAGCTAAGCATTGTGAAATTGATTGTTGTCTGAAGAGAATAGCTGTAGGTTAGTTGCCATTGGTGTGGCACAAGGTTTGGCATTTAGAAACTTGACTTCTTGTAGTAGGGACAAAATGTATTTTCGTTGGGACATTAAAATACGAAAACCTGTGGGATAAAATTCGATGCCCAGAAAATAGGATAAAGAACCAAGATCTTTTAAGGAAAATAGATCACCCATATCTGTTATAATTTGTTGAACTTCTGCATTGTTGGAGCCTGTGATGATGATGTCGTCCACATAAAGAATCAGATAAGTCACATGTTTCTGATTTTTCCTGATGAATAAGCAAGGATCAGATTTAGCAGCTATAAATCCCAGCGCATGAAGGGCCAAGTGCAACTTTTGAAACCAAGCTCGCGGAGCTTGTTTAAGGCCATAGATAGATTTGTTTAGTTTGCACACCATTGGTCTACCATCAGAGGATGTACTGAGAGGAAAACCTGGTGGGGCTGACATGTACATTTCTTCTGTAAGATCACCATTAAGGAAGGCATTGTTGAAGTCCAATTGCCTTAGATTCCAGTTGAAACTGATAGGCAAGGTTAGTAGAATACGAATGGTGGCTGGTTTAACTACAGGACTGAAGGTATCACTGTAGTCAATTCCAGCTGCTTGTGAAAACCCTTTGGCCACTAGTCTGGATTTTCTCTTAGCTAAGGAACCGTCAGCATTTGTTTTTGTTTTCCAAATCCATTTGCATCCAATAGGCTGGCGATGGCTGGGTAAAGGAACAACAGTCCATGTTTGAAATTTTAGAAGGGCATTATATTCATTTAGAGTGGCTTGTTTCCAATGAGGATCAGGAAGGGCTTCATCTATTGTTTTGGGAGGAAGTAAGGTAGTAGAAACAGAAGGTATAGAGTATATTCTAGCTCTCGGTTTGAAGACTCCAGCTTTGCTTCTGGTAGTCATAGGATGACAGTTGGCTGGAATTGGATAATTGGAAGATATAGTAACTTTGGTTAAGGGTGGTGAGGAATTGATTGTGGGAGTGAGTGGGGAGGTTGGTGAAAGTGAGGGGCACTAAATTGATTGAGAGGCAAATGTGGACTAGGAAGGGTGCTGAGTTGGTTTAGGAGTAGGTAATGATATTGATGATGTTGCTAGTTGAGGTTGAATGGATGACATAGGTGTGTGTGTAGTATTTGATGGAGGACAGACAGAAGACCTAACTGAATGTTGAGACCCTGTGGGATGGAATTTTGTTTCATCAAATTTTACATGGCATGATATATATATTTTTCCTGTGAACATATCAAGACACTTATAACCTTGGTGTGGAGAGCTATACCCTAGAAAGATACAACGTACAGATCTGAACTCCAGCTTGTGTGCATTATAGGGCCTGGTGTAAGGGTAACAAACACAACCAAAAACCTTCAATATAGAGTACTGAGGTTTGATTCCATGAAGTTTTTCATAGGGGGTCATGAAATGCTCTAGTGCTTTAGATGGTAGTCGGTTTAAAAGAAAAACTGCAGTGGAGAAGGCATCTTTCCAATAATACATAGATAATGAAGCATGGGCTAATAATGTGAGTCCAGTCTCAACTATTGAACCATGTCTACGCTCTACCAAACCGTTCTGTTCTGACGTGTAGGGACAGGAAAATCGGTGTTCAATGCCACAGCTAGCAAGATGAGATTTAAAGGCCAGAAATTCTCCTCCATTATCTGACTGCACTTGTTAGATTTTGGTTTGGTATTTATTTTCAACAAGAAGCTGGAACTCTTTAAATTTGGAAAGTGCCTCAGATTTGTGATG
Organism: Acacia confusa; assembly: GCA_037074495.1. Lineage (NCBI taxonomy): Eukaryota > Viridiplantae > Streptophyta > Magnoliopsida > Fabales > Fabaceae > Acacia > Acacia confusa. Next base: position 6,715,645 of record CM073504.1, on the reverse strand, counting down.
TAGGAAATAAATCCAGGTAAAGCGAGTATAAGCGTCTACAAATGCCATGTAAAACACAGAGCCATAAGACTTAATTGGAGCTGGACCCCAAACATCCATGAATATTATTTGGAGAGGTCTGTGATATACAGTAGAGGAAGGAGTAAAAGGAAGCTTGTGACTCTTCCCATACTGACAGGCAAAACACCGACTCTTATTGTGTAAAGCAGTAAAAGCAATGTCATTACATTGAAGTACATTTTTTACTGTATCGAAAGTAGGATGGCCTAGACACTGGTGCCAAAGTTGTAAGGAGGCAGTTGCAACACTGTGAATTTGTGATTGCTTGAAGTTACGAGTAGTCAATGTAGATGACTTGGACACTGCAGGAGAAGCAGTTGAACCACGAAGTAGCACATCTTTAAAGGAGACAGGAACAGCAGACGACGAAGCAGCAGAGGAAATGATATTTGAGGAGACATTAGCTAGTAGGGGATACATTCCATTGTTCTCAACTCCAGACATCAAGAGTTTTCCAGTCTTCATGTCCTTGATATCACACCGATGAGAGAAGAATTCAATGGAAACATTATTCTTTTTCATGTTAGGTACATATAAGACTTTATTTAGAGAAAACTGAGTATTAGCATTGGTAAGAAAGGTTTTACCAACAGACTGGATGTGGGACAATTCACTCGTGCCCACTTGAACTATGCCTGTACCTTAGCTAACTGAAGCAGGAGTCATCATGTGTAATGTGTGTAGTGGCTCCAGAGTCAGGATACCATTCTGGATCATTGACTGTTGTTGGAGTTATTAGGAATGCTTGAGCCATAGGATCTGCTGATGAATCCTTATTAGACAAGGAAGGCACATAGGTCACTGAATTGGTAGCAACAGGACCTGATACAGCAGTAGAACCTGATGCGGGTTGCTTCGAAGGGATAGGTAGTTTTGATGAAGCATCAGAGACAGAGGAGTTCGTAGGAATTGGATAATGCTCGAATGGTGAATAGAATTCAGGAAAGCCATAACTAGCATAATTGGCTTGTGCATCAAGAGTACCATAACCAGTATAATTGATTTGTACATCAGGCATAGGACCATATGACTTTGGATAGTCATACCGATAGTAACATCGATCAGCTAGGTGTCCCGATTTATGACGAATTTGACACATATACCTGGAGTTATTGAAGCAGCCACGATCTCTTCCATTCATGTTGCCTCTTCCACGAGAAAAATTTGAAGGTCGAAATCCTTTGTTGCTATTGGTTGAATTGGGCCCTTGTGTATTGCAAATGATGTTAAAGGAATCTTCATCAGTGAATTCATCAGAATAGATATCAGCTGATGGAGTTTTGGACATGACCTGATTTACTAAATGAGTGTTGTTGTTGGACAAAAACATTTTATGTCGAGACTTTGAATCCAAAAGCACCATAGAAATAGTTTTGATGCCAAAACGTGGCCTGGAGGCATTGATCACAACAATGACCGGTTCATACTCTGCTGTGAGGCCATTCAGAATATGTGAAACCTGTGTAGTTTCGTCAACTTTCTCGCCAAGCATAGCCAAGTGATCACAGATAAACTTGATGTTGGCTAGATAGTCACGCATAGCCAATTCTCCTTTCCGCTGATTGGCTAACTAATTTCGATAGGACAAGATCTTGGCATCAGATTTGGTAGAAAAAAGTTGATTCAGTTTTGTCCAAATTTGTGCAGCAGATGTTAAGCCAACTAGATCTGGGAGAATATTATATGCAACAGAGGTCAGTAGCCAAGAAGCTAGAGCAAAATCTAGTGATTCATGTTCTTCAAAATCTGGATTTGCAATCGTGGATCCATCATCTCCTCGAATCGTTGACGGTGGTGGCGCAACTGTTCCGTCAAGCAGATAGTAAACTCTATGTTGTTTTACCATAAAATAAACATGTTGCTTCCACAGCAGGAAATTGGTGTCATCTAATTTGATAGTGACCTTTTTGTTTGAAAAACCACGATCTCTCGCAGGAATCGCTGGTGTTGGAGTGATGCCAGAGTTTACAGATCCAGACATGTCTGACATTTGTGCTCCATTAATCTATCCAAGGAAGGAGATCACCAAGCGTATGTCAAGCTTGTTCAAGTCGCCCGAATCAGATTTGACGATGGTCGTATACCTCTGATACCATAATGGAAACTAGAACAGAGTAGACAGTCAAAAGAGAGAAAGATGGATCTGTATATTATATTTAAGTTGAATACATCTGAGAGTATATATGGACTGAACCCGTACAGTGAGATAAGAGGCTTCTAGTGTACACGTGTGTGTAACTAACTGTCCACGTGTGTGTAACAACCTAACAACTAGACTCAACAATATGACAGTTGTGCTGTATCATAACGTCTTACTGTTATACAATATATTCCAACACCTAATCCTTAAAAAAATATGTCATCATGTCTCTCACTCCTAAACAATTATTATTTCTTATATATTTTATATTGAGCTTAAATTAAACCAAAATTTTCATTTAATAGAAAGTAAAATTACACGAAATTTCCCTAAACTCACATGTATAAAGTAGTTACTTCATTAACATTTAAAAATTAATAATAAATCACATTAAACTATTTTGGATAATCCACAGCCGTCAAATGTATACTACATCCTTGAATTCTTTTTGTTTTGTATACATAACCCTCAAGATTTGTAATCTATGCATTATGTACGGATATATTTAGATTTTTTTTAATAAAATGAAAAATAATATGTGTTATCTATATAGAAAAGATGTAGACACAGTGTTGAAAATGGTGTTAAAAAGGCATATGTTGAATATAAACGGTGTTAAGTTTCCTCAAATCAAAACTCCCAAAACTCATCATTTCAACAAGATATAATTGGCCTCGATTGATCTAAAATAAAACTGAATCCTCCTAGACTTAATTTGACTGTAATGAAAAGACATGATAGGGGCATTAACTTCAAAAAAGGAAGTTACATTTCAAACTTGAAAGTCCTTAAATGAGTTATCTTTCCCAAGCCATTTCTCATACATTCCAATCCATTTTAATATAATATATAGTGCCCTACTTCACATGAGCTCCCACATTTTGTAATCAAGCCAAAATTCCATCATATTCTCAAAATATGGCAAACATTTAGCGTGACCTAATCTACCCCCGTTTTTTTCATAGAAAGAAGACACCTTAGCGAATACCTATGGGCCACCCATTACCATCCTTACAAATTAGCACCACTAAATCCTCACAAGGCCTATAGAGCTCATGAAGTCCCTGTCCCCTTGTCTTTTTTTTTTTTTGGACAACCCTAATATATATATTAATATTGAAAACGGATACAATACATAAAAACAACCACAAATAAAGCTAAAATAAAGACAACAAATACAACAACAATAACAATAAAATAAACTGAATACAATAATAGCTAAGGACCGTACATTAAAAATATAAGAGCTGAAGTAGAATCATAGACATAATCGGCCTCCTTGAAACCCAAGGTTAGAAGTAATGAGCAAGAGAGTATTGGTTGGAAAACTCACCCCAAATGGCACACAATCTTATAAGCAATAGTTGTAATTAAATCAACTAACTGGGTACCCCATCTTAGGGTAAAGAAACCAATAAACCCAACCTCAGAATAAAGAAAACCCTTAATGTCCTGAAGAACACATCTGCTCCTTTGACCAAACAAGTTCAGTGACCTCGACAACACATCAAAAAACAGCTCTTTTGATCTTCCCCTAAGAATGCATATCCTAGCTACCAAGAGATAATCGGACCTCATAACGTCCAAACAATCATCCAACCAAAAGGATTTGAAAGCAGATCTGACAAATCTGATTATTTTTTAAGACAAAAATACCACCACAAAACCCAAAACCACAAGAAAATGAATAGAAAGCAGATAACTCTCACCTCGGCAAATCAAATCTGGAGAAAGAGAGGAAAGAACTCGCCACAAGGATGAGAGAAAGCCACGATCGACAAAACTCAAAGTGAAAGGACCGCAGATAATAGATATGGACTCCAAACTATATCTCTGACTTATTTGTGGCACCAAAAATAGGCTTGTAAGTAATCCTCGTTTCCCATTCCATACCCAACAGCACTTTATCAGAGTCTCTATGAGATAAACCATGATCATAGAGTGTTGTTGATAATATGAAGTCAAGCCCAAATATCAGCCAATAATTCATCCCACCCACAATGGGATGCATAAATCCTTTAATAAATCTTGCCAAAGAATTCTAAATGAGGCCCCCATAAGTAGTTCTAGTGGTTGTAGTGGAAAACAAACCGTCAACATTTACCTTTACCGAACCTTCTTTGGGAGGTCTCCAATCTTGTGATGGGCAAGAAATAAAAAGTCATTAGTTACTTCTGCTTAATCTGCCCCACAGTCGAAGTATCTGGTTACTTCTCTTTCACTAATCCAACAAACAACCCCCCTCTCTCTAGGGTTTCCACACTGACGTGAGCAAGAAATAAAAAGTCAATCTCTCTCAACCGTCAACATTGACTTTTCAGTTAATCTGCCCCATTTTATCCTCTCTTGTTATTGGAAAAAGGAGTGTACAGCTGGGAAAAATTGGAACTACCACCACATGAAGTGCTCCTATTATTTTGATAGAAAGGGACATCACATTCATTCCTAGAGGAATTAGGCAGCAATAACACAGAAAAGAAGACATCATTAAAGTGAGGATCAAGAAACATAAAATACAACATCCATCACGTAGCATGGCCAATTCCAATAGCCACGTGAGCATGTATCCATGACAACTTTTAAAACTGCGTGCGATATATTTCATTTATTCATCCAATGTTAGCATATCTTACTTTGTCTTCCTAATTCACTATTTGTAGGCGATAAATAGTGCGAGGCCAGAGGAAGATGACGACCTACCAATTTCACATCATTTTACTTGTCAAAAGCAATGGTCTACGAGGAAGAGATTACATAGGATTCTATATATGATCGAACATTAAAACTTCAGACCCTCTACAATGACCAGTACAATTCAGCATAACTAAAATGATGGGAGTGACGTATCAGTATTGTTTTACAGCCAATTTTGGTTAAATTATTCTCTGAATGTAAGTTTCATTATTAGTATTATTTTGGGTTTTTTTTAATCAATTTCAAGTTATTTATACATTATTCGTATCTGGCATATACAACAATCCCCAAATTTTCTATCACCTTCCTTTAAAAAATGCTCCATTACTTCAATTTGACGAACGAATCACAAGAACTAAGGAGCTATAATTCACAAGGACCAACAATATTTTCAACCTAATTTATTTTACATAGCTATCTTCCAATTCAAATTTGAGCAAAACGTTGAGCTCAATTGGAGGTAACTCTTCTAAAAATGTTTTCTTCATTCATAGAACTCCAAATCGATACAAAAGCATGTTCATAATATTTTGTTTAATATTTACTTCACTAATTAATAGTAATTGCAAATTACAGCAGCGATTAATTATTGCTTACTATTTTTTACATGAACACAAAAAAATCACTAGCAGCCACACAATGATCAGCCTATATATATATTTAAAAAATAAACAGAGCCTCCTAAGAAGATGAAAAGTTAGAAATAATATTATTAAATTTTAATATATTTCATTCATGATTTTTTATAAAATATGAAATAGTAAATGAAACTCTCAATTTAAGAAGTTAAAAACCACTTAAGTGAGCTTTTATTAAAATTATTTTCGATTTTAACATCACAAAATATGAAGTCAGAATCTTGAAAATAATATTACCAAGACAAAAAAAAAAAAGAAAAGAAAACATGGAAACTAATTCCTCAATAATTGTTTGGTCCTGGGAATACAATAATGCGAATTGCCTCAACCAAAATACGTATAACTCATTTTGTTCATTATTTTCAACTCCATCGCATATTCAAGGTGCGTTATAAGGTATTGGATTATATTATGTTTGGTATTGTATTTCAAGTGTCATGTTATTGAACTTCTCAAAAAGCAAATTCCAGATATATTTACCCACCATGTGCACCGGCCCAAAAAACTCGTGTTGAAGAAAATAAAGCATAATTGAAATACAATTTGATTTTTAAAGGTTACAAATTCATTCGAACAATTTTTTTCTTATATTTGTTATGAATATTATAATTATATGGATGTCTCTAACTTCGGACAAAAAAGGTATGAATATCCATAACATCAAAGTCTTAGGATTTTCACCTTTCATCTCTTATTGAATGTTATTATATCTTATAACTCCTAAATTGAAGGGTTTCTAGCATTTATTCGTTATAAGTTAGTTTTCTATTTTAGGGTTCTATAAATAAAGCATGATGTACACGTACACATTTAATAAAATATAATCGCTGGGGAAGCTTATAAAAAGTAAGTAGTAAACTCCTCCTTCTTTTGCGGCCCTAAAGAACTTCTCAAATTGAATGCAAACTCCTCTTTATCTTCTTCTCTAATTTCTTCTTGTCTTTCTTCATCTCCCCTCACATCAATCTCTTATATTTTTCTTATTCTCATAACAATATTATAATTACTCAAAGTATTCTCCAAGGATGTCTGCTTATAATATTTCATGTTACACATACCAAGGCATAAAAGCATTAAAACTAAATTTAATTTAATGTTTCATGTTAAATTTAATTGTTTTTAAACTCTAAAGAGTAATTTACTATTTCAAAATATCAGTTTCTTCATAAATACATAAATGACATTTCATCAAAGATTAGATGTGTTTTATAAGGTATCAGATTCTACAGGATTAGGAACTATACCCCATACATCAATAAGTTCTCGAATACTCAAAATATTTGTAAGTTTGTTTGGAATCACGTTTAAGATCCTCAAAAGTACTTATTCATGTAAATTGAAATAAAACTCCTCTAACATATTTACCTTATATACTGTAAATCACAATTGAAAAACTATTTTAAAGGGTTCATTCGCTATTTCAAATAATATCTCACGCTAATTTACCCACTTTCTTTCAACAAGTTCAAAATTAATCATATGAGTAGGATCGCGTTATTACTTTAGGAACTTCACAACCATTGATAACACCTTGCTCTCAGACTACAGTGACCACCCCGATCCTCATATTTCACAGCAACACATACAGATACTACTGTATGAATATGAGAACATAACATCCAATGCATATGAGATTGGCCGGTTAATCTTCCATTCCCTTTGGCGGGTATTTTATTTCCTTTTGGTGTTATTGAAAATAGTACCTGATGATTATTATTTTGGTAGAGGAAGGTGGTCCGGATAGAAACAAAATATCAGGATTTAGCGAAGCTAAAATTAAAATAAAATTGGTTACTGTAAAATCAATTTTAATATTCACCCCGTTCAAGCTCAATTTTGATGATTTTATTTAACATCAATTTCAAATTATACTGAAGCAACAAATGATTTTTTTTTTTTTTTTTTTTGCGTGGGGAGAAATTAAATTTCCTTGGAATAAAGGCTAAAATATATACATTACCTAGTACTTCAAAATTAATACATCGACCAACCATATGATCTATTAGAAGAAGGTGAAAAAGAAAAACACAAACTTCTTTTGGACAATAAAAGAACCGTCTACTTAATTTTTCTCTACTTGATATCAAACACAAGCTTGTTGACTTTTGTGTTTGATTTATGATTTTTTTTTAGTGTTTTAGTTGTGGCTAGTGTTTAATTTGGTTTTACAATTTTCATTTAATAATAATATGTCGCTTTCAGGGGAGAAAATAATTCTACGCTGTCGTTGTTACGGGAAAGCATGAAACAAAATAAACAAACAACAATTTAGAATATGGATTTTATCAAAATAAAAATATAGAATATGACAAAATATAGGCAATGCACAAATTGAATATTGTTATAAAACTGGTGAGAATAAGAGAAGAGATTATAGAGAGGGAAAGTAGAAAGAGAAATTCTCATTTCACTATTTAATGAATAGTTACAGAAGACCTCTATTTATAGAAGGAAAATGGGTCTTTAGTGTAATTTACACCTCAGGGTCATTTGGTGTAGTTTTCCCCTAAAACATAAACTGTACACTCACGGATTTCCTTCCCGTGGGTGTGTGTATAATTGTGTGCGGGTCCCACCAAATAGTAAATCACTATGCATGGTACTATGCGTGAGTCCCATGTCATCTTGTAGTATTTGGAGACCGGGAGTCAATGGACATCTACATAATAAGTATATTCATAACACTCCCCCTTGAATGTCCATTTATGAATGTGCCTCGTTAAAAACTTTAACTAGGAAAAACCCAATGGGATAAAAACCTAGCCAAAGAAAAGAGTACATCATTCATTGATACACTATCCAGTACTGCCTCATTAAAAACCTTTCTAGGAAAACCTAATGGGACAAAACCTAGATAAGGGAAAAAGAGTACAGCGTGTATCGTCTCCCCCTCTTGATTACATCAGACTTGCTCCCCCTGATGACCATATTGCTTCAATATCATTCTGAGCATATCATCCTTTCTATCATCAAGTATTCTGTTATTCGTTGTGGAATAATAGAAACGCCCAATCTGATTGTTCATTGTATACCTGCAAGATCTAAATCTTTCAAGTAAAATCATAATAATTTTTTCATAAATATACATGTGCATATAGAACTTTAATAAATGTTTATTCAGATAATGATGCTATATGCACTATATGAATTTATTTAATTGATTATTCTCGAGAATTTGATGCTCCCAGCATCTTGAGTCCTTCTAGGACATATGTGTTTCTAGCGCCTTACGTCCTTCAAGGACATATGCTTTTGGCACACATTAAAATATTATGGCTCATGATCCTCATTATCATTCATTACAACATATGCTATCATATCAACATAAATGTCGTCAACGTTGACTTTATTTTTCGGTCCCATCGGATTTCATTCATAATTTATTGAGATCTCATTATATTCACATATATTAGGTACCTGGGTCTCTTTTTGGACCACAATACTCTCTTCTTATAATATCTCTACTTGAGATAATAACTCTACATGAGATTGCTCTTCTGGAGTTTTTCTTAATTATCCTCAACTTGATCATCTATATTTTTATAGCTCCTTTTCTCTTTTGAAGATTTTTATCTTTAAAACCGATGGACCTGCAACGCTTCAGGCATGCTTTATAACAATTAATATAGGAGCATTTACAGTTGGAACTTGTGACTTTGTCACTTTCTTTAGGTCAATAAATGCTTCTAAAATTGAATTATCTTTTCAGTGCACATTTCTTCGTACGAGGATTAAAATGAGCTAATGATAATTCATTATACTTTATCTCTTTACCCAATCTGCTTATTTTTTCTCCCCCTCATCTAATCATGTAGTGTATATCCATCTGTGTGCATTATAGTGGATCATTGCACATTCAAAACTGTTAAAATGGAATTTATCTGGCTCCTGACCAAAAGCCAATTTTACAAGGAGAATTTTGTTGGCTTATATAATTACTGCAAATATATATAAACAATGTTCTCATAATCATTGATCTACTCATATATGATTTCTGGATCATTCAATCTGGAAAATTGCGCGCATAATATATTCCAAATTTCTAGTTGCAAACATCACTGCAAACTTTACAGACTTATAATCTCACATCTAATCTTTCAATTTGATATATTTCCAGAAATCCATTTCCAATAATTATTTCTATTTGAGAACAAGCAGCACATAATATATGACTCGGATGATCAAACAAGTTATGCCAACTTTCCATATGATTTATCATCCATATGATTTATCATCAAATCTAATATTCATTTTGGGGGAATCAACACAGAAACATTCACAAAGAATTATCACATAAATATTTACACTTGATATATATCATTCTCCCCCTCAAGTGTTAGACCTTAAAAATTAATTCATGGAATTTCCATACAATATTTCATAATAATAGCATATATGATATCTATTTCATTAAAATTCCACAGATTTCTTAATGCATTATCAATGCATAATTTTGTTACTTCTGGTAACAAAATTTCCATTTTCCAGAATCAACAAACAAATATATATTAAATACAAAATCATCAGGTGTATAATTGCAGATTCACGAGCGCAATACTGTGTAATCACAGGCGCATCACTGTGGAATAACAGGCGCAACAACTCAGATTGTCGTATGCATATAAAGTTAAAAAGACTCCAGGCTCGTGCTTTATAGGGAGCAGATCTGCAGAGATTTAACAGGACTGCGCAAATCTGCAGAGATTCAATAGGATTTAATTTGGCTATAAATAGAAGAAGGCAAACGAACATGCCTCACAAACACACAAGCATTTGATAATATCAATTACCAGATACTCACATATTTCTCTAAATTTTATTGCCATGGCAGGACCTAACAATTTTATCCCAGTTTCTGATACATCTGAAACAGCATTACTTGATGCTTTGTTGTATGATGATCAGTCCAACATGTCATTTACTTCTTTGTTATCTCCTAATCCTTTTGAGATGTTTATTCCTCCTTCTACTATTTCTCTTTCTGCTTCAAATGTACCTACTTCTCCCCCAAGAACAAGTGTTCTTTCTCAATCTACAAGGATTGAAGGTACAACTGAAGTAGGTTCATCAAGAAGGCCTGTTAAAAGGTGTAGAACTATGGCCGAACTGATGGAGTCTACCAGTCAAGTTCAACCAATAGTCACAACAATCAATGAGCCAGCACTCACAAGCCAGCAAACAACCACTAGCCAGCCAGCAACAATCATCCAGCCAACAACTACAAGCCAATTAGCAACTACTAGCTTATTGGAATGTAGTTGTTGTCATGTTTTACGGGAAATTATACATACCAACGGACTTCAATATCATAAACTTGAAGTTCACGGAAGGAAGATAGGTATGATTTCCCATGCTGTTTTATTTGAAAATGTATAGGATAAATCTTACAATACTGATAGGCTTCCAATGTTTGATTTTAGTAATAAAAATTTTGGATAAATCAAATATTTTCTGACACAGTATTGTATAGATTTACAAGCATCAGGATATAACTTGATGCGTGATCTTGTATTGGACTATCATGAGGTCCTTTGTGTTGGTTTGGAATGGGCTAAAAACCCAAATGAACTACCGCAGAGTTCATTTCAAACCAACATTGAATATCCATTAGATTAAGGAAAACAGCTCGCGGTTAATATTCCATATGATATATCATCCCTTAATCAGGGTGAATTATATAGATTAACAATGGAGCAACGGGAAAGAATAAAGAAAACAACGCACCATGATTTAAGTGATTATTTTCACTTAACCCTAGATGATGCGAGTAAACAATTAAATATATCTACTCATACCATACAAAAGATCTATCAAAAAGGAGGGTTAACTGAGTGGCCACACAAAAAGCTTAAGAAACTTATGATGCAAATCTTGATATTACGAAGAGCTTTGCCTCATCTGGATCCCATCTCAAGAGAAGCAAAAGAAGAAGACATTAAATATCTTCAAAATGAGATGATTAAGGTTTGTAATGGAGTTGAGCCACTCGCTATTAAACTTTGTTGAAATAATATTGCCTTTTGTTTAATTGTTTTATTTATAAATATTCTTTCTCTTGTATTCACAAAAATTGTTATAATTATCTAAACACAAAATAATAGTAAAATAACCATAATCACAATATATTTATTGCTTCATTCACTTCTGGGAATGAAGTTGGATAAAATTCATGATCCATACTTCACACATTTGTTTGATCATGGCAAGAAATTAATCCACAATATTTTTTGACTTAATCACAATTTTGTTACTACAATAGCAAATTGGATATATTTATTTATAATATCAATCATGATCATACAATCCCCTGTCTCATAATTTAAGGGAATATTTATGCCAAATATACAATTTTGAGGCCTTTATACAACTAATGGCATACAAAATTTATGGATCAAGCCTTGTTTCATAATTTGTCTCTTGGCTTCAAGCCAACTTGCCTCTTGGCATCAGGCTAATTTATGTCTCCTCATATTCTTAGGCCAATTTATGCATTCTCATATCTCAATGGCATATTGATCTCATATGGCCTTTAACAATTTATCATCAGGATAAATATATAAAATAAAAGTAGTAAATAATAAAACAGATGGAACCCACTAATATACTTATATATATTAGTGTCATTGCCATAAATAATAAAAAGGGTAGGGGAATATATAAATTGTAAATAAATAAATAAAAATAAAAGGGAAGGGGGATATAATGCAGTAAATAAATAAAATAAATGACTGGAAATAAACGTGTTAAATAAATAAAAAGAAGATGAAATAGGAATGGTAGTAAACTCACAGCGAAACCTATCTCATCCAAAGGTAAGAAAGAGGATGCATATGCAAATGCAAATATATATATATAATATATAGAAAGCAGTAAATAAAATAAATAAAATGGAGCCCACTAATATATAGTGTTGCTGCCATGAAAAATAAATAAAACAGTAAAGAATTAAAAGTAAATTAAATAAATGAAGCCTACTAATATATTAATGTGTGCCACCATGAAAGATAAATAAATGTAAAATAAAATAAATAAATGGATCCCACTAATAAATACTAGTGTGTCTCCATGAAAAATAAATAAAGCATTAAAGAATTAAATTAAACAAATGGAGCCCACTAATATATAGTATTGCCACCATAAAAGATAAATAAATATTAGTAGCAATAAAATTAAATGTTAGTGGCATAAAAGTAAATGTTAGTTAAGTTAGTAACAATAATAAAATCTCAAATAACAACAATTAAAAGAAAAATTAAATCTAGACTTCCAATCTGGAGTCAAATTAATAACAATAATAATAAAAATAAAGTTGAAAAATTTACTCACCTTGGATTTCTCAATAGCTTTACTTCTTGCCTCCTTTTAATTTTTTTTTTTAAACTATTCTTCCCGACAGAATAGTGATTTTTTTTTTAAGATATGAATTGTCGGCAGAAGCATCCATGCTCCATGAAAATGTGTCAATTGGATTCAAATGGTAGGGCCCAATTTAAATTATTATCAAAGAACCACGGGCAGAGAAAAGAAAGAAGAAAGAAGCTTTGGACTATAAACAATTGATACACTACAAAATAATTGGGCCCTCAACTTTCAATTTTAAGAAGTTTCAAGGAAAAACATATGGGTCCAACATGAAAACACACAGCCCATCATGATGACTTTTGTGAAGAAGAGAAGAAAAACACATGGATCCCACACCTAACAACTTCCATCCACATCGAGAAACAAGAGAGTTGGAAGGAAAAACTGAACGACGCCGATGAAGGCAATAATAGACTTTGGGAACTAGAGATGAGCGAAGAGCGACGGCGATGTGGAGTAGGGTGATGGAGGATGATACACGATATGGGTGAAGAGCGATGGAGAAATAGAAGAGGAAGAGACCGACAATGACGAGGGAAATAGATTTGAGGATGGAAGAGACGAGATATAATATTTAAATCATGAAGGGAAAATTGAGGAAGAGGATCTGGGAAAAGATTACTGGAAAAAGATGATGAACATCTTGGAGAGAGTATAAAATATGAAGAAGCGATTTGCAGATGAGAAGGAAGAAGAAGATATCAGCAAGCAATCGTGCTGATAACGTGTTATAAAACTGGTGAGAATAAGAGAAGAGATTATAGAGAGAAAGTAGAAAGAGAAATTCTCATTTCACTATTTAATGAATAGTTACAGAAGACCTCTATTTATAGAAGGAAAATGGGTCTTTAGTGTAATTTACACCTTAGGGTCATTTGGTGTAGTTTTCCCCTAAAACATAAACTGTACACTCACGGATTTCCTTCCCGTGGGTGTGTGTATAATTGTGTGCGGGTCCCACCAAATAGTAAATCACTATGCATGGTACTATGCGTGGGTCCCATGTCATCTTATAGTATTTGGAGACCGGGAGTCAATGGACATCCACATAATAAATATATTCATAACAAATATATCAATTGATAAATTATACATTAGTGATAGTCAGATCATAGATGTAAGGATATCAAATATAATATTGAATATTAAAATTAAAGTACATTATTTCCTTCTTCTTCGTTTTTTTGCAATCTATATACAGTGTATTATTTCACAGCCACGCCTTGTTTATGAGACTTCATATAATACAAAATAACCTACATAGCAAAAATTCATATTTTTAAATCTGAAAAAAAAATATTTTTGAATCAATCTTTTTATAGTTCGCTATCTTTTATGTTAAAGCCGACCCATTTGTCTAAACTAAAATGATTTTATAAGCATGATAAAAAAAAAAACGATGATTTTCTGAAAACAATTAAACTCATATTTAACTTGGGGAACAAAAAGCTGGTGACAATTAGATATTTTAAAAGATACAAATGATGAAATTGTAAATTTACATGAATGATGTTTATTGTCCTAAACATATGAAAGGATAAAAAATATTATAAAACACTAAAAAAAAAACTAATAGATTTGAAAGAATCGTATATTTTTTTTTATTAATAAAATTACTATAGAACATGCTTAGAATTGAAGTTAGAGCAAATTATCAAGTTCAACGCTATTCAATTTTATATGCAATAATTACGTTTTACTATGACTTGGTCGTAAAGATAAGAAGAGGGAATCTCAAAGAATGAACCTGGATGGTAATCAAGGGAACATTCATACTCAACTTTATTTTTTACTTTAATAGTATATACTGGTAGAGAATAATATATTGCATGTCATATATTTTGTTTATTTGTTTAATTTCGTACGGCCTCTAATTTGGCTGTATTAAACAAATGAGCTGCATGTATAAAATGTTTGGGCCATGCATGAATGCTTTCTTACGAGAGAAACAAGTCTCGTGGGGATCGTTACAAGGGGGAGAGAGAGACAGCTGATCAAGCAACACGAGGCCGAACCAAAATATGAAGATCAAAATCTATACATCCAAACATCTTCAACTATACTCCCTGATTAGATTAAGGAAGTTAGTTAAATTAGTTAATATAATATAACATATTTTTTAAAACAACCTTGTCATTTTTCTTAATTATTTCATTCTCTCTCATTTTTTGTTATTATTGAGCAATTATGAATACGGATAAATTAATAAAATATTAAACTAATATGAAAAATATATCTTATATTTAAAATAAAGATTAGCTTTCAAAATACGTCTTGTATTAAAGATATGAGGGAGTAGTGACTAAAATTTCATCAATATATGAAAAAAAAAACTAAAATTCAAAATTGTGTCAAATTACACTAACTAAAGTATACTTTTTTTCTCACATATATTGTCTATTCTTATTACTCCTCCAGTTCTATATATATGATACAGTTTGTAATGTAAATTACATTATAAAATATATCATATGTTTAAGATTGGAGGAACTATAAGAAACTTCCAATCAACTAATTAAGAAGGGGTGATTAAGTCATTAACTTTGCCTAAAAGTAAAACAAATGTTTACAATCTTACTCATATTTAAATGGAAAAATATTATATTCTCTCATAGTTATTATATTTTTATAAATAAATAATTTATTCAATTTTTAAATTTCTATAAGTTAACCTTTTGGCTCCGATATTTAGGAGGAAGGAAGTATACATTAATAAAGTATAAGTTGTTGGTATTGCCAAAACAGCTCTCAGTTTCAGCTTCTTCCTTCCGGTCAAAGAAGTTATTTAGCCAAAACAATTTTGTGCAACTGATCCAAAATTCAGGGGTTTTGTATAATTTAACGAATAATTAAATAGTGGAAAAAAGGATTTTACTAAAAAAAATTTGGGCACAATTTAACTAAAATTTTGTGTAGGGCTAACTAACATTTTTGGGATGACAAAATTTGGGGGAGTCATGCCCAATCATGAAAACATGTGTTTGTTCCTTGTGTTTACTTAACCCACCAGGAAAAAAAAAAAAAATCAAAATTAAGAGGAAAAAAAAAACATTTTTAGTTTTCTAATATCTTATTACAAAACTAAGCGTCCAAAACATTTGGATCATTCTAATATTTGAATGTTGTCTTGCAGCAATATTTTTATCATAAAAAACCAAGAATTTGGAACCTAAGAATCATGCCATTTTAGAAATTTCCTTTTTTACTCACATTTTTTTTGGATTTTTTTTTAATATTATGGTGCTGTTAGCAGGGAGGACATACATTTAATATTTGAGGTTTTTCATTTTGTCAACAAAATTATGGTGGGTAAATTGATCAACTCACAAAACTCAGTCTCACAAGTTGGCCTGTTTGACTTGTCTGTTAATTGTACCACACATTCATTTGAACATATTTTAAAAAAAAAATTGTGAATCTATAACCTAACTTACCAAAATTGGTACATAAACAAACCAGTTTAACAAAGTCAACTATTTTCATGACTCCATCAAATGAAGCATCAAGTTTCTTTCACCGAACTCTGAAAAAAAAAAAAGGGAAGGGGGTGTGTCTATATATATGTGTGTGTGTGACTTTGGTTTTCTCATGTTACATGAGGAAAAAAAAAAGATTTATACACACACATGAAATGGTGAACCCACATATGCATATATGTGGATCCCACCATTTCATGTGTGTATGACATGAGAAAATGTTTTTCCTACAATATGAGAAAATTTTTTCCCATCTAAGGTTTTAGTTTTCTCATATTGCATGAGAAAACTAAACTTCCTACATACACATGCAATGGTGGGACCCACATATACATATATGAAATAATGTATATATATGTGGGTCCCAACATTTCATGTGTGTGTGACATGAGATAATTCTTTTCCTACAACATGGAAAACATTAATCCCCCACACACACACACATCAGGATTACATTTACAGAATATATAATATATAGTTTTTTCAAGGGGCAGTATGATCCAATAACACTAAACACCTCATTTAAAAGCTTTCTAAAGTTTGAGGGCGTAAGTTTAACTTTTTATAAGCAGATTGAAGTGAGTCATTGAAAAAAAAAAGAATATATAGTTTCTGAAAATATTATTATTTAATGTATTTAAATGTGTTTTAATAATTTAGTTTGATTAGGATCTTGCCATTGAAATGGGCCTGAAGATGTTATGGGCCTAATGGGCTTTACCATCTTGAAGAAAATTGGGCAGTTATAACTGACTTTTCTCGGGAGGAAAGATGGTCCATCTCTTCCATTTAAAAAAAAAAAGTAAAAATTGTGAATGATGCCTATAATGCTACTTACAAGAGAAGTAGGGTTGTGGGGATTGAAGCTTTTCTTTTTGGGATGAAGATTTATATATATATATATATATATATATATATATATATAAAAGATGAAGATTGATATGAAGATACAGTAATGGGGAGTGGTTTTTGGTCATGCATTACACTCATGTTGGTTGAGGTTTTTGAAATTTAAAATCATTATTTTTTGTTTTTCAAATTTATTCCTTATTTTTAGAATAATTTGGACTTAGAGCCAACAATGTTAATTGTGCTTATAAGAATGCTGGCTAGAGAATTTGAGGTGGCAACATAAATTAAAAACTTATATATTTTTTAAAAAAATAGTTATATAACCATTTTTAAAAATTACTTTAAGATGCTACATGTTGCCGGAAAGGTACTTTAAGATATTAAACACAGTAAAAACTAACTTAGTATACTAAGTGTTAGGAAGAGTGCAATATTAATGGATAATAAATCTTCTTGATGAAAAACGATCTATGAAGTCAATTAAAATAAAAATAAAATGAATAACAAAATAATAGATGGAGACATAAGAATTTAACATGGAAAAATCTCCCCCTCAATGTGAGTGAGAGCAAATGACCAAGCAAAAAGATTTCAGTATCTTCAAAA
This sequence comes from Acacia confusa, assembly GCA_037074495.1. Lineage (NCBI taxonomy): Eukaryota > Viridiplantae > Streptophyta > Magnoliopsida > Fabales > Fabaceae > Acacia > Acacia confusa. The sequence goes on along the minus strand of CM073504.1, from coordinate 6,697,817 downwards.
AGGAATACAATGTTCAATGCTTTGACACAAAGTTTAACAATAGGACGATAATAAAGTCACCTCATCTACAAAAATCATCAAAGGATTATATTAATAAAATAAAAGAGCAAATAGAGCAATAAAATATGTATCTCTTGGGTGAAGATCCAATATGCATCTACCGGAAATCACTAAACGCAAAAGTTGTAGTCATAGAACGTATACTAATGTTCACACAAAATATGTAGAAGGTAGGAAGCTCCAATCTACAATCTCACCGTTCATATTAATATTTATATGTTTCAAACACCTCCACCAAATTGCAGGGCAATCATACCAGAGATCACCATATGATTATATTGTTGACTTAATCAAACTCGCTAAGAAAAATTTACAAAGTGAACGTTCGCAAAAATTATGTGGGGGAAATAGAAACTTCCAATGGATGATTTGACTGTCCAATATGAATCTTCATGTTTGTATAACCTCCACCAAAACTTTTAGATCAATTGAACAATAAATCGTCTATCAATCATCAATTAGATCAAAACTAGTCAGGCTAAAAAGCTACTAAAATATATTTATTTAATTTCCTTGTCTTTTTTTCCCTTCATAAAATAGGAAATCCATAGAGTAAGAAATAAATAAAATAGGAAATAAAACTGAAAAATTAGAAATAATGAACTCTTCCTTAATGTCTATTTTAAAAAGAAGAACAAAGAGTGAAAGATAATAAAGTTTTCTTTGGTGAACAGATGACAATAAAATAATAAACCGTCCGAGTGACCATACCCTTCCTTAGAGGATGACAAACAGATCCCAAAACTTTGTGTGTCATGAATCATGTACAAACCTCGCATTTAAAAGATATTTGAAAAAGGAGTATAGTGTTATTGGACCATAAGTCTCCAATTTAATTTTTAAAGATAATTGTGTTGGCAGCAGCACCAATTGAATGCTTGTTAATCACCATGTGTTCAGAAGTTGCACACGGTGACATCCTCGTTCTTTCATATGGGTTTAACCATTCATAATTATATGCACGTTGTAGGTAGGCAATAATGCTGTAAGTTGTGTAGCTTTTCGTGGGGGTTTAAAATAATCTTTTCTGTTTAGGGGCAAAATGGTCTTTAGCCTCATTTTACTATCTTATTTTCTTTAAGTCAAACAACAATTTTCCCATCAACCTATTTTCTTTTCAAATACGAACCAAGCAAATCAGTGGCAAAATATTTTTTTTATCCCTTTCCATTCCTTTCCCACCTCTTTTTTTGATCCAAACGACCCCTTACAATATACATGTATCTAGAAAAGAATTATGGGAAAATTTATATAGGGTTCAAGTAATAGAAAAATTTCAAAAAGGGCCATAAGATTATGAAAATACCAGAAAAGGCTGTAGGGTTTTTTCTGGTATAAATTCATTAAAACGTTAACAACTATATCGGTCTCATTAACAACTATATCAGTCTCATTAACAACTATATCAGCCCCGTCAACAATTAAAGTTTTAACAAATTTATACCAGAAAATGTCATAGGGCCTTTTTTTTTTGGTATTTTTAGAATCTTTGAGCCTTTTTTAAAATTTTTTCTATTATTTCGGCCTCTATATAGATTTTCCCAAAAATTATTGGTATTTGATTTGATGACTTTGAATAATTTTTTCTCCCTTACAAATTGTCAAATATAAATGTATTATGCCAATTTATCTTTAGTTTCATTCTCATCATAAAATATTTTTCTATTTTTTGAGCTAAAGTAATTTTTAGTGCATCTAATAGGGTTCAAATTATTTGTATAGTGAATCTATGAGCGTAGAAGCTCATCCCACAAAGGGATAAGCTCCTCAGCTCATGAATAAGCTGAGCATGTAAATCGATCTGCTAACACACTAAAATATATATATATTTTTTTTATATAGCACTCAATTTTCTAAAGTGATTTTCGAATGCAAAAAATATAAATTTGTATACTATAATAATTTTGGGTGCATAATGCATCTTATTACATTTAACCTATACCTTTATTGAATTTTAAAATATATTCAGATATTTTTTATTTTTAAAATGTGACGATGAATCTTTTTTAAGCTTTTAAATTTATGAATAATTTAAAAAATTGGCTGTAGTTAGTTATTTCAATACTTTACTGCTAAAACATTTTCTTTTCTTCTCTATTTCTCCTTCCTACTTTCTTTTTTCACCATCAACTAAAAAAACTGGTAAGATATAAAATATTTATTATCCTTTTTTTTTGCCTGAAATAAAATGTTTTTTTATCATTAGCATATTATGCTTCATTAATAAGATAATAGATCAATTAATAATAAGAAAAATACTTACTATAAAATTTAAAAATATTGATGTTACTTGACTTACAATTTAAGATATTGCATCCAATAAAAACAATTTACGAGTATTATCATGGAGCCATTAGTTATTATTAATCCAAGGCTTAAGCGGAAAATTTTCCCCACAATTTTTTTTTTTTAAAGTAATTTTGTCCTAACCCTTATTTTAATTATTTTGACTATTAGTTTTAGTTGATCAAATATAGTGAATTAGCGCGTCACTTGTCAACTATGTCATCCACATATGTGAACTTTTAAAGTAAATTTACATTTTAATAAAAACGATGTAGATAACATATAGACTATTAGTTTAAGATATTTAATAACTAATAATTAAAATTTATCGAGATAAATGTTCGAAAAAAAATTGCTTCATTTTTAAAAAGATTAAGGTATAAAAATACATATAAGCTTTTTCCCAGGAGTAAAAATACACATATGCTTTTTAAAAAGTAAAAATACACACGTGGTTATTATTTTGGTGCAAAAGTCATATCCCATCGTTAAATCGCTATTCACCTTATATCTTTCTCTCTTATCATGGTGAAGAGTGAATTAACGGTGGGATATAACTTTTACACCAAAATAATAACCACGTGTGTATTTTTACTCCTCAAAAAAATATATATGTATTTTTACTCCTTAAAAAAATATATATGTATTTTTACTTTAAAAAAAAAAACTGATATGAATTTTTGTACCTTAACCCTATTAAAACTCTAATAAAATTTCTAGTATAACTCATCCATCAATCAGGAATGTACGTCCGCATAGGCGCAGAGCTATATGACGTGGGTTAGCTGATGTGAGCTTACTTTTTAGGTCAATAAAAAACAAGAAAATGGCCAACTAACTAAACAAATCTCAACTGTCCGTTGGAACAACACGACCCACTATCTTAACGGTTCAGATCTCTCCATTATCTCCGACTTAACTCACACGGGACGATTTCGAGCTTATTCTGTTCACACGAAGATCAGGCAAGGGTTAATTAAATCAATCAGAGAGACTTGTCGAGCAAAATCTGCGTAATTGCTGAGATTATGGTCCCTTTTCTTCCTCCAGAGGAATTTCCCCTGTTGAGCGAACACGATGGGTTATCTTAATTATTAGTTTTTTCTTTTAGTTTCGAAGTGATTCCCCAATCAGGTACGTGATTGACTTCGTGGTCTTCTTTCTATTGTAATTGACTTATAAATTTTGGTTTGTTGGGTTGGGTTGATGACTTACTGTATCACTGGTTCTATTTGTACTTATCTCTTCGATTCTAAGATGATTGCATGGTAAATTTCTGGGTTTTTGTGCTGTGAGTACTTCAGTTTAATTATTATCTGTTTCTCAATTGCCCTTTATAATTTTATATTTTTTTTCGTTGACTGTATCTGGGAAATTCATATCTGAATTAGCTAAATTTCTATATGGAGTTTCTAGAGCTTTGCTTCAGCTCCGGTACTGTCTTTGGGTTGAAATGGTCTTTAATTTGAACCTTTGGTTTTTTTTTTTTTTTTTTTTGCTATAAAAAGACTGATCCAGAGGAGAAAGGGAGGGAAAAAAATTCAGAATTGTTTCCAGCTGTTGTTTTGGAAATGAAAAAGGACTGTGCTGGTAACTTATGATTGCTTGTTACTTCATTGTGGTTAGTCTGATATGAGCTTAAGAAAAAGGACTGTGCTGGTCACTTGTGATTGAATGAAATAGTCTTGTATATTATTTGAGCTTAGAATTCACGCATATATTGCTTTTTTTTTATGTCTATAGTAAATTGCTTCAAGTAACTTACTGAAATTTTGTGTCTTTGTGTGCATACAGAGGCACTGACTAAAGACTTAATCTATATCGATGATCTCTGTGTTTTCATTGCTCTCTTAGCCTCTTTTCTATGCAGGACTTACTCAAAATCTTGTATAGGAGTGTTAGCATTCTCTTTACCTGGCTTTGCATTCCTCAAAGGCTTTTGATTATTGAGATGATTTCATACTGTTTTTTCTTTTCTTGTGGTGACAAATTTGTTATGCTTATGATGTTTATGAACAAAATTTCCATGGAAGTTTAATATGAGTGATTTTGATTTCCTGTTGAAGCAGTTTTAATGGGAAATATACTGAGTTTGAACAATTCCCCTTCCAAGAGGGAATGGAGTAATCCACGTGATGTTTTGCTAGCTGAAGCTTGCAAGAGGCAGAGGTTGTCGCCGAGCTTTAGTGAGGACAACTCAAGACTGATTTCGGCCCTTCCTGATGAGATATCACTACAGATTCTAGCTCGAGTTCCTCGCATCAGTTACTTAAATCTCAAGTTTGTTTCTCGTGCTTGGAAGGAGGCTCTTGTGAGTTCTGAACTATTTTCTTTGAGAAAAGAACTTGGGACGGCAGAGGAATGGCTCTACATATTAACAAAGGTCAATGATGATAAGCTTTTATGGTATGCCTTGGACCCTCTTTCAGGAAGGTGGCAAAGGTTGCCACCAATGCCAAATGTTGCCTTTGAAGATGAAACGAAAGGTTTGACTGCCCTAAAAATGTTGCGCAGGGTTGGTTCAAGTATAAGAATAGCTGATGTCATAATGAGCTGGCTTGGGAGGCGAAATGCCCTAGATCGGATGCCATTTTGTGGTTGCTCAATCGAAGCTGTTGGTGGTTGCATATATGCATTAGGAGGATTTTTTAAAGCCTCAGCAATGAAATCTGTTTGCCGATATGATCCTGTGAAAAATTCTTGGAGCGAGGCTAGTCCACTGTCTGTTGGCAGAGCCTATTGTAAAACAGGTATATTGAATGACAAGCTTTATGTTGTTGGAGGAGTTACTAGGGGTCCTGGTGGACTTAGCCCTCTTCCATCTGCAGAAGTATATGATCCTCACACTGGTGTGTGGTCTGAATTGCCAAGCATGCCTTTTGCAAAAGCTCAAGTGCTACCAACTGCGTTTCTGGCTGACCTGCTCAAGCCTATTGCCACAGGAATGACGTCATACAAGGGAAAGTTATTTGTTCCTCAGAGTTTGTATTGCTGGCCATTTTTTGTCGACGTTGGGGGAGAAGCTTATGATCCAGATTTGAATTCATGGTTTGAAATGCCAATTGGTATGGGTGAAGGTTGGCCGGCAAGGCAAGCTGGTACAAAACTTAGCGTTACCGTCAATGGTGACTTATATGCACTGGATCCTTCAAATTCTCTCGACAGTGCGAAGATCAAGTTATATGACCATGAAGATGATGCTTGGAAAATTGTTGCTGGGGATATTCCAATTCATGATTTTGCAGATATAGAATGTCCCTATCTTTTGGCTAGTTTACTTGGAAAACTCCTAGTGATAACTAAAGGTGCCAATCACAATATTGCAGTGTTGCAGGCTGACCTTCCGAATGATTCATCCTCCTCCCAATCTTTATTGCCACCACTAGATGATTCACTCGGTGAACAAGCTGATCCATCTGATGAATCTGAGGGTGAGATTTGGAGAGTTCTTGCTACTAGGAGTGGTAGATCTACTGAACTAGTTAGCTGCCAATCCCTTAAAGTTTGATTGTGGATAATACTTAGAAATTTTTTTAGGTGTTTGTTATCAGATTCTCCAATCAAGATATAATACATTATATTTTTTTTGGAAACTATACGTGGAGTTTTGAAAGGACTTTATGCTTTATGTTTTTATTGGAGAAACCAATAGTGAACATCTTAAAATTGTAACTAGGTTTTGTCCTTTGATTATATGAGAGAATCCTTTTGTGTAGGCTGGTGTAATTTGCTGATAAAGCTGAAAGCTTTTTGTGGGTAATAAGTGATCATTATGATGGTACCATTCTGGTTATTCTTGTACGCGTAAAAACCTTGAAATTGGAACAAAATAAGAACTGGGATAATTTAGAGTTGAACTTGTTACATCCTACCTTACGTCAAGGATATTTTAGTCTAGCGTCTCTTTTTACACACGTGAATGTTATATTGTCTTCAAAGAAGGGATGTTTGGTTATTTTATAAGATGCTATTTTCTTGTATGATTTAAGCATTATAATTCACAAAGCAGCAACAAACTTCCAGAGAGCTCTTAAGAGCCATTGTTGGTTACTTGATTAAAAAAAGGTTTAAGGCCTAGTTAGGGAATACTTCACACATTTTTGCTTATATAGACTAGTTTTAATTATGAAATAAAAGTAAGAACAAAAAGAAAAAGGAGCTAGAATGGTCTGCTTCAAAATAAATAAATAAATAATTGATTAATGTAAATTACACTATTTTCCAACTTGTATTTCCCGTGCATACTCGCATGAAAAAATCACAAAACGTGTTTTCTAGTCTTTAAGACAAACTTAAATAAGATCTATAGTTTTATTTTAAGACCTAGAAATTGCTTGCTTTTCTTCAGCCTTCAGCTTTCAGTTTTGACAGAGGAGCAAAACCATCTAAGTGTGATCTCAGATATTCTTCTGCATAATGCTGAACAGAGGTAACATATTATTAATAAATACAGAAAATATAGTTCACACATTTTTCTTATTACTTGTATGGTTGATCATGAAGCTGATAGAAGTAAGATATGAGTTAACACTTGTAACAGAAAAGGTATTTGAGTCGTTGTGAGGCCTCAGTGATAGTCTCTCTGTGGCCAAAGCACTAATTCTTATGAACCCTTCACCACCAGGACCAAAACCACTTCCTGGGACAGTGATTATGTGGGTCTTGTCAAGAATTTCTGCAAAAACATCCCAAGATTTTGAGCCAGGAAAATGAACCCAAATATAGGGAGCATTTTCACCACCATAAACTGTCAAACCAAGTGAAGCCAAAGAATCTACCAGTATTCTTGCTTTCTCCATATAGTACTAGAGGGTTCGGAGCTTCATAGCCTGAAATGTTTCAAAGGAATAATCACTAAAAAGGACACTCTGGCTTACTGTTTTGTTCTCTTCTGTCAAAGACCATTTGAATGCAAAGAAACATAAAGCCTGAGACCAAAAAGAACTAATCACCAGGCTTCAACTTATGTGAACAAAGCACAGGATTATTCATGCTAAAATTTCACATAGTTATGAAGCATGAGGATGGCTAGGATTGTTCTCTTCATACTTGATAATAGATATACCCGGATACCAAAGTTTGTTTCAACTCAAGAAGCTTACATTACCGAACAAAATCCCATAAATAGTTTTTTTTTTAAAATAGTTTTTTATTATAATCTACAAAATGTAAAATTCAAATATGTGATCCTAAAGGATAGACAATCAGACATCCTTCCTCATAGAGGGTGCTTCCTGGTTAACAAGCAACATCGGGTCTAACATACAAGAACTGAAAATCTGGGCACTCTTTCCTTTCAAAGATTCTGTAGGCCTGAGAACTCAGAAGCTGTTGTTATATTGCCAACAAAACCAATCCTTTATGAAAATGGCTCAGGTAAAATATACTTTGTGCGTGAAGACTCAAATGGAATCTGTTAGGATCACTTTTGGCAGCTTAGAAAAATGCATGAAAAGGGAAAGATGCTTTTTGTGGTAAGAACTTTGACTTGGGAATTTCTACTATTTTGGAGAAGTAAATAGAGAAGTAGGGCAGCTATAGGGTCGATGTGGGTCAAAGTCTTTAAGAAGAGTGTCACTTTCTGGGTCTTTAAATCTTCACTCTTGTTCAGGAGGGAGGTAGAGAAGAATTTTGAAGTGTGGTTTTGGCCCTTTGGTTTGAGAGTGCCAATCGCTCGAAAACTTGTCAAATCCGTCATGTTTTTGTGTGTGTGTTTGTGTGTTGTTGTTGTTGTTGTTTCTTTTTTTAAACTATTAACTTGGAATCGTTGTTTTGATTGTAGTTTATGTAACAGTCACCCTTTCCCCTTGTAATCTAGTTTGTGTATGCAGTAACAGCAAGTATTTCCCCCTCTCTTTGTTGTTCTCCACTTTCTTTGTTGTTTAATTCTGGTTGTTGTCTCTTATTTAGTAGGGGGAGAGTCATATCAAAATCTTAAAGCTTCAATAAACTTGAGACAAATTTAACAGTATAATCAATCAACGTGAAAGCCTTTAGTGATACGCTGCTAGAATTTCAATCAAAATGATACCTCAAAAGCAGGACAACATGCTAGATTACTTGTGCATGCACTAAATAAGGAATATAAGCATGAAACTTAACAAAAAAGCATGGGTTCTTTGAAATGAAAGTATCCCTTTGGGACTTTGAGCTAACCTTGAAGTCCTCCGGTGAGAGACAAGCTAGTCCACCGGCCTGAGCAATGTTAGATATGGTGCACCAGTAAAACAAGTGCACATTATGCGATCAAAATCACGAAAAACAGGAAATCCGTTAGCATATAACAGTTCTTCAGGGACTGCTGTCCAACCGAGGCGGACACCTGTGAATCCAGCAAACTTGGAGAATGATGAAACTTCAAATGCAACTTAAAATCCAGGAAGATAACAAGATTGAACAAGCAATAAAGGAAATCGGCATGTGATGAAAAAGGCAGTTTAAAATAGTGATGTGTACAAGCCTGAGTATTTCCTAAATAAGATTCGATCATTTTGTCTTCATAAGAAGACAAAAGTAAATCTTATGAACTACTTCCTCTCTTATCCTAAACATAAGAGAGTTAAATAACTAATTTAAGGATATCAAAAAAATTAGTTAAGTTAGTTATTTGTAATAAATGTATGTTTGTTTTCTTAAAACACCCTTTTAAATAATGTGCATTGTAACTACTTCTTGGTGAAAACATCCTTACTATATGCAATCATCAGGATAATTTCTTTTTCTTTTTTTTTTTGGGGGGGGGATATAAATTTGGCAAAGTGAATTGAGATCTTATATTTAGGACCAAAGTAAACTCCTTATCTAGCTCTTATATTTAGAATTGGAGGTAGTATCACTCAGCTTGGTAATTGACTTATCTCTGATTTAATTAGCCCAATGTGATTCTTTTGGATTCTAGAAGTAGGTGCACATTTTGATTCTGAAAACTGAATTAGATAAAATAAAACCCTGCTGGAATAATGAGCAAGATTACCTCTCTGGCACCGCGATTTTCGTAGATTGATTTGGGACTATAATCAGTGATATAAGCTGAATATGCAGAACCAAAGACAATGATTGATCCATTCACTTTGGCAAAATCCACAAGTTGCTCTAATTGCTTCCTTGTTGCTGAATGACCAGTGGGATTGTTAGGAGAACAGAAGAAAATAATTTCTGCCCTTGGAACAATAGATAGATCTGGAAAGAAGTTTGTTTGGGGCCCGCATTTCATGTACTCTATGTTTTTGTACTGGCCAGCTTTAGCTATAAATTCTCCGGTCTGACCAATTATGACACTTGAATCTATGTAGGCCTGTCCCAGAAGAAATTGCATGGTTAGAATAGAACACTTTTCATTCTGGTGAGAAGACTAGTACACTCAGTTTGAGAAGCTACTTATAGTGACAAGAGAGAGTAAAGCCAATAATTGGTCCAATTCAAATGCAATAACACATATAGGACTATGAAATGCTTCTGGGATATCTCTTATATCTCCCATAGCCATAATTTCTAGTTTCTTTATACTTTTCCCTCTTTTTCTTTACATATTAGTTTGTTTCAACTTTCAAGGAATTTGAGTCAAGAAAGAGAGCAACGATGCTGTAAAGGACATTTTTAACAGCATTCTGCTGTTATATCTAAAATCAAGGAATGAAAAACCATTTTTATGGGATCCATAACTTCATAGATTATACAGAACTTCATGATGGTTGCTAACATGTAGATGATATAGGTCATGTTAAATTGAGTCATAAATCACTGAGAATCAGAGATAATTATACCGGAAAGGATGGATCCTGTACAGCTCTCTTTACATTTGAACCCAGAAGCAACTGCAAGGAAGGAAACAAATCACAGTGCATTTATGTGTAAGATTGACATTCGCACGTAAGTGCCTCATTGTTTTTCGACCAAGAGAGATTGTTTAGATTAGTTTTTGAAAAAAGAGGTAAAAGTTCTTTTTTCATAATACATTCTAAGCAGAATAGATTTTGTGAAAAAGTAATTTATACAATGATAGTGTTTGGATATTGTTTTCAGAATAACTTTTTTATACTTAAATTTAATAAAAAAGACATTAGCTTTTATTATAATTTCATATAAAGGATAATGTTATATTTGAGATATTTTTAACATTAAATTTCATAATAAATACCAAAAATTACATAAATTTTTCTAAATGTGATATTAATTAACTTAACTAATTTTATTGATATAATAAAATTAGATAAATATGTCTTATATTAAGGATATGAGAGAGCATAAAATTTCTTGAAACTATAAAATTAACATTTTTAATTTTAATGAAATTAAATTAAATTGAAATTAATTTTTAATTACCAATTTTAAAAAACCGGAAGAGAGAGAGAGAGAGGAGAGCTCTCTATATATGTGAGAGAGAATGAATGACAAACCTAAAGTTTAAGTCCACCAACATGAAAAAGGATACAAGAGAGAGAGAAGCGTAGGGCCTACCAACTTGGAAAAGTTAAAAAGTTCAGCTTTTCCAAAACCATGGTTTTCTTCCCAAAGCACTTTTTTTCTTCATCCAAACACACATTTAAAACTAGGAATTAATTCACATTTGAGAAGGAAAGAGGATGAAGAAAACTTGAAAACAACAAATTTATGTGTGTGAATGTAAGGAAAAGTAAGGATGAAGAAAACTAGCAAATAAGTTCTGTGCCGATGGAGTCTACCCTCTCAAATGCTAGATGTTGGCTATGTTGTCTTGTATTCCATTATTTCAGTCATATGGCAATACAGAGTATTTCATCATCATTTTCTGGTTGTGTTCGGTACAGTTTCTTGTAGGTTCAACTAATATGAAACAGTACTGATCAAATACCTGAAGACGAGTAATGTCACACTGAGCCCCATCTGATACAAAAACCTCCACATGCTTTATCCCCAGAATTTTGTAGAATGTATCAGCAATTGCTTTCCTCAAGGACTGCCATATACTTGTCAGAAAATATTGCTTGCAAGACATGATTGAGGTCCCCATAATTGGGAAAAAGATAAACAGCAGGAAACTCAAGCTTGATAACCTGTGCTTTAATGTAGAAGGACAAAAACTTGAGAATTTTGGAACGAAAATCATTCATAAGTCATAAGAAAACAATTTTTTCCCCCAAATTGCTGAAACAAGAAACCAAATACCTTTTCACCTTGCTCAGGTCCATATCCCTTATAACCTTCCTTTGTTGAAAGGCCATGCACAAACTGCACCAAACCATATGAATTAACACATTTTTCTTGGACGATATGTAGGGCAAAATTCACATTCTACATTAACCAAACTAGAGATTAGACTTTTCCAAGAATAAGATGAATCTATTCTCTAGAAACAGCAGAAAAGAGGGACAATGTCAGAAGAGGAACTTTTCAAAATAAGCAATCTGCAGAAAAATAATTCTCTCTCTTGTAGACCTCTTTCATAATTCAAGTTGGCAGTTGCACAAAGTTTCTGAAAGCCACTTTCCAGGTGCACTAACCCAAGAGAAGGAAAATAGTCAATTTAATCACTTACATCGATCATGCTTGATGTAAGAACTGTGGGCAGGGGCTCTGTGGTATCACCAATTCCTTGGTCTATTACTGCTTCATGTGGATACTTCTCTTTATTCATAAGCTCATGTCTGTCAATCTGATGCAACCAAGATTATAATTAGAGAAAACATCATAAAATTCTATGACTTCCTATTAGAGAGAAATTATCAAAAGCTAGGATGAGCCTCGGCGCAATGATAAGATTGCTGCCATGTGACTAGAGGTCACATATTCAAATCCTTGAAACAGCCTTATCCCTCCCCACCTGGCAGGAGTCATAAAATAGGAAATTTTATAAACAATATTAAGGCAAGATAAACAATCATTTCTGAAAAACACCTCACGAAACAAATAGCCATGTTGCAGTTTCTCCATGTTTACATTCCGGGGTACCTTGGTGCAGTTTCCTGAACATGACAAACAAAATGAAAAGTTTAAGGATAAAATAACACAACGAGAAGGTGAATAAGTAGAAACTGGAAGGGTGAACTAAACGAGTTATATTATTACCAAGTCCCACTACTCCATTCTTCAAACTGCATGAGAGCCTGTAGATTATCATCAATGGATAAATATATTGAATAGTGTTCAATACCATGTAAGTGAAGATCACTATAATACAAAAGTCATTATCATCAAATTGGATTTTACCTTGGTGTGGCCATCCTGGATGGGAAAACATTTGTGGTAAACATAATATTGCCAGTTGACATCTTGTAATTTTAGGACTGATTTTAAGTTCTTCAACTCTGATTCTTATATACCCTAAGAGGTCAACCAGCAAACTAAGGAAGTCTACTGAAGTGTATATAAATTTCCCATTTCCGCACATTCACCTAATTTCCATAATTTTAAATTGTCTTTCCTTTAAATCTCTTCAAACTGCAAGCTAAGAATCTATCCATCAGTTTTTGATTAAAGAAAGCATCTGTCAGAATATCTTATTTGGCAGCTTCTCTTTTCTTTAACCATACCAAACACTATTTTAGTCCCTCTTTTCTTCCACATAATTTGCTTACAAGCTGCCCTGTAAATTTGTATTTATGAATTTCACAAAAGAACAATGGTGCTAGACGTATGATCATAGATCATATAGGCTCATCTTGCTTTAAAAGATGAGCTTGTGAAATCATATAATCATAAAGTGGACTTTCAAAGGAGCATGTGCTATACTAACTATTTTGGAAAGAGGAAAATGTGCAGACATCCATGCATTAAAAAAGATTAGCGGTCTTCTTTCCATGTGATTATTAGATCATTGAAAAAAACAAACTTAGGAAACTACACAAAAAACAATCCAACATTATAAAAAGTTGCCTACCAAATCACAGCCGGCCTTCAACCGAAGAAACGTATGAACAAGAGAAGCCAACTATGCCATTCCTCATAGGCCAATGTGAGAGAGCTTCGTTAGTAGACAATCTGTAAATACCTTTGTAAGCTCTCTTTAAGTCTTGAGGTATGTGTTAGCCTTAGTAGGATACCAGTGTCTACCCATCTATACTTAAATGTATAACCAAAAAATAAGTTGAGAAGCCTGAAAATTCATATTCTAAAATCTTTATTTTCATTATGAATTTTTTTATTCTAAATTTTACTTAATCCTGGGCTTGCTCCTCTTTTTTCCTTAGCATTGGTAGTTGAGATCTGTCATTTTAAATTCAAGAATTACAATGGAAGAAAAGTAACATAGATCACTCGTGTTAACTTTATGTAAACAAAACTACTTCAAAAATTAAAATAAAATTATCTAGAAAATCATCGGTCAACTTAAATAACTCAGTTAAAAACAAAATCAAGCTAAGTTTTTCCTATGGCTTCGATTTGTTCTTCATTTGATAGAAATGTTAAATAAAGTGATGGCATCATAATCACAGAACATCGTGAAAGTGAACCAAAATATTCACACATACCCTAGAGTAAAGGAGTAACCAAAAAAAAAAAAAAAAACCTATTGGAATGGATTAAGATAGAAAATCTATACCTTATTATGTCATGTATCTTTGTCCACTTGTTTTTCTTTTGTTTTTATTTTTTTAAGAGAGATAATTTAGGAGAGGTCTAGTATGTCCAAGTAGGGGAGAATCCTCATGTAGAACAAAAAAAATCTAAATTTCATGATTCTTCATTCATAGAAAGGGGCTATATATATATGAGGAGGGAGTCTTAGCATTTACGGGTCTTTATAATAATATCTAATCCAATCCTTGATTACTAGTAATATATAAACTAATCTCTGATTTCAGTGATCCCAATTTGATTACATAATAATTACAAATATATATTTCCTAACACTCCTTCAAGTTGGAGCCTAGATGTCTCAAGCCCAACTTGTTACAAAGATAGTCAATACAAGTCTCATTTAAAACTTTTGTCAACAGATTGCCTAATTAGTCACTAGACCGCACATGCCCTAGAGAAATAAAGTTCTCCTTGATCTTATCATGTACAAAGTGACAGTCAATCTCAATGTATTTCATACGTTCATGAAATACAAAGTTGGAGGCTATGTGTAAAACAACTTTATAATCACACCGCTTTTTGTAGGCGATGACATGGCAAAACCAAACTCTTTCACTAACTTGTAAATCCACACAATTTCCTGTATTAATTGAGTCATAGCTCTATACTTAGCTTCAGCTTCTCCACTAGACTGAGAAACTACATCTTGCTTCTTGTTCCTCTAACATACTAAATTTCCACCCACAAATACACAATATCCTGTGGTGGATCTCTTGATAGCCTTTGTCCCCACATGATCTGCATTACAAAAGCATTCAATCTTGGTGGGTACATGATTCGTATAAAGTATAACATGACCAGGTGAGTCCTTCAAGTAATATAAGACATGCTCAAAATCTTCCCATTGAGCAACAATTGGTGTTGTCATGAATTGGCTGAGCACATTAGTCGGAAAGATCACATCAAGGCGAGTCACTATGAGATAGTTCAATCACACAATCAGTCTACATAATCTCTCAGGGTAAGCAAAAGGTTTGATCTTCTCAAGAATAAACCCTTTTTCTCACATCCTCAAGTAGCTTGCCAAACGGTACATTGTTTTCAATGTCCAAAAAAGGATTAGGACTCATGTGAAAGCTACTTGGTGCTACTCCAAGTTTCTCGATTCCTTTTAGCAGATCAAGAACATATTTCCTCTGTGTCAAGATGATTCCTTTCTTGCTTCTCATAACCTCAATCCCAAGAAAATATTTTAACGGACCCAAATCCTTCATTTGAAAATGAGAATTAAGAAAGACCTTGAGTTATGAGATTCCCTAAGTATTGCTACCCGTAAAGATAATGTCATCAACATATACTACTAAGAGATTCACGCCTGCACCCGTCCACTGATAAAACAAATAATGGCCACATTAGCTCTGATTCAGAAGAAATCTCTTAACCATTGAGCTAAATCTGTCAAACTAAGCACGGGGGCTCTGCTTCAAATCATATAAAAACTTCTAAAGGTGGCATACCTTCCCACGCTCCTTAAGCAACAGAACCTTGTGGTTTCTCTATGTAAACTTCCTCAAAAAGATTACTGTTCAGAAAAGCATTTTTAACTTCCAACTAATGAAGATCCTAATCATAAATGGCTGCCATAAAGATGAAGAGGAGAATAGAGGATAATTTTGTCAATAGAGAGAAGGTTTCTGAATAGTCTAAGCATATTCCTTAGCAACCAATCAAGCTTTTAAACATTCAAAGGTACCATCAGCCTTTGTTTTAACCGTGAACACCCATTTACACCAAATAGTCTTCTTTCAAGGAGGTAAATCAACGAGATTCCAGGTACCAGAAATATCCAAGGCCATCATTTCTTCTTTCATCAAGCATGCCAATCTAGATGGGCCAAGGCTTGGGAAAGAAAAGCGAGAATGGTTAGTGTCTGGAGATGCTATGAAGGAACAGGACGGAGGAGATAGGTGATTATAGGAAATATAAAAGGAAATATGATAGGTATAAGTACGTTTACTTTTACGTAGGGCAATAGGCAAATCATCAAAAGTATCAAATGTATCAGAAGTATCGTGCATTGTTTCTGGTTTATGGGCAAGAGCAGGGAGAGCTGGTTCCGGATCAAAAGCTGGAGCAGGCACTGGTGGGCCATGAAGCTAATCGACAACATTACTTTCCTTGGAACATTTCCAATAAATATGATAGAGAGGTGGTTTAGAAGGTGTCGGAATGGACGCTTGCACTAATGGTGAATAACCTTATATACTAAGATATCATCAAGACTTTTTGTTGTGTCAGGGGATATGGATGGAGTAGAGAAAGAAAAGAACGGATTCCACTTATGGAAGGCGTGACATCTATAGACACATGATAATGACAATGATGAACAGTGGGAGAATAACATTGATAAATTTTATGAACCATAGAATATCCTAGGAAGACAAACTTGAAAGACTTGAGATCAAGTTTTGTAACAACGAGACAAATATCTCAAACAAAACAGACACACTCAAAGATTTTTGTATCCACATGATAAAGGGGTTGAAAGGAAACAGATTTCTGAGATGGGTCATCATAAATTCATAATGTCACATGTGGATACAATTAACAAGTTGTAAGATACTAATTTGAAGTCACGAACATGCCCCTCTATAACAACTCAATTCCCCTTCCTCTGCCACTTTCATAGTCTTCTTCCATGGCCTTCTCGCTCTTTCTCTCTCACAACAACCTCACTAGCTGTATATTTCTAATGCACCTAATTTAACCGTTTGGAATCTAAGAAACATCACAAAAAGGATCTTCAAGAATAGGCGATACAAATGCTGGTACATATTCTTTTTCCCTTTGAAGAAACAATATTTACATATGCTGGCTTACGGTGACTCACACCATCCGCGGGGAAGTACGGTAGGATTTAACGAAGCTAAAGAGGTGGCAGTAATGAAGACAATGGCGGAATAGGTGGAGCCGGAGAGTTGTCGGCCGTGGTTTCGGCACTTATGATTGTGGTGTCGTCAGATTATTCTTCTGGACAGAGATACTAAATCTAGTTTGGGGAAAAAAAATTGTCCTTACCATAAATAAAAGAATTAACTCGTGTTACATGCATTACTCTTGAAATGGAATCCTAAGGTTATGAAAATCCATAGTCTCCATTTTTCTTCGGTTTGATAAAAATGTGAAATAAAGTGATAGCATCATAATCACATAACATCCTGAGAGTGACCCAAAATATTCACATATACCAAAGGTGAAGGAGTCCAAAAAAAAAAAGCCTATTGTAATGAATTAAGATAGAAAAAGCTACATATATGTTATTATGCTGTTTATTCTCGTCGATTTGTTTTTCTTATGTTTTTTATTTTTTTTCAGAGGCATAATTAATGAAGGACACGTCCAGTATGTCCAAACAGGGAAGAATCCCCAAATGAATAAAAAATTTAATCAAACATTTTTTTAAGAAAATTTTCCTTAGGTAAACATCTGCCATTAGACTTCAAGATTAATTTCAAAATCCATAAGCTTCCTCCACTGTCAAATACAGTAACATCAATGCCATTCTCGAGAATCTCATTTTCCCTTAGCAGGCTTATCTATCCAACATAACTCTTAAACAAGTTTAGAAATAGGGCTGATTGGATAGGACATGCAGCCAACTCCAAGGACCGAATTAAGGGGTTAGGGGTGCCCCAAAATCTTAAAACAAATGAGGGAAGAAGTTATTTATTTATTTCCTTTGGCTTGGCGATGATCAGATGATTTATTCACATCATTTGAGAAAAAGAACCTAGAGTATCCTGTCACATATTAGTGTTCAACTGGGCATATAATATAACTGATGACAAAAAAGGCATATATGATTTATAATTCTGATTCCTAGATGTTATTACACACTATATCTCATGCATTATTAACCTGTGTATATGTTCCTTGCTTTTGAGATAGAAAATATAAGATGTGGCTACGAATTTTGATCAACTCTAACTAATTTTTTTACAATAATTATTTCTCTATTTTAACCTGCATTCCTCATTCACACTATAGCCCTTTTCCTTGATCAAGAGAAGCTTTTAATGAATTAATGGCAGTCATCATTCAATATAAAAAAAATTATGGTTTGGAATATGTGAAACTCAATTTTCTGCTTCTTTAAGATAGAAATTTGGTTGGGTTGGATTTAGCATTTGCTTCAGTTAAATTTTGAGACAAGGGAAATAAGGCACTAATTACATAAACTTTAAATTGTATCTTATGGGTGAGGGACTAATATACCTTATATGCATTACACTCATCTTCTATCTCTTCTCTATTGTTCGTCTTTGTTAATTCTTGTGATAATAGTCTATTTTATTATCTGATTAATCTGCTTCATTCATATTGCGTTGGTTAAATCTGGCTCCAATTATCAATTGGTATTTCAGTATTTTACTTATAATCTCCAGAGGAGGATAAGCTACTAATTCAGTTTTAACAATATTTTAGAGTGTCTGCTATCTATTGGTCTTATTATTGATTTCTTTGTGTGGATAATCTTTTTCCTTTTATACTGAATGATGATTAGTAGTTTGATACTATATTAGTGCTTGAAATTTTTTAAGATAATAATTCATTAATGGAAACACCAGGTTGTTATATAACTAATAAATTCAAAGATAAAGTATATGCTTAGTCTTAGTCCCTTAAGTTTATAAAGTGTACTGTTAGACTCTTAACTCTAATACTGTTAGTTTCATCTAATAAGAAATGCTTACTGTGTGTACAGTTAAATAAAGTATGCTTAAGTTTTAAAGTTATAAAAATGAATTCTTGTATATTCCAACAGACCAAATAATTTAAAAACTGCCATTATTGGCCCCATCTTCTTCCCACTTATACACACTCCTCACTCTCTTTCATTAATGGCTTCTCCACTCCAATGTTGCTTTCATATTTTAACGGCACTCCTGCCTCTAATCCTCTTCTTTTATAATTTTCTATAAATTTTTAATTTAAAAGCCATCACTATTTCATCCCCATTTCTCAATCATTCTCTCTACCATTCATTACTCCACATCCACATCCACGTCCTCATTCTTCTTATTTCATTTTTCCTGTCCGGCTATTTTGGCTGTTTCTTGTAACTTTTCCCCCCTCCAGTTCTGATCATCTCTATCAATTAGTGTTCCACGTTTGATTTTTTGGGGTTGATTAAAATAAACAGAGGAGTATGAAAATGGAAGGAGCGCCAAGAAGAGAGGATTAGAGGCAGAAGAAGTGCCAACTGCTAAGAAAGTAATAAGGCCCTGTTTGGTACGTGCATGGTACTGGTGGGAAGGGAAGAAAAGACGAACAAGTTCCCTTATTTAGTATATTTTTTATGTCCAATCTTTTCCGGAACTCGAGTTTCCGAACCCACCCTGGGCCCACTAATCTTCTTTATAGGTGAGAAGATATAATCTCACCAAAATTAGTGGGAACCCAAATTCCCATGTACATATTTACCCATCATAAATTTTTTTTCCTATAATTAATGCAAGAAAATATAATTAAATTTAAATTTATGTGATAAATTTAAACGTAAGCCATAAGTTTAAATTTGGCGGGATAATATTTTAGACAAATTTAGACTTGATGGGAAAATATTTAGGATAGATTCAAATCTGGTGGGAAAAATTTTTAGACAAATTCAAACTTTATAAAAGGATGTTTTATTAAAAATATATTTTGGAAAACATATTTTTCCTTTTCATATTGAATTAATTACTTTTGAGGATAAAATAAGTATTTTTGATTATTTACCAACTATCACCTATTCATTTTCTTCTTACCAAATCATCTTCCATCATCTCTCAAAATCATCCCTTCCCTTTCTTTCCCTCCTCTAAATTCCTTCTCCTCCTCAAATAAACAGACCCTAAGAAACTGGAAGGAACATTGGAGTGGAGAAGTCAATAATACAATGAAAGAGAGTGATCGGTGGGAGAGTATCCATTCAGTATTTTAACTTTGATGATTATTTAGGTGTTTCCTTTCCTTTCTTTTCCATACTAATGAAAATGCGGGACGATTAGGAATTAAGCATTCAGTATAAGTGCTTGTTAGGTTTCTATCCAAGTAGTTCATTACATTTGGAAGCCTTGAGAAATTATACAAATATGTAGTTTTGAATTTTCATGATAAAAGAACATGCTACACACCCCCTACGATAAGTTGCTATTTTTGAGTGTGTGTGTAAATAATTTTACAAGGGTCTATGAATAATCAATTACTTCATTTCAAAATACTGTTTGTTTAACCAATTTTTAATTTACAGATAAAGAGGGTATATTGTTTTTTTTTTTCAAAAAATTATAGTAATCACTCCATCATTACATGGTAAACTCAACTATATTTTACTTTTTGTTAAGGGTTGGTAGTTGATAAATAAAGTGAAAATTTGGAGGAAAAAACCCCCATTAAAATTTTTATTGGTGATCATTATCTAAATCAAGGTGTTGATATTCTTGTATACCAAATTTGCACAACATTGATTCTTTTTAAGTATAAAAATTTATTATATTATTTTGACCAATAAAATTTCTAATATGTAGGAACTTTTCCCAAATCTTCCCATGTGTGTGTATTATAATTCATAAACATAACAAATATAAAATTTATAAATACTTGTACTGTGTATATAACGCATGATTGACACTTTTTTCTAGCAACATTCAATTATTTTAGTTTTAAAGAATAATCCATACATGATTGAAATGTAAGAAATGTACGTAATACATTTTCGTTTTTCTCAAAGAAAACTTTTTAAGAAATTGATTCCGGAATTTTATCGTAGTAACAACTCTGAATATTTGTTCGTGTTGACGAAATTATCCATAAAATGATTCAACGAATGGCATTAGAAAGAAAGATACTAAATACAGCATACAAGAAATCAATAATGACCAAATATATTTATAAGAAATAAGTAATAAAAAAGGGTTAAGGTGCAAAAATACATATGATCCTTTTTCTCAGGAGCGCCTAGCACCAAGAACTTTTTTTTGAGCAAAAGTTACATCTCACCATTAAGTCACTGTTCATCACCGTTATGTTACTGTTCACTTTATCTTTTTCTCTCTCTTCACGGTGAACAGTGACTTAACAATGAGATATGATTTTTGTTCCAAAATGGTAATTACCTGTGTATTTTTGCTCCCAAAAAAAGTTCTTGGTGCTGGGCGCTCTTAGAGAAAAAACGTATGTGTATTTTTGCAACTTAACCCAATAAAAAAATATCGAATATTAACCAAAAAAAAACTTTAAGATTATTCCGTTAGTGTGGGAATGTGGGATCTGCATTAGCTCTTTCTGGGATGGTTCATTAATCCATAAAATTATAAACATATTAGGTCACAAATTTCTAGGCATCAGAAATTTCAAATTTGGGTGAACCTTCTTGACGTTTTAATTTGGTTGTCTTCCATGTGGAGGCATTTTGCATCTGCATGTTCAAAGAATCTTGCATTTTGTATTTAGGAATCATGCCTGCATTTCTAAGAAAGTAAATAATATTGCCTCATGTTTTTAATATAAGATTTATTTTATAATTCGATATCTTTATTAGAGTAGATCTTATATTAAGATCAAACACGGTATAATTTATGATTTGATTGGTTTTCATGGAAAAAAAAAATCAGTTTTACATAAATTAATATAGATGATTAGAAAGTTAATTTCAGAAAATTCAAATTTAAAGAAAAGTCAAAAGTTAAAAGATATAAAAATTATTCAACTTTAAAACCACTTCTGACTCATGAGTCATTTACTTCAAAAGTGATTTCAAACCTAAAAGCTTGTCAACTAGCTTTTAACCCTCTATCTTGAATTAGGGGTGGGAATAGGTCATGCCCCTATCAGGAGCCTACGACATAGCCTACTTTAAGCCTAACCTAGCCTATTTAGTAAATAAACCAGGCTCAAGCTTAGGCCTATTGTTAGGCCTATTTAGGTAAACAGGCCAGACCTATTTTCATAAGGCCTAACTTTCAGGCCTACAAGTCTGGCCTATTTAGTTTTTTTAAAATGTTTTATTATGTATAATTATATATGATTTAATCTAAATTAATTTTATAGATTATTTATATAATTAATAATTTATTTTTAACCTTAAATTTCACATTTCTCCATTTATCAATGAGCTTAACATTTTCATTTATCAATTGATCACAATTACTTTTCTTTCTTTTCTTTTTTTAATCACTCAAGGTGACAATACTAGCTCACCACTCCTCTCTTGGTTTATGTGATTTGATGTAACATAAAAATTGCAATAAGTTTATTCTAGTGATGCTCAAATGAAAATGATCCAAATAGGAGGAGTTTGTCTCATTTTCTGCAAAAAAAAAAATAAGAGGTAAAATCTAGTTTTATATGTCACTTGTCGTGGTTGGTTGATTTTAAGAAATATATCTCATTAGTCAATAAATGATTGATTTTTCTTATTCCTATTTGCTCAAACAATTATTGCCATTAGGTGTTCTTTTCTTTCACCTACTAACTCTTTTACTTCATATGAGAATGAATCTTTAAACTTTTTAGATATAATGTAAGCATTTAAATAGGTTTGATGAATTATATATGAACTTAGATGTATATATTTTAAGACTATACAAAGACCTATATTTTTTTGGTAAAACAAAGACCTACATTTTAAGTAGACTTTTAAATAAGCTTTAGACTTTGTCAGACCTTTTGAAGACCTAGGCTCAGGCCCAAAATAAAGCCTACAAACAGGCTTAGGCTCAGGCCTAGGCTTTAGATTTTTGTCGTAGACCCAGGCCTACTTATCTAAAGCCTAGTCTAACCTAGCCTATTTCCACCCCTATCTGCAATCCAAACAAGCTTAGCTTCAACTTGATATTGAAAATCAAAAGTAAGCCTTTTAATCTTTTAATGTTATTTAATGTTATTCAGAGTTTCGATTTAACCTCTTAACTATTAAAAAATGTCTTTTTAGTCTTTTATTTCTAGCCATCGTAAATAAAAAAGTTGATATTGAAATATTGATGTTGACAAACCATTTTCAATTGCTAACATAGAGAGTTTAATTTTCAAAATAATAATGATTATTACAAAAAAAAAAAAAAAAATCCTCATTGAGACAAATTGTATTAAGGTTGAAAGACTAGAAAAACACTTCTCAAAGTTAAGGGCCCAAACTGAAATCTTATATGTAGTTAAAAGATTAAAGGTAATTTCTTTCCTGTTGAAAACCACTAAAACATAATTTACTAGTTTCAAAATGAACACTAAAACGGAGAGAACCAGAATAGATATGTACTAAAACAGAGAGGAAAGGAGAATAGAATTCATTTTATTCCCATCAGACTATACTAATTTCTAATACATACAATAATACAGCAATGACGAACGGAAGGGGAGAGCTTTGTGGCCTAAACTTCACCATGCCACTTGAAATCCCAATACAAATTACACATGATTCTTTCTTCTTCTTCTTTGTTGTCACAAAATGATCAATGAGCTATGTAAGCTGGACATCAACATAATTTCATAAAAGATCAAAAGGGAAAAAGAAAAGAAAAGAAATAGAGTCCCAAGTGAAAATCATCATATGCACAAATCTGAAGTATACTTCACCAAACCGAAGGCACATTCTCATCATCATTATGGGGTTTGCCTATTTGCTCAAAAGGGCAAAGTCTTTTTTAAAGATCATCTGGGACCCGATAGCTCATCTGGAGGGATGTGTGAGGTTGAGTCCACTATCCAATTAGCATTTGGGTGGTGAACGTACTGGAAGTCTTGCCGGAACATCTCGTCTTTCTGCCATTGCTCCCACTTCTCCGCCAGACCGTCGCCTTCGAGCATTCGGACCACCTCTGACATTCTGGGTCTTTCCAAAGGAGTGCCTTGTGTGCATAGTAATGCCACCTGGATTAGTTGCTCAACCTCCTCTTCAATATAATTCCCTTGTAAATCAGCATCTACCAGAATTTCCAATTTCTTGTCTTTCAAAAGTCCTTTCACCTGGATTAAAAAACTATGTCAGCTGCTCATGCATGGGAAAAGGAGTACAAAAGGAAACGAATAGATTTTTTCTTTTTTTTAAAAAAAAGGTACATGGGAAATATTCCTTGTGCTCTTGAATAGATAGACTAAATATTATATATCTCGTAGTTTGTGTAATGACAAGGATATTTCCCTTGAGCACAACCAAATCGGGCCTAACATAATGAACATCTAAGGATATTGGAAACGAGGCTTTAGGCAGCAGGGTACGGATACCAAGTATTTCTCCAGTAAATTTTGTAACCGTGGGATAATATAGACAAGATCGCCACAAATAAAAACCAGCAGAATAGTTTTGTTAAACCAAGTGCTTACCCAATCAAGCAACATGACATCATCATCGTTGGCAAGCCGTGCAAGATCAAAAGCTCTCTGTCCAGTTATTAGTTCAAGAAGCATAACACCATATCCAAAAACATCAGTCTTCTCAGAAGACTTTCCAGTAGAGAGGTACTCTGGAGCTATATGCCCAATTGTACCACGAACAGCAGTAGTAACATGAGTATCTTTGTAATCCATGAGTTTTGCAAGCCCAAAGTCCCCCACAACTGCTTCAAATTCCTCATCCAACAATATATTTGCTGCCTTTACATCACGATGAATGATCTTCGGGTCACAGTGATCATGCAGATAAGCAAGTCCCCTAGCAGCTCCCAATGCAATACGCTTCCGTATTTTCCAGTCAAGTGGTTGTTGTGATTCTGGACGCTCTGATAATGCAGAATAACGAACAGCACAATCAGTATCCGTCAACACAGAACCATGAGTGTTGAAATTAAATATTGCATTCATTTGTTATCATGTTGAATGTGTTATAGTAACATAAAATCATCAAAATGCATATTTTTTTATGAACATTTGAAAATAAATCATAAATGATTTAGTATTAAAAACCAACAGTAACTTTTCTACAAGAAAAGGGGATATGAGAGTAAAGTTCTTTATATGAGACACATCAGAAGCGTATTATGCACCAATGTAAATCACATCCTCCTTAGAAGATTAATTATACAAGCAGAGTTGAATTATAAGAGTACCTCTTAAACATGATGCTACACTTCCATTAACCATGTATGGATACACAAGCAACCTTTCTGTTGGTGTCATGCAGAAACCACGCAGCCGGAGCAAATTTCGATGCACAGCCAAACTAATCATTTCCACTTCTGTTTGAAATTGCAGCTCCCCACCTTGGGTGCGTTCTTCTTTCAATCTTTTCACTGCTACTAGAGAACCATCAGCCAAGCGTCCTTTATAAACCTTCCCAAAACCACCTCTACCTAGAATGTTTTTGTTACTGAAGTTATCTGTTGCAACTTGCAGCTCACGCAACGAAAATCGTTTAAGCTGACCAAGGTGAACTTCAGGATCCTCCTCAGCTGCCAGAAAAAGGATAGACAATATTAGCATGTCAATAACAATGATCATATGCAGAATCGGTCTATTAAGTTTAGCAAATTTTCAGTTATTTAACTAACCAGGAACATCAAAGAAATATTCCTGTGGTTTCCTTCTTCGCCAATATGCAAGAGCAATTGCAGGGGCTGCAAACAACAAAGCAGCACCTGCAGCAACTCCACCAGCAATAGCCGCAGTATCACTGTTACCTACAAAGAATAACAGTTTGATGGAATATCACAAATCTATTCAAAGAAGTATATGTGATTGGATAGAATAAGAATTTCAACTCTCCCTCCCTCATGAATTTAAGTATGAGGCAGATCCACCACAAGAAGGTATAAGCTTCAGCATCAGGAACAAGCATAAAAGGAAGCTATGGTTTAAAGGTCTTCAAACGCCTTAAGGACTAAGATTATGTTTGTGGGTTCTACTAGGCGTTGTGCTGAGAGTTTTCTTTAAATTAGTATAAATATTAGATATGCAGAGGAATTGGACCGCTTTTGTGCATTCTTATGTTTCTCCTTTATTTTCTTCTCCTATCAATTTAGGGCTTTGGTCTTCACCTTCAAGAGGATAACCTATACTTGTATGTATTTTTATTCATTCTTCATATCATTTCTTCATCATTACAGACACGCAATATAAATAATCAAGAATCGCTGTTGAGAAACAATAGTCCATACCTCAAAAAAATTTATATTTCTAAAATTGATAAGGTTCAGTCAGTGGGAAAGTCCAAGATTACAGCATTGTAAAAAAGTTAAATGCCATGTCAATTCAGTCATTCTTCCCTCTCCGAACATTATAAGCAGATTTTACATTTAATTCATATATCGGTGGCCCCTCCACCATTTGGGTGCATGGGGTAAAGGAAACATGCGCAGGTGAAGGGTTGGAGCATAGGAGGCAGCTTCTCAGAGAGCAAAATTGAAGTGCCAGAGAAGTCGAATGCCTGTCTCTCCTAGCATTAATTTTGCAGGAGTCATTTGGTCATCTTCTTACTTGCCTAGTAAGTTCTGTTTCTAGGTCAATTGGTTCTTTAATTGAGTGTTGAGTTACTTCTGATTTGGGTCCAATAATTAAAATTTCACACCATTTATGTTCATACTCAGCTTCAATTAGAGGAAATATTATGGATGCCTATACTTTTTCTCAGTGTTTCAAATGCAGTGGACTCTCACAAAAGAGGGCATATTAGAGCTGTATCCTTGTTAAAAATTATCAATAAACTACACTAAACACTTGGAACGCTCCTGAATTTAGCGTTAAATATGGAGACCTTACCCTTACTTTCAAAATATTCACGTTAATCCATAATCTAAACTCCATTAGGAATTTCAGTCAGTAATTTGTTTTCATAATACGCAAGAGCCCAAGGTATTCTAGTCCAAGACTATTCAAGGACATTTGAGAAAAATTTCAGGCCTTTTAGTTGCAGTTATTCTTAACATGGTATTAGAGATTCTGCGACTAAGTGGTCAATAGTTTGATCATTACAAGCTGCATTCTATAAATTGATACTAAATTCAGGCATGAAGTATGGCGGATTCATTTATCAAGCCCGAAGTTCTTTTGTGTGAAGAGACATGCTACAGATTAACATGCAACTGTGCATGGGCCTTCACTGTACAACTTAAGCACTTAAGTTGACGTAATCATCAATGAACGTTTTAACATGAAGTGATATTTGAACAAACAAACATCAACAATAACAAATAAGACATAAATGAACCTGAATTTGCCAGCGGTGTTGGAGAAGATGGAGGATTTGGAGTGACCTTTGGTTGTCTCAATCCAGGATTATTATTAAAACTGTCAAGTGGAAACAGTGGTTAGCAAAAATGTTGCATCTCTTTCCTGAATATCCAAGGAACTAAGCAAAATTATTTTAACCAACCTGATGGGGGTAAACAATGAAAATGAACCGTTAACTGGTATATCTCCTTTTAACTGGTTGGTTGAAAGATCACTAGATTGACAGATTCACCAAGACCATATTGTCAGCATATACTAAATAGCATATACTAAATACATGGGATGATAGATATTAACGAAGTGTCTAAATTTGCCACCATGAAAAATTTAAATATAGAAGTAAACTCACAGGACTTGCAGTGAAGCAACATTAGTCAAAGAGACAGGAATACTTCCCGACAAGCTGTTGTTATTGAGACGCCTATTTCAAAGCGCAGGTATAATTAGCTTATAGATCACAAACTTTCGATAGAGTTAAGAAACAAGATGTGGTCAGAAAGAAAACATCAAAAGATATACAAAGGGAATACAATCATCCCCAGAATAATCCATTTTGGGGAAATAAGCTAACAGGGGAAGAAGAAGAAAAGGAGTTTTCCCTATATAATACAATTAGGTTCACTGTGTTAACCATTTGAACTACAACAGCCTGAAGTGAAGGCACCCAAAAAAACAAAAAATAAAAAATAGTAAAGGCCAGAGAACATGCATGTCTTCCAGTTAAACATGACCACTAGACAGTAACAGCTCCAAAACTAAATTGCTTGAGAATTCAAGAAACTTCAGGCAGGCAGGTATTGCTCCTACTGACCACCCCTCTCTTTTTCCATATATGCTTCAAATTATTTATATTAAATCTATTCTCAGCCTTGATAGCCGGAGAGAATGGAGGGTCAATATGCACGAGTAGCCAATGATGGTCCCAAAAACCAACTCTAAAATTACTTGTACTATAAAAATTGGAGTCACTAAATTTATGGCTCAACTCCTCCAACCAGTCAGAGGCCTGTAAGATATATCTAAAACTATAACATCCATCACATCACTATCATCCATTCAAGCATCTCATTTTATAATACTCAAATTAACAGCAAGTAGTATTAGTAGACTAATGTAGCAATGATAAAGGTAATAACACAGGAGCAGTACTTTTCTGCACAAATTTTCATCCACATGCAGGGTTCCAATGGAACTGCACAAGCTGCATAATCTACTACCATTTTGTGTGAATAAATAAATGAGTGCATGTGTGCTCTAAAATGGTAATACCAGAAACAAAACTATGACAAGTTCAAATATTAGAGTATGACTAAGAACAGCATGACATACAGGAACCGTAATCTCTGAAGCTTGCTCAAAGTGTCTGGTATGGGACCACTTAATTTGTTCAAATAAAGATCCAAGCTCACCAAGTTGGTCAAGTTCCCCAGCTCATCCGGGATTTTTCCACTTATATTATTACTATAAAGTTCCCTGTCATTGAAAAGAATAATAACTTCATGTTTAACAGAAAGTAAACATATGAGTAGTCTCAAAGGATTTGAACTCTATTGGTAGCAGACATGGTGAAAATCGAACCACACAAATCATTCCACAGAGAAAATCATGGAGTGCCAAGGACCACCAGAAATTAAGAAAAACAGCTTTTGTTGCTGGGACCATGTCAAAATGATGAACTCTAGTTTGTTCAGTGTCAGATTTTAATATCCAAAAGAAAACAGACTTTTCACATCAGAAATCAGAAGTAATTTTTTTTTTTTTTTTTGTCAAAGAAAATCAGAAGTACTGATGTAGCAGAAATAGCAACTTATTTGCTTTATTTCAGGACTATAAAGAAGAGGAACAAAGAATGATTTGGTAAAAACAGACAAGGTTAAGAATTAATTTTAGGTGCTACTGAAACCTCAGGTAATTATATCTAATAAATTTTATGCTTTTGGGCCGGTGAATTAAGAAATAAGTTTGTTTATATATAATTTCAGAAGCCACTGGAGAATGACTGAAGAGAATATCAATAAATAATAATTCTTAAACATCATCTTGGCTTTAGAAAAGATGAGGCAAAACAATATATTGGATTCTCAACTTACAAGTATTGTAAATTTGAGAGCTGACCAAGCTGTGGAACCAGTTGACCCGAAAGGTTTGCATTTCCAAGATCACTGTGATAAAACATGCAAATCGTCATCTTTTTCCTTTTACAATCCACGCTGCAATAATCTTAAATTGACAGTCAAAACCAAGCAAATAACTTACACACGGGTCACACTATTGTCAGTGTTGCATGTAACATGAAACCAAGTGCAGGGATTTACAAGGGTAGGATCCCAACTTTGAAGAACACTGTTAGGATCGGCCATACTGGTCCTCAATGCATTCAGGGCATCACCTGTCTTAGAGAAAATCAATTTTCAGGCGCAGACATCCTTAATATCAAATCATATGCAGTCCTACCCAAGTTAAAACATAGTGACAGCTGACTTCACCCTAATAAAATGCAAACTATATCAATTCATGGGAACTCACAAGTGTCAACAGTGTTGCACTGGGAAATACGTAGAGAGATCAGGAACATTGAGGCAACTAGCCAGAGGTTAGCATCAGTCACATATTCCTAATTCAAGGCCAACTAACAAAAGAAACCTAATTTCCACGTTGTAGGTCCTTAAAAGGTAAGTTAGACCTGTAAAATAATCAGAACTTTTGGGAAAGGGGGTGGGGTGTGAAAAATAACCAACGGGAAAAAAAATGAACGAAGCGTACAATTAAACTTGCCACTTTAGGATCATGGAATCGCCCGAGTTAAATAATACAGAGCACAGGCCGAAATATTACAAAAGCTACTCCAAAGATGTAAGCCTATTCATTTCCCCCCCAGTATCGTCTGTAAATAGTATGTATATGACCCAGCAACAATACAATAACAAAGCTGAGAGGCTAATCATCAGATCAACAAAACAGAATTAAGTTTAAAACGTCTGCAACAAAGCTCATTTAAAGCATCAATTAATTGAGAACAGATGTTTCTGAAGTAATTAAAACCCACGTAGAGTTTGGTCAAAAGCACCACCCACCTTCTGCATTACCAGAAATCTTTAGCACCAAATCAAGCATTAAAATCGCCAAAAAAGAAAACGAAGCTATCAAAGACGAAATCACTCCCTTCATATTTCCCATCTTCTTCTTCAACTACAATTCCAAGAGCTTCATAACCAAGCATAATCAACCAATTACCTCCTTAACTCACAGACCCTCTCGTGTGCTCTCGCGAGTACTCGATCTCCACAATACCTAACAAAATCCAGAAGTATCTGCAACTCGTTGACCATAAGAAGCTCGAATTACAGTGACAACTTGAAAATCGAATTCTGGGAAGCTCCTTAACCTCTCTGTAAATTCCCACAACGAAATCTGGAGCTGAAATCTCAGATTGCTATCGCTGGTTACCTGAAAATGCAGTCAACAAAGAGGAAAGTAGATTTCGCAGCTTCAACTTTTGCAAGAAGACATCGCAAAGGGTTAGGGAGAAAGCAGGGTCATTGAATACTGCAAGCTTTGTTTAAAAAACATTTCTTCATCTTCTTTTTATTATTCTCTCACTCATTCATTTTTCCTACTTTTAATATTCTTCGATTTAAAATGAATTAATTAAGAACTGTAATCAGAAAGAGAAACTCATATGTAAATGAAAAGGGAAAGAAGAGAGACTGGCGAACAGTAAGAACAAAGCAAGTAGGGTCAAAGACGCACGCTTGCACGCCTGTAATGGTCCCCACCAAACATCTCTTTGCTTCTTCTCTTTTCCTGGTCACAACCCTTCAGTTCAGTCTGTTCCAAGTAGAGATTTTTTTTAAAAAAAATGTACATTATGCAAGAAATAAATATGTAAATAGTTGTCAAAAGCAAATACCCCAATAAATTAGTTATGTTTTGACCAAAAAATAAATAAATTATTTATGTCGGTAATATTTTGTTGGTATCAATGATGCTCAATATATGGTCTGAATTGATTTAAGATTTTGCTGATTACTCTATTTTTTTTAATCTTATTCTTAAGTATTCGAGCAATCGATTACCTTAGTTTTAAGACTTATGGATTCCCTTCCAGATACATATGTCTCTTCTAAAACTCAAAATGGATATTTAGTGAGGTTTTATTCAACTAGAAAATCAAGTCTATATTGTTGTGTTCTCTATTTTCTTAAATGTAATAATGGAACATAATTTTTTATGTTTCATTTTTTTTTTAATTGAGAAAAGGGTTAAATATCTTTTTTTTCATAGAAGTTTATCTTAAAGAGCATTAGTCACCCAGAAATTTTTTTGTCTCATTTTTGTCTTGAAAGTTTAAGAACTTAACAATTTTATCCATCTGTTGATCTTAACCGTTGAATTGTTACTCTTCTTTGTAAACTTTTAGGGTCAAAATATTTCCTAAAAAAATTTCAAGGTATATTTGCTTTATTTTTAAACTTATAGGGCAAAAATGAAACCAAAAGAATTTCCTAGTAACCAGGGCATGCGAGTAAATTTTCATGAAAAAAATGGCATTCAACCCTTGAGAAAATTATTATGAGGTCCTAAAAATGGATTTAATTATTTTTTAAAAAATATAAGTGAGTAACATAAACTTATTATTACTTCTTATACCGAGACTTGTTATTACATATTTCTTAATTGTTAGTGGATTTTTAGGTGATTAAATAATTTCCTTGGAATATTATATTAATTCCCCTTTTTAATAAATTTTGTCTTGCTATCAAGAACAAAAGTGATCAAAAAATTATTAATATAATTTTGAGGGTAAAACATTAACTTAATGTAGCTTGGTAGACAAAGTTGCTCGTGAATCTCGCATGTATATATGTAGGCAAAATTTGGTCAACTAGTTAGGTTTTGTATTCTTTTTTGGTATTTTGTCTTTTGGTTTCACTTCTGGCTGCTTCCGGTTAAAATAACGGTCACTGTCCCCATGTGACTTGTCAAGCTGTCATACGGGTAAGTATAATATAGTAATACTAGTAACACTCGCCTATTCTTTTTTACTTCATACTTTCAATATGTTTTATTAAAATTGTTTAAAAGCTTTAAGTTTTATCAATTCCATTAAAATTTAATAACATTTCAACTGTTAGAAGGACAATTACAGTAAAATAACAGTTTAATGAAACAATCAATTAGGGGTATATCTATATAATAAAGGGCAAAAACTTATGTCAAGTTCATTATACTTATTTCCTTAAGTTTTCTAATTTTATGTGTTCGTGTGTTTTATTTTTGAATTATTATAATTTAATTATAAACTCAAATAGAAAAAAAAAAATAGGACACGTGGTCATGCATAGTTGGAGAACTTGATGTAATAGATATAAGAAATTTAACATAAGTATGGTCCTATGATAAATTTAATAATAAAACTTGTTTAAATTTAAAAAAAAAACAAAACAAAACTCTCTCCATCTTATAAATAAGATCAAAGGAGTAAGATTCCTTTTTTCTTGACCCTAAATACTTTTAGTTTTTTATCTTATTTATAATGTAGATAGAGTATTTTTGTAAGAATCTAACAGTTATTGAATAAATAGATAAAATCATATTATTTTTTGTTAATATAATTTTTGTTCCTTTAAGTTTACCCTCTTTTAATTTTAGTTCCTCAAGTTTGAAATAAAAGGTTTTGATCCCTCAAGTTTCATTCTTTTTAACCCTATTATTTTTATAAGAGAATTAAGATTTTTTATTTTAAAAACAAATATAAAAGTGAACCTTTTATGATAAATAAAGGATCAAAGAGATGCAAGTCACGTTTTGAAAGGTAGATACTTTTTATTTCTTGGAGAAAAATATATATACTTTTTATTTTTAGTGTACTTCCTTTGAGAAATGTGCATATCTTATTTTAGTAATAATTAATATACATTATTTACATCTTTTTCTCATTTTCTATAACTTCTATTTATTAATAAGAATATGAAATGCCCATAAAAAATCTACATTCATTCACTCACACTTACCTTCATAAAGTGGGAGTGTTTAAGAATATTCGGTTATTTGATTACACTTTACAAGTAATGTATTAAAGTTACAAGTAACAAGTCTGGTTTACAAAAATAATCTCATTTTTCTCAATAGAAAATGAATTCAAGTAAGAGTTTAATATTTCTCTTTTTGTTGTAGAAACCTTTTTTCTGCTACACTCATATGAAAGTGAGGAGGTCCCATTATAAAAAGAATAAAAAAAATATTAATGAGATTTACTCACTTTCATGTGAGTATGACAAGGAAAAATGTTTCTGTAATAAAAACAGAAATATTAAACCTTTCAAGTAATTAACCCAAAAAAGATACATAAGTTGACTATTAAACTTTTTTTTTTAAAAAAAAATAGTAAGTGAAAAGAAAGGTTCTTTTTTCTAATTCAGGTAAAAAAAAATTTCTTAATTGTGACAACAAAACCAAGTTAAAAGAATCACTTATAGAAAATCACAAATTTAAAATTGATGGATGAAAAAAATTATTTCAAGAAAATAGAAAAAACATAATTGTATGTAATAATTAATACTTTGATGTCTTTGATCACTGGCAGATATATATATCAGTGTATAGTAGATCTTATGTAACTATGTATAAAAGAAGTAGGATATCAACACGATGTTATGTGATTCGACACATATTTTAATTATTTAATTACTTTATAATATATTTAGGAAAAAATCTTTTATTAGATATCTCTATATTGTGTTGTTGAAGAAAAATTTAATAGCTTGCCACAAATAGAGACTGCAGACAAATACTAAAAAGGAACATCATTTTCTTATACTGCAAGCCATGCTTGTGTGAATTATGGAGTTTCAACTTTCAATAGAGAAAGAGAGAAGATAAGAAAAACTTTTTTCTCACAATTTTTTCTTGGATAACAAGTTTTATCTCACATCTTTTGTGCAAATGATTTAGAGAAAAAAGATGTTAATTACTCCACATAACTTCTCTGCTTCAGTCTTTGATCCCTTTATTTATCACATAACTTCTCTGCTTCATCTACGTGGTTCAGTTTTTTATTTTAAAGAAAAAAAAAAGAGGGAAAACCTCCTTCAAAGCCTAAATAATTAAGATATTATTAAAAAAGATCTAAAGAAAAGCCACATGTCAGAAAAAGGTCTTAAGCCCTTTTTGAGTATTATTTCAAAAAGTCTAACAACTATATCAGTACAACATTAACAACAAAATAAATACACGTTAACAATTATCTTAACAATTAAATCAGTATATGTTAACAACTATATCAACATAACATTAATAATTAAATCAGTACACGTTAACAATTAGAGCTTTTTCTAACATGTGACTTTTATTTGGGCAACAATGTTTTGGTTACTTGAGCCCTAAGAAGATTTTCTCAAAAAAAAAAAAAATTGAAGGGTTAAACATACTTTTACTCTATACATTTTTAACGAAGTTTGATTTTAATTTGTCTAATTTGTTTTTATTGTTTTTTATGTACTATATATTTTATATCATCCAAAGCAGTAGACCCTATAGTTTCATGTTTCATAAAAACTTGGATCCAACAACGTTAACTTCATTAATTTCATTAAGCATAAAGACTAAAATCAAAACTTATTAAAAAAAAATGGAGACATGAAAGTATAAATTTAAAAATAGTAAGTTAATTATGCATTATAGATGGCAAAGTAATTGAGTTTGAATAACAAATCTATTTTAAGTAGAGAAATCAACTTTCAACAATAAAATATAATATGTAACATTTGAATTTATGTTCCGTTTTCTTATTTTCAAATTTGATTTCATTAATTTTGGGTGGATGCAAATTGATGTTATTTGTCCTCAGCACTTCAAAGTAGATTAACGTTTGCTACCAAAAAATGATGTTCTTTTTTAAAAAATAATTTTTAAATTTTTAAAAGTTTTATTATTTCATATGCATATTTAAATGCCATCTCCCATATGCATATATTAAAATAGTATTAAAATATATATATATATATATATATATATATTAAAATAGTATTAAATTATTTCTTAATATTAAATGTTTGAGACGTCACATTTGGGAGTGGTGAGAATATTGAAATGAGACGTAATGTGACTAAGAATCAATGGTTCAACTCTCCTTAGGTACGAAAAAAAAGAAAATAAAAGAAAAAGAAAGCCCAATTTAAGCATTTTAGATGTAGGATTTTTCATGCCATTTGATGACCACTTTACTTTTTTTTTTCCTTTTCCATTTTTGATTTTTTTTTTTTCATAATTAAATGGAGGAGCAGGAAGAAGAAGAAAGATTCACTCAGAAAGGGAAGAAGAAGAAAGAAAGGAGGAAATCTTAATTTTTCCATCTATGGAATATTTGTTTCCCAAAAATATCATTTCCGTAAAAACATTTATTCTTTTTCACTCCCTTTTCGCCATTTCCATAAAAATAGTTCTATCATAAAAAAGAGGGCCTAATTTTCTTTTATAGTGCATAAATAATGTAAGGTTTTTTTTTTTTTTTTTTTTTTGGGGGGGGGGGGGATTTCCAAATTCGTATAGAAATATGAAACCATTTCAGTAAGTGAAGAATCCATTAGAAACCCATTCAAAGAAAAAAAAAATTGATAAAATAATTGCAGGGCCGTAAAATATATATCTTTTTTTCATATAGAAAATGTATAAAAAGTAAAGCAATATTGAAGAAGAGGACAAACTATATTTTTAACTTTTTTATCCCATTAGTTGTTTTTGACAAAAAATACTTAAGAAAATTATTGTGTACCCCATTAGAAAATTAAAATTGGGAATAGTAAAATTGAAACAGATAACATGTGCATATTTCAGTCAAAATATAGGCTGTATATGAAAGAATGAATATTAATATATTTTATGAACAAAGCAGAGAATTCTGAGGCAAATTAGATTTTTTTTTTTTTTTTAAATGAAGATAAAGCTGTGGATCAAGTTTGAACATTGAGTCATGTCACTTTTTTATTTTAACTAACCTAATATAATATATTTGTGTAAAGGAGTTGACTAAGTCACCAATATGCGGTAGACATTATTTGACTAATGCATGAAATATGTTTAGGTCAGATTAATTTATAAAATATATGAATAGATTAAAGAGATATGGAAAGATTACATCACATTGACTATCATTATTTTACATTTATTGTTTCATTTATAGACGCTTATATGGATTTAGGAGAATATTCCGTAATTGAATGATGTAGAAACTATGAAGCATGCAATTTCTCTTAAATAGTATTCATCAGTTGATCATTAGTATTCATTAGAAGGTAATTAAAATTAGTTCTTTCTTGTAAAATATAAAAATTACTCTCAATAAAAGTTATTAGTTAGATGGGAGAGAGGCCCTACCGCTAGATTTCTCCGGATTTTGAGTTCAAGTTTCAGATAAGACACTCAAATTAGAAGAGCAGTCATGAACCCTAAACACAGTACGACAAATGATAATATAAAATAAAATTTATTAGTTGGATGAGTTTACTTAATTAATTAGAAAGTTGTATAGCTAGGAGCTTCAAATAGATGCTGATGCTAATGCTATTTACGTAGATATGTTCCGTTAGATTATAGAGTTATTACTTGCAACTATTTTAGACATATGTGGCCTATTGATTATCCTTTTTTTTTTTGTCCTCACGTTTTCCGTGGCCTTTCCATTAAAAAATCTCTTAAATAAAATTATGTGTTCTACTTTGGGTTGAAGTATAACTTTATTCGGGAAGTTTTCACTTAGAAACAATGTAACTTTGAAAGTTTTTTCACGTTTAATGTTATTCTTAAAATATTAAAATAGAGTAATGTTGCCCTTGATTATTAAAAAGTTAACAGTTGAAGTTAATTTTTTAATGGCCAATGTTAGCTTTTTAACAATATGGGGCAAAGTTAATACGTTTTGAAAACTCTATGGTGATATTAAACCTAAAAATATTTTCACGGTAACATAGCTCCTCAACAAATACTTTCAGAACAAATTTACATCTTAATCCTTTAAATTTTATGCATGTTAGAATTTGTGTCAGGAGATATTTTTCTTTCCATTGCGTGGAAAGAATTACACTATTTAAACTTCATAGTGTTTAAAATATGATGAATAATACTCCCTTCTATCTTTAATATAAGAATTAGTTGTGGGGTTAAATATAATCCTAAATATAATACATGAATTCATTTTGCCTCATATATTTATTATTTTTCCCAAGCTTATATAATCTAGTTTCTTTTTCTTTTTTTTTTCTTTTTTTTTTGCCAACATATAATCTAGTGTTATACGTTGATATTTTATGGAGACAATGTCACATTTTTTTCAAACTAGCTAATTTTTAATTTTATTCATCTACCCAAACTAGTTAAATATTTTTTGATGTTAATGACTGAATATGGTAATAAAGATTCATTAACTTAAGGAGTATAATATACTTGTATAAAAGAGTTGACTAAGTCATCAATATGCGGTACACATTATTTGACTAATGCATGAAGTATGTTTACGTCAGATTAATTTATTATATATATATATATATATATATATATATATATATATATATATATAAAAGAGATATAGAAAGATTACATCACATTGCCTATCATTATTTTATATTTACTATTTCATTAATAGATGCTTATATGGATTTAGGAGAATTTTCCGTAATTGGATGATGTACAACCTATAAAGCATGTAATATCTCTTAAATAGTATTCATCAGTTGATCTTTATT
Source organism: Acacia confusa (assembly GCA_037074495.1). Taxonomy (NCBI): domain Eukaryota; kingdom Viridiplantae; phylum Streptophyta; class Magnoliopsida; order Fabales; family Fabaceae; genus Acacia; species Acacia confusa. Next base: position 6,660,030 of record CM073504.1, on the reverse strand, counting down.
ACTAATTATAAGGTAATTAAAATTAGTTCTTTCTTGTCAAATATATAAATTACTCTCATTAAAAGTTATTAGTTAGATGGGCGAAAGGCCCCGCCACTAGATCCCTAAGCTTCAAGTTCGAGTTGCAAATAAGAGCCATAAACCTTAAACATGACGGCAGACGATAATTAAAAAAAAAAATTATTAGTTCGATGAGTTTACTTAATTGGTTAGAAAGTTTTATAGTTAGGAGCTCCAAATAGATGCTAATGCTATTTATGTAGTTATGTTCCTTTAGGCCCCGTTTGGTACAGGGAAGATTTAAGGAGGAAAAGGAACTTTGAGGAGGGAAAGGAAAAAAATTGGAGATTATAAGAGAATTTAAAAAGTTGAGCTGTTTGGTAGATATGAGAATGAAACTTAAGTAAAGAAAATACAAAATGTTTGGTAGGAAGAAAATGCAATTGGTTAAGTAGGAAGGAGAGGTAAAATACCTATAATGCCCGTAAAAAATAAAACAACCACACCTTCTTCATTGCTTTCATCTGCGACCTTCTTCCTCATTCTCATCTACGACCTTCACTTCTGTCAACGGTTGCCAACACCCTCTCCTCCATCCACCATCGTCAACGCCCTCTTGCTTCATCCCTCACACAGCCGACACAAAACAAATTTTTTTTAAGAAAGTGTTAGATCGATTGAAGAAGGGATGGTGGGATTTGCAACAACTATGTGTGGAGGAGGAGGAGGTGGCGACGGCAACGGCAAAGGAAGACACAAATTGATTGTAGAAGAAGAGGAGGGTTATTGGGAATTTCTTAAGACAAGTTTTGTTATCCCCAAAATGGGTATATTTTAAGAAGTAACTATGGCACTCCTAAAAAATAAACCAGCCAACATGAACAGTCTCCATCTAAATTAATTCCACTATTTAGCAAATTATAATAGACGTGAACATAAGAAGCAGAAAATAGTACCGGTACTCCTCATAAAATAGAAATCATATGACTGTGAATGTCTGAAGGGGCAAAAGTTAACTCAAAAAAGACATATTTATGAATAGTCAGATTGTTAATCAAACAATTATGAAGATCAAGAAATTCATTTGTTTAGGGAAGGGCGTCCAACCTTATAACAGAAAAAGCAAGTATGATCCCAATATTGAATGTAGAATATAGAAAACAAACTATAATTAGCAACAACAACAAAATAGAAAAGCTACAAATTAGCAATAAAACAAATCAATATGAAACATCCATACTTATGGTGGTGCTGATACAACAAATTTTACAAAACATACCTGATCCTCAGTATTATAACTTGTACACCCACAAATGGCATTAAGAGGAGAAGGCTCTTGCAGTGCTCAAATTGAAGCACTCAATCATAATTCCCTTTGGAATATTTTCTTCCTAAATAGTACTATGTTACTAAAATATGCATATCAGTATTATTCTTTTAAAAATGGTTAGTGAAAGTGAAGCAATTTAATGCACACAAATGTCTAATTGGTTCCACTTGAAGCAATATGATGTTAATTTTCATTTAATGCAAAATGGGTGAAAACAATTATAATAATGCAATTTGACCTTCTCAAATGCTACATAACATATTCTTTTAAAAATGGTGGGATCTCATCGTCTTCCTGGGAGAGACATTTTAGAGACAAAAAAGCCCCTTATATGAGCTAAAGCCAAAGGTTCGATCTGAAGGTGGCAATGGTGTCGTGGTGATATAGAGGAAGACAAAGGAAGACGGTGGTGGTGTTAAATCTGTCGACACTCCTCTCTCTCTCTTTTCCTCACTTAATCTCTGTCCCAAGGTCCGATCTGCTCGACAGCTATGGTGGATGAAGGAGAGGTTGCTGACGATGGTAGATGAAGGAAGATGATGGTAGATGAAGGGGAGGGCGCTGAGTGAAGTGTGTAGGAAATGTAAAGGAGACAGACCTATGTACATTTTGATCTTTGGTCTAAAGAGACAAACTCATAACATAGGCGATGAAATTGGTTTTTTTTCCCTGTACATTTTGCTCTTTTGACCATGTACATGTATATGTTGAATCAACTTCTGTGTTCTTATGTTTTATGTATAGGGTTGTGTGGAGGGTTGTAAGTGTGCATCATTGTAATTTGTGATTGAATTATGGTCTTTGACATGGGGTTGTAAAATCATGAACAACTTTGTTATGTTTAAAACTATGTCAATGGCTTGTGTGTTTCTTTGTCAAGAACAACTTTATTATGTAAAATCCAGAAGAACTTTGTTATGTCAAAACAAGAACAACTTTGCTATTTATCAATATTATGCATGAAACAATTTTCAATCAATTTCTATGTTCTGGTGTTCTAGTAATCTACGTATAAGGTTATGAAATATTGAACGACTAAGTTGTGGCTCTGAACGTGGAGCCTTTCTCATTACATAACTTAAGCCACTGTGAGGTTTTGCATTCAAACAAAAGCGTTTTGTTGCATGTTCCGTTTGAATGTAAATATTTCATTCAAACCAAGTATGCAAAGTTCGAATGTTGACCCACGTTTAAAGGAACATCGAGTCACACGGGACTCAACTTGACGAAATAAGGGCACGCCAAACATGTATTTTTGGAGGAACCCTATTAAGTTCCCTTCCATCGCCTAAAATCCACATAACAAATAGGGCCTTAGAGTATAGAATCATTCTTTGCAACTATTTTAGGCATATGTGGCTAGTTGATTATCTTTTTTTCCTTCACGTTTTCCGTGGCATTTTCATTAAAAATTCTCTTAAATAAAATTAACTGTTCAAATTTTATGTATGTTAGAATTTTTGTTGGAAGATATTTTTCTTCCAACCATGTTGAAAGAATCATATAGAAAAAATGTTACTCTAAAAGCTTTTTTAGGTTCAATGTTGTTCCAGAAATATGAAAATGAAACAATGTTACCATTTTTTGTTAAAAAGTTACCAGTTAACATCAATTTTTAATGGTTAACGTTAGATTTTTAATAGTATAGGGTAATATTGATACGTTTTGAAACTTTTAGAGTGATATTAAACTTGAAAAATTTTTCAGAATAACATTACTCCTCAATAAATACTTTCGGAGTAAATTTGCATCTCTTAACCTTTCAAATTTTATGCATGTTAGAATTTGTGTTGGGAGGTTTTTTTTTTTCCAACTGCCTTGAAAGAATTACCCTTATTCAAACTTCTCAGTATTTAAAATAGGGTTAAGATGCAAAAATACACATGAGCTTTTTTCCCAGGAGTACCTAACACCACATGCTTTTCTTTTGGAGAAAAAATACACATGCGGTTATCATTTTGGAGCAAAAGTCACATCTCACTGTTAAGTTATTGTTCATCGCCATTAAGTTATTGTTCACTTCATTTCTTTCTCTCTTATCACGGTGAACAGTAACTTAACTGCAAGATGTGACTTTTGCTCCAAAATAGTAATCACATGTGTATTTTTGCTCTAAAAAAAACACGTAGTGCTGGGCTCTCATGAGGAAAAAGCTCATATATATTTTTGCATCTTAACCCTTTAAAATATGATGAATAATACTCCCTTTTATCTTTAATATAAAAATTAGTTGTGGGGTTAGATTTAATCCTAAATATAATACATGAATTCATTTTCCTTCATATATTTATCATTTTTCCCAAGCTTATATAATGTTTTTTTCCCAACATATAATCTAGTGTAACATGTTGATATTTTAGGGAGATAATGTCACCTTTTTCCCCCCAAATTAACTCATTTTTAATTTTATTCATCTACCCTAGTTAAATCTTTTTTGACGTTAATGACTGAATGTGGTAATAAAGATTCATTAACTTGTATAAACGTGAATGATAGTGCTCGTCACTTAAAAGTAGTTGAGACTTGAGAGTTTGAATTAATCTTTCCATAAAGTATATTTCATGAGCCAAAGATGAACCAATCTTATAATATAGTAATTGTCACTTGCATCAAGAAGAAGCATATTGACCACAAGATTTAAATAAAAAAATTCTATCATTGATTTAAAAATAATATACTCACTATTAAATTGTACATCGTATCACTAAACTAGCTTTGATCTAGTCTAGTGGATCCGTATACTCAAGTTTATTATAATTAAAAATGAACAGCACCAAGTTGCAATATTAAATTGTCATACTATATAATTGAAAGCAAGAGGTGTTCAATGAGGAAAAATTATTAAAAAAAAAAACCATTATCAGATTATAATTCTAGAAAGTAGCTCGTGGTGATATAATGTTAAAATTTGAAGGCTTGGCTTTGTTCGATTTTTAAATAAATATGTTGAACATAAATTTTTCTTCATAAAAAATTTCCTCTAAGTTTAATAAATGTTGCAGAGTAATATTCAACCTTATTGGAATGGTTGACCTAATATTTTCCAATTTTTTATAGTTAATTAATTATTCAAGAAAGTTAAAATACATAAAGTTGCAATCAAATTTGCTTTCTTATTCTTGCATTACATATGCTTAGACCTTGATCACCAATGAAATTAAGTTGGTGGATTTACTTCAAAACCAACAAATCATAGTAATTTTTTTTTTTATCAAACCATATAGTATATTCATAAATTATATTTTTCCCAATGAACTATAATAAATTAAATACAGAATATGTGAGGCATCACCAACAGTCAATAATTCAAAAACCATTTAATTAAACTTGGTTGTTGGGTTAAATAAAAGGTTTATTTTTATTTTATTCAAGGTTCAGATTTTGTCGATTGGGAAATAACATTATATTTGGAGGATTTTTATCATTTTTCATCCGACAAAAGAAACTTTCACAACCACTGTGAGTTGGGTCAGATGGTCTCGATTTAAATATTAAATAACATTGGAGATTAATATTAAATAGTTATATGAAAATACTTAAAAAGCCAATAAGTGATGTAATTAGGCGCTTGATAAAAGTTTTGAATTATTATTATTTTATTTTTTTTGATAAAGCGTAGTTTCATTCGTGATGAAAAAGTATAATTTACAAAATATTTAAGGAATAAACATACATCCTTTAGAATGTAGGAAAGACCCCAAAAAATATTTCTTGTCTTAGTAATGATTTTTTATGTGGAACGGTTTAACCAGTTTACAATGTAAAGGAAAATCGATGTGGACATGAGAATAACACATTTTAAGGAAAATATTAATGAAAGCTACTTTATATGGTGAAATATAACATCTTGAGAGAAGCAAATTAGGATACGCTAATGAAGGTGGTAACAGGGTAAGAGCATGTTTGGATGGGTCTTTTTTAAAAAAAGACTTTTTTACTTTATTTTTTTAAAAAAGTATTTTAATTAGAAATTAAAGTTATTTGACGTTTGGATACACCATTTAAAAAACACTTTTAAATTAAAAAACTATTTGATTGTTAAATTAGGGAATCACTTTTTTATCAATAAAATCAGTTAAATGGGTATATAAAAAGGTTTAGGGATATGAACTATCATTTTGTTAAAAATCAAGGGTAATTAGTATCAAAATAAATCACTAAAGAATAGTTGGTCTTTTTTTTTTATTCTCTTTCTTTTTTTCGCACTTGCCTTTTTTTTTTTTTTTTTTAAAGCTACAAATTGTAGCTTTGAAAAAAAAAGAAGAGAATTTTGGACTTTTTTTTTGTTGCTTTTGCTTTTTTTTTGAAGCTCTCATCCAAACACATAAATTAAAAAAAAAACACTTTATTTTTTTAAAAAGGACTTTTTCTATAAATAAATAAATAAAACTCATCCAAACGGATTCTAAAGTCTTATCAAATGACTCAGCCTGACTTATTTAAAAGATAGTCTCACTCGTGAGCTTATTTTTGGTGTTTTTACCATTTTTGAAAAGAATCCTAAGTTACTTTAAGAAAAAAAAAAAACACACAAAAATCTGAATGAACAAGCTTTCAAAAGGACAACAATCCTTCAAGCCTGACATTTCCTGGGAGGAAATTTTAGTTTTAATTTATGCCTTTACCTCTGTTAGCATTAATACAATTTCTCTTTCTTATTTCATTAGGCTTTCTAATTCAAGTATTAGTACTCTCTGTTTGTACATGTTAACTTCACTTCCTATTTTGATATTATAATCAAATAGAAGTGACACAGTTAGCTAAAACGTCGGTCTTCACCCTAAAAAGGAGAAGGTTCGATACCCACGAGTTGATGTAAGAGTCTTATTGATGGGTGATCTGGAAATACCTTTGTAAGCTTCCTCACCTAAACTTTTTTATGTAATATATATATATATATATATATCATCTTGTCTTGCATTAAAAAGGGACAAAAAGCAGCGGCACGTCGTCCTTTTTTATTTTGTGTTTTTTTTTAAAAAAAAAAAAATCCTAAATGACTAACGGCCCAAATAAAAAACGGCTAAATCTCTCCATCTATTATATCATCAACTCACTCGCGCAATGCGCAAGTAAATTCAGTTTCTTAAGACATTAATGCTATTTTGTATTTTTAATTACCCTCTGAATTGTAGAATAACAACTTGAACCTTGAGATGTTACTATAATTTATATGTAACCATGTAATAATCTAAAACATCCATTACAACTGCTAAACCACTCACATAACTTGTACCATGGCTCAAACTTAACAATGACAAAATGGCTACTAAACACACACACCCATAACTCCAAAACAAAAATAATAAAAATAGGAACTGATAATGTAGTCATCTATCTCTCTAGTCTTGAAATGGAAGGAGCATGAGCAGATAATGCAAAGCAAAAAGGCAGCTACACAGGCCAAGAAGCAACGATCCTGATGAAACCGAAAGCATAGAAGATGAAGCTAGTGATGATGATGATGCTGCAACAGACAAGATGATTCACTCAATTCAAGTCATAGTTGTACACAAGTATGTTAGAAGTACCTTAGTGTGCATCACTTCTAATATGCTCTTCCAGTCGGTCCTAAATGTAGGAGCGACCAGATGGATTTACTTTTATCCTAAATGTAAGGCTCATATCGACTTTGTCTCTCAAATTTATCATCTGTTCTCCAAATGCCCTTATTAATTGCACTTATCAAGAGGATTTCTATTATGAGATAGTTCCCAAGGCAAATGATTAGAGGAATATTTTAGGAAATCAATGTATATTACTCATATATAACTAACTCCTAATTTTTTTAATTTCTTTTTGTGTATATTTATGATTGATTCATGTAATCATTACTATTTCTGTCTCTACTAGGACCAAAACAAAAGGGTTCTTTTTTTTTCGATAAAAAAATTTTAAGAGAGGGGTTGGGTTTACTCATATTTCAAGAGTAGGGCGCTATGGCTTTGCTCTCCAGGATATACAAAACTGAGAGTACACATGCTTCCACCTCAATCTGCATTTCCACAAGTTCATATCGTCTAGGATGCTTCCTCCAACGCCTTGACTAACTCCAGATTCGAATCCCCTCCTTTTGGTGAGAGTCTCCGATCCCTTTGCCAGTTGAACCCAAGGACGAGGGGTTAAAAGGGTTCTTATTTCTTATAAGTAGAATCAGTAAATGAAGTCCATCATAAAAGTACAACGTAGACACGAGTTTCTTTTAAAAACATAACTTACAACTTACATTCCTTTTCGGTCCCAAGAAAAAAAAAAAAAAAACTCACATTCCTTCTATAATTGACTCATTATATTGGCAATACATTGGGATTCTTTTAATGACTGACTTAGTTTATTGACTCACTCTGTGATAAAAACATATTAGATGAGCAGAAATCTTAAGAATTTAATTCTATCATGTACCTCCACGTGGCAGTTGAACAAATAATTGTTTAGAAACTTCAATTACAAAACAGGGAGCAACAGAAACAAAAATGACAAAATAAAACAGCAGCAGTACAGAACAAGCATCGACAAACCTGGAGGAGGTGGTGAAATTTGATACTTGGGTGGTTTTAATCCAGGATTATTGTTAAAACTGTAAAGTGGAACATGTTAATCCACAAAAATAGCCGTGAAGAAAGTAAACAAAATTATTTGTACCAACCTTAGGGTAGTGAAAGACGCAAAAGAACCATTATTTGGGATATCTCCTGTTAAATGGTTGTTTGAGACATCACTAGATTTCAAAAGTGATCGTAGTGTTAGGATACAATCTAAAGAAAATTTAAGATGAAAGGCACAACTAAATATCTAAATTTGCAATATTTGACGAAAAAGTAGCTTGTAGGAGTAACGCACAGGACTTGCAGAGAGGCAAGAGTAGTTAAAGACATAGGAATGTTGCCTGATAAGTTGTTATTGTTGAGACGCCTGTTTCAGAGAGCAGAAAAAATCAGTGTTTATAGATAATAAAGTAAATCCTTATTTCGATTAGCTTATTTAAAGTGATTTCACATTGTTTGAAGTAAACATGTTCGAAGAGTTCTGCTCGCAGTGCAGGACTAGATATGAGATTCAATTCTAGGCAAACTGAATGGGCCAAAAATTGTAAAAAAAATGTTGGAATGAGTGATTCATCCTTAAGACCAGATTTTAACATCAAGTACATGAACAAAATGGATAATCACATTTGAATTTAACAAATACTGTACAAACCTCCATCACCAATTTCAAGTGATTATGCATATATATATGTACACACAACACACATATATACTCATCAATAATAAATTGTTGTAACTAAGCAAGCTCAATATTATTGAATCAGACAGATGAAATTTGAGGATCCAAAGGGTTAAGCAAAGCAAGACATACAGTTCCCTTAGCTTTTGAAGTTTACCCAACGTGCCTGGGATGGGGCCACTTAATCTGTTGAAGTAGAGTTCCAACCTCACCAAGTTCGTCAAGTTTCCAAACTCGTCTGGAATTGTTCCGCTTAAATTATTGCCATAAGCTTCCCTGTATAGAACAAACAACACTGTTATAAGATTTGAACAAGTATAGAATGCAAAGGATTGAATCCTCTGAAATCTAATAACTAGCTTCCAGTTGGTGAAATTTGAAACAAACAAGCATATCGTTGCTGGCGCTAGTATCAAAATGATAGGCTCTAGTTTGTTCAAAGTGCTAAAATGATTTATCATCACTTTTGATAGACTCTAGGTTGTTCAAAGTGCTAAAATGATTCATCATCACTTTTTAATAGCCAAAAGAAAACAACCCAATAGGTTGCACATCTGAAACCCAGAAGTGGACATAGATGATTAAGGAGCAGCAATTTATTTGACTTATCTTCAGGACAATATAGAGGAGAGAAAGAGAGAATGGTTCCTCAAAACAAGTTGTTAAGGGGTGGGTCCAGGGAGTATTTAAATAGGTAATTGCATCTACAAAAGTTTTTGTGGTAGATGATTGAGGTGGTTTGAATATGTACAACGAAGGCCATTGGATGCGCCATTTAGGAGGGTAGATCAAGTTGTTTGGAGCCAAAAGGGATAGAGGAAGACCGACGAGAACGCACAATGAGGTTACAGAGTGATATCTGTAGTCAACAATTTTTCCCAAGATTTGGTTTTTGACAAAGCACAATTGTGACATTTGATCCATGTAGCCGACTCCAGCTAATGGGATTAAGGCTTTGTTGCTGTTGTATCATAATTAAGAAAACAGTTTATAGACAGCCTACTCAAATAGCAGTATTCTTTTATAATATATCATCTTGTAATAAGCCACTGAAGAAGAACAGAAGAGAATACCAATAAAAATGAGGCAAATCAACCTAACAATTCATATAGGCCCTGTTTGGTACAAGATACTGGAGGGGTTGGTTTTAGTATTAGAACTGAGATTGCCCATTTTGTAATGTTTAGTACGCGGAACCCTACCACTTTTCACAGGGTTGGTTGGTGCCATCATCCCCCTAGTATTGGAAAATTACTCTTGGATCTGAACATTTTGGGACCATATTGTACCTCTAATATTTCACAAATTTCTATTTTGCCCATATGCAAACCTCACCTCTTCATTACCCTCATTCGCTTTTGACAGGTAATCAAGAAAAAAAAGCTTATAGCCATCCTACTCAAATAGCAGTATTGTTTATGATATCATCTTTTAATAAGCCATTGAAGAAGAACAAAAGAGAATACCGATAAAATGAGGCAAATCAACTTAACATAAGATTAGATTCCCAACTCACAAGGTCTGTAAATTTGATAGCTGATCAAGCTGTGGAACCAGTTGACCCGAAAGGTTTGCATTTCCAAGACCACTGTGACAAGAACTCAAATTGATTGTTTACGCCAGGTGCAGTAAGAATCTTAAATTAAGTTCAAATTACTTACATATGGGTCACACTATTGTCACTGTTGCAAGTAACATTAAACCAAGTACAGGGATTTACAAGGGTGGCATCCCAACTTTGGAGAACATTGGTAGGATCAGTCAAGGTTATCTTCCATGCATTCAGTGCATCACCTGTTTTAGAGATAAGTGAAAAACATCCTTAGAATCATCGAGACCCTCTGGCCCCAAATACTAAACCAACAGTAAAAGAGAAAAGAAATTTAAAATTAAACATGCAACTTTGTGATCAAGGAAACACCCAATCTAGGTACAGAGCACAGGCTGAAATATTACAAAAGGACAGTCCCAAGGGAAAAGCCTAATCATTATTTCTCGGTCTATAAATATTACTCAGAAAAATCGGTAACAAAGCACATTTAAAGCATCAATTCACTGGGAACAAGAAATTTCTGAAGTAATTAAAAAACCCCTCAGAGTATCTTCAGATTCAAAAGTCATCATTCACCTTCGGCATTGCCAGAAACAATTAGCACCAAACTAAACCCTAAAACCGCCAAAAGAAGGAACGAACTCATCAATGACGAGATCAATCTCGTCATATCTCCAATCTTCTTCCGCTACATTCCCAAGAGCCTTAGCTATATTATATAGACTAAATTCGCAAAAATGATCCGAATCAAGTTGCAACTTGCAATTGAACTGATAATCCATTTGTCTTCCGAAGAATTTCCAGAACGTTGATTTTTCGTCTGCTATCGCGGCAGAATACCAAAAGTCAACCTTCCTCCAAAACGAATTTGACTTTGAATCAAAAGAAAAAACACTACGAATTGAAATCTCCAGCGTCAGTGGGTCAGTACGTTAAATCACGCGAGGATTTAAGGGACCACATTTACTCATCACTTACTTGCAATTGAACTGATTATCCATTCGTCTTCCGAAGAATTTCGAGAACGTTGATTTTTCGTCTGATGTTGCCGAAGAATATTCAAAGTCAACCTTCCTCCAATAAGAATTTGACTTTGAAAAAACAAAAAACAAAAACAAACGAATTTGACTTTGGAACAAAAGAAAAAAGTACTGAGAATTACTAGTAATATCCAGCGTCCCTGGTCAGTACGGTAAATCACGTGATGATTTACAATGTCTTTGGTTAGAGGGAAGAGTGTGTGAGGAAAAGTTGAGAGAGAAATTTTTTCTCTCATCTTTACAAAGTTACTCATAGCAAATTTTTAATATTTTTAAAATATACTTTTAACAAAAAAAAATATTTTTTTCATTAATGGCAATTTGGTCAATGTACTTCCAAAAAAAAATTTTCTTACCACTTCCTCCCACACCCTTCCCTCAAATCAAATATAGCTAGGGAGCACATGTACTCATCACTTTGATGATCATTAGATTAATTTGAGACAGTTTGGATTTAATTTAATTTATATATTTTATATAATTTTTTATTTTATTATATGTAGAATTAAAAAATAAAGATAATCTTACAACTATCGTTATTAAAAAAAAATGAATTTATCATTTACAAAATAAAAAATTTAAAAATTTAAATTTAAACCTTCCATATTAAAATTTAAATGGCTAAGAAGAACTCATTACAATAATGAGAAATTAAGTTCCCACCATTTGTGATGGGCATGAAATACTAAACTGAGTATTATTGTCAAATTTATGAGTTGACTCTCCAATTTACTGTTGTTACATTTCTACTTTATTAAATTGAGTAAGGTCGCTGGTAAACTCGTGCTAGCTATAAACTAAGTTAAACTCATGAATTCATACATCAAGTATATCATTTTCACATTTCTAACTTTCAAAAATCATGTTAACTTACTATTAAGCTTGTGTTAACTTTTTCAATTTAGTTATACCCAGCGGCTTTATATATGAACTTTATAGAAATTTCTTTGTTAAATATGATAAGTTATGAACGTTGATAGATTTAATTTCAATTATTTAATTATACTTGATTAATACACATTTAATGATAAAAGTAAACTCCTACGAGTTTATGATTCGAGTCAATGATACGAGTTTACATCACTGTTATGAGTTTGCTTAAACTCGCGAGTTTGATAAACTTAAAACCAAGGATATGGTTAGTTGGTTGGTTACATGATGGCTACAACCTTGGCTCCATTTATTTCGATTGGCAATCTAAATAGTGAAAATATTGAATCTAGTTTGGGTTAAAAATCTTTTCTTCAAGAGTAAAATAAGATAAAAGTGGGTATTTAAAGAAAGTTAGAGAGTAAAATATGACAAAATTTGAGTGTTTTAGATTATATTTTAGATGTAACAGGTAAAAAATCAATGAAAAATATAGGTTGTTATGGACTCGTGTAATGGGCCTGATGGATGGAGACCTAATAAACAGGCTTTATGAAAGAATCCCCCAAATCAGGTAAAACACTAATTCCCCTATAATCATGCCTATAATCATGCATAGACAGGTAGTGAAGCAAGCATGATTTGAACATGGAGGCACATGATCAGCACACACAGCAGTAGATTGAAACTCTAGATGTAATCTTTATAAATAGAGGATTACCCATAAGGTATACAGATTTGATTCATCTATTCTAAATACAATCTCACTGTGCATACACCCCACTCCTTGTAGCTATTGTCATTCTTATATAGCACAGTGATCTCCAGACACTTTGTAGTATCCCTTTCATAGATATCACTAAGTAATCTTCTTCTCCTTGATGTTTAAATCGATAGACATCTTGGAGATTATATTTGATCCTATATAAACCAATCACTAGTCCTTTGAGGTTAGACATCTGTGTTTTATGACAGAATACTGGCGCTGTCCGTGGGGAGAGATAAAATTCAATTCCCAAACCACTGAAAATGGCAGCAAACACTAGAAGTTGCAGTTAGTTTTCTCAACAGGATTCGTTGCCGGAGGAGCAACCACAACAGAATCCTGAGCAACTTGTTCAATATGAAACTCGATCGCTCCTGACTACAATCACATTGTGGTTCAAACAGAGGAAAGGACTGCCAACACTGGAACCTGCCAGCCCCTCATAACCAAGTTATCGAGCAAGTCCTGCCGCTAGTCCAACAGCAAAACACTTAGGAGTTTTAGATTGAAAACCCCAACATCCACATGTTGCAACACACGATAAGTGCTCCATTTAGGTGGATGGGGGAAGATATAAACCGCAATAATGCTATTTGAAGGACCAATCGTACCTCAGTTATTCACGGGGACACTGCAAGGAGCTGCACAGTTGTGGTTTCATTTGTTGCAACAAAAGTTGGTACAAGATATGGATAGTTTTGGGCAAAAGTTCTTGGTGAAGTTTGCAACGAGCAAAAAGTAGCTCAAGACTGAGTTTCAACTCGGCCAGGTTAAACAAGTACCTGGGGAGACTTTACAGAGATATTTAGATCGTTTTAAAGACGTAGCTCTACAAGTACCGGGGTTGAAGGAAGATGTTCACCTACATTTGGCCATAGCCGGCCTGGACGACGAATCCTAGCTAAAGAGGTCATCCATGAAACAATGTGTGAACTCCTTGACGAAATTCTGAGATCGATCTAAACAATACTTGGAGTTGGAACAGATGGAAATTGCAAGCTGGGTTAATGAGGGACGAGTTAAAAGTCCACCTCCAAAGGGCAAAGAGCATTAAGGTCAAGGTGGAATTAGATAAAACTCTTGTGAACGTATCCCAAATAGTAAATCTCGAGGGAGTAGAGTAGAGGGAAGATATAAAAGGTATACCCCCCTGAAAGTATCTCGGGAGTAGATCTAGAAGGAGGTCTCATTAACCGAGATGAAGAAAGTCGAACGACCTTGGCCCTTTCAGAATAGGGCTACCATAGACAAATTTTGGTATTGCAAGTTTTATGACCAACACAGACATACGACCGAGCAATGCTGGGATCTAAGGGAAGTTTATCTAGGAAGGGAAACTTTGAAAGTATGTTATCCAAACCCAAGGGTGACAAAACAATAAGCAATCAAATGAAGTTCAAAATAAGAGCTTGGAGAAGAAAAGAAGGGACCAAAAGCATAAAGCCAAGGATAGTGACAACGAGTTCCCTGAAGCCAAATATGATTGTAACGTCATCAGTGGAGGCATTGGGGGTGATGGCGATTCTATGAACCAAAGAAGGAGATATCTGAAGGAAGTCCTCTCAATTTGAGATCACCCAAAATTCAAGCAAGAGTCCAACAAACCAGAACCTCCTGTGCTTAGTTTCACTAAGAAGGATTTGGAGGACGTTGCCCCAAGGCATCACGATGGATTGGTGATAGCTGGAATGGTGGTCGACTATATGGTACAAAAGATTTTTATTAACAACAACAGTGTTGAGGATATTATCCTTTGGGATGCATTCAAGTGTATGAGGTTGGACCCAGCAGATTTGAAGCCATGCAAGACAACCGTGACGAGTTTCAATGGGCAAGACACTCGTCCTAAAGGTTACATAGATTTGAAGCTGACACTCGGAGCGAAAGAGGCCTTTAAGTCGGAAAAGGTCATGTTCGTGGTGGCCGACTTCCCACCACTATACAACATAATCCTTGGGAGACCAACGATATACAATTGGGATATGCTAGTATCCACAAAGCACCAGAAGTTGAAGATGGTCAATAAAAGCGATCAAAAGGAGTCTCGACATTGTTACTATGAGTCGGTTAAAGGAAGTAAGGATGATCCATCCTCTTCTAAAACTCAAAAAGAGGGGAAGGAAAAACTCTTGAAGGAGGGTATCTATTTGGTAGAGCTGGATTTGAGGGAGGAAGATAAAATCCTAAGAGCTGAGCCAAATGGGGAGATGGAAGATATCATCCTGGGCAATGAGCCAGCACAAGTTACCATACCTGTCGAGTTACCAAAGTTGGAAGACTTTCTCAAGAAACATAAGGATGTGTTTGCATGGGGACCATTTGCCATACCTGGGATAGACCCCGAATTCTGTTGTCACAGATTGGCTATACACCCAGGATCAAAGCTGATGGCTTAGAAGAAGAGGAAGCACGACCCGAAGCGAGTAGTGGCCTTAGAGGAACATGTAAAGGAGCTGTTGGGAGCCAGGTTTATTCGAGAGGTACAATACACCACATGGCTTTCAAACGTTGTCATGGCCAAGAAGCCCAATGGCAAGTAGAGGGTCTGTACCGACTATAAAGATATGAACAAGGTATGTCCCAAAGACGCATTTCCAATGCCTAATATTGACCAATTGGTGGATAATTCTTTTGGATTTCAACTCATTTCCTTTATGGATGCATATTCAGAATATAATCAAATCGCCATGCACCCCGAGGATCAAGAAAAGATAACTTTCATCACTGAGAAGGCAAACTATTGCTACAATGTGATGTCGTTTGGTCTGAAGAATACTGGGTGACGAATCGGTGTTTGAAGATCAGCTGGGAAAGAATGTTGAAGTATACATTGACAATATAATTGTCAAGTCAGCCAATTCGGTGAGCCACGTCCATGATTTGCAACAGATGTTTGATAAGTTGTAGGTTCATCGGATACGGCTAAACCCGACCAAATGTGCATTCGGAGTCCCTTCAGGCAAGTTCTTGGGCTTCTTGCTGACCCATAGAGGAATTGAACCTAACCCAAGGAATAGAAAGGAAGTGCAGCAACTCACGGGAAGATTGGCTGCATTAACTCGGTTCTTACCAAAGTCAGCTAAGAATTCACTGCCATTTTTCAAGTTATTGAAGAAGGAAGCTAAAGACAAATGGAACTTGGAATGTGAGGTCACATTCACAAAAATTAAGCAATGTTTGGCAGCCCTACTAGTATTGTCTAGGTTGGAACCTAGGGAAACCTTGATCCTGTATTTGGCCATGGGCGAAGAGGCGGTGAGCACGGTGTTGGTGTGAGAGTCAAAGGAGGGTTAAACGCCAGTATACTTTGTAAGTCAGGCTCTACAGGGCTCAGAGCTGAGGTACCAGAAGCTAGAGAAGATGGCTTTTGTGTTGCTCATCACGATAAGACGACTATGACCATACTTTCACGGCCACTCAATAATAGTTAGGACAAATTAGCCAATCCGGAAAGTCTTACACAAGCCAGACCTAGTGGCAGAATGATCAGTTGGGCCATTGAATTGTCCGAGTTTAACATAACCTATGAATACCAGAACGCCATCAAATCTCAAGCCCTGGTAGATTTCGTAATGGAGTTAACTCCATTTGGTGAAGGGGATGTGCAAGATAATACCACATGGAAGTTATTTGTCGACGGATCGTCTAATACAAAGGGAAGTGGAGCCGGAATTACAATAGAGAGCCCAAAAGGAGTTTCCATCAAACACTCCCTGAGTTTCACCTTTTGGACTTCTAACAATCAAGCCAAGTATGAGGACCTTATTACTGGGTTGGTTCAAGCTAAGGAGAATGCAGCCAAGAGAGTGCACGTTTAAACCGATTCACAGTTGGTAGCATCCTAAATAGATGGAATGTACCAAGCCAAGGGGCCCCTCCTAATCAAATACCTGGGAAAAGTCAAAGAAATTATTGTCTATTTTGACAATGTGGTGGTGACACACATCTCAAGAGGAGATAACACCAAGGCGAATATTTTATCCAAGTTAGCTAGTACCCAGAGTGCGTGAAATCATTGAACAGTAATCCAGAAAAGTTCATAAGAGCTGAGTTGTGTCATGATGATCTCAGATACTAATGACTGGAGGAAGCCAATTACTAATTATCTCGAAAGAGGTGTCCTTCCTAATGACTCGATCGAAGCAAAGATGGTAAGAGCTATAACGTCTTATGCAATGGTAGATGATCAGTTGTACCGCAAAGGTCTTCATTCTCCAATGTCAAAATGTATTAACTCAAAATAAGCCAAGTATGTTTTGGTCGAGATTCATGAGGGCATCAATGGGCGATATATGGGTGTTAAGGCGCTAGCATGAATGGTTGTGCGAGCTAGCTACTTTTGGCCAATTATGGCGACAGATTTTAAGGAACATGTCCAAAAATGTAAGAGTTGCCAAAAGCATGCCAAAATTATATGGTCTCTACTAGCAGAGTTGAAAGCTATCTCAGCTCTTTGGCCATTTTACAAGTGAGGCATGAATTTATTGGGTCCATTCAAGATAGCCTTAGGACAATTGCGTTGGTTGATAGTGGCAGTTGACTACTTTACGAATTGGATTGAACCTAAACCACTGGCCACAATAACCTCAGCTCGGGTGTAGAAATTCCTCACAAGGAGCATTATATCTTGATTTGGGATCCCGACGGAGATAATCACGGACAATGATACCTAGTTTATTAATATGGGTTTCCAAAAGATGATATCCAAATTCCATATCACCCAGCATTTGGCCCCTGTTGAACACCCGCAATCAAATGGCCAAGCAAAAGCTTCAAACAAAGTCATTTTCGACGGGCTAACAGAAGAGGCCAAATCCGACTGGGTGGAGCAGTTATACTCCATTTTATGAGGATACTTGACTATAATTCAAACGACCATTAGGAAAACCCTTTTTAGGCTGACATACGGATGCGAAGCAAAGATCCCAATGGAAATAGGTGAACTCTCATGGAGGAGAATTAAGGCTCTACAGGAGGAGAATTAAAGCTCTACATGAGGAGAACGACAATAACAAAGCCATTGCAATCGAGTTGGGCCTAATTGATGAAGTCAAAATCATGACACATTGTTGAGATATCGCTGCCAAACACCTCATTGCAACCCGATACAACAAGAAGGTGAGGCCTTGGTCGTTTGAGAATGGCGACTTGATCCTTCGAAGAGCCGGCATAGGCAAAAAGAATCTTGTGACGAGAAATTGGCTGCAAACTGGGAAGGTCCTTACCGAGTTAAAGAAAAATTGGGTATAGGAGCCTATTTGCTTGAGACCCTAGAAAAGAAGGCGATCAAGAGAGCATAGAATGCGGATAAGCTAAAGGCTTACTACAGTTGAATCTGAATTCCACAGAGGCTACATAGTCGTGAGTCTATTTTGAGGTGACATAGTCACGAGTCTATTTTGAGGCAACTTAGTCACGAGCTCATGTAAAATCCTTAGTTGGGTTAATACGACAGCAATATCGTCAAGTCTATGTAAGTTCCTACGGGAATCAATTGCAACGGCAATGTTGTTAAGCCTATTTGAATAAATGAATATTGGGTCAACGAGCCCATTTTCAGAAATTATTTGTGACAGTTTTACCGCTCTATTTAAAATCCTTAATTAGAGTTATTTGCGACGGCAATGCCGTCAAGTCTATTTAATGAATGAATTGAGGGTTCAAAAACCTTGAGTTCAATTAACAACCTTGTTAAAGGCCCATGAAGTCGACATATAATGATGTAGTTTGAGTTAATAAAAAATAGTTACACCGACCCTGATCAAGTTGGATTGTTTGAAATTTGATTAAGGAAAACCAAACTTGAAGGCGTAATGAGTTCATTATTATCTCAGATTACATTATTTTATGCAAGATAACGCGAAGGATCAATTAAAGTGCTTGTTGATGCAATGACGGTGAATCAAAGGAATAACTTGGAGAGCCATCCTAATAAATTCTTTCAATATTTTCTAATAGAGAATATTTATAGCTGTGATAGTTCACTTCTTAAGAATACTTGGTCCATTTCATTTATAGGAAAAAGGTACAAATATAGTCCAGGTTACTAACCCGGACACCCAAAAAAACAAATTTGTTCTTCAATAGTTGGTGGAGCTCATGATTTCAGCTCAACGGTTGATTGGCCTTCTTCACCTTTATCTTGCTGGCCATCCTCCAATTGGCTTGTTGATTCCTCAACAACCGACTTATCAGCGGTAGGTGCAGAAGGGTGAGGGGCAGAGATGAATTGCCCATCCTCGTTAATGTACGCTTTGAAGCTAGCACTTGAGGTGTTCAACGTAACAGTCGGGTTCAGATAAGCCACCTACTCCAAAGCATTGGCAAAAGCATCCTCGGCCTCACTCCTCAGATCGGCTATGTCGGCATTGGCAACTTTGAGCTTCTCTTCAAGCTCTTTGTTCAATGCTGTCATTCGGTTCAAGGTATTGACATCCTATTGTTGCCTTTGTTGCTCGGCAACAAGATCTAACCTTGCAGTCTGGACATTTTCTTGGAGAATAGCCACATCTCCATTGGCCTTCTCCTTTGCCGACATAGTGACCCGAGCATCCTTAAGGGCCTTGTTCTTTTCTTCTTCCGTCGCCTTTACTACCAGCTCCTTCTCTGTAGTTACAGCTCTCAGCTTCTCCTTGGTGCTAGCCCATTTATTTTTAAAGTGGGCCGTGGCTTGAGCCAATCCTATCGCCCTTATAACATTGCGTTCAATTTGGATCAACATATCATTGTCAGCTACAGAGATACGCTCGGCTTTGAAAAAGCCTGTCGAAGGACGGATGCTAGGCCGACTGTCATTACCCATTCTGTGCTCCTAGAAATATGACTGACCGGGCATGTTAGGAGGAGGTGGAGTTGGGTTGGATGGCTGAGATGGGGTTGAATAAGAAGGAACTATGAGGGTCTTCGAAGTTGGCACAGGGGCGGTTGAATCAAGGGTGCTGGTAGCCTCAGGAGCCGAGGTGCTCTTGGTAGTTTTGGATTTCTTAGGATTGGAGGGATGCTTACCATTCTCGGCCTCAGGATTGCTTTGGTTTTTTGTTGTTGGCCTGGGCTCTGGGGCGGCCTCTTCTTGTTCCACAATGTTCATTTATGGTGGCCTTCTTCCCATTTTTGCTTCTGCAAGACAAACACAAAATAGTTAGTAAATTATCAGGAAATCAAGAAACATTTAAACACAGCAGCCAAGAACAGTGTTCTTACTCACCACGGTTCTTCTTCTAACTAGAGGTGTCTCAATGTAATCAGCTGAATCAATGAGACCCATGTTTTCCCTAAGCTCATTAATGATAATTATTCCCTCATTTTCAACGGTAGTCAGGCTATTTAATTAGGGGTTAAAGGATTTAAGGGAAAGGCTATGGTAATCACTTGTCCAGTAGAGGGGGAATCTCCCCTTCACTCCCTTTAGATCGGACGATTGAAGGAACTAATGCTCATGCTCGAGTTCGGCGACAACCTTGAAGAAGACGGGCTTGAAAGCTTTAAAAGAGTCGGTAAATGGTTTGAAAACTTTTTGATCTTGGACACTCTTAAGTGAGGTCTAAGTAAATTCTATCGGCTTTCCTTTAGAAGTATATGAATCTAAAGGGGAAAAGAAATAAAAGAACATGGGCATGGTACAGGTTATATTTTGATCCACACAAAGGTTCTTGAAGGCTATGGCAAAGGCCCAGCCATTAGGATAGAGTTATGTGAGAACGAGATGAAGGTGGTTCAAAAGGCACATTTGGAATTTGGAAAACAAAGGAAGTTTTAAGCTGAGATGGGTTATTAGATCTCGATAGAGGAAAAACAAGTGGGGATTAGTGTCCCTAGCTTGACAGGAAGTAACGGACTCGATTACTTGGGGTAAACGTAAGGTATACCCCTCTCCATCAGAAAGTTAGAGTTCAAGAAAGTCTTTTACAGTCATTGTACTACTAATATTTAGCGCAACGTTGCTCACTATGTGTGAACCTGGACTATAGGCAACTTGTACTGAATCGCCAGAACCTGACTCTCTCATCACAAACTATTTAGTAGGGCGTGAGGAGGACGCCATCTATACCAATAATAAAGAAAAAGGGAAGAACTCAGAAAATGAAGGTATACTTGACGATGTAAACACACCTCAGTGAAAATTTAAAAACTCCAGTCCGAGTTGACTCAAGTTCACAGAAGCCTGAATGACGGGAAAAACAAGGTTGTGTTGGCAGTTGGCTAAGATCAAGTCGGCCTCCCTCTCACGACCGAGTTTGATGATTTCAATACTCTTATAACAACATTCGTCGTAAGGCGTTAGGCCCCAAGTTTGAAATGCCAGAATGGGGGTACTTTGAATTGAAGGATTATTAAGGTCATGTCAGCAGTTAGCCAAAAGCAAGTCGGCCTCCCTTTATCGGCCGAGTTCAACGAGGGTTATGAATTCAAAACAACAATTGTCGCAAGCCATTTGGCCTTGAGTTTTGGAAGACGTGATAGAGGTACTTGGATTCAATTCTATGTTTGAGGATGGACGAGAAGAAGACTTAAAAAATACTGGGACAATCGCTTTAGACACAAAAGTAGTCGGTGTCTGTGGTTGGATATTTCTCCTAATCCTACTCCCTTGGGATTTAAGCAAGTCTGCTTTGATCGATTCCTCAGGATGAGGTATGGACCAAAATCAGAAGCTTGCCTTGTCAGAGACTTGCTTAACTAATTCTATGTCTTCTATGGGGATGGGCATACCATACATGTCTAAAGGAATGTTAGGGTTTGGGTCCATTAAGCCCTAATCGAGAAAGGAAGGGTGATGAAGTTTGAAGCCCCAAGAACACTAAAAGCTTACCCAAGAGATTCCAAATCCTAGAAATCAACTGAGGAAACTACCTAAACTGTTTCTAAATGAATGTGAATGAAGAAGAGTGAAAGGTAACTGTGAAAATGAACAAGACAAGAAAATGTCGAATTGTTATATGATTATGGGAAGGTTTGAGGACAAAGAAGGCTTTGTGAAGGAAGTTCGACATAAAGGAAGTTCTGTCTAAAAAGTCAAGAGCAGGCTTCGAGCGTAAAGTGTTAAAGCAAATAGTTTGTAGAAATATATAGGCGATGAGAATTTGAAAAGTCAAGGATAAAAATGCCAACAGTTGTGAACTCGAAAGGTTAAGAGCAACAATGTCAGCAGGCACAGAGAATTAGATTAAAAACCCTAAAAAGTGCAATGATGATTGATGCAAAGAAACGTGGGCATTAATTGCATAAAAAAACCGAAGGCGGCTGGTGTGGCCACTACTTGAGAAATGGCGGTTACACGCTAAGGCGCAAATAGTTGTCAAGTTTATTGAAGGGTTGCACCTATTCGTATGCCGACACGCTTACATGATACCTCGAATTAGGGGCAGTACATGGCAAGGGTTGATAACTCATCAG
This sequence comes from Acacia confusa, assembly GCA_037074495.1. Classification (NCBI taxonomy): domain Eukaryota; kingdom Viridiplantae; phylum Streptophyta; class Magnoliopsida; order Fabales; family Fabaceae; genus Acacia; species Acacia confusa. The sequence continues at coordinate 6,637,855 of CM073504.1, read as the reverse complement.
GCTGAGTTGAAAATTACAAAAATAATCCTGGTCACCATAAAAGTAGAGTGTGGAAAATAAACTCGGCAGGCATGCCATGGGGCCAGGTTGAAAGCTAACTTGGATCCAAGAGGTCTCAAAGTAGCTGAATGGGAGTAGCTTGGATAAGCAAAGTTCGATATAATCAAGTAGTTAATCTCGGCATCTCAGAGACCTGATATACTAAGCTTGGGGGCAATTGTTATAGACTCATGTAATGGGCCTGATGGATGGAGGCCTAGTAAACAGGCTTTATGACAAAATCCCCCCTAATTAGGTAAAATGTTAATTCCCCTATAATCATGCATAGTACAAGTAGTGGAGCAGACATGATCTAAACGTGGAGGCGCATGATCAGTGCATACAACAGTGGACAGAAACCCTAAAGGTAATCTCTATAAATAGAGGATTACCCACAAGGTACACAGATTCGATTCATCTATTCTAAATACAGTCTTACTATGCACACACCCCACTCTTTGTGGCTATCGTCATTCTTGTGTAGCACAGTGATTTCTAGACACTCTGTGGTATCTCTTTCATAGATATCGCTGGGTAATCTTCTTTTCCTTAATGTTTAAACCCATAGACATCTTGGAGATTATATTTGATCTTATAGAAACCAATCACTAGTCCTTTGAGGCTAGACATTTGTGTTCTACGACAAAACATAGGTGTTGGTCTTTAAATGGTTTGTGACTTGTTCTGTTTTAGTGTAAAGTTTTGAATTTAAGCATTGAGTTTTGTAGGCATGTGATATGATCCAACTCAATGAAGTAAGTCAAGTCTTAAAGTATTAAATGCCTGAAATGAAGAAAAGTATGTGACAGAAAAAAACAGAGGAAGTCACAAGGGATCTCATAAGCACACCAAATTCTTATTATTGCTTGATTTTAATTATTGGACAACATTTTAAAATTTATTATGATTCTAAATATAAGACATAATTTACATGTTTGTCAATATTGATCCTAAATATATATTGATGCTACATCAACAATAATCAAGGAGGATAGAGAATGATGGAATTAAGAAAGATGCTTAGGGTGGCTTGGAAGATACATGTCATATTAACTAACCCAAAAAATTTTCTTAATCTAATTAAATTAGGTAAATATGTCTTATATTAAGAACATGAGTGGTATTATTTTTTAATCTTTTATTTGGTAAGTAGAGCCGAAAAATCGAGCCGTATCTGTAGGGTCAACCTGTTTAAAACCTTTTTAAGTCAAGAGCCACGTTTATAAATTGAAGCCTCCAAAAAAAGGGGGCCTAACAAGGGTCAGCCTGTAGAACTGATTGCTTAAGAGGGAGAAGGTCGGCGACTGAGCCCATTATTATTTTCTTTTTAACAATGGCGACCAACACGAATACTTCCTCCCGTACCCAATTAACTCTCCAACTCTTTTTTACCAAAAAAAAAAAGAAAGAAAAAAACTCTCCAACTCCTCTCTTTCTCTCTTACCCTCTCATTTCTTCTCCACCACCCTCCCCTACCAACTCTTCGCCCCTGACCTCACCATCTCCTTCAAAATCCAGTTCCTCTAACAAATCACATGTAGTCTCTTCCTTTAAGTCACTCTTGAGCTTCCTTCTTTCAATCTCCGATTCTTCCTCATTAAAGGAAGCCCCTTTATCACCATCGAGGTCATGTGACAGACCTTGGTTTCTCTCTCTACTGTCTATGGCATTTTGTTGTTCTCCTCCAACGATTCTCTCATGAAACACACCATTAGGCTTGATAACAACCAGACCTGGTTAATCTATGCTTCTTCGGCGGTTCATTTCAGGCGCACATTGTCATTGGAGATTACCTCCAATGATGGGTTTTCTGGGATCATTCAAATTGCTGTGTTGCTCGATTTAGAGAATTTGAAATCTTACGAAACTATCAATTCAATTCCTGTTACCCTTTTCCGGCCACACTGCCATAAAGAAACCCTATGGTGTTGGGTATGAATTTCAAAAATGCTATATCACCTACTTCATACCATTTTTTATGATTTCAAGTACAAAAGCATTGACAATGACCTTGTCAGAGCTTCATGGGTTTTGAAAATAAACCCAATTCCATCTTGGCATTCCACTAAGAAAATTGGTTTCCGGCCTGTAGGGCCCTTGCTGAGTCGATCTTTAAAAAACAGATAATTTTCTTACCTTTACCCTATTTCCCAGCTTTATTGGTAAGGAAGAAGGACTTGGCTTATCTCTTTTGCGGAGGTAGGTTCGCTGCCATCCGCTGCCTAAAACACAGCGTATTGGCTCAAAAACACACTGATCCTCTTTTTTTTTTTAATATTTCAGACACTACCGAGTAGTAAAAAGATAATTCAGGATACTAAATAGTACTAAAATTTTTTTCATAATCTTAAAAAATTATTTTAGGATCGTAAAAAAATATTTTAACATAGTCACTTGTACTAAAAAAGATATTTCAGGATACTGACCGGTACTGAAAAAATAATTCATAATTTTAAAAAAATTATTTTAGAATCTTAAAAAATATTTCAGGTACTAATTGATACTTGTAACATCCCAAATTTCTGGGATCTAAATATTCGAATATTGTATGGGGAAAATTTGATTGAGGAATTGGCCTAAATATTAGGGGAATAAATGTTTTATGGCCAAAATAATTATTGGAGATTTAGGTTAATTTTTCTTAATTTATTTTTGGTAAATAAGGATGATTAGGAAATGAATTATGGGCCAATATTGTATCTCATGGGATAAAAACGAAGCCCAACACGTTGGCAACAAGAAGGATACATGAGCCCACCATGCCAAAACACAAAATCCTACTCAGCAAGTAACTGAACTTGGCCCACGTAGAAGGTATAGGTTATCAGCAAAATGAGATTTTGCATTTTCCCCAACCCGACGTGAATGAGAGCAAAAGTCAAAATCAAAGAAAGCAGATAGCATTTAATAAGCAGCAGGTAATTATACTTATCCGAAGCAGAAATTCAGTCGGCGCCTGTGCTTCTCGAGCTCCTCAAATGAATAACCAGCGGACAATGGTTTTGGACCAGCGGGTTTCCATCAGCACCTGGATCTTCAGCTGGCTATTTCATTCGCTCTCCATCCATTCGGTGTCCAAAAAGAAATCGCAGAGAAAGTGTGTGAGACCGAGAGTGAAGAAGAAGGGAGTGTCGGAGGTTGAGAGAGAAACTGAAGCTCAGTTTTAGCTCTGTTTTAACGTTGAAAAACAGAGGAGAATCGGTCTGGTTCATCAACGTCTTGACTGAAGTATAGAAGGTGACAAATACTTCTTCTTTCTCCTTCGTTTTCAGTTACTGTTTCACGCAATAGGAAGTTAAATGAACCTGAAAACTGAACTATATATATATATATAGCTTGCTGAATGTAGTTGCTGAAAACTGAAAATAAAATAAAACAAACAAACAGGGACTGTAGCGTCTGGTTTTGTTGTCAAATGTAGAATAAAAAGGAAACTAAGATAACCTATATATATATATAAAGAGAAAGAAAGAAAAGCGATGAGCTTGCTGAAAACAAAACCAAAAACAGATGGCGTGTTTGCTGTCATTTAAAGGAAAAAGAAGAAACAAAAAGGAGAAGCCGTGAGTTTGTGAGTTTGCTGTGTGAAGAGAAAAAAAAATATAAAACTGAACCTAAAAGAAAGGGTGATGATTTCGTTCTAATGTATGTGTGTGTATAAGACTAAAAAAAAAGGGAGGAAAATGTGGCTGAACAAAAATAAAGAAAAGGAAAGAATATATAAGAGAAGTTTATATGCATGTGTTTTTCCTAAGAGTATATGGGTTAATACAGAAGGAAGCAAAACAAATGAATATATGAGTGTATTAACATGTGTGTTTATGCTTTGCTGCTGAAAACTGAACAAAGAGCAGAGGCTGTTTAGCATCTTATTTTTGTGTCTCTAAATATGGTTTTCATTTTGCTGGGCGTGTATGTATATATGTGCATGAGGTGAAAGATTGAACTAAGTGAATATGTATATGTATTTTGCTGAAGGAAGGAATTAGAATATATATATATATATATATATATATATATATATATATATATAAAGACATGCCGTGAGTTTTCTGCTTATAGGAAAGAGTGGTTTTTCATACTTATATACATTGATAACGTGTGGTCCAGAGAACAGAGAAAAAAAGAAGAAGGAACCGTTGAGTAAGGAAGAGACAAACCTAAGGAAGCATAAAATATATGTATGTATGTGTGTTGCTGTCGAGAGAGAGAGAGAGAGAGAGAGGTTTTGTTTAAAAATTTATATATGTATGTGTATGATACGTGTTCTCTGTTAAAAGAGGGAAGAGTTATTGTGTCTTTATGTCTAGGAATTGATAATAAATAAATAAATACATTATTGATAAATAATTAGTAATAGTTTAAATAAATGAGGAATTATTATTATTATTGGGACTAATAACAATAATAATAGTAATAATGATAATAACAAATAATGTTATTATTATTGAGAAAGAGTGATAATAATTAATAATAAATAATAAAAGGATATTATTAACTGAAAGTGTTAGTATTAATTTATAACAAATTGACCAAGGGTAAAAGGGTCATTAGTGGCTAGGCGATCCTTTAGGATGCTGATTATAAGAGAAATAATACGATGATGATATTATTGGATATCTGGGAAAGTCAGGAATCAGTATCGAAAGGGGAACGTACTACTAGCGCCAAGGTCTAAGGTACGGATACGTAGTGTAACTCTAACTCTTATGCTACTTGTATGTGTTATATGTGATGTTGAGATTATTCATATAGTCATGGATAAGACTGGGTCTTTGGTCATGGACTGTGGCTAAGACTGGGTCTTAGGGCACCATTTTAAATACATTCAGCTTTTATGTGAAAACGGGTTATAGTCTTGGTAATGCCGTATGGATGTTTTCTTAGCGCTGAGGACACGCTCCAGGGCGTGGCATTGGTTTATGTGAAAATTATGTGGACCTTACATGGGTTATGTGTTATGTAGAGGTGAACATTACAATTGTTGTGTGCTTTGTAATTGTTGAGATATAAACTATTACATGTGTTGTGTGCTATGTATGGTTTTATGCTGAAATGTAAATGAATATCTATCATGTATTCTGTTATACTTGAGTATAAGGTTAACTGTTACCTGAGATTCAATGGGCATTGAATCTCAGAATTTACCCTAGCTTCAGGATCAGGAGGATCGAGAGCGGAAGGCAAGGGTAAGCAACATGCGTAAAGACTCGGAAAGAGTTACATTTTGGGATAAGGATATGCGCAAGTTTGGTCGAACCTTTTGGATTACTATAACCTAACATGTCAACCGAGATCACTGCAATGAATGTAAGTTGTATCACGCTTTTATTCCTTCGGGAATTTTAATTAACCAGCATATGTCTGCGCATATGAAATTAGTTACTCAGTTGTCCAAACGCCTAATTACGCTCTCTGTTGTGTTCTACTTTGATCTGTTAACGCCTACACTATGATAAATACACGTGAATTAGTCTAATAAGAACCCTAGGATCATAATTGGACTTCATAATATACTTAGGAAATAGAGGCATTACAACACTAAAAATATATTTTTTGATATTTTAAGATCCAAAAATAATGTTTTTAAGATCTTGAATAATTTTTTCAATATCAATTAATATCAAAAAGTATCTTTTTAATACAAGTTAGTACCCTAAAATATTTTTTTAACATTTATAATAATTTTTTAAAATATTGTTTTATTTTTCAATACCATTCATTATCTTGAAGTGTCCTTTTAGTACCAGTCAGTACCCTGAAATTTTTTTTCAGGGGTCCAAAACTTTTTTCAAGATCCTAGTTTTGTTATCTAGTTTTGTTTGTTGGGTATATATTTTCTTAATCTGCTTCTTTTGAGTTTCAATATGATATAGTATAACACAAAAACAAATATTATTTCAACAAATGGATTGGACTATATGTCCTAATTTATATAATCAACATTTTTACGTATATTGTTTTTTAGACAAATTTTTTTAGATATATTGTCAAATAAAGACCCCATTTTTTATGTCGCCCAAAAAATGTCCCATTGAAGGATTTTTTTTTTTCCAATTTTTACATTTTCCCTTTTTTTTAAAAAAAAATTCCTCAATTATTTTTCAAATGAACAAGCTTCAAAAATACAAAAATCGACCGCATGTCCCTCCTTTTTTTTAAAAAAAGAAATTAATAAAAAAAAATTTCTAAATGCCTAACAACCAAATCTGAAGGGTATAAATCTTTAACCCTTTTCTCATTGAACGACGGTTAAGTCTAAGGGAAAAAAATAATCTCTTATAATGAGGAATCAAAATTCAATTCATATTAAAAAATATGTCCAAATTTAATTCTCAGTAGTACATTAGACATATTGGATTCAATAGAAAGATAACTTAGCCTTGAAAACCTATTCTCGACATCCACGCACAGTACTAGAGCTCTCCAACCATCCCCTTACACCCACACCACACAAGCAAATTCAGCTTATTTTTGTCCTATGTTATATTTATAATTATCCTCTTAATCACAACTTGAACCTTAAAATGTTACTCTCTCTTGACTTTTATACAAGATATATTTATATAGTTGATTTTGATACTAAATATAAGACAAAATATTCATATTTGTTAATCTTTTTCTAATTTACGGTTATTGATGCTTTTTTAACAACAATCAATGAAGGAAAAGAATAAAGAAATTAACAAAAGTGGCTATGATATTTTAGAAAATGAATATCATATTAAATAACTTAATAAACTTCTTTAATCTAATCAAATTAAGTAAATATGTCATATATTAACACGGAGGAGTGTAATTTATATGTAATCCCAACTTGTAACTATGTAATCTCAGCCATCCATTGAAACTGATAAACCATTCACACACCTTGTACCACTGCTCACACATATAACAATGCCAAAATGGCTACTAAACACAACTACTCTAAAACAAGATCAACGTAGTAACTGATAATGTAGGCGGTCTATCTCTCTAGTCTTGAGATGAAAGTAGCATGAGCTGATAATGAAAAGAAAATAGGCAGCAACACAAGACAAGAATTAGCAAGGATCCTGATGAAACCGAAAGATCACAGAAGAAGATACCGATGATGATGATTATGCTGCAACAAACAAGATGGTTCACTCAATTCAAGTCAATTACAGTGTAGGTTTATGCAAGCATGCATGCGAGTTATGATGGAGTATAAGTACTTTTATTTTAGAGGGGGTCACTATTAAAATACTCTTTCAACCCTAAATATAAGAATAATTGAATGAATTGAATTTGCTTTGATCCTACGCGTAAATCCCAAATCCAATTTGTCTTTCAAATTTATAATTAGTTCTTCAAATTTTCTCCATTAGTTGCAATTATTGAGGGGTTTTCATCAAATGATAGTTTCCAATGCAAATAATTAAAAACGTATTTTAGGAAATCAACACATTTTCTCATATATAACTATCTAAACTAATTTTATTAACATTTGAAAAATAGCTATCTAGCTTCATCATCTACTAACGAAGCAATACTATTTGAGAAAACTCACACTAAGGTCCCAGTTAAAAAAATAATTTGAAAAAATTCTTATAACGGATCAATGGCGACTCTTTCATTTGTCAATTACAAGCTATAAGACTTTTTTAATATTATTTTTCTTGGGACTTTATTATGATTTTCCCTACTATTTCTGTGTATCTTTGTGATTGATTCATGTAGTAGAACAAGCATTTACAAACCTGAAGGAGGTGGTGAAATATGATATACTTTGGCAGTTTTAATCCAAGATTATTGACAAAACTGTAAAGTGGTTATAATCAACAAAATATTTACATATAATCCCACAGAAGAAATTTTTGGCCATTAATATAATGCCACAAAAATAGCCTTGAAGAAAGGAAACAAAATTATTTTGTACCAACCTTCTTATGGGAGTAAGAATTGCAAAAGAACCATCATCTCCTGTTAACTGGTTGTTTGAGAGATCACTAGATTTCACAGTGATCACTATGTCAAGAAACAATCTTTATACATTTAAGATGGAAGGTTTAATATCTAAACTTGCATTAGGTTATGAAAAGACAGCTTGCAGGATTATCGCACAGGAATATAAGAGAGGCGACATTTGTCACAGACATGGGAATGTTGCCCGATCAGTTGTTATGGTTGAGACGCCTATTTCAGGGAGCAGAGAAAATTTTAGTGTTTATAGATAATAAACCTTACCATTCCACTACTAGAAATATTCATATTTGCAACGGACTTTTTCTGTTGTTAATGACAAAAATTCCGTTGCAAATGTGATTTTCGATGGAATTTTCAATGGAATTGTTCCGTCTGAAAATGCTCCGTCGGTAGGCGACGGAATTTGTTTTTCCGTTGCAATTTTCAACGGAAACTTTTTCCGTCGAAATTTTCAACGGAATTTTTTCCATTGCAAGCCACATTTTTCCGTTGACAAATAAAGAGATAATAAAATATTTATTTAATGAATTCCGTGGGAAATTTCGATGGAAAAAAATTCCGTTGAAAAGTTTTTCACAATTTGCAACGGAATTGAACTATAATTCCGTCGAAAATTGTAACGGAAAATAATTCTGTTGCAAAGTTCTTCACAATTTGCAACGGAAAATAATTCCGTTGAAAATTTCTTCACAATTTGAAACGGAATATACATATAATTCCGTCGAAAATTGCAACGGAAAATAATTCCGTTGCAAACTTCTTCACAATTTACAACGAAAAATAATTCCGTTGAAAATTTTTATTCAATTTGCAACAGAATATACATATAATTCTGTTGAAAATTGCAACGAAAAATAATTCCGTTGCAAAATTCTTCACAATTTGCAACGAAATAAACATATAATTCCGTTAAAAATTGCAACAAAAAATAATTCCGTTGAAAATTTCTTCACAATTGGCAATGAAATAAGCATATAATTCCATCGAAAATTGCAACGGAAAATAATTCTGTTGCAAACTTCTTCACAATTTGCAACGGAATATCCATATAATTCCGTCGAAAATTTCAACGGAAATATTTTCCGTTGGAAAATTGCTTATCAGTTTGCAACGGAATACAAGTAGAATTCCATTGCAAATAATATTATTAATTTTTAAAAAACAATTGTTTCATATGGATAAACATGAATGTACTTAATAAACATAATAAGTGGATATAAATAATATACATTATATTCAAACTTCTCATCAATGACCAAAAAAACTACGATAATGAAAAGTTTGAATATGTGATAATTTCATACAAGATATATACATCGAAACTAGCATCAATTTCCCAAAACACCATACATAATGAAAAGTAGGGACTAGGTATGAAAAGGAGACATCAATTCTCCTGAAGATGTTCATCAGGGTCTTGGGTTGGTGGTAGTGTCTCGTCATTGTCCACCTGATATTGAGTATCCACGCAGCTAGGACTATACAACAGTCCTTGTGGGATCCTACGCATCATATCATGCATCTCTTGCATTTGCTTCTGCATTTTTTCTATCGTGGTCTCGGAGCGTGCAAGTCGGCTCTTGGAGTCTGCAAGTCAACCCTCAGAGTGTGCAAGCTGATCCTTAATAGATGTATTCTCAGTAGATAGCTGTGTAACCAACTCACGCATCCTATGGTGGTCCTACTGCGAGACTCCATATGGTGTCATGTTGGAGAGACGTGAATTTCTATAAGCGCTTGCTTCAGATCCTAATCCATAAATCCACCCTTTCTTGTTTGGCCCTCCAATAGCCTCCACAAATAGGTCAATGTCTGAATCTGGACTGCTACCATCTTCCCCTGATGTGGCCTGAGTTTGCCTTTCTTCCCTCAACCTTGTGTAGGCTTCCTGCAAAGTTTTACCCATCAATTTTGTCATGTATTAGTGTAAGTAAAAATAATCATGAAATACAAAAGCATACATGTTCCGAAATGGATTTCAATTGTACTTACAGCTGTCAGCACTGCCTTCTCACTTATCCAATTTTGGGGTTCTTTGGTTAATTTGTGAGTATGCTTGTATAACTCCCAATTCTCCTCACTTGGTGGTGTCTCCCCAGTTGCTTGCTATATCAAATAGTTCAAAATATAATGTTTGTGACAGTTTACTCTAACAATTAAAACAATATTTAATAATAGTAAACATTTAATAAGGTTTAACAAATGTGCTTACAATCCGCTTTTTATGCTCAACGTATGATATTGATCCTCCAGCATAATGTGCTTACAATCCGCTTTTTATGCTCAACGTATGATATTGATCCTCCAGCATGTGAAGGTCCACTATATGTAGCCCTGTTTTTCTTATTGATTGCTTCATCGTTAGCCCAAAATTCTTGTAACTTGATGAGTTCTTCTTCTGGAATCCATAATGAATTGCCTTTTCCATATCTTAGGCCATGCATGTGATTCTTAATGAGATCAATTGCCTTTGTCCTAAATGCTTTTTGATATCTTCTTTTATCATCAGGCAAGCATTTATATTTCCCCTGTCAAAAGTGAATAAAATTTTAGTATCCTCAATATGAAACATGTAAAAAATGTTTATATAAAAAAAATATATAGAAGATACTGTAATGTAATTTAGGGTTAGTTTACCATGAATTCCTTATACCAATGTTTTTTAATTGTGTCGGGCACACTCCTGCAAGTCGGCCATGGACCATCATAATTGCGAGTTATGATTTCAGTTATATCACGAATGACAGTGTTGGAATCAAACCTAAAATATGTTATGATACATAAGAAATTATGCCATTACTCGATTACCAACATAAAACATATCATAGTTGTTTCAACATTATCAATAATATATTCTATATGTAAGTAAGAAGAAAACTTACGTCCCTCCATCCATAGTCGGATGAACCCAAATTTGACCATCTGTAGGATCCTTCTTCCCCCATTCTGGAATAAATCCATCAGGCACTGGATCGCTGCATGGATCTAAGTTCTCCCCCTAAACATGTATAGTGATTGACCTTGACTCATCTATGCGGTTGTACATCCAACTCCTATCATCCGAACCTTCCATAGGGTTTAATGTGCTGCAAGGAATGAGAAAATTATTTGAAGCTAAGGGTTAGGTTAGTGTTTGTGTTAGGGATTTATTTTTTTATTTTCCGAAGTATTACATGATCGGGAAACTCCATAAGATAATATAACCAATAACTTTTAATATAAAAGAATAGAGGCAACAAGTTCAAATTCTAATACTACCCATAAAGTATAGGACAACACAATTTATCAATCAGACTTTAAAAAATTATGGATGATGTTAAAATATTAATGACTTGATTATAAAGATTGAAATATTATGACAATAATCATCTAAATGCAATATGCAGTTTCCAGTTCATGAGTTACTTGGATTATGCAGCCTTAATTCCTCTTAATTTATTGACTGAGATCCAACCTAGCTTGCTTTTGGGTGAATGTCAAATGGTTACAAAAAGTGGGACTTTAAATTGTTTACAAAAAGTTTTGGTCAGAATCAAAAACTTATTACTACCAAGTTCAAATCCGTACAACTCATCTCTTTTACAAAGAAGAAAGAGGAGAAAAGATTATGGAATGAGAAAAAGAAAAGAGAACAATTGGATAATATTCCAAGAACATAATTTCAAAACTTTAAAATTTTCATCTACAAGAATCAATCTCTCTATTGGCAATCAACCTTGGCAATAACGATAAGCAAGAAAGATGAGAAGAAAAGTTCAATTAGTTAGTTCAATACACAAATCTTGCAATATATATACATATTTCTTGTATTTCTTTCTTTCTTTCTTTTTCATTTTAGGAACCAATTACGACCAGAACTAGAAGGAGGGTACCTCAGTTTGCAATCTGCACCTTCCTTCAGTTTGCAATCTCCACTAACCCTTTTTGTGAAAGTTCCCGTGACAACCACAAGCGCACCATAAAATCACAATTCAAAAAGTATGATATAAAATCAAATGAAATGGGTTCAGTATGATATAAATCGAGCTTTTGCCTTATGAATATATAAAACCAAGGTTTTGTATAGCTATACAAAATAAGATATGCCAATAGATCTATTGGCATATCTAGATTACCCAACTATCCATGAAAATTGAAAAGACGGGGCGAATGGCAGAACAATGGCATCCACAACATATTAAAACCAGATTTGAAAGCTTCAAGTCGGTGGTCGTATATATAACAAGATAGAATGTTAACCAGGATGGCTATAGTTCACTCCATCGGCAAGTCAAACAATTAATTAATAATTTGAGAAAACCTCTTACATAATTAATCGGTGAAAAAGCAAATTTACGAGATAATGAGGAAACTCTCACTTTCTAGCGATTCTCGGTTTCCTTGAAAAAAAATCATACCTTGTGTCATAAGAGAAGTAAAGATTCTCTTTATTATATGCAGGTATGCGCAATCCACTTCAAACTTTTCTTTATTACCACCTTAAGCTACACACACAATCTATACAGTATTATTACATCAGATATCTGGGCACATTAAGTTGCTGCGCTATTCAGAGAAAAAAAATTGCAAATATTTCAAAAATCCAGACTTCACAGTGGCATCCAAAAGAGAAGACAAAACAATGTAATACCTTATTGCACATTGAGATCATTCCTATAAGAGAAGACAGAACAACGTCAAGGCAACACGAACGGCGAGAATAGACAGTGCGAATGGCAACGAAGAGCACGATCGTGCTCTTCGTGAGAACTGCGAACAACGAAGAAAACCATTAGAACTGCGAGAACGGAAAGGAACCAACTTGAAAACCCAAAGCCTCAACCACCAAAAACTTGGTCTTGGACAATTTATCGGTGCAAAAACACCTCTGGACCAGCAACGAATGGCGACAAGAGAGGAAGAAGAACAAAAGGTTCAACCTTTAAGGCTTTAACCCACGATCACGAGACGCCTGAACTGAAGATAGTTGCTAAGCGAAGCGAAGCGAGCGAAAAGCTGAAAAGGTATGATTTTTGATTTGGTGGAGAGAAAACTCAAAAAGTTTCATTTGTCTCTTCTGATTTGGTTTTTGGCAGCTACTCCACGTTTTTTATTGGGATTTTCATTTTACCCTGATTTTTTTTCTAAGGATAAATTCCATAGATAATTGTGATAAAATGGTATATTACTCAATGAAGATTTTCTTTCTAGACTCATGATTATAATTTTGAAAAAAAATAATAAACATATAATTTTCTAGGAAGAAGAAACGTGGTGTATATTCATGATAAAATGATAATTATGTCTCCTTCTAGCTTAATAAATATTTCAAATTTATTTAACAATTTTAATGGAGAAATAGTAAAGTGCTTTTATTTTTTTGGAAAATCTTGTATACTAATACTTTGAATAGTTTTGTTACCATTCAGATCTAATTAAAATACATTTTATTTTTTCAAATAACAAATATAATTATATAGTGTCACATATATAATTTTCTCATTAGTGCAATTATCAGATCCCATAATAACAACCTCTATGGTAGCTAGGATGCTTTATGATAGAAATTCAAATTCTATCTTTCACTGTGACAAGATGATATCTATTAAGTTATTGATCGGTTCGATCACCATTTTATATTATTTTGTAAATGTCTAAGGCCTCGTTTGGATCAGCAAAAATAGCGCGATGGAAAAGGAAAAATTAAATTTTCAGCTGGCGACGGCTGTTTGGTTCGAATTTTCCGTAGGAAAAGTTTTTCGGGGGTGTGACATTTTCCCAAATTTAAATGAAAATGGCTTCCCACCAAAAATGGTGGGAACTGATTTTCCTGGGTTCATGAAATTCGGGGAAAGCCGAATTTTCCCTTGCCACAGCTAGTTGTATAAAAGGGTGTGGCGCTGGAAACAGAGAGCAAAGAGCTGTGGAGAGCGGAGAAGAAGGCGAGTGGAATTTCAAATATGTGACTAGAGGCAAGACTCATGACTTGAGGCAAATAGGCAAAATGATAAGATATATGCCTAGAGGCAAAATGATTTGAGCTTCGCCGATGCCTTGAGTCAAAAAAACTTGATACCTTGAGTTATTTCCGAGAGGCAATTTTGGATGCCTAAAGGCATACATGTTAAACTTTAACTGGAAGCTTCAAATACGTGACTAGAGATAAGACTCATGACTTGAGGCAAATAGGTAAAGTCATCATAATTACAATTTTGCCATTCATAGCTATTTCAAAATGCATATGCTCCATATGCTCGTGGAGTAAGATAGCACACATGCCTTGAGGCACTTACTAAATGCCTAGAGGCAAGATATTTGATGCCTTGTCTTAAAATTTGGAAGTGCCTAGGGTCATGAGATGTGCCTAGAGGTAAGATGCTTGTTACCTGGAGGTAAACACAACTTAAAAGAGATTTGAAAGATTTGCAAATAATATGACTCTTGCCTAGAGGTAATTATTGAGTACCTTGAAATATGCCTAGAGGTAAATATTTGCGCTTAAGGCGCAATATTTGCGCTTAAAGCGCAGGGTGCCATCTGGGAAAAATAAAGCACAATATTTGTGCTTAAAGCACTTAATGACACATAGGGAGGTACAGTAAGAAAAATAAAATCCCTTTTCACATTGCTAATTGCCGTTGGGAACCTAAAGTAATGTCCCCTTCTTATACCCTATCAATTATCATATTTAGAAAAATGGCACAGGTCATGAAAGTATATGGAAAAAAACTAGCTGCCTAGAGGCAAGATATTTGATGCCTAGAGGTAAATATTTGCGCTTAAGGCGCAATATTTGCGCTTAAAGTGCAGGATGCCATTTGGGAAGAATATAGCGCAATATTTGCGCTTAAAGCGCAGGATGCCTAGAGGCAATTTTGGATGCCTAGAGGCATACATGTTAAACCTTAACTGGAATGAGTTCGCCGATGCCTTGAGTCAAAAAAACTTTTTTGTTTTTCCTTTTTTTTTTGCGTCAAAGTGTGTTTGTCTGCTGGAACGGGGGAGGAGTGAAAAAAATGTTAATTTAATTTTAGCCCTTAAAATATGTTAATGGAAAAAAAATGTAATTTGTCGTTATTTTCCTACTTATTTTCTTCCAACCAAACAAAAATTTTCCGATCCAACCATTTTCTTTTCCACTCTTAACCAAACACATCAATGTAAAATATTTCCCCTTCCATTCATTTCTTTTTATTTTCGTTCCTTTCCCTTCCTTCCTCTTCTTTGATCCAAATGGGGCCTAAGTAATTTTTTTTTTTTTTACAAAAATCTAACTTTAATTGTTGCACTTAAATGTTTCGAACAAAGTTTAAATTCAAAAGTTACGATGCTTTATTACATATAAGAAAATCTAATTTTTCTAATAAATTTAATACTACCAAATAATTGTATCTGTTAATGACATTAAACCTGAAACCAACATAATTTGAAGGCATTAACACGTTAAACCATAAAAACTTAAGAATCTTTTTATATTTGACAAAATGTATTATTTTCTCTACCATTTACAATGATATTTACCATACTTTTACATCTTTTTTTTAATTATTATTAATGATCCTAATTATACAGGACCCTTTGGGCCGCCTATGGGAGTTATTCGGAGTTCGGGACGGGTTTAGGCGATTAGGTATTTATGCCCATCGCTAGATGGTGTTTGGTGGGAATCGAATCGATACTTCAGCATCAGCAGTTCCGGTTATTGATACTTATTGTTACAATACTATAAATGTTATAAATGAATTGATGCTTGCATAACAATATTTAGAATTTTTCATAATGTAAAATAACATAGGATTTCTTGACTTGTAAAATTTATTTTATATTCAGTCTAAATTTTCAACGGAAATATTCTGTTCCAATTTTCAATGGAATAAATTTCCGTTGCAATTTTCAACGGAAAATAAATTCTGTTGCAATTTTCAACGGAAATATTCCGTTGCAACTTTCAACGGAACAAATTCCGTTGCAACTTTCAACGGAACAAATTCCGTTGCAACTTTCAACGGAATAAATTTCCGTTGCAACTTTCAACGGAATAAATTTCCGTTGCAATTTTCAACGGAAATATTCCGTTGCAACTTTCAACGGAAAACAAATTCCGTTGTAATTTTCGACGGAAATATTCTGTTGCAACTTTCAACGGAACAAATTCCGTTGCAAGTTTCAACGGAAAAAACATTCCGTTGCAATTTTCAACAGAAATATTCCGTTGCAACTTTCAATGGAACAAATTTCGTTGCAATTTTCAATGGAAAAAAAATTCCGTTGTAATTTTTGACAGAAAAATTCCGTAGCAACTTTCAACGGAACAAATTCCGTTACAATTTTCAACGGAAGAAATTTCCATTGCAATTTTCAACGGAAATCAAATTCCGTGTCAAATTTCAACGGAAATATTCCGTTGCAACTTTCAATGGAACAAATTCCGTTGCAACTTTCAACAGAAAATAAATTCCGTTGCAATTTGCAACGGAATTTTATTTTCCGTTGCAATTTTCGTAACATATTATGACCAAATATTTTTTTCTGTTTGTAATTCTATCTCTGTTTTCAACAGAATATTTTTCCGTCTCTAATACCGACAGAATTTAATTTCTGTCAAAAAGTCCGTTGCTATTTTCAACGGAATTTTTTCCGTTGCTAAATTCCATCGATAATACAACCTTTTCTAGTAGTGTTCGCTGGTTTAGATTAACTTATTTTAAGTGACCGTACATTTTATAAAGTAAATATGCGAGAAGAATTTTGTATTTTCTCGTAAGGGTCCCAAAAATGGCAGTGTGAAGGACTAGATATAGGATAGAATTATACATTCAATTATCAAGTAATTTGATTAATGTGCTAATTAACTGAACAGTAATATTGAAATAAGAAATGTAGGAATGACCTGATTTTAACACCAATTGTACATGAACAAAATGGATACACACACACACACACACATATTCATCAATAATAGATTGTTGTAATTAAGTAAGCTCAATATTATTGAATCGATCAGACAAATGAAATTTCAAGATCCAAAGGGCTAAGCAAAGCAAGACATACAGTTCCTATAGCTTTTGAAGTTTACCCAAAGTGTTGAAGGAGAGTTCCCAGCTCGCGAAGTTCGTCAAGTTTCCAAACTCGTTTGGAATGGTTCCACTTAGATTATTGCCATGAGCTTCCTTGTATAGTACAAACAACAATGTTTTAAGATTTGAACAAGTATATAACATTATAAAACTATATTTATTTGACATCAGAAAACAAGCCAAGAGTTTTAACATCAGAAACTCAGAAGTACTGAACATAGATGATTGAGGAGCAACAATTTATTTGACTTACCTTCAGGACAATATAGAGGAGAGAGAGAATGCTTCCTCAAAACAAGTTGTTAAGGTGAGTCCATACTGAAATCTTCAGTAATGGCATATTTTAAAAAAAGAATGTAAAATTTAGATGCTGGTCTAAATGGTTTGTGACTCGTTCTGTTTTAGTGTAAAGTTTTGAACTTAAACATTGAGTTTTTTAGGCATTTGATCTGATCCAACTCAATGAAGTAAGTCAAGGCTTAAAGCATTAAAAAAAATCATAAAAAAAAGTATGAAAAATCAAAATGAACGGTCGGTTAGTACCCAAAATATTAAATGCCTGGAATGAAGAAAATAAAGGTATTATTACTATTTGTAATCTTTTACTTGGTAAATGGTAAAGAGGAGATAGTGAGGACTAGATGGTTCATGCAATATATATTCTGTCTCTTTACATATGTAGACCGCCTCTAGATACAAGTGTTTCCCACTTTTGTAAAATCAATCCCAATTTATATTAGCTGTTTTGTTTGTTAAGCTTAAGCATTCTGCTTCACTTGTCATATGCCTTTCATTATGTGTCCCAGCCTTTTGTGACTGCTTTAATCCAAGCCTATTTTTGTAGTACAATCAAAGGAAAAGATGATTTACATACCTGCTTTTCCCTCTGCAGAAATCAGATTCTAGACACCGCAGTAAGACATGAAGATTTGAGAAAATAAATAACCAGGATAACATTCTTACAAAATCCTTTTATTCACAGAAATAAATAACACAAGCTTGTTTCCCAGACGCTGATTAAATAGCCACAACGTGTATTCACCACCTATTTCAACCTGATTCTGCCAGAAAGAACACAGAGCATGTTTTCAACGCCAAACGTCATAAGCTTCATCATATAAATTCGGCCATCTTTCTTTTCCATATAGCTTGACCTCTATTCTGACACCAATATGCGTTCATCTTGAGTGAGATATAAGTGGATGAAATTCCACACACCAAAGCTAACATTAACATCTTTCATACACTCTTTCAATACATGTAGAGTTGAGAAATTAAGGCTGACTCGAAGAAGTTAGAGTTGATAAATTCGGTATATTTGTTGAAAAGTTTGTAGGTGGATGATGAAGCTAGTTTGAAGTTGCTGAAAGAGATTAGCTTGACAATGAAAAAGTTTTTTAAATACTATGATTGTACATGGATATAAATAGGCTATTGATTGTGCTAATGTTCTTGCAAATTTTAGTTTTGTATAGGAGGAAACCAGAGTTATTTTTTATAATCCTCCGTCGATTGTGAATAGATTATTGTATTGGGATTATGTGGGTGGTTCTTACCAACGGTTTATAATGATTTAGTAATGAGAATGGACTAATGCCCTATATTATACCAATAAAAAGGACCAACATCATCATTCTCAGAGTGCAGAACCGGAGGGAAGAGAGGCTAAGCTGAGAGGACTTCATTGAGTATTTATATCCTATTCATCTTTATTTTTCTTAAGGATTCCAAACCTATTTTTGATGTTGTCGGGAAGAGATTAATTAAATCCATGGGTAATTAATTTTGTTTTTGCAATCTAGAGGAACTATGAACTTGGAGGTGGATTATATTTTTTCACTTGCTGGGAAAAGATTAATGTTATAAATGTTTGTGAAAAAAATGTATTTAAAAAATAACATTTATATAAGTTATATAATGTCTCAAATTTACATTATTAATAATATATGGTGAACCAATCATTGTGGCAAATAAATAAATAAATAAATAAAATGGAAAGACATATGTTTTAGTCATTTAAAAGAATACTAATTAGATAAGTCTCAATAAATATGATAAGAATTTAAAATTTTTAGAATATATTATAAATTTTGAACATAAATATTAGAATTATTTTTGTTCAAATAAAAATTATTTTTACGCAAATATAAATGCTTATTCATTTATTGAAAGAAGGGTATTTTTGTCAAAACATATTAAAGTTTATACATGCACAAATTAAAATTCCTATAGTTTTACTTAACATGTTTAAATTATAATCATATTTAAGATTTAAATCCAAGTATTCCATATTTTAAATTTAAATAAGTTTAAAAACATATAATATATTACCACCTTTGAAGAGACTATGATAAGTGTCTACCATAACTAAGTTAGTTGATTAATAGGATATATATTTTCTAAAATGCTTTAGTCATCTTTTAAACAATAAAAAATCTACAAGTGTTTATATGAACATTTGTAAATTCAATACAAGAAAAATTTCATATGAAAACTTGTAACTTTCCTATGATTAGTGGTTAAAATGCTTCTATATACTTTTGTAAGCTCACTTATAAACACTTGTAAGTTCATCCATACAACTTATTTTTATTTTTATTTTTATTTTTTTATTATTTTTTTTATGGACACTTGTTTTCATTTTGTAAGTTATGTGCCCTGTAAACTCACTTATAAACCTTTGCAAATTCATTTGTAAGTTTGATGGTTATTTGATCACGAACTTTTTGGAGCCATGAGTCGTGGCAAATTGATAGCATGGCTAATTTTTTTTTCTTGTCATTTAAGTTTTCTGAACTTAACTTCTGATATATAAGTATTCTTATATCATAGTTATTTGTGTCTCGTCTGTTAGAAACTATTAGCAGCTGTTGGCCATCTTTTTCACATACCTTGACCTTTATTCTGTCACTAATAATCTCTCAAATTTTAATATGTTTTCCAAATTTTACCTCTTAATTGCAATTATTAAGGGGTTTCCATCTAATGATAGTTTCCAATACAAATGATTAAATGATGTTTTAGGAAATCAACAAAGATTTTTTATATATAAGTAACTAAACTAATTTTCTTTTTATATGTATATTAGCTATGTCGTTTTTACATTTACAACTAGATGAGTACTATCTACGTGCATCTTTATGATTGATTCGCGTAATCATGTCTGCGTAAGAATCTCAGTCTCTACCAGGATCAAAGCAAAAGGATTCTTATTTCTTATAAGTAGAATGAGTAAAAATACATGGACATGATACAACGTAGACACTGAGTTTCATTCTAAAAGCTGACTTAAAGCTTACATTCCTTCAACTATTGACTCATTATATTGGTGATACTTTGAATTCTTTTAGTGATTGAATTAGTTAATTGACTCACTATATGTAAGAATATCGGCTACTTGGAGTGCGACTGCTTATCTCTAGTACCCACACTAATCGAATCACAATTATAAAAGTGACCACAAACTCACAATAAAAAATAAATATACCACACAAACATGAAGGAGAGACTTATAGGAGGGAGAAAGAGAAAGGGGTAAATATGCTGTGTTTTTTTTTTCTAGTGAAGTAAAACGGAACTCCTCACATTTATGTATAATACTCTACCAACCCCTTCCTCTGCCAACATATTATTTCCTTAAAGAGACATATTGTATTTGGTTAAACAAGATAACTAGTAGAGACATATTGTTTCGGTCAAATAATATGTATAATATTCTATAATCTGACTTTTAGAAAAAAAAAAACCATCTGAAAATGCCCATCAAGAATATAGCAACTTCTGTATTGTCATATAATATGTATAATATTCTATAATCTGACTTTTAGAAAAAAAAAAACCATCTGAAAATGCCCATCAAGAATATAGCAACTTCTGTATTGTCATTTCAAACGGTCAGAATATTATATTAAGGATATAATGATGATATCGAATGAGCAGAAATCTTTAGAATATAAATCTATCATGTCCTTCCACGTGACAGTTGAACAAATAATTGTTTAGAAACTTCAATTATAAGATTGGCTGGCATTGGAAGCAACAAAAACAAAAATGACAAACGCAGTTTTAGTCCAAAATTATTGACAAAACTGCAAAGTAGAAAAATGTTTAAATGTAATCCCACAAAAATAGCCATGCATGAAGAAAGGAAACAAATTTATTTTGTACTAACCTTGTAGGAGTTGTAACGACCACTCTGTGAGGTTTCTATTTATCAGAGTTATTGCGTATAGGCATTGAGATAATTTAGACAACTTAATTGCGAAATAAAAGTTTTCTGAAAATAACTTAGTTTAAAAATGTGACGATAAATTTTTCGTGATTTAAGTCTATCCTATAGTCAAATAATAATACAATAATCCAAAAATAACAAACAATGATAAATAATATACTAAAATCCAACTTCATATTTTTTCCAAGAAGTTCCTCTTCTTACAGCTTCATCTTCCCTCTCGATCTCGATTCACTACATGTCTCTTTCATACGGTCTAGAGTTCAAATGAATGAACCCCAATGGTAAAAGTTAATCTCATATGAAAGTATGAAATATAAATGACAACATAAACATGTTAAGCATAGAATAATTCACAGTAACAAATCGCACCGCAATAACAGTTAACGGTCAAGGACCGCAACCCTTCATTCACATTAAACAAGTCATACCGTAACCGTAATTAACGGTCAAAGACCGCAACCCTTCATTCACAGTTAACAAATTGTACCGTAACAGTAGTTATCGGCCAAGGGCCACAACCCTTCAAGACACACATCCCCTAATTTTAGGACATGCAACCCCTAATCCATAGCTAGGATATAAACATGTAAACCATCCAGCAAACATGATCAGTCATACATGAATACTTAGGTACAGGCTAACAAGATAATAGTTACCCACCTTAAGCTTGATTCCTTAACTTTGTCCGAAAGTGTTGGGATCAGTAAATGTGTCAAGGTCTACCTAAAACGTTTATCATTGCCGTTAATCACTTACTCGAATTACAAAGAAATTAACTATACGAATTAGTTTAGAGGATTAATAATGGTTATTAATCCCTTAAAATTTCCCTAATAATAATAATAATTTTTAATTATTATTATTGTTAACCCTAATAATAATAATTCCTCGTTTATTAGTATTATCATTTCTTCCCAATAATAATACTCTTTTGATAAATCATAATATTATTCATTTATTATTTATTCATTTATTTTATTGTCTATTTCATTTCCTAATAATATTATTATTATCATCAACATCATTTACTATTTATTATTATTGCATTACAATTATTTTAAACTCTCAAAGACTATCCTAACATACACTTTACGTTAGGAGTTTATAAATATCAATCATCATATAAATTATAATATTTTCTCAAGGTTTTCCAAAATATAATGTTTCTCATGGTTTTCCAAAGGGTTAAGGTGCAAAAATACACATATGTTTTTTTCCCAGGAGCGCCCAGCACCACATGTTTTTTTGTGTGCAAAAATACACACGACGTTATGTTTTAAAAGAAAGAAAAAGTAACACGGGCCGTTAGTTGACCAAGGTTGACCGTTAACTTGGACGGAAATGAACAGTAACTCCGCTGAAATTACCATTTTGCCCCTAGTTTTAAATAATTTTTTTAAAAATAAAACTAAAATAAACCCTTCCCAAAGCCGGTGGGCCCCACCACCGGCCACACCTCCGTCGCCAGCCTCCCTCCCCGCCGACGGTGACCGGCGACCTCCTCCGACAACTTTTTTTTTTTAAATTTAAAAATCTAAGGTTTTAAATATTTTTTTAAAAAAACACTAAAATAAGTCCTTCCTAACCGGTGGGCCCCAACCACCAGCCACACCACCGCCGGTGGCCGCCCTCCCCACCACCGGCCGCTGCCGGCGACTTTTTTTTAAAAATAAACTAAGGTTTTAAATATTGTTTTAAAAAAACACTAAAATAAACCTTTCCCCACCGATGGGCCCCACCACCGGCCACACAACCGCCGGCGACCGGCTCCGGCGAATTTTTTTTTTTTTAAAAATAAACTTAGCATTTAAAAAAAAACCTTAGTTTTTTTTTTAAAAAATATTTAAAACCTTAGTTTATTTTTAAAAAAAAAGTCTCCGGAGGAGGTCGTCGGAGGTGGCCGCCTGTCGCCGGCGGTGGCCGGTGGTGGGGAGGGTAGCCGCCGCGGTGGTGTGGCCAGTGGTGAGGCCTACCGGTGGGGAAGGGCTTATTTTAGTGTTTTTTTTAAATATTTTAAACCTTAGTTTATTTAAAAAAAAATAAGTCGCAGGAGGAGGTCGCCGGCGACAGCAGGATGTGGGGAGGGTGGCCGGCGGCGGTGGTGTGGGTGGTGGTGGGGCCCACCGGTGGGGAAGAGCTTATTTTAGTGTTTGTTTTTAAATATTTATAACCTTAGTTTTAAATTTTTTTTAAAAAAAAAAGAGTCGCCGGTCACCGGCGGCGGAGTTGTGGTCGTTGGTGGGGCCCACCGGCTTTGGGAAGGGTTTATTTTAGTTTTATTTTTTAAAACAATTATTTAAAATTAGGGGCAAAATGGTAATTTCAGCTTAAAATAAAGGACAAATTTCCATCTAAGTTAACGGTCAACGTTGGTCAACTAACGGCCCGTGTGACTTTTGCTCCTAAAACATAACGTTGTGTGTATTTTTGCACAAAAAAAAAAAACATGTGGTGCTGGGCGAACCTGAGAAAAAACATATGTGTATTTTTGCACCTTAACCCTTTTCCAAAATATAAGGCTTCATCTTATATGGTTATAGAAATAAAAACCTTAAATAAATATTAACTCCACACAAAATAAACTTTATAAATAGAAATTTGAATTTTATAAATATTAACTCCAAGATATATATACAACCAGTAAAACAAAACAGTAAAACATTGGTTCCATATTTATCATTTAAGTCTAATTTTCAAATCCACAAAAAAGACTATATATATACATATGGAAACAATAGGCTTTTCATTTGGTTTTATAATATTTACATGACAACAACCCTTGTCTTTCCTTCTGCATCGTTTTATATTATAATATATCCCTGCATCGACCTAAGTGTGTGTGTGCATATATATATAGCTAAACACAGTAAGCATAATTGTCAGGTATATACATACATATACAGATACATACATACATATATATATAGACTCACAAATATGCACAGAAACAGTATATTTATTCAGGATAGCCTCAGCATGCAGCATATATTTATCTCCCTAGGCATGACAGCAACTATGTACATATTCTTTCCTTTATCTATATACACAGAGTCTAGCAGGAACAAACGAAAGTCCCTATTCAGAGACACACTAAAGACGCTACAGCCCCTGTTTGTTTGTTTTTTGTTTTTTTTTTCCAGTTTCAACAACATTCAAGTCCATATATCAGTGTTTAGAAGCAGTTAACTTGCGTTGGAAAGCTAATGGAAATTAGAGGGAGGGAAGCAAGATGACTTACTCTCAGTTTCCAGCTTACACGATGAGAGTTGAGTGTTGGTTTTTCCCCTGCTCCAATGGCACAAAACAGAGGAAGAAAGTTTTCAGTTGGCCCTCTCTCTCTCTCTCGCCCCCTTCTGCGTTTCTCTCCCTCGGCTACTCACTCTCAGACTCGTCTTCACTGATGGAGCATGGACGGAAGACGAAGGAGGTGATATATAGAGTGAAGGGTCCATGCCAAGGAGATTAGCTAACAGTCCCACAAGAACGAAGAACCAGTGGGCAATTGACGCAAGGCTCGAGACGTATGGTTTGCGTCTAATTCCTTTTTCTCTTCACGCAAAAGGCACTGCTGTCTGGATTTGCTGCTATATAATATATATTCATTGGTGTTTGCGTGTGATTATCTCCTGTTTCCACATTAATGCTGCTGATATGCTTATGATTTACGTAAATGACATTGGAGTTTGGCCTTTTATATGATAATGATAAAGTGGGCTTAGGTTTGGGCTGATATATATAAATATCTTTGTTCCTGCGTTTTGAATTCTGTTCCTTTTTTTGCACAAATAAACATTTAATTTAAATCATGGGATGTTACAGGAGTAAGCTAAGAAATGCAAAAGAAACATTGACTGGAAACCTGTTAACTGGTTGTTTGAGAGAGATCACTAGATTTCACAGTGATTATAGTGTCAGGAAGTTCTTTTTAGGAAGTTCTTTTTAGGCCTAAGGTGTAAAAATACACATGAGTTTTTTCTTCAGGAGCAAAAATATACATATGTTTTTTTTAGGAGCAAAAAAACACATATGGTTACCATTTTAGAGCAAAAATCACATCTCATTGTTAAGTCACTGTTCATTGTCGTTATGTTATTGTTCACCTCATCTCTTTCGCTCTCATCATGGTGAACAGTGACTTAACGGTGAGATATGACTTTTGCTCTAAAATGGTAACTACATGTGTATTTTTGCTCCTAAAAAAAGCATATGTGTATTTTTGCTTTTGGGAAAAAAGCTCATGTGTATTTTTGCACCTTAACCCTTCTTTTTAAGACAGGTTCTTTTGGTGCTAAATATGTTGAACATAGAATTTGCCTTCAAAAGAACTTCCAGAACTTTGATTAGTCTAATATTTGCTGAGTAATATTCTAAGTCAACCTTCCTCCACTAAGAAGTCACTTAATAATCTTTCTTTTGAATTTTTTATATGGTTAATGGTCCAGTAACCAACTAAGCACTTCTCCTATCTATTTATTTATATTTTGGGTTAAGTACCAATTTTGTTCCGGAAGTACACACTTAGGAGCAATTTTGTCCTGAAAGTTTTCGGCGTAGCAATGTTGCCCCGAAAGTATCAAAACGTAGCAATGTTGTCCCTCCGTTAAAAACCCTAACGGTCAACTAACGGTCAACGTTAGAGTTTTTAACGGAAAGGCAACATTGCTATGTTTTGATACTTCCGAGGCAACATTGCTAAGTCGGAAACTTCCAGGGCAAAATTGCTCCTGGGCGCGTGCTTCCGGAGCAAAATTGGTATTTAACCCTTATATTTATTTAGAATAGTGATTGGAGATTTTAAAAGCAATTTTTCAAATAAGACTTATAAAGTACAAGACAAGTATAAAAAAAGAGATATGTTTTGGCTTACGCAAACAACTCCGAAATAGAACATCTAAACTCATGCTCAAGTTTATATTAATCATTGGTGGTGAGAATTTGTTTTTTGAGCAAGTGAATATGAGAAACCTGGATGATTATGTTTTACTTGTTGTGGATGCCACTATGAAGTCTGGAATTCCAAAAAAAGTTGGAGCTTTCAAATCTGGTTTTAATCAGGTTCTCCTACTATTCGCTTTGACACTTTCAAATTGGTTCTTCAATCCAAAACATTCTATGAAATGCAATGGTTTCTTCATCTATTGAAGAGAAGCATCTCCAATTGGTTGTCAAGTCCTTTATTCTTACTCTGCTTCTTCCTTTTTTGATGTTGCAGAGTCCGCACTTCTCATCTGCGAAATGGATTCAAGCTTTCGATCTATGAATATTGAATTGTCCCTCTCATTGGCACTTGTAACAGCTAGTTCCCATTCGCTTTCATTTACTTTGTTTTCCAAATTATAGTCTGAACGATAATTCAAGACTCGGGTGATGTAGGTGTCAATTTAATGATATGATTTGACCTAAGTTAAGATGTTCATGTGTTTTTTTGTTAAATTTTGTAGTAAAATTAGAGCATTTCCACATATCATATGATGAACTAAGAATTTGAACTTAAATCTTGTTTTGAGGGTCACTGTTGTTGCAGGGCTTAAAGGGTTGGACTTGGAATCCAAAATGACGAGAGATGTGGATTCAATTTAGAAGAAGAATCAGCTACGGATTATAGCAGCAGAAAAAATTGGGCTCTGGTTTTGGAGAGGCTAGTCTTTCCCTAATTTACAATATTCGTAGAAGACTCTACTTGATTTACAAGGGTTAAGGTGCAAAAATATACATAACTTTTTCTCCCAGGAGCGTTCAGCACCATAACCTTTTTTTTTGTGCAAAAGTACACATAACGCTACGTTTTGGGAGCAAAAATACCACAGGCCGTTAGTTGACCAACATTGATTGTTAACTTAGACGGAAATGAACAGTAAATCCGCTGAAATTACCATTTTACCCTTAGTTTTAAGCTAAAATTACTATTTTGCCCCTAGTTTTAAATAATGTTTTTTTTAATAACACTAAAATAAACCCTCCCCTCCGGTGGGCCCCACCACCGGCCACCCTCCCCGCCGGTGGCAGCCACCTCCGACAATCGGCGGTGGCGACTTTTTTTTTTTGAAAAAAAACTAAGGTTTTTTTTTTAAAAAAAAAAGTAAGGTTTTTTTACAAAAAACTAAGGGGAGGCCGATGGGCCCCACCATTGGCCACACCATCGCTGATGGCCGCTCCCCCCACTTCCGGGCGCTGCCGGTGACCGGCGACCACCTCCGGCGACTTTTTTTTTTTTTTAAACCTAAGGATTTTTACAATTAGATTTTAAAAAAAAAAAAAAGTCGCCGGAGGTGTCCGCTGGTCATCGGCGACGGGCGGCATTGGGGAGGGCGGCCGCAGGTGGTGGGGCCCACCGGCCTCCCCTTAGTTTATTTTTTAAAAAAACCTTACTTTTTCTTAAAAAAATGACCTTAGTTTTTTTTTTTAAAAAAAAATCGCCAGAGGAGGTGGCCGCCAGTCACCGATGGCAGTCGGAAGTGGGGAGGGTGGCGGCCGACGGTGGGGCCGACCGGCCTCCCCTTAGTTTTTTGTAAAAAAAACTTACTTTTTTTTTAAAAAAAAAACCTTAATTTTTTTTTTAAAAAAAAAGTCACCATCGCCGATCGCCGGAGGTGGCCGCCGCCGATGGGGAGGGTGTCCGCCGGCGGTGGTGTGGCCGGTGTTGGGGCCCACCGGCGGAAGGGTTTATTCTAGTGTTTTTTTTAAAAAAAATTATTTAAAACTAGGGGCAAAAGGGTAATTTTAGCTTAAAACTAAAGGCAAAACGATAATTTCAGCGGATTTACTGTTCATTTTCGTCCAAGGTAACGGTCAACGTCGGTCAACTAACAGCCCGTGGTATCTTTGTTAGTTCTCTGTGTGTTTTGATGATAACCGACAATTGTAAACTCAATTTGAAGTTTGTCCTTGGAAAGTTGTAAAACTTTCGTTTTAAGGCAAACTCGAGTTTGGACTTGACAGACAGAAGCTCAGATTTTACAATGTTGGCTAAACTCCAGTTTGTATAGGCAAACTCGAGTTTGCAAAGTTACAGAGAGCTATCAAAGTTTACAAGAGTTGTAAACTCGAGTTTGTGTTTATAAACTCGAGTCTAGATCAAAGGCAATGACACTCGAATTTCAACTTGTTTCCAAACTCTACCTTTGATTCTGAGAAACTCCAGTTTACAAGAAATTTTATGTGCTAAAAGTTTAAAGACTTGTAAACTCGAGTCTATGATTTGGAAACTCGAGTTTGAGATCAAACAGAAGCTTCAACGTTTTATCAAGTTTTACAAACTCCAGTTTGCAAAATGCAATAGCCTTCATGTTTTCAGTTTTCACTAGAAACTCGAGTCTGGATTATGTAGACTCGAGTTTGGCATATACAGAGATACTCGAGTTGATACTTGTTTTCTAAACTCCAGTTTAAACTTCAGTAACTCCAGTTTGTACTTAAATGTAAAGTTTTTCAAAGTTTCAATATACACTGAAACTCGAGTCAGGTTTCTGGAGACTCGAGTTTAGGACTATTTGAAAACACTCGAGTTATTACATGATTTCTAAACTCCAGTTTTGAAAATAGAAACTTCAGTTTGAGCCTTCAAAGATATTTTAAATGTTTCAGTTCACACTGAAACTCGAGTCATGGTTTCGGTGACTCGAGTTTAGCTCAAACAGAAAACACTCGAGTAAATGACTGATTTGAAAACTCCAGTTTGAAAAATGGAAACTCCAGTTTACACATAAAAAGATTTTTTCAAAGGTCTCAGTTTTCACTGAAACTCGAGTTTTGAATATCAAAACTCGAGTCTGGATCATATAGAGAGCTATGCAATATTTTAGGTCTTGTAAACTCTAGTCTGCATTTCTAAACTCCAGTTTTGAAGCTGTGAACTTAAACTTAAGATTTTCATAAAAGCTTCAAACTCGAGTCAGTCACTAAATGACTCGAGTTTAGCCATGTGTTCAAAATCTCATTCAGGACCAACTCGCGACTTTCCTCTCTGTAAGAACCAAACTCAAGTCAGTTACTTGTCAACTCGAGTTTAGGAAACTTTCAAACATATCTTGCTCTCTGGATGAGCTTCAAACTCGAGTCTAGAACAATAAACTCGAGTTTGCATCGGTAACTTTTGAAAACCAGATCAAATCAATCTGCGAAATCATTATGGGTTAATATGAAATTATCATATCTTGTTGCATTATTATTCCTAACGTTATTGATCAAGTTTTTGATAAGTTTCAGACAGGTTCATCACAAGATCAGAGAGAATCAAAGATCCAGAATAAGTGCATTTAATAAAGAACCAAGAACAGGGCTGATTCTTCTCCCTTATCCCAGATGTTTAGCTCAGACCGTTGGAACGCATTAAGACCACCTCAAACGGTCAAATTAAGATTGTGAACTGACAAAGAATCTGGAAGACGTTCTGCAACAACATATTCCAAGATTTCAGCAAAGAATTGAAAGAGCAAAGCAAAATTTGCAATTGTCATTTTCCAGATTTGCAATTGAACGTTAGAGAAGATATTGCAACGGCTAGTTCATCTAGTTAGGCTATAAAAGGCTATGAAGACTCAGAGCAAGAGACACAACGAAGCTACACTTAAACACATTTGCATTTTTGAGTCTGTATTGTGATTATTTTATCTGTTCTTCAGTGATTATCAATATTCACTCTTTTGAGAGATTAAAATTTTTTTAAAGTATTTGGTTGTGTAAACTCAAGGTTGTGGAACCTGTGAGTTGGGCTGTTTAATTACAAGGTATAAGGGGGAGCAAGTCCTAGGTGATTAGGATTGTGTCTTGTCTTCATTGTTGTAGTTAAAAACCTGTTGAACTAGTGGAAACACCCAGAAGGTATCTGGGGACTGGACGTAGGTCAAGGTTAAGACCGAACTAGTATAAGTCTTGTGTGTCTGAGCTTTTCTTTCTCTACTATTTCATTATTCATTTCTTAAGCTTTATTTTTTAAGAGTTGAAAAGAAATTTTAAAATCCTCAATTCACCCCCCTTTTGGTAATTTCTTCCACTTTCAATTTTTTCTCCCAAAACGTAACGTTATATGTACTTTTGTACCAAGAAAAGGTTATGATGTTGGACGCTCCTGGGGGAAAGGGTTATGTGTATTTTTGCACCTTAATCCGATTTACAATATAATTACCAACAAGTTATAATGGTACTCCTATCAGTCTCAATTATAAGATCAAGTTAATTTTTTTGGAGGGATTAAAAAAGTTAAGAAAATAATTTTAGAGTATTTTTTATTTTTTTTCTCCAAACTAATTAATTTGACCAATAAACTAACATAAAATCTATAGATATATAATATATGATATAATTAAGTAACTTATTTAGCTTCTTTAATTTTTCTTTAATTTCATATAAAAAATTAACCTAGTCTTATAATTAGAATGGAGTATTAAATAGCATGTCCGAAGGTTGCAATTTTTAAATTATATTGTGGCATTGTCTCGGGCTTAATGCCCCATTTTGTCACCAAACACACGCTCATGTATACATTGTGCTAATTTTTTTTAATTGCTCACAGGTATTTATTTATATATTGTGCCACAGTTACTATGATATTAAAAAACATATCGAGGTTGCAATATTTAAATTATATTGTGTCATTGTCTCATACTTAATACACACATATTTAAATTAAATATATTGTGTCATTTTCTCTCACTGTTATTTATTTATTTGATTGTGGCTTGCTGTTTGTCTGTTTTTTAACGTTTGGATGTTATTGTTTTGCTCTTCATTATAGTTTTGATTATTAATCTTTTGTTGATTATTAATTCTCTCCCTTCATTTTTCACTTTTATTATTGTTGAATTAATATCAATAAGGCTAATTTAATAAAAAATTGATAAATATATAAAGTAAAGTTTACATTAATTCTCTAATCATTAATTAGGTTCTAAATTTGAGGACTGGAGGGGTACAACAAGATGCCAAAATGGCTAATCAACACACACACACACAAAAATCATACATAAGACAAAGAAATGATCCAAATAGGAAATTAAAATCATCTTGTAACAATGTCTCCGTTATCAAATTGGAAGGAAGACAAAATAGGCAAAAACAGGGTAAACGCTGATGATGTTGGAGGTGATTATGGAGAAGAGGGGCCTTCAGCTGCCAAAAATAAATAAATAAATAAAATGATAATGCACATAAATCAAGTAAGTTACAGAGTTTCACATAAGCATGTCACAACTCACAAGTAGCTTCACATAAATCAAGTATTTTTTTTTTTCAGGAACACTCAGTGTTCTAAAGAATTTTTTCAGTAATTTCAAGTGCACCTATTGTCCCAAACTATTTTTTCAATAACACCCAGTATTGTAAGTTTATAGTGCTCATTACTCATAAGAAAAGTACTTTACAAGAAAAATTGCACCAAAATACTTTAGGATACTAGGCTCTACTAGAAAAATATTTTAGTATGCTGGATGAATAACAAATTAACTTAGAATACTGACTGCTATTTGAAAAATAATTCAAGGTGCTGATTGCATCGTAATTGAAATGTATAAAAATACCAAAAATTGTTTGAATACTTCAATTATAAGACTTGGAGAAACAAAAATAAAACCATCACAATAAAACATCATTAGTAGTAAAACAAAAATCAACAAACCTGAAGGAGTTGGTGCAATTTGAAACATTGGTGGAGGTGGAGGGAACTTTTGTGGTTTTAATCCAGGATTATTCCGAAAACTGTAAATTTAGCAAAATTTTCTTCATGTGATGATCCCTCAGAAAATAGCAATGGAAGTTAACAGAATAATAATTTAAGAAATTTAATTATTATTACCAACCTCAGGGGTGTGAAAAATGCAAAGGAGCCATTGATTGGGATATCTCCTGTTAAATGGTTGCTGGAGAGATCACTAGATTCAAAAATAACAATGGTTTTCATGTCACAATCTTTATTAGAAATTTAAGATGGAAGTAGAACTAATTATCTAAATTAGCATTATGTTACAGAAAACTACTCCCTCCCATTTTAAATATAAGACTCAATTTGATTTTTTTTTAGAGAGATTAAGAAAGCTAAATATATTACTTAATCATAATATATGTCACGTACATTAGATTATATATTACTTCCTCCGGTCCTAATTATAAGATATATTTAACCGATTTTGGGGAGATTAAGGAGGGGAGTTAAATTAGTTAATTTTATTCATTTTCCTAAAATGCCCTTATATAAATTTTCAATGACATTAATATACCTTTCCAACCTAAAATCTTCCTTTTTATACTTTCTAAATGAAATGATGATTTTGCTACATATATGTACACACATATATCTACACCCCCCCCCCCCAAAAAAAACACACACACACATACCCCACAGACACACACATACAAGTACAAACCCCCACATCTCTGCCCCCCCCAAACACACATGTATACACATCCACACACATAAATACAGAAATACACAACACACACACACATATCTCTGTGTGTGCGCACGCGCGCGTTAGACACACACACACACATATATTTATATAATGTGTGTGTATGCATATATGTGTGTGTACATATATAAATATGTGTACACACACACATATTGGTAAATTAACGTCAACTCATCCATAAACAAATTAAAATCTAACAATTTAAAAGTTTTATTGATTAGAAAATTCTATGCACCTAAATGCATATATTTACTAAAAACTAAACACATTTGAGAGAATAAAATAGGGGTGCTTTGGGAATAAATTGACAAAAATTTAAATTTTGTCTTATAATTAAGACCAAAACTAACTCCTAAATGTTGTCTTATAATTAGGACCGGAGGGAGTAGTTTATAAGTCAAACTAATTAACTAGTTTGAAGAAAAATGATAGTTATAATAAATACTTTTAAATAATTTATTTAAATTTCTTAATCTTTCCAAAAAAAAAAAAGTCAAATGGATCTTATCCTTAAGACCATAACTAGTAGCTTAGAAGCTTTAACACTCACAGATTTTCCAAAGTGGCAATGGTAGTTAGAGACATAGGAATGCTTCCTGACAAGCTGTTATTGTTGAGACGTCTGTTACAGAAGATAAAGAAAATTAGTATTTATAGATAATAAACTAAATGGAAGAGTGGGATCCTATAGACCATAAGGGTCAGATTTGATGTTCAAGATATTTCCCATGGAGTGGAAGTTAAAACTATGGAAGCCATGAGAGTATCTTGATTAGACACTCAAAATTGGCAGAGTATGCTTTCTTTTGGATCAAACAAAATTTTAAAAACAACTGAGTTTATATGTTGCTCCCACCAATCTTAAACATAGAAGTGAGTTAGCAGGTTTACTTTTTGGTCCTAATTAAATAACCTCATTCAACTTTGTCATCCAAATTTGTAACTTTTTTCCCAGATTATTCCTATTGATAATAAGGGGTTTTTCATTTAAGGGGTGATTCCAATGCAAATGATGATTAAAGAGGATATTTTAGAAAAATTAACATAGTACATATTACAAATAACTAATGTAACTAACCAGTTAATAGATGACTAAGTTTCTTAAACATGATATCATAGGTTCCAACGAAGCTATGCATGAAAAAGTCTTTGTATGAATAGAACAACCTTGGTGATATCTAAACCTATAACTATCGGTTGGGAGATGCTACCTAGTTTTCAACAAGATTTTTTTTTTAACTGATTTCTTTAATTTAAACAAATTAGTTATCGTACTCCTATATTAAGGACTTGAGGGAAGATTTCTTTAAAGGAATGATCTTAGTGTATGTTTAGGATACCAGTAGAAAAAGTGACTTGTTTGCAATCTAACTTATAAAAACTTAAGATTAAGTAAAAGTCAAATTGTGTAATATGATTTATATTTAGATTGATGGTAACATAACTACCTTTATAAACTTAAAACTTGTTTGAAGTGGCTTTGGAGATAATTATAAAAGAAAAATTAAAATCAAAATTACATAAAAGTGAAAAATGTTAACTTGGAAAATTTGGCAATGCTAAAATATATAATTTGATCAAATAATATTATATAACTAATTGGACCACATGTCCCATAATATTTGGTCTTTCGGAAGTTAAATAAGTTACTTAATTATATCATATATAGCATATCATTGGATTATATATCGTTTTATAAGTTAAACAAAATAGTTTGGAAAAAATTATAAATAAAATATTTTAAAGTAATTTAATTAAGTTTATTAATATCTTTAAAAAGTCAACTTTATCTTATATTTAGAACTAAAGGAAGTATAAATTAATTATACATATAAATATTTTTCTTCTATCTTTCTCTCTCTCAAATATCACTTGGCCTTCTTTTTCATATCTCTCTTTTTCTTTCTCTTGAATAAAAGCTAAAAGCCTCCACCATGATAAGCTCCAAATTGTAGCTTATGCGAAAATGTTACTTTTCCTTTAAAAGCACAATTGGTTCAAAGCTATATCCTAAACATATGCAAAAACCAAAATCTTCCAAAAACCCAATTGTCTCTCTCAAAAGCACATTTGAGAGGTTCAAAAGTCATCCTAAACATTAAATGATCTCCATAATCTTTAGTAAGAAAAGGATTAGTAAAAGTGTATCTCTATATGAGACTCATGCTCAAGATAAAAAGTGACAAATAACAGAAATATACATGTCTTTAGTTTGAAGGGAGAGGATGAGAGGGGAAACTAATCTTAAGGAAAGCATGACTTACAGAAAACGTAGCCTTTGAAGGTTGCCCAATGAGCTTGGGATGGGACCACTTAATCTGTTCAAGAAAAGATCCAAGCTCACCAATTTTTTCAAATTTCCAAGCTCAATAGGAATTGCTCCACTGATGTTATTGTCATATACTTCCCTGTGTTGTACAGAACAACAAAATTTCAGACTTGAACAAGTATAGTATTAGAAAACATCAGTTAAAATATCATAAACCATAGCATACAAAGGATTGAATCCCTGAACTACTGTCTTAATTGATTCATTGACCGGTCTAGTTTTCGTTACATTGGTTCATTGTGCTTAATCATCCATTAAAACCAACTAAGTTTATACATAAGGACTAGGAAGTCTGGACAGATGAAAAAGGAAGAGCAACTTATTTTACATATCTTCAGTACAGTACAGAGAATTAATACTGAAGTCTAAGGTAAGTATATCTCTTTTAAGCTTTTTGGCTGTGAATTCAGAAATCAGTACATAGACTGCCTGCTAAATATTGCAGTAGAGCTTAAAAGATCACCTTTGAAGAAGC
Organism: Acacia confusa; assembly: GCA_037074495.1. NCBI lineage: Eukaryota > Viridiplantae > Streptophyta > Magnoliopsida > Fabales > Fabaceae > Acacia > Acacia confusa. The sequence goes on along the minus strand of CM073504.1, from coordinate 6,602,373 downwards.
TGCTAGGTGATAACAGAAGAGAATACCAATTAAAATTTATTCTTATTAAGCAAACATCAAAGTTAACAATAAATTAGATTCTCTCAACTTACATATACATCAAATTTGAGAGTTGACCAAGTTGGGGAATCAGTGGACCAGAAAGGTTTGCATTTCCAAGATCACTGAGAATTCAAAGCACAAATCATCAATATTTTACACTGATGCGTGCAGTTAGAATCTGATATCAAAGTAAAAATAACATATAAATTAAATGACTTACATGCGAGTCACACTATTGTTAATGTTGCAGGTAACATGAAACCAAAGGCAAGGATTTACAAGGGCAGCATCCCAACTTTGAAGAACGTTGTTAGGATCACTCAAATTGGTTTTCCATGAATACAACACATCAACTGTCATAGACAACATCAATAACATCCTTAATATGAAATTTTATTTAGTCATACACAAGGTAAACGAAGTGACAACTGACTTGTGTTAATAAAATTATCATCCTCAAATAATGTCACAAAGAATTGTAAACAACGAGACCCTCAGGCTCCAATTAATGTGTTGAATACTATATGATTCGAGTTGAGTCAGAAGACACTATCATTGAGAGTCGTTCTTACACTAAGGCATCATAAAACGCGGCACTTCCCAGGATTAAGTGAGCCCTTCCTACAGAAAGCAAGGGCACGGAACAACAGAAATACACAAGAACTCAAGTGAGAAAGACTAGAGAGGCCAGGAAATTCAAAGAGCTAGGCTTTGATTTGTGAAGTATGGACGGGCTTATATAGGCAGACACTATATGACCGTTGGGTAATCATAATGGTGTTTAAAGACACACCTTAATGACAATTAAAATAACAGTTTCTAAACACTGGTATAATGGTGGCAGTTTAAGACAATTAATCCCTAATCATTGGAGGTAATCACAACAGTTAGAGATGATAAAGCTCCAAGACTAAGTTCCCAGATTACTGCATCTAACTCAGGTACAGGGGAAAAGAACTCGGCAAATTTCAGTAACACTTTTTGTTATTGTATGCAAGAGCCCACTTCTCTTCGCGACTCTTTACTAGCTCAAACTCATATCTAAGTATCCACTAAGGGTTTCTGGATCTTGAGCGATCGAGAACTTTCCTTTGACACACTCACACAATAAAACTCCAAAACAATGAACCAACAGCAAATAACTTGCAAGCTAAATGATGAAGAGAACCAGCTGAAATATATTACTCCCCAGGTCTAATATAAGATAAATATGAGGAGTTGATTTTGGTCATTACATAAGACATAGTTTTTATATTTATTAATTTATTTCTATTAATACTCTCAACAGGGAGAGAATAAAGGATTAAGAAAAATGATTAGGATGTTTTAGGAAAAACGTGTCATATTAACTAACTTAATTAACAAACTTAATATAATCAAATTAGATAAACATGTCTTATATATTAAGGACGAGAATTGTTCATAGAAAGTATACTCCCAAGATGAAAACCTATTCTGTTTTCTCCAGTTACGTTTCTTTTGAGTATGTATGAGCCAGCGAAAAAAAACACAGTTGAAAGGAGAGTAATCAAATTAACAAAACAAATTAAAATTCATCGAATACAAAAGTCAGCACCACTCACCTTCGGCATTGGCAGAAACATGAAGCGCTAAACCAAACGCTAAAATTGCCAGAAGAAGAAACGAACCTATCTTCATTTCTCCTAACTCTATCGTCTTCTGCTACATTATTTCCGAGAGCTTCAGCTGTTTGAATTATATATAGAAATGAACTGATCAAATCTAGTCGTCACAGTTGAAATAGTCATCAGTTAAACATATATTATCTCTGAAACCTACTCATAATATTAAATGAAGAAAAAAAAGGAAGAAAGCACTATCAGTTGAGGATCTAGAAAGAGTATCGTTGTGGTTTTTCAAAGTGAGAAAATTCTGACTTCTTGACGCTGCAAGTTGGTTGACAGAGTTTATGGTTCCTTTTTTTCAATTTATTATTAGGAAGAAAATATTCTAAACATCTTCCTGTTTTATCATAATTATATGGATTTCCTCTCTATTTTAAAAAGATGCACTTAATCTGAACCATTAACTCCCTTAAAAATATTCTAAGATTCTAAAAATAATTTTTAATTAAAATTTATATAAAAAATTACTAACTTATCTTTAATACTAAATCCCAAATTTTACTTGATAGTTTATAAATATTACAAACTTTTGAAAATTTGAGTAAGTTTTTTTTAAAAAAATTTGTAGAAAGATATGAAATTATAAATTTAAATGCTTTATATAATCTCTCAAACCTATAGTTTATTATATCTGGATGGAAAAAAATTTTGATAAATATTTTTAGTCATTTAAGGAACTAAAAATAAATAAGTTTTAACTAAATACGATGAAAAATAAAAAAAACAAATAAATTTGTAATAAAAATTTATAAATTTATAAAATCTATTAGAATTAATTTTTGGTGGTATAAAGAATATTTATATTTATATATATATTATGTTAAATTGGGGCATTTTGGTAAAAAAATTAAAATTAAATTTAACAATAAAGTAATAGTTTGGATGGGTATAAATAGAGTGTCAAAATATAAGGGATGTTTATATAATATGCATTTTAATTTTAAGAGAAGTCTATATGGGTTTTTAAAATAGAGAGAGATTTATATAATTAAGATAAAATAGATGGTTAGAGTATTTTACACTATTATTAAAAAAGGTGATGGAGAAATGTTCAAAGTCAAACTTCTTCACGATGTATTAAATTATATTATTCCCGCACGCCACCGTTGAAGCAGTCTCCTCCGGTCTCTCCCATTCTCCCACTGTTAAACCGATAGAATTTTTATATTATAAATTGGCTTCACTTGTCCTCAGATAATGATGTTTTGAACAAAAAAAAAAAAAAAATTAGGATAGGTAATCGAAAAATTTTATTAGAAAAAATAAACCAATACAATGATATATACATTAACAAAATTATAAGTTTCACAAACTTAAGTAATAATTGAATAACAAAACATTGAATATATATATATATATATATATATATATATATATATATATATATTATTGTTTTGTTCTCAATATATATAATGTTGTTGTAATCCAAATGACATCAAATGTCTACTTTTTAAGCTTTATTAAGTTTGAGATTTTGTGTTCAAACTTCCGTGGAAACTGGAAAGTATAATGGCTGCGCGTGTTACAATCAATATTGTCAAAATCGAATCTAACTAAAAACGGAAAAAGATGGATGAAAAGTAAATCATAGCAACAATACTCGAAATGTAAAATTTTTACTTTTTATATATATATATATATATATATATATATATATATATATATATGAGATAGGATATTCTTACTACCTCTTTATCTTATTTATATTTGACTATCATTTTCTTACTGTTAGATCTATTATTTGATCCAACGGTCCTAATTTATCCCATTTAAAACCTTCCTCTTTCTCCACATTTCTCTCTTTTTCCCTTCCGTTGCCATCCTCTTGATCCAGATGACTTGGGGTAAATGTCATGTAATTTTTTTCTATATCTTATCAACTTGTCCGGAATTAAAATTCAAAACTCCATTAAAAAAAGATAATTCTGTCATTCCAATAAGAATCCCTAATTTTCATTATCTTAATCATCTAGTCTCAATCTCTCGCAAGGTCTCTGTTTGCGACCCTTTTCCTTTAGTTTTTTTTTATCATCTTTCGCATTCTGAAAAATCATCCTTATGATTTCAATCTCAATTATTTCCATTAAATCTGGTTTTATTTATTATTTATATAATATTAGCGTAACACTGCGATAAAGTGCCGGCCTCTGCTCAATCTTTTCAAAGCAAGTGATGAAATCGAATTAATTAAAAGCTGAGAAGCCAAAATCACCCATAATAAAGATGCTCCAAAAAGAAATGAAAATGGCAATGCGCTCGAGGAGGGGAGGGGCGGTTGATCTTCCCGGCGGCAATGCACTGGATCAAGAGGCCGGAAGGGAAAGAGAAAGAAATATGGAGAAGGAAGAAGGTTTTAAGTAGGGTAAATTAGGACCGTTGGATCAAATAATAGATCTAACGGTAAAAAAATGGTAGTCAAATAATAATAAGATAAAGAGATAGTAAGAATATCCTCTCTCTCTCTCTCTCTCTATATATATATATATATATATATATATTCAAAATTCAATAAACAACTTCATATTTAAAATATATAAGTCACATAACTAAATAAAATATAAGTTCAAAAACACAAAAAGAATTTCACAACTCCTACAATCAAGTTCCAAACATCAAAAGAATAAAATTTAACAATTTTGAAATTATATCAATTATTTCAAATCAAACACACGTCAACTTACATGTCGTCAATGTTCTTTTCTCTTACTCTTATAACAAGTTCATTTGCAAAACTTAAAATGTCCAAATCATGACCATCGATAGGTTCCATCACTTCAACTTCAATTAAGCTTTTTTCATCATGAACATCAACATCTAAATTATCTATATCTTTCCAATCTTCTTCATTTTTCACTATATAATCTTCATCAGATAAAAGATCATCAAAATTATATGCATGTGAGTTTTGAGCTTTCTTTTTCTTGCTCAATGTTAAATTGGTCATTACAAATACAACATTATTTATAATCTTTTGATTTAGGGAAAATGAAAATATGGTTTTTTTTTAAATAAAAATGGTAAGTTTTTGCCATTTTATATATATTTTTACGTGGCCATTTTATCTGTTTTTACCAAGTGTAGTTTTTGTTTTCATTTTAACACGTATCACCAATAAAAACGTAAAAATATAATTTTTTACATTTTTACACTAATTTTTGACAACAATGATTAAAAAGAAAAAGTAAAGTTAAACAGAAAATTCCTATTAATTCCTACTACTTTGATTCATGAGACTTTCTCAATTCTTTTTTTCAATTTATTCTGCTTCTTACGCTCTATCCATAAACAAGAGTACTGAGTATCCTTGAAAAGACATTCTTGTACCATTTATTTTCTTTAATTAATTTTAACAAACTTTTTTAATTGATGTAATTCAGTTATTTATATCTTATATTTATATATAGGATGAGTAACCAACGTATGAGAAACAGTTTAAGTAACAGTTGCTACAACTTTTCAGGTAAACAAAATAAATAAATAGAAAACTAATTCGAAAATACATTTGGTAAACCATCTAAAGATATAAGTTGGCCAATAAGCTTGATATCTAAAGGAATGCTAAACATATAATATATACTACGTTTTTATTGAAAGTAGGAAGCAAAGCAACTTGTAACCATGTAATCTCAACAATATAATCTATTGCAATTGATAAACGGCTCACATATAATAGAACCACTGCTAATATACTTCTCTCTAATCTTTAATGTAACTTAATTAACTAATTTGATTAGAGAGGAAGTTTGTTAATATGACATGATTTTTTATAACATCATTATCATCTTCCTTGATTCCTTTTGTCTCTAGCCTACTTGATTATTGTTAAAATAATATCAATAAGGCTAATTAAGAAAAAAAGTTAATAAATACATAAAATATGTCTCACATTTATGACTAGTATTAACTCCCTGAGTAGGTCCAACACTTGAACACTTTAGGGTATATCAATATGCCAAAATGTCTAATCAACACACATAAAAAACATATATAAAACAAATAAATGATCAAAATACGAAATCATCTTGTAACAATCTCTCTGTTATCAAATCGGAAGGAAGAGAAAATAGGCAGAAACAGGGCAACAACTGATGATGTTGGAGATGATTATGGAGAAGAGGGGCCTTCAGCTGCCAATAAATAAATGATAATACGCACAAATCAAGTCAGTTGCAGGGTTTCACAAAAAGCAGGTAACAACTCACGTAATTTCTTGGTGAAGATAACTTGTAATATGTTTTCGTTAGATTAATTAATTGGGTTTAGATATATTCATTCATGTCTACCTAAAAATCTCTCTGCCTCTACCAAGACATCAAAATAAAATGATTTATTAGTAGAACCAGTAGAACAGGTCTATAAAAAAAAATGAGACGATGTTAGGCACAATTTTCATATAAAAAGATGGCTGAAAACTTCATGACTGACTCAGTTCATTTGCCATACTTGGGAATTCTTCTATGGAGTGACTCAGTTTATTGACTCAGTCCGTCATAAAAATATATAGGGTTAAGTTACATCTACTAGGACTCAATACGCTAAACTACTTTTTTTATTCATCCAGCTGACATCAAAGTATTTTTTCCAGTAGCACTCAGCATTCTGACGTATTTTTTCAGTAATTTCAAGTGCACCTATCATTCTAAACTACTTCTCCAATAACACTTAGTTTACTGAATTTAAGATCTCATTACTGCTAAGAAAAATATTTTACGAGCCCAGTTGCACCAAAATACTCCAGGATACACTATTCTATTAGAAAAATACTTTACTGTGCTAGATGAATAACAAATTAACTTGGAATATTGACTGCTAGTTGGAAAAAAGTCCATGGGGTTGATGGCATTTTAACCCAAATATCTAAAGATACGAAGAAGAATTGTTTGAAAACTTTAATTATAAGACTGGGAGCAACAAAACAAAACCAACAAAATATAACAGCATTAGTAGTAAAACAAAAATCCACAAACCTGAAGGAGTTGGTGCAATTTGAAACATTCGTGGAGGTGGAGGGAACTTTTGCGGTTTTAATCCAGGATTATTCCGAAAACTGTAAATTTAGCAAAATTTGCTCCATGTGATGACCACACAAAAAATAGCTATGAAAGTTAATTAAAAGAATAATAATTTAAAAAATTCAATTATTATTACCAACCTCGCAGGTGTGAAAATGCAAAGGAGCCATCGATTGGGATATCTCCTGTTAAATTGTTGCTGGAGAGATCACTAGATTCAAAAATAACAATGGTTTTCATGTTACAGTCTATATTAGAAATTTAAGATGGAAGTAGAACTTATTATCTAAATTTGCATTATGTTACAGAAAACTACTCCATCCATCCGATTCTAAATATAAGACTTAGTTGATTTTTTTTTTTTTAGGTTAAGGAAGCAAAATACATAAATACTTTAAAATAATTTATTTAACTTCCTTAATCTTTCCATAATGTCAAATGGATCTTATACATAGGACTGGAGGTACTAGATCACAAGCGGTAACACTCACAGGACTTGCAAAGTGGCAATGGTAGTTAGAGACTCAGGAATGCTTCCAGACAAGTTGTTATTGTTGAGACGCCTGTTTCAGAAGATAAAGAAAATTAGTATTTATAGATAATAAATTAAATGGAAGAGTAAATTAAAACTATCGAAGCCATCTGGGTTCACATTAGGTGCTTTTCCTTTATGTGCTTCTTACATGTTCATCCATCTAATTAAAGGGATGAGGCAGTTTTTTTTAAAATTTTATATATTATATTTATTTATATTTAAATTATATACCACTTTCTGAAATGTTTTTTACAACCAGTATCTCAAATTAATTAGTTTCATGTCCTACATTCAGGAATATTTGTCCTGTAACACTTGTATCCTGAAAATTAATTAATTTGAGATACTAGATGCAAACAACATTTTAGAAAGCATTATATAATTTAAACCTAACTAAATATAATATATAAAAAAATTTAAAAAAAATGCCCCATCCCTCTAATTGTAAGAAGCACATAAGAGAGAAACACCTTATGTGCTTCCTATCTTAATTAGACAATCAAAATTGGCAGACTATGCTTCCTTTTGGTGCAAACAAAATTCTTTAAAATAACTGAGTTTATGTATTGCTCCCTCCAATCTTAAATAGGAGTTAGTTAGGGGGTTTACTTTGGTCTTAAATATAAAACCTCATTCAACTTTGTCCTCCAAATTTATAACTTTTTCCCTAAGTTATTATTGTTAAGTGCGCACAGTAAGGGTTTTTTATTAAGAGGTGGTTCTAGTGCAAATGATGATTAAATTAAAGAAGATATGTTAAAAAAATCAACATAGTACACATTACAAATAACTAAATTAACCAACACAATCCAACACAGTTGATAGATGACTAAGCCCTTTAAATATGAAGTCATGGGTTCGAACCAAGCTGTGCATAGAAGAGGCTTTGTAGACAGAAATATAACCCCACTTTGGTGACCTCTACACCTATAGCTATCGGTTGGGGGATATTACCTAGTTTCCATCAAGAATTGTGTTTTTACTAATCTCCTAAATATATACAAATTAGTTATTGTGCTCCAGGGGTATTTCCTTAAAGGCAGTGATCTTCTTAGTAAGCAAAGGATTAGTAAAAGTGTATCTCTTTATGGGACCCATGCTCAAGAAAATAAGGGACAAATAACAAAACCTTACAATCTTTCAAAATGTGAGCTACTAATCCTGGAAAGACATTAAAGGAAAGCATGACTTACAAAAAACGTAGCGTTCGAAGGATGCCCAATGAACTTGGGATGGAACCACTTAATCTGTTCGAGAAAAGATCCAGGCTCACCAAGTTTGTCAAATTTCCAAACTCACTTGGAATAGCTCCACTTATATTGTTGTCAAATAGTTCCCTGTGTTGTACAGAACAACAAAATTTAAAATTTGAACAAGTATAGTAATAGAAAACAATAGTTAAAACATCAGAAACCATAGCATGAAAAGGATTGAATCCTTGAAATCTAATAGAAGTGTATGTTTCCAATCGGTGGCAATTATAACAAACAAGAAAATGGTGATACCTCTTCAGCTTATTGAGAACGTTTATTTAAGAAACACATATAGTTGCTGGTACCGGTAATAAACTGATCAGCTCTACTTTGTTTAGAGCATGGTATTAATTAAAACCCAACCCAGATCGAACGGTCAGACCAGTGAGCTGATAAACTAATCCCCTAACTAGTCTGATAAAATGTTTTGAATCACTGACATTGAACTACCATCTTAATTGATTCATTGACTGGTCTAGTTTTCGTTACCTTGGTTCAGAGTGCTTAATCACCCATTACATCATTTCTTTGATATCCTAAAAATCTGACTAAAGAGTTTAGACATCAAGACTTGGAAGTTTGGACAGATAAATTAAAAGAAGGAAGAGCAACTTATTTTACTTGATTATATTCAGTGGAGTACAGAGAATTAATACTGAAAGCTCATGCAATTAATGAGTTAAGGTTTTAAGCTTTTTGGCAAAGAATTAAGAAATCAGTCCATAAGGTGATAACAGAAGAGAATAACAATAAAAATTTATTCTTAATAAGCAAGTATCAAATAAATGAGGCAAATGAACTTAACAATAAATCAGATTCTCTCAACTTACAAATACATCAAATTTGAGAGTTGACCAAGCTTGGGAATCAGTGGACCTGAAAGGTTTGCATCTCCAAGATCACTGTGAGAATTCAAAACACAAATCATCAACATTTTATTACACAATCTGTGAAGTAAGGATCTGAAATCAAGGCAAAACAAAAACATAAATTAAATGACTTACATGCGAGTTACACTATTGTCACTGTTGCATGTAATATGAAACCAAGTGCAAGGATTTACAAGGCTAGCATTCCAACTTTGGAGAACATTGTTAGGATCCACCAAGTTGGTCTTCCACGCATACAGCACATCAACTGTCATACAGAAAAGCAATTTTTCGGTGAAAACATCCTTAACTTGAAATTATATTTAGTCCTACACAAGGTAAAGGATTAGTTACAACGGACTTAACTTGTGCCAATCAGAGGTTAGTTACATCAATTTATGGGAACACACAAATGTCAATTTATGTCAAAAATGTATGATTCAAGTTGTGCTAGAAGATACTGCCTTTAAGAGTTATTCTGCTAAAGATATAATAAAATATGGCTTTCCTATTAATTGAACCCTTCTTACAGAAAAAAGCAAGGGTAATGAACATTAGAAATACATAAGGAGAGAATTAAAATAGTACTACTCTTCCTATTTATAAGTCTAGTTTGGGAAAAACTTTGTCCTTATTATAAGCCTACTTCAAAGGTAATAAACGAGGGTATTGCAATTTTACCTCTATTAATAATTGTAACAAATTTTAGGTAGGGAGAAGAAAGAGGTAAGAAATACTAATTCATAAATGAAGGAAAAGTTGAAAAATTTTACCAATTTAATTCATATTTGTTGAATTAACTAACTCTTCCTAGTATATGAGATCGAATTAGGTAACTTAGACTTATAAATAGGACCACTGTGGTAGTTTATATATATTGGTATAATGGTGGTTTAAGGAAATTAATTTCCAATCATTGGCGTTAATAATTCAAATTAATGATAATAAAGTTCTAGCACTAAGTGCCTAGTACCATATCTAACTCACCGCACAATAAAGAACTGGTCAAAGTTCAACTATGTTGCCTGTCGTTGTGCTCTTGACCAAGCCCACTTCGGTTCTTAATCCTTTACTAGCTCAAGCTCACATATTAGTATCCGCTAAGGCTTCCTCAATCTTGAGGAAACTGGAACTTCTTTTGACACACACACACACACAAACTCCTACAAATTGAACAAATAATAAAATCAAGGAAGCACGCAAGCTAAATGATGAAGAGAACAGGCTGAAATATTATACTAAAAGTTTCTCCCACGATGAAAACCTATTATGTTTTCTCCACTTTTCTTACGAATATAATATTTATGACCCAGCAAAAACACAGTTGAAAGGCGAGCAATCAGATTAACAAAACAAAATTCATCAAATTAAACACAAGTCAACACTTACCTTCCGCATTGGCAGAAACATTCAGCACTAAACCAAACGCTAAAACCACCAAAAGAAGAAACGAACCCATCTTCATATCTCCTGACTCTATCTTCTTCCACTACATTATTATTTCTGAAAGCTTCAGCCATATTATATAAACGAACTGAACCTAGTCGCAATTGAATAGTTATAAGTTAAGACTTATCTCTGAAAGCAAGTAATAATATTCAATGAGAAATATTGGAAAAAACAGTATCAGTTGAGAATTCTAGAACGGGTATTGTTGTGTTTCTGCAAACTTCTTATTGACCCGGTAAGTTTTTAGGCGTAGTATATGGTTCTTAACTATTTTATTATTAAAAATGTTGAACTTTAATTTGTCTTCGTGAGAATTTGGAGAACGTCCAGCTATTTAATGTTGATGAGTAATATTCAAAGTCAACCTTCTTCGAAATTCGTCAAATTCCCGCTTGCTACCACCATCACCCATTCTCTCACTGATATAAACCTTAGACTGTATATCATTACTAGGAAAAAGACATAAAAATATCATGTCAACTTTCAAAACACACAGGAAAGTCTATTGAGTATTGAGTATTAACAAGGGTTAAAGACCAATTTGGCCAATAAACTATTACCTTAGGAGTGTCTAGCACAAATAACTTTTAAGTTAACTAAAAATACCAAAAAACTTTTAAAAACGTGCAGTCAGCACAACACCGTTAGAAGAGATAACGTCCATTATCTAAGGTACAGATTGGCCAACGAACTTTTACTCCAGGAGCGCCCAACATAAAAAAGTTTTACTCCAGGAGCACTTAGCACAAAAAATTTCATGTGCAACCACCTAAAATCCGACTGCTGTAAATCATTGTCTGGACTCCAACCATGTGCATTGGGATTAGAAAGAGTGAATGCAACAACAAAAAATCACAAATTATATTAATTATTATTATTATCAATTATCTTATGTAATTATTGATTATATATTTACTCTTTAAATTCAATTTTTGCTGTTGTAATTCTTTTCAATCTTCTAGAAATATCACATATTTATGTGCATATAATATGCGTAAAAATTGATATTTAAGTGTGTAAAAATATCACATAATTTATAGGTCACCTTTATTTATTTGGGTATGTCATTCTCTCTTGTCTCTGCTGATAAAGGAATTGAATTCATTTATATTTATGTGTATAAATATAATATTTTTGCCAATGAAAATTGATATACGGCTGATGAGATTAACATACTATGGATTCAAATCTTATTGTCAGTTAAGTAGGTATTCTAGGAGTATTACTTTTAAAAATGGGATGAAGACTTTTGAATTTTTTTTTTTTGGCAACTAAAAGATCCATCACATTAACTATTCTAAATTGATAATAAATAAAAGGGTTAAGTAGCAAATTTGCTCCAGAAGTACACACCAAAGAGCAATGTTACATTGGAAGTTTTTTTGGGCTCAATATTGCCCCAAAAGTTTAAAGACGTAGCAATGTTATTTTTTTCTATTATAAAGTTAACGGTCAATATCAACTTTTTAACGGTCAACGTTAGTTTTTTAATGGAAAAGGGTAATATTGTTATATCTTTAGACTTCCGAGGCGAAATTGAGCATGAAAAAACTTTCAGGGCAACATCGCTCCTCAACGTATACTTTTAGGGCGGATTTGCTACTAACCCTAAATAAAACTAAAAAATTACTCATGTTATATACACTTATATCAATAACTAAAAAATCTCATCAGCCGTATATCAATTTTTACGTATATTTATACATACGTAAATATGTTATATTTTTAAAAGATTGAATAGAATTACAACAAAAATTAAATTTAAAGAGTAAATAATACAATATTATAATCAATAATTGCATAAGATAACTGATAATAATAATTAATATAAGATAATTAATTTAATTTGTGATTTTTTGGTTGTATTCACTCTTTTTAGCCCCAATACACATGGTTGGGGGTCCGGACAAGGATTCACAACAATCAGATTTTGGGTGGATTGCACATGAACTTTTTTGTGCTAAGCGCTCTTGGAGTAAAACTTTTTTGTACTGGGCATTCCTAGAGTAAAAGTTTGTTGGCTAATCTGCACCTTAGATAACAGACATTGTCTTTTTCTAACGGTATTGTGCTGATTGCACATTTTTAAAAGTTTTTTTTTTGTGCTGATTGCACATTTTTAATAGTTTTTTGGTATTTTTGGTCCACTTGAAAGTTATTTGTGCTAAGTGCTCCTCAAGCAATAGCTTACTGGCCAAATTGCTCCTTAACCCTATCAATTATCTTATACAATTATTGATTTTAATATTGCATTATTTACTCTTTAAATTTAATTTTTGTTGTTGTAATTATACAATTTTTACATATACATAAATATGTGATATTTCTAAAACATTGAAAAGAATTACATCAACAAAAATTTAATTTAAAGAATAAATATGTAGTCAATAATTGCATAAGATAATTGATAATAATATATTAATATAATTTGTGATTTTTTTTGTTGCATTCACTCTTTCTAACCCTAATACACATGGTTGGGGGTCTAAGCAAGGATTTACAACAGTCGGATTTTTGGTGGATTCCATATGAACTTTTTTGTGCTAGGGGCTTTTAGTGCAAAACTTTTTTGTGTTAGGCGCTCATAGAGTAAAAGTTCGTTGGCCAATCTGCACCTTAGATAACGGACGTTATCTTTTTCTAATGGACATTATCTTTTTTTAAAGCGTTGTGCTGACTGTACATTTTTAAAAGTTTTTTGTGTTGATTGTATGTTTTTGAAAGTTTTTTGGTATTTTGGTCTAGCTCAAAGTTAGTTGTGTTGGGTGCTTCCGAGATAATAGTTTATCGGCTAAATTGTTTCTTAACCCTGTTAACAATTACAAAAGGATATAGACGTGAAAAAGGACAAACTGAGAATTTAAAACGGTGGATTTACATAAGATCTTTCAATTGTTTAAATCAAAAAATAAAAATAAAAAAGAAAAGGCACCTACCGGAACACCGCTGTCGCTTGGCTGCTGGAGCTCTGACGCCGGTTTTGCCTCTGAGTTGAGTCGCGGACTTAATTCCATGTTTTCTATTTTCCATTTTGTCAGAGTTGAGTTGCAAAACTGAGTCATGGACCAATTAGGGGCATGCCTCCCTATTTTTTGTTCAAAAATTGACCTCTATTGACCATCCGTAGACCTCCATTAGAAAATCAACCTCCGCGGACCTGCTTCTCCCACCGGATGCCATTCGCACCGTTCTATGCTGCGCCAAATCTCCTGTCTTTGGCAAGGTCCTTCAAGTTTTTCCTTCCATTGCCGAGAGAGTGGAGGAGGAGGCAATGGAGAGGGGGTAGATGTAAAGGAAGAGAGGGGGAGGAAGAGGAAGACGGAGGGATAGGAATGGGGAGGATGTTTTGGTGTAAATACTCAAGTTCAAACTTAAAAAACCTGTATCAGTACCTTGACTTCGCTTCTCTCCTCCTTTTTTTCATTCCTTTCCTTTTCACATCTCCATCATTTGAGGAAAATTTTAAAGGTTTAGATTTTACATCTTAAAAAATTATTATTAGTTTTACTTAAAAAAATTACATAAATAAATTTAAATTATTAAAATTTAATCAGAAAAAAAATATTATTATTATAGAGTAAGTTTATTTATGTATTTATAACTAAAACTATAATAATATTTTTATAAAATGTAAAATATGGGCTATTGAAATTTTCATTAAATGGTGGAGATGAGAAAAAGAAAGTAAAAGAGAGAAAAGGAGAGTAAGAGAAAAAGAAGAAAGTCACTTCCCTCCCATAAATGTGATTTCATATATTTTAAGAATTCAAATATTATTTATTTGTATTTTTTGCATTATTCTTTTGTATAGGTAGTAAAATTTAAATACTATAACTTACTTCATTTGGTAGAATAAAATTCGTTGTTATCATTGTTGAAATGCAAATTCAAACATTGTCATACTATATTTAAGTAGTTTTATTAAAGGCATTTTCTATGTTTACACATACTCTAATGTTAATTTCAACAAGGGTTGGTGCAGTGGTGGAATCAGAAAAAATGTTAACCAAAGCCAAGAAATAAACATATTGAACTATTTACTAATTGGTATCACATAATATTGAAAATGTAATTAAATAATAACCGACACTTATAAATCAAAACAAGATATAAGATATTGAAAATATAATTAAATAATAACTGACACTTGTAAATCAAAATAAGATATAAGATATTGAAAATATAATTAGATAATAACCGACACTTATAAATCAAAATCAAAACAAGATATATGATGATAATAACATTTTCAGTAGGTATCTCAATCAAGATTTTTACTTTCCTCTTACAGTTTGATGAGTAATTAACCAAACATTGTCCTTATAGAGAAAATAAGAGATTAGCTGAGATCAAATTATTGATCAAAATAAAATATCATATAATAAATACATATATATACACTAATAAATTTTAAAAGCTCGGTAAGATCAACTAGACCAAAACCCCAACTAGCTAGGTCATGGTTCCACCATTGGGTTGGTGATAGGATGTTTATAATATAAATATGGTTTCACGGGTAATTAGATAATGTTGTTTTAAACCAAGAAAAAATAAAGATAGTAGCAAACTTTTATTAAGAAAAATAAATCAATGTATACATTAAAAATTATGTGTTTGACAAAGTTAAATTATTCTTCATTGATATTGTTTTAATATTGAATAGAAAAAAATTAAATATATACTCATACAAATAGAAGGTTAAAGAAAAATTATTTCTTAATAAATATTAACATGTACTCCTATATGTAATAAATATACATGGTACTCCTTTTGATCCTCATTATAAAGCACCAACAAAATTTTCTCACAAATCAAGAAATAGAAGTTGACTCATTAATTAGGTCTAAAATTAATAAATGTTTCCAACTTCACTTCTATTTTAATGATGTAGATTTACATGAGTTAGTTAAAAATGAGGGCATAATGGGAAAATAATAATAAATGAGTTAGTTAAAATAAGTTGGTGTCTTATAATAAAGATAAAAAATTGTTTGTAGTTGATGCTTATAATAATTTATAACCAGAGGGAGTATATATATATTTTTTTCTATAAAAACATTGCCCGTTGCCAAACAAATGGAAAATGTTTTTTAACACACAAATGAAAAATGTGCTCTCTATGTAGACCAAATTGGTTGGGCCTAATAACGACTTAACACCAGGGAAGGATGATATATTCACAATAATGGGCCTGATTGAGATCCCATTAAAAGATTATTCAATAAAATTACGGGAGGGAAAAACAAAATCTTTCTTGACAACTAGTCGCAAGCAGGAGCGAGAGGAAAAAAAAGACTCTTATGCTCTCTGGTCAGAAGACTCAACCGGTGCCTATCTCGACGGAAGAAGATGATTTGTTACCAAGAAGCTCAAAAAAGATTAAAAACGAGCCCTCTAAAAGCAATGAGAATATACTAACTAGTCAATGGCTAAAGTTGGAAGAGAATCTCAGTTCTTATAATGTGGGAGGACCTTCTTTTGTGAACAAACTGAAAGGAACATGCAGTAAGGAAGAATATCCAGATGAAGAAAGTGACCAAGAGCAGCAACGGACGTAGAAAATAATTGAAGAGAGTACTATTGGTGAGGGGATTCAGGGGTTTGGGGCAGCGCCCTCGAATTTTTTTTTTTAAAAGCAAAGTTTTAAATGTATCAAAAAACAAAAGAATATAAAGGGAAGAATAAAGGCTAAGTGTTGTTAGAAATAGCAAGACTGAGCACTAAATAAGATCAAGTACATATATTGTAATAACAAAAATATATTATAATAATTACAATCTTATCCTTCTATGCCTTATTTTTTGGAATTATACCATAATTGTCTCATTATCAATACTATCAAATACATCTTTTTCAATATAAGACACTAAGCAATCAAGGGAAGACACTTCCCTGTCTTGCTAGGTCATAAAAGAGCAAAGAACAAAACTGGGCTTGTGTGTTGAGGAAGGCATAGAAGGGGATTTTTTTTTTTAAAAAAAAACATAAAGGTCAAAAATCAGGGGGGGGGCGGGGACGTGCCCCCCTTCTCCAATACATGGGTCCACCCATGACCAAGAGGAGGATGCATATTAAATGACACTATGTCAAAGAGATCTCTGGATGCATTGAACTAGGAAAAGGAAGATGGGAAATGTAAGATAACAGAGAACCTAAGGAGGAACTTTCCTTCATCTAGATTCTCAAACAAGATGAAGAAGCATCTGTATAAGGCATGGAGCAAGGTAGTTATTGTGAAACTCTTAGACAAAAGTATCGGTTATAGGGCGCTAGAAAAGAGGTTGCAGGCAATGTGGGCTAGGAGAGGCGTTATCACACTAATTAACATTGGGCATAGATACTATATAGTGAAGCTTTCTAACAAGGAAGACTACTTTAATGTTTTTACTGAGGGACATTGGATGATATACGACCATTATCTTATTGTTAAACCTTGGGAAGCAAAGTTTAGATCAAACAAAGCTATAGTCAACAAAGTTGTAGTGTCGATAAGACTTTCAGAGGTGCCTCCAGAGTATTATGATGAGGAGGCATTAACTGTGATTGAAAATAGAATAGGGAAGACTATCAAAGTTGATCTGAATACTTCATGTCAACTCAGAAGCCATTTTACAAGGATTCGTGTATTGGTAGAACTTGGCAAACAACTAATGTAGGGGCATTACCATGACGGTGAAGAGTTCTTCCTCGAATATGAGAGTTTACATCTGTTTGTGCACAAATTGTGGAAATTATGGTCATAGAAATGAAACATGTCCCCAGAAAAATCAATAGAGTGAGGAGAACCAAAATGCTCCAAATGAGAGAAACAAAGGTGAGGAATAGAGGCAAAACCAGAGCATAGAGACAACAGACCAATGGAGGATAGTAAAGAAGCCCCACCGTCAATGAAGACCGAGGAGAAACCAAGAGAACCAATGAAGTAGCAGAAGGTGGGGTCGAGATTTGAAACTTTAGCTGATGTTGCGGGGGCTAATGACAAGTCTAATAAGAATCATAATGAGGTTATGCAAGATAAGGTGGTCAATGAAACAGTAATTACTGGACAGAGGAAGCAACAAATGACCATAGTGGTAAAGGACAAGGCGAAAAGAGGGGGTAGTAGAGCGAGGAAGAACAAAAGGAATGAGGTCATTATAAGGGTAGAAGAACATGCACAAAAGAGGTCGTACAACAGAGGAGCAGGAGGTGTGGAGAAAAGGACAAGGGAGGTGTAAGAGATGGATACAAGGTTGGGGAATGGTATGTTGATTATTACCATGGAGGATGAAATCAACTGTGATCGAACCATTGTGATGGAAGAAGGTGGTATGAGGAAGGAAAAGGATCATGGAACAATAGATTTCAAAAATAGGGATAAGATTGATTATTCCCTGCCATTTGATCCGGGAGAGAGTTTGATGGAGAAGGATGCACTTGATGGGGATGAAATTAGGAAAAGAGGTGCGGGCCCAATGAAAGATGACGAGTCTTTCAAGAATCAAAGTAGGGACATAGATGTGTCGATAGTCCCAGAAATTCCTTTGTAAAGTGGGCCTATTGGGCTAGTTCATATTCAACCTTAAGTTTGGTTTTTTATGGATAGGATAATTTATTGGAATAATAGAGGTTCATGTGCTTCGGGCCTCTATAGAAACCTTAAAACAATTACAAAATGGGTCCAAGCCCAGTTTAGTGATGCTTGATGATACAAAATGCTTAGATGAATCTAGAGGTGTCAAAATGGGCTGAAGCCCGCGGGCCAGCCTGCAAAGCCCTATGTTTGACCCTAACCTGTTAGGGCTATTTTGTTGTAGGGCCTTTTTTGGCCCTAACCCTCAAAGCCCTACATTTTAGTGGGTTGGGTTAGGGTTGGCCGGGGGCCAATTTTTTTCAAAATCAAAATATTATTTTTTAAAAATAAAAAAAATATAATTTAAATTTTTATATATATAAAATAAATTATAAATATAGTACTAATGAAACTTTTTCGTTGCAAATGATGAAAATTTCATCATTTTTTGAGAATTTTTTTTTTTTTTTGCAATATGTAAAATACAACCTGTCTCGTATTAGATTATATGAAGATATAAGAAGATCTTACACTAATAAATTGAAGCTACTCATCACAAAACATATTCACTCCTTCTAAACTTCGCCGTTTTAGCATATACTCGTGTGTGTGTGTGTGTCTTATCGTAAAAACTGATTCTTCATATATATAGAACTTATTTAACTATCTATGTTGTGTGTGGTCTCTGGGTGTAGACAGGAAAGAACTTGACATTTGAGATTTTAAGAGTGGTAATTAAATTCGTGTATTTATGTACTTTTCCAGAGCTTTTATGTTCATTTACGTGATGCCTTTTCACTGCTATAAATAATGGATTTAACGTCCAATTTTTTTAGCCTTTCAACGGCCACGTATATCAATGAGACGTAGTAAAGTCATAATGCGGCGTCCCAAATTATTTAGGTTGCCATAAGTTATTTTTAAAAAAAAAAAAAAAAAAAAAAACACTCGCCGGCGTCTTATAATATCTTCGGAACCCAGTAACCACGTCTTCGTTTTCTTCACACCTTCATAAACCAAATACAAATCCAAAACCTAAATCTAATAATCAAAATAAAAATCTAATCG
The DNA here is from genome assembly GCA_037074495.1 of Acacia confusa. Classification (NCBI taxonomy): domain Eukaryota; kingdom Viridiplantae; phylum Streptophyta; class Magnoliopsida; order Fabales; family Fabaceae; genus Acacia; species Acacia confusa. The sequence continues at coordinate 6,582,947 of CM073504.1, read as the reverse complement.
GAAAAATTAAATGAAATTCAAGATGATCCAATCTAAATACACACATATCTAGAAGAGAAACTCAAGAAAATCAAACAATATGGATGAAGAGATTCCAAGTGACAATATTGCACAGGCAGTATCGCACAACGAACTGCATATTTTTCCTCTTTTATTTTCCTAGAAAATCGAAGGAGAAGAAACTCTTTGATCTCTCAGTATATATGTTTAAATTTAAATTATAGATCTTCAAACACTCATAGCAAAAATCATAAGCAAAAAATCAAAACAAAAAATCTAAAATCTGAGATCGTCGGACTGAACACACCAACCTAGTGATCCATTGATCATAGTTCGTCCATCGTCGTCGGTGAGGGAGATCGGAGATCTAAGACTTGAAACCGTCGTCAGAGCGAAGATGGTGCCGAAGAGAGCTGACCGTTATTTAGATCTGAAGAAGGGGTTTCACCGAATGGAGTGGCTAGGTTTGGCAGAGCAAAACTGGGTCAGGTGTTCGAACTCCGTCGTCAACCACACCTCCGTTATCACCAGGTGTGCGAAGAAGATGAGGAAGACGGAGCAAGGCTGAGGCACGATCAGGTGTGCGAAGAAGATGAGAGACGGGAGTAGCTCGGAGGAGGCCACGCACGAAGAAATGAATCCATTGTATCCTTCTCTTTCCCTCTCTGTTTCCAACAAAAATTCCAATTATTGTATTTTATTACATTATATAATATAGTTTCCTTGCACTATTTTCCTGTCAGATGCCGCAGAGAGAGTAATTGCTTTTATTCATTGAATTATTCTCATTCTTTGTACTATTTTTCTTTTATCCATTGTATACTTCTCTTTCTTTGTACTATTTCCAACAAAAGCGTATCAATCACAATAAACGCTGTAGAGGTGTTTTTGCCACTGATGTTATAAAATTTCGCCACGTCTAAATAAGTAACTTCCACGCCAAAGGTGTTTCCTTTGACATATAAGTTCATAGTTAGACATCAAAATAGTGTTTTTTTGCCGCCAAATAATTCATTTTACCACCTGTGTTGTAACATTTTGCCACTTTTGGCGTCTAAATATCTAATTTAGACACCAAAAGTGTTTCTTTTGACATCTACATATGTAAATTAGATACAAAAAGTGTTTCTTTCACTGTCTAAGCTCATAGTTAGATGTCAAAAGTACTGTTTTTTGTGTCTAAGAATAAATGTTAGACGCTAAAAGTCACAATTTAATTACAAAAATGTTACCACCTTCTTTTTTATTTCTGTTTTAAAAAATAAGACGCCAATTAAAAAAGTAAAAATCATTTATTATAATAGTGTTTGAAGGACCTGCTTCTGATAATGATCTTTTAAACTTTAATATCACACTTATCCCATTTTTAAATATAGGAGTTGGACTGATTCCAGTACCCACCTGCTAAAATTGAAGAAAAAATAGTGGCACGTAACTGAATTATTATACCAACAAAAATAATAATAATACTAGAGTTCTGTTGTAGCATGTGAAATTTTTTATTTTTATTTAGGACAAGCTTGCTTATATATGGGGTTGATGTGCAAGCATATATCCACATGGCCCGCGCCTCAACAGTACAGTCAGATGGCAAGTTATCATTTTGATTTTTTTGGGTCCATAACTGCATTGTTTAAGGTGAAATTCAATCACCATTTGCAACCGAAATTTTTTCCATCAATAATTTTCTATTAGTGATTAAATATAATAAAAAATAAAATTTAAAAAAATTATAATTTTGAATGGTCTGTAGGGTAACCCTAGCCCATAGGGCTTTTGGCCCGTGTGGGCCTATAGTATTGAGGGCCATTTGGCCTTATGGGCTTTTTTTGGCCCTAACCCACATGGGCTATGGCCTACTGGGACGGGTTAACCCATCTTGAGAGCTCTAAATGAATCCCATCTCCGTCATCTTCTTCGTCTAAGATATGACAATATAAAAATGATGCATAGTATTGGAAGGTCGAGTGGGATCATGGCACTCCGACTAGCAACACAATATTAATTTCGGTATTGGAAGAGGATAGGCAATTCCCTCATTTTCATTGCTCAATGACAGGTACTCCTAACTTCCTTATTACTATTGTATATGCTTTGCCTCATTCGAATTTAAAGGCTGTGCTTTAGGAAAAACTACAATTACTAGCTCATGGAATTACAATGCCATGGGTGGTATGTGGGGGCTTTAACAACATTCTATCACCTTTAGAGAGAATAGGTGGAGTTAGATGTAATCAAGAAAGAATCATATGGTTTCAAAATAGAGTCCAAGTTTGTGGTTTAACTAATCTTGGAGCTTCGGGACCGAAACTTACTTAGAAAGGGCCTCGTATGATAGGGTGCTCAAGATTGTTTGAGAGATTGGATATGGTACTTGCTAACCAAGATCTTCTAACTACTTCGACGAATAGTGCTGTGAAGGTTTTCAAACCATAATCCTTTTTTTTTTTTTTTTTTTTATAATGGATGCTTTGTATAGTGGTAATCGACAAAGACCTTTTTGGTTTGAGGCCATGTGGATGGCACATGAAAACTTCATGATCTTTTTGACGGAGCAGTGGCAACACAATGATAGGTTGAACTCAAATTTGGATAGAACTAAATAGGAGATTCCATCTTGGAATAAAGATACTTTTAGTTTTGTTGAAAGGAAGAAGAGATAAAGTTTGGCGTAATTAAATGGTATCAAAAATCACCATCATGTCCCCATTGAAACTTTTTTAACAGACTAGAAGAGCAACTGCAAAACCAGTTGGAGGAAGTGTCAACACTAGAAGAGATCAAATGGTTCTAAAAGTCAAGAACAGAACGGATCTCTAAAGGGGATGGGAAAACCAAATACTACTACCCCTAAACAAACATGAGAAGAAGATGTAACAAAATTTTAACTCTGCAGGATGAGTCAGGTACATGGTTGGATGGAGAAGAAATTAAAATCCTTGTTGTGGAATTTTTTAAAAAAATTGTTCCAAGTAGGAAACCAAGATGAGAATGCTCTCTAAACTGAGAGTAATTTCTCAGCTATTGAACGATCTCATATGGAAGCATTGGCTGCTATTCTAGTAGAGAAGGAAATACATGATGTTGTCAAGTTAGTGGGTCCGTTTAAGGCACCTGGTGTGGACAGCTTCCCACCCATCTTTTTTCAACGTAATTGGGATATGATGGGTGAATCTCTAGGCCAATTTGTCAAAGGGGTATTTGAAGGTACTGTAGATGTTGTTGAGGCTAACTGAAAATTAATTTCTCTAATTTAAAAAAGAAACCAGCCTCAAAATGTAGAGCACTTTATACCAATATCTTTGTGTATGGTTCATACAAATGTATGACCAAAAATCCTATCACAAAAATTGAGATGCATTATAGACGAATTGGTCTCCCATACCAAGCTAGTTTCATTTTTGGCAGACATATTCAAGATAATATTATAGTGGGGCAAGAGATCTTACACAAAATGAAGAAGGCAAAAGGAAAGCGTGGTATAAGGGTTATGAAAATAGATCTAGAAAAAGCATATGACAAAGTCAAATGGAGCTATGTCCGACATATTCTATCTGATGCAGAATTTGATGATATATTTATAGCTATTATTATGCACTATATTTCAAGTGCATCCTATAATGTACTATGGAATGGATTAAAAACTGAATTTTTCCATCCTAGAAGAGGCCTTTGGTAAGGAAATCCAATCTCACCCTTTCTCTGTGGGTTGTGTATAGATATGCTATCATATTTCATAAGTGACATAATCAATGCAAAATCTATGGAAGCTAGTCTTTGTAATGAAGGAGGGACCTTCAGTTTCGCACTTCATGTTCGTCGATGATTTATTGCTCTTCAAGGAAGCAGCATTAGAGGAGCAAGCCGAATGCATGATGGAGGCACTTGATCAATTCTGCCAAATCTTTGGTGAGAATATCAATTTAAGCAAGTCATTGATTTTCTTCTCACCGAAGGTCCCAACAAGTTTGAAAGGAAGAATCACAGAGATCACATGCATGAAGATAGCAAGCGAGATAGGCAAGTATCTTGGTTTCCCATTAACTAGACAAATGAAGAGTAGGGATACCTTCCGATATGTTGTGGACTGTGTTAAGGAGAAACTCTCAGCATGGAAAGTAAACTACCTGTCAATAATAGGAAGAATTACCTTAGCCAAATCTATAATTAGTACAATTCCAAAATACTCGATGAAAGTGGCGTAGCTTCCTATGAGCACATGTGAAGAAGTAGAACTTTTGCAACACAATTTTATCTAGGGCAAGACTGATAGGAGAAATGGTTTCCATCCTAAGGGTTGGGAAAGAAATGCCTTAAGCAAAATGGAGGACTTGGTTTAAAAAAGTTGGTCTCTATCAATGAAGCCTTTGGGGCAAAGTTAGCACAGTCTTTGGTTAAAGGTTCTTATGGTCTTTGGGCTGAGGTGTTAAATAAGAAATATATGATTAGGAGTGATATCTCTTTGTTGAGTACTTGGCCAACGGACTCACGCATGTGGAAATTCATTTGTAAGTAGAATGATATTATTGATGTTGGAACTAAATCTTAGATTCAAAATGGGAAATCTATGTACTTCTTTTATGATTTTTGGATCTTCCAAAAGAGAATGGTAAAAGAGTTTTGCCTTAGACCTTTATCTACAGAAGATGACGAAAGTAGAATTGCTTATTGGGTGCTATATGATACATGGGATCTATCCCGCCCTGCTAATATATATTGTTTCTGGTAAGGTAATTCAGAGGTTCATTGCGATATTGCCCCCTATAGGAGGATCTGGGGAACATGAAATGATATGGAATGAGACCCCACATGGGCATTTTTCAGTCAAAAGTGCCTACTATATGATTTAAAAACCGTCTTCTCATTTCTATAGTAAAACATACAAGAATATTTGGGCATGGCAAGGAGCAGAGAGAATTAAAGTTTTCTTATAGTTAGCTTATAATAATAGGCTACCTACTAATGAGTGGAGAAGTAGATGGTCTTCCAAATCACCCTCATGTTGCTACTGTAATGTTGGAGTAGAAGACGAGATTCACATATTTTGTGATTGTGATTATCATAAATAGATTTGGCAAACTCTAATTCATCCAAGACATTCCTTGACTTTTTGTCTCCTCTTCTCACAAAGATTGGATGTCTCTTAATCTACAGAGGGGACTGGGATTACATGTTTATGAGATTTGGAGATTAATTTGGGGAGTCGCTATTTAGCTCTTATGGACATAAAGGAACAATAGTGTTTTCAATGGGGATTTGCAAAAGCCTATAGATCCTGTAGTAGTTGTTATGAAGTCATGGAAATCATTCTACGAAAAGACTATGGTTGAATCTGCAAGTGGAACTCTGAAAATATCGAGCCCCATTAGATGGCTTCCTCCACCTGCAAACTGGATTAAATTAAATGTAGACGAAGCAAAGGCATATAATAGTAAGAAGGCTGGCTGTGGAGGAGTTATTAGAGACTCCAGAGGAAAGTGGGTATCGAGTTTACTCATATGCTGGGATGGTGTGAGGTGTATAAAGTAGAGGAATGGGCAGTCTATGGGCTCAGATTAGCTTAAAAAGAGGGTTTTAAAAAGATCCTTGTTGAATCAGATTCCAAAGTGATAATCGATAAAATATTTCATGGGAGGGATGATTCAACTAGCAACATGGTATTCTTGCATATCAAAAGCATGCTACTTAGGGACTAGGAGGTTAAGTTGCAATATTCATCTCGTGTGCAAAACTCTCTTGCTAATGCCTCGGCAAAAGAAGGTCTTTCCCACTCTTATACTTTGAATGTTCCTCTGGATGATATAAGGATGGTGATTACTAGTAATTGTATGGGATTTGATACCCTTTTAAACTAATTTAATATATAAGGGCAGCTACCTACTCTTATTCCAAAAAAAAAAAAAAAGTGGAGGTAAAATAAAATAAAAATTGCATAGTACAAATAGAGTTGGGAATCAGGGCCAGAGCCGGCCCTACAAGACCCAAGGCAAGCAAAACATATGTTTTTCAAAGCTCTGCTCAAGAGCACCAAGGCCAAGGCTAGCCCTACAAGGCCCGAAAGTTACTATTCCAAATTTTAACTATTTTTCCTTCGTTTTTTTTTCAAAGAAATATAATTAGTAAATTACAACAATATAAGTTCTAATTTATCAAATAAATATTGTCAACATTAATATCCAAATAATACGAATCATTCAACAAATAAATGCATTCACTAATTCATAATCAAAAACAAACTATTGTCCATAAATAACTTATATAGAACATAAGAAGTATACCACTCAACAACATTAGTACGATGACTATCATTGCCAAACACCATCGTGTTCATTTGGCACCTCGAGTCAATAAACGGGTTGTGTTCCCCTTTAAGTTAGTTCATTCTGATGTTTGGGGTCCTTGTTCAGTTTTGTCTCAGACTGGTTATAATTATTTTGTCACTTTTGTTGATGACTTTTCTTGAACTACTTGGCTTTAATTAATGAAACACCGTTATGAATTGTTTACCCACTTTCATCATTTCTATGAAATTCAAACCCAATTTAATATGCTTGTGAGAATCCTTCGAAGTGATAATGCGAAAGAATATTTTTTTGCCTCATTCACCGATTATATGCATAATCATCTCATTCTTCATTAAACCTCTTGTGTTGATACATCTGCTCAAAATACTGCTATTAAAAGAAAAAATCGCCATCTTTTAGAAATTGCCCGTTCTCTCATGTTTCACTACTGTGTTCCTAAATCTTTTTGGGCTGATGCCATGTCTACATCTTGTTTCCTCATCAATCACATGCCTTCCGTTGTCCTTAGCGGTGACATTCCCTATACCATTTTGTTCCCCACCACCAAATTGTTTTCGATAGTACCCAAAATTTTTGGTTGTGTCTGCTTTGTTCAGGATGTCTGTCCTAGTATGAGTACTCGATCTAAAGTCCTTGCATGTGTCTTTCTTGGTTATTCTCGAGTTCAAAAAGGTTATCGATGTTACTCTCCTGATCTCAGTCGTTATGTTGTGTGCACAGATGTGACCTTTCATAAGTCTTCTCCTTTCTTCCCGTCTTCGATATTATCTGAGCCTTCCTTTATCGTTTCTAAGTCTGATGATATCCTAGTTTATCGTATTCCTATCTTACCAGTGCAGGCTGCAGTTCTAGAACCTGATACAGTTAATGATGCTGATGTTGCCAATGTTATGCCCTCGCCAGTACCTATTTCGCTTTCGGATTCCGTTCCTACCATTCTTATCCCTGACCCAATTGTACCTGATTCTGCTCTTGACCTATCTGATGACTTGCCTATTGCTCTCTGAAAAGGTACCCGACCTCATCATCCTCCCCAGAGATATGCTTATTGTACCTATCCTGTCTCAGATTTTGTATCCTACCAGCACCTGTCCCATGTTTCCTCTTCCATTGTGGCCACCCTTGAATCCATCTCTACCCCTACCAGCCTTCACCAAGCCTTGACTCACCCTAGTTGACGTGCAGTGATGGAAGAAGAAATGATGGTGTAACACCCCATTTTTGAAAAGCGGAATAATATATTTATATCAGAATAGAGCATTGGAGCACATAATTGAGTAACTGATATTAATAGTCATGATGTTTCTAGTCAGTCATATTAACGGTACATTTATCCAAATAATATACATCCTAAAATAAAAATCTCTGGCCGCGTCTTCAAGTGTGCTGCTTACCCCGGTCATCAGCCCTTGGTCCTTCAGACCTTGATGCTATGGTAGAAGCTGAGGTCCAATACCCATCAGACCTAAGGTAACGGTTAACCTTATGCTCAATTAAACAATACATGTATGACAGATATTTATAACATTACAACAATAATCAATACAAAAGCGCATAACAGATACATGATCAATAACAGTACAATCACATGTAAAGTTAATCCCTATTTGCACTAACTAGTGCCACGACGGCCCATCGTGTCCTCAGCACTAGGAAAACTCAACGGTGTTATCAAGACTATAACCCGTGCATAGCTGAATGTATAAATGGTGACTTAAGATAGAGTCTTAATCACAGTGCATGACTCAAGACCAAGTCTCGATCATGACTCTATGAAATTATCTCACACATACAAGCATAAGAGTTAAGGTTACATCACGCGTCCATACCTTAGTTCATTTGGATAGTCATATGTCCGTTCGTTCGGTACACCCTCTGATTTTTCGGATATCCTATAATAGTAATGTTGCTTTATTAATCCATAAATAATATCCTAAGAGATATTTTGTCCACTATTTACCTTTTTACCCCTAGTGGATCTATTATTTCAATTTTGCCCTTACATTTCTTTAAAAACGAAATGCTTGATTTTCTGGGCAGATTTTTCAGCAACTTTAAAAAATCATAACTAATTGTACAAAGCTCGAAATGATATGAAACCAAAGCCAAAATTTCTCTTATCAAGTCTATTTTCAAGGAAAAATAACGGCTTTAACTCAGTCCAACCATATCATTCCCAGTTTTCACGTTTTTAGCCTTTGCCCAGATTTTTACTCAGAAAATGTAGCCTTTCTTTGTGAATTTTTATCTCTTTGCACAAAATTCAGATTGACACACTCTGGGTATATTTGGAAAGCTCTATATGTCTACTTTACCGATGAAAAATTTCAGAATTAATCAACTTCATATTCAACATAAAATTATGGCGTTTTAATAATTGACTTCAAGAATTGCCTAACCAATAAGATTTCGCCAGAGCTTCGTTATTTTGATCATAACCTTCCAAAAATTTTGCTATAACACCATCTCCACCAATTTTTCGAATTAAAACCATTTTTAACCATAAAAACATGATAACAAAAATATATTGGAAGATTAAAGATCAAAACAACATTTAAGCTATAAACTAAAAGCTAAAGCTTAAGAACTAGAGAACTTACCCTTAGAGAACCTTGCTACTCCTTCTTGCTTCCCACTAACTCTCTCTTTCACTCTATATTCAGATGTTTCTTGCATGTGATGGTGTAAGGATTATGAAGAACCTAAGCTCCTATTTATAATGAATTGGTGTGGCTTTTTGGTAATTCTTTCAAACCTAGTCTTCTTGAATTTGGACCCTTAGATCTAGATTAGTTGTGAAGCATGAATCCTCACCTTCCTATCTCACAAAACCGTCCTCCCACTCTCACACTCTCTTCATCATCTTTTTTTTTACCCCAAAGTCAAGAAAGAATCAAACCTTCTCTTTCCAATTTATTCCCTTTATTAATGTAATTATCCCATGTGTTGATTTAGATATATTAACCAATAAACCTACCCCTTTTTCAAGCTTTCTAATCGTGCCCCTTCCCCTTTGCTCTTTAATTCATTTGTTTCAATCTCTACACTACTACAAAATATAGCTTTTACTTTCTTAATTGGCGTCCTATTATAAAAAAAAAAAGGAAGTAAAAAATAAAGGCGGTGACATTTTTGTAATTATATGTGAGAAAAGTTGACTTTTGGTGTCTAATTTATAAACTTAGATGCCAAAAGTGGACCTTAGCGCCAAAAGTTAGCGCCGAAAATTGGCCTGACGCCAAAAGCAAGACTTTTGGAATCTAAGTTTGATTATTAGACACCAAAAGCAAAACTTTTGGAGTCTAAGTTTGTTTATTAGATGCCAAAATTCCGCACCAAACCAACACCAAAAATTCTTTAAAGCGCCAAATATCATTTCATTAGCTCTGGATATTTGTTTTGGGCAAAGGAAAAAAAAAACTTTGATTTTTAGCGTCTAATATATTTCGTAGACGCCAAAAGCCCACGTTTTGATTTCTTTTGGCCCAAAAAAAATAAAAAAAAAATTAATGAGTTTTGGCTTCTAATAATGGACTTCGACGCCAAATAATTCCCATTTCCAGCATGAATATTAATGTCCAATGCATCAGTGTTTCATTGCGTGCGTACAGACCTGAAGCAAGAAACCCTCCTAACTCATCTTCACTCATCGTCGAAGTTGCTCAGCCTCAAAGACCTCAATGGCACAACCACCTCCTCAAACCACGACCAGCCACAGAGTCACCGTGGAAGTCGCGCACACCGTCAACCTCATCCGCCAACGAAGCAAGAAACCCTCTTTGCTTGAATGTGCTTCCTTCTCAGAACGCTTCTTGTTCTGACCTTAATACCACTGCGTTTATTCAGAGAATGATGCTTGCAGAGAAGCCCAACCTCATCGGTTTTACTGGTAATTTAGCTTTCATGTTTTTTGATTTATCAATTCTATTCTTACTGAAAAGTTCGTCATAAATTTCTCATTAGTTTTTGAAGCTGTTCTTTTTAAGCAAGAGTGGTTTAAATTTATGGTTTTTAATTCCTCTACATCACCACATTCCCCTTATCCCTCCCTCTATCTGCTAAGGATTTTTATTCGTTGGGCTATGCGAATCCTTTTCTTGGCATCTCTTATGGTTCATATGGTTATTAACTGGTTTCATACCCATTGTCCACATAACAGTGAACCAGTGATCATAGTTGCAAGTTAAATCCGTCTTAGACTCAAAATCTCTTCCAAAATTAGCACAGACAACCTAAATTAAATGCTTGATATAGTTCTCAATTGAGTCTTTTTTTCCTGGAAGTTTCTGTCCATAATATATAATGAGAAAATAATAACTCCCTTGCATAGTTTCGGTAGATCCAAACCTCAGGTAAAGATAGCAACTTTCATCCTTCTCGGGACAGGATACCAATATAATTGTTCTGTGTCATTCTGTCATCCGGTCTGGTCTATTTCATTCCCAAATCACTGACTGCGAATGACAATAGGATTAGCTAGAGCCATGTGGAGTAGCTTTATATCTGTTGAGTTTAATTTTTGACTTTATGTTGCATAACTATCTACAACTTGACATGGTAATGTTCTGTACATTTTTGTTGCATTAATACTTTATGTTGCATTAATAATGATTTCCATTGTTTAATGTAATTCAAAGTTAGAAACCTGAGGGGATGGTTGACAGGATATGGATTTCCAGATTTGGAAGCTTTGTTGAGAGAATGAGGTACGTGGCAAAAGTAGAAACATCAACGAAATCCCTAAGGTCTGTGGTTGTTTTGCTTATATTATGTTTTTTTGTCTATCTTATATCACTAAAAGTAAACAGTAAATGCCACTTATCATCAATAGCCAATGCAGAATACTTATTCTATTTGAATCAAGGATGGGATGAAGTGTCTTCTTAAAACATCATTTTCTTAAAAGGTCATCATTAATAGGCAACGCATAATTTTTTCCCCCCTTTCTTTCTATGATTTTTAGTTTACCAGACAACTATGCAAAGGTGATCAAGTATATTTGCTTGTGTTTTCTAAAATATTTAGAGGAGTAATTTAAATCATTAGATTGTGTTTGAGGTTTTAATGCAGATTTATCTTTTGAATTGCTTTTACAGGGGCAAGTATCGGCCTCCTAATGCGCCACTTGATGGAGAGAAGTCATTGTATCTTCACATCTCTGCTAGAGCTCATGTAAATGCTACACCTTGTTTCTATATTGACATGGTTTAAAATTATATTTATCTTATTTGATGATCTAAAAGTTTGAGGTGAACATATATTGCTTCAATATAACATGATGATGTTGTTGTGTTGTGTGTTTTTTCTTCTTATGTTATTCTTTCTGCTTGATCATGTTATATTAAATATGGCAATATTTTGCTGACGAAGTTGAGGGTTAAGCTTCTGCCTATTGCTCTGTCTTTCATGTTATATTATGAATGAAACGGAAGCAACTGTTGTACTTAGAGGACGTGGTTCAGGAAACCTTGAAGGACCAAATGGAGAAGGTACTTTTTGGATTGATGCAATCTTAGCTCTTGAAAGGATGTTTACATAATGGCATTTTTCTGTTACAAACTATTTGGTTTCCAATTTTATTGTCTTCTTGCAGATGGGCAGCAACCCCTACATCTGTACTTGTCAAATAATACTGCACAGGAAAAGGGCGAGCCCTCTATCATGACCTCAATGCATACAGAGTTTTATTTGATGAGGTAAGGTTTTGTGCTCTGCAATTTTTTCTTGAATATCTCGCAAGATTAGATTCAAATAAACTGTGTAAAAATTTTGCAGGATGGCTCTTTTTCAACGATTTCTGAATTTTATTTTTGCTGTAATAACTCTAAGAATGGCTCTTAATATTGAATTTGCTCTAATATCCTGGCCATCTGACTACTAACATTTAACTACTTTGATCCAATCCGCATGGAATTTGATCAGGAAAAATGAAATGATGTTTCCATTATACCTTCCCCTCTAATTGTATTGATCACACCTCATTTCCAATTAAATTAAAAGGTAGGCACTAACTGCTAAGGACCAAATCAAATATCTTTCATGTCACTAGCTAGACTATACAGTAAACCACTTTAATTCCCTCATATATCCTCATCCTTTAAATTCGGGTAATAAAGGAATAAAAGCCTAGACTCATCAAGTTGCATCAACTGTAATCAATTTTTTTTTTTTTTTTACAAGGAGACATATCAAAGACACAGGATAAAATAAATCACATGCAGAATAATAGCTCTTTGCATGTTTACAACAACACAACTTGATATGGGACCCTATGTGTACAATGAAATTTTACAAGGGTTGGTGGCTGGGCATAATGAACTAAGATATATGATTTTATACATAGGATTTCAGAAATATGTGTGTGGCATATTTAGGGTTCCATTCTATTTGTACAACTAAGATTTATGATTTTATACGTAGGATTTTAGATTTTATGGAATATCATTCTATAATTCTATAAATAAGTTTATTTATCTAGGTATCAATGAGCTAACCAAATTTCGTAAGAAGATGAACATGTATATAATGTTGTTGAATCATATTACTGTACTCATCTATTTTTTGTTTGACTAAATGCAGTGCTGCTATCTGCATACCAATCTGCCATTGCATTACCTAATGCCTTGCCACAAAAAAAGCATAGCTTCCCTGCTTGTTCATTATCTTCTCCAAGAGTGTTTTTTTAGAACTTGATTTCACTGACCAAACAGTCCCTTAACAGTAATTACTTGCCATCTATTACTGATTTACTGTACTTCGTGTTTTGTTTTTCTGACTTGTGTAATGGCCTTTTTCTTATGATCAGGAATTGGTAATAGAGGTTTGTGATGAGACTGAAATTGTTGAGCTGAAAGTAAAGGTGAGTTTCTATTCTCTTCTTTGTTGCTTTTATAACAATTACAGTAGCTTATTGCTATTGCATAGTTAATCATGAAGAGTCAATCTCTAAATGTCCAAAAATATAGTTCAGGAGAATGGCAAAAGATACACGTACCACTTGTCTTTTCAATTTGTTTATTAATGTGAGATTCTGGATTCCAACATATTGAATTGAATATTTTTCTTGCTTTTTGTTTTGATCAAAACTTTATTTGTACCTGCAAGTAAATTTGATGTTGTGGTGATATGTTTATGTTTCACTGCTTAGTAGGTTTTGATGTTGTGGTGATATGTTTCTGTTTTGATGTTATTGTGGTGATATGTAGAAGGTTTTTAAGGGGATTATCGTGTTTAGTGAGTAGCTGTGTAATCCAGCAAATTTTTTTTTTAAAAAACTCACTCCTACGGCGTCTAAAAATAATTCTTAGACGCCTTAACTCGTCACTTTAGGACCAATCATGGCTTAACTTTTATAGAATGTCGTCTAATATTGTCTTAGACGTTGTATGTCATAATATACGGCGTCTAATTATATTTAGACGCCTTAAGTGAAAGATATACTACGCCCCCCGGAAAGGCGTCTCGTGGAAAAAAGACGCTAAAAGTCCAAAAAGTAGGACGCCGTAGACCTATTTTGTAGTAGTGCTAGCTACCCCAAGTGCTTATGTAGTTAGTTGGAAAATGATAGTTTTAATCAAGTTTTCTTCTTCAACTCACAAATCTCACAATCATGGCTTCATTAGGAGTTTCTACCAGCCTTTTAATCATTTCAGGATTAATCCCAAAAGTTGAGAAAAAGATTTTGGAGATAACCTATTCCAAGCTTAAAATATGATTGTCCATAATAAATCCTTATATTTGATCTATGATTAACGTATCTCATAATACAATTTATTTTGTATAGATTCTCATTTAATTGTGTCTTGAATTAATCCCAGTGGTTCTTAACTAACAACTCAATTAATTACATACTTTCCTCTCTCCTTCACTAGGCTCACAACTTCTTACACACCTAAACACTACACACACACACACACACACACACACTCACAACGATCCCCCTTCACTCTCTCTCATTATCCTCTTCCAAAGGTCATTAAGACCTTATCACAAGTACCATATCTTCTTCCATGAATTTATTCCAATTATCCCATGTGCCCTTTGTTTAATATAAACAATCTTATTTCCTCTTTCACAAGTCATGTAAACCGTCCCCCCTTTTCCTCTTGATTTTGTGTTTCCTTGTCTCAAATTATCCTATGTTCAAAGCCTCCCATTGGTCTATGAATTATTACAAGGATTAAGTTTATTCATGTAATTAATCTAGAACCTTTGGATTTACTTTATGAGACTTAATCTTGGCCTTTTATTTTTAATCCTAATTAGCATCCTTAATGTAGTGTTTAACATGCTTGTTAGGTATATTTATCATAGTGTGATTGGTTCTTAGATTAATTATGAGCATTAGTAGGTCATTTTATGCTAATATAAAACCCTTATTGGTCTTTAATTCTTAATTAAGTTAATACACGCTCAATTGATGAATTTTAATATTCCACTAGATTAATTATGAAAATTTATTCAAATATTTTAATTAGTACAAATTTAATTGCCCATCAATTGTTGTTAATTTCTTTTAATTAATTTAGGTATTTCCATAGCATTTTATGGCTCTTTATGATTAACTAAAAACTATGTTGTAATATGATGATTTTAGGGTATTTTATGATCTCTAAATGAACTTAGAAAATTTGGGTCTTTGGTTAATTTAATTTTAGGAGAAAATTCCCTAAATTAAATTAAATAAGCCACAATATTTTAAGACCACATATTCACCTATTTTCAATAGGTATTTACTATCAAAATATAGTGGTTAAGCTAAGTAGGAATTTTTTTTTAGAGTATTACAGATGGCCCTTGAAAAGGCTGGTACCTGGACTCTTATTGATCTCCCTTATGGAAAGAAGGCCATTAGTTGTAAATGAGTGTTTGTTGTTAATACAAAGGCTAATGGTTCCTTGGAACGGTTGAAAGCTCGGCTTGTTGCAAAAGGGTTTGCTCAAACTTATGGCATTGATTATTCTGAAACCTTCTCCCTTATGACTAAGCTCACCTTTGTATGTCTTTTTGTTTCTTTGGCTGCCACCTATCATTAATATTTACATCAATTGGATGTTAAGAATGCCTTTTTGAATGGTGACCTTCTTGAGGAGGTTTATATGGAGCAACCACCTGGATTCATTGCTCAGGGGGAGTCTAGGAAAGTATGCTATCTCTAAAAGTCGTTGTATGGTTTGAAGCAAAGTCCTCGTGCCTGGTTTGATCGGTTTTGTGGTGTGGTCAAGAAGTTTGGGTTAAGCCAAAGTAAGTGTGATCACTCTGTGTTTACCAACATTCCAATGCAGGCATGATCCTTCTAGTAGTATATGTTGATGATATTGTGATTACTAGAAGTAACATTTCTAAAATCTTAGAACTTAAAATCTTCTTTAACTCCCACTTCCAGACAAAAGACCTAGGTCCATTGAAGTATTTTCTTGGCATTGAGGTATTGAGAAGCAAGAAAGGAATCCTTTTAACTGAGAGAAAATACGTTCTCGATTTGTTAAAAGAAACTGGAAAACTTGGTGCTGCACCAAGTAACATTCCCATGATTTCAAATCCATTCCTGGATCTTAATGATAGCATGTTTGCTGAACTTCCTGATGACTTGAAGAAGAAGATTGATCCAAAGAAATTGAAGCCATTTGCATCTCCAAAGCAATATAGAAGACTCATTGGAAAACTGAATTATCTGACAGTAACTCGTCCTGATATAACCTTCTCAGTCAATGTACTCAGTCAATTCATGGAATCTCCAACAATTGCTCAGTAGGAAGCCTTAGAGCATATCTTGCTCTATTTGAAAGGTTCCCTAGGTGGTGGCATTCTCTATACAAATTATGGACATACTAAACTCGAGTGCTTCTGTGATGCGGATCATGCAAGGTCTAAAGCTACAAGACGATCCACTACAGATTACTGTGTGTTTGTTGGTGAAAACTTAATATCTTGGAGAAGTAAAAAAGCAAGGTTGTGTCAAAATCAAGTGCAAAAGCAGAATACAAAGCCATGTCACAATTGTGGATATTTCAACTCATGAAGGAAATTGGCATCATCACGACATTACCTACAAAATTGTGGTGTGACAATAAAGCAACACTCCATATAGCATTGACCTCTGTATTCCATGAACGTACATAGCATATTGAAATCGATTGTCACTTTATTCCGATAAGATCAAAGAAAATGTTGTATCTACAGGACACGTGCGATCAAATGACCAATTGGCAGATCTTTTAACAAAAGGCTTAAATGTCACACAAGTTGAGTATCTTTGTAACAAGTTGGGTATGATCAATATATATGCTCCAACTTGAGGGGGAGTGTTAGGATATGGATTACAGTTAGATCCATATAATTTGGGATTAAGTTAGATCCATATAATTAGGGATTATGGTTAGCCTCTCTCTTGTATATATACCCATATATTTATCTTAATTAATACAACTTTCAAATTCTCATATTACAATTGGGTCTATTTTGTGAGTATATCTTATGGTACAACACTAATTATCATGTAACTGTAATACCCGGATAATTATTATCTAGAATATTATGATAGATATGGTCTCAAAATGTTGTATAATTGGTCTATTTTCAAAGGGAAATACTAAGAAAATTAAATGGAATTTATTGCCAAAAATGTGAAAAATGCATTTTAGGGTCATAAAACATCCTAAAAATGTGATGATAAATCCTAAAGGGTTGTGAAATAATTATTAAAAATTAGAAGGAATATTGTCCCTAATTTAGACAATTTATTAAATTATCTCTTTTGAAAATAGAAGAATAGAAAATTAAAAAGTATTCTAGGGACCATATTGGACCCTATGATTTTTAATATTATGCATGGAGAATAAATTATTAATGTCAATAAAATAGTTGTGAGATAATAATTATTACTAATTAAGAAAATTGTCAACAATTAGTAAGTGATTAATTAAATAATTAATGGCTAATTGTTTAGACATAAGATAAAGAGAAAAAGGTGGAAATTACTTAAAATAAATATACATATATAAATAAAAACGAAAATTAGGAGAAAAATTAAGAAAAATGAAATGAAAATTAAGAAATTAATATCAAGATATTTGCATTAAAATAACATTATAAGTTAAGACATGTGGTAATTAAGTAATATTATAATAGTAAAAATGTGAACAGGATAAATGACCACGGATAAAAATAAAATCCTACCTAGAAAACCGTGAACTAAGTTTCTTGAGTCAGAGTATATTAGGAACAAGTGAATTTCTATCTTGGAGTGGACTGTCTCCGAAGTTATTTCTGTAACCAGTGGAGTGATTTGGAGATCCGGCCAAGAAGATATTTTGTAGGATTAAAGCAGATAGTAGAAATGAGAACCGATGGAAAATAATTCATAGATTGAAATTCGGGGATAAGTTGAGAAAAACCAGAGTATATTATTGATCAGTGGATTTTTATCCAGAGGTTGGCGCCGACAGACGATATTTCCGTAACCGGTAGCGATTACCGAGGATTTTCGGCAGGTAACAGAATGTCCTTAATGAGAGTATAAGGTTAGGAAAACCCGGTATTCTCGAAGAGGAAGAAAAGACCTTCAGAGTGTTATTTCCAGAATTTTAAGATTTTACAAAATTTCGCGATCGGAACACCGAACAGGGACTTTATCAGTAGAAAACTTCTTGAGAAAGTTGGTGACATCACCTTGGTGACTAAGGATGACATCATCCTTGAGAGGTGTATGGCCAAGATCTTGCCACCTCCAAGAAGTGCGATCCGACGGTCAGAATTCAACCAGACAAAGTTCAATGAAATTACGAAAATGCTATCGGTTTTTTCTATAAATAGCCACCATTTCATTTGGAATTCTCACACCAAATTCTCTTGAGAATTTTGAAACTTGGGAGAGGAAGGAAGAAGGAGGAGTCCGGAGAAATTTATAGCGAAGCTCTGAGTAAGTTCTTCAAGTCCTTAGTCTTTAGTTCGGTAGTTCTTAGAGTTTTAGGATAGATGTTGTTTTGATCCTTAATCTTCTAGTATATTTTAGATATCATGTTTTAGGATAGATATGATATTTATTTTGGGAAATATGTTGGAGTAAGAGATATGCTAAAATTCTGGAAGATTAGAGTCAAAGTAACGAAGTTCTGGCGAAATTTCGCCGATTAGAGAAGTCAGGGGTAAAATGGTCATTTGTGACTAAAATGACTGTTATGATGTTAGTAATTGATTATATACGATATTATCCTTAGAGGATATCCCTGAATACGTTCTAACCAATTGTCGCACCGTATCCTGCCAGAAATACCGTATAGCGTCAACGAAGATACATTCACGTACTGTAACACTAACTCTGATATTTACAGTATGTGTATATGTGGTATGTGTGCATATTGTGGTGTGTTGTTTGAATACTTGTTTGGTAAGAAATAACTGTACACCTGCATACACTGGGAGTGATATATCTGTTTTCACTAGGAGTGGTACTTTTCGCTGGGAGCGGTACATTTGCATTCACTGGAAGTGACATGTTTGGAAGTGTTTCATTTGCTGTGATTTTGTACCGTATATGTAAATATGAGGTTAACCGTTACCTGGGATCCGTATGCATAGGACATCAGCTCTTAACATAGTGTCAGGGTCAGGAGAACCAAGAACGGAGGACAAGGGGAAGCGCAAACAAGACGCATAGAAGACCCGGCTGAAGACTTCCTTTTGATGTTCCGGCGGAAGCTTTCCTTTTATTGTTGAACATTACTTTTGAAATACTTGGTATGATGTACCGCTATTGTATTCAGTTAGACTTACGACATTTTAAAATATAAGTATCAGTTACTCTTCCGCTCAAATGATCTACTCTGATGATTTTAAATGATTTTTGATGAAAAATAATATTTCGCTTTTGAAAATTTGGGATGTTACAGTAACAAAACTATTTCTTTTCTTCAAATTAAATTCAATTTCAATTTATAGAAGTACTTATATTAGATTTTTTTTTATATCATTCTGCTTTAACGAATTAAACTCAATTATCATGTTTCTCCATATTAATTAGAGAAACTAGTGCAGAGTACAACTTAGTTACACCGAGTGATAAAGATTAATAAAATCACTCTCAAACAGTATGTTCTCCTTACAATGATATCCAACGTGTCCCTATAGTCCCTTGCTTCAATTGCAAGTATAATTGATAACACATAATTACTAATTAAAGTTTCTATCTTTCTGGTAACAAAGCATTTTAAAAAGGAGACTTTTTTAGCCGACGAGGGAAAAAAATAGATAGGTGTTGATTGTTGGGGGGTTTGATTTCATATTTGGAACGGCCAAAGCTACAGTTTTGATCATTTTTTGTCAATAAAAATCATAATTTTGATAAAAGAAATTGATTTTAGGGAAAATTGATGAAAATTTTCTCATAAAAAAATTAATTGTCCAATCTTCAAAGCTAAATAAGGACCCATATCTTTAAGTTAAAGCAATTTATCTTGAACGGATGCAAATGTAATTGTTTTTCAACCATATGCAACATATTAACAGTTATATGCAATTTTTTTTTTCATTTTATTCATAATTAAAGATAAGTTGTTCATCATAGCAGAAAAAAAGTTGTACTCATTCAATTTATGAGATTATATAATATTAACACATACCAAAAAAAAAAAAAAACATACATACATACATACGACTTAAACAGTAGTTGAAATTTCAATTTTCGTCAATCTGATCTGAGGTTTTAATTTTATTTTTGTTGTCGTTTTGTTGAATTATCCCTTTACTTGCTTTCCCATCATTTGTTATTATTGCTTTTAGCTTAAGTAAGTAAGGGATTTGGAGAGGAAAGTCAAATCAAATCAATCATACGGTGTCATTATCAAGTAGTTAATTTTATTATTAGAAATAAGATTATTATAGATAAGGGGTTAACTAACTGATCAACAAAATTGACAAAGTTCCAAATTTTTTTTTTAAAAAAAAAAGTCGAAATAAAATATCTGATGAGTGCAAGTGAGTATCACAAGTGATAAGAATTTAAAAAAAAAGTCGAAATAAAATATCTGATGAGTGCAAGTGAGTATCACAAGTGATAAGAAATGATGCAACTAAAAGTGCAAGTGCGATTGTGACCTCTATCACATTTCTTCAACTCCAAGTTACTATCCATGATTTCAACAAGCCTGGAAGCGGAATATATATATATATAGAGAGAGGGAGGGAGGGAGAGAGAGAGAGAGAGGCTACACTGTCTAAATTCTAATATTTTCAGACCCATCACTACTTATACGGCCCTATCTTTGGTTGATGTGTCTTCACTATTTCTTTTTTTCTTTTTTTACTATGGATATTTCCTCCCATTAATTCAAAATACATGAGATCGAGGGAGAGAGGAGAATAAGAGACATTCTTTAAAAAAATGTATTATCTAAGGAAAGTAGATTTAGTAAAATTAATGGTTCGGAGTACAGAGTTCATTACTAGAAAACAATAAATTTGCGACGGAATTTGCGAGGGAAAATTATTCCGCCGCAATTTGCGAGGGAAAAAGTTTTTCCGCCCAAAATTGCGACGGAAAAAGTTTTTCCGCCGCAAATTTTCGCCGGCACTGGTATTTCCCACAAAAAAAATTGCGACGGAACAAATTTTGCCGCCGCATTTTGCGACGGAAAAACTTTTTCCGCCGCAATTTGCGACGGAAAAATTTGTTCCGCCGCAAACTGTCAGTTCCCACCGACAGTTTGCGACGGAACCACTTGTTCCGTCGCAAAATGCGGCGGTTTGCAACGAAACAAGGCGTTCCGTCGCAAACTGTCGGTGCAGTTTTGCGATGGAGCCCCATGTTTCGTCGCAAACAGGCCGGTTTGCGATGGAACAAGTCGTTCCGTCGCAAACCAATTTTTAAAACCCCCCTATTTCTTCTTCTTCTCGCACATCTGAAGCTTATTCTTCATCCGTCCTCGTTGAAGCTTTCTCTCCTCACCAAGTCCGGCCACCGTCCCACGGAGCTCAGCCACCTCCATCTTGAGCCCTTATCTGCCTTTCTTGCTCTTCTTTCTCCGCCTCAAGCTATGAACTTCAACGGGTATGTTTTATTTTTAATGATCTTTTGTAGTATCCTTAATGTGGGTAACTTATTCTTTCTCCGTCACACATTTGTGCAATATATGATTTCAATTTTTAAATTCTTGCTCTAGCTATGTATAAATGCCTTAGGTTTTGCATATTGTTAAAGAAATTGCCAACGATCTACTCTAAAATACTTTAGTCCTTAACCATGTTTGAGGTAGTTAGTGTTATTTTTGCAATGAAATATTTTCTGGGCAATCCCAACAATATACAAATATGTTATAGGATATAAAAATTAATAATTATAGTGTATATAAACTAATTGTCTTTAAATTCTCTAAATTGAAATAAAAATATGGTATTACGTCATTTATTTTGTTCCAAAAAATAATGTTATCTTAATTGCATGTTTATTCAATTAAAAACAATACAATAGTTAAGAAATTAAAAAAAAAAAATTGCTATATTATTCCTTGAAAACATTATCAAAATGAAAGGGATAAAAAATACAAATATTATTTTATATGAATTAATTATACAAAATATTCTTATTTTGCCTACCTATAGAATGAAATTAGATTTCTTTTGGATTCTGCTGTATGATGTATATGAGTTGGATAATAAATTGAAATTTTTTAAAGGTTTATGTGTAAAAATGTTGAAGAAATGAAAACACAAATGAATGAAATCTATTTATATATTACACGGCAGTAGTAGAGGTGGTCTTGAAGAACAAATAAATTGAAGTAGGATAAATAAATTGACTTTGTAATGTTGGTTTTGCAGAAGATAATAGGGTAAAGGAATTAGAACAGACAATGAGGGAGCAAGGACAGATGCTTAGAGAGATGCGAGCACTTCTCTAATCCCTATCGAAGGGCAAGGGTACGGAGCTGCCTCCTGATGGTGACGATGACCAGACTGCTATTGTTTAGAGTTTTTTTAGTTTATTTTGGAACATTATATTTGTAATATTTTGTTTTTGCAATGTAGACTCGTAATATTTTGGAACATTATATTTTATTTTTATGATATACAATTTATTTTATTTTCTAATTTTTTTACATTTTTTATGAATTTTTTTTGTTTTTTCAGATTTTTTTTTATTTTTTTAAATAATTTAGAATTTTGCGAGGGAAAGGTTTTCCCTCGCAAAGTTTGCCAATTTGCGAGGGAAAATTTTTCCGCCGCAAATTTCGAATTTTGCGAGGGGGAAAATAATTCCCTCGCAAATTCAAATTTGCGAGGGAAAATTTTTCCCTTGCAAAAATTTTCATTTTGCAAGGGAAAGTTGTTTTCCTTCGCAAAATTTGAGATTTTGCGAGGGAAAATGCATTTTTTCCGTCACAAAATTGATTTGCGAAGGCTTTTTTTGCAACGGACATTTTTCCGCTGCAAATTCCGCCGCAAAATTATTTTGCGACTGAAAATGCTTGTTTTGCGACGGAAAAATTCCGCTGTAAAAAATGAATTTTCTAGTAGTGGTTCACAGTCTTTGTAAGGAAGGAAAAACATTATGTTAATTGAAGAACAAAATAATAAAATATAATGATACTCCATCGAACAGTGAATATAAGACCTACATACTTAGTCAAATCATGGAGGGGAAAGAAATTAGTTAAATTAGTTATTTATTACTATTATTATCATCATCATCATAATGTGTCATTACCCCAAAAATATACCTCTTTTATTATGGTTTTAAATTTGGGAGAAAAATGGATGAGAAAACTCTAAAATTAACTAGAGTACCATAAAAATAAGGTTAATATTTGTATACGTTGGCAAATAAATAAAGATATATATATATATATATATATATATATATAGTAAATAAGTGAGACAAAGTCAGCTAAGATTCTGTATTTAGAAAGGGTGTGAGGAATTAACATGGCGTTGTTTTTTTTTTTTTTTAACAACATGTGCCTTCCCATTATAGGAAATCCTCAAGAGGCACTGTTAAGTGTTAATTGTAGTCACTTCTCTCAATAAAAATTCAAAAATTGGTTCATTATGATGGACTAGGCTCTTCCACAAGTCCTAGCTCTCATCAGTTAACATTGTGGGTATTTTTATTTATTTATTTATTTATTGCTAAGTATATATATCTTTATATTGGAAATAATCATATTCAAGACACTATTAGGTACTAAGTGTTGACACATCTACCAACAAGGATTCAAACATTGATTTTTCACAAACTAAGAGACTAGACTCTTCCACTAGACTCAATCCCTGTTGATAACATGTGGGAGTTGATAATAAGGCAAAATGGATTTATTTTATTTTGTTTTTTTGTTTTTTGCTAAATATAGGCATTCTACTATCAGAAACATTCCTATTTTAGGTATTGTTTAGCACTAAATGTGAGTACCTCTTTTAATAGTGATTCAAACTTTAATTCATCACATTGTGAGGGACTAACCCCTTTCATTAAACCAAACCTCATTGGCTAATAATGGTGATATTGGTATTGAATATTGGGTGAGTACGTTGAGCCCAAACAGGAGGAGAGAGAGACGTAATAAAAAAGGAGAGGCCCAATTATAATCTGTTCATGTAGTCATGTGACCTTTGTGAATATTTCATTTTCAACCATTTGTAATCGTTCATTCTACCAAAAAAAAAAAAAAAAACCCCATTTGTAATCGTTCAGATGCAAGTTTGACTTGATGCTGACCCACCCTCCCACTTGCCGCACACTCTTGTTCCAATGATCACTTTGTTTCCCTCAGCCTTCGTTCAAAGAATATTTACAAGTTTATTCATGTGAAGGTTCTTTTTTTCTTTTTTTCTATAATTTGATGTGAAATTTTAAGCCATATGGATCCCGCGCACTATATAAAGTTTTTGTTTTATTTAAATAATGAAAATATATAACCATATATAAATTAGTATTGTTGAGTTATTGTCAAGTTTAGGTGGGAATTCTTAAAGATGTTTTTTTTTTGGTATATATAGAATATAGTTATAAATAGTATTATTTGAAATGTAATGTATTTGATATTTTATAAGGAAAATTGGAGAAAAACCCCATCAAAATATTTATTGCCCAAAAGTACCTAAAAATTGTTTAGAGATTTTAGGTTTTTTAGTGAGTACAGCTCATTTTCAACAAATATAATTTTTCTTCAGTTGTATGCAATATATCTTTATCTATGTGCAAATATATTATATTTTGCCTCTAAATAGGATGTATGTAACTCATCTTCAGTAAGTGTAACTATGCTTGAATTATGTGTAACATATCTTTAGTTATGTACATAATTCAAGCTTCATCGTGACAAATTGAAATATTTAGCCTCAAATGGTCAAAGTTTAATTTAAATAATTAATACACGTTTTGAGCCATCATTTTTTGAGCTATCCCCTCAAATTTTGGTCATATTAACTTTAACAAGCCTTATCCATTCAATTAAAAACCATGTACCTCCCCATTTTATGTAAATAAAAACTATCCTTTAAGTAATCATCATTCCCTTTTACTAGAGGGGGCAAAAAAATAATTCAGTCTTGAAATTCTTGGAACATACATTTTCCGTTTTAGATATTGGACATTTTAATTTAACCCACATCTTTTTAAGAAATTAAATAATCAAGATTTTATATTTTCTTCCATTTTTCCTTTATATAAATGCACGTAAAATGGATCACATTAATGAACAAAGATAGGCACTTTTAACGATTTATTATGGATATTATATGGAAAAAAGAAACTAATTATCCTTAAAAATTTATAAAATTCCTTATATATTGAAATATCAAATATGAGACTTTTCATAACACGCCTTGTGCTTAAAGTCGATGTAGTAGAAAAATAAAACACGGTGTGAAAGAAACCAAAGAAATCCACAACGTATGAGGCAGATGGGAAAGGGACAACTCTTTTTTTTAATATAAGAAAGAAAGGAGTAAAAACTAATCAACATTACAATAAACAAAACAAACGGAAATGATTTAAAAGAATCAATTGAAAATCATGAGTATGTATCCTTAAAGCACGTTTGGTTAGCATATCAGTTTCAGAGTTCTCTCCTCTAACATGTTTAAGATCAACCAACCAATCATGTTAAAGCATATTATGACAATCTAAGATTAAATTCTAGTTTTTATATATGAAGATCAACCAGCCATAGAGTGGCAGTCATTCAGAATAGTGGACGGAGGTGCTTGGATCGAAAATACTACGTAACAGTGTATGACATAGTATTCATATCAATTTTATATCATTGTGGAACCTTCATATATACTTTTACATCATTTCCTTGACTATGTACTTTTGCAACCCCAAAAATTATGGTGTCAGGTGCATGTGTGAAAATAATTGCATATTAACCCTCTTTTTATTACCCTTTTTTGTAAATTTTTATTGGAACCCACCCAACTGCATTCAACCTTATTACTATTTGATTGATCCATGGAATTTGAATTTCATATTAAAAGTATGCTACAAAATTCTTGATTTCTTATAGTACGTGAATTTGAAAGGAGCATATATTAACTCTTGGTTTTTCAAACAAATATTAACTATAAAGGAGATTTCAAGTAAAGCTATATACGATTCTCTCTCCAAAGATATGTCAATCAATTCATTTTTTTTCCTCATGTTCATGTAAGTTAAAACAGTTAATACTATTAAATTTGATATAAAATTCAAGTTATTATTAATATTAAGGTAAAAAAAAAGTTTATTCCTAATATTATTCTTAATCTTATTAACTACATTAAACTTTAACATCATGTTAATTTCTTGCTCTTATGATATGGCATATATAAAAACTAAGTAATCAGTACCTTTTAAAACTAACAAATGCCTTATGAAAAATATCAATACATTTTAAAAAATATTGGGGTGTACTGTGCATGATCAAGTCGGTGCAGATTTAAGCTAATTATTTTTTAGTTAGAAAAGCATTCTACAAAAAGTAATTGATACTTAATTGCATTGAAAAGGATGTAACTCCAATGAATACGTAAGATTCCCACTTAAGAAAACTCAAAAAAAAAAGAAATAATGAGCCATGCATTCTATGAGTGCGTTTGTGTGGGCCATTCAACGTATTATATATTCCTTATTATTGAAAAAGAATGCCTGAAACAAACCCACACAAATTAAAGAGGGCCCATGTCCTTAGAGATTAAGACTGATAAACCCACAAGCTCCACAACTATTAATGTAATTAAGGTATTATCTTATATAAATATTTATTTCTACCTCTTTTCGGTGGCTACGGATCACCAGCTAGCTTTCTTGTCTCATTGTCAATTATAGTCTCTCTTTTCATTTATTTCTGTCACTCATAAATTAGTTTTGTCCTTGTTCGTAGTCTTAAAATTGATAGATATATCAATTTTTTTATCACATGAGACTTATAATTCTTCTTCTGCGTAGATTTATCTAAATAAAAACAAACGAAAGTGACAACATATTCAATATTGAAGACATTTTTAGTCCTTACAGAAGACCCCAAGTCAAGTTTAGAATACGTTAAAAGATTAATGAAGTCAGTCAATGCAAATCTGTCCAATGAGTAAATACTAACTGTTAATCAATAAAAGCATGAGTTTGAAATCACTTACTGATGTATTAATAGATTTTTTTTTTTTGAAAAAAATTGTTGAAAAATCTGCTATTGCAAAATTTATTGTTCAGAGATACCCTACAATTTATTCAAGCATTAACGTGAAACCTATATTCATCGGATACAAATCTTCTTCAGTTATGTGTATAATCAAAAATAAATTTAAGAAGAGCTGGACTAGTTAAATATAGTTATAAATGCTTAAGGACTTTAATATTTAGGAACATTTTGGCAATAAATTTTAGTATTTAGCCCAGATATTTTTTTTAATATTATTAGTTTTGATGATGTCAATATAGATGCCAAATATTAAGAGCAAAAATTTTATATAATATATTTATCTCCTACAATGACTAATTTTTATGTTTAATGTAGATTAGTAAAGCAAAGATTAAAAAATATCAAGTTGAATTATGAAGAATGATAAAAAAAAATTAAGAAATAAGTTATTAAGTTGAATTGATCAAGAGAAAGAAGAAGAAAGAAATTGAAGATATTAGTCAAGAAAGTAAGAAGTCATCAAAAGATTTAGAGGATAATCAATAAGAAGAAGAGAAGAGTTAAATAAAGAAGAACTTACAAACTACGTACAATGGGAATACCAATATTCAAGTTCTTAGATTTAATATTAAAAGTCTCTATGATTAAATAAAAGTTAGAATGACTTAATTCAAAGTTAAAATACCTTACCTGAAGCTATTTCATCTTCACTCGAATGACTCATTACTATCACTCGAGTTATAGAAGCATCGTTTGAGTGGTTATCTAGTTTTACTTGAGTTATACATGTTTTTACTCAAGTTATAAAAGCATCACTCGAGTAATCACTCGAATAATTATCAAGTTTTAGCATACTATTTTCAGCTATATTGTTGTTTGACATGATAGATGTTTGGTAATTTGGTTATATATCTTAAACCACAAATTTGATTAAAGTGAAACTTATTTCATATAAAACTAAACTCCCAATTAGACACACTAACATCAATATCAAGCTCAACAAAGTTTAGAAGAAATAGATATTCGGAATTTGACATTAGAATTTGTCACATTATTTCAAAACAGGTTCAATAATTTAGATGCATATCACAAAATACACATATAATTGAGGTGAAACTTGTTGAATGCTAAATAGAACTAAAAAATTAGTTTCATAGAAGCTGAGATGAAGCTTAAAGAGACTCAGATGAAAGAGATATGGATATCAAAAATTGACTCTCAATGCTCTCACGATGTTCCAGAACAGCTCTCATTGTTCGGATCATAACTTTCAGAAGACAATGAGTTTAGGACTGAAACTTGTTACATATAAAACTAGACTCAAGAATAATTTCATTGAAATTAATATAATTCAAAACAAATAACAACTAAAAGAGAAATGAATTTCATAATTTCACAGTCATATAAAGAAGTTGTTCCAGACCAGCTGTTATGAAATTGATTGAAACTTTCACAATACAATAAATTTAAAGCTAATTGTTTTTTTATTAGAAAGAAAACTTAAAGAGAGTTGTGTATATAGGTCCTTTGTCAAATTTGGAGTTATATTCAAAGAGTTATTCCCATTTGAAGTTGACCTCTATGCCAAACTATCCATGTTGGAAAAGGGCACTCGAGTGATAGTAGATGCACACGAGTGATGAAGCTTTACTTCCAAAATTTCATAAAGTCACTCGTAAGTGATCTGAGAGTGATGTGAAAATCACTCGAGTGATCTATGATCACTTGCAGTTATTTGGGAAATTAGTTAATTAATCCAAGATCACTCAAGTGATATTGTTTACAAAATTTTTAATCATCATCTCGAATTTTTTGGTATCCTGCAAACTCATTTAAACTTTGATTATATTGCTTCTAATAATTCCTAATCATTACTAATCAAGTTTATATGAAGATTACAGATGATTAATCTTGGATTAGAGCTCAACGGCTCAAAAGCAAATTGCGTCAAAGACTCCAACGAGCATAGAAAAAATCACTACGGGAATATGAATGTGCCTAATGGATAGTTCAACATCTTGAATGGTCATTAGAGCTACATGAATTATAAATTGAAAAGCATTCAAAGCCAAATATGAGAGCTTACTCCTTCACCATCAAAATGTTAACACTTTGACTTTAACGTTTATCTCATATTTTCTCTATTTTCTTAGTGTTCATATAATTTATCGTAGAAAGTGAGATTATTTGTAATGTATTCCACTGTTCATCTTATTCACTTATGAGAGAGAATATTAATTGTAATCCTTCATCATAAACGTTGTATCTTTATGGTGTGTAAAGGGGAGTAACTCGATGAGATATTTATAAAAGACTTCACAAGTGCCCGACTAAACTTATAGGATTGCAAAGGCTTATCTTGTATTTGGATTAAATAAGAAGATAGTGGATTGAAAATCTCAAGTAGAGTTTAGGGATTGGACACATGTCATCAAAGATTGGACCAAACCAAAATAAATCATAATTTTCATATCCTCTTCCCTTATCTCTTATATTTCCAGTATACATGATTTGCTTAATTGATTGTTGAAATGATCTTCCATAATTATAGCATAATTAATCATTTTTTACCCAAAAATATCTAAGGCCAGCCAAAATGAATTAGCCCATGATAAACAACATATAAAAGGGCCCGTCCATAGTACAAACTTCAGTATGCAGCGATATAATCAAAATATGCAACGTACAAAAAGGCCATAAAGTTTGACAATATATGTTAAACTATATTCATGTAAGAAAATGAGACGTACAAGATTGATAACTCATATCAAGTCTCAATGTCTTCCTCTTGGTAACACCGACCGAACTCTCACTTGAAAAAAATATACAATGACGAGGTAAGTCATTGGGACCCCGTAACCACTATCTAATTTAACAAGTATGTAGGGAATGATTATGAGATAGTTAAGTGGGCACAATATACCTTCGTATAGCATAAATTGCTACATCAACAATTTATATTTATATTCAATATTCAATACTATACATAATCTATCATAATGATAATATAAACAATTTAAGCCCACTTAACTAAAAAGTTTACTATCAAACATACATTTTCTTATATATACATTTTTCATATGTAAAATACTATAACATAATCATTAGCAAATATGAACATACACTTATAATCACCTCAGGAAGTATACAAGATAAATTAGAAAGTGGTTATCTCAAGTT
This sequence comes from Acacia confusa, assembly GCA_037074495.1. NCBI lineage: Eukaryota > Viridiplantae > Streptophyta > Magnoliopsida > Fabales > Fabaceae > Acacia > Acacia confusa. Next base: position 6,552,850 of record CM073504.1, on the reverse strand, counting down.
TTTGACACAATAACTAAGTTTGAGAAAAATCAAGTCCACTCTAAAAATAAAAATATAATTATATATTAATAAAAATACAACCTAATATAATAAAAAATAATAAATTAAATTATGATTGGCTCTCTTTAGTGTTTTTTACGAAAAAAAAGACAATTTACCTATTTATCAAATTATCATTACAAATCTCATTTTTTGTTAGTTCTCGGATTATAGATTTTGATGATAACAAATACTTGTAATATGGACTTGATAATTCAAGTAACTCAAGTGTATATTAAATAGCATTCGAGTATACAATAGTTATTGAAACTAAAACTTGAATTAGAAAGTTATTTTTAAAGTGTTTGATATAGACACACTCAAGTGTTATTCTCAACACTCGAGTGTTGGCTTCAAAATCAGGAGAAAATAATGTGTGACACTCATTTCTATAATGGAAAGATTGTTAAACACTTGAGTGCCTGACTGAAATACTCAAGTGTTGCCCAATGTGGAATCAACAAAACTAACACTCAAGTATCAAGGTAATTTTCCCCCCTAATTCAGTACCTAAACTCTATGATGGACAAAAGCTTTGTGACATACTTGAAGTATCACTAGTGACACTTGAGTGCAAGCCATCAACACACGAGTGTCTATAGAGATAAATATATCTTTCCTAAACTCTATCGTTTATACAGTATCCTACCTACACACAAAGTATCAGCACTTGAGTGTGGAAAAAAGGCCTTTGAGTATAACACTCAAGTGTGGATTTCTAATACTCGTGTGTCTAGAAGAAAATACATACTTTTAACTAAACTTTATTTTGAACAAACTTCCTCTATGTACCAAGTTCACCAACACTCAAGTGTTGAGGAACAACACTCGAGTGTGGATATATGACACTAAAGTGTCACATATCTCTACACTAAACCTTCGTGTTCCTAAATTCAAAATCATTGAATATCAGCTAATAACTTTGGATTATTACTCATTATTATTCTCAATGTTTTTAATCATGTTTATTATTGAGTTTCAAATGATTACTTGAAAGATTATGTTGAAAATTATCATAAAGCAAGATTTGTGTCAAAAGCATTAAATGTTGTAGCAGAAACAGAACACACACACGAAAACTAAGTCAGAGCAAGTCAAATGATCATACTATCAGACACTCATTCTGGCGAAAGCGACTCATTCTTAGTCAAATACAGAGACCAAATGGATGTTGTATAAAGATTATCAACAACGATACAAAAGAGACATATCTTCAAAACGATCCAGCTTGTGCCTGATGAAAAGTTTTTGAGTCTATCAGAAAGTTTAAAGTTTCATAACATATAGTTTAAAGCTTTTTCAAGCGGTCATTAATGAAGTCCAACTATAAAATCCAGAGCATTCAATACATAGCCAACTAACCAACGGTGATAAATTTATTGCTCACTTATTGCTCATTAATGCTCTTTGAGATATACTGTGATATTAATATTCTTCAATGATCATATATCTCCTTTGTGAGAGAGTCTTTATCAATTCAATTGATTGTTATAAAATCTCAAGATGGTGGAACCTTGAGTATGGTTGTCCGATTACAGTTGTAAGGGAAAGTGAATCCTGGTGAGGATTACTCTAAGCTTGTGTGATCATTGAGATATAGTGTAAATCTCAAAGACGCTTTGAGAATCGGACATAAGTCAATAATTTAAAGCCGAACCAGTATAAATCTCTGTACATACTTCGATGATATCTTTCTAACATTTCCTTCTTGACTTATTTATTTGTTATGAATGTTTTAATTCTTATAATTCACTCATCTTAGGTAATATGCTACGACTAATATTTCTTTCTTTCATAAATAATTTCTCACTTATTATGATTATCAAAATATCACCGTATCTTCAATTTAACCAAAATACCCAATTTCCTATCATAAAAGTTTTACCTATAAATTTCAAATATTCACATTTATTTATAAACCTCAAATCCAATCCATCTAATTCTCAACATAACCTCCAATAAATTATAAATGAATTATAAATTTGTATATAAGAAACCTATTATATATCACAAACCTCAATTTTTCAACCTAATATTAACTTATATAAGCATAACCCAATTTATTAAACAAATATTCACACTTCCACATAATCAAAATCATATCAAACTCTAGTTTAAATTCCAAATTCCAACTCATAGTTTCATATAGTTCAAGATTTAACAAAGCTAAACCAATTAAACCTACAATAATACCTCTAGTAATCCAAATAAATATCTTAAATCTCATTTAATTGGTAAACATATCCTATAAGACACAAATCCTAAATCATTTTAAATAGAAATAGATTTAAAATTTTTTACAACAACAAAATAATAAATCTAAATTGATTAAAATTATGTATTAATCATACTACACACAACACACACAGTAATCTATTATCAAAATTCAAAACTTTCCTAAAATTTTAACTTCAAAATTTTCACTAATTAGTATTATATCACCCTCATTAAAAAGAAAAAAAAATATAAAATAACTTTCATTAAAAAGTTTTTTGAAAAGAAATTAATTTAATTACCTAAAGAATTTTATAAAATAAATAACTTATCTTAAAAATTCAAATAACATTCTTTTCTTGTCACACGCTCATCTCACACGCGCCTCTCTCTCTCTCTCTCTCTCTCTCTGCGCAAATGAGAAAGGCAATGGGAGAGGTAATTATTATTCCCCCCTCCCCATGCCACAATGGCAGCATGCTGCCATAAATGGTGGAAGCATATATATATATATATATATATATATATATATATATATATATATATATTACTTTTTTATGTTTTTTAAAGATATTACAATTGATGTCGTACGGTTTATTATCCTCATACTTTTTATTTTTACTAAGATAAACATATTTTTAAAGTTCTTAAGATTTTTTCTTCCACCAAATTCATTATCCCCTCTCTTAAATGTCAGTGGAGTCTAATAAATATAGCTTTAACCTTTGGAAGATGCCAGATCATCGATCATGTTTCTAGTTTCAGTTTTAAAGTTGGTTATTCTTCCGCTGGTGGTTAGTTGAAGTTGTAAGTTATGGTGTTAGTAGGAGGTTCGGAGGAAGGGAACAATAGTGACAGTAGAAATATGAAGCGGGTAATCCTGAAGTTGAACCAAAAAGCTGAGAAGAAGGGGGGTACGCTAGTAGGCAAGATTCTCACAAATAAAAACCTAAATATCCCTACAGTGATCTCGATGATAAAGAAGGGATGGAATTTAGACAAGGAGGTAGAGATAAATGAGTTAGATTGGAGTGGGTTAACCTTCCTGTTTCGGTTCTCGGACACTAAGGACTTTGGGTGAATCTTGATCGGAAGGCCCTGGTCTATTCAAGGCTTTATTCTCAATCTACAGATATGGGAAGAATTTATGGTGCTTAGCGATGTCAGATTTGATGAATCTCCGTTTTGGGTCCAGTTTCATGGGCTTCCCTTGGAGGCTTTCGACGATGAAAATGCGGAGCATCTAGGTGATGTAGTTGGAAAAACCCAGATGTTCGAAAGCCCGATGGTGGAGGGTAAGCTGGACAGGGGATATATACGCGTTCGAACATTAATTAATTTAAATGAACCATTACAGATTGGGTTCTGGGTGCCGCGAGTGATAGGGATCCGGCATGGGTCTCCATTAAATATGAACGACTCCAGAATTATTGTTATAGGTGCGGGCGTCTGGGCCATGACATACGCCTGTGCAAGGAAGGAGAGGTGCATCAACTTGAAGATGAGGATACTCCTAAGTTTGGCAGTTGGTTGAGTACCCAGTCAGTCAAAACTCTGGAGCACCACCTGGTTATCTGCAAGGAAGAATGGTTGGAGGCCAAATTCCTTACTAAGGTATCCAAGACTCCCAATGGTGCCCAGAGAAGGCCACTGGAAAATCCCCAAGCAATCCTTGGAGGTGGTAACTCTAATCTCGGGACAGGTTTGGTGAGCATAGCCTTGGGAAGCGAGGGTGACAGGAGCAAGGACTCTGTGGAGGGTATGGAGAGTTCGGCGAAACCTATACATGAGTTGGTACATGAAGTCAGAGAGTGTCAATCAGTAATTAATGTAGGAAAAGTCAGCTTCCCTAGTGAGTTCCAATTGTTCTCTTCAGTGCATGGAAACTGGAGGAACTTTCGGACTAAAGAGGCCGGGTTGGGTAAAGCCCATATCGACGGATCTTCAAGCTTGTATATTGAAGAGATTAGCCCAGGCGGTAGTAATCAACAGATAGCGGGCCCCCCGATCCATCTGGGAGATTCTACACCATGGGCCCCGGGTATTAGTTCTCTAACCAATCTTTCCCCAATCTCGGCAGTTTCAGCAAATCTGAGAAATTTCCATATTAAGAGGCCCCTGGAAGAGGACTTCGACCAAACACCGTCCAAACGAGCACGAAAATTGACTTTTGAAGATAATGGGGCTCCTCCAATCAGGGACAGTAAGGCTCCTCCTCAACCAAGTGGCCGTCGCCGGAATTATCGGACATTGAAAGCCTTGATTCGAAGTTCTCCTCAAGGAAGGCACGGAATTAACTCTGGAAATGTGTCTGGTGCTTCTGTGGATTTTGTATTATATGGGGAAATAGACTTTCCAGAGAGTTGGCTAGCAAAGGAAGATGAGCATGATTCGAGGTCTTCACCTTCTTCTACTCACGCCGGTGGCTGGATGGGACCAGCTGCCGGTGCGCAATGAATCTCCTTTCCTGGAACTGTCAGGGTCTGGGGGCTGCCCTGACAACCAGAAACCTGAAGGCTGAATGCCTTAAGAAGAAGCCCCAGCTGGTGTTTTTGATGGAAACAAAACAGAAGGAGAAGTTTATGAGGAAGGTTAGAAGAAGATGCGGGTTTAGCGAGGAGTGGTTGGTAAACCCAGTGGGAATTAGTGGGGGTCTGGCATTATGGTGGGTGGATTCAATTACTGTAGAAATTCTTTTCTCTTCGGTTAACATAATTCATACGAAGATTGGAGCTAGCGCTTTTGATACCCCGAATTATGTAACTTTTGTATATGGGTCACCAAGTGAGGAAGATAGGCTTCTATGCTAGCAAGAGCTTCGAAGAATTAGTGAAGGAGTTGGGGAGTCTTGGTTATGTATTGGTGACTACAATGATATTCTGTCACAATAAGAAAAATGGGGGGGGGGGCAACCTGAGACCATGGAGAAAGATTATGAATTTCAAGCTGCTCCTAGCCGATTGTGAGCTCGATGATCTGGGCTTCCATGGATACGAGTATACCTGGAGTAATAATAGGGAGTATCCAGATACTATTCGTGAAAGGCTTGATAGGGCCCTGAGCAATGTGTTATTGAGAGAAAAATTTCCTAACCTTCAAGTGCTTCACGTCGAGCCAGCAGGATCGGATCACCATCTCTTATGTTTATAGTGCCACCCAGATAATTTTAATAGGAAACGGGCTTTCCGTTTTGAGGTATGCTGGTCGACTCATCCTAATTTCCTAACATTGATTAAAAAGCTGGTGTTTGACTCCTGGTAGGTTGTTCATGGCCGTTGAGGCCTTTGTTCAAAATTTGTTTCAATGCAGACAAAAGCTGACAAAGTGGAGTCACAAAGTGTTTCCGAATAATATCCATAAAATAGAAAGCTTGAAAAACCAGCTTGCTGTGTTGAATCAGGGGAACCGGGATGTGTACACTGCTCGCGAAATGGCCGGGATAATAGCGAAAGTAGATCGATTGCTGGATCTTGAAGAAAAATTCTAGTGGCAGAGGTCGAGAGTGAACTGGCTTCAGTTTGGAGATAGGAACTCTCGGTTCTTTCATATGTCTACTCTCAAGAGACGACAACGAAACAACATTGTTTGCATTAAGAATGATGAGGGCAACTGGCTTTTGGAGAAATCAGAAATATCCCAAAATATCTCTCTGTTTTTTCAAAAGCTCTTCTCTTCATCGAACCCTGCTGAAATGGATTCAGTCCTGGAGTTTATTGACCCTAAGATCTCTAAGACTATGAACCAGGGACTTATACTTCCTGTATCAAGGGAGGAGGTCAAGGCAGCTGCATTTAATCTGGGATCTGCAAAAGCGCCATGGCCAGATAGGTTTTCGGGCATTTTTTACCAGAATTCTTGGAGTGAAATTGGCGATTCGGTATTCCTTATGGTCAAGGAGTTTTTTGAAGGAAAATCTACTCTTGAGGCAATCAATGAGACGAATATTATCCTAATACCTAAAGTGGAGAAGCCGGAACATGTGGCACAATTCCAACCAATAGGGTTGTGCAACTTCTCTTACAAAATCATATCAAAAATCCTGGCTAATAGGATTAGACCGCTGCTGGATAAATGTATTTCACAGAACCAAGGAGCTTTTGTGCCGGGGCGATGCATTCAGGACAACATCATCATTGCTCATAAGGTCTACCACTACCTCAGGAGAAAGAGATCAGGCGGAAAGTTTGAATTTGCACTCAAAATGGATATAAGCAATGGGACTTGGGATCGGGTTCCTCAATTTGTATCTGGGGAGAGCCTTGGATTCGGGAAGGCCCCACCCTCGAACAGCCCCGGAATTGTGCTCCTGCAATCAAGAATGGGAAGGTGAGTGACCTGATTAATAATGGTGTATGGGATCTCGGTAGTATCTCACAATTCCTGTCGAATGAGACTAAGGCTGCAATTAATATTATTCTCATCCATTCCAACGGGATTGATGATAAGATGGTGTGGAAGAAAGCCAAAAATGGGGAGTATGCGGTCAAAATGGGGTATATGGAAGAGATGAGTAAGCATGATTATGTCTCTAGTAAAGCTGGTTCTTCTGTAGTTGTGCCTTCGTTGTGCTGGAAGTCAATATGGAGAATAAAAGCGACTCCACGCGTCCAACATTTCATTTGGCGTGTATTGAACAATGCTGTTGCAACTAATGGAGCGCTTTCTAAGAGATACAGAACCCAGTCAATGCTATGCCCAATCTACGACTGCGAAGAAGAAAGTCTGGAGCATCTCTTCTTTAGGTGCGCTTGGACTCGCGGTGTCTAGTTCGGTTGTCAACTAGGAGCCCGAATTGATCCTACATTGGTGACCAATTTCAATAGATGGTGGATTCAGATCTCGGGTATGCCTTCCTTAACCCCCCATGATTTAGCTTTGATTGGCTGGATTCTTTGGTATATTTGGAAACAGAGGAATGCGAAAATCTTTAATTTCAGTGAGCCCAGTCCAACTATGGTAATTGAGATGGCTAAGAATAGTAATTCTGAATTTTTAGATAATTGCTGTAATTCTAAAGTAATAGAGGATGGGATTTGGAACTCGAATGGAAGGCTCTCTGGATGGCGTTGGCCTCCCCCCGATAGGGTTAAAATCAATGTGGACAGGGCTTTTCAGATTGAATCAGGAGTTGCAGCGATTGGTATGTGCTGTCGTGATTATCTTGGCCATTTTGTATGGGGATTTGTTGATAAACTAAAATCCATTTCAGCTTTCATGACGGAGGCCTTGGCTCTTAAGAGGGCATTGTTGATTGCAGTGGACTTGGGAATTGACAAAGCGGTGTTTGAGTCGGATTGTCTCTTCCTGGTGAAATGTGTTTTGGAGAAATCTCCCTCGGCTTATGACTGGGGCTGTAGGAGTATCATACATGACATAATTAGCCTATTTTCATCCAATGTTGGGTTCTCTTGTTCCTTCACGTCTCGAGAAGGAAACCGTGTTGCTGATCATCTCGCAGCAATTGCTTATAAGAGGTGTGCCCGATAGGGTGGGTTTCTCAACCACCACCACCTTCCTTGGTTTGTCTGCTAACATCGGATGCAACTTAGACTCCTCTGGTCATGGATGATGTGCCTAGACCCCCTATCTGAGAAGGGGATGGATCTTTTGACTTTATTTGTTCTCTTTGGCTTTTAGTTCCTGTTTATGTTCTGGTGTGGCTGTCTGTGTAGTTTAGCTCTCTGCTATTGTTGTTTGGGTTATGTTTAAATTACTTGTATCGTGCTGTTGTTTGTCTGTGGTGCTGGAACTTATTGTAGCTGTCATCTGTTATGAAGTGGTAATGAATGACCTTCTTCGAGCAAAAAAAAAAAAAAAAAACCTTTGGAAGATGCCCACGAGCGCTAGAACTTGATGTCCTCAGACATTTTCAGTGCGTCATTTCCAAATAAGCCAAAGACTTTTTCATTGCGTCATTTCCAAATAAGCCAATAGATAGTAACCAAGATTAAAAAAAAAAAAAAAAGAAGAAGAAGAGTCTTTTCACGGTCCATCGCATTGTCGGGGAGGTACAACTCTAACACTAAGTAGTAGCAGCCGTTAATTGTAACAGTGTATGGTATCTATTATTATATGGTCAATGTTAGTAATTGACATACTAGTAGCCATAACATTATTGGATTACTCCCTCCGGTTTTAATTATAAGACAATATTTAAGGGTTAGTTTTTGTCTTAATTATAGGACAACTTTTTAGTTTTTGTTAATTTATTCTAAAATACCTTTGTTTTATTATTTTAAGTGTATTTAATTTTTAATAAGTATATACATACATGGGTTACAACACACACACACATGCACACACATGTGTATGTCTATAAACATATGTGTGTGTCTGTGTCTGTATGTATATATATGTATGTGTGTGTATCTATATATGTATATGTATATGTATATCTGTGTTTTTGTGTGTCAATATATATATTTCTGTGTGTAAATACATGGTTGTGTGTGTGTGTATGCATGATAGATCTATATGTATACATATATATACACATATATGTATATCTAACAAGACCATTATTTCAATTAGAAGCGGGTGGAAAGGAAAATTGGTCTGAGAGATATGTGGCAGAGTTGTTAATTTACTTTTACTTATGTCATTTTAAATGTATATGAAGACATTTTAGAAAAATAAATAAAATTAACTAATTTAACTCATCTCATTAATTTTTCTAAAATCAGTTAAATATATTTTATAATTAGGACCGAATGGAGTATTATAGAACTTTCATATATACTTTTACATCATTTCTTTAAGTATGTATTTTTACATCTAAAAAAATTATGGTGTCAGGTAAATATATGAAAATAAATGCACCTTAACCCTCGTTTTACTACATTTTTTGTAAATTTTATTGGAACCCACCCAACTTCATCCAACCTAATTACTAGATGATTGATGCATGGAATGTGAATTTCATATTAAAAGTATGCTACAAAATTCTTGATTTCTTATAGTGACTTTGAAAGGAGCATAAATTAACTAATCCTGGTTTTTCAAACAAATATTAACTATTAAGAAGATTAATTTCAAGTAGCTAGAGCCATATATGATTCTCTACAAAGTACATGTCAATCAATTGATTTTTTTTTTCTCATATTCATGTAAGTAAATCATTTAAAAATATTAAATTTGTTATAAAATTCAAGTTATTCTTAATATTAAGTTAAGAAAAGTTTATTCCAAATATTATTTTTAATGTTGTTGACTATACTAAATTTTAACATCATGTTAATTTCTTGCTCTTATGATATAGCATATATAAAAAATAAGTATTCGATCCTTTTCAAAACTAACAAATGCCTTATGAAAAATATTAACAATACATTTTAAAAAATAATGGTGTGGATGATCAAGTCGGTGCAAATTTAAGGTAATTATTTTTAAGTTAGATAAACATTGTACAAAAAGTAATTGATACTTAATTGCATTGAAAACAATTTAACTTCGTTGAATAGAAAGATTCCCACTTACGAAGAATCAAACAAAAAAGAAAGAATGAGCCATGCATAATATGAGTGTGTTTATGTGGGCCATTCAACGTATTATATATTCCTTATTGTTGAAGAATTTTGCCAGAAACAAACCCACACAAAGTGGGCCCATATCCTTGGAGATTAAGACTGATAAACCCACAAGCTTCACAACTGTTAATTTAATTACTAATTAAGGTGGGAATCAGATTATTAATTAATCATCCTCTTAATTGTTATTATCTTATATAAATATTTATTTCCACCTTTTTTCGGTGGCTATGGATCACCAACTAGCTTTCTTGTCTCATTGTCAATCATCGTTTCACTTTTAAAATTAGTTTTGTCCTTGTTCGTGGTCTTAAAATTGATAGATATATTTTATGACAGGAGACTTATAATTCTTGTTCTACGTAGATTTATCTAAATAAAAACAAACGAAAGTGACAACATATTCAACAAATATTAAGACATTTTTATTCCATACCAAGACCCCAAGTCAAGTCTAGAAAATGTTAAAAGATCAATGAAGAATCAGTCAATGAAAATCTGTCCAATGAGTAAAATACTAGCTGTTAATCAATAAAAGCATGAGTTTGAAATCACTTACTAATGTATTAATAGATTCTTTTTGAAAAACTTGTTGAACTATTGCAAAATTTATTGCTTAGAGATACCATAAAATTTATTCAAGCATTAACGTGCAACCTATATCCATCAAATACAACTCTTCTTCAGTTATACGTGTAATTGAAAATAAGTTTCACATGAAGAACTGACCCAATTGAATTCAGCATACATGCTCAAGTATTTTAGTATTTATAACCTTTAGGCAATAAATTTTAGTATTTAGCCCAAATATTTATTTTGATATAATTAGTTTTGATAATGTCAAATATGCAAAATATTAAGAACAAAAAGTTTGCATAATATATTTATCTTTTACATTGACTAACTGTTATATTTAATGTAAATTAGTCAAACAAAGATTAAAAGGTATCAAGTTGAATTATGAAGAATGATCAAGATAAAAATTAAGAAACAAGTTATTGAGTTGGATTGAAGACATGAGTCAAAAAAGTAAGAAGTTATCAAAAGATTTTGGAGAATAATCAAGAAGAAAAAGAGCAAAGATTAAATAAAGAAGAAATTGCAAAATATAATGGGAATATCAATATTCAAATTCTTAGATTTGATATTGGAAGTCTCTATGATCAAAAAGAAGTTGAAATGACTTAATTTGAAGTTAAAATACCTCACATGAAGCTATTTCATCTTTACTTGAGTGACTCTTTACTATCACTTGAGTTATAGGAGCATCACTCGAGTGATTAACCATCTTCACTCGAGTTATACATGTTTTTACTTGAGTTATAAAAGTATTACTTGGGTGATTACCAAGTTTCAGCATACCCTGTTTAGTTATATTTTCATTTAGCATGATAGAGGTTTGATAATTTGGTCATATATCTCAAATCATAAATCTGATTGATGTTAAATTTATTTCATATAAAACTAGACTCTCAATTAGATACACAAACACCTAGATCAAACTCAATAGAGTGCAAATGAAATAGATATTAGATTCAGAAGTTGACATTAGAATTTTTGTCGTCATTTCAGAAAAGGTTCAATAATTTTGATGTATTCACAAAATACTCATACAATTGAAGTGAAACTTGTTGCATATGAAATGAAAATCAAAATTAGTTTCACAGAAGTTGTGATCAAGCTTAAAGAGACTCAGACAAAAGCAAGGTTTTGAAAACCGGACCGGTCACTGAACCGGTGGAGGTGCTGGGTTAAGGGTCAGTGGGTCAGACCGGTCAAACCGGTATTAATTAAATAATATAATTTAATTAAATAGGTAAAAAATTCATATTTTAATATTAAAAAATTCTTACCAAGTAGGCCCAACCCAATATCTAGTCCAACCTCTCCTCTATTTCCCTATTTGTTGTTAATAATTTATAAAGGGGATACAAATTAAAATCCACCAAAGAAAACGCCAATACCTCCATTATGGCTAACCTACTACCTACTTTATTCACTCCAAGTCAAGCCAATGTCACATCGCACTCATCTCCCTCACCCACTTCGTCCTTTTAGCCTTAGTCTCCTTCCTCTGCCTCCTTTGTATAGTTGCATCGTCACAACTCAAAAGGTCTCTCTCTTCTCCTTCCTCAACCTCACCTGCTTCGCTTTACTCTTAAGATCTCTCTCTTCTCCTTCTTGTTTTTTGTCTTGGCATCCCATAGGAAAGGTCGAACAAAGAGAGACTTAAAGAAGCTTGGAATCCATATTACACCAACGAGCTTCAACTGGATCGTTGCTCCTCCTTCGGCTTCCATAGGACTATCGTCGGCGCCAACGTTGAGAAGCACCTGCATTTTAGATCTCTCTCTCTCTCTTCTCATTTTGAAGTCGTGACCCTTGAACCCGGCTGGTTCACACCGGTTTCCCCGGGTTCATCGGGTCAGTCCGATTTAACCATAAACCGGACCGATTTTTCGGCCGGTTGGCCAGTTTCCGGTCTGAACCGGCCGGTTCGGTCCGGGTTCACAAACATTGGACAAAAGAGATATAGATCTCAAAAATTGAAGCCTGATGCTCTCACGATGTTCCATAACAACTGTCATTTTTCAGATAATAACTTTCAGAAGACAATGATTTTAAGACTAAAAGTTGTTGCATATAAAATTAGACTCAATAAGAATTTCAATGAAATCAAGATCATGCTTTCTATTTTCTTAGTGTTCACATAATTTATCATAGAGAGTGAAATTATTTGTAATGTACTTCAGTGTTCATCTTATTCACTTTTGAGAAAGAAAATTAATTGTAATAATTCATCATAAAATTATGGGATATAGGCATATATAAAATTTAAGGATTCAATACTTTTCCAAACTAACAAATGCCTTATGAAAAATATCAACAATAATATGAAACTGATGAAATATAAAGAACAATAAGAGAGAATCTAGAGATAGAGAGAGTAGAGAGAAATTCTATTCCAGTATATCCTGAATGTTTACAGAAGGCCTCTATTTATAAACTTTCAGGAAACTTGAAGATGAAGTTAAAAGTAAGAAAAACCAAAAGGGGGAAGCTTCCTTAGAGAAGCCGGAAGAGGGAAGCTTCCTTAGAGAAGCCGAAAGAGGAAGCTTCTTCTTGACTTGTAGATAAAGCTAAGGAAACTTCTTGTTAACTTGGAAATGAAGCTTCTTGTTGGCTTGTAATAGGAGGGAGCTTCTTCTCGGGTTAATGGACATCCACATAATTAATTTATTCATAACACTCCCCCTTGGATGTCCATTTATGAATGTGCCTCGTTAAAAACTTTAACTAGGAAAAACCCAGTGGGATAAAAACCTAGCCAAAGAAAAGAGTACATCATTCATTGATACATTGTTAAGTGCTGCCTCATTAAAAACCTTTCTAGGAAAACCCAGTGGGACAAAACCTAGATAAGGGAAAAAAGAGTACAACGTGTATCGACTCCCCCTGTTGACAATATCAGTTGAGAAGCATGTATCAACTCTCCCTGTTGACAATATCAATTAAGATCTCTGAATCTTCGCAGACCAATACCACAGACAAGCTTTTCAAAGGTTGTACATGGAAGAGATTTAGTAAATAAATCTGCTAGATTATCACTTGAACTGATTTTCTAGATATCAATTTCACCATTCTGTTGAAGATCACGGGTATAGAAGAATTTTGGTGAAATATGCTTCGTTCTATCACCCTTGATATAACCCTCCTTGAGTTGGGCAATACATGCAGCATTATCCTCATATAGAACTGTTGGAACCATTTCATCAGAAGATAAATGACAAATAGTTCGTATATGATGAATTACTGACCTCAACCACACACATTTCCGACTTGCTTCATGCATTGCTAGAATTTCTGCATGATTAGCTGAAGTGGCTGTTATAGTATGTTTCATAGATCTCCATGAAATAGTTGCACCTCCACATGTAAATAGATAGCCTATTTGTGATTCTCCATCATGTGGATCAGACATAAATCTAGCATCTGCATAACCAATTAGTTCGTGCTTCGATACATTTGAGTAGTATAATCCCATATCCATTGTACCTCTGAGATAACGAAGAATTTGCTTTACACCATTCCAATGCCTCTCTGTTGGTGCAGAACTATATCTTGCTAATAAATTAATAGCAAACGATATATCAGGTCGTGTATGATTAGCAAGATACATTAGTGCCCCAATAGCACTTAGGTATGGTACTTCTGGACTAAGTAATTCTTCTACACCTTTGTCATTAATTATTTGAGGTTGAAATGGATCTTGATCCTTATCCAAAGACCTTACTACCATTGGAATACATAATGGATGTGATTTATCCATATAAAATCATTCTAGGATCTTCTTTGTATAAGTTTCTTGATATACAAAGATCCCATCCTTCAGGTACTCAATTTGTAGTCCAAGGCAAAATTTTGTCCTGCCCAAATCTTTCATTTCAAATTCTTTTTTCAAACAATTAATTGCTTTTGAAAGCTCTTCAGGAGTTCCAATAATGTTGATATCATCAACATATACAACAATTATAACAAATTCATTTCTCGATCCTTTCATAAAAATGCATGGGCATATGGGGTCATGTTTATACCCTTCTTTCAACAAATATTCCTTAAGACAATTATACCACATGTGCCCTGATTGTTTTAAACCATATAGGGACTTATTTAATTTGATCGAGTATTGTTCTCGAGAATTTGAATTAGATGCTTCTGGCACCTTTAGTCCTTCAGGAACTTTCATATAAATATCACTATCAAGTGATCCATCTAAATATACAGTCACTACATCCATCAGATGTAAATTAAGCCCTTCATTTACTGCTAGGCAAATCAAATAACGAAAAGTAGTCGCATCCACTACTAGTGAATACGTTTCTTCATAATCAATGCCGGGTTTTTGAGTAAATCCTTGGGCTACAAGACGTGCCTTATATCTTGCAATTTCACCCTTTTCATTTCTTTTTCTTACAAAAACCCATTTGTATCCAACTGGCTTTACACCTTCAGGTGTTTGGACTACAGGTCCAAATACTTTTCGTTTTTCCAGTGATTTCAATTCTGCATTAACAGCATCTTTCCATAAGGGCCAATCTTTTCGCTGTTGACACTCTCTAATAGATTTAGGCTCATGATCCTCTTCATTATTCATTACATCATATGCTATATGATTAGCAAAGATGTCGTCAACGTTGACTTCATTTCGATCCCATCGGATACCATTCATAACATAATTAATTGAGATCTTATTATTTTCATACATTCCAGGTACCTGAGTCTCTTCTGGGACTGCAACATTCTCTTCTAGAGATAACTCTTCAAGAGATGACTCTACTGGAGCTACTGACTTTTCTTGATTATCCTCAACTTGACCATCTATATTTTTAGCTCCTTTTTCTCTTTCGAGGATTTTTATCTTTAGAACCGATGGGTCTACCACGCTTCAGGCGTGATTTAGATTCATTCACAATAGGTTTTCCTTCAGGGATATCAATTCGAATAGGAGCATTCACAGCTGGAACATGTGACTTTGTCACTCTCTTTGGGTCAATGAATGTTTCTGGCATTCGATTAGCTAAATCCTGCAAATGAATTATCTTTTGAACTTCTAGTTCACATTGTTTTGTACGAGGATCAAAATGAGCCAATGATAATTCATTCTAGCTAATCTCTTTACCCAGCTGCTTATTCTCTCCCCCTAATATTAGGAAGACTGATTCATCAAAGTGACAATCAGCAAATCGTGCAGTAAATAAATCTCCTGTAGATGGTTCTAAATATTTTATGATTGAAGGAGATTCATACCCAACATATATTCTCATCCTCCTTTGAGGACCCATTTTAGTGCGTTGTGGTGGTGCTACTGACACATATACTGCACATCCAAAAATTCTGATATGGGAAATATTAGGTTCTTGACCAAAAACCATTTGTAAGGGGGAACCTTTAGGTAACTAGTAGGCCTGATGCGAATTAACATTGCAGCATGCAAAATGGCATGGCCCCAAGCAGAAATCGGTAAATTGCATCTCATAAGTAAAGGTCTTGCAATAAGTTACAATCGTTTAATCAAAGATTCTGCAAGTGCATTTTGCGTATAAACATGAGCTACAGGATGTTCAACATCAATTCCAAGGGACATACAATATTCATTAAAAGCTTGTGAGGTAAATTCATCAGCATTATCAAGACGTATTTTCTTGATAGGATAATCAGGGTAATGTGCTCTTAATCGAATCAATTGAGCAAGTAATCTCGCAAACGCCAGGTTACGAGAAGATAATAAGCAGACATGTGACCATTTGGTTGATGCGTCAATTAAGACCATAAAATATCTAAATGGTCCACATGGTGGATGTATTGGTCCACAAATGTCTCCCTGTATCCGTTCTAGAAATATAAGAGCTTCACCTCCTACTTTGCTTGGTGAGAGTCGAATAATCAACTTTCCCTTGGAAGATGCATCACATATGAAATCATAGGACTGTGGTATTTGCTTACACTTCAGGGTATGTCCACATGAATTTTCAATTATTTGTCGCATCATAGTTGACCCAGGATGGCCTAACCGGTCATGCCAAACATTAAATTCATGAGTAAACTTCTGGTTTTCATTGGCAAACTTCTGGTTTGCATTGACTAATTTATGGTCTGTATTAGTAAACTTCTGGTTTACAATAGTATGTATTTCAATTGTGCTTATAAATGTATAATACAAACCAAAAGAAAAAGCAGGAAAATTTTCTAATATGCATTTCCTACCAGAAATTATGTTTGTAATAACAAGACATTCTTGATTATCTTTAGTTGTCGTTTCTATATGATATCCATTTCTGCGAATATCTTTGAAACTCAACAAGTTCCTTTTTGATTTGGTAGAATAAAATGCATTTTCAATGCATAATTTTGTTCCTTCAGGTAACAAAATATTAGCTCTTCCGGAGCCTTCAATCAAATTTATACTACCAGATATAGTCTGAACATTGGCTTCTCGTATTACCAATGAAGAAAAATATTTGTCATTTTTTAGTATGGTGTGCGTTGTGGCGCTATCAACGAGACACAAATCTTCAGGATTGTTGTCAACAAGATTCATTCTTCATTAGAGATACATGAAAATAAAAAAAATAATAATAATAAATAAAACATAATTAAAAGAAATACATATACTAGAAGAAAGTTTCAACTTATTAAAAACATGACCATTCTAAACATGAAAAATAATTTATACTAAATAATCAGCAACATCAAAATGAGTCATTTCAACATTTTCATGCCCAGAATTCTCAGCCTTATCAACATGATTTGCTTCAATCTTTGGTCCTTTACCATTATTTTTCAATGATTCTTGGTAAAGGTCAACCAAATGTCTTGGGGTACGGCAGGTACGTGACCAATGACCTTTGACACCACAACGATAACATACATTTTCAGCATGTTTGTTATTTCCACTTGTTCCCCTTCTAGGGTTCTTATCAAACTTTCCCGATTTAGGGGGGCGGGAATTTGATCCACCATGATTTGGATCACGACCACGGCCACGGCCACGACCACGATTGTAGCCACCTTTACGTCTATGTCCTCGGCCACTTGAAAACTCATTAGTTACTACATTCACTTCTGAGAATGGAGTTAAACCTATTAGACGTGATTCATGATTCTTTAATAAAAGCTCATTATTTTGTTCGGCAACTAAGAGACAAGATATTAAATATGCATATCTTTTAAAACCCTTCTCATGGTATTGCTGCTGCAGGAGCAAATTTGATGCATGGAATGTGGAGAAAGTTTTTTCTAGCATGTCCTCATCAGTAATATTCTCTCCACATAATTTCAGTTGAGAAGTAATCCTGAACATAGCTAAATTGTATTCACTTACAGATTTAAAATCTTGTAAACGCAAATGAATCCAGTTATATCGAGCTTTTGATAGAATGACCATCTTCTGGTGGTCATATCTTTCCTTCAAATTGTTCCAAAAAACAAGTGGGTCTTTCACAGTCAAATATTCAACTTTTAGATCATCATGCAAATGGTGGCGTACCAAAATCATGGCTTTGGCCTTTTTTTGATTGGATTCCTCATTCCCTTCTTTAATTGTGTTTTTTAACTCAGGGGCATTCAGATGGATTTCCGCATCCAGCATCCAGGATAAATAGTTCTTTCCGGTGATGTCAAGAACCACAAATTCAATTTTTGAAAGGTTTGACATGATTCAAACTAATTAAAAAAAATAAACATGAATTAAAAATATGAATAATAATAACAATAAAATATTAAAGACAATAATTATAATTAAAGCATTACAGCTTCAGGCCATTTATAACTCATAATGAGAAAATTAAATTTATATGGCTTCTGGCCATAAAAACAACATAACTTCTGGTCATGAATGCAATATGACTTCTGGTCATATAATAACATAACATTAAATGTTAATAACAATAAAAGTAAATGTTATGTTAGCAACAGTAAAAATAACAATATCTGCAAACAGAGAATATCAATTCTAGATATCTATGTAGGAGGTAAAAACCTTCCATGTAGATGTTAAATGAACAAAATATAAAATTACCGTGAATAGTAGAAATTACTATTCACAGTAAATAGTAAATAAAGTAAAATTACTGAAATATTAAATCTAGACTACCAAGTAGGAGTCAAATAAATAAAATGTAAAATTACTGAAAAAGGGTAAATTTACCATGAATAGAAAATTACTATTTACCGTAGTAAAATAGTAAATAATCTCAAATTTTAACCATGGAACCCGATATTTAAAATAATCGGTAAAAGTATATCTTTAATTCCATATTATGGTTAAGATTATCCCAGATAGATAAAATAAACATATAGTAAAGAAGATGGTGATAAAATCTTACCTTGGTTAGAGCTTCGTGCTGATAACGTAATATGAAACTGATGAAATATAAAGAACAATAAGAGAGAATCTAGAGATAGAGAGAGTAGAGAGAAATTCTATTCCAATATATCCTGAATGTTTACAGAATGCCTCTATTTATAAACTTTCAGGAAACTTGAAAATGAAGTTAAAAGTAAGAAAAACCAAAAGGGGGAAGCTTCCTTAGAGAAGCCGAAAGAGGGAAGCTTCCTTAGAGAAGCCGAAAGAGGAAGCTTCTTCTTGACTTGTAGAAAAAGCTAAGGAAACTTCTTGTTGACTTGGAAATGAAACTTCTTGTTGGCTTGTAATAGGAGGGAGCTTCTTTTTGGGTTAATGGACATCCACATAATTAATTTATTCATGACAAACAATACATTTTAAAAAATATTGGTATTTATGATCAAGTCAGTGCAAATTTAAGGTAATTATTTTTGAGTTAGATAAGCATTGTACAAAAAGTAATTGATACTTAATTGCATTGAAAAGGATGTAACTTCATTGAACACGTAAGATTCCCACTTAGAAGAATCAAACAAAAAAGAAACAATGAGCAGTGCATAATATGTGTTTGTGTGGGCCATTCATCATTTCATCGTATTATATATTCCTTATTACTGAAGAAGTATGCCAGAAACAAACCCACACAAAGTAGGCCCATGTCCTTAGAGGTAGACTGATAAACCCACAAGCTTCACAAGTATTAATGTAATTACTAATTAAGGGGGGAATCATATTATTAATTATTCATCCTCTTAATTGTTATTATCTTATATAAATATTTATTTCTACCTTTTTTCGGTGGCTATCGATCACCAACTAGCTATCCTGTCTCATTGTCAATCATAGTCTCACTTTTAATTTATTTCTATCACTCATTAATTAGTTTTTTCCTTAGAAGACACCAAGTCAAGTTTAGAAAATGTTAAAAGGATTGTTGTCAAACTCGTTAGTTAACTTTTTGAGTTTACCATTTTAACGTTTCTATCTTACCAAATCAAATCAAATACTCTCTCTCTCATCCTTATTATAAGGTACTAACTACTCACAATTTTTTATCCTTTTTATAAGGCACCAACTATATTTACAGTGTGTTTGGTTTGAGGGGAGGGAGTGGGAAGGAAGGGAGTGGAAAGTAGGGAATTGACTAAATTGCCATTAATGAAGGGAATATTCTTTTTTGTTGAGAGTATATTTTAAGAATATTAAAAAGTTTCCATGGGCTTTTTGGTAAAGAGGGGGAAAAAGATCTCCCCCTTCCCTCCCTCTCCCTACCTCTCCCTCAAACCAAACAAAGCCTTAACTAACTTATTTATTATTATTTTCCTATTATACCCTTACTTTAACAAACTCTTTTAAACTTACATCATTAAAGTAGGGATAAAGTTTGAAATTTTTATCAATTTTAGGCTCATTTAATGACTTAATTTCCATTTCTTGGTTTGTGAGAAAAGATAGTTGGTGCCTTATAATAAAAATCAAAGAGAGTAACTAGTAAACTTGCAATCATTATAAACTTAATTAAACTCACGAGTTTATACACCGAATTTATCATTTTTACATTTATAACTTATAAAAATGTGTTAACTCGTACTCAAACTCGTATTAACTTTTTTCTTTATTATGTTCAACGGCTTTATATATAAGTTTTATAGAAATTTTTTTGTTAAATATTGTAAATTTTGAATGTTAATGGATTTAATTTCAATTATTTAGATTTAAAATATATTTAAATTAAATTATTGTCATTTTTTATATTTTAATTATTTATTATACACTATTAATACATTTTAATAGTGAAAGTAAACTCTTATGAGTTTACGATTCAAGTTCATAATACTAGTTTACGTCATTATCACGAGTTTATTTAAACTCATAAATTTGACAACCTTAGTTAAAAGAGTCTATGAATAATCTGTCAATGAAAATCTATCCAATGAGTAAAATACTAGCTGATAATCAATAAAAGAGAAGAATTTGAAATCACTTAATGATATATTAATAGATTTTTTTGAAACAATTGTTGAAAATATTCCTATTACAAAATTTATTGCTCTGCGATACCATAAAATTTATTCAAGCATTAACGTGCAACCTATATTCATTAGGTACAACTCTTCTTTAGTTTTGCGTATAATAAAAAATAAGTTGCACATAATTTAAAAGAGTTGGACTAGTTGAATATAGTCATACATGCTCAAGGAATTTAGTATTTAGGAAACTTTAGGCAATAAATTTTGTTGTTATGGTAATTGTCAATATCTCTATAGCTATTATTTAATATTATGAAAAAATATTTGATAACAAGATTCTAGACTTCATCTATAATAGTTGGATTAAGCAAAAAAGGGATTATATTAAGAGTTTAATTTGGACATGAGTGGATAAAATATTTTGGGGAATTACTTCTTAGGACCAATAATGTTGGATATTAATATATTAATCTAATAATATTATTATATATTCGACATTATATATAGCTTTTAAAATCCAATTCATTTCAATTTTTTATCGGGGAATGAAGAATGATATGTATGTAGTACCAACTATTTGCTTAACTTACATCCAAAACATAGCAAAAAAACAAAAAAGGGAACAGAAACAAAACAAGAAGCATGCTTATTTCTTGTTCACGTTAGCTTTTTGAGGGACCTCCGTGCAAAATACGTCAAAAAGTATCAACCATATCCAAATTATATAATATTAATATATTACTCATATATATTTAATAAACCATGAACACAAATGATAATGGTCGTTAACACAGAACATACGTCAAAATCACTCTAACTAATCAATTTGAACCTTTTTTGTTTCTTCCTATAATTAATTTTCTCTTTGGGTAGAATCAGTATTTATACCATCTAATTATTACACCAATTAATGGCCTAAAAACCTAACACATTTTTCAATCATTGTAATTGTGTACACATATATAGAGACACACACTTAAGACAGCCAACCTAACACGAAGTCTTAAATTCATGTTCACATGAATGTAGAAAGAAAAAGTGAAAGAGTTGTAACCAATTGAATTCGACAATATTACAATCTAATCATAGGGCGATGCATATCAAAATGTGACAGAGAGACAGACACACTTGGTTGGTATCTCCACTAATGTTGCATGGGATGTACTTTGTTTTTAATCCAATTCACATGTAAACAATTTATTATAACAACAACAACAATAATACATAGTATTCAATTATTGTGTCTTCGGAGGTTTTCTTCAATTATTTTACTTTATCTTTTTCGTTACGTTAGGAATATTATACTCATTGATATGTACAACGTAACCAAAAATGTGCTTTGCCATTTCGATACAGGCTAAAAAAAAGCTATAGAGATCAATGTTGAAATCAAATCATCTGTAGTACTTTTAAAGCATGCTTGATTTGAGAGAAGGGGAAAGGACCGCCGGGGGAAGCATATTGACTGAATTGTTATTTATGAAAAAAATATTTCTTTTTATTGAAAGTTTATTTTCAAAATATTGAAAATTTTTTATAGGTAATTTGGTCAATATAAGGTACAAAATTTCTCTCCCTTCTCTCCCTTTCATTTCCTCTTCTCAAACCAAGCACACCTTAGACAGATGAAGTCAAAGAGAAATCTGAAAAAGAAAATAGATTCAATTTTTTTTATTAGATCGAAATTGAGTTTAATCGTGTTCCCCCACCCAAAAAAAAAAAAACAAAAACAAAAACAAACCATTCTGAATAATTTTAGGTGGATTGAGTTGAGTTCTAAGATTTTTTAGGATCAAAACATATCTCCATACTTAAAAGTGTATAGAGAAATATTCACCGTTCGCTTACTAATAGAATCCTCATGTTGACACGCTATTGTATAAAAAGCTTAAATTTGATGGTTATTTCACCATTTAGATTGTAGTTAATTATAAGCCGTCTTTTAAAATAACACCTTTTATTTGACAATTATTTAACCATTATATATGCTAAAATAAATTTGATGGTTAAATGAAAAACATCATATAACATATTTATATTTTTATGATGAACAATAATTTAGAATTATGGAGTTTTTTTGTACTCTTAATTAATTTTAAAGTTAAAAAACTTGATATGAAATATAGTTTTGCAAGTAATCGATAAATATTTTATTCAACTTATTTGACAGTTTACTATAACATCGTCAAATATAGCTCAGACCAGTTCCAGCTCACCAGTTCAATGGTTATTTTTGTTAGAATCACCTGTTAAAACCAAAAACTAAAACAAAAGTAAACTTAGTTTGAGTTATACGTGTGGACATTCACACTATCTTTAAGAGTTATTACGTTAAACAATTAAAATTGTAACAACTTTCAACAATTAAAGAAACTCTTCCTGAAAAAAGAAAGAAAGAAAGAAAGAAACAGAAGAATATAAATAAATAACAAAAATTAGACTAACACCAAACACTATCTATTTATATGTAGTGGCCTTTTTTTGCCAGAAATATACTAAAATATATTAAACTATTGTAAGAGGTTCAAAATAAAACACAAGAAGTAAAAGGCTGAACTTTTGCCCACCCCTTTTATGGCTGAACTTACTCTCCTTCCCTTGATTTCCACCACCCAAATTCAGATGACCTTCATAACAAACATAGAAATAAAAACCTAAATCAAGCATCGAGCGAGAAAAACCCTAACAAGGGGGGAGAAAAACTCTAAAGAGGAGAGAGACGTTGTGTTTTAGGGTCGAGTATTAGATACTTTTAAAAGTTCTTCATCTTTAAAATTGGCTACACACAAGTTCTACCAAATTGAATAAGGTTGATGATGATAATCTTATAAGTGTCATTTCATGTGTATAGTTTCTATAAGTAATGGTCACTTGAACTCTATCGAAGATAAGCCATATATGTGGTACTTTTACTAATACACATATGTTAAATGTTATTTTATTTTAATTTATAGGATGTGGGTCTCTTCTTTTAACACAACCATGAAAAAAAATTATTAATTGTTAAATTTACATGCATCAAATTTTTCTCAAATTTTGTAATAGGTGACTATGTGAGACTTGATCTCACAACTTTATAAAATTATAAGTCAAATTTTTACCAAGTGAAGTAATTTTTATTAGCCAATTTGGTGGTTTAATGGAGAAAGAGAACACATGCAAATGTGGGATTATTTTTCAAGATGGTCATTATCACAATCACATGGTGGAAGGAAGAGGATAGGAACAGGAAGCTACCAACTCCAATCATGTCCTAATAATCAATAATATAGTATCATGAAAAGGATACGTAATTTCCATTTCAAATACGACCAAACCATCATAACTTCGAAATAAAGTAATTAAGCAAATTGATGATTTGGTTGTTGAATTATTGTGCATATTATGATTTTAATTTCTTAAATAAAATTATATATTGATTATTTGATTTATCTTAATATAATAAATTCGTTTTCTTATAATACAAAAATACTATATCAATTTATGACACCAAATTTATTACTATTTACAAAAATAATTTGTGCTTATCCTTTACTTTTAAAACACTTCAAAAGTTAAATTGCTATATAGCTTAATCCTCCAAACTAAAATGGTTGGTTTTTGCTTTACATTACTGTTAATTATGGCTTTAGGCCTAATTGATTAAGGTGTAGTCAAATAAACATTTTTTCACACTGAACAATAACATTGCTCAAATAAGTGAATTGAAATTCTTTTATATATAAAGGAAAAAAAAAACAAGAAGACTAAATTAATGGGTCCAGTCATTTCACATTTGTCAACGAGAGGAAGGGAATCAATTTCCCTCATCTGGATGAGTGGAGAGCTTTTCCTATTTGAACTGTCTAGATCTAGACGAGACATGGATAGTTCAAATTTATTTTTTTTAACTATCATTTTTTATATAAAAAATTCATTTTTAAAAAATAAATTAGTTGATAGATTATCTTTATTTTATATTATCTACCCAATAAAATAATTTTTTTTTTAAAGTAAAAAATATATGGACTGTCTAAATCTTATCTAGACCATTCAAATGGGAAAAGTTCTCCCTACTTATCTATCCAAAGGATGAGTAAAGAAATTGGTTTTAAGAGGAAGAGATACTGCTTTCTTGGCAAGACAGTTAGCTTCCATGTTCTGATCTCTTCCATTGTGAATCAAATGCACCTTAGTTCCTTTAGAGAATTTGTTTGATTTCTTCAATGATATTCCTATCAACATGAAAATCAATATTAGGTTTACTAATAAGATAAATAGCATGTGGGCAATCACTTTGAAGCTTGAGAACAATGACACAACATGTGAAGAATGTCTTCCACTTATTTTTACACCGGTTGTAGCAGCAATGATTATTATTGTATCTGATTTTAAATATAAGATAAAATTAATTTTTTAGAGAGATTAATAAAAAAAATTAATTAAATTACTTTAGAGTATTCGTATTTGTATTTTTTCTTTTCCTCCAAATAATTAGTTTAACTAATAAACTAGTTATATATAATCTAATGATACACAACATATAATATGATTAAGTAATTTTTTTAATTCTCTAAAAAAAAAAGTCAACTTCATGTTATATTTAAAACCAGAGGGAACTACTCAATTTTCTTAAGCATGTAATCTAAAATGCAGAGAATCGAAATTCTTCAAATAAGATAAATGAAAATTCTGTATTTTTTTAATTAAAAGTATGGTCTTAATTAATGATCAGCTGATTCTTTGAAAGACTAATCAAAAGTTCTTCAGTCTCTTTTTTCTGTATATATTGGAATGCAAAATTGGGAAGATTCACTGAACACGGAAGAAACATTGTGTTACTATTCATAATGACAGAAAATTCAGAGCCATTACAATTAATTAAAATTTTCCTTTGAAACTAAGTTTTGGATTATGTCCTTTTGCGCTTTCAAAAAGTTACAATATTTTTATTCCGAAATATTATTTATTGACAATCAATTGATATTTTTTTTCTCTTGATTGAGGAATCTAATTTGGTTTTGTTCAATCTCATTAAGAAGATTTTCTTGATTAAAGTTATCCACAGTAATGGGTTCCCCACTCTAAGTCAACTAAGTCGCTGGCAACAGGATAAGCCTAAAAAAAAAAAAAGAATATCAAGAAAAGTACTGTGTTTCCCAGAGTATCTGATAAATATTGTATTATATATAATAAAAAAATACAAGTTGTAATTTTAAATATCCACATTTTTCGATAAGTAATGTCTTTAATTTCCTGTCAATAATCAATAGTCTAATATTTAATACTGCCAGTTAATCCAAATTTTAATATTGTCGAGTTCACTTATGTGTTTGTTATGTGCTTATTCCTCCCTTTATTACTCTATTATAGGGATAAGCACATTTTTTTATAATTTTTTTATATTGTATTTATTTATATGTAAATCATATGCTATTTTCTGAAATATTTTTTTTACCTAGTATTTTAAATTAATTAATTTTCAATCCTGCATTCAATAATATTTATCTGTAACACACAGTACTATGAAAACTAATTAATTTGAGATATTGGATGAAAAAAAACATTTTAGAAAGCAGTATATAATTTAAATATAAATAATTAAAATATATAAAAAATTAAAAAAAATGTGCTCATCCCTCTAATAGAGGGATATGTATATAACAAACTCATAAAGGCTTGGCATGTAATGTGCGCCCTAATATTAGGTTGGGTTTCTCTCCCCATCTTTTTTTCATTATTCCTCATAATCTCTAAATCATATCCATCCAATCAATACAATACTATTTTTACTTTTCTCTCACTTTCTCAATCAACGGCTCAAATTTGACCAATAAGAAAAAAGAAGAAATGAGATAAGGAGAAAATCTCATTCCCCTAATATTGTCAGAGCCAAATGGAAGTAGCTTTTTCAAGATCTTTCGTTCCCGCCACTAAAATTTTAATAATTTGTCGTGTTAAGGAGTGTGAAATATACGTAATAGATTATAATCTTTTTATTATATTTAAACTACATGATTTGATTTGATTTGATTTTTTTTTTTTCTAAAAAAAATGAAACCTTGTGTTTTCCGTTATAAATTTATAATAACCAATATATATTATCCAAATTAATTATATGATTTTGTAAGACCTTGAATCGTATTAATTTTTCTCTTTTTGTTACTTATTTATTTTTAAAATAATATGATCTTATTCACTATTCAGATTCCAAATGTGAAGTCCTTGATCTAGATCTGATCTGGGATAATTAGGGTAGATTAGTACTTAACAACTGTATCAAAGGAATTGACTCCGGCTAGCTACTTTGAATTTTCAAAGTATTATATAATTAGGTTAGTATTTATTTTCTTATAATGTGATAAACAAGATAAATTTTATTTCAAAAAATTAAAGGTTGATTTGGGCCTACCAAGTCTATGTTTATCCTTAAAAATCAAACATCATAATCACAACTCAGAAGTTTGACATAAAGAACATGAGATTGAGATGCACGTAAATAATGAGATTTAATTAATTAATGCCCAATCATTTCAAAGAAGTAATCATTTTTTTAGGTTTTAGTTTTTAGTTCAAAAGAAGAAATTCATGTATGCGTGTTACCTTAATACTAGCAAGCCAAAATGAGGTTGATTGGCATTGCAAAATTTCCACAAAAGGGCTCAATAATTAAGCAATAAATCAACCTTAATTAAGGATTTTAATTGTTGGAATAAGAGTACATTGTGAACAAAAATGTGTATCAAGATTCCTTTTTTATGCAATACTCGTAGTTACTTTTTTTATGACCCATCTTTTGTTATAAAAAAAAACAAAAAGAAAAGTGATATCTTTATTAATCATTTATAAGATAAGAAAACCTTAAATTTTAAGGACGATGACAAGAAAATTCTCGTCAAAGTTCAAAATCTCAAATTAGTAATTTCTTATGTGTTAATTGTTACACAAGTTTAGTCAATAGGCAATAAGATTGATTTGATATTTTGAAGTTTAATTGTTTTTTTTTCTTTTCTACTAAATACAAAAAATATATTTAAATAACATATACACAATTTTATTCACTTTTTTGAAAGAAAATATTTCTTTTCTTTTCTTATTTTTCTTTTTTCTTTTTTTTTTGGAAAATGACACTAAGGTCTTAGTGAAAGGAAATGATATCATAAAAGTCTTACACTGTGTTTGGTTTTAGGAAAGGGTGTGGGAGGAAAAGTTGAGAGAGAAATTTTTTCTCTCATCTTTACAAAATTGCCCATAGTGAATTTTTAATATTCCTAAAATATACTTTTGACAGAAAATAATATTCTTTTTATTAATGGCAATTTGGTTAATGTACTTCCAAAAAAAAATTTCCCTCCTATACCCTTCCTTTAAATCAAACATAGCCTTATAATTTGTCAATGACAAGTGTAAGAACAATCATTAACAAGTAGAACAGTTATAATTAACAAGTTTTGAGACTTTTATGATATTATATTATTTAATTAATACTTTAATGTCATTTCCTCTTTTATTTTTAGCTGAAAAGTAATATCTTCATTGGTAACATAAGAAATCCTTATATTCTATGCTATGAGTAGTCAAAAAATATTTAAATAATTATATATGTGTGCATATCCAATTATTAGAATTTAAGTATTTTGAGATGAAAATTCATGAATATTATTATGGTTATTGTATATTTTATATTATTGAAAGACTTTACAAACTTATGTTATTTCTTATGATTTTAAAAATTCAAAATAAAAATGTGTTAAGGATATTTTTTATTATGAAAAAGCATTTCATAAAAATAATGTTTTATTATTTTATTTTATTTTATTTTCATTGGGAATAGAGAATGAATAGAAGAAACGTGAGTTTTGTCCACCAATATAAATATATAGGCTGTAATCACGAAACAAGGGGAAAAATTCATGGTTTTGGTCCAATTGTGTCTGTTGCTTTTTAACTGTTTGTGAGAAAATTTGAAGAAATTAAAAATATCAATAATTGAAAGCCTGATTTTGGACCATTATGCCACTTGCTGTGGTAGGATAATGTACATACATACCCTTCTTGTTTCCTCTGTACTTTACCCAACTCATGTTTTGCATCTTGCTACCTTTTTCTATTTTTTTAATAATTATTTAATATTATTATATGTGATCCAGGTTTTATAGATATTTTCAAAATATTCCTCTCCGGATGTGATTTACGAGCATTATGATATTAAATAAAATTAGGTTATAATTTATTATTTATATTAAATTTTATAAATAAAAATATACGACTAATTTCAAAAGTCAATAAAGTGAATGTTTTTATTGAAAAAACGGGAAAGAATTTTGCAGCTTGCCACTTTTTGTAAAATATTTTTTAGAATATTTGATATTGATGGGTTGAGTTCTATTGGAATACCTTTCTCAATATAATTTTTTTATTCATAAAATTCAAATTATTAACATTATTATGAGTTTTTTTTTTAATTTATTCCCTTCAGATATATATCAATATGTTAAAAAATATAAAAAAAAATTCAAGAAAGTAATACCATTATTTATGAATGGTGAATGAATTAATTGAAAATGCATTTCAAATTAAAAAAATAAAAAATAAAAGAACCAACAAACTGTTAGTTGAGCTTGTAAATGGTCTCTAAGAAATATATTTATCTGAAAATGTGAGAACCCTATACTTTATAAAAATTAAAGTTTGATGAAAATTCTTAATGTAATAAAAAAAATAAAGAGAAAAGGATCAACAAATTCTTAATTAAGGTAGTAAATGGTCTGTAGGAAATATATTTATTTAGAAATATGAGAACCCTTTAATTCTTAATCTAATAAAAACAGAAAGAGAAATAAAGGAATGGAGTGGGTTACAGTGAGGATCCCCCTCAGCCTCACATTGCTGGTTTAGGAATCAAGTTGGACCCCACAGGCCTAAGGGTCCTCCCGTGACTTACCTTCTGCTAAAGTTTCTCATGGGGCCCGCTTATCCAAATCTCGTCCCCTTATCTCATTAGATGGTGAGACCCTTTTCATATTTTATAAGTGATTTCCCAATTTTGCAAAATCAATCCCTTAATTTATCTATAATATTAAGAGTAAATGAGTAAAAATACATATGAGCTTATCCTCAGGAGCGCCCAACATCATTTGTTTTTTTTTTGAAACAAAAATACACAAGTGGTTGCCATTTTAGAGTAAAAGTTACATCTCATCGTTATGTTATTGTTTATTTCATCTCTTTCTCTCTCATCATAGTGAACAGTAACATAACAGTGAGATATGATTTTTGCTCTAAAATGGTAACCACATGTATATTTTTGTTAAAAAAAACATATGGTGCTGAGCGCTCCCAAAAATAAAGCAGATGTGTATTTTTACTCTTTTACCCTAATATTAAAACTAAGGGAGACATCATTTATGAGGCACAAGAGGGTGTATGGCTACTACTTTTTAAAAACAATATAATGATATTATATATATATATATATATATATATAGCTAAAAATATTACAATTTATATTTTATATTTCTATTTAAAGGATTAGGACATAACTAAAAAATGATTTTTCAATTACCTATAAAATAAAACTTAGGTCAATTAGCTTCAGAATTGTGAAATGTCTTTAGGGCAAGATTCGATTGTAGGATAATTTGGGCTTAATGGATCTAAGCTAATGGAACTAATAAGTTTCCCGAAAATATAAAATAAATTGAAATTAACTGTGACTATATCACTTTTTCTGTTTTTTTTTTTTAATGTTTTCCCCAAATTTCCTGCTCTCTCAAGTCTCAATTAGGGGTGTTCATAGGCAGAGCCGGGTAAGGCGAGACCTTTGCCCGATGCCTTGCATGAAACTGGGCAGGAAAATGGAGTCCAATGTCCAATCCTGCTTGATAGAAGCTTTAACAATTTTGGACACAACGATAATAGGTTGGGTAGAGCTGGCCTTCCATGCCCAAATAGCAATACCCTGCTACATTCTACATGAAAAAAGAACTTTAATTACACCTAATAAATAATATTGCAAACTTCAAATAAAATCTATAATTCTATACTTTAAAATATTTCAAAATAAGTCTACAACTTGAGTCTTAAAATTAAAAAGATAACCATATGTCTTAACAAATAATCAAATATTCATAAGTGAAAATAAAAAATATATAACACTATTGTATAAAAAAATAAAAAATATATAATACTATATATATATTACTGGGCAGGGCCAAATAGGCAAAGCGGCACACCATGCCCGATGCCCAGCCCAGCCTGCAAAAATGTCCAACTCAATTATGCTCAATTTTTCTTGGACTATCATTTCTTAAGTTAGGCAGGATAATTTTTTTATAGGCTCAAGCGGGTTACATCATGGACACATCTAATCTCAATAGGACAAAAGGGTATCAACTCGGCTTTGTCGGCTTATTGGCTTGGATTAGCCAGTGGCCTGTCAGTGATAAGAAATTAGCTGGTTGCTGGCCCCAAAAAATTATTATTCATTGGTCGAAAAATAATACTAAAACAATGCCTACCTTTTCTAATGAAAATGACTCGTCTGTTTTAATGCATGTCTCCAAAATTTATCAACAATGAATTACTTCCGGGATTTGTGTGTTTTTATTTGTCTCAAATATTTTTCACATATTTTTGCATGGTTTTATTCACATTTATTTTATATTTTTTTCTCTTCTTTACACTTCTTAATAAAGTTTATACGTTAAAAAATATATACAACATTTTAAAAAATAACCAAGCATTTAAAATATGTCTATAATTCATTGGAGGAAATAGAAGCTTGCTTCTTTTTTTAGACCTGAAAATAGAAGCTTGCTATTTGAATGTGAGGTCAGGCTATGTAAGTAGTAAGTACCATTGTCATTTTTGCACTACAAGACATATAAAACACAATAAATGGTTCATTTACAAAAAGAAATTTTTATTTTTTATGTTTTTCTGTTCCTTTTCTAGCATTATCATTTTTGTTACCCTTCAACTAAAAGCAAATATAGAAAAGGAAGCTTCTCCTAAGATTCATTTAAGAAAAGATGACATAATCACATCCCCAATACTAACATGTTCTTATATTGCATACCAATAACCATCTACGATGAGTGACGTCTACACAATGAAATGCATTGTTAATATCGGGACTAAAACCCACAGAGGAGAGATTAAAAAAAACAAACCATTAGTATAACTTTTATTATTTTTTAAATATAGTTTAATGGCCTTATTCAACCTAGATAAACAACTTTTACACCGTGTTAAGGGGGAAACCACAGGATTTAGCACAAATTTAAAACAAAATCAATTCACAAATTCTATCCAAGCTTTTAATATAAGACTTAAATGAATTTTTTTAGAGGTTAAATAATATAATTAAGTAATTTATTTAGCTTTCTCAATATTTTTAAAAAACAAATCAATTGAATCTTATATTAAAGACTGATAAAAGCATTTTGTTATTAATAGGAAATTCTTTTTTAAAAGATGAAATGAATTGAATATGACAAAAGCCATTAATTCTATATGAATTCAATTGAGTATTAGAGAAGCTCGCTTTTCCAATATTATAGATAAATTCGGGATTGATTTTGCAAAATTGGGAAATCACTTATAAAAAATGGAATATGAAGACAAAGAGAGAGAATAAAGATTCCATGAACTCAATATAGTGTCTCCTCCTTACCTTAAAAAAAAAAAAAAAAAAAAAAAAGAAGAAAGAAATAAGAATTTGGTGTGTTCATGAGATGCCAACAACTTGGGCAGCCCAATTCAATTATTTTTTATCATTCACAAGTCCAAGTTGGGATTTGTGAGAATCTTATTACTGTTTCACCCTTTCAAATAGCACCCCTCAAAATCTGCATCACCATTCTTCTTCTTCTTCCTCCTTTCTGTGCCATTTTACAGTCCCTTGTGACTTCCTCTGTTTTTTCCCCTTACACACCTTTAGCCCCCCTCAAGCATTTAATATTTTGGGTACCAACAGTTCAGTTTGTTTTTCATTACCTTAATCCTTGACTTATCGCATTGAGTTGTCTCAGATCACACACCAACAAAACTCAACACTTGAATTCACAATTTTACATTAAAACATAACAAATCTCAAACCATTTAGACCAACAGCTAAATTTTACATTCTATAACAAAAATATAATATAAAAACCTCAAATTTTGTCATATTTTTCCCTCTAACTTTCTTTGAATACCCACTTTGAATTTTGATCACATTTTACCCGAAACCTAATTAAGACTATATTTTCAACTCTGAAAGAATAGATTTTTAATCCAAACTAGATGCTCTGTTTTCACCATTTGGATTGCCAATCCCTATAAACAGAGCAAAAGTTGCATTCATCATGTAACCAACCAACTAACCCTCACGTGATTTACCGTACTGACCCTGTATATTTCAATATACGAGAAAAAATACTTGACCTTTTTTCCATAGTATATTAGCTCCCAAACAAAACACGCCTCCCTTAAAACACTTGAAAGAAAAAAGCATTCACGGACTCTGAGAAATATTGCATTAGATTCTTTACAGTTGTTCTTTCGCGACTTAGCAAAAAAACAGCTCCAATTAATAGATGTCTCTTTTTCACTCCCCCAAAAATAAGAAATTAAAAATAAAGGTATCTTTAACCACTTCCCATAAACACATCACGGGCTGCTAGAAAACAACGTGTTCTATGTGTGTATATATATAGTGCTAGATCCATATCAAGTATACTATTTTGAGTTTTGCCTTAGTTTTTTTCATTTCAGGGTCACAATGGCCTATCTTGAAAACAGAGCACTGTCTGTTTTGCTCTGTTTTCACATTTTTTTCATTGTTTCGTTGATGAGTTCTTGCCAGGTTTCAGGGCAGGGATCGCCGGTGTTTGCCTGCGACGCCATGAAGGATCCAACGGTGGCCGGATATGGGTTCTGCGACAAGTCGATGGCGGTGGATGCGAGGGTGGCCGACCTGGTGAAGAGGATGACATTGCAGGAGAAAATAGCTAACTTGGTGAATGCAGCAGGAGGTGTGCCAAGGCTGGGTGTTCCCAAATATGAATGGTGGTCTGAGGCTCTTCACGGCGTCTCTTACGTCGGTCCGGGAACTCGATTTTCCAATGCAGTTCCAGGAGCTACAAGTTTTCCTATGCCTATTCTCACTGCAGCTTCTTTCAACACTTCTCTGTTTCAAGCCATTGGGAAGGTCAGATTTATCTTCATCTTCATCTTTATCCTAGCTTTTGTGTGTTTCTGTGTTTGTTTGTTTGTTTTTTTTTACAATATTATTATCCGGCCTGGGTTTGTGCTTGCCACTTTCAATACAACTGTCTTCTTTTAAACTTGAACTTGAGACCACAGAGATCTAATAGAACTTTACACTGCTAGACCAACTCTATCTTTATGTTTGTTTGTGTCAAGTTGGCTTCAACTTGGATCCAAACTCGGCTTTTAATGGCTGAAAATGACTTCAGTATCACTAAGCCAAAGCTCATTGATATTATTCTATTTGAGTGTCTGAGTGTGTTTCTTGATTTAATTCAATTTTCTTCATCTTTATCTATACTTTGTGTGGTTGTGTTTGTGAGAGAGAAAGAGAGTGTTTGTTTGTGTCCAACTGGCTTCAACTTGGATCCAAACTTGGATTTTTATAGCTCAAAGTAATCTTTAAGCCAAAGCTCATTGTGTGTATTTGGGTTTAATTCAGTTTTGAACTGAAAGTGATATACCAAATTGATTTAGTTGGTTCTGTAAAAATGGATGATATATTTTATTTTGGGTTTTTTTTATAATTTCTTAGATAATTATTTTCTATTACTAAATTAATTTGATTGGCCTTTTATGTTATTTTAAGATCAGAATACCAATCCTAAAATTAAAAAGTATCATTTTCCTGTTGGTTCAATTTGGGCTGATTTAGTTCAATAAATTTTCTTCACTTTTCAACACACTCTCACTGCATATGTGTCTTTTCAACTTCTTTTCTGATGGTTTAAGAAAAGAGTTCATCAACAAAAAGAGTTGAAAGTGAATAATTTAATGCTTTAGGTTGGTGGGGTTATGTTTTTTATACTAACATTTTACAGAGTTTGGTGAGATTTGAATATTACAGATGATTTTACAGCCTTGTTTCATAAGACATATATGAAGTTCTTTTATAAAGTTGGCTAGTTTCTTTCTTATCTAGTCTATTCTTAATGCAAAACATTATTGTGTTGTTCATTTTTTAAAGATCCAGATTTTCAGGAGAAAAAATCTTAAAAGAGAAAAAGGTGGTGATCTTTAATTAGAATGTATTAATAATTATTGGTAGTAAATCAATAAGAGTTATTATGTTGACCTAAAGAAGTAGATGGGGTAGATACAAATATGGTTGATTTTTCTAATGCATCCAATGTTGACAGCAACCGATTCTCTTTTTTTTCTTTTTGAAAACATGCATGACAGAATATTAATTAAATTGATCAATTAATTAAGTAATTAATTGTTGAAAGAAGGCATGTTGCCGATGAGTGAGGTATTCATTATTGATAAGGACAGGTAGATAAGGTAGCTACATGATTGGTTTTCCCACTATCTCCGATCTTTATTACTTTTTTTTTTTTTTGGAAAAAAGGTGCTGAAAGTGAATAATATTGAATGTTTGCTTCCCACCCCAAAATATAGCTCTACAATTTAAAAAGTCTCACAAGATATCTCATTCAAAATTTTCATTATTTTCCCTCATTTTCCTCTAGCCAAATATTCTTAGGAAGTAATAGAAATGTATTATGATTGAAAAATACATTTTTTTTAAAAAAAAAAAACAGAATAACAAAGCAAGAATAGTCTTGGTTGGTACATGCAAGAAAACAAAAATACTGTTAAAGGTTCCAGCTTTTGTATATTGAAGCAGAAGGAAGATTGAAAACCAGTAACAAGAAGATTAACCAGTCCTTTACTCAATGATCATAGTACCTTTAAATGGATGATTAACAAATTCAAAATGTAGGGTTCATGTCTTGGTACTATTCTGCTTTTCTAGCTGATATTTTTTCTGCAAAGTTACCATCTTTGTCACTAACATTGGCTTTCAGATGGATTTTAATGACTGATTCAGAGGTTTCATCCTGCAAAAAACAGTGAAATAATTGAAGACTAATCACATGCACACACAAGGCAAACTATGAAGTGCACATTTCATAAGAATGGCTTCAAATGATGTTTTATAGCTAAATTTTTATTCTGATATATATACACAGGTGGTTTCAACAGAAGCAAGAGCAATGTACAATGTGGGGTTGGCTGGTTTGACATATTGGTCTCCAAACATAAACATATTCAGAGATCCCAGGTGGGGAAGAGGTCAAGAAACACCAGGAGAAGACCCTTTACTTAGCAGCAAGTATGCATCAGGTTACGTAAAAGGGCTTCAACAAACCGATGATGGCGATTCGAACAAGCTCAAGGTTGCTGCTTGTTGCAAGCACTACACGGCCTATGATGTTGATAACTGGAAAGGAGTTGTTAGATACAGCTTCAATGCTGTGGTAAATTACAATCTTAAAAGTTTTGGGATGAAACACTTATAAAGTGTATATATGAACATATTTTAATGAAGAAAATCATTTCTTTTTTTGGTTTTTTGATTTGTTGGTTTTGGTAGGTGTCAAAGCAGGATTTGGATGACACATATCAACCACCATTTAAGAGCTGTGTGATTGATGGGAACGTTGCTAGTGTCATGTGCTCTTACAATCAGGTCAATGGAAAGCCAACATGTGCAGACCCAGACCTTCTTAAGGGGGTCATCAGAGGGGACTGGAAACTAAATGGGTATTTACTAATTCTATTAAATCATTTACACATTTACTTGTTTCCTGATTAATTAAAAGGAAAAAAAAAAAAACTGTTTCTCAGCTATTGTCAAGAAGAAAAACTAATTTTCTCTTTCTGATTCTACCTCAAAGAAAAAGCTCTTGTTTTCTGCTTCTCTCATAGCAAAATAATTATATTTTGCTGTCATTCGAGAAAAGGAAATGTTTTTCCTTTTGTTTCATCATTACAAAAACATGCTATTAACTTTTACTGTTTGATGTAAATTTTGTCTTTTAAAGTTCTTTTTTTTTTTTTTTATCAAGATCTTTTAAAGTTCTTTGCATACATGTAATATGCAGGTACATAGTTTCTGACTGTGATTCAGTAGATGTGCTTTTTAAAAATCAACATTACACTAAAACCCTTGAAGAAGCTGCAGCCAAGACAATTCTAGCTGGTAAATAAACATGAAAAGCTACAATTTTGAATTAAAAAATAATAATATATTCATTTGCTTATACCTGTGCAAATTTTGATTTAACAGGGTTGGATCTGAATTGTGGAAGTACTCTGGGCAAATACACAGAAGGTGCTGTGAAGCAAGGTCTTGTGGATGAAGCAACCATTGACAATGCAGTGTCCAACAATTTTGCCACATTGATGAGACTTGGATTCTTTGATGGCGATCCAATAAAGCAAAGTTATGGCAACCTTGGTCCAAAGGATGTCTGCACCACGTCGAACCAAGAGCTAGCCCGAGAAGCCGCGAGGCAAGGCATTGTGCTCCTTAAAAACAACAAAGGATCACTTCCTCTTAATGCAAAATCCATTAAATCCTTGGCAGTAATTGGACCAAATGCTAATGCTACTAAAACCATGCTTGGAAACTATGAAGGTAACTTGGTCATATAACAACAATTATGCTTTGTCTGATACAATTGACGACTTTTCTGATTCAATTGGCATATTTTGCAGGTAATCCTTGCAAAGTGACATCACCTTTTCAAGGTCTATCAGCTGTAGTTCCTACAAGCTATGCTGCTGGATGTCCCAATTTGAAATGCGCGAGTGCCTCGATTGATGATGCCAAGAATATTGCAGCTTCTGCGGATGCAACCGTGCTTGTGGTAGGCGCGGATCAATCTATAGAGGCTGAGGGTCTTGACAGAGTTAGCATTCTTCTTCCAGGACAACAACAGCTTTTAGTTACTGAAGTTGCTAATGTTGCTAAAGGACCTGTGATTCTTGTCATCATGTCTGGTGGAGGCATGGATGTGTCATTTGCTAAGTCAAATGATAAAATCTCAAGCATCCTCTGGGTTGGCTACCCTGGTGAAGCCGGTGGAGCTGCCATTGCTGATGTCATTTTCGGCTACCACAATCCTAGTAAGTCACTAATACTCGCCATTCGCCAATTTCTTATGTTTGTACACCATGTCACAAACTAACTGTGACATTCATGGCAGGTGGAAGACTACCTATGACATGGTACCCACAATCCTATGTAGACAAGGTACCAATGACCAACATGAACATGAGGTCAGATCCTGCAACAGGATACCCTGGAAGATCATACAGATTTTACAAAGGAGAAACTGTGTTTGCGTTTGGAGATGGATTAAGTTACTCCACTGTTGAACACAAATTAGTTAGTGCGCCACAATTGGTGTCGATTCCCTTGGCAGAGGACCACGCTTGTCGTTCCTTGCAGTGCAAGTCACTTGATGTTTCTGAACAACATTGTCAAAACTTGTCCTTTGATGTTCACTTGAGTGTGAAGAACAAAGGAAGAATGAGCAGTAGCCACACGGTGTTCCTCTTCTACAGCCCGCCTTCTGTCCACAACGCGCCTCAGAAGCACTTGCTCAGGTTCGAGAAAGTGTTCTTGGCAGGAAAATCAGAATCACTTGTCAAGTTTAAGGTTGATGTTTGTAAGGATTTGAGTGTGGTTGATGAACTGGGTAACAGGAAAGTTGCATTAGGACAACATATGCTTCATGTGGGAGACTTGAAGCATCCTTTAAGTATAAGGATTTGAAACAAAGTCTTCAAATCCATGGCCACAAAGCTCACTTTTCCCTCTTATTGGTTTCCTTGCAGGTCACCATTATTAAAAGGAACC
Organism: Acacia confusa; assembly: GCA_037074495.1. Classification (NCBI taxonomy): domain Eukaryota; kingdom Viridiplantae; phylum Streptophyta; class Magnoliopsida; order Fabales; family Fabaceae; genus Acacia; species Acacia confusa. The sequence goes on along the minus strand of CM073504.1, from coordinate 6,514,309 downwards.
AGAAATAAGTTTCAGGAAATTGTAACAAGTTTATCTTATTTTTCCAATTAAATTAATGGAATCAGAAATCTTCAAGTAAAATCATGTCTTTTTTTTTTTTTTTTGGTTCTTGGATATGGATAATGAAGGAGGAAGGGATAAATAGAATCTCAGGGAAATTCCTTTAAGTCTCAAGGGACCAAGAAAATATTTAAAAAATTTCAGAGAAAATTATAATGTCAAAAAAACCTCATTAATAGTTCCTTTAGTAAGATATTGACAGTTTCATATGAGTTTTAATATCTCTTTGAGACCTCTTTGACATCAAAATTTTCTCTAAGACTTTTTTTGACATGTTCTTAGTCTTTGGGATCTTAAAAGGATTTTCCCTAGAATCTTCACTTTAGAATTCTAATCAAGTGCAGCTGTCAACATTTCTTACCACTAATTATACTCTTAGTGAACTATGGAAAAAAACTTGAGCATTTTTTTATCTTATTAAATGTTAAATACTCGTATAAAACACAATGTGATAGTTTCCATTATATCTGGGTGGACAAGGTGTTCATATAATTTTCCATACGTTATGCTATGGAACCCAAAAAATTTCAAAAGGAAATAATTGAGTTTCAAGAAAATTTTCTTTTATTTGAAGAACTAATCTATGATAAATAAATGGGAGAATAACAGTTAGGTCCCAAGAAAAGAAATAATGACAGTTATGTCCCAAAAAACTTTTCCGAAAAATAAGTTTCAAATATCATTTCAAACAATCGCATGAGCATTTCCTTTGTTAAAAGTTATCCTATTTGAAGCATTGTTAACCTTTCTAAGAGAATATTTGAATATTGATTCGTCACGTTGTAAGATATTAACTCTTTCGGTTGAATCCAACTTACTTTTTTTTTTTTTGGGTACAAACTTATCTCAAGACTATGTTTTAAATGCATTTTTTTAAAAAACTTTTTTCCTTTTTTAAGGGAAAAAAGTTTAAGGGCCAAGCCCATTCGAGAACATTGGGTCTGGATATGCACAACCTAAATATAAACATTGTTAGTCCATATGAATTTAATCAGTCTACAAAATATAAAACTAGTATATATATATATATATATATATATATATATATATATATATATATATATATAACTAGGAGTGCAAAATAATGATCAGTCTTAGATGCTCAAGTAACAAGACACATATATCGGGCAAATAAAAGACATAAATGTACGTTGGTCCGAGATAAAGAAATCAATTATTTTCTGGATCCTATTTAAATAAAATGTTCAGGAATAAATTTTGAAGTAGGGAAGAACGACTGAGCAAAATAAATATTTCTTAATAAAAATCTTAAAAATTATAATTAATTTTAACGACAAAAAATTAAAAAATAAAATTTCAATTACATAATTAACCTTAGTCAAACTCTATATGTTTTCTATAAATACATCTAAACTATTTGACGGTTAGTTATAAATTGATATTGTCTCTTTGTAAGTATATCTTTGAAAAATACTCAAGTTAAAAGAGCCTTTGAAATCTAAAATAAGTAGAAGTCTTTCTATTTTCAGGTTTTAATTATTTGAGAAAACTTAAAAAAATCACAATAAAAATTCTTATGATATATTTCTTTTAAAAATATGTGATTTCTCAAAAAATAATAAAAATAATATCACTGTAATCTCATTTTCTTAATAAAAGCCAATCCAATTTAAGGACAAACATATTATTTGATTATATTGACAGTAACAAATACTCTCCCAAGATTGCTGACAAATCCATTATCATCTAGCTTCTCTATTATTGTCAAACACAATTGTAAAACAGTAATATTGAAAAAGTTTAAAAAATATAAAACTACTAATCTATGAAATTTCTAATTAACCAAAAAAAAAAATAGTAATGTGATGATTATTAATATTATTAACAAAATAATCATTTTGGCTTATCATATCAACCAATATTTCTAAACCATTTTTGCGATAGAACGCCTTGACTTTTTTTTTCACCAAGCGTTGACTTATTAAAACAACGCTGCATTTGTGACGTTAATGGATGTGGAACTTGAACATAATTTGCTGATATTATATTACTGTATCCATATTAAAATCTGTAAAATATTGTGTGTGTGTGTGTGTGAATAGACCGATTCATCCAAAACTTCATGCAAATATGGATCACCACACTAATTCTTGTCAGTATTAGTATAAAATATAAAAAAACCATAGAAAGCTAAAATGTTCACAAATCTTAAACATTGCGCTTCATCTTAAATGAGGACACATGCAAAAGAAAGAAGATTCCAAAAAAAATATAATGACAACATTTTGATTAATATATATAATACGCCATTGTTTTGTGTATTATTAAAAAATTAGGATTCATGTCCGATAATCAATAGTATAATGTGTTGGTTGGGAGCAAGACATATGAACTTGCACCCGCCTCAACAAAGTTGGCCTCCTCTTTGGCTTTTCTTTCTTTCTTTTTTTTTTTTTTTTGAAGTTATACTACCTATTTAATCCTATTTATATTTTTATATCTTAAAAAGTTTAGATGAATTGAGTCGCAGTGGTTTACTAAGGTCAGGGCATACCTCTAGTCTTCAAGAGCTTACAGAGATATTTACAGAACGCCTATTAACAAAATTCTCACATAGTGAGATTTAAACTTACAACCTTTATATTTATGAGCTAATCCATTTATCAATTGGATTAACCTTTGTTGGCTTATATATATTTTACTTCTAACATGTTTCATTAGAATTAATAAAAACTATAAACCTCATTAATTATAAATTAAGATTTAACAATTTTTCAATTTTACTCGTATTTAATGCACACTATGTATCACAAGAATAAAATCTATAAAATAATAAAATAAAGATAACGTTTTGCTTTGATATAAAAATTTTAATGACGTAACTGATGAATAAGATAAAAAAAACATTCTCTCCATTTTATAAACATGACAAAAGAAGTAATTTTCAGAATGGGTTTTATTCTTTATATATTATTTTGCAGATGTTTGGACATATAATGCTTTTTGTTTCATTTTCACTCCTAATTGATTATATGCGTCCATCATCTTTAGTTACATTTTCTTTCCTTTTTTTTTACTTGTTATCTCTCTCACGTATCTTTTCTATAAAATAACGGTATGTTTAAGAAATACATTTATGATACATTTATTATCTTTAACTAATTTTAAATGGTTTCTTAATCTGTATAATTTGATTATTTGTAGCTATAAAAAGGATTAGAGGAGTAATAATTAAATAAAAATTTAATAAAAAAATTATATGCATCTATGAAAAAATGTTGCCCTTATTAACTACATTATTTCAGCGTGATATGAATTTATAATTTCTTATTATCTTTGTTAAATATGAGCATATGTTACACCCCTACCGGTCTCGCTCTTTCGGGTAGCAGGTTAGAGGGATTCTTTTTACTTATTACCTTTTTAATATTACTTGTTCCTACTTATCATGTATCAAAGTGAACACAATAAAACATGTTACCGATTTGGACAAATATAATATATTGGTAAAAGTATAATAAACCAAAAGGTTAACAAGTCTCCATAGGGTTAAGGGTACAGTCATCCCAAATACAATATTAAATAGGAAATAATATAATACTCTCATCTAGATTGAATGCAACTTTTGAAACAACCACAGTTTAATTAACGAAATAACTATATAAATTAATCAGAGTTATCACAAGATAGAATTTAAAGCGGAAATTAAAATTTTCAAAATAAGCAAGAGTATGCAAAGTGAGCCCTAAAGTGTGGCAATATACATTTAACCATTCATACATAGAAACAAACAGAAGTCCTACTTGATCAAAGTACACTAAGCTTCTATAGACTTTCCGGAAGGACCTGGAAAAATTTTGTAACCATCAGTCCAGCTCATAACCAATATCAATATTTGTTAGTGAGGTGCCAAGTGGAATAAAATAGTTCAATCCAAATTCAAACAATTCATCAACATTCTTTCTGTACAATACCAAATTATTACCATGTATTATAAATGAGTGTCATAAATCTTTTTGAACACAATTTCCCAAAATACCTCCCTTCAATTCAACCGAACCGCCTTATTTCCTCCGACTAGACCCATGGGCTAAGTCATACCCATGTTACTAGTTACTCAAAAGCTCATTGGTTAAGTGATGAGGACTGACCAAAACCTCAGAGCACTTGTCCCAGACCATAGGTCTTTTCCCCATTTTACTCTAGTGAGGTGTCGTAAGCCCATCACTCTGGTGGGCAAGTCTCTCATTGAACTGGTGGGACAATCAAAGCCAACTATTATGCACCATTGGATGCTTTACCACGTGGTGAAAATAACTTTTTCATCTTCTCCCAAATTCTTTCCTTTCCCTAATTATCATGATAAATAGCATATATTTTAACTCATAAAATTCCACAAGGCAATTTTATTTAAAACAATCATAATCAGTTCAGCAAATACTCATAAGCAACATATCAATAACATAATAAGTGGAAAGTGGTTACCTCTCGCCCAAGCTAATTAATTTACACGGCTCTCAAATCATGAGCTCAACACACTCCACAATTCAATCTACTAAAATAAATTTACCAACAATTCATAACCCTTAAAAATTCCACATATCCAAATTTATAATTTATAATAACATTAAAAAAAATATACCAATTATAATAATCCCTTCATTATTTATTTCCATTGTTATTTATTTCCTTATTCCTAATAATAATGACAAAATTAATTACCAGTATTATTATTAATTTGTTTTATAAATTTGAAACCTCAAACATCACATGAACAATTATTTAATTAGGAGTTTAATAATTATTATCTATTATAATTTATAGAATTTATCATGGCTTTTCCAAAATATAGAATTAATCATTCATAAGGTTTAAAACCCTGAGTTAAAAATGCAAACACCCAAATATTCCTTTACAAGAAGTAACTTATCATTTATATTAAATAATTCATCTATTATTTATTTCCCCTTTAATAAATAATAATCTTATTCATTTTTCTTATATATTCAATTTATTAATTATTTCTTCTCATTCCCCTCTCTTACTTAAAATCTGAGAATTATCTTCCATCTTTAATAATCTTATTTATTTTCTTTCTTCTTATTATTATTCATAACATAAATTATTATTATATTTATTATTATTTAATAATTTATTTTATTATTTAATCCTTTTTTTAATTATAATTACTGTCTTTTTATTCACCTGATTTATTTTGTGAATGATATTATAAGTGAGATAATATTAGAGAGTTAGTTTAGATCATACTATTTAGGAGTAAATTAAATTAAATCCTATCTTTTTGATTCCATGATATAAATAAAATAACTTCCAATATATATTAAAGCCTTTCTTTTTCTCATATGATTACAAATAGGGAAAAGTATATCTGCCTTTAACGCAGAAATACTTTTCTGCAGCAACCCAAAACGCACAGCTTCTCTTTTTTTTTTTTTTTCTTCCTTCTTTGCTGGAGTGTTTCGTAACCTCTACGATTCCTCTCTGATTACATTAAACTTCGCAACGTCTCCTTCCTCGCCGCCACTTATGCTTTCTTCGTCTCAGTAATCTTCGCCTTTCCACCTCTTCATCTCAAGCTGATTCATTTCTGCTGCTGGTTCGCCATTTACGCGTGTCGTTCCATAGAATTGGTCATCCTTGCTGCTGGTTCAGTTTGGTGATTATTTGAGCAATTTAGCATCGATCGGTAAGAACAGAGAATTTTATTGCTGCTGGTTTTTTAGTTATTCGTCCTCTAGAATCTGTCTTCATTTTTCTTTCTTGTATTGGTGTGAGTAGTTTGGGTCAAACTTTATTCCCCTTCCCCTGTTTTAGAGGAAAATAACGGAAAGAAGAGTGGGAGGGGTGACTGTGATAAAATCATGAACGACTGATCATCAACGTTGTTCTATTCTTTATTCCCCCACCCACCTCCTCTTGAACATCAATGTTGTTGTTGTTTTTTTCCTCAGCACCCTCTTGTCAGTTAACTGATCAGTTCATTTCCTCAGCACCCTCATCATTGAACTTCTCCACTTTCCACAATATATGGCTTGTGATTATGAATTTTCCTGCCAAGTTTTATTCAGATCATGATAAGTTGCTTTGGTTACACCTTACCTATCAACTCTAGCGGTGATGTTGCCTACGACTTCATAGGGGTTATGTTGATATTCTTCCTTGTTGGCCTTCTCAGCTTCGTTGGCTCTTTGATGCCAATACTGATTAAATTCACCTGAATGCTTTTCCAAAAAGTTTCATTCTCTAACACATTTGCATGGAGGGTAGGAATGACTACCCAACAGATCAATAAAAAGAATGAAAATAAGGTAATATTTCTGTTCATTTTTTCCATAGTTTTTTTTTTGTTCCAACCTTTTGGCTTGCAAAAGGCTGAGAGTGGCCTCAGGTTTATTAACAATTCTCTACACCCTGTCCCTGAAGCCAACTCCAGCCAAAGCCAAATTATTGTGGAACTTTTTTTGGCAATTAATGAACTGATTCACGAGTTAGCATCCTGGGAGAGCCCACCATTGACTTCTTCTCTTGACTCAACTTTGAATGTGTATATATATATACACTACATGCAACTAATTAATTAACTCCTCACCCCCACCCTTTCTATATGCTCCTATATCGCTACTCTTGTACATGCATGCTTGTATTGTCCTAAACCAAAGCAACCGAACATTAGACTAGCACGTACTAATATCAAACCAAGTTTAGGTGATTAGCTAGCTGTGTTTTTCACGAATAAAATCAAGCTTGGAATTGTCTACAAAACTACAAAAGACTTGTAGGTATTGCAGGGGAAAATGTCATAATAAGACTGGTTGTCAAAAGCAAAAGGTATTGGTTTATAAAAAAGGAATCTATATATTTTTTCTCTTTGAACTATATGAGAAATTTATTAAATTTCATTTGTAGATGGATGTTGCAAGAGAGATGCAAACAGAATGGAAATTGTTGCATGGAAGACTTGGGGGTGGATTGATGGCTATGATGAAGAGATGAAGGATGTGAATGGTTGTTTAATAGGAGATTGTTTACCTAAAGATGTGACAACAAAAGAGTCAATTCAGTTTAAGTTTGCTGTTAATGTATTCTTTTGAATCATTTTTTCCAGTTGTTTAATAGGAGATTGCTGTTACTATTAGTATGACTCATGACGTGGTTAGTTAAATAATATGAGTTTGATGGTTTTTTGACTTTGTAATCATCCTTCAACAGGTGGTGATGCTGTAACTACATAATTTTGGTGCTCAATAGCCATTGCTAGTTGTCCTCAAACGGTAATGGAAGCGAGAACAATTCTCTCCCACTCCAAGACAGCCCCTTCTGGTTTATCTATTGTAGGCAATAAGCCTACTTTGAGACCTTTTAACAAATATTTCCATGGCCATGCTTTTACCAATAATAGTTTTCAATGCCACTTAATTAAATCTTAATGGCTTTCCATTGAGTTGCACTTTTTATTCAAACTCCTTTTCTGCATTACCAAAACTAAGAAAAAGGTGTAACTTGGTATCTCCTTTTCTGATCATAGCCTGTTTGATTCCCCCGCGATAACCAATTAATTTCTGAAAGTTGAGTGAGATTGCCGTTCAAAATTATTGAAACTCTCCTTAAAAAATCTGTTCTGTGAAGTACTCTAATTGAAGTGTTGAAATGGCATTCCATATGGCTTTACATGCTGAATAAGAACTAGTGCGACATCTCATAACCAATTTAGTCACTATACCATTATCATTATGCATCTTCTGATCAGTCTAACACCCAAAAATCAACCCCTGCATCCACTTCTGTTTGTGCCTTGTTCATGTCTTTTTGAACTACATGTCTGAATATTGGGCAAAAAAAAAAAAAAAACTACATGTCTGAATAGGATCTAAGTTCCCAAGTTGGCCTTTTATTCGGTCAAATAAAGTTATGAGTGATGCTACATTCAATACTTCTGTCAATGGAGAAGAAAACTGCAATGAACAGTTTTAGAAACTTTGCTACTTTGAAGACTACTAGATTGAACCAAAACAAGCATGGGGATTGAACCAAAACAAGCATTGAAAGCTCTTGCAGTGAGATTTCCATCATCCATCATTCTGTAAAACGTCAACAACTCCTGTTTCAAATAACACCATAGATTCCTCATTCCGCAGTCAAAAACAGAAAAGAGATGAAACGACAGATATTAAACCATCAAGCAATATATTTGTTCTATATCCACAAACGCAAAAATACATGCTATAAGCATTAAGCTGCTTTTGATGTATAAAGACCCAGAATGAACAGTAATAAGTTCTGTTCCTAAATTTATTCAAGAAAGAATTAGAAAACGTGCCAAACTAGCGATGATATGAATGATTTATGCCTTAATGGAATACAAACCTGTACCAAAATAGTCATTGTACTGCAAGAATTGTACAACATATGCCCAATGTTATAGTAATTATCCGGATCTTGCTCCCTCTTCTATCTCTGATCTCAAAAAAAAAAAAAAAAAGTGTCAGAAAATTGCCATCCTTCAAAAAGATAGTAATCTATCGAAACGAGAGAAATACGGAAACAGATACCAGAGAACGAAATCCATAGGCAGAATTGAAAATCAAACGGAAAAAAAAGATATGGAAATAAACGAGAAAGAAAATATTCTCAGGCAAAACCTCAATAAGAAAATTGTTGAGCCTTCTTAGAGCAGATTCTCTGTACTTCTCGTCCTGAAGGTTAAGAATCGCCTGCGGCATTTTGGCGGCTTTAATCATGCACGTAACAGCAGGATTCTGAATTCTGGGAATCGACATTAACGATGGCATCGGATGTGTTGACGGGGAGCACAGCCTCAGCGATCATGGGAAAGAAGGGTGTGGGTGGGATTGAGGGGAGGAGAAGGCCATTGAAGTGGGTGGGAAACGATGAGATCGAAGAGTACGGCAACACTCACCAAAGAAAGAAAAAAACAAAAAAACAAAAGAGATAGGAGATACGGTGTCGTTTTCACTCGCTGCAGAATTCTTTATCTGCCTTAAAGGCAGATATACTTTTCCCTATTTTACAAATAGGGATGGAAATAGGTCAGACCCCTATCAGGCGGCCTACGGCCTGGCCTATTTAGGGCCTGGTATGGCTTGACCTGTTTATTAAAAAGACCAGACCAAGGCTTATTTAAAGGTCTAAATATGTAAATAGGTTAGGTTTTTTTTGTCAAGGCCTGACTTGTAAGCCTTCAGGCCTGACCTGTTTACATATTAAATAAATATAATAATATTTATATCATATAAATAACTTAATTTTAATTTTTTTTCATTCTTATATTCTAATTTTAAGTATAATTAGTTAATTATAGTTTTATACATATTATTATGTTAATTAATTATGGCCTTTAAGGCCTGTAATATGAGGCCTTTAAAAAGGCTTCAGGTCTAATCAAGCTTTGTGAAGGCTCAGACCTGAGCCTAAAAAAAAGCATGTATTCAGGCTCAGGCCTTTCCGCTCTATTACAGGCTTAGGCTTATTTAGCCAAAGTCTGACCTGGCCTGACCTATTTCCATCCCTACTTACAAATATGCATATAAACGTAAGCAATTGTCATACTTTTGTATGTACACATAATAACTTAAATCAATCAGTCCTATCAGCCATATAGATAAACTTTGTACATAGTAATATTAATCAACACTAATAACCATGAAACTCAATTTAATACTATATATAAATAGTAAATTTAGGATATTTATATATCACTGTATTTGATATGTACAATTATTACTCACAATGATATCACAACGGTAGATACTTTAAATACGTATTAGCTTATTAATACATAATACGTAATATTTCGAATGCATATCCTAAAACACTACATATAGTAAAGTTGATATTACATACGATAATACGTATTTAAGAATATATGATATATCATTATATGATATATGCACATTATTATTATTATCACGTATGCCAACTGTATAATCCAACTGATATAGCCTATTCTAATTAGGATTCCTGATATTGTTTATGTATTTATAACTGTAGTGCCAAACCATTTTTATTATGATGCTGTTTAATTATTAACTTAGCTTTGCATAATGGACCCAAAAAAAAACGACGCTACACCCCCCTGCTTCACCATCAGTTTCAGTAGGTATAGTATTTTATTTTCTTCCTGTACATGCTCTCTCTCTCTCTCTCTTCCACAACCAGCCACAATGCTCAGCGTTTTTCACGGTTTCTTACCATGCATAAATATATATATAGACTCTCAGGCAAGAACAAGGAACTAACAGTCTCGGCTTACATTCTCAGGCTGAACACGATGACAGCAAAATAATCTATGCATACGGATATATGTACAGAGAGAACAATGACAGTAACTTGTGGTTTTTCTTCTCTTCGCATGACAGCAAAACAAGGAAACAATGACAGTTAAAGAAAAGAGAGAAACACGTTGATAGGAGACTCGCAGTGGCGCAGTCTTCTCCTCTGTTTCTAACCGCGAGAACAGAGCAACACTTCACACATACACTCACTACTCTTTCTCAGTCTCGCTCTCTCCGACACTCTCTCTTGCTCTCTCGGGCTCACTCTCTCTTCTTCCCTCTGTTTTTCTGCTTCTGTCTTTTGGTTTCAGTGAAGAGAAAGAGAATGAACTGGAAGACGAAGGCAGCAACGATTTTATATTAAGTCTTGGAGGAAAGCTTTGACTGAACGAAAGACCAAAGGAAGAAACAAAGGACCGAAGGAAAGACGACACTGGGCTCGAGACTAAGGAAGGATCTGATTTTTTCGCTGATCCCATGCTCTCCTTGATCGCTTGCGTGTTGCAGCTTGATTTGCTGATTTGCTTCTGCGTCTTCCTGGACTGTCGTGAAAGAGAAGAATGGTATGGGGGACATATATGGGTTGGATTTGGAGGAGATTATTGGATTATAATTAAAGGGCTGTGGGTTTTGGTTCATGGGCCAGGGGAGATTAAAATAAGATGGGCCAGAGGAGAACAAAAGGGAACTAATGGGTCTTTGGTTATATGTATATAAATGTATGAGTATCTTCTTGCAATTATTCTTTTTGGTTGTATGTACTAGGAAGTAAATTCGTAGTTTTTTATTAATTAATTATTTATTTATTTTAAATAATTAAATTTTGTAATTATAAAAACCAAAATGAAAGAAAATCATTACTATTTAATTTTCCTTATAATATTTAAGTTTAAGTCTCCAAATTTTTGGGATGTTACAACTTTAAGCCTCCTTAGAGTATCTTTATCTTTTTGAGTCAATACTCCCGGCCTTTAACTTTTAAACTCTTGATCATCTCCATATGAAACACCTGTATCCTTAAACCAACCTAGAGTTCAAAGTTGAACTCTAGAGTAACTGTTAAACTCATATACAATATGTATGTCATGCATGTAATGCAAATCATAACAGGGAAAATAATTCTTCCTCCGGCACAGTATACTAGCATGTACTACCTTCGCAGGACCGCCTGGTCAAGACAAGCCCCCGGGTCCAGTGCATTACTGAGCCTCAGTAGCTAGGGCAGCCGACCCTAACTACCAATCCCAAGAGGCCTCAGTGGACACCTATAAATACATAGTCACATAGGCTCCACCTACCCCACATGACCTGGGTCTAAGTAGCTACCTAAGGAGACGCTGTCCAATAGGTACTACCTACCCTACATGCCAAGGGCTTCATAGCTCGACATACTCTGGACTTCAGTGGTAACCTAAGAACACATAGTCACATAGATATAACAGTCCAATCCCTTACCTCATGATAAAACACACATGCGAAAGTAACATAGAGTATGCAAGTTTACAGTTACTACATGGCACTTCTTGAAAGCGGTGAACTCTTCCCTTAGTATCGGAGATGCGTCCTACATACAATAATACCTTAGATACAGCCAACCACCTATGAAGCACGAACACTTTTATTTTTTAAAAATATGCGTGTCAGACACTCCGACACCGTTTGACACTTCGATGCCATCCGACACTCCTCGACACTCCTATTTTTTTAAAAAATATGCGTGACTTTGAATTTTACTGATTTGATGATGAATTTTTCTTTTGTATTTTTTTTTTTAAAAAGGAGGCACAACTTTTATAGTGAGGCCAAATCTACGATGAACCAAAGTTGGAGGCCAGGATTTTACGAAATATTGAACTTGAATGTAAATTATAATATATATATTTAATATCAAAATGTGTCCTAACGTGTCGAAATTTAGATCTTTTTAGAATTAACGTGTCGAAGTGTCGTGTCGTGTCTCGTGTCGGTGTCGGTGCAACATAGCTGGCAACCACCATGCTTTCAATCACTCATTCAAACTTTACTTCTAGTTTTATAAATTTCGCATAGCATCAAAATTTTCTAGAGTTTCTGACCCAACTTCAATGATTTTTAATAAATTCTAAAAAATTCGTATTGGTGTGAAATTAGTGGCCTTAGAACCCTTATGATGTCTATTTTATAGGAAAAATAATTACCCAAGCCATCTAGGTTCGAGTCCTTCTCAGATTCTCAAAAGTTAGCCACTGGTCCGAGACAGACCCCATGTTTTTGGGTCATTTTCAACCTTAAATAACTCTCGGTTGGAACATCAAAATGACACAAAATCTTATACCAAAATAATCCCTCATGATGTATACTTTTACCATGTAAAATTTTAGAGCAAATGAAATCCATTTACTATTTTAAAACCACTGATTAACACTCGCTGCCCAGAAACTATAAAAGTTGGCAGATTTTTGTATATTGAAGACTTAAACTTTTCAAGTTTGGAAGAAGGTGATCTTACATGTCCCCACACAAAAACACCCTATGGACTCAATGAAAACCTCAAAAATATGTAAATCCCACTACAACTACCACGAAAACACAATAGGACAGAAGCAAGAATCTTTAGGTTGGTGGTTAGGGACTTACCTTGAAATTTCGGTTATGTATGACCTCCTTCCCTTCTTAGACCAAGACTTTCAGTTGGACCCTCTTCTTCCTCACCTTGAGCTCGTCCTTGGTGTGTGGAAAATGAAGGGAGGAAGTGCCTTTATATAGGCCCCAAGGGTGCAAGCTTTTGCCTAATTTCGGTTATTGTCCATTGGTTAGAAGGATGTTCCATATTAAAATATGATTTATTGGCCCAATTCTCAAGGCTTCTAGAGAACTCCTTGGACAGATGGGTGGCGCATTCCAAGACCAAAAATGAGATTCCAAAATTTCCCCTGGTTGTGATATCTGAAATTGCTAGTTGTAGGTTTTAGGTCTATGGCTAAAATAGTCATTTCATGCTCTCTCTTTAAGGCCATGGGACCCATAAGATCTACCCTTGGATTGTGTCATAAATTCCATTTAATAGTCATAATTACATGTCACTTCATTGTCATGTCAATTTCAAAAGATGTGGTACAGATTAAATCAGATTATTTTATTATTTCTCTCTCATCATAATTACTTGATGCGACTCTTCTTTCTCTTCATAATTACATGACGTGACCTTTTCTTTTCCCCCAAGTCACTCTCTCTCCCCTCTAGGCCCACCAATTTCGTCCTCCCTCTGTGTCCAGGGGTCTGGGCCTGACTCCGGTAAACCCTAACCGGTTTGTTTAGCTCCTTTTTGCCGGTTACACTTTCCTTGTAACTCATGCTACACAATTAGACTTGTGTGGGGGAAGGATCATCAGTCTCTTCTCCTTGACCACAGGTGGATGAAATATAGTACCTTGGGATCAAGAAATCCTTATTTCAGTATCCTAGTCAGTTACCCTTTGTTGGTTAACGTTTTCCCAAGCCTTTGACTTTGTAATTGAGCTCTTATATATGTTTAAATAAGCTTTTCCTATCCCTTGATGTGGCTACACACTTTTCTTTATTCTTGGGGAATGAGAAATGTGTATTTTAATGTCTCATAATTACCTCGTACTTCGTGATGCAAAAGTCAAATATTCAATCTTAAAATGTCACGTGTCCCACTAGCATCATTATCTCTGACTTTTGTAATTATAAAGGGGCACGTGTCGCCATTCTATTTGGCCAACACAAAAATATTAGTCATTATGATTTTACTTTATTAAAGTTACTTTATCAATGCTGACTCGAAATCCTGCCCGAGTTTTACTCGGGTTTTCTTCACGAATATCGATGTTCTCTAAAAAACGCAGGGCACCCCTGACTGCCCTAAAAATTTGCATACTCATTTATACCGACATACTTTTGCCCAACTAATTGTTCTATACCTTAGGACATAGTTAAGTGACATCTTTTCCAACTGGATTTACATCGTATGGGTCCTTGGTGCCCCTTTCCATTAGTACTTTAATTCCACAGCTTAAAGATACTAAGTCTACTGACTCGTATAGTCGAGTTACTTAATCCCAAAGAGACTTCCTAACCTTTAACATTCTTGGAACTCTTCCCAAACCGAACTTAGTCGTCTGCCTACTTTAGGCTTATTCTCAATTCTTAAGGTCTAGAATTCGGGATGTTACAGCAGATATGGAAAAAATATATATAATACTCCTTAAAACTATGAAATATACCTTATAAAAAATCCAAGAAGACATTAAAAATGTAATATAAGCCTCCAAAATTAATTGTCTCTTTACCATAGTGGCATCTCTTTTCGGAAGATAGTTGAGTCTCCCCATCTTTTGTTTCATACTAAAGGTTCCTCTATCTTGTATGATAAGATAAGACGAGAGATAAAGAATAAAAAAATAGTAAGGTGAAAAAATATATATGAGTTTTTTGTTTTTCAAATTGCATCCAATACCAAAATGTTTTTTTTAATGGAAAATGTACCCATGAGCTTTCAAAAATAGAGCAAAAATACTATGATTGTAACACCTCTAATTCCATACTACTTATCATGTATATAAACATATAGTAAATATGAATATTACAGACATACAAAAATAATTATGAATATTACAGAGTAGAGCGCTAGAGCATATATGTTAGGTAACTACTGCTACATATACGTGGCTACAAATTTAAACTAACTTCAGCATATCCACTAGGCATAACAATGGTATAATAATCCGAGTATTTAAACAATGAAACAGTCCAAAATAAAAACTCCAGCTAAGCCTTCATGTGTACATCTTACTCTTTATACCAGCTTTCGATCCTCCAGATCTTGAAGCTAGGGTTAAGTCTGAGATTCAATATCTATTGAATCTCAGGTAACAGTTAACCTCATGTTCAAGTAATAACAGTGTATATGACAAATATTTATTACATTCAATAAACAATAATACATAGCACACAACAAATATATGTCAACAACAATATATAGCACACAACTAAATGCATGTCAACAGTGTTTACACTAACTAGTGCCACGAATTCACGGGTCCTCAGCACTAGGAAAACATACAAGTGATATTATCATTACTATAACCCACATCAATGTTGAATCCACAACTAAATTGAATGTAAACATACATGTGACCTAGGATTAAGTCTTAGTCACGATGCATGACCTAAGACCTCGTCTTGTTCATCACTCAACATGAATCAAACAATCATATATAATCATACAAGACACATAAGAGTTAAAGTTATAGCATGCATTTGTACCCTTCTTCGCTTGGTACGATTCTCTTTCGGTATCGATTCTCGACTTTCCTGGATTTTCTATAATACCATTATCGCATTATGATATTTTAATAAATACCATATGACTTAGAATGATATCCAAAGAAATATTTTTGCCACTATTGACCTTTTTACTCCTAGTGGATTTATTATTCCTATTTTACCTTTACATTTCTTTAAAAACAAAATTTCAGCATCTTTGCTCCGATTTTTCACTAACTTTAAAAAATTATAACTAATTGAAAAAAAATTGAAATGATATGATTTTTAAGCCAAAATTTCCCTTGACAAGTATGGGTTTTGGGAAAAATAACGCCTTTAAGTCAAAATCCCTAGGTCATTCCTAGTTTTAATTTCTTTAACCACTGTTCCAGTTCCTAATCCAGAAATATAGGCTAACTTAGAAAATTCACATCTTTTTGTTTAAAAAAAATACATGATATATATGGATGGAAATCCTTTCATGCATACTATATCTCTAAAAATTTTTTAGGATTATTATACACCATTTGAATGGCCAAAACCCATACATAACGACTATTGTACAAATTAACATATTGAAAATAAGGCTTAACTTCAGAAATTTGTATCTCCTTGTACATATCTCAAAACATTGCAAAATTTATGTCAAAAGAAATCCTTGGATGTGTAATTTATGCCTAGAAAATTTCATGATTTTTGAAAATCATTTATTATATAAATTGACATCCTCACAGTGATTGATTCTAGAAAACTAAAATATGGCATTTTCCCCAAGTTTCCACTTAGATCTTTTGACTCCAAAATTTATTTTCCAACATGTTTTCCACTTTATTTTGCATTTTAAAAGCAATGAAGACTTCCAAACATGAAAGGAAATTCATCCTACAATTTTCCAACATGTTTGATTATTGAACTCCTTCCTCCTTCTCTTGATTTTTGCCTTGCTCCCTCTCTCACTTATGATTAGCTGAGTTAGCTTGTGTTGATGTGAAGAATGAAGAGGGGAGGGACCTTTATTTATAGAGAAAAATCAAGGTTAAAGTGGTCCATATTTTGGTAATCCAACTTAACTTCTTTCCTCTCATCCCTTAGATCAAAAATGCACTTTATAAAATCAATTCTCCATCCTATACTAAGGCTGCCGACCACCTCCTCCTTCCATAGCCATTTGATGTGTTTTCATGTGGCATTAAACCAATGATTTCCGCTTCCCATTGGTTCATTCAATTATCTTAGAATTTAGCTTAATTAGGTAATTAATTAGGACCATTGTATTGAATTACATGTGCAATAATCCTAGCCATTGATCTTAGTTGCAACTGTTGACTCTTAGGGCTGATTTGATTAAGCCTAATTATATCCTTAATTATGTGCTTAATTTTCCTTTTATTGCAAATGTCATGGGTTAATTGGTTTGCTACTTAATCAAAGTCATTATACCATTATTAGCATATTAATTCCATCTCTTAAGCCCTTGATATTTTCAAAATGAGCAGCCCCATTTTTGATGATTTAATTGTCTCTAATCATGTTGCAAATAATGTTTAATTAGTGCAAGCTTAAGTGCCATTTAGTATTTGCTAATTTGCTTCAATTTACTTGTGTATTTCTATAACATTTTCTTGCCTTCTTTGGTCATAAAATAACCATTATTTTATGTGTTATTCATGTCATATTTTATTACCCTTATCCGTTGTCTCCAAACCTACCCTTTATTTGTAAATTCCATGAAGAAATTTGCCTAAAATTATAATCAAAGGATTACAATACTTTGAGACACATATTCACCTTCATTTATATTAATTATTCATTAAAATTAAGATTTATGATGAATAGAAATTTTTAGGTATTACAATGATCGTTAGATTCCTTTAACTGGCGTTACTTGCAATGTGAAAAATACCAAAATGACCCTAAACTATAAAAAAATTTCCCTCCTACAGTCAACTCATCCTCTGCTTTTACCTTTGCAGATGAAGAGATTTTGATTGGAGTGCTTGTCCTCTGCTTCTAGACCACTGCTCTTCATTCGTTGGAGCAACGAGAACCAGTACAAATATAAGGAATGGCACAATCGCAGGCCGACCTATATTAAACTCAACTTCTAGATAGCCATATACAAATTGAGTCAAGTCATTTACCAGATCATGCATCACAAATACTTCGAGAATTTTCTAAATTGATGATAGTATAAAGTGATTAATAAATAGAATGCCAATACTCAACAAAACTAGTATTGCACAAACAAAGCAATCTCAAGCAAATGCCAAGGCTTATACCATCTTCAATTCCTGCCGGAGAACAACCACACAGGGCTGATAACGGTGAACAGTGTCTGATGTAGAGCTTGAAAAAGTGTGGGATGCTTGTCGTCAATGAAGAAAAATGGATCCTCAACTCCATTCTAATCAGGCTTGCAGAGGATGAGTTCATTGATTTAGATCAGCAAAGTGGATGGAGGCAGAGAAAAACTGATATCGATGGTGGAGTTTTTCGATGACTCAAAGAACCTAGATGCTAAATCTTTCTTCACGTCATCAAGATTAGAGTTTCTTGTCGATGGGCTTGAAATGAATGTAGGGTTTTGAATGGAGGATAAACGACGATAGAAGCAGAGAGACTACGAGATAAATAGTGAACGCAATGGTCGATCTCAAAAACAAAAACTTGACCTTACAAACAATAAAACAATGGAATCGAAGCTTTTGTTCCATAAAGATCTGTCCGTTAAGTCCTTTATCTCTTGGTGGTCGATGACGCCACCGGTGAGAGAGGAAGAAACTTCTATTTGAGTTTTCGTCAGCGTTGGTGGGTGAAGTTGCACCAGAATTTGAGATGAAAATGAGAGATGAAAAGGGAGTGACAAATCAAAGAAGATAATGGCATTAAAGGAAACTAGAAAACTTAGGTATTTTATTTTTTTTAAATAGTGCGGGCCTTGCATAAAAAAGTAACGTTAGTTAAGGAAATCTAACAGTCATGGTATTTTTGCTCTTTTTTTGAAAGCTCATGGGCACATTTTCCACTAAAAAAAAGGCATTTGATGTTGGATACAATTTAGAGAAAAGTTCATATATATTATTGCACATTAACCCTATATATATATATATATATATATATATATATATTTTGAAAAGAGAACCTTCCCCCTTCCCCCCTTTTTTTTCTATAAAAAAAATGAACGTGCATTTTGAGTCAAAAAAGCTAAAATTCAAGATAAATCAGATAGTACAGTAGAAACCAAAGTAGCATTAATACCAAAAAAAAAAACTAGAGTAGCATATAATAATATATATAATAAATAAATTCATAATAAGTATAACTATCAACATAATAACACCACAAAATATGAATTTTAATGACCTGACATCATATGACTATGACTATGAATAACCCATCCTCTTTGGGCTCAACTGGTAAAGGGGTTGGACACTCTCACCAAAGGGAGAGAGTTTGATTCTGGAGTTGGTCAAGGCGCTGGGGGAGGCATCTTAGCTCCGAGTGCCTAGATAAACGCCTGAAGGTAATAGATGGCTCGCCCTGCCCAACATTGGTATTACCTAGGAGAAAGGGAGATTTCGTCCTGCCCTTGGATTGTGGGTGAATCCAACCCTTTTCCTAAAATTCTCATATATATATATATATATAATGACTATGAATAATCTGAAAATGTATTAGACCTTTTAATGGGTCCATTTATTATTATTATTATTTTTATCAATTCTTACATTTTTTTAGTTTTTTTAAGTCAGGCACAAATAATTAAGGTCAAGTTTTTCTAAACTTTAAGCCAATTGCATATATCCTCTTTGATTAAAATATAAATTTAATCTCCATCAAGTTTTAATTTTTAATATTAAACCTTTGTCGCATTGAACCTTTAATAAACATTTGTTGTTATTCAATCATCATAAAACATACCTTTTCAATGTGCAAATTTATCCCAGAAGTTTTCACTGATGTGCAAAGTTGTTTGAAAGTTTTTTTAAGTTCATTGTTACTTTGGAAGTTTTAAAATGTAATAATATCATCCCATACCATTAAACAACTAACGGTGATTTTTAAAAAATTGACGGTAACCATTAACTTTTTAAGGTAAGGGGCAACATTAAACTTGAAAAAATTTCCAGGGTAACTTTGATCATCATCAAAAACTTTTGAAAAAAATTTATACCTTAAGTGTAATACCCCAATTTTCATAATACATGTAAATATTATATTTTGATAAATAACACCTATTACAATAGGTGAATATGTGGTCTCAGAACAAGTGAAATAATTATCTTATGTTCTGAAGGTAATTTCTTATGAAATTAGAGTAAATGAAGAGCTAAAATCCCTAAGTGAATTTATGAGTCATAAAATACCCTAAGAATGTTATGATAAATCCTAAGAGGCAACTAAATATTTATTAAAATAGAGAGTATGTTGTCTCTAAAGTTTTAATTAATTTATTATTATTTTTAGGAATTACACCATTTTAACAACTTAAAATTATCAGAGGATGATAAAATCAATTAGAGGAAATTAGTAACAATTATTGGGCAAGTGAAATTGCAATAATTGAGGTACTCTATTAATTTTTGAAATTAGTTAATGATTAAGTTTTTAAGGTCATAATTTAAGACCAAATGATATTGATTAGCATACAAGAAGTTATTAATCATCAAAATTAAATTAGAAACCTTGTCAAATTTGATAGTTAAGCCTAGTAACCCCTAAAACATGATGTTAGAAATTAAAATTAGGATTTAAAATAATTATTCCTAATTTATTTCTATGAGACGAAAATTCCTATAAGATGGTAAAATTGTGGAAAATGAAGTCATATAATTTCCTTTTTTCTCCACCGACTTGACTTATGTTCATTAAAATCCTTTGCTTCTCTCACATTTTTTTTCGGTCAAAGTAGCTTGGGCAAGGAGAGAAAATTATTTTACACACACATGGGATAATTATATAATAAATGGTCAATAGAGTATGGAAGAAGATTGGGTTAACTTAGGGACCAAGTTTTTAAAACTTGGGGAGCAAGAAGTGATGTAATTAAATACAATTAGATGAGAATCCCTAAGAAATAAATCATAACTTGAAATATTGGAACTAAGTATTTAAGATAAATACATATTTGAAATCAGTGAATTATAAGCTTCAACTTGGCTATTCCCAAAGTCATTTTCGGTTACTTTTAAGATTTATGCTTAAGTGTTTGGGAATTAAAAAAATCACCATAAATCTAATCATAAAATTAGAATTCCAAAAGTGAAATTGGATTTTGAATTAAAGCACCCACTTACACCTAACTAAATTAGGATTTTGGAGAAATTAAGGCAACTTGGGAAAGAAGTAGACTAACTTGGGGACAAAGCAAAAAATTGTGAGGGAAGGGGGGAGTGAAGGACGGTCAAGGAGGGGGAAGGGACAAGATTTATTATCTCCTCCCCAAGTAATGAATGAATGGCCAAGATTAAAGGAGAGTTGCTTGATGTTTAACTCTCCTTGCCTATAAATAGAAGCTTTCCCTTCACCATTTCCCCACCAATTCACCAAGGCATCACCGAAAATTTGGAAGGGAGAGTGTGGGAGAGCTTCAGGAAATAGGAGGCAAGTGCTCTTCAAGAGGTAAGGGAGTTTTTAGTTCATAGTTCAAGTTCTTAGTTTATGAAGTAGAAATGCTAGAAATGTTATTTTGATCTTCAATCTTCCAACTATAGTTTTATTTTCGTGTTTTTATGGTTTCCAATGGCTTTATTTCGAAAAATTGATGAAGAAGAAGTTATAGCAAAATTTTTGGAAGATTAGGATCAAAATAGCGAAGCTCTGGCGAAATAACCTCAAACAGTGATTTCTGGAGTCAGGGTTAAAAACGTCAGTATTTTATGATGAAGATGATGTTCTAAAATTCTGAGAAAATTCATGATGAAAGTAGACGTCTAGGGCTTTCTAAATCTATAAAGAGTGTATCATTTGAAGCTCTGTACAAAAAGATAAAAATCTCAGAAGTTAGGCAATGTTTTCTGTGCGAAATTCTGGGCAGTATTTAAAAACGTGAAATCTGGGAATTATCCAAGAATTCTGGGTAAGTTCATAATTAATTTATTAAGATCATAATTAAGGATCAGATGATATTCAGAAGCTAAGATTAGCATACAAGAAGTTGTTAATCATCAAAATTAAATTAGAAACTTGTCAAATGGTAATCAAGTCTTATAACCCCTAAAACACTATTATTCCTAAATTATCTCTAAGGGGGCGAAAATTCCTATTTAATGATGGAATAAATTACACAAAATAAATAGACCAATAAGAGATTTTTCTAAGAGTTTGTGAGGATAATTAAAACATAAAATTGTAATTAAAAGATTAAGAGGGGGTGGTTTTATCACTTGGGCAACAAAAAAGGGAATTGCTAGAAATAAACCTATAATTAAATTTCTAGAAGAGAAGACTTTTGAGACTTAATGCAATGGAAAAGGAAGAGGAAGGTGGTGTGTGTGTATGTAGTGTACGTGTGTGTTGTGGGACAAGGAGGAGAAAAAAAATAATAATAACATATGGCAATTAAGTAGTGTGTGGAAGAAGATTGGGACAAACTTGGGAAGCAAGTAAAGAAACTTGGAGAGCAAGTAATTTCTAATCAAATGCAAATCAAGGAGAATTCATAGAGATTAAATCATATCTTGAAATATTGGAGCTAAGTATTAAATGTAAATACATATTTGGAATCAGTGAATTAAGAGCTTCAACTTGGCTATTCCCAAAGTTATTTTCGGTTACTTTTAAGGTTCATACCTAAGTGTTTGGGAAATTAAAAATCACCATAAATCTAGTCATAAAATTAGGATTACAAAAGTGAAATTGGATTTTGAATTAAAACACCAACTTAGGCCTAACTAAATTAGCATTTGGGAGTAAATAGGAGATGAAGCAACAACTTAAGAGCTAAGGGGGAGGGTGGACGTTTTTGGTGAGTTGTAGGGGCAAGATTTTTCCCTCTTCTCCAAGTAAATACCAATGGACAAGATCAATTCAAGTTGCTTGGAGGCTACTCATGTTTTTGGCTATAAATAGAGGCTTAGGCAACACAAATTCTCCACCAATCCACCAAGCCACAACCGAAATTTAGAGTGTGTGGGAGAGAGTGAAAGAGCTTCAAGAAGTAGGAAGCAAGGTTCTTCAAGAGGTAAGAGAGTTTTTAGTTCATAAGTTCAAGTTCTTAGTTTATGAAGTAGAAATACTAGAACTGTTGTTTTGATCTTCAATCTTCCAAATATAGTTTTATTTTCATGTTTTTATGGGTTCCACTGTCTTTATTCCAAAAATTTGATGAAGAAGAAGTTATAGCAAAATCTTTGGAAGATTAGGATCAAAATAGCGAAGCTCTGGCGAAATTTCATCGATTAGCGATTCCTGAAATCAGAGGTAAAAACGCCAGTATTTTATGAAGAAGATGATGTTCAAAAATTCTGAGAAATTTCATGGTGAAAGTAGACATCTAGGGCTTTCTAAATCTATAAAGAGTGTGTCAATTGAAGTTCTGTGCAAAAAGATAAAAATCCCAGAAGTTAAGCTACGTTTTCTGAGCGAAATTCTGGGCAGCGGTTTGAATTCTGGAAACTGGGAATTATCCATGAATTCTAGGTAAGTTCCAGTATTTTTCCTTGAAAGTAGACATCTCAAGGATTCCGGGAAATTTTACGGATCCTCAGTTTGATTTTTCTAGAATTAGTTATGATTTTTCGAAGTTAGGCGAAATTCTGCCCAGAAATGCTGGATCAGCGTTTTTTTCGAAAATTAGGGAATAAATTGGAAAATAAATACACCAGGGGTAAAATGGTCTTATATAGCCAAAATATCTCTTTGAAATAATATTTGTGAGTTAATAGAGGCGATATTATCCTTATAGGATATTCCTGAATACGTTTTGACCAACTGTCGCACCGTTTTCCGCCAGAAATACCGTCAAACGTCAACGAAGGTACGTCCGCGTACTGGTAACTTTAACTCTGATGTTTACTGTATGCTTTTATGTATGGTATGCTTGTATGAGGTAATTAATGTACGTTCGCGTACTAGTAACTTTAACTCTGATATTTACAGTATGTGTATATGTGGTATGTGTGTTGTA
This sequence comes from Acacia confusa, assembly GCA_037074495.1. Taxonomy (NCBI): domain Eukaryota; kingdom Viridiplantae; phylum Streptophyta; class Magnoliopsida; order Fabales; family Fabaceae; genus Acacia; species Acacia confusa. The sequence goes on along the minus strand of CM073504.1, from coordinate 6,490,579 downwards.
TGCATGTTGTGATGTGATGTTTGAATACATGTTGTTGTTAAAGGATAACTGTACATCTGCATGCATTGGGAGTGATATATCTGTTTTCACTGGGAGTGGTATATTTCGCTGGGAGCGGTACATTTGCATTCACTGGGAGTGACATAGTTGGTGACATGTTTGGAAGTGTTTCATTTGTTGTGTTTATATACCGTATATGTAAATATGAGGTTAACCGTTACCTGGGGTCCGTATGCATGGGACCTCAGCTCTTAACATAGCATCAGGCTCAGAAGAACCAAGAACGGAGGACAAGGGGAAGTGCAAACAGGACGCATAGAAGACCCGGCTGAAGACTTCCTTTTGATGTTCCGGCGGAAGCCTTCCTTTTGTTGTTGTACATCCCTTTTGAACCACGCGGTTACTACACCGCTGTTGTATCCAGTCAAATTTACGGCATTTTGAAATACAAGTATCAGTTACTCTTCCGCTCAAATGATCTATTCTGATGATTTTAAATGATTTTTGTTGGAAAAAAAAATAATATTCCGCTTTTGAAAATTGGGATGTTACATCCAAAGCCGGAATCAAAGGTCGGATGTTTGACGACTACGCGGTAAAAGGTACGGACGCGTATTGTAACATTAATACTTATGCTTATGGTTTGGTTATATATGATAGTTGTTCTCACATGATGATACTCTGTTTTGAAAATTTGCTCATGGATTTGAGTTGTATACGGGTTATAGTCTTGATAACACCGTTGAGTTTTCCTAGCGCTGAGGACACGATAGGCCATCGTGGCACTGGTTATGTGCAGACTATGGGTAACATACATATTACAGTGGCTGTGTTATGTTACTTGCTGATATGATTATGAAAGTTATAAATGTGAATTTATTATTGTGATACCTGTCATATACTGTTTACATAAGCATGAGGTTAACCGTTACCTGAGGTCTAATAGACATTGGACCTCAATCTTAATGAACAGTACAGGAAAGAAACCAGGATAGAGAAGGTACCGACAGATAGAGCCGTAAAGAGGCAGTGGTCAAAGGCAAAGGTCGGTAGCGGTAGAAGCTATAAGAACTTAGCTTCTGACTCGAATTTAACAAAGTTACTTCGAATAGTTTAGTGTCTAAGGCTGGGTTAATCTATGTGGGAAGCCAATCAGTCGCCGTATAAGTCGGTGAGGCCCCCATGATAGACCCCTACTTGGCCAATCTGTTTAATTAACTGATGTTAGGTTCCAAGTCATGGGTTTAGTTTAAAACTTTCTTTATCAGAGGATTGTATTTAACCTCTGTACATTGTATCACATGAATATTCCTTCGGGATATTTAATATATCAGCTTATGTCAGGCATCATCATATGTCTGGGCATTTTTATATCAGATACTCGTTGTCCAGATCTTAGTGCACGCTATCAATTTCCGCAGTACTCTAAGCTGTAGCATCTCAAACTCTGTTGTTTTTCTTAAAACTAAGTGTCGACCGACACGATTTTCGAACCTGGAATTTGGGATGTTACATAAAATACACGATGGAATTGTGGACCCATTCCAATCAATATAAATTTATATATATATATATATATATATATATATATATATATATATATATATAATGAATAGACTGATTCATCCAAAACTTTATGCAAATATGGATCACCACACTAATTCTTGTCAGTATTAGTATAAAATATAAAAAAACCATAGAATGCTAAAATGTTCACAAATCTTAAACATTGCGCTTCATCTTAAATGAGGACACATGCAAAAGAAAGAAGATTCCAAAAGGCTTTAATAATTTCAAAACATAATGACAACATTTTGATTAATATAATACGCCATTGTTTTGTGAATTATTAAAAAATTAGGATTCATGTACGATAATCAATAGTATAATGTGTTGGTTGGGAGCAAGACATATGAACTTGCACCCGCCTCAACAAAGTTGGCCTCCCCTTATAGTATAATACGCCATTGTTTAACTTGTAAGATTGCTGGTTAAATAAATGACGTACTCTCTTTGGCTTTTTATTTTTTTTTTTTAAAAAGAAGTTATACTGCCTATTTAATCCTATTTATATTTTTATATCCTGAAAAGTTTAGATGAATTGGGTCGCTGTGACTCACCAAGGTCAGGGCATGCCTGCAAGTTTAAAGAGGTTACGGAGGTATTTATAGAGTGCCCACTAACAAAGTTCTCACATCTGTAAGATTTGAACTTACAACCTTATAGTTATGAACCAATATATTTATTAACCGGATTAACCTTTGTTGGCTTATATATATTTTACTTCTAATATGTTTCATCAAAATTAATAAAAACTATAAACATCATTAATTATATATTAAAATTTAACAATTTTTCAATTTTACTCGTATTTAATGCAAACTATGTATCATGAGAATAAAATCTACACAATAATAAAATAAAGATAACATTTTTCTTTCATATAAAAATTTTAAGAGTAAAATACTCTGACCACCCTCCTATTTTACCTTAATTACATAGACCTTCTCTCTATTTTGGAAACCCATATAAACCTCCCTTAAAAAAAATGTATGCTACACAAACCTCCCGTATATTTTAAAATTCTATTTCCATCCATCCAAACCGTAGTTGGCCGTTAAATTTTACTTTTGAACATTTTTTTTTACCAAAATGTCCCTATTTTCTATTTTATATATATATATATATATATATATATATATATATATATATATATATATAAGTAAAATACTCTGACCTTCATCCTGTTTTGCCTCAATTACACAGACCTCTCCTCTATTTTGAAAACATACATTTAAGTATAAACAATTAACTCTATTAAGAATATTCCTAAAAGATTCCAAAAATTTATTTTTTAAATAAATTTTATATAAAAATAAAATTTATTTACTATTTTACTCTTAATACTAAATCCCTAGTTTTACTTTTATCTTATGCATATTTATTTTGCCTTTCATATTTTGACTAAAATTTCTTTAAAGAATTTAATTTTTTTTTATCTGTTCATTAATTTCTATTTTTATCTTTACAAATAATTATTTGTTTGATGATTTTAGCATTGGTTAATGTAAATATCACAAACTTTGAATATTCAAGTAAGTTTTTAAATAAACATGTGCTTGATCAAATGTGTTTATAAATATTTGTGAAAAAATATTAAATTATAAATTTAAATGACATATACAAACTCAAACTTATATAGTTTATTATATTTGATAAAAATATATGCGTTTAATATATATTTGAAGTCAAAATTAATCTATAATATCAAAACAAATAATTTTTTAAAAAAATTAGAAATTTATATGTATAATACTAAAGAGGGACATTTTGGTTATAAAAAAAAGTTCAAAAGTCAAATTTAACGTCCAATTAACGGTTTGAGTAGATGGAAATAGAATCTTAAAATATAAGGAATGTTTGTGTAACACACATTTTTTTAGAGAGGTTTATATGGGTTTCCAAAATAGAGAGGAGGTATGTGTAATTAAGATAAAATAGGAGGGTGATTAGAGTATTTTACTCAAATTTTAATGACGTAACTGATGAATAAGATAAAAAAAAAACATTCTCTCTATTATAAACATGACCAAAGAAATAATTTTCAGAATGGGTTTTATTCTTTATATATTATTTTGGAGCTGTTTGGACATATAATGCTTTTTGTTTCATTTGCACTCCTAATTGATTATATGCATGCATTATCTTTCGTTATATTTTCTTGTACATTTTCTTTCCTTTTTTTTTTTACGTGTTATCTCTCTCACTTATCTTTTCTATAAAATAACGGTATGAATAAGAATTACATTTATGATATATTTATTATCTTTAACTAATTTTAAACGGTTTCTTCATCTATATAATTTGACTATTTGTAGCTTATAAAAAGGATTAGAGGAGTAAAAATTTAATTAAAAAATTATATGCATCAATGAAAAAATGTTGCCCTTACTAACTACATTATTTCAGCATAATATTAATTTATAATTTCTTATTATCCTTATTAAATATGAACATATATGAATATATATATATATATATATATATATATATATATATATATATATATAAAATACTCCTTAAAACTATGAAATATACCTTATAAAAAAGCCAAAAACACATTTAAGATGTAATATAAGCCTCCAAAATTAATTGTCTCTTTACCATAGCGGCATCTCTTTTCGGAAGATACTTGAGTCTCCCCATCTTTTGTTTCGTACTAAAGGTTCCTCTATCTCATATAATAAGATAATAAGATAAGACGAGAGATAAAGAATAAAAAAAAGGTAAAGTGCAAAAGTACACATAAGCATTTTTTCAAAATTGCATCCAACACCAAAATGCTTTTTTTTAGTGGAAAATGTACCCATGAGTTATAAAAACAGAGCAAAAATACCATGACCGTTAGATTCCTTTAACTGACGTTACTTGTAATGTGAAAAATACCAAAATGACCCTAAACTAAAAAAAATTTCATCCCAAAGTGAACTCACCCTCTACTTGTACCCTTGCAGATGAAGAGATTTTCATTGGAGTGCTTGTCCCCTGCTTTTAGACCACTGCTCATCATCCGTTGGAGCAACAAGAACCAGTACAAATATGAGGAATGGCACAATCGCAGGCCGACCTATATTAAACTCAACTTCTAGATAGCCATATGTAAATCGAGTCAAGTCATATACTAGATCATGCATCACAAATACTTTGAGAATTTTCTAAATTGATGATAGTATAAAGTGATTAATAAATAGAATGCCAATACTCGACAAATCTAGTACTACACAAACACAACAATCTCAAGCAAATGCCAAGGCTTGTACCATCTTCAGTTCCTACCAGAGAACAACCACGCAGGGCTGATAACGGTGAACGGTGTCCGACATAGAGCTTGAGAAAGTGTGGAATGCTTGTCGTCAATGAAGAAAAATGGATCCTTGAATCCATTCTAAACAGGCTCGCAAAGGATGGATTCATTGATTTAGATCAACAAAGTGGATGGAGGCAGAGAATTATTGACATCGATGGTGGAGTTTTTCGTCAACTCAAAGAACCCAGATCCTACATCTTTCTTCTCATCATCAAGATTAGAGTTTCTTGTCGATGGGCTTGGAATGAATGTGGGGTTTTGACTGGAGGGGTAAACGGCGACAGAAGCAGAGAGACTACGAGATAAATAAGGAACATAATGGCTGATGTAAAAAACAAAAGCTTGACCTTACAAACAATAAAATGACAGAATTGAAGCTTCTGTTCCATAAAGATCTGTCCTTTAAGTCCTTTATCTCTTGGTGGTGGATGACGCTGCCGGTGAGAGAGGAAGAAGCTTCTATTCAAGTTGTCGTCGCCGTTGGTGGGTGAAGTTGCATCGGAATCTGAGATGAAAATTAGATATAAAGAGGGAGCGACGAATCGAAGAAGATAACGGCATTAAAGGAAATTATAAAACTTAGGCATTTTTTTTAATAGTGTGGGCTCTGCATCAAAAAGTAACATCAGTGAAGGGAATCTAACGGTCATGGTGTTTTTGCTCTATTTTTGAAAGCTCATGGGTACATTTTCCACTAAAAAACACATTTGATGTTGGATACAATTTAGAGAAAAGTTCATGTGTATTTTTTTACATTAACTCTAAAAAAAGCAAAGATTGAAAAGAGACCCTTCCCCCCTTCCCTTTATTCTATTGGAAAAAACGAACGTGCATTTTCAGTCAAAAAAAAGCTAAAATTCAAGATAAATCAGATAGTATAATAGAAACTAGAGTAGCATTAATACCCCCCCCCAAAAAAAAACTAGAGTAGTATATAATAATCTATATAATAAATAATTTCATAATAAGTATAACTATCAACATAATAACACCACAAAATATGAATTTTAATGAAACGACATCATATGACTATGAATAATCTGAAAACGACATCATACGATATCAACAGAGTTTGAGGTGCTACAGCTTCGAGTAATGCGGAAACGGAGAGCATGTACTAATATTTGGTCAATGAATGTCTGATATAAAATGCCCAGACATATGCTAATGCCCCGACATAAGCTGGTATATTAAAAATTTCCCCGAAGGAATATTTATGTGATACAAATGCAGAGCTTTATATAATTATAATTCTTACATGGCAACTATACAATCTTCAACCAAGCCATAGCTAGACTTAGGGCAGTGAACCTAACTCAGTTAATTAAAAGATTTGGTCAGGTAGGTATCTATCATGGAAGTTTCATCGAGTTCACGGCGACTTATTGACTGATCCACATAGACTAGCCCTGCCTTTGGCACCAAACTGTTTGAGGTAACCTCGTTAAATCTGTGCCAAAATGAATACTCTAATGACACTCTTCCGGCATTTGTTTTGACCGGTGTCTCTTCCCGGCTCTGTCCATTGGTGCCTCTCTTCGGCTCCATTCTTCGGTGCCTTCTCTGATCCTGATTCCTTTTCCTGAACCTTTAGTTAATGTTGAGATTTAATACCCATTGAATCTCAGCTAACAGTTAACATCATGCTCAAGTAATAATAATATGTATGACAGTTATTCAATACATTACAGCATTTAACAATACATAGCAAACAGCAGATGTAAAGTTCCAACAGCACAACAGTACATAGTACACAGCTCATGTAAAGTCTATTCATGTTTGCACTAACCAGTTCCACGACAACTTCTCGTGTCCTCAGCGCTAGGAAAACAATATCACAGTATTATCAAGACTATAACCCGTATATAGCTGAACGTATAAACAATGACTTAAGACAAAGTCTTAATCACGGTGCATGAGTGCATGACCCAAGACCTTGTCTTGTCCCGCACTCAGCATGAATTAATCAATCATATATAATCATACAACACACATCAGAGTTAAAGTTACCAGTACGCGAACGTACCTTTCACCGCGCAGTTACCAATACGCCCGTCCTTTGAATCTGACCTCAGCCTTTTCGGGTATCCTATAACGTTACCGTCGGATTATTTCCTTTTCCATATTTTGTATGATATTATAATTAATATCATATTTACTAGATATTTTTACCTATTTTGACATTTCTACCCTTGGTGGATTTATTATTACAAGTTTGCCCTTACATTTCTTAAAAAACGCTAATGCTAATTTTCTGGGTAGATTTTTTACTAACTTTGAAAAATCATGAGTAATTCTAGAAAAATCGAAACGAGGATCTGTAAAATTCCTCGGAATCCTTAAGATGTCTAATTTTGAGGAAAAATACTTATGTTTTCCCAGAATTTGTAAATCATTCCCAGTTTTAGAGTTTTCAACCTCTGCCCAGATTAATTCCCAGAAAAACGTAGGCTTTGTTTGTGAATTTTTATCTCTTTGCACAAAATTCAGAATAACACACTCTAGGTATATTTGGAAAGGTCTATATGTCTAATTTATCCATAAAAAATTTTAGATTTGATTAACTTCATTTTGAACATAAAATCATGGCATTTATGCTACTGTGTCCGGGAAACTCTTAACCGAACAATTTCGCCAGAATTTCACTACTTTGATTTTCAACTTTCAAAAATTATTCCCTACTATGTTTTTACCTCGTCAGGCATCTTTCAATGCAATGAGGCTTAAAAACAAGAGTAGGAATTTTATTTTCTACTTCCTAGATTAAACTAACATTTATACTAAGAACTTATAAAAACTAAAAACTAGGAACTTAAAAACTAGAGCTTACCGATCTTGAAGACTCTTTCCACTCCTTCCTCTTTCTTGCTTTACTCTCCTCTTAAACTCTCCAATCTTGGTATGAGTTTGGTGTGAAGAATGATGAAGCTCAAGGTCCCTATTTATAGGAAAATTCCAAGGCTTATGTTTGGTTCCAAGCAACCTTATTCTTCTACCAAACACTCCTATTCTTCTTGCCAAACACCACTACCCTTAATCAACAAGTTTTCATTCTTTAATCCCATCCCTTCATCAATTTTCATTTTTTTAAACTTAATCTCCTCCTTACACCACTTGCCTATCCACCACCTCTTCTCCTTAGCCAATGAATGATCTTCCATGCGCCACCATTTATGGCTTATGTCCTTTAATTTTTAGAAGACTTGTGGATTAAGTTGCTTTAAGTTGCATGTGCTTTAATTCAACAAAATCTGATTTTTATCCCTTGGTCCAGCAGCTGCACGGAATATTAGACTCATGGGGCAACTTGATGATGTCATAATATTATGTATTCAATTCTCCAATTGGTTTAATTAATTTCAAGAGTATTTAGCTTAATTTCTTAAGATAATATCTTGAAATACTTGGCTCAAAAAGCTCCACCATGTGCTAGTTGCCATTGTTGACTTCTCAAAGGTGATTAGCAAGATTTGATTAGTCTCTTAATCATGTTCTTAAAGCTTCTTAAATATATCCATCATTGGTTACTTTAATTAATTGAAGACTTAAGTTTAATTAATGTCAAAAACTTGGTTCCTATTGGCTAGCCCAAATTGTTGACTTTTGGGGCATAATTAATTAGCCTAATTATATGCTTAATCTCCTTCTTTATTGCTAATGTCTTAGGTTAATTGATTTGCTAATTAATCCAAGTTATCAAAGCATTATTAGCAATTTAATCTTCATCAATTAATCCCTTGATATTTTCGAAAATATAACAGCCCCTTTTAATGATTTAATTATCTCCTAAATAATGTCTCATAATTAACCCTTTGTTAATTAATTCTAAAATGAAATTTGGATAAGAATGTAATCAATAAATTATAATTCTTTAAGACAAATATTCACCTTTGTATTTTACTAATTTATTTACCAAAATACAATATTTACATGTATTATGAAAATTAGAGTATTACAACGTCAGGCCCAAATAATTAAGGTCAAGTTTTCTTGAACTTTAAGCCAATTGCATATATTCTCTTTGATTGAAATTTAAATTTAATCTCCATCAGGTTTTAATTTTTAACATTAAACCTTTGTCGCATTGAACCTTTAATAAACATTTGTTGTTATTCAATCATCATAAGACATACCTTTTTAATGTGCAAGTTTGTCCCATAAGTTTTCGCTAATAAGCAAAGTTGTTTGAAAGTTTTTTTAAGTTCATTGTTTCCTTAGAAGTCTTAAAACGAAACAATATTGTCCCATAACGTTAAACAACTAACGGCAGCTTTTAAAAAATTGGCATGAACCATTAACTTTTTAAGGTAAGGGGCAACATTAAACTTGAAATACTTTCGGTGTAACATTGGTTCTCATCGAAAACTTTTGAAGAAAATTTATACCTTAAGCCTAAAAATTAATAAGTTCAATTTAGCAATTCACAAGTCTCTATTATAAAGTTAAAACAAAACTTTTTTAATAAAATTGCACTCTTCAATAAACCTTTGTTATTATGCAAGCACTAGATAATAAACAATCTTAAAAATTAGTGATAAGTTCAATTTAGCAATTCACAAGTCCACGCTATTTGTTAAACCCACAGGCCCAAACCAAAATGAACTGAAGTACACTAAATTCTATCAATATTTTTTTACGTGCTTCTTAGGAGGACAAGCACTTAAGAAGCACATAAAGAAAAGTAAGGAATAAAGAAGCAAAGACAAAAATCATTACGAAGGAAAGATTCCGCATTCTTAGATGCTTGTCCTCCTACGAAGAATATAAAGATATATTGATGGCACTTTTTTATTTTTTATTTATTTAGATTAAATTATATGGTGTATTCTAAAATATTTTTTTTTGCACCCAGTATCTCAAATTAATTAATTTGAGTAATTAGATACAAAAAAATATTTCATAATGCAGCATATATATATATATATATATATATATATATATATATATATATATATATATATATATAATGCCATTAATATTTCTTTATGTGCTTCTTAGGAGGACAAACACCTAAGAAGCACATAAAGCAAAACATGGAATAAAGAAGCAAAAACAAAAATCAATACGAAGGAAAGAATCCTCATTCCGAATCCTCATTTCATGCTTTTCTTCATGTCCTTCTTAGGTGCCTGTCCTCTTAAGAAGCACATAAAGAAATATCGATAGCATTTTTTTATATATATTTTATTTATTTAGATTAAATTATATGTAGTATCTTGAAATATTTTTACACATTATCAAAAATTAAATAATTTCTAGGATGCTGGTATTATAGAAAAAATATTTTTGAATACAGGATTGGAAATTAATTAACTTGAGATAGTGGTTGCAAAAAATATTTTAAGATGCAGTATATAATTTAATCTAAATAAATAAAAAATAAAAGAATGCCATCAATATTTCTTTATGTGTTTCTTAGGAGAATAAGCATCTAAGAAGCACATGAAGAAAAGTATGGAATAAAGAAACAAAAACAAAAATCATTACGAAATACTCATTCCATGCTTTTCTTCATGTGCTTCTTAGGTGTTTGTCCTCCAAAGAAGAACATAAAGAAATGTTGGTGGCACTTTTTTACTTTTTATTTATTTAGATTAAATTATATACTGCATTCTGAAATTTTTTTTACACTCAGTATCTCAAATTAATTAATTTTCAGTCCTACATTCATAAATATTTTTCCTGTAAAACCGATATTCTAGAAATTAATTAATTTGATATACTGAGTGTAAAAAATATTTTAGTATGCAGCATATAATTTAATATAAATAAATAAAATATATAAAAAATTACAATTTTTTTTTTAAAAAAATGCCATCAATATTTATTTATGTGCTTTTTAGGAGGACAAGCATCTAAAAAGTATATAAACAAAAGCATGGAATGAGGATTCTTTCCTTTGTAATGATTTTTGTCTTTGCTTCTTTATTCCGTGCTTTTCTTTACGTGCTTCTTAGGAGCTTGTCCTCCTAAGAAGCAAGTAACAAATATTGATGGAATTTATTTTAATATTATATATATATATATATATATATATATATATATATATATATATATATATTATTTATTTAGATTAAATTATATATTGCATCCTGAAATATTTTTTGTACCCAATATATCAAATTAATTAATTTTCAGGCCTGCATTTAGAAATTCTTTTCATGTAACACCATTATCCTGAAAATTAATTAATTTGAGATATTGGGTGCAAAATATATTTCAAGATGCAACATATAATTTAATCTAAATAAATAAAATATATAAAAAAATGCTATCAATATTTCTTTATGTGCTTCTTAGGAGGACAAGCACATAAGAAGTATATGAAGAAAAACATGAAATAAGGATTTGGAATGAGGATTCTTTCCTTCATATTGATTTTTGTCTTTCCTTCTTTATTCCATGCTTCTCTTTATGTGCTTCTTAGGTGTTTGTCCACCTAAGAAGCACATAAAAAAATATTGATGGAATTTTTTTTGATATATATAGATTAAATTATAAGTTGCATTCTGAAATATTTTTTGCATCAAATATTTCAAATTAATTAATTTCCAGTCCTGCATTCAGAAATATTTTTCCTGTAACTTCAATATCTTGAAAATTAATTAATTTGAGTTAGGTGCAAAAAAATATTTCAGGATGCAGCATATAACTTAATCTAATTAAATAAAATATGTTAAAAAAATAATATTAAAAAGTGTCGTCAATATTTCTTTATGATAAGCAACTAAGAATTAAATCACGAAAAGCATGTAATGAGGATTCTTTCCTTCCCTTCCGGACGTATAGATGTTAATGTGTTTGTGTGAGACTTCAGAAAAGTATTCTTTCACAGTGAGACTGTGTGTGTGTCCGTGTGTGTGTATATATGCATCTATAGCTTTGATTTTGAATCAAGTTGTGGTTTACTACAGCTAATCCGGGAGCATAAGCTTATAACATCTCTATCAAATTATGGAGGATCTTAGTTTTTATAAGGTAACAATTAACAATCTTCTTTAAGACACCTTATTATGTACCTTTACATTTACCAAATTCTTGTTCTAGTTATTGTCATTATAGCTTACTGCGAGAGTTTAATGATAACGTTTCCCATTCTAATACTGTGTTTTTTTAGCTCACAAGTTCTGGAAAGGGCTTCAAAGTAATCAAAACAGAGCATGCTCACCCCAAAATGGCTGCGGGGAAAACTGACGACCCTCCATCTAAAGGTTTGTGATGTGTTTCACGTGTTGACACTCTTTTTTATTTTTGTTTTTGAATTAAAGGGCAGGTTTCTAACGACATGATGTAATAAGTGGGATTGAAAATATGATCTCTCACTTACAAGAAAGTTTTCATGTGACTAGGCTACAAATTCTCTGACCTTGTGGTGATACTTTGTTTTTCCGTTTGTATATAGAAACGAAAGAGCCCAGTTTGTCTACACTGTTGGTGAATTACTATGCTGACTGGGATCCTTTCAAAGCAACCTCTACACCAATTTACCAAACTGCCACTTTCAAAATGGTGAGAGAATTTGATCTACGCATTCGTTTTTTTTCCGTTTTGGTTCAAGACAAAATAATATTGAGTAAAAACAAGTTTTACAAGTTACATATATTTGAAACACGAACATGAAAACTAAAAAACTAAGAAAAGAAGGCAAAGATATGGCCTTGACTTGAATAAATGAAAAGTCAAAAAGCAATGCTAGTATCTCCTGTCAAGTGCTAGTCAATGAATAAGATGGTTGAGCAGGAATACGGATGAAGCATTTCTTGACATAATAGACCGTGAGAGGAGGCTTGGAGTCAGCTGCATGTTATGAGGCTAGGCCTAGACTTATATGAAATTAGAATAATGAGACTCTTCAACATTTAGAAAGGAAAGCAAGACCAGATGCTGATTGAGATTTCCACAAGAATTCTTTGAGAGAAGAATCCTTAATGGCATATGATGCCATGACAATAATGATGATTCATGCTTTTCTATTTCTAGAGGATAATATTCTAACCTTCAACATTGAGTGAGAACAAGGAATCAGATAAAGAAGGCAAACACCGATCTGTATAACCCAAAGATGAGTCATTATATGTGATCTATTTATGCTAATTATTAAGCTCCTTAACACTAATTGTGCATTAAATTATTCTTTTTTCATATTGTATTTTTCATCTATGTATGTTTTTGTTTCATGCAGAAATCTGCTACAGAATTTGGTGATTATGGTTACTCTAGAAGTGCAAATCCGACCCGGAATACTTTGGAAGCGTTAGTAGTTCCTTTTATAATCTGTTTATTATTTCTATATCCTATTCTATTTTCCCCCCTTTCACTCTTAATTTGACTTATTTTGTATTCTCAGTTTATTAGCAAAGCTTGACAACGCAGACTATGCCTACTGCTTCAGTTCTGGAATGTCTGCTTTGACTGCTGTTTGTGAACTTGTTAATCCTGGTACACTTCTTCATCATTTTGTCTGTTTCAATCTTTTTAACTCAACTGCAAGTTATTAACATAAAAGGTAAAAAAAAAATTATTATATGCTCAAGATCATCTCCACACACACACACACACACTTGATTTTGATTTTATCTAGACTTTTTTTTTTTTGGAGGGGGGGGACTAATTTATGAGTGCGGTGAGTGAGAGTCACATCATTCGCTACTCTGTTTTTTGGTCTCTTTTAAATTAATAAATTATGAGTGTAACAATAGATTGAAACCCCCCTAACTTTATATTCATTATATAATTAAATATAACAATAACTAGAACTAATTGTTCATATTTCTTCTCATAGTTTTAATTGGAGAAATTAATAAAATAAAATCAACTAGTACTTCTTGTTTATATTATATAAATATAACAAGAACTAGCACTATTTGTTTAATAATTGCTTTTATTGTCATTTACATATATAATTCCAATATGCAGGGGACGAAATCATTACTGTACAGGATATCTATGGGGGTTCACATAACTTTATAAACAATCTAATGGCAAGAAAGGAAGGAATCATAGTGAAGTAAGTTTGACTCTTTCAGCTTTTATGTGGAGAGTAATGGATTACGAAAACAAATTATTATATTGTTGGGTTTATTTCTATAAGATGATGTATTGTAATATTGCTTGCGTGGGCAGGAAAATAGACACAAGCTGTCTAGAAAATGTGAGGGGAGCTATATCTGAAAAGACTAAGTTGTTGTGGCTAGAGACTCCCAGTAATCCTCAGCTAAAAATATCTGACATCCGGGTAAGTTATTTTCTTTATTGGTTGGAAGAGTTTTTTTGTGTGTTTTCTCTTCAGCCCCCCCCCCCCCAAAAAAAATCATCAAGTTTTTCTCACATGGAATTATTTTATATGTTAAACAAATTTATTTCATTTTGTTGATTTATGTGCAGGAGATAGCCAAGATAGCTCATGACAATGAAGCTATTCTATTTATTGACAATAGTATATTGTCTCCCGTATTATGTAAACCATTGGACCTTGGAGCAGGTATATATTTATATCACACTTTCAAAGATATATGTGTGTGTAGATATGTGTATATCTATATACGTGTACGTATATGTGTGTACGTTTATATGTATGTTTAGATTTAAAAAATTAAGAGATACTTAAAATTTTATCTTGTTTCCAGACATTGTTATGCACTCAGCTACAAAATTTATTGCTGGAAACAGCAGTTGTTTGGCTGGTAGTCTTGCTACAAATGACAAAGAGTATGAGCTCTTTTTCTTTGGAAATTGATAACTACTTTCAATTGTACCTTATTTTCATCATTTCTTTATACTTTTTATTCAAACAATAATATGGATCTTTGCGCATCCCTCTTTTTCCCCCTCCTTGTAAAGGTTGGCATCCAAGATAAATGGTTACAAAAATTCGACGGGTTGCGGCTTGTCTCCCCAGGACTCTTGGTTATGTTTGGAAGGGATCAAAACGATGCCGTTGCGAGTTGAGCAGAAACAGGTGCCAAACCAAACATCATGTGCCTTATTCATGTTGTTACAAACTAATGAATTTTAAATAATATATGTTTGGTGTGCTCGTAATAAGGTCCAACCTATTATTATATTTTACAGAAAAATGCTCAAAGTATTGCTGAATTTCTTGCCGGACATCGTAAAGTAACGAAAATTAACTATCCCGGTCTTCCTAATGATCCTGGATATGATCTGCACCGCTCTCAGGTATCATTTAATTGCCTATTGTAATTGAAAATAAAAATATTTGCCCGAGATGATTTTATCCATTATATATTCATGGAGTTTCTACTTTGCAGTCAAACGGTCCAGGATCTGTGCTTAGCTTTAAAACAGGCTCATTCCCACTCTCAAAGAAGATTGTTGAAGATACTAAATACTTTAGCATGTCTGTTAGTTTTGGTAAGTATCTTGGGGAATATACCTTGTTAGGTTGTTATGTAACAGTTATTAAGAGGATGTTGTTTGACTAGTTACAAGATTCTTTACTTAGTTGGGGAATAGCAAAGTAAAGGACCTTTAGAGAGAAACTGATAATATAAACTGTAAGGGTATATTGTAGACCATAGGGAAGGGCTTTATAACAAGGATCGAGGTGAGTAATAAATTGGCAGACATATGATGGATTTTGTGATTTTTTATAATAATGGTTTTATTGTTGTTGTTGCATAGGTGGTGTTGGCTCCTCCATATGCTTGCCTTGGTACACATCCCATCGTCCCATTCCTGACCAAGAGAAACTGCGCATGGGTATAACTAGAGATCTTGTACGTATTTCTGTGGGAATCGAGGACATCGAAGACCTTCTTGAGGATCTTGAGAATGTAATGGGGCCTCAGAACTAAATTTCATGTGAGACGGAAGACTAGCTTGCGTCAAAATAAAATGATTGAGAATGTTGATGAGTTGGTGGTTTAGTTACCCTGCTATCTATATTTCTCCTTCTTCTCTTCTATATTTGCATTGTATCTGGGTGTATCAGTTTGGAATGATAAGCTTATAAGCTTCTAAATAAAGATAAGCATCTCTATTATATGACATTGGTGTCTTTTTTATACCTTCATATATACTTTCTTGCTTAATTTTTTTAATGCTTTTGATTAGGTTTGGTGGTGATAAAATATATAGATGTTGTGTTTTGCTTTATGTGCGGGCACTTGTCACATGTAGCAATAACTACAACATGGTAGCAACAACTACAAGTATTACAGCAACAACGGTAAACAACATCTCATAACCACAACGCTGGGAAATCAACTAGGCAACAACCTAAGTCCTGAGAAATTGATTAGGCAACAACCCAACTCTAGCTCTATGGAGATGATAAATCGACTGGGCAACAACCCAAATATGGTCTAGTTCTATGCAGCCGGGACTTACACAAATATGGTTCAAGCAACCACATGCAGTCATACAAAGTGTGTACGAGAGGAGTTATCACTTAATTGCCTTTCGAACCTTTGACTTGGCTTCAAGTCTTTTTAATCACCTCAGGCAAAGTAGGATCAAAGCGTTAGGAATGACTATTGCACTATACTCAATATAAGGGTTAATTGGTCTACTTTAATCCCCAAGAGCCCACATTAACCTTTGAAGATCCAATTATTCATTTTGGCCTTAACTTTACATTTTCACCCCTTGGCCCAATTATGGCAGATTTGGTATACAAACTTTGAAAAATCATATTTAATTGTACAAATGTCCAAACGGAGTGGTTCCAAAGCCCATGTGATTATTGATGAGTCTATTTGCAAGGAAAAATATTACCAGTGCTCATATACACGCACACAAATACATAATCAACAATAATCACATATTGTCCAGACATTTGCTCCATATTCATAAGTCAGATTCAAAAATTCATATCTCCATGAATACAAATCCAAATTAGGCATATGACCTATCCAATTAAATCGCATGATATCTACTTTAATTCTAAAAGGTTTCATGGAAATTGGATAGCATTTACTCAATAGAAAACATGAAACAATCCGATTGTCTCGCATGAACTAACACATGGCAGCTTTGAGGTTTTGCACAATTTTAATTCCAATGCTTCTAAATTCACATCCCAATCTTTACCCTACACAAATTTTCATTTTAAACCCATTGGAACCATACAAATGGGAAAAATAACACTCCTCATAGGTCCCCTGTTTCTAGCCGAAATTCATGACTAAGAAGCAACAAATTTTTATTTTCAATTCTAGCATCATAATATACTCTAATATCGCTTCTAGCTTGTTGTTTAAACCTACAATCATACTTTAACCCATTTAAAAATTTCAGCAGCACCTCCCCTTATATTTAGGGTTTCCAAAATTTCAAGAAGACAAGGGAAAAATTAACACAAACCAACAACAAATCCAAATATACTACAAGGAGGTTCAAGAATCACCAACCTTGACTTGATCTTTGTGTTTTTGCAATTTCTCTTCTTCCTTGGCTCACCCACAATTTCGACCTCCCTCTTAAAACACCATAGGAAGAGAGGTTTTAGGATCAAGAAGGGTTACTAGAGGAAGCTTAGAGGAGGTAGAGAGGATTACACAAGAACTTACTTCTTGATTTCCTTGAATTCTTCTTCTCATTCCTCTCCTTGGATTTTCGGTGCTCTCCTCCCTCTCTTGTGTGTCTGATTCAGAATGAAGAAGATAGTGGGGAATTAGTGAATGAGAAGAGTCCATTTCAACTAAAAAGGGAAGAAGCAATTTGACCTCCAACTAGGTGATTAATTACACCCATGCCGTTTTATAAAAATCCAACTGTCTAGTTAGAATTTTGTTGGGCTTTTTTCCTCTTTCTCTTTGGCCAAAATTGAAGGTCATCTACTTGAGCGATGTCCTGCGCTCCCCCCACCACTTTTCTCTCTTCTCTCTCCTGCGTCTCCCTCGTCATTTTGCCTTCTCGCTGGCGGTTTGTGATGAGCAAGCCGCCGTCGAGCCTCCTTTTGTGCCACAGACTACTCAGACATGTAGCTTGGAGTCCAGATCTGGCATTTGCGGTCCTCTCTCTTTGAGCTTGGTCGGGTGTGGCCTTCTCTCGTCCTTGTGGCGAGTCCTTCCCTCTTCTTCTCCAGATCTGATCTTTAGAGGTGAGAGCTATCCGTTCTTTGTGTCTTTTTTTGTGATTATGGGTTTTGTGGTGGTGTTTTTGTCTCAGGAAATAAACAGATTTGTTAGATCTGCTTCCATATCCTCTTGGTTGAGTGGTTGTATGAACGTTCTTAGATTTGGGTACCTCTGGGTAGTTCGGATCTGCGTTCTTGGGGGAAGATTTAAAGAGGTTTTGTTTGGTGGGTGGCCATGGTCACCAGATCTATCTCATCGGAGGAGCAGAAGTTTTCTCCAGGATATCATGGGTCTTCTTCTTTCTAAGCTTGGGTTTTCTTGGTTCTCTACCCCAAAATGGGGTGTTTGTAATGTTGTCCTTGTTGCAGCTTATGCTTATAAGGAGGTGTGCCTTTTAGGGTAGGTTTTACAACCAACACCTTCTTTCTTGTTACTTCTAAGCTTGGATACCGAGGAGGCTGTCACTATCCTTGATTCTTCTTCTACTCTTATATCTTTTATGTACTCTTGGCTACTTTTGGCTACTTTGTATTTGGTTTATTTTGTATTTGTTCTGGCTTTGTTTGTATTTATGTTGGTTGTATTTGTGTTAATGTATTGCATCAGTTATTAACATATATATCCGTTATTTGACCAAGAAAAAAAAATTGAAGGTCATCTGGGAGGTTTAATGAGCTCCTAGTTTTTTCAATTTCCACATGTCCATATAATATTTAATTCTAGCTTATTATGACATGTGACACATAACCAAGCAAAAAGGAGATATTTTATTATTCTTTGACCATTGTGCAATAAAATTTCATTTGATCTCCTTTTTATTCCCTCTGGCGGAAAATAATAGCCCAATTAAATTAATTGGATGTTAGTCACAAGTTTATCACTTTGTACCAACATGTGTCTTCGAATCTTCAAGTTCGGGAAAATTAAACTTTAAGAACAATTGTGCACATATTCAAAAATTCACTGATTAATTCCATTATATTCACATATTGTACAAGGAGTTTCGGTGAGGTAAAATCAGGATATTACAAAATTTTTGTTAAATATATTTTCAAAAACTTCAAGTATTTTCATCATCAAAAAGTGGGAGAATGTTAGTACTCAATTTATAAGTTTTGATGATAACAAACTTGGAAAAGAAAATAGGACTTGATGATTTAAGTCACTTGAGTGTATGTTTCAAGACAATTGAGTGTATAACATTATTTAAACTAAAACTTGAATTAAAAAATTGTTTTTGAAAAGCTGTTGAAGTGTTCTGAGATGAACACTCGAGTGTTAGCCTCACACTTGCAGAGTTTTTGCCTGACACTCGCACTTATTTTTTAATATCAAGGTAAACACTCGAGTGCAAGGAAAATACTTCCAAATTTAGTGTGTGACACTCACTGATGAATCAAGGGTGCTTTTTATTTTTACGAGAAGAACTCGAGTGTAACAAAATGCACACTCCAATGTTTGGTAGAAGTTAATGTTTTTTTTATCTAAACCTCTATTTGAAACATTCTTCTAGCAAACATATAATTCATCAGCGCTCGAGTGTGACAAAATGTACACTCAAGTGTGACCCTCGAGTGTGACTTTGTGAGCACTCAAGTATTTGGTAAAAATTCAAATATTGTAATAGTACTGTATTTTCAACAGTCTTCTACCAGACACATAATTCATCAGCACTCGAGTGTGATAAAAGGCATACTCGAGTTCAGGTCAGGAACAACATTTATGTGCGCAACGTTCCAGTACTCAACCTTCATCTTTAAAAATTCAAATTTATTGTTTATCATCTGATTACTTTTTAATACTACTCATATTACTTTTTGATGCTACTAAACATATTTGGTTATGAGTTTTATATTATTTGAATTATGGATTAAGTCCAAAAACGCAAAAGAAAATCTTTGTGTATAAACATTAAATGTTATGACAGAAACAGAGAAGACACAAACGAACTCATAGAAGGTCAACGAATATCGTCTGAAGCGTCAATTACGACGAAGGGAAAGCGATCCAACCTTAAGCAATCACAGAGCAGACCAAAGGGATGCTGTGTGAAGATCTGTAGCAGCAAGGTGAAAACAACTGAACCTCAAAATCTTCCAATGACTCCAACCTTTCTGTAACAGAAAGCTTCATCAGTCTAACTAAAAAGTTTGAACAGTCAATGGAATACTTGAACCTTCATAATGGTCATTAATGGTGTTCAACTATAAATATGCGAGCATTCACTACGAAGCCAACTAACTAAGCACACGATCAATTGCTGCTCATTTATTGCTCATACTCTTGTGTTATAATATCTTCTGATATTTGTTCATCATTGATTATATATCTACTATGTGAGAGAGTTATTTGAAAACAATTCGATTTCTGTAAAATCTCAAGGTAGTAGGACCTTGAGTATAATTGTTAGATTACAACTAGTAAGGGGGAGTGAGTCATTTAAGGATTACTCTGTATTAAGATACCAAGAACTTGGTGAATCTTGGAACAGTAGTGAAAATCTCAGAGATGCTCTGGGGACTGGACATAGGTAATTAAATTGAGTTCGAACCAGTTAAATAGCTGTGCACACTTCGGTTATATTCTTGTAACTCTTTATGTTTGATTTAATATATTGTCATTTTCATTTTAAATTTTTAATGTCACTCAGTTCACCCCCTCTTGGGTGAAACATTGGCCCTAACAATGAATACTCCTTATTTCCTTTCCCCTACAATTATGTTGGCCAAATAGAGAGAAAGAGGGCTAAGATGCAAATGAGAAAGAAGGAGAGACAAAGGAAGGGAGGGAGGAAATCGAAAGAGCTCTGGAGTCGATTTTCCTTCGATTTAGAATTTCTAGTTCTCGAGGCTTTCTCTAACGTTTTTCCTCTTGGTGAGACAACATTTCTACGGTTTCGGATTCTTGATTAGAGGTGTTTGGTGCCATTTACTTGATGGAAGTGCTGTCGAAATCAAGAACTGGTTTTGAAATCAAGTAGAGGTATATATAAACTTCGATTTGAACTGAATATCTTGAGGTTTTCCTGAGTTGTTCATATGCCCTGATTTTTGTTAGTACTGTTTAAGCATTAAGGAGTGTGATTTTATTTTATCTTTTTGCTTTAAATGAGTTTAGAATGAAAAATTGTGTGGGATAAAGGTGAGAAATCGATCCCGGAAGCATCGGTAGAAAAAACTAATTTTTTGACCCTAGAACCCTAAAGTCGGGCAAACCAATTCCTGTGGAAGTGATTGTATTTTGTTAATTTTGAGGTTAGAAATGGATTCTACACATAAAATTGTGTGGGAGTAAGATGTAACACCCCTAATTCCATAGTAATTATAATGTATATAACATATGGTAAATATGAATATCATCAACAGAGTGGAGCGTTAGAGCGTATGTGTCGGGTAACTATTAATACATATATGTGGCTACAAATTTAAACTAATTGTAGCATATCCAGTCGGTATATTAACAGTGCAATAATATGAGTATTTAAATATTGAATATCTAACAGTATAAATACAGTCCAAAATAAAACCCCGGCTGAGTCTTCACGCGTGCATCTTATCCTTTGTATCAGCTCTTGATCGTCCAGATCCTGAAGCTAAGGTCAAGTTTGAGATTCCATGCCCATTGAATCTCAGGTAATAGTTAATCTCATGTTCAAGTAATAACAATATATATGACAGATATTCATTACATTTAGTACAACAATACATATCACACAGCAAATATATGTCAACAATAACAACAATACATAGCACACAGCAAATGCATGTCAATAGTGTTTTCACTAACCAGTGCCACGAATCCACATGTCCTCAGCGCAAGGAAAACATACCAGTGGCATTATCATGACTATAAACTACATCAAGCTGAATTCACAGCTAAACTCACTCTATACAAATATGTGACATAAGACCGAGTCTTAGCCACGGTGCATGGCCCAAGACCCCGTCTTGTCCATCACTCAACTTGAATCAAACAATCATATATAATCATACAAGACACATAATAATTAAAGTTACAGTACACATTTGTACCTTTCTTCGCTAGATACGATTCTTTTTCGATACTAATTCTCGACTTTCCCGAATATCCTATAATACCATTACCGCATTATGATATTATAATAAATACCATGTGACTTAGAATGATATCCTGAGAGATATTCTTTCCATTATTCACCTTTTTACCCTTGGTGGATTTATTATTCCCATTTTACCCTTACATTTCTTTGAAAACGGAATTTCAGTATTTCTGCCCAGATTTTTCACTAACTTTGAAACATCATAACTAATTGTACAAAAATCAAAATGATGTGATTCCAAAGCCAAAATTTCCTTTGACAAGTATAGGTTTAGGGAAAAATAATGCCTTTAACTCAAAATCCCTAGGTCATTCTTAGTTTTAGTTTCTTTAACCTATGTTCGAATTCCTAGTCAGAAACATGGACTAAATTGGAAAATTCACATTTTTTTTTGTAAATGACTAAAAAAGATACATGTTATACATGGATGGAAAGCCCTTCAAGTGTACTATATCTCTGAAAAATCCCAGGATTATTAGACACCATTTGAATGGCCAAAATCCATGCATAAAAACCAATATCAGATTAACATCCAGAAAACAAGGCTTAACTTCAAGAATTTGTATCTCCCTGTACAGAGATAAAAAATTTACAAACTTTATATCAAAAGAAATCCCAGGATGTCTAATTTATGACTAAAAAATTTCATGACTTTTGAAGATCATTTCCATTAAAAATGACGTCCTCACAGTGACTGATTCCAGAAAACTAAAATCTAGGATTTTTTTTCAATTTTCACCACTTGGATCTTTTGACTCCAAAAATCATTTCCCATCATGTTTTCCACTCTATTTTTCATTTTAAAAGCAATGGATACTCCAAAACATGAAAGGAAATTTATCCTACAATTTTTTATATCAAACTCCTATATTTATTAAAAACTAAAAGCTTAAAATCAAAAACTTACCTTTGACTCTTGAACTCTTTCTTCTTCTTGCTCCTATGAGTTTGTCTAACTCAATCAACTGCTGAATGATTTTTAGTATGAAGAATGACGAGGGGGAGCACCTCTATTTATAAGAAAAATCCTAGCTTATGTGGAACCAAAAACATAGAATCATTTTACTCTTCTTCATTCTTAACCATTGGATTCAATTATCACTTTTCAACTCCAAATCTCCATCCTTCCTCATGTTGGCCGACCACCATGCTCCTTCTTGGACATTAGATGTGCTTTTTTGTGTGGCATTAATCCAATGGCTTAAGTCTCTAATTGGTTGATTTATTTTCATGAGGATTAAGGTTAATTGTGGGATTATTTAGGATCATTGGATTTAATTACATGTGCATCAATCTCAACCATTGATCTTAGTTGCAACTGTTGACTTTTGGGGTTGATTTGATTAAGCCTAATTATCTCCTTAATCATGTGCATAATTGCCCTTTAATTGCATCTCTTAATATGGTTAATTGGTTTACTACATAATCCAAGTTATTCGAGCATTATTAGCAACTTAATTTCATCTTCTATTGGCCCCTTGATATTTCAAAATATCAGCCCTCTTTAGATGATTTTAATTGGCCACTAATCACTTTGAATACATGTGCAATTATTCTTAATTAGTGCAAGCTTAAGTGCCTTTTAGTATTTGCCAATTTTGCTTTAATTTTCTTAAGCATTTCCATCACATTTTCTTGGGGGTAAAGGTGCAAAAATGCACATGAGCTTATAAAACCAGTGCAAAAATGACATCTCCGTTAATGTTTGTTAGATTTGTGGTGGGGCCCACCATAATAAAAAAAAGTTTATTTCCCACACTGCCCCTGTGCCATTTGTTACTTCGTCCTCCTCCCTCCGAGTTTGGTCTTCCTCCTTCACCTCCACCATTTCCTTCTTAGATGCGGAAGGCAGCAGCGAAAAACTCTACAGAAGGCGGCTGCGACAACCTCTACCGGAGGCGACGGTAGCGCACTGAAACATGGATGAGAGGAGATTTGAAGCTTACTCGATTTCATTCGATTTTGCAGAGTACTCGAATGGGGGAATCGTCGGGCTTTCAAGGCTCTCGTCCCATCTACCTCGGTACTCCAACTGGGTCCTCAAATGCCTAGTTCTGGACCGCATCCTTTTCGTATGAACTGCCAAACAACACTCAGGATGATAGACACACTTCAGACAGAGATGCTTTTGGTATGAGATCTAACTTCGCACAAGAAAAAATGTTCTAAGAAATCCTTGAAGGTATACTCTCTTTTTTCCCCTCCTTGCTACTGCTACATTCGTTTTGGGTATTGAATTTTTTGCTTCAGATTTGCAATTGTTCCGAAAAGAGATCCACTTTTTGATTCACCTATTTTTCACATCTAAGAAATTCTTTGCTAGGTTTAGTTGTTTCAAGTTTTTCTTCTTATAACCGATGGCGATTTTTGAAATCTTCTTCGACAAACAAGAAGCCATCGTCGCCATTACAGGATTATCAAGTTTTTTCGCATCTAGTTTTTGCTTATGCTCTGATCTGGTTTTTGCTTAAGAAAGTCTATAATATGTATATGAATTGAAGGGGATGATTGTTGCATTTAAGTTAGATGAAAAGGATGAACTGAGGTTGCCCAGGAGAGAAGGTGGCCATCGTCGCCATTACAGGATGATCTGGCTTTTTCGCATCTAGATTTTGCTTATTCTCTGATTTGGTTTTTGCTTAAGAAAGTCTATAATATGTATATGAATTGAAGGGGATGATTGTTGTATTTAAGTTAGATGATTGTTGATGATGGATTTGTTTTGTTTTTGCTTAATACGAATGAGAAAGTCTGTAATCTGTATATGAATTGATGGGGATGATTGTTGCATTTAAGTTAGATGAAGAGGATGAACTGAGGTTGCCCAGGAGAGAAGGTGGTTTTTTTTAAAAAAATTAGAGGGTATTTTGGTACTTTCAAATGATAATAAAGGGAAGTTAGCATCATTTAATGGAGATGGTATTTTTGCTCTGGTTTTACAAGCTCATGTACATTTTTGCACCTCCGAAAAACATATGGTGCTGGGTGCACATTGAGTAAAAGCTTATGTGCATTTTTGCACCTTAACCCCATTTTCTTACCTTCTTGAGTTACAAAATAACCATTATTTTATGTGTTATTCATGTCACATTTTATTGCCCTTATATGGTGTCTCAAAACGTACCATTTAATTATAAATTCCATGAAGAAATTTGCCTAAAATTATAATCAATAGATTAGAATATTTTTAGACACATATTCACCTTCATTTATATTAATTATTCATCAAAATAAAGATTTATAATGAATATAAATTTTAAGGTATTACATAGAAGGGTTTGGATTGAAAGCCCAAAAATTGAAGTTAATGTAGTAGCGTTGCCATATTCGTTTTATGGAGGCAATCTGTGTGTGTCATGTTTTTTATTGACCAAATGAGTTCCAATGGTTATGAAGCTTTTAATTATTTTCTTTTACATCTTAAGCTTTAATTTTATATATAATATGTGTCTTTTGAGTTAGTAGCTTATAAAATATGAATTGTTAAACTCTGGCCACTGAAACTTGATCAAATCTTGGACAGTTTGCTTGTTTGAGAATTTATGGATTGTTGTGCGTCTAATTGGCTAGGGGCATTATTTTTTCATGAATCATGAGGTCGTTTAGCCTCTAGAACCACATCAATTGGGTTTGTTTGGATTTAACTATGATTTTTCAAAGATAGACAAGAAAAACTGAAAAACTCTGTTTTCCAGAATTTGGGTTCATGTTTTGAGCAGGATGTTGATTAAGCAAATGACCTTGCCTATCCATGAAATTTGGCCAGAAGATAGTAGATCTCATAAGCGTTAAAAAGAGTCTTAGAATTTGTTAACCGGAGGTCTAGAACCTAAGTTATGAATTTTTTAAATTTGGTCATGAAAATTGGAAAATTTTGTGTCTATATTCAAGTATTAACTCATGTCCATAAATGAATAAATGAAAACTGGAAAATTCTGTGTCCATATTCAAGTATTAACTCTTCCTGTTAAATCCAACTTACTTTTTTTGGGTACAAATGTAACATCCCAAAATATGGAATTTGAGAATTAAATTCTAATATGGGATAAATTGTGGAAAATTAGCTTTAGTAAATTTTAAAGTTAATATTTGGAATTTAAGGCATATTTTCCAAAAAGTAAGGATAATTAGTAAGGAAATAAATTTTGGCCCAGATCTTTATTAGAAAATATTTAGTCGCTAAAATAAATAGATAGAGGAAGAAAAATCCTTAAATGGGATTAGGGATTATTTTCTAACACCTATCCAATATTTGCAACTTAATGAGTGAAGGACCATGTTGCAAATAGGAGTTTTTTAGAAGATTAAAGTTGGTAAAATGGTATTATTTTCAAGTAGGTCCCACAACACACACACCCCCTCTTCCATTATGCAGCACCACCTACACGTAAAACACTCCCTCCATTCATTATTTTTCGTGTAAGCCATATGTAGACTCTTTCATTGTTCATTGCACACCTCATTCCCTCAGTTAATTGGGCCCAAAACATAAGCCCTATTCCCTCAGCCCATTCGGTAAGACCAACAGGTAGTAACTATAATCTCACATTCTTTGCATAGCTATATATATGTTTTGTTTAAACCATATTGTATGTCCCACCTGTATGGGGCCAGCACCACTCGTGGCTCGATTGAGCGGAAGGGCCGACCATGGGGCTAGCTTCCCGGTGGCTAGACAGGGCCTAGTGCATTCAGTGAATTTTGATATTTGAATTACCTGAAAATGAATTTCCTAGAGCTAAGGTATTTGAAATCATTGTATGGTTTACTTGTATTGCAAGTTGCATTTTGATGTAATACTTTTCGTTTGAAATTGAATCGAAATCTTTTTGCTTTATATGTTGTGTGGACTACTTTGTTTTGGTTGATTTATATGTATTGCATATGTTAGAATTTGAGATTAACCTGTTACTCTGGGATTCATTCATTTGAATCTTAGGGCCTTCCAATAATCCAGGACGTGGACATAATAGTAAGCAAGGTTCAAGAGGCAAGGGCATAATTATCACTTGAGGCCAAGAAGGTGGTGGAGCTGATAGTGCAGCTTTATTTTGTTTCACCTTCTGTTTATCTTACACTTTGGTTTAGTTATTATTTTGAGATAGCCGCATGTGGCTACTGGGATGTATATGTATATAAATACTATGACCGGATAATAGTAGAATGCGTATGTATTGTATTGTTGTAGGGACAGACACATATATCACGAGCCCATAAATGAAATGGATGTATGAGTGAATGGTAGAGCACTAGGTTAGATATAATGCATAAGTAATACTCTGATAAAATCTAATCAGGCATAAGAGTACATGTATTTGTTAATAAGAATTTGAACCACTTTTTTAGTGTTTTCTAAAGTTCTAAATTTTTAGTAAAGCCCATTTGAACAATAGTTTTGAAATCTATGAATGGTTTGAGTTGTTGATATATTTTTTAAAGGAAAAATGTTTTAACTTTATGGAATCAAACCTGAGCCTAGTGGTTTAAATTCTTTATTTAATAATACATTGAAAGAGTTAGGAAGATGCCACTCTGTTCTGGGTACAGAACAGTAGGGTGTTATAATTAACTTACCACAACGTTAATATAAAGAGCGTTAGTCCATAAGAATTTAATCAATCTACAAAATATAAAACTAGGAGTATGAAATAATGATCAGTCTCAGACACTCAAGTAACAAGACACATATATCGGGCAAAAAAAAAGACATACATATACGTAGATGATGAGCTGTAAACTTACCATGTATTAAGACACAAATTGAGCATGGAATTGATCTAATACGATTAAAAAGTACAAGAATAATAAGTAAAAAAACATAGATTTGATGTCAGACATACCCTCATAAGTATTCTCGTGTTTTTGCAGATTTTTATCCACAAAGAGATAGCAAATTGGAAGAGCTTAGATGAAAGACAAGAAGAGAAGCCGAAAAAGCAAACGCTGGCGCCGGGCTCCAAAACTGGCGCCTAGGGCGCCAACTCTCTGGAAGCCCACTAGAAGCTAGCGCTTAGGGCGCCAAAGTTGGCGCCCGGGGTGCCAATTCTCTGGAAGCCCATTGAAAGCTAGCACCCAGGGCGCCAACTCTCTGGAAGTTCACTGGAAGCTAGCGCCCAGGGCGTCAGAAGTACAAAAGAGCTGTTATTTAAATTTTAGAAAGTTTCCAGAATCCGAAAAAGGAAAAAAAATTAAGGATCTTTAGGGGATTTGAAGCCCAATTGGACCTGGAATATAAAAAGTAAAAACCCTAGCAACCAAAACACAACTTGACGGCATTGGAGAAAGAAGATCAAAGCACCATGGCACCTTCCCCAATCTTTGAAGAACAATTCTGATTTTCATCTCTTTTCTTATTTTGTTAACCTAGTCATGCTTGGCTAGTTTTCTTTTGTAGTTAGGGCGAGGATGAACCCTATGCGAATTTAAAGTATTTGTTTGGATTCTCTATTGATCGTTATTTTCTTGATTGAATGAATTATCTTTGCTTAAAGCTTTCTTAAAGCTGATCACCTTTTAGATTGTTCGTCGGTTGGTGTATGACAATAGAGATGTTGGTGCATTTTACTAGAACCATTAATTCATCATAGAGTTGAATGACCTAGACATAGGCTTACGAGTTTATGCGATCTCATAATTCTGGTTTAAAAATAGATCTTTCCAAACAATACTAAGACATTAGGTTGTTTTCAAAGATAACGGACTAAAGTAGCATCAAGACATTTGAACTTAGTCTAACTTTAGAGAATTGATCGTCAATCGTGGGAATAATAATCGATTAAGGATTCAATTCGAATACTGGAGGAACATAGGGGGATTCTAAGCCCTAACTGTGTTTTTCTTAATTACTTATCTTTTCTAAACGTTGTTCTTGAAATTCTTGATCTTGGGTTCCTGTTCTTTATTTAATTCTTTAAATTCTGTTTGGTTACAACTCACCCCATATTCGTCGATTCATCCAACTAAAGCGAAAATAACGAATTAGTGATTGGAGTACTATTCCTCATGGGATGATCTTTTTCTCACTACTTTATTACTTATAACGACTGGTGCGCTTGCTGAAATCACTATCAGTAGGTCTGAAATAATATTCAGGAATAAATTTTGAAGTGGGGAAAATTAGAGAGAATGACTGAGGAAAAGAAATATTTATTGATAAAGATCTTAAACATTGTAATTATTTTTAAGGACAAAAAATTAAAATATAAAATTTCAATTAGGTATTTAACTCTGGCCAAACTCCATATGTTTTCTATAAATACATCTAAACTATTTAACGGTTAGTTATAAATTGATATTCTCTCTTTATATTTATATCTTTAAAAGTTACTCAAATTAAAAGAGCCTTTTAAATCTAAAGTAAGTAGAAGTCTTTCTATTTTCATGTTTTAATTATTTTAAAAAATTTTAAAAAATCACAATAAAAATTCTTATGATATATTTCTTTAAAAAATATGTGATTTCTCATGAAAAAAGTCAACATCACTGGAATCTCATTTTCTAAATAAAAGTCAATCCAATTTAAGGACAAACATATGATTGGATTTTATTGACAGTAACTAATAAGCTCCCGTGATTGCTGACAATCCATTATCATCTAGCTTCTCTATTATTGTCAAACACAATTGTAATTAGACATGGAAATAGGCTAGGCCAGGCCAAACTTTGGTTAAATAGACCTAAGCCTATAATGAAAATTTGAAGCCTGAGCCTACATGCAACTCTTTTTTTAGGCTCAGGCCTGAGCCTACATGAGACCTAGGTAAGCCTGAAGTCTTTTTACAGGCCTACTTGTAATGTAGGCCTCTAAAAAGGCCTCACATTGCAGACCTTGAGAACCATAAGTAGGCTTTAAACATATTAAAACCTAAATAAATGTAGACTTTTGGTAAGTTTCAAAGCCAACATATTTTCAAATTGTAGGCTTTAACATAAAATTAAAATAATCATAATTACTAATAACAAAAAAATGTACGTATCCATTCTAATTTAGCATTGAATATACTCATATCAGTATATTGATAAACCCAAAAATTCAACATCCTGGTGCAATATATTAAACTATCACAAAATGATAATATAACCATAATGAAAATTCTATAAAAGATCAATTAAACAACACAATAACATCAACATTAAGGCTCCATTATAGTCTCCTCCTGTTCCGATGGCTCCTACACAATAAAAGAATAATTTAAAGTAAATAACTAGTCACAACAGAAGTCCAACAAACATTCAACAAATATAAAAATAAATAAGTATACAATATTCATACCTTCAATTTTCTCTTCAATCCATATTTGTGACGAAGCCAATCCCCACCACACAAAAGAACTTCAATAGATTCTTCATTCAATCTAGCACGATATTCATCAATCACTCTTCCCCCAGCACTAAATGTGGATTCTAATGCCACAGTTGAAATAGGGACAGCTGATATATCAGATGCCATCCTCGACAAAACTTTAAATTTTGCACTATTATTCTTCCACCACTCTAAGGCACAAAAAGATGAAGATTCAGAAGAAGGGATATAAGGATCATCAGTAAGATAAGTTCCAACTCTGATTTTGTAGGAGGAATCGAATGCCTTTGATGACTGCTAAGGGAACACTATCAATATTGACTTCATCAGATGCAGAAGATGAGGAATGCAACTCTACGTACTCAAGATATAATTCCTCCAATGCATTTTTCACCTTTTCCACATTTCGTATAGCTTCACTTTCTGATTTGTATATTAAAGGGAAGCTTATCTCAATAGTCAGGAATTTGATCCTTGGATCCAAAACACTTGCAATAGCCATCAACAAATTGCATTCCCCCCAATTTTTATCAAATTTTCTTTCATAGGTTTTGCCATCTCATACATGAACAAGTCAAGAGATTCCATTGCATCATCAATCACTTGTTTCACCCGATGAACTTCAGCAAGATATAAATTAGAAGTAGGGTATTCACTACCTGAGATGACATGAGTAGCATAATTAAAAACTTCTAAGAGATGACAAATCTTCTCAATCTTTTCCCATTACTCAGGATCAGGTGCATAAGTATAATGAGGCTCTTTTTCATCATAAGCAGAAAATGCATGCTTGAATTTTATTGCAGTCGTCAACATCATGAATGTAGAGTTCCATCTTGTAGGACAATCAAAAATAAGCTTCCTTTCTTTAAAACCTTTTAACTCCACAACTTCACAAAAAGATTTTAGCCTTGCATCTGAGGCATTTATAAACTTGACACTTTCACGAATTTTGTGAACAACATCGTTAATAGTGCTAAGGCCATCCTGGACCAACAAATTTAGGATATGTGTGCAGCATCTAACATAAAATAGTTGACCACCAAGTACCAACTTATTGTTCAATGACAAATTCTCTTTCAAAGTTCTTAAGCAAGTGTAATTGTAGCTAGCATTATCAACAGAAACTGAGAATATTTTGTTCTCAATACCCCATGATCTCAAACACTTGAAAATTGCATTTGCTATATCTACTCCTCGTCTTGGAGCAGGCACTTTAACAAAACTCAAAACTCTCTTATGAAGATTCCACATATCATCAACAAAATGGCCAGTAACAACCATATATTCAGCTACTTGATGACTTGACTTCCACATGTCTGTTGTAATGCTTACCTTGCTCACTTTTTGTAATTTTTTTTCAAAGTATTCTTTTCATGTTCATACAATTTGAGGCAATCACTGCTAACAGTCTTACGAGAAACTTTTCTAAAATCCGGATTTGCATATTCAAATGCCCACATCAAAACATCATCTTCCACCATGCTAAAGGGATGCTCGTGTACCATAATAGTAGTGGTTAAGATTTCTCTCATCTTTTCATTAGGGTACTTAGTACCAGGAACAATAAAAGGATTAATTCCTGATTCACTTGGTGGAAATTGTATAGTGGTTTGTTTAGTTTGCGAGAGACAAACAACCTACGTTTATAGCAACCCAACAAATGCCTCTTAAGATGGCTAGTACTAGCTTCCTTTCCACCAGTAGCTAGCTTTTCTTTGCAGTACAAACACACTGCTTTCTTGACACCATCAAGAAGTTGAACTTCTTCAAAATCTTTCCATACCTCTAAAGTTTTTCACCGGTTTTTTGTGATAATAGAATCTTTTGCACCCCCAGTTACTACCGGTTCAGAGGCGTTGTTGTTAATGTTCACTGCATCATTTGAATGAGTTACCACAGGCCTACTAATTTGTTGTTCAGTTTGAAGTCCTTGAGGTTGAGGAAGAATAGATTCACTTATGTTGTTGTTGCTATCCATTACAGGGACTAGTTCTATATTAAAAAAAATAACAAACCAAAATAATTCAGGCCACAAAAACTACATAGTGGAAACTGTCAATTCATTAAATTAATAATTTCATGTCTCTGACTTAGAAAGCAGTAGAAACATGTGACATATAAATGTAATACTTCTTAAAAAATGTCGCAGACCTTCATTGTTGATATTAAACCTGGCCAGATAACTCGATAAAATAAATCGATCCAATCAAATAACAAACAAACAGTTCAACATAAATTCCCTAATAGTCAAAGAAACAAACAACCTGATGCGTTAAATAAATCGATCATGTAAAATAAATTCCCTGATGGTCAAAGAAATAAAAAACGGATAAAACAGTTGAACAAAAATCATGGAAAAAAATAAATTCTTTAACAAGTGATTCCATTCATCAAGCGCAAACAATGAAACATAATCCGATGAAATAAATTCCCTGATGGTCAAACAAAATTTATTTAAGATGGTCAAAAAAAGAGTGCAAACAGTGCAATCGGTGATGCATTAACAAACAATGCAATAACAAAAAAAATTGATCCCATAAAACTTTTTTAAAAAAAAATGAGTGGAAGCCTAAGAAGATAGGGAAAGATATTTGAGTGAAAAAACAAACACAGCGAGATACCTGATTTGAGTTGCAACAAAATGAGCAGAGGAATAGCAAGTGCCACGAGAATACTGGAACAGAGAGGATGAGACGACGGCTCACTTCTTTGAGTGCAAGAAGCTAGGAACCACTTAAGCCAAACCTGTTCACTGTCCAGAGACGTAGACCCTGGCTGATCTGATTGTTATTATCTTCTTAATTTGGTTTGTTAGATATCTGTTATTAGGTTTCCCTTCCTGCTGTTTGTAATCTTTCTACTTCAGTTTCCCCATCGTAAGCTAGTATCGCTGTGTCTCCGTTAGTCTGCTTACGTGATGATGTAAGTTAATTTCAGCAGTAATGAAAAGATTAGAATTGTTCCAAAAAAAAAAAAAAAGAAAAAGAATAGCAAACGGCACGCCACGAGAAAACTGGAATACCAAGCGTTTGAGTAGAAAATATTGAATAAAAAAAGTCAAAAATCAGTGGTTAATACATTAATTACCTGTTATAACTTTAAATTAAAAATTACAATATAATAATGGTTGGAAAATAAAATTAAAATATAAAACTGAAAAACATATAAATATTTTGTATAAACAGGCCAGGCCTAAAAGCTTACAGGCCAGACTTTAACAAAATAGGCCTAGCCTATTTATGCATTTATGTCTTTAAATAGGCCTTGGCCTGGCATTTTAAATAAATAGGTCAGGCCGTAGGCCACCTGATAAGGGTCTGGCCTATTTCCACCTCTAATTGTAATACAGTAATATTGAATAAGTTAAAAAAAATATAAAACTAGTAATCTATGAAAGTTTTAATTAACGAAAAAAATTAGTAATGTGATGATTATCAATATTATTAACAAAATAATCATTTTGGCTTATCATATCAACCAATATTCGAAACCATTTTTGCGATCGGCGTCTTTGGGGTGTTTATACTTTTTCACCCTGCTTAAGCGACAATACAATGTATTATTTAGGGCACATGGATTTTATCTAATTAGGCAATTACTCATTCTTATATGTGCCCGTACGTGGCTTTTGGTAAATTCCAATAGATTGGTGAAAATATTGGGACTTGCGCATGGGTGTATCATTTGTATTTGATTTGGTGAGTGTTTATGAAGCCACAAGACCGTGCTTCAGAAGCTTTTTTTGACAGGCCGAGACAAAACTCATCTAACATATTTATCTCGGTAATCATAAAAATTATTATTCAAAAGCTAATCCAAATATGCCCATGTTTATAGATAGGGGTTTGTTGAAGATTATTAAGGAGGAGTTTTCTGGACATCCAATTTCCTAAACTATTTCAATTTCTAAGAAAGAATCAGACAGGGAAAACAAGCAAAATATGCTTATGAACCATAAAAATTAAAGAAAGCAGAAGCATAGTCCAGATATATGTACCTTACAGTGAATAAATGTACATGGTTGAGTCATTTTAATTTGTCTTTTGGATTCACTCGAAGCCAATTGCTACTGGGAAACTCTACGTACAAGAAGAAAGATACACGGGGAGAGAGAGAGAGAGAGAGAAGGAATCATTAATTGATAACCACACGTAAAATAGTTGAGATGGGGTGGGAGAAAATGTAGGGAGTTTAGTCAGAGTTATTTTAGTAATAAAAATTTTATATTTTAATTTTTATTCCTTGAAAATAATTATAATTTTTGCGATATTTATTAATAAATATTATTTTGATTGGGTGCAATAGCGTCACTTGATCCATGTAGCAGACCTCACATTAAGGTTGTGTTGTTGTTGTTGTTAATAAATATTATTTTTTCTTTGTCCTTCTCCCTAATTTTCTCTTTGAAGTATTTCTACACATAGTAAATCTATGGAAGGAATTTTTACTAGTAAAATGTGTAATATCCTAAATTTGCTTATACAAATTCCAGGTATGATGTATTTGCATTTAGAGAAAAGAAATTTTGATGAAAGATTAATTTTACCTAGTTTTGTCAAAGCTTAAAATTTTGAGATAGATGTTGGCACAAATGGGACATAAGGAATTAAGGATTAATTCCTAATGCTTATTCAATATTTGCAACTAAAAGGAGTAAAGACCAAGTTACAAATATAAGTCTGGTGGAGGATTAAATAAGATCATATTGGAAAACAACTCTACAATACCTTATTTCACCAATTTGTTAAATTGAAAATTTCTTCATTCTTTCAGGCTCCAACTGATTTTGTTCTCTAATATCCATTATTCCTTATTTATTTCCATTCAATTCGGTCAACATAATAATTGGATTTAAAGTTGATGGCATAATGGAAATTTAGATCAACATTTAATGTCTTATTTTATCCATTGTTTCCACCGACTTTGGGCTTGAATTATTCATCAAGTCTTGTGACTTATGTTATCTCCATTCCGCCAGATTGTGTAATATCCATTATCCCTATTTATTTCCATTCATTTTCCGGTCAAACAAAACAAATGGAGTTGAAAACATTGGTATAATGGTAATAAAGGGAAGTATGGTGTTTTATCATTGGTCCAAGCATCCACCACCGACTTTGAGTTTGAGACATCAATTAAATCACCTTTTATTCATTCATTTTCGGCCAGGAACAGTGGAGAAAAGACAGAAAAGCTTCATATATCCCAAAAATGGCGTGAAAAATGGAAAGAGGAAAGAGAAACATAGAGTAACCGAAATCTTCTACCAAACCACCTCCGATCCAAAAACTCCCTTCACTAATATTTTACAACTATTTGTTATATTGTACATCGGGGAAATTCATTTATATTCATGGTCAACTATCAGGTAGTAACCTTAATCCTCATATACTCTGTGTGACTTGTGTATGTATGTTTTACCTTGTATATTGCATACATTTGGTTATCATTTATTTTCCAAGCGCTCTGGAACCGGAACATGCTATGTGCAATAAGAGCCTTGCTCCGTGCTGTGCCCGGTGGCATGTGCTGTGTGCTATTAGGGCCACTGCAGTCTGTGCTGTGTGCTATAGGACTGCTAGTTCTGGATTATGTTGTGTGCCTTGCTGTGTGCATGATACTGGATGCTATGTGGTTTGTGTTTTTATTCTTGATGTTTCTTACATGCATTGTTATACATTTTATATGAGATTAACGGTTATTCTGAGATTCACTTATGAATCCCAGCCCCATTTAAGTCCTCTGGCAGCTTGTCTAGAGCGGAGCGGGGAGATAGAGGTAAGACCCAGGAGCAGGGCTAGTAGGATGACAGATGATGGTGGTTTCTTTTGGATACTTGTTGTAATTATCTGGATGATTGTAGTATTTTATTTTGGCCTGTCAGGCACTACTACTTGGATTATTATATATTTTTTTATCCCTTCGGGGAAAAGTTTATCTTTCAGTATTTTTATCAGTATATTATTGTCCAAACTAATGTATGCTCTGCTGCTTATACTCTGATGTGCAACATAAATTAACCTAGGAAAAGTAAGCTAGAATTGAATATAAGTAAAGGATCACACTATCCGCCACCCGAAAGGGCGAGGCCGGTAGGTGTGTAACAAAATGTGAAGTTGTTTTACCCCTCGAACCCCTAAATTTTATATTGTCCCTTGATCCTAAATATAAAAGTATGATGAAGTGTTCACTTTAGACCAAAATATAAAATTTCAAAATCCACCTTATCTCCTTTTGGTTTTTAATATATGACATATTTAAAGAGTTGATCTTAAATATAAGATATATTTTTCCTATTTGTTATTCTTTTTCCTAATTTACACATACTAATACTCTCTCAACACTAATCAAAGAGAAAGAAGGGGGAATTAAGGAAGATGAATAGAGTGTTTTAGAGAATACATGTTGTAACATCTCAAATTTTGGGAGTGTAAAAATGTAATATTTATGGAATTAAATTATGAAATTTGGCCTTAATTATATATGAGAATAATTGTTTGGGAATTTAGGTTCTTTTTCCTTGATTTGTTTTGGGGAAAAGAATAAAAGTAAGAAATAATAAGGCCTAAAGTTATGATTAAGTTGCCAAATTTTCCTAGATTAATTACTAATCTAATTAATTAGATAAAATAATGGATTCATTAGAGAAGCATGGCCCAACTCAAAGCCCAAGTCCTATCTAACACAAACCCACCCAACAAACAATTAAAAGAGCAGCCACGTGAAGAAGCATAAAACACCAGCATGGAATCATCAATAAAATTATACACTCATTCACTCTCTCTCAGTTTCGAACCAGCGAAAGAGAGGCAGAAGCAGTTAGTTTTTGGGCCATAATAACCATTCCATTCCATACATTTTTTCGACCCATACACCAACTAAACCCATCATCCATTAACCCATCAGATGCAAACCGAAAAGAGAAACAGAACCGAAAGCAAACAAGAAAGAAAGAGAAACACAGATCACATTTATTGCAGCAGAGATAAAACCATCATTACGCAAAGCGCAGAAGGATCAGAAACCCCCTTATCTCTCGAGCCATGAGCCCCTTTATCCATCGGTCAAGCTTCTTAACTGGATCGAAGTTCTGTTATTTAAGCCTTCATCTAGATGCTTGTGTTCATTTGTTCCCTCGACATTCAGAAAAGAAAAAGAGAGGAAACGCAGAGAAGAGAGTAAGAGTTAAGAGTGGGAGAGACCGATAGAGAGAAGTGAGAAGGGAAGCAAAACATCTCTGTTTTGGGTGACTGAAAACAGAGGAGCAGTCCAGCAGATTATTCCTTCGGTTCAGGCTTGAGAACTTAAGGTTAGTGGTGAGCTTTCTTTTCCTTAAAACTCTTCCTTGTTGCTGTCAAAGAATAGGCTGAAACCGAAAAGATAAACCTGAACATAGTGCCGAAAACTGAATCCAAAAAAAAAAAAAAAAAAAAAAAAAGAACTAAAAACAAAACATTGAAGCTTTGGTCATTCACGGTCATCGGTTTTTCTGGGAAAAACTGAACTAAAACTGAACCTTAAACTACTGAAAACTTTAAAATACCGAAAACAATGTTAAAACTGAAAACTAAAACAGAAAACAGGGACTGGGTTTCATAATGAAAGAAGAAATGTGGTTGCATGTGTATATAATGGATGAAGAAAAGAAAAGAAAAACGATAGGGCCATATTTCCTGTATGTGTGTATGTGCTGTATATGTCATTGGGTTTTCCTTTCTCTTGATGTTGCCGTATGCGTTTTTCCTGTGCATGGTATCTGTTTCCTTTCCTTTTCTTCTTTTCGGCTTTTGGGTTCATGAGTGGAACCATCTGGAATTTAGTTACTGTCATGCATGGTTTTGGTAACCAAAGTAATATCTTGCTGTCAAATATTTGCTGTCATCGGTACCCTTTTGATCCTAGTTTGGGAGGCTATGTGTTAATATCAGTAGTATCATTGTCTTCCTTAATTATTTTGCTATCATCGGTCTTCATGGTTTGTATGAGGGAAACCATGCATGATATGCTAAGGAACAGTAAAAGAAAAAGAAAAAGCTCTGAATGTGTACGTAGGTTGTTGAATGAGTTGTTGAACATAAGTATATATATACATTTGTGTGTATGCCATGGAAGAGAAGAGAAGATATGAGAGAGTAAAAATATTAATAATAATAAAAATTATTGTCCTTTTCTTGGTACCAGATGTATTGAATATAAATCAACTATATGCTATTACATGGAGATTAAAGGAAGGAAGTACTACATTGTTTCCTGATAGAAATATGCTACGGTGTGTATTTTTTTTTTATCATATGCAAGTATATGTATATGTATATTTATATTCTAATTCCTTTTCTAATATATATTTATATATTTGCTATAATATATTTATATATATTAGAGTTAATACACACACACATCATATTTCAAATGCATGCCAAGGTATTAGTGGTTTTGGTTTGCATACTTTCATTGTTGTAATAATTAGTATTTACTAAAGCATGATTTAAAGTGTAATGTACATTTGTTATTGGATAAGTCCTGGGAATTTAAATAAATTAATTATTTAAAATACTAAGTTAAAAGAGAAATAATTAAATCTTGTTAGTAAAAAGAGATTGGTAAATAAATAAATGTGATTGTTAAGAAAATATAAATGAAATAACGAATTTACCAGAGGGTCATGAATGACAAGGCCCTCTATTAGGATGTTAATTATAAGAGAAATAATGTAGTGATGATATTATAGGATACCCGAAAAGTTTAGAACCAGTGCCAAAAGGGAACGTGCCACTAGCGCAAAGGTCCAAAGTACGGACGCGTACTGCAACTCTAACTCTTATATTTCTTGTATGCTCTATATGTGATGTGATGATTCATATAGTCATGGACAAAACTGGGTCTTGGGTCATGGACTG
Organism: Acacia confusa; assembly: GCA_037074495.1. Lineage (NCBI taxonomy): Eukaryota > Viridiplantae > Streptophyta > Magnoliopsida > Fabales > Fabaceae > Acacia > Acacia confusa. Next base: position 6,451,389 of record CM073504.1, on the reverse strand, counting down.
TGGCTAAGACTGGGTCTTAGGTCACTATTGTTAAATACATTCAGCTTTAATTTGAAAACGGGTTACAGTCTTGGTAATGTCGTATAGATGTTTTCCTAGCGCTGAGGACACACCGGGGCATTGCACTGGTTTATATGCAAATTATGTGGGCCTTACATGGGTTGTGTGCTATGTAGAGGCGAACCTTACATGTGCTATGTAGGGGTGAACATTACAATTGTTGTGTGCTTTGTAATTGTTGAGATATAAACTATTACATGTGTTGTGTGCCATGTATGGTTTTATGCTGAAATGTAAATGAATATCTGTCATGCATATTTTGTTATACTTGAGCATAAAGTTAACTGTTACCTGAGATTCAATGGGCATTGAATCTCAGAATTTATCCTAGCTTCAAGATTAGGAGGATTGGGAGCAAGCGAAAGGGGTAAGCAACGCGCATGAAGACTCAGGAGGAGTTATATTTTGGATTTAGACTGTGTATAACTTTTGTGGTTGAACCTTTCGGATCACTGTAACTTAATGCGTAAATCATGAACAACGTGATGAAATTATTTGTATCACATGTTTGTTCCTTCAGGAATTTTAATTAACTAGCATGTGTCTGCGTGTAATACCCAGATAATTATTATCTGGAATGTCATAATAATAATATTGTCCAATTATGAAGATTATGGTCTCAAAATCTTGTATAATTAGTAGATTGTCAAAGGAAAACACTTAGAAAATTAGATGGAATTTATTGTTAAAAATGTGAAAAATGCATTTTAAGGCCATAAAACATCCTAAAGAGAATTATGAAAAATTTTAGAAGGCATGAGAATAATTATTAAAAATTAGGAAGAATATTGTTCTTAATTTAGACAATTTAATAAATTATTTCCTTTAAAAATAAAAAGAAGAAAAATTAAAAAGTATTCTAGAACTAAAATTGACCCCATGATTTTTAATATTTTTCATAGAGCATGAATTATTAATATCAATAAAATAGTTGTGAGGAAATGATAAATTTTAATTAAGAAAATTATCAAAAATTAGTAAGGGGTTAATTTGGTAATTTTTGGGAATTTTATAAGGTTATAAAATTTAGGAAATATGAAAAATAAAATTAATCTAATCATTTATTAGAGAGGGCCGAAATTTTGGCAAGAAAAATAAAGAAAAAATGAAATGAGAATTAAAGAAAAATATCTAAGATATTTTGTAATTAAATAATATTATAATTGGGAAAAACACACAGGATAAATGACCACGGATATAAATGAAATTCTATCTAGAAAACCATGAACTAAGTTTCTAGAGTCAGAGTGTATTATAAACAAGTGGATTTTTATCTCGAAGTAGGCTGTCTCCGTAGTCATTTCTGTAACCGACGGAGCAATTAGGAGATCAGACTAAGAAGATATTTTGAAAAATTAAAGCAGATAGTAGAAATGAGAACCGATGGAAAATAATTCATAGACTGAGATCTAGGGATAAGTTGGTAAAAACCAGAGCATATTATTAATCATTGAATTTTTATCTAGAAGATGACGCTGTCCGACGTTATTTCCGTAACCGACAGCGGTTGTCCGAAAATGTTCGGCAGGCAACAGAATATCCGTAATGAGATAAAAAATTTAGATAACCCAAGTATCTTGAAAGAGGAAGAAAAGACCTTCAGGGTATTGCCTCCGGAATTTTGAGATTTTCCAAAATTACGCGATTCGGACACCGAACAGGGACTGTATCGGTAGAAACCTTCTTAAGCAAGTGTGTGACATCACCTTGATGACTAAGGATGACATCATCTTTGAGAGGTGTATGGCCAAGATCTTGCCATCTCAAAGAAGTGCGATCTAACGGCCAGAAACTGATCAGACAAAGTTCAAAGGAATTACCAAAATGCCATTGCCTTTTTCTATAAATAGCCTTCCATTCTCCTTCATTTTCTCACCAATTCCTCTTGCAAATTTCGAAATTTTTGAGTAGAGAAGGAAAGAAGAGCTCTGGAGAAAGTTATAGCAGGGTCCTAGGATATCTGAAATCACGAACCGCTGTTTCCGCCGTCGTATCGCTGTCAGACGTACCATAATTCGACGAAAGTGTCAGATATCGTCAACGGAGGTACGGACGCGTATTGTAACCTTAACTCTTATGCTTATGGTATGCTTATATGTGATAGATGATTTCATAGACTAAGACTCCGTCTTAGATCACTGGTTATACATTCAGCTATATACGGGTTATAGTCTTGATAACGCCGTTGAGTTTTCCTAGCGCTGAGGACACGATGGGCCGTCGTGGCACTGGTTATGTACAGACATGGGTTTAACTTTACATTTGTTGTGTGCTTATGTATTGTTGTTGTGATAATCTTGCATCTGTTGTGTGCTTTTGTAATGATTTGCTGCTGTAATGTTATGAATATCTGTCATACATATATTGTTTACATAAACATGAGGTTAACCGTTACATGAGGTTCAATGGGCATTGAACCTCAGCTCTTACTATAGTATCAGGGTCTGGAGGACCGAAGGTTGATGACAAGGGTAAGCAGCCCGTTTGAAGACACGGCCGAAGATGCCTACTTTTAGGATGCATCTTATATTTAGTTAAATGTACCGTTATCTTGACTATCTAGAGACATCATGGATGTAATACGTATCAGTTACTCAAGTACATGCTCTACTCTGATAAATATATATTATTCCGCTTTCAAAAATGGGGTGTTACACTGCGCATATGAAATCAGTTACTCAGTCGTCCAAACGCCTAAGTACGCTCTTTGTTGTATTCTACTCTAATTTGTTAACGCCTACACTTTGATAAATATACGTGAATTAGTCTAATAAGAACCCTAGAGCCATAATTGGACTCCATAATAGATTTAGGAAATAGGGGCGTTACACATATCATACTAACAAATTTAACTATCTTTCTTAATCTAATCAAATATACCAAAATAGGTCTCATATTAAGGACCTAGTGGAATAATGTTTTCCACAAATTATCTTTATTAATTGCATATGTTAAATGAAATTTTCAATTTTTCATCAAGAGAGTGATTCCAATACACATAAGTAAATAGAGAATTTTAGAGGAAACCAAAATGCATCTATTGTAAATGACTAACTTAATTATTTTTCTTAATATTTATTAATTAGTTAGGTATTTTTTTACATAACAACATTTGAACTCCATAAAATACACGATGGAATTGTGGACCCATTCCAATCAATATAAATTCTTATATATATATATATATATATATATATATATATATATATATATATATATATAATGAATAGACTGATTCATTCAAAACTTTATGCAAATATGGATCACCACACTAATTCTTGTCAGTATTAGTATAAAATATAAAAAAACCATAGAATGCTAAAATGTTCACAAATCTTAAACATTGCGCTTCATCTTAAATGAGGACACATGCAAAAGAAAGAAGATTCCAAAAGGCTTTAATAATTTGAAAACATAATGACAACATTTTGATTAATATAATACGCCATTGTTTTGTGAATTATTAAAAAATTAGGATTCATGTACGATAATCAATAGTATAATGTGTTGGTTGGGAGCAAGACATATGAACTTGCACTCGCCTCAACAAAGTTGGCCTCCCCTTATAGTATAATACGCCATTGTTTAACTTGTAAGATTGCTGGTTAAATAAATGACGTACTCTCTTTGGCTTTTTTTTTTAAAAAAAAAGAAGTTATACTGCCTATTTAATCCTATTTATATTTTTATATCCTGAAAAGTTTAGATGAATTGGGTCGCTGTGACTCACCAAGGTCAGGGCATGCCTCCAAGTTTAAAGAGGTTACGGAGGTATTTATAGAGCGCCCACTAACAAAGTTCTCACATCGGTAAGATTTGAACTTACAACTTTATAGTTATGAACCAATATATTTATTAACCGGACTAACCTTTATTGGCTTATATATATTTTACTTCTAATATGTTTCATCAAAATTAATAAAAACTATAAACATCATTAATTATATATTAAAATTTAACAATTTTTCAATTTTACTCGTATTTAATGCAAACTATGTATCATGAGAATAAAATCTACACAATAATAAAATAAAGATAACATTTTTCTTTCATATAAAAATTTTAAGAGTAAAATACTCTGACCACCCTCCTATTTTACCTTAATTACATAGACCTTCTCTCTATTTTGGAAACCCATATAAACCTCCCTTAAAAAAAATGTATGCTACACAAACCTCCCGTATATTTTAAAATTCTATTTCTATCCATCCAAACCATAGTTGGCAGTTAAATTTTACTTTTGAACATTTTTTTTTACCAAAATGTCCCTATTTTCTATTTTATATATATATATATATATATATATATATATATATATATATATATAAGTAAAATACTCTGACCTTCATCCTGTTTTGCCTCAATTACACAGACCTCTCCTCTATTTTGAAAACATACATTTAAGTATAAACAATTAACTCTATTAAGAATATTCCTAAAAGATTCTAAAAATTTATTTTTTAAATAAAGTTTATATAAAAATAAAATTTATTTACTATTTTACTCTTAATACTAAATCCCTAGTTTTACTTTTATCTTATGCATATTTATTTTGCCTTTCATATTTTGACTAAAATTGCTTTAAAGAATTTTTTTTTTTTATCTGTTCATTAATTTCTATTTTTATCTTTACAAATAGTTATTTGTTTGATGATTTTAGCATCGGTTAATGTAAATATCACAAACTTTGAATATTCAAATAAGTTTTTAAATAAACATGTGCTTGATCAAATGTGTTTATAAATATTTGTGAAAAAATATTAAATTATAAATTTAAATGACATATACAAACTCAAACTTATATAGTTTATTATATTTGATAAAAATATATGCGTTTAATATATATTTGAAGTCAAAATTAATCTATAATATCAAAACAAATAATTTTTTAAAAAAATTAGAAATTTATATGTATAATACTAAAGAGGGACATTTTGGTTATAAAAAAAAGTTCAAAAGTCAAATTTAACGTCCAATTAACGGTTTGAGTAGATGGAAATAGAATCTTAAAATATAAGGAATGTTTGTGTAACACACATTTTTTTAGAGAGGTTTATATGGGTTTCCAAAATAGAAAGGAGGTATGTGTAATTAAAATAAAATAGGAGGGTGGTTAGAGTATTTTACTCAAATTTTAATGACGTAACTGATGAATAAGATAAAAAAAAACATTCTCTCTATTATAAACATGACCAAAGAAATAATTTTCAGAATGGGTTTTATTCTTTATATATTATTTTGGAGCTGTTTGGACATATAATGCTTTTTGTTTCATTTGCACTCCTAATTGATTATATGCATGCATTATCTTTCGTTATATTTTCTTGTACATTTTCTTTCCTTTTTTTTTTACGTGTTATCTCTCTCACTTATCTTTTCTATAAAATAACGGTATGAATAAGAATTACATTTATGATATATTTATTATCTTTAACTAATTTTAAACGGTTTCTTCATCTGTATAATTTGACTATTTGTAGCTTATAAAAAGGATTAGAGGAGTAAAAATTTAATTAAAAAATTATATGCATCAATGAAAAAATGTTGCCCTTACTAACTACATTATTTCAGCATAATATTAATTTATAATTTCTTATTATCCTTATTAAATATGAGCATATATGAATATATATATATATATATATATATATATATATATATATATATAATACTCCTTAAAACTACGAAATATACCTTATAAAAAAGCCAAAAACACATGTAAGATGTAATATAAGCCTCCAAAATTAATTGTCTCTTTACCATAGCGGCATCTCTTTTCGGAAGATACTTGAGTCTCCCCATCTTTTGTTTCGTACTAAAGGTTCCTCTATCTCATATAATAAGATAATAAGATAAGATGAGATAAAGAATAAAAAAAGGGTAAAGTGCAAAAGTACACATAAGCATTTTTTCAAAATTGCATCCAATACCAAAATGCTTTTTTTAGTGGAAAATGTACCCATGATTTAAAAAAACAGAGCAAAAATACCATGACCGTTAGATTCCTTTAACTGACGTTACTTGTAATGTGAAAAATACCAAAATGACCCTAAACTAAAAAAAATTTCATCCCAAAGCTAACTCATCCTCTACTTGTAACCTTGCAGATGAAGAGATTTTCATTGGAGTGCTTGTCCCCTGCTTTTAGACCACTGCTCATCATCTGTTGGAGCAACGAGAACCAGTACAAATATGAGGAATGGCACAATCGCAAGCCGACCTATATTAAACTCAACTTCTAGATAGCCATATGTAAATCGAGTCAAGTCATATACTAGATCATGCATCACAAATACTTTGAGAATTTTATAAATTGATGATAGTATAAAGTGATTAATAAATAGAATGCCAATACTCAACAAATCTAGTACTACACAAACACAGCAATCTCAAGCAAATGCCAAGGCTTGTACCATCTTCAGTTCCTACCAGAGAACAACCACGCAGGGCTGATAATGGTGAACGGTGTCCGACATAGAGCTTGAGAAAGTGTGGAATGCTTGTCGTCAATGAAGAAAAATGGATCCTTGAATCCATTCTAAACAGGCTCGCAAAGGATGGATTCATTGATTTAGATCAACAAAGTGGATGGAGGCAGAGAATTATTGACATCGATGGTGGAGTTTTTCGTCAACCCAAAGAACCCAGATCCTACATCTTTCTTCTCATCATCAAGATTAGAGTTTCTTGTCGATGGGCTTGGAATGAATGTGGGGTTTTGACTGGAGGGGTAAACGGCGACAGAAGCAGAGAGACTACGAGATAAATAAGGAACATAATGGCTGATGTAAAAACAAAAGCTTGACCTTACAAACAATAAAATGACAGAATTGAAGCTTCTGTTCCATAAAGATCTGTCCTTTAAGTCCTTTATCTCTTGGTGGTGGATGATGCTGCCGGCGAGAGAGGAAGAAGCTTCTATTCAAGTTGTCGTCGCCGTTGGTGGGTGAAGCTGCATCGGAATCTGAGATGAAAATTATCTGAAAAGACTAAGTTGCTGCATTTCTTGCCGGACATTGTAAAGTAACGGTAATTAACTATCCTGGTCTTCCTAATGATCCTGGATATGATCTGCATCGGTCTCAGATATGATTTAATTACCTATTATAATTGAAAATAAATATTTGCCTGAGATGATTTTATCCATTATATATTCTTGGAGTTTCTACTTTGCAGTCAAACGGTCCAGGATCCGTGCTTAGCTTTAAAACAGGCTCATTACCATTCTCAAAGCATATTGTTGAAGATACTAAATACTTTAGCATTTAGTATTTAGTATTAGTCTTGCTGTCAAGTGTTGGGTTAAAGGAATGGATCATGGCAATATGGGCTTACACATTGGATCTGTCTATTTGCTTTCTATGTCAGTGTTTCGCTGGGACTGAGAATGGGCTTCATGGCTGTTACTCCTTGCTTCTTGCGTGAAGACTGTGTTTTCATTCTCAGTTTGCATCTGGACGTGTAAGGAATATAAGGGTGAATAGACTTTATGTGGGGATTATTTGGGCTGCATAATTTGGGCCTGCCAGACTGATCCTGCGTTTTGGGCCAACATGCTCATTGTGCTGATCCATTTGCTGCTGCACTTGTTGGCTGGTGTAATATGAATCTGTTTTACTTCCATTTATCCTTTGTTAGCGCTGTCGGCTTCTCATTACGTGGGCCCAAAATGAGTTGGGATAAATAGGAAGCCTATTCTTTTCCTCAAATTATTTTTTCTAAGCGATAAAATATTAATCCTATAATATTTAGGCCTAAAATTACCACTTACAAATATTTCTTAATTTTATTCTTTTTCCGAAATAAATTAAGGAAAAATAGACCTTAATTCCCAATAATTATTTTAGGCTATAAAATATCATCTCCAAAATATTTAGGTCAAAACTTGTTCCCTAATTATTTGTCCTTAATTTATGAAAAATACGCCTTAAATTTTAATTTCTTAATTTTTTTTTTAAAATTCATCAAGGCCAAATTTTCCATAAATAAATCCTTAATTCCCAAAGTCCAAAATTTGGGATGTTACACAATTCTTTGAAAATTTTAAGGTTTTAATTTACGTTTTTAACTATATTCAATTCCTTCTTAATCATCTTCTTAAACAATGTTACTAACTGTCTTTTGTTCTTATTTTTCATATTTCCAGTAGGATCTAGTCGAAATGGGCTTGTTACAAAAGAAGAGGAATGTTAGTTATGTTGTTATTGGCCGGGTGGGAATCCGATGAAGACAAGGTGAATTGGTATATATGTTCATTTAGGTTCTGTACACTGTATTTATAACTCATTGTATGTATTTGTAACTTATCTAGTTTATTATATTATTACATTCATTTATTATTAGGTTTGTATTGTAATAGCTAGTAACAAGCTATATTCATTACGATGCCACAATATAACTCATGCTCTGGTGAATAATATTTGTATCCATTTCCAATTCAATTATAGTAATTTATAAAGGATTGTTCATATATATATATATATATATATATATATATATATATATATATATATATATATATATATATATAGCTTGTAGTTTAAAGTACTGTCTTTTAGATGCTGGATTGTGTGGCGAATTTGTTTTGAACAGGGGAAAATTCCACTTTTAAAACTGGTGTATTTAATGTCTGGTCTTAAAAGTCAGACTTTTTAGAGCAGACGTTATTCCTTACAGTCTTAAAAGTACTAATAATAATGTAAAAAAGACCAACATTTAAGACTAGTGTATTTAATGTCCAATCTTAAAAGTCAGACTTTTTAGAGCGGACGCTATTCCTTACGATCTTAAAAGTACTAATAACGTATAAAAAAAGACAAACGTTTAAGACCGAATTTATTAATTATGTTCGTTCTTAAAAATAATATTTTTAAGACTGGTGATATGTTATAGTAAGGTTTTATTTTATTTTATTTTGAGACTGGTGCATATGTTTGTCCGGTCTTAAAAGTTACACATTTTTAAGACCTGATGTTATTTGGTCCGATCTTAAAAGTGGTATATTTAAGACTGGACCATTTATTGTCCAGTCCTATAAATTCTAGTTTTAAGATTGAAGAAAATATATGTAAGTTCTATATAGTGCGATTTTTAAGACCTATTGTTTCTTACGTCTGGTCTTGAAATACGTCTTTAAGATTGGTTCTCCGGTCTTAAAAGTTACATACTTTTAAGACCGCCTGGAATGAGACCGATCGCTGGTCTGGTCTTACAGGGCGTCTTTTGTCCGGTCTTAAAATATTTTTTTGTACCTGTGATTCTTATATGTGCTCGTGGCTTTTGGTAAATTCCAATAGATTGGTAAATACATTGGGATTTGGCATGGGTGTATCATTTGTATTTGATTTGGTGAGTGTTTATGAAGCCACAAGACCATCTTTTAGAAATTTCTTTTTCATAGGACGAGACAAAACTCATGTAATATATTTATCTTGGTAATCATAAAAACTATTATTCAAAAACTAATCCAAACATGCACACGCTTATAGATAGAGGTTTGTTGAAGATTATTGAGGACAGAGTTTTCTGGACGTCCAATTTCCTAACCTATTTCAATTCCTAAGAAAGGAACGAACAGGGAAAGCAAGAAAAATATGCTTATGAACCATACAAATTAAAGAAAGCAGAAACATAGTCCAGATATATGAACCTTACAGTGAATAGATGTAGATGGTTGAATCATTTTAATTTGTCTTTTGGATTCACTTGAAGCCAATTGCTACTGGGAAACTTGCAAAGAAGAAAAATATACGGGGGGAGAGAGAGAGAGAGACAAGGAATCATTAATTGATAACCACGCGTCAAATAGATAGTTGAGATGAGGTGAGAGAAAATGTAGGGAGTTTAGTCAGAGTTATTTTAGTAATAAAAAATCTATATTTTAATTTTTATTCCTTAAAAAATAATTATAATTTTTAAGATATTTATTAATAAATATTATTTTAGCTAAGTACAATGGCGTTGCTTGATCCATATAGCCGATTGTGTTGTTGTTGTTGTTAATAATAAATATTATTTTTCTTTATCCTTCACGCTAATTTTCCCTTTAAAGTATTTCTACACATAGTAAATTTGTGGAAGGAATTTTTACTAGTAAAATGTAAAATTGTTTTCCCACTCCAAACCCTTAAATTTCATATACTCCCTTTGATCCTAAATATAAAAGTATGATGAAGTGTTCTCTTTAGTCCAAAATATAAAATTTCAAAATCCACCTTATATCCCTTTGGTATTTAATATAGGACATATTTAAAAAGTTGACCTTAAATATAAGATATATTTTTCCTATTTGTCATTCTTTTTCCTAATTTACACATACTAATATTCTCTCAACACTAATCAAAGAGAAAGAAGGGGGAATTAAGGAAGATGAATAGAGTGTTTTAAAGAATACATGTCATACTAACAAACTTAACTATCTTTTTTAATCTAATCAAATATACCAAAATAGGTCTCATATTAAGGACCTATTGGAATAATTTTTTCCCCAAAATATCTTTATTAATTGCAAATGTTAATGAGATTTTCAATTTTTCATCAAGAGAGTGATTTTGATGCACATACGTAAATAGAGAATTTTAGAGGAAACCAAAATGCATCTATTATAAATGAAAAACCATAGAATGCTAAAATGTTCACAAATCTTAAACATTGCGCTTCATCTTAAATGAGGACACATGCAAAAGAAAGAAGAGTCGAAAAGGCTTTTAATAATTTCAAAACATAATGACAACATTTTGATTAATATAATACGCCAATGTTTTGTGTATTATTAAAAAATTAGGATTCATGTCTGATAATCAATAGTATAATGTGTTGGTTGGGAGCAAGACATATGAACTTGCACCCGCCTCAACAAAGTTGAACTCCCCTTATAGTATAATACGCCATTGTTTAACTTATTAGATTGCTGGTTAAATAAATGACGTACTCTCTTTGGCTTTTTTTTTTATTATTATTTATTAAAAAAAGTTATACTACCTATTTAATCCTATTTATATTTTTATATCCTAAAAAGTTTAGATGAATTGGGTCATTATGGCTTACCAAGGTCAGGGCATGCCTCCAAGCTTAAAAAGGTTATAGAGATATTTATAGAGTATCCACTAACAAAGTTCTTATATCGGTGAGATTTGAACTTACAACCTTATAGTTATGAGTTAATCCATTTATTAATTGGATTAACCTTTGTTGGCTTATATATATTTTACTTCTAACATGTTTCATCAAAATTAATAAAAACTATAAACCTCATTAATTATATATTAAAATTTAACAAGTTTTCAATTTTATTCGTATTTAATGCAAACTATGTATCATGAGAATAAAATCTACACAATAATAAAATAAAGATAACATTTTTCTTTCATATAAAAATTTTAATGACGTAACTGATGAATAAGATAAAAAAAGCATTCTCTCTATCTTATAAACATGACCAAAGAAGTAATTTTCAGAATTCTTTATATATTATTTTGGAGATGTTTGGACATATAATGCTTTTTGTTTCATTTTCACTCCTAATTGATTATATGCATGCTTTATCTTTCGTTATATTTTCTTCCACATTTTCTTTCTTTTTTTTTCTTGTTATCTCTCTCACTTATCTTTTCTACAAAATAACGGTATGTTTAAGAATTACATTTATGATATATTTATTATCTTTAACTAATTTTAAACGATTTCTTAAACTGTATAGTTTGATTATTTGTAGCTTATAAAAAAGATTAGAGGAGTAAAAATTTAATTAAAAAAAATTATATGCATCTATGAAAAAATGTTGCCCTTATTAACTACATTATTTCAGTGTAATATTAATTTATAATTTCTCATTATCCTAATTAAATATGAGCATACACACACACACACACACACACACACACACACACACATATATATATATATATATATATATATAATACTCCTTAAAACTACAAAATTATACCTTATAAAAAAGCCAAAAACACATTAAAGATGTAATATAAGCCTCCAAAATTAATTCTCTCTTTACCATAGCGGCATCTCTTTTCGGAATATACTTGAGTCTCCCCATCTTTTGTTTCGTACTAAAGGTTCCTCTATCTCGTATGATAAGATAAAACGAGAGATAAAGAATAAAAAAAAGGGTAAGGTTATTTTCAAATTGCATCCAACAACAAAATGTTTTTTTAGTAGAAAATGTACCCATGAGTTTTCAAAAACAAAGCAAAAATACCATGACCATTAGATTCCTTTAACTAACGTTACTTGCAAGGTGAAAATACCAAAATGACCCTAAACTAAAAAAAAAAAAAAAATCCCTCCCACAATCAACTCATCCTTTGCTTTTACCTTGCAGATGAAGAGATTTTCATTGCAGTTGCTTGTCCTCTGCTTTTAGACCACTGCTCTTCATCTGTTGGAGCAATGAGAACCAGTACAAATATAAGGAATGACACAATCGTAGGCCGACCTATATTAAACTCAACTTCTAGATAGCCATATATAAATCAAGTCAAGTCATTTACCAGATCATGCATCACAAATACTTTGAGAATTTTCTAAATTGATGATGGTATAAAGTGATTAATAAATAGAATGCCAATACTCAACAAATCTAGTACTACACAAACAAAGCAATCTCAAGAAAATGCCAAGGCTTGTACCATCTTCAGTTCCTACCGGAGAACAACCACACAGGGCTGATAACGGTGATCGATGTCCGACATAGAGCTTGAGAAAGTGTGGAATGCTTGTCGTCAATGAAGAAAAATGGATCCTCAACTCCATTCTAAACAGGCTCGCAGAGGATGAGTTCATTGATTTAGATCAACAAAGTGGATGGAGCCATATAATTATTGACATCGATGGTGGAGTTTTTCATTGACTCAAAGAACCCAGATGCTACATCTTTCTTCTCATCTTCAAGATTAGAGTTTCTTATTGATGGGCTTGAAATGAATGTGGGGTTTTGACTGGAGGGGTAAACGACGACAGAAGCAAAGAGACTACGAGATAAATAGGGAACACAATGGCCGATCTCAAAAACAAAAGCTTGACCTTACAAACAATAAAATGACGGAATCAAAGCTTCTATTCCATAAAGATCAGTCCTTTAAGTTCTTTATCTCTTGGTTGTCGATGACGTTATCGGCGAGAGAGGAAGAAGCTTCTATTCAAGTTGTTGTCGCCGTTGGTGGGTGAAGTTGCATCGAAATCTAAGATGAAAATTAGAGATAAAGAGGGAGCCACGAATCGAAGAAGATAAGGGCATTAAAGGAAATTATAAAACTTAGGCTATTTTTTTAATAGTATGGGCCTTGCATCAAAAAGTAACATTAGTGAAGGGTATTTTTGCTCTATTTTTGAAAGCTCATGCGCACATTTTCCACTAAAAAAGCATTTGATGTTGGCTATAATTTAGAGAAAAATTTATGTGTACTTTTGTACAATAACCCTAAAAAAACCAAAGATTGAAAAGAGACCCTTCCCCGTTCCCTTTATTTTTTTATTTGAAAAAACGAACGTGCATTTTCAAGAAAAAAAATAGAAGCTAAAATTCAAGATAAATCATATAATATAATAGAAACCAGAGTAGCATTAATACCCAAAAAAAAAAGAGTAGCATACAATAATCTATATAATAAATAAATTCATAATAAGTATAACAATCAACATAATAACACCACAAAATATGAATTTTAATGAAATGACATCATATGACTATGAATAATTTGAAAATGTATTAGACTTTTTAATGGGTACATTTTATTTTTTATCAATTCTTACATTTTTTTCAGTCTTTTTTACATCAGGCACAAATAATTAAGGTCCAGTTTTTCTGAACTTTAAGCCAATTGCATATATGCTCTTTGATTAAAATTTAAATTTAATCTCCATCAGGTTTTAATTTTTAACATTAAACCTTTGTCGCATTGAACCTTTAATAAACATTTGTTGTTATTCAATCATCATAAAACATATCTTTTTAATGCGCAAATTTGTCCCTGAAGTTTTCGCTGATATGCAAAGTTGTTTGAAAGTTTTTTTATGTTTATTGTTACTTTGGAAGTTTTAAAACATAACAATATTAATTATCCCATACCGTTAAACAACTAACAACGATTTTTAAAAAAATGACGTTAACATAAACATTTTAAGGTAAGGGGCAACATTAAACTTGAAAAAATTTCTAGGCTAACTTTGGTCCTCATCAAAAGCTTTTGAAGAAAATTTATACCTTATGCCTGAAAATTAATAAGTTCAATTTAGCAATTCACAAGTCTCTATTATCAAGTTAAAACAAAACCTTTTTAATAAAATTGCACTCTTCAATAAACCTTTGTTATTATTCAATCACTTGATAACAAACAATCTTAAAAATCAGTGACAAGTTCAATTTAGCAATTCACAAGTCCAAGCTATTTGTTAAACCCGCAGGCCCAAACCAAAATGAACTGAAGTACACTAGATTTTTTTTTTTTTTTTAAAGTACACTAGATTCATTATCATTGAATGAATGAATTACAAAGAAGGGAGGCTGAATATTTATAGACAGTCAATATGCTGGGAATCCTCATTCCATACTTTCCTTCATGTACTTCTTAAGTGTTTGTCCTTCTAAGAAGCACATAAAGAAATATTGATAACATTTTTTTCTATTTTTCATATATTTTATTTATTTAGATTAAATTATATGATGTATCTTGAAACATTTTTTGCAACCATTATTTCAAATTCATTAATTTCCAAGATACTGGTGTTATAGAAAAAAAAATATTTCTAAATGTAGGACTGAAAATTAATTAACTTGAGATATTAGGTGAAGAAAATATTTTAGGATGCAACATATAATTTAATCTAAATAAAAAAAATGCTATCAATATTTATTTATGTGCTTCTTAGGAGGACAAGCACATAAAGAAAAGTAAGGAATAAAGAAGAGAAGACAAAAATCATTACGAAGGAAAGAATCCTCATTCCATGGTTTTCTTTGTGTTTCTTAGGTGCTTGTCCTCCTATGTACAAAGAACAAAAAGAAATATCACTTTATATATATATATATATATATATAATTTGTTTAGATTAAATTATATGTTGCATCTTAAAATATTTTTTTACATCCAGTATGTCAAATTAATTAATTTTCAGTCCTACATTCAGAAATATTTTTCCTGTAAAATCAGTATTCTAGAAATTAATTAATTTGAGATACTGAGTGCAACAAATATTTAAGGATGTAGCATATAATGTAATATAAATAAATAAAATATATAAAAAATTTTAAATTTTAAAAAATTCTATCAATATTTATTTATGTGCTTTTTAGGAGGACAAGCACCTACAAAGTACACAAAAAAAAAAAAAGTATGGAATGAGGATTCTTTCCTTCCTAATGATTTTTGTCATTGCTTCTTTATTCCATGCTTTTTTTTTTTTTTTTTTTGTGCTTCTTAGGTGCTTATCCTCCTAAGAAGCACATAAGAAATATTGATGGACTTTCTTTTAATATTATATATATTTTATTTATTTAGATTAAATTATATGTTGCATCCTGAAATATTTTTTGCATCCAATATCCCAAATTAATTAATTTTCAGGCCTACATTTTGAAGATGGAATATCACCTAGAGGGGGGTGAATAGGTGATTAAAAAAAAAATTAGAGGCTTAATCGAAATTTTGGCAATTAACGCAAAATGCTAGCTAAGCAGAAATTTAAAGAAGAATGGACACGAAGCAATTTATCCTAATTCGGTCTAATCCTGACCTACGTCCAGTCCTCAAGAACACCTCGGGATTTTTCACTAACTTTCCAAAAATTACAAATACAACTTGGGATGATCCTCACTCTCACAGACTCACTCCCCCTTACTACTTGTAATCATACACCCACACTTAAGGTTTCACAACCTTAAGATTTTACAACTGAATGAAATGAATGTTTAAATAACTCCTCACGAGTGAATAATGAATGACCACTAAAGTACAGGGAAATATCCGAAGATATTGGAAGTAATGAAACTGATAGAAATAATAACTCAGAGTAAATGCGTAGAGTTTCGATAGGTAGCTGAATTGAATTCTTCTTCAATTTATAATGACCTTGTACTCTAGCCGTTGTTTTTGTTTTGATACACCCGTTGCGAAACCGTGGCAGGTAAAGGTAAAATGACCGTTGGCGTTTTGGTACCGTCTACTAGCAGTTTGAATTTCTTGAAGAGCTGCTTGTCCAACATTCTTATTCCTCAAGAGAATATTTTCGCTTAACATATTTTGACCGTTAGAGTTCTGAAAGAATGTTGTCACTCTTTGCCTTTTCATCCTGATACGATTCTGCTGTAATAAATGATGACATCATCTGGCTTTTATCTTACCATAAGAATTCCTGATATTTCCATGATAAAATAAACTTGAAATATGGTTAGTAATAGATAGTGTAATGTAATCTTAGTAGGAAACATGAATCAGATTCACATTGGTTAGATACAGAGATGATCTCAAAAGCTACGTGAAAAATATATCAAATTAAACCCTGTCAACCTCGAGGTTCATGTTCAACCTCGAGTTTAGAGAACCAACCTCGAGGTTATGATTCTGAAGCATTCTTGGTGACTGAAGCAAATAACCTCGAGTCACATATTCTACCTCGAGTTTTACAGTAACCTTGAGGTTTACTTAACTACCTCGAGGTTCAGTATGACAAATCCTAGGGAGTTGATCGGAGACTTGATGAGCTCAACCTTGAGGTTTAGTTTCAATCTCGAGTTTCTAATTAACCTCGAGGTTAACTATCCTGCCTTGAGGTTTTGACTATTTAAATTAAGACCAGAGTTAGCAAAGGATGTAGGCTCAACCTCGAGTCACAGTATTAGCCTCGAGTTTTGGACTAACCTCGAGGTTAGAATTCAAACCTTGAGGTTGACGCGAAGAAGATTCAGAGTATCGCTGAGACTTTGAACCTCGAGGTTTAGTTGTAACCTCGAGTTTCACTGTAACCTCGAGGTGATACCCTCAACCTCGAGGTAATTTATCAGCAACCATCTAATCCCATTTTTCATGACTTGACAAATAAACTATTTTTCTTTGTAATGTTTAGTCATCATCAAAAGATAGA
Source organism: Acacia confusa (assembly GCA_037074495.1). Taxonomy (NCBI): domain Eukaryota; kingdom Viridiplantae; phylum Streptophyta; class Magnoliopsida; order Fabales; family Fabaceae; genus Acacia; species Acacia confusa. Next base: position 6,434,235 of record CM073504.1, on the reverse strand, counting down.
ACTAACACATTTAGAATTTTTTTTCCTATAACACCGTTATCCTAGAAATCAATTAATTTGAGTTACTGAGTGTAAAAAGTATTTCAGGTTGCAGTAGATAATTTAATCTCATTAAATAAAATAATAAAAAAATGTCATCAATATTTTTTTATGTGCTTTTTAGGAGGATAAGCAACGAAGAAGTACATAAAGAAAAACATGGAATGAGGTTTTCATCAAGAAAAGCATAGGATGAGGATTCTTTCCTTCCCTTCCCGACATATGTTAATATGTTTGTGTGAGTCTTCAGAAAAGTATTCTTTTACAGTGAGACTGTGTGTGTGTCCGTGTGTGTCTATATATGCATCTATAGCTTTGATTTTGAATCAAGTTGTGGTTTGCTACAGCTAATCCAGGAGCATAAGCTTATAACATCTCTATCAAGTTATGGAGTATCTTAGTTTTTATAAGGTAAGACTTAACAATCTTTTTTCAGACACCTTTACATTTACCAAATTCTTGTTCTAGTTATTGTAATTATAGCTTATTGTGAGAGTTTAATGATAACATTTCCCATTCCAATACTGTGTTTTTTTAGCTCACAAGTTCTGGAAAGGGCTTCAAAGTAATCAAAACAGAGGATGCTGACCCCAAACTGGCTACGGGGAAAACTGACGTCCTTCCATCTAAAGGTTTGTTATGTGTTTCTTGTGTTGGCACTCTTATTTATTTTGTTTTTGAATTAAAGGGAAGGTTTTTAAGAGGTAATAAGTGGGATTGAACATGCGATCTCTCACTTACAAAGAAGTTTTCATGTCACTAGAATACAACATCTCTGACGTTGGAGTGATAAAAGAGCCCAGTTTGTCTACACTGTTGGTGAATTACTATGCTGACTGGGATCCTTTCAAAGCAACCTCTACACCAATTTACCAAACTGCCACTTTCAAAATGGTGAGAGAATTTGATCTATGCATTCTTTTTTTCTTTTTGTTTTGGTTCAAGACAAAATAATATTAAGTAAAAACAAGTTTTACAAGTTATATATATTTGAAACACGAACATGAAAACTAGAAAACTTTAAGAAAAGAAGGCAAAGATATGCCAAGGCTAGTCAATGTATGGGATGGTGGAGCCGCAATACGGATGAAGCATTTATTGACACAATAGACCGTGAGAGGAGGCTTGGAATCAGCTATATGTTATGAGGCTAGACCTATATGAATTTAGAATAATGAGACTCTTAATGATTTAGAAAGGAGAGCAAGACCGGATGCTGATTGAGATTTCCCCTAGAATTCTTTGAGAGAAGAATCCTTAATGGCATATGATGCCATGACATCAATGATGATTCATGCTTTTATATTTCTAGAGGATAATATTCTAACCTTCTACATTGAGTGAGAACAAGGAATCAGATAAAGAAGGCAAATACCCATCTGTATAACCCAAAGATGAGTCATTATATGTGATCAATTTATGCTAATTATTAAGCTCTTTACTACTAATTGTGCATTAAATTATTCTTTTTTCATATTGTATTTTTCATCTATGTATGTTTTTCTTTCATGCAGAAATCTGCTACAGAATTTGGCGATTATGGCTACTCTAGAAGTGCAAATCCTACCCGGAATACTTTGGAAGCATTAGCAGTTCCTTTTATAATCTGTTTATTCTTTCTATATCCTATTCTTTTTTCCCCCTTTCACTCTTAATTTAACTTATTTTGTATTCTCAGTTTATTAGCAAAGCTTGACAACGCAGACTATGCCTATTGCTTCAGTTTTGGAATGTCTGCTTTGACTGCTGTTTGTGAACTTGTTAATCCTGGTACACTTCTTCATCATTTAGTCTGTTTCAATCTTTTTAACTCAAGTGCAAGTTATTAACATAAAAGTTAAAAAAAAAAAGATGATTATATGCTCAATATCATCTCCCCACACACACATACACACTTGATTTTGATTTTATCTAGATCTGTCTGAAAAAAAAAAAAAAAAAAAAAATCTAATTTATGAGTGCGGTGAGTGAGAATGACGTCATGACCTACTCTGTTGTTTTGTCTCTTTTAAATTAATAAATTATGAGCATAAGAACTATGACCCATGATTGAGAAAATTATAAGAACAATTCGGTGAGAGCCTAATACATACAACTCTATGCATAATTCCTAATACATATATTTAAATCCCCCTAATTTTATATGCACTATATAATTATAACAAGAACTAGAACTAATTGTTTATATTTCTTCTCATATTTTTAATTGGATAAATTAATAAAATAAAATCAGCTAGTACTACTTGTTTATATTATATAAATATAACAAGAACCGGCACTATCGGTTTAAATAATTGCTTTTATTGTCTTTTATATATATAATTCCAATATGCAGGGGAAGAAATCATTACTGTACAGGATATCTATGGGTATTCATATAACTTTACAAAGAATCTACTGGCAAGAAAGCAAGGAATCAAAGTGAAGTAAGTATGACTTTTTCAGCTTTTATGTGGGGAGTAATGGATTACGAAAACAAATTATTATATTGTTGGGTTTATTTCTATTAGATGATGTATTGTAATATTGCTTGCGTGGACATGAGAGTAGACACAAGTAGTCTAGAAAATGTGGAGAAAGCTATATCTAAAGAGACTAGATTGTTGTGGCTAGAGACTCCCAATAATCCTCAGCTAAAAATATCGGACATCCGGGTAAGTTATTTTCTTTATTGGTTGCAAGAGATTTTTTGTGTGTTTTCTCTTCACCTATTAATGGCCCATCAGTATATATTTCTTTTTTTTTTTCCCCGCTTCTCTAATAAATTAAGGCCCATGATGACAATCTAACTATTATCAAGTTTTTCTCACATGGAATTATTTTAAATGTTAAAAAAATTTATTTCATTTTGTTGATTTATGTGCAGAAAATAGCCAAGATAGTTCATGACAATGAAGCTATTCTATTTATTGACAATAGTATATTGTCTCCCGTATTATGTAAACCATTGGACCTCGGAGCAGGTATATATTTAAATCACACTTTCAAAGATACGTGTGTGCAGATATGTGTATATCTATATACGTGAACGTATATGTGTGTACGTTTAGATTTTAAAAAATTAAAAGATACTTAAAATTTTCTCTTGTTTCCAGATATTGTTATGCACTCAGCTACAAAACTATTGCTGGAAACAGCAGCTGTCTGGCTGGTAGTCTTGCTACGAAGAATAGAGTGTGACCTCTTTTTCTTTGGAAATTGAGAACTATATATTTTCAATTGTACTTTATTTTCCTCATTTCTTTATACTTTTTACTCAAATAATAATATGGATCTTTGTGCATCCCTTCGCCCCCCCCCCCCGGCGCTTGTAAAGCTTGGCAATCAAGATAAATGATTACAAAAATTCTACGGGTTGCGGCTTGTCTCCCCAGGACTCTTGGTTATGTTTGGAAGGGATCAAAACGATCGTAATTAGGTCCAACCTATTATCATATTTTGCAGAAAAATGCACAAATTATTGCTGCATTTCTTGCCGGACATCGTAAAGTAACGGTAATTAACTATCCTGGTCTTCCTAATGATCCTGGATATGATCTGCATCGGTCTCAGGTATGATATAATTACCTATTATAATTGAAAATAAATATTTGCCCGAGATGATTTTATCCATTATATATTCTTGGAGTTTCTACTTTGCAGTCAAACAGTCCAGGATCCGTGCTTAGCTTTAAAACAGGCTCATTCCCATTCTCAAAGCATATTGTTGAAGATACTAAATACTTTAGCATGACTGTTAGTTTTGGTAAGTATCTTGGGGGATATACCTGGTTATGTAACAGTTATTGAGAGGACGTTGTTTGATTAGTTACAAGATTCTCTACTTAGATGGGGAATGTCAAAGTAAAGGACCTTTAGAGAGAAACTGATAATATAAACTATATAAGGGTACATTATAGACCATAGGGAGAAGGGTTTTATAAGAAGGATCGAGATGAGTAATAAATTGGCAGACATATGTTGGATTTTGTGAGTTTTTATAATAAGGGTTTTTTTGTTGTTGTTGTATAGGTGGTGTTGGTTCCTCTATATGCTTGCCTTGGTACACATCCCATCGTCCCATTCCTGACGAAGAGAAACAACAAATGGGTATAACTACAGATCTTGTACGTATTTCTGTGGGAATTGAGGACGTCGAAGACCTTCTTCTGGATCTTCTGAATGTAATGGGGCCTCAGATCTGAATTTCATATGTGAGACGGAAGACTAGCTTGCTTCAAAATAAAATGATTGAGAATGTTGATGAGGTGGTGGTTTAGTTACCCTGTTATATATATTTCTCCTTCTTCTCTTGTGTATTTGCATTGTATCTTGGTGTGTCTGTTTGGAATGATAAGCTAATGAATAAGCATAAGCATCTCTATTATGACATTGGTGTCTTTTTAATACCTTCATCCATACTTTCTTGCTTAGTTATTTAATGCTTTTGATTATGTTTGGTGGTGATAAATTATATAGATGTTGTGATTTGCTTGATGTGCGGGCACTTGTCACATGTAGCAACAACTAGAAGTATTACACCAACAAGTGTGAAAAAAACATCTCATAACCACAACGCTGGAAAATCGACTAGGCAGCAATCTGAGTTATGATAAATCCACTAGGCAACAACCCAAGTCAAGTTCTATGCAGTCGGGACTTACACAAATATGGTTCAAGCAACCATACACAGTCATACAAAGTGTGTGAGACAAGAGTTATCACTTAATTGCCTTTCGAACCTTGGACTTGACTCAAAGTCTTTTTAATCACCTCAGGCAACGTAGGATCTTATAATAATTCAATAGCGGACAACAGATCACTATTCATTCTGACTATTACACTATACTCAACATAAGGGTTAATTGATATATTTGAATCCCCAAGAGACCACATTAACCTTTGAAGACCCAACTATTCACTTTAGGCCTTAATTTCACATTTTTGCTCCTTGGCCTAATTCTCGCAGATTTGGTATACAAACTTTAAAAAATCATATTTAATTGTAGAAATGCCCAAATGGAGTGGCTCCAAAGTTCATGTGATCATTAATGAGTCTATTTGCAAGAAAAAATATTACTAATGGTCATATACACGCACACAAATACAAAATCAACAATAATCACATATTGTCCAGACTTTTGCTCCATATTCATAGGTCGATTCAAAAATTTATATCGCCATGAATACAAATCCAAATTAGGCATATGATCTATCTAATTAAATTTCATTACATCTACTTTAATTCTAGAAACTTTCATGGAAATTGGACAACATTTACCCAATAAAAAACATGACACAATCTGACTATCTCGCAAGAACTGTAAGGGTTAATTAGTCTATTTTAATCCCCAAGAGCCCACATTAACCTTTGAAAATCTAATTATTCACTCTAGGCCTTAACTTTACATTTTCGCCCCTTGGCCCAATTCTGGCAGATTTGGTATACAAATTTTGAAAAATCATATTTAACTGTACAAATGTCCACATGGAGTGGCTCTAAAGTCTATGTGATCATTGATGGGTCTATTTGCAAGGAAAAATATTACCAATTATCATATACGAGCACACAAATACAGAATCAATAATAATCGCATATTATTCTAACTTTTGCTCTATTCATCTGTCAGATTTAAGAATTCATATCGTCATGAATACAAATCCAAATTACGCATACGACTTATCCAATTAAATTGTATTATATCTACTTTAATTTTTGAAACTTTCATGGAAATCAGACAGCATTTACCCAATAAAAAAAATGACACAATCTGACTATCTCACAAGAACTAGCACTGGGTAAATTTGAGGTTTTGCACAATTTTAATTCCAATGAATCTAAATTCACATCCTAACCTTTACCCTACATAATTTTTTATTTTAAACCCATTGGGACCATAAAATTGGGCAAAATCACACTTCTCCTAGGTCTCCTACCTCTCACCAAAATTCTTGACTAAGAAGCAACAAATTTTGATTTCCAATTATAGCACCATAATCTAGTCTAATACTACTTCTACCTTATTGTTTAAACCTATAATCATACTTTAACCCATTTAAAAATTTGGGTAGCACCTCCTCTTATATTTAGGGTTTCAAAATTTCAAGAAGACAAGAGGAAAATCAACACAAACCAACAACAAATTCAAATATACTACAAGGAGTGAGGTTCAAGCATCACCAACCTTGACTTGGTCTTTGTGTTCTTGCAATTTCTATTCTTCCTTACCTCAACCACAATTTCGGCCTCCCTCTTAAAACACCATAGGAAGAGAGTTTTTAGGATCAAGAAGGGTTACTAGAGGAAGCTTAGAGGAGGTAGAGAGGATTACACAAGAACTTACCTCTTGATTTCATTGAATTCTTCCTCTCATTCCTCTCCTTGGATTTTCGGTGCGCTCTTCCCTCTCTTGTGTATCTGATTTGGAATGAAGAAGAAAGAAGGGAATTAGTGAATAAGAAGGGTCCATTTTAGCTAAAAAGGGAAAAAAGCATTTTGACCTCCAACTAAAGTGCTTAATTACACCCATGTCGTTTTGTAAAAATCCAACTATCTAATTAGAGTCTTGTTAGGCTTTTTTCCTCTTTCTCTTTGCTCTCTTTTTGGCCAAAATTGAAGGTCATTTGGGAGGTTTAATAAGTTCCTTATTTGTCTAATTTTTACATGTCCATATAATATTTAATTTTTTCCAACATACTACCTTATTATGATATGTGGCACATAACCAAGCAAAACTGAGATATTTAATTATTCTTTAACCATTGTGCAATAAAATTTCATTTAATTTCCTTTTTATTCCCTTTGGCCGAAAATCCCAATTAAATTAATTGGATGTTAGTCACAAGTGTCTCACTCTGTTCCAACATATGTCTCTGAATCTTCAAGTTCGGGAAAGACAAAATCACTTATTACTTTCACTATATTCACATATTGTACCAGGAGTTTTGGTAAGACAAAATCAAGATATTACAAAATGTTTGTTACATGTATTTTCAAAAACTTCAAGTATTGTCATCATCAAAAAATGGGAGAATATTAGTTCTCAATTTATAAGTTTTGATGATAACAAACTTGGAAAAGAAAAGAGGACTTGATGATTCAAATCACTCAAGTGTGTGTTTCAAAACACTCAAGTGTATAATATTATTTGAACTAAAACCTGAATTAGAAAGCTGTTTTTGAAAAACTGCTAAAGTGTTCTGAGATGAACACTCAAGTGCTTCAATGAACACTCAAGTGTTAGCCTCACACTTGCAGAGTTTTTGGCTGACACTCGCTTCATTTTTGGAAGTATTGTGTAGGCCTCACACTTGTAGAGTTTTTGCTTGACACTTGCATTCATTTTAGAAATATCAAGGTAAACACTCAAGTGCAAAGCAAACACTTCCAAATTCAGTGCGTGACACTCACTAATTGATCAAGGGTGTGTTCTCTTTTGTGAGAAGAACTCAAGTGTACAAAATGCACACTTGAGTATTTGGTAGAAGTTGAGTTTTTTTTATCTGAACTTCTTTTTGAAACAATCTTCTAGCAAACACATAATCCACCAGTACTCGAGTGTGACTTTGTGAGTACTCGAGTGTGACAAAAGGCATACTCAAGTTCAAGAACAACACTCGTGTGCCTAATATTCCAGTAATCAACCTTCGTTTTTGAGAATTCAAATTTATTGTTTATCATTTGATTACTTTTTAATGCTACTAAACATATTTGGTTATGAGTTTTAGATGATTTGAATTATAAATTAAGTCCAAAAACATAAAAGAGAATCTCTATGTCAGAACATTAAATGCTATGACAGAAACAGAGCAAACACATGCAAACTCAAAGCAGGTCAATGAATATCATCTGAAGCGTCAATTGCAGCTAAGTGAAAGCAATCCATCCTTAAGCAAGGATGTTGTGTAAAGATCTGTAGCAGCGACGCGAAAGCGACTGAACCTCAAAATCTTCCAACGACTCCAATCTTTCTCTAACAAAAAGATTCATCAATCTAACAGAAAGTTTGAACACTCAACAAAAAGCTTGAACCTTCACAATAGTCATTAATAGCATTCAACTATAACTACATGAGCATTCAATATGAAGACAAATAACTACCACATGATCAATTACTGCCCATTTATTGTTCATACTCTTGTGTTATAATATCTTTTGATATTTGTTCATCATTGATTATATATATACTCTGTGAGAGAGTTATTTGAAAACAATTCAATTTCTATAAAATCTCAAGGTATAATGGGACCTTGAGTGTGGTTGTTAGATTACAACTAGTAAGGAGGAGTGAGTCTTTTGAGGATTACTCTGTATTAAGGTACCAAGAATCTAGTTAATTTTGTAACGATAGTGAAAATCTTAGAGACACTCTGAGGACTAGACGTAGGTCATTAAATTGAGTTCGAACTAGTATAAACAGCTGTGCACACTTCAGTTATATTCTTATAACTCTTTCTGTTTGATTTAATATATTGTCGTTTTTGCTTTAAATTTTTAATGTCACCCAATTCACCCCCACTTTGGTGAAACAATGGCTCCAACAATTAGTACTCCTTATTTCCTTTACCCATACAATTATGTCTGCCAAATAGAGAGAAAGAAGGCTAAGACTGAAATGAGAAAGAAGGAGAGATGGAGAAAGGGAAGGAGGAAAGAGAAAGAGCTCTAGTGTTGATTTTGTCTCCGATTCGACGTTTCTAACTCCCGAGACCTTCTTTAACATTTTTCCTCTGAATGAGAGAAACATTTATACGGTTTCGGATTCTTGATTAGAGGTGTTTGGTGCCATCTACTTGATGGAAGTGCTACCAAAATCAAGAACTTGTTTTGGAATCAAGTAGAGATACGTAGAAGCTTCAATTTAAACTGAATATCTTGAGGTTTTCCCGCATTATTCATATGCTCTGATTTTTTTCAGTACTATTTAAGCATTAAGGAGTGTGATTTTATTATTTTTTTTTTATGCTTTAAATGAGTTTAGAATGAAAAATTGTGTGGGATAAAGGTGAGAAACCGATCCCAGAAGCATCAGTAAAGAAAACTGAATTTTTAGCCCTAAAACCCTAAAGTTGGCCAGACCAATTCCTATGGAAGGGATTGGATTTTGTTAATTTTAAGGTTAGAAATGGATTCTACACACAAAATTGTGTGGATTAGGTTATGACCATGATTTTAAAAGGGTTGGATTGAAAGCCCAAAGATTGAAGTTAATGCAGTAGCGCTGCCAGATTTGTTTTATGTAAGCAGTCTGTGAGTGTTGTGTTTTTTATTGACCAAATGATTTCCAATGGTCATGAAACTTTTAATGATTGTATTTTACATTCTAAGCTTTTATTTTATATATAATATGTGCCATTTGGGTCAGTGGCCTGTAAGATATGAATTGTTAAAGTCTAAGCATTGAAACTTGATCAAATCATGGACAGTTTGGTTGTTTGAGAATTTATGGAATGTTGTGTATCCAATTGGCTAGGGGCATTATTTTTTCATGAATCAGGACTTAATAAGGGTTGTTTAGCCTCTAGAACCACATCAATTGGCTCTGTTTGGATTTAGTTATGATAATTTAAAGATAGACAAGAAAAATTGAAAAACTCTGCTTTCCAAAATTTGGGTTCATGTTTTGAGCAGGATGTTGACTATGCAAACGACCTTGCCTATTCGTGAAATTTGGTCAGAAGATAGTAGATCTCATAAGCGTTAAACCGAGTCTTATAATTTATTAATCGGAGATCTAAAACCCAAGTTATGAATTTTCTAAATTCGGTCATGAAAACTAGAAAATTCTATGTCCATATTCAAGTATTAACTCACTGTCCGCAAATGTATAAATGAAAACTGGAAAATTCTATTTGAAACGAACAGTATAGTGGACATGGCTCCTAAAGCGGCGAATTCCGATGAATGGAGATTCTGGACTTGGCCAAGTAGTTGTGTAATAGTTGAATTTAGAGTTTTTAAACCTTGTGGGAATTCCTCTAACATAAGCAAAAGCTTTTAATGTGTTGCTTTTATCGTTAAAGCAATCAATTAAACTAGGTTCTAATTAATTATGTAGTTTAGGGTCAACCTAGGTCATTTTCCAAAGAGCAAGCTGTGGGTTTTCTTTAAGGCTAACTTTCAAGTGACAAAAGATACAATGGAATGGAAATGGACCTAAACTAGAATGCAAAACACTACTACCTATATGTAATTAACTAACTAAATACACTAATGCAATTAACTCTAAAACCTATATGAAAATGAGACTAATATATATGAATTTAAATGCAAATTTTGAGGGGTTTCTTTTCTATGAGAGAGGAATTAAAATCCTAATAAGAAGACTGATTAAAAGTAAGTCAAACAACAAAGATCTGGCTTAGTTATGATGATGAAGGGGACTACTTATAATTCACATGGAGTTAACTTCTTAGCCCGAATTAATTAGTTAGACCAAAGGGAGCTTAATGAAAGATTGAAATTAATGAATTCAATTCCCTAATAAAAAATATAGGAAACCCTCAAGCTTAATAACACTTATTCCACTTGAAAACTCATAATGAAATAAGCAGTGACTAATTAAACTCATTAAAAACCAATCACATTTAATTTCAAAATGATTTTGGAAATCTTGTACACAATTATCCAATTGAACAACTAGACTATGAACCCAACTAAACAATTAAGATCATAAACCAAATTGATAATTAAATTAATAACAAAAACTCAATTAATAATTCAATTGACAATCCAAATGTTGCATACAAAAATACAACAATTGTATCAAACATAAAAGCTTTAAATTATCAATCTAATCCAAAAGAAATACGTCTACAATATAAAACTTTATCAATTAATACAACTTGAAATCCTTTAAAACTAAATTATTTCAAGTCTTTAATTAAAAAGATAAAAACAACGTCACTTCCTTGTGATCTTTAGGTGTAAGTTCTAGGCCCTAACTTTCTCTATACTTCTCCCAAGTTACCTCCTAAAGAGCCTAAGCTTCCATGTAGATATTCTCCTCACACTAAAATAGCAACTCACAACCATGAACCAAAGAAGTTGGTGAATTGATGGATAAATGCTTTGACACACACCCTTGTGTGGCTGTACGTGAATGGAAGAGAGGAATGTAATGGATATATCATGATGGGTTGTACGTGAATACTCCCTTTTTACTTCGATTCCCAACATGCTTCAACTTCTAGCGCCTGTGTCTCCCTAAGTGTACGTCAATGCATCTCAATCTGCAACTAGGTTAATTTAATGGGATGTAGAAAGAGTTTTTGGGTACCAACTTAAGTTCATTAGAATTTAAGAAACCCAATAAAATTCTATCATTGGGTTTTCTCTTAGCTTCCAAAAAAATTCTTCACCATAGGATTTTCTAACATGTTTTTCCTTGTCATGCAAGAATTAAATAAAATCGTGATCTATCATATATTTAAAAATATTATTCAATTACAAGATAACAATCATAATATTATTAATTTAAGCCCAATAATCTTATGATTAATTCAGATTTATATTATTTCCTAAAATTGACTAACAATTCAAATATTATCTAATAATTCCAAATTAGCCTAAAATAGTCCTCAAAATAAATGAATAAGGTGGGATAAAATATATGAAAATTGGCATTTATCAGCTTTGTATCAGTATATTGTGATATTTCTATTTTTCTTACTGAACTGTGTATAAATACTCTGATGAATGTTGATATCTTAGTGGGGTATGACAATGGCATCACCGACCGTTGCTCGATGAGAAGCGTTGAAGCATGTCTTACATTACTTGAAGGGCTCACCAAGTTGTGGTATACTCTATACGAATCATAGCCACACCAAGATTGAATGCTTTTGTTATGCGAATCATGCAAAGTCAAAGGCTACTAGAAGATCCAACACAGGATATTTCGTGTTTGTGGGAGGAAATTTAGCGTTCTAGAGGAGCAAGAAGCAAGATGTAGTTTATCAGTCTAGTGCAAACGGCAAGTATAAAGCCATGACTCAATTAGTCCAAGAACTTGTGTAGATTCACTAATTAATAAAGGAAGTTGGTGTTACCACGTCATTACCTACAAGACTGTAATGTGATAATAAAGTTGTTCTAAAGATAGCCTCCAACTTTGTGTATCATGAACATATGAAAACATGCATTGAGATTAACTGTCATTAGAACTTTATCTCTACAAAGCATATGCGGTCTAATGACCAATTGAGTGATCTTCATGCTAAGACCTTAAATGGGACTCGACCGGATTAACTATCTTTGTAACAATTTGGGCATTATTAACATTTATACTCCAACTTGAAGGGAGTATTGATAATATCAAGTTTAGAAATATTAATTAAGAATATGGTTTAATATTTATTAGGATTAGATATAAATATTATATTTTAAGAATATATTTTTATGTTATTATTATTTTATTAGATTAGATTATAATAGATTTTAGGGTTAGTGTTAACCTATTAATTTACTTATATAAAGACATCTTTATATCATCTTTTATTATTAAGAATTAATAATATTAGTTTAGTATTTCTTTCGTATTTCAATGTGATCCACAAAGTATTTTAGAAAGCAAGGAGATTATAGAACAAAGTAATCCGTCTGTATTTTCCAACGGAATTGAAATTCTTTCAGCAATTCCTTTTCTGTTGCTAATCCATCAATAATAAGCTAGTTTTTATCTTCTTTTTTGAAGTGACAAGAGAACATTGATCCTTCAAGCCTGAAGCATAAGACCATCATTAAAGTGGGTGGAGCTTTCTCACTTGTCACTGGCAAACCCGCCAACGGAGTTTCGAAAAAGGATGCACGTGTCGTTATTGAAGACTACGCATGCTCTTCAAACCATTCAAGGAGTTGTAGAACCCCAATATTATTGTTTATTTTTTTTGTTTCGTATTTACTTATTTCGGTTGTATTAGAGGGGAAAAAAAAAGATAGGCTAGGTCATTATGATATAATTTTAATAAATTCTCACAGATCGAAGAATGCAAATTAAGTCATTAAATACTCTATCTGGTTTTTATTATAAAGCATCAACTACTAACATTTTTTGTCCTTATTATAAGGCACCAACGTACTTTAACTAACCCATTTATTACTATTTTTCCATTATGCCCTCACTTTTAACTAACTCATTTCAATCTATATCATTAACGTAGGGGTAAAGTTGGAAACATTTATTAATTTAGACCTAATTAATGACTTAACTTTCATTTCTTAATTCGCAAGAAATAATAGTTGATACCTCATAATAAGGACCAGAGGGGTATAACTTAAATTGATAATTTTTTACAAGCTTACCCCTAGTAAAGTTCTCTCTCTCTCTACATTTACAAATCATTCTCACATCTCTCTTCCTTCTCTCCTCTCTATTTACAACAAGAGTTAAATAAGGGTAAATAAAATTTAAAAAATAGTCATTCATAATCTCAAAGTGGACTTATATTTTGAATAAAAAACTTCATCCATAAGTAGAATTATGATACGCACCGAGTGGTAAAATATAACGTATTGTACAATATAATAATAGCATGAGGTTAGTGTATAAACATCAACTCTACCTTTTCTATCTATTTTTATTGGTATAATTAATATAAACAAAATTGTTATAATCTCACTAACTATCCTGAAAATGAGCTTATAAATAGGACTAGAGTTTTGTGTGTGTACTGCGGGCACGATCACTATCTCTATATTTTCATTAATATAATTAATATAGGTATAATTGTCATAACCTTTCTAACAATCATGAAAGTTGACTTATCAATAGGATGAGAGTTTTGTGTGTGCCTGTGTGTGTGAGAAGTCTCATTCATTGGTAAGTCATGAGTTCAATTCTACTTATAATCTTAAGTAGCTATTAGTGTTCTATGTACCTTTAAATCAAAAAGTAGATGTTAAAATAAATACTTTTTTATGAGGGATCTTGAAATAAATACTTAACTAACACAAATTACAACCATTAAAATCACATGAATCAAAATGTTGTTTAACATTAATTATCTTTATATTAATACAAATATTTTTCATATGATTAGGGGGTAGGGAGGGAAAACAGTAGGGAATCATTTTTTTAAGTGCGAATGAAAACTATTACCCTCTAATTGTTATTATAAGTTTATTATAAAAATAAATTTTGGTCCTAAATATAAGTTTACTTAAAAGCTATTAATGATTGTTTTTCAATTTTACCCTATTAAGGGTAAAGTTGAAAATTTTAATAAATTTAAGACATATTTAAAAACTTAGAATTGATTAAAATATACTTATAATGAGGAATAGAGCGGTATATTGATCAATCATATAGAAAATGTAGGTATTAATCAATTATTAGTGTATGGACCACTCTAATCTTAATAGATCAGGGTCAACAAGATGCATTCTCAAAAAACTTTATTATTGATGATATACGGAGAATTCACCAATTTCATTTCATATGCATGTCTAACCAGAGGCGGAATTAGGGGGTTAGAGGTGGCCCTTGCTCCTCTAAAATTATAGAAAAGAACCCAAATTTTTAGATAATTCTCTTACAGCTCCATAAAATTTCATGATTTTCACCTTAATCCCTTTATGTAAAGTTACATGGAGGGACTAAAATGAAAATATTGAAATTTTTATAGGACTGAAATATAATTTCATGAATATATGGATTCTATTATGCAATTTCCCCCTAATTGCAATTCCTAGCTCCACCCCTATGTTTAATGGGCTCATTTCAAACATTAGGTGCTTGAAGGAGAAATAAAACTGATCTAAAGTTTTAGCTTAAGGAAGGTAAAAGAAAGGGGGTGAATAGTCTCAACTTGAAGGCTAGTTCAAATCGGATCCTTATTCCATAATTTTCTTTATATGCTTCTTAGGTGTTTGTCCTTCTAAGAAGAACATAAAGAAATATTGATGGCATTATATATATATATATATATATATATATATATATATATATATATATAATATTGATTTTAATTAAATTATATGTTGCATCTTGAAATATTTTTTGCATCTAGTATCTCAAATTAATTATTTTTCAGTCTTACATTTAGAAATATTTTTTTCTATAACACCAATATCCTAGAAATTAATTAATTTGAGATATTGGGTGCAAAAAAAAAATTCTAAATGCAACATATAATTTAATCTAAATATATAAAAAAACGCCATCAATATTTTTTCATGTGCTTTTTAGGAGGACAAGCACCTAAAAAGCATATGAAGAAAAGTATGGAATGAGAATTCATATTCTAGTTAGGAATAACACTAGGATTACAACTGTATTACCTAACTAACTACTAACTACAATTATATTACAATTATCTTATGCAATGACAATTCTCTCCTTTAAGTTAGGAACTCTATAAGCACAAGTTCCTAACTTGTTCAAAATATACTCATGATGTGGTCCTCCTAACCCTTTTGTTAAAATATCTGCAAGTTGCTCCGATGACTTCAAATATTTAAAACTGCTCATACCTTACAATAGCTGCTCTTGGACAAAGTCACATCAACCCCAATATGTTTTATATGCTCATGGAAAATCGGGTTCGAAGAGATGTGTAGTGCACTTTATTATCACAATAAACTTTTACTGGTTTGATATGAGGGATATGCAATTCTTTGAGTAATCCATGCCAACCAAGTAAGTTCAAAAACAACCATAAACAGAGGTCTATACTCATCTTCTGCAGATTTGAAATTGTATTCTGCTTCTTCGATTTCTAGCTGATCAATGATCCTCCTAACTTGACTAGAAATCTAGTAACCAAATGTGTATCTTTGCAACCTTTATGGTTAGAATCATAGAAGCACTATAGGCTCGTTGTACTGGTAGCTGATAAGAAAATTCCACGATCTTGGGGGACACTTGAGATATCTCACTAGCCTTAAGGCTATTTTCATGGGTGACTCCAAGGGCGGAGCTACATTGGTTTTAATGGGGGCAAGTGAACACACACACACATATACATACATGCATGCGTGCGTGCGTGCGTGCGTGCGTGTGTATTGAGAGAATTTAGTAACAATATGTATGGATAGTATAGTTGGTTAAGACTTCATATCTTTAACTTAAGATCACCGGTTCGAACCTCCATCTTCTCTTTTACCTTTTTTTTTCCCTTTCCCCTTTATCTAGGTGTTTGGTGTTGAACTTATTGAAAGTACCGTGCTCTCTAGTAGATAGCCTTTTTTGAGGCATGCTAAAGTTGAAGTGCCAATTTGTAACTATCCTTCTCTTATTCCTTTGCTCTATGGTGAAAGCATGATAATAAGTCTTATTTGTATTGAATATTGGCATGACACAGCTTCCTTTTCTACTTTCTTTTGCAAATTGACTGGCTTCAAGAAATAACTTTATCCTCTCAAATCTTTTTGGAGGTTGATGCAGCACTCAAAGCTAAGCAGATGAAGGCTGATGTAAATGAATATCTAAAGCTAATACCCCACCTTGTGACTTTTGTTTATGATGAATTGAAGACAAAGCCAGCATTTTGGTTTGTTTGCCCATCTTCTAGTTATTATAATTCTTCATTCTTTGCAACAGTGCTACGTTGTTTTGACAC
Organism: Acacia confusa; assembly: GCA_037074495.1. Classification (NCBI taxonomy): domain Eukaryota; kingdom Viridiplantae; phylum Streptophyta; class Magnoliopsida; order Fabales; family Fabaceae; genus Acacia; species Acacia confusa. The sequence continues at coordinate 6,417,657 of CM073504.1, read as the reverse complement.
AAAAAATGTGAAACTTTGTCTTTTTAAAAAAAAAAATCAGGATATTGATTGATGCTCTTGAAAAAATATTTCAGGATGTTCAAAAAATATCCTAAAGTGTATTTTTAGTACCAGTCAGCTGAAATATTTCTATGATACTCACTGGTACTAAACTATATTGATAAATTATTTTAGGACATTGGAAAAATATTTCAGAGTACTGACTAGTATTAAAATAATATTTTATGATACTGACTGGTAGTGAAAAAATATTTCATTATATTTTAGAATGTTAAAAAAATATTTCAAGGTACTGACTGGTACTAAAAATACACTTTATGATATTTTTTTTAAGATCTTAAAATATTTTTTCAAGATCATGAAGTATTTTTTCAACACTTGTCAATATTTTGAAGCATTTTTTTTTAGTATCAGTCAATATCCTGAATTTTTTCTTAGAAAAAAAAAAAACAAAGCTCACAGTTTTTTTTTTATGTCAAAACGATGCAGCATTGGTGCAGCAGATGCAGCGGAGAGTCCGTTAGATTGCTGGTTAGATAACTGTCGTACTCTCTTTGGCTTTTTTTTTTCCTTTTAAAAAAATTGTTATAATACTGCCTATTTAATCATATTTATTTTTTTACACAAAAAAGTTTAGGTGAGTTGAGTCCTTAGGGCTCACCAAGGATAAGACATGCCTCCGAGCTTAAAAATCTTATCGAGTACTATAGATTAACTAACAATAAAGTTCTCACATTGGTGGGATTTGAATATAAAATCTTATGGTTATGAGCTAACTCATATCAACTAGACAAACCTTTGTTGCCCTATTTATATTTTACTTCTAACATATTTCACTGGAACTAAGAAAAACTATAAATCTAATTAATTACATATTAAAATTTAACAATATTTCAATTTTACCGTTATTTGTTGTACAATATGCCTCAAGAGAATAAAATCTATACAATAATAAATTAAGGATAAAATTTTGCTTTCAAATAAAAAATTGGGTTAAGTAGCAATTTTGCCTTGGAAGTGCACGCCCAAGGGCAATATTCCCTTAGAATTTTTTTGTCTCAATATTACCCAGAAAGTCTAAAAACATAGCAATGTTTCCCTTAGCTAACGATGAGACAACAGACATCTGCCACATAAGAAATGTTGACACGTGGAATGTCATGTGGGGTAGCCATGTTGGAGGTCACATGTGGGTTAAATGCTTTCAAATTCTGTTAGGTCAAAGAGTATAGACAGACATACTTTGACCAAAAAACAAGCGAGACAGAGACGAGAGTTTAAATGTGTATGGAGGATCTATTGGGCAGAACACGTAGGGCTAGAGCAAAGAAAAGGAATGGGGGAGTCGACAACTTCTACGACAACAACAAAAGGGAGGGGGGCGACAATGCAGGCATGACTTCATAGAGAGGTTGTAAGAGTAGGTCTAGCAATGATGTGTCACTATGGGTTGGTTTCATGGCTTTATACATCTTAGACTGACCATAACCTAAGTAGGAGATTTTTTGTATGCAAAAATTATCAATATGTAAGTGTAAGCATTGTTTATATTTCAATTTTAAGTAATATTTAGTAACATTCATGATATGGGAGGCGTGTATTTACAAGGTAGGGGGTGTGGCTTTTTCAAATGGCATGATAATGAAATGAGAGAGAAGGAAAAAGAGGTGATAAACGAGCTCCTATCACATGTGGATAAGACTAATGACGAGAATCTAAGGCTAAGGAGAGCAGATGAGGGAGGAGTTGGAGGATATATTGAAGATGACATAGCCACCATTTATTCCAACATGAGGAAGAACAAAAGGATACTGAAGCTAGCTTTCTTTGCATTGTTCATGACGTGGTTTTTTTGTTTTGTTTTATATCTGCACTAATTGAAGTAGGATTTGGGGATGTAATGCAATGTTTACTATTAGTGCTATGGTGGGGAAAAGCTTTTGTTTAGAAAACTATGATGCCACATTAAGTACTATGGAAGTAGGGATGGCTAATTAGTTTTATGTTTATTGGTGTTGGTTATTTTAGAATCTTTGCTTTGTGACAAAACTTAATGTAAGTACATTGGAGAAGAAATTATAGCATTTGCAAATGTACTTTATGTTGCAAAAGTGTAAATAGTTGATCCCAATATAAGGAATAAAGGAAAACTGTGGAACAAATTTATGTGATTTCTAATATATTGAAGAGTGGAAATTTGAAGAAACTGAACAATACCGGGCCCATTTGGATTGAAAAAAAGGTAGAAATGAAAAATTGTCACATTTGCAAATTGCAGTGAGAAAAATTGTCTTTTGAACGTCCAAAGCAAGATTCACAGTTGTTGGCTATACTAATTCAACCATATACAATCGTTTTAGGCAATCTGTAGACACAGCCATCACCTATTGATCTCTAGTTTCTATACTGTGCATGTTGAGTGCATCATACAGGCAATATTAGATTGGCAATGTGCCATGGATGCGCAATAAATATGATTCAACCATACTCATCATTCTCACATAATTTCCACGTAAATGAAAAGGATTATAAATAGAAGCTAGACAAACCTATGACATGTGCTTCATAGTTTATTTGAAACAATTGCATAATCATCAACATAAAATGGTTGAATAACTTGTCATTCATAATCATAAACGTAATACAAAGGATTTGATATAAAAGAAAACCTACAACAACAAATACATAATATAATATCAAATGCTCAGTTACTCTCCCCTTTTGTCATAAGGTTGAAAGGTAGGGAAGGTCACATTATTGGAGATGAAAGTGGAGGAAGATGTGGGTTTTAAAGTAGAACCTGCATCAACTAAGTTAGCAGTGGAAAGAGGAAGAGGAGTGGTAGTGGATGATTGAATAGAGGAAGGGACAAGGTCGTCAGGCATAGGAGTGGTTGTGGTGGTGGGGATGGTGGATGGTTCAGCTATAGTGTTGAGTATGCTAGTGGTCTCGGCTGGTGCAAAAAATGGAAGCTCTCAGTGATATGTGTGGATCTAGAAGGTACAGAAGTTTGCGGGGCTGAAGAATGCTCATAAGGTGAGAATCCCAAAACATCCATATTTTTCTCAAATTGCTTGATTCTCTTTTCATGCTCTTCCTGCTCTTAAAGATAACCTGAAAGTTGTGATCAATCTGATTGGCCAAGGTCTTGACTATGTTCTCCAAGGTAGTCACCAATTTGCCATTGGCCGCCTCCATTCTAGTTAGGAAAACCTCATTAGTCTTAAGAATTGACTCGTTGGATTGCAAAATGGACGCATTGGATCTCAACACTATATCAACAACCTTCTTTAAGGCATCCTGGATGTAACATTGTAAGGAGGCCCAAAAGAACAAGGGAAAATGAGCAAAGGCAGTAAGAAAGCCTGTTGCTAGGGATGATTGGGTCTCATCTATCCTAGTCGAGGAAGTCATCTTCTTAACTGCCTTCATTTTCAATTACGCCAAACCGACGGTAAAATAAATTTGCATTTGTGCACATGATTTTTACTAAACATCAAAGGCTTCACTGCTTTCTCTTCATCGATAAGATACCACATGTTTGCCAACAGAATAAAGGAAACCAGATTAGGAAATTGAATAGTAGATATCATTTTGGAGTTGAAACTAAAATTATGCATCTCATTCAATACCCATTTACCAAAATTATGAGGCTCTTGAGCTATGATAAAAGCAAATAGAGGATAGTCTCATGAAGTGAAATGGGTAAAATTGTTACCCTTCTACACCATGTTCCTTGTATAAATAAACCATATCACCCAAAATATTTTGCATACAAGAAGGTTTGAAATTGAACATTCTAATAGGTTCACCTAACTTCAGTATAAAGTAAATATCTACATCAAATAGAGGCTTCTCAGACGTAGTCAGAATATCTGTAATACATAAAATGTTGTTGATGGACTAAGTAATGATTTTGATCTTCTTTCCTCTCACTTCGATCTCTAGAACCTCTTTGATAATGTTACCCTTCTCATTAGTCTCATTGGCAGCTATTATGTTGAAATAAAATAGTTTGACCACAGTAGGACAATATACAATTCATATATTCAACAGAGGTTCATATTTCCTTAGCCACAGTGACGAGTCTATATTGCACTCATATTTCAATTTAGCGAGATCAACATACAAAGTGGAGCAAATTTTCTTGTCATCTAATAAAGTTTAAAAGACTTTTAATCAAATAAATGAATTGGGGTAGTGATAATACCCAATGTAGGAAAGGGTTGCACCTCTTCTAGTATCTGACAAGCATTGGGCTAGGTAGAGCAGATTAAGAGGCTTGACTACCAGTAGCCTGAACAGATTGATTATGTGTCCATGCCTAAGAAAAGCTGGTACCCCTATCTCTTACGCATACTTATCAACCTCCCTTAAATTCCCCTTTCCTTTGCTAGTAGGTAGAGATGACTTTGATCGAATTTGAGGCCTAGTTGGTTCATTGATAAAAATCCCTTTTTCGTTTAGCTTAAGGACATTTTCCTAAACCTTCAGCCGATACTTGCTCTCCTTTGGGTTGGCCGCCATCTTCGCCTTCTTTGATGCTCGAGGTGGTGGAGGTGATTCATCTTTCTCCACATTAAAACCCTTTTGTTCTCGCCATGCTACTATAGACTAAAGCAGATAAGAAACCCTGATGATCAAAGAAAGCTAAAATTATAAATAAACAAACCAACAGAGCATAAGGACTGAGAGCAAAATCAAAAGCAACTGATGCACCAAAAAAACATATCAAGAAGCCTGTGAATTTCAAAGGCTAAAAGTTTAGTTATAAAGCAAAACAAAGCATAAGAACTAAGAGAAAAATATTTCACTATAAGATTAGCTAGAATTTAGGGGTACTTAGTTTAACAGATGATCATCCTATAGACCCATTTCTTAGCAAAATGTGGGCAAGTATGAAGCAACGAGAATTTAGTCAAAATTATGGTTAAACCTGAGCAAGATATTCAAAAATAGTTCTAACTAAATTATCGATAGCTTGATCAACAATGACAAGTAACTTGAACAAAGATGTGCAATTTCTATGGCAAGCAATTAGCATGACAGAGCAGCAGAGTTTCAACATTCAATTAGGCATTAGACAATCACTCTAATAATCCAAGTTCTAGTAAAAAAGCAATAGAGTAAGATTGACATATGCAAGTCTGTAAAATCATAATTATAGAACATTGCATTTTTTTTAAGCAATAGTAGACTAAGAACTGATGGATAAGTTTACACAAAACTTTGACAAATTAGCACAGCAAATAGAAAAGATTACATACTACTTACAGGTGAGTTAAGAGCTCCAAATTCAAAGAAAAGTTCATCGATGACATAATTGATCAAAACTCAATGGCTCAAATTTTTTTTTCCTACTTGAAACACTCAATTTCTTATAAAAATCCAAATAAAGATTGTTTTTGAACAAAATTGCCACAAATAGTAGCAAAGGTAATTACTGCACAACCTCTTCATGCAAGTTACTAACACTTTGTTTTGGATTGATACATGTTCATATGGTATAGTTAGCAATATATCTCTTCTCATAGGTTGGATCGATGCATACCAAGGGAGGGATTAACCTCAACTATTCAGTATTTTGTGTTAATGCTAGAAAAAAAGAGGATTAAATAAGAAATGTAGAGCAAGTAAAGATTAATAGAAGTAGAGATGCCCTATCTCTTGTCCGACATGCATTAATCGCTTTTTCTAGGGAAAATGGAAATCACTTCAAAGACCCTCTCCCATTCATGTTTGAGTACAATGCTATGACATCATTGTTCAAGGGGATCGATCAGAGTCAAGAAAAAAAAGCATGAAATCAACGATTTTGTGAAATTATGAAGATTATCATTAGGAAAAAGAAGACACACCATAAATTAAGACAATCACAGAAGTCGGCGGTGTTAGTAAATAGGTGTCCTAGAGACAATCTATTTTGACAAAAGAATGCCTTTTTCTATTTAGTATTTTATGATTGATGTATTTGAGCACGTTTTATCATTTTTATATTTAGGTCTCGCCTTTATGTCAAGGAAAAGATGCGTTTAAAGATAAAAACCCTAGAAATAGAATAGGTGTTCACTCAAGGATCTATGATAGAGATTATGATCATGAGGACTCGAGGACATTGCATGTATATTACCTGAAACTTGTTCCTAGTCTTGAATCACCAAAAAAGGGCATTGGTGATCTCAATGAGACTAGTATGACATCATCTACTCTTATAGAGATACAAGTTAGGGACCTCATAGAATACAGGCATGGTGAATCTATTGGAGAACAGATAGCATTAAATTGACCCGCCAAGAGACTCTACAAAGATTCATCATAGAGAGTATCATTGGATATGTTAAGTCTCTTAACTTTTGGTAATGCAAATTGTCCTAGACTTGAGGATGTCATCAAGCACTATGTCCTAGAGTTATACTTTGACTACACAACTCTATCTGCTTAAGAATTGGGAGAAAAGTGTACTCTTTGGTATGACCCGAATACATGAGTGTAGATGTAGATGCAGAAAGGACTCACAGTCCCCTACAAGGGATTAGTCGTTCATAGAACTAGTAGGGCATGAATAACTTCTAGTTGACTCAAGAATCCGTGCACAGTAAACAATCATGAAAAGTCATGATCCATCTTAGAGTCAATGGAAGAAAATTCTTAGTTCCGTAAAAAGCTATATTTAGTCAACCATGAGAGATGATACTCTGTCGTTGCTCTCAACTAAATGTGAATGATGTTGTGAGGGATGATACTGGCATGATATCCAAATTAGAAAAAGGTAGATTACTTGATCAACTCAATTAGTTTTGGGGCAGCAGAGTATTGCTAGTTTCTTTTGTAACCATTAGATAAATTGAACTTATTAAAAGAGTTTGATTGGCCCAAGGTTACTTATGCCAATTACTAATTAGGCCTAATGAGTCACACACAAAGGTTATTCTTGATTGATTGTAATTAGTAAACTTGGACCATTAATTGTTATTGGTCTTTCTCTAGAAAATAGGTGCATTTGGGTTACAGTTAGACTTCAAGCTCAATATGCAAAAATGACACCATATATGGTTCCTTAGTGGGAAATTAGTTTCTCCACTAATAGGCCCAAATATTTTACAAGACCAAACAAGGTCTTAGGCCAATTTGAATTTGGAATTCAAATTTTGATTTTGATATTTAAATATGAATTTTAAATTTAAGAGATTAAGTTACAAAAGATATTTTGGAATTATCTTTTGTGTGTGTGTGTGTCCAATAAAAATTGGATAAATAAAGGATAAAGAAATGATTAAATATATGGATGTGATCTATTTGAATTATTAATTCAAGAAATAATTAAAGATATTCAAGATATAGAAGTGATGCATTATCTTGAACAATTAATTCAAGAAATAATTAAAGATATGGATGAGATCTGTTATCTTGAATTTTTAAATCAAGAAAATAATTCAAGATATGGATTTAACCCATTTTATTAATTATTTGGATAATACCAATTAATAGGCCTTCAATCTTAAACCCTAATTAGGGTGTTAGCCAAAATTCACAAGGCACTTTTTTAGCCTTGCAAAATTCTAGCCAACATAGAAAAACCCTAAGATGTTGGCCAAATCTTAGAGCTCTCTTGAGCCATTTGAAAATTTCAACTAAGCACTAAGAGAATAAGGAAGAGGCACCATCCAAAGGTAATCTAATCTCATTCATTTGATCCTCAACCTAATCTCAAGAAACCTAACCTTCTTGAGAAAAATAAAACCCACGAACATTGAGTCATCAACCTTACTGTCGCCTAGTAAGCATCTAATGAAAGAGAGGAATCAAAGAGAATGAGTTCTCAAGGCAATCATGAGATAGCCGTGTGGATCAGTATTATGTTAGTTCTCGATTTATGAGTTTTGATGATAACAAGATTTGAAAATGTCTAAGGCTTTAAATCAATGAAAAGTGCATAAGTTAAGAGCTTATTTGAGCAAGCTAATAAGCTTACTCGAGTATGGTCAGTCTACATCTCTGATTAAAGTATTCTCAGGTCCTTACTCAAGTAATGGTTCATGTTTACTCAAGTATGCATCAATAAGAGGTGTTTGCCAGCGCCTTTGAAGAGGTTACTCAAGTAGGCTTTGAAGCCTACTCGAGCACTAGTATGTCTATACTTGAGCAAGGTTGCTCTGTCAAAACATAATTCCTATTTCATAAAGCATTCTTGAGCATGCAGTAAATGTTATTCGAGCAATGGTACTTAGGCAAAGGTAACATCTTACTCAAGCATAACTATTTCATCACTTTTATTTACTCATTATAAAGGCTTACTCGAGCACTCTTTTGCTCCTACTTGAGCATGAGGAAAACTATACTCAAGTATAGGCTAGCTAATATTTTACCAAGTGCAATTTCAGTGAAGTACAGATGATACTCGAGCACTGTGGAAACTATACTTGAGCAAGCTCACTTTGCTACTCAATATATGTATTTGAAGTTGGATTACAGTGCTTTTTTTATGTTACTCGAGCACTCCAAAATGTGCACTTGAGTAGCCTACTCAAGCAATCACTCATGTTATACTCGAGTAAGGGTAACGTTAAGCTTTTCTAAGAATATTTGAAAGCTTACTTAAGCACACTATGAATCACACTCGAGCATTGTTCATCAGCTACTTGAATATCTTCATTGTAACAATAATCACAAATTTAAATATTTCGATTAACTATTTGATTCTATTTAAATACTACTCAATCTTACACTATTACTAATCATCTTTTTTAGTAAGTTTCATATCATTAGCGATTGGTTTAACTGCTAATTGGTCAAAAAGCAAGAAAGTATATTATAGCATTTATTGTGTCTACAAAAAACACAGCCGCACACAGAATGAAAATCAGAGCATGCCAAATGATCACTAAGGCAAGTTCCTATTCTAGTGAAAGGACTATAACAACTCTTCTAAGTCAACCAATGTCCAGACCAACAGCATATCGACTGATGACAGTGATCTGAAAGCGACTTAGTCTAAAAAATTCAATCAACAATTGACTGCGTCTAACGGAAGCTTTCCGAGTCTAATAGAAAAATGAAAACTCACAATGGCTATTTCAAAGCTTCGTCAACGTTTATTAATGGTAGCTAATATAAATATGAGAAACACTGAATTCGCCACCTACTGAAACAACTGAACGTTCCATCAAATTTATTTTCAACTTACTATTTCATTCAACACTCTTAATATCTTTGGATATTTCTATACTTCAGTGATTATATATATCTACTATGTGAGAGAGTTTATTCGTTTGATTGATTATCAGTTTAATCTCAAGGTAGAGGGACTTTGATTGTTGGTGTATGATTACAACTTGTAAGGGGGTGAATCCTAGTGTGAGATGATTACTTTGAGTGCTAAGTGAGTAATTGTGGTTGAGAGCTAGTGAAAAAACCAGAGTGTCTGGAGATTGGACGTAGGTCAAGAGTTTGGACGGAACCAGTATAATTCTTCTATGTTCATATTATCTTTACTCTCTGCTATGTTTCTGTTTCCTGTATTCATCGGTCTAAAAAGAATTTGAAATAACCCAATTCACCCCCTCTTAGGCGATATTCCGCTTTCACATTAGTGGACATCATACACTTTGAGGTCTTCAGTGATCTAAGGTAATCTTAAAACTCTCATGTATTTTAATGAGTAGATCTTCAAAACCCATAAGCATTTCTTTATCATGTAATTTGGGATAACTAATGAGTACCTGTAAAGAGTTATGGGGTCCACAATGATTGATATATCTAAAATCATAATTGAAATCATAACCCATGAGTATCATAAGTAATTATGGGTTATAATTCATGAGTACTTAAAAGTTACGGGTTCTCATGAGCGCTTGAAAAGAGTCACAACTATTGTATTTATGATATTTAGTTCCAAGACCACTCGTAAAGAGTTACAGGTTCTCATATATTAACTCATTGCTTAAAAAATTACGCTTTTAATAACTCATGAGTACTGTAAAAAGTTATAGGTTCTCATAAGTACCGTAAAAAGTTATAGTTATAAATTTTAGTTTCTAATACAATTAGTGAAGAACAATTCTTTTTGTTTTTTTTTCCACCTCGTGAGTTTACGCTTGAACATTGGGCACTAGTGTTAAATCCCACATCGGTTGGGGAGGGGAATAAAAGAAGCCTTATAAGGGTCTGGATACCTCCTCCTCTTGATGCGTTTTAAAGCTGTGAGGGGCAATGGGCCTCAAAGCGGACATTATCAAGAGCGAGGTGCTAGGGTGTTACAATTGGTATCAGAGCCAAGCTAAGGTCGATGTGTATTAACATGCTAGCGAGGACGCTGGGCCTAAAGGTGGGTTAAGTGTTATGTCCCACATCGGCTTAGGAGGGGAACGAATGACGCCTTATAAAAGTCAAGATACCGCCCTTTAAACACATTTTAAAGCTGAGGGGAAATGGACCCCAAAACGGGCAATATCAAAAGCAAGATGCTAGGATGTTACAATTGGTATTAAAGCCAATTTCGAGTCGATGTGGGTTAATGTGTTAGTGAGGACATTGGCCCCAAAGTTGGGTTAAGTGTTATGTCTCACATCGGCTAGGGAGAGCAATAAATGACACCTTCTATGGGTCTAGATACCTCCCTTTCTCGACACATTTTAAAGCCACGAGGGGTGACAAGGACCCCAAAGCGGACAATATCGAGAGCAAGGTGTCAGGATGTTACAAGTGGAATTAGCCACTTCCCCTTCATATCCCCCTTCCTCTTTTTGCAGTAGCCTTCTTCCTATTTATAGAAGTGTTAATCATGGATTGCTTATGCCGAAGAAGTTTTGAGGTTGTCATAGTATTTTGCCTGCTTCACATGAGCCATGGCGGCTTGAAGGGCATATTGAAAGGAATGGAGACTGTTGATCCATCACCTTGATACTGGATTAGTCGACTTCATAAGCTCTATGAAGAAGAAGTCATGCTCCTTGTTTTCCTCATTTCGAACTCATTAGAGATTGGGAATCTTGTTTCAACATCTTCATGTTGGTCCATGTACTCTTCAGCCATGCCCTCATATACAACAATTTGAAGGTTCATCGCAAGCTACATAATTTGAAAAAAATAATTGTTAAGGTTGGAATTAACCAACAAGAAACTCAAAATATAGAGTAATTGCTTACATTGTACATAGTATGGCCAAAGTCTTCATCAATTCGAACTCCCATGCCACTTTCAACTCGAGTCCTATAGAAAGCCCTTCCATCACATGATCTTGAGATTATTGGTTACTAATATTAGATTCATCAGATTGACTACTAGTTTCATTTGTCTGAAATAATAACCACATGCCACTTTCAACTCGAGTCTTATAGAAAGCCCTTCCACCACATGGTTTTGAGCTTGTTTGAGATTGTTGGATACAAATATTAGATTCACCAATCTGGTTACTGGTTTCATTCTTCTGAAACAATAACCAATACACAGTCTAGTAGCCATAAGTAATGAAACATTACAAATAAGCAATACACATGAAGGCAAGAGCAATACACAGTGACCTATACAACATGTCATGCTTAATAGACAGATAAGCAAATATACAGAGATCCATATTACAAATAAGCAATACACATGAAGGCAAGAGCAATCACCTGTTGTTGGACTAACCATTTTACTGAGAATTTAAAGAGCTCATTACTAGACATGTGCTCCAACAAACATTTTACTTAATAGGGCTCATTATTAATAGAACTATAGACAAATCATTTTATTGATCAAATAATAACTAACAATATGTAAGGTGTTGGTAAACTTACATGCTTGCAAGTGGCTTTGTTATGGTCTTGTTGGTGATATATGGAGCATTTTGTAGTCTAACCATTCTTTAACGTCTTCCCAGGAGGAGGTAGAGGTAGATCAATGTTTGTCTCCCCACTAGGGGTTCTGTGGTGTGGCTGATCACTTCCTCTTTTATTTCTTCTCACACGTTCATTAGTCCTCTTCCTTTTCTTTGTGGGTCTACCTGGCAAGATACACAATGGAGGTGGTTCTATGGGCCGAAACTTATCCACTTTTCGGAAGCCCTTCCTTATAACAAGTTGAAACTTGGTTCTATAACTACATAAGTATGTGTCCTTGTGATAGAATCTTGATATTTGAGTGACTGTGTCAATTTGAGCATGAAATAATGCACAAATGGCATGCTGACATGGGATACCAGTTAGGTCCCATGCCCTAAAAGTACATTGTTTTCTAGCTAAGAAAACATTGTGTATATCAACCCTTTCAAATATTTCATATGTATTGTCACCATTAAAAAAACAAAATACACCTCATTAACAACTCATTTTTTGTGTCATACAAACTAACACACTTGGTACTATAATTTCCTCTCTACCTCTGCACATTATTTTTGCTCTCTACCCACTTGATCATCATTTTTACCCTGATGTCATCTATCATCCTCATAATAGGTAAATCCTTATAGTCATCAATCTAGGAATTGAAACTTTCATTAAGGTTGTTTTCCACTATCCAACATAAACCCTAACGTATTTAAGGAAAAACAAAAAACAAAATCCCTTTTTCCACAAATAAACAAACAAACAAAGGTTCAATTCGTGAAATTACTTTAAATAGTCATAATCTACATAACATACACACTTTTCCCTAAAACTCACAAATTCTATACCTCTTAAATCCGGATGAATCTCCACTTTGCTTTCACATGCGACCCACTTCCTTTGTCGGTGTCGCCTTTTTTGAACCCTAACAACTAACCTTCTATTGTAATGAAAACTCATAAGCAATGAAACTTTTGTTCAATATCTCTTCTTTTTTCCTTTTCATCGATCAAACCCCTGGATAAAACATTGGTGTCTTGGTTACACGTTTTCAAACTTACCTAACTCCTACTCAGCACCCTTCTCCACGTGTCTTCCAATTTGGCTCACACCCTATTCTTTTTTTACGCCACGTTGTCATTTGAACAGTCAACATTTGGTCACTGTTAGCCGAAGGCAACATTGCTACATTTTTAAATTTCTAAAGCAACATTGAGACTAAAGAAATTTCCAATGTAACATTATTCCTGGGCGTGTAATTCTGAGGCAAAATTGCTACTTAATCCTAAAAAATTTAATGAAGTAACTGATGAATATGTAAAAATCCATTCTCTCTCTACCTTATAATCATGACTAATGGAGTAATTTTTGGAATGGGTTTGATTCTTTATATAATATTTTGGAGATGTTGGGACATAAATGCTTTTTTTTTTCAATTTTCATTTTCAATCCTAATTGACTATATGCATGCTTTATCTTTTATTATATTTTTTCTTGTAAATGTTCTTTCCTATTTTTTTACTTATTATCTCTCTCGCTTATCTTCTCTATAGAATGACATGTTTTTTAAAAAATACATACATACATACATGTGTGTGTGTGTTGCCTTTAACTAATTTTAAACAGTTTCATAATCTGTATAATTTGATTATTTTTAGTTTATAAAAAGGAGTAGAGAAGTAATAATTAAATAAAAAATTATATGCATCTATGAAAAAATGTTTCCCTTATTAACTACATTATTTCAGCATAATACTAATTTATAATTTTTTATTATCTTTATTACATATGAGCATATATGAAAAAACATATAATACTTGTTAAAACTATGAAATATACCTCATAAAAAAGCCAAATAACAACTTTTAGAAAGCAATGTATAAGAGAAACCTGAGTAGCATTAATACCACACAAAACAATACTACCATATAATTAATAATATACATAAGAAAAAAATTCTTAATAAGTATAACTGTCAACATAATAACACCACAAAATATGAATTTTAATGAAATGACATCATATGACTATGAATAATCTGGAAATGTGTTAGACATTTTAATGGGTTAATTTATTATTTTATAATCAATTCTTACATTTTTTAAGCCTTTTTTACCTTAGGCCCAAATAATTAAGGCTAAGTTTTCCCGAACTTAAATCAATTGTATATATTCTCTTTGATTAAATGTTAAATTCAATCTCCATCAAGTTTTAAGTTTTATAGTTAAATCTTTGTCGCATTGAATCTTTAATACACATTTGTTGGTATTCAATCATTGTAGGACCTAAAAAATTAGAGTTAAGGTGCAAATTTGTCTTATAAATTTTCGCTAAAGAATAATGTTGCCCAAAAGCTTTTTTAGGTTTATTATTGCTTCGGAAGTTTTAAAACGTAATAATGTTGCTCCATACCATTAAAAAACCTAATCTTAATTGTTGAAAAATTGATTTGACCGTTACTTTTTTAATGATAAGAGGTAACATTGAAGTTGAAAATGTTAGTTCTCCATGTGTTTTGATAATAACTGACAATTGTAAACTTAAGTTAAAGTTTGTCTTTAAAAAGTTGAAAAACTTACTGTTAAAGACAAACTCGAGTTTGGACTTGACAGAAAGCAACTCCAGTTTTTGAACTATGGCAAACTCGAGTCAAGATTTGAAAACTCGAGTTTAGTAATACAGAGAGCTCTTAAGTTTTTCAAAGACAAAACAAACCAGAGTTTAGTAAAAACAAACTCTAGTTTGACAAATCAAGAAACCTGAGTTTTTCCAAGTAGTGTAAAAACTTGAGTTAAAGTTTTGAAAACTCGAATTTTACCACATACAGAAAGATATATTATCCTAAGCTTGTGAAAACTTGAGTTATAATTTTGGAAACTCTAGTTTAGATTTGCTTAAATGTTTTTTTAAACAAAGTTTTCTACTGTGAGAAAACTTGAGTTTAGTTTTCACAAACTCGAGTTTAGGAATTACAAAGAACAACACATATTTCTAAGGTTTTGAAAACTTAAATTTTGAAATGAAAACTCTGGTTTGATCAATCCAGAGAGCTTTCCAATTTTCCTGAGTTTTTGTGGAAACTTGAGTTAACCTTTACAAACTCGAGTTTATGCTTTACGAAGAACATCACTCTCTTTACACCATTTTAAAAACTCCAGTTTTGTTTGAAAACTCTAGTTTTGAGCTTCTGCACTTAAAATGTATTTTTCAGCTTAAGTGTCCAAAACTCGAATTAGTCACTTAATGACTCAAGTTTAGGTCTTGCTAAAAAACTATTTGAAAGATCAAATCGCGAACTTCTTCTCTGTATAAAGAAAACTCGAGTCAAGCACATAAAACTTGAGTTTATGCTTTTAAATGTGAACTACAAACTTGAGTCTTGATGAACTAACTCAAGTCTATATCACATAATTCAAAATTTGAATTATCTGAATCTGCGAAAAACAGTGTGATTGATCTATATGTTGTTTATTATCACTCATCACAATCTCTAGATATGTTTAACCTAGTTGCTAATGAATTTCAGTTGTTTTAAAGATGATTCAAAGAGAATTAAAGTGAAGTTTCAACACAAATGAAAAAGCATGTCAGAGCATTTATTACAAAGTACAGATAACTCGCTATATTCTGGACAATCAACCTTTATATGATGCAAAATGGATAAATGCTTCTTACCTAAACTAGCTTCTGACATTCCAATGGACAAAACTCAAGAAAAGTCAACATTAATCCTTAGAACAAAAAGAATTAACTGAAGAGTAGAAAGAGAGGAAACCAAAGTGCCTCCAACAACTGAATTAATGCACCAACGGTTATAATGAAAATTGCAACGGTCATTTAATACTCTCTTTGTATAAATAGAGTTACATTCAATTCTTCTCAACAACTAAGACTGCTGAAACCAAATTGCATTCAAGTTTTTCAATTACTCTTTTAGTTTTCATTTCTAAAGTATCTTCTGATACTCTGTGTTTCAGTGATTATCTACTCACTCTGAGAGAGAGTTCATTTGATTGTAATTATATTGTTGTAAAAAATCTCAAATCTGAGGACTTAGAAATTGGGATATTGATTAAATTTGTAAGGGGGAGTAGATTCTAGTGAGAGAATTACTCTTGAGTTAATAGAGTGTGTAATCAATTGGATTAGTGAAAATCCCAGAAAGACTAGGGACTGGACGTAGGTCAGAGATTGGACCGAACCAGTATAAATTCTGTATGTCTTGCTTTTCTTCTCTATATTCTGAACAGTTCTGTTTAGTATTAGAAAACAGAGCAATCGAAAAAGAAATTTAAAATCCCCAATTCAGCCCCTCTTGGTGATTTGCTCCATTTTCAGAAAACACTTCCAAGGCAACATTATTCCTCATCGAAAAAAATTTGGACAAATTTGTACCTCAACCCTAGAAATTAATAGGTTCAATTTAACAATTCACAAGTCTCTATTATAAAGTTAAAACAAATTTTTTTTAATAAAATTGCACTCTTCAATAAATCTTTGTTAGCATTCAATCACTAGACAGTAGACAACATTAAAAATTAGTGACAAGTTCAATTTAGCAATTCACATGTACCTATTAGATATTTGTTAAACCAGCAGGCCCAAACCAAAATGAACTAAACTACACTGGATTGAATGAATGAATTACAAAGAAGGGAGGTTGAGTATTTATAGACAACCAGTATCCTGGTTAGGAATCACACTAATATTACAACTGTATTACCTAGCTAACTACTAACTACAATTATATTACAATTATGTTATGCAATAGCAACAGTCCCCATCAAGTTAGTAACTCTATAATCACTAGTTCCTAACTTGTTCAAAAAATATACTCGTGTTATGGTCATCCTAACAAATTATTTGCAAGCTGCTCCGATGTCTTTAGATATTTAAAATTTATCATGCATTGCAATAACTTCTCCTAGACAAAATGATAACAAACCTCAATATATTTCATACACTCATAGAAACCCCGGTTTGAAGCGATGTGTAGTGCACTTTATTGTCACAATAAACTTTTATTGGTTTGATATAAGGGATATGTAACTCTTTAAGCAATCCAACCAACCAAGTAAGTTCAAAAACAACCATGTGCAAAGCTTTATACTAAGCTTTTATAGAGAATATTGAAATTGTATTATGCTTCTTTGATTTCTAGTAGATCAATGATCCTCCTAACTTGACTAGAAAGCCAATAATCAAATGGTGTGTATCTTTACAACCTACATAGTTTAAATCACAGAATCACTCTAAGCTCATTCTACTTGCAGCTGATAAGAAAATTCTACGACCTATGGTGCACTTGAGATATCTCACTAACCTTAAGGATGCCTTCATGTGTGACTCTTTAGGTGTTCACATTAAATGAAATATCAAGCCTAGTCAGAGTTAAATACAATAACTTACCAAAGAGTCTTATGTATCTTGCTACATTTTTTATGAAGTGATCATCCTTAGCTTCCTTCAATGTGAGCTTCAGATTCTGCTTTATAAAAGTCAGTTTAACCTCTATTTCATCTAAACTTGTTTGGTCAACAAGTTTAATAGCATATTTCCTTTGTTTAAGGAGTATGCCGTAGTTAGACCTCATTACTTCCAATCCAAGAAAATATTTTAAAGTTTCAAGGTCCTTGATTTTAAAATTATTGTGCAAATATTTCTTTACATCATTAGCAACCTCAAAGCTACTTCCTATTATCATCAAATCATCAACATAATCAAGTATTAAAAACCATGTCATGTTGTGTCTTCTTTTGAAATAATGCATAGTCATACTTACTATGTTGGAAACCTCCCTTTATTAATGAAAGAGTCAACTTCTCATTCAATTGTCTAGAAGCATATTTAAGGCCATACAGTGATTTTTCCAGGTTGCGCACTTTATTTTTATTCTCTCCCTTTCATTCAAAATCTTAGGGTATCATCATGCACACTTCCTCATATAGATCACCTTATAGAAAAGTACTATCTACATCCATTTGACAAATTATCCAATTATTTACAACAGTCAATATATGAATAGTTGATTGGTAACTATTTTAACTACCAGAGAGTATTAGTTCTCTATGTGTTTTGATGATAACTGACAATTGTAAACTTGGTATGAAGTTTTTTTTTGGCAACATAAAAAAAACTTACTGTAAAAGGCAAACTCGAGTTTAGGTATGTAAACTCGAGTTTGAGACTTGACAGAAAGCTGCTCAATTCTACAAAAAAAAAAAAAAAAAAAAAGCCAAACTCAAGTCTGCTTAGACAAACTCGAGTCTGAGGAATCACATAAAGCAATCAAAGTTTTTCACATCAAACCAAACTCCAGTTTGCGAAAACAAACTTGAAGTCTGGGAGATCAAGAGAGCAATCAGAATTTTGCACAAGACAAACTCAAGTCTGGAACATGAAACTCGAGTTTAGACTAAACAGAAAGAATCCAGAAAACTCAATATCTTCATAAGCCTTGTAAACTCCAGTCTGTGTTTCCAAACTCCAGTTTACACTTGACCAAGATAAATCTCAAAGTTTTAGTTCTTAATGAAACTCGAGTTTGGTTCCCCAAACTCAAGTCTGAATCATACAGAAAGAACAACAATATGTCCACATTGCAAACTCCAGTTTATGATCCTAAACTTCAGTCTGGAAGTTCCTGAACTTAGGCTTATTCTCCTAATATAGACCCAAACTCAAGTTAGTCACTAATTGACTCGAGTTTAGTTTCATGTCCAAAGTTCCATTTCAGATCCAGAACCTGATAGTCTTCTCTATAAGAACCAAATTCAAGTTAGCATTTGTAAACTGCCAGTTTAGACCACTGATCAACAATCATGCTTTCTGGATGAACCCCAAACTCGAGTCTAGAAATACAAACTCGAGTTTGCATCAGTGATTTTGAAAAACCCAATGATGTTGATTTGCGAAATCTTTATGGGTCAATCTGAAATCGTTTTATCATATGATACTATTGTTTCTAATGTCTTTGATGAAGTTTTGAGTGTTTTTCAGATAAGTTCAGCTAAGATCAAGATGGAATCAGATGTGGAATAAAGTTCATTAAATGAAGAACCAAGAACAGGGCTGATCCTTCTCCTCTATCCTAATGGTTCAGTACAGACCGTTATAGATGAATTAAAACTCTTTCCAACGGTCAAATGAAGGTTATGGAATGACTGAATACCTGGAAGACCTTCTGCATCAACATATTCCAAGATTCCAGCTGAGAATTGAAAGAACAAAGCAAAATATGCAACTGCCATTTCCCAGATTTGCAGCTGAAAGTTAAAGAAGAAATTGCAACGGCTAGTTCATCTAGCTAGGCTATAAAAGGTTATGAAGACTCAGAGCAAGATACACACAACCAAGCTACTTTGATTATATTTTGCAATTTGAGTCTGTATTGTGATTTATAACTTGCTCTTCAGTATTTATCATTATCTACTCTTTTTGAGAGTCTTGATTTTTTGAAATCAAAAGTTGTTGGTGTAAACTCAAGGTTGTGGAAACCTGTGAGTGGATTAGCTTAATTACAAAGTGTAAGGGGGAGCAAGTCCTAGGTGAATAGGATTGCTTAGTGTTTACATTGTTGTGGTGAAAGCTTGTTGAAATAGTGAAAATACCCAGAAGATATATGGGAACTGGACGTAGGTCAAGGTTAAGACCGAACCAGTATAAACTCTGTGTGTTAAGCTCTTCTTCCCTTACTCTCTTAATATTTATTCTTCAAAGGTTTTGAAAAAGAGTACAAAAAGAATTTTTGAAATCCTCAATTCACCCCCCTCTTGGTGATTTCTTCCATTTTCAGAGAGAAAGTCTCATAGAAGTATATTCCCTCCTTTTGGGAATAGGCTTTAGCAATTAGACAAGCCTTTAGCTTATCTAAATTGCCATCAACTTTATACTTAGCCTTAAACACCCATTTACACCCTATGGGTCTCTTTCTCTTAGGTAAAGTTACTATTTTCCAAGTCTTGTTGTCCATAAGGGCCTTAATTTCTTTTTCCATGGCTTTGACCCATCTAAGGTCATTGATTGCCTCTTCATATGTATCTGATTTGATCTTGAAAGTGGAATATCACCAAAAGGGGCAGTGAATAGGGTAATTTCAAATTCTTTTTCGATTTGGCCGCTGATCAAGAGAAACAGAGACAGAGTAAGGAGAAGAGAATATGAACACAGACAAATTATACTGGTTCGGTCCAACTCTTGACCTACGTCCAGTCCCTAGATACTCTGAGATTTTCACTAGCTCACAATCACAATTACACTCTCTGTACTCAAAGTAATCATTTCACACTAGGATTCACTCTTCCTTATAAGTTGTAATCATACACCTACACTCAAGGTCCCTCTACCTTGAGATCAAACTTATAATTGATCAAAAGGATTCAACTCTCTCACAATGTAGACATAAATAAGCATTGAAGTACAAATATCCAAAGACATTAAATGAAATGAATGAAACAGTAATTCGTAATAACATCAATTGAATGCACTGATGTTTCGGTAGGTTGGCGAATTGAATACTCAAAGCTTTTATACCAACTTCCATTAATAATGGTTGGAGAGCTTTCAAGATAGCCATTGTGAGTGTAATACCCGGATAATTATTATCTGGAATATTATGTCCATTTATGATAAATATGGTCTCAAAATGTTGTATAATTGGTCTATTTTCAAAGGGAAATACTAAGAAAATTAAATGGAATTTATTGCCAAAAATGTGAAAAATGCATTTTAGGGCCATAAAACATTCTAAAAATGTGATGATAAATCCTAAAGGGCTGTGAAATAATTATTAAAAATTAGAAGGAATATTGTCCCTAATTTAAACAATTTATTAAATTATCTCTTTTGAAAATAGAAGAATAGAAAATTAAAAAGTATTCTGGGGACCATATTGAACCCTATGATTTTTAATATTATGCATGGAGCATAAATTATTAATGTCAATAAAATAGTTTTGAGATAATAATTATTACTAATTAAGAAAATTGTCAACAATTAGTAAGTGATTAATTAGATAATTAATGGCTAATTGTTTAGACATAAGATAAAGAGAAAAAGGTGGAAATTACTTAAAATAAATATACATATATAAATAAAAATAAAAATTAGAAGAAAAATAAAGAAAAATGAAATGAAAATTAAGAAATTAATATCTAGATATTTGCATTAAAATAACATTATAAGTTAAGACATGTGATAATTAAGTAATATTATAATAGTAAAAATGTGAACAGGATAAATGACAACGGATAGAAATAAAATCCTACCTAGAAAACCGTGAACTAGGTTTCTTGAGTCAGAGTATATTAGGAACAAGTGAATTTCTATCTCGGAGTGGACTGTCTCCGAAGTCATTTCTGTAACCAACGGAGTGATTTGGAGATCCGGCCAGGAAGATATTTTGTGGGATTAAAGCAAATAGTAGAAATGAGAACCAATGGAAAATAATTCATAGATTGAAATCTGGGGATAAGTTGAGAAAAACCAGAGTATATTATTGATCAGTGGATTTTTATCCAAAGGTTGGCGCCGACAGACGATATTTCCGTAACCAGTAGCGATTACCGAGGATTTTCGGTAGGTAACAGAATGTCCTTAATGAGAGTATAAGGTTAGGAAAACCCAGTATTCTAGAAGAGGAAGAAAAGACCTTCAGAGTGTTATTTCCGGAATTTTAAGATTTTACAAAATTTCGCGATCGGAACACCGAACAGGGACTTTATCGGTAGAAAACTTCTTGAGAAAGTTGGTGACATCACCTTGGTGTCTAAGGATGACATCATCCTTGAGAGGTGTATGGCCAAGATCTTGCCACCTCCAAGAAGTGCAATCCGACGGTCAAAATTCAACCAGACAAAGTTCAATGAAATTACGAAAATGTCATTGGTTTTTTCTATAAATAGCCACCATTTCATTTGGAATTCTCACACCAAATTCTCTTGAGAATTTCAAAACTTGGGAGAGGAAGGAAGAAGGAGGAGTCCGGAGAAATTTATAGCGAAGCTCTGAGTAAATTCTTCAGTCCTTAGTCTTTAGTTCGGTAGTTCTTAGAGTTTTAGGATAGATATTGTTTTGATCCTTAATCTTCCAGTATATTTTAAATATCATGTTTTAGGATAGATATGATATTTATTTTGGGAAATATGTTGGAGTAAGAGATATGCTAAAATTCTGGAAGATTAGAGTCAAAGTAACAAAGTTCTGGCGAAATTTCGCCGATTAGAGAAGTCAGGGGTAAAATGGTCATTTGTGACTAAAATGACTGTTATGATGTTAGTAATTGATTATATGCGATATTATCCTTATAGGATATCCCTGAATACGTTCTAACCAACTGTCGCACCGTATCCTACCAGAAATACCGTATAGCGTCAACGAAGGTACGTTCGCGTACTGTAACACTAACTCTGATATTTACAGTATGTGTATATGTGGTATGTGTGCATGTTGTGGTGTGTTGTTTAAATACTTGTTTGGTAAGAAATAACTGTACACCTGCATACAATGGGAGTGATATCTGTTTTCACTGGGAGTGGTACTTTTCGCCGGGAGCGGTACATTTGCATTCACTGGGAGTGACATGTTTGGAAGTGTTTCATTTGCTGTGATTTTGTACCGTATATGTAAATATGAGGTTAACCGTTACCTGGGGTCCGTATGCATGGGACCTCAGCTCTTAACATAGCGTCAGGGTCAGGAGAACCAAGAACGGAGGACAAGGGGAAGCGCAAACAAGACGCATAGAAGACCCGGCCGAAGACTTCTTTTTGATGTTCCAGCGGAAGCCTTCCTTTTATTGTTGAACATTACTTTTGAAATACTTGGTATGATGTACCGCTATTGTATCCAACCAGACTTACGGCATTTTGAAATACAAGTATCAGTTACTCTTCCGCTCAAATGATCTACTCTGATGATTTTAAATGATTTTGATGAAAAAATAATATTCCGCTTTTGAAAATTTGGGATGTTACACCTGAGGTCAAAGCACATGTGCATTTTTGCACCTTTACCCTTATATTTATTCATTCCATGGATTTTTTGGACTATACATAAATAATAAAAAAGAAACAGATAAAAAATAACACACATATAATTAAGGGTTAAGGTGTAAAAATATACAGAAGATTTGTTCAAAAATGTGCTTATCATCAAATGTTTTAGACTTAATCGATCATTGATTGATGTTTCATGGTTAAGTCACTTTCAAATCATCATCATCAGTAGACATGCCTTTGGTTTGGACAGTGGTTGACTTGAAGAGTTGGTATAGTCTTTTCATCGGATCGGGTACCTGCCATAGAGATCATTTTGCCTGCTCTAAGATTCATTCTGTGTGTGAATGTGTAAGCATTAAATGTTTTTGACACCCTCTCATGCTTTTCGGTCAATTATCTAGTAAACCAATTGTTAATGTCGTGAAGCTAACTCAAACAGATGATTAGTAATAGTGTAGAAAAGATTGAGTAGCCTTTAAGTAGAACCATTTTCCCATCACATACTCGAGTATCAATGAATCCATACTTGAGTAAGAACCTAAGAACACTTAAACAAATTATCATATTGAGCATGCTAGAGTAGGCTTAAGGGTATACTTGAATACACTCTTACTTTAGGCAATATTACCTTAATCATTTTCAAGTCTTATTATCATCAAAACTTCGAGAACTAACTATGTCCCTTCAATGTGTTAGTTCTTTAGGTGTTTTGATGATAACTGACAATTGTAAACTTAATTTGAAGTTTGTCTTTGAAAGTTGTAAAACTTTCTATTTAAGGCAAACTCGAGTTTAGGTAGCTAAACTCGAGTTTGGACTTGATAGACAGAAGCTCAGTTTTTAACAAAGAAAGCCAAACTCCAGTTTGCATAGGCAAACTCGAGTTTGCAGAGTTACAGAGAGCAATCAAAGTTTCTAAGAGTTGTAAACTCGAGTCTGTATTTATAAACTCGAGTTTAGATCAAAGGCAGTGACATTCGAATTTCAACTTGTTTCCAAACTCTACCTTTGATTCTGAGAAACTCCAGTTTACAAGAAAGTTTAAATGCTAAAAAGTTCAAAAGACTTGTAAACTCGAGTCTATGTTTTGGAAACTCGAGTTTTGAGACCAAACAAAAGCTTCAACGTTTTATCAAGTTTTTTAAACTCCAGTTTCAAACTCCAGTTTACCAAATTGAATAGCCTTTATGTTTTCAGTTTTCACTGGAAACTCGAGTCTGGATTATGTAGACTCGAGTTTGGCATAAACAGAGATACTCGAGTTGATACTTGTTTTCTAAACTCCAGTTTAAGTTTCAGTGACTCCAGTTTGTACTTAAATGAAAAGTTTTCAAAGTTTCAATGTACACTGAAACTCGAGTCAGATTTCTGGAAACTCGAGTTTAGGATTATTTGAAAGTACTCGAACTATTACATGATTTCTAAACTCCAGTCTTGAAAATGAAAACTCCAGTTTGAGCCTTCAAAGTTATTTCAATGTTTTAGTTTTCACTGAAACTCGAGTCTAGGTTTTGGAGACTCGAGTTTAGCTTAAACAGAAAGCACTCGAGTAAATAACTATTTTGAAAACTCCAGTTTGAGAAACAGAAACTCCAGTTTACACTTATAAAGATTTTTCAAAAGTTTCAGTTTACACTGAAACTCGAGTTTTGTATATCAAAACTCGAGTCTGGACTATACAGAGAGCTAAGTAACATTTCAGGTTTTGTAAACTCCAGTTTGCGTTTTCTAAACTCCAGTTTTGAAGCTCTGAACTTAAACTCAAGATTTTCATAAAAGCTTCAAACTCGAGTCAGTCACTAAATGACTCGAGTTTAGCACTGTGTTCAAAACTTCATTCAAGAGCAACTCGCGACTTTCCTCTTTGTAAGAACCAAACTCGAGTCAGTCACTAAATGACTCGAGTTTAGCACTGTGTTCAAAACTTCATTCAAGAGCAACTCGCGACTTTCCTCTTTGTAAGAACCAAACTCGAGTCAGTCACTAATCAACTCAAGTTTAGGAACCTTTTCAAAACAAGATGCTCTCTGGATGAACTCCAAACTCGAGTCTGGGCTTGTAAACTCGAGTTTGTAACACACAGATTTGCAAAATCAGATGGCGCGAATTTGCGAAAACCATTTGAATGATCTTAATACTTCATATCTTTAATTGCTATTATTTCTAACGTCTTTTAACCAGTTTGTTAGCAAGTTTCAGATGATTTATTGAAGGAAACAATGAAGATTCAGACAATGAGCTGTAAAGCAAGAGAGAGAGAGAATATGTTGTCTTATAAAGTGCTCCAACTTGGATTAAATAATTACAACTTTAAGCACAGCCCATTACAACACAGGGACATCAACGTTATCTTCATAATTAATTAAGTCCCACATTGCAAGAATGTCTACAACAGATTAGACAAAAGCAGAATCCATCCATCAAGAAGATTTTAGTGGATTCTCAACAACTAGTTTATGAGAGTGGAGTTTAAACGGTCAAAATTCGTAGTGCTCTTCCAACAACTATGCTCTTCATTCAAAATGAACTTCAACAGCTATAAATATGACTCAGATTCGAAGAAGAACATATATAGACAATATACAAGACATTTACAGTGAGCAACATTGAGATTTTTGTATTCATTCTTCTGTAAATTATCCTGAGAGATTTGAGCTTCAGTGTTTATCAATATCTGCTCTTAGAGAGAGTTTGTTTCTATTAATCATTTGATTGTAAAGAATCTCAAGTCGGGGGACTTGGAGATTGGTTGTACAACTACAACTTGTAAGGGGGAGTGAGTCCTAGAGAAAGGATCATCCTGAGTACAGAATGTGTAGTTGTGATATCAGTGTACAACTTGTAAGGGGGAGTGTATCCTAGTGAGAGGATTACTTTCGAGTACAGAGTGTGTAACTGATTGAAAGTGATAGTGAAAATCCCAGAGAATCTGGGGACTGGACGTAGGTCAAGGAGTTAAACCGAACCAATATAAATCTTGCTGTGTCTTGTTCTTCTCTCACATTCTCTGCACTTATGCACTCCTGCGATTAATTTCCAGAATCTTGTAAAAGAATTTTTCAAATCCCCAATTCACCCCCTCTTGGTGATTTGTTCCTATTTTTCACAATGGATGCAATAAAATGCTTATAAGAACTAGACAGATCAGTATAAGAAATAGAACTAAGGATAGTTGAACCATCAACCAAATCTATATATTCTTCCCATTGAGTATAGGAAGAGGGGAGATGATCACAATGGTAGTCACTTGAGCGTGTAGGAGGTCGCCTATCTCTAATGGGCCTTAGTTTGGTGTGACTAGGGATTAAGTGAGAACTCTTATTGCCTCTTTTGGATGTAAAGTTTGGGAGTTGTATGGGTCATGATTGTTTTCCCCTAACACAGTTTCAAGATTATTTTGCAAGGAAATATGCCAAATATCATGTCCCCTAGAAGTAGCGCTCTTGGCATCAAAAACTCTATTTATAGTTTTCTTTTTAGAGTTAGGACAACAAAAGTCTTTGCTTATAGCATCTCTTTTCTAAATTAGGATACGTTTAACATCCCTTTTCTAATTAAGACGTCAAAAATATACTTTTGATGTTTGTTTTTATTAAAAAGACGCCTAATATTTTAAAATTTCTCCACATAATTACAAAAATGTCACTGTTTTTTTTTTTTTACTTCTCTTTCTGAAAAATATATATTTTTTAGGGAAGTAAAGTTTGTTTCTTGTAATAGTGAAAATGTGGCCGGGGGGATGAGAGATAACTCTGAAAAAAGTGAGGCTCAATGTGGTAAAATACCAACATTCACAGATCTTAATTTGAGTCACTAGACCAATTAGAGTTTTAAAAAAAAAAAAAAAAAAATTGCCCGACTGATTTGGGATTTCCTTATTTCAAGTGGCTTTAAATGGGTTTTCTCCATAAATACAAATCTTCAATATTTCGTATGTACATTATTAGATCTCCATGATATCATTTGGCTCTGATGAGTGCCAACGGACAATTGGAATAATTAGTAATACCAAAGAACTAATTTAATAGTCTACTTTGACTCGATACTAATTAATCCAGCAACCTAAGTTTAGTACGTAAATGATATTGATCAAATTATGTAGACTAAAATATTAATTAAAATTAGTTAAAAGAAATAAATATGTAAAAGATATAATTTATTTTTTAAATATATCCTTATCTCTAAAGATGATAAGAGGGAGAATAAGTGAGAAAAGAGACTAGAGATAGGCCAGGGGAAAAAACAAAGAGGAAAAAATGTGTAGATAAAAGAAATGAGGGATATATACTTAATTGGTCTGAAAATTTAAAAAAAATGTATTAAATATTTATATAAAGACATTGTAATTTTAAATAAGACTAGCCCAGTAGAATAGAATGTTACTTATATGGGACCGAATGGAGGTATATTTTTATAATTAAAATAATAATAACATTAAGCTTTTGAGTAATGCAAAGAGACAGCTTGACCTTTAGCAAATGCTAAATGTATATACTAAGGATTGCTACTTTGATTACGTTCATTATATTAAATGAATCAAACCATTTTTCCTCTGACATCTTTTCGCGTGCAATAGATTTAATTAGTCCCTCACTCTTATCTTGAGAGGTTGTTGACATATATTGTTTATATTAATTCTTTAGGAAGTTGAATTTATTTTTTAAAATTAGATACTACTTCTGGCCCTAATTATAAAACCTAGTTGACTTTTTTGGAGAGATTAAGGAAGCTAAATAAGTTATTTAATCATTTCATATGTTGTGTATCTTTAGATTATATATCAGTTTATTAATCAAAATAATTAGTTTGAAGAAAAAATAAAAATACTCTAAAGTAATTTAATTAGTTTTCTTAATCTTTCTAAAAAAGTCAACTAGATCTTATAATTAGGACCAAAAGGAGTATTCTACTCTCTCAATTTCTTAATATAAGATCTATTTTAATAAACAAAATGAACTATTAAGTGAATCTTATATTAACAAGAGGAAGTAATAATAGTTAACAATAACCACATGGATATCTTTATTTCATGTTTAAGATCTTACGTAGTGAGTCAACCAAAAAAGTGAAGTATAGCATAGAGATGGAGATAAGAGAATAAGAGAAGTTTGAGTTAGTAAGAGATTAATAGTGTGTTTGGTTTGAGGGGAGAAAGTGAGAGGGAAGGAGGAGAGATAAAAAAAATTTCTCATCTTTACGAAATTGCCCATAGAAAATTTTCAATATTTCAAAAATATATTCTCAACAAAAAAAAATATTATTTTCATTAATGACAATTTGGTCAATACACTCCCTAAGAATCCTTCCCTCCCCTCCCCCTCCCCTCCCTCTCCCTCAAACAAAACTGGGTCAGGAATAGTGGAGTAATGAACTAGTGGAGGAGTAATAATTGGATTTGCTTGGGAAAATTGAAGAGGGGGATGGGCATCTACTCTTATCATGACATAAGAAATTTTATAGTGAAAATTATTTTAGAAAATTAATATGAAACATTGAGGTCTTTGTTTGTTTGTGATTACGTTTGAGACTCTAAAAGTGTTTATTTAGATAAATCGAGAAAAAACTCATTTCATATACTTATCTCATATATCGTAAATTATTATTGATAAGCTATGTTTGAAGGTCTCAGTCCCTATTTCAAACAAGCACCACGCCCAACTTTCATAGGAAATTGAGTTTTTGACTTAAAAAAAGTTATTACTCCGTATAGAAAGATGATGGGTATGCAAAAAAAAAAAAATAGTAAGAAAATAGATGAGAAAGAATCTATGAGAAAATGAGATGAGAGGGACATCTAATTAATTGGGGATGAAAATATAAAAATGTGTTAAATTTTTAAACGCAACCAATTTGTTGGTTATACACAGAACTATCCCATATGAGATAATGTACGTTGCTTATAAATAAGACCGCATAGAGTGATTTGCACATATTAAGACAATGAATTAAATTGGTTATTTATAAAAAAAAAAAAAAAAAAATGTGTTGGTTTCATATGGAGTTGAATCAAGACGTCCTCTAGCCAGCATTTAAATTCAAAAAAATCATGAGTAAGCAATAATAAGCACTTTTTTTTCCCTCCCTAATTAATTATATGTCTTGCTCATATTTTCTTCCCACCTTTTCCCTCTCATTTTTTCTCTCTTATTCTCTTTCACTCACCCTCTCCAAGGGAGTATTATCTTTTTACATATAATTAAATTGAGTTGGGTCCCAATGTCTCATTAGATCAGCGCATACCTTAAGGTTTAAATAGCGCTTACAAAAGTATTTATACATCGTCTATTAATAAAGTTTTTATATTAGTGGGATTTAAACTCACAAACTTATTGTTATATGTCAACTCCTTAAACAATTTTACCAAATTTTCATTGGCATTTGTATCATAGAACCTTGAATAGGAGTTCGTTTGGATATAGCTTTTGGAGAATAACTTTAGGATTTACGAGATAAAAATGATTTTTGGAGAATAGCTTTTAGGATTTATAAGGTAAAAATGGCTTTTAAAGAATAAGTTTTGGAGAATAGCATTTAGATAAAAATGACAATATTTGGATATTGTTATTAGATTTTTTTTTCAGGGTCAAATTTACAAAAAAGGACATTATCTTTTAGTATAATTACATATAAAGGATAAGGTTGTATTTTGAATATTATAAATATTATATTTCATAATAAATACCAAAAATTACATAAATTTGTGTATATAACTAAAATATTTAAGGGTCCTGACCGGCATTAAAAAATACTTCATAATTTTAAAAATTTATTTTAGGATATTAAAAAAATATTTCAGGGTAATTAGGGATACTAAAAGGATATTTAAGGATACTGAAATAATATTTCATGATCTTAAAAATTTATTTCATGATATTAAAAAATATTTCAGGGTAATGACTAATCTTGGAAAAATATTTTAGGGTACTAACGGGTATTAAAAATATATTTAATACTGACTAGTACTGAAAAAATACTTCTTATGGTCTTAAAAATTTATTTTAGGATCTTAAAAAAATATTTTGGGTACTGACGGGTACTAAAATAATATTTAATGATGATGAAAAAAATATTTGATTATCTTAAAAATTTATTTTATGATATTGAAAAAATATTTTAGAGTAATAACGAGTACTAAAAAAATATTTCATGATCTTGAAATTTTTTTAAGATATTAAAAAAATAATTCAAGGTACTAAAAAAATATTTAAAGATACTGATGAAGGCAAAGAAGAATGAAAAATCTGAAGGAAAAAAAATATCTTTTTCCAACACCATGGTTAGTGTTTGGAAACCTTCCCAAACCTAGGTTTTAAAATTTACGAGGTAAGTATGTGAGAAAAGTTTTGTCTCAGTTTACGCAAAACCTAGGTTTTGGTACACTTTCAAACAATATTTTAGGTTTTGATGCGGAATAGCTTCTGACAAAAATATGGGCGTTTAGTAAGTTTATGACAAAACCTATATTTCGATGCATAATAGCTTAAAAAAAAAAAAAAACCCAAAGAGAGAGAGAGAGAGAGGGTGGGAGGAGTTTGACAGATTTTTGGCAAACCTAAATTTTGAAACTCTCAAACTAGCACTAGCCTAAAAGAGTGGAATGGTGGGAGTGTAAGGAAGTAACTATAACATCATACTCCCTCCGGATCTTTATTATAAGGCATCAACTAACAAGTATTTTTGACCTTTTTATAAGGCACTTGCAAGTTTTCAAGGTGCAATTACTTCATTTTTCCATGTCTGCCCATATTTAATAAGAGTAGTGTGAGAGAGTACTATATTTGAGTTTAAGGTAATTAGTAGGGGTAATATTAGAAATCACTTGAATTTTATGACAATTTTAATACTTTTAATTAACTTTATTAATTTGTGAAAATTGGTAGTTAATGCTTTATATTAAGGACAAAAGAGAATACCAACTCAAATTATAAGAGTCTGGTCTAGAAGAAAATTATAAGAGTCGGATTGGGAGTCAAGGATTGAAGACTCTTGCTATTAAAAACAAATACTAAGCAGAATTTGAAGTTTTCTAAAAAAATTTATTCGTTTAATGACATACATTGCTGGCCCAAAAAAAAAAGGATACATTACAGTGTATACAAATACACACCCAAAAAAGAAAACTTTTTGTTTCATTTTAATACATTACAGTCGGATTGGTAACTTACTGCTTAGTGGAATCCGCGGGAAGCTGTGGCGTCACATATCCAGCGTCCCATCGATCTCTTCAGTGTGCCCATCTAATAATATTTAATTATTACGCAAAACGAATCCCCCGTTGACACGTGCCAGTCACAAGACATTTATAACCAACACGTTTCTCGGTTTCTGTCCCACTTTTCCCATGGTGGGTCCCAGGCGCAATGATGCGTGGGACCACACGCGCTCGAGACGCGGCAGCAGGCGGATCTAGTGATCTACACACACAGAGAAGAGAAGAACCGCTTTTGAATTAAAAAAAAATTGAAGGGTAGCTTCTGCTTAGGTCAGGTGCGTGTGCGGCTGGGAGCGTACTGGTTAGATTCCCGTCGTGTCCTTTGACCAGTAGTAGATGGACACGTGGAATACAGGTTGATCAAGAAGTTAGTTGGAACTTGGACGGCGCAACCTGGCAGCGAAGCTTTACGGCCTCGTTTTGAACGACATAACACGGCGGCCCTTTGAGTTGATTCCTACTTTTTTGTTTTTTAAAGAAATTTTCGGTTAGCCCCTTGCATATTAGTAAATTAGTTTCCATTAATCTCAAAACTTCATAAAATTTTACACTATGTTAAAATGAAGTTATTTTTGTGGGTGAAAAAATAATGATACACTTATTTTATTTATCTTGTAAGTTTATATATTTGTCTGGTAAATAGTTAAAATATTTTTAAATTCTTTTGAATCTTTTTATTTGGGTCGTAAATATCTTTATTCGTCTTTAAATGTTTATATTTGTCTTTTGAATTTTTATACTTGTCTTGTAAATGAATAAAATATTTTTAATTTTTGAGGTTCTTTTGAATTCCTTTATTTATATTGTAAATACACATATATTATCTAGTGAATTTTCATATTTTCCTTGTAAATGAACAAAATATTTTTAATTCCTTATTTTATTTTGAATCCTTTTATATATTTATCTTGTAAATCTCTTCATTTGTCTTATAAATATCCTTATTTATTTTATATAAACATTATAATAAGTTGTTGATTGATATTGAAGGATCTAAAGAGACACCTTAAAGAAATTTTCATTGAAGGAAGGTAAATTTTTTTTTGCAGACAACTGAAATACTTAAGTATAGGATTGGATATTGTTAGTATGATTTCTTGAAATCCATCCCAATTTAGTTTCATTCATCGATCCTTCTCACCTTTAGCAAGTTCATGCTGCTTAAGGGGTTGGTTTGTACTTGCTCATGGTTAAGCCTGCTTAAACCTATATCTCCTTATGGAAATGTGGAGACTAGCTCATTGTAACATCCGTTTGTTTTAAAATAATTTTCCCACTTTTTCCAAACATTATCCACCTATTCCACCAAATCTTCACCTACTCTCAACAACTTCCCAACCACTCCCCACTTATGTCTTCATTTTCCAAATGCAACAAAAATGTAAAGGATCATGAATCACTCTTATTTTCCATATGCGCATTGTTTTCATAGGCAAAACAGTATTCTTAAAGGCTAATATATTCAAGGATACGCCTCTGCATTTACTCATTTTCGTTGGACCAAAGAAAGAACACAAAGAGTGAGAGAGAGTTTTATGTGTGAGAGAGATATATATTGTTTTACGTTATTTTGAGAGTGAAGGCTGAGGGTTTTAAGAGGCAGAAGCAAGAAGAAGTTGCTAAGTCTAAAGGATTAAGACAAAATATTGAAGGAAGTTCGAGTTCTTACGTTGGGAATTTTATAAATATTTGCAAAAGTGAGGTTGTTAACTTAATCTCCGATTCCTTGTGTTCTTATATATGTCTTATATGTTCATGTATTTGTAGACTCATGGCCGGATTTGTATGTCTATGTCATGAGTTTTATTTATTTGGCTGAGTATTATTGTTTTTATATAATAATGTTGCATGCCTGTTTATCCAGTACTTTTATGTGCTTTCGCCGTGATGTTACATTTGCTATATGCCATGTATACCGATTGCGGTGCATTTTATTATTGGTTGTTTATAATTTTCTGCAATATATGAAATATCTGTCATGTATAATTTACACTTTGAATATGAGATTAACCGTTACCCTGGGATACAACTGATCACTAGATCCCAGAAACACCTAAGGAGCCAGGAAGATGTTTTGGGTCAAGAAGTAAGGCGGTGCATATACAGTAGATGAAGAAGACCCCAAGGTTGGGGAATTTGAATAAATGGGCTTTATACATAAGTGTGGTTTGTTTAGTGATTATTAAACTATTTTTGGGATAACTGTATTAATTAATACCCTTTACAGTATTATTGGATTGCCAATTTGTACTATGCGTACACTCTTTAAACCACCGTATATTTGGATTATTGTTGTCAGTTACTCATCATCCATACGCTTATACATGCTCACTGTTGTGTATACTCTGTTATAGTGCTGTATATGTGAATAGTACCGTATACGTGAATAGTGTCGTATACGTGAATAGTACCGTATACATGAATAGTGTCGTATACGTGAATAGTGATTTTTTAAAATTGAGGTATGCTTTTGAGTACGTATTTACGTATTTAAAAGTGAAATCAAGGCGGGTGTTACACTCATTGGGTAAACTAATGCCTAGCAATGAAAATAGGTGTCACGTATTGGCTTAATAGGTTTGAGTTTGTAATAAAGGTAAAAAACCTAAGTATGTAATGGGGTAAAAGGCCTAAGTTTGAATACATGCTTTTTTTTAGGTTAGGTCATATCAGACTTTAAAGAGGCAAGACCATAAGCTACTAGAAGTTTAACCTATTCCCACCCCCTACTAATGTCTTAGGCTTTGTTTGGGAGTTCCATTTTGGAGGGAAAGGAAAGAAAATGAAGGGTTTTGGTAGTCCCTTCCCTTGTTTGAGAGTTTTAAAAATAAGAGGGGAGAGAATTAGGGATTTTTACAAATCCCCAAAACCCTTCTTAAAAAAAAATAAAGTTCCCCCAATATAGGGAGTTTTAAAAGAGAGAATAGATTAATTATTTTTTATTCTCGTTTAAATAAAATATTCTCATTATTTTTTATTTCTTTTTTCTTTTTTCTTTTCTATTGCTGGAATGCACACGAAAATATTTTTTAGAAAAAAAAATTTAGAAAAAGAAATACTTTTTAGGGAAAAACATTTTTAGAGAGAGAAAATACCTTTTGTAAGGGAAAATATTTTTAAAGAGAGAAAATACTTTTTAAATTTATTTGTAAAGTATAATAATTATATTGATTTTTAAAGAAAATGACAAAATGGTAAAAATAACTCATTGATTCTTCATCTTCCTCCCTTACTATTTTTTTTAACTCCCAAACAAGGGGAGGGATTATCTTCCATTTCCCTTCCTTCTCCTCCCCTTCAAACTTCCTACATCTATTTCCTTTCCTTCTCCTCCAAACTCTCAAACAAAGCCTTAGGGGAATTCCTTGAGTGTTTTGAACGAAGTCAATGTAGCTTGTGACCAACTTTAAACATGTAATTCTAAATTAGCTTGATAAACTCTTTTGCCAACATAATTTGTGATATACAAAATAAATATGTGGGATATTTTTTTTTTTTGATTTGTGTGTACGGACTCTTCGAACATTAACTTGAGCAGGTCCTTCAGTTGAATGTGGGAATGCGAACCAATTTTGAATGTTGACAATAGGTTGTTGAATTCTTCTTTTAACTTAAAGATTATAACCCCATGATATCCCACTAGTCAAAAGTATAAGATGCCAATAGCCCGCTTAGAAAATTTTTGAGGCAAAATTCTTATATAATATATATATATATATATATATATATATATATATAAAAATATAAAACATGAAGCTTCCATATTAAAGGTAATTTGAAGGCATTAACAAATACTTTCTCTGATTTTTAATACATGACCTATTATCTATTATCTAATTTGATTATATTAAGAAAATTACTTAAGGCAGTTCATATGACGTTTTTTTCTTTTTTAAAACATCATAGTTACTTTTTAAATTTGTTTAGGGTGTGTTTGATTTGAGTGGATGGGATGGGAAGGAAAGAAAGATATTGATCAAATTATCATTAAAGAGAAAAATATTCTTTTACTTAATTATGATTGAGTTATGGAATATCAACATGGATACATTGAAAAAAAAGTAAAAAATATAGAAAATAAATATTATATTTAAAATCAAGATAAACTCTATAATTAAAGTGTTACATATACTAAACTATTTTTTAACTTTAGTAATAATTGCTCAATGAAAGATCAATGTTGATCAAGCGTGATCATAGGTTGACATTACACTTATTTTTAAAAATTTCAAGATCAACAAAAAATTTCCCCCTAGCAATTTTCCCTTCCACAAGTCACCACCTGATCGAGCCGTATTTAATGCAAACATATGGTGATATATGGTACAATTATTGACACAGAATACGTTTTATTAATTATTAATTAATCAATAATAATTAGAAAGTACAATCTGTCATCTGGTGACAACTTGTTTACCGGAAACACAACTGTCTCCAAAGTATTAGCGTCACATGAAGAATCCAACACATGGATTCTTACTATACATGTTACTAGGAGTGTAGTATTAATGTGTTCAGTTGCCAATAAAATAAAAAATTATGGAAAAATCTCTCTCAAGGCCCAAATAATAAAAAAATGTGTAAAAAAACGTTATATGTTAAAAAAAGCTTTAGGACATTTTCTGATATTATTTCAGGAAACATTAATAATTATATCGGTATAATATTAACAACTAAATCAATACTTGTTTATAATGATATAAGTGTCTATTAACAACTATATTCGTACAACATTTTCTGAAATAATACTAAAAAAGGCCTTAAGACATTACTTTTCTTTCAGCCTTTTTTAATAATATTTTGATAACTAAGGGGGATTTTTACAAAAATTATTCAAGGGAAAATTACATTTGGGTCCCAAGGATCAGAATTAATTACAAAAAAGTCCTACACCAGAATCCCATTACAAAAAGTCCATTGGGACATTTTTGTAATTAATTGAAAAATTATCAATCCGTATTTACAATTGGAAATGTTATATTAACAACAAAAATTCTCTATCCGTATTTATAATTGGAAATGTTATATTAACAATTGAAAATGTTATATTAACAACTTAAAATACCATATTAACAATTGAGAATTTTTGTTGTTAATATAACATTTTCAGTTGTTAATATAGCATTTCCCGTTGTGAATACGGATTGAAATTTTTTTAATTAATTACAAAACAAAGTCTCAAGGACTTTTTTGTAATGAAATTCTGGTACGGGACCTTTCTGTAATTAATTTTGATCCTTGGAACTAGAATGTAATTTTCTCATTATTCAAACTGTTCGGTTGCCCTTTCTAATTATAATCCAGGACTTCCTTCTAAAGAAAAAAAAAATTATCACTTGCACGGGAATAATGGTGAAGCTATATTTACAAGGTCAGCTTCATCATTTTTCAAATATAATTTTTTTTTTTAATGAATTGTGCAGCCGTTACTTACAAGAGATCTAAATTTGTCTTTTACCAAATCTTAATCAGATTCATATGGTAGGGTACATGAATTTTCCACTGAGAAAATATATTATTTTTATTTTTTTGGATAAAAAATATTTTATATTTTATTTCTTTTTAAAATTTGAAAAAATATATGATTTTTCATATTTTATTTTTAATATTTTGCAGTTAAAAAAATGATAAACATATATTAGTTTTTAATAAATAAATGATGCTCTCTCCAATACTAAATATAAAACATTTTTTTTGAGAGATTAAAGAAAATACATAAGTTACTCAATCATATAATATATTGTGTATTTTTATTATATATAATTTTATTAATGAAACTAATTATTTTAGAAAATAATATAAATATAAATATTCTAAAATAATTTAATTAATTTTTTAATTTATAAAAAAAATCATTTTCTTTATAGGAGTATTTAGGATAAAATTTTTAAGGGTAAAAGAGTAAAAATACATATGTTCTTTATCCTCGGGAGCACCCAACACCATATCTTTTTTTGGGAGAAAAAATACAAACGTGGTTATTATTTTGGAGCAAAAGTCACATCCCACTGTTATATTACTCTTCACTTCATCTCTTTCTCTCTCATCACGATGAACAGTAACATAAAGGTGGGATGTGATTTTTGCTCGAAAATGATAACCATATGTATATTTTTACTAAAAAAAGATATGATGGCTGGACACTCCCAAAAATAAAGTATATATGTATTTTTTCTCCATTATCCAATTTTTAACGATAACAACGGAAGTCTATAACTTTTTGTTTTGATTGATCTGGTGCTTAATGTTTTGATGCCGGGCGGCGCAAAGGAACACAACGCCAGTGATTACGTCACCATGCTCAATCAGATCGCCCACCCAGGCTATCATAGTGATTTCAATCTTCTACGGTGACCTCAACGCTAGAAATTTAACATCCCTCGTTGATTCTTAAGTAACGCATCATTGACTTGTAATTTACCAAATTTGACGGCCCAGATTAATATATTTTATTAATGTTTGCCGCAGCTTATTATGCTCTGCCACTTTTGTACTTTAATGCTGGTGACACGAGCGCGCCACGACAACTCCTGCGGTTGCCAGTAAAATCTTTCCCTCATGCCCACTAGTGACATACGGACGAGTCAGGAAAAGACGAGATCACCCTTCTTCAGGTCCACATGTACCGTTCATGCCAAGGCTACTTCTGACATTTCATGAGTTCCCTTTTTCGTGTAAGGGCCTACCATTTCCCAAAGCGAACATGTGAAGCTTGTTCGTTCCTACTCTCGGGCCCTTTTTCGATATTTCACGCAACCCATTGATTTTTTTCAGCTCGCAAACTCGCAGGCTTTAAATAATAGTATAATTTTATTTTTAATTTAAATATAAAAATCGAAAATAAATAAACAGAGCCGCCCCTAGTTCTCATTTTGCTCTGGCCTTGTTACGTAATTATATTCTTCTCCTTCCTCCTCCTCCTGCTTGTTCTTCTTGCTGCTAGATCCGATTGGCCTTTTGTGAATTCTCCCTATATGTATAATAGATATGGTATATCTTCTGATTTTTCTCTTCCGCCTTATAATTCTGCGTCCGTTTGTGTTTCCGTAAGCTGATTGTTTCATATCCTGAAGTTTTTCGCTATATGAATTGCTTGTTTGATGTTACTACGATGTTATTGCTGTTGTTCTTTCCTTTCCGTGTTGTAATTTCACTCACCTTGCTGGTTTCGTCTGGTCTTTAGTACTTCTTTTGCTACTGCTTCTGTTCACTGTGATTTTTGTGATGGTTTTCAAACTTCAGGGGCTATGGTTTTGGGTTTGGTGTTATTTCGGCTGTCAGTGAACTTGGGTTGTTAGTTTCTTACTTAGTTCTGTTCTTAGTGAACAATTTACCAGATTTGGGTATGAAAATTGTGTTCCTTTTCCTTTGTTGATATTTAGTCGGGTTATAGATATTGTTTGGAAGAAAACAGTGGTTTTCGATCTGGTTATTTGCTACTTTCAATATTATGAGGAAGCAAGCAATCAATTCAATGAATAACAAGGACTTGATATTTTTCATTTCCGAATTTGAACCCAGTTTGCGTTGATCTGCTGTTCTATTTCTTGCGACTAAATTCTGTTATACTTTTTTTTTTTTGAATTTTTTTTTTTTTCAAAAAGTGATTCTGTTTGTGTTATTGTCAGCGTGACTATTTACTGGAAATTAACCTTGTTTGTTATTGAGTATATAATGATTGAGTATTTGAAAACGATGAACCATAGGATGCCGTATTTGCTAATGCTTCCTAGATTGAGGCTTGAATTGCTTTTTCTTTGTTTCTTCACTGGCCTTTTGATTGAGGTGATAGTTTATGGAGATTTTATTTATGGACAAAATAGAATTTGGGAAATAAGAAAGATTTACAAGCTTCTAATACCTTATTCATCTGCAGTTTTAAATCTGTGGGACGAATAAGTTATTTGGGGGAGGTATTGGCATCCTTCGGTATACTTGCAAAATTGGTTTCAGTAGGAAAATTCCCATTTAATTCGTACACTGAAAGGACTTTATGACTTTGGAGTTCCCTTTAAATTCGGTGGCCATGGATCCGTTCCCTGTTAAAGGAATGCAGGTCAGAGTACTTATTTCTCATGTTTTTATTTTTCCAATTTTTATCTTGGTTCTGTTTCACATCAAAGTAAGATTTGCACTTTCTTTCTTAAAAAAATTCTTTAAACTGTTTCCTCAAATAAAATGAATGGACAGATGTCTGTATTCTGTTTGGAGCAAAACACAATTTTTTTGTTTGACATTCAGTCATTCAACAACAATTTCCCCCATTGGGCATGGTTATTACAAAATGTACAAACAAAATTGTATTTCTTTTAACTTCTTGTTACTGGAATTCAAGATGTCTTCATTTCTGTTGCTTAAAAAGCTTTACCCCCTAATTTTATGAATCACACTCACATCATACTCTTTGTATATGTTAATTCGGGTCTTTGTTTCTGATTTGTTTCGAAATACCTTTGACTTGGAAGCATGTATTAATATATATATATTATATGAATCAACATAATCTGTTTCCCTTTTTTTCTTTCTTTCTTTTTTCTAAAAACTTTAACAGCAAAGTTTCAAAGGCACTGTCTCCATAACCAAATTGGCAAATTGAATTAAGTTATATGCATAGAAAGCAAATTGTATGTAAACATTAGACTTTCGAAGTTGCAAGTATAAAAAATAATATTCATGGGAGAAGAGTTCAAACTGTGACTTCAAACTGAAATTGTCGACTTTTATGTGTACTCTCATGAAAAGTTTTCTTACGAGTTTTTTCATTGAAAATTGCTCATTTCACCTATTGCCTTTATTATTCTATACATTTTCTTCATTTCCATTCTGTTAATGAATCTTCAATAACTAGTATTTCTTATGATTGTTAAACCACTCCTGCAGCATTCTTTTTCTCATGGTGTAACATCAAAGTATGGTTTATAACTTTAACACTAAAAGCTAGATTGCTATATTTACACTCGCAGCCCCCCCCCCTCCCTCTCTGTGATTTAGATTTGATTCCTCTTTGCTTGTTATGATTGTTAATTATGATTCTGTGACTTTATAACTTTCATTTGTTCTTTGTCTTAAATCATGATGATATAGTATGTCCATTTACACTTCCCCCGATTATGAGTTGTCTCGCATCTCTTGCAACATTTCATTCAGGAATCCTTCTCTTCTATTGATGTCTGAGTTCATGTGAAAATGACTTTTCCTTTTCCTTTTTCTTTGATTTCCATGAATTGACTTGTATCCCTTCAGATTTTGATCAAGTTTTCTGAAAGTGCACTGCCTTGTTTCTTTCTCAGGGTTTATGAAGCTCAATGATTTGTCCAAAAGGGGCATTGGAAGCTCCAGCGAACTCTTTACATTGTTAAGCAATCTTGACAAAGGTTTCTTCCCAGGAGACGTTATAAGATACTTTTGTTAGTATTGGCTTCGTTGCAAGATTTGTGTAACCTTGTCCTGGAGTATAGTGAAAATGGACAGATCAGATACATCAGGTTTTGTAAGTGGTGGAGCTTCTAGATTGGAATTGCTTCCTAGTCTTGCAATTCTGATGTGTATGTAGACCTTGATAAAGTAGCATGTGGTGAAGTGTTCTACTTGGTTCAACCTGTTGTAGTTGTAGTGCACAACATCTGGATAATGGATCTTAACAAGACAGCTGTACTGTGTCCTTTTGATGCTGAACTTGGGAAAAATGATTACTCTGGTGATACTGCATTATGTTTGAATGGCCTTATGTTGGGAACAACCAATAAAACCAATTACAGGCATACTGAGAGCAATCTTGGGATGACGTTTTCCAATGCTTCCGATGATGGTTGCAGATTGGTTCTGGGATTAGGCCCACCACCGAGGACATGTCATGATGATATCTACAATGTAGGACTTAATGAGAAGAAACAATTAACCTCTCATTCTGCTCAGCATACGCCATCAGAGTGTGATTCAATCTTGCAACTTGGTCTTTCCGGAGTGACCAATGACACATCCAGTGTGATAGACTACTCATGCTCAATTGAGACTGATGTAAATGTGCCTTGTCTTTCGAGCCAAGCATCTGCTGAAAATAATCATTCTATGATACCTGTTGTTGACGAGGGTTCTACCTCGGCAAAGAAATCAGGTGGCTATATGCCATCACTTCTTTTGGCTCCAAGAATGGAAAATGCCAAAACTTCAGTGCAGTCACGGGAACTGCAAATTCTAGGGACAAAAACTCAGCTTTACCAGGAACTTTCCAGTGGCACCATATCCAAGCCCCAAGCCACAATGATGGCCTCAGAGAATCGAATGGGCAATCCAAAAAGATGCATATTTTTTGGCTGTACAAAGGGGGCACGAGGTGCTTCAGGCCTTTGTATTGGACATGGGGGTGGCCAGAGATGTCAGAAACCAGGGTGCAATAAGGGTGCTGAGAGCCGCACTGCATACTGTAAGGCCCACGGTGGAGGGAGGAGGTGCCAACACCTTGGGTGTACTAAAAGCGCTGAAGGGAAGACAGATTATTGCATAGCACATGGTGGTGGCAGGCGTTGTGGATATCCAGGTGGGTGCACTAAGGCTGCAAGAGGTAAGTCAGGACTTTGCATTAAACATGGAGGAGGCAAGAGATGTAAGGTAGAAGGCTGCACCAGGAGTGCTGAAGGGCAGGCTGGTTTGTGCATCTCTCATGGGGGTGGGCGCCGTTGTCAGTACAATGGATGCAGTAAAGGAGCACAAGGGAGCACTATGTTTTGCAAGGCACATGGTGGTGGAAAGCGTTGCTCTTTTCAGGGCTGTAACAAAGGTGCTGAAGGGAGCACCCCATTGTGCAAAGCACATGGTGGAGGCAAGCGATGCCTCTTCAATGGTGGCGGTATATGTCCTAAGAGTGTTCATGGAGGGACAAACTTTTGTGTCGCCCATGGT
Source organism: Acacia confusa (assembly GCA_037074495.1). Taxonomy (NCBI): domain Eukaryota; kingdom Viridiplantae; phylum Streptophyta; class Magnoliopsida; order Fabales; family Fabaceae; genus Acacia; species Acacia confusa. Next base: position 6,375,745 of record CM073504.1, on the reverse strand, counting down.
GGTGGAAAGCGGTGTGCTGTGCCAGGCTGCACCAAGAGTGCAAGAGGCCGTACTGATTGTTGTGTTAGGCATGGTGGTGGGAAACGGTGCAAGTTTGAAGGGTGTGGAAAGAGTGCACAAGGTAGCACAGATTTCTGCAAGGCTCATGGTGGAGGAAAACGATGCAACTGGGGAGAAGGAAAATGTGAGAAATTTGCTAGAGGTAAGAGTGGTCTCTGTGCAGCTCATAGCAGCATGATGCAAGAGCGTGAATCTGGCAACGGCAGGGCAAGTCTTATTGCACCTGGACTCTTCCACGGTCTTGTACCTTGTGTTGCTGCCTGCAGCAGCATTGACAACAACAATTCATCTTCAGGGGTAAGTGTTGTGTCTGATTGCTATGATTCCATGGAAAAACCTGCCAAAAGGCGACACCTTATACCAGAAGAGGTCTTGGTTCCACTCTCAATGAAATCACCATCTTATTTAAGCTTCTTGACTGCCAAAAAGCCAGAGGAAGGTAGTAGACATGGGCATGTTGCTGCTGTTGGCTGTAGTGATGCTAAGAAAGGTATTGATTTTAGCCTGCCAGAGGGCAGGGTCCATGGTGGTGACCTCATGTTTTACTTTGGAGGGAATCTCAAGAACTCACTTGATGGTGTTTGAATGGAGTCTAGTGATGTAGGGTCATTTTAGTTTCCAGGGACATTTTGTGCTTGGATTTGTGTATAATGTTTGTGCTTGGTCAATAAAACCTCTTTGTATAGACTTCAGTTTGTAGTCGGTGGTTAGGCTTATTTTTTGTGGGTTCTCATTGTTGTTAATGGATTTTATTCTTAATGTTATGGTGACACACTGGCAATGTTCTTGGACAGCATAATGTGTATAAATGCCTCAATTTCTAGCTTGTCCCGAGTTCATGCATATTGGGGGAAGCCTTTGGCATATTGAAAGTTTAGGGTAATTACCAAAGGTGTTGAGTCTAGCGGAAGGGCTTAGTTCTTACAAAGTGGCAAATCAAGATCTGAATCCTAGTTGGAGATGTGCCCACATTTAGTGTCCAGTGTTGCTTCGAACATAATTACCTCCAAAAAGAAGATATCTATACCTAGCCCTAAAAAAATGGTTTAGGATAATTGGTATGTTTGGTTTCCATGTTAGAAGCCAATTTTTTATTTTTATTTTTGCTTTTTCCCCCCTTCAAACCAATTTATTCTTACTTGAATAGTTTTGAAGCTTCCCTTATTTGAATATAGTCCTTCCAATCTTAAATACAAGGGATACATGATAAATTTCCAACTGTTTCACTTTGTACCAAGAGGGAGTAATATTTGAATTTAGTCATAAAGTAACAAGACAAGGTCAATTTTTTTAAATACAAGTTAAATCAATTATAAGTAGATATGACACTATATTTCAGCTAATATCTTTTTTAAATAAAATTTTCATAGTTTTTTTTTGTGTGTATATATTCATACCCATTTTCTTATGTGGATTCATAATTCCTTTGACTTAATTTAATAGCTGGTTTTAGGTCAAACAAATTTAAGATTTAATGCACAAATTTGTCTTAGAAGTAACCATTCAAGAGCCCTAGACATTTGGAAATTTTTTGAGGAGTAATTTTCCCCTAAAATAACTAAAATGTAGCAATTTTACTTTTTACTGTTGAAAATTTTAATATTCACGATTAGTAACCATGAACATTAGTTTTTTAATTGTTAGGGAGAATTTGTTTATTTTCTAACACTTCTCAAGTAAAATTGCTCCACAAAAAACTTATACCCACATTTTAGAGTGGTTTGTTTTGGAAAAAATTACACCTTAACCCAAAATTTAATATTAGATTAAATAAGAGTTAAGGTGCAAAAATATACATAACCTTCTCCCACAGGAGCGCCTAGCACCATAACTTTTTTTTTTGTGTGCAAAAGTACCCATGACGTTACGTTTTGGGTGCAAAAATACCACGGGCCATTAGTTGACTGACGTTGACCGTTAACTTGGACGGAAATGAACAGTAACTTGAGTGAAATTACCATTTTGCCCTTAGCTTAATTTTTTTTTTAAAAAAAACACTAGAATAAACCCTCTTCTATCGGTGGGCCCCACCACCGCTAGCGGTCGCCCTCCCCGCTGCCAGCGGCGGCAAGTTTTTTTTTTTAAAAAAAAAACTAAGGTTTTTTAATTTCTACAAAAAAAAAACAAAGGTTTTTTCTACAAAAAACTAAGGGGAGGCTGGTGGGCCCCACCACCGGCGGCGGACGCCCTCCCCGCTGCCAGCCGCTACCGGCGTCCGGAGACGGCGACTTTTTTTTTAAAAAAATAAAACTAAGGTTTTTTTTTTTTGTAGAAAAAACCTTAGTTTAAAAAAAAAAAAAAGTTGCCGGCGCGCGGCCGCCGGTGGTGGGAGCCACTGACCTCCCCTTAGTTTTTTGTAGAAAAACTTTAGTTTTTTTTTTGTAGAAAAAACCTTAGTTTTTTTTCAAACAAAAAAAAGTTGGGTGGCCGCTGGCAGTTGTGAGGCCCACCGGTGGAGGAGGGTTTATTTTAGTGTTTTTTATTTTAAAAAAATAGGGGCAAAATGGTAATTTTAGCTTAAAACTAAGGGCAAAATAGTAATTTCACCCAAGTTACGGTTCATTTCCGTCCAAGTTAACGATCAACGTCGGTCAACTAACGGCCCGTTGTATTTTTGCACCCAAAACATAATGTCATAGGTACTTTTGCACAAAAAAAAAGGTTATGGTGCTGGGCGCTCCTGGAGAAAAGATTATGTGTATTTTTACACCTTAACCCATTAAATATAATCTTCATACACTAGCTTTTGAAAATATGAAAAAAAAAAATTACATTTAAGAATTGAAATCCTTAAATTTTAAGAAATTACAAAGTCTTAATTAATCTAATATAATTATCAAATTTAATTTTCTTAGTTTTAATTATTATTATTCGTTTTTGTATTTTTTTTAAAAAAGCCCAAAAATCATCATTACAGAAAGGGAAGGCGATCAGAAAGTCCCTTGGCAAAGGAGAAACTGCCGTACATCGGCTGTCTCTCGTAGCAAAGGCAAAAAGCGAAGAGAGAACGAAGCAGGCATTTCATTCTATGAGACGAAGATACAAACAACGAAATGAATCAAGAAGACGAACAGGCGAATATTAGCCGTACAAGTAGCGCCAGGTTTCTTCTGCCGGACTCGATTCGACGATTCAGAAGCTTCTCTATCAAGAAAGACCAATACAGAGCTCTAAACAAACAGTAAGCTCTTATTCGCCTTCCTTGACTACTTCCAAGAATATAAATATGAGCTCAGGTCTTTCTTTCCACGAAGAATTCGTATTCTGAAAAGGACAGGATTTTACTTATCAAAAAACACAAAAAAAGAAAGAAAAGGACTGGATTTTTCTTCTACGCATCTCCGACTCTCCGATTGCTGGTAAATTCTCCTTTATTCGCGTTTCTTGCTTAATTTTCGTGCCGGTAAAACCTTTTTTACCTTGATTTCTGCTTAGATTTGACTGTATTGTGTTTGCATTGATGAAATTCCAAAGCGAAATCTGAATACGATTTTTTTTTTTCTTGTTTCTGTCGAAGTCCGATCGATCAAAATGTTTCAATTTGATAGATAGATTCTGATTCTTTGTCTGGACTCCGCGAAGTGAATTGTCATGGAGAAATCTCGAGGTCATAGCAAGATCAAGATTCCGAAGGCGAAGGCTTCCAATGAGAATATTTCGCCGATGAAATTGGAAATGGACGATCCGCTTTACATTGCAAGAGGACGCTTTCACCAATCGATGGCATTGAATCCAACCTTTCTATCGTTCGCTGAGAATCTTGACATTAACTCTCCGCTTGCACGTTACTTGCGCGCCGGATCTCCGATTTCCGGTAAGGTCTCGCCTTCCGGTGATTCTTTCAGCCCTCCGAACATTGGTTCCCACAAGAACAGGTCTGCAATACTGCAGCAGTATAATAGTGGCAGTTCAGGGAGTAGTAGCTGCGGCTCTCGAAATAGGTTGTCAGTTTCGCCGCTTTCTTCAATTGAGAATATGGAGATGGTGCCGCTCATGTCGTCGCCTATGTACAGAACACCGGTGAAGGCGGAAGAAGAAGTTCTTGTGATGGACGACATTCAGGTGAGGCTATCATCGTCTGGAGGGAAGAGGCTTCTGACGGACGTCGCGAAGAAGGTTCGTTCGCGCCATATGCTAATCCAACAGGACTGACTCTGGATTCGGCTTCAGTCCATGGGCTTCCCATCTTGTGCCATTCTCTTTCCTAAAACAGCGCGGTATTGGCCTGATTTTTTTTTTTAAGAAAACAAATTATTTTAGGACCTTCAAAAAATATTTCAGTATCCTAATATCTGGAAACTAAAAAGATACTTCAGGATACCAACTAAAGATACTAGTGGATACTGAAAAAACACTTTATGGTCTTGAAAAATTATTTTAATATCTTGAAATATTTTTAAAATTCTAAAATAACTTTTTAAGATCATGAAGTATTTTTTTACTTTCGTGAAATATCTTTTTAGAACCAAATACCCTAAAATATTTTTTCATATTTTTTGAAGATCTTAAAATAATTTTTCAAGATCATTAAATATTTTTTCAATATGAGTTAGGATCTTGAAATATCTTTTTAATACATATAGTAACCTGAAATATGAAAAAGAAAAAACAAAACAAAAAAAAAGCATCACGGGTTATTTTTGCGCCAAAACGAAGAGAATGGCAGAGCATGGGAAAGCACAGTGGACTGAAGCCAAATCCAATCAAACATGGCCTCAGGTTTTTCCTTTTGGTTTCCTATTTGCTTCTCCTGAGTAATGATTATTTACCAGTTTGTCTGGTATAAGAAAGTTCAAAGAACGAAGCTTTTTCTAGTTGCCTAAATCACTGAATTAAAAAACTGACTCTTATGACTATGGAACGAATTAAAGTAATATTGAATTGTGAATTGAAGAACCGACACTGCATGAAACCGCCACAGTTAAACTTTTATATATGTTTCTGTTCCAAATGAGTCCTGATGGTGATGGGGTCATTTTAAAGTAAATATGGGACTTGGTTATCATGTGGTAGTATAAATTAGGGAAGATACTCTAATTTTCTTAGGATAAAATGGTCTAGATTATGTGACCGTACAGGTTAATTTGGAAGATGATTAACTCGGAAAGTTAAAAACATGAGTGGAAAAGAATATGAAATACTCTTTTTTAATCGTACAGTCCAATTGTGATTATGATCAGAAGTATACTTTTTCTTAAATATATAATCATTAGTTGTCGAAAATGGGTGATGTGCCCTGTTTACATGGAATTCCACCCGAAAATGTGTGGCATATTGTTTAAATTCTTGAGTCCGGAAGTTTGGGTAAAGACCCTCTTTTACGGTGGCTTTTCATTGTTTTTGGGGTTCAATTCACATGAAGTAGTTAAAAGATCGTGAAAGTTAGAAGTGATTTGGCAAGGGTTGAACTGTTGATGGGAAAATAAATAATGAAATTATTAGGAAAGATGTAATTAATGTTGTAGTAATTTACGATTATGACTTGATTTTGTTTCCTATTATAGCCTTTCTTGGCTATTTCCTATTTTATGTCTTCTTTTACTTGGAGTTCAAGTTAGGTTTATAATTGCATTTAGGGCTCTATAAATAGTCCTGACGTTATTTTGATGATAAACCGTTTGATGAATTTAGTAATATTAACAACTTTACAGTCATTCTTTCCCTTAATTTGGTCTCTGTCTCCCTTCCACTCTTTCCCGTCCTTCATCAACTTTGTTAGGCGATAGAATTTGACAGCTTGACATACAACTTCAGTTGTTTACTTTGGTGGGATTGACATCATGCAGTTTGCAAATGGAAAAGAGCAGCGTCCAGTTCGTCCTTCCAGCACTCACAAATCTGAGGTATACACAAATAAATTGTAACATATAGTAAACGGTGAAACAGGTAATTGAATATTTTACCAGCTGAATAGTACCTTTGTGGTTCACTTCTTCACTGTGAACTGTTGGGTTACGGGTTCAAATGCTGGTAGCCTAAAACAAAACGTAATTGGACCTTTCTTATTTTGTATAGGCACATGGGAGCAAATCATCTTCTGGTGCAGGATCAAGCGCATGTGGTCCAAGGAACCGCAATTTTCGTCAGTTTCATGGTGCAGCTGGATCTGAAAATGCAGCGAAAACATCCAAACGAGCTTCAACTCTGCCTGTTAAACCTGAACCTGACCTTGCCCTAGCCAATGCTACTACTAACACCAATGACTGGTCACCTCTGGATGATAAAATTGTGGTTGTTGTTCCACACGCTTCACCTAATAACAATAATTCTCCATCAAGGGAAGATGTTAATGCTTATATTTCCAGTATTCTCTATGGCCCCTCCACTAAAAGAAGGCTACCAGTATTTGCTGAACTTTGTTCTGAGAAGCCATCTACCTGATGGAAAGGCCCACTTGCTGTCAGAAGTTAGTATTTGCACATTCTCTTGCTATGCTCTGAAATCCTTTGGTTAGTTCTGCTGCTGAAAAAACTCTACCATTTTAATCATGTTGGTTGCACGTGTTTTGGTACTTCAGTATCCTGATTTCTGAGAACCAAGTGTTCCACTAGTTTTTTCAAATGAGATAATTCGCATATTGATGTGGCATGTAAATAGCTGTTTCACTAGGTGCTGCTACAAAAACTATCCCTAGCACTATATGAGCTTCATCTCATTTCTCTGATTTGTTTTTTGGAACTTAGGATGATGCATATTACATTTGAACAATAATTACCTCCATTCATTGTTTGGACTTTGGAAAGAAGCAATAACTCTGTTTTTCTTTTTCTACATTCAGCTTCTTCATTTTGGGACATATTAGTAGTCTTTCAAAAAACACATATTTGTGGTTCAAGCCTAGTGCAAACAGAACAAGTGCTCTTGTATGATCTCAAATTCTTACGTATGACTGAATTAAGAGTACGATGAGGAACTTCTGTCTTAGACTGAAAGTCTCATGAAACGTTCATTTGACCATAAACTTTTACTTTGTAGGAGTTGCTCTGGCTTAATTTTAGTTTCCAAATATGTCTCAAATTAAGTTTGTCCTATAATTACAATTGCTGCATTTAATGTAATGACTCGACGCTTTTTTTCCCTTAAAAAAAAAAAAATTCCTCGTACAATGATGCTAAGGGCCACATTAACGCATACAATTTTTTCTTGTTCCACAGTGGACATCTAGTCAAAAACTTTTTGTCCTCCCCTTATTCCAGAAGATTTCTTGATCTTCGACCCAAATTTTTGTTTTGGTGGGGAAAAATTCGATTTGTTTTTATGCGAATTTCAAAATCGTTATATGTAGTTTATAGAGTAGAGACAAATCAGAAACAAGTGTATGCCCTTATCTCCATGTTTTACGCAATTACACAAGGCAGAAAAATTTTCTACCTCAAGAAGTCAATTAGATGTTTCATATTAGCCTTACATTTTGCAAACTAGCATCAAATATTGGATGAAAAAGCATTTACTTTATTTTTGCTCTCATCATTACATTAAGTATTTAAAAATCTATCTATATAACATTTGGATGTAATATATGAAACATTTTAAATCATGAGACTTCCTTACAACGTGTTTTTTTTGGAACAACCCAAAATATGAATATTTCGTAACAACACACGAATTGATTTGTTGCATCTCTAACTCAAACTTTCTAATAAAAACAACTTATCTTACAAATTTATTTTTTTCCTTAGCAACTTGCCATAGACTAATGATCTAAAAAAACACAACAACAATCACAATAATAAGGTTTTATCCTACTGGGTGGGGTAGACAACATAGATTGTATGATCTCACAGTACCCTATAAACAACCAAATGATCTAACGAATAGAACATGCATTGACCCCAACAAAAAGGGCAAAAAAATAGATCATCTTAAAAGCATACTCAATATCTGATCGATTTCTTTAAGCCTCTAACTCTCGGAAAGCAGAACCTCATTCACTAACTTGTTCAAATTAAAGAAGGAAGAACCACCAGCTTGAGTAGCTTCTTGAGCCATTTTCTTCCACTTTCTAGCTTGATCTCTCACCTTCACACCCTCCTCACCTTCCATCAATTCCGTCACAAGCCTTTCCACTTCATCTCTCTTCACATCCTCACTCTCCATCTCCAATCCAAAACCCCACTCTCTGCTCACAAACCTGCGATGCAACATTTGATCATTGAAAAAAGGACAACATATCATGGGAACTCCATTGCTTATGCTCTCAATTGTTGAGTTCCAACCACAGTGAGACAAAAACCCTCCTGTTGCTGGGTGTTTCAGAACTTCCTCTTGTGGACACCAACCCAGAATCAGACTCCTCTCTTTGATTTCCTCTGTAATTTCTTGTGGCAGAATGGTGTTCGTGTTTCCACCATTAATTACCAAATCGCCCCTTATCACCCACATGAAATTCTGCTTGCTGTTTGCTAGTCCCCATGCTAGTTCAATGAGTTGTTCGGGTCTCATAACTATGACACTTCCAAAATTCACATACAGAACTGAATTGGGTTGCTTTGAATCAAGCCATTTCAGACACCCTGACTCTTCTTTCCACAGATTGCAATTGAGGGACTCACAGTTGTTGTGCTTTTTTGCTGATAAGTTTGATGTTTGGCTTTGAAGGAGCAAGTCAAGTGGGCCAATTGTGTAAAGTTTTGGGTAGATTGAATATAGAGCGTTTAAGACTTGAGGTTCCAAAGCATCAAAAGTAGGAATAATGATAGCAGAAGCTTTGGAGGCTGCTTCAATTTGTTGTGGAACATAGCCCAGAAGAAAATCATTTGGATCTGTGGTCCTATATATCCCTGGAAGGTCCCTTAGTTTTATGTCCTTTATCCCAGGTATCCAATCTATGTTGGTTTCTAAATACCCATTTGTCAGATAGCTGGAATCTGCCAAAAAGATCAAATTTTTAAGATGTAAGTTGAAATCACTCAACAACATTTTGAATAGACAAAAACATCATGTCAAATTAGATTATAAATCTTGAAAAAAAAAAATCAAATCAAAACATATAACGGCCAATTTTACGCAAAGGGAAAGTAAATGAGAAAGTCCTCTCTCATTTGTCAAATAGCTTGAATCTGCAAAAAAAGATCATATTTTTAAGATCTAAGGTGAAATCACTCAACAACACTTTATTATAGACTAAGATATCAGCCAAGTTATATTAGAATCTTGAAGAAAGCCCCCTTTTTCAAGACGCTTTGTCATTTACTAAACAGAATAAAAAAAATTTCAACCCTTTCCTCAGATTCATTTTTTATGTACCACTCGCTACTGCAACTCAAATTTCTGGGGTAACACTCCACAATTTTTTTATAGACCATTTATTACTTCAGAGAATTTATCATAAACAACTCATGAGTGATTATATTATAAATCTTGAAGAAAGATCTGATCAAAACAAAAACATCTATCTTTACCTTTAAGTGGTATTAGACCTTTTTCCTTGAGATTCTTGCATTCTTTGAAGGTCATGAAGGCGCAAGCACTGTGAGTCCAAAAGCCCACATTAGGGATTCCAAAATGTTGAGAAGCTTTAATGGTAAAGGACATGATCCCATCTGAGACTATGCAAGAAACTGGAGGAAGATGATCATCATGATGCAACTTCTCAAGAAGGTTGAAGAAAGGAATGAAGCAATGCTTGTCGGTGGATTCACAGAGGGCAGGGATATTCTGTGTTGCGTCCATGGTAGTGACAGGTAGACCATCAGGGATTGTTTCGAAGCAGAAATCTGGGAAGCCATTGAGAGCATCAGAGCCTCTGGACTTGAGCAAACGCTTGTGGTTGAACTCGGTGTTCACAAAGGTAATGTGGAAGCCTCTTGTGTGAAGGATCTTTGCTAGTTTAAGAAATGGAGTTATGTGACCTTGTGTTGGAAATGGGATCACAAGAGCATGTGGTTTCTGGGTTTTGGGAGGTACTTCCATGTCTTTTAAGTTTTGATGATTGATTATGAACCTTCTTATAATGGCCACAGATCTGTTATCCACGTGTGTTGAAAACGTTTTGCAGCACTTATAATTTCTAATTCGGTACCTATTTTTTTTCTCTTTTTATGAAATCTTTTAAATTTTGCTTTCTCAATACCTTTAACTTTGATGTATTATCAGTGTTAGTCCCTGTACTGGCATATTGAATGGCCTTCACTTATATTGGAACAGAGGATACAGGAATTTAATCATATACTCAGATTGTGTGGGGGTTATCAATTTGCTCGGTCGAGTGTGTGATTATAATCACCCATTTATAGATATTATTGATGAAATTAGGAAATTTATTCATAGAGATTGGCATATAATGCTAAACAATAGGTGTGGAGAGACTCTTTCTTATGCCAATCATTTAGCTAAGTGGCCTCATGGTCTGGTGGAAAACCTTTATACTCTGGATCAGCTTCCACCTACCGACCAGGATGTCCAGGGTGACGTAGGGAATGAGGTGTTGTTTGGACTGTACATGGGAAATCTGTCAAAATATATATATATTTTTTTTAATAAACAAAGTGTCATATTAGACCTAATGGGAAACTATTTCTCAAAATAAGGTAGTTGATGGCGTAAACAGTACTAACACCATAAGTGGTGTCAGACTGTCTGACACCACCACACCAGTGGTACCAAAAAATCTTGGATTTGACTCTCATCCACTTCCCTTCCCTTCCCATTCTCTTCCATCATTTTCTTCATCTCAACCGTTGGATTGAAATATGAATAGTTCATATTTTATCTTTTAAAAAATATTAATAAAGTATTAAAAAATTAAAAAATAATGTTTTATAGAAAACAAAATCTAAGCCATTCATATTTCAATCAAACGGTTGAAATGAAGAAGATAATGGAAGAGGATGGAAAAGGAAGTAGATTGGAGCTAGATCCAAAAATCTGATACCACTGTAGCGTCAACAGTAGACGCCACTGTGGCATCAGTATTTGACGCGTTTGGCGTCAATTTTTTATGCCCAAAGGGCGCCAATTAATTGACGCATGGGCGCCAAATTTTTTATTTTTTAATTATAATTTTATATCATATTATAAATAATAATTATATTTAATTATAAATAATAATTTTAATTAGTAATTAAGAAAATTAAAATATTTAAAATATATTTTAATCTTAGGATACAAAACTAATTAGCAAATTGTTTAATTAGTGGATTTATTATCAAGCATAAGATAGATGTTTAATTATTTAATATTTTGTACATTAATAATTTGATATATAAATTGTAAATTATTATTAGCCAAATTTAATTCAAGAAATTTTTGAGAATAATTATAAGTGAATCAATAAAAATATTTTGAGAAATATGTTTCATATTATTTTTTATAGAATACACTAGGATAGACCGGATAAGCTTAAATATATAGAAGACTAATTAGTCAAATAATTAATTAGTTAGAGAATAATTAATTAGTGACTTTATGATGTAATACATATTATTTTTTATAGAATACACTAGGATAGACATGATAAGCTTAAATAGATAGAAGACTAATTAGTCAAATAATTAATTAGTTAGACAATAATTAATTAGTGATATATTCTATAAAAAATAATATGCAGCATATTTCTCAAAATATTTTTATTGATTCACTAATATTTATTCTCACAAATTTCTTTAATTAAATTTAGCCAATAATAATTTACAATTTATATATCAAATTATTAATGTATAAAGTATTAAATAATTAAACATCTATGTTATGTTTTATAATAAATCCACTAATTAAACATTTTACTAATTAGTCTTGTATCTTAAGATTAAAATAAACTTTAAATATTTTAATTTTCTTAATTACTAATTAACATTATTATTTATAATTAAATATAATTATATAATTAAAAAAATGACGTCCGACATCAATTAATTGGAGCCCTTTAAGCGTCAAAAATTGACGCCCAAGGTGTCAAATACTGACACCACAGTGGCGTCAACAGTATTGATGCCACCAATGGCGTCATATTTTCTGGCGCCATCGGTGTGGTGGCATCAGTATTATTGATGCCACCAACTACCTTATTTTGGGAAATAGTTTTCCCATTGACTCTAATCTAACATTTTTTCAAAAAAAAAAAAATTATTTTGACAATTTTCCGACTATACATTGATTGGTATGGTTTCTAGCATTTATTAAAAAAAGGGTTAAATACCAATTTTACCCTAGAAGTACGCGCCAAGGAGCAATTTTGCCCTTTAAGTTTTTGGTGTAGCAATGTTGTTCCGAAAGTATCAAAATATAGCAATGTTGCCTCTCCATTAAAAACCCTAACATTGACCATTAGTTGACCCGTCAGGGTTTTTAATGAAGGGGAAAAATTGCTCTTTAGCGCGTATTTCAGGGGCAATATTGGCTGCTACGCCAAAATATAGCAATGTTGCCCCTCCATTAAAAACCCCTAACTTTTAACGGAGGGGCAACATTGCTATGTTTTGATACTTCCATGGCAACATTGTTACACCGAAAACTTAAGGGGTAAACGCGTATTTCCAAAGCAAAATTGGTACTTAACCAAAAAAAAAAAAAAAGAGTTAGTTCATGTGCGTTAAGAAACAAACTTAGATGATTTAATAAAATAAAATGTATAGGTGCCAAATTAAAAATGGAGAGAAATTATAAGCGTTTGCAAAATGATTTTCCTTTTTTTCCTCCTTAAAAAAGTGAAATTGTGTTTTCCCCAACCGCCTATATTTTCATTACTCCGGCTGGCGAAAAAAAATTCCAATTTCTAAAAGGCCATCTTTTTTTTTTTTTTTTTTTTATAAATTACATTTAGTACTTGCCCCAATTTTTTTTTCACTCTCAATTAATTAGATGTCTTTCTTATTTTGTTTCATTCATTCTTCCTCCTCCTAAAATAATTGAAAATTTAATTTAATTTTTTTATTTGTACTCTCAATTAATTGTATGCCTTTCTTATTTTTTCATTAATTCTCCCTCCTCCTAAAATAATTGAAAATTTAATCTATTTTTTTTTATTTTTACTCTCAGTTAATTGTATGTCTTTCTTTCTTTTTTTTTTCATTCATTCCCCCTCCTCCTAAAACAATTGAAAATTTCATTTACTTTTTTAATTCTTACTCTCAATTACATTTTTTTTTACATATTTATTATTTTTAATTAGCAAACATTTTTTTTATTTGATTAAGGCTTTATTTGGGAGTTTGATTTTGAAAGGAAATGAAAGGAAAAGAAGGGTTTTGATAATCATTTCCCTTGTTTGAGAGTTTCAAAAATAAGAGGGGAGGAGATTAGGGATTTTTACAAATCCCCCAAAACCCTCATTCTTCAAAAAAATAAAGTTTCCCCAATATGGGGGATTTTAAAAGGGAGAATAGATTAATTATTTTTTTATCCTCATTCAAATAAAACACTCTCATTATTTCTAATTTATTTTTTCTTTTCTATTGCTAGAATGCATACGAAAATATTTTTTAGAGAGAGAAATACTTTTTAGGGAAAAATATTTTAGAGAGAGAAAATACTTTTTGTAGGGGAAAATATTTTTAGAGAGAGAAAATACTTTTTAAATTTATTTGTAAAGTATAATAATTATATTAATTTTTAAAGAAAATGACAAAATGGTAAAAATAACTCATTAATCCTTCATCTTCCTCCCTTACTATTTTTTTAACTCCCCAACAAGGGGAGGAAATATCTTCAATTTCTCTTCCTTCTCTTCCCCTCCAAACTCTCTGCATCTCTTTCATTTCCTTCTCCTCCAAACTCTCAAACAAAGCCTAAGGGTTTCTCCTTGAGGTTTAGGGGTAAATGATTCTTCTTTCTCTCAATAAATACGTTTCTTGATATTCAAATTTGTGTTATTTTCTTTATGAGGTGAGGCGCCTTAACAAACATTTTTTGTATCTATGTATTTAAGTATTTGTAGCTTATATATAAGATCATAGGAGTAATTTATGGCCAGTTACCCTTTGTGACTAGTTGTTAAAAGTATACTATTTTCATTTTAAGGCATTGTTTGGTTGGGGTTTTATTTTTATTTTTGTTAGGGCAGGTTAGGGTAGGGGAAGGTAGGGTAGGAGAGTAAATAATTGCATTGGATTGGATGGAGGGGAGGGGAGGGGTGGCAAAAAATTTTGTCTTCTTATACTCCCCTTCTTTGTCAATCTATATTTTAATTTTTTATTTTCTGAAATTTTATTAAGAACAATAATCAAATAAAAGTTTTGATAAAAATGAGACAATTAATTTGTGAGTCCTTATAGTTTTACCTGACTTTTAATTGTTTCATTGTAGTTTTTTTCCTTTTTTTATTGGGCCTTTTTGGTTTTTTCAATTATACACATTAGTTTATATATTCTTAATAGAGTAAAATAATTTAAATACCTCTCTATTTTGTTTTAGTTACATGGATTTTCCTTTATTTTAAAAAATCAAATAGATCTCCCTTAAAATTACAATACATGTTATACAAACTTTCCTTATATTTTGATATTTTATTTTCATCCACTCAAAATGTTATACAACACATGACAGATATGAAAATAACATTTTTAATTATTTATAAATTATTATTATCAAAGCAGGGATAAAGGAGGATATATTTATCAATTAAAAACTAATTTAATGACTTAACTTTTATTTTTTGATTTAAGAAAAATGACAATTGATATTTTATAATAGGGATTAGAGGGAGTAGTGGACAATTTTTTTTAAAAAAAAAGTTTGAGATATAGCTTTTGGAGTAAATGACGGGGTTAACAGTGACTTTAAAGTTGAATAAATTTTTTTTATTAACTTTTCTTCATATTTGAATGTTTTTTAAACTAACTTTTTAATGAGGAAAAATTCTTTTAGAAAACAATTAAATTATCCAAATTCAAAAAGCCTTAACTAGTGAGGGTAATATGATCAACATGCGTACATCTTCAACATTATATTATGTTGTGAGTCTAATTGCATTGGAGCTTTTTAATTTAATATATCATTCATATATATAGGAAATTATCAAATACTGCTTCCACTCTAATGAAAAATAAAATTTAATAAATGGTTGTCAGACAAAAACTATAGGGTTGTTAGTTAAAAAGGTGAAATGTAGATTACTTTAACAAAATACTCTGGTTGAGAAATATAAAAAAACATAATCCCAATTCTATACAAATTAAAATAACTTCATTATTGTGATTTCATGGTTTGACTGTGGTCTTGTGGTGTTGAGAAAATAATTGAATTTAACAACAGTTATGCTCCGTTTGGATAGGAAGAAAAATTGAGAGGAAAGAAAATGCATGTGCGTGTGACATTTATTAATGAGTTTTTTTTTTATATAAAAAATTTTAGAAAGGAGTTGGGTTCACCGGTTCACCCACAATCCAGAGGCAGGGCGAAATCTCCCTTCTTTCTAGGTGATACCAATGTTGGGTAGAGTGAACTGTCTATTATCCTCAGACATTTACCTAGGCACTCAAGAGCTAAAATGTCTCCTCCAGCGCCTTGACCAACTCCAAGATCGAACTCCCTCTCTTTGGTGAGAGTGTTAGACCCTTTTGCCAATTGAGTCCAAATATGAGGGGCATTTATTAATGAGTTTTATTAATGCATGTGAGTTAAAATAATGAAAAATGAGTTTTATTCCTATTTCCTCTCCTATATATGGAGAGACATTTTTTTTTGATCGTATATAAGCTATTGATTGGAAATATGACAGAAAAATCTAAAAAGCATAACCTAATGATGTAACCTTTCGCGTTGATTGAACAGACATAATTATGAGATTAAGAGGGATAATAAGAAAATAAATTAGAAGAAAAATTTGATTCGTGGAGAGATAAGTTGGAGAGAAAATAATATGGGTCCCACGCCCCATTTTCTCCTCAACTTTTTCTCCTCTCAATTTTCTTTCTTCATCCAAATGGGAAAAAACATCATTCTCTCCCCCATTTTCTTTCATACCTCATTTTCTCTCCATCTAAACCCTCTAAATGTGGCATTCTGCTCAATAAAAAATTTCATTGATGAAAATTTGATTAGCTTGTGACATATCTTCATCAATAAAAAGTGGTTAATTAAAGATGAAATCCTCCAGGACATCCTTAAATCATTCAAAACTTGGTTTTTCCTATTAAGGAAAAAAGGCCAAAAAGACCCACTCACAAAGAAGCTAAGATAAATTTTAATTTAGGGTTAAATAGCACCTAACATAATGAACTATTGGTTCAGGATCACCTACCACATTGAACTAATATGTGGACCTTAAATACAAATGAACTTTGGAAAATATTGAATTAGCACAAAAACGTTAAACACTATGCAACCTCTGTATGTGAAATTACATGACTCCAGTAAGTCTATGGAGACTCCAGTCGTGATGACTCCAATAGCCACTTAATGACTTTAGTCATTCTTCACTTCAAGTTATTTTCAATCCAAACATGATAACCTCTAATTTGTGAAGACACATGACTCCAGTCATACAAAGATGACTCTAGTAATGTTGTCACAGAGACGATTTCAAATGTCTTTGAAAATAGAGTTACTCCAGTCATATAAAGATGACTCCAGTAATGTTTGCTGCTGATGGTCTTCTAGCAGAAGTTTCAAATGATGCTAAGACAACAAAGGATGCAGAGTATTCCAAAATTCTGAGTTCTACTTTAAGTTCTATATTGGGGTGGGCAGATAAAAGGCTTCTTGCATATCATGAAACTTTTGATCATGGAAATGTTGAAACCATGCAGGTTTTTTAATGCTTTGAGTCTGTTTGGGTTGACGTTAGAAGCAGTGACTTAAAAGCTATCTGACTTTAAAAAAAGCTCGATAAGAAAAAAGTCAGGTTATTGATAATAATGTGTGTTTGGATTTATGACAGTAGAAGTGGCGGGGCCCATGTCAAAAAGTTAAGAAGTGAAACTTTTTCCTTAACGGGTTTTTTGAGTTTCAAGTTAAGAATTGAATCCAAATGGACCCAAAATTGCCGGCAACGTTAATTAACTTTTTTTTTCTAAAATTATCATAAAAAAAGCTCAAATTTAAGTTAAATCCAAACGAACCCAAAATCGCCGGCAACGTTAACTGACTTTTTTTCAAAAATTATCATAAAAAAGCTCAAAAAGCTTGTAATCTAAACAGGCCCTTTATAGATAATGGAGAAGGCAGACTCAAGCAGGAGAGCATCCAAAAATCAGCCAAATGCTCTTCTTGGCTTGGCTATTCTTGCTAAGGATGTTGGTAGCCTGGCATCATTTGAAATTGCCTCTGTGACAATATTACTGAAGTTATCTTTGTATGACTAGAGTAACTCTATTTTCAAAGACATTTGAAATCGCCTCGGTGACAACATTATTGGTGTCATCTTTGTATGATTGAAGTCATGTGTCTTCACAAATCAGAGGTTATCAGGTTTAGACTGAAAATGACTTGAAGTGAAGAATGACTGAAGTCATTAAGTGGCTACTGGAGTCATCATGACTGGTGTCACCATAAACTTACTAGAGTCATGTAATTTCACAAACGGAGGTTGCATAGTGTTTAATGTTTTTGTGCCAATTTAATTTTTTCCAAAGTTCATTTATATTTAAGGTCCACATATTAGTTCATTGTGGTAGGTGATCCTATACCAATAGTTCATTGTATTATGTGCTCCTTAGCCCTTTAATTTATCTTAGACTATCAGGATACAGGGAACCAGATTCTCTCAGAATCCGGTTCCTCAGTATCCCTCCCTCAGTATTGTTGTAAATGTTGTTATGTGATTTGTAAATGACGTTATGAAATTGTCTCTCTCCTCACCATATGTGAAAATTTCATAACACCATTTACAAATCACATAACACCATTTACAATGATACTAAGGGATACTGAAGAACCAGATTCTGAGAGAATCTGGACTCTAGGCTACAAAGATGTTTCCTTCCCCCACAGTAAAAGTGAAGCATTAGGCAATATATTCAGAGCCAAAAAAAAAAAAAAAAAAGCATTAGGCAGTATATAACCGTGCATAACTCAGAATTCATTACCTTCAATTATAATCCAAAAACCAGTTTCCCCGTTGGTGTTCCCCACTACCCCAGCACGAGAGGGTCCTGTATCGTGTCCGGTCTACAGAGTCTCTTATCTCAATTGGAAAAGACATGGATATGGAGGGAGACCAAGGCTTGGGCGCCACCCAATGCGATGACCAGTCACGACTCTACGAAGCTTACAATGAGCTTCATGGGTTGGCTCAAGAGTTCGAGACTCCGTTCGACGCGCCGGCCGTGCTGGTGGTGGGCCACCAGACCGACGGCAAGAGCGCCCTCGTCGAAGCCCTCATGGGCTTTCAGTTCAACCATGTTGGCGGCGGCACCAAGACCAGGCGACCCATTACACTTCACATGAAGTACGACCCTGATTGTGAGTCCCCTTCGTGTTATCTTGTCTCAGATGCTGACCCCACTTTGGCCCAAGAGAAGTCTCTTATGGAAATTCAGGTCATTTTAAAGTCTATTTTTATTACTACTTCGATGCTTTCGCCTTCCCTTTGCCTGTAGTTGTCTGCATTGTAATATTGCAGAACTTGGGATGGAATTACAGGCTATATAAGTTCAGTCCTTTTAGTTCTTTTTCCCCTTCTTTCACGAATTTTTATGAACTATTTTATGACTGTTATTAGAATTTTACTGTTGGAAATGGTGTTTTGATGCATTCCGACTATAGAAAATTTAACTTCTGTAACTAACTAGGAGTATGATAACCTGTGCATGCATATTCAAACTAAGACTAAAAGCTATAATGTAAATAAGATAAAGCTGTTGGTAAAATTCAAATCGAGTTGTGCGTTGCTGTTTGTACTGAAAATATGATTGAGCTCTATTTGCCTTTGTAGAGTGTTTTGTGTATTTCAATCACTGAGGCTAAGGAATGGAGTTTTGCCCACGCCATTTGGCTTCTTAGCCTCATTGTTCCTGTCTGGCTCATGTGAGGTCCATGTTTTGGGGTTGGAACCCAACTGCACTGACCTGCAAAAGGGAATGAAGGGAAAATGTCCTAGCTTGTGAGCCACCCAAGCCTATTTTAATTCATTGTTTGACTTTTTTGTGTTAGAGATTACAACTTAATTATGTTTACAAGCAACCCAATACTAACAAAAAGTCAGTTTTTTTCCTTGAAAGGCCATCTGGCTGATAAATTTTGGCTTCATGAAGAGTTTGTGACCTATTTAGATAGATGTGAGGAACTAGGGACCCTTCACAAGTCTATGATTGTCCCTATATTCGTTGCAATATTTAGTAAATGTTTAAGTTATACTTGCATGACTGTTCTTACAGGCATATATTGAAGATGAAAATGTGAGATTGGAGCACGAGTCTTGTCAATTCACAGCCAAGGAAATAATTATTAAAGTGGAATATAAATATTGCCCAAATCTTACCATCATAGATACTCCGGGACTTATTGCTCCTGCTCCTGGGCGGAAGAATAGAGCATTACAGGTCAATTTTAATTCTTTTTTAAAGATATTCATTTGATTTCTTATGGATAATGTTCTTATTGGGTATGGTGGATTTCATAACCTTCATTGCAGGCTCAAGCTTGTGCAGTGGAGTCCCTAGTGCGGGCTAAAATGCAGCATAAGGAATTTATTATATTGTGTCTTGAGGATTGTAGTGATTGGAGTAATGCTACCACACGACGTGTAGTAATGCAGGCATGTGCACTCTTCATGTTCCCTACTAATTGTCTTGTAAAGTAACCCTAACTTCTTTGTTTACAGAGTGCATTATTTTCAGTAGAAATCAATCAATATAGAATATGAAAGTATTGCAAGCTGCATTATTAATAATACAATGTGACTCACCTCAGAGTCCATGTAATTCACGGGGCTTTTTTTTTTGAAAGAAATAATTGTGAAGTGAAACAAAGAAAAAGAATTGAGTTGCATCAAAGTGAAAGTCATTAAATATGCAAAGGAGAGCCAACAGTTCATGCAATAATTCCTTTATCATATCCCTGGAAGCAGTGATCAATTTACTTTCAGTCTGGAAAGAAAATATTTATATGCTTAAAATAGATTATGGTTTATGACTTGGCTCTCTTACAATTATTAATATCTTGACATAGAATGTGATATTTATTGATCTAAATTTTGAAATTACTTTGTTAATCCTGAATGTCAAACTATAGAGGAAACTTGCACTGACAGAGCAGAAAATCAACTTCAGATTAGTATAAAATTTCTTGAGCGCGATAATTTTAACAACAGTGGATTTGCTGAGAAACTTGTATTATAAAAGGTTATCCAATGGTATAATATTGATTTTAAATTACCAGTATTACCGGATGCCTCTTACACCACATATAATATATTCCTTGTCATATGGCTGGAATTGGACAAAAACTTTTGTGAGTATAAATACAGAGTTCCAAGGCTTCAAAGGTAAGTTCCCTTTTTGGTGTATTGTAGATTGATCCAGAGTTGTTGAGGACCGTAATTGTCTCAACCAAGCTAGATACTAGGATACCTCAATTTGCACGTCCGTCAGATGTTGAGGTTTTCCTTTCACCACCTGCATGTACCCTTGATGGCTGCATTCTGGGTGATTCCCCCTTCTTCACATCTGTGCCTTCTGGAAGAGTTGGTTCTGGAAGTGATTCTGTATACAGGTCCCATGATGAGTTCAAACAGGTTCAGCCCTTTTAGCAATTCATTATTTTCATTTGATCTTCTGTCTCATATTGAAAATGTTGTATTAGTTAGCTCACCGGAACCTACTTGGTGCTTATCATTTATACTACTCATGCTTTTGTAACATTGGTTTTTTTTCCTTTTCTTTTGTTGATCTGGCTTTCAAGAAAGCAGTTGATTATTTAAAAGCTTCCTTCCTGTTAATATAAAATGCTAGACAAAGTTATAGAGTTTATGTTGAAATTATGACTAATTTGAAACTCCATCCATTGAGTTACTATGAGTGAAAAAGGTTTCATTAATGTCCTGTGGGAACTTAACGCGCATTGAGATATTGTGACTGACCTGAATGTTATCTTCTGTTAAGCTATTTAATTGTGCTCACGACTTATGAGCAGCTCAAAATAAAAATTAGTGTACTTATGAATTTAGGCAGTATGCTCGAGAGAAACTGAAGATGTTGCATCTTTGGAGGAGAAGTTAGGCAGGCCATTGTCGAAGCAAGAAAGAAGTAGGATAGGTGTAAGCAAACTTAGGTTATTCCTGGAAGAAATGCTTCAAAAGAGGTAAGCATCAGACTTGATTTTTATTTAGTTAATAGGTCTTGAAATTTTTATATTCTGTGCCTAAATAATAAAGAATGCGCTTGCAAGGTATATGGATAGTGTACCATTGATCATTCCTCTTCTTGAGAAGGAGTACCAGAGTGTAACAAGGAGATTGAAAGATGTTAATCAAGAACTGAGGTTTGTGTGAAACTAGAAATATTTTGTTACATGATCTGCAATGGGTGGGGACAATTCTGATCATTTTATCTTTAGCTTTTACTGTTTTCCATGCTTATACTTCTATTTTCTCTGGTCATTTTATCTTTTCTTCCAACTATATTCAGTTCCATGGATGAAGCCAAACTAAAGGAGAAGGGAAGAGCCTTCCATGATCTGTTTTTGACCAAGGTATTCATCTAAAGAGCTCTTGAATGGGGTATTTGTAAATTCAAACATCTTTTCATTATCTGATCCTGCTTTTTTGGGTTGAAGTTTCACCTTGGGAGTGCTAGATCTTCTTTTTACATTATATTGTTAATTTAGTGAACTTCACACATCTCAGGAATAGCTTTTTCATTCAATATTTTATACTGACTTTTATAGGCATACTTGTTCATTTTTCTGTAGCTTTCGGAATTCTGATGTATAACTGTAATAACAGTTCGTAAGGCAGTTAGAAGGGTAGTTAGGATATAACTGCTAGTGAATTAGTCGGTGAGTTAGGGGCTTACATGATTAGCGCTAATGACCCCCTGCCTTATAAATAGGTATACCCCTATTGTAACTCTCCAATTATCAGATTGTGATGGAATAACTGTGTGCTCTACACAGATTTCTCTTGCCTCTCTGTTATTCTCTTTCTCTCTTCTCCTCTCACTTCTCTCTTGAATCCCTCTGTTTCTTCTTCTCTAGCCTTCTTACCCTATTTCTCTTTCATATAGAATTACAATTCTGTAACAAATTCACAGTGCTTGAATATTGAAAATAAACATCCTCCAGCATTTATTTTCCACCTGATTTTATTATTTTCTATTATTCAGTTGTCATTGTTGCTTAAAGGGACAGTTGTTGCGCCTCCTGATAAGTTTGGTAAATTACCTCAGCACTGCTCTTTCTTCAGATATGGCCTTCTGCTTGATAAAGAAAACATAATTCCTTGGCATATTTTCATTTTGGTTTTGCTTCAGGTGAAACACTACAGGATGAACGAACAAATGGAGGAGCATTTGTTGGGACTGATGGGGTTCAGTTCCCTTGCAAGCTAATACCCGTAAGTTACAACACTATTGGTTTGTTTCTTTTTCTGCTGACTTCATGCTTTATATTCTTAGAGGAAACAGACCACTCACTTATTTTGCTGTCCTATTTTTTTAAAGACGATATTATTATTTTTTGTCCTTTTGGCTGATGTTCTACTTATCTTATGCATACCTTTTCATAATGAACTTCATATGAATGTGATATTTGTGTGTTGGACACAAGATAATCTTGTGAAGCAAACATTCTGATAAACTGACTTATCACTGTATGTAGAACGCAGGGATGCATCTTTATGGTGGTGCACAATATCATCGTGCAATGGCTGAATTTCGCTTTGTGGTTGGAGGAATCAAGTGTCCCCCTATTACAAGGGAAGAAATTGTAAATGCCTGTGGAGTTGAAGATATTCATGATGGAACAAATTATTCTAGGTAGTCTGGTTGGCCTCCGTGTTTTCTTACTTGTAATACTAGACATTGAAGGTTACATTAACTTTTATCCTGAATAGGACTGCTTGTGTAATTGCTGTTGCAAAGGCTCGTGACACATTTGAACCTTTTCTTCTTCAGGTAATTACTATTATGAGAGTGAAGTTACTCTAGCTTCTTTTCTTTACATCTGAGAACACCCTTTATACTTTTGCTGCAATTCTTGGGTCAGGCTCCATCTAAGGCAAAGTAGGTGCATTTTAGTTGTCTCTTTAATCATTCATTCATGGATGATTCTATGTTGAATAACCTTACTTCTAGTAGCACCTATTGCTGCAATTCTTGGGTCAGGCTCCATCTAAGGCAAAGTAGGTGCATTTTAGTTGTCTCTTTAATCATTCATTACCTTACTTCTAGTAACTTCACTATCATGAGAGTGAAGTTACCCTAGCTTCTTTTCTTTACATCTGAGAACACCCTTGATACTTTTGCTGCAATTCTTGGGTCAGGCTCCATCTAAGGCAAAGTAGGTGCATTTTAGTTGTCTCTTTAATCATTCATTCATGGATGATTCTATGTTGAATAACCTTACTTCTAGTAGCACCTATTTGTGAGCCACCAAGTACATTTGCAAGTATACTCATAAATACCAATAGAAATGTACTTTTTTTGGGCACAGTTGGGTTCTAGGCTGCTGCATATACTCAAGAGATTGCTTCCCATCTCTGTATATCTTCTTCAGGTATGTTTTTTTCATTCTCAGATTAATGGTTTGGCTGCCCCTCATTGTCAAAAATTTCTTATAGGGTCATGAAATATCTAGCTTGTACCCTTGCCAATTTATGTTTTTGGTTTCTGACAGAAAGATGGCGAGTATCTTAGTGGTCAAGAAGTCTTCCTTAGACGTGTTGCTTCTGCCTTCAATAACTTTGCAGAATCTACTGAGAAATCATGCCGTGAAAAGTTAGCTACTTGTCCCAATTTTGACAAGCTCAAACGTTTTTGGTTTTCTTTAAATCTCAGTTTTTATTAATTCAAAGTATTGCACCAACATGGAAAAAATGGGTAAGTTTTATTCAAATGAAAATATTGTGAGTTTACTCTTACTAACTTTGGCTGTAAAATTTGAAGAAAAGGAAGTATAAGAAGACACATAATTTAGCTTGTAAGAACACACAAGATTTCATGTATAGGATTCTTACATTTATAATCTTTTTAAGCCTTTCTACTCCTCTTTTTTATGATTTGTTCTTTTGATGGAAATATGTTGGATTTTACCACCTTTTTTTTTTTTTTTACAAAAAGCTGCAACTTGATTTGCATCGAATGTGAAGGAACCAAACTAAATGGTCGTGATACAATGTTTAACGTTTCTTCTTCACATGCTCATCAGTTCTCTCTGCTAGTTTCCTTCCCCATTTCATCCTTTGCTATGCATCTGATCTATATGTCTTGGCAATAATATATATATCTGTGTGTGTGTGTGTAATGTCACTTTTAACGTCTTTGCTGCAGATGCATGGAGGACTTGGTAAGCACCACCCGATATGTGTCATGGTCTCTCCACAATAAGGTATACTTGATCAATGGGTCATCCTTTCACCCTTTCAGGGAGAATATGCTTTATCTTACCTTTTTAAATGATAACCCCTTTAATTCCAGCAAGACCATATGATTAGCCTGTTGAAATCTTAGTACCAGTAAGTAAAATGTTTTCTTCAGTAAGTTTGCATTGATCCATTTATATTTCCTTTGATGTCAACTATGTAGAATCGGGCTGGGTTACGCCACTTCTTAGATTCATTTGGTGGAACAGATCAGTCCTATGCTTCTAGTAATTCTACAGCAAATGGTCTATCACAAACAAATGCACACGATAAAGAGGACATGAAGCCACGATCAGATGTAAAGCTCAGTCATTTGGCCTCTAGCACCGATTCCAACACATCTACTCAGACTGTAGAAACGAGGCTTGCTGACCTTCTGGATAGTACTCTTTGGAATCGAAGGCTTGCTCCTTCATCTGAAAGAATTGTTTATGCTTTGGTACAACAGATATTTCATGGCATAAGAGAATATTTCTTGGCTTCCACAGAATTAAAGGTTTGTGATATGTATGTATCTTGCTTGTTTGTTCAGGCATCTCTATTCTTGTTAGGTATGAGCCTTGGACTCCTTTACCTGCGTGATGCAGAAACATGCTGAAGTGAGCACAGAAGTAGAGGTTGATAAATTGATTATTTTGGGGAATATTTGTGGGATTGTTAAGAAACTTGGTCTGGCCCTCTGATTTTCTAAGATATGACAATGGTGTTTTCTCTAAAAATCAAACCCATTATGAACTTCAAAGCTGTAGCAAAAGCATTAAATATTGCAGAAATACAGACTCAGCAACTTCGCTATATTTTTGTTGATGTTTCCAGTTATTCCTGAAACTAGTAAGAAAGACATAGGTTGTGTTAAAGCATCTGATATCATTCAGAACCTAGTTTGTGCCCATTTAAAAGTATAATATCTTTTCCTGACACTCTACTGTTGAGCAGTATGCCTGCTAAAAGTTTCATGCTCATAACAGATGAAACAGCCTGCTTCACAAGGCTGAGAGGGTGGTTAGCCCTTCGAAAGGTTGTTCTTTGTTGTTTAATGGGAAAAAAAGCTTGTAATTTGTTTGTTGTCAAAATACTATGCTTAAATGCATTTTATACTTCATTTTTGAAATTTTGTTGTTTTGGCAAATTGCAACTACAGCTTCATGTGGCAATATATCAAGTTATTGATGATATTGTGAGTTATGACGAAATTATATCAGTAATCTGAGACACTCCTCTGATTTTTCTGTTATCCTGTTGTTTTTTCTGGCAATGTGTTAAGTCTCTCATCGGGATGGTTGCCTTGAAAGAGGAGCTTTATAAGACTTTGGAGAACCACACTTCAAAAGTTAGCTGTTAATGTTTGGGGAACCCTAGGCTTTATATGGCCTCTCTTTCAAGGTAAAGCTCCTAATATGGGACTCTAAAAAATGTGGGGATTAAAAAAAATTCGAGTAGGGCTTCATTGAGATTTTAAAGTTGTCAAGATACTTATTTCGGATGAGCCAAGCCAGATGATACACTGCTTGCATTTTTGCATTTACATTTTGCAGTTCAACTGTTTCCTTTTGATGCCTATTGTGGACAAGTTGCCTGCTCTTCTTCGGGAAGACCTAGATTCTGCTTTTGAAGATGACCTGGATAATGTTTTTGACATAACCAACCTGAGGCACTCATTGGGCCAGCAGAAGAGAGATACTGAAATTGAGCTGAAAAGGGTATCTATTTCCTACATGATATTGGCTTTTCTGCTCAAAAAATTAATCTTTTTACAAATATCAGCAACTTCCTAGCCTCCATTATTCCCTATGATGTAGAACTGTATTACTGTGGTTTTGCAGATCAAGAGGTTGAAAGAGAAATTCAGAACGATACATAAGCAGCTAAGTCTACATCAAGCCATATGATTAATGTCAAGTCACTGATGGAAACTACTTAGGGCGTTTGTTATGTCAATTGTAGTAGAGATGTACTTAAGGAGTGTGTTATGTCAATTGTGAAAGGGATGTGCTTTGAAGATATGTGAGAAAATGGGATTCATGTCCCATTTCTTTCGGCTAGACAATTTCCTTTATTACCCAAAGTTTGAAATGGGTTGTATTATTCATAGCTAATGAATAGGGTGGCTTGTTATGAATTTTATAAAAACTACTCTGATTAGATATTTATAACACTCACTAATTATAAGTATCCATGTTAATGTGAATCTTTGTTGAGAGAAATACCCACATTTAATGTCTGACAACGTCTTAAATATGATTGCCTTTAATAGAAGATATATGTGTTTAAAAAAAAAAACATTATCATATGTGAAAATGTTTAAGACTCAAGTGTGTGAATATTAAAACTTATAAAAATTGTTACCAAATTAGAACATTATTCATGGCACCCACCCCTCCTTTTGGAAGAGAGGTAAGGTTTATGGGAGAGGTATCGTTTATGATTATGTGTAGTGTTTGTAATAAACAAGGTTATAAATAAAATAAAAATAAATAAAATTGATATAGAGTTCTCATTTTCTTAATTAAATGTTAATTTTTTATCTTTGTTTATATCAATGTGATTTTCTTAATAATTTTTGAAACTGTTTGTGAAGATTTTGAAACAAACTAGTATTTCCTATTTATATAAATGTAAAAGTTCAAGGAGATTTACTATAAGGAAAATCTCAAAGATTAAAGAAGTTATTTATATATGAGATAAATTTGAGAAAAAACTGTATCCTCTACATGTGAGTTTTTTTTCCCCCCCTGAGAAAAAGGAAAATTATACTACCGTTTTCTGTTTTTTTTTTTTTAAACAAAATAAACCACAAATTAGAATCGGAAGCAAGAGAAGTTGAGAACCTACCGTCGAGTTGCCTACAGGAAGCCTTCGCTTCGGGCACGGGGGCATCATCAGTTCACCAGTCCAGCAGTCCTCCATCCTCTTCTCTCAGCCATTCGTTCTTCTTCTCACTTCATAGTTTCGTCTTCCACCACGACGGCTACGCAAGAAAGCCTAGTGGCGCTTTCGTCCTGCTTTTCAGTTGATTAGTTCCAGTAGGCAAGTGTTTGCCCCTTTTGAGTTCGCACTTTACATATTACTTCAGAGCCTTGAGGAGGTTCAGCTGATGAATTCTTAAGCTTCGATTGAAATTGACATTGATCTTCCTACCTTTTGGTAGAACCTTAAGGTCTATATTTAATTGGTGGTTGGCTTGCATTGCACCATTTTGATTGGCTTCGATAAAAATATTTCATTATTCATGTCGAAATTAGTATATATTTTCAATTTTTGTTTATGCGGAGTTAATTTTGTTTGTGATTTACTGCACAATTTTTTGTTCAGATGGGTGACTTGTCCCGGAATCAAACTTTTGCACTTCATGGGATTGCTGCCGCTGGGTCAGTGGCTGTGGCAACGGCTCTCACTTACCCCTTGGATACCATTAAAGTCATTTCACAGGTTGTAATTTTTTATTTTTGTGTAATCCATTATTTCAAAATTCTTTGAACTTACATCTTCTTTATTTAAAGGTTGGTTCAAGTTCTGGTAAGGAGTTGATTGCTGCCCAGGTGTTACGCAGGGTACAAACATTGTCGGGAAATGCAGGTATACTGTCTTTTCCAAATATGAAAATTATTACAAACGAACAGAAGGATTACTTAGTTTATTCTTAATTTGCATTGCTTCAATGCACGAATGGGATATTTTCTTTTTTTTATCCCCGAGTTGAATTATTGCATTGGAGGTATTTAGATTACAAAATCTATGCATTTTCTTCTCTGAACTCCTGATGTTTAACTGAGATATATGGTTATTTTGGATTCTGCAGGTCTTTACAGTGGACTTGGCTGGTTGGCATTTGGAAGGATTTTAGGTTTGGGGACACGATTTGGGGTCTATGAAATCTTGACAGCTTTTTATAAAGGTATCATTTTTTTTTTGTTTAAAAAATATCAATTGAAAAAGTTAGCACTGCTTTGTTTTACAGGAATACGTCATGCCCTTATTATTTGTCTATCTTTAACCATTCAAGCATCAAGTTGTAGTGGCCCGTAGTTTGCACAGTTATGTGCGTACACACATGTTAGTTTTTTTAAAAAAATGTTCTGTGCTTATGCACACTTTGATGAGTCATTTCTTGTTGTTAATGTGGTAGGATATCCTTATTAATTGTGTCACCTAAAAACCTTTAGCTAGGATTTTCTACTTAAGCACTGTCTATTTGGGATTCTTAATTTTTCATATATGATCACTTTGTGCTAACTTTTTTTGAGTGACATCGGTGGTCACAAATTCATTTTAAACAGATGGTCGGGAAGATAATTATGTTTATGTGTCTGAAGCCCTTATGGCCGGAATTGTAGCTGGCGCTACAGAGGCACTTGTAAGCTCTCCATTTGAAATAATCAAGCTTCGTGCTCAGGTCACTTCTGCTTCTGTCATGCCAAGCTCAATCTTTGCTTGGGAAAAGGGAACCAGTGCACCTCTAATTGCAAGACTAATCAATGGGTGTTATCCAGACAAGAGATCTTTGAGCCATTATGTTGGTCTCATCTCCACCCTAACAACCAAGAGTTCAAACACAACAGCTGCTCTATTGGAATATCCATGGACAATGACTGGATCTGGGAAGCTACCCTCCGTTTGCCATGTGAGGAGGCCTTCAGACATTATATCTTTGGAAGGATGGGGGACGTTATGGAGAGGAATTCGTGCTGGTGTTGTTCGAGATTCTGTATTTGGTGGTGTATTTTTTTCTAGTTGGCAATTCTTGCACCAAGCACTGCTTGATTGGAAGGCTGCAGGAATGGATCCTCCGTCCAGGTTCATATTTTAGATGTTGATGAAATGGAAATTTTGTCCTTTTAGTTTCTTAAAACAGAATTTTTCCTGCTGTCTTTACTTAAGTGTGACACTTTAAATTGTATCTGGTATTTCTTTCTAGGCATCATGCATACTAGATAGATATATTTGTATGAATTAAGGAATAACTGTTCTATCCATAAATAAATTTTATTAAGAAATCATACCTATGGCACAAGCATACACTTTATGGGCTGAATGGTTGCAAATACTCATATTTGACATAACTGGCTATCTTCTATTATGAAACAGGCTAGGTCTTGCCTAGTTGGCAATTTGGAAACATCACTAATGACAGTTTTTGCAAGTTTATAAATAAAAATCAAAGCCATCCAAGCTGACACGGGTTTCTTTGTTTCATTGAACTTTTCATGTGACCTTTAGTATTAACTTTGATTTGCAAATGAGGTTAGTAGCTTTTGAATACTTGGATGTATTTGAATATTTATCAAGTAATCTAGCAGTGCCCATGGATTAATGTAAAGTAAGTTTAATTGTCTTTTTTGTTAAAGTAAGTTTGTGCTTACTCAGGTCAGACGAAGAAATTGGAACATTGTCTCCTTTGACCCTGAGCCTTTCTGCTGGATTCTCAGCGTCAATTGCTGCTGCTGCTTCTCACACTTTCGATACTGCACGAAGTAGATCACAATGTACTGTGCTACCAAAGGTATAGTCATTTTTAGTAAGTTTACAACTTAAAAAACCAAGTGCAGCGTTGCATAAGGTTTACCTTCTTCCTTAGTCTTACATGACTTGTTAATTTACTGTAGTGTAAGACGGAATAATTAATACCCCCTCTTGTCCTAAATATAAGACAAAATTGACTCTTTTTTGGAGAGATTAAGGAAGCTAAATAAGTTACTTAATCATATCGTATGTTGTGTATCTTTAGATTATAAGTCAGTTTATAAGTTAAGCAAAATAGTTTGGAGAAAAAAATGAAAAATATAAATATTTTAAAGTAATTTAATTAGCTTCCTTAATCTCTTTGAAAAAGTCAACTTTGTTTTATATTTAGGATCGGAGGGAGTAAGTTGTTTTCCTTATCTGTTATGTTTTTGCTGTTGACAGTAATATTCCTTGTGTTCAGTGTGTTGGTAATGACCTAAGCTATCATGTTTTACAAGGGGAAAAATGCCCTCTATAGACCTGTACTGTAACTGCCAGACACCCTTATTACCTGTGGTCTGGTTAGTGTAAATTGCAGAAGAGAAGATGGAAAAGAACTATAGCAATGAATTTTTATTTTTTCTTCTATATATTACAACCTCATCAACTGTTTTGAGTTCAAGTTCTACGATCTCTAGGATAGAGTTATACATCTGGTATTGGAGGAGGTGATTGGAGATTTTCATGAATTTATATGAAATTTGGCTTTAAAAGCAAAAGAAAAAATAATGAAAATAATGATAGTTTACGCTCCTAAACCCTTGGACATGTTTATATGATGTGCATTTGATGCTTCCCCTTCGTAATTGGATAAATGTTTGAGTAAATAATGAACCCCTTTGCACTTGTTTTGTAGCCTTAGTTTCGACTTGTGCCGTATGTCTTTGTCATGTATTTCATTTTGCAAATCTGGACTTCCATTTCTGTTCCAATTATATTAAGAATAGAATTGGATAATTGATGGAAGTATACTGCTCCATCTTTGTCATTGGTTGTAAAGGAAAATCTTGAGTTTCACAGTTGTGTCTATGATCACATTGCACCAAACAAAGCCATGGGGGCCAAGCTGCACATCAAATAAAGCTGAACATTGGTCTCATTTTTTTTTTTTTTAACTTTTCCCCCAAAATTTGAGCTTCTTGCCGATGCCTAGTATGGATTGAGCTTCATTACGTTGAGTTTCTACCATGAAATCATTATCTCTTAATATTTAGGCTTCAACTTCAAATGCTTAAGGAAGACCTGAGATTTGAGTTTTAGTTGAAGGTAGATAACCAAGCTTGAGGTGCATAACTATTTTTTTTTTTTAAAAAAAAAGAAAATTTGAAGTTCCATCCCATTGGGTTCTGGTTGTCATCTGAGGTGATCATTCTGTTCTCACAATTGGTGTAATGTGTTGTTAGTCAATCTTTGAAAGTTGAGAGAGAACACTGATTTTAGTGAGTCATATTCGTTAGTACTCTGTTATATAAGATGTGAAATACAAATAAAAATAAAAATATGTTTTAGAGGAAAAGGGGACTATACTAATTCGATGAGACCCTGGGACTGAATAAGTATAATAGGAAGTAGGAAGGGGTATTAACGGCATACTACTAATGCTATAAGGCCGTTATCTGTTACTGTAGGTGTAGGTAGTTGTATGCGTCTGTTATATCAGTTATGGCTTGGGAGACCAGTATATATATGTAGAAACTGGTCTAAGGAATGTATGTATGAATCAGATGATTATTGTGTATGAATGAAAGACAAGGACAGCAGCACTGTCAAGTCTCTCTCCTCTCCTCTCTATCTTCTCCTTCTCTACTGAATTCTTAACATACTCCCTTCGGTTTTAATATAAGACCTATTTCCCTAATTTGATTAGATTAAAGACGTTAGTTAAGTTAGTTAATATGACATGTATTTTCTAAAACACCCTAGTCATTTTCCTCAATTTACTCCTTTCCTCTCCTCTTTGATTATTTTTAAGGGAACATCAATAGCCAATAGGGGTAAATTAGGAAAAGATTGACAAACGTAAAAAAATGACTTGTATTTAAAACTTAGATTAAATAAGTCCTATATTAAGAACTGGAGGGAGTATTACATTATTCAAATCTTAACATTTCTTCACTTGGAGTTTAAAAGGGAAGAATTCATCTGTAATACTCAAACTCTATATAGTAACAGTCAATTGCTTACAAACCGAATCGCAAGAAACCATAGAGCCATCACCAATTTGAACTCCAAAAGAAGGTAAGCTGTCGAGTTTCAAGTCTAATTCTCTCACCAATTCTCTTGAAACAAAATTGTGAGACGATCCAGAGTCAATCAGGATCAAGACAGATCGGTTTTGAAGAGTACCCTGAACTTTCATGGTAGTTGTGGATTTCTTACCAAGAAAGGCATGCAAGGAGATCTCAGCAAAAGCTTCTGGTGCTGCGTCATCGTCATCATGCACGTTATCATCCTGATCATCGTCTGGTAACTCCAGTAACTTCAAAGAGGGTGACGTACAGCGGTGACCTGGAGTGAAATTGGCCCCACACTGATAACAGAGACCCTTGCTTCTACGGATTTGCAGCTCACTATCGGAGATTCCAGGCGAGTACGACGGTTGCTGAATCTGCGGCGAGAATTGCGTCTGTATCGGCTTAGAGTTGTTGGAGTTGACTGAATTTGGGAAATTATTATTTCCCAAATTATTAATGATAGGAGCACAAGTGCACTACCTCCACGTGGACCACCTCTCCTTGTTTACTCAAGAAAGAGGCAGAGACATGCAGATGCAGTTTAGCAGTTTAAATAAAAATAGCAGTTGTTCTTTAGGTAGTGATGTATCCTTAGGAAGTGTCTGATTGATCTTATCCATAAGTAGTTATGTTTAGGAAGTTATTATCAGTTATTATGTTTAGGAAGTTATCATCAGTTATTATGTTTGGTTATATATCTTATGTAAGACAATGACAGATTATGAATGAATTATATGGATGTTTTTGTATCTTGGTCAGGAACTTAGATTCTTTGTTCTTGAATTCTCTGATTTTAAATTTCCCTTTAGCCCATTGATCAAGAGCGCTAAGAGACAATGCTCAGGCCATCCTTGTACGCTAGATGAACGGCGCACAAATTCTTTTCTATATTCTTCTACAGATCCCGTCTGCTTAATATCACAGAGATAGACATCAGGATTCTGAAATTCGGTTGGCCCAAATTGCTCCTGAAAAATCTGGATTAATTCTTCCCAATGCCGTATGGTTCGACTAGACAACACCCAGGTAAATACATCTAGTGCTTCCCCTTCTAAATACATCGCTGCCACCTCTATTTTTAGATCTTCCGGAGTTTGATAATACCTGAAGTATTTTTCTGCCTTCATTACCCAGCCTCTAGGATCACCACCTTCAAATTTTGGAAATTCCAAATTTTGGAAATTCCACTTTGGTGTGAGGGCGATTATTAGGTTTCTTACTCCACCAGGGAGGATCTCCATCAACTTCTTCATTTGGTTCCGACGTCTTCCCTGATTCTCTCTCTGGTGTTTCTACTATAACAGTAGGCCCCTTCTACTTCTTCACTTCCTTCATCTCAGCGTCTAGACTTAGAAGTTTGGATACAATCAAATTCAACTGTTGCGTTATAAATGTTGAATCTGAGGGCATTTCAGTTTCTGGAGCAGGTAATGCAGTTTCGGGAGATTTAGAGGATTCTGCTTCTTGATTAGTAACGGCACAATCAGAAGATTGGGGTTTTTTCATATTGTTTCCCATAACTCACAAAGGCTCCAGGAACGATGCTCTGATACCAAAATGATGGATCTTAAATCCACAAAGGTAATCAGATAATTCAAAAACAAAGAATCTAAGTTCCTGACCAAGATGCATAAACATCCATATAATTCATATATGTCATTGTCTTACATAAGATATATAACCAAACATAATAACTGATGATAACTTCCTAAACATAATAACTGATAATAACTTCCTAAACATAACTACTTATGGATAAGATCAATCAGACACTTCCTAAGGATACATAACTACCTAAAGAACAACTGCAATTTTTATTTAAACTGCTAAACTGCATCTACATGTCTCTGCCTCTTTCTTGAGTAAACAAGGAGAGGTGGTCCATGTGAAGGTAGTGCACTTGTGCTCCTATCACATACAAACTAGTTGATAATCACGGGGTGTCTAGATGTTAATACACTCAGTTGTTAAGGATGCCTTCCCTTAATAGTGAATATTATTTCACAAATTCTATACAACAGTAACTTTACGAATGTTGCCAACCAATCTTATATTCCTTATGGATTTTTTGGGCCTGTAAGATCAAATACTTGGAGCTTTGTAACTCCTGTTCGTATAGCTTGTAATTTGGTGAAATTAAATTTAAGTAAACATTAAACTGATTTAAATTTTTTTTTCCCTTTAATCTTATTGTTCATAACCAAAGCTCTGCAAATTTTGTGGTTCCAGTATGTCTCAATGGAGAGAAAGCTGCTCAAATGGAGACTACCGGGAAACAGGTTTGAGAGATATACTGGGATCCATCCTTCTGATAGGAATGTCTTGTCTCGTGGCATTTGGTTGCGGATTGCTCGCTCTGGGTTTGCATCATTCTTAATTGTAGGAAGTTATTTCTATGTCGTTGATCGTCTTGCTGCTAGTTTGACCTGATTGCTACATCATGCCCTCTCTGGGGAATAGTAGTTGCATTAGTAGACAAAAGCTGAAACTAGTTCTTTGTGGCTTACCTGAACCAAGCTGCAAATTAGTACCCTTATTGTAACTAACCTTGTCCTAAAATTGTGAGGGGCAAAGAAATTGAGAGAAAAAGAATGAGAATTGTCTTAGTTGACGAGATTTTTTCTTTTCCTTTTCTTTTTATATGTATACAAGGCCCTTTGAGTTGGGGGGGGGGGATTTGAATATAGAACTTGGATTTTTTACCTCAAGGTTTTTTTTTTTTTTTTAAGAAGTTACTTCTTTTTTTAATACCCTCATACAGTAATTGATGTTTACATGAGAAATATTTAAATCTTTGGTTTCCCATGTCTTTTTATTATAGCAGCCTACTCTTTTAAAGAGGAACAAATTGTATTTCAGCACGAAAGTGACTGGACTCTCGAGTATTTTATTAGTTGAATTATGTTTGGCCAAAAAAAATAAATACTCCCTCCAGTTATCAATAAAAGATAGAGTTGATTCCTTTTAGAAATATTAAGAAAGCTAATTAATTACTTTAAACTATTTATATTTGTCATTTTTTCTTAAAACTATTTTGCCTAAATTATAAACTAATATATAATCTAAGGATACACAACATATGAGATAATAAAATAACTTGTTTGGCTTCCTTAATCTCTCCAATAAAAGTCAATTATGCCTTATATTTAGAATCAAACCTAAGGGAGTATTTGAGGTATGTAGTCACCCTTACATCATTCACTAGTCTACATATTGGGCTTTGGAAAAATATCTAAATTGACCCTTATATTTTCTCCTATGATGTTATACAAACATAGCATAGAATAACAGCAACAGCCTTATCCCACTAAGATGTATAACATAACGTCGTATACAACAACTACGCTGTATATGATGTTGAAGTATTATGGCTTTTATGGTGTTTTTGTTTTGGTTTTGGGGGGGGGGGGGGGGGTGCGGGGGCGCAAAAACACACACACAAAGCAAAACAAATATTAGTTGTTCTTATCAACAACAAGAAACCCTTATCCTATCCTATTAGGTGGGGTCGGCTATATGGGTTGCACGACATTGGGCGCTATCAAAACCCAATTCTTTGGATAGATTATTAGCCAAAAGATCTCGTTCTATAACCTTAGGTGTTTGCTTTGGTCTTCCTTTACCTCTTTTTAGAGCATTATTTACTACTCGGCTGACTCTCCTTACTAGTGCATCCAATGACCTTTGCACATCAGTTGTTCATTTGTTCAATGGGTCGTCTATATGGAATGCATAGACCCATATTGAATAATATGTGATGTTTTAGGAGTTATCCCTCCGTCCGTAAATATGGGTCTCAATTTTTCTGAACACGCAAACTAGGAAAACACTAAAACCTAAATGATGTGCAAATGTTAACTTTTCCTTTCTGAATATGTGCTCAATTAAATGCCTACTTGGAAAGTGCACCCCTTGGTATTTTTGATTCGCTACAAACCTCATTAACTAGACCTAAAATTCTGAACTGAGACTTACATTTAGGAACAAACAAATATGAAATTTGAAACTTATAAATAGGGACAGAGGGATTACTTAAGTAGATTGATTATCCTACATTAATAGCTAGCTTTTGAGAGGGTTTTTTCACTCTGTTGAAATAACCATTAATTGATATTAGTACTAGTGGTTGGTTTAAAAGGATTATTTGTGAAGAAAAGGAATAACTTGTTGCGTAGTGTAGCTCAAAGGTATGTTGCCTTTCTAAGGGCAGCTAGCTGATGAAAATCAAGGTTTTATGGGATGGATAGTCCCATATTAAGTAGTATGAGATGTTCTATGAAATACTCATGTGAGCCGATTTTTTCATTTCAATAGCTATTTCTTGGGGAAGCATTCTCCATCCTACTTGAGTGCTCATCACATTTTCCTTTTGGATGAAGTAGAGTTCATCAATATTATTTAATACATACATGCATACATGTGTGTGTGTGTGTGGCCCTCAGTTTTATTAAATCCTTACGGCTCAGAGCACAAGAATATCTTGTCCTCTCTTGTTGATTGTTTTCTATTTGTCTGGACTACATCACTTGTGAGGCAAGTTGTCTCTTCCTTGGGCATATTTAATTACTCATCACTTTCATCTGATAAACCCTTTTGCCATTTGGTGAGTCTTTTGGAGTGGAGTTGACTTATTTTGAACTTTTCTGTTGACTTATTCATGGTTGCATGGGTAGATGAATCAATAGTTTTTGGCATAAATTAACTTCACTCAAAAGCTACATAGTTATTGGCCTTACAATGATGCCTGCTAGTTGCAACTTTTAGCCAATGCTTTTTTTAAGGGGAAAAGGAAAAAAAGCCATCATCATACCTAGAAAACAAGCAAGCCAAGGAAGGTCAAGAGGGGTTGGGATGTGTAAATGTCAAACACCTGCCTGCCCTTATGTCTTTATTTACACATAAATTTTGTTTCAAACAACCCAAAGCTTTGTGAGCAAGTTGAGAGGGGGAAAAAAACTAGGACCATTGGGAAATTGGTTTTCATGACTTGTGTAATCATTATAGCTTCCAATTTGATTTGGCATTTTCAGCTTTGCCATGTCCAAACAAGAAGCACACATAATTTCTTTTACTATCATGGATTATGGATGGCCGTTACACCCTTTTCTTTCTTTTTTGGGTATTTCTGATAGAGGAGTCCATCAATAATAGCAGGTATTGTAGAGAAATTCTCTTAAAAAGTTCTAATTGTCCAGTCATTTGTCAAGCTTTTGTTGAAGGTCACAATTCTATCTTGATCCAGTTTTCTCAATTTTTGAAGGGTGTGATATGTGAATGACATATGTAAATGTAAAAATGAGGTTGGAAACTTGGTCTATAGTAGTGAGATTTAATTATGTGGGATTGAGAGGGACAGTGTCTACTAATGTATTTTTGGTAATGATGTTGTTGGTGGCTTTGAAGTTGCCACTGAAGAACACATGCATTCACTTCTTTCTCTCTCTGTCTCTGTGTGTGTGTGTGTGTGTGGGAGAGAGAGAGAGAGAGAGAGAGAGTCTCTTTGTCCATCTCTATCTCTCTCTTTATTATGTTAAGGCGCATGTGGTATGTTAATAACGAAGAGGAGCACGAGTGAGATGATTAGGAGGCTCAGTGGTTACGAGCTGATTAAGCAATGAAATACTATTATTATAAACACACACACTCACTTTAAAGTGGTGAAGTCTAGACCAACATTTTTCTCTTTGGCCAATCAAGATCCACTTCCATGCATAAGGACAAAACCCCGTTTCTTTTGTCTATTTTTTTTAAAGAGAAATCACCAAGTACTAAGTTTCAGGTATGTTGGATTCTATTCTAAGGTTCAATAAAAAAAAAAAAAAGTGTTATATAGAAGTGCCAATTTTTATATATTATGTAGAATTTGGTAGTAACATGTTAGATTTTAGCATTATTGAGCTCATTTAAAAATAACTCTCTAATTGTATCATTTTCCCTCGATTCAACCACCATTGGCTACAACAACGGTAACAAAATGTATCATACTAGATGGAGTTGACTACTTGAATCACAGTGACATTATGCTCGTCAAATTTTTAAATAGATTGTTAATTATGTTTTGTTTAATAATTTTATTATGTGTTTTCTTCTGTCTTCCTTCACTTTTTTTTTTTAGAGAACTTCATGTTAGAGATTAATTATTTCTACCTCCAATCTTAAATATAGGATAAGGTTTGTAGTGCAATTTGTACTATAAATATTGTCTTATATTTAGGATCAAATGAGTATTTGTCTTTTCAACATAGAATAGATATTCAAATTAGAGGATTTATCTCTTTGGTTTTTTTATTTCTAGTTACTGAAGTTATTTGACCAATGGTTCTTGATTGAAGGAGGTTGAATTCATACACGATTTTGAGAAAAATTAGTTCAAATATATAAGACCAATTGAACTAACTTTTTGCGCA
This sequence comes from Acacia confusa, assembly GCA_037074495.1. NCBI lineage: Eukaryota > Viridiplantae > Streptophyta > Magnoliopsida > Fabales > Fabaceae > Acacia > Acacia confusa. Next base: position 6,337,088 of record CM073504.1, on the reverse strand, counting down.
TTGACATTTAACATATTTTTTCATGACTAAAATAAATATGCTTATTCATTTAAAAAAATGATTTTATTTTAAATATATCAATTAATAATCTTGTCCAATAAGCAAAAACATGTCAACATGTTGACTATTAAATTATGTTTATCATGAAACCTACATTTGTTGAAAAGAGCCATGTGACTTGAGATTAATAAAAAGGTGGTTCATAATTGAATTTTTACTTGTATAGTTGTGAATCTATGACTTCGAACACAAGGTTATATTTCACATACATTATATTCTTTGTGATGAGTTTGTGACTGTAATTATCGTAAATTTGAACATGAAGGAATACAATGTGCTCAATCTCAACACTTGTATGGTTCTGACCAAAAAAAAAAAACACTTGTATGGTTCCCATTGGTCTACCTAAAAAGCTAATACCATTCCATTTATGTACTATATATACTTAGTGATAACCTTCAAATTTCATTTCTCTCTATTTTCATCTCAACTCTAAAAAGAAAATGTTTGCTTATTAGGACCGTATCTTTTTAGTTCTATTTATTATATTTTTTAATTATAACAATATAGATAGATTAGCTCTTGAGAGTTCATTGGATCAAAACAAATCTTATAACTCAGGATACTTAAAAGATTATCCACAAACAAGATCCTTACACAAGTAATAGGATTTGATCATACCCTTTTAAGGTATGAGTAACATATTTGCTAATTACCCCTCGTCCTTGGGTTCAACTGATGTGGGGTTGGTCTTCCTTACCTTTGGGGAGGGGGTTTGATCCCTGTGTTGATCAAGGCGCTGGGGGAAGTATCCTAGGAGTTTAGAAAGTAGTGTTAACGCTGGTAGAGGTGAAGACCTGTGTACTCTCTGGTCAGTATCCCCTGTGAACTGCGTTCCAAGCGCCCTGCCCTTGGACTGTGGATGAGCCCCGACCCCTTTCCTAACATTTTTTTACCAAATATATATATATATATATATATATATGCTAATTGGACTGACTTCGATTGATATTTTATTAATCTCTTTGGTTTTTAACATAATAATTAGAAAATTAATTTGTAAAAATTAATTAAGTTAGCTATTTTTAATAAATATATGCTGATTTTTCTAAAGTATCATTTTAAATCATTTGTATTAGAATTGTTCTATTTATATATCAAAATTTTCTTAATATGTGCAAACTATAGGGGTAGTTTTTGAGAAAAAAATTTAAATTTTGGAAGATAAAATAGATTGAGCTCTTACATTAAAATTAAGCACCCTAACTAACCCATATATTTATGATGAGCTAAGTATATTATTTTTTATGTGAGAACTAGGAATGTGTATGGAAATTTATGTTGTACGTGGATTATATATATTAGCTTTCATTATTTTGAAGTTTAAGAAATGAATTAGTTTTTTCTTAATTAAAGGGAACAGAAAGTAAGTGGCCTAAATGCATGACTAAATACATTAAAGTTGGAGAACTGGAAGTAACTTCAAAATAATGTGATTTCATAGTGTGGCCGAAATATCTGACAATCATTAACAATGGTGTCAAATCATATTAAAAAGTTACACGACCAAAATTAAAATGCACATATAATTCAATTGATGATATTTAAATAATCTTAATTAAATCATCATCCCTAATGATATCCACATATAATTAACCCCATTTTTTGGAATCTTCTAACTTGGAATCCATTATATATGGTTCACCCCCATTAATCAAAAGCTTAAAAAAAAAAGACATAATTTTGTCCAAAAATTGATTACAAACTAATTGCTTGGTCATTATCTTGTCTGTTCCAAGTGGATATACTTGAATATCTCCTATGGATATTTCTATGTTGTGGCGAACATAAGCATATAAATATAAAAAATATAATATATAGTGCTTGTGATGATGCTTCTAAAGCATGCCAATATATATATGCTTGCATCACACATGACTTGATGCTTCCCTAAGCAGCCACCAATTTATAAATGATATGTGAGCCAAGAAAATCATTAATTTTTTTTAAAAAAAAAATATAGAGGGAGAGAATATTGGTGAGAGGATATATATAGAGAGAGAAAGAAGACAAGTACCAAATACAGCCAACAAAGCAATAGGCAAAAGCTATAAAGGCTAGTAGAGTTATTGCCACAACAATATGCTCAGTTTCAAAGCTTTCCTCTTCATGGTGCTCAATGGGCTCCACAATCTCCTCTTCATGTTTCCATGAACTTATTTATAATTACATAACTTATATATTTCTTTATATATATCCACAATATATGCCTCCACGTGAGATCACCATATATGCTTTGAAACCATACAAATTAATTAGCCATGCTTCATGAATCATCCTCTTCTCCTTCCTCCTCAAGTTTTCCTCCTCTCTAGATCTCTATCTTCAAGAAATTAAATAAACCCCCTCAAGTATAAAAACCAATTTTAAGATCCTATTTGTGTGTTAATTAAGATAAACCATGCAATACTAAGTACTCCTTATGATCCTTATTATAAGGCCGCAACCATTATTTCTCCCACAGACCAAGAAATAGAAGCTGGGTCATTAAATTGGTTTAAAATTGATAGATATTTCCAACTTTACCCCTACTTTAATAATGTGAATTTAAAAACTTAGTTAAAAATGAGGGTAGAATTGAAAAATAGTAATAAATTAGTTGGTTAAATAGAGTTGGTGCTTTATAATAAAAACAAAAAATTTCTGGTAGTTATTGTCTTATAATAAGAATCAGAGGAAGTAATACTCATTCCTATTTATAAAGTAGAGATATAGTATTTTGTTGTCCTAGTTAGAAGTCAACTTAATAAGCTTAGTATATAGATGTATAATTTTATCCTAATTTTTTGTTATGTAGACTATTATTTTCTTGGATTTCTCATTAAAGTATATATTAATAAGTAGGGGTAAAATTGAAAAGTTATTACCATTTAAAGCAAAGCTATGAGATTAAGGTTTTTGCTGATTTTGGTGGAACATGTTAAAAATGTCTTATAAATAAAACTAGAGGTGTGAAGTCCCACGCTAGCTAAGAAGGAAAACGAAAGATTTCTTATAATGGCCTGAATAAATTATCCCGTCTCAACACATTTAAAACCATAAGGGGTAATTGACCCTAAAACGAACGATATTAAGAGCGAGATACTATATATAAAAGAAGAAGCATTATTATTATTAAGTCCTAAAAGGGTAATATGATTTAGATTTGATGTAATTAATGCAAAGACTGCATTATTACAATAAGAGTCATAAGTACAATAATAGTAATTGGATCTTGATTTTTGATGCAATAGTTGATGGGGGACTCATTAATAAATGAGAGATTTTGAGACAGTTTGTTTAAAATTAAATAAAAATTTATTTTATTTAAGTATAACACTCAATTATTTAGGAAAAAATTAAATTAATCACAAAATTTTTCTAGGAAAAATGTCTAGGTTAATCAATGTATGGTCTTTATAGGGCTCGCAAGATAGTAGTGACATATATAAGTGACTTATCTGCAATCATCTTGTATAACTAAGATATGATAAAATTAATATTGTAAATGTGATTTGTGTTTGAAATAACAGTGAGAGAAGTGGTTTTTTTTTTCCAAATAGGCTTTTATTTGAATAATTATTTGAAAAGTTAGTTGAGAGAGAAAATGACTGAAAATCGCATGAATCTTATTGAATACATACAAATGTATATTTAATAATACATTTCTTAGGAGATCATATATTCCTAACATTTTTCTCTAGAAACTGAAAAAAGTCACGTTAAAAGCTGAAAAATGTGACTTCTATTTTAAGTCACTTTTTTTAAAAAATAAAATAAATAAGATTATTTGAGACCACCACTATCCCAAATAGTTCATTTTTCTCTGTTGGACTTAAATCACTGTGCGTTTTTTTCCTCCCTCACCACTATGCCAGATAGCCTAATAGTTTATCATCATTTTGATTTTAGTCCCTATATTTTCAAACCACAAGTTTTAGTTCATCGTTAAGGGACAAAATGATGCAAGTTTTTATTAAAATATAGGCACTACCATGGGGGTTAGATGAAAGGAAACTTAAAGGACCAAAACTTATATGGTTTGAAACTATGGGGATTAATAAAAAAAATAAGAGCAAGTTATAAAGACCAAACATTGCATTAATGCAATAATCTATTTTTGTTGATATGTATTTAGCTTTTCAAAATAAGGTTTTAATTTCCAACACATCCCTGATTTGTTTAGCTTAAATTCTTCTTATTTCTTCGACCCAAAAGAAAAAAAAAATATATATCTTCTGATTTCTCCCTCGTATTCCCAACAACTTAATCATATTTAGCCTCACAAATAAAACCATTTTTAAGAAAAATCAAGCAAATCTTGCCCTAAATAAAATTAAAAAATTTGAATACAAATATTCCAACATAGATTGATCTACAAGTAGATCTTGAGTTTGAATCACGTGAATGCAAAAAATGTATCAGGCAGAGCTATACGCATATTTAAAACCGATAATATTCAAATCTAACCTGACAATAAAATATATATCCTAGTTTTTTTTTTGTCAAAAAAAAAATCGAATATGAATATAACGTACAGTTAACAAATTGCGGCAGTTTGTAATTATTGTGTATACGTATGTATTGTGATAGGATATAATTGATTTTCTTAGTACTATTCGTTACATTGGACTGATCCAATTGAATCAAAGTTTCATGCAACAGTACGAGAAATGAAAATGCTGCTGTTGATGATAATGATGAAGGATGAGCCGCAATACAATGATCCTTTAATTTGGTTACATTACTTTCTCTCATATATGTGTCTGTTAGTGTCTGTGCATCCCACTTGGCCTGGTGATGTGTGTGTCTATAGATATATGTATATATCTATGAACAAATGAAAAAAGAGGTAGAAATTTCCAAGAAACCTCAATGTGGGATCTTTCAATAGCCATAACGTCACTCTGCACAATTGCTCTTTTGTCCATAGATTTCACACTTAGTGCCCCACTTCAAATTCAACTATTACACCCTTCACTCATTATAATGCCTACCATGTATGTATGAGTGTATATATGTACACACACTTATGGGACCTTCTGGTTTAACGATACCAAATTAAACACTTCTCTTGAGTCTTTTTTAAGTGTGAGGTATGAGTTTAACCCTCAATAGGTATGATGAGCGCATGAAGTTCCTTCCCTTGAGTGAAGGATTGCGAAAAAAAACTGTGTGTGTGTGTGTGTTGTAATAAGAACAATTAATTAGATGGAAGAGTAAACAAAGTTGGGTCATGAATATTAAGTGTCTAGTAACTGAAGTAACTCTTACAATTAAGTTGGGAACAAACTATCAGCTACTCTATATGATATTTTTCGCCTGCTTCTCTCTCGCTGTTTTTTTTTTTTTTTTTTTTTTGAGAATTAATAAAGGGAAAAAGTACTTGTGATGCATTTGGACAATGCAGGTAAAGCAAGCTAATTAGGAAGGCTGATTTCATCAAGATCATCTAGTGACAAGAAAACTTCATCCAAACAAGAGAGTTCAGCTCCTCCATCGTTATCATCGTCGTCACGCTCGTAAACTCGACAAATCACCCATTTACAGTAATCCTGAAATATTCCAAAACAAAAATAAAGACAACTTTGTTACATATATATATATCAGAACAAGAGAGGAAGAGCTCAATTATTAACCATTTAATTTGATATATACCATCAGAAACTTGATGACTTTTACTTACTGTTTTGGATTTTCTCTTGGATGATCTGCTAGAAGAAGAGGAAGAGGAAGAGGAGGAGGAGGAAGAATCTGAGAGACGATACTCTTGCATTACCCAATTGGTTTTGATACCAGAAGGAGATTCTCCCATGAAGAAGATGAAATATTTCTTGACTCCAACAATTTTACTATTTGAGCTTGTAACTATTGGCTCTTCCATTCCCATTGCTTTCCAATACCCATTATTGGTCACTCTATTCTGTGTTCTTCTGCTGAAGTAGTACCATTGATTCCCTTCTCCCAAAGCCTTACCTGAAAAAATAATAATAATAATAATCATCATCAAGTACCCTCAATATATAATAATACCATTTTTACTTCATTTCTCTATTTTTACTCCTTCCCCAATCAAAATAAAATATTTACAACTCGACCCCTCCTCCACATTATCTCTTTCAATTTAGTCCCTTATATACAAAGCCAAAGCTTGGCAGTTATTAGTTTGCATTCTTATATATATCATCCAAGTCATCAACTAATATAGAGTTGATCTAGAGGTGAAGGCAACATAAGGTGTTTTTGGGTTTCAAATTCGAGTCTTAAAAGAGATATTTGTGGTGAAAAGAACAGTCACAACCTCACACTCAAAACAAAACTTTAGACGAGGATGATAATATCAAAAAAAAAAAAATCTTTAGATGAAAGTAAGGACTCTCCCGAGAAAATAGAATATTATATAAAGATATATATATAGATACCATGAAGGTCCCAAGGATCGTAGGGGAAGAGGTCAAGATCAGGGATGACATCTGGGTGGAAAGGCAGGAGGGAAGCTTTTCTCTGAAGGAAGTGAACAACGAGCTCTTCATCCGAAGGATAGAAGCGAAACCCAGGAGGAAGATTGACATTCCTCTGATGCTCTGAATCTCCCATATATATATATATGCACAAAGAAGACCCTTAATTAGCTTGAAAGAAGAAGACGGAGACGAAGAGGAAGAGTGATAGGGAGAATAGTGATATGAGAGAGAGTGAGAGAGAGAGAGCAATAATCAAAGATGGATGGGAAGGAATATAAGGTTTGAATTTATAGAAGAGAGAAATCAGAGAGAGATGGCGTGAAAGTGAAGGTTGCGTTGAATATGATCTATATAACGTACATATATCAGAGACGCATTTGAGGAAGCAAGGAGGAAGGTAGCTAGGAAGCAAGAGGGGTTGAGGCGGCTGATATATATAACGGAACGTGATATATGTATATACAGACAGAGAGAGAGAGAGAGAGAGAGAGAGAGAGAGATGTGTGTGTGTGTGAGTCTGTATATATATAGAGAGAGGGGGGGATTGACATACAATCGCAACAAACAAAGCAAGAAAACGGGATCTCCTAATCCTAAAGTGTGTTGGAGGGAGGCTGGTGGGAGAAAGTGTGGCACCCCATTCTTTTAGTAGAATACAAGTTTACATTTTTTTTCCTCCTTCACTTATACTCCCTACAGTGCTCTTTAGCATACGAAGTAAAACACATTTGGGATTTTATATTTGTGCTAAACATAAGATAAATTTTTATATTTGTCATTTTTTTAAAATTTACTTATATTGATACTCTCTCAACAATAATTAAAAAAAAAGAAAGAAGGTATGAAGGGAAATAACTAAGGAGTTTTATACCGTACATGTCATACATATATATATATATATATATATATATATATATATATATATATATTATCTGAAAAATTTTCTTGAAGAAAATTTGATTATTAAGTATTAGTAATAAGTTAATTATATATGAATAGTATGTGTTTAGAATAATCAGTATGGTCCTCTTCTTTTTTTATTGTTTTTGACATATTGGCCATTGCGGGAAGACATTCTTAGATCTTGTCTAGGCTTTTGGACTAATTAAGTAATGTTTTGTTACATATATTCTTAAACTTTAAGAAAAATAAGATGGCTATATGTGTGTGTGTGTAATATACTTCTTGAAAAAAAAATATTTACTATACATTACCAAGAGAGTTGAATTTTTAGAATGTCATCTATATTTGATAATGAATTGGATTTTTATTCAATATTATAATGTTTATTTTTATGGATTCTTAATTTAATATCTTAAATTTTTATAGTAAAATTTATAATTTTAATATTTACTTTTTGTCATTTTATTTAATATTTAAATTAATTAAAATTTTTATGAATTTAATGCCTATCCAAAAATTTAAGCTTCCACCAATAAGTGTTGATTAAAGTGATAAACGATCTCATCCCTAAAAAATCCAAACGGATTATACCTTGATTAAATAAAAAAAAATTAAAGTTCTTGAATTTTGAAATAGTTATACTTTTATGGCATACAAGAAGTGATATACAATATTTATTATATGGTTATAGTTATTACTATAAAATTAATGTTATTGTTATCATGTTATAAGTAATAATTTTTTGTTATTAAATATTTTTATTATTAATTTAATCTCACTTTGTGAAAAAAAGTAAAAAAGTTGGGAGTGTGGGTGCATGATGCATTACACTTCATGCTGATATCATGCACCTGCAGCAATCCACGTGGCAAACATGAGTATGAGTTTGGTCACGGACCAATTGAACTGGTGTGACCCACCCTCTTGGAGTGTCCCTATACGTATATATAATGTATCCTTCATATTTATCAATATCAATTCATTCTCATATATTTAATTTAATTTAGTAATATTCCATTCAATGGCAATTTTAATTTGTTTTCCTTCTCTAACAGTTTCATATACAATACAAGAATTTTTCTATATAATAAAAAAATCAAACAAAATCCATGCTTCAAAACTTCATATATATATATATATATATATATATCAAGCAGGAGTATAGTTAGTCCTAATAGAGCTCTGAATAATGGTTGAATTTGAATCTTAAAAATATAAGTTAGATAACTAAATTATAATAAATAAAATTAATTTAATTATTTGTAAAATAGTGTATATCAATTTTTCTAATATACTCATTCTAATCATTTACATTAAAACTACCTGCATTCATAAATTTCCCCATGTATAATCAATATGGATAGTTAAAAAAGAAAAAGAAACAATTTACAGTACAAATTTCAAAGATAAAGTGAATCAAAATCTGATATCTAGAATCAAAGCAACACTCTTTACCAACTCGTATAGTTAGGATTAAAGTATATTATCAGGTAAGTGTAGGTATATATAAAAATAATAAAAGGATGAGAAGAATGAAAAGGCAATGAACAATCAATTTAAAGTGGGAATTAGGATTGAGAATCAAGTTGATGTTAAAGTGATTTGCTAGGGGTGAATTTACGTGGGACCCAAGTAAAAGGAAAGCCCATAAGCCTCAGATAATTACTCAATTATTAAATCTTGCATAAGAATGAAACACACATCACATATAATGAAATATAATAAATAAATAAATAAAAATAGGATAGTAATGAACCACTTTGCTTATAACTTTTCCAACCATAAAATTATATTATTCATGTTGCCACCTCCCTCTCTTGATTATGATCTTAGTCGGCAATAATTTTTCTTTCATTCAACTAGACAACATTATTATTATTCTTCTTCTCTTCCTGTTCACAAATCTAATTATAACCACTTTCTTGGATTGACTCTAATTAACCTTGATGTTACTAATTATTTCTCATTGAAAATCAAACCCTCAATGTCCTACTTAAATATTTTTAAGAAAAAATGATTAAAGAATAGTCACTTAGTTGATTTTTATCCATTCATTTGTGGAATTGTCTTGTCTAGAACTTTTCAAAAACTCAAAGAATTGATCAAAATTAATTAATTTCAATTTCTAAAAAATATTTTTCCTATAAATTCCACGTTTTTATATTGGGAAAATTTAAAGCAATGAAAAAATATGTAAGGTGACGCATTTGTATAATATATTTGAGAGTTAAAACGCCTATAAAAAGGGAGTTAAAACGGAGAAATTTTTATGAATAATATATTTGACAATAATATAGGTACTAGGTCATCAGTATTTATTAATATTCCATCATGCATGTACTATCTCTCAATAACAGATATAATCTCTTTAGTTGACTACATTTGTACTTAAATTTCGATCCCATAGTATTTTAAGTTGAGGAAAATGGATAAGAAGTAATTAAAGGGGACTTACAGTTACATAAATCCTATTAAGGTCAGTTTGCTAGCTAAACATTATAACAAATATTCTAATTAAATTAAACATGAGGAAGTTGCTAGGAGTATGAGAGTGCTTTAAGCGAGACATGAGGGATGTGTTGGGAAAAAATATGTTTTTGACTTATTTTGATAATCTATATTTAGAATATATACTCCTATTATCATAAAAATAAGCTGAAAATAAATTATCAACTTCCCCATGTTTAACTGGCCCTAAATAAACTTATAGTGATTAATTTGAATTCTTTGAAGGCATAAGTCAGTAAGAACAATTTAAAATTAATAAGAGAGATTCGTTTGAAAATAATTGAAGAAAGTGACTTAATTTCACACACACACACACACACACACACACTCACATATATATATATATGTATATTCTGACTTACCCTCACACTCATATATATAATTAATCTCTCAATCTCTATATACGATAGATACAGTATCTTGCTCACATGTAAGGTTCAGTTCATTTAGTGTAGGATAAAATAAAAGATGATGTTGCATTGAAGAGCATTTGATAGAAGCTGAGTACCTTTTGTTTCTGCTTTGAAAGCAATTCTTTAACCAATCTATCTAATGAAATTACAGCTCTCCGATCGACATCCTGGTCGCAAAACCTTCTGATTTAGATTAGCCGGTTGTTGAGATACCTGGTAATAGGATCTAAAAAAAGCGTTGGTTGCCAGATGACGCAGAGAATTATAGAAAATAAATTAAAGCTCTCCCTTCATTAATTGTCTCAAACAGGTCTGGCACCACTACAAAAAACTTGTTATATTTGTGATTTCAGTCCAAAAATTTGAGGAAAAGACATTTATTACATAAATATTTTGGCCTCTTATGATGCTCATTTGTGTCTAAAATATGGGGCAATCCCGACTATATCACGTATTCTAAGGAAAGTTTACTATTATATCTATAACAAACTCACAAGAAAATTGCATGTTACTTTTTAAGTAAGCATTTATTTATTATATTTAAAAATTACAACAATTTCTTTAAAACACCAATAAATCTTTAATAATTACTCTCTCCGGCCTTTGATATAAGAAATATTTAAAGAGTTAATCTTAATCATAAATATAAGACATAATTTTCATATTTGATTAGTATAATCTTTGATCCCTCAACGTTTCCCTTATTTTGGTTTTAGTCCTTCATAATTCAAACCAAGATTTTGATTCTTTCATTTTGTTTAAAACATTGGTCCCTATAGCTCAATAAAACCTGAATCATTTTACCCATAAAAGGGACTAAAACCAAAATAAGGGTAAACTTAAGGAATAGTGGTATTAATTAACCCTTTCATATTTATCAATCTTTTCCTGATTTACTCCTTATGATACTCCCTCAACAATAATCAAAGAGAAAAAAGAATAGGAAAACTAAGAAAAATGACAAGAGTGTTTTAGAAAATATATGTCATATTAATTTAACTAACTTTTTTAATTTAATTGAATTAAGTAAATATGTCTTATATTAATGACCGGAGAAGTATATTAGTATAGTTCTAACTTTCAATGTAGTAATGTATGATTATAAATATGAGAAAATGGATACTCCTCTTATGATATTTTTAATTACAAAGCACAAAGAAAAACAAATTGTCTTATTTATAAGTCACATAATATTAATTTTTTATATGAATGGACAATTTTACTCTTCATTTATTATTGCATAAGCTTTGTTCTCACGGCGTATATATAATGTAGGGGTGTTCAAAATGTCCTGGTCCCAGTCCTCCCGTCTTGGTCCTAGACATTTTGATCTTAGAAATTCCTGTGCCGTCTAGGACCAAGATCGGGACAAGAACTGGGATCACTCTTGAGATCCCGATCCCAATCCTAGTCTTTGTTTTTTTTAATTTTTTTATCTTATATATTAAATTATCCTTTTATTTTTGTATTTTTTACCCCATAAATTATGTTATCCTTTGATAAGATATGTATCACATTTTTAGTTGGAGTTAGACCGCATATATGATAATACTAATCCTAACTATATATAGTATAACAAATGTAATACCCTAAAATTTGATCTAGGGTAAATATCATAAATTGGTAGAATATACCTATTGAAAATAGGTGAATTTGTGGTCTCAAAACTAGTGTCATAATTACCTTATTTCCAAAGGTGATTTCTCATGTAATTAGGAAAGATAAAGAGCTAAAAATCCTTAGAGACAATTAAATATTTATTAAAAAATTAGAGAGTATGTTGTCTCTAATTTAGATAATTTATGGGATTATTTTCCTTGGAAAATAATAAGGCAAAATTAAATATCATTTTGGGGAACATAAATTGCCCCATGATTTTTAATATTTTGCATAATGCATAAATTATTAATATCAATAAAATAGTTGTGAGATAATAATTATTACTAATTAAGAAAATTGTCAAAAATTAGTAAATGATTAATTAGATAATTAATGGCTAATTGTTTAGACATAAATAGAGAGAGAAGGTGGAGATATTTGTGAGTTGTGAGTATGTGTGAGTTGTGAGTGTGTGTGTGCCTAAGTGTTGTGCATGTGTGTGTGTGTAGTAAAAAAAAAAAGAAGAGAAAAAAAAATATAATAAAATAAAATAAGAGATAAGATCTTATAATATAATAATAATATAATTAAAACATGTGTTAGTTAGATAATAATATAATAATCAGAGGAAAAATGAACAGGATAAATGACCACGGATAGAAAGTAATTCCGTTGTAAGATTCTGGGAATGAGTTAGGAAAAACCAGAATATATTATTGGTCAGTGGATTTTTATCCAGAAGTTAGTACCAACCGAAGTTATTTTTGTAACCGGTCGCGAATACCGAGGATTTTCGGCAGATAACGGAATGTCCTTAATGAGAGAATAAGGTTAGGAAAACCCAGTATTCTTGAAGAGGAAGCAAAGACCTTCAGGGTACTGCTTCCGGAATTTTAAGGTGCTACGGAATCTCGTGATCGGGGCACCAAACCGGGATTTCATCAGATAAAGCAAGATGACATAAGACTTGATGATGCAGTAGGGATGACATCATCCTTGAGAGGTGTATGGCCAAGATCTTGCCACCTCCAAGAAGTGCGATCTAACGGCCAGAAACTGATCAGACAAAGTTCAAAGGAATTACGAAAATGCCATTGGGCTTTTCTATAAATAGGCCATCATTCCTCTTCATTCTTCACCAATTCACACAATCCTAGAGAGAAGTTAGAGAGAGAAGCTCTGGAGGAGGAGCAAGAAGTTCATAGCGAAGCTCTGAGTAAGTCTTTCGGTCCCTAGTCTTTAGTCTTAAGTTCTTTCGGTAGTTCTTAGAGTTTTAGAGTAGATCTTTAATCTTCCAGTATATTTTAGATATCATGTTTTAGGATAGATATGATATTTATTTTGGGAAATATATTGGAGTTAGAGATATGTGGAAATTCTGGAAGATTAGGGTCAAGATAGCGAAGTACTAGCGAAATTCCGCCGATTAGGGGATCAGGGGCAAAATGGTAATTTGTACCTAAAATGCCTGTTATGATATCAAATATTGATAAATGTGATATTATCATTATAGGATATCAGTAATCTTGTCCCGCTGTCATTTCGCTGTTTTCCGTCAAAAGTACAGTTTATCGTCAACGTACTAAACGCTCGTCAACGAAGGTACGTTCGCGTACTATAACACTAACTCTGATATTTACAGTATGTGTATATGTGTTGTGTGTTGTGTGCATGTTGTGGTGTGCTGTTTGAGTACATGTTGTTATTAAAGGATAGCTGTATATCTGCATACACTGGGAGTGATATATCTGTTTTCACTGGGAGTGATACTTTTCGCTGGGAGCGATACATTTGCATTCACTGGGAGTGACATGTTTAGAAGTGAATCAATTGCTGTGATTTTATACCATATATGTAAATATGAGGTTAACCGTTACCTGGGGTCCGTATGCATGGGACCTCAGCTCTTTACATAGCATCAGGGTCGGGAGAACCGGTGTCGGAGGAAAAGGGAAAGCAGCATGCTTAGAGACCCGGCGGAAGACTTCCTGCAGTTGTTCTGGCAGAAGCCATCCTTTTGTTGTTGTACAGTCCTTTTGAGATACTCGGTTTTCTTACCGCTATTGTACCCCGCCAGACTTATGGCATTTTGAAATACAAATAACAGATACTCTTCCGCTCAAATGGTCTACTCTGATGGTTTGAAATGATTTTAAATGAAAAGTTAATTTATTCCGCTTTTGAAAATTGGGATGTTACAACAATGATGATGATAAATGTTATTCTTCAACTCTAGATCAATTTGTATAATTATTATAGCCTTATTAGTTGTTAAATGATTACTTTAAACAATAGAATATGAAGAATTTAAATAATATAATATTTTAATTTTATTAATTATTTTAAAATGGAACGGGAATAGGAGTGAGACTCAAATTGCATCCTAGCTAAAAATCGAGACCAAGAACCAGGATTGGGATACCCTAGTCCCGTCCTGGGGTTTGAATGCCTCTAATATAATATATATTAACTACGAGTAAAGTTGAAAAGTTAATTTTATTGTTAATAAGGTTTAAGTATCGTCTTGTTGGATGAAGCAAAATACAATAGAACTTATTTATAAATAGGATCACAGAACAGATAAAAAAAATTGTTGATGTTACACATTGTTGATTTGGGGGAACAAAAAATTAGTTCTAGAATTTTTCCTACATTTTGGAACGATAGGGTACATGCAAAACCTAACAAAAGGCTAGTGAGAATAGACTTCAATCAATCCTAGTTCTTCATCCTCAAATATAACCTTCCTAATTACTTGCCATAGTTATGATCAAATTAATATAACCTTCTTAATTTGGAAAAGGAAGCTTTAATTTAGTTAAAAAAATAATAACAACAACAGCAACAACAAAATAATAACTTTACGATAAAAAATATTTTACCGGTTATCACATTATGCATGGACCATGAATAATGTAATTTCATTACCTTAATCTTCACAGTTAATATATAAAAACCTTTGTAGAAGTACTGCTAAAAGATAATGTATTTAATCAGTAATTATTGACTAATGTATGTAGTTTTGAATATAGGATTTTTATGAATCGAGCTACACACACATATATAGACACACACACGTGTGTGTGTCAGTGTGTGTATATTATCCCTTTGTTATTGTTTTCTCTCTAGCTATCAACTAATTTACACGCACACGCTACTTGCAATATTACACCTGCATAAACCTATGAATATCAGTTTGTGTGTGTTGACATCAAAATGACATCGACCCTTCGGTGTTGGAGCACTTAAAAGTTGGACTGAGAAGAGTACAATAATATTAGCCTATAGGGTAGTCTCAAAGAAAATCAAAATTTCATGTAATTAAGGTCAATTACATTTTTCTTTCTTCTGTTTTAGGGCTTTGGTTTTCTCATGTTACATAAGAAAAAAAAAAGTTTCCTACATACATATGAAATGGTGGGACTCACATATACATATATAAATTAATATATGTATATGTGGATCCCACCATTTCATGTGTGTGTAATATGAGAAAATAGTTTTCCTACAACATGAGAAAATGTTTTCCCTCTGTTTTATTATAATTTTATTTTATATCTTTTAATTAAATTATAGGAATCTAATTAAGTAAACCTTGCATACGTGCATGAGACATGGATTTTGAGGGAAAAAGTTATGATAATTGTAAATTATTTGACTTGTTATAAATTTTATAAAACATATATTACTTTGATTATTTTTACAAGTCCAATTTACCTAGTTCTCAGTTAACTCATTAATATCCTAAATTGATGCACCCCCCCCCCCCCCAATTTTACCCTTTCTCTCCTTCCAACATGAAATAATTCATTTTTCATTACATTAATTAATAGTAGCATAGTTGTTACATGTCATTAATTACTCTCCAAATGGACTTATAATAATGACCAATTTTTTTTTCCAAATTTAACTTAAAAAAGAACCATGTGGTACATTATTTACTTATTTTCAAAAATAAAATACTTCGTTTTTATTTCACCAAAAAAATGCAAAACACTTCCATGTTTATATTCTGAAATTAATTTAACGAAGTGATGAAATATGTTTTTAATTTTTAATTATTATATAGGAGGGATCAATGTGAATTGACATAGTGATTATTATTAATGTAGGAGATATATAAATAAATTATAGAGATTGAGAATTATTGAAGTTATTATTTGCAAAAAAGTATATGTTAGTTTCTCTTAAAACCTTGTTTAATTATTTACATTAAAACTACCCATTGATGAAAACCCACTTAATGTGTGTAATCAATATAAATTGTTAAGAGAAAAAAGTTAAAATTTGGGAGATTGATGTTTTCCATTCATGATCAAAGTAAACCCTTTAAGTAATTCCTACTATTAATGCCTCTATGCCAGAAGTAATTTTTTTTATATACAATCAAGAGTAGTTAAATTAATGTAAAAATAGTACTGAATAAAATGTAAACAAGAAATCAAAGGAAGATAATTGAAGTAATATTAGAAGATGCTTTTGATGTATGTGAAGTGGTGGGACTTAGAAGTAGGCCAGGTTAGGCAGAGGTAGGAGGAAGAGGTAAGATGCATTTATCCCTTAAGTTTTATATATGTCTCTCTTTAATTTGTTGGCCGACATGCTAAGGTAGGGGAAGCATGTAAATGTAAAATATCTACCAATCATTTTACTGTTGCTCTCTCTCTCTCTCTCTGTAATAAACTTCTCTAAAGTACTATGCCACTATCATTTCATAAAAGATAACCTTCCATTATATTCAATTATTCATTGTCTTGTTCTCACTCATATTCTACCAAACATTATGTTGCACATCTCATGTACGTATCTAGACTGTAAATTTGTAGTTTCATCAATGTGATTTTTTAAAAAAATCTTGTTGATTTGTTGCAAACCTGTGATTATGATAAAGGACATATGAAAAAATTAATCTATAAGCATTTATAGTTTACCTGATTTTTAATCAAATCCTTGTCAATTTTAATCAGGTGAAAATATAACGGCCAGATAAAAAATACTGGGACTAATTAAAATCAAGTAAAAATTTAAGGACATGATAAAATACGCTGTAAGAATCTAATAGAAAATCAAGTGATGAAACTATAAATTCTTACTTGTTCATTTTTCCTTGAAATATTAAAAATCTTGAAGCATATGACATATAATGTGCTATTTTTAATTTAAAGCAGACAACCATACAGCTTAATACTCTTACTAATTAAATAAGAGAGTCTACCATTTTATTGCTAATTCCGTCACTAACCTCTATTATGTACAATCACTATCATATTCAATTTCACCAATATCAACTATTAATCAATCATCAATCAATATATTAAAAAGTTGTAGGAAGCCAAACTCTTGTACTTCGCTTGTGAATAGTTACAAATTTGTGATTGTTGCTGCTAGAAGTTATTCAATTGCACAAAATGCTTTAATAATTAATTAATTAACTAATTAAATCTCTATATCATATCATTCAGATCAAATATGAACACTGTTAGTGTGAAAAGAAAATGCACAGAGCCTCCATTGTTAAGAAAACGGGCCCTGAAATCCGGATATTAATAAAGATGCTTTAGGGCTTACCCTAGGTGATTGGACTTGAATAAGGGAGATTAATTTATTGAAAGACAAGAACCAAAGACTTGAAAACTCATTTCCGTTCTGCGGGGCTATCAATCACTCTTCAAGTTCTTAATGGAGCATGTTTTTAGGGTTTGACTGATCGATAAACAAGGCAGCAGAAAGAAGAAGAATAAGAGTATTACTTTTAGGGAAAAAGACAAAAAAAAAAAAAAACTATCAAAATTGGTAAAAGACAAATAAGTATATTGAATTTCAATAATTCTTAAAAACTGATTTGGAATTTTTAAATATTGTAAAATTTGAGAAATTACCTAATTATCCTTAGTTTTAAAAAAAAAAAAAAAATCCCCAACCCCTTGCCGACCACCGGCTACTAGAGCTTTGATGCTAATGCCCAACAGCAGCTCCCGTCGCAGGGCTCTAATGACTTTCCCAACGACTAGCTACTCGAGCTCCAATGAAGATTATTAACAACTCAAGTATCTATATTAACAATTTTAATATTGTTATTAACAACTCAAGTATTAATATTAACAACTTTAGTCAAAAAAATTTAGAAAAATATATTAGTTGTCGAAGCTCCGGTAATGGTTATTAACAATTCAAATTTCTGTATTAACAATTTTAGTCTCGTTTTTTTTTTTAAAAAAAAAAACCATTTACAACTTTCATATTGTGATCAAAAAATTCAAGTATCTATATTAACAACTTTAGTCTAAGAAATTTTTTAAAAAAATATTAACCAATGGAGCCCTGATTAAGTTTATTAACAACTAAAGCATCTATATTAACAACTTTAGTATTGATATTTAAAACTTAAGTATCTGTATTAACAACTTTAGCCTGAAATTATTTTTAAAAAAAATATTAGCTGCTAGAGTTTTGGTGAAAATTATTAGGAAATATTCAACAAATACTATATTTATAACTTGAGTATCATTATTAACAATTCAACTATATATATTAACAACTTTAGCTGAAGAAAATAAAATAAAAAAATAGTTGTCGGAGCTCCAATGAAAGTTATTATGAAATGTTCAACAATATCTCATTTATAACTTTAGTATCGCTATTAATAACTCAAGTATCAATATATATTTACAATTTTTACATGAGAAATTAAAAAATATATATAAGGCTATCATTTACAACTTTTGTATTGCTATTAACAACTCAAGTTCATATATTAACAACTTTTAGTTGAGAAATTAAAAAAAAAATCTATTATTTCACTGGAGCTCTGATGTCTTTTTTTTTTAAAAAAAAAAAAATCAAGCTAAAGTTATTAATACAGATACTTAAGTTGCTAATAACGATATTAAAGTTGTAAACGGAGTATTTATTGAATATTTCTTAATAATCCTCACCGGAGCTTCAATGGCTAATATCTTTTTTTGAATTTTTCAGACTAAAGTTGTTAATATAGATGTTTAAATTCTTCATAGCAATACTAAAGTTGTTATGATAGATACTTAAATTGTTAATAATATTCACTAGAGCTCTAGAGGCCGGCAACGGGTTTAGGGATTTTTTTATTTTAAAAAAAAACTAAGGATAATTAAGTAATTTTGCCACATTTCAAAATTACAATCAATCCCTTTGGAGGTATTGAAATTTAACATACTTACTTATTACATACACACACATATAAAATACTATTAATATGTAAATATAATATTCAAAATGTGTACACGCACCACTCTGGTTCTTGCTGTAAAATTAAGGCATTTTATAAAGGAAATAGATACTCCTTATTTTAAGTCACTAAATTTCCTAAATGAGGATT
This sequence comes from Acacia confusa, assembly GCA_037074495.1. Classification (NCBI taxonomy): domain Eukaryota; kingdom Viridiplantae; phylum Streptophyta; class Magnoliopsida; order Fabales; family Fabaceae; genus Acacia; species Acacia confusa. The sequence continues at coordinate 6,317,808 of CM073504.1, read as the reverse complement.
TAATTACACTATTTTATTTTAAAAAATCCACTACATATAAATTAATCGCAACTTTTATGACTTCTTGGATGTAATTCATGATATTAAGTATGGTTAAATTTGAAAATATTTTTTAAATGTTCAGACAAAAGCTAATGAAGTAACTAATTTACATGTACTAATAAAGATAGTTAAAAGCTAGCATTAAATTATAAATTTCAAGTTATTTATGATATTACTCTATAACCACACTAAATTACTTCAACTTCATATTATTATTATTTTGGATATTTTCAACCGGTGTTCGGCTTCAGAGCTTATGGCTCCCCCTATTAAAACAAGTGTCTCATCCGGAAATCAACTCAAGAGTCATAGAGACATAGTAGAACTTTACACAGCTATGCTAACTCTATATTAATATATTTATTTTTATATGGTACACAACATGCATTTAATACTCATTGAAATCATCAAAATGCTTTATTAAAAGGACTGAAAATACATTCTAGTAGATATCTTTTAGGGAGTCGAGGAGGACAATGGCTTTCATATATGTTTTCATCGGATGGATGGATTCGATAGATTGGGTTACCTACTACGACCACTTTATTTGATAAATGAAACAATTGTGAGCGTAATTTGTGTTAGCAGATAGACCATCTTTATCACTTGTCTCTCTTGTCTTCATGACGAGACATATATGCTCTTCCAATATTAACTATTACTACAGCATGCTTTTAACCAGCTGAGGAAACAAGCTATAGTGGGCGAAGACAAACAAAGAGATAAACATCGCAGCACTACAACAATAAAAGATGATATTTGTAGCAACGATGATATGTAGTTGGATGAGTAAAAAAAGGACTAGCTAGATTATTTTAAGTAAAGTTGAAGGTTCAAGCTTTAAGGCTAGAGGATGAAAAAGGGTGAAGTAGTATCCAGTATCCTAATGTTATTAATCCAACACCCTAATTTTATTTATAGGCATCCAACACCCTGATATTATTATTTTAATGCATCTAGCATAGCATATCTTTTGTTATTTTCCAATTACATTCAACACCCTGACATTATTTATGATTTAGGGTGCTGGAAGTACCAAAATAATAACATCTGGGTGTTGAATGCATCATAAATAAGATTAAATTCAGGATACGACTAAGAAATAATATCAGGGTGATGGATGCTACTTTACCTAAAAAGAATATCATATAGATTATTGAAGAAATAATTATCCATCATATTGATGAACTCAACAATACTCGAATATAACTTGATAATATTAAATGTTTGATAATTGATCCCATTAGTTATAACTATAGGAGCTAGTTGGGAGGTTGGGTTTAGTCCTAGATGTAATAGTGAAAGACATCAATTCACTTTATCTCACATATTTATCATTTTCTTCAATTACTCTTATATATACTCCATCAAAAATAGTGACATTATTAAATTCAAATATAGTTACAAGGCAATTGTTACAGGGAAATATTTTAAGATCACGTCTCAGCTCATTTGTTACAATGGGCTAATTTACCAACCTTTCTTAATCTACCCAAATTATTTAAGTATCTCATGTATTAAGGATTGGATAAATTATATAAGAAAATGAAATATTTTGTGACAAAAATTTACAATTATGAAAATCTTAAATAAAAATTCACCGCAAGTTGATTTTTTGTTATGGACTATGCCATCGCAAAATAATTTGCAACAATGTATTCTATGATTTCTATCTCAAATAAGGGCATCACTATTTTAATGAAATAAATATATAAACTTCTAATATTCTACTCCATGAAAGTAGTCAAAAAAGGTATAATCACTACCATTCTTTTAATTAGGTTCAACACTAGATAGTGTTTGAAAAATCTTATTTAAGATAATGCATCTGAGTTGCATTATTAAAATTTGAAAAGTGAATGGTAATGCTAATGCTAATGCTAATTATTAATTAACGCTAAAAAAAAGTTGACTATATCAACCATTATGGTTGGTTCAGATGATTACACTTTTGGTCCACATAATTAAAATTTCACACACACACACACACACACACTTGATTTTTAATATTTAATAATGAAAGAAAATAAAAACTTAACCAAAGTGTCGTATGTGTATCTATAATCAATCCATCATATACTGCTAAAATTGAGGCCGTGGAAAATTAAATCTAATCACTTGTCATTTTGATTGAGAAAGTTACGTTTACCTGTCTCTCTTAACTTTATTGAACTTTGCTTTTGTGTGTATCACCATCTGTCTTTGTTGCTTTTTCTTGAATAAGTTATATCTCTTTACACGTTGCACGAGGGAGTATTATACCTAAAAATGTTAACTGTAATAATATATTCAGATTTTGACCAAAAAAAGTAATAATATATTCAGAGATATAATGTTAGATAATATGATTATCAAAATATGATGGTAGGGTAATAAACATGTGACATTGACGTTAAAAGTTAAATGGAATTAATTTGATTATCATTGTAAAAAAATGTCCAAAATTGTTTTTGGATACGAAGGAAAAAACATTTACACTGTGCATAATTGTTTTTACAGCCGCCAAATGTTTATTAGGTAATTATATTTTATGATTCATGATTTGATGCCCATTTTTTAATTCACTCAAATTGAATTCATGATTTAATGTCTATTGTAAAATTCAATTTATTTTATTGCCTTATGTTCAAACTTTAAGCTGGGAATTAATCTCCCAATAAAGTCGAATAATTAACTAACGCAATGCATAATTTTAGTCCATAGTTATTATAGAAGAGGTCAAAATTTATGGAGTAAAGAAAAATTGTCTATAATATGGAGTAATTTGTAATGGTTTTTTCAAAAAAAAAAAAAGAAGAAGAAGAAATTACTTTAACGGGTATTAATTGAATGAATATTAATGTAATCATTCATTGATTAATTTAATTATGTGATTACCCAACCTATTTTTGTAAAATGGGTTTTTAAGTAGGTATTATAAGTAATATTGTCAAATTCTTGAATTGACTCTTCGAGTTTATCGTTTTTACGTTTTTAGTTTATAAAAACAAGTCAAGTCACTAATAAACCCATGTCAATTGTAAATTTAGTTAAATTCACAAGTTTATACATTGAGTTTATTGTTTTTATGTTTCAAGCTTACAAAACCGTGTTAACTTATTCTTAAGATCGTGCTAATTTTTTTGATTGTATCATACTTAGTAACTTTATATATAAATTTTATAGTAATTTCTTTGTTAAATATGATAAATAATGAATGTTGATAGATTTAATTTTAATGATTTGGATTTAAAATATATTTAAATCAAATTATTATCAATTTTATATTTTAATTATTTAATGATACACTAATAATATCTATTTAATAATAAAAATAAACTCTTACGAGTTTACGATTCAAATTTATAATATAAGCTTACGTCATTGCCACGAGTTTACTTAAACTAGCGAATTTGACAACCTCGATTACAAGATTTCATGACTAAAGTTGATGATTATCACTTTCTTTTATCTTAAAATTAAACATGCTCTCTCTTTTTTCCCACATACTTTCTCTTAATAATGACCTTTTTCTCTGACACGTTCTTTAGAACAAAATTCTGAAACAAGAATCAATTATATATGGACGAATTAAACTTGATATATATATATATATATAAAAGATGACTGATTTAATTAATATGCACCCCTCAAAGTTGAAGCACGTACGTTGATATAGTGATAGGCTTCTCCCTTTTCCCATTTCATCCGCTACCGTTCCTCTGCCTTCCCTCCCCCCAATCAAAACCTTCCACATGTACTTAAAAGATCAGGGAAACAAGTAAAAATGGTTGAAAAACTATTTTAGGTCCTATCTGGTATTCGAAAAATACTAGATAATACTGAAAATTTATTTTAAGATTTTGGAAAAATATTTTGGGTACTGACTGCTGCTTAAAAAAAATACTAGATAATACTAAAAAATTATTTTTAAATACTAATCAGTACCCTGAAATATTTTTTCAAAATCATAAAATAATTTTTCAATATTATCCAATATTTTTTTAGTACCAGTTAGTACCCTGAAATATTTTTTCAAAATTATAAAATAATTTTTCATTATATACAGTATTTTTTTTTAGTATCACTAGTACCCTAAAATATTTTTTTAAGATCCTAAAATAATTTTTCAATATTATCCCGTAGTTTTTTAGTACCAGTTAGTACTCTAAAATATGTTTTTACGATTCTAAAATAATTTTTTAGCATTATCCAGTATTTTTTCAGTACCAGGCATAATCTAAAATATTTTTTTAAGATCCTATAATAATTTTTTCAACCCTTTTTACTTGCTTTCTTCTCTTTAAGTACATGTGGAAGGTTTTGATTGGGGGAGGGAAGGCAGCAGAGGGCAGCAAATGAAATGGGAAAAGGAGAGAAGCCTATCACGTTGATATATATGAACCGTCCAGTACAAGTGTTGAAAAAAATGGTTCATGTAATCCACAAAAATTGTTAAGGATTAAAGAAAAGTAAGTTGAAATGACATTGAAGGTACGCTCCAAGAACTTTCCTTTTCATGAAAAAACCAAAATTGTTGCCGACTACTTTATTTCAAATTACATATTTCCTCATCATGCATATAATTTCTTTTTCTTTATTTTTCATATGCATCTAGTATTCTGGTCTACCATTTTTTAACTCGGAATATTTATTGGGGTCTGTTTTGTCTTGGGATAGTCTCCCTCGTGGGGGGGGGAAGAACTACCAATGTCATCTACTCTATTTACAACCTCAAACTAAGGACCTGTTTGAGGAAGAACCAGTATTTTACCACTCGATCCGAGTGAATGTTGGTTGTATATAATTTCTTTTCATTCTTTAGTTTGGTTATATAAAAATTAACTAGCATGAGTTAAGTTCAAGAGGCTGATCAGAATCGAAGGTTTTAAAAACTAACTAACATTTTTTTTTTTTTTTGGTCTCTCAATAGGCAAAATGGTCCAGACTTTTATTTAATGATAGGAACTAATGTTTTAAAAAGAGAATGAAACTTGATCAACCAAAACCTCTAATTTAAGACTTCAAAGATCAAAACCAAAATAAAGGTAATTTTAAGGGCCAAAGATTATATTAAACCACTCATCACCAAAAACAATAAATTGGAATTTGGCTATACAGCTCTGATGGGAATATATATATATATAGAAACAAGTTTTTGTTGTCTCTTCATCATGTATTTAATAGAAATAATAAAAGAATATGATATGAAATATAGGTTAAACTTACATAATTCCTCTAAATTTTATTTCATGTTGCAGATAATGTCCCTTATTTTTAAAAATTTATGATAAACTCCCATAAACTCTTTATGTTCATGTAGATAACTCCCTTGTTATTAGTTTTGTTCATTATTTGCACATCACTTAAAGTTTAATTATATGTATAAGCGGCCTAACGTAAAAGGCTCCCATCAGGTGAGGTCTAAGAAGGGTATGGGGATTATATATACACACAAAAAATATAGTTTAGGGGGTTTGTGATTGATGGCTAGGTGTTATCCACACGAATTTAAAAGTTTAAGGTGATGTATTATTAGGTTTTAAATGTTAAGAGAGTAATTTGTACATGGTTTAAATAAAATTCATGGAATTAAAATTTTGTATAATTAATTTAGGTATATACATGTACGTGCCTACTACTCATATATGGTTAACTTCTTTGTTAGTATATTCAATTCTTTCCCCCTTGTTTTCTGCTTCGATTACATATATTTCAATCCAAATCCAAGGATCATTTCAAATGCGAGTACTATGTACGTTGTATTATTATCACCAATCACGGGGGGGCCATGATTTGTGTTGTTTCTAGCTTTACTATGAAGTCTAGTATTTGATAGTTTCTTAGACAAATCAATTAGTTGAAGCAACATGAATTTTCTTTCCTGACAAATAATTAATTAGAAACATTTTATTTTATTTTTTTTTTAAAAAAAGATTTTTCTGACTGAGACATATTTAGAAGATGAAAAGTTTTTTGTCGAAACATTTTTATTTAGCTGGATTATGAAGTCGTCAAATCTGTATGAACGCTCCTATATAAAAAAGTTGGTTTGTTCTTATTAGAAAATTAATTATTGTTTACAACCTTGGGAGTCTTTATTTCTTTCAATGATGTTGACAATTTTTTTTTTTATCAAAATAAAGAAGACGAGGATAAAAAAAAAGTTCTTTTGGATCAAAGTTATTTGGTTGTTTTCATGCAGATGTGAAATGTGGTAGAATTATTTTATGTACCTTTAGAAATATGAAGAACATCTGATGAACTTTTTTGCTACATTTTTCTAGGCAATACTTTTCCCCTGAATCAAGTTTTCTAAAGATAACCAAGCTAGATTCTTCTGACTGACCATCCCCTTTATTTATATATATAACATAATTAAAAAAGAATTGTAAGTTTTTCTCCGTCTTTGGACTATTGATTTTGAATAATTACATGAACGATAAGCCCTAGCTACTACTCGATGATATAAACAAAATTAAACCCGCAACTTTTTATTTACAGAAAAAATTAAATTTTTCATGTCATTCTGTTATTAATTAGCTAGTAATTAATATTTATATGAAAATTGTAAAAAGCTTAATTATATGCTTCTACAAATTATGAACAGTACAACGCACAGTTTCTACTTTGATTATTTATATATTTTCAATTGGATTCATAGAAATTGTTTGTTTAAGCATGCATGATTTTGAAAAGAATTATGGGTATTCATACATCATGACAATAATAAATTAATGATGCAGATTTGGAGAAATTCAAATGTTCACATTGAGATAAATTTGAATAAAGTTAAGGTTTTCACACATTCTTTTTCTTTTCAAGACGATTTGTAAAGGTTTTCGCAATAATTCTACACTGACTTTGATACCCCAAAGTGTTTGCTTGAGATCAGCCTACACTGATTGTGCGTTTTCTAAGAAGGTGCATCTCAATTTTAAAAAAGACGCCTAAAGTAGTGCTTTTGACGCCAAAAGATCTACTCTTGGCATAACTTTTAAAGTTAGGATGTTAAAATCCTTGCTTTTGACATTCATTTAAAAATTGGGATGCCAAAATACTTCATATAATTATTAAAATATTACCGCCTTTAATTTAGTTTTTTACTTCCTTTTTTGAAAAGCAAACCTTTTTTAGGAAAATAAAATCCATTTCTTGTAGTAGTGTAGCATTGGGGAACATTTTGTGTAAAAGTTGTAAAGAAGGGGGAAATTAAAACTTAGCTTATTTTTATCTTGATAACTCTCAACCGTACTCATTATTGATTGATTTCATTCCAATTTTATAGGTTGCATCACTCAATTAACATCTACATATCTTTTAATTTTATCAAATCAAGCAACTATTATTCACACTCTCTTGCATATGTTATAATTAATCTCCGTTAGACAATAATTTATTTATCATTTTATTACTTGTTTGACTGGTACACTTAGTATATAAAATCACTAAAACCAACCTAATTAATTGCTCTAGTACCATGTCAAACTCATAGTACTAGGGCTGAAATATATTAGACTTTTTTTAATAAATCAACAAAGTCAATACACAAAGGAGGCAGGTCTGCTTTATATAGACCCACAACCAAGAATGCATCCTAACATACAAACAAGACTTATTATAGAATACCAAGAACACACAAGAATATATTCCTAATACACATATATATCCTAACCACTTATAACATAAAACTTTATACATTGGTAATCATAGAAATCAAAATATATATGTAGATAATTTCTTACCTACCTCGGTCTGAAAACTAACATATTTAAGCAGTCGTCTACATTGGTTTTGCTTAAAAATTGATTTTGATACTCTTGTCAATATTATATTACATTTAGTGTTGTTCTTTAATAAAATATTGTTTGCTTTTTCATAAATATTTCAAGGGGATATTTTTACATGAATGATCAATATTGAATTATCCTTCGAAGCTACATGCTACAATTATTTCGTCTTTAAACCTAAAAAAAACATGTGATTTGAATTTATCATATTTTATATATGGGTTGGTTTTGTTAAACTGATCATTAGCCTAACTTGAAGAATAGAGTGAACAAGTGTGTCAATTGGCTCACAGCCAGTTGGCCATTGAGTCAAATAGAGAAGCCAGCCCCCTTTTTCTTTCTATATACGGGTTGTGATTTTCTCAGCCTAACTTATCAAGAACATAGGCAGAAGGATTATGTAATCAACTTATATAACTCTCCATAATTTTTAAAACAAATTCATATAAATTTAAAAATTGAAAATGGAAATTATACAATAAAATTCTTAAAACAAGAAATATAAAAAAATTAAACACTTTCAATAACTCTCATGCCAAGTAGGCCAACTCATTTAACTTGTAGGTTGAGTGGGTTGGGTTGGGATTTACATGACTCTAAATAGCTTGCAATTTTGGAAAAAAAAATAAAATAAAATAAAATCTTCTTCTTCTGTTTCCAACCTTGGTTCATCATCAAGTTAATTAATGAGGAACTAGCTCATTGTATTAGAGCCAATATCTAGTGATATATTATTTCTTAATAATTAATCATGAGCGAAATTGCAATGAGCTTATTTATTAGAAAAATAAAGGAATAAGAACTGATTTTAAGTGTGTGGTCAAGAGTGTTGAAATATTGGATGAAACTGTCCCAATTGTGACAATCCAAAATCTTCGAAAGCCACTTGCTCATATCCATAGGAATTAATGGTTATTATTGGTTTGATTGTTCAAAACTGTAGTCATGTCGATCCATATTGTAATTATAAGTCTGGCTTCTTTATTTCATTTTTGGATTTGAATCATTTGGGATAAGCTTAAAACTTTGGCAAATAATATGTCCATGTTTCTAACGATAAAATCATTTCATAGGGTATGGGTTAAAAAATTCTACTAGATTTCTGGCCAATAAAAAATGACCATATTTTTACTCTTTAAGAAAACACGCTAATTAAGCATATACATTTAAATAACTTCATTAAGTTATACATGCATGCATGCATACATATGATTAAAATTAAATTAATTTTTTTAAATTTTAATATTTTTAATTGAATCATATAACGTATAAAGGATAATAATATTTAATTATATCAAGTAAAGAAATTATGCAATTTGGTTGAGCTGGAGATTAAAAATCAAATGCATTTATTTTAAAAATACGCTATTATATGATATTATTGGATTTTAACGAGAGGGGTCTCTCCATTTCCCTTATCGTCCACTTCTTTATTCTCAATGTTAGATAACTCTTAATGCTTGATATTCAATATTCTATAAAAATATTATTATAATATTAAATAACAAAAAAATGTACGTAAATAAATTTAAATCATTAGAATTTGACATAACTAGTTTATATCTCTATACTTTTAATTTATTGAAGTATTCTTTATTTCTTTCTTTTTTAACTTTTTATAGAATATTAAATCTCAACCATTCAGAGTTAATCTAAAAATAAAAAAGTGGACGGTAAGGAAAATAGAAAAGCCCTCTCCTGATTTTAACTTGTGGATATCAATATGTCATATTTTACACATTGATGCTTTGATATTGATCAATTAATGCTTTAATTTCCACCGTTGCATTAATGTTACTTGAAAACATGTGATGTTATTATTAGTCTTAGATTTTTTCTAAGAAAAATGAGTGTTATACTGTTACATATCAGTAACAAATTATTAAAATGTGTACAACAATTAAAAAAAAATAGGATATTCTTATTACCATTTTTTGTTACTAACACTTTTTCACCGTTAGATTAGAATTTTAATAGGAGAGAGAAATGATAAAGATAGATAAGATTCTGATATAACAGTAGAAAAATGGTAGTAACAAAAAATAGTAATAAGAATATCTTATCCTGAAAAAAATATCGATACACTTATTTTAATGCCTAAAAGTAAATGGCAAATCTATATGACAGCCACCCCTTATAAAAATATTTAAAATTTACCGAGTGGGTTCCAAAGAATTATACTCCTTGAATCAAAGTCAAAGCTAAGGGGCATTGATGATCCGTAATTTAGTAAATGTGAATTCAAAGATTTGTAAGTACCTAAGATTTTCTCTTAATTATTAGCAAATATTGTATTACAATATCAATTATTTTGCCTAGGTAAGCATCCAATTCAACTCACAACTTGATTATGCAATTTGGAGTAATAATTTGCCTTTATTTTCCTGGATTTGGACATATAATGTCATATTATATATATATATATATATATAAAATATCCTTTATTCAATGGTTTTTTTTTTATCTGTCCCCACTTAACTAATTACAATTACTAGTACCATAGTAATTTGAATTAGCTAATAGAAGGTGGATGAAAATATGAGTTTCTGCTTTTTGAATTCATCATTTTTCATGGAAAAGAGAGGGGAAATGTAATGATGGATATATTCATTTAAATATTAGAATTAAATATGGTATCGAGTGAGTTATCCGATTGTTGGCTGAATTTACATATTAATCATTATGGTAATGTTAAAAAAAAAATTACAAAGATATCTTTGAATTTTCTCCGAACTTGATCACCTTTCTTTTTTTACCATCAAGTTAGCCTTGAAACTCTATTTTGTTGTGCATGTATGAGTTTGCGTGTGGTTGTGTAGATACATACTCTAGAAAGGATTTTTTTTTTTTTTTTTTTTTTTTTTTTTTTATACATGTGAGCTTTTCTTTGTGCGTGTGTGTATATCTTTTTATTAGAGACAACCATCTTGAAAGTACTCACACTCTAAATACTTTGATTTTTTTTTTTTTGGATAAATTCAGAGTATCACTAGTAATAGTGATAAATCCCTTCGCAATGTAGACTTTTCAAAGAAACTTCAATGCTAGCTATGAGATTCTCTCTATATACATTGTCATAGATCAAACTTCTCATTATATGCTTAAGGCACCCAACTAAATATCATGGTTAATACTTCAAACTTAACTTCAATTTGCTATATTTTGAAAAACTAGCTCCTTATATTTCACCAATTTTTTTTTTTTTTTTTGGGGCTATGCCTCACTAAATCCTCTCTAGTTGGATGAGTTTTTTTTTTTTTGATATAATAGTTGGACGAGTTAATATTAACATGGGTATTAGCATCAGGCTTAACAGGCGGCCCAAAGGACCCTTGGTTATGGGGAAGATAAGGCCTATCTTGTTAGATCCATTGGCAGGCTGAGGCCCATGGAATGCTGGGCCCAAACGAAGCCCCACGTTCTTCTCATGTGAACCAATATAATCTACTAAAGTATTAAACTATTGAGGGTTGATTAAATAAATAAATATATTGAATTTCAGTAATTTTAAAAGGATTGATTTAAAGTTTGGAAATGTTACAATATTTGATAAATTACTTGACTACCCTTAGTTTTTTCAAATAAAAAAGCTTCAAATCCCCTTGTTGGCTGTCAAAGCTCTATTTGGCATTGGCAACTATCACTAAAGCTTCGGTGACTTTACTAGCAACCGTCCGCCAGAGCTCCAGTAGACTCATAGCTTTGAATTTCTCAAGTAAAAGTTGTCACTACAAATAATTGAGTTGTTAATATAGATACTAAAGTCATAAATAGAATCAACTGGAGCTTCGATAATTTCATTCTTTAAAAAAAAAAAAAATCTCAAGCAAAAGCCGTCAATATAGATATTTGAGTTGTTACTGTGGATGCTAAAGTTGTAAAAAGGGTTTCAATGGAGCTCTGTGGTTTCATATTTTTTTTTTACAACTTTGATATACATATTAACAATTCAAATATCCATATTAACGACTTTTACTTAAGAAATTCAAAAAAACAAGAGACTGCTGAGTTCTGGTCATCCCTATTAACAACTTTACTATGCATATTAACAACTCAAATATCCATATTGATGAATTTTGCTTGAGAAATTCAAAAATATATATGAGCCCGCTAAATCTTCGATCAATCCTATCTACAATTTTAGTATCTATTATATTAACAACTCAAATATTTATATTGACTACTTTTTTCTGCCCACTAGACTGTTTTTTTATTTCTCAAGTAAAAATCGTTAGTATGTATACTTTAGTTGTTAACATTTATGCTAAAGTAATTAACATGGTACTTGTTGAATATTTCCTAATAACAACTTTAGTTTTGCTATTAACAACTGATATATATATATATATATATATATATATATATATATATATATATATATATATTAGTTGATATTAAGGAGTTTGAAGTAGTCCATTACAATTTTTAAGTTGTCAATCTTATACATAAAGTAGGCAAAATCAACACAAAATTTTGTAAAACTAACTATTTATGTAAGCAAATATTTGATGAAATGTTAATATATTGCAATCGCCTTGAAGAAAAGTCCACAAAGATCGCTTGATCAAACGTAACTCCATGTTGCCTCCTTTGAACAAAGATTTACATTAAGAACTCTTAAGCCCCATTTGGATCGAAGAAAATTCAGCATTGGAAAAGGAAAATTCAAATTTTCTTGTGGCAGCAGGCGTTTGGTTCGAATTTTTCGTCTGAAAATATTTTCCCGCACGCGCTATTCTCCCACATTTAAAGGAAAATGGTTTCCCACCAAAAATGGTGGGAACCCATTTTCCAATACTTTTGAAAATGAGTGAAAGTCTCATTTGCCCTTGTTCTTCTTCACTTTTCAGTTGTATAGGGGATACGATGCGAGGAGGAGAAAAAATATTAGTGACCTTAGTGGCTACTGCTCGGGCAGCAGCAAATGCTGCTCGAGCAGCGTGCGTGTGTTTGTCAGGGTAAAAATATAATTTTTCTTATTTTTCTACTTATTTTCTTCCAATCAAACAAAAATTTTCCAATCCAACTATTTTCTTTTCCATTCTCAACCAAACGCATCAAACGTAAAATATTTTCCCTTCCATTCTTTTCTATTTATTTCTATTCCTTTCCCTTCCTTTCTGTTCTTTGATCCAAACGGGGCCTTAGGGCCGGTTGGACCAAAAAAAAAATGAATGAAAGGAATAAAATGAAAAGAATAGAATGGAATAGAAAATATTTTACTTCTTTGTTTGGTTTGTACTGAAAAAGAAAATGGATTGATAGGAAAAGTTTTATTTAATTGAAAGAAAATGAGGCAAAATACCATTTTACTCCTAAAATTTCAATTTTTAAGTGAACACTTGAGTGTTCACAGAGGCACACTCGAGTGTTACAAAGTAACACTCGAGTGCTCTTCATAAAAGAGACATTCCTAATTTATAAGTGTTTACCTTGCACTCGAGTGTTGGAGGTCACACTCGAGTATCTAACACAATATTTTCAGAGTTAAGGCAAGTGTGAAGCAATACTCCTACAAGTGTTAACCAGCATTTGAGTGTGAGACATAATACTTTCATAAATTAAGTGAGTGTTAGGCAAAGCTTCATGCGAGTGTTGGCTAGCACTCGAGTGTTTAACACAATACTTCCAAAAATTAAGCAAGTGCCAGGAAAAATCCTCCCAAGTATTAAGTCAACACTCAAGTACGTTCACTTAAACACTCGAATATTCTAAATCTTATCACTCAAATGTTGATGTTTACACTCGAGTGATCTTCTATTGTATAAAGCCGGTACTATGAAAAATAAAAATTTTCAGCAAAATATTTTTTCCCTACATCTCGTGTACTCATTGTATTCACTACAACTAAAACATATAAAAGATGTTTAGTGCTAGACGAACAACAATGCACAAATTTAATGCAAAAGCATTACTAATACTCATGTGATCTTATTTATAAGTTCCTTCAATTTTTAACATGTTTTATTGAAATCAAGAAAAACTTTGATAATTTACTATTATGGAAAATTGGCTCATCGGTACCTATAATCTTTAATCTTTTAGAAGAAATAGATATGTAGAGAAAATGACGAAATTGCAAATCACAAAAGCTTAGTTGCATTTTGTGGAAAGTCATTTGTAATTCGTGGAAGATTATTTGTATTTACATTCTAATTTAATTTTTACAACAAGAAAGGTCATTTGCAATTCATGGAAGGTTATTTGCAATTCATAGAAGGTCACTTGCATTTGCATTTGAGTGAAGGTTACTCGTATTTTAACTTAATTTGCACACCATGAAAGTTCAGTTACAATTTCTGGAAGCTCGGTTGTTATTCGTGGAAGGTCATTTGCAATTTGTGAAAGGTTATTTACATTTGCACTTTAACTTAATTTTCACACCATGGAAAAGTCATTTGCAATTTTTGGAAGTTCACTTGCATTTTAACTTGATTTACGCACAATGGAAGCTTAATTACAAATTATGGAAGATTAGTTGCAATTCGTAGAAGGCCGTTTACAATTGGTTGAAGATCAATTACAATTCTGTCATGGTTTACCTTCATCTCCTTTTTCATTCCCTCCATCACTAAATTTGTCGTGGCTTGGCACTACACAAGATTTATTATTTTTCTTTTTGAAATTTGATTTTTATTTTCAACTATGTTATGAAGGCAGAGGAGGGAGGGATTGGCAACAAAGATCGAAGAATTGAGGGGAGGGGGAGTGAAAAAGGCAGGTGTAGTGGTGGTAGATGAGGTCGCTAGATCTAATGGGTGTTGTAGAATGGAGGTCATTGTCATTGGTTGCCGAAATCACCATTGTTTGTTGCTAGAGTTTGCTTGAGAGGGTTATGGAGTTTGTGAAGGGTAAAGTTGGAAAGATGAAGGAGATGATGAAGGGGTGGATGGTAGTAAGGGAAATGATAGGTGAAAAAGGTGAACTGGTAGATCCTTATTTCATCCGGGGTAGAGTAGTCATTTTATATAGTTCCTTATTTTTCCTAACTGACCTTAATACTTTACATTTTTCTAGGTCCTATTCCCTAATTAATTTCTCAAATAGGGATTTATCCTCGATTTATCCTTGCTATTAACCCTCTTTAAAATTTGATAATTTTTTCTTGGGTTAAGATACAAAAATACACATAAGTTTTTTTTTTTTCAGGAGTAAAAATACACATATGCTTTTTTAAGGAGCAAAAATACACAAGTGGTTATCATTTTGGAGCAAAAGTCACATCTCACCGTTAAGTCACTATTCACCGCCATTATGTTACTGTTCACCTTATCTCTTTCTCTCTCATCACGCTAAACAGTGACTTAACGGTGAGATGTGACTTTTGCTCTAAAATGGTAATCATGTGTGTATTTTTGCTCCTAAAAAAAGCATATGTGTATTTTTGTTTCTGGGGAAAAGCTCATGTGTATTTTTGCATTATAACCCTTTTTTCTCTATTTGAAATGCACGACATCCCATAAAAACATAGTCTGCACAATACTCCCTTCGGTCCTAATTATAGGACATAGTTGATTTTTTTTGGAAAAATTAAGAAAGTTAATTAAATTGTTTTAGAGTATTTTTATTTTTATTTTTTTCTTCAAACTAATTAGTTTTACTAATAAACTAATATATAATCTAAAGATACACAACATATGAAATGATTAAGTAACTTATTTAACTTCTTTAATCCCTCCAAAAAAAATCAATTATGTCTTATAATTAGAACCGGAGCAGCTAGTAATAAATAAAAGGAGGAAATTCATCATTTACCCTTTTATCTAATAACTCCCGTATAACTCCATCTCTTAATTGGTGTGACTCAGTCGTTAAATTTTTTTGACTCTTTCATGATGACACAGTTGCTAATCTTTTTTTTTTTTTTTTATTCCCGTCATTCGTCATCTGTTTGTTTGTTTTTGTTTGTTTGTTTGTTTTTTTTTTTTTCAAAACTTAACCAAAAGAACGAAAGCCATCGCCATTGTAACCTGCGCAAATACCTTCTTCTTCGGCAGCTTGAGTGAGTCCGCCTTCATCACCATGTAAACGTTGAGATGCATCTCTCTTTAGAAGGGGAAATCCTTGCGGCTTTATACCTAATGGAGCTTCGTGGCTTCTCGCAGTTGGAGTAAGCATACTGTTGACAGAACCATTGCAGCGACAGCGAAGAATTTACCGGCGGATCTGTTTTCCCAGCCTCATGACTTCCCTCCGACGTTGCTGTCATTGGTATATGCCGGCAAGAAATTAAAGGCCAACGAGATTCTGCCTCTTGTGATAATTGATGATTTCATAGCCAAAGTTCTTTTATGTGACAAGGAGCAGGTATAAGGTACTGCGATTCCCATCTTTTTTTCCTCTTTTTTGTTTATATTTTTCAATTGGATTAAGATGTCAGCTGTGGAAATTTAAGATCTTATTACAATATTATTATAATTTTACTTCATATATAAAAAAATGTGTTAAAATATACTTTTATTCTTTAAGTTTCATATGAGGTATACTTTTGGTTCCTTAACTTTATAAAGTATATTTTTAGTCTTATATTTTTAATACCGTTAATATTGCTAATGGATAATGTTAACACTGCAAATGCAACTGATAACTGTGTAGCTGAGAAAGTATATTTAGGTTTTAATTTTTTTAAGATAATATATTTAGATTATTAAACTAAAATAAATTGACAAATCATTGCAAATAAAATTGAGGATTTGATATTTAAATTATTAAACTAAAATTTTTATATTTAGATTATTAAACTAAATTTTGTTAATATAATCGGGATTTTGATAATGACTACTTCGTTAGGAATTTAGATATTTTTCAATTTATGTATATTTTAAATTTTAAATTAATAGATTTTAATTATACAGTCAACACTTAAGTTTACATAGTCATTAATTGAGTTTGCTGCATCAACATTTTCCGAAAGGAGCTGGTGCCGCTACCACAATCTTTATGAATGATAAAGCTAATGGCTTCGGTACCTCAGCTGATGCAGATGTTGTACACATCAGTGGCGAACCCAGGAATTTTATTAACGGCGGGTGAAAATAAAAAATACTATATCAAAGAATTATCAAGAAATTGATCTTCCATGCTATCTCAAAGCTGTTCTTGATTATCTTCATAACATAGAAGAATCTTTTAGTAGTTGTTGTAGAAACTGGAATAGTGAGTACAAGTTTAATCACTCTATTAATAAGATGGTAAATGATAGACTTTTTAGTTCTTGCTAGCCCTTGACATAATTTAGATGCATTTGATAAATTAATGAGATCTGAATATTTAGGAATGTCAAGCTCAAAATATTGTAACCCTAGCCACCCTGTGTCTGTCCCTGGTACCCACAATGCATATAACCAACCATATGATGCCGAATAGGAAGGTATTTGCGTGGGTATCGTGGCTTTCCTTCTTTTGGTTGAATTTTATATAAAAAGAGGTGAAGAAGTAAATCCGTTTTGAAATATACATCAAGAAGTAATATTATTTTAGAAGTTTTTTCAAACTCAATTTTACCTCGAAAGTCTAAAAACGTAATAATGTTACTCTTTTTTTGAAACAAAAATTAACGTTAACCGTTAAAAAATTGACGTTAATCATTAACTTTTTAATGGAAAAGGGCAATATTGCTACGTCTTTAAGTTTTTGGGCAACATTGAACTTGAAAAAATTTTCAAGGTAACATTCTTTTTAAGCACATAATTCCGAGACGGATTTACTACTTCACTTTATAAAAAAAAAAAAAAAAACAACCAACAAGTGGAGCTTAGGTGGAAGAGTCAAATTAGCTAATTTTTTCCAAGAAGGACTGAATTATGATGACAACAGACAGTAATATAAAAAATAAATAAAAAGATAAGGGACTAAGCTGGCGAGTCAAAAAAATTAGGGATTAAGTGACATTGAATTAGTAGTCAAGCAATTAAAAAATTAATTATTCCTAAATAAAAAGCAAAATTATACCAATATTGAATCATATGAAAAAAATTTAATACTATGATTAACAAATAGTATCTCTCATCTTTAATATAAACAACGATTAATTTTTTAAGAAAAATTAAGGAAGTTAAATAAATTAAATTAAAGTATTTATATTTATCATTTTTTTTACAAAATAATTTGCTTCATTTATAAATTGATACATAATATAATAATATATAACATACAAAATTAATTGGTTTTGAGAACAAGATGGAGTAAGAGTTAAAACTAGAAAAAAAACTTGGACAAGGAGAGTCTTTGTGGGGAAGCTAAGGCTCTATTTGGTTCAACGAAGGGGAAGGGGAGGGGGAGATTTTAATAGAGGGGTGAGAAAGATTTTAATATTACCTTATTTGGATTGATAAGAAGGAATGAGAGGGAAGAGATTTTAATGTTACCTTATTTGTTTTAGGAGGGGAGGGGAGGGACATTTTTTTCACATTGACAACTTTACCCTTTTGTTACAAGAAGGATTTTAATGTTACCTTTTGAAGATGGAATATCACCTAGAGGGGGGGTGAATAGGTGATTTTAAAAAATTTAATCGCTTAATCAAGATTTCCGAGAATTAAGACCAAGCACTGACTAAGCAGAGATTTAAAGAAAAATAAACATAAGGCAATTTATCCTGGTTTGGTCTAATCCTGACCTACATCCAGTTCCCAAGAATGCCTTGGGATTTTTCACTAACTTTTCAGAGATTACAAAAACAACTTGGAATGATCCTCACACTCTTGGACTTACTCCCCCTTACTTTTTGTAATCGTACACCCACAACTTAAGGTTCCACAACCTTAAGTCTTAAACAAAGATAATGAAAGTGTTTACACTCCTCACGAGTAAGTAATTAATGATCACTGAAGTACAGAGAATATCCGAAGATATTTTTCAATAAGTGAAACTGATAAGAATAATAACTCAGAGTAAATGCGCAGAGTTTCGGTAGTTAGTTGAATTGAATGCTTGGGCATTTATATTCTTCGCCATTAATGTCGTTGGGAGGAACTTGAATGTTACCGTTGTGACTTATTTAATTTTCCGTTAGACATAGCTCTGTTCCTCATTCAACCATATGGACCGTTGAAGCTTCATTAAATGAAGTCTGATTTTTCATTAAATGCGTTGATCGTTGAGCATACTTTTGCAGAAGAATATATTGATTAAGTAATCCTTGGAAGAATGTTTCTCTCTGCTGCACAACTTCATTCCATTTGTTGCTCTGTTTTCTGCTTCAGCATTAAATGCTGTGACGTAATCATCTGCTTTATGTTGTTTTTGAATACTACAATGTTGAAATCCCTAAAATCACTAGCAAACACGTTAGAAACATCTTAAATATCATTCTAAGTGATTCTGGAAGTCATAAGCCAAAGATCAATGTTTTCGCAGAATCAGAAAACTCAGACAGCGACAAGAAGTCGAGTTTTCAAAGTAGAACTCGAGTTTATGAACTTGAGTTCTTAAACAAGAACTCGAGTTCTTTTGGTTTCCTTATCTCAAATCTGCAAGACAGGAACTCGAGTTTTCATTTCGGGTTCAAATTGATTTTCAAAGAACTTGAGTTCTTAATCGTGAACTCAAGTTCATGAACTTGAGTTCTCTTCTAAGAACTCAAGTTCTTAAACTTTGATCAGATACCTCATGAATGAACTTGAGTTCTTTACTGAGAACTCAAGTTCTTAGTCTTTGGCCAAATTTCTCAAATTAAGAACTCAAGTTCTTCACTAAGAACTCAAATTCTTGAACTCAAGTTTGGTACTAAAGAACTCGAGTTCTTATGCTTTTGAAAATTTTTCACTGTCAAAGGTCGCGAACTCGAGTTCTTCACCCAAGAACTCGAGTTCTTATTTTTGCTGATATAACAACTAGAGTTTTAAGCCATGAAATCGAGTTCTTATTTAAATCATTGGTTTACAAGTGTTTAGTTATCATCAAAACTTGGTTGAGAACTAACACCTTTGTTTGGTTCAAGAGGGTAGGGGAGAAAAATTATTTTCACATGGACAACTTTACTTATGTTATAAGTGGTTTTTCCAAAACTATATTAAATGTATGGTAACGTTTAATGATAAATAACATTTTTATGCCTTGAAATGAAAATTGACATTTAAAAAAAAAAAAAACACACACACACACACATATAGAGAGAGAGAGAGAGTGTGTAAAGACAACATAACACCAATGTAACATCCTAAATCCAACACATAAAAATTTGGCCAAAATATTTGAAATATCTCTAATAGAGATGACTAACATCCAAATCATTAAAATACATAACCATTTAAAATAGAATTCATAACACAAAGTCAACACATTTTTGAAGTATTTTAGAATTGAATACAATGCAAAAGTCCTAGAGTCATGGCAAATAAAAATAGTATAACTTAAGCCATAGGAGTAGAGAAGGGATTTCTAGGCTCACTTCATTGGTTTCTTCCCTGCTCTCTACTAAAACAATCATCTGAAAAATATTAATATGGGATGAGATTTCACATCTCAGTAACTACTAAAAGTTTTTATCGTACACAAGCAAATTACATATGACAAAAACTAGTTGATTACATATGTATTAGTATATTTTATATTTCTTCATGCATAATTTTTCTATAAAATCAATTATCATTATGTCAATATGTGAATTGTATAATTATTCAATATGCAATATGCAGTCTCCCTTATATCCTCTTCCATTTTTATATCGTTGACTGGAGCCATAGACTAACACATAGTTCAACAAAAACATCCATTTTTACATGTTTTTTTTTTATGTTTTTATGTTTTTTTTGTATGGATCTGGTTGCTGCCCTTAGGGGCAGCATAAAAAATATATATATGATGATGGCCGCCACGACCATTTTTTGTCAAACCTGATTGCGTACGCTTGAGAAGTTCCAAAAATGGATTCGAAATTAACATAAGTTATATGATGACAATTAATTTGTAAAAAAAAAATATAATAACAACATTAATTAAGAATATACAAAACATGCAAATTAAAGTCATCGTGAGTCTTCGCTAATTGACTTTAAAATTAACCATGATATATTCGCTTAGTTGATTTGATTTGAACATTAACATCATTTCATAAAAGAAATAGAAAATTATATATTTTTATTTAAAAAAGACCTTTAAAACCGTAGACATATAAACAGCCAGTCCTAAAGATCTATGTATTGTTTAAAAGCTCTTCAGGACCGAATGGTTATGAAATAGACGGTCTTAAAAGTCTCTTGGTTTCAGATTTTAGTCTTCTATTTTGTTGTGCGTGAGGCAACCTATGAAAAACTCAACAAATGTTTGTTATATAGCATTTGAGAAGGCCAATTTCCTTCAATTTTTTTCCATTTCACATGTCCTAAAAGTCTTTGAACTTTTTACTAAGCTCACCATTCTACAGCATCTTGTCCTAAAGGTTTAAAAACTAATTCCATGCAATACATTCAGCAACAAAAAAATAGAAAGCATCAATATAATTTGTTGGGAATGAATAAACAATTTTATTAATTATTGATCATTAAACTATACAATTGTTCAATTATTATTTACAGAAGATCAGATGTAATATAGTTCTACAGCACATGCATATTTACAAATTAATCCTGTGGGGCATTTGCGATTTCCTGAATGACAAATTCACAAATGACTTGCCGTATGCGCTCAATATCACCATCAGGAAAGGGGTCAACGCAATCAAACGTCTGTAACATCAAAGACAGAAATATATATTAGACTACCTTAATTCCTTTCATCAAAGGGGTCAGCACGCCAAACGTATGTACATATAATATCATATACATTTACCTTTTCAGTGATAGACAGAATTCTTCGCGTGATAATATCATACATTTGTCGCATGACGTAAAGCCCACATAAGTTGGAAGCATGTGGTTGGCAACGTGTCTAAAATCAAACAAGAAATATATATATAAGAGCGCATACACAGTGACAGTTCACAAGGCAAAGTTCACAAGGTAGTGTCCATGCGTACTAACTTGTGGTTTGATCCATATAGTATCTTTGACCTGATACCTAGCCTTTCTCTTGGCCTTCTTTTGGTATTCCGACATGGCCCTATTATTGAAATAAAAATTTTCAATTATCAATATTGATAACTGAAAATTCACATAAGAGATTTCAGACAAAAATCAGTGACAAAATGACATGCGCTACTTACTTATCAACCATCTGCTTTAACACAACCACTGGTTCGTGATGAAGGGAGCATAGAAAGACTACTTTATTTTCCTCCACGGAAAGGAGGACCAACTGCTAATGGTTAGAATGGTTGAATGGTGCAAGGTACCACCTTCTCATATTGTTGGACAACCTCTTAGATATGTATGATGTTCTTTGAGCCACGGTTGCCCCACTTAGGTACTGTGGGCACAAGAATCCAAAATCCTATTCTCTGCCCTGTACTCCCATCTCACGATACATCAACCTACAATAATGACACGCATAAGTGAATTAGCTAGTATATATGTATGTGTACATGTATAAACGACACCTTTTAAAATTATGTACGTACTCATAGAAGAAGATACTACTTACTTCATGAATAACAACACAATTGCATCAGTTAACTCCTTTTTAGGAAAGATAAGGGAGATTAAATCTTCCTGGTCAACGAAGACCGGTAACTTCTCTTTTAGGCCTACTTCAGCATTTAGAGGCCACGATCGGGTTTCAAAAGTTTGATTGACTACCAGAAGTCCAATCTCATCCTTGGCAGTCAACTTAGAAGCGGGCAAAATATCACGCGGGGCTGCATCTTCATCAGCAGGGGCTGGGGCTTGAGGAGGAGTACAAACAAGTACAAGATTCACTGGCCACGAGATGAAGCCTCCCAAGCAATCACTCACAAGTTTCATTTGATCGGTTTGAAGAGGGATAGGTGCATCAGCAATGATCACCTCTTCAACTGACACCCTGACTTCATCATCAGCCATTTTTCGGTGGTGTACAGTTGATCCAAAGTTGTAGACATTCCCTCTTGCAACCAATCGTCTACCAGGATCCTCCACGTAGAGCTCACAATGTTCCGCCGACTGTCCAACAATGCAGCTCCCTTTAGTGCTCTGCTGGACAGATGGAGGTGAGTGTGGGAAGGGAACAGTGCTCTCTCCACGAGAGTTGACAATCTTCATCATCTCCTCCTTCATCTTTTTCAGCTCTTCTTAAAACTTTGCACTTAATGAAGTTTCTCGCTCAGCTGCTTTCTTCTCTGCTCTGGCCTCAGCTTCCTCAGTTGCTTTGGCCAGCGTGAGTTCCATCTCCTCCCGAGTAACCATTGCTTGTCTTTGGCATTTGGATTTACCAAAGTATTGTTTCAGGCCTACCTGTCCTCCAATTCCCCTTACACGCCCTGTGTGATCCGGTTTTCCAGTCGCAACGGTAAGGATATCTTTCCTCTCGTCCGACACAAATGATCCCTCTTGTTCTTGCATTTTGAGTTCTTCCTGTAAGATACAAATAACAAGAGCATAATTAGTAACGAAACATGTTTAGTAACTAAAAAGTAATAAATAACAAGAGCATAATAATTACTTACAATTCTCTTAGCAACTGCACGAGTTTGTTCACTAGAGTACACCCCCGCCTTTCTTTTTGCGAATATAGAGCCATAACTCCTCACGGCGTATTGGAGATGGCGGCCGCGGATCACATATCTCAGAAGGATTGGCTTGAGCTTCATCTTCCAATCTCTTTCGCTTGGCGGCCATCAACTCTTTTTCAGCCTTTTCATATCCGCCATGAGAAGCCGTTTGTGGGCAATCATTCTTTCTCCCAATCTCTTGTGCTTGCTGCCTTCTTATCTGTGAATCAGAAAAACAACTATTCATTATGAATTCTAGACCTCAATTCAAACATTAGTCAAATTCACTTCATCAAGTTTCAAGACTTTGTTGAGGAAGATGGAGAATTGTATGTATAATAAATAGGGAGAAACAGAGGAAAGGGAGTTGCAGAATTGCTGCTAACTCAGTCATTTCATTCATTCATCATAACTAGTTCAAACTCAATCAAGTTTCAATAACAGTATGCACATATACCATTACACACTTAACATACTAACTAACTAACAGCAATGTCTACGTGACCTACTATAACAGAATACCTTACTAAGCAAGCAACCTGACTATCGGCCTCATAAATGAACACAATAACATTAACATATCAGCACAGGTTAATAAGTATACAAGAAGGGACAAAAAAATTAAATATAGACTCACCAAAGCTTCTTCAGTAGTCCGCATCTGAACAAATTGTTGTCATGCTGCTTCATCAAGAAAGGCATACTTGGCGCAAGGATTAGGGGGAGGCTAACCAACCGAAACCTCGGCAAAAATATAGTTGTTCGCTAAGTGGGTCTTAAACTTCCTCCAGCGATCAACACAATACGACAATGTCTTGATTTTCAAATTCTCATCATCAGGAACATTGTACGTAAGCCGGATAGAGTCCCAGATAACATCCTTCACCTTCTTTTTGTCGACAGTTTTTCACTCGTCGACCAAAATGCTTGCCTTGCTGCGTGCTTGTAAGTTGACATAACTATTGTATCTGCTTTTATTAGGGCCGCAGGGAGTCAAATTTCTATCAAACTGTATATTGAGCCTTTCATTGGCACTCCGCCCTAGGGCAAGCTGTTTCAATCGGGTGGGGCCTCTTCTACCACGACGGCTTGCAGGGCAGTTACGAGGAGGCTCACTCTGAGAAGGACATGGTTCGTTTTGACTAACACCAGTCACATCATCAACTGGTATTTCAGGAACAGAACTACACTCGTTTCCTTCGTTCATTTTCGAAACAAGAAAAGAGGTTGAGAGAGGTGGTGCAAGAAAGGAATGCCAGAACAAATGAGGGAGTAACAGAGGATGGTGGCGATTTGCAAGGAAGAGAAGTAATGCAACAGGAAGAGGTATTTGAGTGTTTCGCAATAAGAATAGGGGTTTCAGTGTCCCGACAGAAAGACGAAAGACACAAGTTAAGGTTTCGCTCGAGAAAAATAGTGGGCATTTTTAAGATCGGCGAAACATAAAACGACGGTCTTAAAGGTTACAGTGGGAATTTTTAAGACCGGACAAACTCAAAACGACGATCTTAAAGGTTAACATTTCAGAACGTCCTTTTATTAAGTTCGGTCTTAAAAGTAATAAACTATTAGTTTAAATTTTTCATTATTTAGTACCGGGTAGAATTCACGTCCGCTCTAAAAAATATTAACTTTAAGAACGTCATTTACATATGTCCGGTCTTAAAAGTTTTTAGCATTTTTATATATCTTTCCTTATTATTTTGCATCGCAAAATATATAAGTCAGGTTGTACGGGATCTCAATAATTTCATGTTATTTATGATTACTTTTAATGACAGTTTTTAAGAGCGGTTATTTATGTATGTTCGGTCTGAAATTTTTTTTTACCATTTTTATATATATTTCCTTATTATTTTGCACAACAAAAAATATAAGTCTGGCTGTACGGGATTTCTCAATAATTTCATAATATTTATAATTATTTTTAATGAATGTTTTAAGAGCGGTCATTTATATATGTGCGGTCTTAAAAGTTTTATAAAATTATTTTTAAAAATTTCCATGTTATTTTTAACAACATAAAATATAAGTCGGGATGTCCGTGATTTCTCTTTAAAGTAATTCACATTTCATTTTTTTTTATAAATGTTTTAAGACGGTTGGTTTTACCAGCGGTTTGAATAATATATTTAAGACCTATCAAAAAAGATACGGTCCAAGTTGATCTTTGATATTTACAAAATTGCCACCGGTCATATCTTTAAGACCGGAGATTTATTCATTCACTCTCAATAAGCCGATCTTAAAAATTGATGCGGTGGAAGAAGTTCTTTATATTTACAAAATTGCCACCGGTCATTTTTTTAAGAGCAGTGCGTCGATTCTCCGCTCTAAATGAGGCGGTCTTAAAACATTTTTTTGCACTAGTGGCTCACCAAAACTTAAGATACACACGGCCAAAGTATCAGCTTAAGTCTGAACTATGACTCCCCTCTCTAAAAACACAACTAAGGAAGTGTCACATGTCCCACAGCTCTAATGCAATCCTGGCCAGAGGATAACACGAAAAAAGGGGCCCTGACAAGTACCATTCACTGTGTATCGAGTGGTGGCTTTAAAACATTTTATCATACCAATCCCTCTATACTCCATTCCATCAAAATACAACCGCTATGATAAGTATATTCAATAAAAATTAAAACATACTTCCATTTATATCAAATATCATCATAAGGTAAACCAATATCTCATAAAGTCTTGTCAGACCAATATGTCATTTTTGAAATTCGAAGGACTAATTGTCATTTTTTAAATTCAGGGATAAAACTGTAATTTTCGGTTTTTATTATAATAATACTGTAATTTATTGTACATATACTTATACTTTAAACCATTTTAAGAAAATAATCATTCATAATCATACATAATTCACAAGTATATGGAAGAATATTCAGAGTTACATGTTATTTCCTAACTTACAGAAAATCCTCAAAAGTTATTCCAAATCTCTCAATGAGAGTGCTCTAACAACCCAAAATAATCTCCACTACTCTCTCTCTCTCTCATATGGCCGAACAGTGAAAGTATATGTATATGTGTGGTAGAAAAGAAAGGATGATGTATTTATAGAATTTTCGGTCTCAACTACCTTTTGAATATCACATGTCCATTTATATCTAACTACCACACACATGTCCATCTACCATCTAACTATCAAACATATGTCCATCTACCATCTAACTAACCTTATATTTATCTATCGATCAAATATCACATTCTTATTTACTACATAACTGTCTATTATTCAAGTTAATATTTATAAAAATTCCTTATTATATTTTTAGAAAATTTACTCATACTAAATAATTACATGGTAAATTTTATTTTACTATAAATTAATTTCTCATAAAGTATAAAAAAAATCAAGATGTTACAACCATAATTTTAACAAATTAAGTGTGAAAACAAAATAGAGACATGAGTATTTTTTAAGGGGTAAAAAATGTTATAATCTTTGATTTAATCTTACATATATCTATTATGGGTTAAAGTATAAAACGATAATATATAACATGATTATAAGATAATCAAATGTAAAGATAATAAAACCAAATAATGTCAAAGTTCTTAATACCAAAATATGAATAATGACGTCAAATGTCACCACAAAACAAATTAAAATATGTAAGGTGACGAAGAGCTATGAAAAGTCATCTTGGAGTTGGGCATTAAAATTAAAAAAGAGATCCTTTTATATAAAAGGGTTTTAGTTTTCTCATGAGAAAACTAAATTTCCTACACATACATGAAATGGTGGGACTTATATATACATATATAAATGGTGGGATCCATATATACATATATGAATTAATATATATATATGTGGGTCTCACTATTTTATATATATATGACATGAAATAATTTTTTTCCTACAACATAAGAAACATTAATCCCCATATAAAAACGTATAAATTCCCCATTCCACCTGTACTAGCCCCACGAAAAAAATCAAAAAAGTCGCTCAACCTTTCTGATTCCAACATTCTTACCGAGCGATTTGAATCCGTCCACGCCACAGGAACTCATTCTATGCTGCGAATATCCACTGGGGTCAACTTTCTCCATGAGTGATCGCACTGAGAGAGAACGATTGAAATTTCAGCATTCTGCCAAGACATCAATCCGTTCCGCATTTCCGACTCAACCTTGGTAATCTAGCATATCAGTTAGAGATTATCGGCTACTATGGGTAATGGAGACTCCAAGGAGTTTTCTTCTTCGGAAGGCAATAAAGGCTCGCGTCGTGCTCGCTTCAAAGAGCGTCTTCATTTAGGTCACCGCTTCCATCTGCATCGCCATCGCCGGAATGGCAACGGCTCCTCTGGTTCCTCTTCTTCTGCTCTCAAACTCATCTCCGCTGATAACTTCGCCGGAATCGCTATCCTCACTCTCATCCATGTGTGTTTTCTTTTCACTGTGTTTTACGTTGGGAGATTGTGAAATTGCTTTAATTAGTTATGGTTGTCACTTGTTTTTCCCCTTTTTATTTCTTACAGCTTTCTCGAGGGAATCTTCTTGTTCAGTTGCATTTTTTTTTTATTGGAATTGTAATCTTTACCTGTAATTCTAAATTGAGCACCATCGTGGTATATATTCTATGCTCCTGTTAGGACACCACAATAGCTAGGATTGAACATTTTAACCCTTTTTTATTATTCTTTTAAATTCATTAATATAATCTTCTCAAAAGATTTTTTTTTTCCTTTTTTGTTTCCATGAAAATGATAAATTTGTATTTTTTCAGGTAAGCCTAGAGAATGCTACAATGATCTTTAAAAAAAAAAAAAGAAAGAAAAAGAACAGAGGATACTACAGTGATATATGTTAGATGTTCGTTATATGATACTGCAATTTAAAATTCATTCAACTTCTATATATCTCATCCATTATCCGAGTGTCACTACTTTAGTTCCATTTCATTATGTTTCCTGCGTCAATATCAGTGGTTCTTACTTCTAAGGTCGTAACAAATAATTTTTTTTCCTGTTTTCGAAATGCGATGGTGAAATTAAAGCCGAAAAAAAAAATTTTGTTTGCCTTTAGCTTATTTCTTTATTGGGACAGGTATATATTTTGTTGTTGCAGTTGCTGTCGTCGTTGTTGTTATTTTCTAGGACAACACACATATATTTTATTTAAATATGGTGAATTGTGAATCTTCTGATTGTAGGCGGAGATGCAGTTTAAGGATAAGTGGTTTGCTTGTCTATCTCTTGGAGAGCAGGCTTTCCGCTCAAAGACTTCAGATCAGTTAAGTCCTGGAAAAGCCTCTTGGGTTATGATTATTTTAGCTACATCATGGTTCATTATGTGGAATGCAGACGTTCTACTCAACCATAATATCATGATATTATTATGTAGACTTGGTATATTTTATTTTTGGTGAAGCCTATAAGTTTTTCCTGCTTGAGTATAAATAAAAGTGCTTCTTTACCATATAACTTTCTTTACCTGCGTTTAGTTTTTGACAGTCGACATATTTGTAGAACCCATGTTAGCTACAAGCCAGCCCCGCGGCCCCCCCCCCCCCCCCCCCCCCCCAAGCTTTCATCTATCATGATTTTGGTTATCACTTCCAGTGTTGTCTGTCATATAGCAGATTCAGAATTTTTATTTGTAAAGTCATTACTGTATGATTAGTTAATGTCATTGTGTAATATATTTGCCCCTATATATCAATCCAGTATGTGAGTGCATGTCTTCAGTTAGTCCTTGCATATTTGAGTGTTTACTTGCAATATTTTAGTTGTCAGCATTAGAAACTTTCCCTTCATTGTTGTTTCATGTATTCATTTTGTGCTACTGGTGGTGCAGTACAGACAAGCCGGTTTGGAACTCTGTGAGTACCCTAGTCTCTATCATATGTTGTTAATTGCTTTAGCATGCTTTCATTTATTTTTATTTTATTGAAAAGTCCTTTCATTTTCTGTAAGAGTTTTACAGATAAAAGTGAATGATAATTGCTTTCTATTGCAGATTTGTCAATAATGGTGTAAGAGTTTGTTAAGATAATTTTCATGGGTGTTTGAGTAATGAATAAAAGAAGGTTTAAATAGATTCATTCAATCGTGTGTATGATCCTTTTAAGTAGTTGGGACTAAAACATCGTGAAGGGCCTTTCATCTATGGGCGCTATCTATTCCTGTAGGATGTAATACTTCTGTGGAAAAGAATCATATGTGTTTTTTGTGTCTTTTGGGATAGAACTCCTATTGTACAACCTTGTTGTAGCTTATGGAAAACAAAACTATCTTTAATGAAGTTTGAGCATAATGAAAAATCCATCACCCTTCCTCTTCCCTTTATTTGAAATAGGCCATAGGGAACTTTTCAAGACAGGGACTATTGAATTTATGGATTTTGATTTTCTCACCATTTTAACAAGATTGCTGATAGATCCTGAAGATTAGGACCTAGTAGAACAATTCAAGAACCAGAATCTGAAGTTCTTGACCAAATACACAATATAATTCTGTATATATTTTCTGCATAATTTATCTGTTCACACAATAGGGAAATATATATGAAAACATAACTGTCATAACCAACTGAAAATAACTTCCTAAGTGATAAGACACACCTAAGCATAACTTCCTAATTAGTGTTATCCAAACATATATAAACCATAACTTCCTAACTACCTTGAATTATCCTTTTTAACCGCCTCTTCCTTGAATAAACCATCAAAGGGCGGTCTGGTTTCTCTGATATCCTATCAATTGCCAATAGAATAACATTCGGTTGTTTTTATTAATATTTGGTTCGTTATTTAAGCATCAAGAATTTAAATTCAAATTATTCCTTCTAATGGAAGTTGTTTACTGCTAAGTCATTATGAGGTTGTGTGTGATCACGCGTTAAATATTTGTTACTCAAATTCATTTGCCCTGTTTCATGAGGTGTTGATCCTGATTCTTGTTGACTCAGAATATAGTTGATCAGATAGGTGCTTCCTGTTCAACATGACCTCTATGTTCTTTTACAGGAAAAGAAGCTTCTACTGGAAAAGAATGGGCCTCATGTTGCTAGGATTTCTGTATTTGAGGTGTGCACTTAGACCTTCTGACCTTTTTACTTTAATTTTTCATTACCTTAGAATAAACTTATCCAATTCTATTTTGCTAGACTTGAATAAATGAAATTTGAAATCCTATGTCACACTTGTATGTTTGATGTGTATTTCCGCTTCATTTTGAGATCAAGGGATTTGGAAATATGCTTTTACAAAATGGAAAGATGATTGCTCCATAAATTCTAGTTACTGAAATTTTGAATATGATTTTATGACTGACTATTTCTTTGTGACTCCTTAAGTGTATCAACATATCTAATTTCATATTATTGTTTTCTTATGTAGACCAACAGACTAAGAAGCAGTACTCTTGTTGGATACTGTGAGATTGATCTGCTTGAATTTCTAACCCAGGTGAGGAATATTTATGGTTGACATATATTATTTTGAACCTATAAAAACTTTAACCAACCCACGCGTTGACTATGGCTTCATGAAATTTTTTCTTGAATTTTATATAACGAGGAACATTTATGGTTGACATATATTATTTTGAACCTATAAAAACTTTAACCAACCTACGCGTTGACTATGGCTTCATGAAATTTTTTCTTGAATTTTATATCACTTCTTTATTAAAAAAGAGAGATATCCTTTTTGAAAAATTGGATTAATGAATCGTTGCAACGAAAATTATTTTTTGATAAATTAATGATGGGTACAATGGTACATCTATTTTTGCAAAGGAAATTGAGGTGGCGTTGTCTATTATGCCATAACAAAATTTTAGAGCAGCCAGTTGAGAAAGCTACTTTATTACAAGTTCTTGTTCCCAAGAGTTAGAATCCATTTACTTCCTTGGCATTGCCAACCAACTTCTTGGATCCCAATTCTTGAGAGCCATAGCCATTATCAGAATAACGAACTATTCAGTAATTGCCTTTGATGAATTTACTCAGAGATAAAATGGAAACCTTTACACGCCTCTGTCATCCCTTGGGAAGCCTAAGCCCCATGTAAAATTTCTGCTTGAGACTTTTCCTTGACTAATAGGTCCTGACAAACTGCTGTCCATATCTCTCCCTCGGATTGTTGGATAGCAATCTGGTTGGAGCATGGCTTTGGATAAATGAATAATATTTATTTACAGATTTTGACTATTTTAACCATTGCTGTTGAAATGGTTCATTTTTTTGCTTCTTTTGTTTATATATGGTGATACAGGATTCTGATTCTGACACTGAGGTATTCAAATTGTTCGATCCGTCAACACCAGGCAAAGTGGTTGGCAACATTTCTCTCTCTTGTTCTGTAGAGGTATATATTAAAGAAAATATACCATGTTTTTGCTTGAATATAATGGGGATTGATAATAATAATGAAAAAAAATCTGACAGGATCCAATCGAAACAGAGAAAGGCTTTGTCAAACGCATTTTATCTACAGTGGTAAGTTTGGTTTGCTTCTGTTTTCTGATCAATTGTCACTAGTCCTGGTTGACTGTAAGACATACTAGGGATATTTAAAAAGATGATGACAAGAAAAAAATCTGATCAGCTTCTTGCACAAGGACACTTGTATCAAACTGACTTTGAATGGACCCAAACATTTGATGATATGCTTATGTTGCTATTAAAGATTAAAGAATTAAGTTATTTCTTCCAATATCCCTTCATCATATTTTCTCTATCAGGGTGCTCCTAGAACTTGAAAGGAAAGTGACATAGGCTGAATATATTAAATATATAACTTATGTGAGCCAGTGAAAATGCTGTATAATATTTAGTTTAGGGTTTTGAGAATAGTATATCATTGTCTATTTTTAACCTAAAAGGTAATATTCTGTGCAGGACTATAATGAAGATGGCGTGCTTTCATTTTCTGAATTTTCTGACCTAATTGACGCCTTTGGCAATGAAACGGCATCTATCAAGGTTCATGCTTGAGCAAACATTAACCAAATCATCTTGTGTGATTTTTCAGTTGATGAAGCCTATGCATACTAGATATCATTTAAGTTTATTAGATATCATTTGAGTTTGCTCATACACCTAAATTTGCATTTTTTGATAATAGAATTTGATTTTTTAGATTATGTGATCATATAAATAATATATGTTTGGAAATATATTAATATAAATATATATTAGAATTAGTTAGTACCACACATAATAAGGGATTCTAGAGATTATGATTGATTAGGAAATTAATCATCATAATAAGTCATTAATCTTGAGACTCCTCTCTTGTGTATAAATACCCTATTGTATACTTGAATAGACAAACAATTGTGAGTATATTATCTCTCTTTCTCTCTCTTTGGCATTACATGGTATCAGAGCTTCGTGGGTTTCATTTTTCTAGTTTGTTCCTTGTTCAAATTTCTGGTGGTCCAAAAGAGTGAGAGAGAGAAGAGAGTTCGCGTTCTATCTCAATTTGCTTCTTGGTACACGTGCCCCTCCACCGGAATCCCCAACCTTCGATTGACGTTCCCTGAAACTATGGTGGCCATTCGACGTCTTTGTGACAATGCGTGGCGTCCACTAGCTTTGCTAGCAGCCATATTGTGACGGCACATGACAGTGCGTGGGAAGGCGTTTTCACCGGTGACTTCTTGTTTTGGCCTCTTCTCATTTCCAGCAACTTCCAGTGGGTTTCAGGGTTTGGGTTTATCCTTTCCATATTGAGAGTTTGGTTCTTCTTGATTTAGGATGGTTACTTTCGTGTGTTGGCATCTGTTGTGCTATACTTCTTTTGTTAGTTGGTTGTTCTAGGCAATAATTTGTAGTTTGGGGGTCTTTATGTGAGATATTTGTTCTTTGCCTTTAGTGAGGTGTTGTTTTTTGCTCTTGGTTTCTGTTGTTTCCTTGACTTGCTGTTGATTTGATATTTCATTATGGTTGACTCTAAAACGAGTTTCACTACTAAGATGATTCTTGTTTCCTACAAAATTATTGATCATAAGTTAAACTGGACAAATTATTCGAATGGAGCAAAACCGCCCTCATGTAATAAGTTAAATTGGACAAATTATTTGGAATAGAGCAAAACTGTCTGCATGTACTTACTAATTATTGAAAAGGGGGGTCATCTAACTGAGGCTCTGCCTTCAGATGATCTTAAGCTAGCGTGGGCTCGAGTAGATGTCCGGTTATTCTTGCAAATTCAAAATTCCATCGAGAGCAACATTCTTCCTTCAATTAGTTATTGTAATGCTGTTAAAGAAATAATATGGGAAGGGGAACATTACTCGCATTCATGAAGTCGGTAAAGATTTCTATCAAATTGGGCAATAGGGTTATCCCTTGAAGAATTTTTTCATGGATTTTAAGCAAATGTATGAGGAAATGTGGTGGTTAATGCCACCCACAACTGATCTTTAGGCACGGGTGGATAATATGGAAAAACAAGCGATTATCAATTTCCTTACTGCTCATAACCTAGCTTATGAGAATGTATGATCTCAGACATTGTCTAACTTTGAGCTTCCTTTACTTCAGAATGTGTACTCTCATGTGCTGTGTGTAGATAGTCTGACTCACCCAGTTTCTAATCCTAATATTAGTGCCTTGGCTGATCGGGGTCCTGATTGATGACAGGAATCAGGGATTCTAGTGACAAGGATATGGTACACTGAATCCTATTTCTGTTGCTCACAGGAACCTAAGCTTCTCGAGGTTAGGTAACAATCCTTTGAATTCTGGTATTGGTGGGATTGTCCGTTTTTATTGCATGGAATTTGTTCATACTAAACGCTACTATTGTAAGTTGCAACATAGGCAGCAATGTAGTGGTTTTGCTCATATGGCCGAATCCTTTGATAACTTTAATAACGCTTCATCAGCACCAACTATGCTTATTACAGGTAACTGTGATTCATGCCTTGTTATTTCTTCCTTGAAGTGGATCATCGCTTCCAGTGCCACTGATATGTAACTATCATTTGTTCTTTTTGTATGTACTTTATGCCAACCCCTATTTGATTACAATTGTCAATGGTTCTTATTCCCGTGTTCTTGGATCTAGCACTGTTACACCTACTCCGTTGGTTTCCCTATCTTCTGTCCTTAATGCTCTTGACATTGTTTTTAACCTTTTATCGCCTAGCAAGCTTGCTCGCCAATTAAACTATTTCATCTCACTTTTCTCTTCTCATTGTATGATTTAGGATCTCACGACGAAGCGGATTATTGGTAGGGGGTATGAATCTAGTAACCATTACTTTCTTGATGATTGGGTGCCGCATTCCATTGCTTGCTCTGGTGGTTCTTCTCCTTTTGACAGTCATTGTTGGTTGGGTCATGTATCTTTGTCCTCTTTGAAGATTTTGTATCCTTAGTTTCATCATGTGTCTTCTTTTGAGTGCGAGTCATGTTAGTTTGCCAAATATCACTGTGTTCAACTGGCACCTTGCGTCAATAAACGGGCTACATCCCCTTTTGATCTAGTCCACTCAGATATTTAGGGTCTGTGTCATGTTGCGTCCAAGTCTAGTTTTCGGTACTTTGCTACTTTTGTTGATGATTTTTCTCAAACCACCGGGCTTTATTTAATGAAAAATCGTTAAGTTTTTTTCCTCAACTTTGCAATTTCTGTGCTGAAATCAAAACTCAATTTGGTGTATTTGTGAAAACCTTATCGAGTGCATTTTTGCAATTTATGTGCTAAAATCACAATTCATTTTGGTGTATTTGTGAAAACCTTGTGGAGTGGCAATGCTAAAGAATATTTTTCTGCCCGATTTCAAAACTTATGCTCCAGCATGGTATGATTCATTAGTCCTCGTGTGCGGATACACCTGCTCAAAATGTTGTTGCCGAACGAAAGAACTGGCACTTGTTAGAAGTTGCTCGGGCAATAATGTTTCAAATGCAAGTTCCTACACCTTTCCTAGTTGATGTTGTGTCTACTGCGTGTTTCCTTATTAATTGTATGAGCTCTTCTATTCTCAGTGGAGACAATTCCTACACAACCTTGTTCCCCTCAATCCCTTATTTCCTATTGAACCCAAAATCTTTGGTTTTGTCTGTTTTGTTCGCAATCTTCACCCTACTGTTACCAAAATTGGTCCCAAGTCTCTTAGGTGTGTCTTCCTTGGGTATTCTAGAGTGTAGAAGGGTTATCAATGCTATTCTCCCACTCTTCGTTGTTATCTTGTGTCTACCGATGTCACCTTCCATGAGTCAACCTCGTTCTTTCTTGTCTCTACTCCATTTACATCCTATGACACCACCGAAGGTCTTAATGATATATTGGTATATGAGGGTCCTTTACCACCAATGCAAGCGCTTGACTTGGCGCCTGCTAAACCACCTATCTTTCATGTTTATCGGAAACATCCCAAGGCATGTAATGGGGTCGATCAGGTTTATGAACCACCAATGCCAGCTTCGGCGTTTGATCTAGAATTAGTTCCTTCTACTCCTGCTCTTTATGCTTCCATTCTTGCCTCTGAACCATAAACAATACCTGATACTTTTGCCACTTTTGTCGACTTGCCTATTGCCCTTGTCAAAGGTAAATGTTCTTGTACCTATCCTTTTTTTTTTTTTTTGTTTCCTATAGCCATCTTTCTCCTCCATCCTGTTCCTTTATAGCCTCCTTATATTCTATCACTATTCCCACTTCTCTCCACCATGCTTGGTCCATCCTAGTTGGTGTGCTGTGATGAAAGAAGAAGTGATGGCCTTTGATAAGACAAGTACCTAGAATCTCATTGATTTACCTCATGGAAAGGAGGCTATAGGGTGCAAGTGGGTGTTCATGGTTAAAACAAACGTTGATGGGATCTTTGGATGTTTAAAAGCTCGATTGGTTGCTAAGGGATATGCTCAGACCTACGGTATTGACTATTTAGAAACCTTCTCCCTTGTGACAAAATTTTCCTCTGTTCGTTTCTTCATTTCTATGGCCGCCACTTATGGTTGAGATCTTCATCAGTTGGATGTTAGAAGTGCCTTCTTGAATGATGATCTTCTTGAGGAAGTTTACATGGAACAACTACCTGGTTTCGTTGCTTAGGAGGAGAGTGGGAAAGTATGTCATCTTCAGAAGTCACTATATGGTTTGAAGCAAAGTCCTTGTGCTTGGTTTGACAGGTTTAACACGAGGGTTAAGAAGTTTGGTCTGAATTAGAGTAAGTGTGACCATTTTGTGTTTTATCAACGGACAAATGTTGACATGATTCTCCTAGTGGTATGTGTTGATGACATTATTATTACCGGGAGCAATACTTTGAGAATCTCATAATTGAAGACCTTCCTTAATTCTCATTTCCAAACAAAGCCATTAAAATACTTTATTGGGATCGAGTTTATGAGAAGCAAGAATAGGATCTTTTTGATACAAAGGAAATATGTTCTTAATCTTTTAAAAGAAACTGGAAAACTTAGGGCATCACCAAGTAGCTTTCGCATGATTCATAATCCCTCCTTGGATATTGATGACAACATACCATTTGATGAGCTACCTGAGGATGTGAGAAAAAAGGTTGACTCGGAGAAGATCAAGTTGTTTGCCTATCCTGAGAGGGACTGTAGATTGATTAGTAAATTGAATTTTCTCATAGTAACTCTCCTCGATGTAACCTTTCGAGTTAGTGTGCTTAGCCAATATATGACAACATCGATCGTTGCTTAGTGGTAAGCTCTAGAGCATGTCTTACATTGCTTGAAGGGTTCACCTAGTCATGGCATACTCTATAGAACTCATGGCCGCACCGAGATTGTATGTTTTTGTGATGTGGATCCTGTATGGTGGAAAGCTACCAAGAGATCCACCACAGGATACTACGTGTTTGTGGGTGGAAATTTAGTGTCCTAGCGGATCAAGAAGCAGGATGTGGTTTCATAATCTAGTGTAGAAGCCAAGTATAGGGCTATGGCTCAATTAGTGTAGGAAATTGTGTAGATTCACCAATTAATGAAAAAGGTTGGTCTTACCATGTCATTGCTTGTGAAACTATGGTGTGATAACAAAGTTTCTTTGCACATAGCCTCCAATTCTGTGTTTCATGAACACACGAAACACGAGATTGACTGTCACTTTGTGCGTGATAAAATCAGGGAGAACTTCATTTTTATAGCACACGTAAGGTCTAGCAACCAATTGGGTGATTTGTTGATTAAAGCTCTAAATAGGACTCGTGTTGATTATTTTTGTAATAAGTTGGGCATGATTAACATCTATGCTTCAACTTGAGGGGGAGTGTTACTTAAGGGGGAGTGTTAGGACATATATATTAACATAAATATATATTAGAATCAGTTAGTATTGCACATAATTAAAAATTCTAGAGATTATGATTGATTAGGAAATCAATCATCATAACAAGTCATTAATCCTAAGGCTCCTCTCTTGTGTATAAATATCCCTATTGTATACTCGAACAGACAAACAATTGTGAATATATTTTTCCCCTCTCCATCTCTCGAGCATTACTATAAAAGAATAACATTTTGAACATTAAAACCTTGAATTAGAATATTGAAATTTGATTTCTTGATTGTATCTAATTTAAAATTTTCATCACAGTATATAGTGTTTGTTTTGTAATTATAATGTAATCTCTTGTAATGTGTGCGTATGTGTGTGTTTAACTCTGACCAATGCAATTTTCTTTGCAATAGAAAGAAGAAATTTTCAAAGCAGCTGATAAGAATGGGGATGGCACGGTTTGCATGGATGAATTGGCTGACCTTCTTGCTTTTCAACAAGAAAAGTAATGGCTGATACGAGACTGAAAGCATTAATTTTGTATACCTTATTTTATTCTTCGGCCATCATTTTTTTTGGTTCAATGGTTTGAAATTATTCATTCTTTTGAAGTTGTTAGAAGTTTTTTTTTTCATTGTCATTTTAATGCATCTTGTGAGGACGACTAGGATTAGGATTTCTGTTGTTTATGCATATGCTTAATTATTTACGTTACTTATAGAAGCACTCTTAAACAATCGCAACAAACAGGTACATCTTGCATGCAAATTAGTGTCTTTGGCTGCAGATAAATTGAATTATACTTAGAAACTTGAGGGACTAAAAATTATATTAACCCTTTTTATTTCCATCCATTCATGGATACCATATGTCTGTTTATTTTATATGTATTTAAATATATGTTCCAATAAAGAGTCCAGTTGGTTCTTTATTATATTTATCTTTTCTATAGTTTTTCTGTTTAGATTTGACAATAACAACCATCAGAATCTGTTTTTATTTTTCTGTGTATTTGAACTCAAATTTTTAGAAGATTTATTAATTCCCATGTTTAAACTGTAGTCCATGACCCAGAGGGGATGAAAGTGTTCTCATCATGTTGATTCTCTCTTTATGTATGTTTCATTTGATTATAATTCATTAATTTGTTGATTTCTGGTATTGTAGGGAAACACTATTGAATTGCTGTCCTGTTTGTGGTGAAGTTCTTCAGGTTGCTGACAAGCTGAACACAATAGTCCATTTAACTCTTTGTTTTGACGAAGGGACTGGAAACCAGGTGATGACGGGAGGATTCTTGACGGATAAACAGGCATCATATGGGTAAATTTCTGAACATGATGCTAATCTAGCACTATGATAGATAGGGTGGAAAAAAGGGCATGGATGGTGTTAACATTTTCAATTTTATACTGTCAATTTACATTTATTGTGTATGATATACATGGCTTTAAATTTGAATCTGCATATGGTGAAATGACAGAGTTACTTATTTATTCAGGTGGCTCTTTAAAATGAGTGAATGGGCTCATTTCTCGTCCTATGATGTTGGTATACGCTCTGGATCAAGTGCTTCTCACATTCTGGTATGCATTGTCGCCCATTCTTTTTCTTTCTCTTGACAGTCTGCTGACGTTTATCCCATAAATGTAGAATGTCAATGTATTTCAAGTCATGTCAAGAAATACAGAATCATTCAAGGATTTTGCTTCTCTCTTTCTAATAATTGATTTTCTTTTAAAAGTCGTGTGTCATAATTAGAAGTTTTTCAATGTGATTTACTGATATGTTTGACATCTTTACACCCTTTGCATGCTCTTTTCAACATTTGTCATTTTCACCTTTTACAATCAGGATTTCTAATGCACAGGCTTGGGAGAACTGTCAAAATAGAGGCATCTCTTTAAGTGAACAAACTTCAATATTGCT
Source organism: Acacia confusa (assembly GCA_037074495.1). NCBI lineage: Eukaryota > Viridiplantae > Streptophyta > Magnoliopsida > Fabales > Fabaceae > Acacia > Acacia confusa. The sequence continues at coordinate 6,278,273 of CM073504.1, read as the reverse complement.
GGATTTTGTTTGTGAGAAGTTGAACAATCGTTGTGACCGCTGATTTTTAAATCCCATATGCATCACTTGGTTGAAATTTAAGAATTTGCAGCCATGTTAAGCTCTTTCATGCTAGATCATATGTCACGCATACATGCAATGTTGTTCAATTAAGTCTTAAAGCTCAGAATTCATCCATTTGCTTTATCCATTACTTGACATCAGGTACATGACCGGAAGACTAAAAGGCTTGTTGAAGAACTAATTGACAAAAAGATTGTTTTGTCAATGAGAGCTATTTATCAGTCAAAAGTAGGTCTTGGCCTGATAAATGTAGGTATGGGCTCATTTCTCTTTTTTATTCTGACAAGAATTCTAGGCTATTAGTAACTTCACTAGCCGCTGCTGTATCTTGTGGCTTACAATGGTTATTAGCTGTACCGATACAGAAAAAGAACTAGACAGATATGTTAGGTTTTTCAGACCTTTCTGGAGTCAGATCTAGTGCATTAGCAGTACAATAAAAAGTGCAAACATATCATTAGTTGAAAAAGATAATGTTCATAATGTGTTATGTCACTGATTTAAAGCATGTCAATTTGGCCCAATAAATCAAACTTGCATAAGTCTTTCCTTTTTGTTGAGACACTTAATATTTTATAATGCCTTAAGATGTTGAATTTCTTATTTGAAGGGGTCAAGGAAATCCTACAAAACATATCTGAAAGCCAGGGAAATAAGATGAACTCACCTGAATCTGCAGCAGATATACCTAAGTTTATTGAACTTTTCAAGGTATGGACTTCTTTGTGGCTGGAAAATTCTGATTTTTGCTTATTCATGGGAATGGGGACCTTAAGTTCAAAGCCGCAATCTATAGTGCTGTTGCTTGTGAATTTTACTTTGGCACAAAATCATGTGTGTGTGTGTGTGATTTGTTGTGCTAAAGTATATAGATGCGTGCATGCAAACATAATTTGTGTTGATGCTTTTCCCATAAGTTTTAATTTATTTTCTTCTTCTGTGATTAACATGTTAATCTTAGACCTTTTCCTCCCTGATTTCATATACTGTGGTTGCTTTTGTATCTAGACTTGTGCATGACATTACGTGCTTCTTATAGATCATGTGATTATTTTGTTGTAGGATCAAATCAATATGGCCGAAGTCAAGAACCCGTTGGATAAGTTTAAGGTGGGCTTCTACTTTGGAAAGAGCTGAAGTTATTTTTTCATGATGTCACTCTCTTCGCAGTTCAGAACCGACAATATAAATTTGAAGATTCTGTTACATATTAAGGATTTTGATAGGACCCTCTATTACCTATTAAGAAAGACTATAAACAATGGAGAAGAATTGTGTGTATAAAATAAATATATACATTATGAATATATTACATCTCATAATTATTTCATTTTATTTTTTAAATGATAAAATATTTATCAACTTCTTTAAATTATATTCTTACTTTTTATTTCTCACTTCATTTTTTAAAATTAATTTTATTGTTGTTTTTATTTGAAATCAATATGATATATGATTTTGTTATTTTTATCTTTCAAATAATTGGTAAGTAATTAAAATTTATTAATTAATTCCAACTTATTTAATTGTAATTCAGCCATTGAATCTTGAACTAAAGTTTCAGCTAGTTCAATGGTTGGTCTGTTTTTTAACATCTTGTAAATTTATAAAACTAGGTTGTCTTCATGGAATGTCTCACTTTTTACATCTTGTGGATAGTTGCAATTTCCTTCCACTTTTATGGATATATTGATATTGATTTTCAAATACTTAAAAGGCCAACTATTTGTGGATTTTTTATGGTAATAATTATCTTGTTTGAAGATTCATCTCTTAAATTTCTGTGGGCAGACATTCAATGAGTTTTTCATAAGAGAGTTGAAGCTTGGTTCAAGACCAATAGATTCCATTGAACGTGATGATGTTGCTGTGTGTGCTGCTGATTGTCGTCTAATGGCATTTAAATCAATTGATGATAGTTTAAGATTTTGGATTAAGGTAATTTGTTCTTCTCTTCTACATGGAATGCTTTCATTCTTGAAAATATAATTTCTTAATAATGGATTTTTACGAGTTAGACAAAAGATTTTTGCGGTATAAAACAGTTTTCATCTAGTTTCTGTGACTATATCTATTATAATAGTGCTCGTTGAACTAGCGCACGCTTTACATTTTCCTGTAAGTTAGGGCTGGGTTGAGGGAAGGAAAAAATGTACGAGGAAATGGAATCATGGTGTTTGTACCTGCTCTTACTCTATGTCTCTGCGTGAAAACATGTAACAATTGTAATAGATCAAAGTGTTTGGTTGCTCAATCAATTTGTTGGGTATAAACAACATCTGGCTTATTGTAACTAAAGTTTTGTCTGGTGCTTTTGCTTTTGAATATCCCTCTTTTCTTTTGTTTAATTCCAATAAACTAGTTCGATTATTGAAATTTGAGTGAATGGCAGTGGAAATTGGATTTCCTTAATATTGAGGGATATGGCTCTTTATTCTTCCACTTTGATTATGTTGTCCAACAAGTGATTTCAGTTATATTTTGTTAATTTCTAGGGTAAGAAGTTTTCGGTTCAAGGCCTTTTGGGGAAGGAAATTTCTTCCAGTGCTTTTGTTGATGGAACCATTGTCATATTTCGTCTAGCGCCACAGGTATTCTTGGTTGTTTATTTCAAATTTATTCTGTTTCTATCATAGTTTTCTAAGATTTTGACTTTAACCCTATTCTTTCAGGATTATCATAGATTCCACTTGCCGGTATCAGGAAAAATTGAACAATTCATAGATATCCCTGGATGCTTATATACCGTATGGGATATTTTAGACATAACTTTACATGTGTTTTTGTTGGTCTATTTTCTTGGTATTAGTTCTCATTGATAATTTATTTTGTCCTCTGCCCTCTTTTATATAGGTCAATCCCATTGCTGTAAATAGCAAGTACTGCAATGTTTTCACGGAGAATAAGCGTGTTGTTTCAATAATTTCAACTGTAGATTTTGGAAAGGTTGGTCGTTACAATAAATCAGTATTTCCAAATGCATGCATCTGAAATGATTAATGATTGTAGGACTAGGTACCACACTAACTATCAACTTCAGCATGCTCTGATAGTAATATTCGTTTTCTTTTGCATTTGTTTTATATATGATGGAGACTTAGGTAGTGTGGGATGCCTAGATCTGATCCTTTAGTGTGGGTTGTCAGCGTTGTTTTTCCTTTTCTTGATCCTAGGATGTTGCTCCAGTAATTGTGGCTTTATCCAGGGGAAGAGTGGGAGTTTGTTGTCATATACTTATCTATTCACTTTTTTCATCAACCATGAATAAATTAAGAAATTTCAGTGTCATTAGTTTCTGAAATTCTTGACTGCTCATAAGTCAAACACTACTTGTGTTTTATAATCTGGTCTTTACAGGTTTTTCCTATTTATTCATTTAAGCATTTAATCCATTTTTTGTTACTTATTCTTTCAATTTCTCTGTTGTACTTTTCATGGTTTGTCAATGTTTTTGGTAAAATACCGTACTTTATGATTGTTACTACTTTCTCCTTTAAGTGTATTTGACTGTTAGTATATTCATATCTGTGATTCTATGATCTGGATTCAGGTGGCATTTGTTGCAATAGGAGCTACAATGGTTGGTAGCATAACTTTTACCAAAAAGAAGGGTGATCATGTTAAGAAGGGAGATGAGGTATCCCAGATACAGATTGATTTTTTTTAAAAAAAAATTCATCTTCTGTTTAGTTTGCTTATTGACATTTCATTTGCCTAAATTACAGTTTGGATATTTCTCATTTGGTGGAAGCACTGTAATCTGTGTTTTCGAAAAGGTTGGTTTTATTATTGGTGTCACTGCTAATGATTCTTTATTATTCATCAAATTTTGAATTTCTTATTGTAGAAAATAATCCTGATTCCCGATTCACTTTTTCTGATAATAGTTTTTGTGTAGTTTCAACACAATCTCCGTTACACATCAACAAATTTTGTACACAGAATTAATTTGTTTTACTTAAATTGTGTAAAGATTCTCGCAACATATCTGGTCTTACGTTTGAATTGCATGTGTCATTATTTAGCTGATATAAATTATTTCTGTTTAAGAACCATTGATAAACGTTAACTGTAAGGCCCTATTTTCCTCCAGTCCTGTTGCAACATGCTCTCTCACTTCCTTTTTTCTATGGTATGCAGAATTCGATAGTGATTGATGAAGACCTGCTAGCGAATAGCGCTAGATCACTTGAGACCTTGGTTTCTGTAGGAATGAGGTTAGGCGTCTCCACAAGGCAATCTCGGATTGCCTAACTTAGGGGGAATAGCTGGTCTTGCATGCACAGTTCATAACATCTTTGATTAAAGACGTTATTGTAAAATTGAAGATATTTGTACACATTTTTAGAACTCATTCAGACTTCTTGAGCTGGCTCAATTTTTGGTTGAAGAAGGTGAAGAGAAATAGCTCACTCTCCAGCAGCAACACACTTGAGTCTCCAAACAGCATCTTAAATTCGGCCATGTGATTGAGCATTATCTTGATTGGCAAATGTTGTAGATTATGTTAAATGATTGTTTGGACATAAGCTCTTTGCCAAAAAGAGCTTATAATAGTGAGATCTTGATGGTTTTTGTAATTTGCTTGTTGCTTTTTCTGGCTTGACTCATTTTGTTGTTCAATTTCTTCATTAAAATGACCGAAGAAATATATGTACAAGCTTGGGCTAGCTAGTAGCTAACTTGTTAGGGTGTGTAGTTTCTCGTCAGTGTTCGTGAATGTGCAATTACCTAGCACCACTCTGGTCTTATTTATGAGTCTACTTTGACCAAACTCACATACCAAGAAGAGGTAGTTATTTCAATGATTATGGGTGTAAATTTCAACTTTGCTCTCATTTATGATTGTATATTTTTCAACTTTTTATTCTCTCTCTATCTTTATGGGTACAATTAATATGTGTAAAATTGTCACAATCTCATTTATTACATAAAACTAGATTTATAGATAGGACCAATTTTTTTTTTTTGGTCAAAATGGACTTATAAATAGGATTAGAGTGGCATATAATAGGTTTAATTGACAAGCCTTCTATTATTTAAACATTTTTTTTTCCAAACAGCTTGAGGAATGAGCAAACCCACATTAACTTGAGAACTAATGTCTCGCTTGCACATCATCAAACAAGAGTCACATTGGTCGAACGTATTTTTTATTGTTTTTAACAAATTGTGAAAAAAGAAATAGTATGTTAAGTAAAGAACATGAAGTGTGTGTTGTTCTTTTGCTATCTGGTTTTATCTGGTTTTATGTTTATAACCAGTTTGATTAACAACCGTTTGTAGATTAAAGTGTTTTTACATAATTTTCTCTAGAATCAATTTCTACTTTCTTTTTCTTTTTTGGTTTTAAAAGGCAACCTTTTTTTGGGCCCCGATTAGAAGGAAATCATCTTGCCAAATCATGAATGAATCCGCTTAAAATGAGACACAGTAATTAAAATTTAACCAGCAAATGGTGAATTTTGAATTCATTTTTTTTTTTAAAAAAAATTGAACCAATATTCATTACGAATCTATGAAATCTAATTAGTCAAGGGTAGTTACTTAACAATTTACTTCAAAATTCTTGTCCCGTTTTTAAACTCTAATTGATGGGAAAGAAAAGTATGATGAACATTGTGAGAAAATCTTTTTCAATATACATCTTTTTCCTTTCAGTTCCTAGTAGTGTCGGAAACTGGTGGAAAAATTCAAAAAATATCCATAATTTAATTTATTGATTACTTTTAAAATATCAAACTGATCATTAAGTTAATAATTTAAAATAAATATGAATATCTGATCTGTAATTTGTGTCATAATAAATACATCAGTATAAGATATTTTACAAATTCATATACACACCAAAAGTTGAAGAGCAAGAAATTTAATATAAATATTATATTTTATGTTGACACTAATTAGATTCATCATAAATTTAAAAATTATATTGAATTGAATAAATTTAAATAAAAAAAAGAAAAAAGAAAGAAGAAAATTATAATAACGATTGTTAATAATTCAGAGGGTTACTTGTAACAAATTTAGAACAAAATTTGTATTATCTGGAAAAAAAATTATATTTTTATTTCGTCCTAAAACTTATATTTTTATAAATGTAAAGAAAGATTATTCATATTTATAAATTCAAATATTGAAAATATTTAATTATCTTTTTCGGAAAAAATATTTTGCAGTTTCCCTCTAATAAATTACGAAACTAAAACCTTCTAAAAAAAAAAAAAATAAGATTTCTAAGTTTAAGAAATCGGAAGTTCGGAACTTGACGAGCCAACTTGCGCCTCAAGGAAAGCAGAGGAGTTGAATAATACATTATTACAAATCAAAATCCTAGTACGGACCGATTTTCTATCCTAAAATCTCCACCAAGTTTCTGAGCCTCTTTTTTTCTTTCGCTATTTTCGGTTTTCGCTCCACTGTAGACTCCCACCTCCCTCCTCCTTCTTCTTCTTCTTGGTCGTCGTCGTCTTTTGAGGTTAACTAAAACAATCTCAAACGCATGTTATAGTCATAATCAAATTGCTCGGAAACTCTCAATTTCAATTCAGTTTCATTCAATTGCAAATCACGCTGTATGAACGTTGATTCTTCGGCAAGGTACGTCCAGAGAAACTATTTAATACGAAAACATATCTTGACTCAATCACAAGAATCAAAGAAACCATATGAATTTGGACCTTGCATTTAAATTTATGCTCGTTGAATGTTTCCACATTCATGAGAAGTTGTTGATTCTGATTTCAGATTTGCCCCCCTTGCGAAAACTGAAATGCTAAAAGTGGAATGAGTTTTTGTTTTTAATGCGTATAACGGGAGAAATTCAAATCAAAGTTTTTTTTTTTAACAGTAAATCAAAGGTTTCATTCTTTAGATTTTTCTTGTTATACGTTACACTATATTTAAGGAAAATAAAAATGTCTGGGAGATGCCATTTGGTTAATTCATTATAGTTGTATTTTTTTACTACTGAAAAGTGAAGCTGGAATGGTTTGCATCAAATGGTCTGGCTCTGGCATTTAGGGGCTAATATGGGGCTTTCTCTTTCTTTCTTTTGAACACAGACTATTTTGAGGAAAGTTGAATGACAATCCCAAAAAGATCCCTTCATGTTGTTAATCTTGTGCCTTTGGGACTTTCTTTATGACTTCGTAATTTTCCCTTTAGGATTTGCTTGCATATTGTGAGGCTAATAGAGCTGAGAACTTGACAAATTGAAGCATGTTCTTTCTTATTCTTGATTTGTGGCGTTTCTCGACTTGGTCATTAGCATCTGTGATTTGTATATCAGGAACGGCTAGATTCTATGGTTTACTATGATTGGCCCTCCTTTAGAGCTGGAAGCTGACTTAGTAACTTCGGTTGATGAGAAGAATATACATGTCTCTTCATTTTCAGGACAAAAGGTTCAGCAGCTTGAGACTAACTACAATGATAGTGCTTTTGAAATGGAAGCATTGCCAATTGAAAAAACTACTTTGTCCAGAGGAAATGAGGATGTGGAAGTGAATATAATTGGGTGTACAAGGTCTAGTGAACCTTTGATAAGGGAAGATACTTGTGATGATGATGATGCCGCTGAGTGTTCAAGTTCTTTTGGTGATACAGGATCTGGCACAGAGAATGCTTCAGCATTCAGTGATGATGAAGTGACATCATATATGTATGCCAAAGATCCGTTCTCACCCATGTTTTATGGAGACTCTGAGCCGGGTCTAATAAGGTATGTTTCAGTTTTAATTTTTTCACACATACTCCACCAGTCCTAAATTTAATGTGGTAGACAAGAGAGAATATGACCTTATATTTAGGACCAAACCAAAATCCTCGTAGAACCCTTATATTTAAGAATAGAGAGAGTGTATTCTTTTTCTTGTCTGCAGTAACTAGAAAGCAAAATTGGAAGAAAAGAGAAAGGAACTTCATATCTCATCCTTTTTATTGTACTAGTTCCTTGTTATATACGTGCACTCAGGGGTTCATCATCTCTTACTGTTGATTAAACCCATTAAGTAAGAAAAGTGGTATTGTCTGTCTACTTAGTCTTTCCATACAGTTTGTTTATTTTTTTTATTTTTTTTAACTCAACATACAGTTTGTTTAATTGGGGTTGTCTTAACAATGGAACCGTTCAAAGAAAGATATCTGGGGTTTGAGAACAATGTGGTTCCCAGATTGATGTAAACTTTCTTAATTTGTGTTTATCATATTTTATGTGCTTGCTTTACATGCTAGCTTTGCTTGTTCTTCTATGGATCTGTTCCTCAGATTGGTGTAACCCTTGTTGCTTCCATTAAATTTATTAGGCATACTACTTGGCCAAATCATGGATTCAATGCTTCATGCTAGCTCTTGCAATCCAATTTTTTTTTTTCCTTATCAGTCGACTTCAGTTCCCCCATTCTTGGGTGAACCATACACTTTATTGTCGTTTGTGTCTTTGATCCCTGAATGGCAGTTACATCCAAATTCTTCTTCTCGTTAGTAGTGGCTTGATTTAAGTAGAATTCAAATTCTGATACTTTCTTTGAACTACGGATAACTACAATAAATGGAATATACTTTGCTGACTTCTTAGTCACACCATCTGCTGTATTTGAAACTCAGCTTACCTAATCTATTACTGATACCTTCATGTGAGAAGATTCAGAAAATATTTTTGCCATTTTTGGTTGTGTCAGAATTCAGGTATATATATTTGTCCCTCTTTAGTTTTTTCAAAGTATGGACTTAATTTCCCTATTGCTTCTTAATCTCAATTGAGAATCAATATTCCTCTTCCATCATAAATAGTGACAGTTTTGGTAAAATGCTTATGCTTGCGTTTTATGTTCTAAAAAGGTCTCATAGGTTTGGTGCTGTAATATGAAATTTTATGCCCTAAAATCTATTCTTAATGATAAATTTAGGTGCTGACATAATTAAACTTTTGATACAAGTCATGTTTTTTCTTCAAATGACTATTCTTTTGGTTGATATGTCTTTGATCATATTACCAATCATCTAAATGTTCAGAAGGAAGAAGTTGACGAGGCATTGGGAGAGTTTCAGACTCCCGCTGATGTGGCGCTGTAAATGGCTAGAATTAAAACTGAAGCAACTTCAGTCTCAAGAACGTAAATATGAAAAAGAACTTGCAGCATATGAATATAGAAGGAAGTTTGTTACAGAAAACTTCTCATTAGATGGATGTGATACCAAGTCAATACCTCTACCTGTGGGACTTCGCGGGAAAAAAGTAATCAAGAGGAAGAAAAGCAAGAGAATGGAGCAGACTTGTAATTTAGCGTCTTACACATCTGACCCCCGTGTACTGTCATACTTTGGTATGAAGTTTTTGGCTTTTTGCACATTTTTTTTTTATAGGCACGGGTATCCTTCTATTAGAGGTAATCCTGTTTTAGTTTTAGGCACTGTCAAGCACTAAATGTAAGCAAATTTTCCAATGGAGATTTGAACAGTGAGGGACTAGCCCATATTACTTGGCCCAACCCCTCATTGTTTGGATTATTGCATATTTTATTTACCTTCATTATCAAATATTCTCACTTTCTTCTCTCATTTTACAGAAAAAAGGGACCGAGCTGCTGATGCTCGTTTGAAAAATGCCAATAGTTATTTGCAAAATGTCAAAGGTGTTGCTGAAGGTGAGTACCAAACTTACAGTATTCTACACACATCTGATTGACATTTTGGTATAAATTATTTTCATATCATTCTTAGTTTTTAACCTTTCTTACTGTTTCATCAATAACAGCGGCAAACAATCCAGAGAGTAATGAGGAGCTCTTCAAGTGGAATGATGACATGTTCTCTCATCTTGAGAATGATTTATCGTCTTCGCTTAAGCTTAATGATATTGATAAAGCCTTGGTAAAAATGTTTGAACGGATTGAAGCAGCCAGATTTGAAGTTCATAAATTGAGAACTCGAATTGATAAGGCTGTTCATGGAAACGTGGTCAAGTCCAGCTCTGTAAATTATTCGAACAAGCACGGGCTTGTGCCATCCAATGGCTTGAATCCCTATAATCCAAATTTGGCTTCAACTTTCAGAATCAAAGAATCTGTTGAAGAGCATAAATCAGTTTCCCAAGCTCAAGCTTCAGCTCCTGACGTCGTTGCTAGGAATGTTGTGCCATCCAATGGCCTGAATCCCTACAATCCAAATTTGGCTCCAACTTCCAGAGTCAAAAACACATCCTCGGCCAGAAATCAGTTGATGAGAAAAACCAAAGAATCTGTTGAAGAGCATAAATCAGTTTCCCAAGCTCAAGCTTCAGCTCCTGACTTGCTTGCTAGGAATGTTGTGCCATCCAATAGCTTGAATCCCTACAATCCAAATTCGGCTCCAACTTCCAGAATCAAATTCACATCCTCGGCCAGAAATCAGTTGATGAGAAAAACCAAAGAATCTGTTGAAGAGCATAAATCAGTTTCCCAAGCTCAAGCTTCAGCTCCTGACTTGGTTGCTAGGAATGTGCCATCCAATGGCCTGAATCCCTACAATCCAAATTCGGCTCCAACTTCCAGAATCAAATTCACATCTTCGGCCAGAAATCAGTTGATGAGAAAAACCAAAGAATCTGTTGAAGAGCATAAATCAGTTTCCCAAACTCAAGCTTCAGCTCCTGACTTGGTTGCTAGGAATGTTGTGCCATCCAATGGCCTGAATCCCTACAATCCAAATTCGGCTCCAACTTCCAGAATCAAATTCACATCCTCGGCCAGAAATCAGTTGATGAGAAAAACCAAAGAATCTGTTGAAGAGCATAAATCAGTTTCCCAAGCTCAAGCTTCAGCTCCTGACTTGCTTGCTAGGAATGTTGTGCCATCCAATGGCCTGAATCCCTACAATCCAAATTCGGCTCCAACTTCCAGAATCAAATTCACATCCTCGGCCAGAAATCAGTTGATGAGAAAAACCAAAGAATCTGTTGAAGAGCATAAATCAGTTTCCCAAGCTCAAGCTTCAGCTCCTGACTTGGTTGCTAGGAATGTTGTGCCATCCAATGGCCTGAATCCTTACAATCCAAATTCGGCTCCAACTTCTAGAATCAAATTCACATCCTCGGCCAGAAATCAGTTGATGAGAAAAACCAAAGAATCTGTTGAAGAGCATAAATCAGTTTCCCAAGCTCAAGCTTCAGCTCCTGACTTGGTTGCTAGGAATGTTGTGCCATCCAATAGCTTGAATCCCTACAATCCAAATTCGGCTCCAACTTCCAGAATCAAATTCACATCCTCGGCCAGAAATCAGTTGATGAGAAAAACCAAAGAATCTGTTGAAGAGCATAAATCAGTTTCCCAAGCTCAAGCTTCAGCTCCTGACTTGGTTGCTAGGAATGTTGTGCCATCCAATGGCCTGAATCCCTACAATCCAAATTCGGCTCCAACTTCCAGAATCAAATTCACATCCTCAGCCAGAAATCAGTTGATGAGAAAAACCAAAGAATCTGTTGAAGAGCATAAATCAGTTTCCCAAGCTCAAGCTTCAACTCTTGACTTGGTTGCTAAGAATGTTGTGCCCAATTTGCTGTCTGATAATTTGAAAGATTGTTCTCCTTCAAAATCCAATGTCCGTGGGAAAAAAAGGGGGAAAAGGAAGAAATCTGGCTCAAACTGGGGGGGCTGGAATTAGTGGTTAAGCCAAATTTGAGAAAATAGCTACTGATCAAAACTGCTTTCTGGAGAACAGGAAATTTCATTTAGATGTTCAAAACTGCTTCTTCCAAACGTGTAAATGCTTATTATGTTGATGTTATATGTATATACATATACATATATATTCTCTCTTACATCAAGAGCTGTTCAACTCTGGCCAAAAAGAAAAAAAAAAATAATTGTTCAACCTTGCTTTTGTGTGAATATGCAAGTCGCCTTATTTTCTTGGGAGGAAGAATCATATGACTACCATAAGTGTCATAGATCATGTACATTTGGCTTCAGTGAAGAGTTGTGTGAATAATTGATGTTTTTCATTTTCACAAGCAACACTGGGTCCATTAAAATACTTGAAATTTTATTATGGGGTATTCTCTTTATTCTTTAAAGTAAGGTATACTTATATAATTTAATTAGATTAAAAAATTTAGTTAAATTAGTTAGTATGATTGTATTTTCTAAAACACCCCGGCTTCTTAATTACTTCATTCATGTTCATCCTTGATTATTGTTAAACGAGCATCAATAAAGATAAATTAAAAATATTAAACTATATATCTTATATTTAAAATTAAGATCGACTCTTTAAATATATTACTATATAGTAACCACAAGAGGGAGTATCAATTAAGTACATATGTCCATACATATTTCTTAAACCCTACAAGATTTCTCAGTATTTTGATATATCTTCCAAATTAAATATCTAAATTTAAAACTATAAAATCATAATCCAAAAAAATATTAAAAGAAATGTCTAAATCTAAATCATATATCCCTCACATCGCACAAACTTCTTCAACCTTGGCATCAATTTTTTTTTTTAAATGATATAAAAATAATTAAAGAGTCTCGTGGATAGAAAATATTAAAATTTAAAAGTAATAAATTGTATTATATTTAAATTTTTTTTGAAAAGTTTATGTTAATTTTAATTTAAAATATGAAAATACCAGCTGTTGGACTTAAAACGTGGACCCTTTGCTCAAATGCCCATGGGCCTTCAAGTATCATATCCCCTCGGACAAAAAAATATATCCATCGTCCCTAACCTAACGGCGAACCCTATCACGACATCTTTTAATAAAAACCTAGAAACCCTCCTATCCCGTCTTCTTCATTCCTCAGCGGCGCGGAGCCCGGAGCTCAGAGTTGATCGACATCATGGTAACCACCTTCTCCTCGCTTCCTTTCTCCTCCTTTCCCCTTATTCTGATTGCTCGTCTCAGATATTCAGTAGTGTATCTGAAGTGCCTTTTTTTTTCCCGTGAGCTTTCAAGTACTATACGAACTGATGATTCCGTTAATTCTTTGATATTTTTTGTCACAGTTATTTTCGTTTTCCTTTATTGTTTGTGGGAAAATAGCTTTGTACGATAATTTAAACCATCACTTATGTATACATTACTTAGTATATGATTTAATTTAAATCATTCAGTTCCTTTCGGTTTTGTTGATTGTATGCTTGAGATACCTTTTCATTGGAATCGGTACTTGCTTTATTAGGTTCTAGTTTAGGTCAATACCTAATCTTAAGAAATATGCTTTTTATTGGAAAATGTTACAATTCTGCTGTTTTCTGTAGGTGAACGTTCCAAAGACCAAGAAGACTTACTGCAAGAATAAGGAGTGCAAGAAGCACACCTTGCACAAGGTTACGCAATACAAGAAAGGTAAGGATAGCCTTGCAGCTCAGGGAAAGCGCCGTTATGACCGTAAACAGTCGGGATACGGAGGACAGACAAAGCCTGTGTTCCACAAAAAGGTAAGATATTATCCTGTTTCGATCTACTACGTTTTATAATGAATCTCTGGAATCTTAAATGCAGGTGTAGGTAGTGTTATTGGGATCTCGTTTTAATTTCTTGTGGTCAATTACTTTTGTTTGAATAGGCTAAAACCACCAAGAAGATTGTCTTGAGGCTGCAATGCCAGAGTTGCAAACATGTATCCCAACATGCTATTAAGGTTGGTATATCAATCATGGCGTGTTTTTACTTGTGCTAAGTTTCTTTTGGCATATTCTATCACACTTGACTGATAATTCAATTGTTTGTTTCTGCAGAGGTGCAAGCACTTTGAGATTGGAGGGGATAAGAAGGGGAAGGGAACTTCTCTGTTTTAGGTTCAAAAATAGGATTCATAGCGTCAATGCTGTCTTCATTTTACCATGTACCTTTTCTTTTTCGGATGTTCAAAACGCTTGGAATATTTTGTTTCTCTATGGATATCTAATAGCGTTGTGCTATTCATGAGAAGTTGCTCGGGTTGGAGTATTACTGTTGCTAATATTAGTTTATTGCTCTCAGGTCATTTATATCTTGATGTATAACTATGTTTCCCACTTCCCCCCTCTGCTTTATTCTCAAGTTACCTTTGGGATTTCTGGTTTTCGAACTGGAGTAAACCAACAAAATCCATGGACAGAATTGTCAGTTATAAACATAACTGATGTTTACATCTGGAAAGTCAATGTTTTTCAATTTGATGTTATTATCCTTTATTTCTAATTTGGAACCAGATTAGTTGATACTGAAGCTGATGCTTAATAACTAGTTTGGTGCCCTTGGAAAGTTGGAAAAGATTATTTTGTAAATTGAACAGTCGTTCGAAACTACTATTATTAGTTCGGCCCAAAAGTGGGTGAAATTGTTGTGAATTTTTACTATTATTTTTCCTCGGTTTATCAGTAATGTAAGATTTTCTGTGTAATTTTGGGACCATAATCCCTCGATAATTTAAGTTTAACATGTCTGTTTTTGCATTCAACTGATTTTATTTTAAGGAGTAATAACTACTTGCCACTGGTACAAAATGTCATGCTTTTGCTCTTGCGTCCTATTTCAAGTTTGATAACGCTAATCAACGATAATTACTTCCTGGGTTGGGTTGTGCATGAGCTCCCATGTAAGCACTCCGTTCTAGCCTTGACAATGTAGTTTCTCCTTGCATGCCTTCTCTTGTATATTGTTGCCACACTACTTGTTCCTCCATTAGCAACCTCTGTTTCTTCTCCATATCTGTCATTTGCACATAAGGTGGAGGGGCCACACCCAGCGAGGCTGCGAATGGATCTGTACTTGCCGCCCCAAAACCACCACAACCGCTGGAAGTTGGTGGTGCCGGCAATGCCAGCATGGCCGGCCTCCCGGCTGACCCGAGCGCCATACTGCTTGCGCTTCCACTGACTCCAAACCCTGGTCCTTCCATGGCTGCTATTACTTCTGCTTGCTTGTACATGCCATCTAACAAGAGGGTATCAAATCCTCCTCCCAATTCTGGTTTCTGGTTTGGCAGGTTGCTAGTTGATTGCACCAATGCTGTTTCCCAATCTGCTTCTTCGTTATCAAAAGCATGCCATGGAAGAGCTTGTGTGGCACTCGCTGTTGCCAGTGCAGTGCCATCAAACAAGGCCAAGGCAAGCTTATCCCCTTGTTCTTCTGTACTAGGTATGTCATCTCCTAGATGTAACAAATCAGCTTCTTTTTGTTCTTGCTCTTTTGGCTCTTCTTTGATTGGTTCTTCAATGACTTCTTCTTCAGCCTTTGGTTCCTCTTCTGGGGGTGGTAGTGCCTTTATTGCGTTCACATCCTCTTCTGATTCTTCAACCTTTGCTGCTGCTTCTTCTTCTTCATTCTTCTCTTCTTTAAAAGCCTTGGCCTGTGTTCCAGCTGACTTGTCTTTGATATATTGGTCCATGAACTGTAGCTGATTTGATGTGATGTTCTCAATTTGTGGGTACTCAGAAGACCTTGCAATACCCATACTCTTGCACCAGCCATAGAACAATTCTACCTCATCGAATTGCTTCCCCACACGGCTGAAAATGTCATAAACTCTAATACAGTCTTGCATCTCCAAGTCTTTGAACCGGTCGAGAAAGGTACTGAGTATTTCTGTTATGTCCCTGTATATCTGGAAGCTGTCCTTCACAATGGCGTATAGAGACACTATCACAATTCTCTCTGTTTTTGCTGCCCCTGTTAAATTGAAATGAACATGAGATTTCTTCTAGTACTACTATAACTGCACAGAGTTTATTCATGTTCTTATTTGTGATAACTAAATTAAATTTAAGTGCTTTGCTGGACAATTCATGGAGAAATAAACCTAAAATAATTCTTAGTTAACAAATTTGATGAGTACTAACCTGTGGGACGACAAGCTAAAAAGCGCTCAAGTAGCAACTGCAAATGCTGCATCTTTGAAAATATCTGTTCTGTCGTCAAGTCCCGTACTGGTGTGGATCTCATAACTGGTTCTTTGTCTTTATCTTTATCTTTGTTTTCATCATCTTCTTCATCATTTCCAAATGTGCTTTTCTTTCCTCGCCGATTCTGCATCCTGTACTCTAGCCTCTCATCCAAGTATAGCGCATATGTGCGAACATATGCTGAGAAGTCCCATGAGTTTGACTTGCCATGGTGGCTAAAATCGGACATGTTGAGAATCCGAGTTCCTCGACGAGTTGAGAAGAAGATCTCCTGCTCATAAGCAGGATCGCCTTCATAGAGAAGCCTTTGGATGAGGATTAGGGCTTTCATGGCGACAGTCCAGCTCTGAGTTTTGTTGAGGCGTTTGGAGATGGTGTTGACGCACGCGCTGATGTAGGTTCGAGAGTAGCAAGTTAAGCTGAGTATCTCTCTAATGTACTTCTCTTCTGCAGGATGCTCATTGTGCTTTGTGGCCTTCACTATGGCAACTTCAAGGTCTGCAAGTGAGGTACTGCTTCCTACTTTTGCTAGGCTTATGGTTGTTTGATCCTTCACTGCTCCAAGAGCTTTCTTGATCTTGCTTGGAGCCATTTTTTTCCTGTGTTTTTTGAAGAAGGCTAATTGAAGTTTCCGATGCTGATAATTAATCACCTGAAAATGATGAGCTCAAACTTGTTTAAAATTTTTCTGGAGATGAACATAATCTTGTTTTAGATAACTTCAATCCAATCTAAGGAATAATGAAAGATGATAAAATTCATTTAAAGAGCTTTCTTGATGCGTGGCATGAATTTCATACATACCCAATATACTTTAAGCTGTTGGGTAGATTCTCCATAGTAAGTTCATGCTGCTCTTCAATCTCATTGAGAAGTCACTTGAATGAACATAAAAAACCAAAGTCTCAAGAATCGAAAATATGTCATTATAGCACTATATGGAAAATTCTCCTTGATTATTGTGATTCTGTTCTGGAGAGAATAATAATTTTCTCTTTGGTTTTCTGATGTATTATGAATGGAAAATGCTGATAATATAATATAAATAAATATATAAATGATAAGATGAAAATTGGGGTTAATTACCTGTGTTCATGCTGTGGCTGAGAGGAAGAAAGAAATGTAAAATAATTAAACCAATGGGTCAAAGCCAAAGTAAGATTATGGCTAGTGGTGTTGAAATCTGAAGATATTGTATTGTTAATGGGAGCAGAAAGAAGAGGATATAGTTTTTGTTTTCAAAATTTTGTGCCTTGTATTTTTCCCTGTCTTCCTAATTCTTCATTTCTTCCCTTTCCTCTGTTACGTAGTCAGCTTCAATTCTTACAAGAAGATGACCTCAAAAGGGCCAACCACTGGCCCTGTATTGTCCTTTTTTGGAGCATCCAAATGTGCGAATCAAATTAATTAAAATTAATTATTACTATATTGGAAATTGGAAAAAAAGATATTGTTGGTTCTCCTATATTTAGGACTTAGTTTTTGTTTGTGACCTTTGACGTTTTCAAGCTCAACATGTCCTCCTTTGGATTGCATTATCCTCATTGATTAAAGCTCAATCGTGAAATTTTTTCTAAAAAAAAATTAGCCACTTAATTATTACATGCTTTTTTTTTTTAATTAATTTATAGACACAATTTTTATTGTTTCTAGAAACGCTTTGATCTCTTCTAATTTATAGTTATCGTGCTATCTCAAAAGGGGAAAAAAAAAAGAATAATTTGCTTGATATCTCGAAGGAAGAAAAAAAAAAAAAAGAGAATAATTTGCATGTTGTACTAAATTTTACATCATTTTCAAAATTTGTAGCATTTTGCCTTAATTAGGTGGCTACTATAACCTTTTCCTTTGGATTCATTTTCTCTATGATATTTGAATGAGGCGCTTAGAATTAACCACTTATATAGCAAATATAATTTGCAGGGTAAAGTAACATCCAACGATTATATATATATATATATAAAGCAAGATAACCAAAGGAAAAATTATTCTTCTTAAGAGAAAAAGGGCCTCACGGTAGAAGGCTAGAGTTTGACAAGAAGGAAAGAAGAGAGATAATTTATTTAAATTAGATTTTTTGTTCAAAAATTAATAATGTAAATTAAGTTAATGTCATGTAGGATTAAAAATTAAATGAGGTGTTTTGTTAAAATCAAAGTTGTTTCGTTGACATTGTCACTATTTAATTTTATTCAGTCTACTTATATAAAATCTACGTTGTGCCTCCCTTGGTCGGAGGCAGAACGTACCTTCCTACAGCTGAGAACATGGTGGTCGGCAACGTTGACTCCTCTTAGCCGTTGTGAGAGTCTTCTAGCAAATCTCCTCCGGGCTGGACCTTCAGTTTCAAAAAAGTTTTGAAATACAGTTGCATATTCTCCTGCTGGAACTGTTCTAGAGTAATTTTCTTCTTCGTAACTTAGAAAACCATACATGTTTACAGAATTTGAGATTGTTCGAGGATTTTAATGTACTATGATTTTTGCCCACCTAAAAATATTATGATTTACTATTGTAATATTTGATTTGATTTAAACATGATATATTTTAGTAGAGGTAAAGGCGTTTTAGTCATTCACATATTTATTCATTTTTTTCCTTTATGTTTTGTCTCATCCATCCAATATGAGATGTGATCTCCATTTGGGGGAAAAATAAGTGATCCCTAATTTTCTCTGCTCTCTATTTTATCGTCTCATTTTGTTTCCTCTTAAAGAGGGGTTGGTTTCTCTTATCATATTTTATAATCTTTAAATCATATTTATTCAATTACTTTAAAAATTCACAATAATATTTTAATTTCTCTCTCATTTTTCTGATGGCTCAGATAGGGGCTCATGAGAGTGAAGGAAAAAATAGATTATGAGAGGATTTTCTTTTGTGGCGGGCGCGTCTTGGGGGAGGGGAGGTTTGACAGAGATAAGAGATGAGACTAATGTTTTGTTGACATGTGGCATTTGGTGAGACTCATAATTTAAAAAGTAACGTCCATTATTTGTGTAAGTCAACGGAGATGATATTTCTATTCCATTTTGCAAAGTTTATGGGTAATTTTGTAGCCAGAAAAAGTTTAAGGTGCAAGTGCACTTTTGGAAAAAGTTTATACGATGGAAGTTTTTTCATGTTCAATGTCACCTTAAGAATTTGAAAACGTAACAATATTGTCCCATACTGTAAAAATTTTGACGTTGATCATTTACTTTATAATGGAAAAATACAACATTGCTTTATTTTACTACTTTCGAGGTAATATTAAACCTAACAAAATTTTCAAGTTAATATTACTCCTTAATAAAAGCTTTCGTGACAAATTCATACCTTAGTCCTATAAAGTAATACACACACATATACGGCTTCTTCTTCTTTTTTCTTTCTTTTCTAGCTTGTTGCTTTCTTCGGTCCTCAAGGTCATGGGTAATGTGAAGTCTCTTAGGCACAATGACATTAACTGTCAAGTCTCTCAATCTTGGTACTTTCTCTATTTTTCGTTATGCTTTTGCTTCATAGTTTAATGTCCTTACCTTCTCCTTTCGGTATCCAACCGTCTGCAAGTGTTTTGTGACCAACGAATTTGATTTCTTCCAATCTTACAGTAATTTGATTACATTCGTCCCATTGCACAAAGTTTTGGTTGATCTAGGTACTTTTTTTGGGTGATGCTCATAGTATCATGTTTTCTTATTTTCTGTATCTCCATAGCACATGAAAATTTTATCTCAGAAAATGGCTTTTAGTTCAGCTTTTTCAGCACAAAATTTAAGGACGTTCAATTTATGACTTGTGGGTACGCAAATAAAAATCATTTACAAAGGACAGCATAGTATTTATTAATACTTTTTTTTTTTTAAAGCACACTCTTGTGAAATTATGATTGAAGACTACAATACTAAGAATTTATTTAAATTCATGAGTTTAACATCCTTATTCTACTTGAGTTATTATCACTAAAACCTTGAAATATGGCTTATTTGACAATGTTAATGATATGGAAGACATACTCGTTGAAGAATATTCAAACTAGTATTTGATAGAAAACATGATTTATGCTGCTATGAACTGAATAACATATTATTCAACAGAGTTTGGTAAACATCTATATAAGCAATTAGGATGGTTTCAAATTTTCCAAGGTTGATAGTTAAAAATTAAGAAATAAAATTTAAACCCGGTCGCTTCTTTCTTCACCGGTAGTTGTGAGATAACTCTTAAAATATAGTCGTGACTCTTATCCTCTGAATCTGTCTTACTATCATTCTAACCATTTGCACATGTTTTCCTACTGAAATAGTCAGAAAATAGTCATGGCATGCATACTACAAAAATGTTCCAATAATATAGAAGTGCAGAACGAGAAGGAGGGGGGAGAGAAGAGAGATCTGAAGTGCTTCTCAATGTCAACGCTGGTGATGATGCTGTGGAAGCCGATTAGCTGAAGGAGGAGAAAACCGGTGGATATTTAACACTGATGATGAAAAGTGTAGATCCATAGCGGTGACTAGTGAAGATGAAGAATGAAAAGACTGAAGAGGACGAAAAAGAGGACGAGGAGATGAAGGAAGAACCTTCATTACTGTCGGGGATCTCATCCTTCCTTCCTGTTTCTCACCCTTTTCCTTCACAAGTGTACGAAGGCAAGCTCAATCTGGACTGATAGCAATAACAAAAGATGCAAGAAAGCTGTTTAGCTCGACCTACTTTTTTCCATCCAAATCTTGTACGTCTGTTATTTTTTTTTTAAAAAAATTATTTAATTAATTTAATTTATCTCTTTAGCATTAAATATTTGACAGTGGGCAATGTAGCACTATAGCCCTATTTTGCATTAGGGATGTCAGCGTCAGAGTTGTGCTTCACGGGTTTGATTGGGTTTTGCACTTTTGCTTGCTTCACCTCACTTATCCAAATAAAATAAAAAGATTAAGGAAAATTATATTAATAAAGAGAGGCTTGGGTTGATAGAGATTTAGGGCGGGGAGTGTGACATTTTTTTGTTGGGCTTAATTAGGAGGGTAAATGAATAAAAAATACGCATGTGCTTTATATTTAGGAGTGCCCAACATTATATGTTTTTTTAGGAGCAAAAATATACACGTGGGTACCATCTTGGAGTAAAAGTCATATTCCACCGTTACGTTGTTGTTCACCGTGTTGAAAAAGAAAGAGATGAAGTGAACAGTAACAAAACGGTGAGATATAACTTTTATTTCAAAATGGTAACCACATATATGTTTTCGCTCAAAAAAAAATCATATGGTGCTGGGCGCTCCCGGGGATAAAGCACATGTATATTTTTGCTTCTTTACCCTAATTAGGCTGGTAGGGAAGTAAAACATGCATAATTATTTTAATTATAAACATTATTATCTATTTTAATTAAATTATAATTTATAATTAATCTAGGTCTAATTCTAGTCTGACCCATTAACCTAGTATCTTCACCGGTTCAATGACTGGTGTGGGTTTCAGAACATTAGCTGCAATTTCCTTTTGATCCCCTGGTTTAAATTGCAGAGTTTTTACCAACATTTATTGAGAATAAGTGAAAAGGGACTTACTCTCTCTTCATCATAAATGCACACCAATTAGTCTAAAAAGAGATACAAAATCATAATTAGACTCCATAATGAACATAGAATTGAGGGCGTTACACACTCATACAAGAAACACATAATTGGCTTGTTGGATGGTGAGGGCACATCTCATCAAGAAAAAACAGTTTCATAGTCAAGATTTCAATTTTCTTTTTAAAACTTTTCCTTTCTTTAATATCAATAGTTAGTTATTCGTTTATAATGGGAGGCAAATAATTTTAATATATTCCTAAAGGTTTTTTAGGTTAAAAAATACATTAGTTGCTCTTAAATTATTATAAAATGCTATGTATATTAAAATATAGATTATTATTCGTATAATGGATTAGATCGTTCCTCGACAACATCTCCATAGCCACGTACCCACCACTCTCCTCGCCCCACCAAGCAATGAGATCTATCTACCTCCCGCAGCTGCTTCAGTTGGAGAAACTTTATGCGACCAAGAATCCAATTAAGAAGATTTTTGTTTATAAGTCTTGGCAAACTCCATGCATCGTATGCATTCGATATGAATAAATTATTGGAAAAAATTTCTAAGCCATTGGATATGATGAAGATGCATGGCGGAATTTCGAGCGAGTATGTTTCAGAACAGCTGAGTTGCGCTTGGTGCATTGGAAAAACATAATATCATGAAGTTATTTCACGTTACAGTTCATGCACGAACCCGACGTCCTAACCCGAGATTCGTGTTCCGGTTCAACGGTGAACAAGCGTACAGACCTCAAATGACTCAAACCCCCAAGGTAGTGCGAAGCAGCCCGTATTCACATGCAGATTTAGTTTCAATTAAGGTGAGTGGCTTACAAGTTTTTTGGTTTGGTAATTGTGGATTGGAGATCTGAATGTCAAAAGAGTGCACTAAAGAGCTTCAAGAAGAAGCGACGACATAAAATGAATGTGTCATCGTCGGATGGAAGCTTTTTTCCTTCAATAAGTTAAAACGACATTAAGATGTGTTAACTTAGGGGTGCAAATTATTTCATTTTTAACACATCAAGAACAAAATTATACCACTAAATACTTTAGTACGTTGAATGGATTTTGGAGAATAGTTTAGGATGCTCGGTACTACTCCGTAACTCTTATATCTATATTAAAATATATGGCATATATTTTCCAAAATCAAAAATTCAATGATAAATGCGTTTATTTCATATAAATATTCTTGTACTTAGTAACCCGAATGCGAGGGTGCAATAAGATAAAACAGTTTGACTGTCATAATGAGGTTTGTTTGAAACTTTGAATGTACAACTGCTAGAAGTCAAGAATATTAAGAAAAGGAAAAAAAAAAAAAAAAAGCCTATTGTACATTTTTTATCCTTTAAGTTTATAAGATGTTAGTCTATAAAAAGTATTTTTAGTCCTTAAAACTTAACACAATTAATGTTACTAAAGGAAAATATTAAATAATCAAAGTTAAATGGTAACTGAGTAAAAATATGATTTTAATTAAAATAATGTTATGAAAAAAAAAATCGATTCTTAGACCATTTTTCTCCTCCTCCTGCTCTCCCTCTATTACTGTTGTAGAGTATTGCACATAACAATTAGAATCTGAATCTTTTACGAAATTTAACCTTGCTTTGTCAATATCATACAATCACCACTTAACTTTGCTTAGTCAGCATTTTTCGTTAGTAATAATGACAATGTTAAATTTCAAAGACTAAAAATGAACTTTATAAACTTAAATGATTAAAATAAAACCTCATGTAAACTTAAATGACAAAATTCTTATTCTAGCACATATATATATGTGTGTGTGTGTCTGTAATTTATTGATTTTATAAAAAAATATTTTTTTGGCAAATATAAAGGTTTAAATAATTACTAGCTCTGTTTGGGTTAGCGGTAGAAGCGGTAGCTTGAAAGTTATTTGACTTTTATAAAAAGCCAAGTAGGAAAAAAGTCAGGTTAACTTAACTGATATGTGTTTAGATTGCGTGTTTGGCTTTTTGTAGAAGTGGTTTTTTTCTAACTGAAGAGTGTTTTGATTATTATTTGAAAAGTCAGTTGAGATGGAAAATGACTGAAAATGACATGAATTATATTGAAACTATAAATACATATTAGTTGTATATATTGAATTAATGGAAATTTTAATTTTAATTTTAATTTGAAAAAAAAATAAACAATAAAAACCTTAATTAAATATATTTAATTGATAAAATTGTTTATAAAATAATACATTAATTTCTCCGATTGTTATACCTACTGTTATCCCTGACAAGTTTCTCTCTGATTCTATCACGGAGATGATTCTCTCTGCTATCCCTACAAAAATTGGCTTGTAGAATGCACCATAATGCATACAACGTGTAAATAACCAGAGCATATGGCTAACAAGTTTGAGAAACCCCCTCCCCCAAGTTTTCTTTTTTCCCCAAGTAAACTTTGCCCGTGCTTATTCTCAAACATAGTAACCCGTAAAATTAATTTCATTTTGTGCGCTGAAGATTCAAAAAATTTTGGGAGTTGACTAAAATTAATTTGCTACTAAGGGCGATAACTGAAATTTTCCATATTTAGTTTTGACAATCATCACCCTTAATGTCTAGATTTAAGTTTTTTATTTTTATATTTTTAACAAATTATTTTATTATGTACATATTCTAAAATAGAAATAAACTTTTAGTTGCCACTTTTTTGTAATAAAATCATTTATATTTAGAATTTCTTAGTTAAAAATTTTAATTATGAATAGTTAAAATTATATTTGGACAGTACGAATCTCTCCTCAATTATAAGCACTGCATGAGAGATCATGGATGTAAATTTATTATAGGGTTAAGGTGCAAAAATACACATGAGCTTTTTTTTCAGGAGTACCCAGCACCACGTGTTTTTTCTTGGAGCAAAAATACACATGTGGTTACCATTTTGAAGCAAAAGTCGCATCCCACCGTTAAGTTACTGTTCACTGTGATGGGAGAAAAAGAGATGAAGTGAACAGTAACATAACGACGATGAACAATAACTTAAAGGTGGGATGTGACTTTTGTTCCAAAATGGTAATCATGTGTGTATTTTTGCTCCTAAAAAAAGTACGTGGTGTTGGGCGCTCCTGGGAAAAAAGCTTATGTGTATTTTTGCACTTTAACCCTTTATTATAAAAAGATAATAAATAATATATATTTGATGGGAGTAAAATAAAGAGACCGGTTTAAATTATAATTTAATTATGATTAGTGCAAAAAAAAAAAGCTTTAAGACTGCTTCATTTAAACCAGATTATAGAGAATCAGGTCTTAAAAGTATGATCGATGACAGTTTTGTAAATATAAAGAACTTTTAAGACCGGATTATAAAAGATTCGATCTTAAAAGTATGACCGGTGATAATTTTGTAAATATTTTGAGAAGACACCGATCAGAGATAAGTCTGAGAATGTGATGCTTTATTCTTTTGTTTAATTGGAATTATATACTCTAACATCCCAAATTTTGGGATTTATAAATTGGAAATATTATATAAAGAAGATTATGATGAAAAATTTGACCTTAAGGAATTTTAAAATTTTAAAATTGGAATTTAAAGGCTTATTTTCCCAAAATTAAGGATAATTAATTAGGAAATAAATTTTGGCTCAAACATTTTAAAGACAATATTGTGGCTAAAAGAAATAAATTGGGATAAATATGGGGTGCAACTCACATACTTCCTATATTCTTAATAAATAAATGAATAAAAAGTAGTTAGCCCATATATCACGTTCAATCACATACATGCATTCTTCAGCCCATATATCACGATCAATCAGATACATGCAACTTGCCTTAATAACTTACTTTAGGTATATGCATAAAATAACGTGCAACTTGCTGTTTGGGTTAAGGGAAGTGGCAGAAAATTGATTCTGAAATAGGAAACTGATAAAGGGTTGTAATGGTGTTTTGCATGCATGTCGATTCTGGAGTTGTTTTTGACGTTTTAGGTTCTGTCTGTGATAGGAATCGAACCTGAGTCTCTCTTTTGCTGAATGTAGTGCCTATTTCACTAATGGAAAGGTATGAGGAAGTACAAGTGGTTGCAAATGTATTACATAAGTGTTGCTTAGATTGTTTAATGCTGAAACCATGATAACCGTAAGTACCATTGGGTGGTTGCATGCATTTGGTTACTCTGTTTTATTAAGGTCAGAAACGGGTCTTTCAGATTTGAGAGAGTGGAGGACGTTCCTGTTGTGTTTGGTCTAAAGAAATCTAGAAATATATGAGTATACATGTTGGAAGTTGTATAGTCATGTGTTTCTGAAAATGAATTTTTGCAAACAGAACACTAATCTTTAAGTAAGATAATGACAGAGCAATTGAGCTCCTCTAACCATGAAATTTTGTGGGTAATTAGTACACATCATGAACTTTAAAATGAGCTTTGGTTCACCTCAAAAGGAGGTCAGTAGCTCAAGTTATGATTTTTAGAAATTGAGATAAAATCTGAAAACGTTTTTGGTATCATTCTGGAGTCAGCAAATACATGGCATTTCGGGATAGGTAAACAAACTTAAAAAATTATGAAAATTTTCATATGTGTATTAGACACATAGAGCTTTAATTTGATAGGCAATTTGTTATATTTCGATAAGTATACAAATAGTTATGAATTTTGGAAAATAGGTTCCAAATTTGAAACTGTTTCTGAACAGAGACTACAATTTTGAGATCTGGGAATAAATAACATGTGATAACACAATGAAACCAATTTTCATAGAAACTAGACTCGTCAAGGAGTTCATAGAATTTTGAACCACTTAAATCCTATTCCTAGAACTCTAGATATTAATTTTTGAAGTTGAGCTATGAAAACTGTTAAGTTTGTGTTCCCAGATTGGATAGTGCTTGTACTTTCGAAATTTTGGGAATTTTTCTCAGCCATAAATCAACTTGGTGACTTTAGTTTATGGAAATAAACTTATCCAAGAATAAATAGAAATTGGAATCACTCCATTTAGAGTTATATAGATAAACTTATAAATTTTCCAAATACTCATAAAAATCGAAGGTTAATTGTTTATAAGTCTTAGAATAGTCACCTAAGTTGCTAATTGTATTTAACCTTCAAAGTAAAGGTTTCTTTGGATAAATTAAAAGGTTAGATGGCTGAGGATATATTTATTTCAATAAAATATAGAATTCAGAATAAAGGATAACAAACTGAAGTGAATAAAAATGGTAAGTTTTATGGGTCGGTAAGCATAATCTTAATGTTGCTATTAAGATTAAATTGAGTAATGACCCGTCTCCAAATATTATAGGATTTAGACACTTGCGTTGAGCTCTTGGATTAGGAGCAGTGTTATAATAGTTAGCTTTGACGAGATGTAACCACTTTCCACTTATCATGTATATTAATATGTTGTTTGTGAATATTTTGTTAGATAATTATGAATATTTTAGTAGAAATATCCTTGTGGAACATTATGATATGAATTATGAAATATATGCCTATATTTATTTATGTATAAGAATTGGGAATTGAGATATTATGACATGTTTATGAGAATTATTAAATAGCATGATATGAATGTGAAAATCTTGAAAAAGCTCCTATTGAGTTATTCATGACAATTATGGAAATGGTTGAATTGGGAAGAAATGGAGTAGTTATTTCACCACGTGATGAGGCCTCCATTGTGCACAATGGTTGGCTTTTTATTATCCCATCGGTTTAATGAGGGACTAGCCCACCAATTTAAGAGGGCTTACGACACTCACTAGATTAAAGTGGGGAAAAAATCGATGGTCTGACGTAGGTGCTCTGAGGATTTTGCCCAGTTCTAATCACTTAACCAGTGAGCTTTTGTGTAACCAGTAACATGGGTGTGACTTAGTCCATGGGTCTAGTCGGAGGAAATAAGACGGTTCGGTTGGAGTGAGGAGAGGTATATTGGGAATTGTACTAATGAGAAATTGTAACACCTATTTTATGATACGTCATTTATGATATGAAATTTCATGATGTGGATATTAGTGAATTGTGTTTTTAATATTTGGATATATATAAATTGTTTCACTTGGCACCTCACTAGCACCTATATTATTGGTAATAAGTTGGATTGATGATTACCACATTTTCAGGTGATAATTCCTGTCCAGGTCCATCAAGGAAGGCCTCGGAAGTTTAGACTACTCTGTTAAAAGTAGTGCTTCTGTCTTTTTGAGTTTATGTTGAATGATTGTATATTGTCACTTTATGACTCATTATGCATGCTCTGACATATTTTGAAGATTTTAATTACTGCTTAAATCCTATTATGTGACTACTCTAATTAATATTATATGTTTATCTCGTTAATCAAACGGAGAACATTTCATATACAAATGCTAATAAACAAATAATCTTCTGACCTAGACAGTTCCTATAATTTAGGGATTACAATCAGGAATATAATTACAAAATTCAAAAAACCATAATCTGCTAACTTAATTCCTAAAATCTCCCTAACAACTTAATTAAGATAATTGCATAATATAATCTAGGGATTATAATCAGGAATATAATTATGAAATTCAAAAAACCATAATCTCCTAACTTAATTCCTAAAATCTTTCTAACAACTTAATTAAGATAATTGCGTAATATAATTGTATATACTAACTAATTAAATCTGAACTTCCAACAAATATATAGAACACTTTTAAGACCGGATTATAAAAGATTTGGTCTTAAAAGTATGACGGGTGGTAATTTCGTAAATATATAGAACACTTTTAAGACTATATTATAAAATATCTGGTCTTAAAAGTATGACCGCTGGCAATTTCGTGAATATATAGAACACTTTTAAGACCAGATTATAAAGGATTCGGTTTTTACAAACAACCGGTTTTAAAAGTGTTAAAAAAAAACTAAATTCGCTAAACTCGTTAAGTTCGTGAGTGTACTTATCTTCTTGGTGATATAACATTTACTAAATTATAGATTCAACAAGTGTCCCAAGAGCCTCACGGGTCAAATCCTCAGCAAGAATGACATCATCTTCCTCTAACCTACTCACAATCTTCATAAGTTGTCCTAAGAGCTACACAATCAAATCCTTGGCAACGTTGGCAGTGAGATGCTTCGAGGGTTTTGCGATAACATCAACTCCAATCCTTAGCAATAGCGCAAGCGTACTACTTCGAGGATTCTAGATGATGACGGCTCCTTCCTCTTCAATCTATGGCTGCTCCCACGCCGCCTTCCCACATGTCCAACTTAAAATCAAACCCTGATCTCTTCTCGCTTAAGTCTATTTGCTCCTACCTTGAATGCTCTTGCTCAAATCTAGACTTCGATTTTGGTTGCTTGAAGCTTTGCCAGTATTGACAAGAGGATCTTGCTCAGATTTAGTTGCTTTAAGCTTGTGATTTTTTTGTAGATCTAGACTTTAATTTCACCTTTGATTTTATATTAATTCAAATTCGATTTCCATGGTGAATGATTTCTATTTCTTATTATGTTTTTTTTTTATTTCTAGACTTTGTATTCATCTTTTTTATTTTTCTTGTTGGTGTTGCTTCCAATCTTCTCTTAGTTTTTTGTCGTTGATGACGGAGGGACATTCAAAATGTTGCCAGATCTAGTGATTTGGGACCGGTTGTTTCATTTGGGTTTTTTTTATTAATATATTGAAACATTTTTAAGACCGGATATTTCAAAAGTTCGGTCTAAATTTTTAAGACCGGTCGTTCGTCCGGTCTTAAAAGTTATAGACTTTTAAGACCGCCTGGAACAAGATCAGTCACAAATCCAGTCTTACAAGACGTTTTTTGTCCGGTCTTAAAAGACTTTTTTGTACTAGTATGACAATAAATGATTTATTCTTTTTAAGACAAAAAAATATTGTTGAGAGATAATGAGTAACATATAATAAAGACCACCCTATAAAAAAGAATATTCTGTTTAGACGTGGGGAAGTACATGAACTACATTATATCCCTATATTAACATTTATGACATATATTTTTCAAAATAAAAAAGTCAATTAAATGCACTTAGTACATATAAATGTTTTTGTACTTAATAACTCATATTCATGAATGGGAGCGTAAGATAAGATGAATCTGTTTATGAGAGCCATAATATCATGTGGTTTTGAAACTTTGAAGATCTAGAAGTCATAATTATTCATAAAATGTGATATTAATATTTTCAACGAAACTGATATTGCATTGCACTAATCGAGGTACATGCGTAGTATAAATAGCCAGTCAGTTAGCAATATGGACGCAACATTATTAGCAGAAAGCAACTTATCAAATTAAGTAGTCATATATAATATAATGGCTTCTGCAAAACCTCTCTATGTGATCATGTTTTTCATCGTTCTCATGTTATCATCATCAGGTTTGCTTCTTTGTTGTATTGTTTTGTTCTGTTGGTCGGTTAATTAGATGTTATATCACTTTTAATAACAAAGCATTACTTGTGTTATATATATAATATTATGAATTATATTATTCAGGGAATATGGAAGTGAGTGGCCAAGCGTGCTGCAGCAGCTATGTAGCACCACATTGTGACAATTACGAGTGCAACGCAAGTTGCCAAATTAATTGCAAAGGAGGAGAATGCAAATTTGTTAATGCAAATTCATATTGTCACTGTTTTTGTTGAGTTCTTAGAATCTTTATGGCCAAAATCACTAATTGCAGGCACCATGCACCAAGCTGTTTAATTGATTGCTCCAGGCAATTTCTTTCTACCAACAATTATCTACCTTCTCCTCAATAAAGATTTAGACATTTGATGTTATATATATATCTCTCTCTCTATATATATATACATATATACATCTCTCTCTCTCTCTCTCTCTGAGGACTACAAGGTCACAATAAAAATATGTTAGGGTCATGTAACCCAACTAACTTCATCCATCTCTCTTACTCCTCTGGTTCATAATAGTATAGGGTATTTAATTAATTCACTGAAAGCAAGAAATGATAGTTAACTTATTTAATATGTCATAAATTCAAATTCTTTTCCACTTTTATCTTTATTAGAAGATGTGTTTGATAATTTAAAAAGGGGGTAAAATTGGAAATGGACATTAATTTTATTAAGTGGTTAATACCACTTTTCGTGCCTGAAATCTTACTCAATTTTAGTTTTGGTCCCTTAACTTTGAAATAGCTGATTTTAATCCTTCAAGTTTATTCCATATATAACAGTTGGTCCTTGAAGTTTGAAAATGACTTGAGGTTGCATTTGATGGTGTTAATTTATCCTATTTGACACTAATTAATTCCATTAAATTAGCTTATGTGGCAAACTTGATTTCTCTACTACCATCCTTGCCAAGTCCCCTCTTTAGGGACCAATTGTTATAAATGGAGTAAACTTAAACGACTAAAACCATTAGTTTCAAATTTGATGTGCCAAAATCAAAATTGAGTGAAATTTTAAGGACTAAAAGTGGTGTTAACCCTTTAATTAATTACAAGGAAAAAATGACAAATCAGCATTAATTATCTTATAAGTGACTTATATTTTAGATCAAACTATTCATCTAAAAGCATCATGTAGACCAGATGCAGTATGATTTTTTTAAAAGGTGTAATGGATGGGTGAGTTATGAATCCGAAAATTTTTTTTTTAAACAAAAAGGTAACGACAAAAATATGTGTAGATTAAACTACACATAAACAATCAAAATATCCAGCACCCTTAATGAATTCTAGATGTAGGATCCATGTAATTAATAATGGACATGTTGAGCTGATCAATATCAATCACTGTAAATTATTCACTTTTCTTAAAGCAGAGTAAAAATTGATGAATGATGAATCTATGTCTTTGATAATACTTGCAAGCGGATAAAAATCGTTTTGAATATGGTGAGGGTTTTGAGGTAACCAGGTTTTTTTTCCCCAAAAAAACCCTTTACCCAGCTGTCATGATCATATTGGATGAAATAACCCCACCACAAGTGACACACATTTTTTTTTTTTTTGGCCAACACAAGTGACACACATTAATCCTCCATAATTGACTAAAGTTATGGCTCTTTTGGATTGTAATTAAGATGGCCAGATTGCCAGAACGTGCGGTTTTGAAGAAAAAGCTCGTTGACGTTATTTTTTTTGGGAAGATTCCTTTCGGGCCTAAGTTATAAAAATATTGTTGAAAAAGGTCTAAAGAAAAGTCACATGTCAAAAAAGACTCTAGAATATTTTTTGGTATTATTTCAAGAAACGTTAACAACTATATCAATACACCATTAATAACTAAATTAGTCCAGTTAACAACTATATCGGTACCTATGAATTACTACATTTTTCTAAAATAATACTGTAAAACACCCTGGGCCTTTTTTAATATAGGGCTTCTCTTTAAACCTTTTTTGATAATATTTTTATAACTTGAATCTTGATAGAGATGTTTCCATTTTTTTATGTTTGGTCTAGCGTTGGTTGTAATAAACTTTTGAACCAAAATTATTTTGACATATATAATATTATATACTATTATATATACACACACATTTTATAAAAATTATATCATTTTCAGTTATTTTAAGTTTAAACCTATTTTTCCCTATATCATTTAAATAAAGTTTAGTTTGTAAAACAGATTTCCTTAAAAAATACATCTAAACATAAATTACATTACACTAACTCATTTTTATTCTAATTTCAGTTTTTTAAAAGTCAATTAAAATAAAAGTCACTTTTCTCAACTAATCCAAACAAACAAATAATGGCATAACCAACTTGAGGCGATGTATCTCCATATTAATGCATTTGTCTTTGATTTGATACAAAAACAAAGGTTCATATATGTTGACCTCTAGCTTGAGATCATCATTGACTCCATATAGTATTGCGAAAGCTAAAACTCGGTCTAATATTAACTCTTTGCAACCCAATTCCTACTTTTAACCATTTAAAATTTTACTTTCTACGTTTCATGAAATATATCAATTTATTTTTTAGAATATAGGGACTAATATAAGTATTAAACTATAAAAACTGAGTTTTATTGAGTCAAAGTTTAAGAAGTGTATTAGAATTGAATCATAATTATAAGGATGAAAAGATTAATTTTGTTTTATATTTTTCCTCATCCATGTTATAAAGCACTTTCTTAAAAAAAAAAAAAAAAAACGTTGTCCCTGTTAGTAATAATATTAAATCTGTTAAGACTATCCCTATTTAAATTTGTTTGAAAATGTTATTACAACCTATTTAAATTATGAATTACATTTTGAGGATGTGGAAAAGGAGGAACAGGTTGTTACAGCTCGATACCGCCAAGACTATTGCATGGGAAGAGTAAAAAGGAGAAATTCAAATGAAATGAATGGAGGCCAATTCGGCTTTCTAGACAAGCTAGTCCCGCCAATCTTACATCTCTTATTTGCGGACGACATTATCCTATTTTTGAAAGCATCTAGCTGCAAGTGTAGGCTTAATTCGAGAGTGCTTAGATTACGTTAGCAAGTACTCAGGTCTCAAGGTAAACCCTTCTCAGATTCGTGTCTTATTCTCTAGTAATGTGAATCATAACATATGCATGGAGATTAGCAATATAGGTTCTTAAAATAAAACTATTTGAAAAGTTGATTTTGATCATACATATGAGACATACTTTTCAAATTTTTTCTAATTTATCTCTATTGATACCGTTTTAACAATGATCAAGTCAAAGAGAAAATGAAAGAATTAAGGAATATGACTAGCATGTTTTAAAAAATACATATCATAATAATTAACTTAACTAAATTTAGTGATCTAATTAAATTAAGTAAATACATCTTATATTATGAATCAAAAGAACTAAGTTTTACTCTAGTGGCCAACCTAGCTAGGCAAATGTGTTGGCATTGCCTTTCATCACAAGTTAAGAAGAACACATGCATTCCAGTATGTTTGTGTCATGCAAACCTCACGTCCCTACGAATCTGTGCGAGATTCTCACTTCAACGAGAGGTTTTCATTTTGTAATGCAGATTCCTAATGAACCCACAGGTGTTTGTTTTTTTTTTTTTTTTGATATAAAGAAAGTTTTGGAGGGGTTCGACACCAGTCTCCCATCAAAGCCAGGGCACGGCCCCGGGCTCTATGAGTACTTACTGAAGACTTACGAGATCTTTTACCAAAGGAGTCTCAGCGACGACAAAGGGAATCGAACCATGACTCAAAGACTTAGTCCTGAAACCCTTACCATCTGTGTCAACTCTCATTGACTATGTCTGTTGAGGCGTCTAACTTTGTTTTATATATATTAGAAAAAAAGAGAGTAAATATTGACTTGTTTTAATAATGGTTAAATGGGAAAAGGAAAGATAGTGCGTGTATTAAAAAAGGCCTAAATAAAGGGATGGACGAGCACGGATTTGGGTGCTGTTGGATTGTGGGGCCCAGGTGCCCAGCATATACTAGCATATTTAGCTGGAAAAATTTCAGTTAGCTCCCACCCAATCAAATTAATTTCAGTCAATCCCAAATTAATTTTTTTTTTACCAAAAAAAAAAATTCAGTCAATCCCAAAAATTTTTGAAACTTTATTATACCTCTACAATCAAAATGGAATTAATTTTTCCGGGAGAAAAGACAATGATGTATCTTATAAATACCCACATTTGTCTTATGAACTTCCATATTTGTCTTGTAAATGCAAAAATATTTTCAATTCCCTAGATTCTTTGTATCCCTTTATTTATCTTGTAAATATCTTTAATTGTCTAGCAAATGCTTATATTTATCTTGTAAATAGCCAAAATGTTTTTAACTCCCAAGATTCTTATCAATCCATTTATTTATCTTGTAAATATTATTATTTGTTTTGTAAATAATGTTCATACTTGTCTAGTGAATTTTTATATTTGTCTTATAAATTAAATTATTAAAATGTTCTTAATTCCTAATATTCTTTCAAATCCCTTTATTTGTCTTGTAAATCTCTTTCTTTATATTGTAAATGATCTTCTGGAAAAAAAAAACATAAAAGAAGGGCATTATTGTCTTTTCACCTAAAAAATTAATTTCATTTTGATCATGGAGTACGGTGAAGTTTCAGAAAATTTTGAAGGTTGACTGAAATTAATTTACTAAGGGAGATAACTAAAATTTTCCATATTTAGTTTTAACAATCATCACCCTTACTGTCTAGATTTAAGTTTTTCACTTTTATATTTTAAAAAAATTATTTTATTATGTGCATATTCTAAAATAAAGATAAACTTTTAGCTGTCACTTTTTTGTAATAAAATCATTTATATTTAGACTTTATTAGTTAAAAATTTTAATTTTGAATAGTTAAAATTATATTTGGACAGTACAAATCTCACCCCGATTATAAGCACTG
The DNA here is from genome assembly GCA_037074495.1 of Acacia confusa. Classification (NCBI taxonomy): domain Eukaryota; kingdom Viridiplantae; phylum Streptophyta; class Magnoliopsida; order Fabales; family Fabaceae; genus Acacia; species Acacia confusa. Next base: position 6,243,444 of record CM073504.1, on the reverse strand, counting down.
CAATGGATGTAAATTTATTGTAGAAAGATAATGAATAATATATATCTAATGGGGGTAAAAATGAAATGGCCGGATTAAATTTTAAGACAAAAAATGATTTATTCCTTTTAAGACAAAATTATTGTAGAGAGATAATGAGTAACATATAATAAGGACCATCTCTATAGAAAAGAATGTTCATTTTTTTTAGACGTGGGGAAATACATGCACTACATTATATCCCTATATTAACATTTATGACATATATTTTTTAAAAATTAAAAGTCAAATAAATGCACTTAGTACATATAAATGTTTGTGTAATAATTAGTAGTATAAAAATATTCCTATAATTAGGACTAGAGGTGGTAATAATTAAGGATCTCCTTTATGAGAAAGAATTTTATTATTTAGACGTGGAGAAATACATGAACCACATTATATCCCTATATTAACATTTATGACATATATTTTTCAAAATAAAAAAAGTCAAATAAATGCACTTAGTACATATAAATGTTTGAGTAATAATTAGTAGTATAAAAATGTTCCTATAATTAGGACTAGAGGTAGTAATAATTAAGGATCTCCTTTATGAGAAAGGATGTTATTATTTAGACGTGGAGAAATACATGAACCACATTATATCCCTATATTAACATTTATGACATATATTTTTCAAAATAAAAAAGTCAAATAAATGCACTTAGTACATATAAATGTTTGTGTAATAATTAGTAGTATAAAAATGTTCCTATAATTAGGACTAGAGGTAGTAATAATTAAGGATCTCCTTTATGAGAAAGAATGTTATTATTTAGACGTGGAGAAATACATGAACCACATTATATCCCTATATTAACATTTATGACATATATTTTTAAAAATAAAAAAATTCAAATAAATGCACTTAGTGCATATAAATGTTTTTGTCCTTAATAACTCATATTCATGAATGGGAGCGTAAGATAAGATGAATCATGAGAGCCATAATATCTAGTGGTTTTTGAAACTTTGAAGAGCGAGAAGTCATAATTATTCATAAAATGTGATATTAATATTTACAACAAAACTGATATTGCATTGTACTAATCGAGGTACATGCGTAGTATAAATAGCCAGTCAGTTAGCAATATGGTCGCAACATTATTAGCAGAAAGTAATTTATCAAATTAAGTATTCATATATAAATATAATGGCTTCTGCAAAACTCTCTATGTGATCATGTTTTTCATCGTTCTCATGTTATCATCATCAGGTTTGCTTCTTTGTTGTATTGTTTTGTTCTGTTGGTCGGTTAATTAGATGTTATATATATATCACTTTTAATAATAAAGCATTAATTGTGTTATATATATATATATATATATATATATATATATATATATATATATATATATGAATTATATTATTCAGGGAATATGGAAGTGAGTGGTCAAGCTTGCTGCAGCAGCTATGTAGCACCAAACTGTGACAATAACGAGTGCAACGCAAGTTGCCAAATTAATTGCAAAGGAGGAGAATGCAAATTTGTTAATGCAAATTCATATTGTCACTGTTTTTGTTAAGTTCTTAGAATCTTTATGGCCAAAATCAACAATCGCAGGCACCATTAGGTGTGGAAATAGGCTAGGTTAGGCTAGGCTTTAACTAAATAGGTTTGGGCCTGCGATGGAAATCCTAGGACTGAGTCTGTGAGTAGGCTTTTTTTTAGGCCTAAGCCTGAGCCTTTTGCAGGCCTGACAAGGCCTGAAGCCTATTTAAAGGCATATTTAAAATGTAGGTCTTTATATAGTCTTAAAGTATATGTATCTTAGTCCATATATAATCCATCAAGCCTATTTAAATGCTTACGTTATGTCTAAAAAGTTTAAGGATTCATTCTCATAAGAAATAAAATAGTTAGTAAGTGAAAGAAAATAACCCCTAGTACCAGCAATTATTTGAGCAGGTAGAGAATAAGAAAAATCAATCATTTATTGACTAAAAAGATATATATTTTAAAATCAATCAAGTACGACAAGTGTCATATAAAACTAGATTTTACCTCTCATTTTTCTTGTAGAAAATGAGACAAACTTCTCCTATTTGGATAATTTTTATTTGGGCATCACTAAAATTAACTTACTACAATTTCTATGTTACATTAAATGACATAAATCAAGGGAGGAGTAGTGAGCTAGCATTGACACATCGAGCGATCAAAAAGAAGTGAAGTAGATGTGATGAATTGATGAATGAAAATATTAAACTCATTGATAAATAGAGAAATGTAAGATTTAAGAGTAAGAATAAGTTATTAATTTTATAAATAATCTATAAAGTTAATTTAGATTAAATTATATGTGACTATGCATAATAAAACATTTAAAAAAAAATCTAAATAGGCCAGGCCTGTAGGCCTGAAGGCTAGGCCTTATGAAAATAGGCCTGACCTGTTTACCTAAATAGGCCTAACGATAAGCCTAAGTCTGAGCCTGACCTATTTACTAAATAGGCCAGACTAGGCTTAAAGTAAGCTAAGCTGTAGGCCCTTGATAGGGGTCTGACCTATTTCCACCCCTAGGCACCATCCACCAAGCTGTTTAATTAATTGCTCCAGGCAATTTCTTTCTACCAACAATTATCTACCTTCTCAATAAAGATTTAGACATTTGGTGTCGTATATATATCTCTCTCTCTATACACACACATCTCTCTAACTCTCTCTGGGGACTATAAGGTGACAATAAAAATATGTTGGGGTCATGTTACCCAACTAACATCATCAATCTCTCTTACTCCCTTCGCCCATAATATAGGACACTTAATTAATTCATGAAAAACGAGAAGTGACAATTAACTCATTAAATATGTCATAAATTTAAACTCTTTTCCACTTTTATCCTTATTAGAAAATGTGTTTGAAAATTTAAAAAGTAGGTTATGAGGGAAAACAAAAATTTTTAAAAAAAAAAAGTAGGTAAAATTGGAAATGTGCGTTAATTTAATTAAGGGGTTAATACCACTTTTGGTGCTTGAAATTTTACTCAATGTTGGTTTTTGTCCCTTAACTTTGAAACAGTCAAACTTATTACGTATATAACAGTTGGTCTTTGAAGTTTGAAAAGGACTTGGGTTGCATTTGACTATGTTAGTTTACCTTACGCGACACTTACTAACTTTGTTAAATTAGCTTATGTGGCAAACTTGATTTCTCTACTACCACCCTTCCCAAGTCCCCTCTTTAGGGACCAATTGTTATAAATAGAGTAAATTTGAAAGACTAAAACCACCGGTTTCAAATTTAAAAGGCCAAAATCAAAATTCATCGGTGAAACTTTAAAGACTAAAAGTGGTGTTGACCCTTTTATCAGCTTTAATTATATTATAAATTATATTATAATTAATTACAAAGAAAAAAAAATGAAAAATCAACATTAATTATATTATAAGCGACTTATATTTTGGACCAAACTATCTAAAAGTATCATATATTGTAGACCAAAGGGAGTATGATTTTTTAAAAAAAGGTATAATGCATGGGTGGGTGAGTTATGGGGGGAAAAAAGGTAACGACAAAAATATGTTTAGATTAGACTACACATAAACAATCAAAATATCTAGCACCCTTAATGAATTCTAGATGTAGGATCCAAGTAAATTAATAATGGGCATGTTGAGCAGATCAATATCAATCACTGTAAATTATTCACTTTTCTTAAAGCAGAGTAAAACTTGATGAATCTATGTCTTTTCAATACTTGCAAGCAGAGTAAAAATTATTCACCTTTAAAAAAAAAAAAAAAAACCCTTTACCCAGTTGTCATGATCATATTACCCCACCACAAGTGACACATCAATCCTCTATAATTGACTAAAGTTATTGCTCTTTTGGATTGTAATCCACATTTCATCCTTTTCTTTAGGTCCTTTTCTTTGAAATTTTGTTAGAAAGTTAAGTTTTTTTTTTTTTTTGAGGGGTTGAAAGAGAAAATGCTTATCAAACAATAAAAAATGACCTAACAAGGACCTAAAGCCAAAGACCTAATGTGGATTCGATTAAGATGACTAGAACGTATGGTTTTGAAGAAAAAGCAAGTTGACTTAATTTTTTTGCTTATTACTCCCTCGATCGGTTATCCATATATAATATATTATTTTAACACATATAATATATATACTACTACACACACATTTCATAAAAATTATATCATTTTCAGTTATTTTAAGTCTAAACACACATTTATATATACTAAATAAAGTTTAGTTTGTAAAACGGGTTTTTTGAAAAAATACATCTAAACATAAATAACATTACACTAACTCCTTTTTATTCTAATTTCAGTTTGCAAAAAGTCCATTAAAATAAAATTCACTTTTCTCAACAAATCCAGACAAGCAAATAATGGCATAACCAACTTGAGGCGATGTATCTCCATATTAATGCATTTGTCTTTGATTTGATACAAAAACAAGGGTTCTTACATGTTCACTTCTAGCTTGAGATCATCATTGACTCCATATAGTATTGAGATAGCTAAAACTCGGTCTAATATTAACTCTTTGTAATTCAATCCCTACTTCTAACCATTTAAAATTTTATTTTGTACGTTTCATGAAATATATCAATTTAGAGTCAAAGTTTAAGAACTGTATTACAATTGAGTCATAATTATAAGGATAAAAAGATTAATTTTGTTTTATATTTTTCCTCGTCCATGTTATAATCTTTTTTTTTTTTAAAAAAAACGTAGTCCTTGTTGGTAATAAAATTAAATCTTTTAAGATTATCCCTATTTAAAGTTTGATAATTTTTTTCTCTTCTACATCCTCAAAATGTAATTCATAATTTAAATAGGTTGTAATAACATTTTCAAACAAATTTAATGGTTTAACCATGTTTCTTCAATTTTGATGAAGTGGTTGAAAATGACTTATAATAAAGATTTGACAGATGCACATACATACTCCCTCCCACAATATAAGTCAAGTCACTTCTAGAAAAATGGCTTGATCCACAAGCATGTTTTTTTTTAGCTTTTTAGAAGTACTTTTTTACTATTTAAATGGTAAATAAGTAAGAGAAATTTTGTCTCAACTTTTGGATAAGAGTTTCTAAAACCAAGGTTTGAGGGTTTCTCTCTTCTAATTCGAGAGAAATTAATACTAATTTATCAGTTTTGCCAATGTAGTTAATATTTAAACATGGCTCTTTGTTGACCAAAAAAAAAAAGGCTCTTTGTATTTTTCTCTCCCTCAACCTCATTTAATAGGGGAAAAGTTGGATATTTTTTTTGAATTCATTGCAAATTTAATGAGTTAGTTATCATTTCTTATTAATTATGATAAATTAGTTTAAGTGACTTATATTGTGGTTCTGAAGGAGTATACTAAGTAGTTTCAAGACACTTATGATTTTTTGAATTTGTATTGATGAAAGAATTTCAGGGAATGTGGAAGTAAGTGGTAATAAAGAATGCTGCATAAATCATTACGCACCAAACTGTCAGAATAATGAATGCAACACAAGATGCCAACAAAGTTGCAGAGGAGGAGAAAGCAAATATAGGAATGTACTCACTCTGGTCATTATTATAAGGTACCAACTAACAATTCTCACATACCAATAAAAACAGTTAAAATCAATAAAGTTGTCCTAGAATTTAAGCAATTTCCAATATTACCCCTACTAATTATACTAAATTCTAACATTCTATTAATTATTACTCTCACCCACTACCCTCATTAACTAAGGGTATATATGGAAAAAGATAATTAATGCTCATTGGAAACAAACAAGTGTCTTATAAAAAGAACCAAATGAACTTGCTAGTTGGTGCCTTATAATAAGGACCAGAGGGAGTATTGGATTGCAGACGAGGATAATGCATGTATAAGAAAGTAAAGCACTATTGTCACTGTTTTTGTTAATCCAAGTCTTAGAAATCTTTATGGCACCTTATCCACCAACCTCTTCAATGTCTTAATAAAACAATTAAAATTGGTTAAAAACAAGAAATATGTTTGAAATAAATATTGTTTTTTCCCCCAAAATATGCTATTATTTATTAGGAGACAAGCAAGAGAGGGAAAATGGGTAATAAATGAAGGAAAGTAAGAAAAATAATGTAGAATAGTAAGATTATAAAAGAAAACGATGAGAGAGTTGTAAGAAGTCAACCTTTTAATTAATGTCATATAAATGATTTATGATTCGCAAAGATGGTAAAAAAGTCATTAATGATAGGACTATTTTTTTCATGCTAATTTCATACTCTCATAAAAGGGACCGGAGGGAGTAAATGCTTGTGTGTGGATGTACATGTGGAAACAAAACCCCATTGATGTAGATTAAACAAGATTAATACTCCCTTTGATCCAATTTTTAAGAAGTCTTCTCCAAGATATTTTATGAGCATTAAGTATTTTTTTTTTCTACGGATGCCTAATAAAGGTATTGAGATATAGTAGAAATCAATACGATGATGGAGCTTAACGTGGTTAATAGGAATAATATTAAAAATCACTTGAATTTTTTCTAATAAATTTAATGTCTTTATTTTTATTAGTATGTGTAAATTAATTAAAAACGTGGATAGAAGGGAGTTCATATCAATCAAAACATCACTACGCATGACTATGATGAGCACCATGATGCTAACCACTGTGATGTCATCTGCAGTATTTAAATACAGTTTCAATGGTTAGATTTAAAATTTTTAATTATTTTTTAAATAATAAAGTATACAAACCTTAATATGAAGATTCTTATACTACACGAAGTTTATGTATAACTTGCGTGAGCCTCCCTGGGATTTTTCTGTTGATGATTCTTACCCACAACTTCAAGAAGCTAATGTATATTAAGCATCGGAGGGACCATTTTCTCAGCAAAATTTTTATCACAAGAAAGAACCTACAGTTGCATTAGGGCTTCAAAATGAAGCATTACAAGAGTAAGCACAAAAGAGACGACTATGAAGTGAAGGAGAATGTCATAATAAAATAACCAAAACATCTAAACTAAATCAAATATAAAGCATCGAATCTAAACATATTTTCCTCTGTATTTAGGTTTTGGGTCTTTAATTAATTTTGAATCACCTGCGGGTGTTGTTAGCTGAGCATCAGCTGGACTGAAAACTGCAGAGTGAAGGTTACCATCTTCTAACCACTTTAGGTGGTTCTCCCTGAACTCAATATGTTGGATCCTGGCTGCCTCAGCAATTTCCTCTGTGTAAGGACTTGTCTTCACCATGGTCAACAAAACTCGGCTGTATCGTGTACTAAGAATCTGCTCGGAAGAAGAAATCAGTATGAAACATGGGTGCTCAGGAAAATGGGTTTCTGCAGAATCATCTTCTCTTAGCACAGGATAGAAGAACACAAGCCTGCCCCTGGGAACAAGCATCCGGGCAGCAAGATCAAGCAAATCGTGCACGCACTCAACTAGACTGTAGGCTCCGGTAGATGGTATGTGGTCCGTCCTCTTGTCATCAGGAACAGTATAAGGTTCCACCACCCCCTTGAGCAATTTCCGGCCACCAGATTTGCGACCCCCAGCTCGAACTCCATAAGGAGGGTCACATAATATGGCATCAAATACCTGTAATAGACAGCAAAGTTATGTATGAACAGAAAAAACAGGATGTCAAAAACAACAAAGGAGAAGCTTCCAAGAAGAATTGGGCAAATGATAATTAAAAAGTTCAAAAAGTTGCGCTATTGCAAGTTAGCAAAGTCTTTAAAACCATGTTTTACAGAATAAGCTCCACAACGAACTGGATTGATAGGTCATGCACTCAAAGCTGTTTCTAATCTGAATTCCCAGACTTGGCCACTTCCTGCAACAAATCTCAGTTCAGACTAGGGCAACTGAGATTCAAAGCTGATGGGACAATTCCTGTTTTGCTTTTTCACTGCTGGTATATTTCAAAAAGTGAACTATGAAGAGCATGATATTTGTCTTTGAAGCCAAACGTTGTCAACAAAGTTAGAATTAATGGCACCAGTTCCTTCCTGGAACCAGTGCTTGTCCATATTTTGTTAGCCAACATGACGTTTATCCTAATTCACAGATGCTTCAAGTTCTGACATTGCTCTGAGCCATCAAATAATATTTTAATGTTTTCCTCTCTATCAACCTATTCTGAAATTATTAAGTCATTACATCTTCTTCAGTACAACATCTCATTAGGAAGGCTAATCAAATTTCCAACATGGCATAAAATCTGTATTGAATGCAGTGACTTCAGTACAAACTTTCTGAGTGAGGAATCAGGATCTGTACATATATATATATATTGAAAGTTGTAATATTTTCTAAAAGTTTCCTCATCCCTCGGTAAGCAATTATTCCATATGAACTAAATCCTTTTGCCTCTGGACTACAAGTCTATATCAACTGCCTAACGGAAAAACTGTTCAAGTACAAATGCCAGAGGCCATAGGGTATTTAGCAAGTTTGCGACAATATGAAATGAAACACATTTATTTCCCAATGTCAAGATTTTAAATCTGTGGTTATTTCTTCGGGGAAAAAGGCAAGTTCAGGTAGTGAAGATGTGGTTATAAAATGTTTCATCAAACAAACAGTGCAATTATTATACAAATGAAATCTCCCTTCTTTTTGGACATTTTTCAAATTATTGAGTGAATAAACTATTTTAATTTATAAGTTAAGCACTTGACATAACAGCCAAAGCTTACAAGTAAGATCACAGTGACCCTAATCTAGAAAATATAGGCCCTGTCCTTCCAGTAAACAGAGTCCAGCATCAAGTCCACAGTTCAAAGGGTTCATAAACGAAATTCAGATTAAAGCCAGTCAAGCCCTCACATTATGTACTAAGAGAAAAATTAAGGAATATCAGAGAAAAATATCAAACACCACAAATGTTAAATCAAAATTAGTAATCTGCTTAACATAAAAGGCACAATCACAAAATCTCCATTATCTTTATGATAGAATTGAGAGATGATATAGATCAGTAGCCAAATAAGAAAACAATACAGATTGGACAGAAAATTAATCATGAAGTTATGATATGAAGAAATTATTCCAGAAAATTACCTCTTTTAGCCCTGGACGCCAGGGAGGAAGGTTATTGTCAGCCCTTAATAGACCAATTGGCATAGGCAATCCGTACTACAAAATGCACATTTAAGTTATAAGGTGCATATGACGTAGATTCTTTTATTTAAGCATATTCAGAATTTCAGATATTATGTATGAGTGGTGCTGAATTCAACTGATCAAATGAACATAATGTTCCACACAAACCAAACAATAATAGTAATACCATTTAGCACATTTACCTGCTTAAAATTACTCCAAACGTTACGGTCAGGTCCACGCCCATCACGTACCACCCTAATGTCAATGTCTGCACCCTAAAATGTTTATATCCATGTTAAAGGTATGCTGCTGCACGCACGCATGCATTTCCAGTCTTCAAAGAGCAAAGCCATGTAAATTACAACAAAATAAGTCACCCAAAGAAGAAGAAAGAGAAGCACACCATGGTCATTGCTCCAAAATGGGCAGCAGCAACAAGAATGCTTCCAGTTCCAACAAAAGGGTCATATACCAGTTTCCCTGGTGTAGCTAGTGCTTGGTTGGCCATTAGAAAAGCCATTTCAGCATCCATGGCTGTTGGCCCAAGATAAGTGCGGCTTTTCAATTGATATGTAGGTAAAAGCTTCCTATCGGCACCACCAATTTCACGACCAAAGAAGATTCGCTTTTGGATAATTGGAGGGAGGCCATTATTAGATCCATAATCATCCGTTTCCATTAGCCAGAAGTTGTGATCAGGATTTTTTAACTTAACTTGTCCCTACAAATAAAATGACAGAGAAAGGATACAATTTTGTTAGAGAGACTATAGTCATCATAAATTGTTTGACTTCATAAGCTAAAAAGCAAACAAATCTTTAGAAAGATCTTCATGCCAGCTCAAAATGGGAACCATCATGGGGCAGAGTGAAATTGGCAAGGCTCACGTACAGACAGATAAAGTAGTCTTAAAACTTCAGGGAAATAATGGTAAAAAAATGGTTGATATTAAATAACGTAAAAATTGAATCTTCTCACAGAAGCTATAGTGTAGTTTTCATAAACCAGTTAGATAGTATCATCATTTACAAAATGGCAGTGCTCATCAATGACTCAAAGTTGTGTTTTTAAGGAGTTAACAATAATATATCAAATCATCAATGAAGCAGCCAGAAGCCAGATGCCATGTTACAACAAAAAGTCTTCTCACGAGGTGTGCTACTCAGCAAACAGGCTCTTACAAAAGTGAGTCTCCCATAAGTTCAGTTTTCCGATCTCAAAGAAACTCAACCAACGCTAAACATATAGGAATACGAAGAAACTGAACTCTTTTAAGGAAGGAAAAACAAATAACTGAACCAAAAGATTTCACCAAAAATTTGATGCAAACACAATAAAATTAAAGGAGACTCACCTTGAAAGGAATATATGAAAGTCCTTGAATAAGTTCCTTCTGCTCCTGGAGGCTAATGACCTTCCCAAAGCTATCAACGGTAATCTTGAAAGTGCTATTAGAATTTAAGTATGGAAACTTCCTGTCGTCTGGATATTGCAAGATGGAGTCCTTCAATTCCTCATAATTATCTCCTTCTCCCCACAGCTCATACATTCCCTTTACAAGTATACCTGTAATTTCCGGGGGAAAAAAAAAGAGTCAAACCAAACCACATGACTTATTCACAGCACAAAATTAAACCTTATGAAAATCAGATAAAGGACAATGGGAACAGAGGTGAAAAACCAAAACCCACTTCGATTGGCAATGTTTCGAGCAACGACTTCTGATGGAAGATCGACGAAATGGAAAGGAGAATCTTGGTGATGGTGTAGAGGAAGCCTCCACTGCAAAGATTTGTTTTGGCTGCAAAACTCCTCGTCATTTTGGTTCTCCCCAAAAGCTCCAAAAAGCTCTGCGAGTGATTCCACTTCGGGTTTCCTGTAATCCAATAATCTGTGATAGAATACACACAAATACCACATGGGTGCTTTGTTGTTGCCTTCGTTTATCAAGCACTTCCTGCAAGAGCTCGAAGCAAAGAAGTGGAATATGAACAAATCCCAAGAAGTAAACTAGGCAAGGAACTTTTTTTTTTTTTTTTCTAAAACCCAAAACCCTGAACTTTTAACCGTCCATTTCTAAACTCTCGGTATAAAAGAATGAAAAAGAAATTAGAAATTGTAAAATTTTAAGGGGAGAATGATGAATAAATACGGAATGACATTTTATAACTCTCAAATTTTTGTCAAACATGTCTTGTAATGGATTTAATAAGTTCATTTATCAAGTGTTGTTAAACATGTTTTTCATCTGGAGAATGAACTTGTTATGTACATTATTAAATTTATTAGTCTCATTAATTAACTTGTTATTCTCATTTCGCATTTAGTTAAGACCGTTTTACATTTTATTTATACAATATTCTTCATTGACATTAACATTCCTGATAGACTTCCTAATTTTGTTCATGGTGGTCAAATTTTGGGAACTCATTGACAGCAACAATGCCACAACCACAACCCAAATACCTTAATACTCCCTTACTCTCACTATCATTTAGGTGAGTATGCAACGAATTAAAGACACCCTTGCCGATTTGGTGATAGACTTGAGCTTCTTCATGTGTCCAAGAATAACAAGAGGGCCCGAAGCGTTGATGGGGACATCGAAGATTGTGAGATCAGTGAAGTTCTTGAGACAGGAGAGCTAAACGCCGGAGACCTTGCGGGGCCTTCTGACACAAGTGAAAGAGTGAAGAGAGGCAATAAGTTCAGGAGGGAAGCAAATGGGAGTGATGGGACAATTGAGGAGTTGAAGGGACTAAAGGGTGGAGAGGGATTTGAGGGCAGTGTAGAGAGAACAACGAACATGGAGCAATTAAAGAGGTAGAGAGAGACAATATGGCAAAAGGGTTCAAAGGAGTTGCAAAGAGTGGCATTCAACAAAAGGGTAGTTTGGAGTTTTCTCCAAAATTTCCATATCTCTGATTGCTCCTTATCCCTTTTCTGTCCTTTCACAGGTTTAATGGGCTTCTTTAGGTTTAGGAAATTCACATGGTATTTAAGTGTTATTTTAAAAGCAGAACCACGACCAATATTTTAAATTGGAGTGAAGGAATGGCTCTCTTTGCAAAAGAAAAGCAACACATTTTTGTTTCAAAGGAGGAAGATGATTTACTTACATGAAGCTCCAAAAAGATTGAGAATGTGTTCCCTAGAAATGATGAAAATATACTGGTAGGTCATTGGACGACACTAGTTGATAAAGCTAGTTCTTATAATATGGGTGGCCCACCATTCATTGACAAGCTGAAAGGAATTAGTAACGTGAAAGGAAACCAGGAAGAAGATGATGTAAAAGAGAAAGTATGCCTTGAAGATGATGCTATGTCTAAGAGTTCATTGGAGGCAACAGACCATGAAGGAGATGACTGGAATTGCAAGATAACTGAGAGTCTACAGAGGAAATTTCCAATGTTCCTATTCTCAGGGAAGATGAAGAAGTGATTGGTTAAAGCATGGGGCAAGGCAGTTATTGTTAAATTGCCAGGAAGAACCATTTGTTACAGGGCCTTTGAAAAGAGGTTACAAACAATGTGGGCTAAACGTGGAGTTTTCAACCTGATCAATATCAGGCATGGATACTTTATAGTGAAGTTCACCAACAAGGAGGATTATACAAATGCTCTTATAGGAGGTCTATGGATGTTGTATGACTATTATCTGACTGTTAAGCCATGGGAGGCAAATTTCAGACCTGATAAGGCCAACATTGATACAACTGCGGTATGGGTGAGACTACCCAAGTTACCACTAGAGTGTTATGATGAGGTGGCCTTGATGGTGATTGGGAATAGTATAGGAAAGACGATCAAGGTTGAGTATGAATACTTCATGCTAACTCGGAGGACATTTTGCAAGAATTTTCTAGTCAAGCTGGGAAAACAACTAATGCAAGGTTTCTATGTGGATGGTGAAGAAATCTTCCTTGAATATGAAGGCCTACACCTTTTATGTGCTAATTACGGGAACTATGTTCATCAAAAAGAAACTTGTCTCTAAGGAAAGACTGTAAATGAGGATAGACAAAATGTATCAACTAAGAATGATAAAATGGGGGAGGAGCATAGCCAACAACATTGCATGACGAAGCAATGGAGAATAGTACAAAAAACACGCCGACAAAGGAAGCCAAGGGAGAAACCTGCTAAGATAACTAACCAAAATAAGGTGGGGTCGAGGTTCAGAATTTTAGCTGAGCTAACGAAAACTAATAAGGAGAGTTTTGAGCAAGCAACAGAGACTATATGAAAAGAAGTGGTCCTTGCTTCAAAAGTTAGGAAAAAGGGAACGCATACAACACATACAGAGAGGAAGGACAGAGCAAAAAGGAGTAGTGTGGAGAGGTCAGCTAACAAGAATGAGGTGATTATGGGAGTAGAGGAACATGCATGATATGATATAATATAACATGGCAATCGACGAATGGAGAAAAGAACGAGAGAAATGTCAGAGAATAAGAGGAATCAAACGTTAATGATTACAATGGGGGAAGAATTAGGAAGAACAAATTAGTGGGGGAAGAAGAGGTTGTGAACATAAGGCCCATAAACACTGGCCCAGTGGACATTGATAGAGGTCTTATTACTCTAACCCATGATCCAGGGGAGAGATTCTAAATCCTAAATGGGCTTAACGAGAAGGCAATGGAGAATTGTAGAGTGAGCCCAATGGAGGAGGAAAGGTTGAGCATATACTAGAATGGAGACATAGATTTGTCTATGGTCCCTGAGATGCCTGTGTAACTGGTTTTTTTTTAAAAAAATCATGGTTACTCCTTTAAAATTATGGTATTTTATTGATAAGTTGGAAGACAATCATTGATGGGTCAAAGTCCAGTTTAGTTATATTGGTAGATACAAGATGCTCTCAAGTGTCTAGACTTAGACATCTTCTTCGTCTGGGATTCGATAACAACAAATTAATTCACAGTGTCAGTAGCTCAGGAGGAATTGTGGTGATCTGGAAGAGTAATGCCATCTCTGTATCGGCTCTAGAAGAAGACCAGCAATTCTTTCATTTACGTTGCTCTATAACAGGTATGCTTGATTTCCTTCTTACCTCAGTTTATGCTTTACTGCATTTAAACCTTCGATTAGTCCTCTGGCAAAAATTGAAAGTTCTTTCTATTGGTATATCTATGTCGTGGGTGGTATGGGGTGATTTCGATGATCTTTTGTCGGATTCGGAGAGAATTGGGGGAGCTCAATGCAACCAAGGAAGAATAGATTGGTTCCAAAGACAAGTGTAGGATTGTGAGTTAATTGATCTGGGTGTGTCTGGCCTGAAATTGACATGGAAAGGACCATAGATTAGGGGGTGTAGGAGATTATATGAGTGTCTTGACAGAGCCCTAGCCAATCAAGCAATGATCTCAAGCTTACCGAATTGTATGGTGAGAGTAGTTTCAAGAATCAATTTTTCATATCACAATTCGATCCTTTTGATCATGAGTGTTTCAGATAGAGGTCAAAGACAAAGGCCCTTCAAGTTGGAGGCAATGTGGATGTCACATGAGAATTTCAAAGCTTTTATGAAAGATAGTTGGATTGACGGTGGAGAATTGTAATCAAATATTGATAAAATCCAAAGTGAACTTATGGTATGGAATAGAGAGACTTTTTGGAATGGTGGAAAGACAGAAGAAGGAAATCATTGCTCGTTTAAATGAAATCCAGAAATCCCCTTCATATCCGTACTCGAACTGTGTTAAACGAATTGGAAGAAATCTCCATATGTAGTTAGATGGCTTATCTAAAATGGAGGAACTTAAATAGTTCCAGAAATCAAGAAAAGAGTGGATAGCAAAAGGCGATCGAAACACGAGATACTATCATATTTAAACCAATATGAGAAGAAGGAATAAAGTGGTAACTCTGCAAAATGAAGACCGCGATTGGCGGGAGAAAGAAGAAGAGATCAAAACTATGGTAGTCGAATACTTTAAAGCTATGAGAAGAGACTCAAGAAGAGCCTGAGATATATACAGTGAGCACTTTCCCTATATTAGAACCTTCACATATGGAAACCTTGATAATTCCCCCAACTGTTCTAGAGGTACTTAAAGCTATCAAAAGGATGGGGCCTTATAAAGTTCCAGGTGTAGATGGGTTCCCACCAATTTTTTTTTAGAGAAATTGGGATCTAGTAGGACAAAGCCTCTATCAATTTGTTAAGGGCGCCTTTGAAGGAACAGTGGATATATCTAAGGCAAATCAAACTTTGATTTCTCTCATTCCAAAAACAGATCAACCTCAGAAAGTAGACTACTTCTGTTAAATATCGTTATGCATAGTTCCATACAAATGCATTACAAAATTATTTGCTACAAGACTGAGGAGCATTTTGGAGGATTTAATATCCCCTTTTTAATTGAGCTTTATTCCAGGTAGACACATTCAAAATAGTATAATAGTAGGCCAAGAAATACTCCATAAAATGAAGAAGGGGAAGGGGAAGAAGGGCATTATGGCAATGAAGATCGATCTTGAAAAAACATATGACAACATTAAATGGAGTTTTCTTAAAGAGACTCTAACTGAAGCTGGTTTTCAAGATCAATTTATCAATATTATTATGAATTGTGTGATGAGTTCATCGTTACATGTCTTATGGAATGGAGCTAAAACTGAGTTTTTAAAACCAGGAAGGGGTATTAGACAAGGAGACTCATTATCACCTTTCCTCTTTGTGATGTGTATGGATAAACTTTCACATTTCATTATGGATGAGGTTAGAGAGAATAGATGGAAACCAATCTTGATGACAAGTAAGGGTCTGACGATTTCACATTTGATGTTTGCTGATGACATCTTGTTGTTTGGGGATGCATCGGAGGGACAGGCTAAATGTATAATGGAAGCTCTACATCGTTTCTGTAATATCTTAGGGGAGAAGATTGGCCTTGAAAAATCATGTGTTCTTTTCTCCTAAGGTCTCAACAATGGTTAAAGGAAGAATTAGGAACATCACAGGAATGAAAATTGCAAGTGATATAGGAAGATATTTAGGTTTCCCTTTAACTAGAAACCAGAGGAGAAGAGAGACTTTCCAATATGTTATTGATTGTGTGAAGACTAAGCTTGCTAATTGGAAAACTAACTGCCTATCAACAATAGGGCATATTTCATTAGCGAAATCTGTTATTGGATCCATCTCAATTTATCCTATGCAAGTAACACAACTTCCTCTTAGTATTTGTGCAAAGGTGGAGATGTTGTAGAGGAACTTTATATGAGGGAGTAATGAAGACCGAAAAAGGTATCATCTAATAGGCTGGAACGGGATTTTAGTTCCTAAACAATTTGTAGAATTGGGATTAAAGAAACTGGTTTCGATAAATAGAGCTTTTGAAGCTAAACTAGCTTAGAATTTAGTTCAAGGTGCGGAGGGACTATGGTTTGATGTTTTACATACAAAATATATGATTAAGAGTGATACCTCCTTATTGAATGTTAAACCATCTAATTCTAAACTCTTGAAATTTATATGTAAACAAGGTGACATTATTGAAAAAGGCATGAAGTGGCAGATTAGGAATGGGAAATTAGTCCTTTTCTTTATGGACTACTAGCTTTTTCAAAACAAGAAGGTGAAGGACCTATGCATAAGACCCTTGAATACCGAGGAGGAAAATAGCAAGGTTGCTGATTAGGTGCATAGTGGAGCATAGAATCTACCTTAGTTGGCAAAGGTAGTTAATAGTGAGGTTCTTTGGAGATTGATAGCAATACTTCCACCTATGGAAACAGTAGGGGAAGATGTTATGATATGGAATGAAACTGCACACAGTCAATTTATAATTAAAAGTGCATATTTTATGATTGAGAACCCTCTTGCACAGGCATATAATAGAGGCTATAAACAGATATGGCCATGGCCGGGTGTGGAAAGGATTAGAGTATTCTTATGGCTAGCATTTAATGAGAGACTACCTACAAATGCAAGGAGTAAATGGTAATCGAGTTCACCTGATTGTATGAGACTCAAAGATGGTTGTTGAGAAAATTTTGAAAGGTAGAGTTGATTCTACAAGCAATATGGTCTTTTCACAGTTTTGAAAATTAACCAGTAGGAATTGGGATGTCAAAGTACAACATGTAGTTTGTATACAAAATGTCTTGGCTGATGCCATGGTAAAAGAGGGACTATCTATGTCAGATGTGTTGCATGTCTACCCTCATCATCTAAGGAACATGTTATCACTTGATTGTATGGAACTTAATCCATTTTCGTTTTCTATTACTATATAGGGCCTAGCGCCTCTCCTTTACCAAAAAGAAAAAGTGTCACTTTCCCAATTTTAAATCTGGTATTTTTTCAAAAATGAGTTGTAAATTATTTATCAAATTTCATCATTCCTTTATTAACTCTTGGTAACAAATCTAATTTGATATTATGTAATTTCAAATTCTTTTTCTGTCATTTCCCTTATTTTCCATTTTTGCTTTTAATCTTGATTTTTTTATCCTAATATTCTTTTCGTCCTTAATATCAGATATATTTATCTAATGTGATTAGAATAAGAAAGTTTTTAAAGTTAGTTAATATCACATGCTTTTTATGAAACACCATAATCACATTCATTAATTTCATCATTCCCTCTCCTTATTGATTACTGTTGAAAGAGCATCAATATGTTAAATTAGAAAAGAATTGACAAATATGAAAATTTTATCTTTTATTTAAAGATTAAGATCAACTCTTAAAATATGTTTTATATTAAGCACCGAAGAAGTGTAATAATATAAGATATAATTTTATATTACATTTATATAATAATAATAGTAAATTATAGAAAAAAAGACACTTAAATACCATTTGAACAAATAAAATCTCAAATAATTTGTTAACACGTGGAAATGATTGAAAGATGACATGGTGGGTGTAACATCCTAACCTTTATTTTTAGGATTTAATTATAACTATGAAAAAAAAAACTATGTTAGATGAATGGATTTATTATGTAATTGTTTTTTTTTGGGGGGGGGGATGAAAGGGAATTGTAAAAAATAAAATGATGATGATGATAATTGGTGGTAGCGCCAACAATATTTGATTTGCTGCCACCAATCAGCTTGTTTGACATGGTGGTTGGGGAGGAAAAGGGCCCAATGTACAATATTTTAGCTTCATTGGAGAACAATGGAACATTTGAGATAATGGTGGTTTCATATGGTGTTACTTGAAAAAAGTGACTTCAAATAGAAGTCATTTTCTTCAACTTCTGGTGTAACTTCTTTTAGTTTTTAGAGAAAAATGTTAGAGATAAGTGATCAAATCAGCAATATATTATTAAATATATATTTGTATACATTCTAATTTATTAATTAGAATATATTTAATTAAGTATTTTAGAGTTTTCTTTAATTTTTTTTATCAAATTTTAATTTTTAATTTTCACAATATATACGACTAATAAGATTCATGTCATTTTTTAATCATCTTTATCTCAACTAACTTTTCAAATAATCATCCAAACAAGAGCCATTTAGGAAAAAATCACTTCTCTCACATTCATTCAAAGAGGATGGACTCTAAGAATGAGGGCGTGAGCAAGAAGAAGGAGAGGCAGAAAATAAGAGATGAAGGTTATTTGGATTTTTTTTAAGGTAAGTTATTTAACTTATAAGATCATTTAGGTAACTAAACTAGTTTTTTTTTTAAACAAACTTTCTTCATGAGAGTTATTCCACGTAATTTTTTTTAATCTTTCTAATGAGGGTAATATTGTGTTGGTTAGTGAAAATTTTGGATTTAGGATTTTGAGAAAGTTTTGAGTGTTGATAATAGTATATATCTAAAGATGATTAATAATTAATTTTAATAATTTAATTTTGTAGATTTTGAGTTATATAAAATTATAAGTTATGATTATGATCATGTAAAGCTTTCTTGTGACTAATGATTGTTCGTGCTTTACCCCTCAAGTTAAAGTTGAGTTAACTTGTATTAATTTATTCTATATGCTTGCTTTAGGCTATAAGGCGTTTTCTAAACCTTGCTTTCATCAGTATTATTTGTATGTGTTTTGAAAAATTATGTGTATGGTTTTAACATGAAATTATTTCAGTGAAATAACTTTTTTTTTCAACTTGTATATATAAGTTGAGATTATTATTGAGATTGTTATTGTTGTGATAGTTATTATGTTTGTAATAGGGACCTGAGAAACACATGTTCAGTCCATCCAGCAAATCTCACTGAAGCATAGAACCGGGAAATCGGGCCGAGCCCGTCAGACCTGCCCATTTAGGCCTTGGCCCTTCAAGGGTCAGGCCTAAAAATTTGAAGAGATAAATGAAGTTGGCCCTGGAGGGCTGGCCCTGACGGGCTTCGGGCTTAAACGGGCCGACCCTGGAGGGCCTCGGGCCAGCCCTGCAGGCCCTTTTCACTGTAGCTTTTTCTTTTTTTCCTTTTTAAATTTATTAATTTATATATATATTGTATTTGTTATAGAGTTATTTATCCTTTTAATTACAAATACATAATTACTATACTCTAATTTTATGATTTGATTTATTATTTGTTGCAAATAAAGATTATGGATGTGTTCATGATGCGGGAGAAGAATTTCATGATATTCTTACTCATGAGCTAGAGGCTACTACTCAAAGTGAAAAACGATCAAATGTCGTTAAAATCGATGATAGTAATGAAGATGACGACAATAATAATCATCGTACTAATGTCACTTAGTGATATGTTTTTTATATTTTATATGAGTTATTTGTGAACATAATTTGCTTTTGATCATGAATTAGTGATTGTGCTTATTTATTGGATGATTTGTGTTGTGATTTACTAATTATATTTTTTTAAAAAAAAAGTGAAGGAAAAATAGTTAAAATTTGGAATAGTAATTACCGGGCCCTGCGGGCCTGGCCCTGGTGCTCTCGGGCCGGGCTTTGAAAAACATGTGTTTTTTTTACTCCAGGCCTTGGAGAGCTGGCCATATTAGGCCTTGACCCTTCACCGGCCGGCCCTGATTCCCAGCTCTACTGAAGCATCTTGTCCCGTTGCGGCTGTTGATGAATTTGAGAGCATTGTAGACACTTCAAGACTACTGACTGCTTGTAGAGATATTGATCCTTTACATGATGAGTGTTGTGACCAAGTTTGCCAAAATGCCATAAATTATGCTGCTGAAAAAATTGCCCTAAACGATATGACAAATATAGATGGGGACAAAAGCTTGCCTGAGCAGGTAGCTAAGATCAATGACCATAACCATATTGTTTATAAGATGTTTTTGAAAATTATAGCGACATATTGTTTTTTGGCTATGAGATATGTTAGGTTGTGGGGAAGAGATATGATAAATTTATGCTCATCAGCTCTCTCATTTTTAGCTTGGATTTTCAAGTGAGTGTTTTGAGTAAACGCCTCCTTATTTACCTCTTTGTTTCGATATATCTATGGTGGCATGAGAGAGAGTTATATTCTTGAAGCGACTAACTAAATTATAATTTATTTAAAAAAATTAAATAATGTAAATGAATTGAATGCCACTTGGAATTAAAATTAAATGACATGAGACATTGGGGGAATTTGTCAAAATATAGCCAATGGGAAACTATTTCCTACAATATTGTATTTGGTGGTGTTAACAGTACTGACACCACAAGTAGCATTAGGGGCGTCAGACTGTCTGACGCCACCTCAGTGGCAGCGTCAGTGCTGTAGACGCCACTATGACGTCTACATTAGACGCCTGTGGGTGTAAAAAATTGATGTCGAAAGGGCGCCAATTAATTGTCAAAAAAATATTTTGACAAATTTCCCTGAGACATTGTGTCACAAGTGGCCAATTTACTTCATGAGCGTTGTCACTAAATAGTTAACTTTACCTAGCATTTTTTATTAATAATATCAACGCTAACTTAAATTACCAAAAATATGGTTTAGATTAACCTAGCCCGGGGCGGGCCGACGCAATTGGCACGGCACACGTAGAATAGGCACAAGTGATATATATACATACAGTAAGCAGAGCTTGCGCCGCCTGCCGCCTTCATTCTGTTCTCGTCCCTCACACTCTCTGCGTAGCTTTTCCTCCCGGCGAATTAACCCGGGACGTAATCGGAGAATAATTCTCTTGCCTCCGGTAAGGGTCTTCCTTTTGATGCTTTCTACCCTCTAAGAGATTTTGTCCCTGTCAAGATTTTGGTTCTCCGGCATTTGCATGGTTCCGATATGAATTTTATTGCTTGGGCAGCGCCTTGGGTGTGGCTATTTTTTTTTTCTTGAAAAATTTTATTACAATTGCGTGGCTTTAATCGATTTTGTTTTGAATGAGGTTTGAAAATTGTGATATTGTGGATTCTCTGGCCCTGAAATTACGAATCTTCGAAATTGCTTACTGATTTCGGTTAGCGGTCCCATTTTGCAGGTCCTTACTATTTAGCGAGGGAATCTACTGTGAGCAAAGTTGTTGATTTTTTCTTATAAGTTATTTTTCTTTCTTTTTAAGAGAAGTGTGTTCACAAACCTGGATAGATAAATAATTTAACGAGCTTTGGCACTAAAAGTCCTTAACCTTAAACCTCTTGATGAATGAAGTTGCTAGAAACTAGAGTTCTTAATCTTAAACGAGTGATGAATGAAGTTGCGAGAAGCTAGAGGTCTATATAGTTTAAGTGTGAAGTATATTTCATCATCTTCATACTGGACCATGTGACTTTGTTATCTCTGGATTACTAATTGAAAATTTCTGTGGTGTTTTAATTTTCCTTCAAACTTGGCAGTTTAAAATGGCTGAAGTGGAAGAGTTTCGCTGCTTTGTTGGTGGCCTTTCATGGTCAACATCTGATAGAAAGTTAAAAGATTCATTTGAGAAGTTTGGAAAGCTTCTTGAAGCCAGGGTAACTTGTTCTATGTTATTTTATTAGCATTATTATTATTGTTCTTGGATTGTTACTGTTATTGTTATTTTAAATGCTTAGAGGTTTGTTTATGCGGTCTATGTTCTTTTTGGTTTGGTTTCTAGCTATCCTTTTCTGACTTAGGAGGATAAATATTAAATCTTCTCAATTTTGGATTTAAATTCTGATGAAGTTTCAGTAAACTGGAATTAAAGATTTTGACATGTTATAAGTGAAAGTTTGCTTTTCAAGCATCAGATATGATTGGGTGTAATTGTTCATTGCCTGTTTATATATGTATCTTTCTTTTGGATGGTCATCTATTCTTAAGGTGTTATATTTGTATTCTTGATTTAGGTGGCTGTTGACAAGGTCTCAGGCCGCTCTCGTGGTTTTGGATTTGTAACATTTGATGATCATAAAGCTATGGAAGATGCCATTGAGGCTATGAATGGGATGGATTTAGATGGTCGAACTATCACCGTTGATAAGGCAAAACCTCAACAGGGATCAGCTAGAGATGATGGTGATAGGTACCATGAACATGGTCGGGATCGCAGTCATAAACGAGACTATGGAGGTGGTCGAGGTTCTGGTGGTGGTGAGTGCTTTAAGTGTGGCAAACCTGGTCATTTTGCTAGAGAGTGTCCCAGTGAAGAGGGAAGAGGTGGAAGGTATGGTGGCAGAGAAAGTAGATATGGTAACAGTGGTGGTGGGGGTCGCTATGGTCCTGATAGGAATTCCGATCGCTATTCAGGTGGGCGAAACAGGGATGCTGATAAGTATGGGGATTATGGAAATGATCGATATAATCGTAGTGATCGTGCTGGACCTTATGAGAGGAGAGGAACAGGAGGCCCTCGTTCCGGATAGAATTTTTTTTCATCTCATTGAGGCATGCAATTGCACTCTTCATATGTGGTTTATCATAGCCGTAATGAAATTGTAAATGTGATTTCACAGCATGTGAACATGAGGAGTTACTATTATCACTTCAGTTCTCTTTCTTAATAACTATGTTTTCAGTTGTTTGTTGGATGGATATCTTTTTTAGTGTCTGATATGCAATACACTGCACATACATCAGACTCTTGTGTTCCTAAATGCTGATTTTTAGGTTAGTTTTAATCTTATGCGTGATCTATTACAGTCAAATTCCCGTGTTCCGTGAGCTGACGCCAAGTATCTTGTGAGTTGTGGCATGCATGAGAAAGCATATGACGGTTGTTACTGGATTACCAGTTTCAGCCTAGGAATTACAGAAGAGTTATGACTTTTATGGGTTTTGGAATGACCATGGTGAAGTTTCACCTTTGGAGTTTGCTTCTGATTTGGAGAAATGTTTTAAGTATAGAATACCCATTTGGTGTGTTGTTTTTAGGATCTGATTAACAGACAGTCAAGCGGGTAAATATGTTGTTATTATTTGTTAGATTCCAGCTCTGGCTTGTGTAATATTGGCAGATGCTTGACTAATAAGCATTGTCTTTTTATTCTTTATCTTCCTCTTGCTGATTGAAGATGTGGCGGAACCGGGCCAATTTAAGGGTTCGAAATAGCATTTGATGTCTGGGTCGGGATGGGATAGTACAGTACCCGTCACAGTACCCGGACGGGACGGGATTGTCCCATTTTTCTTAAAAAAATTATCCTGCAACTTTTTTTTTTTCTGTCTTTCTTATAAGAGTGTGGGCTCAATATTGATCTGAATTGGGCTTAAAACAATAAGAATAAATAAAAAAAAAAAAGCATAACATCAATTTTACAAATATAAATTTGATCTCCATTAATGGTGATGGTTCTTTATGGCTTGATGTCTTCCTTTTTTCCATCAATGCACGAAGATGACTTATCATGATGTAGCTTGAAGAAGATTAAGGATGATAACCCTGATGCTGGGAGAGGCAACTATTTAGCTGAAAATTGGCCGAAGCTTGGTTCTAAGGGCTCTGGTTTTACCCTAGGGCCTCATCTGCAGAAAAATTGAAAGTGGTGGGAAGCCAAAGTCAGAGAGCTGAAGATGATCCTATAAAAGAGGAGGATGATATATCAGACAATGATATAGTCACCCATTGGTTATAGGACGTTATACACTCAACCCAATATTGGCTACGACTTCTTTGTAGCTAAGCTCTCTAATAAAAAAAAAAAAAAAAAAAAAAAAAAAAAAGACTATTTCAATGCTTTCCCAGGTCCATAGATGATTTATAATCATTATCTCACAGTAAGACCATGAGAACCCAATTTTGGATGATCTATGATCATTGCCTTGTTGAGACCATGGGAACCCAATTTTAGGCCAGAAAGAACAAAGACAGAAAGAACAAAGATCAATAAGGTGGCAGTTTGGGTGAGAATGCTTAGGATCTCATTAGAATATTATGACCTAGAAGCCCTCTCTATGATAGGGAATATAATTGAAAAAATGCTAAGTATAGATATGAATACTTCCTCCCATTTGCGTGGTGTCAAATTCACAAGAAGCAAAATATGACCGATCATTGGCCCAAAAAAAGAAAGACCAATCTTTTATGTGTAAGATTGAATATTGTATAAATTCATGTGACATGTTCTTCTCCCCCAGGCCAATAAAGTAAACCATTAAAGAATATGTGAAGCATGTGATACAAATCTCATATGAAGGAGAGATACTACAAAACATTTTTATGATCAGGTAATATATGAGCAAACTCAAGTTGAATCAATATAATCATCAACACCAATAATACAATAAACAACATTTACAACCTTAAAACCATCTATGCTGCCATAAAAATCCAACAAAGCCATATACTCCCTCCGGTCCTAATTATAGAACAATATTTGAGAGTTGGTTTTGGTCCTAATTATAGGACAAAATTTAAATTTTTGTCAATTTTTTCCTAAAACACCCCTATTTTATTCTCTCAAATGTGTTTGGTCTTTAATAAGTATATGCATTTAGGTATATATAATTTTCCAATCAATAAAACTCTTAAATTATTAGATTTTAATTTGTTTATCGATGAGTTCACGTCAATTTACCAATACATATGTGTGTACATATTTATATATGTATACACACATAGACATACACACGCATTATATAAATATGTGTGTGTGTTTGTGTGTATACCTGTGTGTCTATATGTGTACATATTCACACACTTATATGTACACATATATATATTTGTGTGTGTATTTATGTTTTTATGTGTGTGGATGTATATACATGTGTGTATTGGGGGATGTGGGGTATGTATTTGTGTGTGTTTGTGGGGGTCTATGTGTTTTTTTTGGGTAAATATGTGTGTGCACATATATGTATATATAGCAAGATCATCATTTCAATTAGAAAGCATGGAAAAGAAGATTCTAAGTAATATTATTGAAAATTTATATAAGGGCATTTTAGAAAAATAAGTAAAATTAACTAATTTAACTCCCCTCCTTAATCTCCCTAAAATCGGTTAAATATATCTTATAATTGGGACCGGAGGGAATATTACATAGTTTTTTAGGCCAAGTCATTATATTTTCAAACAGCCAGGTTCCAGAAAATGAATTTTAAAGCAGTTCATTCATTGAAAAGACATACGCCTAGAAATTTTCATAATTTTAATCTCAATATATTAATTTGGTAGTTCATGAATGTAGTTTAGCAGATAACATTAACACTTTTTATTAGGTAAGTGACTATTATTTTTCTTATATATACATTAGAATTTTAACCTCTAAACTATAGGAAAATAACAAGTGTCCACCTAAACACTTGTAATTCATCTGCTCAAAAACATTTCATATGAACACTTGTTATTTTTTTATTATTAGTTGTTAAAATATTTATATATACTTGTAAATTTATTTATGAACAACTATAAATTCATGTAAACAAATAATTATTTTTTAACTAAAGTATACTTTTAGGGAAAATCCCTTTGAACAAAAATTTTAAATTGGGATTTGAGTTATTAAATTTAACAAATCATAAATCAACTCAAATGTTTCAAAATAATATTTCAAAATTTTGGTAATTCTAATTTATTACCCTCATTTGATTTTCTCTCCTAATCATCCTCTTTGTCAATGTAATAAACCACATATTGTACTTTTCCCACAAAAAATCACCAACAACTAAGAGGTACACAAAAAATGTGGGAAGAGATAGGAAGATGAACAAGTTTCTTTCATAAAAACATGTTTGGCTGCCAAATGTTGCAAAAACTTAAGTTCCCACCTCCTCTAGAGTTCTCTTAAATATGGGAAGACCAATTCCCACCAAAATTGATGGTAAACCATCATCCCTCACAGGTAGAAAAATGCAAAATACAAATTTGCCCCTAAAAAATTTACATTAAAGCGCCAAAACTGAACTACAATTCTAATTAAAGCTTGGAGATGATTAATGGAAGCATATGAAGGAGAGAACTCACTTGGGTCACAAACAGTGGCATTTAGTGGTGTTTATGGGTAAGGTTGGACAAGACGAGACCCTTATTTGATACCCTGTCTGAAAGATCATTGAGCAGTAAAATGTAGCCCAGTGTCCAGCCTTATTAGATAAAAGCCCTAACATTTTTGGGCTGGGCAATAATAGGCTGGGCGGGGCAGGTCTTCCTTGCCCAAGTGGCAATACCTTGCCACATTCTATGTGAAGAAAACAATTTCAATCATATCTAATAAGCAATATTGCAAACTTCAAATGAAATCCATAATTTTACACTTTGGAATATTCCAAAATAAGTCTACAACTTGAGTCTTCAAATTAAAAAGACAATCATATAACTTAACAAATAGTCAAATGCCATAAGCAAAAATAAAAAAATATAATACTATATATATTGCGAGGTAGGGAGACATACCCTACCCGATGCCCAGCCATACTTGCAAAAATGCATAGTCTAATTGTGCTCAATTTTTTCTAGGCTGCTATTTCTTAGGCTAGGTAGGATGATTTTTCTGCGGACTCGGGCGGGCACGCAAGGCAATGGGCATCATGAATACCCCTAGTGGCATTGATAGTGTAACCATGTAGAAGAGGAAGGTTGACAAGCCACAAAGTGTTGTAGCCAAAAGCATAAGTGATGCACACCATTGTTCTGTTTCCAACATTGATGCTCGTTTTCTTCACTTTTTCTTCTTCTTCTTCTTCTTCTTCAATTTGATTGTTGCTTCATCTTTGCTCTATACCATAGCTCGTTTGAGAATTCTTCCCAAAGAATATTTGAGAACGACGATGTTGTTATTAAAAAAAGAATTCCTCTCCAATAAATGGATTCTTTCGCTGAAAAATCAACAATTAAGTACAAAGAATATAAAAGCTTAGGCTGTGAGTATTGCTTCAAATTGCTCTGTTCAGCAACCATAAAAAAGGGGCGAATAAAGTTTTCCTCTGTTTCAACAA
Organism: Acacia confusa; assembly: GCA_037074495.1. Lineage (NCBI taxonomy): Eukaryota > Viridiplantae > Streptophyta > Magnoliopsida > Fabales > Fabaceae > Acacia > Acacia confusa. The sequence goes on along the minus strand of CM073504.1, from coordinate 6,216,122 downwards.
GTAGGCAAAAAGAATTTTATTTTTAAATTCGATTTTATTTAAAGAATCTGAATTTCGTTAATTAAATTTATGAATGAAATTCAAATTTAATTTTGTAAAAAAAATTTCAATTTAAGGGGTATGCTAGGTATTTTACATTTTCTTTTCACATGCACCACTTCATTTTCTTCCAACCAAATATTTTATTTTTCTTCAACCTTTATTTTATTCCTATGTCTACCAAACAACACATCTCCTTTAAGTTCCCTATCAATATTCCCTTCATTTCCATCCACTCCACTCCCTTTCTTTTCCTTTTCCTCCTCAAACTTTCCGCATACTAAACTAGCCCTAATAATTTAAACTTGTACATATTGCTGCATAGGGGATCCAGACATTTTCCCGATCTCATATATATATATATATATATTTAAAGTTATGCCTTTGTTATTTTATCAATATTTTATAGGATCAAACTCACTCTCCCATTTTTGTTTTTTAGTCAAAATTTGGTCCGGCAATCTTAGTTGGCCAGTGGCCCAAGACCAATGACTCTTTATTTTGACTCCTGAGGTTTTGATTGCCTGTAACTTCTTAAAACCCCCCTCGATTGTTGCGGCTCTTTATACAGACACCTCCCAGAGATGTGGATGCCCGTCTTTGATTGAGCAGGGGAGATGTAATGATCGAGAGAATTAAATGGGGTTATTGTGGTAATTAAAATTATCAAATTCCGCAATCCTATTTTAAGACATTTGACTTAATTTATAATCTGTTAAATTCAATGATTCAATGTGGAATTTGGATAATTCAACTATCTTTTAAAGGGATTTTCCATACTTATAATCCTTTACTGCATTTTTGGTTTGGGAGGAGGGGAGAGGATAGGACGAAGAGGGAAGGAAGGATATTGACAAAATTATTATTAGTAAGAAGAATATTCCTTTTTATTGAGAGTTTATTTTTAGAATATTGAAAATTTTTCATGGACAAACACATACCCTTCCTCCTAGGGGTGGAAATAGACCAGATCCCTATCAGGCGGCCTACGGCCTAGCTTGTTTAGGGCTTGGTATAATATGACATGTTTGTTAAAAAGATCAGATCAAGGCCTATTTAAAGGCCTGAATGTGTAAATAAGTTAGACCTTTTTTTATTAAGGCCTAGTCTGTAAACCTTCAGGCTTGACCTGTTTAAATATTAAACAAATATAATATATAATTATATCATATATATAACACAATATTTATTTATTTTTCATTTTTATATTATAAATTCAAGTATAATTTATTAATTATAGTAATATATCTATTCTTATATTAATTAACTATGGTTTTTAAAGTCTGTAATATGAGGCCTTTTTAAAGATCTACATTGTAAGTAGGTCTTTAAAAAGGCTTCAGGCTTGACCATGCCTTATGAAGGCTCAAGCCTGAGCCCAAAAAAAAACCTACATTCAGGCTCAGGCCCAGGTCCAGGCTTAGGTCTTTTATCCTTATTACAGGTTCAAACCTATTTAGCTAAAATTTGGCCTGACCTGATTTATTTTCACCCCTACTTCCTCAGCTCCCCTCAAACCAAACGCATCCTTAGGGGCTGTTTTGTAGGAGGGGAAGGGAGATGAGGAAAATTTTTTTGAGCTGCATTTTAAAAGAAATTGGAGAAGTTGGTCTTCAAGTTTTTTAATTAATTTTTCTTAATTTTTTTATCTTAAATTTTCACTTTATTAAAATTATATAACCCTATTTTTCTAAAAAATAATAATTAATCCAGCTAAAAAATAGTAAATTCCCCCTCTCCTCCCCTCAAATCTCTCATACCAAACAGCCCGTAAGTTTGCACCTTGTTTCTTTTAGTATCTTAAATTTATAAAATATACTTATAATTTTATAATGTTAATAGCGTTAATGTCATTGACGGCAAAAATTGATTCAACAACTTAAGTAATGACCTTAAGCTTACAACTGACCAATCATATACTTAAATTTTATTTATTCAATATAATTTTGATTATCGGTAAAAAAAAAGTTATAATTTTGAATTGTTAATTAATTTTAATATTTTTATAAAAATTTATTTAAATATAAATTTACTTAATTATATAAAATTCTTTAAATTTCGGAAAGAGTAAATAATTAGATTACGAGAGAAATTGAAGAAAATTATTATTTTTACTCTAAAAAACATATGTCACAGTTTTACTTTTTTTTAAAAAATGCCATCAATGAGTTTTTGATTATCTGAAATTATTTTTAAAACTATTATTAATGATATTTAAAATTTAAGCATAGTTTGGTAGCGATTTAGCCATCATTGAAATTTTTTGAGTCAGTATTTTTGGTTGGTGACATTATTAGTGTTAAATTTATAGGACTAAAAGTGCATTTTATAATATTAAAGGAAATTAAAATAAAACCCTATGTAAACTTAAAGGAATAAAAATATACTTTAGCTATAATTGTTAACTTTCCTACTTAGAAATTCACTTAAGAATATTTGTAAATTCACCTGTACAAACAATTACATACACTTATTATTTTCCAGTTATTAATTGTTAAAATGCTGGTAAACACTTGGAAATTCACTTATATTTTTTTTATATGAATATCTGTCATAAAACCAACCAAAGGATTAATAAAAATAAATAATTACTAAATAATAATTAATAATTAAAAAATTGATATTACATAAAAAAATTCTATTTTTTTTTAATTCATCTGGAAGGGATTCTCCACTACATGCAGGCGGCACGCAGTATACATGTCCTTAATTATCTCACCAAATAAAAAAAAAACAAATGGATTATGCATTTAAGGTTCTTTTAATAAAAATGGAGAAGTGCAACTCAAAAGGGAAAATAAAAAGCTTTGAGGGAATAATTCCTCCGCTTATCTTGCTCAGTCCACTCCCTCCATTGAGTGCATTCTATTGGACGATGGGGGGCAAAAAAAAAAAAAAAAAACAAACAAAAACAAACAAAAACAAAAAAGCAAAAAAACAAAAACAAAAAACAAAGAAAGAGGGGAATAAAGAGAAAATTTCTAAAAAAAAAAACCCCACCTTATAAAATATACTAGCATTACCTAAAGTTAAATGAAATTTGTTTAAGGGGTGTAACTTTTTTGTTTTATTTGGTTAATAGTATAATCCCTTTCAAAACTTAGAGAACAAAAAGTTTTTTCGTCTCTCAATAAGTATATTTCCTAAGATTCAAACTTTTGTTCTCATCTTTATGGGGCGAGGTCACTTATCATCTTTCATCTTTCAGTAGGTGCAACTCTTCTTTAACTGTCTCAATTATATACAAAACAGAAGATATTTATTCATAATTAAAGATATATTACATATAGTTGAAGAATAATTGCATCCATTTCAAGACCTAGGTTTTTAATTACATTTGACAGTAAATTTGAGAAAAAAAGAGATTTTCTAGCGATTTTTCCAAATATCACTGATTTAGCTTGCAAGTTTGAACATTGATGGGCTTCACTATATATAATAATAAAGCCAATGGAGAAGAAATGCTCTATAAGACTTGTTGTATTCAAAATGTAGTAATCAAAGATCAGTGAAGCTAGTCAACTTGGTTAACCCAAAAGTGGCCATAGCCATCCAACCTCCTATACAGTGTAATATAAAGAAGTGATGGATTGTAATATAAATCATAACCGTAAAAAATACATTGTGTTGATAGAAAGAAAAATAAAATGCAAAAACTTAAAGGCCAGCCCAAGTAGGATGCAACCAAATGATTTAAACAGGGCAAATGTAGATAGGAAAAATCAAACCAACTTTTCTTTTTAAAAAATTATTACTAAATTAACCATTAAATCCAAAACCGAGGTTTAATTTAAACATATTACAGTTAATATGTATTTCTAAACAATAAATTGAAGTCCTAAAGCAAATATTAAAAAGCAAGAATTCCAATTAAATCCAGCTAAAATCTCAAAATTTAAATTTAGATTTATATTTTCAACGAATTCTCCATAAGGCCAAAAGGCCTAATTAGAATTTTTTAAATATTTTTAATAGACTAAAAATGTCCCTCTGTTATTAGAAATGAAATTGAAGGTGATCAGTATAAGCCTGATTTTGGTTTTAATTATTTTAACCCCATTTAATTAGGATTCCCCCAATAAAAAAAATTGAAAATAAAGAAAAAATGATACTGGATCAAAGATTTAGGGACTTTCATTTGGTATTTAAATGGAAATTAGGATTTGCTAATAACCCCAATTCTTATGCAGCTCAGATGCGGGAATGTTAGGGAATTAGCTGGAAACTATAAATAAATCGATTAACGGGAAAGTAAATGATCAATCTCCAGATTTTCGTATTTATATTTACAGTCGATGTTGATATCAATTATATATTATATCTAGATGCAGAAGTTACTGCTACAATCATTTACATATGCCAGCAAACAAAAAAAAAAAAAATCATTTACACGAGAATAATTTTTCATCATTATTCCAATTGCAATTGATTTTATATTAATGTCTTTTTTTTAACCAAAATTTAATATATTTTTTATTTTTAGATTTCTTATTTCTATATTTTTTTATTAGCATATACAATTAAGGGTATCCCAGTCTTTTAAAAACATTCAGAAATCCTTAATTAAGCCTCATATCACTATTAAGAATTTATCAAAAGTATAAACTTGAATTTAGATTTACACATTTTAGTTAGATTTAATTGGGATTTTTCCTATTAAAAATGACACATTATTATCCTGTTCTCTTTAATAAGAATTGAAGTACTGTTATTTTTAATAAATATAAGCTCGTGTTAAAAAAAAAATACAACTTTTTATAACTCCTATCAAGAGCTTTATTGGATTGTGCCTATAAATCTTGGCACTTTTCATCATTTCTAATATGGCATCACCATTCTTCCCCATTATGTATTGGGTAGCTATCTTGGATTTTTGTCTATAACTTAAGATTCCCATATTATTTTATAATCCATACCAAGAAAGTGTAAGGTAGTATTTGATTTGTTTCATTGTACAATCAAAACCTAATCCTACATTATTACATAGTCTTTTAGGCCAAGTCATGATGAGGGAAGTCATATATATTTTCGAACTGTTGTATTACAAAGAATGAATATGAAAGGTCGGTTCTTGAATAGACATACTAATTCATTACTTACACTAAAAACAACTGAACAATGCCTTGTTAATCCAATCCACATTAGGCACAATATCATTGAGCTACATCTTTCCTTGGGTGAGTTGCACGTCTAGTTGGTCCAGGTCCATATTCCAAAATATACTGCCCCAATTTTTTGTTCAACACAAACTTGCAAAGTCTCTTTGTCACCAGGGGGAGATCAACATCACCCCTACCGACTTCTCAAGATTACATAGAAACATGGTTGAGACAACAATGGCAACTGAAACAACAATTATGGGAGAATTCTATATCCTAGGGTTTTGGCTATACCTTGACCGATAGGGATGGTCAAGTTGAAGCTATAGTTGCTATTAGGGTTATTTTCTAGGATGGACGATAAAGCTACATCTAATGATGGAAAACAGGCAGTAAAGAATCCAAATAAAACACAACAATGGAGGTTATTAGTACTGAGAAAATAAGATTAATCCTCATATATTAATTTTGTAGTTCATAAATATAGTTCAGTAGTTAATATCAACACTCTTTATCATGTAAATGACTATTATTTCTCATATATATACCTAATCATTTTAGCCACTAACCATAGGAAAATAACAAGTGTCCACCTAAACACTTTTAATTCATTTATACAAAAATGAAAAAAAAAAAACTTCATACAAACACTTGTTATTTTTATATTGCTAGTTGTTAAAATATTTATGTATACTTGTAAGAATAGCTACTATATATTAACTTATACAAATAATTTTTTGCTAAAGTACACTTTTAGTCCTTTAGGAGTTGTTTGGTATGAGGTGAAGGGAGGGATGGGAGGGAACTTTTTGGGTTGGATTTTAAACAACTAGAGAAATAGGGTTACAGGTTCTTAATTAATTTTTCTTACTCTTTTATGTTACACATATATTCTCTTCATTAAATTTTCATGACCTCACTTTTCTATACTTTTAAATCCAACTCAAAAAAAATAAAATAAAAAATTCTCCTCCCCTCCAAGTTCCTCATGCCAAACAAACCCCTAAGTTTGCATGATATTTCTTTTAGTTTTTTAAGTTTATAAACCATACTTTTACACGACTACCAAAATAGGGAATAGTAGTGCACGTCTTGTGACTTTTCTTTGAAGAAGTGCCACAACTTCTTTTGGATTTTTTTTTTTTAAAATAAAAATTGGAATGTTGTGGCACTTTTTCATGTAAGTGTCACAACTTCACGTGGGCCTTATGTGACACTTGCTTGACCAAACACCACATAAGGTGTTCTTTTTCAAAAAAAAAAAAAAAAAACTAAAGTAGCGGTTATGGTGCTTGCTCAAGGAAGTGCCACGACTGCTATTCACTTTTTATGGCGTTTTCCCAGTAAGCGCAACACAAAATATTTTTTAATATTTTTTTCTAAACCCTTCTTCATCAGCTCTCACTTTACTAGCAGTGTGCCCCCTATTTTCTAGCACCTCTTTCACTAATTTTCTCCTTCCTTTTCCTTATGCTTATCCTTATCCTCTTGTCTCAACTCCTATTGACCCATTTCTTTTATTTATCCTTGGTTCCCACTCCCATTGACCTCTTCCTTTCTTTATTCTTTTCCCCACTCCCCTCTCATTCTCCATTTATAGACCTCGATGCACTCACTTCATCCCCAACGCATGTACCCATCGTCCTTACTTCCATTATTTCCTTTGGTCTAATTTCCTCCACTCATCCCCAGGGGCGGACCCAGGAATTTTAGTGACGGGGAGCGAGAAAATAAAAAACATTCTATCATAAATAAAAATACTTGAAATAAAATACAAACATAATATACAATTTTTTTTAAAAAAATCTATTATAAAAATTAAGATCAATTCACTTGATTCTTACTCTACATATTTTTATATTAGTAAACTCATTTATAATTGAATCGGTACTAAAACTCAAAATAATTTCTTTTTCAATGAATGTAATTAAAAAATCATCAAAAAATTGCTCTTTCATTATATTTCGAAGCCGGTTCTTGATTATCTCATAATAGAGAAATATCTTTCAGTAATCGTTAGAAAAACTAAAAGAGTGGGTGATAAATCCCAATTTTCATATATTTTATCCCACATTATTCATTTATTTTGGGGATTATTTTAGGCTAATTTGGAATTATTAGGTAATATTTTAGATTGTTAGCCTATTTTAGGAAATAATGTAAATATGAATTAATTATAAGATATTGGGCTTAAATTATTAAATTAATAATATTCTGATCAAATATATCTCTTAATATATGATATATTGTGATTTTATAAGATCCTATGGTGCAGAATTTTTTAGGGAAGCTAAAAGGAAATCTGACGGTAGAATTTTATTGGGCTCAAGTTGGTACCCAAAAGTCCCCCTTCCCTTTTAAAATAACCTAACTGCTGCTAGGTTTAGGGGATCAGCCGCAAGATCAAGAGAGGCCAGACGTTCAGCTGAATCAGGCCGCAAGACGAACACGCTGAAGAAACACGCTGACGCCGCGAGAATTGAGGACGGAGACCGAACCGAAGACGCAGCTGAGGATTGAATTATTCATTTGAATCATTCATCCAATTAATTCCTCATCCTTCCATTCACGCACAACAACCAAGGCTAATCAAATATTCAATTGTTCATTCTCTTCCTCCAGTCACGGGCCCACATACACAATAATCCATTAAGGATTTCAACTCCTTCTGTGGCTGTGCGTAGTGCTTTTAATCAATTGACTCAATTCTTCCCAACAGTTCCTCATAGCCGTGGGTTGCGTGAAGCAGTTTGAGGAGGATAATTTCATGGAAGCTTAAGCTCTTTGGGAGGCAACTTGGGAGGAGCATGGAGGAAGCTAGAGCCTAGGGCTTACACTTGAAGACCACAAGGGAGTGTCTTTCTTTTTATCTTTTTAATTCAAGACTTGAAATAATTTAGTTTTAAATAATTCCGAGTTGTGTTAATTGAGAACAATCTAGTTTTAGATTGTAAACTTATTTCTTTTGGATTAGACTGGTAATTCGAAGTTTTATGCTTATTGTTGGACTCTTGTTTGCAACCTTTGGATTGTCAATTAAATTAGTGACTGAGTTTTCTTTATTAATTTAATTGTTAATTTGGTTTATCACCTTAATTGTTTAATTAGGTTGATGAATTATCTGGTTGTTCAATTAGATAATTGTAAACAAGATTTCCAAGATTATTTTGTGTTTAGTTTTTAACGGGTTTAATTAGCCACCGCTTATTCCATTATGAGTTTTCTAGTGGAATAGGTGTTATTGAGCTAGAGGGTTTCCCATATTCGATTGGGTAATTAAATTCATTAATCTCCTTCTGGTCTAATTAATTGATTTAGGCTAAGAAAGTTGACTCAATGCAATTCCTAAGTTGTCTCCTTCATCATCATCACTGAATTAAATCTTATTATTTTATTTGTTTTTAATCAATCATTTTAGTAGGATTTTAATTATTTTCTCATAAGGAAAACCCCCAAAAATTGCATTCAACTCATATAGATTAGTCTCATTCTCATATAGGTTTAAGAGTCAATTGCATTATTACATTTAGTTAGTTAATTGCATATAGGTAGTAGTATTTTGCATTCTAGTTTAGGTCTATTTACATTCTACTGCATCTTTTATCACTTGAAAATTAGTCCTAAAGAAAACCCACAGCTTGCTCCTTGGGAGAATGACCTAGGTTGACCATAGACTGCATAATTAATTAGGACCTAGTTTAATTGATCACTTTAACGACAAAAGTACCATCGATCAGTGGGTATAAGTCTAATCACTCTATTAATTAATAAAATGGTAAATGGTGGACTTTCTAGTTCTTACTAATACTTGATATAATTCAAATACAGTTGATAAATTAATGTATATTCTTTATTATTATATTCTTTATCTTTTTAATGTATATAGTATATGAAAGAAAACAAATGGGCCTCACATATTTATATATTTGGAGATTTTAAAAGAGCAAAACCATCTGTGCTATTTTTGTACGAAGAAAACAAAGGGTAATAGAATGGTAATTGTTTTGTGGGATCTAACCATTAAAAAAAAAAAAATAGGGGGGGTAGGGGCCTACCCTAGCCCCCCTCTAGGTCCGCTGTTGCTCATCCCCCAAAGATCCCATAAGTACATACTCACTTTTCCTTTTTTTATTTTCCTTTATTATTTTTTCCAAGTGTTGTGCTTGAGGTTTCAACTCACTATAGTTAAGCTTCCTATAAGGTAAGTTTTAAAATTTTTGAGCTTCCAAATCTAATTTTATTAGTAGTTAATAGTGTCATTTGCACAATGTCTTTTATATTTAATTTATTATGAAATCTGAAAAAAAAATGCAATATTTAAGAAACTAATCACTTTTTTAAAATAGGTTGAAGGTACATATGGATAAAAAATGGATGTCATCTGATCAATGTTCAAGGGAAAATATAGATGGGGTGAAATAGTTTATTAGATTTGCAATCAAGCATACAAAAGATCCTAACAAAATCTTTTGTCCTTACTTATGTACCTGTTGTTATGGAAAGCGGATTAGTCCACTTGATTTGCTAGATCATTTAGTGCGTCATAAATTGATCAAACATATAAATGATGGACAAGGCATGGTGAGATGGATGATGTATGTAGTGATTGGGTGCATACCACTAGTGGTGCTTCCATTGAGTTTGACCCAAGCATGTGTGAAGAGGGCAATGGTCTTGAAGAAATGCTACATGCGGTTGAAGGGGCGTTTCATAACTATCCTAAAGAATTTAAGAAGTTGAAAGGTGATGTACAACTTTAAAGCGCTCTATGGATTGAGTGGTTTGGGTTTCACCTCACTGCTTGAACTTTTGTAGAATATGCTACTAGAAGAACATGTATTTCCTGCCAAGACATGTAACATCCCAATTTTTTGGGACTTGAATACTGGAATATTATGAAAATTTAAATTGTGAAATTTGGGCTAAAAATAATTATGAAAATAATTCTTGGGAATTAAGGCCTATATTTTCCCCTAATTTATTTTGGGAAAAGAATAAAATTCAAAGAATAATTGAAAGTGATAATTGGGCCTAAATATTATGGAATAAATATTTTATGGCCTAAGAAAAATAATTTGGGAAAGGAAAAATCCCTATATTAATTAAGAATTTATTTCCATAATTATTCAATAATTGTAATTAAATTTAATTACAATTAAGATATTGTTTTAAGATAATATATGGAACAAGTGTGCATGGGCTTATTTGAGGAAGAGTTATGAATCACAATGAGAGCCCAACAAGTAGGGCCATCCATACATGGAGAAAAACTCAACTTCAATTTGGCCCACGTGAAGAAAGAGACATTACCCATGAAATCATGCACTAATAGCTCTCACCGAAACCACAGATACAACACACAATCAGATCCAATTCAACAGCCCATACTGTCTTCAGCCCACACCATTGCAGTTGTCCAATATCCATTATTCTGTGATCCATTAGCTCGGCCAAACTGAAGAAAAGCAAATCACGTTAACGGCAGAAAATCACGCCATTCAGCGCCTGTAACGGGAAGCAGAAAACAGATCGCGTGGTAATGAAGAAATGCAAAAAGATCAGATTGTTCCATACCCCTCGAGCCCTGAGCCAATTAACCATCGGTCATGCTTCTTAACTGGATCTGTATGAACTCTATAAGAACCAAGTTTAGCCTTGGTCTCATCCGTTTCTCATTCCATCGTAAGCTGCAGAGAGAAAGAGAAGGAAAGAGAGGCTCACGAGGAAGAGAGAGACCGAGAAAGAGGGAAGAGACTCAAGAGAGTGAGAGTAAAAGTGAGGTTGAGAGTGGAGACCGATAGCTAGAGAGTGAGAGAAAAACTGAAACTGATTTGCTCTCTGTTTTGGCGTCGGAGAAACAGAGAAGAAACCAGCGAGCTAGCTCCGCCATTCAACTTGGTTCAGCGAGGGTAAGTTTGTAAACTTTCTTTCCCTCTAGTTCTATAAGTCTTCCGTCAAGTTTAAGCTTTAAAAATGAAACCAAAACTTGCTAAAAAGCTGAAACTGAAAACTAAGTGGTAGGAGTTAAAACACAGAATCTTTGGAGTGAAACTGAAACTGAACCTAAAACGCTGCTGAATATTTATCTTTCTGTCATTTTTCTGTTTAAAACCTTGCTGAAAACTTGAAATGAAAATCAGAGGGTGGCGTGAGTTTGCTGTCATGTTTTCCTTCGGTTGTATGTTGCTGAAACTTAAAGGAAACTTCTAAAAACATATGTAGTTGCATGGATAAGTTTCCTGAACGTGTGTAGCTACTGAATAGACATCTGTGTTGCATTGAAAGGACACACACACACACACACACAGCGTGATTTTGCTTGATGTTGCTGTAAGAGTTCTGAAAAAAAAAAACGGTTTTGCTGTCATTATTGGCTGGAATAATAGATAAGTGTCAACATATATATATATATATATATATTAGTGATATATAACTCTTATATGTTCTATATTCTATGCATACGTCCAACCATAGTGAATATGAAGGAAAATCACTACACATGTATTTCAAAAATAAAGAAAAGCTCACATATACATATGTAAGTGGCATATTTAAAATATTTATATATATAAAAATATGTATATGTAAAACCAATCATTTTGCATTCTGCTGCAAGTAAGTATATGCATTTTTATAAAAAATGCTTAATTCAAAATGTGCATGAAGTATAAGTTATGAAGAGTTAGTAATTATTATTAAGGAGTTATAATCATAATAAATGAATGAGGAATTATTATTATTATTAGGGTTGATAACAACAACAACAACAACAATAATGATAATGATAATAATAACAATAATAAAATTATTATTGTTAGGGGAAATTATTAACTAACTGAAAAAGTCAGTATTAATAAATAATGAATTAAAAAGGGTATAAATGGAATATAATTTACTGGGAGCAGAAAGGTTGATAGGGGTAAGGCCATCTCTTAAAATGTTAAGGTCATCTTTTAGGATATTAACTATGAGAGAAATAATGCGGTGATGATATTATAGGATATCCAGAAAGGTTGGATCCAGTACCGAAAGGTGAACGTACCGCTAACACCAGGGTCTAAGGTACGAACGCGTACTGTAACTGTAACTCTTATGTTGTTTGTATGTTCTATATGTGATGAGATGATTCATATAGTCATGGACAAGACTGGGTCTTGGGTTATAGACTATGGCTAAGACTGGGTCTTAGGTCACCATATTAAATACATTCAGCTTTTATTTGATAACGGGTTACAGTCTTGGTAATGCCGTATTGATGTTTTCCTAGCGCTGAGGACACGATGAGCCGTCGTGGCACTGGTTTATGTGCAAACTATGTGGACCTTACATGGGCTGTGTGCTATGCAGAGGTGAACTTTACATGTGCTGTGTGCTATGTAGAGGTATTGTTGAGATATGAACTATTACATATGCTGTGTGCCGTGTATGGTTATATGCTGAATTGTAATGAATATCTGTCATACATATACTCTTTATACTTGAGCATAAGGTTAATTGTTACCTGAGATTCAATGATCATTGAATCTCAGAATTTACCCTAGCTTCAGGATCTGGAGGATCGAGAGCCGGAGAAAAGGATAAGCGGCATGCTTAAAGACTCGGAAGGAGTTTTTAAATTTGGGACAAGAATATGTATGAGTTTTTGTTGAACCTTTCAGATCATTGTAACTTAATGCGTTAACTAAGATCAAACACGATGAATTTAATTGTATCACGTTTTTATTCCTTCGGGAATTTTATTTAACCAACATATGTTACCAGTCACTCATTCGTCCAAATGATAAGCATACTTTTTGTTGTGACTTACTTTGATCTGTTAACACCTTCACTCTGATAAATACACACGAATTAGTTTAATAAGAAGTCTAGGATCATAATTGGACATCATAAGTGGCTTAGGAAATAGGGGTGTTACAAGACAAACAAGACAAGGAAAATTATTTTCTCTACAACTAGTATATATAGGTTATGAGAAAATACATGCATGCCTTAACGATTGCATATTATTTTGGAATCAGTAAGCAACATTTGAGAAGTGCCCTAAATGCAACGCATCTCGAAATGGGAAGAAGAAAAGAAAAAGTCCTTTGAAGGCCCTATGGTATTTTCCCATTATTCTGAGATTCAAGCTATTGTACAGTAATTCAAAGATTGCTAAGCAGTTGACATGGCATGCAAATGAAAGGATTGAAGACATGAAGCTTAGGTACCCTGCAGATCCTGCTCAATAGAAAGAAAAAATGATAATGAGAACCTCAACTTTGTGAACGAAGTAAGGAACCTATTCCTTGCACTGTCAACTGATGGAATCAATCTCCATAGTGTTCAGAGTAGTACACACAGCACGCGGCCAATGATATTCATGATTTATAATCTTTCTTTACACTTAATCATGAAATGTAAATATATGATGTTGTCCATGTTAATTTATAGGTCAAGGCAACTTGGGAATGGTATAGATATATACTTGATTCCTTTAATTGATAACTTAAAGTTGATTTAGGAAAAAGGCATCAATGTGTATGATGGGTCTAGGGAATAAAGTTTCATTTTGAAAGCCATGCTGTTTGGTACAATTAATGATTTTCCTGCTTATGGTAATTTGTTCAAATACAATGTCAAAGGATATTGTGCATGCCCTATATATGAAGATGACACTCATTCATTACAACTAGATCATTGTAAGAAAAATGTCTACATGGGACATTGAAGATTTTTACTGTCAAAACATCGTTGGAGGAAATGGAAAAAGGATTTTAATGGTGACTCAAAAGAAGGTAGCCCCTCAAAGATATTAACCGGTGCTCAGGTTTTTGAAAAGGCAAAAAACTTGGATAAAAATTTTCGCAAGCTGTTTGAAAAACAATTAGGGACAAGTGGTTGTAAAAAAGTAAAATTCATAGTAAAGAAGCTTAGAGAGTTGCATAATATTGTGTATGTATTAGATTATACTTACAACAAATAATTATGTTTACTTAAATGATTTTATTTTATAATAATTAATAATGTTGTAATTCTTTCTGTGATTGTAACGTCCCAATTTTTAACAACAGAATAAATCTTATTTTCATTAAAAATCATTTCAAATCATCAGAGTAAAGTATTTGAGCGGAAGAGTAACTGATATATATTTAAAATGCCGTAAGTCTGGCTGGAAACAATAGCGGTATAAGAACCGAGTCTTTCAAAAGTAATGTACAAAACAAAAGGAAGGCCTTTGCCGGATCAACGACAGGTATTCTTCCACCGAGTTTTTAAGCATGCTGCTTCCCCTTTTCCTCCGACACCGGTTCTCCCGACCCTGATGCTATGTAAAGAGCTGAGGTCCCATGCATACGGACCCCAGGTAACGGTTAACCTCATATTTACATATATGGTATAAAATCACAGCAATTGGTTCACTTCCAAATATGTCACTCCCAGTGTATGCAAATGTACCGCTCCCAGCGAAAAGTATCACTCCCAGTGAAAACAGATATATCACTCCCAGTGTATGCAGATGTACAACTATCCTTTAATAACAACATGTACTCAAACAGCACACCACAACATGCACACAGCACACAACACACATAGCACATATACACATACTGTAAATATCAGAGTTAGTGTTACAGTACGCGAACGTACCTTCGTTGACGAGCGTTTAGTACGTTGACGATAAACTGTACTTTTGATGGAAAACAACGGAATGACAGCGAAATGACCGCGGAACAAGATTACTGATATCCTATAATGATAATATCACATTTATCAATATTTGATATCATAACAGGCATTTTAGGTACAAATTACCATTTTGCCCTTGATCCCCTAACCCGTGGAATTTCACCAGCGCTTCGCTATTTTGACTTTAAATTCTCAAAATTTTTGCTATAACCTTTCCTTTAACATATTTCTAAAATAAATATCATATTTATTCCTAAAACATGATATTTAAACTAACTTGAAAAATTAAAGACTATTCTAGCATTTCTACCAGGACTACCAAAAGAACTACCGAACTAAAGACTAGGGACCGAAGACTTACTCAGAGCTTCGCTAGGATTTTCTCCGGACTCCTCCTTCTTCCTTTCTCTCCAAATTTTCAAAAATTGCAAGAGAACTTGGTGTGAGGTTTGCAAATGAGAGGGTTGGCTATTTATAGAAAATCTCAATGGCATTTTCGTAATTTCCTTGAACTTTGTCTGGTTGAATTCTGACCGTCAGATCACACTTTCTTGAGGTGGCTTGATCTTGGCCTTACACCTCTCTTTGCTGACATCATCTTGAGTCATCAAAGTGATGTCATGCTTGCATCATCTCTTGCTTTATGTGCTTTTATCTGATAAAGTTCCCTGTTCAGTGTCCAAATCGCGAAATTTGGTAAAATCTTAAAATTCCGGAAGCAGTACCCTGAAGGTCTTTGCTTCCTCTTCAAGAATACTGGGTTTTCCTAACCTTATTCTCTCATTAAAGACATTCCGTTATCTGCCGAAAATCCTCGGTATTCGTGTCCGATTACAGAAATAACTTCGGCCGGTACCAACTTCTGGATAAAAATCCACTAACTAATAATATACTCTGGTTTTGCTTAACTCATCCCCAGATTCTCACAACGGAATTATTTTCTATCCGTTCTCATTTATCCTGTTCACTATTAAAATACTATTGTTTATAAATCACATGTCTAATTATATTATTATTATATTCCAAGATCTTATCTCTTATTTTATTTTATTATTTTTTTCTTTTTGGCCTAAAAAATTTCGGCCACTATATATATATATATATATATATATATATATATATTATTTTCTTTTTTTTCCTACCCATATAAATTACATTTATCATATATTTATTTCCCAATGAATTCCCTTATTGGTCCAAAATCAATTTCATGGATTTAGACCTTATAAAATTTCCTAAAAATTTCCTAATTAATACTTTAATAATTTCTCAAAATTTTCTTAATTAAAACTAATTATTTTCTCACAACAATTTTACTGACATTGGTAATTTATGCATTATGCAAAATATTAAAAACCATGGGGCAATTTATGTCCCCCAAAATGACATTTAATTTTTTGTCTTATTATTTCTCAAGGAAAATAATCCCATAAATTATCTAAATTAGAGACAACATACTCTCTAATTTTTAATTCAGGATTTATCATAATATTCTCAGGGTATCTTATAACCCACAAATCTACTTAGGGGTTGTCAGCTCTTTTTTTCTCCTAATTCCACGAGAAATTACCTTTAAGAAATAAGATAATTATTTCACTTATTTTGATACCACAAATTCACCTATTTTTAATAGGTATTTATTTGTCAACGTAATATTCCAGATATATAATTATCCAGGTATTACAGTGATAGTGATCAAGACACAAGAGGTGCCAGAGTTGGTGCAATATGTTTGTCATGATGATTTGTTGAGTAGAGATCTAAGAGTGCCTAAGTACGATGGTCGTGTTCGGGGTATTGGTTTTGTAGTCACACAAACATCATACTTTGGACGCCAAAAGTGCTCCAACAAAAGTGACTTTTTTTAGCTGAGAAAGGAGATGAATTGCTTCAAACAGCAAATGCAAGAACAATTTAACAAACAAATGTGTTTGATGCAAGAACATGATGTGCAATTGATGACTCACATTGATAACTTAGTGTAGTATAGGGCAACATAAAGTGTCTCACCATGTGACAGTCCAAGTTTGAAGGATAGTTCTACTTCCATGCCTAAAGTCCCTCTTCTTTTAGTAATTAATTTCTTCTCTCGTTAATTTTTTGTTACATTATAAATTAGTGTGCCTTAATATATTAACTCTATTTTCCATATGGCAAATCCACATGCAAGTTATATGTGGATCAATATTTTAAGCAAGCATTTGCTATGGGCATTGCTTGCAACACTGGTAATGATACGATGCACAATTCACCATTGCCTAAGAATGCACTCTGAATAAAGGTTGGCATTTGCATGAATGAAGATGCGCTATTACCAATCCCTCCTTACGATGAAGAAACAATGGTGAAAGATGTTGTAGGTGGTTATGTTACATGGCTAATAGGTTCGGTAGAGCCATGTCGAAAGGTAGTTAATTTACAATTCCTTATACTTTTCCCATGCACTTCGATCTAAAACTCCATGATTTAATTTCATGATTTTTGTAGGTTGCACATTTTAAAGGAAAACAAATTTAAGTGCATGGCAAGAATTCAAAGTGTTCAACAGATCAACCGAAGTCCAAAGCCTCATCTAGCAAATAAATCAAAAGACATATTACCTCATATTGCGATCAGTTGGAATTGATTGAACCTAATTTGATCCGTGAATAAGGTATAGAATTACATTTTGATAGGCACATCTATAATGCAAGCGGTATAGCTAAACATATTAATGGTGATGTGCTGGATGAAATTCTTAATCATAGATGGGTCAGTGCTTCGATTATCAACATCTGGATTAGGTACTTTACCATCATCGTTTATCACTGTTATTATTATTTATCATTTAATTTTTTGGTTTTAATCACATTGCTTGTTTTTTGTAAAGGCACTTGCATCATGATATGTTATTGGATACAAATAGGGTTCAATTCTCATTTGTGAACCCTTATCTCATTGGGTAGCATGGGGGGAGAGTAGATTTTAATAAACAAGCTAATGATCTCAAAGATAACTTTAGAAAGAAAGCAACCCCTAATATGATATTTCTAATGCCATGCAATGCGGGGTAATTTATTTGTGGTAGTATTTTAATGAATGATTTTTTTATGGTTTCACTTTTACCATAACATGATTGTTGAAGAAATATTTTCAAAATATTTTAGGGCACATTGGATATTGATTGTTATCAACTTAGCGGAACCTTCAGGCCCTCACATTTACTATGTGGATCATCTAATTGGAGGTTTTCTAAAAACCCGTCCTGATATGTTGTAGTTGTTCAATAGGTAAGTGTATGACTGCCAATGAAGACTTTGCCTCATTAAACTACTCAAAAGTTGCTGACCCTGTCAATAGCTATGTGTGCAAGAAGATACATGTACTTATACATGAATTTACTAAAATTTTGTTATTAAACAATTTTTATTCAATAAAAATGGAGTTAACTATTTCATTATATTGTTGCAGTGTTCTTTCCAAACGAATAACAGTTATTGCAGGTATTACATCATGAAATTCATGAAGGATTAATTACTCATGATCAACCTTTTGTTCCTAATAAATTAAGTTATTTTAGTTGCAATTCATAGTGTGTTTTAAACTTAATTGAGTAGTGTTTGATAATTATTTTTCAATGAGTTTAATTTGTGTTCATGATATGTAGTATTATGAAGATCAATGTTGTGATAGTTTGACTGACTCGAGTGAATGAAGTCATTGAGGAATGGTGTGAATATGTGCTCAGGTAATGCTCTAGCTAGCTACTTTATTTCTTGCATATTGTTGTGTCGTTTTTTTAACTAGAATTAGTTGTATTCCATTAACAATTGTTGTAAACATATTATGTAGTGATTTTGTTAACTAGTCATATGTTTGTATAGTTTTGGAGTTATTTGATTGTGGTTTTCTTTTCTTCATTTTGCTATTGATATGAAAATTTATGTTTAAGGTGTGTTGTCAATTTTAGTTATAGGGTTTTGAAGTAAAAATATGAAAAGAATAGGGAAAATATCAGTGAGGTCATAGGATAGAGAAAAAATATCATAAAAGTCCCAACCCCAAATCTCCTCACAAAAAAGTCTTTGGGGACTTTTTTGATATTAATGGTGAAAAGTTACAGAATTCCAATATAAAAAAAGTCTCATTGTCAAAATGGTTTTTCATATTGTCAAAATGGTTTTATTAGTTAAAATGTCCCTATGAAAATTTTATTGTTCAAATGACTTCTAATGTTGTCAAAATAATTTTTCATGTTGTAAAAATTTCTTTGAGTTTTTTTCTCCGACGTGCAGAATTTTAGGAACTTGGAGAAATTTTGGCAATATGAAAAGCCATTTTGGCAATGAAATTTTCATAGAGACATTTTAACAACTAATAAAGCCATTCTGACAACATGAAAAATCATTTTGACAATGAGGTTTTTTTGCGATAGGAATTCTGTAACTTTTCACAATTAATATCAAAAAGTCTAGGGGATTTAAGGTTGTGACTTTTTTGATATTTTCCCTCTAGCTACCTGGAGACGTTACTAATATTTTCCCAAAATAAAAATTTCCTTTGGCGCTTCTTGTAAAAAGTGCCATAGGAAGAAAAGATTTAATTAAAAATAATATATACACTTCCTATAACGCTTTCTCATAAAAGCGCCGTAGGAAGTGTTGTTTCTTTCTTTCTTTTTTTTCTTAATAAAAATAAAACACACACATTTAGATGCTGTGGCGCTTAGATTTTTTTAGTTATGATGGGATATGGGACACTTCGTGAGCACTACAGTTATTGTAAAAAGAAGAGACACACCATTCATGTTACTAACCAAAAAAAAAATCTTGACTTAACAACTTAAATGATAACATTAAAATTGATAAAGCATGCTTAAGTTTTATTTATTCAATATAATTTTAATTTTTTGATTAATTTCAATATAAAAATTATCAATTTTAATATATTTTTTAAAAAATCATTTATATATAATCGTACTTCAGTATTTAAAATTCTTTAAATTGGGGGAAAGAGTAAATAATTATATTATAATAGAAATTGAAAAAAATTATTATTTTTACTCTAGAAAAAAAATGTAATGGTTTCATTAGGTATATATGAAATTATTATAAATGATATTTAAAATTTAGGCATACTTTACCATTGTGTAGCCATCATTTAAATTGTTGAGTCAATATTTCTCGTCAAAAACATTAACATTATTAAAATCATAGGACTAGAAGCGTGTTGTATAAAGTTATGGGACCAAAATGAAACCCCATGCAAACTAAAATACTAAAATTATCCTTTTTATTAGTTTTTATTTTTTAATCAGTAAAATACTAAAAGTATACTTTAGTCACAATTATTATGTTCCTATTATCAATTTATAAAGTGCTTATGTGCACTTATAAACTCAACTATGAACACTTTTAAATTCACTTGCACAAAAAATTTACATATAGACCCTTGTTATGTTTTAGTTGTTAGTTGTTAGTTGTTAAAATTCTTATAAGCACTTGTAAATTCACTTCTATATTCTCTCTCTCTCTCTCTCTATATATATATATATATATGTATGTATGTATATATGTTCACATGAACACCTATTGTAATTAAGAAAAATATAAATTTAATAAATAAATAAATAATAAGAAATTGATAATGCATAAGAAATAGAATTTTTTATATATTGGGACTTGTTCCCTTCCTGTTCTTCCCATCAACTTCCCCTCCCCTTCTTTCTACTAACGATCTTCATCTTTAGAATGAAGTTTGAGAGGTTTAGATTTAATGATTTATAACTTCACTTTTCTTAACTAATTCTTTTGATGCAATTATAAATTGTTATGACTACAACTTAATAGTTTGAATTTCTTTCTTTCTTTTTTAATAATTTAGTTTTTTTACAGTAATTTTATAAAACATTAAATCTAAAACGCTTAAATTTTAATCTATAGGTGTGGAGATCGTTAGTGGAGAGGAAGTTGATAGAAGAGTAAAGGAGGTTAGTCAAGTCCCACTTGAAAGAGATTCTCCACTTCATGCACACAGTACGTAGTAGGCATGTCCTATTTTTCGATAAAAGAGAATTTCACATTAAGAAACAAAATAGAAATTTACAAAGTTCTTCAACATATATCTGAATATGTCACAGAGGATATATGCATAATATTTAATGCGACTGCTTTATTTAGGATAATTATTTTTGTG
This sequence comes from Acacia confusa, assembly GCA_037074495.1. NCBI lineage: Eukaryota > Viridiplantae > Streptophyta > Magnoliopsida > Fabales > Fabaceae > Acacia > Acacia confusa. The sequence goes on along the minus strand of CM073504.1, from coordinate 6,195,141 downwards.
TGCGAGGGTTTTACGACCTTACAAAGTAAAGGAGATTCCTGAGGCCAATCAATGCATTGCTATTGGATTATGAACCATATTGCATTCCTCAATGCAACTAATTGTAGTTGAAGGGATCCCAACTTTACTTTCCGACAGGTGTACCAATCTTTCACCTCCACATTAGTAAATTCAACTTGAATGTGTATTATCCTTATCACCTATTTTATCTCTTCAAAGCAAAAGCAAAAGAAAAGACAAAATAAATTAAAAACAAATGGATTAGGTATTTTAGTTTTTTTTTTTAAATAAAGATGGATAAGTACAACTCAAAAGGAAAAATGAAAAGCTTGGAGGCAATAACTCTCCTCATCGCGTCCGGCTTCTCTCTCTGGCTTTTCCATCCATTGCCCCTCCTTTAACCAAATTCATTGCTGAAAAATCTGTCTTTATTGTAAAATTTATTATCCAAAGCTATCTGAAATTTGTTAAAGGGTTAAGAGATGTAACATATTTTCAGTAGGTGCACCTTTCCTTTACCTGGGCAATTATATGTGCAAAATGGAAGATATTTGCATATAATTAAATATATGTTACATATAGTTGACGAATAATTTCACCCACCCAAAGGCCTAGAATCTTAAATATCTTTGATAGTAAATTTGATAAAAAGAGATCTTCTAGCAAGTTTTCCAAAAGAAAATGATTTTTCCAAATATTACTTGATCTAGCTTAGCTTACAAGTTTGAACATTCATTTGCTTCACTATATATAATAATAAAGCTAATGTAGTTGATTTGCTCTACAAGACTTGTTAATAATAATATAATAATCAAAATCCAGTGAAGCCAATCAACTTGGTTAAGCCAAAAGTGATAGCCATAGCCATCCAACCTCCGATCAGAATCCTAACACAAGACCTTCTCACTGAAGTTTTTCCGATCACTGCTCCGACGCCTCCAAAAATCAACAATGCCAAGCTAGCCAGTGCAGCCACTACCGCCATCCTCACGCTGTAATCCCTTATGAACACAGCTCCGACCAAAGGCACCACTGCACCACCGGAAAAGGCAAGTGCAGACGCTGCAGCAGCCTGAACAGGGTTCGGAAGCCTGTCCTTTTCATCATCTTCTTCTTCAAATTCTTTTGTGTTGTTGTTGTTGTTGGCTTCTCTTTCTCTCTTCATCTGAGCTAACTCTATGTCCCTCTGAGTGTACACTGACACAAACTCTCCAATTGCCATGCTGCATGCTCCGGCAACTAGGCCAGCGAATCCGGCGAGAAGCATGGCTCTGATGTCTCGTCTCACGGCACCTACACCAATCATGAGTGAGGTGACTGTGACCAAACCATCATTGGCTCCTAACATGGCTGCCCTAAGCCATTGTGCCCTTTGAAAGTAGTTGATAGTGTTGTCATCTTCTTCATTAGGGTGGTGAATTGGGATCTCAACGTGGCTTGGTGGGGTTTCATTATTGTTATGAGAAGAAGCCATGGATATGATGGTGAAGATCAGCAGTTTGAAGGATGAAGAAGATGAGTGGCTATGAAGTTAATTGGTATGTGGATGTGGAGTAGAAATTCTTCTTGAGGAAGGTATTATATAGAAGAGTGGTCATAATGCATTGGGTTGTACATTGAAGATTATGGGTCTCAATCTCAAGGTGGTGATGAACAAAGTGGTGATAGAGTGGAGAGCACTCAGAAAGGGGACTTATCTTGTTTAATAATTCATTATAACTAATGCTCTATTACTGATATATACATACATATATATACATGGCCTTCTAATTAACATATTTAAAATAGAAATAAAACAGAAATATGTACGTCTAATAATTTTAATTTACTCATAAAAAATAAAGAGTACAGCAAAGGATTATATACTTGTCTATTTAGGATGTTTGATAAACAAAATGTAAAGCATATATAAAAGCAGAATATACCACTAGTTGAGGGGTAAGAAAATACTAGTTCAACTTCAAAATCTTAAATAAGTGATTTCTTACAAAAATGAGTTATCAATTGCTTTTATAATTAATACTTGTATATACTCTTATAAAGTTTTATTTTCTTGTATTTTTCTAAAAAAGAAGACACTAATAAAACACAATCCCCATAGTTGAATAATAGTGACGACAAAAACATAATAAATAGTTCCTTCGATGTAAGACTTTAGTAACTGATCTTAATATAAGATCTCTTTCAAAATTTTATGAAAATTTTGAGAAGACTCGTTTCAAAAGATGTCCTCTTAAATTCTCTCAGTTTCTTTTCCTCCCTGCTCACCCATTATTGAACCATAATTTTGAAAAATTGTGAAAAAAATTATACATTTAACCAATTTTAGCTAACTTTCTTAACATCTCATGATAAAAAGTAGTTAATAGGATCTTATAAAAGACCTTTCTTAACAATTTGCGTCTGGGTTTCTACAATCTATTACAATCCCTTTTTGTCATGATACCAAACACAACTTTAGCTAAAAATTAAGGGGTTTAATTAATTTGGTTTGGTTAATATGTCTAATAACGTTTTAGAAATTGTGTTTAAGATCTATAAGAAAAGTTTTTGTGACTATGATATTCACTTGGAGATAGATCTTATTGTAATGTGATTGGATTCCCTTCTCTGAGGAGATAAGCACATTTGATTATTCGAAGCAAAAGGATATAATTAATCATATAAAAAAAAAAAAACGAACGTGTTGTGGAGATTTTAAAATATGAAGGGAGTGTGGCTGCCACAAGCAAGGTTAATTAGTGGAGGCCTATCTGTTGATTAGCAATAATGGTTAAACATTAAACATATATTATTATGATTGAACATTAATTAATGAGATGAATATGATAATTATATATTGAGGGGAGTGTGGATTCCACGCAGAAGCCACGAGCAACAAGAAAACAATAATATTAAAAATAAGGCATATTCTTTTGTCCAATTCCTTTGTTGACTCAGAAACATTACTCAGAGTGGAAACATGAATTATTTCTTGGTGGGTTATCTTTAGTGGATTGCTGATCTGTTCAATTTTTAACAATGCTGTTTAAAAGTTGCATTCCCATACTCTTTCATGACATTCTTTTTATAATTCTTAATCTATAATCTTTCAGGGGGAAAAAAAAATCTATAATCATTAAAAAAGTGAATTACGAAAACTTGAAATTATTTTGCAATATATGTGTAATCATTATTATTTGACGCTTGGAAATACACTTTAACTCATTTTTTCGGAGGTTAGGGAGTACAATGGAATATAGGAAACTTGTCTAATTTATTTATGTCCCAATTCGTCAATACCGATACCATCATTAAAATAGGGGTATTTTAAGGAAATAATACTCAATTTTAAATAATAATAATGATAAGAAATTAAACCAAATTAATCATTTTTTTTATTTTCATAAATTAGCTAACTATATTTTTTCCCATGAGAGCTAACTATATTTTTTATTTAAGATAAAAGAGTATTAAGAAACCAACCTGTGAATAAGAAATTAAACGAACTTGTGTCATTCTTGTGGAATCCGACCTCCATAAAGGTTTTTCTTTTAATAATTCATTTCTCATACACACACTCTCTCTCTAAAAAGTAAAACAACTACAAGGAGCTCTGATTAACAAATCATATTACAAACTATAGGATTTGCAAATTACTTCTTTTTTTTTTTGGGGGGGAAAAAACTTCACACAACTTTCCATGATTAACACACAAACATATATATGAATAAAATATGAAATTTTAAGATGTTTCATATCAGCATATGGGAAGAACCGATAAAAACTCATTGTTAATTACTCATTTAGATACATGCAGCACCTTAAAGTATTTTTTCTAAATGTATTCATTGTTTAAAAGTATTTAAAGGTGCTGAATGCACAACAAAATACTTTAAAACATAGATTCACTAAGAAAAATACTTTAAGGTATTGATTCACCTTAATCCTTACTCCTTTATAAGGCGGAGAGTAAATAGTATTTTCCTGGCCCTATTTTTAAATCACTTAATTAATTTTTTCATATGATAATACAATTTTACATTTTATTTATTATTGGGTAGATTTTATGCTTTTGGGATATAATGTATACTAAATATGGATAAAGTTAGAAATTTATTAAATTTAAAGATAAATTTTATAAAATTTAAATTTTTTTATTTCAATAAAATATGTTAAAAATAACTTATAAATAAGAATATAGGAGAAGACAATTAATGACTTCTTAAACTTTACTATTTCAGTGAAACTTTACACCTATCTTATTGCTACAAACTTCTGTCCCAAAACATTAAAAAATAAAAAATACATTTACACTTTCCGTAGATACAAGTACAAACGATATCATATATGCTTATCAACAAAGGTTTATCCGATCTCAACCATAAAGCATAGCTTCATATTTTTCTGATGTGAAGATATTATTGATAGTATCTGTAACTATTTTTATAAGTGTTCTTTAAGTCTAGAGTAGTACTTGGACCCTAATGAGCCTCGGGACCCAATAAAATATAAGAAAATTAAAAGCATATAATTATTTTAGATTATCTTTTTTAAAACTGAAAGCAATTGAAAAATCATTTTTCAAGTATTAAATATTTTCCGAGCAAAAGAAAAAAGTATTAAATATTTAGAAAATCATAAAAAATTTAAAAATGAATATTTTTTATCTATAAGATATTAAAATGTTACTAATTTTATATAGAATTTGGTGATAAAAAGGAAAAAAAAAACATTGGGAAGGAAGAATTTTCTTAGGAGTGCACCTAAGGCACATCAGGCGATTACGACTCCCACACGAAACAACAATTCCTTCACGCTAAGAAAGAAGAAGGAAAAAACAAGTTGCTTTGCCTTTGTCAAGTTGGCCCAAACTGAACGCAGAGAAGATTGAAGCAAGTCTTTCAGTGATGGTACAAGCATCAAATCCTTGTCTTGCCCATTTTTGTACCTATCATTTTCTTCACTTTCTCCTCCTCTTTTAGGTCATCTACTCCCAAAGAAATTTCATTTTCAGTTAGTGTTGTATTTTCTCTAGTTTATATAATATTAAATAGGGAGAATCCCATATAAATACTATATGAAAATTTAAAAAACCTAAAAGACTGTTAACATTTGTAAAGAATATAAAGGTAATAGAGATCAAATTGAGATTTTAAAATGTTGATAAATTTACTATTATGTCTTCTCTTGCAATTAGAAAATCCATTAGAATACCCATGAAAGCTCCAGGACAAGATTGAGACCAAGCTCTAGAAAAAATGGTAGTCCAAGTGAATAGACTTTAGGGTAACGGTTAATCTTATACATACGTATGAAAATAAAGATGACATAATAGCACATGTTAAAGCATGGAAGAAATTACATATAATCGTAATCGTAGTTAACGGTCAAGGACTGCAGCCCTTGTCTAGGACACGCAGTCCCATGAGACCGCAACTTCAAATCCATGGCTAGGAAAAACATATATCACAAGTAAATCAACTAGCATACATAATCAGCTAATAAATGCATAAACACTTACACACATGATTGTAAGATTATGGTTAGCCACCTCGATCTTGAATTCTTAACTCTGTCTGGTAGGTGTTGGGATCGGTCGAGGCGTCTATAAACATCCTATAAACGTTTATCGTCGTCATTAGTCACTTACTCGAATCGCAGATAAACTAATTATACGAATTAGTTTAGAGGATTAATATTGGTTATTAATCCCTTAAAAATTTCCCTAGTGATAATAATAATTATTTTATGTATTATTATCACTCCAACTCAATAATAACAACCATATTTGTTGTTGTGATAATTATCTTAAATCCCTAGTCATCTTCCAACCATATTTCTATTTATTCTTTGATAAGTCTACTTTTATAAATTAAAGTCACCAAGTTGATTTATCATTGATAAAAATTCCCAAATTTCAAAATTTTAAGTACTGTCCATTCTGGGAATACAAACTTACTAGTTTTCATAGCTCAACTTCAAAAATTCATATCTATAATTCTAGACATCGGATTTAGGTGGTTCAAAATTCTATGAACTCCTTGATGAGTTTAGTTTCTATGAAAATTGGTTTCAGTATTTTATCATATGCCAATTATTCTCAGTTTTCAAAATTGTAGTCTCTGTTCAGAAACAGCTTCAGATTTGTAAACCATTTTCTAAAATTCATAACTATTTTTATACTTATCGAAATAAGACGAATTACCTATCAAATTAAAGCTCTATGTATTTACTACACATATAGAAAATTTCATAATTTTTGAAGATTTTTTACCCCACACGAAATGCCATGTCATTTTGCTACTCTAGAATGACACCAAAAACGTGTCCAGATTTTATCTTAACTTTCAAAAATAATAACTTGAGCTATAGACCTCGGTTTGAGGTGAACCAAAACTCATTTTAAATTTTAAGCAGGTTAATATCTCCTGTAAATATTCATAGAAAAAAACAAGGGTTTGCTATTCCAAACTGAGGCCCGAAAATAAGTATTCATTTTTTAACACAGAAAGTTTCAGAAAGTTTCAGTGTTTATTGCTTCAACTTTGAAAAACCATTGCTCTCATTCTAGACGTCGGTTTTGGCTGTTCTTTGGCTCGTTTTGAAGCTTAATATGTCCTCTATAAACTGATAAAATTTCATGCAAAAACACTAAGGTTTACCATGGTTTTAGCTTAGTCAAAGATTAGTGTTCCAGCTGCAAAACCCAGATTCCAGAAGCAACCAACTTGTCATTTCACGTGTATGCATCTATATATATATTTATGACCAGCATGCATCAGTCATACTCACACGAAGAGACAAAAACGCAGATGCACAGCATCCGTGTACCTCGATTTCAGTCTTGCAGCGATCAACATACATATACTCTCACAGACACGTTTTCATTCTTCTTCCACTTCTCCATATACATAGACAGCAACCTAAGTGTGTGTAAATATATATATTTAAGCTTCTAACAGTTCCCCCCTTGTTTTACGTTTCAGCCCAGAAAAACAGAGGTAAAACGTGCGTAAGATTCATCCTTTTCTGTTTTTAGTTCAGTTTCAGCAAAGCAACGTTTTCCTACAGCTACAACTCTTGACAGAAAGCTGATGGAACTAGGGGGAGAGAAGCTTGAAACTCACCTTCGCAGATCAAGCTTGGATGATGGAGATGGTTGGTTGTTCTTCTCCTCTGTTTTACCGATGCAAGAACAGAGAACTAATGAGCTTCAGTTTCCTCTCTCAATTCTCACTTGTAACTCTCCTCCTCTGTTTCATGATGCAAGAGCAGAGAAAAATATGATCAACACTCTCTCTTTCGGCACTCTGCTTCTCCATGCTCTCCACGTCTCTCTCTCACAGTGAAGGGGGGCTGAAGGAGGCAATATATGTATATAGGGGTGTAGTAGGAGGTTGAACAAGAGGCAAGGACCAGAGGATCATGACGTGGGGCTCGAGATGTATGGTCTTCGCTGGTCTCCCGCTGCGCCTGCTCTGATTTCTTTTCTCTCTGTTTGCGTGTTAGCTGCTGGCCGAAGGAATTTTTTTTTTTTTTTTTGATATAAAAGAGGCATTGCCTGAATTTAAATAGCTAAAGTTGGGGAACTAATTCCCATACTAAGGTCCTCAAATGAGGAGGACACGAATAAAAAAAACTAGACATAGAAAGACCATCCTTCGCTAGTTTGTCTGCGACCCTGTTCCTGTCCCGAGATACATACTTAATCTCTAATTCCCATGGCTGTGCAAGAAGGGTCCTGATTTGAAGATGGCCGAAGGAATTAATTACATGAGATGGAGATTGGATGCATGAGCAGAAGGGTTTATTAGCGTTTTGGGCCAAAGAACAGATCAAATATTTGGGCTTGCTTGATTTGTGTTGGATGAATCAGCTGCATCATGGGCCCAATCAATGGTTTTGGTGATTCAAAAAAATATGAACCTGCTACTGCTTCCCTTCATGTCGAAACTGAGCTGGGGAAGTTTTATTATTGTTGTTGCTTGTGTCTTGGGGTGTTCGTACATCTCTTATGAAGCTGATGGATTTTTTTTTTGGGTTTGGTCATCATGGGCTGAAACACGCTGGGCTATCAAAATTGAGGACATGGGCTTAACGTTTTGGTTATATATATAAGCCCAGCCCATGATCTCCTCATTTACCCTTTAGATAATATGAATTCTTTAATTAAATCAATAATCATTCTAGGCAACTTAATCTTCCAAAAATTTTAAGCCTAATTATTCTTTGCTTTACTTATTCTTTTTCCCAGAATATATTAAGGAAAAATAAACCTCAATTTCAAATAATTATTTTCATAATTATTTTAACCCAAATTTCATAATTTAATTTCCCATATAATTTTCCAATATTCAAATCCCAGAAATTTGGGATGTTACTTTCAAAGTATAAACTATATATAACAGATATTCATAATAATATTACATTCAACATCACAATACATAGCACATTGCAGATGTATGTTAACAATGTTTGCATTTACTAGTGCCACGAATCCACATATCCTTAGCACTAGAAAAACATGTAGTATTATTATGACTATAATTTATATTAAGTTGAATTCACAACTTAACTGAATATAAACAATCGACTGAATCCATAGTCTTGTCTATAACTCATGAATCAAACAATCACACATACGCATACAAGACACACAAGAATTAAAGTTATAGTATGTAAATGTACCTTCCTTCCGCTTAGTTAGCAATTACTCAACTTTTGAATTCGACCCCAGACTTCTCGAGTATCCTATAACATCATTATTGGATTATTTCCTTTTTCCATATTTATATGATATTGTGATAAATAACATCTTGCTTAGAATATTATCAAAAAGAATATTTTCACTTCTCTTGACCCTTTTTACCCCTAGGAGATTAGTTATCCAATTTTACCCTTACATCTTGAAAACAAAATTCTGGATTTTCTGGATGATTTCTCAACAAATTTGAAAAGTCATAATTAATTCTACAAAAGTCCAATTTGATTGCTTCAAAAATCTACACGATCTTTGACATGTATATTTTCAAGGAAAAATATTCCCAAAAGTCAGAACATCACGGATCATTCCCATGTTTTAAGTTTGCCAACATTATTTAGATTTTAATATGCAAAATAAGGCCTAACTTAAAAAATTCCTAACTCCTTGTTGAGAGCTCAAAACGTTACAAATATTATATTGAAAGAAATCCCTGGATGTCTACTTTATGCCGAGAAAATTTCATGATTTTTGAAGATAATTTCATACATAAAATAGTAGCCACAACATTTACTGCTAGCACAGAATTGCAAACTAACAATTTTCCAAACTTTCAACATAATGATCTATTGATTCTAAAAATTATTCCCCAACATTTTTTCACTTCATTTTGAATTTTAAAAGAAATGGAGACGTCAAAGACATCAAAACATACAAGGAGATTTACCCTATAATTTTCTAGATTAAACTACAATTTTACTAAAAACTAAAAGCTTGAACTTAATAATATTATCTTTGATTCTTGAACTCCTTCTTCCTCTTCTTCCAAGAATTTCACCCTTCTCACTATCTAATTCTATAATCATATTTTTTTAAAAAAAAATTGATTTTGGCGTAAAGAATGAAGAGGGTTTAGGTCCTATTTATAGGAAAAATTCTAAGCTCATGTAAAACCTATTGCATAAAATTAATTTTCTCTTCTTCTTTTTCAACCATTGGATTCAAAATGCACTTTTCAACTTCCAATCCTACCCCTTCCTTGTTTTGGCTGACCTCCCCATCATTCTTAGCCTTTCGATTGATCTTTCATGTGGCATAATCTTGTGGCTCAAGTCTCCATTAGTCCATTTAATTACCTAAGGATTTAGGCTTAATTAGAAGGCTAAATGACAATCATTGGATCTTAATACATGTGTCAAAATCACATGGTTGGATAGTTGTCATTGTTGACTTTTGGGGCTATTTCATTAAGCTTGATTAGCATCTAAATCAAGTTTTATTTGCTCCCTAATCACAAGTGTCATTGTATAATTGGTTTATTAGCTAAATCATGGTAATTAGTGCTTATTTAGACAAGCTTTATGCACTTTAATCTTTATCTTTACTCGTTTCCATTGTCTTTGATTGCCCTTAATCAAGTTGAAATCATATACCACTAATCTCAATTAGCATAAGCTAATTTGCTAAATACTAATTGCTAATTTATGTTAATTTGGATAAGGGTGTTCATAACCCTTTTCTTATCTCATTTGATTATAAATTAGCTACTATTTTATGTTCTATTTATTTCACATTTTATAACCCCTAAATAATGTCTCATAATTAACCTTTGGTTAATTAATCCCAAAGTGAAATTTGGATAAAAAATACAATCAATAGATTATAAATCTTTGCGGTACATATTCAACTTTGTATTTTGTGAATTTATTTATGAAAATACAATGTTTACATAAATTATGAAAATCAGGGTTTTACAAGAAAGAAGAAGGTGAGCAGTAATGAGATTGACAAGTTTAGTGATGGTTTTGATAAAAAGTGTAATTGTTTTGACAAAATAATGTGCTGATAAAAACATAAAGTTAGGATTCACTAACATTTATGGCATTTCACCAAAATTTGTAATGGGATTAACAAGTTTAGTAATGACTTTGACAAGATTTGTAATAGTTTGGACGAAAGAGTTTGCTAATAAAAACATATAAGTCATGATTCATCAATATTTGTGGCATTTCACCGAAATTTGTAATAAGATTGACAAGTATAGTAATGTTTTTGACAATAATTGTAATGGTTTTGAATGAATGCCGTAAATGTTGGTGAATCCTGACTTGCATGTTTTCATCATCAAACTTTTTTGTCAAACCTATTATAATTCTTGTCAAAACAATTACTAAGCTTATCAATCCCATTATGAGTTTTGGAGAAATACCAAAAATGTTAATAAATCCTGACTTTATGTTTTTATCAACAAACTCTTTTGTTAAAACAATTACTAAACTTATCAATCCCATTATGAATTTTGTGAAGCTCGTTCTACTATTCACCTTCTGCTTCCTCAATCTCTTGGCTTACATGTTTTCTTCATCAAACTCTTTTGTCAAAACCACTATAGTTCTTATCAAACGCATTACTGCATTTGTCAATCCAATACGCATTTTGTGAAGCCCATTCTACTGTTCACCTTCTTCTTTCTCAGCCTCAACCACCACTTTGCCATGACCATCAATATCACGATTTCAATTGGGGGGGGGGGGAACACGTACAACCATTTTTTTAGAGCTTAGTCTTGATCTTGTTATGGAGTTTCCATGGGTTTTCTGATGGAGAGCTCATGGCATTGCCATGGTGGCAGGAAGAGGAAGAGAAAGAGAGGGTGAGGAGAGAGAAAGATGAAGAGAGAACATAATTGTAAATTTATGAATATTTTAAAATTCTAACTTGACCCCTGTCACCTTTATGTCATTTGCAAATGTTAATTGGCTTTTAGGAGTTTTAAAATTTCATATATTATTTATCTGTAATTCTCCATATTAAATATAAGAGGAATAATTATTTTGAAAAAAATGTATGTGTCTTCAATTTGAAATAATCACTCATATTAAATAGGAATGACTTCAATACAACAAATACTATTTAAAAACATATGTCCGAACAGTGAACACGTATTAGATTGAATAATTTTTTTTATTAATTTTGGAAAAATTAGAATGAAGAACCTAGAGGAAAAGATATTTATAGAGAAAGACCATAAAAATTGTAATTATTTGGAAGGACAAAATATAAAAATATAAAATTAAAAGTACTAAAATGATACAAAATCTTCTGCTTTCCCTTCTATATTCTCTTCCCCATTCTATTTTTAAAATTAATACAAAATTCTAAGTTTCATTAAATTAAAAAAATACTTTTCTCAATTTTCTTTTTTTCATCTTGAATATATATCTATGAAAAAAAAGTACGCATTCTTCAATTTGTAAAAATTATAATTTTCTTGAAATCATAAAAAATTTTAATTAAAAATAGAATTATATAATTTTAATAAAATTCAAGGTCTTTTATAATTTATTATATATGTTAAACCAAGAAAGTTTTACGATTTTTTTAAAATAAATTTATGTGGGTTAAAAAATTCATGTAATGTTAATAAAATTAAAAAATCTAATTAACCTATTATATCATGAAAAGAATGAAATAGTTTTTTTTTTATATATATTTATAAAAAGGCTTTAATTGATATCAACGTTTATGATATAAAACGGGCAACTTGATAATATAAATCAGTGAAAAATAAAATTTTAAAAAAAATTTGAGTTTAAATTTTTTAATTAAATAATATATTAAAAATAAATAAAAAGATATGGTCATATCATGATGGGCAGTTCTAGTTTTAAGTTTAGTTATTTTTTTTTAATTATGAATACATGAGATTTGATTAGTGGCAATTTAGTAGTTTTAAGTTTATATTATGATATTTGATCCTTCTAAATAATTACAATTTTTATGGTTCTTTATAAAAAATATTATTTTCTTTAGATATTTTATTTTAATTTTTCCTTAATTTTTCTAATAAAATAAAAATAAAGGTTACAATTTCCTCTTATACTAATAATTACAATTTACAACAACACACTCAACCCCTCAATTCCTTTCGTTACCTTTTTTCCGGACAATAATGTTACTACCCAAAAACTTGTTAAGTAAAAAAGCACTTGCCTAAATACATACCAGTAATTCGTTTTCTCTCTAAAATCACTTATTTCTAAGAAACGAACAAGCCGAGCAACATGAAGTCTTCTCTCATAGTCTTCTCCAAAACTTCATACCTAACGTTTAAAGGATACACGCTTCTTTTGTCGCTGAGACTCCACAAGTTATCTTTCATCCGAATTATGGGCCTTCGTTCTCGATTAAAAAAAAAGAAGCATATAATTGATATCAAAAGAAGTGTTACAATTAATATCAATTATGGGCCTTTCACTTATTTACTTCATACATTATAAATCATATTGGAAAAAGTAGCTTCTACCACAAACCCAAGATGGCATTCAGGAAACATGTTCACGTAAGTTGAAACATAACTTATCTCACATATATACCTTAGATACTGTAAATCATGTTAAAAAAATAGCTTCTACCACACCCAAACAAGCTTTTTGGTTACTTTTGTCTTTTTAATTGCTTGGGTGCTTTTATTTAACTTTAAATGATTATTATTATTTTTTTTTTTGAAGAAATGTTTTGCTCCTCCATAAAGAACTGTATGCTTTATTTAACTAGTCTATGCTTTATTTTATTTTTTATTTCTAACATATCAAGATTTTTTTTGGGAAATATTCAACATGATATATTCTTCAAAATATCACTACTACAAAAAATGGATTTTACTTCCATGAAAAACATCCGTTTTTTAAAAAGAGAAATAAAAAATAAAGGCAGTAATATTTTTATAATTATATACGAGAATTTTGACATATTGGACTTCCTTTTTAGAATTGGGATGCCAAAAATGGTCATTCAATGTTCCCAATTCAAAATTGGGATGCTTAAAGCTGAACTTTAGGCTTTCCAATTAAAAATGATACGCCTAAAGTTTCACTTTAGGCATCCTAATGAAATTGGACGCCAAAATCATGGTGTGTGTAGATTATTTTGCCCTTTCTCTTACTTTTCCTAATTGGCATGTCATTTCCTCTACTTATCCCAACGCAAGTGTGAACCTTCTCTCTTCTCTTATGCGTTCACCATTGTCAACCACAGTGCAATGCCTACCACTACCGAAGTTGTGCTTTACCGTACGAGAGAGGCAACAAGAGATGAGAGCTTCCCTAAAGACCTGGTGTTGGAAAAAATGGAGGACAAAGGAGGAGTTGGTTGAAACTGCTAGAGATTTAGAAGGAATAGGTAAGCCGGAGTCGAGATTCTCTGATGCTCCTCGCACTATTCTCCAAGCCCCTGTGTCGTGAGCTTCTGTGTTCTTTGCCTGCCGGCAATGACGGACGATGAAGGTAGGTGATGATGGTGGAGTACAAACTTTAGAGCTCTGTTCCCATAATTGTTCACGCTTTGTTCCTAAAATCTGTTCCATAGTACAAACCTTTAGTCAACGCCGAAACCACCGTCTCAACCGCCACCATAAGATTTGTTCTCAGGTCTGTTCAAGCTCAGTTCGTGGCGACGGTGGAGTGGTGGTCGTCGGTGATGGTGGATGAAGAGGCAAAAGTCACCTTTGACATAGAAGGATGAAGGTGGAGATGGGATGAAGGAGGTGATGATCGATGCTCCGAAGCGTTGAAACTCGCATCATTGCTCTCATCTTCTTCGCAGGTTCTGTCAAACTTGCGGCCTGTGACCTAATTTTCTTTTTTTCTTTTTATTTTTTTAAAAAAACCCTTATGCATCTCTTTTTACTAGCAACGCTATAAGTCTGACTTACAATGAGCCTGTTTGGAGATCACAAAAAGCCAGCTTTTTCTATAAAAAAAGCCCAAAACGCCACTTTTACCAAAAACCTAAAACGCAGCCTGTTTGGATTGAAAGTTGAGTTCACTGGGCTGCTACCAAAAACGCCCCAAAACGCAACTTTTTAAAAAGCCTCATTTTGATGCTTTTTCTGAATCGCAACGCACGCACGCAGGCCTGGATTCGAGCCTTCCTCCTCCTTGAGAAGAAATGAGCCGAAGCAAAAAACCTCAGAGCCAGATTCGGGCCTTCCTCCTCCTTCTCGTCTCTCCCTATTGAATCACGCGTCCCTCCCTGAATCACGCGTCCTTCCCTGTTGAAAAAAGCTTCAAATCACTGCAAGATTCGAGCCTCCCCCACGTACAGATTCCGAGAATCTTCAGCTGAATCTCGTCATCCAGCTTTTCCAGATCTTCGGCTGAACTCGTGATCTCTTGCTAAGATTTGCATTGATTCCTCTCCGTCTCGTCAAATCAGGGCCAGGGATTCCCGCTGCAAATCGTCCTCACCAGCCGAAGCACATGCTCTTCTTGTCTTCAAATAGCCGGTCTCGCTGGTTGAAGACACCACATGCTTCGCCCATCGTCAGTCTGTGAGTTCATTAGCCTCTTCGTGCCCTCAGTCGATCGGCCCAAGATCCTCCTTCAGGTTTGATTTCAAGATGATTTTGATTTGGAGTTTGATTTATGGAATCCTGAAATTTGCTTTTGAGTTTGATTTTGAGTTCCTGTCTCGCTGGTTCTTTCTCTGTGCTGTGGCTATTTTGCTTTCTTCGGCTGAATGTTACTTGTTGATGCAATTGAATTCTGGAATTGAAATTGTTGCTTCCTGAATTCAAATCCTGAATCTTTTACATTTTCTTTCGTTTTGATTTCTGAACAAAACGAAAGAAAATGTAAAATTAAAAGAAATTAAAAGCAGTCCCTGCATGTGTTTGATGATTTGTTTTCTGATTGAATTAGCCAAGCCCATGTTTGTAATGATTTTCGCTGGTTCACAAACTTATTTAGTTGTTTCTATATATCATTCATGAACATGATGTATTTAGTGTCTAGACCAAGAACGATCTATAAATGATTTACAAGTAATGCCTAATTCTTTTTCGGAGCACTAATGCTTCATGAGTTTATCAACCCTTTTCTTGGGCCCATACCGCTTTTCATGTATCTGTATGTTCTCTTCTATCTAAACATCATTTTGTTGGGGCAACAGTGATACGTGGGACTATAACCGTGAACCATTGTGAAGTCCTGTGGAACATTTATAGTTTCAGCAACTGATTTAATGATCTCATGGATTCCTATGGAACATTTATAGTTTCATCAACTGATTTAATTCTCGTGGAACACGCTTGTCTTGCCTACATAAGTAATTTTCTTTGGTCCTTATTATAATTTTTTACAGTGTAGGGCTTCAGTTATTATTCATTTTGGCAATAAGTTTTTTCTAATTTTGCGATGTTATTATTCATTTATAAATCATTTTCAAGTTTGGGCCAGTAGCTTAAAGAATTAAGTTGGCTTGGTCTTTGGAACTGAAGGAATGATTTGAGTGTTAAAAGTCCCCCCTCTAAATTCAATGCTATGCCATCATTGCGTGTTAAAAGTCCCCCCCTCTAAATTCAATGCTATGCCATTATTGCGTGTTAAAAGTCCCCCCTAAATGCACTGATTCAATTTGACTGTACCCAATTTTCCTGTATTTTTCTTGCTTAGGTGCAACTAGCGGTATTGAGAATAGATTTATGACCAAGAATCTTTAGTATAATCATTTTTCAGTTTGGATTTATTAATCTTGCTTTATTGCTTGCTCATATATCACTTTTTCAGTTTGGATTTATTAATCTTACTTAGGTGCCTCCTATGAAATTTGCTTTCTGAGTTCTGTCATAGTTCTGTCACTTTTTCAGTTTGCATATACTTCCTCCTCTGTTGACTTTATAAATTGCCTTTCATATTAGTAAGTTTTATCATCTAAACATGCTTATTGCATCATTTTCTCCATTGTGAGTCATGCATCATTCTTTGGACTCCATTGTGAGCACAAAAAATGAATTATATGGATCCCATACTACACAGTACACATGGACATCACCAAATTTAATTTCCACACGTTTGTTTTGTATTTTCAATTCCATCCATGTTCTTAATTATAATTGCTTTATTTCTGTTTTGTATTTGTTTGAGTATGGGGTTTGTTCAAGATATTTTCCTACTACCAAGTATGTTATGTGAAGGTTGCAAAACAATATAGCAACTCTGGAAGATGAATTGATAAAAGTAATGCACTTGGTTGTTCAATGATTGTTGTGTGTCACTTGGTTTTCTTACAATTGTGTTTCACTTTAGTGTTCCATTTCTGAGATACTTGTTAGAATACCGAAATATTTTGTGGAATTGATATAGGGATTTCCCTCTGCTGCTCTATTTTATATGATTGAGCTTTAAACGCTGCTTAATTTAATGTTCACTTTCTGTAAGTCTTTAGTCACTAATTTTCAGAGTGCTTTTCATCTGTATGGCAGCTTTGCTTGGTGTGTCACTTGGTTGTAATGTGTAAGCATGCATAAATAAAGATTGAGCTTCAAAAATCATATCTTTTCTCCTTGGTTTTCTCTGGCTAGAGACTGTTTTCCTCCCTTTGGCTATATTCCCTTTAGTTTTGATATTGTGCAAACTGAATTTGCTGCCTTGGTCTTCCCCCCACTCGCCAATAATGGAACAGAACTGAATTATAGTTGGTTAAAATTGCAGAGTTTTAACATGTTTAGGCCACTTCATATCTTGCTTTCATTGGCTAATATTCTTCATTATTATATGTTGTTTCATTTTCCACTAGGACACTTCTTATTTTTTATAGTTATCTTTCATTGCTATCACTAGTTTCGGTGATTTATTCATCTTAATGATATTCTACCTGTGGATGTGGTTGTTGCTGGGTTTGAAATTGGTTATTGAAAATCTGTGGTTGTTTCATTTTCTGTTATATATGCTGCTACCATATGACTATTTGAAGAATAAAAAGAACAAGAAGAAAATTTTCGTTACATTTATTTTTTTATATCTGTTAGATTATAACTAATCCACCCTTGACGGATTAGAGCACAAACTCAAAAGAATAAGAGAAAGTATGAGTGAAGCCTTGTAAAGCAACCGTTTTGTTTAGATTATAGGAGTATCATAACAGGGCAACAAGTTTTATCATCTAAACATGCTTATTGCATCATTTTCTTCATTGTGAGTCATGCATCATTCTTTGGACTCCATTGTGCGCACAAAAAATGAATTATATGGTCAGATCTGACACTTCTTATGAATCATTTTCAGTTGGCTTTGTATGTGTTTGCTGAAAGTTTGATTTTTCTTCAGGGTGCAGGTTTGAGCTTAATATAAGAGCAAAGTGGAATAAAGTGACATCCTTTTAACTGCTGGCCTTGAGAAGTGTGAGTATATGGACAGATCCATTATCACTGATAGAGTGACTGGGGTGCCCAATAATTGTTCTTTTATTTCTAAATGGTTCTTTAATAGTTCAATTATCAATGACAGATCCATTTAAAAATTCTTTAATAGTTCTCTTCATTCCCATGCGGTGAATAATATTGATGGTTCTTTTATTTCTAATGCAAGTTTGATTATTCGTGAAAATATCCATATATAGCAGGTATCATGTCACATATGCTTGAATTTAACTTTTTTTTTAAATGCTCGTAAGAAAATTTATACTTGGATCTAAATGGATGTGTTTTAACATATTACTATAATTGCTTTTTTTATATATTTTTAAACAAAACTACGATTATTATTATTATTAACAGATAGATGAGTGAAAGTTTCTAACACATGACTTAATCTTATTTTTTATCAGAAACAATTAAATTTAGTATATATATGTTTAGAATAAGCATGAAATAATTAAGTCATCTTAAGGTCATCTTAAGTATAATATGGTTGTTTATTATTTTGCTACTTTTTATTATAAGGTAAGCATATGTTTTTGTTAATTACCGATTATTGACATAGCAATATCAGTATGGAGAAAAGTAGAGTCAATTGGGATGAAAGAAGCACACGATATTTCCTCGAAGAATGTATTGAACAAATTTGCAAGAGAGAACGACAAGGTGGATCATTCACACCCACTGGATGGAAGAATATTATCACTAAATTTAATAAAAAATCTGCAAAATCATTGGACAAAAAACAACTGAAAAATAAATATGATATCTTGAGGAAAGAATGGAAGGTATGGGAGAGGCTATTCTCAAAGGAGACGGGAATATCATATAATAGTGTAACCCATAGAATTCTTGCAGATGTTGAGTGGTGGGATCGGAAAATTGAGGTATGAGATTGTTAAGTTTGAATTGATTTTCTTATTATTAATATTTTAAATTACACTTACAGTTATTTTTTTTCCATGCAGGAGAATGCCGAGTATGCAAAATATAGGTATAATGGCATACGGTTCGCTAGAGAATTAGAGATAATCTACAAAGATGGTGCGGCATCGGGTGCGAAAGAATTCACAACAGCTGCAAGACGACAAATGCCATTGGGTGATGACGAAGATGATGTGTACCGACCCGTCATGGACTTAGAAGAAGGCTCCGGTGATAGTGAGGAAGAGCTTCCAGGGGCAACTACTGGAGTTAGTGTGGATTTAGATGACATAAATCTAACAACAAGCACACAACCTAGTGCACCTAGTGGATCAGGATCTGTTGGGAAGAGAAAGCGCGGTGAAGGGTCAAGGGCGGGAAAAAAGAAAAAGATGTCTGCTTCGAAACAAATAGCAGATTCTCTT
The DNA here is from genome assembly GCA_037074495.1 of Acacia confusa. Taxonomy (NCBI): domain Eukaryota; kingdom Viridiplantae; phylum Streptophyta; class Magnoliopsida; order Fabales; family Fabaceae; genus Acacia; species Acacia confusa. The sequence goes on along the minus strand of CM073504.1, from coordinate 6,175,913 downwards.
AGTGTGATTGCTGCAGCAACTAAGGATAGATCACAACAACTTGAAAATCTCAACCAAGATGTTCCGATGCGTTACGTTGTAGCTGAGTTACGCAAAATACCAGAAATTGCAACTGACCGTGATTTTATTCGGCGATGTTATAACATGATGTTGCATGACAGATGTCGGGAGATGTTTGTTGCACTACTAGACGACACAGATGAAGTGGTTGACTGGTTGCGATATCATGCATACAATACCCCAACATGGCAAGAACCCCCGCCCAAATGAATGTTCAGCTTGACACCCTCGGCGACAGCTTGATTTTTATTTTTTGTATTCTGTTTGACGCACTTATTATGTTTGATTTTTATTATTATTTTATGTGACGCTTTATATGTTTAAATGTTTGGCGCAACTATTATATGACAAACCTATTTATGTTTATCATCAATTAAGTCTTCGCCTTGATACAGGTTTCATTTTTAATGGAAATACGACGTTTATCACGTGCCCCAAAAAAGGCTCTACAAATTTCTCTTATGGAGGAAGAGATGACAAATAATGTACAAATCGCCGCGTTGGTGGCTCAACATATGACATCATATGTTTGTAAAGAGTCGTGTAGAACTAGTAACCAAACAGGAGCAAGATGGGTGCAGGAGGTTATGCAAGGCCATGACAGGGTATGTCATGAAAATTTCCGAGTTGAAAAACATGTCTTCTATCATTTATGCTCTAAACTGGTAGACCATGGGTTACAGCACACGAGGTACACAAGAGTAGAAGAAATGGTAGCAATGTTCTTATATACTGTTGGCCATGGTTTAGGAAATAGAATAATACAGGAGCGGTTTCAACATTCAGGAGAAACTGTCAGTAGGTTATTCCACATGGTTTTAAATGCCTGTCTCAACCTAGCAGAGGAAAACATCAAACCGCTTGATCCTGAGTTTCACGGTTGTCACCCACATATATTAAATGATCGCCGCTACTACCCATATTTCAAGAATGCAATAGGAGCGATTGATGGAACTCACATCAGTTGTGTGGTGGGCGAAGATGAGCATGACAGATATGTCGGAAGAAAGGGTGTTCCTACACAGAATATTATGGCAGTATGTGATTGAGATATGTGTTTTACTTATGTGTTGGCAGGCTGGGAGGGTACGGCACATGATGCACGTTTGTTCAACAGAGCAATCACTACTCCAGCTTTGCATTTTCCTCATCTACCTCAAGGTATATCTTCAACACCATCATTGTAATTACATTTTTTTTCATGTTTATTTCACTTTCCTATAATTTCTAATTGCCACAAAATTTTCTCACTTATCAGGGAAATATTACTTGGTCGATGCTGGCTATCCAATACCAGTTGGATATATTGGTCCGTATAGACGTGAACGTTATCACTTTCCACAATTCAGGCGACAACCGGGATTTCGAAATCCTAATGAGTGCTTCAATTATTATCATTCAAGTTTGAGGTGCACTATAGAAAGGACATTTGGAGTCTGGAAGAATAGGTTTAATATATTGCGAAATATGCCCTCTTATAGCTTTGAAACTCAAACCTACATAGTTTGTGCGACAATGCCATACACAATCTCATCCGGAGATTTTCGAGTTCTGATGTGGAATTTCAACAAGCTGACCAAGGAGATTTGGGTGATGAAGATGAAGATGATGATGATCCACTTGATGAGGGCGCCTCATCAAATATCAACACATTATCGGCACCACAAATGAATCATCTTCGTGATAGAATCAGAGAGAAACTTGTCAGGGATAGCAGTACGCATAACAATAGGAGAAATTAATGTATTATTTTATAAACAATTTTATCAATTAAATATATTTAATTAAGGTATCGTTTTTTTATATAATATTTAATTTTTTGCCAAATTAAAATTAAGATTAAAATTTCCATTAATTCAATATATATAACTAATATGTATATGTAGTTTCAATATGATTTATGTCATTTTCAGTCATTTTCCATCTCAATTGACTTTTCAAATAATAATCCAAACACACCTCAGTTAGAAAAAAAGCCACTTTTGTAAAAAGCAAAACACGCAATCCAAACACACATCAGTTAACTTAACCTGACTTTTTTCCTATCTGGCTTTTATAAAAGTCAGATAGCTTTTAAGCTACCGCTCCTACCGCCAACCCAAACAGGATGTTGCTCAGATAGATATCCCCTATAAAGGGTTGTAGAAAGTGTAAGAAAACAGATATTAAAGAGGTTTTTTTTTGTAGTAGTGTCTAAGAGCAATAATCTTTTTGAAGAAGTTATGTGCCTTTATTTAAAAAAAGTCATAGCAAATAAGAATTTATTGAATACAATAAATATTATTTAAAATATATGTCCAAATAATGAACATATAATTTGTTGAGAATATAGGTTGACAAAATAAAATTATATATTATGATGAATTCTTGTATAAAAATGTTAAAGATTAGAATCGCCGGGAACAAATAATTATAATTTACATTAAATTACTTTCGTTACCTTTTTGGGATGACAATTTTTGCATCTAGCATTTTTTTTTTTTTAATGGAAACCCCCTGAAAACGAAATTTAAAAACGCTGAAGGACAAACATATGTTTTGAATATTCTTAATATTATAGAAGTGTAGTTTGATTTATCTTTTTCAAACTAAATGAAATTGACAGAAATATCTCTCTGAATTTAAAAAACGTGCTCCTATATTTTGTAAGGGTTTACCAAATTCAGATAATTAAGATTTTAACAAGTTCTAATAAGATTTTCACAATTTTTGATTAAAAAATCAACACTTATTATTAGAACTTGTCAAAATCTTATTTGAACTTGTGAAACTTTTATCATAAATGAGAATCAATATCTTACCATATGTTGTACGTGGTGATTTTTATAAGAAATTGTTAAAACTTTATTTGAACTTGTAAAACCTATATAGGTGGGAATTAGTATCATGTCATCATTGTAGCAAGTGGTGAATTTTGAATAGGAATTTGTGAAAATCTTATATGAACTTTTGAAACTCATACAAAAGTGACAATCATTGCCTTGTCATTATTTGAAAATCTTACATTGTTAAAACATGTAAGCACGTTTTTTAAACTTAAAGGGACACTTTTGTCATTTTCATTTAATTTTGAAATGGACAAATTAGACCTCACACCTTTTTAGTACTACAAATATTCAGAATATGTTTTTCTCTTTTAACATTTTAAGGTTGGTTTTAGGGAGTTTCTGTTTTTTCTATCCTCTAAGTATATATTTATTTATTTTTGGTTATCAAAGACAATTATTAAAAAGAAAGTACTCGAGCCAAGTTGAGCAACATGAAAGTCTTCTCCATAGCTTCATTCCTCTTTTTTTTTTTTTTTTTAATGGCTAATGTTTGGTGGATCCACGCTTCTGTATTAGGCAATCGACAATAAGCCTTATCAATGCAGCAAAAAGCATTAATGCGCCTATGCTAAATGACAATCCTGATGCAAATGTTGCTTGATATGGATATGGGAGCGTCATCTTCTTCATCTCCTTCTCTTGATCATTTGATCACTCATTTCCCTCTTTATCTGTGCAACTTCAACTTTGGACAGTGTGTACACTGACTCGAACTCTCCTTTTGTCATACTGCAAGCTCCTGCTATTGAACCTGCAAAACCAGAAAGCAACATGGATTTGGAATCTATTTTAACAGCTCCTACACCCATCATCAATGCAGCCATTGAATCTTGTTTGCATAATTGAAATCAACTGTTTTTTTTTTTTTTTTTTTTTTTTTGCCAACAGACAAGGAAGAAAAGGCTAAAGAAAAGTGGCTTCATACATACATATATATAATGCAATTTTTTATCAACCAAATTGTACCATTCTTGCCTATGTTCTTTCTCTTGCAAATATAAGGAAATAGAGCAAATGAATCCATTTAAACATCTTCAATCCACAAAAGATCAAATATCTGGTTTAATTTAACCCAAAAGTAATAGCCATAAATTCTCTTCTTCTTCTTGTTACTGCAGCAAAACCAGCAAGCACCTTGGATTTGAAATATGTTATCATTAATATATGCAGCAATTGAAACCAAACCATCATTGGCTTGCACTGACCCTTTTGAAAGACATCAAGCTGATTGGTTTTTGTAATATCCTGAATTTTGAACTTAGAGATTTGAGGATAAGCTTATATTAGGCAAACGACAAAACTCAATTTGGGAAGTATGACATTCTAAGTTTTGAAATTAATTAGAAAATTTTGGCTAAGTGTACAATTTTCTTTAAGCGTTCAATTTTTCATGAACTCGAGAATTCAGAGACATATGTTGGCATAAAAGGAGACACTTGTGACTAACATCCAAATAAAATTAATTGGATCATTATTTTCCCAAAAAATGATGAAATTAAAATGAGATCAAATGAAATTTTATTTGAAGGTTATGCAAAGGGCAAGAATAACAATTCCCTTTTTGCTTGGTTATGTGCTACGTGTCATAATAAGCTAGGATGATGATATAATAATATATTGTATGGACATGTGGAAATTGGACAAAAAAGGAAAGGAGCTCATTAAACCTCCTAAAAGGTCTCAAATTTTCGGCCAAAGAGGGCTAAAGAAGAGGAAAAGAAAAAGCCACACACACTCTAATTAAATAGTTCCATTGTAACTAATTGGCATGTGGGTAATCAATAGCAAAGTTGGAGGCTCAATTCTTTCCTTCCTCCTCAATCGATTAGGACCCTCATATATTCCTTAAACACTCTTCTTTCCCCACTCAATCAAACAGAATCTCACAAGGAAGAGAGGGGCAAGTTCACCGAAATTTCAAGAAAGGAGAAGGAAGATCAAGAAATCAAGAGGTAAGCCTTGATACAATCCTCTCTACTACTTCTAAGCCTCCTCTTGCAACCCTTCTTGACCCAACAATCTGACTTCTTATGGTGTTCATGAGAGGGGGCCGAAAATTTTGGGAAACAAGGAAGAAGAAAATTACAAGAACATCAAAAATTAAGTCAAGGTTAGTGATTCTTGAACCTCCTCATAGTGGATTTAAGCAAGTGGATTGATTTGTGGTGGTTTTTTCTTGTATTCTTGAAATTTTGGAAACCCTAAATATAAGTAGAGGTGCTACCAAAATTTTAAAATGGGGTTAAAGTATGATTAAGGGTTCAAACAACAAGCTAGAAGTGATTAGAGACTAGATTATGGTGTTCTGAGTTGGAAATCAAATTGTTGTCTTTTCTTGCTCAATTTTGGCCAAAATAGGGGTCTTAGAAAGAGTTTTATTTTTCATATTGTTATGCTTCCAATGTGTCTTGGAGATGTTTTTTTGTAGGGTAGTGACAAGGATGTGAATTTAGGAGCATTGGAATTAAAAGTTTGCAAAACCACAAATTTGCCTTGTGTTTGTTTTTAGCGAGATAGTCGGATGGTTTTATGTTTTTGACTACATAAATGGTGTCTAATTGCCTTGAAAGTTTCTAGAATTAAAGTTGACATAATAAGCTTTAATTTAATAGGTTATTTGTCAAATTTGGATTTGTATTTATGGAGATATGAATTTTTTAATATGACTGGAATTTGGAATAAAAATCTAGGCAGTGTGTGATCATTATGGATTATGGACTGATATGTGTGTATAACACTATTAGCAGTATTCCCCCCCTGAAAATAGACTCATCAATGATCACATAGGCTTTAGAACCACCCCATTTGGACATTTGTATAATTAGATATGAATTTTCAAAGTTAGATCGAAACACTAGCAACTTCTAGCTACCATGCAAATTTAAGAAAGTAAGGGGCCAAATGTAATAGTTGTAACTCCAAGGATATAAGTAAGCCTATGAGGCTAAGGTAACCCCATTAGGCATTAATTTTTCATGGCTCTCATACTATGACTTTTTGTTTAGGGCCATGAAAAGTCAAGAAAGAAAGAAAGAAGAAGAATGGAAGATGTTGCAAGCAACTTCGGTAGTAGGAAGAAAAGGGAATTGAGGAAGGACATTAGTCCGCTAGGTAGAAGAGGGATATTAGTCCACCAAGTAGTGTACTTACTTAACTTGCCTGTATTTAATGTGTATGTTGTGTATTGATGTATGGTATTGCTATGCTGGTTTATGTGAAGCATGTATGAATGAGTAAAGCTGTGTTTCTATTTATACTATTGGCCATATGTATGTTGCATAAAACATTAGAGTACAAGAATGACGCTGCAAATAAAAAGAAGGGGGAAAGTATGGTTAGGGAAGAAGTGGAAACCACGCACGCTGAAGAGGCTAAGCATGCAAAATGTCATCATGTGAACATAAGCGCCTATGTAGGATCATCATATTTTACACTAGCATTCATCTTGATATTACCTCTAATCTCACCCTTTCCCAACCAACTACATAGAATGTGAATGCTTAGAAAGGAAGTGCATGCAATCGGACAAGACAAAATGAATAGAAAATTGAGCAAAGTATTGCTCTTATAGCAAGGAGGAAGGCCTTTAAGAATATACTTGGATAATTATGAGTGATGATAGGATTAAGAGATAGGAGTAATAGAGTAACAATATTTAGAGATGTTGTAAATATTTGTATGAACCCTACGAGAATTTTAGTTTTGCAACCAGATCTTAATATCATTGATACTATGCTAGAATTTTTTTTGCCCATTGAGCTATGTATCGAGCTCTAATTAATGTCGTAATATGAAGGGGTATTATAGTTTCTATGTTTGTAGTTTAGGTGTTTTGTTTAACATTGTCTTCATTTCTTGGCTTGGAGAAACACTGAGCCATATGGTTAACATGAAAAACTTAGGAGATAAGAAGGAGAAGCAGTGAAGATCAAGAAAGCTCAGGATTTCATAACCCGGAGTTTAGGTTTTTTATTAAAATTTTGCATGATTTAGGTTTTCACAAAAAATAAGTACCCTGATCGATTTATTGGCCGATCTGAGTTTTAGAACCTTAATAATAGGTGAAACATGTTCAAGTTATCTATTAAACCAAATCCTAAATATTTGTACTCATTTTAGATCCTATATTTAAGTGATGCTAAGTTGAAGATCAAGAAAGCTCAAGATTTCACAACTTAGAGTTTAGGTTTTTGATTAAAATTTTGCATGATTTAGGTTTTCACGAAAAATAAGTACCCCGGCCGGTTTAGTGGCCAGTCTGGGTTTCATAACCTTGATGATAGGTGAAACATGTTCAAGTTATCTATTGAACCAAATCCTAAATATTTGTACTTATTTTAGATCCTATATTTAAGTGATGTTAAGTTGGCTAAGAAGATTTAGATAAAACAACCAATCCTTTGAGTGTCGCAGGTGTAAGCAATAATCAGATTTGGTAGGTAAACATTTAGGGTTTTGTAGCATTCTTTTTCTTGTTACAAGTTACATACCCAATGAAGTGGCAAATATGTCATGATATGACATTTTTCTAAAGTCACTTTTGGAAAATCACTAGCGGTTGTTATCAGTGTATAACAGACAATAAAAATGCTCATAGGGTATTAAGCTGTTAGAACAAAAACAAATAGTAACAAGCATGTAAATGAGTAATTGCGACAAATAACAGGCAATTATAGATGGTGGTTATCCTTACCTTGTGGGTCATGATGTGTAGTTTTTTATGTTAGGATGGTTGATAGGTGTCATGTTCAACTCAGATTGAAGGGGGTGAGAGGATTCATTTTCAAAGAGCGTAGCGTGTTTTAAATGAAGGACAACAATAACGCTCACTAGGTAACTAAGGTATTTGAACAAAAACAAATAATAGCTACACTTGGCATGTTGGTAGTTATGATTAGTTTCTCTATGCTTGGATGGTTGATAGGTGTCCTTATCATACCAGATAGTCAAATATACAATTCTTTAGATTCACTACTATCAGAGCAAGGAGCACTGAAGATCTTATTACTCATGTTAGATAGTATTTCAGTCTTAAAAATAAGATATAGTTGATTTTTTTGGAGAGATTAAAGAAGTTAAATAAGTTATTTAATCATATCATATGTTGCGTATCTTTAGATTATATGTTAGTTCATTAGTCAAAATAATTAATTTGGAGGAAAAAAATAATCAAATAATTTAATTAGCTACTAACATAAATATGGTTATTTGTCCCAACCATAGAACCATAACTCGTGGCTACTGAGGTTCTAGAGATATCATTCAGTTCCATCAAGGAACTAATTCTCAATCATACACTCTAAGGGAATATTCTATAATCAAGATCTTTCCCCATACTAAATTAGCAGCTAGCAGCCTCAAGATACATTGTACATACTAGTATCTCATTCTAGTGCCTTAATTTGTGCAGATCTATTGGTAGCAACCTTCTAGATGCCCAACTAGTTCTTAGATTCATTAACTGTTGATAGTACAGCATCAATCAATATTCACCGGGTTCCTACTCTTAAGTATTGGAACCTAAGGTAACCTTAATCATACTTTAACCTAAGCATTAGTTCAGCTTAGATCATATTCAAGCCTATCCATAACCTATACTGTATTCATTCTATCATTCTCTTCATTCTCATTTCCTGCATTTCTACTTGGAGTTTGTATATAAAGCCTTAGTACTTGTTGAGAATCCCTAATATTTGTTGTACTAGATACTACTCCGGTTGGTTGGGTTCGAGTACATATTCTTATCAACGAGGTCTACCTCTACCTTTGCCTCAGGTTCTATCCATTTTAGATTTATTATAGCATATCAAGAAGATAATTGTCAACATCAGGGGTATAATAGTCATTCACAATACACATGTACTGCAAACATATCTCATATTAAACATATCATCATAGTAGTTAGTGGTCCATGACTAGTACACTTGTATTACATCCCCTTGTTTTATTTATTATATTACATTTTCCCAAGGACTTTATGGAATTCTTTACTAGCACATTTTCAGTTATCTTACACATGTTACATTCCTTCAGATCATCTTTACTTCTTTCTTATTTCTTCAAATACTCGTCTCCACCATATCCATTGCCTATATGTGTTAGTTACTAACAACTTCATGCTTCTTAAAAAAGCATGAAAGTTGTGGATTGGTTCTCCCTCTAAGATCTCCTTTATCTTGCGGATCCAGAAGTTTTTATGGGGAAAGAAGCTCAAGGTCATGTGCACCCAAATCTCGGTGGTAAATTCTAGCCCAATTGCTGTATACAGTGCCTTGACCTTTTCTAGATATATAATATATCGGTCAGCTAGCGTATGTGTTTTCCATTCAGCCTTATCGAACATGGCAAAAATAAAATCCCATGCACTAAGATTCAAAATCAAGGGATGTCTCGACTTTACTGAAGCTTTAGACTTAGCATTGGATTCTCCTAGGTTATGTGTGGTTGGGAACACTTATGGTTGATTGTTGTCTCCTGCAGATGAATGTTCAGATATCTCAGCATCTATGAGCTTTGGTTTAACAGGCTTCAGGTTGATCACTTTAAGGATAGGCTTAGGTACTAGGATCACGGTCTTCCTAGCAGTCCTTCTCATCAATGCCTCTCTAGGTGCTCAATAGAAGCCATAAGGACGCTTATTTACAGCCTTAAGGGGTAATCCTCTATTGTTATGGGGTTCACTAGGTTCTTTGTTCATTCTTCCTTTTATCACATAACCATTATTGCATTAGTAAGCTTTCATCAAAATTGTCCAAACTGGCTATGATACCACAAAGAATACCTCTCCTTTTTAACCTTAATTATTCTAATAAATGGTGCAACAAAGCCTGCGTAGCGGTTTGGATGAATGAGTACTAATAATATATGTACATACTTACATTGATTATGTGTAAATACTTATCCCCATGGGGATGTTAAGAATACAATTACCCAAAATGTAATACCATAATAATTCATGTAAATATTGTATTTTGGTAAATAAATTAACAAAATACAAAGGTGAATATGTATCTCAAAGAATTATAATCTATTGATTAGATTTTCTTCCAAACTTCACTTTGGAATTAATTAGCAAGGGTTAATTAATGAGACTACATATTAGGAGCTACAAAATATGACATAAAATCACATGAAATAATAGCTATTTTAAATGCTCATAAGACGAGAAAAGGGAATAGGAAAACACTTAGTTTAATTGTTATCTATTAAGAATTATCCTTAGCAAATAAGCTTGCACTAATTGAGATTAGTTGCATAATTCTTCTATTTAATTAGAGACAATTAAATACATGAAAAAGAGGATTGTTGCTTTTTAAGAATAAAGGGCCAAAGATGAAGAATTAAGTTTGTCTAATAATGCATAAATTGCTATGGTTAGCTAACAAATCTATTAACCAATGACAAATGCAATTAAGAGGCATTTAAGTATTTGATTAAGGGATAATTAGGCTTAATAAAAAAAGTCAAAAATTACAACTAAGATCAATGGCTAGGATTGTTGCATATATAATTCAATCCAATGGTCCTAATTAATCCTATAATTATAATTAAGCTTAATCCTCATGTAAATTCATTAGCCAATTAGAGGCTTAAATCATTGGATTGTGGCACATGGAAAATTAATCAAAGGCTATGGAGCATGGGGAGAGGTTGGTAGCCTTGTTGTAAGGGGGAGATGAAGCTTCATAAAGTGGATTTAAATCCAATGGTAGAGAAGAAAGAAGCTAAATTGGATTACCAAAATGTGGACCACTTTAACCTTGAGATTTTTCCTATAAATAGGAGCTCAACCCTCTTCATTCTTCACACCAAACTCAGATCAAAGTGATTGAGTTAAAGGGAAGAGTGGAATTCTTGGTGTAAGGAGAAGAAGAAGCAAGAATTTCAAGAGGTAAGTTCTTAAGCTTAAGCCTTTAGTTTTTGATAAAATTGTAGTTTAATATAGAAAATTGTAGGATAAATTTCCTTTCATGTTTGGAGGTCTCCATTGCTTTTAAAATGTAAAATGGAGCAAAAAACATGTTGGGAAATAATTATTAGGATTAGTAGATCATTATGTTGAAAGTTTGGAAAATTTAAATTCGGTGATGGTAGCAATTGTTGTGGCTAGTATTTTATATATCACATAAACTTTAAAAATCATGAAATTTTACATGAATAAAGTAGACATCTAAGGCTTTTTATTGATATAAAATTTGTAACATTTTGAGCTCTAGGTAAGGAGTTAGAAATTGGTATGATCTGCCATACTTTCTTTCACCAAGATATACAAAAAGATTCTTCTAATGCTGACAACCTTGAATAAAAAAGCATTAGGGTATGTCTTAGTGTCAGATCCCTTTTGCAACATATTATGAGGCCCTCTATGTTGGTTTAGAATGGACTAAAACTCAAAATAAACCCTTCGGTAGTCCATTTCCAATCAATGTAGATTATATAACTTATAAAGGAAAAGAACTTATGGTTAGAAATAATTTAAAAAGTGACTACTCAATCCTCAAACCGAGTGAAACATTTAGGTCAAGAGCTTAACAACACAATAGAGCAGCATCAATGTTACTAAAGGATTTTAGTGACCTCTTCCATCTATCCCTTAACGAAGTGACTAAACATATTAAGATGTGCAATTCTACCATAAAAGGGATATGTCACAAGGAAGGTTAAAAGAATGGCCCCATAGAAAGCTTTAAAATCTTATGAGGCAAGTCTTTACACTAAAAGAGACATTACCTTTTAAAGATGCTATCTCAAGAACAAACACTCAAGGTGAAATTAGTATACTTCAATATGAGATAGTCCAACTTTATGGAGGGGTTGTACCAACTGCTTCTCTTATTGTATGAAATAGCATTGTCTTTTCTTCTTAGCCTTCTTGTTTTGATTTGATCTCTTGAAGCTCTTCTCAGAGTTCTTGGATTATAACCTATTGTTCGTTCAATGTATCCATAATCTGTTATAATAGATCTGGTAGATTTCTTTCCTCACTAGCTGATGGTTTGACTCTTCCTCCATGAAGTCTAGCCATGTATTCTGTTCACTAAAAGGAAATATAATTTATCATTTTTATTACTTTCGAAATAAAATGCTTAGATTCTAATAACGAAAAAGGACAAGAACATACTAGTTCATCTATACCTAAAGGCACTAACCTATACCTCAACGTATTGAATTTATAATTCATAAAAGTAGATCACACTAACTTACTGCCAAAACCTTAAGCTCTCAAATAGAATACTCTAGCCTATTGCCAGAACTTATGCTCTTATTGGACTTCTAAATTCTGAGCAGACATGAAACCAAATTGGCCAGGTAAGTGAAAATCCAGTAGGAGTTTTCTCAGTGCTATTGCAATGATAACTAATTAAATAACCACCAAATCAAGGCTTAGCCTTTAAACCACTTTCCTATACACCAATGATATGAATTAACTTGATCTGATTCCATTGCTAGAAACTCTGCTCTCATACCACAATTGTAACACTTGTACTTTATACCCCTTTTATTATGTACACAGAAGCGTTCATTACTAGTTCTCGTAGGGGCTAATTCAAATACATGTATCTTACAAATATGCTTAACATGCAGATAATTCACACTTCAAAAAATATATATAACTAATGGGCTTAAAATTTCTTTAGACTTGAGCTATTTATCTGTGTTCTCCTTCTCTATCTTTGAGCTTCTTGCCCGAGTTGTAAATTTAGCTATTTCAAAAATGCTGGGATTCAAATGAATCCCAGTAGTAAAATTAATCACTAACATAAAATGCATATATAGAATATGGTAGTCAAACTTTATTTATACATACAACACATTCAATGTTCAGAGATAAATATGATATATAGCCTTGATTACATTCAAGAAGGACTCATCGGTCCATTCCCATGCCATTAGGTATTCAACTAGGCCTCAGTCCTTCTTCAAGCACTTATTTTCTTCTATGTAAAACTCTCTCTTTTCTATTTCTAGTTTTGACAATTCACAATCCATCAAAGGCTAACCTTAGTGGAAGATGAGTATTCTTCAACATGACGTTGGTAGATAAGTAGTCTTTGATGAAAATCTGAAAGATGAGCAATCTTCAATGATGATATAATGGCTAAAAGAGGTAATGGTAGAAGAATTGAGAGAAGAATAAATGAGAGTGAATGTGGGAGAAGAGGAGGGATGAAGTATTTATAAAATTTTTGAGTCTCAGCTACCTTTCAAGTATCACATGTCCATCTACCATTTAACTACCAAACATATGTATATCTTCAATAGGATATGTCTATGATAGGATTTCAAGGGATTGTAGGATAGGTTGAAACTCACACCTGAATTGAATATTCCCAATATGAAAATGCAACCTTGAGTGGTTTGTAACAAATACAACCTATATAGTTGATAGAAAATGCGACCTGTGTGGTTTGTAATGAAGCAACCAGTATAGTTTGCAATAGAATGAGAAAGAAATGATTGAGATATGTCCTGGTAAAGCAAGACACAATGGTGGCATGTGCTTCTCACTAGTTGAAGCCTTGCAAGATGAATTACCCTACTTACTAATTTGAATTGATAGCGATTTTGTTTTCTTTGAAAATCTGAAAGCATTACTTTATATAATGTTATTGTAAAATGTACTATGACCATAAAAATTTTGAATATTTGAAAAATCTAAAAATTGAATGACATAACATAGAAGAAGGAAAAGTGGTGATGTGCATGATTGTCGTCGCTGATGTGTTGAATTGAAAAGTAGTGCAAGTAATGATCATGATGATACATGAATAGAAAACTGATAAAATGGTCTAGAAATCTGAATTGATTAAGTTAAATAGTACTTGCTAGTTACAATGCCAATCAAGAGGAAAGAAGCTTGAGAGCTTAGATTGAAAAAGCCAAGACACAGAATTGAAGAGTAAGGTTTATAAGAATAGAATTAAACAAGAAAATCTCTATAATTTGAAGTCGGAGATCATGTATTTTTGAATGTATCTCTGGTCACTAGAATCATTAGAGCAATCAAGGGAAAAAGCTTAACCACAGCTATAGTGGTCCTTTTTTAAGCATTAATAAGAATTGGACTAGTAGCAAACTTTGAGGACGAAATTTATTTAACAGGGGGAGAAATGTAACATATCAAATTTTGGAGCAAAGAGTTTAGGAATAAAACTGAGATAAGAAGGTTTCTAAGTCAGTAAGAGCCAAAAGTTTTTAAACTTATCATGAGAAAAAACTTAAGATAATTATTATTTTGGACCTTGAAAATTTGGGAAATATTATGAAATATTATTTTGATAATCTAGAATTATTATGAAAGGATTAATTACAAAAATGTGGCCTATATAGTTTTAAAGCTATTATTTGAAATTTAGGTCCTATTTTGTTATTCAAGGAAAAGTAATTGGAGAATATAAATTGGTCTAGAAATTTAGAGTCAATATTTTATAACCTATAAAAGCTAATTGAGAAGGAGAAGTCCTTATATGGTATTGTATGCTTTCGATACTTAAATAAAGAGGTATGCAGGATGGTTGTTACAATTTAATGTGACAACCATGTATACTCAGTATTCTTATTCTTTGCAATCAAGGTAAAAAAAAAAAATATTAACTTGAATGGTAGATAAGTATGTGATATTTGATCGATATATAAGTATATGGTTATTAGATGATAGATATACATGTGTTTTGTAGTTAGATGGTAGATGTACATGTGTATGGTAGTTGGATCGTAGATGGACTTGTGATACTTGAAAGGCGGCTGAGATCCAAAAATTCTATAAATACCTTCTCATCCCTCTTCTCTTCCACACACACTCTCATTTATTCTTCCTTCTCAATTCTTCGCTATTACCTCCTTTAGCCATTATATTATCATTGAAGATTGCTCATCTTTCGACTTGTCGTCAAAGACAGTATATCTACCAATGTGTTGTTGAAGAATACTCATCTTCCACCAAAGTTAGCCTTTGATGGATTGTGAATTTCCTAAACAAGAAATAGAAAAGAGAGAATGTTTTACATATAAGAAAATAAGAGTTTGAAGAAGGACTGAAATCTTGTATGCAATCATATATTTTGGCTTTGGATTTAATACTTACGCAGGATGACCAAAGGACTAGAAACTAGTTCAAGAATTGAAAGTCCAATGAGAGCATAGGTTCTGACAATAGCCTAGAATGTTCTGTTTGAGAGCACAAGGTTTTGGCAATAAGTTAGTGCTCTACTCGTATGAATTATAAATTCAATATGTTGTGAGGTATAGGTGGACTAGCATGTTACTGTACTCTATTGTTATTAGAATCTAAGGATTTTAATTCAAAAGTAATGAAAATGATAAATTCTTTTCTTTTTAGTGAAAAGAGTACATGGCTAGACTTTGTGGAGGAAGATTCAAATCATCAGCTAGAGAGGAAAGACATTTGACAGATCCATTATAATAGATTATGGATACATTAAACAAACAACAGGTTATGATCCAATAACTCTGAGAATAACTTCAGGACATCAAATCTAAACAAGAAGGCTAAGAAGAAAAGACAATGCTATTTCATACAATAAGAGAAGCTGCTGGTACAACCCCACCACAAAGTTGGACCATCTCATATTGAAGTCTACTAATTTCACCTTGAGTGATTGTTATTGAGATGGCATTTTTAAAAGGCAATGTCTCTCTCAGTGTCGAGACTCACTTTTTGTGGGGCCATTCTTTTAACCCTTCCTTACGACATATCCCTTTTATGGCAGATTTGCACAAATTAATATGTTTAGTCACTTCATTAAGGGGTAGAGGGAAGAGGTTACTAAAATTCTTTAGTAACATTAATGGTGCTCTATAGCTTTGTTAGTTCTTACCTTAAATGTTTCACTTGGTTTGAGGATTGAGGAGTCACTTTTTAAATTACTTTCAACTATGGGCTCTTTTCCTTTATAAGTTATATTTTTCTGCATTGATTGGAAATAGACCACAAAGAGGTATATTTTGAGTTTTAGTCCATTCCTAGCCAACGCAGAGGGCCTCATAATAGGCTGATAAGGGATCTAACACCAAGAAGTAAACCTTAATGCATTTTGATTCAAGTAATATTGTGTTAGAAAATGCTTGATTTCTTCTATATTTTTCTTATTTGAAGGTTTCAACATTGGAAGAATCTCTTGTACATCCTAGTGAAAGACAACATGGCAGATCATACCAATCCTTCCATGAACTTCAAGTTTCTGATAGTGAAGTCAATTAGTATGAATGATTTCTCAAAACATGGCAACAACCACATGAGAATGGGTTGGTGGTTTTAGCTAGACTGGAAGTAGGGTCCCTTGATTGAGAAGGTTAGTAGACTCTAGAATTTTCGCTACTAAGTGACTTTTGATAGCAGGCCACCTTGATGGACCAGCTTCAAATTCTCCTTTGTTGGTAACCATAGGAATAGAATCCTAAAACCTTAGGGTGGAGAAAGGAACCTGAATATTGAGGCAGAAGGAGGAATGTTCATCTCAAAAGAATTGTGAGCAATTAAAGAAGAATAGGAAAGTGGTACATTGATAGATAAGTCAGGAAACATGTTAAGCTAATCATCATCTATATTTAGTAAAACTTCAAGAAAGAAAGAGCTATAATCAGTATTTGGAATGAAGTTATTTGAACCTGACTTGTTTAAGATAATGTGAAGGAGTAAAGAGGAAGAGAAACAGAGGGAAATATAAGAGTATAGTAAAGTAAACTGGTACGTTGATATTTTTAAGAGTTTGAGAGTATTTAAGGCATCTCCCTTTGCCTTCCTGGATTTATAGTTGAAGCTAGTACTATTCTATTTTTGAATTTGAGCAATGCTGAATCATAATCTACCCACAAGCTCAGAACCATTTAGACTTTTGTTGCATGCGGTACTCTGTATGCTAATTATTTTATGGCCTTGTCTCAAGATAAATTTGACTTAGAGCATACCGCCAATTCGATATGTCATGTTAGCATTGAATATGGTGGCTAGTGAGAACATCAGAAAATTTGAAATGATTACATTTTGTCTCATCTAACTCAAGAGCTTCCTTTACTCTTTTAGTATTCGAAGAATATTATGGACTTATCACAGATGATTCAAAGACCAAATACTAACATGTATTGGAAAATTTCTGGAACAACATGAAATATTTTAACATCTATGAATTCTTGGTGATGCCATTTGGTTTAGCATTACTTGCATGTTTATGGATTACATGAACCAGATCTTTTGTCAATGTTTGGATTAATTTGTAGTAGTCTTTATCGATGACATCTTGATATGCTTGAAGAATATATAGAAGATCATGAGAACCATCTAAGAATAATACGAAACATTACTTGCTTTCATATATTATGTAGTGGTTTTACATGTATGTGTTTACCATTAAGTATATCTGTGGTATGAAATGCTAAACTTGACCAAGTAGGCCTTATGAATCAATACAGATATTTGAGAATGGATGGTTTGTTTTGTGTGCTGCGTGAACATTAAATGTGTATGAATGATTTGAGTAGCAAAGGTTGGAGTCTGGAAAGTATTTAGAAGTGATGACCATCTAGAACAGTTGTCTGTTTCTTGGGTATGTTTGAAAACTGAATTTTAAACTCACCAATGCACTTGTTGTATTTGTGAATTTTTTGAACAAAATTTTCAAATATATTTTTTCAACAGAATTTATGACTAGTTTATAGTGGTCATTTTTGAACATGTTATCTCCTAGAGTCTATTTGGTATACTAATTCAATGGGAAGGGAAAGGAAGATAGCAAGTTTTCTTGTTTAGGACGCTTTTTGCGTCAAATTTTCTCAGGAACTCAAGTTCCCATGCCCACCCGGGCCCACCAATCTTCCTTTATATGTGGGAAGATAAGATTCCACCCAAATTGATGGGATTGGTAGGATTTTAAGTTCCCACATGAACAATGACATTTTTGGACATATTTACCCCTCAAAAAAATTTTTCTGTAATGCAAGAAAATAGGATTAAATTCAAATTTATGCAATAAGTTCGAACTTAGTGGGATAATATTTTATGGAAATTCAAACTTGGCGGGAAAATTTTTTAGACAAATTCAAACTTGATAAGAGGATTTTTTTTTGAAATATTATATAGCAAAAAAATTATTTTTTCCTTCATTTTCTTCATTCCAAACAACTCATCTTCCCTCAAAATCTTCCCTTCCCTTCCTTTCCCTCTTCAAATCTCCCTCATACCAAACGAGGCCTTAAATGTGATCCTTGCAGAACCCAAAACTGGAATGGGGTTTTTAAACTATGTTTGTAGTAGAAGCAATATAGAATGAGAAAAGGCCAGAAACTGTTGTAGGAATACTCAATTTGCTAGGTCTTACCTGACATATTCAAAAATTTTCTTAAATATCTTTGCCATTAATAAAAACTTGAATTAAAGAATTTCCTGAAAGAAAGTGGGATATGTCTGCGAGAGGTATAAGAGGTTGAGACTCTCACTTGAATTGAATATTCCTGATGTAACACCTCACAAATCAAATGACAAAATACTTAACTAAAGTATTTGAATACATTGACAACCATCAAATTCCCTTTTTTTCATGGACAAATTAATTTGCCAAAATATTTACAAAATAATTTCAGTGTCAAAATAAATTTCTAAAATATTTCAGTTGATAAAATGCAAAAGTCTCATGGTCATGGCAAATACAAAGGACATAATGATAAAAGATTGTTGACCTCTCGCAAAATAACCAAGTTAAAAGATTTGCAATATAGTGTAATCTCGATCGTTTCCCACAGAATTCACAGTAGGTTCAATTTGTAACAGTTAAACAATGAAACAATAAATGATTAGAGGAGTTTTTCAATATGCAGTAAAATGAACTAAAACAAAAACAGATAAGGAAAATGAAATTAATCAGACTAAGACTAACCCAGAACCAGGTATTCCAGAACCTTCATCAGACGAAAATAATAAACCGAACTCATGATTGATTTGGACAAACCGAAATCTCTGCGTTTTTCCAGAAATTCCCTCGACTAAACAATCATCAAGAATATATTCAGAATAGTGGCATGTCATCGAGTGATCACACAGTGATCAGTTAAACCTAGTTCGAATTGTGTTTTTGGGATGAATCGATCTGGGTTTTTAATCAAAAACCCAATTCGAATCTAGAAATCGAATCCGATAAAAGAAGGCATAAACGAGTTTAGATGTTACCGATTAAGTGCGAGTCCTCTGGAATATGTAATCCCTAATCCATGAGTTAACCAGAGAGGTTTAGCCAAGCATGGCTGGGTAAAACAACGAAGAACACGAAGAACGTGAAGAACAGATCAAGAACATTTCAGAGAAATTTAAAAGTCTGTCTGATCTCCAAAACTATAAAAAAAAAAAACGTAAATGATAATGTGTTTGTAGCGACCATCTAACCTAACCTAAAATGACAAAATGAAATGGGGGCTCCAAGTAATAAAATATCCAGCCCAAAGAAATAGACTAAAATAACAAATGGGCCTTTACAAAATACGGACCCAAATAAAAATCCACAAAAACATCTTTGACTTAGGCTCCAAAATTGACTGTTTTCTTGTCTGAATTTGCCTTTTGAGTCTTCATAACATTTGTACCTCTTTGAATCACCTGAAATATGACACAAGAATGTGGCTATTCCGATGTCTGGCTCAAGAGTTATTGTTAAAACATTGAAGCATTGTAAATTTGGAATTTTATCATTAAAATAAATTACATCCAATTAAAAGACCAAAGCCCAAATAAGCATTAAAGCCTATCATTTATTAACTAACAATCCTAAATTTATTACCAAAGAGATACAAAGAAGTGTATGAAATATTTAATTATCAAATTCCCCCACACTTATCCTTTTGCATTCTTGAGCAAAATCAAAAGAAAAGAAAATTGGAAGGAAGAAATTCTCATTTCTAGTAATTGTCAACACTGCAAAAATTAAACAAGGAAACACAAGGCTTCAAAAGACCAAACAATCGAGACTAAAAACCTTTTCTCTTAAATTACAAATCATGAAAATCTCAATCATGATGCTAATCACACAATATGATCTCTTAAAGGATGCTGTCAATGAATCTCTCAAGTGTATAGGGAAATAAGTGTATCATTCAAATTCTACTCAAGAAAATTGTTCTACCTAGGCTTGCTCAATCTCTACTTCTTCACTACTCATAACACATGCATGCATAAATCAAGAGAGTTTATTATTTATGGTTGCAATGGGGTTAGGGTGAAGGTATGTATAAGTATGGAAAAGGGAGGCTAAGCATCAAGGAAATCTAAAAGAGCACTAGTTAAAGAAAATGAAATCACTAAAAATAATATATGCATATTTTGATTCTTTCTTTGTTTTTGCTTTTCTTTTTCTCTTTCTTTTTTCTTTCTTTCTTTCTTCTTTTTCTTGTTCTTTTGCTCTTCTTTTCATTTTTTTTTCAATAACTAAATCAATGCCAATTGATGAATGGCACAAAATCAAATATCTCTCCCCACACTTAAACTGTTGCACTTCTGAGCAAACCCCTATACTTAAACACAAAAAAAAAAAGTAAAACCAATGCTCAACGTAATTTCAAGGTGCGGTAAAAATTGGTTTTACACTTAGGCTAGTAATGTGGTTTATAAAAGAATGATGAGAAAGGCACAAAGGGGCTAGCAAAAGGAATATTATGCAAGGGAAAGGCTATTTGACCAAAGTAGGGAGATTAAAGAAAGAAAACAAGCCTCCATCATATTTATACATGTAAGTGGAAATGTAGTTTCAAAAAGAAAGGGAGCAAGTTCTAGAAAACACAAATCATGAGTAGATACACACATAAAAGAAAGAATCGTAAAAGATGAGTTCCTTTCAAGTAAGCCCAAAATCTCACATAGGTAAATATCAAATCATGCAATCAACACCACAAAATCAACTACCAAGACATATAATCCAAGAGTTTAGAATTGTAATCCACACAAAATGATCTATTAAAACCCAAATATCTAAGTGTGTAATATGTGACAATCATAGAAAGAGAATCTGTAGTATTCTCAAACTAATTTTATTTTGAAAAAGCAAAGTGTGAGGATGGAAGAAATAAAAGAAAAGAGAGGTATAGAAAGAAAGAAGAATATTCCCCAGGGGGTTTATGAAGGATAAGCAATATTAATGAAGAGGATCTCTACTTCCTCATGTTGCTTCATGTCTTCCTCATGAAATTGCTTGAGGTGGTGTCCATTAACCTTGAAGGTCCGTCCTATGGGCAGATCACACAACTCAACAGCACCAAAAGGGAAGACATTAGTAATCACAAAAGGACCATTCCATCTAGAATAAAGCTTTCTTGGCATAAACTTCATATGAGAATTAAATAGAAGAACTTTCTGGCCCAAAGAAATTCTTTTCTCAAGATGTGCTTATCATGGAATGCCTTTGTCTTCTCCTTGTACAACCATAAACTCTCATAGGCGTCCAATCTAAGCTCATCTAACTCTTGCAGCTGTAGCTTTCATTCCATCTTAGACGTAGCCAAAGCCATGTTATATTGCTTAATGACCCAATAAACTTGATGCTCCAACTCGATTGGAAGATGACATGCCTTACCAAAGACAAGCTAATAGGAAGACATACCAATTGAAGTCTTATAGGCTGTGTGATATGCCCACAAAGCATCATCTAATCGTCTGCTCCAATCTTTATGGGTAGAGTTAACAGTCTTCTAAAGTATTTGCTTAATCTCTCTATTTGAGGCTTCAGCTTGACCATTGGTCTGATGGTGTTATGTTGTGGAGACCTTGTGAAGTACTCCATACTTATTTAACAAGGCACCCATGCTTTGCTTGCAAAAATGAGAGTCCTGGTCATTGATAATGGCTCTAGGAATATCAAACCTGCAGAAAATGTTAGACTTAACAAAATCCACCACCACAGAAGAATCATTAGTTCGGGTGGCTTTCACTTCAACCCATTTCAAAAGATAATCAACAACCAACAGTATGTAAGTATAACCATAAGAAACAAAAAATGGACCCAAAAAATCAATACCCCAGACATCAAAGACTTCATAAAACAATATAGGGTTCTGGGGCATTTCATGCCTACAGGAAATACTTCTTGCCTTATGACAGTTATCATAAGACTTACAAAACAGATGGAAATCATGAAATAGAGAAGGCCAGTATAAACCAAATTCTAACACTTTCTTAGCAATTCTTTGTGGTCCAAAGTGACCACCATAAGCAGAAGCATGACAAAAGTGCAAGATAGAATTAAACTCATGATTAGGTACACATCTCCTAATTACTTGGTCACTACAAAATCTCTATAAATAAGGGTCATCCCAAACATAATATTTAAACTCACTTTGCAATTTCAAAGTTTGGGCCCTAGTGGAATCAACAGGTAAAACTCTAGCAACTAAGTAATTAACCATATTGGCATACCATGGAATCTTACCTTGCAGCTGAAGAAGCTGCTTATCAGGAAAATCATCCTGAATAGGAGAGGGGTGAGAGGGAGAATGAGAAATTCGACTCAAGTGATCAGCTACCCAGTTTTGTGCTCCACTTCTATCACTAATCTCAACATCAAACTCTTGGAGCAACAACATCCACCGAATGAGTCGGGGCTTAACATCTGCCTGTTTTAAAAGAAACTTCAATGCAACATGGTCAGAGAAAACAATTACTCTACTAGCTAACAGATTTGATCTAAACTTATCAAAGGCAAACACTATAACCAATAACTCTTTCTCAGTGGTAGTGTAATTAGACTGGGGTAGAATCCAAGGTCTTGGATGCATATGCAATGACATGAGAGGCTTTTTCAACCCGCTGAGCCAAGATAGCACCAACAACATAGTTGGAGGCATCACATATAAGCTTGAATGGAAAAAGCCTATCCAGTGGTTGGACATAGGGGTTGTAGTTAGGCACCACTTCAAATGATTGAAGGCCAACTTATACTCATCATCAAATACAAAGTCAATGTCCTTATGCAAGAGGTTGGACAAGGGTTGAGCAGTCTTGCTGAAATCCTGAATAAATTTCCGGTAAAAATCTACATGACCAAGAAAAGAACGAACTTCCCATATAGATGTGAGGTAAGGCAAAGTAGTAATAACATTAATCTTAGCAAGATCTACATCAATACCTTTACTAGGCACTATATGCCCTAAAATTATCTTTGACTCAACCATGAAATGACACTTCTCAAAATTCAGCATAAGGTTGGACTCTATGCACCTATGCAAAACTCTAGACAAGTTAGCTAAGCATACATCAAAATCAGACCCATATAGAGTGAAATCATCCATGAACACCTCCATGCAATTCTCTAGAAACTCAGAGAAAATACTTAACATATAGGAAGGTAGCAGGTGCATTGCAAAGGCCAAAAGGCATCCTTCAGTAGGCATATGTTCCAAAGGGGCATGTGAAGGTCGTCTTCTCCTAATCCTCATGAGCAATATGGATTTGGAAATATCCAAAGTAGCCATCAAGAAAGCAGTAGTGAGACTTACCAGCCAACTGCTCTAACATCTGGTCAATGAATGGTAAATGATAATGATCATTGTGAGTGGCTTGGTTGAGTGTCTTATAGTCAATGCAAACTATCCAACTATTCTGAACTAGAGTAGGTATGAGCTCATTCTTCTGATTGGCCACCACAGTCACTCTGAACTTCTTGTGAACCACCTGAACCGGGTTAACCCACTGGCTAACAGAGATGGGATAGATAATACCAACTTGCAGTAGCTTGGTGACCTCCTTCTTCACCATATCTAGGATAAGGGGATTGAGGCGTCTCTATGGTTGTCTCACTGGCTTAGCCTCATCTTCTAACAAAATTCGATGCAAACACATGGAGGGGCTAATACCAACAATGTCGGCTAGTGTCCACCCAATCGCCTTCTTGCTTACCCTCAATAAGCTTAGCAACTTCTCTTCTTGATTCAGCAGAAGGTTGTTTGCCACAATGATTGGCAACTGCTCATTCACCTCTAGAAAGGCGTATTTCAAATTATCCGGAAATGATTTCAACTCCAACTTGGGTGGTTGCTCAGTGGAGGGAAGAAGCTTGAGTAGTAGTTCCACAAGTTTTGTAGTGTGCACACTTGAAATCTTGGAAACCATACATTAAGAAGCAGAACTATGTCTAGGCAACTCACTGTTAGAATCAGAATTTAGCACATCATGTAAGGAAACACTCTCACAATCAATAGCATAAAGAACATCACAGTCAATATCAGAATGCAAAGAGGCACTCTCACAATCAATATCAGCACACAATGCAACATCAATCTCAATGCATATGAGACACCATGCATCATCAGAGCAATCAAAGATAACATAATTAGTCATGGATGCAATATCTAGATAATCAGCATACCAATCAACAATAACATCATCTACAACATCATCAATCACATCTATGCACAAAACATAATACTCTTCCTTAGGATATCTCATGGCATAAAAAATATTGAAATTCATAATAATATCACCAAACTCTATGGAAAGAGTATCAGAATGCACATCTATCTTAGTCCTAGCTATTTTTTATGAAAGGCCTACCTAGAATAATGGTGATCTATTCCTAGGAGATTCATCCTCCATCTCTAGAATGTAAAAGTCAGCAGGAAAGATCAATCCATTTACTTTAACTAATACATCTTCAACTAAACCAGCAGGATGAGCATTACTCCTATTAGCTAATTGGACAACAACACCAGTAGGACGCAATGTACCAAGACTAAGAGATTTATAAACAGATGCAGGCATGACATTAATAGAGACATATAAATCTAGCATGCAATAATCAAATTTGTAATTATTTATAATACAAGGAATAGAAAACGTACATGTTTCCTTGCACTTGTGAGGCATATGCTGTATGAGTCCAGAGACATTCTGATTAAGGCTCACAAGTTCAATTCCCTTCAGTTTCCTCTTGTTGGTACATAACTCTTTCAGGAACTTAACATATTTAGCAATTTGCTTGATTGCATCCAAGAGAGGAATGTTGATCTCAACTTTCCTAAAAGTATCTAGAATGTCCTTCTAGAGCTTGTAATTTTTCTATCAATTTCTTAGATTGAATGGATCTCTGAGGGAAAGGAAGATGAATAAGATGTCTTCTTCGCTTTGCTTTACTGCCTCTTTAGCTTTAGAGTCAATCTTCAAATTTTCTGACCCTTTATCTGATGTAATCACATCTACAGCTAACTTAGGCTCTTCCAATTGTTTGCCAGACTGTAGGGAGATAGCAGTCATATTCCCCTTAAGGTTGGGAATAGTCTGTGAAGGAAGAGTGTTGGAACCTTGAGGTCGGAGTTGGTTCAATGAAGTTGCCAATTGGCCAATCTAGGTTAGTAAACTCTGAATGGAAGTTTCAGTTTGTTGTTGCAATTGCATGGTATTCTTGGCAAATTGCTTCATCATGTCTTCAAGTAAGGAACCACTACTACTAGGCTACTGTGTTGCTTAAGGAGGTGCACATATGATTGGCAATGGAGGAGGAGCTAGAAGTGGAGGTGGTGCAGAATGTGGGAAATTATGTGGTCTAAACTGCCTCTGCTAGTAACTGTCAGAATTATGATTTTGTTGAAACTGGTTGCTCTGATTCTTGTAGTTCTAGTTGTCTTGATTTGGTTCTAACAAAAATTAGGGTGTTTTTTTCCAGCCAACGTTATAAGTATTAGAGAAGGCATTGTTTGGTTGCTGGTATTGTGGCTTTCCTGAAAACACACTAACTGCAACTACTGATTAGTCTTGATAATTTGAATCTTGACATGTAGGGCAGGAGTCAGTGGGATGGTAGGGATTAGCACAATAGCTACATGAATACCAAATCTGAGGAGAGGAAGTATGTACTGTCTGTGTAACTGCCAACTGCTTAACCAGAGAGGTCAAGTCATCAAGCCTGTTCTCAAGTCTTTGTTGATCTGCAATCTTAGGTGTTTAGATCTAGTATACAGGGGTACTATTTGCTCTAGTACCGAATTACTGTGAGTTGGCAGCCATAGTGGGTAACAAGTCTTGAGCATCCTCAAGTGTCTTGTTTTGCAAAGCCCCACCACTAGAAGCATCAACCAAATTTCTATCATTAGGCAATAGACTCTTATAGAAGTAGGTAATCAAGAGTTGCTCAGTGATCTGGTGGTATGGATAGCTTGCACACAACCTCTTGAACCTCTCTCAATACTCATGCATGTTCTCCCCATTCACTTGTTTAATACCACTGATTTTTTTCCGAATGGAAGTGGCTCTTAAGGAGGGGAATAATTTCTCTACAAACAATTTTGCCATGTGATTCTAGCTACCAATAGATTGAGGTTGAAGGTAGAACAACTAGTCCTTAGCTCCCCCTTCAAGTGAGAAATGAAAAGCTCTCAATTTCATATGCTCCTCATCAATGGCTTATGGCTTCATTGTATTACAGACTACATGGAACTCCTTCAAATGCTTGTGAGGACATTCACTTGCAAGACCATGAAACTTTGGAAGTAAATGGATAAGACTAAATTTCAATTCAAAGTTAGCTCCAAGTTCAAGATATTGAATACATTAAGGTTGATTGACCACAACAGGTGTAGCCAATTCTTTTAAAGTTGGACAGTTTTTTTGTTCTGCCATATTTTTAAAATTTGCAAAAGTACTACTAGAATTAGTAAAATTAGAAGACTTAGAAAGATATACAAAGTCAAATTTAGAATCTGAAACAAGATCCGTGGTGAGTACTTGACTTAACTTAACAGCCCTTCTAGCAGCTATGATAGTTCTTTCTATTTCAAGATCTCTTTCTAACAGATCATCTGGATCAGTAGTACTTCTAGTACTCATATTGCATAACAAAGTAGAATTGGTAGATTGACAGACTCACAAGACAACAAAAACACCCCCAACACTAATATGACACTAGAAGACTTAAAACACAAAAACAGAAAACCACACTAGAAATTAACCAAAACAAATGCAAAAACACTATCAAATAATTTTTAAAATTTATGGGATCACCACAGAAAAACTTCTATACCATTGTGGAACCCAAAAAGGCAATAAAAAAACTTAAAAAAAAATGAAAAAGTGTTCTAAACATTGGAATTTGGCTAAATTATGTGGACTACATGGTGAAGCATGTATCCTGGGATTTAGGCCAAAATCTATCAAATGACAAATTTTCAGCCCAATTAGAGATACTACTAAGTTTTAGTAGAAATCCTAGGACAATTTCAAAAATACAGGCTACGTCCCACCTAGACCAAAAATAGTGAAAAACAGGGGCTAAATGATGGAATTTGGCAATTTCAAGTAAGACCTCACTCCTTAAAGGGAGTGATTATTTCTTAGAATGCCTAATTCCTTGTGAAAAAGCCCTGGCCTAAGTGATCTAGGTGAGAAACAATTCTTCCTAGTCACCAGAACCAATTAAACTGCACTAAACTACTCTACTGTTACTAATTAAACCGATGCAAATTCCCTGGCAACAGCACAAAAATTTTGACAAGAGATTGTCGACCTCTTGCAAAATAACCAAGTTAACAAAAGATTTGCAGTATAGTGTAGTCTGGATCATTTCCCACAGGATTCATAGTAGGTTCAATTTGTAACAGTTAAACAACGAAACAATAAATGATTGAGGGGAGTTTTTCAATATGCAGTAAAATGAACTAAAACAAAAACAAATAAGGAAAACGAAATTAATCATACTAAAATGACTAACCCAGAACCAAGAATTCCAGAACCTTCATCAGACAAAAATAATAAACCAAACTCGTGATCGATTTGGACAAACCAAAATATCTGTGTTTGTCCAAAAATTCCCTCGACTGAACGATCGTCGAGAATATATTCGAAACAACAGCGTGTCACCGAGCAATCGCACAGTGATCACTTAAACCCATTTCGAATTGTCTTTAGGATGAATCAATTTGGGTTTTTAATGAAAAATCTAATCCGAATACAGAGATCAAATCCAACAAAAGAAGGCAGAAATGAGTTTAGATGTTACCGATTAAGCATGAGTCCTCTGGAATATGGAATCCCTAATCCATGGTTTAATCAGAGAGGTTTAGCCAAGCATGGCTGGGTAAAGTAGCGAAGAACACGAAGAACATATGAAGAACATTTCAGAGAAATTTAAAAGTTTATGTTTGATCTCCAAAACTATAAAAAAACGTAAATGACAATGTGTTTGTAGCCACCATCTGACCTAACCTAAAATGGCAAAATGAAATGGGGCTCCAAGTAATAAAATATCCAGCCCATAAGAAATAGACTAAAATAACAAATGAGCATTTACAAAATTTGGGCCCAAATAAAAATCTAGAAAAATATCATTGACTTCGGCTTCAAAATTGACTGTCCTCTTTGTCCAAATTTGCCTTTCGAGTCTTCATAACATTTGTAGCTCTTTGAATCATCTAAAATATGAGACAAGAATGAGGCTAATCGGATGTCTGGTTCAAGAGTTATGGTTAAAACATTGAAGCATTATAAATATGCAATTTTATCATTAAAATGAATTAATCCAATTAAAAGCCCAAAGCCCAAGAGATACAATCCTAAATTTATTACCTAAGAGATACAAAGAAGTGTATGAAATATTCAATTAACACATAACATACTCTAAGAGTACATAAGAACTTTCAACACTCACTCTATAGATGCCTTCCCTTGCTCCATACTAAAATAATATCTTGTAAAAAAAAAAAATAATAACCGATACAAGGATCTCAGTAATAATTTGTTATTCAGAAATATACATGCAAACCAAGATTGAAAACATGCAGTTCAAGAATATAGTTCATCTCAAAATAAATATATTTATACTATACTTTCACAAACTCGTTCTCAACTCGGTTATCAAAACTCTCTCCAAAAAAGAGTTCCAGAACATCATAATTCATAATTCATTTTCCAAATATTTTTCACAAAAGATATCATATAATATATATGCTATACAATTATTCAATATACAATATGCAATATGTTAGTTCTCTATGTGTTTTAATAATAACTCGACAATTATAAATTAAAAGAATAAGATTTCATTCATTTATTAATTTTTTAGAAAAATCTTACTCCAGTAACGATTCTATTACTCCAGTAATATCACTTGTTTTTAACTTGTATTACTCCAGTAAGTCGTACGCTACTTCGGTAACGTGCCTCGTTAAACTACATTTTTGTGAAATGTTACTCCAGTAGCTTATCTGTTACTCCAGTAACGTGACTTTACTCAAAAGATTTTCAAGTTTGATTACTCCAGTAGTGCTTTGTTACTCTAGTAATGAGCGTGTATTCAATCTGTTTTCAAGTCTCAATTACTCCAGTAATGTCCAAACTACTCCAGTGATATTGCTCTCTGAACATCGTTTCTGTAAAGACATTACTCCAGTAATAGTGGCTTACTCCAGTAATCATTACTGCAGTAGTCACTGACGTACTATAGTAAGTCTTTGATCTTCAGTCATCTCTAGAGCAAACCCGATATCCTATCTGATGTGAAACTCATTACTCCAGTAACCATAAGATTACTCCAGTAAGTCTACTCCAGTAGTCACTTACTTACTCCAGTAAGTCTCTACTTTCCCTTCACTTTTAGACCCTTCCAAAACCAAAACCCGATAGTCTGATAAGTTACTCCAATCAGTTGAATGTTACTCCAGTCATGTCTGTCATGGAAACGAAATGAACCTTAGCTACTCTAGTAGCTAAATGACTACTCCAGTAATATGACAGATAGAAATAAAATGAACTTTAATTACTCCAGTAATCAATCCATTACTCCAGTAAGGTCGAAGACAGAAACATTACAAAGCTTGGTTACTCCAGTTATTAAAAGGTCACTCCAGTAAGCTTATATGCAATAAACTTTCTGCAATCATGAACTACTCCAGTCATCTATTCCTTACTGCAGTGAGATATTTGATAAGCAATATACACCTTGGCTTAATCAATGTTAACTACTTGGATATTTATTGTTTCCATTCATTACTATTCTTATCCATGATTAACCATTTTATTCAGTGAAATTCAGTTGAGTTTTGAAGTAGAAATCAGCAGGTTCTGGTTGCTGAGCTGGAAAGTGAAAAGCACAGTATGGACAACCAACGCATGTGTTAGGGAATATATGCAAGTTGAATTAAATAATTGGAGACTTTCTCCTGCTGCCCATTCTGATAGAAGATGATTAATATTATCTTCAAAATTAAATATACTGAAGGATGAGAAAGTAACAGACACCACTGAATCAAAAAGCCTGGAATCCAGAAATACTCAAACGGTCAAGAACTTGGTGGACTTCCAACGTCAAATTTCCAGCGGAGCTCCAACAGCTATATTCTGATATGCTACATTCAAATGAAGCTCTTCAAGTATAAAAGGAACATCAGAAACACAGAGAAAACATAGAAGCATACGCATCAAAGCTTACATTGAGTTTTCAATCTGTTTTCTGTAAAATACTAGAGAAACATCTGTACTTCATTGATTATCATTATCTACACTTAGAGAGAGTGTTTTGTGTTGTTAAAATCATTTGTTTGTAAGAATCTCAAGTCTGGGGACTTGGATATTGGGAATATTAGTGTACAACTTGTAAGGGGGAGTGTATCCTAGTGAGAGGATAACTTCAAATACAGAGTGTGTAACTGATTGTGAGTGATAGTGGAAATCCCAGAGAATCTGGGGACTGGACGTAGGTCAAGGATTTAGACCGAACCAGTATAAATCTTGCGGTGTCTTGCTTTTCTCTTCTCAACTCTGTTCATCCCTGTTTTAACGTACACATTCCAGAGCACTGTCAAGAAAAATTTTCAAATCCCCAATTCACCCCCTCTTGGTGATTTGCCTCGTCTTTCACAACATGCCTCCCTTATATCACTGTCTATCCTTATATAACTGACTGGAGCCATAGGATAACACAGTCCAACAAAAACACATCCATTTAACTGGAATGTCTCAAGCTCATCAAATCTTAAGATACATCTAGCCAAAGGAAGAGGTATCACATATCTTATAGCTCCAATACAATCCCGGCCAAAGGAAGACATGGAATAAGGGTTTATGGTATAAACAACTAGAGGCTCTAACAACTACCATACATTGAGCATTTAGTGATGGTATAAAAAAATCGCATCATAAAAATTCTTCCTTACTCCAACCCATCCAATATACAACAAGTAGGCTTGAAAAGTTTCTCATCTCTTCAATATAATTTTAATCAAACATATAATTCCAAATCAAGCCCTTTATGTGTGTGTGTGTGTGTACAGAGATGTATAGTTAACTTGATCTGATACCAATCTACGGGAGTGACCTCGAAAGGATCGGAAAAGGGAAAGGGAGAATTGCAAAAAAGGGAAGCATAAATAAAAGTAAACTTAAAACATAAAACTGCAGAAGATAAACGTGCAAAGGAAAAAGAAAGAAATGAAACTAGAAGAGAAGGTAATACTCACCAGATTTAGCTCATCAGAACAGAGGAGAGAGTATGCAGATACAGAACATAACATAATATAAAAGTTTATTGATAAAGAAGGCTTACAAGAAAGCACTGGAAAGAAAAGGAAGAGAAAGCAAAAGGAAGGCAGAGAAAGAAAGGGGGAGTGTACTCAGAGAACTCTCTAAAAACCTCGGTGCCTTCAACTGAATAAGGCCCTCGTTTATATAGAAGAGCCTTTGACACTGTTTGTACAGTTCCAGTAAATGACTGGTACTGTTCTGTTTAGTGCACAGTAGTCTGCCGACACTACAATGATCTGCCGACACTACAGTAAATAATGTGATCTATGTTTTTAGTGTATTTGTGCTACAATGAAAACATAAATACTAACAGTTTACATCTTGAAATTTTTGTCCTATACATGGAAATACTAAGTTTGGTACTTCCATCAGGGACATTGGGTTTAATCTTGTCCTATACATAGAAATACTAAGTTTGGTGCTTTCGTCAAGGAGATTAGGTTAAATCTTCTCCCAAATTGACAATAAAGTCTTCATCTTCATCATCACTTTGGTTTAGGCCTTCTTTTGAAGAACCGGCTTGTTTGGAGGACTCAGCTTCATCCTGTTGTAATTGTGCAAGCATGATGCTAACTTGTTTAATATATATCTCGAGTAGCTGCCAAGGTTGTTTTTACAAAATTCTTCTAGTTTAAGAACTTGCTCTGCTCCGTAGCACAAAGAAATTTGGATTTTCTTTGAACCATTGTTCAACTGCTTTGGAATCCGCCTTACTTTGGCTAAACTTTGCCCACCATCTCACAAAGGGTAATCTTTGCAAGGTTAGTAGAATTGAAAGACTCCTGTCATTATGAGAAAACCTATATTGCCAGGAAAAAAAATCAAGGATACAGATAATTTTGAAAAGTTGTGGAGTTCAATTGGAAAAGGATCTCCATTGTGGTTACATTTATTTTTGAAAAGAGTCAATGCTTTGAATATTTTTTGTGGTAAAATTTCAGGAACTGGTCCAAAAAATATCCACCATTATAGAAACCATTGAGGAAAGGTATATTTATTTCCTTCTTTGAAATAAACAAACCAAGTATGTTTAAAAATTCGATTTTGATCCCAAAAGATATTATACCAGGCAACATTATAATCCCAGTAAGTATATCCTTGAGGTTCAAAAGAGATGTTAAAAAATTTTGGTTTATTCAGATCTTGTCCCCATTGGGAAGGTGTAATTACTTTCAAGATCTAAAGAGTAGAATGAGTTATTAATGTTTCATCCTCTTTTGATGTGTACCGATATAGCTCGATAGATTGAGAATGAATCAATAT
Source organism: Acacia confusa (assembly GCA_037074495.1). Taxonomy (NCBI): domain Eukaryota; kingdom Viridiplantae; phylum Streptophyta; class Magnoliopsida; order Fabales; family Fabaceae; genus Acacia; species Acacia confusa. The sequence continues at coordinate 6,143,267 of CM073504.1, read as the reverse complement.
TAATTCATAATACTCTCTTGTTGTTTGGATGTTTGTGGGAAGGAAATGCCATCCAGGAGGGAAGATTTTTGGATGTTAGGTGTTTCAAGAAAAAATTTAGGCTCAATTTGGATGATATTTTTTACACTTTGAGGTTTAGCAGTGTAAGGAGTATCCATAGGATTGACAACTTGAGAAATTGTTAAGGTTTGGGATGTTGGGGGTTTTTTCTAGACTAATTGAAGAGTAAATTCTTTATTGATAGAATCATACTCTTGTTTACTAATAGTTGGTGATGAAAAGGCAAGTAATGACAAAGTAAGGGTTTGTGCTTTACCATAATCTATTGTGAGGGGTTTTTGGCTTCTTTTTGCTAACACTTCCTCCTAAGTTTGGTTGGAGGTTTCTTAACATAAGAACCAAGTGTTTTCTTTGCGGGTTTGATGGAGGTGAGTCCTTGGGCCTGAGACTCTTTTTGGGTTGGAGTAAATGACTCTGTTTTGGGGGTGGATGACCCTGATTGGGATTTTACCTATGACTTAGTCCCTTGATTTTGAGGAACTAGCTGGTTGGTTGATCACTGTGTTTGTTGAGACTGCTGCAACAATGGAGTTTGTTGTTGTAGTAGTTGTTTAATAAATTCTTCCAGCTCTTGGCTAGAAGGTGGTTTTTGAGCATCCTGAGAGAAGCTCTGTTTATCTTCCTCTTTAAGAGGTTGTTTGTCTTTAGGTTCCTCTCCAGGTTTCTTTTTTCTGGGCATTTTCTGGAAAGGAACATGTTTACACTCAGAAAATGCCCAGAAAAAAGAAACCCGGAGAGGAACCTAAAGACAAACAATCTCTTAAAGAGGAAGATAAATAGAGCTTCTCTCAGGATGCTCAAAAACCACCTTCTAGCCAAGAGCTGGAAGAATTTATTAAACAACTACTACAGCAACAAACTCCATTGCTGCAGCAGTCTCAACAAACACAGGAATCAACCAACTAGCTAGTTCCTCAAACTCAAGGGACTAAGTCACAGGTAAAATCCCAATCAAAGTCATCCACCCCCAAAACGAAGTCATTTACTCCAACCCAAAAAGAGTCTGAGACCCAGGGACTCACCGGCATCAAACCCGCAAAGAAAACACTTGATTCTTATGTTAAGAAACCTCAAACCCAAACTTGGGAGGAAGTGTTAGCAAAAAGAAGCGAAAACCCCTCGCAATAGATTATGGTAAAGCACGAACCCTTGCTTTGTCATTACTTGCCTGTTCATCACCAACCATTAATAAACAAGAGTAGGATTCTATCAATAAAGAATTTACTCTTCAATTAGTCTAGAAAAAACCCCCAACATCCCAAACCTTAACAATTTCTCAAGTTGTCAATCCTATGGATACTCCTTACACTGCTAAACCTCAAAGTGTAAAAAATATCATCCAAATTGAGCCTGAATTTTTTCTTGAAACACCTAACATCCAAAAATCTTCCCTCCTGGATGGCATTTCCTTCCCACAAACATCCAAACAACAAGAGAGTATTATGAATTAATATTGATTCATTCTCAATCTATCGAGCTATATCGGTACACATCAAAAGAGGATGAAACATTAATAACTCATTCTACTCTTTAGATCTTGAAAGTAATTACACCTTCCCAATGGGGACAAGATCTGAATAAACCAAAATTTTTTAACATCTCTTTTGAACCTCAAGGATATACTTACTGGGATTATAATGTTGCCTGGTATAATATCTTTTGGGATCAAAATCGAATTTTTAAACATACTTGGTTTGTTTATTTCAAAGAAGGAAATAAATATATCTTTCCTCAATGGTTTCTACAATGGTGGATATTCTTTGGACCAGTTCCTGAAATTTTACCACCAGAAATAATCACAGTGGAGATCCTTTTCCAATTGAACTCTACTACTTTTCAAAATTATCTATATCCTGGATTTTTTTCCTGGCAATACAAGTTTTCTCATAATGACAGGAGTCTTCCAATTCTACCAACCTTGCAAAGATTACCCTTTGTGAGATGGTGGGCAAAGTTTAGCCAAAGTAAGTGGATTCCAAAGTAGTTGAACAATGGTTTAAAGAAAATCCCAAATTTCTTTGTGTTATGGAGCAGAGCAAGTTCTTAAACCAGAAGAATTTTGTACAAACAACCTTGGCAGCTGCTCCAGATATATATTAAACAAGTTAGCATGATGCTTGCACAATTACAACAGGATGAAGCTGAGTCCTCCAAATAGGCCGTTTCTTCAAAAGAAGGCCTAAACCAAAGTGATGATGAAGATGAAGACTTTATTGTAATTTGGGAGAAGACTAAACCCAATGTCCGTGACGGAAGTACCAAACTTAGTATTTCCATGTATAGGACAAGATTAAACCCAATGTCCCTGATGGAAGTACCAAACTTAGTATTTCCATGTATAGGACAAAAATTTCAAGATGTAAACTGTTAGTATTTACGTTTTCACTGTAGCACAATACACTAAAAAACGTAGATCACATTATTTACTGTAGTGTTAGCAGATCATTGTAGTGTCGGCAGACTACTGTGCACTAAACCGAACAGTACCAGTCATTTACTGGAACTGTACAAACAGTGTCAAAGGCTCTTCTATATAAACGAGGGCCTTATTCAGTTGAAGGCACCGAGGTTTTTAGAGAGTTCTCCGAGTACACTCCCCCTTTCTTTCTTTGCCTTCCTTCTGCTTTCTCTTCCTTTTCTTTTCAATGCTTTCTTGTAAGCTTTCTTTATCAATAAACTTTTATATTCTGTTATGTTCTGCATTTGCATACTTTCTCATCTCTTTTGATGAGCTAGATCTGGTGAGGATTACCTCCTCTTCTAGTTTCATTTCTTTCTTTATCCTTTGCACATTTATCTTCTACAGTTTTATGTTTTAAGTTTACTTTTATTTCTGTTTTCCTTTTCTGCAATTCTCCCTTTCCCTTTTCTGATCCTTTCGGGGTTACTTCTAATCCAAGCTTAATCAAAACTCTCAATGAGAGTCTACAAAGTCACAAACATAAATATCTATTATTATATTTCTCAAAACTAAGCTAAAATTTCTCTAATACTACTCTAAAACATAAATTACCTATCTAAGACTAAAACATAAATTTCTCTAATAACTTACTTATTGTAAACCCAATTCATGATGTATATGTAAGCATGAGTGTGACTTTTAAATAACTTACTTATTACCATTACTATTATTAATTTTATAGACCCAATTCATGATGGCATTTTTTTGTCATTTAACAAATAATTTTTTTTAACAAAAAGGAATTTTCTAGGCAAGTAATAGCAAAAAGGAAAATAACTTACTTATTACTATTACTGTCACTATTATTACTATTAATAACCACTTGTTGGAAGCTTTTTTTTTTTTTTGGTCATTTAACAAAGAGTTTGACTTCACATTGATGAGACTCGATGGAGTTAAAAAGAAAATAGGCTATATATAGGTGTACGCTTGCATAGTAACTTCTTCATGGAAGAAGTGAAAGGGAACAAGTAGTTTGAAAATACCAAGAGAGAGGATGAACTACTCCCAAACACACAAAGGTCAAGAAAGTGGGATTGTGAAAAAATAGTAATATGATAACACACACACACCGATTGTTGCACAATGTTGAAAAAGGGGGAGGGAGAGTCTGTAAAATTCATTAAACAAGGCAAGGCATAGTAGAAATTGAACCTTCAAACTGATGGTAAGCGAAACAAACACACCCGAGCTTGGGTGGGGATGCGGTGCTGAAGGAATGAGAAAAGTAAGAAGAATCATATCTTATAGAGGTATTTTTAGAGTTTGACTTCAGTTTAAAATAATATTATCTCTTTCTTTTTATTATATATAGATTAGATTATTTCATGAAGATATTTCCCCTATATGTTTTATTTTCCTTATTATTCTTATCAATCATTTATCATTATTAATTAATCAACTTTAATTAAGAAATTGATAATATATTTATTTATTATTATTTTCAACTCTTAATTTTATATTCCTAGATCTTCTCTAAACACATATTACTTAACAAATCATATCCTTATAACACTTAATTACTATTAGAAAAATTGGGATGTTACACCCGATCCGAGAATGCGAACCGTGAGCAATGAATGCAACCTACAAGTTTGTAACAGAATGAAGCTACCAACATGGTCTGGAACAGAATGAGAAAGAAAGGATTGGAAGGATTGGGATATGTCCAGTTGTAGCAAGACACAATGGTGACATTTGAAGTCTCGTGATATGAATTACCCCACTCACGAATTTGAAAATGTGAAAGCACTATTCTTTCTAACAGACAAAATTCAATTGATCTAATTTAGGATCGTCCAATGGATTTGAATCCTATCTATCCTAAGGATATATCAAGATAAATAACCACACAAATTTTGTGATCTTCAAGGAGCCGTATGAGGTGAAAATATCATATATGAGGTTTTGTATAGCGTGATTGTAATATGTGCTATAACCACACAAATTTTGAATATTTGAAAAATCCAAAATTTTAATATCAGACAACATAAGAGAATGAAATGCTATGTATAAGTGGTATAGTTGGTGATCATGATCATACATAAGCAAAAAAAAGAATAGAATTGTCTAGTTGAGAGCTTAGATTGAAAAAGCTAAGACTAACGAGAAAATATCTAGAATGTGAAGTCAAGGATTATGTATTTTTTGAAGTATCTCCGGTCACTGAATTGTTAGAGCAATCAAGAGAAAAAACTTAACCCTCGCTATAGCGTTTCGAGGACAATATTTAGCAAATTTCCAAGACAAAATTTATTTAACAAGGGGAGAAATGTAACATCCCAAATTATTTTGGACCTTGAAAATTTGGAAAATATTGAAATATTATTTGTGATATTCTAGAATTATTATGAAGGGATTAATTACAAAAATTTGGCAAAAATAGTCTTTATTATTTGATTTATAAATTAACCTTTCGATACCTAAACCTAGAAATTTTAGAGTCTATATTTTATGACCTATAGAAATTAATTGAGAAAGAAAAGTCCTTATATGGTAATTGTAAACTTCTGATACTAAAATAAAAAGGTATGTAGGATAATTGTTACAATTTAATGTAACCTTGGTATTTTTATTCTTTACAATCAGTGTAAGAAATCAAATATTAACTTAAATGGTAGGGTTACATGATAGCTAACAATATTTGACCGGTAGATAAGTAGATGGTTATTAGATACACATGTGTTTGGTAGTTAATGGTAAATGAACATGTATGTAGTAGTTGGATATTAGATGGACATGTGACACACTTGAAATGTAGTTGAAACCCAAAAATTCTACAAATACATCATCCTCATCTTCTCCCACACACGCTCTCATTTATTTTTCTCTCTTAGTTCTTTTGCTATTACCTCCCTTAGCCATTATATCATCATTGAAGATTGCTCATCAATCGACTTGTGGTCAAAAAGACTACTTATCTACCAACGTGTGTGTAACACAAGTTGACAGATTAGCAATCTTTAATGATGATATAATGGCTAAGGGAGGTAATGACAAAAGAATTGTGTGAGAAGAATAAATCAGAGTATGTGTGAAAAGAGGGGGATGAGGTATTTTTAGAATTTCTAGGTCTAAACCACCTTTCAAGTATCACATGTTCATCCACTATCCAACTACCACACACATGTATATTTACCATATAACTATCAAACATATGTATATCTATCATCTAATAACCATACTTATATACCAATCAAATATCACATGCTTATCTACCATATATTTGGTTTCTTAGCTTCATTGCAAAGAATAAAAATACTAATTATACATGATTGTTACATTAAATTGTAACACTCGTCCTACATATCATTTGTTTAAGTATCTAAACTGTACAATAACATACAAGGACTTTTCTTTCTCAATTTGCTTGTATAGGTCATAAAACATTGACTCCAAAATTTCTAGGCTAATTTATATTTCTCCAACTATTTTTCCTTCAAATGACTAGGAAAATAGGCCATAAATTTAAGGGAAAACATTTTTTCATGTTGTAGGAAAATAGGAAACTTTTTTTCTCATATAACATGAGAAAACCAAAGCTCAAATTTTAAATAATAATTTTAAAATTATTTAGGTGAAATTTTTGTAATTAATCCTTATGTAATAATTCTAGATTCTCCAAATAATATTTCATAAAAAAATTTCTAAATTTTCAAGGTCCAAACTAATTTTAATAATTATCTCAAATTTTTTTTCTCATGATAAACTTAAGAGCTTTTACTCATTTAGTAACATTCTTAAACTAAATCTTATTCCTAACCTCTTTTTATTCCAAAATTTGGATGTTACACATTCGGAGGTTGAAAACTTTGACGCCAAATCGACAAATAAATAGTGGCTGGAACCAAGTGCTGGATTTTGACTCCAAAGAAGAATAACCATAATCAGCTGTTGAGTTAGAGAAGCTCAATCGAACTCCGTTAATGGTGGGTCTGAGCATGGGTCCATACACCTGTTTTAGTATATGATCTTCAATCGCCCCATCTTTGCATTGGTTTAAGGATAGGCCTAAGGATTCTATTCAATAAAGAAACGGCGTTCAAGCGGGAGAAGCCATAGATCGTCTAGTTACCGGCCTAAGGGATTATGGATGAATACTCAATGACAATAATTTGAAAGACCTGGTTCTAAGTTTTGGGATAAAAGATTTGATCTTGAACATCTGCAAACACAAAAAAAGAAGAACACATAAGAAGAGACGCAATACCTCAGAGAGTCAATCACTTCTCTCTCCGGTGAAGTCCTTTGAGATTCTGACATCAGGAACAGGGGAGAACAATCTGCATCAGATAGATCAATATGAATTCAAGAACAGGTCTGATAAACTTTTCTTATCCAATGCTCCTGGAGTATGTATATTGAACTTTATAAATTATAAATATCTTAACATATGAAATTTGTGTGTAAAGCATCACTTAACTTAAGGATGAAAATACTGGGATACAGAACTTCCATAGCACATAGGAGGGGAAATCTTAGGCCTAGGAATTCAGTTCAGTAAAGGAACTTTGATAATCAAATGAGGCATCAGGCAAGCCACACAATTAACAGCGCAAAAAGAGATGGAAATTCACTGAAATTGAAAATGTCATCTTGTGGAAAAAATCCATTGATCGTTTAGTTACTTAACGTAGGGAATCAAATCATATATGCATAATAGCTTTTGCAGACAAATTACATAAATACACTCACAAAGGTGGTTGAAAAATAACTTTTGCAGACGGAAAACAAGCAGCCACTGAGAGCAGATAACGAATAAGAAGTAATTCGGATGAAGAAGCTTTGATTCAGAACAACATCAACAATCTGAAGACAAAAAAAGAAGTAAACGAAAGGAGAGGCACAAGAATATTACTGCTTTGCGATTCTTCTTCTGGGCTTCAAGAGCGTTTCTTCCAAATTATCAATTCTCTGCACGCTCCTGGGTGTTATATGTTAGAACTAAAAACTAATTGCTCATTGTAATTAGCGTTCACTAATTATACAGAATATGCTTCTGTAATATTCCATGCTCTCTGTATAGGCATCTTCTCTGTATAGCTGACACGTCGGTGGTCCCATATTCTTTTGTAACCAATTCTGTACAATTTCCGTTACTGCATTGTACGATACTATTTCTATTTCCATTACAAATAAAGCACAGTGGCCAGAGATGGATCACCACGCCATTTCAGCAATTCCTCTCTGTCAGTTCTTTTTCATTGCTCTGCCTAGAATTCTTTCTTGGTATCAGAGCACTCTCATTCTCCTTTGCTTCTGCAATGGCATTATCTGCTTCCTCGCCTGCGTCACTAACCTCCGATGAACTCTCAGCAACGTCAGCTGTCCGAACGTATTCACTTTTTCGCTCATCCAGCCAGACAACGTCCATCAAGTTGGATAGGACTAACTATCTTGTCTGGGAATCTGTAGTTCTTCCTCTTATTGAAGGAAATCGTCTACAAAATCATATCGATGCCTCTGTTTCTGCTCCGTCACGAACCCATGTTGTGACTGGTTCAACCCGTCCTGTTCCCAATCCGGAATTTGAAGAATGGTATGCTGTCGACAGAATGCTTGTGGGCTGGCTTCGAAACACTATGTCGCAAGAGGTTAGTGCTCAACTTCTCCATTACTGGAATATGTATTGAAGGGAAGTGAAAACGAATAAGCTCTATCAAGCAAGAGAGGGTTGCTTTTAATCCAAATTATTTAAATTTGGACAAAATTTATATCAGCTTGCTTATACATTTATTAAGTTAAGTTGTCCAATCACACTATTTTTCATATATGAACACTTACTATTTTGCTATTCTTAATTGTTAAAATACATTTGTATACTTATATAGGCACATGTTATTACAGAAATTTTTGGCTTTTAATACAATGGATAATGTTATTAAAGCAAGTAATATATATAATTGTGAAGTGTGAACATATATTACAATACTTTTTTTTTTGATACAACATATTACAATACTCTTTGAGCTTGTAATGCATACATTCAAAAAGTAATATTGAAATAATATATCCGTATTAGAAAAATTATGATTTTTAGGTAGATTGTGATATTAATTCTTCCCAACTCAAAATTATGATCGATTGTCATATTTTCTTTTCCATACAGTTGCTTTGAAAACCGCATCATCGTTCAGTCAGCAAAAAAAGTCAGACTAACACAGTCAAACGACATATTTAGCCAAACCACATGTGTATTTTTGCACATAAAAAAAATATTTGGTGTTGAGCGCTCTTGTTATCGAACCACATATATATTTTTACACCTTTGAAAAGTCACATCATTGTCTAGTCAGTATAAAAAGCCAAACTTGACAATTAAACAATATTTTTGCACCTAATGTACAAACTCGTAGTCACTTTTGCACTTAAAAAAAAAACACTCAGTGTGCTCCTCAAAAAAAGCATATGGGCATTTTTGCACCTTAACCCATAATATTAATATAATTCAATTTCTTTGACAACTAAGGAAGACATGGAAGAAGGGGCAACTACCATACATTGTGCATCGAGTGATGGCATAAACAAATCTCATCATAAAAATTCCTCCTTACTCCAAGCACAAATGTACCACCATGCATCAATGATAGACTATCATTTTAAGTACATAACCATAAGTTCCAATATACAACAAGCATGCTTGAAAAGTTTCTCATCTCATCAATATAATTTTAGTCAAATATATAATTTAAAATCAAGCCCCTTATGGGCACAATAAATCTCAAAACAGTTCAATATATACATATAAATACAGTTGACAAGTACATAAAGGAATAACTAGGGTTACCTCTCTACTCCAAGCTTATAAGTAATCACACAAAAGTTATTCCAAAGCTCTCAATAAGAGTACAAAATCAAAAACATAGATATCTGTTATTATATATTCTTAAAACTACGCTAAAATTTCTCTAATACTCCTCTAAAACATAACTTGCCTATCTAAGAATTTATATAGTACATTTTTTTATTAATTACAACATATTTGCTTTTAGATTTAGATTCATTATATATATAAACAACAACCATGAAACAAATGAATCATGTGTATGTAATAGAGCTGGCAAAACAGGCCAAGCCCATCGAACGAGCTCGTTCAAGCTCGGCCCTTAAAGGGCCGAGCTTGAAAAATGGATGAAATATTTGAAATTAGCCCTGGCCTCAGGCTTAAACAAGCCGGCCCTGGAGGGCCTCGGACTAGTCCTACAGCCCATTTTCACTATAGCTTTTTCTTTTTTCTTTTTTCTTTTTTAAATTTTTTTAATTTATATATATTTTGTATTTGTTATAGAGTTATTCATCCATTTAACTACAAATACATAATAACTATACTCTAATTTTATGATTTGATTTATTATTTGTTGCAAATGAAGATTATGGATTGTTCATGATGCGAGAGAAGAATTTCATGATATTCTTACTCATGAGCTAGAGGCTACCAGTCAAAGTGAATAATAATCAAATGTCCTTAAAATCGATGATAGTGACGAAGATGACGACAATAATAGTCATTGTACTAAAGTCTCTTAGTGATATATTTTTTATGTTTTATGTGAGTTATTTGTGAACATAGTTTGCTTTTGATTATGAATTAGTGACTATGCTTATTTATTGGATGATTTGTGTTGTAATTTACTAATTATGTTTTTTAAAAAAAAGTGGAGGAAAAATAATTAAAATTTGGAATGGTAATTTCTGGGCCCTGCAGGCTGGCCCTGGCCCTAGTGCTCTCGGACCGGGTTTTGAAAAACAGGTGTTTTTCTTACTTCGGACCCTGGAGGGTCGACCCTGTTAGGCCCTGGTCCTTCACAGGCCACCAGGCCAACCTGATTGTTAGCTCTAGTATGTAAGCATGAGTATGTGTTGAATCAGGAGGGAATTTTATGGGTAAGTAATAACAAAAAGGCTACATACACACATAGCCTTAGATGTACGCTTGCACAATAACTTCTTCATGGAAGAAGCAAAAAGGAACAAGTAGTTTGAAAAGACCAAAAGAGAGGATGAACAGCTCTCAAACACATAGTCAAAAGGTCAAGAAAGTGCTTGTGGAAAAATAATTATAAGGCAAAGCAAAGAGAGTTTGTAAAATTCTTTAAACAAGGCAAGGCATAGTAGATATTGAACCTTAAAATGATGATAAACAAAACAAAGGTGAAGAAGAATCTTATCTTATCTTATACAGAGGTGTTTCTAGGGTTTAAAATAATATTATTTTAAAAGATATAATCATGTAAAATTATTTTTTCTCTTATCTCTTTCTTTTTATTTAGGTATAGATTAAATTATTTCGTGAAGATATTTTCTCTATATATTTTAGGGTAAAGGAGCAATATTCACATAACCTTTTTCCTCAGGAGGGCCTAGCACCGTAACCTTTTTTCTAGACCAAAAATAGACACGACGTTATGTTTTTGCAGCAAAAATACCACGGGCTATTAGTTGACCACACGTTGACTGTTAACTTGAACGGAATGAATAGTAACGCCACTAAAATTACCATTTTGCCCTTAGTTTTAAATAATTTTTTTTTAAAAAAAATAAACCCTCCCTCGCCGGTGGGCCCCACCACTGTCAACCACCGCCCTCCCTACCGTCTGCAACTTCCCTTTAGTTTTAAATAATTTTTTTATAAGAAATTAAAATAACCCCTCTCCCTCCCACTGGTACGCCCCACCACCGGCCACACCACCGCCGGCGGCCGCCCTCCCCACCGACGTCGGCGCTCGGTGACCTCCTCCGGCGGCCTCCCCTTTTAAAAAAATTAAAATAACCCCTCCCTTGCTGGTGGGCCCCCCACCGTCAGCCACACCACTGCCGGTTGCCGTCCTCCCCACTGCCGGCAACCGCGGGCAGCAGCGGCAGTGAAATTTAGTTTTTTTCAAATTAAGGGGAGGCCACTAAAGGCGGCCGCCGGTGGGGAGGGCGGCCGCCGGCAATGGTCGGGCCCACCGGTATGGAGGGGTTATTTTAATTTTTTTAAAAAAAGATATTTAAAACTAAGGGGAGGCTAACGGAGACCGGTGGTGGGGCCTATCACCGAGGGAGGGTTTATTTAGTGTTTTTTTTAAAAAAAAAATATTTTAAACTAGGGGCATAATGGTAATTTCAGCTTAAAACTATGGGCAAATGGTAATTTTCAGTGGCGTTATTGTTCATTACATCCAAGTTAACGGTAAACATCTAGTCAACTAACAGCCTATGGTATTTTTGATTCCAAAACGTAACGTCGTGTGTATTTTTGATCCAGAAAAAAGGTCGGGGTGTTGGGCACTTCTGGGGGAAATGGTTATGTGAAAAATTGTTCCTTTACCCTATATGTTATTTTCCTTATCATTTTCAACTCTTAAATTTAATACTTCTAGAAATCTTCTGTTGCATCTAATCGTCGAATGTTGGAGGATTCTAGTTACAAAATTTAGAGACCCAATACAGCAGAGTCTCAATATTTCCATTTCTCTGCTAAGCTTGTCGATGCTCATCCTCCTGGTCTTCCTTGTCATTATTACCCTCATCCCGATTTCCATTTTCTACTTGTTCTTGTTCCTCCATGTTTCGATGAGCCCTTAATTCGTTTAAATCAGTCCTTAACTGTTGTATCATGTTTTGTTCTTGCAGCATAGTCATCATTTATTGTTGAGTTAAACCTGGTTTTGGGTCATTCCAGGCCAGTTCGGGCTCCCTTCTTGCCCTAGTCCTTCTTCAGTTCAACTTTTAACTACAATATAACAAATATCAAATGAATAGCTATTCTACAATTAAGGATTTAATAAGGTATTGAGACATGAACACTTATTATAACCATACTTCAATTACTCATTACTGTCATTCGTACACCATACTTCATCTGAGGAGTGCAACACGAGTGCATCACCTCAAATGTGCAGCATTTTATTAGGATCTTGATACATCCACCCTCCGACTAAACCCTCTAACTTGGTAGTCGAAGGGTGGATGTATCTAGATCCTAATGACAGTATTGCGTCATGACACCTGTCTTACTCTCAACATAGAATAAGAAGGAAGGGGACACCAATAATGTCATTGCAACCTAGATCTATCCTATCTGCAAACTAGAAAACAACCTAGAAAGCTTGATAACCTGAAAATTATCATACTAAAACTTGCCTGTAAAGGAAATCTTAAAATGAGGACGGAATCCAGTGGACAGTTCGAGCCTCTAGCCTTATCTCTTGCTAATACCCTCAAGGACACTTTAGGATTCAAGCCTCATCCCAAGATATGCAAGACTGGCACACTTAGTATGCTGATTTTCAGTACTTTCTCATATTGGATCTTGATCTTGATTCTGTTCTGATGCACGGGTTCCTCATGAAGAGGCAAGTGCAGAGCATACTACGAATCTAAGAAGCATATAATACAAACATACTAAGAACTTCAGCTTTCCAAAGCAAGAAAGAAACTTAGAAGAGAGTCATATGAAAACACACAAGTTTATTTCTGGTAATTCTTCGATGGATACAACTGAAGGAGGGCTTTGCTTATATAGAAGTGCAAAGACGCAAGCAGACAAATCCTCCAGTAGTGGAGGGTCAGACGCACTTATAAAAAAGGAGTGATGGAGAATTAAAGACACCGAAAAGAGTACAAACACTAATAAAATAAAGCAATAGTACAACTTTTCACAAAAGCAGGGACGTGTAATACACACATAAAACATGTGAAAAACGGCTAAAAGACAAACTGTCGACACTGATTATGGGGACCACTTGAAGATAGGTTCGTGACTGGGAGAAAGATTATTGTAGCCACTATCAATGTCATAAAGATGGAGGTAACTGAGTGGATCAACATCGTGGTGTGGATTTGGGCCACGTACATCATCTAGGCTTGAAACTTGGGCTTCTGGCTAAGTGCATTGAGATGGATATTGAGACGGGACTGGGAGTGACAAAGATAGTTTGGTTAATGGGTCTCAAACATCATCTTCATAAGGGTCCTGGGAGTCTTAGAGGATGTTGCCTTGAGAATCTGTGAAGAGTTTAGCTGCGTCCTGGGAGGTGGTATGATGAGTGGACACATATTGTGGTAGAGGTGGATACAGTTCATCATAACCATAAGCTTGAGCTTCCTTAGGAACTAGACCGAGAATGTTGCAGTCTTTAAGAGCTTGGTTGTTGTGATCAGCAAGTATAAGTCCAATTTCTTTGAAATGTGTAGGATCTCGTTTAACCCAATCAAGTAACTGGGACCATGGCTGAACACTGGTTTCCAGATTTACACCGTCTGATAGTTGAGAGTGATATTTTCTGCTAAGAAAAAACACATACGAAAATCTTTTTTTTTTCCTTTTTTTCTACAAACCAAAGCTTATTATTAACTATAATATTATACAGAGAACCTCTCCAGATAGGTAGAGGAGCAAAGAGAGTGAGGAGCTTGACAAGAGGGGAGTCCTTATTGTGACTGTCACAGATATAATGATAGATGGGAAGTGGTCCGAGTGCGATAGCACTAGTGTGGAGTATGGTCAATGACCACACATACCAGAGGAGTTCATCAGGTATATAACCTTGGATGAACGGGATAGTGGTATATGGACATAAGGAACTGAAATGCTGAGCTTTTGGAATGAGATCGGTTTTGTTAAACAAAAGATGGAGCCAGGAGTAGAGATACTCGTTAGCATAATTGTGAAAATCAGTAAAAGAGTAGAGGTTTGCATTGGGAGGAAGAATGGATGATTTAATGATGTAGAGGGGATGAGTCTTCAAGATAGTGAGAATGTAAAGAGGTCGGGAAGATAGAATCTAAGGATGAGGAGGAAGTGTCTTATGTGGTCTTGAGAGAAAGTCTACAAGGATGTTTTGTGGACCTTTCAAATGCTTCACTGTAAATTTATAGCGGGAAAACCAATCTTTCTATTGGAGTAACTGGGCATCTGGCAATAGCTTTTTCTTTGGATCAAGCATATTTGGAAAAGACGTATTGTCCATTTCCACAATAAAATGGTAGGGGCTCAGATGAAAGCTAAACTTTTCACTGTCTCGTTTGACAGCAAAGATTTCTTTGTAGGTAGCATGATAATGCTTTTCTGAGTCTTTGAATTGTCCACTGGCACAAAAATGTCTAGCCCTGTTAACTTCTTCAAGAAGTATAGCACCCCAGAAATCAACATTAGCATCGGTTTGCAAAATCCTTTGTCCTTGATCAAGAATTTTTAGTGGTGGAGGATTTTGCGCAATCTTTTTAAGGGTAGCCATAGCTTCTGTCTATACTGAAGACCACTGTGGTGGATTCTTTCTTAGCATCTTGGACATGTGGCTTGTATTATGGGACAGATGAGGGATAAAATCTATAAGATAATTAACAATTCTGAGGAATTGTTGAACTTGTTTGTGAGAGAGATTATCATCACAAAATTTTAATAATTCTTGGGCAATATGAGGTCCTGGACTGTGTTTTCCATCTTTGAAATGCAGAAAATCAACTTCTGTAATTCCAATGTCACTTTTCTTGGAGGAGAGCATGATGCCATGTCGAGCTACAATATGGTAGAATTGGGCCAAGAGCGACTGGTGTTTTGCTTCATATGCTGAGAACAAGAGAATGTCATCAATGTAGATGAAAGCATTACTAATGATAGGCTCGAATATTTTTATCATGGCCTTTTGGAATAGTGAAGGTGCCACTTTGAGACCGAAAGGCATTACAGTCCATTGATATTGAGCATCCGGTATACAGAAAGCCGTTTTGAGCATGATCACAACAAGCAAGCTCTTAAAGACTGCAAGATAGGTCCAAAACGGCTTTCTGTATACTGGATGCTCAATATTAATGGACTACATGCCTTTCGGTCTCAAAGTGGCACCTTCACTATTCCAAAAGGCCATTGTCAAAATATTCGAGCCTATCATGAGTAATGCTCTCATCTACATTGATGACATTCTCCTGTTCTCAGCATCTGAAGCAGAACCCAATCGCTCTTGGCCTAATTCTACCAGATTGTAGCTCGACATGGCATCATGCTCTCCTCCAAGAAAAGAGACATTGGAATTACAGAAGTTGATTTTCTTGGGATGCATTTCAAAGATGGAAAATACAGTCCAGGACCTCATATTGCCCAAGAATTATTAAAATTTCGTGATGATAATCTCTCTCACAAACAAGCTCAACAATTCCTCTGAATTGTTAATTTTCTCATAGATTTTACCCTCATATGTCCCATCATACAAGCTACATGTCCAAGATGCTAAGAAAGAATCCACCACAGTGGTCTTCAGTACAGACAGAAGCTATGGCTACTCTTAAAAAGATTGCACAAAATCCTCCACCACTAAAAATCCCTGATCAAGGACAAAGGATTTTACAAACCGATGCTAGTGATGGGGTGCTATACTTCTTGAAGAAGTTAACGGGGCTAGACATTATTGTGCTCATGCCAGTAGACAGTTCAAAGACTCAGAAAAGCATTATCACGCTACCTACAAAGAAATCTTTGCTGTCAAACGAGGCATTGAAAAGTTTAGCTTTCATCTGAGCCCCTACCATTTTATTGTGGAAATGGACAATACGTCTTTTCTAAAAATGCTTGATCCAAAGAAAAAGCTATTGCTAGTGGACAATATTATCATGCCAGTGGACAGTTCAAAGACTCAGAAAAGCATTATCATGCTACCTACAAAGAAATCTTTGATGTCAAACGAGGCATTGAAAAGTTTATCTTTCATCTGAACCCCTACCATTTTATTGTGGAAATGGACAATACGTCTTTTCCAAAGATGCTTGATCCAAAGAAAAAGCTATTGCCAGATGCCCAGTTACTCTAATAGAAAGATTGGTTTTCCCGCTATAAATTCACAGTGAAGCATTTGAAAGGTCCACAAAACATCCTTGTAGACTTTCTCTCAAGACCACATAAGACACTTCCTCCTCATCCTCAGATTCTATCTTCTCGACCTCTTTACATTCTCACTATCTTGAAGACTTATCCCCTCTACATCAATAAAGCATTCACTCTTCCTCCCAATGCAAACCTTCACTCTTTTACTGATTTTCATAATTATGCTAATGAGTATCTCTACTCCTGGCTCCATCTTCTGTTTAACAAAACCAATCTCATTCCAAAAGCTCAGTATTTCAGTTCCTTATGTTCCATATACCACTATCCCGTTCATCCAAAGTCATATACCTGATGAACTCCTCTGGAAACCAGTGTTCAGCCATGGTCCTAGTTACTTGATTAGGTTAAACCAAATCCCACACGTTTCAAAGAAATTGGACTTATACATGCTGATCACAACAACCAAGCTCTTAAAGACTGCAACATTCTCAGTCCAGTTCCTAAGGAAGCTCAAGCTTATGGTTATGATGAACTGTATCCACCTCTACCACAATATGTATCCACTCATCATACCACCTCCCAGGACGCAGCTGAACTCTTCACAGATTCCCAAGGCAACATCCTCCAAGACTCTCAGGACCCTTATGAAGATGATGTTGGAGACCCATTAACCCAACCATCTTTGTCACTCCCTGGCCCGTCTTAATATCCATCTCAATGCACTTAGCCAAAAGCCCAAGTTTCAAGCCCAGATGATATACGTGGCCCAGATCCACACCACGATGTTGATCCACTCAGTTACCTCCATCTTTATGACATTAGATAGTGGCTACAATAATCTTTCTCCCAGTCATGAACCTATCTTCAAGTGGTCCCTGTAATTAGTGTTGACAGTTTGTCTTTTAGCCGCTTTTCACATGTTTTATGTGTGTATTACATGTCCTCGCTTTTGTCAAAAGTTGTACTATTGCTTTATTAGTGTCTGTACTCTTGTCGGTGTCTTTAATTCTTTATTACTCCTTTTTGTAAGTGCGTCTGACCCTCCACTAATGGAGGATTTGTCTGCTTGCGTCTTTGTACTTATATATAAGCAGAGCCTTTGTTCAGTTGTATCCATCGAAGAATTACCAGAAATAAACATGTGTGTTCTCATATGACTATCTTCTAAGTTTCTTTCTTGCTTCTGAAAGCTAAAGTTCTTAGTATGTTAGTATTATCTGCTTCTTAGATTCATAGTTTTCTCTGCACTTGCCTCTTCATGAGGAACCTGTGCATCAGAACAGAATCAAGATCACGATCCAGTATGAGAGAGTACTGAAAATTAGCATATTGAGTGTGCCAGTCTTGCATATCTTGGGATGAGGCCTGAATCCTAAAGTGTCCTTGAGCGTATTATAAAGAGATAAGGCTCTAAAGGCTCGAACTATCCACTAGATTCCGTCCTTATTCTAACATTTCCTTTACATGCAAAGTTTCAGTATGATAATTTTTTGGTTATCATGCTTTCTGGGTTGTTTCCCAGTTTCCACATAGGATAGATCTAGGTTCCAATGACATTGTTGGTGTCCCCTTCCTTCTTATTCTCTGTTGAGACTAAAACTGGTGTCATGATACAACACTGTCATTAGGATCTCGATACATCCACCCTTTGACTTAGGACTATGTGCAGCACATAGTCCTACTATGACCATTCCTTCATACAACTATCTTACATTTACATCCCTACACTTCCTCATACTACTTAGGATTTCATAATACTGCCTTCTTACATATGGCTACTATAGGTACATGACTACAACATTCTTCTACCATAGTAGCTTACATATATGGATAAACACAGATCTCTACAAGAGTAGAAATACTGCTCACTTGCAATAATCTCATTAATCCATTGTATCCACTCAAGAGTCCTTGGAAGGAAGTACAGGAGTACCTTCTTCTACTGCTCAAGTGGGTAAACCACCCCATTAACCCCCACTGTCATAATAAATACTTATCATCGTCCCTTTCCATGCAAGCCACATGGTATTCCTCCCTGGCCCCCATCAAGAAAAATCCTTCACCAATCTCCCAAGGAAATGGCAGTCCCTATCCACGAGTTTTGTATTGACCCATTCAGATGAAATGACGATACATCATCCCCAATTTCCCCTGCTTTTTCCGCTTCAGGCCCTGACTCATGTTCAGGTTTGGGCATCGGTCCCATTGATCCATTGTATCCACTCAGGAGTCCATTGCTCAAGTGGTAAACCGCCCCATTGACCCCACTGTCATAATACTTCCCATCCAGGTCATATAACAACAATACTAAGCTATTTCCCCCTGGCCACCATCAAGCCACATGGTATTCCTCCCTGGCCACCATTAATAATCATTCGTCAATCTCCCAAGGAAATGACAATCTCCATCCACGAGTTCGACATTGACCCCTTCAGATGAAATGACCGATACATCATCCCCTATTTCCCCCTCTTCTTCTAGTTCAGGCCCCGGCTCATGTTCAGGTTTGGGCATCGGTCCATCCTTCACAGGAGTGGGTATGTAAACAGGGTTGCAAGTCAAGTGGTGTCTCAAGAAGTGGTAGATCTCCAATCATTTGGGAGGATTCAGGCTCTGGTGGGGGTTCTTATTTTGGCACAAATGGGTGGCAATGGAAATTGAGGCATTGGATTAGGATCTGCTACAGGTTCAGGTTCCTCTACCCAGCTAAAGACAAGTGTACGTTGTGGCATAGGTACAACTATCACAGTTTCTGGAGTAGGTGCGGGTATCACATTGGGAGAAGAGGGGGAAATAAGGGATGATGTATCGGCATTTCATATGGAGGGGTCAATGTCGAACTCGTGGATAGGGATAATCTGCCATTTCCTTGGGAGATTGACGAAGGATTGTTGATAGTGGCCAAGGAGGAGTACCATGTGGCTTGTATGGAAAGGAACACCCCAATAGCCCAGTATCATCGTTATATGACCCGGATGAGAAGTATTTATTATGACAGTGAGGTCAATGGGGTAGTTTACCTACTTGAGCAGTGGAAGAAGGTACTCTTGTACTTCATTCCAAGGACTCTTGAGTGATTATCGCAAGTGGGCAATATTTCTACCTCGACATGGGAGCTTTCATCACTCTTGTAGAGATCCGTGTTTATCCATATATGGGCTCTACCTATGAAGCACAATCACATAGGCTCTAAACCCATATTACTTGATAAATCATACTTCTTGATCGACATGGGAGCTTTCATCGCTCTTGTAGAGATCCGTGTTTATCCATATATGTAAACCACA
Organism: Acacia confusa; assembly: GCA_037074495.1. NCBI lineage: Eukaryota > Viridiplantae > Streptophyta > Magnoliopsida > Fabales > Fabaceae > Acacia > Acacia confusa. Next base: position 6,123,658 of record CM073504.1, on the reverse strand, counting down.
GTCACATAGGCTCTACCTATGAACCATAGTCACATAGGCTCTCTAAACCCATATTTATTGATAAATCATACTTTTTGATGTTACACCCGATCCAAGAATGTGAACCGTGGGCAATGAATGCAACCTATGTTGTTTGTTTATCAGCTACCAATATGGTTTGCAATAGAATGAGAAAGAAAGAAAGGATTCCAAGTGAAGCAATACGCAAAGGTGAGATGAATTACCCCACTCTCAAATTTGAAAATGTGAAAGCATTATTTTTGTATAACATGATTATAAAATGTGTTTTGACCACAAAAATTTAGAATATTTAAAAGATCCAAACTGTGACTTGATTGTCATCGTTGATGTGTTGAATTGATACAATTGGTGATCATGATGATACAGGAACAAAAAAATTATAGAATTTTTCAAATTAAGTTGAGAGGAAAGTAGTCTAAGAGCTTAGATTTTTTTTTTTTTTTTTTTGCCCAAACTAAGAGCTTAGATTGAAAAAGCTCAGATTAACGAGAAAATCTCTAGAATATGAACTCAAAGATTGTGTATTTTTGGAAGTATATCCGGTCACTAGAATCGTTAGTGCAATGTAACATACCAAATTTTGAAAGGTTGCCAAGTCATAATCTAGAATTATTATAAAGGGGAAAATTTGGCCTAAATAGTTTCTATTATTTGAAATTTAGGGCCTATTTTCCCAATTATAAGGAAAAATAGTTTGAGAATTTAAATTAACCTTTCAATACTTAAATTTTAGGGTCTATATTTTATGACCTTATATGGTATACACACTTTCGATACTTAAATAAAAACATATGTAGGATAGTTGTTACAATTTAATATAACCATGTATAATTGATATTTTTATTCTTTGCAATCAGTGAAAGAAATCAAATATTAACTTAAATGGTAGTGTTACATGATAAAAAACAATATTTGATCAATAGATATTAGATATACATGTGTTTGATAGTTAATGATAAATGGACATGTATGTAGTAATTGGATAGTAAATGGACATGTGAAGCTTGAAAAGTAGTTGAGACCCAGATATTCTATATCATTGTTGAAGATTGCTCATCAATTGACTTTTGGTCAAAAGACTACTAATATACTAACGTGTGTTTATACACAAGTCGATAGATGAGCAATCTTCAAAGATGATATAATGTCTAAGGGATGTAATAATAGAAGAATTGAGCAAGAAGAATAAATGAGAATGTGTGCGAGAAGAGGAGAGAGATAAGGTATTTATAAAATTTTTTGGTCTCAACCACTTTTCAGATATCGCATGTTCATCTACTATCCACTACCAGATACATGTATATCTACCATTTAACTACCAAACATATGTATCTATAATCTAATAACCTTCCTTAGCTACCGATCAAACATCACAGGCTTATCTACCACATAATCATCTCTCATTCAAGTTAATATTTGGTTTCTTACCTTCATTGCAAAGAATAAAAATACTAACTATACAAGGTTGGTACATTAAATTATAACACTCATCCTACATACCTCGTTGTTTAAGTATCGAAACCGTACAATAACATATAAGGACATTTCTTTCTCAATTAACTTCTATATACAATATTGACTCCAAAATTTCTAGTCCAATTTATATTCCAACTATTTTTCCTTCAAATAACTGGGAAAATAGGCCATAATTTTACATAATAGTTTTAAAAACTATTTAGGCCAAGTTTTCGTAATTAATCCTTTCATAATAATTCTAGATTCTCCAAATAATATTTCATAATATTTTTCAAATTTTCAAGGTCCAAAATAATTTTAATAAATTTTTTAAATTTTTTTCTCATAATAAGGTCAAGACTTTTGAGACTGTTACTTGCTTAATAACCTTCTTATCTAAATCTTGTTCCTAGATTCTTTATTCCAAAATTTGGGATGCAAGGAAGGTTGGAAACTTTGACGCCAAATCGACAAATAAATAGTGGTTGGAACCAAGTGCTGGTTTTGGACTCCAAAGAAAAATAACCATAATCAGTTGTTGAGTTAGAGAAGCTCAATCGAACTCCGTTAATATTAAGGAGTCCATATTCTTGATTTAGTATATGATCTTTGTATATAACGCAATCGCCCCATCTTTGTATTGGTCTAAGGATAGGCCTAAGGATTCTATTCAATGAAGAAACGGCGTTCAAGTGGGAGAAGCCATAGATCGTCTAGTTACCGACAAGAAATTCAAAGACCAGGGTATAATTAAGCTAGAGCATCGCATCATATGCCTATTTATGACAAAATGTGGATAAGGGATTATGGATGAATACTCAATGACAATAATGGGGATACGGGATTATGGATGAATGCTCAATGACAATAATTTCAAAAACCTGGTTCTCAGTTTTGGGATAAAAAGATTTGATCTTGAACATCTGCAAACACAATAAAAGAAGAGACACAATACCTCCGAGAGTCAATCACTTCTATCTTCGGTGAAATCCTTCGAGATTCTGACATCAGGAACAGGGGAGAACAATCTGCATCAGAGAGATCAATATCAATTCAAGAACAGGTCTGATAAACTTTTCTTATCCAATGCTACTGGAGTATGAATATTGAACTCCATAAATTATAAATATCTTAACATATGAAATTTGCGTATAAAGCATCACATAACCTAAGCATGAAAATACTGGGATACAGAACTTCCATAGCACAGAGGAGGGGAAATCTTAGGCCTAGGAATTCAGTTCAGTAAAGGAACTGTGATAATCAAATGAGGCATCAGGCAAGCCACACAATTAACAGCGAAAAAAGATATGGAAATTCACTGAAATTGAAAATGTCATCTTGTGGAAAAACCCATTGATCGTCTAGTTAGTTAACATAGAGAATCAAATCATATATGCATAATGGCTACAGACAAATTACATAAATACACTCAAAAAGGTGCTTGAAAAATAAGTTTTGTAGATGGAAAACAAGCAGCCACCAAGGACAGATAACAAAAAAGAAGTAATTCGGATGGAGAAGATTTGATTCAGAACAATGTCAACAATCTGAAGACAAAAATAGAAGTAAACGAAAGGAGACGCACAAGAATATCACTGCTTTGCGATTCTTCTTCTTGGCTTCAAGAGCGTTTCTTCCTAATTATCAATCAACTCTCCGCAAGCTCCTGGGTGTTATATACGATGACGCAACGAAGCTGAAAGGGGCCCGCTCCCCGCTCCTCCTCTAACGGTCAAATTTGAGTTGAAAAAAAACCAAAGAGCAGTTGGAAATAAAATATGTAAAGGATTTATTTGCAAAATATAACCCAAAAAAGGGGGAAAATAATTGCTAAAATGAAATATATCCGTTAGAGGCTCACTGACATATTATCAAACGCCGCAATTAACGGGTGAAGCTTTCTTTTATCAAAAAATAAAAATAAACGGGTTTACCAAAAAAATAAAAAATAGTGGGCTTACAGTTCGATCCCAAAAACAATTCTTCTGTTATTACAACAATTGTTTAACAAACCATCTACTGTTTAAAATTAGGTCAAGGTATACTTTTAATTTTTTAAGTGTCATATGAGATATACTTTTTGTGTCCCTTAATTTCATTAAATATACATTTTATCCTATATTTTTAACATGTTAACGGAAAATGTTAACATAGTAAACTCAATTGATGAATGTACAGCTGACAGAGCTCTATATTTAAGTTTTAATTTTTGAATATAATATGTTTAAATTATTAAAATAAAATAAACTAACAAATCGCTGCAAATGAAATCGAGATTTTAATATTTAGATTATTAAACTAATTTTTTATATTTAGATCAATAAACTAATTTTTTTAAATATTATCAGGGTTTTAATAATGACCACTTCATTAGGATTTAGATGTTTTTCAATTTATACATATTTTAAATTTTAAATTAATAGATTTTAGTTACACAATTAACACTTAAACTTATATAATTATTAATTGAGTTTGGTGCGTCAGTGTTTTCTGTAAGTAACATTAACAGTGTTAAAATTATAGGACCAAAAATATATTTTATAAATTCAATAGATCAAAAATAAACATAATGTAAACTTAAAGGACTAAAAATGTATTTTAACCTTAAAATTATTTTAAATTTGTATAAAAAAATATTTTGGCTTCCAGATAATCTAATAAGCTCTATCAAGCAAGAGAGGGTTGCTTTTAATCCAAATTATTTAAATTTGGACAAAATTTATATCAGCTTGCTTATACATTTATTAAGTTAAGTTGTCCAATCACGCTATTTTTCATATATCCACACTTACTATTTTGCTATTATTAATTGTTAAAATACATATGTATACTTATATGGGCACATGTTATTGCAGTAATTTTTGGCTTTTAACACAATGGATAATGTTATTAAAGCAAGTAATATATATAATTGTGAAGTGTGAACATATATTACAATACTTTTTTTTTTATACAACAAAATACTCTTTGAGCGTGTAATGCATATATTCAAAAAGTAATATTCAAATCATATATCCGTATTAGACAAATTATGATTTTCAGGTAGATTGCAATTTAATTATTCCCAACTCAAAATTATGACCGATTGTCATTTTTTTCCCATACAGTTGCTTTGAAAATCGCATCATCGTCCAGTCAGTAAAAAAAGTTAGATTAACACAGTCAAACGACATTTTTAGTCAAACCACATGTGTATTTTTGCACATAAAAAAACTATTTGGTGTTGAGCGCTCTTGTTATGGAACCACATGTATATTTTTACACCTTTGAAAGCCACATCATTGTCTAGTTAGTATAAAAAAATCAAACTTAACAATTAAACAGTACTTTTGCACCTAATGTACAACCTCGTAGTCACTTTTGCAATTAAAAAAAAAACACTCGGTGCGCTCGTCGAACAAAGCAAATGGGCATTTTTGCACTTTAACCCAAAATATAAATATAATTCAATTTCTTTGACAACTAAGGAAGACATGGAAGAATGGGCAACTACAATACTCGGTGCGCTCCTCGAACAAAGCATATGGGAATAGGAATTTCTGGGCCCTGCGGGCCGGCCCTGGCCTTAGTGCTCTCGCGCCGAGTTTTGAAAAACATGTGTTTTTCTTACTCCGAACCCTAGAGGGTCGGTCCTGTTAGGCTCTAATCCTTCAGGGGCTGCCAGGCTAGCCCTTGCCAGCTCTAGTATGTAAGCATGTGTATGTGTTGAATTAGGAGGGAATTTTATGGGTAAGTAATAACAAAAAGGCTACATGCACACGTAGCCTTAGGTGTACGCTTGCACAATAACTTCTTCATGGAAGAAGCAAAAAGGAACAAGTAGTTTGAAATGACCAAAAGAGAGGAAGAACAAGGCAAAGCAAAGAGAGTCTGTAAAATTCTTTAAACAAGGCAAGGCATAGTAGAAATTGAACCTTCAAATGATGATAAACAAAACAAAGGTGAAGAAGAATCTTATCTTATACAAAGGTGTTTCTAGGGTTTGACTTTAGTTTAAAATAATATTATTTTGAAAGATATAATAATGTAAAATTATTTTTTCTCTTATCTCTTTCTTTTTATTTAGGTATAGATCAAATTATTTCATGAAGATATTTTCTCTATATACTTTAGGGTAAAGGAGCAATATTCACATAATCTTTTCCCTCAGGAGCGCCTAGCACCACGACCTTTTTTTAGACCAAAAATACACACAACGTTATGTTTTCGAAGAACAAATACCACGGGTTGTTAGTTGACCAAATGTTGACCGTTAACTTAGACGGAATGAATAGTAACGCCACTAAAATTACCATTTTGCCCTTAGTTTTAAGCTGAAATTACCATTTTGCCCTTAATTTTAAATAATTTTTTTTAAAGAAAAAAAACTAAAATAAACCCTCCCCCGCCGATGGGCCTTATCACCGCCAGCCGCCGCCCTCCCCACCGCCGGCGACTTCCCTTTAGTTTTAAATAATTTTTTTTAAAAAAAATTAAAATAACCCCTTTCCCGTTGGTGGGCCCCACCACTGCCTACGCCACCACCGGCGGCTGCCCGCCCTCACTATCGGCGTCTACCACCTGGCGACCAACGGCCTCCCCTTAGTTTTAAATAATTTTTTAAAAAAAAAAACTAAAATAACCCCTCCCCTACTGGAGGGCCCCATCACTGCCGGCTGTCGCCCTCCCCACTATCGGCAACCGCCTCCGACGATGGCGGAGAATTTTAGTTTTTTTTTTATTATTTCAAATTAACGGGTGGCTGTCGGAGGTGACCGCCGGTAGGGAGGGCGACCGCCAGCGGTGGTGGGGCCCACGGGCAGGGGAGGGGTTATTTTAATTTTTTTAAAAAAAATATTTAAAACTAAAGGGAGGTTGCCTGAGGTGATAGGCTGAGGGGAGGGCGGCGGCCGGCGATAGTATGGCCGGTGGTGGGGCCCACCGGCGGGGGAGGGTTTATTTTAGTGTTTTTTTAAGGTAGCACCCCAGATGCACTGGTGCTGCATCTGGGGTGCAGCACATTTATTGCTGCAACACATGTTGAATGGTGGTAATGATGTTAATCTCCGGCACACATTTATTGCCTCACTCCCTAATGAACTTCAGTCTGAATTGCAGAGGAATATTATTGCTCTTCAGAGAGACATCTCCCTTATTTCAATCACTGAGATCTATCAACTTGCTCTAGCTGCATTGGACAAACTTTGTGAACAACACAAGGTTTTTAAGGATATTCATAAGGGTGTCTTAAAATTTAAACATTCTTGCAAGAAGCCTTACTTAAAGATAAAGTATAAAGATAAAAAAGATTGCCACTGTCCAACTAAAAAAAAGTCTCATGTTATCCATTATTCTCAGCCTTTCCAAAAGTACCCAAGGCGATCAAAAAGAACAAGACCTAGAAAGGTGTCTAGATTTTTCAAATCTAGAAAACCTTTCTCAAAAGTTTCCAGATGCTTTATTTGCAAGAAGAAAGGACATTTTCAAAGAATTGTCCTAACAAGACTAAAAGGGATATTAAGATGCTTCAAAATCTTCACAAAATCCTGATGATCTCATATGACAAAGCTGACATTGAAGACTATCTTGAAGAACAAGAAAGTCAGGATGGAGAAACTTAATATGTAGTTCCCTTCTACTCTGAATCAAATGATTCTTCCTATTCTGACTCTGATCAATTAGAAGAAGGAGATTTTTCCCCCGGAGTCATTAATCGTGTCCAACAAGTTTCCCCCTTTACAACATCTACAATTGGATGTCTTGGATCCCAGAACTTTAATCCTGAAATCAATATGAAAACTCCATTGCCTCCATTACCAAACATTCAGGTTCAAGTCCTACCAGAAAAGAACTCCAAACCCATTACTGCCATAGCCTTCCTTAACACAGGCTCATCGCATACAATAATGAAGCCGCATATTCTTCTGGAAGAAGAATGAGTTCCTCACAACCAGTATTTTTATACTGCTAATTCAAAGATCTTCAAAATTGATCTGATTACTAGAAGAAAGATCAGCATTAAATTCTTCCCAGGATGCACCTTTAAAATCAAGGTATTAGGAAGTGATGTCCCAGGAAAAGATATCCTTCTTGGTTTTGATGCTTTTTATCATACCAATAATCTTACCATAATTTCAAATGGAATCAGGTAGAAATCCAATTTTAGTCCCTCAGAAACAAGTTCAACAATTCCTCGGAATTGTTAATTTTCTGAGAGATTTTATCCCTCATCTGTCCCATCGTACAAGCATATGTCCAACATGTAAAGAAAGAATCCACCACAGTGGTCATCAGTACAGACAGAAAGCTTGGCTACCCTTAAAAAGATTGCACAAAGTCCTCCACCACTAAAATTTCCTGATCAAGGACAAATGATTTTGCAAACCGATGCTAGTGATGATTTCTGGGGTGCTATACTTCTTGAAGAAGTTAATGCAGCTAGACATTATTGTGCTCATGCTAATGGACAGTTCAAAGACTCAGAAAAGCATTATCATGCTACTTGCAAAGAAATCTTTGCTGTCAAACGAGGCATTGAAAAGAGCTTTCATCTGAGTCCCTACCACTTTAGTGTGGAAATGGACAATATGTCTTTTCAAAAGATGCTTGATCCAAAGAAAAAGCTACTGCCAGATGTCCAGTTACTCCGGTGGAAAGATTGGTTTTCCCGTTATAAATTTACAGTGAAGCATTTGAAAGGTCCACAAAACATCCTTGTAGACTTTCTCTCAAGACTACAGAAGACACTTCCTCCTCATCCTCAGATTCTATCTTCCCGACCTCTTTACATTCTCACTATCTTGAAGACTCATCGCCTCTACATCATTAAAGTATCCATTCTTCCTCCCAATGCAAACCTCCACTCTTTCACTGCTTTTCACAATTATGCTAATGAGTATCTCTACTCCTGGCTCCATCTTTTGTTTAACAAAACTGATTTCATTCCAAAAGCTCAGCATTTCAGTTCCTTATGTCCATATAACACTATCACGTTCATCTAAGGTCATATACGTGATGAACTCCTCTGGTTTGTGTGGTCATTGACCATACTCCACACCAGTGTTATCACACTCACACCACTTCCCATCTATCATTATATCTGTGAAGGTCACAATGAGGACTTCTCTCTTGTCAAGCTCCTCACTCTCTTTGCTCATCTACCCATCTGGAGAGGTTCTTTGTATAATATTATAGTTAATAATAAGCTTTGGTTTGTAGAAAAAAGAAAACAAAAAAGATTTTATTGTGTGTTTTTTCTTAGCAGGAAATATCACTCTCAACTGTCAGATGGTGTAAGTCTGGAAACCAGTGTTCAGCCACGGTCCCAGTTACTTGATTGGGTTAAACCAGATCCCACACATTTCAAAGAAATTGGACTTATACTTGCTGATCTCAACAAGCAAGCTCTTAAAGACTGCAACATTCTCGGTCTAGTTCTTAAGGAAGCTTAAGCTTATGGTTATGATGAATTGTATCCACCTCTACCACAATATGTATCCACTCATCATACCACCTCCCAGGATGCAGCTGAACTCTTCACAGATTCCCAAGGCAACATCCTCCAAGACTCCCAGGACCCTTTATGAAGACGATGTTGGAGACCCATTAACCCAACTATCTTCGTCACTCCCAGGCTCGTCTCAATATCCATCTCAATGCACTCAGCTAGAAGCCCAAGTTTCAAGCCCGGATGATGTACTTAGCCCAGATCTATACCACAATGTTGATCTACTCAGTCACCTCCATCTTTATGACAGTGATAGTGATTACAATAATCTTTCTCCCCGTCATGAACCTATCTTTAAGTGGTCCCCATAATCGGTGTCGGCAGTTTGTCTTTTAGTCGTTTTTCACATGTTTTATGTGTGTATTACGTGTCCCTGCTTTTGTCAAAAGTTGTACTATTGCTTTATTAGTGTGTGTACTCTTATCGGTGTCTTTAATTCTCCGTTACTCCTTTTTTGTAAGTGCGTCTAACCCTCTATTACTGGAGGATTTGTCTGCTTGTGTCTTTGCACTTCTATATAAGCACAGCCCTCCTTCAGTTGTATCCATCGAAGAATTACCATAAATGAACCAATGTGTTTCTCATATGACTCTCTTCTAAGTTTCTTTCTTGCTTCTAAAATCTTAAGTTCTTAGTATGTTAGTATTATTTGCTTCTTAGATTCGTAGTATGCTATGCACTTGCCTCTTCATGATGAACCTATGGATCAGAACAGAATCAAGAATCAAGATCATGATCCAGTATGAGAGAATACTGAAAATCAGCATACTGATTGTGCCAGTCTTGCATATCTTGGGATGAGGCCTGAATCCTAAAGTGTCCTTGAGCACTTTAGCAAGAGATAAGGCTATGGAGGCTCAAACTGTCCACTGGATTCCGTCCTCATTCTAAGATTTCTTTTACAGGCAAAGTTTCAGTATGTGTACTCTTCCTTCTTATTCTATGTTAAGACTAAGACTGGTGTCATGACACAACACTGTCATGAGGATCTCGATACATCCACCCTCCGACTTATGACTATGTGCAGCACATAGTCCTACTATGACCATTCCTTCATACAACTATTTTATATTTACTTCCCTATACTTCCTCATACTACTTAGGATTTCATAATACTGCCTTCTTACATATGGCTACCGTAGGTACTTGACTACAACATTCTTTTACCATAGTGGCTTACATATATGGATAAACACGGATCTCTACAAGAGTAGAAATATTGCTCACTTGTATTAATCTCATTGATCCGTTGTATCCACTCAGTATAGGAGTACCTTCTTCCACTGCTCAAGTAGGTAAACCACCCCATTGACCCCACTGTCATAATAATACTTCTCATCCAAGTCACATAACGATGATACTAGGCTATTGGGGTGTTCCTTTCCATGCAAGCCATATGGTATTCCTCCTTGGCCACCATCAAGAATAATGATAATCCCTATCCACAAGTTCAACATTGGCCCCTTCAGATGAAATGACCGATACATCATCCCCTATTTCCCCACTTCTTCTGGTTCAGGCCTCAACTCATGTTCAAGTTCGGGCATCGATCCATCCTCAACAGGAGTGGGGGTATGTGAACAGGGTTGCAAGTCAAGTGGTATCTCAAGAAGTGGTAGATCTCCAATCATTTGGGGGGATTCAGGCTCTAGTGGGGGTTCTTGTTTTGGCACAATCAGGTTCCTTTGCCCAGCTAAAGACAAGTATAGGTTATGGCATAGGTACAATTATCACAATTTCTGGAGTAGGTGCGGGTATCAAATTGGGAGGCATGTGTAACAGTTTGGTATCATAGGGCACAAAGTTGGACAGTACTGATAAATAGGAGATTAAGAAGGTAAGGTGTAACACCCCCGGATTTCTAGAGTTCAAATAACATAAAAATTCCAATAGTTTTCATAAACAATAATAGAAATCCAAAATAATCAACTTCCGGAAGGTGTCACCACCTCACTTGTATGGGACAAGTGCAAGGCTTCCTATTACATGAAATAAATTTAAACTTAATCAGAATGTTCACAAAAAAATATAAAATAAAATAAATAACTAGAGTTTATTGTCCGTCATCCTCACTTCTCACTGCTAGCCCCAATCTTTGAAACATGTTCACTGAAATTCTACTCCCCCGAAGGATCATCGCAGCCCAAGAATACACATATCAGCAAACCCTGGTAATCCTAATTAAAAAAGAAAGATAAAATGAAATAAAATAAAACAAGGAATCATATATGTATATGTATAAACTAAAAATGTGTCATTGTTTTTAGCGTTTTCTAGTGGGAAGAGAACCATGGTAGACTCGGATATCCTGCCAATCTACCCTGTGACCCGGAAACCTACCAGTCACAAATCAACATCAAATTGGTCATAGATCATTTTCTTCCTAGTGTGCACACCTCTTCCCAAAGTTGCTACTAATGCCCCGGATATCCTGTCAGGCACCACTTTGGGAAGAACGGATATATCAGTTCACATCAATTAATTTTTCGAAGGCATAAAGCCTTAAAAGTGTGTGTTGATCACTTTGGGAGGTACCATCCCAAAGTTATCCTCTCACTTGCCAATTTATTATAAGCAGTTTAGACTCATAAAGTACTTAAATTATTTTTATTAGGTGTATTTAGATATTTGTAACAATAATAATAAAATCCCCTTCTTTTTTTTCTACTCCTACAGGAAAGGGGTTAATCTTAATTTCACAAACTCACGAGCTATAACTCTTTATGAGAGCTCGTGAGTTTTCTCAAACATAATCATTAAAATGTTTTCTCTACCATGGGTTTCCTAAATCAGATAGTAAGATAAATAAATAAATAATCAAATATGAATAATATATATATACAGAAAGGGGTTAATCTTAATTTCACAAACTCACGAGCTATAACTCTTTATGAGAGCTCGTGAGTTTTCTCAAACATAATCATTAAAATGTTTTCTCTACCATGGGTTTCCTAAATCAGATAGTAAGATAAATAAATAAATAATCAAATATGAATAATATATATATACACACACACACGCAAAAGGCAGAAGTGAAAATTTACACGCTTCTCGGACTCTGGCAACCATTATTCTTATCTGTGTGAAACTTCAAACCATTCAACAACAAACAAAAAAAAATGCCGACTTGCTTTATTATACATTAAAAGGACCATTCTTATCTGTATGAACCTGAGCCATTCCACGTCAAATGAAAAATGATCGAATTGGAATATTAGCTAATAGTATAAGGATTCAATGACTTTGACCCACGGCTTTTGACCAAGAAAAGAATCAAATTGAAATATTACGCAGAGTAGGATAAAAATCTCAGTTGCGCAGAGTCGCAGACAAGGGAATTATATCTGATGCTTTATTAATCATTCAAAGAATTAAATTATGCAGAGTCACAGACAAGTGGTTTTAGGATTTCTTTAAACTAAACTCGTGCCTAGCACTACCATCAATTGATTCCTATTGTCTTGGAGATTAGGATTACCTGATCTCCGTATTTGCTAAGCTCCTAGAAAGGAAACTCTGCCGTGAAGAAATTTTTTTTCAGAGAGAGAGCTACTAAACGATGACTAAAGTTAGGCGGCTAAACCTAACTTATAATTTAGACTCTTAGGGTTTAATTATGGGTTGGGCTTTGGGCTATTTAGCTATCAACAATTAATAAATAATTATAGATTTTGTCTTGTATATAAATAAACCCTTTAATTCCAAGGTTTTTCATGAAACAGAAGAATGAATTTGCCCATTATATTCTATATAATATATTGGTTGAACAAAAATATTTGTTATTATTATACGAGATATATACAAATTTAAATATTTTTATATCGATAAATAGTACAGTTATTTTAAAAAAATTATATCGCACATACAGATATGTTCTTATATTCATAAAATATCCTTGCAGGATAAAAATATTTGTTACGATCATATAAAATATATACAAGTTTGAATAATTTTTTTTATTTTGATTAATAGTATAGTTTATTTTTTTAAAAAAAATATTGTATATAGAGATAAGTATTTGTTTGTTTTATAAAAAATCATAAAACAATACAAACATTATTAAATTCTATTAAATCAATCAATCAATCTATACTTAATAAAATCAAATCTATCTAAACTAACAAACTAATCAAATTAATCTAAACTAATACTATATTATTACTTTTACTTTTATTATTATTATTATTAACAACAATAATAATAATCTAGGGTATTATATAAGGTGTGCTAACAAAGTTTTGGATAAGGTGTGATACCCTTAATCTCCTGCTTAACCTATACTTGTCTTTAGTAATACCTGAACCTATAGTAAATCCTAACCCAATGCCCCAATTTCCATTGCCACCCCAAGCTTCTTGTGCCAAAACAAGAACCCCCATCTCCCCCACTAGAGCTTGAATCCCCCAAATAATTAGAGATCTACCACTTCCTAAGGTACTTGACCTGCAACCCATGTACCAGTTGTTTCCCTTTTTAGCCCCAAATTTTGAGAACATACCTGCACCTCCCCTAGCTATGTACCTCCGGTTAAGGATGGACTGATGCCCGAACCTGAACATGAGCCGGGGCCTGAACTGGATGGGGGCCATTTCCTTAGGAGATTGACGAAGGATTGTTGATGGTGGCCAAGAAGGAATACCATGTATAGAAAGGAACACCCCCAATAGCCCAGTATCATTGTTATATGACCCGGATGAGAAGTATTTTATTATGACAATGGGGTCAATGGGGTGGTTTACCCACTTGAGCAGTGGAAGAAGGTACTCCTGTACTTCCTTCCAAGGACTCCTGAGTGATTTATCGCAAGTGAGCAGTATTTCTACCTCGACGTGGAAGCTTTCGTTGCTCTTATAGAGATCCATGTTTATCTATATATGTAAGCCACAGTCGCATAGGCTCTACCTATGAACCACAGTCACATAGGCTCTAAACCCATATTTGATAAATCATACTTCTTGATCGACATAGAAGCTTTCATCGCTCTTGTAGAGATCCATGTTTATCCATATGTGTAGGCCACAGTCACATAGGCTCTACCTATGAACCATAGTCACATATATTACTTGATAAATCATACTTCTTGATGTTACACCCAATCCAAGAATGCGAACCGTGAGCAATGAATGCAACTTGTGTGGTTTGTAATAAAGCTACCAATATGGTCTACAACAGAATGAGAAAGAAAGAAAGGATTCCAGGTCAAGCATAATGCAAAGGTGACATGTGAAACCTCACGAGATGAATTACCCCACTCACAAATTTGAAAATGTGAAAGCACTATTTTTGTATAACGTGATTATAAAATGTGTTTTGACCACAAAAATTTAGAATATTTGAAAAATCCAAAATGTGACTTGATTGTCATATGATGTGTTGAATTGAAAAGGGATACAATTGGTGATCATGATGATACATGAACAGATTATGTATAGAATGTGAAGTCAAAGATTATGTATTTTCGAAAGTATCTCCAGTTAGTGCAATGTAACATACCAAATTTTGAAAGGTTGCTAAGTCATAATCTAGAATTATTTTAAAGGGGAAAATTTGGCCTAAATAGTTTCTATTATTTGAAATTTAGGACCTTTTTTCCCAATTATAAGGAAAAATAGTTTGAGAATATAAATTAACCTTTCGATACTTAAATTTTAGAGTCTATATTTTATGACCTTATATGGTATACACTTTCAATGCTAAACTAAAAAGATATGTAGGATAATTGTTACAATTTAATATAACCCTGTATAATTGATATTTTTATTCTTTGCAATTAGTGAAAGAAATCAAATATTAACTTAAATGGTAGTGTTACATGATAGATAACAATATTTGATCAATAGATAAGTAGAAGGTTATTAGATAATGTGTTTGGTAGTTAATGGTGAATGGACACGTATGTAGTAATTGGATAGTAGATGAACATGTGATACTTGAAAGGTAGTTGAGACCCAGAAATTCTATAAATATACCCTATCCCCCATCCCTCCTCTGCACATACTCTCATTTATTTAAATTCTTTTGCTATTACCTCCCTTAACCACTATATCATTGTTGAAGATTGCTCAATCGACTTTTGGTCGAAAGACTACTAATATACACAAGTCAATAGATGAGCAATCTTCAAAGATGATATTATAATGTCTAAGGGATGTAATAATAGAAGAATTGAGCAAGAAGAATAAATGAGAATGTGTGCGAGAAGAGGAGAGAGATAAGGTATTTATAAAATTTTTTGGTCTCAACCACTTTTCAAATATCGCATGTTCATCTACTATCCAACTACCAGATACATGTCTATCTACCATTTAACTACCAAACATATGTATCTATAATCTAATAACCTTCCTTAGCTACCGATCAAACATCACAGGCTTATCTATCACATAATCATCTCTCATTCAAGTTAATATTTGGTTTCTTACCTTCATTGCAAAGAATAAAAATACTAACTATACAAGGTTGTTACATCAAATTATAACACTTGTCATACATACCTTGTTATTTAAGTATCGAAACTGTACAATAACATATAAGGACTTTTCTTTTTCAATTAACTCCAAAATTTCTAGTCCAATTTCTATTTTCCAACTATTTTTCCTTCAAATCACTAGGAAAATACACCATAAGTTTTAAAAACTATTTAGGCCAAATTTTCGTAATTAATCCTTTCATAATAATTCTAGATTCTCCAAATAATATTTCATAATATTTTTCAAATTTTTCAAAGTCCAAAATAATTTTAATAAATTTTTTAATTTTTTTTTCTCATAATAAATTCAAGACTTTTAACTCTTACTTGCTTAATAACCTTCTTATCTAAATCTTGTTCCTAGACACTTTATTCCAAAATTTGGGATGCTAGTAAGGTTGGAAATTTTGACGCCAAATCGACAAATAAATAGTGGTTGGAACCAAGTGCTGGATTTTGACTCCAAAGAAAAATAACCATAATCAGTTGTTGAGTTAGAGAAGCTCAATCGAACTCCTTTAATATTAAGGGGTCCATATTCTTGTTTTAGTATATGATCTTTGTATATAACGCAATCGCCCCATCTTTGTATTGGTCTAAGGATAGGCCTAAGGATTCTATTCAATAAAGAAATGGCGTTCAAGTGGGAGAAGCCATAGATCGTCTAGTTACCGACAAGAAATTCAAAGACCAGGGTATAATTAAGCCAGAGCATCGCATCATATGCCTATTTATGACAAAATGTGGATAAGGGATTATGGATGAATACTCAATGACTATATTTTCAAAGACCAGGTTCTAAGTTTTGGGACAAAAGATTTGATCTTGAACATCTGGAAACACAATAAAAGAAGAAAACAAAAGAAGAGACACAATACCTCCAAGAGTCAATCACTTCTCTCTCCCGTAAAGTCCTTCGAGATTCTGAGAACAGGAACAGGGCAGAACAATCTGCATCAGACAGATCAATATCAATTCAAGAACAGGTCTGATAAACTTTTCTTATCCAATGCTACTGGAGTATGAATTGAACTTTATAAATTATAAATATCTTAACATATGAAATTTGTGTATAAAGCATCACATAACTTAAGGATGAAAATACTGGGATACAGAGATTCCATAGCACAGAGGAGGGGAAATCTTAGGCCTAGGAATTCAGTTCAGTAATGGAACTGTGATAATCAAATGAGGCACCAGGCAAGCCACACAATTAACCGCGGAAAAAGATATGGAAATTCACTGAAATTGAGAATGTCATATTGTGGAAAAATCCATTGATCGTCTAGTACTTAACGTAGAGAATCAAATTATACATGCATAATAGCTATAGACAAGATTTCATTAACACACTCAAAAAGGTGCTTGAAAAATAAGTTTTGTCGATGGAAAACAAGCCGCCACCGAGAACAAATAACGAATAAGAAGTAATTCGGATGGAGAAGCTTTAATAAAGAACAACGTCAACAATCTGAGGACGAAAAAGGAAGTAAAACAGAGGAGACGCACAAGAATATCACTGCTTTGCGATTCTTCTTCTGGGCTTCAAGAGCGTTTCTTCCGAATTATCAATCAACTCTCTGCACGCTCCTGGGTGTTAAATACGATGACGCAACGAAGCTGAAAGGGGCCCACTCCCCGCTCCTCTTCTAACGGTCAAATTTGAGTTGGAAAAAAATGAGCCGTTAGAAATAAAATATGTAAAGGATTTTTTTCCAAAATATAACCCAAAAAAGGGGGAAAATAATTTCTAAAATGAAATATATCCGTTAGAGGCTGACTGGCATATTATCACACGCAGCAATTAATAGGTGAAGCTTTCTTTTATCAAAAAAATTATTAAAAAAATGGGTTTAACAAAAAATAAAAAATATTAGGCTTACAGTACGAACACAAAAACAATTCTTTTTTATTACAACAATTGTTTAATAAACCATCTACTATTTAAAACTATTTTAGATTTATATCAAAAAAATATTTTAGATTCCAGCTAGTATAAATTT
Organism: Acacia confusa; assembly: GCA_037074495.1. NCBI lineage: Eukaryota > Viridiplantae > Streptophyta > Magnoliopsida > Fabales > Fabaceae > Acacia > Acacia confusa. The sequence continues at coordinate 6,106,221 of CM073504.1, read as the reverse complement.
TTTTATTTTTTCCCTATGCTAAAAATGTTAGTATAAAATTATTGGAATATATACGGGTGATTATCAGAGCAGGAAACCGGTGGAAGAGCAAGGAGACAATTTTTTAAAAACCGGAGGTGGATGGTGCAGTCCTTCTGGATGAGCAGAGTGGCTGCGGTGGTGTAATCAGAAGCATTGATAATAGCTGGTTATGCGGCTTCAGTAACAAACTAACCAATGTTGCATCTGTAATTGCTGAACTCAGGTAGGTGCTCCAGATGTTCCAGCACAGGAATCATAGAAAGATCCTCCTCCTTCCTACAAACTCAGTTGAGGCCATTAACTTGATTCTTAGAGGCTGTAAGTATGATCACCCGTTTTATTACATAGTTGAGGATGCTAGAGGATGGTTCACTAGGGATTGGCAGATAGTCAATCAGCATAGTCTTAGAGAGAAAGTCTTGTAATAGCTGACAGAATTGCCAAATTGTCATTCACACAGGTTCAGAGCTTTAATATCTTTGATCAACTACCTCCGTAAAGGGTTAGTAGATGAAGGATCCTAGATTTTTCCTTTTATTGCCTGGGTTTTAGTTTTATTATCGGAATTCAGTTATTGTAATCCAAAAAAAAAAAAAAAATTATTGGAATATGTATTGAAGGGAAGTGAAAACTGATAAGCTCTGTCCTCCTAAGCAAGAGAAGGTAGCTTTTAATCCAAACTATTTAAATTTGGATAAAATTTAGATCAGCTTGCTTATATATTTGTTAAGTTAAATTCTCCAATCACACTATTTATTTTGCTACATATGCCCCTGTAAACTCTCATCTTAAATTAGGATTTATAAATTTTTATATATGAACACTTACTATTTTGCTATTATTAATCGTTGAAATTGTATGTGCACCTATAAATCTACATATAAAAAAGGGTTAAAGTGCAAAAATGCACATATATTTTTCTGCCAGAAGCATCCAGCACCATATGTTTTTTTTTTTTTTTTTGCAAAAACACACACGTGGTTACGTTTTAGAAGCAAAAGTCACACGGGTCATTAGTTGACCGACATTGACCGTTAACTTGGACGGAAATGAACAGTAACTTCGCTGAAATTATCATTTTGCCCTTATTTTTTAAGCTAAAGTACCATTTTGCCCCTAGTTTTAAATAATTTTCTTTTTAAAATAAAACTAAAATAAACCCTTTCGGGCCCCACCACCGGCAACACTACCACCAGCGGCCGCCCTCCCCACCGCTGGCCGCCGCCGGCGATCAGCGGGCACCTCCGGCAACTTTTTTTTTTAAAAAAAATTAAGGTTTTAAATATTTAAAAAAAAACACTAAAATAAACCCTTCCCCACTGGTGGGCCACACCGCCACCGGTAGCCGCCCTCCCCACCTCTAGCCACCAGCGACCACCTCCGACGACTTTTTTTTAAAAAAATCTAAGGTTTTAAATATTTTTTAAAAAAACACTAAAATAAACCCCTTCCCCACTGGTGGGCCCCACCACCGCCGGCGGCCGCCCTCCTTACCTCCGGCAACTTTTTTTTTTTTAAAAAAACTAAGGTTTTAAATAATTTTTTTTAAAAAAAACACTAAAATAAACCCTTCCCCACCGGTTGGCCCCACCACCGACCACACCACCGTCGGCAACCTCCTTCGGCAATTCTTTTTTTTCAAAAACTAAAAAAAAAACCTTAGTTTAAAAAAAAAAAAAGTCACCGAAGGAGGTTGCCAGTCGTCAGCGATGGGGAGGGTGGCCGTTGGCGGTGGTGGGGCCTACCGGCCTCCCCTTAGTTTGTTTTTTTAAAAAAAAAAAGTCGCCAAAGGAGGTCGCCGGCGATGGTGTGGCCGGTGGTGGGGCCCACCTGTGGGGAAGGGTTTATTTTAGTGTTTTTTAAAAAATATATATATATAAAACCTTAGTTTTTAAAATTTAAAAAAAAAATTCTCCGGAGGTGGCCGTAGGCGGACAGCAGTGGGGAGGGTGGCCGCCGGCGGTGGTGTGGCCGATGGTGGTGCCCACCGATGGGAAGGGTTTTATTTTAGTCTTTTTTTTAAAAAAATATATTTAAAACCTTAGTTTTTAAAATTATAAAAAAAAAAAAAAAAAAAAAGTTCGCCAGAGGTGGCCGGTGGCGGCCAGCGGTGGGGAGGGCGGCCGCCGACGGTGGGGCCCGGAAGAGTTTATTTTAGTTTTATTTTTTAAAAAAATATATTTAAAACTAAAGGTAAAATGGTAATTTCAGCAGTTACTGTTCATTTCCGTCCAAGTTAACGGTCAACGTTGGTTAAATAACGGTCTGTGTGACTTTTGCTCCTAAAACATAACCACGTGTGTATTTTTGCACACAAAAAAAAAAACATATGGTGTGGATGCTCTTGGTAGAAAAACATATGTACATTTTTGCACCTTAACCCTATAAAAAATATGGGCACATGTTATCGCAGTAATTTTTGGCTTTTAATACAATGGCTAATATTATTATTTAAAGAAAATAATATATATAATTGTGAATTGTGAATATATATGTGTGTGTGTGTGGGGGGGGGGGATACAGAACATATTACTTTACTCTTTGAGCTTGTAATGCATATTCAGAAAGTAAAAATGAAATAATATTCTACTTTTTTTTTTGAAAAATGTTAATATAACTTAATTTTTTGACAATTGTAAAGTTTTGTTAGAAATAAAGGGGGTGAGTGGTGACTTTATTCTCAAGAAATAAATAAAATTAAGGTGCGAACATGTATTAAAAACCTCATGTGTGATACAATTGATAGTTTCTAATTCAAATGGGTTTGTAGGGAACTTTCGACTGAAGCCATGACTGTTACATGCTTAAACTTGAAGTTTAATTTCAAAACATAAAAGATTCGGTTTCAGGTGTAAAAAAAGAAATGAAATGAATATTCAGATTTATAATGAGAAGGGATGAAAATTATGGGCATGAGGGTTTATTGATGATCGATCGATGTGATTCATTTATTTCTTGGTTCGTTTCTGAAGATTTTTAAGGTTATACTATCTCAGCCAAATGATATAAAATTTGGTAATATTACTTCAAAATTCTTCTATAATATCCTAAATTTGATGTACCAAAATTCCAGGTACAAAGTATATAAACAGTAAAATGAAATAGTGAATTTTGGATAAAGGGTTAAATCAAAAATTTGATAAACAGTCAGGTAGTAACTATAATCTTACATTCTATGTATGACTGTGTGCATTGTTGGTTATGATTAGTTTTGATGATGTCTTGTATAGATGTCACTATCCAGAACAAAAAGCTTGCATATTACATTTTTCTTCTACTTTGATTAATCCTTATATATTAATGTAGATATGAAGTTTAAACAATAAAGAATGATTAAGAGATAAGATTGAAGAAAGGAGAATATAAATATAAAAGTCTTTATGATCAAATGGAAGATGAAACGGCGGAGTTAAAATAAGCTACAATTGGATTCCTGAAGTCATTATCATGTAAAACAATGTAATTCTCGAGTATAGTACATAAACAACTCCTATTCAAGTAAAAATCCCAATAATACTCAAGTACAACACATGAATTCTCGAGTATGATACTCTGCTCAACTCTGTTCACGTTTTACCTAGGCGACGTTTAGTAAATTGATGATATCTATCAAATCAGAGATTGGATTGAGGTGAAACCAATTTTTTTGGAAACTAGACTCCCAATACGTCATCGTGACAAAGTTTCAAGCCCAAAGAAGTTCAAATGAGAGAGCTATGAATTTCACAATGTGACACATCAATCAACGTTACACTGTAGACCAAGTTTTTAATCTTATCCCAATTCTCCTCCCCCCCTCTTGGGTTCAACCAGTTCTTCATGTATGAATGTTTGAATCATAGTTGTGATAATTCTGTTTGTATGAAGCCACCACCACTCATGGCTCGATTAAGTGGAGGGACTGACTATAGAGTACCTTATCGATGGCTAGGTGTAGGGCCCATTGGATAGTAGTCCTTGGGTGGCGATCCTAGTAGCATTCAACTGCTTGAGATTATTATTCTTCCCTACTGAGTACCTAACGCTATGGTATAGTGGATCATATGATTGTGATTGGTTATCTTGTTGCATATGGTTTTTATATGATTTTTAAATGTTGTTATGTTGTTGTGTTATGTTTTGTTTGAAATTTACTTTCATATGTTGCAAATATATTGCATGTGAGATTAACTGTTACTCTGAGATTCAATTTGAATCTCATATATTTCTAAGAATTCATGTCAAAGGCAGCATGAGGAGCATGGCTCAAAGGGAAAAGTGGTGGACATGGGCAATTGAGGGTGGCTATGGAAGGGCTGAATTAGTATTACTTATTTATTACATAGTTTATTTCTGTTGGACTTCCTGATGTGAACACTTTATACTACACATTTTGGATGACTATATAATAAACCCTGAAGATTACTTACAATTCTAGTATTGAATGTTATTAATATAAACTATTATCGGTATACTATACCTAAACGAAAATATCCGCTTTACCGTGCTTAATGCTCTAATATATGGTCTACTACTTAGAGAGGGGTGTGACATCTTCATTTTGTCTTTCTCAAAGGAAAATCACTGAGTTATTTTAAATATATAAAGCTTAACTAATACGGACAAGCTCTTGTATTAAAGATTGAAGGTAAACACCTTACATCCATAGGATGCTATTCTTTTTTTTTAAGTTTAAGAATCAAGAACATGTACTAATTGCATATATATTTTTTGCAAGTATACCTAAATTTGAGAGGATTAATATTTAAATAAAGGAAGGAAGGAAGAATGATAATTTTTCACTTTTGTGAAATCAAGATTAAGACCAGTGAAGTTGCAAGGCTTTTTAAATAACATTTTTTCACAATGTACTTCTTTTTTTCTTTTTTTGTTGTGAAGCCTATGTGTCACTATCAGGTACTAAATGTGGACACCTTTCTCATCAAGGACTCAAACCTTAATTTAATACTTTGTGAGGGACTAACTTCTTCCACTAAACTTATTGGTTATTCAAAATGTACTCAAAAGCAAGTAACTTAGTTTTCTCAACACACACAAAAAAAGCCAGTAACTTTGTTAACCCATGAGTGATGGCCAGGGCTATCCATTCACCAACACTGTAAAAGCCAATGAAGCCCCTGCCACAATTAACCTTATGCTTGAAATGGATTTGACAGTTTCTTATGGCCTCTTTTTTTGGTTCTATAAACAAAAAATATATACTAAATAACAAGTAGAGAGCAAAACATAGTTTGGTCACATGCTGTTGTTAAAACTTATACTTATGCAGCTAAAAGGAAAAAAAAAATGGAAATGAATTCAGCCATGGCTTTCCCAACACAGCTCCCACAAATCCAAATGCTGTGAGAGCCAAAGTAGCTAGCCACAATGAGAACCACTATTAAAAAGATATAGTTATCTTTCTTTCAATGCAACTAAGGTGTCATTCAACTTGAAATACCCAGAATTTAAGCATTTCATTGAAAGGTATATTGTGTTTGCGGTACTTCTATTTTTGGTTGTTCATATTTATTTTCCAGATATTGGTTTGGTATAAACCGCTAGTTGCATTGATACAGTGCTAAAACTCTTCCTTCACCTTCCATCAGTACTATATCTTGTACGATACCTAGCCAAAATTCAAATGGATCAGCTGGTAGTCTAATTTGGTCCCACCCTGTTCTGAACATTGTTGAGATACAAGAAAAGGCTGGGGTAAGTGCAAGGGAGATGTACATGTTAGGTTAACAGAAGCCCTAAACGTATGATGACTTGGTCCATTGATTTATAGTAACTGTTCACATGTTGCAGGAGGACTACTTCCTCATTGAGTGCCTCATCTTGAAGCTTGAGACTAGGGCGGCTGCTCTAGGTGTGGGAGTAAGGCAAAATTTAGCTGGAAAGGCTTCATGTCCCAGTGGTTTGTGCAGGGGAAAACCGGTTGCTGTGGAACCGAAGTATGCAAGAATTGGATCTTTTGGTTTTTTTATAATTTTGGTTTAGGACCATCATTTTACGAGACTTAACAAAGGTGCATTATATTGTCGAAGATGAGTCTGCCAGGGCCTATGTTGTTTTCTTCGACAAACTGGCTGTCCAGTTCATTGGAAAGTCTGGTGCTGAGTTACAGATGCAGTTGGCTCAAGTAATTCAATTAAATGACAGCAAAATATTATTAGATTAATGTCAAACTAAAAACTTGATGTAGGGTAACCTAGTGCAAGTATACACTATCAGTGTATCCTAGGGTAAAAAATATCATTCCCATATGGACCAAAACTAATAGTTGATGCAACCACCAACCCAATTCATCCTTATTTATAATTGATGCAACCCTTTGATTTTTTTTTTTTTTTTGGGAAAATACTTAATGTAAATAAAATTGCAAAGAAATTGAATTAAACTTTAAAGAATGCAATTTACTGGATTTTACTCCTTACTAAAAAGCCTAGGGTCATGTATATCATCAATAATCCATCTAATTGTTCTTCTTTTTACCAAAAGTTAGATTAAGGCATAATCTTCTTTTAAGAATTATTCAACTCGTGAATTAGAATATATCAACCAAATTTCTAATTTAATCTAATTGTTTATCCCTAACTCAATTAGCCTAATCCTTAATCCTAAAGTAAGTTCTCATGCTCATTAGAATTAATTATTGCATTAAGTCCAGAATTCTTTATGATTGAACCTAAAGGCTAAGTTCCCTTACTAGTACGTTATCTTCTTTAATCAATTGAACGTAGAATTAGCCTTTCAATTCCTTAATTAGTTGTTCAAGTTAACTAAGGCATTAAGCATGGATTAAAGCAACACATCCAAGACAAACATTACGTAATTAAAAACAGAGTTTCAATTAAATTTCATAAAGAATCCATACATGGCTCTAGAAAGACACTAAGTCATGCAATTCATGACTAAGCAACAAAAAGGGTAAAAAGATGAACATAAAATTAAACAAACTAAAGCAACCAAAAGGAAAGATTACAACTAGTCTTCCATGTATGAGGTAAAATCTTCCAATATATATATATAGTAGACAAATGAGCAAAAAAGAAAAGAAAAGAGGTAAAATCATGATATTTTAAATGCAAAAAGGAGTTAAAAATTCTGTCATTGTGTACAAAAGTCTGTCAATTATTTAAACATGTAGTTTCATCTTCATAATTAGTCTTTTAGACTTCATTAACATTGATCTTGGTCTTTTTTTTTTTTTAACAGCAATTGGGTAATCAACATTGTTTTGTATTTTGGGTATAACTTGAGTTCTACATATCAAATGTATATATGAGCAAAATGGGCCTTGAAACTAAAATAGAGATGTTGTCACCCTAGATGTGCAGTTACAAATCTCCAATTGAGCTAAAATCAATGGCGTTGGAAAAATGATGTTTAAGGCTACATTTCATATGAAGAACACGTGTTCCAGATCCACATTTTTAATAGTGAAAATCATATTAAAAAATGACATATAATTGGAAGTATAAAAAATCAATAATGGCGGCTTAATAGTTCTTAAGTCGCCTATATTTAGATAAATGTGGAGAAGAGGAAGGAAGAGGAAGAATGACACACTTGGAGAGGCAACTTGGAAGAACTATTGAACCATCATTATTGACTTTTTACACCTGCAACTATTGAGCCACCATTATTGATTTTTCATTTTGGTCCTCTAGACGTCTGATATAGCTTTTGAGTTTTTCATACGAGTTGTAGAGCTTCCTTTTAATTTTCCTACAAAATAAAATTCAATTGTGGTAAAAAAAAATGCGATTAAGCCCAATTTTGAACCCAAACTCAAAATATGACCAAGATCAATGTAAATGAAGTCTACAATGACTTTTGTACGCAATGACATAATTTTTAGGGAAAATCTGTATGGGGCCCAAGTAACAAAAAAAATTTCAAAAAAGGCCCCAAGATTTTGAAAATACTGGATCTTTTCTGGTATATTAGCGCCTTTTATGGTATTTTCAGAATCTTGGGGCCTTTTTTTGAAATTTTTTTTATTACTTAGGCCCCTATACAGATTTTACCTAATTTTTAACCACGACTTTTGTACATAATGAATTCAAAGGTTATGATAATTAAAATAATTTGGTTAAAGATTGAATCGTTTACTTCCATCCAACCGTCTCACAAGTGGCGTTGGCCTCCACATGAGGCGAGACCACAAATATGATATGAACAAACACATGGTTGAACACATGGTTGCTTAATAAGTTGACGGCTAGTTTCCAAGCTCCAGGCGAATGTTAATTCTTGTAATTTGCACATTTATGGACAAATATGTAAGGTATTAGGATTAGTTATCATTATTTTATGCCCAAACTTGGAGTAAAATGGTCCACATTATCACTTAAAAGCTCATCACAACCTTTGAATCATATGTTGATTATCATTGACCATTGATCATCAAACTTTGACCAAAAATGCCAGAATTTCAAACAAACTTTGAAAATTTATAACTCATTGTATAAATGTCCAACTAAGGTAATTCCAAAGGCAAACAAACACATATTGGTCCAATATATGTTTTCAAAAATTTATAATCGTTATAGTACCACTAACTAGAATAACATTCCAAATTCAATAGTCATTTTCAAAAATTTTTATCTCCACGAGCACAAATCCAAAATAGGCATATGACACATCAAATAAAAACTCATTATGTCTACTTTAATTTTGCAAAATTTCATCGCCATATACACATCAAGTTGACTACCTCGTAGGAAAACTAACATTGGCAGTTTTAGGGTTTTTGTAAATAATTCAACTCCAAAGCTTCTTCCAAGATCACTTCCTAACTTTATCCTACACAATCAAAATGGACAAAAGCATCAAAATAGACAAAATCTCATTGCTTCCCCATATCTTGTCCAAGTCGAAAGTGAGGTTAGAAGAATATAAAAGTGATTTTCCCAATTCTCCCAATATGTTATTTATCATAAACATTATAACCATTTTAACCAATTGGACAACATCTTAATTAGACTGACAACATCATTTTTAACCAAATGACTCACTAGCTTGACTTTCTTTCTTATGCTCCTTGCTCTTCCTTCTTCCTTGACTCACCATGCAAGAAAAAATACAAAAGTGATTTTCCCAATCTGCCTTATATGTTGTCTCAAAATCTATCATATAATCATAAATTCCATGAAGGTTATAATTCTCATAAATAATGGTTATTTTGCAACCAAAGAATGCAAGAAAATGTGATGGAAATGCTTAAGAAAAATTAAAGCATGTTAACTAAAAACTAAGGGGCAATTAAACTTACACTAATTAAGATCATTTGCATAATTCTTCATCATGCTTATAGACATTTAAAGCATCAAAAATGGGGCTGCTCATTTTCAAAAATATCAAGGGTCTAAGTTTGCTATGCTAATATGCTCTAATGAACTTGATTAAGTAGCAAACCAATTACCTATGACATTTGCAATAAAATGACAATTACGCAAATAATTAAGAGGATAATTTATGAACAATTAAATCAAGATAAGAGCACATGTCTTAAGCCAATTGTTTTTAAAAACTTAGGGACACAAGCTATTATTTTTGGCATTAAAAGAGCTCAATTAAATCAGCCTCAATAGTGCATAATTTTGTCTAGCAGCTACACAAAGATAAGATAAGATTTTATGACAATGCAACTTGAGCTATAAACCCTCTAGAATTAAATGACATATAATGGAAAAATCATTCATTGGTGTTTCATAAAGTGGATTTTTAATCCAATGGTTAGGAAGAAGGAAGGGGAATTTGATTCCTTGATTCCATGAAACTTGGTTCCACACGAACTTGATTTTTTCCTATAAATAGAGGTGCCTCTCCTCTTCATATCTTCCTCTTGAATTTCTTGAACTCAAGACCTTGCTTCTTTGTGTTTTTGGTGTGAAGAATGAAGAGGCACCTCTATTTATAGAAAAAAAAAATCAAGCTCATGTGAAACCAAGTTTCATAGAATCAAATTTCCTTCCTTCTTCCTAACCATTGGATTAAAATTCACTTTATGAAACTCCATCTCCTCCCTACACCACTTGGCTGACCACCATATCTTCTCCCTAGCCAATGAATGATCTTTCTATTATGACTTATGTCCTTTAATTCTATAAGGTTTATAGCTCAAGCTTCATGTGCTTAAAGTCATAAAATCTTATCTTATCTCTTTATACAGCTGCTGGACGAAATTATGCACTATTGGGGTCGATTTAATGAGCTATTTTAACGCCAAAAATAATAACTTAGGCATCCCTAGGTTTTTAGAAACAATTAGCTTAAGACATGTGCTCTTATCTTGATTAATTGCTCATAAATGCTCCCACATGTCCAGCTAGTTTGAAGATCTATTGGGCAAATTTAATTAAGCTTAATTGTCCTTTGTCCTTTTATTGCAAATGTCATAGGTTAATTGGTTTTCTACTTAATCAAGGTCATTAAAGCATTATTAGCAAACTCAATTCCAACCCTTAAACCCTTTATATTTTTGAAAACCACCTGGACCCTTAGACATTCATACTTCCAAAATCTCAGGAAAATAAGGAGAAATTAATTCCACTTGCTTGACTGAAATGTGTGTGTATTAAATGGTCTTTAACATGAGTCAAAGGCTAATTCATACTCCTTCCTTGCTTAGTCTTGTTGGCTGAAACTTAACGTAGAATTGGGAGGCTTATACATTACTCTTCTTGACCAAATGGATGTTCACACTCTCTTGTGTTCTTATTTGGCCGAATTTATGGCTTATGCAAGAGAGTGTGAACATCCATTTGGTCAAGAAGAGTAATGTATAAGCCTCCCAATTCTTGATTTATGGCTTATGCATGTCTTAATTGCATGTGGCAATAGTTGATACAAGAAGAAATTATTGTTTGACTTTTTACATGTAGCATATTCTTAAGTGAAAAATCATTTGATCCCCTCCTCCCCTTTAAGGCTAAAAATTGCATATGTGAGTGGTTTCATAAATGCTCTTCAAAATGTGTAACAAAATCACTTAATTCCTTGTCTCCTTGTTTACACTTGGCCAAAATCCAAGAAGCTTCTTCAAGATGCAAGAAGCTTCTTAATACATTTGACTATTAAGACATGTCATGTCACCATTTACTTATCTAAAAACATAAGGAGTCAACTTGTGACATGTTTTTAGATAAATAAATAGTGACATATGTCCCAATAGTTGACATATGTCCCAATAGTCAAAGGCGTAATTAAGAAGCTTCTTGTATGTCCTAATGATGAGCCTTATATTGTAGCCAAGTGTACATATGTAATTAAGAAAAGAATTAAGTGATTTTGACACACCTTGAAGAGTATTTATGAAGGCACTCACATATGTAATTTTTGATCTAAAAAGGGAGGAGTCTCAATCAAATGAATTTTCACTTAAGAATGCCACATGTCAACAGTAAAACTCCAAGCAATAATTTCTTCTAGCATCAAATATTGCAACACGTCATGCTAGGGAAATAAGTTGACTGGGTAACAAAACACATGTACATATGCAATTAAGACAAGAAGGATGAGTCATAGGCTTCTTCCATAGGCCATAAATTCAATCCAAATAAATTAAGGACACAAGAGAAGAAGTGTAAACAATATGCATTTGGTCAAGAAGAGCGATTCTTTGTCAAGTTTCGACCAACAATACTAATCAATGAGGGAGAATGAATTTAATGCCTTTGACTCATGTTGAAGACCATTTAATAAGCTGGCACACACATTTTGGTCCACAGTAAGAAAAAGAGAGAAAGTACATACCATATTGAGCACATGTGAAAACAAAATTTAAAAAAGGGGGGAGAGAAAGAGAGCTTAAGTCGGCCAAGGCACAAGGTGGGCCCTAAACACTTAGCTTCCAATTAATTTTAAGACACCCTAAACACTTCTCTTGCATGCACAAAGTTGGTTAAAGCAAGACACCAAAAGAAAGAGGGAGCTAGCCGAAACTTGAGAAAGGAGAGGGAAGGAAAAAGCCAAGGTTGCATGCTAGACCTTCATATCTTCTTCTATTCTTGTGTAAAACCTCAAACCCTAATTCACAGGTTATCAACATCCTTATTTATCAGCATCCTTATTGACATAATTAAAAACACTTTGGTTAAGTATTGGATGTTTGGTTTGAGTTGTTACATTGATTGCCGCGATAGCCATGGCAAAAGCTAGTGTATAATCTACCCACAAACGTAGATGAGTCAGATAGAAGCATCAAAATATAACGACACAGAACATGCATATCAGAGGAGGGAATCTATATAAAATATGAAATTTTAATAATTTCATATGGGAGGAGTCAGGCCTACGAGAGTGAACACAATTGAAAAAATGGGTTGCTTCGATTTGCCCATGTGGCCATACAAGACCATCAAAGTTCTGGACTTTAATTTGTCGGAACCGTTTTTCACTTCTGGGTTGGTAAAGAATGGGTCCTCTAGTTTATTAAGAACCTCAATGGTGGCTGGAACCGACAGTAAATAGTGGCTGGAACCAAGTTCTGGATTTTGACTCCTAAGAAGAATAACCAAAATCAGATCTTGAGTTAGAGAAGCTCAATCGAACTCCGTTAATGGTGGGTCTCAGCATGGGTCAGAGTAATATTAAGTGGGTCCATATTCCTGCTTTAGTATTGGTCTAAGGATAGGCCTATGGATTCTATTCAATAAAGAAACGGCGTTCAAGTGGGAGAAGCCATAGATGAATACTCAATGACAATAATTTCAAAGACCAGAGTATAATTAAGCTAGAGCGTCGCATCATATGCCTATTAATGATAAAATGTGGACAAGGGATTATGGATGAATACTCAATGACAATAATTTCAAAGGCCAGGTTTTGAGTTTTAGGATAAAAGATTTGATCTTGAACATTTGGAAACACAATAAAAGAAGAGACACAATACCTCCGAGAGTCAATCACTTCTCTCTCCGGTGAAGTCCTTCGAGATTCTGACATCAGGAACAGGGGAGAACAATCTGCGTCAGATAGATCAATATCAATTCAAGAACAGGTCTGATAAACTTTTCTTATCCAATACTAAAGGAGTATGAATATTGAACTTCATAAATTATAAATATCTTAACATATGAAATTTGTGTATAAAGCATCACATAACTTAAGGATGAAAATACTGGGATACAGAAATTCCATAGCACAGAGGAGGGGAAATCTTAGGCCTAGGAATTCAGTTTAGTAAAGGAACTGTGATAATCAAATGAGGCATCAGGCAAGCCACACAATTATCCGCGGAAAAAGAGATGAAAATTCACTGAAATTGAAAATGTCATCTTGTGGAAAAAATCCGTTCATCGTCTAGTTAGTTAACATAGAGAATCAAATCATACATGCATAATAGCTATAGACAAGATTTCATTAATACACTCAAAAAGATGCTTCAAAAAAAAGTTTTGTAGATGGAAAACAAGTAGCCACCGAGAATAGATAACGAATAAGAAGTAATTCGGATGGAGAAGCTTTGATTCAGAACAACGTCAACAATCTGTGGACTAAAAAAGAAGTAAACGAAAGGAGACGCACAAGAATGTCACTGCTTTGCGATTCTTCTTCTGGGCTTCAAGAGCATTTCTTCCTAATTATCAATCAACTCTCTGCAAGCTCCTGGGTGTTATATACGATGACGCAACGAAGCTGAAAGGGGCCCGCTCCCCGCTCCTCTTCTAACGGTCAAATTTGAGTTGGAAAAAAAAAAAAAAAAAAAAGCCGTTGGAAATAAGATGCGTAAAGGATTTTTTCCAAAATACGACCTAGAAAAGGGGGAAATAATTTATAAATTGGGTAAGGTGCAAAAATACACATGAGCTTTTTCTTCAGGAGCGTCTAGCACCACGTACTTTTTTTGGAGCAAAAATATGCACGTGGTTACTATTTTGGAGGAAAAATCACATTCCACCATTAAGTCACTGTTCACCGTGATGAGAGAGAAAGAGATGAAATAAACAGTAACTTAACGGCGGTGAACAGTGACTTAACGATGGGATGTCACTTTTGTTCTAAAATGGTAATCACATATGTATTTTTGCTCCCAAAAAAAGCACGTGATGCTAAGCGCTCCTGGAGAAAAAGTTCATGTGTATTTTTGCACCTTAACCCTTTATAAAATAAAATATAGGGTTAAGGTGCAAAAATACATATGAGCTTTTTCCCCAGGAACAAAAATACATATATGTTTTTTTTTAGGAGCAAAAATACACACGTGGTTACTATTTTGGAGTAAAAATCATATCTCACCGTTAAGTCACTGTTCACCGCCGTTATGTTACTCTTCACCTCATCTCTTTCTCTCTCATCACGGTGAACATTGATTTAACCGTGAGATATGACTTTTGCTCCAAAATGGTAACCACATGTATATTTTTACTCCTAAAAAAAGCATATGTGTATTTTTGTTCCTAGAAAAAAAGATTATATATATTTCTGCGGCTTAACTAATATATCCGTTAGAGGCTGACCGGCATGTTATCACACGTACCAATTAATAGGTGAAGCTGTCTTTTATTAAAAGAAATTAACAAAAAAATAAAAAATAATGGGCTTACAGTACGAACACAAACAATTCTTTTTTATTACAGCAATTGTAACAAACCATCCACTATTTAAATTTTTTAAAAAAATATTTGACGTCCCAAAACAATTTTTAGCCCAAATTACATTTTAGGATGCCAAAAATGAATATATTTTTTTTAAAAAAAAATCATTTTTGGCATCCCAAAACTTATTTTGGGACACCATAATTATTTTTTAAAAAAATTTGATTTTTTTTTAAGAAAAAAACACCTACATATATTTTCAGATATAAAAACTATCAGTAATTAGACCCTATAAAAACTATCAAACAAATAACCATAAACCAAAATGTTCAGATCATTATGGACCAAAACGTTGATAAAGTAAAGAAACATCCACCTCTAACTAATTATGGTAACTACTACAACAATCACCACAAAGTGTCATCATGTTGCCTACAAAGCTACTAAGAAATATATAAAGTAAACCTTATACATATAATGATAACTACTATAATAATCACCACAAATTGTCATCATGTTGCAAGATGCATCAAAACATGAATGTAAACTCAGAAGCAGCACCTTGAAACACAAGACAATATAATTTTAATTTAGACAATATAATTTTCCCGTTCATATATATGTACATATAATGTTTCAGAGCTTGATTTCTATTGCTAGAAACATTGCAAACAATTAGATAGAACAAAGAAAATTATTGCCTTAAACCTGTATTGCAACTTGATGACAAACCAACTGTTACCAAATACATAGTAATGCAAGACCTAATTTACTTAATAGACATGCAATATAAATGCCACCATCACAGATCCAGAAGAATCTCAAGAAGCATTCGTCTATCAAAAGATTTACATGAAACAGATGATCTAGAACGTTGACTGACCAATTTCATTCTATGTGTTGAAGAAAATGTCTAACCAAAACATCTCGAACCGTATCAATTTCTTCAACCGAGTACGCTTCCTCATTACAAAAAATCTGTAAATTGGGAAACAAGGTATAAGAGAAATCAATTAAGTAAATGAATTAATTAACAGCTCAAGTACAAGATCAAAAATATTATCATGTGAGAACCACAAAGTGATTACGTACGTGTTCAAAACCTATATTAATACGTTCGCTATTTATGATGTAATACATATAAACGATAACATAGTATCCATACTCAGAGTTCCCTGGTTGTCGATGGCACTATAAATCAAAAGCAAATTGTTAAAACAAATAAAGGCATATCAAAAGCTACTTTGTCAATTAAATAACTTGAATTGAAACTACTTACTTTCGAATAAACCCACTTCGGTTGACAATCTCGTTTCCCAGCGAGCATTCTAACTGACTTTAGTGCACTATCATTAAAATTAAAATTAAAATTAACAGACATTGAAACAATTCATTTCAATCAAGAATCAATGATTTAGATAATAATTTACTCACATGCTAAACATGGACTTGATTTCGTCGTTTGACTTGTGACCTAAGGGATCAAACCAATAAAGAACATTCTTGTTGGTACAAATAACACACAGGGTCCAATGATAACTACAACATATACATTTCAAATTAAATTAAGATAAGAAAACAATTTATTCTTAAGAATCTTAAATAAACAAAATTAAAATACGTACTCTTCATTTATTAGGGCTAGATAACAAGGCAATTCAATCTCGCCTATTGTAAAACCCACATAAGCCGTCCTTTTGTTAAACTTATTACTATTCTTTGTCGTGTTTGCAAGACATAAGAATCCATATGAATCATTTCTTCCCTTTTGGACGCTTATGTTGTGGAAGACACTATGATCGAATTAAAATGACAATTGTAGTTAAATATATAAAACAAACAAATCAATGCAATAATTAAAGGGGAAAAAACTTACATGATTTCAAGTTGAAGAAATACTACATCTAATACTTCCACATGTATAAACTAGTGCAAATCTTTCTTATCAATTATTAAGTCATGATTTATCTGCACCGACAATGTCCGCACACATCTGCAATGGGATATAGTCAATGTCCTTATACAGTCCTTGTAGTCGTACTAAGAAGGGAAATATGCTCGCAGCTTGTTCATCCTATGAAAACATAAAAAATAGATTATGAGTAGGTTACCAAGGAAAATCAAGTTCTAGTAGTGTATTTCCTACCATTAGAGGTGTCATCGCCATCTGAATAAGATGCCTTAGCTAAAGTATGAAGGATCCTATGGCCTTGCCTAGCCTGGGAACCTCCTCATCATGAATTGGGATGTTTGTATCTTCTTCCCCCTCTCGGACACATTTCACAGTTACCCTACGTCGATCTTGTAGAATTTTCTTATTATGGTGGATGGGTACTTCTGTGTAAACGAGAGCATTGGCAACAATACGTCAGTATGGGACATCCAAATACAGATTGCAAGGTTTTCCTCCCTATGAAGTAGAAGGTTTGCCAAGGAGTACATTTGGACGGTTAAAACTTTCTTTGCTGCTAGGGAAAGGCGGGGATTCATGGGTTCTACATTCCATATTTTCCTTCTCTTGCATCATGGATCTCACTTCACCACATACCTCTTTCATTATATCTTCAAGGAGTTCCGCTCAAATTTTAGCTACAAGAGAAGGACTAGGGATGTCGTCATCATGCGAACAATGTGAACGTCGTCCGAAATATTTTGCGGCACTAACTCCCTTTGTCTCCCCTCGAACACGATCAAGGTGATCTGGCTTCCCAATCACCATTGACAAGATGTCCATCTGTGTACCTAGCGTAAACAAACCTTGGGAATAGGGATCAACAACAATGGTGGGAGACTTTTGGGGAAGGACGGCAGAGTGCAATGAAATTAGAGATTTAGGGTGGAGAAATGTTTGATCTCCTAGTGTGTGAGAAGTGCAAGTGAATGCCAACTAGTCTATTTGGCAACAATTTAGGCTTTCGGATAACAAATTTGGGATTCCTTTAATTAAATTTTAGGCATCCCGATTCCTTTTCCGGGACGCCTTTAATCATATTTTTGCGTCCTGTGGCACTTTCAAGACGCCAAATATTTATTTAAAGCATCCCAAAATGTTTTTGGGACACCAAAAAATTTTACCCATGCTAAAATTTCTATTGGTGGCAAAACCAAAATTTCTCCTTTTTCTCTAGGCCAAAAATTGCCTAAAAATTCACCAGGTCATGATTTTTTGCGTCCCAAAACAAATCTCAAGTGCCAAAAATTTTTGCCAAAAAACTACTTTTAGGCATCCTAAATATATTTTGGGATGCCTAAATTAGTTTTAAGCATCCCAAAAGTATATTTAGAACCCATAAGTGGTAATTTTTAGACATTTTATTACGAAAATGTCACCACCTATAATTTTTATTTCCCTTTTTAAAATAAAGACGTCCTTTAGGGAAGTAATATCCATATTTTGTAGTAGTGTATAAAATTATTGGAATATATACGGGTGATTATCTGAGCAGGAAACCAGTGGAAGAGCAAGGAGACAAGTTTTTAAAAACTGGAGGTGGATGGTGCAGTCCTTCTGGATGAGCATATTGAAGGGAAGTGAAAACTATTAAGCTCTATCCTCCTAAGCAAGAGAGGGCTGCTTTTAATCCAAATTATTTAAATTTGGACAAAATTTAGATCAGCTTGCTTATATATTTATTAAGTTAAATTCTCCAATCACACTATTTATTTTGCTACATATGCCCTTGTAAATTCTCACCTATAAACATTTGTATATTTTTGGACGTATGGTAACACAAGAATTAAGCACATGAGATAATGATAAAATTTGACCAATAAAATGATATCCTTAACCTTCTTATTTATTGTTCAATTTCGGCCAAAGAGAATGAAATACATGCAAGATTTCATGTCTTATGAAAATTTAGGAAAAAGGAGATAAATGGTCAAGGAGTAATTAATACAAGGTAATCAATGAGATTCCTAAGTAAGTGTAATAACTTGGCTAGGTGGCAATAAGAGAATATTTAATAAGTATCAAGCATGTGCCTTAAAACCATTAAGTAGTCTCGTGGATATCCAAGAAACCTTGGAATTGTGTCAAGTGTGCATCTAGAGAATTTGTAAAACCCTAATTTTCGCAATTCATGTAAACATTGTATTTTGGTAATTAAATTATCAAATAAAAAGATAGATAGATATATATATATATATATATATATATATATATATATATATATAATTGATTATATTTTTATTCAAATTTTAATTAATTAACCAATGGTTAATTAAGAGACTTTATTTAAAGGCTATAAAATGTGATATAAATAGCACATGAAATATTGGTTAATTATAACCAAAAGAGACACGAAAACACTTAAATTAAATAAAAGCAAATTAGCAAATACTAATTGGAAATTAAGTTTGCACTAAATGGGATTAGTAGCATATGTCTTCAACTTGATAGAAGACAATGGAAATAAGTAAAGATTAAAGGGGGATAAATGCATAATAATTAATGCATTTTGTTCCAAAATACACATGGCAAGCTGCTTGGGATATCTCCTTGATTTTATCCAACTTGTGCATTTAATTTCAAGGTGATCGATAAAGGGCAATTAGAAACCTCTAATAGAGGCCATTATTTTCGAATATAAAAAGGGCCCAAGGAGAAGATATAAAGCTTGATTAGCGATGCACAAATACACCTTGTTTGGTTAATCAACCAACTACAAAATGACTTGTGACATTAAGGGACAATTAAACCCTTAATTAAGTCATTAATTCACATCATCATCTTGCCAAAGAAGTCTTCATTTTTAGCTAAAGCACATGGAGTTGATTAATGTCAAGATTTGATGATTAGAGCACATGTGGTTAAAGTTAAAACATCTTGATACTTCTTTAGCTTTCTTCCATAAGATTAGGACACATGGAAAGACAATTTTTTAGGGCCATAAGGAGATGGAATTTCGAAACTTAAGGGCCCATTATGATGAGATGAAGCTTGTCAAATAATATCTCAATGTAACTTGATAAGCTAACTAATCAATTATAAGTTGGCATCTAGTTTCAAGGGGCATCTGGGGTTTATCTTGTGGCATTAGTAGCATTAAATAACTTATTTAGCTTCTTTAATCTCTCAAAAAAAAAAGTCAACTTGGTTTTATAATTAGGATCGGAAGGAGTATATATTAAATTGTTTTGAGATTTATTGTGTCTATGGAAGGTTTGATTTGGAATTGTATATTTGACTAAAATAATATTGATGAGATTGGAGATTCTTAGAGCCCTTGATATAACTTTTCCTTTAACCATGTTAAGGGTCAACTCAAGAGACAGTGACACCTCCTTGGTTGTGTTCTTAAAAGGAGGAGAGCCATAGTCCAATCATGACGAGATAGGGACCTTAGTCGGGTGATGCCTCATGATTTGGAATTATGTGTAATCCAGTTGAATGGATTAATTAGTTGTTAGTTATGGCTTTAATTAACGATTATGGGCGGTGGTCAGTGGTAATAAGGAAGATCTGTCAATCAATATTTGTTTGGCATGTTATATATGTGATATATGATTATCTTTTGTAAAAGATATTTAGAAAATGAAATGAATTATGATAGTTTTGGAATCCTTTTTGGGAGGAGGTTTTGGTAACCAAATCAAGAACTAGTTTGTGAAAGGTTTTATATAAAAGATTATATAAATAAATTATTGTAAGTTGAACTTGATTTTTAAACCGTATATTTTTTTATCTTGGTTTGCATGTATATTTCTAAATAACCAATGGTTACTGAGATTATAGGATTTTATGGTTGCTATATTTTTTTTCCTAGTGATTATTCTAGTAGGCAGCAAGGGAAGACACTTATAGAATCAATCTTGAAGACTTTGTATTCCTAGAGCTCATGTTATGATATTTCTAGTAGTGAAAGGTTTTATATAAAAGATTATATAAATAAATTATTGTAAGTTAAACTTGATTTTTAAACCGTATATTTTTTTATCTTGCTTTGCATGTATATTTCTAAATAACCAATGGTTAGATTATAGGATCATATGGTTGCTATATTTTTTTTCCTAGTGATTATTCTAGTAAGGAGCAAGGGAAGACACCTATGGAATCAATCTTGAAGACTTTGTACTCCTAGAGCTCATATTATGATATTCGTATTTACCATAACTCTAAGACTTCCAAATTTTATTAACTCTAAAATATTTTAGAAATTTATTTTAGATGTTGTAAATTTCTTTTAGTTGAACTAATTATGTATAAATGACGATTTGGACGTTAAACATTCTTATTGGCGATGTTTTAAATACTTTGGTTAAGTATTTAGTTATTGGATTTGGGATGTTACAGCTTGAGTAATTGGATGGCTTGTTTGATTGACAAATAAAAAAAGCTTACCAATTAAGCAAAAAGAGAAAAATTGGCATTAATTCTTATTGCTACAAAAACAACATCTGTCCCAAAACATTAAAAAAAAAAATACATTTAAACTTTATGTGGATATAAGTACATACAATGCCCAATACTCCTATACCCTTGTTAGTAAAGATTTATATAGTTGATAAAGGAGTTGACTTAGAACTATAAAATTATAAGTTCAAATCTGATGTAAAGATCTTATTGATGGTGATTTATAAGTACCTCTATAAACACAATTTGAAACAGAAAGCCCTGGGACCCAACTCACATAAAAAAATAAAAGCATATAATTATTTTAGATCATCTTTTTTACACTGAAAGCTAACTTAATTGAAAAATCAGTTTTCAAGATTGCTCATGTTTTTATAATTAAATCTTTAGAAAATCATAAAAATTTTGAAATCTAAATATTTTGTGTCCATAAGATATCAAAATGTTATTAATATTATGTAGAATTTGATTATACAAAGAAACACAAAAAACAGTTGAGAAGGGGGAATTTTCTTAGAAGAACACTTAAGACACATCAGGCACCCATTGCCCTTCGGACGAATCTCACACAAAACAGATCCTTCATGCCAAGAAAAAAGAAATTGCTTTGCCTTTGTCAAGTTGGCCCAAACTGAAGGGGTTCGTACACATCCTCATGTGCACTTTATGTGCTTATCCTCTAATTTTGAGGTGAACATCTTTTTTAATTTTGTTTATCTATATAACACTATATGCTTCATTCGAAACATTTTTTGCACCTAGATCTCAAATTAATTATTTTTCAGTCTTATATTTAAAAATATTTTTTTTTGTAACACTAGTATTCTGAAAATTAATTAATTTAAGATATTTAATGTAAAAATTATTTTAAAATATAATATATAATTTAATCTAAATAAATAAAATATATAAAAATATGCTCACCAAAAAAGAATGAAAGGGATGAACATGCACATAACTAACGTGAATTCAGCTGAACGCAGAGAACATTAAAGCAAGTCTTTGGGTGATAATACAAGCGTCAAATCCTCGTCTTGTCCATTTCTGTACTTCATCATTTTCTTCACTTTCTCCTCTTCTTTTAGGTCATGTACTCTCAAAGAAATTTCATTTTCAGTTAGGATTGTATTTTCTTTAGTTCATATAATAGTAAATATAAGAGCAATAATTATTTTGAAAAAAAATGTATGTGTCTTTAATTTGAAATAATCACTGCTATTAAATAGGAATGACTTTAATACAACAAATGCTATTTAAAAATATATGTCCGAACAGTGAACACGTATAAGATTGAATAAAAAAAAACTATATATTTTGATTAATTTTTCTTATAAACAAATTAAAGGTTAAATTTACCTCTTACTAATAATTACAATTTATAACAACACACTCAACCAAAGTTGTTAAAAATGAGTTTTTACCTGAACACAAAAGGAGAATAAAAAATCATAAAACGTAAAATCGTAATACAAAACGTAGATTTTATCTATCTATATATATATATAAGAAAAGTAAGGCACATGTCATCATCCATACATATACTGATCAATGCAATATTAATTAAAATATCAAACATTGTCATCAAATATCATTCAAACAAAGGCAAACAATCTTAATACAATTTAAAATTCAAGTCTAATTTAAATTCAGTACCACTCATTATCGAACTAAAACGTAAATAATTGTCACATTCTAAACTAATAAATCATTCAAGTCATTATCATCAAAGCCATTATGCTCCACATGATCTTCAACTACATCATGATGCATGGGCACCATGTCAACTTCTCTTTCTATTCTATCAACCTCATTGTCAAACTCAAAATTAAGCAACTTCTCTTTCTCTTCTCTTGAAGATGTTCATGCTCCACTCACTAGGATAGAAGGCGTAGAACTATTATGAACTGTAGCAGAACTTCCAGTAGAAGCCATTTTCAAAACTACAAAAAGAATTAGAAGATAAAAGCTTTGCATTAACTTGGTTTTATTATATGCAGTTTCATTGCCTTGCAACAAAACAAAAAAGCAACTATCAAAAATAAACAAGTTACTGAAAAATAATTGAACTTTGATATTTTAAAAGCGCCTAAGAACAAGCAACTCAAGGCAAAGCATTAGCCAAATAGAAGATGTTCTCAAATAGAACGTGACGTTCTGTTAAAAGAAGATGCAATATTATACATGTTCAATCTATTACTACCTAATACACTAATTCCTATTGAGCAAGATAGCATGTTTTCTTTCTTCAGTACAAAATACAACTAACTTTATATTTATTTTCTATCATTGACAAGCAACACCAACTTAAACAATGAAATGTCTTCGTATCTATTTGAAGCAACTACAAATTGACTTTAACTTAGAGAATCATATAAAGGATTCAAATCAGTTGTAAGATTTAGACTTTCACTTTTGAGTTGAAAGCTTCAGAGCTCATTCACTTATGGCTTCAGTCGGTACTATTTGGCCCAAAAGATAGAAACGGTTTGAAAGACTTTCAGGTTCATTTTGTAGCAACTTTAGACGAATTCCATGCTTAGCAAAAGGGAATTTCTTGTTGTTTTAGAAAGTTCTTTCTAACTCTAAGGAGCATTAATTTAGTTAGAAAACATCCAAATGTCTTCTACATAAATGGATTGCTTAGAAAAATTAAATAAATCAAAAAATTGATAAACCCATTAAATAAAATAGTAAAATTACCATTAAAAAATTACAATACAATTAAGTTCTTAAATAAACCTAGTCCTTACAAGTTAGTCTCTAATTTGATCACGAAGACGATTCATTTGTGTTGAAGATAATAATGAGGATGCTTCATGAATTGGATCATCATTATCAAGTGGATCATTTGTATCACTCATATTTCCTTCTTCAGCTTGACCAAATTCCACATCATTTTGGGAATATCTCCGGATAAAATTATGTATCACCATTGTAGCGCAAACTATCCGGCCTTGTGTTCGAAAGCTATATGAGTACATATTTTGTAAGATGTGAAACCTATTATTCCAGACTCCAAATTTCCTTTTTATCGTGCACCTCAAACTTAAATGATAAAAATTGAAGTACTCATTGGGATTTTGAAATCCCGATTGTCACCTGAATTCTGGAAGGTGATAACGCTTACGTTTATATGGAACAATATATCCAACTGGTGTTGGATAGCCAGCGTCGACTAAGTAATATTTCTCTGATAAATGTTGACATTCATTTGAGATTAGTAAATTACAGGAAATGTGAAATAAAGACTGAAATTAATGTAATTGAAGTGAGGAGGAGAAGGTGAGGGCAGGTGAGAAATTTAAAGAGGAGAGGAGGAGAAGGCATGACTCTTTTGCTTTTTGGGCAACAGTCTAAAAAAAATAAAATTCTTGTGGCTTTTAATGGGATAATAAGCTAAGAAATGTGGCTTCATGGGAAAAGCAACTTCAAAGTTTGAAGCTCATTAGGATATGAAGCCATACCAAACACCAAATATTCTGGCTTCTCCTTTTAATTGGCTTTTTATGGCTTTTAAAGCCATGTCAAACAGGCTCTTTGTGAAACAATCTCCGTTTAATTAACTAAATAACCACATAATTTATTAGAGTAAACACTTAATAGTCAGAGTTATCCTAATATTAGGATTTAAACGGAATTTAAAATTTTCAAAACATGTGAGAGTATGCATCATGAGCCATAGATTATGACAATATACATTCATCCATAACATACAACAAAAGAGCAGAAGTCCTACTCTTAGCACAGTAGACTAAACTTCTGTTTGCTTCCCTGAAGGACCCAGACCGGACTGGTTACCTGGGAAAAAATCTTCTAACCATCAGTCCAGCTCATTAAGAAAATTAACATGTGCTAGTGAGGTACCCAATGGATTAAAACAATGCAATTCAAACTAAAACAATTCATCAATATCCTTTCTATATAATGTCACATTATTACCATGTATCATTAATGGGTGTCATAAATCTCTTTAACTCAATACCCAAAATACCTCCCATCAATCCCACTAAACCGCCTTATTTCCTTCTGCTAGACCCATGGGCTAAGTCACACCACATGTTACTAGTTACTCAAAAGCTCACTGGTCAAGTGATGAGGATCAGCCAAAATCGTCAGAGCACCTATCCCAGACTATGAGTATTTTCCCCACTTTACCCTAGTGAGGTGTCGTAAGCCCTCTTGAACTGGTGGGCTAGTCCCTCATTGAACCGATGGGACAATAAAAAGCCTCGTAAGCCCTCTTAAACCGTTGGGCTAGTCCCTCATTGAACAAGTGAGACAATAGATAGTCGTGTCGTAAGCCCTCATTAAACTTGTGGGCCGGTCCCTCATTAAACAGGTGGGACAATAGAAAGCCAGCCATTATGCATCAATGGGCGCATGGTGGAAATAACTTTTCCATCTTCTTCCAATTCTTCTCATTCCATAATTATCATGATAAATAAATGCACATATTTTAACTCATAAAATTCCATAAGGCAATTTTATTTAAAACAATCATAATCAGTTTAACAAATACTCATAAGCATAAGCAGTATATCAATAACATAATAAGTGGAAATTGGTTAGCTCTCGCCATAGCTAAATAATCCGAGAGCTCAACAAACGCCATAAATCAATCTTCAAGATTCCAGAGAATGGTTTTTCAGCTCTGTTACCCGACAATGATACTGGGGAAGATGAAGTTTCAATCTGTCTCTCCCTCACTATTGTAACTTATCTGCAAGTTCTCTCTCTGTTTTTGACTGAGAACAGAGCAAAGTTTCAGCTCTCTGTGGTTTCCTTTCTGGTGAATGCCGAAAGGAATGGAAGAGAATGGGACGATGGAAACATTTAAATAAGGACTCAAAATTCGGGCAAAGCTTAACGGTCCAGGAGCATGGTCCACAGGTTAAAGGACACAAGGCTCGAGAGACATGGCCTTCACTGATCCTTCTGTGTTTCTTTTCAAAAACGCGAGCTGTCTATCCGCGGAACACGCTGAATCTTGATTATGGAGGATAAATGGCGTGATTTACTTCTGGTCCTTTACGGTTTGACTGGCTGAATTGGTATTGGATAATGTATACATTGCTGGACTTCTGTTTCTTTTGTTTTGACTGGTCGAGAGTTTATCAGATAATGGATAATGGGCTGAATAAGTCTCATTTGCTGGTTTTCATCATCTTCACGTGTTGGGCCAAATGAGAAGTGAAGTAATGAGATGGTTATTGTTTTACGTACATACCCATATCCTTACTGCATCAGTCAGTGCGTGACTTGCTTCTTTGTTTTTGGGCTTTTGTTCAATATTAGATAATGGTCAAGTTATATGGAGAGCATATGGGCCGTAGGTGTTGGGCTTGGAGTATTATATTTGGCTTCTTTCATTCATCATCATCATTTTTTTTTAATAATAATTATTTTGGGCCATAAAATATCATCTCTAAAATATTTTGGTCCAAAATTTATTCCCTAATAATCCCCTAAATTTTTGGGAAAATATACCTTAAGGCTAATAATCCTAAAATTCCTTAAGGCTAAATTCCTTATAATTAATCCTTAATCCTCAAAATCTAAAATTTGGGATGTTACACTGCCTCCACTTTTTTTTTTTTATATCTCATAAACATAGAACCATTAAGGAAAAGCCTTAGCGGTGTGTGTTTTCAACCAAACAAAACGAGAAGCCACTGAGTAATTTTAAAGTAAAAGTCAATAAAAGAAATTGAGAACAAAACAAAAAGTAGAGGATACTGCTTTTACATCGGAAATAAAAGTGAATCATTGAACCTAGGTAATGACAAATCAATGTGCTGTCAAGGAGAACAAAATGAGAGAACTGACCTCACTTAAACTTCAAGTGAAGAATGGAGAAATATGAGACTAAGCACGAGCCAGAACAAGCCAGCCTGATAGAGAGAAATTAGATAAGAGACCCACCACTGATGACAACGTTTTAACGTTTTTAACTATCATGCACTCAATCAACCGCTCAATTAGAGCATGTTTAGGAAATCAGGAAAAAAGCCCAGCGAGTCTAAAAAATTTGGGAAAGCTTTTTTGATTGATGGGCTTAAACCCAAAATGTTGAGCTTCTACCATCGCTTTTAATGTTTTAAAACATGTTTTTAACTATCATGCACTCAATCAACCGCTCAATTAGAGCATGTTTAGGAAATCAGGAAAAAAGCCCAGCGAGTCTAAAAAATTTGGGAAAGCTTTTTTGATTGATGGGCTTAAACCCAAAATGTTGAGCTTCTACCATCACTGCATCACTTTCGACCGTTGTTGCACAGTGGAGAGGAGAGATGAATTTCACTTTCGACAGAGCACGCGCAGAGCTTCACGGTCCTCTTCTCTTCAATAAATTCACAGGCGTCGTCTTCATGAAGCCAGCTACCTCCTGGCAAAGAGCGACCTCCATCGATCTACCTCCTCTACACAGTCAGTGTTAATTGTTCAATTTAATTCCTAGAGTTGCATTTGTCCGGATCCTGAAATTATCATCTATCTCCTCTGCGCTTCTTCAATTCCGATCTCAGTGAGCGTTGAAACAGTCCCTTTCATCCTATATAGGAGTCTCGCCTGCGAATCTGTTCTTCATATCATTGCTGAGCTTGAAAATCATATCGAATCGTTCTTCAAGTTCGTTTGCGTCGCCGTTGAAACTCGTAGGCTCTCCGATTTCTTCAATTCCTGGTGTCTTTTTCAAATCCTGGTGATTTATTCTTTCGATTGATTTGTTTCCCGGAAAAGCATGCTTGTCTGGCCTGATTTGTGGTTCTGTCGTGATTTGTTCTTGCGGTCTTTTTCTGTGTTTCGACTCACATGTGAATCTGTTCTGTCATGATTTCTCCGCTGGTTATGTAGGACTCACATGTGAAGGCTATCAATCAATTTTTTGTTCATCATAATTTTAGCGAAGGCCTTCTAGTTAAACAGATAATTCTATAATACATTTTGCTGGCATATGAAACATGCAAAATTTTGCTGTCATTTGGGGTTGTAATATGTATACTCATTTCAGGCCATTATTGATGAAAACTCAAGGAAATTCAATTTCTGATGTTTATGGTTTGGGTGGCCTTGCTAAACCTTTCGTGTAGCCACTGGCTCTAGGAATCAGTAACAAAAATTGCCGTCAAGATGTTAGACATCTGCTTGCTTAGGGGTTTAAATGGCACTTATTTGAAAACTAGTTGTATCAGCCTATTCTAGATCCCAAAGAACATACAAGTTTCCTGTGCTTAGATTGAAACTATGATTCTATTATCATTTCTTCTTCTAAATTTTATATATTTTACCTAAATGATATGCACCTGGGCATATGGAGAAAGGAGTTTGCCTGTTAGTAAGTTTTTAAAGATGAAGAAACCATGCTTTTGTTGTATGGGCATGGCCTAGCATGTCTCTTATTTTTGGTCGGGCAAAAAAATTATGAATTTGGAAGTCAAATTTCCATTAAAAAACAAAAGATGCAGTTCGGAATACAGAATTACATGCTAGAGACAGGCTTATGGTTAGCTGCATTTTCTGTTAAGGAAGTAAGCTTACTATAGATTTTTGTTTCAGTTTTCACCCTTTTGTCCCCCTTCTCGTGCTGGCCTGGGGTATTTGGGAAAAATCTTAATATTTCAGCCAGTAGGATCGTATTTGGGGACAATGTGGGCATGTCTACGTCCTTAATTTGAGACCTCAAGCATGAAAAGGAATCAGCATATCCTTTGCTTTGCTTTTCGAATCCCCCATAGTTTGTCATTGTTAGGTGCAGGGCTGGGTCCAAATTTTTTTCTTTAAGGTTAAAGAACAAACTAATGCAGTGTAGTACAATGGATTTATGTATATTTGCTGGAAGTGTATTTGATAGATTGCATATTGTTAGGTGTCATTTTGGGATGTATCAAGCAACCTTTAACTGTATGCGATATATCTATTGCTGGCTACTTTTGTTTTCTGAAAATTCGAGCTGGTGATCTGAAATTGTGGCAGTTTAGAGCCAATAACTATTATAAATTCTCTATTTTTCTTCTCTTTTACCATTTTCTATTTCTTTGGAGTTTGAATTTCCAAAATTATGCATTGCATGGCTGGGTTGTAAGATTATCAACTCCTTCAAAGCCAGCAGCAGACCCACTTTTATATCAAGTCAAAATTTTCTTGAGAATATTAGCTCAAATTACTTTTATCAGCTTTGGATGATTTCAGAGGCTTGATATGATTTCTGATTTCTTTTACCATCCATTTCAAATTGTTTCCGTCTAGAATTGCGTTCTGAACCTATAAGATACAAAACAAAGTAAAGAATCTAGATTGTTGCTAAACTTTATTGAGCTGTTTTGGAATTGAGATATATAGCTTCTATGTTCTGATAAAGGTTAGGGATGTTCTTGTTCATCTGAGTCTCTGCTTCTTGTCAATTGTCATAGTATCAGACAAAGATGAGAATGGAAGCATCAGTTGTGACAAAATTAATTGACTGTGTGTTGTTTGCAGTCTGAAATTATTAATGCCAGCATTATATGTCGTGAAATTTAGCTTTCTTTCGAGGTGAAATGTTTACCCCCGAGAAAAATATGCTCCTTCAACTTCCATCTCATTATTATTTAAGATTGAAACTTCAAGCAACCAACATGTCATGCCCTTCCTGCATCCTTAATATGAATAGAATTTCAATATGTTTTGTACGTTGCAAATATTTATTTTACTGATGTTTGGTATAATAGAAATAAAAGAGGATTGGAAATAATGATCTGTCGGCCATGTGTTATATTGTTGGGTAATGTGCAATCTAAGATTCAACTTGATTAATTAATTTAAAACTAGCATATGTAAAAATTTACATATTGTTTTTACATGCTAATAATCGTTTGTGTTAAATTGCTCATTAGTGACATAGAATTACGATCACTGACAAAGCAAATTGAAATGTGAGTTTCACTAGAATTTTCATTGAACTATGCATTAAGCAAATATACAAAAAAAAAAAGAACGGGTATAAAAAGAACTTGTGTTGGGATAAGTTATTTTCAAAAGAGACTAGTATATGTAACCATTGACTATCCAAGGAATATGGTTAATGTGGAAAATGAGTGGTGGGAGAGGAAAATAAAGGTACCTCACTATCATTTTTCCCTCCTTTCTTTTTTTTTTATATCGTTGGATTCTTAACGGTTGAAATTTACCATTTTTTTACCATCTTTTTTCGTTTCCCTTGCAATAATATTTTTATCATACGATAAATCTAGATCGTTGAGATTTTAATCCAACGATAGAAAAAGAAAAATGAGGGAAAATAATGGGAATGGGTATAGGAGGAAAGTCAAATCCTCAAAGGTTTATTCTTTTAATATGTATTGTTATTATCATTATTATTATTTTAGATACAACTTTGATTTTGGTTAATTTTTTGCATGCAATAGAATAAGGCCTATGGAAAATATAGATATAATCGTATGAAGTTTGTCAAAATTGTAAATTATTTTCAAGTATCTTTTGGCAACAGGAGAGAATTTTCTGGCAAGGTGCACAATAGGAAGGATGTATGGAGTCTGGAAGAAGAGGTTTCACATCTTGCAAAATATGCACTCATATAGTTTTGAAACACTAGTATGCATAGTTTGCACAACAATGGCGACACATAATCTTATCCAAAGATATTCCCAAACTGATGTAGAATTTGGTCAAGCTGAACAAAGAAATATAGATGATGAAGATAATGAAGGTCCACTTGATAAAGCATTCTCTTCAAATATCCATACATTATCACAATACAAATGAATGTGTTTGTGATCGGATCAAAGATCAACTTGTGAAGGATAGATTTATTTAAGAATTTCATTGTGTTGTAATTTTTTAAAGGTAATTTTACTGTTTTTTTAGCATATATAATCACATCTATAATCTTTTTTTTTTTTTTTTTGCTCAGGTGGGGGAACCTATATGAAAAAAAGACATTTTTTCAGACAATAATTTTACCACCCAAAGTCAAAAAGCATTTGCCTGTCGTTAAGAACCGAACAAGCTAAGCAACAGGAAGTCTTCTATCGAGTCTTACCCGAAACTTGATTCCTAACGTTTGATGGACCCACACGCATTATGGTCCTTCGTTATCCATTAAAAAAAAAAAAAGTAAAGGAGTAAAAATACACAAGTACTTTACCCTAGGAGCGTCCAATACTATATACTTTTTTGCGAGCAAAAATACATACATGGTTACCATTTTCGAGCAAGAATCATATCTCACCGTTATGTTACTGTTCACCGAGATGAGAAATAAAAAGATTAAGTGAACAGTAACATAACGGTGAGATGCGATTTTTGCGTCAAAATGGTAATTACGTGTGTATTTTTACTCCCAAAAAAAGCATATGGTGCTGGATGCTCCCGGGAGTAAAGCACATGTGTATTTTTACTCACCTCTACCCAAAAAAAAAAAATCATACAATTGATTTCAATTTTGCATGTTGGAGTCGGCATTTAACAAGTATATAAGTTAGAGATAAAATTCCTCTAACATATTTATCTCATACACCATAAATTATACTACCTATGGTCCTAATTATAAGACATAGTTGACTTTTTCTTAGAGGAATTAAGGAATGTAAATAAGTTACTTAATCATTTCATATGTTGTGTATTCTTAGATTATATATTACTTTATTAGTCAAACTAATTAGTTTAAAGAAAAAAATAAAAATAAAAATACTCTAAAGTAATTTAATTAATTTCCTTAATTTCTCCAAAAAAAATCAACTATGTCTTATAATTAAAACCAGAGGGAATATTAGAGAAGTAGCTTTTATTGCTAACTCAAATAGTTAGGGTATGTTTGGTATGCAGAACAGGTGGGAAGAGAAGGAAAGATGAGCAAGTTTCATTGTTTAATACATTTTTATGCCCACTCTTCCCGAAAGATCGAGTTCCTAGGCCCACGCTAGGCTTACCAATCTTTTTTAAAATGTGAGAAGATAAGATATGACCAAAATTGGTGGGAACCCAAGTTCCCACATAAACATGTCGCTTTCAAACATTTTTACCATCATAAAATATTTATTTTCTAGAAGGCAAGAAAATAGGATTAAATTTGAATTTATGCAATAAATTCAAACTTATACGATAAATTAGAACTTATGTGATAAGTTCAAACTTGGCGAAAGAAAATTTTAGACAAATTTGATTTTTTTTTTTGGCGAAATAATTGCTTCATTGTAAAATTAGAATTTGATACATAAATTCAAATTTAATGTAAGCAAATTCATATCAAATTTGAATTATGAAAAAATATCCTTTTCATTTTGAATTAATTACTTTTGAGAGTAAAATAGATATTTCTTGATTCTTTATCAACTGTCATTCCTTTATTTTCTTCCTACCAAACAACTTATTTTCCCCTGATCCTTCAAAATCTTCCCTTCCCTTCATTTCCCTCCTCAAATCTTCTTTGTATCAAACGGGCTCTTAATGTTAGTTGGAATTGGCGTTTAATAAGTAAGTTTGCGCAAGTTGAAATAAAATTTATCTCACATACTTACCCCGTACACCATAAATCACTTTAGAAAAACAGTTTCTACTGCTTACCCAACAAGGTTGGATAATTTTAGCTTTTTAATTGCTTGGGTACTTTTATTTAACTTCAAATGATTATTTTCTGAAGAAATAATTTGCTCCTCCATAAATAAATGTAAGCTTTATTTTAACTAGTTTATGCTTTGTTTTATTTTATTATTTCTAGAATATCATTTATTATTATTATTATTATTATTATTATTATTATTATTATTATTATTATTGCAATATTCAACGTGATACATTCTTCAAAGTGTAAGAACAATAATCTCTTTCAAAAAAAATTAAGTGCCTTCATTTAAAAAAAATCATAGTAAATAAAAATTACTTGAATACAATAAATATTATTTAAAATATATGTCCAAATTAAATAGTCAACACATAATTTGTTGAGATTATAGATTGAATAAATAAAATTATATATTATGATTAATTCTTGAATAAAAAAAATTAAAGTTTAAAGTCACCTGGTACAAATAATTATAATTTACATTAAATTACTTTGATTTCTTTTTTCTATGGAAAATTCATGAAAAGAACTTTAAAAATGCTAAAGTGCAAAAAGATTTTTTTTTGAATATTCGTAATATCCAATAGGTGTTAGAGTCTGATTTGTCCTTTTTAAAGTAAATGAAAATGACAAATATGTCCCTCTAAATTTAAAAAGCGTGCTTCCATTTTTAATAAAGGTTTACCAAGTTCAAATAAGACTTCAATAATAAATTCAGATAAGATTTTCACAAATTTCGCTTCAAAAATCATACTTGTTATCAAAACTTATTTAAACTTGTGAAAATTATATCTGAACTGAGAATCTATACATTGTCATTTGTTGTAATTGTGAGTTTTAGATTGAAATTTATGAAAATCTTATTAGAAATTAATAAACTTTATCTAAACTTAGGAAACTCTTATAAAAATAGGAAATAATATTGTGTCATCATTATAGCAAGTGGGGAATTTTGAATTGAAATTTGTAAAAATCTTATATGTATTTTGAAACCATATCAGTAGTGACAATTATTGCCTTGTCATTCTAGCAAATGATGAATTTTGAATTGAAATTTGTAAAAAAAAAAATTTAGAACTTATTAAAAACTTTATCTGAACTTGTTAAACCATTGTAACAAATGTGAGCATGTTTTTAAAATTTAGAAGGACATTTTTTTTTTATTTAATTTTAAAATAGATAAATCAGATCTCACATCTTTTTTATACTATGAATATTCAGAATATTTAAAAGTAACTTTTAGGGATTTTCCATTTTTTTTCTATCCTTTATGTATTTTTTTTTATTAAAGACAATTATTAAAAAGAAAGTACTCTAGCCAAGCTGAGCAACATGAGTCTCAGAAGGAAATTTACCAATATAAAAACCTTTTTTTAAAAAATTATCGAATTAAGACACTGTGCAAACAATTTGCTTATCTAATATAATTAGTGGCGTCGTCTGACATGATGTCACAAGTGACGCTGTGTCAGACAACACTACTGTGTCAATGACGTCCAATGGATTGACACCATCTAAGTGACGTCAGTCCAAATGACGCCATAGTACCAAGCGCCACTTGTGGTGTCAGCTTTTAGAGAGCAGGCGTGACCTGCTCTCTCAAATAAAAAAAAAAAATAATAAAATAAAAGATATGCAATCATCTCATGGAAGTAGGCGCCTGAGTAGGAGTAGGGGAGGTGTGACCCAGCTGTATTTTCTCTCACTATTTTTTTTTATTAATATGACATGAGAAGAGGGCATCACGTGATCCCTTTGTTGTATGGAAAATTATTCATTTTCCATCAATTCTGTCAAATGGGGTGTCAAATGTGTAGTTTGATTCTTTTAATCATAGTAGACTTTTCGGCAATATGATTATAAAGGTTGAACTAAAAATTTAATAAATAATTTTAATAAAGTATTTTAATCATTTTTCACTATTTTCGACTAAATAAATGTTTGACAAACTAATGAATAAAGTTATATCCCTATTTTTTTATATTTATTGTTATTTAAGCCCAACCTTTATAATCATATTGCATTCAAATATTGATATTGATAGTTTCCATAAAACTGCAACAAATAGAGATACGAGTGACACCCCATTTGACAGAATTGATGGAAAATGAATAATTTTCCATACAACAAAGGGATCTCATGTCATATTAATAAAAAAAAATAGTGAGAAAGAATACAGCTGGGTCACGTGATGCCCTCTTTTCTCGCTTGCTCTCGTTGAAGTATATTATATGAAGAAGAGAGAGAGAGAGAGAGAGAGAGAGAGAGAGAGCTGGTTGTAAAAAGGGAGTGGAGGTGTGGGTTGGAAAGCCGATGGAGTTGTGAATCCACATTACATACACATCTCTTATGTGCATGTTATGGATGGGCATATTTTTTTTTATTTTTTTAAATTTTTTATATACTGTATTTATTTATATTTAAATTATATGCTGCTTTTTGGATTTTTTTTTTTTCACCCAGTATCTCAAATTAATTAGTTTCCATGATACTGGTGTTACAGATAAATATTATTGAATACAGAACTGGAAACTAATTAATTTGAGATACTGGGTGAAAAAAAAATTCTAAAAAGCAGCATATAATTTAAATATAAATAAATACAGTATATAAAAAATTTAAAAAAAATAAAAAAAAAATATGCCCATCCCCCTAATAGAGGGATGAGCACATAACATGCACATAAGAGATGTGCATGTAATGTGAACCCGTTGCCCACAGTTTTCACATTTATATATTTAATCTAAATAAAATTTTCATAGTGTTTAATAAATTATGATTTTTTAAAAAATAAAAATATCATAATTTACTTGACCTCTAGTCTTTGAGGAAACCTCGCGGAAGTGGGATGTCGACGCACTAGCTACATGGTACTTAAATCCTTGAACCTCTTAACAATGTATTATGCCTCAAATTTTCCTTCACTTGTTTCTGTGTTCTTGTGTTGATACTGCAGACTTGATGGCAGATAGTGCAGTTAGTTTCGTGCTGGAGAACTTGTCTCGACTCGTGGTACACGAAGCCAATTTGCTATGGGGCGTGAAAGACAAAGTGAAGTCCCTTGAGAGTGAGCTCAGAATGATAAGTATCTACCTTAAGTGCAGCAACCAAAACCAGCCAAAGAAGGAGATCGAACGAGAGGTTGTGCGTCAAATCACAGACGTAGCACATGAAGCCGAGGATGTCATCGACACTTTTGTTGCTAACGTTGTCCGCCATCGAAGGAGAAGTTGGTTCTTCCGGATGCTTCATGGTGTTGACCACGCAAAGATGCTGCACCATGTAGCGGAGAAAATAGACAATATTAAAGTCACTATCGGTCAGATTTATGAGAACAGAATCAAATACGAAACCCAGGAAGCCGCAGGATCTTCAACAGATCAGGAGTTGCAACTACTGCACAAACGAAGAAGGGACGTGGAGGAGGATGATGTGGTGGGATTTCAGCATGACACAACTGAAATAATCAATCTCCTCAAGCAAGGAGGTTCGCGTCGTAATGTGGTGTCCATCATTGGTATGGGCGGATTAGGTAAAACTACTCTTGCTCGCAAGATTTATAATTGTCATTATGTTAAGAATGACTTTGAGTGTCATGCTTGGGTTTATGTTTCAAATGACTATAGACCTAGAGAGCTTTTGCACGTCCTTCTTAAATGCTTCATGAAAAACTCTGAAAATAGTAGTAGTTTTAGTGAGGAAGAACTGAGAGACAAGGTAGGAGAGTGTTTGAAAGGGAAGAGGTATCTTGTAGTGTTGGACGACATATGGAATCCTCAACATTGGGATGACATACAATGCGCTTTCCCTGATGACAATAAAGCCAGTAGGATCCTGATCACTAGTCGTTCGAAAGAGGTGGCTTCTCATGCCAACTCATTTCTTCCCTACTATCTCCCTTTTCTTAACGGAGAAGAAAGTTGGAAGCTTTTCTCAAAGAGGGTGTTTTGAGGAGAAGGCGTGCCTTCCGATCTCGAGCTACTTGGTAAGCACTTGGTAGAAAGTTGTGGTGGCTTGCCAATATCCATTATTGTTCTTGCAGGAATTCTTACAAACAAGGAGAAGTCGCACCGAGAATGGTCTAAGGTCATGGATCATGTAAACTCCTATCTCACCCAACCAGAAACACGAGTACATGATATAGTACTTAAACTTAGTTACGATAGCTTGCCTCTAAGATTGAGGCCATGCTTTTTGTATTTTGGTATGTTTCCTGAAGACTACGAGATTCATGTTAGACGCTTGATCCAATTATGGGTTGCTGAAGGATTCATTCATCATAGCGATTCCAGAATCGCAGAGGATGTTGCAGAGGACTACTTGGATGAGTTAATTGATTGTAGCTTAATCCAAGTAGGGAGAAGGAGGAGAGATGGGGGAGTCAAGACATGTCGTATCCATGATCTTCTAAGAGAACTATGCATATCTGAGAGTAGGGACGAGAAGGCTTTTGAAGTTTGTAGGGATGTAGACATTTTGGAGCAAACCAAACCTCACAGGCTATCCATTCAATGTAAAATGTCAGATTTTCTTGGTTCAAGCAACAAAGATCTTTCATGCACTCGTTCTGTGCTCTGCTTTGACCGAGACCCCTTCGTCTACCTTGATTCAAGAAAGTCAAAAAGGCTTGTGAATTGGTTTCAACTTGCTCGAGTGTTGGATATACCAGTGTTGGATATAATCCCTACTGATTTAAAGATGTTAGTGCATCTAAGATACTTAAGAATAGACGCAGGCAAAGGAATTTTTAGAGAACTTTTCAGAGCTACTTTTCCTAAACTCATATGCAATCTTTGGAATCTAGAAACTTTGGACTTCGGGCGTTGTCTATACGGAAAGACCATCCCCTTCACCGGAATGTGGAAGCTCAAGAGACTAAGGCATCTTCATACGGCTGGGCCTGTGATTTTTCCTGAGTTTCCAAATGTAGAAAGTGAAACCATGTGGAATCTACAAACCCTATCTTATGTTGCCTTGAACAAAAAATCAGTCGTTGTGTCTCTAATTGGGAAAGGAGTATTCCCAAAGCTTAGGAGATTGGGGTTGCATTTCTATGAGGATGACAAGCATAAACAAGGAGTGTGGGAAAATCTTCGAAACCTAAATTATCTGAATGCATTGAAGATTTATGGCTTTCCTGATATTCCAACATCTGCCAATGCCTTTCCTTCAAACCTTACCAAGCTAACAATCTCAGAAACCAACTTAAATGACGATGTCATGAACGCTTTGGGGAGTCTTAGCAACCACAGAATTTTGAAACTATATTTTTGTAAGTTTAAAACAGAATTAAAGACTGAGTTAGAGCTTTGTTGCAGCAAAGGGCTCCCCCAACTAGAGGTATTTAAAATGTGGGATTTGCCGCTCCTTCGTTGGGAATTAGGTAAAGATGTGATGCCATGTCTCAGATGTTTGATCATTGAGGAGTGTCGGTTGACTGCTCTCCCTGACAAGCTCTGGTCCTTGACTTCCTTACGAGAGGTACAAGTAATAGGACCCACTCAATCAGTGAAGGAGCAACTCCGAAGTTAACCAATGAGAAATGGATGTAATCTCATCATCCAAAGGACACGAAAGGGATTGTAATATGAGGGGCGAGAGAGATAAAATGAATGAGTGATTTGTATTGATATGCTTTTATTAATGACAAGAGGGGACATGAACCTCTCATTTTCCCTTCCCACCATCTTCCCTCCTTTCTTTTTTATGAGCATTAGATCAAGATTTGAATGTGATTTAAGTTTAATCTTTCATAAGATTATTATCACCATGTTAAACTATGAAAAAATAATTAATTTAATTTAAATTGCTAAATTTTGATATGAATTATTTAATGCTACAATAAAAAGTTAAACAAAGATATTAGGTATATGCAGAGCTACGCACATCTTGAATTCTATATATCTATGTCATCATTTACCAAAAATGAAAAGAACCATTTCAGTGAGCCTATCTGAAGGTTTTGATAGTTTTCTCATATGAGGAGTTAAATATTGTTGTTGTAGCCATTACAAATATCACTAAAGTCTCTCTACTTTTCACAATTTTTTAGGTGTGGTTTTCTTCCTTGTTACTCTCATAAAGAATCCCAGAAAAAATAGAAAAAATAAAATCAGTTTTGCTCTGTTAATTAGAGAAAGAAAACAGCTTTATAAGTTCAGCATTACCAGATAAAAGGGGTGATTTCTGATAACTAATCAATTATCATTGTACAACTGCTTAAACTCTAACAATCTCCAATTAACTACTTCTCGAGGAATCAATGCAGAGCCATGCATATCTTGCATTCTGTATGTTTGTGTAAAGGGGAAAAACACGAGAAGGCAAAAGAAAAGAGGCTATGTATTACACTACTTCCAGTCCTAATTATAAGACCATTTTTCTAGTGCAATATGCACTACAAAAGTGATCTTATAATTAATACAGGAAGGAGGGAGTATAATATATTGTTTATAAACCAAGTTGTACCACTCTTGCCTCTGCTCTTTCTCTTGCATATATACATAAGGAAATTTGAGAAACTAATGAACCTGATACAGTAAAATAGAGCAAATGAATTCATTTAAACCCAAAAGTGATGGCCATAGCCATCCACTCACTAAACACTTTCAAAGCCAAAGAAGCCACAACCACCATTAGCCTTATGAATATAGTAGCAAGAAGAGAAATGGATTTGACAGTTTCTTCTTTTCTTCTTCTTCTACTTCTTCATCTTCATCTCTTCATCATTCTCACTCATTCATTTCTTCATTCATGAAATCTCAACTTTATATTGCAAGCTTCTGCTATTTACCCTGCAAAACCAGTAAGAAGCAATTGAAACCAAACAATCATTGGCTCATAATATTGAAGCATGAAGCCACTGACCCCTTTGAGAGAAGTCGATGAGCTGATCAGTTTCTTTATTTGGAGTTTGGGTGTTTAGGATCGTCTTCATTTCATGGCTTGGAGGGATACTGAGCCATGTGGTTAACCGGGAAGAAGGAGAAGCAGTGCAGAGCAAGAAAGCTCAAGCACTCAGAAGCAGGAGTTTGGGTGTTTGAGAGAAGCTAGTTTTTTTGCTGATGTTTTCTTCATTGATTTCTCTCATACACAATCCCACAAAGATCAGTATTTTTGCTCTGTTAATTAACCATGTTGGAAAAGAAACTAAAGAACAAGAAAATTCACATACAGAGTAAGAAAGTAGCCAGCTGCCCCAAGAATGTTTTTCTGTCTTATACATAGATGTACTGATTTCAGAAGTTGGTGAACGTATATGCACTAAAACAAAAACAAACAAAAAAAACTAAAATAAAATATTGTCAGCGAGAATTTCCCAGTACCTTCTGCTAATTCTTTCTATCTCCATTTTCTTAATGAAGAAGAAAGTTGGAAGCTTTTCTCAAAGAGGGTGTTTCGGGGAGAAGGCGTGCCTTCCGATCTAGAGCTATTAGGTAAGCAAATGATAAAAAGTTGTGGTGGCTTGCCAATATCCATTATGGTGCTTGCAGGAATTCTTGCAAACAAGAAGAAGTCATGCCGAGAATGGTCTAAGGTCATAGGTCATGTAAACCCGTGTCTCACTCAACTAGAAATACAAGTACATGATATAGTACTTAAACTCTGTTATGATAGCTTGCCTCCAAGATTGAGGCCATGCTTTATGTATTTTGGTATGTTTCCTGAAGACTACGAGATTCCTGTTAGATGCTTGATCCAACTATGGGTTGCTGAAGGATTCATTCATCCTTGCGATTCAAGAATCACAGAGGATGTTGCAGAGGATTACTTGGAATGAGCTAATTGATCGTAGGTCAATCCAAGTAGGGTGAAGGAGGAACGATAGGGGAATCAAGACATGTCACATACATGATCTTCTCAGAGAACTTTGCATATCGGAGAGTAAGCAGGAGAAGGCTTTTGAAGTTTGTAGCGATCTAAACATTTTCGAGCAATCCAAACCTCGCAAGCTATCCATTCAACGTAATATGTCCCATTTTTTTGGTTCAAGCAACAAAGACCTTTCAAGCACTCGTTTTGTGCTCTGCTTTGACCAAGTCTCCAACTGCAACCTTGATTCAAGTAAGTCAAAAAGGCTTGTGAAGTGGTTTCAGCTTGTTTGAGTGTTGGATCCAGGGCCTCTCATTTGGTGGGAGCTTAAGATCCCTACCAATATAAACATGTTAGTGCATTTGAGGTACTTAAGACTAGACCTGCAAACAAGCTTTTATAGTGGATTTGTTAGAGCGATTCCTAAATTCATATCCAATCTTTGGAATCTAGAAACTTTGGATTTGGGGCGTTCTAAATTTAGAATATCCATACCTTTCTCTAATGGGATGTGGAAGCTCAAAAGACTGAGATATCTCATACGGCTGGACCTGTGATTTTACCCAAGTTTCCAGATATTGAAAGTAAAACCATGTGGAATCTACAAACCCTATCTTGTGTTGCCATAAACAAAAAATCAACCATTGTGTCTCTTATAGGGAAAGGTGTATTCCCAAGGCTTAGGAGATTGGGGTTGCATTTGTGTGAGGATGACAAGCATAAACAAGGGGTTGGTCAAGTGTGGGAAGACCTTCCAAACCTAAATTATTTGAATTTATTGAAGATTTATGACTTTCCTGATATTCCCACATCTGCCAATGCCTTTCCTTCAAACCTTACCAAGCTAGCAATCTCTAGCACCAACTTAAATAACAATGTCATGAACACTATAGGGAGTCTTACCAACCTGAGAATCTTGAAAATTTGTTCTTGTAAGTTTAAAACAGCATCAAGGTCTGAGTTAGAGCTTTGTTGCCGTAAACGGTTCCCCCAAATAGAGGTATTTCAAATGAGATGTTTGAAGCTCCATCGCTGGGAATTAGGTACAAGTAAAAGGACCCTCTCAATTAGTGAAGGAGCAACTCCAAAGTCAACCCATGCGAGAT
Organism: Acacia confusa; assembly: GCA_037074495.1. NCBI lineage: Eukaryota > Viridiplantae > Streptophyta > Magnoliopsida > Fabales > Fabaceae > Acacia > Acacia confusa. The sequence continues at coordinate 6,064,842 of CM073504.1, read as the reverse complement.
GGATGCAATCTCATCATCTCTAAGGGTCGTTTTTTTAAAACTAAATCTCGAAAGGTTTATCAGATAACTCAAGAGTGTTCCTAAAAATGTATAGAATAACAAATATAGAAAGAGAGAATGAGTGAGTTGAAATGATGAGTTGTATTTATAATTTACAAAGCACATCTATTAATAGAGTGGTGATTATTGATAACTAATCTAGTTGGACTAACTTAATCAGTTATGGCTATCTAATTGTTTAAACTCTCTAACAATCTCCAGTTGACTTCTTGTGGAAGCAGTCAGCAGAGCCATGCACGCTTGCTTTTTTTTTAATATTTCTGTCATCATTAACCAAAAATGAAAAGAACTATTTCAATGAGCCCGTTTGAAGATTTTGAGGAGTGGTTTTGACATTTCATTTACGGAGTACAATGCTTATGTAATCTTCCACGTCCATGTCTTAGTTTGTACGAGTTGTTGCGTGTTCGTAAGTCTTTACAGATAAGGTAGAATGAGATTTTCTGATTTTTCTATGAAATGTTTTTACTCAAAACCATTACTTACTTTATTAACATTCTCAGTCTCTTTCTTCCTGACAAGTTCAAATTCCTAATTGAAGATTTGTATCTGCTCAGTCTTTTTCATTTCCTGAAAACACTGACTTAAACTTCTTCAAAACTTTCTATGTTGTTTTCTGGAGACCATTTCTTTATAAGATTAGAGTTAATTCAAGGTGGGATTCTCTGACAAAGCAGTTTCAACGTCTGACTCAACAATTTCCCTCTTCAAAGACCACACATGTCTGAGAGTTTAATTTCTTTGTGTAAAAAGTGGAGAAGGAGCAGAAATATTTCCTACAAAGAATAAGTGTAAATATATTTCCTAAAATTTCTCGAGTGTTTATAGTTTTTTAGGTGAGGTTTTTCCTTGATTTCTCTCATACACAATCCCTCAAAGACTAGTTTTGCTCTGTTAACATGTTGGAAAAGAAAGAGGAAGAAAATTCAGACAGAAAATAGGAAAGTAACAGCCCCAGGAATGCTCCGTTGTCTAGCACATATATGTACCAAGGCAAACTATTAAACTAGAGTGTGTAAAACATTACGTGTAAAACATTAAAAGATCAATTACTGTCCTAAAATCAAGAACACAGCTTTATAAGTTCAGCTTTACAAAAGAAAATTAAAAACTGACATTTCTTAAAGCACAAAAAATTCAGTTAAAACTAGGATCATGTGGTTAATCATCACTTAGCTTCAAACCAAGGTTAACAAAAATAGAGCCTTAATCACACTAGGTGAGGTTGGCTATATGATCAAACAATGCCATCAAGCTTTGTCAAAAACTAAATCTCAGGATAAATTATTAACAAGGAGATCTCGCTCAATAATCTCATTGACAATTTTTTTTTTTTTGTCTTCCTCTAACTCTTTTAATTGGGCACCAAACAATTTGATCTACCCTCCTACCGGTGCATCCAATGGCCTTCTTTGGCATTTGTACCTTCAAACCAAGGTACCAATACCAAAAACCAGATAAAGAAGTTAACTACATCAACACAACAACTACCATCAAAGGATGACAGACATTAAAGAGGGTTTGGTCAAGTTTGGGGAAATGCCTCCAACGCCTAAATTATCTTTGTACCTTGATAATTAACTTCTTTCCAAATTTTCCAACATCTGCCATTATCTAACTTTTGTTATTGCACTCCCTGATGAGCTCTAGTACTAAAGATGTAATGCCATGTCTTAGGTGTATTATGGCTCTCTGAACCACTGAAGATGAAACTCTAATGTCTATGCATAACATTTGTTATTTAGATATAAAAAATTCAATGACAGCTAATAAGCAAAGAACAGAACAGAACTTTGATTAGATTCTCATTATGAGAAACTGTTATTGAAAGCAAAAAAGGAAATGGGTGGTCACAATTCATTCATAAAGCTGCAATCCACAAAAACCCAGTAACTTGGTCAACCCAAATGTGATACCCATAGCTGCCAATCCTCCACACACAACCCTCACACATGATCTCAAAATGGGACTCTTTCCCAACACAGCTCCCACCAACCCAAATGTTGTGAGCGCCAAAGTAGCCACAATGGGAATCACCATTAGCCTTATCTTGTAATCTATTATGAATGCAGCAGAAAGCAGAGGAACCAAGGCTCCTATGCTAAATGACAATGCTGATGCAAATGCTGCTTGATATGGGTTTGGAAGCTTCATCTTCTCCATCAGCTTCTCTTCATCATTTCGATCACTCATTTCCCTCTTCATGTGTGCAACTTCAACTTCAAGCTGAGTGTACACTGACACGAACTCTCCAAATGCCATACTGCAAGCTCCTGCTATTGAACCTGCAAAACCAGAAAGCACCATGGATTTGGAATCTGTTTTAACAGCTCCTACACCCATCATCATTGCAGAGACTGAAACTAAACCATCATGGGCTCCCATTATTGCAGCACGAAGCCATTGAGCTCTCTGAGAATAGTCGAGCTGACCAGTTTCTTTGGTTGGAGTTTGGGTGGTTTGTTTATGATCATCTTCATAATCTGCTTCACTTGGTCTTGGAGCTACTCCTGCATGGTTGAGGGATACCAAGCCACCGGGTAAGACTGCAGCCATGGCACACAAGAAATCAGAATGACTCAGAAGAAAAATCAGAGATTAAGTGGCTTGAGCTTGCAGGAAAGAGAGTGGAGATTCAGGGATTTATAATGAGAAGGGATGAAAATTGTGGGGGATGAGTGTTATGAATGAAGTGATTAATTTATTTGTAGGTTTGTTTCTGGAGGCTTTCAAGGTTATACTATCAGCCAAATGATATTATTTCAGAGTTCTAAGCTTGGCCTCTCACAAAGGACAATAACCGAGTTATTCTAAAATAAATGAAGCTCACAATTATCTCAGTACTCATGTTTCACTATTAAATATCCCAAAAAGTAGTGTCTGTTTGTATGCATGAAGGAAAACTGTTTAGAATCAGAATATCTTGCTGAAGGAATATAGACTTATACAGTAATAATTATGAGTTTAATACCTATTGGATCAATGACAATAATCATATCAAACAATATTTTATGCAAAAACAAAATTAAGACGTTAATATTCTAATTGGGAGAAAGCTTCCTAATGAATTATTTGCATGTCTCGTTACTGCAGTTTGTGGTTGTGGGCATTGACTTGAGAGTTACACACGAAAGGAAAATTCCCTTTTGTTATTAATCAAAGCCTTATACGATGAAGCTTATTACTCTCTACATACAGTCTTAAATATATGATAGAATTGATTTTTTTTTTCTAAGAGATTAAAGAAGCTAAATAAATTAATTAATCATATCATATATTATCTATCCTTAGATTACAGATTAGTTTATTAATCAAATTAATTAGTTCAAAAAATATATATATAAATACTCTAAAGTAATTTAATTAGCTTCTTTAATTTTATCTAAAAAAATAAATTTTGTCTTGTATTTAGGATCTGAGGGAGTATAATTTAAGAATCAAGAAAGAACATGTATTGATTGTTTATATTTTTTTACAAGTATACCTTAATCTGATGGGATTAATATTTTTTAAATAAATAAATAAAAAAGAAAAAGACAAGAAAAAAAATAGATTTTAAAATTTTAAATCAGGTATTTCCCAAAAACTGAATTGTGAATTACTTATCAAATTTCGTTTTTTCCTATTACACTCCTAGTAACAAACCTAATTTAAGGTTTGTGATTTCAAAAAAAAAAAAAATCTGTCATGTCCCCAAGAAAAAATGATAAAGAATTATTTTTAATTTTTGCGAAATCAAGATTATGGCTAATGGAGATTAAAGGCTTTCAAACATTTATTCAACATGTGCTTAAAAATGCTTATTTGTGAGGCTTGCTCTGAATTTTGTTAGCATAATTGAATAACATCAGTTTATCCGAAGGAGAAAAGGCAGAAGAGAAGAGGCATCGTATATATAATATACTCATACAGTATTTAATATAAAACATATTTGAGAAGTTAATATTTGTCAATATTTCTCTAATTTACCCTTATTGACACTCCAATAATAATCAAAGAGACTAGTAGGAGAGAATTAAGGACAATTACTAAAGTGTTTTAGAAAATTCATTTCATATTGACTAATTTAACTAATTTCTTTAATCTAATTAAATTAGGTAAATATGTCTTATAATAAGGTCTTATAATAAGGACAGAAGGGGAGAACTTGTTTATCAACCAAATCGAATCATTCTTGCCTTTGCTCTTTGTCTAATTAAGCTCATTCAGCAATTCAGCAAAATATAGCTCTCCACTAATCAAATGCATGAAATGGATTCTTCTTCTTGATAATTTATGTACTCGAGTCTTTTTTGCTAATTTAGGGTTTAGGGTTTAGCTATAACATACATAAGTGCTCGAGTCTTCTTTGCTAATTTACAATTTACATTGCCTGCAACATATGATTTATTTAAAAACAAGCTTTTAGCTATAACAACCGTACACAAACTTTTCAACAGTAAGCTCACGCCTCCTCCTCACCCAAAAAAGGAGAAAGAAAAAGAAAAACCTGTATTTTAAAACCACCTAAACATGTCTAAAATCACACACTATCATTACAAAAGAAATAAAATAAACCTATGTGCACCGGTTATCAAATCAATAACTTCCATAACCTGTTGCATTCTGCTCTTTATGTCCAGGGGTTATAACATGAAGGCTAGATCCAGACTAAAATTAAATCTAAGAACCTCATGTTTAATAAAAGAATCAAAAACCCACAAATCTGTTCATAGCTACTAGTAATAACTAATAAACAGTATTGTCATCTTTGAACTTCTAGCCTGAATGAAATTGTATGCCTCGTTTCTACGTTATCGGGGTAACCAACAAAGAAATATCTCATATCCATTAACTAAATGAGGAAACAAAATAATTGAACAATCAAAATAAGCTTTCTATAAAAGAAAAGCTTAATATCAAACCATAAAAGCTTAATATCAAACCATAAAAGCTCTATCTTTTTGTCTACACATCCTTACAGGATCCTAAGATTCAGAATTCACATTGCCAGCATTCACTTCGTCAGATCTTATCTTTCAGTACAAGTAAACTGATCAATTGATTCATTATTGAAAGTAACAAACATTCAACTCTGATACAGCACCAGCACAATTTAAGCAACTATTGAACATAAGTGGATTTGCAGAATTGTAACTATGCATAATTACTCAGGTGGGCATGTTACAGAGAAGAATGTAAAAGACTACAAAAAACTTCAAACTGAAAGGAAGACAAACAGAAAGGGGGAAAAGTGGGTCCAACTTTTCAGAGACCAGAATTACATCTTAAAAAAGATCAATGATCTCTCACGCGAAGGTTATCTGCTTTACCTACTATTTCTGTAGCTTGTCAAGTCACACGCTATGAGACTTGGAACTGCAAGCAATCAAGCTAATCATCCAAGTTGAAAAAAAAAAAACAAAGAAGCCCAGTGCCTTCTGCTCCAGCAAGGTAAACCTTTGCACCCATTTTGATGTTGACATGTTACACGGCATCCCAGTCAGCTATACAAAAAAGGAGGGGGGGGGGGGACATGAATCAACATCAACAATTCAATATTAGTAAAATAAAAGAATAAACGATGATAACCAGAATAATAATTATTTATTTACAACAAAGTTGTCAAAGCTATATAAAATGTTTTCTAGGATCCCCACCCCATTCAATCTAATTATCAAGTCCCAAAGTCCTATTAGCTATTACATGCTCTGTGATTTTGATGACTTGAAATTTATCATATAATAGGTTATATATTGAACAAAAGAACAACACCAAATAAATAAAGCATAAATTTGCATGTTAAAATTAATTATCTTGCAGAATAGCCTACAACAGTGCAGTCAGCCAGTGCCAACCCGAGGGCCAAACCAGATACTTGCAAAAAAGGCCCACATGCAAACAGTCAACAAATTCATTCATCCTAACCAACATCGTTCAGCTTGTCAGACAGGTTAGCTTACCGACCCAATTACATTCTTTCAACATTTGCTTCCTAATAAGGAGCCTTTGGTAAACAATCTCAAGCATATCCAGGAAGAGGCTACAGACATTTTTAAGTAAGACATGGTACAAAAATATCAACAAATAGCCAGAAGTAGCAAGAAATATCAAATATGAGGATAAAAACGACAGCAACACAATTTCCATGTGTCGGAGTAAAAAGACTAAATGTTTGGCATGATGACAGGAAAAATATGAGCAGCAAAAGTACCAGAATGATTGTAACATATTAGGATGTCATTGTCAACAAGGATACAGAATAATAACACAATTTTTTAAGGAATTAACAAGGTGATAATTTCATAACTGCATAAGGAAGAAGAGATAAACTTCCTATACCTATGCCCTTTCATGTTGGCTCTTGGAATATGGACTTTCATAAGTAGATGCTTGCAAAGGAGCATGAAATGACTGAAATTATCCATTACATAATGTTCTCAATTCCCAAGAACAATTCAATGCAACCTCAGTAGCTGAGCCCTGACTCTCAAGATTAGTCTCATTCTTATTGTAGAGGAATTTTGGTTTACCATCTGAAATTGGTTTTGACCTATGAACTCTCCTACTATATTTCAAGAAAAAGCGGTCAGGCCATGCATTGCATCTTTCTTCCCCAGGCAACGCAGTCTCTTTATGTTTGTGATCAAGATTCAATCTACTATATTTCAAGAGAAAGCGGTCAGGCTGTCCATTGCATCTTTCTTCCCCACGAAATGCAGTCTCTGTCTGTTTGTGATCAAGATTCAATCTATTATACCCATTTAAGTTTATATGCTTGTCAGAACAACTTCCCTCCCCTTCCTTCATCAGCTCTTCCCCAATCTCTACTTTTGAATCACAATCAGCCATGCACTTGTCTTCTTTCGAACTGCTTCTCTTGTCACTCCCATCCATACAAACTGAAGGTTCTAGTACATATTTATGGGAGTCCCTGTACATGTTATCATCACTGGAAATTTCATGCTTCAAGAAATCAATTGAATTGCTTTCATTAGACCTCGCACAAGGTGAATCAGAACTAGAAGTGCCCACCTTTAGAGTATCAAAGTAACTTGAATTAAATAAGGAGCAACTAGATGGAGAGCTACTCATGGACGGATACAACTCAACAACCTTATCAGCACTCACTTTGAGGCGCTCATTTAAACTGTTCTCATCTCCGCTTCCTACTAAACTTAAAGCACTATTTGCAACAACAAACGCTCTTCTAGCAACCTCAGCCTTCTTTCCCGCCTCCTCTCTAGCCCTAGCAGCCGCCTTAACCTTCTTCCCTACCGCAAGATTTGCATCCATAACCACATTCTCCAATGAAACCGCCGAATTTCCATCATCTGAAACCCTAGAAGCCTCCTTTTCTAATACAATCGCACCCTTTTTCTTAACCTTCTCAGTCTTCATTCTTTTTCTTGAAAGAGCCACCGATTGGGGAACCCAACAATCCACACAAACAGAAAATTCCGACCCGGAACAAGCATAAGACCATGGAGGAGTGTATTTATACTTGGAAAAACACTTTTTATGAACAGAATGCTGACATTGCTCACAAAGAAAACAATCCGCAGACGATTCGGAAAAACAATACGTGCACATTTTTGAAGATTTAATGGATAAAAGACATTTTTTGCAGAGAAGAACTATGCGCCACTCGCTATTAAGGACGTGGAGTTTCTTCTTACCGGTGCAAGCGTCAACTATGAAGCCACAGGCATGGCATTTGTTCAAACTGGGCAAATCCCTAGTTTTCTTTTGCGATTGTAATGGGTTTTCAGGTTCTTCAGGGCCTTCAGATTTCTTGATGGGACTTTGTCGATGTTGGGCTACTCGTTTCTCCGGTTGAAGCAGCTTCATCATCTAGGAAGTTCCGATAACATCGATCATTACTTGAGGCCTAATCTGGCTTCGGGAGAGACGAATTGTCAAGGAGGGCTGGGCACAAGGTCTTATCCGAAGGATTGAAATCCTTATGTGATTAGGGTTAAATTTCCTTTTACACAATTCAAAAGCAGTTGAACGTTTAACGGTCACGCCCTCGAACGCGAGTGGGATTCCATCGAGTTTGATTCAAAAATCAAGAAATCAACGGAATCAACAAGACTAAAACCAAAGAATGAAATAACAAGAATCGTCCAGGCCAAAAAAAGAAAAAAACAAAAAACAAACATTAATCGTAGAGAATAAAAGAATAAAATAAAGAACGGGAAAACAAGGAGAAAACACTAAGCATTGTATTTTTTTCCCCTCGGGCAACAAAAACAAAAAGGCATTTAACCTTTTTCTCCCAATGCTTATCAGTAGCCATTAACAAAATTAGTCTCGGTTTAATTAACAAAGAAATTGGATACTTTTACCAAACAGAGAGGGTTGAATCCTGGAATTCATCAAAGTGCTAGAGAAGCATCGGTGCATAAGTAAACGCCTAAAGGTAATAAATGACTCCTATTACCTAACATTGGTATCACCTAAGAGGAAGGAAAACTACATCATGCTCTTGGATTGTAGATGAGTCCAATCCATTTTCTAAAACAATTACTCTCTCTTATCATTATTACAAGTCACCAACTAACAATTTCTCAAACCAATAAAAGCAATTAAAGTCTAAAGTTGTTATAAAATTTAAGTTATTTCCAATATTACTCATACTAATTACTCTAAACTCTAGAATGATATTAATTATTACTCTCACCCAATATCCATATTAATTATTGGCATACATGGAAAAAAAATAATAATTAATGCTTCTTAAAAATAAGCAAGTGTCTTATAAAAATGATCAATTGTACTTACTAGTTAATGTCTTGTAATAATAACCAGAAAAAATAGCTTCTTATTTCTCAACATAATTAAGTGTCTAGGCCTCCAAGAGTTTGGGTTCGATATGATAGGGGCCCATTTGGTACAATGAAATTGAGCCCTATGGAAATCGAAATGGAGGCCAATTCCATACTTTGAGCAGGTTTGGTATAATGGAATTAGAAGGAAAAAGATTACATTTCCATGTGGAAGCCAATTGGTGCTGACCGGGGTCAATGAGAGTTGACACAGATGGTAAGGGTTTCAAGACTAGGCCCTTGGATCGTGGGTTCAGTCCCCTCTGCCGTTGCTGAGACTCCTTTAGTAGGCTATCTTCTTAAGTTCCCAGTAAGTGCTTATAGAGCCCAGGGCCGTGCCCTGACCTTAATGGGGACTGGTGTCGAGCCCTTCCAAAACTTTTTTGTATCAAAAAAAAAAATTGGTGCTGACCACGTTCAACTTTGACCGTTAAATTTCCAGATTTGCAACTTTGTCGACCCCTTAGATTTTCTTCGATTTTGTAGATATGTTCAAGTTTTATGTGATATAGCTTTTGTGATTTGTACTTCTCATATACACTCTGAATTTTGTTGCTTGTAGTTTCAATTTTTGATGCTTTGTTTATGGTTGCCGAAGGTAAAGGTGGTGGCTGGAAGTTTCATAGAAGAGGAAGGCTGAAGTCTTTTTTATTTTTTTTGTTTAAGAAAATAATAATTGGGGCATTTTAGTCTTTTGATATAAAAATTAAGTCTCATTTCCACGACATACCAAACGTACTTTTAAACTTCATTTTCACTTCCATCTCCGTTTTTATCAAAATCAATTTCTAACATACCAAACGCCCGATAGTGTCTTTTTGGAAGAATTACTGGGACGAGGAATATAATCACTACAGTAGTTTGACAAATAAGCAACATAAACTCATCATTTCTTACACCAGAAACTGTCTTTACATACTGTTCACTTGTTTTAAAACTTTTTTGTGATTATATTTCTTCATTGGAATCTCAGTAATTCTCTCTGTCCTTGGGATTTTGCTGTTCGAACGAGGGCCTTCTCCTCTGTTTGGAATCCTGTATGTAGTCTTCGGGTGATAGATTGTTTTCATTTCCTCAGTTGTTACATTTACATGTACTTTCAGAATTTAAATGAATAGTCCATGTTATATCAAAAATAAATAAATGAATAGTCCATGTGTAAATGCAGATATTGATACCGCCATCAACGATCCAATTTAAATGCTACATTTGAAATAAACGTGCATTTATCAATAGAAAATTGGTCATTTGATAGCCTTCAAGTTTTAGGGGGATGACTTTGAATTGAACAAGTGCACGATGGAAAACAGAACAAGATCAGAATTCCGATATTACAACAAACCCACTTATTCAAAACGTCAGAATCATCAATTACCAGAAACTCAATATTGGATCCAACATTCCAAACTCAAAAACTTTCAAGAGGTACAATTTGACAGGATTTTATTAATCAGGATCTTAGGTTACCCAGTTTTTAAAAAATCTAGTAGCAACCCAAATCAAGTGTCCGGGGGTAGTTATTTGGGAATCAAAATCTTGCGAAGATGATGATCATATATTACCGCCAAAGTCTCTCCTCTTACCTCAGTTTGGAGAATATCTTTGTTGCAGCCTGCATCGTTGGATCAAAGTTTAGTACAGATTAACTAAGCATAAGACGAATAATTTGATAATTGTGTAATCAAGTAATACATACACATTTGTCAACACATGACCAGTAATCAAAATATTGCCCGGTACAGTGTTTGTGACCGGAATCGTCACCTTCGATCCTTTTAATGCATGCCTGTAGCAGCAAGTAGAAGGATTACTTAACAGCAATCATCATTATGATAGTTCAACTGTTCAACTACCCATGTTTCACCATGCAGGCCAACGTTACTAGTCAGATTACTTGACAACAACAAGAAGAAGCAGCCTTATCCCACCAAAAGGGATCAACTGCATGAATCACACAATGCTATTGTACTCTATTCATGACCAATGACCAAATCTTTAGAGTTTAGACAATCCCACTCAATAATTGTTACTTTAAAGCAAAGTAACAATTACATTTGAATAAATAGAAAATAAGAAAGAATGAAGGATTAACATCGCTTTTTAATTGTTACTTTGATACGTCCTCCGGTCCTAACATAAGACATAATTAGAAAGTTGATCTTAGTCCTAAATATAAGACAAAGTTTTCATATTTGTCAACATTTTCCTAATTTACCACTATTGATGCTCTCTCAACAATGATTGAGGAGAAGAGGGAAGGAGGGAGGAATGTGACTAAGGTATTTTAGAAAATACATTTCATATTAACTAACTTAACTAACTTCCTCAATCTAATCAAATTAGGTAAATATGTCTTATATTAACGACAGGAGGGCGTACTCTATAGCAAGAGTTCAAGAATTTCATTTCTTTGGCAAGGTTTCCTCCTTTTATATTCTACAGAAAAAACAAACCTTCTTTGTATTATTTGAATGGGGAGTTGGAATTCTTTTCTATATCCGAGTAAAGCAATGAATAACATCACATGTATCATAAGAGCGTGAATAAGATGATACATTTAGCAATTTGGCAATCCAAATTTCCAATTTTACTTACTTCAGAGTCTTCAACAAATACGCAACAGGAATGTTTGAAAAAGTGAAGCCTCAAAGGGTAAGGGTAAGATCATGGGTTTGCTTTGCTCACAATAATATTTATATGAAACAGAAACTACATTGAGGTAATTACGATAAATTATATTAGTTGAATAACTTTGTATATCATATAGTTCTTTGTAGCTTAAAGGAGTTATTATTTTAAGTTCCCAAGGAAGGGCCTTAATTACCAAGAATTCTCTAATGACAATTGGGGAGCATGCAATGACAAATTCCAATGTAAGAAATGACAACACCCCATTGTCATTGGGATTTCTTAGTAATTAATTCCCTTCCTTGCAACCTCATAGCAAATTCCCTTGGCTCAAAATTTGACACTCGTCTTCTTTGCTGACACACCGTCACCTAGCACCAAATGATTCTAAATTGGGAGCTTAAAAAAGACCACTTTGCAATTTAGCATGAGAAAATTAACTAACAAATAATAGTAAAATCAAATAACAGTTATTCAGTAAGAAGCTAAAGCAAATCATGTTGACTCAAAAGGAATGTAATTCAAAATACAACCTGATAGTCAATTAAAGGTTTCACGCACTTTGGTTTGCAAGAGTCCTCATAATATCTCTTCTGATCAACAGGTTCTTCGTCAGCCCTGAATTTACAAGACAACAAATTATGAGTCTCTGAGACTGGTAGAAAAGTCATCTAAAAACCAAATAAAAAACAATTTGAGCAGTCAAATTGCAAAATACGTAATGATCATAAGATACCATCCTAAACTTTTCACATTCTCAAAACCATGACAATACTCTGACTCTAAGCCTCTAACAGCAGAATTCAGCATCCACAAAGCCTTAGAAATCAAATATATTGAAATTTATCCAAAGCTTCTTTTGCCTGAGCTGAGTGTAGCAGAAAATACAACGAACCCAAATTCAATATGGTGGCTTCCCAAGGGTTTAGTGGATCACTTCCAAAAATGGAGGAGCAGAACCCAATTCATTTGCCAAATTAAAATTAGAAAATCAGATTAATATTAATACTCCTCCGGTCCCTGATATAAGACTTTGGGGAGTTGGTTTTGGTCTTAAATATAAGACATACTATTTGTACTTTTCAATCTTTTCTTAATTTGTCTTCAATGATGCTCCTCAAGAATAGTAGGAGACAAGAAGAGGAAATTAAGAAAGATAATTGAAGTGTTTTAGAAAATACTTGTCATCCTAACCAACTTAACTTTAATCTAATCAAATTAAATAAATATGCCTTATATATATATTAAGTAGTAGTATACAACGAATGATAAGTGCACAAATTTACGGCAACCAACGGAAGGGGTTAAACATATAACCAGAACCCAATATCAGCAACTGCCAAGAAATGCAAAGGAAGAAGCTTCGTTAAAAGCTAAGTCAGAAAATCAAGGATCAACAACAACAAAAACAAAAACCCAACATATGTATCCGAGCCTTTAATTCATAGAAGATCAATTTTTCATTTATTGAGCAGGAATGAAGCCTGTGCGGAGGAGTGCAAAAAGTGTTTCAAAATCAGCATCACCATCTATTTATTGGATATATAGGATAATATAACAGAACATCCCAAAAAAAGATCAAATTGCAGCAACCCTAGATAGGCAAAACGCTACTACAAGAAGCATTGCGTTCAAACAACGATCAATATAGATCTGATTCAGATGAGAAAAGAAAAGAAAGGAGAAAAGTTTGAAGCGTACATTGCAAGTAGAATCACAGCGAAGAGATCTTGAAATGGTGGTGGTCTCACACGGCCTTCTACGATGTTTTGGTTCAGCCAAGCATGAGTTTCGGATCAAGCGGGACGAAGACGTCAGCGGCGTGGATACGGGTCGACCCGATTTCAGAATTTGGTGCATAAAAAATTTAACAGAAAAATATGAAATTCTATTGGATTAAGGTGCAAAAATACATATATGTTTTTCTTCCAGGAGCGCCCAGCATCATATGTTTTTTTTTGTGTAAAAATACACACGCCGTTAGATTTTAGGAGCAAAAATACCACTTCCGTTAGTTGACTGCTTGTTGACCGTTAACTGACCGTTAACCATGGTGAAATTACCTTTTTGCCCTTAGTTTAAAATAATTAAAAAATAAAAGGGTTAAGGGCTTAAGGTCAAAAAGGTAATTTCACCATGGTTAACGGTCAGTTAACGGTCAACTAACGGAAATGGTATTTTTACTCCTAAAACCTAACAGCGTGTGTATTTTTGCACCAGAAAAAAACATATGGTGCTGGGTGCTCCTGAAGGAAAAACATATGTGTATTTTTGCACCTTAACTCTTCTATATTTTTATCAACATGCACGAGCTGAAGGTCTGAAGGTCGCGTGTTCGATCCACGCTCTTCGCAATTATATTTTTAAAATGTCCTGCCAGACAATGTATTTTGAAGCAGTGCCAGAGCAATTGAAGATGATGAACTGCTTTTCGATACAGAGGATTTCTAACAAAGTTAATAATCCAACATAAAGCTCGATGATACAAAATTAGAAATATGTTGGGCTTTGAATTTCTCTTTTGCCACTTGAACTGCTGTAATGGCAAAACCTGAATCTATTATGCTTCTTTTTTTTTTATACACATAGTAGGGGAGGGTGGGCAAAGTTCGAACAAACATAGGGGAGAGGAGTCAAGCTCTCATGCCACTGCGTTACTAAGGTGCTGGCTGTTATGCTTCTTTAATAAGATGAGAGAACAACAATTGTGAGTCATTCATTATACATGAGAAATATGTAGATGAGGTGTAATTGTAGGCAACTTGAAATGCAACTCATGGTAACTAGAGCAAAAGCCGAATTTTAAGGAACTAAGAATTTATCGGACCCTTCGCATTTGTAAGTTCAGTGATTGAAGAGTCGGACTTCTCTCAATAAGAGAGAGAGTATAATTCCTGAAAATATTACAGTGTTTGAGAAAACATCACCATACCCTGATATTAACCTTTGATCCACATGGGCCATCCTTAAAAAGGTAAGAAAAGGTTCAAGATGATATGTTCAAACTCGAATAGACGCCTATCATTAGATTGGATTGAGCCCAAACCTCTTCCTAAATTTTTTTTATAAAAAATCTAAGAAGCAAATGTGGGGAGTACAATATTCCTTTTTTGCATACTATATTATTCAAAATAATAATTCCATGTAATAACCAATCAAATCCCATCCTTATGAAGTTGACTTAAGATACACTTAAGCCACAACGAAAAACTGGAAAATTTGTAATCAAATAATTTAATTGACAAACGTCCAAGCCACAAACATCACACACAAGGAACAAACTTTCCATGGGACCAAAACGTTACACGATGGGAAAGAAATAGATTAATGATTCAATAATAATAAAATATGTTTTCATCAAAATATATAAGTGAAGCATACGTGGAGATAATTACTTAATTTCAAGTTGATCTTCTTTTTATCACTTGTCCATTTCATTCATAAATTGCCTAGAATATAATTATGCCTCTCCACGTGTAATACTTAGCCGGTTGATGACTCCTTCAAAATTTAGTTACTTTTGAACAAGACTTGACTGACTTTCATTCAATAGGTTATTTTTTTTAATTTTATTGTTGATTATTTTAGTATACTACATATTATTTTTTAATTAGTTAAATCATAGGAGTACTTGTTTTTTAATTTTATTACCGAATTTTTAAATAAAAACATAATTCAAAAAATTAAATCAAATTATATTGCCTACAATTATTTTATATTGCATGGAAAAAAGTTTTACTCTTTTTGAATTTTAAATTTTTTCAAATAAATTTAATGCTATTAACTCATTTATTATTTTTTTAATAAGATGTGACCCGGCAGTGGCTTACTTAGATATATTGTCCAATTCCAAGTGTCATATATACCTAAACTTTTTGACCTGGTTCATACTAAGTAAGAGATTCTAAACAATCAAAATTGACAAAGTTTTTAAAAAAATTGGAAAAATCACACTCAGAGAATTTTTAGTAACATAAAAATCATTTTGACAATATAAGAAGTTATTTTTATAACGAGATTTTTATAAAAACATTTTAACAACTAATAAAACCATTTTAACAATATGAAAAGTCATTTTGATAACGGAACCTTTTTTTGTAAGGGGAATTCCATAACTTATTCATAATTAATCACAAAAGAATCCCTAGTAAGAGGAATTTGGTAGGAGATTTTTTTGTAATTAATTCTATACCTTGGGACTTGAGAGTGATTTTCCCTTTTCTCTATCTAACCTTTCATCTCCTCTCCCTCTCTCTTTCAAAAAAAGTGATGACGTGGAGATAAAGAGTTAGATGAAAATAATTTTCCTTATCTAATCAACAAATTATTACTGCCATGTTAGAGAAATACTTACATATTTTAGAAGTACTTTGTCATCTACTACTCAAACACTTTTTGCACCCTTTCGACCCCCCCAAAAAAAAAAAAATTGCCATTTTTAGTCAAGGGTCTGACATCCTTTCCCCATGTGTTTAAGTAGTTGATGATATCATATTCTTGGAGAATGTAAGTATTTCTCTTTAAAGGTTTCTTAGATATTCATTTCATCCTCTCATATCACCTTTTTCAGTCAAAAATTCAAACAAACAATCAATTATGATCGATGTGTATTTTTACACGTATTTTAAAAATTCATAATTAATTTTGTCCCTAAAAAAAATTTGTGTAGGGTGCATTTTTAGGAAAATCTTATATGTATTTTTTTTTACCTTGACACTTAAAAATTAAAATAAACAATCAATTAACGGTCAATATGTAGTTTTGCATATATTTTGAAGTTTATATAGTTATATTTACTTCTAAAAAAACACTTGGTATTCGACACATTTTTGGAAAACTCTCTTGTGTAGTTTTGTACCTTTACCTTTTCAAATTCTTACTAACATATTTTTGAAATGTAATATTCTCTCCGGTCATAAATAAAAATACAAAGTTTGTAGTGCAAATTCTCATGTTTAGTGTAATACTCCATTTGGTCCTGAATAATGTACTACACACTTTACCCTATATTTGGGACCAAAGCTAATATATTAATCGGAAAAAGATTGAAAAATACTGTTAAAATTGGTAAAAGATAGATAAGTATGTTAAATTTTAATAATTGCAACGGGACTAATTTGAAATTTTGAAATGTTGAAAATTTTGAGAAATTACCTAACTATCTTTAGTTTTTTTAAAATAAAAAATCCCCAACCCTTTCATCATCGTAGGTTGTCAGTCACTGGAGTTCTAGTGACCTTACCGATGACCGACAACTAGAGCTCGGACGGTCTCTCTCTCTCTCTCTCTCTCTCTCTCACACACACACACACACACACACACACACACACACATATTGAAATTTTCAAGTAAAAGTGGTCAATATAAATACTTGAATTGTTAATTTAGATACAAAAGTTGTAAATAGAGTTGATTGAAGCTCATGGAGTCTCATTTTATTTTATTTTTTAAAAATAAAAGTCGTTAATATAAATACTTGAGTTATTAATATGGATCTAAAGTCATAAATAACGTTGGCCAGGGCGCTCTGATGGTCTCTTATTGTTTTGGATTTCTCAAGAAAAAGTCATCAATTATTAATGTGGATACTAAAGTTATAAATAAGGTCGATCAGAGCTTCGACAGTGTTATATATCTTTTTGAAATTTTCAAGTAATTATTGAAACAACACGGATACTTGAGTCGTTAATATGAATATTAAAATTATAAATCTAGTTGACGAGAGCTCCAATACTAGCAAAGGGTAGAGGTTTCTTACTAAACAAATTAAGAGTAGTTAAGTAAATTTTCAAATTTTACAATATTTCAAAATTTTAAATCAATCCTTTTAAAATTTTTGAAATTCAATCAACTTATTTATCTTTTGTCAATTTTGACAGTATTGTTTCTTTTTTTTTTTTTTTACATTAATTTGTAGTAAGAATTTTTTTAAAAAAAAATTCAAACGAACAGATCAGAACCATTGAACACTTCAGATCGAGTTCAAACTTCAAAGCAGCGCCGAACATTCAAGAACTGGAAGTGGTCTACACTCCATACTCACTGGGGCCCACATCAATAGCCGCACTTGCTGTCGTGGCATTCCCGGCTGATACCTTGTTTGGATTCCAACATTCACTTTCCGCGGAAAATGTCTCGCCGCTCTTTTCTCTTCCTTGTTGGTTCCAAAACACAAGTCCGCTCAATTTCCTTCGCGATCCCACGTTCACCTTTCCTGATCGCTCGGGATATGTTTTCCTTCCAAACCAAACACCACCGAGTCATCACCCAAAGCATATTTCAAACTACATTTGGCTTTCATTTCACTCGCATTTCAATGTCATTTAGCTCTCTGCCCAATGCTTGGGGAATATAAAGCCCATCTGATTCTCTTCCTTCAATTACTCTCGTGCTGCCGCTCCCTCTTCACCGTGTTGCTCCCTCGACCGTCCCAAACCTGTGAACCAGTGACTTCGAGTTCTGTTCTAAGAAGGTAAGTTTGGATCTTCTTTATATTTTTTCGGTGAATTTTACTATGCTTGAATTCAGCTTGTACTGTTGCTTTTTGTTGAGTTGTTCGTCTCCTGGATCCGTAATTCTTAGCTGTGTTTTCTGTTCTATTTTGTTGATAGAAAATCTTCCGATCTTTACTTGCTTTAGCTGATCAAGATCTATTCTGTCACTGTAATTTGGTTTGGTCTGATTTGATTCCCACTGGATTTGATGCAAGATTTCTCTCATGAAGTTGATTTGAATTTTTTTGCCTTTTTTTGAATATTCCTGGATGATCAATTCATCGATGATTTATTAATTTGCCGATGAAGGTGTTAAATGTTTTATTACTAAATTTTATGGGTTTTGTGGATGCATACTGGTTCGCGCACTGCTGATCTTTGAGCTTCTGGGGCTTTCTTTCAAATTTTGATGGAGTTGCCCAGTCATGGTGTTATGTGAAGTGAAACTCAGTGGTTTTGCTTCTTATTTGTTTAAAAGTGTGTTGCAAAAAATTGTGTTTTGGGGAACTAGCGTCTTTGGCAATTTAAATTAAATGCATTGGTATTACAAATTTACAATTTTGTAGCAAAAGCCTCTATCAGGGTCTCTCGAATTGCCCACCACCTGCCTAATTCTCGGAAAAGAAGTTTTGATTCTTGCACATTCTAATGATTATTAATCGTAGTTCTACTTATGGTCGTTTATATTTTGTGCACATCATAGAAGATGGCTGACGCTGAGGACATTCAACCTCTTGTTGTTGACAATGGAACTGGAATGGTCAAGGTTAGCAAACTAGTTGAGCTAGAATGTAAAGATATTTTTTAAATAGAAAATGATTAGAAGTTGTGCTTAGTTGCACTTTACTTTGCACCTCTTCCATTCTCAGTCGATGTTGGCTAATTTTGCAATTAAAAAAAAAAAAAAACTTTTGCCTTGGTGCCTACGTACTATGAACTATAATTGTTTTCAACCATTTGTCTCCTAATTTTCACTTGGCTCGTGCTTGACTTATCTTTTCTGAATGCTTGCAGGCTGGTTTTGCTGGTGATGATGCCCCAAGGGCAGTTTTCCCCAGCATTGTTGGACGACCTCGTCACACTGGTGTTATGGTTGGGATGGGTCAGAAGGATGCTTATGTGGGTGATGAAGCCCAATCAAAAAGAGGTATACTTACCTTGAAGTATCCCATAGAGCATGGCATAGTCAGCAACTGGGATGATATGGAGAAGATTTGGCATCACACATTTTACAATGAGCTTCGTGTTGCTCCTGAAGAGCACCCAGTACTTCTTACTGAGGCACCACTCAATCCCAAGGCTAACAGAGAGAAGATGACCCAAATTATGTTTGAGACTTTCAATGTGCCTGCTATGTATGTCGCTATCCAGGCCGTCTTGTCTCTCTATGCTAGTGGACGTACAACAGGTGTGTTATTGATGTGGATTTTGCTTTATATATGTAGCATGGTAACTTGGATTAGTTACAGAAAAAAAATTTTGAAACATGAAAACCTTGTTCACAAGCATTTGGAGTTCATATGATTCCTTTTTATCAATCTTTATGACTAGCCTTATATTTTCTTCCATGTTTTTGTGTTGGTTATGTAAACAGGTATTGTGCTTGATTCTGGTGATGGTGTGAGCCACACGGTACCCATATATGAAGGGTATGCTCTCCCTCATGCGATTCTTCGGTTGGACCTTGCTGGTCGTGATTTAACTGAGTACTTGATGAAAATTCTTACGGAGAGAGGTTACTCTTTCACCACCTCTGCCGAACGGGAAATTGTACGTGATGTGAAGGAGAAATTAGCATATGTCGCCCTCGATTTTGAACAAGAATTGGAGACTGCTAAGAGTAGTTCGGCAGTGGAGAAGAGTTATGAATTGCCTGATGGACAAGTCATTACCATAGGGGCTGAGAGGTTCCGATGCCCAGAAGTACTCTTCCAACCATCACTAATTGGTATGGAGGCTACTGGAATCCATGAAACTACATACAACTCCATCATGAAATGTGATGTTGATATTAGGAAGGATCTGTATGGAAATATTGTGCTCAGTGGTGGTTCAACCATGTTCCCTGGAATCGCCGATCGTATGAGCAAGGAAATCACTGCTCTTGCTCCAAGCAGCATGAAAATCAAGGTGGTCGCACCTCCTGAGAGGAAGTACAGTGTTTGGATTGGTGGATCTATCTTGGCATCACTCAGCACTTTCCAACAGGTTGGCTGTTGTTTTCTTCCTTTCCCAATGTGTTTTGAGTAGTAGCAACTAGAATGGATTCATTCATGACCGTCATTGTGTGCTTTGCTGATTTTCTTTTTTATGCAGATGTGGATCTCAAAGGGTGAGTATGATGAATCTGGTCCAGCTATTGTCCACAGGAAGTGCTTCTAAGTCGAGTCGAGTGGAGAAGGATGGTGTCCAAGTTCTTCACCCAGTCTGGTTTCATATTTCACTAGTCAAGTTTGGGTGACTTGTCGATGCGTTGGCTTTTTAATAGAGGAGATATATCTAGTGGAATGGATGATTGGGTTTGTAAGTTGAGTATGTTAAATGTTTTTTCATTAGGTCCTTAGAAGCCAGACTTTTATGCAATTGGTACTTTTGTAGGTTCTGTCTATTTTTTTTTTTTTTGCCTTTCAACCTTTTTTTTAAATGGTTTGGTTATCATATGAATTTAGGTGCCTTGAGTTTGGAGGACTACAAGTTTTGTTATCATCTCCAAGATGGGGATTTTTGAGTCAGTTCTGTTTATATTAAATTATTAAATTGTATGCTTAATGGGATTTTTAAGTTTGCTATGATTGGTTTGTCTCTCTTTTTGTTCGATGTTATTTCTCTCCTCCCTGTGATTAAATCCTATTTGGATTCTCATTGGCTGTGAATGCTTTTTAATGAAAGATTCTCTCTATTGTTTATATGAACTGATTTACTATAATGGGCTAACAGTATGATGTTACTGTGAGATCGGTATTTCTGTAGATGGAGATTCTTGTTTTTTGAAACGTACGTTGCATTTTCTTAATTATTATTCAAAACTCATCACTGAGATCAAATGTGTCCGTTGGTAGAATTATTATTGCTACTCCCATTGAACAATGTAATAATTACAGTAAGAATTACTACTATTTATTGGGTTAATATGTAATTTTTCTAATGAAGTATTTCTCGGTAATTTTACCCAAAAAAAGAAGAAATATTTCTCGGTAAATTTTGGAAGTGGGAAAGATACTACTCGGAAGAAAATATTTAATGGTTTGCAAATTCACTAAAATGTTGGTGTTTCTCAAATTTTGTTGGGATTTTCTTCTCATGATTTAATTTAATTTTTTATAAGATAATTTATGATTCTATATACGATATATAATGTCAATATTTTGAATCACTAGTAATATGATCATATACTTGTCAATTTTCCTTTGTAAAATTTTCTTTACACATTGATATTATTATATCATATATCACCTTATGACACCTAAATTTATAATCAATAATTACAAAATATTCATTGTAACAAAATATAAAAAGCACATATATAATAACCAAATATTCGCATCTACATAATAACAAAATATTCTCACCTTAAGTCACTAAATTAATAATCATCATTAACATCATTCAACTCCTAAGTTTGAGACATTTAGAAAGAAAGTAGAGCACTAGGAGGAAAAGTAAAAGAACTAGGAGCAACATGATCATCGTTTAAAGATGGAGTCCCGGCAACATCATCATTACTTGTATCTAAAATAAATAGAATTATTAATAGTTATGTAAAAAACATAGTATATTATTGTATGTTGAAATGAATAGAATTATTAATAGTTATGTAAAAAAAACATAGTTATATTCTTGTATGTATGAATATAATTTTAAATAAAATATAGTTAGGAACCTCCAAAATCCATTGTCATTTGTTCAAGTCAAAGATTTGCTGATTCTACGTTATCAAATTCTAGAGTTAGATCTTCTTTAAGCATTCAAAAGTTTAGTTTATCAATTGATTCATAATTAATGAGATCATAATTGAAGATTTGTCGCATTATCAAATTCGGGAGTTGGATCTTCTTCAAGCACCCAAAAGTCTAGTTTATCAATTGATTTATAATCAATGGGTCATAATTCTCTTTATTCTTTTTCAATTGATTCATACAATGCTAACATGATAGAAGATCAACAGTAATGAAATGTATATTACTATATTCAATTAAACTATAAAACAATCGTTTAAAAATCATGACTTTTAAGATTATATAAACTTTAACCTCATATTATAGTTTGTGAAAATCAAATCATCAAGCCTTTGATGCTCCAATATATTTCTTCTTTTAGTATCGATACGCTCAAATATGCTCCAATTTCTTTGACAGCAAAAAGAAGTTTGGCTAAAAACACATATAGCAATTTGTTGTAATTTCAGTGTTGAACCCCCTAGTACAGCCACCACTCATCTACAAAATAAAATAATAGACATTTAGTATGTATTAATAATCATAATATGTGCTTTAAAATATGAAATTTAATATATTTACTAGGGACTCGTTTTTAAGTTATTTTTTCATATGAAACTTTGTCAAATGATCCTTTATGTTCACAATAAATAGCAATTGGTTGCATCATTGTAACATAATGATCAGTATTGTCAGATGAGTTTGCCTCAAACAAATTGACCGCAACATCCATTAGTCTATACTTTTTAACAAAGTCAGGACTATTCAAGAATGTGGGATTCAACATATATGCCACTGCATGAAGTTCATTTTTCAAATGCTTATCCCAATGACTTTGAATAATATTCATGTAGGGCTTGTATAGTTCCTTGATTACATTTTTAGCTTTTTGCATGTCTTCATAGATATAAGACATTGGAGATTTCTCAACCAAATCAACAATCCTCTATAATCTTATCAACGAAGACATAAGTCTCACAACTTCAAAGCAATCGCTCAAGAACCGATGGTCTAGAATGATTGTACTGAAGTTTTCCCAGCTCCAGTGCTTGTTAATTTGTGGTGCACAAAATGCTGATTAATAACCAAAGGATGTAAGTCATGTTTGTGCGAATACATGCTATGAACGGTGATGAATGTGGTGGCAAATCTTAATGCACCAGGATGAACAATTTCCTTCCAACCCGTTCTTTTCCTTAACTATGACAAGAAGACCAAATGATTATATGTAAATACAGTGATTTTAGATGTATTCTTTGCAAGGTCTGACACATAAGGCATGCATGCAATGTTTTTCAAAATAAGATTCAAGCATTGAGCTGCACAAGGTGACAAATAAATGTTATATATATATATATATATATATATATATATATATATATATATAATCAATCTATCATATGTCATATAGTTAGCAGCATTGTCAGTCACCAAATGGACTATATTTGTAGGACTTATCCACTCAATAACTTTTTTGAACAATGAGAATAAAGTATTGGCATCTTTAACTAAATCTGAAGTATCAACTGATTTCACAAATACCATGTCATGTACTGAATAGATTAAGAAATTAATTAGAGTTCGTTGTCTAATATTAGTCCAACCATCCGCCATGAGTGGCAACCATTTTCTTTTTATTTAGCTCGATGGCTATCAATAAGTAGTTGACATTCTTTTTTACAATCTCTCAACAAGCTAACTCTATACCCATAAAAATTAGAAACCTTAAACCCAAGCCCAGTTACAGTAGTATCGTCGATAGCTTTTTAAAATAAGGGATAAGTTATTGCATTAAGTGGAATATAATTCACATAAGCCCAATGAGCAAAGCCATTTTGCATTATATTGTATTTCTTGATTTGCCCATGCACTTTTGATGCTTGGTTGGACATACTCATTGTCTTAAGTGCAAAATAACTATTAACCTTATCCTCTTTAAAGTAATTGGTTCCTCAATTTATCTAACTTGAACTTCTCTAGATTTACTTACATTATCATTACCAACAAGTTTTTTCTTTAAACTTTCTACCAACGATTCTTTCATTTAAGCTCGTGTATCATGTGAGACTTTTTTAGAAGAATTTACTTGACCACTCACACTAGCCAAATGTTGTTTCAACTTATTTATCTCACATATCCTGTAACTTGAAGCACATAAAAGCAATGCAAAAACATTTTCTTTCCCCTCTTTCTTTTTATAGAAATATATTTCCAAGTAGGATCCATTTTTTGTACACTCCCACATGCCTGCGGTTGGGGTTCACTATTGTTAGAAGGATTACTAAACTGAGGATTTGAGGTGGAAGTATTACCAGTTCCTTCATTTCTAGCCTCCATTAACAAACCACAAAGAAAACCAAAAACACCCTTTCAACAATAGACAACAAGCCAAAAGCACCAATATGATTAATAATCAAAGCTATAATGATGAATAAAACAATAACATCCAAACCTCAAAAAACAAAGAAATAGCAAGCCACAACCATTGTGGAGCAAAAGGAATTAAAGAGAACAATCAAACAACAAAAGAGGAGATTAAATAGCAAAAGAAAAATCCAACGTTTTCTTATTATTAATCTGGATCTATATCTCTATCATCATTTTCTTATTTTTCTGGGTTGTAGATGGAAGCAAACAACAATACAAAAAATCTAGCGGCAGAAGGAAGATATCACAGGCAGAGGCGGAGCTACCTCATAGGTTGGGGGGGCAATGCCCCTCTTGAATTTTCAATTTTTTTTTAAAAAGCTTAGGGGGAAAAAATTTTACAGAGTGATTGTCCATATAAAGAAGATATGCCCCTTTTATTTATTTATTTTTATGTTGTTATGCGTCCAAAACAGGGAAAGAAAAAAAATAAAAGTTTGGAGTGTTCACTTTATATGTAAAAACCATGTTTTATTTGTATATTCATTTGGTCTTTATTTATTCTTTCCAGGAGATGTAAGCTTAAATTTTTATTTGTGATTGTGGCTAGATTGAGAAAATAATGGAACTAGATATATGTATGTATTTATTGGAGAGGAGTAGTGAAGTTCCACTATTATTTGAGCTATGAGAGGAATTAAAGTTTAAGTTTCTTGTATTTTTCTATTATTACTGTAAATTGGAAATTATATCAATGGTTATTATTGTCATTTGTAATGGAAAGATATTATATAAAGTTAAGTGGTACTAGTACTAAACATTCTCGGTCCGAATCTTCCTTAAAAAAAAAATTCCAGGGGCGCTGCCCCTGAACCCCTGACCTTAAATCCTCTTCATGGTGCCCCCTTGTTGAAAATCCTGGTTCCGCCCTGAGGTCATTAAGTGATATTAGAAGTTTGGCGAATGTAAAAGCCTAAAAGGAGCAGAGGTCAAGCCCAAGGCTATTATAATTTATTTTCCCTCACTCCCAAAATGGAGCAAGAAGAAATAGAGATTAAGGAATCCAAAAAGAAAATCAAAAAATTGAAGGAAAACGCTACAAAGATCGAGCTTAAAGACCCAAAGCTTCATCTTGCATAGTTTATCCACGACTAACGGCAACGACACCTTTGGACCGGCAAGAAAAGGTGACGAGAAGTGAAGAACAACCAAAAGCTCCATCTTTAACCCACGATTAGGGCTTAACCGAGGACTTGAAGCTTGGGGCCATGGCGGTAGCATAATGAGCGATCGTGTCAAGCTTGAACAAAGTCTGGGAAATTTGGAGTTTTGATTTCATTTTGTTGTTTTGTGTTTTTCCTTGAGTTTTGTTTTTGCTATAGTAGTTTGGCCATTTTAGCTTTTTTTTTTTTTTTAAAAAAAAACCATGAACCAATGAAACATCTTTTCATCTCATCATTTTCAGGAGGAAAAAAAAATGACTCGTTCAACTCGGTCATCTTAGTGGGTCGCACAAGATCATGGCTGAGTCACCCCAAGTCGGCCAAGTTAGGGCTTGATTCCGGTTTCTATGCTAGACTGGACTGGTTTCACAATCAATTCATTGGTTTCCAATCCGAACTGACCGGTTTAGTCCGGGTTTCATAACCATGGATATTCTACAATGGAGTGGCACACCTTCCTAGATTATGCAATCCAATCAAAATCTTCTATGTCAATAGCTTCTTACATTATACTCTTCAAATTTGACTAGGAAGTTGATGATTGTTCTAAATTTAATACTTAATTTGCATGTTTATCTTTTTTTTTTTTTTTAAAAAAAAATACTGATATTCTTTTAAGAATAATTTATGAGAGGGGAGAGAGTTTTAAGGAACCTAATTAGAATGTTTTAGAAATTATAATACCTAACTTAACTAACATTTTTAATGTACTCCAATTAATTTATTCTTACGTTAAGCATCAATCAAAATGCCAATGCCTCCATGATCATCGCAGAGCTACTAGCATTGCACTTGTTGACCACACCATCAAGTAGGCAGCCTTGGTACTCCCCAACAACGAAGGTCGTGCATGATATTTTAAATGACGAGGCTGATCTTGTAATTATAAAAGTTTCACTTACAAATATTAAATCTGGTAGGACCTATTGTTGTTAAATCAAATTGGCGAAACTTGTTTAATTTTCTTTTCTAGAATCTGAGGGTAATTTTCCCTTCATTTTTCTTCTTCCATTTTTTTCAACTTTTGGAGGGAGGGAGTCAATGCTTGTCTAGTACTAAATCAACAAACCATTTATTTAATGAGCTTCTACATTTAAGATTGAAGGCATATTTTTAAGGGAAAATTGCACCTAAATCTTGAGTAAGGGAAAATATGACAAAATAATTCTTTAAAATATTAAAATTCCGGTGAAGTCTCTTGGGATTTTTTTTTAGAAATATGTTCATATATATGTGAAAAAACACAAATACCTCCATATGCCTATGTTAATAAGTCCATGAGCCTGTTTTGACAAATCTATGTGTCTATATTGACAAGTCTATGAGTCTCAATGGGGGCATTTGTGTCTTTTCATATATAAAAAATATTGCCAACAAAAAGGTTTTATAGACTTTACCTCAATTTTGAGATTTCAAGAGATCATTTTGTCATATATTCCTTTACTCGGGACCTAGGTGCAATTTCCCTATTTTTAATGAAACTGTTTGATGCTAGAAAGCCCGACGATTTTGCTGCACATTGGATCCTTGTTTGAATTAGGCCATGATATTATCTTTAATGATGTGCTTAAGGTAGGTGTAAACTTCTCTAGGAGTCACTTTAATTTAATTTTAGTCCGAATCAAATTGTATTGTCTTGTGAATCTTTCAGTGTTTCAGGAGCGTTTCTTAAACTTTTTTACTATTTACCAAGCTTGTAATTTGCTTAACACCATCAATGAAGAATGTTCCTAATTTAATTTTTCTCAAGATCCGTTTAATTAAAAAAAAATGCTCGCATTTAATCTTTTAACTTACATAAGGTTTTATTTTACTCCTTTAATTTTATAAAGTGTTTCTTGGAACTTTAACCCTTACTCTGGTAAAAAGAAATACTAACATTAAAATTTTAAATATTGACAACATATTTTCAAATTATAGCATACTAAAATTTTCAAAACATTAATTAAATACAAAAGATTATCATACGAGACTAACAATTTTTGGGTTAAAGACTGAAAAGATATACATTTATAAAATTAAAGGATTAAATTGGAACTTTGTAAAGTTAAATGAGAAAAAAGTATAATTTGAATTTAACTAAATACCTTGATATTTTTCTAGTATCTTGCTTTATAGCACACACCAAAAGCATTGACAAAGAGGATCCATTTAATTAAATAATTTAATATTTTCCCAAAAAGGAGGATGGGTGTTTTTATTTATATTTCACTTTATTTCCTCTTTATTTACTATCTTTTCCATTAGATCAACGGTCAATTTTTGAAATTTAACATTTAATAATATTATTATAAATTTAAATAACAAAAATATAAATATTAACAACTTTGAACTTTTATTATTATATTATATATTTTTTCACCTTTTATCCCTTACATTTCTAAAACATTTATTTTAAATGTTAATTAAATTAGGGAATATCATTTCTGCCTTAAAGGCAGAAAACTTTTTATGCCTTAAGCCAAAACGACGTCATTTTGACTCCTTTTTAAACGAAGAGACGAAGAGATAAAAAGAAAAGAAGGAAAATGATAAAAAAAAATCTCTTCATTTAAAAAAGAGCCAAAATGACACCGTTTTGGCTTAAGGTAGAAAAAGTTTTCTGCCTTAAGGCAGAAATGATATTCCCTTAAATTAAATTTATTTTTCTATTATTTAAAATTATAACATATTGTTATTAAACGTTAAGTCTCAATCATTAGTTCATCCAATAATGGAGATAGTAAATCAAACTTGCGAGTTTACTCTCCGAATTCATTGTTTTTAGCTCATAAAAACGAGTCAAGTCATTTGTAAATTTAGTTAAACTCATGAGTTTATACACTTAGTTTACTGTTTTTATGTTTTTAACCAATAAAATTGTATTAACTTACTCTTAAACTCGTGTTAACTTTTTTAATTTGATAATGCTCAACGGTTTTATATATAAATTTTATAGAAAATTTGTTAAATATGATAAATGATGAATGTTAATGGATTTAATTTCAATTATTTAGATTTAAAATATATTTAAATCAAATTGTTGTCATTTTTATATTTTAATTGTTCAATTATATATTAGTAATATTTATTTAATAATAAATGTAAACTTTTATAAGTTTACAATACGGGCTTATGTCACTATCACGAATTTATATACATTCGTGAGTTTAATAACCTTGACGAAAAAGTAGAGAGAAAGGTAAAAGGAGACACCCACCCTCTCCTATCCGTAACACTTGCCATTGGATTTCTTTCTTTTTTGTCATTGTAGGATTTGTAATTTGGCACAGCAGATTCATTATATTTATGAAAAAGGTCACGACTTTAATTTAGTAATATGAGTAATCAAGCATAGGACAATCTGGCAGACTGGCACCAGGCATGCAAACTCAAAGCAATATCATTTTCATTTTCAATCATAATATGTCGCTCACACTCTATATTCAATGCATGTTCTAATTTTGTTAATATTATAGAAAATGTTTGAGAAATTGCATTCAGGTCTCTAGCTACCTTAAAGGTTTCTTGAAATCTCTAATTTACACTGAAGTCCCATGGGATATTTAGGTAATATATTCTAATTGTATAAAGATCAAAATACCCTTAATAAATTTGAGAAAAAGGCAAGAAAATTCAAAACCCCAAGTTTACATTCTCTCTCCCCGATAGCTCCAACCTTTCTTCTCTCTACCTGATAGTGATACACTGTCGCCATAGCCCTTAGTCACCATCGCCGTTCATTTCCAATCGCAGTCATTGATAGAAAACGTCGTCCCACATAAAGCTTTAGCATTCAAACGCCCAAATTCGTCGTCATTGCCATTGCATGACTATGTGCGTTGTCATCGAGTGATCGTGGTTGTCACCTAATCGTCAGCATCACCAAGTTCATTGTGGTTGGCGGCTACTCCACCCATCAACCCCTTGTATCTTTGGCATCTCTCTCTCCCCCATTGATGAAGACAATTGATTTTGTCCGCTATTTGCTATGTTTTTTTGGTATATTATACCTTGTTTGTGCATTAAAAATGAGAATTAATCAATATAATATGAAAGTTTTGTGGTTGTAACTCCTGCTGGTGGATGAAGTCAGAGAATGTATTGTTAATATAGACGGCGGTAATTGTTAATATAAACGGTAAACTTATTAATGAAAATTGTTTACGAAGTCAGAATGTGTTGTTAATATAGGTGGTAAAATATTGCGTAGGTTGACAGTGGTGACGACTAGTATGTATGGGAAAAATCTCATATGTTTCCTTCATATGGGAGGACAATTTATAATTCGTGGAGTTGATGATATAACATATGTTGGGAGTGCGGTTAAATCAAAAACCATTAAAGAAGACACAAATTATGAAGAGTTCAAAACAATGATATCATCTACAGTGGGAAAAAGAGAGTAGCAGAGTTGTTGTGAAATCCACTTTGACATTTGATACAACTACATTTGTGGACCTACCATCTTGTAGATGCATTTGATTGTTTTGGATGGGATGTGAACATGGATTTACTACCTTATAGATGCATTTAAAGATGTAAATAAAAGCTGGATATAATATGCTATTTACATAAAAATGCGTATTATGATGTAAATCATGAAGATCGAATATCACCTAGAGGGGGTGAATAGGTGATTATAAAAATTCTTTCGTTAAAGCTCAAGAACGCTTAAACAAAGAAGAAAAGAACAATGAACACAAGGGATTATACTGGTTCGGTCCAACTCTTGACCTACGTCCAGTCCCTAGAAACACTATGGGTTTTCACTATCTCAAAACTTGATTACACACTCTGTAACTTTCGAATAATCCTCTCACTAGGACTTACTCCTCTTTACAAGTTGTAACCGAATAAACAAAGACACAATTACACACTCTACACTTGAAATGATTCTTTCACTAGGACTCACTCCCCCTTACAAGTTGTAATTGTATACCCATACTTAAGGTTCCATAACCTTAAGATTTAACTGATAAACAAATATTCAAATAGTGTTTAACTCCTCACTGAGTAGATACGTGATAACCACTGAAGTACAGAGAAATATCCGAAGATATTAAATGAGACTAATGAAATAGATGATTGTAATGAATTCTAATTGAATGTATAGCGTTTCGGTCGGTGGCTGTATTGAATGCTTGAGTTTTTATACTCTTCGCCATTAATGCCGTTGAGAGGAACTTGAATGTAACCGTTGTGACTTGTTCAAATTTTCGTTAGGCACAACTGTTCCTCGTTCAACCAAATCGACCGTTGAAGCTTCATTAAATGAAATCAATCCTTTCATTAAATGGGTTGTCCGTTGATTATGCTTGTGCAGAGAGATAACTGGAATAAGTATGTCTTGAAAAAATATTTTGTTCTGCTGCAATATCTCATTCTGATTGTTGCTCTGTTTTTACGCTTTGTATTAAATGCTTCTAACACACTTTTGTTTTATGATGCTTTTTGATTAAAACTTCATGTTAGTGCCTGAAATCACTAGCAAACAAGTTAAAAGCATTTTAGAAGTGATTCTTAATAATCCTGGAAAGCAATAGCTAAAGATTGATTGATTTGGAAAATCACAGACAACGGCTTGCGATTTTTGTTCACAAGAACTCGAGTTCTTTACCAAGAACTCTAGTTCTAAGTTTACGCATACATTGAGTCCTTAAAGAACTTGAGTTTTAAATAAAGAACTCTAGTTATGAACTCTAGTTCTTTACCAAGAACTCTAGTTCTTATATTTCGAATGAGACAACTATTTTTCCATAAATGAAGAACTTGAGTTTTAAATGAAAAACTCTAGTTATGAACTCTAATTCTTTACCAAGAACTCTAGTTCTTATATTTCGAATGAGACAACTATTTTTCTAGAGATGAAGAACTTAAGTTTTAAATGAAGAACTCTAGTTTTTATATTTCGAATGTGACAGCTATTTTTCCAGAGATGAAGAACTTGAGTCTGTGTTAAACCAGTAATTAATAAGTATTTAGTTATCATCAAAACTCAAATTGAGAACTAACAAACTTGAAATAAGAAGTTAACTTGATAGTAAAAA
The DNA here is from genome assembly GCA_037074495.1 of Acacia confusa. Taxonomy (NCBI): domain Eukaryota; kingdom Viridiplantae; phylum Streptophyta; class Magnoliopsida; order Fabales; family Fabaceae; genus Acacia; species Acacia confusa. The sequence continues at coordinate 6,033,296 of CM073504.1, read as the reverse complement.
AATCATTACTTCATGTTTTAAGTTCAAAGAGAAAGTTAACTTGAAATAAGAAGTTAACTTAATATTGTCTTGAAAGCCAAAAATGATAACTTCATTAAACATGGTTCAGAAAGACACATTACCTTGAGTCAATCAATTCTTTAACTTCAAGTTAAAAACATGAAACACATAATTTAAAACTTTGGGCACAAATAACTTGATGCAAACCATAACTGACTTGAAGTTAAGGTTTTATTCAAAAACTTATTTAAGGCTTTAACTTGAGGTTCTTTTGCAATAACTTCAAATTACTTTAAAGTAGAAAATTCACAAAGAATTTGCCTTGAGATTAATTATATTTGTTATCATCAAAACAAGGGAACTAACAAATCAATTTTCAATAGATGGGCATGAACTTGTTAAAAAAAATCTATGAACTTATCAACGAACGCCCATAGACTTGTCAAAACAATCTCTTACCCTTGTTAATATATGTTCGCATATTGTGATCAAAATGTAATCAACTTATAAAAAAGTTATAATTTCATATTATGTGAGCATATTAGTTGTTGTCACTATGAGTTGCTTTACTTATCAACGCCAGCACATGAGCTTGTCAATGGATACCCATACAGATGCTCATGGATTTGTCAATGTATTGCCTTTAATTTGTTAATATATCTTCATGTATGTTAATATAATGTGGGCAAAGGGTAAGCACTTTGATAAACAACTTTTATAATTAAAATTTCATATTAATTATGCGAATATTTTATTTTGAAAAACCAAAGAGTTGTCACTGTCAACTCCATAACTTGTACTTGTTAATGATGCCTGTAAACTTGTGGACATGTCTTCACATATGTTTATATAATCTAGTTGGTTTGCAATGATAACAGAAGTTTACAAATGTTGTTACAATAATAACCCTTCAGATACGGAAAATTTAGATAATCTTAATTTACTGTTGATGTCATGTAAATACAATGAGTATCTGAGTTGACGATAAATTAAATTACAAAATATATTTCATGAATATTGATGACTGATCCTAGTTACCATCAAACTTTACTTGTCTATTTTGTTCTCTACCTTTAACATTTCTCTTGTATAAAAAAACAACATTTTATCACCATGTATGTTGTTTATAAGTCACAAGTCACCACATGCTTGGCTATTCAAGACATGGCTATCTGCTATATATGTTGAACAAAACTGAAAATTCCAATCCACATTTTTGGTTATAAAGCAAACTACAGAAACCCCAATAAGGTCCAGAGTAATGGTGTGGTCAGTAAATAAAACTGAACAAGGGGGGCAGTTGCGACAAATTTGAAGTTAAGGAATTTTCAAAGAAGAAAAGTATTAAATTTTCCAAGGAAACCAGCCAAGCAAATCAGTCTGCAAGAAACGAAGTTAAAATGTTGAATAAAACTAAACTTTTCGATTCCACATTTCTTGCTGACAATATTGAGAGTGATGTTGTGGTCAGTAAATACAGGGTTGCAAATACTACAGAGAAATTCATCACATTACAAAAGATATAAGGAAATTATTCTTCCAAAGAGTGATATAGCATTGAGTTCAAATTCATAGCACCAGATTGCTTAGGGTGCCATTGCAGAGAAGCTTATGAAATCTCAAGACCATGTTACTAAGATTGAACCAGAAACCTATTTTCCCAAATGGGACGTCTAGTTTATGTGCGTTTGGAGATCCAACATCATTGTGGCATTAGATCAAACAGATGGAGCGCACTCCATGGCATCATTTTTAAATTTGGGGAATTGGCAAGCCCCACTACAGCTCTGCTATGATAAGAAGGAACCAAATTCTGTCATTTGTGGCAAACAACCCAAAAAAATCAGCAAAATTCAAGATATTTTTACATGCTATAATCAAAATTACCTATAATCAGACAGAAATATGTGTTCAAAGCCGCATCAATCCCCAAATCTGCCACCATATTTCTCCTCCTCGATTGAATTTCTCCGCACAGCGCTGAAGAGACCAGGGGAGAAATTGGGAAGAGGAGGTTGGCCTTGAAGCAAGGATGATGGAGGAGGCCGTCCGTCATGCAGTAAGGCTGCGAATAAAATGGTTCTGCCGCTGCAGCTGAAACGATGAAGGCACGAGATGAAGAGCGAACATAAAATGGTTTTTAATAGAGCAGGAGATGCAATGGCGTCCGACACGCTCTCGCGACGGCGATGAGATGACAGTGGCGAGACGATGAACTTTCGAACAGGGGAAGAGAGACAGAGAAGCGACGAAGAATGTCTTGTTTTTCTCCCTTTGAGGATATTTTAGTCTTTTCACAGTTTAATTTTATTACCCATTGTCTCATAATTAGAGATTTTAAGGGATTTTGTGTCATATTTTATTTTATTGGGACTTCAGTGCAATTTTCCCAAATTGTTTCATTAACATACTATTTTTTCCCTTAATTTTACTTGTCACTTTAATATGGTTGAGATTCTGCCATAGCTTTGTACAAAAAATAATATTAAAAGTTAATAATTCTGCGGTTCCCTTTTTATTTTTTACATATTGCGGTGTCTAATCTTCTAACCTAAAGGTGAAAAACTTTGATTATAAAAATAAAGATAGGTTATTCTTACTACCATTTTTTGTTACTACTAATGTTATTATCACTTTTTCACCGTTAGATCAGAATCTCAATAGGAGAGAGAAATGATAAAGATAGATTAGATTCTAATCTAACGGTGAAAAAGCGGTAGTAATATTGGTAATAACAAAAAATGATAGTAAGAATATCCTATCCTATAAAAATATAATTTAAATTCCTTTTAAGTAAAAATTCTTACAATAAATGACTATAATTGACTGAAAATCTTTGATTTCTTAGGCTCTTACTCTGTTGTTAATTATCTATGTGCAAATATTCGTTTTTTTATGGATATTATATTATCCTTTCTTTGAAATAAAGTATTTATTATTAACAAGATTCGTGTGACTATTTGTTTAAACTAAAGATCCTCCTTTTACCAAGTCATTAATCATTGTGGAGAACTGCCAAATTTTGTTATAAAAAAATTAATTTGTATACTGCAATATAAAGAGCTATACTTGAATATGCCTGAGAATATTCTCTGTCAAATAATTACATTTGCATTATTGTGCTGTTTAATTGTATCATGTTCAAATTGCTTTAATTTAAATGATTTATATTATTTAATATTTTTTTTTGAATTACCTATTATACGTTTGATACTTATAAATAAAGTGAAACTCTGAATATAATATTTTTTTCATTTATAATATTTTTAATCAATAAAAATGCTTAAGAGCTATTGTATCTTTTTTAACTTTACGAAAAAACTATTAGTCACTAATTTAATCATTATTTTAAGTTTACTCACTATTACAAGACTGTTTTTATTATGTGTAATATTTTTCAAAATGAAAGTTATTGAAATTTTTAAAAAATTTCAATAAAAAATCAAAATGAAATAAATATGCTGAAAAATAAAAAGTACAAGGTTTAAATTCAAATATTTATAAATATGTTAATATAACTTTTGTAAATCACAAAGGGTAGTGATACAAATCCTACAAATTATACTAAACCAAAAGTCAGGTTAATCAAAATATAGATAGGGTATACATTTTTTGAATTAATATACTAGTATTCGGTGTTACTAGCAATTGATTAGTCCAATACATAGAATATGCAGCCCCACAATAAGGAATCTGGTTACCTCCGAGTAATTATCAGGGGTTTGGATTCTCTCAGAATCCTTTTTCTCACTTTCTTCTCAATATCTAATCACCACCCTCAGATTTAAAGAAATAGATGATCAAGATTTAATATTTTATAAAACTACTATTTTGAATATGAATAAATAAATTTAAACTATTAAATCATGATCTATGCAATTTATAAGTGTAATACAAATAAAATTAATAAAAAAAATTAATTTATAAAACACTATTATCAAAGTTTTAGAAAATATTAGATTTGAACTGTCCATTTTTTCATTTAAAGGTGGAGATGAGATTCTAAAAAGAAAAAGAAAAAAGAGATTTTGAGGATATCTACTCCTAATTATTAGAGTTACATACTTTGAGCTTGAACGTGAGACTACTAGTTAAGATGAAATAACTTAGCCCGCTGATTTATATTTCAAAGCTAGTAGTCTAGTCTTAAAAAAACTCTAAAATAAATTTATTTATATTTAAAAATGTAAGTAATTAATAAAAAATTTAAAATTTATAACAAATTATACAACCTACAAATTATAAATATTGTTACTTATCACCGAGGGTACATAAATTTTCATGGAATGGATATGGCCCACCTAATATATGATAAAGGCCAATGATTTTGAATGCATTTTTTAAAGCAAAAGAGGTTGGTTGATTGCCCACAATCACAGCCTGTGATTGCCGATCAAACATAGCTGTAACCATCCCAACAATGATTCCACAAACAAACTCTATGTTTGTGTCTTTGTTTGTATATCTATAATATTTTAATTCATAATATAAGTCACTTTAAATAGTTTATCATAATTAAGAATTAATAGTTAACTACTTACATTTGTCTTAAATTGAAGAAAATTTAAGGAGAGAAGTATAATGAATGATATTTAAACATAATTATAAAGATAAAATAGATAAAAAATTATTAATTATTTTCCAAATGACTTATATTATAGATCAATTCATTCTTTTTAAAACACTTGGATCGAAGTGTGGAGTGTGTGTATATATTTATTTGTTTATATTTATATTTATATCATAATAACAAAAGCAGCAACAACATTGTCTAAAATATATATAACTCATCAGCATCTATGATTGATTTGCACCTATTGGCCTTCTCAAAAAAAATATCTCAATCCACATCCCAACTTAACCTTCCAAATCACAAGAAGTCCCTTCATTTCTCCATTCTTCTTCTTCTTCTTCAAAGGCTTTGATTTGAAACTGAGAATTGTTGAAATGGGAAACTGTGGGAGTGCGCCAAAGACCACTGAAGGAGCAGCCCCGCCACCGGAAAAGGATGAGGCGGCGGCCGGCAAGGCTCAGACGGAGGAGAATACCACCACTACTACCACAGAGGGGGCCCCATCTTCCTCTGATGACAAGTCTCTCAGCACTCTGATTACTGAGGTACTCTGCTTATAAACGATGTGATTTACTTATGGTTTATTAATAAGTTGGCTTTCTATAGTTTTTATATCTATCCATACAATGAATCCAAGCTTTGAGCAAAATCTGAAATCACTGACTACATGAATTTATTGTTATAGTTCTTTCAATATATACAAATATCATTGAAGATCTCCAGTAAGTTCATTAACTTGGTTGATTGACATGAAGGTTGTTGATGTAAGATGGGCAGAAAGACAGAGAAATAAAAGAGATATTAAATATATAAAAAAAAGTTAATGTTATGCATAATCATATTCTTTTATCTTATTATCTGTTCAATAACATAATTGTGAATGATTAAAGCTATATCATAAAGTTACTATTCAGTCTGGGAAAAATTAAAAGATGTTTCATATTTTCAATTCCAAGAATCAAACTCACCTTTTTCTATAGAATTTGATTTTCAAAGTGCTTTCCTTTTTATCTTTTATTTGCTTTTTATATTTTGGTTTTGAAATCCTCATGAATAAAAAGGATTTTTTATTATTGGGTGAATAATAATTTTTTGGTTTATATGTTGGCTTAACGGAAAAAGGAAATAAAGGAGGGAGGGGAAGCTCAGAAAGAAGAGCCCAAAGCAGAGGAAGTGAAGCCTCAAGAAGCAGAGAAGTCCAAAACAGAGGAAGCAGGGGAAGAGAAAAAAACAGAGTGATGGTGATCATGAAGAAGAAGAAGATACTGGAGATTAATAGCCCACAAAGTAAAATTAATCATTTAATGTAAAACCTAAGAGAGTATTATTTGTTTTGTTTTTGTGATTCTTCAACCTTTCGGCCTTGTCTGTTTTTTTTTCTTTGAATGGAATTAAATTTGTATGAAAATTTGGATATTTCAGCATCTGGGTCATGAGCATTCGTTCTTTGGGTATTCCCTCATTATTATTATTATTATTTTCAAGTTGCTTAAGGCCAATAGTAATGAACGATGAATCCAAGAAAATTCTGCAAATTCGTCTGTTTTGATCGGCAGAGAGGTAATTATTTTGTCTTATTGCATTGGGGATATCCCCTTTGTCCTCAACAAGTGCAAGGGAAACGATGACTTTTTGCCACTTTTTTTTTATCAATTCTTCTTTTAAGAGAAAATGACACCAAAATCTTAATTAAAAAAAAAATAATATCAAAAAAATTTCATAACTTGTCAATGATAAAGAAATGATCAATTATTGATAAATAAAGGAGCTATCATTAACAACTTATGGGATTTTTGTGTTATTTTCTCTCTTTTTTTTAATCCAACAATAATGTTATATGAAGTGCCTTCAATGCTTCATATAAGTTACAACCTTGCCTCAACCTGCTAAGCTTACAAATTCTTTACCTGCCTGTTTGGAAATTAGTTGGATTTTGACTTGAAGTACTCAAAATGTTGTAAAAATATTTGTAGTTAAAGTGTAAATTTGTCCTTGAAATTTTCACTCCGAAGAGCAATGTTGCATTAATTTTTTTTTTTTAGTTCAATGTCACCCTGAAAGTTTCAAAATGTAGCAATATTATTTAATACTATTAAAAAACTAACATTAACTATTAAGAAATTGATGTAAACTATTAACTTTTTAATAGAAAATGGAAACAGTTCTCAATTTTAATACTTTTGGGTAATATTGCACCTAAAAGACATTGCTACTTAGCAAAAACTTTCAAGGTAAATTTACACCTTAACTCAATTTTTTTAAAGGGGGAAATTATCTTTAAATGATGGAAGTATAAGGAGCAATTTGAACAAAACAAAGCTCATACACCACTAGCAAAATAAAATAAAATATAAACAAGCTAGAGATGTTAAAAGATGTTCAAAGTGTTATCGAGCTGTCTAGTGTCATCAGATAGCCCTCTACTAGAGTGAGCTTGCTTGAAAGGTGAATGTGTGATATTATTTAAAACTCATTAGTTTTGAGCCTCACAATTTCGAGCACATATATAATTTCAGAAATGATTTACCAATTGCAGCTATAAGGTAAGGATGTAAATTACTAAAGAGCCACTTTCAAAGGTTTCATGAAGAGGAATGCTCACATTGAGCTAGAGAGGATTATAACCCAAATTTATTTAACAAGATGACACTATTTAGGGACGTGATCGATCCAAATCTTGAACATTATGCTCACGGCCTAAAATTTTTATGGGAGAAAAAGAATATTGCATCTAATTTTTTTAGGGAAAATTATAATAAAGGACTCAAGAAAAATAATATTTATTAAAAAGGATCAGAAATTAAAACATTAAAATAAAAATACTAAATTGCCCTTAACCATATTTCATATATTCTCTCTAACTAAATCTGAAATATTTTTTCTTACCTGAGAATTTGAGTGATTGATGGATAATGACAAATAGAGACCAATTCAAATAATACCGTTCTTTTTTTATTGCATAAACTTGAAACTAATTACCCTGACTTTCATATTCTATATCAGATTAAGCTGCAGTTACCAAAAAAAGTTCTTGAATGGTGTGAGTGGTCATTATTGTTCGATGCGGCGTGGCAGCAGTCCGGATCGCTGACGTTTAAGAGCAACATCAGAATCTATAGACCATATGGACTTGAAGGAGGCACACCATTTTACTTTTACAAATGAAGAAGGAAAAATTGTGGGGTTCAAGGGACGAAGTGGATTGTATTTAGATTCAATTGCCTTCACTATGTCTCTTGAACAATAAAAAAAAAAAGCTTGTTTTAGATGTTTATAAAAGTGCTTGAATTGGTTATGAAACTTTGGCTTAAAATCTAAGTCTTTAGCCTGGCCAGAAAACCAAATGAAATTAGGATATTTTTGTTTAGTTTAGTAAAACAAATTAGAGTCTTACAATGCTTTTGTCATAGGTTTTGGATAAATGAATGCGTCTATACCCAGAACAAGTATTTATTAATAGTTCCAACAAAACTCCAAAACAACTTGTGGCCTCATTGTTTTATAAAGAATTGATTGAATTGTCTCCTGTTTAACATATTTCAAATAGTTAGTTTGATCACATTTTACTATCACAAATTTCTAGAATTATATGACACAGAATGACGTTTCTGTGTTATGAGATAAGTGTGCTTGAAGGGGAAATCTAATTCTGCATAATAATAGCTCAATAATTATGTTCATTATATATTATTTGTCTATAATCTATAATCTTATTTTGCATAATAAAAGCTTTTTACAAGCACACAAGTTATAAGCCCAAACTTATATATAATCCATCAAATATTTTGCAAAGCATATGTCGTGTGGTGCTAGCCATTTAAGCTACCAATGATGCCCTTGTTGTTTTGTCTCCATCACCACAAAGCTTAATTTGAAACAAAAACAAAATATTGTCTCCATCACCATAGAGTTAAAGATAACATTGAATGATTAAAAAATTATCTACACCTACTATCTTCACAAATTCATCATCATAGTTCAATTGGGTTAGGATTTGTACAGCTGGCACAATTATGCCCAAATCAATGACATCAAGAACATTGATATTGCACCTTTTGTTAGAATTGAGATTAATGACGCTTTTTTTGGGGTCTTCCAAGTGGGTGACTTGTAATGGGTAGTTGTACAAAGGTTTTTATCCTATAATCATCGCAGGACAATTGGTTTAAGCTGGGCATATCATGAGTTTCTATTAAGATCATGGTGTTCATGTAGATCTTTTGCTGTGAGGAAAACAAATAAGTATAACAATCTTCAACTTATGTGTAGACATTACCATATAAATTCTTTATTTCCACACAAGCATGAGGGCATGGATTCCCGTCATTTGCCAGGCTTGGCAAGTACACCCTCTCAATGCCATTGAATCTTGAATCTTTTTGACCTATGCAAACAAGCATTTGACTTGAATTGTGATCTACTACCACCATACCCATGGTTGTGAAAATGCCGTTTCAAATCGTTGAAACGGATGTTTTAACATTTTTCGCTGGAAAAACGTGTTGAAATGGCGGTTCAGACGGAAACCTAGCCGAAACAGTCAAAATGTCGTTTGAAACGATCGAAACGCACAAAACGGCGAGTTTGCCGTTCTGAATTTTTTAAAAAAATAGGTCAAAAACGCGTGGTGGTTTTCAAGAATTTGCTCTGCCTCGACTTCGAGCCATCGACTTTCATTTCCTTTCCTCTGTGCTGTGAATTTGAAGCTCTCACTCTTCGTGGCGCTGTGAATTTTTTTAAAAAGAGGCTCTCACTCTTCGTGGCGCTGTGAGTTTTTTTAAAAAGGGGCTCTCACTCTTCGCGGCGCTGTGAATTTGCTGTTCAGTCCGCGACCCATTGAATGAAGAAGAGAAAACTAATTTTTTTGACCAAGGGACTAAAATGCAAAAATTTAAAGTTTTGAGGAGGGACTAAACTGAAATAGTTTGAAATATTTTTGGGGTATAACTATATTTTCCAAAACATATGGATTATTTTATGTAATTTTTCTCTGGCCCTTTTCTTCAATGATTTTTAATTTTCAGAAATTGTTAGGGCTTTTCTTATAATTTTCTCCAGTCGTCAAAACATTAATTCAGACCCTCAAAAATATCAATTTTTTTTTTCTTAAACACCTACAATACAAAATTAAAATACAATGTAGTAAACTTTTATGTTTCATTTACGTTTTACGATTTTACGTTTTTGCTCACCCTTACCGTTTCTACATAGACTCTACGTTTTAACAACACTGACCATACCTTTAGCTTGAGCAACATTCTCCATTAGTATAGCTTCAATTTTGGGTCCAAGACTATTTTTACTTCCACATAACTTCCTTGGCAACATAAATCTTTTTTGCTAGCTTTTGTCGATGCTCATTTATCAGCACACATACGTTATCTCTCCTCTCTTTAACTAATCATGCATTGAAAGATTTTGCAAGGTTGGTAATATTGTCCCGACGTCTAAATGGAAAGCACAACATAGCCCACTTATCAACATTGCTTTGTGTCTCAACCCATCTTACTAAGTCAATAGACAAGGACCTATGATTTCCCATTAGCTTAACAAAATCCATATCTAATTGTGAATATGCAATTTTGTCAAGAAATTTTAATGCATCCTCCTTATACCTTCTACGATGTCCACTACATACTTTAGAGAACTTAGCACTAAAGTTCTCTTTTACGTGCTTATAACGAAAGGCATAATGAAACCCACCAAATATTTCTCTAATAGCACCAAAAATTGCATTATGACGATAAAAAAACATTAGTTATTTGTAGAGACCCAATCAATTCCTTCACATTCTTCAAGAACTGCAACCAATCTTCATAGGTCTCTCCATTTACAATGGCATAAGCCAATGGATACAAATGATTGCTACATCATAAGTAGATGCAACCAAGACTATCCCTAAATATGGGTCGTTTAGGTGACAACCATCAATATATAAAATTTGTTTGCATTCCAGCAAAAACCCAGCTATGCAACACCCATATGCTATGAATAGCTGTTCAAAATAGTTGTTGATAGATGAAGTCCACTTGGCCACTATTTGTGGATCAGCTTTTGTTAAATGATTACATAGTTAAGGGATTAACATATATGATTGTTGTATTGACCCATTTATGTTATCCAAAGCTCTCTCTTTTCTCCTTCCAAGCTTGATGATAATTTAATTGTACCCCATATTCATGAAACAAGCATCATTGCAAATATCAGTAGGTGCCTCGCCTTGATTGGTCCTAATATTATCAACAATTGTAGAGGCTACTAGATCTAACCTATTTATATGAGACACTTTCATGTTGTCTTGTGTTGAATGATCATGCTCATTATCAAAGGTTTTCACACACAATAATGGAGTATTATTTGCAATTGCATAGGCTGTGATTTTCAACTTACATCCATCAACATCATACTTTGCAATCATCTTATATGGGTTGTTCTTTAAAAATTTGTTCCTGAACTTGTGTGCAACACTCAGTTATTGTTGCAAGGGCACTTTGAATTGTTTTAGGAGTATCAATAATATTTTTACTTGCGAGGGTAGCAAATTGTGGCTATCTTTGTGATGTGTACTCACTGCATTTACATTCAACTCAACGATATTTATTAAATGCACTGATATGAAAGTATGTCAAACTTATATACACATAATATTATAAAATAGTCTCTTACCCTTGTGTTGGCTTATTGTTGTTCTATTTTGATCTTCAGTAATGTATAAATGAGCACAATGCAACCTTCATTGTAGTTTATCAATTGCTTCAATCCATTATCATCAATAAGGTCTATATATAAGCTGAGAATGATCAGATTTCAAACTATATTTAAGCCTCTTCGCACTTATTTCTTCCCCAAAACAAGATGATATCATGGTTGTTAGTTCTATCAATGATAGCCCATGTTCAATTATTTTGCCAATTGTTCTCCCTCCTTCATAGCGTAGCACTCATCTCGATTCATTAATGATTTAATTTGTTTACGTATGGAAGTAACAAAAAATCTCCAATGAATGCTGATAATCCATTATTTTCTAGGCTCTATTATTGTGAACCAATTTCTTGATGGATAAATTTCAAAAGCAATAATATTAAATAAGTTTGAAAATCAAAAAGCAACTATCAAATGAAATCTCTAATTAACCCAAAAAAAAAAACTTATGAGATAATTATCATAGGGCAGTGACAGTGGGTGAGTAAACTGAACTCGAGAGATAAGTCACTAAACCATAGATACTAAGCAATCTTCAGATGCCATTTTCTTACTGTCATACTATAAAAATTAACTACAATGATCATACACATGAATTGAAATTATAGAATAAGAGAGGAACACATAACGCTTATTGCTTTTTTCTTATCAATAACAAACGTAAAAATATGTCTAGAAGTTTAGAAGAGAGATGGAAAAAAATTAAGATCATCAAATATTGGGAGACGAGTTTGGTGAAGTAGAATGTAACTGGGAGGTGAGTCATGGGATATAGTTTTGCATATTTTTCAAGCAAAACCACTAGGCTATTGAAGGTGAAGTCACCTTGATCATAACTAGGAGGCGAGTTTGGTGTAGTAGAGACGCTAACTTAGCAACTGGCCATTTGGTCAAGGAAGCACAGGGCTTCGTGGAGGATCTTCAAATGTTCTCCGTTGTTTATGCAATCAAAAAAGAACAAGGTTATTTGAATTGGCCTCTATTTGTCATTATTTATCAATCACTCCAGATTTTGATTTAGTTAGAGAGAATATAGGAAATTTGGCTAACGACAATTTGGTCTTTATATTTTAATGTTTTAATTTATGGTCATTCAAAATAATTACCATTTTTATGGTATATTTTAATAAACATTATTTCTCTTAGGTTATTTATTATACTTTTCCCTTTTTCTTAAAAAAAAAAGGGCAAAGGTGCAATTTTACACATAAGCTTTACCCCGAGGAGCGCCCAGCACCATAACCTTTTTTTGGGAGCAAAAGTACACATAACGTTACGTTTTGGGAGCGTCCAACATCACGGGCCATTAGTCAATCGACGTTGATCGTTAAGTCTAATGGAAATGAACAGTAACTATGCTAAAATTACCATTTTACCCATAGTTTTAAGCTGAAATTACCATTTTGCCCCTAGTTTTAAACAATTTTTTTTAAAAAAAACACTAAAATAATTCCTCCTTGGCGGTGGGCCCCACCATCGGCCACCCTCCCCCCACCGCCGGCCACTGGTGGCTGTAATACCCGGATAATTATTATCTGGAAAATATGTTATAATAATAAAAAATGTCTATTTATGGAAATTTATGTCTCAACATGTTATAGTATTAATTTTGTTCAAAGAAATGAATTATGAAAAAATTAAAGGAAATTTATTGTCAAAAATAACATTTAAAGCCATAAAATATTCCAAGGAAATTATGGAAAATTCAAAAAGAGATGGAATAATTATGAAAATTTAGAAAAAAAACATATTATCCATAATTTAGAACAATTTAATAAAATATTTCCTATGAAAATAAAAGAAGGAAAATTTAAAAGGTATTCTAGAAATCAAAATAGAATCTAAAATTATTAATAAATTGCATAAAACTTAGATTATTGGTGTCAATAAAATATTTATGAGGAAATGATGAGTTTTAATTAAGAAAATTATTAGAAATTATTAAGGGATTTATTAAGTAATTTTAGGGAATTTTATAAGCCTAAATTCATTATGGACCAATAGGGAAATTTTGTGAGAAATGAATATAAGATAAATGTAATATATTTTTGGTTGGAAAATTTAAAAAAAAATAATAAGGGGCTGGCCGAAAATTTTGGGGAGGGATAAGGATGGAGTAGATTTTTTTTTGATATAATAATAATATTATATAAGACATGTGTAAAATAAGATAATATTAAAATAATAAAGAAAAATGGACAGGAAAAACGAGAACGGATAGAAATAAAATCTTACATAGAAAACAGTGAACTAGGTTATTGGAGTCAGAGCATATTACGGACGAGTGAAATTTTATCCCGAGATAGCCGGTCTCCGAATTCATTTCTGTAACCGATAGAGCAATTTGGAGATCCGGATAGGAAGATATTTTGAAGAAATTAAGCAGATAATCAAAATAGGAGCTCTTAGAAAGTCAGACCGTTATGGCAATACGGGCATAAGTAGGGAAAAACCAAAGCATATTATTGGTCAGTGGATTTTTATCTAGAAGCTAATACCGGCCAAAATTGTTTCTGGAATCGGACACGAAAACCGAGGATTTTCAGCTGATAACGGAATGTCCCTAACAGGATCAGAAATCCAGTTAAAATATGACATTTGAAAGAGGAAGTAAAAAGCTTCAGCATGTCATTCTCGGAATTTTGAGATTTTACGGAATTACGCGAACCGGACACCGAACCGGGAATTTATCAGATAAAGCAAGAGATGAAGCAAGCATGACATCATTTTGATGACTCAGGATGATGTCAGCAGAGAGAGGTGTAAGGCTAAGATGAAGCCACCTCAGAAAAGTGCGATCCGACGGTCAGAATTCGACCAGACAAAGTTCAACGAAATTACGAAAATGCCATCGAGTTCACCTATAAATACCCCTTCACATTTCACCATTCTTCACACCATTTCCTCTCGAGAAGGCCGAAAATTTGAGAGAGAAGGAAGAAGGAGGAGTCCGGGGAATTTCGCAGCAAAGCTCTGAGTAAGTCTTCGGTCCCTAGTCTTTAGTTCGGTAGTTCTTTCAATAGTTATAGTAAAAGTGTTAGGATAGTCTTAATTTTTCAAGATAATTTAGATATCATGTTTTTAGAATAAATATGATAATTATCTTAGAAAAATATTATAGAAAAGATTATAGCAAAAATTTTGGAAGTAAAAAGTCGGAACAGCAAAGCTCTGGCGAAATACCGCTAAAAAGGCTAACTAAGGGCAAAATGGTAATTTGTACCTAAAAATGCCTGTTATGGTCTTAGATATTCATACTGGTGATGTTATCCTTATAGGATACCCAGAATCACAAACCGCTGTTTCCGCTGTCACCCCTGTCGAGCCGCTGTCAAACGTACCGTGAATTTGACGGAAGTGTTAAAAGTCGTCAACGGAGGTACGGACGCGTATTGTAACCTTAACACTTATGCTGCTTATATACATATATGTGATAGACATGCTAGATACTGAAACTCTGTTTAGGGTTGTCAGTTATCTTACAGCTTACTACGGATTATAGTCATGATAATGCCGTTTGGGTTTGCCTAGCGCTGAGGATACGATAGGCCTTCGTGGCACTGGATATGTGCAACCATTATGTGGGGCTTTACATATTGCTTTGTGCTTATGTTCTGCCATTATTTGATCATACATCTGTTGTGTGCTTATGTAATGATATTCTGCTGTATGTGATTATGTTAATGCTGTTATCAATATACTGTTTTATTTGAGCATAAGGTTAACCGTTACCTGAGATCCAATTGGTAATTGGATCTTAGCTGTAGCTTCAGGATCGGGAGTACCGAGAGAGTGACGGTAGAGGCTGGTGGACGGTATAGAAGGGCTGAAGAAGTTTATCAGTTTATATTTGTATATACTGTTAGAAACTATCTTCTTTTGAGATGACTGTATAATGAGATTACACTATGGTTATGTATTTTGAATTTAGTTACTCTAAATGCTTTACTCTGATCACCGTGTTTTAAAAAAAAATTTTCCCATCATTTTTACTGTTTTTAAAACGTTGCACGCCTCTGTTCAACCAAGAAAATAGTCACATATATTAATTACACAATTGAATGCATTTCAATTTTTAACCACATGCAATGGCAAATTGAATGGATTTACATTAAGCGGGATCAACGGGAAGGGAAGATTTAGAGAAGGACGTAGTTAACAAACAGCAACACATATTTCATATTCGTAGCATAACTGGGAATACTATAATGTGTTCAATCTCCGCCTTCCTTAATCCCTACATGATGAGTTCACACCTGCAAGAAGCTCGCAATGCTTCTCTCAGATCCAAAGTCACCGTCGTTGGCAGCGGCAACTGGGGCAGCGTTGCCGCTAAACTTGTCGCCTCCAATACCTTGAGGTCCACTTCCTTTCATGGTACATTCTACGGATTATACTGCTATCCATTTTCCTTTCCTTTCTGGGCAAACTTTCTCAGCTAATAAACGTAATATCCGTGTCTCGTAGAATTCTAAATTTATGTTTCTGATGAATTCTCTGATTGATTCAGATGAAGTGAGGATGTGGGTATTCGAGGAAACATTGCCCAGCGGCGAAAAGCTCACGGATGTCATCAATGGAACCAATGTAAGGCCCACACGTGCATCATTAGTTTCGTGAATTCAATATTTCTCCCATTAATAACGTACACCTTCACTCCTGGTAGGAAAATGTTAAATAACTTCCCGGAATCAAGCTAGGCAAAAATGTAGTTGCAGATCCGGACCTTGAAAATGCAGGTAATCATTTATTGTTTATCCATAGTCCCATAATGTCACTATATATCAAGTCAGAACGAGACCAACATTTTTATATGCGTAAACGACATAAAAACTACACAACTTGTCAATTATGCAGTGAAGGATGCGAATATGCTGGTGATTGTGACCCCACATCAATTCGTGGAAGGAATATGCAAGAGGCTTGTTGGAAAAATTAAGACAGAAGCAGATGCTATTTCCCTTGTTAAAGGGATGGAGGTGAAGGTGGAGGTCACCAGAGGTGGCCACCGGTCGCCGGCGGCGGCCACCCTTCCTCCACCACCGGTGGTGGAGGAAGGGTGGCCGCCGCCGGTGGTGTGGCCAGTGGTGGGGCCCATCGGCGGGGAGGAATTATTTTATTTTTTTTAAAAAAGATTTATTTAAAAAAAAAAGCCGCTGGAGAAGGTGGCCGGAGGTGGCTATCGGTCGCCAATGGTGGGGGAGGGAAGCCGCCACCGGCGGTGTGGCTGGTGGTGGGGCCCACCGGTGGGAAGGAGTTATTTTAGTGTTTTTTTTTTAAAAAAATTATTTAAAACTAGGCGCAAAATGGTAATTTCAACTTAAAACTAGGGGTAAAATGATAATTTTAGCAAATTTACTGTTCATTTTCATCAGATTTAACGGTTAACGTCGATTGACTAACGGCCTGTGGTGCTGGACGCTCCCAAAACGTAACGTTATGTGTACTTTTACTCCTAAAAAAAGGTTATGGTGCTGGACGCTTTTTGGGGTAAAGGTTATGTGTAAAATTGCATCTTTACCAAAAAAAAAAATAATTCTAGCTTAAAATTACGAGAAATCAAATGGTTACATTAATGACACAAAAGGCTAATCTCCCTTCTTCCTTTCTTGGTTGTAATAGTTTGTTTCTTGCCATTTTCATATTTGAGATTGATAATGTTTTATAACTTTATTTGGAGAGTTAGTGACATAAGAATGTTACTCCCTCCCGTTTTAAATTAATATATTATATATTTATGAAGTTCAATTTAGTCATGAATATAAACATATTTTTTTTATATTTATCTGTTTTTTTCTAATTCATCCTTATCAATAATTCCTTAAGGCTTCAACAATAATTAAGGACGGCAAGAAATTAGGGAATTAAAAAAATGATTATAGTATTTCAGAAACGCATATTATATTAACTAACTCAATCAAATTTTTTAATTTAATAAATTTGGTAAATATGTCTTATATTAAAGACAAAAGGGTATATATATAATCACTTAGATATTAAAAAAATAAAAATTACCCCTAAATTGTCAATGAATCCAAAACGTTATGATTCCTATGCGTTGACAGAGGAATTGATCTATATGCTGATCCAGAATTTACATTTAATTAAAGGGAATTCATGAAATTTTTTTGAATAATTTTGATTAAAGTGATCAAGATCAACTAATTAATTCTCTAACAAATTTTCTTGATTTGTGTATAACCGTGGATTAAATAAAAATAACAAGAAGAGAGAATATAATATTTAATCTTTTTTTTAAAAAAAAACAAAAAGTATGATCGATGCTAACAAAAATCTTCGAATTTGTATAGTATTTATGTCTCTGTCACAGAGATACACATAAATACACGGGCTAGAATATACCTAGCGTTTAGAATATACTTTCTGTATTTACAAGAAAGACACACATATATATGAATATGTATGCCGTATGCGGATAAGCGGTGAGATTATGATAGTTAAAATTATTATGATAATTAATTTGTGGAGCGTACTTAGGTTTTGCCGTCCACAACTTTCTTCCTTGCACCTTTAGCTTCAACTTCATCTGTGAACTAAGACTCTCTCCCTCACTTAAATGTATGCATGCTCCAATATTTAGAATTTTCAATAGGGAAAATGATACACACACACATATATATATATATAGAGTTTCATAATTTGTCAATAGTAACTTTTTTACTTATCAATTGTTGCTCTTTCACTTGTCACTAATAAGTTATGATAATTTTATAGTATTATTTTTCTTGGTTAGGGCCTTAGTGGCATTTTGGAGAGATCAAGTTTAATATTTTAAAATGATTAAAATGATATGAAAAATAATTATTTGAGACTAATGGTGTGAAGAATAGAAGACTAAAAAATACTTTAAAAAAATTAAGAAATCAATCTGAAATCTTATATGGAGTTAAAGATATGAAGTCACACTTTATGTATTTTTTTCCCCAGAGATTAAGATTTTTCACGCTGCTTTAAAAATAAATCACTATGATTTTTCTATTATTAGTCTCTTTTTTGATTAAAATATACGTTTGGTCCTATAAATTTACAATTTCAATTAATTTTCTTATATTTATAAAAATATATTTTCAGTACTTTAATATTAAATTGTTTTATTAATGAAAAATGCTAACTCGGAGAAAATTTAAAATAAAAATTTAATGAAGATATTGTCTAATCTAAACTTGTAATATAAACCATTTATATTTGAAAAATATAAAAATACTCTAATCCTAAATGCATGATTTAATTTAGAAGTAAATTTTGATCCTAAATATGTGATTTATTTATTTATTTATTTTATCTCTTATATTTATTATTTTTCTCTAAACTAATTAGCTTCACTTATAAAGTGATATATGATCTAATTTTACGTAGAAATATTTTAGAAAGATCATGTCACATAAGTTATAATTAAATAATTTATTTAGCTTTATTAATATTTCTAAATTAAATAAATATGTTTATATTAAAGGATTAAATTTTAAGCATGATTTAATATATAAATATTTAATTGAAAATTATCATTTAATTTGTTGAGTCAAAATTTTCTATAATGAGAATAACGGTGTTAATATTAAAGGATGACAATACACTTTATAAACTTAAAGAAGTAAATTGAAATTTTATGTAAATTTATATGACCAAAATTATACTTTACCCTTTTCTTTTGTCTAAAACCTACAAAATTTTGCTAAACTTTAGGTCAATTGTATATAATCCATATTTCAAAGTTTAAATTTAATCTAATTGGTTTGGCCAAAAAAAATTAATATAATTGACGTTAAATTCTTAACATTAAACTCCTTGCTAATAATTTTACCAATAAGTTATTGATGGACTACGTGAAATTAATGAGCATGTTATGGATTAAAAAATTTAGGCTATAATATAAGTATCTGATCTCTTTAAACTTTAGGACATCATTTGCTTATAACTCTCCTAATATTTTAAAATTTAAATTATTTTTAATTATAGAATGCTAAGTTATCCTTTTGACCTCTTCAATGTCAAAAATTAAAGAGGTTTAATGTCAAAAATTAAAATTTATGTCAGGGATGTTAAATTTATATTTTAAAATGTCAAAAGAATTATATATAATTAACCCAAAGTTAAAGAGTGATTCTGAAGATTTTAGCCTTTACTTTTTAACAGTGACTTCTTCTTCTTCTTTTTTTCTTTTTTTTTTTTTAACAATGATTTTTTAACCGTGACTCATACCATCTTATGTATACCAAAATTTTGAGTGTGTGTTTAAAATTTTAAATTTTGAGAAATTTATATATGAAAACTTAAAAATAAGAGAATGAAAATGATTAATTGAGCGATGGTGAGTATATACTTTGAAGCCGATCAACAAAGTTCGGAGTGCTAGAGAAATTTTTTTACTGATCTATTCTCCTCTGCACTCTCTCTCTATATAAGCCGATGGACGTCTCACATAAACTTAAATGCAACAATATAATATAGCAGTATAGTGTATACATAGATGACGAAGGAGGAAACAGAAAGGATGAAGAAAGTGAGGAAGGTGGTGAACGAGATGAAGGTGCCGTTGACGATGACGGCGGTGACGGTATCATTTGCAGCGGCGGCGATTCTGTACAAGATCGTCACTCAAGATGGTATGAGCTTCGTAGTGCTCAATGCTTATCGTTTCATGTTTGCCACCGCCATCATGATCCCTCTTGCTCTTTTAACTGACAGGTGATTGGTGGTATAGATTATGTTGATCATATATATATATATATATATATATATATATATATATATATATATATATATTGTATGTATGTATTCATATTCCTTTCTTTTTTCGGTTTATGACAGGAAACCAAAACTGAGTCCGAAGGTAATTTTAATGACATTTATGTGTGGGTTATTTGGGTAAGTTTTCGAGTAATCTATAAAATTCATTTGATCGATTTATTATTAAGCAAGAGGTTATATTACATTGTGATTAATTAGACTAATTAAGGAATAGTGATGCAGGGGGACACTATTTCAGGGGCTACAAATGGAGAGCCTGGTTTTGAGTTCAGCAACATTTGTTTCTGCCTCCCTCAATCTCATCCCCGCCATCACCTTTCTCATGGCTCTTCCCTTTGGGTAACCTCTCATCACATCATAACATAATATGCTTAAAATTAAGGGGAATTGTATTGAGGTATCAAGGAACACAAATTATCACAATTAGATTTCATGAAATTATCGAATTAATTACCGTGAAGTTTCAAGAAACCTGTGAGAAATTTTCTGAAACTGTGAAAAGATGAGTTTACTCTAACTTATCATTAGTTGCACACAATTTGTCCATAAGGTGTCTTATTGTGTTTTGACTTGTCATTCGTGGCATCATACTTGTCATGTTCTAACTTGTTATTAGTGACACATTAACTTGTCAATCAATGCATCTAAACCTGTCATTGGTGGCACCCTGCAAATGTGCCACTAATGACAAGCTAAGATAAACTTGTTTTTTCACAATTCTAATAACTCGCCTATAGGTCCCTTGAGATTTCATCATAATTTGATGATTTTATGAGTGTAGTTGTGATAACTTATCTTCCTTAAGACCTTAATGGAATCCTACCTATAATTAACATGGATCTTCTTCTATTATACAATTATATGATATTGAATATCAAATTAAATTCAAGCATTGTCGTAGTCTTGTTAGAATAACTCAATTTGATTTTTTTCCTTACAAAATTCTGACTCTCAACCCTATTTTTCACTTGACCTAACCATCATTATATACAACAACTTGTGAATAAGCTGAAAGTGTGGTTTTATTACTTGATAAACAAAAGTTGTTAATAACTAATGAAATAAGGAATAACTATATAAAACTTGTGAATAACTTGAAATTTGACTTTGTTACTTAACAAATGAAAGTTGTTAATAGCTAATGAAATGTTATAAATAAATACAGTTAAGTAGCAAATCCACCCTGAAAGTATACGTTGAGGAGTAATGTTACTCTAAAAGTTTTTTCAGGTTCAATTTTACCCCAAAAATATAAAAACATAGTAATGTTGTCATTTTCTGTTTAAAAAACAAATGTTAACCATTAAAAAATTGACGTTGACCGTTAACTTTTTAACGAAAAATGGCAACATTGTTATGTTTTTAGACTTCAGGGCAACATTGAGTTAAAAAAAATTTCTAGGACAACACTATTCTTGGATATAT
The DNA here is from genome assembly GCA_037074495.1 of Acacia confusa. Taxonomy (NCBI): domain Eukaryota; kingdom Viridiplantae; phylum Streptophyta; class Magnoliopsida; order Fabales; family Fabaceae; genus Acacia; species Acacia confusa. The sequence continues at coordinate 6,011,827 of CM073504.1, read as the reverse complement.
GTTTTTGGGTGGATTCGTTACTTAATGGCCTAAATAATTATGTAAAACTTATTAATGAGCTGCCGTAAAAGCTAATGAGTTAACTAATATAATTTTTTGCATTATTTAAGCTGAGAATCATTGGTGGCTTGGCATGCAAGTGGTGGTGATATTGAATGCCACAATCAAAACTTTGCCAAATAAATTCCTCTTGTACGGCCATCTCGTAGGCACTTTTTGCTTGTATTTCAAAATCCTATTTTGATATGTCACATGTGATGGTCATAATGCAATTTTAGTGGATTATATATCTCTGAGTCATTTAGTATTTTAAGGTTGTTTTTCTATCCTTTTCCCTATGATTATTAGTATACATCAATACAATAATATAAAATATGAAGCATATAAAAAAACACTAATCATAATCTATATTAAGTGTATCTCCCTCAAATTAAATTTTGAGCAATATTTTTTTTTGTTTTTGTTTTTAAATATTACAGTTTGGAGGGTTTAAATTTGAGAGAAGCAGCAGGGTGGGCTAAGATAATAGGAACGATAGCTGGAATAGGAGGAGCAATGATTATGACTTTCGTCAAAGGTCCACGTGTTCACATTTTCCACTCTCACTTGAATCTACGTCATCAACAGCATCCCCACGTGGCACTCTCACATGAATCTACAGCGTTAATCTGTGCCATTAGCAGCTGCTTCTCTTACGCCATCTGGCTAATCATACAGGTTCATTTCTTCTCATTCCTTACTCCTTTTAGTTAATTCAAGAGAAAATGACTTTTAGGTCCTAATCAATATAAATAGTATCAGAAAAGTCTTTATTGACAAGTGAATATGAGAGATTAATAAGTGAATTAGTTATCATTAATAATTTATAGGACTTGTCAATGTATTATTTTCTTCAGTTGAGACCTAAAATTCATTCCCTCCTAATTTAAACCCTTTTCAATAAATTCTTCCCTTTTGAATATTGTCGTTTATAGGGTGTGATGAGCAAAACGCCAAGTGAATATCCAAGCCATTTCACAAATACGGCATTGATGTCAACAATGGCAGCGATACAATCCACAGCTTTTGGCCTTTGCGTTGAAAGAGATTGGAGGCAGTGGAGGTTGGGTTGGAACCTCAGGCTTTTCACCGTTGCTTTTGCCGTATGCTTCATATCATTCCCTTCTCTTTCCTTTGCCTCAAATCATGCATAAGTCATGATGTCATAACATTTAGTACTCTCCGTTTCTAAATATAGGAATTAAACTAGATAAGTAATTTGTAAAGATTAAAAAGATTAATTAAAATATGTGTTAGCCTCCATAAAGTACCATTTTTAATTATTTGTATTGGAAACTGCTCCTCAAATAAAAATTTTGTTTAATACGTGTCATCAATATGAAGAGTTTAGTGTTTGTCTAACGGTGTAAAACCCTACTAAATCCTTCTATAGTCTTGAGTTTGATTCCTAGAGGAGACACTTGTGTTAGAAGGGGTAACTACAAACTTTAAATTGGATACTGGATGATAATATCAAAAATAATGAAGAATTTATGGAAAAAAAAAGTTAGGGAAAATCATAAGGTGCCAACGAAGGAAAATAATATCTACAAAGTTTCATATGCCACTTTCACTTGTAAGTGGGTTGTTGGGAGACAAAATGTGTGTATTACATTTAACACAAAAACAAGCCCCTCTACTATCTTTTATATTTAATTAAAAAAAGAAATAAAGAGTCATTTGATTACACAAATATCGTTGTCATTTGGCATGAGATCGATCTAAAGACAAAAATTTCCAAAGGAGACAATATATAAATATCAATAGAGAGAATCTGAATTCTAAAGAGTTATTATATGCAGGGCGTAGTGGCATCAGGAGTGATGGTGATAGCAATATCGTGGTGTGTGGAGATGAAGGGACCATTGCTTGTGTCTTCCTACACTCCTATTATGCTCCTTTTTGTGGTCGTTGCTGGTTCTTATGTTTTGGATGAGAAACTGTTCCTTGGAAGGTAAGCATCAATAATGTGTTTATCGATTTATATTAGCCATTCTGTATAAGTGTGAGTGGACTTGACTTGATTCAAATCTGTTGAATTGTATGTACAGTGTGATCGGAGCAGTGTTGATAGTGTTGGGATTGTACTTAGTGCTATGGGGCAAAGTAAAAGAGGTCAACAAAATGAAGGCTCAACGTCAAAATTCAAATCATCATACAACAACAATTAAGAATGAACAACAACAACAACAACAACAACAATCTGACCTAGAAGCTATATAACTAATATATATATAAGCATAAAGAATCAAGAGGACCATGTTTAAATATTGCTTTATACTGAATAAGATATATACTTTTTTTTTGCGTTCTAATATATTATATAGCCAATCACCCTTTTTTTTCCTTTAATAATTATCTAGTATTTACTATACTATCAACATTATTGTCATTTAGCTTATATAGGAGCATTAATTCCTCAGCTTGCCGGTGCACTCATAACAGATGATAAGGGTGATGGTGTTTCTCATTGGGGCTACTTTGACTCTCACATCATTCGAATTTGTGGGATCTGTGTTGGGAAAGAGTCCCATTTTGAGATCACGTGTGAGGATTGTGTCTGGAAGACTGGTGGCTATGATGGGTATCACTTTGGGGTTGACCAAGTTACTGTGTTCTTGTGAATTGTAGCTTCATGACTGAATTTTGATGACCACCCCATTCCCTTATTTTCATGATAATAATAACATATAAGGATATATATATACGCGCTTGACACTTGTTACTCATACCTTAAAACAACACACCAAATTGGTTTTCCCATACATTTCACATGCTTTCTCATATATATAAACATTAAAACACCTTCATCAACTTCAAGCAAGCAAGGAGATGGGAAAAAAGACTTTCAACAAGATACATGCTCCACACTCACTAAATATATAGAAGTCTAGCTTCCAACAACTTTGTTAGGTAGATTGTGAATATCATTAGGTTAGATAATTTGGGAATTAGGTTAGGTTACAATTGAGGATTTATTGTCACAATTAATCTTATGAGGCTAGTGACATGGCACAATAATAATTCTATGAGGCCATAGGGTTTTGGTAATTAGTAAAATAGAACTAGTTAATATCCTAAATGTTAATATTCTTAGTTAGTGACCGTTGACATATTGTGAGGCATAAGGAAGTAAGACAATACCTATATAAAGGGGACTCTATGCCTAATGTACTCTAGGTTGATGGTTGATTGTGTTTGAAGGAAATAATAGGCAACAACATTATTCTCTATCTCTCTTCCTTAGTTCTATCGTCTATCTCTTCTCTTCTCTTCTCTCTAATTTTCCTAACCTTCTACAAGAATTCTAACAGTGGTATCAGAGTTACAATATCCTTGGCTGCTTCCGTTGTCCTCTGAATTTCTTGAGTCCATGTTGAACCATTCTCCCTCCTTAAGGTTCAGCCCTGTATTCAAGAACAACAACCCAAAACTCGAAAAAAAGAAAACCAAGCCCGACAAAGATTCCAAGAACTGTCAAGACTATCTGATAGAAAGGGATATTATTTTAGTGGCAACGGCTAATCTCAAAATTTCAATTAGTCGATTGGTTTGAAGACTTGCATATTGCTCTTCGCTGCAATAATTGACTAATTTGGGATTGGTGTCGCACAAGTGGGTTCTTCATGTTCGGTTGTGTCAAATGAACTCTGGGCTATCGAAGAATATAATCAAAACTCCTAGAATCGTTTCTCAATGGGAATTATGTTCCGATCCTCTGTTCCTCTCGGCTTTGTCAATCGTGAATGGTGACAACAACTCGCTCACAATCGTGAGTCACTACCATGAATGACCTAATGGAAACTCGAGTCCATGCCATTGAAGAAACATTATGGGGATTTGTGACTCTATTGATGACACTGCAAGTACTTATGGACCAAGTTGCATTATTGACAGGGGACCTAGACCGAGATCGGCAAGCGGAGAATAACCAGGATCAAGATGATCGTCACCGTCATGAGCGTTACGGCTACCATCGACCACGAGATGAATATACTCCCCCGACGAGATTAACAAAACTGGATTTTCCAAAGTTTCAATGCCAGGACATACTTGGCTAGATTTATAACTGTGAATGCTATTTCGATATGGTTGGAACGCTCAACAATTGGAAGGTTAGTCTAGCTAGTGTGAATATTGATGAAAAGGGGTACATCTGACACCAAGCTTATATGGAAGAAGAGGACAGTTGGGCAATATCATGGAATGAGTACAAACACACCCTGCGCACGTGATTTGGATCCCCGTTCGATTCACTAATGGGAGATTTCAAGAAACTCTATCAATTAGGGTCTCTTGATGAATATAATGATGAATTCGATGTCGTGCGCTGCAAATTGCGAATTCGGGAAGACCATGTGGTTTAAGCTTATATCGAGGGGTTGTGAAACATCCACCATTTAATTAACTAAATAAGCTTATATTTATCAAAGTAAACATTTTATAGTCAGAGTTATCCTAATATTAGGATTTACGCGGAATTTAATATTTTCAAACATATGCCCGAGCATGCATGATAAGCCCTAATGTGTGGCAACATACATTTAACAATTCATACACAAAAACAAACAGAAGCCCTACTTCATCAAAGTAGACTAGGCTTCTGTAGTCTTCCTGGAAGGACCTGGGTAGATAAGTAACCTAGAAAAATTTTGTAACCATTAGTCCAGCTCATTACGAATATCGATAAGTGCTAGTGAGGTGCCAAGTGGATTAAAACAGTTCAACTCAAATAAACAATTCATCAACATTCTCATTATATAATATCCCATAATGCTTTAGTATCATGATCGGATGTGATATATACAGTACCCAAATACCTCCATTCACGCCAGCCGAACCGTCTTATTTCCCTCTGACTAGACCCATGGGTTAAGTTACACCCATGTTACTGGTTACTTCAAAAGCTCACTGGTTAAGTGATGAGAACCGACTAAAATCCCCAAAGCACCTGCCCTAGACCATGGGTCTTTCCCCACTTTAATCTAGTGAGGTGTCGTAAACCCTATAAATTGTGGGATGGTCCCAATAAACCGATGGGACAATAAAAAGCCAACCAATGTGCACCAATGGAGGCCTCACCATGTGGTGGAAAATAAATATCACATTTCCTCCCAATCCTTCCCTTTCCCATGATTTTCATGATGATTCGATGCATATAATTTTAGTTTATAAAAAAAAATTCACATGGCAAGAATTTATTTAAAACATTCATAATTAATCTGAAAAATACTCAAAAGCAGTATATCGATATCATAATAAGTGGAAAGTGGTTACCTCTCACCCAAGCTAATTACTATCACACTGCTCTCAAACCAGGAGCTCAATAGAATTCCATCTATAAAAATCAATTCAATAATCATTAATAACTATTCAAAATTCTACATATGACAAGCTTTGGTGATAACTCAATTGTTATTTATTTATCTCCTTTTCCTAATAATAATAACAAAAATTATTTATCATTATTATTAGTATTGTTCATTTATCTTATTAATTTGAACTCCTTGAACTCCCCAATAACAAACATAATACTAATACTTTAAATTAGGCTTTTTATAGATACAAATACCACATGAACAATTCTTTAATTAGGAGTTGAATAATTAGTAATTATTATAAATTATAATATTTATCATGGCTTTCCCCAAAATATAATATTTCATCATATCATATATAGGATTTAAGACTCTGAGTTCACACAAAATACTCTTTATAAGTGACAATTAACATTAGTATTCAATAAATAGTCTAGCTTCAATATATTATTTATTCCTTTTAAATAAATCATAATATTACTCATTATTATTTATTTATCTTATTTATTATTTATTTCTTCTCATAATATGATTACTCATCATGATTATTCTAAATCTAATTTAAACTCCATCATTAAATTAGTAACTATTTCCATAATTCGAACACATGAAAAAAAAAAATGCAACACACACATAACATATTATACACACGTGGAATTAAAACCGTTGCAACTGAACATACAACAAAATAACGTAGGGCATGCAAAGCAATTATATATTAAGTTGGCTTCCCTCTTTTGTTTTATGTGCACACCTCTTTTTATAGTCTCAGTAAGCAATTCAGATGCTCCTTCCTTAACTTTTTACACAGACACAGAGCAAGGAGCGATGACTTATATACATATATTTAATCATGAAAACTCCTTTTCCTTGCTGCAACAACACACACACATATATATACTTTTATACAGAAAGCAAGGGCAGCGACACACATATACATCATACATACATACATACATACATATATATATATGTATATATACTATACATATATATATACATATATATATAGAGAGACTCACATGCATGAAGAAAAAGAAATGCCAACAGTCACGGCTAGAAGAAATACCATGACCGCTCAACCAGGTTCAAAACTCAGCAACTCACGCGACAGCCAAAAAGAGACAACCGAAACACACACACAGATCCTATATATGTTTTTCTCGATGCTTATGACAGCTACAAGGGAAACCGATGACCGCAACTTCTCTTCTCTTTTCCCTATATCCATATTCACTTAAACTCACACACCCAGACAACCACTACCAGAAAACGATGCCAAGATGAATAAATATATAGTTTCCTAATGCATTAATCATATAAGCAGCCCCCACAACACGTTAACCAACGCACACAGTAACCTACATATATACATATATATAGTAATTATCTTTTCTTTCTTCTTTATATACACACTCATAGTCACGAGGAAAATGAGATGCCACAGCCATACATACATACATACATACATACATACATACATATATATATATATATATATATATATATATATATATATATATTTAGCATACTTGTACAGAGACGCTACAGCCAAAGAATATGAACACGATGACAGCTAATAACTAAGGAGGACGATGATGGCTGACTTACAATAGCGCAGGAATAATCTCCTCTGTTTCGATGCCACTGAACAGTGCAAGAGAATGATCGCTTCTCTCTCTCTCTCTTTCTCTCTTTCTGCACTCTCTCTCTTTCACACAACACTCTCTCTTTTCTCTCCTTCTCTCGGCTCTCACTCTGTTTTCCTGGTTTCGGCTTGTGGTGAGGCGAAGGAGAATGAAAAGAAAGGAAGGCAGTCATATATATAGAAGGAGGGAGGAAAGGTTGATCGGTGGGTAAGGACCAGAGGGTCTTCGGCACTTGGCTCAAGAGACATGGCTGAGCTTGCGTGTTCGGTTTGGATGCTGAGATTTCTTGTTCAGTGTGATTTACTTCTGCTTCACCGAAAGAAGTGTGGAGAATGAATGGAAAATAGAGGGCAGTCACATATATGCTGCAGGTTCGAGCAGTGGTCTGAGAAGGAAGGTCCGAAGGTTAAAAAGGCGATGGGCTCGAGACTCTGTGATGTATGGCTGATGGCGTGCACCTTTGGTTTTTCTTTTCCCGCTGAAAACGCTGAGTACATATACTTGCTGATTTTCTTCTTCATCTGCCGTCGTGGTATGCGTCCTACATAAATGGCTGAAAGGATAATTTGGTTTTTGGGCTGAAATGGCTTGTTTCACGTGTTGGGCCACTGACCATTGCATTGCAGAATTGGGCCGTGACAATGGAGATAAAATGGGCTGATCATATTGTGTATGGACCGTGGTTTTGGTGTTGAGCTTCTGCAGGAGGTCTGTTATATGCTACTAAGGTCCTGTTTGGTTCAGGGAATTTTAAGAGAGAGAAGGGAACTTAAAAGAGGGAAGGGAAGGGAAGGGAAGATAAGAGAGAACTTAAAAAAATAGAACTGTTTGGTTGGCATGGGAATAGAACTTAAGTTGACTGGAAATAAAATGTTTGGTTTGAAGAATTTGGGGTGGATTAAGTGGGAACTTGAGACAAAATTCCCATTATGCCCTTATGTAAAAAATGCTGGAGAACAAAAAACCCATGAATAAAAAAAGTTGGGAAACCATACCATGATAATGTTCGAACTTCAAACGTAAGTTCGAACTTGTTCCAGTTTAGTATGTGTAGCATGAGCTGACGCAATCGACAGTATGCAGTCGAACTTGGACATGAAGTTCAAACCTGGACATGAAGTTGGAACGCCTTGTTTGACAGAACAACTAAAAAGCATCTGAGCAGAAGGGAAATTAATTGAATGACATGCATCAAAATATAGCAGTTGAACTAAATTGTTCCACAACCCTTTTAATGTATATAAGACACAGACAAAAAAGAAATTATATCATTATATTATAATACACCATTACAGAGCATCCAAAAAAATGATTACATATGCCCAACAATGGGGACATTTTTTGGTTGATCAGTTTCAGCTTTTGTTTTACATTATATACTACTGAGCACAAAACCATAGAAATAAAACACTTTCAACCCTTTCACATTTACTCTAGTTAACGAGCAGCACGTTATCGGACAAAAACCATCACACAAATTAAACACCCATTTCATCTTTATTACCTAGTCTTGATAGTCTTTTGCAACTTTGAGCTAGAAAGCAAGATTCAGATCCCAAACTTTGAGCCATCGAACCAAAGCAAGATTCAGATTGAGTTCTCGCAGCTGCTGCTTCTCTCTCTCGCAGCTCGTGTCGCAGAACGAGAATTGGCATTGAAGAGCTTCAGCTGCTCTGTTTTAGAGTTTTGAGGGGCTTTTTTGACCCAAATTTTTGACCTCCCGGGAACATTTAAGAGATCCCGCCATTTTCAGCTGGAAATCACATTCCCACGTTCGTGGAAGCTTAGACACAGGAGGGAATCCAACTCACCAGAACCCACGTGTGCCAAACGGTCATTTTAAGTGGGAACTTTCCCAACTTCCCTTTCCCTCCTCCGAATTCTGTGAACCAAACGGGACCTAAATGTAAGTTGAATAAGGAAAATGCTTTATTTGTGTGGTGGGCTGTGGAGAATGGAAAGAATGTAAAACAATGCTGGCTTGCTTCTGCCTCCACGTGTAGCAGCAAAAGGATTGGATTGGAATGATTATCTCATGAAGACATTATTGGGCTTCGTTTTAATGTTTGTGGCCCATGAAGTTTGGGTGAAGTATTTGGGTTTTGTTTAATTGTTGTTGGGCCAAAAACCATTATTTAATTTTTCATATATTAGTCTCATAATTATTTATCCTTGAATTCCATATATTAACTTAATACTCCTAAAGGACAAATTTTTCCATATTTAATCCCAATTTATAAATCTCAAAAATTTAGGATGTTACAGGTTGTGTCATGAATGTGGTCATTAGGTCAGACTTCCACGTCCCCAGACATTATTTGAAGCTAGAGGCATTGCAAAGATTTTTGAATATAATAACGAGAGCATTAAAATCTTGCATCGACAGAATTTCAATGATTCCAGCAGTCAATCGTAGTGGAGAAATTACAAGTCTCCAGCAACCACATTGAGAATGCAGACCAACAACTCTGACTCCAATTGACCGTCCAAAACCAATGGGGCCTAGGGTAGATCGACCAATGTCAGATCATCAACTCTCTCAACAGCAAGAACAAGGCAACTACTGGACAACGAGCAACCTCCTTCAATAGTGATAATTTAGATGAATTGAGGTCCAAGAACTTGTGCTTTTACTGTTAGAAACCTTTCTCTAGAGACCATACATGCCCCCAACGCCAAAGGATACAAATCCAATTAATTGAGCATAATTCAGATGAAGCGGAGGAATCGATAGCGTCATTACCAACCATTGAGGAAGTCGTCCAGGATGAATATTAGCTTGAGACCAATGAGTGTCTCCAAATTTCTCTTCACGGAATGCAAGGTTCAGTGGGTGTCATCTCCATGCGAATTCAGGGTCTTGTGGGCAAACGAGCAATACAGATTTTGATTGATAATAGAGCCTCCCATGGCTATCTAGATTATGCACTCGCTAGGAAGCTCAGATGGAAGGGTACTCCAACTGTCAAGGGAGAAGTAGAAGTGGCAGGGGCTGCAAAACTGAAACTTTATGGGTTGTGGAATGGGTTTAAGTGGAAGATACAGGGCCAAGACTTTGTTTTTGACTTGAGAGTCATGGAAATTATGACTTATGACATTGTCTTAGGTTTACATTGGCTGCAAGAAGTGGTTCATCATGCCTCATGGAACTATGATGACTTATCAATGACATTCTGGTACAAGGGATCAATGTGCACTTTGAAACCAACCCTCATTCGACTACAAGGTGGTCAACAAAATCAGTGATTCCATGGCTGAAGGCAGTCAATTATTCCTCTTACACTCTCCAAAAGGGCATGAAGCTGCTGCTTATTCCCTCACTAATGGTAATGAAGAAGCTTATGAGTGTGTCAAGAAATTATTGAAGGAGTTTGGGGATGTCTTTTCAGAACCGAGCTCACTACCACCTCTTCGTGAGAACTATAATCATTCAGTAATTCTTAAAGAAGGAGTTGTTCCAGTCAACCTACAACCTTACCGCTATCTAGTAATACAAAAGGATGAGATTGAAAAGCAAGTCAAAGGTCTTTTAGAGATGGGGGTCATACAATAAAGCTCATCTCCTTTTTCTTTACCCATAACATTAGTAGAGAAAAAGGATGGTTCGTGGCGAATGTGCATCGATTATAGGGAAGTGAACAAGTCCTATTCCCTTAGTTGATGAGTTATTGGACCCGATGGTTTACAAAGCTAGATCTTAGAGTTGGATACCACCAAATTAGGATGGAACCAGAAGACACTTACAAGACTACATTCAAAATGCATTCTGGGCAGTACGAGTGGTTGGTTATGCCCTTTGGCCTTACAACCTCACTAGTAACGTTTCAAGGGGCAATGAACAACATCTTTAGGGATCAATTGAAGAAGTTTGTGTTGGTATTTTTTTTGATGATATCCTAGTACACATATATAAGAAGCATGTCGAGGCTGTGTCTAAACATATATAGAAGGCAAGAGATTTTGCTATCGTGCCTATATATATATTAACGATAGAAAGGGGAGGAAAACACATTTCTGTGTATTTATATTAAAGTTGCTATCTTACACACACGTACGCGCGGGGCAGGCGAGCGGGCGTGCAATCGTTGCTATAATTCATAGGTATATATATTGGCACTAAATATATATACAAAGGAAAGAGAAATTTTTTGTTGTTATACATACATACATACATACATACATACATACATACATACATACATACATACATATATATATATATCAACTACACATAAACCCTTAAGAAGAAAAGAAAAGCTTGTTGTTTTATCTGTGTGTGTGTGTATCTTGAACTCAAACGTTGTTGTCATGAATATTAACTTGCTCTTTGTGTGTGTGCGCACACATACACACATATATACATATACATACATATATGTCGTAGCACATGTGTAAGCTTACTGTACTGATATGGTTTTACTGTCTCATACATATATGTGGTTGTTATATATTTATAAGTTTTATGTTAACCAGGGGCGGAGCTAGGAATTGTAGTTAGAGGGGGCGAAAATTACATAATAAAACCCAGATGTTTATGAAACTTTATTTTAGGGGGAGAAAATTATATAATAGAACCCAAATGTTCATGAAACAATATTTGAGCCCTATAAAAATTTCATGATTTTCATTTTAGTCCCTCTATGGCTAAAGAATAATTTCCTAAAAAATGTGGGGTTTTCCCTGTAATTTTAGGGGGGGGTTCTAAATCCGCCACTGATGTTAACCATGCCTAAACCAAAAACAAGAAAGATGCCTACACACTTAACATGTGAAGCTTATATACTGGAAAACGAAAAAGCTTGCAAATCTTATATATATATATATATATATATATATATATATATATATATATAGGGTTAAAGTGCAAAAATACATATGAACTTTGTCCCTAGGAGCGCCCAGCACCACATGTTTTTTTTGTGCAAAAATACACATGTGGTTACGTTTTAGGAGCAAAAGTCACACGAGCCGTTAATTGACCAACGTTAACCGTTAACTTGGACGAAAATGAACAGTTACTCTGCTGAAATTACCATTTTGCCCCTAGTTTAAATATTTTTTTAAAAAAATTAAAACTAAAATAAACCCTTTGTAACATCCTTAAATCAAATACCATAGGCCATACATTTTTTTTAGAGAACCTCACCGAAGCCCATTTCCAGCAGCCCACTCCACCTTCAGCAAACATACCTCCTTTGACCCAACTGCCTATTATCTTTTCCTTTTAATATCCATTGCTTACTGTCATGAAAACAGAAGCCATATTGCTGCCACCTCACCCCTTCCCCATCTTGCATGCCTTCCACATACACCCTTCCCTCTGTGAAAAATCAGACACCACTCTCCCCTCACATGCACCATTTATATATTACCTTCTCTCATTTCATTATATCAGTTCAGCCAAAACAGAAAAACAGAGCGTGAGAGTGGGAGACTGAGACTGAGGCTATGAGAGAGAGAGATCTGGGAGCTAGAGGAAGGCTAAGCAATCATCAGAGAAGGGAAGAGGCTGATCATTGCATGTAATCATAAAACCTAAGTAAGGTGAGATTCCTAAATCTTTCTCCATCTTTAGTTTTTGCCATTGAGGATAGTTTGGGGGTGAGAAGATCATTTGAATCCTAGTTATGAAGAGGAAGAACCATCTAATGAAGGATACAGTAGTTACTAAAGGTGGAGTAAAGTTAATGATTTTAATATTTGGTGTTGCATGACGTTGGATCCCTCTGTTTTGTATTATCCGAACAGAGGCTTCATTTTAATTTGTGGTTAAGGGTTTAGAAAATGTCACATACATGTATGATACTCTTAGGCCATGAGGTTGAATTAATAAAGTTGAAGTATGGAGTCTTTTAGCTCTGAAAACATGTTTTGTAGCCATGCATGTCTGAAATATGAGCATTGGGTTTGCTATCTAAAAGCATAGAGTCATGTTCCTTACCTCTGCAACTTAGTCCAGAAACAGAGGTTAATGTTCTTTTCGTTTTTGGGGTTTAGGAGTTGAGTTGTTCCATGAAAATTTTATATGAGATAGTACACTCTTTAAGCTTGAAGTTGAGCTTTGAAACACCCAAAACGGAGATCTGTAGCTCTAGATATGAATTTTGAAAGTTGAGGTATGAACTGGAAAACGTTTTGGTGTCAGTCTGGAGTAGCACTGATGATGGTGCGTTTTTGAGCAAGTAAAAGAGTTTCAAAAATTATGAAAATTTTACTGATGATAGCTGACTCACATAGCTTTAAAATGGTTCACATAGCTTTAAAATGGTATAAATTTCAGATCATTCTAAGCTACGATCAGTGAGAAATAAATCTTACAAAATGACCCTGCGTCTGTGAACCGAAACTGGACAGTCCTTACATTTTTCAAAACTGGGAATGAATGGAGTAATATTAAATTATGAAGATTTCCAGTTAATTAGAGGACTTCCATAGCTTTAATTTGGTGTATAATACGTATTTTTCTGAGCTCTGTACGTTGAGTTTTGGATTTTTGAAGATAAGTTACAATTTCTAAACAATTCTGGACAGAGCCTAAGTTTTTGGAATTTGGTAATTTTTCTCAGCCATAAACCAACTTAGTGACTTTATATTATGAAAATAGACTTATCAAGGAGTAAGTAGAAATTGGAATCACTCCATTTCGAGTTGTATAGGTCAAGTTATGAATTTTCTAGATACCCGTGGAAATCAGAGGTCAATTTCTGATAAGTCTCAAAATAGTCACATAAGTTGTTTATTGTGCCTAACCTTTAAAATAAAGGTTTCTTTGGATAAAATGTAAGGTAAAATGGCTGAGATGATAATTATTCATAATGAATAATATCTAATTAAATAAGTTTCAATAAGTATACATCCCTAGTCATAAGGATATTACAAGACAAGTATCTTCGGGGTGGGTCTAGAGAAGTTGAATTTATAATTATGATTTATTTGGTTAAGTGACCCACCGCTATATGTAAATGTTAATTATAGGAGTTGAGAACCACCGTGCCGAAGGACAAGCGTAGTAGTAAGAACCTGGTTGAAGGGTGAAGTCGGTAAGACCAACAGGTAGTAACTATAATCTCACGTTCTTTGCATAGCTATATATATGTTTTTGTAAACCATATTGTATGTCCCGCCTGTATGAGGCCAGCACCTCTCGTGGCTTGATTGCGCGGAAGGGTCGACCATGGGGCCAGCTTCCCGGTGGCTATGCAGGGCTTAGTGCATTCAGTAAATTTTGGTATTTGAATTACCTGAAATGAATTTCCTAGTGCTAAGGTATTTGAAATCATTGTATGATTTACTTGTATTACAAGCTGCATTTGAATGTAATACTTGTTGTTTGAAATTGAATTGAAATCTATTTGCTTTATATGATGTGTGGACTACTCTGTTTGGTTGATTTATATATATTGCATATGTTGGAATTTGAGATTAACCTGTTACTCTGGGATTCATTTATTTGAATCTCAGAGCCTTCAATAAATCCAAGTCATGGGCAAACTAGTAAGCAGGGCGGAAGAGGCAAAGGCATAGAAATAGCCTAATTTTGAGGAAAGGTGGTGGAAAGGAAGCAGATGAAACATTTAGTTTCATTATTTTGTTTATTGATTTTATTGCTTCCTTATGACTTAGATTTTATTTTGAGATAGCCGTATATGGCTTATGGGATATAAATATTTAATTAGATACATATGATCTCGTAGAAGTAGTTAAGATACATATACATATATATATGTTGCTAACGATTGCTGCAGGACTGGGCATTTATGTAACAAGCCCAAATTATGGCAAATGAGTTGTAGAGCACTAGGTTAATCGGAGAAATAAAAAGAAAAAAAAAAACTCTAAGAAAACCTAACAATATTTTAGGCATGATGCATTGTTAATGTTAAGCTTGAACCACTGATAAAAAGGTTTTTTTTTTCAAACGTGTTTATTTGTATCTGAATAGCCCATTCAAAAATTAAAATTATTTTGATCTCTGTACAAGAAGGGCTTTCTTTTCCAGGATCATACCTGACCCAGTGGTTTAAACTTTTATTAATTAATACATTAGAATACGAAATAGGTGAAGATGCCACTCTGTTCTGGGCACAGAACAGTGGGGTGTTGCACCCTTCCGGGCCCCACCACTAGCCACACCATTGTTGACGGCTGTCGTGCCCATCGGCGGCGACTTTTTTTTTAAAAAAAAAAAATTAAAAAACTAAGGTTTTAAATATTTTTTTTTAAAAAAACACTAAAATAAACCCTCCCTCACCTGTGGGTCCCACCACCGACCACACCACTGCGGCGGCCGCCCTCCCTAACGCCAGCCACCTCCGGCGACTTTTTTTTTAAAAAAAAAAAAATTTTAAGAACTAAGATTTTAAATATTTTTTTAAAAAAACACTAAAATAAAACCTTCCCCATCGTGGACCCCACCACCGCCAGCGGCTACCCTCCCCGCCGCAGGCGACTGGCGCCGCCTCCGCGACCTCCTTTGACGACTTTTTATTTTTTTAAAAAAAACTAAGGTTTTTTTTACAAAAAACTAAGGGGAGACCGGTAGGCCCCACACTGGCCAAACCACCACCGACAGCCAGCCTCCCCACTCGTGATTTTTTTAAAAAAACTAAGTTTTATTTAAAAAAAAACTAAGGTTTTTTTTTAAAATAAAACCCCTTAGTTTTTTTTTAAAGAAAAACCTTAGTTTTTGAAGGAAAAAAAAGTTGTCGAAGGAGGTCGCCAGCGGTGGGGAGGGAGGCCACCGGCGTGGTGTGGTCGGTGTTGGGGCCCACCAGTGGGGAATGATTTATTTTAGTGTTTTTTTAAAAAATATTTAAAACCTTAGTTTTTAAAATTAAGAAAAATCACCAGAGGTAGCTGCCGGTCACCGGCGGTGGGGAGGGCGGCCACTGGTGGTGGTGTGGCCGATGGTGGGGCCCAATAGCGGGGAATGGTTTATTTTATTTTTTTTAAAATATTTAAAACCTTAATTTTTAAAATAAAATTTAAAAAGAAAGTCACCGGAGGTGGCCGCCGACAGCCAGCGGTAGGAAGGGCGGCCGCCGCGGTGGTGTGGCCAGTGGTGGGGCCCACCGATGAGGAAGGGTTTTATTTTAGTGTTTTCTTAATTAAAAATATTTAAATCCTTTGTTTTTAAAATTAAAAAAAAAAAGTCACCTTAGGTGGCCGCCGGCGGTGTGGAGGACGGCCCCTGGCGGTGGTGTGGCCGGTGGTGGGGTCTGGAAGGGTTTGTTTTAGTTTTATTTTTAAAAAATTATTTAAAACTAGGCGCAAAATGGTAATTTTAGCTTAAAAATAAGGGCAAAATTGTAATTTTAGCGGAGTTACTGTTCATTTCCGTCCAAGTTAACGGTCAACGTTGGTCAACTAACGGCCCGTGTGAGTTTTGCTCCTAAAACATAACCACGTGTGTATTTTTGCACAAAAAAAACATGTAGTGCTGGGCGCTCCTGGGGACAAAGTTCATGTGTGTTTATCAAACTATTGTCTATGTGTATGTGTGTAATATTATATATATATATAGACACACACAAAGTTTATTTTGTGTGGTGTTCATAGTTATCAAACTCCTAAATTAAAGTGTTATTGTCGTGTTTCATATTGAAATAGACTTAGAAAGTTTAAATTAATTGTAGAATAATAATAGTCATAATAATGATAATAAATGATATTATTATTATTAGAAAAGGAAAAAAAGTAATAAATAAAAAGGGTATTATTGATAAGGGAATTTTTAGGGGTTGATTCATTTTTAATCCCCTAAAAATAATCCATGTAGCTAGGTACTTTGTGATGTCAGAAGTGACTAACGGCAATTATAAACATTTATAGGCATACCTTGGCACCTCTATTGATCCCAACACCTCCAGACGAAATTAAAGATTCAAGCTTGAGGTAGGTAATTATTATCTTATTAGTTTGTATGTATGTATTCATATATGACTAACCATGTTTGCTAGATAATTTGCATGTGTGTATCCTAACTATGGCTTGAGACTGCTTGTTCTAAAATAGGGTTGCATGTCCTAAAGGGTTGTGGTCTTTGGCTGATAACTGCGGTTACGATGTGACTTACTTACTGTGAATTATTTTATGCTTAACATGTGATATGTTGTCATTTATATTTCATACTAGTATGTAAGATTAACTGTTATCCTAAGGTTTATTCATTTGAACTCCAGATTGCATGAAAGAGACATGTAGTGGATCGGGATCAAAAGGAAAGATGTAACTATAAATGTTACAGTATAAGGAATTTTTTGGAAAAATATGAGTCAATGGACTCCTTTATATATCATTTATCATTTGTCTATTTTGGATTACTATATTAACATCCCACTATGAGAAAGATTTGAATCACAAAAAATTTATTCTCGTGTTTTCAACTAAGTTATTTTAAGAAAGTTTTATTCTACAATTAAGTCGTCTAAACTATTTCAATGCTTATGCACTATAACTCTAATAAATAAAGGCACTACAAGTCAAGGCGTTACAATAGGGAAGAGAAAGGAAAGAGGAAAAATCAAAGCACCCAAGGTAAGTGCTCTTGAATGTGATGGTTCATTCCTTTATGCTTTTCTTTAATCTCTAACCTTAATAAGAGAACTTTCTCATGATGATTTTAATATTGATGTTTGAAGTTAGGAGGAAGGAGAAGTGCTTTAAAACATAAAAAGTTGATAAGTTCATAAGATCTTAACTCAACTTTGTGATATTTTATGTTGAAAGCACAAAGTGGTTGAAACATGTATGGCTTGGAATTTAGAATCATGGGACCCTAAGGGGACATATTGTCCAAGATCCTAAGAACAAGATTCAATATCATCAGAGTTTAAAAGACTGAGTTTTGAAACAAACAAATGCCTAAAAGCATGAAATTGGTTAAAAAGTGATTTTCTTTATTTTTAGCCAATGATTTGGCCTAAGCAAGAAAATGGTAAAGCAAAATTATTTTCATGATTTTAAGGTCATTGGGAGGTTTAAAATAAAATAAAAATGAAGTGAAAACAAGGTGGAAAACAATTTTTGGAAACAAAAGATCCAAAGTGGTAAAAGTTGAGAAAACTGCTAGATTTAAGTTTATTGGAGGCAATTAACTAGTGAATAGTGTTTTTACCAGGTAAATGATTTCTAAAAATCATGAAATTTTTGAGAAATAAATTAGACATACAAAGCTTTATTTTGATAGGTAATAGGTAATTTTTAGATCTCAGTACAAATAGAAAATGATTTTTGAAGTTGTCCAATTTGAACAGAAGTGTTTGTGCGTGGATTTTGACTAATCAAATGATGTCTAAAAACCTTGAAATTTTCCAAAGATGTAGTAGACAAAAAGATATTTCTTTTGATAGGTTACAATAAATTTTTGGAGTTTTGTATAAAAAGTTAGATTTTTCAAACTGATTCATGTTTTTGGACATGAGATTTGAACAGTGGTGAAAAATAATTAAACTGGGAATGACTTAAATTTTCTAAGATTTTGGAAATATTTTTTCATGAAAATAGACATGTCAAAGGTCACTTAGGCTTTAGAAGCACATCATATTGATTTTTTTTTTATTTAATAATGATTTTTTAAAGTTACTGAAAAATCCTGCCATAAAAGCAAAAAATTTGAATTTAAGGAAAAGTAAAGTTAAAAATTGGATAACTTATCCACTAAAGGTAAAAAGAGGTGAAAATAACCCTAGGATATTATTCTAAGTAATATGACATTTATTACAATATCATATAAAATATGGAAAACGTGATAATGTGATTGAAACATTATAGGATATTCGAGAGATTGGAGAACATTTTCAAAGGACAAGCGTACTACTAACTACGCAAAGAAATGTATGTTCACGTATAGTAACTCTAATCTCTTATATCTTGTGTGCCTATATATACTTGTTTGATTCATGATTGTTGATTGATGACCAAGTCTAGGTCTTAGGTCATGCGTACTCATGACTAAGATGGGTCTACTACTAGAAAACAATTTATTTGTGACGGAATTTGTGAAATAAATTTTTCCCTCACAAATTTTAGGCTTTTTGCGACGGAAGAGTAAATTCCGTCACAATTTAGAGAAGTTTGCGACAAAATATCCCTTTCCGTCGCAAAATGGGCTAGTACACAACAATTTGTGAGGGAACATGGAGTTCCCTCGCAAAATAACCTATTTTGTGAGGGAAAGTGGGTTTCCCTTGCAAAATAACTTATTTTTGCGAGGGAACTCCACTTTCCCTCGCAAAATAACCTATTTTTGTGAGAGAATGTTGAGTTCACTTGCAAAATCACTACTAGAAAAATGTAACACCCTCCCTTTTGTGAGGGAACCATTCCCTCGCAAAAATAGGTTATTTTGCGAGGCAAACCCACTTTTCCTCGCAAAATAGGTTATTTCCTTCAAATATCGTTCTTTTGAGGAAGGTGAATTTGGTGTTAGGGCACAAAACGCGTCTTCTGTCTCTCACCGCTTTGTCACTTGCTATCTCCGCTCTATTGTATCTCCTTCCTTCTCTTTTCTTTCGCTCCAAATGTGCTCTAGTTGCCGATCATGCTTTCTGATCACTTCGTTTCTCATGTTTTTCGTTTGTTTGCTTGTTTTTTTCTTACAGATTTTCTGTTTGTATTTCATGCTTTGTTGGTGTTCAGGTGCAATTTCTGTTTCGCTTTGCTGCATAATGTTATTCTTCCCCTAACAATCCCCCCATTTTTTAACTCCGATCATCGTATCATGCTTTGTAATTCCAATAAGTTTCTTATATTTTCCGATTTTCCGGTTTTGTTCACATGATTGCATGAGTTTTCAGCTTTTAGGGCCCCTTTTTCATTTTAAAAAAAAAATTTAATGCAAAAAAATGCTTTTTTAATTAATTTATGTGTTTAAATGATATTTTCTTAAAAAAACAAGTGTCACAAAAAAAAAAAGCCAAAATGCTGATTTTTTTAAAAGCTCCAATTTGGAACTTAAAAAAAAAGCACTTTTTTAAAAGCACATCCAAACGGGCCCTTAGTTGTTTCATTTGCAGAGTTCCATTTTGTTTAGTTTTTCCGCAGAATTTTTATTTGCCTTTTTTTTTGGTAAATTTAGTTGCTCTGATTGTGCACTAAAACCAACTGTAAGTTTCTTTTGTTTTCATATTAGCGATTTTGATATCATGTGTTTTAGTGTTGAGCCACTTTATGTAGGATATCCATTGCCTTATTATAGAGTGATTTTTGTTTACAATTTTTCCAAATTTATAATATGTGGAAAAAATGCAATACCCTCCTTTTACATAATGTTGTTGAAAATCATTCAAATTGAAATTTTCACAAGGGAAGAATCTGTGTAATCAATATGCATAATATGTAAACATATAATTAAAAATAGTAAAACTCACAAGATTGCTGAATATGATAATGAACTTTGAAGAAATCCGGGCCAACTTTCGTTGTGTCCTTAAGACAATTTTACTCCCTCAATACGGACGCCAAAGGTTTCTGAGCAATTGTCTCCCAAGATAGAGCGGATTATTCGTCTCCAGAAAGATGACTCTATCTATCTGAAGCCCAAGTGAATCCAACGAGTCTGCTTTCGGAACGCACAAAATATATATGCAGTATATAGAAAGAGTATATGCAGAAAAAACGTTATTTTATTCTGTGACTAGGGCGCCCTATTTATAGACTTTGAAAAAGTACGATCATATGGACTTGACTCTTGTTGGTGAACCGACACGACCGTGGTAAACTGACGCGACTAGTGGCGAACCAATAAGACTTCTTATTCATAACCCATATGATTTAGACATAAATTCCAACAATCCCCCACATGGATAAGAAGTTAGTCCATCATGACCAAATGCAAATGATCATGTATGCAAAGTGCAATTCCTCTACGAGAAACAACTACATCGAGAAAGGTAGGGGTTGCCTTTGAATCTTATCTAGTAAAAACCTATCGGATATACTGGTCAATCAGTGGACGTGCTGCCTTGAACTGTCGACCTTTTGGTGTATACCAAGACAATAGGAGTCACACAGTTGCTCCTCTAGCATCGTTGGTTCTTATGCTGTGTCCATTTTGGCCCTGGACATCGCCTGGTTCTGCGAGTGTTTTATAGAATCGGCCGTTTTAAATTCTCATAGAAGCGGCCCACACTTCACACTCACATAGGTGATTCCTTGTGATGTAACTCAACATACATCATCTGAACACATCAGATTAAGAAACCATTAAAAGCTTAAAAGCTTACCCTTATATATATGCACTGTCTTGTCTAGGAATGAATATGAGTTTAAAACTCCACAGTGTTAACAGTCGATCATCACTTAGTTGTCTCTTTGAACCTAGTTCGTGGGATCTCCACTCTTCTAGGTAGAGTTACCACAATAATCAACAATGGATTGGCCTTAAACCCATTCCTTTGGACAAATTTCTGACTAACTCTCTAAGAATCCCTTTAGTCAATAGATCCACTATATTCTCTTTTGATTTCACATAATCAATTGAGACGATTCCATTTGAGGGTCGTTGTCTAACGGTATCATGTCTACGACGTATATGTCAAGACTTGCTGTTGTACATGACATTCTTGGCCCTATCAATAGCTGCTTAACTATCACAATGTATACACACTGCTAGTACCGACTTCGGCCAACTAGGAATGTCTTCAAGAAAATTACAAAGCCACTCGGCTTCCTCACCAACTTTATCTAATGCAATGAATTCTGCTTCCATATTTGATCTTGCAATGCAAGTCTGCTTAGATGACTTCCAAGACACAGCACCCCCACTAAGGGTAAATATATATCCACTTGTGGATCTTGTGTTATTAGAGCTGGTTATCTAATTTGCATCACAATACCCTTTTAGTACTGTAGGGTACTTCTCATAATGCAAAGCAAAGTTTTGAGTTTGCTTTAAGTAACCCAAAACCCTTATCATAGCTCTCCAATGAAGCTCATTTGGATTACTTGTAAAGCGACTCAACATGCTTATTGCGTAGGCAATATCAGATCTAGTGTAGTTCATAACATACATAAGACTGCCTAGCACTTGAGCATACTCCTTTTTTGTTTTTCTACTTCGCCAGTATTTCTCAACACTCGAAGACTAGAATCTATAGGATTCGACATAGGAGCTATGTTTAAACTATTGAATTTCTCAAGAATTTTAGCAATATAATGTGCTTGTGATAACACCAACCTATTCAATCCTGCTAATGCGATTAACATTTGAATGAATGTAATTCTTGTAACAGGTGAATAGATATTAAAGTAGTCTAAGCTTTCACATTATCTGTAGCCTTTTACTACCAGCCTAACTTTGTACTTATCGATAGTGCCATTTGCTTTCATCTTCTTTTTGAAGACTTACTTAGTTCCTAGAGGTTTATTACCAGTAGTAAGGTCAACCAATTCCCAAGTGTGGTTTGACATAATGGAGTCAACATCACTATTGATAGCCTCTTCCTAGAAAGGTGCTTTAGGAAAACTCATAGCCTCTCCAAGTGTTCAAGGCTCATTTTCCAACAGATAAGTCAGAAAATCAGGGCGAAAGGATATTAAAGTCCTTTACCTAGTTCTACATCTAGGTTCCTCCTCTCCAAGATTATCATTAGTCATAGTATCCTCAGATATCACCTTGTTGTTATTATCATTATTTATATTATACGGAAATACTTTTTTCAAAGAATGTAGCATTCCTTGACTTAATAACCGCATTCACGTAGATATTTGATACATCAGACTTATAAATCAGAAAACGATATGCACTACTATTATGTGCATAGCCAATAAACACACAGTCTACTGTCTAAAGTCCGATTCTTAACCTTTTAGGTTTAGGAATCTCAACCTTTGCCAAGCACCCCCACACTTTCAAATATTTCAAGGAAGTTCTCTTTCCTTTCCATATTTCATATGGTATGCTTTGTATCGTTTTGTGGGGTACTCTTTAATAAAATTATCCATTAAAATGGTTTCCCCCCACAAATTATGTGGTAACAAGAACATAATCAACATTGCATTTAACATTTCTTTCAATGTATGATTTTTCACTAATATGCAACATTAAACCATAATGATACTATAAAGATTTCACAGAATTTGGTAGTGATGCATATTCCAACTATAAATATTTATAATCTTAAGGAGTCTAAATAAAACTACCAACATTTATGTTTAATAATTATAAAAACAAATACTCAACCTTTGGGTTGATCCATAAATGCCATATAATAACAGACTTCAATTCATCCACAACACAAACATAACTTCATAGCATCAAGGTAATGGGTAATCACCGTAATTTTGGAATTAAAACAATTCATAAAGAATTGACCACTTTGGTGATTAATAAATCCACCATATTAATTCCAAAACTTAAATATTTAGCATTCATACAATTGCTATTTTCAATATCTAAAAAACATAAAATCATAGCCACAAAATCATCCATAATTACAAAATTAAGGCTATAATATAATTGCATTTCTACCAATACATGAAATCAGCTTTGTCTATCATATCAATTGGCCAGATAATTGATATTATGAATTAACGATATCATGCATGCTTATACCACAAAAATAATAATACTATGAAAAATTTAAGCACATTTATCTCTACACTAGATAAATGATTAAACTTTTATATCAGTGTTATATGCTTGTCACACAAAATATTTAATAATTCACAAAATTTGCTTTCAATAGCAAATAACAAATTAATTAAATTTTCGTTTAATTAATCATAGCACATGACAATTTCATAATTTTTATTTATTGATCATGGTAACAAATCTTTCCTGATAAATAAAATAGTGGCTAAGATATTCACAAATATCATCAAATTTATTAAAACAAGATATTGTTTCAATTTCAAACTATTATCACATTAAATAAAATCCTCACTTTTATTCAGCCATGTTAATTTAAAAGGATTCACATGATTTTAGGAGAGATTATAGGAGATTATAAATTTTCAAACAAATTAATATCTCCAATAATAATAAAGCCTTAAATGAGAATTAATCCCCCTTTCATCCTAAAATTTAGGACTTTTAATAAAGCTCATCATTTAGCTATTAAATATATTTAATTTCTGCAACTAGAAATCAAATAATAGAATAACAAACATGAATTAAATAATAATCTCATTATCATATCAAAATTTTATCTCCGTACAATAAATAATATAATTCAAAATATTAATTAATAGAACCAATAATATCTCCCGATAAAATCAAGTCATAAGATTCACATTATCTTCATTTTATTAATTTAATCCTCTTAAAATAAGGAGAGATAGTAGGAGATTTATTAACTACCCAATCAATTAAAACTAATATATTTATTAACTAAATATAATCAAATTTTCAATGGAAATAAATTCGCCTGGTAATTAAAAATTAGCATAAATAATAGCATATTGATTTCTATGGACACATCCATGTTGAAAATTCGAAACATCAAACATTGAAAAACCATAACTGACCAAAGAGGCGCCTATAGCCTAGTGGATAAGTCCTCTTCATCAAAACAAAGTGTCACCAGTTCGAATCATACAAGGCGTGTTTCTTTCAATATATATATTTTTTAATTTTTTATTCATTGCACCTTTTCACTTAAAGGGGAGGGCCGCCGTTTTGGTTAAAAGGTACGTCATTTACAGCAAGGACCAAACGACACATCGCTTGGTTCTTCTTCAACGTCCAGCCGGGTTTATATGACCCGGATGGAGCGACGGGTCGGTTTCTTCGAACCAGACTCGCTCTTTCCTCCATTTACAGAGTTTCCGACATCGGTTTTTCTGCCTTCTTAGTGTCTATCTCTTCTTTTTTCGAGATCTACGCAATGACAGCTATTTTATGGCCTAAACACTTTCTCCTCATAACCCAGTTTTTTCAAAAAATAGAGACGGCCAAACACCCACCGTTGGAATCGTTACTACAATTTTCAAATTACCACGGGGTATGCATGTGCAGGAAATTGCAATGCTTTTCAAAGGAGAATTAACAGTTCTGATATTTTCCAGATGTCTCTAGAATTAATATTTGACGTGGCAAATAGAAAAAACTCATGGGCATAGTTTTCTGAGAGACTGACATGATTTCCAATCCCATCGATTAATTTTTTTTTTTTTTTAGTAATCGAACTCTTATCTACAGAAGCATATCCGACTAATAAACAGCAAAAACCCAGAAAATACTTCAACTTTTACCCAGCATATCACACGTGCAAATATAGAATAAACAAGTATATCATCATGATTGTGAGTTTGCTTTATCTATTTCTTCACCTTCCTCATAGATATTAAGAGGCAACAAAGGAAGAACGTCATAATCACAAGTGAAGAAAAATAAAACTTCTATGCCACACGAAACACGATAATAACACGCTCATGAACCATATATACAATGCAAACATATATATTCGATAATTACATATATATGGAAATAAATCAAGGGAGAATCTCAGATTTATGATAGAAGACATATGTTGTAAACATGTCTCAAAACTTTAATATATTCATACCAGAAACAGATATATACACACACAACTTTTATGCATAATTTTAGAAACTCTAACTTTTCTAACCTTTCAAAATCAAGAATCCAAAATTTAAAAACTCAACACAAATTCAGAAAATTGTAATCATTCAAATTGGAATTTTCACAAGGGAAGAATCTGTGTAATCAATATGCATAATATGTAAACATATAATTAAAAATAGTAAAACTCACAAGACTGCTGAATATGATAATGAACTTTGAAGAAATCCGGGCCCAACTTTCGTTGTGTCCTTAAGACAATTTTGCTCCCTCAATACGGATGCCAAAGGTTTCTGAGCAATTGTCTCCCAGGATAGAGCGGATTATTCGTCTCCAGAAAGATGACTATATCTATCTGAAGCCCAAGCGAATCCAACAAGTCTGCTTTCGAGAACGCACAAAATATATATGTAGTATATAGAAAGAGTATATGCAGAAAAAACGTTATTTTATTCTGTGACTAGGGCGTCCTATTTATAGACTTTGAAAAAGTACGATCATATGGACTTGACTCTTGTTGGTGAACCGACACGACTGTGGTAAACTGACGCGACTAGTGGCGAACCAATAAGACTTCTTATTCATAACCCATAGGATTTAGACATAAATTCCAACACAGAATGCATTACTAGTTTTACTTAAATTGAAGTGATCTCTTAGTTCTAAGCAACATATAAAATATTATCATTTTATTCTAGCTTTTGAAGCAAATTTTGCATTCAATACTGTTGTCAATTTAAGTCACTAATAGATAGTTAACTAAGACTGTGATGCAACTTAAGGGGAAGCTGGTGTAATTTAAAGTGCTTACTTGGCATTGAATTACAAAATGCACCGAGCATCATTTCCAATTCCTTGGCTTATGCAGAGTGTCAAGTGAAAACTTAACTGCGATATCAACTAGTGATTGTTAGTATGTCAATGCCAATAGAGAACTATTTTAAGATAACATTATTTTGGTCACAGTCATCTTGTGGCATTGGAGAAAGGTTATTCCCAGCTTACAACTCAGATGTTTAGTTGGTCTCTTTGCTGCTGAGAGGAGCTTCTATTTATAGCGCTTCATCTCTGTTCAACTGGTCCAGCAGGTAGTTGGGGGTGATTTGTTGTCGTCAAATGCAAAACACATCAGAGAGCAACCATTGAGTTTGCTTGCAATGGTTTTCTTCTTAAGGTAGCTGACTACTATTTTATGTTGAACTCAACATAATCTGATTTTAATTTTTTATAATGAAATTTGTTGTTCATTAAAGCAATTCTGTCTGACTGTCTCCTAATTAAGTTCATCGAGGACCGTTGGATTTTTTGTTGTTGTGGACTAAAGGCTTACTCTGTGTGGATGCTATATTCTAATTCATTGTGATAGTTGATGTAAAATGACAGAATAATATACAAATTGGGTTGCGTGTATTTTAGTTCATTCACCTTATTATTTGCAACTGATATGCCACAATGTTGTTGGTGCCATGAGAATCCATAAGTATTTCTCTTAAATTGAACGCCTAATATCCATTAAAAAAATAATATGTTCACACAACGTCACGTGAAATTTTTTTTTTTTTAAACAATAAACTCAGCATATTCGCACAAAACACAATAGAAAAGTGGGAAAAACATGATTTGTGAGGGTGTGAATAAGAAAAGCATCACCAAGCATGACTTGTCAGGTGAATGAAGCATTCAAGTTAATTACTATAACTCATCTCTGAATCACACCAACAATGAGAGGAACTGGCTTGTACAGTTGTACTACTACAATAAAGTACAATTGTCCTTCATCTTTAAATCACCCTTGCCCTGCAATCAGCTTGTTTTTGGACAAAACTGTTGGTTCATGTATTTCTAGTGTTATTAAGACGTAGAGTTTATGTAGAAACGGTAAAGGTGAGCAAAAACATAAAATCGTAAAACGTAAACGAAATGTACAAGTTTATTACATTGTGTTTTAATTTTGTATTGTAAGTGTTTAAGAAGAAAATTGAGATTTTTGAGGGTCAGAATTAATGTTTTGAGGACTGGAGAAAATTATAAGAAAAGCAAAAATCAATGAAGAAAAGGGTCAGAGAAAACTTACATAAAATGATCCATATGTTTTGGAAAGTATAGTTATGCCCCAAAAATATTTCAACCTATTTCAGTTTAGTCCCTCCTCAAAACTTTAAATTCTTGCATTTTAGTCCCTTGGTCAAAACGCACGTTTTGACCAAGGGAATAATTAGGTTTTTTCTTCTTCATTCAAGAGGTCGGACTGAACAAAGGAGATCATCACAGCGCCGCGAAGAGTCAGAGTAGACCATCACAACCTTCGAGACATCGCCGGCGATTTCCCACTCTTCATTCCCCGTCGCCGGCAACCACACATCCTCCCTAAACCACCACGTTCTCGCCTGCAGTGAGAACTAGAGAAATAGATAGCAAGGTGGAGAAGAGAACAGAGGGCACCATTGGACCTCTGTCACAACCTCCAGTTCTTCATTGTCAAATTTATTGTCCACCACCATTTTGGCCAATGAGCCCTTTCCATCTTCACCATCCTTATTTCTTTTTTTCCCCCCTTATTAATTGAGTAAACTCGGTAAACTCGCTGAGTTTACCAAGTTGACACGGCGTTTCAACCGTGTCAACTCAAAACTTGTTCCTACCTCCGTCTCGACACGTTTTCCGGCCAAAAAACGTAGAAACAGACGATTCTACGTTTCTGAATGGCGTTTTAACAACACTGTGTATTTCTACTCTATGTTCTTGGCAACTCCATTTTACTACTCTTTTATCAAATGTCATGCAAATTAAATTTATGGGCTACTTATGCCGTGAACATTTGCAAGGATATCATCTCTATTTGAGATATATCTCTGGGTTACTAAAAGATGAATTTTGATTAGCTAAACTGCATATTCAAGTGTGATGAGTCTGACGAAACTATGGCATTCTAGTGCTATCTAAATCTATATTACTAATAGTGCTTTTGCTGTCTTTCCATGATTTCTCATTCTGAAGTGAATTCTTAGGTCCTAGTATCATGTATTGCATTGATTTAGGCTTCAGTGGTCTGTGTGTGTGAAGAGCTATAATACAGTTTACTCAAATGATCATGACCTGTTCTTGTCCCTGCTAGAGATGTCTACTCATTCTCGTTGAATATAATAATGACATTTTGGTCCTTGTGTATATTAGCATAATGTCATCAATTTTGCAATTCTTGAACTTGATTGGAGATGTTGTTTTCATTTTATCAAATATGCAGATGAAGGGTTGTATTTTCGAAATAGCGTCTACTGGGTGCATTTTGATGAAGAATTTTCCGATAAGGAGAATTTTTTCTCCTCACGTTGTGTCTTCCTAGTTATGTATTTTGGGTGGAAATTACTAATGAATTTTATACAAGTTGTGGAACGGTATTTTACCTGCTATTCTTTTTGTTACTCAGAAATTTAAATCTTCCAGCCCCTTTGGCATAAAGTACAAGTTCCATCTGGAGGTATTGTTTCTATTTTTAAAAGGTTAAATTTTGTCCTTGTACTCCAGTAGTTGTTTCCATGAAAAAAAAGCTTCTTAAGCAGTATTTTAATATTAAACTATTTGTTACGTCATAAATGTGATTTAGGAATATGATTTACACTTTCGTCATTTACAACACAACTTTTGTTGCAGGATGCTGTTGATTGTCCTGAATGGATTGTCCTGTTCCATTTATTCAAGACGTTGGCCGAAGAGGTATCACATCTTTCAAGAATCAATTAAATTCAATCTCTATATTTCCCTCCAAGTAATAGATTAAGCAAGCTTGTGCTCTCTTGATAACACTCCTTCACACTTTACACTACGATTTTGAGCTTGTCTTTACAAAGAATTCCCATGAGTTTGTGCTCTCTTGGTAAAGTGCTCCATTTAATAGCATCTTAGCTGAGTGAGACGCAGCAGCAGATGAGTCAACAAGCACAAGACCTGCAACGAACACAAGAGATGATGAGGCAGATGCAGCTTGTACTCTAGTTCCTAACTCAAGGCAAGGGTACGTAGTCGACTCCTGGTGACAATGACTATCTTGATGACAATGATGATGATCATACTGCTACTTTAGATTATTTTTTAGTAGATATTGTTTGCAACATTATTATTTATATTTTCTTCTCTCTATGTAATTTGTAATATTTTGTTTTTGTTATGTAAACTTGTATGATTGTTACATTTTATTTTTATGATATACAAGTCCTTTTATTTTCTAATTTTTAATATTTTTTATGTAATTATTTTTTTTTCTGATTTTTTATATTTTTTCATATTTGTGAAAAAAATAGAAAATACAATGAGAAATTATGAATAAAATTTATTAAATTAAAATTAAAACTTGATTATTTTCGGGTGAAAATAAAGGAGGTTTAGGTGGAAATTTGTAATGTCAAATAAAACAAAGTTAACTCACGAGGTAACATCAGTAGTAGTATTATTCAATTATTCGAAGGGTTAAGATGCAAAAATACATATGTGCTTTACTTCCGAGAGCGTCCAACACCATATTTTTTTTTTTTTTTTGTAAAAATACACATAAACTTTCAAAAGTGAAGCAAAAATGCCACCACTGTTAGATTCTTCTAACTGCTGTTAACTTGCAATGTGAAAATACCAAAATGCCCCTAGACTAAAAAAAAAACCTTAGTTCGATATGCTTTCAGTTCTTGAGTAGAGAACAACTAGAATTACAAGGGGGAACAACAACGATTACAGGGG
Organism: Acacia confusa; assembly: GCA_037074495.1. NCBI lineage: Eukaryota > Viridiplantae > Streptophyta > Magnoliopsida > Fabales > Fabaceae > Acacia > Acacia confusa. The sequence goes on along the minus strand of CM073504.1, from coordinate 5,981,567 downwards.
TTCCAGAGAAATCAAAATCTATCATCTAAAGCTTTCAAACGTACAACAAATCATCAATGAGATAGAAAAACTTAAAAATCAAAACTTTAGAAAACAAATCAAACCTAGGACCATCAATTGAAGAAGACATATGTTCAAATCCTTGTTCTTCATTAATAGTGTAGCAGCTCTCCAATAGATCATCGAACAAGAAAGCTTTTTCTCAAAAAAGAAATCTCCACACTTTAAAACACATGATTGAGAAAAGCTAAAAGCTCACATTGCCATATTGCTCTGAGACCGCAACACCATTGAAGTAGCTCCATCAGCAGAATTTCCAAGAACTAATCTGTAAGTGTTGCCATTCTTGCAGTACCGTCGACCCCAAAAAATGCAGCGGTCACCAAGTAGCTTCGCCAGTGGTGCGATCTGGATTTTCATGGAAAATATAACCACTATGCCGACAAATCTGACGGAGGAGGGAAAAAAATGCAAGCTTTTGGATCTGAGTGTTTGTTGCTACCCCAACTTCACAGACTGAGGGGATGAAGAGGGGAAGGAGATGAAGTACGATGGGGTTCGACGACGGATGACGGACGACGGAGGGAAGAAGGAAGAGTTTGCAGTTTGGGAGTTTGCAGTGGGGGATGAGGACAGAGGGAAGACGATGCGCAAACGCCGAACGGTGAATCTGTAGCGAGAGAGAAGGTTCAGGGAAGGCGAAGCAACTGGTGTCAGACCTCAAGATCCAAATTGAGCTGGGTTGTGTGGGTCGCAGATCCAGATCAAGGGGTTGTAGATTTTCTTTTTTTTTTTTTTTTGGTAATAAGGGGCATTTTAGGATTTTCATGAAAATAGTGTGGGGCCCACCACAAAAAATAATGATGGTGATAACTTTTTTGCTCTATTTTTGAAAGTTCAAAGTTCATATGTATTTTTGCTTCAAAAAAAAATATAAAAAAAAAAAATGATGTTGGACCTTAACCCTTTTTCAAAACCAAGATACCATAACCTTGCAAGGTAGCAAGGATGGTATAAAATTCATAACAAAAACCAAGTTATCTCACAGGCAACAATTATATCCGTGTTCAGGTGGAAATTATTTAAATCGATAGCTATTAATTAAATAAAACCAAGTAAATAAAATTACAAAATTATAAATGAAATTCATTAAAATTAAAAATAAAATTTCAACATGAAAAACACCGAGGGTTCGTGTGAAAATTAGTAAAGTAGATAACTATTAATCCAATAATAATTAAAAAAAAAGTGACTTCACGTGGTAAATAAATTCCATATATTAATTTCTACACTGAAAATAATATTTTTTATTTTTTATAATTTTTATTTCATAATTATTATTTAAATTATTTTGACCTAATAGTTTTCGGTAATTTATTTTCTTTTCTCATATTTATATGAATATAGCAAAAAACATTGGCTTGTAATGAAGTTTTGATTAATTTCTTTGAAGAACAATTCTGTATGAAGGAACAAACAAGTATCTAATATAATTAAACAAACAAAATTTACAATTAAATCATCACATAATGTACCAAAATACAGGGATATATAACTTAATATATCATTACAAGTACAATCCATAATTCATCAAAAGTGTATGTTTTTAATAAAAAACCTACTGTTACTATATCCGATTGCTTCTGCTCTAGAATTTTTGCGTGATGCTGCACAATCACGCAGTGCAACCCATTTTATCACTTGTGCAAGCAATCATGGAATGGATGTTATTTTCTCAGAAAAATTTGTTGTTTCTAACGTATGAAGTAGGTAGAAATTGAATATGCAGTAAAAAAAATAGTATAACAACAATCTGTGTTTAACAAAATATAACATATAGAGAGCATTCAACAAGTCTGTATCATATAAAAAAAGCTATAAACGAACTCACAAGACTGCCGAATATGGTTATGAACTATGCAGAAATCCGAGCCCAACTTTCGTTGTTTCCTTAAGACAATTTTACTCCCTCTACGGATGCCACAGGTTTCTGAGCAATTGCCTCCCAGGATAGAGCGGATTGATCGTCTCTAGAAAGATGGCTCTGTCTGTCTGAAGCCCAAGCAAATCCAACGAGTCTGCTTTCGGAATGCACAAAATGTGTATGCAGGAAGGGTGTATGCAGAGAGAAAAGAATGTGAAAAATTCTGTGACTAAGGGCCCCTATTTATAGACTCCGGAAAAACACGATCAGATGGACTCGTCTGTTACGTGAACTGGTACGTTGTGCTAAAAGATACACCAGAACGGAACGAATAGAGGCGACCTGCGTTTGTTGCCGGTGAACTGGTGCGTCTCACGAACAGACGCACCAGACGGAGCTAAACGGGTCGACGGGTTGTACGAACAAACGCGAACAGACGGGGCTGAACGAGTCGTACGTAGCCGCTGGAAAAAATCGGAGAGGCACAACGGAAATAAAAATAAAAGGATTATTTTATTCACAAAATAATTTAATAAAAAATTATTATTTTATTTCACACGCGCGGACCGGACCAGACAGGGCGGGCGGCGCGCGACCGACTGAGCCGGCCGGACGGCGGCGCGCACGTGTGGTGGACCAAGGGTCGCCTAAGTCCTCACCCCTCCACAAAAGTGGGTAGGCCCAAGGGCCCAACTAGTAGGAGCCAAGTTGGGGCTTATATACCCTCCAACTTGCCTTCTCCTGACCAATGTGGGACTTAGTACCACACACACAATCCTTCTTATTTTTCCTCTTCTTTTCCCTCCTTCTTCTTATTCATAAACTATGGGATTTCTTCCTAAATTCCAACAATCCCCCACATGGATAAGAAGTAAATCCATCATGACCAAATGCAAATGATCATGTATGCAAAGTGCGGTTCCTCTACGAGAAACAACTGCATCGAGAAAGGTAGGGGTTGCCTTTGAACCTTCTCTAGTAAAAACCTATCGGATATACTGGTCAATCAGTGAACGTGCTTTCTTGAACTGTCGACCTTTTAGTGTATACCAAGACAATAGGAGTCACACAGTTGCTCCTCTAGCATCGTTGGTTCTCATGTTGTGTCCATTTTGGCCCTGGACACCGCCTGGTTTTGCGAGTGTTCTAGAGAACCGGCCGTTTTAAATTCTCATAGAAGCGGCCCACACTTCACACTCACATAGGTGATTCCTTGTGATGTAACTCAACATACATCATCTGAACACATCAAATTAAGAAACCATTAAAAGCTTAAAAGCTTACCCTTATATATATGCACTGTCTTGTCTAGGAATGAGTATGAGTTTAAAACTCCACAGTGTTAACAGTCGATCATCACTTAGTTGTCTCTTTGAACCTAGTTCGTGGGATCTCCACTCTTCTAGGTAGAGTTACCGCAATAATCAACAATGGATCGGCCTTAAACACATTCCTTTGGACAATTTCCTAACTAACTTTCTAGGAATCCCTTTAGTCAATGGATCCGCTATATTCTCTTTTGATTTCACATAATCAATTGAGATGATTCCATTTAAAAGTAGTTGTTTAACGGTATCATGTCTACGACGTATATGTCTAGACTTGCCGTTGTACATGACATTCTTGGCCCTACCTATAGTTGCTTAACTATCACAGTGTATACACATTACTGGTACCGGTTTTGACCAATTTGGAATGTCCTCAAGAAAATTACGAAGCCATTCAGCTTCTTCACCAGTTTTATCTAATGCAATGAATTCTGCTTCCATAGTTGATCTTGCAATCCAAGTTTGTTTGGATGATTTTCAAGACACAGCACCACCACCAAGGGTGAATACATATCCACTTGTGGATCTTGTGTCATTAGAGCTAGTGATCCAATTTGCATCACAATACTCTTCTAGCACTGCAGGGTACTTCTCATAATGCAAAGCAAAGTTTTGAGTTTGCTTTAAGTAACCCAAAACTCTTGTCATAGTTCTCCAATGAAGCTCATTTGGATTACTGGTAAAGTGACTTAACATGCTTACTGTATAAGCAATATCAAGTCTAGTACAATTCATAACATACAAAAGACTGCCTAGCACTTGAGCATACTCCTTTTGCTTTTCAGCTTCGCCAGTATTTCTCAACAGTCGAAGACTAGAATCTATAGGGTTCGACATGGGAGTTATGTTTAAACTCTTGAATTTCTCAAGAATTTTAGCAATATAGTGTGCTTGCGATAAAGCTAACCCATCAGGAGTTCTATGAATTTTAACTCCTAAAATAACATCTGCGAGACCCATATCTTTTATGTCAAACTTACTGGTAAGCAATCGCTTAGTAGCTTTTATCATTTGATTATTACTACCTGTTATCAACATGTCATCTACATAAAGACATACTATGACAAACCCATTTTCAGTATTTCGAACGTAGACACACTTGTCACATTCATTAATACTAAAGCCATTTGATAACATAACTTCATCAAATTTCGCATACCATTATTTTGGGGCTTGTTTAAGTCCATAAAGGGACTTTATTAAACGACAAACTTTCCGTTCTTGTCCTGAGGCAACAAATCTCTCAGGTTGTTCAAGATAAATCTCTTCCTCTAATTCACCATTTAAGAAAGCTGTCTTTACATCCATTTGATGTAACTCTAACCCATTCAATGCTGTTAATGCGATCAACATTCGAATTGATGTAATTCTTGTAACAGATGAATAGGTATTAAAGTAGTCTAGGCCTTCACATTGTCTGTAGCCTTTTACTACTAGCCTAGCTTTGTACTTATCAATATTGCCATCTGCTTTCATCTTCTTTTTAAAGATCCACTTAGTTTCTAATGGCTTATTGCCAGGAGGAAGGCCAACCAATTCCCAAGTGTGGTTTGACATAATAGAATCAACTTCACTATTGATAGCCTCTTCCCAAAATGGTGCTTCAGGAGAACCCATAGCCTCTCCATAAGTTTGAGGCTCATTTTCTAACAGATAAGTCAGAAAATCAGGCCAAAAGGATGTTGAAGTCCTTTGCCTGGTACTACGTCTTAGTTCCTCCTTTCCAAGATCATTAGTCACAGTATCCTGAGATATCACTGTGTTGTTATTATCATTATTTATATTATACGGAAATACGTTCTCAAAGAACGTAGCGTTCCTTGACTCAATAACCGTATTCACATGGATATCTGATACATCGGACTTATAAACCAAAAAACGATATGCACTACTATTATGTGCATAGCCAATAAACACACAGTCTACTGTCTTAGGTCCGATTCTTAATCTTTTAGGTTTAGGAATCTCAACCTTTGCCAAGCACCCCCACACTTTCAAATATTTCAAGGAAGGTTTCTTTCCTTTCCATATTTCATATGGTATGCTTTGTATCATTTTATGAGGCACTCTGTTTATTAGAAAGTTGGCCGTTAGAATGGCTTCCCCCCACAAATTTTGTGGTAAACCAGACTCATTTAATAATGCATTCATCATCTCTTTCAATGTCCGATTTTTCCTCTCTGCAATCCCATTTGACTGCAGAGCATAAGGAGCAGTTGTCTGGTGTATAATACCAGATTCTATACAGAATTCCTCAAAGGGGCCATCAAATTCTCCCCCACGATCGCTCCTTACAATTTTAATTTTCTTGTTAAGTTGATTTTCAACCTCAATTTTATATTGTTTAAATGCAATAATAGCCCCATCTTTACTATTAAGCAAATACACATAACAATATCTACCGCAATCATCAATAAATATAATAAAATATTTCTTATTACCCCTAGATGGTATAGATTTCATATCACATATATCAGTATGTATTAAATCTAACAACTCAGTTGATCTTTCAACAGAAGAAAAAGGTAACTTAGAAAATTTTGATTCAATGCATACTTGACATTTATCTTTATTTGAACAATCAACTTTAGGCAATAATTCTAAATGAATTAATTTTTTAATTGACTTATAGTTAACATGTCCTAATCTTTGATGCCATAAATTAGAGGACTCAAGTATATAGATAGAATCAATATTATTATTAGTAGCACCGTTATTGGTGACAGTCATTACATTAACTTTGAAAAGGCCCTCACTAAGGTAACCTTTTCCAACATACATATCATTCCTAGAAAGTATAAACTTATCGGAAACCAATACAAGCTTAAAACCATTCTTGCTTAAGAGGGATCCAGAAATCAAATTCTTGTGAATGTCAGGCACATGAAGCACATCATTAAGTGTCACGACTTTTCCAGAAGTCATCTTCAACACCACTTTTCCAACACCTTCAACCTTTGAACTAGAAGAATTTCCCATATATAGTTGTTCATCTTGCTTCGCAGGTGTATAAGAAAAGAACATCCATTTGTTTGCACAAACATGCCTGGTGACACCAGTATCCACCCACCATTCCTTGGTATTTCCAACCAAGTTACATTGCATTACCACTGCTGAAAGATTCATATTATCAATCATATCAGTAGTATTATCAACCATATTGGCTTCAATGTTCTTCTTCTTGAGATTCTTTGGCTTCTTACAATCCTTAGCACGATGGCCAGCCTTTCCACAATTGTAACACTTGCCTTTGAATTTCTGACCTTTGCCAGGGCCTTGTTTGGATGATCCCTCATTAGAGCGTTTCCGTTTCTTGGACTTTGGACCATCTTCCACAATGTTGGCCTTTGAAACTATAGGGTTGCTGCCAAATTTCTTTTCAGAAATCTTGTTGTCTTCTTCTATTTTCAATCTTATAATCAAATCTTCAAGTGACATCTCCTTACGCTTGTGCTTGAGGTAATTCTTGAAGTCTTTCCAAGAGGGTGGTAATTTTTCAATAAATGCAGCAACTTGGAAAGATTCACTTAGAGACATCCCTTCTGCATGAATCTCATGCACAATCAATTATAGCTCTTCAACTTGACTTACTACTGATTTAGAGTCAAGCATTTTGAAACCAAAAAATCTGCCAACTATAAACTTCTTCAAGCCAGCATCTTCAGTTTTGTATTTCTTGTCTAGACTCTCCTATAGTGCTTTGGTTGTTTCTAAAGTACTATATACAATATACAATGTATTATCCAGACCATTGAGAATATAATTCCTACACAAGAAATCAGAATGCTTCCAAGCATCTAATTCAGCAACCTTCTCATTATCCAACGGTTGTCCTTCCTCCAATTTTGGGGCATCTTCAGTGAGGAAACGAGCCAAGTTCAACGTGGTTAGATAGAAAAACATTTTCTGTTGCCATCTTTTAAAATCGTTCCCATTGAACTTCTCTGGTTTTTCACCATGCAGTGGAGCAGGACCACTTGGGTTAATCAGATTGGTACTTGTACTTGCCATTTATGTTGTTAAAACAAAACTTCGATTAATCACACAGATTAATCTACAAACAGTATAATAATAATATTGACAAAAACTAAACATAGATTCAACTCAATACCACTACCAACATATAGAATCAGCAACGATTTAAATTTGCTATATAATGATTTCAATCACGTAAAAATTGTCTTAAGATTGTTGTTTCTAACATATGGAGTAGGTAGAAATTGAATATGCAGTAAACAAAACAGTATAACAACAATCTGTGTTTAACAAAATATAACATATAGAGACATTCAACAAGTCTGTATCATATGAAAAAAGCTATAAACGAACTCACAAGACTGCCGGATATGGTTATGAACTATGCAGAAATCCGGGCCCAACTTTCGTTGTTTCCTTAAGACAATTTTGCTCCCTCTACGGATGCCACAGGTTTCTGAGCAATTGCCTCCCAGGATAGAGCGGATTGATCGTCTCCAGAAAGATGGCTCTGTCTGTCTGAAGCCCAAACGAATCCAATGAGTCTGCTTTTGGAACGCACAAAATGTGTATGCAGGAAGAGTATATGCAGAGAGAAAAGAATGTGAAAAATTCTGTGACTAGGGGCCCCTATTTATAGACTCCGGAAAAACACGATCAGATGGACTCGTCTGTTGCGCGAACTGGTATGTTGTGCGAAAAGACACACCAGAATGGAACGAACAGAGGCGACCTGCGTTTGTTGCCGGCGAACTGGTGCGTCTCACGAACAGACGCACCAGACGGAGCTAAACAGGTCGACGGGTTATATGAACAGACGCAAACAGACGGGGCTGAACGAGTCGTACGTAGCCGCTGGAAAAAATCGGAGAGGCACAACGGAAATAAAAATAAAAGGATTATTTTATTCACAAAATAATTTAATAAAAAATTATTATTTTATTTCACACGTGCGGACCGGACAGGGCGGGCGACGCGCGACCGACTGAGCCAGTCGGACGGCGGCGGCGCGTTCGTGGTGGACCAAAGGTTGCCTAAGTCCTCACCCCTCCACAAAAGTGGGTAGGCCCAAGGGCCCAACTAGTAGGAGCTAAGTTGGGGCTTATATACCCTCCAACTTCCCTTCTCTTGACCAATGTAGGACTTAGTACCACACACACAATCCTTCTTATTTTTCCTCTTCTTTTCCGTCCTTCTTCTTATTCATAAACTATGGGATTTCTTCCTAAATTCTAACAAAATTAAGCTTCATGTACCAAGTCACAATTAATTATATGTATGAAGCTATCATCTCACGTGTTCCATATATACAGCGGAAGAATTGATCTGAAAAGCCAACGTCAAAGCGAAACCTTCTGAAAGAACTCCAAGAATTATAGGACAACATTCTAATTTTTATCATTTTTTTTTAAAACACCTCTAGTGATACTTTTTTAATAATAATTAAATACAATAATAATTTAATAATGTACCTAGATATTCTATAAATTAAGTAATATTTGCAACTCATTAATGTCATGTATACCTTAATTTTAATTTTTTTAATAAAATGATTTTGAGTCAGAATTGAATATTTTGAAAATTTAGTAGATTTAATAACAGGGAAAATCTTTGAAGACTCAAACCGATTCATTCAAACTTCAGACGGAGAGACCATTTCAATGAGGAATCTGATAGGTCCTTTAGGCGGACGGGAGACAATGCTCAAAAAGCACTCTAGATTCATTAATTCTGTTGAGGCTCGGTCTTTTCTTTGCGTTCCTTCCTTAATACTCCCCAAAATTAGGATATTTTAGAAAAATGAGTAAAATTAAGTAATTTAATTTATCTTCTTAATCTCCCTAAATTAAGATTTTGCTCTGAAAGAGGAAGGAGGGCATCAAAATGGTAATTTACGACCTTAGCAAGTAGCAACAAAAGATTGCAAATATATTCACCGCAAGACGAAGTTATTACCTGATATAAAAGCAAAAAGTTTACCGGTATTTATAACTCATGCATTATCCTGACTCTCCAAAAACGGGTTCACATTATGTGTTTTTCTCTTATATGTTTCTTACATGCTCATCCTTCTAATTAGAGGGATGAGATAGTTTTTAATTTTTTTATATATTATATTTAATTAGATTTAAATTATATATTACTTTCTGAAATATTTTTTTGCACCCAATATCTCAAATTAATTAGTTTTCAGTTCTGCATTCAGAAATATTTGTCCTGCGACACCAATATCTTAGAAATTAATTAATTTGAGATACTGGATACAAAAAATATTTCAGAAAGCAACATATAATTTAAATCTAAATAAATAGAATATTAAAAAAATTAAAAAAAATGTCTTATCCTTCTAATTAGAAGGATGAGCATGTAAGAAGCACATAAGGGAAAAACACCTTATGTTTTATGTGCTTCCCTCCAAAAACACCCTAATCTAGATCACTTGGATCTGAGTCCTACTGTCTTCAGAGTGAACTCAATCTCTCCAAGGTCTACCTAAAAATATAAATTGCAAATCTTTAATAATTGTCCCAAAATATGAGAATAGCACGAACGCAAATATTACCTTCTGTCAAGGCAACCCGTGACTCTTCTCACGATTTCCATCCTATAGGGTGGGATACAATCACTTTGTGTAAAGACTAAATATGTTTACGTCAGTCAGTTAGTTGAGACAAAGCTCATTTTGCATATTTATCTTGTATACATAAATTGTATTAGAAAATTAACTTCTATCACTAATCTAAATAAGCATTATAATGGTTTTGGATTTTAAAAACTAGCAGCAACTAAGTGCGCTTTTGGTGCTAAACTTGTTTGGAAATTTGTGATAGGGACGAAGTTTATGGCCTAATCTTCTTCAGTAGAAATATATGCTCCTGAATGATGATTCACTTCTCACTACACATCAAGGTGATTCAAATCTTTGGCATTTTATTTATAGGGATAGGATATTGTTACTATCATTTTTTGTTACTATCAATGTTATTATTATTTTTTCACTGTTAGATCTTTATCATTTCTCTCTCCTATTGAGATTCTGATCTAACGGTGAAAAAGTGGTAATAATATTAGTAGTAAGAAAAAATGATAGTAAGAATATCATATCCCTTATTTGTCAACAAAAAGACAATTGACGGAGGAACTAAATGGCAAATTCGAAATATTCTTTCTGTTAATTTCTTCAATAACTTCTGGCTGTTTCTTGGAAAATAAAAAATAAAAAAAATCAAGGATTTATGCCTAAGTCTCACATAAGAAGATGAAAGTGTTATTTCTGATTGGGTTTAAAACGGTTCTTGGAACTTTCACAAGCTTGCAAACCCCGTTTCAAGTGAAGTTTTTCAAAGACATTAGCAATCCTTCCTCTAATGGGACTTTCTCCGTCAAGAGTGCTTATTTTTTAATTAATTCTTCTACATATTAATTCCAAATAACCAACACACTAGTACCTACTTTTTTATTAAAAAAAAAATTATGAATGGGCTAAAAAGACTTTATATTTAGGATTGGATATTGCTTGAAGGAGTTCTGTATAATCTAGATCAGATTAGATTCCATAAAAAATATTAGATTGGATGTCTCTCTTTTTTATAATTTTACAAAAATGAGACTATAATTTTTTTTTTTAAAAAAAAAGAATTGCCCGCTATTTCAATACTAAAGTCTTAAACCATCTAAAATTTTCCAGGAGAATATTTAAAAATAACATATACCTCTAGCGACAAATATAAAGAAACACTAAGCCACAAAAAAAAAAAGGTCACATAAAGCTAAGTCGGTCGCTTATCATGTATTTGTTGCCATAAATTATAGGATTTAGTTTTGTTGAAAAAGATATCAGGGAAAAAAAAAAAATTGTTGGAGAAAATATGATTTATTTTTTAAAAATAAATAAATAAATGGGGGTACAAATGTCTTTCCCAGGTGTGTTTTCACATACACGCACACGCAGAAGACACGAGCATACGAAACGGCTCTCGGTCTTCCTTGTGTCTCAGGCTTCGCTGCTTCCGCCTGCCACCCAAATTTTGAATTGCACTGAATCACATCTGAAATCCGAGGAAAACTGAGGGAGGAATCGCACAATCATGGCCATGTCAGTGAAATGTGAATTGGGCACTAGCACAATCATGGCCTCTGCTTCTCAAAGCAACGAAGAACGCAGAGATCTTCGTTCTCGCTACCAGCTCGTGAACAACCTTATTCACGGTGATTTGTGTATGTTTATCTCTCTCTTCATAATCGCTGCATTTTCCTTGTTTGATTTATGATTTCATACTGTTCCTTGGACCCCAAGTCTCGAACGCACACTTTAACTTCTACTTCCCTGTGATTCTTTTTTCCGTCTTGCCGTTGCTATATTTTTAGGTATGGAAATGGTTAGGCTCGATTGATTGATTCACTAAACCTACCTTAAAATCCAGATTCCGTGTGTTTACTGACTCCTTTTCCTCGACAACAACAACTAAAATAGCAGCTTGCTATTTTGTTTTTGTAGATGAAAGTGAAGACATAATAAGACCTGACTCTGACAAGTTTAATTTGATCTTTAGAGATGTGGAGAGCTTACATGAACGAGGTATGAAATTTTCCGTAATTTGGATATCGACAGCATTTCATTACGTTGAATGACTGTCTTAGTTGTCTTGGATATTTTTTTATGATAACAAACAAACGTTTGAGTTCGATGTTGTTGTATATGGTTGCTGCCTATGTTGTTTCATGATACAATGTATATAACATTTTTTTTTTCTTTTTTGGTTCTTTTGCCTGTTCTCCGAGCTTTCAGTTAGCAAACCCAGAGAACAAGTGGCTGATGCCAAAGCTCTTCTGAACATCACAACGTGCTTTGGATCGTCTATGAAAGCTCACACCAATGATGGATTAACTCCATCAAACTTTATCTTGCGTATCCTTGATGAATTTGGAGAACGATGTGAATCAAATACTAGCGCTCAGGACTGCAGGAACTCAGTACTTTGGAAGGATATTGGAATTGCTGTATCAGGTGTTTTTAAAGGAGGAGATGGATGCTGCACCATGTAATATTAAATATTAATCCATAAAGCGTTCGTAGTCTTGATATTTGTTGCCATATTGTAAGTTGTTATGTTATTTTCGATTTTTTCTTCTTCGGGATTGGCCGCATGGATACTGAAATAAATCAGAGGAAGACTGTTAATCGAAGAAAGCGAATGAGACCCACTCAAATTGCTCGGCCAAAAGAGGTAAAACATACCGTATGGAGTTTTTGCGAGACAGAAATTGGCGGGCAGAGGTTTAAATTTTTGTCAGAGCATTTTTTCTTTTTTCTTTTTTTTTTTATGAGAGAACTTTTTTTCATGTTCAGATTGTTGTCTTTAGTTGCCAATGCAGTAATTTTCCTACTAATCTTCTGCCCGTTTATTACCCATTTTGTTATAGTTGGAACATAACAAAGGTGTAATTGCATTGTGTGTGAATAGGGGTGGAAATAGGGTCAGGGGCCTGTCAGGGGTTTATGGCCTAACCTGTGAAAAGCCTGTTTAGGCCTGGCCTGTCAGGCTAAAAGGCCAAGCCAAGGCCTCTTATAAGGCCTGTTTTGCCTAACAGGCCAGGTCCAGGCCTAATAAGATGCTTGTTAGGCCTGACAGGCCGGGCTGTTAGGAAAACAATAATGTAATTTTCTCTATCAATATCCAATCAGAGTGTGACACCTGTACCTTGTACCTCCTCCAAATTTTGAAAAAACCTTAAAATCATATCAAACCCCAAAAATCCCTAATTTCCCGTCGTGTCTGCTCGCGCCACTCACTTCAACTGGTTCTTCTTCTTCATTCTTCAACACTCATTCCGGGATCGCCGCTCGCTCACCACCCTCTGTCCGGCCGAACCTCCTCCTTCCTCTACCCAGGACAAGGTTTGCCGGTCTAGAGAGAACATCTCCAGCCTCCAAGGTATGTTTTCGAAGAAATGAATGAATTTTATTTTTTCTGGATCCGTTACTGATTGTTGTTGGGAAGTGAGGCATTCTATGTGTGCCGCGGGCTTCTGTCACTCCTGAGTGTGAAAGCCTGAAAGGTTTCCCTTTTTCCTTTGACATTGTTATACTCATGCGAGTTTGATCAATTCTGAAATCGAACATTTTTCCTCGTTACTGACTGAACCAAATACACAGTGTTCAAATGTCAACTTTTCCAACCGTTACGATAATCCAGACTTTTGTATTTAATGTAAGGGTCATAATCCGAAATTGAACCAATTCGTGAAAATCTACATCCTAAAGTTTTGATTTTTATATTTGTTCTGGCCGTGAGTATGAACTCAGGACATATATCCCACATACTCTGATTAAAATATCTGAGATGATGTATAATGACTTTCAGTTTTATATTAAAATATGTTTTCCACACTCTTCGATATGTTCACCTGTTCATTCATTTTTAATCACTGGAAGATTCATTTTTAAAATAGGTACAGCAACGCAATATATATATATATATAGGATTCATTTTGGTTTTTAATTCAAATATATATATTCATATAGGTGCAGTAAGGCAAAGCTTTCATCTCCTTATCTTAAAACCTCAGCTAGCTATAGGAATGTGACGGAAACTCAAAGGAAAGGAAAGAAGACCCGATGCTTACGTTTGTTTTCCAGTTGATATAAGGAAATTTAATTAATTTCCACCCCTAGGGGCAGGGGAGAAAATTTAATTAATTTCTGTTGCACAATCACGTAGCTAGCTAACTTCAAAACGTTAATAATTTGATGCAGAAACAGTGAGCTATAATTATACAGAGGATAAATTGATCACTAAATTAAACTTCAAAACGTTCAGGATAAATTGATCACTAAATTTCCACCCCTATATGTTTGATTATTTTTTTTCAAGGTCTTTGAAGCTAAAGAAGAAATTATATTGAAGATTTGATGTCAATGTCCAGTGGCTTAAAGAAGAATCTGTATGTATGTTGGTTTTCGTATGTTGGTAACTTGGTGGAATGTTGGATGTTTAATTTGTATATTGATGTTGGATGTTGTATTTGATTTCATTTTTTATGTTGTTGTAGAATTTGTTATGTTGTTGTAAATTTGGCCTATTTAATCAATTTGGCCTGCAAATAGGAGGCCGGTAAACAGGAGGCCGGTAAACATAGGAGGCCTGTTTGAGGCTTGTAAACGTAGGAGGCCTGTTTCGGCCTGTTTTCCTTGTGGCCTGTTGGCTTTGGTACAGGATTTTTGAAAAATACAGGCCTCTTCACAGGCCACAGGCCAGGCTCAGACCTAAAAATAAGCCTGTTACAGGCTACAGGCTAGGCTTAGGCCACTTCCCTATATAATAGGCTTAGCCTGTTAAGGGGTAGGCCTGACCGATTTTTGAAAAATACAGGCCTCTTAACAGGCCACAGGACAGGCTCAAGCCTGTAACAGGTCAGACTCAGACCTAAAAATAAGCTTGTTACAGGCCACAGGCCAGGCTCAGGTCACTTCCCTATATAACAGGCCTGGCCTGTTAAGGGGTAGGCCTGACCTGTTTCCACCCCTATGTCTGAAGGTACTATGGAAATAATAATAATAATAATAATAACAACAACAACAACAAATAATGTTATTATTAATAATATAAGGAATTATTATTATTATTATTATTGGGGATAACAACAACAACAACAACAACAACAACAACAATAACAATAATAAAATTATTAACTAACTGAAAGAGTTAGTATTAATTAAAAAGGAGATAAATAGAATAAAATTCACCAGGGGTAGAAAAGTCAATGGTGGCAATGACATCTTTTAGGATGTTATTTGTATGGGAAATAATACGGTGATGATATTATAGGATATCCGGGAAATGTTTGGAACCAGTACCGAAAGGTGAATATACCACTAGCGCCAAGGTCTAAGGTATGAACGCGTACTGTAACTGTAACTCTTATGTTGTTTGTATACTTTATATGTGATGAGATGATTTTTATAGTCATGGACAAGACTTGGTCTTTATGGACTGTGGCTAAGACTAGGTCTTAGGTCACCATTTTTAAATACATTCAGCTTGAATTTGAAAACGGGTTACAATCTTGGTAATATCGTATGGATGTTTTCCTAGCGCTGTGGACACGCCCCGGGGCGTGGCACTAGTTTATGTGCAAACTATGTGGACCCTACATGGGCTGTGTACTATGTAGAGGTGAACCATACATGTGTTGTGTGCTATGTAGAGGTATTGTTGAGACATGAACTATTACATGTGATGTGTGCTATGTATAGTTATATGCTGAATTGTAATGAATATCTGTCATATATATACTGTTTATACTTGAGTATAAGGTTAACTGTTATCTGAGATTCAATGGGCATTGAATCTCAGAATTTACCCTAGCTTTAGGATCTGTAGGATTGGGAGCCGGAGAAAAGGGTAAGCGGCACGCGTAAAGACTCGGAAGGAGTTGTATTTTGGGACTATATTAAGTATGAATTGTTAAATCTTTCGGATTATTGTAACCCAACACGTCAACTGAAAATCACCGCAATGAGTGTAAGTTGTATCACACTTTTATTCCTTCGGGAATTTTAATTAACCAGCATATGTCTGCGCATATGAAATCAGTTACTCAGTTGTCCAAACGATTAAGTACGCTCTCTGTTGTGACTTACTCTGATCTTTTAACGCCTTCACTTAAATAAATACATGCAAGATAGCTTAATAAGAGATCTAGGATCATAATTGGACATCATAATGGACTTAGGAAATAGGGGCATTACAGTTGTGGTATCAGAGGAATGTTTGGACATTTTGTAATGAGTACTGATTGAACACTGGTTATGTGATACAGAAAGGACATATACCCTAAAAAAAGGGTTATGCTTGAATAAGTTAAGACCTTAGGAATAAAAGAGATGGCACGGAATATGGGTTCTATTGCTAAGCTCTAAGACCCCTGGTATAGGAATCAGGGTCTGAATTAAATCCCTATGAACTTGAAACGAAAGTTGTACTAAGAAGTCGGTACTGCTTAAGTTTCCTAGTGAAAGGTAACTTGTTGCCTAAGTTTTCCTAGGGGAATGACACTTAGCAATTCTGGAGAAGTCAAATATGTTGAACTTGGATTAGTACATACACGAATAGTCGATACTTGGGGTCAAGTAGACCTGTACCAATCCTAGATTCGATAGAGACTTTGAAGTCAAAAGTGCTTAGGCAAGAGAAATCTCAGGATGAGATACCCAGAGAGGTAACATAGAGATTTACGATCCTTTGAGCTAAAGCATGAATACCTAGAGGTATGAAACATGGTGATCCTTTGGAACACCATAGGAATGGCTAAAGTGATGATAGGCTAGAATTTGATCGAAGCATACATAGTGCTTAAGTCAATGTATGATTGAGCAATCGCCTAAGTTCCAGTACCTGAGAGTAGGAACCCTAAGGAAGTGTGGTTAAGGCTATCATAGAATCCAAATACTTAAGAGTTAGTTCTTCAACGGAACCATATGATAGATAGAACCTCAGTAGCCACAGGTTATGGTCTCATGATGGGGATAGATAGCCATAGTGATGCTAGTGGCTAATGGATTCCCTAAGGAGTGGGTAGTAACCCGATAAGGAAAAATGTGGTAAGAAATTTTCCTGGAGCTGGACTAATATCATAAGTTTATAAATAGTATGATCCTAGATGAGATGGAAGGATTAAGACAGCGGATTACGAAACCATTAAAGGGTAGGAACCTAATAAGGATTTGAGTTCTCGTTATAATAATTCAGAGATAATCAATTGAAGCTACTTATAGGAAGTTTTGATCGGAAAAGGCTACCTATGAAGAGGTCTGATCGTGATAGATCTGCCTATAGAGGATGCTGACCGGAAAGGCTGACCAGTCAGAGAAGACTGAGTGAAGCACCGAGTAAAGTACCGTAGAGCGAAGCCACCGTGACGTTGAATTGTAGAATGCAGCCGCCATGATAACAAACCATAAAGTAGAGCTGTCAGTGTATCGATTCTCAAGGTAAGTACATTGTAATGAGTCTCATATCTAATAGGTTTCCTTAGAGAAAATGTTTGTGTGATCTAGTATATCACTATGGATGCTCTAGTGCTGTATGGCATATATGAGTTATGATATGACCATACAATAGGCAGTATGACTTTTGGAACCAATGTGTCCATAGGTTATTGGGCATGTATATGTTCAATGAAAAGCCTTAAATCCTATCAGACTATTATGTCTATAGGCTGGCAAAAGCCAATGATAGTTAAACAACAATTACCGGGAAGTGTCTTGAAGAGTTGCAAAGCCTAGGAATGGTGAACAATATCCGGAATGGTCGGAAGACTAAGACTACCATAGCTTGGGCTATGTATGCCTTGTGAATGGCTTGGATGGTAGAATAAGAGTATGGATTGTGATGAGAGTGATGACCTTCTAAGAGTAGTTGTCTGGTTCCTGAAAACGTTTAAAAATTGAGTTTTTAAACTTGCTAATGCACTTGTTAATTTTGTGAAAAAAAAAATTCGGAATTGAATTTTCGAATTTTTGAAATAAAGTTTTCAAAAGAAATGATTTCAACAAAATTTGAGGCCAAGATAGTGGTCATGTTAAAATGATGTTGTCTCACACAGGGGTTTGGTAAAACCCGAGGTTTGAAATTGAATTTTGAACTATGTGGTGGTAAAGCAGTACAAAAACTGGAAGAGGTCAGAAACTGTAGTTGATGTACTCAGTTTGCTGGATTTTGCCAGATGTTTTAGAATGTTTTGAATCGCTGACCTTTGTTGAAAGCTCTTTTGAGGGGATTAGTTTTGAAAAGCTTATACTCGTATCAGCCATGATTGCACCTAATTTGAGATGTTTCGCCTTGTAGAGGCACTTATTTTTCCTTGTTTTGGTCGGCACCCACGCAAGAATTTTAGAGCAAGGCTTTATGGACACCACACGTGCAGGGGGTTAGGCCCTGGGGACGGCAGTCATGGACTGGGTCCTCCACAGTGGTAGGTCCTTATCCTGGGTAGGGATTTTGGTGGGTGGCTTGATATTGTATGTGCCAGTACGGACATTGGGTCTCTAATGGGGGGGACGGAAACGCTCCCACATTGACCAACAAGTCCATTGCCACTTCGGTGTTTGTGTATAAAAGGATTGGGATATTACCGTTGTACTGAAAGGTTGAAGTGGCGGCGAGAGCTTTCAAATGTTAAATTTGTGAAAGAAATAATCCCGCTCGTCAATGTGTGCCAGTAGTAAGTGTTTTTGAAATTAATCTGGCAGTGAATGGTTTTCATGAAAATATGAGCTGGTAGCGATTAAATTTGAAAATGTGATAACACTATTACTTATGTATAGTGCTCATTGTGAAAAATACTGCAACCACTGGAAATTTTTATTGTGTGAAAATTTGAAAATGAGACACCATAGTTGAAATGAAAAGCGGTGCAGTTGGTAATTGTGTGGATACAGGAACAGAAAATGATAGAATGGTCTAGAGATCTAAACCAGATAGGTCAGATAGAAATTGCTAGTTACAGTGCTAAGTAAGAGAAAAGTGATATGAGAGCTTAAGTTGAAGAAGCTTAGTCATGGGATAGATGAGCAGAGGCTCATGGTAGTGAGATCGGTGTGCAAGGTTGTATGAGGGCGGTGTCCCTGAGTCGTAAGACCGATGTGTTTAGCACTGTGGGGAATTCTCGCAAGTATGGTGGCTTTGGACTAGTATGTCTGGGGCATGTTTTGAGACCAGCAGAATACTCGGTTTGCACCAGGTGGTAATTGAGATGTCTATGGCATGAGGTGATTTCCCGAGCATTAAGGCCGAGATACCCAACACTGTGGTAAGAGAATAAGCCTGAAGGGCCAAATACGTAATAAGCCGAAAGAAGATTACTACAGGCAGTGAGGCTTAAGTAACCAAGCGCTTGGAGAATGAATCAGTAAGTCTTACATGATTGAATAGACACCTAGGTACATGATGGATGAGAATCGGGTATATTGAAGTTGTATGTTTGATGAGCAAGCATAGGAAATGAATAGACTGAGAGCCTAGAATTATTCCCAAATGGTTGGACGTTCAAATTTCGAGGACGAAATTTATTGAATGGGGCAGAAAATGTAACATCCCAAATTTTGGGAATTGAAACTTAATATTTTATGGGAATTAAATTGTGAGATTTGTTTGAAAAATAATTATGGGAAATATAGGTTTATTTTCCATAAATTAGGAAAATGTTATGAATATACTTATTATGTGGATGTCCATTGACTCAGGATCTCCAAATATTACAAGATGACATGGGACCCACGTATAGTACCACGCATAGTAATTTACTATTTGGTGGGACCCACATGTAATTATACAATCACGGATTGCACGAAGACCAAATATTCACGGGCACATAGTAATTTGGGTTTAGGAGGAAATTATACCAAATGACCCATATGTGGAAATTACACTAAAGGCCCATTTTCCTTCTATAAATAGAGGCTTTTTGTAAACATTCAATATACACTGGAATAGAACTTCTCTCTACTCTCTCTCTATAAAATTCTCTCTTGTTATTATTCTCTATTTTCATTAGTTTCATAATACGTTATCAGTACGAAGACTCTACCAAGGTAAGATTTTATCACCATCTTCTTTACTATATGTTTATTTTATCTATCTGGGATAATCTTAACCATAATATGGAATTAATGATATACTTTTACCGATTATTTTAAATATCGGGTTCCATGGTTAAGATTTGAGATTATTTACCATTTTACTATGGTAAATAGTAATTTACTATTCACAGTAAATTTACCCTTTTCCAGTAATTTTACATTTTATTCATTTGACTCCTACTTGGAAGTATAGATTTAATCTTTCAGTAATTTTACCTTATTTACTATTTACAGTGAATAGTAATTTCTACTATTCACGGTAATTTTACATTTTGTTCATTTTACTTCTACATGGAAGGTTTTACCTCTTACATAGATATCTAGATTTGATATTCACTTTTTACAGATATTGTCATTTTATTTTTACTGTTGCTAACATAACATTTACTTTTATTATTAACATTTAATGTTATGTTTTTATGGCCAGAAGCCATATAGTTATATTTTCTTATTCTGAAATTATATGACCAGAAGTCATATTACCTTTACGACTAGAAGTCATGTTGTATTTATGGCCAGAAGCCATATAAATTTAATTTCTCGTTATGAGATCTAAATGGCCTGAAGCCATAATGTGGCATAAATTAGCCTGAAATCATGAGAAGACATAAATTGGCCTGAAGTCAAGAAGTGACATAATTGACTTGAAGTCAAGAGATAAAATTAGCTTAAAACCTATGAGGCAAGTTGGTCTGAAGCCAAGAAACATATTATGAGATAAGATTCTATCCATATTTTTGTGTCATCAGTTGTAGAAAAGCCTTAAAATTGAATATATGACATTATAAAACTCCCTTGTTCATTAGAACAAATTAAAAGGATTGTATGACCACCAGAAGATGGTTGTTTTTCTAAAGTTTGTTGTCAGTGGATGTATCCAATTTGCTCCTGAAGTAGCAAAATTGTGAGTTATAAATTAAATGTGGTCAAACAAAACAGAGTTTTTGTTGCAAGAATTATAAATCTCAAGGCTTGATTCCATTATCAGAAATGAATGAAATAATGAATGGATCTCATTTTTGGACATGATCTTATGTGTTATGTCTACAGTCTTGAGAATGATCATGGTTGTAATTTTGATGGTTCAAATTCCCACTTGAAGTGGAGAAAGATTATTGAAAAGTACCCCAGAAGGGAAACCAGTAGAAATAACAAACATGCTGTAAATGCATGCTATCATTGTGGTGTAAAAGGTCATTGGTCACGTACCTGTCGTACGCCAAGACATTTGGTTGACCTTTACCAAGAATCATTGAAAAATAATGGTAAAGGACCAAAGATTGAAGCAAATCATGTGGATAAGGCTGAGAATTCTGGGAAAGAAGATGTTGAGATGACTCATTTTGATATTGTTAATTACTTAGTATAAATCATTTTTCATTTTTTATGATTATGTTTTAATATGTTGAAACTTTCTTCTGTTATATGTATTTCTTTTAATTATGTTTTATTTATATTTTCATGTATCTTTAATGAAGAATGAATCTTGTTGACAACAATCCTGAAGATTTGTGTCTCGTTGATAACGCAACAACGCATACCATACTAAAAAATGACATATTTTATTTCATTAGTAATGCGAGAAGCAAATGTTCAGACTATATCTGGTAGTATAAATTTGATCAAAGGCTTCGGAAGAGCTAATATTTTGTTACCTGAAGGAACAAAATTATGCATTGAAAATACATTTAATTCTACCAAATCAAAAGGTACTTGTTGAGTTTCAAAGATATCCGCATAAATGGATATCATATAGAAATGACAACTAATGATAATCAAGAATGTCTTGCTATCACAAACAAAATTTCTGGTAGAAAATGCATATTAGAAAATTTTCCTACTTTTTCTTCTGGTTTGTATTATATTTTTATAAGTACAATTGAAATACATGCTATTCTAAACCAGAAGTTTACTAATACAAACCATAAATTTGTTAATGCAAACCAGCAGTTTGCCAATGACAACCAGAAGTTTACTCATGAATTTAATGTTTGGCATGACCGGTTAGGCCATCCTGGGTCAACTATGATGCGACAAATAATTGAAAATTCATGTGGACATACCCTGAAGTGTAAGCAAATACCACAGTCCCATGATTTCTTATGTGATGCATGTTCTAAGGGAAAGTTGATTATTCGACCCTCACCAAGCAAAGTAGGAGGTGAATCTCTTATATTTCTAGAACGGATACAGGGAAACATTTGTGGACCAATACATCCACCATGTAGACCATTTAGATATTTTATGGTTTTAATTGACGCATCAACTAAATGGTCACATGTCTGCTTATTATCTTCTCGTAACCTGGTTTTTGCGAGATTACTTGCTCAATTGATTCGATTAAGAGCACATTACCCTGATTATCCTATCAAGAAAATACGTCTTGATAATGCTGGTGAATTTACTTCACAAGCTTTTAATGAATATTGTATGTCCTTTAGAATTGATGTTGAACATCCTGTAGCTCATGTTCATACGCAAAATGGACTTGCAGAATCTTTGATTAAACGATTGCAACTTATTGCAAGATCTTTACTTATGAGATCTAATCTACCGATTTCTGCTTGGGGCCATGCCATTTTGCATGCTACAATGTTAATTCGCATCAGACCTACTAGTTACCTAAAGGTTTCCCCCTTACAAATGGTTTTTGGTCAAGAACCTAATATTTCCCATATAAGAATTTTTGGATGTGCAGTATATGTGCCAATAGCACCACCACAACGCACTAAAATGAGTCCTTAAAGGAGGATGAGAATATATGTTTGGTATGAATCTCCTTCAATCATAAAATATTTAGAACCATCTACAGGAGATTTATTTACTGCACGATTTGCTGATTGTCACTTTGATGAATCAGTCTTCCCAACATTAGGGGGGAGAATAAGCAGCTGAGTAAAGAGATTAGCTCGAATGAATTATCATTGGCTCATTTTGATCCTCGTACAAAGCAATGTGAACTAGAAGTTCAAAAGATAATTCATTTACAGGATTTAGTTAATCGAATGCCAGAAGCATTCACTGACTCAAAAAGAGTGACAAAGTCACATGTTCCAGTTGCGAATGCTCCTATTCGAATTGATGTTCCTGAAGGACAACCTATAATGAATGAATCTAAAGCACGCATGTAGCGTGGCAGACCCATCGGTTCAAAAGATAAAAATCTTCAAAAGAGAAAAGGAGCTAAAAATATTGATGGTCAAGTCGAGGTTAATCAAGAAAAGTCAATAGCTCCAGAAGAGTCACCTCTTGAAGAGTTATCTCCAGAAGAGAATGTTGCAGTCCCAGAAGAGACTCAGGTACATGGAATGTATGAAAATAATGAGATCTCAATTAATTATGTTATGAATGGTATTCGATGGGATCGAAATGAAGTCAACGTTGACGACATCTTTGCTAATCATATAGCATATGATGTAATGAATAATGAAGAGGATCATGAGCCTAAATCTATTAGAGAGTGTCAACAGCGAAAAGATTGGCTCTTATGGAAAGATGCTATTAATGCAGAATTGAAATCACTGGAAAAACGAAAAGTATTTGGACCTGTAGTCCAAACACCTGAAGGTGTAAAGCTAGTTGGATACAAATGAGTTTCTGTAAGAAAGAGAAATGAAAAGGGTGAAATTACAAGATATAAGGCACGTCTTGTAGCCCAAGGATTTACACAAAGACCCGGCATTGATTATGAAGAAACATATTCACCAGTAGTGGATGCGACTACTTTTCGTTATTTGATTAGTCTAGCAGTAAATGAAGGGCTTAATTTACATATGATGGATGTAGTGACTGCATATTTATATGGATCACTTGATAGTGATATTTATATGAAAGTTCCTGAAGGATTAAAGGTGCTAGAAGCATCTAATTCAAATTCTCGGGAACAATACTCGATCAAATTAAATAAGTCCCTATATGGTTTAAAACAATCAGGGCGCATATGGTATAATTGTCTTAAGGAATATTTGTTGAAAGAATGGTATAAAAATGATCCAATATGCCCATGCATTTTTATGAAAGGATCGAGAAATGAATTTGTTATAATTGCTATTTATGTTGATGATATCAACATAATTGGAACTCTTGAAGAGCTTTTGAAAACAATTAATTGTTTAAAGAAAGAATTTGAAATGAAAGATTTGGGTAGAACAAAACTTTGCCTTGGACTACAAATTGAATACCTGAAGGATGAGATCTTTGTATATCAAGAAACTTATACAAAAAAGATCCTAGAACGATTTTATATGGATAAGGATCAAGATCCATTTCGACATCAAATAATTGATGACAAAGGTGTAGAAGAACTACTTGGTCCAGAAGTACCATACCTAAGTGCTATTGGGGCACTAATGTATCTTGCTAATCATACACGACCTGATATATCGTTTGCTGTAAATTTATTAGTAAGATATAGTTTTGCACCAACACAAAGGCATTGGAATGGTGTAAAGCAAATTCTTCGTTATCTTAGAGGTACTATGGATATGGGATTATACTACTCAAATGTATCGAAGCATGAACTGATTGGTTATGCAGATGCTGGATTTATGTCTGATCCACATGATGGAAAATCACAAACAGACTATCTATTTACATGTGGAGGTGCAGCTATTTCATGGAGATCTATGAAACAGACTATAACAGTCGCTTTAGCTAATCATGCAGAAATTCTAGCAATGCATGAAGCAAGTCGGGAATGTGTGTGTGGTTGAAGTCAGCAATTTATCATATACGAACTACTTGTCATTTATCTTCTGATAAAATGGTTCCAACAGTTCTATATGAGGATAATGCTGCATGTATTGCCCAACTCAAGGAGGGTTATATCAAGGGTGATAGAACAAAGCATATTTCACCAAAATTCTTCTATACTCGTGATTTTCAACAAAATGGTGAAATTGATATCCAGAAAATCAGTTCAAGTGAAAATCTAGCAGATTTATTTACTAAATCTCTTCCATGTACAACCTTTGAAAAACTTGTTCATGGTATTGGTCTGCGAAGATTCAGAGATCTCAACTGATATTGTCAACAGGGGGAGTCGATACACGCTGTACTCTTTTTCCCTTATCTAGGTTTTGTCCCACTGGGTTTTCCTAGAAAGTTTTTAATGAGGCAGCACTCAACAGTGTATCAATGAATGATGTACTCTTTTCTTTGGCTAGGTTTTTATCCCACTGGGTTTTTCCTAGTTAAAGTTTTTAACGAGGCACATTCATAAATGGACATCCAAGGGGGAGTGTTATGAATATACTTATTATGTGGATGTCCATTGACTCAGGATCTCCAAATATTACAAGATGACATGGGACCCACGCATAGTACCATGCATAGTAATTTACTATTTGGTGAGACCCACATGCAATTATACAATCACAGATTGCTTCACGGGAGGATTCACGGGCGCATAGTAATTTGGGTTTAGGAGGAAATTACACCAAATGACCCATATGTGGAAATTACACTAAAGGCCCATTTTCCTTCTATAAATAGAGGCTTTCTGTAAACATTCAGTATACACTGGAATAGAACTTCTCTCTACTCTCTCTCTCTCTAAAATTCTCTCGTTATTATTCTCTATTTTCATTAGTTTCATAATAGAAAAGAATAAATAATCTAATTATAAATGGAAATTTCATGGGCTCCTATTTAACCCGACATAGTCAACCCAATACAAACAAACCCATATCCCTCCCACCTATTTAAATTATTTTGGCTCACATGTGAAATATATAGTCCACGTGAGAAACCAGAAAATGGAAATCAGCAATGAAGACCATTTCCAGTTCCAAATCCAACGTAAAAAGCCCAAAACCATTATGCTTCAGCCCATAAATATACTGTTTATACTTGAGCATAAGGTTAAATGTTACATGAGATTCAATGGGCATTGAATCTCAGAATTTACCCTAGCTTCAGGATCGGGAGCCGGAAAAAAGGGTAAGCAGCACGCGTAAAGACTCGGAAGGAGTTGTATTTTGGGACTATATTAAGTATGAATTGTTAAACCTTTCGGATTACTGTAGCCTAACACGTCAACCGAGATCACCACAATGAATGTAAGTTGTATCACGCTTTTATTCCTTTGGGAATTTCAATTAACCAGAATATGTCTGCGCATATGAAATCAGTTACTCAGTCATCCAAACGATTAAGCACACTCTCTGTTGTGACTTATTCTATTCTGTTAACGCTTTCACTTGAATAAATACATGTAAGATAGCTTAATAAGAGATCTACGATCATAATTGGACATCATAATGGATTTAGGAAATAGGGGTGTTACATCTTTTGCCCGTTTATTACCCATTTTTTTTTATAGTTGGAACATAATAAAGGTGTAATTGCATTGTGTCTGAAGGTATATTGGAAATAAATCATCCAAGATTTTAACAGGTACATGCATCTCACTTTTTGGTTTGAAGGGAGGAGATGGGAGGAAAGGGAAAATGATCCCCTCCCTCGTTTAGTTTAAAATTTTGGAGGGGAAGGGAGCCAAAATCTTAATCCACCCTCGCCTCCCCTCTTAAACCAAACAAAAGATTTTGCCCCCTCCCTCTAACAAACCAAACAACCTCTCCCTCTCATTCCCTCCCCTCAAAACAAACACACCTTATGGTCTTTACTTTTTAGGACGCACAACTAGTCATTCTTATCGTATCTATATCTCAGTTTCCCAATGTAATTGTACCTTTTGTGCAGCTTGATGGTCGTTAAAGGGAAAATATAGTTGACACTGATGAAAACATGTCAACCATCTTGAGTTTTTATTTCGAGAACTCGAGTTGTTACCTTTGTTTGATCTAGAATGAATAGAAGTGTCTACCTTGATAAAGCGTCTTCAATATTGCTTCAAATATGACAAATCACCTATCCCTAGAAACCTCTTTAAGTATTCTTTCCAATATAAAAAGAATCAGCTCCAAATTCATTGTATGTTGAGCGTTGTGATCAAATTAATAGAAGTTGTCATGGACTAATGTTTTTGTAACATCCTAAACTAACTCTGAACTTCAAAAACTCATATCTTTCTCATTTGATCTTTATTTTCCATATTTTGATGTTTTTGAAAATGTATGTGAGTCTAGTTTTATATGCCATTAGTTTCAGCTTATTTGGATATGTAGTTTGTGAGATACATCTAAAATACCAAAGCTAGGTATGCTATGTGGCGTACATTTTAGTTCCAACTTCTAAAATTCATATCTATCTCATCTGAACTCCTTTGGGCTTGAATTTGGTGTCTGAATGATGCATTGATAGTCTAGTTTCATACAAAATTAGTTTCAACTCAATCGGATCACTGATTTGAGAGATATCATTGAATAACCAGAGCTCGCTCAAGTAGAACTCTAAATAAGGATTAGTAGATGTGTTGAAACATGACAGAACTCGAGTTTTACTGTAGTAACTCGAGTTTTGCAATCAATTTCTAAATTTTTGACTTGTGTTTCTAAAGAAAACCATCGTAGCTAAGGAACAAATTAATATAGCAAATTAGTATTGATGGAGAAGCTTGGTTTTGCTTATTTTAACTCTGAATTGAGTCATTCTAACTTCCATTTATCGTAAAGACTTATAGTATCAATCTAAGAGTTTAAATATTGATATTCTCATTCTATTTTGCAAGTTTCTCTTTCTTTCTTTTCTTCTATTAATCATTGTTAACAATCAACTTGGACTAATCATTTGCAAGTTTCTCTTTTTTTTCCCCCTCTTCTCTTGATCATTCTTCGCAATTCAATTTGGATTAATCTACATTAATGTATATGTATATTTGACATAATCAAAACTAATCATATCAAACAATGATATTATTAACATCCGATCTTATAAGTCTTTACAAATTACACAACAAAAACCTCTCTCCATTTTACTCTCCCACTTCACCCAATACCTGCTTTGCATTTACCATATGCTCCAACATGCATAGTACCCAATACTAAACCATTCACATTCATCTTCTCCTTTATTCCCTAATCTTCTCTGCCTCAACCCCTTAATCGTCCTCTCTAAACAAACAATGATGGTGCTTATAGAAGATTCATATCCAGGACGCCTGAAAAGAGCTTGCAGGCTATTTCGTCTACTGATTCTCGTGTCGTTAGACCCATTGTTATTCTACACAATTATAAGATATCTGCTACCCCCTCCAGCCTTTTGTTGTTATTCACCCCACTCTGCCCAACAAGCCAACAAACCATGATTTGTATCAGTTATTCACCCCACTCTGAGTAATGCCTACTAGAGACCCATTACAAAAAAAAACTATGATTTGTATCGGTTAACCAGTAGCAGTCATAAAAAACTGCTACAAAATAATGGATTTGTAGTCGTTATACACGAAACAAGTGCGCGCCTGTTTGCAACAATATTTGTAGCGGTTATTGCACAACAAACCACTACAAATGTGGCAAATGCTTAGCGTGTAATGGCGTGAATATTTGTCACAGTTTTTTGGTCGCGGTTACATGAGAATAACCGCTACAAGAAAGCGAAATGACACAATTTTGTTGTGGTTAATGTATAGTGACGCACAGACTGTGATAAATCCTATTATTTTATAGCGATTTCTGCCTTAACTGCTACTAATATTTAACCTATATAAAGTTCTTTATCTGTACATCAAACATCAACTATAAATACAGAGAAATAACCGAATTCAACTTGTAACTAAATAAACTATCACGGCTTGGTAGTCGAAGACATACAAATATCTGTAGTTCTGATCTCTTATCTCGAGAGATGAGAGCTACTTATATTTGCCTCTCACATCCTTAAAGCCGAGGCAGTTATTCAGTTACAATCCAGATTTGGTTATTTCTCTGATGTGAAGACTTCTATTCTTATGAAGATCGTCTAACAAGCGACCGAAGGTTGGGTTTTTATTTATAGCCACCTTTGTCTCTGTAAAATATCTCTCATCAAAATGAGCCAAAGATTCTTTTTAGAGAGATCGGTGGCTATATTAAAGGCCAATCTTCATGGGCTTGTTGGACTATTTTCAGTATACTGATAAGTGTAATTATTTTTTTGACCAAACTAATTGGTTTATTAGTCAAACTAATAAACCAATTAGTTTGGAAATTTTTTTTACAAAAAAATAAATTAGTAGAGGTTCTACAGCTTAACCACTACAAAATAATAACATTTTGTAGCAATTAAGTCTAGTAACCGCAACTTAATTTGAAAGGTCCACAAATTTGTAGCGGTTATTGAGAGTAACCGCTACAGAATCTCAAATGTCTATGATTTTGTAGCGTTTTTTATAACCGCTACAAGGGTTTATGAACACTGAGGTATATTTGTAGCGATTTGTGCAGCGGTTTACGCATAACCGCAACATCATCCATAAATTTATAGCAGTTAGAGGTTACAACCGCTATAAAATGACGCACTTTTAACAGCGCCTCCCCTCAGTTTCCCTCACGCGGCTGTGTGATTTCCCGCCTTTTTTCACTTTTGATTTTCTTACCTATATGGTAAAAGTCATTATGGTTAACGAAGATAAAGAGAAAGGGGTTTCACGGGGGTAAACTAGGCCTAAGAGGAAGTAGCAGTAAACGAGGATGTACAAGAGGGCATGGGGCTGTAAATATCCCTCTGCCCTCTCAGATGGGGAGTGAGTTTGAGAACCTCTTCGCCGATGAGCCAATCCCGGAGGCGAAGACCCTAGAGACAGTAGGTGGAAAACGAGGCATAACTCTATCGATTAGCGACTTCGATGAAAATGAAGAGATTGAGATTGACTTTCCCGCGAGCGAGGCGCGGCAGTTTCTCGTCCAAGAAAACAAGCGGGACATAGGGAACCCCCGACCGTCGTCTTCGCATTCCACCAGATTTGTGGTGGATGTCAAAGGTAAATGTAATTAGTTTTTTGACAAAATGTAAATTTTATTTCCTTACATTTGATTAAATTTTATTTAAAAGCAATAAAAACATGTTTTTTAATTGTGCAGATAAACATAGGAACATCAACAGGAGGTCATTCGATGTTTCTAGGGTCACTTTGTTGCAGTGGCCTCGCGTCGTAGTCCCCTGGAACATGGAAATGGACCAGCCGGTTGCACATGGTGGTCACCTGTTCAACCGATTCCTATCAGAATTTTGCAGGAATTGAACATGGTTCCCGCTCGACTTCAAGGATTGGAGGCATGTTCCAAAGAACAACAAGGACAAAGCGTTTGAAGACGTTGTGCAAGTAAGTTATGTTGTTTAATTAAATTTTACATGTTAATAGTTATAATTTGTG
The DNA here is from genome assembly GCA_037074495.1 of Acacia confusa. Classification (NCBI taxonomy): domain Eukaryota; kingdom Viridiplantae; phylum Streptophyta; class Magnoliopsida; order Fabales; family Fabaceae; genus Acacia; species Acacia confusa. Next base: position 5,951,445 of record CM073504.1, on the reverse strand, counting down.
GTTTATTTATTTATTTATTTATTATTAATTAATACTTAAATTATGATACAAAAAAAGTTTAACGTAGGAGGCCACACAAAGAGGTACGCTTTGCTAAAGATAGGGGATGGGTGGAAGAACCGGAGGAATCGTCTGTACAACCAAAGGAATGGAGATGTGACAGTTCCTCTACAGCAGCTGATCTAGAATGTCTTAAAAGGCATGGACCCAAATGACTGGGTAGGTTTTGTCCAATATATGAGGAGTCCAGAGGGACAGGTATATTGTTTAATTAATTATAGTTTAAATTTTATGCAAATTAATTAATTAGTAGTTTACATTTGGTCTAAATTAATTAGTAGTTTAACTTTATTTATAGTTTAAATGTAGTTGAAATATAGTTTGAGTATTAGTTAATTGTATTTATAGTTTACATATGGTTTAAATTACTTTATAGTTTAAACTTTAAATATAGTTCAAAAGATATCAAAATAATAATTAATTTCACTTAACATTTTGTTTACTCCTCCTTGCAGGCTCTTTCCTAGAAGAACACCACAAGTCGGGCACAGTAGAGGGTCCATCACACAACAGGATCCAAGACGTTTGTTGTGACCTACAGTGAGTTGGTAATTGAAAGTTAAATTAATTTTAGGTTTAAATGATTGGTTTTTTCATTTTTGAAATAACAAACTTTTTATGCTTTTAATTATTTCAACAAGCGAAGGCTCAAGAGGAGAACCGTCAGACGAACTATTGGGAGCTGTTCACTTGCACCCATAGACACCGTGATAGGATGCCGACCTCTAAGGAGGCATAGCAAATCATAGTAAGTTACAAAAAAATTATTGATATAGTTAATTTAATATATTTAAATTGAATTAAATTGTTTCATTAATGTTTGATGAAAATCTATACATCAAGCCCACATTGAGAAGAGCCAGGTAGGCCTGCAAGCATCGCAGCCCCCAGAGTCTGAGGGGTCTGTGGATCCTACGACCCTATTGAAAGCTATTGTGAGCCCAGTCGAGCATCCTAACCGCATTAGGGGTATGGGCCTAGGTGTCAGGCCTAGCATTATGTACGGCAAGGCCTCTGCCTCTGAGGTAGGAACCTCCAGCTCGAGAAGGCAACCACCGGAGGCGTTAGAGGAGATGATTGCCAGGCGGGTTACCGAGGGGGTTACCACACAGAATAGTCACATTTAGGATAGAGTCGATCATTGATATGCTACACAGAAGCATAGCTGAGATGCTTTTGTCAGTGCCTTGAGTTGTTACCGAACAGACACTTTTCACCTCCCCCACCTCCCCCTTCATTCATGGATGAGGATTCTCCCTCGCCTCCCCCCTCTGTTTATCCATGGGGATCCTCCCCCGCCTGCTATTGCTATTGTTGCTAATAAGGAGGGCATTGTTACCTCTACTCCTGCACACGCCCCCCCCCCGAGACAAGACCTGAGCATCAGGCTCTTGATTGTTAGTTTTTATTTTCACAGACGTTTGTTTTCTTTTTATGTTATTTGGTTTGTTGGATTACAATTTCCATACTTAGATTTCGTTTACATTAGTTTATAAATACTTATAATCATTTACATTAGTTTATTAATGTTACTTATAATATATAACAATTCCTAAAGGAAAATATATTTAATGAACTAAGTTTATTATGTTTACATTAAAAAAATATAAATACCTTTTTAAAAAAATAAATAAATAACTATTGTATCACCCAAAAAAGGGGGGGGGGGGAATTCAACAGATTTTGTAGCAGTTAGTGGACCATAACCACTACCAATTTAAATTTGCAACTAAAAAAAAGTCCAATGGCTTACATTTTGTAGCGGTTACTATAGCGGTTATCGAACTGCTACTAAACTCCAATGGGTTAAATTTGAAACCGAAGAAATGTCCAACGAGTTACATTTTGTAGCAATTAGTATAGCGGTCTTGAAATCGCTACTAAAATATGGCGAGATTTATTCAGTTTGAATTTCAATATTTGTATCGGATTTTGTACCGATTATTGAACCGCTACAAATTGAATTTCCTATTTGTAGCTTTGTCTAGTGGTTTTTTAACCGCTACAATTGATCCAACATTGTATTTAATGGATCTCAAGTGATTTGAAGAGAACTAAACATTCTCTCTTCATTTGTATTCCCCCTAGCTTTGTGTACTAAATATAGATAAGTCATGGATCAAGTTGCCTCGCAATTCTCCTGTATATTTAGCGAGATTGAAAAATTTCTTAGATTTCGCCTTCTCTCACGCTTGCATTAATGAGAAGATCTTGTGTCCGTGTTGTCGATGCAAGTTTAAGAAGTGGCAAACACGAGATGGTGCTATGGAACATCTTCTTGTGAAGCCTTTCCCGGTAGAATATACATTCTAGGAAGTTCATGGTGAGAAACATGGTATGTGATATGGGGATCATCTTGCTCAAAGCTCACAAGTAGGAAATCAAGGAGATCAAGATGATCCGATTAATGAAGCTGTTCGAGATGCTTATGGTGTTCAAGACAACAATTTCATGGCAGAAGTTCAAGGTGCAGAATCTATTTTCTTCAGGAATGAAGCAGCTCGAGAATTTTTCAACCTCATGGACGAGAGTGATCGTCCATTGTATAAAAGTTGCAAAAATACTCCAAATTATCTTTCCTGATCAAGTTGTACCATATCAAGTGCTTGTGTGGGATCACTAATAAGACATTATCGATGTTGCTGGAATTACTACATGATGTTTCCCCTAATGCAGACATTCCCACAAACTTTTACGAGGCCAAGAAGATAATTAACAGATAAGGCTTGAACTATGAAAAAATTGATGCTTCCCCTAACAACTGTATGCTTTATTTGGGAGAGGACACTTGTAGGGAGACTTGTAAAAAGTGTCACACTTCGAGGTTCAAGATTGTACGAAAAGGGAAAAAGCAGAAGAAGAAACCCGTAAAGATTTTCATGTACTTTCTTTTAAAACTTCGTTTACAAATATTGTTTATGTCATCTAAGACAAATGAACATATGAGGTGGTATGAAGATGACAAGAACGAAGATGGTAAACTCAAACATCCATGGGATGCTCAAGCGTGGAAGGCGTTTGACTCAAACTTTTCCGATTTTGCAACAGACCTTAGAAATGTTCATCTTGCTTTGGCGGCCAATGGTTTTAATCCGTTTGGGAATCTTGGCACAAGCTATAGTATTTGGCTAGTTGTCTTGATCCTGTACAGCTTGCCCCCTGGATGTGTATGAAATAAAGCTCCTACATTATGTCTATGATCATTCTAGGCAAAAAGGCATCAGGAAATGGCATCGATGTGTTTCTCCAACCGCTTATCGTGGAGTTGGTCAACTTGTGGAATGTAGACGTCGAGACATATGATGCGCACAGCAAGACATTGTTTAACTTGCATGTGGCCTTGATGTGAACGATAAGTGACTTTCTTGGCATGGGAACTTTATCCAGGTGGAATGTGCATACCGGCTTTGCGTGTCTAACTTGCAATTTTGACTCTAACTCAATGAGCCTTCCCCACGGTCGTAAGTGGAGCTTCATGGGTTATTGGAGGTTTGTCGATGGTACGCACAGCTTTAGGTTGCAATGCAATTGATTAAATGGGCAACAGGAAAAAAGAGGACTGCCTCAAAATTTATTCAGTGAAGAAATCATAGAGTAGATTCATGATGTTGAATTTAAGTATGGAAAAAGAGACAATCCAACAAAGGTCGGTACAAAGACCACTAGGGCTTCTACTTCTGCGCCCTAGCAATGGCGGAAGATAAGCATCTTCTTCACTCTTCCGTATTGGAAAGATAATTTGCTCCAACATAGTCTAGATGTAATGCACATTGAGAAAAATGTGTGCGACAATGTGTTGTACACAATTCTAAACGTAACCTCGCAAGTCAAAAGATCATCTTCAAGCGAGGAAAGATTTATGGGAGATGGGAGTTTGTGGAGATGCGTGGCCTAATGAGCATGACAGATTCCAACTAGCAAAATTCACCCTGACAAAACCGAATAAGGAAATCTTCCGAAGAAAATAAAAGTTCCAAACGGGTATTCGAGCAACATTTCACGATGTGTTGACGTGCAAACTCAAAAGGTTACTGGGCTGAAGAGTCATGACTCACATGTGCTTATGCAACAGTTATTTCCGCTGGCCATCAAAGATACGTTGTCTCTCAATGTGTCAATTGTTTTGGTTAAGCTATGTTCTTTCTTCAAGAAGTTGTGTTCCAAGGTTTTGATCGTGGAGGAGCTCGACCAACTGCAACAGAAAATCATTCTTACGTTGTGTCATTTAGAGATGATCTTTCCTCCATCATTTTTCACCGTCATGGTTCACCTGACAGTACACCTTGTTCACGAAACAAAGCTTGTTGGCCCAGTTAACTACCGATGGATGTATCCTATTGAGAGGTACTCATTTAAAATTGATGTCTTTAGGATTACTTCATAGTCACACATACACATTTCAACATTAATGTCTCAACATTTTTCCTTTATTACTTTATAGGTTTCTTGGGAAACTGAAATCTTACGTGAGGAATAAGGCTGGCCTGAAGGTTCAATTGCAAAAGGTTATATTAGGGACGAGGTCTTGTATTTTTGTTTTAGGTACTTTAATGACATTGAGACATCATTCAACCGACCGCCTCGTGTAGACAATTGTCTAGAGCCAGAGCCATCAGTGATAGAGTTATTAATCCCTTGTGTTAGTAGACCAGTTGGCGGAACTGAGAACTTCAAACTGACGGCACTTGAGAAGCTTCAAGCACATAGACATTTCTTGATTAATTACACTAAAGTTGAACTATACCTTCAGTAAGGATTGCGCACAGATATATGGTATCCTTTATATTTCCTTACATTTTATACTTACATTTCATAGCCATCTTCTCATGTTTAATTGCAGAGAATTCAGGAGTCATGTCAAGTGTCAACTGAGGATCCATACACAAACATCAGCCGAGATTGATAGAAAAGCCCACAGAGAATTCCCAGGTTGGTTTAGGAGGAGAATAATGAATGACCACAACCAGCACTTACCAGAATTCAAAGCTCTCGCACTCGGCCTGCTTGACCAAGCCCAAAGATTTACAACATACAATATCAATGGTTTCAAGTTTTGCACCATTTCACGAGATTAGGGATTGCTGACCCAAAACTCAAGTGTATATGGCACGTTTCGGACGAGGAGTTATACGAGCAGTAGTGACAAGAACATGCAGTTCAGTGACATCCCGTATTATGGAAAGCTGCTTGATGTGGTCAGGATAAATTACCAAGGCCGTTTCACCGTGACATTGTTCAAGTGTTTATGGGCCAATACAACAACATCCCAGAGACTCACGACTGACGACTTAGGCATCACATCAGTGAATTTCTCCTGGCCTATTCACACTGGTCAATCTAAAGATGATAAGTTGTATATTCTAGCCTCAAAGGCCCATCAAGTTTATTATGTTGCCGATGAGAGGCACAAGAATTGGCATATGGTGGTTTACTTAAAGCCTCAGGACTTTTACAACATGGGCAATGCTGATAACGTCACCTACGAGAGTGAGTCGTTCCAGCCCACTAGCTTCGAGAACTTCTTCCAGACAGTGATGATAATTTACCTATAATTCGGTACGTTTTTTAAAATACGCTTTATGAAATAATAACATTTAACTAAAGTGTTATTTGTGTTCAAGCATATTCAACTCACAAGTAACATTTTATCCATTTTTTGTAGGGATGGTGACGAAGATTGAGAGAAAAAATTATGCAATTTACCTATAATTCGATACGTTTTTTAAAATACGCTTTATGAAATAATAACATTTAATTAAAATGTTACTTGCGTTCAAGCATATTCAACTCACAAGTAACATTTTATCCATTTTTTTGTAGGGATGGTGACAAAGATTGAGAGAAAAAATTATGCTTACGATTTAATCTGTAATCTTTTATATATATATATATATATATTAAAAAGCTTATTTGTAGCTGACGATTTAAACTGTCAACTTTTTTTTTAAACTTATTTGTAGCGGTTACAAACCACTACAAAATAAAATAAAACCGCTACAAAAACCGTGACCCTAACCACTACTAATATTAAACGATACAAAAAACGCAACATCAACCACTATAAAACAGGTACGCATATACCAATATATAAACACCCCCACCAAACCACATTTAACATGCTCCATTTTTGTTTTCTAACACGCTTTCTCCTCATTTTCTCTTAAATTTCTACATTTTTTCAAAGAGATTAAGTGTTTCAAGAAGGTAACTGTTGTTCACCCGAATCAAATATAATGATTATCGCAATATTTATTTTTTTATTCTACATTTGTGATTTTAATTTTTTTTAATTCTTATTATTTTTATACTTTTATTTTCACTTTCACACACATTATTTTATCTACTTTCACACACATTATTTCATTTACCTTCACAAACATTATTCCATCTACCTTCACACACATTATTCCATTTACTTTCACACGCATTATTTTTAAAATTAAATATTATTTAAATCAACCCGCAATAAACTATACCTACATAATAAATATATATAATCAAATATCACTAAAAATATAAATTATTTATAATACAATATTTAATTAATTAAATATAATGATTGAAAAAATATTTATTGTTTTTAACTTTTATACATTTGTAGCGGTTAACGAACCGCTACTAATATGAATTAAATTTTAAAATTGAAGGGAATTTTTTTTAAAAAATGTCTGAATGTGTTGTAGCGGTTTTTAAAACCGCTACAAATTACATAAAATTTCAAAAAAATGGCAGGAAAACATTTTTCCCCAAAAAAAAATGGTGGGAAATATTTGTAGTGGTCAGGTAATCGCTACACAATAATTAAAAATTTTTCCCCAAAAGATGGCGGGAAACATTTGTAGCGGTCACGTATCTACTACACAATAATTTCAAATTTTTGATGCATTTGTCTAAAAGTAGCAGCAGCTCAGTAACCGCTACAAGTTAGATCAAGTTTAGTTTGTAACGGTTTAGGGAACCGCTACCAATGTCTCACGTCGAAGTCAGCTCAACAATTATTTTAGGCCACTACAAAATAGTTTGCCACGGAGTATTTTATAGCAGTTCTTTGAACCACAACTATAGTCATTTGTAGTGGCTATAACCGCTACAAATATGTCATTTTAACCTCTACAAATTGACTTTTTTTTTGTAGTGACCCCTTGTAGCCATTTGTTAGCCCCACCCTTGTTTTTGGCTATGATACTCATCTCGCCTCTCTTAGACAGGAAGTGGCTGATATATGGTGGAACTAAGATGCCTTCATCGTGGAGATGTTTGAGGAAGCTACTACCTTGAGTAACATAACCACCATGGGGGACAATTAGAGTGAGATTGTTTGTCCCTCTTATTTCATCATTTTTACCTCTCTTGTTCATTTTCAGTTTCCTTTTTCTTTCTGTGTTTGTTCTTTACTATGTTGTTTCTGTTGCTCATCAACATTATCAGTATATAAAAAAGGTGAGACTTTGTTGACCTCTATTGTTGTTCATTTTCAGTTCCTTTTTCTTTCTAACTTTGTTTTTGACTATGTTGTTTCTGTTGCTCAGCAACATTATCAATGTAAAAAAGGTGAGACTTTTGCTTTTTGTCTTTGTTCTTGACTATGTTGTTTTTGTTGCTCAGCAAAATTTAAAAAAAAAAATAACACGAAACTTTTAAGATTGGATATTATAAACATCCGATCTTAAATTTTTTTTTTCTTTTTTAAACAATACATTCGTAATTTTAAGACCAGATATTATAAACATCCAATCTTAAAAGTATTTTAAACAAAAAGAAGTAATTTTAAGATCAGATATTATAAAAATCCGATCTAAAAAATGTTGTTTTACTAATTTAACTCACTCTCTGAAATCTGTCTTTATTGCACCAAAATTTGAATTTGCCTCTATGAACTTCTCTTCTTATCATGATGACTCTTGTTCTATTGCTAGTGTTTGTTGTTTTGCCTCATCGCTGCTCCATGTTTCTCTCTCAACAAGCTAGTTTTGGAAAGCTGATCAATTTTTATTTGCTTAGCCCAACGCCGATACACCAAGTTTAAGTAAGAGTTGCTTCAATTTGATATCACTTTCTTTTTTTTTCCTTCTTTTCTCTCTTATTTTTCTCAAGGGTTGAATTAAATCAATGAAATATGCTTGTGGGTTCTACTATTGGTGATGAATATTTAGTTTTCAAGAATATATTTGCACTTGAGACTTACCTAACTAACCAACAAGTATTTTTTAGGGTTTTTTTTCTTGTTTGCAAAAGCAATGTTTGCATAATTATTCCTATGGACAAGGAAATCTAACAGAAGCAACGTGCGTGGAATTATTCCTCTTTAAAGCCTTTGAATTTATATGCTACACGTGAATACACAAAACCTTCATGCGATGCATTTATTTTCCTCATGATACATCTATGTTGCTTGTTGTATTCACTTTAAAACATTTATGACCAAGAGTGATTCTCTAACTTCATTTATGGTTGTCTTATATTTAATTCATTTCAGTTTGTTGTCACTTTCTTATATGCTTTATCTTTCTATTTAGTGAATTCAATATGATAATATGAATTTTATATGTTGGGATAATGTATGTTAAATCTTTTCGTTAATAGGAATTTGAATATGGATCACAATTGGATAAAATTTTACAAATAAGTGTTGAATACGATAATGGGGTGAGGAAATTTTTAGAATTTGCTAAAAGAAATGTCAATGATGATGTGGGATTTTTTACTGTCCTTATGTAAAATGCTTGAATGAGAGGCGACTAAGTACACACACACTTACTTTTAATTTATGAAGGATTTTGTAAGAGTTATATAGTTCAGGCATGGCATGGTGAAGAAATAGAAATGCCAAGTGCATTTCAATAAGGGGAAATGGCCTTTGATGATAATGATATGGATATGGATGATCAAATAGATGACATTATTTGTGATGTAGAAGAAGAGACTTTTGAGGAATCACATGCATATGGTAATTTGTGTAGTAATGCAGAGAAGTCGTTGTACCCTAGGTGTAAAAAATACCAATTGTTGAATATAGTATTAAAATTGGTAAGCTTCAAAGAACGGTATGGATGGAGCTACAAGAGTTTTTCAGAAATGAAAATGAAATATGATGGAATATCACCTAGAGGGATGTAAATAGGTGATTTTAAAAATCTTTTTGAAAACGTTCAACAAGTAGAAATGAAAACAAAATAGAACACGTAAACAAAGACGTACGATATATCTTGGTTCAATTTAAAACTTTGATCTACATCCAGTCCCCAGAACACTTGGGATTTCCACTACTTCTCACAACACAATTACACTGTACTTGGATGATCCTCTCACTAATCACTCCCCCTTATAAGATGTAATTGTTTGCCCAACACTTGAGTCCCAACCTCGAGATCTTTATAGATAATCAAAGTAATAAGTCTAAACTCCTCATGAGTAGATAGAGTGTTAATCATTGAATGGCAGTTGAGTATGAAGTTACAAAAACATAGAGTTACAATGAATGCAGAAATTAATTGAACAACTTTTCGGTAGATGGTGATATTCAATGCTTCATCCCTTTATAGCTTCGCCATTAATGTCGTTATAAAAGTAGTCGTTGTCTTTTGTATTTCCATTACTCTTTGGTGTTAAAGCAAAACAACCGTTGTTGGTTCATTCAATGCATGCATCGTTAGGTGTCTCGTTTATCCAGCTTAATTCCAATTGATGTCTGTTGGTTTGGTGAAATAACTCATTCTATTGGAGAATGTTTTCTTGTTTCAAGCAACTTGGTTCGAGTCACATTCTCCGGCTTGAGTTTAAGAATAAACTCGAGTCACATTCTCTTGGCTTGAATCAATGTGACAGAAAACTTCAGCATATACAATTTTCACACTGTTGGCTAAGTTCTTTGGTTAGTTATCATCAAAACATATATTGGGAGCTAATATTCTCCCCCTTTTTGATGATGACAACCTTGAACCTAGAAGACAAGAAAAATCAAATGAAATAGTCATTTTTTTATAAAGAGAATCATGAAAGCACATATAGAAAACAAATGGGCAACAAGTATCATGTCATTCCATTTGACAAGTCAGATACATTGGATTAAAATAGATTATAAGCAAATTATCACCAGTCAACAGAAAACAGTATCAACTAAAATTTTGCAAGGTCTGCTAAAATTTTCACAAGATAAAATGCTAAAAACATCCTAAGAACATCTTGTGTCTTCAAACTTCAACTGCTTGCTGTGACTTCAAACTTCTTCAAACTTCAAAGGCTGGCTTCTACTGCTTCTCCCCCTTTGGCATCACTCAAAAAGGAGGAAGTTGGTATTGAGAGGAAAATGGGTGAGATGAGGATGGGAAAGGCAGAGGTGATGTAGAGAAAATGGGTGACAGAAAAGAAGTGGTTTTAGGCCTAACCTCACAGTCTTCAAACAATTCAGCAATAGAGCTACCAGAATAAGTAATGTGGACAGGAGAGGCTATTGGAGATGGAATAGGAAAGTGGTTGGAGTTGGAAGAAGGAGAGTGGTAGGTGTGGTAATGGGGGTTGAAATAATGGGAGTGGGAGCGTGTGAAGTATGAGATGGACGTATAGAAAGCTGGATTGGAGATGGAGTAGGAGAGGATTGAGTAGGAGTTGTTGTTGCAGTTGCTGGAGGGGGCTGTTGAGATGCCAGAAGCTTATCTACCTTATGAACTAAAGTCCACAAGGTATTGTGCATGTTAGTGAGACTGACACTGTGATCTTCAATGTACCCAGACAAATCTTCAACCTCATCAGCCAGATCAACATGACCATCTTGAAGGTTTGTAATGTCTGTGATTAATGGAAATACAAAACAGAGAGTACGAGTGAGAGGCTGCGAGTAATGAGAGTTGCAGAGAAAGAGAGAGAAACTGAAGAAAATCTTCCTCTGTTCATCGACGCTGAAACAGAGGAGTATATCAGCAAATTATTTCCAACTTTCAAGCTTGGAAACTGGAGGTACTCCTTAAGTCTTTCTTTCCTTTTGTTTACTTCATTTTTTAATGCAAGGGAGGAGTTCCATCGGTAGGAATATGATCTTAAACTCGCTGGAACTGAGAACTAAAGAAAAACAGGGAGTTAAAACTGGAAACTGAAAACAAAACAAACAAACACAGGGCTGTTAATGTCGTCGGGTATAGGTAATTAGCTGCCACCATGTTCTTTTCTGTCTTGCTGATATAGCTTGCTGTCATCTTAGTGTGTGTGTGGGTCTGAATATGTATGTTTTTGCTGTCGAATGAAGAAGAAAAAGAAGCTTACTGTCATACCGTTTTTTTCCTATTCAAACCGTGGCTAAGTACCTGATGCAAGAAGAGAACTTTTAGAGAGAGAAAAAACGCTGTCATAACCATATATATATATTGCTGTCACGTGAATATACACGCTGGAGTTCTTTGTTGTCATTGGTTTGGACAGGAAAAACGCTGGTATTGTGAGCATGCAGTGGAAAGAAAAAGATAAATATGTGTATCGGTGTGTGAGGGGGAAAGACGCTGAAAATGTAACTCTGCGAGTGAGTTTGCTGTGTGAAAAGAAAAATATAAAACTGAACAAGGGTGACGATTGCGTTTTGAGTCTCAGAGGAAGCTTACCGTCGTGCCATGAATATGTTCCTGTGTATATAAGTTAAAAAGGAATAAGAAAGATAGATAACTAAATGACTATAAAATGGGCTAATTTACCAAAATAAACAAAAAAAAAAATTGGTCAGATTAAACCAATGTACAAACATATTGTCAAAGTAACCCAATTTGTGACGCCATGTCAGATGGCGTCACGTGACATCACTGTACAGGTGACACTGCCATGTGATGACGTCCAAGGTGGCAGCGCTACCTATTTAAAAAAAAAACGTTTTTTTTAATAGCTGCCGCCGCAGGCAACAAATTGCTACCTTGCGGCAGCTTTTACGCCCCTATCAGATTTTTTTTTAAATTTTTTAAAATAGTATAATATAATATATAATATAAATAATATAATAATTATATATTAATAATTAATATATATTATTAATAATATAATAATTATATATTAATATATATTTGTAATAATTATCATATTAATAATTATTAACATCAATATAGTCAAACGTAATATTATCTTGAGAATTTAGAGGAGACATACACATGCGCTTGAATTTTTCCTTGAGATCAGTCATGTGTTCGCTGTTGGTAATGCGGAAGCATTAATCGGGATAATCGGCTTGGGTGATGCGGTTAGAAGGAGTGGCAGTGCCGATGGCCAGGTCCTATAAATATTTTTTCTTAATATATAATTATTAATAATAAATATTAATATATAATTATTATATTATTAATAATATATATTAATAACACATTAGAATTCTGTATCTAAAAAATAATAAAATAATAGTTAAAAAATTAAAATTAAATGAGAATTCTGTATCTAAAATTCAAAATAAATTTAAATAGTTAAACCAAAATAAAAAAGTGAAAATTGCACAGGTCCTATAACAAGTATATCGTATGGGAGCAAGTATTTGCTTGAAATTAATAGCACACGCACCAAGATATAAATGATAAAATTTATTACAAAATATTGAAAACCACATGATTATCACTTCGCATTTAGTAAAAAAAATTTCCAAGCTTTTGAAGCAAAAAAAAAAAAACAATTTGACTATATTGATTTTAATAATTATTAATATGATAATTATTAAAAATATATATTAATATATAATTATTATATTATTAATAATATATATTAATTATTAATATATAATTACTATATTATTTATATTATATATTATATATTATATTATATTATTTAAAAACAAACGTTTTTTGTTATTTTTTTTAAATAGTTGCTGCCACCTTGGAGCCACCTAGGTGGCGTCCCACGTGGCAACGCCACCTATACATTGGCGCCACAAATTGGGTTACTTTGATAATATGTTTGCATAGTGGTCCTGACAAATTTTTTTTTTTGTTTATTTTGGAAAATTTGCCCTATAAAATGCATGCCGTAGTACTATGTAATATTCTTGCAGTTGGTCAACGATTTGTGGATGTTTGAAAATATATATATACATATTAATAATGCTGATGGAAGTGTGTTTATATGTTGCAACATATAAGACAAAACAAAGAAAATCTAGATAACCTATATATATATATATATATATATATATATATATATATATATATGCATTATCGAAGCCACAGATATGTAAGAAAGAAGAGAAAAAGCAAAATATTTCTGTACATATAATGCATGCCTCATGTAGTTTTCCTCTTATTTTAAATGTATGAGTAATTAAATATAAGTACAAGTTATGGAGGTATTATATATTCAAATTTGTATTTATAAAATTTATGTTAATGTGATTTTTGGGAATTAATTTGTAAAATGCATTTTTTTTTAATGTGATTAACTCAAAATTATTGTGAAGCATAGGTTAAGTGGTATTAGGGTTTATCAAGGTTTTGAAAGAAACCATGAGAATCATTAAACCAATAAATTTAATTATGTTCTTAAATAATGGTTAGTATTTATAGACTCTAATTGATGATTTATTAAAATACTAAGTTAAAGGAAAAAGATAACTCTTGAGAGTTTAAAATAATGGTGGAGAAATAATTAAATGTTGATACTAGGAAAAAGGAGATTAGCAATAAATGAACAAATAATAAGTAATTAATAAGATTTTATATTAATTAAAGAGAGATAATTGTAATTGATAAAATAATAATAATAACAGATAATATTATTATTATTTGGAAGGAGTGATAATAATTAATAATAAATGGGGAATCATTATTATTATCATTAGGAACAACGACGACGACGACAACAATAACAATAATAATAAAATTATTATTGATTGGAGAAATTTTTAAGGGATTAATAATAATTATTAATCCTCTAAACTAATTCACTTTACGATTCAAGTAAGTGATTAACAGCGATGATAAATATTTTTAGGCAGATCTTGACACCTTTTTCTGATCCCAACAACTTCAGTGAAGAGATAAGGATCCAAAGTTGAGGTGGATAACTCTAATCTTATAAACATGTGTGTAAGTATTTATGTATTAATTAGTTGATCATGTATGCTGGTTGATTTACTTGTTATATGTTTTCTTAGCTATGGATTTGAGGTTGCAGTCTCATGGAGCTGCGTGTCCTAGACAAGGGCTGCGGTCCTTGGCCGTTAACTGCGGTTACGGTTATTTGAACGTGTAAATGCTTTCATGTTTTAACATATGCTAAAATATCATTTATGCTTTCATACATGCAGTGGCGGACCCACGTTGTTGCATGAGTCTGCAAGTGCAGACATAAACTTGAGCACTCGGAGAGCTGGTCAAGAAGAGTCTGCAATTTGGAGTAAACTTTGTTGTTGCTGGTTCTGACAATTGGTGTAAGAGTCTGCAATAGGTTGTTCTTGACAAAGAATAGGTGGTTCATTTAATGTTTATATTTGTATAAAATATCAATAAAATTGTCAGATACTCCCCCACACCCCAGCCATCCACTTGAGAATGGAATTACATATTGCTTTAAAAAAAAAAAGGTTTTAAAAGAATTTTAATCTGGTCATGAGGAGCAACTCTAAGAACAATTAATTGATAAGATTGATGATAAAAATATAATGCGATATTTTTAAAAAATGAAGAATCAAAGAATACTTTTATAATCGTTCTGATGTAAAAGTTAGTTGATTATTGATTATTATTCTTTTATGTTAAGTTGAAGTTTTTTTTTAAATTGTTTATATTCTTCTATTTTTTTTTTTAATACGTTTAAAATTTTCCTTAAAAAAATTTTTTGGGGGCACTACTCCCGAACCCCCCAATCCCACCACTAATTGTGTACCCACAAAGCTAAAATCCTAGGTCCGCCACTATATACATGTACATGAGATTAACTGTTACCCTAGAGTCTATTCATTTGAACTCCAGACCACATGAAAGACACAGGTAGTGGTTCGAGATCAAAGAGCAAGAAGCAGCTGTAAGAATTACAATGGTTGGAACTTCCTGGAAAAATAGGATTAACTAGACTGTATTTTTAACGTTTATCATTCGCTTATTTTGGATTACTGTATTAATATCTAACTATCAGGATGAATTCAAATCGCGAAAAATTAGTTCGTATATTTTTAAACTAAGTTAATTTCAAAAACTTCTATTCCGAAATCAAATCATCCAAATCACCTCAATCCCTATACACGTTAACTCTGATAAATAAAGGCCCCATAGGGCAGGCGTCACAGTAAGAAAGCATAGCATTCTTGGTATTTCCCTTTTTCTCTGTGTGTGATTTTTTTCCCCCTTTTTCTCTTCCAATATGGTAACAGGAGCAAAACTGATCTTTATGGGATTATTGTGTATGAGAGGAATCAAGGAAGAAAACCTCACGTAAAATACTATAAACACTTGAGAAATTTTAGTGATTTTTGTAATGGGTACAAGAAGTCAAGAAGCAATATATTTATTTTTTTGGTGAAACTGCTCCTTCATTTTTCACAGGAGAAAACTATCATGTGTGATATGATGAGAACAGGGAAGCTGTTGAGTCAGACTTTGAAACTGCGTTGCCCGAGAAACTGTTAGGAGAAGTTAAAGTCAGAATTTCAAGGAAATGAGAAGACAAAGAAGATACAGATCTTAAATTTGAGGAAGGAGTTTGAACTGCTAAAGAGATTGAGAATGCTAATTAAGTACGCCGAATGGTTTCGAGTAAACCTTCTTATCTTGAAATCCACATCCCAATTTTACTTTTTTTGAAAAGATTTACACACAACGTACAACTCAAACACTCTCAAGAAATGGACGTGGAAGATTACATAAGCATTGTAAATGAAATTTTTGGTAAACGATGACAGAAATATACAGAATGCAAGATGTGCATGACCCTACATAGCTTCAAAGAGAAGTCGATTGAAGATTGTTAGAGAGTTTAAGCAGTCGTATAACATTTCAACTCACTGATTCTCTCTCTCTCTCTCTCTCTCTCTCTCTCTCTCTCTCTCTCTCTCTCTCTCTCTCTCTCTCTCTCTCTCTCTCTCTCTCTCTCTCTCTCTCACTCACACATATATTGTTAGAAATTGAAGATATAAGAAGATTAAAAAAAACACTGATTTTATTATAGATTCAAATACAATACACTTTTTTTTTTCACAAGCCCAACAACAATATTGAATTTCTCAAACACAACATAATTTCTTTCTTTTTCTCTTAAAATGCTTCGACACTTAATTTCTTTTTTTTTTTTTTTTCCTTTCTCAAATCTCTCTATTCTCTCTTTTTCTACAACATTGAAACAAACACATGTATATAGGCACAGGAAACCAACTCCAATCCCTGTAGCTTTGCATGTAGCCTCTGCTTTTTTCTTTCTAGCCATTATATTTGACTTTGGGCACCTCCTGCAAATTTAATGAGTTCATTTAATAGACAACTCTGCTACATAATTATCCGTATAACACCTTCTGCTCCACTACTTCTGGTTTGCCAACTCATGATTTCTCAACATTAATTTTGGCGGAGAGAGAGAAACATTGGGTTTCATCTTCTATCACACAAACACACACACACACATAGATATATATATATGTATATATATATTATCTTCTCTGTCTTTTGCTCCCAAAAACCTCAAGAGATCATGAGATTGCACCCACCTCTCATGGGTTGACTTCGGAGTTGCAGCTTCACTGATTCAGAAGCTGGTGCTACTTGAACCTCTCGTAAGGAAGTCAGGGACCAGAGCTTGATAGGGAGAGCAGTCAACATCTCACAGTATTTAATGGTCAAACGTCTGAGACATGGCATTACATTTTCACCTAATTCCCAACGATAGAGATTACTCATTCCTTTCAATTGAAATGCCTCTAGACGTGAGAACCCATTAATGGAACAAAGCCGCGACACGGGCTGTAAGCGTTCTGTAAATTCACAACGATGTAGTTTTAAGATTCTGAGGTCGGTAAGACTCCCCAAAGTGCTCATCACATCGTCATTTAACTTGATCTCTGAGATTGTTAACTCGGCAAGGTGGGAAGGAAAGTCGTAGACAGATGTTGGATTGTCAGGGAAGCCATCAATCTTCAACGCAGTCAACGCTTTCAGATCATTTAGTTTCGGAAGAATTTCCCACACTTGACCGGCCTTTTGTTCATGCTTGCCTTCCTTCTTCTTATTGCAACGCAACCCCAAAGTCCTAAGCTTTTGGAATGCACCTTTTTCAATTAGAGACACCATGACTGATTTTTTTTTTAAGGCAACACAAGATAGGGTCTCTAGATTCCACGTAGTTTTACTTTCAACATTTGAAGACAACTTAGGCAAAATCATAGGTTGAGCCGTATAAAGATGCCTGAGTTTCTTAAGCTTCCAAATTCCCCTAGAGAAGTGTATGTAAAACAAAGGATAAGAACATCTCAAGTCGAAAGTTTCTAGATTCCCAAGATTGCATAGGAATTCAGGAATCACTGTGTGGAATCCTCCAACAAAGTAGTTTGCTAGGTCTAATCGTAAGTACTTTAGATGCACTAACGTGCCTAAATTGGTGGGGATCTTATGCTTGGTGGAAATTGGAAGGATTAGATCCAACACTCGAACAAGCTGAATCCGTCCAACAAGCCCTTTTGACATGCTTGAATCAAGGTCGTTGCAGGGCTCGCGGTCAAAGCAAAGCACAGAACGAGTGGCTGAAAGGTCTTTGTTGTTTGAATTACAAAGATCACGGATCTTACTTTGAATGGAGAGCATGTATGGTTTGGTTTGCTCCGAATTAATGTTAGCGTCCTTCCAAACTTCAAAACCCTCCTTCTTGTTTTCATATATGCAAAATTCTCTTAAAAGATCATGGATATGACATGTCTTGATTGCCCCATCACTCCTCCTTCTCCCTACTTGGATTAAGCTATGATTAATAAGCTCATCCAAATAGCCCTCTGCAATATCTTCTGTAGTTCTAGAATCGTTACTAAGATCAACGAGTCCTTCAGCCACCCATAGGTGGATCAAGCGTCTGACAGGAATATCGTAGTCTTCAGGAAACATTCCAAAATACAAAAAGCACCGCTTCAATATTGGACGCAAGTTATCATAACTGAGTTTATGTACGATATCATGTACCCGTCGTGTTTCTGGTGGAGTGAGATATGAATTGACATGACCCTTGATCTTGGACCAAACTCGGTTTGATTTCTCCTTGTTTGCTAGAATTTCTGCAAGCACCACAATGGATATTGGCAAGCCTCTACAACTTTTTACCATGTGCTCACCTGGTAGCTTTAGATCATCTGGCACGTCTTCTCCTCGAAACACCTTTTTTGAGAAAAGCTCCCAACAATTTTCTTCATTAAGAAGGGGAAGATAGTAAGGAGGAGATGGACTGGCACGAGAAGCCACCTCCTTCAAACGGCTAGTAATCAGGATCCTGCTTCTTTTATTCTCATCTGGAAAAGCATTTTGCATGCCAACCCAATGATGAGGATTCCACATGTCATCCAACACTATAAAATACCTCTTCCCTTTTAAAGACTCTTTCACCTTGTCTTTCAATTCCACCTCACTCAAACGAGAAAAATCATCAGAGATTGACGTCAAGTCTTTAAGAAGGGCGGGCAAAAGCACTCTAGGTCTATAGTCATTAGACACAGAAACCCAAGCACGACACTGAAAGTAATTATTGACATAATCGCTATGATAGATCTTGCGAGCAAGAGTTGTTTTACCTAATCCGCCCATGCCTATGATGGACACCACATCACGACTAGAACCCCCTTGATTGAGGCAGTTGATTACTTCAGTTGTGTCATGCTCAAAACCAACCACGTCATCTTCCTCCACATCCCCTCTTCGCTCGGGTTCCTGATTTGTTGAAGACCCTGCTGCTTCCTGGGTGTTGAATCTGGTTATTTTATCAAGGAGGCTTTGGAGTCTGTCGTAAATGTGGTCGATTTTCTTCGCAACATCACGTTTCAGCTTTCTATGGCTAGCACCATGGAAGATTCTGGAAGATCGATTTCTTCTTTTGTTTTTGTCATTGTTGAGAACAAAAGTGTCGATGGCATCCTCAGCTTCACGTGCGATGCCTTTTATTTGACTTTCAATCTCTTGCTCGATTGGCAACTTCCGCTGTTTTTGTTGGCAGCTCTCAACGAATGCTTTCATAAGTCTGAGATCATCCTTAAGTAAGTTCACTTTGCCCTGCACATCACCTAGCAGTCGGGCTTCGCGTTCCAGACTCGCAGACAAGTTGTCCAGCACGAAAGTTACTATGCTGTCTCCCATCATGTCTCTGCACTATCAACACAAGAACACAGAAACAAATGAAGGAGAATTTGAAGCACAAGACATCCCAATGATCTAAAGACTAGCTATTGTATGAGTATGCCGTTTCTACTAGCAGTGGCGGGCCCAGAAATTTTGTTGATGGGCGAAACTGAAAAATAATACATTATAAATAAAAATACTTAAAATATAATATAAACCTTGTATACAAAAAAATAAAAGAAATCTATTACAAAATTTAAAATTACTTCACTTGAATCTTATTCTATGTTTTCATATTAAACTCATCTATAATTAAATCCATGATAAAATTCAAAATAATTTCTTTTTCAATATATGTAATCAAACAATAATTAAGAAATTGATCTTCCATTATATTTCAAAGTCTGTTTTTTATTATATTCATAGTAGAAAAAGATCTTTTAATAGTTCGACACTAAAATGCTAGTTCGAGGGTTCAAGAGACCAATCATATCCCGGTTGTTCACCTTAACATTGCAAGGAGCTGCACAAATCTGGTTCCGGACCTTACCCTCAAAGTCCATCACCGACTTAAATGACTTGAGTGAGAAATTCCTGCTGAATTTTGCGACAAGCAAAAAGCAACCCAGGTCGGTCTATATGTTAGACATAATCAAGCAGCAACCCGACGAAACTCTCCAGAAGTACTTGGATCACTTTAAAGCGGTCGCCTTGCAAATTCAGGGGCTGATGAAGAGCGTCCACATGCATTTGTTCATCTCGGGTTTGGATAGTGAGTCAAGGATGGGAAGATCGGTCTTATCCGCATAAATCAAGACATTGGAAGAATTTAGTCGACAAGTTAAGAAATATCTGGACATCGAGTAGATGTAGATAGCTAATGCACTCGAGAAAGAAAGACAGAAAAGCTCATCCGCAAAGGGAAGGGATCAGTTATTAAAGGACAGATCGAAGAACTCGGACCCAAAAGGCCGAAATGGAAGGTATGAAGGGAAATACGAAAAATATACCCCACTGAACGTCTCGCGCGCCCAGATTTGGAGAGAGGTTGCACTAACTGAGATGAAGAAAGTAGAACGACCACGCCCGCTATATAACAGAGGGAAATTGGATCGATCTCGGTTTTGCGAATTCCACAACGGACCGAGACACACCACCGAAGAATGTTGGGACTTACGAGATGCAGTAGAGAAATTTGTCTGAGATGGGAAGTTGCGACAATACATCATTAAGACGCAAGGACACAAGAGTAATAAATGCAAGCAGACAAACCGGAGTAAGAGCCCAGTCCCTCAAAGAAAGAAGCAAGATGATGACCGAAGAAAGAATGACGATGATGATGAATTCCTAGAAGCTGAGTTTGATTGTAATGTCATTACTGGGGTTATTGCGAAGGAGGCGATACAGCAAGTCAGCAGAAGAAATACCTCCGGGAAGTCCTAACAATCAAGGGACGACCAACCTTCAAACCAGAACCTTTGCAAACAGAACCCCCCAAATTATTCTTCACTCAAGATGACTTAAGGGACATAATCCTAGGCCATTAGGACGGCCTAGTCATAACCGGCCTCCTGGGTAAATGTCGCATGAAGAAGATTTTCATCGATCCTAGAAGTGCAGTTGATATCATCTTGTGGGATGCTTTCAAACGAATCAACCCCGATCCAAAAAACTTGAGGCCATGTAAAACAACCCTCATTGGGTTTAACGGAGAGGATACATGCCCCAAGGGGTACATAGGGCTAAAAATGATGCTGGGATCTAAGGAAGCTTTCAAGACCGACAAGTCAAATTTATTGTGGCAAATTTCCCCTCATCTTATAACATCATCTTGGGTAAACCAACTATTCACAGTTGGGATATGTTAATATCAACCAAACATCAAAAACTGAAGATGGTAAGCAGTAAGAATGAGGTCGTCACCATTAAAGGATATCAGAAGGAGTCTCAGCAATGCTATTTTTCAACAGTAAAAAACAATGAGCCGGGGACATCCTCATCGCAGTAAAAGACAACGCAAAACTCGGCACCTCCCAATTCAAGCTCGGTAAATGTGGTTAAACTGGACGTGAGAGAGGAAGCTAAGCTGATGAAAATGGAACCCAATGGAGAACTCGTTGATTACCTCTTAGGAGATGAACTCGAACAGGTAACCAAAATTGGTAGCACACTCACAAAGGAAGAGCGAGCCAAGCTAGAAGAACTATTATTGAGGAATAAAGACGTTTTCACCTGGAAACCTTCTGAGCTACCAGGTATCGACCCTATCTTCTGCTGTCACAAGTTAACAATAAACCCAAATTGTTCGCCTGTCGCAAAAAAGAAAAGGAAGATTGCCCAGGACAAGCAAATAGCCCTTGCCGAGCATGTGAAGGAGTTGCTGGACGCTGGATTCATCAAGGAGATCCAGTACACCATATGGCTGTCGAATGTGGTAATGGTTAAGAAACCCAACAGCAAGTGGAGAGTTTGCACGGATTACATCGACCTCAACAAGGCCTGCCCAAAAGATGCCTACCCCATGTCAAATATAGACCAACTGGTAGACAACTCCTCTGGGTTCCAGTTGCTCTCATTTATGGATGCTTATTCTGGATACAACCAAATAGTCATGCATCCCGATGACCAAGAAAAGACAGCTTTCATCATGGATAAAGCTAATTACTGCTATAACGTCATGCTTTTTGGGCTAAAGAATGCCGAAGCCACCTATTAGAGGATGATAAATCGAGTATTCGATACACAGCTCGACAAAAATGTGGAAGTTTACATTGATCACATGATTGTTAAATCAATCAATTGCTCAGACCATATCCAAGATCTCCAAGAAACATTTGATAAACTCTGGGCTCATCGTATCCGACTCAACCCAGCTAAGTGCTCATTTAGAGTACTCGCAGGCAAGTTCCTCGGATTTCTCTTAACAAATAGGGGCATCAAGGCCAACCCGGATAAATGTCAAGCCATCCTCAATATGGCGGCACCATGAAACAAGAAAGAAGTGCAGCAATTAACAGGCAGACTGGCAACATTAACAAGATTTCTGCCCAAAATTAGTAGAAAAGGCACTTCTACTCTTTAAATTATTGAAAAAAAGAGGCACAGCATGGGGAATCGAATGTTGAATGCAAAGCGGCGTTCGACAAAATTAAGAAATTCCTGTCAACACCACCAGTATTTTCGAAACCTGAACCTGACGAAGACCTCATCCTCTATTTATCGGTAGGAGAAGAGGCTGTCAATGCTGCCTTAGTACGAGAAAAGTCAATCAAACAAAAGTCGGTCTACTTCATAAGTCGGGCTCTGCAGAGCTCCGAGCTAAGATATTAGAAGCTTGAAAAAGTAGTATTTGCACTCCTCACCGTTGCGAGAAGGCTCCGCCCTTACTTCCAAAGATATTGAATAATTGTCCGAACAAGTCAACCAATACGCCAAGTGTTGCACAAACCGGATTTGGAGAGATGAATGATCAGTTGGGCCATAGAACTTTCGGGTTCAACATTGTTTATGAGGCCCGACATGCGATTAAATCTCAGGCTTTAGCCAACTTTATTGCGAAGTTAGTACCAACAGCGATAATACCAGAGGCCAATCTTGACGTTTGGAAAGTGTTTATCGACAGATCTTCAAACGCCAAAGGAAGCAGGGCAGGGGTCATAATAGAAAGCCCGGAAGGAGTTTCCATGGAGCACTCCCTACAGCTACATTTCAAAACTTCCAACAACCAAGCCGAGTACAAAGCAGTGCTAGCCGGGCTATCTCAGGCAAAAGACAACGGAGCTAAAAGGATCCACCTGTCAACTGACTCTCAGTTAGTTACAGCTCAAATTAACGAATCATATACGGCCAAGGGACCTCTGCTCATTAAGTAGCTGGGAAAAGTGAAAGAGGCTATGGCTGACTTCGACGAAGTTATAATCACCCATATTCCCAGAGGAGAAAATGCGAGGGCAGACATTCTGTCAAAATTAGCAGCACCAAGAGCCCGGGAAACCACCAAACTGTAATCCAGCAAAGTATGACCGAGCCCACGTGCATCATGGCCATTGCAGCAGCAGAAGACTGGCGAAGACCTATCTTGAATTACCTTGAGAAAGGAATCATCTCGGAGGAATCAATAGAGGCAAAGCAAATGGCCAGAATTGCAGCAATGTACACAGTAGTTGATGACCAGCTGTATCGAAAAGGCCTCCACTCTCCAATGCTGAGGTGCTTGAACCCAGCAGAAGCCGAATACATATTGTCAAAGATACATGAAGGAATCAATGAGCAACACATAAGAGCTAAGGCCCTGGCCAGGAAAGCTCTCCGAGCTGGATTTTATTGGCCAACAATGGTAGCCGATTCCGTGGAACACGTGAGGAAATGTGAAAGTTGCCAGAAGCATGCTCGAAAAATTTGGCCACCTCCAGCTGAGTTAAAATCCATTATGACCCCATGGCCATTCTACAAATGGGGCATGGACCTCTTAGGACCATTCGAGCCAGCCCCAGGACAATTGAAATGGCTAGTTGTAGCAAGTGACTACTTCACCGAGTGGATCGAGGCCAAACCCTTATCAACCATCTCAGTGGCCCAAATACAAAAAGTTTTCGAGCGAAACATTGTTGCAAGATTCAGAATTCCAGCCGAGATCATAACTGACAACGGAACTCAATTCATTGACCAAGGCTTTCAAAGGATGATGTCTGAATTCAAGATCAAACACCATTTTGCATCAGTAGAACATCCGCAGTCCAACAGGCAAGCCGAGGCAGCGAACAAAATCATTATTGATGGGCTTAAGAAACAGATAACTAATGTAGAAAATAATTAGGTTGAGCAGTTGTATCTCGTACTCTGGGGATACCGGACTAGTATTCAGACCTCAACTCAAGAAACACCTTTTAGATTGACACATGGGTGTGAGGCCATGATCACGGTCGAAATCTGGCAAACTTCATGGAGAAAAGCAAAAGTTGTGCAAGAAGGAGAATCTAACAACAACGAACAACTAACCGTAGAACTGGACCTCATTGATGAAACTAGGATCGCAACACACTGTCGAGATCTGGCCACGAAGCAGCTAGCTATGGCCAAATATAATCGCAAAGTCAAGCCGCAAGTATTTAGTAAAGGTGATCTGGTACTTTGCAAAGCGATATCGAAAACAAGAACGCCCGAGATGGAAAACTCGCGGCAAACTGGGAAGGACCTTACCACATTTTAGACCAAGTAGGGCAAGAAACCTAAGTCCTTGAAGCCTTAGATGGCAAAGCAATAAAGTGTACTTGGAATGCGGATAAATTAAGGATCTACTACAGTTGAACGCCGAGCTCCATTTGGAACTCGGCTTTAGTGGAGGTCAGTGGCGGTTTAAAACTGCTTTTTGTTTTAAGGATTATTTTGCTTCACGCATTATTTTCCATTTATTTCTATTTAAATTTCATTTGTAATTGCAACTATGTCAATCGATAAAGAAGGCGACTTACTTTCCGAGCCAACCTCACGATTGTTTATCAAGTTCAATACAAAATATAGCCCAATAAAGGCAATTTAACTAATAAAGCCGGGGTTTCGCGAGCCCGACTATCATAAGATTTGTTAACAATTCTTATGAATGTTACGATGCATCGGAACGACATTCTGGTATGGTGTTGTCATTATCATGCTGACCCTGATCAGGTTAAAATGTTTGGGCTCTTATTTTAATAAGTCCCGAACATGTGACGATTGGCTACCATCTCGGATTATTACTTTACAAGTTAAAGTATCTAGGCGATTATTAAAAGTCATCTGTTTATTTAGAATGCTTGACCATTAATAAGCGTGCCCGTTTATTACCGTTGGTGGAATATTTAGCGGATTCTGCGCAATATATCTTAACTTTGGTCAAGTCATATAATAAGAACCGAGTTTCATACCCGGATTATGTTTCCCTTTATTCATTAACAAACAAAATTAATGTGAGTTTGGCTTAAAGGATGAAAGCAAAAAGTTGATGAAATTCAACATGTCAATGTACTTGAAATCCATGGAAAAAACCGGGCTCAAATTGTCATTACATAAACCGGGATATAAGCCCGGATAACAAATACAAAACAAAAAATAAAGCTAACAAAAAGAGCCTAAGTATCACAAGAAAATCTCATGGCTGAGCAGCGGCAGGAATTGGAGATTGTGGTTCCTCGGTCGTCGGGGCCTCCTCCTCGGCAATTTGATCTCATTCCCCTCGACCTAAGCTCCTGGCTCTTCAATTAGAGACATAACCACAGGAATAAATTGCCCGTCCACTACCAAAGCTCTGAAATCCACAGGATCAAGGTTCATTGTAAGGTCAGGATTTAGAGCTCAGACCTGGGCTAGGAAGTCCTTGAAAGCATCAGCAGCTGTCTCAACCACCATAACCTCCAGTTTCTCCACCTCGACAATCGCCGCTGCTAGCTCGGCCTTGGCAGCGTCAAGGTCGGAATGAGCGAGGTTCAAGTCTTTCACCACACCCCCGTACTGATCTTACAATGTGATTAGGGAGCAGGTGAGAGTGCTTTCCCGAGCTTGAGACGCGATCAGATCCGCCTTAACCTGGGCTAGCTCTGCATAAGCCTTGTCCTTGTCCGCCATAGCTTTGGTCAGACACTCCACAGCCTTCACCTAGGCCTTCTCAGCCTTGTATCGCTGGCCCACAGCAACGTCCTTCTCAACTCATGCTTGCATCAGATCTGGCACGGCCTTAGAATATTTATGCTTTACAACAGCATAAGCATCTATTACGTCAGCCGCCTCCATAAGGCGATTCTGCAAAGCCTGTAGATCGTCGAAGTCGGCATCAGAGAAGGTGACCGCGTTAAAATAGTGAGCGGGGGCCTTTACGGCGTGTTTGAGCTCGCCTGACACTCTATTCGACCACACTTCCCCCCATTTGTGTAAATGAGAAGGAGGAGGAGGTGGAGGAGGACCCCCTGCACAAGTTGCGGCTCCAGAGGAGGGAGCCAGGATAGCCTCCAGAGATGAGGCTGAGGAGGTGGCAACCAACTTCGATCGTTTCCACAGGATAAGCTCTGTGGACAGCGGGGGAGAAGAAGCCCTCTTCTCTGGCCCAGTCGCCTTCTTCAGCGGAGGTACAACAGCTGCTTTCTTCTTAGATGGAGATCCCCCCTTCTTCTTGGCTCAAAGTTTCTCGGTCAATTCTTGGTAGGAAGCCTTTCCCATCTCAAGCGCTACAAAAGAAACAAAAGAAAAATTAGTAACGATCGTGAAACATAAGCAAAAGTAGGTTAAAATAAAATAAGTAAAGAACCCTACTCGGCGGATACAATTCCTCCACCGATTGTTGAATAAAAATCCGGGCATCAACGACGCCCTTCTCGGCCATGTGGTCGACCAGATCTATGATGGTCGCGATTTCGGCCGACTCTAAGTTATCATCAGTAGACTGAAAAATTTTTGGGTCTCGGTTGTAATGGACCTTGGACCAAAACAGTGGAAACATCAACTCCACTGATTTGAAGTTGACATCTTGAAGAAACCACGTTTTATGACTTGACTAGGCAGTGACTTTGAAAAATGAAGTTTTGAAGCCTTTCCAAGTATCGGTGGCCACATGAAAGAGTTTTTTTTTTGGCTTCCCTCGGAAAGAAACCCACCCCTTTTTCTCTACAGGCTCACCGGGTTGGCGAGCCCTTTGGATATTAAAAAAATAAAAAAAAAAACACCCCAGTAGTAGGGGTATGTTTTAGAAATTGACAAAGTCGCTCAAAAGCGACATTGAAGCCCTAAGAATTTGGATGAATCTGAGTTGGGGCTAGAAGTAGAATGTTTAAAAGATCCATTTGGAACTTGGTAAACGGAAAGCGTAAACCAAGTTTCGTAATGAAATCCCGGTAGAAAAAGAAAAATGAACGCTCGTTCCCTTCCCGGGTGGTACACACCGGTTCATCAGGACTAGGAAGGGATAAGGAACAATGATTCCGGTCCCCTAATGGGAGCTCGGCAATCTGATTAGTTGTGATGGTAGAGAATCTGGACAACACCCGGCCGCAACCAAGTCATATTTTTCCATGAGATGACGAGGAGCACAGGCTGACGTCGACTCCACAGATCTGGACTCCTCAACAGTACGAGGTGAAACTGACATACTACATAGAGAAGAAAAAACAAAAATAAATTAGAAGGAGAAAAACAAGAATACCAAAAAATGGTAAAGCAAGACGGGTAGGCATGGATGAGATGTCCCGCAACGACATATGTTGACAAGACGAAGCTATTTCGACAGCTTCCCATGACCGACCGCCATCACGGATGTAGAAACTAACCAGAAGCACTCCTCACAAGGGCTTAGGGGATAAGCGGAAATACTGGGTGGCAAAGATCTTGGAACCAAGGGGCAGTAGGCACGACTGAGCCCCTACCCCCATGACTCACAGAAGCAGGCCCTAAGGAAGTCACTCGGGCAAGGGTATCTCCCCGACTCCGACTCCAGCTTATGGGTTTTGCGGATTGGGACCGACCTCTAGTCCTACCCCAGACTCAACCAGACCGACCTAGAAGATTCCTACCCTCACCACTATATTCTCAAAGCACACTTTCTAATTTTTGCTCCTCGGTTAAAGGTTTCCTATACAACCACCAGGCCATCCTGGGAGGAATGCGTTTTATAAACTCTTCCTCCTTTAGGGTAAGATTGTTGGGCTTGGAAGGAGATGAAGATTCTCCCAAATTCATTGGAGTTAATGAAAAGAAGAGAAGGTGGAAAGTTTGGTTGAACAAAACAAGAAACCAACACCAGATCCCCAAGAAGGAAAATCAAATCAACTAAAACTCAAAGAACACACAGGTAAACACGGAAGAACACTATGAACATTGGATAGCTACCCAGAAAGTAGAAAACCAAACAAATGAAATCTACCCAAGAAACTAGGAAGAAAAAGGACGAACAATCAAGAAGCCAAGCAAAGGGCGACGAAAATACCTGATTGAGAATAAATTACTAATAGAGGAAATGCACGAGCCACAGAGCTGAGTAAACTGAGGCACAAAAAACAGATGACGGAAACTCTCTCTAATGAAAACTCTGAACTTGCAAAAGTGTAAGTAAAAGGAAAGCGAATAATATCTATACTAAGTCCGCAAAAATGATTGCAATTTGGGGAAGCTGAAACGGTAAAAAGCCCAAAGGGTCTCACTACGATTGCTGACGTCACCAAGAAAGGACGTGTGCATTAATTGCAAGCATTTAAGGCGCACAAACACCGAGGATAATGGAGCAGGCACTTGTGCTGTTACGCCGGTTTGCAGGCGCCAGTTGGCAATAGGCAATAGGCAATAGGCAATGATAACATCTACTATCTCGGGAATTCACAATATGCCAAATCAATATTCAAATCAATCACGAATCTCGGCTAAAGTACGAGATCGGCCAAACTTGGGTCGGACTCCAACCATAAGAACCAGTACCAACCTACCCATGCAGTTTCAAATAGGGGCAATAGTCCTAATTCGGGAAAACCAAAGCAAAAACTCAAACAAACGTGGTAACTCGAACTCGGAATTATCTGACCTCAACGAAGGAAAGAATTTAAAACAAGCATGGGAAGAATGCGGCCCAAAAACAAAACATTCAGGGTAAGATATTTCGAATCGACAAACAAATCCAGGCCCTACAAATTCATCCCGGTAGCCCAGGGCCCTGAGCCACCGGGCTGGGGGGCAACTGTTACGGATGGACTAAAAAGTGGGCTCAGCCCAATCGTCTCAGAGGCCTAAGAGCAATGGCTTAATTGAAATATCTTAACAACTCCTCAAATCAAGGAATAGCTTATCAACATAACTACCAAGATTATAAGCGCCGAACAATTTAGGATCTGATCAGCTAAGGATATATCCTATCTTTAACTAATCAGATAACAGAAGTCCAGGAATTTAGGGCCCAAGTAAGTCTATAAATAGGGCAAAAAACCCTAACAAGGTACACACACTCTAACTCTAAGCTTTTAGCATTCAGTACACACAGAGCACACACCCCCACTCCCCTCTGGCTATAAGCCTATTCTTCACAAATGAACTACGTGGACTTTGATCCCACAAACTGTACGTAGGCCCCTGGGATTTAACCCCAAGTCAAATCCAATCTGTGTTCTACACTAGAACAGTAAGTATGATTACACAATATATACTTGTTTGCATTGCCTTTTAAAAAAATCCATTGAGACTATAATGGTGAAGGTAAAGAATTTGAAGAAAATAGAAATGATAATAACCTAATATTTGATTATCTCTCTTAAATTTACAATTATTTTTTCAATGTGATTATATTTAGTGACTTCATTATAAACTTCATAGAAAATTCTATGTTGAGTATGATAAACTAGGATTATTAATTGATTTAATTTCAATGATTTGAATTTATAATATATTTAAACAATATTGTTTTTTTGTATTTAATTATCTAATTATATGTTTTAATAACTATTTATTGATAGATATAAAATTTTAGTTTACGATCTAAGTTTACCCCTTGTCACAAATTTATTTAAATTCGTAAGTTTAGCAATTTGAGATAAACATAATTTAGTTTGAAAAAAATGATAAAATAGATTGAGATATTAAATAAATTAATTTGACCAATTCGATTCTTTCAACTAACTCTTATATTATATACCAATAAAATTTTATAAAAGGCGTATCTATTATTTAATCAATGCCCCCCCGGGTCCCCGGCGGGGGGACGCGGGGCCCGGGGGTCTTTTCTTTATCAGGCCAACGAATATTTCATGGCTTTCAAAAAAATATCACATTTGGTTTTTTGGTTACATTAAATTAAATTCGATCGCCTAGATGAAACAAGGGTGTGGGTCCTCCAAGTCTTAGCTATGAAGTTTCGGAGAAGACTATCAAGTTTCGTTGTAATATTATATTCCTGCTTTATATTTCATGCATATTTAATGGCTTTCTAAAAATACACTTCTTTGTTTAAATTGCATTTTCTTGAGAAAACAAATTCCACTGATTTGTTTGCTATTTGAATCTTTCATTACATTGTTTAATTTTGTATTTATTGACGTCCAAGATCCATTGAAGTTTTCCATATTCTTTAGTAATAATGTTTACTCTATTCATTTAAACAGCAAATTTTACATTCCAAAAAATTATTATTCTGTGTACTTAATTACATTTCTTCTTATACATTAGTGTTATATTTATGTAATGGTGGGAACTGGTTCTTCACTAGTTGGGTGAACAATACTTTGTACCTAAATAGTAGAAAATATTTTTTCAACATGATTTATAATATATGAGTTAAGTTTGTGATAGGAGTTTTGTCTTGATTTACATGAATGTGATTTTCTAAAGCCAACTCAAACAAACCTAAATTTATTTTTTGATAAAGACAAGGAGTGACGTGTGGGTATGACCTTTTAATTGTTTCTCACTACATTGACTTTGGGTCAACATTTAAATTTAAGTTTGAAATAAAATAAAGCCAATCTTTATGCTAGTGTATTTGTGTCATCACTTTCATTTCGCCTTCATTAATTTATTAGTCTTTTTCTTTTATTCCTGTAAAGAATTTCTGAGCTTTACTTTTTCTAGAAGCTGTGACTGTGTCAATATTTTAATTTATTCAGTATGAAAGATAAGAAAAAAGCATGGTTTGAGAGGTAGAGTGTGCTAACTGTTCGATAATACTTCCTTTCATCCCTAATATAAGATCCTAATATAAGATCCAGATGATTAATTTGGGGAGATTAAGAAAGCTAAATAATTATAAAATATATCATATGATCTTTCTGAAATATTTATATATATCGTTAGCTTATATATCAGTTTATAAGTTATGAAAATTAGTTTAGAGAAAATGATAAATATAAATGTTTTAAAATAATTTATTTAACTTTATTAATCTCCCCAAATTAGTCAATCAGACCTTATATTAAGGACTGGATTAGTATATATACAAGCACTGTAATCTTATTTTATGCAATAACCTTTTAAGCTCAACAAATGTATATTTCTTTGCCCAACTTTCTTTAGCCATGTACTTTTAAAAAAAAATTAAAAAAAGAGTTTCACATATACTTATGAAATAGTGGTCCATAATAAACATTGAAATTTATCACGACATCTCTAATATCATCCGATGTAGTGGACATAACTGGATGGCAGGGGTCCCCATTTAATTTGAGTCCATTATTATATGTGTTGGAGATGAGAATTTTCTCAATCGTTTAAAAGAAAAAAAATTTGAGTACTTTTTATATTTGATTTTGTTTTGAATTATTTACGATTCTGTGTTGTTTTACACAGGAAAATCGTAAAAGCAAATGGGATATATAGTTCTATTACAAGCTTTCCTTTGTGGGTTATTTGGGTTAATATCAAATACCTGGCTTGAATACATTTTTTGAGTTCAATACCGAATTCACAGCTGTATATAATATGAAACCCTCTTCCTGTAGTTA
The DNA here is from genome assembly GCA_037074495.1 of Acacia confusa. NCBI lineage: Eukaryota > Viridiplantae > Streptophyta > Magnoliopsida > Fabales > Fabaceae > Acacia > Acacia confusa. The sequence goes on along the minus strand of CM073504.1, from coordinate 5,919,701 downwards.
TCTTTTTTCCATGGCTGTCTCATTAAGGTAAGTCTCATCTGTATCCCTCCTTTCTTCTTGAATCTCGTAAAACAAAATATACTATACCTAAAGTGTAGAGAAAGAGATATAGAGAATTGCTGATCAATTGGATTTAGGGGTGGAAATAAGTAAGTTTAGGTCAAGCTTTATCCTTAATAAACCAAGTTTATTTTATAACGAGTTGGTCTGGGTCTGGCTTGTACGAAGGTTTGATTGATCTGAAATCTATTAAAAAGCCTAAGTTTTTTCTCCTTTGATTTTTTTAAGTTTTCCCTTTTTATTATAATTCTTTTATTTTGTTTTTTTTATTTCTAATTTCTTTTTAATAATTTTTTCTACTCTAATAAATCATATTTTAGGTAAATTATTGTTACCCACCTAAATACATCATAAAATCTATTTATCATAAAATAATTATTTCTTTATGATAATTAAATCATAAAAATAAAAATTAAGATGCTACATTCCATACTTATTTTTTATACAATTTTTATAATATTCTGTATTTATAATAGGTCAAGGCCTCTCAATAGGCCTGGGATGGGGCACTTCAGGGAAACAAGACTTCTAATAGGCTTGTCATTATTTTCAAATAGTCAAGTCAAATGCAGGTCAAGAACCCTTGACATATTGCGGGCCTATTTTCACCCCTACTTGAATCCCACATAACAAATAACTAGAAATGGGGTTCCTCCTTATCTATCTCTATTCCATTCATATGACTTGCACTTCAAGAAATTCATCAAATCCACATACATGTATAGTTATGTTCTATGAATGAAATTACCCAAGTTGATATTAATTAAGAATCATGCGACTCTCTAGGGACTTCACTTTTTTTATAAAAAATAAAAATATAAAAAACGATCAAGGCTATAATCCTTTCTGTAAATGGTTTTTGCTTCTCCAAAAATGTGTATTTTTTGAGATTTGAACTTGTATTCTCTTTTTTACATGAGTAAAACCACTTATCAGTTCAACTAGCCGCTTGTTAGTTATAAGGACTTCACTTTATCCTCCAGGCAGCACAGCAAATCAAATCGGCTTCGTGCGTCACAAGCCAAGACAAGCTGTCCAGCACGAAACAATTGAAGCAAAATTTGAAGCACAAGACGTTCAAGGATACACAAGATAAGATCAAAAACGAATGGCGAGTGGGATAAAACAAGCACGTTGGTCCATCACGTGTTAACTATGAAGTTTGGGGGAAGACTTTGAGAGAAGTCTTATTAAAGCTGTATCTTCCCTCCGATGGCATTCTTCTCCCTCTAATAGATATCCTTTCTCTAGTCTCATTCTTGGGAAATGCGTTGTAATATTGTTGCTCTATAATTTCATCGAATATTTATTATTTAATGGCTTTCTAAAAATACACTTCTTTGTTTAAATTGCAATTTATTGTTTTGAATCTTTCATTAGGAAAGGAGGAGTTGGGTTCACCCACAATCGAATGGTAAGGTAAGATCTTCCTTCCTCCAAGATGATATCAATACAGAGCAAGCCGTCTATTGCTTTCAGACGTTTATCTAGGCACCCAAGAACTTATATGTCTCCCTCAAAGCCTTGACCAACTCTAGAATCGAACCCCCTCTTTTTGATGAGAATGTCTAACCCCTTTACCAGTTGAGCCCAAAAACAAGAGATCCACGTCATGACCTTATCTGGATAGTCACCATAGAAAGTGTCAGACTACCTTTATTTTCGCATGCTTAAATTATTGTACTAAGAGTGTTGCATGTCCTTTATTTTTATCATGGGTGATGCATTATTTTGTTTTATGTCATATATCTGTCATAAGTGTCTACACTATTTTGCTTTATGTCATTAGTGTCTGTACTATTTTATTTTGAACCACACAAGTGTCCTAGTGCATATTATCCTCCAGGAGGATTGTGTCATTTTTTACCTCTGTTCCTTTCTTTCAATTATAATCATCAAACAATTACTAAAAATAAAATCAATGTGTTGTTATATGACTTTCTTCTAAATTTTTTTCTTGAGCTTTTGAAAGCCTAAGCTCTTAGTATGTTAGTATCATATGCTCCTTAAATTCTAAGTATGATTTGTACTTGCCTCTTCAAGAGGAATCTATGTATCATAACAGAATTAAAATCACAATCCAGCTATGAGAGTACCGAAAGTTAGTATACTGATCTTGCTAGTATTAGTAAGCCTTTGGTTGAGAAGATGTTGAGTCCTAAAATGTCTTTAAGCATGAGCATGAGATGGGGCTCGAGAAACTTGAACAGTTCACTGGATCGGCTCTCTCTTGAGGATCTAACTCTCCTAGTAATTTATCAGCATAATATTTTTCAGTTTATCTGGATTCTCCAGTCATTAGATAAGATAGATCAAGGTCCTAATAACATTGTTGGTGTCCCTTACTTCATTTAGCTCTTTCCTATAGATGTCTCTTTAACACAACAGTGTAATTAGGATCTAGATACATCCACCCTCATGAATTATTAGTGGGTGTACTTATATTTTCTTTGTTAGACATCTGTTATATTTATTTTCTTCACTTTATTGTTTGATAAAGACAAGGCGTGGCGTGTGGGGTATGACCTCAAGGACTTTGTGGTCTTGACCTTGTAATTGTTTTTTCGGTACATTGACTTTGGGTCAACATTTAAATTTAAGTTTGAAATAAAATAAAGCCAATCTTTTTTAATTGTGTCATCACTTTCATTTCTCCTAGCTCAGACCCTGGGGATGAAGAATTTATCAGTATATTTTTACCAGAAAAGAATTTATATTTGTACTTTTTCTATAAGCTCTGTAATAGTGTCAACATTATGATTCAATATGAAAGGTAGGGACCAAAAGCCTTGGAGCCCAATGGTTGGATGTTATCCTGTAAATCAGAGAAAATCGGGTCTATATGCAAGCAATATTATTTTATGCAATAATCTTTTTAAGTTCAACAAATGTACAATTCTCAGCCCAATTTTCTTTAGCCATGTATGATTTTTTTAAAAAAAAAGAAAAAAAAGTAACAAGTGTACTTATGAAAAAGTAGTCCAGTAGACATTATATTGAAATTTATCACAACATCTCTGATATCATCCGATGTCGTAGACACAACGAGTTGGGGGGGGGGGGGGGGGGGGGGGGGGGGGGGGGGGGGCCTCATTTGATTTGAGCATATTATTAATTTTCTCAAACCTTTTTTTTAATATAAAACTGATGAAAAGTAAATACAAGAACAAGAGATTTTAGAGAGAGAGGGAGTAGAGAGAAGTTCTCATTTCAATGTATTTTGAATGTTTACAGAAGGCTTCTATTTATAGAAAGAAAATGGGCCTTTAGTGTAATTTCCACTTTGGGTCATTTGATGCAATATTCCCCTAATTACATAACTGTACACTCACGGGAATGCATTCCCGTGAGTTGTATAATTTTGTGTGTGGGTCCCACCAAATAGTAAACTACTATGCATGGTACTATGCGCGGGTCCCATGTCATCTTGTAATATTTGGAGACCGGGAGTCAATGGTCATCCACATAATCAGTATATTCATAACACTCCCCCTTGGATGTCCATTTATGAATGTGCCTCATTAAAAACTTTAACTAGGAAAAACCCAGTGGGATAAAAACCTAGCCAAAGAAAAGAGTACATCATTCATTGATACACTATCCAGTGTTGCCTCATTAAAAACCTTTCTAGGAAAACCCAGTGGGACAAAACCTAGATAAGGGAAAAAGAGTACAACGTGTATCAACTCCCCCTGTTGACAACATCAGTATTACTCCCCCTGATAACATCAGTTGAGATCTTTGAGTCTTCGAAGACCAATACCATAGACAAGCTTCTCAAAGATTGCTTCTGGAAGTGATTTGGTAAATAAATTTGCCAAATTTTCACTTGAACTGATTTACTGGATATCTATTTCACCATTCTGTTGAAGATCACGAGTAAAGAAAAATTTTGGTGAAATATGCTTCGTTCTATCACCCTTGATGTATCCTTCTTTAAGTTTGGCAATAGATGCAGTATTATCCTCATATAGAACTGTTGGAACCATTTTATCAGAAGATAAATGACAAGTAGTTCGTATATGATGAATTACTGAACTCAACCACACACATTCTCGACTTGTTTCATGCATTGCTAGGATTTCTGCATTATTAGATGAAGTGGCTGATATAGTTTGTTTCATAGATCGCCATGAAATTGTTGTACCTCCACATGTAAATACATAACCTGTTTGTGATTTTCCATCATGTGGATCAGACATAAATCCAACATCTGAATAACCAATCAGTTCATGTTTAGATACATTTGAATAATATAACCCCATATCCATAGTACCTCTGAGGTAACGAAAAATACGCTTTACACCATTCCAATGCCTTTGTGTTGGTGCAGAACTATATCTTGCTAATAAATTAATAGCAAATGTTATATCAGGTCTTGTGTGATTAGCAAGATACATTAGTGCCTCAATAGCACTAAGATATGGTACTTCTAGACCAAATAATTGTTCTACACCTTTTTCATTAATTACTTGGGGTTGGAATGGATCTTTTTCTTTTATCAAAGACCTTACAACCATTGGAGTACAAAATGGATGTGACTTATCCATATAAAATCGTTTTAGGACCTTCTTTGTATAAGTTTCTTGATATATAAAGATCTCATCATTCAGGTACTCAATCTGTAATCCAAGACAAAATTTTGTCCTACCCAAATCTTTCAATTCAAATTATTTCTTTAAACAATTAATTGCTTTTGAAATCTCTTCAGCAGTTCTAATAATGTTGATATCATCAACATAAACAGCAATTATAGCAAATTCGTTTCTCGATCTTTTTATAAAAATGCATGGGCATATCGGGTCATTTTTATACCCTTCTTTCAACAAATATTCTTTAAAACAATTATACCACATGCGCCCTGATTGTTTCAAACCATTTAGGGACTTATTTAATTTGATCGAGTATTGTTCTCGTGAATTTGAATTAAATGCTTCTGGCATCTTGAATCCTTCAGGAACTTTCATATAGATATTACTATCAAGTGAGCCATATAAATAGGCAGTCACAACATCCATTAGATGCAAATCAAGCCCTTCATTTGCTGCTAGGCTAATTAAATAACGAAAAGTAGTTGCATCCACTACTGGTGAATATGTTTCTTCAAAATCAATGCCAGGTCTTTGTGTAAAGCCTTGGGCTACAAGGCGTGCTTTATACCTTGTAATTTCACCCTTTTCATTTCTTTTCCGTACAAAAACTCATTTATATCCAACTGGCTTTACATCTTTAGGTGTATGGACTATAGGTCCAAATACTTTTCGTTTTGCTAGTGATTTTAATTCTGCATTTATGGCATCTTTCCATAGAGGCCAATCCTTTCGTTGTTGGCACTCTTTAATGGATTTTGGCTCATGATCCTCTTCTTCATTCATCACATCATATGCTATATGATTAGCAAAAATGTCGTCAACGTTGACTTCATTACGGTTCCATTTGATATTATTTGTGACATAATTTATTGAGATCTCATTATTTTCATACATTTCAGGTACTTGGATCTCTTCTAGGGCCTCAATATTCTCCTCTGGAGATAATTCTCTTCATGAAGTGGCTCATCCAAAGCAACACTTTTTTCTTGATTATCCTCGACTTGGCCATCTATAATCTTAGCTCCTTTTCTTTTTCGAGGATTTTTATCTTTGGAACCGATAGGCCTACCACGCTTCATGCGTGCTTTTGATTCATTTATAATCGGCTGTCCTACAGGGACATCAATTCGAATAGGAGCATTAGCAGCTGGAATATGTGACTTTGTCACTTTCTTTGGGTCAGTGAATGCTTCTGGCATTCGATTAGCTGAATTCTGTAAATGAATTATCTTTTGAACTTCTAATTCACATTGTTTTGTACGAGGATCAAAATGAGCCAATGATAATTCATTCCAGCTAATCTATTTATTCAACTGCTTATTTTCTCCCCCTAATGTTGGGTAGACTGATTCATCAAAATGACAATCTTCAAATCGTGCAGTAAATAAATCTCCTGTAGATGGTTCTAAATATTTTATAATTGAAGGAGATTTATACCCAACATAAATTCTCATTCTTCTTTGAGGACCCATTTTAGTACGTTGTAGAGGTGCTATAGGCACATATACTGCACATCCAAAGGTCCGAATATGGGAAATATTAGGTTCTTCACCAAAAACCATTTGTAAGGGGAAAACTTTTAAATAACTAGTTGGCCTGATGCGAATTAACATTGCTGCATGCAAAATGGCATGGCCCCAAGCAGAAATTAGTAAATTAGATTTCAAAAGTAAAGGTCTTGCAATAAGTTGCAAACGTTTTACCAATGATTCTGCAAGTCCATTTTGCATATGAACATGTGCTACATGATGTTCAACATCAATTCCAAGGGACATACAATATTCATTAAAAGTCTGTGAAATAAATTCACCAGCATTATCAAGACGTATTTTCTTGATAGGATAATCAGGGTAATGTGCTCTTAATCTTGTCAATTGAGCAAGTAATCTCGCAAATGCCAAGTTTTGAGAAGATAGTAAGCACACATGCGACCATTTAGTTGATGCATCAATTAAAACCATATAATACCTAAATGGTCCGCATGGTGGGTGTATTGGCCCACAAATATCTCCCTGTATCCGTTCTAGAAATGTGAGAGACTCACTTTCTACTTTGCTTGGTGATGGCCGAATAATTAATTTTCCCTTGGAACATGCATCACATGAGAAATCATGGGATTTTGGCATTTGTTTCTGTTTCAAATTATGTCCGCATGAATTCTCTATTATACGTCGCATCATAATTGACCCGGGATGGCCTAACCGGTCATGCCAAACATTAAATATGCCTTTATCAGCATGCTTCTGGTTTTCCATAACATTTATTTCAATTGTACTAATATGTGAATAGTACAAACCAGAAGATAACATTGGTAATTTCTCCAGAACATATTTTTCACCATATCTAACAGTAACAATTTGTAGATATTCTTTATTCTCCTCATTTATAGCTTAACAAATTTCTATGAGACTTGGAGGAATACAAAGCATCATTAATAACAAATTTCGTACCATTAGGTAATATTATTATTGCTCTTCCAGAGCCTTCAATCAATCTTGTATTACCCACTATGGTATTGATGCTTGTACTACAATTTGTTAGATGTGAAAAATATTTCTTATCTTTAAGAATTGTATGTGTCGTTGCACTATCAATGAGACATATATCTTCATTCTTGTGTGCAATATTTGAAATATCCATGAGCTTCATAAAAGAAAAGAAAATGCATTAATATATACATAATTGATATTTGATAATAAGTTCAGAACGATACAAGAAAATTATTATAATTTCTGCATAACTTATTTAATCATAAAAATCTTCCGCCTCCAAGAGTGACATAACATCATCATTTGGCTCATTGACATCATTATCTTTATGAGCCTTATCATCACATTTCACATTATTAACACTCCTTTTTATAGAGGCTTGGTAAAGTTTCACTAAATGTTCTGGCGTACGACAATTACGTACCCAGTGTCCCTTCATACCACACCGATAACATTTATGTTCAACAACTTTTGAAGGACCTTCTTTATTGAATGAATTATCATTCTTTTGTCCTTCATTATTCATCTTTTTCTGGTGGGTATAAGGACTATAATAACCTCTTCCACCATGATAAGGACCATGATAATTTCTGCCTCCACGATTTCCACGTCCTCGTCCACGACCACGGCCACAACTGCGACCGCGACCACGGCCACGACCATGATCATTCTGTACACTCACATTCGCTTCAGGAAATGGAGAAGATCCAGTGGGATGATTTTCATGATTTTTCAATAATAACTCGTTATTTTGCTCGGCTACTAATAAACATGAGATTAACTCAGAATATTTTTTAAAACCTTTCTCTCGATATTGCTGTTGTAAAAGCAAATTCGAAGCATGAAAGGTAGAAAAAGTTTTCTCTAATAAGTCCTCATCAGTTATTTTTTCACCACATAATTTTAACTGAGAACTTATTTTGAAAACAGCTGAGTTATACTCACTTACAGTTTTAAAATCTTGTAGCCTGAGATGAATCCATTCATAACGAGCTCTAGGCAAAATCACCGTTTTCTGATGATCATACCTATCTTTCAAACTAGTCCACAATTCAAATGGATCTTTCACCGTTAAATATTCAGTTTTCAAACTTTCATGAATGTGGTGTCGGAGAAAAATCATAGCTTTAGCTTTTACTTGAGGGGACGCATCATTTCCCGGCAATATAGCCTTTCCAAGGTCCTTTGCTTGAAGATGGATTTCAGCATCTAAAACCCATGATAGATAATTCTTCCCGGTGATGTCAAGAGCATTAAATTCAAGATTTGAAAGGCTGGAAGATATGATTCAAACTAAAAATAATGATAATAATTAGAATCATATTATAAAATCCTTTTATAAATTAAAACATAATTTAAAGAACTATAAATAAACATGCTAAGAAAATAAAAAGAAGATGAGATAGGAATGGTAGTAAACTCACAGCGAGACCTATCTCATCCGAAGGTAAGAAAGAGGATGCAAATTTAATATATAATATATATAGAAAGCAGTAAATAATTAAAATAAACAAATGGAGCCCACTAATAAATATACTAGTGTTGCCACCATAAAAGGTAAATAAATGCATAAATAAATGGAGCCCACTAATATGTATATCAGTGTCGCTACCATGAACAATAATTAAAGCAGTAAATAATTTAAATTAAATTTAACAAATGGTGCCCACTAATACTAGTGTCGCCACCATGAAATAAATAAATAAAGCAGTAAGTAAAATAAATGCATAAATAAATGGAGCTTAGTGTTGCCACCATAAAATAAATAAATAAAACAGTAAGTAAAGTAAATTAAATAAATGGAGCTTAGTATCGCCACCATGAAATAAATAAATAAAGCAATAAGTAAAGTAAAATAAATAAATGGAGCTTAATATCGCCGCCATGAAATAAATAAATAAAGCAGTAAATAAAGAATTAAATTAAATTACAAATGGAGCTTAATGTTGTCACCATGAAATTAATCAATAGGGAGTGAGAAGAATATATAAACATAAATAAATTACTGTAAATAGTAAAATACAAATTTTACCGTGAATAGTAAAGTTACTATTCACAGTAAATAGTGAATAAAATAAAATTACTGAAATATTAAATCTAGACTTCCATATAGGAGTCAAAATGAATAAAAATGTAAAATTACTGAAAAAGGTAAAAATTAACATGAATAGTAAAAATTACTATTTACTGTGAATAGTAAATAGTAAATAATTTCAAATCTTAACCATGGAACCCGATGTTCAAAATAATCGGTAAAAGTATAACTTTAATTCCATATCATGGTTAAGATTATCCCAGATAGATAAAATAAACATATAGTAAAGGAGATGGTAATAAAATTTTACCTTGGTAGAGTCTTCGTGCTGATAACGTAATATAAAACTGATGAAAAGTAAATACAAGAACAAGAGATTTTAGAGAGAGAGAGAGTAGAGAGAAGTTCTCATTTCAGTGTATTTTGAATGTTTACAGAAGGCCTCTATTTATAGAAGGAAAATGGGTCTTTAATGTAATTTTCACTTTGAGTCATTTGATGCAATATTCCCCTAATTACATAACTGTACACTCACAGGAATGCATGCCCGTGAGTTGTATAATTTTGTGTGTGGGTCCCACCAAATAGTAAACTACTATGCATGGTACTATGCGCGGGTCCCATGTCATCTTGTAATATTTGGAGACCGGGAGTCAATGGACATCCACATAATCAGTATATTCATAACATTTTTAAAATTTTGAGTACTTTTTAAAGTCGACTTTGTTTTGAACAGTTCCAAGCTTTCCTTTGGGTAACTATCATCAAATGCCTGCCTTGGATATATTATTTTTCCATACCAAATTCAAATCTACAGGGAACCATGTTCCTGCAGTTACCTACACTACTGCCATGGCTGTCTCTTTAAGGGAAGTCCCACTTAAATCCCTCCTTTCTTCTTGAATCCCTTAGGGTGTGTTTGATTTGAGGGGAGAATGTGAGAGGTAGGGAATTTACCAAATTGCCATTAATAAAGGGAATATTCTTTTTTGTTAAGAGTATATTTTAGGAATATTAAAAAGTTTCCATAGGCTTTTTGGTAAAGAGGGGGTAAAAAAATCTCTCTCTCCCATCCCCTCCCTCTCTCCCCCAAACCAAACTACCTCTTAAAAAGTTAGTAGGAAAAGAAATATAGAGAGAGTTCCTAAGATGGATTCATCCTCTTCTATCTATGTATCTTTCCATTCGATTGAGATAAGTGTGCATGATAGTATAAATTAAAAAATGGCCCAGCCCATTAAGTAGGCCCACGCACCCAATGGCTTATAGTCAGATTAGTTGTAACTGTCTTAATATCAGTTGTGTACCCGCTCATCCTTGTTTTTAGCTTCAATTAGTAAAGGGGTTAGACACTCTCAATAAAGGGAGAGGTTTGATCTTGTAGTTGGTTAAAACGCTTGAGGAAGCATTTTAACTTCTGGATGTTTAGGTAAACGCTTGAGGGTAATAGACGGCATGCCCTATTCAATATTAATATCACCTAAAAGAAAAAAAAGATTTTACATTGCTCTTGAATCGTGGGTGTGGGTGAGCCCAATTGTTTTCCTAAAATTTATATATCAAGAAAAGGTATATATATCGGTTGTGCATTAGTTGTGAGTAACCACTTTCTGTTATGTAAAACTAGTCGACGTATCCACCGTATATTAGCTGAGTGCGTTAATTTTCTCTGCACTTTATTTCTCTAAGCTTTCCTTTTGTGCACTTAAAAAAATTGAAATGCCCGTACATGTTTAATTATGTTCTATGAATGAAATCACCAAATTTGATATTGGTTAAGAATCATGTGATTCAAAAATTGAGATTATATATTTATAAGATTAGAGGTCAGCCTTAGAACAACAGTAAAAGCTGTTGTCATACAACTAAGAGATCATAATTTCAAATCTTATAAACAACCTCCCTACTTGTAGAGTGAGACTGCATACATTTGATTATTAATTTCATCATGACCATACCTTGAGCGTTGGGCCGCCCTCTATACATTTATGAGATTGAGAATTACAATGTCTGGTTAAGTAAGGTCCATAATGAGCCCCTTTCAAGGTGTCATATTTGCACTATGCATTGAGAGAGAGACTGGAATTAATGGAGGCTTCTCACTGCAGATTTCACAGTAATGTCCTTCCTTCTTTTGTGACATGGAGACTTAACCATAAACATACGTGAGTTGAGTTTGGATACAAATAAAAAAATGTAACACTTTAATTTTACGATCAGCTTTATGTAAACAAATAAAGGTGTAAGATTGGAGGGTTTAATTTGATTGTGTTTTTGTAGGGAATAATGACATCCGGGGAATAATCACAAAAGACAATCTTGTGTTTGTCTTGTTTATTACTCCAACGAACTTCATTCATTCAGAGTCTTTAAATCAATCCTAATTAAAGTTAGTCCTTCCCGCCCTACCTTTTCCCTTTGAACAAAGTGTCAGTTGTAACAATATGCATGCATGCATTCATTTTAATTATTCAAAGAGTCCAACGTTGAACACACGCAGTGTTGCTTAATCACCTAGGCACCCCGACACAAAAACACAACCTTATCTCACAAGATGTTTAAGGATATACTATCCTCATTCCTTAATATTAAAGTTAGTTGCCTTTTTATGAAAATTTATTAAAGCTAACTAAGTTATATTAAATTATTTATATTTATCGTTTTTCTTCAAATTAATTTGCTTAACTTATAAACTAATATATAATATAATGATATACAATATATATTATGATTAAGTAACTTATTTAGTTTCTTTAATCTTTTAAAAAAATCTAATGACTCTTATATTGAGAACCTAAGGTAATATTAAAAAGATAAAAATGAATGGCTAGTGAGCAATGTTATTAGACTCGGACTAGTCATCGACCCGATCGGGGTACTGGGTCAATGGGTCACTGGTTGAACCACATAACTATAAACCGGTCTCAAAAATCATACTATATTTATAAATTATACAATCATACTTATAAATATAAATATGTGTGTGTGTGTGAGTGAGTTTACAAAATAAAAGTACCTAAAACATTTTTACAAGTTTAAAATATGAATAACCCAATTAAGTAGGAGCAAAATTATAGAAGATGGGTTTACAAAATAACCTCCAAACACAACAAAATCATGGCTAAGAATCCAAAGATGGTGCATTAATGAAAGGCTCTCTATCATCATTAAAAAAATGCACCAATACAGGAATGAGAGAGGGCTAATAGCCCCATTTGTTACAAAAAAAAAAAATTGCACGAATCGGCCGGGTTTCATAGACCCGGCTGGTTCGCCAGTTTTATCAAAAACTAGTGATCGGACCGGTCAAAACTCGTTTTCAACGCACATCCGATCCTTTCACCGACTCGAACTGGTTCGCTAGTTCACCAGCTGATCCGACCCGGTTCTAATAACACTGCTAGTGAGATCTAAAAGTGACAAAACAAGCATGTGGGCCCACCAAGTGTTAGCTATGAAGTTTAGGAGAAGACTCCGAGAGAAGATTAAATTTGTGTCTTCGCTCATAGAGCTGGACTTAGATGTGTTGATTATCTAGCTAGCAAGCGGTGTACTATGTGGATTAACCTGGACTATGTTGAGCTAGTGATGAACCCTATTGATCCACTTACTGAACACACCGTATTGGAGAAAAAGAAATTCTCATTTATCTTACTAAAAATATTCTTTACACCCATGAAGCAAATGATGATCACCTATCCTAAATTCCTAATATATATAGTCTAAACAGTGTCATTTCGAGCAACAAAAAAAAAAGTGTCATATTAAGCAATACGACACACACCTATACAGAAAACGACAAAATAACAATAACTGTCTACAAACGTAAAACGACATCAACAAATCCTAATTCCTATTTTTACATTCCCTTTAAGATAGGGGCGAAAGATGTCTATAGAAACCCAACTTGCCTAGTAAATTTCGCTGGACATCTCCTGCAACTGATTTAATAAACAGGTCTGCTTGTTGTTCACTAGAACGAACGTGCTTAAGATCAATCACCCGCTGCGGCCATTTTTCTCTAATGAAATAGCAATCGACTTCAATGTACTTCGTACACTCATGATATACTGAGTTTGCAGCGACATGGATGGCTGCTTTTCTGTCACAACACACAATTATTGGTTGTTTGCTATGATTCTTCAAGTCTCTGAGAAGTCCTCGTGCCCACATCACTTCAGAAACTGCTATGCTAAGTCCGCTTCTTCTGATGTAGTCTGTTTCTTAGTTTTCCACATCACCAACCAGCCACCAAACTTCAGCAAGTATCCAGTTGCAATCAAAATCACAATAACACTCAAGCTGAAGATTCCCTGTTGAACTTAGAATTCCTAGCCCCGGGCAGCCCTTTAAATAACGTATCACATTCCTGACGCTGCCATGTGTGCCTTCATTGGAGCTTGCATAAATTGACTGAGTATCTGCACATAAAAACATACACATAAAAACATATATATATATATATATATATATATATATATATCAAGCCGTGTCATAGATAAATAAATCAACTTACCTATGAGCCCCTGATATCGGTCTGGACTTTTGAGCATATCCTCCTTTTTGTCCTTCCCCTTTTGATACGGCATTAATTTAAGGTTCTGTGGCATCAGTATACCAAGTTGTTTGCACCCACTCATACATGTTTCAGTCAAAATATTTAACACATACTTCCTTTGAGATAAAACTATACAATTTTCTCACTTAGCTACCTCTACCTAGAAAGTATTTCATTAGACCCAAATCTATGATTTTAAAATTACTTTGTAATAGGTTCTTAGTATATGCAATTCCCTGTTCAGACCTTCCAGTTATCAAAAGGTCATCTACATACACTAATATTAGCCCAACTCCATCATTACAATCCGTAATGAACAAACAGTAATCATTTTTACTTTGTTTAAAACCACCCTTTAATTATAAGAGCATATGAAAGTTTCTTATTCCATCGTCTAGATGCCTGTTTGAGGCCATACAAGAATTTCTTTAACTTGCACACCATGTGATCCCCCTTATTATCAAATCCCTTAGGGATTCTCATATACACCTCCTCATGGAAGCTAGGTGTCCCTGCTAAAAGGAATTGTGAACATCCATCTAATAAAGTTTTCAATAATATAATGATATGCTAATTTGAGTACTAACCAAACCGTTAATATGTTAACTACCAGAGAAAAGGTTTAATGGTAATCCACTCCTTCCCTTTCGCTATACCTTTTGGCTACTAATCTAGCCTTATACTTGTCAATATTTCTAGTGGAGTCATACTTAACCTTGTAGACCCATTGCAACAAATCGCTTTCTTCCCTTTTGGAAGAGGCACTGCCTCCCAAATTTCATTATTTTCAAGCACCTGAATTTCAGCTTGCATGGCCTTAACCCATTGTTGATTTGTAAAAGCTTCCTTGTGGCAAGTTGGTTCGGGCACTGCATCAATCCTAGATAAAAAAACGTAAGTGTTCAGAAGATATAGAACAATAACAAATGTAATCATTGATAGGATATAGACATTTACTTCTATGTCTCTGCTCAGTTTCTAGTACTAAAAGGGAACAAACGTAATCAGTTGTCCATATAGGTGGACGTCTCTCTCTACAAATTCTTGAGTGATTCGGTTCTGTAGGAGCATTGGTGTCACGATTGAGGACATTTTCTTCTTCTCTATCCGTGGATACTTCCTCAGTACTTTGTTCTGCAGTTGTTTGTATGTTAGGTCTTTGAACAGGGTCCGTGACCCCTTTATTCTACATATGACATTTTCATTTTCGAACCAAAACATCTCTTTTACCTCCTGACTCACTCCTCCTAACTGAGGAGATACTGCAGAGGTGAAAGGAAACTTAGTTTCCACAAAACTCACATGCTGACTTATCATAACAGAATCAGTATGAAGATTAAGCAAAAGATAACCCTTTTGATTTTCTGGGTACCCTAAGAAAACACATGGAATAACTCTAGCCTGCAGCTTGTCAGTATTCTTTAAATATGTAGCATAAGCAAGGGACCCAAACACCTTAATATTCTGAAGGTTAGGTCGCTGCCCATATACCTTCTCAATTTTTTAGGGTATTCGGTAAACCAAATACACTGCGGTTTTGAAACACTCTCTCCAAAATTGAGTAGGAACTAGAGATTGCAACATTAAGCTTCTCGTAACCTACATAATAGGGTACAATTACATGTAGTTTCATGTATAATTTCCTTTTCTTACACAAAAGATTTAAAAGCACAATTTATGAATTCACTGCCATTAACACTCCTAATCTTTTTAACTCGCGAATGAAATTGTGTCATGGCATATGCAACAAAATTTTCAAGATAAAGAAGATAACAGACTTGTGCCGCATGAGAAATATTCATGTAGCTCTAGAATAGTCCTCAACCATACACAGTGAGGAAATATCGGTAACCTTGATGTGTGGGTGTCTTATATGGCCAAATCAACACGTAAAAGATCAAAACATAACATTTAGTCTGAGATTGAATACAAATGTGGCATTTCTCATTCAAAAAATCAGAAGCATCGAATAGGAGCAAAACCCATTCTTTTGTGCCATAAACAAACATCTACAGATTTAGACTTATTACTATTGTTATGCCTAATATTCATTACATGCGAATTCTTAGCTATTTTAACAATGTTCAAGCCATCAATCGTTTTAGGGGTCAGCTTCACCACTCCACCCTGAAGGTCCTGTAGGAGATAAAGGTTAGGGAAAACATAAGCCATACAATCATATTCTTTTGTAAGCCGAGATATAGCAACAAGGTTTTTTTTTTTTTTTTTGGGTCCCCGCTCAAGTCACGGTTAAATTTCAGCTTAAGGGAGTATAACACATCAACCAGTTTAATATCAAATGAAAGACTCACTGTTCCAACATTGGTAACTCTCACTCTTTGCTTATTGAGTATTTTTATAGATTTAATGGGGCCCACATTGCCCGCTATGTGGGTTGTGGGCCCTGAATCCAGAATTCAATAGGCAGAATTTGAAACTCTAGTATTAAAATTGGGTTTAATTTTATAAAAAAAATAGGTTTAATGTTTTTGCCTCCATTTTTTCTGAATCCATAATCCAATAGCTAGAAACATTTTTTCTGTCTCACTCACATATAAGTAAGTGGGGCCTATTTATTGTTTCTCTTTCTTCTTTTAATAATGGGCCTCACTCACTCACATGTGAGTGAGGCAGAAAAAATATTTCTACCTTTGAGGTAGAAACATTAAGCCTATTAAAATTTGTGAAAATTGCATCGGTCAATGCGTGAATGGGAGCCTCAATGTCCTTTTGCAGTAGCTTCAAGTGTTAGTAAACAAGTGTTTTAAAGACAATCTGTTTTGATATAGGAACATCTTTTCCTATTTAATATTTCATTATTTATATATTTGAGCACATTTTATCTTTATCATATTTATGTCTCGCCTATATTTTAAGTTAATATAAGTGTTAGTAAATAGGTGTTTTAGAGACAATCTGGTTTGACAGAGGAACATTTTTTTCTATTTAATATTTCATGATTTATATATTTGAGCACACTTTATCTTTATAATATTTATGTATCGCCTATATTTTATGTTAATATGCGATTAAAGATAAAAGCCCTGGGAATAGAACAGGTGTTCACCCAAGGAACTATTATAGAGATTATGATCATGAGAACTCGATGACACTATATGTCTATTACCTAAAACATGTTCCTAGTCTTGAATCATCAAAAATGGGCGTTGGTGATCTTAATAAGACTAGTACGACGTCATCTACTTGTATAAAGATACAAAGTAAGGACCTTATGGAATGCAAGTATAGTAATGCCTTAGCTGATGTTGTGGGTGGATCTGTTACAGAACATATAGCATTAAACTAACCCGCTGAGAGACTTCACAAGGATTCATTGTAGAGAATATGATTGGATTTGTAATGTCTCTCATCATTTGGTAGTCTAAATCATCCTAAACTTGAGGATGTCATCAAACATTATGTCCTAGGGTTATACTTTGACTGTACAACTCTATCTACTTGAAAAATGGGGAGAATAGTGTACTCTTAAGTATGACTCGAATGCATGAGTATAGATAGACATGTCAAAAAGACTCACAGTCTCCTATAAGAGATTAGTTGTTCACAAGACCGGTAGGGCTTAGATGACTTTTAGTTGACTCAGGAATCTATGCATAGTAAACGATCATAAAGAGTCATGATCCATCTTAGAGTCAATAAAAGAATATTCCTAGTTCTGCGAAAAAGTTACATTTAGTCAACCAAAAGAGATGATACTCTATTTTTGCTCTCAACTAAATATGAACGATGGTGTGAGGGATGATGTCGACACGGTATCCAAATTAGAAAAGTAGATTACTTAATCAACTAAATTAGTTCTGGGGCTGCAGAGCATTGCTAGTGTCTTATGTGGTCATTAGATAAATTGGGCCCGTTAAAAGAGTTTAATTGGTCCAAGTTTATTTATATTAATGACTAATTGGGCATAATGAGTCACACACTAAGGTTGTTCTTGATTGCTATATTTAGCAACTTTAGGCAATAATTGTTATTGGGTTTTGTCAAAACTACATGTGTAATTGGGTTGGAGTAGGACTTCAAACCTAATCATAAATGACGTCATATTTGGATAATTGGTTAAAAACTAATTTTTCCACTAATAGTTTCAAATATGTTAGAATGCCTAATGGGGTGTTGGGCCCATTTAAATTTGGAATTTAAATATTGAATTTAAAAAGGTAATTTAAATTTAAATTTAAAATTCAAAAGGTTAGGTGACAAAGGATAATTGTGAATTATCCAAAATAATATCCAATAAATATTAGATAAAAAATCCAATAAATATTGGAAAGATATCTAATAAAGATTAGATAAATATCCGATAAATATCTAATAAAGATTAGATAAAAATCCAATAAAGATTCGATAGATATCTAATAAAGATTAGATAAAGATCTAATAAAGATTGAATAAAGATTGGGTCTTTCTAGTTAGATTAAGCCTTTCTTTTAAGCACTAAAATTAAGGTTAAACCTTGATTTGGGTGGCTAATTTTTTAAGCGCCAATTTTTGGATATTTTTTAAGAATGAAAAACATGCACACGATTGTTCAAAAAAAAGGTCATGCATTCTTGTTCAAGAAAAGAGGTGCTGTAACATTCCAAATTTCTAGGATTTGAATATTTGAAATATCGTATGGAAAATTTAAATTATAAAATTTGGGCTAAAATAATTATGAGAATAATTATTGGAAATTAAGGATTATTTTTCCTTAATTTATTTCGGAAAAAGAATAAATTCAAGGAATATTTGTGAGTGATAATTTTAGGCCTAAATATTATAGAATTAATATTTTATGGCCTAAGAAATTAGGAATTTAATTTTTTTAATTATTTAATAATTGCAATTAAACATAATTGCAAATAAAGTATTGTTTTAAAAAAAAAAATGATGAAGGAATGAAACCAGCGAATACAAAACAGATCCAAACCCACGTGAGAAGCATACAGCTTGCTTCAATTCAGTTGTTCTCTTCGGCTCAACACATTCAGCCCACGTGAGAGATATAGTTCACATTCCTTCAAGCTCCAACCCAACGTAGAACCATTACTTCAGCCTACACCACCCCCAACCGAAAATACCCACTGTACATATCCCATTAATTATTATTCAGCAGCATATTCAAACTGAAGAAGCAGACCACGTTATTAATGGAAGATCTTACCATAATCTGATCCAGCGACTTTTACGGGAAAACAGATCAGCAGATCACGTATTAGGCAAGGGAGACAGAAGGGGTAAAAGCAGCCATGCTTCTCGAGCTCCTCATGGATGGACCGATGATTATGATCCTGGACCGTTGTGCAATGTCTGAACTCTGAGGCTCTATTTAAATGGTCTCTTATCTCAGTTCCACGCTTTTCATTCAGCATTCGGCCAGAAAGAGAAAACGCAGAGAAAGAGAGAGTCCGAGAGTGAGACGAAGAAGAGAGTGAGAGTTGAGAGAGGAAACTGGGACTCATTGTTCTCTGTTTTGGCATCGGTAAAACAGAGGAATAAATCAGCAAGCTATCTCCATCATCCAAGCTTGATCTGCGAAGGTGAGCTTCAAGCTTCTCTCCCTCTAGTTTCATCAGCATTTCTGTCGATAGTTGTGAAGATCTAACAAAAAGAAAACCAAGCTTTAGGCATTGAAACCGAAACTGGAAAAAAAAAACAACCAAAGAGAAAAAGGAAACAAGGGGGCAGTGAGCTTGTGTTTTGGCATCGGTTTGTTTGAACTATTAATACCTATATATATGTATAAAGAGAAGGAAAGAAAAACGTTGAGCTTACTGAAAACAAAACCAAAAACAGAGGGCGCGTTTACTTTGCTAAAAATGAATTGAGACAAGTGGTTTGAATAATAGACATGTCAATACTCATTACATCCCAACTGGACTAGTGCATGATGATGACGAAGTTAAAAACTAACAAGCAGGAGTAATAGATAACTTGTGAAGATTGTGAGAAATTAATCTATCAACTGTGCTAGTTTTCTTGGTTGGCGTTTGTAGACTATCATATGTTCATCTACTTAAATTTTGCTTTCTGTAACTCAAAATTGAGTCTTTCTCCATGTTATAAATTTGGTATCTTTTACTCGTCAGTTTTTTTTAGAAAAGGTATTTTCTTCAGCTTTTCTTAATGGCATTTTTCTTTTCTGTCTTTCATGCACAAATATGCCAAGCATTCAAAAGTTAGACATGGATTTTGTTAGTTTTGAATCACGCGCATGATTAAAATGCTGCTGAAGATTAGTGGGTGTATGCGTGTTTATATATATGTGTAGTGTTGCATGTGTGATGGGTGTGAGTGTTCTTTTTTTTTTCTGCATCCTTATATGTATATTAAAAACGTGGCTGAACAAAAATGGAACCATGGCTGAATAAATATATAAGTGTAAATATATATACTTGTGTGCTTAGCTTGCCACATGCCATATGAACACAAATAAATAAATATATATATATATAAAGCAAATAGAAAGTCAAATGCTCCTGACAAATAATAAATGAATGGGATGAAGTTTCAGGAAAATATATAAGCAAATAGAAAGTCAAATGCTCCTGACAAATACTAAATGAATGGGATGAAGTTTCAGGAATATATATATATATATATGCTACTGCTCAAAACCATGCTGAGTTTATAATGCATGAAGGAAACTTTTGAAGTATATATATATTTCCATGAGAGACCCTCGTGAATTTTGCTGTGTATGTGTAAGTATATATATATTAGAAAATTAAATTTCTTATGTTGCATATGTATGTGTTGCCACCTAGAGTTCTTATTAAGTTAGTGAAAGATGTTGTACATACATATGGAATTTGAAAATAATGTTTAAGCCCTTAGGACCATGTGATTTTGTTGTGAGAGAATTAATTTCAAAATGCATTTTTATAAATATGCTTAACTCAAAATTCACATGAAGCATAAATTATGTAGAGATAGTATTTACCAAGGTCTTAAGAGAAACCATGAGAAATATTAAAAGGTATATTAATAATTAGTATTTATAAACTCCTAGTTAAAAATTAGTTCATGTGGTGTTTGTGTTTATTAAAGCTTGACTTAAAATATATATTATTAAATAACATGGAAACCCATAATTAGTATTATATTATGGAAAATTGTAGGAAACCACGAGAATAATTAAATAAATACATTAAATATGATGGTTAGTATTTATTAACTCTAATTGATTATCTATTAAATTACTAATTTAAAGGAAAAAGATAGCACTTGAGAGTGTAAAGAAATAGTGGGGAAATAATTAAATAAATAAATGCGGTTATTAGGAAAGGGAAATTATATTAATTAATTAATAAATTAAAGGGGGGATAAATAATAAATGAGGAATTAATAATGATAATAATAATAATAATAATAAAATTATTATTGTTGGAGAAATTTTTAAGGGATTAATAACTATTATTAATCCTCTAAATTAATTCGCGTAATTAGTTTCCTTGCGATTCGAGTAAGTGACTAACGGCTATGATAAATGTTTTTAGGCAGACCTTGACACTTTTCTGATCCCAACAACTTCAGTCAAGAGATAAGGAACCAAGGTTGAGGTGGGTAACTCTAATCTTGTAAGCATGTGTGTAAGTGTTTATGTATTAAATAGCTAATCATGTATGCTGGTTGATTTATTTGTTATATGTTTTTTCTAGCTATGAATTTGAGGCTATGGTCTCATGGGGCTGCATGTCTTAGACAAGAGCTGCGGTTCTTAGCCGTTAACTGCGTTTATGGTTATTTGTATTTGTAAATGCTTCCATGCTTTAACATGTATTATTTTATCATTTATGCTTTCATACATGTGCATGAGATTAATTGTTACCTCTGGGTTCCATTCATTTGGACTTCAGACTATATGAAAGATACAGGTAATGGTTCAGGATCAAAAGGCAAGAAGCAGCTGTAAGGGTTACAGCAGTTGGAACTTTTTGGAAAAATAAGAGTAATTAGACTGTACTTAACGTTTATCATTTGTCTATTTTGGGATTACTATATTAACATCCAACTATCGGATGAATTCGAATTGCGAAAAATTTATCCATATATTTTCAAACTAAGTTAATTTCAAAAACTTTTATTTCGCAATTAAGTCGTCCAAATCTCTTCGATGCCTTTCCGCATTAACTCTGATAACTAAAGGCCCCACAGGGCGGTCGTCACAGATGCCATCTCCAATCTTTCATTCTTGCACCTCATCTAATGTCAAGATACCATCATCGTCTTGAGAAAAGAAGATCTAAAGAATTGAAGCATCCGCTTTGCAATTGTCTAACAAGCATCCAAAGAGAAGGAGGAGTCAGGTGTTCTCATTATAATCAAGAGGCAGCTGTGTGGATCAATATTAGAGGACCTCATATACTTTGGGGTCTTCAAGTGATCAAAAGGTAATCCTAGAACCCCAATAGTTGTTTTAGTGAGCACATCCTTTATATAGCTCATGAAGACCATAAGAAGTTACAAGTTCCACAGTAATTAACATAGAGTCCTAATTTTTCACATTCTAATATTCTTTATCATTCAGTTATGAGTTCTCATGAGCAACGTAAAGAGTTACAAGTTCTCATGAGTACTATAAAGAGTTACAGGTTATAACTTTTAGGGTTAAGGTGCAAAATTACCAACAAACTATTGGCTCAAGAGCAATTTCGCCAATAAACTCTCTAGTGGACCAAAATTACCAACAAACTCTTGGATTAGGAGCAATTTCGCCAACGCCGTTAATTGAGCTTGATGCTGTTAATCTGCCGTCATGCAAAAATTACAAAATAGGACCCAGATGTTTATGAAACTATATTTAAGCCCCAAAAATTTAAAAAAAAATTATTTTAGTCCCTCCACGTACTTCATATGGAGGGACTAAAGTGAAAATTATAAAAAATTTTATGGGCCAGAAGATAATTTTCTAAAATTTTGGGTTCTTTTATGTAATTTTTGTGGGCCCATCCTAGCCCCAAAATCCGCCCTTGGTTACCCACCTTTTTTTTTAACCTTAGCCTGACCTGGCTTGTGGCCTATTAAGGAGGCTTGTAATTTTAAAAATTTTGTAACTAGCCTAACAAACCACAGGCCTCACCTCAAAACAAGTCTACTTCAAACAGGGCGAAAACATAATTACTTTAAACAGGCCAAAAACAGACCTACTTTAAACAGGTTGTTAGATGTAGGTCTGTTTTCGACCTGTTTAAAGTAAGTCTGTTTTCACCCTGTTTGAAGTAGGCTTGTTTTGATGTGAGACTTGTAGTTTGTTAGGCTGCTTACAAAATTTTAAAATTATAGGCTTACTTAATAGGTCACAGGCCAAGCTAAAGCTAAAAAAAAAAGCCTGTAACCAGCGGTG
This sequence comes from Acacia confusa, assembly GCA_037074495.1. Taxonomy (NCBI): domain Eukaryota; kingdom Viridiplantae; phylum Streptophyta; class Magnoliopsida; order Fabales; family Fabaceae; genus Acacia; species Acacia confusa. The sequence goes on along the minus strand of CM073504.1, from coordinate 5,896,621 downwards.
GATTTTGAGGGGTAGGGATGACCCCGCAAAAATTACAGAAAAAACCCAAAATCTTAGAAAATTATCTTACAGCCCCAAAATTTTTTTATAATTTTCACTGTAGGCCCTCCATATAAAGTACGGGGAGGGACTAAAATAAAGTTTTTTAAATTTTTTGGGGCTTACATATAGTTTCATAAACATCTGAGTCCTATTCTGTAATTTTTGCATGAAGGCAGATTAACGGCGTCAAGCTCAATTAACGACGTTGGTGAAATTGCTTCTGTTTTAACAGTTTGTTGGTAATTATGGTCCATTAGAGAATTTATTGGCGAAATTTCTCCTAAGCCAATAGTTTGTTGGCAATTTTGCACCTTTACCCTAACTTTTATGAGCGTTGTAAAAGAGTTACGGGTTCATCAATAGTAAAGAAAACCAACTTGGGATAACTTATGAGTACCATAAAGAGTTAGAGATTTTTATGAGTACCGAAAAGGTTACGGGTTATAACTCATGAGTACATAACTCATGAGCAATAAAAAATTTCATGTGATAATGAAGATCAACATTTTTGTTATTCAACCTTAGAGCAATTGTTTGAACGTTAGGCAACACCCCAAAATTAACCAACACCAAGATCTTTTCATATTGCTCCTGTGTGAATGTTGGCACCACCATGCTAGTGGTGTGAGTGTGAGCCTCAAGATCGTAAGCTGTAACATCCCAAATTTCTCGGATTTGAATATTGGAATATTTTATGGGAAATTAGATTGAGAAATTTGGCTAAATAATGATAGTATTAATTATTGGAAAATTAAAGTTTATTTTCCCCTGATTTATTTTGAGAAAAGAATAAATTCAAGGGATATTTGTAAGTGATAAGTTTTAGGCCTAAATATTATGGAATAAATATTTTATGGCCTAGAAAAAATTAATTGGGGAAGAAAAATCCTTATATGAAATTAAGGATTTATTTCTAACAATTATCCAATATTTTGCAATTAAGTAAGTCAAGGACCTAACTGCAGATAAAAATCTTGAAATGGATAAATAGGCATTTAAAGTTTGGGCCTCATAATACAATATTCACCATAAACACATGGAAGGAATGAAACCACCGAAACACAAAACAACGGCAGGTGTATATATAGATCAACCCAACATGCTCTTCTATGGCCCAAACGTAGGATCAGTTTCGGCAGGCCCATTATGCAACAGATTACCCAAACCAAGTCACCCCATTTGATCAGTCCAGTTGTGCAGCACGAAATCCAAATATAATCAGGATTCAGCATTTATTTCGGATACGCAAGCAGATCACGATTTAGACAGGCAATGCAGAAAGATAAGAAGCAGAATTACATTTATTAGCAGCAGAAGGATCAGTGAGAAACCATACCTCTCGAGCCACTCAAAGTTTAACCGATGGTCATTGTCTCTGGATCATTGTGCTGTGTCGGGACTGTGAGTCTCGTTGATCTCTATTTAAATGGTCTTGTTAGTCCCAGTTCTGTTCATTTGTTTGGCATACAATCAGTAAAGTAGAAGAGAGAAAACACGAAGAGGAAGAAGAGAGAGTGATAGGGGGAAGAGAAACCGAGAGTGTTGCCAAAGTGAAGCTTATCACTAGCTCTGTTTTTACGTCGGAAAACAGAGGTAATCAGCAAGCTTCTTCCGTTAAGTTCAGGCTCGAAAATCCTGGGTAAGTAATGGAACTTATCATCTTAAGGTTTTCAGCATGTTTTTCGGTAGTTTGGGGATTGTAAGCGTTGCAAATGAATCTGAAACTAAGCAAGAAAGAGACACTGAACTAATCGGAAGATGAGTTGAAAACAAAACCCAAAATAAGAGGACTGTTTGACAGAAAACGTGGGTGGGGTTGTTAGTTTCGGTTTATGCCGAAAAGATGGAATGAAAACTGAAAACATAAAAGAAGAATTTAAGGGGAGGCGTATATGTGTATCGGGTATGTGTGTGTTTGAATAATAATCCTTGTTCTTTTACTGTTCATAAAAGAGAAAGAAAATAGGAAAACGCTGAAACTGAATCCAGGAAAAATGAACTGAAAGCTTGATGTTTTATTCCTGATTTCGGTTTGGTTACCGTGAGGCATAGCATGTGTATATATATGCGTTGGTGCTGTCTGCGTTTTTTTTTTTCCTTCGGTGCTTAGGTGCTGTGTTTGCCAAGAAACATCACTTATTGAAACTTATATACTGTAGTATGAAGAATGTGGAAAATACATCATGCGCTATAAAGAGAAGTTTGTTTGTCTCCTTTCATGAAAATCTTAGAGAGATGCTTAAATTGAATGTTCATATTAGGAAAAAGGAGATTAAAAATAAATAAATAAATAATGAGTAATTAATTAGAGTTTTGTATTAATAATTGGTGGAATAATAATAATAATAATAAATAATAAATTATTATTATTATTGGGGATAATAATAATAATAATAACAACAACAATAATAAAATTATTATTGTTAAGGGAAATGTTAATTAATTGTAAGTGTCAGGATTAATTAAATAGGGTATTACCGAAATAAAATTTATCCGGAGTATAAGGGTTACGAGTAGCTAGGCCCTCTCTTAGGATGTTGATTGTAAGAGGAATAATGCAGTGATGATATTATAGGATATCCGAGAAGGTTTGAAACCAGTACCGAAAGGGGAACGTACCACTAGCGCCAAGGTCTAAGGTACGGACGCGTACTGTAACTCTAACTCTTATGCTATTTATATGATTTATATGTGATGTAATGATTCATATAGTCATGGACAAGACTGGGTCTTGGATCATGGACTGTGGCTAAAACTGGGTCTTAGGTCACAATGTTAAATACATTCAGCTTTTATTTGAAATCGGGTTACAGTCTTGGTAATGCCGTATGGATGTTTTCCTAGCGCTGAAGACACGCTCCAGGGCGTGGCACTGGTTTATGTGCAAACTACGTGAACCTTACATGGGTTGTGTGCTATGTAGAGATGAACCTTACATGAGATGTGTGCTATGTAGAGGTATTGTTGGGATATGAACTGATACATGTGTTGTGTGCTATGTATAGTTATATGCTGAAATGTAAATGAATATCTGTCATACATATACTGTTTATATTTGAGCATAAGGTTAACTGTTACCTGAGATTCAATGGACATTGAATCTCAGAATTTACCCTAGCTTCAGGATCAGGAGGATCAGGAGCAAGAGCAGGAGAAAGGGGTAAGCAATGCGCGTAAAGACTCAGAAGGAGTTGGATTTTGGGACTGTATGAAGTGTGAACTGTTGAACCTTTCAGATTGTTGTAACCTAACACGTCAACCAAGATCACCGCAATGAATGTAAGTTGTATCACGCTTTTATTCCTTCAAGAATTTTTAATTAACCAGCATATGTCTGCGCATATGAAATCAATTACTCAGTCGTCCAAACGCCTAAGTATGCTCTCTGTTGTGTTCTACTCTGATCTGTTAATGCCTACACTATGATAAATACACGTGAATTAGTCTAATAAGAAGATCTAGGATCATAATTGGACTTCATAATATACTTAGGAAATGGGGGTGTTACATAAGCAGTATTCAATATAGTTTGATTGGAATCCCTCCCCTGCTTTGTTCGGTTCTCTTGTAGTTTGGTTGATACCCAACAATAAGCTGATAGTAATGTATAATATGTATTTTCTAAAACACTCTAGTCACTTTTTTTTAATTCTCTCCTTCCCTTTTCTCCTTAATTATTATTGAATAAGCATCAATAGGGGTAAACTAGAAAATGATTAACAAATAGAAAATCTTTATCTTATATTCAAATATGTCTTATACTCCCTCCAGTTCTAATTATAAAACAAATTTGACTTTTTTGGAGAAATTAAGGAAACTAATTATATTACTTTAAAATATTTTTATTTTTATTTTTTTATCCAAACTAATTAGTTTAACTAATAAATTGATATATAATTTAATAATACACAATACATTATATGATTAAGTAATTTATTTAGCTTTCTTAATTTTTCTAAAAAAAGCCAACTCTATTTTATATTTAAAATCGATGGGAGTATTAAGGCTGGGAGTACTCTTTACCTAAAGTGTAGATAAAGACACAAAGAGAGTTGCTAAATTGGATCATATATATATCCCACATTACAAATAACCAGAAAAATGGGATTCATGCATCCACAAAAAACCGGAATTCAGTTAGTCTGATTATTCTAAGGACTATAAGTTGTAATACCCTAAAATTCCTATTTATCATAAATATTATATTTTGATAAATAACACTTATTAAAATAGGTGAATATGTGGTCTCAAAATTTATGTAAAGTATTAATTAAATTTTAGGCAATTTTCCTTTGGAATTAATTAACAAAGGGTTAATTATGAGATATGATTTAAGAGAGTTTGTTGTCTCTAAATTTTAATTGATTTATTATCATTTTTTAGGGAATTTTCTTTGGAATCTAATAAATCCAAATCCAATTTTCTAATCTTTAATTAGGAACCATAAAATACCCTACAATTAATATTTTAACATCTAGTTTTAATATAACCAAAGATAAGCCATAAAGGAGTATGAAAATAATATGTGAAATAAAAATCACATTAAATAACAACAATTTCCTAGCAAAAAGAGCAAGATAAGCAAGGGAAACACTTAATTAAATTAAGACAATTAGTGAATGAGATAAGGCATTTAAGCTTGCACTAATTAGGGATGAATTGCAACACAATTAGGGATAAATAAAATCATCAAGAAAAAGGGGCTGAAATTTCGAAATTTATCATGGGAATAAAGGATGATTTGTTAAATTACAAATAATGCTCTAATCACCTTGAATTAGTTAGTAAACTTAATAAGCCTAAGATATTTGTGATAAGAAGGGAATTAAACACATGATTAGGCTAATTAATTGTGCCCCAAAAGTCAACAATTTGGGCAAGCCAATAGGAACCAAGTGTTTAAGATTAATTAAGCTTAAGTCTTCAATTAGTTAAAGTAACCAATAATGGTTGTATTCAAGAGGCTTTAAGTATTTGATTAAGGAGTTAATTAAGCTTGCTAATCAACTTTGAAAAGTCAAGATGGGTAGTTAAGATAAAAGGCCAAGATTAAGTTTCATAAAGGTAGATCTAATGGCCTTAATAAATCAAATAATTAACCTAAATCCTTGAGATAATAAATGAATTAATGGGAGCCTCTTCTTCTTGATATTGTGAGACAAAAGAAAAACAAAAAGATCAAGAGAGAAGGGGGAAGGGGCACGGTTTTGATTGCTTGGGGAGGAAGAAGGAAAAGCTAAAATATCTAGATATTAAGCTTTCAACCACATGTTGCAATTGGAGTCATAAATGGTGGAAGAGGATAAGGGATATTTTGTAAAAATTGGAAGAGGATAGAATGGAGAGAGGGGGGACGGTTTGGTAGGGTTAATGGCTAGGATGAGTGTTTGATAATTAACCTAGATCCCATGGTTCAAATTTAAGAAGAGAAAGGTTTGAAAATTTATAAGAGTGCCATAACATTTTCCTATAAATAGGGACATTGGGTTCTCCATATTCTCACACCAAAAACAACTTCAAATCTGAATATAGAGTGAAATGAGAAAGAATGAGGAGTATTTTGAAGGAGTTAGAGCAATTGTAAGTAAGTTCTTAGATTCATAGATAGATTTTGCTTTGATCTTAAATATGTTAGAGTAATTTTATTTTCATGTTTTTATGGTTAGAAATGGTTTTATTCCGAAAAAAATATGAAGGAAGTGATAGAGTAAAATTTTTGGAAGAGAAATATCAAAGTAGCGAAGTTCTGACGAAATTTTTCTGTTAGGCGATTCCTGGAGTTAGTAATAAAAATGCCATAATTTTATGTTGAAGATGAAGTTAATTAATTCTGAAATTTTTCATGATTAAAGCCAACATATAGAGCTTTCCAAATATACCTAGAGTGAGTCATTCTGAATTTTTTGCAAAGAGATAAAAATTCACAAAGAAAGGCTACATTTTCTAGATAAAAATCTGGGAGGCTAAAAACGTGAAAATTGGGAATGATATGGTTGGACCGAGTCAAATTTTTTATTTTTACTTGAAAATAGACTTGATAAGGGAAATTTTGGCTTTGGTTTCATATCATTTCGATTTTTGTACAATTAGTTATGATTTTTCAAAGTTGCTGAAAAGTCTGTCCAAAAAATCCAGCATTTCGTTTTTAAAGAAATGTAAGGGTAAAATTGGAATAATAGATCCATCAGGGGTAAAAAGGTAAATAGTGGCCAAAATATTTCTTAGGATATTATTTATGGATTAATAAAGCAATATTACTATTATAGGATATCCGAAAAATCAAAGGGCGTACCAAACAAACGGACATATCACTATCCGAACGGACTAAGGTACGGCCGCATGTTGTAACCTTAACTCTTTTGCTTGTAGTATGCTTGTATGTGTGAGATAATTTCATAGAGTCATGATCAGGACTTGGTCTTGAGTCATGCACTGTGATTAAGACTCTGTCTTAAGTCACTATTTATACATTCAGCTATATATGGGTTATAGTTTTGATAACACCGTTAAGTTTTCCGAGCGCTGAAGACACGATGGGTCGTCGTGGCACTGGTTAGTGCAAACATGGATTAACTTTATATGTGATTGTACTGTTATTGATCATACATATGTTATGGGCTTTTGTATTGATTATTACTATAATGTTATGAATATATGTCGTACATGTATTGTTTACTTGAGCATAAGGTTAACCGTTATCTGAGCTCCGATGGGTATTGGATCTCAGCTTCTACCATAGCATCAGGGTCTAGAGGACCAAGAGCTGATGACCGGGGTAAGCAGTACGCCTGAAGACACGGCCGGAGATTTTTATTTTAAGATGTATATTATTCGGATAAATGTACTGTTAATATGACTGACTAGAAACACCATGACTATTAATATCAGTTACTCAATTATGTGCTCCAATGCTCTACTCTAATATAAATATATTATTCCGCTTTTCAAAAATGGGGTGTTTCATAAGTTCCAATAAATTGTAACCATCATATTTTATAATGATCTTATGTATCCAACAAATAATTAAACTTCACAAGGGAATGCTTTAAGCTACGACTAGACATCTACAAAATCAATGTGAGAGTTCAATTAGTAACAAGAAAGTAATAAATCATGACAAACTTGCAAAGAATAAAAAACTGAATCAATTATCAGTTAATGCAATAAAAGTTCACCTCAAGAACGAAAAAAACAAAAGAAAAAATTCTAAAACCTAATACTTTATATATTATAATTTCAAAATCTGATCATGCTTATTGGGAAAAAAAACATTACTAACTTCTAAATCACGAAAAGGATCTTTCTTAATAAATAAATAAACCACAATCAGCATCAATTCAACCAATCTCAAACACAAAAGATGGGGCAACTAATTATAAATAAAGAAGAAGAGATACTGCATATCTATGGCAGACCAGCTCATATGTGATCAATTAAAAATACATGGCTAATGCTATTCAAAAGGAGGGGGGGGGGAGTTAGGTCATTAGGGTGAGTGGTTTTAATTTAATTTAATAAGTATGATAGGTCTGAATAAAAAAGGGAAAAATTTTTGCATATTAAAAATAATCATGTTAAATCAATTACAAGGACTTCTATTTACTATTTAGAATCCAAGAATGATCAGCTTAAAGAGACAATGATAGTAGATACATATGTGTTTAAAAGTTTCTCGATCAGTTATAGCTTGGAAGTTAAAGCATTAATTGTATGAGAAAACATAAACATCACGTAACCAAGAAGGTAAGGGCCTAGGAACTTTGTCAGTGCAAGGGAGCGAGGGAACAGTCATCTAAGTTCTCAATTCCTATTGGAAAGGTCACTTGGGCTGGCATGACTCTAAATAAAGAAGCATCAATACTAATGAAGCACATCAACGAATTAGTAATTACACTACATGTAAAAGCTTTTGCTACCAAAATCTGCACAAACTATTTTGAATGTTTAACACAAAAACAACGTTTCAGCACTTGTATATGCTCATTGATGTTTCCATGCAACTTCAACCCTGGCCTTCGGTTTGAAGCCACTTGTGTTATGCTTGATTATTGTATAGTTTCAGTTCCTCAACAAATGTTGCTTTTTAAGTAAACTTCTTTGATAACAATATTAATATACGCATGAACGTTTTATCATAAATCAGCAACCCCATTAAGTTGCACTTTCAAATGAGTTATATGACATTTATTTGACCAAGTAGAAGATTTCCATATTGAAGTGAAGCTCCCCAAATGTAACTTGACAAGACCTAATTATATATGTGCCTTACCTGTTCGACAATACGATGGGGATCAGTGGCTTGCCTTCTTCTTGCTCGCACTCTAGGGCAGATTGCAAGTGGTTGAGGCCCAGTAGATTTTAAACGGGATAGAAAAAATCCAAACGAGGAAAATTTTTCGCATAGGAGATTTCACAAACGGGTTTGTTGAAATTGAGAGAGGTGAAGGGAGATTATTTATGGTAGATCGCATGGGAGGGAAATAAAAAATTCCCGCAGGACTTAAAAAAAAAAAAAAAAAAAAAGAGGCACTGGACTGAAAAAAGGGTGTTGGAATTGTATTCAGGGATTTAGGGTTTACATCTTTTTTAATATAAATAAAAATTTCACAAAACATCTAAATAATCTCTTAGATCAGTTGGTTAGGATGTTTTGCTTGTACTCCCCCATCCCGTGCTTGAACCAAGTCTCCATTAAACTTGCTTTTTTTTCATGAGTTTTAACAATTAGCATCAACCAAAAATAAAAACCTGTGACTGTCAGCAGAGTCGAACTGGGGTACTGTGGACTTAATATACCACACCAAATTGGTTAGAGCATATAATTGACAGGTCATGACAACAAATGAAATAAAAACGAATCATTATTCAATTATTATTTTTTCAAAACATAAAATTACCGACCGAATTTCCCATGGAAATCTGTGGGTAATTGTTTCTTTTAAAAAAAAAAACTGTAAAATTTTTCAAAGAATTTCGTGGGTGATATTTGATTTATTTTTTAAAAAAAATCTTGTAATATTTCCGACAGATTTTCGTCGGTAAGCCGTCTCTAATTAGCGACGGACTAAATTCTGTCTGTGGGTAATGACAAGTTTTTTGTAGTGTATCCAAACCGTTACAAATGATTTTGTAACATTTAATCTTTAATAGATGTCTTTTCAACTCTTTCATTTATGAATATGAACCTTTTTTATATAACCGCGAATTCATCTCACCCCATGTAATACCCTACAATATTGTTCCCTCACAAAATACTTGTTTACCAGCCTTTCAGTATTCCCAAGATTGTAATCACCAAACCGGAATTTCCATGCCTTGAACTCTTCTCTCCACAATGGTATATATAACTGCACGATTCCATTAAACTTTGTTCAATTGCCTGGCCAATCAAAATAAGTTACATTTTACACACACAATAAGTTACATTTTTCTCTCTACGTAATACCATATTGATAACAATTTATTTTTTGTGTTCATCTGTTTCAATGGTAAATGTCAAATTGTACTCTTATGACAGCAATTTTGTTGTCAAAACCGTGGCATAGAAATGATCTCATATTCATATCTGATATATAAATTAAAAGCACATAAACAAGGGGTGCAGATCTGATTTAAACTTGAAATATTAATATATTTAATCACACATCACATATTCATATACATTAATCACTATGGTCAAATACTTTCTAGAATTTTAAAGACCAATGTGCTTTATTGATATGTCAAAAGCATTGCTTGTGAATATAGAAAACCTTCAACTCTGTCAATAATAAACTGGGCAAAAGTATAGAAAAAACCTTAATTAAATAATTAATTACCAAAATGACATTAGGGCAAAACTATTAACCCATCTGCCCCCATGTAATCGATTGCATGGTTTATATAATCGATTACATGGGGCTAGATGAATTTTTTTTTCATTTTTTGCATTGTGTAATCGATTACGCACTGTAGCGTAATCGATTACAAAGAAAATACACTATGTAATCGATTACACTAGCCAGAAAGAAAATGAATCTTGATTTCGAATTGGATCATGTCCAAACTGATATCCAACTTGTTTTTACCTCTAAATGTGACTTGGGGAAGATATTTTACACAAAAATTAACCACCTACTCCAGGCCTAGTCCATCATTGTCCCCATATCATGTAATTTGTAAAATCAAAGGATCAACCACGGGATGAACAGCCGGTGCATCGTCCTCGTCAGCAGCAGTGCATATCCAGACACCGTGTGCATTCTTCTATATCTTGCACTGCTCCAGTAGTCGCCTCCCGAAAACAGCGTTCTAATGCGTCTGGTCCACCATGTCCTCATTCTCCATCGGGACACCAAAATGGGTCAAAATACGGTGGATCAGATAGGCGAATGGGAGTATAGCATTCTCCTTATGCTTCACCTTAGACATCATCCAACAAATATAATGTCTCCAATTCACCGTCCGGCCGTGACGGATGGCCCACATGACCAGTATATCAACCTCCAACACCCTAGAATGGTTATAGGCCCAAGGGAACACAATATAGGTCAGCACGTAAAAGAGGATCCGTGCATCCACAATCAACTGCTCTACAGTGAAAAGGGCTCTCTGACCCAATGGCCTCCTGATGTCATGGACGGCGACGGCTCGGTCATATCCAGGTAGGTTGACATTGGTATTCCCATCATACAGAATGGTGCCCGCCCCATCAAAATCATATCCCAGTATGTGGGCCCATATGGGAGCTATCATCACTATGTCATGGCCACATACGCGCGACTTCAGGTCTCCGTGAATGTAGCAGAGGTTGTGGTAGAAAGCTCTAACCATATCCTCTGAGTAGAGACTGACGAACTCTGCCAAGACACGCAGATGCGAAGCCTCCAGTAGTGGGACTATGTCAAATCCCTCCTTTGCGAAAAATGGCATTATCCAGTGACTTGGGCTTGATTACGTCTCTATAGGCAAACTTCTCCACGAATATTCTGTGGGATGCAGCATGATTCCCCAACAGATATCCATAGCAGAGATCTTCCGGCTGTGCCTAAGAGCTGGATGTATCACCCTCCCTCCGCTGCTTCGAACATCTCTCAGCCTCAACCTGACTATGAATTCGTCTGCGTGGAAGCATAATGACAATAAATACCTACAAAGAGACAATATAAATCATCAAAAAACATGAAAAAAACACAATTCATGGCATAATCACAATGCAAATGTCAATATCCGTCCACGATCATAGTGTCATTGTCCAAAAAATGCACAATCATTATCAAAATAAACGTAATCAATAACCGTCAACAACGATCCATACAATAACATGTAATTCATGCTTCAACCCCACTGTTTGCTTCAGTTTCAAATGAAAATACCTACTGCCCATTCCCAAAACGTACAAAAACATATATTTAATCTCTCATTTCTTCAAAAAAAACAACCAACAATTCAAATCAATGATCAAAACACTACATACCCAAAAAAAACAAACCCTAATCAATTACATGCACCATATGTTCAGAAAAATGGAGAAAACACGAACAAATTGGCAATGGGTACCGAAAACCTACCGAAATCAACGCAAATGAGAGCAAATCTTTGATTTTTCCTCAACCCACGGCTTGAATCCGCAACTTTCTGGCCGAAAATCACAATGGAGGAGAGTGAGGGAGCCCTAATCGGTTAGAGAAATGAGAAATGAGGGTAAATAAGGCATTTGGCCTTTTTAAAAACTGATTCCGCGATATGTAATCGATTACGGCCCTTGGTGTAATCAATTACATCGCGTGTAAACTGCCATTTTTGCCTTCAAACATTATGTAATCGATTACGCCACGGGACGTAATCGATTACATAATGTGTAACTGCCAATTTTGCCTTCTGATGTTATGTAATCGATTACACTACAGTGCATGATCGATTACACAATGCAAAAAATGAAAAAAAAAAAAAAATACATCTACCCCCATGTAATCGATTACATGGGGGCAGATGGGTTAATAATTTTGCCTCAGTGACATTTTAGTAATTAATTATTTAATTAAGATTTTTTCCGTACTTTTGCCAATAAACTGTCAATAAATTATTAACAACTAACAAATTAAAACACGGTTTCAACTTTCAATGAGGTAAGCTTTTCTTTGTGGATATATAATTGGCTCATCTTAAACTCTTAAAGTACAAAGGGCATAAGTCATCTTTTAATATAATTATTTTATTAGAGAAAATTAAACTCTCGCCAAAGAGAAAATTATAGAGAATTTCCCCCGCTAACTATTAGTATAAGCCATCATCTTTATCTACAACATATTAAACAAACCAAAACAAATAGTTGATGCCTTTAAAGTATTTCAATTTTTTAAAATGCCCCTTCATCAAATTAAATTCTTTTTTTCCAATTCATTAAATTAAATTCTTTTTACTTTATTAATGAAAAATGAACATAATTAATAATGGAGCTAAGTAATCCTTTATTTATGTTAGGGATATTTTTTAGGCAGACACATTAATTACTCTTAGCATTTTGTGAAGTAAATTATGAATAACGAAACATAAAATCATTCTAAAATTATTATTTATAAAATCTAACAAAGGGATTATTAATATTATTTAATCAGTTCCATTTTTTACTTGCGTTTCTCCTTTTAAAAAATTAGTTTATGTATTATTCTAATGTGCGGATATTTTTTATAGGTTAACATTAGTTAACTTACTATGATATCCTATATAGCGAGATAATTAAATAATATTTTAAATGGTAACTTAGATATATATATATATATATATATATATATATATATATTAAGAAAAAGAGATAATGAAAGATGACTAGGAATAAAGAAGACAATAAAGCATGCTTATCTTAACTCCAAAAGTTAATTATTTTCCCCCAAAAAAAAATTGAAACGTTGTAACACCCCATTTTTTTAAAAACGGAATAATATATATTTATCAGAGTCAAGCATGTACTTGAGTAACTGATATTACAACTATGATGTTTCTAGTTAGTCATAATAACAGTACATTTATCCAAATATAATAATATGCATCCAAAAATAGAAATCTCCAGTCCTGTCCTCAAGCGTGCTGTTTACCCCTGCCATCAGCCCTCGATCCTCCGGACCCTGAAGCTAGCTATGGTAAGAGCTGAGGTTCAATGCCCATTGGACCTCAGGTAACGGTTAACCTTATGCTCAAGTAAACAATATATATATGGCAGATATTCATAACATTTATACTAAGAACTTATAAAAACTAAAGACTATAAACTTAAGAACTAGAACTTACCTTTTGAAAACCCTTGCACTCCTTCCTCCTTTTTGCTTCAAGATTCTTCCTCACTCTCCTACTTAGAAATCACCTTCTTGAAGTGTGATTTGGTCTGAAGAAAAATGAAGAGGAAGGCTCACTATTTATAGAAAAATGCTATGGCACTTTGGTAAATATTCCAAACCTAACTCTTCTTAAATTTGAGCCATGGGATCTAGGTTATTTCATCAAGCATTCATCCTAGCCCTCAATCCCATGAAAAACATCCTCCCCCTCTCTCCCTTCTATCCTCTTCCATTTTACAAAATATCCCTTACACATCTTGACTTTAATTACACCATGTGCTTGATAGATTAATATCTAGATATTTGTAGCTTTCTCTTCCTCCTCTCCAAGCAAGAAAACTGTTCCTCTCCCCCTCTCTCTTGGTTGTGTTTTAATTGTCTCACAAAATCAAGAAGAGAGAAGGCTCTCATTGGTTCATTTATTTTCTCATGGATTTAGGTTAATTAGGGGATTTATTAAGGCCATTAGATCTACCTTTATGAAACTTAATCTTGGCCTTTGATTGGAGTTGCAATTGTTGACTTTTCAAAGTTTACTTAACAAGCTTAATTAGTTCCTTAATCAAATGCTTAAAGCTTCTTACTTACAACCATCCTTGGTTACTATAATTAATTTGGAGACTTAAGCTCAATTAATCTCAAAACACTTGGTTCCTATTGGCTTGCCCAAATTGTTGACTTTTGGAGAACACTTAATTAGCCTAATCATGTGTTTAATTCCCCTCTTAGTACAAATATCCTAGGCTTATTAAGTTTTCTAATTAATTCTAAGTAATTATAGTATGACTTGTAATTTAATAACACTCTTTATTCCTAGGATTAATTTTGAAATTCCAGCCCCTTTTCCTTGATGATTTTATTTACCCCTACTTGTGTTGCAATTAATTTCTAAATAATGCAAGCTTAGGTACCTTATATTATTTACTAATTGTCTTAATTCAATTAAGTGTTTTCCTTGCTTATCTTGCTCTTTTTGATAGAAAATTGTTATTATTTAATGTGATTTTTATTTCACATATTATTTTCATACTCCCTTATTGCTTATCTTTGGTTATATTAAAATTAGATGTGAAAATATTAATCGTAGAGTATTTTATGGTTCCTAGTTGAAGATTAGAAAATTTGATTTAGATTTATTAGATTCCAAAGAAAATTCCCTAAAAACATAATAGTAAATCAATTAAAATTTAGAGACAATATACTCTCTTATTTTAATAGGTATTTCTTGCCAAAATATAATACCTAGGAGAAATACAAATTTCTGGGTATTACAAACGTCATTTTCTTCTTTTCAGGGCTAACGTAGTTAATATTCATGACTTCCTCATAAACTAGAAAGACCTCAGTCAATTTTTTTTCTGAAACATTTATATTCTATGCTGCTAGTATATATCGATTTCCTACTTCCTGATCATCATCACCTTCTTCTTCTTCCTCTTGTTTTGGTGGAATTATTCGTTTCCTTCTTCTCCTTCTTCATCTGACACCAGTATTTATGGCTAGGTTAAGTGATTGCAGAATTAAAGTGAGTGATGGTGTGAAGGGTATAGTATTAATGGTGATAGTTCAGATTTTATATACTGGGACGAATATATTGTAAAACATTGTACCAAATCATGGCATAAGCATGACTATTATCGTTGCCTGCAGATTTCTCTTTTCAACCTTCTTGGTTGTTCCTCTTGGTCTCTTGTTTGAAAGGTGAATAATACTCTCTTATACAAAACTACTCCGTTTTCGGACTACAATATAACGTCTCTCGAAAACCCTACATGCATGCATACACCTACACACACGTATATATATTTGCTGTTGTTTTATATGCTGATAGTTCAGATTTAATTTTATATGCTGTTGTTTAACTCAGGGAAAGCCTCAAGGAAATTAACTGGACGGTTCTATTCCAAGCTTTCCTTAGTGGGTTATTTGGGTATCTTTTTGTTACCCTTAACTATATAATTATATGCTTTGTTTTACTACATTATTAGATTATCGCTCTTAACTATATATAATAATGAATACACTTAAACTACGATAGATGACAAACTTAATTAGTTACCACACGTCACTTCATCTCTCTAATTTCTAAACATTAAATGATCATTTCAGGGGATCCTTGCTGCAAAATCTGTTTATTCATTCCTTGACCTTCGTATCAGTATCCTTCGCCACGGCTATAATGAACCTTGTTCCTTTAGCTACTTACATCCTGGCTGTCTCATTTAGGTAACTCTACTTAAACCCATCTTCCCCCTCTGGCCCTCTCCCCGCCCACCTGTGCACTTCTAGGATGTGATGAACTCGGTGGAAACTCAATCCTTGAATTTTGACTTGGTTCAACTCATAATCCTTATAGCTTAAACTTGGTTCCTAAACTTTAATTCACTGCAACTCACTCTCACTATGAGTTTTAAACATTTAAAACCATAATACATCAACTCATTGAACTATATAATATTTTAAATTTAAATTGTAGGGTGCTTTAAGTCAAAGTTCAAAAATTAAATTGCTACCAAGTTTAATAAAACATAAGATTGATCAATTGTGTCCAGTTAAAGTTTAGAGATTGAGTTACAATAAACCAAGTTAAAACTATATGGACAAAATGGATTAATTTTAGTTTCCTTTACAAAAAATTGTCAGACTGGAAAGGATGAATTTAGGAATGGCAGGAGGGAAGGCAAAGATATTAGGGACCCTCACAGGAATCACTGGAGCCATGATCCTGACTTTCTGCAAAGGCAAAAGAATCCAAATCTGGACGACTCACATTAATTTGTCGCCACACGTGGCAGTATCACAAAGCACCTCCAGTACTACTTCTACCATTTGGGGCTGCATGATTGCATTTACTGCCTGCCTTAGTTACTCCTTGTGGTTGATAGTCCAGGTCATTATAACCTTGTGAATTTTCTTTTTTTTTTCTTTGGGTTTTTTCTTTCTTTCTTCAATATCTTCTTCTCCGTTTAACACTTAAAAGCAATTAAACAGGCAAAGATGGCTCGCAGATTTTCATGGCATTACTCGAGGACAGCTTTAATGTCCATCATGAGCTTATTTCAGAGTTTCGTCTTTGCATTTTGCGTTGAGAGAGACTGGAATCAGTGGAAGCTTGGATGGGACCTTAAGCTTGTCACTAGAACTTATACAGTAATGTCCTTCTCCCTCTTTCGCGACTTGTTAATTACTAACTATAGTAACAAGATCGAGTATTAAGCTGAAGGTAAAGGTAGTACTCCTCCCATCTTTAATATAAGATATGTTTACCTAATTTGATTACATTAAAGAAGTTAATTGAGTTAGTCAATGTAACATGTATTTTCTAAAACACCCTAGTCATTTTTCTTAATTCCACCATTCCTCCTTCTCTTTGATTATTTTTGAGAGAGTATGAATATGAGTAAATTATGAAAAGATTAATAAATATGTATGAAAACTATATCTTAAATTTAGGATCGAAATCAATTGCTCAATTACGTCTTATAATAAGGATTGGAGAGAGTAATAAGTTAGACCTAATCATATATACATGACTTGAGTTTGTATCCAAATTGTTATGAGGCCCTCTTTGAGAGCCTCACAACTGATGTGTGGGTTATAAGCTCAAAGGTTCTCTTATTCTCCCAAGAAGTTAGTCTTTTGAGATTGGATTTGGATAAGTGTTCATTACACATATTAACAAAATATAAATCTTTTGAAACCATGGTGAAGTAGGGAAAAAAATACGTGGCAAAATTCGAGCACCAGCAGGGAGAGATGTTCACATTTAGTACCCAACAATACCTCGAATATAATTACCTCCAATAAGAGAATACATATGACTAGGGAAAAAAAATAAAAGGGAAAAAAGGATAAAATGGCGAGTCTTGTCAGTGTGTATACATACTATGTTTGTCCTACATGTGTTTGTGTGTGTGTGCAAGTGTTACCTCAAATGTAATACCCGGATAATTATATTGACAAATAATACCTATTGGAAATAGGTGAATTTGTGGTCTCAAAATTAGTATAATAATTACCTTATTTCCTAAGGTGATTTCTAATGAAATTAGGAGGGATAAAGAAAATTAAGTGTCAAAAAGGCTTAAAAATGCATTTTAGGGTCATAAAACATCCTAAAAAGAATTGTGATAAATTCTAAAGGGCAGTAAAATAATTATTAAAAATTAGAAAGAATATTGTCCTTAATTTAGACAATTTAATAAATTATTTCCTTTGAAAATAAAAAGAAGAAAAATTAAAAAGTATTCTAAAACCAAAAATTGACTCCGTGATTTTTAATATATTACATGGGACATAAAATACCAATGTAAGTAAAATAGTTGTGAGATAATAATTATTACTAATTAAGAAAATTGTCAACAATTAGTAAGTGATTAGTTAAATAATTAATGGCTAATTGTTTAGACATAAATAAAGAAGAAAAACCGAAATTTGTGTGTGTGTGAGATGTGTGGTGTGTGAGTGTTATGAGATGTGGAGAGTTGTGAGTGTGTGTATGTGTCTAAGTGTTGTGCATGTGTGTGTGTGTAGTAGCAAAATAATAATATCTACATATTTATGATTATAATAATAATATAAAGTGAGATATTTTGAAAAAGCAAATAGGATAGAGGAGAATGATAGAAAATAAATCCTATCTCAAAATATATGAACTAAGTATCTAACATAAGGACTTATTATATACAAGTGAATTTTTATCTCAAAGTAGGCTATCTCCGAAGTTATTTCCATAACCGACAGCGGTTGTCCGAAAATGTTCGGCAGGCAACGGAATGTCCTTAATGAGATCAAAAATTTAGATAACCCAGGTATCTTAAAAGAGAAAGAAAAGATCTTCGGGGCTATGTTCCCGGAATTTTGAGATTTCTCAAGATTACGTGATTAGAACACCGAATAGGGACTTTATAGGTAGAAAGCTTCTTGAGCAAGTTGGTGACATCACCTTGGTGACATAGGATGAGGTCAGCATAGTAAGGTGTATGGCCAAGATCTTGCCACCTTAAAGAAGTGCGATCCGACGGTCAGAAACTGATCAGACAAAGTTCAAAGGAATTACCAAAATGCCATTGCCTTTTTCTATAAATAGCCCTTCCATTCTCCTTCATTTTCTCACCAATTCACTTGCCTAGTTCAAAATCTAGAGAGATGTTAGAGAGTGGGAGGAGCTCGGAGGAAGGAGTAGCAAGGTTCTGGGTAAGTTCTTCGGTCCCTAGTCTTAAGATTCTAACTTCATTCGGTAGTTATGGTAGAAATGTTAGTTTGATCTCTTAGTCTTCCAATATGTTGTTGATATCATGCTTAAGTTTAAATATGATATTTATTTCGAAAATATGATGGAGAAAGAGATACGGAAAAATTTTGGAAGATTAAAGTCAAAGTAGCAAAGCTATGGCAAAATTCCACCGACTAATCAAACTAGGGGCAAAATGGTAATCTGTACCTAAAATGCCTGTTATGATATTAAATATTCATATCTGTGATATAATCCTTATAGGATATCTGAAAACACGAACTGTTGTTTTCGCTGTCGTACCGCTGTCAAACGTACCATATTTAAACGAAAGTACCCGATATCGTCAATGAAGGTACGGACACGTATTGTAACTCTAACTCTTATACTGCTTGTATGCTTTATATATGATGAGATGATTCATATAGTCATGGACAAGACTATGTCTTGGGTCATGGACTGTGGCTAAGACAGGGTCTTAGGTCACCTTGTTAAATACATTCAGATTTTAATGTGAAAACGAGTTACAGTCTTGATAATGCCGTATAGATGTTTTCCTAGCGCTGAGGACACGCTCCGGGGCGTGGCACTGGTTTATGTGCAAACTATGTGGACCTTACATGGGCTGTGTGCTATGTAGGTATTATTGAGATATGAATTGATACATGTGCCGTGTGCTATGTATAGTTATATGCTAAAATGTAAATAAATATCTATCATGCATATTGTCATATTTGAGCATAAGGTTAACCGTTACCTGAGGTCCAATGGGCATTGGACCTCAGTCTTAATGAATAGTACAGGGAAGAAACCAGGATAGAGAAGGTGCCGGTAGAAAAAGCCGTGAAGAGGCAGCGGTCGAAGACGAAGGTCGGTAGAAGTTATTAGGACTTAGTTTCTGGCAGAGTATTCTGACACGGATTTAACAAAGTTATTTCGGACCATTTGGTGCTTAAACTAAGGAAGGTTTCATCGGTGGGTTGTCACAGATCACCATAGAGTTGGTGAGACTCCCATTAGATTGAACACCGACTTTGCCAAATTGTCTGATTAACTAATGTTAGGTTCCAAGCCATAGGTCTAATTTAAGACTTTCTTTATCAGAGAAATGTATTCAAATCTCTGTAAATTGTATCACATGAATATTCCTTCGGGATATTTAAAATATCAGCTTATGTCGGGGCATCATTATATGTCTGAGCATTTTATATCAGATACTCATTATCCGAATCTTAGTGCACGTTATCCATTTCCGCATTACTTGAAACTGTAGCACCTCAAACTCCGTTAATTTTCCTAAAACTAAGTGTCGACCAATATGATTTTCGAACCTGGAATTTGGGATGTTACATCAAATAATTCCAAAGGGATAAAAATCTGATGACTAATAATAATGGGGGGGGGGGGTTTAATAAATCTGGTTTTATTGTTTTTGTAGGGAATACTTTCATCAGGGTTGGCATTTTCCATGGTAGCATGGTGTGTGATGAACAAGGGACCTATGCTTGTGGCTATTTTTAATCCTCTCATGCTTGCCCTAACCGTCCTCGCAAGTTCTATACTACTTGATCAAACTATCTATATTGGAAGGTGGGTTTAATTAATAGTGTCATTTCTTCATTTTTTTGCTTTCTTTGAAGATATACTGATATATTCTCAATAATGAATCAAATTAATTACGATTAATTATTGTTAATTAATGTGTATATATATTGTGGTGGTTACGTACGTTGTGCATGCAGTATAATAGGGATGGTGTTGATTGTGAGTGGATTGTATATTGTGTTATGGGGTAAAAGCGAGGAAGCGTCAGAAGAGCATTCAAGAGCCTCTTTTCCATCAGCTCAATCCATCCAAATTACACCTCAAACAAACTCATCACAAACGAGTAGTCCTACAACATGAAACGATTCTTCTTCCAACATTATATTATATTATTCCTTCTTTTTAATTTGCCTCTCTATCCTTTGTGAATAGTACACATTATACTATATTATATTATCTTTATATTTAAGAAATTAATTATTACTTTCTCCCTCCATTTCTTTTAATAAAAAACAACCGCCACACTTACATTCTGTTCCAATTTATAAGAAACATTCTGAGAATTATGACTTAATTTTTGTTTGTTACGTCCTCATTTTGCCCTTATTTAACTTCTCATATTTCTTACTCTCTACCACACATTCACTTTCTTCTACAATCATATTTATTACTCCTATAAAAAAAAGAATTAATTCTCTATCTTCTATAATCATTTTTATTGTAATAATTTCTTTATAATCTCTCTTATTCCCTATCTCCTCATAAATAAGAATATTTTTATCAAAATGGTTACAACTCTTACATATTTATTATCCTTAACCACCGTTTTAATCCTCATATTTTGTCGGCACTGCTTTAATTTCCTTTATCAAAAAAAAAAAAAAAAAATCTACATTATCTGGTTAAGTGTTCTTTATAAAAGGAACAGAGGGATTAAGTAGTTTTCAATATATAAGTAGATTATATTTAAGCATTCCTGAGTTCAATTAGCTAGTTCTCTTAACATTATATTTCTCTAGGATAAAGATAAGAAATTACTACGTAAACTTCAAAATTCTAAAACAGTAATTCCCTACTAAAATGAGTAGTTAATTGTTATATTCTTACAATAAATACTAATACTCTCGTAAGCAATAAGACTAGATTGGTTTACAATTTTAAAGTTCAAATTATATGTTATTATCTTTTTTCTTTTTCTTTTTTTCCATTCACATTGTTCGAACACACGACGTGGTTGTTCCATTAGCCATATGTATTAATTAATCAATTCACCGTTGTTAATGCAACAAAAAACAATTAAAAAAGTCATGATATAATTGCCAAAAAAAAATTGTTCAGTTAATAAGAAAATGACACATGCATAACTCTTCCAAGGTAGATCATGAGTTTAAAACTCACTTGTAATATGAAAACTTTGTTGATGGGCCATCTACAAATACCCTTGTGAGTGCTTTTTGATGACAAAGACACACCTTAACCCCTAATAAACCCCCTAAACCTAATTTACCTAAAAAATTATTGTAAAAATATTATTATATGAATTAAAAATTTTATAATATAGTTTTCTATAACAATCTTACCCTGCATTTCTATGGGATTAGATTCTACTTGAAATATGATAAGTGATGTATTACCCGATAAGCCATTTCTTGGCACATAATTTATTCAAGAAAATTAAACATAATATAAAATAATTATCAGTGATCTATGAACCTTGTTTTTTTTCCCATCTTATCCAGCTATGTATAATATTAAATTATAATACTTTATTATATATTGTAACCTAAATTTTTGGGTATTACGGTTCATGTATCTCAAAATGGTAAATGTCATATTGTCCACTTATGACAGGAATATTCTTGTCAAAGCCTAAGCATAAAAAATATCTTATTTATCTTTGGCATGTAGAGCACCAGGGGATCTTAGTCAAACTTTGCATTATTTGTATATTGAATAACATATCACATATTCATGTATATGTCTCTAATATACTTATCTAATCCTTAATATAACATACATTTACCTATTTTAATTAAATTAAAAAAATTAGTTACGTTACTTAATATAACATATATTTTGTAAAACAAATTAGTCATTTTCCTTAATTCACTTATTCCCTCTCCTTTTTTATTATTGTTAAGGGAGCATCAATAAAAGGTAAATTAGAAAAAGAGTGACCAATATGAAAATATGTTTTATATTTATAATCAAGAATAACTCTCTAAATATGTCTTATATTAGTGATGGGAGTGGATCCTCTACCCATCCACTTTTTCCTCATCCCTCCTCATCCCTCATAAATACCTAAAATGTTAAAAATAAAAAATAAAAAAGGCCCCAACATTTAGAGAAGAAGGGATTTATGAGGGATGAGGAGAAAGTGAATGGGTAGAGGATCCACTCCCAGTAGTAATACTCTTCTATGTATAGTACTACCTCTCATCCTAATTATAAGATCGCGTTGAATTATTCTAGAGAAATTAAAGAAGATAAATAATACTTAATCATATATAATATATTGTATATCTTTAAATTATATATTAGTTGCTTAATCAAACTAATTAGTTTGGAGAAAAATAAAAATACTTTAAAGTAATTTAATTAACTTCTTTAATCTCTTTAAAAAAGTCAACTTGGCTTTATAATTAAGATCGGAGGGAGTAGTTTATTATTAGATAATTTTCATATATATATATATATATATATATATATATATATATATATATATATATATAACTAAAATTGAAATCGGCCTCCTTTATTTATCAATTAATCCACGATCCTAGAAACTAATAATCTTTGGTCCATGTCAACTTGCAATACGTCTTGAAACTTAAATAAATTAATCATATTAAAAAATAGAGATAATGAAAGAAAGGTATATAATATTATATAAAGACAAAGCAAGCTTATAATAACTCCAAAAGTTTAATTACTCTCCCAAAAAGCTTAAAGCCATTATGTCTCGCCTTATTTGCCAAGTTTTCCTGCCTCCCTGATAAACCAAAAAGACTCCTAACCAATTTCTTTTTCCTTCAAAAATTATATATTCACCGTAATTTCTATATACTACAAATAAAAAATATATTTTTCTTAATGGTTGAAAGTAAATTTAAGGATACACATATATGTATATATCAGAAGTCAGAGGTTGAAGAAACATCATGGACATCTGAAGAGCGGCTTCTCTAATATTACTGAGTCCCATCAATATATTGATTTCCTCCTTCCTGCTCTTCTTTCTTTTTCTTCTTGGATCATCTCAAATATGGATAGGTTACTAAGCAATAGAGATAGCGTGAGGGATGGTGTGAAGGGAACATTATTAATGCTGATAGTTCAGATTGTGTATGCAGTGGCGAATATATTGTTGAAAATGGCAGCAAATGATGGAATGAGCTTGACTGTTCTTGTTGCCTACAGATTCCTCTTATCAACCTCCTTCCTTGCTCCTCTTGCCCTATTCTTTGAAAGGTCTTCTACGTACTTTTCATAATTCACACACACTTGAATTCTATTAGGGTTAAGATTAAAATTTGTCCCGAAAGTTTTTGCTTAAAAATGGTGTTGCCCCAGGAGTTTAGGAGTTTTTTTTGGTTCGATGTCGCTCCAAAAATTTCAAAATATAACAATGTTTACCCCCAAAAACTAAGTTGATCATTAACGTTTTTAACAATAATGGGCATGCAACATTGCTCCAACATGTTGAACCCAAAAAATTTTCCGGCCGGACAACTTTTGCTCCTAAGAAATAATTTCTTGAGGCTAATTTGCACATTAATCCATTCTAATATTGTTGCTATTTTTCATGAACAGGGACAGCCTCCAAAATGTTGATGGCATAGTTCTATTCCATGCTTTTCTTTGTGGCTTATTTGGGTATCTTGCTAAGCTTCTACGTATTGTCATTAACTCTTTTACTTCTTAATTCATATTCTATGAAATATATCCCTCTTCTTATATGAGCTAGATGACTAATTTTTAAATTAGTTATTTGTAATTAAAAAAAAAAAGAAAGAGTTGTTTTCCTCAAAGTACCCCTTCTAATCATTTGCAAGGGAAAATACTCCCTCTCAGTGAAAAACTCTTAATACTAGTATATATTATCAACAGGGAGAGTTGAGTAAACAAATTATAAATTTAAGGGAGAAAGTGCATTGATATCTTACATTAAAAAGAAAAACAAACTCATCTACTGGCTTTTACATTTAGGATAAAAATGAGTGTATATTGTAGTTATATAAAGTGCTTCATCTGGTCTTTAATATAAAACATATTTAAATAGTTTTTCTTGGTCTTAAATATAAGATAAAATTTTTATATTTATCATTATCTTCCTAATTTACCCATAGTTATGCTTCCTCACTAATAATTAAGGATGAGAGGTGGAATGACGGAATTTAGAAAAGTGATCAGAACGTTTTAAAAAATACATGTCATATTAAATAATTTAATCAACTTCTTTAATTTGATCTAATCAAATTATGTAAACATATCTTAAATTAAGGATTGGAGGAGTAATTAAAAAAGAAAATTACCACACTTAATGGTTTAATTTCTAAACAAAATTATCATTTTCAGGGGATCTTTATTACATAATCTCTATGCCCAATCCTTGGCCTTGGTATCCGTAACATATGTCACAGCTATGTTGAACCTTGTTCCAGCCACTACCTTCATCTTGGCTGTCTTATTTAGGTGACTCCCACTTAACTCTACTTTATATACACACACGCACCCCTACTCCCTCTAATTCATAATATAGGTCAATTCTGAAAGAATGGTTTAGTACATAATATCAGTTACTTATAAAATAATTAATAATTATTTATCTATGTTGCCCCTATAATTAATATTTAAATATGACTCATATTATTTTTCTCTCTTCCTCAACACCTCATTTAATATGTGATAAAGTTGAAAATTCAATTTAATTTAAGATGAATTTAATAAGTTGACTATAATTTCTTGATTCTGATAAAAAAAATTAGTTAAAATGACTTATATGCATGGAGTATCATTAATTAATCATCAAATTAAGTTGATATTGAAAATCATGTACATCATTATATATATATATATATATATATATATATATATATATATATATATATATATTGAATGCCAGATTGGAGAGGATGAATTTTAGGACAACAAGAGGGAAGGCCAAGGTATTAGGGACATTGACAGGAATCAGTGGAGCCATGATCCTTACTTTCTGCAAAGGCAGAAGAATCCAAATCTGGACGGCTCATATTGACCTGCCAAGCCACGTGACATTATCACATGCCTCCTCCACTGCCTCTTCTCGCTTGTGGGGCTGCCTACTTGCTCTTGCCACGTGCCTCAGTTACTCGTTGTGGTTGATCATCCAGGTAATTAACATGCATGCATGCACGCACGTATGTAACCTCGTACCTCAATTTCCTTTGTTTCTTGTTTCTTCTTCATCGTACAACATACTCTATATATAAGAGCCATTTGAATTTTTTTAAAAAAAGATTATAGAAATTAAATAAGCTACTCAATCATAACAAATGTTGTGTATTCTCATGTTATATATCAATTTATTAGTCAAATAAATTAATTTGTATAAAAACGATCAATATAAATACTTTAATATAACTTATTTAACTTCTCTAATTTTTTTATAAAAAAATTCAACTTACTCTTATATTAAAGACTGGATATATGTTATTGATCTCTGAAAGTTCAAAGCAAACAGGGGAAGATGACGCAGAGATTTCCATGGCAGCACTCAAGCACAGCTTTAACGTGCGCAATGAGCTCATTCCAATCTCTTGTGGCTGCACTTTGCATTGAGAGAGATAATTGGAATGAATGGAAGCTTGGCTGGAACATCAGGCTCCTCACTGTGGCTTTTACAGTAATGTCCTTAATCTTTCTTATTCTTGTTTGCTACTCCCTCCAGATCTCAATATATATTTTAGGAGCTAGTTAGAAGATTTACTTTCATCTCAAATATAAGACCTTCAATAATCCACTTTTTCTGTCAAATTTATAATCTTTTTCTTCAAACTATTCTTATTGATTTTACATACTAATCAGGGAGGTTTCCATCAAAAAGTAGTAGCTCCAATGCAAATTATTTAAGAAGGTATTTTAGAAAACCAACATATTTCTTATAAATAACTGATTTCTTTAATATGTCATAGTTAGTTATCTGGCTCATATATTAAAAAAAGGAAAAAGTATTAAAGAGCCACAAACAAGTCCCACATAAGAAAGAATTGGAGAAAAACATTAATTAAACATGTGTTGAGTTGGTGAGAGATATTAGGCCTCATAATATTCTCTTCTGGCCTTTAATATAAATATATTTACCTACTTTAATTAGATTAATGAAGTTGGTTAAGTTAGTTAATATGATATGTACTTTCTAAAACACTCTTGTCATCTTCCTTAATTCCCTCCTTCTCTCTCCTTAATTATGGTTGAGGGAACATTAAAAAGAGTAAATTACAAAAAGATTGACAAATATGAAAACTATATCTTATATTTAGAACCAAGATCAACTCCCCAAATATATTTTAAATTAAGCATCAAAAAAGCACATATTAAGTGCACCAAATGTATCCTACAATTAAAACTTTAATTTATCTACTCTACCAACATGGTCATGTTTAGTTGAGGGGCTACTTCTTTATATCGTGGCAAATTAAGGTTTGAATTCTCACTAAGGGCCTGTTTGGGATAAAGGTGGTAGAAGTGGTTTTTTTTCTACTGTACTTCTCCTAATGGGCTTTTTTTCTGTTGGATTTTTCCTTATGTGATTTCTGTTTGGGATAGCGATGGCAAAAGTAACTTTTTTCTTGATTGGCACTTGTTTAATATTAAATTTGAAAAGTCGGTTGAGATGAAAAATGACATAAATCTTATTGAGTTATTTATATATATATATATATATATATATATATATATATATATATATATTGTATATTATGTGATAGTTTGAGATACAAAATTAAATTTAAATGTAAATTTGCTAAACAGAAATCTTTTTGAAGTTGTATATCAACTCTGGTAGAAGGATCACATGGTAGACAACACAACCTAGGGCAAATTTTCATGGTCATTTGGTTGAAAAAAAAAAAAGTAAAAAAGCCACTGTGATGATGTGGAGAAGCTCCAAAAAGTAGCTTCACCCATTAGCCAATTTTTTTAATGAAGTCCATCACTATTTGAAACCTTCAAACAGACTTTTTACTTGTTTTCACTGCAATGCAACTGGGTTTTTTTTTTTATTGTCACTGGACTTTTGCATGATTTTACTGCCATGTCAAACAGGCCCTAAGAGAAGTAACATTTAACGTCAAACCGTCATGCTGCGAAGAGAATATTCTAATAGAAGTATGCACGTGCTTAATTTTTATTTTTTAAAAAAGAAAAGATTTTATCTACTTTTATCCTATCAGGCGTGCCAAAAGAGGCCTTAAATTATGTATTTTGTAGGGGATATTGACGTCAGGGGTGGCTTATATCCTAATAGCATGGTGTGTGATGAAGAAGGGACCATTGTTTGTGGCCATTTTCAATCCTGTAATGCTTGTGATCGTCACCCTTGGAGGTTCTTTCATACTTGACGAGCCTCTCTATGTTGGAAGGTGAATTTATTTTTATTTAATCATATATATATATGTTATATTGATGAAGTTAGGGGATCAGATCAATCATAAACAAAAAAAAGATGTATATTAAAGGGTTAAGATCTAGCATATTATCATATATTCTGGGTGAGACTCAATATCATAAACTTACTTTTGATTCATCCAACAACTTAAACTTAAAGTGTTTTTTTTTCCAGTAATACCCAATATATATCCTAAAGTATTTATAGTGCAATTTTGCCGTTAAAGTATTTTTCTCAATAGCAATGAGCACTCTAAACTTAAGATACTTTCTTGCTACAAGAAAAATACTTTAAGGAGTTAAATGCCCAAAAAATACTAAAAAATATTAAGATACTAAATACTACTAAAAAAATACTTTAGGCCAAGTGTTGAGTGGACCACAAATTAGATTAGGATACAAAGTAGTATATGAAAAATATTTCAGGGTAATCAATACAACTTAACCCCATATTAAAATGGGTTTTAATTTACTTATTTCATAATTCATTTAAATTTTTAGAACCTTTTTAGGGCAAATGATGTTACCTTTAGCGTATGTTTGGTATGAGGGATTTTGAGGAGGGGGGCAAATTTTATGAGTTGGATTTCAAAAAAAAAAAGATTGGAGAAGATGGGATACAAAATTTTAATAAAGAGAAAATGTTAAATAAAAGAGTAAAAAAGATTAATTAAAAATTTTTAACCCCACTTCTTTAGTTATTTTAAATCCAACTCAAAAAAAAAAAAAAAGTTCTCCTCCCCTCCTCTCATATCAAACAAGCCCTTAAATTAAGCTTGGAGATATGACATAAATGAATCATTCTCTTAAATTTGGTACCTATATATATATATAGACACACACATACTTCTTTTCTTTCTATATTAAATCATTTAATTTTTCTTTGTTAGCACTATTAGCTTTTAGATTAGGGTTAACAGTGCTAATAGAGTAAAGTTATAAAGGCTAACAAATCTAAATTAAAATATTTAATAAAATTTTAAAAAATTTGATATTACTAAATTAAAAGTTGAGTGAAATTAATATGGTTACACATGTAGAATAGTCTTCCCTAATTAATATATATGTACATAATTAACTGTGGTAATTAATTTTGCAGTGTGATAGGGATGGCGTTGGTGGTTTTTGGATTGTACATGGTGTTGTGGGGGAAGAGTAAGGAAACAAACAAAGAGGCACCATCAGAGCAATCGAGAGACTCTCTTCCAAGCGATGATGATCAGTCCATCCAAATTTGTGATAAACAACTTCATATCGATTCCATTTCTATGGAAAAATCCAATAATTTGGTTCAGTCTAATCTAACCTAAAGTGGTTTGATCCAGTCTAATCCAAACTAAATAAGCAATAAAATAAAATCAAACCAAATCGGACAAGACTAATTGATTGGGCTGGACTAGGTTTCAGTCTAAGGGACCAGACCACTTGAACTGGTCCGGTCTTGTCCAAGCCAATTTTTTTTTTAAAAAAATATTTTTTATAATTTAGAAGTTACTTTTTTTTTTAATTTAATGTTGTTGGAGTTTTTTTAAGGATTCATAATTAATTTTTACTTTTTTATGATGACTTTTATATGATTATAGGTGTTTTTATTATCTTAATTGTATTCATCATGTTTAAATCATTTTTTCCAACATATTTTTTTATTGTTGTTTAATGTTGTTGGATATTCTTAAAGATTTATGAAGTTTTAGTTTTATGTGACTTGTTTCATATTGTTATAGTTATTCTTATTATCCTAATTGTGTTTAATAAGTTTAAAATTTTCATCTCAAAGAGGGAAAAAAAATTAAATTTAGGTCCTGGACTATCTGGACCATTCCAAGGAGTCCACCAAACCCAGTCTGGTTTAGCCTAACCTTAGGTTCGTGCTGGATCAAATTAGACCTCAGGCTGACTTATACAGCTTGATGTCCTTTTCAAACCACATTTCATGTTGATGTCAAATATGGTCTAGTTCATATTCATCCCTGATTATCCAAAAAAAAAAAACCACCTAGCTAGGTAATTGTTATATAATGCCTTTGTAATTAAATATAGTAACTATTATATGGAATGTGTATATGATGCACTTGTGTATATAGGGGTCTTCATTAGGATTAAATTTTTATATTTCCATTTAAAAAAAATAGTTGATTAATTTTTCAATTTAATCTTCTAATATATAATCTTTTATTATCAAAATTTGAATTTTTATTTTGCTCTCCCCAATGACATATAGACTAGTATTAGTCTCCATTTTGATATCTAATTTAATATTCTTTTAAAAAAATATCTCTCTTAATTAACACAAATGTTTATATGGAATTTTTTCCAAATTTAAAATAATAATTGTAACATAAAATCCTTAACAAAATAAAATATAACTTCAATAGGCATATCTAGCATCCTAGTCTGGGTGGTGTAGTTGGTTATCACGCTAGTCTCACACACTAGAGGTCCCCGGTTCGAACCCGGGCTCAGACATTATTTTATTTTTTTATATTTTAATTTAAGCCCAGCCCAAGTTGTGAGAGCACTTTGATTTACATTACAGGCCCAAGATGTGGGAGCACCGTAAAGAAGGTAGGGAGAGGGGTAGGTAATCGTAGGCTCATAAAGCAGCAGGCTAGGTTCAAGGTTACTTGAAGCCTGAAGCGACGTCAAAGTCAGACTCTGACACGCTTAAGGACCGGCAGGTCTCACGCCTGCAAAGCCAACAGGCCGGGTTTTTCTCATCATCGTTTTCTCATCATCTTTCATAATCTCAAAATCATATTCATCTAATCAATATAATACTACCTTCGATCCTAATTATGAGACATAATTAACTTTTTTTAAAAGTATTAAGGAAGCTAAATAAATTACTTAATCATTTCATATGTTGTGTATTACTAGATTATATATTAGTTTATTCATCAAATTAATTAGTTTAAAGAAAAAAAATAAAAATAAAAACACCCTAATGTAATTTAATTAGCTTCCTTAATCTCTCCAAAAAAAGTCAACTATATTTTATAATTAGAACTAAAAGGAGTATTATTTTAATTTTTCTTTTTCATTTTCAATCAACGAGCCAGATTGGCTAATGAGAAAAAAAACCAATAAGGAGATATTCTTCCATAATGTGGGTGTTATCTTTATTTCATGGCCTCTCCATGTTGTTGGTCGCTTTATTTTTAATTTTTTAAAGTGATATTTTAGTCTAAAACATAAGATTCATGTCTATGGTTCCTAAAAGTATTAAAATAAAGTAATACTACTTCTTATTATTGGAAAATTAACGTATTAATCTCAAGTTTTTTATAAAGAGGCAATGTTAATTTTATAAGAGTATAAGATAAGATTGTTATGTTTTTAAAACTTTAGGATGACATTTAATCTAAGTAAACTTTTAGAGAAACTTTTTTTTTTTGGGCAAATACTTTCATAGTAAATTTTCACTTTAACCTTCGTTTTTTTATCATATGTTTTTTTTTATTTTTTTCATATGATTCTTAATCAACTCCATGTAATTATTTTTATTTTTTCAATTAGTCACCTTTGAAACTATTCTCTTTGGTCTTTAATATAAGATACGAACTAGCAAATGTATTTGATTTTTCTTACAAGACACTTATTTGTTTTCAAAGAGTATTAATTATTTTTTTCCATGTATGCCCATAATTAATAATGGTAGTGGGTGAGTGTAATAATTAATATAATATTAAAGTTTAGTGCAATTATTAAAGGTAATATTAAAAATTACTTAAATTTTATGACAACTTTATTAACTTTAACTGTTTTTATTGATTTCTGAATATTGTTAATTAATAATTTATAATAAAAACTAGAGAAAATACATGAATCCGGTTAAGAATCTAACAAAACTACATGGATCTGATAAAAAAACAGGAACTCAAAATTTAGGTGAAATTATAAAAATTGAATTTCGATGAAATTGTCAGGACTTGTATATTAATTTTTTTCAAAATTTAAATATATTAACTAATTTTCTCATTTAAACGATAAGTTCATTTGTCGATACAATTTATTTATGTGGGTATCCCTGCACTGTTCAAAATAATATTCACTTTCAAGCCGCCTGCATCGGCAGGAAATTTTTATTTTAAATTATTGAGTTTTTCAGGACAGCACGCCATTATATACATAAAGAACAAAATAAATTTGATTATTTGAAATGTGTTGCGGAAATTTTAATATTTGCTATTATAATAATTATTGTAGATGTAATCATCCGAAGTCTTACCATTTCAGACATATTGCATTCATGTGAAATCATCTCAATAATTGGTGACATTTAATTGGAGCATGAAATTAAAATAATTTTCCCTTTTAATAGATTGAGTAAATTTTAAGTAATTAAATTTATTAAGTACATCACTTAGGCATATTAAAAGATAAACCCTGTCCCACTTAATTACACAAACCAATTATACGATTACTTTCTGTTTAAGCTAGTTTTATATAATTCCTATTCTTATTGTATTGTATTTGTATGATCTGAAATATAATATTTTGTTATTATATGTTGTTGGGCTTAATTATTACTACGAATTAGTAGAGTTTACCTAACTATCTAATTTTTAGTCTTTTTTAAAAGAAAATTAGCTAATTTTTACTTTGTATCACTGCCTCATTACGAGAAATTGACAAATACATATAGATGAATAGGTTAGGTACATAACTTGACCCCAAAAAAAAAGTTAAGTACATGACTATGACATTATTAGTTAATGAAATTCGTTGTACCAATATTTTTGCGTTTTATATACCAAAAAAATATTTTCACGTTTTTTTTATAAGTAATTCAATGTATGTAATTATATTATGTAATTTGAGGATACTTAAACTTTTTAAATTTTTGTAATTTTGAAAATGGAAAATCTTAATCAAATCCAGTCGAAATAACAAATTCTAAATTCAAGCATGCACTTCCAACAAACTCTTAATCGGCCTTACAGGTCTAATTAAGGATTTTTGAATTTGGTGATTTTGCCTATGTGCCCTTTTCTCTTTCAATGTATATCTTTGCATCTGCATTCACCATATGATATTTTTTTTGTAAGAGGTAAATATTTGAAAAGAGTTTTGTTTCAACTTATAAAAAAAATACTTAAAAAACACTTGTGAGAAGTTTCCAAATGGGCACATAGCAAAACTATTTTGGTTATTTAAGTTTTTAAGGTAAGTTATTTATTTTATAAAATCACTTAGGTAATTTAAATTAAGTTATTTTCAATAAATTTTCTTCATGAAAGTTATTCCATGTATTTTTTTTTCTTTCCAATGAGAGTAATATTGTACTGATTTGTGAAAACTATATGGTTTGGATTTCAAAAAAGTTTTGATTTTTGATAATAGATGACTAAATATATATATAGAGGATGATAAATAACCTCTCAGATTTGTTAATTGGTTGTTATAGGAATTTAAAACTAATTTTTATTTTAAAAATTTAGGATTTTTGTCCTATAGGATGTTTTTATTGGTCAAATGTGGGTTAAATAATTTATTTGGGTTAATAAAAATATTATTGAAATTTTAATTGATTTAGTTTTGAAATTTGAAGGTCTGAACTATGATTTCTAAAATTCATAAGTCTAAAATGTCATTTTTAAAATTTGTAGGACAATTGTCATTTTTGAAACTGAAAGAACTAAAAAGTCATTTTAAAAATTTAAACCTCAAAATGTTATTCTTAGTTTTCATGATAATAATATATTATTACTAAAATTTATATATTTTGAATTATATCAAATTATAAGTTATAATTTTGATTATGTGGAGTTTCGAAGGGTTATTAATAGTTAGTAAATTGATTATGATAGACTGATTTTAGTTTGTATTTGAGCTCTTGGATTATGAGCAGTGGCTAGTCCCCTTGATTTTTTTTAAAAAAAAAGTATATATAAGGAGTCATCTTTCTTTATTTGCGGCTTATTTTAATATTTTGTCCACAAACACACAAACCCCGTAAGAGAAACTTATTATGTATGACTTGTTTAACTTTTAATCTCAATATATAGTAGTTTCGCATAATCTTGACTTGTATTTGGTCCTTATCTGTTGAGTTTGAAATTGTCATATGTTAACAAAATATAAGGAGATATTTGCTTGTATATACAAATTTAATAAGTTAAGCTTGTTTGATTCTATTGTATTTCATTATTTGTATTTTAAAAATCTAATTAATACTTCCCCGGTCCTAAATATAAGACATATTTACTTAATTTAGATAGATAAAAAAATTGGTTAAGTAAGTTAATTTGACATGTATTTTCTAAGACATCATAATCATCACCTTCCCTAATTTTTTCATTCACTATCTTTCTTGATTATTGTTAACGAATATGAAAATCATGTCTTATATTTATGACAAAAAATAACTCCTAGATATGTCTCATATCATAAATCAGAGGGAGTAATTTGTTAGAATATACATAATACATTCTTGGTGAATTAGGGCTACTCAAGCCCAATGTAAGTGGGGGCTATTATGTGATAAATTTCTTTCAATTTTTTTTTTATATATATTAGGTCTGTATTGTATTTCAAGTATTTTAATTTATGATATAATATTTTTTATTTTCGCCCACCATCATTAAAATTCCTAGCTCCACCACTGATTAGAAGCAATGTGATAATAATTGGCTTTAGTGAAAAATAACTACTTTCTGCTTGTTATGTGTATTAGTATGTTATTTCTGAGTATTTTGTAAAATGATTATGAGAATGAAAATATATGTGGATGTCAACTAAATATACCAAAGGAATACTTTGAAATTGTTATTGAGATAGAAAGCTATTGATATTGTATGTTTTATATAATGCACTTTTGTTAGTTTCTTGAGATAAAATAGTATTATTATTTTAATGATTATTGAAACGATGTATTATTTTAATAAATCTAATTTGAAACTATACTCGTGATTTGGAACTCATATATATATGCCCATATTATAATTGTTTGTCATTTATGCATATGAATGAATGTGGAGTGGTGATAGATGTGAAGCAGTGATGGATGTGACGCGGTGATGGGAGTTTTGTGTATGAATACCATGTGGTATATCATAACTTGGTGCATAATAGATGATTTTGACATTCTTAGAGCCTTTAGTATCACCCTTATCCTTTGGTTGGGTTAAGGGTTAGCTCAAGGGATAGTGACACCTCCCTGGTTTCATCAAAAAGAGAAGAGCCATAGTCCAATCATAACAAGCTAGGAACCTTGGCGTGATGACACCTCGGTTGGAATAATGTGTAACCTAATTAAATGGATGAATGATTTGTTAGTTATAGTTCCAATCAATAGTATAAGGGTGGTTTGGGTAGTAAGGATGGTCAATGTATCAATATTTTGTTTATTATGCTATATATGTGAGTTATGATATGAAATCTGATTTGTTATATAATTAAATTGTTCCACTTGACATCTCATGAGCATATATTAGTATTTATAATAAGTTGGATTGATGGTTTCCAACATTTTTCAGGTGATAGTTCTCAAGTAAATCCATAACAAAAGATTTCAGAAACTTCATCTATTTCTACTAATAGTAATACTTCCATCTTTTTGGTATATGTTGTATTATTGTATATTATCAAATCAGGGCTCTTTTTGTATACCTTAATATATTTTGGATATTTTGATAAATGATGCAGATTATTCAGGTATAGAGTTAGGGCCTAATGAAGTCCAAAACTCAACTTGTGCATGAAATTTTTTTGATGAGTGGTTGGATCAAATAAATTTGAATTAACTAAATTTCATCCTATCAATCAACGTAGAGTTGATCAAATGGTGTAAGATCTTGTTAAATTTCTCTGAGTCATGAGTTCAAATATCATAGGAGATATTTGGATTAGGAGGGAAAGTCATGAACACCGAACCGGATACCGAATAATATCATAAAAAAAAATCATCCTCTAAAAAAATGAATTAATTAAAATTCAACTTAATTTTGAGATATTAAACACTCTGGTAAAAAATCTACCAATAAAGGATTAAATTAAAATTAAGATTAAGATTAAAAATCCTATAATTTGCGAATAGACAGGGAAAAAACAAATCCGTAGAAACAGATTGCAATGCTGGAGTGAGTCAAGCGTGGACGGTGGTACTTGTTGATCCTGCAATTTGTCCATTACTTGAAAAATGCAAGCTTTGTTCGTGGAGTCTCATGGAAATGGAAAAAAAGTCAAACCCGCTTTGGCCATCAGCATTCATTACCATGTGGGTATATTAAATTAAATCCGTTCAAGGAAAAAAAAATATAATCTTTTCCAATGTTTTCAAGTTAAATCCGAGGAATATACACTCAAATAATGATATCCCATGTTAATAAATTAATTAATTATTAATAATTCAACTTCTTAATAAATCATATAGCTTTTCTCTCCCCTTGGTTCGTGAACTAGATTTAAGGCAGCATTGGAGTCCGGGTATGAGAGAGAAAGAGAGGAGGGAAAAAGAAAAGAAGAGAATGAGCTGAGAGAGAGAATGGATCTCTATTCGGTGAAAGAAAATATATTTTATGATTTTGACCAAAAGGCTCTTGAATCTCTCTTTTTCTCGTTTGATACTGCTTTTAGGTTTCATCTCTGCAAGTGGTGATTGTGCTTCACCCACAGATCTATTCAATCTGGGTATGTTCATCTTCCTACCCCAAGTTTTCTTTTTCTCTTTCTTTTCAACTCGAACAGTCTCTACGGGTTTTTGCTTCGAATTTGAACTTCTTTCTTTTGCCAACTGGTGTTTTGTTGAGAATGCTCGGCGAGGACACTTGATTTTTTTTCTTCTTCCTGAGTCCTTTTTTTTTTTTTCTGAGAAGTGAATTTCTTACCGGAGGCAAATCTAGAATGCGATTGTGGGTTTTTGAGCTAAAGAGAGCTTTTGAGTTTTGAGATTTCTGATTCTGACATTTTCTTTAGATTTGCAGGTAAATATCGCCTTTTGGTCCTGCCGTGGAGATTTTAGATTTTTAGCAGCTTAAGTTACATTTACATCTAGGTCTTCAGAGGTAGTATCAGTCTCTCCTAAATCTCTTCTACTTGAGCTTTTTTTTTTTTTTTTGGGGGGGGGGGATAGCCTAGAATATAGAAGATGTGGAAAATATTGTTGATCCGTAATTGCTTAATTTGACTTGCGTAACAGTAGCTCTAAAATGTTTATTTTTGGGAAATAATTTGTGTGCGCAAGGACAAATCCTTTAAAAAAAAAAAAAAACCCTAACAGGAATTTAGCTCCGGGGTTGCATTTGAAGATAAAAGAATAAGATAACAACATTTAACACTTTTACTTCTGTGTTTGTTACTGTCATCAAACTTATCTTCTATTGAGATGTTTGATGATAATGGGTTATTCCGACATTGACTCCTGAAATTTTACTTACCTCTGTTATTTGACTCTTCGTTTGAGTATATGGATTTTTAAATGGAGATTCAAGATTTTAAAATGATGATCAGATGAAGTGATGGTAGTTAACCTGGATTCTGAATTATAAGTGATTATATTTGATAAAAAGATGAACGATAGAGTAAGATTAAAGTTATTTATTTTTGTGTTGAATTGAGTTTCTTTTCTGTGGCAGCCATATGTGCATGGTGCTCATATATAGTCTACCAGAAATTCTTAGAAGAGATATATAGTAGTTGTCTTTCTGAGACAGTGCTGCAAGATGTCATTCCGAAGCATAGTTCGTGATGTGAGGGATAGTTTTGGGAGCTTATCTAGGCGGAGTTTTGATGTCAGGCTGACTGGCCATAACAGAGGAAAGTCTCACGGATCTTTTCAAGATTTGCATGATCAGCCTCTAGTTATCCAAAGTAGCCGCTGGGCAAGCCTACCCCCAGAATTGTTGTATGATGTTATTAGAAGGCTAGAGGAGAGTGAGAACACGTGGCCTGCTCGAAAGCATGTCGTTGCATGTGCTGCAGTTTGCCGATCTTGGAGAAATATGTGCAAGGAAATTGTGAAGTGCCCAGAATTCTGTGGAAAGCTTACTTTCCCTGTGTCCCTGAAGCAGGTTTGCTTCTTAACTTCTGCATAACTGATTGACCTGTTTTGGTTGACACATTGGTTACATTTCTGTGGAAGTGATGCTTTTGGTTGAAGCAAAAGCCTGATTTTTTTATATTTATTTTTTGACCTTTCAGCCTGGACCAAGAGATGGAATGATTCAGTGTTTTATCAAAAGAGATAAATCTAACTTAACATACCACCTTTTCCTTTGTCTCAGCCCTGGTAAGCCTTCCTTTGTAAGTCTAATATCAAGGTTTTTGACTCAACATGATCATGAACTGCTTTGAAGCAAACTCATTCTGTTGCTCCTGCCTAATACTTAAAATGCCATTATTTGGTTTCAGAAGCAATTTTAAGTATTAGGAGTGAATGTGTCTTATTTATCTCATGTTTTAGTACGTGTAACATTCTCTCTTCTATCGGCAATCATTCATGTTACTGACATGAGAATCAGAGATGGCTTGAATATGTCTGCATTTAATGCTATATTAAATTAAATGGGAAGTATATTGAATTTAATATTTCCTACCATATGCTATCGCATGCTGAACTCATTGCATATGCCTTTTCTTTCCTTTTCTTCAATATTTTTCTTTCCCATACTCTTTATTGCAGCTTTGTTAGTTGAAAATGGAAAATTTCTCCTATCTGCCAAGAGAACGAGAAGAACAACTTACACAGAGTATGTTATTTCCATGGATGCTGACAACATCTCCAGGTCAAGTAGCACTTACATTGGAAAGCTAAGGTTAGTTCACTACTCTTTCAAGGGTTTAGCATCACCAGGCTATTCTGTTGAAAACCCTTTCCTTAACTTTTACATAAAATGATGTTCTAATGGATTTAACCCCATATATGATAAAATTGGTAATATTAAAAAATCTGTTATCATGCCTTGTGAGTTATGACTCAAGAAGATTATCTTTCATTTGGATACTATCTTGTGTATAAAGGGAAGTTTAGGATATTTTAATTGTTGTTTTCTATAAATTCCTTGCCAATTTTAGGATATCTTAATATGTTTATTAAGCATTTATTGTTTTGATTTAAAATTGTTGGTTCTGCACATTGATCAAGAATTTCCTTTTACTTCCATTTCAGATCAAATTTTCTTGGCACAAAATTCATTATATATGATACACAGCCACCATATACTGCTGCTCAAATACCGCCTCCTGGGACCGGGATGACGAGCCGAAGGTTTTACTCCAAAAAGGTCTCACCGAAGGTCCCATCTGGTACCTACAACATAGCCCAGGTGACATATGAATTGAATGTGCTGGGCACACGAGGCCCAAGGAGGATGCACTGTATTATGCATTCTATTCCGGTCTCTTCACTTGATATGGATGGCACGGTTCCTGGACAACCAGAGCTGCTTCCTTGCACCCTTGAGGATTCGTTTCGCAGTGTTTCCTTCTCGAAGTCTCTGGACCACTCTATCGAGTTCAGTAGTGCACGATTTTCTGACATTGGGGCTGCATGCAGCAACGATGACGAGGATAACAAGATGAGGCCCTTGGTTCTGAAAAACAAACCTCCGAGATGGCATGAACAGCTTCAATGCTGGTGCCTCAACTTCCGTGGACGGGTGACAGTTGCTTCTGTCAAAAACTTCCAGTTGATCTCTGCTACCCAGCCAGCTGCTGGCGCACCCACACCATCTCAGCCTGCCCCACCAGACCATGATAAGATAATTCTGCAATTTGGCAAAGTTGGGAAAGATATGTTCACCATGGACTATCGATACCCTCTATCTGCTTTTCAGGCTTTCGCTATATGCCTGAGCAGCTTTGACACCAAACTGGCTTGTGAATAGACAATCAAATCATGAATCAAAGCCTGATATGAGAGATGGTATCATTCCCTTTTTCTTTTTCTCTTATTTTTCCTTTTCTTTTACCCTCTCATTGTGATCAGAATAGGCCATTGTTGTCGCCCTCTGTTGTATTATGACTCCATTGTTGTATTAGTGCAAGCCCTGATGATGTAGTAAGCCGGGTTTTTAGATCATTCTTAACTCCAAAAATGTTTCCTTCCTTCTTTAATATCTGGTTCTCTGCGAACAATGTATCAGAAATTGATTTTAGGTTGTGGTTGGTTCCTTGGTAGTCCTGATGATGTGAATGAACACTCTTGAATATTAATGTAGGCTCGCTAATCACTGTTTGTCACATTATTTCAAACATCCTAATATTTAGCTTTTATTTTTTTGCCCTTTTTGTGAGTCTTTAACTGACATATCAGGAAGTTTCAAATTATGATCAAATAAATAATGCATGGGGATACATTTGTAGAAGTTTTAAGTGTTGAGATAGTTCTTGGAAGTTAATGTGGTTTGGAAATTGATGTTGTTTGGATGGAAATTCATGTAGACTTGCTAATATCGTGCAGATTAAGTCATTGAAAATTTGTTACAGTTGAAATGGACTGTTCTTCGTGGACAAAATCTAGGCTGTTTTTATTTATTCGCTTTTTTATATTTTAATATACTACAACAATCAATTTTTTATACACTCCTCCAGTTTATAAGAATTTTTATTTATAAGTTATATCATTAAATTTTTATATAAATGTATAATTGTTGTGTATGTTGTTATTTTTTTTTTTAGAAAAGATGGATATTAAATTGGGTGAAGTTGACGATTTATTAAAATTTTAAAATAAGTTAATGAGATTTAAGATTTTTCTTAATGAAATGTTGAAAGTGGCCGGTAAATAGGATTATATAACTGTGTATATATATATTACTTTAAAGTCTCTTGTAATGCATTGTCAAATACTAAGTAATACATTGAATATGTTTTAAATTGATAGTATTTTTCAGGTTTGCCTTATTTTATTTTTCCTCTCTATATTTGAAAATCATCCTCACATCTTTTTTTCTCTTTCTAACTGAAATTAAATAAGGATGTAATTAAAAAAAACGATCATTAATAAACTTACAAGTAACTTATATTTAGGATCAAGCTTTTCTTATACAAAGTGACTTATAAGGACTGCAGTGATAGCTTCGCAATCTTGTACAGTCCTTATTATAATTATAATGTTACTTTAACTACTTCATCAAAATCAATAAAATGTGTTCAAGTCATCAATTTTAACTAAAAATCGAAAAGAACTTTTAAGTTTACCTATATTTAACATCATAAATTAAATATAACAAATCATAGAAGTTGTAATTATATACTTTCTTCGAATTTAAATATAAGATAAAGTTGACATTTTTTTGGAGAGGTTAAGAAATTTAATTAAATTAGTTTAGAATATTATTTTTCTTTTTTTCTTTAAACTAATTGTTTTGACTAATACACTATATATAATTTAAAGATAGGATTAAGATGCAAAAATACACATGAGATTTTTTCTTAGGAGCGCCCATGTGCTTTTTTTTTTTTAGCAAAAATACACACGTGGTTACCATTTTGGAGCAAAATTCATATTCCACCATTAAGTTACTGTTCACCATGATAAGAAAGAAATAAATGAAGTGAACAGTAATATAATGGTAATGAACAGTAACTTAACAATGGATGTAATTTTTACTCCAGAATGATAACCACGTGTATATTTTTGCTATAAAAAAAAACACGTGGTGCTGAGCACTCCTAGGAAAAAAGCTTATGTGTATTTTTGCACCTTAACCCTTAAAGATATACAATATCATATGATATAATTAAATAACTTATTTGACTAAAAAAAAGTTAACTCTATCGTACTAAGAGGAGCGGAGGGAGTATTAAAAGTAGAGCAATTAACAGATCACAAACGCCGTTATACCTCTCTGAAACTTCCGTCTGAACCTTGATGGTGAGGTCCAGGTCGTTGAAGGTGATGACTAAAACGACAGTCACTTCCACAATGTCGATGTCGTTGAAGCCTTCAAGGAAGGGAGCCTCCATTTTAGTAGGTTGTTAATCCTCGAAAGAGATCCTGATAGCAAAGCAGCAAACATGAAACGACAAAATAAAAACAAACCTAAAAACCAGGTAAATATCCTGATAAACATAGTCTTTATTTAATCGCTCTTCCATTTTCGCATTTGTGGACCGAGCACTTCTCTTAATGTCGGATCCCCGAATTCAACTTTTAGTTTCTAAAATCCAAAGGCTGTTAAAAAGAAAGGGGAAAAAGGGGGAATTGGTGCAATCTTGTTGAAGTAATCAAAATGTAGTACTTTTGCCCTAGCTGTCATATAAAATTAAGTTTGATTGTTACCTAACATGTGGCACTCCAGTCCACATGTCACATAATTCACC
Source organism: Acacia confusa (assembly GCA_037074495.1). Lineage (NCBI taxonomy): Eukaryota > Viridiplantae > Streptophyta > Magnoliopsida > Fabales > Fabaceae > Acacia > Acacia confusa. The sequence goes on along the minus strand of CM073504.1, from coordinate 5,854,573 downwards.
ACCTCAAACTCTGTATGTTTCTAAATTTGTCATTAGTTGTTTTAAACTTGTGATTACTAACAAAAAAAATGCTAAATTGTACTTTCATGTTTAGAATTAATACCATCCATATTCCTTGAGATTTCACTGCAATTTAATGATTTTGATAGACTTAATTACCATTAAATATGTTCATTGGGATTTGGTTACAATTTTCACTTATTATTTTTATATAAATGTATAATTATTTTTTATTTTTTAGAAGATTTATATAAATAGGATAAAGTTAAAAATTTATCAAAATTTTAAGATAGAGTTAATGAGATTTTTTTTTAATTACATGTTGGAAGTGAATGTTAAATAGGAATAAACAAACATATATATACTACTATGATTTTTATTATAAGTCACTTATAACTCATTCTTACATATTAGGAAATGCTGGGTAACCAGCGAGTATTTAAGTGTCACTCAAGTGGCAACTTAATAACTCAAGTGACTTGATACAGTTCATTTATAAAAACAACTAGTTACCATCAGCTACTTTGCGAAAATTTGTGCATCAATCGAGTGCCTCATTGTTAGAGCTGGGAAAACGGGCCAGACTCATCAGGCCGGCCCGTTTAAGCCCTGACCCTTTAAGGGCCGGGCATGAAAAATGAACAAGTTATTTGAAATTAGTCTTGGAGGACTAGCCCTGACGGGCCTCAGGCTTAAACGGGTCAGCCCTGGAAGGCCTTGAATCGGCCCTGTAGGCCTTTTTCATTATAACTTTTTCTTTTTTTTCCTTTTTAAATTTATTAATTTATATATATTTTGTATTTGTTATAGAGTAATTTATCTATTTAACTACAAATACATAATAACTATACTCTAATTTTATGATTTGATTTATTATTTGTTGCAAATAAAGATTATGAATGTGTTCATGATGCGGGAGAAGAATTTCATGATATTATTACTCATGAGCTAGAGGCTACTACTTAAAGTAAAGAACAATCAAATGTCGTTAAAATCTATGATAGTGACGAATATGACGACAATAATAGTCATTGTACTAATGTCACTTATGATATGTTTTTTTATGTTTTATGTGAGTTATTTGTGAATATAGTTTGCTTTTGATTATGAATTAGTGACTATGCTTATTTATTGAATGATTCATGTTGTAATTTACTAATCATATTATTAAAAAAAAAAAGTTGAGGAGAAATAGTTAAAATTTGAAATAGTAAGTTCCGGGCCCTACGGGCCGGCCTGACCCTGGCGCTCTTGGGTTGGGCTTTGAAAAACAAGTGTTTTTCTTATTCCGAGCCCTGGAGGGCCGGCCCTAGCCCTTCACGGGCCAGCCTTGATTCCTAGCTGTACTCATTGTAATTGAGGTGAATAATCATTTCTTTCCTCAAAAGTGGCGAGTTACCTTTTAGGTACCTTGTGGAGTTTCAAGCATCACTCAAGTGAACTTTCATTTCTTCCTTAAAAAGTGGTGAGTTACCTTTAGGTAATTTGCAAGATTTTGATCATCACTCAAGTGGTAGCTACTTGACTCCAGTGCAAGTAAGATTTTCAAAGAATCACCATCGGGTACCTCGCAAGCGACACACTATTTTTAGTTCATCACTCAAGTGACATGATTTGAACATTAGTTATTGAAAAAATTCTTACATATTCCTTCACTCGCTAGCCAGTACATTAACAGTAATGTTTAACTTTTAGATTATCACTCGAGTGGTATAACTCGAATGCATCAACAGTTTTTCACAAAATAACTTTATCAATAGCCAATTACTTTCTGGTGATACAAAGACACATTCTCACTCGAGTAATATTTCTTTTCAGAAAATATTTTTAAGACTTGTTATCATCAAAACATGTACTTTAACATATTAAAGTAATAATATATTTAATTATTAAATAACAAAGATTTAGATTCTAATGGATGAAGTTTTCAGCACAAGTTACATGTATTGTTAGCTAGAATTGAAATATTTGTGGTGCACTTGAAATTATGGGGATTTTTTTTTAAAAAAATATTTTATATTAAAAATGTTTAAAATGACAACAATTAAAGAAAAAGGAAATAAAAATTGGGAGAAAGCTCTCTTTTGAAAATTTTATTAACAAAAATGGCCTAATAATTTGTTATAAGCAAAAAATACTAGAGCTCTATAAATTTTGTGCACAAAGAGTGCCTGTACTTTGATTTAGATCTACATCCCCAATAAGTTTTCCAAAGGAAAAAATCACAACCAAAAACCTAACCTAATCTACAAAATTATGAGTTGAGCTGAGTCTCTAGGCTCTTAGCCTCTTACCAAGTGCTTGGTGAGCAATCAAGGAACACATAAAAATGATTCAATTCAAAATTTTAATTGGTTAAACAAAAATAATTTAACATTGTTACTAGTGGAATGTTTATTAAGAAGGGAAATTGCTTAACATTCCCTTTTCAAAATATATTACCCTAAATACAAAATTCTCATGTCTTTAAAAGGGTATAACTTTTCTTCAGTTATTTACAATGTCCTTCCTTTTGCACATCATTTTATGCAACTTAATTAGAGTTATATACGGGTCTTTAAACAAATTTTAGGTATTTTTAGGTAATAAATTTTACAGTGTGATATTTTTTAAAGTAATTTTTCCTTAATGAGACTTTCTTATTCTATTTTTTATAGAAAAAAAAAATTGAAGAGGATTCTTAAAAAATGTGTACCTTTTTTTGCCTAATGCACATGTATCTTCTCGATAGATACAATTTTATTTGAGAAACTGTCAAATATTAAATGTGAACACTTTTTTTAATAAAGATTTAAATCTCAATTTACCATGTTGTGATGAGAAACTAACCATTTTAATAATGATATATAGGCCTATCATAACCTTATCATTCTATTTCTATCGAATTATCCCAGTGATTTAGGAAGAAATGAAGAATACATGGCTGCCCAGAAAAAAAAAAAATCTACAAATATTTTTATCATCAAATTTATTCAGTTGAAAAAAAAAAAATTGATTACATATGAATTTTAAAATAATAAAATAATTATCGTAAAGGAATGTTGATAGAAACCTGAGACAAATTCATAATTAGTGTCTCTTGGTTAAGTTGATGAGTCAGGAGTTTGTCTGTCAGGGACTGGCCTGCATGATGGTAGCATCTTCTTCCTTCATGGATCATGTTTCACGCAATCCTTTTTTTTTTTTAAAAAAAAATAATAATTAAATTAAATTCCTTAAAAGTCATAGCTCAAGTATCTAAAAGAATTTTTTATATTCCCCTCTAATTTTATATTTTTCAATCTTATCTTATTGTGACGTGTTAGTTGACTTGAAAATTTAAAACATTTTTATAACGGTACTTGCATCTAACATACCATATTTAAAGTTTTAGTTGGTTTAGTATTGAGCTTCATTCCATATATAATTTGAGTGAAGTGAACATAATTTATGCTGGCCAAAAAAAAAAAAAAAAACAGGATTGAACATAATTTACAACTAAGATTTTTACCTTTTTAAGTATAATTACTTCACAAATTTAGGTTGGACGATCCAGATGATTTATCACTACCTTTTCATAATTTTCAAGTGAATTGCATATGATTTACAATTATATTTCCTAATTTAGAAATACATTATCCATGATTTACAATTGAATTTCCTAATTTAGAAATACATTATTCATGATTTACAATTTAAGCTTAAATACAGTACTATATTTTTTTAAAAAAAATCTATAATTTAAAAGTGCATCGTTTATAATTTGAAGTTATCTATTATTTCATTTTTTTAAGGCATTTTCATCTTAAACATGTTTTAAAAAAAAAATTACTGAAAAAGTACCAAATTGAAAAATTTATTAATCAAACCCAAAATATGTTTAAGGATTCAAATATTATATATATCTTCAACAAATACAACTCTTCTTATAATGTATTTTTAATTATATGTAAAGCGTAAGGACTTAGGTTTTTCGATACTTTTAAAGAATAAATTTTGCAATAAACAATTATTTATTCTTTTGAGCTAAGGAGTAAAATCCTTCAGTGTAATTGGTTGAATTCGAATTTCTTAAGTGTAAACATGTTTGTGCCGAGGCCCTCGAGGGTGATTTTCCCATTAATAATACATTGAATCAACCCAAAAAAAAAAAAAAAAAAGATTTCGGTAAAGATAAGATTGGACATTAATCATCCTTTTTTTTTTTGAAAAAAATAATATGAAAGATGTTTTCCTGTCATGTCTTTTTTTCTTTCTTGGATGATTTTTAAATAATAAAAAGATTATGTTTCAATGGTCAATGATGTTCCATATCCCAACTGCTGCATCTCTCTAATTATTATGTCTCATTTTCCATCCAATTATAATTATTATAAAATACTAACTGACGATGGTATATGAATTATAACAGGCTAACAACTTCTCATGTTTTAATTTATTTTTTAAAATTTAAATATAAAATGAAGTAATTGAGTTTTCGTCGTCATGAAGATATATGAATAAATAAAAAATATATCCAAAGGTATTTTGATTATGATAATTATAAGATATTTTGTTTTTAAAAAGGAGAGTACTCATTTTCAAGAAAAAGAGTCATGTAAATGGAATATATGTCTTTTAATAAAAAGAACAATGAACTCAAAATAAAAGTACACATTTTTCTTCCAAAAAGTAATTTTTAGGAAAAAATTAAGAAAATACCATTTGAATTTCAAAATACTAAATTAGTATTATTACCTATAATGGTATAAGTACTGACTATAAAAGTTTAATAATTGATAACTCATTTTAGTAGGAAATAACTGATTTAGAATTTTAAATTTTAGATAGTACTTTTTTATTATTTATTTCTTAAGTCTTCCTTAGCTGATTATATTATATATGTTAGAACTTACAAGGATGTTCAAATTCAAACTTGCAAGTCACACATTCTTTTCAGCTGCATTATAAATGGGCGCATTCTAGGTTTTAATTATATTAATTCAGCAAAATTTGAAGTACAAACAACTAAAATATATTATCATTTGCTTATTAATAGCAGGATGATGTACACATTTTTTAAGGACAATTTGGGGTCACACTACTCATGTTCCTTCCTATTCTTATCACATGAATTGATTCCAAGTAACTATTAGTAAGGTTTTCTTTTTCATTTTTTAGTTACAAGGATGTTCATTGACCAACTCGAATTATAAGCAAGTTTAAACTCGTGACCTTCCATTTAAAAAGAAATATCCATATTATTAGACTCCAAGGTTATTGATTGGTAAGGCTATTAATGGAAGTTAGTTTTTGTATTTGATTCCTTTTATTCTTTGATAGAAGGTTGTACTATCTTCGGTCCTAATTATAAGACCGGATTGATTTCTTTTGAAGAGATCAATAAAACTAAATAAGTTACTTAATCATACTACATGTTATGTATAATTAAATTATATATTAGTTGTTTAGTTAAACTAATGAGTTTGTAGAAAAAATAAAAATAAAAATACTTTAAAGTAATTTAATTAGATTCCTTAATCTTTCTAAAAAAAAGTCGACTTAATTTTTTTAATTAGGACAAGAGGAAGTAATAATTATGTCCAATGTCTCTATACTTCGAGACATGTGGATTTTCTTATGTCATGTTGTTTTTGTTTGTGTAATTTCTTTGTATGAACATTTTTTTTATAGGATATAACTAAAAAATTTATAAAAAAAAAATTGTCATTAACTTTACACACAGATTCAACAATATAAACTTGCGGATCAAAGCTCTCTCATGCATCAAAATAATTAATAACTTAATCAAGCCTTTTAAAATTAGAGTTTGATTACATAGGATATTTAATCTATATAATCTCTTGCATTTATGCATCTCATGTGCATGTTAGTCCACCAAAAAACATTCTTGAGTTGGCTTAAGCCAAGTATTGACGTACCCACCCTCCAACCGTTTTTTCGGTTGTTCAACCTAATTTTGTACATTAAAACTAGCGAAAATCTCGTGCCACATGCAATGTGAACAAAATAAGTTATTATTATTATCTTATTTAGGATTTATAAATGCGATGATTTGTTAGAGCATATATAATGTATATATATATAATAATATTAATTATAAAAAATTGTATGAGTTCTTGTAAATCATATTTAAGAAATATTTTCCATATCATACTCCCTCTTATCCTTAATATAAGATTTACTTTAATGAATAAATTAAACTACAATGTGAATTTTATATTAAGGATACAATGTAGTATTATTTAACAAGATTTAAGTATTTTCTATTTGGTGTAGTAAATTATACAAGGTTAAAATTATGCAATTATTATTTTCTTCTCTTTATTTTGATAAAAAATAAAATGATATTAAAACATACAAGTTGCATAAGTTACATATATCATAGAAGGATTAAAAAGATTATAAATTATTTTTTTCCTAAATTCATGTTGTTATAACAAGTTGTGCTGAGTTAGGACTTGTTTGGCATGACTGTGGCTGAGGCAAAAAGCCTATCAAATAGTAAAATAAGTCCAGCCGGAAAAAAAAGAAAAAAAAGCTAATGTGGACAATTTGGAATAGCTTTTAAGGGTTGTTGGATTTATCGTAAAAAAGTAGTTTATGATAGAAATTGCTTTTTTTAGCTTCTGGAGAAAAATGTTAGGGATAGGTAATCTAATAAGTAATGTATTATTAAATATACATTTGTATGCATTCTAATTTATCCATTATAATATATTTAATTAAGCACTCTAGAGTCTTTTTTAATTTTCTAGTAATAATTTAATTTTTTTTATCAAATTTTAATTTTAATTTTTATCTTCAATTATCTCGATATGTGCGTGTAGTATTCAATAAGATTTATACAATTTTTAGTCATTTTCTATCTCAAATGCTATTCCAATCAAGAGCTCATTTGGTAAAAAGTTACTTTTGTCATCGTTATCTCAAACACAAATCACATATATAATCTGACTTTTATTTTATTCCCCGTTTGCAAAAACTCATCTAAAAAAAAGTCACTTTTGTCATTACATTCTCATACAGGCCGGCCCAACTTGATCATGCGGAATGTGGCCCAATTTGTCAAATATTATATCTCATGTCTATACTAGCTCTGGTAAAGGATCGATTAACTTTTTTTTAGGAGATTCTAAAAGCTAATTATTTATATTTATCATTTTTTAAAAATTATTTATATATTTCTAAACTGACATATACTTTAATTTAATCATACATATCATATGTTATTATTAAGTAACTTATTTAGTTTCATTAATATTTAAGAATGTCAACTATGTCTTATATTTAAAATTAGATGTAGTATAAAATTTCAATATCTTTGGTATATCTACTGATGAAATAATAATTTGTATAATAAATTTATAAAATTTCCTTAAACTGTCTTTATTCATCTTGCATATCAAGTGAATTTTTCATGAGACAATTTTCAATACAAATGATGAAAAGGCCATTTGGATGGGCTTTTTAAAAAAGGATTTTTTTTTTGCATTGCTTTTTTAAAAAGTATTTTAATTAGAAATTAAAGTTATTTTATGTTTAGATACACCATTTAAAAGCACTTTTGAATAAAAAAATTGTTTGTATATTAAATTAGAAAAGCACTTTTTATTAGTAAAATTACTGAAATGAGCATATAAAAAAGTCTAGAGATATGAGTTGTCATTTTCTTGAAAATCAAGGGTAATTTTTTTTTGGTCAATAATCAGGCAAAAATACGGAAAAAACCTTAATTAATTAATTAATTACCAAAATACCACTGAGGCAAAAGTATTAACCCATTTGCCCTTTGTAATCGATTACATGCCTTATGTAATTGATTACAGGGGGTCAGATCGTTTTTTTTTTCAATTTTTGCACTATATAATCGATTACGGTACTGTTTAGTAATCGATTACATGAAATTTGCATGGTGTAATCGATTACACCAGCTGCAGAAGCACAATGAAGAAGAGATTTCGAATTGATGCATGACGAAACTGATTTCTAACTTCTTTTTACCTACAAATGTGACTTGGGGAAGGTTTTTTTGCCAACAATTAACCTTCTACTCTATACTTAGTCCATCGATGTACCTATATCCGTTTACATAAGTATTTGGACGTTTGTATTCATGGTTTTCTAAAACAACTAATTATAAACTGAACGTCACAATACATCAACAAATACTAATACACATAAGTTCACCAGTGTCATCATAAATGCAATACAATTACATAACTTGTCCACTTTAACCTTGCCTATTCCTCAACGGACATGTACGTATATTATGACCAACTTGTTTGCAATGCCGACAGCGGGACTGACTGCTTGACGGTTGAGACTCCACCCAATCCATCTCATTCTGTATCCTCGTAGACTTTGGTCTTCCCTTTCTGCGGGACAAACTTGCATTCGGGATAACGATTGGGCCATCTACTTGTTGAATCAATCGTTCATTGCCTATCGGGTATCAATGTGCAGCATATACCTGACTAATGTATTGCAAGGTGAACGTTGGGTCAACATAATCGTAATGGTTCAAATTTTCGGCCCTGCACACTGCTAACACGTGGACGCAAGGATACCGTCTTGCTGTAAACCTCCCACACTGACATTTGCGGTTGATCAAGTCAACCCGCATTGTGTCCCCGGCATGTGCGTCCTCGACCTCAAATAACCATAATTCTCTGTCATATAGCACCACCCGACATGCGACTGTCTGTTCGTCCATCTTTTGTATGCGGTCTTCAACCTTGTTAGACACTATCCTACCTTCAGTCATGTGTTTGGTAATCTCAACACGCCTCGTGACGAAATATTCAACAAGTCTACTACATGTGATTTTGACCAATGCGGTGATTGGTAGATTACGTGCCCCCCTGAGGACCTTGTTGACACACTCTGATAGGTTAGTCGTCATGTGACCAAACCTCCTTCCGTCTTCATCGTACAACATGCACCATTTCTCCTTTGGAGCCCTATCAAACCAGGACGAAACATGTGGGTTTGCCTCAATGAACTCCCGAAACTTTATATCAAACTGAATCTTTGAACTCATGTACCCTACATGACAGCGAATGCAAACTCATCACAATGAAAACATAATCAATGATTACAACAAGTAAATGGAAGGTGAAATTTCATACCTAGTGTCATAACAGTTTTCTTCAATTTAACATCCTTAAACCTGGTGTGAAAGTTGCTCCCGAAATGACGTAGGCAATACACATGATAGGCATTTGGAGGCTGCCATCCATGGTGATCTTTAACCGCCTTTTTGATACTGGTGTGGCGGTCAGATATCAGACAAATGCCCTGCCTCTGGGTCACATGAACACGCAGGAGATCAAGGAACTACAACCAATCATCGTACTTCTCATCAGGAGGAACGACCACAAAGGCAATGGGCAGTAGCTTCCCATTCCCGTCCTGTGAAGTCGCAATCAACAAAATCCCTCTATATTTTCCATACAGGTGGGTGCCATCAATTTGCAATACGGGCTTACAATATTTGAAGGCCTCAACGGTCTGGTGAAATGTCCAAAATACCCTACGGAATATGTGCATGTCGGTGTGGACACGCTGTCCATTGAAAGCTTCAAAGGTATCAAGCCTAAACACCGAACCCACATTACATTGCGTCATGTATGTTAACCAATTGGGCAGGAATGCGTACGATTCCTGCCAATCACCAAACAACTTCACAATTGCCTTCATTTTTGCCCTCCAGGCCTTCCTGTATGTTACGTTATATCCATACACACGTTGTATCCTCTCTTGTATTAGCGCTGGTTTAACAATTAGATCTTCTCTTAACATACCTAATGAAAACACCGTATAGTCCATTAATGTGCTATCAATAAACATGACAAATGACACTGCAACAACAGAGAAAACATACCGATGATGGTTGTACATATAACGTCTGAATCCAACTGTCTGTGGTCCCGGACGAGAGCCTGGTTATGGCAGGTGTGATCTTGACCCCACTTACAAATCACCCAACAATTTCCATTCTTGGGGACCATTGCCCTCATGTACCAAGGACAACCGTCGGCGTGGTTTTGACACCTCATGACAAACCTATAGTCATCGCTTTTCTCAACTATGCCTGTGCGACGAGACTTCACACAATATAATTTCATGGCATGTTGCATTTCCGACTTCGAAGGAAACTGTTGATATAAATAGCATGGATCACCTAAATGCCAACCACCTTGCATGTTATCATCACCATACAACATCTCCGTCTCATCATCAGGATGCGCCCAATTAATGCTGGAATAGTGCGGGCTTTCGTTCTAGAATGACTCAATATCAGTCCCGACAGCTGTACAAACGATTCTTTGTCAAAACCACTGAATACGAAGTACAGATAGAAATACAAATTTACTAACTTACCACTGCTAATTGGGTCCACACGAAGCGGTGGCGGTGAATCACCCTCGACATCAATGTCTGACGAGTCACCTAGTGGAACCACACTGTCAGGTTCTCCCTCCTCGCTGTGAATATCCTCGTCTTTCTCACACTCGTCTTCGTGATCTTCCCCCTCCTCCGTCAATCTCAGTTGACTTAATGCTTGTAATGGTGCAGATAAACTGACGGCTTTGTCTTCTTGACCATAATATTGTGGAGATCTTGTACGCATGGGAACAGACGATGCTTCACCGGATTCAACCTCAACATAAATCTCAATGAAATTTTGTGATTTCCGATTGTCAAAAGCATCTATAATGCACTCTACGTCTTCATCATCACACACATCATTTCTAATATAGTATACACTATCAAAACCGACAACAGTCCCTACTTTGGCAATCAACCGATGAATTAAGTGGCTGCCATGTAGCCCCAATTTTCAGCAAATCCTTTCTTTAAGCTGGTTGTACGTGGTGGCCCGATTGATTTTCATCATTTTGGTTTTTCCTTCAAATTGAACACCATCGGGTCTTTCAAAATGCCTCCCACTATGGTAGATTACGGCAACGTAGTCGTTAGAACTTGAATTCATCCTTCACAACAGAAATTGGGAGTTAAAAGGGAGTGGGTTTCAGATTTTACACAAAAACAAAGGTGGATGAAGTTAAACTACAAAGATTACACAACAATACCACATTCAAAGAGGAGAATGGCCTTACACTTTGATGGGTCGCACAAAAACTGTCCAAAACACGAGCAACCATAAGCTCTAAGGCAGAAACGGAGAAATGACCACGAATGAGCTCAACTTGGCTTTTAAAAAACACATTTGTCGAAATGTAATCGATTACGATACTGTATCGTAATCGATTACGTAAAAATTACACTACGTAATCGATTACGACACTCATCGTAATCAATTACAGGGTGCAAATTTTATGTAATCGATTACTAAACAGTACTGTAATTAATTACATAGTGCAAAAATTGAAAAAAAAAAAAAAGAGATCTGATCCCCTGTAATCTTACACTTTGATGGGTCGCACAAAAACCGTTCAAAACATGAGCAACCATAAGCTCTAAGGCAGAAACGGAGAAATGACCACGAATGAGCTCAATCTGGCTTTTAAAAAACACATCTGTTGAAATGTAATCGATTACGATACTGTATCGTAATCGATTATGTAAAAATTATACTACGTAATCGATTACGACACTCATCGTAATCGATTACAGGGTGCAACTTTTATGTAATCGATTACTAAACAGTACCGTAATTGATTACATAGTGCAAAAATTGAAAAAAAAAAAAAAGAGATCTGATCCCCTGTAATCGATTACATAAGGCATGTAATTGATTACAGGGGCAGATGAGTTAATACTTTTGCCTCAGTGACATTTTGGTAATTAATTAATTAAGGTTTTTTCCGTACTTTTGCCCAATAATCAAGGGTAATTGATGTCAAAACAAATTACTAAAAAATAGCCGGTCATTTCTTTTTTTCTTTTTTTAAATTTCTCTCTTCTTTTCGCATTTGCTTTTTTTTTAAGCTACAAATTTTAGCTTTAAAAAAAAAATCAGAATTTTGGCTTTTTTTTATTGTTTTTGTTTTTTTTTTTAAAAAAAAAACTCATCGAAACGGGGTCAATACTAACACACTTTTTCATATAAATAACTCATGTAATTAATTTTGCTAATCTCTATGGATTAATCATCTAACTTTTATATTTAGGATTAGGATAGTACCATATACTCTGTATAATACTGCATCAAATTCCTAATATAAGAATTATAAAAGCTTACTTTAATTTCTAAATATAAGACTTTAATTCACTTTATTTAGATTTATAAATTTCTCCCTAGGATATTAATTGTATAGATTAATAGGGTTTTCAGCCAGGTTCCAATGAATAAATACTTCAGTGAATCTAATCCTTATTTAATCAAAATAACTAACTTAACTAATATTTTTAATATTTATAAATTAGTTATTAGATCTTAATTAAATGTCACCTAACATTAAGATTTAAACTCTCTTAAAACATATGTTATCAAACATCGTGCTATGAACATTTATTCCATCCAAACTGGTGCTGTAGTTTCTGCACAGAATGTTTATTCCATGTCTAATTCTCTATCAGCAATTGTATCATTTTCTTAAAAATATTTTTTTAATACTTCTATTATTATAAAATTAAACAACGGCAACGCATTTTTTAATAAAAAACATATGTACGACCCAATTATTATTTTTTATTTATCAACTAGAACAGCACCAGCCCGGATCACAGAATATTTAATTTCAACTTCACATGCTTTTTTTTTTTTAGAAGAGGAGAAAAATAGTTTTGAGGAACAGTTTCACATTAGCAGTTGATGATTTTATTTTTATAATTTACATTGATATTGATATTGATGATTTTATTTTATTTTCGTGTTTTCTGTTTTCTCATTATTTCTGTTTCCTTACATCGGTTCCTTCAACTGGCGACAACCAAAGCGAGGGCTTAGGTCCTTCGCTAGGGTTTGCGAATCTGCCATTGCCCATTGTTATACGTTTTATGCTTGCTACGATTACTTTTTACCCCTACAAGTTTCATTGTTCGTATTTTGTGCTTTCCATTTGAACTCGATCCTTCCGAAAGACTCATGTTCTATGTGTTCTCGGTACTTGATTCGAAGTTCAAAGGTAATTCCTTTATTCTCCACTTCTAAATTTTTTTTAAATCTCTGTACTTGCCCTTTGTAGTTTTCTTACATGTTTTTCTGAAAAACCGTTCATTTATTTGAAGCATGTTTGAATTTCCATCTGGGTGTTGACAATTCTGAAGTTTTCAGGGACATGGTTCGATTTTTAGTTGCCAAAATCAAGTCAATTACGAAGAAATTTTTTGATCCTGAGCATGGTTTTGCAAATTCTTAGGTTCAAGTTTGAAGTGAGGGAGGGCATATGATTGGAAGGTAAGATATTTTGTGATTTTGATTTGGCTTTCAGGATTCGAATTCGACCAACCTGTTGATCGGATCCACTTCGAAGTCAATGAATTTGACCAATTGGATATTGAGTATTTAATCATATGATGAATTTAGATGCCTTAGCATCAGATGCATTTGAATGAGAAAAAGCCGTTTGTGATGGGTTTCTTATGATCTGGTGGTTTTGGACATTTTGGTACAGAATATAGAGGATCTTTGGGGAGGGTTTTCGCTGAAGTTTAACGATGTCATCTGCGGATAGTCAGGGCCCCTCAACGCCATTATCCTCCTTTGGCCGTTCATTATTTGGTATCCGGCGAGAGCAGGTCCATTCTGTGGAAGTGAGCCATGAATCTGGATCCCATGATACACGGCTTGAATCGTTCCAGAAGCTGGTTACAGATAGGTTCCATGAACTTTGTGGGGTCAGTGATGATGAATTGCTCTCTATCCAATGGATGCTGAAGCTCCTGGATGCATTTCTCTGTTGCCTAGAGGAATTCAGAGCTATTCTGCTGAATAAGAAAGAGCAGGTCTCTAAACCCCCTCTTGATCGGATCATTTCTGAGTTCTTTGAGAGTTCGGTGAAGGCGCTTGACATTTGTAATGTGAGCCGTGAAGGGGTTGAGAAGATTCGTGTGTGGCAAAAACAATTGGAGATTGTCATGTCTGCGTTGGATTCTAAAAAGAGAGCATTAAGTGAAGGCATGTTTCGGAGAGCAAGAAAGGCATTGATGGATTTGACTCTGGCAATGCTTGATGACACTGGGTCCACTTTCTCACAACGCAACCGATCTTTTGGGCGTCATAATACAAGCAAAGATAAGCATCAACAATCAGGGCATTCTCGATCTCATTCTTGGAGCGTGTCTCGCTCCTGGTCTGCATCCAAGCAGCTGCAATCCATCGCAAATAACTTGGCCCCACCTCGTGCGAATGAGATTGCTGCAACCAATGGTCTCGCTATCCCTGTGTTTACAATGTACTCTGTTCTGTTGTTTGTCTTGTGGTCTCTTGTAGCGGCGATTCCTTGTCAGGATCGGGGTCTGAATATCCACTTTTCAGTCCCCCGGCAGTTCTCGTGGAGCACTCCCGTAATCTCACTTCACGAACGAATCTTGGAGGAGTCTAAGAAGCGTGATCGTCGGAACTCAAATGGCTTGTTGAAGGAAATATATCAAATGGAGAAATGTAACCAATGCTTGACAGATTTGGTGGAATCAGTCCAGCTTCCATTGACAGAGGAGCAGAAACTCGAAGTAGAACAGGTTACAAAGGAGTTGAATTTGATTTATGAATCGTTCAAGGGTGGTTTGGATCCGCTGGAGTGCCAAGTGAGAGAAATTTTCCGGAAGATCATGACTTGCAGAACCGAGGGGCTGGAATACCTGAGTATGATGAACTTTACAGAGTAAAGAAATCAATGAACTTGTTACAGAGGAGGATCAAATGTACAAATTTGTGAAGCGTACACATTTTGTATTCTGCTTTTTGGAAGGAGGAAGAGTTTACCCAAATGCATGTCTACTATAAACTGTTTAGCTGCCTGTATTTATCTCAGTACTTGTGGGAAAAAACATAATTTTCTGGTTGCTTTCTAAATGTCTCATGCCTTTATTTACTCGTATAGTTCATGTCTTGCACTTGTCTTGGTCAATTTGTAATACAGTGAATTTTTACAATGAGGAAAAAGAGGACATTCATGAACTTCGAGCCATCATTTTGTGATGATACTGCTACTCCAGTGATGCCAGTTTATGACACAGAAGAGATGGAATGTATTCCTATATTTTGGTTGTGGAAAATGTCACCTTCAATAGTTCGTTTGTGCTAGAAACAGTCAAATGAGAAATTATAGTTGAGTCACTGGCCTTGCTGCAAAAGGGAAAATTACATTTTATTTCTTGAATCATTGTCTAATTACAAATTTGATGTTAACCTCTATAATGTGTGTTTGATTTTGGTGTTTAATCACAATGCAAGTAATTAGTTTGTAATTACTTGCATTGTGATTAATGTTTTTGGAAATGTAATCTCTTCAAAATAATGAGTTATTAGTAACCAAAAAAAATATAATGAGGTGTTAGTAACTTGACAATGAGATCAAATATATCAAATGGTTAGCATTTCATGATCTGCAAAAAAGAAGCTATATCATATTCCCGCTGCAATATTGAATTTATGCGGAACAATAAATATTTTAAGGAGGATAAAACTTAGATTAGGTTGTTTATGGTCAAGTTCCTCGATCACAATTATTAATTTGCTACTGTTAGTTTTTGAAATGTGTGTACACTTATAAAATTCATTTATGAATACTTGTAAATTTTTGTATTATCTTTTGTAATAATTTATAAATTTTTATATGGACTAATATTGTTTGTTGTTAAAATTAAGCTTTGTAAATTTTTATATGGACTCTTGTTATATTATCATTGTTAGTTATTAAAATATGAGTATGTTCACTTGTAAACACCTATGAACTTGATAATTATATAGGCAACTTGAATTAAGTTTTATACTTTTAAGACACTACAAGGGTTGTGTGAAGTTTTAAAAAATGGTCAGCTAATTTACCAACCCAACCTTACATTTTGATAGCTATTTCACACATAAGTAACAATATCATAGCATTGTTTTTTAAATTAAAAAAGAACATAACTTTATTGAAAATTCTTCTAAATCCAACTGAAAATGTATCGAAGAACTAATACTTTCTGATATAGTTTTTTTTTTTGTTTTTTTGGTTATCTCTCCTCCCCTAATTGCAGGGAATTTCTTAAAAAATGCATTAGGGTTTATATCTATAACCGATAAGTCTAATTGGGGCGGATGACCTTAATTGTTTCTAATGGATACTGATTAAGTTGAATTGAGTGTTTTTCCCCCCCCTTTCTATCTAGCTATTCAACGACAGTATAAAAAAGACATTGGCTTTCATTATTCCTTTAATATGAGGTAGGTTCAAGATCGAGATTCTATATTCTTGATTTTCAAATTCAGGATGTTTATACAAACTTCTTATACGTTGTATAATTATTATTGTGAAAGGACGTCGGTTTACTTTCTTTTCAATTGAATAAAGTCAAAAAGGTAAAAAAAAATATTTCTTTCTTGTTCTGCTCATTTACTTTCAGTTAAAGTGTAATTTACAAAAAAAAACAATGTTGTCTTAGAAGTTTGTTTGGTCTCAATGCCATGCAATTGTACGGAAAAAACCTTAATTAAATAATTAATTACCAAAATGCTATTGCCTGAATTGAAACTATTAACTTATCTGCTTCTCTGTAATCGATTACATGCCATATGTAATCAATTAAACATGGGCAAATTAGTTTTTTTTTTTTCAAATTTTGCACTATGTAATCGATTACACCACTGTAGCGTAATCGATTACATAACTTTTTACATTAAAAATGTATGTAATCAATTAAGCACTGTATTGTAATCGATTACATAATACAAAATGTTAACAAAGTGGGAGTTGCAAGGGGGTGGGTTTCAAATCCTACACAAAAACAAAGGTTAACAAAGTTAAATTACAATGATTACACAATAATACTACTTTCAAAAAGGGGAATGGTCTTACACTTTGATGGGTCACACAAAAATACGAGCAACCAGAGAGCTTTAAAGCATAAATGTGATAATGGTTTCGAATGAGCTCAAATTGCCTTTTAAAAAACACTTC
Source organism: Acacia confusa (assembly GCA_037074495.1). Classification (NCBI taxonomy): domain Eukaryota; kingdom Viridiplantae; phylum Streptophyta; class Magnoliopsida; order Fabales; family Fabaceae; genus Acacia; species Acacia confusa. The sequence goes on along the minus strand of CM073504.1, from coordinate 5,837,519 downwards.
TGTCGAAATGTAATTGATTACGCCACTGTAGCGTAATCGATTACATAACATTTTGCACTATGTAATCGATTACAACACAATGTTTAATCAATTACAGAGTGTAAAAGTTATGTGATCGAGTACACTATAGTGAAGTAATCGATTATATAGTGCAAAATTTGAAAAAAGAAATAATCTGCCCCTATTTAATCGATTACATATGACATGTAATCAATTACAGAGGGGTAGATGGGTTAATAGTTTATAGGCAGTGGCATTTTGATAATTAATTACTTAATTAGGGTTTTTTTTCCGTACAATTACCTTCAATGTCATGTCATCTTGAAAGTTTAAAATTATAGCAATATTGCCTTTTTTTTTTTTTTAACTTAAAAACGATCAACTTAACATTTTTTATGGTCCGAAGATGCTAGTCTGGAAGACTTGATCATCAATATTTGATAGCTATCTCACCAATAAGTAACTATATTGTAAAATAAAATGGACAGTAACTTTATTGAAAATTCTTCAGTTCCCATGCAAGAATTTACAACATTCTTTCTAGCTTCTAAACCTATTAAACTAACACCACCTAAAAACTTTCAACCAATATTGTACACCTATCCTTCTGTTACTTGTACACCAAGTAATATAGCAAGCCTCACTAAGCAATACTGCTAACCCTTAATAATCAGGTGCTTTAGCAGATTCAAGCAGAGACTACTAGCATAAAAGGTGCATCCCTATATCTTGTACAATTGATAAGAAAATATATATAACAGAGCAGTAAGTAATTCACAGGCCAAAGATTCATAACAAAAAATGGCTCTACTCACTATATGCTCTTGTGAAAGAAAAATGGAGCAGAATTTGGATAAAGGTAAGAAAGGGATCCACCAATTTTTGTCCGACAGTACCCAACTGAAGGAGTTTTAACCTTCAAATGACTTGAACTTAGCACCAATGAACTTTTCTCGATTCCAATGTAGGAATCAGTTAAACAGGTCCAGAAATCCTGTGCCAAAAACCTTTTTGCCAATTTTCAAAATGAACTGAGTTGACTGACTTCCATGTAGATTTCTGCATGATTAACTGAGGAGCTCAGGAAAAGACCACATTATGAACTTAGCAAAAATGTCAGACTCCAAGAACTCTATATGAGCCGCCCGCCCAATGAGCGTGTTCAAGTTCTTGCCATATGAGGAGGTATTGAAGTTGATGTCACAGCGCATGACCACACCGTGGTCAGCAAGAGCATTGATTTGGTGCAAGCAATTATTTAGCATCTCATGGAAGACTTTCCCTTTTTTAGAGTAATCTAAAGAAGCTGATGGACAATGTTCAATTCTGGCAGAATGATACGGGACATAACCATCCTGAAATCGAATTAAGAGGAGGCACTATGAAATATAACAAACAATATAAAATTTAATAAAATGGTGCTATTGAATTTTTAATTTTACCCAAAAGCATATCATCAGAACCAGTCGATACCTCTAATAAAACCAATACAAAATGTGTAGAAGCGCATCAAATGCAAATATTTTCAAGGACCATTGCAGCAAAGCAGATTGCAATTATGCGTTATTTAAAGTCCTATATCGGCCAAAAAATGTCCCATACAAGCTAGCTTTCCACCTGGTATATTTCTTTTAATTCAGTTCAGGTTTCCCTTCTTGATCCATTGGTTTCAGATAAATACTCTCATTCAGAAATGATCAAATAGACAAATGCAAACTCTTGGGATGGAAATCAGAAAAATGTTTGCTAATGAACGGACCTTACTAAATTTCAAGCTATGCAAATTCTCATAAGCATACCAAAAAGGTTACCTGAGGTGAGGATAAAAGTATTATGTTCCTGAAGTTCACCAGTGTCTTCTTCTGCAGTAAAACAATAGATGTTATTTAACTCCAGTAGCTTAGGACTAACAAAATGACACTTATTTCCCTTCATCAAAATACACCAACTAAATTGAACGGCATAGAAAAGATTTCCCATGAAGATACAAAAGAATAAATAACTACAAGACTCATAAAGACCCCCCCGCAACAACCCAAAAATATTTACTATATATCAAAAGAAAATAAGCATGCATCATAACAATTCAGTACCCTGGAAAGATTGTAGATGAAGGTGTTTTCAAGATCAGGATCATCTGTGAATGTCAGCTGATGGATGCATTGTATGTCCTTCAGCTTCTTCAAGAGCCACAACCCTGAATTGAATACAGAATTTGAACTATACATATAACCCAGGTGAGGACCCGATATTGAAACATATGTATTTAGGTATCTTAGATACGGCTCCATGATGCTCTCTGCAATTAAAAAAAGAATAATTCTTTTAATTAATTTATTTGTGATCAACACTATTTTTCTAAGATTTATGCATGCATACCTGCTAAAGCAGTTCTGATAATGAGATTTCCAATAGAATGTCCAACAAAGCTAAGCTTGATATCTTTCAGGTGTCCAGTTCTTGAAACTTTATCCATCTTCCTTCTGATGAAAGAGACCACCTCCTCTGCAAGTCGTAAACCCATTTCTCTGAAGTCTCCTGAAGTTTTGTCTTCATTAGACTCTGACATAAGGAATTGTGTCTTGGGGTCTATCAGTAGCCATTGGTTCCGAACAAGCCGTAAATCCAAATGATGTCCCTGTAAGAGTTGAAACGATAGTCAAATGATCTATTAATAGAACAATAAGGAGGATGAGACAAATTCTAAACTTGCCAATGAAATGAATTCATGATGACTATAAACATTAAAGTAGGAATCTCATTTACTAAAATATTACAAATAACAATCTGTAAAAGCCACTAGCATCATTTGAACACAACATAATTTATGTTGAAATTATGAGAAATGCAATACATATCAGTAAAAAGGCAAGCAAGAATATTGCCAAAAATAAGCTGGATAGGAAAGTACAACGCAGAGTCATCAATGCAAACAACAGTATAAAGGAAAAAAAAGAAGGCTGTTGTATCACATATCTCTATGTCTACTGCTAACTGTGAAGGGGAGATCCACATGAATAGGAATTGGTTTTGGCGACTGACTGGCTTATACTTGAAAATGGAAAGTATGACAGACCGAAGTTAACCTTTCATTTCAGACATATTCCACAGAACAGGAATAGGTGGGGCATGACTAGAGCAAAGAAGAAGATCTAAAGGGAACTGAAAGTAATTTAGCAGAGGGAGGGCTCACAAGTGTAGAAAAGAAATGCATGGATGCATGAGTATGACTGTCCCAATGTAACAATATAAAATGAGGTTTGATGCGCATGTATAGAAGAAAATAGGACAGATGGATCCCATTTGTATTAATAACTTCTTTAACAAAATAAAGTGTATGGCAAGATTAATTCAATGTTAAACTTCTATTAGGACAGAAACTCTTCTGTAGGGCAATCAACAAAGGAGCAAAGTTTCTTGAACCGTTCATGGCTCTGCTTTGTTATAACCATCTCAAACTTCAAATAAAAGAATACATCCGTTCTAATATCACATGGCTACAGTGGCCAGATACAATGACTTAGATATGAAAATAGATTATATCCATCAACTTGAAAATTTATTGACAACTATTCAATGAGATGTGTCAACATGTTCACCAGTGAGTGTTCATTTCAAGACAAAAAGGCAATAGCTTGGGTTTATAAAGTTTACACAACGCATAATAATGCGACTCAAATTCTATTGCTAATGGTTAAGGTATGTGATTTGGTGATTTGTCATTTTGTACTGGAGGTTCACTGGCGTCAAAAGGGTTCGTAGAAGTAGTCACACCTCTAAAGTCTTTTGGACTACTCAAATTTGTGGTTGTGCAACAAGCCATTTGAACAGATTATAAAGGATACAATGTATATGAACCTTAAGCTCTTCCACGAGCTCCATTGTGGAGTATGATGCTCTTTAAGCTCCATATCACTGGTATCAAGGACTTGCGCTTACCCCCCCCCCCCCCAATTCTCTACTTCTCTCCCATGTTTAGTTCTCCCTTCCTCTTCATCTCTCCTCTTCTTTTGCTTGCATGTCATTGCCCAGGTTTAAGAGTCTTGGCGCTAGGATGTGGAGCATGGTGAAATTTTGGAACCTATTGCAAAGGGTATCGGACTTGAGTCTCACATGATGGACCTTGAAGGAACTAGATACTGTTCTGAACATCTTAAGGGTTTATATCATTGTAAAATTGGTATAAGAACCTCTACAACTCTCTATTTCCATTCTCTCCCATAAATTTCTTCTGTTCTCTCCTTTTCCTCTTGCCTATGTCTTGAAGTCAAGTTTAGGAGCCCTCTTTCACTTCACCTCACCCATGTGTGAGCCCCTTATAAGAAGTATGGGATCCGGACATGTGATTTATAAGGACCTTAGGTTCTTCAATCTCATGCTCTGGCTTTTGGGATATAGCTCTCCGAATACAGAAGCTAGCTGTTAGGCTATGGCACTCCTAAAGACTAACATCCCAGAAAAATGAACGGACTATAATGCTCCATGGTTACAAATAAATAAATTCTCACAACCACACAAATTGAATTTGCAGCTCCCAAGCTATCTCAAAATTGGCATTTCCCTCAGGTCAAAATGTGAAGACAACTTAGTAGTGTTGAACCAGCATTTTGCTCACGTGAAAATGAGAAAAAGTTATTAGCTGATGGGTGAAAATCATCCAATGCTAAAATTTCCCCACAGATGATATTTTTCAGCCCCTAGTACCCAACTGCTACAGCGAGAAAACCTCATGAATCATGAACCAGCATGATTCAAAAAAATGTCTCTGTAAACCTTGGTAATCTAAAGGAAGGAGGCAAATCCTGCACTTTGGCCTAGAATTTGGAAACACCATTGAAGCATAGACAAGCTTCTAATATGGATACAAAATTTGATGTCTTTAACACATAAATTATCGATTCAGATCCATATGCTGAGTGGTCAAAGCTACATGAAGATAATTTGGAGATTTTTCATTTTCAGTTTAATGCTAGATCATATATCATCCAAAACAAAAATGAAGGTACAAAGCAGCAAGAAACGTAAGACGAGATGCCAAAATAAATATAGGGTTGAAGACAACTGCAAGGACTGAAACATGCCTGAAATCCATGCACAAAAACAACTACTCTCAAAACTTGCCCATTTTGTTGCGGACTGCTCCCAAGCTTGTTAGAGGCTCTAGGTCCATTTTCCAAGAAAAGATTTACTTTTGCCTCCAAAGGATTGAAGTAAGAATTTAAACTTGGTGAAGGGTCCATGTTTGCCATTCGTTCTATAATAATAATAGGAACACGCAAAGGATCCTCAAATATATACATGTCTTGAAGTGACCGATTGTTGATCTGCATTAAATTCATTTGTCACAATCATTTTGCATAAGAGAAGCATACATCACAGTTTCCATTCAGCAGGAAAAAGAAAGATTATAAAGCATTCTAGACAAGCAACGACTCACCCTCATTTGTGCTATACCTCGCCTATGAAGTTCGGCACGTGTTGTTGCAGTCTGAGCAGGCTAAACAGAAAAAGAGAGACACCGGATTCAAAGAAAATGATTTAGTTAAGCAAGACTTGCATGCAGACAATTTAATGATTAATCTCAAATGTAACAGGATAATTAAGTTCATGATTCCCGTACAAAATATATTAGATATTTACATCATCAGTCAACTTCCTTGAATTTAAAGATCTTCCTTGCATGCCCCAGCGCATTAGTGTTCCTTCAACTTGATTACTCACATTCTGATGGGGCATCTCAGCTATGGAGTGCACCATCCATATCGACCATTCAGACCTTCGGTCAATAGCCCATGAATGACGTAGAAATTCGAGTATCTTTGTTTTGTTTTCCCTGTGCCACATGAAAAAAATCATGCTAAGACTTAATTTTCCTAAAAAAAGCATCACAATATTCATAAACCAAAAAGCAGCTTCGTTCAGAAGCTAAAACTCTCTCAGCCTGTGGATCAGGCTCAGCTTGTCTGATAAAAGAAAGGAAACATTAGCCTTGACACATCAGGAAAGAAATAGAGGAAATAATTTTTCTAAATACAATAGAGATCAAAATAGATGCAGGAACATAGAATAAGAACTATGAGCAACTGAAAGTTGTCACACTTAAGATAATTAATATATCAGTAATTACTTCACTAATATATGTCAACATACCTATGAAATTTCAGAAATGTATTCCACATCTGTAATAGCTGATTCCCCAAAGACTGGTAAGAATTTAATAGATCGTCCCAAGATATAGACTGAAACAATTTGTAAGTATGCATATTAATATAACCAGTAGCTTTCTGCTGAAGGAAAGGATCACTACTACATAAGCAATAAGTGTGAAAGATCAATAAAAGGAAGCATGTATAACAAAGTGTCTACAATGCAGATCTTCTACCTCAGTACTGCCTTCTGAACTGGTAGACGGTTGCTGTGAAATCCTACTATCAGTACTGTCCAAATGTACCAGTGGAGAAGAAATAGAAAATTTTGTATGGTCAATTGTGAAAGCCATTTCAGTAAGATCAATAGATTGGTTGATTCCTTCACTTATTCTTCTCAGATCTTCAAGGAGGATATCATGGGCAGAAATTAATGCTTTGACGAGCTTAACCTGTTTTGAGATCTGCCCATCAGTATAACTTACTATGGCAATAAAAGGGATTTCAAGAAAAAATGTTTAATAAGTTTAGCAAATAATATAAATCAAAAGCTTATGATAACAGCATCTTTATAAAACAAAGATTACTATTGAATAAACAAATCAAGCAGAATTGAGAACTTAGGTCATCTGAAATTAACGGTGGTAGAACATGCCTTGTTTGACTTGATAGAATCTTCATCATGAATGCCTTCAGAAGACCCATAATCGCTGGCATAATACAAGTAATCAATTATTAGAGCAGCAAAGTATCTAAGAAGTAAAAAGGACAGACTCTAAATTATTAGGATGCAAAAGTGGCCAGGATTATTATGCAAGCTTCTAAAGTACTCTGACAAACCTGGGTACCTTCTGTCGGCTTGTGTGATAGCTAGCTTTTTGCAAACTGACATGAACACTCGTATCAACAAGGACAGCATGTGAAACATCAAAATGGACAGGACAATATGAATGCAACCCGAGAAGAGCTTTAGGGAGAATTCTATACTCATGAACTGAAGCAGAGTAAACATTTGGAAATGCCTGCATCTCAGCTCTGCACAATGATGCAAGTAGCTCAAGGGTTCACATCTTCCAATTGACAATATTATTAACAAGAATATATACTCCACTTCAATAAATATCCATGTTTAAATGTAATTTGTTAAATATACCAAGATTTGGGAATGGTATCATTGACTAACCCGATATCAGATGTAAGGGCCTGCATAAGTTCAAACTTCAAGATAACAGCAGATGATTTTGCCTGAGAAAAAAAAAAAATCAATCAGCCAATATATTAGAACTTGAGGGAAGAGTCATGCCCATACATTCAGCAATTTTAAAGAAACATCAGTGAGCATAATTAGAATTGATACACTTTTATAAACCGATTTTAACACATAATTATGATATACTTACCTTATTGCTTGTTTATTGCCTAAGTTCATGTTTGTTTGATTTGTTTTCTTTCCCAAGTTCTTTTCGCTCTGTGCATTATTTATGTTTTCATTATATTGTACATGCTAAGGGGCCTTTTCCACTTCTTTCAAGAATTTCAATATTCAGTTAACTGTGACGCTATATTACTAAATTGAATTTATAATAATTCAGGACATTTTTAGGGCTTTCAGCCGGACACCAAAACATCATGTGAAGCGTTAAACATATCCTCTTTTACTTTTTTGGTGAGAAAAAACATATCACGCTTTCAACAAGCTTTTCTCTATTTTATCTGTTTTTGGGTGTCAGTTACGTGGTTGATTTATTCAACATAAAGAAACCCTCTCAACTATCTGCATAATATATATATATATATATATATATATATATATATATATATATATATATATATATATTATAGGTCGTATCAAACTATCATGGGATAAGACAATTACAGACCTCATATCCAGCAAAAGAAAGGTAGAATGAGATCATAATGGAAAGATTCACATCCTGCCTTGCATATTTGATTCGAAATGGTGGTGTCGAAAAACTGTTGTCTGCATCATCTATTTTCCAAACTGTACATAAATTGTCATAACCCACTTCAGGAGCTGCAGCAAAAGATCAAGATGGATTCTCAGATTTCACTCTACATTAATCAAATAAAAGATAGAAAAGCATCTGATGGACCAAGGTACTTTAAATCAAACACACTGGTGTCACTGGCCTATGATGTCCAAAGCATATAGTAGTTATAGATAGTAGGCTTTAAAAGCTTAAAAAAGTTTTCAAAACATGAAGGGTAAGAATTTTGACTAAACATCAGATTATGAGAATTTCAGGTCCTTCAAGGTTGGACGGTAGAAATTTATTCATACCCCCAAGGGGAAAAAAATGCTGATAATAAAAGAAAATATTGGTTAATAAGCTTGAAATGACACATGGCAATGGCTAGGTGAAGTTTGGTCTATCTTTTACATTTAGAAATGGGAGACTTCGGCTTCAGGTCGCATAAAATTGGCAAAAGTCAATATCATTGCATGGTCCATGATCTGGTCTAGTCTGAAAAGGAGAAAAGTGATGACAAAGAAACAGCATTATGAGGATCACATCATGACTCGTGATACAAGATTGCCTTCTGAGCCCCTAAAATTAAGGTTTTCTGTCGTCTGTTTCCACATTCCATCTATTCACAGAAAACACACAAAGAAGAATACCAAACAGGCCATTATAGAACTCCTATTAAATCGGACAAAAGATTAATACCTTTTTTGGGGAAAAGGAAGTTTAAGTGACTACTGACACAAGAAGTATGATCATTCTAGAAAACTTAACCAAAGACCCAGAAAGTAGAAATAATGTATGGATACATGTTTTGCATACAATTTTTAAAGGTCTGATTAACCTAGTCAAAATCATGTTAAAAATAAAAATTTAGAGACCACCAGCATTGCGCGCATTAAAAAGCAAAGCAATTCACTCTTTGACCCTCATCTGTTAAGAAAAATTGATTGGCAAGCTCATTGTAAGCTTCAAGCTTGTAGCTAACTACTTGATAATAAAAGAGCTTGTTCATCATATGTTCCACCTAAGAACAAATTTGCATGGAAATCACAAACACACTAATCAAATAGGCATAAGTTCTCAGTGAACCTGAACTTGAAGCTCTATGAATTAATTAAGTCTAAGTACAGAGAAATAGCTGAAATGAATCACCAATGTCTTAAAAGATTGTAAATACATTCACCTTCATACTGAACTACCCTTGCTGGAATCCCAGGATAGGAATCATCATCGTCCTCCCATCTCAAAGTAACCTTGATTTTGTACCATCTACATTACACGACTAATATTGAAAAATCAAAAGGAATACAGAAAATATCTGAAACAACATTCACCAGAATTCATCAATTCTGCTGAAACTAGAGCTTACCCTTGCTCGAAAAGGTCTAGATTATGAAACCTATGAATGTAAATGGCAACTTCATGAACAGCATCCATCGTAGATACTAGATTTGCTCTTGCAGAGCCACGCTGCTCGACATTGGCCAACCTTTTGGTCGATATATTCCCCTGATTCAGACCCATAAACCATCGTAGTCTCCGAATCCCAAACATGAGTGGCACTAACAGATACTGTGATACTGATACCCAATTCCCAAACTATCATCCCTAGTCGTTTCTGGGAAAGTTGAGCAAAACCCACAACTCCTGAACCAGAATGAAGCCAAAACTAACCTTCACACACCCCTTAGTTTCTATGCTCACTAAACCCATCAGAAATCACCAAAACCCAATTTTCTAATGTCAAATTGCAGAGCACATCTGTAATGCAGGTTTTGGGTTGAAGCGATTGAAGCGAAAGAGTTAGGAAAAGTTGGGATGAAAATCGAGGAAAGGTAGAGGAAAGGCGTGAAAAGAACTAAGAACGAGGACGGACTTTTTTGTGCAATCATTCTTGTACCTCGTTGGCACATAGCAGGACCCAACCAAGAAAAAAAAAATTAAAAAAAAATCATTTTTTTTTTCTTGTCAAACCCTACAGAAGCAGGTGATGATGATGGCATTAATGATAGTTTTTTATCTCTCTTAAATTTCCCAAAAAGATAAAAACGGGAACTTTGAAACTGCACCCCGAGGTGGCCGAGCATGTCGTGTCAGGATAGTCATGCGGCCATGTTCAGCTCATATTGTTGTGACATTTTAGCTGTGAAGAACGAAAATCACGGGTCGGGAGTCGTGACTCTTGTCTGGAAAATTTTGGTCTACTTCTTCATCATCATTCATCTGATCATCTCTTGTTCGTTGATAGATAAATCCCTTAACAGTTGAAGCAAAAAAGTAAGTTTTTTTTACTTTACTATTTGATGCCATGGAAATTTGCTCAAGGTAAATCCTAGTCCTGCTCTATTATGCCCCGTTTGACTCGCTGAAATTTCATAGATTCTCTCCTAAAAGGAAATGGAAATGGAAATAGATTCCTAATGTTTTGTTGATATTAAAAAAAAATTTTGAAAAGCTAAATTTTCATCAAATTGGGATCCAAGTTCAAACATATAAAAAAAAACCATATTTTTCTGAGAAATTAATTTTGCTGTTTGTCAAATTTCCAATACCACTCATCTGTGTTTTTTACTTTTTTCATTTTCATCTCCATCAACGTGATTCCAACAAGCCAAACGAGGCCTGAGTTAGTCTTTACCAGCTTTCCAATGAAAAGAAATACTTTTTCTTCTCTTTTTTCTTTTAGCAAAATTTAAAGTGATAATTTTGTTTATAACAAACAAAAAACTGTAAATAGAAATCTCAAGATACATCAAATGTCTCATGTGGGAGAGATGATACATAATCAAAGTTCTTAAATTTATACTAATTATACTTTTTGGCCTGAAGTCTATACTAATTTCTTAAAATTTGATAAAACTATATCCTGGATATTATTTTTGTTTTTATTAAGAAAATATAATTAACTTATTTATTTTACCTTTTTACAGGCTCAAATTGACTTGACCTTACCAAAGAAACACCTCAATAGCCTTTAGTCATTATTTGTCACTACGAAGCCATGTGAAAAGATGATTGACTTGGTAACAAATTTACAAAACTTGATAAAATAAAAAATAATTCTTCTTACACTTGGTAAAAAATTTACAAAAAATGATAAATTAAAAAATAATTCTTCTTACACTTTAATTCAGCTATTTTTCTATAAAAAAGTAATAGTTACATGTCTATCATAAATAAATCCTTAATTAATCATTATTTTTGTTTGTATGCATGTCACATAGCACCAATAGATTGTATGATTTTCCTCTAATCTACCTTCATTTGAAAAAAAATCCCTTATTAGAATATCACAATTCTCTTTCTTTAGATCAAGAAAATTTTCTTAACTTGTTTTTTGGGTCATCAACTTTAATGCTTTTTTAATGGGTAATGTGAATATTACAATGTACTCCGTATTACTTATTTTCATGGGAAAAAAAGCAAAAAGCAAAAATCTCCCTAGAATAAAATTGGAATTAGTGGCTAATATCATGGACACTGAATAGTTCATTTTATAAAATAAAATTGGGTTAAATTTTAAATATTATTTTTTATGTTTGAATAATTCAGTTTTGCAAACTCTTGACACAAGTTGCCCTTAACATGATACTCTCTCTTCTCTATTAAGACTTGTTTTCTCAACTGAACTATTAGGTCCTACTTTATCATTTATTTATTTTTTATTAAAATGTGTTGTATATTATGGACGAGAGATAATATTTGGATGCTTTTTAAAAAAAGACATTATCATACTTAATTGTGAATTTGTACTTGAGTATAAGGGTGGAACCTTGAACCCTAAGAATGAAAAATAAAGTAAAAAATTTTAATTACTAAATAATACTCTATTTGCATCTCTACTATATATATAGTTTATAATATTATCTGGGATCTTAAATATAAAATATAGTTTGTGATATAAAATTGTAATAAAATCTAGATCTTATGTTAAAAATTGGAGGTAGTACTTTCTTGGCAAAACTACACATCAACCAACTCCACTAAATAAAATTTAGAATTTTAATTTCTCTACAATTTCTCTAAAAATACATATAAACTTTCAAAAATGTCCTTCAAACAAATTAAAACAAAATGTCATTCTATTAATATAATCATATCCTAAACTTATTTAATTTTTACACCTTCTTTGTCGGCAATTTTAGAATAGGCTTATTTTTTAAAAAAAAAATATTTTTCTCAAAATAACTTGTATTTTGAAAAATCTAAACACTTTAAAAATTGTTGTGTTATATGAAACCGAGGGAGCAATAACAAAAGTACAATATAAGATCCATTTCTCCCTTACATGCCAAATGGGAGACATGGAATGCATGGAATAATTAATGTAAAATTCAAGCAACAAACAATTGATACTTATTTTATTATTATTTTATTTAAAATAGTTATTAAATATTTAAAAACATATCAATTTAATTATGAAAAATTGCAAAATAATCACTATTACAAAATTAATTATCCAAAGATGCCTGAAATTTCATATTTGTCTGAAGACTCATCTACAACTTATTTTTAGTAGGTGCAACTTTTCTTTAATTATACGTTGTTTATCTTTAACCATGTAAAAAATGAAAGACACTCACACATACACAGAGCCCGGAATCAAGGCCGGCCCACCCCTTCAGGGTTGGCTCTTGAAGGGCTAAGGTTTAACAGGGCCAATCCTCCAGGGCCTAAGAGAAGAAAAACACCTATTTTTCGAAACCCGGTGCAAGAGCATTAGGGCCAAGGCTGGCCTTTAAGGGCCCGAAAATTACTATTTCAAATTTTAACTATTTTTCATCCATTTTTTTTTAAGAAATATGATTAGTAAAATACAACAACTAAAGTTCTAATTTATCAAATAAATATTATCAACATTAATATCCAAACAACACAAATTATTTAACAAATAAGCACATTCATCAGTTCATAATCAAAAACAAACTACTGTCTACAAATAATACCATAAAATATAAGAAGCGTACCACTAACAGAAGATGACTACACATCTTCTTCATTACTATCATCAATATCAAAGATATTTGATTGTGCTTCACTAATCGCTGTAGACTCTACTTCATGAGTAAAAATATCATGTATCTAAAGTGCCCAAACCCAACTTCAACTTCAATTAAAAAAAAATATGTAGGGCCTAATGGGCTGACTCGTGGCCTTTCAGGGCCCCAGGCCCTGCTGGGCTGGCCCTCCAAGGCCAATTTCACTTATCTCTTCAAATTTTTAGGCCTGACCCTTGAAGGGCCAAGGCCTAAACAGTCCGGCCCGACGGGTTCGGCCCAATTTCCCAACTCTACACATACAGGTGATGATGAGTTGTACTTGCTTAAAAATTTGAGTTCTTAAATTTTTGGGAAAATTTATATAGGGGCCCAAGTAATAGAAAAATTTTAAAAAAATGCCCTAAGATTATGAAAATACCAGAAAAGGCCTTGGGGCCTTTTCTGGTATAAATTTATTAAAATGTGAACAATTATATCAGCCCCGTTAACAACTATATCAGCCCTGTTAACAACTAAAGTTTTAATGAATTTATACCAGAAAAGACCCTGGGGCCTTTTCTAGTATTTTCAGAATCTTTGAGCCTTTTTTAAATTTTTTTCTGTTACTTAGGCCCTTATACAGATTTTCTCTAAATTTTTTGGACAATAAATCTTACAGTGAGAGATTTTTCAACACTTTAGCCGTCTAATTATGGCAGGTTGGAGTTGGACCATGGTAACATCATTAAACGGGGAACCAACCGCCAATTCAACAATTGATGTGACTGGGGAGATTTTTTTATCCTTTAGTAAATCCGATATAACTTATGTTAAAGTTTAACATTACTTAATTTTCATTATTGTCAAATTAAAAATAAGATTACGTTTCAATAAAAAAATTACTATATCAAATTATAAAAAACTTTGACAAAAATAAAAATTTAAGAAGAAAATTATTTTTTGTCACAATTTAAAGGGAGAAAGTTTGTACCTCCATTTAAATATTAAAGCTTGTAATTAAAAAAATATTCTTAGAAGAGCTATCTCTGACTTATGGTAGTTAAAACGTAGTTTTTACCTAAAAACGGAAGGAGAATAAAAAAGCGTAAAACGTAAAATCGTAATACAAAACGTAGTTTTTACCTGCATATATATATAAAAAAACATTACCTAATGCCTAATGCCTCAGCTTGAAACAAATTCAAAAGATTCAAAAACAATATGATCTCTGAGGAATATGGCATCCATTGAAACAAATAATATTAATAATAATACAAGAAAGACCAAAAGAACATTACTACCGAAAGAACATTACCAAATGTCCATGAATATACACAAATCTACCAAACAAGAAGCAAAGCACAAGTGCAGAACAGAGCAATGCATCAGCTTGAACGATTTTCAATTCCTAAATCCCAACCGAAATACATAGATCACAGATTTTCAATTCCTAAATCCCGTGCCCTGCGTCTATTTTAAATCTATTTAGCTTCATAAATCATAACTACCCAATGCATCCACTGTCCTCTCGAGTCCCCGACCCTATGCACGTAAACAAGAAAGAAAACTTATCGGAGGAAGAATGGAAGACGACAAGACGTTGTGAGATCTGAGATCTGAGATCTGGGTCTGAGATTTGAGAATTAGAGCATAGAGGAGGAGTGGAAGCCGCGAGCGATGGTGGCACGGTGCAGGTGAGACGTGAGAGGGCGAGAATCCGTCGGGCTTGGAGGCGACTGGGCAAGAGGGCGGAGTCCGAGAGGCGAGACTCGAGAGTTCGAGATTGCGAGAGCGAGACAAGTTGAGAATCAGAAGTGAGCAAGAGTTTTGGCCGTCTGACCATCTGAGAGGGCAAATCGCGTTTTTTGCAAAAACGTCCCGATTTTGCGATTTTTGGCGGCGTTTTTTGCGTTTTTACCCCATTTGCGTTTTTTTTAAGGACGAAACTCGTTTGGTTGAAATTTAAACGCAAAATCGCATTTTTTGCGTTTTAAAACGCGATTTTGTCAACCATGCTCTGACTCAATGTTATTACGAAAATTTTATATATATATATATATATATATATATATATATATATATATATAAAGTTTAAGGTTTATCATTGCTTAATCATTCCTCCCATGACACATTAAAACCGTATTGAATCATTTTTTAATTTATTTAATTTTGTCACTAATGGCCTGACAAAATAAATTACTTTATTTCCTCTTTTAAAATTACGTTAGTTTAATCCTTATCTTAGCCAAAATCGTCATAGACGTCACAAAAACAAGTTGTTGGCATGACTAAAAAAAAAAAAAGGAAAGTAATTAATAAACTACCAATATCCTACAAATAAAAGGAAACTAATTAACATGTGGGTTAAAAAAAGGAAAGTACTAATTGATAAATTACAACGCTACAAATAAAAGGAAACTAAATAATTAACATTTTGGAAAAATAATAATAATTAGGAAAGTAATTGATTAACAAGTTGTATGAATCAGAAGTTTCCTAAAACGCGGCAAACTGCTCTTATATAAACCGTAAACCTTCATTAAACTCAACACTCATAATATTATTCTTCATTATCATCATCAACCAAAGAAACTAAAAACCTCACTGATCTCATTCTTCTTCTTCTTCTTCATTTTGAATGGCATCTGATCATCATCATCACCATCGTCTTCCTTCCAATACCACCATTGAATCGCTCCCAAACCATGTGTTATCAGAAGTGTTAGCCAAAGTGGGGTCATCATCCATGGATGATCTCTACAAACTCAAATCTTGCTCCAAGAATTTCCTCAATCTCATCGAAGAAGACGACTACATCTACGAGCTCATTAACATGCAGAAACTTCCCTACGTTCCATGGCTCACCAAGCCCCAAGAATCTTCCTTCTTGGCCCGTTGCAGAGAATGCAGAAACCCAGAGAGCTTGTACAGAGAAGGAATGGCCAAGTACTTCAGCTTCAGCCCTAAAATAATGGATCTTGATGATGGTCTTGAAATATTGAAGGAGGCTTCAATGAAGGGTCACGTAGAAGCAAGATATGTGTGTGGGGTGATTCTTCTGTGTAGCAAGGTTGAAGAACAGAGGAAACAGGGGTTTGAGTTTCTGAGTTTTCTTTCGGGGAAGTTGAGGTGTGTGAGGACATGTAGGAACAAGGTGGAGGCATGGTTAAGGATGATGTGGAAGAACGGTCGTGTTCGTATGATGTTTAAGGATCATCATCGTTTGTGTCGTCTCGACATGTGTCGTGGGTTGCAAGAAATAGCAAGATTGGAAAGAAGATGGCCAGTTCTTACTTCTTAATGATGAAGAAGACGACGAAGCTTCATCAATTTCATGCGAGTTATGCAGATGGGATTATGAGTTGCATCAGTTTTCTAAGATATGTTGCTGAATCAAATTAATGGGTTATCAATCTTTAGTGAAAATATAAGTTTAGAAATATGAATTAATTATTATTATTAGAGATATCGTGTAATATTTATTAGGATTATATAAGAATATTATATTTTAGAAATATATCTTTAAGATATTATGATTTAATAATATTGGATTAGGATAGATTTTAGAGTTAGAGTTAGCCTATTCTTACTCATATAAAGGTCTCCTCATACTCATATAAATAGAGTTATCAAATAATTATTTAAATAATTTTTGGTTCAATTTGTTAGATCAAAAAATTAAAATTATTTTTAATTAAATATAGTATTTATAATATCAAATTGTAAATGCATAAATACTCATTTATTAATTATTAATTAGAAAATTTAATAAGGATTTAAAAAAAGAAAATAAATTATGGAAATTAAAAATTTGGCCTCCCAGAAATTACATCTTGAGAAATAATAATTTTCTTTTAATTGAAATAAAATTATTAAATTAAAAAAAATACTTGGTATTGAACGCTCTTTTTGTCAAACCACATGTATATTTTTGCACATTTAAAAGTAAAAAAGTCAAATTTAAAGGTCAAAAAGTATTTTTGCACCTAATTGGTAACCACGTGTGTACTTTTACACCTAAAAAAACACTTGGTGTTGAACGCTCCTCGAGATAAAGCACATGTATATTTTTACACCTTAACTCTATTATTTATTTTCATGGCAAAAAGGAAAAAAAAATGCAAAACAAAAATGTCCCTAGTATGAAATTGGAATTAGGTGGAATTGGGCCAAATTTCAGATATCATTTTTTATGTTTGAATAATTCAGTGTTGCAACCCAAAGCGGGTTGACCTAGTAGTAAGTTGGTTAGGCCCCAAGACGTTCCCTCAATTTTGCAAACACTTGACGCAAGTAGAGTTTGACATGATAATCGATCTCTTCTTTATAAAGACTTTTTTTTCCTTGACTAAACTATTAAATCCTACTTTATATTTTGTAATTTTTTTATTAAAGTGTGCCTTATTATATTCAGAGCTAGAGATAACGTTGGGGTGCTTTTTTTTTAAAAAGACATTATACTACTTAATTGCAAATTTGTACTTGAGTATAGTGGTGGAACCTTGTACCCTAAGAATGAAAAATAAAGTAAGAAACATTAATTACTAAATAATACTCTATTTGTATTTCTACTTCATATATAGTTTATAATATTACCTCTGATTCTAAATATAAGATGTAGTTTATAATATAAAATTATTAAGAAATTCAGATCTTATATTAAAAATATTAGGTAGTACTTTATTGGCAAAATTACACATATCAACCAAGTCCATTAAAAAAATTTTAAAATTTCATTTTCTCTACAAATTTATATAGACTTTCAAAAATGTCCTTCAGACAAATTATAACAAAATGTACTTCAATTAATAGAATCCTATCCTAAACTTATTTAATTCTTACATTTTCTTTGTCTCGGCAATTTTAGAATAGGTTTATTAAAAAAAATATTTTTCTCAAAATAACTTGTATTTTGAAAAATCTAAACACTTTAAAAATTGTTGTGTAATATGAAACAGAGGGAGCAATAACAAGAGTACAATAAAATATCCATTTCTTCCTTGCATGCCAAATGGGAGACATAGAATGCATGGAATAATTAGTGTAAAATTCAAGCAACAAATAATTTTTTTTTTTTGGTTTCCATACATATACATATGGCAAGCATAGCTTGAAGCTAATGGATCAGGTACTACCTAGTTGAAGGAACCTCCTCCTCAGCATAATTTATGTCCATCCAAAACTCTGATTGACAGCATTCTTGCATCTCTGAGAGGAAAATTATTTGAGGATCTTCAGAGTGAGCCTCCTTGTAAGCTTATCCACACACACTAATATTTCCCTACTAGCATGACATACCTCTATAGACCACTTACCATATAAAATATGTCTAGTTTCTTCAATCAACTTCCTGTAAGGATGACTGTCACCATTATCCCTGAGCATAGTGTTGATAGCTTCAAGTGAATTTGAGAACTCTTATATTTCCCTCATGTTTATAGATTTATAGACTTAAATACCTATTTTGATTGCCAAAAATTTGGCCATCGTTTTCGGGTATAGTCCAAGTGACTTTTTAAAACCCATAACCCATTGTCGTATATCATCTCTAATGAGTCCATCGTATGCCACCTAGTTACTAGCTTTAATTGAAGCATTGACATCTACCCGAACTACTCCTGGGGATGGTGGCCTCCAATGACGTTCATTCTCTTGCTTTGAAAGATCTGGTGTTGAAATATTCCTGTTGATACATCCTCCATCAAATGGAAAATGGCCTGGTGCGCAATTTCTTTCGCCATCGCTTCAGAATCTTCAAAGATCTACTTGCATCGTGCTTCCCACATTATCTAACAAAAATTGTTGAAAATTTTATACCATAGCCACTGATTGAATCTGCTTTTTCCTAGGTTACGATTGAAATTCCAGTTAAGCCAACCCTACAAATCACAATTAAAGAAAGCAGTATATTGGTTAGAATTAATAAATGATTTCACGCTTCTTTTTCTCTCTTACAATCCCTCAACATGGAACAACACTCTCTTCACAATGACAGGCCAAAAGGCAATTTGGTGTTTCTGATATTCCTCTTTTAGCTCTTAGTGAATTAGTGATTAGTCTCTCATGTGCAACTTGCTAGAAGAAAATTTTTATTTTTTCAAATACTTGCCAATGCCAAAATTTTTTCAAACATATGAACCACATGACTCCTCATGTTGAGAAAGAAAATTGTAGGCAGCTTTGATTGAGAATTTCTTGTCAGAAGTGTTTCTCCAAATTACATAATCCTCTGTAATACCCTCTAGAGGTGCAATTTTAAGCAATATATTCACCACCCATTTAGGAAGAATTTTCTCCATTTAGACACATTCCACCTTCCATTTGATATCACAAAGTCTACAACTTTATTCCCTAGCTTAACCTCCTTCAAATTTTGTTGGACATAGTCAATGAGGGGAACATTAAGAGGAATCCATAAGTCCCACCAAAAGTAGGTATTTTTGCCATTACTAATTTTCTTTCACACGTCTTGAACAAAAGTATCCCAGACATTGACTATAGCTTTCTAAGTTAGAGACTGAGATTGTTTTTGGAAACTTAGGGAAGTAAATTATTGCCACATACATATTGGCTTCTCAGACATCTAACCCATAGAGTCTTTAGATTTGTGATCAATGCCCCAACATAATTTCATAATAAACACTTTATTTTGAAGCTCCAAATTTTTTAGGAAAAATTACATTTGGGTCCCAAGGACCAGAATTAATTACAAAAAAGTCCTGTACCAGAATTCCATTACAAAATAGTCCCAAAAAAGTCCTTGGGAATTTTTTGTAATTAATTGAAAATTTCTCAATCCGTATTTACAACTAAAAATGCTATATTAACAACAACAAAAATCTCAATTGTTAATATGGTATTTTAAATTGTTAATATAACATTTTCAGTTGTTAATATAGCATTTCTAGTTGCAAATACGGATTGAGAATTTTTCAATTAGTTACAAAAAAGTCCCAAGGGATTTTTTTGTAATATGACTTTTTTGTAATAGGATTCTAGTGTGGGACTTTTTTGTAATTAATTCTGGTCCTTGAGACCCAAATGTAATTTTCCTAATATTTTATACCCACTCCTCCAACCTTCTTACTCTTCATGATGTTTTGCCAAGCAATGAGATGCATTTTTCTTGCATTTTCATCCTAACACCATAAAACATTTCTGTGTACTTTTTCAATCTCATACAATACACTCTTTGGGAGGAGAGCGGATTGCATTTGGTAAAAGGGTGGTGTTGAAATTACAACTTTTTTCAACACTATGCAACCTACCATCATCCTTAGGTGCTTACCTTTCCTAGATGATAAATGCGATTAGACCTTCTAGGTTTATATGAATGGATAATGGGTAAACCAAGATACTTTCCTAGATCCCGATAATGCCAATACCCAAAATCTGGCCCAGTTGCATTGTAAGATTAAAATGTACATTCTTGGAGGAAAAGGCCTTGGACTTAGCTGGATTTATCTTATGACCAGATGTATCACATAATCGATAATGACCCTTTTAATTTTCTCTACTTGATCTATTAAAGCTTCAGCAAACAACAATAAGTTATTTGTAAAGAATAGGTGGGAGATATATGTCCCATTGTTACTAAATTTTAATGGTTTCCATCTTTGAGTTTGACATTCTTCATTTATCAAATGAGCCAACGCATGAGACAAAGAGATAAAGATTGAGTGGATCATCTTGTCAAACTCCTTTGGTCAATACAAACTTAGGGCTCTCATATCCATTCCAGAGTACTCTCATGGTAGCTGAATTGACATAGGACATAATAAGTTTCCTAAGCTTCTCTTTGATCTCGATGCATTGAAGAGTACTCTTAAGGAAACTCCAATCTAACCAATCAAAGGTTTTTTCCATGTCTACCTTTATAGCAACCTAACTTTTCTTTCCCTTTTTTGTTCTCATTTTATCAATAGCTTCCTGTGCTATGTCGATATTTTCACAACTTGATATAGACGTGATGAAACTATGAAATTGCATTGTTCAGGGCCAATCAATAAATTCATAACAACTTGGAATTTGTTAGCTATAAATTTGGTAATCACCTAACATGACATAGAGATATGGGCCTCATATCCTTTAATAAAGATGGCTGATCCGTCTTAGGATAGGAATGAACACTGTTTTTGTCTAATTGAATTCCCCAATTGCCAATAGATTTTGGAAAGCATCTTTAACCAAATTACAAATTGACTTGCCCACTATTTCCCATTGAATTTGAAAAAAGTGAGCCAGTAAGCCATCATGTCCTAGTGCTTTGAATGCTATATAGAAAAAAGCATCATTTTTAATTTCTATATCAATTACCTCTTTATGAAGAAGATCACTTTGAGTTAATTATTGATACTTGTTTTTATTATAATTTTTTATTTAAAATATTTATTATATATTACAAAAATATCAATTTAATTATGAAAAATTGTTACAATATTACAAAACTAATTATCCAAAGGTACCTGAAATTTCATGTTAGTCTGAAGACTTATCTACAACTATTCAAAAAAAAAAATCTACAACTTATTTTTAGCATGTGTAACTCTTCTTCAATTGTTTGTTGCTTATATTTAATTATGTGCAAAATGAAGACATTCGCACATAATTAAAGATATATTGCATATAGGAGGAGATGAGTTGTACTTGCTCAAGAATTTGAGTTCTTAAATTTTCTAGGCAATAAATTTTACAATAATAGATTTTTCAAACATTTGGCCGTTTAATTATGGCAGGTTGGACCACGGTAAATCATTACATGGTGATCTAACCGCCAATTCATAATTGATGTAACTGGAGAGATTATTTTCATAGTAAATCGGATATAACTTAATTTTCATTATCGTCAAATTAAAAATAAAATCACATTTCAACCAAAAAATTACTATATCAAAATTATAAAAAAAAAAAATTGACAAAAAAATAATTTAAGAAGAAAATTATTTTTGTCACAATTTAAAGGGAAAAAATTTGTACCTAAATTTAAATATTAAATCTTGTAATTAAAAAAATATTCTTCGAAGAGCTATCTCTGACTTGACAATGTTATTACAAAAATTTTAAAAAAAAAGGTTTAAGGTTTATCATTGCAAAATCATTCCTCCAATGACACATCAAACAGTGTTTAATCATTTTTTAATTTATTTAATTTTGTCACTGATGGTCTTAAAAAAAATAAATTACTGTATTCCCTCTTTTAAAATTACGTTACTTTAATTCCTTCAGAGAGGAAAATATGAATTATAATTACAAATAAATATAAGTAATTAATAATTAATTTTAAAAAATAGTTGTTGAGAGCTAATAATAATAATGTACTTGATTGTTTTATCTGGCCCTCAAACATATAAAGATATACTAGAATAAAAGTATGGTAGACAAATACTACTCATTTAATTATTTATTACTTAATATTGATATTGATATGTTTGTTACTTTGCTTATTCATCCTGTTTTTTTTAACCGAATTAGATTTATGAATCTTCATGGAATCGCATGAATTTGAAACTAGTTGGGCAAAAAATTGTGTGTTGAAAATTAGGTAAAATAATTATCATAATTAAATTCAAGAGTAAAGGGATTTTTACCTCTCCCAATAAATATATTTCTTGGGATTCAATTATTCAAATTTGTGTCTTCTTTTACGCCGTAAGATTACTTACTACCCCAACCATTAACTTATTAGTTGTATTTCCTTGATTTGTCAAATACTATTCTTTCCTAGGTAATTTTAATATTGTTTGTCGGTAATTTAGGCCAGAGGTTAATAGTGGGACGTAGTGTAAGATGGAAATACCCTACAAATAAAAGGAAACTAATTATAATTAGCATTTTGGCCACAAAAAAAAAGATAATAAGGAAAGTAATTGATAAACAAGTTATATGAATCAGAAGTTTCCTAAAACGCTAAGAAGGAGGCAAACCACTCTTATATATATATTTAGTAACCCTTCATTAAACTCAACACTCATACGTTCTTCATCATCGATCAAAGAAACCAAAAACCTCACTAATCTCATAATTATTCTTTTTCTTCTTCTTCGTCTTCAATGGCGTCTTATCATCATCTTCCTCCTTCCACTACTACCATTGAATCTCTCCCAAACCATGTGTTATCAGAAGTGTTAGCCAAAGTGGGGTCATCATCCATGGATGATCTCTACAAACTCAAATCTTGCTCCAAGAATTTCCTCAATCTCATTGAAGAAGACGACTACATCTACGAGCACATTAACATGCAGAAACTTCCCTACGTTCCATGGCTCATCAAGCCCCAAGAATCTTCCTTCTTGACCCGTTGCAGAGAATGCAGAAACCCAGATAGCTTGTACAGAGAAGGAATGGCCAAGTACTTCAGCTTCAACCCTAAACTAATGGATCTTGATGATGGTCTTGAAATATTGAAGGAGGCTTCAATGAAGGGTCACGTAGAAGCAAGATATGTATGTGGAATGATTCTTCTGTGTAGTAAGGTTGAAGAACAGAGGAAACAAGGGTTTGAGTTTCTGAGTTTTTTTCTGGGAAAGTTAACGTGTGTGAGGACATGTAGGAACAAGGTGGACACATATTTAAGGATGGTGTGGAAGAACGATCTTGTTCGTACTATTTTTAAGGATCGTTGTCGTTTGTGTGGTTTCGACATGTGCCTTGGCTTGCAAGAAACGGCAAGATTGGAAAGAGGATGGCCAGTTCTTGATGATGATGAGGAAGACGAAGCTTCATCAATTTCATGCGAGTTATGCAGATGGGATTATGAGTTGCATCACTTTTCTAAGATATGTTGCTGAATCAGTAGTGGGTCGTCAATCTTTATTAGAACTTAGAAGGTTTTGATTCACTTTTTGATAGTAATTACCGATATTTTTGTTTGTGTTTTGATCGAATATATTTGGTCTCCAAGTGCTTATTGGATAAATCTGCTATATGATATATATATTTTTTTGATAAGAAAAGAAAACGAGAATCTCTGTTATTTTGTTTTCTTGGAACAACTAAATTCTAGTAATTTTGTATTCTGATTAGTATTTGAGTAAAAAGTTTGTGTTTTTATGGTTTTTTAAGGAATCTCAGAGTCAGACATATTAATAAAAGATCAGTTCTTGGTGGCTTGAATTTTTATTCTTGAAGTCAAATGAACAGCTCAAATTTGTATTGTGTATATTTAAAAATTTTCTTCATGTGCTTATTCAAATTAAGACCAGAGAATTCGTCCGTTAAAGAAAGCGATAAGGAAGCTTAATTATAAAGAAACTGGAATTATGTTTCAGGATATCATCGAGCGCTAAGCACATTGAGACTCTTTCTTATTAAAAACTTTTACCGATTAATATTGAACTATTGAAGGGTGTTTTAATTAGATTTTTTTTTTTAATGTCATTGGATAATGAAAAATGAGAAATTGTAAAAAGAACAGAAAAGAAAGCTAATAGATAATTTGATGGCATTTAAATTGGATCATAGTACACAACCTGATTTTTATAAAGTTTTAATAATGAATTTCGGCTTTAAGACCTAATAGAAACAAACAAACCCTAATATTGCTCCTTAAGGCAGTGCCTCTTGTAATTCCAAAAAAGCTGCTATCTTTAACCCATTTAAACTTTTCAAGTAATAATTTTTCTGTTTTTCTTTTGGCCAACTTTTCAAGTGATTTTCAAACTCAAGATTTTAATTTGATCAATGGTTTTCCCTTTTAAGACTTAGAACTTAAAGGGTTATCTCAAAATATGTCTCCTGAATGGACTTGGACTTTGAATTACTTGACGACATGACATACAAACCATAAATTGGATCAGGTTGTTGGGTCCCACATGTACTGTCATGTATGACTCAATCACCATGTAGAATGTTATAGGACATAGGAAGAATTTAGAAGAATAATGAAATATTGAGAAAATCGCAAAAGAATATGATTATTAGTAATGAACTACAAGTAGAATCTTTAAAGTCACAAAATGAGCAGCAATATCATTTCAGATCAATCCGGTTACAAAATAATTTAATGTAAAGGCTCTCTGAGGGTAGAGATTCTATAAACTCCTGCAATACCAGTAAGAAAAATAATTTTAAAAAAGAAAAAGTTATAGTCCAGATCAATCAGCCTCCCCTTCCCTCCCCTTTCACTCAATATCAAGAAGCAGGGGATAATTTACTAGACCATGAGCATAATACAATAACCTTAACTTATTTCAACTTTATACCAACAGGGCCCACCTTCTCAGAATCCACCATAACCGTGGATCTTCCACAAGCAATGAATCAATCATGACCTTAATCTCTATCCATTTTACTAGCATTATTTGACTTGCAGTTACTTTCTTCTATACAAGGTAAGCTCCAAGTGCCTCTGAAAGATAACCAGCTATGGGGTAAAACTCTGCTACTGTTCCCCTTTATCCCCTAAAATCATCTTGCTCCATTTGATTTCTATCTACAGGCCGCTAAAGCCAATCCATCGGATCACAGGCTACATACTGAAATCACCACTGGACCCAGTTCACTCTCACAAGGCCATGGAAAACTGATCTGTACCATGAAAACCGCTGATCAGATCACCACTGGGCTGAATTCACCCTCCGAATCTTTCGTTGTGATCTACGCTCCTCCACCACAGGAATAAGGTTTTCCATGAGCTGCAGGTAAAATTACAGGAGATTCAGGTTAGATTCAATTGTCAAGATACTTGAAGGAAACGTATTGCTAAAAGTAAAAGAAAAAAATCAGAGCCCCATGACGCTAGTATCACTTGGTTGTAAATGCTGGTTAGGAGGGTGAGTTTGCTGTTACTCCAGGTATGAGTGTTGAACAGTTTTACTTTTGAGAAATATCCAACCATCAAGAATATGTGTTATGTAGTAAATTTCACAGTAAGAGACTATTAAAAATGAAAATCTCAGCTGATAAAACCGAAGGATGTAGACAAGAACCTATTTGATTTCTCAAATATACAAATACAATGTTCAGCGAATCAAAATACTGGCAGACAGATACAATCACGGGGTTCCTTTCTCATTGGATATGGAAATTATACTCGTAAAGTCCAATTCAATAAAAGTCTAATAGAGCTGGAGATTCACGGATCAACAAACCATTCCCTAAGACCTACAGCAAAAGATCCAGGAAAAGGTGTAGAAAAGAGTAACTCCAGTGGACAAGAGAATTATACAGAAGTTCCTGGCCATAAGGGTAAAGAGGTGGTGTAAGATTGGGTTTAGGTGTAGCTTAGGGTGGGAGGTGTTTGTTGAAACTTTCTGGTCTATAAAAAGCTTCTCCGGCCAAAGGGGTCAGGGGATTAGTCATTTGAAAGTGAAAGTGTGGTTTAGGAGAGTTCAGATCTCTCAAAAGCCAGAGTCACTGCTGTGTCTTGTATCTTGTCATTTGGGTGTCAGTGGGATCAGGGTTTTGGCTAGAATCAATGTCAGCCTTGTGGAACTGATTCAGTGTAATTTGTCCTGGGGATGTCAAAACCCAGGACCCTCTATTTCTTGCTGTTGCTGCTTATTTGGCTTCCAATTTGACAAAGTTTGCAGGTCTCTACCAACTTGGTATCAGAGCATATCAATTAATGGGCGTGAGGAAGAGTGAACATGTGGAACAGGAAGACCGAGAGGTGACAAGACATTGGAAGGATCACTAAATTTTTTTTTTCAAACTTCAACCAAACTGAATTGGCAGCTAGATCACTGAGTGGACCGACTAATCCACTGTGGTTCCTATAGCATTAATAATGAAGTGGAAAACAAGGTCAAAAACATACAGAGAGCTAGTTCAGACCTATAATGAAAGCCTGCCTTAATATAATTACTATAGATGTGAGCTAGTTGACAAGTAAAATATATTCTTAAGAATATGAGTACCATTTACTAGAAACAAGATATCTCCTTTTATATTATAGTTACAGCTAAAAACAGAAAGGAAAAAAGAAAATCATTTTTTATTATTCTAAGCGAATTAGATCCACTTTGATAACTTCATCATGAAATGATTTTGACATTCTGACATGCATTTCAGGCCTGCAATTTCAAATTCCAAATATGCACTAAGGGCAGATTACATGGAACACAAACACATTACAATGAGTACTTAAGAAACTAACAGTGTGATAATAGCTATAACGAGTATAATCCCAAAGACTGTATTCAAAGGTGCTCAAGGAAGGCACTACTCATGGCTAGTGCCCATTAGAGGCGCTGCCTTCAACAAAACACTTCTAGATGGGTGCCTTTGGTGCTTTTTCCAGCTTTCTGGAAGAGCACCTTGACCTTAGGCCCTTTTGTGTGTTTAAAGCAAAGAAGTTAACTTCTTAGCTCGGTTCAAAAATTTAAAAAATACTGATGGGATGAAATAGGAAACTAAAAAATCTCTCAATCTTTAGCCTAGCCCGAGACTTAGATTTAAGAATAGGGAAAATAGTTGCAGTTATTCTTATTTTAAAATATTTAGATTATTAGGCTTTAAATAAAGCCACCACCCACAAGGGACCACAGACACACAAGCGCTTTTGGTCACCCATAGAACACACGCACAATTGACATAAGGCTAAAATTATAACTTTATAAGCGCATATCATATAATCTTGAGTTATGACTTAATGATTCTTACGCTTGAATAGTTAATTTATACTAGTATGTCATATGTTATTCCAACTTTCTATCATCTAGTTTTTGTTTGTAAAGTATATATTTTCCTACTTTAGCATTATGCTTCACTTGGTCATGTGCCATTCTTCTAACACCACACACACGTAAGGCATTGCATTAGCACCTTGTCCCAGCCTTTAAACTTTGACTACTTTGATCCTAGCCTTTGATTCACACGTGTAATAACGATTTTTTGTAGTCCAAGCAAAGGAAGAGATGATCCACATACCTGCTTGTACCTCTGCTTCTTCTTTTCAGCCTGCATTCAAATCCAAATATTTCAAAACTCTTGCAGAAATCAGATTAACCAGGATAAAAGCTATAAAGGAAAGTGAAACTTTCATTTAATTAGTTCAGTCTTTAACTCCAGGAAGAAAGGTTGAAAATTTGTCACACAAAAGCTACCAAAGAGCTGGCTTAATGGGTGAAACTGTATTTAGAAAACATGAACTGTGACTAGCACCTCATATATGACATCGTTAAAAAAATATAAAATTTTAGCGATGCTCAATCATGGATGAGAAATATGCATTTAGTAAATTGCCTCTCTTCCAACAAAACTGCATACATAATTTTCAAAAGGAAAATAGCAAAGCAGCACTTGAAGCTGCTGAGAGTGTATGAACAGAGTCTACATAAGACACATGACTGTGAAAATGTTTTCAGCTTGTACATGCACACCATTTCTCTCAATAGTTGTGCATTCTCAGCCTCCAGCTGTGTTACCATAGTCTCCAGTTCGACAGTGTAAGCCTGTAGAGAACGTTACTGATCAGCTTTTATAAATCAATTGCCACTAGGGAAACAATCTGATAATAAAAAGGGGGGAAATGGAAGTTCAAACTAACATAAATCAAGTCAGGTGAAAAAAAAAAAAAACAATATAAATCAAGAAAGCACAAAACACTTAATTCAAGAGGTAGCTCCCCGTTACGTGATGACTTAACAGAATTATAATAAAACCATCATATCAACGCAAATTAATGAAGTAACGGCATGCAAATGCAAAAAAGTATGTTCCTACTAAAAAAACCATCAATTGAATTAAATCTACATAAGAATCATATCACTTAAGAAAAGAGAGGGAAAACAGAGAAGGTGAAGTAACCTGCTTGCGTTCTCTGGACCTGGCTGCAGACTCTCTGTTTTTTATCATCCTTCTCTGCTTCTGAAGCGTAGCCTTATCAACAGGTACATCCACAATCCTCCGCTTCCCTCTTCCCGCTGATGCTGCAACTCCCACTACTGTCCCGTCAGTCCCATTTCCAAAAACTTCCATGGACGACCCTTCCTTAACTTGAACCGACGGCGGCATCGAGAACTGAGCGCCACCGTTGATGGTTGCCGCCGCCGCTGCATCCACGCGGAAACTTGCATGGCCAGGTACTACGGTAGGAACCCCTCTTACATCTTCCTCTCTTACAGCGCCAGCCTTGGCCAAGAAATCTTCCAAAGTCATGGCCTCCAAACCCTCCCCTGCACCCATCCGCCTCTGATCACCACCCTCCACCATTTCCTGCCACATCTCCTCCCCCGTCCTGGTGCCCAATTCTGCCGCAGCGGGGTGGAAATTGGGGTCCGTCGTGAGGTGCGCCGGGTTGGGATTGTTATTGGGATCAGATGAAGAAGAAGAGTAAATGGACTTGAAGAGATCGTCCATGCTCATAGAACCCAAGGCCTTGGAAGGGTCGTCGGCGCCGGCGTTTGATTCGTTGTGGTTGTTGGTGTTATTGGTGTTGATGTTGGCGTTGTTAGTGTTGTTCTGGAGATCAGCGAGAATAGAAGAAAGGGAACAAATAGAAGATTGGCGTGGCAGATCCGGATTCGTCGTGACCAACTTCGACGACGCCATGCCGGTGCCGGATTTCTAGGGAACCCTTACAAGGTAACTCCTGAGATTTCTCTATTGTAAAGTGCGACTCTCACTGTATGAGGCTGTGAAAGATTAAAATCGCTGCTATTTCGGGGTTGGGTTTCAGAGAAAGAGATATATAGCTCAAAGAAGACGACTCAGAAATAAAAAAAACAGCTTTTGAAAAAAAAAGTGGGGAAAAAAATGAAGTTGAAGCAAGGTATGAATCAGGGAACACATATTTATAAAAAGAAAAAGAAAAGTGATGGCGTAGGAATTTTATATTACACTATTATTAGTAGTTTAAAGGTGAAATATTATTATTTTTTACCATGGAAATATTTATTACTTTTTTTAAAATATTTATTACTTTAAAGTTATACTGCCATCCATCGTGAATATAATATTCATTTGTTTTTAAAAAAATTTAAAGAAACTAAATAAATTATTTTAAAGTAATTATATCTATTGTTTTTATCTAAATTAATTAGTCTAATTTTATGAAATATAATAATAAAAACTACATCTTATAAATATTAATATTTTTTTAATATCTCAAAAAAAAAAAAGATTAATAGAACCTCATATTTAAAACCAGAAAAGAAAATTACATTAAAAAAAAATCAATAGATAAACGACACTTTTTAGTGAGTCTCAAAGTTTCTGAAATATGAGTTTATGGAAAAATGAGTCTTTTGACTAACTAGAGTGGAATTTGCTCCCAAAAATAAAGACTTGCTAGGGTGGAAAAATATTGCCATCAAGATCAAATTTGATGTAACTTCTTATTAAAATATAAATAAATAAATGCCCTTTAATTGACAATCAATTGATTTATTATTTTTTAACTAAAAATAGAGGTTGCTTTTAATAGGTTTATGTATTATAAATTAATATTTAAAAATAATTAAAATTTAATAAGAAACACGGAACTTATTATAAGAATAAGGAAAATATAATAGATTTAGATGAGGGAGATTGAGAAGATGAAAGAAAGGTTGAGAGAAAATACGCCAGAATTCTCATTTACTTTATTGCTTCAAATAGTATAAGTCATCCTCTATAGGAAAATTTTTTATTGAATCCAAGCGTAATTTCAGTTAATTCTCAAAAACATTTGAAATTTCGTTGTACAAATGAAATTAAGTTTTGTAAGTAAAAAAATAATAATGTCATTCTTTTTTTAAAGAATATTTACAAAACAAAATGGGCATTTACAAAATAAATATGGAAATTTACAAGATAAATATATGTATTTACAAAACAAATAAACACATTTATAGGGGGAAAATATTCAAAAAAAACTTAGGGAATAAATAAAAAATTAGCAATTTATAAGACAAATATAAAAACTCACAAGATAAATATAGCCGTTTATAAAACAAGTAAGGTAAGGGCATCATTATTTTTTCACACTAAAACTTAATTTTATTTAGATTGAAGGAGTGTAATGAAGTTTCAAAAAGTTATGGGGTTGAATGAAATTTTATCATATTCTTAAGGGCTAAGTAAAATTCTCCCTTTACATGGAATGGGACTACAATATGAAAGATTGACCTAAAGAGTTACTGGTACATAGTGCCGGGGAATCGGGCCGAGCCCGTCGTGCCGACCTGTTTAGGCCCTAGCCCAGTAAGGGCCAAGCCTAAAAAAATATAGGAGATAAACAAAATTGACCCTGCAGGGCCACGGGCCGGTCCGTTAGGCCCTGTTACTGTACACACACACATATATATTTTTTAAATTAAGCTTAAAGTTAGTTGGGTTAAGAAGGGCTTGCCAAGCGCCAACCCAACTCTTCAGCCTAGTTTGGTTCGTTTGGTCTGGAGAGTGGCAAAAAAAAAAAGACTCAAATATTCATTCATTTCATTTCAGATCAAATCACACTCTTCTTCGTCTCTACCTCTCTAGTCTGAAGAAAAAATCGAACAACACTCCTCTCACCCTCACATCGCAGATTCGCAGTCACGCACACACAGCTCGCTCTCTCGTCGTCGGTCACTCGTCCTTTCGTTGTCGATTACTCGCCCAGTCGCCCTGTCGCCGTTGGTTACTCGCCGTCGCAGTAAGTCTCTCGTTGCCCTAGGAAAAATCTCAGTCTCAGTCCTCAATTCCTCACTTCCCTCCTCGGTCCCTCCTCCTCCTCGTCGGCCGTCCGTCGTTCATAGATTAGCCTCACAGGTTCCTCCGATTCCTTCCTCTTTTCTTCTCTTAATTCGATTTTATTTTCTTTTTAATTTGTATTTCTAGATTCATTTCCTGTAATTTGTGTTTCTGGATTCATTTTCTGTTTGTCTTCATCAACGCATTAGCTTGTATAAACTCTGGATTCATTTCTTGTAATTTGTGTTTTTGGATTTGAAAATGCACATAAGTTGATTTATGTTTATTTAATTCTTTTTCTGGATTCATCAATGAAGTATGTTTATTTAATTCTATTTTTGAGTTGAAAGCAAGCATTAGTGTTAATTGTTTGATGGTTGGTCTGGTTTTACCCAATTGGGTTCTTGATCTGCAGCCTTTTTTTCGTTGCAAGCATATGTTAATTCTTGATCTGCAGCCTTTTTTTCATTGCAAGCTAATTGTTTGATGATTGGTCTATTAATTGTTTTTGACTTGAAAGCAAGCATAGTGGTATATGAATTTTGTATGTTATAGTCTTATAGAATTATGATTTATGATCTTCCTTATTCATTTGTTGTAGATGTAGATTATGAATGTGCTCATGATGTGGGTGAAGAAATTCACGATATCTTTACTCATGAAGAAGAGTTTATTGCTGCTAGTGAAGCACAGTCAAATATCTTGAATGTTGATAATAATAGTGAAGAGGATGTCAATTGACAATGTGTAGTCATCGTACCAACCTCACGTAATGGTACGCTTCTTAATATTATGTGTTTCATTTCTAAACAGTAGTTTGTTTTTTATTACGGAATGATAAATGTGTTTATCTATTGGATAATTTGTGTAATTGTCTTGCTTAGATATTAATATCGATAACATTTATTTGATAAATTAGAAATTTAATTGTTGTATTTTATTAATTATATTTTTCCGGAATAGTGATTTGCTGGCCCTGGCCCTGGTGCCCTTGGGCTGGGCTTTGAAAAACAGGGGTTTTTCTTATTCCAGGTCCTGGAGAGCCGGGTCGGCCCTAATTCCCACCTCTACTGGTACATAAAAAAATGGAATCAAGCAACATAATTATATAATTGGAGATTATATGGAATAAATACAAGAAACTCTTCTTCAATTTGGGAGTAATAAGATATAATTACATTAACCATATAAGATGGAATTCAAAGAAATTATGGGACTATGAACATTCAAAATTCATAATATTTATAACACTCCTCTTGAATGTTGATATATAGATATTGTGCCTCATTAAAACTCTAGTAAAAAAAAAAAAGGAAAAACAATAGAACAAAAACTTAGTGCATGAAAAATAATGCATAATATATATTAAGTTGTCTTGTAAAATATGGTAAAATTATTTTCAAAAGCCAATCCGATTGCCCTCAAATAAGTCAAATGATAATTAGTACATAATAACTCTTTACCTCACATGTTCGCATGGAAAGTGATGCAAAAGTCCAGGAAAAGCATTAAATTTTACATTTAAATGTTTTACTGAAAAACCCCTTAAAAAGAAAATGTGAAGGAAATTTGTCAATAATGGAAAGACAGGTTGTAGACATTTAAAAAAGAAAAGAGTTCACCATACTGAAGATAAGTTACGTCTAAATATTTAAATGAATTTTAGGTACTTTGAGTAATAAATTTTTAATGAAGGATTTTTCAGCACTCTTGTTCATTTTTATTACTACCTCCCATCCTAATTATAAGAGAAAGTTGACTTTTTTTAGAGGGATTAAAGAAGCTAAATAAATTACTTAATCATTTCATATGTTGTGTATTTTTAGATTATATATTAATTTACTAGTCAAATTAATTAGTTTGAAGAAAAAAATAAAAATAAAATTACTCTAAAGTGATTTAATTAGTTTCCTTAATTTCACTAAAAAAATCAACTATATCTTATAATTAAGACCGAGGAGAGAGTACCAATTATGACTCTTTATTGAATTACAAGTTGGGTGTTAGGACAAATATGTCATTATCTATTAGATCTCAATTATACAAATTGATTGACAACGTGAAAGATTCTCATTTCTTTTTTTCTTTTTCTTTTTTGTTTTGGGGCCAAACTGTCCGCGAGATCATTAACTGTTATTATATGTGAAGGAGAAAAAATTGTTGAGAAAATTTTTTAAAAAAAATTAAGAAAAATCACATTAAGGTCAAAAGTACAGAAAATAATATCAAAAGACAAAAGTGAAAAGTGACTATTAATCAACTGAAAAAATTATTATTAATAAGTGAAAAAACTAACATTAATGAGGTATATGATTTTTTTAATTAGGATTTTGGTGTCTCAAAAAATTAAGCTGGAGCTTGGTTGGCACGCGCTAAGTGGGAGAGTAGGAACGAAGTTATCTCTCAAAAAGAACTAAGATTTGACTTGGCTTTGCCTCACCCTTTCTATGCTCGTGCCGTCTGGAGGCGACATGATGCAACGCGCTTTAAAGAAAATATTTTTCAAAAAAAAAAAAAAAGAGGAAGAATGATTTTTTAGTTTACTAATATTATCATCCTATTTTTTAAATATATGACTTAATTGATTTTTTTTAAAAGATTAATAAAATTAATTTAATTATTTTAAAATATCTATATTTATCTTTTTTCTTTCAAACTACTTTCTCTATCTTATTAGTACTCTCTTCACCTCTAAGTATAAAAAGATAAAAGAACAAAAATATACATGTATTTTACCTCTGGGAGCGAAGGGTCAAAAGTCAAAACAGGTCCGGCTTAACCCTTAACAGGCCAAGCCTATTCTGTAACATACTGACTTGAGTCTGGCCTATGCCTGTTACAGGCCTATTTTTTGGCCTGGGTCTGGACTATATGTAAGCCTGGGCTGGCCTGTTAAGGCCTATGTTTTTTTTAAAAAAATTTAAATTTTAAATTTTTTTGATTTTTTTTTATTTAATTAAGCTGACATGCCGCAAGCTGAAAAAAGACATACTTTAAACAGGTAAAAAAACAGACAAAACTTATATAAATTAATACTAATAATATAAATAACAAGTCACAAGCCGAAAATAGGCCTACTTTAAACAAGCTAAAAACAGGCCAAAATTATATAAATTAATACTAATAATATAAACAGGTTGGCCTGACAGGCTTAAAAGGCTTCTTATCAGGCCTGGGCCTGGCCTGTTAAGAGAAAACACGCCTTATAAGAGGTCTTGACTTGACTTTTTAGCCTGATAGGCTAGGTCTGACCAAGCTCTTAGTAGGCCAGGCAATAGGCCCTTGACAGGGCCATGACCTTTTTCCACCCCTACCGAGAGCGTCCAGTACTATATGTTTTATTTGGAATAAAAATACATACGTGATTATTATTTTGGAGTAAAAATCATATCCCACTGTTATGTTACTGTTTACTTCATCTCTTTCTCTCTTATAACGGTGAATAGTAATATAACATTGAGATGCGAATTTTGCTTTAAAATAGTAACCACGTGTGTATTTTTTCTCTCAAAAAAAGCATATGGTGCTAGGCGCTCCCGGGAATAAAGCACATGTGTATTTTTTCACACTTTACCCAAATATAAAATAAAGTAGATTTTTATAAGGAGATTAAGAAAAATAGTTAAATTATTTTAAAATATTTATATTTACATATTGTCAACTAATTAGTTTAACTAATAAAATAATATATAATCTAATATTATATGATATATGATTTGATTAACTAATTTATTTAATTTATATAACCTTTTTAAAAAATTAATTATGTAAGATAGGATGAAGTATTAATTATTTAAAAATAAACTCACTTCCCAGTCGTACCTTGTGTGACAGTTCAATCGATTAGTCAGATACCTTTGTCGTTTTGCTGGCTTTATCGTTTATAGTTTATCCAAAATCAAGGACAAGGCCGGCCGACCGGCTTCGTGCAAATTTAGGTCCCAAGAGTTTATTAGTAACTGTTTTTTTTTTTTTTTTCAAATGCAAATTAACCCATTCTCCTAGACTAAGGGGGGTGTTTGGAAAACACCCAAAATCTAGGTTTCACGCAAGGCAAAACAAAACTCCTCTCACATACTTACTTCGTATTACGTAAAATCTAAGTTTTGGAAGGTTTCCAAACGAGTCCTAAGTCTAAATCCCTAGTTTCGACCAAAAAAAGACTAAATCCCTAGTAAAATATTTTTATAAATTACAGGCTTTTTTGTGGTGTTTAAATTCAATTCTCAGTCAAGTTTGTCATACAAATGAATTAGGGAACTATTCTCTTGTCTTTTTTTTAGGAAAAAAAAAAACAGAGAGAACTATTCTCTTGACTCGTCCAATTAAAAGAGTTTTGATTTGGTTAACCAAATTGAATTCTGGGCATCTAATGATGTTGCTTTTAATTAAATAAAAATAAAAAAGCAGTATATCATATTTATGCTATGACAAATTCTTTTTATTAACTTATATTATACGCAAATGTTTCATTCACTCATAAGTTAATTAATGGGTCTGATTAGGTTAGTAGTGGGCACAGTGACTTATTTCTGATCTGATTTTCTTATAAGTTCGGTAGGAAAAAAGTCAGGTTATAAATATAATTCGTGTTTAGATTGATAGTGGTAGAAGTAGTGAAATCCACGTCAAAAAACTACCCCATGAAGCTTTTTCCTTAACTAGTTTTTAGGAGTTTTTTTAAAAAAAACTCGATGAACTTAAAGTTCAACTCAAACACTCCACTTATGACTTTTTTTCCATTTGAGCTTTTTTCTAACTTTAAACCACTTGAAAGTCTCTCCAAACAAGCCTAATACCTTCCCTGACTTAAAAAAAAAAAAAAAAAAATTGAAGCCCTTTGTGTCATGGCAAGCTTCTTATTGTTGGTTTGTGTAACTTGTAGCACTATGCTTCGTGTTTAATTTCCGGACTAAGCGCATAGCTTTAATTTTCTATTAAAACAAAATATTTAATACGCAGTATTTAAGTTGAAATAAAAAAAAATATAACCAATATGAGACTCCTTCAATTCTCTATATAGGATATAGTTGACTTTTATGGAGATATTAAGAAAACTAATTAAATTACTTTAAAATATTTGTCATTTTTTCTTCAAACTATTTTGATAAACATATAAATTGATATATATTCTAATGATATATAAAATATAATATAAGTAAATAACTTATTTAGCTTACTGAATCCCTAAAATTAAAAATCAACTCTGTTTTAGATTTAAGACAAGAGGAATTATGAATTAGCTAGTGGAAAATGATTACATGTGGCGAAAAGTTACATTAACTAACTTTATTAATCCAATCAAATTACATAATAAATACTAGTAGGTCATATGATATATGAAACATAATCATTTCCACTAATTCATATCATATTGAGTATAATAATTTTTTTTTTAATTATCATGCAAAAACTTAAAAGGAAAAAAGGTATTATTTAATATTCATAACTTCTCATTCGTACATTGACTATATAAAATTTAAAAAGGTGGTCATTTTCGGACTGAGAATGATTACATATACCTCCAACCACTATGGTTCTTCTTATTGGGACGTATAGTTGCATGAGAATCTAAGTTCAATGTTTTGTATAGTGGTAATTTATCAATTAAAAAGAGATTTCTTTTTATACAAGAAAGTTTTGGAGGGGTTCAACACTAGTCCCTCACCAAGGCCAGGGCACGACCCCGAGCTTTATAAGCACTTACTGGGGACTTACCAGATCGCCTACCAAAGGAGTTCCAGCAACGGCAGAGGGGATCGAATCCACGTCTCAAGGAACTAATCATGGATCCCTTACCATCTGTGCCAACTCTCTTTGACAATTAAAAAGAGACTTGACAACAAACTAGCTTCCATTTAGACAGGGGAGAAGAAGGACCGGCGAGGATCATTGACTCTAGGGGTGTTCATAAAGCCCAAGGCCCGGTGCACCTATCCATGTCCAAGAAAAAATCGCCTAGCCCAGCTCGAAAAGAAAAGGCCCGAAAAAGTTTGGGCACAATTGGGTTGGACATTTTGCGGGCGAGGCCGGACATCGGGCAAGGTATGCCGCCCTATCCATTTGGCCCTATCTAGTCTCTCTCTCTCTCTCTCTCTATATATATATATATATAT
Source organism: Acacia confusa (assembly GCA_037074495.1). Lineage (NCBI taxonomy): Eukaryota > Viridiplantae > Streptophyta > Magnoliopsida > Fabales > Fabaceae > Acacia > Acacia confusa. The sequence goes on along the minus strand of CM073504.1, from coordinate 5,799,696 downwards.
ATATATATATATATATATAATATGTTTTATAATTTATTATCTTCAATTTTTTGACCTTCCATTTTCTGATTCCATATGCTTTTTTCTTTTGACAATTTGGGGTCTTGATGCAACCTCTTGAAATTTTGGATGACTACAAGGCTTTAATTACAATTTTTTGATATCTTTTATTAGTGGATTATGGATGTTATTTAATTGTTTGCTTATGGATATTGACTATTTGTTAAGAAATATGATTGTCTTTTTAATTTCAAGACCCAAGTTGTAGAATTATGGATTTTATTTGTAGTTTGTAATATTATTTATTAAGCATGATTGAAGCTTATATATATATATATATATATATATATATATATATATATATATATATATATATATATATAAGGGGTGATAGGGTATGGCCACTTGGGCATGGAGGGCCGCCCTGCCCTGCCCATTATCACCTTGTCCAAAAATGTTAGGGCTTTTATCGGGCAGGGCTAGACACTGGACCTCATTTTGCTGCCCATTGATCTTTCGGGCAGGGCATCGGGTAAGGGTCTCGTCCTGCCCGTGAACACCCCTAATTGACTCCAAGTTTTCAATTTTCCTTTTGTACTATATAAATTTTATATATTATATACTGATTTTTTAAAATTTCTACAAACATTATATCATACGTAATTTTCGATCTTAATCAGTCTCATTTGGATATTAACTTATTTTAAATAATACTACCTTCGATCCTAAATATAAGACTCAGTTGATTTTTTAAAAGAAATTAAGGAATATAATTAAATTATTTTAACGTATTCATATTTATCGTTTTTTTAAACTAATTTATCTGAGTTATAAACTAACATATAATCTAATGATATACAACATATAATATGATTAAATAACTTATTTAATTTCTTTAATCTCTTTAATAAAAAGTCAATTGAATCTTATATCTACAACTGAAAATAATATTACAACTATACGAGGTAAATCGTTAAAGACAAGTTTTAATCGATTCTAGTGTTTCCCAAACACCGCGATCTGGCTAACTAGTCCGGCTCGAGAGAAGGTTTTGGTGGAATCATAAGAGATAATAACAGTGGTTGGGTGTGTAGTTATAGTTGAAAGTTTTCTACTATACCCTCAGCTATATGGTACATCCACTTGATTGGAACTGTATATAATCTATATGTCTTTACCATTCAAAACATTGTAAACTCTGCGATAGCCTCCTAATTTTCCTTTTTGTTTTTGCTTTCTTGCGTGTGTGTGATATGCTGATATAAAAGTTTTTGAAAAGTTGTTAATTATTTGCTTGATCGCTTTTAGCTAATAACTTAGTGAATCTAGGTTATCAGGATCTAATCATATATTGGCAAATAAAAAATCTCTTATTAATGCCTGTTTAGATTAATGGTAAAAATTGATTTTTGAACGTAATTTATAATATATGAAGAAAGTTTATAAGATAAGTTTAATCTCGACTTACATTAACGCAGTTTTCTATCACCAACCCAAACTACTGGTTAACTATCACATAGAATTGAGGTCAATTTTTGTATCCTTGTTTACTTCTCACGTTTTAGGATTTAAAGTGGAAGTTGATAATGGAAGCTTGCTTTCTTAAGAAGAGACTTTTGCTTCCTTCAGTACAATGCAAAGCAAATGTAACATGTAAGAGTGGGAATAGGGATTCTATGCTTTGGATTATTTTGATGTATATTTGCTATATATAGATCATTATATTGCATTCTATATGTGGCATCACAATTCCATACTAAAACTAATGGAATCACCTAACAACGGTTGAATTACCAAAATATCCTTCGTTGATTTAATTCACAAAAAAAAGAGAAATAATTATTTCTCATTTTTATTTTTAAAAAATAATTATTTCATTGTGTTGTAATAATTAAACAACATTTATTTATAGAATATAGTAGATATAAATATATTTTAATCAAAATAAATGCCTGTATATATATATATAGAGAGAGAGAGAGAGACAATGTCAATCTGCTTTTTTTTAAAAAAATTAAATAAGGAATATTAAATTTTCATGAAATTTAATGTTTCAATATTTTTAAATGTGTGTCTTTATATTTTTTTAAAAAAATTTAAATTAAAGAAGGAATAGTTGTGTGTCTTTATATATATATATTTTTTTAAAAAAATTTAAAATGTTCTTAGCATATGATTATTTCCCCCGACGCACATATTATGATTAATTCTCTCATGAAATTTCATCGAACATAAGTATATACCATCACTACGGGAAATACTCTATAACAAGTCACATTAATCATAGATCATAAATAGTGTGATTAGCTTTAAACTCAGTGTGACATAAACAAAATATAAATATTATTGCAAAATTTATTTATTTGTAATATTTTTTTATTTATTAGAAATTTATATATACATATATTTTTTTACAAAAGAGTTTATATATATATATATATATATATATATATATATATATATATTTGCCAACATTTAAAAAGTTTATATGTACAAACACATATATATGATATATCACTTTATCTTTTATGGAAGTGTTTAAAGGTTCATAAATCATAATTTCATTCTTATCCTTATTGTAGAATTTTTTTTTAAGTATTTTTTTGGGAGCACTTAAAAATAAGTGTTTATGCTATATAAAACTTTTCTCACATATGTATGTTGTATATTGCAAAATTAATCCAAATAAATATTTAATTAGTGGGCATTTTGGAAGCTAAGGGAAAAAATGCTCTTAACATATTAATAAGGGATAATCTAAATTAAATCCAGCTGAAATAATAAAATTCTAATTTAGACGTGCACTATCAATAGATTTCTAATTAGACCAAGAGGTCCAATTAAGAATTTCTTAATGACGTTAAAATACCAGAATCACCCTGTATGCTTATAACCATTCTTTTTCTAACCACTTCTTTTTATGAATAAAAATTGGATTAAATCCATGATCCTCACAGCTCACAACATCTCTTTTTCCCATTTATGCATTTTAGAATCGGGTTCTTCCTGCATACAATTGCTTTGTTCTTTGTAATTTGGATAGTTTGGCCAAATATGAAATATAAGACTCATTAATTTTTCAACAACTTTCATATAGTCACTCCAGTGAAGAACTCGTAGTTAGTTTAGCTATTCTAAGTATGTAGAGAGGTGGGTACTTGTCGGGGTTAGCCTCAAATATCTTTTTTTTAAAAAAAGTATATTACAATAAAAATAATTATAATATCATTCTTTTAGGTCTTACTTTTTAAGATTCTGTCATAATTATCTTATTATCATTGCTATTAAATATATTTTTTTAAATATATATAACGCACTAAATAATCACTCAACTGTTCATTTATAGTGATAGAGTTGAGACTTGAGAGGGAGAGGAGAGTGGTTGGCATAAAAGAGAAGAGTGAGTGCTTGAGAGCAAAAGAGAAAAATGTTGAACAAGTGTTTAAGGGTAGGCTACAAGCGGAAAAAAAAAATTGGGGAGGGGGGGGAGGGGTCATTGACGTGGCTCCGCCATTGGGTACATGAAGTCTCGGGTATGAATTGTATGCTTCTGAAATATATTTTGTACAAAAATCTGAATATTGTTTATATTTCTTTTGTAGTGATTATAAGCAAATATAAATATTATTATCTTTTAACAACATTCAGAAATTTTTAATAAGATTTATTGACCTGATTAAGAATTTATTAAAAGTATAAGTCTAAATAAGAATGTTGTTATTTCATCTATATTTATTTTGTATTTTCGCTATTTAGATTGTACAATATATATATAAAATCACTTAAAATAGGTTTAATCCAATTATTATCCAAACACTAATCACCCTCTTTTTTTAAGTTTACGTGTACCACTTTGCTTTCCTTCTCATCTAACTTTGCATGCATGAATATATATATATATATCCTTTTTCTTTTTTCACCCCTCTCTCTCTGCCCTTTCTTATATCTTAAGTATTGTGACACGTGCCTAACCATATGGCACATCCAATTGTGAAGTGGCCGCATGTGAACGGATTTCACTTATTAATATACCACACAAATATCTTCTTTAATAATCTACCAGGCAAATTTTCGAAAATAGACCTCAAAAAAAAAAAAAATTATGAAAATAGACCAGTAGGCAAAGTATTTGTGAAACTAACCTATTTTGTGGTGCCACGTCAGATGGCGCCTTACGTGGCGCCACTTTGAATGTGGCGTGCCACGTGGCGGCGCCTCTTCTGGCGTGCCCACGTGGCACGCTACATTCAAAGTGGCGCCACGTAAGGCGCCATTTGACGTGACGCCATAAAATAGATTAGTTTCACAAATACTTTGTCTACTGATCTATTTTCACAAATTTTTTTTTTAGGGGTCTATCTTCGAAAATTTGCCTAATCTACCACCCTTCCTCTTAAGTATTAAAAATTATGGTGAAGCAATAAAATTTTAAATTAATTATTTTCTCTAGTTTTAAATATTAGACATAGTTTTTTTTTTTGAGATTTTAAGAAAAGTAAATATAGTATTTAATTATAACATATGTCATATATCATTAAATTATATATTTCTTTACAAGTCAGTCGAATGAATTAGAAAAAAATATGATAAATACAAATACTTTAAAATAATTTATTTAGCGTTTTTAAGTTGTCCAAAAAAATTAACTGAACCTTATATTTAGAACTTGAAGTAGTATTAAGAATTTCTTAAATTTACCACTCGCATAATGTAAATTTATCAGTTATTTATCAATTATACAAGATAAATTTACAACTAAAAATATTTAACATATTGTTTATCACTCAAATAATACAAATTAAATTTACAAATAAAATAATTAGTATTTATTATTAGTGTTCTTTACAAATTAGAGAATTATGAATTTAAGTCTTTAACCGTAATTCTCCTATAATAAAAAGTAGAGTCCCATGATTTGCATAAAAACATGAAGCGTTTTCCATCTTTCCTTTCCTTTCCTTTTCTTTTTTCTGGCTATAAATGATGACTGATTTTTTATGTTGTTATATATATATATATATATATATATATATATATATATATATATATAAGTTTAATGGGGTAGACACAGGCAACCGATCAAGATAGAATACTTACAGAGATACTTATAAATCATACATGACTAGTGGTTATCCGACACCGTCCCTTTTGAGGGTGGAAGCTAACGCATTAACCAACTGTATTGCTCATCGTTGATTGCTTTTTGATTTGTTGAAGGTATGACACACATCATATGTTTTATATATGCTTACTTGCATTTATAATGTTTTGATTATTATTAAACTTCTAGCGAAAGCGTATAACACATTTTTTAAAAAGAAAACATTAGTAACTAAGGGATGATATAAGTAGTAATTAAACCTTGTAGTAGCATGGATCATGATCAGAAATAGGGTAAAAGGCTATAAATGTGGGGGTTAATTTGCATGCTTTTGTTGCCGTTTAGCACAAAATCAACTTTACACGTTATGATATGTGATTCATAGCTATCAATCCTATATTTAAAGTAAAAGTTGTTATCAACTTTAGACAAATATGGCCACACTTATCAATTCCGAGGAAGAGCATCGATAATCCCTAGAAAAAATAAAATGGTACTATCATTTTTAATCCACACAGGCAAAAGAATGAACAATAATAATAATAATAATAATAATGGAGATTGGGTGTGTTAAGATTAAAGGGTGGCATTAAAGCATAAGAGAAATACTCTTAATATTATTAATCCTTAAAAATAAAAGAGAATACACATGTATATTTTTATAGGCTGACCTTAACCCTAAAATCTATCATAATTAAATCAAATTATAATATATAGATATATTCTTACAATATGACATTCATCACTAATCCTAATAAATACTACACGATGTCTTTAATAATATTAATTAATTAATAATTCTAAACTTGATATTCTCAACACACCCCTCAGGAATCTTCAAGAAAATAATAATCTAGTTATAGGATAAAATTCGAACAACAAAGGCTGAGGTACTAATAATACATTAACTTGAGCCAAGAGTTCAAAACAACAAAGAGTACTAAACCATAGTAGAAGTTGCAACAAATGATAACGCCTCACTAGGGATGAACATCAAATAGTCTCATCAAGAACCAAACAATACTTTAAACGTCTCACTGGAGACAAACACCAAACGATGTGACCAAGGACCAAATAAAGCGCCTCACCTGAATCACCGGAGACAAACACCAAACGGTGTTACTAAGGACCAAATAAAAGATCTCACTTGAATCAAGAAGAACCAAACTCATGATTTGGCCAACACACGAAAGTGACCAACCTGAATTCATGGAATAAGGATAAAATCAAAAAACAAAAGAGAGGAACAAAACAAAGAATTCATGGAATAAGAACATGAGAGGATCAAAACAAACAAACTCAGGGGCTTTGGTGTCGCCAAGGACTAAATAAAAGAACTCACCTGAATCAAGAAGCACCAAACTTTGGCCAACACACGAAAGTAACCAACCTCAATTCTTGGAATAAGAACATGAGAGGATAAAAGAGAGAGAGAGAGAGAAACAAAACAAAGAATTCATGGAATAAGAATATGAGAGGATCAAAACAAACAAACTCATGCAAGAAGGACCCTAGAACTTTGATACCATGTTGAAATTGAAGTATCACATTGAAGCATATGTGATATACTCTGAATATTATTGATCCTTAAGAATAAAAGAGGGTATAAAGAGGTCTTTATATAGGAAAATTAATAGACTAATCCTAATTTTAAAATCTATCATAATCAAATCAAATCATAGTATCTTAATAAAAGATATATTCCTAAAATATAATATTCATCACTAATCATAATAAATACTAAACGATATCCCTAATAATAATTAATTAATTAATATTTCTAAAATTGATATTCTCAACAGGGTGAGACAGCATTACATTTACTCCCACAGTTTTATAGATCATACATACTTAATTATATTATATGTTGTGTATCATTACATTATATATCAATTTATATGTTAGGTAAAATAGTTTAGAGAAAAAAAGAATAAATATAAACATAAACTAATCAAATCAAATCATAATATCTTAATAAAGATATATTCCTAAAATATAATATTCATCGCTAATCCTAATAAATATTAAATGATATTCCTAATAATAATAATTAATTAGTATTTTTAAACTTGATATTCTCACCTGGGTGGGACGACATTACAGTTACTCCTATAGTTTCATAGATCATACATACTTAATTATATTTTTATATGTTGTATATCATTAGATTATATATCAATTTATATGTTAGACAAAATAGTTTAAAGAAACAAATAATAAACATAAATATTTTAAAATAATTTAATTAGATTATTTAATATTTCTAAAAAAGTAAATTTTATCTTATATTTAAAACTGAAGAGTATCAATTATCAATTACAACGATTTGGTCGGTGTTCGAACGCCCCTTCTTCAACCAGATGGTACAAGATATAATTGAAGTTATATTATCAGCACCGAAATTAGAGCTACGTGTTTAGCAAATGTTAAGCACTTGGAAAAATTAAATAAATATTTTTTTTATAGTAACTCTCTTTTTAGCTATAGCTTTTAAGGTTTCTCAGTTATTTCCTTACTTCGGTCCATCTATCTTTCTCTATTTTAGAAACTATCCAATAACTTCTTAAGGTTTGGAGTAAGGTTATTAAAACCGAACTGTTCAGGATGTTGAGTCAAGGGTCAATGGATCAGATCGGAATTAAACTGAAATTAACCTATAAAAAAGTAAAGATTTTAGGTTATTAATATAACATTATAAAGAAAATAGAGCTATGTGTTTAGCAAATGTTAAGCATTTTTTTTTGGGTTAAGGTGCAAAAATACACATAACCTTTTCCCCCAGGATCGCCCAGCACTATAACCTTTTTTTTGGTGTAAAAGTACCCATGACGTTAAGTTTTGGGTGCAAAAATACCACGGGCCGTTAGTTGACCGACGTTAACTGTTAACTTGGATAGAAATGAACAGTAACTCGGGTGAAATTACCATTTTGCCCCTAGTTTAATTTTTTTTTTTAAAACACTAAAATAAACCCTCCTCCACCGGTGGGCCCCACCACCTCCAGCGGCCGCCCTCCCCACCGCCGGCCGCCGCCAGTGACCACTTCCGGCCATCGGCGGCGGCAAATTTTTTTTTTTTTTTTTTTAAACTAAGGTCTTTTCTTTAAAAAAAATAAGGTTTTCTCCACAAAAAACTAAGGGGAGGCCGGTGGGCCCCGCCACCGGTGGTGGATGCCCTCCCCTCTTCCGGCCGCTGCCAGCGGCCACCTCTGGCGACTGGCGGTGGCAACTTTTTTTTTTTAAAAAAAACGAAGGTTTTTTTTTTTTGTAAAAACCTTAGTTTTTTTTTTAAAAAAATAAAAAAGTGGCCGCCGCCGGTTGCCGAAGGTGGCCGCCGAGGGAGCCCGGCAGCAGGGAGGGCGTCCGCCGTCGGTGGCGGGGCCCACCGGCCCCCCCTTAGTTTTTTGTAGAAAAAACCTTATTTTTTTTTAAAGAAAAAATCTTAGTTTTAAAAAAAAAAAAAAAGTTGCCGCCGCCGGTCGCCGAAGGTGGCCGGAAGCGGGGAGGGCTTCCACCGCCGGTGGCGGGGCCCACCGGCCTCCCCTTAGTTTTTTGTAGAAAAAACCTTATTTTTTTTAAAGAAAAAACCGTAGTTTTAAAAAAAAAAAATTGCCGCCGTCGGTCGCCGAAGGTGGCCGCTGCCGATGGTGGAGCCCACCGGTGGAAGAGGGTTTATTTTAGTGTTTTTTTTAAAAAAATTAAATTAGGGGCAAAATGGTAATTTCAGCTTAAAACTAAGGGCAAAATGGTAATTTCACCCAAGTTACTGTTCATTTATGTCTAAGTTAACGGTCAACGTTGGTCAACTAACGGCCCGTGGTATTTTTGCACCAAAAAAAAGGTTATGGTGCTGGGCGCTCCTGGGGGAAAAGGTTATGTGTATTTTTGCACCTTAACCCTTGATTTTTTTTAATAGACCTGGTTAATACCTAGACCCTTTATCGACCGGTTCACCAATTTCTAGGCCGAATCGACGGATCCGATCTGGATTTAATAACTCTAGTGCAGAGATAGAGAGCTCTTAAGTATCCGAAGAAGCAGAAAATCATAAGCAAGTGTAAGGGCATTGCATTTGGAGAATTCGAAGATTGAGTTGAACAAGTACTCTATGAAAGATTAAATAATTTACTCTTTCTAAATATATTATTTTGATGCAAAGATGAAATTAAGAAATTGAAATATATTTTATATTTATTTATATCATTGAGTCTAAAGGAGATGCTGATTAGCATTCAATATGCGATGAATTCTTCAAAGAAAAGAGAAACAAGAATAAAGAACACCATTAGAGAATGAATATGCTAAAATGTTTTTATTTTAATCTAAATCTTCTTGTATGAGGAGCTTATCAAATTGGGGAAAAATGTAAATAGACTTTTCTTTGATTTTTCAGGAAAAAAACTTAATACTCTAATTTTCCTGGAAATTTGAAGGTTGTGGTTGAATATGGCTTATGTGCTCAATAAAACTTCATTTCATATGTAATGATATGACTATAATAATATCCCAAAACATACATTAGTATGTATAAATATAAATAAGCAAATACTACAAGGTAATTTTTTTTTTTTTTTTTTTTACTATTGCACGCGATTTACCAGAGCTTTGCCCTGACTAGTCTGAATCAAGGTTCTGTCGGACGCATGGGCGGGGACCTCTCCTAGGGAAGTTTTCTGCATCCACAAGGAATCAAACTTGAGACCCTTACTTAAGTGACCCAAGTCCCTTCCATTTGAGCAAACTTCCACCGGTACTACAAGGTATTTTCTTACAACTTTTAAGTGTTAAAATCCATGACACTTCAGGACAATAAGAAATAGAGAAGAGAAGGCCCAGAACATTGGGCCTAATTGCCGCTTATAGGCCCACCTTATTAGGCCTTTGAGTGGCAACTTCGCAATAAAACCTGAAAAGCGTGGCCATTTTCTTTATGAAGCAGTGAAGTAAAGTCCCGCCAAAACGAAACGGAATACAAGAAAATTGTCTTCTCAGTCTTGAGGAAGCTCTCGATCTCGCCGTCAATGGCGTCCAATCTCCGACCATGCACCATCGTGTTTACCATCATCAGCAACTTCTTCCTCGCTAGTGAGATCAACCCCATCCCTATTAAGGAACTAGATTCCATGCTTAACACTCTACGTATTCGAGGCTACCAACTCTTCTGAAGACGATTAAAATTGGGCATTATGAAGACGGAGTGCTGAAGATCCCACAGCCGTAGATTGGGGCTCAAGAAATGCTCAAGAGATATAAGCCGTTGGATGACGCCCCTCACTGTGTTGATTCAGATGTAGGGCTTGGATTGCAGCGTTCCACTCATCAGTGCCCAACATGCCGTTATCTTTGTGAGTGAAAATTTTGGATTTGATAGGCCACAATAAATGGTTTTTTCTTCTGAAGGTTGGAAAAGAGAAAGCTTTACTGGCTGTTTTACATGCTGTAAACTGTAAAGATTGGTCTTGAAACTGAAATTTCAGGTTATAGTACTTGTTTGGCATTTGTCAATCACCACCATATCCACAAATCTGGAAAATTTGTTTATATTGAATTCGGCCCTAGTCCTTCACCAAGTTCTTCTAGTTACTTACAAGATCGCCTATTAAAGGAGCTCTCACAACGGGAATCGAATTCTTGTCCTCTTGTCCTATGTTCATATCAATTAAGCACACTGACCATAACTATGTGACTTTGATCTGAGACTTTACATTTTGAAATATGTGAATTTATCATAAAGGCCCAAAAACTGGTCTTGCATTGTGCTCTCAAGTCAGTTTGGTGTCACTAACAACGAAGAAATTTGCATTTTGATAGTGCTTTTAGTTCATTCAGTTATTTAAAAAATTGATAATTATCTATTCTCGGGCAATTCAAGTCCTATACTCGTACGTTTTTTCCTCATATAAGTGATACATCATTAAATTTTTTGAATGAGTTTATAATATAAATCACCTAGAAAGTAACACGGTTAAACTCAAGAGTTTTAATCAAATTTATAACTGACAATAACTCGTATCATAAACTCATTGGAATTTAATTTTATCAATAAATAGATATGACTAATTTATAATTAAAATATAAAAAATGACAATAACTAAATTTAAATAAATTTAAAATTCAAATAACTGAAATTAAATTCTTCAACGTTGGTAATTTATCATACTCAACAGGAATTTTTATAAAATTCATGTACAAAACTAATAAGCATGGTTAAATTTAAAAAATTAACACAAATTCAAGAGTAAATTAATACGATTTTATAAGTTAAAAATGTAATAATGTTAAATTCGGATAGCCAACTCTTAAATTTAAGAGAGCAGTTGATGCTCATTTTATACGTTTAGATATGTCTTTCTCTTTTAAATCATTTAATATGGACATATTTGAAAAATATTTACTATTCAAAATCACTTTGATGAGTAAAGTACCATATCCTAGCTCCACTGATTAGTACAGCAGAGGGGGTAAAGTATATTAATTAAGAAAGTTAATGAGTTTTAAATTTTCATTAATACTAATAAAGTAGGAGTGAGTATCCATGTTCTTAGACCTGGATCGGACCGGAAACCGGCGAACTGGTCCCTAAACCGGTTCACTTGTTTTTATTTTTTTTTTGTTTTTTGAAAAAATCATTTTTTAAAATTTTCCTTATAATTTCATACTAATAACCCTAAAATCTTCTATTCTTCACCGGTTTAACCCCCGTTTAACTCCGGTCTAACTCACTAACCCTTAACCTAGTACCCCGACCGGTCTGATGACCGGTTTAGGTTTCAAAACCTTGGTGAGTATAACCTAGAAAAGAAGGAAGGGAACAAAAAAAAAAAAAAAGAGTTGAATGGAAAATGTCAACACGCAAGGGAAGCTTTCCTCATTCCTAGTTTCGTAGTTGCCGCATCGTGATTTCGTCCACGTCACCACCTTTTGATATTGAAATGGAATCATAAATATTTGGAGATTCTTCCATTTGTTTTTTAACATCCCCACCCTAGAAGCCCACCAATCTTAAGAGTACATATATGAAATGAAAAGTGGATGCCTTTCCTATTTTGATAATGAGATAGAAATTTCCCTTTTTACATAATGACATCATATTCATGCCTTTTCCAAGGAAAAAAATAGAAGAAAAAAAAAGGCGTTGAAATTACAATTCTTTTAATCCTCCCAGTTCCCATAGATCAAGGGGAAATACTGGTCAAGAATTTGACTTGGGAGAAGCTATGATAAATAAAATCTATATCTGCAAAAACAAGGAGGAAAAAACCCGGATTCCAAGTGTCCAAAGAATGAAGAGTAGAGAAAATGGGTTTTGGTTAGTAAGATCTAAACTAATCTTCATCATCACCAGCATACTCCATATATGCATCACCATCCCCATCATTTACTTCTTGTTCCTCAGCTTGAACTTGGTCTGCATCTGCTGCAGCATTGTCAAGTGGTACATTATTATCAGCCTCATCAACTTCCATCATCAGTGGAGGTGCTTCTGCTATCGTTGCCTTCATGGATTTCAGCTTTTCATCGCTGAAGAACGAAGAATACGGTTTGCCAACCTGCAGCACCAAATTGTTAAGTTGTTACACAGGTTCAAAGTATTCACTTATAATCACAATTAAGACATCGGTATATTTTAATTAGGGTTAATGGACAACATCCAGCAGCATAAAATATTCTTTCAACTGCATCCATTATCCTAAAGTATTTTTCCTGGTGCGTTCAACACCTTTAAGTATTTCTTCTGGTGCATCCATTATCATAAACTGTTTTTCATGTGTATCTAACACCCACCCTAAAGTATTTTTTCAGATGTATTCAATACCCTAAATTATCTAAATTGCCAAGTATAAAATTGTACAAAAAAATAATTTAGAATGGTGGACGCCACTGAAAGAATACTTCAAGGTGTTGGATACACCTTAACCATTTCAATCATATTGCATATACAGATATAGTGAGTATCATGATGACTCTACACAGAACATTACCTTGAATAGAGATTCTCTCGTCTCAGCACTTTCCACAAGCTTATTCCATCGCTCGCTCCTCCTCAATGTTGAGGCAGATCCAACCACCTATGAAAAGAACCAAGACTTAGATGATCACATTAAGATGCATGTAACAAAGGAAACTGAGGCATTGAAGGTACAATACCAAGACTGCAGACTTTGCCCGAGTGATACCGACATTCATTCGCCGATCATCCTCTAAAAATCCTATACCTTTATCCTTGCTTGCCCTGACACAAGAAAAAATCACGATGTCCTTTTCACGCCCCTAAGAGACAAAAAATTTCAGCCTTTAATCACACATCTGAAATGTTAGCCAGGATGAAAGTTACCCTTCATTCAAACTTTGACTAAATACAAGTAGATCATATCCTTCCATTGAATTACTCAACAACATAATGATATATTAATCATAATTCAATAGTTCAATTCAGGCGTTGATTATTTCATCTGAAAATGAAATTTCTTAAGATGAAACATTCAAAAGCCTGTCAAATGTGCGCATTCCCAGGCATCGTGTTCTGCAGTCATATGTTAGAACTATATTTGTAAAAATTTCTAGATTATATTATGAAATAAAGAATTTTACAGAAAATTAATTCAATCTCCATAAAATCATTCATCAAATTTGCCTTACTCAATTTGATGAACACCATAGGCCAAAAAAGAAGGGAAAAAAACATTTTCATCATGTGATAAACATTGAGAAAGTTTACCTGGCAACCATCAACAGTACATATGTCCACTACTTGCTCTGCTGGCAATCCTAAAGTCTCTTGAAAACGTCTTTGGAAGAGCTTTACTTGTTGACTATAGGGAGAAATTATCGCTAGTTTGTTCCCAGACTTCAGCACATGTGGATATAATGTTACCAGCTTTTGATATAGGAGAAGAACAAACTCAACCTCGTCGACATTTACCCAAGAACCACCACTTCCAGGCGGCCGGGCCTCTTGCCCCTCATGTATGTCAAAGAAGCAAAATGGGCCAAAGCAACTGTACTTATGCCATTCTCGTTCTGTTGATGATCTGATATCTTCTCCATCTTCCAGTGAATCTTCATAGAACTCTCTAGAAGGAAAGCTTCTGATCTGTTGCAAGTCACACATCAGAATACCTACTTTAGCAGTGTCACACATATCCGGAGGTGATTACAAAATTTTTTGGGAGGATAACTGTAGACAAACCCGCAGAGGAAATCCTTCAAACCCAAGTTCTACTCCACCATAATTGTATTCTTAGTATTCCTCTAGTCCTTAATGTAAGACCCAATTAACTAATTTGATAGGAAGTTAGTTAAGTTAATTAATGTGACATGTTTTTTTTTTTTCTAAAACACCCAAATCATCTTTCTCAATTCCCTTCCTCTCTTTCCTATTTGATTATTGTAGAGGGAGTGTCAATAGGGTTAATTTGGAGAAAAATTAATGAATATGTAAATGCGCCTATCAACTCCCCAATCATATTCTACATTAAGGACTGGAGGACTATAACTTATTGGGGGATGAAAGTATGAGTATTAGGATAGAAAATATCCCCTTGGCAACAATAAAAGGGAAAAGTTAAAAAAAAAAAAAGGTTAGCAGGGAATTCAATCTCACTGCCCATATGTAATAGAGAACCTTCAAAACTTGGATAACTTGATTGTTCCAACAATAAATTACAGCAAGATATTGCTCTTACTGATTAAAAGGAAAGAGGAAGATGAAAAACCTTCCAGACAACTTTACCTTGGAATTTTGTTTTCACATGGCCATTAAATCAAAATCCCAATTATTCATTCACACAGGAACTGCAAAAATTATGTATATTCAACGGACCATTTTCTGAATATGACGATAATGCACTAACCTCAGGATGCATTCGGTATTGAGTCTTCAACATTTTAACAGGATAACCACCCTCCTTCAATCTTTCAAATAAGCTTTTGCCATACCTTTGATTCAAGAAACAAAAGGGCACAAATTATATGCGGTGGATGTCTTAACCCAAAAAAACTGAAATGGATAGAGTTGAGTACCACTATCGTTGGGAAAAATAATGCTTACCCATAATTCTTTGCTGTCTCTGAAATCACAGTTGCTGGAAGTTGAGCTGGATCACCGACCTGAAAGGAATTAAAAGAAGTAGCCCCAGGATAAGGAAAAACTATAGTTAGATTGCAAAGTTCAGCACTTTTAATTTCTAAAAACCATTTTTTATTTATTTCTGTTAATGAAAGAAACTTAGAGAAGATAAAATACAACATGAAAAGAATCTTTCCACTTTACAGGCATTGTTTAACATACTAATCCTCAAGAGACAAATTATGAATCTCATACTTAATACTATCACAAATATTATCAACAGTGAAAATATATGAGCCAACAAAAACTGAGAATAATTAGGATCCCCCCCCCCCCTTTAGGCATGACAATTGCAAGTTAAAATACTGATAAAAACATCAAATTAAGAGTGAGATTTTCAAAAGCAGCACCAATAAAACGTACCAGGAAAATTTTTTTGCATTGATTGGCCAAGGGAACAAGAGTTGCAGGCTCCACCTATTCAGGGGTAAATGTCATACTTCATACAAGATTAGAATAACCCACATTCATTTTGTACATAGGCAGACAAATTTCTACGTGCTAAATATCCCACCAAATCTATCAAATTGGCCCTAAAATTCTACAACTGACAAAATTTGCACCTGGATATGTTAGAATTGGTATAATGCTTTGTACAAGAAAAAGAACTCAACTATAAATATTTGCCAAGTCTGTACATTGCAAAATGACCAAAATCTATAATTATATAAAGGGCAGACAATTACACACCAGTATGCATAGACAATGTTGGTACGCAGATAGGCAACTTAAAAAAAAAAAAAAGAAATAAGTTGCAACACTGCATATAATTCAACGTCTTTTACAACATACAAATTTGTCAAGTTGATGTTTAGTACGTATTTTTCATATTAGTTTGTCATACTTGTCCCCCTAATAAACCATAATCATTCAAGCTTTTCTCTTACAGTCCCCTTCCACCATTCTCATTGTCTAAGTTAGAAATCTAACATGGTATCACTGAAATTAATACAAGGAAAGAATCATTTAAACAAAATATTGCCAGGAAATAGGAAATGCATTAGGTAAGAGAGACTGCTGAATGACAGAATTATCTATTTCTGCTTTTTTTTCTGCCAAAACCAACTCCGGTTACTAAATGATTCGGGGGGCAAAAGAGGGAAGCAGTGGGAGGAAGAATAATTGTCATGTTTCTCTTTGACAAGCTTCCATACATAGGCAGTCCATTCTAAATACCAAACAGATATGGCTGGTGAAATATTCTTTGGATATGTAAGAAATTTGGTCAAACGTGGCCAAATTAAACCATATGCAAATCTATCAATTGAACAACAGGAGAAGTAAATAAATAAGGATGTGAACTTACAGCTTGTGCTGCTTCATCTATGATCACAACATCAAAGCTACGATTGAGTTTACTGAAAACATGAGAACCACTAAAACTGAGGGTGGAGAAGACCTGCCAAGCATAAAGAAAACATTGAGCGATAGAGTACTGTATATCATGGGAATATGGTTAAAAGGGGGTGAAATAATGGATTAGTTTGTTCTCACGTTTTTAGTAGTTAATTTATTTTTAATTGCAAATAAGAATGAGATATAAATATCTCAAGTAGTATTTATTTATTATTGTGTCAATGGGGGTTCAGATTTAGTGGATTATTTTCTGATTTATTCATTTATTATTTGATGTCTATTTTTATGTTACAAATAAGATAGTTAGTAAGGGTAGGGAGAGTAACTTTTTGAGATTCATTAGAATTTTGGAGATTCTCCTTTGGCTTTATTAATTGTATGAATTTAAGATCATTGCTCATATTTTAAAAGAGATTTCCCTTTATCTTTATTAGTTTGTCAAGCTAGATTCTGATTTCACATTTTAATAGACTTCCCTTCCTTCTTTGCCTATACCAATCTTGAAGAGCCTATCATTGATAAAGTCGTATTTCCTAATTTTAAAACATTCAACAGGATGGCTAAACATACTATTGTGGCTTCATCCAAAATTGCAGGCCGAATACTATCATCATCAGTTCCTGTAGGACCACTACCCTGTTTATCAGTGGATGATTTGTTAGTAGTAGTCCGCTTTTGTTTCACCTGCAAGCAGAATTTACAGCATCAGATCAAAATTTGAACTATGGCATGAATCAATAAAATTTCTAAAGAAAAATAATTAATGTTTAAGAGATAAGTCAGAATAAACTATACTGCAATATTACCCCTGCCATATCCAAATACATAATAATTTTCAACAAGACGGTTGTCTAAAGAAACAGTGATTAGATTAGAGGATTTTCAATGAACATTGGAAGCATATATAGTGCTGAATCAGTAGCATGGAAAGTTAAAGGATAACAGTTTAATAATCAGCGTTGTCTCTTCATATACATACAAGTTCATCTAGGGCAACTGACTTGATAGAATGATGTGCTTTAAGACCAATTCGCACAACTTTAGGGCAATAAGGACGGTTATCTTCATCACGTACACCTGAGAAAATCCAACAGTAACCAAAATTATCAGATGCAAGATTCTTATGTAAACAGCCTTCTAAAGAAAAATCAGAGTTAAATGGTTAGTTAGTCTGCTTATAATAAAAATCATCAATTACAAGGACTAGCAAACAACTACCCATTCGGCCCGTATGGTGTAGATTTCTCCCTAGGAAGAATGCCCCTATTGAACCCTCAACCAACAACAACAGCAGCAGCCACCCTCTAGTAAATTTCTTTAATGTAATAGGAACTAGAGGCTCTTAAAGAACATATCATATCTTAATTATTTGGTAAAATTAACAATCTTGAGAGTGAAAACCTTCAAAACTTTGAGCATTTATATTGTTTAAATGCCAGACATCACTATTGGAAGTAATACATTTAATGCATAATCACTTCTGTTGACAAATTACTAAGGGCCAATTTGTTTAAGATAGAGAAAAAAAGTGATTTTAGACAGAAGGGTCCAAAACGTTGCATGCTATATGAAAAAGATAATTGCCAACACCCTTCTACTTAAAAGTTTGTTTAACATGTTGTCAAATAATGATAATGCAAACACAATTTTCCAATAAAGATATTTTTTTTAAAAAAAGATTGTGAAATATGCATGTTCCATAAGAAGCTATAAGGCAGCAAGAAAGATGGAATGAGGTTTATACCTCCATTTAGAACACGCAACACAATCTCATCCAGGGCAGAATTTGATGGAGCGCATACTAGCACTCGTACACGATACTTGCGACTTGAGGTTACAGCTTCTGGTTTCTGAAAATATGAAAAAAGAAAATTAGTAAGAGATAATATTGTGAAATGGAAATGTTGAAAGAATTGGTTCATACTCACTAATTCATTTCCAGTGGTCGGATAGAAACCATCATCGCCATCCTTTGGCATCAAACTGTCCCTGGGATTAATGCCAGTCAACCATGGAGATGACAGCCCCCAATGCTTGTGTCTGCATAAGGACAGTGCAGAAAAAAATCATTACAAACTTTGAGCAAGCAACCATACAAAAGTCATATTCAATAACAGAAGTGCTCATACAGTTATAATAATATACTCAACACTAGTACACTATAAATTAGGAAGGTGAGTGACTAGAGATAGGCAAAATACCAAGACCCTGAGGAAATGCAAAACACCTGCATGGTTTTTGTGATAGGGACTTTTGCTGTATTTTAAGGGGTCTGGGTTTGAGTAGTATGACAGCCACCTTATCCCAGACCTGTAGTTTCTCTTAATGCATTAATAAAGACTGTATATGATAAGTACACACCATTCATATTATTCTTTGATGAGTTTCTTTATAGAAAAAGACGACAATGTGCAGGTACCTACTAAAATATCCTAAACTGAATGTGAAAATATGTGTATATGCGTGCATTGCTATAATATATTCCTATATTCTCTAACATATGCAATATCTGAAACCTATCTAAATCTGATAAAACTTCATATTCCTAATACCTGCATTAGAAATACCAAAATCATAAAAAGCACTACGAATATTAAAGCATTAGGTATTGGGTAAAGGACATCCAAAATATCCAATACTAATGTAATGTTTATATTTCACAATATAATTTCAAATATATTTTTCAAACTTGTAATTATGTTGTCACAAAAAATTGTACTTATTAATTACTTCAAAAATATATTAAAAACAAAAATCAAATAAAAAAATGAATTCATAGATTTCCCAATAAGAAAATAACAAGAAGTTAACAAGTAATAATTACAAAACAAAACCAACTTCCAGAACATGAGGGTCACTCAAGCAAGTATAGCCCAATAATTCACATACTTTTCCTCAATTGGCAATTGTGGTCCCCGCTTCAGCTCAAGTATCCCACTCCTAAGAAGCAAAAGAGGTTAATACATCAGCAACGAAGTGGATTAACTAAGAGACATCAGGGAAGTATTTGTGCATACAAATTGCATAGATCCTTAGGGCAGACTTCGTAGAAGCAAAATTTTCTAATTTTTTACTTCCTCCGCTGTACTCCCTCAAATTTCACCCCTACCAAGCACATTCTTGTGATATTGTACTCGATATAACAATAAAAAACATAAACGTATAATTATTAATCACAGACTAGCATAAAAATATAAAGAGACATACTTAGAATGCACTCTTGCTGGAGTTGCATGCAAAATGGTACTTAGAAGTCCAAGTATGGTCTGAGTCTTTCCAGTCCCTGGGGGCCCCTAAAAGAATTTTGTTAGAATCAATTAAAGCATTGATAGAGGCCAACAACCAAATTACCAAAAGACAAATTACATCATAGTAATCCAAACAGATGCTGCAAAAAGATTAAAAGATAATCAATGTCAGAAAGAAGTTAGAGAAAAATGTTCATCATATAAAAACAGAACCTAGTGACATAAGGGAAAAGAACACAAGCTCATATCCTAGTTCCAGAAGCAATCAATTGAATGTTTTGACCCAGCTTTGTATGACAAGAATTTAAAAAGTTAAACAAAAAAGGGAAAAAGAAAAATGTGAGGAACACGATCCCTAACATATTAGAAGGTGCTGCAACCCATGAATTAGTTGAGTGATCTCTAGCAGGGGAAACAGAAGTGCCCCAGTGCTCCAAACCTATCCCTGCCCATTAACGACATGGTTTATGCCATGCAGGCCTAGCAATTGGCTGAACAACCAATCCCGACACTATATGTGCCAAGGTAAAAAAGATGTACCCAATTAAAAAAGAAGGTGAAGCAGTTATACATGTAAATAAAGAGAAAAGGACTTAAATGATGACAAACAAATTTTACAGTCAACAAAATTAATCTCTTTAAAACTACCATCTCTTAGAAGCAATAGCTGTCTTCCTTTTCAGCATAGGATCATAAATATTCCAATGCACGCATAGCATCAAAATATTACAACAACAACAATAACAAAGCCTTATTTTACTAGATGGCTACATGGATCACACGGCAATGGCATCAAAATATTAGAGTGGAAAAAAATTAAAGATGTAAAAACATCAAAATTAAATTTGAATCAAAATAAGGGCACATGTCAAGACAAACCTGTATCAAGATAAAGGCGTTAGAGGAAAGACCAGCCTGCAACAGAACATAAAGGTTTATTAAGGAGAAGGCAATCAAATATATACCTATGTTATGTACACATAGACATAGGAAAACTTGATCGTGCAATTGTGTCTGAATGTATGTAGACACAAATATACAGAGATACAATATCCTCATTTTTTTAATAGAGACTTACTGTTATGGCCTCACGTTGATATTGATTGAAATTACTTTCAACGTGTTCCTTCAAAGGTAATGGGATTTTCCAACCCTGATCTGTGGTACCAGAATTCTGCCTACCAGCTGATAATATCAAATCCTTGTAAGGAAGAGAATTTATGGTTCGCACTGCCAAATACTCACGAGCAATCGTGGATAAACTGCATATCTGCAAAAATACCAAATTAGTTTCAGAAATACAATAACCTTTATCTTGGGAAAATATAAATTAAGCATTCCTACCCTGTTCGACGACTAAGAAAACCTTTTGGAAATTCCCAAGTACACAAATCCACAGAAGTGTGATTACACCATCAAATATTATTTCTTACAGAATTTGAGTGATGGAAAAAACCACATTTTTATAAGCAGAAGATAGCAATCAAAATATTGCAACAACAGCAAAAATGACAACAACAAGCCTTATCCATACAATTAGAATAGTACATCAATTAAATCTGAAGGAAATGAAAATGTGAAAGTTATTCAGTTCAAGAGTTTCAAACCTACAATTCATCCCTGGAACAAAACTTAGGTTAGCTTCATGAGAATGAAATCGAGAGAGCATGCAAGAACAGCAATCAAATTGACCTTCCAGACTTAACGAGGAGAACAGAAAATAGGTTAAAATAAATTACCTTCAGAAAATACAGCTGCCTTTCTGGTTCGGAAATATGAGAACGCATATTCAACAGCCTTGGGCAAGACTTCACGTTATTTGTATCAAAATGCGATATCTCTCCAGCTAGATTGAGTCTGACTCGAAGAAGTCGGGCCTCAGAAAATCTACGTACATGCTCCACCAAAGCAAATGCATACACAGTAGGCAATTTCTTACCACCCAGAAACTGTATCATGACAATGATAAATAAATTCATCCATTAGAAGTTGAGGCACATTTTTTATCAGCGAAAAAGTAGATTGAGGAAAAGAGAGAAGATTATGACAAAAATGCTTTTTTGTTCCCTCAAACTCAAAGCAAGTAGAGCCTCAATTTCCTTCCTACAACTAGTAGACAACAAAATATTGGCATATTGATCTTTGTTAATTCTATAAACTTAATCCATGTCAAACACTCATATTAGACATGACATAAGATTTGTACTACACATGGATATCTCAGATTACTGTGCCAGAGCTTCCTAGATTCTTCCTTATTGACAATTAGTTTAACAATAAACAAACTGCTTCTAGTTGCAAAAATATTCTCAAGACGTAATAATTAGACTTTTACAAATTCAGTAGGAGAAAGGTTAACAACTAAAAATAAAAACATACTAGTTCTGAACGGAAACACAATAAACTTAATCCAAACTGTAGAAGGCAAAATAACAACAATAGAAGAATACATCATAATTGGACCTGCAAAGTTTGAAAGGGTATATTTTCTGAACATTAGTACCTTTTCTTTTGAGAGTAGTAGAAGATCATTCTGCGAAACGGATTCACCCTCCTTGATTTCACAAGGAAGTTCTATAAAATGAAACCCATCAGCCTCTGTGCAACTCTTTACAACACCAAGCTTCCATTCAATCACTGCAGCTTAAACAGAGTGTGTCAGCACCGTCGAGAGTATTCATTTATCAACACTGAGAATTCTAAACGGAAATCAAAGCTTGTAAACAATTCAGTGACTTTCTCGTGCAACTTCAATGATGATGTAAAGAGAAAAGAAAAAATTTTAAGGAGGAGCTTACAGAAATCGTCATGATAGTCTCAGTATGAATCCAAAACAAGGAATTGACAAAAAAGGTATCAATGGATTTGGGGTAAACAAGAAAAAAAAGTAATTCTAGCACAGCTTACTAACAAAAATTACGTTACCGGAAGAAAGTTTCATAAATAAATGTCCCGAGGATGAAAGTTTGTTAACATTGCAAAACCAATACCAAGCTCCAATAGGCCAAAAATATTGCAAACCCAGCAAAATAGAGAAATCTTTTTTTTTTTTTTGAAAAAAAGAAGAAGAAGAAATAAAGCAGGATAACTAAATAAATTAACGAAAGGTACCCTCTTCGTCATCGTTCTCCTTAATTATCTGAGATTTTGCTTCTTCAAAAACGAGAGGTTCATAAGTAGAGATATATTCATCAACGTCTTTATACTGAGACTTCACTTTGGGCAGTGCAGATGTATCTCCGTCCCCACTCTCAAACCCATTGTTCTTCTGCTTCTGAAAAAGCCAACAGTCAAAACTCTCCCTGAATAATAATCGGCCAGAAAGTTTTTTTCTTTTTTTTTTTGTGCAGGAGACATGGTGTAGCTAAGTAACTACCTTAGATTCCTTGATGAGACGAAAGTAGTCCCAGCTAAGAATAATCTGATAAAAACGGCGTATTACAGATTCTTCCTGAAGCTTTTCTTTGTCCAACGCCATATGGGGAAGAAGGGGTTTTGGCGCAGCGAAGAGTTCGGGAATACGAGGTTTTAAGAGTAAACCGCCCCAAACAAAAGCCTCAAGCCTTGTGAAATAGCAACATAGATAAGTATACGGTGGAGACTAGTTATTTTTGTTGGATTTTTAATTTGATACCTATATATGTAGCTAGTATTAAAAATATATTTTAGGATATAGATAAATAAGTACTGAAAAAATATTTTATAATATTAAAAGATTATTTTAGGAAGATATTTTAGGATATAGATATATAAATATTGAAAAAATACTTTATAATCTTAAAAAGATATTTTAGGATATAGATAGATAAGTATTAAAAATACTTTTAATTTGGAAGCAATGCCTAAACTATTATAAAAAATAAAATTGATTTGGGATTTTGATTTTTTTAAGGTAATTTTTAAAATTTTCCCTAAAAATAATTAATGTTTGAAAAAAATTCCATTTAAATACCACTTGAATTTGTAAAACTCTTAGAAGTCGTTGTTAAAAGAATGAGAAGACAGATCCCTCATATAAGGTATTTCTTCCTGTTTTTTTTTAATTTATTTAAAACCTGAGGGTAAAACGGTAAATTCACCCGAATTTGTATATCCCTCATTGATCCATCTGTCTTCTTAGTCTTTTAACAAATTTGATGGGTTTTTGTAGGTTTTGCAAATTTAAATGGTATTTAAATAAGATTTTCCCAACAAATTTCATTTTAGCCCATTGAATTATTACATGACAAATATGCAAGTATCAAGAATATATGCAAAAGTCAATAATATTCAAAGCCATATTTTTTTGACAAGCGTATTTATTTGGGATCACGTTTAAGGTCCTCCAAAGTATTTATTCACATGAATTGAGATAAAATTCCTCACATATTTATTTCATATAATATAAATTACGATTGAAAAATTACTGTTAAAGATTTCAATCATTATTTCAAACAAGCACATGCTATACAGAAGTGTTCATACTACTAATAAGCTATCCATATATGGTCAAATACTATTCAGCATGTGACAAAGCATACAAATTTGTGTCTATTTGGATGATACTCAAGACTTAGGTTTTGCGCAAATTGAGACAAATTTTTTCAAACATACTTATCTCGTACTATGCAAAGCTTATACTTATCTCGTACTATGCAAAGCTTAGATTTTGGAAAGTTTCCAAACACTACCAAAAAAATTTTTGATCACAAATTCACATTTCTTGGCCCTTGTGGTTTTTCTTAAGCCTATGCATATATACATGAACGGCAACTAGAAATTGCAAGTTATTGAAATGTATCAAATGATCAAAACCAAGTTCCTTTACTTCCTCCCCAATCTTCTGAACTCGACCAGTATACTACAGGACTACAAGTCAATGATCCAAATTTAAAACCTCAAATATTTGATGATATCTGAATGGCCCAACAATATTAAGGGTATTTAATGAGCTTATCTTCAGATTGAAACAGATCTCGAAGGAAATCTTGGATTCCAAATGTGAAATGTCTAAAATACCCTTAATGATTACAAAATTATCTATTCCCTCCCTCTGTTTAATGGATAAGGTTATCAAATTTTGGAGAAAGGGACATCAAATTTTGCAAAAACTTCGGTAAAAATTAATGTGACACAAGGACAAAAAGGAAAGGAAAAAAAAAAACTTCCTCCGGTCCTAATTATAAAAAAAAAAAATTGTTTTTTAGATACTAAAAAGAAACTAATTAAATTACTTTACAGAATTTTTATTTTTATTTTGTCTCTAAACTAATTTGTTTAACTAATAAACTAATATATGATTTAAGTGTACATAACATATGATATGATTAAGTAACTTATTTAAATTCATTAATTGCTCCCAAAAAAGTCAACTCAGTATTATAATTAGACCCCAAATTTCACACAAGTTAGATAGCATGCCTAATATCAAAGTTCTTTTTAATGCCATCGAAGCAGTAATCCTAAGAGTCACTCCTTGGGTAACATGTTAGATAAACTAGATGATCTAATCATGCTTTAGTCACTCAATAAGCAATTAGATCTAGTGCGGAATAAATGAAGTAAAATGCAAAAATACCTCCAGCCATTGATTCACCGTGAAAGCAGAAGACCACAATCCTTCTAAGCCCTCACTCTTACTCTCTATAGATGGTGTTTGAGTTATTCGGTCGTGTGAGCATACTTAGGGGACCGGGTAAATAAAAATAGAAAAGGAGCACGACTAATCCACGTCTTCCCATCAAAACGTGCGTAACGTTACGTGCTAAATTCTTGGGTGGTTATGGATGGTTAAGATAGAGGTGGATCTGAACGTGTGGACCACTTCTTAATTTTATAATTAAAATTAATAAAACCCAATATGAATTAATATAAAATATTAATTCAAATTAATTTACAAATAGTAATTATAAAATTCCAACATTCTCCCACTTGGTCCACACATTTCACCATATACCATAAGGAAAAACAAAATGCATGGATCATAGCGATAAGTCCTCGTAAAGCGAGTAGTATCTTCCATGTATCACATTGCACCATGTCTCCCAAGCCCATGTAACTTAATGAATAAACCCCATGTTTATTCTCGGTCCAAACTTAATGATATTTCTCAAACAAAAATAAACATATGAATATGCGCATAAAACTGAAATGAGAAAACACCCAAATAGGGTTTCATGAAACTACATCGTTCTTACAACGAAAATTAAAGAAAATCATTCTTATAATGAAAATCAAAGAACGGAACTAGGTCCCATTCTCTCTACATGATCCAGAAATTTCATTGGTGGCATGCCCTTAGTTAGAGGATCAGCAATCATCAATTCAGTGCTTATGTGTTCAATGACCATTGTTCCATTCTTAACACGTTCTCTTATGGCTAAGTACTTAATGTCGATATGCTTACTTTGACTACCACTTTTGTTGTTCTTAGCCATAAAGAGAGCAGCTGATTGTCACAATATATCTTCATTGGCCTAGGAATTGAATCCATGATCCTAAGCCCAGAGATGAAACCCTTCATCCATACACCATGTGAGGTAGCCTCAAAACAAGACACGAACTCAGCTTCCATCGTAGAAGAAGTAATCAAAGACTGCTTCTTACTGCTCCATGATACAGCTCCACCGGCTAGCATAAAAATGTATCCTGAAGTGGATTTCCTTGAGTCAATGCAGCCAGCATAGTCTGAATCGGAGTAGCCAGTCACTTCCAGATTGTCAGTCCGTTCGTACTTAAGCATGTAATTTTTCGTTCCTTGAAGGTATCTCAACACCTTCTTCACAGCTTTCCAGTGGTCTATACCTGGGTTACTCTGATATCTCCCTAATACTCCAACAGCAAATGCAATGTTAGGTCTAGTACAGACCTGAGCATACATTAGGCTTCCTACTGCTGAAGCATAAGGGATGTGTCTCATTCGTTCCCACTCAAAATCATTCTTTGGGCACTGGTCCAGATTGAACCTGTCGCCTTTCACAACGGGAGCTACACTTGGTGAACAATATCTCATCCGAAATCTTTCTAAGACTTTATTGATATAGGTCTCTTGAGACAAACCTAGTATACCTCGATGTCTGTCTCTATGTATCTTAATGCCAATGACATAAGATGCATTTCTCATATCCTTCATATCAAAGTTTTTAGAGAGAAATTGTTTCACCTCATACAGTAAGCCATTATCATTAGATGCAAGAAGAATATCATCCACATACAGAATAAGGAAACAAATCTTGCTCCCACTGACCTTCTGGTATATACATTCATCCACAATATTCTCTACGAACCCAAATGAAGAGATGACATTATGAAATTTTAAATACCATTGGCGGGAAGCTTGTTTCAATCCATATATGGACTTTCAGAGCTTGCACACCAAATGCTCACCTTTACTAGAGGAAAACCCTTCTGGTTGTTTCATGTAAACCTCTTCCTCTAGTTCTCCATTGAGAAAGGCAGTTTTCACATCTATTTGTTGCAACTCTAAGTCAAAATGTGCAACTAAAGCTATAATGATACAAAAGGAATCTTTCTTGGATACAGGAGAAAAGGTCTCCTTATAGTCGATTCCTTCTCTTTGAGTGAATCCTTTAGCAACAAGTCTTGCCTTATGTCTGTCAACGTTGCCCAATGAGTCTCTCTTAGTTTTGTAGACCCATTTACATCCAATGGCCTTAGCACCATTAGGCAACTCAACAAGATCCCAGACTCTATTAGATGCCATAGAATTCATCTCATCCTCCATAGCTTCATACCATGAACTGGATTCTCTACAGTTCATAGCTTGTGAAAACCTTTCAGGATCATTTTCAGCTCCTACATTATAGTCAGATTCTTGTAGATACACAATATATTCACTGGGTATCGCTGATCTTCTTGTTCTAGTAGATCTTCTTAATGTTGTTTCATTACCTTCTTGAGGAACTTGTTGTTCAACTGGTTGTTCAACAACTTCCAATTGTTCCTCATCAACAGCTTGATCTACTGGATCAATATCAGCGGGTTGTGGATCTTGATTAACTGGTTGTACAACACTCGGTTGAGCCGAAGGAGCATTGTCAACAACCAATCTCAAACTTGAAGTAGAAGGTTGATTATCTAAATGATCATTTTCAAAAACAGGGTCTCTGAATTGATCACTCCTACTGATCAAGTCATACTCAAGGAATTTAGCATTCCTTGATTCCACAAACCTAGTGGTATGAGATGGACAGTAGAACCTATATCCCTTAGACCTTTCGGCATATCCAATGAAGTACCCACTAATGGTCCTTGGGTCCAGCTTCTTTTCTTATGGATTGTAGATTCTAACTTTTGACGGGCATCCCCAAACACGTACATGTCGCAAACTCGGTTTCCAACCTTTAAATAACTCAAAAGGTGTCTTTGGGACAGCCTTAGTTGGAACCCGATTTAATATGTACACAGCCGTCTTCAGTGCATCAATCCACAAGGATTTAGGAAGCTTAGAACTACTAAGCATACTTCTCACTATGTCCAATAATGTTCGATTTCTTCTTTCTGCAACACCATTCTGGTCTGGAGAACCAGGCATGGTGTATTGGGCAACAATCCCATGTTCTTGAAGAAACTTCGCAAATGGACCATGTGCTTGTCCATCCTCAGTGTATCTACCATAATATTCTCCACCTCTATCTGATCTCACGATCTTAATTTGTTTACCACATTGTTTCTCTACCTCAGATTTAAATACCTTGAAGGCATCTAATGCTTCGTGCTTGTTATGAAACATGTAGAGATACATGTATCGTGAGTAATCATCAATGAAAGAGATGAAGTATTTATGACCATACGTATCCATTTCTGAACCACAAATGTCTGTATGTATGATCTCTAATAGTTCTGTACTCCTCTTGGCACCTTTCTTTGACTTGTTAGTCTGCTTTCCCTTTATGCAGTCTACACAAGTTTCAAAATCAGTAAAGTCTAGAGTACCAAGTACCCCTTCATTTACCAATCTTTCAATTCTCTGAATGGAGATATGACATAGTCTCCGATGCCACAATACAGAGGAATCCTCACTAACAACACATCGTTTCGAACCAACAGTAACATGCAAGGCACTATCAGTAGTATCGTTTTGCAAATAAACAGGAAAAAGACCATTAGGCATTGTACCACTCCCAATCAACTTTGATTTATAAAACAAATCCAACGATGTCTCATAAAACATAAAGGAATAACCCAAAGGTACAAGTTTTGAAACTGAAATCAAGTTCCTAGAGAAATTTGGAATATAAAAAGTCCTTTCCAAATTTAAAACAAATCCACTACTTAAAACTAAACTGAAAGTTCCTACAGCCTCCACATGTGAACTCATCCTTGCTCCTGAATAGATGTATTGTTCACTTCCCAACGGCTTCCTTAGGTTTTGCATACCCTGCAAGGAGTTCGAAACATGGATTGTAGAACCCGAATCAATCCACCATGTGCCATTACTATCATCGATCATATTTGTTTCATAATAGACAAGTGAGACTAACATACCTTTCTTCTCAAGCCATTGCTGGAATTTAGAGCAGTCCTTCTTCATGTGTCCCTTCTTTTTACAGAAGAAACACTTGGATTCCTTCTTGATTCCACCTTGGGGAGATGTCTTACTTTTCCCCTTCTTCTTGGCCTGAGTCTGACCCCTCCTCTCAGTTGTCATGAATGAACTCTCTCCCACTTCCATTTTCAGCCTTGCCTCTTCCTAAACACACATGGTCAATAATTCATTGATCGACCATTTATCCTTATGTGTGTTGTAGGATATCTTAAAAGGTCCATATGGCTGTGGAAGAGTGTTCAGGATGTAGTGCACAAGGAAAGAGTTAGACATATCAACCTCAAGCAGCTTTAGCTGAGCTGCAATGTCCCTCATCTGCATGATGTGCTCACGCACACCTTTTACTGTATTGAGTCTTAGGGATGAGAACTTCATGATTAGGGTGCTGGCTAATGCCTTATCTGAAGTCTGAAATTGATCATCGATCGCTTTCAGAAATGGCCTAATCTTGTCATGCTGTTCGACAGAACCACGAATACCAGCAGAGATTGATGTCTTTACGAACATAATTGAGAGACGATTAGATCGCTCCCACTTTTCATAAAGATCAACCTCATCTGGAGTGCTAGTTTCCTTAATGGAAGGTGGTTCGTCTTTCCTTATAGCATAGTCAATATCCATCCACCCTAATTGGAGAAGAACTCTCTCTCTCCATACCTTATAGTTATCACCCCTAAGTTCAGGAACCTCACATTTCATATCAGAAAAATTTGTAGGTTGTTTAACTGCATAACAATGAACATACATACTTAAGAACACTAAAATTTGAGACTAATAAATGTCATGTTTTACCAATGTAAATCATGCAAAAATATGTAAATCTACTGACATACAACTTGCATGTGGGCTAAAGTTCTAATTCAACAAGATTTACAACTCTATGATAAAACTATTAAATTATTTACCTATTCTTAATTCCTGTGGGCAAGTTAAGAATATAATTTGATATTTTATCCTAATTAGTCATATAAAACACATAATAAAAAATTCCTGTGGGATAAGATTTATTATATTACATATGACTAATTACAACTAATGTTATTATGTGATCTTGAAACTAAATATATGATTTTAATCAATTAAAGATGCTGTGGCTACTCTCTAACTAATTAAAAACATATAAATCACTCAACATTAACATTTAATATTGCAATAAAAAATAAGCAATATTAAAACAAAATCAAATATTCATCTATATTATTCAACTTAATTTTGCATGTATTATGAAATAAGGTTAACACATACAAATAATAATATGAATCCAAAAATAAATTAGATTCAGGTCTACATTTAAATCCGAAAATAAAACTATATGAATAGATTAAATCCACATAAAATATCCAAGAAACATCTCGGCCTGATGGCATAAGGATGCCCACTTAAGGTTTTTTTTGCTTTCTCTGTAGGTACGGGTTCAAATCCACCAGATGACATTCTTTCAAAATTTTTTTTTGGGAATTAAAAATAAATCATTTAAATAAAATGAATGTTCACCAATAGCCACACATGAGCACGTGGCTCAGCTGGCAACGCGCCAGCCTTCAGGCGCCCATGCGCCAAGAGGTCCCTGGTACGAATCATGTTGAGACAGCTTTCAGCGTTTTGCACCTTTAAAACCTTTTTTTTTGGTTTAAAAAACTAAATGGACCTGGACCAACTGAAAATCCATCTGGCCCATAAGGAAAACCGAATCTCGGCCCAAAAGAACGCGCTTGGCCCATCCGAATTAATGAAACGCTGCGTTTCATCAGGCCCCTTAAACGACATCGTTTCGCGCGAATGGGTCCTTCTTCACCCAGCCGGATCCCTAATGCCCGACCCGAAAACCCGGCACGACCCGCCTGCAGCTGCCGCGACCTCCGATTCCAGGCGTCCTTTTCAGGCGATCGGAGAGCTTGACTCATGCGTTTCCGATGGCGTTTTGGACGGTAAATCACAGAGAACACAATATACACCATATAATCATGAAATTAGCAGATTTAAAACCAAGACCAAAACGAAATCAAATCATCTCAAACATACATGAATCTCAATTTCCGACGAAAGACCGACAGTCCTAAGCCTAAAAACAATGATCTTAATTTCGGTTTTTATCAGAAGCCAAGCATAATCTCAGGACAGTTATCAAAATCCCAAATAATCAAAATCGATCCAGAAAAATTTTCAAGCTTCCGATGGTAACAACCCATGGGACCAGCCAAACAAAATCAAGCATATTCACAGCGAAAAAACATGATTAACTCTAGGTCTCAGTTCAAATAACAGGATTGACAGGATTCTCCGAATGTATATAAAGAGATTGAAAGCAAAAGAAATCATATTTGCAACTATGAAGCATCGCGAATGATATAAAAGATGTCCTCTCATACTCGCATAATCCATAATCCAAAGGATTAACATAACAAACAATTTAACATCGTTTGAAATAAATTGCGGGTAGCAAGCAATTATTCAGATGTGAGAGCATAATCAAATAAGAATTAAGGCAGAGGCATATTAGAAGCTCTGATACCAAATGTTAGATAAACTAGATGATCTAATCATGCTTTAGTCACTCAATAAGCAATTAGATCTAGTGCGGAATAAATGAAGTAAAATGCAGAAATACCTCCAGCTATTGATTCACCGTGAAAGCAGAAGACCACAATCCTTCTAAGCCCTCACTCTCACTCTCTGTAGATGGTGTTTGAGTTATTCAATCGTGTGAGCAGACTTAGGGGATCGAGTAAATAAAAATAGAAAAGGAGCACGACTAATCCACGTCTTCCCATCAAAACGTGCGTAACGTTACGTGCTAAATTCTTGGGTGGTTATGGGTGGTTAAAATAGAGGTGGATCTGAACGTGTGGACCACTTCTTAATTTTATAATTAAAATTAATAAAATCCAATATGAATTAATATAAAATATTAATTCAAATTAATTTACAAATAGTAATTATAAAATTCTAACATAACATTCACTCAATCAGCTGTATGATTTTCCAAACCAAATAAAATGGCTTCTAGGTTCTAGTCATAGTTGCAATGACACAACCAAATTCCACTCCAAGAACCATCTGTGCAATCACATATTCAATTATTTATACTTAAACGATAGTAAAAAAAACAGAAGAAAATGTTTACAAACTCAAATTATGATAGAACTCAAATAGTGTAATATGATTTATATTTAGATTAATGATGATAAAAGTGATTTTTTAAAAAAAAATAATAAAACTCGTTTGAATAATTCTTTGAAAAAATAAGTTTAGATGAAAAATTACTGAAAAAGATATGAATCTTATTACATAATATATATATATATAGTGTTAATTTTAAGAGAAAAATTATAATTATATTTATAATTATAAAAATCAAAATAGTTAATTATTTTCATAAAAAAACTTGAAACAACTAAAATACTTAATTATAATAAATATGAAAACAGTTAACATATTGGGAAAATTAGAAAATACCTTGATTGATATATTTAATATGTATTTATATTATAAATGTTGGCATAAAAAATATATATTATGTAAAGCATAATAATATTACATTTTTAAATAAATAATAATCCTAAATAACTGAAATTAAAAATCCATTTTTCTTAATATCAAACCTAATGCTTTTTGGATAAGATATTTTTGGATAAGATAGGATAATAAAATAAATATTTGTGGAGCCCATGATAAATTTCACCTCACCGACTCGCTCACCGTAAGAACAAGAGGTGAATGACTTTTAAAAACTAGCTGCTTAATAGATAAAAGTGAGATCAATAAAACGCTTTTTCAAATAAGGATAAAATTCTCCAGCGTGCTTTTGCCAAATCATCGTACGTTTGGGGCTTCAAAATGCTTTCCCAACAATGTAAATTCTTCCATCGTGGTTTCATAGTGCGTTTTGGTCTTCAATTACCAGTGAGAATAAGTCAGCCGTCAGCCTACAGTCTAGCTTGTTAAGGTCTGATTAGGCTTAATCTGTTTGTCAAAAAGGTAAGGCCAAAACTTATTTAAAAGCCTAAATATCTAAATAGGTCAGACCTATTTTATTAAGGCTGGGCCTTCAGGGTTGACCTGTTTACATATTAAATAAATATAATTAAATGTATATCATATAAATAACATAATATTTATTATTTTTCATTTTTATATTTTAATTTCAAATTATATTTATATAGATTTTGATAGGTTCAAAGTGTATAAAACCTATTTATAGCCTCTATGAGGCCTTTTTAAAGGCCCACATTGTAAATAGGTCTTTAAAAAGGCTTCAAGTCCAACTAGACTTTATGAAAACTTAGGCTTAAGCCTAAAAAAAAGTTTGAATTTAGACTCAGACCCAGACTCAGACCTTCTGTCTCCCATTACAGGCTCAGGCCTATTTAGTTAACGCTTGACTTGGCCTATTTTCATACCTATCCTCAATCAATGTTGTGCCAAACACAAGTTACTAAGTGCGTGATTTATGATATAAAAAAAACTACTCAAATAAAAAAGAGAGAGAGAGAGAGAATCACATATATACTCTATGATCATATAGCGCTTGTCATTGATGAAGATTTTATTGTTATTTCATATAATTAAAGGTGTTCTTTGGCATAATGATCGATCAAATTCCATCTTAACTATCCATCTTTCAAAATTACTCTAAATGCCCCAATTTATCATATGTACGTATCTTTCTTTCTTTCTTTTGAGTGACATCTATATATCTTTTAGTGGTTCTTGCTTGTCACTCATCCTAATATACAAGCATTTAATTTGTATTGGAAGTTATAAAGAAATTGGTGGAAATAAGCATATAAAGAGTTAGATCTGAAAAGAATTCAAAATCAAGTATAACTATAAATTATAAGAACCAAACATATATGGGACTCCAACATTCAAAGCTTTATAACATCAATCCTCAATATTTGAAGGTCCTCATGGAAAATTTCTCTGGTCTAGAGAAAAACACACTGTCATTAATCTCACCAGGGGCGATGATGTGAAGGATTCAATCACTCATGGTAGAGAGCAGTTTTATTTCATTTTGTTTTGCCACAAGAACACAATTTTATTTAGTGATAGGATGTAAAAACATGGGGGGTGCATTTAATGTTAAAATGCTACCCTCTTAAAGAAAACTAATGTCTTAATTATAATGACTATAAAAAATGGACATATTTGTGTGGAATTTAAATAAATATTTTCGAAATTCAAGACTTAGGTCAAAAGAAAATAATAATCTCAACTAGTTTTGAAAGATATGATCAATTTGTGGTAAACTTTATATTTTAGGTTACTATTGGTATTAGTATTAATTAGATCAGATCGTTGGCAAAAAAATATACTAATCAGAACAGATCAATCAATGAATTAAATATACAAAATAAGTAAACTTGTGGGCGTGATGCTTGTGCAGAATTTATTTAACCAATCTAAAAACCATAAAATTTAGTATTTGATAAACGACATAAATTAAAATTTTATTTTATTTAACCATTATAATAACCATAACAATGAAGAATTACGATATGTTATTAACTCTAAGTCTCGAATCAATAATCATGTTCTTTCCCCAGGAATTAGTTTCTCTTTTCTTTCTGCCAACAACACAAATTCACTTTCATGCACAGAATACTTGAATATTTTTTATTTATTTATTCTGTAACCATAGTTTTTTTCTTAAAAAAACTATTCCACTCCAATTTAATCATAATCTTATCGTTGATTTCTATATTTAACAAAATATCTATACTCTTATGTATTTTATAGGGAAACCAGTTGACTTGTGATTTGTGAAAGGCATTCATCTGGCTTTCTCTCAAATTTTGTGTATTTATTTATATCTAACAATGTTAGTACTTCTTACTTTTCATGTAACACGTTTAATATTTCAAAGTAACATTTCTCCAAATTATTATCCAGCCAGTGGTGACTCAAAAAAGTGGCTTAACCAAATATTGCCTGCTTGCAAAACCATGAAAATTCTTTTACAACATGAATGAAAACGAAATTAAGGAAATAATTCAAATGAAAAAAAATTGTTGAAAAATATTTTGGTTGTAAGATTTATTTCTCACGGGACTTGAAATTTGTTTAAGCTGCCGTGTACAACCTATCGTTATTGGGTACAACTATTTTTCAGTTGTATAAAACTTATCTTCAAATACATATGTGTAAAATAAAAATATCTGCATATAGTTCAAAATATGGTGCATATAGCCGAAAAAGATTTATATCTACTAAAGATGAAGTGCTCTCGCTCAATTGGACATGAGTCCTAAGGTATATCTTGAGTGTGTCATGTTTCTACATAAATAAAGGCATATTTATAATATAGGGTTAAGGTGTAAAAATACACATAAACTTTTTCCCCACGAGCAAAAATACACATATGCTTTTTTTTGAGGAGCAAAAATACACATGTGGTTATTATTTTGGAGCAAAAGTCACATCCCACCATTAAGTTACTGTTCACTGTGATGAAAGAGAAAGAGATGAGGTGAACAGTAACATAACGGCGGTGAACAATGACTTAACGGTGAGATGTGACTTTTGCTCCAAAATGGTAACTACATGTGTATTTTTGCTCCTCAAAAAAACATATGTGTATTTTTGCTCTGGGGAAAAGGCTCATGTGTATTTTTGCACCTTAACCTTATAATATAAAATAATTTTATACATATTTATTACACTTAACTAATTTTAAATACCTCATCGAATAACATAATTTGGTTAAGTGTAACTTATAAAAAGTAATGGAGGGAGTAAAAAGTTCTGCATTGAGAGATTTTTCAATAATTTTTTTCTGATTTCCAAATGTATAACAAATTAAGTAGTTTATGTTGTTGAAAATCATTCAAATTGAAATTTTCACAAGGGAAAGAATTTGTATAATCAATATACATAATATATAAACATATAATACTTCTACACAAGAAGGAAAAATAGTAAAACTCACAAGACTGCCGAATATGATAATGAACTATATAGAAACTCGGGCTCAACTTTCGTTGTGTCCTTAAGACAATTTTGCTCCCTTAATACGGATGCCGAAGGTTTCTGAGCAATTGTCTCCCAAGATAGAGCGAATTATTCGTCTCCAGAAAGATGACTCTGTCTGTCTGAAGCCCAAGCGAATCCAACGAGTCTGTTTTCGAAACGCACAGAATGTATATGCACTATATAGAAAGAGTGTATGCAGAAAAAGTATATTTATTCTGTGACTAGGGCGCCCTATTTATAGACTTTGAAAAACACAATCAGATGAACTTGTCTCTTGTCAGTGAAACGACATGACCGTGGTGAACTAACTCGACCGGTGGTGGCGAACCAATATGCCTTCTTATTCATAATTCATAGGATTTAGACATAAATTCCAACAATTTAGTCTGTTCAACACTCATAAATATTTACTAATTATGGTAAAATCCTTGTGGGAAGGAGGAGGAATATCGAGTCATTGAATCCTTAATGAACAAGTACGTTTACTTTCTCAGTCTTTTTCATTCTTTTGCTCTATTTGTCAACCAAAACAAGTTACTGTACGCCTTCACAATACATATATCGTTGATTTTCCTTAAAGAGATTAATGGAACTGAATAAATGATTTTAATATATTTATATTTATTATTTTTATACTAAATTAATTTTTCTAACTTATATTTATTTAGTTTTCTTAATCTATAAAAAAAATCAATTGATTCTTATGTTAAAGAGAGGAGGGAGTACTATATTCTACACTTTAGCAAAAAAAAAAAAAAACGCTTAAAAAAAACCCATGGACAATATTATCAATACATATTTATGTAAGAAATGATGAGCCCTTACGGACATAATAAAAATTAATAAAATAATTAATCAGCTAAACACTAAATAATTTAAGATTCGTTGACACGTGTAAGATCTTGCCTATATAAAGGACGCAGCTAGGCATGATCGTTATTCACAATCGTCTCTAAGAGGCCTAATCAAAAACCAAATGAAGAAGAATTCAACCATGGCAAAACCTGCATGCCAAAGTGACAACAACAGCTGGAAACAGCCCTATACGGCGGCGGAGGAGGCACTCTCTGAATCGGAGATAAACGCCATAATGCAACTCGTTCAACTCAGTAGCGCTGATTCTCCTCATTCCGACCATCATAGAGATCATCATCATCAGGAAGATGATAACAGCTTCTCCTTCTCCTTCTCCAGCTTCAACAAAGCATCAGTTAATGTAATAGTATCTTCCTCTTACTCCTCGTTGCCACCGCCACCACTGCCGGTGGCTACTACCGCAGTATTAGCAGAAGAAGGATCATCATGATGGTGGTGGTGGTAGTCGGAGGGATTTAGGAGAGAGAAGTAAGAACAAGAGGTACAGATCCATTATAGAGTTTACGACGAGATAGTTGAAGAAGATGTAGAAGGAGATGCTGATCAGAAATAACCGACGATCGAAGGTTCAAATTTAATTCCTGTAAGAAACTGATTGAAGGTGAAGCAATTGATTGACTCATATGGACTTGGATGGGCACACAGTACATGTGAGTTTTGTGAAGATCGATAATCTCTTGGT
The DNA here is from genome assembly GCA_037074495.1 of Acacia confusa. Taxonomy (NCBI): domain Eukaryota; kingdom Viridiplantae; phylum Streptophyta; class Magnoliopsida; order Fabales; family Fabaceae; genus Acacia; species Acacia confusa. The sequence goes on along the minus strand of CM073504.1, from coordinate 5,761,783 downwards.
TTTTACTTGTCTCTTCGAAACTGACATTTCATTACAGGAATCTTTCTTAGTCCTTAATTATTAACTAGCTAGATCTAATATTTGAGGAGCATCATTATTTGTATTCAGAATTGCTTGGTTTGAATTTGAAGATTATACTGACACCTTCTTCTATTTAGCATATATCTTTGGCTTGATTTGAAATCAAACCAGCGTACGTTCGTGCTGTTCAAAACTTTTCTTCGGCTTCCACCGAAACTATATATAATTTTAATTTGATGGGTTTTAGCGTGAAACTGATTAAACAGCCTTTTATTATATATTCCCAATGATACTAGATATAAGATAAAAAAGTTTTTTTTTTTTTTGAGAGATTAAGGAAGATAATTAAATCATTTTAAAGTATTTTTATTTTTTTCCTAAACTGACTAATAAACTGATATATATATATATATAGTATAATAAGATTAAGAAACTTATATAGTTATCTTAATCTCTCAAAAATGTCAATTACGTCTGGACCTTGTATCATGTTTGTTATATACATACAAATTCACAATGACTGTGAAACGAATATAAATTGTCATATTTGAATTCTGAGAGAGAAAACTAATTGAAGGAGAGAAACTAATTAAGGCATGACTCAGATTTATAGACCAGATCAACAAATATAATGCACTCTTGTTATTTGTTTGAGCTAACTGATGATATATTTTGAAAATCCAACATTAATTCAAGTCTGATCTACATACCTCTAAATGCAGTCATATTTTTGGTTTACGACGTTGTATGCTTTTCAAACGACGCATGAATAATTATATTCACATGATTAAAGAAAAGAAATATCAATTCCCATACTCTCATCAGTATGCAGTAAACCAAATGATCAAGTTAATTCACTTGCAGGTGCGTACAGTGATATTTATATTCGTGCATATATAAATATAGGCTTAGGGACATAGTATTGTATAGATTCTACGTACCCATATTGATTAATAAAGATTAATTTGTTTCTGGGCTACCAGTTTTGTTAATAGGGCATCAGAGTCAGGATTGGGTAGGGATCCATCAGTTTTCCAAGAATCAGACTCGACTGCGTTCGCTCGCTTGTGTTCGTGTCTCTTTGACCTATTCACCCTCTCACATTCATCTTTTTCTGCCAAGATTGACGAAGCTAGGGTACGGCCCAAGTAAACGATAGTAAGAATCTGACTCACCTTTGATTGTCAATTTGCGCTTGTCTCTCCGTATAAAGTTTAATCGACCAGTACCATATGAAGCAACAATGAGAAATTGCGATAAGAGAACCTGAAGACAGAGCAAACTCGTCGGCGACCGACCAATGTCGATTTCTCGCATCCTTGTTTTTACATCCGTCAGATACTCAAGGGGCAGCGATCATGCCACTGATTCTCATCACAAGAAACGAAATTATTCCGTGTGGAGCCAAGCTAGGAAGATCGCACTTCTTGGGGCAAATTGAAGCTTGGATTTATCGACGGTTCTTGCACGAAAGAGAAGTATGGTAAGGCACTAGAGGGGGAGTGTGAAGAATGTGTAACAAAATAGGGTGCAGCTACCCTCCTTGTTAAGGAGGGTATGCTCACCCCATTGCACTGATATATATATATATATAACTTTGCAAAGGTAAGGGGTGCAGCGGACCCCCTTGACAAGGAGGGTAGCTGCACCCAACAAAATATTTCTTGTATAGGCGGTGTAGGCCTCAAAACTCTTTTTTTTTATATAAATAAATTTTAGGAAAGGGGTTGGGCTCACCCATAATCTAAGGATAGAGTGCTTGGAGCCCAGTCCACAAGGGATACTGGCCAGAGAGTACACATGTTTTCACCTCTACAAGCGTTACCATTGCTTCATAGACTCTTAGGATGTCTCCCCTAGCACCTTGACCAAGGTAGGGATCGAACCCCCTCCCTAAAGGTGAAGAAGACCGACCCTCCTTGACAAGGAGAGTAGCTGCACCCAATGTAATACCCGGATAATTATATATCTGGAATATTACGTTGACAAATAAATACCTATTGAAAATAGGTGAATTTGTGGTTTCAAAACAAGTGAAATAATTACTTTATTTCTTAAAGGTAATTTCTCATGGAATTAGAAGAAAAAAAGAGCTGACAACCCCTAAGTAGATTTGTGGGTTATAAGATGCCCTGAGAATATTATGATAAATCATGAATTAAAAATTAGAGAGTATGTTGTCTCTAATTTAGATAATTTATGGGATTATTTTCCTTGAGAAATAATAAGGCAAAAAATTAAATGTCATTTTGGGGGACATAAATTGCCCCATGGTTTTTAATATTTTGCATAATGCATAAATTACCAATGTCAGTAAAATTGTTGTGAGAAAATAATTAGTTTTAATTAAGAAAATTTTGAGAAATTATTAAAGTATTAATTAGGAAATTTTATAAGGTCTAAATCCATGAAATTGATTTTGGACCAATAAGGGAATTCATTGGGAAATAAATATATGATAAATGTAATTTATATGAGTAGGAAAAAAAAGAAAATAATATATATATATATATATATATATATATATATATATATATATATATATATATATATATATATAGTGGCCGAAATTTCTTAGGCCAAAAAGAAAAAAAATAAAATAAAATAAAATAAGAGATAAGATCTTGGAATATAATAATAATATAATTAGACATGTGATTTATAAACAATAGTATTTTAATAGTGAACAGGATAAATGAGAACGGATAGAAAATAATTCCGTTGTGAGAATCTGGGGATGAGTTAAGCAAAACCAGAGCATATTATTAGTCAGTGGATTTTTATCCAGAAGTTGGTACCGGCCGAAGTTATTTCTGTAATCAGACACGAATACCGAGGATTTTTCGGCAGATAACGGAATGTCCTTAATGAGAGAATAAGGTTAGGAAAACCCAGTATTCTTGAAGAGGAAGCAAAGACCTTCAGGGTACTGCTTTCGGAATTTTAAGATTTTACCAAATTTCGCGGTTTGGACACCGAACAGGGAACTTTATCAGATAAAGGCACATAAAGCAAGAGATGATGCAAGCATGACATCACTTTGATGACTCAAGATAATGTCAGCAAAGAGAGGTGTAAGGCCAAGATCAAGCCACCTCAAGAAAGTGCGATCTGACGGTCAGAATTCAACCAGACAAAGTTCAAGGAAATTACGAAAATGCCATTGAGATTTTCTATAAATAGCCAACCCTCTCATTTGCAAACCTCACACCAAGTTCTCTTGCAATTTTCGAAAATTTGGAGAGAAAGGAAGAAGGAGGAGTCCGGAGAAAATCCTAGCGAAGCTCTGAGTAAGTCTTCGGTCCCTAGTCTTTAGTTCGGCAGTTCTTTCGGTAGTTTTAGTAGAAATGCTAGAATAGTCTTTAATTTTTCAAGTTAGTTTAAATATCATGTTTTAGGAATAAATATGATATTTATTTTAGAAATATGTTAGAGGAAAGGTTATAGCAAAAATTTTGAGAGTTTAAATAGCGAAGCGCTGGCGAAATTCCACCGGTTAGGGGATCAGGGGCAAAATGGTAATTTGTACCTAAAATGCCTGTTATGATATCAAATATTGATAAATGTGATATTATCATTATAGGATATCAGTAATCTTGTTCCGCGGTCATTTCGCTGTCATTCCGCTGTTTTCCGTCAAAAGTACAGTTTATTGTCAACGTACTAAACGCTCGTCAACGAAGGTACGTTCGCGTACTGTAACACTAACTCTGATATTTATAGTATGTGTATATGTGCTATGTGTGTTGTGTGCATGTTATGGTGCGCTGTTTGAGTACATGTTGTTATTAAAGGATAGCTGTACATTTGCATATACTGGGAGTGATATATCTGCATTCACTGGGAGTGATACTTTTCGCTGGGAGCGGTACATTTGCATTCACTGGGAGTGACATGTTTGGAAGTGAACCAATTGCTGTGATTTTATACCATATATGTAAATATGAGGTTAACCGTTACCTGGGGTCCGTATGCATGGGACCTCAGCTCTTAACATAGCAGCAGGGTCAGGAGAACCAAGGACGAAGGAGAAGGGAAAGCAGCACGCTTAGAGACCCGGCTAGAGATTTCATTTTGATGTTCCGGCGGAAGCCTTCCTTTTGTTGACTACTTCACTTTTGAGCCACGCGGTTATTATACCGCTATTGTTTCCAGCCAGACTTACAGCATTTTAAATATATATCAGTTACTCTTCCGCTCAAATACTTTACTCTGATGATTTGAAATGATTTTTAATGAAAATAAAATTTATTCCGCTGTTAAAAATTGGGACGTTACACCCAACAAAATATTTCTTGTATAGGTGGTGTGGGCCTTAAAACTCTCTCTCTCTCTTTTTTTTATAAATAAATTTTAGGAAAGGGGTTGAGCTCACCCATAGTCCAAGGACAGGGCGCTTGGAGCCCAGTCCACAAGGGATACTGGCCAGAGAGTACACATGTTTCCACCTCTACTAGCGTTACCATGGAAGAGGATTTCCTCAATATCCCTCAGTATCTTTCATCTATACCGTTGATCTTAACTAAAAGTACATATGAGATGGAAAAGGAGAGAGAAATGAATGGTTGAATGGAAAGATACTGAGGGAAGAGGAGGGAAGGATACTGAGAGAATCCAAGTCCGCGTTACCATTGCTTCCTAGACTCTTAGGATGTCTCCCCCAGCACCTTGACCAAGGCAGGGACCGAACCCCCTCCCTAAAGGTGAAGAAGACCGACCCTCACGCCAGTTGAACCTAAGGACGAGGAGTGCCCTTAAAGCTCTTTAATGCTCATACGCGTGCATATATAAATATAGGCCTGGGGACATAGTATCGTTTGGATTTTGCCCATATTGATTAATAAAGATTAATTTGTTTCTGGGCTACCCGTTATGTTAATAATAACATGAAGTTATAATAAAACCAAACGATATGAAAAATAAAAATAGTAATTTTGAGTATAAAAAATGAACTTCACACTCTTGCGACCTTTTTATATTCAGAATAGGAAATATGCATGCATGTCACAGTCTGATTATTTGACTATATGAGATTATTACAAGAAAAAGTATTGATCAAAAGTGATGAGTGGAAAGCAGAATTAATAGAAAACTGTGAGGTGGGTCTCATGATTAGAAGCAGAAAGGTATGCAATATACACCGTCACAGTTCTTGAACTCAATTTTCAGGCTCAACAACACATTTTGCACGGTTTAGAGAGAGGTTCATATATATATATATATATATATATATATAGAGAGAGAGAGAGAGAGAGAGAGAGAGTAGTGATCAGCATGTGCTTAAGCTTTCCCAAATCATGCTTGTACCTAAAAATGTAGCTTTTTCTTCTTCTTGGTTTTTGTTTTTATTTGTTAAGATAGACCTACAAGCTTAATTTTAATCTGGAATCCCAGCAGCTGCATCTAATCAGAGGGATAAGATATTCGTTTCTTTGATGTTTTACATAAATGTGTGTGTGATATCAAGAACTTAGAAACATGCTAATTGAGTGGTCCTTAATATAATATATATTTAGAGTTTTGATTTTAATCATAAATATACATAATTTTTATATTTGTAAATCTTTTCTTGATCAATTCAAAAAAAATATCTTCTAATTTATCTTTATTAATACTCTCTTAGCAATAATCAATGAGGAGAGGGATTTAGGAAATTAAGAAAGATGACTATGATGTTTTAGAAAATACGTGTCATATTAACTAATTTAACCAACTTCCTTAATTTAATCAAATTAGGCAAATATGTTTTGTATTAAGGATGATGGAGTAATATCTTTTATTCTTTTATTTGGTAAACTAGTTTTATCCAAAAATGTCAAGGTTGATCAGCGTATTTGTCAGCTACTGTATGTGTATGAAAAGAGCAATAGGAAGATGAATGAAAGAATTAATGAATATATATAGAAGAAACATATAAGAAATGTTTTTTGTTCCTGTGAGAGATTAAAAGGTTTAATGCGATGATCTTCATCAAAAATTAGTTACTGATCATGAGAAGAGAGATTCAATAAATAACTTGTATATATACTCCTCAATATAACACTGAACTTTACTTTCTTATTCTGAGTTTTAGTGTAAGTAAAAGTAGGAAGGAAAATGTTAATTAGAAATTATCCTTTAAACAAAGAAGATCTAGAGAGAGAGAAAGACCTGAGAGACTAATTAAACTCAATTCTTATATAGAGCATATCCTGTATAATGCTAATGTTATTCAAATGTTCTGTATATTATTTGCACACTAGTTGTGATGTCCAGCCTTTAGGGCCGTTATTTATTAGAGTTAATTTGGAAAGGCATCGAAAAGATTTGGATGACTTAATTGCGGAATAAAAGCTTTTGAAATAGACTTAGTTTTGAAAACATATGGACAAATTTTTCGCGATTCGAATTCATCCGATAGTTGGATGTTAATACAATAATCCAAATACGACGAATGATAAACATTACACTACAGTCTAATCACTCCTATTTTTCTAGGAAGTTCCAAAATGTTCCAACCACTGTAACCCTTACAACTGTTTTTTGCCTTTCGATCCCGAACCACTACCTGTATCTTTTATGGAGTCTGGAGTCCAAATGAATGGACCTCAGGGTAACAGTTAATCTCATGCACATGTATGAAAGCATCAATGACATATTAGCACATGTTAAAGCATGGAAGCATTTACAATAACCGTAACCGCAGTTAATAGCCAAGGATTGCATGCTGCAGCCCTTGTCTAGAACAGCATCATGAGACCGCAACCTCAATTCCATGGCAAGGAAAAACATATATCACAAGTAAATCAACCAGCATACATGATCAGCTAATAAATGCATAAACACTTACACATATGCTTATAAAATCAGAGTTACCCACCTCAATTTTGAATCCTTAACTCTTCGTCCAGTAAGTGTTGGGATCGGTCGAGGCGTTTATGAATTTTCTATAAACGTTTATTATTGTCATTAGTCATTTAATCGTGTTGCAACGTAACTAACTATGCGGATTGCTCGTAGGGAATTAAAAGTAATTAAAACCCTAAAATTTCCCTTATTGACAATACCCCTATTTATTAATTAATAATAACTCTCCTTTATTATTAATTAATAATCCTCATATATTTCCTTTACTCTTTATTAATTAATAAAAATCCTCATTTATTATTAATTAATAATTCTTATATATTTCTTTTTCATTTACTTCAGTCAATTATCTTGTATTCGATATTCTTTTACAATTAGCAACTTAGGTGACTGTGCTAAGATTTATCAGAAATTGATCTTTAATTTCCATGGGTATTTGAGAAATTCGTAACTTGGTCTATATAACTCTGAATGGAGTGATTCCAATTTCTATTTATTCCTTGATAAGTCTACTTTGATAAATTAAAGTCACCAAGTTGATTTATGGCTGAGAAAAATTCCCAAATTTCAAAATCTTAAGTACTATCCAATCTGGGAATACAAATTTAACAGTTTTCGTAGCTTGACTTCAAAAATTCATATCTAAATTTCTAGGCATCAGATTTAGGTGGTTCAAAATTCTATGAACTCCTTGATGAGTCTAGTTTCTATGAAAATTGGCCTCATCATTTTATCACATTCCATTCATTCTCAGATTGCAAAAACATTACCACTGTTCAGAATCATTTCCAAAATTGTAACCCAACTTCCAAAATTCATAACTTTTTGTATATTTATCGAAATACAACGAATAACCTATCAAATTAAAGCTCTATATGTCTAATACAAACCTGGAAAATTTCATAATTTTATAACTTCATTTGCTTGGTCAAAAAGTCAACGTCATTTGCTGCCTCCAGGAATAACACCAAAACGTTTTCAGATTTTAACCCATCTTTCAAAAATCATAACTTGAGCTACAGACCTCCTTTTAAGGTGAATCAAAGCTAATTTTAAATATTGGCATGTCTACTAAATGCCCATAAAATTTCAGAGTCAAATATGGTCGTCTGACCTATTTTCACCTTGCTCAAAGATTACTGTTTCAGCAACAAAAATCCAGTTTTCAGCAAATGGCAGCAGCTTAGGTTTTGCATTTCGTTTTTGACTTCTCTAAGCCTTTTCATATTAACTAGACTCAACACTTTTAAGCAGAAGGTTCAGGTTCAGCTTTAACTAATGGCAAACCTCACTTCATGTTTTGCTTAGGTGCAAGAACAAAAACTTCATAGAAAAGCCTAAAGAAAACTCCTACGTTATCTGTTTTTAGCGCCAAAGAATCATAAAACTGATGCAAGACATGTAGCTAGGATTTATATATACATGCATCAACGTTTTTCTTGCTTTCTCTTAGTTCATCACTGCCACACACACACACACACACACACACACATTCACGTGGCTAGCTTGAGTTAAAACAATGGAAGCAAGCCACGCAATTATATGTATATATGTTTTCGTTGTTTAGCTCATCAGTTGGCTTTTGTTTTTTCTAAACTTTCCACCTCCCTATTCACACGATGGCTATCATATATATAGGTGCAGTTGACAGATGGAAAAAAAAAAAAATGAAGTATTCAGAGGAACAACACAGCCCCCTGTTTCAGTTTTCATCCTCGGCAACGTATGGTTGTAACTCCCAAGGCTTCACACTCAACGGAAAACTGATGTAAACTAGAGGAAGAGAAAACCCAATGCTTACCTTGATGGTTCAGGCAGGTACGTCGGGAGAAATGTGCTGAAGGTTTCCCCTGGTCCAGCGACAATAAACAGAGCAAGATGAGACTTTCTCTCTCTCTTTCCTTCCTCTTCTCTCTGAATCTCTGTTTCTGGCCGAGGAAAGCGAATGAATACAGACCAAACTCCTTCCTCTTCTCCTTTCTTCAACTCCCTCCTCTCTCGGTTTCACTCTATGTGTTTTCAATTCTCACTCTCGTATCTCACTCACCGTGAAGGAGAATGGAAATGAAGAAAACAATACTTATATATATAGTAAGCAAGGGTCCAGTCAAGGAGGAGAACCGCTGGTCCATGGGTGTGTGTCTCGAGAGAGATGGAAGGGTATGGTTTATGATCTTCTGTGCGTGATTGCCGCTGCTTCTCTGGACCTGTATGATCTTTTGCTGCTTCTTGCGTGGTCAGCTTCTCTGCTAATACGTGACTGCCTCTTCGGTTTTGACAGTTTGCTTGCTGATGGATAAATGAATAATAGGTTTTGGGCTGAAAAAAATCTTATTCATATGGGCCATGATGGGTGCTGCGTGTATGGGCTGAAGACTAAGATCATGCTTATATGTTTCCTTCTTCTCTGGTATCACGTGGGGTTATGGTTATGGGGAAAAGAATAATAATAATTTTTTTTTTGATATTAAAATTTTAGGAAAAGGGGTCGGGCTCACTCATAGTCCAAGGGTAAGACACTTGGAGCCTAGTTTATAGAAAATACTGATCAGGGAATACACATGTCTCTACCTCTGCCAGCGTTACTACTGTTTCCTAAAACCTTAGAAAAGGAATAATAATGATGATGATGGATTGTAGGAATACACGTATACATATATTGGGTTTGTGTGTGTGACGTTTTGGATCTAAATGAGCATCCAATATATATATCTGTGTGTGTGGTTATGTGGGCTTCATTCTCTCTCTCTCTCTTTTAAATAATTAAGTTAATAATTATTCTAGGAAATTTTGCAACTTAATCTTCCATGATTTTTAGGCCTAATTATTCTTTATTTGAATTACTCTTTTCCCAAAATAAATTAAGGAAAATTAAACCTAAATCTCCAATAATGATTTTAAACCATAAATCTCCAATAATGATTTTAAACCATAAATTATCTCTTTCAAATATTCTTTGACTTTATTCTTTCTTCAATTAATTTTTTTTCCATAAAATATTATCTCCCAAAATATTCTGTCCAATAATTACTCCCAACTAGATTGCCTTTAATTTATGAAAAATATGCCTTAAATTCCAAATTTTTAATATTTAAAATTTTTTAAGGCCAAATTTTCCATAATTAATTCTTGATTCCCATAGTTTAAAATTTGAGATGTTACACTAGTTCATAATTTTATATTTTGTAAATTATTCCCAGATTATAAAAATGTGACTACTGCCCAGAAAACATTACAGAAACGTCACAAGATTTTGATCCATCTTCCAAAAATCATGTCTTGAGTTACAGACCTCTAATTGAGGTGAATTAAAGCTCATTTTAAAGTTTAGTATGTTTACTAAATGCCCATAAAATTTCAGGTCAAATAAAGTTATTTACTATTATTTTGACCTATTTAAAAATCGCTGGCCAGATGAAAATCCAGTGCTACAGTAACATGCTATAATAAATCACTATTGCACCACGTGTTCACTGTAGCAGACTCTGCAACTTCTGTTTCAGTTATTTAAATCATGTTTTCCAGGAAACTAAAACATGTACTTTTAGTCTAGAAGTTGTGTAGCTTGACAAATACCATTCCAACCAACATATTAGAGTCCTTAATCATTTGGTGCTTCTTGTTTCCAAATAACCAATGCAGAAGTAACCAAACAGAGCTTAGGTTCAATTAAAACTAAAACAGAACCTAAAACGTCAAAAGAAAACTCCAACATTGGCTTGCATGCAGCATTATTTAACATTCTCTTGTATTTGCTAATGGTTCGTGCGACTATAGGCATTAATCTGGAGATTTCAGACTTAAGGAGAATGCTAAACTTCCTCTGTTTCAGTTCCCATACAACTAACGTGCAGAAACTATCAGAGTTAGAAGGAAAGAGGTTTAACTTTAGATCCAAACAGAAACGATGAGGGTAGTTGCTGAATGTTTCTTCTGTTCTCAGACTTTCTCTCTTTTCTCTAACTCTTATTCTCTGCATCTCTCTCTTCTCACTCTCAGTCTTTGTTTTCTGTTTTCAAGTTTCACACTATGATCTCAAGTTCACTCGCTGAATGAGAATGAACAAGAAATGGAGGAGTTAATGGTGCATCTGGAGAACAGCGGAGCATGGTGTTGCTGTTTTATATATTCTCCTTTGCTGCTTTTCCGAAGAGGTGGCCAGTCCGAAAGAAAGGCTAATGGTCTGAGGAAGTATGAACCAGTGGATATTTGACACAGGGCTTAAGAAGCATGGCGTTGGGATTTTCTTTTTCTTCTTTTCCGCTGATTCTCTGATCGTCCGCTGGAGTTATATTTGGCTGATGCATGTTTGCGTGTAATTTTTTCAAAACTAACTGGAAGATAGTATGGGCCGAAATCACATTGAGGGAGGCTGCACGTTGGGCTCACTGTTAAATGGGGTGGGCTGGTTATTCCAATTTGTTGGCTGATGGAGATTGGCAATTAACCATGAATAATGGGCTGAAAAGTTTATATTGTAGGGCCCCAAAATATATCTCCCTCGTTTCTCTTTAAAACTCTTATTTGTAGCCAATGAGAGTTGGCATAGTAAGAGGTTCAGGACTAGACCATTGGGTTGTGAGTCCGATCCCCTCTGCCGTCGCTTGGACTTCTTTGGTAGGCGATCTTGTAAGTCTCCGGTAAGTGCTTATAGAGCCCGGAGCCGTATCCTAACCTTGGAAGAGAACTGGTGTAGAACCCTTCCAAAACTTTTATTGTATAAAAAAAAAAAAAAATTCACTCCCTCCAAATCTATTGTACAGCCTTCATTATACAAATATAAACCCAATCCATTACCTCATATAATTAATCAGTTGGTTCATTCAACTCTGTCAACCTTACCTTAGCCTCGTTGGAAAGCAATGGAAAAGGAAATTATAAATATATATCAGCAGAATCAGTAAAAGATCTCAGCGTCTGTCTTTTATCTTGCGTAAACGCAAAAAACAAAATCTCAGACTCAACGCCATTCATGCGGAGGGATATGATCAGTCGCACAACCATGCTTCTTCTGAATTTTCCATACATCTCGAGCCTCACACCGTTGTGCCCGTTGGTTCTTCTCGCATCAGACTGAACCCTTCATGGATTATATAACCATGATCAGTGGTTTTTTGTATCATCAGTTGGTTTGCCAACCAATTGTGAGTGAGAGTCGAGAGAGAGATAGAGTCAAGAGTTGGAAGACACCTTCCCCTGTTCAGTCCATCATGAAGCAGGGGAGATAAGCCGCCATTATTCTTCCTCATATTAGCTGGAAAACGAAGGTAAGCATCGGGTCTTCTTTCCTTTGAGTTTCCATCACATTCCCATAACTACCTGAAGTTTTAAGATAAGGAGATGAGAGCTTTGCCTTGCTGAAACTGAAAATAAAGAAACGGGCTGTGGCGTTTTTTTGTTTCATGAGTCTCTGAAATTTTGGTTACGTTTGGCATCTGTTTGTTTTGCATTTCTGAGTTTTCCTCACCACACAAAATCATAGAAGTTTATAGGATATAAGGATAGTATATATAAGGGTAACATGGAGAATGGGCTGATGCTGAGACCAAAACAGGAAAGTTAAAATGAAAGCTTACTGCCATACGTGTCTATATATACATATAGTCAAGGGCGGACCTACATGGGGGCGAGGAGTGGGCTCCGCTCTCTAGTTTTTTTTTTTTTTAAATTATAATATAATAAGATGATATTTTGGTAATTAAGCTTCTTGTTTTAATTAGGTGATCCATAGTCTAAATCCATCATGCTCGTGGGTGTTTAATTATTTTATACTGTAATTGATTATGAATTGCAAGAATTAAAAAGCAGGTTCAACTATATGATATAGTGCATACCGGCTGTGTTGCTCATTAATATATATATTTAGATATCCATTGCCTACTGATCCTATATATATATATATATATATATATATATATATAGTTGCAACATGCCTTGCATTTGTTGGGATTGTTTCCATCTATATATAAATATATCGTGTTGCTGATGGAATGTAAGGGGAAAAAAAAAGATTAATATATCTTACTATTATAATTTTATTAATATTAATAAATAGATATATCTAGATATCTATTTATTAAACTAAATACACGTGTGTGTGTGTGTGTATTAAATATATCGTGTATTTATTTATCTAATATTATCATCTATTTATATTTATATAAATATAACTTGCTCATGGCATTATAAGAGACCTATTTATATAAAAATTGATCATATATATAAAATCATGACTGAGTTTTTTTTAGGATCTCTGTTTGGATTTTTTTGTGCACTATTAATAATTTAGATCATAAATATATTTTAATAAAACTAATATATTCAATAGTGAGTAGTACAAAAAAGATATAGAGATATTTTAAGCATATATTACCTATATATTTGTATGAATATATATAAATTATATATGAATAGAAATTTTAACCATATATTTTAAAATATATAAATATCTTAAGATTAGCTATATCTAAATATATATCGCATTAAAATTGATTTTATGGTTGTTATTTAAATTGCTATATATATTCACAAAATTTATTATGTGTGGTGTCTATACTTATTAAACTATTGATTTAATATATGGATATCATGTTTAATATTAAAATAGAGTCAGCAGGTTTAAATTAATTTTAGAGTAATAATAATAATAATTGAAAAACCCGGCTGAACCCAAGAGGGGGGTTGAATTGGGTGAAGATAAAGACTTTGTTCCTTTTAAAAATCTTTTCGCAAATCGGTGAGATCAATTTGCAAAACAGGAAGGAGTTATAAAAACGTTTATAATCATTCAATCATAAATGCTGGAAATAAAGAGTTAAGGGAAGATGATTGCAAACTGTGGTTTATACTGATTCGGTCCAACCGTGACCTACATCCAGTCCTCAGGCACCTTGAGCTTTTCACTATTCTCCTTGTTTAACTAGGCACAAGAGACAAGCCTTTACACCCACAAGTTTATCTAGGTACTTGTGCAACCTTCACAATCTCCCTCGGAGACTCCCCCTTACTACCCGTAAGGTTACAATCAAATTCCCAACCCAATGTCACCCAACCTTGAGTACTTCTCATGGAAAATATGATTTACAATAAATCTTCTCTCATAGAAGTGATTATGATAAACACTTAAGCACATAGGAGATCATCTCACACTCTAAATGATAAACTAAGAAAGTATGAAAAACAGAGTGTGTGGGCAGATCTGTATTTCGGCATTATAACATTGTAAGCTCACTCCACCATCTTCTTGCGTTTTGAATCTGGTTCTATTTATAGATGAAGGTGTTCAAGCCTTGGAGAATTGGACCATTGTAAATAGAGCCGTTGAGAGTTCAGTAGATGGAAAACTAGCCGTTATTTTTCTGCTTTTTGGAACTTGACAGGTTAGCAACTTGATCTCCATGAATTCCTTCATTTGATCCTCTGAAACATGTCCACAAATGATTTAAATGATGTTAACAAGTGATACAAATCATTTGGGTAAGGTTCTGGATGATCTGGATCAAAATCGTGATTTTCGACATTTTGATTTTTCTGATGCTTCGCTGTAAACTCGAGTATTGTTTTGAATACTGCAGTATTGAACTTTTAGCATTACTTCAGATTCGTCTCTGTCTGTCCGAAACTCGAGTATTGCTTTTCATACTCGAGTATTGAGGATCCATTAACGTTCATTGTTCTCTGTTTGAGCTATACTCGAGTTTTCATGCGTAAACTCGAGTTTTCAACTTGTTCAGCACTTTGGTTACTTTCTGACTTGATATGGCTTCATATTTAGCAAACCAATTATCCTCATAAAGCTCTTTGTGTCCTCTTTCCTCAATAACAAGAATCAATTCAAAGATTGTTGGATTTCATCTGTTATGATCCAATGTACGAAGCTTTGTCCTTGACCAGCTTTTTTACCATGTCTTGATTAGTCAGTCAACTTTCAAAGGCTGTATCTCTTTGGTCAAATCTTCATTTTTGTTGAATCAAGTATTGATGGAAATCCTTATGAGTCTTCTTTCCAACGCCACTGATTTCAGCTCATTTCGATTTGTAGATTGAGAGTTACACTCAAATCATTGAAACTTGGTCTGAAGTGTGACGTGGATATTTGATCCAACTTTAGAAATTCATAGCTCTCTCATTTGACCTTCTTTGGGCATAAAACTTTGTCAAGATGACGCATTGGATGTCTAATTTCAACCAAATTTGATTTCACCTCAATCCGATGTCTGGTTTAGGAGATATCATCGATTTACCAGACCTTGCCCATTCTGATCGTGGAACAAAGGTAAACAGAGTTGCTGAAGAACACTGGAAACTCGAGTATTGAAGGGGAAACTCGAGTATTGTCGGGACCAGATGCGCCAGTGAAGTTGAAAACTCCCAATACTGCGGTATGTAAGTTCCATACGCGAGTATTAACCCCCATAGTCAAGTTTTGACTCTTTGATGCTCAAACCGTGGTTTTCAAAACTTCAGTTCCGTCCAGAAGCAGATTTTTCCAGTAAGCTTGTATACTCGAGTTTTGACCTGGAAACTCGAGTATTCACTTCCAGAACCCAATTTTTAGTGTCTTTAGCTCTGAATTGAATCTCTCCAACATCCAAATGATTGTGAAGGCTTATGATATCAATTTAGGACCTTGTATATTGATTTTTCTCCATCTTTTTGACAAGATCTTCTATTTATTTCTTCTCTTCACATGATCATTCATCATTCAACTTTAGCCCATCATTCTTTATGCCTTCTCCATTTCTCCTCTTCTTCTTTTTCTTCTCTTCCATTCAATACTTCTTTATTAATCTTCTTCTTGATCATTCTTCATAGATGAACTTCACATCTTAGATTCTATATTAAAATTCAAGAATTTATCAATGAAGAAGATAAACATATTGCTCAATCTTTTTGCTTTGAATAATGACATATGTATAAGTCATCATCAAAACTAATTATATCCAACAATAATAAATAGGGTTAAGGTGCAAAAATACACATAAGCTTTTTCCCCATGAGCGCCCAGCATCAAGAACTTTTTTTGGAGCAAAAATACACATGTGGTTACCATTTTGGAGCAAAAGTTACATCCTACTGTTAAGTACTGGTCACCGTGATAAGAGAGAAAGAGATAAAGTGAACAGTAACATAACGGAGGTGAACAGTGACTTAACGGTAGGATGTGACTCTTGCTCCAAAATGGTAACTACATGTGTATTTTTGCTCCAAAAAAGAGTTCTTGGTGCTAGGCGCTTATGAGGAAAAAGATCATGTGTATTTTTGCACCTTAATCCAAATAAATATTATTATTATTAAAAAATAATAAAATAAAATAAACAATATTATTGTTAGAAAAGGAAATAAGTGAAAAATTAAAAAGGAATTAATAATAAATAATAAAGGGAATTATTAATTAATAGAAAGCGTTATTATTAATTAATAATAATTTTAAAAGGGTATAATTGAAATAACAAATTCACCAGGGACAAAAAGGTCAATAGTGGCAATGACATCTCTTAGGATGTTATTTATAAGGGTAATAATGCGATGATGCTATTATAGGATATCCGGGAAAGTCAGGAATCAGTACCTAAAGGTGAATGTACCGCTAGCGATAGAGACTAAGATACGAACATGTACTGTAACTATAACTCTCATGTTGTCTTGCATGCTTATACATGATTGGATGATTCATAGAGTCACAGACAAGACTATGTCTTGGGTCATGTACAGTGGCTAAGACTCGGTCTTAGGTCACCTGTTCACATACATTCAGCTTTGTGCGGGATATAGTCATGATAATGTCGTATGTATGTTTTCCTAGTGTTGAGGACACATGGAAGTGTGGCACTAGTGAGTGCAAATGTTGTGAACATTACATTTGCTGTGTGCTATGTTTTATTGAGTTGTGAACATTACATTGTTTGTGTGCTATGTATGGTTAATGCTAAAATGTAATGAATATCTATCATACATATACTGTTTATACTTGAGCATGAGGTGAACTGTTACTTGAGATTCAATGGGTATTAAATCTCAGAATTTACCCTAGCTTCAGGATCTAAAGGATCGAGAGTCGGAGAAAAGGGTCAACAGCACGCGTAAGGACCCAGCCGGAGTTTTATTTTGAGATAGTATCATGTATAATTTTGAATATTTAGATAATTGTACCACTAACGTGCCAATTGAATACACCACAAAGAATTTTAAATTGTATCAAGTTTATATTCCTTCGGGAATTTTAATTAACTAGCAAATGTTTGAGCATATGTTATCAATCACTCATTCGTCCAAACGTTAAGCATGCTCTTTGTTGTGACTTACTTTGATCTGTTAACACATTTACTCTGATAAATATACATGAATTAGTTTAATAAGAGTTATATGTACATAATTAGTCATCATAAAAGACTTAGAAATTAGGGGTGTTATAAAGGTTGTGAAAATAATAATCTGAATTAGTTATGAATAATATTTTTTTTGTTGTTGTAAATTTTATATTTTACATTAATACTAGCATTAATATTAATTAGATCAAATAAATAGCTTACTATTATATATAAAATAAGTAACTTGTGGGGTTGTTGCAGAATTTATTTCACCTTTAACATCACCTTTAGAATTAATATTTGAAAAATGGTTAAATTATATATAACCCCCATATTTGACAAATGGTGTAAGTTTAAATTTAACCCCTGATTTTTTATTTTTTATTATTAACACTTTGTCGTTAAATGACTATTATCTTTTCAATAGAAATTACCAAGTCATATTAATAGATGACATGTGACATCCTAAATGGTTTCCTATGTAAATTACTAATTTTATAAAACTTTATGAACTTTGACTAGTTACAAATAGCCCTCTAAACCTTTGGTTACTAATAGATAACCGGCCTCCTGACATTTCAAAATTTCAATTTAACTCCTTTAAAATTTTGATCTATAATATTAAACAACATGTCATTATTTTTATCATTTTAATAAATTTATCAATATTTTTACTATGATCTATCAATTAAAATAGCTTTTTTATGCCAAAAACTAGAAGAATAAAATTTAAAAAATACAAAAAAATTAAAATGTCATTATTTGTATAACATTTACTTATTTTGTTGGGATAATTGAGGATTGATAGTTTAAATATTACATTTATACATGTTAGATGATAATGCCTTTACCCTTATTATTTTTATTTTTAAAAATATTATTCTTCTGGTTTTTTTCCATAAAAAACTATTTTAATTGACAAATCCTAGTAAGAATATTAATAAATTTATTACAATGATAAAAATAATGACATGTGGTTTCGATATTATAACTTAAAATTTTAAATGATTGAATTGAAATTTCAAAATGTTAGAAGGTTATTTGTAATTGAGTAAAGTTTTAGGTTATTTGTAATTGGTCAAAGTTCAGAAGTTTTATGAAATTAATAGGGTTAAGTAACAAATTTGTTCTAGAAGTATACGTCTAGAAGTAATGTTGCTTTGAAAGTTTTTTCAGGTTCAATTTCACCGCGGAAGTCTAAAAATGTAGTAATTTTCCAATAAAAAACTAATGTTGACTGTTAAAAAATTGACGTTGACTGTTAACTTTTTAACGGAAAAGGGTAACATTGCTATGTTTTTAGACTTCGAGGGCAACATTGAGCAAAAAAAAACTTACAGGGCAACATTGCTCTTAGACGTATACTTTCAGGGCTGATTTGCTAGTTAACCCAAATTAATAATTTACATATAATGCCGCATGTTATCTATTAATCTGATGTGACATTTTTGGTTAAAAAAATAATGGTCAGTTAACAACAGGGACTAATAATAAAAATATAAAAGGTCAGGGGAATTAAATTTAAACTTTGAAATGTCAGGGGTCTATATACAACTAACCAAAAGTTTGAGTGGTTTTATGATAAAGATTTTTTTTTTTTAAATGTTTGGACTAATAAAATTTTGACATTATGTAGTGAAGAATTATGATACTGGTATCAACTCTAATAAAGTTTTCCCCAATAATTTAGTTTCTTTTTTATTTTTGCTAACAACAGGAATTTACTTTCATGCATCGAGTACTTTTTTATTTCTTCTACATCTATATTCCATATATTTTATAGGAAACCATATTCCATATATTTTATAGGAAACGGGATTAACTTGTGAAAAGCATTTATCTGTCTTTTTCTCAAATTTTGTGCACTTATTTTTTTTTGGTCAAAATTGTGCACTTATTTATTTAACAATGTTGTTACCTTTTAATTTTTAAAAGCAAGACGTTAATTATTATTCCCATTATATTTCAAAGTAACACTTCTCCAAATTATTATCCAACCAGCTGTAGTGACACTAAAGCTCCTGGTAATGACGGATACCCTGCCATTTTCTTCCAGAGACAATGGGATACCCTAAAAACCCAAGTTTGTGACGCAATCAAGAGAATATGGGCTCATCTAGCAATGGTTGGCAATATTAATTCAACGCTTTTAGTCCTCGTCCCAAAGATGTAGAAGCCAGATAAAATTACGCAGTTCTGACCAATCTCACTATGCTCAACCCTGTATAAGCTCCTGTCCAAGACCATTGTGCTACGACTCAAACACGTAATGGAGAAAGTTGTTTCCCCGTACCAGGTAAGTTTTGTACCTCATAGGCAAATACAAGATAACATCACAATTGTGCATGAACTTATTCATTCAATGAACAAGATGAGAGGATGAAAGGCTTACATGGCAATCAAGATAGATCTCGTCAAAGCTTATGACAGGGTTAGTTGGCAATTTATGCACCGAACATTGGAAGAAATCCAAATCCCAGAAGCTCTAATCAGCCTAATAATGCCCTGCGTGACAACTAGTAGTATTAACGTCCTATGGAATGGGGGGAAAACTGGTGATTTTAAACCATCAAGGGGCTTATGGCAAGGAGACCCCCTATCACCTTATATGTTTGTACTTGCTATGGAGAAATTATCACATATAATTATGACTACGATTAGTGGAGGAATATGGAAGCCCATAAGTGCTGGGAGAGGTGGACCGAAGATTTCTCATTTGGTTTTTGCAGATGATCTGATGGTGTTTATGGAGGCAAAGGAGGACCAAATACACACTCCCATGAAGTGTATGAAGCTATTCGAAGACATGTCTAGGGGGAAGCTTAGTGTGGAGAAAACTTGTGTGTTCTTCTCTAAAAACACAACATCTGAAGTTATGGATAAGATAACCCATATTAGCGGCTTTAAACGAGTAAGAAATGTGGGAAGGTATCTGGGGGCAATGATGCAACATGGACGGGTATCAAAATATCTATATGAAGGAATTATTGAGAAAGTATGTGAAAGGCTAAATAATTGGAATCAATTATGCTTGTCCCAAGCGGGGCGAATAACCCTATGACAGTTGGTCTTGGCGGCAATCCCTCTTCTAGATGCAAAGTTGTAAGCTACTTGTGGCAATATGTCAAGAAATGGAGAAACTGCAACGTGCATTCATTTGGGGTCATACGGGGAACCAAAGGAAGCATCATTCCATTAGTTGGGAGACCATCACTTCCCCTAAGGCTGCTGGTGGTTTAGGTTTGAAGCGGTTAGAGGTAATGAATGATTCTTTCTTAGCTAATAAAGCTTGGAGGATGTATTCTGAGCCTCACCATCTATGGGTTCAGGTACTTGATGCTAAATATAGGACTGGTAGGTGGTTTGGGACTTTGTTTGAGGCCAGAAGGGGTGATTCTCGTCTCTGGGATAACCTATGTAGAATGTGGCATGCAATGGAAGATAGACTTATTTGGGAGGTGGGGGATGGAAGAGATGCAAGATTCTAGAAGGACAAATGGTTATTAACCTCATGCCCATTGAAGGATATGTTATCAGGCGAGTCGATAGCAATCAATGAGGACATTAGGGTTGCTGAAATGGTTACAAACATAGGTGAATGGAATTTTCAGTTGATCAGGAGTTGCCTACTGAGCAATATAGTGGACATGTTCCACAGTATCTTTCCCCCTTCCTTGGAAGAGGGGCCTGATTGTAACATCCCACTTAAAATAGCGGATTTTTTTTAAAACAAATAAACACGGTAATCAGAGTTTGAGCATTTTCATAAACTGAGTATCTGA
The DNA here is from genome assembly GCA_037074495.1 of Acacia confusa. Lineage (NCBI taxonomy): Eukaryota > Viridiplantae > Streptophyta > Magnoliopsida > Fabales > Fabaceae > Acacia > Acacia confusa. The sequence goes on along the minus strand of CM073504.1, from coordinate 5,740,824 downwards.
ATCCAAAGATGCATAACCATAGTGTAATTTTTTTTCTTATACAGTCATCCCAAAAGAAGATAGTGTTAAACAGAATATATAAAGATAAACTGATAAACTTCTTCCACCCTCCTACACCGGACACCTGCCTCTATTGTCATCACCTTTGTACTCCTGACCCTGAAGCTACAGCTGAGATCCAATTTCCAATTGGATCTCAGGTAACGGTTAACCTTTTGCTCAAATATAACAGTATATTGATAACAGCATGAACATATTCACATAACAGCAGTATATCACTACATAAGCACAAAACAGATGCATGATCACATATTGGCAAAACATAAGCACAAAGCAGTATGTAAAGCCCCACATAATGGTTGCACATATCCAGTGCCACGACGGCCCATCGTGTCCTCAGCGCTAGGCAAACCCAATGGCATTATCAAGACTATAATCCGTATCAAGCTGTAAGTATAACTGACAACCCTAAGCAGAGTTTCAGTATCTAAGCATGTCTATCACATATATGTATATAAGCAGCATAAGTGTTAAGGTTACAATACGCGTCCGTACCTCCGTTGACGATTTTTGACACTTCCGTCAAATTACGGCACGTTTGACAGCGGCTCAATGGCGGTGACAGCGGAAACAGCGAAAACAGCGGTTCGGTGTTCCGAGTATCCTATAAGGTTAATATCACTAATATGAGTATTTAGAACCAAAACGGGCATTTTAGGTACAAATTACCATTTTGCCCCTGGTTTGACTGTTCGGCGGAATTTCACTAGAGCTTCGCTATTTTGACTTTAATTTCTCAAAATTTTTGCTATAGCCTTTCCTCTATCATATTTCTAAAATAAATATCATATTTATTCTTAAAATATGAAGATTAAAGACTATTCTAGCATTCCTATTATAACTACCGAAAGAATTATCGAACTAAAGACTAGGGATCGAAGACTTACTCAGAGCTTCGCTGGGATTTTTCTCCGGACTCCTCCTTCTTCCTTCTCCTCTAGATTTTCGAAAATCACAAGAGATAATGGTGTGGAGAGAAATGAGAGCTATTTATAGAAAAAGGGAGTGACATTTTCGTAATTTCGTTGAACTTTGTCTGGTTGAATTCTGACCGTAGGATTGCACTTTTGCTAGGTGGTTTAATCTTGGCCTTCCATGTGTCTTGGCTGTCCTCCCCCTTCCAAAAGTGATGTCACTCTTGCTGCATCATCCTCTTACTTTATCTGATAAATCCCTGATTCGGTGTCCCGTTCACGAAATTCTGTAACACCTTAAAATTCCGAGAACAATGCGCTGAAGGTCTTTTCTTCCTCTTTAAGAATACTGGGTTCCCCTTCCCTTATACTCCCAGTAAGGACATTCTATTATCTGCCGAAAATCCTCGGTATTCGCGATCGGTTTCAGAAATAACTTCGGTCGGTACTAACTTCTGGATAAAAATCCACTGACCAATAATATATTCTAGTTTTTCCTAACTCATTCCCAGAATCTCACAACGGAATTACTTTCTATCCGTGATCATTTATCCTGTTCATTTTTCCTCTGATTATTATATTATTATCTAATTAACACATGTTTTAATTATATTATTATTTTATTTAAGATCTTCTTTCATATTTATCCTCCCATTTTCTATTTATTTTTTTTTCTTTTTGGCCTAATTTTCGGCCACACACACATATATATAAAATTATAATTTTTCCATTAATCTTAATATCCTATTTATCTTATATTTATTTCTCCCAAAATCTCCTATTGGTTCCTAATCAATCACATGGATTTAGACCTTGTAAAATTTCCAAAAATTACTTAATTACTCCTTTAATAATTCCTAATAATTTTCTTAATTAAAATTAATTATTTCCTCACAACAATTTTGTTAACATTGTTAATTCACCCTTTAAGTAAAATATTGAAAATTATGGAACCAATTTCCATTCTAGAATACTTTTTAGTTTTCCTTCTTTTTATTTTCATAGGAAATATTTTATTAAATTGTCTAAATTATGGATAATGTGTTTTCTAAATTTTTCATTATTATTTCATGTTTCTTTGAATTTTCCATAATTCCCTCGGAATGTTTTATGGCCTTAAATGGTATTTTTCACATTTCCGACAATAAATTTCCTTTAATTTTTTTCTTAATTTATCCCTTTGAACAAAACTAATCCTATAATATGTTGAGACAAAAATCTTCATTACTGGACATTTTATTGTTATAATATAATTTTCCAGATAATGGCTATCCGGGTATTACACTGATAGGAAATCGTGGTGTTTCCAAGACGCCAATACAATCACTGTTGGGGCTATTTATAAGTTTCCTATGGCAAGGTGAGGTGGACGAGGTTGCTCAGAAAACATGGAAGAAACCCTGGATGTGGAACAGTCCCTAGAAAGTCAAAATATTTGCTTGGAAGATGGTGCACCAACGTCTTCTCACGAAGGGTCGAATTGCTATCTGGAGTGGGGGGGATGGAGTGTGTCCGTGCTATAAGAGGGAGCTCGAAACCTTACTACATGCGTTAAGGGACTATCCCATAGCAAAGAGACTATGGGAGAATCTTGAACCTTCGATCTTGGATTGGGGATTCTTTAATTAGAGCACGAGTTCGTGGATGGTTTTGAACCTAGGCGTTGAAGATACCTATCCAGTCTCGGCAGGCTGGCAGACAAAGTTCCTCTTAATGTGCTGGAAAATGTGGAACTGGAGGAACAAGCTGAACCAGGGTGAAGACATGCCTCCATTGGAGGTCAAACTGGACATCATAAGAAGATTGACGCAGGATGTGGAGGAGGCGGCAAAACTCAAAGGGTTGCGAGCTAAAGTTGGTTCCTGTCTGATTAATGTTGCATGGCTTTCCCGAATGATGGATATATCAAGATTAACATTGATGGGGCGGTGAAAGGTAACCCCGGGCCTGCAGCTTGTGGTGTAGTAATCAGAAACTCACAGGGTCGATGGTTCGGTGGTAGTGGAGTTAGGCTAGGGACATGCTCAGCGTTCAGAGCTGAATTATGGGGTATTTTACATGGATTAGAGATAGCCTGGTCCGCTGGGCTCAGAAAGGTAATCCTAGAAAGTGACTCGTCAACGGCAATCACTGGGCTCACCAAAGGAGGTGGAGCAGTCCGTGAGATACGTCTTATATCTCGCATACATGTAATACCCGGATAACTATTATCTGGAATATTATGTCATAATAATGAAAATGCTCATTTTGGTCTCAACATGTTATGTGATTAGTATATGATCAAAGGAAAACATTAAGAAAATTAAAGGAAATTTAATATCGGAAATGTGAAAAATGTGTCTTAAGGCCATAAAATACCCTGAGAAGAATTAGGAAAAATTCTAAAAGGCATGGAATAATTATTAAAAATTTAGAAAGCATATTATTCTTAATTTGGACAACTTAATAAATTATTTCCTATGGAAATAAAAAGAAGGAAAATTAAAAAGTATTCTGAGACTAAAATTGACTTTATGATTTTTGATAAATTGTAGGGAGCTTGAATTATTAATGTCAATAAAATTGTTGTGAGAAAATGATTAGCTTTAATCAAGAAAATTATTAGAAAGTATTAAGGGATTAATTAAGTAATTTTCGGGAATTTTATAAGATTATAGAAATTTAGGAAACATGAAAAATAAAATAAATATAAATAATTATTATTAAGGGCCAAAATTTTTGGCCAATTAAATAATTAATAAGGGTTAAGATGTAATCTTAAGAAGTAAAGATCAATGGTTTAGGATTTTTCAAGAAATTTTAAAAGCCTAAATCCATGTAATTGCTTATAGACCAATAAGAAACTTTGGGGAAATAAATACAAGGTGATAGAATATTATGGGAAATAGGAAATATATATATATATATATATATATATATATATATATTTATTTATTTATTTATTTATTTGTGTGTGGGCCGAAATTGGGGGGAGGGATAAGGATGGATTGGATATTTGTATTTAATAATAATATAAGATAAGACATGTGTTAATTAAGTAATATTATAATAGTAAAGAGTTAGCAGGATAAATGACCACGGATAGAAATAAAATCCTACCTAGAAAACCGTGAACTAGGTTACTAGGGTCAGAGTATATTATGAACAAGTGAATTTTTATCTCGGAATAGGCTATCTCTGAAGTCATTTCTGTAACCGGTAGCGAATATCGAGGATTTTCGACAGACAACAGAATGTCCTTAATGAGAGTACAAGGATAGGAAAATCCAGTATTCTTGAAGAGGAAGAAAAGACCTTCAGAGTGTCGTTCCCTGAATTTTAAGATTTTACAAAAAAATTTCGCGATTAGAACACTGAACTAGGAATTTTATCTGATAAAGCAAGATGACATAAGCATGATGATGTCATCAATTTTGTCTTCTTGTGGGGGGGGGGGGGGGAGGTCGGCCAAGAGGTGTAGGGCCAAGATCAAGCCACTTCAAAAAAGTGCGATCCGACGGTCAGAATTCAACCAGACAAAGTTCAGCGAAATTACGAAACTGCCACTCAGTTTTTCTATAAATAGCCTTCCATTCATTTCAAATTCTTCACACCACTTCCCTTCAAGGAGGCCGAAATTTGAAAGAGGAAGAAGAAGGAGGAGTCTGGAGAAAATCATAGCGAAGCTCTGAGTAAGTTTCTCAGCCCTTAGTCTTTAGCTCCAGTAGTTCTTTCAGTAGTTGTAGTATAATTGCTAGAGTAGTCTCTAATTTTTCAAGATAGCCTAGATATTATGTTTTAGGAATAAATATGATATTTATTTTAGAAATATGTTAGAGGAAAGGTTATAGCAAAATTTTGAGAATTTAAAGTCGGAATAGCGAAGCTCTAGCAAAATTCCACTAAGTGGTCAAACTAGGGGCAAAATGGTAATTTGTACCTAAAATGCCTGTTATGATCTTAAATATTCATATCAGTAATATTATCCCTATAGGATACCCGAAATCATGAACCGCTGTTTCTGCTGTCACCGCTGTCGTGCCGCTGTCAAACGTGCCGTAATTTGACGAAAGTGCCAGAAACCGTCAACGGAGGTACGGACGCGTATTGTAACCTTAACACTTATGCTGCTTATATACGTATATGTGATAGACATGTTTATATACTGAGGCTCTGTCTAAGGTTGTCAGTTATACATACAGCTTTATACGGGTTATAGTCTTGATAACGCCGTTGGGTTTTCCTAGCGCTGAGGACACGATGGGCCGTCGTGGCACTGGTTATGTGCAGACATGTTGTGGACTTTACATACTGCTTTGTGCTTATGTTCTGTCAATGTTGTGATCATGCATCTGCTGTGTGCTTAGGTAGTGATTTACTGCTGTTATGAGTTGTGAATAACTGTTGTCCATATACTGTTTATTTGAGCATAAGGTTAATCGTTACTTGAGATCCAAATGGTAATTGGATCTCAGCTGTAGCTTCAGGTTCAGGCGATCCACGGGTTGAAGAGAGGGGCAGGAGATCGGCGTAGGATGACAGAAGGGGTTTTATAACTTAGTATTACATGTGTAGTTAGGCACTGTTTTCTTTTTGGATTAGCAGGTGACTGTATAAGAACAATTACATGGTGGTTATGTAATATTAAGGTCCAGTTACTCATTTTGCTAAACTGCTCTACTCTGATCATTGTATTGAAAAAAAAAAATTCCACTGTTTTCAAATGGGATGTTATAATACGGACCTACATGAACAAAGCATGGGAGGTAAAACTACAACACTCCTACAGGGAAAGCAATATGTGTGCGGATTGGATGGCCAACTTCATGTTAGACTCGCGAACCCAAGCAGACAATATTTTCTTTGAGGAGCCTCCAGAAGGAATCCTTCTATTATATCAGGCAGATCTAGCAGCAGTTAGTAGAGAGCGGACTATGGCGCTCCTTTGTTAGTTTTGTTTATTTCTGTTTTTTGATCGGCGTTTAGCCGTTTGTTTACCAAAAAAAAAAGGTGGCTTAACCAAATACTGCCTCTTGAAAAAAAAAGAAAAGAAAATTGTCTTACAAAAAATGAATGGAAAAGAAATTACGGTGTAATTCAATGAAAAAAATTGCTAAAAAATCTCTCCTCGTGAGATTTATTTTGCAGAGAATTTGAATTTTTTTTTTTTAAATGCCCGTGTAACACCTATCTTTAGTGGGTCTAACCCTTTTTTCGGTTGTGTATAACATATCTTTAATTGTGTGCAAAATATAAAATACTTGTCTATAGTTGAAAAGAGTTGTATATGTTGAAGATGACCAAATAGGCGTACTCATTAGATATCTTTGAGACAAGATATAAAATTGCTAATAAAATATAGCAACTTTTCATGTAGTCGGAAAACTATTACAAAAACTTGAGTCTACTCAATATTCATAACTTTCACTAGTTATGGTAAAATCCTTGTGAAGGAGGAATGAGACCATTGAATCCTTAACGGACAAGTAGGTTTACCTCACATTATAACCTGCTCAGCCTTGCATTCTTATTTGTCAAACTCAACACGTTACCGTGTGCCTTCAACAACATATTAATTCTACACTTCGGCCGAAAATGCAATATATATATATATATATATATATATATATATATAACTGATAATACCCTACAAATTGAAGATACTAAAAATTAATAAACTAATTAATCAGCCAGACACTACTAGTAATAAATTAAGATTTGTTGACACGTGTATGATCTTTCCCTAATATAAGTATTGAAGGACGCGTCTGGGCCTTTAAAATCGTTGTTCAGAGTTGTCTCTCCTTAGAAGCAAAACCAACGAGGAAGAATTCAACCATGGCAAAACCCACACGTGAAAGTCATAATAGCAGCCGGAAACCGCCGTATACAGCGGAGGAGGCGCTGTCTGAATGGGAGATAAACGCCGTGATGCAACTCATACAACTCAGCAGCGCCGATTCTTATTCCGATAATCACCAGGAAGATGATAATAGCAGCAATAACAGCTTCTCCTTCTTCAGATCCAGCAAAGTCAATGGCGGCGAATCAGTTGATGCGGCATCTTCCTCCTACTCCTCCTCGTCACCGGCGCCGGTGGCTGCAGTATTATTAACGGAAGTAGAAAAGGGAGAATTGGCACAAGAAGATCATGACGGTGACGGCCGTCGCTGCAATTATCGGAGCAAATTCGGAGAGAGAAGGAACAACAGGTACCGATCGATTGAAGAGTTATATAGGGTTACGGTACGGACGACACTGTGTTAAAATCCGTTGCGTTGTTACAAAGAAGAAGTACATGTGAACATTATGTGAGTTTTGTGTTAATTTTTCTCTTCTAAGCTTTTGACATTTCATCATTACAAGAATAATGGTTTTTAGTCGTTATGAACTAGATCTGATTTTTAGGAGCTTAGTTGCATTCAGATCATTGCTTGGTTTGAATTATATACAAGATTATACTGATCACATTCTATTCAGCATATCTATATATATCTTGGCTTGAGTTTGAAATCAAACCAACTTAATTAGCGCTTGCATCCGTGTTGTTCAAAACTTTTCTTTGGCCTTCTCCAAAACCATAATTTGGATGGGTTTTAATGTGAAACTAAGACAAATACAATCATATTTTTGGAAATAAAATGCATGCATATATGTCATAGTCTGGTTATTTAACTATCTGAGATTGCAAATATTCGTCGCATATATTATATACTTCAATTAATTAGAGTCAATAATGTACATGCAATATATATATATACACCCTGACAGTATATGAACTCAATTCTCAGGGTCAACAACACATATTTAGAGAGGTTCATATATATACATATATGATATATATGTATCAGTATGTGCTAATGATTTCCCAAATCATGCTTATACCTAAAGGTAGGCTTCTCTTTCTTCTTCTTTTGGTTTATGTTTTTATTTGGTACAATAGACCTACAAGCTTAATTTTAATCCAGAATCCCAGCAGCTTCCTTTTATTAGAGGGTGAATTAAAGATATTCGTTTTTTTTTTGGCTGTTTACAGACACACACACATATTTATACGATATAAACAACTTAACAACTTATAATTAATATCTTCATATAGTATAGAAAGACAGTACCTCCCAGTACCCATGTATAAGTCATTTGCACACAAAAAGTAAGAGGAAGTATATATAGAAGAAACAATGAGAGATTTTTTTGTTCCTATAAGAGATCAAAAGGTTTGATGCGATGATCTTCAAAAATTAATTACCGAGGCTAGAGATTCGATAAATAAATCTTATATATACTCCTCAATGACAGTGAAGTTTATTTACATATTGAGTAGTCGAGCTTTCTTAGTTTGAGTTAGAGTGAAAGTGAAAGTAAAAGTAGGAAGAAAAAGTTGATTAGAAATTGTACTTTAAACAAAGGGATGTAGGGAGAGAACGAACTAGAGAAACTAATTGAACTCAATTCTTATATAGGGCGTGGCCTTTATAATCCTAATATTATGCAAATGTCCTGAATAGTATTTACAGACAAGTAGGCCTAATAAAGGTTTTGAAGATCTCTGGTATACATTTATACTACTTCATGGACCATTTATAAACAGTCTGTCACGTTTATATAATTATTATTAAGAAAATTTACTACTTTTTCTTATTTTTCAAACAATAAAAACACGAGGATATTTTATTTTGACTGCCACTCCAAAAAAAAAATCTTGTATTTATCAAATGGATAGGTTTTGTTGACTTCAAAAAACCGATCGAAGTAAACGATGTCTAAGTTTTTCCGACCAACTTTTCGATTAAAAAAAAAAAAAAGATTTCCAAAGAGAATAAGAATTCTTAATTCACGCTACTTACTATATATTTTGATGCTTCTGAAAGTTCTGACAAAGTTCTTTGAACAGCATTTAAAAATTCCAATTATTATTATAATGAGGAGAAAATTTAGGTTAAGTAACTACCTTACAAGTGCCTAAATTTCATGTGAATTTTATAACAAGTGTATTTTAAGAAGTTTCAATGTGAGGTTCTACACAAATTCAACAACTTTACGGGCAAAAATTTTCTATAACAGAAATAAGTGCAAATAAAAATTTCATAAAGTATGTTAAAAGATATTATTTCTTATGAATAGCACCAAATCATTATTATTTGTTATATTCGTTAGGTAATTTTTACTAGGGAAAATGACCCAAAAAACTTTAAAAATAATAAGAGAAACAATGATATTTTAAATATTCATAATAAAAGAAAGGTGTGAGTGCCTAATTTATTCTTTTTGAAATTAAAAAGGAATAACAAAAATGCTCCTGTGCATATTTCTTCCAAAAAATATTAGCCCGTCGGCAACATCCCCTGTCGGCGTCGGAGCTTTGGTGGTCGGCCAACAATGCTTTTCAAAATATGATATGAAAACAACTATATATCATTTAACTCTTTATCTTTGACTCAAGCTTATTCAAAAGCTTTCTCTGTCTTTTCTCAAATTTTGTGTATTTATTTATTTAACAATATATTGTCATTACTTCTTACTTTTCAAGCAACCAGTTAATTATTATTACTATTATATTTCAAAGTAATAGTTTTCCTAATTATTATCCAACAAGTAGTGACACAAAAGTAGCTTAATCAGATATTGGCTGCTTGCAAAATAAAGAAAATTCTCTTACAAAGAATGAACGAACAAGGAAATTATGATTGGAAAAACTAGCTGAAAAATCTCTGGTGGCAAGATTTACTAACGACCAAAGTGCTTGAAATTTATTTAAAGACAAGTGTACAAACTATTTTTAGCCAGTGTAACTTTTTATGAATGTTATATAACCTATCTTTATTAATAATGTGGAAAACAGATAATTTCTGTACATATATATATAGCTGCATTTGGTATCTATGAGTAATAAATTTTGTAATATGTAATTGTTCACTAACTTTTTCTAATTTTCAGAAGTGAAGTACATAACAAAAAGTTGAGTCTATTCAATACTCATAATATTCATTAATTATGGTGAATTAATCCTTGTGGAAGAAGGAGGAATGAGAGCATTGAAGTTCGTTTACTTTGCTCACTCTTGCATTCTTAATTGTAAGTCAACACGTTACCGTGTGCCGTCAATGGCATATTCCACACTTTGTCCAAAAAAAGCCAATAAAAAAAAACAAATGGAAACATATAATATTATCAATACATAATTATTAAAACTGATAAGACCTGACCGATAAAGTAAAAATTAATAAAAGAATAAGAGAATCACACCAAATTCCAATCAAGGAAAATCGTTTTAAAAAAGCCTCATAGTTTGTCAACAGTGTCTCTTTTATTCGTCATTGGCAATATATTAATCTTTCTTTATATTGTGATTTCCCCTTAAATTCCTCTATAATATATATAATATAAGATATAGACACGTGTAGGATCTTGCCTAATATATACTTGTATATAACTGTGTGTGTGTATAAAAGGACGCGTCTAAGCCTTTGAGATGGTTTATTCACGATCGTCTCTCCTTGGAAGCAAAACCAATGACGAAGAATTCAACAATACCGAAACCCATACCTGCAGTTGCATGCGAGAGTCACAGTAGCAGCCGGAAACAGCCGTATACGGCGGAGAAGGTACTCTCTGAATCGGAGATCAACGCTGTTATACAACTCATTCAACTCAGCAGCAGCGCCGATTATTATTCCGATCATCATACCGATCACCACCAGGAAGATGATTATAGCAACTTCTCGTTTAGTTTCTGCAAATCAATTGATGCAGCATCTTCCTCCCACTCATCGTCGTCCTCGGCGGCTGCAGTGTTATTAAGGGAAGCAGAAAAAGGAGAATTAGCACAAGAAGATCATAGCGACCACGGCGGCGGCGATGATCGAAGCAATTTCGGGGAGAGAAGAAACAAAAGGTACAGATCCATTATAGAGTTATATAGGGTTACGGACGATACTGTGTTGAAGAAGAAGAACATGTGCTGATCAGAAACGACTATGATCGATCGAAGCTTCAAATTTCTGAAAGAAATTGATTGATATGGAGCTGTATCAGCACAAAGCACATGTGAATATTAGATGTGAGTTTTGTTGAGATCGATGGTCTCTTGCTTTTAATTTGTCTCTTCCGTAGCAAATTTGGGACTGAAAATAGAGACGGAGTTTTGGAATTTTGTTGCTAATTTTCCACAGAATCTCCATCACCATTCCGTTGGAAATTACTGATAGATCTTATTCTGTCAATAATTATATGGGCAATCCATTCTTTTTTTGTAGTGTCTAGTGGAGTAGTGTAATCGCCGTTGTGGTGGATTAAGAGTGCCAGATGTGCCTTATGCTAGCTACCCTTCAACTTTGGGCTCTTCTCAAATGATTTTTTGTTTGTTTTTTGTTTTTGTCTTTTTTATCATTAAATTATACATAAAATGAGTGACATTTTAATATCTTAGGGATAAAAAGTGAAATTGTCTTCAACTTTTCATGATATTTCAAATATTTAAGATTTCACTTCCTCACTATCAAAGGAGGCATTAATCTTGAAATGTAGGATCTGGAAACTTAATCAAAAGAGTTTTGGGTTTTCATTAATGGCGAAGAAAGGCCTTTTCCTTTGTTTTTACTTACTGAAGGAGAGAGAAACTAATTAAGGCATAACTAAGATTGGCGAGAACCAAATATATAATGCCCTCTTCTTGCTTGAGGCTTTAAGCTAGCTAGCTGATATTATATTTTCTGAAAATCCAACTTTAAGGTTTGAATTATACCTCTAGAAATACAATCATATTTTTGTTATACGATCATATCACTACTACAAAAAATGAATTTTACATTCTTAAAAAAGTCTGTTTCTTTCCAAAAAGGGAAGTAAAAAATAAAGGCGATGATATTTTTGTAATTATGTGTGGGATTTTGACATATTGAATGTCCCGTTAACAAAAAAGAATGCCAAAAGTTGATTCTTAGTGTACTTTTTTAAAATTGGAACACCAAAAGCCCTACTTTTAGCATTCCAATTTAAAAAGAACCGCAAAAAGACATGCTTTTGTCTCCAAGAACACCACTTTTGGAATTGTGGTGCCAAAAGTAGGCTTTTAGCAATTAGGACCCTGAAGGGGTAAAAAAAAATTCATTTTGGCTTGTCCTCTATCTTCGCATACACTATGTGTAGTAGGATCTTTTAGATGCTGGTACACTAGTTTCGTCCCTAATCGCTTTCTCACTCAAACCAAGCAATGCAACCATAATCACGACGACCCCCAGGGAACATTTGAGAATGAGAACCCAATTTCTCAGCCTCCTATAACTACTAATAGTTGTTCGGGATATGGATTCAAAACCAACACGACACACAAGATGGGATCTTCAAGTTTTCTATTTTGGAATCACCGAGGCAACATTGGCTTAGATCTCAGGCTAGTGGTTTTCGAAATAAACCCTTGTTCAGGCGCTGACGGTCCAAGGAAGGAGTCAAAATTGTAAAGATGAAGCAGATTTGTGCTCTGTTATCTACTCAAATCAGCTGTTGAAATAAGTTTTGGTGTGAGGATTGAAGAGGTGCAACACCCCTATTTATAGCAAAATATCAATGGTTCAAATGGTAATATTCATAGAATTCCAACTTTGTTTCTTGCCTTTCATCCATTACATCACAAACCACTTTATGAAATTCCATGCTCTCCTTCCACCTAGCTGACCGACCACTCCTCATTCTTCCTAGCGCTTGATTAATTTTGTAGGGGCGAGGATGAGAAATAGGAAGAGGGATTAGGAAGAAGAGAGAAGAATTTTTGTCATTTCACTCCTGTCCTTTATTCCTGAATCGGCTATTTAATGGAAATACAAATACCTAATTTGAATCAAATAACTGAATGAAATAACAGCTGAATCTAGATTTAAGAAATGATTATTAATAAGCGTGTCCTATTAAATAGGCTTATTCCGTAACAAACTCAATATGCTATTATAACAGCTTATTTGTCTTTTGGTAGGTTGTACTGGGTCGCAATTCAAGACTACTGGATGTAGTCTTTCAGGTAAGTTGGGTTTCTCTTCTTGCGGTTGGGTCGATGGGTAGCGTCATGGGCCGCTACATCCCCTTCCCCTTCAGAAATATCTATGTCCTCATGGATGACAGCTTGGCGAGGTTGGAATCCATTGAGCGTCATCCGAGTGGACGCCGAAGTAGCTTCTGATTGGCGTGGAGTTAGCAATGGGTCTTCATTGCCAATCTCACTGGTCTTCCTCACGAGTGTGTCTTTGTCTTCCCTTTGTTGTGGTTGTGTTAGGCAGCTGAGTTCCCTTTGTTGACCAGTGCAAGGAGCATTCTTCAACCTCTGCAAAAATACGTGCAAGGCCCCATGCTGCATGGAAATTGGCAGGTAGGTGAGCTTGAACATCACTTCTTACTTTTGGTTTTAGCCCTGCAATAAACATGCTCTTGCGAAGATTATCTGGTATGCCTGTTACCCTGCACGATAAGTTTTCAAACATTGTCTGGTATTCTCTTATTGTGCCTGTTTGTGATAACTTACATAGTGCTCCAGCTGGATCTTCATACATCGTTGGCCTATATTGGTTGAGAATTGCATTTCGAAATTGACCCCAATTTGTAATCAAGCATTCTCATGACAAGGTTCTGTACCAGCTATTTGTTGGTGCGTCTAAATGAAAGGACGCAATACAAAGTTGATCTAGTTCAGGAATTGTGTAGTAATCGCAGTATTGATCAGCTGCAAACAACCAATCTGTTGGATCACCTTGGTCGTAGCGTGGAAAATCTAATCGTAATGGTTTGGGGCAAGGGGGGTCTGTACGGTTAGGTGCTGCTCCCAAAATGCTCTGGTTTGAATTGGTACGTTGTGTTTCCATGAAGCGCATCATTTCAAGGTGGAAACGTTCCATTAAGCGGTCTATTGTGGCAACAAGTTGCTCTGGGTTGCTTTGTTGTTGTTGGGCAAGGAACGCTTGTTCCCTTTCTTCAGCTACATGTTCCCTTTCTTCGGCTGCAGCTTGTTACTGCTGAACTGCATTGATTTGATCCTGAATTTGTGTTAGACGAGTGTTTTAGGCGGCCATGGAGGAGAGTAGGGGAATGAAAGCACCAAATGTAGGGATGGGGATGAGAGATAGGAAGAGGGATTAGAAAGAAGAGAGAAAAATTTTTGTCATTTCACTCATGTCCTTCTTTATTCTTGAATCAGCTATTTAATGGAAATACAAATACCTAATGACATGTGGCACCTACATGTTATCCTATATAAATTACTAATTTTATAAAACCCTCAGAGCTTTGACAAGTTATAAATAACTCCCTAAACTTTGATTAGTTATAGATAGCCTCTTGACATTTCAAAATTCTGATTTAACTCCTTTAAAATTTTGATCTATAACATAATATCAAACCATGTTATTTTTATCATTGTAATAAATTCATTGATATTTTTACTATGATTTGTCAATTAAAATAGTTTCTTTGTATGGCAAAAACTAGAAGAAGAAAACTTTAAAAAAAATACAGAAATAAAAGTGTTATTATTTGTATAATATAACATTTGTACATGTTAGAGAATAACGCTTTTGCCCATTAATTCTTTATTATTCATGCATATTTTTCTTGAATAAGAGGTTCAACATTTATTTTTATTTTAAAAATATTATTCTTCTATTTTTTGCCATAAAAAACTATTTTAATTGATAAATCATAGTAAAAAATTAATAAATTTATTAAAATTATAAAAATAGTGACATGGGGTTTAATATTATCAGTCCAAATTTTAAATGAGTTAAATTGAAATTTTGAAATGTTATAGGATTATTTGTAACTAATTAAAGTTAATGGGTTATCTGTAATTTGCCAAAGTTCAAGGGTTTATGAAATTAATAATTTACATAAGATGTCACATGTCATCGGTTAATGTAATGTGACATCTTCCATTAAAAAAATGACCATCAGTTAACGACTGGGGGTTAATAATAAAAATATAAAAAGTCAGGGGAATTAAGTTTAAACTTTAAAATGTCAGTATGTTATATAAAACTAATCCAAAATTTAGGGGGATTTTTATAATTTAGTCTTAAAAAATTGATGCAGTAATTTTTTTTTTTAATGTTTAGACTTATAAAATTTTGACAATATGTAGCGAAGAGTTATGATAATGTTATCAACTCTAATAAAGTTTTCCCCAAGAATTTAGTTTCTTTTTTATTTTTGCCAACAACAGGAATTTACTTTCATGCATAGAATACTTTAATATTTCTTATACATCTATATTTCATAGGAAAACGGGCAAACTTGTGAAAAGCATTTATCTGTCTTTTTCTCAAATTTTGTGCACTAATTTATTTAACAATGTTATTACCTTTTACTATTCTAAAGCAAGACGTTAATTATTATTCCCATTATATTTCAAAGTAACACTTATCCAAATTATTAACCAACCAGCTGCACAGTGACACTAAGAGTGGCTTAACCAAATACTGCCTCTTACAAAAAAAAAAAAAAACATGAAAATTCTCTTACAAAGAATTAATGGAAAAGAAACTACGGTGTAATTCGATGAAAATATTGCTAAAAAATCTCTCCTTGCGAGATTTATTTCCCAAAGAATTTTAAATTTGTTTAAATACCCATGTAACACCTATATTTAGTAGGTCTAACTCTTTTTTCAGTTGTGTATAACATATCTTCAATTATATGCAAAATACAAAATACTTGTATATAAATGAAAGCATGTCGCATAAAGAGTTGTATATGTTGAAAGACGGCAAGATGGAGCTCATTAGATACTTTTAAGTAATAAATTCTATAATAAAAATATATTTTTAGAAACTTTTCCTAAATATATCAAAAAGTTGAGTCTGCTCAATATTCATAAGTTTCACTAATTATGGTAAAATCCTTGTGGAAGAAGGAGGGATGAGACCACATTGAATCCTTAACGAACAAGTAGGTTTACTGCACATCATAACTTGCTCAGCCTTGCATTCTTATCTGTCAAACTCAACACGTTACCGTGTGCCTTTAAACAACATATTAATTCTACACTTTGACCGAAAAAGCAACAGCCAAAAAATAACCATATATATTTAAAATTGAACATAATACAAATTAATAAAATAATTAATCAGCCAGACGCTACTAGTAATAAATTAAGATTTGTTGACACGTGTATGATCTTTCCCTAATATATGTATTAAAGGACGCGTCTAGGCCTTTAAAATCGTTGTTCAGAACTGTCTCTCCGTAGAAGCAAAACCAACGAGGAAGAATTCAACCATGGCGAAACCCACATATGAAAGTCACAATAGCAGCCTGAAACAGCCGTATAGGGTGGAGGAAGCGTTGTCTGAATGGGAGATAAACGCCGTGATGCAACTCATACAACTCAGCAGCGCCGATTCCTATTCCGATCATCACCAGGAAGATGATAATAGCAGCAATAACAGCTTCTCCTTCTTCAGCTCCAGCAAAGTCAATAGCGGCGAATCAGTTGATGCGTCATCTTCCTCTTACTCCTCCGCGTCACCAGGGCCGGTGGCTGCAGTATTATTAACGGAGGCAGAAAGAGGAGAATTAGCACAAGAAGATCATGATGGTGGTGGCCGCTGCGTCAATGATCGGAGCAAATTCGGAGAGAGAAGGAACAATAGGTACCGATCTATTGTAGAGCTATATTGGGTTACGGTACGAACGACACTGTGTTGAAGTCCGTTTCCTTGTTAAGAAGAAGTACATGTGAATATCATATGTGAGTTTTGTGAAAGTCGACAATCTCTTGCTTTTAATTTTTCTCTTCTAAAAACTACTGACATTTCATCATTACAAGATAATGTTTTTTAGGTGTTATGAACTAGATCTAATTTTGAGGAGCTTAATTGTATTCAGATCATTGCTTGGTTTGAATTACAAGATTATACTGATCACATTCTATTCAGAAAATATATATCTTGGCTTGAGTTTGAAATCTAACCAACTTAATTTAGCGCGTGCATACGTGTTGTTCAAAACTTTTATTTGGCTTCTTTCACCAAAACCATAATTTTGATGGGTTTTAATGTGAAACTAAGACCATCTGAATACAGTGGTATTTTTGTGTACAAAGAATTTATTATGATTCATGAATGGCAATACATTTTTTTCCCTTTCTTATTTATTCACCTTTAAAGGATATTGTTAAGGGTTATAGTTCAAATATTCAACATGACGTTGTAATAAAATCAAATCATATGAAAAATAAAAATAATTTTGAGTATACAAAATGAACATCACGCTCTTGCGACTTTTTTATACTCAGAATAGGAAATAACATGCATGGCATGCATTTATGTCATAGTTCGATTAATTAACTATCTGAGATTACAAAGAAGTGATGAGTGGAAAGCAGAGAATTAAGCAGAAAGGTACGTCGCACATATTATATACTCCAATTAATTAGAGTCAATGTACATGCAATATACATACACCTTTAATTTCTAATGCCCCTAATTCTATATCCATTCAGGTATCGATTTATGTTCCTAGATCTCTTATTAAACTACTCAGTAATTATTAGATTGACGGCATTTACATATCAGAGTAATTTTACAAGAGTATGTATGGCGTTTGGATGATGAGTAATTGATAACATATGCCTAGATGTATGTTGGTTAATTTAAATTTCCAGAGGAATATACGCGTGATACAATTAAAAATACAAAAATAGTTAGGGTTAATCCCTTTAGAGGATATTGGTTGTTGTCACAAATTAATATCAGTCAAATAGTTAGTATTTACAATCTCAAAATATAAGACTATAAAATTCTCTTAAATAAATCCTCTCTTTTGGGGTCTTCATCAGCTACTCTAACTACAACGCCTTACTTCCTGATTCAGAACTTCGTCCTGAATCTTTAGGTATGTCTGAGATCCAATGAACAATTGAATTCGAAGGTAATAATTAATCCCATATTCAAAGTGTAAATCTTCCATGGAAAATATTTCATATATTGCGGAATAAAAGAAAGCATTCAACGAACACACCGCAATAGCACAAGCACGTGTAAGATTAACGGCAAAAGTACACACAAGTGCTAATTAAGCATGTCCTAGACATAGATCCTTAGCGTTAGAAAAACAAGCATACAACATTATTATATAAAACAATAATCTACAGCCGGGTGAATAAAACACATGACTCAGGCATACAAACCCGGTCACAAATCCACAAGACATGAACATACAAGACATATATAAAAAGAGAGAAGAGAGAAAGAAGTGTAAATGCAAAGTGATAAAGGGATGAGAGAGAAAAAGTGCACCATTTCACAAATAAAGGCAAACATAGAAAAATTTATCTATTTACTAATTTTCTTAATTTGCAAGAATGTGTTGCAAGTGACTTCTATATAAGCACTAAGTGGTACCACCTATATATTACTCACACGTGAACAAAATTTTTTGTTTACAATATAATTCACTTATAATATAATAAATGAGGTTTCGTCATTTTACTCCTATTGTCTTATATTAACAAATACATATAGAAAAAAGGTATGTGAGAGAAAATTGCATTATTTCATAAATAAAGAAAAATTTGAAGAAAAAAAATTGTTCATTTATATACTTTTTCGTGGTTTGGAATAAGTGTTACAAGCTAAGTAGCTTATAAATAGGGACTGTGTCGTAAACTAGTTATCGAAAATTTTCAAGGTTGATCAACATATTTGACAGCTGCTGCGTGTGTGTGTAAAGACTAAAAAGCAATTGGAAGATTAATGAAAGAATTAATGTGTGTGTGTAAGAAACAATAAGAGATTTTTTTTCCCTATAAGAGATCAAAAGGTTTGATGCGATGATCTTCAAAAATTAGTTACTGAGGCTAGAGATTCAAAAAAGTATTTACATATTGAGTTGTAGAGCTTTATTATTTAGGAAAATCTTAAGAAAATACCACTTAAATTTAAAAATTTCAAATAAGTAATTTCTCAATAAAACGAGTTGTTAATTGTTTTACTATTCTTATTAGTCCTATTACTTGTTATTGTCAATATGGTTTTGAAGTATAAATGATATTTTTCAATCATTTTCCCTTCTTACTGTGAGTTTTAGCGAAAGAAAAAGTAGGAAGGAAAAGTTAATCATAAATTGTACTTTAAACAGAGCGATGTAGGGAGAGAACGAACTAGAGAAACTAATTAAACTCAATTTTTATATAGGGCTTGGCCTATATAATCTTTATATTATGCAAATGTCACCCAATAGTATTTACACTCAAGTCTAAGAAAGGTTTATGACATGCGTAATTAGCACTTGTGTGTACTTTCGCCAAGTAAATAGGTGAGAATAATAAATTCATCAAGTATACCTTTAAGTAACTAAAAATAAATTAATAGAAGCATCCAGTATGATGTCTGTAAGAGTTACATTAGAAGTGGCGCATTTTACATTATTCCTCATGATGCTACCTTTTCAAATGAATAGTATCAAATCATAATTATTTATTATGTCCGTTAGGTAATTTTTAGTGGGGAAAATGATAAAAAATAATTAAAAATGATAACAGACATAATGATATTTTAAATATTCATAATATCAACAAGGTGTGAGTATCTGATTCTTTTTTTCTTTGAAATTAAAAGGGAATGACAGAAATGCCTCAATGTGTATATTTTTTCTAAAAAATATTACCCCGCTGGCGACCTCCCTTGTCGGCGTTAGAGCTTCGGTGGCCAACCAACAATGCTCTTTAATATATGATACGCAAACAACTATATATCATCTAACTCTTTATCTTTGACTCAAGATTATTCATAAGTTTTATCTGTCTTTTCTCATATTTTGTGTATTTATTTATTTAACAATGTTATTACTTCTTACTTTTCAAGCAACCAATTAATTATTATTACTATTATATTTTAAAGTAATATTTCTTTAAATTATTGTTCAACAAGTAGTGACACAAAAGTAGCTTAATCAGATATATCCTGGTTGCAAAGTCAAGAAAATTCTCTTACTATGATTGGAAAAAATTGCTGAAAAATCTCATGTGGCAAGATTTACTACCGACCAAAGTGCTTGAAATTTATTTAAAGACATTTGTACAACCTATTTTTTAGCCTGTGCAAATTTTTTTGAGTGATATATAACCTATCTATAATAATGTGTAAAACAAAAAAATACCTATACATATATAGCTGAAAATAAGAAGAGTTGCATTTGGTATCTATGAGTAATAAATTTTGTGATATATAATTGTTCACTAACTTTTCTAATTTTGAGAAGTACATAACAAAAAGTTGAGTCTATTCAATGCTAATAATATTCTTTAATTCTTGAGGAAGAAGGAGGAATGAGAGCAATGAAGTTCGTTTACTTAGCTTGCATTCTCATTTGTAAAACTCAACAAGTTACCGGGTGACTCCAATAACATATTCCACACTTTGTCCCAAAAAAAAAAGCCAATAAAAAACAAATGGAAACATATAATATTATAAATACATAATTATTAAAAACTGATAAGACCAGATCGACAAAATAAAAATTAATAAAAGAATAGGAGAATCACACCAAGTTCTAATTAAGGAAAATCGTATTAGAACAGCCTTATAGCTTGTCAATAGTGTCTTTTTTCATTTGTCATTGATAATATATGAAACTTTTTTTGATATCGTGATATTTCCTTAAATTCCTCTAAATATATTGACACGTGTAGGATCTTGCCTTATATTTGTGTGTGTGTTAAAGGACGCGTCTAAGCCTTTGAGATGGTTTATTCACGATCGTCTCTCCTTGGAAGCAAAACCAATGACGAAGAATTCAACAATATCGAAACCCATACCTGCAATTGCATGCGTGAGTCACAATAGCAGCCGGAAACAGCCATATACGGCGGAGACGGCACTCTCTGAATCGGAGATAAACGCTGTTATACAACTCATTCAACTCAGCAGCGGCGCCGATTATTATTCCGATCATCGTACAGATCACCACCAGGAAGATGATAATAGCAGCTTCTCGTTCAGTTTCAGCAAATCAATTGATGTATCATCTTCCTCCGACTCATCGTCGTCGGTGGCTGCAGTATTATTAAACGAAGCAGAAAAAGGAGAATTAGCACAAGAAGATCATAGCGACCGCGGCGGCGGCGATGATCGAAGCTATTTCGGAGAGAGAAGAAACAAAAGGTACAGATCCATTATAGAGTTATATAGGGTTACGGACGAGACTGTGTTGAAGAAGAAGAAGAACGCGTGCTGATCA
Organism: Acacia confusa; assembly: GCA_037074495.1. Taxonomy (NCBI): domain Eukaryota; kingdom Viridiplantae; phylum Streptophyta; class Magnoliopsida; order Fabales; family Fabaceae; genus Acacia; species Acacia confusa. The sequence goes on along the minus strand of CM073504.1, from coordinate 5,719,654 downwards.
GAAACGACTACGATCGATCGAAGCTTCAAATTTTTGAAAGAAATTGATTGATATGGATCTGGATCAGCACAAAGCACATGTGAATATATAAAAAATACTATATAGTAAATAAAAATACTTAAAATACAATAAGAATTAACATACAAAAAATTGAAAGAAATCCATTACAGATTTACCTATTAACAAGCTACCCGAAGAATCAACAACCACGCAAAACAATAAAAATTTTAGTAATTTAGAAGTCATATTAGTATTCCAAGAGGCTCAACATAAGATATCAGTTTTACATTCCAAGGATATATCTGATTTTGGCATTCTATTTTTGTACTGTAGCTATGGCCTACAAGGCTTTTATCTCCAGTATAACTGGTAACTAGAACACCTAATTTATTATATATATCTGCCTATATATGCCAGTATCTAGAGTTAAAATGAAAATCAGAGTTAAGACTGAAAATTTGAATGCCTGAAGGCATGTAACCCTAAATTCCCCACCTAAGTGCTTGTATGCTTCTCTTCTATCATTGGCACATATAACCATTGACAGCCCATAATAGTCCACCAGACTCTTTCTTGCTTTTCAATAATCTCAAACACTACTCATTCAGAACCCTAGACTAATACCATCCAATCCATCGAAACAAATGTTGTGCCCAAGAAATTAATCAACTTCTGATTACATATCAGCATGCTCTAGAAAATCAAAACTTAATCAGTAAGGATAACTTACATCTCGGAGAAATCTGGTCCCAGATTATGCATTAATACTTCTTTTTATAGCTTTGAAAGGACAAGGAGAAAACAAGATGTTAAAGAATGCAAACATTAGCACATGAACAAACCAAAGATGTTCCTGCCCAAAACACAAAAAAAGAAAGTAAGTTTGGACTCAAATGAAATGTATTTAATTGAACCTGATCCTGTAATGCAGATAAAGTTGATGAGTATTCTTCGGGAATCACACCCTGGGCAGCGAGAAATTGTCTGGCTCTCACATAAAATCCTTCATTGGCTTCGCATAACTTCAAAATCCTCTTGGCTGAGCGTAGATGAACCTAGAAATCAAAAGAACACATTCTCAGCTAGAATAAATTGTATTCTGGTCAGTCAAAAGAGGATTAAAAACCTTTAATACTACCGACAAAATACCAATTTCAAAAGATGTTCAAAGATGTTTCGTTTTTTTTTTTTTTAAAAAAAAAATCTTGGAGAACGGACGTGCAAGGGTGCAGACTCAACAAAATTGCAACAAATCTTGCCAGTTGCCACTAGGAATTGTTAAGAACATAAACAGAGCCAACCTCGGACATTTTGTAACGAAGAGGGAGAGATGACAGAGCTTATTGAACTGCTTTGATACGATGGATGAGCAGCGGCAGACGGCTCCCTATTTCTCATATATATATATTTTCTTTAAATTTTAGGGGGGGCGGGCCCCTAGCTCCCCCTTTAGTTCTGCAACTGGTTTTGATGTTTTTTTATGATGCACCAATACCGATACGGCGTTTTCGAGATGTTGCCGAAACGTGATTTTAAAAATATTAATATTTTGAGACGTTACGAAATGTCTTAATATTAAATAATATTTTTAATATAAACAATGTATTTCACATTAACAAAATACAATAAAAAAAATCATTAACATAATCAAAATGTATCTCCACTGATAACATTGCGTCAAGAAATCAAATTAGAGCCCCTAGGGAGAATGTCTTTTATCAGTTTATGGGGAAGAAAATCGAAGAGAAAGAAAAAGGACGGAAGAAAAGATTGCCCACGTTTGATGTGTTAAGGAAAATGATATGAATTAATAAACTTCACTGGAAAATGCCCTCCAGGTTTTGAATAATTACAAAAATGTCATTGTGACTATTTAATCACGTCTCCCAGAGTCTCAATCGTGAATCGGAAACGCTCTCAACTGAAAATTTCGCGTTTCCGTGCTACATAGATGGTTTTAATAATAAACACCCACTTAACACTTGCATATATAATATATTTGAATTCCACAAATGAAAACTTGGTTATGCCCCCCTTTGATATAGGGAAAGAGTTTTTACGGTAGTGGAAGTGGAAATAGAACCAGAATTGCAGAACCACGGAGTATTTCAGATAAGTCGATGGCGGAATGTTTTTGGATCTAAGGTTTTGCCGGTTTGTGCCGCTGCTTACTACAAAAAAGCACGTCATCACTGACGGAAATAACTTGCTACAGAATTATGTCAGTAATAAATTTCTCATGGAATTTCCGACAAACCAAAGTCTGTCTCAGAAAAAACCGTGGCAAAGATCTTTTCCGACAGAATTTTAGTCCTTTGCTGTTTTCCCATGGAATTTTCTGACGGAATGATTACGTCTTAAATTTGGGACGAAAAATAGAGACGGAATTCTGTTTCTAGTAAGCCACAGAATTGAAGATGAAATTCCGTTACAAATTTCCCATAGAATTCTGTGGTTAATTTCCCACAGAATTTCCATCACCAGTCCGTAAAAAATTACCTGACAGATGTTATTCCATTGTCTTTTTGGTAGTTTCTGGTGGAGGACTGTCATCACCTTTGTAGTGGATTAAGAGTGACAAATGTGCCCTATGCTACCCTTCAATTATGGGCTCTTCTCAAATGATTTTTTTTTTTTTTTTGTGGTTCTTTTGATCATTAAATTATATATATATATATAAAATAATTGACATTTTAATATCTTATGGATAAAAAGTGAAGTTGTCTTCAATTTTTTACCATGTTTCAAATATTTAAGATTTCACTCCCTTACTAGCAAAATCGATCTGGAAACTTGATCAAAAGAGTTTTGGGTTTTCATTAATGGCGAGGAAAGGCATTTTCCCTTGTTTTTACTTATTGAAGGAGAGAGAAACTAATTAAGGCATAACTAAGATAGACCAGAACCAAATATAATGCCCTCTTCTTGCTTAAGGCGTTAAGCTAGATACCTGATATTATATTTTATGAAAATCCAACTTCAAGGTTTGAATTATACCTCTAGAAATAAATGCAATCATATTTTTGTTATACGACCAAATGTATGCTTTTTTTTTTACCCCTTTTCAAATGCATGAATCTGATAAAAAAAATTCAATTCCCAAACTCAATATATGCAGTAAACCAAAGGATCAAGTGACTTGTTTGCCGGTACAGTGTGATCTATTTAAGGGTTGATTATGATTCATTAATGGTTTGTTCCTTTTTTTTTTTTCCTTCACTTTTAAAGGATATTGTTGGCGCATGAAGTTCAAATATATATATTTTTTACTGTAAGATTTGTTCACCTGAATAATTTTTGTAAAGTAAGATGACGTTATAATAAAATAAAATGATATGAAATATATATATATATATATATATATATATATATATATATATATATATATATATATATATATATATATATATATATATATAAAAGAATTTCACACCATCTTGCGACTGTTTTACATTCAGAATAGGAACATGCACGCATGTCGTAGTCTGATTTTTTAACAATCTTATATTAGAAATTTTGAAAAGTAGATACCAAATATATATACGATAAGTCAATGAAAATTAGCATATATACGAAAGTTAGAGTCAATGAAGATGCAATAGAGACCCTCACAGTATTACGAACTCAATCATATTCTCACCATCGACAGACATATACTCCCTCCTTCAATTCATTATACAAGAATCAATTAACTTTTTCAGATTGATTAAACAATTTGTGTATCACTAATTATATATAGATTTATAAGTCAAATAAATTATAAATTAGTTTGGAGAAATATAATGAAGGGAACATTCCATCTAAATACCACTTAAATTCATAAAACCCCCAGAAGCCCATTAAATTTGTTAAAAGACTGAGAAGGCAGATGGACCAATAAGAATATGCAAATTTGGGTGAATTGGACATTTTGCCCTTAGTTTTTAACTAAATTAAAAAAGAAGAAGAAATATGACCCTCGCAGGAGGGCCACTGTGGCCGGTCCCCAGACAGCCTACAACCGCCAGTTCTGTTTTTGGTTTCGGTCATTATTTGTTCACCCCTACTAAAAGTGGCTAAACCAAATACTGCCTCTTGCAAAAAAAAAAAAAAAAATGAAAATTCTCTTACAAAGAATTAATAGCAAAGAAATTAAGGTGTAATTCAATGAAAAAACTGCTAAAAAATCTCTCATCGTGAGATTTATTTCCCAATGAATTTGAACGTTGTTTAAATACCCACGTAACACTTAACTTATCTTTAGTAGGTCTAACTCTTTTTTCTGTTGTGTATAACATATCTTCAGTTACGTGTAAAATAGAAAATACTTGTATATAGTTAAAAATTTCTCAGCATAAAGAGCTGTACATGTTGAAGACGGCCACATGGAGCGTACTCATTAGATATCTTTGAGTAATAAATTCTATAATAAATATAACTTCTCCTAAATTCGGAAAACTATATCAAAAAGTTGAGTCTTCTCAATATTCATAAGTTTCACTGATTATGGTAAAATCCTTGTGGAAGAAGGAGAGATGAGACCATTGTATCCTTAACGAGCAAGTAGGTTTACTGCACATTATAACTTGCTCAGCCTTGGATTCTTATCTGTCAAACTCAACACGTTACCGTGCGCCTTGAACACATTAATTCTACACTTCGGCCGAAAAAGCAACAGCAAAAAAAAAAAAAAAAGCAAATATATTTAAAATTGAACATGATTAAAATTAATAAAATAATTAATCAGCCAGACACTACCAGTAATAAATTAAGATTTTCTGACACGTGGATGATCATAGGGAATAAAGGATGCGTCTAGGCTTTTAAAATCGTTGTTCAGAATTGTCTTTCCTTAGAAGCAAAACCAACGAGGAAGAATTCAACCATGGCGAAACCCACACGTGAAAGTGACAATTGCAGCCGGAAACAGTCGTATACAGCGGAGGAGGTGCTGTCTGAATGGGAGATAAACGCCGTGATGCAACTCATACAACTGAGCAGCGCTGATTCTTATTCCGATCACCACCAGGAAGATGATAATAGCAGCAATAACAGCTTCTCCTTCTTGAGCTCCAGCAAAGTCAATAGCGCCGAATCAGTTGATGCGGCATCTTCCTCATACTCCTCCTCGTCTCCGGCTGCAGTATCATTAACGGAGGCAGAAAAAGGAGAATTAGCACAAGAAGGTCATGATGGTGGTGGCCGCCGCGGCAATGATCGGAGCAAATTCGGAGAGAGAAGGAACAACAGGTACCGATCTATTGAAGAGTTGTATAGGGTTACGGTACGGACGACACTGTGTTGAAGTCTGTTGCGTTGTTGCGAAGAAGTATATGTGAGTTTTGTGAAGATCGATAATCTCTTGCTTTTAATTTTTTTTCTTCTAAACTACTGACATTTCATCATTACAAGAATAATGTTTTTTAGTCGTTATGAACTAGATCTCATTTTGAGGAGTTTAATTGTATTCAGATCATTACTTGGTTTGAATTACAAGATTATACTGATCACATTCTATTCAGCATACACACACACACACACACACACACACACTACAATTAATTAGCGCGTGCATCCGTGTTGTTCAAAACTTGTGTTTGGCTGTCACCAAAACAATAATTGTGATGGGTTCTGAATACAGTCATATTTTTGGAAATAAAATGCATGCATATATGCCATAGGCCGGTTGTTTAACTATCTGAGATTACAAAGAAGTATTGATCAAAAGTGATGAGTGGAAAGGAGAGAATTAAGCAGAAAGGTACGTCGCATATATTATATACTACAATTAATTAGAGTCAATGTACATGCAATATATATACACCCTGACAGTATATGAACTCAATTCTGAGGATCAACAACACATTGTATGTTTCAAATAAAAAACACAGTTTATATATCAGTATGTGCTGTAATGCTTTCCCAAATCATGCCTATACCTAAGAGTAGGCTTCTCTTTCTTCTTCTTTTGGTTTATGTTTTTATTTGTTACAATAGACCTAGCTACAAGCTTAATTTTAATCCAAAATCCCAGCTGCTTCCTTTTATTGGAGGGCCTATCAAAGATATTCGTTTTTTTGACTGTTTACAGACACAAACATATATATATTTATATGATATCAACAACTAAGCAACTTATAACTGATATCTATATAGTATAGAAAGATAATACCACTCAGTACCCATATATAAGTCACTTATATTCAAAAAAAAAATTCAAAATATAAGTAACATGTAGGGTATTAAATTAGGTTTTGTCAATTTTACCCCTGTTGAATATTGCCTCAGCACATGGCAAAGAAAGAAGAGAGAAAGAGCTGAAAATGCAGAGTGATAAAGGGATGAGAGAGAAAAAGTGCAGCCTTTCATAAATAAGGGAAAATATAAATTTTTTTTATTCATTTAATACTTTTCTTATTTTAGAGAATGGGTTAGTGACATATATATATATATATATATATATATATATATATATATATATATATATATATATATATATATATATAAAGAACTACTCAAACTCAACTGGGAGTTGGTTACGGAGGTCTGCTAGGGTTTCCGATCGTGAGAAAGAGGGCTTCGTCACCCACTATGACAGAGGAAATGAGCGGCCCCTCCGATCGCGCTGTGTGAGGAGGGGATAGTGAGGCTATGATAGTGGGGACTGTGAGGAAATGAACAAAAGAAAGAGGAATGTGAGATTTGCCCATGAGGATTTCTCAAGCAGAGAATTAGTACTAGTCCGAGAGGAACGTTGGATGCAACCTGAAGGTAAGGAACATGCTTCGATGCCGTATCAAGAATCGCTTCCGCAGAAAGTGAATAACAGAGAATGTTGGTGGGAATGGAATAAGAATGATGATGAGGATGAAAAGACAAAAGACTATGGAATAGATACGGATTTTGCTAAAGTTTTAAATCAAAGTGATGGCATCTATGTAGATTTTACTAACCCGATGTGCCTGATGTTTATGTTTGAGGAAAAGGAAAGGGAAAGACTCATGAAGCCATTTCATAGAACATTGATCATGAAATTGATAGGAAGACAACCTTCCTATGGATTCATGGTAAAGAAGCTGAGGCAGATTTGATAAAGGAAAAGTAAGATTAATGTATTTGACTTGGAAAACGATTTTTACTTGGTTAATTTCCAGCATATGGATAACTACATGGAAGCGTTAATTGGGGGGCCTTGGGTGGTTTTTGATGCCTATCTGAGTGTCACGAGATGGAGGCTTGACTTTAGTCCTTTAGTCCTAAGAATGAAAAAAATAGACTCTATGGTGGCATGGGTTCGGTTCCTGGAACTTCCAACTCCTCTGTTTGACAAAAAATTCCTGTTAAACTTAGGGAATGCAATTGGTAAAGCCATCAAGTTAGACGTGCATAGGTGCAAAGAGCGAGGGGTAGATTTGCACATATGTGTGTGGAATTAGATCTCACAAAGCCGTTAGTGCCTAAATTTAATGTTGAGGGTCAAACGATGAGCATTGTTTATGAAAGTTTAAGGCAGTTGTGTAACAAATGTGGAAGAGTGGGGCATATGTAGGAGGGGTTGTGATAGGTTACACAAGAAATATAACAATGAAGGGATGGAGGTGGATGAGCTGGGAGCCAGTAAAAGAAATGGAACTGAGAAGGAAGGTGTAAAAGAGCTATGGAAGACTGTTCAACGTTCAAGGCGACCAAGAAGAAATATGCCTCTAAATCAGAATCAACAATCAAGATCAAGGTTCTCTGTGCTTCATGTAGAAACAGGGACTAGGAGTGAAATGGCAGCTAATGAGAGCGTGTAGGGGAAAGGGAAAAGGGAGGAAGTGCTGGAAGAAGGGTGGGGTTTGGGCATACATAAACAAAAATACAAGGAAAAAATGGGAGTATGGGGGGCCTAACTAGAGCCTATGAGGTGGAAAAAAATAGGAATATGGGGAAAGTGTTACAAGAAGGAAAATATGAAAGGGTGGTAGCAAAGGGCAATGTGTGTGCAGCAGACAAAAATATGATTGAAAGGAAGGTGCTGAGCAATAATAGACATTACCTTAGCTCTATTGAGGTTGTGCCATAGAGCAATCTGGAGGAGTATGAGTGGAAGGGTGTGGACATGGATAATAAGGAGAATCTTCACCCAGGGGATTCTCTAGGGAAATAAAGAAAAAGACGAGTATGGAAATAGAGGAACTGCAAGGAGATGGAGGCTTGGATGGCGAAAATGATGATCATAGGCTGCTTATGGAGGAAGAGTATGCTACAGCATGCCTGGCTGAGCAAGGATGATGCCTGGTATGTGGAGATCTATAACCTCACCTGATTTTATTATTGTAATGATGAAATTCCTCGTATGGAATAGTATAGGTGTAGCAAGCAAGGGGTTTGTAGCTGTACTTAGGGACTTTAAATATCGATATAGGCTAGATATGGTTGTTAAATCAAAGTTATGAATGAGAAGTTTATTCATTGTAAACTGCTCTTTGGGGGTGAAGAAATGTTATTTACAGCAGTTTATGCAAGCCCCAATGAGCAGTGAAGGCATAAGGTATGGGATTTACTTCAAAACCTAGCTTGTGAAATTGCTAAACAATGGCTTTTGGTGGTGATTAGTAAGGTAAGGTGTCAAAAATTTAATGACTGGATTGAAAGATGCAATTTCATTGATATAGATGCTGCTAGACCATTTTACACATGGAAGGGTCCAAAATGGGAAGCTTAAATAAGGTGTTTAAGAAGCTGGACAGATGTTTGGGTAATGTGAGATGGTACGAAAAATATGAAAAAGCTGAGATTAGAGTGCTCTCTAGACTATGCTCTGATCATCATCCAATATTGATAAAGTTAAAGGTGGATAATACAGGTTGGAGGAAGCGTAGTTTCATATATGAGGGTATGTGGAGTATGCACCCACAGTTTGAGGAGGTTATGAGGAAAAGTTGGAAAAGGGATGAGAAACCAATGTAGAATTAATAGGCCTACAGCAAAGACTGATTAACTGGAAGAAGGAAGTATTTGGCCAGATTGATGGTCGCAAAAAACAAATATTAAACAGACTGAATGGAATTTGGAAAAGTTTGGGCAGGCATTGGAATCCTTTTCTTGACAACTTAGAAAAAGGAATTATAAGAAGAGTTAATGCAAACACTAAAGTAGGAAGAAGTGCTTTGGTTCCAAAATGAAAAGGGAGATGGTTGGATGAAGGGAACCGAAATACAAGGTACTATCACACCAAAACGCTGAGCAGGAGAAGGAGAAATATAGTGAAAATGCTGAAAAATAGTGTGGGAGAGTGGATTGATGAAGAAGAGGGCATTGTAAACATGTTTCAAGAATTTTACAACTAGCTGTTTAAGGAGGATAGTATTGAAAGGGAATGGGTCACCACAAGGCAAGGTTGGGGGGAGGTTAATGAAGGAAAATGGAGGAGATTGGGTATGGGTGCTAGTGGAGAGGAGATTCAAAGAACTTTATTTCAAAGGGAGGGTTCAAAGCATCGGGTAGTGATGGATTTTCGACTGTATTTTATCAGCAAATTTGAAAAACTGTATGGCCATCAGTAACTAGATTTATTAAGAAGTTATGGAGGAATCCAGAGAGAATAAGGGAAATTAATGATACCCTTGTGGTTCTTGTCCCTAAAGAGGATCAGCCAGAGATGGTAAGTCAATTTAGGCCAATTTCTTTGTGTAATGTCTTGTATAAGAGCCTATCTAAATTTGTAGTTAATCATTTGAAACCATTCACGGATAGCCTAGTATCTCCATACCAAACAAGTTTTGTACCAACGAGGAATTTACATGAGAATATTATTATTGCAAAGGAGGAAGTGCACTCTATGAATAGGATGTAGGGAAAAAAGGGATACATGGTGATCAAATTGATCTTGAGAATGAAAGCCTATGATAGAATGAATTCGAGCTTTATTGATAAAGTATTGGGAGAAGTGGGAGTTGATGAACATCTTAGAAAAGTGATCATGGTCTATGTAAGTTCGATTAGAATGGCTCTTATGTGGAATGAATGTTGTAGGAGTGAGTTCAATCTGTCTAGAGGATTGAGGCAAAGAGAACCTCTATCTCCATACTTGTTTGTGCTAGGTATGGAAAAGCTCACACACTTAATTGTAAATTGTGTAAGCAGTAAATAATGGAGGCCGATAAGGATGGCTAGAGGAGGTATAGAGGTATCTCATTTGCTGTTTACAGATGATTTGCTCCTCATTTGTGAGGCAGACTTGGGATAGATGCACATGGTTATGGAGATTTTGGAGAAGTTTATAGCAATTTTTGGGTAGAAAGTAAACGTACAAAAAACAAACATTTTCTTCTCTAAAAATGTTAAGAGGCAAGTGCAAAATGAGATCTGTATGTTTTCAGGATTTAAGAGAATGGATGATTTGGGGAGATACTTGGGAGCATATATGATAAATGGTAGGAACAGTAAGAAGAGATTCCAACACTTAATTGACAAAATGCAAGCAAAATTAAGTGGATGGAAAAGGCAAACCTTGTCGTTAGCTAGAAGAATCACTCTCATCAAATCAGTTACAAACCAGTTGGTTGTCTTCTACATGTAGCATTCGGCCATACCAGCTGGGGTGAGAAAGGAAATGAAAAGAATATAAAGGAATTTCATTTGAGGAAGTGATGAGGGGAAAGAAAAATTCATGTTATAAGCTGGGATAGGATGTGCAGGGAGAAAAAGAATGGGGGACTGGGTATACGCAGTCTAGAAACTATGAATGAGGCATCATTAGGGAGGGTGACTTGGAATGTTATCTCACAACCAGAAAATCTGTGTTCAAAGGTGATGTGTAGAAATTATAGGAGGGGAAAAATTTAATGAAGGAATATAAAGGGGTAGGTGCTAACTCAGAAGTATGGAGGAATTTGGCCTAAAGTCATAGAAAATATTTACTCGGATGTTGGGAATGGAGAAGACATCAATTTTTGGGAGGATAAGTGGTTGGAGGAAGGTGGGAAGTTAATTGACAATTGCATAAGACTGCCAACAGCCAAAGAAAGATGTTTAAAGGTGAGAGAAGTTGCTAAGGAAGATGGAGAATGAGGTGTAGAGAGATTGAAATTATGGTTTAACGAGGAGGGGCTGAGGTCCATTTTGGCCATGATACCTCCAAACCCTTTGAATGGGCAGGATACTATTAGATAGGGACCTAGTTTGAATAATACCTATGTAGTATCTGATATGTATCAGAGGCTGAGAAATGAGGCTTGTAGTGGAGAGTGAATATGGAACAAAATATGGAAATGGAAAGGACTAGCAAGGGAGCAAATCTTCTTGTGGCTGGTAGCTCATAATAGACTACTCACAGGTGAGAGGATAGGTCAGATTATGATGGGGGGAAATAGTTGTTGTTATTGCTGTAATCAACATGAGAATTTGCTGCATGTATTAAGAGACTATTGTGTAGCCTGGAGTCTATGGCATGAATTAAAAGATGGCAATATTGAACCTGAGTTTGTGAGATTACAAGGGGAAGAATGGCTGGGATGGAACCTATCAAAGTTGGATGGGGAGTGGTGTCTCATCTTTGGAATAACTTGCTGGTTGTCGTGGAATTTGAGGAACAAGTGTTGTTTTGAGGAAGGATGTGTAATGCCTGAAAACATATGTAGAATAGTGAACTGGTATGTATAAGAAATTAGGAGAGCATGGGTGGACTTTGGGAAAGTAAGAGGTGTCAAATGTGAGGTTGCTATTGGATGGGATCCGCTGATGGAAAGTTGGGTTAAACTCAACGTGGATGGAGCTTTTAAGGGACCAAGGAAGCTTGCTGGTTGTGGGGGCTTGTTATGAGATAGTAGAGGTATGTGGTGTGGTGGATTTTCATGGAAATTGGGAGCCCGCTCTACCATAAAAGCTGAGATGTGGTTCGTTTTAACTGGTCTTGAGCTAGCTCATCAGTATGGGTTTAATAGAGTAATTGTGGAAAGTGATTCAATTGTCGTGGTAAATATCCTGACGAATTGGTAGGTAAATGAAGAAGTTGATTCGAAACTGCTATATCAGATTGGTAAGACACTTAAGGTAATTGATATTGTTAAATTTGTTCATGTGTATAGAGAAGGGAACTTTTGTGCTGATGCACTTGCTAACTATAGCTTTGTCCAAGAGAAGCATAGAGTAGTTTTTTACTCTCCTCCACTGTGTGTGACTAGATTTTTTTTTTTTTTGAGTGATGAACAAATATGTCTGCATTCACTGATAAAAAGATATAAACACTCATATAAAATAATCAACTCCCCCCCTCCACCATTGCGTATTCTTACTTATCGGGTATAGAATAGATCTACTTCTTTTGTTCCTACGAATAGAATTCTTTCGTTATTACTAAAAAACTAGAACAAATATTAATCCTTTACCCGAGATAATCCACTAAAAAGAGAGGGTCCATAGTATAGTTTTTTATAGTGCAATAAAGTTACAGTGTCCATTTTTTGTTGATATAAGAGGTATTTTCATGGGTTTGCCTTGGTATCGTGTTCATACCGTCGTATTAAATGATCCCGGCCGTTTACTTTCTGTCCATATAATGCATACAGCTCTGGTTGCTGGTTGGGCCGGTTCGATGGCTCTATATGAATTAGCCGTTTTTGATCCCTCTGACCCTGTTCTTGACCCAATGTGGAGACAAGGTATGTTTGTTATACCCTTCATGACTCGTTTAGGAATAACCAATTCATGGGGTGGTTGGAGTATCATAGGAGGAACTATAACGAATCCAGGTATTTGGAGTTATGAAGGTGTGGCCGGGGCACATATTGTGTTTTCCGGCTTGTGCTTTTTGGCGGCTATCTGGCATTGGGTATATTGGGATCTAGAAATCTTTTGTGATGAACGTACAGGAAAACCTTCTTTGGATTTGCCTAAAATTTTTGGAATTCATTTATTTCTTTCAGGGGTGGCTTGTTTTGGTTTTGGCGCATTTCATGTAACAGGATTGTATGGTCCTGGAATATGGGTGTCCGATCCTTATGGACTAACCGGACGGGTACAATCCGTAAATCCCGCATGGGGTGTGGAAGGTTTTGATCCTTTTGTTCCAGGGGGAATAGCCTCTCATCATATTGCAGCAGGGACATTGGGCATATTAGCGGGCCTTTTCCATCTTAGTGTCCGTCCACCCCAACGTCTGTACAAAGGATTGTGTATGGGAAATATTGAAACTGTCCTTTCCAGTAGTATCGCTGCTGTCTTTTTTGCAGCTTTTGTTGTTGCTGGAACTATGTGGTATGGTTCAACAACTACGCCGATTGAATTATTTGGTCCCACTCGTTATCAATGGGATCAGGGATACTTCCAGCAAGAAATATATCGAAGAGTTGGTGCTGGGCTAGCCGAAAATCAAAGTTTATCAGAAGCTTGGTCTAAAATTCCCGAAAAATTAGCCTTTTATGATTACATTGGCAATAATCCGGCAAAAGGCGGATTGTTTAGAGCGGGCTCAATAGACAATGGGGATGGAATAGCTGTTGGTTGGTTAGGACACCCTATCTTTAGAGATAAAGAGGGGCGTGAACTTTTTGTACGTCGTATGCCTACTTTTTTTGAAACATTTCCGGTTGTTTTGGTAGACGGAGACGGAATTGTTAGAGCGAATGTTCCTTTTCGAAGGGCGGAATCGAAATATAGTGTCGAACAAGTAGGTGTAATTGTTGAGTTCTATGGTGGCGAACTCAATGGAGTCAGTTATAGTGATCCTGCTACTGTGAAAAAATATGCTGGACGTGCTCAATTGGGTGAAATTTTTGAATTAGATCGTGCTACTTTGAAATCGGATGGTGTTTTTCGTAGCAGCCCGAGAGGTTGGTTTACTTTTGGACATGCTTCGTTTGCTCTGCTCTTCTTTTTCGGACACATTTGGCATGGTGCTAGAACCTTGTTCAGAGATGTTTTTGCTGGTATCGACCCAGATTTGGATGCTCAAGTAGAATTTGGAGCATTCCAAAAACTTGGAGATCCAACTACAAGAAGACAAGTAGTCTGATACAACATTGTTTTGTTCCTTTTGGACTTGATTTTCTTTTTGTGATTGGAATTTGCCATTTGCCATAGGGAACCGGATAAATCTTGATTTGAATTGCTACCTTTTCTTTTACTCTTGTTCTTTCTTTTTCTTTATCCGAGAGACGATCCCAAATAAACAAGTATGAAAGCTATAATTGTAAACCACGATCAAATCCATGGAAGCATTGGTTTATACATTCCTCTTAGTTTCTACTTTAGGAATTATTTTTTTCGCTATCTTTTTTAGAGAACCACCCAAAGTTCCAACTAAAAAGATGAAATGATTTTTCATTATCTCAATTGAAGTAATGAGCCTACCAATATTGGTAGGCTCATTACTTCAACTAGTCCCCATGTTCTTCGAATGGATCTCTTAGTTGTTGAGAGGGTTGCCCAAAAGCAGTATATAAGGCATACCCAGTAAAACTTACAAGTAAACCAGATATAGAGATGGCAACTAGGGTTGCAGTTTCCATTATTATATAATTTCAAGACCAAAATGGATCTAGGATAAGATCATTTATTTACTGCGGAATGGTATACAAAGTCAACAGATCTCAATGAATAAAAAATAGGATTTATGGCTACACAAACTGTTGAGGGTAGTTCTAGATCTGGTCCAAGACGAACTATTGTAGGGAATTTATTGAAACCTTTGAATTCGGAATATGGTAAAGTAGCTCCTGGTTGGGGAACTACTCCTTTGATGGGTGCTGCAATGGCCCTATTTGCGATATTTCTATCTATTATTTTGGAGATTTATAATTCTTCCATTTTACTGGACGGAATTTCTATGAATTAAATTCGTAAGAACCGACTAACTAATTTTTCAATACAAAGTGAAGCACTTGGGTCTTAGATTTTTAGCCCATTCTATTTTGGTTTGGTAGTTTAGTTCGATCGTGGAATTTCTTTTCTTCTGTATTTCTGGAATATGAGTGTGTGACTTGTTATAATTGATCCTATTGATAGTACAGAGAGTGAGTTTGTCATCTTGATAGAGATGGTTTTTTTTTTACCCCGTTAGATATTTATTCTAGTATCTGGAGCACGGAATATAGAAAATGGATTCTAAAGTATTAGAACTATGATTCATACTTAATATTTAGACCCCGCAACCGGACTTCCAATTTTTTTTTTCAAGGAGTTAGAAGTTATAATAAATCGAAAGATTTTGATTCTTTCAAACCGCCGCTTATCCTTTCTTTTATCAAAGGACAAACGTTTATTTGGATTTTTTATTATATCTATTCATTGAATAAGTGATGATCCAATAGTTCTTACTCAGGGAATTTTTGGACTTAGATTAAAGGTTTTATTGAATCATCGTGGTTTTAGTATGAATCTGAGGTTTTTTTTTATCGATTTTATAGGGTCTTAACAAGAGAATTCCTATCAATAATAAAGAAGACAGTAGTAAAGCCACATTACACACAAAATAAAACAAATCAAAGAAAAGAAAAAAAAAGTTAAAGAATATTCAAGAGGCCAGTAACGATCAAAATAAAGACGAGTGAGCCGACTTGAGATTTTGGCATTATAACCACAAAGAAGAGCTTTCGGATCTCTATTTTTTGTATCTTCAGAGAAGATTGGAATCATAGGGTTAAGTTAAGAAGAAGAAGTTGTAAACTTTCTATTACACATATCCGTTAGAACCAGTATTTGGGTATTTCTGTTTGAGCCGTACGAGATGAAATTCTCATATACGGTTCTCAAAGGGGGAGTCCCCTTGGTTTACCTATCTCAATAAAGTCTATGATTGGTTCGAAGAACAGATGATATAACTAGTAAATATGTTCCCCCTCATGTCAACATATTTTATTGTTTAGGGGGAATTACACTTGTTTTTTAGTCCAAGTAGCGACGGGGTTTGCTATGACTTTTTACTATCGTCCGACCGTTACTGAGGCTTTTGCCTCTGTTCAATATATAATGACTGAAGCTAACTTTGGTTGGTTAATCCGATCAGTTCATCGATGGTCGGCAAGTATGATGGTCCTAATGATGATCCTGCACGTATTTCGTGTGTATCTCACCGGTGGTTTTAAAAAACCTCACGAATTGACGTGGGTTACGGGTGTAGTTTTGGCTGTATTGACCGCATCCTTTGGTGTAACTGGTTATTCCTTACCTTGGGACCAAATTGGTTATTGGGCAGTCAAAATTGTAACTGGCGTACCCGAAGCTATTCCTGTAATAGGATCATCTTTGGTAGAGTTATTACGCGGAAGTGCTAGTGTGGGCCAATCTACCTTGACTCGTTTTTATAGTTTACACACTTTTGTATTACCTCTTCTTACTGCCGTATTTATGTTAATGCACTTTCCAATGATACGTAAGCAAGGCATTTCCGGTCCTTTATAGAGAATATGGATCATAGATATTTGGAATCAACCATTTATCATTTTGGGGAGGAGAACAATAGTATTTCATTACTACAAATATGTCTTAAATGTACAAGGATGCATTGGGTGTTGTCTACCAAAGAACTATATTGATTCAGGAATAAGAATGGGCTAATGGCCCGATTTATACCAAAAAAAAAAAAGTGACATATATATAGGCACTAAGTGGTACCACTTATATATAAGTCACTTATAACCAAAGAGTTTTGTTTAAAATATAATTCTCTTGTAGGGTAATAAATGAGGTTTGTCAATTTTACCCTATTATCTTATATTAATAAATATAGAGAGAAAAATATGTGAGAGAAAATGAGCATCATTTCATAAGTAAGGGAAATTTTGAAAAAAAAAAATTGTCCTTTAATACTTTTTCTTAGTTTGCAAGATGAGTTACAAGTGGCTTATAAATAGACATTAAGTGGTAAAATAGTTATCCAAAATTTTCAAGGTTGACCAGCATATTTGACAGCTGCTGCGTGTGTGTGTGTAAAGAGCAGTTGGAAGATGAATGAAAGAATATATATATATATATATATATATATATATATATATATATATATATATATATATATATAAACAATAAGAGATTTTTTGTTCCTATAAGAGCTCAGAAGGTTTGATGCGATGATCTTAAAAAATTAGTTACTGAGGCTAGAGATTCAATAAATAACTCTTATCTATACTCCCCAATGACAGTGAAGTTTATTTACATATTGAGTGGTGGAGCTTTCTTATTTTGAGGTTAAGTGAAAGTAAAAGTAGGAAGGAAACATTAATTAGAAATTGTACTTTAAACAAAGCGATGTAGGGATAGAACGAACAAGAGAAACTAATTAAACTCAATTCTTATAAAATGTCCTGAATAGTATTTACACACAAGTAGGCCTGAGAAAGGTTTTGAAGATCTCTGGTATACATATATACTACTTCATGGATCACGTTTATATAATTATTATTAAAATTATTATTATTATTATTGTATTTTTTAAACAATAAGAACACGAGGATATTTTATTCTGACCGCCACTAAAAAAATTCCTGTACTCATCAAATGGAAAAGTTTTGTTGACTTGAAAAAACCGATCTAAGTAAACAACGTCTAAGTTTTTCCGACCAACTTTTCAATTGGAAAAAAAGAAAATGATTTCCAAAGAGAATAACCATCCTTAATTCATGCTGCTTACTATATATTTTGACCCTTCAGAAAGTTCTGAAAGAGTTCTTTGAATAACTTTTAAATAATTAGGAGAAAATTTAGGTTAAAGTTACTAATGTCCAGTAGATAGAGTTCATACCTAACAATTAAGTGTCTATCATGAGAATTTTATAAATGCACATACTCATAACAAGTGTCTACATTTTATAGGTAGATTTACTTGTGCATGTATGTATTTTAAGAAGTCTGAGGTTAGCTTTCTTCACAAATTCAACAATTTTACGGGATAAAATTTTCTATAACAGAAATAAGTACAAATAAAAATTTCATCAAGTATGTTAACAGATATTATTTCTTATGAATAGTGTCAAATCATTATTATTTGTTATATCCTTTAGGTAATTTTTAGTAGGGAAAATGACAAAAAAAAAATTAAAATAATAAGAGACCAAATGATATTTTAAATATTCATAATGACAAAAAGGTTTGAGTATCTAATTTATTCTTTTTGAAATTAAAAGGCAATGATAAAAATGCCCAAATGTATATCTTTTCTAAAAAATCTTACCCCGTCGGCAACATCCCCTGCCGGTGACGGAGCTTTGGTAGCCAACCAACAATACATTTCAATATATGATATGCAAACACCTATATATCATTTAACTCTTTATCTTTGACTCTTTTTCAAGCTTATTCAAGAGCTTTCTCTGTCTTTTCTAAAATTTTGTGTATTTATTTATTTAACAATATATTGTCATTACTTCTTACTTTTCAAGCAACCAGTTAATTATTATTACTATTATATTTCAAAGTAATAGTTTTCCTGATTATTATCCAACAAGTAGTGACACAAAAGTAGCTTAATCAGATATTGGCTGCTTGCAAAATAAAGAAAATTCTCTTACAAAGAATGAACGAACAAGGAAATTATGATTGGAAAAACTAGCTGAAAAATCTCTGGAGGCAAGATTTACTAACGACCAAAGTGCTTGAAATTTATTTAAAGACAAGTGTACAAACTATTTTTAGCCAGTGTAACTTTTTATGAATGATATATAACCTATCTTTATTAATAATGTGGAAAACAGATAATTTCTGTACATATATATATAGCTGCATTTGGTATCTATGAGTAATAAATTTTGTAATATGTAATTGTTCACTAACTTTTTCTTATTTTCAGAAGTGAAGTACATAACAAAAAGTTGAGTCTATTCAATACTCATAATATTCATTAATTATGGTGAATTAATCCTTGTGGAAGAAGGAGGAATGAGAGCATTGAAGTTCGTTTACTTTGCTCACTCTTGCATTCTTAATTGTAAGTCAACACGTTACCGTGTGCCGTCAATGGCAAATTCCACACTTTGTCCAAAAAAAGCCAATAAAAAAAAACAAATGGAAACATATAATATTATCAATACATAATTATTAAAACTGATAAGACCTGACCGATAAAGTAAAAATTAATAAAAGAATAAGAGAATCACACCAAATTCCAATCAAGGAAAATCGTTTTAAAAAAGCCTTATAGTTTGTCAACAGTGTCTCTTTTATTCGTCATTGGCAATATATTAATCTTTCTTTATATTGTGATTTCCCCTTAAATTCCTCTATAATATATATAATATAAGATATAGACACGTGTAGGATCTTGCCTAATATATACTTGTATATAACTGTGTGTGTGTATAAAAGGACGCGTCTAAGCCTTTGAGATGGTTTATTCACGATCGTCTCTCCTTGGAAGCAAAACCAATGACGAAGAATTCAACAATACCGAAACCCATACCTGCAGTTGCATGCGAGAGTCACAGTAGCAGCCGGAAACAGCCGTATACGGCGGAGAAGGTACTCTCTGAATCGGAGATCAACGCTGTTATACAACTCATTCAACTCAGCAGCAGCGCCGATTATTATTCCGATCATCATACCGATCACCACCAGGAAGATGATTATAGCAACTTCTCGTTTAGTTTCTGCAAATCAATTGATGCAGCATCTTCCTCCCACTCATCGTCGTCCTCGGCGGCTGCAGTGTTATTAAGGGAAGCAGAAAAAGGAGAATTAGCACAAGAAGATCATAGCGACCACGGCGGCGGCGATGATCGAAGCAATTTCGGGGAGAGAAGAAACAAAAGGTACAGATCCATTATAGAGTTATATAGGGTTACGGACGATACTGTGTTGAAGAAGAAGAACATGTGCTGATCAGAAACGACTATGATCGATCGAAGCTTCAAATTTCTGAAAGAAATTGATTGATATGGAGCTGTATCAGCACAAAGCACATGTGAATATTAGATGTGAGTTTTGTTGAGATCGATGGTCTCTTGCTTTTAATTTGTCTCTTCCGTAGCAAATTTGGGACTGAAAATAGAGACGGAGTTTTGGAATTTTGTTGCTAATTTTCCACAGAATCTCCATCACCATTCCGTTGGAAATTACTGATAGATCTTATTCTGTCAATAATTATATGGGCAATCCATTCTTTTTTTGTAGTGTCTAGTGGAGTAGTGTAATCGCCGTTGTGGTGGATTAAGAGTGCCCGATGTGCCTTATGCTACCCTTCAACTTTGGGCTCTTCTCAAATGATTTTTTGTTTTTGTCTTTTTTATCATTAAATTATACATAAAATGAGTGACATTTTAATATCTTAGGGATAAAAAGTGAAATTGTCTTCAACTTTTCATGATATTTCAAATATTTAAGATTTCACTTCCTCACTATCAAAGGAGGCATTAATCTTGAAATGTAGGATCTGGAAACTTAATCAAAAGAGTTTTGGGTTTTCATTAATGGCGAAGAAAGGCCTTTTCCTTTGTTTTTACTTACTGAAGGAGAGAGAAACTAATTAAGGCATAACTAAGATTGGCGAGAACCAAATATATAATGCCCTCTTCTTGCTTGAGGCTTTAAGCTAGCTAGCTGATATTATATTTTCTGAAAATCCAACTTTAAGGTTTGAATTATACCTCTAGAAATACAATCATATTTTTGTTATACGATCATATCACTACTACAAAAAATGAATTTTACATCCTTAAAAAAGTCTGTTTTTTTCTAAAAAGGGAAGTAAAAAATAAAGGCGATGATATTTTTGTAATTATGTGTGGGATTTTGACATATTGAATGTCCCGTTAACAAAAAAGAATGCCAAAAGTTAATTCTTAGTGTACTTTTTTAAAATTGGAACACCAAAAACCCTACTTTTAGCATTCCAATTTAAAAAGAACCGCAAAAAGACCTGCTTTTGTCTCCAAGAACACCACTTTTGGCCTCCTTTTGAAATTGTGGTGCCAAAAGTAGGCTTTTAGCAATTAGGACCCTGAAGGGGTAAAAAAAAATTCATTTTGGCTTGTCCTCTATCTTCGCATACACTATGTGTAGTAGGATCTTTTAGATGCTGGTACACTAGTTTCGTCCCTAATCGCTTTCTCACTCAAACCAAGCAATGCAACCATAATCACGACGACCCCCGGGGAACATTTGAGAATGAGAACCCAATTTCTCAACCTCCTATAACTACTAATAGTTGTTCGGGATATGGATTCAAAACCAACACGACACACAAGATGGGATCTTCAAGTTTTCTAGTTTGGAATCACCGAGGCAACATTGGCTTAGATCTCAGGCTAGTGGTTTTCGAAATAAACCCTTGTTCAGGCGCTGACGGTCCAAGGAAGGAGTCAAAATTGTAAAGATGAAGCAGATTTGTGCTCTGTTATCTACTCAAATCAGCTGTTGAAATAAGTTTTGGTGTGAGGATTGAAGAGGTGCAACACCCCTATTTATAGCAAAATATCAATGGTTCAAATGGTAATATTCATAGAATTCCAACTTTGCTTCTTGCCTTTCATCCATTAGATCACAAACCACTTTATGAAATTCCATGCTCTCCTTCCACCTAGCTGACCGACCACTCCTCATTCTTCCTAGCGCTTGATTAATTTTGTAGGGGCGAGGATGAGAAATAGGAAGAGGGATTAGGAAGAAGAGAGAAGAATTTTTGTCACTTCACTCCTGTCCTTCTTTATTCCTGAATCGGCTATTTAATGGAAATACAAATACCTAATTTGAATCAAATAACTGAATGAAATAACAGCTGAATCTAGATTTAAGAAATGATTATTAATAAGCTTGTCCTATTAAATAGGCTTATTCCGTAACAAACTCAATATGCTATTATAACAGCTTATTTGTCTTCTAGTAGGTTGTACTGGGTCGCAATTCAAGACTACTGGATGTAGTCTTTTAGGTAAGTTGGGTTTCTCTTCTTGCGGTTGGGTCGATGGGTAGCGTCATGGGCCGCTACATCCCCTTCCCCTTCAGAAATATCTATGTCCTCATGGATGACAGCTTGGCGAGGTTGGAATCCATTGAGCGTCATCCGAGTGGACGTCGAAGTAGCTTCTGATTGGTGTGGAGTTAGCAATGGGCCTTCGTTGCCAATCTCTCTGGTCTTCATCACGAGCGTGTGTAATACCCAGATAGCCATTATCTGGAAAATTATATTATAACAATAAAATGCCCAGTAATAAAGATTTTTGTCTCAACATATTATAGGATTAGTTTTGTTCAAAGGGATAAATTAAGAAAAAATTAAAGGAAATTTATTGTCGGAAATGTGAAAAATACCATTTAAGGCCATAAAACATTCCGAGGGAATTATGGAAAATTCAAAGAAACATGAAATAATTATGAAAAATTTAGAAAACACATTATCCATAATTTAGACAATTTAATAAAATATTTCCTATGAAAATAAAAAGAAGGAAAACTAAAAAATGTTCTAGAATGGAAATTGATTCCATAATTCTTAATATTTTACTTAAAGGGTAAATTAACAATGTTAACAAAATTGTTGTGAGGAAATAATTAATTTTAATTAAGAAAATTATTAGGAATTATTAAAGGAGTAATTAAGTAATTTTTGGAAATTTTGCAAGGTCTAAATCCATGTGATTGATTAGGAACCGATAGGAAATTTTGGGAAAAATAAATATAAGATAAATGGGATATTAAGATTAATGGAAAAATTATAATTTTATATATATATGTGTATGGCCGAAAATTAGGCCCAAAAAGAAAAAAAAATAATAGAAAATGGGAGGATAAATATGAAAGAAGATCTTAAATAAAATAATAATATAATTAAAACATGTGTTAATTAGATAATAATATAATAATCAGAGGAAAAATGAACAGGATAAATGACTACGGATAGAAAATAATTCCGTTGTGAGACTCTGGGAATGAGTTAGGAAAAACCAGAATATATTATTGGTCAGTGGATTTTTATCCAGAAGTTAGTACCGACCGAAGTTATTTCTGAAACCGGTCGCGAATACCGAGGATTTTCGGCAGATAACGGAATGTCCTTACTAGAAGTATAAGGGAAGAAGAACCCAGTATTCTTAAAGAGGAAGAAAAGACCTTCAGCGTATTGTTCTCGGAATTTTAAGGTGTTACGGAATTTCGTGAACGGGACACCAAATCAGGGATTTATCGGATAAAGTAAGAGGATGATGCAGCAAGGGTGACATCACTTTTGGAAGGGGGAGGACAGCCAAGACACATGGAAGGACAAGATTAAACCACCTAGCAAAAGTGCGATCCTACGGTCAGAATTCAACCAAACAAAGTTCAGCGAAATTACGAAAATGCCACTCCCTTTTTCTATAAATAGCTCTCATTTCTCTCATTTCTCTCCACACCATTCTCTCTTGTGATTTTCGAAAATCTAGAGGAGAAGGAAGAAGGAGGAGTCCGGAGAAAAATCCCAGCGAAGCTCTGAGTAAGTCTTCGGTCCCTAGTCTTTAGTTCGGTAATTCTTTCGGTAGTTATAATAGGAATGCTAGAATAGTCTTAAATCTTCATATTTTAAGAATAAATATGATCTTTATTTTAGAAATATGATAGAGGAAAGGCTATAGCAAAAATTTTGAGAAATTAAAGTCAAAACAGCGAAGTTCTGGCGAAATTCCGCCGAACAGTCAAACCAGGGGCAAAATGGTAATTTGCACCTAAAATGCCCGTTTTGGTTCTAAATACTCATATTAGTGATATTAACCTTATAGGATACTCGGAACACCGAACCGCTGTTTCCGCTGTCACCGTCGTTGAGCCGCTGTCAAACGTGCCGTAATTTGACGGAAGTGTCAAAAATCGTCAACGGAGGTACGGACGCGTATTGTAACCTCAACACTTATGCTGCTTATATACATATATGTGATAGACATGCTTAGATACTGAAACTCTGCTTAGGGTTGTCAGTTATACTTACAGCTTGATACGGATTATAGTCTTGATAATGCCGTTGGGTTTGCCTAGCGCTGAGGACACGATGGGCCGTCGTGGCATTGGATATGTGCAACCATTATGTGGGGCTTTACATACTGCTTTGTGCTTATGTTCTGCCAATATGTGATCATGCATATGCTTTGTGCTTATGTAGTGATATACTTCTGTTATGTGAATATGTTCATGCTGTTATCAATATACTATTATATTTGAGCATAAGGTTAACCGTTACCTGAGATCCAATTGGAAATTGGATCTCAGCTGTAGCTTCAGGGTCAGAAGTACAAAAGGGATGACAATAGAGGCAGGTGTCCGGTGTAGGAGGGCGGAAGAAGTTTATCAGTTTATTTTTGTATATTCTGTTTAACACTATCTTCTTTTGGGATGACTGTATAAGAAAAAAAAAATTACACTATGGTTATGCATCTTTGGATTCAGATACTCAGTTTATGAAAATGCTCAAACTCTGATTACCGTGTTTGTTTGTTTAAAAAAAAAAAAAATCCACTATTTTAAGTGGGATGTTACAGCATGTCTTTGTCTTCCCTTTATTGTGGTTGTGTTAGGCAGCTGAGTTCCCTTTGTTGACCAGTGCAAGGAGCATTCTTCAACCTCTGCAAAAATACGTGCAAGGCCCCATGCTGCATGGAAATTGGCAGGTAGGTGAGCTTGAACATCACTTCTTACTTTTGGTTTTAGCCCTGCAATAAACATGCTCTTGCGAAGATTATCTGGTATGCCTGTTACCCTGTACGATAAGTTTTCAAACATTGTCTGGTATTCTCTTATTGTGCCTGTTTGTGATAACTTACATAGTGCTCCAGCTGGATCTTCATACATCGTTGGCCTATATTGGTTGAGAATTGCATTTCGAAATTGACCCCAATTTGTAATCAAGCATTCTCACGACAAGGTTCTGTACCAGCTATTTGTTGGTGCGTCTAAATGAAAGGACGCAATACAAAGTTGATCTAGTTCAGGAATTGTGTAGTAATCGCAGTATTGATCAACTGCAAACAACCACTCTGTTGGATCACCTTGGTCGTAGCATGGAAAATCTAATCGTAATGGTTTGGGGCAAGGGGGGTCTATACGGTTAGGTGCTGCTCCCAAAATGCTCTAGTTTGAATTGGTGCGTTGTGTTTCCATGAAGCGCGTCATTTCAAGGTGGAAACGTTCCATTAAGCGGTCTATTGTGGCATCAAGTTGCTCCGGGTTGCTTCGTTATTGTTGGGCAAGGAACGCTTGTTCCCTTTCTTCAGCTGCACGTTCCCTTTCTTCGGCTGCAGCTTGTTACTGCTGAACTGCATTGATTTGATCCTGAATTTGTGTTAGACGAGTGTTTTGGGCAGCCATGGAGGAGAGTAGGGGAATGAAAGCACCAAATGTAGGGGCGGGGATGAGAAATAGGAAGAGGGATTAGAAAGAAGAGAGAAAAATTTTTGTCATTTCACTCATGTCCTTCTTTATTCTTGAATCGGCTATTTAATGGAAATACAAATACCTAATGACATGTGACACCTACATGTTATCCTATATAAATTACTAATTTTATAAAACCCTCAGAACTTTGACAAGTTATAAATAACTCCCTAAACTTTGATTAGTTATAGATAGCCTCTTGACATTTCAAAATTCCGATTTAACTCCTTTAAAATTTTGATCTATAACATAATATCAAACCATGTTATTTTTATCATTGTAATAAATTCATTGATATTTTTACTATGATTTGTCAATTAAAATAGTTTCTTTGTATGGTAAAAACTAGAAGAAGAAAAATTTTAAAAAAAATACAAAAATAAAAGTGTTATTATTTGTATAATATAACATTTGTACATGTTAGAGAATAACGCTTTTGCCCATTAATTCTTTATTATTCATGCATATTTTTCTTGAATAAGAGGTTCAACATTTATTTTTATTTTAAAAATATTATTCTTCTATTTTTTGCCATAAAAAACTATTTTAATTGATAAATCATAGTAAAAAAATTAATAAATTTATTAAAATTATAAAAATAGTGACATGGGGTTTAATATTATCAATACAAATTTTAAATGAGTTAAATTGAAATTTTGAAATGTTATAGGATTATTTGTAACTGATTAAAGTTAATGGGTTATCTGTAATTTGCCAAAGTTCAAGGGTTTATGAAATTAATAATTTACATAAGATGTCACATGTCATCAGTTAATCTAATTGTAATACCCGGATAGCCATTATCTGGAAAATTATATTATAACAATAAAATGTCCAGTAATGAAGATTTTGTCTCAACATGTTATAGGATTAGTTTTGGGATAAATTAAGAAAAATTAAAGGAAATTTATTGTCGGAAATGTGAAAATTACCATTTAAGGCCATAAAACATTCCAAGGGAATTATGGAAAATTCAAAGAAACATAAAATAATTATGAAAAATTTAGAAAACACATTATTCATAATTTAGACAATTTAATAAAATATTTCCTATGAAAATAAAAAGAAGGAAAACTAAAAAGTATTCTAGAATGGAAGTTGATTCCATAATTTTCAATATTTTACTTAAAGGGTGAATTAACAATGTTAACAAAATTGTTGTGAGGAAATAATTAATTTTAATTAAGAAAATTATTAGGAATTATTAAAGGAGTAATTAAGTAATTTTTGGAAATTTTACAACGTCTAAAGCCATGTGATTGATTAGGAACCAATAAGAAATTTTGGGAGAAATAAATATAAGATAAATAGGATAATAAGATTAATGGAAAAATTATAATTTTATATATATGTGTGTGGCCGAAAATTAGGCCAAAAAGAAAAAAAATAAATAGAAAATGGGAGGATAAATATGAAAGAAGATCTTAAATAAAATAATAATATAATTAAAACATGTGTTAATTAGATAATAATATAATAATCAGAGGAAAAATGAACAGGATAAATGATCACGGATAGAAAGTAATCCCATTGTGAGATTCTGTGAATGAGTTAGGAAAAACCAGAATATATTATTGGTCAGTGGATTTTTATCCAGAAGTTAGTACCGACCGAAGTTATTTCTGAAACCGGTCGAGAATACCGAGGATTTTCAGCAGACAACGGAATGTCCTTACTGGGTATATAAGGGTAGAAGAACCCAGTATTCTTAAAGAGGAAGAAAAGACCTTCAGCGTATTGTTCTCGGAATTTTAAGGTGCTACGGAATCTCGTGATCGGGGCACCGAACCGAGATTTCATCAGATAAAGCAAGATGACATAAGACTTGATGATGCAGCAGGGATGACATCATCCTTGAGAGGTGTAAGGCCAAGATCTTACCACCTAGCAAAAGTGCGATCCAACGGTCGGAATTCAACCAGATAAAGTTCAACGAAATTACGAAAATGCCATCGGGTTTTCCTATAAATACCTCTCCATTCTTTCACAAATCTCACACCAAACTCTCTTGAGGATTTCGAAAATTTGGAGAGAAAGGAAGAAGGAGAAGTCCGGAGAAAAATCCCAGCAAAGCTCTGAGTAAGTCTTCGGTCCCTAATCTTTAGTTCGGTAATTCTTCCGGTAGTTATAATAGGAATGCTAGAATAGTCTTTAATCTTCATATTTTAAGAATAAATATGATATTTATTTTAGAAATATGATAGAGGAAAGGCTATAGCAAAAATTTTGAGAAATTAAAGTCGAAACAGCGAAGCTCTGGCGAAATTCCGCCGAACAGTCAAATCAGGGGCAAAATGGTAATTTGCACCTAAAATGCCCGTTTTGGTTCTAAATACTCATATTAGTGATATTAACCTTATAGGATACTCGGAACACCGAACCGCTGTTTCCGCTGTCACCGCCGTTGAGCCGCTGTCAAACGTGCCGTAATTTGACGGAAGTGTCAAAAATCGTCAACGGAGGTACGGACGCGTATTGTAACCTTAACACTTATGCTGCTTATATATATATGTGTGATAGACATGCTTAGATACTGAAACTCTGCTTAGGGTTGTCAGTTATACTTACAACTTGATACGGATTATAGTCTTGATAATGCCGTTGGGTTTGCCTAGCGCTGAGGACACGATGGGCCGTCGTGGCACTGGATATGTGCAACCATTATGTGGGGCTTTACATACTGCTTTGTGCTTATGTTCTGCCAATATGTGATCATGCATCTGCTTTGTGCTTATGTAGTGATATACTGCTGTTATGTGAATATGTTCATGCTGTTATCAATATACTGTTATATTTAAGCGTAAGGTTAACCGTTACCTGAGATCCAATTGGAAATTGAATCTCAGCTGTAGCTTCAGGGTCAGGAGTACAAAGGGGATGACAATAGAGGCAGGTGTCCGGTGTAGGAGGGCGGAAGAAGTTTATCACTTTATCTTTGTATATTCTGTTTAACACTATCTTCTTTTGGGATGACTGTATAAGAAAAAAATTACACTATGGTTATGCATCTTTGGATTCAGATACTCAGTTTATGAAAATGCTCAAACTCTGATTACCGTGTTGGTTTTAAAAAAAAAATCCGCTATTTTAAGTGAGATGTTACACTAATGTGACATCTTCCGTTAAAAAAATGACCATCAGTTAACAACTGGGGGTTAATAATAAAAATATAAAAAGTCAAGGGAATTAAGTTTAAACTTTGAAATGTCAGTATGTTATATAAAACTAATCCAAAATTTAGGGGGATTTTTATAATTTAGTCTTAAAAAATTGATGCAGTAAATTTTTTTTTTTAATGTTTAGACTTATAAAATTTTGACAATATGTAGCGAAGAGTTATGATAATGTTATCAACTCTAATAAAGTTTTCCCCAAGAATTTAGTTTCTTTTTTATTTTTGCCAACAACAGGAATTTACTTTCATGCATAGAATACTTTAATATTTCTTATCCATCTATATTTCATAGGAAAACGGGCAAACTTGTGAAAAGCATTTATCTGTCTTTTTCTCAAATTTTGTGCACTAATTTATTTAACAATGTTATTACCTTTTACTATTCTAAAGCAAGACGTTAATTATTATTCCCATTATATTTCAAAGTAACACTTATCCAAATTATTAACCAACCAGCTGCACAGTGACACTAAGAGTGGCTTAACCAAATACTGCCTCTTACAAAAAAAAAAAAAAACATGAAAATTCTCTTACAAAGAATTAATGGAAAAGAAACTACGGTGTAATTCGATGAAAATATTGCTAAAAAATCTCTCCTTGCGAGATTTATTTCCCAAAGAATTTTAAATTTGTTTAAATACCCATGTAACACCTATATTTAGTAGGTCTAACTCTTTTTTCAGTTGTGTATAACATATCTTCAATTATATGCAAAATACAAAATACTTGTATATAAATGAAAGCATGTCGCATAAAGAGTTGTATATGTTGAAAGACGGCAAGATGGAGCTCATTAGATACTTTTAAGTAATAAATTCTATAATAAAAATATATTTTTAGAAACTTTTCCTAAATATATCAAAAAGTTGAGTCTGCTCAATATTCATAAGTTTCACTAATTATGGTAAAATCCTTGTGGAAGAAGGAGGGATGAGACCACATTGAATCCTTAACGAACAAGTAGGTTTACTGCACATCATAACTTGCTCAGCCTTGCATTCTTATCTGTCAAACTCAACACGTTACCGTGTGCCTTTAAACAACATATTAATTCTACACTTTGACCGAAAAAGCAACAGCCAAAAAATAACCATATATATTTAAAATTGAACATAATACAAATTAATAAAATAATTAATCAGCCAGACGCTACTAGTAATAAATTAAGATTTGTTGACACGTGTATGATCTTTCCCTAATATATGTATTAAAGGACGCGTCTAGGCCTTTAAAATCGTTGTTCAGAACTGTCTCTCCGTAGAAGCAAAACCAACGAGGAAGAATTCAACCATGGCGAAACCCACATATGAAAGTCACAATAGCAGCCGGAAACAGCCGTATAGGGTGGAGGAAGCGTTGTCTGAATGGGAGATAAACGCCGTGATGCAACTCATACAACTCAGCAGCGCCGATTCCTATTCCGATCATCACCAGGAAGATGATAATAGCAGCAATAACAGCTTCTCCTTCTTCAGCTCCAGCAAAGTCAATAGCGGCGAATCAGTTGATGCGTCATCTTCCTCTTACTCCTCCGCGTCACCAGGGCCGGTGGCTGCAGTATTATTAACGGAGGCAGAAAGAGGAGAATTAGCACAAGAAGATCATGATGGTGGTGGCCGCTGCGGCAATGATCGGAGAGAGAAGGAGCAACAGGTACCGATCTATTGTAGAGCTATATAGGGTTACGGTACGAACGACACTGTGTTGAAGTCCGTTTCCTTGTTAAGAAGAAGAAGAAGTACATGCATGTGAATATCATATGTGAGTTTTGTGAAAGTCGATAATCTCTTTCTTTTAATTTTTCTCTTCTAAACTACTGACATTTCATCATTACAATAATAATGTTTTTTAGGTGTTATGAACTAGATCTCATTTTGAGGAGCTTAATTGTATTCAGATCATTGCTTGGTTTGAATTACAAGATTATACTGATCACATTCTATTCAGAAAATATATATCTTGGCTTGAGTTTGAAATCTAACCAACTTAATTTAGCTCGTGCATACGTGTTGTTCAAAACTTTTATTTGGCTTCTTTCACCAAAACCATAATTTTGATGGGTTTTACTGTGAAACTAAGACCATCTGAATACAGTGGTATTTTTGTGTACAAAGAATTTATTATGATTCATGAATGGCATACATTTTTTTCCCTTTCTTATTTATTCACCTTTAAAGGATATTGTTAAGGGTTATAGTTCAAATATTCAACATGACGTTGTAATAAAATCAAATCATATGAAAAATAAAAATAATTTTGAGTATATAAAATGAACATCACGCTCTTGCGACTTTTTTAGACTCAGAATAGGAAATAACATGCATGGCATGCATTTATGTCATAGTTCGATTAATTAACTATCTGAGATTGCAAAGAAGTATTGATAAAAAGTGATGAGTGGGAAGAAGAGAATTAAGCAGAAAGGTACGTCGCATATATTATATACTGCAATTAATTAGAGTCAATGTACATGCAATATACATACACCTTTAATTTCTAATGCCCCTAATTCTATATCCATTTTGGTATCGATTTATGTTCCTAGATCTCTTATTAAACTACTCGGCGTGTAATTATTAGAGTGTCGGCATTTACATATCAAAGTAATTTCACAACAGAGAGTATACATAGCGTTTGGATGATGAGTAATTGATAACATATACCAAGATATATGCTGGTTAATTTAAATTCCCGGAAGAACATATGCGTGATACAATTAAAAATACAGAAATAGTTAGGTTTAATCCCTTTAGAGGATATTGGTTGTACAATTATCACAAATTAATATCAGTCGAATAGTTAGTATTTACAATCCCAAAATATGAGACTATAAAATCCTCTTAAATAAATCCCCTCTTTTGGGGTCTTCATTAGCTACTCCAACTGCAATGTCTTACTTCCCCATTCAGAACTTCGTCCTGAATCTTTAGCTATGTCTGAGATCCAATTATCAATTGAAACCCAAGGTAACAACTAATCTCATATTTAAAGTGTAAATCTTACATGGCAAATATTTTATATATTGCCGAATAAAAGAAAGCATTCAACAAGCACCACAACTAGACTAAAATAAAATAGCACACGCACATGTAACGTTAACAACGAAAGTACACATAAGTGCTAATTACGCATGTCCTAGACATAGATCATCAGTGCTAGAAAAACAAGCATGCAACATTATTATATAAAACAATAATCTACAACCAGGTGAATAAAACACATGACTCAGGCATACAAACCCGGTCACGGATCCATAAGACATGAATATACAAGTGACTTATATATAGATAGAGGTGTGCAAAGTGATAAAGGGATGAGAGAGAAAAAGTGCACCATTTCATAAATAAAAGCAAACATAGAAACATTTATCCATTTACTAATTTTCTTAGTTTGCGAGAATGTGTTACAAGTGACTTATATATAGACACTAAGTGGTACCACCTATATATAAGTCACACGTAACCAAAAATTTTTGTTTAAAATATAATTCACTTATAAGATAATAAATGAGGTTTTGTCAATTTTACTCCTATTGTCTGTAACATCCCACTTTAAAAACAGTAAAAATGATGGGAAATTTTTTTTTTAAACACGGTGATCAGAGTAAAGCATTTTTCATAAGCAGAGTAACTGAATTCAAAATACATAACCATAGTGTAATTTTGTTATACAGTCATCCCAAAAGAAGATAGTTTCTAACAGTATATACAAATATAAACTGATAAACTTCTTCAGCCCTTCCATACCGTCCACCAGCCTCTACCGTCACTCTCTCGGTACTCCCGACCCTGAAGCTACAGCTGAGATCTAATTACCAATTGGATCTCAGGTAACGGTTAACCTTATGCTCAAATAAAACAGTATATTGATAACAGCGTTAACATAATCACATACAGCAGAATATCACTACATAAGCACACAGCAGATGTATGATCAAATAATGGCAGAACATAAGCACAAAGCAATATGTAAAGCCCCACATAATGGTTGCACATATCCAGTGCCACGAAGGCCTATCGTGTCCTCAGCGCTAGGCAAACCCAAACGGCATTATCATGACTATAATCCGTAATAAGCTGTAAAATAACTGACAACCCTAAACAGAATTTCAGTATCTAGCATGTCTATCACATATATGTATATAAGCAGCATAAGTGTTAAGGTTACAATACGCGTCCGTACCTCGGTTGACGACTTTTAACACTTCCGTCAAATTCACGGTACGTTTGACAGCGGCTCGACAGGGGTGACAGCGGAAACAGCGGTTCGTGATTCTGGGTATCCTATAAGGATAACATCACCAGTATGAATATCTAAGACCATAACAGGCATTTTTAGGTACAAATTACCATTTTGCCCTTAGTTAGCCTTTTTAGCGGTATTTCGCCAGAGCTTCGCTGTTCCGACTTTTTACTTCCAAAATTTTTGCCATAATCTTTTCTATAATATTTTTCTAAGATAATTATCATATTTATTCTAAAAACATGATATCTAAATTATCTTGAAAAATTAAGACTATCCTAACACTTTTACTATAACTACCGAAAGAACTACTGAACTAAAGACTAGGGACCGAAGACTTACTCAGAGCTTTGTTGCGAAATTCCCCGGACTCCTCTTTCTTCCTTCTCTCTCAAATTTTCGGCCTTCTCAAGAGGAAATGGTGTGAAGAATGGTGAAATGTGAAGGGGTATTTATAGGTGAACTCGATGGCATTTTCGTAATTTCGTTGAACTTTGTCTGGTCGAATTCTGACCGTCGGATCGCACTTTTCTGAGGTGGCTTCACCTTGGCCTTACACCTCTCTCTGCTGACATCATCCTGAGTCATCAAAATGATGTCATGCTTGCTTCATCTCTTGCTTTATCTGATAAGTCTCTGATTCGGTGTCCTGTTCGCGTAATTCCGTAAAATCTTAAAATTCTGAGAATAGTATGCTGAAGATCCTTTCATCCTCTTTAAGAATACTGGACTTTCCTTACCTTATACTCTTAGTAAGGACATTCCGTTATCTACCGAAAATCCTCGGTTTTCGTGTCCGATTCCAGAAACAATTTTGGCCGGTATTAGCTTCTGGATAAAAATCCACTGACCAATAATATGCTCTGGTTTTTCCCTACTTATGCCCGTATTGCCACAATGGTCTGACTTTCTAAGAGCTCCTATTTTGATTATCTGCTTAATTTCTTCAAAATATCCTCCTATCTGGATCTCCAAATTGCTTTATCGGTTACAGAAATGAATTCGGAGACCGGCTATCTCGGGATAAAATTTCACTCGTCCGTAATATGCTCTGACTCCAATAACCTAGTTCACTGTTTTCTATGTAGGATTTTATTTCTATCCGTTCTCGTTTTTCCTGTCCATTTCTTCTCCTGATTATTATATTATTTCTAATTCAACATATGTCTTAATTATATTATTATTATAATCAAATATCCATTTGTAATTATCTCTCTCTTTTTTTTTTCTTTTTCTCTCTTTTCCCCCAAAATTTTCGGCCCACACTTATATATATATAATTAATTTTTTTTTCCCATTTATCTCAACCACCTATAATTATTTTTAAATCCCCATGAAAATCCCTTATTGGTCCATAATGAATTTAGGCTTATAAAATTCCCTAAAATTACTTAATAAATCCCTTAATACTTTCTAATAATTTTCTTAATTAAAACTCATCATTTCCTCATAAATATTTTATTGACACCAATAATCTAAGTTTTATGCAATTTATTAATAATTTTAGATTCTATTTTGATTTCTAGAATACCTTTTAAATTTTCCTTCTTTTATTTTCATAGGAAATATTTTATTAAATTGTTCTAAATTATGGATAATATGTTTTTTTTCTAAATTTCATAATTATTCCATCTCTTTTTGAATTTTCCATAATTTCCTTGGAATATTTTATGGCTTTAAATGTTATTTTTGACAATAAATTTCCTTTAATTTTTCATCATTCATTTCTTTGAACAAAATTAATACTATAACATGTTGAGACATAAATTTCCATAAATAGACATTTTTTATTATTATAACATATTTTCCAGATAATAATTATCCGGGTATTACATTGTATTATATTAATAAATACATAGAGAAAAAAGGTATGTGAGAGAAAAGCTCAATATTTCATAAATACATAAAAATTTTGAAAAAAATTGTTCATTTATACTTTTTCGTGGTTTGGAAGAAGTGTTACAAGTAGCTTATAAATAGGGACTGTGTCGTAAACTAGTTACCAAAATTTTCAATGTTGATCAGCATATTTGACAGCTGCTGCGTGTGTGTGTAAAGACTAAAAAGCAATTGGAAGATGAATGAAAGAATTAATGTGTGTGTGTAAGAAACAATAAGAGATTTTTTGTCCCTATAAGAGATCAAAAGGTTTGATGCGATGATCTTCAAAAATTAGTTACTGAGGCTAGAGATTCAAAAAATTATTTACATATTGAGTTGTAGACCTTTCTTATTTAAGAAAATTCTAATAAAATACCACTTAAATTTAAAAATCTCAAATAAGTAATTTCTTAATAAAACGAGTTGTCAATTGTTTTACTATTTTTATTAATCCTATTACTTGTTGTCAATATGATTTTAAAACTTTTCCTTCCTACTTTAACTTTCGCTAAAACTCACAGTAAAAAGAGAATATAATAGATATATCTATTATATTCTCTTTTTACTGTGAGTTTTAGCGAAAGTTAAAGTAGGAAGGAAAAGTTAATCATAAATTGTACTTTAAACAAAGCGATGTGAGGAGAGAACGAATTAGAGAAACTAATAAACTCAATTATTATATAGGGCTTGGCCTGTATAATCTATGATATGCAAACAACTATATATCATCTAACTCTATCTTTGACTCAAGATTATTCATAAGTTTTATCTGTCTTTTCTTATATTTTGTGTATTTATTTATTTAACAATGTTATTACTTCTTACTTTTCAAGCAACCAGTTAATTATTATCACTATTATATTATAAATTAATATTTCTTTAAAATATTGTTCAACAAGAAGTGACACAAAAGTAGCTTAATCAGATATTGCCTGGTTGTAAAATCAAGAAAATTCTCTTACTATGATTGGAAAAAATTGCTGAAAAATCTCATGTGGCAAGATTTACTACCGACCAAAGTGCTTGAAATTTATTTAAAGACATTTGTACAACCTATTTTTAGCCTGTGCAAATTTTTTTGAATGATATATAACCTATCTCTAATAATGTGGAAAACAAAAAATATCTGTACATATATAGCTGAAAATAAGAAGAGTTGCATTTGGTATCTATGAGAAATAAATTTTGTAATATGTAATTGTTCACTAACTTTTCTAATTTTGAGAAGTACATAACAAAAAGTTGAGTCTATTCAATGCTCATAATATTCATTAATTCTTGTGGAAGAAGCAGGAATGAGAGCAATGAAGTTCGTTTACTTAGCTTGCATTCTTATTTGTAAAACTCAACACGTTACCGGGTGACTTAAATAACATATTCCACACTTCGTCCAAAAAAAAAAGCCAATAAAAAACAAATGGAAATATATAATATTATCAATACATAATTATTTAAAACTGATAAGACCTGACCGACAAAATAAAAATTAATAAAAGAATAGG
Source organism: Acacia confusa (assembly GCA_037074495.1). Taxonomy (NCBI): domain Eukaryota; kingdom Viridiplantae; phylum Streptophyta; class Magnoliopsida; order Fabales; family Fabaceae; genus Acacia; species Acacia confusa. The sequence continues at coordinate 5,683,570 of CM073504.1, read as the reverse complement.
AGAATCACAGCAAGTTCTAATTAAGGAAAATCATATTAGAACAGCCTTATAGCTTGTTGATGGTGTCTTTTTTCCTTAAATTCCTCTAAATATATTGACACGTGTAGGATCTTGCCATATATATATATATATATATATTAAAGGACGCGTCTATGCCTTTGAGATGGTTATTCACGATCGTCTCTTCTTGGAAGCAAAACCAATGACGAAGAATTCAACAATACCGAAAGCCATACCTGCAGTTGCATGCGAGAGTCACAATAGAAGCCGGAAACAGCCATATACGGCGGAGAAGGCACTCTCTGAATCGGAGATAAACGCTGTTATACAACTCATTCAACTCAGCAGCAGCGCGGATTATTATTCCGATCATCATACAGATCACCACCAGGAAGATGATAATAGCAGCTTCTCGTTCAGTTTCTGCAAATCAATTGATGCAGCATCTTCCTCCCACTCATCGTCGTCCTCGGCGGCTGTAGTGTTATTAAGGGAAGCAGAAAAAGGAGAATTACCACAAGAAGATCATAGCGACCACCGCGGCGGCGATGATCGAAGCAATTTTGGAGCGAGAAGAAACAAAAGGTACAGATCCATTATAGAATTATATAGGGTTACGGATGAGACTGTGTTGAAGAAGAAGAACGCGTGCTGATCAGAAACGACTACGATCGATCGAAGCTTCAAATTTCTGAAGGAAATTGATTGATATGGAGCTTGATCAGTACAAAGCACATGTGAATATTAGATGTGAGTTTTGTGGAGATCGATGGTCTCTTGCTTTTAATTTGTCTCTTCCAAACTGACATTTCATTACAAATTTTCTGACGGGATAATTCCGTGGCAACCTCCACCTGACGGGTGGATTAAGAAAGAGCTTGAAGATAGATTTGGATCATTTTCGAGGTTTGGGTACTCTTTTCAAGAGAGATTTTGGAATTTTTTACCTTAGTTCTTCCTCTTTTATTCTCTTTTTCACTTTGTTCTTCATGTATTCAGTAGTAGCTGTGATTAGAATCTCTTTTGTATTTGGATATGAGTAGTTGAATCTTTCATTCTAGGATTCTTTTAACCCTTTGTATGGATTAATACTTAGATATTCCTCTCTTTTTGTAAATAAGTGTGTGTATGTGTGTTGATTTCAACCTTGGCTTAATGCTTCTAAATAATTTGCCTCCATTCAGATAATTTATTCACTTGAGTTTGTCTTGAGAAAGTAATCAAGGTATAGAGTTTGATTAAAATCACGTTTGTCTTTAAGTTTCTTTGATAAATAGATGGTTTGTTGGTAAAATATATAGAGATATATTTACTAATCTTGCATTGTCACATTAAGATTGTTGCTTAAATATTGATTCTCATTAATTTTAGCAAAAGATTGTGCAGTTTAATGAGAAGAGAAATTTGATTTTGACTTGAGAGCTTGTGAAGTGATTTTCGACCTCGTGGGAATAATACTTTACTTACCATTTTATTACTTACATAACTCATACACTTCCAAGGTAAACAGACATTAAATAGAATAAAACTTGATAGCAAGATCTAAGTGTGATGGTGTCCTGCTCTTTGCTTTGGAATTTTTTAATTAGATAAGTGTAGATTATAAGATATATTTGATTAAATTTATTGATATAGTTTATACTTATTTAGTTATATTTTATATATTTTTTGTTCGTTTAACTAATTGTTGCAAGAGGCAAAGGATGGTGATGATCTCCTTCGTAGGTTGTGATCGCCGTAGCTCTGTCCAGCACCCTGCATGTTTAACTTGTCATTAAGAAAATAAAAAATCCAATATATTAGACGCAAAGTTAACTAACTTGTTTAACGTGTAAAATGGGTAAAACATATGCATTTAAGGTTAGCAAGCATGCTACCCTCTCCAAAAAAAATAAATAAAATAAAAAATATTGATTATCAATGTTTTGAAAATAATAATCTGAAGTAGTTATGAATAATATATATAATTTTTGTAAATTTTATATTTTACATTAATACTAGTATTAGTATTAATTATATCAAATAAATAACTTATTATAATATATGTATTTAATAAGTAACTTGTGGGGTTGTTGCAAAATTTATTTGACCTTCAATCAATATTTGAAAATGGCTACATTTTACATAACCCCTGATATTTCAAAGTTTAAATTTAATACTAATTTTTTTATTTTTTATTATTAACACCTTGCCGTTATTATTTCAACAAAAAATACCACGTTAGATTAACATATGACATTCCATATGATATCCTATGTAAGTTACTCATTTTATAAAACCCTTTGAACTTTGAATAATAACAGCTAACCCCCTGAATTTTGCCATTGATCAATTATAAATAACCTCCTGACATTTAAAATTTCTATTTAAATCCTTTAAAATTTTGATCTATAATATTAAACCACATGTCATTATTTGTATAATTTTAATAAATTTATTAATATTTTCACTATGATTTGTCAATTAAAATAGCTTTTTGCATGTCAAAAACTAGAAGAATAAAATTTAAAAAATAAAAATAAATAAAAATGTCATAATTTGTATTTTTTTTTTTTATAATTGAGCATTGATAGTAATTTTTTATTATTAACACATTGCAGATAGCTGGCCATTATCTTTTCAACAGAAATTACCATGTCTTATTAACTGATGACATGTGGCACCTACATGTTATCCAGTATAAATTGATAAAAGTACAGAAAAAACCTTAATTAATTAATTACCAAAATACCACTAAGGCAAAAGTATTAGCCCATTTGCCCCCTGTAATCGATTACATGCCTTATATAATCGATTACAGGGGGACATAACTTTTTTCATCTTTTGCACTATGTAATCGATTACGTCACTGTTTAGTAATCGATTACACAAAATTTACACTGTGTAATCGATTATGATGAGTGACATAATAGATTACATAAAACCAAAAGGTAAATGTGGCAGTTACCACGCTATATAATCAATTACAACATGGACCGTAATCGATTATGTATAGCGGAATCAATTTTTTAAAACGCCAAACACCTCATTTTCCCTCATTTCTCATTCCTCTAACCAATTAGGGCTCCCCTACTCTCCTCCATTGCGATTTTCGGCCAGAAAGCTGCGAATTGAAGCCGTGGGTTGAGGAAAAATCAAAGATTTGCTCTCATTTGCGTTGATTTTGGTAGGTTTTCGGTACCCATTGCGAATTTGTCTCTATTTTCTCCGTTTTTCTGAAGATATGGTTCATGTAATTGATTAGGGTTTGTTTTCTTTGGGTATGTAATGTTTTGATCATTGATTTGAATTGTTTGTTGTTGTTTTTGAACAAGTAATAAATTAAATTGATGTTTTTGTGAGTTTCAGAAACAATGTGTGTATGTTTGCATGTGAAATTGATGTAAACAGTGGGATTGAAGCACAAATTACATGTTATTGTATGTATGGATGTTGAAGATTATTGATTACGTGGAGTTTGATTGTTGATTGTGCATTTTTCTTTCAATTTCATTGTCTCTGTTGATCGATATTGATCATGCATTGTGATTATGCTAGTAATTGTGTTTGTTTCATGTTTGTTGATGGTTTATATTGTATCTTAGTAGGTATTTGTTGTCATTATGGCTCCACGCAGACGAGTTAACCCTCAGGTCGAGAGACGTTCGAAGGTACGGATGGAGGGTGAGACATCTAGCTCTCAGGCACAACCGGCAGATCTCCGATGCGGAATTCTCCTGGGCAATAATGCAGCTCCCACAGATCCTTCGTCCAGCACTTTGCGAGCAGACCCGTGATCAAGCCCAAGTCACTGGACATGCAGTTTTTTGCAGAGGAGGGATTTGATAGAGTCCCACTGGTAGAGGGTTCGCATCTACGTGGCTTGGCGGAGTTCATCAGTCCCTACTCAAAGGATATGGTTAGAGCCTTCTACCATAACCTCAGTTACATCAATGGAGTGCTGAAGTCGCGCACCTGCGGCATTAATATAGAGATGACTGCTTTGATATGGGCCCAAATGCTGGGATATGATTTTAATGGGGCAGGTACCACTCTGTACGATGGGGATACTAATGTTAACCGACCTGGATACAACCGAGCTGCCGCCGTCAACGATATCAGGAGGCCTTTGGGTCAGAGAGCCCTTTTCACTGTGGGCCAGCTGACTGTGGATGCACGGATCCTTTTATATGTGCTGACCCATATCCTATTCCCCCGGGCCTACAATCACTCCAGGGTGTTGGAGGTTGACATCCCGATCATGTAGGCCATCCTTCACGCCAGGCCTGTGAACTAGAGACACTATGTTTGCTGGATGATGTACAAGGTCAAGCAGAAGGAGAATGCTGCCCTCCCATTCGCCTACCTAGTCCACCGTATATTGCTCCACTTCGGTGTGCCGATGTAGACGTTTGAGATGGTGGACCAGTAGTATTAAAACGTTGTCTTTAGGAGGCGCCTACTGGAGCAATGCAAGATCGTTCAAAATGATCAGGGTGTCTGGGTATGCACTGCCGCTAATGAGGACGATGCACCGCCTGTTGCCCCCGTGGTTCATCCTAAGGTCCCTATGCTAGACGATGACGATGATGAGGATAAGGAGATGGTTGAGCCGAATGGTGGATTCCAGCTCCGTGAGGTCATGCTGCAGATGAGGCAAATGGACCTCCGATAGAGAAAGCGATGGAAGAGCCACGAGCAGCGGTGGAGGAGCCACGTTGAGAAGGAGAACGAGTGGTGGCGGTGGATGCAGAGCCAGATGCACGGGCTGGAGGCCGGACTTCGGCAGTTACAGGACGAACAGCACCAGGAGGCAGCCAGAGAGGAGGACCAGGTGCCTAATGTCTCCGATAAGGAGGAGGAGGAGGATTCAGAGGAGGATGCAGATTAGATAGCTATGTTTTTTTTTGTCGGACATGATGTTTGTATTTGGATCTTGTAATTTTTTTTTTTAAGATTTGGTGAAATTGTACTGACTATGGCATTTACTTTAGTTATGAATGTTTATGCTTTTAGTTTATATGATTTGAGGTGATGAATTTTGCAAATGATATGTCTTAGGACGAAAAATGGATATAGGGACATCGATGGACTAGGCATAGCGTAGACGATTAATTGTTGGCAAAAAGACCTTCCCCAGGTCGCATTTGTAGGTAAAAAGAAGTTGGAAATCAGTTTCATCATGCACCAATTCGAAATCTCTTCTTCATTGTGTTTCTGCAGCTGGTGTAATCGATTACACCATACTGGTGTAATCGAATACACAATGTAAATTTTGTGTAATCGATTACTAAACAGTGACGTAATCGTTTACATAGTGCAAAAAATGAAAAAAAAAAAAAAGATCTGCGCCCTTGTAATTGATTACATAAGGCATGTAATCGATTACAGGGGGCAGATGGATTAATACTTTTGCCTCAATGGCATTTTGGTAATTAATTAATTAATTAATTAAGGTTTTTTTCCGTACTTTTGCCGTATAAATTACTAATTTTATAAAACTCTTTGAACTTTGACAAGTTATACATAACCCTCTGAACTTTGATTAGTTATAGATAACCTCTTGACATTTCAAAATTTTGATCTATAACATAATATTAAGGGTTAAATACTCCCTCCGGTCCTAATTGTAAGACATATTTAACCGATTTTGGGGAGATTAATGAGAGGAGTTAAATTAGTTAATTTCACTCATTTTCCTAAAATGCCCTTATATAAATTTTCAATGACATTAACATACCTCCCCAACCTAGAATTTTCCTTTCCATGTTTTCTAATTGAAATGATGGTCTTACTATATATCTATATGTGTGTGTGTACACATATGTATGTATGTATGTATGCATGTATGTGTATGCACACACATATATATCTACAAACCCCCCTCCCAAAAAAACACATACATTCCCTGACACCACAGATACACACATATCTACACACAAATACAAACCCCCACATCCCCCCCACACATGTATACACACATCCACACACACATATACATAAACACACAAACACACACACACACACATATTTATATAATGCGTGTGTATGTCTATATGTGTGTGTGTGTATACATATATAAATATATGTGTGTGTGTCTATGCATGTGTGTGTGTGTAGGTAAATTAACGTTAACTCATTAATAAACAAATTAAAATCCAAAAATTTAAGAGTTTTATTGACTGGAAAATTCTATACACCTAAATACATATACTTACCAAAAATAAAACACACTTGAAAGAATAAAATAGGGGTGTTTTAGGAAGAAATTGACAAAAATTTAAATTTTGTTCTATAATTATGACCAAAACCAACTCCCAAATTTTGTCATATAATTAGAACCGGAGAGAGTACCATTTTTGCCATGGAAGTTTATTTTGAGGAGCGCTAGTCACTCGGAAATTTTTTTGGTCTCATTTTTGCCCTGGAAGTTAAAAAATGTAGCAATCTTACCCATCCGTTGATCTTTACCATTGAATTGTTGCTCTTCTTTGTAAACTTGCAGGGGCAAAATTCATACTAAAAAAACTTCCAGGGAAAATTTGCTCATAAAAAAAAAACTTTTAGGGCATATTTGCTCCACTTTTAAACTTCTAGGACAAAAATGAGACCAAAAAAAACTTTCGGGTGACCAGTGCTTCTTAGGATAAACTTCCATGGTAAAAATGGTATTTAACCCTAATATTAAACCACATGCCGTTATTTTGATCATTGTAATAAATTTATTGATATTTTTACTATGATTTGTCAATTAAAATAGTTTTTGTTATGGCAAAAACTAGAAGAAGAAAACTTTTTAAAAAAAATACAAAAAAAAAGTGTTATCATTTATATAATATTTACTTATTTTGTTGGGATACTTGAGCATTGATGGTTTATGTGGCGCCCGTCCTTTGGGGCCTTTATTTCATCAGAGTTATCGCGGAAAGGATCGAGGTGATTTGGACGACTTGATTTCGTAATAGAAGTTTTTGAAAATAACTAGGTTTGAAAACATGAGGATAAATTTTTTGCATTTCTATATCTATCCCGCAGAGGGATGTTAATACATTAATCCAAGACAGACGAATGATAAACATTAAATACAATCCAACTAATCCTATTTTTCTAGGAAGTTCCAATCCGCTGTAACCCTTACAGCTGCTTCTTGCCTTTTGATCCCGAACCAACTACCTGTAACTTTTATGTAGACTGGAGTCCAAATGAATGGACCCCAAGGTAACATTAATCTCATGCACATGTATGAAAATAAATATGACATAATAGCACATGTTAAAGCATGGAAGAAATTACACACAACTGTAACCGTAGTTAACGGCCAAGGACCGCAGCCCTTGTCTAGGACACGCAGTCCCATGAGACCGCAGCCTCAAATCCATGGCTAGGAAAACATAAACAAGTAATTCATCCAGCATACATGATCACCTAATAAATGTATAACATTCACATACATGATTATAAGATTAGAGTTATCTACCTCAACCTTGAATCCTTAACTCTGGACTGAAGTTGTTGGAATCAAAAAAATATCAGGGTCTGCCTAAAAATGTTTATCATCACTGTCAGTCCCTTATTTGAATCGCAAATAAACTTATTACGCGAATTAGTCTAAGGATTAATAATAATTATTAATCCCTTAATTTTCTCTCTAACTATAATAATTTAATTAATTTTTTTATAATTATTATTATTATTATTATTATTATTATTATTTTGAATAATAATAATAATAATAATAATAGTAGTAGTAGTAGGCTCCCCATCAACTATTGGTCACTATCACTATATCCTAAATATTAACATTTATATCAAATTTAGTCAAATATTTGACTTACAAAATCATCATTATAAATACATATATAAACAAATTTACGTAATTCCTGTACTACTTATATATTTTCAGCAACTTTTGCCATGACTCATGCTAGCACAGACATGTGACAGTATATATTTAAATGCAATTACACACACATATATTTTTATTATCATTTCTTTGATCTTATTCTTTTTTTTTTTTAAACAATCAGAAGCACTAAATCACACGACATTTACTTATGGCTTGTTTTCCTCCTACATTCCTTTTCCACACACATGCACACTTGTCCTATTTTGTCTTATATAAATGCAAACATGCTGAACACACACTTAATACCCACGGTTTTGAATGCACACACACACAACAACTCCTTACACCCACTACATATTCACAAAACTCACATCTTCTTCTTTCCTTTTTCATATACAGCAAGCTTTACAAGACTATGAGAGTTAAATATATGTATATATATATATATATATATATATCTGTCTTCACAGAGCTCTTTCTCTTCCTCATTCCCATAACCGAAAGCATGACAGCAAAAGACACATGGTTACAGCATTCTTTATGTTCAGTTTTTCTTATATTTTGAAAGTAAAAAGACCCGATAACTATAAGCTTATACCTGTCCAGATACTCCTTTGCAAAAACAATACCCATGCATATAAAGAAAACATGTACAGCAACAAGGGGAGTAATCCCGATGACAGCAAATAGGAACTAAAAGAAAACAATGACAGCATGTTTTTCTTCTCATACCATGTCCAGCGTTTTTTTTTTTTTTTATTCTTTTGTTTCAGTTTGGTTTGTTTTTAGATAGCTTTATATCAGACTCTTTTTAGATACCTTTACAGCTCAAAACGTGATAACACAAAACAAAACTTAAGTGCAAAGCAAGCACCTACAGCACCAAAAAAATATATTGACAGCCCCCTGTGTTGGCTCTTGGTTTCGGTTTCTGTTTTGGCGCATTTAGTTTAGGTTCTTTTTGATCTTATCCTAGCTATCTATGACTGAAAAACGAAGACAGAAAGGAGAATGAAGATCACCAAGCTTGCTGCTCCTACTCTGTTTTCAGCAATCTTAAACAGGGTAGAACTCCTCCAGCTACCTCTCACTCCACGGTCACTCTCTCTATCTCTCACTATGCGTGTCTGAGAGAATGAAAAATGAAAGGCAGAGGCATGTGTATATATATTTAGGGATCAATGATCCGGTCCAAGCAAGGAACCGTTGGTCCAAGAAACTACTTGCGTGTTGCTTGCTTTTCACCGTTCTTACGTAAGCGTGCGTGCCTAGCATGCACTTCCTTTCCTCTGACTTGCGTGCCTAGCATCTGTGCACTCCCTTTCCTTTGACCTTTGCGTGATTTGCTTATGGTTATGATTTTTCTGCTGCAATAAATGTAATCTGCTTCTTTTCTGATTTAGCTAATAATTGCATGGAGCTGCTGCCTTCTTAATATACAACTTTGGGCCAATAAAGAAAATGGGCTGAATGAATCACAACATATATTTCCTTCTCTGCTGTGCGTGTTGGGCCCATAAAGAATTACAACTAAATATTGGTGCTAGATAGATACAACACCATATATCAAAAAAAAAAAAAAAAAGATAGATACAACACCACGCATGCATACACTCCAAGCAGCACCACTAATTATATAATACATTATTATATATATATATATATATATATATATATATATATATATATATATATATATTATTTTCTTGAATAAATAGGCCCTAAATGCCATTTAATTTAGGCCAAACTCTCATAGTTAATCCCCTTTTAATATTTTGATATCTTCTAAAATAATATTTCATAATTTTTCCCAAGTCTAAAATGATTTTACTAATTATCTTAAGTTTTTCCTCATAATAAGTTTAAAACTTTGAATTATTACCAGTCTAATAGCCTTCTTATTTTAGTCTTATTTTGAAACTTCATGTCTCAAAATTTGAGATGTTACAGTTTAAATATAACATTTGTACATGTTAGAGAATAACGCTTTTGCCCATTAATTCTTTATTATTCATGCATAATTTTATTAATTCTTTAAAATATTATTCTTCTATTTTTTGTCATAAAAAACTATTTCAATTGATAAATCATAGTAAAAAATTAATAAATTTATTAAATTACAAAAATAGTGACACGGGGTTTAATATTATCAATCAAAATTTTAAATGAGTTAAATTGAAATTTTGAAATATTAGAGGATTATTTGTAACTAATCAAAATTAATGGGTTATCTGTAATTAGCCAAAGTTCAGGGGTTTTATAAAATTAATAATTTACATAAGATGTCACATGTCATCGGTTTATCTGATGCAACATTTTCCATTAAAAAAATAACCGTCAGTTAACGACAGGAGGTTAATAATAAAAATATAAAAGGTCAGGGGAATTAAGTTTAAACTTTAAAATGTCAGTAGGTTATATAAAACTAATCTAAAATTTAGGGGTTTGTATAATTTAGTCTTAAAAATTGATACAGTAAAACTATTTTTTTTTAATGTTTAGACTTATAAAATTTTGACAATACGTAGCGAAGAGTTATGATAATGTTATCAACTCTAATAAAGTTTTCCCCAAGAATTTAGTTTCTTTTTTATTTTTGCTAACAACAGGAATTTACTTTCATGCATAGAGTACTTTAATATTTCTTATGCATCTATATTTCATAGGAAAACGGGCAAACTTGTGAAAAGCATTTATCTGTCTTTTTCTCAAATTTTGTGCACTAATTTATTTAACAATGTTATTACCTTTTACTATTCAAAAGCAAAACGTTAATTATTATTCCCATTATATTTCAAAGTAACACTTCTCCAAATTATTACCCAGCCAGCTGCACAGTGACACTAAGAGTGGCTTAACCAAATACTGCCTCTTATACAAAAAAAAAAAAAAAAAAAAAAAAAAAAAAGAACATGAAACTTCTCTTACAAAGAATGAATGGAAAAGAAATTACGGTGTAATTCGATGAAAATATTGCTAAAAAAATCTCTCCTTGCGAGATTTATTTCCCAAAGAATTTGAAATTTGTTTAAATACCCATGTAACACATATATTTAGTAGGTCTAACTCTTTTTTCAGTTGTGTATAACATGTCTTCAATTATATGAAAAATAAAAAAATACTTGTACGTAAATGAAAGCATGTCGCATAAAGAGTTGTATATGTTGAAGATGGCAAGATGGAGCTCATTAGATACTTTTAAGTAATGAATGCTAGGCTAAAATATGCTTTTAGTCCTTTATATTTGTTTCAAGTATACTTTTGGTCCTTTAAGTTTGCAAATTGCACATTTAGTCATTTAATGTTAACACCGTTAGGTTAGTTTAACGGAAAATGCTGACATGACAAGCTCAAATGATGATTGTACAAAATTAAGTGATGACTGTGTAATTAAATATTATTAACATTAAATCTAAAATATGTGTAAATTGAAAAATTCTGAAAACTTGAAGCCCTAGATATCAAAACCTTGATTGTTATAAACTTGTGAAAAAAGAAGAAAATAAAATCTCTCAATATTCATTCTTTAACGGCTTCAACATATCAGATCCATAGTTTTGTGTGTATCTCCTCTACAGCCATAATTCCTTTTTGTTCATTCCTTTTAGTTCGGCTTTGTAACATCCCAAATTCCAGGTTCGAAAATCGTGTCGGTCGACACTTAGTTTTAGGAAAATCAACAGAGTTTGAGATGCTACAGCTTAAAGTACTACGGAAATAGATAGAGAGCGCTAAGATTCGGACAGTGAGTATCTGATATAGAATGCCCAGACATATGATGATGTCCCGACATAAGCTGATATATTAAATATCCCGAAGGAATATTCATGTGATACATCTTACAGAGATTAAATACAATTCTCTGATAAAGAAAATCTTAAACTAGACCTATGGCTTGGAACCTAACATCAGTTAATCAAACAATTTGACCAAGTCGGTGTTTAATCTAATGGGAGTCTCACCAACTCTATGGTGACTTGTGACAACCCACCGATGAACCCTTCCTTAGTTTAAGCACCAAATGGTTTGAAATAACTTTATTAGATTCTTGCCAGAAACTAAATCCTAATAACTTCTACCGACCTTCGTCTTTAACCACTGCCTCTTCACGGCTCTATCCACCGGCATCTTCTCTATCCTAGTTTCTTCCCTGTACTAGTCATTAAGACTGAGGTCCAATACCCATTGGACCTCAGGTAACAGTTAACCTTATACTCAAGTATAACAGTATGCATGATAGATATTCATTTACAATTCAGCATATAACTATACATAGCACACAACACATGTCATAGTTCATATCACAACAATACCTCTACATAGCACACAGCTCATGTAAGGTCCACATAGTTTGCACATAAACCAGTGCCACGCCCCGGAGCGTGTCCTCAGCGCTAGGAAAACATCTATACGGCATTACCAAGACTGTAACCCGTTTTCACATAATAGCTGAATGTATAAACAGTGACTTAAGACAGAGTCTTAATCACGGTGCATGACCCAAGACCCAGTCTTGTCCACGACTATATGAATCATCACATCACATATAGAGCATACAAGCAGCATAAGAGTTAGAGTTACAGTACGCGTCCATACCTTTCACCGGGTACTGTCAAACGTCTGACCTTTGGATCCGGCCCTGGACCTCCCGAATATCCTAACATATCACCATATCATTTAGAATAATATCCTAAGAGATATTTCCACCTTTATTTACTTCTCTACCCTTGGTGGATTTGTTATTTACAATTCTGCCCTTACATTTATTCAAAAACGCAGTGCAGTATTTTCTGGGCAGATTTTTCGGTAACTTTGGAAAATCATAATTAATTCTACAAAAATCATTTTGAGGTGCTGTAAAATTCCTCATGACCCTTGGCATGTCTATTTTCAAGGAAAAATATTCCCAGAACCTAGAACACCATGAATCATTCCTAGTTTTAAATTTTCTCAACGTTGCCCAGATTTTATTCCAGCAAAAATAGTTTAACTTCAAAAATTCATATCTCCTTGACCAGAGATCAAAAGGTTGCATATTTTATATATTTGGAAAGCCCTACATGTCTACTTTATTTCTGGAAAATTTCATGATTTTATAACTTCATTTGCTTCATAAAATCATAGCATCTTCTTCGCTGCCTGATAAGGACTTAAGAACCAAAAATTCTGCAACTCTTACAAATTTAATCTAAGGACTTCCAAACATCATTTCCTATCATGTTTTTACCTCTTCAGGCATTTTTCAATGCAATGAGGCCTAAAAACAAGTATAGGAATTTATTCTCTAATTTTCTAGATTAAACTAACATTTATACTAAGAACTTATAAAAACTAAAAACTAGAAATTTAAATGCTAGAACTTACCTCTTGAAGACTCTCCTTCTTGCTTCAAGATTCCTCCTCCCTCTCCTACTTAGAAATCACCTTTCTTGAAGTGTGATTTGGTGTGAAGAAAAATGAAGCATGAAGCCTCCTATTTATAGCCAACCATGAGTTAACTATCTAGCAACTTTAATTCCATTCTAACCATTGGATTTAACTTAACTAGGAAGCTTAAATCTTGACCTTACACCTCTTACAAAAAAATGTCACCTCCCTCCTTTTTTAGATTCATCTTTTCTCTTTCCTCCACTACACACGCACACATGCACAACACTTAGGCACACACACACTCACAACATACACATGTGCTCTTGTGATGTCATCTTGATAACATAATCAAGGCTTAGGTGTCATTGTTGACTTTTCAACACTAATTAGCAATTCTTAATTATCATGTTAATCAAGTGTTTACATGCTCCTTAATTATATTTTGCCATTAGCTAACTCAATTATATGAAGATTTAGACTTAATTACTTAAGATATTATTTCATTCTCTTTGGCTTTATTATTTTTAAATATAATTAGCCCTCTTTTAGTTTGTCTCTAATCATCTTGAAGAATTGTGCAACTAATCTCAATTAGTGCAAGCTTATTCTATTAAGGATATTTGTAATTTACTTAATATACCTCTTAATTATGCTAAATTAATTAGCAACACTCTTTATGTCAACCTTGACCCCCCATTGGTCATTAATATCAAATTAGGGGTTTCATATAATTAACTTTGGATATTCCCTTTTATTCATGTTTAAACAATCAACAATTAATTACTTATTTAATCACTTACTAATTGTTGACAATTTTCTTAATTAAGATTAATTATTTTCTCACAACTATTTTACTGAAATTGATAATTTATGCATTATGCAAAATATTAAAAATCATGGGGTCCAATATGGTCCCCTAATACTTTTTGATTTTTCTCCTTTAATTTTTCGAAGGTAATAATTTAATAAATTACCTAAATTAGGGACAATATTCTTCTCTATTTCAAATAAATATTTATTTGTCTCTTTATAATATTTTCAGGGTATTTTATAACCCATAAATATTTCAGGGACCTATTTGTAAATTATTTATTCTTAGGAGACATTGTCCTAATAAATTCAATACAAGGTGTTTGAGACCTCATATTCACCTATTTTCAATAGGTATTATTTGTCTAAATATATATTTAAATGTATTATAAAAATTAGGGTATTACAAGCTTCAACATTCATTCCTTTTTGTTCGACGCCTATCTTTTGAAAGATTAATAGTTTGGTGTGTATCTCCCCTGCAGTCACAATTTTGGTGCGTATTTCAATTTCTTTGTAGATTTGCTCCTTTTGTTTTGCTTTCTTGTATCTTTTCTCCTGAAAATATTTTTTTTTAACCATCAGGCAAGTATAAAAATTATAAACAGAAAGCTATATTAGAACATAGCCCTAGCGCCCCTCATTTGCTAAAAAGAAGTTCCATATGAACCTCAAAATCTATCATTGCAGCTTTGTTCATGTTTCTCGATCTCTCAATCGAAACCCTTCCATAGTTATAACATACTAATGCTCAAATCAAAAGTTGTTGTCTACATGATATTTCTAATTATAAACCAAAAGGCTTCCAACACAAACAATAATGAATCATTATGAAGTGAACAATTACGCACATCAAGTGGGTAATTGAGACATCTAAATTGGGTCCCAATCCAATGATTCTAATAGTTAATGACTATGTTAGGGAAACATGAAGGAAACATCAAAATTTGAATTGCAGACACAAACTACAAATATCAAACTGTTCAACCCCAGACACAATCCATGAACAAAATTTTTTTAATACCAATGAAGGAGATAGATGCATTAGGAATATGTTTCCATTACATAGGATATTAACAAATATGAGTGAATACAAGTGGGAGGCAGGAAACCTTTATAATACCAAAGAGGATTTTAAAGAAGCCATAACCTTATATGCTGTGCATATTGGAAAAAGCCTTAAGTTTATTAAAAATGATAAGGAAAGGATTAGAGTAAGGTGCAAGTTAGACTGTGATTGGAAAGCATACTGTGCAAAGTTAAAGGGAGAAAAAACATGGCAATTAAGGATGATCAATGACAAGCATACATGCAGCAGGGAGGTGAATAATAAATTGTTAAAATCTAAATGGCTGAGTGGGATATTCAAAAAACTGTGAAAGAAAATTCCAACTATAAATTAAAAGATACCATTGAAAGATCTAAAAGAAAGTGGAATGTAAATGTCTCCAAGGTAGTGGCTTCTATAGCAAAGAAAGAAGCATTGAATCACCTTCATGGGTCCTTCCAAGAACAATTTCGACGGTTGTATGACTATTGTCATGAGCTAAAAAGAACTAATCCTCACTCTACAGTGTTGTTAACAGTAGATAGGCCACTTGACTATGATGCAGAGCTTGATGTTTTGTTGCCATCTAGAAACATGCACTCCAAATTTGGAAGGTTGTATACATGCTTTGAGGCTTGTAAAAAGAGTTTCTTCACTTGCAGACCAATTATTGGATTGGATGTATGTTTTCTTAAAGGGCCATATAAATGCCAATTATCGGCCACTATCGGGAGAGATCCTAATAAGCAAATGCTCCCTATTGCTATTATTGTTGTAGAGGCAGAGACCAAAGATTCTTGGAGTTGGTTTCTATCTAATTTGATTGAAGACCTTGGTGGGACAAATAAATGCAAGTCCTATACCTTTATTACAGACCAACAAAAGGTAAAATTTCATTCTATCTACTTTTTTAACTTTGTATTTAACATATAGTATTTAAATATAATATTGTAATGATTTTATAGGGTTTTTTACCTACTTTTGATGAGCTCTTACCTGGAGTAGATCATCGATTTTGTGTTCGGCACCTATACAACAACTTTAGAAAGCGATTTCCAAGAATAAATCTAAAAGAAAAGATGTGGAAGGCAGCCAAAGCTACCTACCCGCAGGCATGTGAAAGAGCAATGAAGGATATTAAAAAAATTAATGATGATGCATTGATGACTTCCTAATTTTAATAGATTTGAGGTATATTTTGATATATTTAGGAAGTCATTAATACTAAATTAAAGAGATTTTCTTAAGATTTTAAGAGAAATCAAATTGAACACATCATTTGTGGGATTTCAATTTAAAATAAATGTTTTTGAGTTTAGAAAATAATAGTAATTAGAAGTTTTAAAAAGAAAAAAATATAATTATTTGTATTATTATTACTCATTATTATTATTACCCTTAGTATTATTATTTAGTTTTTCCCTTACTTTTCAAGATCATGTCATTGGCTAATGAATGGAATGGAATGAATTGGGCCAGGGAGCACGTGAATTTGGACTTTGGGCTGATGTTGAATGATTCAATAGAGCTGGGCCACCGAAATGCATTCAATTCAAGTGATTAAATGGAAAAAAAAAAAACGTACAAAGGAAATATGTGTGTGGCCCACAAATTAGAATGGATCAAGGAATGAATAGAAGGAGCTGGACTGGACGAGGCAAAAGGGAAGAGAAGGGGGCTGAATTAATAATTAAAAGAGGAGAGAGAGCAATTAAAAACGTGGGCCCATGGTCAGAATTGGATAGGGGATGAAAGACCTAATTGATAAAATAGAAAGAGGGCTGGTGGCGGCAAAAAAGGAGGGAGACGCAGAAACAGAGGGAGGATCACGCAGAAAAATAAGACAGAACCGGAGAACAGAACACGCAGCTGGGGAAATGAATTGAAGGAGCAGAACTGGATGAATCAATAAGAGGCCGAGAGCGAGATTGGAGATGAGCAGACGCAAGAAGCAGACACGACAGCTGGACCTCTTGGTTCTTGTTATTGGTTTTGTCCCGTTTTAAATTTCTTTTCATTCCCCATGCTCTAAATCTGAATATTAATCTTAGATTCTCTTATTCTTTTGACATGAGTAGCTAAACATTTTATTCTAGGATTCTTTTGAACTTTTGTATGGATTAATACTTGGATAATCCTCTCTCTTAGTAGATAAATATTTATATGTGTTGATTTTAATCTAAGTTTAATGCTTCTAAATGATTGGCCACCATTTAGATGATTTATTCACTTAGATTTGACTTGAGAAAGCTAACCTAGGTGTAGAACTTGATTGAAATCATGCTTGTCTTGAAATGGATAGTTTGTTGGTAAAATAGAGATATATTTATCAATCTTGCATTGTCACATTAAGGTTGTTGCTTAATATTGATTCTCATTAATTGTAGCAAGAGATTGTGCATTTTAATGAGAAGAGAAACTTGATTTTGACTTGAGAGAGCTTGTCAAGTATTTGTGAACCTTAGACTAACACATATATGTATGGAAATACTAAGAGAGAGGAAATTAATTCAATATTATGAAATGCAAAAAGGGGAAAAAGAATCCTAAGCTTTTATTAAATCTTTGAAAATCCAAAAAACATTTTCTTTTATTAATTTTTATTTTTAGGAATAGTTTTTAAATATTTTTATTTCTCATCAAAGCTTTGTTTTAACTCAACTTAAACGAAAGTGTAAAATCAAGGCCTAATCAAAGTTGTGAATACTAAGTCCTCGTGAGAACGATACTTTACTTATCACTTTATTACTTGCATAACTCATACACTTGCGAGGCGACACATGCATATAAGTATCTCATCAAAATTCCTCCCAAATTTTGGAGTAAATCTCGATTTTCCTTTGAACCAAAGTGTGATGTATTAGTAAATAATATGAGTGAAGCTTTCAATAATGTCATTCTTGATGCATGAGAAAAACCAATTGTGTCAAAGTTAGAGGATCTTAGGATTTATTTCATGAATAGGTGGGTTGCTAATAGAACTAAAATGAATAGCTTTCAAGGTTCAATTCTTCCAAATATTAAAAAGAGATTTGAAAGAGAGGCTAAAGATAGTGGTAGATGGTTACCTTCTTGGGCTAGAGATGAAAAGTTTGAGGTTTATGATGGACATGAGAGATTTACACTTGATCTAAATATTAAAGAATGTAGCTATAGAAAGTGGTTATTAACTGGCATCTCTTGTGCTCATAACATAAGTTGCATATATTGGTGGTCAAAGAACCCAGAAGATTATATATCCACTAGGGGTGTTCACAAAGCTCAAGGCCCGGTGCGCTCGCCCATGCCCAAGAAAAAATCCCCCAGCCCAACCAAAAAAAAAAAAGAGGCCTAAAAAAATTTGGACACAATTGGGTTGGGCATTTTGCGGGCAAGGCCAGGCATCGGCCAAGGTATGCCGCCCTACCCAATACTCTCTCTCTCTCTCTCTCTCTCTATATATATATATATATATATATATATTACATTTTTTATAATCTATTATCTTCAATTTTTTAACCCTTCCATTTTCTGATTCCATATGCTTCTTTCTTTTGACAATTTGGGGCCTTGATGCAACCTCTTGGAATTATGGATGATTGTCTTTTTAAATTTTTTGATGCCTTGTATTAGTGGATTATAGATGTTATTTAATTGTTCACTTATGGATATTAACTATTTGTTAAAATATATGATTGTCTTTTTAAATTCAAGACCCAAGTTGTAGAATTATGAATTTTATTTGTAGTTTGTAATATTATTTATTAGGCATGATTGAAGCTTTATATATATATATATATATATAAGGTGTGATAGGGTATAGCCACTTGGGCATGAAAGGCTCGCCCTACCTTACCCATTACCGTCCTGCCCAAAAATGTTAGGGCTTTTATCGGGTAAGGCTGGGCACTGGGTCTCATTTTGCTGCCCATTGATCTTTCGGGTAGGGCAACTGGCAAGGGTCTCGCCCTGCCCAGCTAATATCCACTTATTATAGGAAAGAGGCTTATCAAGCATGTTATGAACCTATCATTTTTCCTACAAATGGCGCCAACTTATGGACAACAATAGAATATCCAAATGTACTTCCACCAACATATAGAGAGACCATTGGTAGATCACGAATATCAAGAAAAATGATCCAAATAAAGAAAAGAAAGGAAAATCTAACATGAGTAGAACTGGTTTTGCAGTAAAATGTTCAAGTTGTGGTACTATCGGCCACAAAAAAAGAAGTTGTAGGGATTCAAGCAACACTAGAAGTCATGATATTCAACAAATACAAGAAACACTCAGCCTAGTGTATTGAATGTCATAATAAACACACAAAAATTGTGTGCAACCAAATGAGTTAAAATCTTCCACTTCAATTTATAAGCTTTGATTGGTTATAAACTTCCCTTTAGTAGTAACATAAATTTTGATGTAGGGAACATCAACTCATGAAGCTTGACTTGTTTGGAAATGCAGATGAGGCAAGTACAATTTTTGTAATTTGCGTTACACACTTTAATATATACAAATCATAATGTGGCTTGGCCAAATGCTTTTGTAACATCCCACTACCTCTAATACCAATTTTAACATCCCAGCACCTAGCTCTTGATATTGTCCATTTTAGGGCCCATCACCTCACGACTTTAAAACGCGTCAAGAGGTGAAGTTATCCAGACCCTTAAAAGGTTATAAAGCGTCTTTCATTCCCCTCCCTAGTCGATGTAGGACATAACACTCCAGTCACCTTTGGGTTGGTACATCAACCCACATCGACCCGAGTTTGGCTCTAATACCAATTGCAACATCCCACTTCTTCTAATACCAATTGTAACATCCCAGCATTTCACTCTTGATATTGTTCGCTTTAGGGCACATCGCCCGCGTCAAGAGGGGGATGTTGGAATGTTACAATTGGTATCAGAGGCAGTGAGATGTTACAATTAGTATCAGAGCTAGACTCGGGTAGATGTACCAACCCAAAGGTAGGTGAAGTGTTATATCCTACATCGGCTGGGGAAGGGAACGAAAGATGCTTTATAGCCTTCTAAGGGTCTAGATACCTCCACCTCTTGACGCGTTTTAAAGTCATGAGGGGCGATGGGTCCCAAACCGGACAATATCAAGAGCGAGGTGCTGGAATGTTACAATTGGTATCAAAGCTAGACTTGGGTCGATGTGGGTTGACGTACCAACCCAAAGGTGGGTGGAATGTTATGTCCTATATCGGCTGGGGAGGGGAACGAAAGACACCTTATAGCCTTCTAAGGGTCGGATACCTCCACCTCTTGACGCGTTTTAAAGCCGTGAGGGGCGATGGGCCCTAAAGCGGACAATATCAAGAGCGAGGTACTGAGATGTTGCAATTAGTATCAGAGGCAGTGGGATGTTACAGCTTTAATGTAGGAGACTTTAAGTCAGCCTTCTGTACAAACATCTTGGAAAAATGTGTCATGGCGTACTCCTAGTTCCCATCTCATACAAAGACCAAATGTGAAAAGCAAAATGACAATGGTAAGCAACACTCAAGCAACAACACCAAGCCAGCCAACTGATGCAACATCAAGTCAACCAAATGCTACAAGATAGAGCATTTATTCTTCTTGCTTTTGTCTCCAAGGAAGATCATGTTTTAATTTGGATTTATTTTACACTTACACTTTAGTCATCTTCTTCATGACAACTACTTTTACTATTTCAATTTCCTCTATGATCTTCTTATATTTCAGACGATAGAATGTCCCACAAGTTAAATTTTGGTACTTTGATTTTTGTCTTGAAAATATGTAATGCACCAGAATCTACTATAGGAAACTTGCAGACACTTTAAACATGTTGAGACCTATTAAATACATCAGTGAAGGGAACTTTCTCTTCATCGCTAACAAACATTTCACAATATAAACAAGAGACCAACATATATGGTTCAACAAATTTGCTTAGCAAAATGCTCTTAATACAATTATCTTCAAACCCAGCCCAATCATGCATCAAGCAATTAAAAGAGATCAAGTTGCTACAAGCAGGAGAGAAAAGCTAGAGAACAAATTTAATGAAAAATCAGTGAAAGAAAAATGAAGATCTCTTTGCTATCATTCTCAAGAGATCAATATGAATACATATTGAGTCTATATACTGTATTTCATATAAAGTATTGTTTAGTAGGCACTATTAAGAAAGTATTGCGGGCAATACAATTTCAAGTAGGAATAAATAGCCTTTTGAAAGTCAATAAATGTTAGTTCACCAGGGGCAAGGGTCACTAAAAATAATGCACTAAAATATACGAGGGGCAAGGGTCAAGTGAGTAATACTGACCTCATCATATCCAGTAAGCCACACTCAGGGGTTTTGATAATACTTGTCATACCTGCATAACAGGAAAAAGGCAGGTTTTTATAGATAGTTTCCACAATACGAATTGATTTCTAATATAAAACAGGTACCAAATGGACCACCATTATGATTTGTCAATTATACAAATATAACGTCACTGATCTTCCTGACATTAAAATGAATGAGTTTTAAGAGGAGAGGGGTGTTTGTATTAGATGGGGAGAATTGATTTTGAGCTGTAGCTAAATATGTGAGGGAGGTTGTCTTGTATAACATAAAAGTGATTATAAGGTTATCTAAACAGGCACTTAACAATTGAGAAGATTGACATTGAAACTGAACTTACATGATGCTAACATCATATGTTCGAGTTCAAAGAATATTATCATCATTAGGTTCTTGAGCTACTAGATAGGTGGACTGAAGAGTTGCAACCATTTGGCGTAACAGCAAACAAATGACACAGATCAGAACTATTATATCAATAACAAACAAAAAGCAATAAGAATAAACTATTTAACAAGAACCAAGCAAAAGAGAGCAAAGAAGTTATAAAAACTGAACAAAATTCATCATAGTTGAAAATTTGAATTAAGATTCACATTTATGTATGTCATGATCCAGTCATACAGTAACAGTGAAATTGTAAGATCTTTAATCTCAAGCCTTAACTTTGTGGACGATGTTGTCTTCCGCAACGGTTATCCCAGAGATGTGCTTCATATCTTCCCGTCCATCAATTTCTTCATCCATAAAAGAAAAGGGAATTATCAGAATAAAAAATTTATCAGAATCAGGAATTATTAGCGACTTTCTTCACCTTTAATGAACAATCTTGGTGATGGGTGACGTCTTCCACCTTGGAGACGGAATTCACAGAGAAAGCTTGAAAACCATCAACTAGCTTT
Source organism: Acacia confusa (assembly GCA_037074495.1). Lineage (NCBI taxonomy): Eukaryota > Viridiplantae > Streptophyta > Magnoliopsida > Fabales > Fabaceae > Acacia > Acacia confusa. Next base: position 5,661,300 of record CM073504.1, on the reverse strand, counting down.
AGATCTTGTGTATTGCCAAAGTGGAAGGAAGTTGCAGCTGTTTACAGGTAAATAAGCAATAGAAGTGGAGGTGAAGTTGCTGGGTTTGGATAGGCATGCGTGTGGTTGAGGTGGAGAAGACGATTGATTGCTTAGGTTTTTTTTTTTTTTTTACCAGATTTATTTTTATTTTAAAATATAAACATATTAAATTAAAGAATTAATATGTAAGCATGATTTGTCAGCATTAAAATGCACAGTCATCCCTTAAAATTGTTAAGTCAGCATTTTCCGTTAAACTAACCTAACGATATTAACATTAAAGGACTAAATGTGCACTTTACAAACTTAAAGGACCAAAAGTATACTTAAAGCAAACATAAAAGACTAAATATATACTTTAGTCTAAATTCTATAATAAAAATATAATTTTAGAAACTTTTCCTAAATTCAGAAAACTATATCAAAAAGTTGAGTCTGCTCAATATTCATAAGTTTCACTAATTATGGTAAAATCCTTGTGGAAGAAGGAGGGATGAGACCATATTGAATCCTTAACGAGCAGTTAGGTTTACTGCACATTATAACTTGCTTAGCCTTTCATTCTCATCTGTCAAACTCAACACGTTACCGTGTGCCTTTAAACAACATATTTATTCTACACTATGACCGAAAAAGCGACAGCCAATAAATAACCATATATATTTAAAATTGAACATAATACAAATTAATAAAATAATTAATCAGCCAGACGCTACTAGTAATAAATTAAGATTTGTTGACACGTGTATGATCTTTCCCTAATATATGTATTAAAGGACGCGTCTAGGCCTTTAAAATCGTTGTTCAGAACTGTCTCTCCGTAGAAGCAAAACCAACGAGGAAGAATTCAACCATGGCGAAACCCACATATGAAAGTCACAATGGCAGCCGGAAGCAGCCGTATAGGGTGGAGGAAGCGTTGTCTGAATGGGAGATAAACGCCGTGATGCAACTCATACAACTCAGCAGCGCCGATTCTTATTCCGATCATCACCAGGAAGATGATAATAGCAGCAATAACAGCTTCTCCTTCTTCAGCTCCAGCAAAGTCAATAGCCGCGAATCAGTTGGTGCGTCATCTTCCTCTTACTCCTCCGCGTCACCGGCGCCGGTGGCTGCAGTATTATTAACGGAGGCAGAAAGAGGAGAATTAGCACAAGAAGATCATGATGGTGGTGGCCGCTGCGGCAATGATCGGAGAGAGAAGGAACAACAGGTACCGATCTATTGTAGAGCTATATAGGGTTACGGTACGAACGACACTGTGTTGAAGTCCGTTTCCTTGTTAAGAAGAAGAAGAAGTACATGCATGTGAATATCATATGTGAGTTTTGAGAAAGTCGATAATCTCTTGCTTTTAATTTTTCTCTTCTAAACTACTGACATTTCATCATTACAATAATAATGTTTTTTAGGTGTTATGAACTAGATCTAATTTTGAGGAGCTTAATTGTATTCAGATCATTGCTTGGTTTGAATTACAAGATTATACTGATCACATTCTATTCAGAAAATGTATATCTTGGCTTGAGTTTGCAATCTAACCAACTTAATTAGCGCGTGCATACGTGTTGTTCAAAACTTTTCTTTGGCTTCTTTCACCAAAACCATAATTTTGATGGGTTTTAATGTGAAACTAAGACCATCTAAATACAGTGATATTTTTTGGGATACGACGCTGTATGATTTTCAAACGACGCATGAATAATAAAATGATAAAAGAAAATAAAATTCAATCCCCAAACTCTCTGTATATGTGGGTAAAATTATAATCAATTTGTGTACAAAGAATTTATTATGATTCATGAATGGCATACATTTTTTTCCCTTTCTTATTTATTCACTTTTAAAGGATATTGTTGAGGGTTAAAGTTCAAATATTCAACATGACGTTGTAATAAAATCAAATCATATGAAAAATAAAAATAATTGAGTATACAAAATGAACATCACGCTCTTGCGACTTTTTTATACTCATAATAGGAAATAACATGCATGGCATGCATACGGTGGCAGACCTACATTAGCGTTAATGTGGGCAAGTGCAGACACAAAATATATATAATTTAATGGAAATAAATGATAATGTGTGTAAGTAGTGGAGTGGTTGTTCAATTCTCTCCTCTTGCTCAATGTCACGGATTCGAACCTGACCTCACCTCAGTTTCTCTTTTTTTTTTCTTTTTCTATTTCCAGAGTTTTCGTTCCTTCTCTCCATCATTTTCATTCCCTCTCTCAGTCTCTCGGGATAATTTCATTCCCTCTCTCAGTCTCTCGGGATAATTGGAGAAATTGAAGTTTGAATAAAGAATAGCATACTTCTTCAAATTTTCTTCAGGAAATTACATCAACATCATCAGATTCAGCATCACCCATCTGCAACAGCAAATTTTCATTATCAAGGGCTGATCCTTGAGCTACTGCATCCAGGCTCTCCTCAAGAAGAGGAAGGTTGAGGTCCCAGTCAGAAAACACGATTTGCTAATTTTGAAAATCTCTAGCAGCCTCTTGGCTTTCCCTAGGTCCTGAGTTGCTCATATTAAAAATAAGCTCTCGGTAATGCAAATCCTAGCTGCCTTAATCATCCATAAAAGTGCACTATCGTGAGTCAAGTGAAGAGCTAGAAGAGTCTTGTAGGAAGACGAGGGGAGCAGAAAGGGAAGCAGAAGAGAGAGATTAATAATAATGGCAAGTTCAAAGTTTCCATGTGTGAATGTATTTCAATTGAGAATACAAACTTGGCCTTCCTTTTCTGTTTTCACGCAATTTGGGAAATAGCTTTTTTTTGGCCGTTTCCATGCTCTTTCTCTCTCCATTTTCTTCTTTCAATTATTTATTATGGTATGTTTCTATCTATCCATCTATGCCCGCTGCTGCTTGATCTCCCGCGCTAAGTTTGCTCTAACTTTAATTGAAAATATATGCAGAGGGTAAATGGAAGATAATACTGTGATTGTGACTACTGATTGTCTTGTTGTGTGTAGAAGAAAGTACTGTGATTTACTCTAAGTTTGGCTAATTGTTTATATTCTTTTATTTTTTAATGCATTTAAAACTTTACTTTAAAAAAAAATTTGGGGGCGCTGCTGATAAATCCCCATTTTCATATATTTTATCTCATCTTATTCATTTATTTTGGGATTATTTTAGGCTAATTTGGATATATTAGATAATATTTAGATTGTTAGCCAATTTTAGGAGATAATATAAATCAGAATTAATTATAAGATTATTGGGCTTAAATTATTAATATTCTGATTAATATTTTGTAATCGAATAATATTTCTAAATATATGACAGATCACTAGTTTATTTAATTTTTGCAAGACAGGAAAAAACATATTAGAATATTTTACGATGATGCAAAATTGACTTAAGAAGCTAAAAGGAAATCCAATGGTGAAATTTTATTGGGCTACTTGAATTTTATTGGGCTCAAGTTAATACCCTAAAAGCCCTCTCTTCCTTATCTTTAATTAACCTAGCACCCAGCCGCAAAAAGATGACAACGCCGCGAGAGAGGAGATCATTAGGACGTTGAGAAAGCTACAGACCGAGACGAAGAGAAATTAAAGCAAGAAAGAGATGCAGCAGCTACAGGGGTCCTCTCCAATTGATTCATTAATTGATTATTTGATTCATTCTTCTCCACGTCTCATCATCAATTCTTAGCTTGATCTCCACTACGGGACCCACGCCTTTTGATCAATTACTATTCCACAAATTATGTACATGGCAGTGACGTTTTTAGAGCTTGGTGAGGAGAATAATTCTATGGAAGCTTAAGCTCTTGGGGAGGCAACTTGAGAAGAGCATGGAGGAGGTTAGAGCCTAGAGCTTACACATGAAGAGTTGAAGACTACAAGGGAGTGTCTTTCTTTTTATCTTTTTAATTCAAACTTGAGATTATTTAGTTTTAAAGGATTTCAAGTTGTATTAATTGAGAATAATCTAGTTTTAGATTGTAAACTTATTTCTTTTGGATTAGACTGATAATTTAAAGTTTTATGCTTACTATTGGACTTTGGTTTGCAACCTTTGGATTGTCAATTAAATTAATAATTGAGTTTTTGTTATTAATTTAATTATTAATTTGGTTTATCATCTTAATTCTTTAATTGGGTTAATAAATTATCTGGTTGTTCAATTAGATAATTGTAAACAAGATTTCCAATATTATTTTGTGATTGGTTTTTAATGGGTTTAGTTAGCCACCGCTTATTCCATTATGGGTTTTTTAGTGGAATATGTGTTATTGAGCTAGAGGGTTTCTCGTGTTCAATTGGGTAAATAAATTCATTAATCTCTTTTTGGTCTAATTAATTGATTTAGGCTAAAAAAGTTAACTCCATGCAAATCCTAAGTTGTCCCCTTCATCATCAAAATTGAATTAGATCTTTGTTATTTTACTCACTTTTAATCAATCTTCCCATTAGGATTTTAATTCTTCTCTCATAAGAAAAGCCCCCCAAAAATTGCATTCAAATTCATATAGATTAGTTTCATTTTCATATAGGTTTTAGAGTCAATTGCATCAGTATATTTAGTTAATTAGTTGCATATAGGTAGTAGTGTTTGCATTATAGTTTAGGTCCATTCACATTCTTTTACATCTTTTCATCACCTAAATTTGACCTAAAGAAAACCCATAACTTGTTTCTTGGGAAAATGACCTAGGTTGACCCTAAACTACATAATTAATTATGACCTAGTTTAATTGATCGCTTTAACGACAAAAGTGGCTCGATCAACTGCCCCTGAACCCCAAATCACACTACTAATTTTGCACCCATAAATTTTAAATCCTAGGTCCGCCACTGCATGTATATATGTCATAGTTTGATTAATTAACTATCTGAGATTGCAAAGAAGTGTTGATAAAAAGTGATGAGTGGAAAGCAGAGAATTAAGCAGAAAGGCACGTCGCATATATTATATACTACAATTAATTAGAGTCAATGTACATGCAATATACATACACCTTTGTGACGCGCCTAATTCTATATCCATTCTGCTATCAATTTATGTTCCTATATGTCTTATTAAACTACTCGGCGTGTAATTATTAGAGTGACGACATTTACATATCAGAGTAATTTCACAACAGAGAGTATGCATAGCGTTTGGATAATGAGTAACTAATAACATATGCCTCGATATATGCTGGTTAATTTAAATTCCCGGAGGAATATACGCGTGATACAATTAAAAATATAAAAATAGTTAGGGTTAATCCTTTTAGAAGATATTGGTTGTACATTTATCACAAATTAATATTAGTCGAATAATTAGTATTTACAATCCCAAAATATAAGACTATAAAATTTTCTTAAATAAATCCTTTCTTTTGGGGTCTTCATCAACTACTCCAACTGCAACATCTTACTTCCCGATCCAGTACTTAGTCCTGAATCTTTAGGTATGTCTGAGATCCAATGATCAATTGAATCCCAAGATAACAATTAATCTCATATCCAAAGTGTAAGTCTTACATGACAAATATTTCATATATTGCAGAATAAAAGAAAGTATTCAAGAAACGCACCACAACCAGACTACAATAGCACATGCACATGTAACGTTAACGGCGAAAGTACACACAAGTGCTAATTACGCATGTCCTAGACATAGATCCTCAATGCTAGAAAAACAAGTATGCAACATTATTATATAAAATAATAATCTACAGCCAGGTGAATAAAACGCATGACTAGGGTATACAAACCTGGTCACGAATCCACAAGACATATATAAAAAGAGAGAAGAGAGAAAGAGGTGTAAATGCAAAGTGATAAAGGCATGAGAGAGAAAAAGTGCACCATTTCATAAATAAAGGCAAACATAGAAAAATTTATCCATTTACTAATTTTTTTAATTTGCAAGAATGTGTTACAAGTGACTTATATATAGACACTAAGTGGTACCACCTATATACAAGTCACACTTAACCAAAAATTTGTTTAAAATATAATTCACTTATAAGATAATAAATGAGGTTTTGTCAATTTTACTCCTATTGTCTTATATTAATGAATACATAGAGGGAAAAAAAAGGCATGTGAGAGAAAAGTGCATTATTTCATAAATAAAGAAAAATTTGAAAAAAAAAATTGTTCATTTATACTTTTTCGTGGTTTGGAAGAAGTGTTACAAGTAGCTTATAAATAGGGACTGTGTCGTAAACTAGTTATCCAAAATTTTCAAGGTTGATCAGCATATTCGACAGCTGCTGCGTGTGTGTGTAAAGACTAAAAAGCAATTGGAAGATGAATGAAAGAATTAATGTGTGTGTGTGTGTGTAAGAAACAATAAGAGATTTTTTGCCCCTATAAGAGATCAAAAGGTTTGATGTGATAATCTTCAAAAATTAGTTACTGAGGCTAGAGATTCAAAAAATTGTTTACATATATGAGTTGTAGAGCTTTCTTATTTAGGAAAATCCTAAAAAAAATACCACTTAAATTTAAAAATCTCAAATAAGTAATTTCTCAATAAAATGAATTGTCAATTGTTTTACTAATTTTATTAATCCTATTACTTGTTGTCAATATGATTTTAAAGTCTTTCTTATTTTCTATCATATTCCCTTTTTACTGTGAGTTTTAGCGAAAGTAAAGTAGGAAGGAAAAGTTAATCATAAATTGTACTTTAAACAAAGCGATGTAGGGAGAGAACGAACTAGAGAACCTAATTAAACTCAATTCTTATATAGGGCTTGGCCTTTATAATCCTAATATTATGCAAATATCCTGAATGGTATTTACACACAAGTAGGCCTGAGAAAGGTTTTGAAGATCTCTGGTATACATATATACTACTTCATGGATCACGTTTATATAATTATTATTAAAAAAATACATTTTTTTTGTATTTTTTAAACAATAAGAACACGAGGATATTTTATTTTGACTGCCACTCCAAAAATTCCTGTACTCATCACATGGAAAAGTTTCGTTGACTTGAAAAAACCGATCTAAGTAAACGATGTCTAAGTTTTTCCGACCAACTTTTCGATTTTTTTTTTTTAAAAAAATCGATTTCCAAAGAGAATAAGCATTCTTAATTAATTCACGCTGCTTACTATATATTTTGATGCTTCAGAAAGTTCTGACAAAGTTCTTCGAATAACATTTAAAAATTCCAATTATTATTATAATGAGGAGAAAATTTAGGTTAAGTTACTAATATCCAGTAGATTGAGTTCATACCTAAAAAGTGTCTGAATTTCATGTGAAGTTTATAAGTGTACATACTCATTTTAATAATTAATAATAACGAAATAACAAGTGTCTACATTTTACAAGTGCATGTAAGTATTTTAAGAAGTTTCGATGTGAGGTTCGGCACAAATTCAACAATTTAAGTGGCAAAAATTTTCTAAAACATAAATAAGTGAAAATAATAAATTCATCAAGTACGCCTTTAAGTAACTAAAAATAAATTAATAGAAGCATCCAGTATGATGTCTGTAAGAGTGACATTAGAAGTGGCGCAATTATTCATCATAATGCTCCCTTTTCAAATGAATAGTATCAAATCGTAATTATTTGTTATATCCGTTTGGTAATTTTTAGTGGGGAAAATAATAAAAAAAATTTAAAAATAACAACAGACATAATGATATTTTAAATATTCATAATATTAGAAAGGTGTGAGTACCTGATTTTTTTTCCCTTTAAAATTAAAAGGAAATGACACAAATGCCTCAATGTGTATATTTTTTCTAAAAAATATTACCCCGCCAGTGACCTCCCTTATCGGCGTTAGAGCTTCGGTTGTAACATCCCATTTAAAACAGCGGATTTGTTTTTTTAAAACAATAATCAAAGTAGAGCGTTTTAGCAAGCAAGTAACTGAACCTTAGAGATATATAACCATAATGTAATTGTACTAGTACAGTCATCTAATATCCAAACGAAAGTAAATACATAAACTAGAAACATAAAAACTCCTTCTTGAATCCTACACCGGCCGCTTGCCCCTATCTTCAACCCTTGGTCCTCCCGATCCTGAAACTACAGCTAAGATCCAATTCCCATTTGGATCTCAGGTAACGGTTAACCTTATGCTCAAATAAAATAATATATAAGCAACAGATATTCATAATAACATAACAGCATATCAGTACAAAAGCTCACAGCAGATGCATGATCACAACATTGACAAAACATAAGCAAAAAGCAGTATGTAAAGTCCCACAGTATGTCTGCACATAACCAGTGCCACAACGACCCATCGTGTCCTCAGCGCTAGGAAAACTCAACGGTGTTATCAAGACTATAACCCGTATAAAGTTGTATGTATAACTGACGACCCTAAGCAGAGCCTCAGTATATGAACGTATCTATCACATATATGTATATGAGTAGCATAGAGTTAGGGTTACAGTACGCGTTCATACCTCCGTTGATGATATCTGGTACTTTCGTTGAAAAACAGTACATTTGACGGCGGTACAATAGCGGAAACAGCGGTTCGTGATTTCAGATATCCCATAAGGATAATATCACAGTTATGAATATTTAATATCATAATAGGCATTTTAGGTACAAATTACCATTTTGCCCCTAGTTTGATTAATTGATGGAATTTCGCCAAAACTTCGCTATTTTGACTCTAATCTTTCAGAATTTTGACATATCTCTTCCTCCAATATATTTTTGAAATAAATATCATATTTATTCCTAAAACTTGATATCTAAGCTAACTTGAAAGATTAGAGATTGCTCTAGCATTTCTACTATAACTACTGAAAGAACTACTTAAACTAAAGATTAAGGACCGAAGAACTTACCTTGAGCTTTGCTATAAATTTCCCAGGACTCCTCCTTCTACTTTCTCTAACAAATTTTTGGTTTCTAGAAGAGGAATGGTATGAAGAATTTGAAAGGAGTTGAGGGCTATTTATAGAAGAATTTTGGTTACTATTCATGCTTTATCAGATGGATTCTGGATCATAGGATTTAAGGTTGATGATGTGGCGCGATCTTGGCCATTCATCTCTTTTGGCCGACCTCCCCCCATAGAAAGACAAAAATGATGACATCATCATGCATCATCTTCTTGCTTTATCTGATATAGTTCCCTGTTCGGTGTCCCAATCGCGTAATCCTTGGAAATCTCAAAATTCCAGAAGCAAAGGCCCGAAGATCTTTTCTTTCTCTTTTAAGATACTTGGGTTATCTAAATTTTTTATCTCATTAAGGACATTTCGTTCCCTGCCGAACATTTTTGGACAACCGTTGTCGGTTTCGGAAATAACGTCGGACAGCATCAACTTCTAGATAAAAATCTACTGATTAATAATATACTCTGGTTTTTACCAACTTATTCCCGGATTCCAGTTTATGAATTATTTTCCATCGGTTCTCATTTCCACTATTTGTTCTAATTCCGCAAAATATCTTCTTGGCCTTATCTCATGATCACTCCGTCGGTTATGGAAATGACTTTGGAGACAGCCTACTTTGAGATAAAAATTCACTTGTCTATAATATACTCTGACTCTAGAAACTTAGTTCATGGTTTTCTAGGTAGCATTTTATTTCTATCCGTGGTCATTTATCCTATTTGTTTTTCACAATTATAATATTATTAAATTACAAAATATCTTAGATATTTTTTCTTAATTTCCATTTCATTTTTTCTTTATTTTTCTTGGCCAAATTTTCGGCCCTTATTAATAAATAATTATATTTATTTTATTTTTCATATTTCCTAAATTTTAATAATCTTATAAAATTCCCAAAAATTACTTAATTAATCCCTCACTAATTGTTGATAATTTTCTTAATTAAGATTAATCATTTTCTCACAACTATTTTATTGACATTAATAATTTATGCTCCATGTATAATATTAAAAATCATGGGGTCTAATATGGTCCCCAGAATACTTTTTAATTTTCCATTCTTCCATTTTCAAATGAGATAATTTAATAAATTGTCTAAATTAGGGACAATATTCCTTCTAATTTTTATAATTATTTTACTGCTCTTTAGGATTTATCATCATATTCTTAGGATGTTTTATGTCCCTAAAATGCATTTTTATGCTTTTTGGCTCCGAACTCCATTTAATCCTCTTAGTATTTTCCTTTGAAAATAAAATAATTATCTCATACTTTAAGACCATATTTATCGTAAATAGCCATTATATTAATATATTATAATATTCTGGACAACAATTATCCGGGTATTACATCGGTGGCCAACCAACAATGCTCTTTAATATATGATATGCAAACAACTATATATCATCTAACTCTTTATCTTTGACTCAAGATTATTCATAAGTTTTATCTGTCTTTTCTCATATTTTGTGTATTTATTTATTTAACAATGTTATTACTTAGTTTCTTACTTTTCAAGCAACCAGTTAATTATTATTACTATTATATTTTAAAGTAATATTTCTTTAAATTATTGTTCAACAAGTAGTGACACAAAAGTAGCTTAATCAGATATTGCCTGGTTTCAAAATCAAGAAAATTCTCTTACTATGATTGGAAAAAATTGCTGAAAAATCTCACGTGGCAAGATTTACTGCCGACCAATTAAAGTGCTCGAAATTTATTTAAAGACATTTGTACAACCTATTTTTAGCATGTGCAAATTTTTTTTGAGTGATATATAACATATCTCTAATAATGTGGAAAACAAAAAAGATACACCTGTACATATATATAGCTGAAAATAAGAAGTGTTGCATTTGTTACTATTCAATGCTCATAATATTCATTAATTCTTGTGGAAGAAGGAGGAATGAGAGCAATGAAGTTCGTTTACTTAGCTTGCATTCTTATTTGTAAAACTCAACACGTTACCGGGTGACTTAAATAACATATTCCACACTTTGTCCAAAAGAAAAAAGCCAATAAAAAACAAATGGAAACATATAATATTACAATACATTATTATTTAAAACTGATAAAAATTAATAAAAGAATAGGACAATCGCACCAAGTTCTAATTAAGGAAAATCATATTAGAACAGCCTTATAGCTTGTCAAATAGTGTCTTTTTTCATTTCTCGTTGACAATATATGAAACTTTTTTTGATATCGTGATATTTCCTAAAGGTAAGGTGTGTTTGGTTTAAGGGGAGAATGAGAAAAGAAGGGAATTGACCAAATTGCCATTAATGAAGAGAATATTTTTTTTTGGTTGAGAGTATATTTTATAAATATTAAAAAATTTCTATGGGTTTTTTTGTAAAAAAGAGGGTAAAAGTTTTCTCTCCCCCCTCCCCTCCCTCAAACCAAACTGGCTCTTAAATTCCTCTAAATATATTGACACGTGTAGGATCTTGCCTTTTATATATATATATATATATTAAAGGACGCGTCTAAATGGTTTATTCACGATCGTCTCTCCTTGGAAGCAAAACCAATGACGAAGAATTCAACAATACCGAAACCCATAACTGCAGTTGCATGCGAGAGTCACAATAGCAGCCGGAAACAGCCATATACGGCGGAGAAGGCACTCTCTGAATCGGAGATAAACGCTGTTATACAACTCATTCAACTCAGCAGCAGCGCCGATTATTGTTCCGATCATCATACAGATCACCACCGGGAAGATGATAATAGCAGCTTCTCGTTCAGCTTCAGCAAATCAATTGATGCAGCATCTTCCTCCTACTCATCGTCGTCGTCGTCGGTGGCTGCAGTATTATTAAGGGAAGCAGGAAAAGGAGAATTAGCACAAGAAGATCACAGCTACCACGGCGGCGGCGATGATCGAAGCAATTTCGGAGAAAGAAGAAACGAAAGGTACAGATCCATGATAGAGTTATATAGGGTTACGGACGAGACTGTGTTGAAGAAGAAGAATGCGTGCTTGATCAGAAACGACTACGATCGATCGAAGCTTCAAATTTCTGAAAGAAATTGATTGATATGGAGCTGGATCAGCACAAAGCACATGTGAATATTAGATGTGAGTTTTGTGGTGATCGATGGTCTCTTGCTTTTAATTTGTCTCTTCCAAATTGACATTTCATTACAAATTTTCTGACTGAATAATCCATGGTGTTGCTAATTTCCCACGGAATTTCCGTCGCCATTCCATCTGAAATTACTGATAGATCTTATTCTGTCGGTAATTCTAGTGGAGTAGTATCATCCCCCTTCAATTTTGGGCTCTTCTCAAATGATTTTTTTTTTTGGTGGTTCTTTTGTTCATTAAATTATACATAAAATGAAATTGAGTAACATTTTAATATCTCACGGATAAAAAATGAAGTTGTCTTCAATTTTTTAGGATGTTTCAAATATTTAAGATTTCACTTCCTTTTTGTCAATGGGGGCATTAATATTGAAATGTAGGATCTGGAAACTTAATCAAAAGAGTTTTGGGTTTTCATTAATGGCGAAGAAAGGCCTTTTCCTTTGTTTTTACTTATTGAAGGAGAGAGAAACTAATTAAGGCATAACTACGATTGACCAGAACCAAATATAACGTCCTCTTCTTGCTTAAGGCTTTAAGCTAGCTAGCTGATATTATATTTTTTGAAAATCCAACTTCAAGGTTTGAACTGTACCTCTAGAAATACAGTCCTATTTTTGTTTTACAACCATACCACTACTACAAGAAATGAATTATACATACCTAAAATATATCTATTTTTTTTAAGGGAAGTAAAAAACAAAAAAGAACACTAAAAGTTTATTATTAGCGTACCTTTCTAAAATTAAGTTGTTAAAAAATCTACTTTTAGCGTTCCAATTTGAAAAGGGCCATAAAAAAAGCCCTGCTTTTAACTCCAACAGCACTACTTTTGGAGTTCCTTTTGAAATTGAGACGTTAGCATCCAATTTTAAATTGGAACACCGAAAGGGTGAAAAAAAACATCCATTTTGACTTGTGCTCTATCCTCACATACACTATGTGGCAAGATCTGTTAGCTTCTACTACACTGGTTTCATCACTAATCACTTTCTTACTCAAATCAAGCAATGGAACCATAATCACGACGAGAACCCAATTTCTCAGCCTCCTATAACAACTAATTGTTGTTCGAGATCTGGATTCGAAACCTAAGGCTAACACACAAGACGAGATCTTCAGGTTTTCTAGTTTGGAATCACTGAGGCAACATTGGCTTCGATCTCAGGCAAGTGGTTCTCGAAATAAACCCTTGTTCAAGCACCGAAAGTCCAAGGACGGAGTCAAAATTGCAAAGATGGAGCGGGTTTGTGCTTTGTTCTCATTCTGTCTCTCTAACTTTTTCCAAGTTCTCCTTCCTCTGTTTTGAAGTCTGGTACTATTCTTAAATGCCAGAGTTCTTTCATCTCACCATTAAAAGAAGAAGGAGAATACTTCAGCCGATCGTTTACCTGTGGTTCCTCATATCTGTGCCTCTAGGTCCTCAGATATATGCCTCTAGGTCCTCAGATATATGCCTCCAAGTCCTCAGGTATGTGCCTCAACTGGATGCTTCTTTCACACGTTGCAGTGGCCAACAGAGCTTTCTCAAAATGAGTTGTTGTCGAAAACAAATGGAAGAGAAGGATCCTAGACAAAACCTCGCTCTTTTTCCGGTAGCACTCTCATGTCTCATCTTTTTCTCACCGACAGCACGGCGTTTCTCCGGCAAAAACTACACTTACTTCAAATCTATCCGATGACAACGCCTTCCGTCGTAGGTTATATCCTCTGATCCATGATGATGCTTTCTCTAGAAGACATTGGAAGGTTCCTGGATCTCAAGTCAATTGGAATATGACAAGGAGTATTCGAGCTATGATCAGCAATAGTGGTGGCAAGACAGCTTCACATCTTCTTTCACAACTGCTTTGTCTAGGGTTGTGACGCCTCCATCTTTTTTGGACGCCATCACTCCTAGCAACCAGAATTTGTTATAAAAAAAAAAAAAAAACTTACACCTTCTATTTTAAAAAAAGGACACCGTCAGCGTCTTATGCCGGCGTTTTTTTCAATGGACGTTATTCCCAAACTTTACTACGTCATTCACATAAGCATCACCAGTAAAGAACATATAAATGACCTAAAAACAAACATTACAATTGGTTTTCTGTAGTAGCATATGTATGTTTTTTTACCCCTTTTCAAATGCATGAATCTGATTTTTCAAACTCTCCATATACAGAAAACCAAAGGATCAAGTTACTTGTTTGCAGGTACAGTGCTATATATATATATTCAAGGGTTGATTATAATTCATATGGCATATCTTTTTTATCCTTTCTTTTTTCTTCACTTTCAAAGGATATTGTTAGCGCATAAAGTTCAAATATATATTTTTTTTATGTAAGATTTTTTTTACCTGAATAATTTTTTAAGTAAGATGAAGTTATAATAATAAAAAATGATATGAAAAATATAAAATAAAAAATTGAATTTCACAACATCTTGCGACTTTTTTGTATTCAGAATAGAAACATGCATGCATGTCGTAGTCTGATTGTTTAACGATCTTATACTAAAAATTTTGAGAAGGATGACTTTTGATCATCAGAAGTGAATTAGTGGAAAGCAGGAAAAATAGAAAACTGTGCGGTGGGTCTCATAATTATAAGTAGAAAAGTAGCATTTTTTTTTTTTTTGGCCCACAGAAAATTAGCATATATACGAAGGTTAATTAAAGTCAATAAACATTCAATACACACCATCACAGTATTATGAACTCAATCATATTCTTACCATCAACAGAGATATACTACGTACCTCCTCCAATCCTTTGTATAAGACAATTATTTTTTTGAGCGATTAAAGAATTTATGTATCATTCATTATATATTAATTTATAGGGCAGATAAAATAGTTTGAAGAAAAATAATAAATATAAGTATTTTAAAATAATTTATTTAGTTTTCTCAATCTCCCTAAAATTGTCAACTTATTCTTTATTGTCTTAGAACTGCCTTTATCAGTTTCTATTGGTTTTGTTAGATGTTTGTTGCTGTTTACTACCACGATTTAATCAGGAGCATACTGATGGTATGTTTTATTCTTGTATATACATAACCATAATTAATCTATAATTCCTTATATTTTTCACCATTTATTATACTTAGTTTTTTTCAATAAAACATAAAACTTATGCAAATATTGAATAAAACTTATTTAGCTTGATACTCTCTCTCTCTCTCTCTCTCTCTCTCTCTGTGTCTCTGTGGGTATAGATTTTTTTAAATACTAAGAAAACTCTCAAATAGGTTTTAGAAGTCTTTTTTAGCATGTCGAAATAAAACTCTTCACATATATACCTTATAAATTATAGAAGCACTTTTAAAAAGCTAAATCAAACAAGCAAGACTGGAATTGGTGGTTCTTGCCTCCTTGAGGTGGATAGTGAAGGTGAGCATGCAGAATAGAGTAAGGTGGTAGCTTGATTGGGGAATGGAGTACAAAAATATTGTCGTCTAATAAGCATAGAAATATATTATGTCAAGTAAGGTCCGGCTTTAACTAAATAGACTTGAACTTATAATAGGGGTAAAAAGTTTGAGCTTGCATGTTAGGGTCTTTTTTAGGTTTAGGTTTGAGCCTTCGTAAAACCTAATTAAGTTTAAAGCCTTTTCAAATGCCTACTTACAATGTAAACCTTTAAAATAGCCTTATATTACAAGCCTTGAAGGTTATAAGTGGACTTTGTACACTTTGAATTTAGAATATAAGAATTAAAGAAATAAATGTTGTGTTATTTATATGACATAGATATAATTGCATTTATTTAATATGTAAACATATCAGATCTTAACAAAATAAACATGACTTATTTAAACATTTAGGTCTTTAAACAGATTTTGGTCTGGTCTTTTTAACAAACAAATCAGGCCAGGTCAAACCTAAACAAGCTAGGCTACAAACTACCTATTATATGGCCTATTTTCACCCCTACGTCATAGTATTTGAAAATGAAGCTTACGGCCTTTGACCTTCCATTATTTTTTATCCTTTTCAATAAAAATTAAAACTCATTGAAATAATTAATAAAACTTATTTACCTTAATATACTCTTTCTTTCTTTTCTTTTCTTTTTTTCTTTTTTCCCTTTACCTAAATCAGTTTTAGCGCATTCCCTTTGTTTTCTTTCTTTCTTTTTAGTAGGTTAGAGTATCCCCCGCCAGTGGTCAGCCGAAAAGGTTTCAATACTGGTTAGGAGACCCTCTAAACACATTAAGGATTGAACCTTAAATAACCTAATTAAGTGTCAAATATGCCTAGCCTCATAATTCATTCCTGTTGTTTATGGAAATCATGATGGTATTAAGATCATGGGTTACAAGGGCCAAGCCCATATAAGAATATTGGGTTTAGATGTCAACAATCCTTCTACTTCTACTGCTCCTAAATAAAAGATTTAGTTGACTTTTTTTTATAGATTAAAGAAATTAAATAAGTTACTTAATCATATTATATATTGTATATAATTAAATGGGTTAAGATATAAAAATACACATGATTTTTTTTTCCAGAAGTGTCCAGCACCACGTGTTTTTTTTTTTTTAGCAAAAATACACACGTGGTTACCATTTTAGAGCAAAAGTCACATCTCACTATTATGTTACTGTTCACTTCATATCTTTCTCTCTCATTACGGTAAACAGTAACATAACAGTGGGATGTGACTCTTACTCCAAAATGATAACCACGTGTGTATTTTTGCTCCAAAAAAAAGCACATAATCCTGGGCGCTCCTTAAAAGAAAATAAAATAAAATAAAAACTCACTTATATTTTTACACCTTAACCCTTATTAAATTATATATCAATAGTAAAATAAATTAATTTAGAAAAAAAAAATAAATATAAATATTTTAAAATAATTTAATTAACTTCATTAATCTCTCCAAAAAAAGATATATAAACCAATATTATTCCAGCTCCCAGCTTGGATGTCAGTATTGTGTGTGTATCTAATATCCGCCAATATTATTCATAAAACACCATAAGACACTCTCATCGAGTTCGTATCTAGCATCAACTCAGATTATCATACTACATGGTCAATGCGGTTGTCTTTGATGAAGCCGAGAAGAGTATCAACCTATATTTCATTGATTGAAAATTATGCAAATGTATTTCAAGCATCATTATTGTAATTATTTAATTTAATTGAAATACAAATTTATTAAACAAGTTATACAATGTCTGAATCCACCTGAAAATCTCCACATGATAATACAAAACTAGTTTTGAATAAATTCACCACTCCAAAAACATTAAGAGAGAGAGAGAGAGAGAGAGAGAGAGAATAAAAAAAGGAAAACTAGTTTTGAATAAATCCACCACTCCAAAAACATTAGAGAGAGAGAGAGAGCGTAAAAAAACTAAAAAGGAAAACATGCCTTTTTCCAGAGGGATCTCTACGGCCAAAAAAACAAAGAAAAATCCATATTTTATATCCTGAGAGAGATCAACAATGAAATAAAGAAAGTCCATCTCACTTTTTCTTTAGCACAAGAAATTTACACGTGAGATCCTGACTAAATTCAACAATTCAATGGGCAAAAATTTTCTAGAGCAGAAACAAGTGTTAAAAATTGATCAAGCATTTTCAAATAAACAATCTATTTCCACTTCAATCTTTATATCTCAAATGCCAGAAGTGCACATGAGAATTTCTACAGTGGACTGTCCCTCATATTCCATAGCAAGTCACTGGATTCAATTTTACATTTTCAAAATATACCATCAGATTTTGTTTTCCAACTTAATAACCAATTGAGGAGGAAAATTATTCCAGAGGTTTAAAAATCCTAACTTAATATGTGATCTAAAATCTTTCCTTGTTACAACTTGCAGTTTAAGAATTTCCTGTGAATCACTCCAAACTCACTCATCCAAAATTTCCAATATATGTTTTCGTGTGATCTCTTTTACCTCAAATTCATTAAAGCCACGAGAGTGCAAGTGAGAATGTGAGTGAACAGGGAAAAAAACAAAAAGGAAGGAAGTAAAATGATGGCCCTTCATCAAACATTGAGTCCATCAAAACCACATTGCTTGTCAGTCAGAGATTGCTTCCTTGGACTTATCACAACAACACAGTTCACAGATGCCTGCAACACAGTTTGAGTTCATATCATCATTCATCTTTTGCTGCAAGTGCAACATCACATCTAATTCATCATTGTATTACTTTAATAATATTACTGATCACTCGTTGAATTTTCTTATTGAAAAATAAAGGGTTAATATTAGTGTTGCTCTTTACAATTTGATTGAATTAGAGTTTGGGTCCTTATAGTTCCATATCATTTGATCTCAACTCTTGTAGTTTGATAAAAAATTGGTATAAGTTTAATAATTGATCCCTATACTGTTAATCAATTTTGATTTTGGTGTATATACTTAAACTTAGAGTAAGTCCTTATGAAACTATAGATGTCAAAACCAACAATTTGAAACCACAAGCATTAAAGTTAAATCAAAGCTCAATCTAATTGTAAGGATCAATGATGATAACAAACCAACAATAAATATGGAGGACTTATTGATCAAGAAATTACATCCCATGAAACCTAATAATAAATTTAAACTCTTTGAACACTTTGGGATGATTTTAATCTTCAAAACAGTTTTTATTTTTGACAACGTTTAACTTACAGTTTTTAATATATGAATGAATCCTAAATATGTATTTTTTCATGCAATGAGACAGTAGAGATCATTGTTCATGAGATAAGGACACATGACATGGGGAAGACCCATGTTCCCCCACAAAACAGTAAAGTCACATGCTGAAGACTTTTCTCTACGCCTAAAACGAAAAGAGAAACAGCAGCATTATTTGACATTTTTAAGTCTTTCCTCATGTTAATTTGTTCTGGCTCACAATTTTTCCCAAGGGCGGTAAAATATTGAATTAATTACAATGTAGAATCACTAAGACCCCAACCCTGAAAAGTTAAAAGAAGTAAAGTGAAAAGAAAGAAAAAACTAACATAGAGGGAACAATATAGTAAATATACTATGGTTCTTATTATAAGACACCAACTATCAGCATTTTTTTATCTTTATTATAAGACACCAACTTCCTTTAACTAACTCATTTATTACTATTTTCCTATTATGCCCTCATTTTTAACTAATTCATTTAAATCTGTATCATTAAAGTAGGGGTAAAGTTGGAAACATGTATTAATTTTGAATATAATTAATGACTTAACTTTCATTCCTTGGTCCGCAAGAAATGATGGCCGGTGCCTTATAATAAGGATCAAAGGAAGTACTAAACATAGTTTCTAAAGAAATTAAAAGGGTTGGGGTAGTTACTTGGTTCCATCATTCACTAAGTTATTGAGTCCAGCTATAAACTCTAGGTGGGTCCAAGCATTTTGTCACTATCCTTTTAAGTTCTGGACCATCATTCCATCATAGAGCCTCTTAGCTGTTTGGGGAGTGGGATTATTCAAGGGTATTAAATATAGGCCAACCAGAAATAACTACATTTTTTATGTTTGTTTCTTTCATGTCTGGGTGTATAAGCCAGGATGTTCCCATCGCCTTCCTACACATTTTTGGTTGCATTTAAAGTGAACATATTCTAGGACACTTTAAATACATAAAGTTCCTTTCTTTCTTTGCTTTTTGGGCTGATGAGTAGATAAAGCTTAGTTTAGGAATAACAAAAACTTTTCCTAATAATACTTTTAAATTTAGCAAGTTGCTCTTTTTGTAATATTTTTTCTTTTATATATTGCCATTACTTACGTTTTAAAATAAGCACTCCGAAAGAAACTTGCGTATGACCAATAAAAATTTCAATTGGGGTCACATGCTAATATCAATTACTTATTTTGTTCTTCTAAACATCCACACTAGTTTTGATCATCTAATTATCAATAGAAAACAGTCACAAGCTTTTATTATACTTTTTACTATAGAAGATTTTACTTTTCATTTCTTTCGAAACGGTAAACAGCTTTTACAAAAAGCCACAAAATTGATCCTCAAACAGTCAAACCAGACCTCAATATTTGGAATAAAGAACTCTACGTGTATCTATCTTTTATGTATTTCTCGGTCAATCAAATAGAACACTAAATCACTAAAATATTAAAAAGTCTCTTAGTAGTATAAATTGTTGGACTTACAATTTCTCCTATCGGAATACTTAAAACTAAAATTATCTCATTTCTTTCAAAATATCTCTACCAACCAAATTTAATTAAAAAAATATTAATTATTTGGAATTTTTTTAATTGTTTCACCTTAGAAGTAAAACTGAAAAATGGAAAGTAAAGTAGTAAACAGAACAACGTTTAGAAAATATCAAAGCATAAAAAAGATACTACTAGAATGTCTATCCGTACTATAAAATAAACAGAGAAAAGCACGAGAGAGCGTAAAAATCAAGCATTCTCAATTCTTTACCATATTGAGAGCCTTTTCGTAAGTTGAAATCAAAATATTAAGAAATTATAACTAACTTTAACTATTTAAATTATTATAAATTTTATATCACATTTTAAACTGCGGTTATAAATTCATTCAAAATTACGTGTTTTTAAAATATATTAATAAAAATAAATTTCTGAAACAAGATGAAGAAGGTGCATCAATACAGGATAGGAAGATTTTAAATGGAAGAAGGAAATGCTGTGGATACTGGGATTAATTTTCCTTTGATTATAACATATTAATATAATATTTGTAGTTGTAAATACTCGTCGTTCTACAATTTTGTTCATAAAAAGTAGAGGATTTCGCAGATTCAGATACAGAAAACAGCTTGAATCCACAAGAAATCCACGAGAATGATAAGCTTAATTTGCAAGCAGATGGAAGATGAAGCTTAATCAGACAAGTTTCAATTCTAACTATGCCATTATTGCAGGGAGATTAGAGGGTAAATGCCCTGAAAACAAAGCTGAAAAACGAAATTTACGAAATTTGAAGCCTAGTTAATCTGAAAGCAAAACGGAATGCCCAGGAAAAGCTCGTCAATCACATTTTGAATGTTATGAACGAAGAGAAAGAGGGAGAGAGAACCTGAACGCTAGGAGAATTGAAGTTCATGATCCGGATCTTAGCACCGACATCACCAAAGATCCGTAACTCGACCCGGTCATTGACCGAAGCGTCTCGGATTAAATCGGCAGCGTCGGCCTGAAGCAAATTGAACCGATCGACGGCGATTGTCGCCTGTACTTGCCTCACACTGTGCGCTTCCTGGTAAAATCCAGGCACGGAAGCTTTGCCCAATGGCATTCCCCTGTACATAACGGTGAATCTGGACTCGCCGTACTTGATCCCGACCTTGTTAGGGTTCACGGCGGTGAAGAGCAGCATAATAGAGAGGGAGAGAGAGGCAGAGGTGGTGGCGGTGGCGATTGAACCGTCGTTAGGTGCGGCAAAGGAGGGAGGAGGGTTTGTTGTGATGCCCAAGGATTGGACAGTGACTTGCTGAAGCTCAAATCGGGGCTTCTTGGGCCTGACGGCGAGGATGATGACGAGGACGACGGCGAGGACGAGGAGAGCGAGGAAGGAGAAGAGGAGAAAAAGGCAGCAGCAACAGCCTCTAAAGGAGGCGGAGGAGGAAGAGGAGGAGCGGTACGACGGCGTGGGATAGTAGGAGCGGTGATTAATTGAAGAAGCTCCTCTTTGGTCTGAGTTTGTAGTCATTTTCTGAGCTGTTTCTCTCTTCTTCAACCTCTCTCTCTCTCTCTCTATGATCAATGTCTGGGTTGGTTACTTAGAATCCACCATTGCAGTGAATTTGTAGTTTCGAAGAGGGGAGAGAGAGTGAGAGGGAGAGAGAACAGATATTGGAAGAATGAAGGTGGTCGTGGGTGACTGACATGCTTACTAAAATTAAATTGATTATACTAAATGAATTAAGGTTAGACCATAAAATTCTTTCTTCATTTTGTGTGGGCGTGTACTAAATATAAGGTCGAATTAATTTTTTTAGGAGGGTTAAGGAAATTAATTATATTAATTTAAATAATTTATATTTATCATTTTTTCTTTCAAATTAATTTATCTGACTTATAAACTGATATATAATTTAATCATATTCAATATATGATATAGTTAAGTAATTTATTTTATTCTTTCATTTTTACCAAAAAAAAAATGTAAATTAGGTCTTACATGTAGGACCGAAGATAATATTATATATGTAGATGGTGGGAGAAACTTAATAATTTATAAAGAACTTACATTTGACATTAATTTTGGGTTAATATAATCTCTAGTCCTTCAAGTTTGTCCTTATTTTTATTTTGGTCTCTTAAATTTTAAACAATAGATTTTAGTCTTTCTAGGGGTGAAATGGTCTAAGTATTTATTAAATTATGGGGATTAGTATTTTAAAAGAAATAAAACTTGAATGATTAAAAATATGTTTGAAACCTAAAAGATCGAAAGCAAAATGAGAAACAAGCTAAAAGGACTAAAGATTATATTTGGTCAGAAAAAGAAAATTGTTAAAACAGAAGACCATAAAATTTACTTGGGGGAAGACTTGAGGTAAATCTATGATACTTTTTTTTTGTTATAAAAAATTTTAGGAAAAGGGTCAGGCTCACCCACAGTCCAAGGGCAAAGTGCTTGGAGCCTAGTCCACAGGGGATACTGGCCAGAGAGTACACATGTCTCCACCTCTACCAACGTTATCACTGCTTTCTAGACCCCTAGGATGCCTCCCTCAGCACATTGACCAATGCAGGGATCGAACCCCCTCCCTAAAGGTGAGGAAGACTGACCCCCATGCCAGTTGAACTCAAGGATGAGGGGTAAATCTATGATACTTTTTTTTATATATATACAAAAAAGTTTTGGAAGGGTTCGACACCAGTCCCCTACTAAGGCCAGAGCACGGCCCCGAGCTCTATGAGCACTTACTAGAGACTTACGAGATCGCCTACCAAAGGAGTCTCAACGACGGCAGAGGGGATCGAACCCACGACCCAAAGGCCTAATCCTGGATCCCTTACCATCTGTGCCAACTCCCATTGGCAAATCTATGATACTTTTGAATGAGCAAATTTTTGTGTAAAAAAATCTTGGGCTACATTAATACCAATGGGACCAACATGTTCGGCCCGGATTCTAGTGAACTGGCCAGTAAATCAGTCCAAACATTAACCCAATTTTTTTAAAATCATTTTTTTTATTTTTTTATAATTTCATAAGAAAAACTATAAAATCTTCACTTCCTCATCGATTTAACATCATGTTAGTTTCAGTTTGACCCCTGAATGACCTATTAACCCTTAATATGTTATAATATAATATCCCAACCAGTTAGTCCAATTTTAATATCATTGCTTGCCTTCAAATTATTAGGCCTCAGACAGCGTGCCACACGAGCCATTAAAGAAATTGTTAACAGTCCAACATTGGTTGCATGTTTTAGTGCGTTTAGTGGGAGTTCTGCCCCATAAGCGCTTGCACTAAACCACAGCGTAAAATGGCTGCTATGTACCCGTACACGCTCACACACAATTTAGTTTTTTCTTTTTGCAAGTCCAAGTTACTACTTTAAAATCATCACCACAACATAGTTTTTTTCCCTTGACACAACGATTTAACCACAACTTGTGAAAGATCAGATGGAATGGCAATTATGCTAAGAAACATAAAAGTTAATTAAGGGCACAAACCCAAAGGCATTTTGCGCATTACTCAATTTCTCCAAGTTACAGCAACTCATCGATACTAAGCTCTAAAACAGAAACTAATGAGCTGATAATGGATGAAGATGTGAAAAAAGAAATATATATCACTCGGCCTACCAGAAACAACCAGTAACACTACTACATCAGATCAATATTCTCATGAAATCATCGAAAATTCTGGAACCAGCCGACCTGTCACTTCTGGTCCACATTATCAGCATCCGCCACAGTATCTGCACCGAAATTACCAGCTTCTGCCTTGCTTGTTTCATCAACCCTTCTACCAGAATCATCACCAACTAGCACATCGTCCATGATATCGTCCTCTCCGACATTTATGTCCTCCACATCATCATCATCCACTTCATTGTCACCTCCCCCAGGAATTTTTCTTTTCTTAGGACCATGCTCCAACCTATGAGTATCCAGTTCTTTGTCCATGGTTTCCTGCAAATCCTGGTCATTGTTTACTTTTCTTGTTTTCCTTGCATTCTGCCATCTCTCCAACTCCTTCTCAACATTAGCAATATATTGCTCCCCAATCTGTTTCTGATACTCAGATAGTTCCTCTCTTCTAGCATTCTTCCATTCAAGAAATGCCTGCAAGTTCACAGTAAGGATCAATATACTAGCATAATATTGTGTGTTCGTTGGTGTGTGATTTCACAGGTCGATAAAAAATTCTCAATTTGTATCTCTAGTTCGGAGCTACTTAAGGTATACTATAGATGCTATATAGGCTTGGGTATAGGCCCACTAAAATAATATACTAACAAGACCAGACCAAATGTGAAGAACAAAAATTGAAGTATGCCCCTCCCACATATCAACCTTACCTCAAGAAAAGATATCCTACAAATTTTTGAAATATGAAAGGGCTAATTTGGGGTGGCTTTCAATAGTTAACCACATAATGAGTAAGATTAAAGACCAAAAAAATCAGCGTGAGCATAAATTTAAATTCAAACTTCCAATGGTCCCACCTCTTCTTTGTGCTTTTCTAAGGCCTCTTCATTTTCTTCCAAGGGCTTGTTGGGCAAGTAGTATATTGGAGGTTCTGTTTTAGTCCTGAAAAGCAAATAGAAAACATGCCTTAAACACAAGTCAAAAATGAAAGAAATAAAATCTTCATGTCTACTGAAATCCAGTCATCAAGTTTTTTCAACACTACAATGCACATGAAAAGAAACTTAAGAAACTTATCTTCGTCTCAATAAAATGTGAATATGGACACTTTGGACGAAAATTAAAAATAACCTGCAGATAAAAAGATAATGGCATGATGTCAGCTAAAGATGTTCAGCTGTCAACGTGACTAGCAAATTGTCATCAGAACATTCCTGTATTTTAAGTTTACATTTGAATGCGCAAACCTTATAAAATTGCATAGCCTTTTATGATGCTCACTCCAACGAAGAAACAGCAACTCCAATTTCTTTTCTTCTGTCTTAGCAGCAACACGTGCTCTAAGAGTCTGACAATGAATAGGTCAAACAGGAACACAAAATGTTAAGAACTGTTGGCAGCCTGGTCATTAATTCAAAATGGTGAGCAAATAATATTTATTTGAAGGCCCACCAAGTCTCTCCTCCGCTTTTCAGCAATTTGTTCACGTTCTTCTTTCCTAAGCCTTTCACTTTCTTCACGTGCTCTTTGCTCAGCCTAGGAAAAAAGTTTCAAACTATGAGATAGTTACAGATTTCTAGATGTTGTTGTAAGAGAGAAATGACAGAGAGCAAGACAGGTTCAGCTGTTCAGTGGTCAGTGCTGGTAATTAAGGTGCATTGTTATTGCAAAACTATCCCATGCAAATTTACATCAATTAAGAGAATTATGAGATATTATCAGTATAATTTTCATATGTCTCACTAACATGACACGCAATGGCTATCAATGCAACATGTCAATGGGTGTTTCCAAGCATACTAGACATTAGAAAATGTCAAATGGGTATTTCTATGAGCATCCGAGCACACCCCATCAACAAAATAATCAAGTTGTTCAGGTGAAATCTTTATCACTAGTCCCATGTGATCACAATGATTACCTAGGGGTCCACATAAATTCATTAACAATTGTTCTATAGTCCATTTCCTCATAACCTAAGCTTATGATGGTGAATTGAATCAATTCATCTCTAAATGCACCTAGAGGTAAAAGATTAAGGAGGATTTAAGTGCTTTATCTTCTAAACCAGCTAAAGGAGACAAGCTTTACATAGTAATAAACATGAACTTTACTTACTCTTTGCAGAGAGTTAGATCTTCGCATGTATGCTTCTGTTCCTGAAAGTTGCATATCTTCTCTTCTAAATTTCTGCGACAGTTGAGGATAAAAGCAAAATCATGAAAATAAGAGCCAGTGTGTTGATGATAAAAAGATCAGATAAACCAACTTACAAACAGAGAAAACAGCAATATATAAATGATGTATGATGCAGATCATTTTGTTAGATGCAATCAGTATCATTGCGCAATTGAGCTCGTATTAGATCAACAGAAGGACAAAATACACTTGCTAAATCCATGAACCATGACCTCCAATTTCCAACAAACATCTCTTGGATGTTTGTCCATTAAGTGCATATGAGCCAGGCATGTTTTGAATGTAGAGAGACATAACACTAAATCAAATGCTAAAATGAGCTCAAGATACAGCAGTATGAACGTATCTGGAACGCAAGTGAGCAATTAGCCTTTCATACCTCCAAAGTACCCAAGAGCTGACCCAGCATTCTTTTATTTCTATTAACCAGTCGTGGATCCTCATCCTTTGGCAATACCCTTGGAACAGATTCAGCAGCAGGAATCTCAGAGTCCTTAAGGAAAAGAAAGGTCTATGGTATTAGAAACATAACCCCAAATAAACCTTCATTTGAAAGGAAATTCATGTGCATTTACCATCTTTGAAGTTCTTTGATTGCTATCTCTTCTAGACCATCCACTTTTCTGGAAATTGGATGGATTCCTATCGCTCTGAGCACCTGCATCAGTCCCATTAACATCATCCCTACCTGAGAAATCCTTCTTAGCTTCCTGTCCTGCATCCGCGTCCTCAAGCAACTCCCCATCTTCCACCTTCATATCCAAATTAAGACACTAGATTATGCTCCAATCTCCAGCTTTGGGGGAGGGGGTGTTTATGGGTTGTGACACTTTTTTTTTTTTTTTTGTTAAAGACACATCACATAAACTCAATACTCGGCCAATACCCATGGACTTCTCACTAAACTATCGACGACTGATACGTCAGATAGAAACCAAGCTAATGACCGAAAGAAAAAAGAGACCAATTTAGAGTATCAAATTCTAAAATGATGATAAAGTAAAGTCAAAAGAATATGTTCACCTTGACAACGGCTGACGAAAGTCGACGTTTTGCAGGAGGTTGATCTTCTAATTCATTCCGATCACTCTGAAATAAAATTATGTAATTAATATCCCCAAACCCATTTTCTAATCATCAAGCCAAGCACTAGTTATCATTCCAAGAGTTTTTCCACCAAAAGAGCTGAAAATTTTCGCAAAGCCAAGGTCGTTACAGTCAAGAAAAATACGGAAGAAGACAAAGCTAAAATCCAAGGAAAAGAAATTAGGGCCATTTTCATAGAACCCTAGACAGCGGAAATAGGGGGGGAAAGAACAAATGAAGGGGAAATCCCATACAGGTCGAACAAAGCCTCGCTGTCGAGCTCCATTGGCGGCAAGGTTGCGGGGGCCAGCACCTACCAACCCACCTCGGCGAATCCCTCGAGGATCTCGAAGCCGCTCTGTAATCTGTAAGAAATCGCAAACGGGAGATAACATCAAAACCAGAATCGACCACGCAGAAATAGAGACAAAGTGAAAATGAAGGGAATTGACCTCGCGCTGCTGGCGTTGAAGTTCATCGATCTCTTTGCGCAGCTCATCCTCCGTCTTCTCCACGGCTGTGCTCCCCATTGAAGCCGCCGATTCAAGAAAGCTAAGGAAGCAGTGACACTATCACCAACGCACGAAGCGTGTTCTATAAACCCTTGGTGACTAGAGGGTTCTTCGCAAGATGCATTTGGTGGGAAGTGCGAACTAATAAGTATTTTATCTAAATAAAAAATCTAAGTAATATTTTGTACCAAATAAATGTACTGGTTTGGAATAGCATTTTTTAATAATGATTTATAATATATAAGGTAAATATATTAAAAAAATAATTATCTTAATTTACATGAACAAACACTTAGATCTCAAACATGATCCCAAATAAACATATAGAATCGCTGTTGGGCGTTGCATTGTATCTCGTATACGAGGTTTGAATTAGCAATTGAAACTACTTTTTCAATGTGATTTACAGTGTAATATATTAAAGTATTGAGGTAAATATATGAAATAAATTTTGTCCCAACTTACATGAAGGTGCTTCTTTAACACAAACTCAAACAAGCCACCTAAACACTTCTTTTTAAGTGTAAGAGTGGGTTTAAGTTTGTATAAATTATAGCAAAAAATAATAATAATACTAAATCATGAACATAAGTAATTGTATTTGAACAAATTCATATCATACGATCTTTTTAGTATAAACTCTCGGTGAATAACAAATATCTAATGTCAAGTCATTAGCAACAAACATCAAGGTTATTAAAATTTGAGTGGTCACTCAACCAATCAGGATACTGAGTCAATAGGTCAAACCGAAGCTAACTTGGGACAAAACTGGTGTAAAAGTGAAAATTTCATATTTATTAATATGAAATTATAAATAAAATTTAAAAAAAGAAAAGGAAAACTAGGTTAATACTCTGGACTAGATCGGTTCGCTGGTTTTCAGTATGAATCAACTAATTAGGTATGAGTTTAATAAATGGCTGACACTTTAAAGGGAGAGTAGTTTTCAAGAAATTGTGAGAAGCCTCCAAATTAGTTCTTTTTAACCATCCAAAAACATAACAATATTATGTTGTCAAGTAGTGATAAACCCTTAATTAAGCTGGGAAAATAATAATCCTTGATGTGCGTATGCATAGTGTTGGTAAATATAGTATATAGCGTATTATTGAGGATTTATTTGACGTCTATACAATGTACAAACAAATCATTCACAACAAATCATCTCTTTAAAATACATTCCAACTATGGATAACAGGTAATTAAATGTCTTGACATTATTAATTACTCTTCTGATCTTAAATATAGGATATAGTTTGGAGTGTAATTTACACTACAATAAGACTATCAACCCGTGCGTTACACGGAGCACAGAATACTACGTAGTTTTAATCTAAATAACAAAAATGGAAAAGTAAGTAAACAAATATTTAGTTAAATAAAATATTAAATCCAAACAACAACAGTAACAAATTAGTTCAAATTAAAGTTAATATTTTCAATTACAAAAGTGATAAAAGGTTTTGGAAAACTTTCCTATATACAACATTAATTGTAGTGTCACTGCACTTATTAAACTCATTCAATATAAGTATTTTCAAACCATTTAAACTCTTTACTTTTGATAGAGCAACATTAAGTTGTTCATGTGAGAAAACTGGGCTTCGAAAGTAAAGACCTATATTTGACATTGATTGTCTTTGGCTCTTATTAATTGTCATTGCAAATGAAATATTTATTAGAAATTGCCTTCTTGCCATCTTGAATGCCTTAGAAGGTAAAGACTAGGCTTGGAATGGGCTAAAATGATCAACAATTGCTACAATGTTATTAATCAACTAATTCATTGCATTATAATCATGATACATTTCACATAATCCTATAGGGATAAGGAAGATTATCTTCATGCTATCATTGCAACAAAAGGTTTTGAAAAACTTATCTATAAACTACATTTATTAAACTCATTCTATATAAGTAATTTTAACCTATTGAAACTCTTAATCTTCAATAGTACAAAAATTTAGTTGCCCATGTGAGAAAACCAGACTTGATAGGTATAGACCTACATTTGACATCAATTGACCTTGGCTTTTAATTATCGTTATTGCAAATTAAATTATAATGGAAAATTGCCTCCTTATCATATTGAAAGGCAATATAGACTCAGATGGGTTTATATCTATTATGTATATCAAAATCTCTTGGTCAATGCTTATATGCAATTCAAGGCCTTTGCCTTAATTACCTGCCAATTGTGTGGATAGAGAGCATCATCGTTATTGTTAACATAAAGATGTATAAAAAAAATCTAAACCAATTGATTCAAAAAGAAATTTTAGTATAACTTGCGGTTTAAATCATGTGCAACTTACTTATTACATGCATTAAAAATTACCAACTAATCTAAATTCAACTATTGAAATGGAAAAATATTGTTGAGCTCTTGAAAAATTATTCAAACATTAGAAGTATGACAATTGTTACATGACCATTCATTGAGTTGCATTTAATATTTTAGATACTTTAATTCCAAAATTTAAAAAATCAAATCACTTCAATACCAACACCCTACTTACCATCAAATCATTTTAAGTTCCGCATCATGTCTTAAAACATATTAAGTTTTAAATCACTGTTAGTTGGATTACTGTAATTAGAATTGAGTTGTAACACTTGGATTTTGATTTTATATATTTTCATTTGCACTCATTGAAATTGTTTTATCAAGCATGTTGTTAGGTATAATAATTGATTTGTGTTGCTATTTAGTGTCTCTGTGAGCATTTTTCCCTTAAGGTAGCAAGTTTTACTAACTCAATTTAAATTGTACATCAAGTGATTTTCAAAAGTGCCTTAATAAGTTATTGTTATCTAGCGTTTAGGACAATAATTTGTCAAGAATCACTTGACTCAAATTGTGTTTGGGGTTTTTAATTAGACTTGGTAAATTAATTAACTCACAAAACATTAGGCAAACTAAGATAGCCATAGGTCAACTTCCAAGGAGCAGTCCATCATATCATTCATTAAATATAATTTCATATTTTTATTCATCATTTTATCAAAAATCTAAAAAAAAAAGGGTAGTTTAGGTTGTTATCCATCATTACAAAAACTATAGTTAAACAACTAAAATCAGCAATATTATATGCCCTGTGGGCGCGTGATGCGCAAGATTTTTTCAATTTCATAACCTACATACTGATGCCAGTAATGAACTAATGATCAGTTAGACCAAACTAAAAGTCCATTAACGACGTTACAGAAAATCAACATAAAAAATTAAGTACCATCATACAATTCTTCAAAATATTCATTATAGACAGCCACACACATTTAACCATGTCAGAGCTCTTGGTTGGAATGGAATAAACATACAATAGTCATTATCTGATGTAGAAAGAAAAATTAAGTGCCATCATCTGTGTCCATGAAAAAACGAAGTGAACTTTTGAACTTACTATCCCGACAATAAAATGACACGTGCGCTATGCAATGTACGAAATTCTTTCAACGACCAATCTAAAACTCCCTTAAAAAATTTGGAATCATCATACAATTTTTCAAAAAATCCATTATTAAAAATTTCTCCATAACACATGTAGTTAATATGGAGTTATGGAATAGAATTGAAAAACAACATAAATAATAGGATTCCAAAGCAATGAGGAGTAATGGAATAGATTAAAAACAACAAAAATTCATGAATGATAAAGAAATTCAATTCCCTCCATCATCCATAATAGTTATTAAGGAATATTATATTATGAACTTCTTACTTCATGAGCCGCATAATAGTGGGTATATATAGGCTAAATTAGGTTCAGAAAGATAAACTATATCACTTACCTAAACCCTAATCTTCTATTCTTCTGTCAATTTTGTGCTAGTGCAACTATGCGAATTGCTTCTTCTAATCTTTTGTGGCATGCCGGTGTGCCTACTGTGTGAGGAGTGAATGAATTAAAAAATGGAAGGGTGGAAGGGTTTTAACTTTTAGTGTAGTCTATATATATCTGTGTGTGTGTGTGTGTGTGTGTGTGTGTGTGTGTGTGTGATTGTGTAATTTTTAGACAATTGGTGGGCTCCCCATTTATTTCGTGGCTTGGACGCTTAGTGTTGGTGTTGAGCCCATTTCTCATTATTTGGTTGTGGTTGTGCGATGTATTCCTTTTTTTTTTTGTCCAACACTTTCATGGTTATTTCCATTATTTAGTTTTCTTTTTTTTAGGGGGGCGGGGCCCACCCTAGCCCCCCGTATCCGCCCCTACTTATTAAATATAGTTGCAAGATATCTACATATGTACCTTTTCATTAGCCAATAGCATGCCTACTTTCCATACAGCATATGAAGGAGCCTTTCTTTTAACAACTCACTTCCGCAAAACTTTTGTGACAACTGACCAATTGTCTTTGCTATCGTTCACCTCAGAGAAAAAAGTCTTACTCCACACCTAACACAGAAAAAGTATTGGCTTACTCTAGTATTGGTTAAAGATTGGGATATCAGAGATATCTTCGAGACCAATGTTGTGTTATCCTTTGTTCTTAGATTTTGGTGTATCAAGTGTAGAGGAGTCATATATATAGAATTATTATGGAGGGATACATAATACAGTCTGGATAGTAAATGAAAAATAAACACACGTCTAACAAAATGATTCATTATGTGTTCATAAAAGCGTTAACGGTGATGGTTCATAAATGACTGCTAATTTTTCTTTTTTTTTCAGAAAATGTGTTTTTAATATTAATGCCCCATCAACTACAAAGTAACAACTCTAATAGGAATGATTAAAAAAAATAAAGAAGAAACTAAACATCAAATTAAAGTAAAGTGAGAAATAATAAGATTTAAGTTGTGTAATAAAGTAAAAGCTTGCATTATTTTAAAAATCCAATCTATAAAGTATACATGAGTTGTAAATATTTAATACCTCACAGAACTTTAAAAACATAACTTTATTAGTTCAATGAATGACAATAATTCTAATATTGTAGTCAGGAAAACAAAACATAGCTTTATTCATTGCATTATGAATAAATTGAAATAATAATTCTAATAGCATTATGAATGAATTTCCTCATCAATATCAATGAACCATTTATTATTGTTTAGTTTCAAACAAATATATGAATGAATTTCCTAATAGACTTTAAGATTTAATCTTGTAGAGTTGAATATATAATTGCAACATTGATGACTTAGGTTTTCAAGGGAAAAAATGGGGTTCCCAAAATAAATAAATAAATGTGACAGGTCTAATGTGAACCATTTAAGCCCTTCTTGGGAAACATCAATAATTGTCTATGCTAGATGTATCCATTAAAAAAACATTTCTTTGTGTCATTTTAGACCGTATGATTTGCAACATGAGATACACCAAAAATGACTAGGTACAAGTTCAGTGTATATATATTTCTTTTTATTTATAGATATAAACTTTTTTTTGAAGAGATTAAAAAAATTATATGAGTTTTTTAATGACATCATATATTGTGTATCATTATATTATATATCATTTTATAAGTTAGGCAACACAATTAAGAGAAAAAAATGATAGATATATATTTTATAGTAATTTAATTAGTTTTCTTAATTTTCTTTAAAAATATTAACTCTGTTTTATATTTAGAATCGGCGATGATATTTTTTAACTGTTAGACTTCTATTCTTGTTATTATCATTGATCACTCTCCTTTAATTCATGTTCCATAGATTTACAAGGACACAAATTTCTCCCACATAAAAGTTTATTTGCTTCACTACTATCTACTTGTAAGCCAAATCCTTCATATATTTGTAATGAGCGTCTGCTGTAAGAAATGTAACTCGGTGGATAAGAATAGGATATAACATTCTTGACAGTTGACATTAGAATAATGAGTTAAGTAGCAAATCCGCCTTGGAAGTATATATCAAAGAGCAATGTTACCCTGTAATTTTTTTAAGGCTCAATTTCGCCCCGGAAGTCTAAAAGTAAGAATTATTATTTAAAACATAACTGTATTATTTCAAATCATGAAATAATAATTCTAATAGCATTATGAATGAATTTCCTCATCAATATCAATGAACCATTTATTATTGTTTAATTTCAAGCAAATATATGTACATAACTATACTCTTTATTTAGTCGAGAAGTAAATGCATGAAATTGTTTTATTTGGGCAAAGGGTTATCTTACTCGAGAATTGAATGCATTATCCCATGTTATATTACTTAATTGTAACTATTCTGGATATGTGTTTATATATATATATATATATATATATATATATATATATATATATATATATATGATACAACCATATTATTCACTCAACAAAATAAACATTCAATTAAGATATATTATATACATATGTCCATAATGAAATGTATTACTTCGCATGTGACATGTAATACCCTAATTTTCCAATTCTCATAAATTTTATATTTTAGGGATTATTAGTAAAATATAAAGGTAAATATGTGTCTCAAAGAAATATGATTTATTTAATATATTTTCTTCCAAATTTCATTAAGAAATTAATATAAATATAATATTTGATTGGTAGATGAGTAGTAGATAGACATGTTTATGGTAGATGAGTAGTAGTTAAACATGTGATTTTTGAAAAGAGGTTGAGACCCAAAACTCTATAAATAGAGCTTGAATTCCTCTTCATTCTTCACACCAAAACTCAAATCAAGATAGAGAGAAAGACAAGATAGGAACAAGAAGAAGAAGAAGTAGGAACTTCAAGAGGTAAGTTCTTAAGCTCTAGCTTATAGATTTTTGGTAGAATTGTAGTTTAATTCAAAAAATTATAAAGTAAATTTCTGTACATGTTTTTAAGGTCTCTGATGAGTTTAAAACAAAAATTAGAGTGAAAACATGATAGGAAATGATTTTTGAGATCAAAGGAATAATATTGTGAAAGTTGAGAAAATTCTCAGATTTCAGTTTTTCTGGAGTCAGTCACATTGTGGGAGTTATTTTAAATAGTAAATGATTTTTAAAAATCATGATATTTTCCAGATATAAAGTGGACATCTGGAGATTTCTATTGATATATAATTTGTAACGTTTTAAGCTCTGGACAAGGAATTATGAATTTTTGAAGTTAAGCCATTTTTACTGGAATAAAATCTGGGCAACGTTGGGAAACGCAAAAACTGGGAATGACTCACTAATTCTAGGTGAAAATGATTATTTTTCCTCAAAAATAGACATCCTAAGGGTTCCAGGGAATTTTACGAATCCTTATTTCAAGTTTTGTAGAATTAGTTATGGTTTTTCAAAGTTATAAAAAATCTACCCAAAAAATACTGCACTACGTTTTTAATTAAATGTAAGGGCAGAATTGTAAATAACAAAGCCACCAAGGGTAGAGAGGTAAATAGAGGTGGAAATATCTCTTAGGATATTATTCTAAGTGATATGGTGAAATGTTAGGATATCCGGGAAGTCCGGGGCCAGATTCAAAGGTCGGGCAAGTTGGCTATTATATGGTGAAAGGTACGTTCATGTACTGGTAACTTTAACTCTCCTATGTCTTATATGGCTTTGATATGATTGATTGAATCATATGTGCTTACATTCAATTGGCTGTGGATTGTTGTAATTATATGATAATGTCACATGCTTGTTTTCTTAGCGCTAAGGAACCCGTGACTAGGTCACGAGGCACTAGTGAGTGCTGGTAACGATACATGTGTTGTAGGCCATTGTAGTCGGGTACCAATGTGTATGTTGAATGTATGTTTGTTGTGATTATCTATCATATACTGTTTATACTTTTCATATAAGGTTAATTGTTACCTGAGATTCAATGGGTATTGAATCTAAGACTTGATTAAAGGTTCAGGGAAAGAAATCCGGACCTGGGAAGGCGAAGTGAACAGAGTTGTGAAGAGGCACCAGTCGAGACAAGAGCTTGAAGAAAGTTATGAAGGCCTAGTTTCCGGCTTGAATCTAATAAAGTTATTGTAGACTAATTGGTGCTTTAACTAAGAAAGAGTTTGTCGGTAGGTTGTCATAAGTCGCCGTGAAAGACGGGGAGACTCTCATTAGACTAAACACCGATCTGACCAATATGTCTGACTAACTATATTGGGTTCCAAGCCATAGGTCTACATAATGTTTGGTTTACCAAAGAGTTGTATTTAAGTTTCTGTATACTGTATCACATGAATATTCTTTCAAGAATTGTAATATAACCAGCTTATTCCTGGGCATTTTATATCAGTTACTCATCATCCAAACGTTGTGCATGCTCTCTGTTCCGTTTTACTTTGATATGTACACCGTCTGTGAGTCATTGGACACAGTAAATGGCATGGAATTTGGGGTGTTACATTTTAGGCACCTTTTTATGTAACGGCCCCCCACACCGCAGCGGCCGACTCACCGCAGCGGCCGACTCACCGCAGCGGCCGACTCACCGCAGCGAGCAAGTATTGTTTCCCCCTCTTGGGAATTTGTCCCTTGAGAATAAATTCCCAAGAGCACAAACCTTGGACCTGAGGCATAAGTCCAAAGTCTAAGAGCTCTTGTCTATCCATTGAATTTATTCTCAAAGGACAAATCCCCAAGAGAGGGGAACAATACCTGCTCGCTGCGGTGAGCCGGCCATAGCCCATGCTGCGGTGTGGTGGGCCGTTACATGACATACTGTAAGAAAATATCAATTGGGATGGTTTTTACAATGTTTGTATCATCACACCGGTGTAGTAACTTGAATGTGTTGGGAATACCAGGAGGGTTAACATATATGCACTTAAATCTGGTTCCTAGTATTTATTATAATTTAGTATTAGTTGTTAAAGTGAACGACTCATTGGAAATAGAAGTAGGCATTGTGGCTACACTATTTTTTTATCATCATTTCATCACATCACAATCGCTCATGAAGCTCTGTGATGCAGCAACACATCGACCAATTAGATAAAGCACAATAAAGGCTAGGTGAAAAAACTTCAAGACGGCCATTAATACATGCTATAAACTCTTCAAACACTACAATAAATAATGTTGACTAATGCTTCCACTGTTGAGTGTTCTAATTAATTGAAATCATCATATTATCGAGAAACCAAAATAATATAGACGAACTACCAATTCATTTACAAATAAACTTTGTCACCTTTAGTAATTACTAGGGAAACAGATGACAAAAGTATCTGATATGTTGTCATATTTACTCTGATGAAGTGAATATACATCAATAAAAAAAAAGGCTATATTGTTTGCCAGATATAAATTTTTTTTAAAAGGCAAGCACGAACTAAACTTATTAAAATAGTAAAAAAAGAAAAGAAATAAAAAATCTCATTTAACTCCCTAAAATTATTCTCTTCGCGTCAACAACATCTGGTAAATCTGGATATATGTAAACACGAGTTGCACCCAAAATGGTGGAAAGCTGAACACTTACAACATCAAAAATATAATTATAATGCATTCTTGGTTATTACTCGAAAATATATGATAAATATAAAATTCATTATATAGCCTGACATGACGGCCAAAGCAGTGTAACCATGTAGCAGATGATGGTAAATAAAAGACTACCAATGGTATGTAAAGATTTTTTTTACCAAAAAAAAAACTTAGAATCTGACAGCATTGCATTGTAAGTTATTTGGCGATGCATCCTTGTCAAAGGAATGTCCCAGAAATTTGAGATGACCTTCACACAGATACACCAATTGTTTTTGCTATAGTCGACTTGAATGAAGGAAATAATTTTTGAAGATGACATTTTGAATGGCAAATATGATTTCTATATTGATATTCTCTGGAGTTTTTCAACTCAGTGAGGTTATCCTCATCAATATACCTTAAATAAAAGTACATATGTTGCACCACTCGTTGGAAAATGATAAAAGACCATTATGCAACATTAATCACTATGTTCGAATAGATCATCAAATGAGATCATTTATCTACGTTCAAGGAAAAAAAAAGTGGTGCATGGGGAATAGACTATTGTCATTAGAACTATTTGTACACTAAATGGGAATATGTGAAATCAGCCTTTTTTACCCAATAGGATATATTAGGAGGCTGACCATGTTTGCTCGATATTAATGAGGACGCAAGTTCGCTAACTTAAATAGATTAATTCTTACACATGATGCCATGTATGACATGCAATATAATGACCAATACCTTGTGATGAAATTGCCAAATGGGATGATGGCACTGTGGAGCAATAGTTGTTAAGCCACAAGGTTTAGTGGGATATATTTGCAAATGCAATGGCGGAACTTGACATAGACCACCAAATGTAGCCGAAAGTATAAATGCAATTATGATTGGTAATAAATAAAGAAAAATACGAACAATAAACTGAGATTACTTATAATTGTAGGAGTCATACAAAATTGGGCTGTAGCCAGAGTAATCCTTCCAACGTCCAAAATAAAAACCAAAACATCAAACTAACAAAAAAAGGAAATCAAAAGTAGTAGTTTATGAAACATAAAATAAGAAAGAGAAAGTTTCTGTGATAAAGTTGCAGAAAATTGGAGACATATGATTTTCCAGACTTCATGTTGTTGGAGATTCATTTCCATCACAAAATTCAGCTGCACATATACGGTTCAGTTTAAAGCGAAAATCAACCATTGCATGATGATCAAAGTTGAATATAGCTTGAGATAAATCATTGTGGCTCAAAAATAGGATATCCCCATCTACATTATACAACAAATAGATTTAGAATGTAAACAGTAATCATGAAAACATGAAAAAAAAAACATGTCTAACACATGTATGTCTAAGGCTTGTTTAAGAGCATGGTACATCACATCCTACTGTCAATTATAAATCAGTACAAATGGCCAAGGAATGCAACAGAAATTGAATACACAGACTATGTGTGGATCGTTACATAGAGAATACCAATATAATTGATCATGATAGTGCTTGTAATAAATAAGTCACTTAAATGAAGAATGCTCTAGATACAAGGAGAAATGAACCTGCTGATATACTCATCCAAGGGTAAAGCTCCTCCAGGAAGTGAGCATGGTAATTCTGTTCACCAAAGGACAACGAATGATAATGAAATATTCAATATTCATCAAAGGAAATTGTTGAAATAATACAACAAATAGCCTCATGTATCAACTTCATTGGATCCTTTCATTAGCTAGAAAGATACTTCGATCCTAAGAAGTTAGAAAAATAAGAAAAAGCAACAAAAGTTATTCATATTGGCCAGAGTGTTTACATAAACACTTGTCTTCTAGACGCATAGGAAGGCAGAATGCTGCCAGTTGTTTCATCAAAATACAGAAGGCATTAAAAGCGATAATAGTTCAACAGATGAAAAGGACAGAATACTACAACACTATAGATTCACACTCTATAGGACTGGAAGAGACATACCAATTCCCATGGTGATGAAGCCTACTAAAAGATGGAGTATAAAAGAAAGAGAATGTAACAGTAGAGAAGAGCCGCAAACACCATCTACATGAAAATGAAATCTCTCAGGTGAGCTTAAAATCAAACTTCAATCAAGTTGTATTAGCTTTTCAAAGACAGGAATAAACAAAAGACAGTATGATATATAAGGAAGTAAACCAAAACCATACCCTCCATAAGCGACTCTGCTAAGCTAGACTCCTTTCCAACGACCGAACAAATCTTCTTGTTTTGTAACATAATCATAGATAAAATAGCAGATTTTAATGGCCAAGTCAAATTCTTATAAAGAGGAAAATCTTCCCGTGAACTCTAGGGGAAAAGATATCCTTTAATCTTTGAAGAGCAACGAGTGAATTCCCTCATAGAGCTCGCGAAATCATTAAGCCCCAATTACCATATAAAACCAGTGAAAAGATAACTAATTATAATATGATATTTTTATTCATTTCACAACTATCGGAATGAAGATTCAATAAAAGAATAGTGGAAATTAAATTGCATCGGAGAAAAAATAGATTTGAGAGAGACCTTGTGTATTCATGGGACGACAGTCGTCTAAAGTAGGATTGTCGTGAGTAGGGAGAGAGAGCTTGTTTTGTTGAGAATTGCGCCAATTTCTTGCGAGCTTCTTAAATTAACATGGGTTTGAAAGGACTAGTTGTTGATACATAGGTTAGGTGATTTTATATTAAAATATTCAAATTTTGAATTCGAAATTTGAATTTGAAAAATTGGAGGATGGAAGAAGTGTGAATGGGGGAAGCAATGAAAGAATATGCATGGGGAATGAACTTTTCAATTAATGGTGATGGGTGGAAAATGGTCAAGTGACTAGTAATTGCAACTTGGCAAATGAAATTTGCAGACCAATGAGAATCCACATACAGAAGACTTTTACGTCATTGGAATCCATCTATTGTGTATAATCATTTATTGTTGGGATGTTTAGATGAACCAATAGCTATTGATGAAATCACATGTGGGATGTTTACGTGGACCAATAGCTAAACGGCTAGGAAGTTTAGAAGGATATATTTGATTGATTTGATTTGATTATGTCATATATTTAGGACCCAAGATCACATTTCATTTATGTCCTATATTTAGGTCCAGAGATAGTATATAGCAATCAAATTTGAAAAATAAACATTTTTAAGCAACACCCACTTTTCTATTTCAAAGAGAGAGCAGGGTTTCTCAATTTGTAAAAAGCTTACAATCCGCTTCCTATTAGTCGTTTCTGAATACATCTCCGTAGGTTACAACGTTTCCTGAATTTGTGAAAAGCTTATAATCCATTTTCTATTAGCCTTTCTTCAATAAACCTACACATGCTACATTATTTTGTTGTTGTCCAGTGAAAACACAAAGGTTATTAAAACTGTACTAGTTACTGAATCGGTTAGAGTACTAAGTCAAGAGTCAGTAAGTCAAATCAAAACTAACTCAGTCAGAAAATGAAAATTTTAATATTATTAATATAAAAGTACAAAGAAATTTAAAAAAAAAATCATTTTTTTTTAAAAAGGGACTAACGCTTGGACCGTACTAATTCCCTGGTTTATAAGCCGAATCGGCCGATCCATCCATACTTAATAACCCTAGATAATACTTGGATGGGAAAAATATTAGGGAAAATCCATCTTGGGGCCCTTGTAAGAGAAAAATATTCAAAAAATATCAAAAAAGGACCCAGAGCCTTTTCTAGTATAAATTCATTTACATCAGCCTCGTTAACAACTAAAATTTTAATGAATTTATATCATAAAAGGCCTTGGGGAATTTTCTAGTATTTTCAGAATCTTGGGGCCTTTTTTAATTTTTTTTTTCCTCTTACAAGGGCCTCAAGATGGATTTTCCCAAAATACTAATCCTTGATATGTTTGAGTTCATAGTTTTTTTTTGTTTTTTTCCAAATGTGTTAATAGAATTAGTGAATATAGTAGTATGGACTATAGAGCATATTATTGATTTTTTTTGGATGAAATACTATCTCCGGTCTTAATTATAAGACAAAGTTGACTTTTCTTGGAGGGATTAAGGAAGCTAAATAAGTTGCTTAATCATTTCATATGTTGTGTATTTTTAGATTATATATTAGTTTATCAGTCAAACTAATTAGTTTGAAAAAAAAAATAAAAATACTCTAAAATAATTTAATTGGATTCCTTAATCTGTCCAAAAAAGTCAACTATATATTATAATTAAGACCGGAGGGAGTAGCTTTTAAAAAAATTTGTTGGGAATCAAGGCCGAAGCCCAAAAGTGTTGATTCACTTACGAAATTGTTGGTGGACTGATTGTCCAAAAATGCCCAAATCCAGTCCTTGCCGTTCGTGGTTTAAAAGATGCTTGCATTGTGAACATTTTTTTGGGGACGTTGAGGATGAAACCAAAATATAAATTAACTAACTCCCAATCATTTGTTAAGGAATAATTCCTTTGTTTTTTAAAAGTTAAAGCCTAATTTTTCCCAAAATTTTCAAGTAGCAGATATGGGTATCCTAAAGTTTTAAGGATCAATTTTACTTGGAAAGTGCTAAAAATTAAGCTATGTAACGTCTGGCTATTAAAAATATTCATTAACAACTTTAGTTTTTTAAAGTCAAGGCAATTTTACTATTATTCTAATACTTTTAGGGTAAATTTGATAAAAAAAAAATAGTAAATTAATCTTTTAATCCTTATACTTTTGACACAATTATAACTCAATCTCTCAATTATAATTCAGTTCAACTCAATCCCTAAGCATTTGACTTACTTATGACTCTCAGACCCTGAATGTTTTACTCAATCCCTTATATTTCACTTTTTATGTTAGTACTCTTTTCATTTATAACTCAATCATAGTTGGCAAAAATTAATTCCACCTCAGCGCCACATGTTATTTTTTAAATAAA
This sequence comes from Acacia confusa, assembly GCA_037074495.1. NCBI lineage: Eukaryota > Viridiplantae > Streptophyta > Magnoliopsida > Fabales > Fabaceae > Acacia > Acacia confusa. Next base: position 5,619,486 of record CM073504.1, on the reverse strand, counting down.
ATTTGCCCCTTCCCTCCCCAACGGCCTTCCTGAATTCTTCCCTTTACTTAAATTCTATTAAAAAATTATGTGGTACTGGGATGGATTTAATTTTTGTCACCTATGACTGAGTTATAAATGAAAAGTGTAATAATAATATAAAAGTGAAAAGATAAGGGACTGAGTCTGTGTGCGCGTGTGTGCGTGCGAGAGCTTGCAACAACTTTTTTGTTGGAGGTATCATCCATAACATAATCAATCAATCTACTATATTAGCATCTGAAGTTGGGTTTTCTCTCAGTTTCTCTCAGCTACACTTGGAAATGCTGCAGCAAAAGCTTATAAGGTGATTGCCGCAGGGAATTATTCCCGCTATTCATGCTAATTAATGACCAATATGAATCATAGAAAATGTTTTATATAATACACGGAAATTCTCTCCTTAAAAAGAAAACTCTTTCTTTTTTCTTTTTTTAAAAGAAAAAAACAAGGAGATAAGGATCCATAGTCTACATATGAGAGGATGAGATATTTATGATTTTTTAGCCAAATAAATATTTATGATCCATCGTGTATTTCTCTTTACGACAAGCACGTGCTTCTTTAAGAAGAGATGGAGAAAAGAAAAGGAGTGATGCTTTTTTCATGAAAGAGTGGTTCTTGAGTTAAGCATATGTTTGATAAATATAAAAGAAATCATTCAGCATGAAGCAACTAATAAATGGAAAAAAGAAAAAGGGAAGATGACATGATCAAATAGCACGGATATCCTTATTTAGGGATGTCCATTTGACGAACCAAACTAGATTAGGTTGGCTTCAACACAAGGTCTGTCCAATAGAGACCTTAGGCTGGACAAATCAATCCGAGGTCCAGTTTGATCCAACACTAGCTCGAGCTTGGGCTAAACTAGACCAATCCAATGAACTGTTTGGACTAGTTCAGGCAGTCCATGACCTTTTTTTTTCCACTTCTTTGGTCAATTATAAATCTAAATAAAATGATGGAGATCTTAAATAACAATTAATGAAACACATTAAACCTAATAAGTAACAAGAATGATGGAACAACAAGCTAAAAACTGGTCTTAAGATCATTAAATCTAAAAAAATGATGGAGATCTAAAAAAAATTCAGGCCAAACTGGACCAGTCCAAGTGGTCTCTGATCCCCGTATCAAGGTCCGATCCAATCCAACCAAATTAATCTAATTTGGTCTGAGTAATATTGTCTCGAACCAGTTTTTCTTTTCAACAGACCGGATTGAGTTAGACTAGACGAGGTTGGATCACCTAGACCACTAAATTTTTTGGATATCGATCCCTATCCTTATTTAAAATACTGCCAACGTTGATTTTTGAAAGTCAAGGCCACTTTTTTTATATATAAAATGAAAGGCGGCTTTTCGAGAGACATTAAATCTAGGGAAATTCTTAGAAAAACATCATTAGATTTTTTTTAAAAAAAAAAGTTAATAATTCCAATTTTAATAAAGCCATGTCATTTCTCACATTTACTAGCATTTTGAAATGTTGCAATTTTATCGCACTATTCCTCACCTTTTAAAAACAGAAAAAGCCGCCTAAGCAAATCTGCATTCCCTACTCATCCCAAAATGAGATTTTTTTAAAAAAAAATTATTCCTATTGATAATTAAACTTTATTTTGATATTTTCCAATATTCATATGCTTTTAACTCTTTAAAAATTTAAGTTTTGATCTTAAAATGAAAAGAAAAGGAGGGAAGAGAAGGCAATGATTATAATTTTTAAGATGGACTAGATGATCAAAAGCACATTGTTTAGAGTTTTATTATTTTATTTTAATTAAAAATAAGATGCAAACCATTTTCCCTAAATTTATTCTGTTCACTTTTCCCATATATTTGAAAAGAAAAATGATTATCTTCCTAAATATTTACACACATAACCAAACTATGATTGAAAGATATAACTAACAAGTTGTTAATAAAGATAGTAAGGAACTTTATCCTTGTAATGAATAAAATACAAGTTCAAATTTTGGGAAACGTACTTATTGAGAGAGGTGAAAACCCTTTACTTTTAAAGTTTTAATGGGAAAACTCTTGATTAATAAAAAATGATCCTTATATGAGTACTAAATTGTTTACATTAATTGAACTTCTTTAACTACTTCTTATGCAAGGTTAAGGCTTTGAATCTTGATGTGGGAAAAATTATATTGGAAAAGTTACTCAAATTTCAATAATATTCAGTGTTAAAATAGTCGCTAATACAAAATTCTATGCAATTATACAAAAATACTATATATTTTTGTATCTTACAATGATTTTAATTTTCTAAGAAATTGGTAATGTTATGATTAAAATTTTGATTTTTTTCATTGTTAAAATGACTACACACAAATATGAAAAAAATGACACTTTAAGAGTTTATAAATTAATGGATAACCAAGATTTTCTTTTAAAAAATAGATATCTCCATTAAATTAAACTGCTATCTTTTTGTTTTTTTGTAAATTAAATTAAACTGCTGTATATACCTTTTAAAAATTACAATATATGTTTCCTAAGGTTAAAATTTGATACTCTCGATGTTACAATGGTGTTTGATTTTATTATAGGTAGTAATAGATCCAAGACATGTTTTTGTATCATCTGGCTACAAGATCAACTTATAACGTAAACAGATATGAGTAATAAAAGTGTTTATAAGAACATGTTTTTTTTTTAATATTATATTTCTTCATATGTGATCATGATAAGTATATATTTTATAATTAAATAAGTATAGATTCTAAGATATATTAGATTGAATTTGTTGCTATTATACTTATTTAATTATATTTATATATTTTTTACACTTTAATTAATTATAGAATAAAGGAAATTTTAATATAAAATCTATCAATATCATATTCTTAATTTGTAGGACATATCAACAGATTTGAAAGCAATATCCTATTTTCTAATTTGTAAAAGATATCAACTAAAAGATAGGATATTTCATATCTGAATTTGAATACAAGCGCAAGGGATATTACCATGCTTTATATATGTGTGTGTGCAGTGGACCCAAGATTTTATATTTATAGGTGTACAATTAGTGGTGAGATTTGGGGGTTCGGGGGCAGCGCCCCCGAAAATTTTTTTTAAAGAAAGTTTTAAATGTATTAAAAAAAAGAATATAAATAATAAGAGAAAAGAAAACTTCAAATTAGCAGAGAAAAATAGTAATCAAGAGTCAACTTATCTTTACACATTCTATATGTATTCTAATAGTTACTCCTTTGATTATTGATAAATAAGTTCTACTAATTGTGATCTTTATTCTTGTATTCCAATTTGTGGATTCCCCGTACACAGCAAGTTGCCGTGCCTAATTTACATAAATTCGAATGTAAAGAAATTGGACTAGTCAATAATAAGTTGCTTGCTATGATTATCAGAAACCAATGGAAGAAAACAGGGGCTATCATAATTCCTTTTGCCCGACTGTTTTCTCGAGAACAAACAAGATGAGTAGAGCACTCTTAACATGGGAAACAAATAATTAAAAACAGAAAAAACTAAGATTAAAAAAAATTGTGTGCAAAACTCACTTTGTCTATGATGACGCAAACCTTGCCAAACAAATTTTCAGGAATGGAGTAACACTTCAATACTTGTTGCAGAACATGTGAATCAAGAAGGAAAGGTATTGAAGATAATAACAACCTCTTCATTTTCAACAGGAAAAAAAAAATTGACAGCCCAAGAATTAATTGCATTAATGCATAAAAAGAACCAGGAAAAATCCTAAATAATAAAGGCATATCATGGACTTAAAATTTGGTTTTATACCAAGAAAAAGGTACAGAACTACACAAGAACAATGACTTGTGGGCATTATTGATGCCCAACAAAAGCCTTCCCAGCCAAATATATATGCACAAATAGGAAATCAAAGGGAAACCAGAAATAAGAAACTGACTGGAGTTGATTCTTTAGGTCGGGTCCTTCCATGTTCTACATGACGCAGATCAATTCGTTGAGACTGGTGTTTTTGAGTCTGCCTTCTTCTTAACTCTAATCAACTTGACTAGTTGATTCCACAGATTTTCGTACATCAACCATTTTTCTGGGCCATAAGGAATGTGATTTTTCCTCACTAAGCGACCAGCGGCGGATTTGGCAGAGAACTAGGGCAGAGACGAGCCGGAATGCAGAGAGTTAGGGCAGAGACGAGAGAGGGAGGGAACAATGGAATGGAAATGGGAAAAAAAGAAGAGTTAGGGCAAAGACGGGAGAGGGAGGGAACGATGGAATGGAAATGGGGCAAAAAAAAAAAAAAGAGAAAATGGAACTTGGGGTTCGAACCTGTGACTTGTGCCTAAGGATAGGAAATTGAATGTTAACCATATGCACCACTTATACACATTGTCATTTTTTTCTTTTAAATTATATATATTTTATGTCTGCACTTGCCCACATTGACACCAACATAGGTCCACCACTGTGTGTGTGTTAATAAACATTAATAGAATGTATATATGATATCTATATCATATTGTTCAGGAGATTTCGGATGAAGCAATTGCAATTGTGCATGGGGCCCATAGCAAAGACAAAAAGGAAACCTAAAGATCATCAATTAAAATGCACACACACGCGACGGATGCACTATAAAAAAAAATTTGGATTAGCCACGGAAATTGCCCACAAAAAAATTTTATAGCAAATTACCTACGGAATTTCGTGGATAATTTGAATTACCCACGGAATTACACACTTTTTTTTTGCGACGGAAATTTTCCGTGGGTAATTTTTATTACCCATAGAAATTACCCATGATAATTTGTGGGTAATTTTTTACCCACAAAATTCCGCGGGTAAATTCCGTGGCTAATCCAGAGTTTTTTTATAGTGACAGGGAAGGCGCAAGAAAAAAAAGAAAGAAACAAAGGACGTTAGGCACGACTGGAAAGAAGGAGGCTGGCCGAATATAGGATTCAAGAAGCAGAGAAAGATAGAAGGGTGCATGAAGAACTGGACGGAAGCTTTTGACAAATTTGCTTTCTTTGTTTATTTCATTTGAACTCCTATTTTTCCATCATGAATTTTGATTAGCCATGTGTGGCTAAATTGTTTTGCAATCTAGATAACCTATGAACTTGTTTGGATTTTATAGATTATTCCCATTAATTAGTTTTGCTTAATATTAATTCAGTTTATTTAATCTTATTTTTAGTATTCATTGTTTAGTGATTGACCATCATTGAGCATGTTTTGGGGATTTATAATTGGACTTAACGAAGGGAATCTTAAATTGACATTGAGATTAAATAATGTGGAATTAGATTTTAATCTAATTTGCGTCTAGGATAGACATATACCTAGAAACTTCACATAATCAAATTAGAGTGAGCCCGATTTGAATTACATCTTAATTAGTTGTGTGAGACATTGCATAATTAATTGAGATAGGTATATAAATGGACCGTTAGACATTTATAAACATCAATACTCTAGATTAGCTTATTAAATTAAGTTAAAATTAATGTAGTGGGAAGAAAATCTAATAAACAAATAAGATATTAGTAACTCTAGGTTGTCTTTTTAATATTGAAATTTGCTCTCCGTGAAAAGTTTGTATTGATATTAATTTCTTGTTTTATTTACATTTCTTTCTATTCATTGAAAACAACTCTGATTTATTCAATTTAAACGAAAAAGGAAATTTAACACCTAATCACGAGCTGAATTGAGTCTCTATAGGATGACCTTGATTTACCACTTATTATTTTCATAACCTGTACACCTGTGGTGCTTAGTTAAATTTTGGTAGCATCAATATGAACTTTCGTTTTTAAAATTTTAAATTATGAATTTCGTAAGCTCCGAGTCCTCATCAAGTGTCATTTTCTCAGAAAATATTTAGGTCACCAATTAACAACATCTATAAAATAAAATTATAGTTTCATTCTTATAAATAAACTTCTCCCAGAATAATTATATAGTGACAGCAGTAATTCAAATTTTTGACATCACAGAAAAAAATACATATTATAAGTCTTCATTAAAAATAAAGTGATCAAAAGAGATATTTATACAACAATAAAAAAGAGAGCCAAAGATAATATTTTGTGAGTTGTGACTATAAAACTTCTCTCTCATAAAATCACAATTTATTGTTTTCTTATATGTATATAGGATTATATAATTATAGAAAACCTAAGGTACCATATACTAACTTTTCAATTAGACGCCTGCTGGAGAAAAGAAAAGTGTGAGGCAAGATATATTAAAGTCTCTCACTCCCTCTGGGCCCCTCTCTCTCACTCTCTTCCCCCACATAAAATTTATCCAGATACTTGCAGTACACCTGGCAACAAGTTTTGTAGTTGTGTCTGCTACATAAATTGCAGAGTATCATTATATTTACACTAACAACTAAATCTTTGGATAAATTAATTGTTAACGAAAAACAAATTGTTCAATAACTTCATTCAATATTCTCTTCTATTTCTTCACTAGCATCTCTAAGGACCTTCTTTATTCTGTCATGAACCCAAAATATCTCCAAGTCAGGACTTGAGCCTAGTCTCTTTCGAAACGGAAGCGTTAAGGTTAAAGTCTTCCTAATAAATGCCTTTCTTGAGATTTAAACCTATGTTTTTTCTTATGGGGCTGAGACCACTTATCATTTTAACCAACAATTTGTTAGTTTCAGGAGGTTCTTTAATTTGTGTGTATAGTGTGTGTATACTACTAAGATAGTCCATCAAAAGCGGAAAGTCGTGGGTTAGTAATGGAAGTAAGGTTGCATGTGCATGGGAACATGCACGCATGCATGTTTGCCTGCCAGCAATTGACGCCGCAGCCACTTCTCGTGGTGCTCACTTTGTGCTGTGTGCACTCTAAATATTATCAATACTAGTATTTTATTTCATTTTATTTTTTAAATTTTAAGGGTATACTTGATTACCACATGATACATCATTTCATTTGGTTTATATCAATGTTTGCAAAATGTGGCCCATATACTAATTACCTGTATTTTACAAATTAAATAGCTGTTTGAATTAGCGATGGCAGAAGAGATCTTTTTCTAATATAATTTTTAAAAACTTTAGATAGGATAAAACTTATATTGTATATGTAATTTATGTTTGAATTAACGGTGATAGCAACCCATCTGCACTATGAAAAACAGGTCTTAGTGGATTTTTCTTAAGTGTATTTTGCAAATTGAAGTTGTCCGTGTAAAAGTAGTTAGTGTGATACCAATATGTTTGGATAATCTTTAATTAAAAAGTTAGGTTGACATGTATATCTTTCCTTCCGAGTGACATTTTTTCTTGTATTCTATCTCATAGAGATTCTCTATTTGAGAAATCTAATTAATTAAAGGGATTGTTCAAGATTGAGAAAATTGTAATCACAAGTTTCTGGACGCATGCAACTTGTAAGGATATAGAAAATCTCAAATAATTAATCAGGAGCTCGATATGAGGACTGAATAATGTAAGCAAAATGATTTGATTCGATCACGAGAAATAATTATTGTGTATTGTGCATTTTCCTCTCTTCATCTTTCTCAACTCTCTATATTATTCATCCCTGGTTTTTAGTGCTTCTTGATGTATTATCGGATTTGATCTTTAAATAGTAACAATTTTACAACACCAAATTCACTCTCTTGAACTACCTAGCAACAAATTCTAACAACTAAAGTATTTTAGATAATTTGTATAGTGACTAATATACTATTTAGAATTCAATTAGTTAAGAAATTAAAATAATCATCAATATTAAGAACCAGAAATATACCTTAGAGATACCAATTTATGTGTGCGTGTATTAAAATGTCCAAATCTATGCTCATGATAATTACTGTACAAGTGGGTTAACATAATCACGTGGGCACGTCCAATTGATATCCAAGGATTCCACCTCCTATATTTCCTTTTCCTAGATGGTTCAACAATAATTCACCTCGGTTTAGTAGTTTTAATTATAATATTAATTAGTGTGGACCTTGGTCTATCGTCAATTTTTAATTTTTTATACATAAATTATAAATATTATTATAAAATGATGTCATCTGTCTTTTTATTCTTTAAATATACACTTTATCTATATTCATTAATCATTTTTAAATCTACATTAATAAATAATAATCATCTGCTCTTTAATATAACATATAATTGGAGAATTTATATTTGTCTTAAATATGAGACATAATTTCCATATCTATCAATCTTTTCTTAATTTGTTTTTATTGACACACTCTCAACAATAATTAAAGAGGAGAATAAATAATAGAGGATCAATTAAAAAAGCTAAATATGATATTTTAAAAAATACACATCATATTAACTAACTTTCTTAATTTAATCAAATTAGATAAATATGTCTTATATTAAGGACTGAAATGAAAGGAGTACGATAAAATTTAAAATAAAGTAATGTTTATTTGTACTCCTTTGGGAAAATGACATAAGGTTTCATTTAAGGAAAATAATATCAGAAAAGTTACATAAGTCGTTAATGATAGTAGCTCTTTCACGTATCAATGGTTGCTCATTCACTTGTCATTGATAAGTTATAAAACTTTTCTGATATTATTTTTCTTAATTAAGACCTTCATGTCATTTTCCCTACTCCTTTTATTTCAAAATGTACACTTATCGTAGATTAAGAAAGCTATTAAATAAAATCTCTGTTTATTTTGTTTTATTTTCTTGCAAACCACTAGCTAGTGTAAATAGTTTAGAAATAAACAATATTCCCTCCGTTTCTTTTTATAAGGATCAACCATTACACATACTCCATTCTTTTTAATTAAAAAAATTTAGAGAATGTCTTATTTTGTACTTCTTACTTTCTCTTTTACCCTCATTTAATTATCCTATTTAATGTTAATATAATAAATTTTCACTACCCCAAAAGCCTATTACTTATACCAAATCTATTTCCTTATTTTTTTTTTCTTTTCTACAATCCTCTTTATCATAAAAATTTCCTCATTCTCTCTCTTATTCGTCAGGTCCCCGTAAATAAGGGTATTTTAGTTAAAAAAAAGCAATTCCCTCATGTAACACCCCAAATTCCATACTTAAAAACCGTGTTGGTCGACACTTAGTTTTAGAAAAATCAACGGAGTTTGAAGTGCTACAGTTTCAAGTAATGCGGAAATGGATAGCGTGCGCTAAGATTCGGACAATGAGTATCTGATATAGAATACCCAGACATATGGTGATGCCCCGACATAAGCTGATATATTAAATATTCTGAAGGAATATTCATGTGATACAAATTACAGAAATTAAATACAATTTTCTGATAAAGCAAGTCTTAAACTAGACCTATGGCTTGGAACCTAACATCAGTTAATCAGACAATTTGGCCAGGTCGGTGTTCAATCTAATGGGAGTCTCACCAACTCTATGGCGACTCGTGACAACCCACCGATGAACCCTTCCTTAGTTTAAGCACCAAATGGTCCGAAATAACTTTGTTAAATCCGTGCCAGAATACTCTGATAGAAACTAAGTCCTAATAACTTCTACCGACCTTCGTCTTCGACTGCTGCCTCTTCATGACTCTTTCCACTGGCACCTTCTCTATCCTGGTTTCTTCCCTATACTATTCATTAAGACTGAGGTCCAATGCCCATTGGACCTCAGGTAACGGTTAACCTTATGCTCAAGTATAACAGTATGCATGATAGATATTCATTTACAATTCAGCATATAACTATACATAGCACACAACACATGTCATAGTTCATATCACAACAATACCTCTACATAGCACACAGCCCATGTAAGGTCCACATAGTTTGCACATAAACCAGTGTCACGCCCCGGAGCGTGTCCTCAACGCTAGGAAAACATCCATACGGCATTACCAAGACTGTAACCCGTTTTCACATAATAGCTGAATGTATAAACAGTGACTTAAAACAAAGTCTTAATCACGGTGCATGACCAAAGACTCAATCTTCTCCACGACTATATGAATCATCACATCACATATAGAGCATACAAGCAGCATAAGAGTTAGAGTTACAGTACGCGTCTGTACCTTTCACCGGGTAATTGTCAAACGTCCGACCTTTGGATCCGGCCCTGGACCTCCCGGATATCCTAATATATCACCATATCACTTAGAATAATAACCTAAGATATACTTCCACCTCTATTTACTCATCTACCCTTGGTGGATTTGTTATTTACAACTTTGCCCTTACATTTATTTAAAAACGTAGTGCAGAGTTTTCTGGGCAGATTTTTCGGTAACTTTGAAAAATCATAACTAATTCTACAAAAATTGAAATGAGGATTCGTAAAATTCCCCGGAATCCTTAGGATGTCTATTTTTGAGGAAAAATATTCATTTTCACCCAGAATTAGTGAGTCATTACCAGTTTTAACTTTTCTCAACATTGCCTAGATTTTATTCCAGCAAAAATGGCTTAACTTCAAAAGTTCATATCTCCTTGACCAGAGATCAAAACGTTGCATATTTGATATATTTGGAAAGCCCTACATGTCTACTTTCTTTCTGGAAAATTTCATGATTTTATAACTTTATTTGTTACATAAAATCATAGTATCTTTTTTGCTGTCTGTCTAAGATTTAAGAACCGAAAATTCTACAACTTTCACAACATTAATCCATTGCTTCCCAAAAATTATTCCCTACTATGTTTTTACCTCTTCAGGCATTTTTCAATGCAATGAGGCCTAAAAACAAGTATAGGAATTTATTCTCTAATTTTCTAGATTAAACTAGCATTTATACTAAGAACTTATAAAAACTAAAGACTAGAACTTAAGAACTAGAGCTTACTTCTTGAAGACTCTTGAACTTCTTCCTCCTTCTTGCTTCACTCTCCTCTTAAACTCTCCAATCTTTGGTATGAGTTTGGTGTGAAGAATGAAGAGAGAAGAGCTCTCTATTTATAGTCAATCCTTGGTTAACTTCCTAGCAACTTTAATTCCATTCTAACCATTGGATTTAAACTTAGTAAAGAAGTCTTAATCTTGCCCTTACACCTCTTACAAAAATGCCACCTCCCCCCCTTTTCTTGGATTCATCTTTTCTCTTTCATCCACTACACACACACACACTCACAACACACACATGTGTTCTTGTGATGTCATTTTGATAACATAATCAAAGCTTAAGTGTCATTGTTGACTTTTCAATACTAATTAGAAATTCTTAATTATCATGTTAATCAAGTGTTTACATGCTCCTTAATTATATTTTACCATTAGCTAACTCAATTACATGAAGATTTAAACTTAATTACTTGAGATATTATTTCATTCTCTTTGGCTTAATTATTTTCAAATATAATTAGCCCTCATTTGATACTTTTAATTTGTCTTTAATCATCTTGAAGAATTATGCAACTAATCTCAATTAGTACAAAGTTATTTTGTTAAGAATAATTGTAATTCACTTAATATACCTCTTAATTATGCTAAATTAATTAGCAACACTCTTTATACCAACCTTGACCCTCCATTGGTCATTAATATCAAATTAGGGGTTTCATATAATTAACTTTGGATATCTCCTTTTATTCATGTTTAAACAATCAACAATTAATTACTTATTTAATCACTTACTAATTGTTGACAATTTTTTTAATTAGGATTAATTATTTTCTCACAACTATTTTACTAACACTGATAATTTATGCATCATGCATAATATTAAAAATCATGGAGCAATTTATGTTCCCCAAAATGATATTTAATTTTACCTTATTATTTCCCAAGGAAAATAATCTCATAAATTACCTAAATTAGAGACAACATACTTTTCTAATTTTTAATAAATATTTAGTTGCCTCTTAGGATTTTATCATAATTTTCTCAGGGTATTTTATGACCCACAAATATTTCAGGGACCTATTTGCAAATTATCTAATGTTTTAGGGACTTTTTGCACATTTTTTAATCTTAGGAGAAACTGTCTTAATAATAAGGTAAATTCAATACAAGGTGTTTGAGACCTCATATTTACCTATTTTCAATAGGTATATTCTATCAATTTATGATATTTACCCTAATTCAAAATTTTAGGGTATTACACCTCATGTCCTTTTATAAACAGATTTCTCTCTCTTGGAGTTAATCCTTTTTATAAACAACTTTTTCTTTGTGTCTCAAAATATAAACTGCTTTTCCTTTTTTTTTAGGGAAAATTAAAATAAAGGACCAAAATAAAATAATATTTAATTAGAAGGACCATAAAAATTGTAATTATCAAGAAGGACCGAATAAACTTAAAAGTACTAAATTACCCTTTTGCTTCTCTAAGGCAAAAAACAAAAAACAAAGTACCTTCTTCCATCCTCCCCTGAATATCAAGGTGGGGTAGTTTGAAAATCCAGTATTAAAAGTTAAAAACAACGATTTTTGGTAATCCCGTGAAAACAAGAAGTTAATTATAACAAAGTTGTTCTTAAACTTCATTACTATGCATATACTTTTACCAAATATCGTCATTTTTAATTTTCAATACTGGATTCTCAAATGGTCTTACCTTGATATTCACGGAAGGATAGAAGAAGGGGCTTTGCTCTTTGCTTTCTACGTTGGAGAAGATAAAGGGTAATTTAGTACTTTTAAGCTTATTCGGTCCTTCTTAATAATTATAATTTTTATGGTCTTTCTAATTAAATATTATTTTATTTAGGTCCTTTATTTTAATTTTCCCTTTTTTTAACACTTATTAAATACACATCTTTATATTAATTATCCCTCACTCACCACTAATTCTCTTTCATTTACTCATTTATGACTCTCTCTCTCTCTCTCTCTCTCATATTTTATATTCATGCCTTCTCATATTTATCACTCATTCTCTCTCATGTGCCCTTTTCATAGATAGGGGGCGTATTTAGAAGAAACATGATATTTTTGACACATTTATTGTTTTTAACTATTGTTAACCGTCAGTTTGTTTTGCGTAATAAGGATAAAAATTACTTATAAAACAGATCGGATGGAGTACAATTTTAGTTGTTTAAAAAGTAAAAGAGGGAGTTCTTCATTAAAAGTATAGAGTAATAACCAATAAGAAGTTGTTAGTTTATGAGATTGTAAGTGACTTCACCCTATAAGAAGGAAAATACAAGTTCAAATAATGAGAAGCACACTTAATAGGAGAGGCGAAAATATTTTGCACTCTAAACCTCGATCAAAAGGAGAAACCCATGATCAAATAAAATAAAATTTTTGAGTCATAGTCATAGATATTTCAAACAAATTCTGAAACTTCAAAATGACAGATAGTGGTTTGAAAGAGAGTAATTTTCAACATCAAGTTCAATTTTTTTGGGGATTCAACATCAAGATCTAATGTTATAATGTTAAGCACTTCCTAGCGATAACTAACGCAACTTTTTATAATGGTGATTATATTTTATTTACACAAAACTCAGATTAATTATATAAATATTTGAAAAAAAAATAAAAAGAATCACAGACAATGCAATATATAAAGTAAAACTTAAAGTACCATACCACTCAATACAACATATATAAGTTACTGATACCGAAAAAATTTTGTTTAAAATATAAGTTACTTATAGGGTATTAAATGTGGATTTGCCAATTTTATCCTTATTGACTATTGGTTAGACACATGCGAAAGAGAGGAGAGAGAGATGTAAATATAAGGTGACAAAGGGGTGAGAGAGAAAAGTATATCATTTTATGAATAAGGGCAGACATGAAAAATTTCATCCATTTAATATTTTTCTTAGTTTGCGGAAATAGATAGTCCATCACAAAGGAGTTTTATATATGGTTCCGAAGTGGAATACTTCAATATTAAAATATTAATTAACCTCGGGATAATAAGAAAATAAAACAAGGCACATAGGAGTTGACATATTCAAGTTCTTATCCCAATGAATAATAAAATTTAATGATATATCCAGCTCCTTATGTGAGATTTCGTGTGGATCGGAGCACATATTCCATGGTTAAAAATATGATTATATAATATACTTAGTTTATGTCATGCATATAATCATCAATTCATCATCGAATACATTTACACACACACACACGTGTCGTGTAAAATTAAAATGTCAATTAAATGAACATATCAAAACAAATTATCTTTTCTTTTGGATAGGTAAACAAATTCTCATATACTCGTGATTAAGAAAAAATTGGCCTTAGATGCATGAGATTCACGTACTTTCATTCAAAAGTTAAGATTTTAATAATCAAATCTTCAACTTTGAATATAATTAATTGACTGCACACAAAAAGTTCTCCATGTAGACATATATATGGTTGAATGATGTATTTATAATTGAGTATCATAAGAACAAGTGTGTGTGTGTAGAAAAATGGTTGAGGGTAAAATATCAGATTATTTATGTATTTTTTTCAATATTGTGTGTTTGTCAAATCCTTTCTAAAAGTGATGAATTTTACCGTCTAAATACTTTTAGGATATATAATCAATATATTTCAATGTTTTTTTTTATCAATATTGAAGTAACTACCATGAATTTATTGCATTATTCATAAGTTACAGATGCGACTTCCTATAATTTTCACACACACACACACATGATACTATATATTGCATGTGTAAGTGAATAAGTGATTGTAAATGTTATTTATAGTTAACTTGAATTTTCAAAATCTTGTGCAAATTCAATATATAGGTTAAAATTAAAGCAAATTCATCAAAGAAAGTACAAGAAAGGAAATGAAAATAGAAAGCTGAGTCAAGCTCTCACTTGAATTGGTTTTGCTAATTAACTACCGTGTTTCAAAAAGTTGTCAAGGCCTACTACAAAAAAAAATTGAGAATAACTATTTTTTTTTCCAAAAAAATCAAGTTATTTATCATTTTCAAAGAGCTATACGTGTGCTATCTTTGAAAAGCTTACTTGCAAGGACTAAGGAGGATTAATTGCAAGCTTCTAAGCTGTACGTCCATATCCAAAGGTTAATATCACATGAAAAATTATATAATAATAATAGTGGCATTATTATATTAGCGTTAAGACGGCTTAATTAACGGATCAAATAGCATATATATGTTATTACAAATAAATATTTAATCATGTCAAACAGTTGGAGTTCTGCTTTTGCAGTTCACTTTTTTAATCAGTCTAGGGTGTCTGTTTGGATTAGCCATGCGAAGAATATATTTTAAATAAAATTGATTTACAAAATTGTTCTTTTAAAGTTATGATTTATAAATTTTATTATTAGAAGTTCCTCTTGATAATTTTTTATTGTGATTCTCATTAAATAAGATCGAGCATCCAAACATTATAAACGAAAAACCCACTTGGGAAACCTAACAAGCAAGTTAGCAGAATTTTAAATATATCTATATAATTTAGTTTATTTTAATTTAAAATATACAAAACTTTCCTAAACTTTGACCTGCATGTAAATAACATCTTGTCCCTTTAAAATTTGACAAAGAAGCTTCCTAAACTTTCACATTTTTGTAAGGACACCCTATTACTATGTTAATTAATCAAATATCTCCTTAAACTTCTTCTTTTTGTACAAGTAATAACCATTTCAAACTTTAAGTTATGTATATATAGTTAAATGTAAATAAATATATCCTTGGTATATAGTATGTTATTTTAGTGAAAAAATTGATAAATTACCGTAGAGAGGTTACTTTAAAAGTTTAAGGGGATAAATTTCTTAGCATTGAAAGTCAGGTCACACAACCCAAATTTAATATTAGCTAAGATCTAATTTTGCCTCAAAAGTTTGATATAGGAGCTGTGAGTATTTAGAAGAATCTTTTGGATCAATTTCTCTACAGAAATATTACAAAAGAGTAATGTCGTCCTTAAAATGTTAATAGTCAATATTAATTTTTTATAGTTACGATGGATTTCATTTATTTTTAACACTTTTGGTGAAAAATTCATCTAAAAAAAACTAACCGATACACACAACTCATTCTTACAAATTTTCGGGTAAAATTGAACCTTGATTCAATTTGAGACGGTGGTTATATCTAAGTTAGGCTAGCTCTAATTTAATATTCAAAACCTTTTGTTATAAACTTAGACGGCAAGATCCCAAAAGGAGTCTTTTCATAACAGGATTTTTTTATTTTTTATTTTTCCAGATTCATAACAGGATATAGAGTACACGTAATTGAATAAATGTAGGGGGTTATTATTGTAAATTGAAGTGAGATAGAATAGAATGTGTGCCCACATGGCGTAGATATAATAATATTTTGTTGAAGAATGAAACTTGGTATTATATAGAGTAGTTAATTAAATAGTTTAAAGGGTTAATTAAGAAGAGGGAAGTAAAGTCAAAGGTAGCTTAATTAGATGCGTCTCTCGTAGCTTTTATGTGTAAGATTACGTCTTTTTTTGAGATGAGGGAATTGACTTTGGTGCCTCAAAAGTTGTATTTATATCCACAGAGATTAGATCACCAAAGTGTACAAGCAATTAATTCTGCAAATGAGAAGAGAGAAAGGAGAAGAAGTTGCAGAGATGGGAATTGATCTCTCTTTGAAGATTGATGCGAAACAAAAAGAGAGAGAAGAGGAGAGAGAAAGAATAATATTATTTGATGATGATGATGAGAAGGGAAAGAAGGATAATAAAGAAGAAGCAACTGAGCAGGTCACAGAAGGTGAAATTGAAGAAGACGATGCATCAGTTGAACAAAACTTGGCTTCCAGCCCAAAGGTACGTAATATCAAAGTTTTTAGTGTTATGTACAAACTTCATTGACTTATTACATATGATAGAAGAGAAGAGAAATTACATAGAACAAGCATAAAAAGTTAGAATTTGAGCTTCATATATACATACTTACACATACACTTGTGTGTTACTATTTCTGAAGGAATAAACATCATTGTCAATTAAAGATCTGGTATAACAAAGCTGTGATTTAGCAATAGACTAGGTGGTCGGAATTTCAGTCATCAGAAATTAAACAGAATCACCGACTGATGTCAAAATTTCCTTGTCAACCATGCCTCAGAATGATAATTATTCACCCTTAATTTAACCGTTTTTGTGATGCTGGTTATACATGGTTCTTATTATTTAATCTGGAGAAATGAATGATAACTCTGTCTCATGTCTCCTTATAAGTTCTACATCAAGTAGCCTTACAAGTAAAGTATGATTTATACGTTCTGAAGCTCTCCCTCCCAACATAAGTTTTTAAGATTGGGCTCCCCTTTGGACTTATATATGTTCATAATAAATATGCTTTTGTTGAGAGTTTAAACTCTGTATATATCCCCGGAAAGGGTTACCCACAGGGAATCTATCTGACTAGCAGGAGGCCGAATGAATTACCATATATGTGTGTGTTGTTGATCGAACCATTAGAGTATTTTTATTTTTTTAAACTATAACTATGTATTATTGCTTCTGTGTGAAGGTATAACAAGGGTAAATATTGACATTATGAATTAATTTGCAGGAGCTAAGGGGGTTAAAAATGGAGATGGATCGTATGAAAGAGGAAAACAAAGTGTTGAGGAGAGTAGTGGAGCAAACCATGAAAGACTATTACGATCTCCAATTCAAATTCGCAGCCATCCATAATAATCCTCTCAACAACAATAATATTAAGCTCATGAACAAGGTAATTAATTAATTAATACATCTTATTCAATATTCACAATATTCTTCATTGAATTTTAAAATAATTATAGATCTCATGATCTATAATATAGGATCCTCAAATATGTCTCTCACTTCAAGGCAATAATAATAATAATATGGCAAACACGAGCACGATGAGAAGTGAAGAAGAAGGACCACCACCAGCACCGACAAACACTGATATTAGTGAGAATGATTTGGGATTGTCACTGAGTTTGCACACTACTAGTCGTGCATCAGAAGATGAAGATGATGGAGGCAATTTTAATAATAATAATCACAAACAAGATTTGGCTTCTTCTTCTAAGTTGAATCGGATTCATCATCAACAACAACTTGTCGCTGCGTCGTCTCCTCCACATAGAAAGGCTAGGGTTTGTGTTAGAGCAAGATGTGACACTGCCACTGTGAGTTTTTAATTTTAATTTTGGAAAAATTTGTCTTTTGTCATAATAGTAGTTTTGACTCGATTATGACTTGATTTCTAAACTTTTACTTAGTGTAACTCAATCTTTATAATTTTGATTTATAACTCAATCATTTTATTTTGACTTAATGCAACTTAGTCTATCTATATAGAACAACCATTTAAAATTTTAGCTCTTATATTTCAAAAGATAATAATTATATGTTTCAAGAATAATTAAGTTTAGAGATTAAAGTTATAAATGGTTAAAGCTACAGGGATTGAGTTATGATAAGTTAAAGTTAAATGCTAAGTTTCAACCAAGTTCAAAGTATAGAGACTTAGTTACACTGAGAAAATTTAAAGATCCAGCCACAATCAAGTGAAAACCATAAGGAATCAAAAGATTAGTCTCTACCGTTTTCACTAATGAAGTAGTTAAATTAAGAAATTAATTAATCTCTTGTTGTTATGTGTATATGTAAATAGATGAATGATGGGTGCCAGTGGAGAAAATATGGGCAAAAGGTTGCTAAAGGAAATCCATGTCCTCGTGCTTATTATCGATGTACCGTATCTCCTGGATGCCCTGTAAGAAAACAGGTAAGTCATTACAGTTTTAATAATTTCTCACAAAACTATATTAATTAATAATAATGCACAAGTTATGATCACAATATCAGTAACATTTATGAATTTCTCTTTTAACAATAATAGTAGTAATAATAATAATCCAATTCTGTGTTTTCAAAATAGTCTTAAAGCATTAATTAGTTTGTTAGTATCCCATGCATATATAGTAGTCTCTTTAAGCCGATGCATGCATGCGTGTGTGTGTGTGTTAAGTAAAAGAATGACTATTATAACACAAACAGAAACATATTAATTAGTTTGTGTTTAATTGTAATTGATTTTATAAGACATAATTTGCAGGTACAAAGATGTATAGAGGACATGTCAATCCTAATAACAACGTATGAAGGAACACATAATCATCCTCTACCTGTAGGAGCAACAGCCATGGCTTCTACTGCTTCCACGTCAGCTGCATCCTTCATGTTACTTCACTCTTCTTCTTCATCACAACCCTCCACCATTATTCCTACCTCTGCTTCTTCTTCTTCCTCCTCCTCTACTTTCATCCCTTTCAGTAACAACACTACTAGTTATATCAGAACCCTAAACCCTAATAATACTGATCTTCCTCCTTCTAAACGTGCCCTTTTCTTTGATCTCACAAACAAAACTGCATTTCCCTAGCTGGCTAGTACCAAACATATCTCAGCCCTAGAGATTATCGTGGAGTTTGAGACCTCTCTGATATGCCTCACTCGAAAAACCTTTATATAATGTTCCAACTTCTCAAATATAATGTTTTGTTCTTGTTTCTTTAATTTTGGTCATTAAATTCTACTTATAGGCGATATTCTGATATCTTAATTCTAGTGATAAAATGAAAATTAATGCTTTGATTTTTTTACGATATCAAAACTAAATTATTTTATATCACAGTAAGATACCAAAATGTCACATGGTTTTATGTATAATTTAATAATAAAAAAGAAAAAAAAATGTTTGAAAGATTTGGACATTTAATAAAGAGTATTATTGGGAGGCACATTTTAGAGGCTCTGAACCCGAGATCATGCGGTTGATGAGTGAAATGAAGAAGAAAAACGTATGAGCTGATCCTAAGTTTAGGGTAGCTGTTGCGGCAGCCATGTATTCTCTCATCAACAATAAAGACAACCATCCTAGCACCTTAGCATCTTCGTCCTCGTTTGGCCCTATAGGGCTATAATTAATAACCTCTCAACCAAGCATGTTCATATATATATATATATATATATATATATATATATATTAATTAGGTTTAATAAAATTTGAGTGAATATAGAAGAAAGAGTGGTAAAGAGTTATGTAAGTTCGGATTACGTACAGTGTAAGAAATTTTTAGGGCAAAACTTTTTAAAAAAAAAATTGTCAAAACGAGGTACTGTTCAAACATATTGTCAAACTAGGCCAATTTGTGGCGCTACGTCAGACGGCGCCACACGTAGCGCTGTGACACCCGGCCTTTGGTGCCGTTATTCATCAAATTTAATACGGAATACAGGCATCGAGAAGATTTGGACGACTTAATTTCGTAATAATAGTTTTTGAAATTAACTTAGTTTGAAAATACGAACTAATTTTTCACGATTCGAATCATCCGATAGTTTGATGTTAATTACAGTAATCCAAAATAGGCATATGATAAACATTAAGTACAGTACAATTAATTCCAATTTTCCAAAAGATTCAGCTGTTGTATCTGTAACATCCCATTTTTTAAAAACAGTATAATTTTTTTTTTTTTCATTTAAAATCATTTCAAATCATCAGAGTAGAGCATTTGAGCGGAAGAGTAACTGATATGTATATATTCAAAAGGCCATAAGTTTGGCTGGTTACAGTAACGTTACATTATGCCTAAACATATCTACATAAACAGAAGAAGTGTCTCCCTGGCAATTCCCACACCGTGGCAACGAAAGATAGTCTTTAGCCGAGTCTCAATGTGTGCTGCTTGCCCTTCTCTTCGGCCCTTGGTCCTTCCGACCATGAAGCTATGTTAAGAGCTGAGGTCCAACGCGTACCGAACCTCAAGTAACGGTTAACCTCATGTTTATATATACCATATATGGATTACAGATATTCACAACATAAACAGTACATGAGCACTCAGACAAATGTATCCCTGGCACATAAGCCCCTTGGCAGATATTTCACACCTAGAATACGTATCACACCTAGCAAATGTTTCACACCAAGCATTTCACACCTAGCAAACGTATCCCAATACCCAGCAAGAATAATCATAACAATAGTACATGAACATATCATAGAGCTATCAACTAACTCACATAAGCATACCATACACATAGCATATATACGCATATAATAACCATCAGAGTTAGTGTTACTAGTATGCGAACGTACCTTCGTTGACGAGCGTTTAGTATGTTGACGGAAAACTGTACTTTTGACGGAAAACAACGGAACGACGGCGAAATGACAGCGAAACAAGATTACTGATATCCTATAATGATATTATCACATTTATCAATATTTGATATCATAACAGGCATTTTAGGTACAAATTACCATTTTGCCCCTGATCCCCTAATCGGCGGAATTTCACCAACACTTCGTTACCTTGACCCTAATTTTCCAGAATTTCAACATATCTCTAACTCCATAATGATTTTCGAAATTAACACCGTAATTACTCCTAGAACATGATTTCTAAACATACTTGGAAGATTAAAGATCAACCTAGCATTTCTACTACAACTACCAAAAGAAACACTAAAACTAAAGACTAGGGACCGAAGAACTTACCCGGCACTTTGCTATTTCCATAGACTCCTCCTTCTCTCTAAAATCTCTCTCTAGAAAGCTCTAGGAATTGTGAAGAATGAAGAGAAAGGTGAAGGCTATTTATAGAAAAAGTGGATGGCATTTTCATAGTTCCTTTGAACTTCGTCTAGTCAGATTCTGACCGTTGGATCGCACTTTTTGAAACTGGATGATCTGGGCCTTACACCTCACTATGATGACATCATCCTGAGTCATCAAAGTGATGTCATGCTTGCATCATCTCTTGCTTTATGTGCCTTTATCTGATAAAGTTCCCTATTCGGTGTCCTAATCGCGTAATCTTAAGAAATCTCAAAATTTTGGAAGCAATGCCCTGAAGGTCTTTTCTCCCTCTTTCAAGTTACTTGGGTCAACTAAATTTTCGGTCCCATTTAGGACATTCCATTGTTTGTTGAATATTTCAGCCAAATGTCGTTGGCTACGGAAATTGCGTCTGCCGACGTCAACTTTTGGATCATAAATCACTGATTCATAAAAGGTTTTGGTCTTTACTAACTCATATCCAGATTTCAAGTTATGATTTATTTTCTATAGATTTTCATTTCTATTATCTGCCTTAATTTCACAAAATATCTTCTTGGCCTTATCTCATGATCACTCCGTCGGTTACGGAAATGACTTCGAAGACAACCTACCTTGAGATAAAAATTCACTTGCGTATAATATACTCTGACTCTAGAAACCCAGTTCATGGTTTTCTAGGTAGGATTTTATTTCTATCCGTTCTCGTTTATCCTATAAAATATCACCATTATAATATTATTTAATTACTAAATATCTTAGATATTTTTTCTAAATTTCCATTTTAATTTTTCTTTATTTTTTCTTCATAATTTCATATATATATATATATATATATATATATATATATATATATTAATTTCCACCTTTTTTCTCTTTATCATATGTCTAAACAATTAGCCATTAATTATCTAATTAATCACGTACTAATTGTTGACAATTTTCTTAATTAGTAATAATTATTATCTCACAACTATTTTACTGACATTGGTATTTTATGCACCATGCATAATATTAAAAATCATGGGGTCCAATATGGTCCCCCAATACTTTTTGTTTTTTTCTCCTTCAATTTTTCCAAGGTAATAATTTAATAAATTACCTAAATTAGAGACAACATACTTTCTAATTTTTAATAAATATTTAGTTGCCTCTTAGGATTTTATCATAATTTTCTCAGGGTATTTTATAACCCATAAATATTTGAGGGACCTATTTGCAAATTATTTATTCTTAGGAGAAATTGTCTTAATAATAAGATAAATTCAATACAAGGTGTTTGAGACCTCATATTCACCTATTTTCAATAGGTATATTCTACCAATTTATGATATTTACCCTAAGTCAAATTTTAAGGTATTACAGTATCCCTTACAACTGCTTCTTGCCTTTCGATCCCGAACTAGTGCATGTATCTTTCACGGGGTCTGGAGTCCAAATGAATGGACCCCAGAGTAACAGTTAATCTCATACACATGTATAAAAGTATAAATGACAATTTAGCACATGTTAAAGCATGAAAGCATTTACAAGTACAAATAACCGTAACCGCAGTTAACAGCCAAGGACCGCAGCCCTTGTCTAGGACACACAACCCCATGAGACCGTAGCCTCAAATCCATGGCCAGGAAAAACATATATCACAAGTAAATCAACCAGCATACATGATCAGCTAATAAATACATAAACACTTACACACATGATTATAAGATTAGAGTTACCCACCTCAACCTTGTATCCTTTTCTCTTCACTGAAGTTGTTGGGATCAGAAAAATGTCAAGGTCTGCCTAAAAATGTTTATCATCGCTATCAGTCACTTATTCGAATCGCAAATAAATTAATTACGCGAATTAGTTTAGAGGATTAACATTAATTATTAATCCCTTAAAATTCCCCTAATAATAAGATCTGTTACTATCATAATCGTCCTAAAAAATCTAGCAACTTCAAATATTTTTAATTAATTGCACAAAAATAATTTTATTGTGTCATTGACTCTCACGTGTTCATAGACAAGTCCCCTATCATATAAAAATATTACCAAAGGTTATAACTTGTCAAATAACTCCCCATATTTTACGTTATTCTAGACTATCCTGTTGAGCTTCCAGATTTCATGACTTAACTTTAAAAATTCATACTATCTGAAGTTCTAGGAATCGGATTTAGGTGGTTCAAAAATCTATAAACTCATCATTAAGTCTAGTTTCTAAAAAAATTGGTTTCATCATTTAATCAAATGTAATTCAAGCCCAGACCACAAAAACGTCAAAGACTGTTCAGTGAGTTCTTCAAAACATAGGATCATTTTGTAAAATTTATTTCTCTCTACTCGGAGCTCAGAAAAATACAAAATACCCACCATTTTAAAGCTGTGGATATCCTATAACTCCTGAAATATTTTCACAATTTTATCTTATACGAATCATTCCCAGTTTATAAAAATATGATCACTGCCCAGAAAACGTTACAAGATTTTGACTCATCTCTCAAAAATCATAACTTGAACTACAGACCTCTCGAACTGAGGTGAACCAAAGCTAATTTTAAAGTTTAGCATGTCTACTATATGCTCAGAAAATTTCAGCATCAAATAAGTTCGTTTACTGTATTTTTGACCTACTTAAGAATTGCTGCCCAGTTGAAATTTCAGCACGTGAACAGTAACTTAGTGCTACAGTGACCCGGGTACTGTTTCATTACGATTTACTGTAGCTACCGTTGAAAACTCTGTTTCTTCCCAGAAAAACAGAGGAACAGACGCACATATACATTAAGATAACAGCAAAACGTTTACACATATAAATATTCACTCATGCAGAAAAACTCACACACAGGCACGTCTTTAATATATGTTCAGTTTCAGCAAATAAGTATATATTTTAAATCCTTTTAACTTCCTAATATGTGAATCAGTAACTGAAAACGAAGGAGAAAGAAAGTATATCAATCACCTTCGAAAATCAAGCTGGAAGACAGAAAATCTGTTGTTGAACTCCTCTGTTCCAGCGATGAAAGAACAAAGCACAATTGAGAACTCTCTCACTCTCTTCTCTGGTGGTTCTCTTTCTCTTCAACCTCTCTCGGTCTAACTCCCTCTCTCACTCTCTCACTCTCTGGCTTTGCGTCTCTGAGAGAATGAAAAATGAAAGAGCATAGACGTATGCATCTATATATAATGGTCCAGTCCGAGCAAGGGACTGTTGGTCCAGGAAGCTGCTTACTGCAGAACATTAAACATGGTTTAAATCTGATTTTCGGCGTTCTTGCGTAAGCGTGCCTAGCATCGGTGCACTTCCTTTCCTCTGACGTGCGTGCTTAACATCTGTGCACTTTCTGTCTTTGCGTGTTCGGCCAAAAGTTAGGATATGATCTGTTGCTAATAAATGTAACCTGCTTCTTTGGTTTCGGTTTGCTTACGTGGCCCGAAAGTGAACAAGAATAGTTGGATAAGTTTGGGCTTTGCTAATGGGTTTAGGCTTCTGTGGGTTTCATATGCTGATAAATAAATTCCTTATTGTTGCTGGTCGTGTATATGGGCTGAAGCATTCATTCATTTTTTTTTTTTCATTTTAATTAAGGAATATAGGAAATATGTGAGTTTCACCCCATTTTAATCCAATAAATTTCTCTTGGCCACAAAATATTGTCTCAAAAATATTTTATTTCCTAAAAATCTTAAATTTTAAGAAGATATGCCTTGATTTCAAATTCTTAATATTTAAATTTCCTTAAGGCCAAATTTCCCAATCAAATTTTTCCATACAATATTTTAATGTTCCAAATCCTAGAAATTTGGGATGTTACAAGCGCCACTGTACAAGTGGCGCTGCCACTTGGAACGCCACCTAAGTGGCGCCACACCTGGCAGTGCCACCTGTTTTTTTTTAAAAAAAAATTAAATTCTTTTTTTTAATCAGTTGCCACAGGCAGCTTTTGCTGCCTGCGGCAGCCTTACTAATAGGGGGCTGACGCCCCTGTCAGTTTTTTTTAAAAATTAAATTATATATAATATATTATATAATATTATATTATTAATTATTTAATAATATTTTATTTTATATATATATATATATATATATATATATATATATATATATTTATTATATTATTATTAATATATTAATTATATATTATACATTATATGTGTGTGTGTGTGTAACATACAGTACCCAAGGAAAAAACAACCTAGATTATAGACAACAATATAATATATTATTATAATATATTTGCTTCCGATGCAGTCAAGCTAGTTATTGGAGCCGCAATTGCGGCTTTTCATTGTTGCCTTCAACATCATCTTCCTCGACAATCTTATTGTTGTTGAGAGGGCAATTGCGGCTCCAATGACCAGCTTGACTGCATTGGAAGAAAATATCGGATGGCCAGTGAGTTCTCTGGACTGATTGGTGATCTTACTGAAAGGAAGTAAATATATTATAATAATATATTATATTGTTGTCTATAATCTGAGTTGTTTTTTCCTAGGATACTGTATGTGATATATATATATATATATATATATATATATATATATATATATATATATATATATAATGTATATAATATAATGTATATTATATAAAATAATATTAATGCATTAATATTGTTATATATTAAAAATAATATATATATATATATAAAATAAAATATTAATATATAATTAATAATATAATATTATTAATAATAATATATTAAATTATATAATATAATATATTATATATAATTTAATTTTTTATAAAAAAACTGACAGGGAGCATCAGCCCCCTGTCAGTAAGGCTGCCGCAGGCAGCTGCTGCCTACGGCAACTGATTAAATAAAAAAATAATTTAACTTTTAAAAAAAAAACAGGTGGCACTACCAGCTGTGACACCACCTAGGTGCCGTCCCACGTGGCAGTACCACCTGTATAGTGGCGTCACGCCACGTGGTGCCACGTGTGGCACCGTCTGACGTGGCGCCACAAATTGGCTTAATTTGGCAATATGTTTGAACAGTATCTCATTTTGATAAATTTTTTTTATTATTATTATTTTTAAAAATTTGCCAATTTTTTAGTCATTCTGTTTTCTTCTCAGGAGATCTCAGTCATTCTTTTAAGCGGGATGAAGTAATTAAACTGTGTTTATATCTTATAAAAAAGACTAAAACTTTTTGAACTGTAACTAAATTATATATTTAGATATATTTTTCATGTGAAATATGTCTTTGATACTGGTGTATGCATTTTACATATAGATGGAGTGATTAATTATTTAGTTTTACATTTCTTTTTAGTTACTCTCTTGCAATATAATTAGTCTTGATTTCTTATGGATGTTTACAATGGTGGTTAAAGCAAAATGAAACAAAAATTTGTATGATTAATTGGAGCTTTAATTTTTATTCTAAATATACAATCTCAATCAATTTTCTCCTCCCTACTTATCTTTTTTTTCAAACTACATATCCTTATAATTAATTGCACATGCTAAGGAAGTTTGTACATAAAGGGAGAATTTAATTAAAGGATCGCTAACCAAATATATTTCAGTCAAAAACCAAAACATTTTGAAATTTCAGTACACGTATAACCAACATCAATATAATTTTTATAGGTAAAAAGACAATAATACCCCTTACTTTATTTTTCTAGGTATCCTCAAGTCAACAATATCCCAAGAGCATAAGACACAACTTGTCTTTTTTAAGGCTAAGAGTGTAAAAAGTTGTCACATTTTTGAATAAGTGGTCGAACTTGTTCTTAATTAAATGCCCTTATATTTTGAACAGATATTACCATTCACAATTGGAATATTAACATCTTGTTATGTTAATACATACATATATTAGCTTAATTAAGCATAACTAATCAATAAAAAAATATTTATATAGCAAGAAATTTAGCATATTTCTCCCAAAAAATCAACGGTAAATATATAATAAATATTTGTACAAAACATTAATTAAATAATATTTACAATTTTTAATTTTTTGAATGGAAGATTATTTACAATTTTATTTAAAAATACATGAAAGCAATGTTTATTTTTGTCATGAAAAATGTGGTAATACTATATATATAGTTGAGTCAACATCTTCTCATCCTTAAATCACATTAAAAGTTAGAGGAGCCCGTACGGAATTCATATTTAGGCTTTAAATAGTGTGGTTTATAAATAGTAGAGTATATAATCAAAGGATAAAACATTTTAAAATTTCTCTTAAAAAAACATTTAAAATGCAGGCCAACTGATTATTTCCTAATATCTTTCCTCTTGATTCCCGATGACAAATCTGATGCAATGCAATCTGGAGAGAGACGACGCACAATAGAACACAAAGTTTCACAAATTATTTATATTTATTAACTCATAAAAAAATTGATGCAAACAAATTTAATACTTCTCGATCTTTTTCATAAGTAACTTTCTATGATCTCTTGAAGTTGTTCCTCAATTTATAAGCAACTTTTTTCTTATCTCTTAAAATTTAAACTTCTCTTTTTCTTTTTTTTTACCGCAATTAAATATATATCTTGATATTAATTATTCTCCACTCATCACTAAGTGTCTATTTGAAAACTCTCTAAAATTTAGATTTTGGGATTACGAAGTAAGTATATGAGAGAAGTTCTCAACTAACGAAACTTAAGTTTTGGAGGGTTTCCAAATAGGCACTAATTCTCTTTCATCTAATCATTTATTACTCATTTTCTTTCATATTTTATACTCATTCTCTCTCATATTTTTACTTACCACTCTGGTCCTATTTATTAGTTTTTTTTTGTAACTAAATCACACATACAAGGAGATGGTTAACCCCATGATTATAAAGTAAATTTTTAACTTTGCTCTCATTTATAAGGAGGTGTTTTTCAAATTTTTCTTCTCTTTTTACTTTCATTGATACAATTAATATGGACAAAATTATCATAATCTCATTTACTACCATGAAACTGGATTTATAGACGAGACCAATTTTTTGATCAACATAGAGTTATAAATAGGATCAGAGTGATATTCTCATTCTTATACTCTTATAATAAATAGAGACATATTTAAAAGAAACATGATATTTTTACACATTTATTAGTTTTATGGGAAAATTAAAATGAAGGATCTAAATAAAATAATATTTAATTAGAAAGACCATAAAAATTATAATTATTTAGAAGGACCAAATAAACTTTTTTTTTTTTGCTAAAAAAAAGTTTTGGAAGGTTCGACACCAGTCCCCTATCAAGGCCAGAGCACGGCCCCAGGCTCTATGATCACTTACTGGGGACTTACGAGATCGCCTACCAAAGGAGTCCTAACGACAGCAGAGGGGATCGAACCCACGATCCAAGGGCATAGTTTTGAATTCCTTACCATCTGTGTCAACTCTCATTGACACCAAATAAACTTAAAAGTATTAAATTATCCTTTAACTTTCTCAACGTAGAAAACTAAAAGAAAGAAAAACGTCTTCTTTTGTCCTCCTGTAAATATTAAAGTGAGGTCATTTGGGTATTAGAAATTAAAAATGACAATATTTGGTAAAAGTGTATACATAGTAATAAAGTTCAAGAACACATTTGTTCTAATTAACTTCTTTTTTTCACAGGATTATAAAAAATAGTTGTTTTTAACTTCTAATAATGGATTTTCAAATTGCTCCACCTTGATATTAGGGGAGGACGGAAGAAGATATTTTATTTTTTGTTTTTTGTGTTAGAGAAGCAAAAGGATAATTTACTACTTTTAAGTTTATTCGGTCTTTCTTGATAATTACAATTTTTATGATCCTTCTAATTAAATATTATTTTATTTTGTTCCTTTATTTTAATTTTCCCTAGTTTTAACTAATCTAAACAATCATTTTTTTTTTTTTTTGCTCGAAGAATCCAAACAATCAATTCGTTTTGCGTAATCAGAAAAATAAATTAGTTATAAAAATGAGGGGGCAGTAATTAAATAACAAGCTTGGCATGGTCGGAGTTAACGCGTTTCCTCTTATCGTTCAAAAAAAAAAAAAAACGCGTTTCCTCTTCTTCCTTGTTTTGAAAAGAAAACAAAAATCACAGCTGGCCTTACAAGAAAAAAGAAATTCTCTCTCTTTTTTTTTTGTTTTTTTCCAAACAAGACAAAGGAGTTCATGCATACCCTCTCAAATCAAAACATACATGAGCTGGACACTCCGACGATGATGAATCAGGAAAAAATACATGAGTTAATTGGGAGGTTTTACTTCATTCTAAATAAAAGATGTTAATTCACTTTTTTAAAAGAAAATTATAATTGTTATAGTTTAAATGCATTTAACCCATTAAAATATTTTTTTATATACATCTAACATCCTAAAATATTTTGTAATGTATCAAACACTATGAAATATTTTTTTAATTGCATCCAACAACTTAGAGTATTCAAAAAATAGTTTTGAATGCTAGATGCACCTAAAAGTAATACTTTATTACTTTCAAGTGATAGATAGACAAAATAATATTTTAAGGTGTTGGATGCAAATTAAAAAATACTTCAAAATGCTAATTATACCAAAAAATACTTTAAGATTCTTGGTATACATGAGAAAGCATTCTAAGACGTTAGATGTACCTTAATTCTAATTTTTATCTAATATTGGTTACACATATTAAAAGTATTTTCATTAATAGTAAATTGTTATGCAAATAGGCATATTCTATAAATAACCATTTTACATTTTCTTTTAGGGTAAAGGTGCAATTTTACATATAATTTTTACAAAAAGGAGCTGCCGGCACCAGAACCTTTTTTTGGGAGCAAAAGTACACATAACGTTACATTTTGGGAGGGTCCAGTGCCACGGGCCGTTAGTCAACCAACGTTGACCGTTAAGTCTGACGGAAATTAATAGTAACTCTGATAAAATTACAATTTTGCCCCAAGTTTTAAGCTAAAATTACCATTTTGCCCCTAGTTTTAAATATTTTTTTTAAAAAAAACACTAAAATAACTCATCCCGCCGGTGGGCTCCACCACCAGCCACACCACTGGCAACGGCCGCCCTCCCCCAACCGGCGGCCACCTCCGGTGGCTTTTTAAAAAAAAAAAGTAATTTTTTTTTAAAAAAAGTAAAATAACCCCTCCCTCGCCGGTGGGCCCCACCATCGGCCACAACGTCGGCGGCGGTCGTCCTCCCCCCACCGCCGGCGACCAGAAACCACCTCCGACGACCTCCGACGGCTTTTTTTTTTCAAAAAAAAAAAGTAAAATAACCCCTCCCTTGCTGGTGGTGTTATTTTACTTTTTTTAAAAAAAAAAATTTACTTTTTAAAAAAAAAACCGTCGGAGGTGGCCGTCGGTCGCCGGAGGTGGTCATCGGTCTTCGGCGGCAGCTAGTGGTGGGAGGAGGGCGGCCGCCACCGGCGGTGTGGCCGGTGTGGGGCCCACCGGTGGGGAGGAGTTATTTTAGTGTTTTATATATATATATATATATATATATATATATATATATATATATATATATTAAAAGCAAGGGCAAAATTGTAATTTTAGCGGAGTTACTGTTCATTTCCGTTAGACTTAACGGTCAACATTTGTTGACTAATGACCCGTGACATTGGACACTCCCAAAACGTAACGTTATGTGTACTTTTGCTCCCAAAAAAAGGTTATGGTGCTGAACACTCCTCTGGGTAAAGGTTATATGTAAAATTACATATTTACCCTTTTTTTTAATGTCTCTATATTAACTATCTAACTCGTATATTTAACATCTCATATTTAACATGGGAATTTGGAGGGATTTTTTTATTATTATTAAAAAAAAAAAAGACGTGTCGGTTGTCCCCCAACGAACCCACCATCATTAAAAGGGGTTCCATTGTGAAATTTACAATGATACATCAACGAAGTGGTAAAGCATCACATCCACTTTAAAACGCGTTAATTAAAAATATAAAAAATAAAACTGTACATTTACAGTTG
Organism: Acacia confusa; assembly: GCA_037074495.1. Taxonomy (NCBI): domain Eukaryota; kingdom Viridiplantae; phylum Streptophyta; class Magnoliopsida; order Fabales; family Fabaceae; genus Acacia; species Acacia confusa. Next base: position 5,588,089 of record CM073504.1, on the reverse strand, counting down.
TATTTTTATTTTTTCGGGATACTATTTAATGTTGAGCCGGCAATAATATAATAAACCCTTTTTTCTCATAATAATATAATAAACTTTCAACATCATATAACACCTTCGACAAAAAAAATAAAACATAACACGTTGAAAAAACATTATTTGTTCGTGGATCATCCAATCTTCTAGACCTATCTTTTTTTAACTTGGATGATTTATTGATGGTTCAACTAATCTGTGTCAAGCCAGGTATGACCACAAGGGCAATAAAACTCTATCATATGCTACATTCTTAGAGTTTGAATTTGAGATATATGGTTAAGCTGGTATAACCCCTTATCAGTTAAATTAAGTGCTTGATGGTAGATATAAGCATTTACTCCCTCTGGTCCTTATTATAAGACACCAACTATCTTTTCTCACAAACCAAGAAAATAGAAGTTAAGTCATTAATGAGCCTAAAATTAATAAAAGTTTCCAACTTTATCCCTACTTTAATGAGATAGATTTAAAAAAGTTTGTTAAAGTAGGGGCATAATAGGAAATAGTAATAAATAAGTTAGTTAAATGTAGTTGGTGCCTTATAAAAAGGATCTAAAATTTTGAGTAGTTGGTGCCTTATAATAAGGACCAGAGGGAGTATTTATGTGTATATATGTATACATGATATAAAAATTGTGATGAGTTTGGGTAACCTGTTTCTTTTCTAGATATTATTATGGTTTAAGGGGCACTTTTGCTTCAAAAATGTCAAAAAGTGAACAATTTTATCTTAGACTTTTATTCAATTAATTTTGACCATGAATGGATCAAATATATTTATATGATAGTCCACATGTTATTCAGATCATTTTTGTTAAAGTGTAAGTTTGCTCTGGAAGTCCATGTGACCATTAGTTGACCAAATTTACTTCATTTTTTTAAGAGTTAGAATTAAATCTTCCAAAGCAAATTTGCATATTTAATAAAAATAACGTGGATAACATGCGACACATGTGGCCTACTCAACATATTTAGTTAATTAATAATCAAAATTAATTAAGATAACAACTAAAGTAAAGTTACTCCATTTTTACAATTCTAGGATAAAATAGCCCCCTAAAAAACTTCTGGATAAAATTATCAAAACCCTATTATTAAAAATTTATCCTCAACTTCATGGAATTGTTTGATGAACTGGGAAAAATTTTACCTCCCAAGGAATTTTCTTTTAAAAAAATCAAGAAAAGGGGCTTAAGGTTTAGATCCATGGCGCACACCAACAAAAACTTCCTTTTTAAAGCTTGTTTGGATAGTCTTTTAACAGTTCCCCTGGGGGTGGGGTTAGTAGAGAATGAAATTCGTCTCATATATTTATTTTATATATAGTAAAATCATTTCTAAGAAGTTAACTCGAACACTAAATCATTGATGAGGGTGGTTGTTCTTTTCTATCTGGTTAGAATCAATGTTCTAAAACCCAGACTAGAAACTAGTGAACCAGTCAATAAATGGTTTAATCCAATCCAGACATCATCCAGTTCAGTTTTTAAAAAAAAATTAAATTTTTTAATTTTTTTTGGATTTCATATTAATTACCCTGAAATCTTTAATTTCTCACTGATTTGGCTTCGGGTTAACTCCAATCTAACCACCGATCCTTAACTCAGTACCCCAACCGGTTTTGTGACATGTCCGGGATTCAGGACCTTAGTCAGAATATGTTACACCTTGACTGTTAGTTTTACAGGTGTAGGACTATATATTGTCCATATGCCAAACATTGCATTCCACCTTAAACTTTGTATTACTCTAATTAGTAATAGGGAAAATTCCAATTAAATAGCTTTGAGATTTGAAAATTCCAAATAAGGTATTCCTACTAAAATGTATTGTCATTTGCTTAACAATGTGGTAAACAGCGTAGCTAATGAAGTAAACAAAACTGATTTGAGCTTTTGATATTTTTAGGGTATTTTCTGGAATTTTCCCTTAATATTACTTGGAAAAGGCGGGTATATTAAGAAATTGATGATCTTACTCAAACTCACTTAAAATAAGAAAATATGTTGAATAGAGTAGTTTCATGTGTACATGTCTCTCTTTTTTAAATTAGAGGGATGTGCATAAATTTGAGATTATAAATAAAATTGAACATGTAACATTCTGCTTATCCAAAAGATTTAATGTTACTATGCTATGAAGCTGTTAGCCAGCTATATTAATTAAATCTCTTTGCTTCTCTCTTCTTTTAGAAGCACATTCTCTTTGGGAAGAGAAGTGGATATTTTTTCCTCTCGTCCGTTCGGAATATTTCATCCAAATACATATTATTGGTCCTTCTAAATTAGGTGTTGCAAAGTTTTGTTATATTATGTGTGTTTGGATCCGATTAAGTTTTTCTCATAATCTCTAAATCATATTCGTCCAATCAATCTAAAAATACTTTATCCTCTTTTTCCTCTTCCCAATCAATGGCTCTGATAGGCTGATGAGGGAAAATGAGAAAAAAGATTAGGAGAAGATCCTCTTCCCGTTTGGATCCGTGTTTTGTGATGGTAATTGTGTACTGAGCAGAAAAAACATATGATTAATTAAAATTTTTGGAGAAATTTTCCAAAATAATCTAAAAAAAAATTGCCAAATTGGCCCACTGAGTGAAGTATTTGTCAAAATAGCCTAGTTTGTGGCGCCATGTCAGATGGCGCCACTACCTATGTGGCGCTGCCACGTGGCACGCCACACGTGGCAGCGCCACTTGTGACATGCCCATGTGGCACGCTACATAAGTGTCGCCAGCACAGCTGGCGCCACTTTAAAAAAAATTAAAAATATGTAAGGCGTTGACACGCCCTGCAAAAGCTGCCTCGGGGGCAGCTGTAATTATTTTTTTTTTTGGGGGGGAGGTGGTGCGTGAATTATTCATGCCCCTTACAGTAAATTTAAAAAAAAAATTAATTTTGCTACAATTGTAGAATAAGGCAGGGGCGCAGAGCACGCCCCTGCCTTTATTAGAAAAGAAAATTTTATTTTTCTTCCCCTTTTTAACACCCAACACACAAACAAAAACTTCACAACTTCACAGACATACACATATTTCATCTTTCATCCGGGAGAGGCTGGGAGCAGGGTGTGAAGAAAGAAGGAAAGGAGAAGACAATTCTTGGAAGCTATTTTAAGGTATGCTATGTATTTTATAAGATTATTTAGGTAGCTAAACTAGAATATTTTCAACAAGTCTTCTGCATAAGATGTTTTGTGTATATTTTTGTCTCTGCAATGATGGTAGTATTTTGTCGGTTAGAAAAAATGTTAGAGTTAGAATTTTTTAGAAGTTGTAAGATCTAACAATAGAAGACTGTATTTATGTAGTAAATGATTAATAATAAATTTAAAGCGATTAAGATGTATTTTTTGTTTGTTTGAAAAATTTAAAACTAATTTTTAAAGTTAAGAAGTTTAAGATTGTTGTATTATAGAATATTTTAACTGATTAAATGTTGTGCAAATAGTATATTTGCGTTACTAGATATATTATGAAAATTTTAATCGATTTAGTTTTCAAATTATTTAGTAGTACATTAGAGAAAAAAAACCAAAGTATGATGAGAAAATTAAATTATAAATAATAATTCACTATATATAATTATATTGAATTTTACTTATTATATATATATATATATATATATATATATATATATTATGAATTTTTTTTCTTTTAATTTTTTATTTCTTATTTGTTAATTTTGATTTATTTCACTTAAATGAATTTATATTTGTTGAATAATTTTCATTATTACAATATAATTTTTATTATTTTTCTTATTATTATATGTTATGAATTTTAATATTTAAATTAATTTTCTTTGTTAGCATTATAACTCAAAATTTATCATATGTAAAATTATTAAAAAGTACCTAATAATAACGAAAATTCATAAAAAAATGAAAATTCATAATAACTAATAATAATAATCAAAATAACATATATAATATAATATATCAAAAATTATTCAAAGTTATTTATTAATACTGAAAATAATATAATGCTTTGAATGAAAATTAATTTAAATATTAAAATTCATAACATATATTAATAAAAAATAATAATAATTATATTATAATAATGAAAATTATTCAACAAATACAAATTCATTTAAGTAAAATAAATCAAAATTAACAAATAAGAAAAAAATTAAAAGAAAAAATAAAATTCATAATATATATATATATATATATATATATATATATATATAATTCAATATAATTATATATAGTGAATTATTATTTGTAATTTAATTTTCTCATCCTACTTTAGTTTTTTTTCTCTAATGTACTACTAAATAATTTGAAAACTAAAACAATTAAAATTTCCATAATATATCTAGTAACGCAAATATACTATTTGCACAACATTTAATCAGTCAAAATATCCTATAATACAACAATCTTAAACTTTTTAACTTTAAAAATTAGTTTTAAATTTTTCAAACAAACAAAAAATACATCTAAATCGCTTTAAATTTATTATTAATCATTTACTACATAAATACAGTCTTCTATTGTTAGATCTTACAACTTCTTAAAAATTCTAGCTCTAACATTTTTTCTAACCCACAAAATACTACCATCATTACAGAGACAAAAATATACACAAAACATCTTATGCAGAAGACTTATTGAAAATATTCTAGTTTAGCTACCTAAATAATCTTATAAAATACATAGCATATCTTAAAATAGCTTTCAAGAGTTGTCTTCTCCTTTCCTTCTTTCTTCACACCCTGCTCCCAGCCTCTCCCGGATGAAAGATGAAATGTGTGTATGTCTGTGAAGTTGTGAAATTTTTGTCTGTTTGTTGAGTGTTAAAAAGGGGAAGAAAAATAAAATTTTCTTTTTTAATAAAGGTAGGGGCGTGCTCTGCGCCCCTGCCTTATGTTGCAATTGCAGCAAAAATAATTTTTTAAAAAACATTTAGTGTAGGGGGCGTGAATACCCCCCTCATTTACAGCTGTCTCAGGGGCGGCTTTTGCAAGGCACTTCAATGCCTTGCATATTTTAATTTTTTTTTAAAGTGGCACCAGCTGTGCTGGCGCCACTTATGTGGCGTGCCACGTGGCAGCACCACATAGGTAGTGGCGCCACGTATGGCGTCATCTGACGTGGCGCCACAAACTGGGCTATTTTAACAAATACTTTACTCAGTGGGCCAAACTGACAATTTTTTTTTAGATTATTTTGAAAAATTTCCCAAAATTTTTGGGATAGGTTTTTTATGATCTTACTTTTGGTCCCATCATGCAATAAGTTTGAAGCGGCTTGTTTGGAGAGGGGTTTGAGAGAGAGAGACACTCCCAAACTGTTTTAGCGGTTCTATCTACAGCACCTTTCAGCAACTTTGTGGTACTTTTCCCACATCGCCATTTGCCACTTTCCAACACTGTTTCAGTGCTTAACTGCGAGGTCCTCATCACCTTTCTCTCATGTCCTTTCTTTCTCTTCTTTCCCATTGCTTTTCAGCCAGTTTTGCTTGCCTTCCTACTCCACTGACCATAACCTCCACCAAGCCTTTCAGTTTCCTTCCATCGCCTGCCTTCTTGCACCATTGACTTCAACTTTCGCTGTTGTCTTTAAGTTTCCTGCTTCCTTCCTCTTTGTTGTCTTCTTCGACACCTTTGATTTTTCTTCACCTTTCTATTCAACCGCCGCCTCACCCACCCTCCCCTTCTTTTACCTTCAACCTTGTTTCCCTCATCTCTATTCCACTTCCTTATTTCTTGTTTCCCTTTCTACCGCCTCCTATCCTTTCTTCTCCATTGCCTTATCCTTCCATCGCCTTTTTTCCTTTCTCCTCACCACCGCCTTCTTCTTTCTCCACCGTCCACTGCCTATCCCATTTCGTTGCTCCTCTTAATCGTGGAATGGGTAGTACCGTGATTATTCTTTTGTGTTTTAGGCAGCTTTTTGATGTCTTTCATGCTTCGATATGGTTTCTACTTGTGTGTTATTGCAGGTTTATTGCTTAGGGCCACAACTTTTCCATTTGTGTCACCTAGAGCTTGGGATTGTTCACTTCTTTTGCTTCTGACATCTAAACCTGTCTATTTGCCTCATATCATCTCTTCCTACAGGAAGCTTTGGACCACGGTAGTTCACTAGGGTGGCCCAAGCCTCCTAGCTAGGAGATGTGCTACAACACCCTCCTATTCACTCTTGCTCGACTCTTTTGAGTTCCATCTACGTTATTATAAGTCTTTGGTGGCTCTCTTTTGATGGCTTTGAACCTTCTTATGTATCTTCATTGCGATGTTTTCTATTTGTTTTCCAATGTGTTGTTTTTCGATGCAGTTTGTTTGTTTCTTTGCTTTGTGGTCTTGGGTTGTTTGGTTTGCTTTTGTTTTATGATGTAATTAATGCAGCCCAAGTGTGTTGCAATCATTTTATGTTTAATAAAGTTTGTCTTTTTATAAAATAAAATAAGGCTCATCGTCACAACTGTGAAGAGATAAGAGAAAAAGACAAAATGATTCATATAAGTTTCCGTTCCTTTCAAAACATAAATTTTGGTTCTTCAAAGTTTTATTTTATTTAAAATATTAGTTCATATAACTTAATAAAAACTTGGATCGTTTTACCTTTACATGGATCAAAACTTAAGATTTAAAATTTAAGGGACTAAACCAAAATAAGGGTAAATTTAATGAACAAAAGACTACATTAATCCAGGACCAAAAAACAAGAAGAAGAAATAGAAATTTATTTTTTTAAAAAAAAGTGGCTTTCACTTGCTTTAATAAAAATGATAAAGTTATTCTCATTTAAGTTTGTAAAAAACTAATCAAAACATACATTTTATCTAACTTTTATCCAAAATTAAGTTTGCAAAAGTGAAATGAAATAAAAGTCATTTTTATCACCACTAATCTAAATACACACATTATTTTGCAATAAGTGAAATAAACATAGAATGAGTTTGAGTAAGTCGTATATATGTCAAGCAGGTCTCATCTAATTCATGTGTTTATTATTTTCATTGCAATATGATATTATTGTTGCTGTTGTTGAAAGCAATTAGGACGTAGAAATAAGACAATATCTTCTTTAATTGCCACTTGGTGAAAAAGGTCCAATTTCCATTAACATATATACTAATATAAAATATAAAGCTTATGATAAGTCATTTTATTCATAAGATATAAGCCTACAAGCATGAAATACAATTTCTCCAACTACTCAAATTAATATCACTCGTTTTTAAATCCATACCTTGATTTAGTTTTGGAGAACTAAGCTTATAATTTTTTTAAAAAAAATAGTTCAGTAATGATTTTTATTTTAAATTCTATCTTTCTGTTTTTTTTTTTTTTTCAAAAAACTCATTATGACCCTAATGCCAGGATAATATGTTGGGTGTGGCAAGACAGCTTGTTTAGCCTGCCAAAGGAGGGGGGCCATACTGAAAATTTCAACTAAAAAAACCCGCAAATTCTCTCTCTTTCGTTGATACTATACCCAATTGATTTTTTTTTTCCTAAAGAGTAATTAAATTAATTATTTTAAAATATTAAACCTATTATTTTTCTTCAAACTATTTTTTTAACTTATAAACTACTATATGTATACTCCAACGATATGCAACATCTATTATGTTTATTAAATAATATATTTATCTTCTTTAATTTCTCTAAAAATAGCTAATTGTGTCTTACAATAAGTGTAGGAGATTATTTCTTAGATGATTGATTTATGGGTTTAATATTTCTGCTTTACTGCAGAAAACTTTTTTTCTGCCACACTCACATAAAAGTGTATGGGTCCCACTAATATTTTTTCTCTCTACTATTTACAATGGGATCCACCCACTTTTATGTGAGTATGACAGAAAAAAGTTTTCTACAGTAGAAGCAGAAAAATTAATCCCTTATTTATTAGCATAAAGTGGTTAGGGAATTAGTTGTATAATCATTTTTGTATCCTTTAGGAACCCTCCACACTTGGGAAGGGACTAGGGGCAGAGCCAGGATAATAAATAAAGAGAGCGAAAATTATAGAATAAAACCCAAATTTTCATAAAACTATATTTCAACCCCGTTAAAATTTCAATATTTTCATTTTAGTTTCTTCACGTAACTATGCATTGAGGGACTAAAGTGAAAATCATGAAATTTTTATTGGCTAAAACATAATTTTCTAAAATTCTAAGTTATATTTTATAATTTTGGGGAGCCATCCCTAGCCCCCTCTAAATCTGCCCCTGAAAGGGACCCGTATATATCATGAACACACATCTCTCTCTCAGTGTTTTAATTTGAGGATAGAAACCATGGCCTTCTTTAAAGAAACTCTATTTGAGTTGATGTTGAAAAATAAATTTACGTAAGTCGAAAGAAAACTCATTTCACAAACTCATTTCATGTACCATAAATTATTTTGAAAAAACAGTTTCTACTGCTAATACAAACCGACACTTAAAAAATGTGAGGTGTAATCGAGTCAAGAGGTGTTTAAAGTGATTTCAGTGACTTATATTTTAATCTGCGCATTCAACGGAGCCTTAGTTTAAACAAAATTAGCCTAAAACAAAACAAGTTGAAGTAGCCAATCAGCCATTGTCCTCTGGCAGAAAAAAACAAAAAAGAAAAAAGAGGGAGCCATTGTCCAATAAAATAACATGCAACATATGACACAATCCTTTAGAGATTCCTTAAACAGCCGGACGATTCTATTAGATTAAGATAAGATAGCGCCAACCAGCTAGCTTGCCAGTCCTTTAACAGCTTCACCATATAATTTAATTTCACGAGATGGCTTATATTTAAGAGTACAATAAAAAATATAGACATAAAATTTTAAGGGGTTAATATAATATTTAGTTTTCCTAAATTTATTTTTTTTTTTGGTTTTAGTCCCTTAAATTGTAAATTATAAATTTTAATCTTAAGTTTTATTCTATTTAAAATATTGGTTTACACCTTTTCCATTCTTTTTATATGGAGGGACTATTAAAATCACATGATTCAAAATATTAATTAAAAGTAATAAATGTGTAATATATACATTTTTTTTTGTTTATAACCTTGCTTATAAACAGAGTATATGAGAGATAACGAGAAAATTTATTGTAGAGAAATAATAAGTAGCATATATTTAATAGGTCTGGCAAAAAGCACATATTTCATGAGTCAAAATAGAAAGATCAGTTTAAATTTTCAGGAAAAATATGATTTGTTCATTATACAAGAACCATCTCTATGAAAGAGAATCAAAGAATGTTCCTTATAAAAAAGATCGGAATATAAATTTAATAAAAATTTGGCCCACATTATACATTGAGGGACGAAGATCTATGATTTGAAACTTAAGAGATCAAAATTAAAACAAGGACAAACTAATGAGACAAAAAATGTTGAAAAAATTGTATTAACCCAAAATATCACTTGTAAAAAATTAAAGGTTTAAAATGTAAATTTGTCTCGAAAGTTTTTTTACGTTCAATGTTGGCCTTTACCATTGAAAATTTAATAGTCGACGTTAATTTTTTAATGATAAATATTATTATTTTTTAATCATATAGGCAATATTGTTACATTTTAATTTTTTTCGCGACGACATGGAACAAAAAAAGACTTACAATGCAACATTGTTTTTCAACAAAAACATCCGAGACAAATTTATACAATAACTCAAGATTAAAAGTTGATATTTTAAAGTTAATATGCAAATTTGTTTTAGAAGTTTTGGCAAAGAAATAATATTATAGTGTAAGGTTTTTATGTTCAATATTGTCAAAGAAATGTTAAAATAAAGGGTAAAGGGGTAAAAATACACATGTGTTTTATTTTTGAGAGTGCTCAGCACCATATACTTTTTTTAAGAGTAAAAATATATACATGGTTACCATTTTGGAGTATAAGTCACATCTACCATTATGGTACTGTACACTGTGATGAGAGAGAAAGAGATGAAGTGAACAGTAATATAACAGTGAGATGTGACTTTTGTTTCAAAATGATAACCACGTGTGTATATTTACTCCAAAAAAAGCATATGATACTGGGCGCTCCTGAGGTAAAACACATGTGTATTTTTTCTCATTTACTCTAAAATAAAACAATTTTTTCCTTTACTATTAAAAAGTTAATAGTTGATATCGATTTTTTAATGATCAATGTTAATTTTTTAACGATATAAGATAATATTATTACATTTTGACACTTGAACAAGGTCATTCAATCTAAAAAAATTTATTGGCAATATTACCCTTAAAAAAAACTTAGCACGCAAATTTAGAACATAGCCTTTCATTTCTCATGGTCCTTTTACTCGTGCTAATAAAATAAGCATTTTTATGGTAAACACTGGTAAATGGAAGATAGTCCCAGTACATGAGAAAGGGAACGCGGTTGACAGAAGATTCTGATTCCGATGACTCCTCCTAACTACTCTCGCCTCATCGTCTCGTGTCTGCGCCTGTAGCCACGTGGCGGCCCATCGTTCTTCTCCTTCTCTTTTTTTCTCCTTCCTTCCTTCTTCCTTTCAATCCAATCGCTTCATGCAATCTGCCAAACAAGAAGCTCTCTACTCTCACTCCAGCCGTCTCTCCGATGCTGTTCCTGGTTTTCGCTTCCAAGCTCACGTCTCCTTCGTAATCATTCACAGCTTCAACAAAATGGACGCCTCCAAGCGCAAGCGTTTGAAGCCCAGGCTCGAGCGCCGAAACGCCAGGAAGAACATCGATTATCAAGTTCCTGATTCCTTAGCTTCCTCTTTCGAAGGTTCCTCCTCGCCGGATTTTCAATCTTCCTCGTCCCTCGATCTTTCCCCTTCCCTTGAGAAACAAACCAGCATTCGTGTTCAGGGCGTCGAGGGTGAATTCGAATTGATTTTCCGCAGCCTCGGGCTTTCTGGCCCGGACGATTTCTCCATTCCTGTTGAAGATTGGGAAGCCCAAAGGCATCGCTATAGTTTGAGTGCTAAATCGCCCGAAAAGAAGGTGAATGATGAGAAATCGGTGAAACTTGAATCTAGGGTTTCGATTAAAAGGGATATTGAAGTGCCTCGTGATGAAGGGCAGCTCGGGAAGAGTTTTTCTCCTTCTGATTCGAAGCCTCTTGGGGGTGGCGGAATCAAGGGTGCCAGGCCTCCCGTCCTCTCAACGCCGCCAGTGAAGCTGCCGCCTATGGTTGATGACGGTAAATCTACTTGGGATTTAGTCAAGTCTTTATCAGATGGGGTTATTGATAATGATTCACCCATTCGTGATGGGGAAATCAGTTCTCCCGGTGTAGAAAACGAAGGGCGTGACCGGGAAAATGAACGTTGTGATCAAGGAATTTGTGTTGAGGAAGGACCACATAGTGCGAGACATGGGGAAAGCAATCTTCCTTCAGATTCTTGTTCATCTACGTCCCGCGAGGACGAAGAAAGTGATCCCGTTGGATTTAAGGTTTCTGGTGAGGCTGATGAATCGTTTTACAGTGTCTCTCCACATGGTTCATTTAGACGCATTTTTAAGTCTTGGCAAAAGGGTGAGATTTTGGGGAAGGGATCATTTGGAACGGTGTATGAAGGCTTCACAGAGTGAGTTCCTTTATTTCCTTGTTTTTCCATTAACTCTTTCATTACTTCTTAGTTGACATTGATGAATAGTTGGAAATAACTTGATGTTTAAACAAACGCTTGATTATCAGTTTAATAAACTTAAACGATGGTTTTGGAATCCCCCTTTCCCCACCCGAATTGTCTGTTTGAAGAAAGTAACACAATCATGGTAGTAGGTACGGTAATAGTACAAGTTATATGATGAGTTGAGATTATAACAAGGAGTTATTTGCTTGTTCATCTAATAAAACTCTTTGTATCTGACATCTTCATTGCCAAAACCTGATAAAGACAGAAGGCATCTATTATCGAGTTTGTTGTAAACAAACCATTTCGTCGGTCATCCATTCTTCTTGGTTTATGTTTTGCTTTGTTTTGACAGAGGTAGCATATGCATTTTTCTTTTTCTGCAGTGATGGATACTTTTTTGCTGTAAAGGAAGTGTCTTTGCTAGATCAAGGAGCCCAAGGAAAACAGAGTATTTTCCAACTTCAGCAGGTGGGAAGGCTGAGCTTTTCTCATCAAAGCTTATGGCTTATTCTATATTTATTCCATGTTTCCACGGGAATATTTGACTAAATGGAATACTTTTACGGCCTGTCTTTCAGGAAATATATCTTTTGAGTCAATTTGAACATGAGAACATTGTTCGATATCTTGGCACTGACAAGGTATGCTGTTCTCTAACTGGAAAGTCTCTTTTATTGGATGAAGATACGTCCATGTTCATGAATATGGCAACTTAATTGAGCAATTTATAAATCTCCAATGTCTTCTTGATTGCTACCAGGTTGCTTCAAGGATATAACTTCTTCCTGTTTGGTATTTAAATGTCAAGATATTAAATTAAATTACTTTTCTTTTGGACCTGAACTCTAATAACACAAATTTGAAACAAACTTCCTCATGTGAGGCCCTAGAAGTAGCATAGACTTACCTTTATCATTGTTTTGTAACCTTTATCAATGTTTTGTAAGAATCTTGAAGTAGTATGAGCTGCCTTTATCATGTTTTGAACTCCCCTTATGTTTCTTGCTTTCATTTTGCCTCTTTCCTTCTGTTTGGGTTGCAAACCTTCATGACTTAATAGCAGTTAATTGACTTGCTATTTGAGGCCTTTGTTCCCCTAATTTTTACCTTCAAGTGTTCAACTGAAATAACTTGATGTTTGTTGGACCATTTCTATGAATTTCTTTCAGCAATGATTGACTTCTTTTTCGTACTTTCTTGATGGATAGGGTTTATTGGCACCAGTCTCTCTTTTCAGTTGTCTGCTATTTTACGTCTAGCTCTATCATTTTATAGCATTTGCATTTCAAGTTTTCTCATTTCTCTAGTTTTCTGTTACTAATTACTTTCCTTTCTTAGGATAAAAATATGCTATACATTTTCCTTGAGCTTGTAACCAAAGGGTCATTGGCAAGACTCTATCAAAAGTATCGTCTAAAGGACTCTCAAGTGTCTTCATACACGCGGCAGATTTTAAGGGGTTTAAAGTATCTTCATGATCGTAATGTGGTTCACAGGTAATATGAGTGAACATTCTATATGGATGCCTCTCAACAATACGATATAGGTTTGATAGGAAGTGTAGATGGCTTGTTTATTGATATTTTCATTGATGCATGAAAGGTTCAAGGGAATTTTGTTTGGTGCCTAATGTGATAGGGAGAGATGTTCATAAAGATTTTGGGGGAATTGAAGTGGTTCTTTACTTCTTTGCATCTGCTCATGTTGGTATATCAAATTGTGGAATTTCATATTTGGTGGAACTGAATAAGAAGTGATAATTTTCGTGGCGGATGACTTTTAGGGACATCAAGTGCGCTAATATATTGGTTGATACAAATGGGTCAGTTAAGCTCGCTGATTTTGGGTTAGCCAAGGTACTCTTGATCATTGAAATAAAATTTCCATTCAGCTCCTTGCTTTTTTAACTGGAAAAAAAAGGATGGTCTTATCAATGCTAATTCAAGATGCTGCTTGAATAAACGTCATATTGATCTTTTTATATTAACAGGCAACCACTATGAATGATGTTAAATCAAGCAAAGGTTCCCCTTATTGGATGGCCCCTGAGGTTAGCTGCTGCCCTTGCCTAATTTGTTTGATGTCATAATATGATTCCTGCAAATGGATGAACTAGAATGAGTTGACATGGCCATCTAGTTCAATTATTAGCCTTGGTATGCATTTATGAAAATGTTCTGATTTGCTTAGAAAAAGCAAATAGAGACTCTCTAAATTATTCTTCTTAACCATATTATTCTATTAATTTTCTTGTGCCAGAGTTCACATTCACTATATGGAGATCATTATATTTCCACTCCTTTGTAATTTACTGGAATTTTTTTTAATACTGTTACATTAATTTCCATACTGCATGAGCTTTCATGTGAATGGCATAAACTAAATTGTTTGATTGTAGGTTGTAAATCTAAGAAACCGTGGTTATGGCCTAGCTGCTGATATATGGAGCTTGGGATGCACAGTTTTGGAAATGTTGACGCGCCAGCCTCCTTACTCTCATTTGGAAGGGGTATGTCTAACATCTCTCTATTTGATCTCTTCTTTATCCCAAAGCTTGGTTATTTTCTCTTTTTCCTTTAGACATCTGTTACTGACTGGGTTTTCTCCTCCTTTCCCTCTACTATCCCACTCTTGCAAATTTCCTTCAGAATTTTAGTTGGCTATTCCGATTTAAGACCCTTCAAGTTAGACAGGCTATGCTTCTCTTTAAACCTGGATGACTAGTGATGTATATATTTTTTTCTTTATTACGACAGATGCAAGCTTTATTTCGGATTGGCAGAGGTGAACCCCCACCTGTTCCAGAATCTTTATCACAAGATGCCCGGGATTTCATTCTCAAGTGCCTGCATGTTGACCCTAATAAAAGGCCAACTGCAGTCCAGTTATTGGATCATCCATTTTTAAAGAGGCCATTTCTATCTCCGTGAGTCCTTATTCTCCGCATATCAACAGCTTACGGTTTTGAAGGCACTCTATCTCTGGACCAGCAATCTGGCATTTGTGTATAGCCACCAAAAGGTTCTACGCACTCACTATTTTCCATAATCCACTGAACTGTGCATGGAGAAATGCTGTTACTGGGTAGAGAGAAATTAATACGCAGGCTAGAAGCCAAGGTGAGCTTGTCAAAGTGGGTGTTCAGGTGGAGATACCCATTCTTACGCCCATTTTGGTAAGCTTCCATTGATTCCTAGCTATAACTGGCTGTGCGGCAAGTACATAGCTAGAATTACTCTATTACAGTAGATTGAATGGAGAGGATTATGCAAGACTTGATTTTATTCTAAATCAATCCCTTCTTCACCTTCTATCATCTATCCTCCTCCTTTCTCTTTGAGCATAACATCAGGCAAGTGAAATACACATGAAAGATGAATACAATGCAAGGTATGCAGATATCTTACCTAACTGGGCCTTTAGATATTCAGTTAGTTTGGCTATAATCTTACCTATCATGCTGGTCTCTCTGGCGAAGGAAGAATCAAAGAGGGGGGGCTTTTGTGAGATTGGAGTTCCAATGTTCAAGTATCTCAGTTTGCCGCAGATTGAAAAGCATCAACTTCATATCAGTGTGGGGGCCAGACACTCTTCAAGGAGAGGACAGACCTGTTCATCCTCAACTGAATGTTCTGTGGCAGAGTATTGTTACACCAAGAGAATAAAAATGGTCACCCATCTTGTACGTAATTTGGTGAAGAGTCTTTTCCCCTCATTTGATCTGTGGGTTCATGCATTAAATTCAGTCTGTAAACCAAGTCATTCATGATCTCATAGTTGACTCGATTTATTTACATTTGTAGGTCATTTTGCCTAAGGGTCAGATCAAGTACTCGTGTGTGTGATTTCTTTTGCATATGATTTATGCTATCTCAAGTCAGGTGCAGATTGAGGCCGGTATTTAAACTGAAGTCAGTGACAGCTGTCAAAGCAAACGTGTGCCAAAAGGAAGAGTTGGCCAACGTCAACGGAGTAACAGTCACGTCACTTTTCGAGCATTGTTGGTAGTTCATCACTTTCTTGCAGTTAAGTCGTGTAGGATACTCGCAATCAATGCTTCTAGTCTGGTTGCTGAATGTAAATCTGGATCATTCTTTCCTCCTGGTTTTTTTGGGGACTAACCTTGTGATTCAATGCACAGACACCAAACAAAAACATGTATATTCTTGGCATTTGTTTTACAGGCTTTGTTCATAGCTATAGGTAATGCAATGTGGATTTACAGTGATGAGGAGTTAGTCACACAATAGCCGGCTTTACTGATCCAATCGACCTGCAATAAATGGTCTGAAGTTTTGTCCAATTCTCTCTCTACCCATATAGTAGTATTATACTCCCGTTAGCATTAATATAAGACATAATTGTAAAGTTAATTTTTGGGTTTAAGTATGGAGTTAATCTTAATTCTAAATACCCCTATAAATGTTTCCTTTTTTTTTTGAACAATTCCTATAAATGTTTCCTCAAAACTATGATCAAGTACAAGAGAGATGTGGAATTAAGGAATATAGTTAACGTTCTCTCAACCATGATTAAGTACAAGAGAGATGGGGAATTAAATAATATGCTTAGATTATTTTAGAAAAAAAGGTCATATTAACATTAACTACCTTTTTAATTTAATCAAATTAGATAAATTAAGAATAAGAGGGATTAGTCAATTTTAATCATCAAATCAAAAGTTAACTTGGCCACCAGAGGACAACCGTTGTATTTATTTTTTTTGGTTTTATTTTGCAAATCATACGTGACTTACATATGGCAACTAGATTATCTTCGTACCCCTCATTCTGGCTTAACTGGCAAAGGGGTTAAGCACTCTCATCAAAAGGAGAGTGTTCAATCCTGAAGTTAGTCGAGGCACTAGGAGAAACATCCTAGCTCCTAGGTGCCTAGGTAATGCTTGAGGGTAATAAACAGTTCACCCTGCTCAACATTGGTATCATAAAAGAAAGGGAGATTTCGCCTTATCCTTATATTGTAGGTGAATCCAACCTTTTTCTTAAATTTATTATAGCATTTAAAAAAAAACTAGATTATCTTTAAAAATGAAAGGATGTAAATAATACAGCCATGATAAAAGTCAAACTTGACTTGACTTGAGGTATAAAACGTCTTCGAGCCAAAAAAAAAAGGTATAAAACATCAACTACTAGTTTTATCAACTACTAGTCAAAGGCAAACTACTTGAATAATAATAAAAATAAAAAATACTTGCTACATATGTGTTAACACAGCTTCATTTGTTCTCTGAATTCACCTAACACGGCTGAAGTTAAATAGATTAACAAATTGAGCAGGGAACGAGCCCCTGTATGAATCTGAGACCGCAACCGCTGTATCTGAAAGATCACTCTTCATCTCTGAAATTTTGGATCCTACATATTCTTTGAACTTCGAGGCTGAATCAACCAGCATAAAAAGTTCTTGAGCACAACTCTGAATTTCTTCTTCATTCTGTTTGATCGCTTCTTGCAACATCAATTTCGAGGCCTTCACAGACATGAGAGTTAATTAGATGTAATGGAGAGGTATCACGTAAACTAGGATAGACTTAACCAAAGAAATAATATGCATTATTGCAGGAGGTGAATCCCTCAGTTCATCTTCATTCTGAACTTTTGTAGTTTAGATTTTGGAATCATAATTCAGGGAGGGGTCATGAGTGGGCTGTTTGAACGTGAATTGTGCCTTGCTGTAAGTTAAACAAAATCCTAATATGGTTTGATGGCTATTGAATCAATCGAACCACAGATCCGTAGTCTGTATGTATTTGGATACACACACATTTGTTATTTAAGTGTGTCAAGTGTCAACAAGTAGATGTTAAACGCAACCTTGATTTTTTTGGTTTTTTTGTTCAAAGTTTGGCACAAAACACAAGATGGATAGGCATTGGACTTAGAGACTATGTTGTTGATAATTGATTTCATGTTGCTTGTCCTTGGGCATAGGCTCAAAATCTCCCCCATAAGCCTTAAACTTTTGTGTTTTTTCTCCCAGTTTTCCCGCTCCTACGCCAATTGCCAAAAACTGAAGCTGGCATGGAATTTATTCAATAAGGATAAAAAACTACGTGCCCAGATAGTCTTCCTCATGTAGAAAAACATGGACAAGAAACTAGGCATAAAAAATAAATAGCAAAATAAAGACCGGAACAACTAAGCTTAAACAACTAATACCCATTCATATGTTTACTGCATTCTATACAATAAGATTTATCCTAATAACTTGTCAAAAAGAAGAGAATGTGATATGAATAATAGAAGAGAAGAGAGTTTAACTAGGAAGTAACTCGGATAGTTATTTTTGACGAGTTGCTGGCCGAACCACTTTCTCTAGAGACACCGATGTACTACCAAGAGGGTGAAGAGAACAAGTATGTTGGTTAATGAAGATTCTTTTCATCTAAATCGCTTTTTCTCCCTCTTTCATCTCTCTTCTTTTTTCATTTTTTTCATGTCAAATGGTATCGCTAACCAATGTACCAAGGAGTGAGGAGAACAAGTATGTCGGCTGATGGAGGTTCTTTTCACATAAATCTCTCTTTTTTACATCAGAAAGGGTGAACCTTGTGGACTTAATTCTGAATCGTGAGTATGGCTCGACACTTTAAATTGATTGCAAGTATAAAACACAAGAGAGCACTAAGCAGAACAGTGACAGAGACCTGGTTCCGCAAGGTGATATGAATTCTTGGCCCTTCACTTGATTTAAATAATATAGACAACAAACAAGGCATCACCTTTAGAACCTCAGCTGCCTCTTGTTCCACCATGTCCAGGTCGTGAGCCTCTCGGTCAACATCCTCCAACGTTTTCTTTGCTTCAGCAGCACATCTATATATGTAATCCTCCGTTTCTTTCTTTAACTTGTTCAGTTGAGCTTCCACCTGATCGGGAAATCATTATGCAACAGCAGCAGCAGCAGGTCAGAGTAGAGTATTTGCACAGCAAGATGGTATTTCTAGTACCAACCAACAAAGATTGCAAGAGCAAAACAAAAATTTTACCAAAAAAAAAAAAACTTGTCATCAATTGAATACATTGATGACAAAAAGATTTTTGTCAACAGGACAGTAGCATTGTGCATCAATTGAATTAGCTATACTATAGTGTATTCCACTTTAGAAAGTTCATGTTTTCTCCCAACCAGTGTACTGCTTGCTATGAAGGATAAGTATATATTGCCAGGCAACCATAAATCTGCGTTGGTGTGCGCGTGTGTTTTGACCTCTACAGAGTTACAACTTAGACAGCGAAGCCACCTTCATAAAGAATGTAAATAACACTACCTTTCCACTAATCTCCATAATTCCCCTTCCTGCCTGCCAGGACTACCAACCCAATTTATATCTGGCCCTGCTTAATGGCATACTTGCTTTTATTTTATATATACTGTTCTTGGAAGTTCCAAAATTCTAATAATAAAAGAACAGCAACGCATATACATCTCTCTCTACCTTACTAATCCCATTTGGAATGCCATCACATGCAAACCAATTTTATTTGAAGGACTTCACAGTTTTATATCTTGTTAAGGCCATCCATCATTATCATTTATCCGGCTCAAATAGTCCATCTGTTATATTAATGATTATACTAACATAAGTTGGAATCTTAACTTGCAATAGTAGGATACTATTTACATGGCCAAGGAGTTAAGTTACACTCTACAGTATGACATAGGAGACATTAAAATGGAATTAGAAATTAATAGCACTGTCTAAAGTTATAAAAATGATCCACTTACTTCATCGATTTTGGACAGCAGATCGTCATTGTTTTTTCTTTTCTTCTCAATTCTAGCAGCATTTTCACTGCACTTCTGTTGAAGAGACATAGACTCTTCAAGTTTTTTCATAGAACTTTTCTTTATGTCATCAGCAAAGGAGTTCAAAACAGGCTTTAGTGTTAACTTGGGATTTATACCCATTATCTCAGCAGGTGTAGATCCCTTGGCATTCAACTGATACTGAATACTACTGTCAATCTTCAACCTGAAAAAACAAGTGAGAGCGAGAGGGCATTCTGAGTGGAGTTTACAGAAATATAACAACAGGATGAAAGAAAGAACATTCACAACAGAAAGCGGCAAAGTCGTTTCATTTTAATAAAACTATCAATGGATGTTGAGGTTAAAGAGGCCCATTTTTCTTCTGTTTTAGACAGCATTCAAATTAAAATTATGCTTATACTCATATACAAACGGGAAATGGCTTGCACCTGGGTGCAGATACAAGCTCTAAAATACCCTTAGAAAATGCATATGTAACTTAATATTAGCAGAATTAACCTCCTTAAGGCTTGGTTGCAGTCCAATGCGAGTGCCTCCAGGTCATTGACTTTGTGCCCAAGAGAAGTCTCAAGATCCCACGACTTCTCCTCCCAAGCATTCCTAGCAAGCTCTGCCTCTGCCATGTCTCTCTCTACAGCCTGCAATTCCTTCTTCATCCTCTCCATATCCCTTGCATTAAATGTCTGTAACTCAACCCTCTTCTTTAACTCTTCATTTTCCTCACAAATGTTCTTGTTCTCTTGTACCTTGGCCTCCAGCTGCTTCTCTTTATCTGACAAACCCCTCTCCACCTCCTTAATTCTCACCGTGAATTCCTCAATCATCTTGTGGAACTTATTCACATCATCTTCCAACAGACTCTTCTCCTTCTCAAGCACTTCCTTTTGAGATGGCCTTGTCCTCAACTCCTCACATTCTGCAGCAATTTTCTTCAACTCTTCCTCTGTTGCTTTCATTTTCTCCACCGCATACCCTTTCTCCTTCTCCAACTTCTCTTTACATTGACGGTCCAATTCATCCACAGCATCATCATCCCCCCGAATGTAGTGCAAATAGCTATTCAGCGCATACATATTCAAAGCATTTGTTTCAGCATAAGATGATGTCTCGCACAAGGACGAGAGGTGATCATTGAAACTAGCGATCTGCACAAGCCAGTGAATGAGAGCCAACAAGGTGGGCCACTGGTGAGGAGCAGCAGGAGATTTAAGAAATGATTTGTTAAGCTTGAAAGGGTAATTAAGGGCCTTGAGGAGAACCGGCAAGCCATCCTCTATCTTCGTAGAGGGAAAATCGAGTTGGTTCATGAGGAATTTGAGGGTTTCAGTGATGTCTTTGGCGGACGGGCAAGTGGTTTTGAAGGAAATGGGGACGGAGTGTGAGGCAAGGTAAGAATTGATGGTGGAGACTGCCGATTGTTGGAACGACCGTTCTTTGTAGAGGTCGACGGTGGTGGTACGGACGCCAACGCCAGCGGAAGATGGCCGGCTGCTGACGAAACTAGCATCGGAATCTCGGCCAGGAAATTGACGGTGATAGAAGTCCACCGGCGTTGACGGTGGTTTGAGCGATTCTTTGGGTTGATGGCGACCGGCGGGCCTCATCTCCGGCGACAGAGGGCAATACTACTAGTGGCTTCGCAGATCGCAGTGTGGTTTGATTTTTCACTTCATTTTGGTTTTCCCGCTTATACTCTTATATGGGCCCCTTACGAGATGATTGCGCGCTGACAATGAACAGTTTGGGCCACAAAAAAAAAAGTTGAAATAGAGACTACAGAAGGAAAATATAAGACCCTTCGTCTTAAGTTCAACTAATAAAGGATCGGATTTCTTCACTGGGTTTTGATCTTGGAGTTGGTCAAGACTCGGGAGGAGGCATCCTAACTTCTAGGCACCTAGGTAAACGCCTGAAGATAATAGATGACTTACCTTGTCCAACATTCCTATCACCTAGAAGGAAAGAAGATTCTACCCTACCCTTAGATCGTAGGTGAACCCAACCTTTTTCCTAAAATTTCTTTATAAAAAAAAAAATAGAAGGAAAATATAAGGATTTAAATTTAAATTCAAATTCTCTTGGTATAATAAAAAAATATTAAAAATAATGAATCACGTATAACAAATTCTCTTGGGTGAATCACATTTATTCCCATTTTTACTTAAGTTTTAAATAATTTAGCAAGCTCCTCATTTTTTTCCAGTTTAATGATTAATGAATTTATATTAATATTTAACTAATAATCCTTGGTACTATAAAGCTAAAATGACACATACATATAATAAAATATTCATCCTCCAAACCTATTTATCAATTTTTCAGTTGTTCGCAATTCTAATAAATTTCAATAAAATTAAGGAAAACTCTTTTTTTTTTTTGTAAAAAAGCTTAGGTGAGTTGGGTCATAAGAGTTCACTAGATCAAAGTATACCTTTAAATTTAAAAAGCACTTACAAAGGTAATTACATATTACTTATCAACAATGTCATCACATTGGCGGGATTCAAATCACGATCTTATAAGTATGAGTCAACATCTTTACTAACTAAATCAACCTTTGTTAGCAATTTTTTTTTTTTAAAAAGAAATTGAAACTCAATAACTCTATCTTATTTTCTCTCATTCATAATCCTCTCTCTTTATTAGTATAATCATTTCCTTATTTTCTCTTGTATTTATTCCCTTTTAAGAAAAATGTTAAGTGTTTTTTTTTTTTTTATAAAAAGCAACTGATAGAGTATTTTTATCAACATAAAATAAAAATTATTATGCTCGACGTCACTCTACATTGATATATAACTGGTAATCTGTTGGTATTAATTTTATCGCATGTTAAAAGTCATTCAAATGTATCTTAAGTAAGAGCTAGCTACTAAGTTAATTTTTCTTAAAAATTAATAAATTAGGAGTATGCAGACCCTACAAGACCTAATAAAAAATTATAAGAACTTTCTTCCCAACCAAAAAAGTCATAGTCAGAACTTAATTAAAAATAAATGAAATTTGGGTGTGTTTAGGATAGTTTATAAGCAGCATACAACTGGCCTTTTGTTTTAAAAGCTAGATTGGTTCATTTACTTGCTTTTGATGATTTTTAGAGCCAAAACACTTAATTTTAAAAAGCCATCAACCTACTTGGGAAAGCAGTGAAAGAGGGAAATGCCATAGTATATAGTTGAAAAGTCATTTTGAAGCTTCTTTTACAAGTGTTTAGATTGAGGATATAACTGATGTGCTTTTGTTATAAAAGCCACAACAGTGGTTGAAAAACAACAATTTGTGGCTTTTTCTATTTCACCGTGCTTTGGCGGGAATGAAATGACCGCACGTCCCACCAAAATATCTCTTTATGCTCTTGTAATTTTGTCCTTATTTTTTTTTCATAAAAGAAAAATACTTTTTTAATTAGCTATTGATTTTCAAATGACATATTTTTGAACCAACCATCATCCAATAAAAAAATCTGAAATGTTAACATACATTATTGTCATTCTTTTAAGAATTTGAATTTAAACTTCATAATTATTTTCTTTATCTGTTTTTCTTGTTCTTGTTTTAAAATTTGATTTGGAAAAAAATTAACTATCTTTTTGTCTTATTCTTAATTTGATTCTTTTATTGTATTTTGCCACCTCAAGTATTTAAAAATAAATTATGTAATTTAGTGTTTTTAATAATATATTAACTATTTTTATTATTTAATAAGATTTGTACTCTTTTCAGTTATTTTGATCTAAATTTGCTTTTCAAATAATCTCTAAACAAGTTTCGGTTTGAAAAAAAAAAATCATTTTTGACACTATCAATTTAAACATAAATCACATTTACAATATTACTTTTGTCATGTCTTGAGTTTACAAAAGTTATAGTGAAAAAAAAAAAAAATCAATTCTATCATCACTAATACAATTGGCCCATGATAAGCTACTTTTTATTGTTTTTGGCTTTAGGCATAAGTGCTTTTGCTCTCTTTCATGCCTCCTTGTACTCTGGTCATTTTTATAAATAAGTTTCTCTCTCTTGGAGATGATCCTTCATATAAATTGTAACATTTTAATTTTTCTAATAGTAATTAAGTGCTATTAGATATGATTTACTAAGTAATCTGGGTTTAGAGAAGATTTGGAAGTATAAAATTAAGAGTTGAAAATAATAATAATAAAATAAATAAGTATATTATCAATTTTTTTATTAAATTTGAATTAATTAACAATGATAAATGACACTAATAAGAATAATAAGGAAAAAAAAAAATATGCAAGGAAAATATCTTCATGAAATAATCTGATTTATATCTAAATAAAAAAAAATAGAGATAAGATGGAAAATAATTATACATTATTATATCTTTTACAATAATATTTTTCTAATACGAGGGTCAAACTCTAATTCTCTTCTTTATAAATATCTTATTTTCTCACCCCTCTAGCCACAGTCTCAATTTCTGCCGCCACTGCACACTCAAGCAGATACCTATCTTGGAAGCACATAAGGTGCTTCTCCCTTATGTGCTTCTTACATGTTTTTTTTTTTTTTAAAATTAGAGAGATGAGATATTTTTTTTAATTTTTTATATATTCTATTTATTTAGATTTAAATTATATATTGTTTTCTGAAATGTTTTTTTGCACCCAATATCTCAAAATAATTAGTTTTCAAGATACTGGTGTTACCGGACAAATATTTCTGAATGCAATTCTGGAAATTAATTAATTTGAGATACTGAATGTAAAAAACATTTCAAAAAACAGCATATAATTTAAATATAAATAAATAGAATATATAAAAATTAATTTTTTTAAAAAAAAAATGTCTCATGAGAGACAAGTATGTAAAAAACACGTGAAACACAAGCAGCTAATTTGAACCCACCTATTTTCTCCTATCTCTTGTTTCGATGTCCTCTTCGGCTCTTCCCCTCCAATCACAACATTTATCTCCGTCACTCTTCATTCCTCAGCTCCCTATTTATCCTCGTTTGTGTGTCTTGTCACCTTAAATTTTTCTCTCACACGATTTAAAGGTCAAAAGGCACTATATCATGTTCCCGCTTCTTTTGACTCTTTATTGTGTGTGTATATTTTACTCACACTCATGGTTTTTTTTTTCTTTTTTTCCAATTTGTGCGACATATTTCTTTTAACCTACAAACCATTATCTTTCCAGTGGGTATAATTTAGAGTTAAGTAGTAAATTTGCTGTGGAAATATACATCGAGGAGCAATGTTATCCTGAAAGTTTTTTCAAGCTCAATTTTGCCACGAAAGTTTAAAAACGTAGTAATATTACCCTTTTCCGTTATAAAACTAGCGTTAACCATTTAAAAAATTGACGTTGACCGTTAACTTTTTAACGAAAAATGGTAATATTGCTACGTCTTTAAACTTCCGGGGCAATATTGAATCCAAAAAAATTTTTAGGGCAACATTGTTCTCAAGTGTATACTTCCACGGCAGATTTGCTACTTAATGTTTCCTTTTTTACTGTAAAAATATTTTTTCTATCACACTCACATAAGTTGGTGAGTCTCACTAATATTTTTACAATGAGACTAATTTAATTTTATATGAATATGACAGACAGTAAAAACAGAAACATTAAACCCATAATTTATTTTATTTAACTCCATGAGTGTGGATACGTGTGTGTGCTATATCATTCAACACCCAGCATTCATTGTCTCCTATTTTCTTTTGTGGGTTACATATTCACATTTGTATTCATCCCCTTCAAACTTTCTTCCATGTATGTGGGGAGCTTCATTAACTATCCCTGTCGACCTTGAAATATATGTATAGTCGGCTAGTGGTATATGGCTCCTTTCAAGATATCCACTTTCACGCCTTCCCGTCACACGGCAACTCTTCTATATATGAAGTATCATTCTATCACTTTTTCAACGATGAGTCTTGGGTTTTCTTGATTCAATCCGGTGGCTGAGTGTACGTAGCCTTTTTCTATTCCCAAGTATTATTAAATTTTATTAATATGTTTTTTTTTTTGGTATAATTGCGGGGCAAAGCCCAGAAATCACGATGGCACTACATATCTTGGGTATGCTACACCCACTTTGTCTCTACTCAAAAAACTAACTACAGAAGGGGGAGTGGAGCTATACATGCACTGAATATCTTTCTGTATGAAACTCAGATTGGCAAGGGAGTTCGCACAGGCATTACCTTCCCTATATATATGATCTACTATTACCTTAGCAAAGTCTTCAAGAGCCGGATGTATGTTTATCAGCAAATTGGCATCTGCACTTCCTTCCTCTCATGATTTTTTGATTAGATTTACCACCACCATGGAGTCACACTCCACCATCAGATGCTTCATCTTATGCTTCCTCGCTATTTCCAAACCAGTTAGGATTCCCCACAGTTCAGCTTTGACTGCTGTGCAGAATCTCAATTTTCTACTGAATCCACACACCCAATCTCCATTGCTATTCCTTATTAGTCCACCGCACCCAGCAAGGTTTTCCTTCCCCTTTGAAGCTCCATCAGTGTTGAGATTGATTAAGTTCTTTGACAACAATTCTTCCAAAATCACACCTAGCTGCTTTAATTTCATTGGGTCTGTTTGGATATCAGGTTATCTCAGCTTTTTCTTAAAAAAAAAGCAAAAAACGCTAGTTTTTGTGAAAAGTAAAAACACACGCTGTTTGGTTGATGCGATACGTTGGATGGGCCGAGAGGAGAAACACAGGAAAAGTGAGCTTTTTTAAAAGCCTCAATTCCTGGCTTTTTTTCCTGCGTTTTGCCATATGTTTCCGATATCAGTCAAGGCAGCGGTATTTCACGCATGTAAGATCAGAAGCAAAACACGCAAGATCACCACCTTACTCCTCGAGCTCAGTGTTGAATATCCTCTGGTCCTTGCCTCTTGATCAAACTCTGCCTACCTCCTTTACACACACACACACACACGACTTCTTCCATTCATCCTCCACGATCTCCTTCGGCAAAACCAGAAGCAGAAATAGAAAAGAAAGACAGGAAGAGACACCAAGAGAGAGGGAGAGAGAGAGAGTTACAGAAAGAGAGAGTTTGAGAGGGAGAGGAGCTCTGCTCCTAGCGTCGAGAACAGGGGAGGAAGAGAGCATATGTTTCTCGTCAGTGAATCCTGGAACTGAAGGTAAGTGATGAGTTCTTTTTGTTCAAGTCTCCCGCTATTTTTATGTCAAGAATAATAAGCCTTAGAAGAGGAAACTTATGCTTGCCGAAAACTGCAACTAAGAACGCTGAAACAGGGACATCTTGGCATCGTGTTGCTGTCACTGTTTCTTTATGTTCTACTGTCATACTACTGTTCATGCATGATCATCGGGTTTTGATATATATATATATATATATATATATGATGCTGGGTGTGGCTTATATAAGAAAGAAAAACGCTGAACAGAATAAGAGAAAAGGTTATGTGTTAAGGGATGGTATATATGTATAAGTGTATTGAGTATGGGTATCATTTTTCCTGCCCAGTGAAGGAGAAAAGAAGATATGAGGGTTATATATATATGTGCACGTGTTGCTGTGTGTTTTCTGAAAGAAAAGAAAACTAAGTTAATATATACATATGTGTGGATGAACAATTGAACATGTATGTTTGTTGTCTGGAAAGAGAGGAAGTAAATGAAGGTTAGATTTATGTAAATAAATATAAGTGGTACGTTGTTGCTGTGTGAAGAAAGAAATACGTTAACATTAAAAAAATTCGTTTACATGTATGCATGTTATATATTCATCATATGCATGTTTTTTTTATTCAGATTTTTTAATAGTGGTAAATTTAATTTTTTTATTAATTTAGGATAAGTTTAATAAGTTAATTTAAGATAACGCTGACGATGATTATTATTCATAACTGGCGTTATAATATTTTTTATATTATTTTTTTCAAATTAAAATTTCCATTAATTCAATATATACAACTAATATGTATATGTAGTTTCAATATGATTTATATTTTTTTTAATCATTTTTCATCTCAACTGACTTTTCAAATAATAATTCAAACACACATCAATTAGAAAAAAAGTCACTTATGCAAAAAGCTAAACGAGCAATCCAAACACAAATCAGTTAACTTAACCTGACTTTTTTCCTATCTGAACTTTTAAGCTATCGCTCCTACCGCCAACCCAAACAGACCCATTTAGATACTTCCTTACCACTAGTTCCAGTTCACTTGGCAGCACAAACCCTTCTTCAAATAGACTCATTCCTCCATTTCCATAGGAACCAGCAAGTCACTCCGAAAGTTAAGCTCCAGTCATCCTTTAAAATCCCCAAATTCCAGTCAAACCATGCTCTACCTGACTTGATTCCACATTCTGATCCCTGCCTATTGCTTTTCAAATCCTTCCATAGTTTCTTTGCCACCCAGCAATCACGCATCACATGCATCATTATCTCCATGTATCCATAACCTGTACAACAATCAGGATTACCTCCCCATAGCCTCTGCCTTCTTTGCCCTGTTAGAAGCCTCTCATGCATAGCTACCCATAAGAACACTAGGATCCTTCTCCCCCCCCCCCCCCCAAAAAAAAAACTCCACACCTTATTCCAACATGCTTCTCCCTTGGTCATATCACCCTTTATGCTTGCATACATGTCTGCTGTTACAAGTTTATTCCCTAACCTGTCCCCCCATTTTTGCAGTCCTTCCCCTTCCAGACATTTGGAGGGCGTGTAGCTAAAATGCTCGTTCTTCCCTCCTCATTCACCATCTCCTCTATACGGCTCATGTTCCAATTTCCTAACCCATCAACCAGCTCACTAACTTTAATAAAACCTTCCTCTTCAGTAATTCTTATGCTAGCCATATCAATCATTCTTCTACCCTGCTCCAGCCACCTATCATGCCAAAAGCTCACTTTCTTGCCATCTCCTACTTCCCACCTCAGGTTCTTCATTACCTTTGGCCACAATTGCACAAGATTTTTCCATAGTTTAGAGTTTGCTTTTTTACTTTCCACCTCCACTGTAATTTCCTTCCCTCCACTGTATTTCCCTCTTAATACCATAGAACAGAGGCTACTTGGATTGGCTACTGTGTTCCAAGCTATGCGCCCTAAAAGGGCATCATTCATGATACTTAGATCCTTCAAACCGAACCCTCCATGTTTTTTCTCCTTATAGATGGTTTCCCAACCCACCGCATGTATCTTCCTTCTTCCCTCCTCCTCTTGCCAAATGAATTCCCTCTGCAATTTTTCCATCCTCTTAAGATGATTTTTTTTTTAATTTGCAATAAAGTATGTATGTGTATGCATACAATACGTTAATATTTTTTAGATTAGTTTTACGGTTTTTTAGATAATTTATTGATAAATATTTGCATTTATAATTCTGTAGACTCTTATTGAGAGGTTTGAAATGAATCTTGTTATTCTTTTATATACTTGTCAAATATATATATTACACTGTTTTAAGATTTGTTGTGCCTATAGAAGGCTTGATTTGGAATTATATGTTTGATTAAAATTATATTGATGAGATGACAAACTTTTCGGGCATGCTTATTGTATATTATAACTCATGGTTATGTACTTTGGAAACTTTTTAAGTATGCTTATGTGTTATGATGAAAATATTATTTATTTTATTGTGATGGTTTGTAATTGATGCATATGAATGGTAGTACATCTGTGATGTGTTTGAGTAAGGAGGAAATTTTTATGATGAGATTTTTTTATGTCATCACTCGGTGCACAATGTATAATACTTGTCGGGGCCTCTTCTTTCATGTTTTTCTTTGGTTGGAATTGTATTGGAGCTATAGGACGTGTGACACCTCATTAGTGAGGAGCCATAGTTTAGACTTAAGCTATCTCTAGTAAAAGATGTTTGGAAAATGAAATAATGTTTCATAGTTTAAAAAACCCTTTTTAGGAAGGGATTTTGTTAACCAAATCAAAAACTAATTTGTGAAAGGTTTTATGTTGCAAAATTTAATAAATTATTGTGAATTGAACTTGATTTTTTGAACCATGTCCTCAATATTGGTTTGTATGTATATTTCTGAATAACCAATTATTAGGGTCTTATGGTTACTACATTTATTTTTTTCAGGATATTATTTTAGTACGGATAAAGGAAAGACATCTATGAAGTGATTCTTGAAAGATTTTTTGTACTACTAAAGCACATGTTATGTCATTTGCATTTACTATGACCATAAGATATACGCATTTTATTAACTCTGAACTGATTTTGGGAAATTAATTTGGCTAAGAAAAAATGAGTTTTTGTTGATTGACAATATTTCAAATACTTTAGTTAAGTTTTTTGTTATTGAAAAGTAGGGGTTATGTAAACAACTTTTTTCTTGTCTCAAAATTTAAACTCTTTTTTCTTTCCTACCCTTACTAAATACATATCTTTATATTAATTATTCCTTACTCACCACTAATTCTCTTTCATTTAATCATTTATTGTCTTCTTCCTCTCACATATTTTATACTCATTCTCTCTCCTATGTTTTTTTTATGAATAAGAGCATATTTAGAAAAAAAACATGATATCTTTAATAAATTATTATTTTTAACTAATTATAACTGTAAGTACTATATAAAAAATATAGTATAACTTTTACAAGGGTTAAGTAGCAATTTTGTCCTGAAAGTACATGCCCAAGAGCAATGTTGCCCTATAAGTTTTTTCAAGCTTAAATTCACCCCCAAAGTATGAAAACGTAGCAATGTTGCCTTTTTCCGTTAAAAAATTAACGGTCAAAGTCAATCTTTTAACGGTTAACGTTAGTTTTTTAATGGTAAAGGACAACATTGCTACGTTTTCATACTTTCGGGGTGAATTTGAGCCCGAAAAAACTTTCAGGGCAACATTACTCCTCAATGAATACTTTCGGGACAAATTTGCTACTTAACCGTTTTTACAATTAATAGGTTGTTATGAATATACTTATTATGTGGATGTCCATTAACTCAGGATCTCCAAATATTACAAGATGACATGGGACCCACGCATAGTACCACACATAGTAATTTACTATTTGGTGGGACCCACATGCAATTATACAATCACGGATTGCTTCACGGGAGGATTCACGGGCGTATAGTAATTTGGGTTTAGGAGGAAATTACACCAAATGACCCATATGTGGAAATTACACTAAAGACTCATTTTCCTTCTATAAATAGAGGCCTTCTGTAAACATTCAGATTACGCTGAAATAGAATCTCTCCCTACTCTCTCTCTCTCTCTATCTCTATATTCTCTTGTTATTTTCCTTTACTTTTCATCAGTTTTATATTACGTTATCAGCACGAAGACTCTACCAAGGTAAGATTTTATCACCATCTTCTTTATTATTTGTTTATTTTATCTATCTGGGATAATTTTAACCACAATATGGAATTAAAGATATACTTTTACCGATTATTTTAAATATCGGGTTCCATGGTTAAGATTTGAGATTATTTACTATTTTACTATGGTAAATAGTAATTTACTATTCATAGTAAATTTACCCTTTTTCAGTAATTTTACATTTTATTCATCTGACTCCTACTTGGAAGTCTAGATTTAATCTTTCAGTAATTTTACTTTATTTACTATTTACTGTGAATAGTAATTTCTACTATTCACGGTAATTTTATATTTTGTTCATTTAACATCTACATGGAAGGTTTTACCTCCTACATAGATGTCTAGATTTGATATTCTCTGTTTGCAGATATTGTTATTTTTACTGTTGCTAACATAACATTTACTTTTATTGTTATTAACATTTAATGTTATGTTATTATGGCCAGAAGCCATATACTTATATTTTCTTATTCTGAAATTATATGACCAGAAGTCATATTGCCTTCATGACCAGAAGTCATGTTGTTTTTATGGCCAGAAGCCATATAAATTTAATTTTCTCATTAAGAAATATAAATGGCCTGAAGGCGTAATGCATTAATTATAATTATTGTCTTTAATATTTTATTGTTATTATTATTCGTATTTTTAATTCATGTTTATTTTCTTTAATTAGTTTGAATCATGTCAAACCTTTCCAAAATTGAGTTCGCAGTTCTTGACATCACCGGAAAGAACTATTTATCCTGGATGTTGGATGCGGAAATCCATCTGAATGCTCATGAGCTAGAAAACACAATTAAAGAAGGGAATGAGGAATCCAATCAAAAAAAGGTCAAAACCATGATTTTGTTACGCCACCATTTGCATGATGATCTAAAAGTTGAATATTTGACTGTAAGAGACCCACTTGTTCTTTGGAACAATTTGAAGGAAATATATGACCACCAGAAGATGCTCATTCTACCAAAAGCTCGATATAACTGGATTCATTTGCGTTTACAAGATTTTAAATCTGTAAGTGAATACAACTCAGCTATGTTCAGGATTACTTCTCAACTGAAATTATGTGGAGAGAATATTACTGATGAAGACATGCTAGAAAAAACTTTCTCCACATTTCATGCATCTAACTTGCTCCTGCAGCAGCAATACCGTGAGAAGGGTTTTAAAAGATATGCAGATTTAATATCTTGTCTCTTAGTAGCCGAATAGAATAATGAACTTTTATTAAAAAATCATGAATCACGTCCAACAGGTTCAACTCCATTCCCAGAAGTGAATGTAGTAATTGATGAATTTTCAAGTGGCCAAGGACGTGGACGTAAAGGTGGCTACAATCGTGGGCGTGGGCGTGGTCGTGGTCCAAATCATGGTGGATCAAATTCCCGCCCTAAATCGGGAAAGTGTGATAAGAATCCCAGAAGGGAAACAAGTGGAAATAACAAATATGCAGAAAATGCATGTTATCGTTGTGGTGTCAAAGGTCATTGGTCACGTACCTGTCGTACGCCAAGACATTTGGTTGACCTTTACCAAGAATCATTTAAAAATAATGGTAAAGGACCAAAGATTGAAACAAATCATATGGATAAGGCTGAGAATTCTGAGAAAGAAGATGTTGAGATGACTCATTTTGATATTGCTGGTTACTTAGTATAAATCATTTTTCATGATTAATGATTATGTTTTAATATGTTGAAACTTTCTTCTGTTATATGTATTTCTTTTAATTATGTTTTATTTTTATTTTCATGTATCTTTAATGAAGAATGAATCTTGTTGACAACAATCCTGAAGATTTGTGTCTCGTTGATAGCGCAACAACGCACACCATACTAAAAAATGACAAATATTTTTCTTCATTGGTAATGCGAGAAGCCAATGTTCAGACTATATCTGTAGTATAAATTTGATCGAAGGCTCCGAAAGAGCCAATATTTTGTTACCTAAAGGAACAAAATTATGCATTGAAAATGCATTTTATTCTACCAAATCAAAAAGGAACTTGTTGAGTTTCAAAGATATCCGCAGAAATGGATATCATATAGAAACGACAACTAAAGATAATCAAGAATGTCTTGCTATCACAAACTTAATTTCTGGTAGAAAATGCATATTAGAAAATTTTCCTGCTTTTTCTTCTGGTTTGTATTATACTTTTATAAGTACAATTGAAATACATTCTATTGTAAACCAGAAGTTTACCAATACAAACCATAAGTTTGTTAATGCAAACCAGCAGTTTGCCAATGACAACCAGAAGTTTACTCATGAATTTAATGTTTGGCATGACCGGTTAGGCCATCCTGGGTCAACTATGATGCGACAAATAATTGAAAATTCATGTGGACATACCCTGAAGTGTAAGCAAATACCACAGTCCCATGATTTCTTATGTGATGCATGTTCCAAGGGAAAGTTGATTATTCGACCCTCATCAAGCAAAGTAGGAGGTGAATCTCTTACATTTCTAGAACGGATACAGGGAGACATTTGTGGATCAATACATCCATTATGTGGACCATTTAGATATTTTATGGTCTTAATTGACGCATCAACCAAATGGTCACATGTCTGCTTATTATCTTCTCGTAACCTGGCGTTTGCGAGATTACTTGCTCAATTGATTCGATTAAGAGCACATTACCTTGATTATCCTATCAAGAAAATACGTCTTGATAATGCTGGTGAATTTACTTCACAAGCTTTTAATGAATATTGTATGTCCCTTGGAATTGATGTTGAACATCCTGTAGCTCATGTTCATATGTAAAATGGATTTGCAGAATCTTTGATTAAACGATTGCAATTTATTGCAAGACCTTTACTTATGAGATCTAATCTATCGATTTCTGCTTGGGGCCATGCCATTTTGCAAGCTGCAATATTAATTCGCATCAGGCCTACTAGTTACCTAAAGGTTTCCCCCTTACAAATGATTTTTGGTCAAGAACCTAATATTTCCCATATACGAATTTTTGGATGTGCAGTATATGTGCCAGTAGCACCACCACAACGCACTAAAATGGGTCCTCAAAGGAGGATGAGAATATATGTTGGGTATTAATCTCCTTCAATCATAAAATATTTAGAACCATCTACAGGAGATTTATTTACTGCACGATTTGCTGATTGTCACTTTGATGAATCAGTCTTCCCAACATTAGGGGGAGAGAATAAGCAGCTGGGTAAAGAGATTAGCTGGAATGAATTATCATTGGCTCATTTTGATCCTCGTACAAAACAATGTGAACTAGAAGTTCAAAAGATAATTCATTTACAGGATTTAGCTAATCGAATGCCAGAAGCATTCACTGACCCAAAAAGAGTGACAAAGTCACATGTTCCAGCTGCGAATGCTCCTATTCGAATTGATGTTCATGAAGGACAACCTATAATGAATGAATCTAAAGCACGCATGAAGCGTGGCAGACTCATCGGTTCAAAAGATAAAAATCCTCAAAAGAGAAAAGGAGCTAAAAATATTGATGGTCAAGTTGAGGTTAATCAAGAAAAGTCAGTAGCTCCAGAAGAGTCACCTCTTGAAGAGTTATCTCCAGAAGAGAATGTTGCAGTCCCAGAAGAGACTCAGGTACCTGGAATGTATGAAAATAATGAAATCTCAATTAATTATGTTATGAATGGTATCCGATGGGATCGAAATGAAGTCAACGTTGACGACATCTTTGCTAATCATATAACATATGATGTAATGAATAATGAAGAGGATCATGAGCCTAAATCTATTAGAGAGTGTCAATAGCGAAAAGATTGGCTCTTATGGAAAGATGCTATTAATACAGAATTGAAATCACTGGAAAAACGAAAAGTATTTGGACCTGTAGTCCAAACTCCTGAAGGTGTAAAGCCAGTTGGATACAAATGAGTTTTTGTAAGAAAGAGAAATGAAAAGGGTGAAATTACAAGATATAAGGCACGTCTTGTAGCCCAAGGATTTACACAAAGACCCGACATTGATTATGAAGAAACATATTCACCAGTAGTGGATGCGACTACTTTTCGTTATTTGATTAGCCTAGCAGTAAATGAAGGGCTTAATTTACATATGATGGATGTAGTGACTGCATATTTATATGGATCACTTGATAGTGATATTTATATGAAAGTTCTTGAAGGACTAAAGGTGCCAGAAGCATCTAACTTAAATTCTCGGGAACAATACTCGATCAAATTAAATAAGTCCCTATATGGTTTAAAACAATCAGGGCGCATGTGGTATAATTGTCTTAAGGAATATTTGTTGAAAGAAGGGTATAAAAATGATCCAATATGCCCATGCATTTTTATGAAAGGATCGAGAATTAAATTTGTTATAATTGCTGTTTATGTTGATGATATCAACATAATTGGAACTCTTGAAGAGCTTTCGAAAGCAATTAATTGTTTGAAGAAAGAATTTGAAATGAAAGATTTGGGCAGAACAAAATTTTGCCTTGGACTACAAATCGAGTACTTGAAAGATGAGATTTTTGTATATCAAGAAACTTATACAAAGAAGATCCTAGAACGATTTTATATGGATAAGTCACATCCATTATGTATTCCAATGGTAGTAAGGCTTTTGGATAAGGATCAAGATCCATTTCGACCTCAAATAATTGATGACAAAGGTGTAGAAAAACTACTTGGTCCAGAAGTACCATACCTAAGTGCTATTGGGGCACTAATGTGTCTTGCTAATCATACACAACCTGATATATCGTTTGCTGTAAATTTATTAGCAAGATATAGTTCTACACCAACACAAAGGCATTGGAATGGTGTAAAGCAAATTCTTCGTTATCTCAGAGGTACTATGGATATGAGATTATACTACTCAAATGTATCGAAGCATGAACTGATTGGTTATGCAGATGTTGGATTTATGTCCGATCCACATGATGGAAAATCACAAACAGACTATCTATTTACATGTGGAGGTGCAGCTATTTCATGGAGATCTATGAAACAGACTATAACAACCATTTCAGCTAATCATGCAAAAATTCTAGTAATACATGAAGCAAGTCGGGAATGTGTGTGGTTAAGGTCAGTAATTCATCATATACGAACTGCTTGTCATTTATCTTCTGATAAAATGGTTCCAACAGTTCTATATGAGGATAATGCTGCATGTATTGCCCAACTCAAGGAGGGTTATATCAAGGGTGATAGAATAAAGCATATTTCACCAAAATTCTTCTATACTCGTGATTTTCAACAAAATGGTGAAATTGATATCCAGAAAATCAGTTCAAGTGAAAATCTAGCAGATTTATTTACTAAATCTCTTCCATGTACAACCTTTGAAAAACTTGTTCATGGTATTGGTCTGCGAAGATTCAGAGATCTCAACTGATATTGTCAACAGGGGGAGTCGATACACGCTGTACTTTTTTTCCCTTATCTAGGTTTTGTCCCACTGGGTTTTCCTAGAAAGGTTTTTAATGAGGCAGCACTCAATAGTGTATTAATGAATGATGTACTATTTTCTTTGGCTAGGTTTTTATCCCACTGGGTTTTTCCTAATTAAAGTTTTTAACGAGGCACATTCATAAATGGACATTCAAGGGGGAGTGTTATGAATATACTTATTATGTGGATGTCCATTGACTCAGATCTCCAAATATTACAAGATGACATGGGACCCACGCATAGTACCACACATAGTAATTTACTATTTGGTGGGACCCACATGCAATTATACAATCATGGATTGCTTCATGGGAGGATTCACGGGTGCATAGTAATTTGGGTTTAGGAGGAAATTACATCAAATGACCCATATGTGGAAATTACACTAAATGCTCATTTTCCTTCTATAAATAGAGGCCTTCTGTAAACATTCAGATTACGCTGAAATAGAATCTCTCCCTACTCTCTCTCTCTCTATCTCTATATTCTCTTGTTATTTTCCTTTACTTTTCATCAGTTTTATATTATAGGTTAAATAATAATCAATTATTTAATATTGAATAATTAAATTGCGGTATGATTTAACTTATATGCACTTTTATTATTTAAATATATTTAATTAATTATTTTCAAATTTTTCAAAAATAAATTAAATATTTACTTTTTATAATTTTATTTTTTTCTTAAAATTATTACAAAAGTTACTCATGCTACCGTTAATTTAAATAAGTTTCAGTTTAAAAATAAAATATTTATGTAACCATAAATTTAAACATAAATTACATTATTCTATTTGACTTTTACCTAATCTTAAATTTGCAAACATTAGATTGCAAAAAATTCATTTTTTTTTTTATCACTATTGACATTATATAATTTAAATGAGTAATTATTTTTCAATATCTGTGTAAGGAATATATTTTCCTTCTGGAAATAAATAAAAATTCTAAGGTAAGGATGGCATCATGTGAGCGACACCGGACACACCATGATGTGCTGTAGTTTCGCATTTCCTCCCTGTTACGCCAATTGAGTCGGTACAGAGACCAATCAGCAACCAGTTACATGAGGCCGTGCTTTTCACTACCCACATTAGCGCGTGGTCTAGAACTCGAGAGTACGCCATAGAAGAAATAACTCGAACTCGCGGGTGTCGAAAATTTCATTTTCATTTTATTTCCCTCCCAACTTCTGTAAACTGAAAGATAAGAACCTGAGATTTAGCGCTCTCCTTCTTCTCGCCCCGTTATACTCTCACCCCTCTATTCCATCGCCTTACATTTCGATTCTTGCAAGAAATCTCTCTCTCTCTCTCTCTCTCTCGAAATCCTCGCTTCAAGTTCTCTGGATTCTCCTCCATTTTCAATTTTCGCTTCTTCTCTGGCAGGTAAGACCCTTCCCCTATCGTCTCTCTTCGATTTTTCTTTTTTTCCAGAAAGATTCTCGTAGCGTCTTGCTTGCTTGCTGGATAGCGAGTTTTGGTGTTGATCCTGTTATAATATCCAATTCATCTTACGTTTGTATCTTTTTTTTTTTTGGGTTTAATTTACTTGTTCAAAGGCACTTTGAAGAAATGATTTATCCATCTTAGTTGGTTTGCTAGAAATATCGGTTGTAGAATGTGCTTGAAGTGCATTTGTTAAATGTTAGCGGTTTTATCGGTCTTCAAGCATGTGTGAATGTTTATTTAATCAGCATTTGATTTACTGTGATAACCATTAGCATGTTCGTAATCGTGGATTTTTTGTTTTTTTATTTTTTTTATTTTATGATTGGATTCAAAATAAAATAAAGTTAGCGATTTGAGTTTCATACTCTACCTCCATGTTCTAGTCAAATATTTTATTAGGCTTGCTTGCTGTCTTTGCTTGCAAGTTTTTCCCTTTAGCACGTTGCGTTCTGTTGGGCCATAGATATATATGATTATCTATGCACTACGCTTTTCGTACTATTCAATTCTGATACGGTTTGGTCGCTCAAAGCAACTTGCTGCTTTCTGAGATCAAATACTCTTCAACAGCTAGGCTGGCGAGATTTTCTTTGCAAAGACAACTTATTTTTCTTCCTGGAGTGAAGAGTGTTAAGGTTTTTGCAAAATTTCTTTGAGCCCTTCTTGTGATCCAAAGAAAAAGGGTAAATTTGAACTCTGCCATGGTGCGATGTAAAAAAATTGAACCCTTATGTATGAATGTTATGTTATGATCTGGAAGTCATCTACCTTATTGTGTCATGACCAATGATAACTGCATTTAGGAATTGTTGTTTAGAAGAATTAGATTGAGTTTCCTTTGGCAATTGTGATTAGGATAGAATGTCTCAATTTTCTTGTTGCCACCTTATTGACATGAATGGAGAGTCAAAATGGATGAGGAAGGATAGACAGACAGACTATTGGTAGATACACATGTAGATAGAAAGACACACATAAAACTTCTGATGTCCTCCTGCTTCTTACTTGTTTTGTTTCCACTGTCTTGCTTCTCACCAGTTACCTGTTTCTGTGTTTGTAAACCCCTTCACATGTTGCGGGGGCACTTGTTCATGATTACATCTAAGAAAGAAAATATTTCAAAACAAAGGTGTCCTGACTTGAATAGACCTTTTTGGAAACTTGGGTATATTTTTTAAGCATAGTTTCGTCAATGCGAGGTTTGTTTCCATACGTGGGAGTAGAGGCATGAATACTAACTTGGGATCTTTTTTTTTTTTAATTTTTGAAAATATTTGTCATGTTGGTGCTTGAGGTTCAACATAGAAACTGCAGACATATGTTTGTAGAATGTTTTTCCTCCTTTTTCTTGTATTGCTTCTATGGGAATGGACTTCCTTTCTCTCCATCTACTTATTCAGTTGACAACTTTGGATTCTCCACAGGAAGACAGATTATATTTTCATCTTGGTGATTCTGAAACAGATCTGGATGAATCGCCCCCTTAAGGGCAGTATGAATTTGAGATATTAAATTCTAAGCTTCATAAAGGTCCTACATTATCCTGTTGTTATGTTTACATTCGTGGGTATATTTTACAACTGGCAAACCCTTAATACAATTCACGTATTGAGTCACTGATCATTTCATAATTTGCATCTGAAATAGATAACAATAAGTATTTGTTGTCCCCCACCACTTCCTTTCTTTCTCAGAGTAGCTAAAGAAGTCAGTATTTAGTTTGACAAACTTTTTTCAATATTCTGGAATCACGATATATTTACCAATTGTTCTTCGGTAAAAAAATTTCAGGTTCTGCAACTTCTGTAAATTTGGAAATGGCAAGAGGAAGCAGGGGACGACACACAATTTCTTCCCATCAGTTTCGGTCTACACCATACCCTTTACCCACATGCGAAAAAGACAAGTGTGAGACTTTATGCTCAAAGAGGTGCTCCACAGACTTGGGTAAGAATGAATGGGAAAATGTGACATGTTCTGTGTGCATGGAACATCCACACAACGCAGTACTCCTACTCTGCTCCTCTCACGAAAAGGGCTGTCGTCCCTATATGTGTGGAACCAGTCTTCGTCATTCAAACTGCCTCGAGCAGTACAAGAAAGCTTATACCAAAGTTGTCTCATCTGCTTTGCCCCACGACAAGAGTGAAATCACGGAGCTGGCATGCCCTCTATGCAGAGGTCAGGTGAAAGGTTGGACTGTTGTGGAACATGCAAGAGAGTACCTTAATGCAAAGAAGAGAAGCTGCATGCAGGATAACTGCACATTTGTTGGGAACTACAAGGAGTTGAAGAAGCATGTCCGGGCAAAGCATCCTTCAGCACATCCACGTGCGATAGATCCTGCTCTTGAGCAGAAATGGCGGTTGCTTGAGAGAGAGCGTGAGCGGGAAGATGTCATCAGCACAATAACATCAGCAATTCCCGGGGCGATGGTTTATGGGGATTATGTCATTGAAGGAAATCATGATGATCTCACTTCAGAAGATGATGAATATGAGGACAATATTGTTTCTGGTCCTACTGAAAGAGGTGGAAGATTCCATGTGGACTTTGAGTCAATGAATTTCTTTTTGCTGTTTCATGCATTTCGTCAAGGGAATGAACTTCTTGGTAGTAGACAACAATTGAGGCCAGAGCCGGCGTCCAGTGGAATATCTACTCCGGCCACTGCTCTCCATGAACCTCCTGGTGGTAGGGTGGATTTCTCTGGTCAAGATGATGATGATGATAGTAGCCATGGTGAAGATGTAGCTAGCCGTCTCCATCACCATGGCCATGGCAGACTGTTATTTGGCCGCTCAAGCCGGAGGCGAAGGAGGAGAGAAGCACACACACAAGAGAGGATGTAGATAAAAGAGACCAGGTATAGCAAAGTAAGAGGTTGGAGATGGTGTTTGTTAGGGTTTATGGTGGAGCTTAGTGGCAGAAAATGATTGATTTTGGTAATATTCCCATAGATTATTTTGAAGAAATAGGGAAAGTTATATATAATTGTATTTTTTTTCCTTTTGTAATTTATTTTCTTGTACATTTCCACCTTCCTCCTAGTAGAAAATGCCAATGCTTTTCTTTCAACAAAAACTAGGAAGCTTTTGTTCCAGTGTCCTTGCATGGTTCCAACTTCCATGGCTTTTTCTCAAAAGTTGATACCAAATTTATTAGTAAAAAAAATCTCGCCAAATTTTAATTGTTGCCAAGCAATTTAACATTCGAAATAATACTAATTAAATGGTGTTAACTCAATGATTTAATATTGTTAAAAATAGGATTAGAAGTGAACAAATTTCGTATTGATAATTGGGCTAACCCTGCTTGGTTCTTTTTTGGTTTATTAGATTCATTAATATTTTGGACTTGTTGACTCAATTTTCAAGGAAACTAATTCAGCGCTTTACTGGAATTAAGAATTATTATTTTTTCTATGTAATGTTTTAAAAAATTATTTTTGCATAAAGATTGATAGATGGGTGTCTGAAAAATCTCATAATTATTTTTTTTTTAAAAAAAATCTCTTTTGTTTATAAGACAATAAGACAGTGTTTGAAAACCTTCTAAAACTTAAATTTTGTATGGTATGATGTAAGTATATAAGAAGAGTTTTGTTTCAATTTACATAAAACCTAAATTTAAAGAAACAAATAAATACAAACTCTTCTTAGATAACTATATCATCCGATATAAACTCATTTAAAATAAACTAATCTAAAAGCTCACTAATATTTTACGATAAATTCAGTGGTGCTCTCAAATATAAAATGATAATAGACAGTGTATTTCTTTTGGGGTAAGCCTAGCTTAGCTATTATTTGTAAAAAAATTATTTTAAGGTTCATTGTGTTATGAATATACTTATTATGTGGATGTCCATTGACTCCCGGTTTCCAAATATTAAAAGATGATATGGGACCCACGCATAGTGATTTACTATTTGCATAGTACCACGCATAGTAGTTTACTATTTGGTGGGACCCGCACACAATTATACAATCACTCACGGGAAGGAAATCCGTGAGTGAACAGTTTAGGTTTTTGGGGAAAACTACACCAAATGACCCAGAGGTGGAAATTACACTAAAGTCCCATTTTTCTTCTATAAATAGAGGTTTTCTGTAACTGTTCATGTATTGAATGAAATGAGAATCTCTCTCTCTACTTTATCTCTCTAGAACCTCTGCTTTTCTTCTTATTATTTTTATCAGTTTTATAACACGTTATCAGCACGAAGACTCTACCAAGGTAAGATTTTCTCACCATCTATTTCATATTTCCATTTTATTTATCTGGGATGATCTTAACCATTATATGGAATTAAATATCTATTCTTACCGATTATTTTAACATCGGGTTCCATGGTTAAGATTTGAGATTATTTACTATTTTACTACGGTAAATAGTAATTTACTATTCACAGTAAATTTACCCCTTTTTCAGTAATTTTTACATTTTATTCATTTGACTCCTACATGGAAGTCTAGATTAATCTTTCTGTAATTTTACTTTATTCACTATTTATAGTGAATAGTAATTTTACTATTCACGGTAAATTTATATTTTATTATTTACAGTAATTTATTTATGTTTATATATTCTTCCCACTTCCTATTCATTTATTTCATGGTGGCGTCATTAAGCTCCATTTGTAATTCTTTACTTACTGCTTTATTTATTTATCTCATGGTGGCTATACTAAGCTCCATACTGACTTTACTAATATTTAGTTTTATGTCACTAACATTTATTTTATTGTTACTAACATTTATTTATCTTTTATGATAGCACATTAGTATATTTACTAGTGGGTTCTATTTATTTATTTTAACATTTATTTATTTTTTATGGCGGCAACATTATTTATTAGTGGGCTCCATTTATTTATTTTATTTTACATTTATTTATTCTTCATGGAGGCACACTAGTCTCTATTAGTGGGCTCTATTTATTTATTTTATTTAGAGTTTATTTATCTTTTATGGTGGTGACATTTTGTGGGCCCCATTTATTTTATTTTAATTCTTTACTGCTTTATTTTTCATGGTGGTAACACTTGTATAGTGGACTCCATTTATTTATTATTTATTTACTGCTTTAAATCCCCTTCCTTTTTTTTATTTTACCGTTTTCTATATTATATATATATATATATATTTACATTTGCATATGCATCTTCTTTCTTATCTTTGGATGAGATAGGTCTCGCTGTGAGTTTACTACCATTCCTATCTCATCTTCTTTTTATTAATCTAGCATGTTTATTTCCAGTCATTTATTTTATTTTATTTATTTATTGCTATATATATATATATATATCCCTCTCCCTTCTTATTATTTATGGCAACCACACTATTAGTGGGTTCCATCTATTTATTTTATTATGCTTATATTTTATTTATCTTGAAGATAAACTGTTAAAAGATCATATATATTATTATGAGATCAAAATGCCATAGAGAT
The DNA here is from genome assembly GCA_037074495.1 of Acacia confusa. Lineage (NCBI taxonomy): Eukaryota > Viridiplantae > Streptophyta > Magnoliopsida > Fabales > Fabaceae > Acacia > Acacia confusa. The sequence goes on along the minus strand of CM073504.1, from coordinate 5,545,039 downwards.
ATGAGGCATAGATTGGCTTGAGAGATGAGGCATAAATTGGCTTGAGCCTAAGAGGCAAGATAGCCTTAATTTCAGAGGCAAGATTGCCTGAAGCCAAGAGGCAAGTTAGCCTGATAACAAGAGACAAATTATGAAACAATATTTGATCCATAAATTTTGTATGTTATCAGTTGTATAAAGGCCTCAAAATTGTATATTTGGCATTAAATATTCCCTTAAATTATGAGACAAGGGATTGTATGATCATGATTGATATTATAAATAAATATATTCAATTTGCTATTGTAGTAGCAATATTGTGGATTAATTTCTTGCCATGATCAAACAAATCAGTGAGTTATGGATCATGAATTTTTATCCAACTTCATTCCCAGAAGTGAATGAAGCAAATATATTATTATAGTTGTTATGTGATTTCTATGATTATAACAATTTTTATTCATAAACAAAATAATTAAGCAAAAGGAAATATTATTTCAACAAAGTTTAATTGCGAGTGGCTCAACATCATTACAAACTTTAATCATCTCATTCTGAAGATATTTAATGTTTTCTTCTTTTGCTTCTCTTGAGATGGGATCCAGATGAGGCAAAGCTCTTCGTAATATCGAGATTTGCGTCATAAGTTTCTTGAGCTTCTTGTGTGGCCACTCCGTTAACCCTCCTTTTTTATAGATTTTTTGTATGGTGTGAGTAGACATATTTAATTGTTTACTCGCTTCATCAAGGGTTAAGTGAAAATGATTTCTTAAATCATGGAGCGTTGTTTTCTTTATTCTTTCTCTTTGCTCCATAGATAACCTATATAATTCACCCTGGTTAAGGGATGAAGTATCATAGGGTATACTTACTGCAGGTTGTTTTCCTTTGCCTAATGAGTGTTCAATATTGGTTTGAAATGAACTTCCATGGAGGTCATTTGGATTTATAGCCCATTCCGAACCAACACAGAGAACCTCATGATAGGCTAATACAGGATCACGCATCAAGATATATCCTGATGCTTGTAAATCTATACAATACTGTGTCAGAAATTGTTTGATTTCTTCAAAATTTTTCTTTGTGAAATCAAACATTGGAAGCCTGTCAGTATTATAAGATTTATCCTGTACTTTCTCAAATAAAACAGCATGGGTAATCATACCTGTTCTTCTTCCGTGAACTTCAAGTTTATGGTACTGAAGTCCGTTGGTATGAATAATTTCCCGTAAAACATGACAGCAACTACATTCCAATAAGCTAGTAGTTGCTAATTGGCTTGTAGCTGTTGGCTGGCTAATTGTTGCTGGCTGGCTAGTGGTTGTTGGTTGGCTGATTGTTGTTGTCGGGCTGGTTGTTGCTGGCAAACTGATGATAGTTTGCTGGCTTGTGAATGCTGGTTGATTAACTGCCGACACTATTGGCTGAATTGGATTGGTAGACTCCATTAGTTCTGCCATAGTTCTACACCTCTTAACAGGCCTCCTTGATGAACCTGCTTCAGTTGTACCTTCAATCCTTGTAGATTGAGGAAGAACACTTGTTCTAGGGGGAGAAGTAGGTACATTTGAAGCAGAAGGAGGAATAGTAGAAGGAGGAATAAACATTTCAAAGGGATTAGGAGATAACAAAGAAGTAAATGACATGTTATGCTGATCATCATACAACAAAGCATCAAGTAATGCTGTTTCGGATGTATCAGAAACTGGGATAAAACTGCTTGGTCCTGCCATGGCAATAGAATTTAGAGAAATATGTGTGAGTATCTGGTAGTTGATATTATCAGATGCTTGAGTGTTTGTGAGGCATGTTCGTTTGCCTTCCTCTATTTATAGTTGAATTAAATCCTATTGAATCTCTGCAGATTTGCGTAGTCCTGTTAAATCTCTACAGATTTGCTCCCTATAAAGCACGAGCCTGGAATCTTTTTGACTTTATATGTATACGACAATCTGAGTTGTCGCGCCTGTGATTCCACAGTGATGCGCCTGTGATTACACAGTATTGCGCTCGTGAATCTGCAATTATACACCTAATGATTTTGTATTTAATATATATTTGTTTGTTGATTCTGGAAAATGGAAATTTTGTTACCAGAAGTAACAAAATTATGCATTGATAATGCATTTAGAAATCTGTGGAATTTTAATGAAATAGATATCATATATGCTATTATCATGGAATATTGTATGGAAATTTCATGAATTAATTTTTAAGGTCTCACACTTGAGGGGGAGAATAATATATATCAAGTGTGAATATTTATGTGATAATTCTTTGTGAATGTTTCTATATTGATTCCCCCAAAATGAATATTAGATTTGATGATAAATCATATGGAAAGTTGGCATGACTTGTTTGATCATCCGAGTCATATATTATGTGCTGCTTGTTCTCAGATAGACATAATTATTGGAAATGGATCTCTGGAAATATATCAAATTGAAAGTTTACATATGAGATTATAAATCTGCAAAGTTTGCAGTGATGTTTGCAACTAGAAGTTTGCAATATATTATGCGCGCAATTTCCAGATTGAATGATCCAGAAATAATGTATTAAAGTATCCATGAATGGATAGATCAATGATTATGAGAACAAAATTTATATGTTGTGTATATTTGCAGCAATTATATAAGCCAACAGAATTCTCCCCGTATAATTGGTTTTTGGTCAGGAGCCAGATTAATTCCATCTTGAAATGTTTTAAATGTGTAATGATTATTAATCTATTACAATGCATATAGATGGATATACAAAGAAAATTGATGATTTGATGAGGGGGAGAAAAATAAGCCGATTGGGTAAAGATAAAGTGAAATGAATTATCATTGGCTCATATTGGTCCTCATACAAAGAAATGTGCACTAAAAGTTTAAAAGATAATTCATTTGCAGATTTTAGCTAATCAAATGCTAAAAGCATTTATTGACCTAAAGTGACAATGTCACATGTCCCAACTGCAAATGCTCCTATATGAATTGTTATAAAGCACGCATGAAGCGTTGCTGGTCCATCGGTTATAAAGATAAAAATCCTCGAAAGAGAAAAGGAGCTATAAAATATAGATGATTAAGTCGAGGATAATTAAGTAAAGCTCCAGAAGAGTTATCTTTTGATGAGATGTTATCTCCAGAAGAGATATTACAAGAAAAGTGTATTGTGGTCCAAGAGAGACCTAGGTACCTAATATATGTGAATATAATGAGATCTCAATAAATTATGAATGAAATCCGATGGGACTGAAAATGAAGTCGACGTTAATAATATCTATGATAGCATATGTTGCAATGAATGATAATGAGGATCATGAGCCACAATATATTTGTATGTGCTAGAAGCACATAAGGCGCCAGAAACACATATGTCCCAAAAGGACTCAAGATGATAGTGCATATAGCATCATTATCTGAATAAACATTTATTGAATTTCTATATGCACATATATATTTATGAAAAGATTATTATGACTTTACTTGACAGATTTAGATCTTGCAGGTATATAATGAACAATCAAATTGGGCGTTTCTAACAGAATATTTGATGACAGAAAGTATAATATGCTCAGAAAGACATTGAAGCAATATAGTCATCAGGGGGAGCAACACTGATGTAATCAAGAGGGGGAGACGATACACGCTGTACTCTTTTTCCCTTATCTGGGTTTTATCCCACTGGGTTTTTCCTAGAAAGGTTTTTAATGAGGCAGCACTAGAAAGTGTATCAATGGATGATGTACTCTTTTCTTTGGCTAGTTTTTTATCCCACTGGGTTTTTCCTAGTTAAAGTTTTTAACGAGGCACATTCATAAATGGACATCCAAGGGGGAGTGTTATGAATATACTTATTATGTGGATGTCCATTGACTCCCGGTTTCCAAATATTAAAAGATGATATGGGACCCACGCATAGTGATTTACTATTTGCATAGTACCACGCATAGTAGTTTACTATTTGGTGGGACCCGCACACAATTATACAATCACTCACGGGAAGGAAATCCGTGAGTGAACAGTTTAGGTTTTTGGGGAAAACTACACCAAATGACCCAAAGGTGGAAATTACACTAAAGTCCCATTTTTCTTCTATAAATAGAGGTTTTCTGTAACTGTTCATGTATTGAATGAAATGAGAATCTCTCTCTCTACTTTATCTCTCTAGAACCTCTGCTTTTCTTCTTATTATTTTTATCAGTTTTATAACACATTGCATATAAATCTCCTTAACATTAAGCTTCCTAAGCTTTTAGTTTTCGAAAATAATAATAATATTTTTTTTTTTGCAAAAAACTAATTTTTAAAAGGTAAACAAAAAAAGCATTTAAAAAACCTAAAAAAAAAAGCCATCGTGTGGAGAGTTGAAGGAAGCCGCGGCTGCAAAACCCTACAAGCTTACGATACAAAAGAAAGAACCCATCTTGTTAGGCTCTGAGGTTGCATTGCAGAGAACAGCAGCCCTAGCCGAGAATCTAAAAGGAGGAATCGCCGCATCTAAAAATGCCGAAGTCCAAACGCAACAAAACGGGTTTTGTTTCTGTTAAACTTCTTCTTAGATTTTTCTTAATGCTCAATGGTCTTGTTTGTTCGGTTGGCTGGGAAATTGGGATTCTTGTTAACGCCATTAAAATCGTTTTCCGTTTGGTTTCAGTGATAAAAATTTGAGTCATTTGTTCATTTGAGTTGTGGGAGAGTTTAAACTTGAAGCCTACGCCTCGGTTAAGATTTCTGCTTGTTTTTTCCGTTGCTTTTATAGTGAACAACCATCATTTGGTGAACCGATGGGTTGTAACCTTATCTGAATATAAGGTTGAGGCAGAAAATAACATTTGAAGTTTATTAACATATTAACTCCTAGCTGCAAAGATTGCAGTTTAGAAGTGTCCTTCCTCGAAAGCTTAAGTTTAATTTATATTGTTCCCGATAGTGTCAACTTGACCGTAAATTTTGGTGCTGAGCCTAACATCAACAATCTATTTTTTTGTGGCTTGCTGATGACGGTATTTTGTTTTGACTTTTAACTCGAGTTCAACTTGGCAGTTACTAGTAACTATAACAGTCTACCAATTTTATAAGAGCAGTTATGGGAATTTAAAATCAAGCAGTTTACAGGTGTATATTCGGATTGATGGTGTCTTAACGAATTTGTTTTTATTGTTGGTGAAAATGCAGTCACTCTCTCGAAGACAAAGAGAAAGGGAAGGGAACATAAAGAAGTAATAGTAAATGCAATAAAGGAGGCTGCTGAAAAATACAGTTCAGTGTATGTGTTCTCTTTTGAAAACATGAGAAATAAAAAATTCAAGGAGTTTAGGGAGCAACTGAAATCTACCAGCAGGTACTATTGATTCCTTCATGTTCTTTACATCGGAATCTTTGGATTGGAAGATGCCAAAAATGTGTATGCTTATTCATATTTTCCTTGCTTGAAAGCAAAAACTAAGATAAGCCATGGATTGGTTCCTTGTTGAAGGAGAGGCTTCATCAATTACTCAGATAATTGAGTTAAAAGTCATTCTCTAATTCTCAATTTGTAATCTAAACTAAGCTCATGTTGTGTTGGCTGTAAAAATTCTGTCTTATGAGTTGCCTCTTCTATAGTGGTTCTAAACTTCCATTCCATAGCATCTGTCTATGGAATTTTAAGGCACCCAATGAGCGAAACTTAATGAACTCAAGGAACTGTATGCTTCTACGAAATATCTGGGCTTATCATTCAAAGGTGAATATATGATCACTGATTTTTCTTCTGCAATTTGTTATTGAACTTTCAGGTTTTTCTTGGGGTCAAACAAAGTCATGCAGGTTGCCCTTGGTCATTCTGCTGCTGATGAGATTAGACCTGGTCTTCATAAGGTTTCTAAGGTAGCACCATTATTTATAGGTTAATTTCTTATACGGTAGTCTTTCAATTCCAGTGAACTTATTTTCATGTGATTTTTCTTGGTTTATCCTCACTTTAGCTTCTACGAGGAGATGCTGGAATGGTTTTTACAAATTTGCCAAAGGAAGAAGTTGAAAGGTAAATTTTTGCTCTTTTCAATGCTATGGAACTAAGAGATAACTTCTCTGAAAGACATTTGGATAAATATGGACTTGATGGTTAGGGTGTTTGCCCCTCAGCCATAAGACTCCACTTTGACCAGCCGTATGGTAGAGACTGAACTAATCTAAACATTCCTAATTGTGTTTTGTAGATTATTTAATCAGTTTGAGGAGTATGACTTTGCGAGAACAGGAAGCTCTGCAACTGAAAAGGTCTTTTCTCTTGCTGAAAGCTTTCATTTAATATGTGAATTGGCTAGTGTTGGGAAGTGGATGTAGAAATTTTTTTCAGTTGTGTCGGGTCAATGAGAAAATCTAGTTTGTGTGCTGCATTCACTCGTTAATATGAGTCATAAGTTGCTTACTTTGTTTCTGATGAATAACATTTGATTAGAGGCTCCAGGGGTCAAGGTATAGTGGTGACATCTTATTAGTGCAATGTTTTTTTTTTTTCTTTTGGTGATGCCCCATAGGGAGTGGAGAGCGTTCTTGACTATGGGATTACGTGATTGTGTAAAATGTCCACGTAATTTGTTTATAAAATGATATTCAATCATTAAATTGTTTCAGGTGGAACTCAAAGAAGGTCCTTTGGAGCAGTTCACACATGAGATGGAGCCATTACTACGGAAGCAAGGCATGCCTGTTCGGTTAAATAAAGGTACATGATAGTGTTTTTCTTTTCTTTTTTTTTTTTTCCAAATATGATTCAAAAGCACATGTAAATGTGGATTTATCAATAATCAATAAGTTATTAATTGCAGGAGTTGTGGAACTAGTCTCAGATTTTGTTGTTTGTGAGGAGGGGAAGCCATTGTCACCTGAGGCATCTCGCATACTGGTAAGTCCAGTTGTTTTGTTACCTGAGCGTTATTATCATCATAGGTGTTGCATCATAGGAGTAGATAACTTCTTTAGTAATGGATTATATCTAACTGTCTTCTTCATTTTTTCCTGCATATCCATCTCTCTGCTAAATGAGGAATATCCATATGGATTTTATTGTTGGTTTGTGGATTTTTTTGGGTAAACATTGAGGAATTGGAATTTCCTGTCGCATTTTGTTTCTCCTTCCCTTTGTCTAGATTGTGCATGCCAAACATTGTCCAAGTTTATGCATGTGGTGGATTCATTTGGAATTAAGATTGTGACTGTATACGTTGCCTCCTACACACACATCTTAGAATAACACGATGTAATTTTGATATTTTTGGATGTTTTCTGCTAAATAATGTGATTGATTTTCTTTTGCAGCGTTTACTGGGGATTCAGATGGCCACATTTAAACTTCATCTGATATGCAGATGGAGTCCTGACGATTTTGAACTGTACATACAAGGACCAGATGATTCAGACGTTGAAACCAATTAGGATTTCAAGTTGGCAAAGATGATTTGTTTCTTGAATTAATGGCAACATAACTTGCGTTCTCTTCTGGGGTCCTGGGTTTTTGGCGTGAGCATATTTCTGTAACTTATATATGTATTCTAGACCTCATTTCTAGAATTAGTCTATCACTTCCCCAGACCCCAGTTTTGTAATCGTTGTCAAAGTTGAGTGGCTAGATAGGCTTTATATAGCTTCACTTTTTATTGCACTCTGAATATTGGATCTTGTACTGAACTGTTTTTCTTCCAATACATCCTTGTTCTTTAGTCAGTTACATTATTCTTAAGTGGATGGTGAATGGTAACATCTAATGTCAAAAGGAAGACGACCAAGCTTTTGAGCAAATTTCACTTCTTAAATCTGACATAAATTACGCTTTTCATTTCAACCCAAATCTTCAATGTTTTTTCTTCATATACGTGTGTGTGTGTGTGTTTACATATTGCAAATTTTTAACAAGCAGGCTGTTTGACATCATGGGACGAACCATAATGAAGATGATGTTAGGCAGTGCGTTGATCTTAATGATACGAAAGTGTTTGTTTTAATTAAATATCTCTAGTCTATTATTAAATCAAGCTTATTTATTGTTTAATAAAACCATGCCAAATACAAGTTTATTGATGAGTTGGGATTGACCATGATCCTCTATTTTTACCATTCTCTTTCCATCCACTATCATCTCATATTTTAGATTAAAATATAAACGGTTCAGATGTAACGTCTTATAAAAGTATTCTAAAATATTTTTTATTTGCAGTTTTAAATTATCATAACTAAAATTTAGTAGTTTTTGAATTTATTTTATTATTATTTTAATAATTTAATATTTTTTAAATCTTTTTATAGATATTAAATATGAACTGCTCAAGTTTCAATCTAAAGGTTGAGATCAGTAATGAGGAGGAAAAGGATGGAAAAAGATGAGAAAAGAATGATAAGAATAAAGTTCGGCAGAGGAACCACAACACCATACCCTCTCTAGTACATGTAACCTGATCTAATTAATTTGGTCAACCTTCATTGACTCTGTTCTTTCTTGTTTAACTCATGATCTCAACAATCTGGGGAAAGTGGCAATTGGGCCCTACATTGAAAGGCGAGAAGACCTAGCATCACATATTGGTCATCACAATTTGGAATGCAAGCTACGCATTAATTACAAACACAATGCTACAATGAAATGCTTTAAGAGAAAAAATAAGCATATCAGAGCTGTTCCATCTCTCTAATCCGATTGTGTGAAAAAACATTTTTACTACACTTTTCGGCTCGTGTGTTGTGATGTGGCACAAATGTGAGACTTAACCTAGTTGACAAAAACAGTGTAAGTAGTTGAGAGATGTTATTCCCTTTTATCTTCCTCCACTTCGTCTTCTTGATCAAACGATTCATCATTTCCAACATTCTTCTTCTCTTGTTTGACTGAGATTAGTTCAGTTTCTTGCTTTGTCAGAGATTGAGCTTCTTCCTCATCAGATTCATCTCCCACTTCCTCAGAATATGCATACCTGTGCATGTTTGGACAGGGATATATCAGCACAAAAGAATATGGATGACACTCTTCCTTAGGTCACTTGAATTAGATATTCCAACATGAATTGGCACGCCAAGCTTTCGGTCTTACTACTACAATATGAATCATTTCAGCAAGAAAAGGCCAAATGTCAAGTGAATTTGAAGCCTAATTAATGATTTCAAGTTCGGCAAGTCACAAAAGTGATAGGTTAGCAGGAGAAAATAGCATATTCCCCAAGCAAAAGGCAATTTTTCTGCTAAGCAGGAGAGAAGTAAAAGCCGACATTCTGTAGCCAACTATGAGAATTCATTTTCGAAATTATATCTACACAGAATATAGTCAATGATAAACGGGGGAAGGAAGGAATATAAACAACTACTCAGAATATAAAAAAAGAGAATGAACCTTTGGGAGCTTTGAGATGGGGACCAGAGATAGCATATAACACACAGCAATCCAAAAGCTAGAATGTCCCAGAACGCTGTTATGATCCATGCACTCTGCCACCGCTCATTGAAAGGATCTGTGGCTTTGAAGTATAGCTGTAGAAGAGAAATGCAGCAAACTGTAATGGCAGTTCAAAAAAAAAAAAAAAAAGTGTGCTTACACCAATAAACTATATACAAAAAAGAATACTCCATAAGAAGCTATCAAAGTATAAAGAGACACTTTAATGTATCAAACGGAAAACACATCAATAAATAGAAGACAGAGAGAATTGGAACCAGGCATAACGTATTCCTGGAATGTTCCTTTCAAAAGAATTCTAAGAAGAAAACCACATTGAAGGAGATAGAGATGATAATACACCCATCCTTAGCGAAATAATATAGCCTTAACATGTTATCATTCACCCAAAGTGCTGGCCATTCTCATGCCATGCCATTCATAAAAAACTTCTAGAAACACTCGCAAATAGCCAACATGTATCCTTCAATGCTCCCTAGTCTCATCCCATGCTATCCAATTATTTGGCATGTCATTCCTTTAACTCCTTGCTTGTTGTCTAGCTTATATGAGGTGCCCATCGTACCTTCACTCAGAAAGAAAATCTGTCATGTTAGAGGTTTTCTGCTTCAATCTGGTTTTGCTGAATTCTTGCCCCATTTGATCAATTTTACTTCTAATGCATGTAGTCTTGTGGTTTCCTCAACTATGTTGAGGAGGCTAGCGGACCTTTTATGTGTGTGATCAAATTAAAATGTGATAGATAGTCAAAGGTGGTTTTTTAAACAACGTTTTCATAATAAATGCTGGTACAAAATGCTCGCAACTATACAATGTAATATAGGAACTGGGTGAAGGCTTAGACAAAATATCACTACTCCAACAAGACCCCCATTCTGATTCCCATAGCAGACTTTTTTTTTATTAATGTTCAGAATAATTTCATATTGACAAAGGAAGAGTATTTAATGATTGGAAAAAACGAAAGAAGAATATTTATTATGATGCTAAAAGACTATTTTCACCTACAGACAGCAATCAGTTCAAGTGGATCGGCATTTGTTTCTCCTAAACAAAATCTTGAGTTTGAGGTTTGTGAACAAAGAAAATTGCTGCAAGAACTGCTCTACACTCACATGATCTAACCTAGTTAAATCCAAATTAGTTAGGGTTCAATGTGGCTTCCAGAAACCAGTTAATATTTCCCAGAAGAAGATTGATTTCAACTTATGCATTTCACAACACTGACAAGGGCAGCTAACCAGAACTATGCCTCATCTGAATTCTGGAGCTTTGACAAACAAATGGCAATGCTCCCATCAGATGTATAGCAACTGCATGCTCATCCTACACTAAGGGCCAATTAACTGTAAAATTATTTAAATGCTAATGTAATTAATCAAACATGAGAATAAAACAAGAGGATGTAGTTTATCATAATTTTTAGAAGAATTTTACTTCATCCACAGAAATGTGAAGGTTATGGAAGGAAAATAAAAATGAAAAGTAATGGTAAATTCATATCAGAGTGAGGATAAGTCTGCTTTCTTTTCTTCTTTTGCCACAATGCAATGTGTAAACAAAAAACATGAAAATCAATTACCAACTACACAGGGTCAATTTTCCTCTGGAAGATTAAAATACACTGATAAGAACTCTTACCTCATATCCTATCCAAACAACTGAGGAGATCACTGTTACTGTCAGTGCATTTGAGAACTTTCTATATAAATCCAACTTAGCAGAACTCCTTTTTGCCTAAAAATTGATACCCAAAAAAGAATTAAGAAGGTTAAATCTTAAAGGTAGAACGCTAATAGGAATAGGAGGGCAGGGTACCTGTAACTGCTCCAGAGTTCTTGAAAGAGATGTAAAAATCCACAATATCAAAAATGCATCCAGGAAAGCATTAGGAAGGACTAAAAGAAGCCTTGCCCTTCCCGATAAATCATTGATGGTCCCCACATATTCAGCAATATTCAGTAATTCAGATGCTAGGAAGTAAGTTAATCCAATTAGCATAACCTTTGAGGTAAGGCCACCAAGAGTGGGCCTTACAACACCATAACCCATTGAAACAATGAGAATAAGAAGCCGTGATATCGTTTTTCTTACAGCTGCAAGGGTGACAACCCAAGTCGTGAGTACAACCGGTCTCATTCCAGAATTATTGAAATTCACATAGTCAAAATACCAAAAAACCGTTTCAAACAAACCAAGAGCAATGACAGCTGAGATACAGTGCTGAAGCTGCAGTATGTCATCCCAAAACCTTGTGTACTGAAGAAACCAAACAAGGCTAAGGCATACATAAGCAAGTGTCATGAATAAATAGAACTTCTTTAAAGGGGCCATCCTGCCAGGTAGGAACCCATCAGGGTTTTTCCAGATTGTCTTCCCACTCATTACCATGTCCTTGAGCTTTGGGTTGCATGCAACAAAGAACAAATTATACATTCCAGTCTTTGTGATGGGAACTTCATTATAATCTAGACTTGTAGTTAAGGATTTTCCAATAAAATGCACATTTAAAATGACAGGCCAATTAATGTCTGTTGCAGAAGGGCGCCTGATAACTTCCCCTTGCTTACAGCCTTCCATCTTAGCTAAATCAGGGGTGCAACATATTGCCCGTTGTCCACCATATGCAGAACCACCAATATCATTACGATCAGCTGCTTCAAATATTATAATCTGTACCAACCCAGGACTATGCTTCATGCGTTTGGCAGCAGTCTTACTTCTCCTAAAGGTGATATTCTCAAATCTATTTCCAGAATAAAAAGTTAGTGTTTGCCCTTACGTTTATTGCCAAATTCAAAGAGGTAAAAAATAAAAATTAACCCAATGGAATTGTTTCCATGAATACTACATATACATCAGTGTTATTCATACATTAATATCATTTTTTTCAACATGCACGTCTTTCTGAGTTCATAACGATTCCCGTTATATTTTGAGGAATGCCGAGAGGAACTTGCCAAAAAGTTGGCCTACGAAGAGCATGGTACCACCTCCCATCTTGGTAAATTATAGCAAACATAATTATTAGTGCAGGATGAAATAAGAGAAGTATGAGAGTTTTGTCTTAATCCTCTATTCAGCTCCACCGCCAACAATGCATATAGCTTCTTCCAGAGCAATGTGAAGAAAATGTCTCCAAAATAAGTTTAGAAGTAATTGCTCGTGTTTTATTTTTTCAAACTCCTTTTCAATCATTAACTACCTCCATCGATCTATTTCTGCAGGAATCAGTTTAATTTAGTTCATTTTGTAAGTCCCACCTTGTAGTCTTCAAAATTAAGCAAAGAGATAAAATTTTTTAATATTGGAACAACCCTAACAACTTCACCACCCATGTATCAATGTCAGATGCAATGAATCCACTTAAATCACGAAAGAAAGCTTTAGGAAAAACTGTATAATACCCTCTTTTCCATTTCCTTTCCGTAGTCGTGACAATTAAGCGAAAGTCAAGCAACGAGAAAAAGTATGCCACTTAGCAGAAACCCTTTTAGTTCAATACTACCCTTCAGTTTTCAATCCAACTCTCTAAAAGATTATAATTAAAATATGCAAAACCCCTTCATAGCTTAAGATTTTGAGTTAAAACAGTCTATCACATACTTTGGGAGCCTTTATGACCAAATAATCAATCCTTCGAACCAACGGTTGACGCAGAGCAGCTTGAGAAGCTTTAGTGGAGAAAAGAGGGTATAATTTGACAAATCCAAATCCAAATCACAAGCAGAGAGTAGGAAGGAATTAAGATTTGGAGATTACCGAATGTAAGAATGGCCATCGTTGATCGACGACGTGTCCGTCGAAGGAGCAACACTGAGAGAAGCTACGATACCTTCACTGCCACCGGAGAGAAGGTAAGCATTGCCCACATCATTGAAGTGCTGGTTATCGTAGATGTGAATTGAAGCATTAGATGTAGCAACAAGGAGGGAAGATACAAACACGAGTAAGAGACCACGCACAAGAGATCTTCGTCTTCCAAATGCTAAATCCATGCCGACAAATGCAGGATAGAGAAAGAGGGACCAAGATTGGATCGGCGAAAATGGAGGGAGGAAAGAGAGAGAGAGAGAGTAAGGCGTGTAGTAAGGGAGAGTGAAATGGTAGGAATTTGGTTTGGGATCGTTGGAGCGTCACTCTCCAAGCAAAGCGTTGTAGCTACGCTCGATTGAGGCACGTAATATGGAGAGAAGCTGGCTGGCGGGCTTGCTCATGAGCAGATCCACATTTTTTTTTTCTTTTTAAGAATTTTTATTATCTACCATTATGAGAAAATTGATGTAAAAATTGGGCATTTTTGCCAAAACAATATTAAAAAAAAAAATTATCAAAAAGGCCCACTGTTCAAACTATTTGCCCAAATAGCCCATTTTGTGGCGACACTGCCATGTGGCGCTGCCACACTTGTGGCGCCCTATGTGTGGTGCCAGCACAGCTGGTGCCACATTTTAAAAAAAATTTAAAAAAATACTTTTTTTTTTAAATTTTTATATTATTATATAATGGGTTAAATATCAAGTTTGTCACGGAAGTTGTGCAAATGGAGCGTTCAGCACCTGAAAGTATTCGTGGTACCAAATTTACCTCGGAAGTATTAAAATAGTATCAAAATTACTCCGGAAGTTTTCAAAAGGGACTAAATATACCCAAGATTGACAAAATGTCAAACGTCCGTTGGCCACGTCGGAAATGTTTTTTTTGGGTTAAAGTCCAAATTTGCCACGGAAGTTTTTTGAATGGAGCGTCCAGCACCTGGAAGTTTTTTTTTAGGTACCAAATTTACCCTGGATTTTTGCCACATCATATAGACATGTCAGATTTTTGTTTTGTTTTGTTTTTTTGTTTTTAGCAAGCTTCATTTTTTCTAGATCCCAGCACCATTCTTCTCGACCCATACATCCAATCTATATACTTACTGATCTTCTGTGATCCTCACTCCCTCTCGTTTTGACCAAGCAGCTTTATGTAAACAGATCCAGCGCCATTACGTGAAGCAGATCTAGTGCCATTATGTGAAGTAGAGCAGATCGCGTATTAATAACCAAATCAGCGGAGATCACAGTGAAACACAAACCAACCAAACGCACAAGAGTAGCTGATCTGCGATGAGCCATACCTCTCGAGCCCTGTGCTCTTTATTTGAAAGTTCATGTGTCTGGACCCTTGTGTTTTATCTGGCCGATGAACTTCTATTTAAGGAGGTCTTTCTCTCGTCTCTGTGCCATTTGTTAGGCATTGAAAATGAATCCGAAAGCAAAGCTGAAAACTGAAACTAAAACAAAGGGTTGTTTGTGAGCTATGTTTTTGACATCCGTTTGTTGGGTCTGTTAATGGTACCAAAATTACCCCGGAAGTATTAAAATGGGACCAAATATACCCAAAATTGACGGAACGTCAAACATCCGTTTGCCACATCGGTGCCACGTCGGTTTTGGGTATATTTGGTACCATTTTAATACTTCCGGAGTAAATTTGGTATCACGAATACTTCTGGGTGCTGAACGCTCCATTCGCAAAACTTCCATGGCAAATTTGGACTTTAACCCATTATATAATATATAATATTATTTTATATATATATATATATATATATATATCACATTTTAATACATATCACGTTCCAAGCTAGGTCAATCAAGTGTTCACGATTCCGAAAATTTTATGAAATATTCCTTTCAAAATGATGTCCTATTTTCGAAAAAATTTTCTCCCGGGGTGCTGCCCCTTGACCCCACCTGTTAACCGGCTAGCGGGATCGCCGTAGGGTTCCGGCTGATTGTCTGTAGCGCGATTAAATCGTAGATATAGTATCACGCGATTAAATTGTAGCTATTCGTAGCGCGATTTAATCATTACTTTTTTAATCTTCATATTATATGAATTAAATCTTCATATATATTTAATATAATATACTCCAAAAAGATCAACAGGCAAACCAGCAGGATCAAGTTCAAAAGATCCACAAGGAACACCATCTCTTTCATCACCATTCATTAAATATTGCCCATGTTTCCCCTTTACCAGGATATACCATGTAACGTCTTCCTTTGCCAATTCCTTTTATGGTATGCATCTGATGAGAGAATATAGCACGGTGTCACCTAGTCTGAACTTACCACAACCAACAGACAATTCTACATTTTGCCAATCGATCTCACTTTTATCATTTTGCTCATCCCCATCATTGCTGTCTGCAACATCATCTTCCTTGATAATCCTGTTATTTTTAAAACCATGGTGGCGCCACTAACAATTATTCTTGGTTGTTCGAACCTCGCAATACCCATTAAAAACTGCATCTCTTCTTACTATTTCTCATCGTCTCCCCTTTTTCCAGTCCCTTCGCCTAACACTCATGTTCAGTAACATCACCGATCGGTCCAGAGAACTCACCATCCGTCCGATATTTGCTTCCGATGCAGTCAAGCTGGTCATTGGAGCCGCAATTGCTCTCTCAACAATCGTACTTTCTTACTTTTCATTGCTGCCTGCAACATCATCTTCCTTGACAATCCTGTTGTTTTTATGTTTTTTTGCTTCTTTCTCTAGTGACCAGTTACGAGTCATAATATAATAATATATTATATATATTTTTTCTTGAATATATATATATATATATATATATATATATATATATATATATATATATAAAAAAGGAATGATAGCAGGAAATTTAATGTACCAAAAATTAAAATTCACTTTAAATACAAATTTTGCAATAAGTAGAGCAGAAGAACACATGGATAAATCTATTTTAATATATTATAATTTACATAATGTAAGATTACAACCAAGTATCAAAGCTATGGATTAATGATAATATGAAACCGAAGTTTGGTCCCTTTCCTTTGATATTGTTAATTCTCTGTTTATTTTATTACCTTATATATTGTTTGTATAAAGATTTTCTTAAGTATCCTCTGAAGTTGCAGTATAATTTGATCTGCTTCACGAGAAAGAAAAATCTTATTATTTGTTTACTTTCTCCTTCTACTATGTTCATCATATTTATATATTCTTGATCTTGATTTATATATTCTTTTTCTATATCATTTTCATCTTCTGAACTTTCATCTGTTTCTTCTTCTTTTGAATTTTCTTCTTCATATTCATATGTTAATTTATATATTTCTAATTCATTATCTATAAGTTCATCAAATTCCATTAAATCTATGTCTAAAGGATCTAATTCTAATTCTTCTGCTTTTAATAAAATATTCATTTTCTTTTTCAATTTCGGTTTATCACAATTTGTTGCTATATGTCCTAAATCTCCATAATTATAACATCTACATTTATAAGGTTTCTTACTTTTATTGCCAAAAGTGGCGCCCCAATTAATGGCGCCATGTCTAGCGCCAATAAGTGGCGCCGGATGATGTGGCGCCACATGGGCAGTGGTGCCACATGTGGCGCCACAAACTGGCCTAATTTGTCAAAATGTTTGAACAGTGGGCCTTTTTGACAAATTTTTTTTTTAATATTATTTTGGCAAATTTGCCGTAAAAATTGCATCTAAGTCCCCCAAAAGAAAAATACTAAAATTTTAAAATTACATTCATGTCCCATGAGACTTTTTTATAATAAATTCCAATTGCGGTGACAAGTCTAGGTGAATTCATTGACAAGCCTAAGTGAGGTTTATTAATAAGTCTAGGCAGTTGCGGAGCTACGGTGACGCCTAGGACCGCAAGTGCAGACAAAAGATTTCAGGTTTTTGTTTTTGTTTTTTTTATACGTTTGTTTTTAAAGCACATGCATTGAAGATCATTTTTTGTATAAAAGTTTACTTGTAGGACTTTTGATTGGAAGAATCTATAGCTTATGTCAATAAAATTATGAAAAAGCTTATTTTCCCAAAGCTTATTTCAACTGATGCATAGTATCTGAGTCAATAAGATTATGAGTTGAAACTAGCTTAGGATGGACGACTCTAACACACTGAAGTTGATTGGGAGACGAAAGTGATTACTACTTTGGGAAACAGAGAAAATAAGTGGGAAACATAAATCCCAATAATCGGCGTTTAGTATTTCTCATTTAATTAAATCAAAACTGATTGCAGCCCTGATAAATCTAATGAAACAATGGGCCGAGCATGAAAAGCAGCCTTAGAGCACCTAATTATTGTTTTATAAAGGTTAGCAACCGAAATTCCCAACATAATACACCCTACTGATATTAACTACTTGTAGAATTCCCTGAATATTACACCTGATTATTAGTGTGCAATGTTTTCAAAGAATGAAAAATCGAAGAATGTTTTTATAATCGTTTTATTATAATAGTTTAGTTGACTCTTGGTTATTATTTTTTATGTTAAATTGCAGTTTTTTTAATCTATATTCTTTTATTTTTTAGTACATTTAAAACTTTCCTTTAAAAACAAATTCAGGGGCAGAACCTCCAAATCTCCCCACTAATTGTGTGGACACAAACTTAAAATTCTAACCCCGCCACTGAGTGTAGGTGCGGTTCATTTACAAGTCTAGGGTGCCAATTGATAAGTTCATGTGCGTCAATTAACTTAACAAAGTCGATACTTGAAATTTAGTGTAAAAAAGTCTTCTAGGACTTAAATGTAACTTTAAGATTTTCGGAGATCATTTTTTCATTTTTTTTATTCGGTTGTTGGCACCTAAATACAACTTTCCCAAAATTGACTTGCCAGCTGATATAATTTTACTTTATTTTTAATTTTTTTTTTGTTTTTTTAGAGGGTGTCGAATTAACCTTTGAGAGTTTCATTGATTATAAGGACTCTTGTAAAACTTTTGTGGGTGTAGTTGATCATGAAAAAAGTCGAGACAAATAATTAAACAAATAAAGAAGATTGAGCCTGTGATTCCTATCCATAAAAAAAAGAGTAAAATACTCTGTCTGCCCTCCTGTTTTACCTTAATTACATAGACCTCCCTTCTATTTTGAAAACTTATATAAACCTTCCTTAAAAAAAAAAATGTATGTTACACAAACCTCATTTATATTTTAATATTCTATTTCCATCCACTCAAACTGTTAGTTGGCCATTAAATTTGACTTTTAAAATTTTTTTTTATACCAAAATGTCCCTCTTTAGTATTATATATATAACTTTCTTTTTTAAAAAAAAATTATTAGTTTTGATATTATAAATTAATTTTGACTTCAAATATATATTAAACACATATATTTTTATCAAATATAATAAACTATATAAGTTTGAGTTTGTATGTGTCATTTAAATTTATAATTTAATATTTTTTCACAAATAGTTATAAACACATTTGATCAAGCACATGTTTATTTAAAAAATTACTTGAATATTCAAAGTTTGTGTTATTTACATTAATGAATGCTAAAATTATCAAACAAATAACTATTTGTAAAGATAAAAATAGAAATTAACGAACAAATTAAAAAAAATTAAATTCTTTAAAATAATTTTAGTCAAAATGTGAAAGACAAAAGAAATACGCACAAGATAAAAGTAAAAAACTAGGGATTTAATATTAAGAGTAAAATAGTAAATAAATTTTATTTTTATATGAACTTTAATTAAAAAATAAATATTTGGAATCTTTTAGGAATATTCATAATGAAATTAATTGTTTAAACTTAAATGTATGTTTTCAAAATAGAGGAAAGATTTATGTAATGAAGGCAAACCATGAGGGATGTTAAAGTATTTTACTCATATATATAATACTAAAGATGAACATTTTGGTGAAAAAAGAGTTCAAAAGTCAAATTTAACGGTTAACTAATTGGTTTGGGTAGATGGAAATATAATCTTAAAATATAAGGGAGCTGGGTTTGTGTAACATACATTTCTTTTTAAGGGAGGTTTATATGGGTTTCTAAAATAGAGGGGAGGTCTATATAATTAAGGTAAAATAGAAGGGTGGTCAAAGTATTTTACTCAAAAAAAAAAAAGAAAGAAAGAAGAAGATTGGTCCTGTATTAAATAGCACCAATCTACATGTATCGTTCCATCCATCTATTTTGTCGAGGTTTGCGAATGATCAAATATCAAGGATATATATATATATATATATATATATATATATATATATATATATATATATATATTTGAACACTATGAAAAAAAATTGTAATGAGAATAACAAGTTGAGTAATGGGATTTACAAGTGTTTCTTCATGAAAAAAGTGTTAAGAAAAATATATATATTTATTAATGTACATATATATAAAAAGAATTAAGTGGCCCAATGGTTGGATCACTTAATACTCATGAAAGTGGGGTGAGTTTGAACCCAACTCACTCCACTTTCATTCAATTTAAAAAAAAAAACCTTGACAAATCTCAGGCCGTCTGGCAGCTGGCCGTGATGGCCCTTCGTCAAGGGTCATTTTTTTAAAAATTTATTTAAAAACTAAGGGTAAAAAGGTAAATTTACCAACATTTAAAAATCACAATTTTGTCCTTGATACCTTTAAATTCTTTACAAAGTTTAATAGACATACGAGGATTTTATAATTTCATTTGGTATTTAAATGAAATTTTCTTAAAATGTATAGGATAGAGGGAGTATAAACTTTCTTTACCTCCCATCTTATTTATGCCATTATTTATTTATTTATTTTTTGGTAAAAGTGAAGGCAGAGCCTTTAAATTAAATAGAGAGAAGTTGGAGAATAAAATTCCCATACAATCATGAACCAAAAAAGTCCTAATATGAGATGGACAAGAATCAAAGAAGCATGAGTGGGCTAAACCATCTTTCGCAAGTCTATCCGCCACTTAGTTTTGAACCCTGCTAATATGGTTGTTTTGAACCTCCCAGTTTTCAGCTAATAAGATGGAGATCTGGAACATAACCAAATTAAGAGAACTAGCATTCTCATCAATCTTAAGAGCGTCTAGTCATGGATAGAGTTAATTCGAAATTGGCAGCATGGAAGGCCAACTCACTCTCTATGGCTGGAAGAATCACACTCGCCAAATTTGTTATTAGTGCGGTGCCACTTTACCCTATGCAGGTCTCACAAATTCCAAAGAGCATCTGTACAGGGATTGAAAGGCTCCAATGCAACTTTATTTGGGGCAAGCTAGATTCACATGGATTTCCCAATATAGGTTGGCACAACCTAACATTACCAAAGAATTATGGAAGTCTTGGCTGCAAGAAATAAACTTCAGTTAATAAAGCATTCGGTTGCAAATTGGCTTGGAATCTAGTTTTTGGTTCCAATAGCTTATGGAGTGATGTTGTACTTCACAAATATATGACAAGGAATGAACATAACCTATTTCCTGGAGACTCCTCCCTTTGGCATTTCATCTGTAGGTAGAGGGAAACCATTGAACAAGGCTGTTTATGGAGAGTCTGAAATGGCTCTTTGGTTAATTTTTTTAATGACACATTGCTTTCTAAGGATCTGAAAATTCAAGATAAGTGCATTCGCCCACCCATGTCCATCGCTGGAGATGATGTAATGATATGGGGTGGATCCTCTAATAGTGTATTCTCGGTAAAATCAGCATACCATCTTCTAGAGAATCCTGCTGATAATCTATCCAACCCATGTTTCAAACTAATCTGGTAGTGGCAAGTGTCAGAAGGGATTCATGTGTTTCTCTGGCTTGTGTTTCATAACAGGCTCCTTACTAATGAATGGAGAAGCAAGTGGTCAAGCTCTTCACACCCCGAAAGCCTCTTGCACATTCTCCGCGATTGTTGATATACATCGTGCATGTGAACTGATCTTATACACTCGAAACACTTTGCATGTTTCTTTAATGCTTCTTTGCGAGACTGGATTCATTTTAATCTTTCTAACAATGGGTTAAGGTATATAATATACATGTGCTTTACCCTGAGCGTCTAGCACCACGTGCTTTTTTTTGGACCAAAAATACAAACATGGTTACGTTTTAGAAGCAAAAATACCATGGCCGTTAGTTGACCATTAACTATGGTGAAATTACCCTTTTACCCTTAGTTTAAAATTTTTTAAAAAAACCCACCTACCCCCTGGCGACCAGCTGCCGATGACTTTTTTTTTTTGAAATTATTATTTTTTTTTAAAAAAAACACCCCACGCTGGTGACTTACCGCCGCCGTCCCACCACGACTTTTTTTTTTAAAAAAAATTTTTGAAACTAATTTTTTTTTTAAAAAAAAAAACTAAGAGGAGGCCGGCCTCCCCACCACTAGCCACTCCACGCCAGTGACCTACCGCTGCCGCCCTACCGTCGGCGACCAGCCACGGGCGACTTTTTTTTTTTAATTTTTAAAACTAATTTTTTTAAAGAAAAACTAAGGGGAGGCTGGCCTCCCCATTTCCGGTGACATTTTTTTTTAACTAAGAGGAGGTGGTCGCCGACGGTGGGGCGACGGTGGTAGGTCGTCAGCATAGTTTTTTTTTTAAAAAAAAAAGTCGTCGGCGGTGGGGTTATAGGTCGTCGGCGTGGGGTGGTCGGCGGTAGGGAGGCCGACGGTGGGGAGGCTGACGTCTCCTTAGTTTTTTTAAAAAAAAATTAGTTAAATTTTTTTTTTTTTAAAAAAAAGTCGTTGGCGGTGGGGTGGTGGCGGTAGGTCACCGGCATGGGGTGGTCGGCAGTAGGGAGGCCAACCTCCCCTTAGTTTTTTTTTCTTAAAAAATTTAGTTTAAAAAATTTTTTAAGAAAAAAAGTCGCTGACAGCTGGTCACCGCCCGGGGGGTGGGGTTTTTTGTTTTTTTATTATTTTAAACTAAGGGTAAAAGGGTAATTTCACTATGGTTAACGGTCAACTAACGGCCGTGATAATTTTGTTCATAAAACGTAACTATGTGTGTATTTTTGGTTCAAAAAAAGCACATGATGCTGGGCGCTCCCGGAGATAAAGCACATGTGTATTTTTACACCTTAACCCCAGTAACAATATTGGTAGATCTTGTGGTTCTAAATGGAATTTGATTTTTGGAGTAGGCTTATGGAAGTTATGGAACTAGAGAAATCTTGCTGTTTTTTAGGATGACTTCCAGAAGCCAATCTTCCCAGCAATTGCCATCATGAATCTATGTCATCTGTTTACCATTAACACCCCACTTGCACCAGATCTCAATCCTTCTTCGTCTGAGCCTCGTATATGGAAGCCTCCTCCAGACGGCTGAATCAAAGTGTACTGAGAAACTCTTTGGGTGATTGGATTGCAGGCTTCTCCCACCTTCTTGGCTGCTGTACGTGGCCCTCTAGAAGCAAAACAATGGGCCTTCTTAAAGGGTCTCCAACTAGTAAGGGACTTGGGATTCATGAGGATTATTATGGAATCTGATTCTCTTATCCTACTAGATGCCATTATTTAAATTAATTTAACGATCCCTACACTCATATGTTATATGGTGTTTTCTTCATCACAGCAAATTCTATGGGTGGTTGTTTGCCCCTCGAATAAAACTTAAGGTCTTACAACTATAGATAGATAATCCGGACGCGGCTACCCTCCTTGTCAAGGAGGGTCCGTTGCAGCATATGGAAGCCTTTTTTTTTTTTTTTTTTTTTTTAATTTTTTAACATTAAAAAAAAGTAACATTTAAAAAAATAAATTCTCAGTGTAGATGTGCTGCAGCAAACCCTCCTTAACAAAGAGGGTAGCCGTGTCCATATAGAGTTCTTATAACCTGTAAACTAGTCAAACAATTCCATATTAAAATCATTAGTAAGACAAATAAAGTCTTTTAGAGATTGTCCTGCCTTTCAAATGATGTATGCATATTATTGAGATACCTTATAGATTACACCTTTTCATCATAGATATACATTTATATTTTATCGAGAAAAAAGATCTCAGTTTGTAGTGATTTACACTATAATTAACGAGATCTTATATTAATAACATGATGTAACAATTTTTTATTTTTATGTTTGTAAAAAAATAATTTGTATTCCAGTACTTTACTCTTTAAAAATGTCTTTATTTTATATTATACAACAATTTACATGTGGATGAGTCAATATTTACATCAGTGTTAATTTATAAATAATGAATACATGAACTAATACATATAATTAAATACTGTAAAAATCTAATTACATTTTTAAAACTCTAAAAACTTAATTAAAAATTATATTAAACTCCCCCATTGTGGGTTTACATTTTTACAAATTGGACTAATCAATTGTTAGTAGTAGTAGATATCGTTGAATTAATCCAAAAAAAATTATGTGAAACTACAATGAATTTTTAATTTTATTGAATTTATGCAAGGTCTCTTTGAATTGATTTTGCTTTTATTAAAACTGTGGTCTAGATAGAATTAAATATGAAAATAAACACAAATTTAAAACCTTATGCCCAATCGAGTATACTCACTTTTTTCATTAAAATCAACAGACATGGTTTTTTTATTTTGTTGTTATAATTCCACCCCTTTATTTTATTGGGAAAATCTATCTAGACAGATAATGATGGTACATAATAGATTCCTTGACGTGACTCAAAGGATAATTGAATAATTATGTCGTAGTGACATATAGGTAGGGAGAGCTTGTCTCAATCTGGATCATTTAGATTTATTTTTTCTTTAACTATCATTTTTCAAATAAAAAAATTATTTTTAAAACTATGTTAGTTAAGAGATTATTTTTATTTTAGATCCTCTATCCATTAAAATATTTTTTTTACAAAAAACAAAAAATTAAAAAATTAAATTTGGACCGTCTAGATCCCACTGGACGGTCTAGATGGAAAAGCTCTCTAGGGAAACTGATTCCCATAATTAACTTCGGCTACAATTCACTCTTTGTATTATGTTGGGACCCGGCTCCTCTCTCATCTAGGTTTTCCATTTGCTCCCCTCCTTCTTGGTAAAATTGCGTCGTTTTAGTGTAAAATAGGTGTTGTTTTTAAACATTTCAGGATATTTTAGGGTATTAAAAAATAGTATTAAGTAGCAAAAATACATATGTGCTTTACCCTCGGGAGCACCCAGCACCACGTGCCTTTTTTTGGACAAAAAATATACATGTGGTTACGTTTTAGGAGCAAAAACCACGGCCGTTAGTTGACCGTTAACCATGTAAAATTACCATTTTGCTCATGTTTAAAATAATAATAATAAAACAACAGAAATACCCCACCCCCCGCTCGGTGGGCCCCACCGCCGGCGACCTGCCATCGACGATTTTTTTTTTTAATTTTTAAAACTAATTTTTAAAAAAAAAAAACTAAGGGGAGGCGGGCCTCCCTACTGCTGGCCACCCCACGCCGACGACCTACCGCCGCCGCCCCACCACCGGCGACTTATTATTATTATTATTTTAAAAAAAATAAGGGGAGGCCAGCCTCCCCACTGATGGCCTTTCTACCGCTGGCCACCCCACGCTGGCAACCTACCTTCGCTGCCCCACCGCCGGCGACCACCTCCGGCAACAATTTTTTTTTTTTAAAAAAAACTTCCGTCCTCCCCTTATTTTTCTTTTTTTTTTTAAAAAAAATTCGTCGACAGTGGGGCGACAACGTGGGGTGGTCGGCAGTAGGGAGGCCGGCGGTGGGGAGGCCGACTTCCCCTTAGTTTTTTTTTTAAAATTAGTTTTAAAATTTTTTTAAAAGAAAAAAGTCACCGGCGGCCGAACGCCGGCGGTGGATACTAACTAATACTTCATGATCTTGAGAAAATATTTCAGAGTACTGGCTGGTATTTCATGATTTTTAAAAAATATTTCAAAGTGCTGACTGATATTAAAAATATACTTCAGGATACTAGCTGATACTGGAAAAAATACTTCGCACTCTTGAAAATTTATCTTACGATATTGAAAATTCAAGATCATAAAGTCTTTTTCTGTACCAGTCAGTATCATGAAGTATCTTTTTAATATTAGTGAGTATTATGAAGTATCTTTTTAATACCCTACAATGCCTTAAAATATTTTTTTAAAAAGCACTTGTTTTGTGCTAAAATGTCGCAGTTTTTAAAGAAAAGGAGGGAAGCATATGGGAAGCGCAGAGGAAAGAAGCTGGATCTATAATGTTGTACGGTTAATTTTTAATTTTTTTTTTCTGTATTCCTTTGAAAATAAGATGTTAATTTTATTTTCTATGCCACTTTTTAACCATTTGATAGACCATAGACAAAAAACATTGAAAGAAAAGAAAAGAAAGAAAGACAGAAAGAAACCGGGGATAGAGGTACCTAGATAAGTTTTATCAATCTTTTTATCTACTTAACACAAATTTTTTTCTATACTATTTTGGTCTTGTATTATCAACTCAAATACTTTTTATTTGTTTATTTCAATTTTCATCCTTTCGTGCAAAGCAAAAGCGTAGTTTAACAGTGCCAATGAAAAGCAGGATAGGATCGAAATCCACCTTGATACACCCACAAAAAAAAAAAAAAAATTATCCACTCATTATAAATCAATATCATTAATATTGATAATCATTCAATATATACTATAATATTTCATCATACCCATCGAACAAATATAAAATTTACATTTCATAAATAATTAACAATTCATGTATGGATGGAGAGAAATAATAGAATTTTCACACACACACACACACACACATTAAGAAATCATTTTGTTTATTACTTTTTTGGGAATGAAAAGAGGGATATGTATAACTGAGGAGGAAACCACTCATCACAAAAAATCATATAATTGCTAATTTGTTTAATCAATTATTGAATTTATTTTTTTGATAAAATTGTTGATTGTATCTTATACAAATAACACATAAATTTTTTTGATGTAGTTGGTTTTATTTATAAGTTTATATTAAGTGATTTTGTGTTGTACAAAATATATATGTGAACACCTTTGTTTTCATACAAATTAAAAATTAAGACATACTTCCTCTGGTCCTAATCATAAGACATATTTAATCGATTTTGAAAAAATTAAGGAGAGAAGTTAAATTAGTTAATTTTACTCATTTTCCTAAAATATCTTTATATACATTTAAAAAAAAAGTTTATAGACATACATATATATACATTATATACAATCTTGGGTCGCCTACAGGGCTTGAGGACTACTGTGCAAACCGATTATTAATTACACACACATATATATACACAGACACACATATATAGACACACACATTGTGCATATGTGTGTGTTACAACCCATATACATATATACTTACAAAAAATCAAACACACTTAAGATAATAAAATAAGGGTATTTTAGGAAGAAATTGGCAAAAACTAAAAAATTGTCTTATAATTAGGATCAAAACTAACCCCTAAATATTATCTTATAATTAGGATCAGAGGGAGTAGTGTTTAAACGGTTAAAACACCTCCTAATAGGATTAACACCTATTCCTCTTGTTCTTATTATAAGGCACCAACTACCAAATGTATTTGGTCATTTTTATAAGGCACTTGGTTGTTTGCAAGGAGCATTGATTATTTTTTTTCTTTGTATGCCCATAATTAATAGGGGTAGTTGGTGAGGGTAATAATAATATAATATTAGAGTTTAGTGTAAATAGTAGGGGTAATATTGGAAATTACTTAAATTATAAGACAACTTTATTGACTTTAACTGTTTTTATTGGTTTATGTGATTTGTTAGTTGGTGCCTTATAATAAGGACTGAAGTATTAAATAACTCTTTTTTTTAACCCATATTATAGTCTGTGTCCAAAAAATAACCCCTATTATAGTGAAGGGAAACTAGAAAGTTCTATTTTGAAAGAAATTTATTTTTTTCCTTCCTAGTGTATTTGGTTTGCCGGAAAGGAGAGAGATTAATTTTTTTTTTTATTTCATATTAACCAAATTACTTATCATTTTTTTAATATTTAAAAAGTATATTTTAAAAAGAATATATTTTTCTTATAAAAACTTTTCATCTCCTCCCTCCATCGAACCAAAACAAACTCTGTGCTATTCAAGAAAGAACGAAAAAC
Organism: Acacia confusa; assembly: GCA_037074495.1. NCBI lineage: Eukaryota > Viridiplantae > Streptophyta > Magnoliopsida > Fabales > Fabaceae > Acacia > Acacia confusa. The sequence continues at coordinate 5,517,785 of CM073504.1, read as the reverse complement.
GGAATCGGCAGAACAATTTAACAAACAAGGGCATTCAAGAAGCGCGGTGTGGACCAGCTTTAGAGACCTATAAATAGAAAGCTACTCGCTGCGAGGGCGCGTGTGTTACAGTCTTCAGCTTAGCCATTTCACGATCGAATCTTTCACGTTATCAATAACAGAGTCTCTCTTTCTTCTCTGTCACTGCCCTTTACGCTGAGCTTGTGGACACCGATCGAATTGGCGTCATCAGGTACTGTGTCTGCATTTTTAGCCTCTTATTTCTTCGTTTTTCTGATCATTCTCTGAAATGCTCATGTCATATATACTGCATTTGCATGCGCAATGCTTCAAATATGGTTTCAATTTATGCATTATCTTGCTTATCGATAATCTCGAATCGACGCGTCAGTGTTATTAATCGCCGTTTCCCCCCCCTTCCCTTTCCACTTCAAGTTGCTTGTACAAATGCCTTTTCTGAATTCTCTTCTGATATCTTCCATTGTTTCCTATCATGGAGGTTGTCCCTGCTGTTTTGTTGTTATGGTTCTGCGGTATGAGATATGGTTATTTTTTTCCCATTAAAGCAACATGGGTTTCTGACATTAGTTATTAGAAATGTGTCTTCAATGTCAATCTGATCATCAAGAGATTGTTCATATCACTCTGATACTCACAATGTTTGGTATGGTTTCAATTTCATCCTTAAAAAGAGTTACAAGCTCAATTTCTTGAGAGATAAAACTCGCTGTAGAAATTTCCCCTTTCTGAATTTTCTCTTCCATTTAGGTAAAGAATGATGTTGTCAACATGGCAAAACGAAAAGGCATTTCTTCCCCAAGGAAAAAACGGAATCATTCGTTTTTCCCCCCTTCATTTTTACCAACTAAAAGGCCTTGTTTTGAAACTATGGATTTTTCTTACAACATAGAATCATTTGATTGGTAGTTGTACCTTAGAATGACAGTATTGGCATCCCTGGAATAGGTGTTGAAACTGATATAATGGCCGAGGATATCGATTCATTTCCAATGTTGGGAAGTGTTTACAGAGTGTCAGGTTCCAAGATCAATCAGATGAGCCAGAATTTTGCCAAAATCAGAATGAATTCTTCACAGACTGGCGATTCTTGGTTGAACACAAGACAGTCCACTAACATGTCTGGTGGTAGTGTTCCAAGAGCTTGGCATCCTCAAAATCCTAGTTCCAATGTTTGGGGACAACCAAATGTAATTTACAAGCTGGGAAAACGGGGAAATGGTGAATCAGAAGGGGCTGAAAGCAAAAGCCAGCAGGCCAATAACAGCAGTTTTACTGTTGAATATGAAAATGATGAAGAAGAAGTAGGTGACAGTGATTCTGATATTATGTATGATAGTGATGATTATCTTTCTCTTGATGATGCTGATGATGAAAGCCATGAAGCACGCAAGAAGAGCAAGTGGTTCAGTTCATTCTTTGAAGACTTAGACGGTCTTACCAATGAGAAGATAAATTCACATTCAAGGCAATGGCATTGCCCTGCATGCCAAGCGGGTCCTGGTGCTATTGATTGGTACCAAGGGCTGCAGCCCCTAATGAATCATGCCAAGACAGTAAAAGCGAGGAGGGTAAGACTGCACAAACTTTTTGCTGAAACTTTGGAGGCGGAGTTGCTGAGTCGAAAAGCTTCAATAACAATGGCTGGTGAAATCTATGGAAGATGGGAAGGTCTAGGTAAGCAGGTCAAAGATCATGAAATAGTTTGGCCCCCAATGCTGATCGTTATGAATACAAGATATGAGCAGGATGAAAACAAGGTAAAAGAATATCAGTTTTTGATTGCTAAATGAGAAGAGTGTGTATTTTTAGTTATTTCTTTCCAATCAAATGTAAAGCTACTAGGTGAAGTTATATATTGTTTAACTACCAATTTTCAAATATCCTGCAAGAATTCTTTTGTTGTATCATTTAAAAAATTGCTATATCTTCTGTCAATTCACCTATTGAAATGAATTGTAGTGGATTGGAATGGGGAATCAAGAGCTTCTTGATTGCTTCAGCGAATATGCTGCATTGAAGGCTCGTCATTCATATGGTCCACAAGGGCACAGAGGGATGAGTGTTTTAATTTTTGAGGCTTCAGTAGCAGGTTATTTAGAAGCTGTGCGTCTGCACAAGCATTTTAAAGAGCAGGGGAGAGATAGGGAGGCTTGGTATCAATGTCAGAATCCATTTGTCCCTGGTGGAAAGCGCCAGCTTTATGGTTACTTGGCTTCTATGGAAGATTTAAATGCTTTCAACAGGCACTCTCCAGGTCTTTTCCCCTCTCCTATAATCAGCCACTTTCTAACTCGTATGTCAATTCATTAATCTTATTCTGACATTTATCATAATCGTGAAGATGATGACCCCGTATATCTTTTTGAATTTGAAAGAGGAACTTTATGTTGTTCTTGTTCTGTCCTGGATTGCTTCTTTTCTTTTTCCTTGATCTTTTCTCTCTCTAAAATTTTGAATGAATTTTACTAGTAAATAATCACTTTTTTAGGGAAGTCAAAACTGAAGTTTGAAATGAGATCATACCAAGAGATGGTTGAGAGCAAGATAAAGCAAATCAATGATGATGTACAGCAGGTTGACTATTTCAAGAGAAAGGCAACTAGAGAGCAAATCAAATCACTTACCCTTGAAGCCTCTCTGTGTAAAGTCAGTGAGAAGTTACGCCGGACTGTACGGGAAAACCGTCTGGTACGAGAGCGCATTAAAATACAGCATGAAGAGCACAAGGAAGAGGTAATATGATGTTCTCCAGCTAAAATTAGATTACTCATGCTCTTAGAATGCTCTGCTTGTCATGTATATGAAAATACTTGGGTGGTTCTAATATAATACAAAGCGTTACCCAAAGACCAGTGAGGATGTTTCAAGGCAGCTATTTATGCTGGTGAATGATGGTTACCGCTCATGGAAGTAATGATGGCAGCTTATAGAAACATGGAAAATATCTACTTATCTTAGTACTGCAATTCATTTAATCTGTTTATGGCTTTTTCATTTTCGTTTTTGGGGCTTCTTGGGCGTTTCTCACTTGATATTTTTTGGATTCGATGTTTCTTTTGATGTGATGCCATGCATTTACAACTTAAGTATTCCCAGATTAACAAAAATTCTGTGGGAACATTATCTGCAGAGGCCACCATGCACATTAAAATGACTCAAATTATTGAAGTGCTTATTATTTTTCCTCCTCTTGAGCCTGATTTTTGGGAGGTCTACCACTACCTTTCTATCTGCACCTGAATATTATAATGAATTTTATGTTATTTAATACTAAGTGAAGGAGAAAGCAACAGCTTTTAGGATTATTTTTTATAACAATTTGTTATCAGTTTCTCCAATAGATTCCTTCTGAATGATGATGCAAAAAATCCTTATTGAATATGACTGATAGTTGTAGTATGTTCTCTTTTTAGATGGATGCACAAGAACAGTTCTTCAGGGAACAAGTTCAGATCATTCAACAAGCTATTGGTACAAAAGAAGATAACTTTGAGAAATTGCAGCAGGATAAACGAGAAAAAGTAAAAAAGTGTTGTGGAGATTTTTCTGAGAACGAGGACCACAAGCAAAGGTAAGAACTCCCATGTTCAATATAAGCCTTCTCCTAGAGAAGCTGGCAACATTTTGGAAAGATATGAAAGGGAGCTAATGCATCCTTTAAGATCATCCCAAGCAACTTTAATTTAGACAATGTTCAAAAAATAAAATAAAATGCATATGATTTACATTATTACTGTTTGATTATATAAAATATATACTCTATTCTCTGTCCTTTGGTCACATGGGAAATTCTCATTGATTTGGTTAGTAGTAAAAATATCCAGTTCTTGATCTTATGAACTTAGCTAATGACTCCTAGTGTCCTCCATTATCTTCAATCAAACAGTGTGGAGAGATTCTCCAGTTTCATAAGGCTCCAAGACAAAGAGATGAGGGAATTTGAGGCTGAGAGGGACAAACTGGTGAAGATTCATGAAGAGAAGAAGTTGGCTCTGAAGAAGAAGATGTGGCAGGAAGAGGTCGAGGTCGAGAAGGAGTTTGAAAATGAACTGACACAGCTCATGGACAGGTTTACTTCCGGCCCTTCTGAGGAAGAAAAATGACAGGAAATGAATGTGGAAAGATGACAAAAAGCTTTAATCTTCATGAGATAGAAAGATTATTATATGCTCTTAGTCCCAGGTTTTGTTCTGCTTTCATAGCTGCATATATAAAAAAAATGGATCACAAATCTATATTTTATAAGATTCTAGGCATGTTCACAGGAAAATTTGATTTTTTTGGCCCAAAGCAAGCTAATAGTCCAACCAAGGTTAATCCAATTAGACAAGGCTGGTTTCATTTTAGACATAGACATGGGTTCAAGTCCCACCGTTAATGTGAAGACTTATTTTCTTGGCAAAAATAATACCTCAAGTATTTTGTTATGGGATTCATTAATATTTTTTTATTTGAAGAAGGTTTTCCCTTTAGAGGCTTAGCGTATAGAGGGTTTTTGCCACTCCCAATAGATACGGGAGGAGTTATCGTCAGAATCTCTTTTTTCCTTTTCTTATCAAAATCTCATTTACACTTTAGATGAAAAAATGAACGGTTCAGATCTAATATTTTCTAAAACTATGATGATAGTGTTTTATAAATTAATTTTTTTTATTAATTTTGATTGTATTATAGTTATGAATTGTATAGATTATGATTTAATAGTTTAAGTTTCGGAAAATCCCATATAAAGCTAACTAAAATAGGAAAATTATAAATTAGATTGATAAATTCAACAAATCTTTAATTGAGTCATTAACCCCATTCAGAATTTCAAATTATGCGTAAAATAATTTTATGACCTATCTTCTCTCCCCTCTTAAAAGATCTTTATTGCTCTATGACTTTATTGTTTTATATATCAAAATTAATATATAATAAAATATGATTTCTAAATCAATTAAATAATTTTTTAAACTGAGGTTTTTTTTTTCTAAAAAAAATGATGTGGTTATTTTTATCAAGTGAGAAGAAAAAAAAAGCAAAGCATAAACCTAAAAATTTCAGTTTCCAAAATTCAATTGAAATAAAAGTCAATTTAATTTATAAACAAAATTTACCATTTTTTTTTTCTAAACAAGCTTTGATTAATTTTCTTAAACATATCAATGTGATTTTTTTTAAAAAAATATTTACGTAAGATTTCAATTTTTTAACTTTTCCATTCTTTAACATAAATTATTAATATTAAATATTTGTTTCTAATAAGAGGTGTATAAATTTGATATATTTCTAAATATATTTTAGTTAAAAAGATATCAAACACACTTTAAATTTCAAAAATGTTGTCCATATTGAAATATAGAACTGTAAAAAAATAATAATAATAAAAGAAACATTTATGGTAAAATTTATACTTAATATATTTATTAAAAATATTTTTGTATAATCGCATATGGTATACTTTGTTTAAACAAATTTTTCATGTTAATAAAAATGAACTCGTTTTTTAAAAAATATTGTACTCTTTGTTCTTATGATGCTAGATAATGTACAGTTTTCTGGCTTGAAGGTTATAGTTAATACATATATTTTTTTTTAATTAAGTATTAATGTTTATATATATATATATATATTGAAAAAAAAGTTACAAAGTAATCAAACTCTTTAAAAAATAGCTAGGAGAGGGCATTTAAGTTATTTTACTCACATTTTGAAATCCCAAATTAGGTTAATAGCTTAATTAAGCATTTGTTGTATTTGTCAACCTGCTTAAGAATTTTATTATTTTAATAAACTTTATATGGGATTTTCCCTTTAAGTTTATTTATTCATATTTAAAATAATAGTTTTATAAAATATTAAATTTGAACCATATATTTTTTTAAATTTGAGGGTAAACATAAGATATTGAGAAGAAAATGAAAAAAAGGATTATGAGAGAATTCAAACCCCAATAAATACAATTCCTAAAATTTGAATTTGTGTTCTTCTTTTTATATAGTGAAACCGTTTACTATATCAACCATTAGCTTGCTTGTTTGTTAATTCAGAAGTATTTTTATAAGCGCATTTTGAGCTGTAAAGACTGTTGTTGTAAGTTTTAAATTTTCAACTTACTACAATTTTTAATTAAAATAGAAAAAAATGTGAAAAACAATAAAATCGGATTGGTGGAGCAATAGTAGCACCCCTTTTCTATAAAATTGGACTGGTTTCATTTTAGACAAATATTGGTTCAAGTCTCATTGTTAATGTGAAGGCTGTTGTTTGTTAGTTAAGCATTATCAATTCAACGATACGAAATTTGATAATGAAACTGTCCATGACACTTTACTTAATGGCTTATCTTTCGAGCTAAATGAGGACCTAAAAAAAAGTCTTGAGTTGAAATAATTCTCCCTAGTCCTTTGTATAAAAGGCTTGTTAACTAGCATGGGGATATTAATAAAGTTATTAGTTTAGTCAGTTATTTAATTTGTAATAAATGTGTGCTAGTTTATATAGAGTATCCTTTCTAATTATGTGGACTGTAACTCCTTTAGGAGAAGTTGTAAATTTTCATATACAAAGTACATTGAAGTCTTATATTTAAAACCAAAGTAAATCTTTTATCCGGCTCTTATATTTATGGTAGGAGGTAGTGTTTATTACATGCTCCATTCCAAAATATAAGCTTTAAATTTGTAAATAATTAAGTGTATACCAAAATATAAGCTCTATTTTAGATTTGTGAACATTTTTTGTTATTTTTCCAACTTTACCAATTGAATATATTTGTTGCATTTATCATATCTCTCACTTATCTTTTTTTTTTTTAAATAAGGGTATAGTTTAAAAAAATACATATTTATTGTTCTTTCTTAGCTAATTTTATTTTAACTATTCTTTTTATAAACGTAAATTGGTTATTTGAAGCTTATAATTAAGAACATAAAGAGTATTTAACAAGACTTTCCTCAGGTTCTATTTATAAGAGCCCGTTAACTAAATTACAAAGTTTAAAAAAGTGGTTAAAATTACTTCCTCCGGTCTTATTTATAATAACTTAACAACCAAATTATGTGATTTAAAAAAACGGTTAAAATTATTTAAAAATAACAAGTATGTATTAAATAAACTTTATTTTCCAAGTATGCCTTAATTTATGAGGGGCAAGTAAGAAAGAGAAATAGAGTAAATATATGTATTACTAACTTGTTAATTATTGTAATACCTATAATTAATAGGGGAAAAAAACTCATTAAATGTTCAAATACCTTTTGTTGGGCTCTTATAAAAAAAAATAAGACAATCCAAATTTTGGACTCTTATAAAAAGGACTAGAGGGAGTATTTAAAAACAATAAGTGTGTTTGAAATGAACTTTTTTTTTTCAAGTATACCCTTATTTATGTGGAGTGAGTAATGGAGAGAAATAAAATAAATATAAGTATAATCAACTTTTTAATTAATGTAACACACACACATGTGCGCGCGAGCGCGTCCACATACACACACACATAAAATGATGGGCAAATATGAAAACAACTCATTAAATGTTAAGACAACTTTTGTTAGGTTTTTATAAGAATGAATGAGAAAATTCAAACTTTAGGAGGCTCTTAAAAAGAACTAGAGGGAGTATCACAGACTTCATGGTTTAGAATCCTTCCATTCTTTTCTCTCATCTTCATTTTCTAACCATTAGATCAACATTATATTTGAATGGTTCTGATTTAGTTTAATTAAAAATATTATTTTTAATTTCTTTATTGTAGATTGAATGGTTGATATATAAATTTAGCATTTTGCATGTATATAGTTAATCATTTTCATTTTTAAATTTAAAATTTTAATAATAATTTTATAAAAGATAAAATATGAACTATTTATAAATGTTAATGTAATGGTTAGAAAAAAGATGACAAGGGAAAAAGATGGGAAGGGAAGGACAGGTCCCAAATCCAAGACCTCAAGGGGTTAACTGTCCGATCCAATACATAGTGAAATGTAACAAAATCAAATCAAATAAACAAGTAATTTTGTGGATGATGGGGGAAAAAATTGTGGATGCGAAAAGTTTTCCTTATAACTTGAACTGAATTTCATATAATAAAAGAAATCAGAGCTGCCATTATTACCAATCATTATTTTTTCTTAAAAAAAAGAACATAATTAAGATTTTTTTTTAAAAAAAAAATTTTGTGTCCACTTTTTCAAAATCAGAAAAATACTAAAATTCCCTTTGCTTATGATAAGGGGGGAAAACTTAGTTGAGGAGGGTTTTGTTACTTTGCTCTTTTCCCTTTATACCCCATCTAAAGAGATATTGATTTCTACCAACAACATATAATACCCTTAATCCAAAAATATAATAGAAATGTACTTCCATCCTTAATAAGAGACATATTTTGTAATTCAATTTCTTTATTAAAGTGAGTCTTATATTAAGGATAATTAAAAAGCAATACTAAATTAGAAATAATTCAGTCTATAAGATAAAAAATTGTGTCGTTTATGAGTTATTGGGCAAGGCTCTCAACAAATATAAAGGACTAGTCTAGTAAAAAGATCAATCACATAAATCAGGCAAGAAGAAAATCAAACGTTTTAATCATGAATGGTATAGAAGGATAAGAACTTGAATAAAATGTCTTGGTTTGGTTTCTTCTTCACATAGTCGACAAAATGCACTGTGGTGCCTTGTGTGATTCAAGAAAAAACATAATGGAAACAAGAAATCGCAAGGCATCAATGTGATTACAATTACGTCCTTGTAATGTATTGATGACATCATTGACCAATTCACACGTCTTACTATTTGCTTTTAAGTCATTATTTGTAATGTAGGTTTAGTTTTTGGAAAATTTTAGTTTTCCCTATGGAATAGATTTTATTTTAGTTAACCTTAAAAAAAATTCTGAAATTTCATTGCAACCCCTTGGATCAAAATAAAATTAAGTTTTGTGGGTTAAAAAATAATAATGCCTTTCCTTTATTTTTTAAGAAGAGCATTTACAAGATAAACAAGGTCATTTACAAGAAAAATAAAGACCTTTACAAGATAAAGAAAATGATTTGAAAGAAACTAGGGAGTTAATAATTTTTGTCCACTTACAAGACAAATAAAGGAATACACCAGACAAATTAATATATGGCCATTTATAAGACAAACAAAGATATTTGCAAGACAAATAAGGGATTCAAAAGAACTTAGCTTAGAGAGTTAACAATAATTTGGTCATTCACAAGACAAATATAGGTATTAGCAATGCAAATAAGAGAATTCACAAGTCAGATAAAACAAGAGTATCATTATTTTTTCACCCATAAAACTTAATCTTATTTTGACCGGGTGCAATAAAGTTTCATATCTTTTGGGTTGACTGAAATAAAATCTCTTCCATGGGGGTTAACTGAAATTTTCCCTTTAATGTTATGGGATAAGAGGACTTTTGAATAGATATGATTTTAACTAGAAAGCATATTCCTTTTATATTGAAAATGACTTTAATTTTATAACAAATATAATGTTTTAATTGTTTTATTAGTACATGTGAATCGATTAGAAGTAACTTATAATAAGGATCACGACATGGATTATTATTCCTTTCGAGTAACATTTTCTTTCATAGGGGTGATCTTTAATATAAGTAACAAATCCTTTTGTCTTAAATTTTGAATTATTTTATCCAATTTTACCCCATTAAATATATGATAATCTCTCTATGATAAATTTTCACCGATTATCTCTCATTTACTCTCTTTATAAATAAATGTATAATTGAAAAGAATAATACAACTTTGACACATTCACTATTTTTTAACTAACATTTTGAACCGCATGATTTAAGTATTTATTTTTTATAAAAAGGATCGGAGGGAGTAAAAAATAAGGCCATTTTATCTTAATAAGACAAAACTCTTTTCTTATACTTTACAATATCAAATAACTCAAAATAAACTAATCCATGACTTTGAGGCTCTCTGTTTCTTCAAACCAAAATCGGCACACAATTTTAGACTGAGAACTTCCACATGTTGTGTAATACCCTAATTTTCATAATACATGTAAATATTAAATTTTGATAAATGACACCTATTACTATAGGTGAATTTGTGGTCTCAAAACTAGTAAAATAATTACCTTATCTTTTAAGGTGATTTCTCATGAAATTAGAGTAAATAAAGAGCTAAAAATCCCTAAGTGAATTTGTGGGTCATAAAATACCCTGAGAATATTATGATAAATCCTAAGAGGCAACTAAATATTTATTAAAATAGAAAAGTATGTTGTCTCTAAATTTTTAATTGAATTGTTATAATTTATAGGAATTATACCATTTTAAGCAATTAAAAATATCGGAGGATGATAAAATCAATTAGAGAAAATTAGTAACAATTATTGGGCAATTGAAATTGCAATAATTGAGATGCTCTAGTAATTTTTGAGATTAGCTAGTAAATTAAGGATCGAATGATATTTAAGGATCGAATGATATTTAGAAGCTAAAATTAGCACACAAGAAGTTATCAATCATTAAAATTAAACTAGAAACTTTGTCAATTTTGGTGGTTAAGCCTAGTAACCCCTAAAACATGATTTTGGAAATTAAATTTAGGATTTAAAATAATTATTCCTAATTTATTTCTATGAGACAAAAATTCCTATTTAATGGTAAATAAATGGAAGAATTAAATTATATTAACCATAAATCCTAAATCTAAGTGGACTAATGAGAGAATTTTCTCCTTAGAAATGTAAGAGCATTAAAAATGTAATTGAATAAATAAATTACATAATTCTAAGTCCTAAAGAGGGACCAATGAAAGATTTCTCTTCTTAAATTGTGAGAAACAATGAAAATACAAATGGATGATTAAAAAAAAAAAAAAGAAGGAGGGGGACGTTGCTTTTTCTTGGAGAGGAAGGAAAAGTTGTTTAATATATTATCAAAAAGCACATGGGTCATTTGATGCTTATGGGAGAAGATTAGGAAACTTGAGGAGCAAGTTGTTACCTAATGAGATAAAATTAAATAAGAATCTATAAAAAATAAATCATACCTTGAAATATTGAAACTAAGTATTAAAGATAAGTACATATTTGAGATCAGTGAATTATGAGCTTCAACTTGGCTATTCCCAAAGTTATTTTCGTATACTTTGAGGATTCATACCTAAGTGTTTCAGGAATTAAAAATCACCATAAATCTAATCATAAAATTAGGATTCCAAGAGTGGAATTGGATTATGAATTAAAGCATCTACTTACACCTAATTAAATTAGAGTTTGGGATTAAATTAGGACAACTTGTGAAGGAAGAAGAAAGACTTGGGGACAAAGCAAACATTTAAGAAGAAAGGGGGAGGAGGTGGCAGTTTTGAGGTGAGTTGTAAGGGAGAGATCAAAACTTTGTCACCAAGAAAAATCCAATGGCTTAGATCAAGTAAGAAGTGTTAGGAAGTTAAGCATGGTTTTACTATAAATAGAGGCTTAGGCAACACAAATTCTCCACCAACTTCTCAAGCTTGGTCGAAATATAGAGAGTGTGGGAGAGAGTGGAAGAGCTTCAAGAAGTAGGAAGCTTGTGTTCTTCAAGAGGTAAGAGAGTTTTTAGTTTCATAGTTCAAGTTCTTAAGTTATGAAGTAGAAAAGCTAGAAATGTTGTTTTGATCATCAAACTTCCAATTCCAGTTTTAATATCATGTTCTTATGGTTTCCAATGTGTTTATTTCGAAAAAATTATGAGGAAAGAGTATGGCAAAAATTTCCGGAAGATTATGATCAAAATAGCGAAGCTCTGGCAAAATTTCAGTAATTAGTGTTTTCTGGAGTCAGGGGTAAAAACGTCAGTATCTTATGAAGAAGATGATGTTCAAAAATTCTGAGAAAATTCATGGTGAAAGTAAACATCCAGGGCTTTTCAAATATATAAAGAGTGTGTCATTTGAAGCTCTATGCAAAAAAATAAAAATCTCAGAAGTTAGGCAATGTTTTCTGTCCGAAATTCTGGGCAGTGTTGGGAAACATGGAAACTGGGAATGATATGGTTAGAACAAGTTGAGGCCGTTATTTTTCCTTAAAAATAGACTTGTTAAGGGAAATTTTGGCTTTGGTTTCACCTCAAAATGATTTTTCTAGAATTAGTTATGATTTTTCAAAGTTACCGAAAAATCTGCCCAGAAAATACTGCACTACGTTTTTCAAGAAATGTAAGGGCAAAATTGTAATAATAAAGCTACCAAGGGTAGAAGGGTAAATAGAGGTGAAATTATCTCTTAGGATACTGTTCTAAGTGACATGGTGATATGTTAGGACATCCGGGAAGTCCAAAGCCGGATTCGAAGGTCGGACATTTGACGACTACACGGTAAAAGGTACGGACGCGTATTGTAACATTAACGCTTATGCTTATGGTTTGGTTATATATGATAGTTGTTCTCACATGATGATACTCTGTTTTGAAAATTTGCTCATGGATTTGAGTTGTATACGGGTTATAGTCTTGATAACACCGTTGAGTTTTCCTAGCGCTGAGGACACGATAGGCCATCGTGGCACTGGTTATGTGCAGACTTGGGTAACATACATATTGCAATGGCTGTGTTATGTTACTTGCTGATATGGTTTTGAAAGTTATAAATGTGATTTTATCATTGTGATATCTGTCATATACTGTTTACATAAGCATGAGGTTAACCGTTACTTGAGGTCCAATGGACATTGGACCTCAATCTTAATAAATAGTACAGGAAAGAAACCGGGATGGAGAAGACGTCGGTAGATAGAGCCGTGAAGAGGCAGCGGTTAAAGGCAAAGGTCGGTAGAAGTTATTAGGACTTAGCTTCTGGCTCGAATTTAACAAAGTTACTTTGAACAGTTTGGTGTCTAAGGCTGGGTTAATCTATGTGGAAAGCCAATCAGTCGCCGTATAAGTCGGTGAGGCCCCCATGATAGACCCCTACCTGACCAATCTGTTTAATTAACTGATGTTAGGTTCCAAGTCATGGGTTTAGTTTAAAACTTTCTTTATCAGAGGACTGTATTTAACCTTTGTAAATTGTATCACATGAATATTCCGTCGGGATATTTAATATATTAGCTTATGTCGGGCATCATCATATGTCTGGACATTTTTATATCAGATACTCGTTGTCCGGATCTTAGCGCACGCTATCAATTTCTGCAGTACTCTAAGCTGTAGCATCTCAAACTCTGTTGTTTTTCTTAAAACTAAATGTCGACCGACACGATTTTCAAACCTGGAATTTGGGATGTTACATGTTGTCTCCATATTTTAAAAGGGATACAATCTCAGTCATTTCATTGAAGATGTTCATACTAAACACCTCACTTTTTCTAGAATACCATGTTTAATTAATGTGGTTTATATAATTTATATACTGATATAAGATTTGTCAATAATGTACCTTTATTCCATTAGCATTGTCAACTTTTCTAATCATAAAAGCTTGCTTATCAAAGTTGACCTTTATCGAGTTCATTTATATCCCTTTTAGATATTATGTATATATAGATTTTTCATTTTCAGTTTGAAGGAAGCAGGGGGGAAAAAGATAAATTGAGAGAAGAGAATTACACACTATGTTCATGTAAAGACCTTCGATTTCTTAGTTACTATAAAGTCAAAAACTTAACAAAAAATTTCTAACGGAAGGATTATAGAAGATCGATCTCCACACTTGATCTTGTAGCCACACCACTATTCATTTGCATGCCGCTGTGTGTGTGTGTGTGTGTGTAAACATTAGTCCATTTATACTGATTACTACTTATTAATTTACTATAATGTTTTATAGAAAAATATTAATATACTATAATTAACCCTCATTTGTGCAGCAATAGTGGAAATGGATCAAATAGCAATAATCACTCTAAGAAAAATACATTATATATGTAAAATAAATGAACTTAATTTACTTTCTAGCGTGTCTTAGCTAATAGCTAGCTTGTATATTAATTTATTTATATATTTTTCCTTCACGAGACATATCTCAAGTATTTTTGGTCCCATAAAAGTATCCCTTTTTTTAATGTTCAAAGCTTATAGATTATTATTCAGGAAAAAAAAAATTAATGATTATATATTATGCAGTTCATTCGGCAATATTCTTGAGAGCATGCACACATGCATAGTCCTTATAATGTTTAAAAAGCATAATAATTTAAAGATCTTGAAAAGATCAGCATCTTATTCAAGGAAATTTAATTACAAATAATTAAATTAGGCACATCATGGTCCCACAAAAAGAAAGCATAATAATTAACGAAGTGATTTTATTCATTGAGAGCTATTTGAATATAAGTTGAACTTTTCAACACATATATCAATACATCATTTGATTTATATTAATTACAGCTATAATTAAGTTTCTGAAACTTGAAAGCTCTTCATTTCTTCTTTGAAATCCGCTAATTATAAACCTTATCCTTATGGCATCAGATTTGTAATCGTATCTGCATATCGCTTGTAGACTTAACTAATAATCACAATTAGTTTACTGAATCAATTGAAAAATTATCGATAATAATTTTATTATTAGAAAAATGTTAGTATCTTATTAATTAACATTATGATCTTGGATTATACTCACTTCAGTCCAAAATATAAGACCTAATTGGTTCTTTTTAGAGAGATTAAAGAAGTTAAATAAGTTATTTAATCGTATCATATGTTGTGTATCATTATATTATATATCATTTTATAAATTAAACAAAGAAGTTGAACAAAAACTATAAATATAAATATTTTAAAGTGATTTATATAGCAATTTTAGCATCTCCAAAAAAAGTCAACTAGATTTTATATTTAAGACCGTGGTTAGTATATGATTAATTTGGTGCCGATAAGCTCTTTTCTAATTATGATTCTTTGTTCTGAAAAAAAAAAATTTAACTAGACTGTTTGGTTGTTAGCCCTTAATAAATTTTCAAATTTGTAAAAATTAAATAATTCGCATATTATTAATTAATTTTTGTTATTTTATCATCTAGATGGATGTTAAGAGACATATATACTTGTACATGTAAACAAGAGTTTAATGAATTAAATTTGAAAAAAATTTATCAATATAATAAAATAAATTTTAATTAATTAGAAGAGTATACAAATTATGTTCTATTAATTAAACTAGTTTAGAATCCACGCAATGTGCGGCGCAAAGGAAAATATTATAATATTTAAAAAGAGACTAAGATCTCATGGTAAGGGGGAAAAGAACCAAAAAAAAAAAAAAAACATGATCCTGTATTATATTTTGAAAAGAGACCAATAAACTTGTCACGATATCTCCCATTTATTATACCTTGTTCTAGTCATGATCCTAAATATATATATGTATATATTTATATGTGTGTGTATACATATATGTACACACACATATTTGTATATTCATGTGTATATATATTAATTTTTAGATGGGTACATTAAAATAGTTATCTCGTTGACCAAAAACTTATTCTGAAACTTTATATTTTTTAATTGATTTATGATCTTTCAATTCAAGACAAATGATTGGTCATGGTTAGGAAGTTATAGTATATCAATTTTGTAAAATTCAAAATTTCAACAATAATAAGGGTGTCTTGGTTTGTTAATTTTTTTTTCTTGTTGATTTAAGAAAAATTTGGAATATTTTTTTTCCCCAACGGGCATGAAGTTAAGGTTTTTAACTATTTTTAAAATTTTTATTTAAGCAAATGATAGGAAGCTATAATTTACGATAAAATTTTCTATAGTTATCTTTTGATTTCAAATAAATTTTAATTTTAATTTTAATGTTTAAAGTTTTGATTAAAACATTGAGGTTCCCGGATTCAAATGTTACCGAAAATAATTTCAGATCCAGATCTTTATTGATTTCATTGAACTATACTTCATCTGATTTTTATTTTTAACTCAGTCTCATTATTATCCATGAAAGTTAATAAAAATTTTAAAATTTATAAATTATGTCTACAAATAAAATAAATTCACCCAAAGTCGTTTGAGAATACTTTAGTCAAATAAGTTAAAAAATTTATACCACTTTCATATTAAATATATATTTGAAAAAATTTGTATACTTACCTACATATTGAGTTAAAAAATGAAGAATGAAAAATATTTATAATAAATAATTAGTGTAATATC
Source organism: Acacia confusa (assembly GCA_037074495.1). Taxonomy (NCBI): domain Eukaryota; kingdom Viridiplantae; phylum Streptophyta; class Magnoliopsida; order Fabales; family Fabaceae; genus Acacia; species Acacia confusa. The sequence goes on along the minus strand of CM073504.1, from coordinate 5,501,647 downwards.
TTATAATAATCAAAATTCTTCCTTCAAATAGCATGGAGTAAGTCAGAAAGATATTAATCTAAATATTATTAGTTTCTTAATTCGTTAAAAGATAATTTATGTGTGGAGCATATTTTAGAAAAAGCAAAGGCTTAATATTCTTAATTCGGATAACTCCCAGCCAAATAGAGGTATGTGTAGATTCCCAATTGATTTTGAAATAATTTACAATAATAATCAAGTTATTATGATACTTCTAAATTTTTTTTACTAATTGGAAAAAAAGAGTGAATTCCAAATTAAAAATATACAAATATTTTGTAACTATAAAATCTTAAATAAAGTCTTTTAGGAAATATAAAGATGTTATATTTTTAAATTGTATAACTCCTAAAAAGTATACGGCCGATTCTCGACTGATTTTTTTTAAAATAAAATTTAGAAACATCACATCTCAACTAAAGTCATTTAGGAACCCTAATGTATTTGGCCCTTGTTGATGAAGGCAGTAAAATAGTAGTCTGTAAGCACCTTACATCCCAATATTGAAATTAGAAATCACCAAATATTTGGGAAAGCGTTACACCTTATATCACATTATGAACCAAATGGTCAGAATACATATGTGTAAGAAGCTATTATGGAAGCTAGTATGGTAACAACACAATTGACGTGAGACCATATACAAAATAATAAGGGAAACAAAAATATTTCTAAAACAGAACTTTGCATCATGGAGGATCATTTCCATTGAGGCACTGTCAAGAGCAACCTCATGTCTAGACATCACAAAGTTGCAACTTTCGAATGAATGAATGCAACAAAAGTAAAGTTTTACAAGAAATTTTGAGTTTAGTTACCAAATCCATGATAGAGGACATGGGGAGGCTAATGATGTTGAGGTGGAGAACATGAGAGGTGAAGAGTGGGGTGAGAGGAATCTGTAATACTTCAATTTCCACTTTACCAAAAAGCTCTATATTTTGTTAATCCTCAGTGAAGTATTAAAGTGAATAATTGTCTTAGGAATAGTAATCTACTGATTTCTTCCGAAATTTCCACTTCAAAACTAGTCCATAATTATTAAATACGTGATTACATTTAGTGGCTATAAATGTGATGTAAAAATCACATAAAATAATGGTTATTTCTAATTCAAATGAGACAAGAAAAGGGAATGAAAGACACTTTAATTTGTCAAATTGATACATGTTAACAACAACTACTTGACAAATGAACTTGCATAAATGGAGATTAGATGCTAACACTTGTAACTACCTAACAGGGCTATATTTTTCACCTAAAGATAAGAGGTAGAAGACAATTAAAATAAGTAGTTGTCAAAGAGAATAAAATACAGTATTTTTATGTATTTTGTGCCAATATTACACATGTCACTCAAGGGATAAATATATAATTCATTGTTATACAAATTGTTCATGTGTCTTCAATCTAAGAAGGGCAATAAAGACCTCCTTGAGGGGCCAACATTTTCAAAATCAACTGGGGCCAAAGAAGATAAGATGAAGCTTGATGATTAATACGCAAATGCCCTTGATAAGTTAACAAGCCAACTAAACATTGACACTTGGTGTTAAGGGACATCTAAGTCCTTATTTTTGTCATCAAATGACCTCATTAACTTGCCCAATAAGTCCTCAAAATTTTGTCTGGGCACATGGGTTAAGAAAGAAGCCAAGTTTTTAAGATAAGATCACATGTTAATTAAGCCTAAAACTTCTAGAAACTTCCAGAACTTTCTTGAGCAATGGAGGCAATAAGACCATAGGGAGATAACACTTGGAAAAACAATCCAAGGGTTGAAAATAACATGAGATTTGAATAGTGGTGAAAAATAATTAAACTAGGAATGACTTAGATTTTCTAAGCTTCTGGAAATATTTTTATATGAAAATCATGTCAAGGGTCATTTAGGCTTTGGAAGCACATCATTTTGATTTTTGTGCATTTAATAATGGATTTTTAAAGTGATTGAAAAATCCTATCAGAAAAGCAAGAAATTCAAATTAAAGGAAAAGTAAAGTTAAAAATTGGATAACTTATCCAATAAGGATAAAAAGGTAAAAAGAGGTGAAAATAACCCTTTAGATATTATCCTAAGTAATATAGTATTTATTACAATATCATACAAAATATGAAAAAGGAAAAATAATGCGATGATGATATTATAGGATATTCGAGAAGTCTGGCATCATTTTCAAAGGATAAGCGTATTACTAACTACGTGAAGAAAGGTACGTTAGCGTATAGTAATTCTAATCTCTCGTGTCTTGTGTGCCTATACATGCTTGTTAGATTCATGATTGTGGACTCATGACTAAGACTGGCTCTTAGATCATATGTTTGTTTACATTCAACTAGCAGTAGATTATTGTTTTTATATGATAATGTTGCGTGCTTGTTTTCCTAGAGGTGAGGATACATGTCTGGGACACGTACCACTGGTGAGTGCATTTGCTGTTAACATTACATTTGTTATGTGCTATGTATTCTGGTTGCGATGTGTTTGCTGAATGCTATATTATTTCCAAATTGTAATTATTTATCATATATTGTTTATACTTGCACATGAGGTTAACTCTTACTCTAAGATTCAATCTCATACTTAAACATACCTTCAGGATCATGATCTGGGGCAAGAGATAAGCAACACATGTAAGATCGTGAGGAGACATGGAAGGAATTTTAAATTTTTTGTTGGACTGTATTATACTAATAACTGTTTCATTATCTGAATGCTCGGATGACTGCACTGTTATTATCCCCAATTGGATTAACTACGATTAGTTTTAAATTATAGCCATGTACTATCAGTTACTTATCTGCTCAAACCATCCCGTATGCTCTATCGCTCTTTAAACTTTAATGATATTCTTAATTACTACATGTTAATAAACATAATAAGTAGGATGAAATTAGGGGTGTTATAGAATCTTCTCAAAAAATATTTCATGAAATATAAAAATAATTTTTAATTTCTAAAAAGCATTAGTAGTGGGATCAAGAGGAGTGCAACCTAATAAGATTTCAAAATATCTTGAAACTACCATTTCATTATCTCTCTATTTTTAATATATTTATTTCCAAATATTTTATTTTATATTTAAAATATTTCAAAATATTTTGCAATTTGTGATTATTTTTGAATATTTATCTTTATTTTTTATCATGATTTTAGTTGTTACTATATTCATAGCCCGAGGAGGAAGTGCGAGGGGGGACTCTCAATGTAAAATATTTTATTTTTTATTTTAATATTTTGAATTTTTTTTTGGGTAATTTGTAACTATATTTTGATATCTCTCTTTATTGACTCTTAATGTAAAATATTTTATTTTATATTTTAATATTTCTTATAATGTGTGACTATATCATGATATCTCTTTTTTTTTTTTGAGAATGTTTTGTTTTGTATCTTTGTTTTAGTTTTTAAGATATTCATGTGTAACACCCCTAATTTTGTACTACTAATTATGTATATAAACATGTAGTATATATGAATATCATCAAAGTGGAGCAATATAGCATATGTGTTGAGTAACTACTGATATATATATGTGTGGGGGGGGGCTACAAATTTAAACTAATTGCGGCATACCCAGTTGGTATAATAATGGTACAATAATCCTGGTATTTAAATACTGAATATTTAATAGTACAAATATAGTCCAAAATAAAAACTCTGGCTGAGTCTTCATGCGTGCATCTTACCCTTTATACTAGCTCCTGATCCTCCAGATCTTGAAGCTCGGGTCAAGTATGAGATTAAATACCCATTGAATCTCAAGTAATAGTTAACCTCATGTTCAAGCAATAAAAATATATATGAGAGATATTCATTAAATTCAGTACAACAATACATATATAACACACAACAAATGCATGTTAATAGTGTTTGCACTCACCAGTGCCACGAATCCACTTGTCCTCAACTATAGGAAAACATACATGCGGCATTATCATGACTATATTCCACATAATGAAGCTGAATTCATAGCTTAACTGAATGTAAACAAATATGTGATATAAGACCGAGTCTTAGTCACGGTGCATGACCTAAGACATCGTCTTGCCAATGACTCCATATGAAACAAACAATCACACACACACACACACACACACACACACACACACACACACACACACACACACACACAAAAGTTAAATTTATAGTACACGTTCGTACCTTTCTTCGCTTAGCAAATGGTACAATTCTCTTTCGGTACCGATTCTTACTTTTCTCAGACATCTTATAATACCATCACCGCATTATGATGTTATAATAAATACCATATGACTTATAATGATATCCTAAGATTTATTTTCTCCATTATTGACCTTCCTATCCTTGGTGGATTTATTATTCCAATTTTGCCCTTATATTTCCTTAAAAACATAATTTCAACATTTTTGCCTAGATTTTTCACTAACTTTGAAAAATCATAACTAATTGTAAAAAAAAAAAAAAATGATGTGATTCAAAATCCAAAATTTCTCTTGACAAGTCTATCTTTAGGTAAGAATAACACTTGGTACTCAAAATTCTTGAGTCATTCCTAGGTTTAAAGTTTCCATCCACTGTTCTAGTTTCAAGTCCAGAAACATGGCTCAACTTGAGAAATTCACATATTTTTGTAAAAAATTCAAAGAAATACACGTTATACATGGATGGAAATCCTTTCATGTCTATTATATATATGAAAAATTTCAAGATTGTTTGATACCATTTGAATGGCCAAAATCTATGCATAACAACCACTGTTCAGATTGATATCCAGAAATAATGCTTAACTTTAAAAATTTGTATCTCTTTGTACAGAGTTTAAAACGTTACAAATTTTATATCAAAAGAAAGCCTTGGATGTATACTTTAGTTTTGGAAAATATCATGATTTTTGAAGATCATTTAGCACCTAAAATGATTTCCACAAATTGACTGATTTCAGAAAAATGAAATATAGGATTTTTTTCCAACTTTCATCACCTGGATCTTTTGACTCCAAAAATTATTTCCCAACATGTTTCCACTTCATTTTTTGTTTTAAAAGAAGGGTTAAAGTCCAAATTTGCCACGGAAGTTTTGCGAATGGAGCGTCTAGCACTCGGAAGTTTTTTTGGTATCAAATTTACCCCGAAAGTATTAAAATGGTACCAAAATTACCCCGGAAGTATTAGAAAGGGACCAAATATACCCAAAACTGACGGAACGTCAAACGTCTGTTGACCAAGTCAGAAATGTTTTTTTTACCAGTTTATTGTGTTAATATTAATGCCACTTCGGAAATGGGTAACCTAGAGAGTTGCTTGCTAATTTTCCTCTGTTTCTCCTCTGATTCTCCCTCTCTTCTTCACTCTCACGTATAACTTAACAACAACTATATCAGCAAGGTCCCTAAGCTTCTGGTATGTATTCATTTTATAGATATGTTTATATATCATTTCAACTATCCCCTTCCCCTCGACATGCACACACATATACTTACTCAACTATTCTTCTTTCTTTTTAATACATATGTAGCAAAAGGCACACCCAATAACCACATACACCCATATATATATAGGTATGTAAAGACCAAAAATAACTTAGCTTCTCTCTCTCTCCTTCCCACGGCTTACACACACAGTAACTATCTTTTTCTTCTTTGTCTATCATGTAGCAACACATATATATACATCTATGTCTAGCATTCTTTTCCTTGGCATAAACAGAACCCATGCATAGGAAGAAACACAGACAACAAGCTTTCTATTTCACATATGTTAACAGACCTAGCAAACCAATGCCAAAAACATAGCTCACAACCCTCTGTTTTAGTTTCAGTTTTCAGCATTGCTTTCGGATTCATTTTCAATGCCTAACAGCTGGGTTTTCCTTTTGTTTAATATCTAAAAACTATCGATAAAGATGCTGATGAAACTAGGGGGAAGAAGCTTGGAAACTCACCTTCAAAGATCAAGCTTGAAGGATGAGGATATCTGGTTGCTATGCTCCTCTCTTTCTCCACGCCAAAACAGAGGTAGTTTTAAGCTCTTGCACTCTTGGTCTCTCCCTCTCTTCTTCACTCTCTCGTTTTCTCTTCTGCTAATTTGGTTATTGATACGCGATCTGCTCTGCTTCACATAATGGAGTTGGATCTGCTTCAAGTAATGGCGCTGGATCTGTTTTGTTTATGTAAAGCTGCTGGGTCAAAACGAGAGGGAGTGAGGATGACAGAAGATCAGTAAGTATATGGGTTGGATGTATGGGCCGAGAAAAATGGTGTTAGGATCCAGAGAGGATGACAGAAGCTTGCTAAAAACAACGTGGACCCCCTCCACTGTGTTTTTTCCCCTGCCATGTGGCATTTTAACCAGCAATGTGGACCCTCGTCAGTTTTGGGTATATTTGGTACCAATTTAATACTTTCGAGGTAAATTTGATACAAAAAAAAAACTTCCAGGTGCTGAACACTCCATTCGTAAAACTCCCATGGCAAATTTGGACTTTAATCCTTAAAAGAAATGGAGATCTTAAAAACATGTAAAGGAATTTATCTTACCATTTCCTAGATTAAACTACACTTCTACTAAAATATCTAAAAGCTTAAGACCAAGAACTTACCTTTGATTCTTGAACTCCTTCTTCACCTTGCTCCTTTGTGTTTTTCTCTAACTCAATCAGCTTTGATATGAGTTTTTGGTGTGAAGAATGAAGAGGAGATGCACCTCTATTTATAGGAAAATAATCAAGCTTATGTGAATCCAATTACACGGAATCATTTTCCTCTTCTTCTTCCCTAACCATTGGATTAAAATCCACTTTATGAAACTCCATCTGCCCCCTCCACTTAGTTGCAGACCACCACCTCTTCTCCCTAGCCATTTGATGATTTTTTTCTTATGTGGCATTAATCCAATGGCATAATCTCTATTTGGTTGATTTAATTTCATGAAGATTAAGGTTAATTATAGGATTAATTAGGACCACTGGATTGTATTACATGTGCAACAATATCAAACATTGATCCTAGTTGCAATTATGTTGACTTTTGGGGCTGATTTGATTAAGCCTAATTATCCCCTTAATCATGTTCTTAATTGTCCTTTTGTTGCAAATGTCATAGGTTAATTGGTTTGCTACTTAATCAAGGTCATTAGAGCATTATTAACAACTTAATTTCATCCTTATGCCGTTGATATTTTTAAAATAGCAGCCCATTTTGGATGATCTTAATTTTCCTTTGATCATGTTGAAGAATAAGACAATTAATCTTAATTAGTGCTAGTTTAAGTGTTCCTTAGTTTTAGATAACTTGCTTTAATTTAATTAAGTGTCTTCATTTGCTTATCTTACCCTTTTTGACAGGCAATTGTTATTATTTTATATGATTTTTATATCAAATTTTATTACCCTTATATGTTGTCTCAAAACCTACCATTTGTGTATAAATTTCATGAAGAAATTTGCCTAAAATTATAATCAATAGATTAAAATTCTTTGAGACACATATTCACCTTCATTTATATATATTATTCATCAAAATAAAAGGTTTATGATGAATAGGAATTTTAAGGTATTACATCATGGCAAGAGGAGAGCAGATGGAAGAAGGAGGGACTCTCAACATCATTTCTTTTATATAATCAATAGATAAGAGGCTTACTACTAACATCCATTACTTGGCTTACTACTAACATTTGTTACTTCTTGCAAAATGAGTTATAACTGCTTAAGCATGCGATCTTACAATTTAGTTTGTGTAAATGTAGAAGATGCTTTTTAGAATAGCTTTTCGGATTTGAACCTAATAATTAGAAAAAATCACGTTAGAAAAAGCTACTTACTTATACACACACCCACTAGTATTAATTATTAAATATATGAATCAGTTGAAGATATTGAATACCGAATAATAATTAATAAAAAATTTATTTTCTCAAGTCTTTTTTGGTATTGATCTTCAAGAAGAAATAAATGGTTTCTATTATAAGTTACTCAGTGATGTATTAATTACTATCTCCATCCCTAAATGTAGGAATTAACTAGTTTGTTATGCAATTGCAACTTATTTTCTTGGATATACTAATTCATTGTTTTAAATATGAGTAGATTTAGAATTTTTTTAATTTTCAGATAAAGTTAATGATTTAATCATATCTCTTTGATTTTGTTGAGATAGTTAGAAGAAACTCATAAAAAGAATTATATATATACACATCCAGTGATGAAAGGAAGAGGATTGGCACTTGGCAGGGTGATAATTAATTCCTTTGAATTAGTAAAGTGCTATAAATATTTACTCCATTTAGTCCATTGAAAGGATAAGGTCCAATTCTCCTCTGGCTCATCTATTAATAGATGATTATCATAAACATATTCAAGGTAAGTTCCTCTAACATGCATACCTTGAAACAAGTCTATAGATTTTTTCTCATGATATATACCCCTTTTATTGAGCATCCTTATCTCTGCACACTAAATTCTAATATTAAACAGTAGGGGTATATTTTTAAAAAATGTATCACAAATTCTCTACATATCAATTATAAATTAGTCATCTTAACTAATGCTGTTAAAATCGAGAGTTCTACATAGAAACGAAAAGGGGCAGTAGAAATGGAAATCATAGAAATAACACAAAACATAAAGTTTCTATTACTTAGGTCAAAATACAAAATTACGTTAAATCACTACTCAAAATTCAATGAATAACTTTATATTTAACATATATAAGTCACATATCTATAAAAAACATAAGTTTAAAAATATAAAAAGAGTTTAATAACTCCTACAACCAAGTTCCAAAATATCAAAAGAATAAAATTTAACAATTCATAAATTATATTAAGTAATTAAAATCAAACACACATCAACTTCTATGTCCTCAATGTCATTTTCTCTTGCTCTTATAATAAGTTCACTTACAAAATTTGGAATGTCAAATCATGACCATCCATAAGTTCCCCCACTTCAACTTCAATCAAGTTTTCCTCATCATAGACATCAACATCTAAGTTGTTTACATCTTCTCAATCTGATTTTCTTCACTTTCCACTACCTAATCATCATAGGATGGAAGATCATCAGAATTATATGCATGAGGGTTTTGAGTTTTCTTTTTCTTGCCCAATCTTGAATTGACCATAGCAAAAACAATATCATTCATAGTATTTTGATTTGGGGGAAATGAAAATAGTTTTTTTTTTCTTTTTTAATTTTTTGTAAAAGTAAAAACAATAAAAACATAATAAATTTTTATCATTTTTATGTTTTTACACAAAGTTTTTACTTAGTACAGTTTTTACTTGCTCTTTACACGTATCACTCTAATAAATTTTACACTAGTTTTTGAAAACAATGATCTTAACTACTCTCTTCAGTCCTTAATATAAGAGCCAAATTTCTTTTCTTTGGAGAAATTACTTAAGCTAAATAAGTTATATTAAAGTGTGTGTATGTGTGTATTGTTTTTCTTCAAATTAATACACAATATATATTATATATGATTAAGTAATTTATTTAGCCTCTTTAATATCTACAAAAACCAGTCAATGGATTCTTATATTAAGGACCAAAGGTAGTGCCATTTTTTTAATTTTACAGATTAGTTAAAAGAATTTAATATTCAGGACCAACCAAAATATATATGTGTGTATATGTATGTGCGCGTGTCTGTGTGTGTATATATTTTTCCCACACTACGTCACAGCACTTATTTATTATATATTCTTTTTACTACATGTACCAATTGATGGATTACTAAGAGGTGACAAAGGAAGTGATGGTAGGTGAAGTTGCTTGTTATTGTGCATGTGTAAGTGGACGTTAATTACAGAAGATAGCATCAGATATCAAATATTAACATCAACAAAGTAAGTAATTTGGTGGTCGCTCTCATCATTTTTAGAACTTAAATTCATATTTATAACTTGTGTAAATGCTTGAAGGAATCCAATGCTGCAAAAAGAATATTTTGCCATTTATGGCCAATGGAACTTCAACAACTACCACTCACATGCAATCATTCATTATCATGCTTTCACCATTTTGTATATAAAGTGAAATAAAAAAGCCACATTCTCGCCATCATTACCTCCCAAGACCAAAGTTTATAATTGGGACCTCCATACTAAAAGAATTTAATAAATAAACAGTTACTTTTAGCGAACCAAAGTTAGTTGACTGTGGTTAAGTCATCGATTTATATTTATTACTAAGAGTGAACTTTTCTTGTTCATACCAACATTGCTTTTGATGAGTCTCTCACAGATCCAACTTGGTTGACCCGTATAAAAAGAAAATAAAAGACAAAAGAGACATCTAGAAACTAGAGTTCAAACTTGAGCTATGTCAAAATTTATCACAGACATTCTTTTTGCGTGTGCATCTGCTATCTGAAGCTAGCCTCTTTCTCAAGGACCCCACAGGTTTGAAATAATTTGGATTCAAGTACTGCAGGAGCTCATATAGGGGGCGACCCTCAGTCCCAGACCATCAACTCTATTCACAACCCAAGATTGAAACCCTGGATGTTGTTTAAGGGATTGAGCGCCTCATCCCACTGGACCAACTCGACATTTGTAAATTTATCAGAGACATTGAGTGTTCCTATCAGCTGAGTCTTTCACCGCTGGAGATTGAAGACCACATATACTTTACTTTCCTTCTTCATGAGCTTAATTAATCTTCACGGTCCACCCAATTTCAGAACTAGTTTCAATGCTCATCACAATGATAAGCAGTGAGAGCTATTCACTATAGTGAGATCTACACAATTTAAATAAAATTTAAAAGGTCTAGATTTAAGATTTTTAACTAATGATTTTAAAATTGACAGTGAAGAAATTATCTTTATTTGAGATTTTGTTCATGTCAAAATAATCATTTTTGAGAAAAAAATAAAAGCAACAAAAATTTAATATAAACCATCCAAATTAGATCTAAATGGTCTATAATAATGAAGAGCTCTCAGTGCTCATCGTATCATGAGCTCTGAAACTGGTTCTTCCACCCAGTTTCTTCAAGAAGATCGATAGGATGACATGCTATTGATGAGTTCTATCTGTTCTTTTCAATATGCTTCAGACATCGTCATGATATTTGAAGTTTCAATATATATACCCACACACACGAATTGATTCTATTGTATCAGATTATCTGTATCATAATAACTTATCTGTGTCAGCATCCAAACTTGGTAATAAGAACCTGCAAAATGAAAACCCATGCCTTGAGAGATTCTGGACTAGTGTCCATACTTGAAACTGGTCTTGCTGATTCAAACCGTGAAACTGCAAAATGAAAAAATTTGTGAGATTGAGAAATCTAACCCTACACACACACACCACACACACACACACAGCTAGAAACAGAAAGAAACACAAGTCTGTGTGTGCGTGTGTGTGTGTATTCACAACAAAAGAAACGTGAAGATTATAGTTTATATGATGCAGGAAGTGATGAGGAGGACACTCTCAAGTAGGTTTCTCAGAGACAAATTCGCAGAACCCTTTTGGCAGACTGTCCATCTCCATTGATTCTCATCACCCCACACACACACATGTATGTATGCGTATGCGATATATGGTATAGGTCTGGATTGAGAAGAAGAGATATCATCAATCGATGAAAGGATAAAGAAAACAAATATTTTTGCTTGAATGAAATAAGAAATGATGAAGCTTTTCCTATAATTTTAGATGATTATGTCTCTCTCTCTCCCCTCTCAATCTATTGAGAGAGAGATAAGGGAGGTGGACAGAATGCCAAAATGGCTATGGAACAAGGCCTTTGAGAAACCCTAGAGAGCAAAAAGAGAGAACTGAGAAGAAAAGAGAGCTTGGTGGGCAGGTTAAGTAGGTGCGTGTGGAGAGGTAATCAAAGAGAGAAAAGTTGATATAATTGGATTTTTATGATGAGGTTTTGAATTAAGGTGGCATTTTGTGGAAACATTGTGTGTGTCTATATATATAATTATAATTTTCTCATTCTTAATATAAGATATAGTTATCTAATTTGATTAAGTTAGTTAATATAACATGTATTTATTAAAACACCTTAGTATTTTTTTCTAATTCCTTGATTCCCTTTCCTCCTAGATTATTTGTTGAAAGAGCAATTAGTAGGGATAAATTAAGAAAAGATTGATAAATATGAAAACTATGTCTTATATTTATTATCACAATCGACTTCTTAAATATGTTTTATATTAAAGAATGGAGGGAGTTTGCGTGTGTATAAAGAGAGATATATAGAAGAAATATAAAGAGCGTGAATGGAGATGTACGAGTTGTGGGGGGTATGGTGGGAGCTACCAAGCTTCTGTATGTTTTCAACACTTTGAAACTTCTCTTCTTTTCTGGTGAGAGTTCCCATGGAACATATTTTACCTGCATTCCTTTTTTAATTTCCCCCTCCTCTCAATATATACATACTCATCTACTTCTGGCTCTAGATCCTAATTAATTCGCAATAAATAATTGACTAATAAAGGACCACATAAAACACAATGTGTACTGAAAATTAGAATGGTCAAGGGTTAGTGGTTTAAATGTATTGAGATCAACTCATATCAGACTGCTCATAATAGAAATAATATTGAAATAAAAAAGCATTAACATTTATACATAAACCACATATAATCGAATAAAACAAAGTTACTAAAGTACTACAAATCAGACGTCTGGCCAAAAAAGTACAAATATAATTGAATGCCATTTTTTAAGAAAAACCATTCTTGATGTACTTGTAGTCTCTTTCAATTTTTAATCTGATGTATGTGTATTTTTCTTCCTTATTAAATATTTTAATTTTACTCTTTTTGCACTGTTAACCTCCACAACTTTGCTCCGTTGGTATTGTTAACCCTTGTACGGTTAATTGTGTTAGATAGTAAAATTAAGGGATGTACAGCCTGTTTAGATTGGCGTTTGACGCCTTAAAAGCCCAATGAGATTGAAAAAAAATCTCAGTATGGGGAAGAAAGTCTAGTTGAGAGGTGTTTGGGTGAGCTTATCTTGAAAATTGGAGTATTGGCCAAGCGTTGTAAAATGTCTCAAATGTTATTGCCTACATTTCACTCAGGGGGGAATTGGGTGATATAAAAAAATTAAAATGAAGATGATAAACAATTAAATCAAAGAGGAAGAGTTAGAAGAATACCACCAAAATGTGCACAATGGATTATAATGGTTTGGCTTTAACTTTTTGAACTACGTCCAATCCCTAGAGCGTTTCTGAGATTTTCACTATACTTCCAAGATTCTAGAAGATCTTGGCATCATAATACAGAAGTATTCTTCAATAGGACTTGCTTTCTTTTACAAGTTGTAATCTAACAACCACACTCAAGGTCTCAGCCTTGAAAATGTTTGTAAATAACTCTCTCATAGAATAAATATGTAAACAATGATGAATAATGAATATTAGAAGATATTACACAAAGAACTTATGAGCAATAAATGAGTAGAAAATTGATCGTGTGTTTGGTTGATAGCTCTATAGTGAATGCTCATCTATTTATAGTTGAACACCACTAATGACCATTGTGAGCATTCAAACTATCCATTAGAGATAAATTGGAGTCGTTTAAGAATTCGAAGTTTAGCCGCTTTCTCTTTGCTTCATGCAACATCCCTTTGGTCTACTTTGATATTTTCTTAAGGTTTGGTTGCTTTCGTCTTCACTACAACAACAACTTTGAACAAAATCCGTCTGCTCTGCGACTGCTTCTATGTGCTTTGTTTCTCCTATGCATTTAATGCTTTTGACATAGGAAATTGCTTATGAGCTTTTAGAGTTAATTCAAAATCTTAAACATCTAAAACTTATACACAAACAAGATTAGTAGCATTGAAAAGTAGTATAAGTAGTAATCAAGTATAAACAGATGTTAATCACATAAATTTGAATTCTCAGAGATGTTGTGAAATGAAGCAAAAGTAGTCACTTGAGTGTGATTTCCAGGATTACTTGAGTGAACATCTATCACTTAGAGTGCTTTTTGTAATTTAACTCGAGTGTTGACGAACTTTATCACTGGAAATGAAGTGTTGAAAGTATAGATCACTCGAGTGATTGTTAATCTTGACTTGAGTGTTAATTGTTTGAAAAAATCACTTCAGCTGTGTTAGTGACGTGAGTGCTTTTGCAAGTTGCCTTATGTCACTTGAGTGACATTGAAGCTCACTCGAGTGGACTTCTAGAAGAGAATTCGGCACTCTTGGTTCTTTAGTGAGTGACTTGCATTAAACTTGCAAGTTAATGGTCATCACTTGAGTGACATCACAACCACTCGAGTGAGATTGGTCAGACTTGCATAACCATCATAAGTGACTTGCAGTTTACTCACGAGTACTCACCTTCACTCAAGTGACATCATGCTCACTCAAGTAGACCCCTTAACAATTTCAGAAAATGAGCGAGTGGCTTGCAAAATTTTAGCAAGTGATCACCAGCACTCGAATAGTAGCTCATTCACTTGAGTGTTTTGAGCTTATCACTTGAGTTATGAAAGCTATCACTCAAGTGATGTTCCTTAAACTTCCAAAAATCTTGCGAGTGACTTGCCGATTTCCTACAAGTGATAAGGGATCACTCAAGTGCTAATATTAGCCACTTAAGTGATCTTGCATTACTCTCATTCTTTCAGCTAGTGACTTGTAAAATCACTGAAAGTTAAGGATTATCACTCGAATGCGTTATATGTCATTCGAGTGGTTATCTTAGATCACTTGAAATGAGTCCTTTGTTGATTCAAGTGTTAGTTCAAATGCATTTCCATCACTCGAGTGTCTTTAAACACAAAACTCGAGTGACTTGAATCATCAAGTTCCTAATGTTTTACAAGGTTTGTTATCATCAAAACAAAAATCGAGAACTAACATTGCACCTTCTCTCTTCTTTCATCATCTTCTTAGCTTGATCTCAGTAGCTCTCCTCTCCTCTCGACACAGGAAACAATGTTGGGGCAGGCAAGCTCGAGAGCACTCTTGGCATGGACGATGGCATCGAAGTCGTCGTTGGGGAGGGAGAGCCGATGTCGGCATCGCGCTATGCTTTGTTGAAGGAAGTGGAGGAGATGAAGACAGAGGTGTCACAGCTGTTGGAGAGGCAGTCATGGAAGAGTTGGGGACAGAGGCATCACAAACTACGATTTTCCATTGATATTTGTATGAATCCAATTTCTAGTTTTGGATTATCCTTACATGAATGAATTTTCCAAAATATTGTGGCTTGACGCCCCAGCCCATTATCTGTGGATGATAAGATGAGAAGAAGTGGAACGAGTGTACTTATATGTGGTCTTGGGCTTTGCACGTGCCATAGGTCACTAGCTAATCATCTCTCTCTCTTTTTTTTTTTTTAGGGAAACTTTTAAAAAATAAAAATCAACTATAAAAAATAACGAGGTGGCTGGCCACAACCAGGGATGGTGGTGTTAAGGGTGCCCCCAAAATTATAGAATATGACCCAAAGATGGGGGGTGTTAGGGGTGCCCCCAAAATTATAGAATATGACCCAAAGTTTTAAGAAATTCTCTTTCACTTTATAGGACTAAAATATAGTTTTATGAATATTTGGGTTCTATACCCCCCCAAAAAAAAATTGTCATTCTCGGTTCTACTTTTGGCAACAATGAATCCTTTAATCATTGTCATGGGCTGAAAAATAATATACATAATATTCAATAAGATTCATGCATTTTTTAGTCTTTTTTTTTTATCTCAATTAACTTTTAAAATAATAATCTAAATATGTTTTAGTTTGGAAAAAAGGTCACTTCTGTCACTGTCAATTTAAACACAAATCACATTTACAATAAGACTTTTATCCTATCTTATTTCTGCAAAAATTATAGAAAATAAATTACTTCTCTTATGTTAACCCAAACGGACCCAACAAGGGGAGAAAAAATAGAGATATCAAATTATTGATCAAAGGAAAACCATAAGAGGGGACCTCCAACTTGAAATGGATGACCTTCGAGATTATGCGCTGGAAATTATGGGAGGCTAGAAACAAATTGCTGTGTTGTCATGAAATTTTACAAGCTTATATCGCCTAAGTTAATGAGGTCAATTCGCTAAGTGATCACATACCACTCATGCTGTTGAGTTTCATAAGCAGTTAAAATTAGGCTAATCTGTTAGTTTTCATTCTGTCGTTTGTATTACACCATGTACAAATCCCATGCATGTACATAATTTTCTGCTAATATATCCATCTTTCACTCAAAAAAAAAAAAAAATAGGGGAACTGTTGTAGACCATTTATAGTAATATGGATATAGACAGATTGATTTTTTTTACCTTTGCTTTTTTTTTTTTCTTTCCAAAAATATATTTTAATGTATACATAATGTAATATAAAGATAATCTCTTAACTATCATTCTTTTAAAAAAAGGATTTTTTAATTAAAAAAAAATCATTTGAAAATATTAAATCTAGAGAATTGAAATTCTATTTAAATTATGTAGATCTCCCCTGATTGAATAGCTCTTGCCAATTTGTCACTAGCATTGAAACTGGTTCTCAAGTGGGGAGGTTGTTTTCAATATTTAAACACATAAACTAAATCACCTGACAATGATCTTATAGTTGTAGGCTGAAAAGAATATAAAATTCAAACCAGCCAATCCTTCAATACCAGCCAAGGGACTTTGGGTTCTTTTTTAAGTGAAGGCAATCCGGCTATTGCTTAGCATCTTCCCCCCGGCGCTGGTTTTGCGTTGATAACAAAAAGAGGGTTATTGGGCAAATAAATAAGACTTTGGGGGCACTTCGGCAATTACCAACTAAAGACAAATTCTCAATAACTCACTTGTGAAACTCGGATAACTCAATTAAGAATAAGGTTACTTTCTTAAAAGCTCCTTGGGCCACCCGGCAGTAGCCGTTGCTTTTTCTGATATTCGAGCAATTGACTAATCTAGGTTGAGATTGTATAATACCTCTTCCTAACCCCTTGTTATTGGGTTCAATTGGTGGGGGTCGGTCTTTCTCACCTTTAGGGGGGGAGATTGATCCCTGCATTAGTTAAGGGGCTGGGGAAGACATCATAAGGGTCTAGGAAACAGTGGTAACGCTGGTAGAGGTGGAGACATGTACACTTTCTGGCCAGTATCTCCTGTGGACTGGGCTCCAAACGCCCTGCCTTTAGACTGTGGGTGAGCCCGACTCATTTCCTAAAATTTTTATATATATAAAAAATACCTCTTCCTAAAATTTTTTTAACAAGGTGCGATTTAAATTCATCTCACCTATTTTATGATTTAGTTGATCCATCATTAAACCTAATCCCCCTCAGTTCAATAGGTTACTTCTCAATTATAAATTTCGAATAATCATTTGTGAAAAATATGTAAGCCATGAGTCTGTCGAACAATAGGTAAGTCTTGTATAACCCAAATATTCCTTTAATTCCAACTTTAAATTAGTGAAAACAAAGACTAGTATGTGTGTGTGTGTGTGTGTGTGCATAGCTTCAGTTGCGAATTCCAACTCATTTTTTTTTTAAAAAAAAAAATCTAAACAAATGTCAGTCTTTTAATAAAAGTTCAATAATTAGATGTGATCAGCAATTGAAATAAATGGCTTAACAAGATCTTGATTATCACCTCTCCAAAAAGAATTATCTCTTTTCTTTTTCCATATTTTTCTTGTATGTCATTTAAATACTGAGTACTATATAAACTTGTACTGGCAGTTCGGCCCTGTCTAATCTCCTTTCAAATGCATTTATAATATATTAAGAATATTGGAATAACGATATTCAATATAGTTTGAATTAATCCCTTTAATTTTATGTTCAAATCCAATTATCGATGATTTTTCAAAATTATGTTGTACATATTGAGATGCGACCTGCCTTAAAAAACAAGAGTTTTGTCCATGTTTTATTCAAACGTTAACTTAATCGAAATTACAAAGGAATGACTTTCTAAAACCTTCAACTTTTCATATTTTTAAGCACAAAATAAAAAAAGAAATAAGAGAACAGGGCTTCCTTTTGAGGAGAGAAAGGTGATGTATGAATTAAAGTGTTGTGCTTTTGAGCAGAAGATGCTGAGAACCGCTGTCTCTGTCTGCCACTCACCCTTGTCAACTCTTTTTTTTCCCCACCAAAAAAAAAAAAAACTTCAAACTGCCATGACCCCGAAAAAATTAAGAAAAATATTTTTACAGTCCTATCTCCAGAGTAGAGAGAATGTTTATCTTGATTGTATTTATAAGTCACGTTATTAATTTTTTCAAATGAATGTACAATTTTACCTTTCATTTATTGCCATATCGGCTTTGTCTTTATGGGGGACATTATATATTAAATAGGGATAAAGTTAGAAATTGTTCTTAGTAAATTTTTAGATAGAGTGAATGAGGTTTAAAATTTTTTTTGGGTTTGTGTGAAACATGTTGGAAGAGACTTATAAATAAGATTAGAGAAATAGGTGAAAAAAATATCCCAATTTTTAATTTTTATTAATCAAGAGGACCCGAATTTGAGTATTGATACATTGATCTATATATGTAATCATGCTGAATACTAATACTTTCTCTGCATAAAAAACAGATAAGTTCCTTCTATCCAATAACATACACATTTATCGATTTTCCCAAAAATTTCAAAGCAATGAATAAAAAACTCCTATAGTCTTATTTACAAGGCAGATCCTTTTATCTATTTATCAATCATATCATTAATTTTTTCATAAGAATTATAATACTAGGCCTTTTCATAATGTTTCACACGAATTAAAAAACACTTTAAACTTCATTAAATTTGTCATAAAATTCAACAACTTTCCAATTATATTCCTATCTAATATACATTTTACCTTATGAAAATAAAGTCAACTAATGATAAATGAAGGAAAAAAAATACATTATATGATAAATTTAATAATTTCATAGTTGATTTTATTTTAGCGTACAGAATTTGATTTAGTTTCACAATCCTAAACAATTGGCAGCTTTTTACAACATTTTGCGCGCCACTAAACGTATGAAAATTGAGACAGACTTAAGAAGGCTCATTTGAAAATATCTTTAAAGATTAAGTTTCCAAATCCAAAATAGAAAATGCCATAATCACAATAGTTCCCAAAGATGAATAGGAAGCGGATCAAACGCCCAACATTTTTCTTAGCCCATTTCAACTATTCATGTTCTCTCGTCTCTCCCTTTATATAATTTGTTACTAGTTTATGTTTTTGGAACTCATTAAATATAATATTATTGTATTTGAAATTTATTCATCATAAATTTGGTTTGATAATAATATAGAAGCTACAAAAATCATAAATTAAAATTAAAATTTATTTATTTTTTTAGCCTTGAAAATAATTACAATTTTCAAAATCCTTATCAATAAGTATTTATTTCCATTTCCCTAATTCTCTCAATAATAAATTTTGGGCGCCTCAATAATAATTACAAGTTTTAATTTGACCTAACAATTTCATGGTAGAAAGTGTCAGGAAGTTTTCTTGAATCAATTTTGTGTCGAAAATGTTTAAAAATGAGTAAAGACGCTAACTATTAAAAATTAATGTGGCCTATTTAAAAGCAAATGTTGACTATTAACTTTTTAAATAGTTAGGTTTGATATTACTCTTTTTTAAAGAGTTTGGAGAAAATAGGACCTTTAACCCTATTTTTAAACACAACCATGTAAAAAGATGCATACCAAATATTAAGGATAAAATATACTAAACTAATTTGTATCTTCATCACTTGTTATTTTTCAACTAAAGCATTATGCAAGCATAATAATTTAAGATCTAGGCTCTTCCTCGTGAATGTTGACAATTGGTAATAGACTTTCTACATAAAATAAAACATAATCAACACCACAACCTATCAAGAAAGTATCAATCTTAAATTGTGTAGTAGCTAAATTGAGAAAAATATGAGTTGCTATTATCTATCTTTATCCAACTCCTTTTCTTACCAAATGCATCCACACCCTCCTCCATCACCCCAAAATGAAATTCATAGAATCACATCTTCCCGCCCCAATGTAACGAACTAAAACAAGCTTCTTGTCATGCACAATAACTTTTAAAACAAGTGAATTCAAGTCTAAAATAGCACTGGCATCAATTTAAACCATTCCATTGCTATGTTAAATGAAACTATTCCATCCCTCTTCGCACTTAACTTCGACACATGCCAAAATATGGATCCATTAACAGAGGCAATATTTGTTCACGCTCCATATTCCTAAATTCTGTATTCCTCTAAGAATCTGTGTGCTCAACGAATACACTTCCACCCACGTAATCACACCACGACGCGTATATATTTTCACTATCGTATAATCATTAAGAATAGACCTAAACCCAAATTCAAAATAGAAAATGCCATAATACTCATTATGAATAATTCCATAAGAAAAGATGAGAAGTACCCAAAGGCCAATAGGAAGCGGATCGAATACGGGTCAATCCGTTGCAGGAACCAATGATCTCAGCACAGATCAAGTTACTCATGGAAGGTGGCTTGTGAACCTCAAAGGATCGCATCTCAGAATCGAACACAAATAAGTTCAAAGAATCAGCACCCCATTTGAAAAGAAGACAATGGTTTTGATTACTGAAGTGGTGGAGGTTGTCTGCGACGAAAGATGGAGACTTGACGAGATTTGTCTAATGTTTGCTGACGCATTGGAATCGGTTTAGGAAATTACCTCATATCCCTTACTTATTTAAAACAGAAAAATTGAATATTATTTGCTCTATCAATTAATTCTTTAGGAATTACTGTACAACTTTGTGCTCTGGTTGATTTATCTCCAAACATTAATTAAGGATAAAATATACAATAATACTCGTAATGTGTATTTCCAAGGCTTGTTATTTTTCACCTAAAGCTGTTGATATAGGAGGCGTAAAACAATGCTGGGGTAGAGGATAGAGAGGTTTTGCATTATATATATATATATATAACCCAACTATGATCATAGTCTACAAAAAATAAAAGGAAAAATAACTTTTCAGTTACCTATGCTTTCCCTAAATTTTTAATTTATTACTTACACCTTTTCTCTCCATTTAGATTCAATCATTTAACTTTACTTATTTGCACCATGAATTATGTAGAGGAGGCTAACAATGTCAATAGAGGGGAAAGTGTATAAATACCAAATTTTTAATTTAAGGAAAAGCATAGGTACCTAAAAAACAGTTTTCCTTTTTAATAAATGAAATCTTGACATTCTCATTTCTCATGGTAACAATAATCAATATATCTTCTAATCAATCTTATTTATAAAAGGGTAAAGGAATTTTGGGGTTGTAATCAACCCCTAAAGTATTTATGGGTGCAATTTCGGCTCTAAAGTATTTAAATTGGTTCAATCTCACCCCTATGCTAACAGTCATGAAAACAGACGTTGTTCCCCTGCCACACGGACAATTTATGTTAACAATAATGACAGGTAATTAAATACAAATGTCACCTGTGGGTGTTTTCTTAAAAACTCACCCATTTGAATAGTGTTTAGGGTTTGTGCTTGAAGCTGGTGGATTCAAAAATCCACTACGATTGGATTTGTGTCGGATTTAGAGCAAGTCTTGAACAATTAAGCTCTAATATAAGGGCCTATTTTTCATGATACGAAACTGGAAGAGGTCTTCGCTCTCCAAATTTCTTCTTTTGCATCTTCCCATATGGCTTCCCAGCCTCCATCTCCTGGATCTTACAAACCTGAAACACTATTCAGAAGGGTTTTTTTCCCCAAAAAAAAGGTTGGGATTTTGATTTAATTAGGCGTCATTATTGTTAAAATAAATTGTCTGTGTCGGGGAGATAACGTGTTAAAAAAGCTGTTAGCATAGGGGTGAAATTGAACTAATTTAATTACTTTAAGGTCAAAATTGCACCCATTAATACTTTTGGGTGCTGATTGGACCACTAAAATTAGTTCGGGGTACTAAAATTATTGGTATAGTTAAGCGTAATCCATACACCAACAATTACGTTATTATATATTCACATGTGAAAGAAAAGAGAATCATTTAATATTTATATATAGACCTCCCCATGAATATTGGGGATTATTGGTACAAGACTTTCTACATGAAATGTAACATAAGCAACTCGATAGAGTTACTAGATAGTTGAAATACCAGAGAGATTGGACACATAGGGACTGTTTGTCACGTTAGAAAATATAGCACTAACAGTAGACAGAGAAATATAGCAATATTCCTCTCTATATTCAGATTATAATATTCTCAGCAAAACTTCACAGTCATCAGCTGTAGTGATTACACAGAAGAATCATAAAATTAAAGTCACAGAAAAGTAGATAGGAGCAGAAGGAAATGCAGACATAAGGGAGAGAGGGGAAGATACAGCAGCAGATATCACATAAGGAAGAGAATCTCCAATCCCTCTAACTGTATTTTTCGTTTTATACTAAGCTTCCTCACACAATTCCCGTAGCTTCCCGGGCTTTCTTATGATCCTTTCACTCATTCTTAGTCCCAGGCCATGGTTTGGGCCTCCTCTTTCCACTAATCCTGAGCCCACTTCAATTGACATTGTTACACTGTTCTTCTTCCAACTTCATTGGTTACCACCAGATGCATCCACACCCTCCTCCATAACCCAAAAATCAACTGAAGATCCCCCCAATTGAAACAAAATAAAACAAGTTTCTTGTCATGCACATAAACATTTAAAGCTGGTGAAAAAAATATCTAAAGGAGACTCTAGTGGCATCCACGTAAACAATTCTTTTACTATATCAAATGAAACTATTCCTTCCTTCTTTCCTTTGTCCCACGCTTGCCAAAAGATAAATCCATTAGCAGAGGCAAAATACTTGCACATCCTTTATGTTCCCAAATTCTATCTCCTTCCAAGAATTTGTGCTCAACGAATACACTTCCACCTGCTTAATCTCATAACTAGAGATCAAAATTTTCACCATCTTGTAATCATTAACAATAGGAAAGCATCCCAATCCAAAAATGAATTCGCCATTCTTGACATAAAAAATAACTTCGGCAACATGTTTCACCTCTTTAATAGTTGGATTCCATAAGAAAAGAGAAGCCCTCAAGTACGCATGGAAAACGCATCGAACACAGATCAGGCCGTTGCAGGAACCAACGATCAAAGCATTGCACAAGTTACCGATGTAAGATGGCTTCTGAATGTTATGGGCTCGCATCTTAAAATGACGTATAGCGGTTTTTTAAACCACTACAAATGCCAATAGTAGCTGATGGTCAAACCACTATAAAAACAAATGTTGCAAGTGTTTTTTTAGCAGTAGAGAGAACCACAACGCATGTCATAATAACTACTACTTTTTTTTTTTGTTGCCCATCCGGTATCTAGAACTTCGCCTTGACTAATCCAGATTGACCCACATCACGCACCTAGCTATGGCTATGGTGGGTGAGTCTCCTAACGAAGCTTTTCTGCATTTATAAGGCTCGAACTTAAGACTTTGTTTAAGCAATATACAAGCCGTTTACCATTTGTGCCAACCTCCATTGGTAATAATGTAACGCTCCCTTATATAAGTTCCAACTGTAACGCTCCCTTATATCTCCCAATCATTATCAGAGTTAATACACAAAAGAGCGTATGGATCTGGTTTGGATGAATGAGTAACTGATAATTTAAATAAAACATAACTTGATAATGATTAAAAACTTAATCCTTTTGGGATAATTAAATATATATACATTCATCCCAATAAATTTACAATGCAAAAAGAACTCTTCCTCTGAGTTCACCTTCTTTAGCGCCTCCGTCTATAGCACCGCTTTCCTCTTCTGTCCTGATCTACTATCTGTACTTTTATCAGTATCTGGGATCCAAGATTGAATCCCAGGGGAACAGGTTAATCTCTATTAATTACATAAATGTATGAAATCAAATTATCATCACTCAGGAAATAGTTTAACATTTAGTATCAAAGCACAACAACAATCAATAGTATGTCATACTTGTAATGTTAACTGTGAATACGCAGGACCAGACAAGTCCCGAATTCCATAGTGCTTGGAAAGTAAACATAGAACCTAACTGGTTCTGAATTCCTCTACCCGAGGAAAATATAAACGCAGAACCTACCTGGTTCCGAATTCCTTAGTACACAAGAGAAATACATGTAATTGGCCAAACAACAAAATATATAAATGTAATCAACTGTGTGTGCAAGACACAAATCCATGAACATGACAATTACATATAAATATACACATGTTAGAGAGTTAGAGTTACCACCTGTTAATCTTTCCGACAAAGCACCCTCCGTATGATTCTTTTCAATTTGTTTGACCTTCAAGCTTGGGCAATTGCCACTTCCTATAAATAACATTTATGGAGAATGGGTCATTAACCGATTTAATCTTAATAACATAATTAAGATTTAGTTTCTCTAGACCCACCCTAAAATGTCTTTCCCTTAATATTCTTATAGCTAAGGATGTATACTTATTAGGGACTTATTTAACTAAACACTATCCACTATAGAATAACATCATCTCAGCCATTTCACCTTTCAATTTATCCATAGGAACCATTACTTTGAAGGCTAAACACAATTAGCAACTTATGTGACCATTTTAAGACTTATCAGAAACTGACCTTTAATTCCCACAAGTATTTGAAAAATTCATAAATTGGTCTATGTAACTCCGAATGGAGTGATTCCAATTTCTATTTATTCCTTGATAAGTCTATTTTCATAAATTAAAATCACCAAGTTGATTTATGGTTGAGAAAAATTCCCAAATTTCAAAAACTTAAGCTCTGTCCAGAATTCTTCAAAAATTGTGGCTTATCAATCAAAATCCATAACTTATCGTACAGAGCTCAGAAAATTACCCGTTATGCATCAAATTAAAGCTCTGGAAGTCCTCTAACTAACTGGAAATTTTCATAATTTCATCTTACTCCAGTCATTCCTAGTTTTGAAAAACGTTAGGACTGTCCAGTTTTGGTTCCCAGACGCAGGGTCATTTTGTAAGAATTATTTCTCACTGACTAAAGCTATGCATGTCATCTATCGTCATGAAAATTTTCATAATTTTTAAAATTCTTTTACTTGTTCAAAAATGCAACGTCATATGTATACCTCCAGACTGACACTAAAATGTCTTCAAACTTATAGCTCAACTTCCAAAAATCATAACTAGAGATACAGACCTTCGTTTTGGGTGTTCAAAAGTTCAACTTCAAGATTAAGGAGATTACTATCTCATGTAAAATTTTCAGAGAAAAACACAACTTATAACCCACGAAAACGACATCCACAAGATGCTCTGCTTTCGGATCCATGTGCAAAGTTGAAAACAATGACATGCAACATCATTTTATGGCTTAGATCTTTCAGAAATCAGACCCAATGTTCATATGGCATACATGCATGACCTTATGAACCCTTAATCATCACATGCAAGAAGGTAAAGGAAGTTATTGCTGCCTACCTTGATCTTCCTTGCTGCACTTCAAGTTGATTGATGAAGGGATAAGGTGTGTATATGTTCCACGGTTGGAACAAGAAGAGGAGTGGAGGAGTTTGCTTGAGAGAAAGTTAGTTTGTGTTTAGGGAGGAGGAACCGTGGGCTAGAGGAAACAATTAGAGCATTGGAGAAATGGTGGTGGGTGTGTGTGTGTGTTCAGCCGTGGAGATTAATTAGGAGGAGGAGTGAATGTTTTGTGTTGTGTGAGAGTGTATGCAGATTGAAGAATGTGTGTGTGTGTTCGTGAATTGAGGGAAAAAGATAAAAAGAGTGTGTGAGGTGTCCAAGTGCATGTGTGCCATTTGTCAAGCAAGGGAAAAAAGAAGGGACATGTGTGTATGTGTTTGTGTGTCCTTGTGTTCTAATTTGCTTATTATTCTAATGCCTATTGCTACTGTACAAATGCTCTGTCAAAGGAAGTCAGTAGTGTTGCATATGATTAAGTGATGTGTAACTTGCACATGCACATGTTTATATATATGAATATTCACTTCCCACACTTATATACATTTTCCTATTTAATTGCAACACTAAATAAGTGATGGAAATTGATCCTTATTTTCATTTAACAATTTTTCTTTCACAATTTATTTCCTTGGACCATAAAATATAGTCTCCCAAAATATTTAAGCCAAAATTTATTTCCTAACTAATCATCCTTGATTTTGGGAAAATATGCCTTAAATTCCAAATATTAACTTTAAAATTCATTAAGGCCAATTTACCACAATTTATCCCATATTATAATTTAATCCTCAAATTCCATATTTTAGGATGTTACAAATAACTACTACTATAGTTGTAGCAATAGGTCTAACCCTCTATAAGATGCGTACGAAGATTACACATTATATATAGAAGCATTTTTTCGCGGTTAGAAAATCACTAAAAATGTCAATTCAATATGGGGGATTACATTTTTTTTTTGGGAGTGATTCACCAACCAACCGCTATAAATGTTGGTGCCAAATGTTTTGCCAAAATTTTGGTGTGACAGGAAATTAAAATTGAAAATTTGGCGCCAACATTTGTAGCAGTTACTACTACTTAATTTCAGAAATTTTTACATATATATGGCGCCAAAAGTTTGTAGCGGTTTAAGAACTGCTACTAATATTTATATGAATTTTAATTTAACTTTGTATTAGCAGCTAATATTTCATATTTTTTTTAAAAAATCCTTAATAATATTTTCAATCTATTGTTTCAATAGTATTTTGAATATTTTATCATTTAACTAACAATTTAAATAATAGTAATTATTATTTGAGGAGAAGATTAAATTAAATTAGATAAATATGAATATTATGTATGAATATTGAGAATGTGTAGGTAATAAAGATTTAGGTTCTCCACTAGCTTATGAAATTGAAGGTGAAGATGTTGTTTGGTTATGGAAGGAATGTTGAAAAAGTAGTCGAAGGAACCTTCAATATCTGTATAAAGAAGAAAATAATTAGTATGAGTATTATATGAAGAAGCAAAGTAAAATAAAATGATTAAATGAAATATTTGAGAGAAAAATTTACCATCTTTTGCTCAGCCCTTCATCAGCAGGTGAGGGAAAAAAATGAACAAGGAGAAGGGTGGGAAGAATTGGAAAATAATAAGAAATCAGGTGTTGTAGGGTATTTATAGGGATCGACATGGCGCTTGTAGTGGTTAAGGTAATAGTTTTTGTAGCGATTTCTATTATCACTACAAATATTAATTGGATTTTTAAAAAAAATAAAAATTGAGCTACAAAACAAAAATTTTAATTTTTTTAATCATTCTTCGTCGTCATCTCCACAAAAAATGTGTGGAGAAAATGTTATTGTTGAGTATATTATTTTGTACAAAAATTATATTTAAATTATGTGATAAGAAAGTGTATTTATAAAAACGTATCGAACTATAGGTAAATTGTCACCGTCTTCGGGGAAGAAGTTCTCAGAAGTAGCAGGCTGGAATGACTCACTCTCGTAAGCGATGTTATCACCATCACTCATGTTGTGAAAGTCTCGAGGTTATAAGTGAATCATCATATTCCAATTCTTGTGCCTCTCATCCTCAACATAATAAACCTAATGTGCCCCTAAGACAAGAGTATATGGCTCACCGTCTTCAAATTGACCTATGTGAATTGGCAGGGAAAATTTCAATGATGTGATGCCTAATTCATCAGTTGTGAGTTCACGAGAAGTTTTTGTATTTGCCTGCAAACACTTGAGGAGCGTCATGGTGAAATGACTTTAGTTATTTAGTTCGATGACATCAACAAGATTTCCATAATAAGGAACGTCTTCGAACTACATATTCCTATCACTGCTCCTTGCATAACTCTTTGTCTAAAAGGTGCCACAAACACCCGCATTTTGAGTTATCAATCATTGATCTCATAAAACCATACAAAACTTGAAACCATTGACATTGTGTGTTGTGAACCTTGTTGCATAATAATAAAAAATTGCAAGCTGGATACACCTTCCTAGTATGCACATTCCATCAAAATAATGTTTCCAACCCAGGAAAATCACTTATCGTCCACATCAAGGTTGCATGCAAGTTGAACAGTGTCTTCTTGTATGCATTATATGTCTCGATGTTGACATTCCACAACTTTAGCAATTCTTGAAGAAGCGATTGGAGATATACATCAATGTCATTACCCAATGCCTTTTTTCCTACAACGATCATAGATAAAATGAAGGAGCTCTGTTTCACACACATCCAAGAGGCAAGTTATATGACATTAAGACTACCAGCAGCATCCTTCAAGAGATCGACGACCACCAATTTAGTCTAACGATTATGTGTGTTCATTTTTGGTTTCTCAAATTGAACCAACACATAGAGCAAAATGTTCCTATTCTATCGATCAATTTATTTCATATGCATCTATTTATGCTAATCATCTTACTTTTCTATCTTTCATTGATACAATATCTAAACCTACTACTCACAAGGAGGCAATTATTAATCCTGAGTGGGTTAAGGGTATGAAGGTGGAAATGCAAGCTCCAATATATTTATGGAATCTTTATCAAATGGATGTGTATAATGCGTTCTTGCTGGGAAATCTCCATGAGGAGGTACATATGAGAATACCTAAAGGTTTCAAAGGTAATGGGGAGCACATGGTTTGTAAACTAAATAAGTCTCTTTATAGGCTTAAACAAGCCTCCCACTGGTGGAATCATAAATTGACTGAATCTCTTATTAAGGGTGGTTTCACCCAAAGTAAGAATGACTATTCATTGTTTGCTATGAATTAGCATGATGTCATAGTTTTAGTTCTGATATATTTTGATTTATTGATAACTGGAAGTTTTGAGGAAGGAATTGAATATGTTAAGGAGTTACTGCATAGTAACTTTAAAATTAAAGATTTATGATTAATGAGATATTTTCTTGGTATAGAAGTAGCTAAGTCAAAATCTGGAATTGTTTTGTCTCAACAAAAATTTGTGTTGGATTTATTGTTTGAAATGGGAGTGAGTGGATGTAAGCCACTGAGAATTCCTATGCCTCCGAATATGAAGTTAATGGCTTTTCAAAAGGGAAAGGATAGTGTGCAGAATCTATGTACAACACCTAAAAGATATCGTCGATTAGCTGGTAAGTTAATTTATTTGACCGTAACTAGGCCTAATATTTGTTTTTTGTGCATAGAAATTGAGCCAATTTATGCAGACGCCAACTAAAGCACATATGGCAGCGGCCAAAAATGTTGAGATATTTGAAAGGGACTGTTGGGCTTAGGATCCTTCAGCTCTCAAGGAAGCCTTGAGTTAGAGTGTTTCTGTGATTCAGATTGGGCATCATTTGGGATTACACTGTGATGTGTTTCAGGTTATTTATTGAAGTTTGTAGGGTCACTCGTGATGCGGAAAACAAAGAAATAGAATATAGTTTCAAAGTCTTCTACAGAGGAAGAGCATAGGGCGCTTAGCATGTCTATTTCAGAGATAGTTTAGGGACTTGGGCTGCTTCAAGACTTGAAGATATCTCATCCGAAACCAGCATTAGTCGATTGTCACAGCATTGTAGCAATTCTCATATCAACTAGTCCAATTTTCCACAAAAGAACCAAGCACATTAAGGTTGATTGCCATTTTGTTCGTGACAAATGGTAAGAGAAGATGATCAACCTTAAACATGTTAGATCCAATGAGCAAGAGGTTGATTTATTAACCAAATGAGTCTCAGGATACATACAATGCAAGTTAAGTAAGTTAGAGATTATTGATATATTTGCCCCAAACTAAAGGGGGAATGTTAGAGATAGAAATGTAAAATGTAATAAGTAATTAGGTTTGTTACAATTACTTGTTATAATGTTTGTTATTTTAGTTATTTAGTTGGTTGTACTTCTGAGTACATATATAAATAGGCTAATTATATTGTATGTTGATATTGTATATAGAAAACAGTGTGATTGTTTTATATGATCAAAGAAGAGAATTTTTCTCCACTTTTGTTGTGTTCTTATCATTGGGTTATCCGATTGTAATAATTCAACACTTCTTCTCCTTCTTTATCAAGGGGGAGCATGGGGAGAACAAATTACTCAGGTTAAGCCGATTAGGGGTTGTCATATGCAGCAGTCGATTTTATGAAACAGAAGCTTCGCGTGCTAATATGGACATGGACACTGCAGTGAGAAAAACAAAAGACGATACACACACACACGATAAAATAAGAATTTTCTTTTATAAAGCGATAATACAAGATTAAGAAGATCATTGCTAAAATATTTTCTTAAAAAAAAATTAGTTAAAAAGTTTTATATCTTTTATTTTGATTTGATGATTGAAAAGAAACGATTTTTTAATGTTAATTTACTTGTAAATGGAATTTGTGATAGGAAAATTTCAAGAAAACACTACTTAAACTTTAAAATCTTAAATATGTGATTTAACGATAAAATGAGTTGTCAATGTTTTACTATTTTTGTTAATCTCATTACTATTGTTGTCAACAAGATTTTGAAGTTCAACTCGTATTTGTTTTCCCATTTGAGATTCATAATTAAATTAAATAATCAATTTAATATACTTTTAATAAAGACATCATCAATATTTTTGTGAAGATATGAATGAATCATTTTGAATTTTAAAAGTTTAAATTACCACAACCTTTTGCTAGGCCAAATAAATGGCATCACCTTTATCAAAGACCAAGAGCAATTTGAAGTTTGGCTTGTACCCGGGAAAAAAAATTTCTGGTGTAATAATTAAAAGGGTTAAGGACACCCAACAAAACCAACTATGGGGTAAGGAGCACCCAAAACAATAAACTAATAAGTGGACCTTAAATGCCAAACAACTCTGGAAAACCTAAAATTGGCACAAAACCGTTACATGGACTGCAAACGGCGTCAGATGCAATTTGATTGAGGAAATAATTTGCCACACAATACTCCACGTGGCCTCTGAGTCATCCTAAACGAAAAAGATGAAGGGAAAAACACATCTGGACATGGACATGGAGAATCGAAGAAGCATTTAGGGCTGCACTCTATTTGGGGGAAAAAGGAGGGTCGGGAGACGGAGATCGTCGCTAAGGAACACATCATCATCAATGGTAAAAAAGGTCTTGAATGGCATCATCTACGACATCGTCAAGTGGCAGATGCAGGCGGAGGGTGGTGCTGCTTCGACAACTGAGTCGCGAGGAGGAGTATGAACCTTTGAGGAGGTATTGCAATCACAGAATGTTGGCGTCGAGATGGACGGCTTGGACTGACGGCAACCTAGGTCGAAGGTTCCATGGCTGCCCATTGTACAACCAAGTAAGCAACCCAAGTCGGAGGTTCTATGACTTTTGATCCCTTGCTTATTCTTTGTACAATTGTCTCAGAGTGTTTGTTTATAATTGTGCTTTGTTTCTGTTAGCACTATGTATATGTCATTGTTTGCTATTGTTGTTGCTACCTCTGATTGAACATTGGTTCATGTTTTTCCAGTAGTATGGAAGAACAAAAAATGAAAAATGCTTCATTTCATAAATAGTTACTCAAAGTGCTTCTTATCAGCCATTTGAAACATCATACAAGTTCAGCCTTCACAATTTACACTTTTAACAGTATAAAGTGAGCTAGAAACACACATTGTGGTTGGCACAAGATATAGACAGTGTTATGTTATACTAGTAGTTTAGTAAAATAAGAAAAAAAAATTATAAATCAATGTACCAATATAAAAACATAAAGAGTAAGAAACAAAAAAGGTGATCTCAATTGCTGTAACATTTATTTCAATTTTTTGTATATTAGTTATGTATTGTATTTCTTGTACCTTTATTTTTTGTAACCCAATTTTTGAACACAGGATGGGGCATGTGGATTCTTCGTTTGGCATGATAACGAGTTCGGAGAGTGGGCAAATACTGTGATTAAGGAGCTTTTAGACGACATAGACAAATTATATGATGAAAATTGCAATCTCCGAAAAGTAAAGCATGGGTAGAGACTTGGTGAAGAGATTGATGCAATACATGGTGAATTGAGGAAGCTTAAATGCAGAAATGCGTTGTATGATGGAGAACTTAGGAAGGGGAAAAACAAGTTTAAAGTAGCAATGACATTGTTATGTTTTACATGTGTTTGGTTGTGTGTATTGTATGTAAAGATGAAATTGGTATGTGTAATTTAGTTGTGGTTTAAAATAGGTAGTTATGTAGGTGTAGTATGGAATACATATTTGTATCTCCTGTTGGAAGCTGTGGGAGGTTAGGAATAGAAGAGTTTTTGGTGAAGCAATATTCTCATCTGAGGGGATTTTTGTTCCTCTAGGTGCAACATTACTGGAGTAACAGAAACGTTACTGGAGTAACATTTTACCCAAAACATAGAAGGTGAATGATATCACAATCTTTGCAATTTGTTAAAATGAACCATGGAGTAGGCCTAATATGCAACAAAGATATATAATTCAATGAAACTAAAGTGCATAACATATAAATTCAAAACAAAATGAAGACCAATCTAAGCAGCACAAAAATAAAACGAATTACAGAAAATGTAAAACATAAAATGTCTAAAAACCCTATCTAAAACTGATGCTGCTTCATTTCTTCAGAAACTCGGAATTCTCTTTGTCTCCCCGTTTGTCATCAGCAAACGAGGGTGGAATGGTGAGAGGAGGAGGAGGAGGAACATGTTGATGGGAGGAGGATAGTAAAGAGGGAATATGAGCTGAAGATGGAACTGAAGGTGGAAGAGAAGGTGCAGAGTAAGGAATGATATCTAGAATGGGAGAAGTTTGAGCAACTGAGGGTGATGAAGGATTAGGAACAGGAGAAGATACAATGGGAGAAGATCTGAGAGGAGAATGTTGAGCACGAGAAGAGGGTGATGGGTGTGTTGTGGTTGGAGGAATGACTCCTGTAGGACCAGCAGCTGATTGAGGCGGCAGAAACTTGGATATCTTTGTATCCAGTAGCAGGTAGAGATTGGCCATGTTTTCAAAGCGACTACTAAAGTCCACAAAATGTCCAGATACATTTTCAACTTTTTCAGCCAATGTGGCAAACTTCTTGTTTTGGGCATTGAGAACCTCAACTATCTTGTTGTGACTAGAAGTCAATTTGCCAATTTCGGACTCAAGTTTGGTTGACAATTCATGATACTGAGCAGTCATAGTGGTTTGAAGAGTCCCAAAAGTCTCTGTCATGGCTTTTTCAACAATGCATCTGATAGAGGCTTGAAGACTTGAGGAAGGAGGCTGGGTCTGAGATGGACCAGGGGATGATTAAGCCTCGGTGGGTCTGGACACACATTCCTTGGACTTTAAGAGAGCTTTGGACTGCCCTGAACCTTCTTGGAAGGAAACTTTCATGTAATTCAATTGAGATTGACCAAACAGAGGAGGTTTGACTGGTCTTTCATAAAGGCCAAGGTACCAAATTTTGTTTGCATACAATATAAGAGAGACCACATTTGGAAATGGAATTGGAGAGGAAGAAGGTGATTCAAAACGAAATCTTTTCATCTCCTGATAGACCCAATATCTTATGTTGAAGGGCACTTTGTCTATCAATGCTGCAAATAGGCTATAGTCAACTTGATTCAAATGTGTGTAACTTTTGCCTTTTTGTACAAGGTTTCGGCAATAGATATACCAAATTGCCCTGTACAATGGTGGCATTTTAACTGGAGAAAATTTCAAATCTTGAATAGGTTCACCAAGTCTAAGAATTTTGAAACACTCTTCAGGCTTATATCTCATTGTAGGCACAGGAGGGGGTTCTTCAATCAAGAGTAAAGAGTTTATGGTTTCTGTAGTAACTATAGAATCTGTTTGCCTCTAACAAAAGTAAGACATCTATCTTCTATGATTTTTCCATGCTTATCTAGGATATTGGCCTTAGACATGTTAAAATAGAATTGTCTCACTATGTTTGGACTATATGCAGCGTTAATGGCTAAGAGATTTTTGAATTGATCTAACCATGGAGATAAATCAAGATTGCAATCCTTTTTAAGTGTATCCAAATCCACATACACTGTGGGACAAAAACTACGAGGTTCATATTCTTCTTTAAAACGTTTGAGTTCAGGTTCTAAGAATGGAGTTGGATTACAGATATAATCTGACCTATGAAAAGGCTTCAATAAATCTAGAATGGTAAAAGGTTTAGGGAGTCTAAAGGATTTTACCCCAGAAGGACCTTGTCTAGTTGAGGCACGAAATTCAGAAGCAGATACAACTTGCTCTTGTCGTTTTGGTGGAACGACTATCTTTTCTTTATCTCATCTCGTAGCAGCTACAAGAGACACCTTCCTTTTGATGGGAATCTCAGGAGGTTCCTGAATCCTTAATTTCTTCTGCTTAGCTTGTGTGGTAGTTGATTCCCTGATTTTCTGCACATGTTTTGCTTGTCTTTTAGGTCTCGCTGATTTAGGATGGGAAGCAGATGCAGTTGGCGAGAAATCAGAGGATGATTCCTTGGATTGGGTTTGATTTTTCGAAGACATTGTTGGAGATTTGAAGATTGAGTGTCGAGAGAGAAGGATGAGCTACTGGAGTTAGGGTTTCAGTAATGAAGAGATGGAGAGCAGCAGTCGCGACATCTATATATACATAACCTCATTACTGGAGTTGTTTAATGAGTTACTCCAGTAACTTATAAGCTGAATTTGAGTCAATTCCTCTTTGTCTTCGATTAACTCCAGTAACGTGATTATTACTGCAGCAATTTAAGTGTTACTTGCTTTCTGTTTGACAATTACTACAGTATCTTAGGAATTACTGGAGTATCCAATAGGACAGTTGCTTTCTGTCTTAGGGTGACTCCAATACAAATTCTATGACTCTAGTTGTTTAGCCTGATATGCAATCTGTCTTAGGATTACTGCAGTGGGCTTATTCATTATTGGAGTTGAATTGGATTCAGTTGCTCTTTGTCATCAAGTTACTCCAATAATTAGTTGATGACTGCAGTAATTAAGGTGGCATTTACTCTTTGTCTAAAGGTTACTGCAAATGATTAGGAATGACTGCAGTAACACAACACTCAATTCTTCTCTGTAAGCTTAGGACTGCAGTATCACGGATCATGACTCGAGTATGTATGAAATCATCTGCTTTCAGACATTGTCTAGAACCACATAGTTGTGGGATAGTCTTTCATTTCATTGTCTTGCATATTGCATTCTTGAGAATTATTATCCTATTCTTGAGAATCAATGAACTTAATATATAAAATATGATGTTCGCATGTTTGCTATTCATGTTTGCCATTCTCAAGAATTATCACTCAATTCTCGAGAATCATCGACCTTGCATTTTGTTATGCCTAATTCATTATATAGTTTTAAGTGAAGTCATTCTCAAGAATCAAATTTCCATTCTTGAGAATCAATGAGAAGGAGCACACAATTCTCGAGAATCATCGACCTTGCATTTTGTTATGCCTAATTCATTATATAGTTTTAAGTGAAGTCATTCTCAAGAATCAAATTTCCATTCTTGAGAATCAACGAGAAGGAGCATTTGAAATCATTCTCAAGAATCAAATTTCCATTTTTGAGAATCAACGACAATGAGCTAGGTGAACATTTCTCATTCCTCTTGCATTCTTGAGAATCACCCTACAATTCTCAAGAGTTCCCTTTCTCCTTTCTCTTATGTTCAAGTTGTTATTTACTCTTCGAGAGTCTTGTAGCTATTCTCAAGAATCATGAAGATGTAAGATCTTCATGTCAAATAGCACATTGAGACATTCTTGAGAATCCTTGTCTAATTCTCAAGAATCATCGTGAGGGTTGTGTGTAGAATAGTTCTGTATATAGTAAGCTTCTTGTAATCCATTCTTGAGAATTATCCATCTATTCTCGAGAGTCAATAAATAAGTGGTTCAATTATCAATCTTTGTTAAATTAAAAACTTTTACATTTGTTATCATCAAAACATCATTCAGAGTTAACACATAAAACATGGGTGACTCCACATATATACCTAAAGCACCCAAACAAAATGCATCCTATACTGGTCTAGTTGCTAGAGTTAGCCCAAACTATACAATAACTAGCACCTATTCTTCCTTTCAATTTACATAAAACATGGGTGACTACACATATATACCAAAAGCACCCAAACAAAATGCATCCTATACTGGTCTAGTTGCTAGAGTTATCCATCCGACTAGTGATGCTACCAAAATTTAACTAAGTACTGCAAGTGTACGGGTCATGAAAATAGCAAGTGATAAATCAAGGTCGTCCCACAGAGACTCACTTAGCTAGTGATTAGATGTCAAATTTCCTTTTTTCGTTTAAGTTGAATAAATTTGTTTTCAATACGTAGAAGAAATGCAAATAGGATACGAAATAAATATCGACAAAGACTTTTCAGGAGAGCAAATTTCAATATCAAATGGACAACCTAGAGTCACTAATCCCTTGTTTGTTTATTAGATTTTATTCCCACCAAATTAATTTTAACTTAATTTTATCAGCTAATTTAGAGTATTAATGTTTATAAATGCCTTCCGGTCCATTTATATACCTATCTCAATTAATTATGCAATACCTCATACGACTAATTAAGATGCAATTCACTCGGGCTCACTCTAATTTGATTATGCGGAGCTTCTAGGTATATGCCTATCCTAGACGCAAATTAAATTAAAAATATAATTCCACATTATTTAATCTCAAGGTCAATTTAGGATTCCCTTCGTCAAGTTCAATCGTAAATCCCCAAAACATGCTCAACGGTGGCCAATCACTAAGCAATAACAATCAAAACAAGATTAAATAAACTGAATTAATATTAAGTAAAACTAAATAGTGGGAAAAATCTCTAAAATCCAAACAAATTCATAGGTCCTCTAGGTTGAAAAATAAATTAGCCAGACATGGCTTCAATCCAAATCACAGCAAAATCAAAACTCAAGTTCAGATTCAGAGACATATGGAATTGAAATCAACTAGAATCAAGGGAGATAACAAGAACCAAGAATAAGAACAAGAATCAGCAACTGCTTCTGAATTCTTCCTACTGATCTCTGTGCCTTCCTTCCGTTCCTTTCTTAATTGTCGTTTCCTTCCTTTTCTTTCCTAGCCGCGTGTCTCTGCTTCTCACCGTCAGCGTCTTTTCTGTTTCTTCAATTATTCTCCACGTGATTTCTTGATTGCCACTAGCGTGTGTGTTCCTGCTTCTCCAGACTCTCTTCTTTTTTTTCTTTTCTGCCGTCCCCCACTCTTTTAATAGATTAGGGTTTCTTTTTCTTGAATGCTGTGGGCCCCATGCGTGTGTTTTGGTTTTCAATCTTTTTTTATTCCCTTCAATCCGTCCAATTTGATCCGTGGCCCACTTCAATATTCATTTACTTCATGCATCATTGGGCCCACGCCATTCCATTACTTAATCTGGTCCAACGTATTCAATGTGCTTCCTCTTGCTATCTGATTGTAGAAATAACATAAAAGAGGAATTAAATAATAGAGATAGTCCTAATAATAATAAAACAAAATTTTTATTTTTTTTAATTATCTATTTTCTAAACTTAAAAACTTTTATTTTAAATTGAAATCCCACAAATTATATGCCAACTTTGATTTGAGTAAAAATCTCTCAAAATTGTTTAGATAACTCTCCAAATATCTCCAAAATGTACCTTAAATATATAAAATATGGAGAGTTATCAACTAGTCAGAATCTGCTCCCCTTTTAGCTGCTATTGTGATGTGCGTCTTGTCATGATATGCTGGCTTTGTATAAGTAGTTGTGCGCTGCTGATACTTGGTTGCCCCTTCCACCGCAAGCCAGGTGGGTTGGCAGGCAGTGGCGAATCAATATTACTAGGATTAATGAACTAAATCTTCCTAGAACCATATTAGGAAGATGGTGGTGCAGCCGATGATTTTCTTATTTCTTTCTCATTCGGAATTGGGAATTTTGTTGTAGGATTGGGATTATGCATAAACTCAACCGGTGTACCTTCCTCAATGACCTTTTCAGTCCTTAGCCCGGGCTACAGTTAAAAAAAGCAGATGGTCATGTATATAACTAGCACCTAACATTGAATTTTACCACAGAGATATTGAAACTTACATTATAAACACTTCTACCACTATCCTCATCAACCATTATTCCATACCCAAATGCTTTTACTGGTCTATACCAACGTTTTCTTCCCATTGACTGGTTTCCAGATTCACATGGCATTGAAGCTTGCTGGGTACTTGTAGTTGGAGCAGGTGTGTGGATTGCAGATGTAGTTTCCTGTTGACTGGATTGCAGCTGACGTTTATCCCTTCCTATACGAGGATTACTTGCAAGGGGTACCTGAAATAGTAAATAAATAAGGGACAATTAATTGAATGTCGCAAGTAATGGAAACAATTAACATAAATAGAAACCAACAAACCAAATTCAGTATAAAAAATTATAACTTTTTAATGAAATGACCTCTTTGCACGTGCTTCTATTATGTCCCGCGTTTTTACAGATGCTACACTTCATAACAATGCCTTTTTTGCTGAATCGTTCAACACGAGGTGCTGAACCTGAAGCCATGTTGTCATCAAGTTGGCTACTAATGCCGTGAGACAAGGACGTGTATCTATTCAACCTTCTTTGGGGTTCGTCAATCCTCTTTCTTTTCTTTGGAGGTCTACCCGGTAATTTGCATATGGGTGGTGGTAGCATGGGATCGAACTTGTCTATTTCC
Organism: Acacia confusa; assembly: GCA_037074495.1. Taxonomy (NCBI): domain Eukaryota; kingdom Viridiplantae; phylum Streptophyta; class Magnoliopsida; order Fabales; family Fabaceae; genus Acacia; species Acacia confusa. The sequence continues at coordinate 5,463,013 of CM073504.1, read as the reverse complement.
CAGAATACTTGTCCTCTAACAGGTTGGAATTTTGTCCTATAGCTCGCTAGATATGTATCCTTATGGTAATACCGTAAGATTTGAGTGATGGGATCTAGCTTGGCATGATACATCGCAGAAATTGCATGTTGGCATGCAATTCCGATTAAATCCCAAGCTTGACAAGTACAGACTCTCTTACTAAGGTCAACTGTGTGCCTATCCTTCCCCTCATTTATCTCAAACCCATCATCACCATTAAAAAATATCCTGTAATTTACCGCCAAGTACCTATTTGTCTCAAAAAGTTCCATACATTTTGGGCTATAGTTGGCCTTCCAAGTGGTTACTATTTGCTCACTACCAGCCCATTTGTCCATCAACTTAATCCTAATGCCATCTATCATTTTAATTACAGGCAAATACCTATACTCATTAATCCAGGCATTAAAACTCTCACTCATATTATTGTCGACCAACATAGACAAGCACCTACTACTAAAAAAGGCTCTTACTCATTCCTTAACAGGGTAACTCACTACTCCTTCAGCTGCTGCCTTGTTCACTTTCTCCAATGCCTTCAGGTTGTCATTGAATTGTTCTTTGTAGGTGCTCCATGTGCAACTGAAGAATTTTTTCTTTAGCTCATTTCCCCTCCACTGTTTGCTCCAGTTCGCATAAACATGTCTTGCACACAACCGATGCTCAGCAAACGGAAGGACGTCACATATAGCTTGTAGCAACCCCTACAAGTAAGAACAGTTCAATTATACAAAGAATGGCTGCAATTACTTTATAGCACTCGTATATGGAAAAAACTGTACCTTCTGCATGTCAGACATTATTGTAACTTTTCCACCATCATCAAGGTCAAGCGAGGATCTCAGCCAATGTATGAACCAACTCTAGTTAACAGTTGTCTCCTTCTCAGTCAAAGCAAAAGCTAGGGGAAACATACTATCGTTTGCATCTAAACCCACAACGGTCAGCAAAATTCCCCTGGATTTTCCTTTCAAAAAAGTGCCATCTAGTCCAATAAATGTCCTGCACCTTAATTTCCACCCAACCTAATAGTTTAATGACATAAGAGGACACATTAGAGACAACCTAATTCACAAACAAACAACAATTAATTCACTCATAACCAACAATTAATTAACTAACATGGAAAAGGTACTGTATACACACCTTAGATGCATTAAAATAGACGTACATTCTTCTAAATACTCTCCTTCCTTGATCTAAAGCTTCCCCACTTAACTCCACACTAACATTGGATCCCGAATTTGACAGTTTCAGCTCATTACAGTAAGTTTCTAACTTGGCATACTCATATGCAAAACCCCCTTCCATGACCTCCATTATCATCCTTTTAGCCCTCTTACACTTATATCTGCTGACAACTATTTTCAGATCATGCTCAACATCCTTCTTCATCTCAGTTACACTGTATTGAGGATTATCTTGGACTTTATCCTTGAAGTATTCAGCTAGCCACCTCGCACTAGCCCTTTGATTCTTATAAACCTTAGCACACATGTGCTCATGATTCAGCGATTTCACCTTGTACCCAGGACCTTCGCTATCTCTACCTGCGTACAACCTAAATGGGCAGCCCTTTTCACATGTGACAATGACCATCTTTTTGTCACTTCTAACTATTTTGACATTCACCCCCTTCTCAATAGCATAGTTATCAATGGCCTTCCTCATTTCACCTTTATCCAAGAATGTCATTCCCAATGTGAATAAGGCCCTTTTTTAAGAGCCATCCCCCTCCTTTTGGCTATCCCACACTTGTACACTTAAATTTCGCTCGTCCTCATCACTAGATATATCCTCAAAGTCTTCATGTATTTCATAATCATCAACTAAACTGACTTTACTATCACTAGATTCTGACCCTAACTCTAAATGTTCCATGTAGCTATCATCATGACTACCAAAGCCATCTTCGTCATCCCTACCAATGTTATCACAATGAACTATCCCACCTATGTCATCTACCTAACTTACCTCATCTACATCACCTAATCCTGCATAATCATCGGTTCCAGGAATATTTCCTAATACATCATCTACCTCACCTAAATATTCTATATAATCATTTCTTCCAGGAATATTTTCAAATTCTATATATTCATCCACGTCATCATCTTTCCCATTCCTCGCCATTACACCTGTTGGAACTCAAGCATGTAGTTAATTGTCAGCCATCGAGAGAGAAAAACCGCTGATAAGGTTTTTGAAAGCAATTAAGGAAAATTCAATAAATCATGACATCAGCCACAAATATAGGCAGATTTGAACCCACAAAAAAAGTTAACACTCTTAATGCAACAATAACTATAGAAATGTTGTTCCTATATTGTTTGATGTAAAACACCATCACCATATGATTCCACTAACAAATGATAACATATTATTAGGGATGGATCTTGTAAAATACCATCACCATTTTGTCATTCTGTTTTTCAAATTCCAGAGAAGCCAAACATTTTATTCATTTCTTTTTCATAGGAAGCTTGAGTGATAGTTTCAAACTGAAATGATAAATTTGGTAAATACCTGCAACTTGTATGTGACAGTTTGAAGTCCTGCAGAGAGAAGGAGAAAACACAGAGAAGAAGGAAAAGGGAAAAATCAGAATCTCAGAGAAGAAGTTTTATTAGAATTAAGAACAAATGTTTGACAAAATAACATAGGAGGTAAGAATAAATGTACGATTAGCAAAAACCCTAGCCGATTGTCGATTCCATCCATCTATGCGCCATTGTCGTCCAAGATTCTTCAACCACGATCACCATCGTCGACGGGATTCCAGCTCCAACAATCTCTCAAACTTTCCTGACTAGCAGCGACGATCTCGCCACATTCTCTCAAACCAGGTCCGACAATTGACTCTCGTTCGTTTTTTCCCCCAATATAATCAACCCCTAAATGCTTCTTCAATTCTCCATGTCCATGTCCAAATGTGTTTTTCCCTTCATCTTTTTCGTTTAGGCTGACTCTGAGGCCACGTGGTGTATTGTGTGGCAAATTATTTCCTCAATCAAATTGCATCTGACGCCGTTTGCACTCCATGTAACAGTTTTGTGCCAATTTTAGGTTTTCCAGAGTTGTTTGGCATTTAAGGTCCACTTATTAGTTTATTGTTTTGGGTGCTCTTTACCCCATAGTTGGTTGTGTTGGGTGCTCCTTAACCCTAATTAAAATCACCAATCACCAGAAAAAGAAAAGAGATACTCGTATATTAAGTCTCCGTTATGCTAATGTGAAAAAGAAATTCTATGAGCGTTTTGTCTCAATTTTCTTTCAAAAATATTTCACAAATAAGAACTTTTAATACGTAAATTATGAAGTATAATATGTTCTATGACAACAAAATAATTTTTAAAAATCTATAGAATTTGTTTTAGTGAGAGATAGTATATACTCCATTCGAACATAAATATAAAACAAAGTTGATTTTTTTAGAGATATTAAGAAAACTAATTAAATTATTCTAAAATATTTATATTTATCATTTTTCTCAAAACTATTTCACTATCATATAAACTAATATATAATCTAATGATATACAATAGATGCTAAATGATTAAATAATTTATTTACCTTCTTTAATCTCTAAAAAAAATCAACTTGGGAGAGAGTATACTTTAGTATTGCTTCTTCATTAACCAGCTCTTTCTACCACTGTAATGATCTCTAAACAATGCTATTATCCTTTTCTTCAATTGTGTTTAGCTCATTTAGTCATCCCCAACTGCTTAGGAATTTATTTACTTCTTCTGTTTGTCCTAATATACACATATGTAGTAGTAGTCTATTTGCTGCATATTATTATTGTTTAGGTCGCATCATTTTTTTCTAAGAAGTTTTCAATGGAAAGTAATGGGTATACGGAAATTATTATACTTTATAAAGATATTACTCCAAAAAAATATTTTGAATATACACAGCTCCTCAGTGGAAACTTTTGGGACAAAAATAACTCTTGACCCTTATTGTTTTGGTGCCTTTTTTTTTTTTTTTTGTTTGGATAAGCTGTATAGATTCTTTTACTTTTCTGGAGAGTGTTTAGAAAATTCGTATCCTTCTACAATAGGCAAGATTAAGAGCACCATATTTACGTCCTGTGCAGCTATTCCCACTTAGATTTTCCCCACTCTTGGAGTTTTCTGATTTCCTGTGGATTCATACCAAGCTCCTGTGATCATCTTGTAGTATCTTTTCAAGAGGGTTCTCCAATGCCCAGACAGCTGCATCCACATATCCAAGCTCAAAGAGGCGGTCAAGAATTTCATCATCTGCTGGCTCAAGTGCCCAATTGAATAGCTGAAATAATTTCAAACCATAAATTTTCATTTTCCCCATTGGCTGGGTCCGCAATCAATCAAATTATCCAAATATAACAAACCAAAGTTCTTTTACAATTCTATTGGTCCTTTCAGAATAGCTCCTTCACATATTACAATGGATTGGACTTGTATACAGTTCCTTATATATCATTATTTATTTTTACATCATAATTAATTAATATCAGGCCATTCAATTAAAATAGAAGTGCATGATTCTCTAGTAGTAACATGACGGGTATGATTTAAATAAAAACCATACAAGTGTCTGCAAAGATAATACACCTACATGTTCTGATTAGAAAACCTAATAACAATTATCAGAGAAACTGCAACTAATTTTTTTTCCCTATTAAATTCTAGTAAAGAATCAGATAGCAGACACTCAAGAATTGAGGAAGAGGATACCCTCAGAATCCTGTTTCCCCTTTTATTCTTAGAATCCCATCTCCACCCAAGAATTGCACTGATGTTTATCCATACCCAAGAATTTTTTCTTTAAAAAAAAAACAGCATTGATTACCTGTCGAGGACCGGCCCTGTTTTCAGGATTGCAGTCCGGACTGATCCCTATCCCTTGAATTCCCAATCGACTAGCTGGGAAAGCACAAACACGAACCTACAGAAGCAAAAAGAACTTGATTGAGGTAGAAATTTGACAATAGACATGGCATTTCATAACTATCTTCAATCATTTTTAGGATGTCACTAATAAACTGGAACAAAGTGAGAATCACAACAGGCTGCGAATGAACTTCCCTGGTGAAACTTCGCATCATAAAGTATTTTGGAATTAGTCCAATGCGTAGTCATATTAATTTTATAGTGCTCCTCAATGCACTTAATTTCAGGTTAAAAATAGATAATCATACAGTTGAATCTAATTTCAGGTTAAAAATAAATAATCATTCAGATGAATCTAAAGAGTTCAACTAGTACATTAAGTCCTTGCTATACCGTTTGTGCAGCAGATGTTGGCGGCATAAACAATGTCAAACCTCCATCAATGCATAGACGGTTTCTAAAAAGTGTCGCTGGCCTTGGTGCAAGATATCTGAAGAGCGACATAAATCTTATCAAGTTGATTTCCTTAACAACTTACGATAATGGATGGGCCACGCAAAAATTCAAGTGAAATAGTATACTAACAAATCACCCTGGAATATAGGAAGAAGTAAAAACAGCATTGATAAGATCTTCCTTGGAATCAAACTGATCTACCAATAAACCCCTGGGTCTCCACAAAAGCTGGGTCACAGCAACTGCAATAGAAGAAGCAATGAAAAGAGAAAGAGTAACACTTAATACTACCTCCGGTTCCTAATATAAGAGCTAGTTGAGGGTTGGTTTTGGTCCTAAACATAAGAACTCAATCCACTTTGTCCCCCTTATTTATCATTTTTTTTTTCTAAATTGTTCCTATTGATTGCACATGTAAAGGGAGTTTGCATCAAGGGAGTAGCATCAATGCAAATGATTTAAGAGGATATTTTTGGAAACCAAAACACATTTTTAACAAATAACTAATTTAACAAGTTTCCTTAATTCACTAAAATTAGTTAAATAGATCTTATATTATGGACCAAAGGTAGAATAATCCTAGAGGGAAAGCCATCATTAGTATGTTCATTAAACAAATGAAGCTCTCAGCATCACTTATTTCATTACAAATTTCTTCAGTTAAAAGAAAATTGGAACCTCCAAAATAACCAGTCTCACCTCTAATTCTCCCATTAGCTCTGATATGAGTGTCATCTGGCAAAAAATTTTCAAGAACTTTGCGGAGAACAGCCTGTGCAGAACAAAATTTGAACCAGAAGTCAAATTTGAGCTTACAGAAAAGGATATCACCTCCAAGCATACATACTACAATTGATATCAACCTCAAAATCACCACCCATTATGGGGGACATGAACTTTATTCAATTTTCACGACATCAAGATTCAAAGCTCACAGGATCATTCTTTCATTTACACACACACACACACACACATTATTATATGAACATATTGGAGCGCCTCTTTTTGTCTTTCCATCCTGAAAGAATTTATGATTAATCATAAGTCATGTAAACAGTGGCAGTAGTGAAATTGCGGGTCAGAAAATTGCAGCAATCAACATCACTGCAGAATCTTATTTCTTGTAAGGCAAACGGAAGAATGGAACAGGATCACCACAGAATTTCTGCTTCAACCAATGAAAGAAAGGACACCATAAAAATAAGGGGTGATCAAATTGGTGTTGGTGTTGGTGTTGCCGTGTTGGTGTGGAGGAGGACTTTCACGGGGCAATAACATAATATTCTCAAGCCCCACTTAGGAGCAAATTTCATAGAGAAAACATATATTTTGTTACTGAAGTTTTAACTTCATAAGGTTTAGTCCCATAAAATTTGGAGCTTTAGAGACTGATAAATACCAAGGCGAAAAAATTAAATTAATCCAAATAACTGACACATAAATCCTCTAGGGACCAAAATATACATTTCTACATTTTCTAACATGTCATCTATAAAGCAATTCTCACAAATAACAAAGAATAGGGTTTCGTCATTGATCAATGATCAATATGCTCCACAACATAATTGGGAGTTGGCCTTTGGTAACTTATATAATCGACTAGATAAAATTCTTTTGGATTAAAAGCATACCCCCAGCCGAAATGCAGTTCCCCCACTCCGACAATCTTCAGCCAATATTTTGGTGGCTTCCAGGGCCTCTTCCATACGAGCTCCAGAGGCAATTACAGCACAGACTATAGCTCCAGCAGAGGAACCAGCCAACGGCGTGGTTTCCTAATTGTCACAAACAAACCGAATAAGTCTCAATTTCAAAGAAGCATAATAAACAAACTTGCAGATTAAGCATGGAATAACACAAATAATGCAAAATGATACGGTATCGAGCATGACCACTGCTACTACTAGCAACCAATGCACATCACTTTTCATTGAAGCGTAGAAAGCAAAGTACAACAGAAATTGTTAAAATAATTCCAAAACAGGGGATTATCAAGCTCCAAAACTTATCATAAAAACTACTTATATTCGTATGAGCATAGATGAACTTTTGGACCTTGACGCAAACTTCTAATGGGAAATGGAAACTCCGGAATCACAAATATTCAATCAAGAAAATATCCATGAGCAAGAATTAATCGACAAAAGCACAGTAACGTTTGGGTTGACGTCCTAAACTTTCGAAATTAAGAGTCTACCTTAATGTAGCCCTTCTCAATGAGAAATTTAGCCACTCCAAGATGATAAGGGAACAAAAGCCCAGCCGCCGAGAAGCTAAACCCAGGGCTAGTGATTACGCGCCTTTCCTGCTCAGCCTCAACGTCCTTAACCCTCTGCTCCCACACAACCACAGGGTCAACTTCATCCTCAGTCAACGCTCCAATGCGCTCCTCGTCATACGCCCCTTTCTTGGTCACAAAGCCAAAATCGCCAACAACAGTGTTGCTACTCCGGAGATCCATCAGTCGCGAAGCAAGTCTCAAGAAAATCTCGCCGGTGGCTGTGGCCCATGATTTATCCTCAGAAGAAGATGGCGGAGGAGTGACGGAGCTTTGGAGCTTACGATCCGGCAAAGAATTGACTGTGAAGCTGAGCGTTCGGGTGCGAGGGAGAAGAAGGAGATGGGAATTAGAGTTAGGGTTAGGGAGAGGGGAGAGGACGCGAAGGGAGGAGAAAGGAGGGAAGGAAGAAGCCATGAAGGAAGGAGGAGAGAGGGCTTCTTCTTCGGCTTCTTCTCTGGGATGTGTCTGTGAGAAGAAGGAGAAGAAGAAGCATAGTCGAAGGTTGATGAGATCGATAAGGAAAATATGTATCAAAACGTTTCTTGCTTTTGGACCAGAGAGCGGTTTGGCAGCTAACCGACGCGTAAACTAATTAACTAACCCTACACTCCCAGTCATAGGCTGGCACATGCCCGGTTGGCGCAAGAGGAAGCAGATACATTGTCAGAAACTCCTTTTTTTAAAAAAAAAATTACATTTTCAAGTACTTTATCTCCCCTCTAAAATAAAAAAATATAAGGTTGATATGGTCATTAAATTTTGAGTTAAGGTAAAAAAAATACTCATGTGTTTTATCCTGAAGAGCGCCCAGCATCAATTTTTTTTTAAGTGTAAAAGTACATATGTGATTACAAATTAGGTGCAAAAATATCTTTGACCGTTAAATTTAACTTTTTTTACTTTCCAAAATGCAAAAATATACATGTGTTTTGACAAAAAAAAAAAAGCGTTCAACACCAAGTCTTTTTTTAATTTAATAATTTTATTTTAATTAAGGGAAAATTATTTTTCTAGGTGTAATTCCTAGGAAGCCAAATTTTTTATTTCCATAATTTATTTTATTTTCTTAAATCCTTATTAAATTTTCTATTAATAAATGAGTATGTACGCATTTACAATTTGATATTATAAATACAATATTTAATTAAAAATAATTTTAATTTTTTGATATAAAAAATTGAGCCAAAAATTATTTAAATCATTTTTCAATTGATATTATTTAATTTTTATTGCATTTTCTAGTTATGCAATATAGATGTTTGCACAAATAAGGATTTTAAAAAAAATTATGGACATAAAAAATTTGGCCTCTGAAGAATTATACCTAGAAAAATAATAATTTTCCTTTAAGTGAAATAAAATTAGTAAATTAAAAAAAAAAACTTAGTGTTGGGTGTTTTTTGTCAAATCACATATGTATTTTTACACCTTTGAAAGTTTAAAAAGTCAAACTTAACCATCAATGTCAAACTTAATAGTCAAAGGATATTTTTGTATCTAATTTATAACCATGTGTGTACTTTTTCACCTAAAAAAAACATTTGGTGCTAAGCACTTTTTGGAATAAAGCACATGTATATTTTTGCACTTTAACCCTTAAATTTTAACCATGAATTTATTTATTTATATTTATAATAATAATTTTATAACATATTAAATCTCAATTGTTTATCCTTTTTTTTTAATCTATGCATGATATGAGATTTTAACAAAATATAAAGGATAGGATGTGCACACCATCTAAATAATCGACTTAACACATGGGACTTATCTCTTAAATGCCTTAGATCACTAAATCGTGAGCCATTTTAGTTTTTTTCCCACCCATAATTAGGACATTCTATTTAGGATTGTTTTTTTTAACTGTAGTTCGAACATTAGCTTTTAAGTATGATACTTCATCGAATCCAAAATATAAGAGTTAAAGCGGGTGGATGTGGATGAATCATACAAAAATAGTAGACAAGCAACTTATGGAGGAGTGGTCAAAGATCACGAGGAAAACTAAATATGTGGGTTTTAATAAAGTTAGGTCATACTAGGTCAACTACTATGGAATTCCATGTTATTTATAGGGGCCTTATATCATACAAACAATGGGATTTCAAGAAAATTATGTCCCGTGCTGATTCTTGGATGCTATTCATTTGTTGTTACTTGATTGTGGGTCAGGTTATCCTATGAGAGATGAAATATAGGAGGAAAGATCCACTATCCTTTCACACAAAGATCTACCGACTATGCATACTTATAAGGAAACATTAAGATGTGTTGATTATTTAGCCCAATCGGCACAAGAGATAAATCAATATTTTGTAATTATTCCATCACAACCTATTGAATGTGGTAACTTAGTAAATCTTAAGTGTGACAAGATGTCACTAAGTGAATGTAGTCTAATAGTAGACTTTTGTAAACCTCAAGCCTTTAACTTGCCAATGGATTACCCGAAAAGAAAAAAAAACATTCAGTTAGTTGTTTATAAAAACGTTTTAATTTTCTGAAGTACTCGTACTACTTTAATAATTGTATTGAAAATTATTCCCATAAATTTTTGTTTTTTAAGAAAAAAACCATTAATATGTGCCATCAATATAAAAAATTAAAAAAAAAAATTAGAGAAAGAAGTTATAAATTTGATAAACAAAATGAATTAAAATATAATATTTATTATTTTACTACATATGAACATAATTTAAGCAATAAAGCCATCCAACCGAACTTTTTCGTTAATAATTTATCTAAGAATTTGATTGTTGATAGAATACAATGGTGTCGCCCAATCCATATAAGGACTTCACCTAATAAAATAAGACTCGTTGTTCAACAAAATTTAAACGGCCACAGGTGGGTGTCACGTGCTAGCATACCCACAAATATTAAAAATAAAAAAACTGTACAACGAACTGGTAGAGTCAGTACATCAAAGAGGGACTCTGTAGGAAGGATCCACCATTTTCAGAATAAACAAGTTGCCTCTATTACCTCTGGTTATTCTGTTGGTAAATAATGCAGAGAAGAAAGACATTCAGATTCAAAAATAGGCAAAGAAAGTTCAGAAGATATAGCCTCTCATATAACTGAAGGACTTACCTCAAGTCTTCATCCAAATAAGTAATTTCTATCTGACCACGACCACTCCCAGCAGATTTAATAGGGATCTGAGTTATTAGATTCATAAAATCGTTTACCACAAAGATAAAGAAATATGCATGTTTGACATGTAGTCTAGTCAATAACATGGTTTTGTAATACAAAGGAAAAACAGAAATCCCTCTACACTATGGTCATTGGCTGAACTTTGATATAACTCGGTATTCATTTGCATTAAGATGACCATAAGTTCAATCCAAGATCCTGTCTTAAAATATCTTTTCACGTTCTCTATTTTTCCCCTATTAAATTATCACTCTTTAGGCCAAGTTTAAGAAAATAGTGTTAAGTGTATCAATGCTTGTGTCTAGGAGTCCTGGATGCAATTCACCATGAAAAGGAAAATGGTGCTTAATTCAGTAAAAGAGAAGTTTGGGAGGATGGTATGTTGTTGTAGCTAGAACATGGGCATATTCTGAGTATGTGAGCAATAAACCAAGTATGAGTGGTGACTACTAGCACACATCACCTACCAGGCTAGCAATTTTGAAGAAGTCAAACTTCACAGCTACCTTTCTTGAGTTTAGAGGCACTAAATTGGCAGTAGCCTGCAGCAATAGTGAGATAATTGTAGGCTCCAAATTCCAAATCATACTAAATTTCTTAAGCAATTAAAAGGATTTGAAAATCATGGAAGAAGAAATCAGTGAGTAATTACACAGATTTTCCAGAGTTACATTAGAACTCCCACTTTTTCTTTCAACAAAACCAATCCAAACTTCCCTTGGCTCTAGTCAAGTCTCTTCCTTTTTAAAAAAATTAAATCTCCCTTAAATAACAAGTAAATTGCAATGCCTCAATTGAAAATAGGAAGGAAATTAATATCATTTCATCAAAACTCGAAAGATGTCTATAATTTTAGTGAAACTCAAATGAGATCTATTAAACTTAATTTTTTTAGGGGAGGTATGTAGGTCTAGAAAAATAAGATATGCATATACTCCTCCAATCCTTAATATAAGACATAATTAACTTTTTTTATTAGATTAAGAAATCTAAATAAGTTAATTAGTACATGTCATGTATCATTTAATTATTAGTTCATAAGTTAGACAAAGTAATTTGGTATAAAAAAGATAAATATCAATACTTTAAGAAAATTTATTTAGCTTACTTAATGTTTCCAAATAAGCCAACTGTCTTAAATTAAAGACCAAAGGAGTACAATTTACTCAAAACTATTTGTAAACTGTAAACCTAAATTATAGTCTCCCCTACAATTCATATAAATTCGCGTCGGGTACTTGTATTTAGTTCACACTAATTTTTCAAGTACCTGGTTGTAGAATGGCCAAGTCTCCAAATTTTGAGCCCTCAAAGTATCCAGATTAATGGCCTGATAGATCTTTCCATTTGGTCGCAGGAATTTTGGTCTCTACCATGACCACAATCAATCCTCACTTTAATAAGGAAGAAAAATAAAATTGAGAAAGCAACAACTTACTCATATCTTAGAAACCAAATTAAAAAAAAAAAAAAAAAAAATTACATGTAACTTATCTACAGACAAAGAGCACGGGATCAACCCGCAAATGGTGGCTATGTAAGATAACCCACCCACAATTTACTCTATGCAGTATGCATAGAACTAGCATGAATCAGTCTAATATCCGTGCTAGCAAATTTTTTCACAGATTTTCTGACAAGTCATCTGAACAGAGTCAAGTTTCAACCCTTAATACCATACAAAGAAAATAACAGAAAGTGCAAAATGGGCATGGAGACTGAATTGGTATATTTTTGCCTTGCCCCTTTAATGATATGTTTATTCCATATTGTGTAACTGTCGGGATTTAAGGTGGTTCTTAAGTCTTCAAGCACTCATACCCTATCCAGCCTTTTTGGACGAGCTCTTCTCCTATATTAATCCCTATCTCTAGGAGTTCAAGGAAGCATGAAAGCCACATAAAGTGATTGTCGTTGGACATATTAGAAATAGAAAATTATACTTAAGAGCTCAAATTAAAAGATCTTAAATTCTTTAATTACCCCCAAATACCCAAAATTATTGAGCTTTATTAAGCTATAGTTTTAAATACCTTGGTTAGTAAGTTTCCTAAAACTGTCGCAACTTTCCCAAGCTACAGTGATATTAAGTTGGCCTTTCAAAATAATTACTATAGATTCGATCTTCTAATCTAAAATTTAAAATGGTTTCCCTTTTTTTGAATAAATTTCAGATGGCTTCCCTAACACAATTTAGTTTCAGAGAAATGAAGATGGCATCACATCAACCAAACAAAGAAGCTCAAAACAACAGTTAGTATAGGCAGGATGCATTAACTAACCAAGGTTAACCCATTGTAATACAATTACAAACCTGTGTTTGCAGAATGGACTGAGATGTTGTGTACAGAAGCTCCCATTTCCCATTCAGCAAATCGGACTTGAGAGGCTCCTTTACAGAGTTCAGGGCCTCAAGTTTACGAGCGATCTAGAAAAAGACCCAATTATTATTAATAAGACAAACAAAAAAAATTCTAGAGGTTTTAAGAATTACGCATAAGTTTCACCAGGTCCACACGTTCTTGATCCTCAGGGGTAGCTTCCACGCCTCGGTCAAGAGGTGCTATCGCGTCATAAAGCTCCTGCTTGAGGCTCTGAACATCTCTGCTTCTACTGAGAAACCCAGGGAAAAAAGAAACCCTGTTGCTCCATTTCGATGAATCGACAAAGGGAATTATGGTGAGAGGGGTAGGGAATTTTGGGGAAAAGGAAGAGAAAAGAGGGCTTGGGTGAGAAGCAGATAAGGAAGGCTGAGAATCAATGGTAAATTTGATAGACGAAGGAAGTACAGTAATGGAAGCTAAGAGTGTAGCCATTGAAAACAGTTCAGCTGGCCGCTCGTCAGGCTTATATCCTGAAAGTTCTGGAATGCTAGTGATCCCGCGCGCGCTCTGCCATTGATACAATAAAATGAGGATTTGGATTTTTTTTTCCCAACTGTCGTGGAGGTTGCATTAATAATTAGGGATATTGTTACTGAATCCATCAGCTAACGCGTGAGAATTTTTATTTTTATTTAATACAATTAAACGCATTCACATATATAAATATGTCAACGTACTCATTCAAGGATGATGAGTGATATATATATATATATATATATATATATATATATATTGATACAAAATGCAACCAAACTAAGAACGGACTAAATCTTGTCCTTCAGAATTGCGCACTCCAGTTCCAAAAATGGAATCCGTTATAGCCGAGAGGCCAAGTTTAGCAATTAGATCCGCAGCTTCATTCGTCCATCGACGAACATGTCCAATAGAAACACAGGAGGAGATTCTCTCCTAATCCTACTTTCTCCCCATCCCTCGTTAGCTAATCTCCATCATTGATTTCATTTAATCTGGACCATTGATTTTATATTTGTAAAACTCATCTAAAACCCCTCAAATGCTTCCCGCAAATAACCCCTGCTCAGACATTTTGCTCCAATTTGGCGGGAAAGACAAAGGAGGCAAAGGTAAGATCCAAATAATTTTTTTTGTTCATAGCTAATGTTTTATGTTCCCAACCTACAGATAATCCATCAATTATGCATCTTTATTGTCTCCATCTTTTGAATTTCTTAGCGATGAACGGAAGTCTCTTGTTTCTTTATGAAGTTGTATTATAGAGTTGCGGACAAAGGCAGAAGTCTCTAGACAGTCGAACATTTCAGCTACTAATGTTATCATCAACTGACATAATTGTCGATATGTCTGAGCGCTTTGAAGCTTAGGATCCACTTGTATTTCATTTTCTCTAATATCATGTATCACACCATTTCTAGCATCTTTTCAAAATATATTTTTTTAGTAGTTTCCTCGCTTCATTCACCTCATATATTTTTAAAGCATGACAACATAATATCCCAATAGATTCAAAACGCTTACAATTGCACCATACAGAATGATTCCTCCTTATAATTACTTTTTGGTCAGTTTTAGCCAAAAGCAAGTGGAAGTTTCTGAAAAATTGATGTTTTTTTTTTTTTTTGCAGAGAGCAATATAGGAATGACATAAGAGGGAAGATTCATAAGGAAATTGGAAACTTGAAAAAACTGATTAGTATGGATTTGTACGATAACAAGTTTGAAGGACATCCAAAAATATTGCTCTAAGGACAAGTTTATATTAGTTAGTGAGTTTTCCCAAGTAGGTGATGAAAGTAATTGAAGTCAGTGAGAAAAATATTGCTATTTAACAGTAAAAAATCATATTAGTATGTGTAGAGTTGTATAAAAAAAGTATCAATATATGTAGAAATATATTTTTTGTTTTGATGATTTTTTTTAAAGTTTACTTCTTTAATTCATATTTTTCACATAGTTTACGTTTTGTGTGTTGCATGGCATTATTTTGCAGGTTTCAATCTATGGAAGTTGATTTGACTCTTAGGTTGGGGAAATAATTTGATAATCTAGAGGAAGCATGGAGGTTTTGAAATGAATATGCTTGTAAAGTAGGTTTTAGTGCAAGGAAAAATGGGGCAACAAAGAGTAAGAAAGATAAGGAGACAATTGTTTCCTATAGATATGTGTGTTCTAAAGAGAACAAATGAAGACCGGATAAAAGATACACACCAACCACCAACCATCGTCCTGAGCCTAGGACTGAATGTAAAGCTGGAATGACAGTTAATTTTGTGGAAGGTGAGTTCAAGATCACCAGCTTTGTAGAAGAGCATAACCACCCATTACATCTACAAGAAACTGTGCATATGATGAGGTCTCAACGAAAAATATGTGCTTCACAAGCAGATGAGATTGATTTGGCTAGGGATGCTGGACTAAAACAAAAGGCGACTTTTGACCTTATGAGTAAGCAAGCAGGTGGACGAGCTAATCTTGGCTTCACTCAAGTTGATATGAAAAATTATTTGAAAGCTAAGCGAAGAAGAAGCATGAAAAATGGCGAAGTTGGATGGTTGTTGAATTATTTTGAAGAACAAATTACTGAGAACCCTTCATTTTATCATTCATACCAACTTGATACAGAAAATCAAATTACAAATATTTTTTGGGTTGATGCTCGTATGCTTGTAGATTATGCTTATTTTGAGGATGTAATTTCACTGGACACTATATACTGCACAAACAGTAATCATAGGCCTCTTACCATATTCTCAAGACTCAATCATCATAGAGGGATTGTAATTTTTTGTGCATCTTTGTTATATGATGAAACCACAGAATCATTCAAGTGGTTGTTAGAAACTTTTTTGAAAGCAAACAAGCAAAAGAGACCTGTAACAATTTTACCGACCAAGATCAAGCAATGGCAAGAGCACTGCGTGAGGTTATACCAGAAGTGAAGCATGCATTATGCACATGGCATATTGAACAAAATGGAATTAAACATCTAGGTAACAAGATGAAGGGTGGTTCACATTTTTTGCATGATTTCAACAAGTGTATGTTTGCTATTAAAGAGAAATCACAATTTGAAGAATCATGGGCTTCTCTAATATCATCATTCAATTTGGAGGACAACTCATGGTTGAAGTCCATATATGAAATCAAAGAGAAATGGGCATGGTGTTATATAAAGTACTATGTTACTCTTGGTATGCGTAGCACACAAATAAGTGAAAATGTTAATGCAGTTATTAAGAGTATTACAAACCCAAGTATTAATATTGATGAATTCTTCAAAAGGCTTGAACGAGTTGTTGCAGATAAAAGGTATAATGAGATGAAATGTGAATATGGAGAAGGGAGAAAAAACCACGACTCATAGTCCAAAATTCACCTATACTACAAGAAGTTGCTGAGATTTATACAGCTTCAGTGTTAGAATTGTTCCAGGAGCAATTGGATCTCTTTTTCGCCACATGTATTTCCTCTCGAGATGAGAAAGGTATGTTGTTCGCTTATACTGGAACTATGGTTCATGAAGACAAAAAAGTGGACATTGACATTTGATCCAAATGATCATTCTGTATGGTGCAGTTGCAGGCGTTTTGAATCTATTGGGATATTATGTTGTCATGCTTTTTATGAGGTGAATGAAGTGAGGAAACTACCAAAAAAATATATTCTGAAAAGATGGACTAAAGATGCTAGAAATGGTGTGATACATGATGTTAGAGAAAATGAAATACAAGTGGATCCTAATCTTCAAAGCGCTCAGACATATCGACAATTATGTCAGTTGATGATAACATTAGCAGCTGAAATGTCTGACCGTCCAAAGACTTCTGCCTTTGTCTGCAACTCTATAATACAACTTCATAAAGAAGCAAGAGACTTTCGTTCATCGCTAAGAAATTCAAAAGATGGAGACAAAAAGAAGAAGGTGGACCCAAGAGACAAAAAAGAGATGAACAACCTAAGGGCATTAAAAAGAGAGATGGAACTAAGAGACAAAAAAGATTTAAGGGTTGGCAAGAGCGTCTAGCAAAGAGAAGCAGGTCCAAGGTAAGAAGTGTGGAATCAGATGCTCCAATCTCATGTTCTGCACCTACAATATTGCAAGCATTACCTCAAGCGCAATCGTTTACTAGTGTGTTGATGGTGAGCCCCCCCCCAAAAAAAAAAAAAACTATACATCCTTTGTGTCTTGTTTTGTTAGTGGGGTATCAAGTTTGTATAATTCCTTTTCATATTAATAATAGTCATACTTTCTCTTTGTTTTGATTTATAGGCTCCTTTAGATTGTTCAACGCCATCATTGGAAGTAATGGAAGAAGAGTTTTTGTTGTCAGGTACAAAAAAACAAAGATAAAAATAAGCACAAGTTAAGAAAGAATATCAATTTTATTCTAATCAATGTATATATTACATCATGATGCTGAATACAGCTCTCATTATCTAATAAACTCTTTATTATATATAAAAAATTGTATCGCAATTTTTGTATGACCCTACACTAGCATTAACACTACTCTTCTATCTTCATTCTTCTTATTAGGTGAAGGTCCATCTTCCGTAACAGCTTCAACAATGTCCAGTCAATTCCAAGTAGGCGAAGGACCATCTTCTATAGCTTTCACCGATCAATTCCAAGCAGATACCTAAAATGACAATTCAATATCCAACAGTTTAGCTAGTTTGATTCCTTTTTGTATAGTAAAATTGGCTATTTTTCAATATGATACAAAACTATATTTTGTTTAGTATGACAGCAATCAAAAGCTACTTTTTTGGTCATCTTGATAGCTTGGTGGCTTCAGACCTGATAGGAAGAACAGGCTTAGTGTGAAAATTGTATTTTTGTATCTTATTTAGTATGGCAACAATTAGAAATTGGCTTAGTGTAAAAACAGGAGAAAACCATGTGAACCTCCTAAACCAAAAAAATATTGTTTGTCTATATTCACAATATAGCAAGTTGCCAACACAAGCAATTGAAATCAGACTGCAAAAACAAATATGTCACATACAGTAATGATGAATTAAATTTTTAAGCCAACTACTCAGCAACTAAGAAACTCTGGGTAAACCAACAGCATCAGTTTGAGACTAATCAATCATTGCAAGAATATGTGCCAATGTGTATGAAAGGTTGCATTTCACAAAAAGCTTACCTGAGTCAATCAGTAATTGAAATAAGGATCAAACTCATGAAAACTCTCGTACCTTGTAACCCGTATCAATACACAAAAGATTCCAATGTCAAGGACTGCTATACAAGCTCTTATCAGTAAATGAAATACGTATATTTCTAAAATATCAAATTCAGAAAATGTTTGAATGGGATAAGGCAAGGAACAAAGTGTCAAAACTTGACATGGCATAAAGAAAATTATTACACAATGTCTTTAGAATCTTCCTAAACTAGTATAAGAATCACGTTATTATTTTTTTTTTTTCCAGAAATCCTTGAAATGTTTTCATTTCATCATGAATTGATCTAACATGACTAGCATACTATGACAGGGATGAATGACCCAACCAGATATCTGTAGCTGTTTTGCAAAAGGACTACCTATAAACTGTTGTTATTCCTTAATATATAATAAGTCACCAAAATGCTCCTCCAATGTTGAGCATTTAATTTGTAAAAACAGAAAAGCCAACAAAATGTAAAACACTAATCGGCAAAACCTGAAGGATGGAATACTTAACAGGAAAAATTAGGAACATGATAACATGATAATATAAATTACATAAACCTTAACATGCACAGACAATTGTGATAAGTATACTAAAAATTGGGAATTACTTTGGAGAAAGCCAAATGACAAAGGAATAATAGAGAACATTTAGTTTCACATACCTAAGCCATCAGCTGCAGTTCAATAGACAATTGTCTTGCTGATTTAAAACACAAGGAAGCATATGGAAGTTTGACTTATATGTAAAACAAGGAGTAAATGAAATAGTAAACAAAGCAATATGCTTTTGCCAATCATAAATAATATTTATTGTTTACAACCCTTAATACAACAAACAATTGGGGAAAAATTTCAACCTTAAAATATCCCCACACAACCAGCAGAAGCACACTAGTATGATCGTAAAATGAAAAAGAACCATTGCTTTGGCAATTTGTCCTCCAAATATTTCAAAACAGCTTTCACTCCTTTATCCAAGATAGTCCTCTGAATGCTGAAATGTAAGCAAAACAAAATTCAAAATGAACATGAGGTTCTCTAATGTCAATATATCAGTATCCACCATAAGCTAAACTACAACCAGGGGTAACATTATGCTCCATAGGTATATCAATTAAGTCTATTTAGTGCCTCCAGTTTTATCGGCGTCCTAATAGAAAACTCATCAAGGTCTATTCTCATTTTGGCATGTTGCCAGTGCAGGAACCTGAAACACATCATATTAAAGAATGGAAGTAAAATCTATCATAATTCCTCGTCTCCAAACTCAGTTCAGCTTCAGTTGCACATGAAATTCATCAATTTATTATTACACCATCGTCATGCATAGGGAGAACAACTTACAGTGAAACACGATTGAGCCATATCACTGCAAAGTAGCAGCAATATCAACTGGATAGCAAGCTTCCTAGTTTAATTACAAACGCCCCAATTCCAAGTCTGTAGCCAAATTGCTCAATCAACAGAAATTTCAAAATGTTTCAGACTCTCCAAATGGCTCAGTTTAATAACATCATTCATCTCAAAGGAGGAAAAGTAAAAGAAAGCCAATAACACTAAAATAAAAAAATAGGCATTTCTACAACTATGCGAACAAGCTAATACTATATCGAACCAATCGAAGCTAATAGAAAGATGCGAATGGAAGCGAAAAAGGGAATCTAGAGCCGATTGAAGCTGCACGAAATTTGTAGTGGAGGAAAGAAACCCACCAGTAAATTGAGCTTCAGAGACGCGACGAGATCTCTGAGCGGGCTTCCATTTCCCGGAGCCGGAGGTGGAGGAGGGTCAACAACAGAGACTTGGTCCATAGCCAAATTCAGAACAAGGTTTTCGCTTGTGGCGGCTCTGGGAATGTCACCACCAAGAAGATTGGAGAATGCCATTTACGTTGCAGGGAATTAAATTCCTGACAGGGGAAGAGGAAGATGTTAAGCGGTGAGAAATTGAGGGGGGAGATTGAGGAGTAAGAGCCAGGGAGGGAAGGCATGGCCAGGAGATGGTTGTTAGCCAATGGTTGCGAATCGGAAGAGGAGAGTGAAGCCGACGGTGGAAGAATATTCGTGGTGGCATGAGAACGGTTAGATCAAATGGACGGCCAAGATTGAAGGATGATGAAAGACAATGAGAATTATGCTTATGAGAGAAACCGGATCCTAGAAAGCTTTACTTCTTCGATATGATGATGTTTCTATCTACATGGCTTTCATAGCCACCTTTCTCAAGTAGCTCAATTGCCTCAGGTAAGTTAGTTTCCAATGCCACCTAGGGCTTAAGACCATGGAGGCAGCCCCATAGCTCAACAGTAAGACAATCACCGTCCTCTCCTTTGAACACAAAGGCTTTCAAAAAATTGTCTCTATAATTATGACCAAGTCCTCCACATGCTACCTCTAAAGTTAAATTTGAGAAAGCACTATCTACATTAACTTTGACCCACCCTTGAGAAGGCAGCTTCCACTTCACCCCTATATCAATCTATCTTTGCCTCTTTAAGTGTTCTCGTGTTGAATCTCCATTGAGCATCTTGAATGCCATTCAAAACGGCTCTAACGTTTGCCTGCACTATGACATTAGAAATAGACTTGCTTTCGAAAACAAAAGAATTTCTATGCTACCCACAAGTGCCAACACATGACATCAAAGCTCCCTCCATTCATCCAATTGATTTCCTCAGTTAATAAAGCAAAGATTCCAACAAAACCACTGAGAAAAATCTATCGACCTAAATTTTCTCCACAGTTTTAGATGTACCATCTCTTTCCAAAGTAACCTAGTGCTCAGACCATCACAAAGGACATGTTTAAGATCCTCTTGCTTTGAGTTACACATTGAACATGCATAATCAAGACTCAAACCTTACTTGTGTCGAGCTGCAAATTTGTCAAAATGCTCTTATGAGCTACCATCCATAAAAACATCTTACACCTCTCAAGTACCTTAAGTTTCCACAACTTACTTCGTAACATGTTTGTATGGCCATTACTTCCCTGCAAGGATTCATATGTCGACTTTATAGAGAATTGGACATTTCTGTTCCTTTTCTAGCGCACCAGCCTACAGGGGCGGACTCAGAAAATAATTGAAAAGGAGCACTATTGGTGGGGGAATTTGGGGGTTCAGGGGCAGCGCCCTCGGAATTTTTTTTAAAGCAAAGTTTTAAATGCATTAAAAAATGAAAGAATATAAAGGGAAAAATAAGACCAAGTGTTGTTAGAAATAGTAAGGCTGAGCACTGAATAAGTCCAAGTATATATATTGTAATAACAAAAGTATATTACAATAATTACAATGTCATCCTTTTAGGCCTTATTTTTTAGAATTCTATTATAATTGTCACATTATCAATGCTATCAAATACATTTTTTTAATGTAAGACACTATGCAATCAGGGGACACTTACATGTATTGCTAGTTCATAAAGGAGTATGGAGCAAAGCCGTGCGTGTTGAGGAAGGCATAGGGATTTTTTTAAAAATGTCAAAAATCAAGGGGGGCACATGCCCCCTTACCACATACCTAGGTCTGCCATTGCCAGCCTGTCGCCCAACACCTCTACGCCCTCATACACCCTGCTCTATGTCTTCTTAATCCCACTCCATAGATCGAACCAAGTTTCTCCATATCAATTCTAGGGATTATGTTAGAGCCACATTTATATTTATTCCGCACAATCTTGACCCAAAAATCAACTTTTCAAGCTACTAAATTTCAAAAAGCTTCATGAGAAAAGCTTTGTTTTGATTTCTCACATGTTAAATCCCCAAGCCTCCTCTCCTATTGGGTACACACAAGATTTCCCAAGCCACCAGCGGGACTTTCTTCTTCTCATCAATTGTTCCCCATAAAAACTAATGATTACATTTATCCAATGTATCACATGTGATAATAGGAAGAGAAGAAGTTTGCTTCACATACTCAAGAATAGCCAAAGTGATAGATGTTATGAGTGTAGCTCTCCCGATAGAGGACAAAGTAGATGCTTTCTAATTCGACAACCGTATCTTCACTTTATCCACCACATATTGGTAAGAGTCTTTGGTTACTATTTTATGGTGCAGGGGAACTACAAGATACTTGCCTAAATCCTTCGTTATAGAAAACCGAGAGTAGAGCAAAGTTCACTACTTCTAGTGTGGTTAACATTACTAGATAGAAAACTTTTGTCTTTTGTTAGTTTACCCTATGGGCCAAGCTATTACAAAACAATTATAAACATGTGTTGATCTTATTTGCTTGCTCAATAGAGGCTTGAGCGAATAGAATAATGTCATCCATAAAAAAGAAGTGTGAGATGGGTGGTCCAACTCTGGTGAGGCGTATTGGTTTCCAACTCCTTTCCTAAGTTGCCTATTGAATGAGGTTTTCTCCATATAGATAGGAACAAACATGGCTAAAGAGGATCCCCTCACCTAACACCTCTCTATGGGTAGAAAGATTTTGCCTTATCTCATTCCATAACAACTGCATACTAGAAGTTGAAACACCCTGTGTGTAATCCACGAAATGAGGTTGCTTGGGAGACATAGGGCATGAAGACATTTAATAAGGAAATTGTAGTTTACTCAATCATAAACTTTCTCAAGGTCAATTTTGATAGCCATGAAACCTTTCTTGAAATGCATATTTCCCTTAGAGTATACAACCTCCTGTGCTACAATTATATTATCACTGTTGTGCCTTCCCGAAACAAAATTACACTAATTAGGAGATATCGCCTTATAAGAGCATACACTTTAGTTTATTTACCATTGCCTTCCTTATAACTTTGTATATCACTTTAAATAAGCTTATTAGTCGTAGGTACCTCATACTCTTAAGGGGGTCTTTCTTTGGAATTGGCATAATTAATGTTCCATTAATTTCTCTAATAACCTGCGTGTTAGTAAAAAGCAATTTAACATAATTCACAACAATATGAGAAACAGTACTCAACTGATTCTAAAGAGAGAGTTAAAATCATCCGGACCAGAGACTTGAGTGCACCCATACTAAAGATAACTTCTTTAATTTCCTCATCCGTGATCTCCCTTCCACATCTCCGAATCAAATCCTCATCTATAGTTGGGAAAGAAATACTGTAAACAAGTTCTGGTCTAATCACCTCTTCTTCAGTAATTAGCGTAGAGAAATAATTAGTAGCCATGGGTTTGATTAGATTAGCATCATACACCCAGCCATACCCCTTCATCATCTTTAATGACTTCTATCCTGTTAATCTTTTTCCTCCGATTAGCACAAGCATGGAAATATCTGGTATTACGGTCACCATAAATCGTCCATTTAGCTCTAGCTTTATGTGCCCATTAGATAGATTCTTTGTGTAAGACATCTTCTAATTCCTTCCATATATGGAACTAGAGGTCCTCATAATGTGAGGTCATACCATGTCGAGAAACTACACGATTAATACCATCAAGCAGCCTACATAGGAGTTTCCTCTTTCTAAGCCTTTGTATGTCCAAACACTTCTTTATTCCATTGAGAACATACCGCTGTGAATTATTGAGACATTCCGTGACCAAGGAAGATCATCATGCCAAGCTTGTTGCACAAAGTCATCAAAATTTTCATAAAGAACCCACTTTGCGATAAACTAAAAGGGACGATTAGGTTTCGCACTTACATTAGTTGGATTCTAGCGGACTTAAAGAATGGAAAGTGAGCAACAGATGCGTTCACTATCCAGTAGTGTTCCATTCAAATCACCACCAATTGCCCAAGTACATTGAATGGAGGTTGCCAAGCCAGAAACGAGTCACAGGGGTCGGGCTTGCATAGGTTGCAGTGAGCATCCATGTTATATTGGCGATGGAGTAAATTTGTAAATGCATGAATTGAGGATTAGATTCTATCACCTCAATTGATAAAACATTATCTCCCCATAAACACAAAACTCCTCCACTCTATCTATATCCAGTAGAAACAATAATCTCATACTTGCTAAATCCCACTTGTTAGACTCTTTCTTGTTAGTCAAATCCTTGTCTCAAGAACTGCCAAGAAATCCATATTGTAATGTTGCTTTAGATCTCACACTAATTAAAGCAAGAAAACTTCTTGCTCCAGTGCCACGGGAATTCCAGATCATACAATTCATAAAGAAACCATATGCAGTTGCTTGGGTGATTCATCCTCCCCCTTAGAATTATCTTGTTCCTTCATTTTACCATCCACGTTCTTTATATTCTGCATGCATTTGACGTTATCCTGGTCAGTGTTAATAGTCTGTGCTACAAGCTCGGTCTCTGTACTATTAACCACGCCCCCACCAAGAGTCCTAATTGTCCATCATTAGCTACTGATCGTCCTGGGTCAATCACGACTTGCCATCCCTTTGTTTAAGCCTATTATCCTCATTAGCCTTTTAATTTGTATCCCCTACCTACTGCTTTTTGGGTTTTGTCCTAAAATTTAAATAATTTTCAATATTACTCCTATTAATTACAATAAACTCTAATATTATATTCCCTCCGGTCCTAATTATAGGACATGTTTACTTAACTTTGGAGAAATTAAGGATAGTTGTTGAATTAGTTACATATTTGTTTTCCCCAAATGTCCTTATTTAAAATTTAAAATGAAACCCAATTATAATAATCTGATTCTCTATTCTTTATTGGACCTCTACTACCTCACACACGACTCCTCAAATTTTTCACATAGACTAACGTCGTCGATCCCCTCAACAACTTCCGGCCTACTTTTGGAGATTGGAAGTATAATTTGTAAGAACCGGCTGAACCCAAGAGGGGGGTGAATTGGGTTAAGCTAGAAATTCTTACATTCTTTAAAAAGCTTTTCGCAATTCGTTGAAATCAGTTTGAATGATATTAAAGAAATATAAAACTATAAACAATCATTCAAACATGTATGTTGGAAATAAAGAGTTCAATGAAGAGATTTACAAACAGTGATTTATATTGGTTCGGTCCAACCTTGACCTACGTCCAGCCCTCAAGCACCCTGAGCTTTTCACTATTCTCCTTGTTTAACCAGGCACAAGAAACAAGCCTTTACACCCACAAGTTTATCCAGGTACTTGTGCGACCTTCACAATCTCACTCAGAGACTCCCCCTTACTTCCCATAAGATTACAACCAATTTCCCAACTCAAGGTCACCCAACCTTGAGTATTTCTCAGAAAATATGGTTTTCAATAATTCTTCTCTCATAGAAGTGATTAAGATAAACATTGAAGTGCATAAAAAATTATCTCACACTCTAAATGATAAACTAAGAAAATATGAAAAACAAAGTGTGTGGGCAGTTCAGAATTTCGGCATTATAACATTGTAAGCTCACTCCACTACCTTTTCTGCATTTTGAATCCAACTCTATTTATAGATGAAGGTCTTCTAACCGTTGAGAATATGGACTTTGAGTGTTCAACAGATGGAAAAAACTAGTCGTTATTTCACTTTGACATCTCAGCATCTTAAACTTCATGTGATCCTTCGTTTGATCATCTGAAATGTGTCC
This sequence comes from Acacia confusa, assembly GCA_037074495.1. Classification (NCBI taxonomy): domain Eukaryota; kingdom Viridiplantae; phylum Streptophyta; class Magnoliopsida; order Fabales; family Fabaceae; genus Acacia; species Acacia confusa. The sequence continues at coordinate 5,437,188 of CM073504.1, read as the reverse complement.
ACAAATGATGTAAAAGATGTTAAGAAATATTATGAATCATTTGGGAAAACTTCTGGTTGATCTGGATCAGATTCAGGATTTTCGTCATTTTGATTTTTCTGATGTTTCGCTGTAAACTCGAGTACTGTCTTGAATACTGCGGTATTGAGCTTATCGAGCTACTTCATATTCGTCTCTGTCTGATCTATACTCAACTTTTGCTTCCCATACTCGAGAATTGAGGATCCATTAACGTTCATTACTCTATGTCTAAGTTATACTCAAGTATTCATGTGTAAACTCGAGTTTTCGACTTGTTCTGCACTTTGGTTGCTTTCTGACTTGATATGACTTCATATTTAGCAAACCAATTATCCCCCATATAGCTCTTTGATCCTCCTTTCCACAGCAACAAGAATCAGATCTTAACTTGTTGGAATTCACCCGTTATGATCCAATGAAAGAAGATTGTTCTTTAACCATCATTTTTGCATCGTTCTGAACAGTTATTCAACTTACGAAGACCATATCTCTCTGGTATGATCTTCATTTTAGTTGAATCAAGTATTGATGGAAATCCCTATGAGTCTTCTTTCAAACGCCACCGATTTCAGCTCATTTCGATTTGTAGATTGAGAATTATACTCAAATCATTGAAGCTTGGTCTGATGTGTGACGTGAATATTTGATCCAACTTTGGAAATTCATAACTCTCTCATCTGATCTTCTTTGGGCATGAAACTTTGTCAAGATGATGCATTAGATGTCTAGTTGCAACCAAATTTGATTTCACCTCAATCCAATGTCTGGTTCAGGAGATATCATCGAATTACCAGACCTCGCCCATTCTGATCATGGAACAGAGGTGAACAGAGTTGCTGTTAAGTTCTGATACTCAAGTATTGAAGTGCAAACTCGAGTTTTGTCGGGACCAGACGCGCCAGTGAAGCTGAAAACTCCCAATACTGTGGTATATAAGTTCAATACTCTAGTATTAACTCCTATACTCAAGTTTTGACTCTTTGACGCCCAAACCGTGGTTTTCGAAACTGTGGTTTTCCAAACTACAGTTTTCTCGTCTAGAAGCAATTTTTTTTCAGTAAGCTTGTATACTTGAGTATTGATCTGGATACTCGAGTTTTCACTTCCAGAACCCGATTTTCACCATCTTTAGCTCTGAAATGACCCAACCAACCTCCATTTAATTGTGAAGACTTGTAATATCAATTTAAGACCTTGTATATTCATTTTTCTCATTCTTTTTGACAAGATCTTCCTTTTCTTCAATCTCTTCACTTGGTTACTCTTCATCATTCAACTTTAGCTCATCATTCTTTATACCTTCTACATTCTTCAATATTCAGAGAGTCAAGCCTATATTGAACCTCTTCCAAATCTCATGTCTTCTGTCTGTTTTCCCATCTTTTGATCATTCACCATAATTATATTGTTTCTTTCTCATTCTCTTGAACTTCTTCTTGATTATCCTTCATAAGAGAGCTTGAGCTAATCTTGAATATTAATATTTCATACAATAAGCTCTTTCTTCTTTAATCTCTTTTCTTCTTTTTTTTTCTCTTCATTTTCCTTATCCTCATCTATATCCTCGTCCTCCTTGATCTTCTTCTTTTTCTTCTATTTGATTCTACATTAAATTCAAGAATTAATCAATGAAGAAGATAAATATAGTATGCAAACTTTTTGTTTATACAAATAGCATCAATGTAAGACATCATCAAAACTAATTATATCCAACATAATTTAATAGTGATGGCATTGTCAAATATAAGGGGAAAAAACTGCACAAAATTATTCTATTAAAAAAGTAAAAAAAAAAAACAGTAGAATTGTAGTATATGTGACTGTAATGAGTTGTAAGCATTACTCACTTTATAGAATATATACGTACATTATTTAATTATTATTTTATTTAATTATTATTGAGAAAGTATTAATAAGATTATTTTTTAAAGATATTGACAACAATTAAAACTTTGTCCTATAACTAAGATTAGCTCTCAAATGTTGTCCTAATTTAATTAGGATCGGACGGAGTATCAATTATTATTCTCACCCACTACTCTCATTAATTATTAATTATGGACATACATAAAAAAGAGAGTATTAATTACTGATTTTATTTCTTTCTTCTCACCCTCCACATAAGATTTGCTGATCATATCCCCACATTTCCTCCTATCATCCTGCTGCTTCATATTACCATTAGTATCATTAACTTCCATCTTGACTACACTGCCCCTAAAATCAAGCTGTAAAAACATAATCTTCCCAAACAGGCAATCACTCATTGCACCTTCCTGGGTCACAATAGTAGAACTAGGAGCCGCCGCCGTCGGAACCTTAACCCCAGCCTCACCACGCCCTTCACCTTGAGTCTGACCACCATCTGTGTGCTCTTCCCCTTCCTTCTGGTTCGCCGGACAAGACTCCTTCTCATGTCCATATTTTGCGCACAGGAAACAAATTAAACCTCGTTAAGCTTATGGGAGACTCCATCAGGCTTATTTACTATTTGAATGGGGCTTATGATTTATTTTATAAATTTTTTATTTGGATTAAAAAAAAAAACTACAATCGAGTTTATAAATATTTAAATGTGTATAAGCTAAAATAGAAATTAGTTAGCTTTTGTGACTTATCTTGGCTTATCCTGGCTTATATAAAATACTGTGAAAATTTATATAAAAATTTTGTAACTTATATAAAACACTGAAAATTTTGTAATTTAGTATTTTTGGTAATTTTTATTTTAAGTTCTCTTTTATAATTATCTTAAAAGTCACTTGTCCATAAGTCATTTCAAACAAATTTTACAATTTAACTTATACTCAAAAACTACTTATACAATCATCAATCTAAACATAAATCACATTTCACAATCTAACTTTTACCTAATTTAACTTTTACCTAATCAGACTATTCTATAAGTCATTTGTCCACCGGTATCCAAACAAGCCCGGTGCAAACTGGTAAGAGGGGTTGTTGCAAATCAATCTCCACGCACATTCTCACAAAGCCACCTTATCATATATAGAAGTAGACCGGTCTATCTTTATATCGTTTTTCCAACCATGTTTCCTATCCTCCATAAAGATTCAACATTATTAAACTCGAAAGGGACATCGAGTAATCGAACCCAAGCTGCAATATTCCTTCTCAGATCATCTTTCAAGGGATTAAAATTTAGACGACACTTCAATCATTCACAGCCCCTCCTGGAAAGCATAATCACGATCCGCTTTATTAGAAAAAGACACAATATGTAATAAGCATTGCTCAATAGAATAAATAAGATACGTGGGAAAGCTTGCTCCCAAAACCTTAATAATAAGGGAATTCTTCCAAGGCTGACACCCTGCAGTATACTCTTCCTCAGTGAATTTCAACTCCTTCCCTTCCAGCCTACGCGTCTGCACCTCCTCTTCCTCCGGATCCACAGTGGCCTCCTTCTCCTTCTGGTTCATTTGATGGAAATAATCCTTCAATCCTTGCACTATGTCGTCTTCCCAGCATGTTTCATCAGGAACCCCCCACAGCTTGGGGATAAGAGTAGTATTGGCTCTCACGTCCCTGTAGCTCCGTACTGGTCCCTTTGGAAGGCCCTTCTCCAGCAGACTTCTTCCAATCCGTCACCATTAAGGACAACTTGCCATTAAGAGCTAACCTTAGAATTAAGGATGTTATCGAGGGACAAAATATATTTCTATTTGTACTTTTTAGGATGACACAATTTGTTTATTTGAAAGATCAGGCACTAATGGCTTGAAGTTACTGACATGAATCGGACCTTCAATAAATCATCAAGTCAAGCTCATCTAAACTTAATGGTAAGGAGAAAAAAAAAAAAACAAATCCAAACTTTTGTTAACCGAGACTAGGTGCGTTGCTTGAGACTTGAATTGAAAGAAATTGCCTTGTTCTTGTTTAACAAATATAATTGCTCAATATTTATGTATACACCAGGTATTTGTAAGCAATATTAATTGAAGAGTTCTGATACCCTTTGGAATTGAAACGAATGGATGTGTGGAAGAAGTGCTCATGGCCCATGATGGCTTGCACTGCTTCTATAGAAATTGCCATGGACATATGTATATAAGGATACAATTCTTTGAAACAACTCTATGGATTATGGACTTCTCAGGAACAGTATAGCATGAAGACAATTGAGCTAAGGCAAGTGTTTCAGATGAGATGAGAAGAAGCTACCAAGATTTTGAAGTCAATCTCAATAGAACTTACAAATAAGATTCTTCTTACAAGAACTAACTCTATTTTATTGCAAAAAAAAACGGGGGGCTTTAAGGAAAATCCAATCAACCAACGAAACAGGATCAAAATAAGAATTGGTTAAAACAACAGAAGAATCCTCCTCAAACTTAGTTGACGTGGTGAAATTATCTAGGCCCACAAGCCGCTCCTCTTAGAATTCTGTGAAGACAAATCTAGCATCTTCTACCAAAAAATGGCAAAATTTGAGCAGTGTCTACGTTTTACATCAGGAGAATTAAGCTGACCCTGCAGCAACCTTCTTCCGAACAATTCTTTTCCTCCGCGCCTTAGGTGCTGAAGATTCTGAGCTAGCCGCAGAGTCTGGACTGCCCTGTTTAATACCTAGCAGACCAAGCCCAGATACAACTGCATTCTTTGATATGAACCATTTTGAAGATGACTTTTCTTCATTCTCAGAAGACCTCTTGTAAACTTTCAACAGGTCGTCTGAATTAGCCAGGGGATCTACCTCAACTCCAAGCCAGGCACGCCGGGAGGTCTCTCCTAATTGAACATTCAATACCCTGCACAAAATCCACAATAAACTTTCAAGCAATAGCACAGCTAAATAATATCCCACCAAACCTGCAAGTACTAAAGTCAAATGAAAATATTTGCTACTAATGCCAGACATGTGCGGCTCCATATTAATGAAGTCAATTATTGAAAAAGCACTGGTGAAAAGCCACATACGAGAAAAGGAAGCAAAGAATGCAGCTCAATAACTAAAAGTGCTGCTGATTTATCAGGAGAGACAGACCTCAAGACTGTGCCGAAGAACAATGGAACTCCAATGACATCAAAATAGGTAATCATTGCTCTATCAAATCCACATAATAGCTGGTATCTCAGGTTAGCATAAATTCCAAGGAAAGCTCCGTAACCAAGCGCATTACTGCTCACACTGGGAACTGTCACAGATAACCTGCAGAGAATTCCCAAGTCACAAGAAATACAATAAAATTGGCATTTAGCATCTGTAGCTCCACTAATTGGGTGCAGAATTCTACATTTCAGCACTTGAATGAACCAAATGGAACACAAGGTGGGTTTCATCCCTGCTTACCTTCCCTCCTTTTTACTAGCCAAAGTGTTTGACAATGCACCTTGTACTGCACCAGCAGTCAATCCAACCATGCACAACTCCGCAGCCTTGTATAAGAAGCATTGGATTCTCTTTTGCAAGTCAAATTCTCTAAGTGGATAGCTCTTTTCAAATATGTTGTTTGGAAGCTTCTGCAAGGTATTTTGTAAATCAAACCGAAATGTGTTTCCATATGATCGACAGGGAGCAAGTGACCAAACAACCACAGCATTGCATGCTGCCATAGTGAGCACATTGATAAGTGCAAGATCCCATTCCTGTTTTATCCTGAAGTCAGATTGAAGTTGGCAATCATTAATTTAATAGTTAAATTCATTCAATGAGAACATCAAACAAATCTTCAGATAGTATTAAAATAGACAAAACACCTATCCTTCCGGTTTTTAAACTCCCACCACACGGAGCAGCCTATTGTAGCAGCCTCTTCTAATAAAAGCCTATACAGAAATGCAGGATCTGCAAGCAACCTGTGCAATATAACATTAATACATATGTATTATACTAAACACTTCCGAGAAAAGTTAAGCCAGTGAGTGAAAGAGATTCACTTTGATTATTAAATTTTTCACAAATTCAAGAGATCAGCCAAATTACTAAATCTTATCAGATTTCAGACATGAGAGGACATCTATACCATTTTCTCTAAAGTTTAAGACGACTGACTTCAGACATTGATGTCCAACAACAACTCCTCCACATTCACAAAGGACAGATATATGTTGAAACAGCATAGCCCACTGTTATACTATCAGGAAAAAATAAAACAAAACGATGATAGATTTATATCTCTCTGTCGATTAGTGTACCCATGCCGAACTAGGATACACTTTCTGTCAGGCTTATTAGGGGAACTTGCATGAGTCCTTCCTTCCTTGTTCCATGTTATGGTTAAGTGAGTATATAGCATTTTTTGCATACCTATTTGAATTGGGTTGATTAATCAAAATTTATTTGAAAAATCAGGAACTCTTAAGAAAATTAAGATTATTGTATATACCAAATTGAAAATGAGTGTCATTATTATTACTGATCAATAAAAATATCTAGACTCTATAAAATAACCATTGATACAAGTTCAAAAGATTCACTACATAGTCAGAAAACCAAAAATATTCTTAGAACACAGGAATTATTCAAGATCCTCTATGTGTATTCGTACGCATTGCTAGCAAAGCCAAGAACAGAACTTAATGGATCTTAATCATTGCATCAATAAGCATTGCTGGCAAAGCCAACAATGGAACTTAATGGATCTGAATCAAAATTAATATATACATATACATAACACACAATATATAAGACTGGGATAATTATAGCGTTTGGCCTTATGGAAAATTAGGAATTTATTGGATTTTCTATTTAGGATAAAACCAAGCACCAAACAGCCATCAACTTTAGACCCAAATGGTCAAGGGCAATTGAACCCTTGAAGTATTCGCATTGTCATGGATAATTTCTCATTAACAAGTTTTCTGAAATGCAACAGATCGTGAATCAGGTATTCAAGGTAATACATACATGTTTTCATCCCTCACAATCTCCGTCAGTCCTCGCCTACTTGAAATCACCCTAGACAAACAACTAAGCTCCAGAGAAAGTCAAAATAAGACTGGCTCCTTTTCTCTGGTTTTTTCTTTATCACTCTTGAGCAAAATCCTCAAACTTCCCCATACCCTCCTCCCTCTTCCTACATATGAACCCCATATGCAGATGCCTATCCTTTCTTAATCCTGAAATTAACACTTAACAGTTGTGAAATGCTGAGAGGATCATACAAAAAACTTAACCCTCAATCCTTGCAAAGTTCTCATTCCAATTTATACATTTCCAAATGCCTCACTGAACTCTGACTTAAAGCATTTTCATCAACTTTCTCTTTAAACATTCACTTTCCATGCTGAAGTGAACCTGATTTGGCAGGAATGAACCCAGAAACTGAGAATAAAATCAATTGTCCACTGACGGGAACGTTTTATTTGTAAAGTCATCTCATAACTAGCAAGAGAATCATTCAGTGACGTTACCATTTCCTCAATACTAATAATAGTTGTAGATAGAACAATTATTTTGGAATGACTATGTCCTTCATCACTTCCCCCGTTTCAATCATTATATTTTGATATCTGTTCCATATGGCAAGAGGGACATTATATGTCTGTGACTTTAAATGATTCAGCAAGACACCACAGTAAACTTCATCACTGATCAATCACAAATGAAACTCAAATATAGGATGCAGAAGCACTTACAATAGAATTTGCAGCTGAATAAAGTAAGGAAATGATAAAGAAAGCATATCAAAACAGCCACAGCCAGTCAGCCAGGACTAAATGACCCATCCACTCAGGGACTTGCATGTGTAGAATCAGCAAAATAATTTTGCTAGATGTTACATTGAAAAATCCATCTGAGGGTGGCCGCACAAATTAGTAGAATTAAAGGATTAAATGATCCATCCACTCAGGGACTTGCTCATGCAATGGCTTAAGTCAATTGCAAGTTGTGATAGGCGTAATTAAAGACCCTCGCGTTAGCAATTATGGCTCGAAGACAAGGTAACAAGAGACCTCAAGGTCTCCTGCTGGTTGAGGCAAGAGAACTTCATCCAAATGCTCCAAAAGCAATGGGTTTGGTGCCTTTCCAGCGGACAAAGGGTGCTAGGCTCAGGTGCCTTGCATATTTTCATATTTTTACCATCTCAATTCTCTTGCTTTACTCAGGCAAGAATTTCTCTGGCACATCCTGCCTCAAGGTGCTAACATAGTCTATCACCTTTTGAATTCTATGAGTGCGAATACATGTGCGAGTGAGCGCATACATGTGCAAATGCATAAATATGTGCAAAACTTAATTTAATGTCAGCTCATTAAAAATAAACCAACCTGCCAATAAAAGCCCTTGACATTCCTTGTGGTAGTCCTCGGGAAATAAACCTGCTGACAGTTGGCCTTGCGTTGATTGCTAGGATTTTTACCATCTGAGCCGAGCTAACCAAACCCTGGAAATATAATGTCAATCAGTAAAGGGACATATGGTTCACAGCCTAAAGGTTGCCTACAGCCCTGAAAACTACTCTACCATTTCATAAGCTTGACGTAACCCAGCAGGCAAGTCCATCATTGTTTTTTGCCACTCATTTAACACCGCATCCACAAATTTACGGTCAAATAACTGTGAGAAGAACACAAAGAGCTTCATTTGCATATGAAATTGTGGAAGAAAGCAAAACAGAGCATACATTGTCCAAAATTATGATTCTGAAATTGCAATAATGAGATTTCTAACCTCTTCAAGAACTATACGTCTCCTAAACAAGCCACCCTCATCTCCATCATCACCATCGTCAAAGTCATCAAAGTAATCATCATCATCACCGCCATCATCACCTCCATCGCCCCCACCATGATTGATTTTCTTTCCAATATCTCCCCCTCCTCCCCCAACATCAATCTGCAAAGTTTAAATCACAGTCAAACAAGAGGGAGGCTACATTGTAAACAACAGAGGATTTATAATTGATTAAGCTTTATGTCATAAATGTCATAAATTATTAGCAAGTTGTAGGCCAAGCTCCAACATGATATCTGATCAAAGTAATCAATTCTCAAGAGGAAGCAAATTCAAAGAAATTAAAAAGATATATATTACGCAACACATGTGCTGCAGCTGGCCTATTTTTTAAGCACTCTATTCCACAAACAACTTAATATATCATTCATTCTAATGTAAAGGTCAATGACTCAGCACAATAGCCTTATAAACTAGTCCAAGTAGTTGAGGGAGAATGAGAGAGAGAGAGAGCTAACAACCAGACTTTCTAAAAAATGCATTGCTCAAACTGATGATTACGTATATACATTCAAACAAAATAAAAAGAAATCTTAAGAAAAAGATTAACTTAAATAATCATACCTATTCAACATAAAGAAGATAAACAGAACTTATCTGTAAACTGGATATTTAAGTATTGCATCCATAATCGGCAAGAAACCTTAACTTACTTACCCTTCATTATCAGCAGTGATGAAATGTAATAAGAGACGCTAATTAGCAGTCAGGCGAAAAGTATTACTTCATTACAGTTTCCAATTTATATTATCTACCATGTTCACTGTCACTACTCCTCATGAAACCAAAGAATACTCAGGTATATGCTATACAGAAGATGGCATAAACTATAATCACATTTGCAAAGGACAGAAACAGCGAAACGAGCACAAAGTATCAACACGAAGTCTTCAATCAACGTTTAGACACTGACCTTAGGGCTAGACTTGGTGGTTTGCTTCGACGACAAATCAAGTTTGGCTTTCTCTAATGTCACGGTACCAAGTGAACCGTATTTTCCCTTCATAACGGGACCCGAATTCATTGAAGAGGATGAAGGAAGCGAAGAATCGGAAGTACCGGCAGCATCCGGCAAGCTCAAGCACCTTTCCAATAAAGCCGCCGAACCATTCTCCACCTCAGAGGTAGCCGAGGCTTTGACCCCCAAAAACCTTCGCCTACAATTGAAGCTGACCTGCTTTGCAACCGGCTGGAGTGAACCTTGTTTCGAAATCGGCAACGAGGTATTCGGCGGCAAAGCCTTTTTGGCGGCGTGAGAGTTCATGAGCATGATATGAGCCGTTTGGAACACCGCGAGTGACATTTTGGTAAGGCTTTACCGTTTGGATTGGAAGAAAATTGGGGAAGAATTTCCTCAGATGATTTTCATCGGAGAAAAGATATCGATGGAAGCGAGTTATCTCTCTCTAAAGATGAGGAACTTAGAGAGAGAGTCGAAAGAGAAGGAAGAAGAGTCGGTGAGAGGGAGTTTGATGGAGTGGGAGATAGCCGATGAGGCGACAACCCAATCCGAAAGTCTTTCCCGTAAGGCGTAACCAGGCGAGTTGGCTCGGCCGACCTAGAACAGGAGGACTCGGTTAGCCTCGTCAAATCGAATTACAAAAACTAAATTGTTTCGAATTAAAATAATTTTTTTTTTTTTTCAGTTTTAGTTTGTTACATTGCCTCTGAGATAAGCCTCTTTGGGAAACCCTTAAATTTAGGTTTTAAAAACTATTTTCCACACGTCAAAATAAAACTGCTCTCACAACTTATCTCGTAAATTTTAAAAATAAATTTTTAAAAGTTAAATCCAAACGACTATTTAGTTAAGAAAACGTGTAGGATAAAGTATAATTAAAACTTAAAAGTTAAACTTGTCATCGGTGAGTTCAACCCTGCCAAATAAAAATTTCTTATCAAAAGAAAAAAGTTAAGATTTGTTAAAAAACACAAAAAAAGAAAAAAAAATGATGTCTTATGTTCAAATCAAGACATGCTTATGTATGAAAAAGGTTTTGTTGAAAGAAGCCAACTTCAATTTAACTATCTTCACCTCTTGTTGGTGTGATAATAAAATTATTTATCACTGATTTATTGTTTATTAAAATATGACCATTTAAACAGATTAATTAAAGGTAATTTTTAAAAATAATTCGTTTTTTTTTGTTAATTAATGCCTTCAATGCTCGTTGAATAAATTTATTTTCTCCCGATTTGCATACTTATTATATTATTCGTTCAAAACAAACACACGCTCTAAACCTCATTATATAGATTTCCTTATTCCTCCATTAATGCACACCGATTCCAACCTTGTAAGAAATTAACTATGCTAATTGCTGGCATGTAACCTAATCGTTATGATAAATTATTTTGTTATTCAGCACCATGATGTTGTATAAGAGATACTATCTCCAGTTCTAATTATAAGATAAAGTTGACTTTTTTGGAGAGATTAAGGAAGTTAAATAAGTTAATTAATCATTTCATACATTGTACTCCCTCCGGTCCTAATTATAAAACATATTTAACCGATTTTGGAAAAATTAAGGAGAGGAGTTAAATTAGTTAATTTTACTCATTTTCCTAAAATGTCCTTATATACATTTAAAATGATATAAGTAAAAGTTAATCAACAACTCTACCACATATCTCTCTGACCAATTTTCCTTTCCACATGTTTTCTAATTGAAATAATGGTCTTGCTAGATATACATATATGTGTATATATATGTATACATATAGATACATACATACATATGTTTATAGAGATACACATCTGTGTATATTGCGACCCATATACATATATACTTACCAAAAATCAAACACACTTGAGATAATAAAATAAGGTATTTTAGGAAGAAATTGACAAAAACTAAAAAGTTGTCCTATAATTAGGACCAAAATCAACCCCAAATATTGAGTTATAATTAGGACCGGAGGGAGTATATTCTTAGATTATATATTAGTTTATTAGTCAAACTAATTAATTTGAAGAAAAAAATAAAAATAAAATACTCTAAAATAATTTAATTAGTTTCATTAATCTCTTTAAAAAAATCAACTATGTTTTATAATTAGGATCGGAGGGAGTAGTTTCCTTCGACGATCAATTGTACCATTGACTCGCATTTTTGCCTCATGTTGTTTGAATGTAGGCAATGAGGTGGGAATGGAAAGGAAATTAACTATGCTAATTGCTGGCATGTAACCTAAACAAATTAATTAATCGTTATGATAAATTATTTTGTTATTCAACACCATGATGTTGTATAAGAGATAGTTTCCTTCGACGACCAATTGTACCGTTGGCTCACATTTTTGCCTCATGTTGTTTGAATGTAGGCGATGAGGTGGGAATGGAAGGGAAATTAACTATGCTAATTGCTAGCATGTAACCTAAATAAATTAATTAATCGTTATGATAAATTATTTTGTTATTCAGCACCATGATGTTGTATAAGAGATAGTTCCCTTCGACGACCAATTGTACCATTGGCTCGCATTTTTGCCTCATGTTGTTTGAATGTGGGCGATGAGGTGAGAATGGAAGGGAAATTAACTATGCTAATTGCAAGCCTGTTTGGATAAAGAAGAGGTGGGAATGGAAAGGAAAATAAAGAAAAAGAATGGTTTGTCACTGATGTGCTTGGTTCACACTAGAAAAGAAAATGGATTGACAGAAAAATTATTGTTTGTTTTGAAGTAAACAAGGTAGAAAAATGCGGCAAAAGAACATTTTTCCCCTTAATAGAAAATATTATTTAAACCCTCATGAAAGCCACACTGCACTATTGCTACCTTCCATATATTTAAAGCTCAAAACAGGTTCCCTTGGTGCGATGAAGGGCAACAGAGGGCAATTGGAAAGTGAAAACCGACAGGGATATGGCTAAGGATGGAGCAGTGGACGATAAGGAAATAGGCGTCGATGTTGACAAGGTATTTGTCGATTTGCTAGTGGAGATTGCAACATCATAATTTTTAGCACCTTGAGTTAATTGTAGCTTAATTTGATTTAGTCAAAGAGTGAGAATAAATTACTCAGTGCAAAGTAGATGGCAATTGTCAGGACCCTTTTTCTATATTTTCATTTGGTCGGAATCGCATTGAAGTTGTGGGACATGTGATGTATCCTTACTTGTATTTTCTTTTTAAGGAAGGAAGTCATAATCCATACTTAAGCCCTAAACCTTTGACACGGTATATCTTAAAAACTGGTGAGCTTAAGACAATATAGTCAAATGGATGGGCTTCTGTTAAACTATGTGTTAGCCCATGGCTATAGTCAGCGCATAGAGATGGGCAGTGATATAAAAGTGGTTGCATCTTGCATATTGCATAAATATATATTACATGTTGTGAAGAAAATAAAGATTGACACATTGATGATTAATTTGCAATTGTTTTGAATGAGGATTATGGTACATGCAATGTGTGTGTGTGTGTGTGTGTGATTAGTTCTTTTTTTTAAATCTATGTGCTTTACTTGTGCACAATAGAAATTTTTAGTAGTTATTGAGACGTGGAATCTCATCCCTATATATTAACATTTTTTAGGTGATCATTCTAGTAAGAAGCAAGGGAAAGCTCATTTGTGCTCCTTGAACACATGTTACGTCATTTAATTTTCCATAACCCTAAAACTTCCACATTTTATTTTTACTTATTAAAATGTTTTGAAGATTTAAATTCACACCATGGTGTGAGTTTTATTTGAACTTATTTTGTATTTTGATGACGTTGATGTTGAACATCCTTCTTAGCTATATGTGAGATACTTTAGTTAAGTATTTGTCTATTGGGTTTTAGGTGTTATAGAGATGACATCTCCTATTGCCTGAAGAAGCTAAAGGCAAAATGAGTGGCAGTATTTGATATGTTGTATAGGTGGAGGGGCATAATTTCAAGTGGGACTATGCCACAGATTCAGTTGTCATTGATGATGTTGTGTATGAAGTATATGTTGATGTAAGCTCCTTGATGTACCTTGCTTTGGAGTTTAATGCTCACTATTAACTCTCTGATTTACAGGTGAATTGTCGAGCTGCCATCTATATGACAAAGCCTTTCAAACATTTTAGTAATTTGTGCATTGTGTTCAATAGGAGAGGAGTTGTGGGATAGACGTGTAAGGGTGGCTATGTTGGTTAGAGGAGGAGAAAATGGGTTTGAGCGTGTTGCTACTAGTGTACTATTGAATAACTTGTACTCTAGTTTAATTAACGTGATGCTACGGAAAAGCATGGAGAAATGGGTGGATAGATGTGTCTGTAATGTGCTTTGTTTTCAGTTGTCAATGGTGAACTTGCATTGTTTATAATGTGCTCTGTTTTTTCTTCTTAACCATGGCTACTCATGACATGCATATAGTTATGAATGGTTAACTTTAATGAAAGAATGAGGGTGTCACTATGTGCAATTTGTGGGTTCATGGTGGTTAGCAAGCATTGGTGGATGTATTTATAATATACTGCATGAGTCATTTGTATTCATTGCATACCTATCGCGTGCACATAGGTAATCGTGGGAGGAACCAGCAGCAACCGCGGGCGAGTGATAGGTAAATTATGGTTAAGTTTGCAATTATTGTTGCCCGCAGCGTGCCCACAAGCAGCTTGTGGTTTGACTATTTAAGACATGGTCATGACCATGTCATATACAACAACCATGACGTACCCACTGTTTGCATATGTTGAAGAAGTGCAAATGGCTTGCAATAGAGTGGATTTAACCACGGCTACTTGACGAGCACATGATGGTAATGACAAAGTAAATGAAGTGCAAAACAAACTTAAAATGAATAAAGGTCAAACCAGAAACACATAAATTCATTTGATTTTAACATTACAAGAAACCATAAGCTATTAACTAAAAATAAAAATAAAAATATCTACATACCCTTGTGGTCTACAACACCTAATTATCTTTGAGATCTTTTAAAGCACTAGCCATTTGGTGTTGATAAGCATAATTGGGGATCTTTTAAGGCACTAGCCATTTAGTGTTGATAAGCATAAGGGGGTGGAGGAAGGTTGATGTCATGAATAGGAGGGAATGGCCTTGATGGAGTAGTTGGTGGGTTAGACGGTATAGAGTACACAACTATTGTCGTTAGGATGCTTGCCATTGCATCCATCAGACTTAAAGGAGTTGGAACCATTTGCATAAAGGCTTTCCGATACGATTGGATAGAGGAGTTCCTCAGCTAGGTCAAATTTGGATTAATTACATTCTCAGCTGGCATATATGCTAAGTGAATGATAATGTGAGTAGCTTTAGTGGGTGCGTGTGTGACCTTGTCAATGGCTTCAATAACTAAGGCATTGACTTGGTTTAAGGGAGGGGAACCAACTGAAGCTTTAATGTGTGGCTGTGAATTAGTCACCTAAGTACCATCAAGGACATCCTCTGAATGACATTAAGGAGATTCATCCAGCATATTGTGCACCTGAGAGGGATCGTCAATGTCATTACCATCATCATTGTCAGGAATGCTCACCGCAACTTTAGCCAACTCTTAAAATATCTTCTCGTACCTTTCTATGTGAACATGCATGGCCTTGTCAATTTGACTAAGAAGGGAATCATATATACCCAAAGCCTCTATTACAACATCAACTACTTTAAAGGCATCATGGAGAACCATCTCATTTTTCTTGAAGATGTTCTCTTGAAATGCTACAAACAACTTCTTAAGAGATGCAATTGCTTTCACCTCAAACACAGCTAACTCCTTATTAAACATATTCTCTATAGTCTCGGCCAAAATAAAGGGGTTAAGAGTAAGAGGACGTTCAGAAGGCACGTCTACCTTAGCTTTGGTCTTGCCCTTCCCCTTTTGAGATGCTTCTAGAGCAAAGGAATCAAGCAACTCAATTTAGAGGGCATTCAATCAATAAAATATAGTACAGTTAGTATTACATCACCCTAAAATACAGTGGGAACATTTTGTTCCATCAATAAGGTTCGAGTTACTTCCAACAAGTGATAGTTCTTTCACTTAGCAACTCAATTTTGTTAAGGAGTGTATGGATATGTTGTTTAGGGGTGAATTCCTTGTTGATCAAGAATTTCCTTAAAGGATCCACTCATGTATTCTTTGACATTATCACTTCCCGATACCTTAATGAAAGCTTGTAATTGATTTTTCAGAAAGGTGTAGAAGTTTTAAAACACCTTAGCTACCTCAGGTTTTTCTTTCAGTAAGTAAACCTATGTGGTTCTAGTGTAGTTGTCTATAAAATTAACAAACCATTAGACATTAGTTAGGGATTTTATTCTTGCAAGACTCCAAATGTCACTATGGATTAGTGTGAATGATGCAAAGGGTGTACAGGGTTATATGAGATATGAGGATCAAGTTTGTTTTGCATGTTGGCAAATTTCACAATGAAAAGGAACATAATTTTTATTAAATAAACTTAGAAATACATTTTTCATATAATCAAAACTAAGGTGGCTTAATAAGAATGCACAAAAATACATCTTTGTCTTGAGAATTTGAGCTAATCAATGCCTTCCTTGCATTTCAAGCATCTTTATTCTTCAATCCTTCTAAGTAGAAAAGTCCATCACATTCTCTAGAATTCTCAATTGTCTTCCCCTAGGTTAAATCTTAAAAAATACATAAGTCATCATCAAATATTACTCTCAGCATATTCACCATTTAGTCTGTTTGCTCACAGATATTATGTTACAAACAAGTACAAGTACAAACAAAACATTGTGTATTCTCAAGTGATTAGAAAGTATAACCATGTCAATTCCCTCAACTTTTATGAATACGCCATTAGCTACTTTGACTATGAGGTTTTCATGGCACAACTTAAGAGTTGTAAATAAGGTTTTATTACCTGTCATGTGATCTGTAGTTCCAAAGTCAACAATCCATGTTTTTGCTAGTCATCACAGCATTGAAAGCTATAATAGAATTACCTAATTTCATCACATTTATACTAGGCACAACGTTTGACTTATTCTTTTTTTCAAGCATCCTGTGAAGCACCTCCATTCTTCCTTACTTAGGCGATTATCATCTTCTTCCTTTTGATCAGCTATGGTGAGGTGACTTTGTTGGAATTTTTGTTTCTTATTCAATGGCTTCCCATGTAGCTTTCGATATTTTTCTTTGATATGACCCTTCTTGTTGCAATGATTGCACCACTTGTTAGACCTACGTTTACCTTGTGATCCTCTCACAATAAGGGTTGAGCCCTCAATTTGACTTGGGCCACGTTGATTTAGTAGTTT
This sequence comes from Acacia confusa, assembly GCA_037074495.1. Classification (NCBI taxonomy): domain Eukaryota; kingdom Viridiplantae; phylum Streptophyta; class Magnoliopsida; order Fabales; family Fabaceae; genus Acacia; species Acacia confusa. The sequence continues at coordinate 5,420,228 of CM073504.1, read as the reverse complement.
TCTACTCTCTTCAAATTGTACAAAGTTAACAACATCAGATAGATGTGGTAAGGGTTTCAATTCCATAATTATGGTCCCTTATCTCCTTGAAATGATTGTTTAGGCCTAGGAGAAAATCATGTATAATTTCTTCTTCTACTATCCTCTTGTGCAATTAAGCATCTTCGACATTTTTCCATGGATGAACCTTAAATGAGTCCTATTGGTACCATAAGTTTAGCAAAACGTTATAATATTCGGTCACTAACATGTTATGCACCCTGCCTCAAATCATGAAGTTGACACTTCATATAGATCAAGGCAACGAAGTTATCAAGAGGGAAATAAATTCTCCTAGTTGCATCCCAGATTTCTTTTGCCGTATTCACAAGAAAATAGCTTTCTCTGATATCTAGAGTCATCAAGTTACACAACTAACTAACTATTTGGTTATTCTCAGCGAACCAAGTGTTCAAATTTGGATCATCATGGGCTGGTTGAGAAGCTTCTTTCTCTGTTATTATACTCCTCCTTTCTCTTGCCACATAAATATCACGGCACATTTTAGGACCACTAAAGATAATTCTTCCCATGAAGTTTATGGTTAATAACCATAATTTGGTTTTCTGAGATCAGAGAATTAATCACTCTCAAAACTTGCTTTATTTAGAGAAAAGATAATATAATATATAGGCTTTGAGAGAGACCTTAGGGAAGAGATTCTAGAGATTACAATATAGGAAATATCACCATAAATAAAGGCCTAAAAATCAAGAATATTAAATGAGATTACAATCATAATCAACAAGAGAGATTAAAAGGATTTGGTTCTATCATATTCTAATTTATTATAATATATTCTAGCAATTCTCTTTCGGGTCCTAAATATAGAACCTACCTTTGTGGTTCTATTTATATGTTTCTTTTGACCAAATAATTTGATCCTATTTATAAGTCTCTTTTTTAAAATAGTAAATGAGATTATAACAATTTTACTCATATTAATTGTGCCGATAAAAATAGGAAGAGAAGAAATAGTTGAAAAGTACTCACTCATAAATGAGGACAAAGTTGGAAATTTACCCCATAATAATTGAATTAACTACTTTTCTTTGGTATGTATGATTAAGTTAGAAGAAATTTATAAATAGGACCAGAGTGGTAATTTCAAAGCAGCGGGGACCTAGGATTTTAGGTTTGACCTAGGATTTTAGGTTTGTGTGAGTGCAAATTTAGTGATGGGATTCAGGGGTTCCAAGGTAGCGCCCCCGAAATTTTTTTTTAAGAAAATTTTTTAAAGTCATCGCAAAAAATATAATCGGTTTGCACCCCAGCAGCGTTTTTTCTTTCCTTCTCTGACACAAAGTAATACACACACACACACACAATAGTTTATATACATACACACTCATACCCTCAACGTTTCTCTTCCTTCCTTCCTAATAATACTTTTGAACCGTAGTATATATATATATATATAAAATCACAATCTCAGTAGGCAAGGGAATTGATTACGCAGGGTATCCATTAGCTTTTATATACATATACATACTCATTTGATTTCAAAGTTTCTTTCCTCTTCTCTCCACAGTAATGTTATATATATATATATGTATATATAGTGAATCCTCGCAACTCTCAGATATGTAACAGCTCACGACAGCAAAAAACCAAGAAAAACGATGACAGTAGAAAAAAGACGATGACAGCTAACAACAACGTCATTTTTCAGAGACTCACGAAACAATAATACTCACACCAACGTTTTCATGACAGCAAGAACCAAAGATAGCTAAAACGAATAGGTGCAGCAAACTTACAGGGCGTCTGGTTTTTCTCTGTTTCTTGACGTTAGAACATGGCAAAAATGATCCACTCTCTCTCTCAAACTCTTACCGGCTCTAACTCTCTCAGGCTCACCTTCAGCTGGGTTTGGGTTTGCACTTGCAGACCCTTGCCCTAGTGTAGGTCTGCCGCGGTTTAAGAGTAGATTTTACCTTTATATATATATATATTTTTTTTTTTCATTTTATCTTTTACATCTATCATTTTCATAAATTATTTTGTTTGACTTACAAATTAATATACAATCTTATGTTACACATAAGTATTTTAAAGAAATCATGTCAAATAAGTTATAATTAAGTGATTTATTTAACTTCTTTCATATGCTTAAATTAAATAAATATGTCTTATATTAAAGATTATATGAGAATATATATTTTTTATGAAATATTATAAAGTTGTAAAAAATACATATATTTGAAAAATATATATATATAACGTATGGATGTTTTATAAATAATTTCTTTAAAAAAATCATGTTTTGTATTGATATTGTTTACAGTTCAATTAATTTGAATTTTTTATGTGTGTTTTTTCATATAACTATCTAACAATATCATATTCCAGTATTGTTGCATTTAATTGGGTAAATTTCATAGAAGTTTAGGTTTTCTCTATTCATACTTCTAAATTTTTGCATTTATACTTTTTAATTTTGAAAAAAAAAAAATTGATAAACTAACGTGAAGATCATTATAACATTTTCTCAGCACATGCATGAGCTCAATTCCTTGAAGAAACCCAAAAGCACTTCAATTGCTTCCAACTATCTCTCAAGCAAGCTTATTACGTACCTTGCATGTTTCATGAAGCTTGAAACACCAACAGTTATGGAAAAAGAATCACTTCTTGTTGGTCCCAAAGCCATCCCTTTCATCTCCTTCAGCCTCCTCCTTCTTCCTCGGAAGCCCTCATTAATCAACTTCCAGTATATGATTATATATATACACACACTCTCTTGCATCTTCTTCCTCAACACTCAAATCTCTGCAATCTCAAAGAAGCTCCAATCATATGGATATGAGAGGTCGTCCTCGCGCTATCGTCAATGGCGTTAGAAGAACCAGAACCTTCCACTACTTCTGGTGCCAAAATTGCCAGCGCGTTATCAGAATACCCTCCTCTGCAAACCCTAATTTCTCTGTTTGCCCCTTTTGCTCCCATCAATTACTCCTCGAACTCGATATCGCGACGCCCAGTCTTCTCATGAATAATCCTCCTAATTTACAGCCTTCCCCTGTTTCTCAATTGATCAACGGATTGGCTCTCATTCTAGATCCATCGAGGAGAGAGCGAAGCACTCGATTGGATCAAAATCGAAATGTTCAATGGATTGAAGAAACCGAAGAAGGACCGAATTCTCAGAACTGGATCACTCTCCGATTTGTGAGACCAATTCCTCCACAAAGACAAATTCCGGGAGCCAACGACGAAAACAGGGCACCTCCGGCGGCCAATTCGGCCATCGAAGGGTTGCCGACGGTGCAATTGACGGAAACACAATTAGCGAGTGATCCGAATTGCGCGATTTGCAAAGACGAGTTTGAGATTGATATGGAAGTGAAAGAGTTACCTTGCAAGCATTTCTATCATTCGGATTGTATTATTCCTTGGCTTCGAATTCACAATACGTGTCCTATCTGCCGCCATGAGCTGCGAAGCGCTTCATCATCATCATCGTCTTCTTCTTATTATTCCAATTTCCCTGAAGATTTCCCACATTTTGATTTTCGATATGGATTTGGGTTTGATGATGCTTCACACGGCTTGAATTGGCTTTGGAGCCAGCTTGCCTCTCTTCGACCTGTTCGTGCGGTTATGGAATGGACTCGGCGATATTTGTTTGCTGATTTCCATGAAAATCGTGAACGACAAGGAGGAGGTAAGTTTCTGTAACAAAAATAATTTTGAAGCACTAATACGTCAACTTATGATAATAAGTGAGCGCCTAGAGACTTTAATCACATTCACAATACCTTGACTTTTAATACTCCATAGTCAAATTTTCCGAAAAAAATAGTTATATTTTATATTGATATTATCAATTAATAATTATATTGAATTTTATATTGATAATATTGATATTTATTCTGAATCATATGCATAGTGTATACTATTGGTGTTTATGAAAGACAAAAATTTATGTTTTCCCCTTAAAAAAAGGTGGGGAGTTAAAGGATAAAAATATGGTTAAAGTGTAAATTTGTTCAGGAAAAATGTTAAAATGAAGTAATATTTTTTATTTCCCTTGAAAAGTTAACGATCAACGTTAATTTTTTAATTTTTTGAAATTTCTAAGGTAATGTTGAACATGAAAAAACTTCTAGAACACCATTGGCACTCAACAAAAAAATTTGGGATAGATTTACATTTTAACTCCATAAAAATAACATATAAGTTGAAAATATAAGGAAAAATAAATATGAAAAAATTGCTTAGAGTTTAAGAATATACTCCCTCTGGTCCTTATTATAAGGTACTAACTAATAACTAATAAGTGCATTTGGTCCTTTTTATAAGACACTTGCTGGTTCCCAAGGGGAATTAATTATTTTTTTCCATGTATGTACATAATTAATAAGGGTAGTAGCTGAGAGTAATAATTAATATGTTACTAGAGTTTAGGATAATTGGTAGGGGTAATATTGGAAATTACTTCAATTTTGGGACAACTTTATTGACTTTAATTATTTTTTATTGATTTATGATAATTGTTAGTTAGTACCTTATAATAAGGACCAAAGGGAGTATGTGTGTATAGGGGCATTTAGGTTAATTCTTTTTTTTTTTTAAATGTAAGTGAATTACCAAAGTTTATATAATTGATGGGCGATAGTTTATCTTCCCCAAACCTAGGTTTTGAAAGCTATTTTTTGTTATCTAAGACCAAACTTCTCTCACAACTTAACTCGTAAATCTTAAAAATTATTTTCTAAAAGCTAAATCCAAGTGGCCAATTCTAACTCTATAGTTTATACAAGATTTCCGTTTAATTCTTTAATTTTACAAGGTACTTTTTCAGTCTTCAAACCCTTGCACTATTAGTTTTAAAGAATGATTTTTTATAATAATAATAATAATAATTAGTTAAAATTAAACTTAATATGTTAATATTCTAGAATATTTAATGTTGTTAGCATTTGAAATGTTTATGTCAGCAATTTTTTTAATGATAATGGGCTAACTTTTTTTGCCCAAATAACAGTTTACAAAATTAAGTGACAAAAATGGAAGGTGTGTGAAGTTAGTTAAAGGACCAGAGATAACATTTTCTCTCATTGATACTTTCAAAATTTTAGGGTACTAAAGAGTCATTATGTTTCTTATTTAGTCCCAAAAATGTATTAAAGATACTTGTTTGGGACTTGGGAGCTTTTATTTTCCATGAATAACAAAAAGATTGTGAGAAATATGCAGGTATCATATAGTCCCTGTGTCATCTGACCTCATTTGCTTTAAACTTGTTTCATTAATTTGGCTGCAACAAAGCAGGTAATATCCACATATTTATTTTTAAAAATTCTGCATGTTTTTTTACCCTTTTATTTTAGTTTTTTTTTCTCAAGTGTCTCAAGGTTTGTTTTCATACAAGATAATGGGCTAAAGTGGAGAAATATAGGGGAAAATACAAGGTAAGTTTTACCTAGGGTCCATATATATGATCAAGTAGGACCTCCTTGTTGTCGAACAATTATGCAATTCTAAAAAATTTTATATATTGTCTCTTGATTTTAATATAACACACAATTGGTTAATTTGAAAAGATTAATAAATCTAAGTAGATTAATTAATTATAGTATATTATATTTCATGTTTTTTAAATAGTTATGTATATCATTAGATTAATGAATTAATTTATAAGTGACGGATTAGTTTTGAGAAAATCAATAAATATAAATATTTTATAGTACCATATTTCATTTAAGTAGTTTCTCTAAATTAGTTAGCCAAGTTTTATATTAAGGATTGAAGATAATATTATTTTTTAAAAATAAAAATAAAACTTGACAAAGCAAAAATGGATTTTTTTTCCCCCGCTTTTTTTGTTCATACAGTTGCATAGGATAGGATTAGAGAGAACAAAAAAGAAGCCTGCACAATTATGAATCTGAATGACTCCAAAAGATTTGGACTCTTTCAATTGATTTATTGGAGGGATATTAACCATTAGATGGTGATCCAATAATATTGAAAAATCAAGGATCTTATGCTTAAGTTTTTTTAAGAAAAAAAAAATTTGTTAATGTCTCCTCAATATTACTAGATCACAATCTGATGATGATTAATACCTCTTAATTGAGGAAATGTAAATCCCTGTCCAAAAGATCTTTTCTTTCGTCTATAAACTTTCTTCTTATTAAAAAAATAATTTTTTTTTTTTTAAAAAAAGTTTTGGGGGAGGCAGGGGAGGATTCACCTTTGACGCCTATTCATGTGTTCTCCAAAAGATGAAATTCACCTCATATCTCTCTCCCCTCTATATAAATATATGTACTGTCAATTGTCCTTGATGTAAAACCTAATTAATTCTTTTTTAGAAAAATTAAAGAAAATATATTAATTAGTTAATCATAACATATATCGTGTATTATAAATACTTTAAAGTAATTTATTTGACAATGTTAATTTATTAAAAAAAGTCAATTGGATTTTATATAGTGTAGATAGTGTTTGCATATACCCTTCATGGGATTCTAATGAGTGATGACATGATGTCATCTGTTGAAGTTGAAGCAGTTGTTGAGGCCCGGGACTTGCGGAATGCAAGAAGCAGATTCTGGAGTTTCATATGAAATTAACGAAGCAAAACATGTTTACTGTAACACAGAACACATTATTTCATTACAGTTGCTGACTGAGAATGATAGAAAAGGCAAAAGATGCCGGACATTATTGTGTATATATCATAGTCTATAGCCAATTAGCCATACACACACAACATATTTACTGTACTGCACTTGTCCTTCCTTCTTTTCCATTTTTATCATGTTACTACTTGTTTTATGAAGATTTCAGTGTTGTTTCATCTCACTTTTTATTATCTTTTAACAATTTTTTCTGCCAAGTTTTAAGTTTTTAATTATTCATCTCCCTTTTTGAATAAATCAATCTCTTCATTACAAAAATGTTGAAGGGAAAATGACAACAAAGCTCCCAATAAAAAATAATATTATTATAAAAGTCTCATGACTTATCAATGATAACTCATTCATTTGTCAATATTGCTCATTTAATTATCATTGACAAGTTATAAGACTTTTCTAATATTTTTTTTTTCATTAGTACTTTAGTGTGATTTTCCAATACTAAATATGTTTTTAGTAATCTGTTGACCTTGATCACATATTGACCAGAGTAAGATTTTTGTTTTTTTTTTTTGGTAAAACCAAAGTAAGATTTGAATAACTCTATCCTTACTAAACGTTGCAAAAGCCTGTTTTCAAAAGGGGCATTTGAATTAATTTATTTCAAGTAATTTTGTGCCTTACCAGGTCAACATTTGAAAGAAATTTTGTCCCATAAAGCATTAAAAAAAATATATTTTAATTGATTATGGGTTTTTCTAAACACCCCCCGGAGTCCAAAACCTGAGTCATCGAGAGAAGTATAGAGAAATGAACATATGACCTTTTTTTTTCTGGATATTGCTGGAGAAGATAAGTTTTGAAAGTCAAAAAGAAGAATCAGATGCGCAAAGAACCCATAACACTTGGCATATCATACACTTGAATGGATTACAAAACACGGTTCTTCTCGCATCTAGAAGCCACTCTTTGCTCTTTTAATGAGTGATGCTTGCTGTTAGTTTTGATTTACAATAAAAGCTTATGAAGAAACATATAAACACATCAAACACTTCTTCTTCTTTTTCTTTTTTGGAGACCCCACTTTGACATGGTTATATATTTCCCCACGATTGACTTGTAAGTTTACTTACACTTTTATGTGATAACTATCTACCACTCTTCTATGTTATAACTAAACGGGAGGCCCGCCAACTTTTTGGCTTTGACCCTTTTAATCCGCTTCTGATTTGAAAGGAGCTTTCAAAAGCACCATTAGGCTGCTGTCTCTTTTGCTGGGGTTTGCAGATCCTTCATTTGGCAACTTCTCCATATCTTTTACACTCTGATATCAAAGAGAGAGACAAAAGAGACAATATGCTGATAGTATGGAAAATATCAGGAGCAAGACTTCCCCAAGAGAATCACCACTTGCTGATGCTGCACCAAGGAAACAAAGAACAGTCTACTTAGAAAATAGAAATCAAAGTATTAGATAAAGTAATATGGCTCCAATGTGATGATTGTGTTCATGAACAGACGAATTTTATAGTGTAATTAATGTTTTTAGCCATTACCAACTAGTCCTAACCCAAAACAGCAACTTCACAGGTACTCAAATGTAATATGTAAGGCGCCTCAAATTTTAATGTTTGATGCAAGCTTTTTGTCTACGAGGGGCTTCCTGAATCCTTTTTAATTGACATCTGTAGTATACCAACTAAAAATCACTTCAGTTGTCCCTATGGAGAAAATGAATTTAGCATCTAGATATCCCTTTTATATTCTTTTACACCATTACCCAGTGACGAAGCTAATCTTGACACAAGTTGCCTAGTTGGTACCAAGAACTTGCATCGGAAGCAGTAGTGCAATTCCATCACAAACAAAATAACCCCTCAAAAAAATGTCTACCCATCCCGGATGGGCACATACAATAATATCACTACTGATGAAGTACAGAAAGCATAAGGTAAATCTTATCACCAGTCCAGTAGAGCCAAGCATGAGAAATAAGAGGAAAGATCCTATTAGAGACTATGAACTTACATGAAGATAATGATGAAAGTGACCGATGTATTGGCTTTAGAGCTTTTCCTCTGCCAAGGGCGGGCTTGGAGCCATGGGATGCCTCAGTTGTAGGTGCCTGATCGGGGGATATCTCAGCTGTAGATTTCACAGAATGTGAGGGAGGAGGAGCAGCAGAAGATTTATAGGATGGGTTAGAATAAGATTTTGGGGATGATCTTGGAGGATATGATAAGCCACTATATGGACAGGGGTCAGGTGGATATTTCATATCAGTTAAAGGTGCAGGTGATGACGCTTGACAGTCAAAACAAGGGGATCGGTTAGCAGTAGCTGGGGACACTGGTGAGTGAGAAGGAGAATGGTATGGTGAAATTGAAGGTTCGGCCGGATCAACTAGCTCTGGGGATGGTGCAGGGGCAGAAAATGGTGCGTCTCCTTGAAACATGCCCTTAAAATAAGATGATAATCTGACTTCTTTGACTTTGCCAAAGGTAGAATTACCACGGCCAAGATTTTTCTCGGTAAAGCCTGATATTATTCTAGCCAATTCGAGGCATCTCTGAGGTGAAAGTACTCCAAATGTTGATGTGACTGCAACCTCCACTGTCACTGGGGGAGCTACCGTTGAGCCAATTTCATTTGTTAATTGAATGTAAACATTCTGCGTGAAAAAATAGAAACGGGATCAAAGACAGGTACCCCACAAGATAAGCATTCCTTATCTTCAACAGAAGATATTGGGATGTCAAAAATTCTTCTCAAGAACTAATTTTCCAGTCTGTTTTCTACATTAATTTAAAGTTTTGCCTTCTCCTTCAATGAATCTTTCAATATAAATTGTGATAACAAATACCCAACAATAAAAAGGTTATAATTGTTAAATCCAAAAGTAATCTCACAGAAATAAAAAATCTATATGAATTTTCAAAACCATGTTGCATTTCCTACAGCCCAAAATAAAGATGAAATAGATCATGAGACGATACCTCATCAGATCTTAGATCCAAGTCCAATCTCAGCTCATTCTTGAAGTCATCAAAACCATCCAGTATTGCATTTATTGAACTGTTGAGAGTAAAATTAAACAGAATCTCAGGCATCTGAATAATAGGACCCAGCTGCCATGGTATCACAGTTATGCCTCCAGGAACTGTAGCAATCTCAAACATAGACGCATTCCCAAATATTGAGGTTGTCAAAGTCAGATTAGATTGTTTAAGGAACAATTCAACTAATGATGACTTCAGCAGACTCAAGTACACTGAATTTATTGGAACATCCAGTGGATAAGAGAGAACACCAAACGTTATATTTGCCAAGTTAGGCATACTACTCTGGTGTATGGATAGAACAGCCACCTGTTAGAAGCAAAAAGCCTAGAAGTCATGTTCTGTATTTGAACTGACTAAAAAATGAGAGAAGAAGCTTGAGGACAAACCTTTGTATCTGGGACGCCTATTTCACTGTATATATCATATTCTAGTTTTTTAATGTATGGAATTAGCTTCGAAACTGGCTTTTCCAGTGTGAAGGATGCTTGAACAGTAGCTGAAATCGACAAAAGAAAGGGTATTAAGAAACTTGGGGAAAAAAAAGTATAATTACAAAAATGATAAAGAAGAGAAGTCTTAGACAAAGGAGTTAAAGTATTTCAACAAACCACACGTATTGCGCAGCAAAAAATACATTAACATAAAAGGACTTTGCTTTTACAATTACATGGTTGCCTTATAAGGGTTTATTCCTGATGGAGATAGTAACACACCCAAATCATCACAGGATTGGCCCATAAATTAAGTTATTTTACTTCCAACTTGATCAACCTGGCCTAATCTCCGACAAGTGAGAATAGTGTTTAGCAGTATTCACTGGCATCACATTAAACATAGGGACAGCTCATCATTAGAAACAGTCAACATTTGGTGTTGTACTCAACCTCCTCTAAATATCTTTGAAATTTTGAAGTTAAATGTTTCTTCATTATATTGTACATGCTTTTTCTTGCCGGTTTTGATATGTGTAAGAGCTATATATGTCATGTCAGAACCAATTAGCATAATTTAGGAAACTTACTTTCTTTCTTTCAACAAAACAAAAAAATTGATATACAAAATTAGGCAAACTCTCTGGAACACCAAGATTTAAATCAATTTCATTCTAAATGATATCATATTTTTTTTTTTAGATTTAAATCTCAGGAAGCTTCATAGTTGAAAAGATGACTTGGAAAAACGGGGTGTGAAACTCATTTAGTTGTGCCATGTGAACAGCTAGTAAATTAAAATGTGTCACTCGTCTCACTCAAATCTTCATATGCCTTAATGGACCACATGAACGACAACCATTAAATTGAATCATATTCTCAATTTATCACAAGGAAGGAAATTTAGTGGATCTTAAACTTATAGCTTCCATTGCAAACAATAGATTCAAAATGACTTCATTCAACATAGACTACAATTATATCTGATTAAACAAAATAGAAGATTGACTAACATGTAATTATCTTCCAAAACTGAATTCAGAAAACTAAGTCCTGTCCAAAGAGAAATAGTAATCCGTTAGTTTTTAATCCTTTTATCCTCTTTCTTTTTATCTATGAGCATTTGTGTCAATCATCTCGACATGTGTATAAGGCCAAACTTACATGTAGTCCTAAAATCTCTCTAGATCACGACTGCCAAAAATGACATTCTACAAAGCACGAGATCCACAATTTTCTCTTCCCAGATGTAGTCATCCCTATTTTTCAGTCGCAAATGAGTCTATCAGCACACTTCCAAAGGTGCAACTGATAATTTGATTATTGACAATGATACTGTAATTTTTTATGTTGAATATATACATTTTTTAACTTTAAATAGACTATAGTTAATGCATCTTTCCATGCATAGTCTTTCAACTAGATATAAATTAAATCAAATAAAAAATTAACATGCTCAATTTTGGGGATAATATTAAAGGCATACGAGGTTTCAGGACATATGTTTGGTGATCTGTATACATATCACAGTCAGGAAGCCGTCAGATGTCAAATCTGCAGCACCAGCATAAGCAAGACGTTTAACATAGAAATGAGGTAGTAATGCCACTCCTCTTAGCATGTGTCATGACATAGATCATGTTAAAAGAACTCATCCCCAAACTTTAAGGTGAAAACATTTTGAATTTACACATATACGTTTCTAACATTATAGAGAAATATGATCATAGAATAATCTGGCTGACAACTGCCCACCGACACCGAGCCTCCCAAAGAAGAAGGATTCCTCGATTGGAAGAAAGAAGAAAAAGTTAACAGCACTTAGTTCATAGCATCACAAACAAAATCTGACATCGATCGACAACTACAAACCCGAGATCATCAATAACCCCCCAATCAAAACCAGAGCATCAGGACCAGGAAAGAAAACCAAATAGACAGTAATTGCAATCATTAGAAAGCTAGAATCGATCAATCAAAATGTGAAATTGGAAATTCCCATTTAGAAAAATCACCAAATCAAGCCAATCTATTCAAAGCATGGTAAAGAAAAAGGGGGAAAACTCACCACTATGCTTAATTGCATCACTGGCATCATACCAAGACTTTATCGCGAATCTAGGGTACAGCCAGAAAACCCCAGAAACCAAAGCCGACAGACTCAGGATCAAAACGAAGATGCACTTGAAACTGAACTCATTTGCAAATCTTCGAAGAACCACCGAACATCCCCGGCAGAGAAGTCCCGACGAAGCTGGATCCTCAGGGTCATGGCTCTGCCGTTGCTGCAGATTTTGCTGTTGAATTTTGCCCATTCGCAAAGCATCTGGAATACAAAAAAAAACCTTCACAATCTCTCTCTCTAACCAGAGGTGGCACCACGCAGTTCCCTCAGCGACAAGAAGAAGAAGGGGCTCGACAAGTGTGCTAGAGACAAGTGTTGATGGTGGGCAAGCCTATTCAATTAACATTTAACAACTAGAGAGAGACCCATTGTCCCACCTCTCTCTCTCTAAAAAGGATCACTATCCACTACACTCTACATCCAAATTATAAAAACTCTCTCTCTCTCTCTCTCGTTTTTCTTCTGTTTTATATTTTATGCCGACGATTCTTTGTAGGCTACCGAACGTTGAGGAGAAGCAAAGGCGAAAGCGAAAGGGAAAGTGCGTTAGGGCGTAAAGTGGAGAAAGCTGTATCAGCCATGTTATCACCGTGGACAAGCAAAAATTTCAAAAAAATATTATTTAAATTTTAATCTCATTACTTTTATTATCACTTATGATCATAATTGTAGAGTTCAAGTGGTATTTTTCTATCATTTTTTTTAATAATTATAATCAATTATTAAAAATTAATAATATATAGTGGTATAATATAAAATTAATAAAAATGTATCAAAAAATAAAATTAGTAAAAATGAGGGAAACCATTTTGTAAGTACTTAAACTTTATCTTAATTTTTTTGGCCAAAAAAAAAACCTTCATCTTAATTTTAATTGTATGTGTCTGTCTAGATATATGTTTTTCCATAGTATATGTTTTTATCTCTTAATTAAATCCTTAACTTTGCTCTATTAGCCCAATTAGCTTATGTATGAGGATTAATAATACTAACAAAGCAAAGTTACATAGGTTAACACGCTTTTAACATAGCAAAATTAGAAGATTTAATTAAAAAACCATGTTAGATATTAAATTAAAAATTGAGAAAAAGTATAACTACATGCAAGATGGTTTACCCGTTTTTTTTTAATAATATATATAAATTTTACCCCTTTTTAATTAACACCTTATGCTCAAAGGATGAAATGTCCTATTTCTATATGATTTTACACATTTTTCAATTATGTGAACATTTTTATATGTACTACTAATTGTTAACATTTACAAATGGGATCAAATCGTGCTGGTTTGGATCACGTTTGAACATGTAAAAAGTGCTTATTTATATAAATTTTGATTAAATTCTTCTCACATGCTTACTTCGTATATTGTAAATCGCAATTGAAAAATTATTTTTTAAAATTGCATTCATTATTCCAAATAAACATATTATAGATGAAGCTTTCACGTCACTAAAGTACCATCATCCACTAATAGAATTGTTAATTTATAAATTGTATATAATGAGTTATAAATGACAAAAGGTATGTATGTATGTATGATGTTAATTTACCAAAAATGTAGAATAATATGAGTTTAGGTTAGTTTGTCGTTGGTATAAGGATACACACACATGTTATAAGATTCCTTAACAAGTCAATCACATGAACACATGGGAAATTAATTATTTACGTTGTTTAAAAATCCTATTGGAGAGTGCTTTTGTGATTAGGAAGCCAAGGAATTGACTAATGCACACCCCACGCGTGGAAAATCAATGCCTAGGGGAATAGGATAGGATGAAAATCAAAGAAGAGCATTTTTTCGGTTCTAAATATAAGATATATTTGGGTAGTTAATTTTGTATTAAATATTTGACATACAAAAATATCAATATTTTCTTAATTTACCCTAATTAATACTTCATTAACCATAATCAAAAAGTAGGAGAGGGAATGAAAATATTAAAAAATATAACAATAATGTTTTAGAAAATATATGTCATATCAACTCATTTTCATTTAAGTAATTTTCTTAATTTAATCAAATTAGGTAAATATATTTCACGTTCATGGTCAAAATGAGTATTATAAAATTAATTCTATCAACTTAACTGCTACGCTCCATCAAATCGAATAAAATAAAATAACATATATTCGTATACATCCATAAATGTGTGGCCTCATGTATTAAGGCTTGGTGTCTAAGCTATCACGCTAGCTTGTTGCACCAAAAACAAAGTTATCACACTTACTCCCTCTTCATTAAAATGAAAAATTGATAATTAACATGTTAAATTCATCTTAAATTTAAAAGAATTTTCAACTTTATTTATATTAAATAACATATTGAATGAGAGAGAGAAATACTAAGAGTTATACCCTCGTGTCCACAATATAGGACGTTTGGAAAAGAATAAATTGATCCATAATATGAGTCACTTATGAGATAATTAATGCTTATTTTTCAATTTTGTCTCTATAATTAATGTTAGTTTTCAATTTACCCACTCATTAAATTTTCAAATACATTTTCTAATATGGATAAAAATGGGGAAAAAAATTCAATATATGTCATATTTAATAAGTTAATTGTCATTTTTTGTTTTCTATAAATTAGTTAAAGTGTCATATATTGTTGATAGAGAGAATATATTTAAACATTAATTATATTGATAAAATTAATAAATAAACATTAATTATTCTCCATAACTTATATTGTGTGCCAAGTCAATTTCTAGAAATGACTTAGGGAGTAACCCTATCTAATTAGGGTCGTAAATCAAATTAAAAAAGCAATTTCTATCGTTAATTTAAATAGACACTCACTCCTCTTATCCAAATTATATGGTGGAGAGAAATAAAATTTTTGGATCCTGTTTATCAAGTGTCTTGTGAAATTTTTATATGTACATTTTTGCCTTAATTTGTTATTCCATGATAGTGAATATATTCGAGAGAAATAAAGCTGAAAAGTTATTAAATTTTATAGTAAAAGTGATGAAATTTAAGATTTTTCTTAGTCTATATAAAAAATGCAGGAAATTATAAAAAAAACTAATATAGTGGGCATGTGTGGGTTAGTGGTGGGAGCGGTGATTTATTTTCTATTTGACTTTTTTATAAGCCTAATAGGAAAAAAAATCAGGTTATAAATATGATAGTTTTGAATTGATGGTGGTAGAAGTGACAGAGAACCCACGACAAAAAGCTGAGAGCTTTTTAGAAAAAGCCACCCATAGAGCTTTTTCCATAATTAGGTTTTAGGAGTTTTTTTTAAAAAAAAAAACTCAGTGAACTTAAAGCTCAACCCAAGCACTCCACTTATGGCTCTTTTTCTACTGGAACTTTTTCTAACTTTAAGCTACTTAAAGCTTATCTCTTTTTCTTCAAATTCTTCCCAAAAGCCGATAAAATACATTATAGGTAAAAATAAAGGACTGCTTTTTAAAATAAGAAAAATTAGTACTTTCCCATGACTTAAGTGTAGGAGCTTTGTGAGGTTAATTTTGACCTTAAATATAATATTTCTATCCTGGTTGTTGTTTTTTTTCCAAACTATCCATATTGATAGTCCTCTCAATAACTGTTCTCTCTTTAGTCCTTATTATAAACATTAATTAATAAATGTTCTTGATGCTATTGTAAGGTACTTACTTATTTTTAAAGAGAATTAAATTTTTTTTTTTATGTTTGCCCATATTTAATAAGGTAGTGGGAGAGAGTAATAATTAAAATGATATTATAATTCAGTATAATTAGTAAAAGTAATATTTGAATTTATTTAAATTTAGGATGAATTTAATGATTTTAACTATTTTTATTAGTTTATAAGATTATTAGTTAGTGTCTTATAATAAAGAGTAAATGGAGTAGAGTATTAGTAATCAAAACCAAATACTGACTAGACATTTGTTACACAAGAGTATTTTAAAGAGACAAAATCATATTTATTACAATTAACTAATTTAGGTTAAACTTTCTTTTTCAATTCAAATTAGTAAAGTAAATCTTGAATTAAAGAAAAAAAAACGAATGTAAAAAAATTATTATTAAATATATTAATATTTTTATATTTACACTTTAATAGTTTCACGTGAGGAAAAGGAAATGGTTTTTCCTGGAGGGAACCGACAAGGCTTGTGGGTGGTGGAATGAGCTAAAAGCCAAATTCAAAACAAAAATGGAATGACCGTTAGCACAAAATGATTATAATAATTTATAATTAAATAATTATAAAATAACTGGGAAATAAAAATAAATAGGATGGTTTTATTTATTTAAAATTGGGGGTTGAAGTTGTGATGTCGGGGTAACGAGTAGGCAGCGAATATTTATCAGATTCGGCAGCGCTTTCCACTTCAACGTCACCAATGGCCATGAGTTGAATGTTCCTTGTCCATTAGTTGTGTGTGCCCTCTCGCGACAGCTCATTTTTCTACTTTTCTTTTTTTTTTTTTAATTTAATTTTCAAGAGTTTGTTTACTTTAATATTTTTTTAAAAAATAATTTTTTTTTATAAAGTCAAGGGTTTATCCTTTCGAGGCTTAAAGTATACGGGTTTTTAACAAATACATTTTTTAAGATCTAAATTTATATTTACCTCCTTCAGGAGCGAAGATGCTTCCTAATTATACAAGTAATTTTATCCTAATTGTATTTTGCAAACTAAATTTGGGGTAAAAATCAATTAGTTTAATAGGATTTATGTTTGGATAACGTTTTATTAAAAATTATATTATTTGATCATTTAACCACTTTCCATCGTTAGGTTTATTAGTCCTTAAAATCCAAAAATGTTAAATAAAGACAAGCACATTTAGAAAATTTGAGCTTAAGGGCTTTGTAGAGGGGAGAAGGGTGTCTCCACTAACCCTTCTCTCCCCTTCCTTTTCACTCAGGATGTGTTTGGTTTGAGGGAACAGAATGAGATGAGAGAAATTTTTACCTCATATTAACCAAATTAACCATAAGAACTTTTTAATATTTTAAAAATATACTCTCAACATAAAAAAAATATTCTTTTTATTAGTAACAATTTGGTAAATGTCCTCATTTTCCTCTCATCCCCTTCCCTTAAACCAAACATATTGTTGTGGTGAGTTTGGTTTGAGAGGGAGAGAGGGGAGATAATTTTTTTTCCTTATGTTGATCAAATTGCCGATGAAAACATTTTCAATATTCTAAAAATACATTCTCAACTAAAAAAAAATATTCTTTTTATTAATGACAATTTGGTAAAAGATCTTCGTCTACTCTCATCCCGCTCCTTCAAATCATGCACACCGTTAATAATCTCAATCATTACATAGCACCAAGTGTATTTTGTTTATTGGTGACAAAAACTAATTTCTTTTGACATACGAATCATCCTTGAGGTGTTTTATTTATTTATTTTTATTTTCAAGAGTACCCATTTCTAACACATGACATGACATGCATATTCATTTTTTTAATTTTTAGGAATATCTACGTTCCAAACAGTAAATTAATCTATATCTAAATATGGAGGGAGGGCGACAAACCACCCTTGAGTTTTTTTTTTTTTTTTAAAGTTAAAGAGTATTGACTATTAAGAAAATATCATACACACACACACCAATGTATTTTGACCTATTAAAAAGAAGAGTTGAGGTGCAATTTTATCAATAAAAATTTTCTTGAGAAGCGTTTGACACAAATAAGTTTGAAATGGACTATAATACCAATGGACAATTTAAAATGGTACGTGTAGATTCACCTAGGTCGTTAAATTTCATTAAACATTGATTAGGTTTTACCTTAAATTGGTCTTAGTAAATTTAACGATTGTTCGATTAAATTTAACGGCCTTGATGAATTGTTTATTAAAATTTACCATTTTAAATTGTTTATTAATATTTTTGCGCATTCCAAAACTTGTTTGTGCCAGATGCTTCTCGAAAAAAATCTTATTAGTGAAATTGCATCTTAACCTTAAAATTTTTTTTAATAATTTAAACACAAGATTCCAAATTTGAGTCTATATATATAAATGTAGAAAACACCTCTAATAAAGTTATTCCACGAAAATGCTCAAAACATGACTCAATCAAGTAATCATGTACAAAAGAATAGAACATTTGGGGGAGAAAAAGAATAAAACATAAATATTTCTTGGAGTATAGAGAATAATCTCTTCCTCAATTGGTTTTACTTCTTACACAAGATTACAAAATTGAGCTGTAATCTCACGTTTCCAAACACGAAAGTCCTAACAAAACAGCTAATACCAATTATTTAAGCTGATTTAAACGATTTTAGATTTTAAGTTGAGAGCATATATTTAAGAAACTCTTGTCTTAATCTATGTAGGGTTGCTTTTATTGATTTATTTGGAACACAAAACCGAATAAAAAACTAAAATTACATTATAAAAATAAAATGTTGTGTAGTTTTTATTCTAGGAAATGCATGAATTAAATAATGAGTGCAATTTGTTAGTTGACATTATAAAAATAAACTTACATTTGGATCATTCATACTAAATGTACCCTTAAATCACCTTTATTAGATATGTGTAGTTTTGATTATGTAAAATGTAGATGGTAAATATTAAAAGTAAATAGTTTGCATAATGCATTTAATTATCTCCTACATTGACTAACTATTATATTGAATAATTAAATATCTTATAAATTAGTCCTGCAAAGAAAGAAGATGTCAATGTCAACTATGAAGAATGATCATATTGAAGAATAAACAAATTGAAGAAAGAAGAACTTCCATTATATCATTAAAAGAAGCTATTGAGTTGGAGTATTGAAAAAGATCAAGAGGAATAAGAAAAACGAAGATTGAAGATAATCAAGAAAACAAAAAAGATATTTAGTTGGGTTAAAAATGAAGATTGAAGATAATCAAGAAAACAAAAAAGATATTTAGTTGGGTTATGTAGATTGATCAAGAGGAAAAAGAAAAGAAAGACTGAAGAAAGAAGAGCCTTTATTATATTAGTTAAAGAAAGGAAAAAATTATGAAGTTGGATTATGAAGTGGAATTAAAAGGAAGAAAGAAAAACTTATAAGTCAAGGAAAAAAAAAAGAAGTTATTAAGATGGTTTGCCGAGAATAATCATGAAGAAGAAGAGAATAGATTGAAGAAATGAGAACTTGCAAAATATAAGGAGAATATCAAGATTCAAGTCCTTAGATGTGATATTGGAGGTCTCTATAGTCAAATGGAGGTTAGAATGGTTCAATTCGAAGTTAAAATATCTAAAATAGAAGTTATGTCAACTTCACCCAAGTAATCACTCCAAGTGGCACCTCTCAAGATGATCACTCGAGTGATCACTTGAGTGATGACTACTCTGTTATGCACTGTTTTTGTTTAGCATGATAGATGTTTGGTGTTTTAGACGGATTTTTCAAACCATACATCCAATTGAGATTAAACTTATTTCATATGAAACTAGATTCCAAATGCTACATAAAGACACTAAGATCAATCTCAACAAACATTAAATGAAAATGATATCAATTTCAAAAATTAACATTGGAATTTCTCACATTATTCTAAAATAGGTTTAGTAATTTAGACATATCTCCCGCACCAAAACTCTGATTGAGGTGAAAATTGTTGTATATGAATCTATATTGAAAAAAAGTTTCACATAAGCCCGAATCAAGCTCAAAGAGTCTCAGACAAAATAGATATGAATCTCAAAAGTTGACACTTGAAGTTCTCACAATGTTCCAGAACAAAAGTCATTCTTTGGATCATAAATTTTGGAAGACAATGAGTTTTGGACTAAAACTTGTTGCATACAAACTAGACTCAAGAAACATTTCAACGGCATCAAAGATCATGCTCAATGAAGGTCATCTAGAAGAGATATGAATTTCAGAATTACACGTTTGTATAAAGACACTACTCCAAACCAGCTACTATGAATTTGTTCACAACTTTTAGAATATAACGAATTTTGAGCTGATTCTTTTTGTATTAGAATATAGACTTCAAGAGCCTTCTGATGATAGGTCATTTGGTAGATTTGGATTCAAAAAAAGTTTATCACTAGCAAATATCACTCTAGTGGTGTGAAAGTGATGCCCAAGATCACTGCGATGGTCACTCATGTGATATGTTTGGATCACTACCATGGTCTTCTGTAGTAATGTTTTGCCCACTTTTAATCACCATCTTGAATTTCACGATTTTCTTCCAAACTCATACTAACCTTGATTATGTCATTCCTATTCATTACTAATCAAGTTTATATGAAGATCATAGGTAATTAAACATTGATTAGAGCTCAACGGTGAAAAAACCATTTTTTTCCACGAATCTTCTAAATATTTTCAATGGGAAGAAGAAGATCTCAACAGGAAGAATGTGTCTAACAACCAAGTACACTTTATCAATTATAAATAGAAGATCATTCAAAACCAAAGTAGAGAGAGCCCATGCCTACAACTTCAATATTTTGAAACTCTGAATCTCAACCTAACAATGCTCTATATTCTTATTTCTACGTTTGTACTTAAATGTTAAACATTATTTACTTCTAAGAGAGAGAAGTTTGCTTTCTTTGTAATCAATTTCTGTGAGAATAATTACTCAAGATTGAGGGATCTTGAGTGAGAAATATATTGTAACTTTAAAAGTTGTAGGGGGGATTCTCAGGTACAGATTTAGCTTGAGGTTGTTAAGGTTCTCATATCCGTGAAATTTGAAGGATTGTAAAGGCTTCTCTTGTGTCTGAATTAACTAAGAAGATAACAGATTGAAAATATCAGGCAGAGCTTGGGGATTGGATTAGGTCTTAGAATATTGAATTGAACTAGTATAAATCATAGTTTATATATTTTCTTCTCTTATCTCTTATGTTTCCAACATACCTGATTTATTTAATTAATTGTGGTTCTATGCCTCATTATTTTCATACTTATTATTTTTATTAAAATGGGAAAAGATTTTCAAAGTTCCTAAGTTTTAATTTTACACTCAATTCATCCTTCTCTCTTTGAGTGTTAATTGATTCTAACAACCTCAAAATTAATTCTCAAATACATATGGTAAATTTATTTAATATTATGAAAACTCCATTTGTCGTGGCTTTTGATAAAATCAACAAGATCATGTCTTTATTAATAGTTCAACTTTGTTAGAGTTTTTATATTATATTATATTATTATTATTAATTCACATGCATTCTTTAATTTTGCAACATCTTGAATAGGTGATTTCCTTTTTTTTTTTAAATATAAATTAAATATAGTCTCATGCTAATTTAAGAATTAAAATTATGAAGATTAGGATACTTTTCAGTTTTCACAAATAGATGCATATTTGTTTCACAGTAAGAGAATTCCATTTGGCGTGCCTTTTGGGTAAAACAAGAAGACGGATGGATAGCTTGAAAAAAGCTTGTACAATCATATTGTCCACTAATTTCAAGATACGAACCAAAAGAAACAAGAAAAATTAAAAAAAAAAAAATGAGGGAAAAAGGCAAAATATTGTGATAACGTGGAATCTTGCAAATGAAAGCAAAAGCCAAAAATGGATCAATTGGATATGGTAGGTAAGAGATGGTACACCCATCTGGTACAATGTAAGGGCAGGGTTTAAATAATATGATTCTTTAATTTTTTTTATCTCCCTAATTTATTTATTTTTTCTAAATATTCCCGAATGATTACACATATTAAGATGGTCAATTGCTGGACTAATTTCCCATTCAATGCAACCTATTAAAATGATTAATTTTAGAAAAAGCAACTATTTTTTTTAATATAACTAACTTAATTTATTTTTAAATCAAAATTCAAGGAAAAATCTCCTAGTGAAAATTTTATTGATGAAAAATATCCAAATCAGAGCACTAAAATTGGAAAAATACTGGTATTTTTTATATACAAAAATTTATTTGGCTTTTCTTACAATGAATTTTTTAGTGAACATTTTTTTCCTATTTTTTAATTTATGTAAATTATTTATGTATTTCTTATATTTAGAATGAGAGAAGTAAGAATTATTAAAATTTTGCCTTTTGAATTAGATAGTGATGGGTAGTTACCCCATTTTTGTGAAAGTAGTTAAAGTGGCATCTATTGTATCATAGTCAGGAAGATGCATGCAGGTTGGCTCGCACCGCCCCGGCCACGCAGTGCTGGCTTGTGTGATCCGTACTTTCACAGGATGGTAAAATGACAACCCTAAATTGCAGTTGTGAGTTTTTTTTTTTTGTTTTTTTGATAAACAATTTTTAGGAAAGGGGTCAGGCTCACCCACACTCTAAGAGCAGGGCGTTTGGAGCTAAGTTCACAGGGGATACTGGTCAGAGAGTACACATGCCTCCACCTCTACTAACATTACCACTGCTTCCTAGACACTTAAGATGTCTTTCCCAGCACCTTGACCAAAGTAGGCCTCTCTTTAAAGGTGAGGAAGATCGACCCTCACATCAGTTGAACCCAAGGACGAAGGGTTGCAGTTGTGAGTTGATAGGCTAGCTCGATGGGCACCTTGTTTTTTAAAATAATTTTTTTCATATCATATTGCGCCGATAAGTTATTATTATTATTTTTTCAGTTTGGCTTGTGTAATACCCCATTAGCCGTTTTATTTTTTAAAAAGTATAAATTGTATTTTTTTTTTTAATTTTAAAACTTGAAAATGATATTGAAATTTTAAAACAAGTACTACTTATTAATTTACCTGCTTTACATAAACTAGGATGCGCAAAAACCTGTGGTTTCATCCAATTTGGTACAATCTGAGATGGTCCTATCTAGTCTAAATTAATAACATAATGAAATTGGACTAAACAGACTAGTAAGACAAGCCCAAGTTTAGAACTAGGTGATCAAACTATCTAATCTAGACCAGTCTGGTCCAGGTGATTTTTTTAAAATATTTTATAATTTAAATGTTGATTTTTATTTAATGTTGTAGGAGCTTGTAAAGTATTTACAATTAAATTTTATTGGTTTGGGGTGATTTTTATATGCGGAATTTTTATTATCTCAATTGTGTTTATTAGCATTAATTATTGACTTTCTACAGAGAAATGAATTAGAGAATTTGGGATCCTGGACTCTCCATTAGTCTAGTGTATTAAGTGTAGTTCAAACCCAGTTTATCCACGAAAACATACCAAACTTCAAACTAGACTCTGGTCTGGTTTAATCTATCAGTTGTGTAACCCTAATATAAACTGTCCAAATATAAAATATTTATATTAACGTCACTAAATGAATTTTAATCCATCAATATCTATAATCAATGATTATAAATATTTATGTAAGTAATTTTTTGTTATATGATTTTTTTTTTTTTTTATTCTAGTGCTTTTCAAATCTGTTTGAAACAACAATACATCTATCTATATATGTTTGAAAAAATCTTCAACTTCATTAACTTTATTTTTCCAACTTTACTCATATTCAATATACAATATGCCTCATTAAAAATAGATTTAATATAATAATAAATTAATAGTATCATCATAGCATTATACATTGTGATTAAAATAATTTTGTTCAAAATTTTTATAAAAAAACAAATTCTGGTCGAAATGCTAAACCAAGTGGGAATCATTTTATCTTTGCCACCCAAGGATTGTTTTCTCCATCACTTTTGGGCTTGTCATCACATGTTGGGCCGAAGCTTGAACTTGTATTGCCGATTTTTTTTGTTTTTTTGATAATCAAAAAGTTTTGGAGGGGTTCGACACCAGTCCCCCACCAAGGCCAGGGCACGGCCCCGGGCTCTATGAGCACTTACTGGGGACTTACGAGATCACCTACCAAAGGAGTCCCAGCGACGGCAGAGAGGATCGAACCCACGACCCAAGGGCCTAGTTCTGGACCCCTTACTATCTGTGCCAACTCTCATTGGCACTTGTATTACCGATTTGTTGAAACGGTTTTTGAATCTTAAGCCAAAAAGTTAGGGAAAATCCTAAAAAAGGACTTCTTAAATTTCAAAATATCAAATTAAGTTTGTTTCCTATATTTAATAAGCGATTGGATAATTTTTTTTTGGTTGCCCACATGGTATTTAGATCTGCCTTGACTAATTTGGATCCAACTCATATCGCGCACTTGGCTATAATGAAAGAGTTTCCCAACGGGACTTTTCTGCATTCATAAGACTTGAACTAGTGGCCAACCCAGGAATCTTATTTATGGGAGGCGAAAAAAAAAAATGATACATCATAAATAAAAATACTTAAAATGTGATACAACCTAATATGTAAAAAATTGAAAGAAATTAAGATTACTTCACTTACCAATAAAGCAAAATCAACTTCTTTACCTATGTCTTTATTTTTTGGGCAAAAAAAAAAAACTACCTCTTTCTTTTCAATTCTAGGATACTTTGAAAAAGAAAATGTCAGTATTTGACAATTCAACATTAGGAATAGATGAGGGCAAAGGCTTATTATTCTTTCTTTTAAAATAAGTCTCAATGGCAATACTCTTTCCCATAATAATCACCTACAAAGATGACCAATATGATTTTAAAAATATTATTAATAATAAAAGTAAACGGATTAAAATTAACTATTAGTCATCATCTATATTCCTATAACCATCTTTTAATAAAACTCAAAACTTGTCCAAAATCCCACACCTAAAAGATTCTCTAATCAATGTAAAAGTAGTATCATTAGAAAGATAAAATCATGTATAGTACATTTCAGGAAGGAAATTTAATAAAAAAAAAAGTGATTTTGAGTATCTTATTGACTCTTAAAATTTGTCAAAAGATGTTGAAAGAAAAATGGTGGATGTCGCTCAGAAGAAGAAGGGGATTTTAGAAAAGTGAAAACAAGAAAGGTTGATATTAAGGGCTAGTGTGGTTTGAGGGAGGGGAAGGGAGGGAGAGGGGGAGGGAGAGATTTTTTACCCCCTCTTTACCAAAAAGCCCATGAAAACTTTTTAATATTCCTAAAATATTCTCTCAACAAAAAAAAATATATATTTCATTTATTAATGGTAATTTGGTCAATTCCCTACTTTCCACTTCTTTTCCTCCTACTTCCTCCCCTCAAATCAAACACATTGTAAAGGTTGTAGGCCCCACCTCTTTTTTATTATTTTCCTTAATTTTTTTATACATATGAAAGCAATCGAGGAAATCTGTAGCTAAGCTCAAATATATTCTTTATATATATATATATATATATATATATATATATATTGATTATATTCTTTATATTTTTTAAAAAAAATTTAGGGAGCGGGGGCCACCCCTCGCCCCCCTCTGTATCCGCCCATGGCTTGAACTTGAGACCTTGATTAAATGACACAAACCACTTACCATTTACACAACTTGTTAATGCGATTGGTTAAACTTGGTAAAGAATCCACCACTTATTTTAATGGGAAATAACTGATTTAATATTTTGATATTTTGGAGGTCTTTTTCATAAATTTTTCCAAAAAATTATAACAATTTCTATCTTATTTAGTTTTACAATTATATATGCTTTGGAAAAAAAAATTATATAAAAAATGCATCAGAAATATTTTATTAAATCAAATGCTTCAGCGTTTAAAAGTAAATTAAGCCATATATGTAGAGGATAAACAACTTTATTAGCCCTCATTTTCTTAATTGACAGAATTTGAATACGATATCTTACTGATATGATGATGCAAAACTCTGTCATTTGAATGGTATGAATAGTATATATCTGAAGTTAATATATTTCAATATTTCATTCTGTGAAATAATCCTAGATAGAAAGTTATCTAACATGAATTTAATCGTCAAAATGATTTTCGTAAATAGCTCATCCACAAGAAAGTAGTGAAACAAATCTAGAATGAAATAACTTCATTGTAAGAATGAATTAGCTATATTTTAATAATTAATTACATGAAATTTGATAAATCAACTACATTATTATCAATGATTTATAAATAATCCAGATGGTGAAACCTTTGAATGAGAAGGAACGTTATTTGCTGGCTAATTTTGATTAAAACAAAATTCATAAGAAATAAATGTACATATAAGCCAAAATTGAGACTAAAAGCTTAGGTGAGTTGGGTCTTGTGCCTCATTAAAGCTAAGGCATGTCTCCAGGCTCAAAGAACATCTACATAAGTATTTACGGATGGCCCACAAATAAAGTTGTCATGTCGGCGGGATTCCAACTCACAGTTTTATGGTCCTCTGCCAACCCTTTTACAAAAATGACCAACTTTTATTGGTAATATAAATTGTTTTGTTTTGTTTTTTTTTTGTTTTGGTAAACAAATTTTAGGAAAAGGGTTGGATTCATCCACAATCTAAGGGCAGGACGAAATCTCCCTTCCTCCTAAGTGATACCAATGTTGGATAGGGCGAGCGGTCTATTACTTTCAGGTGTTTATCTAGGCATCCAGAACCTAGGATGCCTCCTCTAATGCATTGACCAACTCCAAGATCGAACCCTCTCTCTTTGGTGAGAGTGTCCAACCCCTTTACCAGTTGAGCCTAAAGACCAGTGGTAAATTGTTTTGTTTTTATTTCATTAAGAGTGTTCATGAAGTCTGATATGCCTTCCCAAGCCTAGTAAAAAAACGCCTAGCCCAACCCAAAAAAAGGCTCAAAACAATAATGGCTAATTATGAGCCGGGCATCAAACACAAAAATATGCTACGATTCCCATTCGTGGAGAGACCTATTAATAATAAATCAAATAATTGTGATAGAAACCACAACATAAAGCCAATGTCTTTGTGACTTAGTACCTAATTGTTTTAGCATTTTTAAAAATATTTTTATAATTTACGAAATAAATATAAGATTTGAGTTTTATTTGGCTTGCAAAAAAGTGTTTAAAAAAGTACTATTTTTTTTTGATAAACACTTATGTTTGTATTGTTTGTTCCTATTTGCTTGTGATGTGTGTTCTAAAATTTCAAAGGAATGGGCCCCAATCACCCACTATGATTGAGATTCCCTCTATAAGTCTAAAGCTCTATTATTATGCCCTTTAGATATCAAAAAGCCACCCTCCTTACCTTATCTTTTCCTTATTCTACAAATATTTTATACGAACAATATATTTAATTTCTTTCTTGTATGTAGCCCCTGAAATAGATGCTTCAATCAACGGCTCTATGTCCCTAATCCCTATTCCACCTCCCCTTTTAATGATTTTGATTTTGTTTATCATTATTAATTATAAATTAGTAATTAAATACCAACTCATCGTAAAAAGACTTTTTTTTTTTTTTTTTTTGGCTCAGACATCGTAAAAAGACTTTGATTGTTTAATCATAAATTTTTTAGAAGAGTTACTTTAAATTGAGTATGATAATACTCAAATTTGTCCTAATAAGATAACCTTGTAAAAAAATAAATTAGTACTCCTCCAATCCTTAATATATAATATATTTAGGAAGTTGATCTTAGTTGTAAACTGAAGAAACAGTTTTTATATTTTTTTTTTCTAATTTACTCCTATTAATGTTTTTTAACAATGATAAAAAATAAAAATAAAAATGAGAATTATGAAGATGACTGGCGTATTTTAGATAATGCATGTCATATTAATTAATTTAATTAATTTTTTTAATTTAATCAAAGTAGGTAAATGGGTCTTATATTAAGAATACGAGGGAGTGATTAAAATACAAAATATAATAAAAACAAAGTAAATTATGAAAATTAGCTATTTTTCCTAAAATAAAATTCTATTTTTGACAAGGAATCATATTTCTTGAAGCCATAATCCTATCAAGCGCTCATAGACCCAATAAAGGAAAAAATATTAAAAAAAAAAGTTTCATATGTTGCGTATCCATAAAATGAAATTTTTGGATTTTTTGAAGCCATATTTTCTGACTCTATTTTTTATCCTTTTACAAACTAAAACTAAAACTAAAATAAAAATACACATTAATTCATGGGGCCTTGTAGACCAGATCCAATGGTTCAACATGGACTCAGTTTAACCTTAACTGTACTCCATAAAACGTCAAAAAAATAAAAATAAAAATTCATCCCTTGTATGATTAATTCCTCACCCACTTTTGCTTCCACTAAACCTACTCAGATCTTCTTCAATTCTCAAACGCATACACAGAGAAAACGGGGACAAAACATGGAAGCTCTTCTCTCCCAATTCACCTTTCTCTCAGACCACGCTTTACAAGGCAAGAACTTTGATCCATCCACCATAGAAGACCTAATGAAGCTCTTTGAAATTGAGTCATACAAGGCTTGGGCAGCCATGGAGCTTGAGGCAGAGAAAGAGGAAGAAGAAGCAGAGGATGCTCTGCAGAAAGCAGAGGACTATCTTGACTCTGTGATGGAGTCTGCCATGGATGAGTTCAGAAGCTTTGAACTTGAGCTTGAGAAGATGGAAAAATCTGAACTTGATAGCCTTGTTCATACCGCTGAGAGTGCCAGAAAAATGGGTAGGTCAATGGAAAAAGCTGCTTCTGTTGCTTCCAAAAGGTATATTGAAGCTGCTCTGAGTTCTGCTACTGCTTCCGTGAAATCTGCTTGGAAAGGTCTTTCTTCTGGCAAGGTTCATCCTTCTTAGGCTGCAAAATTTCCAGATCAAATGTGAAACCACAATAAATTATTGATTTATTTTCATTTTTTTCATGTGCATACTCTGGAAATGTGCTAAAGTTGTCACTGTGGCGTTGAAGAAGAACAAGTGTAAAATCTGAAAGATTTAGTGTTCATGAACCAGAAAAATTCATTTGTTTTGGGTAGATCTGATTGATTGAAGGCTTAGGATTTTACCCATATGTTAACTTTGAACAGAATGTGAACTGCTTAAAGAACATTATGATTTGATTCTGGGTAGATCTGATACACACTAATGCTTTTAGAATTTCATGAAGCTTACTTTTGAACATTCTGTACTGATCTGATTCAAGTAATGAAAAAGTAGGTTTAATGTGCCTTTTCCTCTTTTGATTTTCATAATTGGGCGTTTTTGGGTTTTATTTTCCAAGATGAAAGTAATGTCTTCTTCTTCCTCCTTGGCTGAAGTCATAATTATGGTGAAATTTTGATCTGAAAATTCAGGTTTGAGTGAAAACATTCCAGATTTAGTGTTCATGAAAGAAAATTCATTCATTCTGGGTAGGCCTGATTAAGTAAGGGGTTGAAATTTCATGCAGCAAATTTTGAACTTTCTGGACTCAAGAAAAAGGGTTATCTTAATTTTATATTCTACCCCCTCCCCCTTCCCATCCTCTTCCTTTTCAAACCATAAGATGAACATTTAAAAGATTCATATTTAGTTTAATGCAAAATATTATTTTTATTTTTCATTGTAATATTGAATTTTTCATATCAAAACTTAGCCTTTTTATTTAGTTTATGATTTTTATTTTTATAATTTAGCATTTTAAAAAAAGAGAAGAGTAGGGATCAAGCCAAATGTTGAGAGAGATTTTAGCCTTACAAAATTTAATGACATTATATTTTTATAAGTATTATTAAATTATGTTTTTTGAATTTTTATTTTAAAATTTAGGATAAAGACAGTTATTGTTTAATTTTCAACTTATCTGCATGTGTTTCCTTTTGACATTTGACACCTAGAGAGATTGAGCCGCAATAGGGGCTTGTTTGGCATCAACATAACATTGGGCTTGGAAAAGACATATTGAGTCTGTTTGAGTTAGGGGTGGGAATAGTATCTTATTTTCTATCTGACTTTTACAGAAACCTAATAAAAAAAAAATCAGGTTGTAAATATGATTTGTATTTGAATTGATAGTAATAGAAGTGGTGGGGCCCACGTAAAAAAATTGAGAAATTTCTCTTAAAAGCTATCTCATAAGCCTTCTCCTTAGCTGACTTTTAGAAACATTTAAAAAAAAAAACCTAGTAGACTTAAAGCTCTACCTAAAAGGCTTTTTTCTACTACTTTTTTTTTTTTGGTTTTTTGTGACTTAAAGCTCTCCCCAAATAGGCCAATTAATAAATTAATTGTTTAGGCTCATGGGAAGCCTCTTTCCACACCAAAAGGGCCTCTCTGTTTTTGCTGGAGATAAAAGGGCCTCGTAAATGCTACTCCCCCATATTCTAAATATAAAACAAAGTTTATAATTCAAATTACACTATAAACTTTACCTAGGATAAGAAGCAATGACATTTTTACTTTTATGTTATGTTTGGTACAAGTGAAATAGAGGGTAGGAAGAAATTCTTTTAGTAAATTCAATTTAAAAACTTGGAGAATCAGGGTTGAAAAATTAATTTTTCTTACTTATTTTTTTATCAACAATTTTTCTTGCTTTTTATATCTTACACATTCTCTTTATTAAATTTTTTTAATCCTACTTATTAATTTCTTTAAAATTAAACTTATTAAAATTTTCCTCCCCCGATTTTCCTCTTGCCAAACAAACTCTTAAGATTGCTTTTAAATGTTAACACACAAGTAAAATTTTACATTTAGGACTAAAACAAACTCCTTGACTATATCAATCTGAACAAAATCACTTATTATACAAAACCCCAAGAAATATATACACTAAATTATAAATAATGCATTTATGAACTCAGTTTGTTCAAGTGCCCTTTTTGCCTTGCTGCCTCATATTCAAACACTATTAGTCTTGTGTTTCTTATTTTCTGAATTCTCAATGTTGTTACACTCAACCTCCGTTTTGCTTGGAGATGAAAGGCTAAGAGGCTTGATTCCCTCCAGCTCAGGATCAGGTGAGAAGTTAAATGGTAATTTACTATCATCCACCCTCCTAAATGTAATTGAAATCCTGTAAAAAGGAAGAAAAAAAGGTCTCAAAATACAATACACAACATGATATTGAGATTTTCTAAAGGATACCCTACAGAAGATTGGTAAACCTGGTCAAATATGATGACATGTTGACATCTACTCTCATCGGTCCTTAATATAAGACATATTTATCTAATTTGATATCCCTAATTATCTTCCTTAATTCTTTGTTTCTTTCTCCTCATTGATTATTGTTGAGGAAGCTTAAATATCGGTAACATAGGAAGAAATTGACAAATATGAACACAATGTCTTATATTTAGGACCAAGATCAATTTCCTAAATATGTCTTATATTAAGGACCAGTTGGAGTATTATATGATTTGACTTGCTCTACCCAACTTTTACAAGCCAATTTATCTAAGAACTTTTGACAGATGAGTGTGTTTGTGTGTGAGAAATATTCACATTACCTTTTGGTTGGGACAGATGGGATACAATGCTTAGCAATGTCAGCTCCATTGCCATTGAAGATGAACACAGATCTGCATTATAAAAAATGAGCATTAGAATCTCTAAATGTTAAACAAGAATTTGACTAAAAAGCATGATTTACACAAATCTACTTGTAACATGACACAAGAATATGAAGGTTTTAACTTGTTGAAGTCTAGTTAACATGTTCAAAATCCAAGAATGTCAAGTATGATTCCAATATTTCGACAAAAATAGGTCCAACTAAATTGAAATGCTCATATAGGTCTATATATCTAGATTTTTTCTCAAGTCTTCTCAAGAAGGAAATCAAGCTTACCCAACTGGCAAAGTGACATAAGCAGGCCCTTCGAACTCCCCAGGACAGACAACTTTTAAATTTGAACCAAACAATAT
This sequence comes from Acacia confusa, assembly GCA_037074495.1. Classification (NCBI taxonomy): domain Eukaryota; kingdom Viridiplantae; phylum Streptophyta; class Magnoliopsida; order Fabales; family Fabaceae; genus Acacia; species Acacia confusa. The sequence continues at coordinate 5,388,431 of CM073504.1, read as the reverse complement.
GTCACACTCAGATAACAATGACACTGTCGAAAATGGTCGGACAAAATCATGGTGATCGATATGAGGAGGAATGCAATCGCCTTCTTCGTATATGTTGACAACACAACTGTTAGGGATGCATGTTGCAGGCAGTATGTGCCACTTAACCAGCCTCTTGATAATTTTCTTGAACAAGTTTGGTAATGGATCAGCCTCTTCATCTCTTAGAATGCCAGGAGGATTCCCATGTTTGTCCTGCAAGATTTAACATGAAGCCAATAAGTTAGTTTTTTTTTTTTAAAAAAAGAACAACTCATGACAAAGATGAAAGGAGAGAGGGGAAAACAAATTCAAACTTACTATTGCATAATTGTAACAGCAACCAAATTGTATTGTTACTCGCCCTTTGCCACGCATCCACTTTTTAGGTTCTGAATATGTACGTCCTAAAAATAGAAAAAACACAAATAATGGAAGTGTGGAAACAAAATCTTTGGAAACTTAACATACACCAAAAACACAATAAAAGAGAGGAGCCTTCAATTTACTAGTTTAGGAAGTGTACAATGTGCAAAAAGGGGGAAGAAATAAGCCAGTTTAAATGTTTTTTTGACAATTTGCACTAAAGATGCTGAAAAACTATGCTGTTGATTTCATTGAAAAGGAGATAACCCCTCCTTAATTGTTCTTCTAAGCTCTGTGTCTATAATCAGTATGAATTCTTAGTAGAATACAAATACTTTACTGCATTAATTGAAGCATAACTAGTCTATAGACAAAGCTATACATGTTCTTTCAAATAAGTTATAAGGATGTGCCAAAAATAGCTATACGCATTAGTAACAAAGACTAGAAATACAGAGAAAGTAAAATTCAGAGCATATGAATTAGTTATATGCTGGATCAAGAATTGAAAAGGAACTGTACTTTTAAAGAGCCCTTTTTGACCCATCTCTTGCAATTTATAAACATATGTGACAATATTCCTTTGTTCCTCAGCATTGAATACTTGATGATGAAGTTCAAGCCCTTGAAGAATATTTATGCCTCTCCCATCAATTTCTTCAATGTGAACAAAGTCTTTTTCATTGCTAACTAGTGAACACCTGATATGCTCCCTTTGTTCCTCAGGCAATCCACACTCAAACAATGAGCCTCCACCGATTCCATCGCATAGTAGCAAGTCAAAATCAGATGGCGGCGCTATAGATTGTCTTTTGCGATTCAAATGTCTTGGTGTAGAATCAGAAGCATGTCTATTGTTATGCTTCCTCAACCAAGGAGTTCCACGCCTTTGTCTTGGAAATTCCTCTTCTTCTCTGTGGCTTCTACTGTAAAATACCGGAGTATTACTGATTCTGGATTGACAGTATGCATCTCGAGAATATGCATAGTCATCATTATCAGCATAAGATGTTTCGTAGTGCTTTCCTGCATTCAATGGCAGCACTAAATAAATATATGATATAAACATAGAATTAAAAAAAAAAGAAAAACATATCCCCGGTCCTTAATACTCTTCCAATCCTAAATGTAGGAGTGGAATACATTTCGAACCGGAGGTAGTATTAGACCTTACTATTTATTTCAATATCTGTCAATTTATTTTTTGTTAATCAATTCTAAACTTTTGTTTTTCATAAAAATCATAAATCTCCATGTAAAGTTAACAGTAATGCTTTACCATTCCTAAACTTGTAGGATGCATCTGTAGAGGATACATAATAATCATCTTCATCCTCAGTATAAGGGGGTTCGTTGTACTTTCCTGCATTTAAATGACAAGCTAAATCAATATACACGAACAGAGAATGAAAAATATTCACTAATCACTTCTGTCAATTTCTTTCTTTCTTTTTTCTTCCCATCAATTGATTTGTTTATTTTAACACATGTAAATGCACAGGGTTGAAGCTAGTTTATCATTTATCAAAAAATCAATAAAAAGATAAAAAAATGTATTACCATTCCTGGACTTGTAGGATGTATGCCTAGGAGATACACAGTAATTATCATCATCAGCAGCATCTGAGGTTTCACAGTGGTTTCCTGGTGTTTATGAACGAAATCAAACATAACAGATAATTCTTTTGCCTGAGATTGTTCTAAATAAAAAATACAAAAAAGGGAAAAAAAAAAAAATACAGAACTAACATAAATTACAGAGATCGGAAAAAAGGGAAAAAAATCCGGAAACTGAACCCACTGAGCCAGAAAGAAGAGTGAAATAACAGTAAAGAAAACAAAAATTCATAAGGAAAAAGAGAAGTTAGATTACTTTCACGGAGACTCAAAATTCGTTCATGAAGACAAGCCTCGCAATGGTTGCAGAAGCTATCAGAGAGAATCTCCAATATCTGCTCCTTATTCAGCGACTCCAAGATCTCCATAAACCGCCGACGCATATTGTACCGGAAAATTCCGATCAGAAATCAAATTACCGGAAAATTGTAGGCAAAGCGATGCGAGGGAGAAAGAGCCAGTACAAGTTGACACACTCGACTAAACGGAACTCGGAAAGAAGACCGAAGACAAGAAAAGTATCTATTTGAAAAGTGAAAACAAAGCGATCTGAAAGAGAATGAGAGAGATGAAAACAGACATTTCAGGCTGAGAGCAAAGCAGTGAGGGAGAAGAGAGAGTGAGAGCAAGGAAGCGACGACTTCGGAGTTGACTGACTTTGTAAGAAGACCAGCTAGTTTTCTAATTTTGGGTTTCTTTCTTGTCTTCCTAATGGAGCCAGTTAATTCGTTACTATTATTTTATCTAAATGGAAAAAAATAAGGGAAAATGATGAAAATAACAATAATAAAATTAATAACAGTAAAATAATTAACAACTAATTTCACTTATTTAGGATTTTTAAATTCAAACTAAATGGCATTTTCTTGGGATTTTCACAAAAAAAATTATTCTTTTATTATTCATTTTATGGTTTATTTGTTTTTAGTAAAAAATAGATTTTATTCATTTTATCTTAATATCTTAATATTTTTTTTAATTTAAACAGAAAGCAAATATGAGACAAAACAATTTTTAGTTTAATCTTTTTCTTAGGGTGTAAAGAAGATTTTAAATCTAAGAAATCATAAATTTGAACTCTCCAAATCAACCCATTTCATCTAGTTTAGTATTTCATGACGCGCATTATCTAATAGGACTCCACCGAAAAATAGGGTTTTTTCCCAAAGTGCTTTTTTTTAAGAAGTTATTTATCAAATTACCCCACTTTTGAAACTATTTTTTATTGTGCCCCTTTCTGGAAATATATTCCCTCTCTGCACCCATTTAGTCGACTAAATGGGGGCAGAGAGGGAATATGTTTCCAGAGAGGGGCACAATGAGAAATAGTTTTAAAGGTGGGGTAATTTGATAAATAGTTTCTTAAAAAGAGGTACTTAAAAAAAACCCCAAAAAATAAGTGGGAAATGTAAGGACTGTCATTTGCATAAGGAGATATACCTCGTATCTTTCCGGGACGTTGGCACTTCCACCTTTGGGACAAGAACTATATTTATTTGGTTTACTTCTGCAATAGAATTTGGATCAACAAGCGTATCCTTTTCACCAATTTACATATTGTCCCGCCTACTTTCTCCAATTGCCACCAGAAGAAATGAGCTTGAAAGCCCCCATACTAAATGCTGCAATTTTTATCTCAAGATCATCCACCTCTCTATGTAGCAACTGTTTCTCAATCAATGTTAGTTGAGGAAACTAATGTTGCCAATCTTGAGACTGATCAACACTCGCTTCCTTTGTGCAGAGTAGTGCTTCATAGAAATTAGTGGCCATCTCACTAAGGCTATCTTGGTCACTTTTCCACTGCCCATTATCATCTTGGAGTGCTAAAATCATTCCACTGATTTACGTACTGAATTCTGAAATTGAGCAACCCCCTGACTCCATTCATTATTCTTCCACGCCTTTTGAACAATTACCTCAAAACCTTCCTCCAAACACCATGCAGCTTGATAAGGAAAGCGCCTGTGAACTCTATTTTGCACCTGAGTGTTGCTACGAGAAACGAAGTACTCTATGATCTGACTTATAGTTTAAATCATGAGTAACACTAGAATGGGGATAAGCAACTTCCCTGGTCAAATTGCAGAAAACCCAATCAAGCTTTTCTCTAACCCCGTGTGCTTCACGTGTGAATTTTGATACAGGATTATATATTTCAAGCAAGCCAGCATGAGAAACACATTCACTAAAATCAGACATGGAAATAGAATTTGGAGCTACACCGCCTGATTTACTATTCGGGGAGAGATATGCATTGAAGTCTCCTAATAATATTCAGGCTTCCTCTGTTAGCTCCGCCATTGCTCTGATAGCTTGCCACAACCTTGTGCTCTTCCTATAATTTGTCTCCCCATAAATAAAAGTCATAGAAGACAAGTTATTTGAATCACCTCTGCACATAAAGAGGTGAAATTCTAAGTGAGTGTTTGGATAAAAGTTCAGATGTGCTTCTGGAAGTAAAACTATAGGTTTACAACAATTTTGCCAAAAAAATGCTCAATATGATTTTTGTCAGAGATGGACCAGAGAAGAAAAGACTCATTGTTTGGATGAAACTGAGAAACCATTCAAGCTTTCAGGCGAAGTTCTGCGTCTGATATTAGTACCATGATGATAATATTTTACTGCTTGCTATCTGTGTAATTATTGTGCAAATAATGGCAAGAATTTAGAACATTGTGTAACCGGCATGTTATGTTACTTTCAATTCACAATCATTTATTTTGAGCAGGAAAAAAAAAATCATAATCATTTATTTGTCCCAACAAAAATTCATGATCAGTTATTTGTAATCATATGCATTCGATGAAATCATTGTCTAAAATATTTTGGTTAATAATTAATTGCTTGTGGAGCATCGAGCCTAAGGATGTTTGGCCTTGTGAGTAGAAAGAAACAAATCGACGACTGATGAACATAGCTCAATCCAATCACCATGAATGCACCATCATCATCATTATAAGCCGTGTCCCCTGGGCCCTGTGGTTGCGTTTTCTGTGTCTGCGTTACTTCTAAGCACAGTTGCGGCTTATTTTGTCAAGCCGATGTATTTATCTGGCTCCATGCCGGAGGAAGTGAAGAGAGAAGAAAGAGATATCATATTGATGTGCATTGTATATTTGTATGGAGATATCATTTCACTCGAAAATCGCTCGAGCTCGCCTCTGCTTTTCATCTTTCCCGTCGCTCACGCCGCCGTGTTCGATTTGCTTTCTCATTTTAGGTCTTAGACGGCATGGCTGGTTGCAAGATCTGAGCTTTGGGTCACAAAGATTTCAATTTTGCTCCTTCGTTGTGGTGCCCGATTCAGTTGGCACAGATTGGGTTTCGATGAGACGATTGTGGTGCCCGATACAGATTTTTCATCAGCTTTCCTCTGCATCAGCTTCGTTTTGAATAACCAGCGAGGAGGCAAGCCATTTAATCAGGTTAGTAGGTTTTTCTCTCTATTTTAAAGTTGTGCCAACTTAGTTCTTGATGGAAGAGGACAATATTCAAAAAGTGCCGAAAACGAACTAAATCATAAACTATTGAAAACCCTTGGCTCTGACAGAACTTTTTTCGTCTTCATTGTCGCGTTGCCAAAGCTTACTGTCATTCTTCGCTGACATTCTTCTCGTTGCCTCATTACTCCTCAGTCCTAATATAGTTGTTTTTATTTATCTTTTTTTCCTTGTTCTCTTATTTTGTTATCAAATTAAATTTCGAGACTTTAGTCCCCTTAAAGGCTTAATTGAATTGGGCAGGGCTCTTTCAGCTTGGCTCCAAATTCCTCTTTTCTCAGAGCAAGTAAGTTCTGAACTTACCATGAAACAAAACCCTGCGTTCTTCATTATTTTTCACCCTTTAGTTCATCTTGTAGAAATATCGGAACTGGGTTTTGTTTTCTGAGCATAATTTCTTTCCTTTTTGGGTAATATACTTGGAGACGAAAATATTTTTCCTTTTTTTTTTTGATTGAATTTTTGGTGGGGTCTTTTATTTTACCTATACCTGTTCTTAGGCGAAAATATTTTTCCCCTGCCTTTCTATCACAACTTTGATAAAGGAAATTTCCAAGTTCTCATGTCGTCTTTTGTTTTTTCTTACTTTGTATATTGGGGCGAGGGAGTGGATGTCTGCGGTTCTGGACTGCTCAGGAAAAAAGAAGTAAAAGGTTTTGGTATTTGTCTGGTAAATTGCATGAAGGGTTCGGTTTGGTTCAGACTTTACAAGATTGTATGGGCAGGTCAAGTTGTTGGTTGGTGGGAACTAGGATTGGGAAGTTGGGGTTTTTGAGTTTCACATGATTAATTAATCAATGACGTTTTTATTCCCTGAGTTCAAAATAATGTTTATCGAGTCTAAACGTGTTCTAGGATTTATCGTGTCTGCAAGCCATTCTATATCTTTGGAAATTGTAAAACTCTATCGGATGAATGCCGTCACTTCAGCCTCGCGATTGTGTGTGTATAATGCATCTTGTGTGCATTATTATCTTGAAGATAATCAAGAAATAACGTCTTGATGTTCAAACAGGAGGATCATGACCTTATTCATAATTCCAGCGAGGCTATTATGATCACGATGGACATAAAAGGCATAGTTTGGGTTGCGAATATATAAAGAAGTTGGAAAATATGTGCCTGGAAGCGGAAGAAACGATATGAGAGGTATATATGCCATCAAGGGACGGTCTAACTACCGGGGTAGATTTGCGAATTCTTGTAATAAATGTCATCAAAAACTTGAATTAGTATATATGCTCTCCTTCAAGGTTGTTGAAGGAGCAACTTTTCTTCATATTTGGCTAGCTATCTGTGGTATTCTTCCTATAATTGTTATCACACATTAGTATGATGAGTATACATATTTGCCATGTTTTTGCCTATTCACACTTTTTGCCATGCAACTCATGGACATTATTGGTTTTTATGATGCCAGTGGTTGTGACTAGCACTTTGGTGGCAGCACTGGTTATGGCCATGAAGAAGCTAGGGGACGAGAGGCCCTTGATCAAGCTTTTTTCAGATATATATAATCTCGGGCACATATGAAATTAAAAGTGTTACGGATAAAACTATTGGGCTTGGCGCAGATTCGGCCCAACAAGAATTATTCAAGGACCAATAAGGTAAAATAGTAAATACCCAATAATTATGCCTACAATATAGGAGTGTGCAGATAATGCGGATAATGGAGTTAATGGAGCAGTTAGTTATGAAGCACGATGAATAAAACCCTAAGGTAACTCCCATAAATAGGGGATCAACCTAACAAGGTACGCGGCTTCTAAGCTCTGCCTCTTTACGATTCTGCATACACAGAGCACACACCCCCACCCCCTATCTGTGTAATCGAACTACGTGAACTTTGATCCCTCTCATGGGTACGTAGGCCCTAGGCATTAATCCTAGGTCAAGTCCAAAATATCTTGTGTTATTTTTCTAGAACATTGGCGCCGTTTGTGGGAATATCGGTAAATTATTGATTCCCATGACCAAAGATGGTCAAAAATTTCAATCCCCAACACACTTGAACGTATCTTTATTCAAATTATTTTATCCGCCAAGCAACTCCGAAAGAAAATCTGAGAAGAACAAATTGAATCGGAGGAGATTTTTTTTTTTTATTGGAAGCAGAAAAACAGAAAGGAGAGTCTGCAAAATATTCTTATTCTTCACATTTCTCTCGTGTCTCAAGTCGAAGAAACAGAGGATGATGTTTGAAGTTCTAAATTTTTAAAATAGCATCGGGAGGATTATTTCTCCTAACCGTGGCTTTGTTTCTGAATCTTGTGTGAAGGTTAAATTCGTCCTAACCTTCTCATAATGTGGGTAAAAGGCTCGAAAGAAAAATCAACCCAGAACTTAGAGAATGTAGTTGTTTTACAACACCAAGCAAATTATGGTTCAATGAGGCCACCATGGCAACATAGCCGAGATAACTGAAGCCACCACGGAATATGGTATGGTACCTTTTACAGCTTCCCAGAATCGGCATCAGTCCTAAATTGAAAGACGAGGTCATGATTTGAAGTCTGGGATTATAATCCGAGATAGTTATTTGAAATCTAGGAGTAAGTGGAGGTCGTCTCGTGTGAAGGCTGGGATAATCAGTCAAAGTTCGGCTCTCATCAAGATCCATTTGATGAGATTTGCACGGAGGGCCCAAGATCGGTATTTCTTCAGAATGCCGAGCTAGCTCTTTAATGCTGACGTGATGAAGTGCCGCGTTCGGATCCGAGTTCACGTGATGAAGGTGCTGAGATACACATTCAGTGTCGGCTTTGTTTTAGAGGTGGAGTTGTGACCCCAGTTTCGGCTGGTATGGCAAAGATGATAATCTGATTCAGTGGGCAGAAGTTGGTGGCTGAGGTTCATCAGATCGGTCTTGGAGACCTCCCAGACCGAGACTAAGGTCAACTGAATCTTTAGGACCATAACGCCGAGATTGGACGAGCAGAAGTCAACTGTCGAGATTCCAATTTCTGCATGCACGTGAGTCACCGAGAAGCTAACTGCCGAGATTCCAATCTCTGCATGCACATGAGGTGCCGACACCGAGAGAGTCCGAGATTCCGATCACGGTGTTCATCCCATACCCTTGTAAGAGCAGCCATACTCGCCAACAGAGCTGAGATAAGAAGCGTAATTTAAAGTTTGTGAATGATCAGATGCAGAGATATTAATCTTGAAACTGCAGAGGTACTATGCCAACCAAGGCATAACCTTGGAACTGTTTCATAATGTCGGTGCCGAAGTGTTATTCCGAGATTCATCATTTTGAAAGTATATCATCATAGCAAGTGAGGTACATGCAACTTTGGCCACATGCCGAGATTCATGACCCATGCCGAGGGTCATGACTCATTTTAGTCTGAGTTCCAAGACGCAGAAGTTTCAGCACGCCAAGGTGCCGACGTAGTAGACCAAAAGGTTAAGATGCCAACGTTAGTTGCCGAGACTTTGAGAGGCTCAATCCCGACTACCGACCAAGACCACGTTGAGACTGTTACATGTACTTTCGAGATTAAGTGCTGAGATATACCAAGCCGAGATATGCATGCAACGTCGGCTGCAAAATCTATCTCGGTCAACACTCATCTATCCATTCAGGAATGCTGGTTGAGGAATATCATGCAAAAGTCGGTGGCCGAGATGCTAGACTATTGGCGCAGAGACACGCATTCAATGTTGGTGTTGAGATATGTCGAAATCGTTGATGCCGAGATATGCATTCGATCTTGTTTTTCCTGATTTGCAAGGCGAGGAACAAGGGATAAAGGTGGACCTCGGATCAACCGAATCTGGTTATAAATCCGGGCTCCGTAAATTATTGAGGCGGACCCCGGTTAAACTGAATCTCGTTAAAATTTGGGCTTCGTGTAAATCTGTGAAGGAGGACCTTGGATTAACTGAATCTAGTTAAAATCCGAGTTCCATTTGGAGTCCGTTCCTACGAAAGGGATGAAGGTGGACCTGATCAAACTGAATCTGGTTAAAGTCCGGGCTCCATTTGAAGTGGCGTGGTCGCCAGTTTAAGTAAGCTCCAGTGGAGCCAATTGCTACTTCAATATATGAAATGACATGGTCGCAAGCCTATATAAGCTCCGGTTGAGCCAATTTCTATGGCAATACATGAAGCGACATAGTCGTCATTCCAATATATAAGCTCCGGTTGAGCCAATTGCTATGGCAATACATGAAGCGACATAGTCGTCATTCCAATGTAAGCTCGGATAGAGCCAATTATCTTGCAAGCAACGCAGTCGCCTCTTCAATGCAAGCTCGAATAGAGCCAATTATTTCGTACGAGACATAGTCGCCAGTTGAAGGTAAGCTCATGTAGAGCCAATTATCTGGTAAGCGACATAGTTGCACTTAGACTATAAGCTCCGGTAGAGTCAATTAAGATGGTCGCGCCGTCAAAGTCGATGAATTTTAGAGAAGGAGTCTTGGAACCCATTCTCGATAATTCAATGCAATGGAATTAACAGTCAACTGTTAAATAAATTTTTAAGTGAATTAAATATGTCGACAAGTTAAAAAGGATTTAAGGGAAGGAGTCCTAGAACCCATTCCCGAAAATTCTATGCGACGGCAATGCCGCCAAGTCTATTTAAATGATTGAACTCGGGTAAAACAAGCCCGTCTTCATAAATCATATTGCGACGGCAATGCCGCCAAGTCTATTCACATGCATGAATCCGAGGTATACAAACCTGTTTTCATGAATCATGTTAAGTTTATTCACATGCATGAATCCAAGGTACACGAACCTGTTTTCATGAATCATGTTAAGTTCATATACATGCATGAATCCGAGGTACATAAGCCTGTTTTCATGAATCATGTCGAATTTATATAAATGATTGAATTCGGGTAAACACACCCGTCTCCAGAAGTCATATTGCAACGGCAATGTCGCCAAGATTATTTACATGCATGAATCCAAGGTACACAAACCTGTTTTCATGAATCATGTTTTGAAGCCAGACCCGGTTTAAACTGAATCCAGTTTAAATCCGGGATTCGTGTAAAATCTTGAAGTCATACTCGAGTTAGACTAAATCTGGCTTAAACCCGGGATACATGAAAAAATGATGAAGGCGGACCCAATTAAACTAAATTTGGGCTCCGTATAAAATTCTGCGGGAAAGAATAGAAGGCCGACTCCGGTAAAACCAAATCTGGTTAAAAAGCGGCCTCCGTGTAAATTTTTAAAGGCGGATTACAGCTAAAATTCGCACATGTGTAAAGTTTCCCGGAATCTCGGGATTGAAGTATATAAACTCGGAATCTCGGGGTTGAAGAATACTAACCCGGAATCTCGGGATTGCAGTATACTAACCCGGAATCTCGGGGTTGAAGAATACTAACCCGGAATCTCGGGATTGAAGTATATAAACCCGGAATATCGGGGTTAAAGAGTACTAACCCGGAATCTCGGGATTAAAGTATATAAACCCAGAATCTCGGGATTGAAAAATATTAACCCGGAATCTAGGGGTTAAAGTATCTAAATCCGGAATCTCGGATCAGCATGCAAGGAATCTCAACAATCATGATATCCTAGTTCGAGTTAGAAAGTCAATGCGTCCCGGCAGCTCAGGGACTTGAACTACCAGGCTGGGGGGCAACAGAGTAGACAAACAATGCAAACCAATTGTTAATGGAAGAGCATTTTTAATCATTGCAGGACTACCGAGATCAAGACAAACCAAAAAGGAAGTCAAACTCGGACGAATACTTGAAAAGAGATCAAGCTCGAACAAGCATTCGAGTTCGACAAGGAAGAAACAAACTGAATGATTTGCTCAAAATAGTAAGCATTTTCCGTTGATTATGATTTGCTTGCATATTATTAAATGCAGGAACATAAACCGGATAAGCTGGATATATCTCGGCCAAATCCGCGTTTCACATCAAGACAAACAATGCATCCCGGCAGCTCAGAGGCCTGAACTACCGAGCTGGGGGGCATCTGTTACGGATAAAACTATTGGGCTTGGCGTAGATTCGGCCCAACAAGAATTATTCAAGGACCAATCAGGTAAAATAGTAAATACCCAATAATTATGCCTACAATATAGGAGTGTGCAGATAATGTAGATAATGGAGCAGTTAGTTATGACGCACGATGAATAAAACCCTAAGATAACTCCTATAAATAGGGGATCAACCTAACAAGGTACGCGGCTTCTAAGCTCCGTCTCTTTACGATTTTGCATACACAAAGCACACACCCCCACCCCCTATCTGTGTAATCGAACTACGTGGACTTTAATCCCTCTCACGGATACGTAGGCCCTAGGCATTAATCCTAGGTCAAGTCCAAAATATCTTGTGTTCTTTTTCCAGAACAAAAAGCTTCTGGAATCTTGCTTGATTAAGTATGTAAATCTTATTGATCTTACAAGATTAGAATTGTTAACTAGACTAACTATTTTAACATCCTATGTTACTGTCATCAGAACTTCAATGCAAAGCCATCTGATTTTAGTTTGGCAAAGGCTGGGCCATTGGGTGATAAGAGCCATGTCTCTACAAGTGTCATGGGCACATATGGCTATGCTGCTCCTAGTTATATAGCTACATGTATCTTTTAGATTGATGAGTAGTTCTTAAATTATGATTACACCACTGCAGATGGTCATATTCTATTTTTTTTTTTTGCATGTAATCCTATCTTTGTGGTTGTTGTTCTTCATTTGGAAAGGATTTAATAAAAAGAACAGACATATAATTATGCTATGTGGTAATTAGGTATAGGAGGGTTCAAGGATGTATGGCATGTTCAGTGAATTAATATTTTACGCCTCTTATTCCTTTTTGTCTTTTACCTCAGTCAAATTCACTGGATACTGAAAAGTTTGATGCATCTTCTAATAACATATTGAATCAGTTATGATGCTAACTCATTATTGGAGGCCTTAAACTCTGAATTGGCCACCTAGGATTGACTTGGTTACATAATTTCCTGGGGAATATGATTGTTAGTGCAGGACTTGTGTTGTTCATCATGGGAACTCGTAGAAGCCGGTTTTGATTGGTGCAGACAAATAGGGGGTGATAGCAGGAGAAACAGAATTTTAGTATTCATGTGGGAGGTTCCTTTCCCCCTGAATTTTAGTATATATTGATTCCTGCTAACTTGTCATGAAATTGCATTAATTTAAATCTGTGAACTTTTTGAAATATGCTTTTTTAGGACTTAACTGTTAGCACAATAATTTCCAGAACAGAGGCTCATTTGGCTGACCAACTTTCAAACCATCTGAATTTTTAGGTTGTTGTCCATGTGAATTGTAACTGGATTTACTCTTGATAAGCTCTACAATATAAGTCAAATCCAGAAAGTGAACCATTTAATGTTATATTCATGATTCTCAAACCCAAATGCATGAAGTATATGTTTCATGGTCATGTCATGCTTAGTTTGTGGTTCCTTTAGTCACCATACCAAGCTGCAATATGTGAAATATGAAGAAATGTTGGAAAATTTTATTTCAATAACAGCTTTTCTAAGATTAACTGTTTCTATAAAGCAGTGCCTATGGCTGGGCCATCAAGATAATTATCACCAATCTTCTAAGAAAATTGAGCAAATTAAATACTAAAAACCCACATGCAACTTATGATGACTTAATACAATATGAGAACAGGTTGGATTAATATAACAACATATTTTGCTCCCATAAGTCATTCAACTCAGGTAAGAGGTTTAGTAGTCACATGCCATCGTGATGCTCAATGTCATTCAACCGTGTGTTTGTTCTTTTTTAGATGCTATGGGCTTCCTTGTTGCCGTTGGTCCTTTGAGGAAAGTTAGGTTCAGAGGGATGATGACATGAGTTTTCATTTATAGTTGAAGATAGACGGTTACGTTTCTATTTTCATTTCAAAGGCACTTATGTTTTGGAAGGTCATGTTTTTTTTTTTAATAGTTTTTGGGTGTAGGGGCCATTGTTTGTCTGTTGTTCTTCTTGGTGAGTCAGACAAGGTAGCGAGGAAGGACTTTGAGGTTGTTTCTCAGATGTCCGAGTGGGTTAACATTTTTGTTCAAGAATTGATGTTGAAGATGGGATGTGCATGGTATTCCTCATTATGATAGCCCAGAGGAATTAAAAAAAGTAAGTAATATTTATGCTAACATAATCCTACATGACCTCCCTACTGGAATTAAAAATGTTATTATTTTTAGTTACAAATAAGATTAAAGTAGGGGAAGCAATAGAGAAATAACAAAGGGAGTTATATGAATAACAAATAATATTTGGGAGGATGATGCAACAGAAAATAAATGGTTTTGAGCTTAACTGTGTTTTTAACCTTACAATTTCGCATTTGTAGTGGGAAAATGAAGCCAATGTAAAGCAAGCTGAATTATGGTCGCCTTCTAACCCTGAAGAGCCATGGGAATGGAGAAAGAATCAACGACATGCAATCAACACCATTTCACATCTCAATCATAAAAAAATTGCACCACCTAAATTACAAATAGTTCACAACTTCTGTACTGTATCATGTCATTATGACTCTATAAATTATATGTATATGCACTGAAAAAATTCAACTGAATCATATCCTTTCCTTTTTCTTTGTTTGGATGAAAATTCAGCAATGCGTTACAACTCAAATATTAACCTTAAACAGGCTGCTCCTTCTGCAAGTGTACACTTTAGAGCCTCCTTCATTGTAAATGCTCTATGACTAGATGGCTATGTAACTTACTCTTGCTATTGTCTGCTTTGGGCACATGTCATCCCTCATGGGTTCATTCTCCTCTATATTGTCTGTATTGGCTCTAATAGCATTTATAATATTCCAGCACCTTGTTCACAATATTGTCTGCATTGAGACTGTCACTCATTTTTTGTTAAAAAAAAAAAGCATTGAGACAAGGGTTTGAAGACTTTATTAGGTGTTTTTCGTTCTTCTCCCCAAATTTCATTAAAGCCAAGCCAACGATTTTCCTATTACATTATTGCACTTCTATAGCCCTATATATTTGCAAAACTCCCCTTGTTCGTAGCGACTTGGGACCCCTCCTCTTCTATATTTTTAACCATTAGATCATTTTTTGAATTGGCCAGATTTGATCTGTTATAAAATTATAATTAAAATGTTAAAATATCAACATAAAAATATTGATTAAATATAAATTGCTAGATTTTGGTATGAAAAATTCAATAATACAATAAAATAAAATAAAAATGATATTTTGTATAAAACTAAATTTAGACCATTCAAATGTTGATCTAATGGTTACAAAAGGGAGAGGAGGGGTCCCAACCCGAATTTGTAGACCATGGTAAGTGGTTTTGGTAGTGAATTCCTAGGTTGAGGCCCTTTTCATGATGATTGCTATATTAATCACCTTACCTTTTTGATCTCATTTTGAGATTATGTTGACGAAAAAAATAAATAAAATATTTTATTAGTTAACCTAAAGTAATTTTTAGTAATACTCAATATTTTTTAATAGTTTTTTTTGTGATTTTATTATTCTAAAGTATTTTTTTAATAGTTCTTAGTCTTATAGAGTAGTTTTGTGTGTGCATTTAACACTCTAAAAGTGCGCAATTGAAGTACTCAATATCAAGAAATTGTAAACCGCATTCTCCTAAAGGAGAATATCATTCTAAAAATGAAGGTTGTTTTTGCAAATTGACTTGTTCATATTTAAATATTCTGACAGAAAAAGAAAAAGAAATCTTGATAATTATAAATTAAACTATTATCTTACTCATCAATATCGATTTAATATAAGTTAAGCATCAGTATTAATATTATTTACCAGAATGATAAGATTTATCCTATTTTACTATGACACAGATTTTTAAAGATGATTTAGTTACCTGATTTATTATTTCAATGTCACCGACTTTAATGAGTTTGTTGGCAGAAAATAAAAAGAGTTGGTTAGAAATAAATTGATACCAAGACTTTGATTTCCAGAAAGTATATATCATAAAATGAAAATAGGTGGTTAATATTTAATAAAAAATTATAATTTAAATAATTCAAGTTGAGGTAGTTCGATTTGGATTTAAATAATGATTGAATCTTAATCACAGTAAATCTTTTTTCTATTAGGCTAATTCCAGAATACATATATGTGTTTGTGGGTTAAAGTGAAGGTTGTTGAATGTCAAGAAATTGTAAACCGCCCTGTCCAAAGAAGGTTCTAGAAATGAAGGTTCTTTTTGGAAATTGGCTCGTTGATATTTTAATATTCTGGCAAAAAAATAAAAAAAAGAAGAGGAAATCTTGATATTTAGATAGCTGAATTAATAAAAGCAAGGTCAACAGAAATTAATAAGATAATATTTGTTTTTTGTAAAAAGAGTGAATGATGTCATCAAACAAAATTTTTTAAAATATTAATATAACTCAAATATATTTTAAATTTAATAAAACTTATGCATCAATACTAATATTAGTTAATAAAATTAAAATAAATACTATCAGTATCCATTTCACCGTGATTTGTGAATAAAGAATATATATTTTAATCTTTCCTTATGCATCAAAGAATGATTTATTAGTTTTTTTTTAAATTCAGTGTTATAGACTTCAATATAAGTTATTTTTAATTTTGTTTTTCAATATAAGTTAGTTTTTTGCCATAAATATAAGTTAGTTAGAAAAGAAACAGTTCCAAAAGTTTTCTTTCCTACCAAGAAAGTACATAAAAAATGAAATGAAAATATATTATTAATACTCAGGTAACTCTTTTTCTCAATTCCATTTCCGAATACACAAACTCACGTGTGTGTATGTATGTATAAGTTTTGACCTTTGTTTTCACCCATCTTCGTTTTTGCGTATCTTCATTCATAAAGCTAGACCCGCCCCTTGCAGATCAATTCCTCTTCATTTTTATTTTTTTGGAATAGAACACTTTTGGTCTAAGGAGAACAGGGAAATTTGCCATTCTAATCCACAAAAAAAAAAATTGTCAAAATAGGCCACTGTAGAAACAATTTGCCAGACTAACTCACTTTGTGGTGCTACGTGGTGTGGCGCCACTGCGCATACGTGGCATGCCACAAGTGGCGCCACAAGTGGCGCCACAACACTTTAACATTTTTTTTAATTTTCAAATATTATAATTTATATTTAATATATATTAAATATAATATATATTATTTTATATAATATATATTATATTTTATATTATTTTATATATAATATATATATATATATATATATATATATATATATATATATATATATATCATATTTTAAAATGATGTGATGTATATCACATTCAAAGCCAGGTCAACTAAGTGTTTGCGATTTAGAAAATTTTATAAAATATTCCTTTTAAAATGTAATGGGTATTGCGAGGTTCGAACGACCAAGAATAATTGTTAGTGGCGCCACCATGGTTTTAAAAACAACAGGATTGTCGAGGAAGATGATGTTGCAGATAGCAATGATGGGGATGAGCAAAATGATAAAAGTGAGATTGATTGGCAAAATTGAGGACCGTGCTATGTTCTCTCATCATATGCATACCATAAAAGGAATTGGCAGAGGAAGACGTTACATGGTATATCCTGGTTTGCCTGTTGATTTTTTGGAGTATATTATATTAAATATATATGAAGATTTAATTCATATAATATGAAGACTAAAAAAGTAATGATTAAATCGTGCTACGAACAGCTACAATTTAATCGCGCTAGGAACAATCAGCCGGAACCCTACGGCAGTCCCGCTAGCCGGTTAGCAGGCGGGGTCAAGGGGTAGCGCCCCTTGCGGGGGGGTGCGGGGGGCAGTGCCCTCGGGAGAAATTTTTTTCTAAAATAGGATATCATTTTAAAAGGAATATTTCATAAAATTTTCAAAATCGCGAACATTTGGTTGACCTGGCTTTGAATGTGATATATATTACATCATTTTAAAATATGATATATATATTATATATAAAATATAATATATATTATATAAAATAATATATATTATATTTAATATATATTAAATATAAATATAATAAATTATAATAATTGAAAATTAAAAAAAATGTTAAAGTGGTGCCACGTGGCGTGGCGCCACAAAGTGGGTTAGTCTGGCGAATTGTTTTCACTGTGGCCTATTTTGACATTTTTTTTTTGGGATTAGAATGGCAAATTTCCCAAGGAGAACAAGGGAAACAAAGGAACATCCAATCATCTGGGAGATAAGATTGTTACGGGTGTTATATACAATAATCTCTTATTCATGTTTCAGTTTATTCATTTGTTCGTTTGCTATTATGTAAAGTTGAAAGCATAATCCTTGAGACGTGAATCTAGCTTAGCATAGAATTAAGATTATAAAATTGTAGTATTTTAGCTCCTTGCTTTTGATATTATATGCTTTGAGGCCGTCACCCCTAAATTGCGTAAGATGGGAGTATCCAAACTCTTATAAGACATTGAGAGGGAGTTACATGAATCATAAATAAAATTAGGGAGGAGGATGTGTAATACTTGATTTTCGCTTTAATGAAAATCTTGTATTCTATGGATATGTGACCATATTAAATTGGCTAAAATATGTGACACAAAATCATATAAAATAATGGTTGTTTCCAATTCATCAAATAATGGTTGTTTCCAATCCAAAAGAGTCAAGAAAATGGATGGACAACACTTAACCGAATTGGTAGATATTGTAAACGAGTTCATGTAACATGAACTTGTCATATTAGAGATTGAAGGCTAACACTTTTAAATCCCTAATGAGGCCATAATTTCAGCCTAAGGGCAAGGCTTAGGAGACAATGAAAATTTGTAATTGTCAAAGGGAATAAAAGCACATAAGATTTAGGGCATTTTGTGCCAAGTTAACACTTGTCAAGCAAGGGACAAATGTCTGCATGATTTTTATTCAACTTGTGTATGTGCCATCAATCTAAGTGAGGACATCAAGACCTCTCAGATGGGGCTGATATTATTTTTGAAAATCAGCCAAGGAAATGAGGACGCGATAAAGCTTGATTAATACACAAATACACCTTGACAAGTCAACCAACCAATTATGTATTGATACTTGACATTAAGGGACACCTAATCCCTAATTTGAGTCATCAAATTACATTATCAACTTGCCAAAGAAATCTTCATTTTCGGTGGGCACATGGGCTGATTAATGCCAAGGGTTTAAGATAAGCTCACATAAATTCTCAAAGCTTCTTGAATTTTCAAGAGCCAATAGGGGAAATAAGACAACGAGAATTTGACACATGGCAAGACAAAGTCTAAGGGCAAAAAGAGGGCTGATATTTCGATTGGCTAAGATGCCAAGGAAGACACAATTAAGCTTGATGGTTAATCACAAGTCCATCTTGATTAATTGGCAAACCAATTACACAATGACATTGGGCATTAAGGGATATTTAAACCCTTAATTGAGTCATCAAATGAAATCACAAATCTACCCTAAAAGTCTTCAATTTTGGTGGCACATGGGCTGATCATAAATGCCAAGTTGTTGAAGATAAGATACCTAAGATTTGCAAGATAAGAGCACAAGTGATTAGGCTAACATATCTTGATATTTTTTCAAAGCTAACAAGCCATGAGGGTTTGATACTTGGAAGAGCAATCCATGGGTCCTAAATAAGCCATTAATTTAGTCCAAAATAAAGGGTTGAGAAGAAGGAAGAGAAAACTTGGTTGTTAAGCCAAGATAGTGTGATATTTTACAAGGGTATAATGGTAGTTAGACTTGTACTTGTGGGGTCCACAAGAAGCTTATCTTCCATTATAAATAAACACATGACTCTCTTCGTTGTCATTATGAGTGAGAGGCTGGATGAAATCTTGAAGAGGGATGGAAAAAGAAAGGATTCAAGCACAATAGATAAGTGCTCTTGCTTTTGGTTGTTCATTCGTTCATACTTTTTGCTTAACCTTTAGCTTTAGTAAGAACACTTGTTCATGGTGTTTATAATGATGACAATCGAATCATTTGGAGCCAAAGAGGATGAAGAGTTGCAAAAACATAAAGCAAGTCAAGGTAAGGAATGATCTTGACCCTATTTGTTATGTTCTTGAACTTGTAATTTATGGTAATTTCTCCTTGACTTGGAAACCTCAAACCTTAAGGGGGGGTTCTGCCCAAATAGTTTAAAAACATGTTTAAAGGCCAAATATTGGGTTAGAAGATGATTTGGTACATAAAATCATAAATTTTGCAAAAGCCATAAAACTATTGGTTCAGGAGTTTGAAAGGTAGCAAATGTGTGAGCAGTTTTTGAACAAGTTAGTGGCATCTAAAAATCATGAAATTTTCCAAAAATAAAGTAGGCACTCAAGGATTTATTTTGATAAATAACACGGAATTTTTGTAGTTCTTTACAATGAGTTACATATTTTTGAAGTAAGACCATGTTTATGGAAGTTCAATATGAACAATGGTTGTTGTGCGTGGATTTTGGGTGTGATCAAATGATGCCTGAAAATCCTGAAATTTTCAAGAATAAAATTATAAATAAAGAGATTCATTTTCATGCATAACAAGAAATTTTTAGAGTGTGTACAGAAAGATGTGAATTTTTCAAGTTGATACATGTTTATAGACATGTGATCTGAACAGTGGTGAAAGACATTAAAATTGGGAATGACTTAGATATTCTGAGTGTCTAGGATTATTTTTTCATAAAAATAGACATGCCAAGGTTCATGTATATTTTTGAAACACATTAGTTGGATTTTTGTAGATTTAGTTATGATTTTTGTAGTTGGATAATTTATCCACTAAGGGTAAAAATATCGAAAGTATAACAAATAACCATTTGGATATTATTCTAAGTGATATGATATTAATTATAATATCATATAAAATATAGAAAAGGAAATAATTCGATAATAACATTATAGGATACTCGAGAAGTCTGGGGTCGGATTTAAAAGACAGGCGTACTACTAGCAGTGCACTGAAAGGTACATTCGTGTACTGTAACTTTAATATTTTGTGTCTTGGATGCTTATATATGATCGATTGATTCATGATTGTGGAGCCATGGACAAGACTGGGTCTTGGGTCATGTATTGTGACTAAGACTGGGTTTTAAATCATGTGTTTGTTTACATTCAATTAAGCTATGGATAATTGTTGTATATGATAATGCTACATGCTTGTTTTCCTAGAGCTGATGATACGTGTATGAGACACATAGCACTGGTGAGTGCATTCGCTGTTAACACTAATTTGTTGTGTGCTCTGTAATTGTGGTTGTTGAATGTTGTTATGAATATATATCATATATTTGTATACTTTGCATATGAGATTCACTGTTCATTCAATTCGATTGAATTTCATACTCGACTAAAGGTTTAGGAAATGAATCTAGACCTAGGAAGGCGAAGTGGCTAGAGCAAGTGAAGAAGCACGAGTAAAAAAGAGTCTGAAGAAGTTTAACAAAGCGTAGGTTATGACAATGAATCTGATAAAGTTATTTCATATCATTGGTGTCTAAGGAAAGATGGATCAAAGTGGTTGCCTAATTAGTCACCGTTTAGAAAGTATAGAGAGACTCCCACTAGATTTATATTGACCTGGCCAACTCATATGAATAACTGAGTTAGATTTAGAGCTCTAAGTCTAGCTAGAGCATGGCCTAAGATTGTGTAATTACTATGTTAAGAATTTTAATTATACACACTTTGGATAATTGTATCATACATGTATCCTTAAGGGAATTTAAATTAACCAATATATGTCTGGACATATAATATTAGTTACTTATCGTCCAAACGTTAATACATATTCTCTGTTGTGAATTAATCTGATCTGTACATCATAAACTGTGTTGATATTTCTAATACTACATGTCAATGGACATAATAAATAGTAAGGAATTTGGTGTGTTACAGGATGCCATAGAAAATAATATTAGAGTGGTTAATGTTACTTTTCCCTAAAACCTTATATTTATTGGTTCTGAGCTTACCTCTATTTTTAACCTTACAATTTCACATTTGCAGTGGGAAAATGAAGCCAAAGTTAAGCAAGCTAAATTAGGGGCGCTTTCCAACCTTGAAGAGCCATGGGAATGGAGAAAGAATCAACGACAAGCAATCAACACCATTTCACATCTCAATCATAAAAAAATTGCACCACCTAAATTACAAATAATTCACAACTCCTGTACCGTATCATTTTGAATTCAAAGGTTTACAAATATGTAAATATGACTCAATATATTATATGTATATGCATTGAAAAAATTCAATTGAATCCTTTCCTTTCCTTTTTCTCTGTTTGGATGAAAATTCATCAACATGTTATAACTCAAATATTAATGTTAAACAGATTGCTCCCTTTGCAACATGTACACTTTATAGCCTCCTTCATTGTAAAAGCTCCATGACTAAATGGCTATGTAACTCGCTCTTGATATTGTCTGTTTTGGGCACATGTCACACTTCAGGGCTTTATTCTCCTCAATATTGTCCATTTTGGCTCTAATACCATTTATAACATTCCAGTACCTCAATCACAGTATTGTTTGCATTGGGGTTGTCACTCCTCTTTTTTTCTTTTTTTTTTAAATAAAAAAAACGCGTTGAGCCAAGAGGTTTTAAGACCTTATTAGGCGTCGTTTGTTCCTTTCCCTAAATTCCATTTAAGCCAAGCTACTGAGTCTCCTATTGCATCGTTGCACTTCCACAGCCTGTATATTTAAAGACTCCCCATGTTCTTAGCGGCTTGAGAACCCACCTCTTCTCTATTTTTAACTATAGATAATCATTTGAATGGACCAGATTTGGTCTTTTATAACATTAAAATTTTAAATCATAAAAAGAAAAATATTTGATTAAATACAAATTGCTAGATTTTGGTATGAACAATTTCAATAATACAATAAATAAAATAAAAATGATATTTTATAAAAAAACTAAATCTAGTTGATCTAATGGTTAAAAAATGGAGAGGAGGGATCCCAACCCACATTCATAGACCATAGTAAGTGGTTTTGGTAGTGAAACCCTAGATTGAGGCCCTTTCCTTGATTGTTGTTATATTAATCAACTTACCTGTTTGATCTCATTTCGAGATGATGTTGACGAAAAAATAAATAAAATATTTTATTATTTAAATTGTATCTGGTGTCCTAAAGTAATTTTTAGTAATACTCGATACTTTTAATAATTTTTTTGTGATTTTATTATCCTAAAGTATTTTTTTAATAGTACTTAGTCTTGTAAAGTAATTTTGTATGTGTATTTAACACTCCACAATCAGAGTATTCAATATCAAGAAATTATAAACTTCCTTGTCCAAAAGGAGATCATCGTTCTAAAAACGAAGGTTTTTTTTTTTTGCAAATTGCCCTGTTGATATTTAAATATTCTGAAAAAAGGAAATGAAATCTTGATAATTATAAATTAAACTCTTATCTTACTCATCAATATCAATTTAATATAAGTTAAGCATGCGCATCAGTATTAAAATTATCTACCAGAACGATAATATTAATATTATCAGTGTCAATTAAAAAAAAAAAAAATTCAATCCTTCCATATGAATGACAAATATATAAATTTTATTTTCGTTTACGTGTTTTATATAAAAGATTTATGGCCATGCCAATTTTTTTTTCTTTTCGACTATTGCCCTAGCCTAATGATGGACGTAAGAGTCTTGTTTGTAGGGGACGATTATATTTATCCTATTTTATTATGACACAGATTTTTAAAGATGATTCAGTTACATGAAATGAAGGTTCTTCTTGATAATTGGCTTGTTGGTATATAAATATTCTGGCAAAAAAAGAAAAAAAGAAATCTTGATATTCAGATAACCGAATTAATGAAAGCAAGGCCAAAAGAAATTAATAAGAAAATATTTTTTTTTCTGTAAAAAGAGTGAATGAAGTCATCAAACAAAAAATTCTTAAAATATTAATGTTACTTAACTATGTTTTAAATTTAATAAAACTTCTGCATCAATACTAATATTATCTACTCAAATAAAAATATTAATACTATCAGTATCCATCTCTCCGTGATTCGGGAATAAAGAATATATATTTCAATCTTTCGACATTTGTCAAAGAAAGATTGATTAGTTAGTTATTATTATTTTTTTAAAATTAGACTTCAATATAAGTTAGTTAGAAAAAGAAACAATTCGAAAATTTTTCTTTCCTACCAAGAAAGGACATAAAAAATGAAATGAAAATATTTTATTAATATTCAGTAAAGTCTTTTTTTTTTGCCCCTCTATTTCATTTCAGAATACATATATATACCTGTGTATGTTCTTCAGTTAAGTCCTTTGAGCTTTTCGTTTTCACCCACCTTCGTTCTTGAGCTTCGTTTTTGCGTATGTTCATTCATACAGCTAGACCCGCCCCGTGCAGATTTTGGAATAGAAGACTTTTGGTCTCAGGAGAACCAGGCGAACAGTCGATCATCTGGGAGATAATATCATTACAGGTGTTATACACAATCATCTCTTATTCATGTGCCTTTTTTTTTTTTTTTTTATGATTTAAAGTTGAAAGCATAATTTGAGACGTGAATCTAAGCATAGAATTCTGATGTTTAAAATTGTAATATCTTAGCTCTTCGCTTTTGATAATATTCACTTCTAGGCTGTCACCCCTAAATCGCAAAAGAGAAGAGTATCCAGACCCTTATAAAATATCTTTTGTTCTGTCTCTAGTTAATGTGAGACTCCACAATTCACATTTTTTTTGGAAGCTCATTCTTTCCCATTTTAAAACATATCGAGGGGATGTATAGAAATTAAACCATTGTATAAGGTGTCTTTCGTTATTCTTCCCAATTGATGTGGAACTTCCCAATCCAATCCTTTGAACTCAGCATCCTCGCTGACTCATCAATCGAGCCTGGGTCTCAAATAATTGTAAAATCTCAACGCCTCACTTTTGATATATATTGTTCACTTTGAACCCGTCATCCCATACAATTTTAAAACACACATATCTATTAGATGTATCCAGACTTTATAAGGCATCTTAATAAAAGGACAAAACTTGAGTTGAGTTAATTAGCTCATTCATTAAATATGTCTGCCTGAATTTATATTTTTGATATTTTGACTGGATTTAATAAATATATTATATTATGTTTTTATTACGTCATATTATATTTTTAAAAAGATGATATAGTTACATGATTATTTTATTTTAATGTTATAGACTTTAATATAAGTTAGTTAGAAAAGAAATGATTCAAGACGAATATAGGTAGTTAGATTTAGGTTTAAATAATAATTGAAGTTGAATGATAGGAAACGTTTTTTTTACCCGTTCTAGAATACATATACATTTGTGTCGGTTATGAGGTTGATTTTTACGCATCTGGTTCATTCAAGAAACAAGAATTATCAGTATCATCTGATGTCTATAAATATTACCTTTATCACGCACCGATCAATTCGATCTTCATTTCTTTTTCTGGGAATCTAAGGCGAACAAACATATATAGGACAATCGATCTTGTGTCTTAGGGATAATATTACTACCGGTATTTTACACAACAATCCTCTCCTTTTCATGTTTCAGTTTCATTTTACGTGTGCATGTGTTAATGGTATGATTCAGATTAGAAAAGAAAGATTTCAAGATTTCCGTTTTATATGGAGAAAGTATACTTACAAGATATAGCAAATTAGTTCTGCGTATCTTTAATCAAGAAGGTATCTTTGAGACATAAATCTTAGCATAGGATGACCTTAAACCTTGGCATGATTCAGATTAGAAAATTTGTAATATCTTAGCTCCTTGCTTTTGATAGTATCCATTTTAAGGCCATCACCCCGTGAGGGGTGAGTATCCAGACAAGGCATCTTTTATTTTCCTTCTAGTTGATGTGAGAGCAATTCTCCAATTTAGGCCTACCATTCTTGCTGCGGGTTTTGGGCTTCTCACATCTCTCATTTAAAATTTTGATATTCATTAAAACGATATGGCTCACCCAATAAATTCATTAAAATTTATTTGTTTAATAATAATTTAAATAATTCAAGTTGTATAGGTAGTGAGATTTATGTATGTGTTAAATGATCACCTATATGAAATCGTTGTATTTATTCTACTTATTTGAGTATATATATTTCAGCTCCATACATACCTATCTAATTACTTGATCAAGAGTATGTCCATACCGCTTTTTGATTAATTCCTTTCAAGACTTAGAGTGCAAAGAGTTTACAGCCTCCGAAGAAAGTGTGTTTATTGAGACGGGAACTTGTGTTGAGTCCGATTATCATCAAAACCAACAGTCTTGTTTACGTATCTTCATTCAAGAAACAATACCCATTGGTTATTTCTCATCATCTTAGAGGCGATGGCTACCGGAAGTGTTCTGAGATGTCATAATCCACCCGGCAGTGGTTTCATGTCTAGGCCTCAGCCTCCCACAATTCATGATTTCCATTCATTTTGCTCTCAACATCTTTCATCAGAACCCATCTATATTATCGGCCAAGATGTTTTTCGATTTTATCAGACTTTTCAGGTATATATACTGACAACACTTTTTAAAAATTTACCATCGATTACTATAACTGATGTTAATTTTCTTCGTTAAGATTCCTGAAAAACTAAGAAAGCATGTTTCGACTTCGAATGCAACCCAGATTATTTGGTAATTATCTTGTCCATCATCTTAGTGCCGTTGGTTTCCTCAAGTTTGTTTTATATATATATATATATATGTATGTATGTATGTATGAAACCACTTATTCTAATTCTTTTTTAATTTTGTTTTTTGAATACAGGTTTAGAAAACTCATAGATGCATTGAAGAATTGTGAGCAAATTCCTCAAACTTCTGAAGAAGTATCTCGGCTGATCATCAAGGCCCTCAAAGAGCATCCAAAGGCTGAAGTTGAGGAATTATTGAGTTTCTACGGTCTTCCAAAGCGACACGCTCTAGCACGCACAAATAATGATAAAACCTCCAAATCCTGGGCTAAAGGAGTCAAACTTGAACTGCATACCTTACCGGTAATAACTTCACCAAAGTTTTGTCCAAATGGTTATATTGCTATATTATGAATACTCATACATACTTTTGTTTGTCTCTAGGTTGATGGAAAAGCAGTGGCAGATGGTGATACCCTAACTGTTTATGTTAGAGCATCAGATCCTGAAGAAGTAAATTTGGTCCCAAGCCATGTACTGGAAGCAAATCGTAAAAGAAAACAAGCTCGAGCCTTGAGGAATTATGCAGAGGCCAATGCTCTTCACAACCAAATAATCGATCATGGATATCGGTTGGGATTTCAACCAGTTAATTCTAGAAAATGTATGTTTCTTGTTTCCACTCGGATGACTTCTAACTGATAAAGTTATACTCTGTTATAATGTCCACCAGTGTGATCAAATTTAAAAACGAGGAAGTTCTTGCGCACAAGTATAGAATTCGCTTAAGGTAATTCTAAAATTAAGAAGCATCAAAGTAAAATTACTGCAAACGTCTCTTTTATTTTGAAATCTTGCACTCTCTTAAACATAATGGTATTTTTAACTTTTTAAGTTATACATTTATTATTGTCGTGCTGGAGCCTGGGTTGACACGTGTCCTAAACGAAATTAGGGGTATTGATGCACCAGAGAGTGAAATGCCATACGGCAAAGAAGCAACAGAAGAACTGACTAAGATAGTTGAAGGAAAATCTCTAAGGATCCTTCTTTACGAAACAGACTGTTATGGACGTTTTGTGGGAGATATCTACTGCGATGACATTTTTGTTCAAGAATTGATGTTGAAGAAGGGATGTGCATGGTATTACCCTCATTATGATAGCCGAGAGGAATTAAAAAAAGTAAGTGATATTCATGCATGGTATTACCCACATGATGTTATTTTTAGTTACAAATAATATTAAAGTGGAGGAAGCAAATAGAGAAATAACACATGGAGTTAGATGAAGCATAAATAAAATCAGGGAGGACGATGCAACAGAAAATAATGATATTGAGGTTAACTAGGTTTTTAACCTTACAATTTTGCATTTGTAGTGGGAAAACGAAGCCAAAGTTAAGCAAGTTGGATTATGGGCGTTTTCCAACCCTGAAGAGCCATGGGAATGGAGAAAGAATCAACGACGTGCAATTAACACCATTTCATCACATCTCAATCATAAAAAAATTGCACCACCTAAATTACAAATGATTCACAACTCATGTACTGTATCATTTTGAATTCAAAGGTTTACAAATATGTAACTATGACTCGAGAAATTATATGTATATGCACTGGAAAATTTCAATTGAATCCTTTCCTTTCCTTTTTTTGTGCTTGGATGAAAATTCAGCAACACGTTACAACTCAAATATTAACGTTAAACAGACTTCTCCTTTTGCAACGTGTACACTTTAGCGCCTCCTTCATTGTAAATGCTCCATGACTAGATGACTATGTAACTCGCTTTCGATATTGTCCGCTTTAGACACGTGTCACCCCTCACAGCTTCATTCTCCTTGATATTGTCTGTTTTGGCTCCAATACCATTAATAACATTCAAGGACCTCGCTCACAATATAGTTTGCATTGGGGCCATCACTCTTTTTTGGTGAAAAAGAAAAAAAAAAAGCTGTGTCGAGATGGGAGGTTTTAAGACTTTACTAGACGTCTTTCGTTTATCTCCCTAAACTCCCCTGGTTCATAACAGCTTGGGACCCCTCCTCTTCTCTATTTTTAACCATTAGATCATTATTTGAATAGGTCAGATTTGATCTTTTATATAATTATAATTAAAATGTTAAATTATAAAAAGAAAAATATTTGAGTAAATACAAATTGCTAGATTTTGGTATGGATAATTCAATAATACAATAAATAAAATAAAATGATATTTTGTATAAAGCTAAATCTAGACCGTTCAAATATTGATCTAATGGTTAGAAATAGGAGAAGAGGGAAAAGGAGGGGTCCCATGTGGAATTTGTAGACCATGGTAAGTGTTACACCCCTACCAGCTTCACCTTTATAGGTGGCGGGTAGTGTGATTTTTAATCTTTTCCAATTTAAATATGTATAAGAGGTTCTCACGCAGCAGAGCATGCAAATAATTTGGACAATATAAGTCTGAAAAAATTAAAATAAGTAACCAAAAGAATATATCTCCCCCTAAGAGTTTATATACAGTCATCCAGTGTAAATTCCAAAATGATCAAAATATCATAATACAATCATCCCAAGTAAAAGTAGTAGATAACAAAACAAAATCACATCCAGAGATCTTTGTGAGACCCTCAGTCTGCCATCTTACCTCTTCTCTCCTGCTCCAACCTAGAAGCACTGCTTGTATCCTTGTAAGAGCCTGGGATTCATAGGTAAATCCCAGAGTAACCGTTAATCTCATATCCGATGTATATACAAGGTATGTAAGAAAATCACAAACATAAATCATACAACATTCAGTAGATCACACATAGCGAGGCACAAAGGCTAATCTGGAACAAGCAATTACATAACACAGATTGCTCAATAAGGCACACATCAATGCCAAGGGTCGCACACAGTGGGTTCCAGTACCAAAGCACTTGGAAAATAATAACACTGAATGTATACACAATCATGGTAAATCATACATACAAAGTCATACATAAGCATATAAGATTAAGGTTACTTAATTACCAGCAATTAGCTGATTAGTAAGGTCAAACTCCCAGGTACTAAATAGGAATGATAACCCTAAAATAATAAATACAACGACGTTATTGCCGATGAAATTTCTTCCTTTAGAGTATGTAACTATACACTTGATGAAGGGCCTTTTCACTATTTGAAACTTGTTAATCCTCTTTGTTAATGAGTATCCCTTTATTGGCCATTGAATATTTCAAAAATTCGACCTAACTTCAAAAATTCATAACTATTTGTAGAAAAATCCGATTGGAGTGTTCCAAAAATCAACATGACTCTTGACATGTATGTTCTTTACTAAAATTACTTTCCAAGGGTAGGAACACATAAATCATTCCCAATTTACGAAAATTCCCCTGCTGGTCCTTTTTCGGCTTCTCAATTTGCGTATGATTATGCTTTAATTTCAACACTTCCAAATTCACACCCTATACTCTTATACAAAATTCCATTTTAAACACTTTTAAACTATCAAAATCACCAAAATAAAATCATATCATCATGTTCTAGCTATTGGCCAACTTTTCTTAATATTCTTTACAAAATTACAAGAAGTTAGAGGAGAGGACTTACTTGCTCAAAGTTCTAACTTCTTTTGCTACTTCTCCTTGGGTTCCTTTGTGATTATAGCTAGAACTTCAATAATATCATGTAAGATCACTAATTAAAAACTTAAGCATAATTTTATGAATCTAAAGGAAGTAGAATTAAATCTTATAACTTCCTCACCTCTTCTTCTTTGGAAGCTCTTCTTTATTGTGATTCTCCCAACTCTCTTCTTTCTTCTTTCTATTGTATATATGTGGTGCCTCTTGTTGCTAAAATGAGGGAGATGAAGTCCTATTTATAGGGGTCTTCATCCACAAATATCTCCTTGTGATTTGCCAACTTGGTGTCTCTTGAGTTTTCTAGGTTCCTCTTGATTTTTCCTAGAAAATCTGATTTTTCCTCTTCCTCTTCCTTATGTCACGCCATATGTCCATCATTTTGGCTCCAAAATATCTTCCATCACATGTTTACTTGTGGTTAAAAAGACTTGCTTAATGAAGAAGGTGATTAGGTGTCTAACATATTTAATTAAATGTGCACAAGTGACCTCAATTAATTTTCTTTAAATACCTTGTTGACACCTAATAACTTAGGTGTTACTCCCTCTAATTCCTATTCTTCCATGTGGTTTTGGCATTTTCCTTCTTCTTGTCTTTATCTAGCCACTATTTTTGACTCCTTTGAAAAGTTATCTTATCCTTTAATCCTTATTAGATAAGGGTGCACATGTGTCCCTTCTAATTGATCTTTAATTGATATGAAGACATGTAACCAAGATCTAGATGTCTTCTTGTTAATTATATGATAAATTTGGGGTCCATGAAGCTTAATAATCTTATATCATGACATTTGTCTTGCTAGGGTTTTCTACATAAAATTCTTATCTCCACTTCATGTAAATTGTCACATCTTCTTCTTTCCTTTTCTATCCATGCGTCACTTTCATATGGAAAAGGGATAATTGTTGTTCTTTCATTCATATTTGGATTGAAGCTCATGTGTCAATTTATGGTGACATCATCAATAGAGTCATCATTTTCAAAGGCAAAGATATTTTGTTAATAATTCTCTTAATTTTGCCATATGTGCTTCTTAAAATTTCTTTTGTTCTCTTATGCCACCACTTCTTTTAAGGTGTCATAATAATCCTTTATCGACCAATTATATTAAAACAAATACCTTTTATAATGGATTTAATAGAAACCCCATATATCTCCATAATAAGATATTACTTAACCTTATATAATAATACATGTATGAAAATAGGGTTATTACATTAAGCAGTTTTGGTAGTGAGATCCCAAATTGAGGCCCTTTCCATGATGATTGCTATATTAATCACCTTATCTGTTCAATCTCATTTTGAGATTATGTTCATGAAAGAAAATTAAAATATTTTATTAGTTAAATTGTATCCAGCGTACTAAAGTACCTTTTAGTAATACTCAATATTTTTTAGTTTTGTTTTTTTTGTGGTTTTATTATTCTAAAGTATTTTTTATATATATAGTCCACAGTCTCATAAAGTAGTTTTGTGTGTACATTTACCACTCTAAAAGTGCTCAATTGAAGTACTCAATATCAAGAAAATGTAAGCCGCCTTGTTCAGAAGGAGAACATCGTTCTATGAATGAAGGTTCTTTTTTGCAAATTGCTCTATTGATATGTAAATATTCCGACAAAAGAAGAAAGAAAATGAATTCTTGATAATTATAAATTAAAGTTTTATCTTTCTCATCATTATCGATTTAATATAGGTTAAGCATCAGTATTAATGTTATATACGATAATGATGATAAGATTTATCCTATTTTATTTTATGATGACACATATTTTTAAAGATGATTTAGTTACATGATTTATTATTTCAATGTTACGGACTTTGATGAGGCTTATACACACACACACAACAGACTTTAATGAGTTTGTTGGCAGAAAATAAAAAGAGTTGGTTAGAAATAAAATGATTCCAAGATTTTGATTTCCTAGGGAGAAAGTATATAAAATGAAATGAAAATAGGTGGTTAAAATTTAACCAAAAAAAAAATTAAATAATTCAATTTGAGTCTAGATAGTTATGTTTAGATTTAAATAATAATTGAATTTGGATCATAGTAAATCTTTTTTCTATTAGGTTAATTCCAGAATACATATATGTGTTTGTCGGTTAAAGCGAAGGTCATTGAATGTCAAGAAATTGTAAACCACCTTGACCAAAAGGAGAGAGAACAGTGCCTTCCAGTTATAGAAATGAAGGTCATTTTTGAAAATTGGCTTGTTAATATTTTAATATTGTGGCAAAAAAAGAAAAAGAAATCTTGATATTTAGATAGCTGAATTAATGAAAACAACGCCAAAAGAAATTAGTAGGAAAATATTTGTTTCTGGTAAAAAGAGTGAATGAAGTCATCAAACAAAATTTTTAAAAATATCAATATTACTCAAATATATTTTAAATTTAATAAAATTTATGCATCAATACGAATATTATTTACTGAAATAAAAATATTAATGCTATCAGTATCCATGTCACCGTGATTCGTGAATAAAGAATATCTCTTTCCACATGTATTAAAGAATGATTGAATAGTTAGTTTTTTTTTTTTTTTTCCAGAAATAAAAGTTAGTTAGAAAAGAAACAATTCAGAAAATTTTCTTTCATATCAAGAAAGTACATAAAAAATGAAATGAAAATATATTATTAATATTCAGTTAAGTCTTTTTTTCGCTATTCCATTTTAAAATACACAAAAACACACACATATAAGTTTTGAGCTTTGTTTTCATCGATCTTCGTTCTTGAGCTTCGTCTTTGCGTATCTTCATTCATAAAGCTTGACCCGCCCGATCAATTCCTCTTCATTTTTATCTTTTTGAAATAGAAGACTTTTGGTCTAAGGAGAACAAGGGAAACAAACGAACAAAGGAACAACCAATCATCATCTGAGAGATAATATTGTTACAGGTATATACCATCAGTTTATTCATGTGTCCCTTTTTTATGATTTTAAGTTGAAAGCATAATCCTTGGGATGTGAATCTTAGCATAGAATTCAGATTATAAAAATTGTAATATCTTAGCTCCTCGCTTTTGATAATATCCGCTTTGAAGCCGTCAACCCTAAATCGTGTGAGAGGGGATTATCTCCACCCTTATAAGACATCTTTTGTTACCTCCCCACTTCATGTGAGACTTCACAATTCATATTCTTTTGGGAGCTCATTCCTTCCGGGACGTATGTAAACCCTTGTTATAAGGCGTCTTTCTTTGGAAAGAATAAATACAGGTGGCAAAATTACTCGCATCTGTTATATAAGCAGGCTAGAGATGTGTTTTTTGTTACTTGTAGAAGTAAAATTTTCACCAATGAGAGTTTGCACAGATGGTAAGGGATCCAGGACTAGGCCCTTGGGTAGTGGGTTCGATCCCTCTGCCGTCGCTGGGACTCTTTTGGTAGGCGATCTCGTAAGTCCCCTCTAAGTGCTCATAGAGCCCGGGGCCATGCTCTCCCCTTGGTAGGGGACTGGTGTCAAACCCTTCCAAAAAAGAAGTCAAATTTTCTGCAAAGATGCGTTTCATTTTTATGAGTTTTATAATGATGTTATGAGTTTTATAATGATGTTAAAGAATAAGCTAATATTTTATATATCTTCTCATATCTATCATATTTTTTGCTCAAAATAATATTTATCATATTGACGTATATACTTTTTATGAGTTTTATAATGATGTTAAAGAATAAGCTAATATTTTATATACCTCCTCATATCTATCATATTTTTTTGCTCAAAATAATATTTATCATATTGACGTATATACTTTGGTAAGATCTGTGCTTGAAGTATGATGGCAATAGCACCAAAATCTTTGTTTTCATTCGGCGGTAAAGGTGGTATATATATATAAATACACTACTATCCATTTCAGCATCATATCTTCGTTCAAGAAGCAATACTCATCGGTCCTCAATCATCATCTTTTAGAGTAAATGGCAACTGGAAGCGTTCTGATGTGCCATAACTTCCCTGGCAACTGTTTCGTGTCTCAGCATCCCACAGTTCATTATTTCCATCCATTCTCCTCTCATTTTCTTTTATCAAAACCCATCAACGTTGTTGGCCAAGATCTCTTCCCATTGTATCACACTTATCAGGTATATATAAAACATTTTAAATAGGTCTTGTTTGATTTTTTTCTAAAAACACGAAATCAAACATGCCCATAACACACGCTAAAATTTTTTTATGTTTAATCTGACAGGAATCTTTGAGTTTCTTTGATCATCTTCGTCCACACCCCCTACCATATGCAAATTATGAAACCCCTCCGTCCTTATTGCCTGAAGGAGTCGAACTTGAACTACATACCTTGCCGGTGAGAACATTAATAATTTATTTTAATATTTTTTATTTTAATTTAATTATTCAAATTATAATTGTGTAATACTCAAACCATTTTTTTAAGGTTGATGCAAGAGCAGTGGCAGATGGGGATACTATAACCGTTTATGTTAATGCCTTAGAGGACCCCACACAAATTTCTTGGATCCCTCCTTATGTGTTGGAAGCACATCTTAGAAGAAATGAAGCTAAAGCTATGAGAAATTATGCAGAGGCCGATGCCCTTCAACAAATAATTAACAACTCCGGATTCCGGTATAGTGATTTCTTGCAATCTTGTGGTTTTTCAACACGCTTGTTTGTGTTCTCTACCTGAATCCAGTTCTAACAAAGTTCTCAAATGTTGTATTGTTCAGTGTGATCAAGTTTGATAACGAGGAAGTTCTGGTGCGCAAATATAGAATTCGTTTGAGGTAATAATGAAATGTAAATTAGAGTATATTACATTCACCATCTCTTCATTTTCTGTTGCTCATAGAATTCGATCGGGGCCAGCATGATCGAAATTTGGTTTTCGTCATCTGGTTTTAAATTGGTGCTTTTGGTCTAGAGTTTGATCTGTGTTCCAAATGAAATCAGGGGCATTGATGCACCAGAAAGTGGAATGCCATATGGTAAAGAAGCAACGGAAGAATTGACAAGGATTGTTGAAGGAAAATTCTTAAGGATCCTTGTTTATGAAATAGACTGTTACGGACGTCTTGTGGGAGATATCTATTGCGATAATACCACCTTTGTTCAGGTATTTGTTTTCTTACTCACATTTATATTGTAGCTTTGTTTATGTCATATTAAAAAACAAAATTCGTATCTAACTTTCTATGGTTGATTTCTTTTTTAATTAATAAGGAATTAATGCTGAAGAAGGGTTGTGCGTGGTATTACCCTCATTATGATAAGAGAGAAGAATTAAAAAATGTAAATAACGTTTCATGCCAGCAATTAAAACATTTTAAGTTTCTATTTGTTTGTTTGAAGTTTAATTTAATTTCTCTGTTTCAAACCTGATAATAACTCTTCATTCTTGAAGTGGGAAAGCGAAGCTAAAGTAAATCAAGTTGGATTATGGGCTTCTTCCGACCCTGAAGAGCCATGGGAATGGAGAAAGAGTCAACGAAAGATCGCAATTAACGCCGTCCCACGTCACAATTATAAAAAAATTATCCCACCTAGATTACAGAGAATAGCAAAAATGAAAAACAGAATTCAGAAAACATGAACTGTGTAATTTCGAGTTCAATTATTCACAAATATATATATGTAATATGACTCGAGAAATTATATACCTGTGTGGAAAAAAATTCAGTTGAGTCTTATTCTCTTCTACTGGTTATTGGTTACTAAAATCATTCCATAAATATTTTATATCTTTGCAATCAAGTGGGGAGGGGAGAATGGCACTTTAAAAACCCAATAGGAAAATTAATGTTACGATAACGGCTTGTTAAGGTATTTAGTAATATTTAGATTTGGAAACTTCTAAAATAAATATTGACAATTTAAGGTTAAAAAAAATTGATGTTATACAAAAGTTTAGAAATCTTAGTGATGTATTGTGACAAAAGACACCTTATAAGTGTATGAATATCTCTCTTCTTGACGCATTTTAAAGCTATGAAGAGTAATGAAGCCTTAAAATAAACAATTTCGAGAGTGAAAAGCCAAAATATTGCGAACAATTTTTAAAGCGAAGAGATGTTGAAGTGATGTGCCTCTGACTAGCTTGTGGGTTCACCTCGATCTATTAGTTTAATTTCACAATGTGGGACTTGAGATTGGAGAAGAAAGCATTTTTTTTAAAAGAAAATTAATAAGGCTATTTATATGCCATTTTTAAAAGGGTAATCTGTGGTCCCCCCACCCCCCCCCAAAAAAAAACCCCGCAAAAAACATTTAGTGGCACTCAAGGATATGAATGTTTCAGGTCCCTTTTGTAATACCTAAAAATTCCAATTCATCATACAACTTTATTTTGATAAATAATTAATGTAAATGAAGGTGAATATTGTGTATTGTAATCCATTGATTATAATTTTATGAAATTTCTTCATGAAATTTAAAACTAAATGGTAGGTTTTGAGACTACATATAAGAGCAATAAAAGATGACATAAATAACACATAAAATAATGGTTATTTTGTAACCAAAGAAGGCAAGAAAATGTGATAGAAATGCTTAAGAAAATTAAAGCAAATTAGAAAATACTAACAGGCATTTGGCTTGCATTAATTAAAGATTAATTGCAACAATAATTAAATCATCAAAATAGGGCTGTTATATTTTGAAAATAAAAAGGGCCTAAGGGATGTAATTAATTTGCTAATAATGCTCTAATAACTTTGATTACGTGGTAAACCAACTAATAATAGAGAGATGGAATTAGAAGGACAATCAGGCATAGGATGAAAGAGTTAATCAAAGCTCATTTGATATACCTCAAAAGTCAATATTTACATCTAGCCATGGTGGAGCAAGGAGAGCCATGTGTTTTGAGATATTATCTAAGGTATTAAGCTTAAGTATTCATGCAATTAAATTAATTAATGACAAATATAATTGAAAAGCAAATAAGCACTTGATTAAGATGTTAATTAAACCTTATTAATCATCTTTGAAAAGTCAACAATTGCAATTAGGATTAAAGGCTAGGATTATTGCACATGTAATGCCATCCAATGGTCCAAATTAATTGCCTAACTAAGCTTAATCCTTTTGAAATTCAATCCACCAGTGAAAAGCCATTGATCATTGGATTATTAACACATGGAAAGATTAATCAAAAGCTAGAGAGAAGAGGAGGGTGTTGGCCAAGTAAGTGGAGGGGGAGGATGAAGTTTCATAAAGTGCATTTGTGATCCAAGGGATGAGAGGAAAGAAGCCAAGTTGGATTTCCAAAATGTGACCAATTAAACTTTGGTTATTTTCCTATAAATAGGGGTGTTTCCCCTCTTCATTCTTCACACCAACACAAGCAACATCTGATCATAAGTGAGAGTCAGAGTGAGAGGTCAAATTCTTGAAGCAAGATGGAGTTCTTGAGGTAATTCTTGAACTTAAGCTTTTATATTTTGGTAAAATTGTAGTTTAATCTAGAAAATTGTAGGAAAATTTCCCTTTCATGTTTATAATTATTCATTGCATTTTAAATGCAAATGGAGTGGAAAACATGTTGAAAAATAATTTTTAGAGTCAAAAGATCCAAGTGGTGAAAGTTGGGAAAAATCCCAGATTTCAGTTTTCTGAAATCAGTCACTGTGAGGACGTGTTTTTTTTAGAGTAAATGATTTTAAAAAATCATGAAATTTTTCAGGCATAAAGTAGACATCCAAGGATTTATTTTGATATAAAATTTGTAACATTTCAAGCTCTGTGCAAGGAGATACAAATTTTTTGAAGTTAAGCCTTGTTTTCTGGATGTTAATCTAAACAGTGGTTGTTATGCATGGGTTTTGGCCATTCAAATTGTGTTTAAAAATCCTTAAAATCTTCAGAGATACAATAGACATTAAGGTCTTTCCATCCATGTATAACATGTAATTATTTGAATTTTTTACAAAAAGATGTGGATTTTCCAAGTTAGCCTATGTCTTTAAACTGAGAACTGGAACAGTGGTTAAAGAAACTAAAACTGGATATGACTTTGGTATTTCGAGTTAAAGGAGTGATTTTTCCCTAAAACTAGACTTTTCAAGGGCAGTTTTGGCTTTTGAATCACATCATTTCGAGTTTTGTACAATTAGTTATGATTTTTCAAATTTAGTGAAAAATATGGGCGGAAATGCTGAAATTTCGTTTTTAAGGAATTGTAAGGGTAAAATTGGAATAATATATCCACGAGAAGTAAAAAAGTCAATAGTGGCATGAATAACTCTTAAGATATCATTATAAGATATATGGTATTCATTATAATATCATAATGTGATAATGCTATTAAAGGATATCCAGGAAAATCGGGAATCAATATCGAAAGAGAATCGTGCCAAGCGAAGAAAGGTACGAACACGTACTATAACTTTGATTCTTCTGTGTCTTGTATGATTATATATGATTGTTTGATTTATGTTGAGTGATGGACAAGTCGAGGTCTTGGTCCATGCACCGTGGCTAAGACTCGGTCTTAGGTCATATGTTTGTATACATTTAGTTTCATTGTGGATTCAGTTTGAATCTCAGGTAACAGTTAACCTCATGTTCAAGTAATAACAGAATATATAACAGATATTCATTACATTCAGTAAACAACAATATATAAAACACAGCAAATGCATGTCAACAACAACAACAACAACAATACAAAACACACAACAAATGCATGTCAACAGTGTTTGCACTAACTAGTGCCATGAATCCACCTGTTCTCAGCACTAGGAAAATTTTACCCTTACATTTCGTTAAAAGCATCAGCTACTATAAGAAGATATAAGATAATTAATAATATTTTGTAAAACGAAAAAATGATGCAGCCCTGCACAAAAATCTTACCACAATCGTATTTATTATTTTAGCTCCGTATTATTTCGTTTCTTGGCTAAATCTTCCTTTTTTAAATCATATTCTTGGTTTAAAACTCATGTTAAGTCATTTTTATCAACTTGAGCAAAACCTCCCCTTAGGAATATTGATTCCCATAACCATCTAATATCATGAAAAGAAGCTGAATCCAAGTCACAAAGCCATAAGGGTGTTAAGGAAGGTACTTACTCGACCTTGAGATTTACTTTCCTTAAACTTCGCCTTCCTTAAACTCCTTGTTGATTTTGGCCTAGGCTTCTGTATACCATGCATTAGTTGCTCATTAGGACATTCAACATGTTCATAAAGATAGAAAGAAGTTTCACAAAATGCCATAGCTAACTTACCTTAGTTCTCAACTTTGCTTGATTGCTTCTTTCTTTTTTTTCCCTAGAGCTAACATTTACTCTCTTTTGTTCTCTCTTATGGCAACTTGGTTCCTTACAAATGAGGGGAAGAAGTCCTTATATAGAGGTCATAAGCCAATCAAAAATATCTCCTTTGACCAATTACCATTTTTCCCCTTGGTCTTATACTTTCTTTCTCTTGAATTTTCTCCCTTTTCTAGAAAATTCTTGACTTCTCTTGAGTTCTCTCTCTTTGAATGAAATACTCATGCAAAAAGGGAGTGAAATATGTCTTAAATATGTCAAGAAGGCACTTAAAAATCCCCCAAGTCAAATGATCAAAATGCCCTTACAAAATATCCCTTAAACTTGGCTTATTTTGCAAGTTTTGTTGACTTTCTCTCCTTCTCCTCATTTTGGACGAATTTGATAGCTTATGGAGAAAGAATTTTGATCTTCAAAACACATTGAATAAGGTGTCCAAGTGTCCCTTTCTATTATTAATACATGAAATGCTTATGTGTCTACTTAACTTGTTGAATCTTTTCTTTGAGTGACACATGGCCATTTGGATAATCATCAATATTTTTCTTAATAGATAAGATAATTAGGTGGCACAAATTATCAAGAAAATATGCACAAGTGTCCTTATTACCAAGTTAACATAACCCCCCTCAAATTACTTTTTCTCCAAGAAAGGTGGTAGCTTACACAAAAAGCTATCTTCTTCTTGAATTCTCTACAAGCTTCTAGAAGAATAATTAGCTTGCTTGGGAAGCTTAGTTGTATCTTTTTGAACACACCTAATCTTTTGCATTTATGATGATGATGTCATGTAGATAATATAATATGACTTTAGTTATTTCAAATCAAGAAATAACTTCCTTTGCAAAATTCTTGACTAGCTTCTTATGGAAGCCTATTAACTAACTATGAGAAAGGCTTCTTCATCAAGCCTCATGTTATCTTCGTATGTAAGCTTCTTTGACTTAAACATGTGTGAATCTTCTTGAATACTCTTCCCTTCTTATTTCCTCCAAAAATGCAAGAAAGCCTTATAAGTCCAGAAAATGCTATGTGCATATTTATTTTAGCGCATCTTTGCTTAGCTAATTGTCTCATACCTCAGGACATAGCTAAATGACATTTTTACTACCCGATTAACACTGCATAAGTGTTTTGTGCCCTTCTGCACTGATACTTTAATTTCTATGGCCTATACATACTATGACCACTAACCAATATGGCCAAGTTACTTAGCCCCTTAAATCTATTTTATTTCTTGACATTCTTGGGGCTCTTCCAGAACTGGGCTTAGTTGTCTACCACCTTTAGGGTTATTCTCAAATTTCTAGGCCCAAAATTTTGGATATTACAACTACCTCCTTATCTTTCCTTCTGCATTGTTTTCCCCCCTTTTATATGACAGCAAGTATATATATGCATGTATTCTTGCAGCAGTTTAGTTTTCAGTAGCTTCTGCGTTTTAAAAACCAATCAATGACGTGTCTTTCGTTCTTCACCCTCAATTTCATTTAAGTCAAGCCATCAAGTCTCCTATTGCATCGTTGCACTTCCACAACCTTGTATATTTGCAAAACTCCCCTCATTCGTAGCCGCTTGGGACCCCTCCTCTTCTATATTTTTAACCATTAGATCATTTTTTGAATGGGCCAAATTTGATCTTTTATAAAATTATAATTAAAATGTTAAAATATAAAAATAAAAATATTCGATTAAATATAAATTTCTAGATTTTGGTATGAATAATTCAATAAATAAAATAAAAATGATATTTTATATAAAGCTAAATCTAGACCATTCAAATGTTGATCTAATGGTTAAAAGAGGGAGAGGAGGGATCCCAAGCCGAACTTGTAGGCCATGGTAAGCGGTTTTGGTAGTGGGGTCCTAGTTTGAGGCCCTTTCCATGATGGTTGCTATATTAATATATCACCTCACATGTTCAATCTCATTTTGGGATTATGTTCAGGAAAGAAAAAAATTAAAATATTTTATTAGTTAAATTGTATCCAGCGTCCTAAAGTAGTTTTTAGTAATACTCAATATTTTTAAGTAGTTTTTTTTTCTTTTACGATTTTATTATCCTAAGATATTTTTTTAATAGTACTTAATCTCATAAAGTAGTTTTGTGTGTGCATTTAACACTCTAAAAGTTTGCAATTGAAGTATTCAATATCAAGAAATTGTAAACCTCCTTGTCCTAAAGGAGAACATTGTTCTAAAACTGAAGGTTATTTTCACAAATTGTCCTGTTTATATTTAAATATTGTGACAGAAAAAGAAAAATAAATCTTGATAATTATAAATTAAACTATTATCTTACTTATCAATATCGATTTAATGTAAGTTAAGCATCAGTGTTAATATTATTTACCAGAATGATAAGATTTATCCTATTTTATTATGACAAAGATTTTTAAAGATGATTTAGTTACATGTTACCGACTTTAATGAGTTTTTTTTTA
Organism: Acacia confusa; assembly: GCA_037074495.1. Taxonomy (NCBI): domain Eukaryota; kingdom Viridiplantae; phylum Streptophyta; class Magnoliopsida; order Fabales; family Fabaceae; genus Acacia; species Acacia confusa. Next base: position 5,347,020 of record CM073504.1, on the reverse strand, counting down.
TACACTAAAGACTTTAAAGCTTGATTCATACACAAATACACCTTGGCAAGTCAACCAACCAAGCATGTATTGACACTTGGTATTAAGGGACACCTAATCCCTAATTTCAGTAATCAAATTACATCTCAACTTGCCAAAGAAGTCTTCATTTTCGGTGGGCACATGGGCTGATTAATGCTAAGGGTTTAAGATAAACTCACATGGTAAATCATGCTAAAAATATTCTCAAAGCTTCTTGAATTTTCAAGAGCCAAGAGGGGAAATAAGACCATGAGAATCTGACACATGGCAAGATAAATTCTAAGGGCAAAACATATTTCAGTTGACTAAGAGGCCAAGGAAGACACAGTTAAGCTTGATGATTAATGCACAAATACATCTTGATTAATTGGCAAACCAATTGCACAAAGACATTTGGTATCAAGGGATATTTAAACCCTTAATTGAGTCATTAAATGACATCACAAATCTACCCTCAAAGTCTTCAATTTCGGTGGCACATGGGCTGATGATAAATGCCAAGTTGTTGAAGATAAGGTACCTAAGATTTGCAAGATAAGAGCACATCTGATTAGGCTAAAATATCTTGATATTTGTTTAGAGCTAACAAGCCATGAAATTTTTACACTAAGAGCAGTCCAAGGGTCCTAAATAAGCCATCAATTTCGTCCAAAATGAAGGGTTGAGAAGAAGGAAGAGAAAAAAGTGTGATATTTTGTAAGGGTATAATGGTAATTGGACTTGTGGGGTCCACAAGATGCTTATCTTCCATTATATAAGCACATGACTCTCTTCATTGCCATCACACTTGAAACACAAATCTAATCTTATGAGAGTGAGAGGTTGGATGAAATCTTGAAGAGTGTAACACCCTATTTTTCAAAAGTGGAATAATATAAATTTATCAGAGTAGAGCATCGGAGCAGATATTTGAGTAACTGATACACATTATAACTATTAGGAATGGTATTTCTGGTTAGTCATATTAACGGTACATTTATCTGAATATAAAAACCAATATATATCCCAAAATAAAAATCTCCGACCGGGTCTTCAGGTGTGCTGCTTGCCCTTGTCATCAGCCCTCGGTCCTCCATACCCTAAAGCTATGGTAAGAGCTAAGGTCCAATACTCATCGGACCTCAGGTAATGGTTAACCTCATGCTCAAGTAAAACAATATATGTATGACAGATATTCATGACATTACAGCATCAACCAATACATGGCACACAGCAGATGTAAGGTTATAACATCACAACATTACATAGCACACAGCACATGTAAAGTCCATCCACATTTGCATTAACCAGTGCCACGACGGCCCCTCCTGTCCTCAATGCTAGGAAAACTCAACGATGTTATCAAGAATATAATCCGTATATAGCTGAATGTATACATAGTGACTTAAGACAGAGTCTTAATCACAGTGCATGATCCAAAACCAAATCTCGATCATGACTTTATGAAATTATCTTTCACATATAAGCATACTACAAGCAAAAGAGTTAAGGTTACAACACGTGTCCGTACCTGAGTTGGTGATAGCGGTACGTCCGTCAGTCGGTATGCGTTCTCAGATAGCCTATAATAGTAATATTGTTTGATTAATCCATAAATAATATCCTAAGAGATATTTTGGCCACTAATGACTATCTTACCCCTGGTGAATTTATTTTTCAATTTATTCCCCCAAAATTTCGTAAAAACGCTGGTTACAGCATTTTTGGCAGATTTTTGTTTAAATTTGAAAAATCATAACTAATTCTAAAAAAATTGAAACTGGGATCCGTAAAATTCCTTGAAATCCTTGGAATGTCTATTGTTTAGGAAAAATAATTTTTTTTTTTACCCAGAATTTCTGAATTATTCCCAGTTTAATGTTCTTCAACTTCTGCCCATAATTTTCCAGAAAAACGTAGCCTTTCTTTGTGAATTTGTATCTCCTTGCACAAGATTTAGAATGACACATTCCAGGTATATTTGGAAAGGTCTATATGTCTTCTTTAACCATGAAAATTTTCAGAATTAGTTAACTTCATCTTCAACATAAAATTATGTCATTTTTACTACTGACTCTAGGAATTGCCTAACTGAAAAATTTTGCCAGAACTTCGCTACTTTGATGTTTTTCTTCCAACAATTTTATTCTATCACTTCCTTCATCTTTTTTTTTTCCTGAAATAAGGCCATTTCTAACATAAAAACATGAAAATAAAATTACTCTAGCATATTTAAGATCAAAGCAAGATCTATCTATGAATCTAAGAACTCAAACTTACAGAATTTACTTGCAAATGCTCTAACTCCTTCAAGATACTCCTCCTTCTTTCTCACTTCACTCTATAACCAGATTTGTAGTTGTTTTTGGCGTTAGAATATGGAAAACCTAGGGTCCTTATTTATAGGAAAATGCTATGGCTTTTTGGTAATTTTTCCCAAACCTTCTCATCTTGCTTTTGGACCATTGGATTTAGGTTAAACTGCACACTCAAATCCTCACCATTCCCTCACTCACACCAACCTCCCCTCTTCTCTCCCTCATCTTCTTCCTAAATCATTAAGAGACTTAATGACAAATACTCTTATCCTCTTCCACAATTTATGACGTGCATGTGCTTAATTTTGGTTGTGGGTTTTGTTTAATATTAAACAATGGTATTCTTCTTTTCCAAACCAAGTGACCGTGGCTTCCTTTCATCTTTTACTCTTCCAATTTGTGTTTTAATTGTTTCACAATATCAAGAAAAAAAGTCTCTCATTGGTGGATTTTCGCTTCACATGGATTATACTTTATGAGAGATAATCAAGGCCTTAGGATTTAACTTTATTAGATTTAATCCAAGCCTTTAATCTGTGTTGGAAAAATCATATCACTATCGATGATATTTGTTCATAGTTTATGTGCTCTTAGGATTTAATATTTGTGTAATTATCTTGCTTTTCTAAGAGTGAATTTTCGCCACCCTTATTTGAATTCGGAAAGGTCAAATAAATCTTGGTTATTATTCCTAACATATTGTTTTAGGTGCTATTAGGCCTAATTGTCAACATATGATTGGTTATCAAACCAATTATAATCTTTAGAAATTCATTTGAAACTAATATTGAACCCTTATTGTTCCTTAATACTTAATCAAACCAACATATTCCAATTTGTTGATTTTAAATTGCCCCAAGATTAATTATAAATAATTACGCAATTAACTTAATTAATCAAAATTCAATTGCCTCACAATTTGTCACGCCCGGCCTTTGTGGCCTTTATTTTATCAGAGTTGACGCAGAAAAAATCGAGGAGATTTGGATGACTTGATTTCTGAATAGAAGTTTTTGAAATTAACTTAGTTTGAAAATATGGTCTAATTTTTCGCGATTCGATAGCATCCTGTACTTGCATGTTAAATACAGTAATCCAAAAATTCACGAATGATAAACATTAAATACAGTTGGACTATTCCTATTTTTCCTAGGAAGTTCCAATTCCAATCGCTGTAGTCCTTACAGCTGCTTTTTGCCCTTTGATCCTGAACCAACTACATGTATCTTTCAGGGGACTAGAGTCCAAATGAATGGACCTCAGGATAACAGTTAATCTCATGCACATGAATGAAAATAGAAATGATATAATAGCACATGTTTTAAAGCATGGAAGAAATTACACGTAACCGTAACCGCAATTAACGGCCAAGAACCGCAGCCCTTGTCTAGGACACGCAGCCCCATAAGACCGCAGCCTCAAATTCATGGCCAGGAAAACATAAACAAGTAATTCAACCAGCATACATGATCAGCTAATAATTGCATAACATTAACATACATGATTATAAGATTAAAGTTACCTACCTCGACCGTGTATCCCTCTCCTTTATACTAAAGTTGTTGGGATCAAATTTATGTCAAGGTCTTCCTAAAAGTGTTTATCATCGCTTGTCAGACACTTAATTGAATCACATATAAACTAATTATATAAATTAGTTTAAAGGGTTAATAATAATTAATCTCTTAATTTCCTCTAATAATAATAATTTTAATTATTATTATTATTTTAAATAATAATAATAATCATAACAACATTATTTGTTATTATTATTATCCTAATATTTATACTAATTTATGATTAATTTGTCCTTAATTACCAATAACTCCTTTTAATTACTATTTTGGGTAAGAATAACACTTTAAAATTTACTTTGGTATATACATGCATATTCATATTGGCACAATCCACAGCATTATTTTGCATATGATAAATACATAACATGCACCCATTTTTCACATACCCATCCACATAAATAATAAAGTAGTCTTCTTCTTTCTTCACCGAAATAGCACACGTACACACATATATTCACTTGGTTTCATTTTTGTCTTATATTAATCAAGTCTTCCAGCAACATTCATATACACAGTCATCCGAAAAGAGAAACAGAGCATGCAGCAACTTTCATGTCTAGTATATATATTTATTCCAAGCCTATATGTTTCCTCTTCTTAGACACACATATACAGAACCAAGTATATAACTTTAAAATTTACTTTATTCTCTTTCCTTCCTTTCAATCCACACGCACAGGGACAAACATATATACATACCCACACAGCAACTTATTTCTTTTTCTTTCCTTCACTGGGTAATCTTGACTTCGACAGAAACAAAGAGTAATGACAGCAAATATAAACATGCATAAACCACGATCCCACATGCATCCTTATATATTCTCTCATATCCTCTTTCTTCCTCTTTACTGAGCACACGAAAACGCATATAAAGAAAATGCAGAGAGTTTAATCCTTCTTCCTTCTCACAATATAACAGCAAAATGGAACCACACACACACACACACATATCTATATATATTTTTTTTTTTCACAAGTTCTTTCTCTACTGGACACACCCGAAATCATATTCATGCAGAAAGGAAAATATATATTCAGCAGCAAAATGACACAAGAACAGATGTAAAACTCGACATGCATAGAAACAGTAGAATACTTTCTTTCTTGTTGCATGCACCGAAACATATTTATTCATAAACCTATTTTCTTTCTCTCAGTTCATACACACAAACAGAAGCAGAAAACCGATACTTAGAGACATTTTTAACAGCAAAATCATGTGTTTACATGCAGCAAAATTAAACTCAAGAAACTGGACCAAATACCCAGCATGCACAATTACACTTCATACACAATCACATACATATATCTATATTAGTTCGGCAGTCCCCAAGGTAGAAAACACAACGATTCAGAGAGAAGAAAAATAATCCGAACAGCCCCTGTTTTTCTTTTGTTTTTGGTTTCTGTTTGTTCTTGCTTTATATCAGATTTACTTGGCTTTAATCTACGCTAGTATATGACAGAAAACGAAGGAAAGAGAGGGTACATCTCTTACCTTCGAAGCTTCTGCTCAAAATGTTGCAGCTAGCCGCTGGTTTGCCTCCCCTGTTTCACCGTTGAAGAACAAAGCAAATGATGAGCTTCTCACACTCTCGGTCTCTCTCTTCTCCACCCTCTCTCAACTCTCTCCGGAACTTACTATGAAAACTGAAGTGAAAAACGAATGAAACACGGCTGGAATCATCGGCGGACCCAGGTTGGCGCAGGTGTACGCGATTGCAGACATAAACTTTCAGTTTTTTTTTTTTAATATATGTGTGTGTGTGTCTAAAATTAATAATATAAATAAATTTAAAAAGTGGCTGTTGGTTTCCCCATTTCCACATATTTTTTTTGGACAGAACCCATTTCCCCATTTCAAAACTCGTTAGGTTGCTTTCCCCATTTCCCCATTTCCTCTCTCTCCCCCTTTCCCTATTTCAAAACTCATCAAGTGCTGCTTCCAGAAAAGAGAAGTCGCCGCTGCTCCTTGATCTGTGTTTTCCAATCCTCGCTCCTTGCTCTGTTCTCTATAATCTTCACCTTCCATCAGTAAGGTTAATCCCTCTCTCCTTCTTGTTCTTTACTCCTTGGCCTATGCTATGTAATTTATCGCCTTGCTTTGTGCTCTATGCTCTGAAATCTGAATCGTTGTGCTTCTTGCTTTGTGCTCTATGCTTTGGATGTTTCGAATTGCAATCCGCCACTGCTCTGAATCTGTGCTCCTTACTCCCTGATTTATGCATTTTTAAATTATTAGATAGAGATAAGAAAAGGATTGGTGAGTTATTGTTAGTATGATAAGAAAAGGATTGATAAGAATATACAATATAATGTATGAGCTTTGACCAAAACGTTTGAGCATTACGGTTGCAAAATAAAGACTCCTTTATTTCTTTCTTTTGGCCGTAGTGTGTCACACTGTCACCAAAGAATTTGTCTTTGCCACCTTATGATGATTTTTATTGCTAGAGATAAGAAAAGGATTGTTGAGTTATTACAAAATGATTTTTATTGTTTTGTTTGTAGAAAATGTCAGGAATATAATCTTATTTCAAACGCCTAAAACTTAGAAATATAAAATTTGTATATTAAAATAAGCAAGCTTCAAATAACATTTCAATTCCAACTATCTTAAAATATGCAAGCTTCAAATAACATTTCAATTCTAACTATCTAAGAATTCAATCAACCACCACAAATTTTAAATAGTATTTCTTTCTTTTTATTGTTTTCTATATTGAATTTGTTAAGTTGAAGTTTTCTTTTCTTTTATTATTGTTTATATTTTTTTATTTTTTAATATGTTTAAAACTTTCTTTAAAAAAAAATTTTGGGCGTTGCCGCCGAACCTAAAATTACACTATTAATTTTGTACCCATAAATCTTAATTCTTGGGTTCGCCACTCCACCACTGGCTGGAATGATTTTATAGGATTCTCGTGGGACCGGGCAAGAACAATACATGATGGTTTTAATGCACACACACTCAGACCCATATATACATATATATCAAGCTTACACCTCTCCTCCCTTTTCTTGGCAAAACCGAACCCATTTATGACAGCAAAATGAACCCCCAATATGTTCAGTATTTTGCATGCAAGTTCAGTTCTCATTCTTTAGTTTCAGTTTCAGTTTGGTTTTTCTTCATTCCATATATAAAAACTCATAAGACTCTCAAGCCGATGACAGTACAGAAAACGAGCTTCAACTTTTCTTTTCTTCTTTTCTTCATGCAGCAAAAATCATTGACCGAAAAACATGCATAAAAACACAACTTCTACAGTAACCCGAAACACCCCCTGTTTTTCGTTTTCTTTTCTGTTTTGATTTTGGGTGTCTTCATTTTAGCTTCTCTTTGGTTGTATACTAGCTTAACAATGACAGAAACGAAGGAGGAGGGAGGATGAGAATCACCTTTAGTTTTCCAAACTTCAAAGGTGATGTATAGTTGCTGGTTTGCACCTCTGGTTTTCATCGGCCAGAACAGGGGAATAAGAAGCTTCTCCCTTTCCTTCTCTGATCTCTCTTCAACTCTCTCTCTGTAGTTTCTTTTGTGAAGGGTGGATGGATGCAGAATGAGTAATTGAGCTGAAGAGAAATGGCTTTATGGCCAGTTGGAGGTCCGGTTTATGCACTTTTATCCGCTGGTCCGAGAAGCATGAACCAGTGGACATTAGCGGCACTGGGCTCGAGAACGCAGATGAGGTATGGTGTTCTGGATCTGTCATGATTTATCTGCTGCAATAAATGCTATCGGTCCATTTCGTTTCGGTGGCTGAAGATATGTTGCTTAATAACTTAGGCTGATTGGTTCTACGTGCGTTTTGGTGAGCTGAGAGAATAAGAATAATGAATATTGCTGATTTTGCAATGAGGGTTGCATATAATGGGTTGGGCCTACTAAACGGTTGTGGACCGAAAAATGCATCAGAAATGGAGGAGTATGATGCTGTATAAAATAGGTATGGGCCACATAAAACACCAATATTTGGTCTTCATTTTCTTTGACCATTTCAAATTTTCTTTGACTTTATTCTTCGCCATAAAATATTATCTCTAAAATACTTAGGCCAACAATTATTCTCAACTATTTGTTTTCAATTAATGGAAAATATGCCTTAAATTTCAAATATTACCTTTTAAATGATAAAGGCTAAATTTTCCATCATGATCTTTCTTACAATAATATTTTAAATTCCCAAAGTCCCAAAATTTGGGATGTTACACAATTATTTTTAATATTCTCTATTCACCTTAATTATTTTCATACTCCTTTATGGCTTATCTTTGGTTATATTAAAACTAGATTTTAAAATATTAATTATACGGTATTTTATGGTTCCTAATTGAAGATTAGAAAATTGGATTTGGATTTATTAAACTCCAAAGAAAAAATTCCCTAAATATGATAATAAATCAATTAAAATTTAGAGACAACATACTCTCTTGTTCATGTGTTCATACTTTTTGCTTAACCTTTTGCTTTAGTAAGAACACTTGTTCATGGTGTTTATGATGATGAAAAACGAATCATTTGAAGCCAAGGAGGATGAAGAGTTGCAAGAACACAAAGCAAGTCAGTAAGGGATGATCATGACCTTATTTATTATATTCTTGAACTTGTAATTTATGGTAATTTCTTCTTGACTTGGAAACCTCAAACCCTAAGGGGAGGTTCTGCCCAAATAGTTTAGAAACATGTTTAAAGGCCAAATATTGAGTTAGAAGATGATTTGGTACATAAAATCATTAAATTTTTCAAAAGCCATAAACCTGTGGGTTCAGGATTCTAAGAGGCAGCGAACGTGTGAGCAGTTTTTGAACAAGTTAGTGACATCTAAAAATCATGGAATTTTCCAAAAATAAAGTAAACACCCAAGGATTTCTTTTGATAAATAACATGGAATTTTTAGAGCTCTTTACAATGAGTTACATATTTTTGAAGTTACACCATCTTTCTGGAAGTTCTATCTGAACAGTGATTGTTGTGTGTAGATTTTGGGTGTTCAAATGATGCTTAAAAATCCTAAAATTTTCAAGAATCAAAGTATAACTTTCTTTTAGAGGTATGTGCAAAAAGCTGTGAACTTTTTAAGTTGATCTATGTTTTTAAACATATGATCTGAACAATGGAGAAAGACATTAAAACTGGGAATGACTGAGATATTTTGAGCGTCTAGGATTATTTTTCCTAGGGCAGAGCAATGGGCGGGTTGGGCAACTTGAGGCCAAACCCATAACCCGCCCATTTAACTTTGAATGGGTATGGGTTAGCCCATACCCGTACCTTAACCTATTTAAACTCGTGTAAATGGGCTAGCACATAAATGGGCGATCTAACCGGGCTTTGGGTAACCCATTTACATTTGACTTTTTTTATAAAAAAAATAGACATAAGTATTCAGTATCTATCCAAATTCATCATTATAATTTCTAAAATTTGAATCTTTAAAGTTCAATAATCACAATTTATCCCAAACAACATAAATTTAAACAAGTATCATTATGACATAATTTTGATGTTCAAATTCCAACTTTTAAATCATAACATTAAAACTACAACTCTACTAGTTCATAGATTAACAAAATGGCAAGCTTCTATTAAATAAGGAATTAGATAAGTAGTTAATCAAAATATCATCTACAAATTCACTTGAAATCTCAAAAAGGGAGGGAGTTAGGGTATGACTTTACCTTATGGCAGTAGGGTAGAGTAATGGTCGGGTTGGGCAACCCGAGGCCTAAACTATAGCCTGCCCATTTAATTTTAAATAGGTATGGGTTAGCCCATATCCATACCTCAACACATTTAAACCCGTATAAATGGGCTAGTACATAAATGGACGGGTTAATCAGGTTTTGGGTAACCCATTTACATTTGACATGTTTATTTTCTTTTGGAAAAAACATACATAAACTTTAAAAATTCATCCAAATTCATCGTTCTAATTTCTGAAATCTAAATCTTCATAGTTTAGTAATCCCAATTCATACAAAACAACATAAATTTATACAAGCACCACCATAGCATAATTTTGATGTTCAAACTCCAACTTTTAAATTAAAACATTACAACTGCAACTTTACAAGTTCATAGATTAACAAGATGGCATGCTTCCATTGAAACTTTATGCTTCAATCTTCACTATCATATTTAGTTCACTTAAGGAAGGGACTATAGTTCTAGACACTAAATTTTCCTCTACAAAATAAATGAAGAGAAAACATATAATAAATAATCTGATATAAAATAAAAAATGAAACAATACAAATTCAGAATTTTATTGAAAATACCAGTAATAGCATTTGGACTCCATCAAAATTATTAATATCAAGGTTCTTAAATTTAAAGGGGTGTCTTGAATAGTCAATTTTGAGCACATATAGTACCTCAACCATCTTTGAAGATAAGGAACTCCTAAAAAAATATAATATCCGACCCCAGTACTAAAAGCTAATCCTTAAGATATTGCAGATACTGGTATAGCCAATAAATCACGTGACAATAGATTTAGAACTTGATACTTAGAAGTATTCACTTTCTACTGCACCAAAACATCAAATTTTGGATCTCAAAAGCCTAATAATTTATTTTGAAGAAATTCATCCACTTCTAAAATCTACTCTACATTACACGTAGAGCTAGAAGGGACTCACAAATTCAAATAAATAGAGCCACAGAGAGAGTGAGAACGAGCTTGAGTTGATGGCCATTATGGTTAGGGACTAGAGGTGACCGGATACTCAAAATCTCAAAAAGGGAGGAAGGTAAGGAATGCCTTTATTTTATGGCATAATACTGAATGAGATATGTAGTTAATAAAAAAATTACACTAATGGGTAGGTATGGGCAACCCATAGGTATGCCCATAGCCCACCCATTTAAATCTTAAATAGGTGGGTTCTAACCCGCCCTATTATGAATCATTTTGGGCGGGTTCAAAATGACCCAATTACATAGGGTTATGAGCGGGCTCATGGGTTATGGGTTCCATGCTTAGCCCTATATGGGGAATAAGAAATGGAATGATTAGTTAATTAAAAAAAAAAAACCTAAATGGGCAGGTATGGGTAGCCGATAGGTGTGCCCATAGTCCGCTCATTTAAATATTTAATGGGCGGGTTCTTACCCGCCTCGTTATAGGTCATTTTGGGCGGGCTCAAAACAACCTAATTACATTGGATTGTGGGCGGGCTCATGGGTTATGGGTTCCATGCTCACCCCTGATTTTTCCATGAAAATAGATATGCCAAGGGTCATGTATATTTTTGAAACACATCAACTGGATTTTTTTGCATTTAGTTATGAGTTTTCAAAGTTACTAAAAAATATGCCTGAAAATTAGGAAATCCAACATTAAAGGAAAGTAAGGGTAAAATTTGATAACTTATCCACTAAGGGTAAAAAGGTCAAAAGTAGCAAAAATAACCCTTTGGATAATTCTAAGTGATATGGTATTAATTATAATATCATATAAAATATGAAAAAGGAAATAATACAATGATACCATTATAGGAGATACCCGAAAAGTCTAAGGTCGAATTTGAAAGACGGGCGTACTACTAGTAGTGCGGTCAAAGGTATGTTTGAGTACTATAAATTTAATCTTATGTGTCTTATATGCCTATATATGATTGATTATATCATGATTGTAGAGTCATGGACAAGACTAGGTCTTGGGTCATGCACCGTGACTAAAACTGCGTCTTAAATCATGTGTTTGTTTGCATTCAATTAACCTGTGCATTATTGTTGTATATGATAATGCTGCATGCTTATTTTTCTAGCGCTAAGGATACGTGCTTGGGACATATATCACTGGTGAGTGCATTCACCGTTAATACTACATTTGCTATGTGCTATGTAATTGTGGTTGCTGAATGTTGTTATGAATATCTATCATATATTGTTTATACTTTGTATATAAGATTAAATATTACTTGAGATTCAATTCAATTGAATCTCAAACTTGACTAAAGGTTCAAGAAAGGAATCTAGACCTGGGAAGGCAAAGTAGTCAGAGAAAATGAAGAAGCATGGGTCAAAAAGAGAGTCCAAAGAAGTTTAACAGAGCGTATGTTATGATAATGAATCTGATAAAGTTATTTCATAACATTGGTGTCTAAGGAAAGTTGGGTCAAGGTGGTTGCCTCATTAGCCACCATTGTGAAAGTAAGGAGAGACTCTCACTAGATTCATACTGATTGGCCAACTGATATGAATAACTGAGTTAGATTTAGAACTCCAGGTCTTGTTAGAGCATCGCCTAAGATTGTATAATTACTATGTCAAGAATTTTAATTAAACACTCTTAGGATAATTGTATCATACATGTATCCGTAAGGGAATTTAAATTAACTAGTATAGGTCTAGACATATAATATCAGTTACTTATTGTCTAAACGCTAATGCATGCTTTCTGTTGCGAATTACTCTTATTTGTACACCGTCAACTATGTTGATATTCCTAATACTACATGTCAACGGACATAATAAGTAGTAAGGAATTTGAGGTGTTACAGGATGCAACAGAAAATCATATTAGAGCGCTTAATGTTACTTTTCCCTACTTTATATTTATTGGTTTCGAGCTTAACTCTGTTTTTAACCTTACAATTTCGCATTTGCAATGGAAAATGAAGCCAAAGTTAAGCAAACTGGATTGTGGGCACTTTCCAACCCTGAAGAGCCATGGGAATATAGAAAGAATCAACGACCTGCAATTAACACCATTTCACATCTCAATCATAAAAAACTTGCACAACCTAAATTTCAAATAATTCACAACTCCTATACCATATCATTTTGAATTCAAAGGCTTACAAATATATAAATATGACTACATAAATTATATGTATATGGCACTGGAAAAATTCAATTGAATCCTTTCCTTTCCTTTTTTTCTGTTTGCATGAAAATTCAGCAACACGTTACACCTCAAATATTAACGTTAAACGGACTGCTACTTCTGCAATTTGTACACTTTAGAGCCTCCTTCATTGTAAAAGCTCCATGACTAGATGGTTATGTAACTCACTCTTTATATTATCCGCTTTGGGCACAAGTCCCCCCTCACGGCTTCATTCTCCTCGATATTAACTATTTTGGCTCTAGTACCATTTATAACATTTCAGTACCTCGCTCACAATATTATCTGCATTGGGGCCATCAGTCCTCCTTTTTTAAAAAAAAAATGTGTCGAGCTTGGAGGTATTTAGACCTTATTAGGTGTATTTCGTTCCTTTCCCCAAATTTCATTTAAGCCAAGCTACTGAGTCTCCTATTGCATTGTTGCACTTCCACAACCCTATATATCTAAAAGACTCCCCACATTCTATTACACACCTATCGGCCTCGCCCTTTCGGGTGGTGGGTAGTGTGATCCTTTACTTATACTCAATTCTAGCTTACTTTTCCCAGGTTAATTTATGTTACACATTAGAGTATAAGCAGCCGAGCATACACTAATTTGGACAATAATATACTGATAAAAATACGGAAAGATAAATTTTTCCCTGAAGGGATCAAAATATACAACCATCTGGATAATGGTGCCTGACAGGCCAAAATAAAAGTACTACAGTCATCCAATAAACACAATAAGTATCCAAAAGAAAATCATTAACAACCATCATCCCACTAGCCATGCTCCGGAGTCTTACCATTGTCTCCCTGCTCCACTCTAGAAAGCTGCCAGAGGACTTAAAAGGGGTTGGGATTCATAAGTGAATCCCAGAATAATTGTTAATATCATATAAAATGTATAACAATGCATGTAAGAGAACCAAGAATAAAACACACAAACCACATAGCATTCACTATCATACACACAGCAAGGCACACAGCCAAATCTGAAACTAGCAGTCCTAATAGCACACAGCACAGACTGTCAGGCACGGCACACGACAAGGCCCTTATTGCACACAGAATGTTCTGGTTCCAAAGCTCTTAGAAGTAAATGACAATCAAATGTATGCAATATACATGGTAAAACATACATACACTAGTCACACACAATATATGAGGATTAAGGTTACTACCTGATAGTTGACCACGAATATAAATGAATTTTCCTGGTACACAATATCACAAATAGCCCTCAAATAACAAACACAACTATAATTAATGGGATTAATGTTTATCATGTTGTAGGAAAAAAATTATCTCATATCACACACACATGAAATGGTGGGACCCACATATACATATATGTGTGTGTGACCCACATATACATATATTAATTCATATATGTATATGTGGGTCCTACCATTTCATGTGTGTGTAGGAAGTTTAGTTTTCTCATGTAACATGAGAAAACTAAAACCCATAATTAATTTCTCCTCAGTAAATATTTCCATTTATTAAGTTAAAATAAGGCCGATTCATGTTCCATATTTAGCAAATTCATTTTCTTATTAAGGAATTTAATATGAGCTTATATTCCCTCTATTTTCATCATTTTTCAAGATTTTCTAGCCAGCAGTGACTGATCTTCAAAAATTCACAATTAAATCTAGGATCCTTCTTTTGAGTTGATTCCAAAACCTAAATAACCCTTCATATGTCTATTTTCAACCAAAAATACCATCTTGGGCCAACCTTAAACAAAAATTCGTTTATAGCTTAAAATGCCTCTACTATTCAAAATAAAGTTGAGGGTCATTTTCAAAAATTAATTTCTCTTAACACATAATTCAGAAAAATACGTGTTACCTATCAAATTAAAACTTATTATGTCTACTTTAATCCTGTAAAACTTCATTCCAATTTAACTCCATTCACTGCTCCAAAGATTCATTGCAATATAACTACCCAGACTGGAAGTTCCAGAACAGTTTCAGGTTAAGGTATAATTCAATCCCGAAGCTTCCAAAATTTCTACCAAACCTCTACCCTACACAATTTTTTTATTTTGAACACAATGGAACTATCAAAATAACCAAAATACCACTCCTTGACCATGCCCTGTTCAAACCAAAATTTTGAGCCCAAATGTAACAATGTTCCAGTTCACAATTTATCCCCCAAATTAAGTTCATATATTCCTAAATCATCATATAATCACATATGCATGGATAGATCATCATAAGGCTCCAAAAACCCTAGCTGGCTGAAAATAGAAGGTTTCATAACATACTCAAAACTCAACCAAACTTCAAATCAATTGGTTCAAAACGAAGCTTAAGCTTACCTTATTACGATTCTACAATCAGTTCGCAATTTCGGCAGTAGCTCGGCTAACCCAATGAATTGAAACCTCTCCTATGAGAAAATTGAAACTATAGGATTCAAGCTCTCTAGATGTAGAACAAGATTGGTGAATGGAGTTTTTGGATTAGAGGTGGTTTGGTAGGAGATTTTGCTTAAAGTTTGTTTCTCTCTCCTCTTGTATACTCATACGCCATTTTCATGGATATTAAGCTTCCTTCTCTCTTTCCTACTGATTTGCCGTGAGTGAATGAGATAAGGAGTGCATTAATGAATGTTAACCATGTAAGGTCGGTGGAATCATGGAAATAGAATAAGACATTGACTTTTGCACTTAATTTCCATTATGCCATTAATTTCAACTCCTACTATTTTGTCCACCGAAAGTGCATGAGTTGGCTTGACTTTTTTTTTCCTTGGAATAGTATAGGATATGATATTCTTACTACCATTTTTTGTTACTACCAATGTTACTACCACTTTTTCACCTTTAGATCAGAATCTCAATAGGAGAGAGAAATAATAAAGATAGATAAGATTCTGATCTAACAGTGAAAAAATGGTAGTAACATTGGTAGTAACAAAAAATGGTAGTAAGAATATCATATCCCGAATAGTATAATCATGTGAGATTTATATGCTTTGACCAAAAATTCATGGGAGATAAGCTTATGTGTAACCAATTTAATTAATTAATGTGATGGAAAATTGCTAGGTGTTGCGGAGTCCATTCCAATATGATCTTATTTGATCCTCTACAAGATTTTTATTTGCAACTTGGTCTTTACTCATATGGTTTCAAATAATGAGTTGGTATTAAAAATTATTCCTTACAATTTCTCCTTAAATTTTCAGGGAAAATTGAGTCCACATTACATGCACTTCTTTTATGTGCTTGTTATGTGCTCACCCCTCTATTAGAGGGATGAGCATTTTTTTAATTTTTTTAATTTTTTTATATACTGTATTTATTTATATTTAAATTAATCAAAAAGCAGCATATTAAATAAATACAGTATATAAAAAAATTTATATAAAAAAATATCCTCATCCCTCTAATTGAAGGATGAGCACATAACAAGCACATAAAAGATGTGCATGTAATGTGGACCCGGGAAAATTGGCCCTAAATTCCAAATATATATTATTATTTATTTTTTTTTGTTTATATAATTATTTGGGTCAAATTTCACCTTTATAAATTCCATTTTGGTTGAACATAATTGTCCAAATAAATTAATTGGATATTAGACACAAGTATCCCACTAGTGCCAAAATGAATCTCAAAATTTTCGGTTTTAGTGAAATCAGGTAGAATTGACCTTTCGTTAAAATTTCACTACTTCTTTTATCCAAATGCAAGTACATCATGCATGGAATTTTCCAGGAAAAGTTTAGGATATTACACATTCGTAGCGGCTTGAGATTCCTCCTCTTCCCTCCTCTTCTCTATTTTTAACTATAGATCATTATTTGAATGGACCAGATTTGATCTTTTATAAAAGAATAATTAAAATTTTGAATTATAAAAAGAAAAATATTTGATTAAATATAAATTGCTAGGTTTTGGTATGAGTAATTCAATAATACAATAAATAAAATAAAAATGATATTTTGTATAAAACTAAATATAGACCATTCAAATTAAATGTTGATATAATGGTTAGAAAATGGAGAGGAGGGGTCCCAACCCGGATTGCAGACCATGGTAAGCGGTTTTGGCAATGAGATCCTAGTTTGAGGCCCTTTCCATGATGGTTACTATAGTAATCACCATACCTATTCAATCTCATTTTGTGATTTTATTATCCTAAAATATTGTTTTTAATAGTACTTGGTCTCCTTAAGTAATTTTGTATGTGTATTTAACACTCTAAAAGTGCGCAATCGAAGTACTCAATATCAAAAAATTGTAAACCACCTTGTCCGAAAGGAGAGCATTGTTCTAAAAACGAAGGTTCTCTTTGCAAATTGCCCTGTTGATATTTAAATATTCTGAATAAAAAAGAAAATGAAATATTGATAATTATAAATTAACCTCTTTTCATACTCATCAATATCGATTTAACACAAGTTAAGCATGAGCACCAATATTAATATTATTTACCAGAATGATAAAATTAATATTATCAGTGTCAAATAAAAAATAAATAAATCCTTCCATATGCATGACAAATATATAAATTTTATTTTTGTGTACGTGTTTTATATAAAGATTTATAGCCATGCCAATTTTTTTTCTTTTCGACTATTGCTATCGCCTAATGATGGACGTAAGAGTCTTGTTTTTACGGGATGGTGGGATTTATCCTATTTTATTATGGCACATAATTTTAAAGATGATTTAGTTACATGAAATGATCGTTATTTTTGAAAATTGGCTCGTTGATATTTAAATATTCTGGGGAAAAAAAAGAAAAAAGAAATCTTGATATTTAGATAGCTGAATTAATGAAAACAAGGCCAAAAGAAATTAATAAGAATATATATATATATATATATATATATATATATATATATATATATATATATATATATTTGTAAAAAGAGCTAGCGAATGAAGTCATCAAACAAAAGTTCTTAAAATATTAATGTTACTCTACTATATTTGAAATTTAATAAAACTTGTGCATCAATAGTAATACTAATATTATTTACTCGAATAAAAATATTAATACTATCAGTATCCACCTCTCACCGTGATTCCTGAATAAAGAATATATATTTCTATCTTTCTACATGTATCAAAGAAAGATTGATTAGTTAGTTTTATTATTATTATTATTATTATTATTATTATTATTATTTCAATGTTATAGACTTCAATATAAGTTAGTTAGAAAAGAAGCAATTCGAAAATTTTTCTTTCCTACCAAGAAAGGACATAAAAAATGAAATGAAAATACTCAAAGTCTCTAATTAGTACTGTAGTTTAATAAAAGGACAAAACTTAAGTTGAGTTAAAAGTGTATGCCTTAATTTATATTTTTGAAATTTTGACCGGATTCAATTAATATATTATAAGATGTTTTTATTATGTCATATTAGATTTTTAAAAAGATGATATGGTTACATGATTCTTTTATTTTAATTGTTAGAATATGCAAGTTGTGTTAATTGTATTGCTTAATATATTGAATTATAAATGTAATAGGTAGTTACAGATTAGATATAGTTAGTTACAGTAGTTATTTGGTATTTTGACAGGTCAGGGTTAATGTTGTATAAATAGCCCATAGTCCGTCGGGTGTATTATTCATATATCAGTATCATCTGTCGTCTATATATAAATATTAACTTTATCACGCACCGATCAATTCAACCGTCTTCATTTCTTTTTTTGGGAATCTAAGGCTCGCCATAGTACTCTTGGTTTAAGGAAACAAACAAACCAAGGACAATCGATCTTCCATCTGGGAGGTAGTATTACTACCGGTATTTTATACAATAATCCTCCCTTTTTCTTGTTTAGGTTTTTTTTGGGTAATATTTTCATGTTTCAGTTTCATTGTACTATGTGTGCGTGTGTTAATGGCATGATTCAGATTAGAAAAGAAAGATTTCAAGATTTCAATTTTATACGGAGAAAGTATGCATACAAAATATAGAAAATGAGTTCTACGTATCTTTATTCAAGAAGCAATCTTTGAGATGTGAAACTTAGTATAGGATGACCATAAACCTTGTCATGATTCAGATTAGAAAATTTATAATATCTTAGCTCCTTGCTTTAGATAGTATCCATTTTAAGGCTTTCACCCCCTGAATCACCTAAGAGATAAGCTAGACCCTTAAAAGGCAACTTTTGTTCCCTTTCCAGTTGATCTGAGAACAATTCTCCACTTTAGACCCACATTCTTGCTGACACATTGAGCAGGTTTTGGGCTTCTCATATCTCTTAGTCTTAAAATTTTGATATTCATTAAAACGATATGGTCGTTGAGTAACTTCACTAAAACTAATTTATTTAATAATAATTTAAATAATTCAAGTTGGATAGGTAGTGAGATTTATATATGTGTGTTAAATGAACACCTATATGAAATCTTTGTATTTATTCCGTCATAGAGAGTACTTATTTGTGTGTGTATTTCAGCTTCACACCTACCTATCTTACTTGATCAAGAGTATCTCCAAACCACTTTTTGATTAATTCCTTTCAAGACTCGAAGTGTAAAGAGTTTTCACCCTCACAAGAAAGTGCGCTTATTGAGACTGGAACTTGTGTTGAGTCTGATTATCATCAAAACCAACCGTCTTGTTTACGTATCTTCATTCAAGAAACAATACCCATTGGTTATTTCTCATCATCTTAGAGGCGATGGCAACCGGAAGTGTTCTGAGATGTCATAACCCCCCCGGCAGTGGTTTCATGTCTAGGCCTCAGCCTCCCACAATTCACGATTTCCATTCATTTTGCTCTCAACATCTTTCATCAGAACCCATCTATATTATCGGCCAAGATGTTTTTCGATTTTATCAGACTTTTCAGGTATATATACTGACATAGAACTTTTGTTAAAATTTACCATCGATTACTATAACTGATGTTAATTTTCTTCGTTAAGATTCCTGAAAAACTTAGAAAGCAAGTTTCGACTTCGAATGCAACCCAGATTATTTGGTAATTATCTTGTCCATCATCTTAGTGCCGTTGGTTTCCTCAAGTTTTTGATATATATATATATATATATATATATATATATATGTGAAACCACTTATTCTAATTCTTTTTTAATTTTGTTTTTTGAATTAAGGTTTAGAAAACTCATAGATGCATTGAAGAATTGTGAGCAAATTCCTCAAACTTCTGAAGAAGTATCTCGGCTGATCATCGAGGCCCTCAAAGAGCATCCAAAGGCCGAAGTTGAGGAATTATTGAGTTTCTACGGTCTTCCAAAGCGACACGCTCTAGCACGCACAAATAATGATAAAACCTCCAAATCCTGGGCTAAAGGAGTCAAACTTGAACTGCATACCTTACCTGTAAGAATACTCACACTTTTTATTTTGCTTTTGTTAGTTGTTAAAATGTGTACATGCACTTGTAAATTCGCCCATATATGAATTTGACTTAATGATATAAATAACTTCACCAAAGTTTTGCCCAAAAGTTATATTGTTATATGAGAGAATTACATTTGGGTCCTAAGGAACAAAAAAAATTACAAAAAGTCTTAGAATTCCAATATAAAAAAATCTCACTTGTAAATATGATATTTTCAGTTGTTAACATGACATTTTTTGTTGTAAAAATTTTTGTAATTACTATAGAAAAAAGTCCTTTGAGACTTTTTTATAATTAATTCTGTTCCTTAGACTCAAATGTAATTCTCCCTTGTTATATTATGAATACTCATAGATATATTTTTTTTTGTCTCTAGGTTGATGGAAAAGCTGTGGCAGATGGTGATACCCTAACTGTGTATGTTAGAGCATCAGATCCTGAAGAAGTAAATTTGGTCCCAAGCCATGTACTGGAAGCAAATCGTAAAAGAAAACAAGCTCGAGCCTTGAGGAATTATGGAGAGGCCAATGCTCTTCACCAAGAAATGATCGATGATGGATATCGGTTGGGATTTCAACCTGTTAATTCTAAAAAATGTATGTTTCTTGTTTCCACTCGGATGACTTTTAATTGATAAAGCTATACTCTGTTATAATGTCCACCAGTGTGATCAAATTTAAAAACGAGGAAGTTCTTGCGCACAAGTATAGAATTCGCTTAAGGTAATTCTAAAATTAAGAAGCATCAAAGTAAAATTACTGCAAACGTCTCTTTTATTTTGAAATCTTGCACTCTCTTAAACATAATGGTATTTTTAACTTTTTAAGTTATACATTTATTATTGTCGTGCTGGAGCCTGGGTTGACACGTGTCCTAAATGAAATTAGGGGTATTGATGCACCAGAGAGTGAAATGCCATACGGCAAAGAAGCAACAGAAGAATTGACTAAGATAGTTGAAGGAAAATCTCTAAGGATCCTTCTTTACGAAACAGACTGTTATGGACGTTTTGTGGGAGATATCTACTGCGATGACATTTTTGTTCAAGAATTGATGTTGAAGAAGGGATGTGCATGGTATTACCCTCATTATGATAGCCGAGAGGAATTAAAAAAAGTAAGTGATATTCATGCTAACATAATGCCACATAACCTCCCTACTAGAATTAAAAATGATGTTACTTTTAGTTATAAGTAATATTAAAGTGGAGGAAGCAAATAGAGAAATAACACATGGAGTTAGATGAAGCATAAAAAAAAAATCAGGGAGGACGATGCAACAGAAAATAATGATATTGAGGTTAACTATGTTTTTCACATTTGTAGTGGGAAAACGAAGCCAAAGTTAAGCAAGCTGGATTATGGGCGTTTTCCAACCCTGAAGAGCCATGGGAATGGAGAAAGAATCAACGACGTGCAATTAACACCATTTCATCACATCTCAATCATAAAAAAATTGCTTCACCTAAATTACAAATGATTCACAACTCATGTACTGTATCATTTTGAATTCAAAGGTTTACAAATATGTAACTATGACTCGAGAAATTATATGTATATGCACTGGAAAATTTCAATTGAATCCTTTCCTTTCCTTTTTTTGTGCTTGGATGAAAATTCAGCAATACGTTACAACTCAAATATTAACGTTAAACAAACTTCTCCTTCTGCAATGTGTACACTTTAGAGCCTCCTTCATTGTAAATGCTCCATGACAAGATGACTATGTAACTCGCTTTCAATATTGTCCGCTTTAGACACGTGTCACCTCTCACGGCTTCATTCTCCTTGATATTGTATGTTTTGGCTCCAATACCATTAATAACATTCAAGGACTTCGCTCACAATATAGTTTGCATTGGGGCCATCACTCTTTTTTTGTGAAAAAGAAAAAAAAAAAAGCCGTGTCGAGACGGGAGGTTTTAAGACTTTACTAGACGTCTTTCGTTCATCTCCCCGGCCAAACTCCCCTGGTTCATAACAGCTTGGGACCCCTCCTCTTCTCTATTTTTAACCATTAGATCATTATTTGGATGGGTCAGATTTGATCTTTTATAAAATTATAATTAAAATGTTAAATTATAAAAAGAAAAATATTTGAGTAAATACAAATTGCTAGATTTTGGTATGGATAATTCAATAATACAATAAATAAAATAAAAATGATATTTTGTATAAAACTAAATCTAGACCATTTAAATATTGATCTAATGGTTAGAAATAGGAGAAGAGGGAAAATGAGGGGTCCCAAGCCGAACTTGTAGACCATGGTAAGCGGTTTTGGTAGTGAATCCCATATTCAGGCTCTTTCTATGATGGTGGCTATATTAATCACCTTACCTGTTCAATCTCATTTTGGGTTATGTTCACGGGGAAAAAAAAAACTAACGTAAAGTAGTTTTCTAGTAATACTCAATATTTTTAAGTAGTTTTTTTTTTTGTGATTTTATTATCATAAAATATTTTTTTAATAGTACTTAGTCTCATAAAGTAGTTTTGTGTGTACATTTAACACTGTAAAATTATATCAAGAAATTGTAAACTGCCTTGTCCAAATGGAGAACATCGTTCTAAAAACGAAGGTTCTTTTTGCAAATTTCCCTATTGATATTTAAATATTCTGACAAAAAAAGAAAGTGAAATCATGATAATTATAAATTAAAATATTATCTTACTCATCAACATCCATTTAATATATGTTGAGCATCAGTATTAATATTATTTACCAGAATGATAAGATTTATCATATTTTATTATGTCACAAATTTTTAAAGATGATTTAATTACATGATTTATTATTTCAATGTTACAGACTTTGATGATTTTTTGTTTTTTTATACTCTACATACTTTAATGAGTTTGTGAGTTGGTTAGAAATAAAATGGTTTCAAGATTTTGATTTCCTAGCCAGAACGTATATATAAAATGAAATGAAAATAGGTGGTTCATACTTAATAAAAAATTATAATTTAAATAATTCAAGTTGAAGCTGGGTAGTTATTTAGATTTAGATTTACATAATAATTGAATTTGAATCATAGTAAATCTTTTTTCTATTAAGTTGATTCCAAAATACATATATGTGTTTGCCGGTTAAAGTGAAGGTCGTTGAATGTCAAGAAATTGTAAACCCTGTCCAAAGGAAGAGAGAACAGCGCCTTCAAGTTCTAAAAATGAAGGTCCTTTTTAAAAATCGGCGTGTTGATATTCAAATATTCTGGAGAAAAAATAAAAAGAAATCTTGATATTTAAATAGCTGATTTAATGAAAACAAGGACAACAGAAATTAATAAATAGCTGATTTACTATATATATATATATAGTAAAAAGAGTGAATGAAGTCATCAAACAAATTTTTTAAAAATATTAATATTACTCAAATATATTTTAAATTTAATAAAATTTATGCATCAATACGAATATTATTTACTAAAATAAAAATATTAATACCATCAGTATCCATTTTACCGTGATTTGTGAATAAAGAATAGATATTTCAATCTTTCCACGTGTATCAAAGAATGATTGATTAGTTTTCTTTTTTTTTTTTTTTTACTTCAGTGTTTTTTTTTTCGATAAATCACCCAGTATCCGAATCCCACTGGGCCAACTAATCCGGATTCGAGCCGGGTATGACCCGTTAAGGCGGCAAAGCTCTCCCTCAAGAGTTTTACTTCAGTGTTTTAGACTTGAATATAAGTTAGGTTTTTTTGTAAGGAATATAAGTTAGTCAGAAAAGAAACAATTCCAAAATTTTTCTTTCCTACCAAGGAAGTACATGAAAAATGAAATGAAAAGTATATTATTAATATTCAGTTAAGTCTTTTTTACTCTATTCCATTTCAGAATACACAAACACACATGCATTAAACACTAAGTAATATTAAATAAAATTTATGAAAGATTATGATTTAAATAATTCAAGTTAAATATAGGCAGTTGCTGGTTAAAAAAAATTCAGTATTTTTTGGTCAAAAAGAAAGTTCAATATATACACACGTCGATCGGTGGCGCCTGTTTTGACTTCCTTTGTACTTATCTTTCCCATTTATGAATTAAGCAAGACTCATTGTTTCACAGATTTATCCTGGGAATCGGAAGTTTGTTATACTTTTTGGTGCAAGGGAACAATTAAGAGATACTATTCCTACATGTATTATATACAATAATCATAGGGTGATCATAAACCTTGGCATAATTCATATTCATAAAAATGTAATATCTTAACTCCTCACTTTCGATAGTATCCACTTTGAGATCATCACCCCCTAAATTGCATGAAAGGAGAGTATTCAGACACTTATAAGGCATCTTTTATTGCCTCACTAAGTTATGTCAAACTTCACAATTCACATCTTTTGTTCCATTTCCAGTCAATGTGAGAATTCACAATTTACCCCTTTAACTTAACATTCTCGTTGACACATTGAGCGAGTTTTGGAGTCATCACCTCTCATAATCTTGATATTTTGATATTCAATAAAACAATAGGACTCACTCAATAACTTCATTAAAATTTAAATTTATGGATATCAGTTTTGAAGCCTTGATGAATTATGCAAGGCCAATGCTCTTCACCAACAAATCATTGATTTTGGATATCAGTTGGGATTTCAATCTCTTAATTCTAAAAAAATGTATGTTAATAGTTTCCAATAGGAAAATTAATGATACGAAAAATGACTTGGTAAGATTCTTTGGTAATATTTACATTTAAAATAAAATTAATGTTATACAAGAATTTAGAAATCTTAGTGATATATTGCGACAAAAGACACCTTCTTGACATGTTTTAAAACTGTGAAGAGTAATAAAACACTAAAACAGACAATTAATTAAGAGAGTTATTTAAGAGCCAAGATATCACAAGTAGTATGCGAACGATTTTTAGAGCGGAGAGATGTTGAAGTGATGTGCCAATACTTTTACAAGCTTGTGGGAGAATGAAATTTTAGAACCCAATAGGAAAATTAAGGTTGACACAACGACTTTTTAAGATTCTTTTACTAATATTTACACATGGATATTGACGGTTTTAAGTCATTATAAGATTAAAAAGATTATTGCTATACCAGAATTTAGAAATGTAAGTGATACATATTGTGATGTCTCAGTTGGGGAGGAGAGTAAAGATCAGAATACCTTAAAAGAATATAAATACATCGCTCTTAGCACATTTTAAAACCATACGAAGTAATGAAACCCCAAAGCAGAAAATTTCAATAGCAAACCTAAGATGTTAACAAGCGGTACGGGTAAACAATTTTAAAAGGGAAGCGCTAAAATATTACAAGTGATATGTCAACAATTTTTTACAGCAAAGCAATACAATATTACAAATGATATGCCAACAATTCTTTAGAGCAAAGCGCTAAAATGTTAAAAGTGATGTGTCAACAATTCTTTAAAGTAAAGTGTTAAGATGTTACAAGTAATGTGTCAATATCTTTGTGGCCTAGTAGCATGTAACATCTAACTGTTAGTGTTTACCCATTATTTTAAAAAACAAAAAAGAAATTTGAATAATGTATTTAGAAATCAAAGTGGTACATAGTTTACTTGGCGCTACTTTTTTTATGAAGGTCTTCTTGGAATTTTTTTTTTTTTAAAAAAAAAAAACCCCAGAAGGTCAAGCAGTTACAAGTCAAATTTTATTATGTTTGGTATCTACCACCACAAACAACCATACATATAGCACATAGAAATTAAAACATGCAATAGTTTACATCTTGTTTTTAACAGCCAAATTGAGGTATCTCTAGTGGATACAAATGGATCATATCAGACCAAGCATTTTTCACAGATGGATCAATATCAGATATGCATTTCCACACTGCACTATTACACTTGAAACCACTTCCAAATCCAATTTGCCAAACCCTATCTCCTTTCTTCACTCTTCCTTTTGCCTCCAAATAACACAGTTCATACCAAAGTGAAGAAGATGAAGTGTTCCCAAATCTGTACAATGCCATCCTTGAAGCCTCACTATCTTCCTTCTCCAGCTTTAGACTATCCTCTATTGCATCTATCACCCCCTTTCCCCCTGCATGTATGCAAAAATGCTCAAATGACTTCTTGAAATTGGGAACATACGTCGCCTTCTGGTTGTTGTTGTTGTCACCACCCGGTTGGATTCTCCGGCGAATCTCCGACCATGCGAAGCGAATCTGCTCGGAGTAAGGCAGCACGAGAGGGCCTAAAGTTGTGATGTTTGTCCTCAAAGACAGAGCGGCCACTTTTAGGAGTTCCCTTGATAAGGACACTCCCACAAATCCAGCTTCATCAGGCTCTTGGTAAACACACTTGTAGGCATTTCCGTTTGATCCTAAATGAGTCCTCACAAGGTGCTTTAGCTCGTACTTGGCAATTTTCTTGTCCTGTTAAACCGTACAAATGTCATATCATATAATCAGAAAGATAAAACACTTGGCGGCTGTTTGGTACAAGGGGAGGGGAAACAAAATTTTTACGAATTGAATTTAAAAAATTTAAAGAAATGGGGTTATAAAAATTTAATAAATAGAAGATATAAGATAGAGTGTGAAAAATTAATTAAAATTTTTTAATTAACCTGCTTCTTTAATTCTTTCTAAATTCAACTCATAAAAATTTGGTTGTGAGTAAAATGGAGATACATAACCTGTTTCTTGTTCGACAGTAAAATGGCTGCTCCTCCCATTCTAAACAACACATTGGGAATAAGCTTGGATTTGGTTATGCCTCTATAACCATTTGGAGATACAACCTCCATACTTAGAACTAAAGCTAAAGAGTTCTTGTGAACTCTGAGAAGGTCTTTAGCTAAGCTTATTGATAACATGCCAGCACTACATCCCATACCACTGAGGCTCACACTCTTTATGTTGCTTCTGAAACCAAACTTGTTGATGATCATGGAAGTTATGGAAGGAGTGGGACAGAACAGGCTACAGTTTGATACTAGGATGTCTATGTTCTTAGTATGGACTTTGTGTTTGTTAAGAAGGTCTTGGACTGTGGTGAAGAGGACAAGTTCAATCTCTTCTTGAGCACTTTGAAATGAATCATTTGGTGGGATCTCATGAATTGGATCGGGCACGCAAGCTTGGGGTCCGATCCCAGACCTTTCAAACACTTTGGACTGAAAATCAATCATATCTCTGGACATATCACAGATCTCAAAGTGTTCTATGAAGTTAGAGTGAGGAACTCGCAGGTTGCTTGGTGGCAGAAAACAGGAAAAGTCAATAAGGTAGACATCTCTTGACCTTAACTTGAGAAAAGACAGAACTATGATGAGGATAAACATCGCTGCTGAGGTATGTGTCAGAGATACTGAACCTTGAAGCAGTGCAGAGAGGTTTGAAGAAAGAGATAAAAATTCAGAAAGAAAAGCATCCATTGTTAGATAAGGTACGGGCAAATTGTTAGGACTTTGGTGGGGTGGTGATGATATAATGAAACAAAGGAGTGAGAGAGAGGGGGGGGGGGATTTCAAGATGCAACTATGTGGTGTATTTTGTGTGATAAAATCTGCAATTAACATATTGTGCATCTTTCTTCCATCCAAATAGCCGTGTTGTGTTGGGAAATGGCTTTGGTCACAAAATTCTCATGATTCAACCATATCTACAACCATCCGTGGAAAAAAAAACAAAAACAAAAAACAACGACAACTTGTGTTTACTACTCTATCCTGTCCTAAATGTAGGAGTTAATTGAAATATTTACTTTGGTTGTAAATATAAGAAAGGCCTCTCTATTTACTTTGTCTAATAAATTTATAACTTTTTTTTTTACAAACTATTTCTATTGATTATAAATGTTAAAGAAGGATTTCATCATGCAAATGATTAAAAAAGATATTTTTAGGAAATTCAACACATATGTTTCACAAATAACTAAATTAATTATAATTATTTATCTAGCTTCTAAATTTGAAACCCGAGGGAATATTTAGCTGTTTGGGTCAAATAATGCTTTTTGGTGCAAAATAACATCGGTTGAGGCTTTAGCAAAGAAAGGCCTGACATGTCATCTATCTTGGATTCCTGTCTGTCTTATTTGCGGACCATTGTTTTT
Source organism: Acacia confusa (assembly GCA_037074495.1). Lineage (NCBI taxonomy): Eukaryota > Viridiplantae > Streptophyta > Magnoliopsida > Fabales > Fabaceae > Acacia > Acacia confusa. Next base: position 5,318,854 of record CM073504.1, on the reverse strand, counting down.
TTTTTTTTTATAAAAAAAAGTTTTGGAAGGGTTCGACACCAGTCCCCTACCAAGGTCAAGGCACGGTCCCGGGCTTTATGAGCACTTACTGGGGACTTATAAGATCGCCTACCAAAGGAGTCACAGCGATGGCAGAGGGGATCGAACCCACGACTCAAGGGTCTAGCCCTGGATTCCTTACCATTTATGTCAACTCTCATTGACATTTGCGAACCATTGTTGAGCAATGAGAGAATGGGATCAGCTTCCCCTCCAGATTAGTCTTTTTATGAATTTTGGGCTTTAGCCCCCATTTGTCCCCAAAAAGACATCAATTGAGGCTCTCGGATATCTGTGGCTGGGAGGGTAAAGCGGGCCAAGTTTGGGCCAAATTCAAACTTTCAGATATTGGACTTAAGAGTTACGATAGTTTATGGGAAAAGGTATCCAACATCCGTGGGTTCAGCCGTTAAGGATTTGAAAACTCTCATAAATGGAGAGGGTTCGAATCTTAACACCATCACGATTCAGGAGTGGCATTCCAAAGTTTTGAAAGTTGGGGTGATATAAACTGATGTCGAGGCATATGTACTCTCAATTCTAAATTTCCCTATGAAGCAGGCTTAAATGTTCTATACCCTTAAACTGTGGGTGAGCTCAATCACTCTCACAAAATTTATATATAAAAAAAAATTATAGGAAAAGGTTAATACCCTTGTCCTTATAAACTACCATTATTTTGATTTTGATCCCTGAAATTTCAAACGAATAATTTTAGTTCTTCAAATTTATTCCGTTTTAAATCGTTAGTCCTTAAAATTTTAGAAGGGGTTGGAGTCAAAGTTAACATCATTAATTAAGCTTACATGGCTTTAACACTTTTTAGACATGCTTATGTGGATGATGACTGGCTAAGCTGACGTGGAAAAACCTGTAACAGTGTAACCATTATCATTCTCGCTCCCACTTTCCGCCACGAGCATCCACCATCCTCACCAAACTCTTCTGGTACAGAAACTCCTCCCTACTTCTCTGTAAAAAATCGTGCATGAAAACATGCGTTCTCACTCTCTCACCACCGACACTTTCTTTCTTGCTCCTTGCCAGAACAGCTGCTGTGAAAACCAAAAGTGCCACTCTGTCAAAATAGACTTAGGAATTGTAAAGAATCTCTCTATACCCTGATTTTGGATCTATCAGAGATGATGATGAAGTTGCAGTCAAGAGTTTTTTCACACCAACGAGGTTTTTTGCCTCTCACAAGGCCTATAAGACATATTACAAGTACATATCAAAGATGAAAACTTTAATGCTTCCTCAGAATTATTCCTGATGATTAGAAAAAATTGAGGCAACGAGTAAAAATAAAAATGCCCATAATCTTTTCCCCAAAAGAGTATATGGCACCATAAATAATTTTCAGCTTCAAAAATATTTATCAACTTTCCTAAATCAAGCAAAAATGTCATCTCTTTTAAATATAACAAACGTCATTATTTTTCTCTTTGTGGGTCTCACTTATAGTTTCAGGTGTCTATTATATGTCAACTCACTCCTCTGAGAAATGGAACAATAACACACACCGCTTTATCAGAAGTTATGAGAAAGGGAAAAAGTTAGGTTTTGATACTCAAACCAGTTCAAATAGGAAACCAAGTCGGTAAACCAATTTGCTATTTTTTTCAATCGCTAATTTTTTTAAAAAAATTTAAATTTTATATTAATAACCCTAAAATCTTTAATTTTTAGTTAACTTCGATTTAATCGTAATGATTTAATCCAACCCATTAACTCTTAACTCATAAGTACCCTAAGAAACTTGGAAAAAAGCATAGCTAGCAATCAAATCAGAAGAAATTGCCGAGAAATGAAAGTATTAATTTACTCTTTCTAAAGCCACTAGTTATAAGTACGCATTACATTTTGTCACAACAGAAGAACCATGTGTGTTTAGGTGTCCATTATGGCAGTTGTTTTTCCATTAGTCAGAAACCCACTTTTCTGCTCATCCATCTAAAGACGAATCTATTTAATTTTTTTTAGCTAATGATTTTTAAATTAAAAAAAATGTTAGGTAAAAAAAATATATTTACTTTAAATTATTTACCTATTCAATAACTTTTTTCAAAAAAAAATTAAAAATTGAAATAAAATAAATCTAGATTTATAGATTTCATATGAACAGCCAAAATGAGACAAACACTCCCTACTCATCTAAGAAGTTGGTTCGTTACTTAGGATCAGTTGACAAATTATGGATCCTATGACATTATAAATGAGACCCATAAAAAGAAAAGTATCAGTGTTTATGATAAGGGAGATCACATTTTTACTCTATTTAAAAATATTCAAAGGTATTTTTAAACCTCAAAATTATTCATAGTGACAAATACTCTTTTGGAAAAACATCATGAGTATTTTGTACATTTCCCAGAAATACTTAACAAAGACCAAAATCATGAGAATAGGAATATCTTAAAAAACATGAGTTCAAGGAAAACAGGGCTCGAGTTAAATGGGGGCATTTTAGGTGGAAATTAACAAGCGCAAGCAAAACAAACTCAAAATATGAACTGACGATACCTGAAATTATAGCTATCAGATTGAAAACAAACAAGCTTAGATCCAAGTTTTATGAACTTCTTTCTAACCAAATAAACAAGCCAATGTCCCTTCCTTCCTTCCTTTTTACCTATTGATCTGATTCCTCTGAATGCTAATCCTTGACTGAAGATGAATCATATAGAAGAATTGTACAGCAAGACCGAATCGTTTTTTCCAAAAAACGATGCCAGAAAGAGAAGCAAAGAGGTGGTACCAAATTATAGAGTGATACTGTGCAATTCGTCGAACAACTTCCAGTAAAGGTTTAAAATCAATCCACTCGTTCCCTGCAAATTGGGTCTGCTTGTTTTCACATAAGCCATTTTCATTTATGACACAAACCGCTACAGCTTAGATTTAACTAAACTGAGAACGGAATGAAGATAATGTAGAGCTTCTGCAGAATAGGAGGATTGAATTATGGCTCTGTTCATCTCTGTTTTTTGAGGGGGGAAAAGACAGAGGTTGCTGCGTGTGTATGCAAACTACATAACCAGGTTCTTTATTTGCATTAGGAATTGCAGAAACAAAGAAACTGAGCACGTGATTTACGTTTGTCTTAAGTAATAATTAAAAGATGGGGTTCTAACAAAATCATCGCAAGAAAGCAAGAACATTGGCACTGAAGCAAAACGTAATTCTAAAGAAAAATCAAGGCTGTATGTGTAGGTGCTTTAATTTCTAGAGGGAGGAAGGAATAAATTTTGGGGGATGAATTATACTGCAATGTGTATTTGTTGAGGAACAAGATTGCATTTATTTGATGCTCATTACTTGTGTTGGTTTTTATGATTATGAACTCATAGTTTTCTCCAAGAGCAGATTTTGATGCTAACCCTCTCTCTCCCCTTCCCTTTTTTTTTTTTAATATTAAAAAGTTTTGAAGGAGTTCGACGTTAGTCCCACCAAGGCGAGGGCACGGCCCCGGGCTCTTTGAGTACTTAATGAGACTTACAAAATCGCCTACAGAAAGAGTCCCAACAATGAGCGGGGATCGAACTCACAGAGTCTTGACTAAATTCCTTATCATCTATGTCAACTTCCTTCGGCCCTCTTCCCTTCCCTTTATTCCCTCAAGTCTTGCGTTGTTATGGGTTGCGGTTTAGTGTTTTTTTCTGGGTCAAACTGTGTTTAATTATTGTTCTTTAGAATTTATTTTCCATCTCATCATGCGCAATAATCAGCATCCATGTAAGCATATTAATCGTTAATGACACATCAGCTTAATTAACAGTGTTAATCCTTGCTCTAAGTTCTTCTAAAACTTCAAGAACTAACACCGAGTAAACTTGAGCAAACTTAAGGGACCTAAACCACGTGTTTACAATTCCAAAGACTAAAATTAAAGTGCGTAATATAATGACTAAAGACCATATCAATCTTACAGGAAAAATTCAAATTATTAAAAACGTGAAGGAGTTTCAACTTTTAAGTGCATGTTTGGAAAAAATATCAAACTGTAATTTCATAACCTCTTTTTTGTAAGCCGACATAAAATTCTGTTTTACTTTTCAATTGATACATAATGAGTATAAATGTTGATATCTATAATTAAAGAAACTGTGGGCTCATTAAGGCTGGAATTTATTCATGTGTAACCACTTCCCTGAGCAATTTAATATGTGACAATGTATTTTTTATATATTAACTTGGAGATTCACCAATTGGGAATCATAGATTAGCTTGAGAATTAATTATTTTAATATGTTTTATCATGAGTTTATGACGGTTCAGCTTATGCTATGGTCAATGTTTGATTTAATAACAAATAGGAATGCTTGAGAATTTTATGCATGAAGCTGACACATGAAGCTTGCCAACAAATCTTAAATCAAAGTCAATTAAATGTAGGGTCAAGTTTAGGAAAAATCTTATTATCTTTATTTCTTAATTTAACAACTAGTTGGGGTTAGATTTAGTCCAAAATATAATCTATTAATCTATTTTGTCTCTCATATCTATCATTTTCTAAGTTATTCTGATTGATTGTTTATGTCAATTGTTAAGGGAGTATGCATTAAATGTTGATTTCAATGCAACAAATTTAAAAGGATGTTTTTAGGAAACTAATACACATTTTTTACAAATAATTAATTTAATTAATCTTTAATATACCTAAATTAATTAAATTGTGCCTATTTGGATTGTGGATAGAAATGATTTTCAAACACAATTTACTTTATATAAGGCAATTAAGTAAATATGTAATAGGAGTTTTGACTTGATGTTTCTAATTTACGAAATTGTGTTCATTTGTACTTAAACTTGTACTAATAATAAACTTGGTTGACTCATAAGTTTACGTACTGAGTTTACCGTTTTTATGGTTTTATCTTTTAAAATTGTATCAACTCACTATTAAACTCACATTAATTTGTTGGTTTGATCTTATTCAATTGCTTTATATATGAACTTGATAGAAATTTATTTTTTAGATATGATAAATTATAAATGTTAATAAATTTAATTTCAATTATTCATATTTAAAATAAATTATTTTCATTTTGATGTGTTTATTATTTTATTATATACTTTAATATTTATTTATTAATGAAGTAAACTCTTTCGGCAATTTTGGTATGTAGCATTGAATTTTGAAGGATTGGTGGGATTGTGATTGGGAGTGGGATTAATCAGATTGGGTTTTAATATTACATTTGGTATGTATTAATATTTGGAGGGACTGTTTTAGATAGTTTATTTCATAATTAGTCATAAATTATAAATAGACTATAATATCCCTAATAATAAATTAAAATATATATTATAACAAGTTTTAGCACCCTCCTTTCTTCCCCAGCTCGATCCCCATCCGTCCCTACTTCTCCCTTGCTCTCGTTAACCAAAACAATCAAGTCTATTACTAAGCTTTTATCAATCGAAAGTCACCAAATGCATTCCAGTAGCTATATCGATCTATTATCAATCCATGTGACAAGTATTTATAATCTGTTAAAATGCTAAATATAATCTTAAACAAAGACTCATTACTCTAATTTCACTACTTCCAGGAAGAGATGGCATCGACTTATTCCAATTGAACTAAAGTTCAATCAGCAGGGAACTATTTTTTATTTTGTGAGATATGATTATAAAAAACACCAAAGCCTGAAAAAAAAAACCCTAATTTTCTTTTTTGTTAAAAAAAAATTATAGCTCTCACGTCTCAAACCTAATGAATATCATAGCAGTCCTCGTCAATTGACAAAGAAATTGATCATTGAAACTTAAACTAGAATCTAGAGAATTTGGACTCTAATATGAGAAATTTTAGAGGATCAAGAGGCCTAAACAAGAAGAATAGGATGAAGATGGAATATCACTTAGAGGGGAGGTGCATAGGTGATTTTGAAATTCTTTTCAAAATCGTTCAAGAACACAAAAATGAAACAAAACAAAAAGGATAAACAGTGACACATGATATTATCCTGGTTCGGTCTAAAACTTCGACCTACGTTCAGTCCCCAGAACACCTGGGATTTCCACTATTTCTCAGTCGATTACAATTACACTTTGTACTCGGATGATCCTCTCACTAAGATCACCCACCCTTACAAGTTGTAATTGTTTGCCCAACACTTGAGATCCCAACCTCAAGATTATACAAACAAGTAATCAGATAAAAGTTTTAGACTCCTCATGAATAGATAGAATGTTAAGCACTGAGGTGCAAACAAATATCCGAGGATATTGGTGTAGCTACAGAAACAGTAGAGTATAATGAATGCTAATTGAATGGACAACGTTTCGGATAGTTGGCTATAGTCAATGTTGGGTCTTTTTATACCCTTCACCATTAGTGCCGTTGAGGAAAGTATGGATGTAGCCGTTATCTCTGTTTGAATTTCCGTTACTGTTGGCGTTAAAACAAAATGATCGTTGCTTCGTCGTTTTTCATTAAATGTCTGGCAGTTGGTGAACTTGTACAAATTTGTCTTGGAAGGACATATTCTTTTGTCACAGAGCTTGATTCCAATTGCTACTATGTTTGCTCTTCTTCTGACATGTACAAATGACATTTATGACTTTGAAGATTTTCCGTTGAAACTCTTGAATTAGCCATTAAGTGAAATAAATAGTTCTGTTGGAGAATGTTTTCTTAGACTCGTTCTTCTGAACTCATCGTTGACATTCTTCATTCAAATTGTCCGTTGTGATAGCAAAAAAAGTGAGAGGGAGTAGACGTGGAACTTTATCGATCCTCAGAAAGTTTTCTTGCTGAAATGGTGAATGTTTGCTTTTGCATTAAATGCATCTGACATCATCATCTTGTTGCTTTATTGCAAATTAGTGATAAATTAATAATCATATGAAACTCATTAACAAACTTATCAAACAAGTTAGGAATAATAATAAGAAAGGATATAAACCAAATAAATCATATTTAAAGTATGTCACGATTTAAATGAAGATTTTTCAAAAATGAGATATTTTGACTCGAGTCAAATTCTCTGGCTAGAGCCAAGTTGTTTTGTTAGAATCACTCTAGGCTTGAGTTAAGGGGGCCTGGCTCGAGTTTTGGCACAAACTCGAGCCACTTGTTGTAGGCTCGAGGTAGAAGTAGTGATTTGAAGGTAACGGTCAAAATCTTGACTAGAGCCAATTAACCAAAACACTTTAAAAGCGAATACTATTAGCTCGAGTTAGATAATCCAGGCTCGAGTTTGGACATGAACTCAAGCCACTCTTTGTAGGCTAGAGTCGATATTACTTATTTTGATAACTTTACCCAGAACCTTGGCTTAAGGCAGATAAATTGGCTAGAGTCAATTTGACAGATAGAAACGCAGAGATAATTTTCACAAAATAAAACACTTTGTTGACCAATTTCATAAAGGTTAGTTATCATTAAATAAACATTGGGAGCTAACATAGGACAAATCATAGTACTAATTGGGGGATTTAAACCGGTAATTAAGAGCAACATACATGAGAATAAACAAAATTAGGGATGTTCAAGGATCAAGCCAAAACGGGTTGGAGATCAACCCGAGATCTGGCTTGATATGAACTCGGGCTGGACAAGTTAGGCCAAGGTCTGGTCCGATTCATTTTTGGTATCAGCTCGAGGTCAAGTTGGACAGACCAGACTAGCGAACTACTTGAATCAATCTAGACAGTCTAATTTTTTTTCTTTTGCCTTTTTCGGAGGCAATATTTTAGCTCTGGTTTCACCTACTTCTAAAAGTAATAAAAAGTGACAAAGTGAAAAGAAATTCCTATAAGTTAAAAAGCACATCAGGATGTACAGACTCCATTGAGTGGTTAAGTGCAAAGTATAGTGGTGATTTACCAAAAAAAAAAAAAAAAGGTTAGACCAGACCAGTCTAAGGGGTCTAAGCCCCTGGATTGAAGTCTAGTCCAACCCGAGCAGTCTGGTCTAGTCTGGTCTAGTCAAATTATCTTGGACTAATTTTTTTCCCCTCAACCGGGTTGGGTCAAAGTGGACCAATCATACCGTTGGATTTTTTGGATAACCCTAAGCAAAATGTTATAGGGTACTTGTCTGAATATTAATATAAACTCGGGCAATTGTATCCCAAGATTTTCCAATCCCAATATTGTTTCACCAATACCAAGGGGAGGTGGGTTTGTAGCAATCTCATTTTCGTGGTACTCCAAATCCTATGCTTTTCTCAATCTCTAATACCAAATAATACAATTTGACTCGATCCATGATCCAATCCCAATTCCTACCCATAGTTCTTTATATCAAATAGGGCTTACAAGTTTATGATTCAAATTCAAATTCTTATTATGAGCTTAACCATATCGTGAGTTTGACAACTTTAATCTCGACATGCCTTTTAAACACTAATCCAAACTTGCCTTTTCAAGATCGAGCCGGCTTTTCTTTTCTTTTTCTTTTTCTAAAGCAAGATAATACTCCCTCTTATTGTTATTATAAAACACCAGCTAACAATTCATACAAACCAATAAAAATAGTTAAAATCAATAAAATTGTTCTAAAATTTATGTAATTTCTAATATTACCCCTATTAGTTGCAAGGAACTCTAATATTATATTATTATTACTCTTACCCATTACCCTTATTAATTATGGGCATACATAAAAAAATAATTAATGCTTCTTAAAAATAAACAAGTGTCTTATAAAAAAAATTAAATACACTTACTAGTTGTTATTTGAAAATCCTATTTATAAGTCCCTTTTAACCAAAAAATTTGATCATATTTATAAGTCATTTTTCAAGTAATTAATGAGATTGTGACAATTTTACCCACATTAATTGTACCAAAGAAAATAGGAAGAGAAGAAAAAGTTGATAGATACTCATTCATAAATGAGGGCAAAATCAAAAATTTACTTCATAATCATTAAACTAACTACCTTTCCTTGGTATGTATGATTTAGTTAAGAGGGACTTATAAATAGGCATGAAAATAGCCCAGGCCAGGTCAGGCTTTGACTAAATAGGCTTGAGCCTGTAATGGAGGTAGAAGGCCTGAGCTTGAATTCAACCTTTTTATTAGGTTTAGGCCTGAGCCTTTATAAGGCCTAGTCGGACCTGAAGCCTTTTTAAAGGCCTACTTACAATGTAAGCTTTAAAAAGGCATCATATTATAGGCCTTGGAGGCCATAAATAGGTTTTATATACTTTGAACTTATCAAAATATATGTAAATATAATTTGAAATTAAAATATAAGAATGAAAAATAATAAATATTATGTTATTTATATGATATTTATTTAATTATATTTATTTAATATGTAAATAGGTTAGGCCTCAACAACATAGGTCTAGCCTATTTACATATTTAGGCTTTTAAATAGGCCTTAGCCTGTGTTTTTTGACAAATAGGTTAGGCCTAACTAAGCTCTAAATAGGTCAGACTGTAAGCTATCATATATAAACCTGTTCTATTTCTACCCTTACTTATAAAGGGGACCAGAATGGTATTTTATAATAACTTGTGGAGGAAATAGTATTAGATTTTGACTTTTCGGTACTCTAAGCTTCCAGGACGTGAACACGTGGTGCCAAGCGTCTTCAACATCTTTAGGCGTCAGGGATCACTGAATTCTGTTCAATCGGCGAAATCCAATTCGTGACTGTACTCATCACCATTGATCCATCGTCACCGTCTCTTCCCCAGTCTATGGGAACTCCATACCCGAACCCCATAAACCCGACCCAAACCCGAATCGGATGGATAGGCATCGGCGTTATGGGTGCTGCTATGGTCTCTCGCCTTCTCTCCGCCGGCTACTCCGTCACTATCTACGCTCGCAACCCATCCAAGGCTCTTCCTCTGCAATCCCTAGGTGCTCACGTTGCCGATTCTCCGGTTGAAGTCGCTCGATCCTCCGATGTCACATTCACCATCGTCGGTCACCCATCAGATGTTCGATCAGTCGTATTACAAAGCCCTAACTCAGTTCTCTCCGGCCTAAACCCTAACTCCGTTACCGTTGACATGACTAGCAGCCACCCTGATCTCGCCAGAGAGATCTTCACCTTGGCGCGAGAGAAAAATTGTTGGTCTGTGGATGCACCAGTCTCTGGAGGTGATATTGGTGCGAGAGATGGAAAATTAGCTATATTTGCTGGTGGTGAACAAGCTGTGGTGAAGTGGTTAGAACCCATATTTCTGATTCTAGGGAAAGCTACGTATGTAGGTCAAGCAGGTTGTGGACAGAGCTGCAAAATAGCCAATCAGATCACTATTGGGGCTAATCTGATTGGTTTGAGTGAAAGTTTAGTGTTTGCAGAACAAGCAGGTTTGAATTTGAAGCAGTTTGTAGAAGCAATCAAAAGAGGATCTGCTTATACCAAGGCGTTAGAGTTATTTGGAGAGAGAATGGTTGATAAGGATTTTAGGCCTGGTGGGTTTGCTGAGTATATGGTGAAGGATTTGGGAATGGGGGTGGATATAGTGGAGAAGAGTGAGGATGATAAGGCTGTTGTGTTGCCTGAAGCTTCATTGTGCAAGCAGCTTTTCTCCAGTATGGTAGCTAATGGAGATGGAAAGCTTGGGGGTCAAGGTATCATCTCTGTCATTCAGAGAATCAATGGGCTATGAGTTTCTCATTCCTCATTACTTTGAATGCTAGATGTCATCAGCATCTTGCAGGTCAAGTTATTCTTACTTGTAGCATTGTATTTTGGCAATGGGAACTTTAATATTGTGTGATCTGTAAAAAATTTCATATCAGGTAATATGTGTGGGTATGTCTTACAAATTTGCTTGGCCTTTAAGCATCTGGAGTATGAGCTTTTGCATGAAAAGCATGAATGCCGTATCTTTAGTTTTCCATTCTCTTGTTTGAAAATCAAACAAGTCTTGTTGGGCATTGAAGAATATAGAATGCATATTTATACTACAATATGGTAGCTAATGGAGATAGAAAGCTTGGGAGTCAAGGTACTATCCCTGTCATTCAAAGAATCAATGGGTTATGAGTTTCTCATTCCTCATCACTTTGAATGGTGCATATCAACATCTTGCAGGTTAAGTTATTCTTACTTTATTGTGTTTTTTTGCAATGGGAACTCTGACATTGTGTGGTCTGTTAAGAATTTCATATCAGGTCATGTGTGGGTGTGTCTTACAAATTTGCTTGGCCTTAAAGCAGCTGTAGAATGAGAAAAGCATGAATATTGTATCTTAAGTTTCCCATTCTTGTTTGAAAATTGGACAAGTCTTGATGGACATTGAAAAACATAGATGCATATTGATCATCTGGTAAACATATATGTTACAGAATTCTAATTCTGTATAGGAAGAAAGAGATTAAGAGAGGGGAAAAATGCACAGAGATCAAGAGAGAGACAGAGAAAACACACCATGTTATTCCATACACTAACAACCTGTATATTACAATGGGGGCTGCCTATTTATAATAAGGCAGGGTTAATTATGTACTAATCATGTAAGTGCTAACTGCTAATCCTCTAACGGCTACATCCTAACTACCCTTCTAACAACTTTGTAAACTATTTATTATCTTTACATATCAATAGCAAATCAATATTACAGATCCAGGATTAGGCCCTTGGGTCGTGGGTTCCATCCCCTCTACCGTCGTTGAGACTTCTTTGGTAAGCGATCTCGTAAGTCCCTAGTAAGTGCTCATAAAGCCCGGGACCATGCCCTGGCCTTGGTTGGAGACTGGTGTTGAACCCTCCAAAACTTTTTATTATCAAAAAAAAAAAAAATTGCAGATACAATAGAGTGCCTGAGGTTTCACTAAGCTTATGCTGAGTCAATGAAGATATCTGAACATGCACAAAGTGTTTTATTACGAGAACTTTCTCTTATGTTTGGAGATAACTAGAGAGATCAAAATAGCAGCACAACGTAGTTTGTAGATGGGCAGGAAACCATGGCCATTATCTTTACTGTAATAAAAATGCCAATACCAAATGTAAAATGAAATAAATACAATGTTAAGAGTATGAGTATGTGATTCGGTTGAAATAGAAGTGTGCTTAAATAATTTATATGCTGAAGTTATGTAAAAGGATTTAAGTGTACTGTTTCCTAGAAGTACTCATAGATGGTGATATTCAATTGAGACGGATACATTCCTGGATAGAGGTTAACTTATTGCTGGAAGTGAAAAGGTTTGGCTTAAAATCTTGTCACAGAGTTGTACATACTAAAAATGATTATCAAATTTTAAAATTTTTAAGAGAAAGTATCAATTTATTCTAAAATAAACTGTTTATAATGATCAAAATCTTCATTTTCCTTTGGAGAATATATCCTCTTTATGTTGCTATATCTATTTTTCCCTGAGACTGTTTGAGACTTGTGTGAACCTTGGGCAATTCAATCTCACTAGTTACGTTTATGGGCAAGGTTCTTCCTAAGATTGATGTTAATGTTATCAAAGGACCTTGCTACCCAGTTTAAAGGTGTCTGATGTATCCTACGATTGCAAGTATGAGATTCTATTCTGACATGGAAAACCATTTTGTAGGTTGATCCGGTGTGGATCACAAGTTGGGTTGGACTTGACCCGGGGTGAAATCCCGGGGTCCTATGTACCACAGTGTGGATCAAAGCCCACGTAGTTCGAGGGTATACGACAGGCTAATGATAGCCAGAGGGGGTGGTGTGTGTGCTCTGTGTGAGTAGAAAAGCTAGGGTTTCAGAAGTGTGTACCTTGTAAGGGGTTTACCCTATTTATAGGCGTACCTGTTCCTTATCTTAATCAGTTGGATTCATCCTTTATTTTAGGGATATCAAGATATGCGTTTTTGAATAATCTCCTTCTTTCATAGGCGGTTACCATAACGATAGATATTCTTGATAAAACCACTCCTATTTTCAAGGAAGCGGTTATGAGCATAACTGAAGTCATTTTGACTAGGCTCTTTAGTTATTGGGCTGGGCCCATTTATGAGATATCCGTAACAGTTGCCCCCCAGCCCGGTTGTTCAGGGCTCCGAGCAGCCGGGATGTACTTGTCAGGTTACGTCCTGTGTTCTAGTTCATTTTGTTGTCCTGAGGTTTTTGATTTCTAGTTCTTTTTCCGAGGTCGGACATTTTTGGTCCCCGGGTTACCCCATCTGTCATCAATTTGCATTCCGGTTTATTTGAGTGGGACACGGGTGCCCCCCCATCCCGGTTAACGCGGGTTGCATTCGTTTGCTATCCCGAGAGAACATTAATGTTCGGTCTTAATGTTCTATAATTTTGATTCTAGGCCGAACTCCTCCCATGCCTTCTCGAACTTTCCTTCTTTATTCGTGTCGGGTAGTATTGATATTTTTATCTGGTCTTACTCCCCGTTTACAGGTACTTTGTCCAGTTTTTCGTGGATCGGGACTTGTTGCCCCCAAGTTTGGGATTGCACGGGGAGTTAGGTCGGGCAACCGGGGTGTATTCATGTGGTCGGCCACGTGAGCATTTCGATCCGGGATCATTGTCCGCCTCATCTGTTGATCCAACACTAGTCTTATCTCGAGGCCACGAGTGTCATCATTGCCTCCTGCTGATTTGATGTTTACTAGCCGGCCTCTGAGTAGAGCAACTGCCCCATTATCTTGGTTTTCGTGTTTGCCTACCATCAGCATTAAATGTGCACGCCTTTTAACGTCCACGTCACCATTCGTGTATGGGCCCTTTGGGCCTTTGGCGGTTGAGTTTCTTGACTCTCATCCGCCTGCTTGTTCTGCTTATAAAAGCCTTCGACTTTCTGCTTCTTGCATTTTGAAAACTGCCAAACCTTGAATTTTCCTTCTTGAGAGAAACTTGCAACCAGTCACCCGTTCATCTTCCTTAGATTCCCATTTCTGGTCTTCGTGGCTCGCGCATTTCCTCTTCCCTTAACTTATTTCAAACCAGGTACTTTCCTTGTTTCCTTCTCTGGTTATGTGTTTTCTCCTTTCTTTCTCTGTCTCTTGGTCTCCCCCCCCCCCCCCCCCCCCGTTTTTTTTTGGGTAGGTTATTGTGAGTTCTTTCCAGTTTCTTCCCCTTTGGGTTCTGGCTTCTGCTTTGTTCTTGAACTTCTCTGAACTTCTGGTCTATTCAATCCTTTTTCTCCGTCTTTGGTTTACGGTTTCCTGTTTAAATTCTATCTTCTCGAGATGAGCCATCAAGGTTCTCCTCCGCCTTTTAATCCAAATGCTTTTTCCCCGCAAGAGGCCGAGCTTATTCAGCGTATGCCTCCCCGGACAGCTTGGTGGCTGTACGGGAAACCTCTGACCGAAGAAAAAAAGAGGGAAAACGTTCTCCGTGGTTATGGCGGAGAAGGTGGTAGTCAACCAGGACGGTCTGGTCGGGTTAGGGGAAGGGCTCGAGGTCGGTCTGAGTCTATAGAGCCCGAAAGTCTAGGCCGGGGGATTGCTGCCATTAGGGTTTTTTCTTCAGAGCCGCCCTTAGGAAAGGGTAAGGGGGAAAGTCCTCCTCTACTCGCCTCTTCCTTTCCTTCACGCGCGGAGCCCCTCATCTCCCTTACCCGGCCTATCGGCCCGTGCGAGGAGTGTTCCTGGCTGATATCTGAGGCCACGATGGTTGGCCGGTCATGGGAAGCTGACGAAATAGCTTCGCGATGCCGGCATATCCAACCGCGGGTTGTTGGAGCCGTTTCTACCCGTTCCGCTTTACTATCTTCAGGTATAATCTTCGTTTCTAATTTATTTTTGTTTTGCCTTTTCTAGGTAGTATGTCAACTTCTCCGCGTCCTGTCGAGGATTCCGGATCCGTGGAGTCAGCGGCCGTCAGTATTCCACGTCATCTTGCTGAAAAGTATGACTGAGTTGCGACCGGGGTGTTGTCCAGGCTATCAAAAGCCACGACCAGTCAGATCGCCGAGCTCCCATTAGGGGACCGGGATCATTGTTCTTTATCTCTTCCCGGCCCTTCTGAACCGGTGTGCGTTGCCCGGGAAGGGAATGAGCGCTCCTTTTTCTTCTTCTACCTAGACTTCGTCAAAAAACTTGGCCTTCGTTTTCCATTTTCTAGGTTTCAAGTAGATCTCTTAAACATTCTTCAGCTGGCCCCTACTCAGCTTCATCCTAACTCCTGGGGCTTTATTATTGCATTCGAGCGGCTTTGCTGATTTTTAAATCGTACTCCCACCACCGGAACATTCTTTTATTTTTTTAACATCCAACGGGCTCGTCAACCCGGGGAGCCTGAAGAAAAGAGGGGTTGGGTTTCTTTCCGGGGGAAACCGGACAAGAAGCTTTTCCATGTGGCAACTGACACCTGGAAAGGCTTCAAGGCTTCTTTTTTCAAAATCAACGCTGAACCCGATCATAAACCGTGGTTTCTTAAGGGCGTTGATTCCAGCTCAATGGAGCTGCTGTTTCCTCTGTATTGGTCGAAAACTCACTATGACCAAGATCAAAAC
Organism: Acacia confusa; assembly: GCA_037074495.1. Classification (NCBI taxonomy): domain Eukaryota; kingdom Viridiplantae; phylum Streptophyta; class Magnoliopsida; order Fabales; family Fabaceae; genus Acacia; species Acacia confusa. The sequence goes on along the minus strand of CM073504.1, from coordinate 5,303,442 downwards.
ATATTTGCATCCTCCGATGATAGCCTAGAGCCAGTCGAGGTTGAAACCGTGATAGCTCTGGTTGACCATGTGGCCGAGAAGGATGTTATTGATTCCCGGATTTTTATCCGACAGTCGGTGGAGGAATTGTACTTACCGAGTATGGTTTTTGTTGGATGTTCTTTGGATGTGTATATATATATATATATATATATATTTTACGTATGCCTCTTGTCCTTTCTGATGTTTGTTATGTTTTTTGTAGTGCCCGACATGGGGAAGGCTTCTTTCCAAGAACTGGCCGAGAAGCTCCGGGCTAAGGCCAAAAAGAAAGGGGAGTCATCTTCCCAGAAGAAGGCTGTGGCTGCTCCTTCGCCTGCCAGGACTACTGCTGAGAAGAGGGCTGCGCCCTCTTCGGCCTCTACGGACCTCATTCCGCGCAAGCGATCGAAGTCCGTGGCAGCGTCATCGATCTCGGTCGCAGAAGAGAATCCGGCCTCTGTCCCGGACGCCGGTGCTGCCACAAGCATCCCTCCTCCCCCACTTCCTGGCAAGTCTCGCCTTCACTCGCGGGGTGAGGTATGGACTGATGGGGTCTCGGAGGAGCTCAAATACGCGGTGAAGCCTCCCAGCAAGTATTTTAGTGGTGAGGCCTTTGCCGACTCTGACCTCGATCACCTGCAGGTCCTGCAGGACCACCTAATGGAGACGGCCGGCGTGTTGGACGCTTATGCTTCTGTTAAGCATAAGTATGCCAGGGCTGCAGCCGAGATTGCCAAAGCTCGGGTTGAAAAGAAAGAGGCCGAGATCAGGCAGAGGGAGGCTGAGGAGGCGCGCCTGAAAGCGGAAGAGGCGCAGATAAAGGCAGTGGAGGAGCTATCAAAGGCCCTTGCTGAGAGGGATCATTTCTCCACTGAGCTTGACGCCAGTCATGCCCGGGAAGACACCTTTAATGCCTCACTGCACGCCCTGCAGGGTCAGTATGCGGGGCTGGTGAAGGACCTCCATCTCGCCCAATCCGACCTCCACGCTTCTAAGGCCGAGCTCGTGGCGTCTGCTGCCGAGGTGGATAAGCTGGAAGTCCTGGTCGTGGAGACGGCTGCTGAAGCTTTCAACGTATGCCTGGCCCAAGTCCGAGCTCTGAATCCGGACATTACGATGAATTTAGACGCTGTGGATTTCAGAGCTTCGGTAGAGGACGGGCAATTTGTACCAGCGCCGCTTTCTCCGGTCGAAGAGTCCGAGCATCTCGCGGAGGATGACCGTGTTCAATTAGCTGAGGAAGATGCTCCGACGACCAACGCCCCTGGCTCTCCTGTGCCCGGCCAAGCCCAATCTTGATGCCGTCCTTCTAGGATCTTTTTTATTTTTTCCCTTATGTAGTATTTTCATTTTCATTTTTGTTTTTCTGTAATTTGGGGCCTTTGCCCTCAAAATTAATACTATGACAAGCCGGTGTTCCCGGATTTTTCTAGCATCCTCAGCTCGTCCATCTTACATGTTTTTATTTTCATCCTTTAAACCAAACTCGTGTTTTAATTCACTAGTTGATGAGTAAAGGGGAACGTAATCCGTGCACGAAGCTCAGTTCTTTATTTTATGACTTGGCCAAAGTCAAGATATATTGCGCAGAATCTGCTGGTTATTCAACCGACGTTTTAACAAACGGGCCACGTTTATTAATGGTCGGGCATTCTAAACAACAGACGATTTTCAAAAATCATCTAAGCACTTTATCTTGTAAAGTACCGTACCGAGATGGTAGCCAACTGCCACATGTTCGGGCCCTAATATCCTTTTTGAATAGGAGCCTAAACATTTCGACCTGATCAAGATCTTTTATGGCAATCTCACACCACCCCAGGGGACAGTTCCGATGCATCGTAACGTTTACAAGACTTGTTGACAAATCTTATCATGACCGGGATCGCGAAACCCAAGTCTTTGTTTAATTATCTTGCCTTTGTCACGATCTATCTTTGCATTGATTTCACAAGTAATAACTTGGTTGGCCCATGAATTGAACCACCTTTTTTATTGATTGAAATAATTGGGATTACACAATTTAAAATCAATGGAAAATACTGCCAAAAGCAAAACAATGCGTAATAAAAAACGGTTCTCGGTCACCACCGACATCCGTTGAAACTAAAAAGCGGTTCTCAGTCACCACTGACATCCGCTGTGCGTTTATTCCGAGTGCATCCCGGTCTTTAGCTGTAGTAAGTCCTTAGTTTGTCCGCGTTCCATGTTTGTTTAATGGGCGTGCCATCTAACGTCTCAAAGACATAGGTCCCGGGCCCCATTTTGTCTGAAACACGGTAAGGACCCTCCCAGTTTGCTGCAAGTTTTCCATCCCGGGCATTCTTATTTCCGATATCCGCTCTGCGTAATACCAAGTCACCTTTATCGAATGCTCGTGGTCTAACTTTGCGGTTATACTTAGCCGCTACCAGCTGCTTCGTTGCCAGATCTCGGCAGTGTGTCGTTGTTCTCACTTCATCGATGAGGTCTAGCTCGGCTGCTAACTGCTTCTTGTTAGCGTGTTCTCCCTCCTCCATGACTTTGGCTTTCCTCCATGATGTTTGCCCAATTTCAACCAGGATCATGGCCTCGCATCCCTATGTCATTCGGAAGGGTGTTTCCTGGGTCGAGGTTTGGACACTAGTTCGGTATCCCCAGAGTACCGGGTATAGTTCCTCGACCCAGTTACTTTCTGCATTGCTTATCCTTTTCTTGAGCCCGTCAACAATGATTTTGTTGGCTGCCTCGGCTTGCCCATTAGATTGCGGATGCTCTACCGAGGCGAAATGGTGCTTGATTTCGAGCTCGGACATCAACCTCTGGAAGCCTTGGTCAACGAATTGAGTACCGTTGTCAGTTACGATCTCGGCAGGAATCCCGAACCTTGCAACAATATTTCTTTCGAAGAAGTTTTGTATTCGAGCAGTCGAGATGGTCAACAGTGGTTCGGCCTCGATCCACTTAGTGAAATAATCCACCGCCACCACAAGCCATTTCAGTTGCCCTGCGGCCGGTTTGAACGGTCCAAGGAGGTCCATACCCCATTTAAAGAATGGCCAAGGAGCTGTGATGGTTTTCAACTCGGTCGGAGGTGGCCAGAGGATCCGAGCATGTTTTTGGCAGCTTTCGCACGTCCGTACGTGCTCTCTGGAGTCCGCGACCATTGTCGGCTAGTAATATCCAGCCCTTAGGGCCTTCCAGGCTAACGCCTTTGCCCCCATGTGTTGTCCGTTTATCCCTTCGTGTATCTCTGATAGCACGTACTCGGCCTCTGCCTGGTTTAAACACCTCATCATTGGGGATTGGAGGCCTTTTCGGTAGAGTTGGTCATCGACCACCGTGTACATTAACGCGGTCCGTGCTATCTGCCTTGCTTCCCCGGGATCGTCTGGGCTAACTCCCTTTTCCAGGTAATTTAAGATTGGCTTTCGCCAGTCTTCTGCTGCCGCGATGACCATGATACACGTGGGCTCCTTGAGACTTTGTTGTATTACAGTCCGATTATTTCCCGGGTTCCTGGTGCTTGCTAATTTGGAGAGGATATCTGCCCTCGCATTTTCTCCCCTGGGGATGTGGGTGACTACAACCTCATCGAAGTCGGCCATTGCCTCTCTAACTTTCCCCAGATACTTGATTAGCAAGGGTCCCTTAGCCGTGTATGAACCGTTGATTTGGGCCGCGACTAGTTGAGAGTCGGTAGAGAGATGAACCCTCCTGGCCCCATTATCTTTTGCCTGCGATAGCCCGGCCAATACAGCCTCATACTCGGCCTGATTATTGGACGTTCTGAAGTGTAATTGCAGGGAGTGTTCCATGGCGACTCCTTCCGGGCTTTCGACTATGATCCCGGCTCCACTTCCTTTGGCGTTTGATGAGCCGTCTACAAATACTTTCCAAACATCAAGGGTTACTTTCGGGACTACCTCTGTTGGCACCAGTTCCGCAATGAAGTCGGCTAAAGCCTGGGACTTAATAGCATGCCGAGCTTCATATACTATGTCGAATTCAGACAGTTCGATTGCCCAACTCGTCATTCTTCCTGCTAAGTCAGGTTTGTGGAGTATTTGTCGTATTGGCTGACTGGTTCACACAATTATTTTATGCCCCTAGAAGTACGGGCGTAATCTCCTCACGGCAGTTAGGAGCGCAAAGGCCACCTTTTCCAACCTTTGATATCGTAGCTCCGAACTCTGCAAAGCCCGGCTTGTAAAGTAAATCAGTTTTTGTTCCGTCGAATCTTCTCTCACCAGGGCGGCACTTACTGCTTCTGGGGCCACGGATAGATATAATATCAAATCTTCCCCGGGCTCGGGTTTGGTCAACACGGGTGGTGATGACAGGCATTTTTTGATTTTGTCAAACACGGCCTCACACTCTGAGTTCCATTCTCCATGCTGTGCTTCCTTCTTCAATAACTTGAACAAAGGAAGAGCATTTTATGCCGATTTCGGTAAGAACCTTGTCAGCGTGGCCAGTCTGCCAGTCAACTGCTGTACCTCTTTTTTGTTTTTTGGGGCAGCCATATTGAGGACGGCCTGACATTTGTCCGGATTGGCCTCAATCCCCCGGTTTGTCAACAGGAATCCGAGAAATTTACCCGCTGGTACCCCGAATGCACATTTAGCTGAGTTAAGTCGGATTCTGTGATCCCGGAGCTTATCAAATGTTTCTTGCAAATCTTGGATGTGGTCGGATCGCTTAACTGACTTTACGATCATATCGTCGATGTAAACTTCGACGTTCCTGCCGAGTTGTGCCTCAAACACTTGATTCATCATCCTCTGGTAAGTAGCTCCTGCGTTCTTCAGCCCGAAAGGCATGACATTATAGCAGTAATTAGCTTTTTCCGTGATAAAAGCTGTTTTCTCCTGGTCTTCAGGATGCATAGCTATTTGGTTATAGCCGGAATACGCATCCATGAATGAGAGCAGCTGGAAACCCGAAGAATTGTCCACCAGTTGGTCAATATTTGGCATGGGGTAAGCATCCTTGGGGCATGCTTTGTTGAGATCGGTGTAGTCGGTGCACACCCTCCATTTACCATTTGGTTTCTTGACCATTACCACATTTGACAACCATGTGGTATACTGGATTTCCCTGATGAATCCCGCATCCAGCAGTTCTCTTACATGCTCGGTTAGGGCTTTCTGACGGTCCGGTGCAATCTTTCTTTTCTTCTGCGAGACCAGCGTATATCGTGGATTTATGGTCAATTTGTGACAGCAGAACGCCGGGTCGACTCCTAGTAACTCCGAAGGTTTCCATGCGAATACGTCCTTGTTTCTCCATAACAGCTTTTTGAGCTCGATTTTTTCTTGTTCGGCAAGTGAACTCCCGATTTGGGTTATTTGTCCGGGTTCCTCTCCTAGTTGGTAGCCTGTGAGCTCTCCATCAGGCTCTGTTTTCATCAACTTTGCTTCTTCTCTTACATCCAGCTCTACCACGTTGACCGAGCTCGGCGCAATTGGCGTTGAATTTCGAGTTCCTTTCTGCTGCGAGCTGGATGTTCCGGGTTCATTGTTTTTAACTGTCGAGAAATAGCATTGTCGGGATTCCTTCTGATCACCTTTGACGGTGATGACTTCATTGTTCCGACTTACCATTTTCAGCTTCTGATGCTTAGTTGATATGAGCATGTCCCAACTATGAATGGTTGGTCTGCCTAAGATTATATTGTAGGACGAAGGGAAATCCACTACAATAAACTTGACTCGCTCAGTCTTAAAGGCTTCTTTAGAGCCCAAGGTCATTTTTAGTTCTATACACCCTTTGGGATTTGTATCCTATCCGTTGAACCCGATTAAGGTTGTCCTGCACGGCTTTAGATTCTCTGGGTCGAGGTCCATGCGCTTAAAGGCGTCCCACAGGATGATATCCACCGCGCTGCCAGGATCGATGAATATCTTCTTTACACGGCATTTTCCCAGGAGGCCGGTTATAACCAGTCCGTCTTGATGACCCGGGATTACGTCCCTCAGATCTTCCTGAGTAAAGAACAGCTTAGGAGGCTCTTCTGTTTGCGATGGCTCCGGCTTGAAGGTCGGTCGTCCCCTGATGGTTAAGACTTCCCGAAGGTATTTCTTCCGCTGATTGGCGGTATCGCCGCCACCTCCGTAACCTCCACTAATGACATTGCAGTCAAACTCTACTTCCGGGAACTCGTCCTCATTGTCGTGCTTTCTCCGGGCTTCCTCCGGTTTTCTCCTCTGGGAGACCGGGCTTGTACTCCGATCCGTCTGCTTGCGCTTGGCTTTCTGCCCTTGTGTTTTGATAACGTACTGACTTAATTTTCCATCTCGGATAAACTTTTCCACCGCATCTCTAAGGTCCCAGCACTCATCCGTTGTGTGCCCGGGTCCATTGTGGAATTCACAAAATCGTGTGCGGTCCAACTTTCCCTTATTATAAAGTGGTCGGGGTCGCTCCACCTTCCTCATCTCGGTCAGGGCTACCTCTCTCCATAACTGTGAACGAGGGACATTTATTGGAGTATATCTCTCATACTTCCCCTCATGCCTTTGTCCTCGTGTTTTCTGGTCCGAGTTACGGGGTCGGTCTCTTGCTGCCCGGCCCTTCCCTTTCGGAGGTGGGCTTTTCTGTCTCTCTTTTCCCGACGCGTTGGCTATTTGCATCTGCTCTATGTCCAGATACTTTTTGGCTCGTTTATGGAATTCTCCCAGCGTCTTGATCTCGCCAGATATGACCGATCTCCCCATTCTGGATTCGCTATCTAAGCCCGAGATGAGCAAGTGTACGTGGACGCTTTCCGTTAATCCCTGGATTTGTAATGCGGCAGCCTTGAAACGATCCAAATACTTCTGAAGGGTTTCACCGGGTTGCTGCTTGATTCTGTCCAGCGTGTAGACCGACCTGGGTTGCTTTTTGCTTGTCGCGAAATTCAGCAGAAACTTCTCGCTCAGGTCGTTGAAGTCGGTAATGGACTTGGGAGATAGAGTCCGGAACCAAATTTGGGCGGCTCCTCGTAATGTTGAGGTGAACAACCTGGAAATGATTGGCCCCTTGAATACTCGGACCAGCATCTCAGTGTCGAAAGTGTTCAAGTGTGTCTGGGGATCCTGACTTCCGTCGTACTTAGGGAGGTCGGATGTATTAAATTTCCTTGGGTACTCAGCTTCCGTAATTTCATCTGAGAACGGGTTGTTGTTTTGTCCTCCATCCCTATACCACATCTTGTACCTGCCGGAGTCTTGCGGAATTTCCTGATTGTCCGAGGTACGGCTGTCCTTCCTATGTGCCCGGGCTTGATCCTCCTGACTCGCGTCCCGGTGATTATTTTGCTGAGAATTTTTTGTTGAAACTATTCGGCCTTGCCCAGGATGGTCCTCCTGTAGGGGATCGATAGTTTGGTGATTGGTTTCTTCGTCCTCATTCTGCTGATCATCCCGGCGTTCCTCCTGAAGAGGGTCTTGTAAGTGTTTAAGAATTTGGTTCATCACTTCGGTCATATGGTCAATCTTCTGGTTCTGAAGATTGTCGCGTTCTTCCACATTCTCGATCCGTTTCATCATTGACTCAACAATGTTATGTAGGAGTCGTATGTCCGGGCTTCCAATCTGAAACTTTGAGGGACCAGCGTGGTTAGTATTTTCCAGCGTTTGGCCTGCTCGTCCATCCAGGTTCGAGTCCGGGGACTCCTCCATTTGTTCCTGATTAACGCCTTGAACGTCCTGCTGTTGGGTCTCACTAAAATTTTGTTCCTGACCTTGCTCGTGTGCATGCGGGTGGCTTTTGCTTCTGGTATTAGCCATCACGGGTCACGGGAATAGGACTTTACAGTCCCCACAGTCGACACCAATATCCGGTGTGGATCACAAGTTGGGTTGGACTTGGCCCGGGGTGAAATCCCGGGGTCCTACGTACCACAGTGTGGATCAAAGTCCACGTAGTTCGAGGGTATACGACAGGCTAATGATAGCCAGAGGGGGTGGTGTGTGTGCTCTGTGTGAGTAGAAAAGCTAGGGTTTCAGAAGTGTGTACCTTGTAAGGGGTTTACCCTATTTATAGGCGTACCTGTGTCTTATCTTAATCAGTTGGATTCATCCTTTATTTTAGGGATATCAAGATATGCGTTTTTGAATAATCTCCTTCTTTCATAGGCGGTTACCATAACGATAGATATTCTTGATAAAATCACTCCTATTTTCAAGGAAGCGGTTATGAGCATAACTAAAGTCATTTTGACTAGGCTCTTTAGTTATTGGGCTGGGCCCATTTATGAGATATCCGTAACATAGGTAAATGTATTTGTCATCAATTTTTAATATTTTAAATTTGGTACCTATGCCTTTTTTTCCGATAAAATTGAGACACCCCAGCTAACACTTATAGAAAACCACACCCATTATAATCTTGACAAATTAGCAACACTAGATCCTTAGAAGGCTGATAGACTTCATAGAACCCCTGCCCTGCATCAAGCTCTCTCTTCACTAGATAATCTACCGTATAGTTGCACAAACGAGGCATGTAGGTCATCTTTAGCAACACTTTCACTTGTACTGGATTTGAGAACACAAGCCGCCGTTGATCTGCAAGTTTACAATGGTCTGCAAATCTGCCGTTGTCAACTGGATCTGCAAGTTGGGCTCGTCGAAGAACAATGAGGAAGACAGATGGGCTGTTGCACTGTGCTCACTGGTAATGGTGGTGGTTGGTGCTCGTGCTTGCCGGTGGTGGGTTATATCTTGGTTTTAGTCGCTGGTGAGTTGTGTTCATAGAATTTTGGGTTTTGTGGATGAAGATGAAAAGTGAGAAGGGCAAAACTAGAACTCCATGGAATTTCCAACAAAATCCTTGGTTCAGCACATGAAATTCAATTCAAGCAATTTTGGTGGAAATGGAATATTTTCCAACTCCATCATTTCAAACACATCCTCATGGAAATTAATTCCATTTCCATACCCCTCAATTCTACCATACCAAATGTACCCTTAAAGGATTTAATAAAGAGGGAAAAAAAACATCGGTCCGAAATTAAAATTTGAGGATAAATATAGGTACTTGCAAAATGATTTCTCCTCCCAATATAAGCTTACATGAACTTTGGGGTCTCCTCCACTATGAACTAGCTTTTTCTGGTATAGATGCCATCCCTGGGTTCCTATCATGGGGGCATGAAGTGTTGAAGATGTGTGTTCAGAGTAGCTGTTTCAGCTGTTTGTGCTCTCACCATTTTGGGTCATGATTAAGTTTTTTTTTGGGGGGGGGGGGGTGGTTAAAAAGAGAGGCCTAAGCCTTTATATGTAGAAAAGTGCTAGGAAAGGGGATCACATCCCATACACTCGGTTGAAACAACCGTTCGCAAATGTTCCGGACAGTCAGGCAGAATTGAAGAGGTCTGGAAACCATCCGTTGCTAATGACAGCCAAAGCATTCTGCACTCGAGCTATATGAACTATCTGAACTTCCCAGTCTAATGACAGCATATTCTCTGCAGGTGAACTATGCTACCACTTGTGTCTTCCCTACCATGTCTCTGATCTTCAACCGCTGCTTTTGAATCAGATTCAATCAAAGACCTTCTTAAATCTTTTATCCCAAGCTAATCGAATACCCATTAAAATTGCCCATTCTTCGGCCTCATAGATCCCTCAATTCCCCAGGCTGCCAGAAAAACCCAATAACCAATTTCTAGCTGCGCTCTGATCACCCCTCCACATGCCGTGCTGTTGTTTATAGATGGAAAGGCCCCATCTACATTAACTTTAATCCACTGAACAGGAGGGGGATCCCATTTGGTTGAAGCCTTCTCATTTTGAGCATCATTTCCAGTTTCCAATTTTCCATTATAGCAAAAGGATCTCCATACCCTATTAATGACAGCTACAGGGTTAATTGTTCTCTTGAAGTCCTCGTTGAAGTGGCTATTATTCCTTGAAGAGGCTATTATTCCTCCATGTCCATAGCAACCACAAGGCCACTCCCCAAAACAGGTTCCAGTCTTGCTTATCTCCTATTCCTTTATCCTTTTTAAGATTTAGCGTCATCCAATCCTGAAGAGTGCTTGAAAGAAATTAGATAAAGAGCTGGGAATAACTAGTTGCTACCAAACCTTTGGAGCATAACTACAGTCTCTGAGGATATGGATCAAATCATCCACTTTATCATTACACAAATCAAAGTATGCTAGGTTAGAAGACCGTCTGCTTCTCCATTCCTTCGTTGGTAATCTGTCGCTGATGGCAAGCCATAAGAAAACATGGATTCTTTCAGCTCCCTTCCAAGACCATATAAGCCCTTAAGTCTTACTATGTGGATGTACAGGTGGTTTCTCAAGAAAATAGTAAGCACTTTTCACTGTGAAATAACCATTACGCCAGTGGCAGACCTACACTAGTGCCAATGTGAGCAAGTGCAGACATAAAATATATATAATTTTAAAAAAATAAATGACAATATGTGTAGGTAGTGCAAATGGTTAACAATCAATTCTCTCCCTTTAGGCACAGGTCACAGGTTCGAACCCCCAAGTCCTTTTCTTCTTTTATTTTTTCCTATTTCCATTCCATCATTCCCTCTCTCTCTCGTCTCTGCCCTAACTCTTCTTTCCCCCCCCCCATTTCCATTCCATCGTTCCCTCTCTTTCTCGTCTTTGCCCTAACTATTTGCATTCCCTTTCGTCTCTGCCCTAGCTCTCTGCCAAATCTGCCGCTGGTCACTTAGTGAGGAAAAATCACATTCCTCACGGCCCAGAAAAACAGTTGATGTACGAAAATATGAAGAATCAACTAGTCAAGTGGATCAGAGTTAAGAAGAAGGCAGCCTCAAAAACACTAGTCTCAGCGAATTGATCTGTGTCATGTAGAACATGGAAGGACCCCACCTAAAGAATCAACTTCGGTCAGTTTCTTATTTTTGGTTTCCCTTTGATTTCCTATTTGTGCATAAATATTTGGCTGTGAAGGCTTTTGTTAGGCGTCAATAATGCCCACAAATCATTGTTCTTGTGCAGTTCTGTACCTTTTTCTTGGTATAGAACCAAATTTGAAGTCCTTGATATGCCTTTGTTATTTAGGATTTTTCCTGGTTCTTTTTATGCATTAATGCGATTAATTCTTGGGCTGTCAATTTTTTTTCCTGTTGAAAATCAAGAGGCTGTTATTATTTTCAATACCTTTCCTTCTTGATTCACAAGTTCTGCAACAAGTATTGAAGTGTTACTCCATTCCTGGAAATTTGTTTGGCAAGGTTTGTGTCATCATAGACAAAGTGAGTTTTGCACAATTTTTTTTTAATCTTATTTTTTTTTCTGTTTTTGAATCTAAGAATTATAAGCACTGTCTCTATTTAATTATTTATTTCCCACGTTAAGAGTGATCTACTCTTCCTGTTTGTTCTCGAGAAAACAGTCGGGCAAAAGGAATTATGATAGCCCCTGTTTTCTTCTATTGGTTTCTAATAATCATAGCAAGCATCTTATTATTGACTAGTCCAATTTCTTTACATCCGAATTTATGTAAATTAGGCATGGCAACTTGCTGTTACACGGGGAATCCACGAATTGGAATACAAGAATAAAGATCACAATTAGCAGAACTTATTATTAAACTTATTTATCAATAATTAAAGGAGTAACTATTAGAATACAAATAGAATGTGTAAAGATTAGTTGACTCTTGATTACTATTTTCCTATGTTAAGTTGAAGTTTTCTTTTGTTTTATTGTTTATATTCTTTTATTTTTTAATGCATTTAAAACTTTCCTTAAAAAAAAATTTCGGGGGGCAACCCCGAATTCCACCAATAATTGTGCACCCATAAATTTTAAATCCTGAGTCCGCCACTGCATTACGCTATTCACTCTAAAATTGTTTGGGCCATAATAAAACTATTTTATAGACTTGACCCTTCATCTGCAGTTTGGGCCACAATAGAACTGTTTAATGTCTTCAAAGTAGTGTCAATAAACTTATGGGTCATCCCTGTCCTTGGGTTCAACTGGCGTGGGGGTTGGTCTTCCTCATTTTAAGAGAGGGGGTTCGATCCTTGCGGTGATCAAGTCGCTGGGGGAGGCATCCTAGGGGTCTGGGAAGCAGTGGTAACGCTGGCAGAGATGGAGGCATATGTATTCTCTAGCCAGTATTCCCTGCGGACTGGGCTCCAAGCGCCTTGCCCTTGGACTGTGGGTGAGCCCAACCCCTTTCCTAAAATTTTTATATAAAATAAATAAACTTATGGGTCATTGTTAAGGTAATACGTGAACCTTATCAATTCTCCCTTTTTTTTTAAGCCTTGTAATCGAATGAGCTTAGCATTTTACTCTAAATAGATAATATGGTTAGTTTATTATGCCGAAGGAAGTTGGCATAAATGGTAAAGGATTTGGTCAAGTCCCAAAGGGATGTGTGTTCGATCTCTTCTCCCGTCGCTGTGACTCCTTCGGTAGGCGATCTTGTAAGTCCCCGTTAAGTGCTCAAAGAACCTGGGGCCATGCCTTGGCCTTGGTGGGGGACTAATGTTGAACCCTTCCAAAACTTTTTTATAGCAAAAAAAAAAAATCTTGTTACCTGATATTTTCAGTCCTAAATATAAAAATCAGTTGATTTTTTTTCTGGAAATTAAAGAAACAACATTTTCCCCCCAAATTAATTTGTTTGTCTTATAAACTTGTATATAATTTAATAAGAGCTCAGGAACAAAAATACACATGTATTTTACCTAATGAGTATCTAATACCAAGTGTTTTTTTACATGCAAAAATGTATACATGGTTACAAGTTAGGTTCAAAAATACCCTTTGGCTGTTAAGTTTGACTTTTTTGGGTGATTGGACAATGACGTGGTTTTTAAAGATATAAAAATACACATGTTTTGCCCAAAAGAGTGTCCAACACCAATTTCTTTTTTTTTTTTAATTTAATAATTTTATTTCAATTAAAAGAAATTATTATTTTTCTAGGTATAATTCCTAGAATACTAAATTTTTTATTTCCATATTTTATTTTATTTTTTAAAAAAATCCTTATTAAATTTTATAATTAATAATGAATAAATGAGTATTTATCCATTTGGAATTTTATGTTATAAATACTATATTTAATTAAAATTATATTTGATATTATTAAATATATTTAATTTAATAATTATTTGTTTAACTATTTTGTTTCTGATTTTTAAGTAAATATATTATTTATAATATCAAATTTCAAATGCATAAATACTCATTTATCAATTATTAATTATAAAATTTACTAAGGATTTAAAATAAATAAATAAATTATGGAAATAAAATTTTTACCGTTTTTACTTATTAAATAAATCCTCATTCCCAAAATGATAAATAAAAAAAAAAAGGCCTCTCAAGAATTATACCTAGAGAAATAACAATTTTCCTACAATTGAAATAAAATTATTAAATTAAAAAAATCAGTTAGTGTTGAGCGTTTTTTTGGCCAAACCACATATCTATTTTTGCAAATTTGAAAGCCACGTCATTGTCCAGTCAGCAAGAAAAAGTCAAACTTAACGATCAAAGTCAAACTTAATGGTCAAATGGTATTTTTGCACCTAATTTGTAACCACATGTGCACTTTTATACATTAAAAAAAAATATTTGGTGTTGAGCGTTCCTCAAGCTAAAGTATATGTGTATGTTTGCACTTTAACCCATTTAATAATGTATAACGTATGATATGATTAAATAACTTATTTAGTTTTCTTAATCTCTTTGAAAAAAAATCAATTAAGTTTTATATTTATAATCAGGCAGTAGTTAGTACCCCTCGACTACTTATTATAAGTCACCTTCTAGAAGGATTATATGGTCTTTATTTCAAGCCTATTGCATTTTTTTTCAATATTGCCCCTATTTAAGTTTGAAATCAATTAAGTTTGAAATTGCTTAAATCCATCCCACCGACGATATAATATTACGTACCAATCAATATGTGGACGGCTGAACCATCTATAAAGACAAAAAGCAGGCTGGAGTGAGTATGACTAGTCGCAACAACCATTAAAGATCCCTCGTCATCTTGGGTGTGCATGGCAATTATTCTGTTTCTACTGTTTCTGAGATGAAACAGTTTTTTCTAATTTTGTGTCTTGGAAGAGTTCTGAGAATCAGAATTACGTTTGTTAACGCATTTAATTTTTAGTCTGAGAATCAGAATTACGTTTGTTAACACAACTTTTTTTTTTTATTCCGAGAATCAAAATATGTTTGTTAACCCATTTTATTTTTATCCTGAGAATTAAAATTACCTAATACAATACAAATCTATTTCTTCATTTTTTGTTTACAAATTTCATCAACTGTGTAAAATAATAAATTGTAATTTAAAAGTTGTATTATTATTATTATAAATACAACTGTGTTTTAAAAGTTGTATATATAACGCATTAATATTTTTTGTTCATGGATTGGGGGAAAATTTTATAAATTTAAAAGAGAGAGTAGATTGGAACCTCATATTTAAAACTAATGTAAACAACCCAACGAAAAGAGCATTTCCAAGACTTCCAAAATTGTGGAATTAAATTTTTAGGAAAGAAATGAAGAAAGTGGTTTAGGAGAAGCCCTCTCAAAAAGCTGCAAATATTCTTATCCTCCTTTGTTCTCTCGGAGTGTTACCCTGCACACCCCTTGCGACCTAAGGCATATGGTATAAAAGTTTTTGAGAAAATTGCAATAAAGTCTCACATTAAAGGAAAAACGATAAAAAATCTCTTGAAACTTCAATTTGCAATAAAGTCTAATGAGACATTTGGGTAATATAATCTAAATATAAAATGACTAAAATACCCTTGATGAATTTGACAAGGCTTGGGGTAATATAATCAAATTAATTTAGAGTATTTTGGCTTTTTAATAATTAAATTAAATTACCTAAATGTCTCATGAGACTTTGCTGCAAATTGAAGATTTTAATAAACATTTAGATCTTATTTTCGTTAATTTCGGCCTACTGTACAATTTTCGATTGTGAGTTCAATCTTGTACACTAGCTTTTTATTATTACTGCCTATACCTCTAAATATATTTTTAAAAAATAATAAAGAGGCCCAGCGCTTCTAACATTTTCTTCTTGCTTGTTGCTCACATTGACAAAAATCAGTACTATATTGTATGGGATAAAATTTTCGTTATACACTTAATTTGGGGTTAATATTATAATTAGTCTTTATAGTTTCAAAGTATTTTGGTTTGATCCCTATAATTTCAAATAGCTAGTTTTGGTTCATATAGTGTCATAAATATTTGTGGTCTGAGTTTAAATATATGAACAAAAACTTAAATTTGTTAAAAGTATAGGGACTAATATTTAAATTAAGATCAAATTTTTATGAAACGATAAGGGTCAAAACCAACATTTTGAAACTATAGTGACAAATGCAAAATTTACTCAAACTATACAGACTAATAATAATACTATTAATCTTTTAACTTCGATAGGTAAACCACTTTTTCTTTTCTTTCTTTCTTTTTTTTTTCTTTTTTGATAAAATGGTCAACTACAGTGACTAGCGCCAAAATTTAATCAAACTATAAATACTAACAACACTCTTAACCTTATAACTTATATAGTAAACCACTTTTTGTTTTTTGATAAAATGATCAATTATATATAAGTAAAAAGGATTACACATCCTAAGTTAAAAGAATAGGGTTTAGAGAATGGGGAGTTAATGGTACATCAGTTTTAAATTAAGAGTTACTAAAAAAAGATAATAGTATAAGTGAAACCAAACACCTCTTCATTGATCTAAGAAGAGAATTTGGAAGCAACTTTCCTCCATCATAAATACAATAATCAAAATAGGGAGAGTCAGTAATGGTTGGACGTTAGCTTTTACTTCTGCCTTTGCTTCTTTTTTTCCCCCTTAGATAATGTGCATTAATTTTAAATTCTTGATATGTCCCTCACAAATACGCGCGTTGTATGCATGTCAATTAGATTAATTGGTTGGTATACATTTTAATACACACACATATAACATAATATTTAATAAGTAATAACCAAACTTATCTATCTATCGGAAATAAAGGCTATGAAATTAAAGAAGCCAAGTTTGAAGTGTGTAATGAAACATTACAATCACAAGTACATGAACAGAACAGGTAATAAAAACCGCAATGGTTGAGGTAGACCCGGTATGGTCCCTAACCCTCTATCCGGTCCTCAATATAAAACTATGTTGATTTTTTTAGTGAAATTAAGAAAGCTAAATATGTTACCTATTAGATAATCATAGTATATATTGTATTTCATTATATTATACATTAATTTATTGTTCGCTCAAGTTAGTTTGGAGAAAAAATAATAATTAGTTTAATTTCTTGATAATATTTAAATTTAAGTTTAATAAAAATAATTATTTATATGACTAATTTAAATTAAGGGTTAATGTGCAATTTCGCCAACGAACTATTGACTCATGAGCAATTTCGCCAATAAACTCTCTAGTGGACCAAAAATACCAACAAACTTTTAAAAACGTAAAATCTACATAACGTCGTTAATTTTTGCCTTCATGCAAAAATCGCAGAATAGGACCCAAATGTTTATAAAACTATATTTAAACAAAAAAAAATTATTTTAGTCCCTCCACGTACTTTATATAGAGGGACTAAAGTGAAAATTATAAAAAAAATTTTGGGGCAGCAAGATAATTTTCTAAAACTTTAGGTTATTTTCTGTAATTTTTTGGGGGCCATCCCTACCCCTCAAAATCCACCGCTAGTTACCTTCCTTTTTTTTTCGTCGTTAGCTTGGCCTGTGGCTAGGGGTGAGCAAATCAAGACCGAAACCGAGAACCGAATCGAACCGAAGCCTATTCAGTTTTTTCGGTTTTTGGGTTCAGTTCGGTTTTTAAAATTTGCCTTATTTCAGTTTTCGGTTTTTATGTATTTATTTCGGTTAAAACCGAAAACCGAATTGTATGCGTGAAACGACGTCATTTAGCTTCAAGATATCCCAATAATAAGCCTCAACACGTCAGACCCAACCCAAGCCCAAATACCCAAATGGCCCAACCCTAAAAAATTCCCCCATCTTCGAGCAAAAACAAAAATCCCTACATGATCCAGTTCTTCTTTTTGATCGAAACTTAGACACTCAAAGCTCAGATTCAGTCTCTCATTCTCATCTCAGTCTCTCATTCTCGGTCACTCTCAATCTCAAACCCTCGCCCCCTTGACCTCGACGGAAAAACTCTCCTTCAAGGCTTCAAGCATCCCTCACCGGCTTTGCTAGTCACGACTCACGACCTCGCGAGTTAGCTTCCAACTTCCCCAAGCATAGATCCTGTGGTCGACAGAGTCACAGATCCAATGAGTAGTTCATTGGATCTGGTCTAGAACTTAGGATTATTGGGTTTTTACTTCAATTTGTCAATGTTGGTGTTATTGTGTTTCTCTTTTCAAATCCTTTTTTGTGTAAACTCTCAAATCCAAATCCAGGATTGATTCTTGAAAACCATTTCTTCTCCGTTCTCAGTCATAGCTGCCGCCCAAGCTCCATTCTGTGCTCCTTTTTGAGCTTTTGGTTCGCCACCGAATTGTCGTTCCTGCTTTATGCTATTTGTGTGTTTATTTGTTGTAAGTTCAGAATATTCTTCACATATTTGTGTTCACTGCTGTTTAGAGTTTCGTGCTCTGCTGCTACTTGTGTGTTTAGTTTCCTTTTTTCGATTCCTCTTGCAGATCATCACTCAGCCGCTAATCTCCATTCCTGTGTTGATGCGCTATTCTTTAACAACTTCTTTTTGGTTTGGTCTCTCATCCATTATTTTATTTAATTACTCTGATTTTCTTCCATGAACTTTCACTTGTTTTACGATTACATATTTATATTTGATATTATTAGATAAAAGTGTTTAGAAAATTTATCTATTATTTTTTCAAGTACTATTTATGAGTGTTTAGCAAATTTTGGTTTCTCATCCTTCCATGTAAACACGAGTCTTGAAATCTCTCCCTTTCTCATTTATGTTTTTTTCACCAAAAACCGAATTAACCTAACAATCAAACCGAAATATTTCGGTTTTTTCGGTTCGGTTATTTCGGTTCTTCGGTTTCGGTTGTTAAAAATGCATACATTTCAGTTCTCGGTTTTTTCGGTTTTTACCGAACACCAAACCAAAAAACCGAATGCTCAGGCCTACCTATGGCCTATTAAGGAGGCCTGTAATTTTAAAAATTTTGTAAGCAGCCTAACAAACTACAGGCCTTACCTCAAAACAAGTCTACTTCAAACAGAGTGAAAACAGACTGACTTTAAACAGGCCGAAAACAAACCTACATCTAACAGCTTGTTTGAAGCAGGTCAATTTTTGGCTTGTTTAAAATAATTATGTTTTCGCCCTGTTTGAAGTAGACTTGTTTTGAGGTGAGGCCTTTGGTTTGTTAGGCTGATTACAAAATTTTTAAAATTACAGACATTCTTAATAGGCCACAGGCCATATCAGGCTAAGGTATAAAAAAAAGCCTGTAACCAAGGACAAATTTTGGAGGTAAGGATAACCCCACAAAAATTATAGAAAAGAACCAAAAATTTTAGAAAATTATGTTCCGACCCAAAATTTTTTTATAATTTTCACTTTAGTCCCTCTTGGAGGGACTAAAATAAAAAAATTTTAAATTTTTTGGGGCTTAAATATAGTTTCATAAACATCTAGGTCCTATTCTGTAATTTTTGCATGAAGGAGAAACCGGACGTTAGGCTCAATTAACGACATTGTGCAAATTTTACGTTTTTAAAAGTTTGTTTGTATTTTTGGTCTACTGGAGAGTTTATTGGCGAAATTGCTCCTGAGCCAATAGTTCGTTGGCGAAATTGCATCTTAACCCTTAAATTAAAATATATTAATATAAAAATACAACAATAAGTCTTACCTACTAGATTGAGTCGACTATATACATCACTTGACTACTTCATTTTACTCTATCGACAATCAAGTTTTTGTTATGAATATACTTATTATGTGGATGTCCATTGACCCATAATCTCCAAATACAGGATGACATGGTATATACGCATAGTAATTTACTATTTGCATCCTTCTATAAATAGAAGTCTCCTGTAACTATTCAATGACTGGAAGGAATCCATTTCATCTCTCTAGAATTTTCTCCGACTTCTCTCTAGAATTTCTTCAGTTTCATAACACGTTATCAGCACGATTGCTGATATCTTCTTCCTCTCATCCCGTAGATTTGCAGATTTCCAGTTTCTAGACGAGCTTCTTCTTCGGATGGGTGCCAGGGATTTGTTCCTTCTTTTTCTCTACCTCTCATTTTTTTTTCAGATCTGCGTTTTCTTCTTTAACCATAAAATCCAAAGTTTATGGTTCACGGTTAACCCTGCAACTCCAAACTTTCTCTTTTCTCCAGCTATGGTGCTTGCGTGCGTCATGCTCATAGTCACTATATTCCTGGTTTTCTCCTCATTGTCCATTTTCCAAAGTTCCTCTCTTTCTCCTGCAGCCTGAGGATCTATTAAGTCGCCGACGCCTTCACTGAGCATGTCAGCCCCTACCACTTCCCCATAATCACAGTCACCAAGTACCGTGAGCCATGTTTCTTCAGCAAGCTCATCCCCTTCTTCTTCTTCTTCTCCGGCGTCTCCAGCCCCGACAGGATCATCGGTCTTGACTCTTTTAAGTTTCAGTTGGATCGAGCGTGGCACAGTGTTTCATGAACCGTCTGGGCATGAAGGATTTTTCCATTGGGCGAAAAGCGAGAAAAAAAAAGAGGGGGGAGGGGCTGCCGACGGTGAGAGAAAAAGGAAGAGAGAAAGGAGGGAAAAGAAAAAGAATGAAAAACGAATGATAGGTGAGAGAGAATAGAAAAGTATAAAAAAAAAAAGAGAAAAGGAGAGAGTCACAGTTGAGAGGGAGACAGAGAGAGAGAAAAAAAAAAGTAGAGAAAAAGAAAGATTCTGATGCATGCATGCGCACTCCCATTCATGTTTTTCCAATTCATTATATTATTATTGCTTTATTCTTGGAATATGCTTGCACACTCATATCCATCAATCAACGCTGCTGGTTTTTGTTTACAGGTTTGGCGAAAATTGCACAAGGAGGAGGATCACTGTTTTTGCCGACAAAACAGTGATCTTTAAAAAAAATTATTATTAAAACTGTCGGTAGAAACAGTACCCAAAAAAAAAAAATTCAAACTTTGTCTTTATTATTATTAATTTGACTCTAGATTTAATTCTTTCTTTTAAGTGTTTTAATTTGAGATTTTATTATTGTGACTAACATTTACTTGAGTGTATTTATTTTTATTATTACTAACATTTAATTTTATGCATTTACTTTTATGTTATTTATTTTTATTTATCCTTTATGGTGACAACACTATTTATTAGTGGGCACCATTTATTTATTTTTTCATGGAGGCATACTAGTATCTATTAGTAGGCTCTATTTATTTATTTTATTTAGCGTTTATTTATCTTTTATGATGGTGACACTTTGTGAGCCCCATTTATTTTATTTTAATTCTTTACAGCTTTATTTATCTTTCATGGTAGCAACACTAATATAGTGGGCACCATTTATTTTATTATTTACTACTTCATTTTTCATAGTAGCAACACTAGTATAGTGGGTACCATTTATTTTATTATTTACTGCTTTATTTTTCATAGTGGTAACACTAGTATAGTGGACTCCATTTATTTATAATTTATTTACTACTTTATATCCCCCTTTCCTTTCATATTTTATTTTATTTATTGTTTTATATATATCCCCCTCCCTTTTATTATTTATGGCAACCACACTATTAGTGGATTCCATCTATTTATTTTATTATGCTTATATTTTATTTATCCTGAAGATAAAATGTTAAAGGCCATATGTATCATGGAGATCAAAATTGGCCTGAGAGATATGAGGCATAAATTAGCCTGAAATCATGAGGAGGCATAAATTGGCCTGAAGCCAAAAAGTGGCATAATTGACTTGAAGTCAAGTGATAAATTAGCTTAAAGCTAAGAGACAAGTTGGCCTGAAGCTAAGAAACAAATTATGAAACAAGGTATGATCCATAATTTTGTATGCCATCAGTTGTATAAAGGCCTCAAAATTGTAAATTTGGTATTAAATACCCCATTGTTCATTAGAACAAATTAAAGGGGATTATATGACCACTAGAAAATGGTTGTTCTTTTGAAAGTTTATTATAAAATGGATGTATTCAATTTTCTCCTGAAGTAGCAAGATTGTGAATTCTGAATTAATTTTTCGCATCCATGTGGTCAAACAAAACAGAGTTTTTGTTGTAAGAATTATAAATTTCAAGGCTTGATTCCATTCTCATATGTGAATGGTGTAATGAATGGATCTAATTGTTGACGTGAACAACCTTGGGTATGATTGTGGTTGTAATTGTGATGGTTCAAATTCCCACTTGAAGTGGAGAAAGATTAACGATAAGAACCACAAAAGGGTAAACAAGAGAGTGGTATTGAATTATTATTGAGACCCTGAAGGTCTATATATCAAATATTGAATGATACAAAGAATTTTCAGTTATTATTCTGAAGATAAATAACTGCAGAGAATTATGCCACCTAAGAGTAATAATTTTAAAGGCTAATAGTCATGAAGACTAATTAGCATAGTATGCTCAACAAGAGGTCAATGTTGAGACTATATTTGGTAGTGTAAATTTGAAACTCCAGAAGAGCTATGAGAATATAAATTTGATTTAAGGCTCCGGAAGTTTTGTTATCTGAAGGAACAAAACTATGCATTGATTATGCATTTTATTTTACCAAGTATAAGTACAAAATGAAACTTGTTGAAGTTTTAAAGATATTTGCAGAAATGGATATCAATATATGCTATTGTAAACCTAAAGTTTACAAATAATAATGTAAGGGTTTGTAAATACAAACTAGAAGTTTGCTAGTACAAACCAAATGTTTGCCAATGTAAATTGGAAGTTTACTGTCAATGAGATGTTAAAGAGGCAATGAGCTTCAATGAAAGCATGTTTATATGTAACTCACACTTGAGGGGGAGATTTGTTAAAAGCAAGTGTGAGTTAGAATACAAGTGTGAGTTAATTTTTGAAAAGTTGTATACTTCTCACACAAAGCCTAAAAGATCTCCTAAAATGGATGTAAGTTTATGAGATAGTAAACCAAAAGTTTACTAATTGTTGGCATGACTTGTTTGATCATCCGAGTCATATATATAATAAGATTATGTATTGACATCCATCGAAGAACCAGAAGATTCTTCATGATGTGATGCTTGTTCTCAAATAGAAATAATTATGAGAATATCATTGGTCATTATTGGTAATGGATCTCTGGAAATATATTAAACAGATTTATATGGGCCCATTGCAATTACATGTGAACCTTATAATTGATAGATGCATCTATAAATGTTACATGTGAGATTATTATCCTGCAACTTGGAGTTTGCAGTGATGTTTGCAACCTGAAATTTGCATGTTTGATGTTTGAATAAAAGCGTGCGATTTCCAAATTGATTGATCTAGAAATCATGTATTAAAGCCTCCATAAATTGGTATGAAAACAATGTTTATATACTTGCAGCAATTATATAAGTCAACAAAATTCTCCCAGTAAAATTGGCTTTATGTCAGAAGCCAAATTAATTCCAACTTAGAGGTTTAAATGTGCAACGTTTACTGTTCCACCACGATGCACATAGATAGATATATAAAGAAAGTTGAGATATTGTTTTATCAACATGAGGGGGAGAAATTGAATAGCTGGAAAAGAGAATACATGAAATGCATTATAACCATGAAGTATATATCCTCAAATAAAGAAGGATGAACCAGAAGTTCATCATGTTATGCATTCATGAAATATCTGTCAGATAGAATTACTGACCCTAATGAGATTTGTTCCAGCTGAAAATGCTCCAAATACAAATGTGTTATGCCTGAAGCATGAAAAATTATTTGGTTCCAAATAGTTATATTATGGAGCATATTATAAAGATGATCATATTAAGGAGGTGACATAACTAATTGAAAAAACCTCAAGAGAGGTTCAGGTACCTGAATAATATTGATTAGTTATGTCGAATTGGAAAAATAGAACCGAATAGATGAAGTTGTCGACAATATTTCCGAGTATGATATAATGTTATCAAATGAGGATATAATATGTCATAAGAAGTTGACATAAAGATGATTGGCCAAAAGGATAAAGTGAAATTGAAAATGACACAAATATAATCATATTATGATAGTGATGGACCAGAAGTCCAAAATTTGTGATATATGAATGATTATGTGAAAATAAAGATTTTCACAAAGTTTAATATGATTATGATGTGATATATGATTTTGTGGTGGAGTCAATAATTTTGTATATCTGGCAGTTTATGAAAGAAAAATTATGTATCTGTAAGATATTGTTATAGCCTATGTTATGGCTTACTAAATTATGAAGATTGGATTAGAATCTTCAAATGGATCTAAAAGTGCTAAAAGCACATGTTCCTGAAGGACAAGCTATTATAAAGCACGCCTGAAGCGTTGCAGGTCCATCAGTTTTAAAGATTAAAAAAAAAATCCTCGAAAGAGAAAAGGAGCTCAGAATATAGATGATCAAGTCGAGGATAATTAAGAAAAGCTCCAGAAGAGCCATCTCCTGAAGAGATGTTATCTCCAGAAGAGATGTTATCTCCAGAAGAGATATCTCTAGAAGAGAATATTGTGGTCCTAGAAGAGACCTAGGTATACAATGAACAGTCAGACTAGGCATTTCTATTGTTCCATAATGAACAAATTTTTGATGACAGAATGAAAGATATACACGGAAAGGAATTGAAGCAATGCGGTCATCAGGGGGAGCAAATCAGATGTAATCAAGAGGAGGAGATGATACCCGTTGTACTCTTTTTCCCTTATCTAGGTTTTGTCCCACTGGGTTTTCCTAGAAAGGTTTTTTTAATGAGGCAGCACTCAACAGTGTATCAATGAATGATGTACTCTTTTCTTTAGCTAGATTTTTATTCCATTGGGTTTTTCCTAGTTAAAGTTTTTAATGAGACACATTTATAAATGGACATCCAAAGGGGAGTGTTATGAATATACTTATTATGTGGATGTCCATTGACCCATAATCTCCAAATACAGGATGACATGGTATAAACATATAGTAATTTACTATTTGCATCTTTCTATAAATAAAAGTCTCCTGTAACTATTCAATGACTAGAAGAAATCCATTTCATCTCTCTAGAATTTTCTCCAACTTCTCTCTAGAATTTCTTCAATTTCATAACAGTTTTTAAATAAATTATTAACTAAGAGGTTTTGTTTAATGGTTTCCTTGATTATTATTTTTTTGGGGTCTTTTTCTACCATTATTTCAGAAGACACAATCACCTACGCATTTAATGATATTGTTTATATGCGTTTTGAACTTTTGAACCATATCAAACGATTTTTTGTCATTTTGTTTTTAATAGACGTTATTCTAACTCTTCCTCTGTATATTTCTTATGAATCTTACTTTTTATTGCATGACAATACATGATACATCTACTTGAACATCTTCGACTTAGTTACTCTCACTTTATGTTTTTATTGTCCCTTTAAACCTAGCATTCATTAGTACTGTATTGCATTGCTTGTGGCTTCTCTCCGTTTAAATTAGCCAATCTAGAATATATAATTATCATCTCCACATTTTACCATCTTTTTGTATAATTGATTCTAAATATATGAACTTTGCCAATGGTGGAATGATTTGATTTGATAATGTCCTTCTCCTTAACTCCAATTTAGAGTTAATATCTCTTGGCTCAATCACAATAAATACATCATCAGCAAAAGGTATATTCTTAAGAATTTTTTTCCTTCATGCACAAGCTCACTAAATTAAATAAAAATATAATTTATAATGGGTTTAATTTTCTGCTTTTGCTGCAGAACATTTTTTTTTGCCACATTCACATTAAAGTGAGTGGGTCCTATTATTAAAAAAAATATATATATTAGTGAGACCCACTCATAGTTTTGGTAATTATAACAAATATAATAAAAATAGAAACATTAAACCCATTATATATAAACTACAGTATAAATAAGAATATTTTTATTGAAATTGAAATGATGAAATAAATAATGGTTTTTTTTATATATAAAAATAAATAATGGTTATCCAGTATACAAAGTAAAACAAATGTTTTGCTTTCACCAAAAAAAAAAAATTGTTTTGCACCGCCCCAAGCCCAAATAATGGTTAGGTGCACCGATCACGATATCACTTGACGGGAGATGCTTCCAACGAGTACATTGTATTAATTGAACTGTATATGGAACACAATACCCAATGTTGCTTTATGGGCGATTGTTTTTCTATAAATAACACACCCCTCGTACTCTTGAGATCATCCACTGATTTCGACCAAAAAAAAAAAGATCATCCACTGATCCAAGTGGCCCCATTTCTCTTCTTCAACTACTCTTCTCTCTTCCTTCCCTTCCTTGCTACTCCAAAACTCAAAAAATTCAATTATAATCTTGTTGTTACCCTTTTCTTCTCCAAAATAACAGTAACTTCACATTAAGACTCAGATTATTCCTTATTTACATAATAATCTCACTCGCATTGGACTTGGGCGCTCTAATCCACCTTGGGCGGACTAGGTATATTTTAACAATTATATTTACACGTTATGTTTCTTAAAATAGATGAAAATGTAAGAGAAACTATGTTGAGTGAATGTCTCTGCCTGTGAATTTTTTATTGAAGAGTTTGTAGTTTGAATAGCTAGAGAAGAAGAAAGCAAATAGAGATGGACTTAACACCCAAGAAGGCACAACCCATGCTTGAAGGAGATGGTGGAGCTTACTACACATGGTCAACTTCTCAAGTTCCTCTTCTTTCTAAGAATAATGTTGCTGCTGGTTGCCTTAAGCTCAAACCTCGAGGCTTTGCTCTTCCTCACTATTCTGATTCTTCTAAAATTGGCTATGTTCATCAAGGTAGGTCCAACAAATAGAGATGGACTTAACACCCAAGAAGGCACAACCCATGCTTGAAGGAGATGGTGGAGCTTACTACACATGGTCAACTTCTCAAGTTCCTCTTCTTTCTAAGAATAATGTTGCTGCTGGTTGCCTTAAGCTCAAACCTCGAGGCTTTGCTCTTCCTCACTATTCTGATTCTTCTAAAATTGGCTATGTTCATCAAGGTAGGTCCAACAAATTCCCACAACACACACACTCTCTCTCTGTCCGGTCTTAAATAAAAGACCCAGTCGACATTTTTTTTAGAGTGACTGAAAAAGCTAATTTAATCAAATCATATGTTATGCATCATCAAATTATAATCGTTCATCCCCTATATCAATATCTTAACCATAAGTTTCTTCAACGCAGGAAATGATGGCGTAGTTGGGATGGTGCTCCCAAACTCAGATAAAGAGGTCGTTTTGAAGCTGAAGAAAGGAGATGTAATCCCAGTACCAATAGGAGCAGTATCATGGTGGTTCAATAATGGAGAATCTGAACTAATCATAGTGTTTTTGGGTGAAACATCTCAAGCTCATGTTCCTGGTCAATTCACCTACTTCCTTCTCACTGGAACTCAAGGTGTTATGGGAGGCTTTTCCTCTGAGGTCACAACCAAATCTTACAATTTGACCATCAATGAAGCAAACAAACTCACAAAAAGCCAACAAGAACCTTTCTTCCTTAGGTTTGAAAAAGGCCAAGACAAAATACTAGAACCTGATATGGACAAGACCAAAAACATGGCGTACAATATTGATGCTGCAAACCCAGACCATGGGCTGGTAAAAAATGGAGGGTTGGTCAAAACTTTGACTGAGTCGGAGTTCCCTTTTGTTGGAGATGTTGGGCTGAGTGTGATGAGAGTGAAGCTTGAAGCTAATACCATTAAGGCACCATTTTTCCTAATGAACCCAGCAATTCAAGCGATTTATGTTGCTAGATGAAGTGGCAAGATTGAGATTGTGGGGTTGAATGGGAAATCAGTGTTGAATTCTCAAGTTGAAGCTGGTCATTTAGTTGTTGTGCCTAAGTTTTTTGTGAGTGCAGAGATTGCTGGTGAAGATGGAATGGAGCTCTACTCTATCTTCACCACAAAAAGGTAATTAATTAACTTGTATATATTTGAAAATTTCTTGATCAAATCAAGGGTTATGTGAATAGTACAGTTGATTCTTCATGTTTTTTTGTTGATTACTTGCAGGCCTGCGTTTGAAGAGTTAGCCGGGAAGCCATCAGTATGGGAGGCCTTGTCTCCTCAAGTGCTAGAAGTGGCTCTTAATGTGGATCCTAATTTTGTGAAATCCTTCTTGTCCAACTTCGACCACACCACAAATATTATTCCTCCTTATAATTAATCTATAGTTATGTCTTAATTTCCTTACTGCTCTTTAAAGAAAATTAGACAAGGGTGATTCTTTGTGGGTTTCTGTAAAAGTTATAATGTAAGTTCACTCAAAGTGTATTTGAGTAAATAAAGTTATAATGTAGTAGTTATCACAAAATAACTGTTATAAAATATGGCGCCAATTTTGTAGCAACTTTCTAACCGTTACAAAATGTTCACACAATCCGTTATATCGATCTCATTTTATAGCGGTAACCTAAAACCACTACAAGTACAACAGTTGTATTATATGAGTAAAGATTTTAAAAAACCACTACAAAACAATTTGTAATAGTGCATTTTGTAGTGGTTCTTTGAATCACTACTACCCTTGTTTGTAGCGGTGTACACAATTTTAACAAAAAAAATAGCCTCACAATTGCGATGGACATTTTTTGAAAAAAAAAAAATCATGCCAAGTTGGGAGTACCAATGAAGTGGACGAGATAGAAGATTGAACCAGAGAGAAGTCTCCAAAAACTACTCCCTCTACCTAAATGGTTTTAAATCAACAGGAATGGAAGATCTCACGGTTCATAAGATGATTTGGAAGATAAGTTGTTGTTTGTTGCAAGAAAGTTTAAAGGGAAAGTGAGGCTTTTGGCATTTTGAATGTAAAACTGGGATGTAAAGATTGGTCTTGCTAGAAAGAAGAGGACCCGGGAATGCCTTGTCATGTGCAAACGGAAAAAGGTGTTCTTTTTTCCAATAGTCAATGGTTAAAAGGTTTTCCCTCTGGCCTTTATTATAAGGTACTAACTACCCATAATTTTTAGTTTTTCTTATAAGACACCAACTACATTTAACTAATTTATTTATTACTATTTTCCTATTATGTCATTACTTTAACAAACTCTTTAAATCTACATCATTAAAGTAGGGATAAAGTTGGAAACTTTTATTAATTTTAGGCTCATTTAATGACTTAACTTTCATTTCTTGGTTTGTGAGAAAAGATAGTTGGTGCTTTATAATAAGGACCAGAGGGAGTACTAGAAAGAGATAAGGTTGTGGGAAAAAATCCAATGGAAATCGGTAAAGATAAGGTTGTCGGAAAAAAACTAATGGAAACCCAAAATGTTTGAATTTTAAACCCATCTCAAATACAACTTGTGATATTTTGTTAAGATGAATATTTCATTATTAGTGATAATGGATTCAAGTGTGATTAGATTAGGTAATATATGATACTATAATATCAATTTATAAAGAAAATTGTAAAAAACATTTGATAAATATATGATTATTTTGTTCGTAATTCAAAGTATTGAAATGATATATACTATTTGACATTTTGGATGATATGATGAGAAATTAAATTATTTTTTACTTTTGTACACCTCATTGGTCTAGACCTTGGACTCGTTTGGGATAGCTTTAATAAAAGTGATTTTTGTTTCTGATGGGCTTTTCTTAATGGACTTATTTTTTGATGAATTTTTTTCGATGTGATTTGTGTTTGGAATAGTGGTAGCAAAAATGACTTTTGTTTCTAATGGACACTTGTTTGACATAGCTTTTAAAAAGATAGATGGAATGAAAAATGACAAAAAATGACATGAATCAAATGTTAAAAATTATGAAATAAAAAAGAAGTGTATATCATAAACATAGGAGTTCCATTGCAAATTAAGGAATTAGAAAAAAATTATTAATAATTATTAGGGCTTCCACAGCAACCATTCAAATAAAATATATATATATATATATATATATATATATATATTATGAAATAAACAATACTGGATGATTGATTAAAAAAAATGTATATGAAAAAATATGTATAGTAGTAATCCTAAAAAATTATACATAAATAAAGCAAAATATGAATAACAATGTTGCCAATAAAATGAACAAAAAAGCACAAAAATCTGAAATATGTTATCCACCAAGTAATTATAGAATGAACAAAGCAATTTTTCTAACTCTTCTAATATCTTGAATTTATGAGCAACTGCACGAGGGACCACAAAACAGAGACCACCAGTATAGGACACCAGACGATAAAGCATCCACACAGCAATACGACACTCTGTGAAATTTTAGCCCTTGAGAAGTCCATCTTTGGATGCTACAATACATTATTAGAGGCACGCATTACTAAAAGATTAATTCAATTATGAAAACCATATGACTTGATTTGAATCAGGTGCTCACCTCCGCCATATATTTTTTGAAAAGTTCCTGTTTTGGGAGCTCTTCACTGGTTGGGAGACCCATAGACTTGTGCCTTTGATCAAACTGTACAAGAGAATTATTGATCAATAAACTTTACAATATTGTACGACTTATAAGTACCAGGTCCTATAACATCAAAAATCAAAAAAGCATACTGAACAACAGATATGACATTCTATCTAGAGGGCCCAAGGCTGCACTTGGCAATGAGTGTTAGACCTGACTGTCACCCAAGAGGGGGTGAATTGGGTGTCTAAAAAAAAAAATGTTTGATAACTTTGAAAATCTTTTCGCAATTTATTGAAATCAATTCGTATGAAAATAATAAGCTATAGAGCACTTGTAAGACATTCAAGTATATATGCTAGGAAGATAAGAGTTTAGGGAAAAGAATATGCAAACTATAATTTATCCTGGTTTGGCCGAATCCTTGACCTACGTCCAGTCCCCAAGCTCTATTTGAGATTTCAACCCACTATCTTCTTGTTTAATCCAAGCATAAGAGAAGCCTTTACAACCCACAAGTTTACCCAGGCACTTGTGAAGCCAAATCTCTAACTGAAATACTCCCCCTCACATACTGTAAGGATATAATCAGTTTCCCACTCAAGATTACCCAATCTTGAGTAACTCTCAAATAGAATGATTACAATAAATCTTCTCTTTCCGAAGTGGATAAGATAAACACTGAAGTACATGACAAATAATCTCACTCTCTAAGGTAATTATACAATCATTGAGATATTCGGAGAGTAAGTGCTATGAATGTCAGAGTAGGCATTTTGACGATGCAGCCGTAGTCTCATGTCTCTCATCTATCCTTTTATTTTAAATGAAGCTTCTTTTATAGTTGATGAAGAGCATTTGACTGTTAAGCATTCTTCCAGTAAAATATGACCGTTGGATGTCCGTTGGAAGTAGCCGTTGAAATATAGCCGTTAGACTTGTCGTTACTTGTTTCATCAAGTTCTTTGTTGGATTCATCAGTTTCATCTCCTACTCAGCTTCGTTGATATCCGTTGATTTGCCAAGTTAGTCATAGGAATGACAATAACAAAAATGACTTTTGTTTGCTCAGAGATTGGTTGCTATGATGGTGCTTAGTTTCTGCAATCTCATTTCAAGTCTCTGACACAAAATTGCTTTATGATGCTTTTTGGTTAATACTTCATCTTAATGCCTGAAATCACTAGCAAATAGGTTAAAAGCATCTTATAAATGATTATTAATGATTCTGGAAAGTATCAGGTAAAGATCAGATCATTTGGAAGGTTACAGTCTACGATTCGCGATTTCTATTCGCAGGAAACTCTAGTTCTTAGGTAAAGAACTCTAGTTCCATGTTTTGCGCACAAACTGATTTATGAAGGAACTCGAGTTTTTAAACCGGAACTCTAGTCATGAACTCTAGTTCTTAAATAAGAACTCTAGTTCTTAGTCTTTCGAAAGAAACCCAGATGTTTTCCAAAGTGAAGAACTCTAGTTCTTTCTCAAGAACTTTAGTTCTTGAATAAGAACTCTAGTTCTTGTGATTTCGAAAGAGACACAGCTATTTTCCAAAATGAAGAACTCTAGTTCTCAAACTAAAACTCTAGTTATGAACTCTAGTTCTTGTTCAAGAACTCTAGTTCTTGAGTTTCTTGAAGAATTTTGAATGAGCCAATTTCGCGAACTCGAGTTCTTAGACCAAGAACTCTAGTTCTTGAATCTTCAATAATGAAGAACTCTAGTTCTTGACTAATGAACTCTAGTTCTCAAACTCTCTTTTGTTGTTCGAAGAATTCCAGTGAGACACAACTCGCGAACTCGAGTTCTTATACCAAGAACTCTAGTTCTTAAGGACTTTGTTCGATGATAAAAGGAAGAACTAGAGTTTTCAAACAAGAACTCTAGTTCCAAACTCTAGTTCATTACCCGAGAACTCTAGTTCTCATAACCCTTTCTGATTTTTGAAAGATTTGTGCGATGCAAAGGCCGCGAACTCGAGTTCTACTATCAAGAACTCAAGTTCTCAATTTGACAGATTGAGAACTGATCTATTAAACTTCTCAGAACTTGAGTTTTAAAATATGAAATCAATTTTGTCATTTTGAATGAGGCTGAAAACATAAGTTCTTTGAGACAAAGACAAACATAAGAACTTGAGAACATTGGAGATTCCAGTAGGCATAACGTCTTTGATATAGCTTCAAATTTGACAAACCACCCATGCTCATAAAACTAATCAAGTATTCTTTTCAATGCAAGAAGAATCAGCTCCAAAGTCATTGTATGTTGAGGACTATGATCAGATTAATAAAAGTTGTTCTTGAACCAACGTTTTTGCATAATCCTGAACAGACTCTCAACTTCCAAAACTCATATCTCTCTCATTTGATCTTTGTTTTCTGTGATCTTTATGTTTTTGGAAAGGTATATGAGTCTAGTTTCATATGCCACCGATTTCAGCTCATTACGATTTGTATTTTATGAGATATGCTCAAATTACCGAACCTCGCTCTGCTGTGTGACGGTGACAGAAGGTGAAACTTTTGAAATTCATAGCTCTCTCATCTGATCTTCTTTAGACTTGAAATTTTGTCAAGATGACGCATTGGATGTCTAGTTTCATCCAAAATTGGTTTCACCTTAATACGATCTCTGGTTTGGGAGATATTGTCAAATTACCAGAGGTCGCCCAGGCTGAACGTGGAACAGTGGTGAACAGAGTAGGTTGAATAATCACGAACTCGAGTTCTTAAGTGAGAACTCGAGTTCTGAACTTGAGTTCTAAAAAATGAACTCTAGTTTTTCCCTAAGAACTCTAGTTCTTAAGTGAGAACTCTAGTTCTCATGCATATTTTTCTGGAAACTCGATTTTGCTCATTTTAACTCCAAATTGAGTCATTCCAACTTCCATTTGATCGTAGAGACTTCCAGTATCATATATAAGAACTTGAAAGTTGATAGTCCCATTATAATACGCAAGTTCTTATTTCTTTCTTCTCTTTTCTTTATCATTCTCCATATGAACAAATCCTTTTTGCTAATGCTCTTGCTAAAGGCATCTACATATGACATCATCAAAACTAATCATAACCAACAATGAGTAATTTAATATTTCATTAATGGGTGTGACTGGATGACAATTATAGCCATATTTGGACCAAAACAAAGAGAAAGTGTCAGGCTTTTTATAATGAATTGTCTCTTTAGCAGGCTGCGTATTTTGCAGTGATTTAAAAGACTATACAAAAAGAAATATGATATTGGTGGTCTGACACTGAATAAGTTATTGAAGAACTATCTAGGACAGGTTTCACACTTCTTTATTTCTGTTGATTCTAAACAATGGAGTGAATATCAAAAAACAACAGCATGATGTATTTTCTGTTTAGCTATTAAAATTTAAAAATGAATTAAATTACTACTTCCAAGTTTAGGTGTTTCTAATCAAGTCAATGTTAATAGATTCTCCCCATCGATAAGTACACACACACTCACGGGATAAAACTTCAAACCCAACTACTATCAATCTATTTCTATTTCATGTAAATAATGTCAGACTAAGTTTTTATAAATTACAGAAAATAATTTAAATTGGCCATCACTAAGAAGGCCATACAAGATGTGCCATAATTATCTTCACTCACTCATGAACTAGTTCAAGTCAATATCGTTTTCCAAATTTATAGGACGCTTGAAATCGAATTTTGTCCAAGTTTTAGCCACACCAAGTCGGCAAATGAACACAAGTAATAACTTGAAACCATATGAACAGTTGCAAAATACTTAAGATCTAATCGGCAGACTTGATAATCATAAGTGGCACTGCTTTGCCTATTGATAATTCTATAAAATAAAGAGAAACCTACTTACTTTGAAACTTGATGTCAATTCGGCTATCAATGAGTTCATTGCTACGCAGTACCTCACCAAGACCGCCTCATTTATGTGCAAGGTTATCAGATGGGTGACAAAATGGAAGGCTGTAGTAGTTGTATGTTTCTCGCGTACTGTTATAAGGGCCAACTTTGTTCACCCAAAGGGTAACCGGTTCTCCTTGCTGATACTGCAACAAAATTAAATCCAAGCTTTGAAACATAAATCTACAGATCAAGGAAAATTAAAAGTGAAGATAGGCATTCTAACCGTGCAATCAACAGATACTTCAAAAGCATTGGATTCAAGCTTTAAACAGAAATCTACTGACCAAATTCCCAGTTTAAATCAAAATTGAAGATTGAAGTGTAAGTCTGAGTGCACTGAAATCCAACTATTGGAGCAGTCAAGGTATTAAACAACACTGACTTATCTGTCCAGTTTAATTTGAGCTTATGCCTTCCAGTACGAATCTATCCCTGTTGCCTCACACCTCAAACCTCTATCGTTAGATGTCTTAAACCAACATTCATGTCTGTTAGAGTTAACAAAATATTTAAAACAATAGACACCAGTCTAGCTGTTCAGAGACTTTTAACTAGATTACTAGGTACATGAACGATAAACCACTAATTTGAAAGAACTGCCGCATAGTTTATGGGCCACCAGCATTGTTCTATATCTAGTTATCCGAAATTTTCCATTTGCTTCCATATTATATAATGCCAAATTCAAAACACATTAGTGTAAATTCCCATCAGAAGATGAAAATACCGCAACTTATTTTTTAAAAAAACAGACCCGAGATCACTAGTTGACCATAATATGGGGAAAAAGTGAAATTGAATTTAATATATAGGAACAATGAATCATGTCTAACCATCTACATTGTACAGATGCCAAAATGATTACAACTGCATAATCAAATTCAAAGCTCGCTGAAGATCTAACGCCAAAATGCCCGACCATTGCACACAATACACAATATCCCTCAGCTGAGAAAAACCAAGGAAAACAATGTGAATTTACTAAATCAAATTCCAAAGCGAGATCATCACCCAAAACACCGAATGTAATAGCTGGAAGCCGCACTCACTGGGAGATCTAATCCCAATTCAAAAATCAAAAGTAAGCAAAAACCAGATCCACGAGGCGAAATCGGAAAGAAATGAAAAAAAAGGGAGCACAGAGAATGAATAGTCATGGGAAGGGTTTGAAAAGGAACAATAGATAAGGAAGGCGGAAGTTACCTGTGATCTGACTCTGAAGCAAACGCCAGAGAGACAAGCAGAGACGAGAGACGAAGATGACTGGTGGAGAGACGAGAGACGGAGCTCGAGAGATGGAGAGCTGAAGTGAAGTGAAGTAGTGTATTAGGACTAGGAATCCCAAAATTTTTGTGACGGAATTTTTGTTCGCGGCAAAAAATTTGGGATTCTTGGACTTTTAAATCACCCAGTATCACATTTTTGTAATAGAATTTCTTTTCCATTGCGACAGAAAATGAATTTCATTATAAAGATTTGGGGATTCCTGAACTTTTAAATCACCCCCAATGTCAAATTTTTGTGAAGGAATTCCTTTTCCATCGTAAATTTGCTATGGAAAATGAATTCTATCACAAATTTAGGGATTCTTGGACTTTTAAACCACCCTAGTGTCAAATTTTTGCGACAGAATTCTTTTTCCGTCGTAATTTGTGATAGAAAATGAATTCCATCACAAAATTTTGGGGATTCCTAGACTTTTAAATCACTCGTGTCAAATTTTTGCGATGGATTACTATTTTGCGACGGATATTTGTTTCCATCACAAATTTTTGCAACAGATTTTTTTTTTCCGTTGCAAATTACAATGGATTTTTTCCCTCACAAATTCCGTCACTATTTTAATATTTTCTAGTAGTGGTATTTCACCCATAAGAAAGAGAACACAAGTTTGAATTCTGAGAAGCATACTTATTAGAAAAGGTAAAAACCTTTTACGCTCTAAATCTTAAAAAGGGAAAACTCTTACATTGTACCCAAAAAAAAATTGTTGTGCTTTGACTTTTCAAAGGTAGAGCACGTGTAAAAATGGGAACCTGTTTCTTATCAAGCACTTTGCAAAATCTAATCCTATGTAAACTGTTTAGATTTGATCTTGAATGGTCCAAATGATGATTTTTTTCAAATAAAAATCAGTTTTAAAAAAATTAGTTAAGAGATTATCTTTATTTTAGATCTTATATCAATTAAAATAATTTTTTAAAAAAGGTATGAAAATTTAAAATATCAAATATAGACTGTCAAATCAAATTGGACAATCCAAATTTGATTAGCTCTCCTTACTACACACTTTGATAATTGGAAATTGACTTCTCTTATTTTACCTTACTCTCTTTTTCTCCTTCCTTTACCGTTCTCCTCAAATCAGATTGGACAA
The DNA here is from genome assembly GCA_037074495.1 of Acacia confusa. Lineage (NCBI taxonomy): Eukaryota > Viridiplantae > Streptophyta > Magnoliopsida > Fabales > Fabaceae > Acacia > Acacia confusa. The sequence continues at coordinate 5,267,599 of CM073504.1, read as the reverse complement.
TCCAAATGTGAGCTTCTCTCCATTGAGCCTTTTGTCTATTCCGCCTCCATTGCGGGCAAATAGCATGTGTTTGGAGCATTTGGTGAAACGAACAATAGGTGGTGTCACTACAAAACAACACGATTATCATCGACAGAAGTTCATCGATAATATGACTTCCGAGTGAAATTATCGATAAAATTATGTCAAACCAATATTAGTGGCAGAAAAACCATGGCAAAGGCTTATTTGGGTGAAATTTCAATCTATCACTAAATTTTCGACGACATTTCTGACAGAATACTTTTGTAAAAAAAAAATTTACTAAATGCCAATGGAACATTTTGTCAGAAATTAGCAACGAAATTCTGAAAAACACGGTTGAACCCAAGAGGGGGGTAAATTGAGTGAAGATAAAATTTTTCGTCGTTTGAAAATCTTTTCGCAATTCGGTAAAATCAGTTCGAATGATAATAAAGAGTAATAAAACTATAGTCAATCCTTCAAACATATATGCTGGAAGTAAAGAGTTAAGGGAAGAGAATTGCAAACAGAGATTTATCCTGGTTCGGTCCAACCTTGACATACGTCCAGTCCTCAAGCTCCACTTGAGATTTCCACTATCTCCTTGTTTAATCAGGTATAAGAGACAAGCCTTTACACCCCACAAGTTTATCCAGGCACCTGTGTGGCCTTTACAATCTCTCTCACAGAGACTCTCCCTTACAACCCAAGGGATACATTCAATTCCCTACTCAAGGTCACCCAACCTTGAGTATCTCTTAGGAAAATATGAATTACAATGTATCTTCTCTCAAATAAGTGATTATGTTGAACACTGAAGTGTATTACAAATGAATTCACTCTCTAAATGATAAACAGAATAAGCATCAGAAAACAGAGTGAGAAGGAGCTTCAGAATTTGACATTATGACAACATAATCTATCCCCATCATCTTCTGCATTTTTTAATATGGCTTTATTTATAGATGAAGATGATCTAAACATTGGAGAATAAAGCCGTTTGAGAGTCCAGCAGATGGAAAACTAGCCGTTAGAAACTTTTTGGATCAGCTGACATCAGAATGATGTTAATAAGTGTTACAAATCATTTGGGTAAGGATCTGGATGATCTAGATCAGAATCAGAATTTTCGCAACAGTGATTTTTCTGATCTGTAGGAGAATACTACAGTATAGCTTTGCATACTTGAGTATTGAGCTTATTTCATTACTTCAGATTTGTCTCTGTTAGTCTGATACTGGAGTATTGCCTTATATACTGCGGTATTGAAGATCTACTAACATTTATTTGCTCTCTGTCTGAGCTATACTCGAGTATTCACTTGTAAACTCGAGTATTCACGTTGTTCAGCACTTTGGTTGCTCTCTGATTTGATATAGCTTCAATTTTGGCAAACCAATTATCCTCATATAGTTCTTTGATTCTTTATTCCACAGCAACAAGAATCAGATCCAAACTCGTTGTGATCTGTCCATTAAGATCTGGTGAATGAAGATTTTTCTTTACCAGCGTTTTTGGAACGTCTTGCTCAACCAGTCAACTTTCGAGGAGCATATCTCTTTGGTATGATCTTCATTTTTGTTGAATCAAGTCTTGATGGAAAGCCTTATGAGTCTTCTTTCCAATGCCACCGATTTCAACTCGTTCCGATTTGTAGATTGTGAGTTACACTGAAAACATTGAAGCTTGGTCTGAAGTGTGGCATGAATATTTGATCCAACTTTCGAATTTCACTACTCTCTCATCTGATCTTTTTTGGGCATGAAACTTTGTCAAGATGACTCATTGGATATCTAGTTTCATACAAACTTGATTTCACCTCAATCCGATGTCTAATTTAGGAGATATCATCGAATTACCAGACCTCGCCCAAAGCTGAACGTTAAACAGAGGTGAACAGAGTTGCTGTTAAGCTCTGATACTCGAGTATTGAAGTGGATGCTCGAGTATTGTCAGGACCAGAGAGCTAGAGGCGCTGAAAACTCCCAATACTGTAGTATATAAGTTCCATACTCGAGTATTGACTCCTATACTCAAGTTTTGACTCTTTGACACCCAAACCGTGGTTTTCCAAACCACAGTTTCCAATATTACAGTTTTCTCATCCAGAATCAAATTTTTGCTTTAAGCTTGTATACTCGAGTTTTGACTTGGAAACTCGAGTTTTCTCTTCCAGAGCTCGATTTTTGTTGTCTTTCACTCTGAATTGCCCCACTCCAACATCCATTTCATCATGGACACTTCCATAATCAATCTTGGGACTTGAATAGTGATATCTTTAGCAAGTTGTTCCATCTTGATCAATATTTCCTCTTCTTTATTTTCTTCTTTTTGAAATCTCCTCTCTCATGATCATTCTCCATAATTTCTTTCTTCTTTTCTCTTGAACCTTCTCCGCACTTATATTTGAGCTGATGTTGACATTCTCATCAATTTCTTTCATCTTCTATCTTCCATTTTGATCAATTTTCATCATTTGTCTTCAACTCATCCTCTTCTTCAATTTCTTCTTGATGAAATCTCTTGATCATTCAACTCTTTCTTTCTTTCAATTCTTCTTAAACATTCTTCACAGATATTTTTGAACTGATCTTGATTGAAGATGTTCTATTCAATGAATTCTTTCTTCTTCAATCTCTTCTCTTCTTTTTCTTCTCTTCCTTTTCCTTATTCTCATCTATATCCTCATCCTCCTTGATCTTCTTCTTGATCATTCTTCATAGATGAACTTCACATTTTTAATTCTACATTAAAATCAAGAATTCATCAATGAAGGAGATAAATATAATATACAAACTTTTTGCTCTTTTCTAACGACATGTATATAAGACATCATCAAAACTTAATCATAACTAACAAATTTGTGGGGAAATCATCCCCATAATAGCAATAGAATTCCGTAGAAAATTGCCCACATATTGTATATGTAATGCCGTGGCAATTTACCCATAGAATTGCAGATGAAATTCTGTGGGTAATTTCCACATATTGGAGGCAGAATGATATGGCAATTTACCCATGAAATTTCAAACATAATTCTATTGGTAATTTTTCTACATAGCATTCTCACTAAAGCTTTTTTAGGCTTTTTTTCTTTTTACGATTTCTAAGGATTAAGTTTTTAAAGACACTTAAAAATTAAAATGTTGAGCAAAATAGCTTGATCATTAAACTTAAAATGTAACAAGTTCAAAGTAACTAAAACATTGAACAAGGAAACATATCATAAGTTCAAAGTTACTAAAACACTAAGAAAAGGCCAAATGTAAGTTCAAAGTCACAACTGTATGGAAACAGTGAAAATATATAACATAAGGAAATCAAAAGTTCTCAAAAATCATTTTTAGCTTCTTTATTTGCATTAGTAGCAGAGGGAGCAACATCATTTGCATGGTTAGAGAGATTAAGTAATTCAATCTCCATTCCTTGCAATGCATACATAATCATTCGGTTTCTTGTTTAAGGTTGGATTGTCTTGTTTGAGGTGTTCAGTCTCTTGTGTGAGATGTCTAATCCTCGTATGCAATTCCTAAACGTTAGAATCCCCCGTTGAGTTAATGGAAGGAGGTGAGGTAGAAGAAACAATTGTCGATTTTCAGTAACCTCTAACCGAAAATTAAGTTCATCCTAATTAGGGATTAGACACTACCTCCCTTAGAACTAACATGTAACACCCCAAAATCTGGGACAAAGAGTTTAGGAATATGATTAAGATGATAAGTCTGCTAAGCCAATAAGAGCCAATAGTCTTAAGATTATTATGAGGAAAAAAATTAAGATAATTATTAAAGATTATTTTGAGGATCTAGAAATATTATGAAGGGATTAATTATGGAAAAATTAGCCTAAATAGTTTTAAAGCTACTTTCTGGAATTTATGGCCTGTTTTCCTGAAAACTCAAGGAAAAACAATTAGAGGATAAGTTTTGGCCTAAAAATTTTGGAGGTGATATTTTAAGGCCTAAAGAAGCTGAGTGAGAAGGGAAAATATAAAAAATCCTTATATTGAATTAAGAATTAATTTGTAATACTTATCCTATATTTGCAACCTAATAAGTAAAGGACCAAATTGTAAATAAAAGTCTTATAGAATATTAAAGGGGAAATTTTCAAAAATATTAGTAATTTAAAAAAAAAATTGTCAAAATGGAGTACTGTGCAAAGTATTTGCCAAAATAGGGCAGTTGGTGGCACCACGTCAGACGATGCCATAAGTGGCGCCACCGGTGAAGTGGCGTCGCCACTTGTTTTTTTTAAAAAAAAAAAATTCTTCTGCCCCAACCAGCGGTTTTAATGGGTGGTAGGTGACAATCCCCTTTTTGCTTTTCCTTCCTGTCTGACTTGTTGGGAAGCATCAAAATTGTGTCTTATCCCATCGTACAGCTCCCTCTTCCCTTCATTTATTTCGATATTTTCAATCCATTAATTCATTATCCCTCTCTTTCATCCGGCGATTCAAGAAGCAAGAAGATATATATATATATATTTCCACTACCTCTGGCTTCTTCTTCACGCCAAACACGTTGACACTCCATTAATTGATTTTTCACATAATCTCTCCTTCATTTAAAAAAGCATGAAGTAATATGTTATATTCTTTTTTTCCTCTCTCAATTCCTTCCTCACGTCTGATCACCATTGGAAACTTACCAAAAAAAATATTTCCTCATTCAATGCACATCTTTCATTAAATGTGAATTGTCATATCCATTAAATCCTTCTCTTCTCAATGTCTATCCTTCTCCTCACGTCGCATTTAATGCTTCAGAATTTCAACCTTTATTTACTCAAACTTGCAGACCAAGCTTGACTCCTAGTTCCGAATTCAAACCTAAAATTTCATCTAACTACTTTCATTTGTAGCTGCAGAAGAAAGTTTTTTTTTAAAAAAAAAAAAAAAACAGGTGGCGTCGTCACCTGTGACGCCACCACGTGGCAACGCCACCTCACCGGTGGCGCCATCTGACGTCACGCCACCAACTGCCATATTTTAGTAAATACTTTGCACAGTACTCCATTTTAATAAATTTTTTGAAAATTACTAATATTTTGACAAATTTCCCATTTTAAAGACAATCAAATGAGATTATTTTGGAGTGAGTCCCACAAGACTCACCCTCCTTCATTCAATAAAAGCATGACAACACATATCCTTCCTTCCTTTAACTCACGCCACCACACCCCTCACCATCTCATGACACATACGCACATACTCCCTCAACACTCCATAGAATCCATTCAGCCAACACCCTCTAATTCCCCATTCTCATTTGTTTGCATTTCGACCAGAAAAAGCAGAGGGTGAGACCGAGAGAATGAGAGCATGAGAAAGGGAGCCGAGAGAGAGAGAATCGGCAATAATGCAAGGAGGAAGAGATCATCAACGCCACATGCAACACTAAAATCTGTCTTAGGTAAGCCCATTAAGTCTCCTCCCATCTTTAGTTTCTGTTGTTGGGGTTAGTTTGGGAGTGAGAAGAGCAATTGAATCTTGATTCCAAAAGAAATAATAATAAGAAGAAGAACTGCATATTAAAGATTAACAATATCTAGAGGTAGATTAAAGTTGGAAATCAGTGTTGCATGTGCTCTGTTTTGGGACAACCGAATCTGTGGCTTCATGTTTCTCCGAAAATCAAGGCTAAAAGAAAGTAAAATTTACTTAATAACATATTGACTCTGTGGTATATGCGTGTGTGGATGCTTAATATGTGGCAGCATGTTGATTAGTTGCTGCTGGGTTGTGTATATTGAATTAGGGGATCCTTCAATCAGGAAAATTGAAGCTTAAATAATGATCTTTGAGGTTGCATGGGTTATTTGGTTTTGTATTTATGATTTCCAATCCTAAACTCCCTGTTTTCGTCAATATGGTGTATGGTTCTCTAATTAAGAAATAAGAAGGAATATAAATAGTTAGAAGTATTTTATATAAGTGTTAATTAGACGATCAAATGGATATGGTGATAGATAGATGACAATGGAAGTACGTTTAGGCAAAATCAGTCATTGCATGTAATTGAATGTCATTGCATGGTGACTGTTTGGTTTTGCGTCAGTTACCGAAAATAAATTTCCTCTGGTTTGCCATGTTATACAATGTTACAAAATAATCATGAATAGGTATCCATTGGTTTGCTACTGTCTGTAAGGGTTAGTTAGCAAATGGAAGTTAGAAAGTTTAGAGCTTACTAGGAATAGATGTTGCTGTAACGTTGAAACAGAGAGGGTGAGGAAAAAAAAAATGCCAGCTCTTATATATATGGTGAATTGTATTGTCACTGTTATTATTAATTTTTGGGAGATTAAACCTGATTAAAAGTTTGTTGTTTAATGTCCCCATATGCTAAACAATTATTCTTGGTGATTTATGTTTCTAAGTGCTGAATCATTATTGTAGATGTTTAAATCAATAGGTAAATTTCATTAGAGGCTGATGTATGATTTTTGGGTATTGGTTGTCGGACCTGTGTCTATGTTCCAGAGGGGTATTGGAAATAGTTGAGATTTTTGGGTCGTATAATAGCCATTTAAATATGTCTTAGAGATTATATAATATATAAGGATACCAAAAAATATATATATATATCAATGATTACCTATTTCAAAATTTATAGAAATCAACAATTGTTTAAGTTTACCAAAGGATTTTGGTAAATGTATAATTTCAAAAGAAGAAACAGGTGAGTGAATAGCATCCCTAATTTCTATAAATGACATTTTTATTGTTAAAGTGTTATATTTATTTCCATATTTAAAAGTATGATTTTGTGAAGGAATATTTTTTTGATAGTATATGAGTAAAGAAATGTGATTTTATTTGTTGTTGTGTATTTTCTTCCAATTGTTTGAAAGCATAATTCGTGATTATGGAGTTAAAGGGAAATGATATTTTTGAGATATTTTTCTATAAATTTTATATTGGGACGATCTTGGATTTAGGAAAGTTTATAAGCTATAATTTATTATTTGAACTGAAATGTTTTTACGTGAGTTCTTGATGTTTTAAAAGGATTTATGTTTTAAAAGGATTTCATCGATAGATTGAATTTGAAGGATAGTTTTGAAATATTGTTTGTGAAACTTCATGCTAGGGAATTTGATTATGAAGTATGAGATAGAGTTGTTATTATCTTGAAGGAAGAATTTTTATTACTTTGATAAATTGACCCCAAGCATGCTTGAAAATGTTTTGGAGAGAACTAAATACAGAACACTGGTTACTAACAGCAGTACTGTTAGTTCTTGGTGCACCATGATTAACCTTGTAACACCCTAAATTCCATGCTTGAAATCATATCGGTTGACACTTAGTTTTAGGAAAATCAACAGAGTTTGAGGTGCTACCACTTCGAGTACTGCGGAAACAAAGAGAATGCACTAATATTTAGATAATGAGTATCTGATATAAAATGCCCAGACATATGCTGATGCTCTGACATAAGCTGGTATATTAAAAATTTTCCGAAGGAAGATTTATGTGATAAAATATACAAATATTCAAATACAACTCTCTGTTAAACCAAGTCTTAAACTAGACCTATGGTATGGAACCCAATGTAGTTAATCAAACATATTGGTCGGATCGGTGTTTAGTATAATGGAAGTCTTCCCGTCTTTCACGGCGACTTATGACAACCCACTGACAAACCCTTTCTTAGTTTAAGCACCAATTGGTTTGAAATAACTTTATTAGATTCATGCCTGAAACTAGGCCCTAGTAACCTTCTTTAGGCTCTCGTCTTCGACCAGTGCCTCTTCGCGGCTCTGTCTACTTCACCTCTTCTCGGCTCCATCGCCTACTCAGATCCGGGTCTCTTTCTTGAACCTTTAGTTAATGCTGAGATTCAATGCCCATTGAATCTCAGGAAACAGTTAACCTCATGCTCAAGTAATAAATATATATATGACAGATATTCAATACATTCTGTGGACAATACATAGCACAAAGCAAATGCATGTCAAAAACACCATACATAGCACACAGCAAATGCATTTAAACCATGTTTGCACATAATCAGTGCCACGATACCCACGTGTCCTTAGCGCTAGGAAAACATACAAACAGTGTTATCAAGACCATAATCCGCGTCAAACTGAATCCACAGCTATCCTGAATGTAGACAAATATATGACCTAAGATAGTGTCTTAGCCACGGTGCATGACCCAAGACCTCATCTTATCCCGCACTCAACATGAATTAAACAATCATATGTAATCATATAAGACACATCAGAGTCAAAGTTACCAGTATGTGAACGTATCTTTCACCGCGTAGTTACCAATACGCCCGTCATTTGAATCCGACCTTGGCTTTTTCGGGTATTCTATAACGTTACCATCGGATTATTTCCTTTTCCATATTTTGTATGATATTATAATTAATACCATATCACTTGAAATAATATCCTTAAGGGTTATTTTTACCTTCTTTGACCTTTTTACCCTTAAAGGATTTGTTCTTCAATTTTTACCCTTACATTTCCTTAAAACGAAAGGCTGGATTTTCTGGGCAGATTTTTCACTATCTTTGAAAAACCATAACAAATTCTACAAAAATTTAAATGAGGTGAAACCAAAGCCATATTTTCAATTAACCAGTCTATTTATCTAGAAAAATAACGGCTTTACCTCAAAATCCTTGAGTCATTCTTAGTTCTAATTTTCCAAACCACTGTTTAGATTTTAACCTCCTGAACAAGGTCTAACTTCAAAAATTCATAATTCCTTGTCCAGAGCTTAAAACGTCACTTATTTTATATCCATGGAAAGCCCTAGATGTTTAATTTATAACTAGAAAGTTTCATTATTTTTAAAGTTCATTTGATACATCAAATACTAGCCTCTTTGTTCGTTGCCAGCACAGTATTCAAAACTGGAAATTCTACAATTTTCACAATCTTGATCTATTGATTTCAAAACTTATTCCCTAACATGTTTTCAATCTAATTTTCGTTTTCAACATATTAGAGACCTTAAAAACATGTAAATAACTCTACTTTACAATTTCCTAGATTAAACTATAATTTCACCAAAAACTAAAAGCTTTAGATCAAAAACTTACCTCTTTAAGTTCTTGCTCCTTCCTCCTCCTTGCTCCAAGACTTTGCCTCACTCTCACTTCTTAGGAATCATCTACTTGGAGTATGATTTGGTGTGAAGAGAAATGAAGAGGGCTGGAAGCCCTCTATTTATAGAAAAATCTAATGGCATCACATTGTAATTTTCCTAGAGTTCCAAATCTTCTTCTTGCTTTCTATCCCTTGGATTCAAACTTGCACCATAAGGAGTTCATATCCACCCAACACCACTTGCCTATCCACCACCTCTTCTCCTTAGCCAATGAACGATCTTCCATGTGCCACCATTTATGGCTTATGTCCTTTAATTTTTAGAAGACTTGTAGGTTAGGTTGCTTAAGTTGCATGTGCTTTAATCCATAAAAATATGATTCTTATCCCTTGGTCCAGTAGCTGCATGAAATTTGTGGCCATTGGGAGGTGATTTAATGTATTCAATATATGCTAATAATATTATGTATTCAATTCTCCAATTGGTTTAATTAATTTCAAGAGGATTTAGCTTAATTTCTTAAGATAATATCTTGAAATACTTGGCTCACAAAGCTCCACCATGTGCTGGTTGCCATTGTTGACTTCTTAAAGGTGATCAACAAGATTTGATTAGTCTCTTAATCAAGTTCTTAAAGGCTTCTTACTTTAGTTATTATTAACCACTTTAATTACAAGAAGGCTTAAGCTTGATTATATCAAAATATCTCAGAAATACTTGGCTCCCATTGGCTAGCCAAAATTATTGACTTTTGAGGCACAATTAATTAGTCTTAATCATGTGATTAATCTCCTTCTTATTGATAATATCCTATGATAATTGATTTGCTAATTAATTCAACTTATTAAAGCATTATTAGCAATTTAATCTTCATCAATTATTCTCTTCATTTTTTCCAAAATACCAACCCCTTTCCTTGATGATTTAATTATCTCCTAAATCATGTCTCATAATTAACCCTTTGTTAATTAATTCCAAAGTGAAATTTGGATAAGAATATAATCAATAGATTTAATTCTTTGAGACATATATTCACCTTTGTATTTTGCTAATATATTTACCAAAATACAATGTTTACAGGTATAGTACTCAAATATAGGACCTGCCCGTCCATCCTCATAGTGCTTGGTTACACAGGCCTCATTGCCAGACCTATTCAGCCCCTCGACTTATCACATATTGGCCTTCCAGCCCAATTTATTTCCATAACACTTGAGATTCTAGTCTCACCACCTAAGAATTATCCTCCGGCCTTAGGCATTTCACTACTACCTAGTACAACGAATGGTTTCGCCAGCTTTAAGAGGTACTCTAGACACACTAGTCTAAAGTCACCATGTCAATCAGCATCCTATACAGTGCCAAGCATCATAGGCTTTATGGCCTAAGGACACCGCCCCATGCAACCTTACACACTGGGTCTTACCGCCTTGAGCCTCTGCTCTTCTATTTCATATAAGCTTTTTCCATTCAAGCTTTCAGACTACTCTTTCTTTATTAGCACTATAGCTGGCAAATACTATCTGACCTATCTGGTTCAGAATTCCTAGACCATTCTATTAGTTTTTGTTCCTATTTCTTAGTCTCCAACTACACTGCTTTTGTTTTCAACACAATGGCATCAACAATCGCTATCAAAAACCATTGTTTGTCTCATTTTAAAATTTTCACACATTGAAAATTTTCCGTGGTCGCAATACATTTCACAATACACACTATACCAAAAAGTGATAGTGTTTTCTCATCTTTTCAAAGAAAATGTTATTACTGCAAATACAAAATCATGAAAACACATTCATTGCCAGAGTGGTTTTAGAAAAACATGTACTACCGGCACACATTTTTGAGCGGGATAACCCATTTTACAAAATTAAACAATTTGAGAGCCCATGCCACCACTTCAACTACTTGGTACAGTGACATGCCCTATTCCAATCTCTAAACTCGGCCACTGCATCCCTTCGGCCTCTAATCGAGTAACCAGGCATCCACAGTGCCGTTAGCCGATGTGGGATAATTTCCGCCCCTCCCATAAGAGACCTAGCGTTCACGCTAGCACATAAAATAGTAACCCTATCTACCGGAAACTTAGTCCAGCCATAGACAGTCCGGTCCTACTAGCAAAACATACGCCCCTACAAGGTGAAATGTAATGGATTGGGTCTGCCCACTGCTGGTGCAATTTTTCATTCTCTCAAAACAAATCCCCTTAAAACTCTTGTTCAAAAAGTGCCTTGCTCAATGGCCAGCGATTTCAAACATTTCAAAACATCTGGCAAGACCCAGCTAACCGTGTACATCTACAACAGCTTCTGTCCTTCCAATTCTGTACTACCTTTACCACAATATAGTTGAAAACTCAATTTTAAACTCTAGGTTCTAACAAACCCCTTTTACAAGACAAAATCATTTTCAAAGTGACCACAATCCTAATCTCAAGTTTTCTGTTGAAAACATTTTATTCAAAATTTCAATTTTGAAAATAACCACAACAGGTGTATTGGTAAGTTTAAAAATTCAATTTTTAAACCCTAGTCAGAATCAGACAACTAATCTTTAGAAGGTCATTACTTCTTAACAAGCTAATATTAGTCTTTTAGCTACTTCCAAGACATCACCCACTCTTCTTGGGCTTCACTACCCGGTGTTCATGGTCTAATGACTGTGGGCTTCTGTTAGCCTATAGACTCAATAGTCTCACAGGACTTAGGGCTTTTCATCGAACATATACATGCCCAACGACCCATGAACACACTGGTCCCAAAGGTTCTACTGCCTACTGTATAGTCATATCATAACATAGATATGGCATACAATACTGAAGCACCCTATGGTAATATAATGGATTACGTTAACCTTTATTCTAGGAAACCTATTAGATATGAGACTCGTTATAATGTACTCACCTTGAGAACCGATACACTGGTAGCTCTACTATATGGTTCATTGTCATGGTAGTTCCACTCTATGGTTCGTTGTCATGGTGGCTACACTCTACGTACTTTACTTAGTGCTTCACTCAACCCTGTTTGATTGGTCAGCCCTTCCGGTTAGAACCCTCCGTAGGTAGTCTCTCTCCGATCAGAACCCCTATAGGTAGTCCTCTCCAATCAAACATTACATAAGTAGTGTTATCTTCAGTTAATCATTTATGAATTAAAGTATCATTATAATGAGAACTTAGATCTTTATTAGGTTCCTATCCTTTAGTGGTTTCATAATCCGTTGTCTTAATTCCGCCATCTCATCTAAGGTTATTCTATATATGGACTATCAGTCCTACTCCAGGTGTAATCCTTATCTCAACTTTCCCTATCAGGTAACCACCCATTTCTTAGGGAATCTATTATCCACTAACATCACTATGATTATTGGTCCCAACCATGAGACCATAACATGTGGCTACTGAGGTTCTAGCTATCGTATGGTTCTTATTGAGGAACTAACTCTCAGGTATTAAAATTTATGGTAACCTTAACCATACTTCCTCAGGGTTCCTACTCTCAGGTACTGGAACCTTGACAATGCTCAGTCATACCTTGACCTAAGCATCATCTATAACATCCCAAAATTTGGGAATTTAAAACTCGAATATTATAAGAAAGTTTAATACTATTTTCCTTATATTTTGGTCTTCAAAATTTTAAACTTAAACTCTTTGAAATAAAGATTATCCTCCTGAAATTATTTTGGAAGAATAATAATTTAAGGAAATTTAGGTTCATTTTACATTTAATTTTTAAAAGTAAGGAAAAATATTAAGAGTTACATTTTTGGCTAAAATATTAATTATCCAAATTTATTTAAGAAGAAACAAATGAGAAATATTAAATTTTAATCCTTTTTGCATTAAACTAATTAATCAAAATTAATTAAATTAGTTGAATGAACAAGAGCCATTTGAACCAAAAATATAACCCAAAAACGTGGCCCATGTTATCTTCAAACTCTCGGCCCACAAACAACTAAAAATAAGCCCAAAACCGAGACCCATTATACTTTTTCTGTCCTTGTCTTTTCGGGCCATTAGAAAAATGAATAAAGCCTTTTAACACAACTCTTCCAATCCTCCCTCATCAGCTCACACCGTGAAACATTTCCCCTTTTCTCAACCCCACGTGATGATCATATGTCTTCAGCCACTTCATGCTCCAGCAAACCGATGAGATGATCCAAAGCAATGTCTATATCTTTATTCATTTTCCACGGCCCAATCACCAAACCCAACCCACACACTTCATCACATTATTCTTCTTTTTCGGCCATCCAGTCAAACGCAGAAATAAACCAGCAAAATCATATCTCAGCAAAACACGGAAGCTTCAGAAAAAGAGGAGAGTCAGCGATGATCATGCAGAAAAGATAACACGCAAGAACCCACCATACTTCTTCCTCAGTCCTAGAGCCCAGAGCCAAAGATCCTCTGGTCCTTGTCTTTCGGTTTTGTTGCGGATCTAAATTATGGGCCCACTATGAGGATAGCCCAACAAGCAATATCTATGGATAATCACAATAATCTATCCAAATCAAGAAGATCAGAATTAATCCATCAATATCCCTATCAGGATCCCTCAAATCAAGGATCTATCATTAAAAGATATCTTATATCTTTTAATAATAAGATAACGCCAACCCATCAAGATAGGGCCCAAGTATGCCTATAAATAGGGAAAAACCCTAATAAGGTACACACGCTCTAACCCTAGCTCTTCAATTTACATAGAGCACACACCCCCACTCCCTCTGGCTAAACGCCTATCTGTATATCGAACTACGTGGACTTTGATCCCTCTCAAGGGTACGTAGGCCCTGGGATTTAATCCTAGGTCAAGTCCAAAATATCTTGTGTTCTTATTCCAAAACATTGGCGCCGTCCGTGGGGATTCGGTAAATTTCGTTTCCTACTACCAACAAAATTTAAGAAAAGCCCTAAATCACTGATAGCAATTGAAGAAGGGCTGAAGAAGAAATAGATAATTTTGGGAGATCAAGGTTTTCACGGTAAGGACAATGGGCATTCAAGACGAGATCCGAGGCTCAAGTTCAATGGCTCTCTGGAACGCTTTCCTGGGTTTCTCTCTCTCATGCCCTTATCCCCGTAATATCGTTGCTAACCGAAGGATGATTCCTGGATTTTCTCTGATTGTCAAATTCCTTTGTCCTTTTCGGGGATAGTTTCGAAGGGACATAAGGATCAAGTACATAACTCAAGCTTGGGTATGATCAACCACAAAAATTTCAGCTAAGGTACAAAAACCAATTACAAGTTGGTCTCAAGCCCGATGTTATATTCTTCGAGCCCAATATGAGTCTTTGAATAATGAGTTTTATAAAGAGAAAGAAACCAAAACGTCTTCAATAAATGTTTATTTCCTTCCTGCTTGCCATTTGTTGGTGATCCTTGTGCTACAATTCGATATTTTTCTGATTGGAGTCTCGGCTTTTCGATCAATTCTCAATTGCTGGGGATTGATCGACTTCGTTGAGAAAATTGGAAGGAAGTTAACATACAAATTCTGCCATATATGATTGCAATTGGCAATTTCCTTGTGGGTTCACAATGTTGTTTGCCTTATGCCTCCAATTTAAGGCTATCAATATTTTTGATTCCTCGAATGCGCATATTCTGCATATTTATTTCTTTCTGGAATTGGTTCATTGCGAATTGGGTCACAGAGATCACAACTCCTGTATTTTTTCTTTGCTTGAAGATTAAAAAATTCTTCCCTTATAAACACCATCAATCTTCGAAAGAGCCTTACAAGAAATTTCTTAATACTATTTTATGAAAGTTTTCATCAGTATCACTCTTAGAAGATGAAATTACATATAAATCTAGTACAACTTTAGTATAGAAGCATATGCTGCGATGGTGGCATGTTCCGATCCAATGGCAGTTCCAATTATATTTATTCCTTTCATTGATAAATCTTGGACCAGCTAAGTTCATGACAGGTTTTCAAGTCTTTCCAATCTTCCAGAGTTGTTATGGAAGTAAGCAGGTTGGTTTTCTCAGTGCTGAGAAGCTACACGCCTTCGGCTACAAACCTAGTCACTTTAAGGATCAATGATGGCTTTAAAGATGATAAGTCTTCCAAACCTGAACATATGGAGTTCTCAGCACTTACAAGACTGGACAATGATGCTTTTGGATCAAGAATCCTCGCCATGTTTATAGGTCTGCAGTGGGTCTTTTAATTTCTGAGGAGTCAAGAAAGTTTTGAAGCCAGTGCATTGCCAATTCTCTTGAAAAGAATGATTCAGGAAAACGTGATCATCATTTCTCAATATGTGGATCTGTATCTGAGCTTCGTAAGAAGAGACTGGAAACGCATTTGATTTTACACTCAACTACATTGAAGATCATGGGAGAAGGTGGAGTACTCCGCCATTAATTACAGGAAGCATAGTGCAGTTTTGACAAATGCAATAAATGTCTCTCAAACCAAGCAGATTACTGCAAACATATCTGTTCTTGAAAGGGCTTGTGAATTGTTTGGTCAACATGCTCTTCAAGTTACGTGGCATATGGTTCTACAATCCACGAAAATGTGAAGTGGTTGCAAATCCTTTTTAAGCTGATAATTGAGCGAACCAATGGAGGTGGATCTATAGTTAACTTCCAAAAAAAAAAAATATGTTTGAAGGCAGATCCCTTTTAAACTGAATCTAGTTAAAAGTCGGACTCCTATAAATATTTGAAGGCGGATCCCGGTTAAACTGAATCTAGTTAAAATCCGGGCTCCGTGTAAATTTTTGAAGGCGGACCCCGGTTAAACCGAATCTGGTTAAAATCTGGGCTCCACATAAATTTTTGAAAGTGGACCCCGATTAAAACTGAATACAGTTAAAATTCGGGCTTCAAGTTGCGACAACAATACCGCCAAGTCTATTTAAATGATTGAATTTGGGTAAACAAACCTGTTTTCATAAATCATATTGTAACGATAATACCGTCAAATCTATTTACATGCATGAATCCGAGGTGCACAAACCCGTTTTCATGAATCATGTCAAAAGTTTACTTATATGATTGAATTCGGGGTAGAAAAACCCGTTTTCAAAAATCATAATTCCGAAATCTCAGTGTTATTTATTTAAATTTGTGCTTCCATAATCAATTTGGAACTGGTAAAACTGAGTTTGAAGAATAGTTAAATCCGTGCTCCTTAATTGGACCCCGGATAAACTGAAAATTATACAGTTAAATCCGTGCTCCTTAATTGGACCCCGGATAAACTGAAAATTAACAGTTAAATCCGCGCTCCTTAAATGGACTCCGGAAAAACTGAAGATTATACTACAGTTAAATCCGTGCTCCTTAATTGGACCCCGGATAAACTGAAAATTATACAGTTAAATCCGCACTCCATAAATGGACTCCGGATAAACTGAAAATTATACAGTTAAATCCGCGCCCTATAAATGGACCTCGGATAAGCTAGTAAAACTTAAAAAGCTGGGGCGACGCGAACCCGGCTCCCATAAGATTTGTTAACAAGTCTTATGAACGTTACGATGCGTCGGAACGACAATCTGGGATGATTTGACATTGTCATCACTGATCCTGATCAGGTCGAAATGTTTAGGTTCTTACTGGAGTCAGTTAAAACCCGAACAGGTGACGATTAGCTATCACCACAGATTATCACTTTGATTATAAATCCAAAGTGTTAAGATGATTAAATCAAATCGTCTATTGAAAATCCTGATTATTAATAAGCATGCCAGTTTATTAAGATCGGTCGAACATTTAGCGGATTCTGCGTAATATATTAGTGACTTTGGCCAAGTCCTGTAATAAGAACCGAGTTTCATATTCGGCTTGGTTTCCTGAGCCGAGTTGTTTACTGGATTAGTTTCCCTTTATTCACGAAAAAACAAAATAATTTCGGTTTAAAGGATGGAGAAAACAAAATGATATTGGGCAAGATTAAAGTGTCTTTATCATAAGATCCCGGAATGAACCAGGGAATAAGGTCATTACAACTCGGACATGAAGATCCGGGTTAAAAAACAATCAATGCACCCCGGCAGCCTAGAAAATGGGCCTACCAGGCTGGGGGGCAGAAAGTGGACAGCTGTAAAGTTGCCATGAAAATATGAGAAGAGGGAATGAAAGCCCTTATGATGTACATGAATTTTCAAATACTATCTTGATTTTTTGAATAGTGTTAGTCAAAAAACACATTATCAATAACCAAGATCGAATAATGCTATCTTGGTTTTTTGAATGTGGTCATTGAAAAAACATGTTGTCAATAACCGAGATCAAAGCAAATAAGAACGAGGACAGTATGAAGGATAAACAAATCCGTCCTCAGAAATCATTAACCCGGAATCTCGGGTTCGAAGAACATAAACCTGGAATCTCGGGTTTGAAGAATATTAACCCGGAATCTCGAGATTAAAGAATATCAACCCGGAATCTCGGGCTTGAAAAATATAAACTCGGAATCTCGAGATTAAAGTATATAAACCCGAAATCTTGGGGTTAAATTATATGAACCCGGAATCTCGGGTCAGCACACAAGAAATCCCAACAATTACAAACACCTGGTTCAACTTGGAAAATCACCACATACTGGCAACTCAGAGATCTGAACTACCAGGCTGGGGGGCAACAGAGTGGACAACGAGGAATTAATGAAAGAACATGATTATCAATAACTGAAATTGATGCAAACCAAAAAAGAAATCAAGCTCAAACAAGCATTCGAGTTCGACAAAAAAGAAGCAAACCGAATGATTT
The DNA here is from genome assembly GCA_037074495.1 of Acacia confusa. Lineage (NCBI taxonomy): Eukaryota > Viridiplantae > Streptophyta > Magnoliopsida > Fabales > Fabaceae > Acacia > Acacia confusa. Next base: position 5,249,771 of record CM073504.1, on the reverse strand, counting down.
GCGCAAAATAGTAAGCATTTTATATTGATTGTGATTTACTTACATATTATTAAATGCAGTAACATAGATCGGGTAATTATCTCGGGAAAATTGCTACAAAAACAAGCAAGACAATTAGTACATCCCGGCAGCCCAGAGACCTGAACTACCGGGCTGGGGGGCAACTGTTGCGGATCTAAATTATGGGCCCACTATGAGGATAGCCCAACAAGCAATATCTATGGATAATCACAATAATCTATCCAAATCAAGAAGATCAGAATTAATCCATCAATATCCCTATCAGGATCCCTTAAATCAAGGATCTATCATTAAAAGATATCTTATATCTTTTAATAATAAGATAACGCCAACCCATCAAGATAGGGCCCAGGTATGCCTATAAATAGGGAAAAACCCTAATAAGGTACACACGCTCTAACCCTAGCTCTTCAATTTACACAGAGCACACACCCCCACTCCCTCTGGCTAAACGCCTATCTGTATATCGAACTACGTGGACTTTGATCCCTCTCAAGGGTACATAGGCCCTGGGATTTAATCCTAGGTCAAGTCCAAAAGATCTTGTGTTCTTATTCCAGAACAGGTTTGAACGTCCTCTATTAGCTATAAATTAAGCCTTCATTTTCCCTTCAGTTTTCCTGCACAAACCGAAACTTGAAGATAGAAAAACAGAACAGAAAACGAGAGTGAGAGACGAAGAAAGAGTGAGTGCAGGAAGGAAGAGAAACCCGATAGCCAGCTGCTCTGTTTCAGACCGATGGAACAGAGGAGAACTCCAGCGCTTTTGTGAGGTTAGTTATCATCGTGTTCTTCCTTCGGTAACTGTCATCAAGTCTTCTTCGTTTCTTTTGCTGCCATGAGAGTTTTGCTGAGTGAGTGTGTGTGCTGTAAACATATATATATGGGTGTGTTTCGGTTGCCTTCTGGGCTGTCGTGTGAGTTTGCTAAGTCTGGAATCTGTTTGTGTCGTGGGTCTTAGTATTTTGGCGTTGGTGTATGTGTACTCTGCTGTGAGTGGTTGTGTTAAAAAGGAAGAAGAAGAACGCCTCTCTGAGCTTGCGTATTGGTTATATATTATCACCCATGGAAACTAATAAAAGTTTGCATTTTTTCTTTTTTTTTTGCCATTTCCCTGTTGTCAACCACGAAGAGATATATGGGTTTTGTGCAGAAGTTTGGTTCCATATATATATACCTAACGAAGTCTACACGTTATAGTAGAAAAGTTTAAATATGTATACAAAATACATAGGTGAATGATAAAAGGAAGAAAACATCGGTATATGTGTTTTACGTGTGTGTGTGAAGAAGAAAGCATGCTGGACGAAGAAGAAGGAAAACAAGGTATAAGTGTGTATGTATTACCAAGTACCAGAGAAGGAAAAGAATACTTAGGTGGTTGCATTTATTTAACTTAGAGTTTTAAATTCCATTTAATGATGAATAAATAGTAGAATAAATAATAATAAAAATAAATAATAATATCATTATTAAAAATAGGAATGAGTAAAAATAATTGTTTCCATTAGTAGAAATGGGATAAATAATTTAAGAGAGGGAGTATTTTTACTTAATTGCCACTAATAAGAAGAAATAAATAATAGATGAGGTAAATAAATAATAATGAATAATGTTATCATTTATAAAAAGAAATAAATAATGAAGGTATTATTATTAGTATTTTTTTAATTATTATTTATAATTCTGGATATGTGGAATTTTAAGGATGTTTTTAATTGTTAGAAAATTGATTTGTATAGATTAAATTGTGGAGTATATTTGAGCTCTGGAATTAGGAGCAGCGTGAAAGTGAAAGTAGTTAGCTCGGGCGAGAGGTAACCACTTTCTACTTATTATGTGTGTTGATATATTGTTTGTGAGTATTTTGTTAAATAATTATTATGAATGATTTTTATTGGCTCGTGGAACCATATGATCTGAAATATTAAAATATATCGTAAACCGCGATATTGTATCAGATCAAACTTCAGAAAATGCGAGGCTTAGATGGGGTTTGAGGCTATAAAATTGGGGTAATTTTCTTTTTCTTTTTTTGACAAGTCGTGTAAAATCAAAGTAGGGAGGCGATTTGGTGAACTGATGATATTAGATGGGCCCACAGAATTCCAACTGCAAATTATATTTTTATCCAAAAGAAAATTTATTTTCCAATAATTTAATATTAATGTTTTGCATATTAAAAATTATTTAAAAATATAGAAAATTAATAATGTAAATTTTATTAATATGCAAGTTTTTCAACAACTTAAACCATATAAATTTTATAAAAATCATATACAAGTTCTTTTTGCCTTCCATATAAAAGTTTGAAGAGATTGATATATAATATCAATAATATGAGAGATTATAATTTATTAAAGGATAAGTATATCTAATTATCTATTAATTTCATTGGGGATGTGGGTCATATTTTTATACAGTTTTGATTTAATAGGAATTATTAATTTTCTATATTTGTAAATATTTTTTAATATGTAAAACATCAATATTAAATTATTTGAAAATAAATTTGATTTTGAAAAAAAAAAATTATAATTTGCAGTTGGAATTCTCTGGGCCCATCTAATATCATCAGTTCACCACATCTGCCTCCGTGCTTTAGTTTTACACGACTTCACCATAAATTTTTTTTTTTTTTTTTTTTAAAAAAAAAACCGATTTTGTAGCCTCATACACCAACATACCACGTGTTGTGTGTTGCACTAAATGCTCCAAACGCATGTCGTATGCCCGGAATGGAAGGAAAGCTGAATGGAGAGAAGCTGAGCCCGTGTCCGTGTGTGTAAGCCACTTCACATAGCTCAGTTATCAAAGAATTCACCCAAGCAGGAAGAATCAACAAATCCTATTTAGTTCCATTACCATTGAAGCTCATAAAAACTCTCATCAGGAAATATTTTTCCTTTTGATCTCACTCCTTTCCTCACCTTTCAACAAGAAAACAAACCCCCTCCCCCCCCAAAAAAAAAAAATGATGTTTAGCTCGAACCCAAAAAATTAACTGTTAATCTCTTGCTCGAACCCAAAAAAGTATACTCTAATGTCAAAACAACTTCTTTTGAGTTTTAATTTTTCTTCATATTTGAACATTCTGAAACTGCCTTGTTAATATATTATTTAAAGAAGTTTTTGTCCAACTGATTTTTGTAATAAAAACCTATCCGAATGTATTTTATTTTACAAAAATTAGTAGTAATATATTTTAATATTTTAATTAAGCAGGACATGTTAATCTAAACAAGCTCACTAGCATTATATAAGCAGGACATGTTAATTCTCACCGCAGCTCAACTATTTATAAAGACAAACAGAAGGTTGTTGATTAAGAAGCACTATTTGCAGCAAACTATTGATTGAAACATGACAAACGCGGGTGCGGTTTTAATCCGATGCAAAGGAGGGTCCGCTGCAAATTTTCAGTGGAAATTTTTAACATTACCAAAAAAAAAAAAAATTCAGTGTAAATTGTGCAGTGAACCCTCCTTTGCATCAGACCAAAACCACTTCCGACAAACACTACTAAATTATCGTATAAAATTTTTTAAAAGAAAATTTATTGCAAACTTGTGTAAACTTTTATATTTATACATATAACCTTCGTGCTTTTAATTTTTGTTCAATACTTCTTTGGAAACGACTTAAGATTTAAAGAATTTATCTGCCTACAACTCAATGTCCCAGAGAGTCATATGCATATATAAAAATGAAGTTCAACAATATTCAGTTGAATTTCCATTCAACCAGCACACACGCGTCACCCACATGACCGAAATTCAAGCTCAAAATTTGAAATTCTGGCAAACGTAAATATTCTATCCCTCTTCTTTCAACATATATAGAAAATGATATTTCCAGTTTCCTTGTAATTTTAAAAATTATTAAATTTAATAAATAATCATTATTTAAATATATTTTCTTACAATAATTTTAATTTAAATAAAAACATATTAACATACGAATATTAAAAAGTACGATTTAAATATAAATTAGAAAATAAATAAAAATATTTCTATTTTTAAAAAAGATTGTTTAGTGCCTTATATTAAAAAATATTTTTACATATTTCTATTTTCTGAATGGTTGAATGATTATTTAGTGTCTTATATTAAAAAAGATGTATTTGATAGCATTGATAATAAGACAATTATAATAGAATTCTAAAAAATAAGGCCTAGAAGGACGACATTGTAATTATTTTTATTGTAATATACTTTTGTTATTAAAATATAAGTATTTGAACTTATTGAGTACTCACCCTTTATTTTAATTTATGTAGTTACATTTCTAATAGTATTTAGCCTTGCTTTTCTAAATGACAAATTTGTAAAATAATTGTCTTTCTTATTACATCATCAGTATTCACTTGATTTCATGAATATTTTTTTTGATAGTTTTTTCTTTTCCTATTTATATTCTTTTGTTTTTTAATGCATTTAAAATTTTCCTAAAAAAAAATTTGGGGGGCGAACCCCTGAATCCCTCCACCACTGATGCCCACCCTTCATAAATTTCTTGAATATGCCACGCCCCCCCCCCAAAAAATATTTATCACAAACCAGTGTTATCAAAACCGGATCGGACCGGCCGGGTCGACCCAGAAACCGGTGACCCGGTCACTGAACCAGCCGATCTAGTGATAGGACCAGTTATGCAGCAAAAACGGGTTTTGATCGGTCCAACCGGTGGTTTTGGAGAAAACCGGTCCAACCCGGTTGGTTTTTTTTTTTAATTTTTAAATTTATAACTTTATTGAAGTTATTGTTAGTTATCCACATTATTTTGATGATGATATAGAGCCTTTTATTGATGCACCATCTTTGAATTCTTTGCCATGATTTTATTGTGTTTGGAGGTTATTTTGTAAACCCATCTTCTTTCTTCAAGCAAAAAAAAAAAACTATCTTCTTTAATTTTGCTCCTAGTTAATTGGGTTATTCATGTTTTAAACTTGTAAAAATGTTTTAGATACTTTTATTTTGTAAACTCATTTTATATATATATAATTGTATAATTTATAAATATAGTATGGTTTTCGAGACCAGGTCATAATTATGCGGTTCAACCAGTGACCCACTGACCCAGTACCCCGACCGGGTCGATGACCGGTCCGAGACAAACTGTGTCCCTGTATACACTATACACATTCCAGAAAAAGCGTTGCGCCGCCCCAAACCCAAATAATTAGCGGGATGCAAATCGTGCGACATTCCTTGACGCAAGAATGGTTCTATCCATTGATACCAAACATTGCATTGGATGAGTTCGGCGGACCCAAAAAATTGCCTGGTAAGGAATGTCTCTTGGATACCAAACATTTCATTGATAAAAACCTTCTTTAGAAGAAATCAAGCATCAACATGATTATTTATCTATAAATAGCACATCCTCGTCCTCTCAAGACCATACCAAGTGAATGCATAATTCTCTTCCTCCAAAATAACAGGTATACCTACTATCTCAAGTCCTTCATTACAATACGTCTCATTTATTAGACTCTGTGTAGTGCATGAAAATCACATCTATATATTTTTAGATGCATGTAAATAACATTCTTGCTACTAATCCCAATTATATTATACATGTTACTTACTTTGGTCCTTAATATAACACCCTGTTAAATTTTTTCTTAGAGAGTTAATGAAACTAATTAAATAAATCACTTTGATTTAAAGTATTTATATTTATAGTTTTTCTCCAAACTAATTTATCTAAATTGTATAAACTAATATATCATCTAATAATACATAACATGTTTTATAATTAAATAATTTATTTAACTTCCTTAATCTCTCTAAAAAAAGTGAATTATGTCTTATATTAAGGACTAAAAAGAGGGAGTATGTTACTATAATATATGAATGTGTAAAGTGAAATGTGTTTGTATATATGAATTTTCCAATGAAGTGTTTGTAGTTTGAGATAGACAGAAGAAATTAAGCAAATGGAGATGGACTTAACACCAAAGAAGGCACAAGTCATGTTTGAAGGAGAAGGTGGAGCTTACTCCTTTTGGTCAACTTCTCAACTGCCTCTTCTGTCTAACAACAATGTTGCTGCTGGTTGTCTTAAGCTTCAACCTCATGGCTTTGCTCTTCCTCACTATGCTGATTCTCCTAAAACTGGCTATGTTCTTCAAGGTAGCTCACAAACCTTGTGTGCCAATTCTTCTTAAGACATATACCCCCCTTCGGTCATTAATATGGGAGCTAGTTAGATAGCTAATTTGCGAATGTTAAGAAAATCAGTTAAGTTACTTATTTGTAATAGACATGTGTTCATTCCCTTAAAGTACCGGTTTTAATTATTTCTATTGGAATTACCCTTCAATTGAAACCCCCTATCTGACTTCTATATTTAAGAACAGACAGAATATAATGTTTTTCATTACCATATTAGTGGTCTGCACGATTGTTTCAAATGGAGACTTTTCCTTAACTGTATTGTCTCTGCTTTATAGTCTCAACGGCTTTGCCAATGCAGGGACAGATGGAATAGTTGGGATGGTGCTCCCAAACGCAGGAAAAGAGGTCGTTTTGAAGCTGAAGAAAGGAGATGTAATCCCATTACCTATTGGGACAGTCTCATGGTGGTTCAACAATGGGGAATCTGAACTGATCATAGTGTTTTTGGGTGAAACATCTCATGCTCATGTTGCTGGCCAATTCACTTACTTCTTTCTCTCTGGAACTCAAGGAATCATGGGAGGTTTTTCCTCTGAGGTCATAACCAAAACTTATAACTTGACCAACAAAGAAGCAGACCAACTCACGAAGAGCCAACAAGGAGCATTGATCATTAAGCTTAAAAAAGGCCAACACAAAATGCCAGAACCTGAGATGGACAAGACCAATAAGATGGTGTACAACATTGATGCTTCTAAACCAGACGATGGTGGGGTCAAAAATGGAGTGTTGGTCAAAACTTTGAGTGAGTCAGAGTTCCCTTTTGTTGGAGAAGTTGGGCTGAGTGTGATGAGAGTGCGGCTTGAACCTAATGCTATTAGGGAACCACTGTAACTAATAAACCCAGCAATTCAAGTGATATGTGTTGCTAGTGGAAGTGGCAAGATTGAGATTGTGGGGTTCAATGGCAAATCAGTGTTGGATTCTCAAGTTGAAGCTGGTCATTTGCTTGTTGTGCCCAAGTTTTTTGTTGCTGCACAGATTGCTGGTGAAGATGGAATGGAGTTATACTCTATCCTCACAACAAAAAGGTAATAAAAAGGGAGATTAGAAAAACAAAATTACTTTAAATTATTTATCATTATATATTTTTATCAAAGTTAATTTCTCTTACTTGTAAATAGATTTATAATCTAATAATACATAAAAATATTTTAGAGAGATCATATAACATATACTATAATTAATAAGTAATTTATTTAACTTTCTTAATCTTCTTAATTTAGTCAATTTGGTCTTGTATTAAGGACAAAAGCAGTATTTGAAAATTCTGGGGTTATGAATAGTACGGTTAATTGTTCATTTTTATGTGTGTGGATAACTTGCAGCCCAATGTTTGAAGAGTTAGCTGGGAAATCATCAAAGTGGGAGGTCATATCACCTCAGGTGCAACTAGTTGCTCTTAATGTGGATTATCCAGATTTGGAGAAGCTTTGCTCGTCCAATCTCAAACACCCTGCAAATCTCGTTCCTCCTACTAATTAATTTTGTCGTCTCTTTCTTCTTTAATTTAATTACTCTTTAATGGGAATATCAATAATGTCTCTCCCATTAATATTTCTCTTAATTCCTTCTGTATTGAAAACAAACCAAGGCCATTGATATTAAAATAGACAATAAAGCTTATTGAGCCTTTTTTCTTTTTTTTCTTTTTAAAAAATCAATTCATGCTGCATATATATAGAAACAACAACAATAACAAGTTTTACTTTATTAAGTAGCATCGGCTACATGGACCCAATATTTTCATTGAACTCTATGCGACGATCAAATTTTGTATAAATTGTTAACTAAAAAAGTCTTGCTCCATAACATCATTAAGTGTTCTGTTCAGTCTTCATTTATCCGTTTTCAATGCACATTGTATGGTCTGATCTACCCTCTTCGCCATCTCATAACCTTCTTAGTAAATGATTTACTATCATTTCCTTTTCAAAAGAAGTCATTCCTACTATCATACAACTACATATCCATCTTAACATCCTTATCTCAGATCAACTAATTAACCCCCATATTTTATGCTCCTCTTGTCCTTTTAAATCTCAACCTTTGCTAATACTCCCGTACATAAAGCATTGATGGTCAGCACGCATAATAAAAATTTTCATTCATACTTTTCAACCAAAAATAACTCTAGTAGCTTCTTCTCCATTTAAATCACCCAGCTCAAATTAATTGATTTATGTCACAATCAATTTCACTCTTTTTTTGTATAATTAATTGATTCCAAATCTTTTACCTTTCCAATTTGTGGAATGATTTGATCTTCCAGCTTAAACTCCAAATAATTTATAACTTGTCTCATATAAAAATGCAATGCATGTATTCTGAATTACTCCTATCAAAGAGAAACCTTTAAACTCTAAAAGCTCCTTTTTCATAATTCAAGTTTATAATTAATCTCTTCCAATGACTCATCCACATTAACTCTATCATCCGCCAAAAGCATTCACTAAAGGATTTCTTCATTGGCCATTTCAATTGGAATTTCTTTTTCTTTTTCTTCGATGACAGTTCAAGTAGAATTTCTAAAATCATGTTAAACAATAACGGGTTCAAAAAGGATCCCGAGATATAGGTCAATTCTCATAAGAAAACACTTTAACTTGTATCTGGTTTGTAGTTCATAACTGCCCCTTCCACCTCAAATGTCTTAAATAAAACTAAAACTTGAAATTCAAAGGGAGTTAGTAAGGTCATACACCACTAAACCAACTCTCCTTATTCATATCGTATACTGCATTAAGGTATTTTAAAAAAATATATGCAACACACTCTTCTTGTTTTCAAGACTTTTTTGCTTCTCTTAATACCCAATCAAGTTTGGAATTGATTAAGGTGTAAAATTGCCAACGAACTATTGGCTCAAGAACAATTTCGCCAATAAACTTTCTAGTGGACCAAAATTACCAACAAACTCTTGGATTTGGAGCAATTTCGCCAACGCCGTTAATTGACCTTAACACCGTTAATCTACCTTCATGTAAAAATTATATAATAGGACCCAGATGTTTATGAAACTATATTTAAGCCCTAAAAAATTTAAAAAATTTTATTTTAGTCCCTCCACATACTTTATATGGAGGGACTAAAGTGAAAATTATAAAAAATTTATGGGTCGAAAGATAATTTTCTAAAATTTTGGGTTTTTTTATGTAATTTTTGTGGGGTCATCCCTACTTCCAAAATCCGCCCCTGGCCTTTTTTTGAACCTTAGCCTGACCTGGCCTGTGGCCTATTAAAGAAGCCTGTAATTTTAAGAATTTTGTAACCAGCCTAACAAACCACAGGCCTCATCTCAAAACAAGTCTACTTCAAATAGGATGAAAACATAATTACTTTAAACAGGTCAAAAACAGACATACTTTAAACAGGTTGTTAGATGTAGGTCTGTTTTTAGCCTGTTTAAAGTATGTCTGTTTTCACCCTGTTTGAAGTAGGCTTGTTTTGAGGTGAGACTTGTGGTTGTTAGACTATTTACAAACTTTTTAAAATTACAGGCCTCCTTAATAGACCACAGGCCAAGCTAAACCGAAAAAAAGGCCGGTAACCAGTAGCGGATTTTGAGGGGTAGGGATGGCCCTACAAAAATTACAGAAAAGAACCCAAAATTTTAGAAAATTATCTTGCCGCCTCAAAATTTTTTTATAATTTTCACTTTAGTCCCTCCATATAAAGTACATGGAGGGACTAAAATAAAATTTTTAAAATTTTTTTGTGGCTTAAATATAGTTTCATAAACATCTGGGTCCTATTTTGTAATTTTTGCATGAAAGCAGATTAACAGCGTCAAGCTCAATTAACAGCGTTGGCGAAATTGCTCATGTTTTAACAGTTTGTTAGTAATTTTGATCTACTAGAGAGTTTATTGACGAAATTGCTCCTCGGCCAATTCTTCGTTCACAGCACCTTAACCCTTGATTAAATTCAAAAAAGAAAATTTTGTATTCTAAATATTCATCCAACCCCGATATATATATATATATATGCAATTAATTCCCACCGTATTCCGTACGTACAGTAGTTGGGGACGGCTGAGCTATCTAATATCTATAAGGACAAAGAGAAGGCTGGTATGAGTATGACTAATCGCAGCAACCATTAAAGATGCCTAGTCACGTTGTGACCTTATGCCTCATGGAATAAAATTTTTTTGTGAAAATAGCAATGAAGTCCCATACTAAAGGAAATACAAAAAAAAAAAAAATCTCTTGAAATTCCAATTTACAGAAAAGTCTCATGGGCCATTTGGCTAATATAATACAATTGTGAAAATACCAAAATACCCTTGGTAAGTTTGACAAGACTGGGGGTAATATAATCTGTAAGAAATGTTTCATGTGGCTGTGATAAATGTATATGATTTAATAATTAATGAAGGGGCTAAATGACTATTGGTAAATGACTTTTGGGATAAAGTTTCTTGACTGCTTGATAGGGGGAGTCATATCCATAGGATATACATGTATTTTGGATACAAAAGTTATTTAAGGAATAGAAACTTGTCCATTCATTCTCTGACCATTATAGACGCCTTTAGTTTTCCATCAAGAAGAGAGAGCATGTAAAGAAGGGTAAAGAGAATGATAAAGGTTTCAATTATCGTGTTACAAGTTATATACAATGAAGTATCAGATAAATGTTAGTGTATCTTGACTTAAACCTATAGTATTGTAAAAATCATGAATTCTTAAGATCTTTGTTCATGTTCTTATTACTTGATTTTTGAACATGAAATTATAGAAAAACTTACATAATCAACTTCACCAAGGGTATTTTGGTCTTTTCACAATTAAATTATATTACCAAAATTTCATATAAGACTTTACTATAAATTAGAGATTTCAAGAGACTTTTCAGTCATATTTTCTTTAGTTGTGGACTTCAATGCAATTTCCAAAGTTTTTCCCAAATTGAAGATTGTGAGTTCGATCTTGTTTGCTAGCTGTGTACTGTTAGTGCCAATACCTCTAAATATATATATAAAGAGGCCCGGCACTTCTAACATTTTCTTCTTGTTTGTTGCTGACATTGACAAAAATCAGTCGTATATTTTATGGGTCTATGAAATTAAAGAAGCCAAGTTTGAAATGTGTAATGAAACATTACAATTACAGGTACATAAACAGGACACTTGACAAAAACCACAACGGTTGAGGTAGATCCAGCTAGGCTCCTAATACTACATGAGGTTTTTTATATAAGATTAAGTTGATTTTTTTGAAACTAAATATATTAGTTATTAGATAATCATAGTATATCTTGTATTTCATTATATTATATATTAATTTAAGGTCACTCAAATTAGTTTGTAGAAAAAGCAATAGATAGTTTAATTTCTTGATAAATATTATTAAATTTAAGTTTGACTAAAAATAATTATTTAATATGACCAATTTAAATTAAAACTAATTAATCTTAAAAATACAGCAATAAGGCTTACTCAATAGATTGAGTGGACTATATAGATCACATGACTTCATTTTATTCTATCAACAACAATTTTGGATAAATTATTAACTAAAGTTTTACTTAATAGTTTCCTTCAGTCCCCCCCCCCGGTTCTTTTTCTACCATTTTTTCAGAAGACTCAATCACCTACGCATTCAATTATATTCTTTATATGTGTTTGAACTTTTGAACCATATCAAACGATTTTTTGTCATTTTATTTTTAATAGATGTTATTCTAACTCTTCCTCTATATATTTCCTAATTCCTATAATCTTTACTTCTTCTTCCTTTTTATATGACCATACATCTACTTCAACATCCTCAATTTAGTTACTTGAAGTCTCCAACTTTATGCTATTATTATCCTTTTAAACCTAACATTCATTAATACTATATAACTATATTGCATTGCTGGTGGCTTTTCTCTATTTAAACTAGCCAATCTAGAATATATAATTATCATCTCCGCTTTTTACCATTTCTTTTATATAATTGGTTCAAAATATATGAAATTTGCCAATTGTGGAATGATTTAATTTGATGTCTCATTTAAACTTTCAAATCACTTCTAACCTGTCATTATATATTTTTTCTCCTAACAAGTGAAAGCCCTTCACTCCAATATCCTTCTTCTTAACTCTAATTTAGAGTTAATATCTCTTGGATCAATTACAAGAAATACATCATCAACAAAAGGTATATTCATAAGAATTTTTTCTTCTTGTACAAGCTCACTAAATTAAATAAAAATATGATTTTAATATAAAATACAATATAAATAAGAATATTTTTATTTTATTTTTATCTAAAAGTGAAATGATGAAATAAATAATAGTTATACAGCAAAAAAAGTAAAACAAAAAAATAAAAACAATGCTTTGCGCCGCCCAAGCCCAAATAATAATTAGGTGCACCGATCACGATATCACTTGATCCAAGTGGAGCCATTTCTCTTCTTCAACTACTCGTCTCTCTCCCTTCCCTTCCTTGCTACTCAAATAAGCCAATTGCTTTCTTCTTGCGAATCTGATGGGAGTGGAGCATTTGAGGAGGGGTTTGGCCCTTAATCCCTTTGTTTTCCCTTTTCTTGTATAAAATAATAATAATAAATCATAATCCTCTCATATATAATTGATCCAATATATCAATCTCTTTAAACTTTTATATGATTTTTATCAAATTTATATGCTTTAAAATTTATATGATTTTCTACATCATAATTTGTACCATACGTTTAATAGGATTTTCACCCATATGAAATTAGATTTATCAAAATGATAAAAACTATGTTAACATATAAATTAGCTATTCGTTTTTTTTTTTTTTTGGACCGGGGGGGGGGGGTTGAATATAAATTAACTATTCTAACCCATATCAATTTCATAAAAATCCTAGTAAAAATTATGATATAGAAAAACGAATTGTTTCTTATATTTCATCCTTCTTGCAGCTGAATTGTTGACTACGTACTAACAAATTGTCGGAATTGGCATGCTTGGCATTGTATTTGATGTATGAGAAAAAACAAGGGAAGAAGTCTTTCTGGTATCCATATATCAGGGAGCTTGATCACCATCGAGGTAGGGGTCAGCTGGCAGTGGAATCACCCCTTTTGTGGTCAGAATCTGAGCTGTCTTACCTTACAGGCAGTCCCACAAAGGTGACTATGTTAATTCTCCCTCTTCTGATTGAGTATGAATACTGCTACCATAGTGTTGAGAGATGCTCATTTTGTTTTTCTCATGCTCAATATTTTCAAATATCTTGAGACTTAACTCTTGAGGCTATGATTTAGGCTGAAGTCCTTGAAAGGGCTGAAGGAATTAGAAGAGGGTATAATGAACTTGACACTGTCTGGTTTATGGCTGGTTCGCTGTTTCAGGTAATTAAAACTTGTACTGGCAATAGAAGTACCATAAGTTTTTTTTTAGTATAATGTTTGGTCTTACCTTATCTGCATTATCCGATATGCAGCAATACCAGTTTGTAGAAGGAATAGGAGTACCATAAGTTTTTCTATGTTTGGTCTTACCTTATTTGCATTATGCACCATGCAGCAATACCCATTTGACATCCCTACTGAGGCTTTTCCATTTGAGATTTTCAAACAAGCCTTTGTTGCTGTTCAGTCGTGCGTTGTCCATTTACAGGTAAATTTCTTCTCTTGTGCATGCCTGTGCTGTGAGTAAAATATGCAGAAATGATTTTGAAGTGTATTTGTTTGTTGGCTAATTTCTATTTTACATATTTAAACTTTGATGAGAGGGGTCACATTTGTTTAGGAAAATACGACTATCTGAAATATCACAGTCATCCATCCATTGTGCACTTGAATTATGAGATTGAAGAGCCACACAACATTTCAATTCAATCTCAGATATGCTTCCTTATCTGCGTTTGGGTTATGTTTCAGATCCTTCTGAGATGCAATCTGTTATTTCCTCTCAAGGCCCAATTTGTCCTGTAAGCATCTCGCCTGTTCTTTTTTTAGGTTGACTAAGATTCTAAAACTGCCAAAGATCATAATTCACTACAAAAAAATTCGATTTTTGCGACGGAAAAATTCCATCGCAAAATTGTAATTTTCCGTCGTAAAACGAAATTGTGAAGGAATTTGTCAACGTCGCAATTGCGACGGAAAATTTTTCCGTCGCAAAACGCAATGAGTTTTGCGACGGAACGCATTCCGTCGCAAATAATAAAAATAATAAAAAATAATAAAATCTTAAAAAATAATTATAATAAAAAAAAATTAAAAAAACGTAAAACATATTTATAAAAAAATAAAATTATTAAAAATATATAGAAAATTGCATAAAAATTATAAAAATCCTTAAGAAGTAAATAAATTTCAAGATAAATGTTGCATATAATAAAAATTTAAAATAAAAATCATATAGAATTTTTTACAATATCAAAGCCAAAATATATATGTTCTAAAGTAGCGAACAACAAATACTGAAACATAATCTATAAAGAAGCAGTATGATCATCATCATCGTCACCAGGATGGTCGTTATCACCAGGCGCCGACAAAATACCCTTAGACTAAAGTGCAAGTTGTAACTGCCTCACCACATCATTTGTCCGCTGCCGCCCTTCTCGTTGCTGCCGCTACTCTTCTCGTTGCTACCGTATCATCTTGTCTTGGCCTCCACCAACGCCCTCAGCCTCCTAATCTCATCTAAGAAAAACAAAATTGCAGAGTGAGCTATTTTTCTCTAATTTCATTTAAAAGGAAGAGGAAATGGAAATGTAACAATGTAGAAGAGTGTTATTATGTTTACCTGGATTAGCACCTTCACTGCGCGGTAAGACTATTGCGTAGGCTTCAGCCGGCTCGCAGAGGCACCCATCCCGAAGAGTCTCCCTTTCTTGTAAAATCCTCCTACAGCTTGAATGAATAAACTCTCGTTATCGGACTGAGAGGATGCACACTCGCCCTGACTCTGGGTGTCTTTGTCCTGCGTCAGCTTCTGATAGGTTTCCTGTAGGAAAAAAAAAGATCACAGATGATGCATGTGAAACGAAATAAATATGTCGCTGGCTGACACAAAAAACAAAAGTAATAAATATCCCATCACAAATTGCTGCGACCTAGCGTTGATCCAGTGGCGCCCATTACCATCAATAAACTCCTGGGTATAGGTCCGCTCAAAGGTAGCCCACTCAACATCTTCTGCAGGAAAATCCCCAAACGCTACCTGCAATCACAAATTATGACCGCTAATTAATTAATTCGAAGTACAAGATATCAAATACTGAAATAAAAAATGACTGTGCTCACAATTTTTCGTCGATGCTCGCTGTATGGGATGGAGCCCCCAGTATAAGATGGTCCATCCATATGGGCCTTATTTGATTTATTTTTCTCACTCTTCTCTTGAAATTTGGGATCGGTGTTCCATTTATGAAGCAATTGATCTAAAGCCTCAGGATGAATCCAATCAGTCTTGCCTAGACCATGTCACAATTTATAAAACCTATCAGACAACCATCTGCTTGCCTTGTGATTGTAAGCTTTTTTCAACGTATCTCGATGCTCAGGAAACCACCTAAAATGACCCTGAAAATCAATTACGAATAATTAGTGCTCCAAATTATAATGTACCTTATCAGTTTGCATTTGCATAACAAAATTTACAAAACTTACCAAAAACTCCTCAAACCAAGAATCCCGACGATTCTGAGGAATGTCTTTCCAATTGGCCCATGGATGATTGAAATTGCGGAATATTTGGCCCGGCACGAATCTGTGACCTGATTGTAAGGCTCAAATCTTGATATAGAGGAAAAGATGTAAATGTTAGCTACAAAATAAAAATAAAAACCTCGTGCCATTATCAGTAACTTTACATGACTTACTCTAGATCGCCGCGAGGACAAATCCACACCCGTCCTGTCTCAGGATCAACAGTTCCCTACACCGGTGCAGCCGAGGAGGAACTAGCTTCCTCGAACTGACTATGAGGAGACGTGGTGTGCTGAAGGACGAAATGATATTGCAACATTTTACTACATAGTTGCTTAAATAAAACAAAAGATGTAAATCAATCAGATTTCGTAAACTATACCTACTCTGCCCCTTGCTATGGATTAAAGGGATTGAAAGGCATACTTGCACCTCCCATAACAGAGTCGATAGTGGTCGGTGAAGACGACAAATGAAATGGTGGAAGCTTTGGAGAAGAGCCATACCCTCTGCCGTAAGACGAGTTCAATGTCGTCGCCCTACCACCTCTAATGAGACGAGCCCGGCCTCTACCAGTACTCCGACCACTGCCAGAACACCCTCCTGAACAATCCATCTATGAACACCCACAAACATTATGTCAAAATGTCAAAAAGAAACACTTAATGTCACTACCAAAGTAACGGATTATATCTACTAGAACGGACGGTTATAAATAGCGGACTAACATAAGTCAACCGGAAGAATCTGTTTCCTCCACCTCTCCTTGTTCCCCTTCCTCGTCAGTCTCATAGTCATCAAATTCAGACTCACTATCAGAGTAATTATCTTCCTCCTCATCATCTGATTCCTCATCGACAATATGGATAGGAATCAGTTCTAACTCCCCATGCGCCTCGTCAAAAAGATTGCTTGGTACTTCATCATCGACAACAAGTACGAGCTGTACTTGTTCCACATCAGGTTGAAACAGTTCATTCATGGAGTCATTTGATTCTGACTCTTTCGAGTTGGGTATGATATTGCGTGATTTTGTTCTGATAACTCCCATCCACCCTTGACGAGATGTTGGATATGACGTATAATAAACTTGTTCCACCTGTTGAGCAAGTATGAATGGGTCATAACCAACCGTGTACCTCCTCGACCACTGGACCTCAATATTCCCATATTTATCAACTTTTGTCCCACGAGGAGAGTTATCAAACCACTCACATTTAAAGATAGTCACAGACTTGTCCCACTTATAATCCAGCTGAATTATGTCAGTTAACTTCCCGTAGTAGTCGGCCCCAACTCCATCAACCAGGCCACCTCGGCAACATACGCCATAATTGCAACTTAGTGTATTTTTGTTTGGTTGTACTGTTGCAAAACGATACCCATTGATTATATATTTTGAACACCGGGTAACAACTATTGCAACTCCGCAAGATAAACTCCACGCAACATCATGAGGAGTTGATGGATTTTCCACGAAGAAGTATTCGAACCATTGAGGAAACTCAGCAATCTTGAATTGTTCAAGTTCGGAATCCGATATTAATGGATTTCTGGATCGAACCCAATCAGAGAAAAAGCTGTAACAAAAAAATCTCATTAATATACTTTAATACTAACCATAACAGTAAAAATACAGGAAGTCTTACGTTAAGTACAGGGTGGCCTCTTCATAGTTGTTTATAATGTACCACTCCGCCACTCGCTTCCTTCCAGAGTTGACCTCTCACGTTTTCCCACGATCCAACCTGGAAAATTAAATATAGATATCTGATCGCTTGTACTGCCTCCATCATCGTTGCGAGCTACCCTTCTCCATCTTGATATATTTCTAGAGGGATAATAGTATGACGCAAATTTAGTGGCCTCTTCCACTAGATACGCTTCAGCGATAGATCCTTCAACTGTTGGAAATTAATGCCCTAGGGGCTAATCATTAAATAACTTCCTAATTTGATTTATGAAGATAAATCAATGATTTAATAGATATCATATCCCATATTTGATTTATGAAGATAAATCAAATTAGATGGCTTCTAATTTGCATTAAATAAATTGATTGGATTGAATCAATTAGACAGATTTAATTTCCAATTCAATTTCAAAATTAATAAGATTGATTTTGAATATTTAATGCAGCCCATTAGAGTTATAAATACCCTTAGGTTGTAAGTAATTTGATTACACACACAAGAGAATTGTAGAGCCACAAAAAGAACCCTAGAAGAGAGACGTGAGACAAAAGCTTGAAGGCGCTAGCACGCTGCCGTTCGTGTTAGAGTGTTGTTCGGTGTGGATATCGGTAGAGGGAGTGGATTCGTAGAGTCGGCTCCTAAAGATTGATTGATCAAGAAGGTGTTAGCCCACAAGTTTGCAAAGCACGCACACGAGTTTGCATAGGTACAGTTTCTAATTACTAACCTGATTTAAACGCTGTTGATAGATCCTCTACTTGGGATTCGTAATTTATTGGATAAATTTAATTCCGCTGCGTGTACGAATCCCAACATCAACGTACCTTTGATTTTTGATCTTGTGCTTGAGAGTGCGTAAAAACTTATAATGGACAATCACAGGGTATTTAAAACTTTACCACCATAAGAGTCAAATAATAACAACAAGAAAGATAAAGATATATATATATATATATATATATATATATATATATATATATATATATATATATATATTACCTCTCAAATGGATACATCCACCTATATTGTTGTGGACCTCCAACCCTTGCCTCATAGGCTAAGTGAACAGGCAAATGCTCCATTGAGTTGAATAAGGTCGGAGGAAACACCATCTCTAACTTGCATAGCGTCAATGGCATGCTCTCCTCCAACTTCTGTAACTTGTCAACTTTAAGTTCAGAAGCACAAACTTCTCTAAAGAAAATGGAAAGTTCTGTCAGAACACTCCATATATGCTTCGGTAGTGCTTTAAAGGCCCACGGCAACAATCTCTGGAAAAAAGCGTGACAATCATGAGTCTTCATATCAGACATCTTCACCTCATCTATTTTGACACATCTAGCCATATTTGATGCATAACCATCCGGGAGTTTCAAATTTGAAACCCATTTTAACATTTCCAAATTTTGCTCTTTGTTGAGTGTGTATGGCGCTCAAGGTTTAGAAGTCCGTCCCCTAGCATCCACCACCAAATGCAAGTCAGGCCTTCTGCAAATCGCTTCTATGTCCTATCTTGCATAGACTATGTCCATCGTCAAGCCTTTGGTGTCCATTACGGTGTACAAAATATTGCAGAACACATTCCTCTCAATTTGCATTACATCAAGGTTGTGTCTCAACAGGTGATCTTTCCAATATGTTAGTTCCCAAAAGATGCTCCGTTTCATCTAATGATGATCAACCCCATATCCCTCAGGTTCATTGAATGCCTCTTCAACACTTGCAATGTGCCTGACCCTGTCCCATATTTCTTGACCACTTAATCGACGGGGTTGATTTGCTCGTTCGACAACATTCTGTATAAAATCTTTTCTATTTCTTCTAAGCGAATGATCAGGGGGTAGGAATCGCCAGTGCTTGTCAAACCAACAAACCTTACGACTGTTTTGCAAACTAAAGCCCATGTTCTGCTCAAAACAAACTAGACATGCAAGCTTTGCAGACATTTGCCAGCCACTCAACATCCCATAGGCAGGGAAATCATTTATCGTCCACATTAAGGCAGCCCGCATGATAAAATTCTGGCTCAATGATACGTCGTACGTGAGAACCCCGTCACTCCACAACATCTTCGACGCATCTATCAAAGGCCTGAGGTACACATCTATATTCTTTTGTGGGTTGGAAGGCCCAGGGATTAACACGTTGAGAAATAAGAACTTTCTTCTCATACACATAGAAGGTGGGAGTTGTATAGAGTCACAATCACTGGCCAACATGAATACCTCCTACTTGTCTGGTTGAAAGGAGCAAACCCATCCGAACATAATCCAAGACGGACATTACGGGGGTCCGATGCAAAGAAAGGATTCACCTCGTCAAATTTAAGCCAAGCTTCGGCATCGGATGGATGCATCACAAATTTTACATCCTTGCGATGCTCCCGATGCTATCTCATGTGAGCGGCTGTTTGCTCTGACGAATACAATCTCTGAAGCCTAGGCACGAGGTGAAAGTACCACATCTTGCTGAATGGTTGACAGTCTGTTCTCCTCTCTTTAGTCACAGGTTTGTATCTAGGATGTTCACAGATTTTGCATTTGGTTAGCTCAGCATCATCTTTGTAGTACAACATACATCCATTGGGGCAACGATGGATTTTTTCACAACTAAGCCCAAGCTCTTTAACATTTCTTTTTGCTTGATAGAAATCCTTCGGCAAATTATTGTCTTTCGGAGCAATCTTGCTCATGATCTGCATCATTTCGTTATAATTCCTCTCACCCATATGGTGATCAGTCTTCAAACTTAGTGTTCCTAAGGTAGCCGACAGCGATGAGTGCTCACTACTTTCAATGTGTTCGCAACCTTCCCATAACGGTCGTTGCGCATATTGAAGCATTTTGTAGAATCTATTGGCTTCTGGATTAAGATCCTCTCCCATATAACATGGTTGATTATATGTATCGGTCTCCTCTTATGTGTGTGATGATTCAGCATGAGTAAAAGGATCAAAATATTGCCCCCCGCGGCATCCATCACCAACTATTCGTATTGATTAAGGTTGTCTCGATGACTACTACTCCCGTAATATCCACTTGGTGTCTGTCGGACTCCGCCATGATATACCCAGCATTCATAATCGTCCATAAATCCTTTTTTACACAAATGGATTTTGACCGTGTTATACTCACGAAATTTTTTACACTCGCATTTGACACAAGGACATCTGATGTGTCTACTTAAATTAGGTGAGTGCGCCAAAGCAAATTGAATAAACTCTTCCAGACCATCCAGTAATGCTCGAGTTATTTCTCTTTTCTAAGTTAGACGATTGGACATCCAACTCCTATCACGTTGGCCGTCCATACTTGTACAATTTAAACCTACACAAATATATAGAGTGTGGAGATACCCCAATCCACAAAACAACATTACCCAAATATAAAAATGGGCAATACAAATGGCCACTCATGCCATAAAATTGCCATTAAATTAAAGCATTTAGTTATAAATATTTTAATATGGAAGTAATGCTATTTACGATCAATTCAAGCTAATTATAAAAAGTTTAACTAATTTAATGTCAATTTATTTAAATTGAACAAAGTTTAATCTAAAAAAAATTACATTGTAGATTTAAACAATAAATGTTAACAAAGTCACAAATTATCCAAGCATATAACTACAACTTGTTGAGGAATTTCTCACCAAAAAAAAAAATCTAAAACATGACATTCATATTCTAATTATATTATTAGAATTCTATATTATATATATGAAATTCTGTAATAGAGTAAAAATTTATAATTAATAGAACATATATTTTATATCAATAGAAATATAAATTCTATATATATCAACTAGCTAATTCTACTAATTTTTAACATATAAATTTGTTTACTCTTTAAAGGCAAAACTTCCTGCTTCTACTTTACATCAATTAATTAATTGTCTTACTACATCACTTCTCATTTCAACATCTTCCTTTTTATAGATTTATGTACCATAACCCACCAATTGAAGATCATAATTTTCTTACACAATTTTTTCATTACACAAAATTAACCAAACAAAACAATACAAAATTAAAAAAATTCATCAATCTCATCAATAAACACCAGGAAAACCCAATAATAGAAAAAAAAAAATCCATGGAATCTACTTCAAACAATAACCTACCAAATAAATAAGCAAATTAAGCATCAATATCATTAACTTTCTTTTCATATTTATCACTTTAAGTATAATGTAGAGTTAGGAGTTTCTCTTATTTTTTCTACTTTCAAATTTCAAATATTAAACTTCCTAATAAATTTTCTTATCTCAAAATAATACATCCCAACAATTTATGTCTTATCTAACTATTTTTAGGAGTAAGATCAATTCCAAAAATTGCTACATATTATCACACAAGAAGAGTATTGCAATAAAATTTATACAAACAATAGACTTTTATTTTCCAAATAATAAAATTGAATAAAAAAATTAAAAGAAATAAGGGATGAAAAGTTACCGGAAAAAGTCGCCGGAAAAGGAATAGTAAATGTTAACCGAAGAAGAAGAGAAACACCAGCCAATGAGAAATAGGAGGACGTGGGGGTGGGGGTAGTGGGGTAGGGGTCTCCACGGAGGGGGGTGGGGGTTGACGGGGAAGGGGGAGGGGGGAAGGCATGGGGGGAGGGGGAGGGGGGCCGTGGGGGGGTCGACGGGGAGGGGAGAGGTCGTAGGTGGGGGGCGGTCTGGGTTGGGGGGGTTGGCCGTGGGGTGGTTCGCTGGGGTTGGGGGGTCTCGGAAGTGAAGAAGAAGGAGGCAACTTGGCAGACAAAATGTCCGCCAACTTGCGACGGAATAGATTTCCGTCGCTGGCCCCAGGTGGGGATAACGACGGATGTCTTCCGTCGCTGTCCCCACCTAGGGCCAGCGACGGAAACTGTCTTCCGTCGCTAAATTTGAATAAACTTTTTTTTTCTATTTTTTGCAACGGAAATTTTTTTCCGTCACAAATTTTCTGGTATTTACAACGGGTGTCTTTTTCTGTAGCAAAATTCCAAAATTTTGTGACAAAAATAATTCCGTCGCAAAATCTCAAATTTCTAGTAGTGATTTAGTATCTGCCCATGTTTCTTATCCCTGCTCTTTCCAATTCATAAAAATCTAATTCAATCACAGTGTCTTCCACAATATAACATTTGGAATGCCTTAATCATATTTTTGGAAAAATATGATTTTTTTCAAAAGAAAATATTTATGGCATCCCAAAACAACTTTTGGAATGCCTTAAATTATATTTTTGGAGTCCCAAAAGTTATTTTAGGACTCCAAAAATGACGGTTAATACATATTTTGTACATAATTTTTGGCATCCCAAAATTAGTTTGGGACTCTGTAAATCATATTTTTGGAGTCCCAAAATTAGTTTGGGACATTAAAAATGTAATTTTACTGCGTCCCTTTAATAGACATCCCTTGAATAAGGGACGTTAATTGGGTCTATTTTAGGACATTAAATGACTTCTTTGCAGTAGTGTTGAAGTCTTTGAGTCTCGTATTTTGAGCCATGATAAAGCACCAAAAATGTTATGGTTATAATGGCAATGAGTAATATATAATGCAGAATCAATGAAAAGAGCAGATAACACTGTTGTACTGATATTATATTAATCAAATGATCTCATTCACTCACGGTTCACTCGTCACAGTCAATACATAAAGGTATGCAGAAAAGTTGCAGAAAAAGAGAGATACTGTCAGTTAGAATAACAGAAAGAGGAGACCACGAGAAAGGAGAAATTCCACAAAAATATATCCAGACCAACGTCTTTTGTCCACATTCCATATATAGTCTCACTCCTCCAATTCTCTTAGCTTCCAAGTCCTTCGTTTAAGCCTTTTGCTCCTTCTAATGGGCGTTGCAATGTTCTCAGCCTCTTTGCTTCTTGGATCTTCCTCTGCTTGGCCCAACGCATTGCCTTTCATTACATACGACTATACCCTATTTGAAAATTTTGAGCCAAATATTCATGCACATCCGGTTATGAATAGTACAAACATTTCATTTGTTCTTGTTTAATTTACGTATGTGGATTATTACTTGCAGGCCAATGTTTGAAGAGTTAGCTGGAAAGTCATCAATATGGGAAGCCATATCTCCCCAAGTGCAAGAAGTAGCTTTTCTCTTCCGACCTCAAACACACCACAAATCTCCTTCCTCCAACTAATTAATTGTGTCGTCTCTTTCTTTCATATTACTCTTCTAAATGGAAAAAGAAAGGACATTGTAAGAGGGAAACTTTTTGTGATTCATGCTGCATCCAATGGACATGAAACATAAGTTTGTTTGTAGTGTTAATTCTACAATAAAGCCTGTGGTGCGTTGACTTTATTTCATGCTTTGGCTTTTTATTGAGTGAACAGGGTTCGACTTTATTTTATTGTTTTTTTAATAAAAAAGCACATGATTAAAAACATATTTTCAAAAAAAATTAAAAGAAAATTTGTTTTTAAAAACCAAAAACAGACTGGCTTTAACACTTCTTGAAACAAACAAAAAATACCAAACACTAAAAATACTTTTTAGAGGTCATCGTATTATAATTAATAAAAATAAGAATGAGTTCCTTATAAAAAGAATCAAGAGTGCATTCTAAAGATGTTACATATATGGGATTTGATTTTCTCATGAGAAGAAGAAGATTCCTACACACACATGAAATGGTGGGACCCATATATATATATATATAAATTAATTTATATATATATATGTGGGTTCCACCATTTTATGTATGTGTGACATGAGAAAACACTTCTACTACAACATAAGAAGTGTTTTTCCCTATATATATATATATATGAGACCAAAAGGAATAGTACATGTATAATCCTCAAGCAATTACGTATCTGATCTTAATATGTATAATCATAATAAGTGAAGAAAAATACAATAATCGTGCACATCGGTTAACTTTGTCTAGTATGGTTACCGAAGTATATATATTTCAGTTTTAACTGAATTAATTTTCTAAAACTAAACTAAACACCGTAAAAGGAATTAACTAAACCAAAAAAATTGAATTGAGTTGGTTCAGATCGGTTTTCATTTTCGGTTCTAATTTGCTAATCCCTGACCAGTTTGGTCTCCTTTCCTACTAGAAAAAAGTCTAAAATCTAACTATCATTATAATTTTTTTTTTAAAAAAAAAAAACAACAACAACAACAACCAAAACTCAAGTCATCAAGTCCTAACAAGTCTAGGAAGTTCAAATACATATCATTGAAGCTAAAACTTCCATTCAAATACAGATATTCTATCTTGTGAAGAACATGTTTGAAAAGTTGTTCATGGATACATCAAATATATGGTCTTAAAAAAGAAATGTAATCATCAAAAAATCTCACAATATTTAAATATTATAGTGACAAGTTTTGAAATAAAGATGGGTTCATGATGCTAGCTCGCTTGTTATTTGAAATTGTTTAGGGTTAGATTATTATTATTATTATTATTTTTTGCCTTACAAATACTCCTCTAGTCCTATTTACATGGCACTTTCAACATTTTTCACAAAAACGAAGGAAAATCTTAAATCACATTAACTTTACCTTAAAATTCAACAACTTTCTAATTCTACTCTTATTTAATATACATAATACCAAATAAAAATAAAGTTAACATAGTAATAAATGAAGGGTTAAATTATACATTCAATTTGAAAGTTTAATTTAGCGAGGTGCCTTATAAATAATAAGACAAAAAAAATTAAAACATCTCTCTCTGCCTTATATATACAACGAGGAGTACATCTTAGCCCAGACATGTAGGCTTGGGGCCTTCATTGTAGCTTATCCTATAAGGTTTTGTCCAATAGTATATGTTTGGATTAGCGGTGTAAGTTGTTTTTCTGACGTAATTTACGGTGTATAAGGTAAGTATGTGAGATGAGTTTTGTCTCAATTTACTTAAACATGTTTTTTAAAAGTCAACTCAAACAGGCCTTATAGAGCAGCTGAATTAAGACCGACTAGACAAAATGAAGAACCTAAATTAGAAGGTTGCGAAACAGTACAAAAAAAAAAGAAATTAAATACACAGAAACCAGTAGAAAATAATAAAGACAAAATATCAATATAGAGTTGTTTTAGCAATGTAAGGGTAGTGGCAAAGCAAGGAATTTTAATCACAAGGGGCAAAAAAAAAAAAACGACATCATAAATAAAAGTATTTGAAATACAATACAAACCTAATATACAAAAAAATTGAAAGAAATCTATTACAAAAATTAAAATCACTTCACTTGACTTTTACTATAAGTGTTTCATATTATTAAACATAAGGAGTATACGAGGAGAAAGACTCACTATTCTTTCTCTTAAAATAAATATAAATGCTAATACTCTTCCCCCATAATAATCACCTACAAAGAACATGAATTAATTTACAAATTTCATATCACAAATTACATACCACAAAATCCATATCATAAATCATAAATTTTCTAACTAAACCCTAACTTTATTTTCCTCAATTCAATACATGAAACAAATTAGAGAGAAGATGAGACTCTCACCTTGAAGATACATATTAGAACATTATTACATAAAAAATTAAAAATAGAGAAACGCTATTGCAAGAACAAAGAACAAAGGATTGGGGAAAAAAAAAGTCTTGTGCCGTCAAGGAATTAGGAGAAAAAGATGCAAGCAAATCAATACAGTTAATCAAGGAATTATGAGGAAAAAATACACCAAATCAAACCACAAAAAAAAAAAAGTGAGCTAACCTTGTGACGTTGTACAAGCAAGACTGCGAGAGACAACAATTAGGTTGCGTGATCAAATGGGTATTTACATCTAATGAGGCTCGCACAGATTGGAGCATCATCGCGGAGATTAAAGGCCTGCTTATGTAACACCCGGCCTTGGGGACCTCTATTTATCAGAGTTGTAACGTAGAGGCATCGAAAAGATTTGGATGACTTACTCGAGGAATAAAAGTTTCTAAAATAACTTAGTTTGAAAATATAAGGATAAATTTTTCGCGAGCGATATCTATCCCATAAGGAAATGAATGGACCCCAAAGTAACAGTTAATTTCATACACATGTATGAAAGCATAAATGACAGTTTAGCACACGTTAAAGCATGGAAGCATTTACAAGTACAAATAACCATAACCGTAGTTAACGGCCAAAGACCGCAGCCCTTGTCTAAGGCACGCAGCCCCATGAGACCGCAGCCTCAAATCCATGGCTAGGAAAAATATATGACAAGTAAATCAACCAGTATACATGATCAGCTAATTAATGCATAAACACTTACACACATGCTTACAAGATTAGAGTTACACACCTCGCTCTTGAATCCTTAACTCTTCGTCTGGTAGGTGTTGGAATCAGCCGAGGCGTCTATGAATATCCTATAAACGTTTATCATCATCATTAGTCACTTAATCACGTCGCAACACAATTAACTATGCGGATTACTCTTTGGGAATTAAAAGTAATTAAAACCCTAAATATTCCCCTGATTGATAATACCTCTATTTATTAATTAATAATAATTCATTTATTATTAATTAATAATCCTCATATATTTCGTTTACTCTTTATTAATTAATAATAATCCTCAATTATTATTAATTAATAATTCTTATATATTTCCTTTTCATTCACTTCAGTCGGTTATCTTGTATTTGATATTCTTCACAATTAGCAACTTAGGTGACTGTTTTAAGACTTATCAAAAAATGACCTCTAATTTCCACAGGTATTTAGAAAATTCATAACTTGGTTTATATAACTTTGAATGGAGTGATTCCAATTTCTATTTATTCCTTGATAAATCTACTTTCATAAATTAAAGTCATCAAGTTAATTTATGACTGAGAAAAATTTCCAAATTTTGAAAACTTAATCACTATCAAATCTATGAACTCCTCATTAAGTCTAGTTTCTAGGAAATTGGTTTCATCATGTTATCACAAGTCATTCATTCCCAGATTTCAAAAGTGTAACCACTATTCAGAAAAACATTCCAGGAACATAGGTAAACTTCAAAAATTTGTATCTTCCTGAATACAATTTCAAATGAGGCGTGTTACCTATCAAATTAAATCTCTATATGTCTTCTACACATCTGTGAAATCTCATAATTTTTAGAATTTTTTTACCTAATACGAAATGCAACGTCATTTTCTTCCTCCAGAATGATACCAAAAACGTTTTCAGATTTTATCTCAACTTCTAAAAATCATAACTGGAGTTGTAGACCTCCGTTTGAGGTGAACCAAAGCTTATTTTAAAGCTTAAGGATATTACTATCTCATGTAAAATTTTCATAATTTTATCTTATGAAATTCATTCCCAGATTATAAAAACATCAGGTCTATCCAGAAAACATTACAGAAAAGTTCCCAAATTTTGACCTATCTTTTAAAAATCATATCTTGAGCTACAAACCTCTGATTGAGGTAAACCAAAACTCATTTTAAATTTTAGCATGTCAACTAAATGTATATAAAATTTCAAGGTCAAAGAAGGTTTACTATATTTTTTTTACCTATTTAAAAATCGCTGCCTAGGTGAAAAATCAGCATGTGAACAGTAGCTTTTAGTGCTACAGTGACACAACACTGTTCCTTTACGGAAATATTATAGCAACGCTGAAAACATCTGTTTCATCAACGAAAAACAGAGGAACACACGAGATAGTGCTTTTCCTTCACTCTTTCCACATGCAATGTTATCCATTTACATATACACACTCTGCAACCTTCGTTTTTCATTCTTATGTATATTTATATACTCATAGACTTATGGCTTCATATATATATATATAGCATGGCTGCAACACACTTGTCTTTCTTTAGATAAACCAAAGTCAAACCCAACAAATACATGCGGAATCCAACGTTGGGAACTAGAGGGAAAAGGCTTACCATGATCGACACTCTTGCATGCAACAGTCAATCCTTCTCCTTCTCTGACTCTCCCTCCAACTTCCTTCGTTCTCAACCACGGTCTGTCTCCCTCTTTCACTGTCTCTCTGCGTTTCTCTCTCTTACTTTCTGCAAGTTCTGTTTCTCGTTCTCATCTTTCACTCTCATTTCTTTCTTTCTGTTTCTGCAGCAAGGCGAAGAAAAGAATAGAAATGGAGAAGTATGAAGCGCTGCAATTACAAAGGAGACAGTGGAGCATGGTTGAAGCGAGAGACAATGGATTATATAGAGGAGTTATGGTCCAATCAAGGAGGAGAACCAGAGGATATTTACACAGGGCTCAAGAACGATGGAAGGTTCTGTGTTTTCGTGATTTCCGCCGAGATCGCTCTGTGATTGCGTGTTTGGTTGCTTCTCTGTTGCTTTCTTACGTAAAAGACGCGGGAACTCTTCTTTGCGTGATTTGCATTGACTTTCGATGAGTTGGGAGAGTAGAAAATGAATTATGACTGATACAAGTTAAGTTGGGCTGGAATGGAGAATGGATGAGAGGAAGATTCATTTGTAGTAATAAAAATAGGCTTAAGGTGAAAAAGTACACATAACTTTTTCTCACGGGAGCGCCTAGCACTATAATCTTTTTTTGGGTGCAAAAGTACTCATAACGTTACGTTTTGGGTGTAAAAATACCACGGGCCGTTAGTTGACCGACGTTGACCGTTAACTTGGACAGAAATGAACAGTACCTCGGGTGAAATTACCATTTTGCCCCTAGTTTTAAGCTGAAATTACTATTTTGCCCCTAGTTTATTTTTTTTACTTTTTTTAAAACACTAAAATAAACCCTCCTCCACCGGTGGGCCCCACCACTGTCGGCGGCCACCCTCCCCACCGCCGGCGGCAACTTTTTGTTTTTTTTTTTTAAACTAAGGTTTTTTCTACAAAAAATTAAGGGGAGGCCGGTGGGCCCCACCACCGGCGGCGAACGCCATCCCCGCTTCTGACCGCCGCCGGAAGCCACCTCCGGCGACCGGCTGCGGCATCTTTTTTTTTTAAAAAAAAACTAAGGTTTTTTTTTTTGTAAAAAAAACCTTAGTTTGAAAAAAAAAAAAAAAAAAGTTGCCGCCGGCGGCGGTCGGCAGCAGGTAGCGCAGTAGCCACCGGTGGTAGGTGGTAGGGGCGACTTCGGCAAGTGCACCGGTTGTTACAAGTAATAAAGTAGTGAGAAAAGATCGTCCCACGAGGAATAGTATTTCAACCACTAATTCGTTATTTTTGCTTTAGTTGGATCAATGAGTAATAAGAGATGAGTTGTAACCAAGCAAGAATTTAAAGAATTTAAGAAAGATCAAGAACCTAAGATCAAGAATCTCAAGAATGATGTTTAGAAAAGATAATCAGTCAAGAAAAACGTAGCTAGGACTTAGAATCCCCATGTGTTCTTTCAAGTATTTAAATTAAAGATCTAATTGATTATAATTCCCAAATTGACGATCGATTCTCTAAGGTTAGACTAAGTCCCAATGTCTTGATGCTACCTTAGTCTATTGTATCTTTAAAAACAACCTAATGTATTAGTATTGTCTAAAAAGATCAGATCTTGAACCAGAATCCTATGATCGCATAAATTCGTAAGCCTATGTCATGCAATTTTATGATGAATTAACAAGTTCTAGTTAGATGCACTAACATCTCTATTGTCATACATCAACTTATGGACAATCTTAAAGGTGATCAATCTTCAAGAAAGCATTAAGCAAAGGAAAGTCATTCAATCAAAGAAATCAAGATTCATACAAGAATTCAACCAAATACCCAAATTTGCATAGAGTTTATCCTAACCCTAACTACAAAAAGGAAATTAGTCAAGCATGGCCAGATTAACAAAATAAAGAAGAAAAGATGAAGATAGAATGGTTCTTCAAAGGTTGGGGAAGGTTAATCTCCACAATTGCTTTGGTCCTCCTCTCCAATGCCGTAGAGTCGTTTGTTGTGCCAAAAGTTCTTTCTTTTCTTGCTAGGGTTGTCTCTTTTATGTTTTCTGATCCAATTGGGTTTCCAAATCTCCAAAATCCTTGATTTTCCTTCCTTTTTCGGGCCCTAAAAACTTTCCAAAAATAAAAAATCAGAATTCTCGCACTTCTGTCGCCCTGGGCGCCACTTTTTCCACTGGGCAGAAAGTTGCCGCCCTAGGCGCTAACTTACTGTTTCTAACAAAGAAGTGGCGCCCTGAGCGCCACTTTTGCACTAGAGTGGCGCCCTGAGCGCCACTTTTGGTTCCTCTTTGTAGCTTCTCTTTTTGACCTTCCGCGAAGTCTCCAAATAGCTTCTTTTTTTGGATAAAACCTGCAAAACACACAAGAATACTTGTGAGGGTATGCCTGACATCAAATCCATGTTTTTAGCTTATTATCCTTAAGCTTTTTAATTATATTTGATCAATTTCAAACTCAAGTTGTGCCTTAATACATGGTAAATTTGTGGCTCATCAGTGGGGCCCACCAGCCTCCCCTTAGTTTTTGTAGAAAAAACATTAGTTTTTTTTTAGAAAAAACCTTACTTTTTTTTAAAAAAAAGAAAGTCGTCGTCGCCGGTCGCCGGAGGTGGCAACCGGCAGCGGGGAGGGCGTCCACCGCCGGTGGTGGGGCCCACTGGCCTCCCCTTATTTTTTTGTAGAAAAAACCTTAGTTTTTAAAAAAAAAAAAAAAAAAAAAGTTGCCGCCGTCGGTCGCCGGAGGTGGCCTTCGGCGGCAGCCAGCAATGGGGAGGGCGGCCGCCAGCGGTGGTGTGGCCGGTGGTGGGGCCCACCGGTGGAGGAGGGTTTATTTTAATGTTTTTTTTAAAAAATAAATAAATAAACTAGGGGCAAAATGGTAATTTAACCCGAGTTACTGTTCATTTCTGTCCAAGTTAACGGTCAACGTCTGTAAACTAACGGGCCGTAGTATTTTTGCACCCAAAATGTAACGTCATGGGTACTTTTACACCCAAAAAAAGGTTATGGTGTTGGGCGCTCCTAGAGAAAAAGATTATGTGTATTTTTACACCTTAACCCTTTATTAAATATCATGCATATTATTACACTCTCACACCATCCTCATTAAATATAACCATATATATAGAAAAACTATCAAATACCTTATAAAAGGATTAAAAAAACCTTGTAAAAGGTGTCCTATATAGTATGTTTGGGCCGAAGAGGCAATGAGAACGAAGAGAGTACTGGACTGGACATAATGGAGGAGTATTAACGTGTTGTGTAATAGATTAATAATTAGCCAAATACCACCCTTCACGCTGCAACCATTAACCACGCACACAAATACAATATACACACGTTACACTCTCATCACACAGCCAAACACTTGTTATATAATATATATTTCCCCCTCCACTAATAATTCCACCAACAACTCCACTAATAACGTGAGCATCATCATGGCTGCCAAGAATAATTTATAATAATACTATTAATAATTACACAATGCTTTGACCGCTACTTCTATTTTATTTAATTTTATTTTTCTCAAATCTAATTGCAACATTAATTAAATGATGAGAACAAATCCTTATTTCTATTTAAGGATCTTTCTTTCATTAATTTATTTTGGCCATGAAATATCATCTGCAAAAATATTTAGGCCAAAAATCAATCACAAACGAAAAATCCTCAATTTTTGGAAAATATGCCTTTCAATTCTAAATATTACCTTTTTGATAATTAAGGCCAAATTTTTCATCATAATTTTCCTTATAATAGTTCTGATTTACAAATCCCAAAAATTTAGGATGTTACAGCTTGAAAGGGAATGGAACACGGAAGTGCATCACATCAAATGCAGTTGCGGATCTTCAACAAAAACCAGCCTGTCTTGGTGTCCAAGGTTTCACGTTGTCCAAACTGCTGATAGGGAGCTCAATAGGCTTCTTGTAATGGATAATACTTAGGCAGTTATGTTGGTTTACATTATATATATATATATATATATATATATATATATATATATATAAGAGTTTTTTTTTTCTCTTTTTTTTTGTGTGTGAAAAATATTTTTCATGACCTTTCAATATCCAAAAGACAAAACCCTTGTATAAATATTTTACAAAATTTTAGGGGGGTGGGGCCCACCCTAGCCCCCCTCTCTACCCCTGTGTAAAGGTTTGTTAGATCCCTGTAAATTTTAAGTTTAAGTTTTAGAGGAGACACTTATATTAAAAGAAGAAGATATGAATCCCAAAGTTAAATATCGGTTGAAAGTATTGAAAAATAATAAAGACAAACCAAACGACAATACAAAAAGGAAAAGCTACAGCCTACACGTCTAAAAGTCAATTTAATGATGATTAGGTGTAAAGAAATCTAGTTGAAAAAAAGAGTTATGATTATATATTCATAGGATTCTCAGTCGCAAATCATAAGAAATGAATCAATATTTATAAATCAATTTTCAATAAATAAATAATATAACTTGTAATACAATTTACAACATAACATATTTAACGATGATGATAATTGATTTTCATTGCGCATATGTGAGGCTGAAAAAGACGTCGGATATATTTTATAATTTTGCTTCTTTGAATAATTACAGCCACTTAGGTGGTCCTTATCCCTTTGTCTTGATAATGCTTGGACATCCAAGAAGGCGACTCGACGAAAAATTTAAAAAACCAAACAAAATCAAGACTGAAAGCTACATGGACAAAATGGAAAATGTCAGCAGATCAAAGATATATTAAACTTTTGTTTGAGTTAGTAGTGGGAGTGGTGACTAATTTTTTATTTAATTTTTATAGAAACCTAATAGAAATAATGTTAAATTGTAAACGTGATTTGTATTTGGATTGATGATAGCAGAAATAACTTTTTTTCTAAATGGAGATATGTTTGGGTTAGTGAAAAGTCAATTGAATACTACATATATTTAATTGTATATATTACGATAATTGAAGAAAAAATTTAAATTTGAGAAAAAGATTTAAATTATATTTAAAAAATCAATAAAAAATAAAGCCTTTAAATAAATATATTTAATGTAAAATTTTTCATATAAATTAGAATGTATAGAAATGTGTTTTTCTCCTTAAATTATAGCAATTTAATTGATTTTTGTTATAAAACTGATAAAAATAATAAGAAGAAAAGCAGAGGTTCTAGAGAGATAAAGTAGAGAGAGAGATTCTCATTTCATTCAATAAATGAACAGTTACAGAAAACCTCTATTTATAGAAGAAAAATGGGACTTTAGTATAATTTCTACCTTTGGGTCATTTGGTGTAGTTTTCCCCAAAAACCTAAACTATTCACTCACGGATTTCCTTCCCGTGAGTGATTGTATAATTGTGTGCGGGTCCCACCAAATAGTAAACTACTATGCGTGGTACTATGCAAATAGTAAATCACTATGCGTGGGTCCCATATCATCTTTTAATATTTGGAAACCGCGAGTCAATGGACATCCACATAATAAGTATATTCATAACACTCCCCCTTGGATGTCCATTTATGAATGTGCCTCGTTAAAAACTTTAACTAGGAAAAACCCAGTGGGATAAAAACCTAGCCAAAGAAAAGAGTACATCATCCATTGATACACTTTCTAGTGCTGCCTCATTAAAAACCTTTCTAGGAAAAACCCAGTGGGATAAAACCCAGATAAGGGAAAAAGAGTACAGCGTGTATCGTCTCCCCCTCTTGATTACATCAGTGTTGCTCCCCCTGATGACTATATTGCTTCAATGTCTTTCTGAGCATATTATACTTTCTGTCATCAAATATTCTGTTAGAAACACCCAATCTGATTGTTCATTATATACCTGCAAGACCTAAATCTGTCAAGTAAAGTCATAATAATCTTTTCATAAATATATATGTGCATATAGAAATTCAATAAATGTTTATTCAGATAATGATGCTATATGCACTATCATCTTGAGTTCTTTTGGGACATATGTGTTTTTGGCGCCTTATGTGCTTCTAGCACATACAAATATATTGTGGCTCATGATCCTCATTATCATTCATTGTAGCATATGCTATCATAGATATTATTAACGTCGACTTCATTTTCAGTCCCATCGGATTTCATTCATAATTTATTGAGATCTCATAATGTAAATACCTGGGTCTCTTCTTATACCACAATACACTTTACTTGTAATATCTCTTCTGAAGATAATATCTCTTCAGGAGATGGCTCTTCTAGAGCTTTTCTTAATTATCCTCAACATGATCATCTATATTCTTATAGCTCCTTTTTTCTTTTGAGGATTTTTATCTTTAAAATCGATGGACTTGCAACACTTCTGATGTGTTTTATAACAATTCATATAGGAGCATTTGCAGTTGGCACATGTGACTTTGTCACTTTCTTTAGGTCAGTAAATGCTTCTGGCATTCGATTAACTAAACTCAGCAACTGAATTATCATTTTGAATTTTTAGTGCACATTTCTTTGTACGAGGATCAATAAGAGCCAATGATAATTCATTTCACTTTATCTTTACCCAATCTGCTTATTTTTCTCCCCCTCATCAAATCATCAATTTTCTTTGTATATCCATCTATGTGCATTGTAATAGATTAATAATCATTACACATTTAAAACATTTCAAGATGGAATTAATCTGGCTCCTGACCAAAAACCAATTATACGGGGAGAATTCTGTTGGCTTATATAATTGCTGCAAATATACACAACATATAAATTTTGTTCTCATAATCATTGATCTATCCATTCATGGATACTTTAATACATTATTTCTGGATCATTCAATCTGGAAATTGCGCGCATAATATATTGCAAACTTCTAGTTGCAAACATCACTGCAAACTTTGCAGATTTATAATCTCATATGTAAACTTTCAATTTGATATATTTCCAGAGATCCATTTCCAATAATTATGTCTATCTGAGAACAAGCAGCACATAATATATGACTCGGATGATCAAACAAGTCATGCCAACTTTCCATATGATTTATCATCAAATCTAATATTCATTTTGGGGGAATCAATATAGAAACATTCACAAAGAATTATCACATAAATATTCACACTTGATATATATTATTCTCCCCCTCAAGTGTGAGACCTTAAAAATTAATTCATGAAATTTCCATACAATATTCCATGATAAAATTTCCATTTTCCAGAATCAACAAACAAATATATATTAAATACAAAATCATCAGGTGTATAATTGCAGATTCACGAGCGCAATACTGTGTAATCACAGGCGCATCACTGTGGAATCACAGGCGCGACAACTCAGATTGTCGTATACATATAAAGTCAAAAAGATTCCAGGCTCGTGCTTTATAGGGAGCAAATCTGTAGAGATTTAACAGGACTACGCAAATCTGCAGAGATTCAATAGGATTTAATTCAACTATAAATAGAGGAAGGCAAACGAACATGCCTCACAAACACTCAAGCATCTGATAATATCAACTACCAGATACTCACACATATTTCTCTAAATTCTATTGCCATGGCAGGACCAAGCAGTTTTATCCCAGTTTCTGATACATCCGAAACAGCATTACTGGATGCTTTGTTGTATGATGATCAGCATAACATGTCATTTACTTCTTTGTTATCTCCTAATCCCTTTGAAATGTTTATTCCTCCTTCTACTATTCCTCCTTCTGCTTCAAATGTACCTACTTCTCCCCCTAGAACAAGTGTTCTTCCTCAATCTACAAGGATTGAAGGTACAACTGAAGCAGGTTCATCAAGGAGGCCTGTTAAGAGGTGTAGAACTATGGCAGAACTAATGGAGTCTACCAATCCAGTTCAGCCAATAGTGTCGGCAGTTAATCAACCAGCATTCACTAGCCAGCAAACTATCATCAGTTTGCCAGCAACAACCAGCCCGACAACAACAATCAGCCAACCAACAACCACTAGCCAGCCAGCAACAATTAGCCAGCCAACAGCTACAAGCCAATTAGCAACTACTAGCTTATTGGAATGTAGTTGCTGTCATGTTTTACGGGAAATTATTCATACCAACGGACTTCAGTACCATAAACTTGAAGTTCACGGAAGAAGAACAGGTATGATTACCCATGCTGTTTTATTTGAAAAAGTACAGGATAAATCTTATAATACTGACAGGCTTCCAATGTTTGATTTCACAAAGAAAAATTTTGAAGAAATCAAACAATTTCTGACACAGTATTGTATAGATTTACAAGCATCAGGATATATCTTGATGCGTGATCCTGTATTAGCCTATCATGAGGTTCTCTGTGTTGGTTCGGAATGGGCTATAAATCCAAATGACCTCCATGGAAGTTCATTTCAAACCAATATTGAACACTCATTAGGCAAAGGAAAACAACCTGCAGTAAGTATACCCTATGATACTTCATCCCTTAACCAGGGTGAATTATATAGGTTATCTATGGAGCAAAGAGAAAGAATAAAGAAAACAACGCTCCATGATTTAAGAAATTATTTTCACTTAACCCTTGATGAAGCGAGTAAACAATTAAATATGTCTACTCACACCATACAAAAAATCTATCAAAAAGGAGGGTTAACGGAGTGGCCACACAAGAAGCTCAAGAAACTTATGACGCAAATCTCGATATTACGAAGAGCTTTGCCTCATCTGGATCCCATCTCAAGAGAAGCAAAAGAAGAAGACATTAAATATCTTCAGAATGAGATGATTAAAGTTTGTAATGATGTTGAGCCACTCGCAATTAAATTTTGTTGAAATAATATTTCCTTTTGCTTAATTATTTTGTTTATGAATATTCTTTTCTCGTATTTATAAAAATTGTTATAATCATAGAAATCACATAACAACTATAATAATATATTTGCTTCATTCACTTCTGGGAATGAAGTTGGATAAAAATTCATGATCCATAACTCACTGATTTGTTTGATCATGGCAAGAAATTAATCCACAATATTGCTACTACAATAGCAAATTGAATATATTTATTTATAATATCAATCATGATCATACAATCCCTTGTCTCATAATTTAAGGGAATATTTAATGCCAAATATATAATTTTGAGACCTTTATACAACTGATGGCATACAAAATTTATGGATCAAATATTGTTTCATAATTTGTCACTTGTTATCAGGCTAACTTGCCTCTTGGCTTCAGGCTATCTTGCCTCTGAAATTAAGGTTATCTTGCCTCTTGGTCTCAAGCCAATTTATGCCTCATCTCTCTATGGCGTTTTGATCTCATAATATATATGGCCTTTTAACAGTTTATCTTCAGAATAAATAAAATATAAACATAATAAAATAAATAGATGGAACCCACTAATATGTATATATTAGTGTCGTTGCCATAAATAATAAGAAGGGAGAGGGATATATATATATAGCAATAAATAAATAAAATAAAATAAATGACTGGAAATAAACATGCTAGATAAATAAAAAGAAGATGAGATAGGAATGGTAGTAAACTCACAGCGAGACCTATCTCATCCAAAGATAAGAAAGAAGATGCATATGCAAATGTAAATATATATATATAATATATAGAAAACGGTAAAATAAAAAGGGAAGGGGATTTAAAGCAGTAAATAAATAATAAATAAATGGAGTCCACTATACAAGTGTTACCACCATGAAAAATAAAGCAGTAAATAATAAATGGTGCCCACTATACTAGTGTTGCTACCATGAAAGATAAATAAAGCAGTAAAGAATTAAAATAAATGGGGCCCACAAAATGTCACCACCATAAAAGATAAATAAACTTTAAATAAAATAAATAAATAGAGCCCACTGATAGATACTAGTGTGCCTCCATGAAGAATAAATAAATGTAAAATAAAATAAATAAATGGAGCCCACTAATAAATAATGTTGCCGCCATAAAAAATAAATAAATGTTAAAATAAATAAATAGAACCCACTAGTAAATATACTAATGTGTTATCATAAAAGATAAATAAATGTTAGTAACAATAAAATAAATGTTAGTGACATAAAACTAAATATTAGTAAAATCAGTATGGAGCTTAGTATAGCCACCATGAGATAAATAAATAAAGCAGTAAGTAAAGAATTACAAATGGAGCTTAATGACGCCACCATGAAATAAATGAAGAGGAAGTGGGAAGAATATATAAACATAAATAAATTACTGTAAATAATAAAATATAAATTTACCGTGAATAGTAAAATTACTATTCACTATAAATAGTGAATAAAGTAAAATTACAGAAAGATTAATCTAGACTTCCATGTAGGAGTCAAATGAATAAAATGTAAAAATTACTGAAAAAGGGGTAAATTTACTGTGAATAGTAAATTACTATTTACCGTAGTAAAATAGTAAATAATCTCAAATCTTAACCATGGAACCCGATGTTAAAATAATCGGTAAGAATAGATATTTAATTCCATATAATGGTTAAGATCATCCCAGATAAATAAAATGGAAATATGAAATAGATGGTGAGAAAATCTTACCTTGGTAGAGTCTTCGTGCTGATAACGTGTTATAAAACTGATAAAAATAATAAGAAGAAAAGCAGAGGTTCTAGAGAGATAAAGTAGAGAGAGAGATTCTCATTTCATTCAATAAATGAACAGTTACAGAAAACCTCTATTTATAGAAGAAAAATGGGACTTTAGTATAATTTCTACCTTTGGGTCATTTGGTGTAGTTTTCCCCAAAAACCTAAACTATTCACTCACGGATTTCCTTCCCGTGAGTGATTGTATAATTGTGTGCGGGTCCCACCAAATAGTAAACTACTATGCGTGGTACTATGCAAATAGTAAATCACTATGCGTGGGTCCCATATCATCTTTTAATATTTGGAAACCGCGAGTCAATGGACATCCACATAATAAGTATATTCATAACAATTTTACATATTTTTCTCCCTAATCTTATTTGTCAAGAGAAAAATTTGTAATTGAAAGAAAAGAAATAAAAAACAAAAAATACAGCGATTTCAAGATGTGTGGGCCCTACATGAGTGAAAGGATGGGAAGAAGACGTCCCACGTGTAAGATGCACTAGTGTCCGGATGTATTGAGATAATTGGGCAAGGCAATAAACAAAAAGCGTGGGCCCTACGTGAGTAAATAGCATCTAAAAGGTGGGGGGAGTCGCTTTTAAAAAAAACTACTTTTTAGAGAAAAGTTAGATAAATTAAAAAAAAAAAACTAGCTCAAACAGATAATTTTTTTTCCACTGGACTTCTACCCAGACGCTGGTCAAAGACTCTCCAAATAGGCACATCATAGTACTACTCTATAATCACTTCATCAAAACCAATAAAATATGGTTAAGTCTTTAACCATGTTTGAAAGTAAATTTCTTAAAAAATTTTAAATTTACCCATATTTTAATACCATGAATTATCTAATAAAAAAGGGGGAAATTGCCCATAAATCCCTATTTAAAAACTTAATTGTTAATTGGGACCTAAACTCTTGTATGTATGTGTCTTTAAGTGTAAATAATTGAGAAAAAGACAAAATTACTCTTAATAAAAATATTCCGGTTGTGCAATCTATCTTTTTGTTTTTTTTATGCAATTCATCTTCTTTATGTGCAATTCTTACTCTCTTGCGTTACAAAGTTGGTCCAATGTGCAAATTACATTATGTGCAAACAATATTCCTTTAATACAAACAATCTTTCGTTATGTGCAAACAATATTTCTTTTATGTCATTCATCTTCCTAATACAAACTATCTTCCCTTATGGGCAATTCATATTTCATATATGCAAAATTAGTTTTTAATGTGCAATAACATTTTGTACAAACTATCTTTCCTTACCTTATGTGAAAACAATCTTCCTTATATGCAATCTATCATCCTATATGCAAACTATCTTCCCTTTACACAACCCATCTTCCCTAAAAAATCCAAGATTTTCAATTCTTTGACCCACAATTCATTTTTGCCCCTCCCTTTCTTCAAGCTTGTGGTTCTTCTACTTTCACAAACATACAACCACCATTAACAACCACATTCATCATCATTGCTGCCACCATTGACCTCCCCAATCATTGGCACCGTCGCTGCCATCGATGACCACCTCCATCTACCTCACTGATCTTTGCCTCTTCCATCTTCTCTACCCCCTACCTTGAGATTAGGCATCTTGTTAACACTTGCACCTCCACCTTCATAGATCTAGGTCCTCTTCAATCTTCTTTGTCTTGTCCCCAATTCTCATCACTATCTTTATGGTAGAAGCATGAGGATGTCTTTCCTCGATGGTGGCTTATTTTGTAGATCTTTTTCTAAAGAATAGACCTTTAACTCAATAATCGCTTCTATTATCATGGGCTTTTCATAGATTAAAGACATGATTTTTTTTTTTGTTTTATTGGTTATATGTGTTTCATATTATTGAGATTGAGCATTTAGATTTAATTATATTGTGCTTAAAGATGATGATTTGCTTCCATTATTTTTCAAGCTAAACCTCATTGAGGGTTCTCTCATGAAATTATTTTTGGTGAAAGAAAATTGTGCTATGATGAATGTTTGGTTCCTGGGGACAAATTGCACAAAGGAAATGTTTTCCTTAAAAACAATTTTGTCTTTCTCCTATCACAATTATTCATATTCATGGAACTCACACCTTTATATGGTCTCAGGTTCCATTTCACAAATAAATTTTAAAATAGAGATTTTTGAGCAATTTTTCCCCAAAAAATACCATGAATTATATCTAAGAAAATTGTATTGGTTGAGGGAATTCTTGGACTCTAAAATTAGTTAAAATTACATGTTTGGAAATTTTATTAGCTAAAAGTGCTCCGTCCATAGTACAAACTTCAATATGCAGTAGGATAATCAAAATATGCAACGTATAAAAAGGCCTTAAAGTTCAACAATATACGTTAGACTATACCTATATAACAAATGAGACTTATAAGATTGATAACTAAGATCAAGTCTTGGATGTCTTCCCTTAGGTAACACCGATTGAACTCTCGCTTGAAAACAATATACAATGAGAGGGTGAGTACAGGGACCCCGTAACCACATATCCAATTTAATGAGTATGCAGGGAATGATTACAAGAAAGTCAAGCAAGCAAAATATACCTTCATATAACATAAAGTATGAGTAGTTTTCCCAAGACATTTAGTAGTTCAAATCATTTGATACACATAAAATTCTCAACCATCCTTATAACTTCCTTATAATTATATTCCAGAAACCATAGGCTATAACATAATAGAATTAGTCTCTTTGACAAGACTGCATCAAGCTCTCCAATGATGAGGTGTAGCCCGGCCAAAGACTATAGAACTCATATTGAACCATGAGCTCCCTTTCTTTCGAATAGAGAAATGCATCACGTCCCTTGAGCTAACCCTTATCTTGCCCAAAGGAAATGATGATACCAAGAGCCTTGAGAATGTCAAAGTCATCCACTGTGCTCTCACGGCAGCTATACCATGTGGTATAAAAATCAACCTCCTACATTACATCTCATCACAACATGTACACCTCATTATGCAGTGTAGTATCACAGATTCAACACCAATAATTTATACTTATATTCAATATTCAGTACCATGCATAATCTATCATAATGACAATATAAGCAATTTAAGTCAACTTA
Source organism: Acacia confusa (assembly GCA_037074495.1). Classification (NCBI taxonomy): domain Eukaryota; kingdom Viridiplantae; phylum Streptophyta; class Magnoliopsida; order Fabales; family Fabaceae; genus Acacia; species Acacia confusa. The sequence goes on along the minus strand of CM073504.1, from coordinate 5,207,751 downwards.
ACTAAAAAGTTTACTATCAAACATACATTTCTTATAAATACATTTTTCATATGTAAAATCCTATAACATGTTCATATAATTTGCAAATATGAACATATGCTTATAATCACCTCAAGAAGTATACAAGATACATTGTAAAATAGTTACCTCAAGTTCTTGAACAAGAACTAAGCTTGAAAAAAATCAAGTCCACTCTAAAAATAAATATATAATTACATGTTAATAAAAATACCAAGTAATACAAAGCAAATAATTAATTAAATTATGATTGGCTCTCTTTAGTTTCTTAGGGAAAATGACAATTTATTTATTCATCAAATTATCATTACAATCTCATTTCTTTCTTTCATAAATGATTTTTCACTTATTATGGTTATCAAAGTATCACGATATCCTCAATTTAACCAAAATACCCAATTTCCTACCATAAAATTTTCACCTATAAATTTCAAATATTCGCATTCATTTATAGTTTCAAATCCAATCTATCTAATCCTCCATATAACCTCTAATAAATTAAAAATGAGTTATAAATTTGAATATGAGAGACATATTATCAAAAAACCTCAATTTTTCAACCTAATACTAACTTATATTAGCACAAACCAATTTATTAAATAAGTCTTCAAACCTCTACATAATCAAAGTCATATCAAACTCTAATTTAAATTCCAAATCCCAACTATAATTCCATATATTTTAAGATTTTGCAAAACTAAGCCAGTTAAACCTACAATAATACCTCTAATAATTCAAATAAATTGCCTTTAACCTCATTTAATCGGTATAAATATCATCTAAGACATAAATCCAAAATTCTTATAAATAGAAAATTAAATTTAAATTCCTACAATAAACAACTAATAAATATAAACCAGCTAAAATTACCTATTAATTATGCTTTACATATATACATTTATCTATTATCAAAACTTAAAGCTTTGCCAAAAAACCCCCCAAAATTTTTATTAATTAGTACTGTATTACTCTCATTAGCAAAAAAAAAAAAACATCTAGAATAACTTTGATGAAGAAATTGTGTTATAAAAAAACTAATTTAACTATCTAAATAATCTTATAAAATAAATAACTTATTTTAAAATTTTAAATAACCGTATTTTCTGCCCTTTCTCCCATTCCTTTCTTGTCGTTTCACTCTCACTCACCGCACCCAACGTACACATGAATATATGTGCGTGTGTGTGAGAGAGAGAGAGAGAGAGAGGGTAGTGGTGGGGCCGAAGGGCTGTTTGAGGCCCACCCTACAATTTTTTTAAAGAGACGGAGGGTAGTGGTGGGACTGTAGGGGTGTTCGGGGCCCACCCTACAATTTTTTCAAAGAGACAGTGGGCAGTGGCGGGACCGAAGGGGTGTTAGGGGCCCACCCTACAATTTTTTTTTTAGAGAGAGAGATGATTTGATAGTGAAGAATAAGCTTTGAAATATAATGGAAGACTAATTTTTTAATGATTATTCGACTATATATATTGAAAATGAATTTTTTTTAGTCTGAGTATGAATTCGATTATAGATAAGTTTAGCAATATAAAAACACGTATATGAAGAATCCAGTGAAGTGATCTTAATTTTTAAAATAAATTTATTTTATATATTAGATCTCTATTATATTTTAAGTATTTTTATTTTATTTATAATATAAATTTTTTTATTTTTATCCTGTCATTAAAATGTTTTAATCTGCCACTGATGGCGAGGAAATTATTTTCCCTTCCCCCAAGTCATAAGGTAGCAACATGGAAATGCTGCCACCTTCCCATAGTTTGTGGCAGCTTGTCTATCAACAAACATATTATATTATTTAACATGATATCATATTATAATATTATAATTTTGATTTTTTTATTTTCCCCCTTTTTTAAGGATATCGCAGGAGTAATACGTTAAGTGCTTCTAGAAGCATAAGACGGGATCATACTATATCAATTAGGTATAGGGATTAGTCAAAAACAAAACGTGAAAAACTAATCCTTGTAAACTACCCTGACGTTGTTATTAAGGGAGAGTTGAATTATTAATTTACTTGTTATTTTATGCAGGTTCCACGTTTTGGCTTTTTTACATTTATATATTCTTTGGGTTCTTAAAAGATATATTTACTTAATTTGATTAGATTAAAGAAATTAATTGAGTTAGTTAATATAACATTTACTTTCTAAAACATCACATTATCTTTTTTAATTCCTTCATTTTCTATTCTCCTTAATTATTGTCAAGGGAATATCAATAACAAGTATGTCTTGATTACCATATATAAGAGCCTTTTTTTAAATGAGTTTGTCTTTAAATGTAAGATCCATTTTGAGTTTGTCTCAATAATAAATACACGTTTGATAACAATTAAATGGTTAAATAGCAAATCCGCTCCGGAAGTATACGTTAAGGAGCAATGTTCCTCTAAAAGTTTTTTTAAGTTCAATTTTGCACCGGAAATCTAAAAACATAGTAATGTTGTTATTTTCCGTTAAAAAATTAACGTTAACCGTCAACTTTTTAACAGAAAAGGACAATATTGCTACTTTTTTAGGCTTTCGGAGCAACATTGAGCTTAAAAAACTTTCAGGACAGCATTGCTCTCAGGTGTGTACTTCTGGAGCGGATTTACTACTTAACCCATAATTAAAACATAATATATTTGATTGTCCAATCTTTTCAGCAGCATGAAAATGGAACCAATTTCCCAATTTCCTTACAGCAGAGAAAGCTCGGCCCATATGAGCTATTTAGATGAGATATGAAAGAAGTAGAATTAGTTTTGTTTTTTTTCTTAAAAGATCATTTTTAATGGGTAGAAAATTTAAAATAAAAATAAAATTTTAACTAACATTTTTCTTAAAAATATTTTTTTCATTTAAAAATTACAGTTAAAAAAATTATATCTCATCTGTACAGTCCAAATAGCCCCCCTCCCCAACTCTTTCAAAATCGTTCTCATGAAAACCGGAAGGCAGTTTTAAAACACTTACTTTGTGTAATAAAAACCCATTACTTCTCTCTCCTTGACATTTTTTCCTACAAAATAACAGGTAAATCTCTCTCTCTCTCTCTCTCTCTCTCTACTTCATATCTTCCTGATGAAAAGGATCTATAAAGTGTTAAGAGAATCTGTTTGAAAGAAACTTGTCTCCGTAGATTTTCATTGAAGTGTTCGATTTTCTTTTTTTTTTCCCCCTTTGTTTGAAGGATACCAAAGAAAGCAAATGGAGATGGACTTAACACCCAAGAAGGCTGATGAAGCCATATTTGAAGGAGATGGTGGATCTTACTACTTATGGTCAACTTCTCAAGTTCCAACTTTGGCTAGTAACAACGTTGGTGCCGGTCGGCTTCTTCTTCAACCTCAAGGCTTTGCTCTCCCTCACTATGCTGATTCTGATAAAATTGGCCTAGTTCTTCAAGGTATGTAGCTCCAAAAACCTTCTATATGAATGTCTCTTTTAATTACAACTTCATCATAAGCGTTGTATGTTGGAGTTAATGCATCACACGTGGGTGTATCATATAGGAACTAAGTCCATATTGCTTGAAAGAGAGAGAATACAAGTGTATATCTTATACCTTATAAATTTCGTCTAATAAATGAACCAAGGGGAGAAGTGGGTTTGCAAGCACAACAATGGACCGCCTGCTCGTGAGTGAGTTAAATATAGATTGGACACTTTTTATCAAATGTTTTTTGAGAAAATCTGAAATTTACTGCAGCTAACTTTTGCAACCAAAAATTAAATTGTCATCAACGGGTTTAATGGATTTAAATTTGTGCCCAACGGGTTTCTTGGTTCACCACTTATAAAAGGCAGAGTCTGCAGAGGTTAAAGGTACCCCGCTCTGGAAATCTCGAGCACTCTCATACTCCTCTGAGCTCTCTCGTTGTTTTCATATTTTTTGCCCGCTGGTTGCTATTATATTTTGCTAATCTGCCTAATCATGTGTATGTAGAAAGGATCTGTATTTTTGGGGAATGCCACTTCTTATCAACCGATGGTTGCAGAATAGCTCTTAAAGGATGATGTCCTTGGACGTGTCTCAGATTGCACACTATATTTGCAACAACTGCACCAACAATATATTATGTATCAATATCTTAACCTTAAGTTTCTTCAACGCAGGAACTGATGGTATAGTTGGGATGGTGCTCCCAAACGCTGATAAAGAGGTCGTTTTGAAGCTGAAGAAAGGAGATGTAATCCCTGTACCTATAGGATCAGTCTCATGGTGGTTCAATAATGGAGAATCTGATGAACTGATCATAGTGTTTTTGGGTGAAACATCTTCGGGTCATGTTCCTGGTCAATTCACTTACTTCTTTCTCACTGGAACCCTTGGAATCATGGGAGGATTTTCCTCTGAGATCATAACCAAGGCTTACAATTTGACCAACAAAGAAGCAAACAAACTCACAAAAAGTCAACAAGGAGCTTTGATCATTAAGCTTCAAAAAGGCCAACATATGTTGCCTACCCCTCAAACGGACAAGACCAGAGAAATGGTGTACAATGTTGATGCTGAAAAACCAGACCATGGTGGGGTCAAAAATGGAGGGTTGGTCACAACTTTGACCGAGTCAGAGTTCCCTTTTGTTGGAGAAGTTGGGCTGAGTGTGATGAGAGTGAAGCTTGAACCTAAGGAAATTAAGGCACCACTCTATCTAACCAACCCAGCTGTTCAAGTGATTTATATTGCTAGAGGAAGTGGAAAGATTGAGATTGTGGGGCTCAATGGGAAATCAGCGTTGAATTCTCCAGTTGAAGCTGGTCATCTAGTTATTGTGCCTAAGTTTTTTGTGACTGCAGAGATTGCTAGTGAAGATGGATTGGAGTTCTACTCTATTATCACAACGAAAAGGTGACTTCTTTTATTGAAATTGCATATGACCCCTATTCCTTAATATAAATTGTACTACTAATGAAATCTTTATATATATAGAGAGAGAGAGAGAGAGGACATGAAGTGAAGTAGTATAATATTACTGTGCTTGAGTTTTCTTCTTTTACAAGTTACATTTGAAAATTCAAAACAAATATAACAAAAAGGACATTATTCCTCTTGATGACCGGTTGTTCCAATGACGATCAGGCACTGATACGTGGGCATAGTTGTGTGTATGCTTTACATTGATTATCATAAAAAGAAAAAAGGAGAATGACTTTTAGGCCCCAATTAAGGAAAATAATACATTAAAAAGTTTCATAAGTTGTTAATGATAACTGATTCACTAGTTAATGAAGACTTTTCTAACATTATTTCTCTTAATTGGAACCTAAAAGACATTTTCCTTAAAAAAAAAGAAACGAAAAAGAAGAGTTATTAATAGTCGAAATAGTCATATATATTAGTTATATGAATCACAAAACATCTTTATTGACCTCCATATTAAGAATTAGCCCCTGAACTAGCTCCTCCATTTCAAGTTGCATTATGTACAAATTATGACCAAATGATAAGTTGGTTCCTCAAATGCCTGGTAATGCTCTGAGAAAATTGTTGTGTTGATATGCATTTAATTAGGAACATTTGTTCTGATGTTTATTTTGTGAATTGAATTATTTTCAGGCCTATATTTGAAGAGTTGGCAGGGAAGGCATCAATATGGGAGGCCATGTCCCCTCAAGTTCTAGAAGTGGCTCTTAATGTGGATTCCAATTTTGTGAAATTCTTCTTGTCCCATCTGAACAACATCACAAACCTCTCTCCTCCTTCTAAGTAGTTTGGTTGTGTCTTTAATTTCTTTACTCTATTCAAATAAAAGACAAGGGAAATTTTGTGATTTGAATAAAAGTTAGAAAATAATTTACTCGCTATAATTGTATAAAGTGTCTTTTTCCCTAATGCCGTTAATAAAAAATGTTAATATTTTAAAATTTTAAATGTAAAAATGCTTTTTCAAATATTGATATATGAAGTTTAATTTTCAAAATAAAAATGATCATTTCCAAAAAAAATCATCATTTCATACGAGTATTAATGATATTAAAGTTAAAGGACAGAAAACACAGAAAACATGCTTTTTTTTTTTCATCAGAAATTTAGACCACATACACAAAAACTTTGTATATAAAGTTAGAGATCAAATTTATACTTCAGCCTAATAAGGATAGTATATGGCAACATTTGATTGAAAAATTCAACTCGATGAATATAACCAAATGGACCTAAATTTTGTCCAATACAAAAAATTTACCAATGTTCATGTTCTTATTATTTGTTTAGATTAACGGTAGCAGATGTAATTTTTTTTCTATATGACTTTTGGAAATAGAAGTTATATATTGTATAATGTGATTTATGTTTAGATTAATAGTGGTAAAAGTATTTTTTTCGATGATTTTTTAAAAAACAAGTTTATATGGATAATAACTGAAAAAGACATGAATTTTATTAAATAATATATATATGAATTTTTTCCTAATTAATGTCATTTGTGTTTTCCCTACTATTTTTGAAACAAGTCGCGAAATCTAAATTTTGTAATGTGATTTATACTTGTCATATTTTAATTAAAAATGTTAGTATTAATAAGATTTGATTTTTATTAGTCAAATATAAAAAGACACTCTTGTCCTTACCCTCATTCAACTTAGGTGCTCCCTCATTTGTTAATTCATACTTTTTCACTTGTCAACCAATAGAAATATTTTTGTTATTGATTTTTACTTATCAACCAATAAATATACATAGTATATGTTTTAATTACTTTTCTTAATTTGGACCCATATATACTTAGAATGTATAGAATGTTGTTGGTGTTGAGAGCGATGAGAGGAGATACCCAGTCTCGAGCCACAAACATCATGTTATATTCAAATATCAACATACTAGAATACCATAAAAGCATGAATTAACAACAAAAATAGATGGTATGTTTCATTTTGATTGATAAGTAAAAGAGGAAGGGCGATATATGAGTTTCTTTGGGTTAGAGGTAACTTATTTTGTATATAATTTTCTTAAAAGCCTAATATAAAAAATGTCAAGTTATAAATATGATTTGTGTTTAAATTGATAATGATAAAAGTGACGGACCCATGTCAAAAAACTTTATGAGGTAAGCTTTTATAAACTTTTTTAAAAAAACTCAATAAACTTAAAATTTAACTAAAATATTCTACTTAAAGCTTTTTTTTTTTATTGATTGTTTTTTGACTTTAAGTTATTTAAAAATTTATCCAAAGGTCATTGTCATTTTCTTACAATTGTAATTTCTTACCCTAAGGTTTCCCAGGATTTGCTAGTAATTTGAATATTTTTATGGATTTTACAGTAAAAATTTGTGACTTGAGACATGGGTGCATTTATTTCATCAACAAATAATTTTTTTTTTGTTTTTTTGTTTTTTGGTTTTGTTTTCCTGATCATACGGATTTGGATTCGTTCTATTTTAAAAACTTCGAAATGGTTGTTTCAAAAAAAAAAAAAAAAACTTCGAAATGGGGGGAAATGAATACAGGGAAAGAGCGGGAAAAGTTCTCTTCGACCGATGATCTGCTTCTTTTCTTCGCACAGGTTCACATGAATGAGTTGAATTTCCTTTCCCTTCTCGGAATCGACCCTATTGTTTCTTTCTCCTCCATTTAGTCCATACACCGTCATCGAAAGAAAATCCAAAGCGATGTCCAAGTTCGAGTACCCCTTGCTTTCGCGCCGAGAGATCACTGACGTTTTGGCGCAATTTCAAATTGCAAATGTGTCCGAACAACAACTCGTGTACCCAAAAGCTGAAATCGTTTCGGAACTCTACTTCCAGATCCTTCGTCATCTCGACTGTCTGCCTGAGTAACATCTCCACGCTCCTCTTTAACCCTATTGTCATTTTTGCCAATATTTGTGCTTCCCTGTGTCTTCTTCTCTACTTTCTTCGTTGCAATTACTTGGATTCGGTAGTATCAACTAATTTATATTCGAATGTGATTTTTTCTTTTTTTGGCAAATTGTCAGACATAGCTATATTGGTTTTTCTTCCATGTTTTTCTGTCTAGTTGGCGTGTTAAGTCCCCCCCCCCCCCCCCCCCCCCCCCCCCCCCCCCCCCCCCGGTTGGCTTGCGCAATTTCAAAGAGGGGGTTTTTTTTTTAAAATAATTCTCTGGTAAATTCTTAGGGAAAGCAAATATGAACTTGAACTGAATGTTTTCATGTAAAGGGATGTCATACAGACGTCAAGGGGAGCTCCTTGAATGCGGGGTGGGTATTTTTCGCAGTTTGAGTTTTTCATTTCACAGAAACTATTAAATGATTTGAATCCAAGAGACAAATATCCGCAAGTAACTTTTTGAATAATCTCCTCTTCCCCAAATCAATATGCATTGATAAACGAGTGCATTTCTGTTTTTCCCCTCCTGAAGTATTCTGTGGCAGGGAGAAATTTGAGCTTTGAGGAATTACTTCTAGAATTTACTTGTAAGACTCCGAAAAAGTGCATCTTTCCCACTTGATTCTTCCTTTATATATGATAGATAACAATTATGTAAGATTTGTAACATTCTTGCCATGAGGCTCTCCAATTAAAATACAACAGGCTTATGGGTCTCCAATAATACCAAGTGCATAGTTTTTTCGGACAAATGTATGGTTCTCCAATTAAACCTTGCACTTTTCATTTTGTTATTGAAAAACGAAATTGTTATGCTTCATTTGATGATAGGGATATATGAAATTATATATAAACTCGTTCCATATGTATCTAGGTCTTATCCATTTGGAAATCAGAACATTTCAATTTTAAAATTATTGTTGCTCTCATGTTGTTCCCTTCGTTCAAGTCTTTATAGTGTTAGAAATCTCATGTTACTTCTTCTTTGGTGCCTGCTGCCTTCTTTTATTTACTAAGTCTGTAACTTGGACAGGGAAGACCATGTTGAGTTTGATGCTCTAGAGCATCTTGAGAACCCGGACTTACATGTTGACTCTGTCCGGGTAATGAAGCTGTACAGCAGAATAAAGGAGGTGGTGGCCTCGTTGAATTTCCCCGGGAAATTTACCCTCAAAGATCTTTTAACACCTGAGGCCAATAGAACAGAGTTTTTCCTGGGCGCACTTCTAAATTTCTGTCTGCACAGGTGAATAATTTTTACCTTGGCTTTTATGTACTTTTGGAAAATTAGGAAAACCTAGAAAACAGATGCCTTAAAATGTAGAGGGGAAGAAAATAAATTCCTTAATGAGCTGATGAAGTGGGGTTCTTGGTTTAGAATGGAGATTTCGTGTGTGTGTTAACTACTCAAGAAAAACCTTTGGACAATAGGCTGAAACTCTAGAGAGGTCAGTTGCATTATGGAGTCACTGTAGAGAACGTCAAAGTAGCTGCGTTGCTGGCACACATTCTTTTTTGTTATTGCTTTTTAATCATCTTATGGCCTCTTTTTTCTTTTTGTAATCTTAGAGAAACGAGATTTAATTCGATTACAGACATAGTGGATGAAGTCAACCTTCTTGAGGAAGAGCAGGGAAAGCTGGAAACAAAGATCTCGCAGGTTTATAATTAATATCAAAATTATTTATATTTACCTGATTTCCAATGCATCAGATTTCATTGAATGTTTTCAAATTTTCATCTCAGTTGAAGTCAGAAATTGCTGGCTACAATGAAGCCAGGGAAAGGGAGGCAACACTTGTTCAAGAGGTGGATGCAAAAGTTAAAGAACTGCGTCAAACCATTGGTGCCCTTAACACCAACCAGATGTCACTGAGAGCTACTTTCCGGAAGTTGAAGGAGAAGACAGGGGAAATGGATGGGAAGGTGAATGTTGGCTGGAACTTAGTAGATGAATGATAAAGCCCAAGTTTTTTATTGACTCCCAATCTGAAACCTTTTATCTACCGCCATTGAGCTGAATGTCTCAGGCCAACTTTGTACATTCATTTTTACAATGAAATCCTCTTAACAGAAATATTTCACCAGAGCTCTTTGACTCACTTTGTCATAAATCTCCCGAACAGACATCTATGCTTTCAATCAACTACATTTCAGTACTAATACCTTTTCACTCATTAAGATACCCTTCAACCCTTTTGTGCTATACGTATGTTACACACATGTAAAATATAGACCACCAAATTTCTGCAAGTATGTAATTCAAGATGACATTTAATTTTCCACCATATTGATATAAAAAAATCACCTTTTTGTCTGATAGCAGATGCAGATCTCTTACCGCTTTGACTGATAATGGAATTTTATCTTAGCGAGTTATTAAGTGTGTCAAGAACTGATTATATATTTATCTCTTAATTTGGCGATTTTGTAGAATATTTGGAAAAATCAAAGGTAGGAGAGCCAAGTTTATTTCAGATCACACTGTAGTTACAAAATTAATTTTCTGCTTGTAAGACTTAGCAATTCCATTATATTTCTTTAGATGAATTATCATTCATTAGTGAAGACGACTATTTCCCATTAGTTCCAGCAGAAGATAGGTTTTCATTGCATGCCACATCGTAGTTTGCTACACCACTTGCTTCTGGCTCTGTTTCTATTTAATTATTGAGATTTACTTGTTCTTTGTTGTTAGTTCCCATTCTGTCATCTCGAGTTAGAACACTGCGTGAGGGGGCTTTCCCCCTCAAATTATGTTAATTCTCAATTATTCTAACATCCTTTCCCTTTTCTGACCCCAGATCTCTTCTGCTGAGTTTGCCCTCGTACAAAGTGCCCAAGAAAATGCAAATCTACGATCCAAAATTGTTCAGTCCCCTGATAAATTGCAGGTACTATTTTTGTTTGGTTCTTAGTTTTCAATGAGCATAATTTTAAAAATGTTTGTCCATCAAGTTTATTGCTGTCAATAATTCTGTGGTACTTCTGCTGGCATGACTCAAACAATTAGTTTTGTGTCTCATTTAGCAATTAGTAGGTTGTGTAGTTTTACCTTCCCTGCCATGATTTGCTTGTCTGAATTTTTCTTTATTGCAATTACTAGACTATTTTCATTTTCGTTGGTACCATTCACCGCAGTAAGATCAAATTCTAATTATAATTTTGAGGAGGCTGTTAGATTTAGTACTGTTGCCCTTTTCCCCTGATGCTTACCTTATTTAATGCAATATTTTTTTTGGTGCTGTTTTGAAGCTACAATTGTTATAAGCTCTTAATTAGTCGTCGTCAATTGTTGATTGTATGAAAAGAAAGAATTTGCGCAGACTCTTTTCATTATGCAGTTTCCCTGGAGGGTAGCTGTATTAAAATAAGAAGCTGCACCTTTTAACTAAGTCATATATAATGATGTTATGCTATGTGCGCAAGCGACTTCTGATCAATACACAACCTCACCTAATTTCATAATATTCTAACACTTCCCCTCAAGCTAGAGAGTATATGTCAATCAATCCCAGCTTGCCACGAAATCCTTCAAACTTCGTTCGCCTGAGTGGTTTAGTCAGGATATCTGCAATTTGGTCTGCAGATCTTATGTGAGACAGTGTCATAATGCCTGCTTCAATCTTTTCTTTAATGAAGTGCTTGTCTATCTCAACATGTTTGGTTTTATCATGATAGACTGGGTTCTTGACCATTTCAATATTGGTCTTGTTATCACACCAAAGTTGCATTGGTCCCTCATGTTGCATTCCTAACTCTGTCAGTAATCTTATAATCCACATTCCTTCACATACTCCTTTGTTGACAGCTCTTAGTTCTGCTTCAGCACTGCTTGGCGACACAACTGTCTGTTTCTTGCTTCTCCAGGTAACTAGATTTCCCCACACATATGTACAGTACCCTGTGGTTGACCTCCTGATCTCTCTATCTCTTGCATGGTCTGCATTAGTGTAGATTTCTATGTTTCTGGTGGTACCTTAAAGAATAGTCCCCTTCCAGGACTAAGCTTCAGGTAGCTCAAAATTCTGTAAACTGCCTCCATGTGTTCTTCTTGGGGCTGATGCATAAACTGACTGACTATTCCAACTGCATAGCTGATGTCAGGGCGTGTGTGGGTTAAATATATCAATTTTTCCACAAGTCTTCTGCATCTCTCCGCATTAGCTGGAACACCTTGTGGCTTGATCTCTAGGTGACATCCCTCTTCCATTGGTATCTCTTCTGGCTGAGTGCCCAACATTCCTGTCTCATGTAACAAGTCTAGAGTATACTTGCGTTGAGAGACGTTGATGCCCTTCTTGGTTCTTGCTACTTCCATGCCTAAGAAATACCTCATTTGTCCAAGATCTTTCACTTGAAATTCAGTCGACAAGTCCCGTTTTAGTTGGGCAATGGATTCTTCATCATCTCCTGTAATGATTATGTCATCAACATAGACGATCAATATGATACTTTTGCCATTAACACGTCTGGTGAACAATGTGTCATCTGCTCGTCCCTGAGTATATCCAAGCCCTTTCACTGCTTTGGTGAATCTAGCGAACCATGCCCTCGTAGATTGTTTCAGGCCATAAAATGACTTCCTTAATTTACACACAGAGTTATTAGGAGCTAAAACTCCATCTGGAATTTCCATATATACTTCCTCCTCCAGGTTGCCATTTAGGAATGTATTTTTCACGTCCAGTTGGTATAGTGACCAATCCAAGTTTGCTGTGAGTGATAAAAGTACTTGAATGGTATTGAACTTGACCACTGGAGCAAATGTCTCCTAATAGTCAATCTCGTATGTCTGAGTATATCCTTTTGCAACAAGTCTTGCCTTGTATTTGTTGATAGTGCCATCGGGATTGAATTTCGGAGTGAAGATCCACCTGCATCCTACTAGTTTCTTTCCTTTAGGAAGAGTCGTAAATCCCCATGTCCTATTTTCCTAGAGTGCCCTCAATTCCTCTTCTGCAGTTTGCTTCCAATTTGGATCGGCTTGTTGAAATGTATTTGGAATGGTTATTTGTGTACTATTTACAACAAAACTTTGCATTTTTGCAGACAAATTTTCATATGAAACAAATCGTTGAATTGGATGATGAGTACATGATCTTACCCCTTTTCTCAAGGCAATAGGCCAACCCGATTCTTCAGGATTTAATCTCGGATTGGATTCATGGTCGTTCCGTTGAATGGGAGAGATAGTTCTACCAGTGTCTGGTTCAGCTTGAACTTGTGAGCTGGATTCTATCTCTTGTCGTGTTTCAACATCCACCCTTGAATTGACCTCAACATGTGCTTCCATTTCATTGGGTTGAGGTTGAGGTGGGCTAGGTTGATTTGTGGGAGCAAGTGAGTCAAGAATGGCTATAAGGTTAGATGATGATATGTCAGGTGAGCTGGAATTTTTGGGGTTAGATGTCTCCTGAATTAGCCATTCAATGTTAGAATACTCCCCTTGAATAGGTAATTTAGGATAATATGCTTCATCCTCTGAGAACACAGTATCCCGGGAGACAATAAGTCTCTTGGAAGATGGACGATAGCATTTATACCCTTTTTGAGTAAAGGAGTAGCCAAGGAATATACATTTATCAGCTCGGGCTCCAAATTTGTTGCCATCCTTATTGTGTACGAAGACAACACAGCCAAAGACCTTGGGAGGTAATGAATTTATTAGAGGGTAATTTGGGAAGAGGCTAAGGAGTTTTTGAATTGGAGTGTCATAATTGAGAATTTTGGAAGGCATGCGATTAATGAGGTAAGCGGCTGTGAGGATAGCATCACCCCAGAATATGATAGGTATATTTCGTTCCATTAGTAAGGCTTGGGTTACTTCCAAAATGTGACGGTTTTTTCGCTCGGCCACTCCATTTTGTTGACGAGTGTAAGGACAAGATGTTTGGTGATGAACTCCTTGATGATCAAGAAATTATTTAGAGGCTTTACTCATGTATTCCTTTGCATTATCACTTCGTAGTACCTTAATGGAAGTGTTGAATTGAGTTTTAATAAAGGTATAGAAGTTTTGAAACACTGTGGCTACTTCAGATTTGTCTTTTAGTAAATAAACCCATGTGGTTCTAGTGTGATCATCAATGAAAGGCACAAACCATCGAGTATGGGTGAGATTAGGTAGCCGGGCAGGACCCCAAATATCACTATGAATGAGTGTGAATGGTGCGAAAGGGATATAGGGCTGTTTGGGATATGAAGATCGTGTTTGTTTGGCAAATTGGCAAGTTTCACAATGAAAATGAACAGAATTTTTATTGAATAAACTTGGAAATACATGTTTCATATAATCAAAACTAGGGTGACCTGACTGACAATGCCACAAAAATACATCATTATTGTGAGAATTTGAGCTAGCTAGTGCTCGTCCGGCCTTCAATGCATCTTTATTCTTCGAGTTCGAGCCTTCAAGGTAGAACAATCCATCCCATTCTCTAGAAGTCCCAATCGTCCTCCTCGATTTTAAATCCTGAAAAATACATAAACTGTCATCAAAAACCACTCGACATATTTGACCTCTAGTCAACTTGCTCACAAATATCAGATTACAAGTGAGTTCAGGTACAAACAGAACATTATGGATTGCCAACTGATTAGATAATGTAACTGTGCCAATTCCCTCAACCCGTGTGAATACACCATTAGCTACTTTTACTTTGAGATGTTTATGACAAAATTTAAGGTTGTGGAATAAAGTTTTGTTACCAGTCATATGATCTGTAGCTCCTGAGTCAACAATCCAGGTATCGTCACTAGTCATCACAGCGTTGAGAACTACAATAGAATTACCTGATTGTACCAAATTGACACTAGGAACAGAGTTTGTCTTATTTTGCTTGTCGAGTATTCTACAAAGCATCTGTAATTCTTCCGGGCTCAGGTGATCGTCATTTTCAACCTTCGATTCAGCTGTGGTCAGGTGACTTTGGACACTTGGTTTGCCACCAGAAGGTTTTCCATGGAGTTTCCAACATTCTTCCCTGTTATGGCCCTTCCTCTTGCAATAATTGCACCATTTATTAGTCTTCCATTCCTCGTGTGGTCCCTGGATCGCTAGTGCTGAGCTTTCAATTTGACTTGGTCCACTTCTGTTTAAGAGTTTCCTACTTTCCTCAAATTGCACAAAGTTAACGACATCAAAGAGTTGTGAAAGCGACTTTAACCCCATGATTCTGCCCCTTACCTCTTCAAAAGCATCATTCAGGCCAAGTAGGAAATCATGTATCCTTCCTTCTTCCACGATCTTTTTGTACAATTGTGCATCGTCGAGGTTTTTCCAGGGATGAACCTCAAACAGATCTTGTTGTTGCCACAATTTCAGTAAGGTATTATAGTATTCAGTTATCGACATATTACCTTGTCTTAGATCACGGAGTTGTCTCTTCAGATGAATCAATGCAGCAGTGTTTTCAAGAGAAGAGTAGGTTCTCCGAGCGGCATCCCATATTTCCTTTGCTGTTTGGGCAAGTAGATATCCTTCACTGATATCCAAAGTCATCGAATTACACAACCAAGTCATAACTTGATTATTCTCAACAAACCAGGTGTCAAAATTTGGGTCATCAGGGGCTGGTTGAGGGGCTGCCCCATTAATATATTTCTCCTTTCTCTTACCACGAATATACCTTAGCACGCTTTGTGACCACTGGAGGTAGTTGTGACCATTGAACTTATGGTTAATAACCATAGTGTGATTTTCTGAGAAATCAGATGGCAGCTCTGTGGTTTTGGTTGGTACTATAGTATTGGTGGTGGAAGAAGAAGAAGATGAAGATGAAGAGTTTTGAGTTTGAGGATCAGTATTGAACATAAAACCTATGGGAATTGATCCGAACGAAGGAGGATTCATGTTTCTGGAAGAATAATCAGTTGCCGGAATCTAGAAATTCACACTGGAGTTCTCGCTAGAAAATCCAAAAACTCACCGAAGAATGTAATAGCGGCTGGGGTTGACCGGAAATCAGTGGAGAAGGCCGAAACAAGAAGTCGCCGGAGGAACGGAGTCCACACGCGCCGTTGCGCGTTCTCTGTCTGCGAGCGTGTGCATTCCACGCGCCGCCGTGGAGACGTCGGATGGTCGCCGGATTTTGGGATTCCGCCGATCGGGGCCTGCTGGTTCTTCTGGGCTGGGCGGTGTAGTCTCACTCACCTCCTACAGAGAACCCTAGACTCGCCGGAGACCTGCACTATTTCTCTCTGCCTCACCGTCACTCACTGTTTCTCTCGCTTTCTTTGGCCTCGGACAGATGTCCTAGCCTCTGATACCATGTTTTAAATCAGAGGTATCACACTCTCTGTATTGTGTATTTTATTATGTAGAAAGCATTACAGTATATAGGCTCAAGAGTGAGCCATTAGAGGAGAGAATCATGCAATTACATTAAATGATAATAATAAAGACTAATAACTCACTAATTAGGATCCTTTAATCAGATCCCATAATCAAGGAATTCTAATAAATAGATGATTTATTTCCTAATTTCATAATATTCTAACAAAGTGTAAAATGTATCTGATTGTAAGATTCAGCAACAAGGTAAAAACACCTTACGAATATAGAATATGACATGTTAAATGCGATATGGAACTAATAATCATATCTTAAATGAGAACTCCAGAACTTTCGAGTCGGGGACAACTTAGATAGCATTATGAATCTTCTTTCCAATCTTAGTTTTCATCAAACTTATAAGCTAAGGCATCGCTTGATTGTTCTTGGCTTTCCAAACATTGTATTTTGAGTCATTTCTGAGCAGCTTCTTCGTTTAGGCAGTCTTCCTTTTCTTTCTTCCAGATGAACATTATGACGATTTACTCTATTGAAAGTTGCTATATTTGTTGGTATGTCACCAGTGATATTCGTTGGTACGTTGTTGGCAATCCCTTGATTGTCTGTTGGCCATATTTTGGCATAAAAGTGGATCAGGCCTATGTGGCTGTGATATCACGAGAGGTTCCGATATTAATGTTCTGATTCTCTCATGA
This sequence comes from Acacia confusa, assembly GCA_037074495.1. Classification (NCBI taxonomy): domain Eukaryota; kingdom Viridiplantae; phylum Streptophyta; class Magnoliopsida; order Fabales; family Fabaceae; genus Acacia; species Acacia confusa. The sequence continues at coordinate 5,190,935 of CM073504.1, read as the reverse complement.
ATAAGTATAAAAAAGGGTATTATTAAGAGAAGGGTTGTGATAGATTCAAGCCCTCTATGATAAGGAAGAAATTGAGAAGTTAAGCATAAGGAAAAACTTAGTCAAGGTCTGCTTACGATAACAGAGAAGGAAATAAAATGTTGACGCAACCAGAAAAATAAGGAAACAAATGAAGGCATTAAAGGCTGGGTATGTTCGCTTGTGAGATGTAATTTTGATGGGTACTGTACTCAAGTTGGATAGGGAACCCTCCTTAAAAGCTAGCTTTTTAAATGGACCAACAACCCACTTAAATACCCCATTGAGCATTCCTTACTATTCCATGTGAGACTCAGGCATCCCATACCATTAAGTCCCCCATCAAATTTCCATCATTTATCTTTTGTCCTTTTGGCTTTAAAGGTAATATGAAAGAAATGATGTTAGTTCAATAGTTGATAAACAAAGAATTCTACGGTAAAAATGCAGTTTATTTGTTGGGGATGTAGAGCTGCAAAATATTTATAAAAAAATGCAAAACCTAGAATAGACATGCATCAAGATGCTTTGCTCCAATGATTGCCCGTGTTATGGTTTTTTAACTGCTGTGAGGTAGAACTGAAGATAGATGCTTGTTGAAGTCGTTTGGGTTGTTTTGACTTTTGATGCCTAATACTTGTTTCCCATCTTTGACTCATGTCAATTCTTTTGTACAATTCGCAGAGAGCATTGGAGGAACAAAAACTAGCTCGAGAAGAAGCTAAGAATGCTGAAAGATCAGCGATGCAAACTTTCCATGAGAAGAATGCCCTTGTTGACCTTTATTCGAAGGTATTTTAACAGACTAAGCCTGCTATAATTTCCCTCATTTCCATTTCAGTCCATAGTAAATTAATCAATTTCATATGCATGCTCCTTTTTTTTTAAAAAAAATTGCCTGTTGTATTAGGTGGTCTATAGTTTGTCAAAGTAAAAAAAATTGTTTTCTTAGTTATTGACTGTTACTCTTGAATAAAAAGTTCAGAGTTAAGTTGGGCTTATGTTGGATATTGATATTGTTGTTCATTTCTTTATCTGATTTTAATTTAGTCATTTCAGCGCATATTCGAATGAGAAGTTTAGGCCTTTTTTTTTTTTAAAAAAAAAAGAAAATCTCAACGCAAACTGCTGATAAATATAGGTATGCATGCAGTCCATGCCTGATCTGATATATTTCTTTCTTTTGTTTTCCTCAGGTTGAGAAGAAAATGTCAAAGCACTTTGCTCAGATGCAAGCCATACAAGATCAGGTGTTGCCTCTAACATTTGACCTATATAGTCACTTTGAATTCTGCATGAAAATCAGGGAGACGGAGACCTTTTATTTTTGTTAGTTTGATTTGAATGAAGTTCATAAAAGAGCAGCTCTCCTCAAGATATGAGATATATTGTGGATGTAATCTTTTTTGTCCTTTTAACTTGACACCAAAGACCTTGTTTGATGACATGAGCAACTCTTACAGGTAAATTCTTCAAAAGAAATTGAGAAAAATCTTAAAGCTTTAAGAGCTAAACTCAGCGATGAAGAAGTGCTGGAAAAGTCACTTGATGTCAAACTGGTTGAAAGAAAAGGAAAGCGTAGGTTCTTGTTCAAGCTATGCTTTATCTATGTGTTCAGCCATATTTGTGCAAAGATGTTTGTTGAATTCTGCTTGTAATATTTCCGTTTTTCTGTTCCCTTTGTTATCTTTTCTTAGTTGAACAGCTGGGAGAATTGATGAAACAGTTAGAGAAAGAAAGGGATATTAAGTCTGAGGAAGCAACAACATACCTCAATGGTGTGAAATTGGAGGCTGAATCAAAGAGACATCAACTAGAAGAAAGACAGAAAAATGTTGAGGCTGTGTTAGCAGAGGTACCGTGACCGCCTTCTCCCAAATTTCTTTACAGATCAGGTCAGTGAGATGAAATCATGAGTCACTATGTTGTTTGTCTGCTATTAATAGGTGGATGCCACAAATATTACAATCAAATCAGTCAAAGAATCTGGAGCAGCTAAAGTGGAAATGTTAGCTGGCAAACATGAAGAATTAATCAAACAGGTACATAGCCATTGCTGTTGTTACCTTAAAAAACCTGTGAGGACTGATCACCTGCTTGACATAATCAGCTTATAAAGGAATATTGTATGATTTCCTTCACAAATGAAATTGGAAATTGAAATGATGGTTCCGTTTGTCCCATAAAGATTCCACAAACCGTAAAATCATTAATTGCGTACGATGGAAGGAGAGGACTGAAAGAAAAAGTGGGGAGTTAGCTGAAGCAGTTGGTGAGAAAGTGGGAGAATAGGGTGATTATGTTTGCGCCATTATCAATACCATTAATTACATCGTCATGTTCATTGTGCATTTTTTGTTGACATTTTAGAAATTATTTCTTGTGGGGTAAGGTTGTGTACATCTATCTCTTCCCAGACCCCACTTGGTGGGAAGCCTTATGCATTAGACCGTCTTTTGTTTTTTTAGAAAGTGTTCATTGTACTCGTAAATAGTAATTGGGTGAATTGTGGTTGCAGTTTCAACAGTACAAGGACTCGTTTGCCCATGTGATTGAATCAGGTTCAAGAGCTGATTGAAGCAGAGCAGGTAGTTTACATTTTTACACCTCCCCCTCTATGAGTTGCCCTACTGCATAGTGTCTAAACTTCCCAACTGTGATATTATCCGGGTTTTGGGTTAACACATTGATGTTTTCAATGTTTTGGTAGTACCTGGCTGCCTGCATGAGCTACCTATAATCTCTGTTGTGCACACATTTGTGGGCAGAGTCTCTGCCACTAAAGGGGTTGAAAGCCCTGAACATGGTTCCTTGTTTGCTGACCCTGGGCCATTTATTTAAATTAGACGAAGCTCAACAAACAGTATTTTAAAAGGCTTAGAACATATGAATTGGCTATTATATTGTAAGAATGTAGCTGCTGTTGTTGTTTTTTTTTTTAAAAATAAAAACTTTACTGTTGGTGTTGTTTCCCCTATATTTGGATGGTGGAGATCCAAGGAAAATTACGCTGCTTTTCTATAAGGGGCAGAGAAATAGAATGACTCTTCCATGAACTTGTCAAATCTGTTTACCTTCAAATATTTGATCCCTGACACCAAACTGACCTCTTTACATGACAGATCAGGTTTTGGTGTGTGGTCCCACAAGACTAGAGTTTTTGATGGTCCCAGGACCTTACTTCCTTTTAGGTGTTGCAAGGCTTCAATTTCAATGGCTAAAGCCTACGACTTTGATGGATTTTCTCGTTGACAAAGACGCGGGATTATTATAATTGATTACCTTGCATTTGAACCTGAAGTTAAGCTTGCTTGTAAATTTTAACATATTCAAATTTAAGTTGCGTATATATAACAATGTTCCCTTACGTATTGCTTGTTTCTCTAAATAAGTGCATTGGGTTGGTGATATGCACTGAAGGCCTGGAAATTACAGGTCACAGAATAGACAATGTAGTCCTTCACGATTGCAGAAACAGGGGACACATTGCAAGCTGCTACTCCCTCTATTCCCTGAGAACAATTCAAATAAAAAAATGCAAAAAGGAAAAATCAGGACAAACCAGCATCAGCCATACGCATGATCAAAGGAATAATCTTAAAGAGCAAGATTCATCTAATAGAAGTCAACATAGCAGCAATCGTAGTAGCCAAAAGGACAAATAAATTTATGTGGGATCAAAAAGTCAGGTACACAATCGCACAATCGCAGACCTTGAAACTTGATTTCGTACTACCTCCCATTTCCCATCTCGACGATGACGACGTTAAGAACTAGCTTTTCCCCCAACGATAAGAACCAGCTGTTAAATACCATCACCATTCGCATTAGAACACCAACCCTCCGATCACGATCGACACCTAAATTTAACGGAAGAACAATTGGGTACAGAATTTTCCAAAGCAAATGCTATTAATCCCGCAAACATAATAACTATAAAGTCTATAATTCCTCAAAGCTTAACTGTGAAAACAACCGGCTGAAAGCTTATTCAAAGTGTAGACAACTCATCACGAGTTGGAAATTAAAAAAAAAACATCAAAAAATCAAAAAATTCGAATTGAAGCATTGGACTTAGTACTGGATAGGGGCCGCGCTAATGCAGGCCCCCACTGCCACAAATTATGACGCAGGCTCTCCCACTTGGGGAGACCTTAGGGTGAGGCCCCTCCAAAGTGCAATGGAGGTTCCCATCCTAGGCCATGGGCCTTCATGATCACGCATCGACCCCGTCTAGGTAAATATGTCGTAACTGTAGCCATCCCTTTCACTTTATAGTCCCCGCCTCCACATTCTCTTTCTTACCTCACCGACGTGAGACCTCTATTGTGTTATTACTTCCTCTCATCAACACTATATGAATTCAGCCTTGGCTTTTCTACTTTTCATACGAGTTTATGCCTATGCCTTCACTCTTCGTTTTATCCAGAAGAGATGTGTGGGTTGGGGAAAAGTGGTGACTTCTTTTCCTATAGGTCAGGTTAAAGTTTTACTTTTGGAATTTAACTAATTATCTACGAAAATCTAGTTTTCAAATTACTTTGAGGTATGGAGGAATTACTCTGAGGGAGGGAAAAACTTGTCCAAGATGATGGTTTTGATTGAATATCTGAGAAGCCAGCCAATTAATTAAAGGGCTGTTCAAAACCTGTCCTCCCCATTCGAAGCTTTTTTTTTTTTTTGATATACCAATTTTAGGAAAGAGGTTGTGTTTACTCACAATCCAAGGGCAGGGCGAAATCTCCCTTCCTTCTAGGTGATACTAATGTTGGGCAGAGCGGGCTGTCTATTATCTTAAGGTGTTTACTTAGACACTCAGAAGCTAAGATGCCTCCCCCAGCGCCTTAACCAACTCCAGGATCAACCCTTTCCGATGGTGAGAGTGTCATTAAGCTTTTTTTTTTTTTTTTTTTTAAAAAACGAAGATCTGCTTCTGATTCACCCTCCAGTCACACAACAAGGAAGTAGTGTTGTTTTCTATAACATCCCAATTTTAAAGAAAATATCGTAAGTTTTTTTTTTGGAAAAATATTATAATTTGCTAAGTATTGAAGAAATTTTATATAGACTAAATGTATAATATTGGCTCAATTATTAAATTATGAAAATAATAATAATAATAATAATATCTTTATTATTACATAATTTTTTATTTTATTTTACTATTATATTAGACTAAAATAAATTATATTATATTATATATTATAAAATATATAAATAATAATAAAGGGGTGAGGTGAATAATATTGGATGTCCAATATTATATTATACATATGTTTAGTAATTTGGATGCATCTTGGTAAACTACACATCTAAATAAAGTGAAACTTATTTTATACGAAATTAGACTCCCAATTCATCACACAGACATGAAGTTCAAGCTCAAAGGAGTTTGGATTAAAGCAATATGGCTTTTAGAATTTGAAACTGAAAATTCTTGTGTCATTTTAGAATAGTTTCAGTTATTTGAATGTATCTCTCATAATACACATGTCCAATTGAGGTGCTCCTGGTCTCAAAATTCATTTCACAATATCTAAGAGCAAGTTGAAAGAGATTAAGACAAAGAAAATGTGGACCTCTAAAGTTGACATTCAGTATTCTTCTGATGTTCTACTTTGTTTTCGGAACAATTGTCATTTATTGGATTATAATTGTCAGAATACAATAGTTTGGAGCTGAGTTTTTTGCATTAAAAAGAGGACTTAGAGAGAGTTATGGGGATAAGTCATTTTCTAAATTTGGAGTTATATTCTAAGAATTGTAGCTAGTGAAAGTTGACTTCTATTTTGAAAGAAGATATCCTGAATTACTATTAGTTTATGAAAATCATTGTGTTTGGAAAACTTGATGCTTATGCTAAACATCTAGATGAACACTAAAATCACTTATACTACTTCTTAACATTACATATCTCATTTGTGTATAAGTTTCAAGTGATTAACGTTTGGATTAAATTCAAGACCGGTAAAAGCAAAAATTTGTAAACAAAACATACAATGAGATCGAGGTTGAAACGTATGTTGAAGCAAAGAAAGCAATGATCATTTAATGAAGTTAAATGGCAAAAAAGAACTAAGTAATTCAACAAAGAATTTGATGGAATGAGAAAGACAAAGCAATGGCTATTTTTCCAACAGACTGAATGCTCAATGGTACTATTCCAATGGTCAAATTCTCTAACAGATTGAATGCTCAACGGTAATATTCCAACGGTCAAATGCTCCAACAGACAAAAGCTCACGACAGTCAAATGCTCCAACGGAAGAATGCTCACAACAGTCATTAATATTAATTGCTTATAAATATAGAAGCATTTAAGAAAGAAAGATCAACAATCAACGAATTGAGAAAGCCTATGCCTACAATGTAATACTTTGAGTTTTACGAAGCTCTATAATCCTACTTCCACATTGTAGTTCAGTATTTATCATCATATACTTCATTTAGAGAGAAGTATACTTTTATTGTAATTATTCTATTTAAGAGTTACTGAAGGTTGGGTGATCTTAAATGAGAAACTGATTGTATCCTTATAATATGTAATGGGGAGTATTTCAGTGAGATATTCATAAACAACTTCATAAATCCTCGGGTGAACTTGTGGAATTGTAGTAGTTCTCAAGTATCGAGTTAAAACTTGAGGAAGATAGTTGATTGAAATCTTAGGAAGAACATGGGAACTGGATGTAGGTCATAACGAATTGGACCAAACCAGGATAGTGGATTGTAATGGTTATCAAGTTTCGAGTTAAAACTTGAGAAAGATAGTAGATTGAAATCTCAGGAAGAACCTGAGAACTGGATGTAGGTCATAACGAATTGGAACAAACTAGGATAAATCATAGTTTTTTAAATTCTTTTTCCAAAGCTCTTATATTTCTAGCATATATTATTTGAATAACTAAATGTTGATTTATATCTCATTATTTTCATACTTATTGTCCTCATTAACATGCAAAAAGATTTTAAAAGTTCCTAAGTTTTTATCTTACACCCAATTCACCCCCTCTTAGATGACAGTACAATATTCTTTTAAGGAGGGAAACCATAGTCAAGACTTTAGCTCTACACCTTTAGCTGGGTACATATCAAGAACTAGTGAGTTTTGGACAATCTAGTCAAATGAATGAGTTTCTATTGGACTATGTGTTAGTATATGACTCCAATCAGCAGTTATAAGGCTGGTCAGAGGTAATCAGGATGGTCTATGCATCAATCAATTACTTGGCATGTTATATATGCGATTTATGATTTGAATGACAAAGCTTTTGTATAATTATTTTTGTAACAATGTTAATATATGTTTTGTGAAATCTCTTGTGAATGATATTTAGAAAATGAATTGATGTTATATAAACCTTTTTGGGAGGGGGTTTTGGTAATCAAATCGATCGAGAACAAGTTTGTGAAAGGTTTTATGTTGATAATATTAATAAGTTATTATGAGTTGAACTTAATTTTGAAACCGTATATTTTCGATCTTCGTTTGCATGTATATTTCTAAATAACCAATGGTTATTAAGATTCTTGGATCTTATGATTATAATATTAAAATCACCTATGGAGTGAATATTGATGGCTCTTTTTACTCCTAAAGCTCATGTTATGTTATTTGTATTTACTATGACCATAAGACTTCCGCATTTTATTAACTTTGGAATAATTTTGAAAATTTATTTTGGTACTGTAAATATGAGTTTTCATTGAATAGAATTTTGTATTTTGATGATTTGGATAATGAGCGTTTGTATTGGTAAAAGTTCAAATACTTTAGTTAAGTATTTGATTACTGGATTTGAGGTGTTACATTTTTTGGAATATGGATTACCTCAAAGTCTGATCCAAAAACATATATTGCTTTAGTTAGATTAGAGTCGACGCAGCAAGCAAAGCAACTAGTGTACAAATATCTAGGGAAAGCACAAGGTTATTCTAAATTTGAATCTATAACTCAGAAATGACTTGGATCTATTTTGTTGCAAACCAACAATTAATGCTTCTTCTAACTATAGCTGTTAAAATATGGATTTGTATTAAGCCTTTTGTTAGGGAAAATTAAAATAAATGATATAGAGAAAATAATATTTATTATAAAGAATCATAAAAATTATAATTATTTAGAAGGATCGAATGCCATTATATAAATTTAGAATTACGAAATTGCCCCTAATTAAACCTTCAGTATTATCTCTTGTATTCATAATTAAAAAAATAATTAAAATTAAAACTTCCCTTCATGATATAATCATATATTTTTAAAATATATTATTTAATTAAAAAATGTTAAATTCATATTTTTCTTAATTTTTATTTTTCACCAATTTATATAATCTAAGTTGCCGGATTTATATTATCAATATATTGATATCAATTAAGCTATTTTTATAAAATGAAAATAAACTTATTTCATATTTTTCAAGATATAAGAGGTTAATTAAATTTTTTTAATTTTATTAACATTACAAGAATTTTTTAACCCACATAAATTTCTTATAAAACAAAAATAAATCATACAAACTTTCTTAGTTTAACATATATGATAAATTGACTTTGACTTTTATTAAAATTATATAATTCTATTTTTAATTAAATTTTTTGTTGATTTTACAAAAATTATAATTTTTATAAATTGAAGAATGCGTAATTTTTTTTTTCATAGATATATATTCAAGTTGTGAAAAATGAAAATTGACAAAACTATTGTTTAATTTAATGAAACTTAAAATTTATATTAGTTTTAAAAATAGAATGTGGAAGAGAATGGATGAGGGAATGCATGAGATTTTGTTATGGGCATTTTAGTACTTTTAATTTTTAATTTTTATATTTGATTTTTTTAAATAATTACAATTTTTATGGTCCTTCTCCATAAATATTTTTTTCTCTAGATCCTTCATTCTAATTTTCCCTAGGTATAAAGTAACGAAAAAAAAGAAGCTGTACACACACACACACGTGTCAATCACTCATATCATTCATATTTTTCTTTTCTATGTATATGTGTGTATGTGTATGTGCGCGTGCTCTCTTTCAATCACAACATAGTAAAAACAAATGTTTGACCTGTTTTTGGTGTCGTTTGTATAAGAAAATTGCAATGTTATAGTTTGATTCAGTGTTTTACAAACTCTTCAGTCGGAGTGCCTCTACTCCCCACTTCTATTACAAACTCTATATTGCTTTCATTCCTCTCTCAAGTAATAAGCTTTCACCCAAAATCAAAATACTAACGTAGAGTTCTTTGGGATGGTGCGGGTTCTATATATAGGTTACACTTTCGTTTTGTTTGAAATTTTAATTTTCCATTTTTATTTTTATTCCCATTAAATACAAGCTCTCCATAAATAAAGGTCTATTTAGGAATTAGTTTCGTATGAATATGATTATCTAGATTATATCATTTCTTCAAAAATATGATATACGAGAAATATTTTTGAAGATTATATAGGTATTTTTAATATTTAAATTGATTGAGTTCAGAAAAATATTCAAGGTTGCCTCGATCATCCTTGTTAAATCATAGTTTCCATCATTTGCCATCTCAATTTTCCATCCACTGCGTGCTCCTAGTTGCAATCTCTTATTAACACTATGTCAAGCAAGATTATCAAACCGATGTGGGCATGTTCCATTTTTTATTTATTTATTTTTTTTATATTCAAATTTTAGGAGAGGGGTTGAGTTCACTCACAGTTCAAGGGCATGGCGCTATGACTTTGCTCCCTAAGGTATACAAGACTGAGGTACACATACTTCCACCTTAGCATGTGTTTCCACAAGTTTACATTGCCTAGGATACCTCTCCAGCGCCTTGACTAACTTCAGAATCGAACTCCCTCCCTTTAGTGAGAGTGTCCAACCCCTTTGTCAGTTGAGCTTAAAAACGAGGGATATGTGGCATGTTCCTAATTCTACACATTGGCAACCTAGGGTGACTAGGCCTCAACTCAAGCCCGAGCAAGTTGTTGGGTTGAGTCGGTTGCCTTAAAAAAAAAATTATTTTTTATGGTGTATGAATTGTAGACAATAATATTAGTTGGAATTAATAAAAAAATTTTTAATGGCTATTAGTTTAGTGATCAATAATAGTAGGTATGAATATTTTGTTATCATTTATCTATTTTAATAATTTGCTAGGAAGAATGTATAGTGGTTATTGATTATAATGTCATTGGATGGTAGATTCATACTCTAATATCAATATGTTAAAAAAGTATAAAGAATATTGAATAAGTATATGATTATTTTATCAGTGATTGAATGTATTGAATTGATTTTAGATGGTATAATACTAAGATGAGAATTTAAATTATTTTCAAATTCTTTATTTCTCACTTATTTGACTTTGGGTTGACTCTGAATTGACTCACTGACCTTTAACCCTCTATATGACTGGTTCAAAGGCCAGTATAGGTTTGACAACCTTAAAGAGTTATATATAAAACCTTAAAGCGAAAGTACAACAAGCATTCATATCTCAAAAATTTAGGCTAAATACATTTGATTGATAACTATTTTAAAGATCAAAGTTATAATTAAGACTAACCGTGTCCATTAACCTTTTTTTTTTTTGGGTCAGTCCATTAATCTATTTTAAGAAAGCTGTTACTAACCTTTAAGAAATTTTCAATTTTATTTAATTCTTATTAATTTAAGTAGTAACTTCATCATAGTATCTTATCAAATAAGGTTTTAACTTTGATTTTTAAAATTAAGCGTATTGTAACTTTTAAATTTTATTTTCCAATTTAATGTATGTGGGCCTTTAGATACAGTTTTTCCTAATTAATAAAATTTATCATTTTGACTTGATTAGGTGGGATTTTTGTAAATAGAGATATATACAATTAATGTGCATAAATGAAAATTAGGAAAAAAGTGGTGGATATTTAATAATAGACCGTACTTCCTGCTGGGAGAGGACAGTGATTTTAGAGAGATTTAGGGTTTAATCAGCTTGAAATCTGACAAAAACTATTGGTTCAATTAGAGTTGTTACAGACTGGCGAAATGTGCCTTATGGAGATAGGCTCAACCAGAAGGCTTTGTAATAGAATCTCTCTAATCAGGTAATATATCAATCCTCCTATAATCATGTCTATTATTATGCATAAAACAGGTAGTGGAGCAGACATGATCTTAACAAGGAGGTACACTACTAACAGCACTGGAGTGGGCCAAAACCCTAGGTAATCTCTATAAATAGGAGATTATTCACAAGGTACTCAGGTTCTTTCATCTATTCTAAATATTGTTTCATTGTGCACACACCCCACTCCCTTATTGGCAATCACCATCCCCCTGTGTGACACATTGATCTTCAGAGGCTTTGTGATATTTTCTTCATAGATATTACTAAGTCACTGCCTTCTCCTTGGGATCCAATTCTTAGATTCCTTGGGGACTATATTGATCCGATATAAACAACTGCCAATTCCTTTGAGATTTGAGATTTATGTTCTTATTACAAAACAAGAGTTAACAAAGCAACTAATATGTATCAAGAGAAAGCAGAAGGTTATTAATTATGAGAAATTTTTTATAGTCACTTGATGAAGAAGAGGGTGTAGATGATTCCAATAATATGTATAGAAAACAAAGCATCTAGGCCGGTCCACGGAAAGAACAAATGTTTTTCTTGTATGCTTTCAATTAAAACATATTAATTTTGATCAAAAAATAAAATAAAATAAAACATATTAAGAACAAATGTTTGACTAGGTTGATGAGTTGTAGAAAACAAATTGGAATTTCATATTAAGGATATTTCACCATGTGTTTAGAAAGTTGACATCAGGGCAAAAACGTCCTTTAACCTAAAAATTAATATACCATAATTTCATAGGCGGACCAAGGGAGGGGTTAGGGGTGGCCCCTGCCCCCCTTAATTTTTTTTGTTTTAAAAATTATATATATAAGGTCTAGCATAGTGGGCTTGATCAAATATAGGTATGAGTAAATCATGAACCAGCGTTGGGATTTTATGAACAAGTTTTCCATTCTAAAAAAATTCTAATTTATTCATGCCTTTATTTACAAACTTATTAATAAACTTTATTCTAGAAATTTCACAAAACAAAAAAAAATTACATTTAAAGATGGAGTTACAACATATTGAGTAAGACAATCCTAAATATCTAGATTTGATTAATTTATTAATTGCATCTGAATTATGTCAAGTGTAAGCAAGAATTAGAAAGTCCATAATTTATCCTCTTATTGATAAATGATTGGATTTGTACTCACTCTTTTAGTTTTTTCAGTGACTATTGAGAGATCTTTCTATGCTATGAAAATAATAAAAAACAGGTTTCGAAATAAAATGGAATACCAATTTCTTAATGATTTTTTGATTATATACGTTGAAAAAAAAACTATTTTGAGTTTTAGTATGAATTCAATTATAAATGAGGTTAACAATATGAAAACTTATAGGGTAAAAGTCAAGTGAATATCTTAATTTATGTAATAGATTTTTTAAAATTTTTAGTATATTAGGTTTGTATTGTATTTCAAGTACTTTTATTTATAATATAGTATTTTTTATTTTCGCCTCCCGTCATTAAAATTTCTGGGTCCGCCCCTACATAATTTTCTAATCTTTAAAGGATAGCTCAAACTGCCATTCTAATCTATAAAGCACTTTTTAGAAGGGGTTTATTATTATTATTATTATTTTTTGCTAACAGGCTTTTATTATCCACAAAAAACAATTGATTTTGTAAAAAGTTAATAGTATTAAATTATTCTTTTTCACAAATACCCTTATTAATTGTATTATTATAGAGAAATATGAGGTAAGAAGGAAGTTAAAAATAATTAAGATATATCAATTGTGATTGGAGGGTAATCTTAAAAAATAGGAATAATTCCTTACTATTTTAAAGATACAAACTATTTTTAACTACTATTTTAATCCTTGCCTAATTATTAACTAATTTGAGTACATTAAGGATATTAGTTAAGTTAGTTGATAAGCTCTCTTGATATATTTTTCCTAAAATACTCTAATTATCTTTCTTAATTCTCCTCTACCACTCCTACTTGATTATTGTTATTGAGATAGTAGAATAGCGTTAATTTGAGAAAAATTAATAAACATGTGAAATAAATATTACATAGGGTTGGTTTGGTGTGAGAGGAGGGGTGGGAACAATTGAGTCAAATGTTTAAAAAATTAGAGAAGTAGGATTGAAACTCTTTAATTAATGTTTCTTACTCTTTTGTATCTTACATCTTCCCTTTATTAAAATTTTACAACCCATTTCTCCAAATCTTTTAAATTCAACTAATAAAAATTTCCCCTCCCCTTCCTCCCTCTCCAAATCTCTCATATCAAACATGTCCTTAAAATCAACATCAATTCCTCAATTATGTTCTAAATTACAGAAGTATATATATATTTTTTAATTCTTGTGATGTTTACTCTTTTTTTTGCTCAATAATTCTTGTGAAGTACTTAGAAGTGACTGTTATTAACTATGGGACTAGTTATTTTGTCATGTGTCATATTCTTATTTATCCTATGATATAACTAAAATTTGGGCATTTTGACTTTTTATGTTGCTTCTGTACGTAATAATTTTGTTTTAATTTTTTTTTTAAAAATAAAAACTTGTATGGCTCCATAGGAAAAGCGGGTTATGGACCCAAATCAGTATGGGTTAAGCCCATATAGTCCCCAATTTTTTTTTTTTGGGGGGGGCGGTGGGGTGGAGCCTAAGAAACGATTTGGTTCTCCAAATGGAAAAATACCAATTTGATTTTATGTTTCTAAAACAATCTATATTTGCAAATTGAGAAGATGGGAGGGAATGATATTATATTGTTGCGAAATATGCTCTAGAGAATTGAAGGATTGTCATTTAATTTAATACTTTATGAAAATGTTATTAAATATTAAATAAAAAATCAACTGATTAGGATTTTATTTGAACATTTTAAAATTTTAATTTTCTAACTTTTTTAAATAAAATTTCAAATTATTCAGATTAATTTTAAATTACTTATTTAGTTTTTTTAATATAATATGATTTAAAAAAATATATTGCATTAAATATGAATAATTCAAGTTTAGAGAAGGAAGCCATTCCGAAATCCCAATAATGAAACTGAAAGTGCCAGGGAGGATGAGCAACAAACTTAAGCAACCTTCACACTAAAAAATTATATATTATTATCCGTTATATATATATATATATATATATATATATATATATATATATATATATATTATGCACAAACTCTTTTCTTTCACGTGACCTTTATTTTCTTGTTTAACCTTCCATTTCTAATATCACTTTTTGTAATTTGTTACTACAACAGAAAAGAAGGAACCGATATGTCTCAAAGCTCCATTTCTGACGTCAGGCCAGGAGGGAAACTCCATTTTTGAATTTATTGTGCACAAATTTTTAGCCAAGTTTCAAAGTATTAAAATTTATTTAACTTATTGCTTGAAGCAATGTACATGTGATCGTTGAGTATTCGTCTGCGTATAGCAGCTTCGTTACATTACACTGGGCATTCCATGTAGTAACCATGCATGATCTCTCCCTCCCCCTGATCCTTCTCTCTCTATTTATATATATCATTCGTATGAGAAGTTTAGACTGGGTTTTTTTTTTTAAAAAAAAAAATCTCAACGCAAGCTGCTGACAAATATAGGTATGCATGCAGTCCATGCCAGATCTGATATATTTCTTTCTTTTGTTTTCCTCAGGTTGAGAAGAAAATGTCAAAGCACTTTGCTCAGATGCAAGCCACACAAGATCAGGTGTTGCCTCTAACATTTGACCTAAATAAGTGCATATTCAAATTTAAGTTGCGTATATATAACAATGTTCTCTTACGTATTGCTTGTTTTTCTATATAAGTGCATTGGTTTGGTGATATGCACCGAAAGCCTGCAAATTACAGGCCACAGATTAGACGATGTAGTCCTTCACGATTGCAGAAACATGGGACACATTTGCAAGCTGCTACTCCCTGAGAACAGTTGAAATAAAAATGCAAAAGGAAAAATGAGACCATACCAGCATCAACCACACGCATGATCAAAGGAATAACTTGAAGAGCAAGAATCATCTGATAGAAGTCGACATAGCAGCAGTCGTAGTAGCCAAAAGGACATAAATATGAATTTATGTGGGATCAAAAAGTCACGTACACAATCGCAGACCTTGAAACCTGACTTCATACTACCTCCCATGTCCCCATTTTCCCATCCCGACGATGACGACGTTAAGAAGTAGCTTTTCCCCCAACGATAAGAACCAGCTGTTAAAATCATGAGCCCTACCATCACCATTCGCAATAGAACACCAACCCTCCGATCTCGATCGACACCAAAATTTAACAAAAGAACAATCGGGTGCAGAATTTTCCAGAGCAAATGCATAATAAGTCTATAATTCCACATCGTTCGAGAGATCTGCCGTCATCACTCCAAGAAGGCGGAACATTCTACATCTATGACACGTAAAACTTAACTGTGTAAACTGTGGACAACTCATCACGAGTTAGAAAGCAAAAGTAAACCAAAAAAATCGAATTGAAACGTTGGACTCAGTATTGCATAGGGGCCACGCAAACGCAGGCCCCCACTGCCACAAAACTTTGTTGTAGGCATTGGGTAGCGGCCGCGCGAACGCAAGCCCCCACCGCCGGGCAAGTAGCGTTGTTTTAATGTGGATCAGCTCCAAATCTGATCCAAAAACAAATATTGCTTCGGTTAGATTAGAGTCGATGAAGCAAGCAAAGCAACTAGTGTACAATATCAAGGGAAAGCGCAAGGTTATTCTAAATTTGAATCAATAACTCAGAAATGACTTGGATTTATTTTATTGTACGTAAACCGACAATTAATGATTCTTCTAGCTGTGGCTCTTAAAATATGGATTTGTGTTGAGCCTTTTGTTAGGTATAAAGTAACCAAAAGGAAGGAGCCGTATATACACACATGTCAATCACTCGTATCATTCATATTTTTCTTATATGCATGTGCTTTCATCCACAACATAGTAAGAACAAATGTTTCACCTGTTGATGGTGTCGTTTGTACAAGAAAATTGCAATATTTATTTAGATTAAGTACTCCCCACTTCTATTACAAACTCTATATTGCTTTCATTCCTCTCTCAAGTAATAAGCTTTCACCCAAAATCAAAATACTAACGTAAAGTTCTTTGGGATAGTGCGCGGGTTCTATATATAGGTTACACTTTCGTTTTGTTTGAAATTTTAATTTTCCATTTTCATTTTTATTCCCATTAAATACATGCTCTCCATAAATAAAGGTCTATTTAGGAAGTAGCTTTGTATGAATATGATTATCTAGATTATATCAGTTTGTTTATACATATGATGGGTTAAGTACCTATTTAGGAAGTTTTCGGTGTAGCAATGTTGCCCCGGAAGTATCAAAACGTAGCAATGTTGCCCCTCCGTTAAAAACTCTAACATTCAATGTTAGAACGTTAGGGTTTTTAACGGAGGGACAACATTGCTATGTTTTGATACTTCAGGGGTAACATTGCTGTGTTTTGGCGTAACAATGTTGCCCCTGAAGTACGCGCCCAACTAACGGTTAACGTTAGGATTTTTAATGAAGGGGTAACATTGCTCCTGGACGCGTACTTCCGGGGCAACATTACTACGCCGAAAACTTTTAAGACAAAATTGCTCCTAGACGCGTACTTCCAGGGCAAAATTGATACTTAACCCTACATATGATATACGATAAACATTTATCAAGATTATATATATAGGGATTTTTAAAATTTAAATTGATTGAGTTCAGAAAAGTTTCTTTCATTATTATTGTTGTGGACTTGTATGCATTATAACCTCCAAATAATATACGACTTAAATAGATAAGCCAAACCATACTTAAAATAGTTATAGAAATGAGAGTTTTTCAATATAAAACATCCCAAAACTTCTAAATATTAAAATTTCAATCCTGTATATGAAAAAAAAAAAATCAATCCTTCATAACTTTTCGCATGTGAAAATATTAAGTGCTTTTGGTTGTTGTCTCAACTCAAATAAGACCTAAAGGCCACATAAAGGGTTATCAAGGCTGCATTCTATTCACAAGCTTGCATACCCTATTATTTGTATTTAATTTCTTCTCAATTTCTATATTTTGAAAACATTGAAGAATTGGTTAAATCCTTAGAGTTTAAATAATTGTTAATTTTTTCCTTATCTTTATGCTTTTTTCAATATTTTGTCAAATACAAACTCAATCTTACTTCATTATTTTGACATTAATATTTATTGAGAGGGGTGAGTATCGAATTATCGATTGTACTCGATTTGATTCGATTGAAAATCGATTAAACTAAAAATAATAAAACAAATCAAATTTCAAAGATAAAAAATTAAATGAACCAAAGAGCCAAGAAAATACTTAATTAATTGCAAAAGCAAAATTTAAACAGAACATTCTCGAGGCTAGACTTGTTGAAAAAAGCGACTAGATATGTGTGTATTTATTTATTTATATATATAAACACATTTCCTTATACACAACTTTTGCAGGAATTCAATATTTCATTTCTATGTTTCCCCATAATCTTTTAGTTAAGATATATATGATTGAGAATGGGATTATTTTAGGGGGTGAGAATCTATCTTTCAAATACTCATTTTAGGGAAAATTAGGGAGAATGACCAAGGAAAAATAATATTTCTTGTAAGAGATTTTAAAAAAATGTAATTATTTATTAGAAGGACCAAAGTTAAAATATATTCATTTAAAAATACTAAATTTCTAAAATCTCTCCTTTAATCTATCCCACGATTTGTTTTGAAACTAATTTGAATTTTATTTTTGTCAAAATTAAAACCGCAAAAATATCCATGACAGGATCTTTTGCTATCAATAAATCATTTAATTATTAACATTGATATTATTTCATTTATATCTTTTAATTTTTTTCTTGACTTATATAATATAAGATAAACTTCATTCACCCAAAAAAAAAAAAAAATGCATCTCATATTTTATCATAGCTAGTTGTGTAGGCTCAAATGACAAATCTAATGTCACTGTCAAAAATTGAAAAATCCTAATATATTAATAAAAAAAATTGATATAATCTCAATGTCAATTTAAAATTATACATTTCTAGACTCATGTCCTTTATCAAATAAAAAGAAAGTCTCATGTCCTCTATTGCTACGTAAAACGGAATTCAACAAACCAGTTTGCTTTTCTACATCCAATATGTAAAGACCAGCCGCTTTCATACCAATCAATGTCTTTTTCCAACCCGGAAGGGCCTGCATGGTGCATGAGTTCAGGAAAGAAGGAAACCACACATTGTTCTTCAGTAGTTAACCTAGATATGGATATATAGCAAACCAGGCACGTATAGAACATTAGTTAAATTAATGTCGTCTTTAATTCTAACATTCCCTACATGGCTAATAGGCATGTGATTTCCATCCGGTGTTTTAATTGATCTTATGCGACCTTTATATTCTATGTAATTATCTATAAGATTCAAGTTTCCTACCATGTGACTGGTGGCTCCTGAGTCCAAAATCCATTTATTACATGAAAATCCAAGTGAGTTATGGATAATCAAACCTGTAACAGTCAAGGCATGTACTGTTGGTTCATCCTACGTTTCAGGAGCTCCAAAATTTGTTGATATTGCTCGTAAGTGAAGGATCTTGCTGCTATTGCAATTCCTTCGGGGGAGACACTATTATCCAAGTTAGCTAACTGGTGCTGGGCTCTATCTTCAACAATCACAGGGTATGCGTCATTAAGAGATGGTAAAGGAAAGAGAAGCAAAATGTAACTTCTTGCCTGAGAATGAATTTCGTAAAGGCCCACTAGAAATTGTAGCAAATTTTGTTGTTAAACGACTTCGTTGAGGTTTCGCAGGTGTATGAAAGAATCTTGACCAGAGATGATTGTTCCTCCTAAAGCTCTTTGTGCAGGGCGAAATCAGCAGTCACAGATGAAGAGCCTTGTCTGAGCGAATGTATAGAATGCTTGTCGAATCTTTCTTATAGATCGACCCACACCTGATGTGGGCTTGGAAAGAAGATGATTCTATTACCAACTTCTTTGGAAAGAGAACTCAGAAGCCAGGAAAGAACAATGGCGTCACACCAATCCCATTGCTCCTGGAGTGAAGCTTCTTGCAAGTCTCTTTTACAAGTACTGTCGATGAATCCCAGCTTGTTTCTGCGCTTGCTCGTTTTCGGTGGGATGTGTGTCAACCAATTAGAGTTTGTGAGGTGAGGAGACGATTTGCGCTGGTTTATTGGGCTTTCTTAGACTTTCTTGAAAGGAGACTGACCTGGATGATAAGCTCGTACCATGATAAGCGACCATATGGGATGAAGGAGATTTCATTAATTGAAAAATACTTTGTATATTACAAATTAGGATTGAGGCTATTCCCTCACAACATGATGAACTAAGGTTTGAATCTCTGTTAGGAGATGTGTAGGGATTATTGTTGGGTGGGCATTAATAGGGGTAAATTAGAAAAACATTGACAAACATCAAAGGAAAGTCTTATATTTAGGATTAAGATCAACTCCACAAATGTAACACCCCTACCAGCCTCACCTTTTTGAGTGGCGGATAGACGGATTCCCCTTTTATAATTACCATATATCATCTAATTACTATTTATTGGCATGCATCAGAGTTTATCGCGGTAGCTAGAGCATTTCCATGTTAAATTTTAGACAATACTGGTATAATTAAATGCAAGTGACAAAATATAATCGCTGAAGGATTAGATATATAGTCATCCACCAGTGCCCAAGGGCCAAAAGAATATATAGTTATCTCATCACAAAAATAAAATCAAAAATAAATAAATCTTCCTCTGCCACCAACAACATCGTCTACTCTAGCTCTGCATTCTTATCCTTCTCTCCAAATACAACCCTTGAATTACTTCTTGAAGCTGTACAAAAATCTGGGATTCATAAATAGATCATAGAGCAACCAATAATCTCATATGTAATGTATAATCAGTATATGTATGTAGTCATAATCAGGAAAAACACCAGATAATAGCATTCAATAGCAAACGTGTAGCAACACAAATGCAACATACGTGTACCAGGAAGGACTACATGTCCTAGAAACAAACGCAAGACTGCTCAACAAAGCGAGCCCTGGATCCACAACTCTATGAAAACACAAGGAAAAACATGGTAGTCAAGCTCTAAACCCAGACCACACTGAATGCACACAACGCATGTCCATTTTCAGGAGACATGAGTCCACAATCATGGAAAATACAAACATACAAAGTAACACAGAACACACGAGGATTAAAGTTACAACCTGGTAGCTAACCACAAATATCAGTAAAACATTTCTCCGGGTGTATAAAATCACAATGACCCTAAAATAACCAAAATATAAATATAAGTAACCCTTCTTGAAATATTTATTTGATGGCTAAATATAAGCCTTCTTCAACTTTTTTTTTTTTTAAAAAAAATCTCTTAATCCAATACTAAGATCCTCTTTGAATACATTAAGAGCATTATAACCCATAACAAAGAATTAGCTTTCTCACATCCTTATCCTTAGGTTGGCAGACACACAAACTCTCATTTTCAACAACCATATATTTTTCTTCGATTATAGTAATCTTTCTTCCTAAACCCTCAAGCCTTAAATTCAATCCTTTACTCATTCACTTTATCTATTATTCAATCCCATTTTTTGAAGAAAGACGCAGGCTACTACCAGTTTTAACTTTAAAAAAAAAAAAAAAAATCATGAAATCATAATATGGTTAAACTATAGCTTACTTGTTTTTGGTATTTCTCCCACTATAAACTTGATCCTTCACGTTTCTTCTTCCTCCTTTTAGATTCAACCTTTAACATATCAACAAAGAAGTTTTCCTTTAACATCATAAACCCACATGGTAAGAGGTAAAGGATGGTGAAATGAGTACATAAAATTCTTACATTCCTTCCTGATCGTTGCTCACTCTCCATGTGTCTTCTTGCTAACTTTCTTGCCTTCTTTTTCTCTTCTCCTCACGACCAGCAGCAAAGAAAATGAGAAGGGCAAGTCTTTTAAACAATTGGCTCTAGATCCATCTTGCATCTAGATTTCTCTTCACCATTCTAAAGAAAATAAAAATTAAATTCCTTATTCCACTCTCTCACTCTTAGCCGGCGGTTTTTGAGAGGTTGAAGGCAAAAAAAAAAAAAAATCACTCCTCTCTCTCTCTCTCTCTCATATTCATGTCAGATATTAGGAAGTATTAGAGAAATGTCTATTATTATTATTATTATTATTATTCCCTTTTTCTTCCTTCTCACATCCAACCCATTGGAGATTATTGAAGAAATATTTGTATGTTGCTCTCCTTGTTCGTACGACGTGCCTCCCCCGCTTACTGCATTTATATTGTATTGTCCAATCAATCTCATCTATCTTCTAGGTCAAAATTACCCCTAAATCTAGGTCATTAATAGCTACTTTTTCTCTTCCTCAAGGCGACATGATGGATGTTGATGGGAAGAGTGGTTTTATGTCATATAAATCCTATCCAATGTCCACCTTTCTAAAGCACATTAGACTTATATTGAAACTTCACTAATTTTTCATTAGAATTTTCCCCTTCCTTTTATTGGATGAAAATTTTAAAAATACTGAAGGAAAAATATATTTTCACCTTCTTTGGCATCACCATCTCGATTTATTTATAACCAAATTTATTAACCACCTTTTTGAATAATTCCCCACTATTCTCCAATAATTAATTTATCTTGTCAGGAAAATAATATACCATCGGCCACTACTTGATGAAAAATTCATATATTCCATTAATTGGTTTACATGAAAATTGTGGATGTTACAATAAATATATTTTATATTATGGACCATAGGGAGTCAATGGTGGATCCACGTTTACAATTACTGCCCCCCTTGAATTTCAATGTTAATTTTTTTTAGCATACCCTTAAACCCTGTTCAGCACCTTACTCTCTTGCTCTCAACCACTTGCTCTTCTCATCTATGTCAGCCACTCTCCTCTCCCTCTCAAATCTCAACTCTGACATTGTATTAGTTTCCCCCTTTCCGGTCTCTCTCTCTCATCTCATCACTCATGGGTCATGTTTGATTGGTGGGTCATGCTTGAATATCAGCTCAACACGTATATTGTTGATATGCAAAGTGATCATGATTTTTTGGATTTGTAAGAAATAACTTATCTTACCAAGAGGATGGTTGAAAAGAAAAAACATTTTGTATATCCTTTAGTTTATTTACTTGTAAAGTTATCATTTATTTTGCTTGTAGCATCTGCATCTATGTGGAAAGAGCATTTTCAATTATGAAATACATCAAGACTGTACTTCGTAATCTGATAAGAGATAAATAGTTGAATGATTGTTTAGTGCCTTATATTGAAAAAGATGTATTTGATAGTATTGATAATAAGGCAATTATGACGAAATTCCAAAAAATAAAGTATAAAATGATGATAATGTAATTATTTTTATTGTAATATACTTTTATTATTAAAAAAAATTTCGCGGGGTGCTGCCCCCGACCCCAAATCCCCCAATGGTGCCCTTTGATAAAAATCGCAGATCCGCCTCTGGAGGGAGTATTATATATATATATATATATATATATATATATATATATATATATATGGAAAAGCCTTTTGCTCGAGTAATTACATACAAAACCATACTTTGTACCAGTTACATATATCTCTCAAAAGTAATTTGAAATGAAGCTTTTCCTAGATGATGATCAGATGATAGGATTAATCATTAAGCAGAACTCTTATGTGACCTAAAGTTGCTACTTTATTTCAGGGGTTGGATGGTGAAGAACACCAATCTATAGGGGCTTTAAAAGAAAACACACCTTGCCTTGTGTGACCTTCAACTTCATATATCTACTTGTAGATAAATAGACGTGTATATGAAACAAACGCCTGGAATGTAATATTCGCTTAACGGATTGCAATTCATAGTGTTTGTAAGAAGAAGCATGTAGTTGCATTACAAAAGAAGTCCAAACTCGATTGGGGAGATAAGAAGGATAA
The DNA here is from genome assembly GCA_037074495.1 of Acacia confusa. NCBI lineage: Eukaryota > Viridiplantae > Streptophyta > Magnoliopsida > Fabales > Fabaceae > Acacia > Acacia confusa. Next base: position 5,167,839 of record CM073504.1, on the reverse strand, counting down.
GGAGAAGGAGAGCATAATTTCTTCTCATCAAAATGTGTTCATATTCCATTTACACTGTTCGATTGATTTTGAATGGTTTAGATTTAAAAATCAAAAATTTTAAACTTAAAAATTTGAGCAGTACGTTATTTAAACGGTTGAGATGAGAAGTTATGTGGTCATCCACTGAATGCAGAACCGTAGGAGAAGGGGCTATAAAAGAAAAGGGAAGGCAAGAATTACAACATAAGTACTTACCTCAAAAACAGCTTTTCAATCATGATTTATTATATATGAAATAAGTATGTAAGAGGAGTTTTGTCTCGACATACATGAATAAGCACTTTGGGAGGGGTATCATCCTAAGGTCTTTTTTAGGTATCCGTATCCAATTTTTTGTTTGATTCGGTCTTCCAATTTGGTTGTTATATAATTTAACGTGATAAATTTACTTAGTATGACGTTGGATCAAGTTATTTTGTTATATTTGCGTGAATAATTGCTTCCGCTTTGAAACATTTCTGCAGCCAATTGTTTTCATTGTTAATTTTAGGTATCGATCTTAGCTGTCCAATTGAAACAAATTAAAGATAGGCTCTGAATTCTCTTAGAAAGGATGCTGTGAATGTGGGATGTTAATAACTTTATTATATTTAAGGTCGAGCTTATTGCATTTGAAATACACTTGAATAATATATGTGTCCAGGTATTGTTGTCAAACTCACAAGTTAACTTTTCAAGTTTACCATTTTTTGCTTACGAAATCGAATTGGGTTACTGGTAAACTCTTAATCGTTGTAAACTCTGTTAAATTTAGGAGTTTATATATATTAAGATTAACATTTTTTATGTTTTCAGTTTACAAAATTGTGTTAACTCATTCTTAAACTTGTGTTAACTTCTTTGATTTGGTCATGCTTAGCAGCTTTAAATATAAATTTTATTAAATTTTTTTTGTTAATTATGATAAATTATGAATATTGATGGATTTTAAAAATATTTAAATCAACTTGTTGTTATTTATTTATTTCAATTATTTAATTATACACTATTAATATCTATTTAATAGTAAAAGTAAATTCTTACGAAGATTCAAGTTTACATCACTATTAAGAGTTTACTTAAACTCGTGAGTTTAACAACCTTGTGTCATAGTGGTTTTTAAATGATTATATTATTAAAAAATTACTATTACTATTTTTTTCCTTTTAGGATACGAATCGGGTACGGGAAAAGCCACACAAAAATTTATTCTAGATTCTGCATTGCATCACGAGTTAGCTACTCAGTGAATTTATTAACTTTAATGAAAAATATGAGATGGTTGATTATTTCTTAGAATCTTCATAAGATATGGCACAATATCAATTGCCGTTTTGATTTTATGTATTCGGCCCCTTTTTGGTTGTTGGTACTTGGTAGTGTTAGCAACAGAGACAAAGAAAACAATAATATACATACACACATATATAAAAATTGTGGGGTATTAAATGTGAAGCATCGTTTAGCTAGCATAAATTCAAATCTTATTTTACCATGTAAGAACTAGTTCTTTCCTCTAAACCTAAGACCCATTAGTTAAATTCAACAAGTTAAATCTCACACAAGATAGTATTTACATTAAGTGGCATGTCTTCTAGCCCATATAGTATATGTTGGAATATACCTAGTCTACCTTGGTGAATTAGGGTATAAGCCCTCTTAAGTTGGGGCTATTATAAAATATGGAAAGATATGAGTCCAATAAAGGAAATTTATCTTAATGATTTCAAATTCAAATCATGAAAACTACATACATGAGACCGATTTGTGGGAGTCATTTTTGTGTAACTCATTGAAAACCGCCGTAAAAACTACTTCATCTAGTTCTCTTCTCACCAATGGTGAATCTACGGTACAAACATGACCGGAGTCTATATTGGTGCTCCAATCTCGTATGGGTACTTTGGAGAATCAACTGGATTCTAGGTACTCCCAAATTAAATGTTTAAGTATATATATCAATAAATAGATAGAAGAGTTTCGATTAGACATCATAGAGAATAATATGATAATTTCTTACTTATTATAAAGATGACAAAGATGTTTGCATACTCTTCATAGAGAAGAAGGCGAGCTCAGTAGTCTCGCTATACAATGCCAAATACACAATTAGGGTTTCAGCTATAGCTAGCTAGAACCATATATATATATATATATGTACACACACAAAGGCTCACTTATGGAGCTATGTTGGCACCAGAGAAGAGATCGATAAATTCTGCAATACTCATGGTCTCTTCGATTTCAGAAGGATCGAAATCTTCTCCGTCGACCAACACAAATTTGTCAGACTCACCATCTTCTGCTTTCCCTTGATACACTAATGCTGTCCCTTCCTTGATTCCCACTTTCCGGCATCGAGTAATCAAACCCTTTTTCCTCAGATCTTCGAGCTGCTCCTCCATCAATTATTCATGTTACGTTTCCACAAAACAAAGTTTGATTGAGAAAACCCATATAAGTTTGTAAACAGATATGTTCTTTTGCAGTTAGTTGTTGTTACCTGATCGTCCAACCAAGAAAGTTGATCACTCAGCTTGCCTTCTGCTATCTATATAATTCACGGGGAAACCAAAAAAGAGATATTTTTAGAGTTGAAATTAATGAATTTTTGGGATACTATATGTTAATATATGAATTACTACACACACTCGAGTTACGTACCTCAAGTTGGGTCAAGGCAGGTTTGTTTCTGGGATCTATCTGCAAAACTACATATATTGTTTGAAAAAATGAATGAACAAGAGTTATAAAGAGATTAAAGTACTTAATGGCATATAGTTAGTTCTCATATTTGAAGTTGTTGAAAGAGATCTTCTATTTAATTTATGAACTTGAAATGCAGTGGAAAGATCTGGTTTCGACTTTTATATGTAGGTCTATATAAGTGCACTTAATTGCGTAGAGACAGTTAAAAGCAAGAGAGATTAAGAGCAAGAATAGAATATAATATAATATACCTCTTAAGAAGCCCTCAATTATAGCATCGAAGTATTTTCCTTGTTCACTGTACGCTAAACCTAAGCGATAGTAAGCTTTCATGTAGCCAGAGTTTAGGCTAATTGCTTTACAACAGTCACCCACAGCTTCATGAAGCCTCCCAATCTTTATCAATGCTGCCCCTCTGTACAATGAAAAATAAAGCAAAACAATATTATATCATTGAGAATATAATCTAGTATATTAACTGTATATAGTATGTGCACAGTATGTATTTACCTATTGCAATAGTAGACAGCATTGTCGAGGGTAATTGCAATAGCACAACTGTAAAATTCAGCAGCTTTATTATAACAATTAGTTTCCATGGCCTTGTTTCCTGCAGATTTGTCAAGAATAGATTTGAGCCAAAGAAGATCGATCAATGAGAGGAATTGTAAAGAAGTAATGATAGATAATAACAAGGGGAAAGGAAACTGGCTTGTAAGCTAGATTTATGTTCTGATTACAAGTCTAATAATAGACATTAAAAAAGAGAAACGAAACTTGTGAAGCCAGGTATGTTATGACCACAAGCGCTGTCGAAGTCTCTGGCAGCTCCACACCCCACGACACTCTACATAGAGTCTCGTAGGTTAGAATCTTCTATGGGAGGTCCTTTCCTTGGACATCGAGGTCTCAATAAAAACAAAGCACCTTTATTATTATGATTGCAAGTACAAGTCTAAAGGGATAATAACACATCCCAAATTAACTAGCCAACAGGCTGGAAGAGTCTTTTAAATTTATAATATACTTTATTGTGGTTCCCAATACGAGACTCATTACAATCTAATAATGTTTGGTTTAGTTTATCCATAATGCATGGAATTACCAATGTCTCTAAGCATTAAGAAGAAGCTAATCATTCATTAACTTTTATTTTGGCTCATGAAATTAAAAAATTAATGTGAATGAGATCACACACCCAGTGTTTTGAGGGCCTCAGCGACGTCCTTCATGTTAAATCTGAAAGGCCCGTCTTTTCTAATCACCTGTACAATGTTTTAAGGATTCAAAAAAGCCATAATTAATTAAAATCATATATACAAGAAATACAAAATTTAATTTCACACAAGTATCTTCATACGTACGCCTAGAGCTTCGTTGAAAATCTTCCCAATAACACTGTTGATTCTCTTTTTCGGATTGCTGCTGTGACCAACCAGAGACTCGAGACCTCCATATTTTAACACTGCTTGTTTGAATTCTTTGCTGAAGTTCACCATGCTCCGACCTACAGCCATTGCAGCTCCTGCCAAACATTTCAAGCACCAAATAAATCAATTCATGCAAATAATATTCAATAATAACGAAGGTGAATACTTATTTATGGTACTCAAGTGTAAGCTAGCTTTGATACAACAAGTCTAACTCAATAATCATGCCTGCATACATAAGATTTCAAGTCTTCTAGTTAATATGAGTACTAAACTGAAGGATGATCTAGTTTTAGTGTAAAAGAAGTTATCAGAGCTAGATGCCTCCAGGTCTTGAGTTCAAGTCACAAAAGAGACACTAGTGGAAGAGGTAGCCATGAACCCCGAATCTCACTACATGGGATAGACGTGTACACAGCTTAACCCTCACAATCATAGAAGCTGTTTCTAGGATTTGAAGCCATGACCTATAGGTCACATGGCAGAAAACTTACTGCTGCGCGCCACCAAGGCTCACCCTCTAGATACCCAATGATAATATCAGAAAAAGAGAAGGATACAAACATGGGACTCTCTCTCTCTCTCTGTCTATACCTTTGGAAGATGAAGGTTTTCTGGCAGTTGAAGTAGTGGAGCTAGAAGGTTCATCATCATCAGAGTCCTCAAGATCTTCAGTATCATCTTGAGGAGTGCTAAACAAAGTTACAAGAATACCAGGCCTTCTAATTTTCTGATCATTATCCTCCACCATTTCTTGATTAATCTTGAAGATCTCCTTTAGACTTTTGGCCACGCTCTTAATTCTCTCTTGCTCTTCCTTGCTCGCTTCTTGAACTGCCCAATTAATTACAACAGTGAGAAAACTTCATTCAACAAAGCATAAAATAATAATAATTACGTCAAAAAAGAGCTTAATTAAACTCCACAGAAATCAAACCAAAGCTCTAGAACTTTAATACTCCAAAATTGTGTGGTTTTTCATTTTGAGTCTTAAATCTTTAAAAAATCGTAAAAAATTTGAAAACAAATTCATTTTTTACCCATGAGATATCAAAATGTCACTTATTTCATGTAAAATCTAATAATCAAAACAACCACAAAAAATTTTAAAAGAGTCCTAAAAATTAAGGGACAGCAAGGGGCGTAGCACCAAAGGCAGCAGGGGGCCCCTTGCTCGAATTCCCAGGGATTTTTATGGCCTTCCTTCTTTCAAATTTGTCCAACGAGTTACGACCAAATTGAAGCCTGTAAATCTCTCTCTCTCTCTCTCTCTCTCTCTCTCTCTATATATATATATATATCATAACACAGCCTCTCCTGCCCGCAGCAGTAACATTATTGGCATGTGACCTGGAGGAGTCTGTCTGAATGATGTATATGATTAGGGATTTAGGGTCCCATAGGAATCTAAATCTCAAGTTACATATGAGCGAGCTAGGGTTTTGAAAACTCAGCTTCTGCATAAAATTAATAACGCAACAAGCTATGTATTACTGCAGAGAAAGCATGAAGATGAATCACAATACACGAACCACATGAAAGGAACTGGAGAAAAGCAAGAACGATTCTTATGCAGATTTGAGAGGTGATTGTGAGATTCGCCATCTTCAGTGTATGCTACAGATCACAGAGATAGAGATGTGACAGTATGAGTTGAAGAGAGAGAGAGAGAGACGGTGGGAGAGATGGGAAAACTTGTGAGACAGGGACGAAGACAGTGTGATGATAATATATATAACGTCTATTTCCAAATAAATGAAAAAGGAAAGAGAAAAAAAAATAAAGATGGTTACGTCCCTTGAGAAATTGTGTGAATGATATTTGTCGGGTGCTTAATTAATATTTAATTTATTATTATTATTATTATTATTATTACAAAAACCTTCATAAGGCAAAGATTCGAAATTAAAATGGTGAATTGAATTAAATACTGACCAGGAACAATGAATGTGTGAAATAAAAGCTATTTATGGATATTAATAAATCCCAAGTTAATTTGCTTGGATTTGTTTATGGAGTAAATATGAGTTATTACTACCATTATTCAATTATCAAATATATTACTTTTGGCTTTCTAATTTTTTTAAAAAAATTATTTAGTTCCTTAATTTTATAAAACATTTCTTCGTTAGTTATTCAATAATCTTAATACCATTAGTTTTGATTAGTTTTTTTTGTCATTCATTGTTAATTTTGATAATTAAACTTAATGTATCATTATTAATTTTAATTTTTTTTTTTTTGCTAATACTTAAATTTCAAAAGAAGAATTTTTTTACATTTCTCCACAGAAATCAGCATTTTTTTTTAACAATGTTTGGGCTATAGTCTGAAAAGCATTCTATAATTAAAATTAAGAAGCGACCAAAATAAAACCTTATGTGAAATTAAAAGACTATACGATTACCGACATAAAGATGGTTTAGTGATGTAAGGTCCCATTAGATCCCTCTGGATCTTGAGTTCGAGTTTCAGAGAAGACACTAGTGTTGAAAAGAGCAGTTATAAACCCCAAATTAGATATCAGACGATAATTTCAAAAAAAGATTATGCAATTACCAATTATTAGTTTAATTTCTCAAAAGTGCCAAAACGACAGCGTCCCCATGTTTAATAAATAAGTTATTTAATTTAAAGCTCCATAATTCAACCTGGGATCGTGAGTTTATCCGACTTATAACCTTAAACAGTTAATACTTATTGATTTGTAATTAAAAAAATCTCACCGCTCATATAACATCTTATTTTTTTAAAAAAAAAAATTAGAATTGATTTTCTATAGTGTTTTTCCCCCTCTTATAATTGAAATTGATTTTACAATAAAGAATCATAACATTCAGATCAGTTAATTGATGTTGAAACTTATATACTTGGATAATCTCAATTACATGGAAATGGAACTGCTTTTTAGTAGCTTAATTTAAATATAAATAATCTAGCCCTTATTAGTCCTAAAAATATTCCACTCGGTATTTTTTCCCCCTTTAATTTGGAGAATTAATCCATCATAATTTTATTGTTGACATGTTATATTGATAATGATATACAAAATTACCTGGAAGTATTCTTACTTTAAATTTAAATACATATATACTTAAAAAGTTTCAAAAAGTAAACAAAGAAATATATGGGATCTGATGCATTTATAATGCATTAGGAACTTTAATTAAATATTGGGCATTTGGCTCTTAAACCCACCTGCCTCTTTCTACTTTCTAATTATACTACTTCAACTCTACTCTTCTAAACGTAAGACTTCAATCTATTTTATTTTTAAGATTTATTATTTTTTTTATATTATTCTTATTAAATGCATACATTAAATATAGTTTTTACTGACATGAGATAACTTCCAAAGTAAATAAATGAAATGAGCAATTTAGAAAAAATCAACGATCTTTTTTATACAAATAACTAATTTAATTAATTTATAAATTAACTATCTAATTAACGTATTCAAAAAAGATAAGATTCATAATGAACTCGTACGAAGAATAGTTGAGGTGGCATATGATCTATTAAAGAGAAAATGGTAAAAAATCATTTAAGGTGGTTTGTGTATGTACAAAGAAGGCATTGAATGTGTTGGTAAGAATAATAAATCAAATAATATAAAGCCCTATAAAAAGGAGTAGAGGAAGACCAAATCGAACAAAGAGCCTTGCCTTCCACATTAATGAGCTATTTAATGGTAAATTATCTTGTTTCAAAACCCTTGAGAAAATTCTCTTGATTAACAATTTAACTAAACATACATTCAGTTGTTGATAAAGCACAATGATATAATATAATTCATGTAGCCAACCCTGTTTAGTCAAATAAGGCTTTTGTTGTTGTATACAGTTAAGATAGGGAAAATATTTTATAATATAGAACGATATATATAGAGAGAGAAGGAGGGAGAGAGAGATCATGCATGGTTACAACGTGGAATGCCCAGTGTAATGTAATGAAGCAGATATACGTAGACGAATACTCAACTCACATGTACATTGCTTCGAGCAGTAAGTTAAATAAATTTTATTATTTTGAAACTTGGCTAAAAATTTCAAAAATTATGCACAATAAATTCAAAAATGGAGTTTCCCTCCTGGCCCGACGTCACTGGTTCCTTCTTTTCTGTTGTAGTAACAAACAAAAAGTGATATTAGAAATTGAAGGTTAAACAAGAAAATAAAGACCACGTGAAAGAGAAGAGTAACGGTCTAACGGATACTAATATATAATTTTTTAGTGTGAAGGTTTCTTTAGTTTGTTGCTCATCTCCTCCCTGGCACTTTCAGTTTCATTATTGGGATTTGGGAATGGCTTCCTTTTCTAAACTTGAATTATTCATATTTAATGCAATATATTTTTTAAATCATGTTATATTAAAAAAACTAAATAAGTAATTTTAAATTAATTTAAAATTGATCTGAATAATTTAAAAAATTTAGAAAATTAAAATTTTAAAATGTTCAAATAAAATCCTAATCATTTGATTTTTCATTCAATATTTAATAACATTTTCATAAAATATTAAATTAAATGGCAATCCTTCAATTCTCTAGAGCATATTTCGCAACAATATAATAGCATTCCCTTCCATCTTCCCAATTTGCAAATATAGATTGTTTTGGAAACTACTTAAAATCAAATTGGTATTTTGCCTTTTGGAGAACCAAATTGTTTCTTTCGTTTTTTCCCCTTCACACATCTTGTTAGCCCTTGTTAATTTTTTTTATATCTTCAATATTTTTCTAAATATCTAAATGAATTTAAATTTAAAAATGTTAATATAATCTTCAAAGAAGTTCTTGCATTGCATATCATATCATATCAATAAATGATATAATCTATATGATTATATTTGTACAAAAATACTCGATGATGAGCATAAATTAAACATGACTGAAAGAATACAAAGATATCCAATAATAGGAAATGAAGGCAATAAGGAATTTCCAATAGAAGTGGGGACCATATGGGCTTAACCCATACTGATTTGGGTCCATAAACCCCTTTTCCCATGGAGCTATACAATTTTCTTAAAAATCTTTTAAAACAAAATTATTACTTACAAAAATAACATAAAAGTCAAAATGCCCAAATTTCAGTTATATCATAGGATAAATAAGAATATGACACATGACAAAATACAAGTCCCATAGTTAATTAATAATAGTCACTTCTGAATACTTCACAAGATTTTTTTTCTAACGTAGAACCTAATTGAGGAATTGATATTAATTTTAAGGGCGTGTTTGGTATGAAGGATTTGGAGAAGAAGCAAGGGGAGGGAAGATTTTTATGAGTTGAATTTAAAAGATTTTAAGAAATAGGGGTGCCAAATTTTAATGAAGGGAAGATGTAAGATAAAAGAGTAAGAAACATTAATTGAAAATTTTCAACCTTACTTCTCTAATTTTTTAAAATTCAACTTGGAAAACTTTTCTCTCCACTCCCCTCACACCAAACCAAACCAAACCAACCCTAAATGTAAGATTTATTTTACATGTTTATTAATTTTTCTCATATTTACTCTATCGTATTCTCTCAATAATACTAATCAAGAAGGATAGGGAAAGAAAGAATTAAGGAAGATAATTAGGATGTTTTAAGGAAAACATATGTGACGCCCGGCTTTTGGGGCCTTTATTTATCAGAGTTAACGCGTACGAGGATCGAGGTGATTTGGATGACTTGATTTCTGAATAGAAGTTTTTGAAATTAACTTAGTTTGAAAAATACGGACTAATTTTTCGCGATTCGATATCTATCCTATAGAGGAATGTTAATACATTAATTCAAAACAGACGAATGATAAATGTTAAAATACTATCAAACTATTCCTATTTTTCCAGGAAGTTCCAAACGTTTCAATCGCTATAGTTCTTACAGTTGCTTCTTGCCCTCTGATCCCGAACTGGTTCCTGTATCTTTCACGTGATCGGGGTCCAAGTGAATGGGTCTCAAAGTAACAATTAATCTCATGCACATGTATGAAAATAGAAATGACATAATAGCACATGTTTAAAGCATGGAAGGAATTACACATAACCGTAATCGCAGTTAACGACCAAGGACCGCAACCCTTGTCTAGGACACGCAGCCCCATAAAATCGCAGCCTCAAATCCATGGCCAGGAAAACATAAACAAGTAATTCAACCAGCAAACATGATCAGCTAATTATTGCATAAGCATTTACATACATGATTATAAGATTAGAGTTACCCACCTCAACCTTGAATCCTTTTCTCTTCACTGAAGTTGTTGGGATCAGAAAGAATATCAAGGTCTGCCTAAAAACGTTTATCATCACTGTCAGTCACTTATTCGAATCGCAAATAAACTAATTACGCAAATTAGTTTAAAGGGTTAATAATAATTATTAATCCCTAAATTTTTCCCTAACAATAATAATTCTATTATTATTGCTATTATTATTATTATTATTCCTAATAATAATAATCATAATTCCCCATTGATTATTTGTCATTATCACTTTTTAATTAATTTGAATTCTTATTAAGCTAAACTATTTAAGCATTTCAAAACATACTTCCATACATGATGCTGATAGATTCTCGGGAAAGATTTATAACTTAAATCCCATCCTTCTAAAACACCAATTCAAATAGTTTTTATTCTTTCTTCTGCAAAGAAATTGAACATACACCTCTTGGCAGCATTATACAAAGGTCTTACCCATTCAGCAAAAATTCATTTCTTCCATATTCATTAGATGCTGGCCGAAAATGAGGATTAGGAAAGATTTAAAACTTATATCACATTCTCCTAAAACACCAGCAACTATAAATAGTTGATAGCAACTCTCTTCTTTTATCTATGACGGCAAAACACAACGGTTCCCCATTTATTATGCAGAAAATACTTCTTCTTTTCTTCTTTTCTTTTTTTTTTTTTCCCTTTTCTCACTGCATAATCCTCACACAGTCACACTTCACAGCGACAACATATATATATATATTTATATACAGTTTTTTGTTAACCCTTCAGCCAAACCAGAAGTCTCTTTGCAGCTTTTTCTTAATAGAACCCGAAACATGTTCATTCAAACAGTAAGGAAATGGGTTCAGTCATGACAGAAAATTCTTATACAGCTCCAAATTTCTCACCTTTCTTCCTTTTCAATATACACACACTCACGCTCTTACAGGGGCTAGGGCGCTAGGCAAAACAGGAACAACGTGCATATATATATATAACAGTCCAGTAATACTCTCTTTTCAAATCCATTTTCAGCAACGTTTATCTATTTATTTATTTTTTTTTTCTACCTAGCTTCCCATTACGTGAATAGTGGCTGAAAACGAAGGAGAAAGAAAGTATATCAATCACCTTCGAAGCTCACGTTGGAACGTTGAAGTTGAATACTGATTTGCTTCCTCTGTTTCTCGGCAATACCAGCAGAGCTTTCAGTCTCCTCTCCTTCCTCTTCTCTTCGACTCACTCTCTCTTTCACAGTTAACTCTCAGTCCATGTTTTATGTTCCTTCTTCTTTCACAGTCTCACTCTCTTACTCACGGCTCTCTCTCTCTCTCTCTCTCTGTATCTCTTCTTCCCTGGCCGAACTGAATGGGAAATGAGGATGAAGAAAACAATATATATAATAGTAGGCAAGGCTCATACGCTGCACAACGGACCAGGGGGTAGTGTCGTGGGGCTCGAGAACACAGAGAAGGTATGGTCGAGTCTGACAAATGGAGGAGGACTTTTCGCTGGTCAAACTGTGTTTGCGTGATCTACTCCTTCTGCTTAACGTAAATGACGCTGGGTCGACAAGCTTGCTGAACTGATGTGAAAAATTCATCTGATCTGGGTCGAATGGTTCTATGGGCTGAGAGGAAGAAGAAATGCGATGGGCTTAGGGAACGGCTACATATATAAGCATTCATGTTGATATAATCGTATGGTATTTGCATGAGAGTTGGCAAAGGATCCAAGACTAGGCCTTTGGGTCGTGGGTTTGATCCCCTCTGCCGAACTCCTTTGGTAGGCGATCTCGTAAATTCCCAGTAAGTACTCATAGAGTCTGGGGCCGTGCCTCGACCTTAATGGGGACTGGTGTCGAATCCCTCAAAAACTTTCCTTCTATCAAAAAAATTGTATGGTATTTTGCAGCTGCCATCTGCGTTTTCGGTGGGTTGATGCTGAGCAAATTTCTAATCCATCTTTCTTTTCTTTTACAGCCAAGCCTTAACGTGTTGGGCTTGGGATATTTGGGTTGGGGTTTTTATTCCAAGGTTTCTTAAAAATTTCTTAATTGCAATTATTGGATGGTTTAATAAAATCCTTAATTTCATAGGCTAAAATATTAATTCTATAATTCTTTAGCTTTATTCTTTCCCTCAATTAATTTATTTTGACTATAAAATATTATCTCCTAAATATTCAGGCCGAAAGTCAATTGCTCTAAATTATTGAAAAATATGCCTTTAAATTACTTATATTATTCCCAACTAAATTCCCTTAATTTATGGAAAATACGCCTTAAATTTTAAATTCTAAATTTTTAAAATTTCTTAAAGTCAAATTTTCCATAATTAATTCTTGATTCCCAAAGTCCAAAATTTTAAGATGTTACAACATATCTAGAGAGCATATAAACTAACTTAACTACTTTATCCATAATATACTCAAATTAGTTAATTAGGTAAGGATTTGAATAGTCGTTAAAAATAGTTTGTATCTTTAACATAGTAAGGAATTATTACTATGTTTTAAGATTACCTCCAATCACAATTGATATATCTTAATTATTTGTAACTTCCTTCTTACCTTATATTTCTCTATAATAATACAATTAATAAGGGTTTTGTGAAAAAGAATAATTTAATACTATTAGCTTTTTTTACAAAATCAACTGTTTTTTTGGATAATAAAAACCTGTTGACAAAATAATAATAATAATAATAAAACCCTTCAAAAAAGTGCCCGTATAGATTAGAATGTTAGTTTGAGCTATCCTTGAAAGATTAGAAAATTATGGTATAAGTTAATTTTTAGGTTAAAGGACGTTTTTGTACTGATGTGAACTTTCTAAACACACGGTGAAATAATCCTTAATATGAAATTCCAATTTGATTTTCTACAACTCATCAACCAATCAAACATTTGTTCTTAATATGTTTTAATTTTTTTTTGGCTCAAAATTAATATGTTTTAATTGAAAGAATACAAGAAAAACATTTGTTCTTTCCGTGGACCGGCCTAGATGCTTTGTTTTCTATACATATTATTGGAATCATCTACACCCTCTTCTTCAGTAATCAACTATAAAAAATTTCTTATAATGACCTTCTGCTTTCTCTTGATACATATTAGTTGCTTTGTTAACTCTAATTGAACCAATAGTTTTTGTCAGATTTCAAGCTGATTAAACCCTAAATCTCTCTAAAATCATTGTCCTCTCCAAGCAGGATGTATGGTCTAATTAATAAATATTCACCACCTTTTTTTTGTGCTAATTTTCATTTATGTACATTACTTGTATACATCTGTATTTACAAAAATCCCACCCAATCAAGTCGAAATGACAATTTTTATTAATTAGGAAAAATTGCATCTAAAGGACCACATGCCTTAAATTGAAAAATAAAATTTAAAAATTACAATACACTTAATTTTAAAAAATCAAAGTTAAAACCTTATTTGATAAGATACTATGATGAAGTTGCTAGCAATTGTAAATTTCTCAAAGCTTAGTAAAAGTTTTCTCAAAATAGGTTAATGGACACAGTAAGTCTTAATTATAATTTTGATCTTTAAAATAGTTATAAATCAAATATTAGCCTAAATTTTTTAGATATGAATGCTTGTTGTACTTTTTCTTGGATTTTAGGCTAAGAGGTCTTAAAACTTCAATTATCTAAAGATTTACTAGTAAATTTTAAGAAATACTTAAATATTTTTTTTAAAATTACATTTTTCAAATAATTTAGTAGTAGTTTTTGTTAAAAACTTGGTAGAAATAAGTTTTTCAAAATCTAATTATAAGTTCTCTGAATTTTTCTTAAAAAAATTGATCTTTGAAATTGATTATGGCTGGTAAATTAGTCTCCCATACAATTAACAATATTTTTGGTCTTCAGACGTAATTTCTGTTAATGCGTGGGAAAAAAAATTAAAAACAAAGGAACAACATGACGACCAAAATTTTATTTATATGATGGAGCTTTATTACATAACATTTTTTAGAAGATTTTTTCATTTTTCTTTTGGTAATTTATATGATGAAATTGTGTTTCAAAGTCTGCTACTAAAATTGAACTACAAATACTTAATGAGTTGTTCACTCATTTCACAGTCTTAGTGACAAGAGCAAACTCACTCCCTCAATAAATTGTCTCATCCTAGTTAGATGGTACCAATATTGCTGTCTGTCCAAAGGATTAGGAGAGTTGCGCCCAATAAAATTCAAAGTAAACATTGACGAGTGACTAGTATTAAAGGATTTGCCACTGGACTTCAAAACATTACGAGATAATCAAATCAGTATGAACAATCAGGTTTCAATATGAATGTTCAACCAACTATTGAGAGGTCATCATGTTCTTGATTGTCTAATGAGTAATGACTTAAAAGTTACCCATGTATTGATTTAATACAATGGTTTAATTTTCTTGTGAGATTACGAGCTTCATTTGTAGGTTATCGTCGAAGTAAATATGATTTTTAAAGTTTGAGGATGTGGGAGTTGCTATCATGGCTTCAATTCTCTATGTTATGAAATTACTTAATCGATGAATCTTTTATATTAATGTTCTGATATGCAATACATTGAATATGACATGTATGGGAAAGCATGTGACATGCATGGAACCCATTTGGTGTGTTATTTTAGGATTTTTGAATAACAAATAATTGAAGAATGGATATGCGTGGTCTTCAGCATTAAACTTTTTTAACTCTCAACAAAAAAAATTTCATAGAAATTATAAGGATGCTTTTACACACACATGAATTTAAAGAGTAAAATATTTATATGGAGCTTGAGTAGGGAAAACTTGGCATTAAGGTTGTCAAACCTATATTGGCCTCTGAAGTGGTCAAAACAGTGAGTTAAGGGATAGTGAATCAGTTCGGAGTCAACCCATGATTAGGGATGATAAATAACAAATTTGAAAAATAATTTAAATTATCATCTTAGTATTATACCATCCAAAATCAATTCAATACATTGAATCACTAATGAAATAATCATATACTTATCTAATATTCTTTACAGTTTTTTAACATATTGATATCAGAGTATTAATCCACCATCCATTGACATTATAATCAATAACTACTATATATTCTTCCTAGCAAATTATTAAAATTGATAAATGATAACAAAATATTCATACCTACTATTCTTTTGATAGCTAAACTAATAGTCATTAAAAAAAATATTATTAATTTCAACTAATATTGTTGTCTATAATTCATATACCATAAAAAATATTAATTTTTTTAAATGGCAACCGAGTAGAGTTGAGACCTAGTCATCCTAGCTTGCCAAAGTCTTGAATTAGGAACATGACCGGATCGGGTTTGATAACTTTGCTTGGGATGGTGGTAATAAGAGATTGCAACTAGGTGCTACAAAGCACGCAAGGATAGAAAATTGATGAGATGGCGAATGATGGAAACTATGGTTTAACAAAGACGATCTGAGGCAATCTTCAATATTTTTCTGAACTCAATCAATTTAAATTTTAAAATTACCTATATAATCTTCAAAAATATTTCTCGTATATCATATATATCAAGAAATGGTATAATCTAGATAATCATATTCATGCAAACCTACTTCCTAAATAGACCTTTATTTATGGAGAGCATGTATTTAATGGGAATAAAAATGAAAATGGGAAATTAAAATTTCAAACAAAAGGAAAGTGTAACCTACATATAGAACCCGCACCATCCCAAACAACTTTACGTTAGTATTTTGATTTTGGGTGAAAGCTTATTACTTGAGAGAGGAATGAAAGCAATATAGAGTCTGTAATAGAAGTGGGGAGTACTGAATCTAAATAAATATTGCAATTCTCTTGGACAAACGACACCATCAACAGGTGAAACATTTGTTCTTACTATGTTGTGAATGAAAGCACATGCATATAAGAAAAATATGAATGATACGAGTGATTGACATGTGTGTATATACGGGCTCCTTCCTTTTGGTTACTTATACCTAACAAAAGGCTCAACACAAATCCATATTTTAACAGCCACAGCTAGAAGAATCATTAATTGTCGGTTTACGTACAATAAAATAAATCCAAGTCATTTCTGAGTTATTGATTCAAATTTAGAATAACCTTGCGCTTTCCCTTGATATTTGTACACTAGTTGCTTTGCTTGCTGCATCGACTCTAATCTAACCGAAGCAATATTTGTTTTTGGATCAGATTTGGAGCTGATCCACATTAAAACAACGCTACTTACCCGGCGGTGGGGGCCTGCGTTCGCGCCGCCGCTACCCAATGCCTACAACAAAGTTTTGTGGCAGTGGGGGCCTGCGTTTGCGTGGCCCCTATGCAACACTGAGTCCAACGTTTCAATTCGATTTTTTTGGTTTACTTTTGCTTTCTAACTCGTGATGAGTTGTCCACAGTTTACACAGTTAAGTTTTACGTGTCATAGATGTAGAATGTTCCGCCTTCTTGGAGTGATGACGGCATATCTCTCGAACGATGTGGAATTATAGACTTATTATGCATTTGCTCTGGAAAATTCTGCACCCGATTGTTCTTTTGTTAAATTTAGGTGTCGATCGAGATCGGAGGGTTGGTGTTCTATTGCGAATGGTGATGGTAGGGCTCATGATTTTAACAGCTGGTTCTTATCGTTGGGGGAAAAGCTAGTTCTTATCATCGTCATCTTCGAGATAGGAAAATGGGGGCATGGGAGGTAGTATGAAGTCAGGTTTCAAGGTCTGCGATTGTGTACCTGACTTTTTGATCCCACATAAATTCATATTTATGTCCTTTTGGCTACTACCACTGCTGCTATGTTGACTTCTATCAGATTATTCCTTTGATCATGCGTATGGCTGATGCTGGTTTGGCCTCATTTTTCCCTTATGAATTTTTATTTCAATTGTTCTCAGGGAGTAGAGGGAGTAGCAGCTTGCAAATGTGTCCTTTTGGGTGAAAGCTTATTACTTGAGAGAGTGGAGCTAGAGTAGGGAAAACTTGAGACCTATATTGGCCTCTGAACTGGTCAAAACAGTGGTCAAAACAAGGGGTGAAGGGTTAGTACATCAGTTCAGAGTCAACCCATGGTTAGGGGTGATAAATAACGAATTTGAAAATAATTTAAATTATCATCTTAGTCTTATACCATCCAAAATCAATTCAATACATTGAATCACTAATAAAATAATCATATACTTATCCAATATTCTTTACAATTTTTTAACATATTGACATCAAAGTATCAATCCACCATCCAATGACATTATAATCAATAACTACTATATATTCTTCCTAGCAAATTATTAAAATAGATAAATGATAAAAAAAATATATTCATCCGTACTATTCTTTTGATCACTAAACTAATAGTCATTAAAAAAATATTATTAATTTCAACTAATATTGTTGTCTATAATTCATACACCATAAAAAATATTAATTACCGAGTCAACCCAACAACCTGCCCAAGCTAGAGTTGAGAACTAGTCACCCTAGCTTGCCAAAGTCTTGAATTAGGAACATGACCGGATCAGGTTTGATAACTTTGCTTGGGATATGGTAGTAAGAGATTGCAACTAGGTGCTACAAAGCACGCATGGATGGAAAATTGATGAGATGGCAAATGATGGAAACTATGGTTTAACAAAGACGATCGAGGCAATCTTCAATATTTTTCTGAACTCAATCAATTTAAATTTTAAAAAAACCTATATAGTCTTCAAAAATATTTCTTGTATATCATATATATATATATATATATATATATATATATATCAAGAAATGGTATAATCTAGATAATCATATTCATACAAAACTAATGTGTCCCTTATGCATTTTTATTTCAATTGTTCTCAGGGAGTAGAGGGAGTAGCAGCTTGCAAATGTGTCCCATGTCTATGCAATCGTGAAGGACTACGTCGATTCTGTGGCCTGTAATTTCCAAGCTTTCAGTGCATATCACCAAACCAATGCACTTATTTAGAAAAACAAGCAATACGTAAGGGAACATTGTTATATATACGCAACTTAAATTTGAATATGCTAAAATTTACAAGCAAGCTTAACTTCAGGTTCAAATGCAAGGTAATCAATTACAATAATCCTGCGTCTTTGTCAAAGAGAAAATCCATTAAAGTCGTAGGCTTTAGCCATTGAAATTGAAGCCTTGCCACACCTAAAAAGAAGAAAGGTCCTGGGACCATAAAAAACTCTAGTGTTGTGGGACCACACACCGAAACCTGATCTGTCATGTAAAGAGAACAGTTTGGTGTCAGGGATCAAATATTTGAAGGTCAACAGATTTGACAAGTTCATGGAAGAGCCATTCTATTTCTCTGCCCCTTGTTGAAAAGCAGTCTAATTTTCCTTGGATCTCCACCATCTAAATATAAGGGAAACAACACCAACAGAATTTTTTTTTTTAAAAAAAAAAACGACAACAGCAGCTACATTCTTTCAATATAATAGCCAATTCATATGTTCTGAGCCTTTTAAAATACTGTTTGTTGAGCTTCTTCTAGGTAGAGGGGGAGGTGTAAAAATGTAAACTACCTGCTCTGCTTCAATCAGCCCTTGAACCCGATTCAATCACATGGGCAAGCGAGTCCTTGTACTGTTGAAACTGCAACTAGAATTCGCCCAATTACCATTTTGTAATATCCTCAATTTTAAGCCTAGAGGTTTAAGAATTAACTTGTGATAGGGGCCCAGTTCAGCGGATATGATAAATGATATTTGTTATTATCTAATTGGCTAATAAAGAATCATGATTATAAAGTGGCATGAGAAGGCAATAGAAAATTCAAGAACATGTACACATGGCAAAATAGGAAGATTAGCAACAAAAAATATCTTTGCCCTTGAAAATGATAGAGACACATGTGCACCCTTATCTAATAAGGATTATAGGATAAGGTAACTTTCCAAAGAAGTCAAAAATAGTGGCTAGATAAAGACAAGAAGAAGAAAAATGCCAAAAACACATGGAAGAACAAGGATTCAAGGGAGTAACACATAAGCTACCAAGGTGTCAACATGATATCTAAAGAGGAATGGAAAGGGACATTTGTGTACATTTTATTGATAATTTGTGCCACCTAATTATCTTATCTATTAAGCAAAATATTGATGATTATCTAAATGGCCATGTGTCACACAAAGGAAAGAGTTAACAAGATTAAGTAGACACCAAATCATTTCATGTATTAATAATAGAAAGGGACACTTGGATGCCTTATTCAATGTGTTTTGAAGATCAAAATTCTTCCTTCATAAGCTATCAAATTCGTCCAAAATAAGGAGGAGGAGAGAAAGTCAACAAAACTTGCAAAATAAGCCAAGTTTAAGGGATATTTTGTAAAGGCACTTTAGTCATTTGACTTGGGGGATTTTTAAGTGCCTTCTTGATATATCTAAGACATTTTCACTCCCTTTTTGCATGAGTATTTCGTGCAAGGAGAGAGAACTCAAGAGAAGTCAAGAATTGTCTAGAAAAATGGAGAAAATTTAAGAGAAAGAAAGGATAAGACCAAGGGGTAAAATGGTAATTGGTCAAAGGAGATATTTGTGGTGGGCTCATGACCTCTATATAAGGGCTTCTTCCCCTCATTTGTAAGGCACCAAGTTGCCATGTAAGAGAAAAGAAAAGAGAGTAAAGGTTAGCTCAAGTGAAAGAAGAAAGAAGGAAACAAGCAAAAGTTCAAAACTAAGGTAAGTTAGCTATGGTATTTTGTGGAACTTCCTTCTATCTTCATGAACATGTTGAAGATCCTAATGAGCAACTAATGTATGATATGTAGAAGCCTAGGCCAAAATCAACAAGGAGTTTAAGGAAGGAGAAGTTCAAGGAAAGCAAATCTCAAAATCAAGTAAGTACCTTCCTTGACACCCTTATGGCTTTGTGATTTGGATTTAGCCTCTTTCATGATATTTGATGATTATGGGAATCAATATTCCTAAGGGGAGGTTCTACTGAAGTTGATAAAAATGACTTAATATGAGTTTTAAACCAAGAATATGATTTAAAAAGAAAGATTAAGCAAGAACTTTGAAAGATATGGACTTGAAATGATAATTTATTCAAGGGTTTTGGTTTTCTCATGTTACATGAGAAAAAAATCCTATACACACATGAAATGGTGGGACCCACATATACATATATAAATTATATATATGTGGGTCCCACCATTTCATGTGTGTGTAACATGAGAAAATGTTTTCCCTTTATTCAAAGTAATATTTGAATTATGGAGAATTGCAAAAGTGACGAGTATTATTTATAATCATAGGAAGTGTTGTCGCTGAAAGCTTTTAAAAAGAATTTGGAGAAAGTAATTGATAAGTTTAAGTTTGCCAGGTAAGTAACCTTAATCTCATATGCTATGTATGACTTTGTATGTATGCTTTACCATGATTGTGTATGCATTCGGTGTTATTGTTTTCCAAGCACTTTGGTACCGAAACCCGTTGTGTGCGACCCTTGGCATTGATGTGTACCTTATTGAGCAATCTGTGTTATGTGATTGCTTGTTCCGAATTAGGCTTTGTGCCTTGCTGTGTGTGACCTATTGAATGTTGTATGATTTATGTTTGTGGTTTTCTTACATACCTTGATTATACTTTGTATATGAGATTAATGGTTACTCTGGGATCCTTCGAGATTCCAGTCTATGTTGTTATCTGTATATGGTACAGTTATTGGATGTAGCTCCCAGACAGATATCAGCAAATGGAGGTATTGGACCAGTTCTAGATTATTCGAAGAATTATTGTAATAATTTTACGTAATTATATTCTAGATTATGTAACCAACATTTTGTAATTTATCGTCAGTATACTATGCCCAAACCTTTTTGTTATTGCACTACGTTATATTGCTCTAATATGTGATAAAGTATTTTTGAAGGTTTGGCAGTTGGATTTACTAAATAAGAGGTATCACACTACCTACCATCTAAAATATGGTGAGGCTGGTAGGGGTGTAACATTTTGGTATCAGAGCTTGATTTGGACGATACTGGTAAAAGATGAACTAAAATGGTTAAGGGTACTAATATAATTTTGGGCAATGGAGTAGGAAAAAGGCAAATAGAAGGTTTGGGCAATATCAGAATAGTGTACTGATATGATTTTGGTTTATGTGGAGAAAGAGCAGTAGACCCTAAGGAAGAAGGTCTGGACTTCCGTGAGCAGTGGCCATAAAGATAGACGAGGTAGTAAAGGATTTAAAATCTATTGCTAATTTAAAGTCTCTGGTATTGGAATATGATATGATTTAGATCATCAGATCTTATTGGAATAATGAGGTTAGCATGCTTAGTTGAGAACAATACCAAGATGAGTAACCCCCTATGAAATATCATAGGAATTTAAGATTCCTTTGAATTGAGGATTACATATTTTGAGGAATGACATATGGTAATCTTAGGAATACTATAAGGATGTTAGGTTGAATATGATAATAATTGAGGCTAGGCTTGAATCTAAACTGAAATAGTGTTTAGTTTAAAATGTGTTTGAGTTTACTCTAGGCTCCAATGCTTGAGCTGGGAATATTGATCAATGCTAAATTGTTAACATGTTTGTTTGGGTATGATTGAGGGTTGATGATTGACTTTGAGGTGATATAATATATTTTGTGATATTAAAGATTAAGATGGAATTAGAACCTCATGAATAGTATTGATGTTATTTGAATATTTCAAGGCTTCGACTAGGAATTGTGAATTATGATCCTAGTTTGTATATTGGGTATTGTTGAGGTAATATAATTCCTTAGCCTAACTGATGTTGAGGTTTTAGGAGTGGACTTTGAATCTAACAATTATAGATTTGAGGTTATTTGAGGATAGTGCTTGAATATAATAAGTTATGAATTATAATGATTATAAAATGTTTATTGGGTATGGTCGAGGTTTTCAGTTGATGAACCGAAGAATTTGGTAAGCATCTTCCGTATTGCTACCAATGGAATTGTCACCTAAGAATTTGGTTATATGGTTGAATGATTCTTTAGGTATGTGAATCAATCATAATGAATTGTGGTACTAGAATTTAGTACAAATTGATTTGAATGAAGTGAGGTACTAGGATATAGTACCGATTGATTTAAATGAATTTAAGGCACTAGAATATAGTATCAATATGCATGAGGTATTTGGAGGTTATTAGCTACTAGGGAATAATTTTAATCTCATGATATTCCCTTAGAAAGAATGATTGAGAATAGAAACTTTGATACCAGTTTGAAATTGTTGTTTCTTTTAATTATGTTGTCTCATAAATAGGGTCCTTATGGAACCCAGATTTGAAACTGAATTGTGAATCATGTTGTAGTGGAAGCAGTACAAAACTGGAAGAAGCCAAAAACTGTTGTAGAAATACTTAATTTGTTGGATCTTGCAAGATGTGTTTAAGAATGTTTTAAATTGCTGGCCATTTATAAATCTCATTTGAACTAAAATTTGTTTTGATGGGATATGAGAGGTTGACACTCGCACCATTGATGAATATTCGCAATCTAAGTAGTTTCGCCTTGTAAGAGCATGTGTTTTTCCTTGTCTGGTTGGCACCCACGCAGGCGTTTGGATCAGGGCTCTATGGACGATAGTCCTTTGTCCTAGTATGGGATTTTGGTGAGTGGCCCGTTATTGTATATGCCAGTGAATTGTTGGCCGACAAGTGCATTGCTACTTCGGTGGTTTGTGTATGAAAGGATTGGGATATGTCATGGTAAAGTAGGGCATAATGGTGGCATGTGCCTCTCAGTTATTGAATTTTGTGAAATGGATTATCCCATTATTTGTGAATTAAACCACTAGAAAATCTGTTTTCTTGAATTTGAGCCGGTAATAAATGTGTTTTCCTGAAATTGAGCTGGCAGCGATTATGTTTATTAAAAATGTGAAGGTATTGTGTTATGAAAATATACTGCAACCACAGAAATTTTGAATATTTGAAAGTTTGAATATGAGACAACATAGAGGAATAAAAGGTAATGGCGTGATTGCCATTGCTAATGAAATGAAAAGCGGTGTAGTTGATGACTATGCTGATATAGGAACAAAAACTGATATAATGGTCTAGAAATCCTAACTAGTTAAGTCAGATAGAGGTTGCTAGCCACAGTGCTAAGCAAAAGAAAATAATCTGAGAAGCTTGAATTGAAAAACTCAGACATGAGATAGACAAGTAAAAGATCAAGACGGTAAGACCCAGTGTGGGCAATGTCCATGTGCCGGTGTGGGCAATGTCCATGTGCCATAAGACCCGTATGTCTAGTACTATCATTGTTGCCTAGCATGCTAACTTTGGACCAGAATGTCCAGGTTATTCATTGAAGCCAACAAAGCATTTAGACTGTACAAGATTGAGGTTGAGATGGGTTATGGCTTGAGGATGATTCCCGAATATTAAGACAAAGAATATCCAGTGCTGTGGTAATATGATGAGCTAGAAGGCTAGAATAAATTAAACCGAAAGTTAGAATGTACCAGCTAGTGAGACCTAAGCAATCAAGTGCTGTAAGAATAGATAAGAAGATCTTGTGTTGAATATTACACCTTAGATACGAGATTAATAAGACTATTGTATGATGATTATGCTGTGCACCTGGAAAGCATGCACAAGAGAGTGATAAGCTAAGTATTTTAGATGGTTCACCCTACCGACCTCACCTTTACAGGTGGCAGGTAGTATGATTTTTAATCTTTTCCAATTTAAATATGTATCAGAGATTCTCACGCAACAGAGCATGTAAATAATTTGGACAATATAAGTATGAAAAGTTAAATAAGTAACCAAAAAGAATATGTCTCCCTCTAAGAGTTTATATACTGTCATCCAATGTAAATACCAAAATAATCAAAATATTATACTACAGTCATCATGAGTAAAAGTAGTAAATAACAAAAATCACGTCCAACGATCTTTGCAAGACCTTCAGTCTGTCATCTTACCTCTTCTCTCCTACTCTGACCTAAAAGCACTGCCTATATCCTTGTAAGAGCCTGGATTCGTAGGTGAATCCCAGAGTAACGATTAACCTCATATCCAATGTATATACAAGGTATGTAAGAAAACCACAAACATAAATCATACAATATTCAGTAGGTCGTACACAGCGAGGCACATAGCCTAATTCGGAACAAGCAATCACATAACATAGATTACTCAATAAGGCACACATCAATGCCAAGGGTTGCACACAGCGGATTCCGATATCAAAGCGCTTGGAAAATAATAACCCAGAATGCATACAATCATGGTAAAATATACACACAAAGTCATACATAGTATATGAGATTAAGGTTACTTACCTGTAATTAGCTTATTAGTAAGGTCAAACTCCCAAGTACTAGATAGGAATGATAACTCTAAAATAATAAATACAACGACGTTATTGTCGATGAAATTTCTTCCTTTAGAGTATGTAACTATACAATTGTATGAAGGGCCTTTTCACTATTTGAAACTTCTTAATCCTCTTTGTTAATGAGTATCCCTTTATTAGCCATTTATTCTTTATTTTCGCAATATGCTTTGAAGATTTTAAAAATTCGACCTAACTTTAAAATTTCATAACTAATTGTAGAAAAATCTGATTGGGGTGTTCTAAAAATTTACATGACCCTTGACATGTCTATTTTTTACTAAAACATACTTGCCAAGGGTAGGAACACATAAATCATTCCCATTTTACGAAAATGCCCCTGTTGATCCTTTTTCGGCTTCTCAATTTGCGATGGTTATGCTTTAATTTCAACACTTCCAAATTCACTCTCTATACTCTTTCTTATACAAAATTTCATTTTAAACACTTTTAAACTATCAAAATCACCAAAATAAAATCATATCATCATGTTCTTGCTATTGGCAAAACTTTTCTTAATTTTTTTTTTTTTTTTTGCAAGATTACAAGAAGTTAGAGGAGAGGATTTACTTGCTCAAAGTTCTAACTTCTCTTACTACTTCTCCTTGGGTTCCTTTGTGATTATAGCTAGAACTTCAATAATATCATGCAAGATCACTAATTAAAAACTTAAGCATATTTTTATGAATCTAAAGAAAGTATAATAAATCTTATAACTTCCTTACCTCTTCTTCTTTGGAAGTTATTGTTTCTTGTGATTCTCCTAACTCTCTTCTTTCTCCTTTCTATTGTATACATGTGGTACCTCTTGTTGCTAAAATGAGGGAGATGAAATCCTTTTTGTAGGGGTCTTCATCCACAAATATCTCCTTGTGATTTGCCAACTTGTTGTCTCTTGAGTTTTCTAGGTTCCTCTTGATTTTCCTAGAAAATCCAATTTTTTCCTCTTCCTCCTCCTTATGTCACGCCATATGTCCATTCTTTTGGCTCCAAAATATCTTACATTATGTAACACCTCAAATTTCATGCTTGAAATCGTGTCGGTTGACACTTAGTCTTAGGAAAATCAACAGAGTTTGAGATGCTACAACTTTGAGTAATGCAGAAACGGATAGCATGCACTAATATTTGGACAATGAGTATCTAATATAAAATACCCAGACATATGCTGATGCCTTGACATAAGCTGGTATATTAAAAAATTCTCGAAGGAATATTTATGTGATACAGTTACAGAGCTTTGCATAGTTATAGTTCCTACATGGTAACTATACAATCTTCAACCAAGCCATAGCTAGACTTGGGGCAATGAACCTAACTCAGTTAATCAAACAATTTGGCTAGGTGGGTGTCTATCGTGGAAGTCTCACCAAGTTCACGGTGACTTATTGACTGATCCACATAGACTAGCCTTACCTTCGACACCAAACTGTTTGAGGTAACCTCGTTAAATCATGCCAAAATGAATACTCTGATGATGCTCTTCCGGCATTTGCTTTGACCGATGTCTCTTCCCAACTCCGTCCACCGGTGCCTTTCTTCGGCTCCATTCTTTGGTGCCTTCTTTGATCCTAGTTCCTTTTCCTGAACCTTTAGTCAATGCTATGATTCAATACCCATTGAATCTCAGGAAACAGTTAACCTTATATGAAAAGTATAAATAGTTTATGATAGATAATCACAACAAACATACATTCATCGTACACATTGGTACCCGACTACAATGGCCTACAGCACATGTATCGTTACTAGCACTCACCAGTGCCTCGTGACCTAGTCACGGGTTCCTCAGCTTTAGGACAACAAGCATGCAGCATTATCGTATAAATACAACAATCCACATCCAACTGGATGTAAACACACATGATTCACTCATTCATATCAAAGCCATACAAGACATAAGAGAGTTAAAGTTATCAATACGCGAACGTACATTTCACCGTGTAGTGGCCAAACATCTGGCCTTTTGATCCGACTCTGGACTTCCCGGATATCCTATACATTATCATCGGATTATTTTATGATATTTGATAAATATCATATTGCTTAGAATAATATCCTAAGGGTTTAATTTACCTTTTTACCCTTGGTGGATTTATTATTACAACTTTACCCTCACATTTTCTAAAAAACGCTATGTTGAATTTCTGGGCAGAATTTTTCGGTTAACTTCACAAAATCATAATTAAATCTAAAAAAATCAAAACAAGGATCCATAAAATTCCTCGAAAACCTTAGGATGTCTATTTTCAAGGAATAATATTGTATATACCCAAAATTTATGAACAATTCCCATTTTTCATTTTTTTTCTTAACGTTGCCCAGAATTTTTCTAGAAAATGTAGCCTAACTTAAGGAATTTTTATCTCCTAGCACAAAACTCAAAATGACACACTCTAGGTATATTTAGAAAGCTCTATATGTCTACTTTAACCATGAAAATGTTCAGAATTTTAGAGCTTCATCTTCTACATAAAATCATGACCTTTTTGTAACTGACTTTCGAAAACGCCTAACCGTAAATTTCGCCAAAATTTCGCTACTTTAATCTTCAACTTCCAAGAATTTTGCTCCACAATATTTTTCATCATATGTTCGAAATAAAGACATTTTTAATCATAAAAACATGAAATCAAAACTATTCTTGAAGATTAAAGATTAAACATAATTTAACTATGAACTTAAAACAAGAACTCAGGAACAAGAAAACTTATCCTTGAAGAACTTCCTCCTCCTTCTTGCTTCCCACTATGATTCTCTCTCTACTATTGCTTCTCTAAAACTCACCTATTGTGGTTGAGTTTGGTGTGAAGAATGAAGAGGAAAAGCCTCCTATTTATAAGCTTCAAGCATCTTCTTCAACAAGCCAACTCTCCTTTCTCTCTCTCTCTCACACCCCGTCCGCCCCCCCCCCCCTCTCTCTCCATTCTATCCTCTTCCATTTCATTAAGAGGCTTAAATGACAAGTACCCTTATCCTCTTCCATCATTTATGACTTCAATTGCAACATGTGGTTGAAAGCTTAATATCTAGATTTTTTTTAGCCTTTCCTTCTTCCCCAAGCCTAAGTGACCATGGCTCTCCTTCATTTTTTTACTCTTGCAATTTGTGTTTTAATTGTCTCACAATATCAAGAAGAAAAGCCTCTCATTGGTGGATTTTTGCTTCACATGGATTATACTTTATGAGGGTTAATTAAGGTCTTAGGATTTAGCTTTATTAGCTTTAATCCAAGCCTTTAATTTGTGTTGGAAAAATCCTACCACTATTGATGATATTTGTTCATATTTTATGTGCTCCTAGGATTTAACATTTGTGTAATTATCTTGCCTTTCCAAGAGTGAATTTTCGCCACCCTTATTTAAATTAGGGGAGATTAAATAAACCTTGGTTATTATCCCTAACATAGTGTTTTAGGTGCTATTAGGCCTAATTGTCAAAATATGATTGGTGATCAAACCAATTATAATCTTTAGAAATTCATTTGATACTAATATTGAACCCTTATCAAGCCAAAATATTCCAACTTGTTGACTTCAAGTTGCCCCAAGATTAATTATGAATAATCATGCAATTGTTGACTTTTCAAAGTGATTAGCAAGGCTTAATTAACTTCTTAATCAAATGCTTAAAGCTTCTTAAATATAATCATCATTGGTTACTTTAATTAATTGTAGGCTTAAACTCAAACCCATGGAAAATATCTCAAATACTTGGTTCTCAAAGCTCCACCATGTGCTAATTGTCATTGTTGACTTTTGGGGCACAATTAATTAGTCTTAATCATGTGATTAATCTCCTTCTTATTGCAAATATCCTATGATAATTGATTTGCTAATTAATTCCACTTATTAAAGCATTATTAGCAATTTAATCTTCATAAATTAATCTCTTCATTTTTTCCCAAATACCAACCCCTTTTCTTGATGATTTAATTATCTCCTAAATCATGTCTCATAATTAACCTTTGGTTAATTAATTCCAAAGTGAAATTTGGATAAAAATATAATCAATGGATTATAATTCTTTGAGACACATATTCACCTTTGTATTTTGCTAATTTATTTACCAAAATACAATATTTACATGTATTATAAAAATTAGGGTATTACACATTACATGTCTACTTGTGGTTAAAAAAACTTGTTTAATGAAGAAGGTGATTAGGTGTCTTACATATTTAATTAAATGTGCACAAGTGTCCTCAATTAATTTTCTTTAAATACCTTGTTGACACCTAATAGCTTAGGTGTTACTCCCTTTAATTCCTATTCTTCCATGTGGTTTTGGCATTTTCCTTCTTCTTGTCTTTATCTAGCCACTATTTTTTACTCCTTTAAAAAGCTATCTTATCCTTTAATCCTTATTAGATAAGGGTGCACATGTGTCCCTTCTAATTGATTTTAATTTATATGAAGACATGTAGCCATGATCTAGATGTCTTCTTATTAATTATATGATAAATTTGTGGTCCATGAAGCTTAATAATCTTATATCATGACATTTGTCTTTCTAGGGTTTTCTACATAAAATTCTTATCTCCACTTCATGTAAATTGTCATGCTTTCTCCTTTCCTCTCTATCCATGCATCACTCTCATATGGAAAAGGGATAATTGTTGTTCTTTCATTCGTATTTGGATTGAAGCTCATGTGTCAATTTATGGTGATATCATCAATAGAGCCATCATTTTCAAAGGCAAAGATATTTTTGTTAATAATTCTCTTAATTTTGCCATGTGTGCTTCTTGAAATTTCTTTTGTTCTCTTATGCCACCACTTCTTTTAAGGTGCCATAATAATCCTTTATCAACCAACTATATTAAAACAAATACCTTTTATCATGGATTTAATAGAAACCCCATATATCTCAATAATAAGATATTACTTAACCTTATATAATAATACATATATAAAAATAGGGTTATTACACAGACTACAATTAAAACATGAAATAAATCAGATAAAAATTTTAGTATAGACAGGTCAAATAAAGAATAAAAGGGGTATTATATATTCATATGTGAAAGAAAGCACATTATAGACAGGTCAAATAAAGCCTCAAACATTTGATAGTCCAATATGAGGACACAATAATGATCTTTCATTTCCACCAAAATGCTTATCAAAGTAGATATGAAGCATATATAATAATTTAAGATGTCGGCTCTTCACTGGCAATGTTGAAGATTGGTACAAGACTTTAATTTCTACACAAAGCAAAGTATAATCAACAACTGAGTTTCCATATAAATGCCATCTCAACATCTAGATGGGACAAATAGGGGTTGCTATTATCTATCTTCGTCCAATTCCATTCCTTACCAGCAGATGCTTCCACTCCCTCTTCCATCACCCAAAAAGCAGCTAAAAATGTTCTCAAAATGACACAAAATAAAGCAAGTTTCTTGTCATACGCAAAAATATTGATAACAATAATTGGTGAATTGATGTCGAAAGGAGGTAATGACGTCCATGTAAACACTTCCTTTGCTAGGTCAAATGAAAGTAATTGTTAAGTCCATGTAAACAATTGATTAGGGGTTGCAATTTGCACGAATCGGAAGCTTTAATTTGCGCGCTTATATGGCTAACGGACTTTTTTTTTTGGGGGGGCGTTTTCCGAGAGATAAATTGAAGTTAGGGTTTAAGTTGGGTTATTTGGTGCAATACGATAGACTTGGTTTTCCACCTATACCACCTCACCATCATTTTCCCTCCTTTTCATTTTTCTACCAATTGGTTAAGATCTTAACAGTCGAGATTTACTATCTTTTTTACCATCATTTTCTTTTATAATACTATTTTTATCATATGATAAATATGGACCGTTGAAATCTTAATCCAACGGTATAAAAAGAAAATGAGGGAAAATGATGTAATTTCAGGGAGAAAACCCAAGTCTGCAATACGATACAATAAGATAAAGAACCGATTGCTAAAATCTTTTTTTAAAAAAATAATAATAATAATTAACATTGTTAGATTCTTTGTTTGATTTGATGATTGAGCCGATACTAAAAGAACGAATTTTGTTTTACGTTAATTTATTTTTATATTTTTGTAGATAACTTTACTTGAAAAAGATACTAGCTTTTGAAAAGAAAAAAAATATTTGTTTTGGCCTAAAATTAATCTTAATAGAATTTTGGCTTGAATTAGAAGTATGACACAAATAGATTAGTTTATACAATTAAATGTCATATTAATAAGAAGATTGGCGAAATCTTAAAAAGATAGCTCGTACATATATTCTTTATTTTGTTTTTGTAGTAAATATTGTAATAGTAAAGGTGGATGCATAAGCTTCCCATATGTATTTTGGAATTCTAAAACAGAAAGTGTATAATTGTATCCAAGTGCTGGGACCTCCTCTAGACTACAGTACAAAGGATGTAGAGATACGTCCACGTAGCCAGGAAGAGTGGCTTTCGTTAGAATCATTGTTCAACGGCGTGAATGATAAGTTTCGATTTCAAAAGGATGGTTATACTAAAGTATATATAGATGTGTGTCGAAACAATATCCTCAGTTCATACATAGATTCTATGTATGAAGTTGCTATTGGTTTATTTTGCAGAACATGCGCTTTGTCTTTTCAGTTTGAATTACCTTGGTTCTTGGCCAAAAAGATAGGATATTAACAAGAAATATACAAGAGACTGAGAGAGAGAACTTAAACTTACACATGCATGTAGTAGCGCTTCCTAAATCTTCTGTCAATTCTATTGAGTAGTTCTGTAGATCGATGAAGTTTACTCTTATTGATGGTCGTTTTTACGTAAAAGAAAATTGCAATGTTATAGATTTAGATTCAGTATTTTACCGTGGGTTTAACGAGTCCACTTAACCACAAGACAGAGTTATTTAATCAATTATAATTTTTTTGAAAAAAAAAATAAATATAATGTTTAATATAGAAATTGAGAAGAAATTAAATACAAATAATAGGGACAAACAAGATAACGAAGAATCTTATATGTGGCCTCCAGGTCTTACATATTTAAGATTGTTAGAGAGTTGTTAGAGATATATTAGACAAAGGTGGAGCCACGTGTTAGATAGGGGGCAAGTGCGTGCCCACCCTTGAATCTCTGCATACTCAGGGTTTTTTTAAAAAAAAATAATACATGTTTAAATGATTGTCAGCCCTTGATACATCAAAAATGTACTTCGTAATCAGATGGGAGATGAATGGTTGAATGATTGTTTAGTATCTTATATTAAAAAAATGTATTTAAAAGCATTGATGATAAGGTAATTATGATGAAATTCTAAAAAATAAGGTTTAAAAAGATAACATTGTAATTAGTTTTATTGCAATATACTTTTGTTATTAAAATATATGTACTTGAACTTATTAAGTGTCAATTGTTCATTGTAATTTATGTAGCTGCATTTTTAACCGTACTTAGCCTTATTTTTCTAAATGACAGGTTTGTAAAATAACTACTTCTCTTATTACATCATCAGTATTCACTTGAATTCATGAATATTTTTTTTTTATATTCTTTTTTTTCTTGTTTAAATTCTTTTATTTTTTCTTAATGCATTTAAAACTTTTCTTGAAAAAAATTCAAGGGAGTTGCCCCAAAATCTCCCCCGCACTGGTGCCCACCTTTAATAAATTTTCTGGATCCGCCCGTGAGCGCACCCATGCTCACTATTTTAAGTTATGTATTGGCTTATTCTTCTTCTTTTTGCCGAGGCCATGTGGTACCATCTTCTTCTTCATGGTGGCTGAGTGGAAAACAAATATCTCAGGTAAAGTCTTGGCAAATCAAGGAAGCGATTAGGGGTTGCCATTTGCCGGAGTCAATTTTGTATGACACATAATACGATACGACCGGAGGGAGTATTATTTATTAAATGAGATGAGAAATTGATCGTCCCAAATTTTGGGAGATTGTATTTTAATATTCTATGGAAAATTTAAATTATGAAATATGGGCTAAAATAATTATGAGAATAATTATTGATCTATTTTGTTCCTTACTTTATTTCAGAAGAGAATAAATTCAAGACATATTTATAAGTAATAATTTTCGATCTAAATATTTTAGGATTAATATTTTATGGCCTAGAAAAAAAAAAAAAAAAAAAAAAAAAAAAAAAAAAGAACAATTATGGGCTTGACTTTACCCACGCAGAAAGCAAATAAATCACCTTGTTTTCATCAGCTTTCAGTCCCGACAAAAAACAAAGCAGTAACAGTTTCAATTGCTTTTGGATCATAAAAAAAAGAAACTCAATGATCCAGCTTCCAACCCGACAGAACTAAAGGAAAGAGGTGAAGACCCAAAACATGATCCAACACTCATCATCAGATAACCAGTAAACGCTTAAACCGAAGAAGCAGATTACATTAATTGAGCAGCAGAAGATAAAATCATCATTTCCTTGGTCAGACGAAACCATACTTCTCGAGCCACTCACCCACCTTGGACCATCGTGTTTCGGCTTCATGAACTCGTTAAAAAACGGTCCATTTGCAGTCTCATTTTCATCTGTTTCCCATTCGGTTGGCAGCAGAAAAGAAGAGAGTGAGGCTGAGACTAGGAGAGTTAACCGAGAAATTGTGAGGAGCCGAGAGTGAATGTGCTGCTGCTGTTGTCTCTGTTTTTAGCCTCAAAAACAGAGGAAAAAGAGAGGGAGAAGAGAGAATAAGAGAGAAACCGAAAGAGAAGCTTAGAGAGTGAGAGATGAGAGGGAACCTGTCTGCTATTGGTCCTCTGTTTTCAGACTCAAAAACAGAGAGATCCGTGAGTGAAGCAAGAGATGGAAGCCATCTTCGTGGGTCTGTTTGTGGTTACCGAAAACAGAGGTACTACACTAAACTCACCTTCCTCTTTACTTCCATAACGTGGTCACGTTATATACATATAAAAAAAAAAGAAAAAGAAAAAGAAAGAAACGCCGAAACTGAATGGGAAGACATGTATATATGTGTAAACGTGAGTCTGTGTCTGGATATAGGATGAAAATAAAGCCATAACGGACATATAAGTTTGAGAATAATATATATGCATCGGTTATGAAGAAGAGGAGAGAAAGAAACCGCTGAGTTGTTTGACATAGGTGTTGCTGAAACTGAATTCAAAAGTGAACTGAAAACAAAACGCTGGACGTGGTTTCTCATATATGAGTTTGCTGTCATTTGTTTATATATATCATGCGTTGCTTCTTGCTTATGTAAACCACGGTGTATATATGTGTGTGTGTGTGTGTGTGTGTGTGTGTGTATTGAAAGAAAGAAAAGGGGTAGGCTGTTGCTTTCCGTGCTTGTGTGTGTGGCTGAAATATGTATCTATGTATATAAATATTTGCTGTATAATAATCTGAAAAACGTGAAGGACCAGGGAAAAAGAAGAAGAAAAAGAAAAAGAACGTCATGTAAGTAATACTTATACATATGTGTACGTGTGGTATATATATGTGTTATTATATCCGAGCAAAAAAAAATAAAGGTTATGTGATAGGCGATCTCGTAAGTCCCAATAAGCGCTTATAGAGCTCGGGGCCGTACCCTGACTTTGGTGGGGAACTGGTGTCGAACCCCTCCAAAACTTTTTTGTATCAAAAAAAAATAAAGGCTAATATACATGTATATATATACCAACTTAGGAGGTGTGTTCAAATGAATATAAGATAATGTATATAAGTTACTGAAATTTGAATACACATAAAGTATATTCTTTTGAAGTGTTGGAAAATGTAATAAGTAAGGAACATAGAGTCTAAATTAATTAAAGAAGACATAATAATAATAATAATAATTATGAACCTAAGTCTTGCTAAGTATATGTTTAAATAATTTGGAGAGAACCATAATTAGTATTATATTATGGTCAATTGAAGAAAACTAAGAGAATAATTAAATAAAAATATTCTCATATGATAATGGGTATTTATTAATTTTGATTAGTTATTAAATTATTTTGAGTTTAAAATAATGATGGAGCAATAGTTAAATAAATGAATGGGGCTTTAAGTAAAGGGAAATGCTAGATGTATATTTATATATATATTGGCGCAAGTGTTTCCCATATAAGACAAAAACAAGATTGGGTTATATAAAAATAGGTATGTACGTGTTGTATATATGTACATAAAAGAGAAAAATAATGTTTAAGTCTTTTGAGACCATGGGATGTTTCGGTTGTGAGGAAATCATGATAAACATTAAATTAATAAATTTTATTATCTTCTTCTATGATGGTGGGTATTTATTGATTTTGATTGGTAAATAAGGGGAAATTAATAAATAAATAATTTAAGTAAATGAGGAATTATTATTATTATTATTATTATTAGGATTGATAATAATAATAATAATAATAATAATAACAAATAATGTTATTATTATTGGGAAGGGGTGAAAATAATAAATAATAAATAAAGAATTATTATTATTATTGGGGATAATAATAATAATAGTAATAATAATAACAACAACAAGAATAAAATTATTATTGTTAAGGGAAATTATTAACTAACCAAAAGAGTTAGTATTAATAAATAATGAATTAAAAATGATAAAAATAGAATGAAATTTACCAGAGGTATAAAGTCATGAGTGGCAAAGCCATCTCTTAGAATGTTGATTGTAAGAGAAATAATGCGGTGATGATATTATATGATACCTGGGAAGGTTTGGGACCAGTACCGAAAGGCGAACGTACTACTAGCACCAAGGACGAAGGTACGAACACGTACTGTAACTCGAACTATTATGCTGCTTGTATGTTTTATATGTGATGTGATGACTCATATAGTCATGAATAAGACTGGGTCTTGGGTCATGGACTATGGCTAAGACTGGGTCTTCGGTCATCATGTTAAATACATTCAGCTTTTATTTGATAACGGGTTACAGTCTTGGTAATGTTGTATGGATGTTTTCCTAGTGTTGAGGACACGCTCTGGGGCGTGGCACTGGTTTATGTGCAAACTATATGGACCTTACATGGGCTGTGTGCTATGTAGAGGTGAACATTACAATTGTTGTGTGCTTTGTAATTGTTGAGATATAAACTATTACATGTGTTGTGTGCTATATATGGTTTTATGCTGAAATGTAAATGAATATCTATCATGTATACTGTTGTACTTGAACATCAGGTTAACTGTTACTTGAGATTCAATGGGCATTGAATCTCAGATTTTACCCTAACTTCAGGATCAGGAGGAGCAGGAGCAGGAGCAGGAGAAAAGGGTAAGCAACACGTGTAAAGACTCAGAAGGAGTTATGTTTTGGATTTAGACTGTGTATTAGTTTGTTGAACCTTTCGGATTATTGTAACCTAACGTGTCAACTATGAACAACGCGATGATGTTTAAATTGTATCACGTTTTTATTCCTTTGGAAATTTGAATTAACGAGCATATGTCTGCGCATATGCAATCAGTTACTCAGTCATTCAAACACCTAAGTACTCTCTCTGTTGTGTTTTACTCTGATCTGTTAACGCCTACACTCTGATAAATACCTGTGAATTAGTCTAATAAGAACCCTAGGGCCATAATTGGACTTCATAATATATTTAGAAAGTAGGGGTGTTACAGACAATGTCAAAGCAACAATTAGTACAAGGAAAGAAAGGAGATTTGCAAAAAAGAAATACGTTGAAGAAGTTTTTCTATATGATACAGTCCAGTTATACTAGTAGACCAAGAGAGCCATGGCTTGACTTGCATTGCAAAGTTGACGACCCAGTTGCATATGATATATTAACTAATTTTGAGCAAAGATATGGAGGAAAGCCAAAAAAAAAAAAAAAGAGGCATAACTTAAGGCTAAACAAGGTTGCAAATTGGCATGATGATGCTTTGCTAAGGCTAGTTTGGTCTTGATGTGTTACACAACTATCGGCTTCGCCAGAGACGGAGCTTCCTTGTTACAATGGGGGGCCATATTTTTTGTGTCCAAAAAATTTATCTAGAAATTTTTTTAAAAAATTTAATATGAAAGTAAAAAGGTATTTTATCTTATACAGTTGGCTCCCTCAAACGTTTTTTTAGTTCATGAGTATACATTTGGCCCCCCAAATTTTTTTAGTTTAAGAGTATACATTTGATCCCCCTAAATATTTATCACAAACTCCGTCCCTGGGCTTCGCCCTTTTTGGGTGGTGAGTGGTGTGATCCTTTACCTTTATTCAATTCTAAATTATTTTCCCCAAGTTAATTTATGTCACACATCAGGATATAAGCAGCAGAGCATGCATCAATTTGAACAATACTATATTGATAGAAATACAGAAAGATAAATTTTTCCCCAGAGGGATCAAAATATATAGTCATCCGGATAATGGAGCCTGACAGGCCAACATAAAACAATATAGTCATCCAGAAATCAAATTAAATATCCAAAAGAAAATCATCAACATCCACCATCACACTAGCCCTACTTCGGAGTCTTACCTCTGTCTCCCTGCTCGGCTCTAGATGAACTGCTAGATGGCTTAAAAGGGGTTGGGATTCAAAAATTGAATCTCAGAGTAACCGTTGATCTCATATAAAGTGTATAAATAATGCATGTAGAAAAACCATAAATAAATAAATACCACGTAACATTCAGTATCAAGGCACACGGTCAAATTAAGAACTAGCAATCCTAATAGCACACAACACAGACTGCAATGGTCCTAATAGCACACAACACAGACTACCGAACACGGCACACAGCATGGCCCATAATGCACACAGCATAATCCGGTTCCACTACGCTTGGAAATAAATTATAACTAAATGTATGTAACG
This sequence comes from Acacia confusa, assembly GCA_037074495.1. NCBI lineage: Eukaryota > Viridiplantae > Streptophyta > Magnoliopsida > Fabales > Fabaceae > Acacia > Acacia confusa. The sequence continues at coordinate 5,130,358 of CM073504.1, read as the reverse complement.
TACATGGTAAAACATATCTACACAAGTCACACATAATATATGACCTAGCTAGGATCTTAAACAACTTTTGAGCTCTTGAGTCTAGTTTTTCCTTTCTTCACCTTTTGACCTTCCCTCCAAAAGTATACCAAGAGGAGATTTTCTTTATGTCTTAACCCTTATTAAAAAGAGTAGAAGAAAATAGATTGAGATCTCAAATCTTTACCTTACACTTAAGCTCCTTGAGTTTCCTTTGTTTGAACTTTCTTGTGTTGTCTTGTGGAGAACTTCTTTTTTTCTCTTCCTTTCCTTTCTCCAACCATGCCAACAGCCCCAAAGAGAGGAGAAGTGAGTATTTAAAATAGTTTCAAGGTTTACTTACTCTCCAAATACTTGTGGCTTACCCAAAAAGCAATTTTTTAGTCTTAAATGCTCTTAGCCCTTCTTTGTACTTGTTTCATGAGTGAACCACTTTTTCTTTTCTTCTTTCCTTCTTTGGGACTTGACATGAGTTGATGGGAGGAGGGATATTTTGCTTTTATTCTCTTAGGGTGTGTTTGGTTTGAGGAAAGGGTGTGGGAGGAAAGGGAGTGGAAAGTAGGGAATTTACCAAATTGTCATTAATGAAGGGGATATTCTTTTTTGTTGAGAGTATATTTTTGGAATATTAAAAAGTTTACATGGGCTTTTTATAAAGAGAGGGTAAAAAATATCTCCCTCCTCCTCTCCTTCCCTTCCCCTCCCTCAAACCAAACTAGCTGTTAAATGTTATATCCTTAGTCATAATTCCTCTAGGCTTCTTAGGTTAACATAGGTACTTGCCTCCATCCTTTTTTTTTTCCTTCTTTCTTTCCTCTTCATAAACCGTGTGAGAGGGGGAGATTTTAGAAGATTTTTATGTTTTACAAGTCCAATCCAATGTCCTCTTGCATTTATGAAGGTGATGATGTAAGCTAAATGATGTCACGAATCATGATGTCATCAATTTCACTTATCAAAGTTGGGCTTCCTGATGACCCATTTTCCATGAGAACATTTTTGTTTCCCTCTTCTTCTTCTTATGCGAATTGGGCCCTCTTCTTGGGCTTCAAGAATTGTTTTTTCCTACTTAGCCCATTAGCCCATAGTTCTTAGTTAGGTCCATGATTCTTTCTTGAGCATTTTTGGAATTTTATGCTCTTTTCTCTATTTCTTCCATTATGCATTTTGCCCAAGGGTAAAAATGGAAAAAGAAATATGTTTTGACTTCCATTGTCATTTCTTCGTTAGGATTGTCCATAACCATACTGATTTAATTACACATAAACAAATAATTTCACATCCTCATCTTATTCTAATTATTTCATGCAAATAAATATTTATCATCAACACATGACTTCATAAAAATAAAAATTCATGAATTCAAATAACGTCACATTGATGCACATGAAAATATGGGGTTGTTACATGATGAAGATACTTGTGTCTATGTAACTCAAGAAAACGATCCTGAGACTTGGAAAATGTGCAGGTATGCAGAAAATAAGGTGATAGAAATCAATGAATTGCATCATATATCATATCATCATCCTTTATAAAATCCTATCATAATTACAAGCTAGCATTAATTACAGGCATTTTGGTTCATAGATTCAGGATCTGTACTGTCAAGGGTTTTCCAAAGGATGCTATGGAAGCTAAAGCTTAGATGGGAACAAGGTTGCAAAAAATAATTTTACCTCTTTGGTTAAATTATTCCTTTTGTCCTTTGATTTTCAATCAGTTTTTAATCTGTCATGCAATTTGTTTAAAAAAAAATCCCTATTGGCCAAATTTTAATAATAGGACCCAAGTTAAAAAAAAATCAAAACTCTAAGAAGTCAGATATAAATTGAATCCCGGTCTGTGGATTTAAAAATTTAATAATATGGATAGATATAGTTTCCTTCTGAGCCAAAAAAAAGAAAAAAAAAGATATAGTTTCCGACCTTATAAGTATTATAATGCTGTATCTTCATTTTCTGTTCGAAAATAGGTAATCTGGCTCCGATTAGACACCTATTCAGCAGCATTTTTTCTGATTTCTCCATCACCCTATTCATATATAACAATCTTAATAACTACTACTTACTATCCTGTAACTTTGGTAATATATCTTTCTCGTGGAACTGGTTTTCCTGAGAGCTAGGTAAAATTAGGCCATCAAATTTGATATAGACAGTCGAGACATAATTTTTTTAAAGGTCTCTATTCTTCAAAAACTGTTTTAAGGAGTATAAAATTTAAAATAAAGATAATCTCTTAATCAATATATTTTTTAAAAAAATGTATTTTATTTAAAAATTCATCATTTAAAAAAATTAGATTTGGATCGCCTAAATCAAATCTGGATGACCCAAATCTGCCTACTCTCCCTACTAAGCACTTTGCTTAGCCGCGAATCCACTCTGTATGAATTTAAGTTTGCAGGGAAATATTTTTAGGGTTATATATTATGTTTTTATTGTTTCTTAGAGTTTATGTCTAATTGTTGGTCTTGTACTTTTCAGGTCTAATTTTCACGGAATTTTTTAACTTAATAACTCTAGATAAATGCAATGATTATATATAGCAATCAAATATAATGACCAATCTGCCATCATTTTCTGTATGACTATATCGTTTTCTATGCTCTACCAATATTCGATTAATAAGCATTCTACCAATATTTTAGAACGCGTCATCGAATGACTCAGGTCATATATCCTTAGGTCTTTACTATATAGTTGATCAACTTATAATTAATCTCTTTAGTGGAATGATATTTTTTATATTTTTATTTTATTTTGTGTCTTTTTCCATCTTAAATTTTGTTTGAACTTCTTTGTTTGATCAATCATTCCTGCTTCTTCTTTTTTTTTTTTTTTTTTTGAGCGATTAATAATTGCTTTTAATTTTGGATGTGTTTTGAACTTCTGATCAATAGAGACTTTTTCTATCTCTACTTATCACCTTTGAATTATAATTAGTCGACTTATTATTATGCCGTCGTCAGCTTTCATTTTTCTTTCATTTTTTTTTCTAAACAAGCCTATGTGTTTAATTTACTCGATGAGAATTTTTTATATTACTGTTTGGACTTATATACCGAAAATATTGGATGTGTGGCATTGTTTTATATAAAGTATTGGTTGTATACATATTATAGATATGTTCTTCCTCTTTTGAGCCATAAGTTTTTCATTTCACAATTTTCACTCCAATTTTCATTTTTTCTTTTCTGTATCGGTAATAACATATTTGTGCACCTGATGAAATGTAAGATTTTAAAGTCAATCTATAATACTACGTTCAAATATAGCTAGTCATTAATTCAGTAAAAAGAAAAATTTAGGGTTCTTGCGTTGTACGTGGTACTAGGTTTTTAGTGTCTTGTAAGTTTGATGATTAGTCATTTTCTTAATTAATTAATTTCTCTTCTAAATGATATTATATATACAGTTGTTCCGAAGTGAAGGGAAAATACTTAGTATATGTATGTATAGACATAGATATGTATGTATCTATACGTACACACATATCATCAATATCTCCAATCATAGTGTCTTATTTTTAAATCATTATTATTATTTAATTATAAACCCATATTAAAAAAAACAAGTGGTCCTATGAAATTAGAGGATTTGATGTAATGGATATATATATATATATATATATATATATATATATCATCAATATATCCAATCATAGTGTCTTATTTTTAAATTATTATTATTATTTAACTATAAACCCATATTAAAAAAAACAAGTGGTCCTATAAAATTAGAGGATTTAATGTAATGGATATAAGAAACTTGATGTAAATACGATAAGAAGTGAAATAACTTTGTTTTGTTTTCACACTCTTACCCCATATTTTTTCTTACCTGTCAGTTTTTAAATTACAGTCTCATGAAACCATGATCAACCGAGCTCAATGGAGGCCATCAGAGCTAGGGATGAGCAATGGAGAGCAGACGCCATTTTTACGGACAAGAAAAAGATAGAAGGTGGAGAAAGAGTGAGCAAGAGAGAAGATAAATCGCCAAAAAAAAAAAAGAGGTGCAAGAAAGGACCTATATTTAACTATATTTAACATTTATATAGAGAGTGTTGACAGAAAGTGATAAGGGGCGGGAACGGGAAGCAGGACGAACCCAAGGCAGCCGTGCGATACCCCTCATGCAGAAAGAATCAGATTAGCAGTATTATAGATATAAAGAAACAAGTTAATGATTTATTCAAAAATTTTTAATAAAAACAATCATGCCAAAAAAAATATTTAATAAGTACTATATATTTTTGAATTATAATAATTGTGGTGATTATAAACGAATTATAATTTTATATTTATATATAAATTCCACAAAGCTAGTATCAATGGCTATAAAAAGTGGGTTGCCACATATCAGAGCTAGATCTTCTCTTTTCTTCTACTCATACAAACCTTCTAAAAAAACTCTCAATCATCCCATTTGTATATTATCCTACATCAATTGGTATCAAAAGTTGGCTACCACTTCAATTGTTATTAGAGCTAATTGATTATCCACTTCAATTGGTATCAAAGCTAGATTCTCATTACTCTTTTACTTGTAAAGACCTTGTAAAATAGCTCTCAAACATCTCATTTGTACTCAACCTTAGGATGCGTGTATCTAATAGTTGTTATCCTCCATTATTAGGATTTGACTCCAAGATTATAGTTTTGGAGGAGAATTCTAGGAGAATTGTTCTAAAATAAAATCTAGACTTCTGATATTTCTGATTGATGACATTAATCCCAAAGAAAGGCTAAAAGAATTGATTATCTGAAACCTTTTACAACAAATGATTATAGCTAGGGATAGTGAAGGTGAAAAGAAAAAGCGAGTAAGAGAGGAATACATCACCAAATAAAGAAAAATAGAGGTGCAAGAAAGGACCTACATTTAATATTTATATATAGAGAGTATTGGGGAAGGAGTGATAAGGAGCGAGGATGAGAACTTATAATATTTTAATATATTTTAAACTTAGTACCGCTAAATTCGGGGCCGCCAAGGTTTCCAACCTCTCCATCTTCCAAATGATTTTAAATCTTTTGTCACCAAATTCAGCATCGCTAAGTTTCCAACCTCTCCATCTTTAAAGCAAGGCAAAGGAAGGGACCATGCTAGCTTCAATAGGTGAGTAGTTTATACATATCTCTTACATTTGATATAGCACTTATGCTCTTATATTTTGTGCTTTTATATAGTGTTGTGGGACCCACACATCCAAAAAGAAGCAAATTTGTGGTATTTTTGGTATAAATAAACAAATTAACGATTTATTAAAAATTTTATAATAAAAATAATCATGCCAAAAAATATTTATTAAATGCTACTATATATTTTTTTAATTACAATGATGTGGCAAAGAAAGCCTACGAAAGGGTTGCAAAGTCAAACTATTGTGTCTTGCGATTAACCTCCACAAAGCTTAGTATTCATAGTACTAGGGACACATACGTATATAACCTCCACAAGCATCAATTGGTATCAGAGTCTGTTTCTCATTCCAATTAGTATCAAAGCTAGGTTTTCACTTTTCTTCTACCTATACAAACCTTCCAAAATAGCTCTTAAATATCTCATTTTGTACATTATATTATCTTGTATCAATTGGTATCAAAGACTAGCTCCCACTTCAGTGGGTTGTAATTCTCACCTTTCTTTCACTCGTACAAACCTTCTAAAATAGTTCTCAAACATATCATTGTACTCAACCCTATGATTTTAATTTCAATGAAATTACACTGTCATATTATTGTCTCTCTCTTCTCTTTTTTCTCCTCTTTTTCTCTCCCCTTTCACGTTCTACAAGAATCAGGTAATTAAGAAGTATTAGCAATAAAATACAAATTGATTAGTCGACACCAAAAACATCTGAAATTCAAGGGACAACGTAAAGGAATAGCAGAAGATGGTAAGACTAACAAATATAGGTTGTTTACTGCAGATTTTATTTACCGCTTATCTCAATCCAACAAAACTCCCTAAGTTAACCCAAGTTAATTTTGTCAATGAAACAAGTTAAAGTGGGCTTCTGTGCATATATGATCATGGCTAATTAAAGGCAGATTGCGGTAGGCATGTTTGACAAACCATAAAATCATGGTTTCAAAAGTTATTTTTTAATAGTATAGATAAAACTTCTCTCATATATTTATTTCATAAATCGTAAAAATGATTTTTCTTCTCCATGCTCTCTAAATTAAACCTCTATATCATTTTTAAAGGTAAGAAATTAAAAATGGTTTGATTCTATTATCTATTTTTATGTTTTTAGAACAATTTTGTAGGGTAATTTTCAAAATAAAAAGTTTATGAAAATCTGTTTGAATTATTATTTTTAGGCTGAATATAAATTTGGACGGTTATATTTGCTTCAAATTTTATTTTAATCTTCAAACTGAACCTCCATTATTTTATTTGACTGAAAATGCTGACTCATCAAATTAAGTGATGATTATGCAATCAAAAGCTAACCTTATCTAATTTTAATCATACTTGGCTGATGTGTCATATGAAATATTTTAATTTTTTAAAAGATAAATCTCTTTACTTGGAAAAACAAAAACACTTGTCACCAAAAATAAACCTCCCAACCGGCGGAGAAGTGAGAAAATTAAGAACAAACTGTACGTACAGATCAGAAACTAGCTACAAGAGAAGTTCTTGTAGCTCAAAGTTTTAACATTAAGTGTTGCAACTGTTCTATGATACACTTTTTCTTTCGTTTCATAGTACATGAAATTAAGCTCCTCTGTTATAGCCCTCACCATATGAGTTTCCTTCATGTACTTTTATTCAAGGAAGTCCTCCATGTTTGCATAGACTTTTGGCTGCATCGAGACCATAGCAACCGCATCAGATCAAGGTACATTGTAGTCGTCAAGAAATATAACATACAAAATTACTACTTGAAAAGGAAATATGCAACAGAAAGAAACTGAACTGATCCACTTATTATGCTTCCAAGAAAGTTAGTTGAATTAGTAAACAAGATTGATATCCCTCCTTATCAACCTACGTCTGATTTTTCTATAGAGCACAAAATTCCTAACAGTGTGTTTGATTTGACAGGAACGGATGAGAGGAAATGGGAGGGAAGGGAAAACTTTTACTAAATTAACATTAATGAGAAGAATATTTCTTTTTATTGAGAGTTTATTTTTATAATATTGAAAATTTTCTATGGGCAATTTGTTATGAGATAAAAAATTTCTCTCCTCCCACCTCAAACCAAACACACCCTTAATGTGCATTCTTGAGAGGGCTCAAGAAAAAGATTAAATTGTGGTCAGACCCTACGTACACCCTTGGCTGTAACATTAAAATCAAACTGTCGAAAAAATCTAGGATACTTCAAACTATAAGGCTACTTAATTTGCAAGTCAAGCTTGTATGACACAAATTAAATGACTTTAGAGCTTGAATCACGTGATATCTAACACGTTTATGTTTTCTTTTAAGGGAAAATCTATATAAGGGCCTAAGTAACAGAAAAAATTTCAAAAAATGCCCCAAGATTCGGAAAAAACTAGAAAAGGTCCCAGTGTTTTTTCTGGTATAAATTCATTAAAACCTTTAGTTGTTAACGGGGCTGATATAGTTGTTAACGTTTTAATGGCCTTTTCTGGTATTTTCAGAATCTTGGGGCCTTTTTTGAAATTTTTTCTGTTATTTGGGCCCCTATACAGATTTTCCCTTCTTTTAAATTTTTCCTTGGTAAATTCATTTTAGATTTTGCAAGCATTAATGTTACTCTATGCAAGCATAAGTGCCAAAATGACAGATATTGCATTAAGCAAATGAAATCTCTAAATCAGTAAATTCATTTCAGATATTGCATGCATTAAATTAAAATACCTATTAACATCAGTGTTCCTCTTTGCAAGCATGAGTGCCAAAATGATAGATATTGACTTAAAACAAATGAAATCTCTAAATCGGTAACTTCACTTCAGATATTGCATGCATTAAATTAAAATACCTCTTGACATCAATGTTCCTCTTTGCAAGCATGAGTGACAAAATGACCGAAATCATGAAAGCAGACAAGTGCTTGATTGTGTGGCCGCTTACAGTATGAAAAGTCAATTTGAAAGTCACTCTGTCAGTAGCCTCTCCCGCCCTAGCTAGAAGATAAAATCCTGCAATGGCATCAAATGATTTTAAGCATGATCGGTACTTCAAATGAAGCGGAATCGAAGGATGATCATGTGAGTGTAATCCAAACCTGCGGCCCAGAGCCAGTATGTTGAATGTGTGTATTTTGGAGGCACTAAAATACCAATGAGAGCAATGGCAATGCATGGCACAACTTCGACCAGACCATAAAGACGAAGGTCTTGATATAACCTACAATAAGAAAAGAAATGGAGGACAATGAAAAGAAACTATTTGCAAGTGGTAAATCTCAAAATCATGCATGTTCAAGCACACTTGAAAATGCAATGCTTGACCTTAAATGAAAATAGTTTTAAAGGACTTATTGCAACATTAAAATTACTGATTTGACTTTTAGCATTGTTCAAACTTCCAAACCACTCCTTGATTTCATAAATCAATGAATGTTCCACATCTCTCTAACAGCTAAATCTACAGAAATAGCAAATAGTTTTATAAGACTGAACAACAACTAGCTTCACTTATAGAAGGAATTCATCAAACAATTTCTACAGTGAATCACCAAAAGCTGTTTGTGAATAGAAAAAGGAAAGGAAGAAACAAGAAGCTTGCCTCCAATACACAACACTGAATATGCCCACCATATTCAAAGGTATGATTGACATTGTCCCCTTCTCATCAATTCTTTCAATGATGAATATTGCTAGGATTGATACAGCACCAACAGCCATCTGAAATGGTAAAGACAAAGGGGTAAAAGGTGAAAATTTCAAATAGGAAAAAGGGATGAAGGGAATGAACTTCTATAATTACTAATTCAACTTTTTAATTTGAAAAAGAAAAGGTAAAAAGAAAACTCACTGGTAATCTATCCCACACAAGGCGATCATCGTTTGGCTTTAGATGATAGTATGAAGAACCAAATGCAACAGAAGTCATGCCAACATAAAAAGACATCCAACCCCATCTTTCACCTTGTGAGCTTTTGGCAAGTACGTATTCACAAGTCACAACAATCATATGCAAAAGCATATAGTCTATAGAAAGAAATTCGTAGTGACAAAATAAAATACCTGATCTTAAAATAATTCCCATTATTGCAAAGTCTAAGCCCAATGAGTCCAATAACCAGGAAGGGGAAATTTGATATCACATCAGGTGCATTAGGAATGCCTACCAAACAAAGCAATCCCTTCAATTTCAATTTTTACTCCAAACAAAGTGGAATAAAAACAAATACTCCAGCAATTTGATTGCTTGTTGTCCTATTATGTAACTCCTGAATATTAGTGAAGCAACAGATCCACTTCATCTCATATTATCTAGAAGTGGGCCCCTCGCAATAATTGCGAGAAAATCCAAAATTAAGCTAACACACAACCTAAAGAACTGACTACAACTTATTAATGGTATAACTCTCCATAACTGATATAGATACATTGATAATGATTCTTCTATCAATGATTCTTTCGGTAAGTGATTAGGATACTGAAATAAGTAACATGTTTGCTGTTTTCAAGTTTTTTTCCTTAATAAAATTTCACTCAGCAGTTCACATAAATATCTAAAAAAACACGTCTACTTCAGCCAAGTTAACATTTTCTTATTTAAACCACAACAGTTTTGTCGTCAGGTGATAGGATATTCAAAGAAGTAACATGTTCGTTATTTTCAAGTTTGAAAAAGCACAGAAAAATTTTCCACGCAGCTGGCATAAGGCACATAAATATAAGGGGAGAAAAACATACACCTACTTCACCAGTTCACAAAATATCACATATGTGAATCAATTAATTCAACAAACACAAAGGGAAACATAGTAATAGTTCAACAAAGAATTTCCCCAATTAGGATGTTGAATAATTAAAGTTTAGCTCAATCAGAGAAGTGCTAACCGAAGAATTTGCGTTTGTCAGCGAAATCATGGTAGCTTTGAGGCTGAGGAATTCTTGGGGTAACCATCATGAATAATAGGAATAAGCAAGTAAGTCCTGCTACCCATCCGTACACGACGCGATTATCCATCTTTCACGAACAACGAATCTGGAACTAGAGAGGAAGATCAGGGAATAATTTAAATGGAAGAGAATGGCGGTGGAGGCGGTGGTGGCCATCTGCTTATCCCCGTCTCAACGCGGTGCGGCGGTGCTTTTGTCCGTTATCGGCCGAAACAGGGGTTCACATTACATGTACATACCTTATGTGCTTCTTATGTGCTCATCCCTCTATTAGAGGGATGAGCATATTTTTTTTTATTTTTTTAAAATTTTTTATATACTTTATTTATTTATATTTAAATTATATGTTGCTTTCTGAAATTTTTTTTTCATCCAGTATCTCAAATTAATTAGTTTCCAGTTCTGCATTCAGTAATATTTATCTGTAACACCAGTATCATGGAAACTAATTAATTTGAGATACTGGATGAAAAAAAAATTTCAGAAAGCAACATATAATTTAAATATAAATAAATAAAGTATATAAAAAATTTTAAAAAAATAAAAAAAAATATGTTCATCCCTCTAATAGAGAGATGAGCACATAAGAAGCACATAAGATATGTGCATGTAATGTGAACCCCCGAAACAGTGGATGAGTTTGGTTTGAGTCGAGGGGAGAGAAGGGACGGAAGAGGGAGAAGGAAATTTATCGCCTCATATTAATCAAATTGTTTAAGAAAAATTCTTAATTTTCTAAAAACACAATTTTAACAAAAAAAAAAACATTCTTTTTAATTAATGATGATCTAATAGAACCCTTCACTCTTCCCCCAAATCAAACATAACTTTAGCGGCCATTGGAAAGCATTTAAAATAAAAGTTCAAGTGTTATGGTTTAATCAGTTGTCTCGTTTTACAGGTCAACTGTAATAATTACTTAGAAGCATACTTAATCCATAAAAATAAAATTCGTAAATTGAGCAAAAATACCAAGAAAAATGCCTTTTTTAAGCATTTTTTAGGAAAAATCCCACGAAAGTAACATTTAAAATTTAAAATGACACATAGGTGATTTTACAACAAAACGAATTGTTAATCTCATTATTATTTTTGTTAACAAAATTTTAAAATTTAAACAGTATTTTTCTATCAATTTCCCTATTTTTAACAATTTAAGATAAAACTTCTTTTATATATTTGTCTCAAACACAATAAAAACTCTTCTCAAGTTAAAACAAACGAGCAGGAACCACCCAGCAATGACTAAGTATTGACTAATTCCACTTTGGCATAACACCATAAAAACACCTTTGTCATGGAAGAGAAACCTAGCGTAAGAAAAAAAGTTAATTTAGACTGTTTGAAATAGTTTTAAGGGTTTAGGGGCTATTGGATAAAAAGTCACTTCGAATAGAAATCCCTTGTTTCAGCTTCTAAAAAAATATGTTAATGATAAGTAATCTAATAAATAATGTACTATTACATATATATTTGTATGCATTCTAATTTATCCATTAGAATATATTTAATTAAGTATTTTAGAGTTTTTAATTTTTAATAATAATTTAATTTGTTTTCCAAATTTAAATGTTTATCTTCAATGGTCATAATATATAAAATTAATATAGTAATAGTATTCAATATTAACATTTATTGTTATTTTCTATCTAACTTTTCAAACGCTATTCCAAACAAGAGTTTATCTAAAAAAAAAGGTCACTTAGATCACTGTTATCACAAACAAACCCAAGAATAGTGCATACAGCGTCCCAACTCAACAAGAAAAGGTTTCCCGCTAATTTTTTTCCTTCCTTGATCCTTGTATCTGAGTTTATTACATTGAACAAATTGTCTTACCAAAAATTTGATATTCCTTTATTAAATTTATCTTACCAAACAAATCATTAAAATTGTGCTCTCTCTAATTCTTAATATAATATATATTTATCTAATTTGATTAAATTAAAAAAGTTAATTGAGTCGATTAACATAACATGTATTTTCTAAAATATTATATAGTCATCTTTCTTATTTGTTTATTCTCTTTCCTCCTTAATTGTTGTTAAGAGGGTATTAATAAGAATAAATTAGAAAAAGATTAATAAATATAAAATACACATACAGGAGCCTCATTATCTTATGTTCATCTTTCCATAGGAGAAAGGCTTTTCAAAGTTCATATTTGAGTTATAACATTTAAATTTCTTGATCATTCTACATTCCCCAAATGGATCTTATCAAAATTTTCACATTTTCTATTATAATCTTTGTTTTAGGTATTTTTCGTCAATAGACAAAATATTCTTATTATGTTAATGCCAATTGAATTAACATTGTAAGCTGTGAATTTGAACTTTTTGTTATTTTATATTTCTTTGGATGATATGATGGGTTAAGTCTTTCCTTCATTGGTTCCAATGGTAGCAGCTACGGAATCTGCTATAGGATCAGTCGCAGAGCCACACTGGGGCCCTGTACGTAAGTGCAGACACAAAGTTTGAGGTTTTTTTTTGTCTTTTTTAATAAATAACGACAGTGAGGATTCAAGCCTAGCTCCGACGGAGGAGTGGAGAGGCTTTGGGTGGTGGTGCGGAGGATGGAGACGCGAACAGCAGACATGTAGCGTGAGATTCAACCCGATATGGAAGATATCAAATTGGTTTTGGTTAAGGAAAGTCTTGTAGTGGGGAGCAAGAGACATAGTACTGAACGGTGTTAACTTCAGAGACAGACATAGAAGGAAAAAAAACAAATCCTGTTCAATTATTTTAGTTTATGATGCCGTTTTACTAAAATATTCTCTGCTTGCCCTATTGCCTCTTCTTATTAATCTTGCTTTTAATTGGGTCTATGCCTGAAAATAATTGATGTTTGATGTGTTGTTGTTATAGTTACTGCTAAGGTTTTTTCAATGAATTTGCACCAGACAAGTTTTGTAAGGACTTCAAAATATGGAAAGGAAAGAAAGAAATATTGAATTTCAGAGAATATTGAAAATGAAAATGATTGAATTGATGTGTCAAGGCGGCAACTAAGAGGGATTAAACTTAGCTACACTTGCCCACAACTTTTCCACAGCTTCTTTACGGATGATTCTCTTTTCTTTATAATTGTGAGTGAAGCAAATTGTAGACACACCTTGCATTTGTGCTTAACGCAAAAACTAAAATCCAACGACCAAATACTTAAAAAAAAGATTTGAAATATTGTTAGTAAGAGAAAATAATTTTTTATCTTACTTTGAAGATGGTTGAGAAGAGAAAGGATATTGTTTATCCATTGGTCTATTTGTTGATAAAGTTAGCACTTATTCTACTAGTAGCGACTACTAGTGTTAAGTGGGTTTTTTTTTTTTTGTAATGACTTTTGTTAAAGATAAGTTGCGCAATCGGATAAATGATAATTGGTTTCATCTAACTTATGTTGAACGTGATATGTTTGATAAGATTGATGATGAAGATATAATGCAATATTTTCAAGGAATAAAGAATCCTTTTGTAATCGTTCTATTGTAATAGCTTAGTTGACTCTTGATTATTTTTTTTCTATGTTAAATTGAAGTTTTCTTTTCTTTTCTTATTTATATTCTTTTGTTTTTTAATGCATTTAAAACTTTTCTCTTAAAAAAAAAAATTGGGGGCAACACGGATACAAACTTAAAATTCTGGCTCCGCCACTGTATAGGGTTAGCCATTTTCGTTATAACTTTCTAAGTCCAAGGGACTAATGTTGTATAATTTAGGGTAAAGGTGCAAAAATGCCTATGAGCTTTGCCCTTAGGAACGACCAGCACCATGTGTTTTTTTTAGAGCAAAAATACCAATGTAGTTAACTTTTAAGAGCAAATGTCACTCAAAACCTTTAAATGCTGGACGTTGACCGTTAAGTAGCTATGGTTGACTGTTAATGCTGATGTGGATGATGAATTGGAGAGAGAAGAAGGGAAATGGGAAGAAAATTTGCTGATTAGGTGATAGTGAATAGTGAACAGTGCATAAAATTGGGGAAAAAAACCTAAGACTAAGACTAAGAACAAATCAGAAAAAGCTCATGAGAAGCTTGGTGAATCTGGCCTTCTAAGTCCACGATCTTAACCCTAATAATAAGAACAAATCGTTCTGAAGACGCTTGATCCTTCTAAGTCCTCTATCTTAACCCCCAACGTCGATCTAGCATCTTTCTCCTTGGGTCTCAAGCCCACGATTTTGGTCTCTGAGAAGCTTAGTGAATGTAGCCTTCAAGTGCTGAGAGAGTTCGGAGATGTTGAATGTGCGTACAATCTCTCGCCGGAAGAGCTCTGCTCTAAGATTGCATCCTTTGATGCTTTGATTGTACGGAGTGGTACGAAGGTGACGAGGCAAGTGTTTGAGGCAGCAAAGGGGAAATTGAAGGTTGTGGGTAGAGCTGGAGTGGGTATTGATAATGTGGATCTGCGAGCTACGACAGAGTTTAGGTGTCTCGTCGTTAATGCACCGACGACGAATACTATTGCTGCGACGGAGCATGGGATCGCTCTGCTCACTGCCATGGCAAGAAATGTTGCTCAAGCCAACACATCCATGAAAGCTGGTAAGAAATCGATTTTGGGTCATTCTCATCGTTGACTCTGTTAAAGAAATAAGCAAAGCCATTCTGTTTTTGCCACTAAAGAAAAATAAAACAACCCAAAAACTTTGTTCTTAATATCAATTGGATTTTGATTTCCCTCCTTCGATGCAATTGTAAACTTTGTTCTAGAGATGGTTTTCAAGGTCCGATGCATATCTTCATCGTTTTGAAACATCTCAATATATTTCTTAATCGTTATTGATCTGTAGTGATTTTGAGATTATATATTTGTTGCTGAATCCTTAATCTCAATCTGTTTTTCATTTGTAATTTCCTATTGCCCTCCTACATGTTGGGTTTGGGATTTTTCTCATGGTTAATCAGTCTAAAATATATGAAGCAATTCAAGAAACCCTAATTCCAGAAGCGAGCGAAGCAGTGAATGGTTAAGGAAGAAAAGGAATTCGATTTCGGGATTTCGATTTCGATTTACCCAGATTGTGTTTTGGATTTCGATTGGGATTCCAGATTGTGTTTGCGTTTTGGGATTTTAGATTGCGATTAACCTAGTTTTTGCTCAGATTTGTTCTTAGCACAATTTTTCCCACGATTTGTTCTTAGTCTTAGGTTTTTTTCCCCCAATTTTCTGCACTGTTCACTGTCACCTAATCAGCAAATTTTCTTCCCATTTCCCTTCTTTTCTCTCCAATTCATCATCCACATCAGCATTAACGGTCAACCATAGCTACTTAACGATCAACGTCCAACATTAGAAGGTTTTGTGTGACATTTGCTCCTAAAAGCTAACCACATTGGTATTTTTACCACAAAAAAAAAACATATGGTGCTGGGTGCTCCTGAGGGCAAAGCTCATGGGCATTTTTGCACCTTTACCCTAAAATTTATTAAGTGTTAAATACGATTTTTGTCATGGAAGTTTACCCTGAAGAGCACTGATCACTCGAAAGTCTTTTTTGGTATCATTTTTACCCCGAAAGTTTAAAACGTAGCAATCTTGCCCATTTGTTAATCTTGACCACTGAATTGTTGCTCTTCTTTATAAACTTTTAGGGGCAAAATTGCTCCTAAAAAAACTTTCGGAGCAAATTTGCTCCAAAAACTTTCTAGGCATATTTGCTCCGTTTTTAAACTTTCGGGGCAAAAATGAGAGAAAAAAAAAACTTTCAGGTTATCAGTGCTCTTTAGATTAAATTTTCATGACAAAAATGATATTTAACCATAGCATTCAAGCTTAAACATTCTTCCTAGCGAATTACCAAATACGAAGTTCTCTTTTCCTATCGTTGTCTTCTTTCTTTTTTATCTTTTATTTTACTTGGGTGGTAGGGTCAGGGCCTTTCTCGATGGATGAGCACATCCAATTGATTCTAAGGTTCTTTCCCAAACCATTTCCTGTTGAATTTCTAAAAGATAAAGAGAACCCTTCTAAATGAGATTGGGTTCCACAGCTAAAAAGATGCTATTTGCTGCTATTCCATCTATTCGTGCATTAAGTTCAAAGATATCAATCTATAATGAAGAAATGATAATAGTTTGTTGTTTTATAAGCTTTATCAAATTTAGTTGGAAGAGTTTAGGTAGGACTTTCAAAGCGACTCTCAATTAAGAATTCAGGCTATTCAAGAAGAATCGCAAGAATTATGGCAACATCCATTGGGATTATGCTGTATACTTTCCAATGACATTTTGTGCTTTCATTGCACCTCATATTCAAGTGCCCAACAATTTTGACGAGGCTAAAGTTGATTAACTCAAAAGTTGCAACTAAAGTAGTAATTTATTGCTAATATAGAAAGACATAATGTTTGTCTTGATGCAAAAAATTGATTGTTAGACACGTTAATCCAAATTATGACACAGTCTCAGGGTCTTACAAATTTGTTTCACACACCAAATCCCATTATACATTTAGTACACGTGTATGGTTTTTTTTTTCATGGAATGTAATTCTAATTCAAACACTATCGGATACTAAACACTAAACGGGAACTTTACACTTTAGTTTTTTACAATGTAAATGGTTAGTTCTTTACGGGAAATACAATGCTTTTTTTTTTTTTTTATTTATAGAATTTTTAGGAGAAGGGTTGGGTTTACCCACAGACCAAGGGTAAGACTTTGCTCCTTAGGGTATATGGGATTGAGAGTACATATGCCTTTACCTCAATCTGTATTTCCACAAGTTCACATCACCTAGGATGCCCCCCAATGCCTTGATCAACTGCAGGATTGAACCCTCTCCTTTTTAGTGAAAAAGTCTGACCTTTTTATCAGCTGAGCCCAAAGACCAAGGGTCAATCTTTCTTTTTTAATTTATAAAATACAATCCTCAATAGTTCCATCATACTCTATAATATTTCATGGGCTCTCTTTTTAAGCCCGATGTAAATGGGCCTTTGTTTTTCATCTTCATGGCTTGAGTTCTTAGTAGAGGCCATGGTAAGGTTGAATTTTTCTTAGATTTATTTGTTTTTTATTTTTTGGGTCAACACCTTAGATTTAATTGAGTACATCTCAAAGAGGGTTATCTCCATTAAAGGACGCTTGGGCTTATAAAAAATTTGATTACATCCAAAAGAGTTAGGAATTAATACCCCTCATCTTTGGGTTCAACTGATGTGGAGATCGATCTTCCTCACCTTTAGGGAGGAGGTTCGATCCCTGCGTTGGTTTAGGCGTTGGAGGAGGCATCCTAGAGGTTTAGGAAGCAGTGGTAACGTTGGTAGAGATGGAGACATGTGTACTCTCTAGTCAGTATCCCTTTTGGACTGGGTTCCAAGTGCCCTGCCCTTGGATTGTGGGTGAGCTCGACCCCTTTCCTAAAATTTTCATATAAAAAAAAAGGAATTATTCCTCTTATAAAATTGAGACTTTAATTTATTTTTAGTCCCAAAGCACATTACTTATTAGCAACTAATCCAATTTATTTTTGCTTTCAAAAATAATTTTTTTAGGAAAAATATCTAAACAGTTTTTTTTTATTCTTTTAAAACTTATTTTGAGAAATAACTATTCAAAAAAAAATTAATTTTTTTTTTTTAAGAAATAACTACCCAAACAAATTTTTTCCTTGTTCTTTTATTTCCAAAACTTATTTTCAAAAAAACAATTTCATAAAATTTTTTTGAGGTAAAAAACATAAAACAAAAGTACAAAACAGTCCTAGATGTCTTCCTAGCTTGATGTTTGGTTAGAGTTTTTTTTTTTTTTTGGTTTTGGTGATAGAGTATGTTTATTTGTTTTGACAACACAAAGTGATGCAAACCATATTACTAATCTAACAAACTGATAATTTATTTTTACTGAGCAATTTTATAAGTTGCCAAATTTGGATAATTTTTCGGTTGAATTACACAGACACAATTATTATATAATTTAAATTTTCATAAATGTCTTTTGAAAATATAGATCTCTTAAAAATAATATATATAATTCTATTATTTTAAAAAAATTCAGGGTTACTATAATCTTTTATCCTTTAAGTTTGCTTGTTTTAATTTTGGTTTCTCAAGTTTCAAATAAAAGGTTCTAGTCCCTTAAGGGCAAAAAAATGATTCACATTTTTTTAAACCATAGGGACCAATGTTTTAAGTTAAAACAAACTTGAGAGCCCAAAACTTCTTATTTAAAATTTGAAGGACCAAAACCAAAATGAGAACAAATTTAAGGGACCAAAGATTATATTATCGTCTACACAATATACTCCCCCTAGTGTTATTTATAAGAGCTCAATTACCTAATTATGTGATTTAAGAAGATGATTAAAGTTAATTAGTTAAAAATAATGAGTATGTATAAAATAAACTTTATTTTCTAAGTATACCCTTATTTATGAAGGGCAAGTAAGACAGAAAAATAAAGTAAATATGAGTATAGTCAACCTTTTGCCACATGCAATACATATAGTTAATGAAGGATATAAATGAAAAAAAAATTATTAAACATTCAAATAAGGACTAGTAGGCTCTTATAAAAAAGATTAAAGCAACTCAAAATTTTAAGTTCTTATAAAAAAGACGAAGGGAGCATACAATTTGATCATTGCAAATGGTGGAAGTTGAACCGTTGATTGTTGAAGTAGTAATAGTAGTTGTTGTTGTTATTTTTGACCTTAAACTGTTGAAGTTAAAAATAAGAGAAAATTGCATTTAAATTTTAATCTTACACTTACAGTAAAATTCTGTGGAACATTTTTATAATATATTTTAAATGTGAAAAAGTAAAAAAATGAACATATTGATTAAATAGCGAAGCTGATCATTAAAGGTATTTTGAAATTTTCACATTTAGAATAGATTGCCCAGATGTCCTATGATATTTACCTATAAATTTAAGATTTCAGTTGTTTTTTTAATCTTATTTTCTTTTATTTCAGACTTAAATGCAATTTTCTCAAAAAAAATAAAACATTCTCACAAGACCGTAGCAGGTCCTTTTCACTTTTAATTTTAATTTTTTGGTGACAAATACAGCAGCTCCCTAAAATACAAAGCAAAACCCTCTTTTTAATACTTTCCTTCGGCTCTGGTAGGCAGCCTCCTCCAGTTCTCCTTCATAGTCAATAGCTCAGAGAAACTGAGTCATGGCGCAGTCTCTGGAGCTATTGCTTATACAATTCTTGATGCCTGACAATGATGCTCGGCGTCAGGCTGAAGACCAAATCAAGCGACTTGCTAAAGACCCTCAAGTGGTTCCGGCTTTGGTTCAGCATCTGCGCACTGCCAAGACCCCCAACGTCCGCCAACTAGCCGCCGTGCTGCTTCGTAAGAAGATCACTGGTCATTGGGCCAAGCTCTCTCCCCAGCTTAAACAGCTTGTTAAGCAGTCCCTCATTGAGAGTATTACAATGGAGCACAGGTATATATTGGCCTGATTACCACTTTCTGTTCCTTGTTTGATTGGAATTTTAATGATCCTATAGTGTATGGGTACTCAGCTTATTGAACTGTGTTCGTTTCTGCAAATTTCTGATGGAACGTGTGCTCTGTGTACGAAATTTGACTTCTTTTTTTTTTTTGCTCGAAGTACGAAATTTGACTTCAATTTTTTTGCATGCCCATTTTATAAAAACGAGAGCTTTCTGCCGAAAGTAACAAGTTTGACTAAAACAAGCCAATTTCAGTTAGCTTCAGGCTATCTATTAAGTTGATTAAAACTGCCAATTGATTTTCTATGAATTTTGCTGTCTGGTCAGTCAACAGTCAACTGTAAGGAAAATTGGGATAATCAAAATATTTTTCTTGAACAAGTACGTGGTTTCAATTTTTATTTAAGTCAATGAAGAGATGGAGCAGAGGCTCTTCCTCGGACAATGCCTGAGGAGAGATTTCCTGGAATTTTTATGGGGGATAGGTTGAAAAGTTAGTTTGTTATCCCATTGTCCCGTGTGTGTATTTTTTGGTGATAATAAAACTAGGATTAGTTCCCCATTCTTTTTCCTTTTGGCTGTATCTTCTTAACATTCTTATAATGTAATGTGCTGAAACACGATGAACTATCATCATTTCTTGTGATTCATTACAGTCATGAATTATATACTTAAATTCTTTAATCACAGTGCTGTCAGTGTTGTCTGCGTTTCATATGTTCTGGTACTTCTGAATGATCCCTAGTCACCACAAGGTAATCTTATTATGATCTCATATTATAATATGCAGTCCTCCCGTAAGGAAAGCAAGTGCCAATGTAGTGAGTATTGTAGCGAAGTATGCTGTTCCAGCTGGTGAGTGGCCTGATTTATTGCCCTTTCTGTTCCAGTGTAGTCAGAGTGCACAGGAAGACCATAGAGAAGTAAGTTTATTACACTAAACAATCATACAGTTTCGCTTTTCTTGTGTGATCATGGTGTTTGCTTGCTGTTGGTTGTTGCCACCCTCTACTTCTGCTTCAAGTCCAGATACAAAATTTCCTTCAGACAGTCTTTCGTATGCCATATAGACATCTTTAATGTTTGAATATGTAGAAAGATGGCAATTGTGGCCTAACATGCCATCATACTAACCTCATTGATCGGATATTATATCGTTTTTATTCACTTAGCTAAGACATTTTGTGATTTGGTATTATAGACTCAAAAGTCATAACCATTAGAAACATGTAATGAAATGCGAATGCCAGTGGGACCTTAGAAAAGATGATTTTACATGGTACATGTATATTAGAAGTCTACAAGGTTTCCCCTTGCAACTTGCTGAGTTTATGTCATGTAAAATTAAGGCTAGACCCATGTTGTGTTTCTTTGATCTTCTCAATGATACTTTTTAGCTCATTATCAGTGTTTACAATGATCACAAGATCATGTGGTAACTCTGGTGACTTAGTTGAAAGAACTCAACTAAAGTATGTTTCTTATTAATTAGAGGCATGTTTTTTGTATGTAGAATTATAAAATCTTTTAAGTGGCCTGTGCCTAATTCCTCACAAGCTAACAGATTCCCATTAGACTCTAGCTATAAAAAATAATTTTTACTCCTTAGGGAATGGCATCAGTTGCCATTTGATCACATATTTAAGTACAAACTATAAAGTCAAGAAAAAGGATCAGGGTGTCTATTTCATCTCCTTTTTTAGAAAAATCCTCTAACTGTTTGTTAGTAGCCTAAAAGCTGCCTTATATGTGCATATTTCTGTTTGTTGAACTAATGTCTAACAAAATTTTATGCTTTTGGAATATAAGGTGGCATTGATTCTCTTCAGTTCTTTAACTGAAACAATTGGGAACACATTTCGGCCACATTTTGCAGATCTGCAAGCTCTTTTACTCAAGTGCTTGCAAGATGAGACTAGCAACCGTGTTCGAGTCGCTGCTCTCAAGTAAGTTAATATTCATGTTTGGTGATTTTATGGTTGCATAAAATAGTTATCGTAATTGCCCATTGTTCCTTACCAAGATCTGTGTTGGTTTATTAGGGCAGTGGGATCTTTTCTAGAATTCACTCATGAGGAGGATGAAGTGGTGAGTATGTATTGTTCATTTCACTGAGGAAATCTGCTGTAAAATTATTATAAAAAGATAAAAAATGTAATTGGGATTTATGATGCTACAAGTGTTACTTGTTAACAGCTGACAAACTCTGTATTTAATCATCTGCAGCTTGAAATGCGTACTTTTCATTTTTGCTGACTTAAACTTTGAGTTGTACAGATTAAGTTCCGTGAGTTTATACCCAGCATCCTGAATGTATCACGGCAGTGCTTGGCCTCGGGAGAAGAAGATGTTGCTATAATTGCTTTTGAAATTTTTGATGAGCTGATAGAATCTCCCGCACCTCTTCTTGGAGAATCAGTCAAATCCATAGTGCAGTTCTCCCTTGAGGTTTGCTCAAGTCAGAATTTGGAATCTAACACACGTCATCAGGTGGGACAGGATTATAAACTCTATTGCTATGACTTTTGCACTCTTGCCATTGAATCATTATCCTCACTTATTCATTCCATGTAACAGGCCATCCAGATTATTTCCTGGCTGGCAAAATACAAGTCTAATACTTTGAAAAGGCACAAGCTTGTCATCCCTATTCTACAAGTTTTATGCCCTTTGCTTGCTGAATCATCAAATGAGAATCTAGATGATGATCTTGCACCAGATCGAGCTGCCGCTGAAGTTATTGATACTATGGCTTTGAACCTCTCAAAGCATGTTTTTCCACCAGTTTTTGAATTTTCTTCTGTAAGCTGTCAAAATGCAAACCCAAAGTTTCGGGAAGCTTCTGTTACTGCTTTAGGGGTCATTTCAGAAGGTTGTTTGGAGCATATGAAAAATAAGCTTGAGCCTGTTCTCCATATTGTCCTGGGAGCTCTGAGGGATCCTGAACAGATGGTGAGAGGGGCAGCTTCATTTGCTTTGGGTCAGTTTGCGGAGCACTTGCAGCCTGAAATTGTATCCCATTATGAAAGTGTTCTTCCTTGCATCTTGAACGCCCTTGAGGATGCATCTGATGAAGTAAAGGTACATATTGGAAACAATAGTGATTCATTCTGAGGCCATCTCTATGTTGTTTGAGTATCCTATTTCCATTTCAAACAGGAGAAATCATATTATGCTTTGGCTGCATTTTGTGAAAACATGGGTGAGGAAATCCTTCCTTTTCTAGATCCTTTGATGGGAAGACTGTTTGCTGCTCTCCAAAATAGTGCTCGAAATTTGCAAGAGACATGCATGGTATGGCCTCATTTTGGTAATGATTTAGCTATTGATTTATTGTTTTTGTATTATTTGATTTTTCTTCTGGATTCCTTTTGCAGTCTGCAATTGGTTCTATTGCATCTGCTGCTGAACAAGCATTCATTCCTTATGCTGAAAGGGTTTTGGAGTTGATGAAAAACTTCATGGTTTTAACTAACGATGAAGATCTCCGTGCACGTGCAAGAGCTACTGAACTAGTTGGAATTGTTGCAATGTCTGTAGGAAAAATGAGAATGGAACCAATATTACCCTCTTATATAGAAGCTGCAATATCTGTAATTGCCCCAAATACTTAACATTTAACTCTCCTCACTTTCCATGTGCTTGGAGTTATTGATATGTTTCTATTTCATTCAGGGTTTTGGACTTGAGTTCAGTGAGCTTAGGGAATACACCCATGGATTTTTCAGTAATGTTGCAGAGATTTTGGATGACAGTTTTGCACAGGTATTCATAGATGCATTCTTTTAAATATTTGTTATCTCTGACCTTAATCTTATGACCAATATTTGCAATGGGTATACAGTATCTTCCTCACGTTGTGCCTCTTGCATTCTCTTCGTGCAACTTGGATGATGGATCCGCAGTGGACATTGATGATTCTGATGATGAGAATGCCAATGGATTTGGAGGAGTTTCATCTGATGATGAAGCTCATGATGAGCCAAGAGTTCGAAATATAAGTATTAGAACTGGTGTTTTGGATGAAAAGGCAGCCGCAACTCAGGCCCTTGGCCTATTTGCACAGCATTCAAAGACTGCTTATGCTCCGTATCCTTTAAATATCTTACCTTTTCATAATTATGTATTTCATCCACAATCAATGTTAAATCGGATAATCATGAATTCTTTAATTGACTGAAGTTACTTGGAGGAGACACTAAGAATCTTGAAGAAACACTCTGGTTATTTTCATGAAGACGTTAGACTCCAAGCTATCATTGCTTTAAAACGTAAGTAGATATGTTTTCTGAAAGCTGTTTTGTTTCAAATAGCATGTATGCATTCTACCCATATGCTCTTCTTCTCAATAATGTGTTTTTAATACTTGGCACAATCCCGGTGCTTACATTAAGTAATGATTTCTTGTTGATTTAACTCAATGCATTTCACCATGGCCAATACTTCCTCAATGATGAAGAATCTAATTCCCTAGAGGCCTAGAGTACGCTGCCCTTTCTCGTTTAAACATGAAAACCTTGCATGTTTTTTTATGCCAATTTGTAGATAACTTGATGGTTTCTTCTTTGTTACTTTTGTCTAAAGTTTCTCACCTTTTTCTTATAATTTATGAATAACATGAAATGAGATGCTAATGCTAATTTTATTTGTATGCAGATGTTTTGACTGCTGCACATGCAATCTTTCAAAGTCAAAATGTAAGTCCGCATTGTTACCTCCATTAATTTTATTTTTCACTTTCATTCCATTAGTATGACGTATGGTTAATCTTTGATTCCCGCCCCTTCTATGCTCTCCATATCGGTAATTCTAGGATTTTAGCACCATTTGAGTCATTTTGATTTTGAAGTCAATTTTTGTTTGTCTATATGTGCAATTACTGAACAATGTACAAAAATATAATTATTTTTATTATGCTTCAATGTTTCTTCTATTATAAGAAAACTTGCTTTCAGTTTTATAGTGATAAATGCTTTTGTTTGATTTTCAGGAAGGAGCAGCTAAAGCAAAAGAAATTCTCGGTAAAAGCCTGAATTGGAGTTTTTGTATCTTTGCCTTTTCATTTATCATGATTCCTTTATTAAATGTAATTATTTTAACTTCGTTAATTCTACAGATACAGTGATGATTATTTACATCAAGGCTATGAATGAAGACGATGATAAAGAAGTGGTTGCTCAAGCTTGCACAAGCATAGCTGATATCATTAGAGATTATGGTTATTCAACTCTCGAGCCTTGTAAGCACACATTTAACTGGCTATTTCCAACCCACCTTTTTAAGGGGAAAAAAAGAACTATCTTTTTGAATCCATATGCTGATACTGACAACATTTTTACGTTTGTATTTGTTTTTCACTTTTGCTTGTTTTAGACTTGTCCCAACTTGTTGAAGCAACTTCATTGTTGCTTCGGGAGGAATCTGCTTGTCAGCTAGTAGAATCAGACAGCGAAATTGATGAAGATGATAGTGAGCATGATGAAGTGCTTATGGATGCAGTTTCTGATCTTTTGCCTGCATTTGCAAAGGCCATGGGTTCTCAATTTGCTCCCATCTTTGCTCAGCTCTTTGAACCTTTAATGAAATTTGCCGTGCGTTAGAGATCTTGAAACTTTCATCCCCTCCCTCCCTCCCTTGCGTGTTTAAAATTTATCTGTTATAAACCTTGTTCTCACTTTAAAATGCAGAAAGCTTCCCATCCGCCCCAAGATAGAACCATGGTAGTTGCTTGCCTTGCTGAAGTGGCTCAAAACATGGGTTCTCCTATCGCAGTATATGTGGATGTAATTTTTTTCATTCCTTTTTGACTGTATAATCTTTAATGCTAGTATTTATTTAGAGACATTTAATTGATTTGCAAAATTTTATATCCTTTTAATCAGAGAGTGATGTCCTTGGTACTCAAAGAACTAGCATCATCTGAGGCAACGAACAGAAGAAATGCCGCCTTCTGCGTTGGAGAGTTATGCAAAAATGGTGGTGATTTAGCTGTGAAGTATCCTTTTCCTTGTCATCTATCGGGTTAAAGTAGGTTTTATTCTTTTCCCATTTCCTATTGTACTAGGGCCCTAGTTTAGTTAGTTTATCAAAGCACAATGTATGCGATTAACTGCCTCAATTAGTGTTTGTAAAATACTGTTGAGTGTTGACTGCTTTTTGGTTCGAACCTTTTGTTTTGGTAAATCATTCATTAATCTTGGTGTAGCATTTCCTTTATTCAAGACTAGATACTATGACAATATATTGCGTGGCCTTCATCCCTTGTTTGGTGAATCTGAGCCGGATGATGCAGTAAGGGATAATGCAGCTGGTGCTGTGGCCAGGATGATTATGGTTCACCCTGAATCTATCCCATTAAATCAGGTAACTCCTATCTTTCTTTATGTGCCTAAGTATCACCCCCCAAACAAACAAAAAAAGGGTTAACATGTGCTTTCACTTTTCATGTCTTTTATGCTTTGGGAATTGTATTCTGCTAAAACCACCTGATGGCCAAATCTTTCAATTGGTTTTTATTTAAAATGTCTTCGGTTACATTTGACAGGTTCTTCCTGTGTTCTTGAGAGTGCTTCCCTTAAAGGAAGACCATGAAGAGTCTATGGCTGTTTATAGTTGTGTCTCTACTCTTGTATTATCATCCAATCCTCAGGTAATTGTTTCTTTCAAGAACTTTTCGCAAAAGTTATGCAATGTTGGTGCAAGAAAATGGAAAATACACCTAATCCCACTTTCTTTCTAGAAAAACATCGCATTAGTATTTTCCTACTTCTTGTCTATAACTCTTTTTGTCCTAAATGTAATTCAGATCCTCTCTCTAGCACCTGAGTTGGTTAGGCTTTTTGCTGAAGTAGTGGCTTCACCAGTTGAGGCTTCTGAAGTCAAAGCTTTAATTGGCAGAGCATTTTCTCATCTGATTTCTCTCTATGGGCATCAAATGCAACCCCTTCTCAGCAATCTCCCACCTGCACATGCCAATGCCTTATCAGATTTCTTCCCAAGGAGTTGACATGGCAAGACAATGATTTCTTAAAGGAATGTTTTTTTATTTATACGTACACTTTATTGTGAGAAACTGTTCAGCCCTGTCAGAATATCATTATTTTTACCAGGTATGAATATGATTCTGTTGGGAATGTTACTTTCTTTTTGTCATGAAACAGTAATATATATTATATACAACTGCCTATAAAACATCATTAGCTGATTTTTTTAAGGGTCAAATTACCCTGGAAGCTTCCATTTAGAAGCAGTGCCGCCCCTAAAGTTTTTCTGGATTTAATATCACCTCCAGAAGTTTGAAAACTGAGCAATGGTACTCCTTACCATTCAAAATGTTAATGGTCTATATTAGTTTGTAAATGGGGTTATTTTGGAACTTCTGGGGCAACATTGATCCTTAAAAACTTTCAGGACAAATTTGCATCGGAACCCTTTTTTAATTAAGTGGGTTTTGCAAATTCACAATTTGACTACTGAGTCTTTTTATATTCAATGTTTTAAACTATTTTAAGTATACTTTTCCTCAAATTCCAATATAGTTGGTAGTTTTGTGGGCCTTCCTTTTTCCTATTAATCAAATATGGCGATCAGTTGACTGATGATGGTGTTTTTGCTTGTCCTGCAGGTTATCATTGTGCCTTCTAGCACCTTCTCGATTTTTATTTAGAGAAGCCTTTTTGTGTTCCCTTTGGTTTAAATTTACCTTGTTATATTTATTAATTGATATTTCATTATTTATACGTTGTTTTTCCTGTTGCGGTCTTTTTTTACCTGGTTTGGAGTGGGGCTAGAGTTGTCATCGAGGTTCATGTATCATTTGATTTAAACGTTAGTAGTGATATAATGCCCAGTTTGGTGTCTACAATTTCTCACTTTTTCTTTCTTTCTTATTTTAAAATATACGAGTATTCTACGTATTCATAAAAATTATTCTTTTGCCCTTAAACTATTCTGAGCAGGGAATATTATATAAACTGTCAAATAATGTTTACCATGTTCGTTATCTGTGGGATGTACACACAGGTATTTAACAGCCGGCTTTTGAGTTGGCCCGAATGCCTTTTTTTTTTTTTTTTTTTAAATTTTTTAAATAAAAATGAGACTATTGATAATACAATGTTACAAATTTTACATGAATTAGAGTTTAATGTAACCTTCACAGCTCTTCAATAAGGGAGGACTACTATTGCAATCCTAAAATAAAGACTCGATTATTAAAAAGTAGAGCCAACCTAACCTTTGAAGGTTGGCTTTTGACGGGATAGGGCTTCAAACCCATGTGTCATAAATTCATTATATTATTAAAGCTTGACTCTTGAATATGATGGCACGTGTAGTCCACCCACAGGTTCTCGTGTAATTTTAGTAAATTTCAAATTTTAAAGTTTCAAACTCTTTTCCCAAACAAATAGAGTATCATACTGTGTATTGTCTGAACTTCAAAAAATAAATACAAACCAAACTTCAACTATTAATAAACTATTGTCCCAACTTAAATTTAACCAAAACTAAATAATTTACCTCCTTTTAGTAATCACATATAAAAATTTTAATAGTTGAAAAGACAAGAAAATCTTGTACTTATTATATATATAAAAAATTTACGTATGACTATTAAACTTTCTTTGTTATAATACTATTTAAGTTAATTTGAGCAAGTTTTGAAAAGAAAGAAAAGTTAGACTAAAATTATATTGATTTTAGAAAAATATTATACCCTTTTACTTTCAAAAGTTGATTATTCTATGTGTACGTAGTAGATGCATGAATTAGAGTAAAACATATATATAACATCTTTAAATGTACGAGAAGTGGCAAGAGCTAAGGAAATTAACCTCAACTTGAACCTTTAAAATTTGAAAAGTGCACAAGTGTTTTTGAACTAGAACACCTAAGTGTTTTTCTCCAAAAAAAAGTTACATAAAAAGAGTAGTACTTTTATTTTAATTTAAAAAAATAGGCGTGTTTAAAAAGAATAAACTTGAGCCCTAACAGGCTGGCCCTTTTATTTTTAAGTCTTTTAGGGCTAGCCAATTTAAGCTTGAGTTAATTTTACACCACCTAAAATTTAAGCCCGACCCTTAGGCTAGACGGGCTTAAATGGGTTAGTCTGATAGACCAATTATGTTTTGACGGTTCTACCAAAAAGTGTGAATAACAAGCAAAGAGCACAAACTCATTCCCTTTCCTGTATTGAAATTTGTCATTGCATACTCTGTGTTATTAGAATCTTGAATAACAAAGCCCATTAATTGAGGGCCCCAAATAAGTCTATAAATAGGGTACAAACCCTAACAAAGTACACACGCTCTAACCTAGCTTTTAGTATTCAATACACATACAGTATACACTCCACCCCCTCTGGCTATAATGAGCCTATTGTTAATTTTCGAACTACGTGGACTTTGATCCCAATCTGTAATACATAGGCCCCTAGGATTTCACCCCAGGCCAAGTCCAATCACTCTCGTGTTCTACACCAGAACAAAATGCTACCTTTTTATAGGCATTTTGAAGTTTGCTAATTTCATAAAAATATTAAATAACAAATTCTTTACATAAACCATATAGAAATGAGGACAAATTCATAGACATTTCAAGCAGGTTAATAATGAAAGGTATATAGAAATAGATGTAAACAACAAAGTCAAAATAAATAAGAAGTCTTATAGGAAGCTATTAATCGTCCATAACATGTTTGAATGCCCATAATGTCTTTGACATGGGAGCATCCTTATACACCATAAAAATAAAAGGTAATACGATTGTTAGTTATTTTAGTTTGATTGAATTTTAGTTATAGTCTCTGCAGTTTTAAATAATTAGTTTTTATCCACATAGTTTAATAAAGAGTAAGCAATTTTAACAAGTTTCGATTTTAGATTTTAGGCTAAAGCATACTTTTACTTTTATAAATTTACATGCTAAATACACTTTTATTTCTATAATTATAATACTGTTAATGTTGATATCAAAAAACATTGACGAAACAAACTTAAATGATGACTGTTTAAACTTAAGTAATGACTGTGAAATTAAATGGTATTAATCTTAAATTAAAACATGTGTAAAAATTAAAAAATATCTAAAAGTTTAACAGTCAATACCAAAACATCGATTGTATAAAAAAAATTCTAATGTAATAATGTAATTATAGTGTTTATTAAAAAAATTATTTAATAATCTAAATAGCGAAACCTTGTTTCACTTATAACGATTTGTCGTTTATTTTAATTTAATATCTAAATATATTATATTAAAAAATTAAAATTTAAATATGATTTGTCGACTGCACTGTCATCATTTAAATTTGTTGCATCAACATTTTTTGTAGCAATACTAATAGTGTTAAGAATATAGGGTAAAAAAGTATACTTTAAAAAGTTAAGGAATAAAAAAATATACCAAATATGTTTTAGTCTAATTTTTATATATCAAATCATGATGAATTTTTATTATTTATGTTTTTGCCAAGAAGTCCTCGTGAAAATTAAATTCAACTATTGCAAATTACATAGATCAAACAGTAATAACCAACCACGATATTAACTTTAGGGGGAAAAAATTAAACTTGTTTATTTTTTTTTTTATATGAAAATTGTTTATTTAGCTTTTCTGTTAAGCTTAATCCCAAAATTCATCGGATAGGCTGTCTTGCATAGACTATACACACAAGTACCAGTAACAAAACAGAAAGACAACATCACTGTCTTTCTTTTTCTTTTTCCCAAACTTTACCTGCTATTAAATCTCTCGCCCGCACCTCGTTTAAAACGTGCCGGTGGAAAATCCAGCTGATCATCGTGTATAGAGCACAAAAACCTGTTTCCCAAATCGACGACGGATTGAAAATTTTGAAATTCCGAAACTTTCTCAGGATTATACTTTTTTTGTTCTGGTTCTTTAACTGCGCCATGGATCCAGAGCATACGTTTATCCGCGTGCAAGAAAGGTTTTCGCAGATGCTGACTCCGAAAGTTAGAGCTGCTACGGAGTATTTGAGTCTGTTTGGAGCCATCATCTTATTCTGTATTCTTGTAGTTATGCACGCCAATTATGTTCAGCAGGTACCCAATCTTGCCTTCTTACTCTCAATTTGAGTTTTATGTTGTTATTTTAGGGCTCTTGAATTTCTTATCTTTGGCCGTGATTCCATGTGTTTTGATAGTGAATTAGTTACTGTTGGGCCTTGAATGACCGAGTCACTTGCGAGGTTTCGTCACCTTGAAAGCTCTTCCCTTCATTTTCGTGTGTCTATGAATGCTTAGGATGAGTGCAGGAAAGAAGAGAAAGAATAGATGAGTCTGTTTCAGTTTTGAACACCATTTATTACTCTGTATATACGTTTACCCCAAATGGTATTGCTTCCATAGACTGAATGAATATCTGTATGTTTTTCTTTTAAATGTACTGCAAGATTGTTGGATCATTGATTTCTTTCTCTACACATATTTGAGGGAGAGTTATTCTTATATCCTATTGTAGGTTTCCTTTATGTTTTGTTTAGGGAGTGTCCCTTGTGGATTACCTATGGGATTTGAAAACCCTTTTGAACTAGCTTACGAGAGGTTTTGTTTTAGTTGGGAGATCAATTGTGCTCAGTCTTTGTACTGTTTTGTATTATGCTCTCTACTCATCAACAAATTCTTTTTCCATCTAAAAGGATGACAAATATAAAGATTTCATGACAATAATGAGATTCTTTAAATTAAATGCATTTTATGGAGGGTAAGTGTTAAAATCTTTACTGAGGGGGAGCGTTTTCTCATGCGAATGTTTTGATTTTTGGGTAAACTTAATTATCTTGGAATCTATTTGTGAAGTAGTTTCAACTATGGTCTGCAAAGAATTTTGTTGGACTTGAGATCTGAGAAGTTGCTTACAATTCTCTCTATTATTTGGAAGAGAACCATATTATTATAATGATTTTGGGAAAGTCCATGTAGGACGCTCTTCTGAATTATAAAAGCCATCTTATTCACTATCTGTCTAAACTCTAAACTAGTTATCAGCGGTTCTAATGGATATAAATAAAACATGACATTAAAACTATTTAATTTGGTAATGGAAGATTCACATTGGACAATTGTCATGTTTTGATTTCATGCATATAGGTGAGTGTGTTAGGAGGAAGAAATAAGAAAGAGGTAGTGAAAGCGCCTTGCTTGTTATTAATATGTTTACTTATGGTAATTGTGGCTTCTTGGGAGAACCGATTTCTGCATCATAGATGCACTTGTTAGTACTTGTAATTGGTTAGTTTACGTAGCCTTGGACTATGTGACAAAGGAGTATCTAGGACCTATACTGAGGTGTTGATGGAAATTCTCAAGTATTGCATAACTGAATGGGATACTATGAGATATAATGTAATAAACATTAGGTGAGTTACCTTCTGTCAATGGTCAAAGTGAACCTTTCATTCTGAATTAAAGAATTCATCAAATCTCCCCAAGTAAGATTCAATCCTTTGACCAGTCAGTTAACTACCAACCACTCTACCGCTGAACTATTGAGGCACAACAGGAAATTAGATCTGACAGAGATCAATTCCCGTTATTGACCTGTGACTAACATAAGCTTGAAGCTTCCATCATAACTCACGGAACTTCTTTGTAGTGGCTCCGTTCTGTGCCTTTTTGATAGTTATTTCCAAGTTGATATAGATAGCAATGTAGCAGCAGAAAGAAGTATGGTATAATCTGACTAATTTCACTTTTCTCTCATGCTGCTTGCTCCACTTCTCTCTTATTCTCTTTCTCTTACCAATGTGTTGAATAAGTAAATAACTAAGCAATTACTTGCTTCTAATGCTGCCTAGGGCTATGCTTTTTGATAGGATTTATGCAGGATAAAAGAGAAGAAAAAGTAGGAAAAGAAACTCTAGAGTCAGAATCTATACTCTAGCCAAGACAAGATATATCTGAATCATATATATTTCAACATGTCTCTGAAAATAAAGTACAAATGTATATATAGAGTGTTCCCTAAATAACTACCTCCTATAACTTCCATAATACAGATAAGAATTAATAACTATGAAACAGATAAAATACATTAACTTCCCCAAACTGCCCTAATCTGAAAGTAACTGAAAGTAACCTCCTCCTAGAGTACACTTGGAAAGGTGGTTTAATCCTATCAATACCCTCCCCTAGGAAACGAGCCTTGTCCTCAAGGCGGGAAGAAGGAAATTGAGCTGCATAAAGAAGCCGTAGTTTCTCGCTGAAGACCTTGTAGTTTGTAACCCAGAAGATCATAAACATCTTTTGCCAATTTGCTGCAACTGTATTTAGGGATGCCAACCATTTAATGCCCAAAACCATGTCAACATTTCCCAAATTAAAGGGAAAGAAGTCTTCTATAATTATCAATCCTTGCACCTTCACTTCCAGTTGCTTACAAACGGAGTCACACACAACTCTCCTAGCATCTCCGACCTGAATGCCGAATGGAGGTAGACTGTGAGTCAGCAAGTTCATGGTTTTGACTAATGTGGAAGAGATGAAATTATGAGAAGAACCACTGTCGATTGAAATGAGAATCGATTTTGCTTTCAGCATTCCTCTGACTTTCATAGTTGCATGTGACGGTCCTCCAAAGATTGCATGAAGTGATATTTCTGCTAAATTCTCGATGTCAATTGGCTGCGTTTTCTCATCGGTTTGCGCAGGAGTTTCCTTGGTTTCATCTGTGATATCCATTATATGCAGCGACGTTGCATTACAGCGATGCCCAGGTTGGAATTGATCCCCACAACGAAAACACAAGCCTTTGTCACGCCGATTTTGCCGTTCAAATTCCATCGGCCGAGTCTGTTGCGGAAATTTAGGAGAATATTGGGAAGTTGCCGAAAATGAGGGAGACGGTTTAGGAAAATTAGAATTTTGAAAATTCGAATATTGGGTATCTGAATTTGCGGCATGATTCGAATTATATAGGCCCTGATTTTGAGTGCTGGAACCTCCCTGTTTGGTGGCGAGATTTGGGGAATAATTTCGCTGATCTCGCCAATTCTCCTCGGTACGTGATTCTCGCCAATTTCCATCCAGATTTAGATAATTACATTAACGTGACTGAGGACGTTGTGACCCCTGAAACTGAAGTTTCGCTTCAAATTCCAAAGCTAGACTAACCGCCTTATAAACTGTGCGTGGCTTTTGGATTTTAACATCAGCCTTATATTCATCTTTCAATCCATTGATAAATACACCGAGAAGACAATGTTCCGGCCACCCCTGTATTTGGGCTTGTCTACATACAAACTCCTATTTGTATTCTCCAATCGAGCCTATTTGCTTGATGCTGCCTAAATGTACATCTAGGTTCTGAAATTCTGTAGGCCCGAATTGCTCTTGAAAAACTTGTATTAATTCCTCCCAATATCTTATAGTTCGTCCTGTTGATACCCAGGTAAATGTATCTAATGCGTCACCCTCCAGATTAATCGCTGCAATGTCAACTTTCAAGTATTTTGGTGTTTGATAATAGCGAGAATATTTTTCCACTTTCAGTATCCAACCCCTTGGATCACCACCTTCATACTTTGGAAACTCTACTTTCGAATAAGGTCATTTTGAGGAATTTTTCCCTCACCAAGGTGCTTCTCCATAGCCATCTTCATGTTCATAGTTAGTTTCCCTATTGTTACGACTTGATTCACCATGACACATCACAGGCTCCTTTTGTTTTTTCAAGGCGTTAATCTCTGAGTTCAACATGTTTAATTGAGCAAGTATGGCTGATAGTTGCTGTTGGTTGGTCTCTGATTGCGTCTGTGAGGGCTGTTGGACCATTATGACAGCAGGATCACTCCGAGGATCAGGATTTAATGGAAATTCAGTGTTCAGATTTGGACGTAAGGGAGAATTATCTTCATAAGACGTATTACGGGTGTTAACCATGGTTGATTACAGGCCCATAAATCTACCGCTCTGATACCAATTGATAGGATTTATGCAGGATAAAAGAGAAGAAAAAGTAGGAAAAGAAACTCTAGAGTCAGAATCTATACTCTAGCCAAGACAAGATATATCTGAATCATATATATTTCAACATGTCTTTGAAAATAAAGTACAAATGTATATATAGAGTGTTCCCTAAATAACTACCTCCTATAACTTCCATAATACAGATAAGAATTAATAACTATAAAACAGATAAAATACATTAACTTCCCTAAACTGCCCTAATCTGAAAGTAACCGAAAGTAACCTCCTCCTAGAGTACACTTGGAAAGGTGGTTTAATCCTATCACTTTTCCTTTAATTTGATCTTCTAATGATCCTGTTTGTCTCAATCTTGTCCTCTTTCATATTAGTGCTTAATTCCTCACTTTCATATACTATACTTCGTAATTTAATTATGCTTTCTTATTTGACTTTAATTTTGGTTTGTTATAAGGCTAATAGTTATTCTTTTCTGTATCAAGCCGGGCTGTTCAAGTGAGTTCACAGGAGTTGTGACATCAGATGCCCAACTTATTCAAATTAAGGTATATGTTTTCTTTCTTTTTTCTTTTTATTTATCATTGTGAATTAAACTTTTCGTAAATAAACAGATGATACTTGAAGAATAAAGAGAAATTTTGTATCCATTAGGAGTGAGGCTTAAAGAATACTTCAAAAGCAAAACAGTAATGGTGTGTTTTGGAACTTGCTGAATTATTTATTTATTTATTTATTTTTAAATCTGTTGTTTCTTTCTCTGCTTTTTATACTTTATAAACTGTGAACTACTGGCTTATATTTCTGTTTAGATTGGATTAGATTTTAGGAATGTTTCCCCTGCATTTTTTGTTAAATTAAGCCTGCTTATTGCTTAAAGCTTTTATTTAACCCTAGTGTAGAATGAATAAAGTATGACCAATGGTTCTTAGGGATGGCTAACTTCAGTTTGAATGAAGATTGCATGACTATCAGCGTTATCAGATTGCAGTATTTTGGATATTAATATGTAATAGGGACTTCTCACCCAACAACTAGGAAAGCTGTATTGTTATTTGAGTAGGGAATCTTTTTCTTGGGGTGTATATTACAACACTTTGACACAATTACTGGTATACATGTCAAAACAGTTCTCAAAGTGGCGATTGTCTCTAGTCATTCACAGAAGCAAAACAGGGAGAAAAGATAGACACTAATTTCCAAGATTCTTTCTTTCTAAAGATTGTCCCCCTTCTTTCCTCTTCCTTACCTCTTATAAGTTTGTGGAAGCTTTTTTAAACGTTATTATTTCTGTTTTGTATCAGAGTTCATGCAGAGCTGTGTCCATTTGATGCTTTAGTGATCTGTTAAAATTTACCTATCAAAAAGACCTATCTAAGCTTATAGGTTACAAACAGGTTTAAAATTGTGATATGTAACAAATCTAAGCATAAAGTGTTTTTATTACCTAGCATTTGGGAGATAATTCTAGCATGTTTATTTTGTTTGACTGGACTGCTACACTTTATACTTCCAAAAATCTCTCTTGTAGATAATTAGTGTGGGCTTGTGGTCGAATAATGAATCCGACTCAACCAGAACAGATTCTCCTGACACAACAACTGTAGCAGATAAAATAGAGGTTCCTGATGTGGATGGAGATGGAATGGCATTTTTGGCTGCAAAGTTTTGGTTGAGTTGGGTTGGTTCAGGTCCTTGGAGGGGAAAATCAGTGTTCAAGTTTTGGAAAGAGTTTCTTCTTGATCATCAAGCTGAAATTTCCATCAGTAGTCAAAATCCTAAGGCAGTGATTGGAGATACTGTGGTCAAAGTTGATAAAGAGGAGTCACGAAATAGTTTTCCTTTATCAGCCAAAGAGACATTGAAAGCAGCAATTATGCACTTTGGTAAGAAGTGGTATAAGCGCATCTCATTTGTATGGAGACTCTTGAAAAAGATGTCAGGAAGTTTCCAGAAAATTTGGGTAAGGATACAGTGAAAATATAGTTTTCCTTGTAGATAGATTGGATTTGGATCATATCCATAGATATGATTCTTTCTAGCTAGAGTTGACGATCAAATTTTCTTGAGTTTCTGCTGAAGTTTGAGTTTTGAGTGCAGAATATTGCTGGTATACACTTAGATCTTGATATCCCTAAATGGATGCATATCCTTCACTTGGACAAGCTTAGCTCTAGTGCAGGTAAATATATTTGTAGAGTGATATGCTTGTCTTGTATATCTTTATTAAACAGAATTTACCATATCTTTTGCAAGAAAAACCTACTGGAAAAGAATGACAAAACATGAAGGTTCTTTAGGACATTTTAGCTAGGGGACTAGTGAATTGATATTTATATCAGATAATCACTTCTAGTCTTTGCATTATGTAATGACTCTCTGCTCCTTTTCCCCTGTTATACATAGTTCAATTGGTTCTATTTTTTTCCAGTGCAATGGCTTGAAAAGTGGAGCAAGGCATTTGAACCAGCATATTTATATACTATGGAGAAGGTATGTTATTTTTCTCTAGATAATTCAAGTTGAAGTTAAAAAAGCCTCTAAAATGCAGCTTCTGACCATCTATATTATTCTGCAGGGATATTTCTTGTTACCTGAAAGTGCCAAGTCTCGTCATAACATACAAACATTGAACATTAGCATATCAGCTCGGCACTCCTGCTTTGGAAACAGGTTCATCTCTCTTAATATACCTATGTTATAGCCTGATATTCTGGTTCTTGTATAGAGGGCGACTGCTTATCTTCATTGACAATTACATTACTACAGGCTTGTAACTGAGATTTGCTAATTGTTTGCTAATAAGAAAAATAGTGCTATCGTTTTTGGTCTTTATACTATTTATTTTTTCTAAATCTTTGCCATGCATTCAAGTTGGTTTATTATTTTTTTATTTTAATTTTCCAGGTTGCAGCAGCTACTCATAAACCGAGTTGTTGGATACGATACCATTTTAATGAATAGTCTGTTAACTTCTTCAGGTCAAGGTAGCCATCTTTTTTCTGAACAAACCTTTGTATAGAATATAATTGTGATTGTGTTAATTAATTCAGTTTGGAAATATGAAGTGAATAATCTGGTAGTTGATTTTTTTTTTGTTGAAAAAAACTGGTTTTCCTAGAGAAAAAATTGGAGAGTGAAGAAAGAAAATGGGAGAAAAAATATAGAGAAACTAGGGTGTAATAGTGTGAAATCATGCTACTTCGCTTTTCTGCCTCTTCTCATTATTTATTGTTATTATATCCTATTTAATTACTTATCATATCATTTACCAAACTTGTAAATAATATAATTTTTAATAATTTCAATAACAAAATATGCCAATATCAAACAATTCATAGTTCTCTTTGCCACCTTGTCACAAGTTTGAAGATTCATTAGGTAATTATGGTGAAATTGGTTTTGGAATTTTTTGACAGGTTATCTTTATAATTATCAGACAAAGGAATTTTATAATCTTAGTTATGCACAAGCACCTCCAGAAGGCCCTGCTAGATTTGGAGGTATGTTGACATCTCTTTCTGCTTCATGGAGCATTTCCCGTAGAGAGGGATTGTGTTAGTTGGTCAAAACTTCAATTCTGATGTTCCCCTTTTTTACATGGTGAAGTCTATTAGGAAGTTAAAAGTAGAGATGGATACCTAATTTGTGCTATCATGTTGCTATGATTATAATGTTTGATATCTCTACATTGCTAAGTTTAGGTTTTGGATGGTATGAATAAATTTACTGAAGACTTCTCTGGCTATCAATATTGCAGCAATAATTTACTGTTTGACACATGTTAAAACACACGATATGAATGCTTCACTGCTGCATATTTTGGAGTGGATATAATTTGATGAGTAAAATATGTTATATGATCACCGAGTTCCCTTACCATTCAACAGTAAGTCTATTAGGATTGCCATAACAATGCTTTTCACGATATGATATATTCATGTTAGGTTATCGAGTTTATTACCCTAAAACTTAAGTCAGTTATTTTATTGAAAATTCAGGGAATGGAACTGTGAAAAACAAATAGATGAGTAAATTTTTTTTCCCCTTTTTTGGCTTAAGAGATTATTAGATCTAAGGATGCATTTATTGAGTTATAGATGAATGCGGATTAGACATACAATGGTGTTAAGTACTGACAAAAAAGTCTGAAATTCTAATTCTTTTAGTGACTGAGGTGAAGTACATCGATAGATAGATAAGGGAGGCTACTCTTGGAGACAAAACTGCTATAAGATGATTAGATCTAAGGATGCATTTATTGAGTTATAGATGAATGCGGATTAGACATACAATGGTGCTAAGTACTGACAAAAAAGTCTGAAATTCTAATTCTTTTAGTGACTGAGGCGAAGTACATCGATAGATAGATAAGGGAGGCTACTCTTGGAGACAAAACTGCTATAAGGGACGTTAGGGACTAATGTATTTAAATTCTAAGAGTAATTATTTTATCTACTCCCATATTCAGGCATCAAGGGGTCAGACCAAAGTGGCTATGATATCATACTAAGTCATTAATGCCAAAATTTTAGTCAAGATCAATCTATGTAATACAAGAATGTTATAGCTACCTAAATAGAACTCTATAGGCTGAGGCACTGGATAGGAGCTCCAAAAAAGGAAAGAAAGCAACACTAATTACAGGGAATGAAGGTAGCAACAGATGGAAGACCAAAAAATAAGAAATAAAGGTGCCATTAGATCTAAAATAGGAACCAACCCTTGGTGATTAAACCACCATATTTGAAGAGCGAGCCACCAGATCTAATCCATTCAGGATCAGATCTGACACACTCAGCATTGATCATGCACATTACCAGCACAAACAAATACCATTCAAGTCATAACATATTTAAGGCAATCCATGTTTGGGTTCTGGTATAAAAATATCTTGTAGATCAAGATTTACCTCTAGTAACTCCAGCTATGCAGTGTCTTTGGAAAGACCATCATTAGTACTCAGTAACTTGGGGAAAAAAAATCTTTTGTTTCTTTGTTTTCTTTCATCATGCATTATGTTGTATCTTGTGGACAAATTACATCTACTTTGATTGTTGGCGTTTAGAGGTGAGGAATCTTTTTGTATATCAAGAGACTCTTGCTCATTGTTTTCAAACTCATGTTGTAATGTGCTTGCTCTGCCCTTTTTCCAAGCAGACTACCTAGTAACCAAGTGTGGGGTGCTTATGATGTCCTTGTTTGTATTTTTCACTACTACAATGTCTGTATCATTTACATTGAGAGAGACACAAACTCGCATGCTGAAGTTTACAGGTATGCACGGTTTTTTCTGTGGAGATTATTTTTCATCTGTGAATACTACTTAGTGATTCCTGCTTGCATCTTTCACTCAACCTATGGCCATGTGGATCAATTGCTTGGTTTCAATCCAAAACGTTTTCCCTAAAACAAACTTAGATGCATGATTACATGGTACGGGTTCTCAATGATTGTTACCTATATGATCAGAAGATCTATATTTAAGGCAATTCATGTATATTATAAACAAAATCTGAAGATCCTTCATTAACTAAAATTTCTTGATCTAGTATTCTAACTGAAAGAAGAGTCTCCTGTGACATTCATATAATGGTGTATAGTTTTTTATGGTCTGTGCCATTCTTTTCTGCGCATTTGACTGGCTGTTTACTTTTAAAAATCCTTGCAGTCCAGCTTCAACACCATGCTCAGCATCGCCTCCCAACATTTCAGCTGATCTTTGTACATGTGATTGAATCACTAGTCTTTGTACCTGTAAGTGTTCACCCTTGTTGACTTTTCTCAACATCATCTATAGTAACTGCTTCAATATCGTGTTATTTCTCTTTATACTATCGTTACTGATAAGTTACTTGTTGAACTCTGCAGATTATGATTGGTGTTTTGTTTTTTCTTTTTGAGTTTTATGATGATCAGCTAATTGCTTTCACAGTCTTGATTCTTGTTTGGTTGTGTGAACTATTTACTCTCATTAGGTACAAAGTTTCTATCCTGCCTGTCTTCCTTCATATCTATATGGCTTGTGCCAAGATTTTATGTTCTAATATATTACTGACATTGTTGTTACTTGCAGTGCCCGGACACCAATATCAATGAAATTCTTTCCTCGCTTCTTTTTGATGTATTTTCTGGTCTTTCACATATACTTCTTCTCTTATTCTTATGGTACGATCATTCTACTTTTTCTTATCTTATGGTTTGCTTGAAATTAATGTTGGTTGGAAATAATTATTTCCTAAAATTTTCCAGGGTTTTCATATTTGGCTCTGTCTACAACCGCATGTTTTATGCTACACCTTATTTCATACTTTTGGAATCGTTTTGAGGTGACATTTAATGGCCTAATTTATTTTGAAATCAAAAGCTCTTTTATAATATTATAACTTCTTAGAAGCTTTCGTTCTGCCCATTATACTAAATGCTCTTGCTTGCTTAATTGAATTGTATTGTATGTTCCTAGCTACCTGCATTGCAAAGGTTTATGCTAAATCGACGGTCACAACTCCAACACCACCCAGATTTCCACATCACCTCCTCTACGATCCTTGCATCAACATTGCACATCACAAGATTGAACACAAGGAACCAGGGAATGGTTAATGCTGATTTGGCCTCGGGGGCAGAGTTCAGGCCTGTATTGGACCCATTAATGCCTCAGAATAGAGCAGCAGCTGCTGAACCTCAGGGAAGGTCAGAAAATAATCCAGACAGGACAGCCAACCCTGAACCATTTCCCGGCCAACCAGACCATCAACAACCAGAAGCCGGTCCTGTTCCTGGTCCCGGGTCCATGAATTTACTCGGTTCTTTGTTGCTATGGATATTAGCAGGCTCTTCTGAGGGCCTCAACTCATTTTTTTCCATGTTCAGAGATGTGAGAGACCAAGGACAGGTTTTTGTTGAACCCCCGCGTGAAAATCACTAGACTTAAATTGGTTGGTATAGCAGCTAAACATTTGAGATCCTTAGGTGAAGAACTTCTTTGTACAGGAGTGATGTAAGTGATATAGGTGGCTGGACCAAAGAAAACAGAAGTATTACCTCTGGCCCTTGATATAAGATTTTGTTTGTAGTGCAAACTAGATCTTACCATGCTGTCAGAAGTACTACCTCAGGTTTTTAATACAAGGACAGGAGGTAGTATAAAGAACAAATGTATATAATATATGGTCGGTCTCTCTCTCTCTCTATATGTAAATATTTATATTGCTGAACAATGGCTGATCTTACCATGCTGAATTTCTGGGAACTACATGTTCAAGTTCTTTGGCTGCCAGTTTCCCTTGTCCCCTTCAACACTACCCTCAGAGATATCATAGGTACAAAATGAAGCAAAGGAGTTGCACCTAATGGATTCCGTTGGAGTTGTATGAGTAACTAGAGTGAATCATATTACAAGAGTTTTCTTCAACTCATCTGTTTCATGTCACTTTCTAATCAATCTTTATTTGCTTGGCGGGTGACTGTATGTCATTACTAATATAAAATTCTTCTGTTACTAATACGAGAATTTTTTCTTGTAATTGACACATCAGTACTAGTCTAAGAAGTTTAGCTACCAATTTGATTCATGTATTCATTTATTTATTTTAATTTAGTCTTTAATTTTTCTTTGGTTTCAATTTGCACCAGGTTTGCCTTTCGCTTTTACTCTGGTCATTAATTGTTTTGATGGCCAAGAAAAGTGAGATAAAACCGAAAAAAAAGGTGGAGAATGGGTAGACTGAAAATAATAAAAATGTCAAGGGAGTGATGATAGTTGGGTCAAAACTTCATGAAATTCCATACAAGAAAAATACATTTTTAATAGCATCTGAAGTAAGGGAATGTACCCGTACAATGATTAAAGGAGGTGGCTTTACATCCTTTTCAGATTAGCGTCTGCTGCTGTCCTTGCTTAAAACGGTGCTATTTTGGCGCAAAACACTCATCTTGTGCTATCTAATCTTTTATAGATAGTTTTCATGAATAAATGACTAAAACCAAAAAATTAAAGAGAGAAAAAAATCCTACCTTTTTTCAATAGTGTTCATTGTACAATGAAAAAAAGATTTTTAGATTAAGATTAACTATAAAAAATGAATTGGAATTATAACCGGATATGTTTGATATTTGTGAATTGTGAGAACCCCTTAAATCACTACATTACTTTATTTAAAGGGTTCTCGATGGTTTGATTTATGCGAAGTTTTCTTATATTTTTACTTAATATTCTATTCTATTTTCTTATCTATTGTATTTTATTAAACTATAAGCTATAAATATTGAAATATTGTATTTTTATTTTATTAAATATTCAAATGAAATATTAAATAAATTTAAAATTCAATTAAATATATAAATAAAAATTACTAAAAATATTAATGCATAAAAAAAATACAATAAAATATACGAAGAATTAAGTATTAAGATTCAGTTTCTATTTTAAGTTTATATTATTATTAATATATTATATTCTGAATTTTTTAATAAATGGATTTTCAATTTCATTTAAGATTTATAATATTAATTATCATTAATATTAACAATAAATAATAATAATGAATTTTTAATTTAATTAATATTAAAATTGATTATTTAATTAATATTAATAAGTTAAGACCAAAAGAATTACAAAGTTTCATCCAAGCCCTGGAATTTCTTGGATCTTCCAAAATAAGACTTTGTATGTTTTATTGTTAAT
The DNA here is from genome assembly GCA_037074495.1 of Acacia confusa. NCBI lineage: Eukaryota > Viridiplantae > Streptophyta > Magnoliopsida > Fabales > Fabaceae > Acacia > Acacia confusa. The sequence continues at coordinate 5,087,219 of CM073504.1, read as the reverse complement.
CAATCAAATGAGGATTCCTTGCTCAAAGATAAGATGTTCATTTATACCATTATCATATAGGAACCGAATTTTATTTCTATCATATATATTCCATTACATATTCCAACACTTGTGTATGATATCTATATAGATGGATCTTATATATATATATATATCATACAATGAAGTATTGCAAGAGTGGATATATAGGAATCAAAATTTGCCGAATCACTCATATTATGATCTTCTACATCCTAGGTCTTCCCGTTCCTTCATCAGGCTTATGTTCTTCATGTAGCATTCAGACCGAATGACTGTTGTATCCCTGCGGATATTTCTCTTTCTAACCATACAATCACTAGCACACCTATTGTGATTCCCAGACTCGAACCGTAAACCTACTCAGTAAAACAGATTAAACTTATTATTATCAAAATGATCTGAGTTGCTTTATTTCCTAATGAAATAAGAAAATCCAAATTGAGACATAACTAATCAGTATTTATTTTTCAAGAAAAAAAATCCTATTTCAATTATAACAGCTATTATCAGTATATGTATACCCTAGAACATAAATTGTTACACATATATTATCATTTGATTATGTATTGAAAGAGTGGTATGAGAAAATGGGTATTTCCGATTTTATCTTATCTATTAGGAGCCTATTACCGGAGGATAGTGCTAGGTGCTAAAAAGATTACAGCACGAGCTCAAACAGGGTGAGGGCTGGGTTTGAAAATTAGAAAAGTTAAATAAAACAAGCCTTGTATGATCGGCCTTTTAGGCCCTTTTAATAGATGTGTTCAAGATGTGAGAGAATAAATTTATGATATTCTTACTCATGAAGCATAGCCGACTACTCAAAGTGAAGCAGAATTAAATGTCTTTGAAATTGATGACAGTAACGAAGAAGATGACAATGATAATTATCATACTAATGTTGCTTAGTAGTATGCTTTTTATGTTTTATATGAGTTATTTATAGACAATAGTTTTCTTTTGATTATGAATTAGTAAATGTATTTATTTGTTGGATAATTCGTGTTATTTGAATATTAATATTAGCAACATTTATTTCATAAATTAAAACTTTAATTATTATAATTTATTTATTATATTTCTATGGAAAAAAATAGAGGAAAACTAATTAAAATTTGGAATAGTAACTTCCAGACCCTATAGGGCCGTCCCTGACCCTGGTGCTCCTGGGCCAGGCTTTGAAAAATAAATATTTTTCTTACTCCGGGCCGACCTTGATTTCCAACTCTAAAAAAGATACTAAATTTTAATAAAAATACTTCATGATTTAGAAAAATTATTTTAGCAAAAATTATTTCAGTATACTAACTGTTATTAAAAGAATACTTTAGGATATTGACTGGAATAGAAAAAATAATTCATAATCTTAAAAAATTATTTTAAAATCTTGAAAAAATATTTCAGGTACTGACTGATATTAAAAATATTATTTAGAATATTTTTTCAATATCATAAAATAATTTTTTAAGATCATGAATTATTTTTTCAATAACAGTTAGTATCTTTTTAGTATCAGTCGATATTTTGAAATATTTTTTTAAGATTATAAAAAAATTATCACTACTATTCAATACCCTGAATTATCTTTTTATCACCTAACACTGCTTTGAAATATATTTTTCAAAAAAAAGAAAAAGAAAAAGAAAAAAAGCACCAGGTGAGTGTTTTGTGTCAAAATGGTGCTATTTTAAGCCAAGGACCGCAATGGACACTAACCCGCAAAGGATGTAAGCCGCGTCCATGATTAAGTGGCCCACAAAAGAAAGAACTGTCAAAAAAAAAGGAAAAAAAAAGAATTAACTGTCGATTTGAGATAATTTATCATAGAGCATATGCTTGGCTAAGTAAGCATGTTTCAATATATTATCACCACACGTTTCACATTTAATGCGTCACGTAAGTAAAAGGATTTTTTTAGAGATGCTTTCATTTTTATCTAAATCTTTTAAAGATGCATGAACTAATTCACCTTTATCAAATATGATATAATGAAGTATCTTGTGATCACCTTTTTTTTTTTTTTCAAAATCTTGTGAGTATCATGATAATTTGTAATTATCACTATTTAAAAACGTGTGGTGATAATATATGTCTAGAAAGAAGCCGTGGACTAAGTGGTTAGAGTGGCATACTTGCATGAGGTGTAATGAGATCCTCCCTTCCCAACATAAAATTCATTTATCTAATTTAAGGAGATTAAAAAAAATAAACAAATTACTTAATTATAACATGTACCATAAATTTATTTATCTAATTTAGAGAGATTAAATAAGGTAAATAAATTACTTAACTATAACATATGTGACATAATCTCTTTAAATTACTTCGGTGTATTATTAAATTATATATTAGTTTATAATTTAAGTAAATTAGTCTGGAGAAAAATGATAAAAATGAGAGATAAAATTTAAAAAATATATTTAGGAACAAAATTCGCTTCTAAAGTATGTCTTATATAAATATTATGTAGTTGTCACTATTTTAAAAGTGTTATCATAACATACAATTAATACTTTGCAAAAAATTGACAACGAAAAAATGATTTGAAATTTCAACAACAGTTTTTGGAAAAACAATTCAATGATACCATTTTATTAATTAAGTGGTTTTCCATGCATTACACAAAATTAAATAAATGAGTGCATTGTTCACAAATTGTTACTTGTGAGCATAAAAATTTTTCCTGTTATAAAACTAAAAGAAATTTAGGATAAGAAGAGAATTTTAGAAAGAGAAGAAAAAGCAATCATTTTATTTCTTCGTATGTTTACAATGCGTACAAGGTCCTTATTTGTAATGAGAAAAATGGGTCATTTGGTATAATTTACATTTAGGTTATTCAATGTAATTTTTCCCCTAGGCCAAATTATTCAAATCCTCCCGTGAAGCAATAGTAGTAGATCCGTAAATGAATAATTGTGTGTGGATCCCACATCTTTATATTATAATATTTCAGGAAAAAAATGGGAGTTTAAGAGTCAATAAATACCCATATAATTAATATATTCATAACATCTCATAAATTTTATATTGATATGTAATTCATATGGACATTCTAGATCATATTCCACATCATGATATACCAAACAAAGCTTATTTTACAGTTGAGTGTTGACAAATTTATGCAGCTAAAGGCCTAATTCTAAGAAAAATAAGATCAAGAGCCAACTTATACATAGTTTTTAGGGAAAAATTATATTGTCATTCATAACTACAACCCTTTAGATAACTAACAGCTTCTTCCTTTTCCTCATCACTTAATTCTGTGGGGAAGTTGATGAGAAACTTAATGAGAAGATCACCTCTTCTTCCATCTTGTTGTTTGGGATTAGGCATTCCTTTCCCCTCAAAGACCTTTTGGAATCCAGGGAATATAACAGTATCCTCAAATGACACAGTCATGGTTTCTCCTTCTTCTATCAAAGGAACTTGTATGGAGCAACCTGTGAGTGCATTCACTAGAGGAATCTCAACTCTTACTTCCAAGTTGTCACCATCTCTGGTGAACAAAGGATGGTCCTTTTCATCAATCAAGAACACTATATCAGCAGGAAGGTATCCAGGTTTCTCATCTCCTTTGCCCTCAAATGTGATCTTTGTTCCTTTTCTCCATCCTGGTTTTACTTCAATCTTTAGTGTTTCCTCCTCTTGCACAATGATCCTGTCACAAAAATCAAATCAAGGTGTCATTCTTCTAAGCATCTGCATAAACTTGATTGCAGTTTTTCCTTCTCTTTCTCTCAGAAAAATTGCGTTTATATATGTTTTTACCAATTGTCTTTTGCTCAATTATTCATAATACTCGCTCTGGCCCCCTATTATAGGACTCTTTCTAAAATGTGTTCTTGATCATTTTTATAATGCATTTGCTAGTTTCAAGGAATGTATAATAATTTTAAATTTTAATTGTCATCTTATATCTAATAGAAGTCTAAGATAAACATGAATACTTCTACTAAATGTCCAAGAAAATCAAAATAACAGAAACATACCCGGGATGCTTGATGACATCTTTAGTAAGTTTGATCTTTTTGACTGATCCAAAGCACAAGTCCTCAAGGGAGCACTCAAGTTTCATCTCAACTGGTGAGGGTTTTCGCCTCACTATTGATTGTGAGAATATGATTGGCGTTGTGGACCTTCCATTACTGGTGCTTCTAAGCTTTGGAGTTTGAGGCTCAGAGATGCACTTGCTGCTCATCATTTGTCCTGATGGAGAAGCCGAAGTGGTCGTCGAGCCAGAGGCCCTCCTTCTGCTCATAATTCTTGATAGTGTAGAAGTTTCTATATCAGAATTAGAGCTTGTTCTAACGCTTGCATTTCTTGAGAAAGGGGTAGGTGTTATGCATTTCCTGCTTGGATGTCTAGACAAGCGATTTATACTTGGTGTTGGCGTTTTGGATCTTCTACTTGCAGTTTTGTTTAAGAATCTATTTTCATCTACTCCTTTATGTTGATCATTGACCTCATGACTTGGAACTGTTGTTGGCTACATATAATTATATCAAACACAATGAGAGAAAAATCACATGAAGATTTAAAACAATAGACAGAAAGGGAAATAAACTTGTGAAGAAAATAACACCATCAACTCAACTGGGTGAAATTGTTTAATCCAAATCATTTGTAGCCGCTAAAGTAATCGCATACCATTGTTCTTAAATGTAAGATCTACTTTACAAATTTGGGTAGATGAAGAAAATTAGTTATTTGTCAAAAATATGTGTTGGTTCCCCTAAATTATCCTCTTAAATCATTCATATTGAAACTATCCCCTCCTTCAAACTCACATGATAGGGATAGTTTACAAAAACTATGATAAATACGGAAGACAAAGTGGATTGAGTCATTGAGGTGTTATATCTATGACCAAATTCAAACCCCCATCTAGCTCTTAAAGTATCGGAAGTAGTACTACATATATACAATCATACTTATTTGATTTACACTCTTTTTTTCGATGTACATTTTGGGAATCATTGCTTAAAGAAGCGTGAATACGCAATGCAACCAAAAAAACACAACGACATTTAGTGTTTTAACAGAATAAGCAGTATTGAATCACAATTTTCCAAACATACTACTGTTCGATCATATACAATTTGAAATATTGCGTTATGACATAATACAAACACGTATCAGATCGACACAATGCAGCGTGCAAAAACATGAAAATGCCCTGAATTAAGAATGGTTTGCAGCGACAATAATGCAGGTGATTCAGGTGTCATTTCCCAAATGTTCAACGGGAAGAACGCCTCAAAATGCAGAAATAGAAGAGGTTGATTGATTACTTACATCGGAGGTTTTATGTTCGCCGAAACTCTTGTCGCCACGCTTTTTTCGAAGGAGCGATTTGCAAATCTCTTTGAATGATGGTTTTTTACGGGTCCCATCACCCATTGTATTAGATATCAGATGGAGAAGGAACGATGGAAGGTGACTCAAAAACCCAGAAAAAGGTTCGTTTGCGGTTCGAGAAATTGCTAATGGGGATCAAACAGGAAAGGAATCGAGCTGTGCGAAGATGTTAGTTTTGTGTACGGCGTACCTATGAAACTTGCTAGTTTTTTTTTTAAAAAAAATTTTATGTATAGGAAACTCAAACGTTTTTTTATAAGTTTTTTTTAAATAGAGATAAAACTCATCTCATATACTTACTACATAAATCATAAAAATATTTTAAAAATGTAAAACAAACAAGTACCAAAATGAAATTTGTTAGTTTATATAAGGCAAAATTCCATCACAATGAGTATGTTACTATGTTTTTAAAAAAAATAATAATAATGTATTAGTACACATAATTTACATTAGTTTTCAAATAAGGTTAAGGTGTAGATTGGTCAACAAAGTTTTATACTATGAGCGCCTAGCATAAATAAATTTTAAAGAGAGCAAAAGTACCGATTAAGAATTAAAAATGAGAAACAAAAAGAATAACGTAAACAACGTAGGTTGAGGTTAATGTCATTGTGCTAGTTTCTCATTTTTAATTCTTGATTGATACTTTTGTCCCCTTTAAAATTTATTTATGCTAGGTACTCATAGCGTAAAACTTTGTTAGCTAATATACACCTTAACCTTTTTAGATATAGCCTTACAATATTAAAAGATTGCAAAATTGTCCTTACACCAAAGCCAAATCAACCTTAGATAGGACAAAAATATATTAAGATGGATGCATGATCACATAAAATAATAATAATAATAATAATATTTATAATAAACATATACATGGAAAGAGTTGATGTGGCATATCTATTGAAGAGAAGGCATAAAAAATTGTTTGAGGTTATTCGAATCTGTACAAATGAAACTATTGGAGGCCTGGGGTGAGAAGGATGGATGGGATAATATAGAATTATCTTAAAAGATATCGGAAGAAAAAAAAAAAAAGAATACTTACATTAACCAGGACTTTTTAATTAATAATATATTAAAAATTGGATTGTTGAAATTGTACAATCACAGCATATTGATGTTGTTATGGTAAATACATTAATTAATTAAGATTTAAATGAACAAATTAACTAGAATGAAATGTCCAGCTTGGAATAACAAAATAATAATAGGGTAAATGAGCAAAAATACACGTGTTTTTTACCCCCGAGAGCGCCCGACACCATATACTTTTTTTGGGAACAAAAAAACACATGTAGTTACTATTTTGGAGTAAAAGTCATATCTTACCGTTATGTTATTGTTCATCGTGATAAGAGATAAATAAATGAAATGAACAGTAATATAAGTATATAATGGTAGGATGTGACTTTTATTCTAAAATAGTAACTATGTATGTATTTTTACTCCCAAAAAAGCATATGGTGCTGGGCATTTTCGGGGATAAAGCACATGTGTTTTTTTGCTCATTTACCCATAATAATAAAATGCACACATAGCATCAAATTAAAGTTACAATTTGTAAAACATGCAACGCAACTGCTCCCACTTTGTTCAGCACATACAAGTCCATTTTCCCATCATTCTTCTAATTCTCTCTACTAATACAATAACTAATTTATAATATCAAATTAATAAGAATAATAAACTATTCATAAGTTTAGAAACACGGGGATCCACCTAAAAGTTACTGTTTGCCTGGATCTCACATCTTTATATGTCTTACAATAGAAAATGGAAGAAAAATAAAAAACTTGTTGGTGAGAAAAATCTAATAAATTTTTATATACAAAAAACACTGACGTTCTTTGAATTTTGTGCACACAAGGTGACCGTACTTTGATTTAAGTATTTCTCATTAATAAAATTTTTAAGGGGAGATTTTCCCCCATTCTCAAATTTTTCCAATATGATAATAAAGATATCTATATAATTTTATTTTCTGGAAAATAAAACATTGTATTAAAGTGGCACCTTCAATAATAAATAAAACATTTTATAATACATATCAATTTTTTTTTAAAAAAAATATAGAACTATATGTAAATAATTTATTTTAAGAAAAAATAATAAATATAAGGTTAAGTAGTAAATCCGTCCTGGAAGTATAGTCTTAGAAGTAATGTTTCCCTAAAAATTTGTATTTTCTCAACATTGCTCTAGAATTTTCAAAACTTGGCAATGTTGCCCCACTCCTTTAGAATGTTAATTTTGGCTGTTAGTTGATCAAATTAAATTGAGGTAGATCTTACATCTAAGATATAATGCCACGTATTACTCAACTAATTATCCCATGCCAGCATTGCCATCCATCCCTTTGTTGTACTCGTCAAATCTCAACTCTTAGAACTATCGTCTTTTGAACCTTCTAAACACTCCTTCACCCACTCCCTCCTCATGAGCCTCCTTCTCCCACTTTATGAATGTTGCCGGTAGGTCCTTCTTGTTAGGCATGACAGGTTGCAAGGTCCTTTATAGTGTTGTTGGTTTGAGGAGAGGGAGTAGGAGAAATAAATTTTTCCTCTCATCTTTATTAAATTGCCCATGAAAAATTTTCAATGTTTCAAAAATATATTCTCAACAAAAAGAAATATTTCTTTCATTAATGACAATTTAGTTAATACACTTCCTAAGGATTCTTCCCTCCCCCTTCCCCTCCCTCAAACTAAACAGGGCCTTAGACTCCACCTCGATATCTTGATTCCTTTATCGAGTAGGAACCCATCAAAGACGGATCTCGGCTCAAGCTCAAGACCCGATATGGCAACTAACTCTTGCACAATCTTGATCTCTAAGCCTGATTGGCTCCTAAAGCCTCACTGATATATATAGTTCTATATTTTTTAAAAAAAATATAGAACTATATATAAATAATTTATTTTAAGAAAAAATAATGAATATAGGTAAATTCGTTCCGGAAGTATAGTCTTAGGAGTAATGTTGCCCTAAAAATTTGTATTGTCTCAACATTGTTCTGGAAGTTTCAAAACATGACAATGTTACCCCACTCTTTTAGAATGTTAATTTTGACTGTTAGTTGATCAAATTAAACTGAGGTGGATCTGACATCTAAGATATAATGCCACGTATTACTCAACTGATTATCCTACGCCAGCATCGCCATTAGGGGTGAGTAACGAGCGTGCGGGGATTCCCCGAAGGATAACCCACGCCCCGCCAATTTATTTTCCACGGGTATGGGGTAGCCTGTACCCGTGGACAAATCTGTGTAAATCGTACAAAAACGGGTACGAGTTACACGAGTTTTAAAAAACGAGTCTGATAAATTCCAATTTTATATATTTTATCCCACCTTATTTCATTTATTTTGGGGATTATTTTAGGCTAATTTGGAATTAGTAGATAATATTTAGATTGTTAGCCTATTTTAGGAAATAATATAAATATGAATTAATTATAAGATATTGAGCTTAAATTATTAAATTATTAATATTCTGATTAAATAATATCTCTTGATATATGATAGATAGTGATTTTATAAGATCCTATGGTGCAGGATTTGTCAGGATAGCTAAAAGAAATCTAATGGTGAAATTTTAGGGGACTACTTGAATTTTATTGGGCTCAAGTTAATACCCCAAAAAAGCCCTCTCTTCTTCCCCTTTAATTAACCTAGCCGCAAGCTGCAGAGGCTCTCGCTGAATACCACGCCGTCAAGCCGCTGAGACAGAAGAGAATAAACACGCAGTCACAAGCTGAAGATGGAGGAGGCCGCGAGATTGATACACACGAGACGCAGAGGCAGGAATTGATCCATCAATTAATTCTCCAAGCTGATCTCACACGTGTTCCTCCAATTCCATTAATTGATATCAATTCCAATTCACGTACAGCCACGGGTCCACACCATTAAACATCATCAACTCACAATTCTTCCCTCATGGCGGTGATGTGTTTAAAGCTTAGTGAGGAGAATTCCATGACAGCTTAAGCTCTTTAGGAGGCAACTTGGGAGGAGCATGGAGGGGGCTAAGGCCTAGGGTTTATTCTTGAAGACCACAAGGGAGTTTTGTTCTTTTTATCTTTTTAATTCAAGACTTGAAATAATTTAGTTTTAAATGATTCTGAGTTGTGTTAATTGAGAACAATCTAGTTTTAGATTGTAAACTTATTTCTTTTGGATTAGACTGGTAATTCGAAGTTTTATGCTTATTGTTGGACTCTTGTTTGCAACCTTTGGATTGTCAATTAAATTAGTAATTGAGTTTTCGTTGTTAATTTAATTGTTAATTTGGTTTATCATCTTAATTGTTTAATTGGGTTGATAAATTATCTGGTTGTTCAATTAGATAATTGTAAACAAGATTTTCAAGATTATTTTATGATTGGTTTTTAACGGGTTTAATTAGCTACCGCTTATTTCATTATGAGTTTTCTAGTGAAATATGTGTTATTGAACTAGAGGGTTTCCCGTGTTCAATTGGGTAATTAAATTTATTAATCTCCCTTGGGTCTAATTAATTAATTTGGGCTAAGAAAGTTTACTCCTTGCAATTCCTAAGTTGTCCCCTTCGTCATCATAACTGAACTAGACCTTTATTATTTTATTTGCATTTAATCAATCTTTTTATTAGATTTTAATTATTTTCTCATAAGAAAACCCCCCAAAAATTGCATTCAACTCATATAGATTAGTCTCATTCTTATATAGGTTTAAGAGTCAATTGCATTATTACATTTAGTTAGTTAATTGCATATAGGTAGTAGTATTTTGCATTCTAGTTTAGGTCCGTTTACATTCTACTGCATTTTTTATCACTTGAAAATTAGTCCTAAAGAAAACCCACAGCTTGCTCCTTGGGAGAATGACCTAGGTTGACCCTAAACTGCATAATTAATTAGGTCCTAGTTTAATTGATCACTTTAACGACAAAAGTACCATCGATCAGGGTCCAAGGAACATGTTTACATATCTGGGCCTTTTTTTTTGGAACATTTTTTTAGCCCAAAGAAGCTTTTTTGTCAAGAACATTTTTTTGGCCCAGAACAGTTTTTTTTATGCATTTTTTTTATAATTCTTGCTCTAAAAGTTTTTTTTATGCGTTTTTTTTGTTACCACACACAAACATAAATAGAAGGAATGAATGGGTATGATAAAAAACATGCATTAATGAAAATTATAAATATTAAGTCAGTTTAATTTTTGCATCATTGTCAATATAGTCAAGTGAAAACCTTAAAAAAATTGCATAAAGACACTTATAAAACCTCTGTTCAAACAAGTTATCCATTATGCTTAAATCAAAAACTAGCATAACAATTTCTGAAGATCAAGACATCATAACTAAAACAGACACTATCATAACTAAATCAAATTTGATGACTTGAAACATAAAAAATTCAAGTAAGAGTTCATCAGTTGAGTATTAATATTCACTGCTCAGATCCGCCTCCTGCTACTGCATCTTCCTTTACAAAATGAAAGAAGATAAATCATAATAAATACGAAAATAGAAATGAAATATTAATAACTGAAAATAGAAAATGCAAATTAATATACCGATAACAATAGCTTCAGTCTCATCAAAATTATCTCAATCAAAGTCATTGACGTTAGGTGGTTTCACTGATATCCAATTTTGTGCATATATGAGTGCCTCAGCCATCTTTGAGGATAAAGAGCTCCTGAATGCATCTAATACTCGACCCCTGGTGCTAAAAGCTGCTTTTGAAGAGACAATAGAGACTGGAACAACTAATATATCACGTGCAATCAAGCTTAATACTTTATATTTACAAGCATTGCATTTCCACCATGCCAAGAGGTCGAATTTTGAATCACGATAACCAACCAATTCAACTCGAAGGTATTCATCCACTTCTGAAATTTTCTCAACATTGCTCTCTACATCTGCCTGGGCCAAGAACTTTTGGAATGTAGCATCACTAGATGCCAAAGGCGCTTCAAGTTCTAACTCAACATGATCCCCTTACTGCGATGTTGGTTGGGAAGAAGATTCACCAACATGAACAGTAGCTAAATAGTGGTCATATAAACGATACAATAAACTTGTAATCTTCCTCAACATAGCTTCGCACTTTGTTGGTTCATGAAAAAGGTCAGCGAAAGCAACTTTGACATATGTCAATTTATATCTAGGGTCTAGTATCACAGCCACAACCAATAAAGGATTCATTTTCTCAGCTGACCCCCAGTATTTGTTAAACTTTGATAGCATTCTTCTTAACATGTGATCCAACAGAGAGTTGGAGCTACTTGCATTTGATTCAAGGCTTGTCTGAATTGAAACTATGTGTTGGAAACAAGTGTTACTTGTAACATAGTTTGACCCAGAAAAGTTCAATGTCATGTTGTAAAACAATTTTAGAAAGCCAAGAAACTCATTTGCAGTGCTCCAATCATATGCATTAGGAGGCAAAATTGTATGTTCAACAATCCTTCTTGTAGTTGTATCATCCAATACATCATCAACACCTTCACGAGCATCAATTAAGATAAAAGTGTCTCGACTGGAATCTACGTTCTTCTTCTTGAAGTATTGTTTGTATTCTTTATCCTCCTCTTCCATCCGAATAAAGACTTTGACAAACTTAACAGCGCTCTCAAGCATAAGTTATGTTGAGTTCCACCTAATGACATAATAGAAATGAAAAACAATTAAACATCAATACATTATCATATCAAAGCTCATTTAAACAAATTATTAAAAAAATTACCTCGTGGGACAATCCAAGGTAAGAAGGCTTTTTGATTCAACTCGTTCTCTTTCAACCAACATTATGAACTTACGCTTCCTTGATGGAAAGATTTAACATATTTTACTGCATGTCGGATGAGCTCAATAGACTTTTTAATTTCTTTTAGACCTTCAGAAACAACCAAGTTCAATATGTGAGCAACACACTGCATTTGCAAAAATTCCCCATCACATACCATTGCAAAACCATCCCAACTCTTGAAACGCTTTTTTAGGATTGTAATTGGAGAATCATTTTCAGAAGCGTTGTCAACTGTAATCGTATACACTTTGTCAATACCCCATTGAAATAAGCAATCCTCAATTTATTTGGCAATTGACTCACCTCTATGATCTTTAATCTCACAAAAATTCAGAATGTGTTTTTGCAAAATCCAATCATCATCAACCCAATGTGCAGTCAAACACATGTAGTTATTATTTTGCATATATGTCCAACAATCGATTGTGAAAGACACACAGACTTTAGAAGTCTTGAAATATTTTGTCAAGATATTTGCTTGTTCTTTATATATGTCATAGCAATCTCTAGCAGCTATCCATCTTGATGACATTTTAAATTTAGGTTGAAACTCTTGCAAAAGTTTTGTCAACACCTCATTTTCCATAGCTCGGAAAGACACCTCATCCTTTATGATGTACTTAGCAACAACCTTTCTACCTTGCTCTTGACTGAATAAGTGATGAGTTAGTGTTTGATTTGTCATAGCCGAGAATAAGCTTTGACCTTGCTTGCTTTGTTGGGATTGTTTGGACACTTGTTAAAATGTCTCCATAATTGCTTAGTGCCATCATTTGAAGGATGACTTGCAAAATTTGCTGGACAATAGTTGCACTTTGACTTATGTTTCCCTTTAGTTTATGCCAGTGGAACCATGTAAAATGGTTCAATATACTAGATGACTCTTTTTTTTTTTTTTAGGTTGGGAATCATTAGCTTGCCCCTCATTCGTCATCTCATTCTCAACATGAGCATCGATACGTTGTACTGTTGGGACTACATCTTCGTTAGTAGCTTCCCCTGTCACACTTGGAGCTTGCCCTTGCACATTAGCTAGTATATGCGCCATGCTAATTTCAAGATAAAAACACATAATAAGATAAAATATGGTTTATGTGCCATATAGACTAGCAATCAATAAATTTTAAATTGGATAACAAAAGTAAATATAAATTTAAAATCAGAGAGGAATCAAATGGTAGTCTCCAAATGGTAATCTAAAATCTAAATTCCAAATGGTCATGGCCAGCGACTATCAACCAAGAGGAATAATGAGTAAAAATCAGAGAGTGAGCAAATGGTAGTCTCCAAATGGTAATCTAAAATCTGAACGGATAATCAGATGAACAAGAAACTATCAAAGTCGCACGTGTTGCTTCATATCTAGATGAAATCAACCCATGATGATATAACGATATTTTTATTTATCTAATTTTATGTCTGTATGAAATATGATGTAATGATTATAAGAAGAAAAAAAGCACTCCTCTTATCATTTTAATTGAAGACAAATTACAATGCAGGTATATAAGAAGAAAAAAAGCACTTCCTCTCATCACTGAGGTAGGAAGGCAACAAAAGATAGAGCCGTGTAATCCTGATACAAACAAAAGATGGGAGAATAATTAACTTTCGTATTTGTCATTGTTAGAACTTTCATATTCATTCCCCAGCATTAAACTCAACCCTTTAACATTTGGTAAATAAAAACAAAAAAATTAACCTTATCTATTAAACAATAAAAGAAAAAACTGTGGGACTGTGGGACTCGCTTACATACATACTTTGTTCTAATGTTCTATTCACAAATACATCACACAACACACCATTAACTATGGCCTGTGGGACCGTGGGACTAGATCTTTAAAAAAACTCTGTTTCACATTAACTATGGGACCGTGGGACTATCTTTTTTTATGCACATAGCAAACACACGACACACCATTAATTAAATATACTCTGTTCAGCAGTTGGCACTTGGCAGACTCGGCAACATTAAATAATACACACATAGACACAACTTTTCACAAACACATACAAGTGGGGCCGAGAGTGAGCGGTCGATGAGGCCTGAGGAATCAAGAAGCAAGAAAACTTATAAAGTTATAATCATGAAATTTCATTCAGCTTCAGACAAGAAGGAAGCAAGAAGACTTACTAGGTGAGGCCGAGAGTGAGAGATCGGTGAGGGCGAGAGGGAGGGGGAGACGTCGAGATGTGGCCTTTGAGAGAGCTTACTTCTATTCTGCCTTTGCGACAGCGGTGAGGGCGAGAGGCAAGCAACGACGAGGGTTTGAGAGAGCTTGCTTGAGTTGCTTCTATTCTGCCTTTGCCTCTGCGTTCGAATCATACGTTCTCCTGAGTGAAGGTGAATAGTTTATTGGGGCTGACTGTTGGGTTGAGTTGAGGCTTGACGCTTAAGGAGTTGAGGGATAAAAAAAAATAAAAACACTAAACGGGTCACAAGTGCCCCAACCCTCAACCCATGACCTACTCGTATAATGGAAACGGGTACGGGGTAGGCTCATACTCGTGACGAGCCCAATTTGGGCGGGTTTAATCCGGGGAAATATCTGTGGGGTGCGGGCGGTTGGGCGGGTAGCGGTCACTTGCTCAACCCTAATCGCCATCTGTCCCTTCGTTTTACTCGTTAAATCTCAACTCTTAGAACTATCGTCTTTTGAACCTTCCAACCACTCCCTCCCCTCTCATGCTCGAGCCTCCGGTAGGTCCTTCTTGTTGGGCATGACAAGTCATAAGGTCCCTTAAACTCTGCCACTACAGCTCGATTCCTCCATCAAGTAGGAACCCATCAAAGACGGATCTCGGGTCAAGCTTAATACCCGTTATGGCAACTACCTCTTGTGCAATCTCGATCTCTAAGCTTGATTGGCTCCTAAAGCCTCACTGATAGATACATCTTCCTCTAAAAGGAAGTCCATTATAAATCGTGATGTCTAGAGGGAATGATGATGGCTTCACAAAGGGGCTTGGACTTGGGAACGAAGATGTTAGCTTCAAGTTGTTGATAGGTATCCTCCACTACTACTTTCATGAAGTATGGTGTCGTATTAGTGACATCTGATGGTGGCGTGTACTTGTTGGGATTAGAATCAAAATTAACATCTTTTTCAAGCTTTTATGTCTCCTAATTATTTGTAAGAGTCACCATCCCATCTTTGATTTGTTCTTTTGTATGTGTCTTCTTTGAGCGTCGTCTTTCATGGAGACGTGTCCTAACTCTCTATTTTTTTAAAAAAAAATTTTTCACCATCTTCATATTGTTTTGTGAAGTGTGAGGTTGATTGTGAAACCATTGTTGTTCTTGGTCTTTACCGTTACTGGAAAGGTTGCTGACAAGCCATTGTGTTCATCTCTTTACACAAGTGTGTGGATTTCATTTGCTTATGTGGTGGAGGGGTTTTAGTGGGATAACAAACCAATTGTTCCTTTTTTTTTGTGGTTGATATGTTTCTGGCTTTTTGATTTGCTTGCACTCTAATATGTTTACAGCTTGAGGAAGACGATGAGTTGGGTTACTGAGAGCCACATCAGAGTGCCATGTAGGAGTTTCCGCAAAACAAAATGAGCAAACTTAACCTCTTTTAATTCAAGGCAACTTTACTACATTGTATGACTTCCAGGGTAACATTGAGATAAGAAAAACTTTTAGGACAACATTGCTCTTAAACTTATACTTTCGGAGGCGAATTCGCTACTTAACCATGAATATAAAGGTATGTATTATTTCTTAAAAAAATAATTTATTTTTTAAAATAATAAATTTCACCTACAATTTTGCCCAGGAAGATTTCACCAAGGGGGTAGTTTTGCCTCGAAAATCTATGTATTATCTACTTTATTTTTTAAAAGTTAAATTTAAGCTTTTCAAGATAAATATGCACATTAGCAAAAATGATATGGATGACACATGGACTGTTAGCTGTTATATTTGATTAAATAATAGTCAAAATTAATTGAACTAATGGCCATGACAAAATCGCCACATTTCTAGCACTTTTGGGGTGAAGCTTCCCCTAAAAATACTTTTAGGATAAAATTTCTCCACGGTGAAAATTTTTAGAACAAAATTTACCCTTAACATGTATTAAGACAGTTTTAGTAATAAATTGAAAAATATATCCAATTGTTAGAAAAAGTAAAGTAGACCCTTAATTTAAAAATAAAAAAACATAAGAAGTGGTTAGAAATAATGGAATTTTGGGGTCGATAGAAACATAATTACAGAGACCCTAGTCAGTCGTCGCCCCCATCTCCCCACGTCTCCTCATTGACTTTTTTCTATTTGACACTGACTCTCTATATATCCGAATATTCTTAATAAACTCGTATATTTAAAGTAATCGGTAATTTAAATTTTGGCACATGTCATGTCCACTTTATCTCTTTTTCTCTCGTCACAGTGAACAGTGACTTAATGGTAGGATGTAACTTTTGCTTAAAAATGGTAACTACATATGTATTTTTGCTAAAAAAAAAACAGGTGGTGGTGGGCGCTCCTAGATAAAAAGCTCATGTGTATTTTTGCACCTTAACCCAATAATAAATTTTAAAGTAGGATTCATGAATTTTTATTATATATGCAAGAGTAGACTTGTGATTTATTAACTTAAAACATGAATCAAGCAATAAATTGAATAATAATTTAAAAAAAATTCAGAGTCAACAAAAGAAAAGAAACTCAAATAACATTTTTAGTATGAAAAACTAAGGCGTAGAAAAAATTGAGGAAATAAGAAAACATGAGATAAAAACAAACAAGAACGGGTAGGACAATAATAATATTCGCAGTTAATTATTAATTCTGAATGGGATATGAAAAATATCTTATTAGGCGATTTCTGCTTGGTGTCGCTTTTCTGGACTGAGAAAAGTCAGAGCATCACACGTCAGCAAGGATTCACGTTTGTAGCCGCCACCACGCGTGTGCCCACCACAGCCAGAGCGCGTGGATTTATCTACAAGAGCTCAATAATTTTAAGGAATCGGTTAAAATTAATTAAAAATAATAAATATATTTAAAATACACCATTATTTATATAAAGGGACAAATAAGATAGGAAAATAAAGTGATTAATATAATAAAATTTTTAATTAATGTAATAAATACAATTAACAAGAGGCAAAAATGAAAAGAATTCAGTAATGGTTCAAACAACTTTTTTCAAATTTTTATAAAAAAGATCCAGACAATTCAAATTTTGAGCTCTTAAAAAAAGGACACTAGGAAACAATTTTTTTCAGACACATTAATTTTGTCTCCCTTAAGAAAAAGACTTATAAAACCATAATTTTATTATTTCCCAAACATGCATTTTTATTTATATAGGGCCGAGGGAGTATAAAGTTACTCTTAGGCCCCATTTGGTTCATTGAAAATCAACGATAGGAAATGAAAAATGAGCATTTTCAGTTGGCAGTTGTCGTTTGATTCACATTTTATTGAGATAATATTTTTCCAACGGTGGGGTATTTTCCCTTATACATGGGAAAATGGGTTTCCACCTATTTTGGTGGGAACCCATTTTTCGACTGAGGAAGGAGACCAACTTACCTTTTTCAGTGTGGTCGTTGTCTCTGTTTCTCTTGCTTGATCGTTTTTTACTTCCTTTTTTTCTTTTACTGAACAAAGTGATCTATGGCTTCCAATGCGACCGTGACCTTCCATTTACCCCTACCAAATGAAGATTTTGATAATGATATTGATGAGGGGTACAACCCCTATTGGTGAGACTAAAGAGGCGGAAGAGAGAGAGAGAGATAGAAAGAGGTGGTGATGAAGAAGAAGGAAGGAAAAGGTGACCACACTGAAAATTTGAGTATGCACTTTAAGTGTCTCGTGTATAGTTTAAAATATTATTTTATCTTTAAAGGAAAAATGATATTTTACCTCATTTTCCTACCTTATTTTCTTCTAGCCAAATAAAATTTTTTTTATTAACACATTGCTTTTTTAGTACGAACCAAACTTATCGAGACAAAATATTTTCCTTTTCATTCCATTCCATTTTTTTTTTATTTTCATTTCTTCCTATTCCTACTTTTTTTTTTTTCAATCCAAACGGGCTTGGAGAGTATTAGGTTAGTCTTCCCACTTGGTTTACCTTTTCTAGAATCCCATATATTTTCTCCGACCAAAAAAAAATCCCATATATTATCATTATATTGCTGTCTCTTACGAACCGCGCGTGGTTATACGCATCCAGTCGTTAACGCCTGATTACACCTAACCCAACCAGCCGCCAGAAAATGAGAGAGAAATTAAAAGAAGAGTTATTAGAGTTTTGACCATCCATCCATTCATTCATGGTGATCGTCTTTTTCTTTCTTCCTTCCTTCTTCATATCGTCTTCCTCACTCCACTCTGCTTCTCGTCTCTCTTCCCTCTTATCTCATCTTCCCCTGAAAACCCTAATGCATAGCAAGAAGCTTTAACACACAACAGGGTGTGACCAAAAAAAAAAACGAGACATGAAGATCTCCGTGGTTCTTCTCTTTCTCTTCTTCTCCATATTTCTTACTCTCAGCTCTGCAGTTCCTTCGTCTTCTTCACCCTCTGTTAAGAATTCCACCTGCCCTGTGGATCTGGACTATGTGCGGAGAATTCCATGGAACTCCTCCGTATGCCAAAACTTTCATCCTTTGGATTCCGTAGACGACACTCGAGGAACCCATTGTTGCGGAACTTTACTATCCCTAATTGGCATAGGGTTTGCTCGGCATCTCAAAGAAACCTCCATGTTTAACCTCCAAGATCTTCGAACCTCCAATTCTTGCCTCCGTGACTTCCAATCCAAGCTCTCTTCCCTCTCTCTCCCCGATTACCTAACCTCGGTTTGTTTCGACCCGCTTCAATTTGTGGTTAGTCATGACGTCTGCGCGAAAATTCAAAGGATTCCTGATTGGATCGCGAAGCTCGGACAAACGACGCCGCTTAATCAGGCATGCAAACCGGACCTGACTGATCTTACCCTATGTGGTGCGTGCCTGGCGGCGGGGTTTCAGGTTCAGCAGGAACTCACAGACATTGATGGTAACCCTTCCCACGGTACAAATTGTTTTCGCTTTGTTATTTTGTATGCCGCTGGTATCGTGAATGAGCTTGGTCCAGAGAGTAATGGTGCTGTGACATGCATTTTTGGCATGTCGGTTTATCCAACTGTGGATTCTAGTGGAAATGGTCGCCATCAAGCTCTTGTGTTTGGGTTAACCGGAGCTGCGGTTGGGTTGTTGGCCATGTTCGTTTTGTTGGGTCTGTATCTATGGTATGATAGGAGGTGGAGGAGGGGAAAACATGAGAGTTTTGGGTTTGATGTTGATCCTGAAGAGCAGGGATCCAGGCGTAGAATGAGGCCGAATACTGGATCAATCTGGTTTAAGATTGAGGAGCTTGAGAAGGCTACTAATGGTTTTTCATCTAAAAATTTCATAGGAAGAGGTGGATTTGGGATGGTTTACAAGGGAACTTTGGCTGATGGATCTGTGGTCGCAGTTAAAAGGATTTTGGAATCTGATTATCAAGGGGATGCTGAGTTCTGCAATGAAGTAGAGATTATTAGTAATCTGAAGCACCGTAATCTGGTACCACTTAGAGGGTGTTGTGTGGTGGACGAGGGTGAGAATTATGAGGAAAGGGGTCAAAGATATCTTGTTTATGACTACATGCCAAATGGTAATCTCGAAGACCATCTTTTCTCATCATCAGTGGGCAATCAAAATGAGAAGAGATCATTGACTTGGCCACAGAGAAAAAGCATAATCTTGGATGTAGCAAATGGATTGGCTTACTTGCATTATGGAGTTAAGCCTTCGATTTATCACAGAGACATCAAGGCCACCAATATACTACTCGGCGCAGATATGAGGGCGAGAGTGGCAGATTTTGGGCTTGCTAAGCAGAGCAGGGAAGGTCAGTCTCATCTCACTACTAGAGTTGCTGGAACTCATGGATATCTAGCCCCAGAGTATGCGCTATACGGTCAGCTTACTGAGAAAAGTGATGTCTATAGCTTTGGTGTGGTTGTTTTGGAGATAATGTGTGGGAGAAAAGCTCTTGACTTGTCTTCATCAGGATCTCCAAGGGCATTCTTGATCACAGATTGGGCGTGGTCCTTGGTTAAATCTGGGAACATAGACGAGGCTTTAGACGCTTCCCTTTTAAAAGATGGCGATTGTCCTAGTTCAAATCCTAAGAGCATAATGGAAAGGTTTTTGCTTGTGGGGATTCTGTGTTCTCACGTGATGGTTGCTTTGAGGCCAACGATTTCTGAAGCTTTGAAGATGTTGGAAGGTGATGTCGAAGTCCCAGAAATCCCAGACCGGCCTTTGCCTCTTGGGCATCCTTCATTTTACAATGATGGTAACAATACTTTTAGCATATCTCCAGTATTAAGCGGCCCAAAATTGCATAGTGGAGACATGCTCAGGTAATGAACACGGCCAACTCAATCATTCCTTACACATATGAAGCTGAGAGCTTTTTTCACTAAAGGGCTTGATTCAAGTTTAACTGAATCTTGCTGATAAAAAAATGACTTTCATATCCTGATGAGTTTTATGGGATAGTTGAATTTCATATCACCAATTGCTGTCAACATCTCAAGAACTGTAGCTTGCGATGCGAATGGTTATATTCTAAAGTGTGGAAAAACTTAGCAAGCAGGGCATGATTTGAACCGGTGTCTCATCACATCAACTATCAAAGAAACTATAATTCAATAGAGTTGTTGAGAATAAGTCTGAGATATAATAGGTCTTAGATTGGCTAGTTATTTGATACAGAGTTATGCAATTTTCTTGTATTTCTTGGTTTTATTTAGGCTTTTTGTATATAAAGGGAAATGTAAATCCAAGTGCAATTGAAGTGCTAGTGTTGTTTTTACAAGATGAATAGAGTGGACTGTTTTATTTTTACCTGTTCCTTGTTCCTCAGCAAACTGTCATGTTCAATATCTCTTTCTTATTTCATATTGAAAATCAGTAGCTATTTCAGCATTTGATAAATTTGAAAGGCTGATGGCTATGCTTAAAACAGGTTCATGGCTCAAGGGAAATAGTTGTTCACTTCAGAAGGATCCGAGGCACAAGATCAAGATTCCAAAATTATTTTTTCCCTCTTCTTTTTGTCTTTTCATGTGTCAGCCATAAACAAAAAGGTCGAGCTTTTTTTTTTTGTCTCAGGTTCTTTAGATCCATTCTAACTTCTCTTTAGAGGGTAGTTTAGAGTCTTTAGATAGCTTTCTACAGGCTTGTAAATACTTCTCATGGAGCATATAGAAGACTTTTTGTTATATATGCTCTTTAAGTCTTTAGATTTGAGGGTTTTTTCTGTAGGAAATCATTGCAACTTTTCTTTAAGGATTTGTTTGAGAGTTTCATTTTAGAGGGAAAGGAAAGGAAAGGAAAAGTTTTGGTAGTCCCTCCCCTTATTTGAGAGTTTTAAAAATAGGGTTAAGGTGCAAAAATACACATATATTTTACCTTCAAGAGCGCCCAGCACCATATGTTTTTTTTTTTTTGTGTAAAAATACACACGCCGTTAAGTTTTAGGATCAAAAATACCACTTCCGTTAGTTGACCGTTAACTAACCGTTAACCATGGTGAATTACCTTTTTGCCCTTAGTTTAAAATAATTAAAAAAGAAAAGGGTTAAGGGCAAAAGAGTAATTTCACCATGGTTAACGGTCAGTTAACGGTCAACTAACGGAAGTGGTATTTTTGCTCCTAAAACCTAACGGCGTGTGTATTTTTGCACAAAAAAAAAACATATGGTGCTGGACACTCCTGGAAGTAAAACATATGTGTATTTTTGCACCTTAATCCTTAAAAATAAGAGGGGAGGAAATTAGGGATTTTTACAAATCCCCAAAATCCTCATTCTTCAAAAAAATAAAGTTCCCCAAATATTAGGGGTTTTAAGAAGGAAAATAGATTAATTATTTTTTTATCCTCGTTCAAATAAAACACTCTCATTATTTCTAGTTTCTTTTTTCTTTTCTACTGCTAGAATGCATACAAAAATATTTTTTAGAGAGACAAATATTTTTGAGGGAAAAATATTTTTAGAGAGAAAATACTTTTTGTAGGGGAAAATATTTTTAGAGAGAGAAAATATTTTTTAAATTTATTTGTAAAGTATAATAATTATATTAATTTTTAAAGAAAATGTCAAAATGGTAAAAATGACTCATTAATCTTTTATCTTCCTCTCTTACTATTTTTTTAACTCCCAAACAAGGGGAGAAATTATCTTCCATTTCCCTTCTTTCGCCTTCCCTTCAAACTCCCTACATCTCTTTCCTTTCCTTCTCCTCCAAACTCCTAAACAAAGCCTAAATTTTTTTGTTGAGTTCTTCTCCTTGCTTTTAAGACACATCTGAAGGAAACAGATTTTTATTGGGAAAAGATATAATATTCTTTTATCCATACGGTCTACCCAGAAACGTACCAAACCAAAAAATGTTATTACGTGTTGCAATTGGATAATTAAAAAAAAAATGAAGGGATGTTGATATAATGATTAAAAAAAATTACATAACAAAAATGCTAATCCACAATGATAAACATATGTTGTTACGAATTAATACAATATGTAACATGTAATAATATCATCCAACTACACAAAAGATTGCTCCATCACATATTTTTAAGCTTTTACTTTTTTTTCATTTAATTTTGTATTTGGTAATAATATATATCATATTAATTAACAAAGGTTGGATCTAGTGGAAGAAACTAATCCCTTACAACATGGTGAACCTAGGTTTGAATCCCCGTTGGGAGATGTGCCCACATCTAGTGTCTGACAGTGCCTCAAATCGAATTTTCTCTAATAGGAAAATATTTGTGCCTAAATGGGGGAAAAATACAAAACAAAACAAAGAATGCCCATTTTAGTGTGTGATTGGCTTTCAGCTTTCAAAACCCAATTTCCGTTTGCAAAACGAAGTTTTTTAAAAGCAAATTTTGTTCCCATTTATAAAAGTCGTTTTTAGGTTAATATTCTATTTTAGTAAATAAACAAATATCAAAGTCAAAACTAATTTTTTAGAGAGACAGTTTGGACATTCTAATTGGTGGTTGATTATAAACGAACCGGCTAAGTGTTGACTTAGATTAGGAGTTAACTTTGATAAGACACATGACCTTAATTAAAACACTTCATAGTATATGTTTGAATTAGGGATATAAACTATTTTTCTAACTAGATTTACGGTATATAAGGTAAGTATGTAAAATGAGTATTATCTCAACTTACGTAAATGTAAATAGGTTGGGACTGTGATTCAGAGTCTTTGCAATATTCAAATTGAGATAATGATTTAAGGGTCATTAGTCTTTCATGGTTGAATCAAGGTTGACTCAATCATGATTGAAATAATACAATTTAATTAAAACACTTCATAGTATATGTTTGAATTAGGGATATAAACTATTTTTCTAACGTGATTTATGGTATATAAGGTAAATACATAAAATAAGTATTGTCTCAACTTACGTAAATGTAAATAGGTTGGGACTATGATTCAGAGTCTCTGCAATATTCAGATTGAGATAATGATTTAAGGGTCATTAGTCTCTTATGGTTGAATCAAGGTTGACTCAATCATAATTGAAATAATATAATTTAATTAAAAAGTATAAAAAATTCACGCATAACCATAAAAAGAATATTTCTCACGGTTCTAAATATAAGATTCAATTAATTTTTTAGAAGAGATTAATAAAACTAAATAAATTACTTATTCATAGTATATTTTACATATCATTAGATTATCTATCAATTTATAAGTAAGATAAATTAGTTTCAAGAAAAATAATGAAAATAAATATTTCAAAATAATTTATTTAGCTTCCTTAATCTCTTAAAAAAAAACAAGAGAGAGAGAGTAAACAGGGCCTTATTTTAGCATCGGAGGTCATATTATTTAAATGAAAAGGGGATCAATTCATATATAAATTTTTTCCCACCTTGCTCAAAAGATACTTGCATTAATAAACTTCACAATGTAGCAATACATAGAGGGAAACAAATATAATGAGAAATACAAGGCAGAAATAACCTCACATAAAGCAACATATACAAACTGAAGTAACAAGCCTACATGAAACACAAAAAAGAAAAAAAGAAACAACTAGCTCCCATCCATTGTAAGCTTGGTGGGTAAAGAAATATCCACGTCATCAGCACTAGTCTCTTAAGCCTCCAAAATTTTATACGTAAATGGAGCACATATCCACAAATCAGAGGTACTAAAGCACAAACTTAACCAACTATTACTTTTATTTAGTCAAATTAACGTCGGCTGAAAATATAAAATCAAAAATTTGTTTTTAATTATATATATATATATATATGCAGTAAAGTTATTGGAATGATGTGAGCAGATTTCATTAAAGAAGGAAATAATGCAGATCTTAAAGTCTACAAAAAGCCACATAGACAGCACCAATGGTCTATGCCTTTACTTTGTGTAAGCTCCATAATTATTTCTCCGATTTTAATAATGCAACTTTCTCATCATCCAATCCATTATCCTTCTTAAATAATTGGACCGACCTCCATCACAATGCACCAAGAAGTAGTACTGTGCCTTTTATGACTATAATATTATATTTGGTAATTATATACTCCCTGTAATCTTTATTATAAGGTATCAATTAGAAAGTATATTTGGTCTTTTTTATAAGACACTTATTTGTTTTTAACGAGCATTAATTGTTTTTTTTTTCATATATTCCATAATTAATAAGAGTAGTGACTGAGAGTAATAATTAATATAATATTAGAGCTTCGTATAATTAGTAAAGATAATATTGGAAATTACTTAAATTATATAACAACTTTATTAATTTTAACTGTTTTTATTAATTTATGAGATCTATTAGTTAATGTCTTATAATAAGGATCATAGGGGATAATCAGATTGCATGTAGGGGAATGGCTTTTAAGTCCAAATTAAAAGAAATAATAGCAAAAAAAGTTATCATCGACAAGTAAACATGGGGAATTAATATCAGAAATAACATGTTATGGATGTATCACATCCACATTTTATACTGATATAATAATAGAGATGGGCTAATGCCCCCAATCATACCCAAAAAACAAAACAAAACAAAAAAAAAGAAAGAAACGTGCATGAATTTATTTCTTTATGTGAAATGACAAAAGAAATTCACACTCACCTGTTCACTTTTACGGTTTTGCCATCAACATATGCTTTTATTAGTAGTTTATGTGTAGGGTCATTAATGAACTTCAAGCTAATTAAGTGTGCTGAAAAATCTGTTGATTGATAAACATAAGCACACGAAAGATATAGGATTTTATTTTTTATTTTTTTACTACCTCCGGTCTTAATTATAAGATAAAGTTGACTTTTTTGGAGGGATTAAGGAAGTTAAATAAGTTACTTAATCATTTTTATATTTTGTGTAGTCTTGGATTATATATTAGTTTATCAGTTAAACTAATTAGTTTGAAGAAAAAAAATAAAAATACTCTAAACACTACTAGAAAACATGAAATTTGCGACGGAATTTGCGATGGAATTGTATTTTGTTGCAAAATTGCGATAGAAAAGTTCAACCGTCGCAAGATAGCAATTTTTGCGGTGGAATTGGATATTCCGCCACAATTTGGGGCGGAACCTATTCGGCCGCCGCAAAATGCGGTGGAAACTTCATAACCGCCGCAAACTACAGCGGAGCCGCAGTTTTTTTGCTGCGGAAAACCTGTTTCCGCCGAAAATTTGCGGCGGACAAGTATGTTCCGCCGCAAAGTTGCGACGGAACCTATGGGTTCCGTCGCAAATTTTGTTAAAAGCAACCTCCCCCCCCCCCATTTTCATTTCACCGATCTCTTACTCCGTCTTGCTCTTCCTTCTTCCTCTCTGCGTTTCCATCGTGCGTCGTTCAATCTAACCTCCAGTTCAAGCACCTCGGTGAGCCGTCCTTGCTCTTCTTTCTCCACTTTAAGATACCCTTCAAGAGGTATGCATTCTTTCTCTTCTCCTCCTTGACAAACTGCTCTTATTTCTTGAATTTTTTGAAGCCGACAGTACATATGCGTTTTTTTGTTTGTGTGGATCTGGATGATATAGCTTTATGGACTACTTTATATGCTGATTCCTTGTTTTAATATTGAAAATATATTCTTTTATTGTTAAATGAAAAATGCGAATATGTGTTAAAATTTGGTATATAAAATTTAAATTGTTATAGTGATATGGAGAATATTTAAGGTAATTGTTGATTTAAGTGGACTTTGTTTGTGGGTTATTCTTTTTTTTTTTTATTGTTATATGTGTAACCATTGTGAGTGAAGCTAATAGAGGCACTCAATAAGATTGATAGAAATATGTAATTTAGCCTATATTATTACTCAATACTAGTTAAGTAATTAACATTATTTTAATATAAATTATAAATAATAAATATTGTAAATACAACTATGTAAAATTAAATATAAATTAATGAGTAATATTATATTTAATATAAGAAATTCATATATTTATAATTTTTTGAAAAATAAATAAATAACTTATACAATAAATTTATTTTATGTCGTATATATAAGTTAATTTAGATAATATAAACTAAATATACGTTAGAATATATTTAAAAAATTTAAGAATTACGTTAGAATAAATAATATATATATATTTAATTTTTTAATTTATGTATAATATATTTAAGAATTACATTTTGTGTTAATTGTTACTAGATATTATTAAAAGATATATACATAAAATATATACATAATATATATTTACATTAAATTAATTGTTACTAGATATATAATTATAACAACAATAAAAAAATTATTGGAGTTTGTATATATTTACATGTTGTGTCTTTAATTTACTAATGAAATAATTTTACCATAAAATATATTTAACAATATTTACATATTAGTAAAATTATTCCATTAGTAAACAAAAAGTTGTAAAGTTACAAAGTCTCAGGTCACAACTTTATGTCTTTTATATCTTTATTTATTGCCTCTAAAAAGATAATTATAAGATTGCGTACATATTAAGAATGGGCCTGCAGTCAACAGGTAGTTTTAAAGTATAAAAAAAATAAATATGTTATCTATCACTTAGTTTTAATATGCAGGTATTCAGTGTCAAATTTTCAACTTAGTTTTAATATATAAAAAAATAATTCATTTAGTTCATAAAAATTTAATGCTTATGTTATCTATTACTTTATATTATAATTATTTGTAGATATAATTTGTAAGTTTGACACAAATAAGAGTAAAAAAATTATGGAGAGAATTAGTTAAGTGGCCAGTTGTATTTGTCACTTAGGTTAGTAGTTGAATTAATTAGTTAGTATTATTGTAAAGTATCCGTGTAGGGTTGGGTTGGGGAAGTATGGAAGGCAATCGTGATAGGAGTTGGATGTACAATCGTCTAACTTAGAAAAAACGACTTAGTCGAATATTCTTAGACGGTTTGGAAGAGTTCATCCAATTTGCTTTGGCGCACACAACTAATTCAAGTACCTCGATCAGTTGTCCGTGTGCGAGATGTAGGTGTTTGGAATTTCATGACGTAGGAACGGTCAGAATCCATTTGTGTAGAAAAGGATTCATGAGGGATTATGAATGTTGGGTGCATCACGGGGAAGTCCAACAGACACCAAGCGGTTATTACGGAGACAGTACTCATCGAGTCAACCTTAATCAATATCAGCAGTTGGTGATGGATGCGGCGGGACCGTCGATCGGCCAATATTTTGATCCTGTGACTCATGTTGGACCTTCATGCATGGAAGAGGAGACCGGTAT
Source organism: Acacia confusa (assembly GCA_037074495.1). Lineage (NCBI taxonomy): Eukaryota > Viridiplantae > Streptophyta > Magnoliopsida > Fabales > Fabaceae > Acacia > Acacia confusa. The sequence continues at coordinate 5,059,230 of CM073504.1, read as the reverse complement.
GCATAATCAACCATCACACATGGGAGAGGATCCTAATCCGGAGGCCCATAGGTTCTATCAAATGCTTCAAGATGTCCAACGTCCTTTATGGGAAGGTTGTGAACACATTGAAAATATTGAATATTCTTCGCTATCAGCTACCCTAGCAACATTAAGCTTGAAGACTGATCACCATATGAGCGAGAAGAATTACAATGAAATGATGCAGATCATGAGTAAGGTTGCTCCCAATGACAATAATTTGCCGAAAGATTTTTACCAAGCAAAGAAAAAGGTGAAAGAGCTCGGGCTTAGTTGTGAAAAAATCCATTGCTGCCCCAACGGATATATGCTCTATTACAAGGATGATGTTGAGTGGAGTACTTGTAAATTCTGTTCACATGATAGGTACAAGAAGATTAAAGGGAAAACAACCACTCAACCATTAAGCAAGATGTGGTACTTCCCCCTCGTGCCCAGACTTCAGAGATTGTATTCGTCAGAACAAACAGCTGCTCACATGAGATGGCACCGAGAGCATCATAGGGATGAAAAATTTGTCACGCATCCATCTGATGCCGAAGCTTGGCTGAAATATGACGAGGCGAATCTATCATTTGCAGCCGATCCCCGTAATGTCCGTCTTGGTTTATGCTCAGATGGGTTTGCTCCTTTCAACCAAACCAGTAGGGTTTATTCCAGTCGGCCTATGATTGTGACTCCGTACAACCTCCCACCATCCATGTGTATGAGAAGAGAGTTTTTTTTCCTCAACGCATTAATCCCTGGGCCATTCAACCCAAAAAAGAAAATAGATGTGTACCTCAGGCCTTTGATAGACGAGTTGAAGATGTTGTGGAGTGAGGGTGTTCTTACGTACGATGTATCATTGAGTCAGAATTTCATCCTGTGTGCTGCCTTAATGTGGACGATAAATGATTTCCCTGCATATGGGATGTTGAGCGGATGGAAAACGTCGGGGAAGCTTGCATGTCCGATATGTCTTGAATAGAACATGGGGTTTAGCCTGCCATACAGTCGCAAGGTATCTTGGTTTGACAGGCACCGGCGATTCCTACCCCTCGATCATCCGTTTAGGAGAAACAAAAAAGACTTCAGCAGGAATGTGGTTAAACGATCAGCTAAACCTCGTCGTTTAAGTAGGCAAGAAATATGGGAGAGGGTGAAGCACATTCAAAGTGTTGAAGAAGGAACTGCTTACAGTGAGCCTGAGGGATATGGCGTTCAACATCATTGGAACAAACGCAGCATCTTTTGGGAGCTACCATATTGGAAAGATGAATTGTTAAGACACAACCTCGATGTCATGCATATTGAGAGGAATGTGTTTTGTAATATTCTGTACACCGTCATGGACACCAAGGGTAAGACAAAGGATACAGTCAATGCAAGACTTGACATACAACAGATTTGCAGAAGGCCTTCTTTGCATTTGGTAGAGACTGCCATGGGTCGGATTTCCAAACCTAGGGCGCCGTACACCTTGAACAAAGAGCAGATTTTAGAATTGTTGCAATGGGTTAATAGTGTTCAACTACCGGACGGTTATGCATCAAACTTCTCAAAATGTGTGGACTTGAATGAGGCGAAGTTACGCGATATGAAGAGTCATGATTATCACGTTTTCTTTCAGAGATTATTGCCGTGGGCCTTCAAGGCATTACCGAAGCATGTATTAGATACTCTGACAGAGTTTTCCTTCTTCTTTACAACAATTTGTGCTTCTGAACTTAATGTCGACAAGTTACGGCAGTTGGAGGAGAGTGTGCCAAAAATGCTATGCAAGTTAGAGATGGTGTTTCCTCCTAGCTTCTTTGACTCAATGGAACATTTACCCGTTCACCTGGCGTACGAAGCAAGGGTAGGAGGTCCGCAACAATATAGGTGGATGTATCCGTTTGAAAGGTAATATATATTTGTTTTTGCTGTGATTAATTCAAACACACTGTGACATAGGTTATAAATACTCTCTAATTATCCGTTGTAGGTTTTTACGCAAACTGAAATATAAGATCAAAAATACAAGATACGTTGAAGGATCTATTGCAGAAGCGTATATGGTTGAAGAGACCACCAAATTTGCCTCATACTATTATCCCCCTGAAGTTATATCAAGATGGAGGGGGTACCTTGCAACGATGATGGCGGTGAAACGAGTGGTCAAATATCAATATTCAATTATCCTGGCCGGGTCATTCGAACAAATTGTAGGTCAACTCTGGAAGGAAGCGATAAGAAAGTAGTGGAGTGGTACATTCTAAACAACTGTGAAGAGGCCGTTCCGTACTTAAAGTAAGATTTCATCTTTTCAGTAACTGCTACGGTTTAAAGTATTAATTTCTTTCTTTTTGTTACAAATACTTCTCACAATGGGTCCAATCAATAAATCCTTTGATCTCGGATTCCGACCTCAATGAATTCATGAAGGATAAATTTCCTCATTGGTTACGAGACAACTTCACGCAAAAAACATGGAGTTCAGCTTATGCGTCAGCTCCCCATGATGTTGTATGGAGTTTAGCTTACGGGTCTGCAACAATTGTTACCAGGATCAAAAAATATGTAATCAATGGGTATCGGTTTGTAACTGTTGATGCTAACGGAAATACGGAAACTTGCAATTACGGTGTATGTTGTCGAGGTGGCCAAGTTGACGAGGTGGAGTGCGACTACTACGACAAGTTTATTGATATAATTCAGCTGGATTACAAGTGGGACAAGTCAGTGATTCTATTTAAATGTGAGTGGTTTGATAACAGTCCGCGTGGTACAAAGGTGAACAAATATGGAAATGTTGAGATCGAGTGGTCACAGAGATATGCAGTTAGTTATGACCCATTCATTCTTGCTTAATAGGCGGAACAAGTGTATTTTACATCATACCCTACATCCCGTCAAGAGTGGGTAGGAGTTATCAAAACCAAAGCACGAAATATTATACCTACTTCAAAAGAGTCAGAAACAAATGATGACATGACTGAACCCTTCCAAGCGGATGTGGAACATGTACTTGCCGTAAGTAATGTCGAGGATGATGTACCTTGCAATGTCTTTGATTCCACTGGAGACTTAGAGCTGATTCCTATGCAAATTGAGAATGCGGAATCAGACGATGAGGAACAAGTGGGTTACTCTACTACTGAATCTGAATTCGACGATTATAAGACGTCAGAGGAAGAACAGGAATCGTCCGATTGATTTAAGTTAGTTATTTATGACGATCTATTATATTTGATACTCCATTGCTTAGTCATTATTGTGTTAAGTAAATTTCTTATAATTATATATATTTTGACATCATGTTTATAAGTGTTCAGAAATGGAGCATCCAGGAGGCCATTCAGGTAGTGGATAAAGTAGAGGTAGCGGCCGAGCCCGTCCTATCAGAGGGGGTAGGCCGACATCATCTACCCCCATGTAGTCAGAGGGCTTAGCTCTTCCCCGGAGCTTTCGCCTCTTTATTTTTCATCTTCACCGCCTACTACCGACTCTGTTATGGGCGATATAGGTGAACCTTTCACTTATACATATCCACCACACCATCAGGCAAAGCAGGTTCAGTTTATGATTTCTGACTAAGTTACATATATTTTGTTAAAACATCTATGTTCTACATTTTCAATATACTTATTCTTTCAGTACACTGCATCGCCTCATAGCCAGGGCGGGCAAGCTAATTCCTCCAACGACCCAGTCTGGGGATCCATTGATCCTGCGACAGGGAAGATGTGGATCCGTCCTGTAGGGAGCACCGAGTAAGTCATGTAATGTTATGATTTTTTTACCTTTAGTTTGTATGCAACTATTTGCAACATTCTCTTTTTTTTTTTAGGTTTGATCCTTATAAGCCGGTGGCGGATTTCATGGCCGAGCAAATATTTCGTAATTTTGATCAACCTTGGGCCACATGGAAAGCGATTCCTCAGAGCCAGCGAGATGTTTGGTTCACTGAGTTATTGGTAAGTTATGTGATTTATGGTTATTAATTTTTTATTCTCATCAAAATGCAAACTGATTAACTACTTGTATAATTTAGAGCACTAATTGTTTAGTATTGTTTTTCAGGGAAAGTTTAGCTGTTTGCCCGAGCATCTCCAAAATTTAAAGAAGGCTTATAACTTCAAGGGAGGCAAGTGGCTGTCTGATAAATTATATAAATTGAGACATAAAAAGGGAAAAAAAACTTGGATTAAGCCTGAGGTCGCATGCCAGTTATTTGACAAGTGGGCGACCGACGAAAGATTTTTGAAGCAAAGTGAGCAAAATAAATTAAATAGGTCCCACATGGATGGACCGTCATATGCTGGCGGCAGCATTCCAGTTAGTGAGCATCGACGAAAGATTGTAAGTATACGCTATTTTCTACTTCAGCTTTCAATATTTTGTACTTAATCAATAATTAATGAATTATTATCATTTGTGTTTGCAGGCAGCGTCTGGGGAAGTTCCTGCAGATTTGATTCCTTGGACCACCTTTGAGCGGATCCATACCCAGCCGGTTGAGGGTCAAGGCAAGCGTTGGATTAAAGCCAAGTCCCAGCAATTCGCGGCGAGATATTAATTACATTTATTATTTGTTTCAAACAGTAACATCTTTCTTTCATTTTATATGCATTATTTGTGTTGTATGTTTGTGCTTGTAGGAGACCTATCAGCAGCTGACGAAGGAGAGAGACTCACAGATTCAGAGCGACCTGTCGTCCTCTTATTCTGATAACGAGAGTATCTTCCTTCAGGCTGCAGGCGGAATGGACAAGAAGGGGAGAGTCTTCGGGATGGGTGCTTCTGCCAGCCAACTGAAGTCGACTTTGAGGCGCTCAACCGGCAGTAGTAGAGGTGGTCCTGAAGGTAAACTTATACTTTTGCTATCAATCGCAAACCATTACTCTCTCATTCATTTAAATGAAGTAGGACAAATAAATTGACTTCATAATGTTGGTTTTGCAGAAAGTAATAGGGTAAAGGCGTTAGAACAGACGGTGAGGGAGCAAGGGCAAATGATTAGTGAGATGCGAGCACTTCTCCAGTCCCTATTGAAGGACAAAGGCATGGGGCAGCCTCCTGGTGGTGACGATGACCAGACTGCTGTTGTTTAGAGTTTTTTTAAAATTTATTTTGGAACATTATATTTATAATATTTTGTTTTTGTAATGTAAACTCATATGATGATTGTACAATTTATTTTTATGATATATAATTTATTTTTTTTATAATTTTTTATATTTTTTTATGAATTTTTTTTTTATTTTTTGGGATTTTTTTATTTTTTAAAATAATTTTTAATTTTGCGAGGGAAAAATTCCCTCGCAAAATCCTTCGTTTTGCGAGGGAAAAGTTTTTTCCCTCGCAAAATATGATATTTTGCGAAGGAAATTTTGCCGCCGCAATTTTTGAATTTTGCGAGGGAAAACACATTTCCGCCGCAAATTGCGATGGAAAATTTTTCCGCCGCAAAATTAGAATTTGCAATGGAAATTTTTTCCGCCGCAAAATTGGAATTTGTGAGGGAAATTTTTTCCACCGCAAAATTGGAATTTGCGAGGGAAAATTTTGTCCCTCGCAAAATCCGAGGGCAAATTTTTCCGCCGCAAAATTTCAATTTGCGAGGGAAATGAAATTTTTCCGTCGCAAAACTGATTTGCGAGGGATTTTTTTGCGACGGACACTTTTCCGCCGCAAACTATTTTTGCGATGGAAAATGCTTATTTTGCGACGGAAAAATTCCGCCGCAAAAAATCAATTTTCTAGTAGTGAAAGTAATTTAATTAGTTTCCTTGATCTCTTTAAAAAAATCAATTATATCTTATAATTAGGACAAAAGGGAGTTTTTTTTTTTTGCGTATATGTATTAAAGTCTTAGTGAATTGAAGTTTTCCACTTTCCTTGAAAAGAATGCTTTTATTCTATGCATATATCTTAATCGTTAAAAAAGTATACGAACTTTTGCTAAAAGTATTACAAAGTGTATCGCTTAGGGTTTATGTTTGGATGGTAAGAAAAGTGAGGAGAAAGACACTAGAAAGGAAAAATCCTATTTTCTTACTTTTTTTATTTTGGAGTTTTCTCTCTTAGTTTTTTTTTTCTCCCTTAATTTTCCCTTCATTCAAATGTAGATTTAGAGTTTACCCATGAAAAATGAGGGAATAAAACAATAAAAAGAAAGAAAAACCACACTGAAACAATCTTCCATTATTTTTTTTATAATTATATTCCTTTCCTCTCACACTGTTTTTTTTAATATATATACGATTACTTGAATAATTTCTTTCGAGGTTTAGATGGCTAGGGATTTTCGTCTCTTCTAATAAATGCATTTTTTGATATTCAAACTTGTGTTCTCCTCTTTTTCAGGGTGAGATTAGATACTATCTCAACCAATAGCTTTTTGGTTCCTTTTTTTTTGTATAAAAATTTTAGGAAAAGGGTTAGAGTCACCCATAATTTAAGAATAGGACGAAATCTCCCTTCCTTCTAAGTGATACCAATATTGGACAAGGATGAAATCTCCCTAAAGGAAAAATCCTATTTTCTTACTTTTTTTTTGGAGTTTTCTCTCTTAGTTTTTTTTTCTCCCTTAATTTTCCCTTCATCCAAATGTAGATTTAGAGTTTACCCATGAAAAATGAGGGAATAAAACAATAAAAAGAAAGAAAAACCACAATGAAACAATCTTCCATTATTTTTTTTTATAATTATATTCCTTTCCTCTCACACTGTTTTTTTTAATATATATATGATTACTTGAATAATTTCTTTCGAGGTTTAGATGGCTAGGGGTTTTCGTCTCTTCTAATAAATGCATTTTTTGATATTCAAATTTGTGTTCTCCTCTTTATAAGGGTGAGATCACATACTATCTCAACCAATAGCTTTTTGGTTCCTTTTTTTTTGTATAAAAATTTTAAGAAATGGGTTAGAGTCACCCATAATCTAAGAACAAGATGAAATCTTCCTTCCTTCTAAGTGATACCAATATTGGATAAGGCGAGTTGTCTATTGTTTTTACGCGTTTACCTAAGTATCCAAGAGTTAGGATATCTCTCCAATGACTTGATCAGCTTCAGAATTAAACCCCTATCCCTTTGATAAAAATTATCCAACCCCTTTACTAATGCAACCTAAGGATGAGGGGTAGCTTCTTGGTTCTAGTCATGCCATCTGCGTTAACTCTGTCTAAGCTTAACACTGGGCTTCAGAGGAGTTGGGCTCGATGGTTACAAACGAGCCCAAGAACCATCCAGAGAAGTTGGGCTCCATAGACACACAGAAGCCCAAGCGTCATTCGGGACTCTGGGGGTTGTTGGGTTGCAGGATTTGTTACAAGTATTGGTGATTGTTCGTCCAACTCAGCAGAGGAATGGGCCGTGGTGGAAGGATTGCAGTTGACGTGGGATCTGGGGTTCATAAAAATTATTCTAGAATCTGATGCTAATGAGGTTATTAATACGATTCTAGATCATGCCTGCTTGTCTTGTAGTAACCTTATTTTGAAAGCTAGAGATTTCTTGGGTTTAGATTGGCAGGTTGATATTCGTGTTATACCGAGGGAGTATAATTCTATAGCGCGGATGCTTTAGCTAAAAGAGGACTTTCGTCTTCTAATATTTTTAGCGTGTGCCCCTCCTTCCTAAGGACGTGGGTAGACCGTGAGTGTTTGTGAGTCAATTCCCCTACTATGTAATCTTTATTTTATTAAAGGCTTATAGCCATCCTTTCTATCAAAAAAAAAAAAAGGACTGTGTTCTTCTTCCTTTTTATGTGAATGTCCATTTAAATTATGGAATGTAGTTGAACTTGAGTGTGTGGGACTTGATCTCCTACTTTCTTTATCTAATGCATAATGACTAAATGCCTCTTTTTTACCAAAAAATAAAAAGGATATGTATTTATTAAATTATACTCCCTCCAGTCTGAAAATAGGATAAAATTTATAATATGAATTGCACAACAAACTTTATTTTTATATTTACGACTAAATATAGTAATTTTTTAGCCATCTATTAAATATATTATAATTAATATCAATATATTAAATAAACTTATGAATAATATACCTTATCTCAATCTTCATGTTTTCAGAGTTTGCAATAAAAATATAGTTTAAAAAAAACTGAATTTATCACATCTAAAATTATTATTTGAATAAATAAAAATTAAACAGTAATTGAATAATGATGAAAGGATATGTTCTTTATCCGAGAAGAATAGTTGTTTGATCTCGTTGATTTCTGACCTTAGGTTTTTTATCTTACGTTAATTGATTACATTTCATAAATGAATGGAATGGGTCGTTTCTAAAAAAATAAAATAATAATAATAATAATGAATGGGCAAAAAGCATTCTCATAAGTCATAACTGTCAACCACCGGTCAAGCCTAGTTCTAAAGAACATTTAATGTAGAGTTGGGTAAATGTAATTTTCAATAATCAAGATTTTCAAAAAGTGTTTTTATTTCAAGTAATTAAAATTTCTCATAATTTGTGTTTAGAGTTTTTTTTTTTAAAAAAAATGTGATCTTGACAAAAAATTGAATATATTTGGATGTCATTTATCAAAACAATTATTTATGCATAATTAGTAAGATGGGCATGTTTTCATAAAGTTGTCTAAATTTTCATAATTATTATTTAATTTGATAATTTTTAACTATAATTTAATTCATCACATATTCAGGTGAAGTACATATATTAAGTAAATGGTCCCATATTTTTTTTTTCGATGAATAAAGGCACCTTATTTTGTTCTCGCCATTCGGTTGGATATCGCACTAAAATTTATTTTTATTCTCACGTCCTTCATTTTCTTATTTTCTTTTTATCAAAATCATTAAAAATTATGAGAGCCACCAGAATTATAATATAAGCATAATATAATTACGTATATATATTGTAATTTTATCTCTAAAAGTGATTGAAAAATAATTATCCATTGTCTCCATCTTTTGAGCTTGAGATTGATCTTATCTCAAATAGTAGCATTATTCAATCATAGGTGTTATTACTTAATTATTAGGAATTAGAAAGAAAGGAAAAGAGCAAAAAATAAAAAATAAAAACAAGGGAAAATTAATGAAAAACACTCCTTAAAAAACTTATTAGCTACAGGTATTTAAGGATCGAGGTTCTTGAGTGGGGTGCAATATATTATCAACTATGCGTAAATATCTTCTTTTTTTACATTTCTTACATATAGTTAAAGATAACTTACAATAAGAAGAGATGCATCCACTATATATTGAACCTGAGTTCTTAAACAAATTTCAAATACCTTTTAGCAATAAATTGAACGACAGCGGCCAATGTTGAGTTGGTCTAACAGTGTAAGACCTTATTTAATTCCTTTGAGTCTTCAGTTTGAGTTTCAGAAAAGTCATTTAGGGTAGGACGGACATCCATGGACCGGATCAGATACAATATGATAATACAATAAAATAAAATAAAATAAAAATTGAAAAACGGATAATTTTTCATGAATTTTCCAAAAAGAAAAAAACAAAAAAAGTAATCAATCAATCAGAGGCGAATTAAAGTGCTAACTCCTGTTTTCTATCACCGACCTAATGCAATGTTTGTGTCCCCATCACTGAGCAGGACAAGTGAAAGCCCACCAGCATCTTCCTCAGCCTCGAGAATATGCAAGTTTTTGTTATTTTCTTCACCCTCAGAATACCCTTTTCTTGCTTTCTTTCCCTCTTTCTTGGGTACTTACATTTTCCTGCTGATCGATCAGAAATCATCATGGAGAAGAAGGATTCATCAGAGTCCAGCTTGAAGAATGAAAACGAAGAGAAGAGAGAGAAAGATTTGGAAGAGCAGCCTCATCTTGAAGAAGACTATGAATCTCCAACTTTCAATCTTCAAAATGTTTCGAAAGTCATTCTTCCTCCTTTGGGTGCTTCCAGTTATAATGATGATCACAACTCATCACCTCATCACTCCAAAACCTGGATCATATCTCCAATGGATACCAGATACAGGTACTGCTATATAAAACCCAGTACTTCACTACATCTCTGCAATATTCTCAATAATTATTCAAGTTTCTAGGTACAGTTTTGATGATATTTGAAAGATATAGAATTCCCCTGCTTAATTAACCTCAATTTGAGTGTTTTTTTTTTTTTAAAAAAAAATAGAATCTAGCTGGTGCTCTTCAACAAGATTTTGGAATGATCAAAAAAATTAATGGGGTAGCTAGCTAATCTTGTTTGAAGAGGGATCCTTGGGGGGAAAAACAAGATAATGAAACTAAGACTTCCAAATTAATTGAAAATTGTAATTTTTTCTGAAAGTAATAAACATAAATTAGGATTTAGTTTTTCTTTGATAAGAACTGGGACAGAATTGCTGGAATGAATATTATACTCCTTCCCATTCCAAATGTAGGGATTTTCTTTAATTTTAAATATAGGATCTCAATCCACAGAAGTAGATGCTCTCATGAGTTATTTTTCTCATTATCCCTTATGAGTCCATCTGGGCAGTTGATTGGGAAAATAAAAGAATCATTAAAATAATATTATAACTTTTTAAGTTGATTAGATGGACATGATTTAGAGCTTAAAAAGGATTATGAGAAAATGATAATGAAAGAAACTTCACCTCTCAATCCACTTCATTTCACAAACTTATATTTTTTATTTAAAAACTATTTGTATTTGTATTGATTACACATATTAAATAGATTTCTATAATGCTGTGATTTCAGTCCGAGGGAAAAAAAAAAAGTATTTGAGTCACGATTTTTTTTTTTGAGAAATAACTAACTTAACCAATTTTTTAAATCTTCATAAATTAATTATGCCGAGCAGTGATAAAATATATGGAAGTGCAGGTGTTGGGAGAGTTTGATGGTGGTGCTGGTGGGATATTCAGCATGGGTGTATCCATTTGAAATAGGGTTTCTGATGTCAACTCCAACACATAAACTGTTCATAGTTGATAATATCGTTGATCTCTTCTTTGCCATTGACATTGTTCTCACTTTCTTCCTTGCTTACATTGATCGCTCCACTCATCTTCTTGTTCGAGACTCCAAACAAATTGCTCTCAGGTATTTACTTCACTCATTTTCTTCCCCCAAATAGGGGGGGGAGCTTAGGCTTGTTTGAATTAACATTAGTAGGATGTTGGTTTGACATAAATTAGTTTGGTTGATATATTGAAAAGTAGTTTCAGCAAATTTAAATATGCGAAAAAATCGTAAGCTCCTCCCCCTTCTTCTTCTTATTTATACTCTCTCTGGTCCTTATTATAAGACACTAACTATCAAGTGTTTTTGGTTCTTTTTATAAGGCACTTGTAGGTTTTCAAGGTACAATTAATGTATTTTTTCATGTCTACCCATATTTAATAAGGGTAGTGGGAGAGAGTATTATATTTAAGTTTAGGGTAATTAGTAGGGGTAATATTGGAAACTACTTGAATTTTATGATAACTTTAATGCTTTTAACTAACTTTATTAGTTTGTGAGAATTGGTAGTTGGTGCCTTATACTCCCTCTGGTCCTTATTATAAGGCACCAACTATCTTTTCTCACAAACCAAGAAAATGGAAGTTAAGTCATTAATGAGCCTAAAATTAATAAAAGTTTCCAACTTTATCCCTACTTTAATGAGATAGATTTAAAAAAGTTTGTTAAAGTAAGGGCATAATAGGAAATATTAATAAATAAGTTAGTTAAATGTAGTTGGTGCCTTATAAAAAGGACAAAAAATTTTAGGTAGTTGGTGCCTTATAATAAGGACCAGAGGGAGTAAAAAGGACCAGAAGGAGTATTTATCAATTTTTTCCTTATTTATCTTTATTTATGTTCCTTCAACAATAATCAAAAAAGAAATTGAATTAAGGAATTAAAGAAGATAACTATAGTATTTTAGAGAATACATGTCATAATAACTAACTTAATCAATTTCATTAATCTAATTAAATTAGATAAATATATTTTATATGAAGAACGCGAGGAACTAGCTTCTAAGGGTCCAAAAGTCGGTGTTATAAGCTTCCTAACTGCATCCCAAACAAACACAACAGTGAATTTTTAAATTAAATATTTCATGTTAATGTATTGATATATAATTGTTTTTTTAATCATATAGTTCTCTTTGAATGAAACATATGCCTTGACTCTGTACTTTCATGATAGTCTAGTCCACTTTATGTTTATCAAATGAATTAAATTTGTTATTAGTTTTTTATTTTATACTAGGGAATAAAAAGATGTCTGGTGAACTCTGTAAGCTTTAGAATTTTTTTGTCAAAATAAAAATAGTAGATTTTTTTTTTAATTAAAAAAATAAGGACCCCCACGTCGCAAAACAAATAAGAGAATTGGTATTGAAAAGACACAAATGGGCCCAGCATATTAAAGGAGCGGGTCCATGATTTATCCTCCCACCAACACCTCACGATTTATTAGAAGATAAATCAATGTCAAAATTTTAAATAATTTTATATCTACAATATGAATATCGTAATCATTCATTCAATTTGGGTTGGTAGTCAAGATCAAAGTAACTCTCAGATGCCAGAAAAAAAAATCAATATAAATAGTAAAATACTAATAAAAATTTGAAACATTTTAATGTCACAATATATATAAATTTTAATATCAATATATTTTGTAGGTCTTATATTTATGACTTATTCCTAAATATCATTATTGATTGTACATGTAAAATAAATTTACATATTTTTCAATGAAAACTATTAGATTAAATAATTTTTTAAAATATATATATATATATATAAATTAATTATTTAGTTCTTATATTTGGAATTGATTAATGTGATGGTGATATATAGGTACGTATCGACATGGTTTGTGATGGATGTGGCGTCAAGCATACCATATGAGGCATTGGGTTATTTGTTCACAGGCAAACGTAGAGTGGGGCTTCCCTTCTTCCTCTTGGGCATGCTTAGACTTTGGAGGCTTCGAAGAGTCAAGCAATACTTCACCAGGTCTTGTTAATTAATTACCATTAAAAAAATATAAAACTCAATTATTTTTTTAAAAAAATTAAGAGAGCTAAATAAATTATATTATAGGTTGTATATTATTATATTATATATTAGTTTAGAAGTTAGAAAAATAAATTTGATATAAAAATGATAAATATAAATATTTTAAAGTAATTTATTTCGTTTTTTTACTCTTTCTAGAAAAGTCAAATGAGTCTTATAATATACTCCTCTAGTCCTTAACATAAGACATATATAGGAAATTGATCTTGGTTATAAATATACGATATAATTTTTAAATTTGTCAATTTTTTTTTTTAAATTTATCCATATCGATCCTCCCTCAACAATAATCTAGGGTGAGAAAGAATTAAGGAATTAAGGAAGATAGCCAGGTATTTTACAAAAATACATATTATATTAACTAATTGATCTACCTTACTTTATATAATCAAATCAGGTAAATATATTAAGGACCGAACGGAGTAAAACATACTTAAGAAGTTGATCATGGTCTTCAATATAAAATATAATTTTTATATTTCTCCATATTTTTCTAATTTTCCCATGTTTATGCTCTCTTAACAATAATAGATGAGGAAAGAGAATGAGGGAATTAAGGAAGATCAATATGTCTTATAAATAGTTCAACCAAGTCCTTAATCTAATCAAATTATACAAATATGTCTTATATTAAGGACTAGGAGGAAGTAGTATTTACATTCATATAATTTATAACATGTGTTTATCATTTTATTATTGACTATGATTTTATTGTACAGGCTTGAGAAAGACATCAGATTCAGCTATTTTTGGATCAGATGCTTTAGACTTTTTTGTGTATGTTATATACCTCCCTCCTCCTTTTTTTTCCTTATTCAATGACTCCTCATGTGATCTTTCTTTTTTCCACTTCACTCCAAAATTATTTTTAAAATATTTAAAAATGATGCTATTGACATGCTTCATTTGGGATTTTGGTCGCAAACCCCTTTCTTTTCTTTCGACAAAGATGAATTATTTTTAGTAATATTTTAAAGTTATACTTTCTCATGTGCTAAATACAGAAACTAAAAGGTTTACTTTGATCCTAAATATAAGACTATTATCTACTTTGTCCTCCAAATTTATAACTTTTCCCTTATGTATCTTATTAATTGCACATATTAAAGAGTTGGCTATCTATCAAGAGTAATTCTCATGCACCTGATTAAATATGATATTTTAGATAAACTGATACGTATTTGTTACAGATAGTTAACTTAACTAATTTCTTTAAAATCCGTAAAGAATGAGTACTTCTAAGTTATGTTATGTGAAAATGTGACTTATCATCATAGTATATTGATATTGAAGATTTGAGTGAGTGCAGGTGACATTTTTCATAGCACACTGTGGTGGGTGTCTGTACTATCTACTAGCAGACGTGTACCCTCACTTAGGGAGGACATGGATGGGGACAATAAATCCAAGTTTCAAAGAGACAAGCATTTGGATTAGATACATATCAGCAATGTATTGGTCTCTCACCACCATGACCACTGTAGGCTATGGTGACTTCCATGCTGTGAATCCCATGGAGATGGCCTTCACCATTTGTTACATGCTCTTCAATCTTGGCCTCACTGCTTACTTGATTGGCAATATGACCAATCTTGTTGTCCGACGAACTTGTCGTACCATGGAATTCGTAAACATCGTTTCTTATTTACTACTCCCTTTTAATTCTGACCGTAAGAATTAGATAACTAATTTATAAAAAAAATTAAAGAAATTAGTCAAGTTAGCTAAAGACACCTAAGAGCCTATGTATTTGAACAGGTTCAACTCTCACTCAATTGTATACAAATGTCTTTTATTCTATACAAAGTTGAAGATAGATTACATGCCACTAAAGAAAAGTTGCACTCGCTGAAAATATGTTGCACTTGGGTCCTTTAGCATTTGTAATTTATAGGATTGTTTGGGAAAATTATCAAGGTCTTATATTTAAAACCAAAGTGAATCCCTCAATTAGATCATACTATATATTGGATTTGAAACCAAGACAAAAGCATGTGACTGCATATATTGAAGATTTTGATGTGTTGGCTATGCATGTGATGCAGAGAAACAACATTGAAGCAGCAACAAATTTTGTGAGCAGAAACAGAGTATCTGCGAGGCTAAAAGAGCAAATCATTGCTTATATGTGCTTAAGATACAAGGCAGAGAGTTTAAACCACCATCAGCTTATGGAACAACTGCCCAAATCAATACGCAAAAACATTTGTCAACACTTGTTCCTTCCTGCTGCAAAAAATGTTTATCTTTTTGAAGGGCTCTCCAAAGAAATCTTGTTGTCCTTGGTACATGCATCTCAAACTACATCTTGTTTCTTTGTCTGTTAAGAAGAGCTCTTTCAAATTTCAACTTTCAAATCAAGGTTTACATATATACTATTTTTTTTTTCCCTAAACTATTAGAATTTGTCGTCATGACAAAATTGACTTTTTCAATTAAGAAAGCCAGCTCCAAAATAATGTTTGACATGGCTTTAAAAGTAATTGACTTTTTGCTCAAAAATCACTTTACTTTTAAAGCTCTTTTTAGCTTATGGCATTTGGTTTTTAGCTTTTCTTCATTTTTAAAACTTTTGAAACTAACTTTCTAATACATTATCCAAATTAAATAAGTTCATGTCAAACTGAGATTTTTGTATAAAAATATATCCAAATATAAATCACATTACACTACTTGACTTTTACCCTTAACTTAGTTTATAAAAGTCAGTAGCAATAAAAGTTATTTTTGTCAAGATAATCCAAACAAGCCCTTAGGTCTTTGAATATTGATTATTATGGAATAAAATGTAAGCATATAATGTGACTGTTAGGTGATATTTATTATGATTGTGTAGGCTGCAAAAATGAAGGCTGAGTACATACCTCCAAAAGAAGAAGTGATCATGCAAGGTGAAGCAGCAGAGGATGTTTACATAATAGTGTCAGGAGAAGTGGAGATCATTGATTGTGTGATGAACAAAGAGAAAGTTTTAGGGATTTTACAAAGATGGGACATGTTTGGAGAAGTTGGTGCGCTATGTTGTAAGCCTCAAAACTTCACTTACAGAACCAGGACCCTTACACAGCTATTGAGGCTCAAAACCAGTGATTTTACTGACACTATGCAGACTAAAAAAGATGACAATATACAAATGCTCAAAAATTTCCTTCAGGTATGAACACTAATTCGACTCACTTGCAGATACTACCTCCAGTCTTAATGTAGAACCTCATCAGGGAATTGATGTCGGTTCTAAATATAAGACTCATTCCACCTTTTTATCCATCTTCCCCCAAATCAACCCTATTAATATTTCCCTAATAATAATCAAGTAAGAGAGAGAGAGAGAGAGCGAGAATCAGGAAATATGATTACAATGTTTTCGGAAAAAACATATCATGTAATCAAATTTAACTAACATCTGTAATATGCTCAAATTAGTTATATGGGTTTTACATTAAGGACTATAGCAGTATGCCTTCAATCTTTAATATAAGGCATATTTAAGGAGTTAATCTTGATCCTAAATATAAGACCTAGTTTTTATATTTATCATTTTTTTTTAATTTACATATATTAATGGTCCCTCAACAACAATGAAAGAGAGGAGGAAATGAGGGAACTAAGGAAGATGAATAGGCTATTTTAAAAAATACATGTCATATTAATTAACTTAACTAACCCCTTTAATATAATCAAATTAGATAAATATGTTTTATATTAAGGACCGGAGGAGTATATAATTGCATACAAAAATCTTATTGATTACTTTAAGTGATCTAAATGCAGCACTTGAAGAAACTCCATGATCTAAATGCCAAAGAGTCGGTGATTGATTGGAGCAAAGAAGATGACCCAAATATGGCTGTGAACTTGTTACATGTGGCCTCAACTGGCAATTCTGCTCTTCTTGAAGAGCTTTTGAAGGCAGGCTTGGATTCTAGTGTTGCAGACTCCAAAGGCAAATCCCCATTGGTATACATTTATGTTCATATTTTCATATTCATGCAATTCAAAATTGGTCTCATGCAGCTTAGTATAGATATCCAGGTAGTCAGAGTTATTATTCATGAGCCTTCACCATTTATTTTTGCTAAAGTTATTTTGTGGTTAAGCTCAAAATCAGTATGCTTTTCCTCTGGTTTAAATGTGTACTGACTCAACCATCTTGTTTCATTATATATATCATCATTTTAATAATCTCACTAACAGCCGCAACTATTTTTGTCAAAAACTGACAATTTATTGTGATATATATACAGCACATAGCAGCATTAAATGGGCACGAAGAGTGTGTAAAAGTGTTACTTAAGCATGCATGCAACGTACATGCAAGAGGTATACAATATCTATACTCCTATACCCTTTTCTTTTACATCTAACTCCCTTTTGTATCTTCTTCAATATATATATGTTAAATTACACAAAATTTCCCAGAATTTTGAACCATCTACAAATAACTCCCTCAATCATTAAAGCTTGTTAAGGATTAATTAAGGAGTCCATCATAACTTTCAACTTTGCATATGGATAAACCCCAGACATCAATTATGTATCACCTTGTTATATTTTTATGACTATATAACCCTTCAATCTTTAAGTTATATGAGTATAAGCCATAGACTTTAAAATTTATGTAGATAAGTAATGGACAAAACTACTACTAGTAGGGGAGTTTTCTACAAAATATAACGGTTTAGGGGGACTAATTGCAAAATTTCAATATCTGTCCTTAAGGCTTTGTTTGGGAGTTCCATTTTAGAGGGAAATGAAAGAAAAAGAAGGGTTTTGGTAGCCCATTCTCTTGTTTGAAAGTTCAAAAAATAAGAGGGGAGGGAATTAGGGATTTTTACAATTCCCCAAAACCCTTCTTCTTCAAAAAAATAAAGTTCCCCCAATATGGGGGGTTTTAAGTGGGAGAATAGATTAATTATTTTTTTATTCTCGTTCAAATAAAACACTTTCGTTATTTCTAATTTCTTTTTTCTTTTCTATCATTGGAATGCACACGAAAATATTTTTTAGAAAGAGAAAATACTTTTTGTAGGAACAATATTTTTAGAGAGAGAAAATACTTTTTAAATTTATTTGTAAGGTATAATAATTATATTAATTTTTAAAGAAAATGACAAAATGGTAAAAATAACTCCTTAATCCTTCATCTTCCTCCCTTACTATTTTTTTAACTCTCAAACAAGAGGAGGAATTATCTTCCATTTCCCTTCCTTCTCTTCCCCTCCAAACTCCCTGCATATCTTTCCTTTCTTTCTCCTCCAAACTCCCAAACAAAGCCTAACAGAATTAGGTTAAGGGAGAGACGGGGAGTTATGTATAATTTCACTATACGCACATGTTGGAAAATAGCCTGATCCACCCCCTGGTGGATTAGACTCAAGCCCAAAGTATTGGGACAAAAGTATAAATAATAGAAGAGCTTGGGTTGATATATGTGATATCTTCCAATTAGTGAGTCATATTATTGGAAAAGGATATGTTGGTAGAGGAAAAGGTACGTAGAACACTACAAATAAACGTGAGGAGTTCAATTGTGATCACTTGAATGGAAACATTCTAACACACTGATTCCTTTTCTATCTACTATATATAACTCTCTTCTTCTTTTTGTCTGCGTGGTGTACGTATTTGTTGTGCGTCATTATAGCTTTTGTAACTGGGATTCGATTTGGGTGGGTATTAGAGATAAATGGTTGCACTCCAGATATGCCCAATATTCTTACAACGCATGTACTTACCACTCTTGAATTGTGTTGTGAATTTTGGCAGACATGAATGGAGACACAGCACTATGGGATGCCATAGTTTCAAAGCATTACTCAATATTCAGAATCCTGTACCAGCTTTGTGTGCAGTCTAATCCACACACAGCAGGTGATCTTCTTTGTAAAGCAGCAAAGAGGAATGAGCTAACAGTGATGAGTGAGCTTTTAAAGCAAGGCTTGAACATAGAGTCCAAAGATCACCATGGTTGTACGGCAATGAAAGTTGCCTTGCAGCAGAATCATGTGGACATGATTCAATTGCTTTACATGAACGGCTCAGATGTTGGTGGTGCTCTTAATTATAATAATAATAATAACCAAGAAGAAGGAGGGCAACCCAACAATATTTGGCGAACATATAATAATAGTAATAATCATAGGCAAATTGCTTCAAGAGTTAGCATATTTAGAGGTCATCCTATATTGAGAAGTCAACAAGGTTGCATTGAAGCTGGCAAGATGATAAGGTTCCCTAACTCAATAGAGGAGCTCAAGACCATTGCAGGTAATAAAACTGTGGGGGGACACACACACACACTCCCATTGGTTCTTGAGCTAGATAACTAATTTATATGATAAAGGAAATTAGTCGAGTTAGTTCTTTGTGAAAAAAAATGTGTATTGATTTTCCTAAAAATGCCCTTTTTAATCATCATTTGCATTAAAATTATTCATAATGAAAACCCCTTTATTATGTGCACTTAATAGGGATAATTTGGGGAAAAGTTATAAACTTTGGAGAAAAGGTGGATTGAGATTTTGTATTTATTACTAAAATAAACCCACTAATTAGTTGTTATATTTAGGATCAAAATTCTTGTGTGAACTTGGTTTGTCAAGTCATTTATACTCTAATCAATTAAAATATAACAACTCATCTAACATTAATCCTAGTTTGCTGCTTATGTATTTCATATTTGTATTTTTCTTAAAAAAATAAACCCCTTCATTAAGATTTCACAAGTAATGAAAAGTGAATCTTGTCAAATCTTTTAATTTTATTAATATGCTAGCTAATATTTAGTATGTGTCAAATCAGCTTATGGGTTACCCTATTTTAATTGGTTAGTCCGTAAATGACGTAAATGACGTGAAGAAGCAGGTTCATACAAAAATTTCTCTCCAAGGGAGTATATCTATTAAGTTGAAGTATCAAAATTTAATTTGACTAGATTTGAGCAGCTTGTCTTGTTTGATATTATAGGTGAAAGATTTGGGTTTGATGCAAAAGATGCAATGGTGACTGACGAAGGAGGAGCAGAAATAGATTCCATTGATTGTATCAGAGATAATGATAAACTGTTTATTATTGATTAATTAGTTATAGCATTGTGTATAGTGGAAACTAGGAATTGCCACATATTAGAGGAATGTTCAGAGATTTTACCTATCCATTTCCAAACTTGAACAGTATGTTTTTCCTCTTCAAAACTCAAAAAAAAAAAAAAAAAGACAGAACTGTAAATATATCATAATATTAATTGATTGACTTTATGCCAGCTCTGTTTTCATCGATAAAGGAGTATACTTAATCAGTATCAGAATTTTTTTTTAAAAAAAAAAGTAATGATGAAAGGGGATTTATTTATTTATTTTTGGTTAGTTCTGTTTAGTACATATTTTATCATAGCCTTTGTACAAAGGCTGGGTTTCAATAATGTTTCTAATTTAATTATGTAAGCTCATTTATTTGTAAATAAAGAAATGAATCTGGTATTTTTACTTTGTAAAAGGTATACCAAAAAAAAAATTAAAACGTTAAACTATGATTACAAAGCATATAATACGTTGCTAAGAATTGAAGAAACCCTTGCCGCACTAATCGAGCCTTTAGTTACAAGATAACAGTTTCTGATTTCTTGAAAGGTAAAGGTTTTCACTTTAACAGGTGTGTGTGTGTGTTTTTTTATAACCAGAAAGAACACTCCAGTAATATAACAATTTTATTTAGGGAAAATGACACTAAGATCCTAATTAAAGAAAATAATATCAGAAAAGTCCTATAACATATTAATGATAACTCGATCTTTCATCTGTTAAGGACTCTCTTCCACTTATTATTGATAAAGTTATGAGACTTTTATGATATTATGATTTTTTTATTTGGGACCTTGATATCAATTTCCCTTTTATTTATTTGTTTTTCCCAAAAATAGTTCAACTTACAGGCTTCAGCTAGCAGATCTGGCAATGAGTCAGCAACATAAATAGAACTATAAGGGATTAGATTGTTACTTTTCACAATGTTTTCAGTAAAACTAATAATTGTGCAAACCGGCTTGCTCATCAAGCACATCTATCTTTGTAATGGCAATGAGAAATTTCAAAGAGAAACTTTTCAATAGTAATTTACGGTGTAGGAAAGGAATATGTTAAGAGATTTCTATGTTGACTTAAGTAAATATGCTTCTGAATCGTGATTCCAAACATGCAGACTAATATCTGAATCTCACATTCTTAATGAGCCAACTATGGGGTGTTTAGATTTCATGACTGCTAATTTTATCTTATATTGTTTGATTTGCAGTCTTAACCACCGTCCTATATTTAAGAATACAAACAGAATATTATCTCTGGTCCTTAATATTATCTCTGGTCCTTAAGAGCTAGTATGAATGTTCATAGACTAGACAAGACTAGATTGGAGGTTAACCTGAGGTCTAGTCCAAGAGGGGCCTCAAATTGGAAAAGTCATCAGCCCGAGGTTTGGTCTAGTTTGGTCCAGCACCAACCTAAACTCGAGCTAGACCAGACCGGTCTAATGGACTACTTGGACTGATCTAGGAAGTCCAAGACCTCTTTTATTTAATTTATTTTTATTTTTATTTTTTTTGCCACTTCTTTGGGCTGAATTGGACCATCAATAAAAATTTTCTTATCCCAAAACTAAATACAGAATGATTCTTGTAAGCTAAAAGGCACATCTCTCTAATTAATAAATAATCACATATAGAGATAAATAAATAACTTCCGGGCCAAACTGGACTAATCTAAGGGGTCTAAGCCCCTAGACCGAGGTACAGCCTAACCCGATTAGACCAATTAGTCTGATATGGATAATCTTGTCTCGAATTAGCTTCTTTTACAGATGACTGGGCCAGGTCAGACCAAACCATGTCAAATCGGCCACCTAGACTACTGGGTCTTTTGGACATCCCTAGGAACTAGAGGTGTTATAATTGTATCGTGAAGCTTTTTAATTTAAGTAACTACCTTAATTTAATTAAATTAGATTAATAGATCCTACGTTAAAAACCAAAGCAGTGGTAGTTGAGTTTTTATGTGTCTGGATTGGAATTATGGCCCATACCAGAATGACCTTTGACCTTTATCTAGAGAATCATTGAGAACATGTCTTAGCCCGGGGCCGTACCCTGACCTTGGTAGGGGACTGGTGTTGAACCCCTCCAAAACTTTTTTTCTAACAAAAAAAAAAAAAAGAAATTGAGAACATGTCTTGGCAATGTATATGACATTGCATGCAAATGAAGGCCCTTTAGTTTAATACTTATAATAGAATGTTGGGTCCTAAAGGAGAAATCAGAATCAGAATTTACAATATGTAAAACAATCCCACTAAACAGAACAGAACCCTTATCAATCACTGCTTATATATATTATTCAAAGAACCAAAATAGACTCTGTACGTATAACATTCTTTTGGGACTATAAAACCACAAAAAGTGAGCACTGTGAGGGATGTTGCTTAAAACATGGGGAGAAGAGATAAAAGATTACAAGAAGGCAAATAAAAAAAGCAGTCTCAGATCAAAAGGAGAGAGAACCAAATCAAAATTGAAGAATGAGAAGCAGAATCTTGGTCAAAGTTTTCAAACTTTTATACCCCGAAAACACAATCTAACGTATCATTAGCTTCCACATTGTTCATGATTTCCCTCTCTTACCATATTATTAAACCCAGCCCTCCAACTCATGAAGAGTAATGAACAACCTAAAATTTAAAAAAAGCTAAAAATAAAGTCAGGGAGATTGGAAAAGATCTTGTTACTATGTATCACTTGTCAATGTCATGCCGATTTATGCTGTGGCATATGATTATATGGAAAAAGACTTCCATTTTATTTTCCTTTTTCCTTGTGTTTTTTTCTCTTCTCTGGTCTTTTTCTTTTTTCTTTTTTTGGGTGTGCATCAAGAATATCCCTTAATCAACATTCAAGGACTAATTCATTTCAAAGCTTAAAAAACATTGAAGTTGGTTTTGCCTCTCATAATAAAATCTTTTTTCATACACATAGTTATGTTGAATCCTTAGTGCAGCGGGATGTTGCTATTATGTGGCCTTGAGGTCATAGGGCTCTTCGATTGTGAGAGTAAAACTGCGTACATATGTTCTTGACAATATGTTTAAGAGACTTCACTACTTCCTTCCAAAGGTCTACTCCCTCCAATCCTCAATATAAGATATTTTTTATACTCAGGTCTTCTCCCTCCAATCTTTAATATAAGACATATTTAAGGAATTTGTATTGTTTATAAATATAAAACATATTTCTCATATTTGTCAATATTTTTCTAATTTACCCATAATGATACTTCTTCAAGAATAATCAATATGGAGAGGAAAGTAGGGAATTAAAAAAAATGGTTAAGGTGTTTTAAAAAACTTATGTCATATTAACAAATTTAACAAACTTCCTTAATTTAATCAAATTAAGTAATTATATTTTATATTGAGAATTTTCACCCCCATATTCATTCATTTCCACTTTTAGAACATAAACATATAAAAATATATCTAAAAAACATAGAAAACATTTGAAACCCTACCCAAACACAATAAACCACGACTAAAATAATTAAAATGACATATGACCTATAGTTTTCATTAACAAGTTCTGACACATATTAACAATTATCGCCAAACCTATTAACAACACATTTTTCTTTGCACACCAGGCGCTGTGACTACAAAACTTTCATCCCAGCCATATTATATTGATTCCTTTCCACTTATGATGTAGAAATAGAGCACACTCAACCGAAAAACAAACTCTAAAACCTTACCCAAACAAGAGTCATAAAGCAATTTGTGTACCATGACTGCAGAACAATGAGATCAAACGTTGACAATGGGAGTGGAGACCACATCTTTGCTTCAATTGGTTCTTCCTACTCCATGTGCATCCACTCCACCAAGAAGAGGAAGAAGGAAAAGAAAAATGTAAGGTAGGAAATCTTTAAAAAAAAAAACAAGGCCGAGAGAACAAATCTTACTATGTTAACAATGGGAGGAGAGGTCGCGTTTGCTCTCCAATCTTACTACTCAAATGACGACCACTTTAATCAACGACGACAGACAAACACAACCCACTATGATGATAAGCTTCCTGGGTTGACGAATTTGGGGGCTATTGAGGAGAGAGGGGGAAGAATTGGGGACTAGAAATCTGTCCACATTTTTCTTTAATTCACTAGGGGTAGTGGTTCTTTTTCCATTTCAAATGTATTACCCAAAAATCTCACAAGATATTATTGTAAATTTGAAATTTTAAGGGATTTTTTTGTTGTATTTTCTTTTATTTGGAACCTCAGTATAATTTTCCCTATTATTAAATCGAACCCTCCAACTTATGAAGAGTAATGAATAGAGCTGTCAAAACAGGCCAGACCTATCGGGCCGGCCCGTTTAAGCCCTAGCTCTTTAAAGGCGGGGCTTGAAAAATGGACTAAATATTTGAAATTAGGGCTTTGGGTTTAAACGGGCCGGCCCTAGAGGGTCTCGGGCCAACCCTATAGGCCCTTTTCATTGTAGCTTCCCCCCCTTTTTAAATTTATTAATTTATATATATTTTGTATTTGTTATAGAGTTATTTATTTATTTAACTATAAATACATAATAACTATACTCTAATTTTATGATTTGATTTATTATTTGTTGCAAATAAAGATTATGGATGTGTTCATGATGCGGGAGAAGAATTTCATGATATTCTTACTCATGAGCTAGAGGTTACTACTCAAAGTAAAGAACAACCAAATGTCGTTAAAATTGATGATAGTGACGAAGATGACGGCAATAATAGTCATCATACTAATGTTGCTTAGTGATATGCTTTTTATGTTTTATGTGAGTTATTTGTGAACATAGTTTGCTTTTGATTATGAATTAGTGACTGTGCTTATTTATTGGATAATTCGTGTTGTAATTTACTAATTATATTTTTTTAAAAAAAAAGTGGAGGAAAACTAGTTAAAATTTAGAATAGTAATTTCCGGGGCCTGCGAGCCGGCCTTGAGCCTGGTGCCCTCGGGTGGGCTTTAAAAGACAGATGATTTTCTTACTTCGAGCCCTGGAGGGCCGACCCTGTTAGGCCCTGGCCCTTCACGGACCAATCCTGGAGGGCCGGGCCAGCCCTGATTGGGAGCTCTAGTAATGAACAAACTAAAATTTTGTTTTTAAAAAAAAAAATCAGGGAGATTGGAAAAGATCTTATTACTATGTATCACACGTAATGCTGATTTATACTGTGGCATGTGACTATATCTCCCTAAAAAGACTTCCATTTTCTTTTCCTTTTTCCTTGTGTTTTCTCTACTCCTGTGTTTTTTTTGGGTGTGCACCAAGAATATCCGTTACTCAACATTCAAGGACTAATTCATTTGGAAGGATAAAGATCATTGAAATCGGTTGTCTCTCATAACAAAATCTTTTTTCATACATATAGTTATGTTAAATCTTTAACATACTTGTTTCAAAAAAAAAAATCTTTAACATAGTGGTGAGGTTGCTATTATGTGACTTTGAAGTCATAAGACTCTATGTTTATAAAGGTAAGACTGCGTATATTTATTCTTGACAACATATTTAAGAGACTCAACTTCTACCCCCACTC
This sequence comes from Acacia confusa, assembly GCA_037074495.1. Taxonomy (NCBI): domain Eukaryota; kingdom Viridiplantae; phylum Streptophyta; class Magnoliopsida; order Fabales; family Fabaceae; genus Acacia; species Acacia confusa. The sequence goes on along the minus strand of CM073504.1, from coordinate 5,033,587 downwards.
CTTAATATAAAAGACATTTCATACTCAGTTCTACTTTCTATGATCTTTAATATAAGACATATTTATGGGATCGATATTGGTCTTAAATATAAAATATATTTATTATATTTGTTTATATTTTTCTAATTTACTCCTATTAATGCTTTCTTAACAATAATCAAATAGAAGAAGGAAGCAATAGATTAAAGAAAATTGCTGAAGGGTTTTAGAAAACTCATATCATATTAACAAATTTAAGTAACTTCTTTAATACAGTCAAATAATTTATCTATGTGTTATAATAACAACAAGATCGAATATTTGAAAACTGTGTTAAACAAATCTTATTGGTCCTTCTTCTATATCTTTATTACCAGCCCGTTTCACAATAAAAACAGCAGATTCCCAATCATCCCCTCCACTCTATAGGAAACACCCATGATTGCACCCAACAGGACCTTTCACCTTAGAAACCTGAGCACCTAAGCTACCCAACTTTTTTTAGATCGCTTCAAACTCTTCCTTTGATCTCATAATTATATATATATACATACACACATACCCTTCACTCTCCATCACCTTTCCCTCAAACCACGCACCCTTTTCTTTCCTTCATAGTCTTCCACAATGGGTTCTTCATGCACCAACTCTTCTGTTGATGGCTTCTACAACTTTCTTAACCAGGGACTCATTGAGCTTCACCAATCCTTCATCTCAAATAACTTCATGTCAGTCCAATTTCTTTCTGGGGTTCTCTCATACCTTCAGTCATTTCATTCCCAATTGACCGTTTTGGTCCAAAAGCTTCGCTTACCTGTTGGAGGAAAATGGTTGGATGAATACATGGACGAAAGCTCAAGGCTCTGGGATGCTTGTCATGTTCTCAAGACTGCCATTTCTGGAATGGAAAACTTTCATCCTCCTGGCTCTAACATAGCTTTCTCCATTGATGGCCACCATAATTTGACTCCAGAACTTGCACGCCAGGTTGGTACATATCTATATGGCTATACCAAGCACATGTCTCAACTAGGGATTGGGAGTGTCAGCTGTGGCGTGCGCCCCATGTTGTACTACATCAATTTTGAATCCTTCCAAGTGTTTTTTACAGTTTTGTTATATCATTAGATTCTATCAGAAATAATGGTGATAGATATCTTATTAAAAAAAAAAAAAGGGAGCTGATTTTAATTTGTATTAATGATTTTTTAACCATCAATCATGAAAAATTGAAAATAACTCTATGTTTTTACCTATATATCAAAATCTCAATTCATTTAGTATAAAATCTAATGATATAAAGAACCGGCGCAGCTGACACCCCCAAATTGAAAACAAATCATGTTCTGGTTCTATATTTTTCAGTTCAGTCTTGGCTTTTTCATTGTGCCACTTCCACGAACAGGTTATCCGCGAAATAAACGTTTGCCAGAGGGAGATTCTGGGGTTGGAAGAGGAAAACAAAAGCTTGACAGAAACAAGAATCCAGCCATTGGCACAAAGCCTGAACCAGAACATCTCCATGGAATCAAAGCTGAACGGGTTCAATGGCTTCCGAGGAGTTCTGTACGCAATGAGAAGTGTGAGCTCATTGCTTCTGATGATTCTGCTCTCTGGGCTCGCTTATTGTTGGTCATCCTCATGCTTCCACCATCGAGAGCAAATGGTTTTCTCATCTGGGTTTGTGGTTTCAATGGCGAATTTGCAGCAGAAAGTTGCAGAGGAGATCGATCAGATAGATGGGCAAGCAGGGATTTTGATGTTCGAGTTTCAACAAGTGAAGATTGCAATGGAGGAATTGAAAGTGGGGTTGGAGAGATTACTGTGTTTTGAAGAAGAAGAAACGAAGATTCTAGAAAAAGTTGAGAACTTGAAGAGTTGTTTTGGGTTGTTGAGATTTGGGGTAGAGACCATAACACGACAGCTTGATGATTTCTTTGATGAGATAGTGGAAGGAAGGAAGAAGCTTTTGGATATGTGTAGTAGCCAGAGATAGACCATAACAAATTTTGAATCTTTTGCGGTGTGAAAAATAATAATATATACGTTAGCTCTTTTATATTTACATCAATTTTTATTTTAGTTCTTTAAATTTATAAAATATATTTTTAATCCCTTAATTTTAAACTTATTAATCTTATCTAATGAAAAATTTTGATTTATACAAATATTATTATAAAAAAATGTCCAAGATAACATTATTTCTTAGTGAAAACTTTTATAATAAATTTACACCTTAATCCCAAATAAAAAAGTACTTGAGAACAAAATGAAATAAAAATTTTATTGAAAATAAAAATATGTTGAAATCTGAAGCAACTTATCTTACCTTCCCTCTTTTTCTTCTTCCGTTTTTTTTTTTTTTTTTATTTATCTTGCTTTTTAATTTTCATGTTGAATATGACTTGATTTGCAAGCTACGCAATATGGTATAGCCTTGAGGAAGCTTTTATGTGAAAACCAAAAAAATCGCTGGAAATATTTATTCAAAAAAGTAAATTAATTGAGGTAGAGATAAATATTTTAAATTCACAAAAATAAATATCTGAACTATTTAAAAAAAAAATTGGGCCAAAAGAAAAAAAGAAGAAAACGATTTATAAATTTTAAGATATACTAGTCCCACCCTTTTTATCGTAAAAAAATCACACATTATTTATTGTATGACTTTTCCCCCCTTAAGTGTATAATATATACTGTAGGAAAAGATATATAAGGAATACTTATTTTGGCCAAATATTAAAACCATTATCTGAGCTCTTGCAACAAAAATAATAATGATAATAAAATAGCAGATGATAATATCCAAATATATTAAAAGAAATAGATACTAACAAGGCTGGTCCTAGTAGAAGTTTGACACCTTAAACACGAGTGTGTCTGTTTGAATTGACATTAGAAAAACATGTTTACGTAAGTTAAGATAAGACTCTTCTTACATACTTATCTTATAAACCACAAATTATACTGAAAAAGCATTTTCTATCATTGACCCAAACGGATAATCTCTCGAGTTTGAATAGATGTCTTTGGTTGATCAATAAGTTTTTTAGCTTTTTCATACAAATTGATAATTAAAACATATGCATTTATAACTTTTTCTCGGCAGCAAATGCATTTATAACTTACTAAAAGATAATTGCACTATGAAAAAATTATTATAAAAGATCTCATCAAATTAAAATTTGAAGAATGAGATTCTTGCTTCGAGGAAAAGCAAAATAAGAATACATAGATAAGAAACAAGAATATTAAGCAACATCTGGTAAAAGAAACATCTTTCAATAAATCCAAAGGACAGTATTCTCGTGCTGTATTGGACAGAATATTTATATATATTCAGAAGATTATCAAGATAATATATGATAATGATTTTGTTTATCCTACTAGATCATGATATATCTAAGTTTGTTTTATTAAAAGTCGTATTTCTGAAGTCAATGAGAATATTTCTGCGAAGCAATGTGATAACCTGAAATCAATACTATTCTATTCTCTTCTGTGACAGAATTTTCACTCATATATCAAACGTCACAATTTTGTATGTCCACATATGAAAGTATTATTCCATAGTTTTGTTTATTTTTGGTTATGTTTTAAAGTCAGATCATGGTTTTTCCCCCCTATAATGAATAAGTGACTCATCTTGACTAAAATAAATTATTTCATTTAATTTTATGGACTGAAGAAAATTGATTCGTAAGTTTTTATAATTTCATTTAATTTTTTAATCAAGTCCCTATAATTTTGTTACTAGTTTCTTATAATTTCTTCAATTATAAGTATTAGTTTATATGCTCATAATCTATTAATTAAAACTTATACAGATGCTAATTAAGTATAATAATAGAAGAAAATCATATTTATTATTAAAATAAAAATAAAAAAACATGTTAATAATCTCTTGCATCTATGTATAATATAGGTAATTTAATTTATTTTTATTTTATTTAGATCTATATAGCAAAATTAATCTAGGTGTATAGTAAGTGAGAGTTATGCCATGAACTACAAATATCATTTCTCTTACAAATCAGTAAATTATGAGTATAGAAACTAATATTTCTAATGGAAGAAAATGTAAGGACTCAATTAAAAAAAGCAAAAGACTATGGAGAACCTAACTAAAATTAGATGAAATTATAAGCTCACGGATTAATTTTTCCTTTAAATTAAAATAAGAGATAATAATTTGATACGCATGGACACTAATTTAATACACTTATACTTTATTTTATTTTATTCTATCTCACGTGCCAAAACCCACCCTTTGAAAATAAATCATCTCTAATTTATAATTGTAAATAATACAAGCAAAATCCTCACTTGACAAGTGTTTTCTTTTTGAGAAAAAGTAAACACATTCATTGTTAAAATTAACATTATAATCATGATATAAAATATTTTAAATAAGAGTAAAAGTTTTTATCACTATTTTGCTATTATAATAGTATCACTTTTATATATATTTTTTTTAAAAAAGTATTTTCAGTTGCTGCATGTTTTGAATGATTACCTGCAAACACAAAGTGGCAAAATGATTATATTGTTGATAATTTGACTTTAAATGAGAGCTTTGTGACTTGAAAACTACGAGAGAGAGAGAGAGAGAGAGAGAGAGACCAAACTCGTACGGCAAACAAAAGCCAGATCACAATTCTCATGTCCTAACTTTTGTTAAAAGGTAACACTGTCCAACGTTGCTAGATCAGATAGGCAGAAATCATTCTTTTAGATGCAAATCATTTTTTCACCTAACACTTTCCAAGCCTACGGTGGATTCTTATTCATTGATTCAACTATACAAGACATTTTACTCAATCATTTAATGAAGTATTTATAAAATTGTTTTAGAAAATATCCATATATCCGATTGATTCTTTAATGGGAATTATATTTGTTATGTTGTAGGAAGTATTTTTTTTTTCCTCATATTAAGAAAAAGATAATATATATAATATTAAAAAAAGTGATATGACACTTTATCTAATGAATTAGTCTTGTCCTTTTATTGACATAAAAAAAAAAATACTTCTTACAACATGAGAAATATAATTCCCCTCATTTATATGTATGTTAGATTTTTAAAACTTTTATATTAGTCTCTAAGTTTAATCTCCCCTTTGTCCCCTCAAACCAAACACATCGTTAAGGTACAAGCTAATAATTATAACTTTTCTTTGACAAAAGAAAAAAAAGAGGTTAAAATGTATTTTTAGTTCTTTAAATCTCATTGAGATATACTTTTGGTTCCTTAACCTCATAAAGTATAGTTTTGATCCTATAGTTTTAACACTGTTAACGAAAAATGTTCACATAGCAAACTCAACTAATGACTATGAAGCTAATAGAGCATATTTAATTTTTTAATATAATATATTTAGATTATTAAACTAAAATTAACTGACAAATCGTTGTAAATGAAATCAATATTTTGATATTTATATTATTAAATTAATATATTTAGATTATTAAAGTAAAATTTTTATATTTAGATCATTGAACTAATTTTTTTTAATATAATCGAGGTTTTGATAATAACTGTTTAATCAAAGATTTAGATATTTTTCTATTTATGTATATTTTAAATTTTGAATTAATAGATTTTAATTACATAGTCAACATTTAAACTAACATAGTCGTCGCATCAGAGTTTTTCATTAGTGACATTAATGGTGTTAGAATTATAGGATCAAAAGTATAATTTATAAAGTTAAGGGACCAAAAGTATATTTCATATAAACTTAAAGAGTACTTTAGAAAAAAAAATAATTTTAAAATTCTTAAACTTTCTCTCAACATATTTATGTATATTTTGAACTTTGATTGGCAAAAAATTAATCATTATAGCTTACTAATTAAAGGGATTATAAGGATGAGATTATTCAAAATAATTTTTTTTTATAGATTGAGTTGTTTCAAGCTAAGAATCTATAGTGATTGTCCGATTGGGATGTTTTGAGCCAGAGGTTATGATTGAATTGATAATTTAGAAACATTTGGGGTTAAATGTTATATTTTTTTCATAATTTTAATTAAATACAATTTGGGAATACGAGAGTAATTTTTAAGAAATGAACACTTTTAACTATTTTTTATTACCTTTCTTGATTTGTGTAAGTTGGTTAAAAATATCTTAGGAGTAGGTCAAGATAAGTAAACTTTTTGCTATAAAAAAAGAAGTACACTTAAATTATTTGAAAAGTATTCAGATTAAATATTTTAAATTGAATTCATAGATTGCAAATTTTCTGATGATCGTTGATAAAGTTTTCAATCAAATAAATACTTCTTATAATTCAAAGATTGTAAATTGAAGATTTAAAAAAAAAAATTGAAAAGGAATCATTCTTCTTTTTTGTTAAGATTGAAAAATAATGATTGGTACCTCTTAAGTAAAAGCAGATTTTGCATTGGCAAAGAAAAGAGAGATTGAAAAAAGGGCTTTACACATGAGAATAAAAAAGTTAAAAAGAAAAGATAATGATTAAAACTTGGAAAAATACCATTATACAGTATACATAACTTTGGTACTGGTACCAACTAGACAATTATATTGTGTAAAAAAAAAATTTAAGCAGTTACCTTTTGAGGGGGAAAAAAGGACCTTAGGCAGTTACCTCACTTTTGAGGGATTAGTTACAATGATAATTGATTTAGTTCATATTTGCTTTTTAGTTAGGGTTAATAGGTGATTTTACCTATGAAGTTTTCATTCAGAAGTAATTTTGTTTTTGTAGTTTTTCGAGAAGTAATTTCACTTTGGAAGTGTAAAAATAGAGCAATAATACCCTGACTATGATTCTCATTAATTTTTGACCATTAATTAATCAAATATACTAAACTGACAAGTTCATATATCATCTACGTTACTTTTGTTGATACATAAATTTTACCGAATGTTTATGTGTTGTTTACTTTATCTTCTTTTAAAGTTAAATTTAAAACTTTTAGGGCAAATTCATGCCTCAACAAAAACAACTTAGATAACATGTAAATTGTCAATCTAACATATTTGATCAACTATCCATCAAAATTATCTAAGATAATAATTCAGGCAAATCTGCTCCATTTTTTACATTACCAAGGCAAAATTGCTTCTGAAAAACTTTTGCAGTAAAATCACCCCTCATAAAAAAATTTAGGACAAAAACGCCCCTCAACCCTTTTAGTTATCTCAAGACTTTGAAGCTTCATCATGAAACTTAAAAAGGGCAAAACTGAACTTGATTTCATTAACGCAAAATGTTATTAATTAAATATCTCTTTAGATTTTATATTTTTATGCAAATAATCATACTCAAACTTTGAGTTATATATAAATAATCTTGAAACTTTAAATCATATACAACTAAATCACATGCTACTTTATATCATTTTAACAAAACGAAGGACAAAGCAACACTTATTTGTGTAAATATATCAATTGAAGAGATTTATTACAAAGTTTGAAGGTTTAGAGGAAATTTAACACATATAAATGAGACATTCTTTTCCCAGATATATTACCCAAAAATTGAAGTTAATCATATTATTCATATTCCATAGCTTATAAAAAATATTACATTGACCATATTAATAACATTCATCTTCATTGAGAAATATTAATGACACTAGGAAATTGATGAAACATAATCGCTCACTTACTTTAAATTGGCATTTCATATTTGGGACTGAGAAGATGATAGAATTAAACAATTTCTCATTTGGTCCGAGATTTTTCCATGCGCGGATTAAGGTCACGAAATGAAATCAAAGGGCTGATGATAATGAGGATGAGATTGGCAAAACAGTAAGACTATATAGAGAGCATTAATTCCTGGGGTCGTATCTCCATTATTGAAGTGGAGTCTGACACTACCGAAGAGCCAACATTATGCATTCTGAAAATGGCCGTCTTTGTCAGCAGCACGGGGCAACAGTACAGTTAGAATCCAGAAGCAAAAAATGAAGCGGGGAGAGAGAGAGAGAGAGAGAGAGAGAGAATCGAGAGAAACCTTTTGCCCTCACACAGAGACTATCGTACTTTTTTTTTGGTTCAGAGACTATCGTACTTGAAATGGCCAAATAGCCTTCTTTATGTTACTGATGTGATATGCCCTATTATATTCATTGATCCTTGCTGTCAAACAATGATGGCATAAACGTGGTGATAAGAACAGGTTCAGAGAGAGAGAGAGAATCCCCCACTTTAATTAATTCCACAAAGCACCTTCTTGTTTTCTAGCAGGGTAAAGCCTCTCGGCTCTCTCCCCCTTCTTTCTCCCTCTCTCTCTCTATCCATATGAATAACAAAAAGGGTATGGAAATCCCATGCAAATGCAGCACTAAACATGCTTGTCCAGATAGATTAACCTCAGACAATTGAAGGAGAATCAGTAAAATGCAAAATCCAGAGTTCACAAGCAAGCTAATTAGCATTATTCATTGGCACAAATTTCGATTTCACAATATGAAAATAGAATTAGATATAGCTTCTACTCATGCTACATGCATTGAGTGCAAAGAATCATAATCGATTACTGCTAAAATTCACTGGGTACAGCTTGCATCCTGGTATATCATGGGGAGGCCAGAGTAGGCCTGGTACAGCTTTGAGAGCTAAAGCATCTCAGTTATGGTATATCTCAGATTTTTTAATTAGTGCATAACAATACACTGCACCAAAAATGAAATGAACAGAAATAACAACTGTCATCTTAATTTTATTTCTTTTTGAAAACATAGTACAGAAATGATGAACACTTCACCGCACTATAATATTACTGTTCCTTTTTTTTTTTCCTCTCATATTTCCTTATGATGACAAAGTGACAACGATCCTACTGTCACCACATCGCCATCACAGACTAAGCTGCAACAAGTAAAGGTAGTTTTTGATTAGATAGTCTAACAGCATTCAGCAGAAATGAACCTAGAAAGCCTCGTGGAAGGCTACAATGAACACCTCTAAACAGGTTTCATTACAAGATTATAACTTGAACGGGCATAAGCAAGCCCAAACAGACTCAGCTCCAAATTATCTGTCCATCTCGTGTCTAAAAGTTATTTAAAAAGAACTTTAACAAATAATGTTAACCGCCTGATGAGTGATTTTCATCACATTCAAACTTACCATAACCACATTATTCAACACACACACACACACACACACACACACACACACAGTGACCCCATCAGGATTAAGCCATTAGATGTTATTTCTGTCCCGTTCAAACTTATCCCACTGTATGATTTTCCCAGCATGCATCAATGGCACTTTAGTTTAAGCCAAGGATTCACCAAATAGAACAAATTACCTTCAATCCTGTGAACACTTCCTCATTCGCACCATACAACGAGATTTGGATGATAAACAGATAAGTTATTTACTTCCCATGATGACCTTGAGAAACTTAATGTTCTTCACTCAACAAGGTGTTCAAATTTTTCAAGCAAGCTACGCATAATCCCCTTAATCTAGACTACCACGTATTTGCTGAAAATATGGCCCTTGCTAACTTCAATGAATTCTATCCAAAAATATGCCAATATGGTCTCAAAGTAGAATACAAGAAATTCTGTCAAATTATTTTCAACAAGCTTTCAGGTCACTCAGACGAAAAGCACATGAACACTTCAGATATTAAAGGCTTGACTTAAGCAAGGACAGCAAACCTTGCTAATTAGATAATAATTAGTTAAAAAAAATAATGAATACTTGAATAGTACTGAGAGCACCAACAAAAACAACGATTGAGTATGGAATAAACTATACACAAAAAATTATGCGTGTCAACAAGGTATAGTATACATATCTAACTATGCTTTCAGCATTAGACAGGCAAAGGTATATAACCTTACTATAGGAATTTAGTTCTGCTAGGCAGCTTACCAAAAAACAATTCTTGAACCATGCAGATCGATCGTATACCCAGGTAACCCAAAGTCCAACCTCTACAGTGGCTAGAATGCTGCAATTAACGGGCAAGCAATGTCTCACTGTAGCAGAATATATTGTGAATAAAAACAACCTCAAAAACAGCAGAGCACTGTACTTTCAGTACTGCGATGTGATGCATTGAATCATGTAAAATCCTGTTAACGCCATGAGGGTGCAGAGCTCTGTAAGTTATATGCAGATCATGCAGGCTTGGGGGAACAAAACCAGTGAAACAGAAATTATCAACAATGGCCACCACCATATTGATCTTGTTCAATTGTCAAAACCTGGCATCGCAAATTGAGTTGCAAATGCTTCAACCCGGGCACGGAGCTCCATAATATCCGTATTATTCTCAAGATGCTTCAACACAGCCTGCATCTTCCCATGCTCTCTCTGCAACATGCTTGCAATTTGTGCAGCTCTAAAAAGAAATTCAGCCATTGTCTCAAAATCAGCCTCCAGGCAACCTCTTGATGTCATGGCCGGGGTACCTGAGAAACACCACATTGGAAACAGTCACAAGAATGTAGAGCTCATAAAAAATGCATGCACATTTAGACATTTCAAATTATCACATACCAATCCTTACACCTCCAGGAGTAATGGCTCCATTATCATCAAAAACAAAAATTTTGTTCAAAGTAATATGACATGCCTCACAGATCTTCTCATAGTATTTACCTGTGAACACAAATAAAAGAAACTCAGCACTTGTCAGAATTTACAAACACAAAAAAATCCAAACTTCTGTAGCTGTCCCATTAAAAAGCAGATACATATCAAATGACACAAGCAACAAGGTGTTTAAATTATAAACCCAACTGAAGAAAAACCAATAAAACATTAATGCATGGAGCCAAAGCCTACTGGTTTAGGGATTTAAAGTAGCACTCACCCACCTCTATCTATTTAGCAGGTTCATCCACTTTTACCCCTTCAAATTACTATTTTTGGGGTAATTGAGCATGGAAATTAAAGGTGTTAGGCCATTTCTGACACTCGTCCATGCATTTCTGCAGGCATTTCAAGTTTCTCCCTCTTTTCTGATTTCAGAAAAAACAGGCCAACAGCCATCTTTTTCTAGTCAATTTTAAGCCAAATCCTGCATTGCAATTACTATTAACACTGATTTAATTACTTATGCGGACTTTCAAGCCCTCCATTTAGTTTGATGTCACAAAAAGATTTAGTTCCTTGCATAGCGAATATGACAATATCCATTCTCGTTACAGACTCAAACTCCATTCTAATGTATATTCCAATTTAATTTTCACTATAAATCTCAAATTCCGTTTCATATCAGGAAATATGCCCTTCAGCCCCTCCAACTGTATTTTTTCAACGTCATGATTGAATTCACAGGTTAATTTGCATTAAATTATTATTTATTATTGATGGCCACACAAATTGCTCAACATTTTTTCTACTTTTTTAAAATGGCCACTTCAGTTTAGTAAGGCGCTCAATCCACCTCACTGCCTCTGCCTTTTGGAGGTTTGGCAATTCAAGTAAGCTCATGCTTTAAACTCTTGACATCTCTTATTATTATATCACTAAAGTTTCCAGAATGAATACCCATGGCGTGATACATTTTAGATAAAATGAAGACAGATTAAGGTCATGGTCCCCAGAATTGAACGGAATGTAAGCCATTTGTAATATACAATGCCAACCAGGGATCTATTCAAAATGGTTGATCCCATTAATGTATGGAACAAAAAGCCAGAGAACCTTAGTTCAAGGAAGGGTCCTAACTCCTAATATAGCTAGGTTTCATCCCTTCCTTGCTCCTTTCTCCATTTCCAACTCTTAAGTCCTCCTGCTTCCTTTATTATCCCAAATAGCAGAAGGCAGAACAAACTTAAGCCTTCACTGTAAACTCCTTCTACATTTAAGCTGGAGGCAAGAGCATTTTAAGATATGCAGTTTTTAGAATACTGTCTATAAGTACATGCACTAAATTTCATAAAGACGTGTACCGTCAAAGAATCTAACTCAAGTGAATTTAATCAAACCCGCATGCAAACCCACAACCAGCATAAAATTCAAAAAACTAAACACCAAATACATATTTTTAAAACAGCTTCAGCATAAAATAATATGACAAAAATGCATTACATTAAGACGTGTACCATGGTAGAATCTGACCCTACCAGTGAACTAAAACAAAACTGATGCCAAGTGCAGACAAATTGCCTGAGAAAGGAGTCTGAAGAACATGCACATATCATCAAACAAAGAAAGAAGCCACTTGACAAGGCCATCTAAAGATGCATGTGCCAATTTTATAATACCTGTCAAGCCCAAAGGCCTCAAATCCCAAAGTAATAGATGGTTGTCTGTACCCCCAGTCACAAGACGACAATTTCTTCTCAGTAAAGCAGAGGCTAAAGCTTGGGCATTCTTCTTCACCAGCTGCATGTATGCCTTATACTCAGGTGTAGCCACTTGTTTTAAAGCTATGGCAAGAGCTGCAATATGATTATTGTGTGGTCCCCCCTGCAATGATGGAAAGACAGCAAAATTTATCTTGTCCTCAGAGTCATATTGATCACTTTCATGTCCCTGGCTCCCTCTCCTCCTTGGTTTGATACCTTTCCTGTAAAAAATTATGCCTCCCCTAGGCCCACGAAGGCTTTTGTGAGTTGTTGAAGTAACAATATCACAAAAATCAAAAGGATTCGCACATTCCTGGAAATACAACAAAACCAAACCGATAAAACAGAAAATTAGTTCAAAGATGACTGAAGTGCATCAACTACTATTTAATGATGCAAGAGATAATAATTGATTCAAACTAGACCCATATGTCATTAACAGTCAGGGAAATTTAATTCAAATAGGTGCTCATATTTAGTTTAAAAGCTGAAAGATACTTCAACAAAATAACTATATAAAGGGCTAGAAATACTGTGAAATGAAGAGAAGTATTGCAAATGTCTTAACTCACAAGTTCAAACCATACAAAAGAAAAATGTTCATATGGTGGGCAACCATATTCAACGCACAGCAAAATTTCCATAAATAAACTACGCAAAAGTTATTTCGAACCTTGGCTGCAATTAGCCCACTGATCTGAGCCATGTCACACATTAAAACAGCTCCACATTTGTCAGCGATATGCCTAAACCTTGCATAATCCCATTCTCGAGGATATGAACTGCCACCACAAATTAGAATCTTGGGACGAAAATCAAGGGCCCTTTCCTCAAGCTTATCAAAATCAATACATCCCGTTTGTGGGTTCACCTTGTACGGCAAGCTCTCAAAGAATATTGAGGCCCCTGAAACTTTCTTCCCACTTGGAGTATAGTACCCATGGCTAGTATTTCCTCCGGATGGTGTATCCAGCCCCATGATACGATCACCAGGCAACAGCAGTCCCGTGTATACAGCAAAGTTAGCTGAGGTACATGAATAAGGTTGGACATTGACACCCCAACTTTCGGGGTCAAGATGGAATGCGGCCAGTGCACGTTCACAACAGAGCATTTCAATTTCGTCAATATATTGATTACCTCCATAATATCGCGCCCCTGGCATTCCCTCGGAGTATTTATTCGTCAAGTGGCTTCCAAGTGCTTCGATCACAGCCCGACAGACAAAATTTTCAGAAGCTATCAACTCGATCCCTTTATATTGCCTTTGCTTCTCCTTCTCCATTATCGCATAGATATCAGGGTCCGCCACTTGTAGGGGTTGGTTACCCCATGATCGAACAGCAGTTCTCCGCGTCTCAAGATCTGGTTCGACTGAAACCCTCTTGCAATTCGAAGATGACGACGACGACTCGCTATCTCTTCGCCTTTTCAAACACATTGAATGACCAAGAATCCGAAACTCCTCGACTGCGGTATCATCGTCTTCATCAGATTCTACTCCCAAGTTCCCATTTTCCGCCCTATGTTTCTCCGTATGCGGCTCCAACAATTGGAGTGGAACCGGAGGACCATGGTGCATAGGATCACGGGGGCTCGAGTCGAGCTGGAGCGAAATGGAGTCATCAGCCATACGGACCCGATGAGATGTCGAAGCATGAGAAGAAACCCCAAGAGACAAATTTGATTGTGGGTGGGGTAAGTCCATTAAGATTGGCAACACAAAAACAAATCCTCGAGAAACAATCGGTGAAATCTGAAAGTCGATGCCAGAGGTGAATGGACGATAAGCACTAGGTACAGTAGCGATCAAATCAAGAATGGCGACAAGAGGAAGTGCAGTGATTGTACTGGAAAATGGTTTCTATCGAAGGAAGCACGAAAATTGAATGCGTCATGGAAATTCGCAGGACAGGGTAAAGAGGGAAAAGCCTTAGCCCTAATCCAATCAGTTGTACAATTCGATGAATGACCATTCCTGAAGCAGACAAGGGGCCTTTTTCCCAGATTGTCTTTTGTTTAGGAAACTATTTACCAAAATGCCCCGACTTTGAAATTATTTCTTATTATGCCCTTATCTGAAAACATATTCTTTCTCTGCCCCCATTTAGTCGACTAAAACAGAGCTTTAGTCAACTAAATGTTGAGCCTCTTTTTTTTTTGAATTTTGTCGACATTTAGTCGACTAAATCCTGAGATTTAGTCGACTAAATGTCGTGGGGTTCAATTTTTTTTAAATTCCCCCGACATTTAGTCGACTAAATCCCAAGATTTAGTCGATTAAATATCGACAGTAGGCTTTTTTAATCTATCACAACCAATTTTCCTTTATTCTTTAATCCCTTTTCTCAATATTATCTTTTTATTTATCTTCTTTATTTTGTATTATGAGTTAGATAATATAAGAATTAGTTAGTTAGTTTAGATCCTATTATTTAGGAACAATTTAATTCAAATCCTATCTTTCTGATTTTCCCGATATTATATTAGAAGAATAACTTTTTATATATTTATTTAGTTATACCGATATATAGGTAATTTATCCCTACAATCTCTCAATATCTTTTTTCTTCGTATATTTGAATTTGAATGCACTAATTTGTTAAACTTTGAGAAAAAAGCTGGGATTGTTATCTTCAACACAAAATACAAAATAATAATAATAATAATAAACAATTACCAGTTTTTTGTATTTTGTGTTGAAGATAACAATCTCAGCTTTTTTCTCAAAGTTTAACAAATTAGTGCATTCAAATTCAAATATACGAACAAAAAAGATATTGAGAGATTGTAGGGATAAATTACCTATATATCGGTATAACTAAATAAATATATAAGAAGTTATTATTCTAATATAATATCGGGAAAATCAGAAAGATAGGATTTGAATTAAATTGTTCCTAAATAATAGGATCTAAACTAACTAACTAATTCTTATATTATCTAACTCATAATACAAAATAAAGAAGATAAATAAAAAGATAATATTGAGAAAAGGGATTAAAGAATAAAGGAAAATTGGTTGTAATAGATTAAAAAAGCCTACTGTCGACATTTAATCGACTAAATCTTGGGATTTAGTCGACTAAATGTCGGGGGAATTTAAAAAAATTTGAACCCCACGACATTTAGTAGACTAAATCCCAAGATTTAGTCGACTAAATGTCAACAAAATTAAAAAAAAAAAAAGAGGGTCGACATTTAGTCGACTAAAGCTCTGTTTTAGTCGACTAAATAGGGGTAGAGAGAGAATACGTTTCTAGAGAAGGGCATAATAGAAAATAGTTTCAAAACCGGGGCATTTTGGTAAATAACTTCCTAAAAAAGAATACTTTAGATAAAGAAAAAAGCCCAGACAAGGGGGTAATGGGGGAATGTATCAGGACGCTTGTTCATTTTTTTATATGTTATTCCTTTTGAATGTCAGGAGGACCACGCTTTTATTTAAAAATTATATATAAATAGTCATTATTCACATTTCACAATTCATAACTAAAAACTACCCTAAAATTCGCTTAGGGAGGCCAAAAAAAGGTGCTTTTTAATCACTTATTCGTAAGCAGGCATATTTACTTTGAATGACGAAAAAATAATTCTAAAAATCTAAAACAAACATATATCCTTTCTAATCTTTATTATTATAAGCACCAACCAGTAAGTGTGTTTCGTCATTTTTATAAGAAATTTACTTAGTTTTAAAGAGTATTATTTGTTCTTTACAATCCAAAGGTTGCAAACAAGAGTCCAACAACAAGCATAAAACTTCGAATTACCAGTCTAATCCAAAAGAAATAAGTTTACAATCTAAAACTAGATTGTTCTCAATTAACACAACTCGGAATTATTTAAAACTAAATTATTTCAAGTCTTGAATTAAAAAGATAAAAAGAAAGACACTCCCTTGTGGTCTTCAAGTGTAAGCTCTAGGCTCTAGCCTCCTCCATACTCTTCCCAAATTGTCTCCCTAAGAGTTTAAGCTTCCATGAATTTATGTAATCCTCCAAGATTTAAACACCTCACCGTCACCATGTAAAGAATTGTGAAGCAAAGGTAATTGATGATTCAATCCGTGGGCACTTTTAGCAACTGATGAATATTGATTCAATGTGGGTCCCGTCGCTAGATGAAGGGAATTAATGGTTGATCCCGTGGCAAGATGAAGGAACGGATGATTGATGAATTACCCACTGCGTCTCAGCGTCTTCGGCGTTTTTGGTCTGAAGCTTCTCTCGTCTGGCTGGCGGCGTGGTGCTCTCATAAAATCTAGCAGCTAGGTTAATTAATAGGAGAGGAAGAGAGGCTTTTTAGGGTATTAACTTGAGCCCAATAAAATTCAAGTAGTCGCCTAAAATTTTACCATTGGATTTCTTTTAGCTATCCTGAAAAATCCTGCACCATAAGATCTTATAAAATCACTATCTATCATATATCAAGAGATATTATTTAATCAGAATATTAAAAATTTAATAATTTAAGCTCAATATCTTATAATTAATTCATATTTATATTATTTCCTAAAATAGGCTAACAATCTAAATATTATCTAATAATTCCAAATTAGCCTAAAATAATCCCCAAAATAAATGAAATAAGGTGGGATAAAATATATAAAATTGGGATTTATCAAGCGCCCAGCACCACGTGTTTTTTTTAAAGCAAAAATACACACTTGATTACTATTTTAAAGTGAACAATAACATATCGGTGAGATGTGAATTTTACTCCAAAATGGTAATCACGTGTGTATTTTTGCTCCCAAAAAAAGCACATGGTGCTGAGCGCTCTTACGGAAAAAGTTCATGTATATTTTTGTATCTTAACTCAAAATAATTATATAATATTAGAGTTTAGTGCAATTAATAGAGTAACATAAAAAATTACTTAAATTTAAAGATGACTTTAATTGTTTCAATTGTATAAAGAATTTTGAGAAATAGTGTGTTTTGTAAAAGTATTTTTTTTAGGTTGACCCCATTTTTACCAGTTCACAGAAATAATGGATGGCTGTAGTATGAACGAATGAATTGGAGGCTACACGAAACTCTGAAAGAGAGAAACGCATTTTGTGAGAAAAGCTTTTCAGAAAAATGAGAGAATTTAAAAAATGGGAATTAGAATTAAAGGTTTGTGGGCACAAGTTTTTCATCCTTGTAATAAAGAGTGTTTTAGGATTGTTGATTGAGAATGGAAGCTGAGCGTTTAAATAAATGATCTTCCTCACAATATTTCTTCGGTTGAATTTCTTCTAATGTAGGTAGGTAGGTATAGTACCAAAATTGGTACCCATTTTTATATTTTTAATTGTCATTTTATATTTATTTTAGAATCAAAGTCTTTAGTCCCTTAAATATACTCTCATTTTAGATTATAGCCCTCAAATTTCCAACCATGGATTTTAATCTCTCTAAGGGAAAAATAGTTTAAGTATTTATTAAACTTAAAGAATCAAAACTCATCATTTGAAAATTGAGATATCAAAACTAAAATCAGAGTAAATTTGTGGAAATAAAATTATAATAACCCTTTGTTTTAATAAAAGAGACCAACAATAATATAGGTAGGACCCAGTGATCCCTCATTTATATTTAATCCTAACATTTATATGTGTGTAGGTTTTTTTTTTGGGGGTAGTTGGGTAGGTGGGATTTTGGGACCAACGGTGGGTGGAATGGGTACGGCAACATAGTGAAAATTACAGGGAAGATGCAGGATAGTTGCTATTATTAAAAGAAAAAGGGGAAATTGTTGGAATATTTGAGAATAAAAATATGTGTTTTTGTTATAAAGTCTTGTTGATTAAATTAAAGTATTTATATGAGTAGTTATATAAGGGGATATAACACAAAAGGTTACTACAGTTATGTTTCTTTGGTTTTTTAAAACACATATGAAAGGTTATGATCAAATAATTTTTTGTAAAAGGTTGTATTGGATTTTAAAAAAAAAACCCTAAGTACTACAGAAGTGTAACTCTTATTAGAAATGTTATTTTAAATAACTATTGGCTAAGCAAGTTATTTTTGTTTATAAGGGTTTATGAATCTAACATATAGTTCTAACTTTTAATTGAAGAAATGTTGCTTCAATGACATCACTTTATAGTCTATAAATAGCCTGTCACATACATCACTTCATTTGTTACATACAAACCATATCATGAATCAGACAATAACAATATATCAAACTAATTACTTTTGTCCTTTTGTCCTTAAGTGCACACAAATATAAAGTCAACTTATTACTTTGTGAAAATCATTATTGTCTTGGCTTAAATGTTGATGGTGCAATCCATACACAAGGAAGGGTCTTTATTGTATCCTGCAAAAAATTTACCTATCAATCCAAATTGCACTCTAGTAGATAGGAATAGATGAGGTGAATCAAGCATAAAGGGAAGTGTTGTTCACACCTTGAAGATATTGTGCACTACTTTCTTCTTCATTTTTTCTTCTTATACTCCTCAAAGATCTAGCTCATCTAACAATATTTAGGCTTAATTCCCAAAATACAAATTACATCTTTGAAGGAGTTGACTACCATGAAGCTCAAAGGATAGCATATGAAGAAGGCAACTTTGAGATGGCATTTTCTACATCAAGTTGGAAGCTTGGGCAGCGTGCATCATTTTTTGCCACTTAGGATTTTCCATGAACTAGAAGGGGAAAATGGATGGTTTCATCCGGAACTTTGTAAAGTAGTCCTCGTGAATTCAATTGGTCAATGGTAAAGGAGAGAGATAATTATATATTTTTATCTCTTTATTTAATTTAAATGGTCTATAGATTAATGAGGTTTATTCATGATTGGTTTGATGTAACTATTTTGCTTAATTATGTTGCTTGTTGGCATATGGAATCATAGAATATTTTAATCATGATTAGAAAGTGATAAGAATCATAATAGAATTCGGATTTATTAGATCGATAATTATAATGAGAATTTTTATTGTCAACTAGATTAGTTGATAATTATTGTGTTGTGCTCTAATTTTAATTAGAATGATTGATGAAAATTTATTTTAAAATAGATGCATGAATTAAACATGGTTTGAATGATTTCAAACAAATAATACAAATAATATCCATGTTGATGAATTTTTTATTATCTCATCATTTATATATAAAGTTTCCTCCTCCACGAGAAAGACTTAACAAGAGTCTTAAACATAAAAAGTATACCTCTCTTAAACAAGTGGGGCGACTATCTTTGCTTAGAAGATGATTGATTAGATTATGCTTAATAATCAATGATATAAAAAGTACAAATGTTCATAAGAAGGTACATGTAGGAGATATACACAGGGGCGGATCTAGAAAATAATTGAAGGGGGCACCATTGGTGGGGGATTCGGGGACAATGCCCCCAAAAAAATGTTTTAAATGCATTAAAAAACAAAATAATATAAAGAGAAAAACAAAGTTAAGTATTGTTAGAAATAGCAAGGTTGAGTACTAAATAAGTTCAAGTGCATATATTATAAGGGTTAAGGTGCAATTTTATCAACGAACTATTGGCTCATGAGCAATTTCACCAATAAACTCTCTAGTGGACCAAAATTACCAACAAACTATTGGATCAAGAGCAATTTCGCCAACGCCGTTAATTGAGCCTAACGTCTGTTTTTTGCCTTCATTCAAAAATTACATAATAGGACCCAGATGTTTATAAAACAATATTTAAACTCCAAAAAATTGAACAAATTTTATTTTAGTCCTTCCACGTACTTTATATGGAGGAACTAAATTGAAAATTATAAAAATTTTATGGGTCAGAAGATAATTTTCTAAAATTTTGGATTCTTTTATGTAATTTTTGTGGGGCCATTCCTACCCCCAAAATCCGCCCCTGGTTATAGGCCTTTTTTGAGCAAAAAAAAAATTACAAGCATTTTTTTGAACCTTAGCCTGACTTGGCCTGTGGTCTATTAATGAGACCTGTAATTTTAAAAAATTTTGTAACCAGTCTAACAAACCACAGGCCTCACTTCAAAACAAGTCTACTTCAAACAGGACGAAAACATAATTACTTTAAACAGGCAAAAAACAAACCTACTTTAAACAAGTTGTTAGATGTAGGTCTGTTTTCAGCCTGTTTAAACTAGGTCTGTTTTCACCTTGTTTGAAGTAGCTTGTTTTGAGGTGAGCCTTGTGGTTTGTTAGGTTAGTTACAAAATTTTTAAAATTAAATGCCTCCATAATAGGCCACAGGCCAGGCTAAAGCTAAAAAAAAAGACATGTAACTAGCGACTGATTTTGAGGGGTAGGGATGGCCCCGCAAAAATTACAAAAAAAAATCCAAAATTTTAGAAAATTATCTTGTTGCCCCAATTTTTTTTATAATTTTCACTTTAGTCCCTCCATATAAAGTACGTGGAGGGACTAAAATAAATTTTTTTAAATTTTTGGGGCTTAAATATAGTTTCACAAACATTTGGGTCCTATTCTGTAATTTTTGCATGAAGGCAGAAAACGGACGTTAGGCTCAATTAACTGTGTTGGCGAAATTTCTCCTGAGCCAATAATTTGTTGGTAATTTTGGTCCACTAGAGAGTTTATTGGCGAAATTGCACCTTAACCCTATATTATAATAACAAAAGTACATTACAATAATTACAATGTCATCTTTCTAGGCCTTATTTTTTAGAATTCTATCATAATTGCCTCATTATTAATGCTATAAAATACATCTTTTTTAATATAAGACACTAAGCAATCAAGAGGGGGCACTTCCCTGTCTTGCTAGGTCATAAAAGAACAAGAAGCAAAGCTGGGCGTGCGTGATGAGAAAGGCATAGAAGGGGAAAATTTATTTATTATTTCTATTATTTTTTCTTTTAAAAAAAACATAGAGGGTCAAAAATCAACGGGGGGCACGTGCCCCCCTTCTCTACTATGTGGGTCCGCCCATGGATGTATGATAGCTTCATAAGACCTCGAAGAAAGAGGGAATGATAGAATTATGAATTCTCTTACATGTTTGGCTATGATAATTTTAATAATAGAAAATAAGTCATGAGTTGTTATTAACAAACTTATAATTTTGATTGTTGTTATGTTCTTAATTATTTGATTCTAGTATGAAGTTGATACTAATATCCATTCATTGTGATAGTCAATGTATTCTTGCAAGGGCTTGTAGCCTAGTTTATAATGGAAAGTCACAACATATTAACCTAAGATATGGTAAGTGAAATATTTGATTTTGAATGAAGTAATTCCCATTAGTTACGTAATATCTAAATTAAATCTTGCATATCCTTTAATAGAATTTCTGATAAGGGATTTGGTGTTAAAAACATCAAAAGGGATGGGATTGATGCCCATAAACTATGATCGCCAATAATGGAAACCCAACTTACATTTGATCATGATATCAAGACCTAAGTTCAATGATAAAAGTACATTATCAAAGTGATTGCATGTACTATACTTTTTAATACATTCAAAGTTGGAAAAGTACTTGGCAACCATGAGACTATATGAGAATGAAGTGAGACCACTTGCAAGAGTCCAAGGGCTTAACTCTTAAAACTTCTCATAAAAGGGATATGAACACAAGAACACGAACAAATGTGTCATTTAAAGTGGCATACAATTGCCCAAGATCTTATGCATAATTCATTAGCACTTGTTCGTATGGATAATTGATTCAAATCTTAGTCTACCATATTATTTCGAATGGGTGAAACCATGTCTTACTTAGATAAATGTTCAAATACTTTAGATACCTTTACTGATAACATAAGATTTCTAAAATGACAAGAGTTTGTGATAATTTCAAAATGGGTGGAGGACTGTTGGAATATTTCAAAATGAGATATGTGTTTTGTTGTAAACTCATGTTCATTAAATTTAGAGAATTATATAAAGAGTTGTATAAGGAGTTATAACACTAAAGGTTACTAAAGTTATGTCTCTTTGGTTCCTATAAACCCATATAAAAAGTTATAACCAAAGGTTCTAGGTGAAAGGTTGTGTTGATTTTTTTTTTAAAAAAAACCTTACATACTATAAAGGTTATAAAGGTGTAACTCTTCTTCGAAATGTTATTTTAACTAACTATTGGTTATGCAAGTTATATTAGTTCATGAATCTAACATATGGTTATGACTTTTTAATTGAAGAAGTGTTGCTTCAAGATACACTACTTCAAGACATTACTTCATGGTTTATAAATACCTTGCACCACACTTCATTTGTTACATACAAATCATATCAACATTCATAGAACAATAAGAAATCAAATTCTTTGTCTTTGTCTTTAAGAACATAGAAAAATAAAGTCAAATTACTACTTTGTAAAAGCTATTATTGTTTGGTTTGAGTGTTGGGAGGGTCTTTATTATATCCTAAAGGAAATTCATTAGTCAATTCAAATTGCATCTTAGTGTATAGGAATAGGTGGGGGAGAATCAAGATTAAAGGAAAGTACTACTCACGTTTTGAAGACATTTTGCACCAATTCCTCTTCATATCTTCTTCTTGTGTTCCTTAGAGATCCATAACAAAACATGTCCCAAAAAATCCATTATGAATTCCAACATCTTCAAAGTCACTTGTAAATACAAAAGGACAAATAAATAAGAGTAAGAATTTGAGATTTTAAAGTGTTAGTATTTTTATAAAATTGACCCTCATTTAAAAAAAAAAAACAAGAGAGAAAAAAAAAAATTCACCCTCATCTAAGCACTACAGTCAACCAACCAGCATTCTTCAACCAGTGATGCTCTGACACCTTTTTTTTTTTATTTGTAGCAAAGGTGGTGAAGGTGAGATTTGATCTCAACCCAACATTGATTTCCAAAAAGGCCACCAAGCCTGTTAATATGGAGTAATAAATAACATCACACAGTACAAGTGAAAAATGTAATGTTTTACTTACTAACTACACTTGTAACGTGAATACCAATATAGAGTTCGTTTAGTGGTGTAAAGTTTCGCTAAATCCCTCTGAGTCTTGAGTTTGAGTCCCGGAAGAGATATTTGTGTTAAAAGGAACAACCACAAACTCTGAACCGAATATTGGATTATAATATTAAAAAAAAACACTTGTTACCTGAATGACAACATTTGTAAAGATATTATCATTTCAATGACGAAATTTACTATTATATTTAACAAGTCCCACATTTGAAGAAACTCAATTCGGTGAGGGAGTGAGAAACTTCCTACACTTGTCAATTTTTACAAGTAAAAATATAGGGAAAATTTATATCAAGGCCTAAGATAGCAAGATTATTTCAAAAAAGGCCTAAGAAACATTTACATATCAGAAAAGACCCATGCAATTCTAAGTGAAAAAGACAAAAAAAACCCTTTAGTAATGTTGAAAATGGAGGGGCTTTTCTTAGTCCAAAATCACTCCCCTTCCTCTCTCTCACATTTGGTCTCCTTGTCAGCAACATCTCTCATCTCGTCTCTCAAAGCCGTCAGTAAGGTGAGATCGTCAACCACCGTCGATCCTCTAAAGATGATAGTGTCATCGTTGACGGTTGGCCTCTGGCAATGGTTCGTAAACTCAACCTACTTGCCTATCAACTCGGGCTCCAACTTCTGCGACCGTCCCCCTATAGAGATGACCCTATTGTTTCCCGATTGCGACTATTAGCACTGGCTAAGGTTGTTGGAAGGTATGTTGATGTTTGTTGCTTGAGAAAATGAAAATTTCCCTACTAACTTTTCGTTATTCACTTTAGAATAAGTGAGTTGCGATTAGCATTGATGATTAATGATTATGAGGCAACTTCATTTTTTGTTCGGAGAACAAACTAAAGTTGTTGTTATCACTTTTTGAAGTTTGCTTGAATGTTTTGATAGGAGTTAACTTATTTAACAAATGTCTATGACAATGGGCTTGGACCTTTTTTTAAAAAAAAAAAATTGTTAGTCATTATCATCATATAAAGAAAATGTACTGTCATGAGCATTATTTGGTCTCTATTTGTACAAGTCTTTCATCCTTCAAATTTGTTGTTTAATCCCTGGTGGTCTTTTAATTAATTGTTTCTTTATGTATTGGCAATTGAAGTTGTAAAACATTTGATTGCAAGTTGATTGTTTAGGTTTTAATAGTTAAGAGGATACATTTCAGTAAGTCATTGACATTAAGCTAAAGGTAGTGATTGAGGTTGGGTTAGACTAAATGAAGCTTAAAAGATGGCTTGCAAGTGTTTTGTGCTTCACTGTTACAATTTTAAGATGCACATCTGGTAATTTACCTCCACCCTTTTTAGGTCACTTTTTGGGTCAATCAAATTTATATAGGGGAAGGATTAGTGGATGCTTTAAAATATTTGAAACTCAACTCTTGATATTGTTCAGTGCCTATTAGATACTGTAAAGACAATTACAAGCTGAGTTTCTATCATTTCTGTATCCTACGCTCTTCAATTTTTAGGTTGACAAATCAAGCAATAATTAAAGGTCCAAATTGCTTTTTTCCTTGTATGAATTAATTTCAATGTGCTTGGTTCTTGTTCTGCTTGACTGTTTTTTTTTTTTTTTAAAAAAAACTAGTATATGAAAGCAACTTCCTTCAGTCAAGCAAGTAGTTGATCCGAACACTTTTTCTATAACAACTATGTGTTTGATGCAATAGTTGATGCTACCTATTATTCTATAGATGCCTTCCATTTCTCGAATATCCCAATTAATGTTTTAATGATTTACTTGTTAATGTTGTATTGAAATTCCGAATATTATAGATGTTGAGAAAACTTGATTGTTTTCCATTTTCCTGCTTCTGCACATACCACTCACAAAGACCATAGATGTAGGAAACAATTGTTGTTCTCATTCATATTAAAATGTCATGTAACTAACATCATAAAATTTACACAACTTTGAATTAAATATGAACTCAAGTGTTCTATACAATTGATGTAATAAAATGTGGCATACAACCAATGAAATTTATGCTCATGAATAACAAGTAAGCCTATGTACATAAAAATATTGTGTCCTAATGCCTTCATCTTCCGCTTGTAGGAGTCCTCGATTGTTGATAACACTTTTTTCTCAATGCGTGTTGTTGTGATGGTTGACCAACAACCATATTACAAAGTTACTACAACCATTAACATTATAAGACTAAGAAAAAGATCAACCAATATAAACCAAGAGGATAAAGACAACAAAAAACTGGCGGAACTAGATCGTCCACTAAAACACTTGTGAACTTAGCTTTCTAAATTCCTTACCTTAATAAATGGCAAGGCAATGTATATTAGACCAACTTCACTACTTATGCCGGTGGATTACAACAATAAGAAGGTGTTGTATCTGCAAGACAATAATTGTTGATGTACTTAATACAATGCGACAACATAGTACTTGCTCACAACTACATTTTCTCTAGAATGCACAAAATTAATCTCTATATCTCATCCATAATAGCCATGAAGGGGTAAAACCGAATACTTCTTTCATGCCAAAGAAAGAATAACAGATTATATATAGTTAGAAAAGCCAAAAAGTAATCAATATTTATATTCATTAGGCATTCCCATAGAAAACAAAGGTATCTGGCCACCAAGAGAGGGGAAATTATAGGGAAGATGGGGCCAACAAGTGGTTTTTAATTTAATTATACACAATCAAATCCATGGAATGGAGCCTTATGAGAGGCAGGGATACTCAAGAAAAAAAATTAATGATCACTATGAATTTAACTTTCAAGGTCATGATTAAGAGAGAACAACAAAATAAGAAGAAATCTGCATTTCAGGAAGAACAAATTGGTTTCCATATGATGATTCGTTTTTTTAATCCTTTTTTTTGTCATCATATCAACTTTTTAAATATAGAATGGATTTATCAAACTATACGACAAGAACTTCCATTAGTCTCTTGGGCCTATAGCTATTGTTGGAGGCATTCTTCAAGATTTAAAAATATATATGAAAGGTTCTGACTTGTTAGCTGAATTCAGAGAAAACACACTTACTCTGTCCCTCTGAAACAATCATAGATCGACATGGACAGAGGTGTAGACTGACAATGGACAACCGGATGAGGCCGGAGATCAAAGAAGACAGAGTGACGGGAGCAATAGAGAAGGACAATACTTACTCTTTCTCTTTGAAATAGTTGTAGATCGATGAAGACGGAGGCACAGACGCGAAGACCGACGACGAAAACTAGATAAGGCCAAAGATTACAGAATGTAGAGAGAGGGGAGTGGGCTTTTGTACAGAAAAAACGCTAATTAAATAATTAATTACCAAAATACCATTGTATTGAAACTATTAACCCATCTGCCCCTCTTTAATCGATTGCATGCTATATGTAATTGATTAAACAAGGGCAGATTAATTCGTTTTCAAATTTTACGTTATGTAGTCGATTACGCCACTGTAGCTTAATCGATTACATAACTTTTTACACTATGTAATCAATTAAACACTGTGTTGTAATCGATTACATAGTGCAAAAATTTATGTAATCGATTACACTACAGTGGCGTAATCGATTACATTTCGACAGAAGTGTTTTTTAAAAGGCAATTTGAGCTTATTTGGAACCATTATCACATTTCTACCCTAAAGCTCTCTGGTTGCTCGTATTTTGGTCATTTTTTATGCGACCCATCAAAGTGTAAGGCCATTCACCTCTTTGAAAGTAGTATTGTTGTGTAATCATTGTAGTTTAACTTTGTTAACCTTTGTTTTTGTGTAGAATCTGAAACTCATCCCCTTGCAGCTTCCAATTTCTGTTGTGAAGGGTGAGTTCAAGTTCTAACGTTTACGTTGCTGTAATCTACCATAGTGGGAGGCATTTTGAAGGTCCCGATGGTGTACAATTTGAAGGAAAAACGAAAATGATGAAAATCAAACAGGGCACTACGTACAACAAGCTCAAAGAAGGATTTGTCGAAAATTGGGGCTACATGGCAGCCATTGCATTTATCGGTTGATTGACAAAGTGGAGACTATTGTTGATTTTAATAGTGTATACTACATTAGTAACGATGTATGTGATGATGAAGATGTAGAGTGCGTTATAGGTGCATTTGATAATCGGAAATCACAAAATTTTAATGAGATTTATGTTGAGCTTGAATCTGGTGAATCATCATCTATTCCTATGCATACAAGATCTCCATAATATTATAGTCAAGAAGATAGAGTTGTCAGTTTATTTGCACCTTTACAAGTCTTAAGTCAGCTGAGATTGACGGAGGAAGAGGAGGATCAGGAAGAAGAGGATGAGGAAGACGAGGATATGCACAGCGAGGAGGGAAAACCTGAGAGTGTAATTCCACTAGGTGACTCGTCAGATACTGATGTCGAGGGTGATTTTGATGCTGACACGAACCCTGTAAACCTGAGTACCTTAGGAATGTCACCGCTTCGTGTTGACCCAGTTAGCAATGGTAAGTTAGTAAATTTGTATTTGTAATTCTTATTTAGTGGTTTTGACAAAAAAAATCATTTTTACAACTGTAGGGACTGATATTGAGCCATTTTGGAATGAAAGCTCGCACTATTCCAGCAGTAATTGGGCGCAATGTGATGATGAGACGGAGATGTTGTTTGGTGATGATGACATGCAAGGTAGTTGGCATTTAGGTGATCCATTAGAGTTGTATTAACAGTTTCCTTCGAAGTCTGAATGGCAACATGCCGTGAAATTATATTGCATGAAGTCTCGTCGTACAGGCATGGTTGAGGAAAGCGATGACCATAGGTTTGTGTTAAGGTGTCAGAACCATGCCGACGGTTGTCCTTGGTACATGAGAGCAATGGTCCCCAAGAATGGAAATAGTTGGGTGATCCATAAGTGGGGTAAAGATCACACCTGCCATAACCAAAGTCTCGTTTGGGATCACAAACAGTTGGATTCATACGTTATATGTGTAGCCATTATCGGTATGTTTTCTATGTTGTTACAGTGTCATTTGGTTTGTTTATTACCAGCATATTTAGAGTTTGATTTGTTTTCACTAGGTATGTTAAGAGAAGATCTAGCTGAAAAACAAACGCTGATACAAGAGAGGACACGACGTCTATATGGATATAATGTAACATACAAAAAGGTCTAGAGGGCAAAAATGAAGGCCGTTATGAAGTTATTTGGTGATTGGGAGGAATCGTATACATTCTTGCCTAATTGGTTGACATACATGACGTAGTGTAATGTGGGTTCGGTTTTCAAGCTTGATACTAATGAATGTTTCGATTGATGGCGTGTTTACACCAACACACACATATTTCGTAGGGCTTTTTGGACATTTCACCGGACTGTTGTTGCCAAAAATACATTACCCAGGTCACATACATAGGTAAAATGAAGTCAGGCATCAGTTTCCTCATTCACCCATTCGAATTCAGCCGTCCATAGTGTTCTGGACTTGGTGTAATCGGTTACACTATGTAATCGATTACACCAGTTGCAGAAGCACGATGGAGATTTGATTTCGAATTGGTGTATGGGGAAACTGTTGCCCTACTTCATTTTATCTATAAATGTGACTTGGGGAAGGTATTTTTGACAACAATTAATGGTCTACCTTAGGCTTAGTTCATTAATGTCCCGATATTAGTTTGTTGTGCCTATGACATGTCATTTGCAAAATTCATCACCACAAATGATATCAATTGAAAGCACAAACATTCATAACTAAATAAAATGTCATTGTCAGTACAAATTGACTAAGTCTAACAAAAAAAAATTACATGAAGCAAATACAAACATCAAGTCTAACAAAAACACGAGTATCTAATCTTCCTCCTCCTCTGTATCCTCCTCCTCCTCCTCCTCAGAGACATTAGGCACCTGGTCCTCCTCCTCGGCTACCTCCTGCTCCTGTCCAACCTGTAAATGACATAGTCCATCTTTGGGGTCTGGCTTGCATCCACCTCTACACTTGTTCTCCTTCGCAACGTGGCTCTTCCACTACTTCTTCTGTCTGAGCTCCATCTTCCCCATCTTTTTCATGGCAGCATTGAGGCTTCTCATCACATCACGGAAGGAGAATCCACCCTCTGGCTCAACAATGTCCTCATCATCAGCATCGTCATCGTCATCATCATGGACCTCAAGAGCAACCACAGGTGCCACCATCGGTGCATCCTCCTCCTCAGTAACAGTGCATACCCAAACACAATTTGGCCCCTTGGAGATCTTGTAATGCTCCAATAGGCGCCTCCCAAAGCTAGCATTCCAATGCGTCTGGGTCACTATATCCTTAGTGTGCATGGGAACACGAAAATTGATCAATATACGCTGGACTAGATAGGCGAATTGGAGTGCGGCATTGTCCTTCTACTTCGCCTTGTACATCATCCAACATATATAGTGACTCTAATTCACTGCCTGGGCGTGATGGATGGTCCACATGATTGGTATATCACCCTCCAACACCCTAGAATGATTGTAGGCCCGAGGGAATAAAATGTGTGTCATCACGTAGAAGAGGATACAGGCATCAACAATCAGCTACCCTACAGTGAAAATGGCTCTTTGACCCAATGGCCTCTTGATCTCATGCATAGTGGTGGCTCGGTCAAATCCAAGCAGGGGCACACTGTTATCCCCATCATACTCAATAGTGGCTGCCCTATCAAAATCAAATCCCAGTATATGGGTCCATATGGGAGTAGTCATCTCTATGTCAACGCCACATATGCGAGACTTCAGGTCCCCATTAATGTAACTGAGGTTATGGTAGAAAACTCTCACCATATCCTCTAAAGTACTAACAGACGAATTCAGCCAAGCCTCTCAGATTGGAAGCCTTCAACAATGAGACTATATCAAATCCCTTCTCTGCAAAAAAGGTCATGTCCAGTAACTTCGGCTTGATCATGGTTCTGCTAGCAAATTGTGCCACGAATACTCTATGGGATACTGCAAAATGGTCCAACAAATATCTGTAACGAAGATCATCCTGCTGTGCCCTGAGAGGAGGATGTACACCGTCCCTGCACTACTTCTTCCGTCTCTCAGTATGACTGTCAACTTGTCTGCACGGAGGCATGATGACAACAAATACCTACAAAGAGACAATATAAACCATCAACAAATATAAAACAAACACAATCAAATGCATAATCAATATCCGTCAACGGTCACAATGCATAATCAATATTCGCCAACGGTCACAATGTAATTGAAAGTAAAATGCAAAATCAACAATCAAACAAACGTAATCAATAACCGTCAATATCCAAATACACAATAACATGTAATTTATGCTTCAAACCCATTGTTTGGTTCAGATTCACTTGTAAATAGCCTCACATTGTTTCAAAAACGCACAAGAACATGTGTTTTATCTCTCATTTGTTCAAAAACAAGAACCAATAACTCAAATCAATGATAAAAACACTAAATACCCAAAGAAAACAAATCCTAATCGATTAAATGAATCATATGTTCAAAAAAACGAAGAAAAGATGGACAAATTCAGAATGAGAATCGAAAACATACATAAATCAACGCAAACGGCACAAAATCTTCGATCTTTCCTCAACCCACCGCTTGAATCTGATAGTTTCTGCACCAAAATGACGATAAAGGGAGTGGGGGAGCCCTAATTGGTTATAAAGAGAGTTATGAGGCGTGTCGGGTTTTAAAAAACTAAATCTGCGATATTTAATCGATTACGCATTGTAGCGTAATTGATTAAATCGCGTTTTAACTAAACATTGCCTTCTGTCATTATGTAATCGATTATGCCACTGTAATGTAATCAATTACATAACTTTTCGCACTATGTAATCAATTACAACATAGTGCTTAATCGTTTACAAAGTGCAAGAAGTTATGTAATCGATTACGCTATAGTGGCGTAATCGATTACATAATGTAAAATTTGAAAAAAAAAATTAATATGCCCCTGTTTAATCAATTACATATGGCATGTAATCGATTAAAGAGGGGCAGATGGGTTAATAGTTTCCAGACAATGGCATTTTGATAATTAATTATTTAATTAAGGTTTTTTCCGTACAAAACCCGAAGGGAGCGAGTGAAAGGGAACAATGGAGGGTTGCGTCAATGTTGATTTTGAAGATGGAGACTCTAGCCAGATTCATTCATATATTTTCAAACATTCACTAAGGGTAACAATGTAATTTCGTATTGTAACTGTGAATGTTTTTTGGGTCTTAATTGAGAATATCTTGCTTAATTGGGCCCTCATGAGGATTTCCCCAAAAATATAATGATCTAATGATTAACTACACTTGTAAGGGAATAACATTTATAAATGTATTTACCATTTCAATAATATCAATTACTATTTCTTTTAACAAGTTTCACATTTGGGAAAATTAACTAATTGGCCGAGGGTATGAGAAAGCTTTCAGTTGTATTTATGAGTTATATCGTTAAATGTTTCATATGAATGTATAATCTTATTCTTTTATTTATTATTATGTTGATTTTGTTTTATGGAGTATAATGCATATTAAATAGAGATAAAGTTAAAAAATTATTAAATTTTAATGCATAGTTAATCTCACCAACCCGGTGTACACTAACAACACACTATAGACAAAGAACATATGGTTGTTGATGAGCCATGATATTCATTAAATGTGGCTTAATGATGATCAAATACGGCTATTTCTAATTGCTAACTATTATGATGTGACAATTCAGTTTGGTTAATGACTAGAATAAAAACGAGTAATTGAAATGCATAAATGATTTTTTTAATCCCAAAGTATCCCCTTTGATTTCTTTTCTTTTTTTTTTTTTGTGTGTATGTGAGCCCAAAATATCCCAAGGCGGGAGCACGAGCCAGAGTATCCCATTTGGACATTTTGTGCGTGTAAGCCCATAATATCTCAAGTCGGGAGCATGAGCCTAGGCCCTAGAGTATCCCATCTAGACATTTGTTTGTGACCAGAGTATCCCAAGTTAGGATGAGACCATATATCATATCAACCAATAACTTGTTAGTTATACTCCGATGTACTTATAAAAAATGGGTATATGCAAGTATTATAGTAAAACCCTCTGGTTTACACATTCAAATGCTTAGAATTTTGGGAAAATCCCTTTCAAGTCCCAAGGGACTAACATATTCTCAAAAGAATCCCTCAAAAAAGTCACATGTCATAAATGTTCTAAAGGACTTGCTGGGTATTAAGGGAAAAAAATACTAAATTACATTGGTGCCCCCATGATTAAAAAAGAAAAAGGAAGGTCAAATGTGTTTTGGCGTGCGCACTGATCATTGAGAAACAGAGAATGTGAGGCACACATGAGGGGGAGCGACCAAGATTGAAGGTCTAACGTTGAAAGGTGTGTCACAGATTTAAATGCATGTCGTTTTTATAAATTGTGATAGAGGCTCAAGTGAGTTGGTTTTTATGTATTGTTTATGCTCTTTTTTTTTCAGATTGGAGGGTGGGTGGCTGAAAGGTTGAAGCTTGACTTCATTTATGTTATTATCGACTAAGAGATAGGTAAGAAATGTTTGATCAAGGTATCATTATCACTATTCTATTTGGTCTTTAATCATTGTAGGTTAGGGTTAATAAAATCTTGCTTTGTTTTTTGGCATGAAAACAAAGAAAAATGTCTATTTTTAGTGGGAATGGGTGAATGGGATGAAGGTACTTTTGGTGCAAACACGCTGAAATGAGATAGTTGTTAGTACTTACAATTGTAGTTGTTAATATGACAGTTTGTGTTGTTAATACGAACTGAATGTTGTAGGGTATGTTGCTCTATTTTTAGGCATGTAAATAGAGGGAAAGATCTATTTTTTAGTGGGAATGAGTGAATGGGATGAAGGTTATTTTCAGTGCAACCATAATGAAATGGGATAGTTGTTAATATCTACAATTGTAGTTGTTAATATGTCTGTTTAAATTGCTAATATGAACTGAATGTTGTCGGGTAGGTGTCTATGTTTTAGGGCATGGAAACAGAGGAAGGTATGTTTGTTAGTTGAAATAGTTGAATGTGAAAACACTAATATGATATAGTTGTTAATATCTATAGTTTTAGTTGTTAATATGACTATTAAAGGTGTTAATACTAACTTTATGTTACATATTGTAATTAAAGAAGGCTAATACTTTAGGGAAGAATTTATTTTATTTTCTTTCTTTCGTGTTGGGGGGGGGACTTTGTACATGGTGGAGGAGGGAAAGTGAGTATGTTGGTGGAATGGTAAGAACAAGAAGTATAAAGGAAGACATAACATATGAGGAGTTGCAAAGAATCATATCATCTTTAATTAGGAAAGAAAGTAATGAAATTTGTGTAAAATCTAAAGTTAGCATGGATACATCTACATTTGTGGATCTTGGTGATAATGAACAGTGGAACATTTAATACTGTGTAATGAAGAATATGGTTATGTGTATATAAAAAAATAGCAATAATGACAATATACTTGTTGTGTTAAGAAATGTAATTTCTTCCTATATAAATTGTGAATAAATGGTGAAATATTGTCATAACTAGCACTAATACTTGTTATTTGTCACAGGATTGGTCAAGTTTGTGGGGCTGCAGCTGGATTGTTTATGTCTCCACCTCAAATATTCAATGAAACCCAAGAGTTGCAATCATTGGCATGTTGTGCTCAAATTATGCCATTAACTAGGCTTGAAATAAATCACTCTATATGAAAGGATTTGATTATGAGAAAAGGACAAATTTTTGTGAGTGATGTGATCATCCGTGAAACGTTGTACAAATACACCCATTGATGTAGTTATTAACACTCACTAATGGAATTGTTAACACGCATTGATACAGTTGTTAACATCCATTGATAGAGTTGTTAACACCCACTGGTGTAGTTATTAACACTCATTGATAGAGTTGTTAATATCTATTGATATAGTTGTTAATGTTATACTGTTGGAGTTGTTAATGTTATCCCAATTGACTTGTCAATGTTATACTAATGGACTTGTTAATTTTATATTGAAACCAAATAATTTTGGTTATATGATTGCAACAAGTTCACATCTCTTTCTAAATATTTAAATATTTCATCTGCGACATAACATATAACAATGGGCGGGGAAAATGGAGGCGTTAACCAAATAGATTATTTTTCATTTTCCTGCTTCTTCATATACCACTAACAAAGAACATAGATACATGAAAAATTCTTCTCATTCATATTAAAATATTAAGAAACCATCATAAGAACATTTACACGATATCAAGTTGTGAAGGTCATTTTTATCAATACAAATGAACCTTCCCATGAAAGCAAATTCTGCACAACTTTGTCATAAATACATATTCAAGTGTATGCAACAATTGATCAACTAAAATGTGTCCTACGCATTTCTTCTATGGAGTAGAAAGGAATTGTAAATCCATCATCATCATCTGACTCTTTCCAATCCCACATTTATAACTATGAAATCACATGAATCTCACACGAGTGCCTAAAAAAAATAAATATACAAAGGTTGTAATCAATTCACTCATCAAACTTT
Organism: Acacia confusa; assembly: GCA_037074495.1. Taxonomy (NCBI): domain Eukaryota; kingdom Viridiplantae; phylum Streptophyta; class Magnoliopsida; order Fabales; family Fabaceae; genus Acacia; species Acacia confusa. The sequence goes on along the minus strand of CM073504.1, from coordinate 4,998,882 downwards.
AACATTCTAAATGAAAGAACACCATAGAAAATAATATGTCTTTTTGGACATAGACTTTATCCCATGTAACCTCCTTGAGAATTCTATCCTCGTGCTGGAACAATTGTAGCTTAACTCTTCGGAGTATGTCCACGAATCATTTTCGCTGATATTAAAGTTGAAATATTTAGATAACAATTATGTTGACAATATTCCGAAATAAACACACAGTCAAATTCAGTTCAGCTTACCACTTGAGTTGCCATAAGTTCCTTGCCATCAAAGAATCATGTTTTTGCTTCTCCATTTGCCTTTCCTCGTGCTCCTTGAAAAATTCTTCGGTTAACAAGTTGTATCCGGGGAACCTTGGCTCCCTTGGTGAAGATTTCATTATTGTTGTGTTATCCTTCTCACTCGTGTGCCAAGAACAATTTTAAATGAAGTACAATTAATTTAGCCTTGATCATAATTATAAAGAGAATACTCTAGAATCACAAGTATTACAAACCCTAATCCCAAGAAGTAAAAATGTCAAAATAACTTAGTCAGGTCAAGTAATATAACTGTAAATGGTTTTATGTTCATACATGCTTTATATTCAAACAAGCTCAATTAAAGACTTAAAGGCACAAAAGTTAGTCACACTGTCCAGCCAATCTGTTAGTAATATGTGTCATCATTTGAAGGCACACATCAAATCTTCAAAAGGGTGAGCATGGAATGAAATCAAAGAAACTATAAATCGCCTTGCCATGCATATTAGTATGTTGCTGCTAAAGTATAGGTCTGAAACACACCACATACTCCTAAAGGTATGGTATCTAACAGTAAATCATTATCATCTAACATGCAACATAATTGCTTGTACCAAATTGTTGAGGAGAAAACTGAAGTACTTAAAATTACGCATTCAATGCATTTTCTTTAATCAAAACATAACAAGTTGATTTTAAAATCTGAAAAAAAAAAAGAAAAAATCAAAATGTTCATAACAAGGGTTTGTTATGGAATAAATTAGGAATAAAAAAATACACGTCCTGATTAAATTGGTATGACTGCTAACTTAAGTATGTAAGTTCAAGTACCTAAGCCAATTGTTAATCCTAAATTAACATGTTTATTTAAAAAGGTAAACGTCCAACAATGAAGGAACAGTGACAGACATATGCTACTCAACCTAACCTTTGACATCTCAACACCAATGATATCTGGCCTTGTGGAAAGGGACTGATGACCAAGTGCTTCAGCAAGCAAATTAATTCAACAAGAATATCTGGGAGCAGAAGTACCCTTACGTCTTGGAAGATCCAGGAGTTTTAATTCATTCCCTGAGGAGCTAATCACGTGGCAGATGTTTTAGCCAAAAGAGGAATTTCTCAATCCACGTTTTGAGACACGTGTCCAGATTTTTTTACAATCCGGGGTATCTGAAGAGAGGCTGGGATTAAATTAGTAATTGTATTTTAATTTATTGCGCTAGGTTGATTTCATTTGTATCAAAAAAAAAGAAAAAACAACAAGAATATTGGTAATCTTAAAAGTTAAAACTACCAAAAAAAAAAAAATTAGAACGCCTGACAATGACAATTACAGGTAAAATTGGGAATTTGGATTAGGGTCTAATAGGGCCGATTTTATAAGATCTTTGGGGGTAAAAAAAACATGTTTTTCAAAGTTTGGCCTGTGAGCACTAGGGCTAGGGCGGCCCTACAAAACTCAAAAGTTACTATTCTAAATTTTAATTATTTTTCCTCCATTTTTTTCTTAAAGAAATATAATTAGTAAATTATAATAAGAAAAGTTCTAATTTATTAAATAAATGTTATCAATATTAATATCCAAACAACATGGATCATCCAATAAATAAATATGTTTATTAATTCGTAATCAAAAGCAAACTAGTGTCCATAAATAATTAACATAAAGCATAATAAGCATACCATTAAACAACATTAGTAAGAGAACTATTATTGTCATTTTCGACGACACTATCATTAATTTCAAAGACATTTGATTGCGTTTCACTTTGATTAGTTGGCTCTGTTTCATAAGTAAGAAATCATGATTTTTTCTCTCGCATCATAAACAAATCATTAAAAGGCCCTGCAGAGCTTATTTTATTTGACTCTTCTAATTTTTAAATCAGGTTAAATGACTAGGGTCTAGAAAGGCCGACTCAATGGATTCGACTTGATTTCTTGATTTTAGTTAGTGACAATGAAAAACTTCAGAGACCATGATACCATATACTCCATCTGGTCCTAATTATAAGACATAGTTGATTTTTTTAAAGAGATTAAAGAAACAAATTAAATTAGCTTAGAGTATTTTTAGTTTTATTTTTTTCTTTAAACTAATTAGTTTAGCTAATAAACTAATATATAATATAAGAATATACAACATATAAAATGATTAAGTAACTTATTTAACTTCCTTAATCCTTCCGAAAAAAGTTAACTATGTTTTATAATTAGTACCGGAGGTAGTATTATAAACAGAAGATCATTTAAAATTTATCATCAGTCTTGAAAGATTAGATTTGTTACCTTTAATAAAGGTGGGGCCAAGGCTGGAGTTTTCGCATCAACATCCTCTTCCGGATTTGTTTTTATGAACTTTGTGCGCCTCAAGTTCGAATTCTGATCCCAGCAGAAGCAAAGGCGGAAAATACCTTCCAAGGCAAAAATATTGCAAAATTAATAGAAATGCACTTCGTTGAAGTCAAGCAAGCAAATTGATACAAATTTTAAGCCTAACAAATGAAATATTGGTTTCAATAAAATAATAAAGATCAAAATATTGAATCCCAATCTAATTTCAGCAATCATCAAAAGTACATTGGGACAATTCCTGTATTACAAAATCATCATGTAAGGTTACATCTCTAGCTTGTCTCTCTGACCAACATATGGTGAAAATCTTGTAAAACAACACACACAAATCCCCATTAATGAAACAGAACCCTTGAATAACAACACTTGATAAGTTGCTCACTATGAAAGAACCTCACCCCATGCTAGAACACCATAACAGAGACATAAATGTACCAAAAAAGCCTAATCCCTAAAATGTTTCATAAATTTCTTTTTGGACGATGGCCACAGGTGAACCAATGATGGTGACCATATTAGCTTTGGTGGTTTGATGGTGTTTTAGTCTTCACACTCCAACGCTTAGCCTTTGTTTCAACCCAACACAAGATCAATGAGCTTACGGCAACGCACCAAATGACTGGAAGTAACACAATGACAACAATTGCTACTGCAACAACGACAACGGTTTAGGGTTTCACGTTTCCGACACAAGCAAAAAATGACGTCAAGAGATAAGAGTCTAAAAAGTGATTTTGAATTTCGCCCGCACTTTCTCTTTTAGCATTATTGATGGTTTTATATATATATATATATATATATATATCATTTCACATTAGAATTGAATGTTAAAAGAATATTTCTGACATGTGACTTTTATTAGAGGCTTTTTTTAACATATGTTGGTCCTAGACTTCAGGGGCATTTTCTGCTAGAATTTTTGGGAAGCAGATTTTCTCTACTTCCTTCCTGCCGTTTCTCTCATTTCAACTGTTCATCTCAATTAAAAATTAATCTGAGATGAAAGAGGAGAGGAGATGAACAGCTGGGATGAGGGATACTGTGGGAAGAGGAGAGAAAGATAACAGAAGCCAGGTCCAAATTTTTGAAGTCTTAATTCAACGTATAACTTCTCCTTGAATGCTGGATGGCCATTCTCACTTTCAGATTTTAAAGTAGAGGACCGTTGAGGCCCATGCTGACGTGGCCAACACCTTCCCAAAAGCCGAAACATCGTCTTCGTTAAGCATATCATTTTAGAACTTCGCTCGATCTCGTATGATACGAATCTTCACCTGCCTGTTCCTTTCCCATTCCCATTTTTCTTTCACTCCTCTTCTTTTGCAATCACACGCTCCCTTACATTCTCTATACTCAACAAAGGAGCTCCCAAAATTGAATCGAATCTTCATAAACCTTTCCAACTTCTGATCTGAATTGTACAAAATCCGTCGTATATACATACATTTTGTTCGGGCAATTTTACTTTGCCGTGTTCGGAATTTTTTCTTGATTTACATATATTCTTCATCTAATTGCGCATACGACGTGGTAACTTCAACGGATGGCTGCCGGAGTGGATCTGCCGGTGAGTAGAGCCGGTGGTGGTGGGATTGCAATGGATTTTCCGGCGGGAGATGAGGAGGTGGTGCAGTCGCCGTCAAGGTTGCCCAAGAGGCTCCGTCGAAGGCTTCTTAATGTGGACTGTAAGTCCCCTAGTACAGTTGAGGAAATCGAAGCCAAGCTGCGCGATGCCGATCTGCGAAGAAAGGTGAGAAAGTTTAGGAAACTCAGAGTCTTAAAACTATGATTTTAACGTTGAAGTCTTTTGATTTATGATTTGTTTCCGGTCTATTACTTTTTTCACTTAGATATGCATCAAATTCTTCTGGAAAAAGATTGGATATTTGTGATATCTTCTCTTTTTGGAAAATTTATCGACGTCAAGTACTGAGATTCTTAATAACTTTTCTTTTCGTTTCATCGGCTGCCAAAAAGTGTTTCTGGCGACTAGTTTATTTGTTGTCAGTGAGAATTTTTATTGACATTGAACATTAAAATGTGTTATGTCTTGATTTTCTTTTCCTATCTTTATTGCTTTATTCCCAAGTTATTTCGATGTTAGGTAGGATTGCATTCTGTCGGTAATTTGATCTGAACTTCTGGGTGATACTTCTCACGTGCTTCTCTACCATTGTCCCTGTTTCTGTTTAATTTCTATGGATAAGCTGTTAACCTTTTGTTCTCCAATTGAAATTCAAACTACCTTCAGTGTTGGTATGGTTTGTCTTGGTTTCTTCACTTAACAATAATGCTTCTATTGCTTCCCTTTTTAATCAACATTGCCTCTCTGTTATACTTTATTCTTCATATTATATTTGCCTTTTACTCTGCAGTCATTTTTATAAATTCAGTCTAAAATCAAAATTTGAATTTATATGCATGTTTGAGTGTTTAGAAGATTCAAGAACTTTTATGTTTTTCTTCCTTCCTTTTTTTTCTGTTTTTTTTTTTTCAAAAAAATAGTAGCCTTCAAGAGTAACCGTGTAATTCTTCATGTTCATGAGTGTCTTAAACTCTTCTTATTTTTTCATATTTCTTTTTCAAGAAATATTATGAGAAGCTCTCAGACAAGGCACGTTCAAAGCCAAGAAGCAACCTGAGCTCTTCCTTCCAAGAGGAAGACCGTGGCTTACGCCTAGAAGCAAAGTTGCAAGCTGCTCAACAAAAGAGGTGGGTTCTTGATGTTGGACACTTGCCTTTTTAAAAAAAAAAATTCTTTTTATGAATGGTTTATTATTTGTATACACTTGTGCAGCTAAAGTCTTCACTAACAAGCTGTGGCGGCGGTCTTATTGTCCTATTGCATTTTCTTAATTCTTAGTCTCTGGGCCGGGCAATTTGAGATTACAATGTTTTAAATCTCTGTTAGACTTTTGAAGTAGTAACAGACACAAACAAAGTACATTTTATAAACGATAACTTGGTTCAGTAACATTTTTAGTTTTTTCTGCCTCTGAACCGTCAGAGCAGTATAATCCTATGTTGCTTTTGAATCTATTTATAAAATTTTGGCTTCCATCATAAATAAGTCGACTAATCATCATCATCTCATTCTTTGTTATCTGATTTTATGCTTTATTTGTATGGTTTGAGTCACAATTCAATGCCTTATGGCAGGTTGAGCGTTTTGGCAAAGGCTCAAATGCGCTTAGCAAGGTTGGATGAATTAAGGCAAGCTGCCAAAATTCATTATGAGGATGAGCGCATGAAGCGTAGGGCAAAGGTGGAATCACGTGTTCAGCAAGCTGAGGCAAATAGGATGCTTATGTTTAAGGCTTGCAAACAAAGAAGGGAAAGCCTTAGAGAAAGGTATTCTCAATCATTGTTGCGAAGGATGGCTCGGGAGGAGCACGTTCGTGCTGCAATCCGCCAAAAGCGAGCTGCTGCTGAAGTCAAACGCCTTGGATTGCTGGAAGCTGAGAAGAGGAGGGCACATGCTCGATTATTGCAGGTGAGACATATCGTCAAATCTGTATCACAGCAGCGTGAGATGGAGAGAAGGAAAAAGAATGATCAATTGGAAGACCGAATACAAAAGGTATGCTGATGAGGTTATTTGTGTATTTCTCTTTCTTGTGCCTTTGTGACATAACAAATGTCTCATTGGTATCAATTCATATTTTGATCAGGCAAGAAGACAGAGATCAGAATACCTCAGGCAGAGGGGCAGGTTGCATGGTAATGCACAGGAAAATTGGAATAGATTGCCCAAGGAAGCCAAACTTCTTTTCGAAAAAGTATCAAGGTTAGTTGAAATTTAAGAAATTAGGTTTTAGTTGTTGCTTTGTTTGGAACCTCTGCTAGCAATTACAGCTTTGCGAATCAATAAAACACATATGCTCAAACTACTGTTTGGAAAAAAAAAAACACCGTTAAACATCCACCGCTTTAGTCCTTTCTCTTGGTTCAGTCTGAAAGAGGGCTTATTTAAGCTATAAATTTGCATATAGTAGCTTTACTATTTGAAGAAACTTTGATCCCTTGCAAAAAAGAGATGTATTCTATGAAACAGAACCTGGGGTTAGGTTGAATTTCTCTTGGTTGTATCTATGCGTGGGATGCTATGGTGCTATATTTATTTTGTTTTTTCAATTTGTAAATATTATATAAACAATTTGCTAAGCTCGCCTCTTTTAGGTGCTGGAGGAACTTTGTAAGGTTGCAGAGAACAACTCGTACTTTGGCAAAGGCTTTTGTTGCATTGGGGATTAATGAGAAATCTGTCAAGTCAATGTCTTTTGAGCAAATTGCTCTTCTTATTGAATCTCCTTCTACTCTTCAAGTTATGAAAGCTGTGCTTGACCGGATTGAGAGCCGCCTAACAGTGTCCAGAGCTGTAGCTCCTGGTAATTGTTTGCCTAGTTTGGAAAACATTGATCACCTTCTTAAACAGGTTGCGACCCCCAAGAAAAGTGTTACTCCAAGAAGTTCTCTGAAAAGCTGGGAGGATAAGAAAGTAGGTTCAGTCAAGGAGTCAAACAGGAGCCTTGACAGGTTACCGAGGTATTTGGTGAGAGTTGTTCTTTGTGCTTATCTAATATTGGGTCACCCAAATGCCATTTTCAGTGGAATGGGAGAACCTGAAATTGCTCTGGCCAAATCTGCTGAAGAATTTGTGCAAATGTTTGAGTTATTGATAAAAATTATTTTGGAGGGGCCAATGCAGTGTTCTGATATTCAGCCTGACTCAGTAGCGTCAAAATGCTGCACATTCAAGTCTCAGCTCGCTGCTTTTGATAAAGCATGGTGCTTATACTTAAGTTGTTTTGTGTTTTGGAAGGTTAAGGATGCTCAATTATTGGAGGAGGATTTGGTTAAAGCAGTTTGCCAGCTTGAGGCTTCTATGATCCAAACTTGCAAGTTAACTCCAGATGGAGATGGTGATCAGCTCAGCCATGATGATATGAATTCTATTCAGTATCAGGTGAATTCTACTGGCCTAAGAGCTTTGACGTCTTTTTTAAAATGTTTTTTGTTATAATATCACCAGACCTAAATGACTGGGAGGACTTTGTGTGGTATATTGCAGAATGTTAAATATTTAAAGAATTTAATTTGTTGATTGAACAATTTTTCTAGCCCCCATCCCCAAGGAGCCTTGCACCAGTCAATTTGGGTGTTTTTGCTGCTTTCTTTTTATTGCATCCAAGATCTTGAGAAAGTGGTCAATCGCTTTTATATCTTTATTGATTAGAATCATTTTGTAAGCAGTTGACACATTCTGAGAGTAACTTTTAAATTTTTATGCAGGTCGCTGAAAGTCAAAGGCTTTTGAAAGAAATGGTACAGCAAATAAGTGGCAATCCTGGGATTGAGCACATGGAAGGTGCACTGTCTGAAACAAGGTCTAGATACCTTAAAGTGAAGGATAATGGAAGCCCATCGAGGTCCGTAATGACTCAGTCTTTTGCTCCAAGTCAAATCAAAACCAACTTCTCTCCTGTGCTTTCCATGGTTTCTAGCTCAAATGAGAGTGGCCTCCCAGTTGAGAGTAACCAAATTAGAAGCCATGCAGTTCGCTCCCTATTCAAGAATGCCACGACTTCCTCTCCTGGGGGGTCCACCATCTCTGAACTTAGTACCAGTTCTGATGATCAACTGGGTTCTTCCATTAAAAAGTTGGTTACAGAGAATGAAGTTCTTGTAAATGAATTTCTCCATCAGCGTCACTGTAGTTTCTCTGATGGTTGGGGTGATGCTGCTTTCAATCAAAGCAGCATTGAGGTTAGTTCGATTTTGTACAATAGTTACTGTCATGTTGATGGCTGATTTGAGATGAACTAATGATTCTGACCTTTGATTGACTTGCTAACTTATACATTTAGGGGAAAATAAAAGAGACAATGGAGAAGGCTTTTTGGGATAGCATCACGGAATCTGTTAAGCAGGACCAGCCTAACTATGATCAAGTTGTTCAACTCATGAGGGAGGTTAGGGATGAACTTTGTGAGATAGCTCCGCAAAATTGGAAGGAGGGCATTTTTGCAGCGATTGATGTAGAATTTTTTTCTCAGGTAACACTGCATTCCTTTTCAGCCTGCTATGATATTAGATACTCCCTCCGGCTCTTAACATAAGACGTATTTGGGAAGTTGATCTTGATCTTAAATATAAGACTTATTTTTCATATTTATCAATCTTTTCCTAATTACCTCTATTGATTCTCCCTTAACAATAATTAAAGAGGAGAAGAAAATGGGGGAATTAAGGAAGATGACTCAGATGTTTTAGAAAATACATATTATATTAACTAACTTAAGTAACTTCCTTAATGCAATCAAATTAGGTAAATATGTCTTATATTAAGGACTAGAAGGAGTATAACTTTGGCATATTTCTAATAACTTCCTTTGCTGATATATTTTTATTCTGCCTATCTGAAGGTACTGAAATCAGGCAACATGGATGTTGATTACCTTGGAAAGATCCTAGAATTTTCTCTGGTCTCTTTGCAGAAGCTCTCAGCTCCAGCCAATGAGGAGAAAATGAAGGACACACACCAGAGATTATTTTCAGAGTTGACTGAAATATGTCAGTCTAGAGATGAGTCAAACTATCCATGTGTCATAGCCTTGATCAAGGGTTTACAATTCGTCCTTGAACAGATTCAGGTGAGTTTGCATACCTGTACTTCTCTTACAAGACTCTTTTGTTTTTGAATTTTGAATCAAGTCTTTTGCCTGATACTAATGTTTATTCAAATGGAAGTATGGTTTGTTTTTTTATCCTCTTGCTTTGTGGATCTGGATTATATACAAAAGTTTTAAGAATTACTTTCAAATGTAGCTTCTGTTTGACCTTTGGGCTTCTGAATATGGAACACATACGAGGGTTGCGTCTGATCTAACAATTTCTCTTAAATTGTTTAAATAATTGTTTTCTGGTTATGAATACTTTAGATGTGCTGTATCACTAAACTGTTTTCCTGTATGAATGCTTTTAAGAGAGGTGCACAGGCATAAATACATTCTAGCTTTTGTTTGTGGCTTTGTGTGCCTAGTTGGTTTACTATCGACAACCATGTGATGTGTCATTCCCTCCTTCATCCTCAAACCTTTTTTTTAATGGAAGTGAGATTTTGAAACCTTAAAGAATAAAATGGTAACCATTATGTCAAAAGCTTAAATTAGTACAACCCTTCCCAGAATCGGAAGGCACCGATAATCTTTTCGTTTAAGATTAAACTGAGTTGCATATGGAGAGAAGCATTGAGAGTATACAAAGGATTCAATTCCGTTTACAGCTTTAGGAAGTCTTGACTTGTAATATTTACTTTATTGGTTTTACGTTGTGTGATACAATGAACTGTTGGTGCAGACTCTTAAGAAAGAGATTAGCAAAGCACGCATAAAGCTAATGGAGCCTCTGATAAATGGACCTGCGGGTCTGGATTACCTTAGGAATGCCTTTGCTAACCGTTATGGATCTCCATCTGATGCCAATACTTCTTTGCCTTCAACATTAAGATGGGTTTCATCTCTTTGGACTTGCAAAGATCAGGAGTGGAAAGAACACTCAATTTTAACATCAGCTTTGGAAGGATCTGATATTCCATCTCAAGGGTGTCTTCCTTCCACCACTCTTCAAACTGGGGGTAATATTCTGGTCAGAACATCTGGCGCTCAAACACCCATTTCCACTAATGGTCATACTACTACTGGTATAAATTAATATAACTGTCAGTCTAAATTGCTTCAATTAAGTTGAGCAATGATATTTGCGGCTAAAAAGTATTGAGGCAAACACACTTTTGTCTGTTTAATCAGGTAATCAGCAGCCAGAATGCAAAGGAGAAACAGTTGATCTAGTTGTGAGGGTTGGTTTACTAAAGTTGGTTAGTCGTATATCTGGTCTGAGACAAGAAGAATTACCCGAAACGCTGCTTCTTAATTTCCCGAGACTGAGATCTGTTCAAGCTCAGTTTCAGAAGATTATTGTGATTTCTACGAGGTAGAGGATGCATGATATGCTTTTCATAAGATCGTCTAATGGAGACTCAGTAGATTGCGATACTGAGTCCCACATTAAGTAGAATGTGATGCTTAATGAGTTATTTAAGTGGATGGGTTCTCCTGACTCTACAGCTAGCTTTTGGAGTTGGCTTCCCTATCCCACTTAGACACGTTATAGTTACAGTTTTATATGGGAGATGGTTCTGTTTTAATGCTATGTATTGTTTACAGATAAGTAAATTATTTTATTTGGAAATTGCAGTATTCTTATATGCCGCCAGATCCTCCTGAGTGAAAAAGCTGTAGCCGGTTCTATGGATATGGAAAACATAATATCAAAGCGTGCTGAACAACTCTTGAATCTATTGGACCGTGATGCAGACGCTGATATAAAAGATATTGTAGAAGTGATTTGTGAATTGGACAATGTTGGGGATGAAGATGAAGTCGGTAATAATAGTAATGCTGGGCAACTTCAAGCAAGGAAGCTAGTTGCTGCCAGGATGATATCAAAGAGCTTACAAGCTGCGGATGCTGTGTTTGAAAGAGTGTTCAACGCTGTCTATTCAGCTACTCGAGGAGTTGTACTCGGCGGAAGTGGGGTCCATGGGAGAAAATTGGCGGAGATGGCTCTCCGGAGAGTTGGAGCTGCTGTGCTGTTGGAGAAGGTGGTGGAAGCTGCAGAGGTTTTGATGGTGGCTGCCACCATATCAGTTACAGTTCATGGGCAATGGTATAAATACCTGACTGATCGCATGTAATGTAATCTAATTTGTAGGTTTGAAGCATGCAATGTTAAGCATTTCGTCTGTAAAGTTGTCAGCTCTGTGACTTACGTTATGCAATGATAGGATAGGAATATGAATATCCTTTGGTGTTTTTATGGGAAAACTCACACAATGACCTCTATTTCAGTGAGAGTGAAAATGGCCTCCATTTCATCATCTAAACTCTAAATGGATGCTTTTGAATTCAAAATACATTTGTTTTTGCAGATTTCAAACCAAGCAGAGTCTTCGACCCAAAAAAAAAAAAACCAAGCAGAGTCTTCGGGTGGATGGCATGTAGATAAGTTTTAACTTTTAAAAAAAAAAAAATGGAAAAAAGAAAGTAATGAACTCACCAATGTAACCCAAAAGAAAATTGTAGATTACTTGAGTAAAATTACAACTCTCGGCCTCTCTAGAATGAATGAAGTCAAATAAACAATTGACCATGATTTGTTTTCAAAAAAAAAAATGAGGCAAAAAAATTATCATGAGGATTACAATGAGGTCTCAAGCATTTTCAAATAAAATAACATTAATTTTAGAAAAATTTAATTTTAATTTTTGAGATTAAAATCTTGGGAAAATTTCACTACACCCCAAATTAAACTGAAATTATAATTTGTGGGTAAAAAGACAATTGTATCGTTATTTTACAAATCAAATATGATTCTTTACAAAACACATGTAAGAATTTACAAGTCAATGACAAATAAAAAAAATTACAAGATTATTTCAACCTTGTATAAGATAAAGAGCATATTCATAAGAATACATGTTATTTATAAGATATATATGAAAATTTATAAATCAAATATGTGTATTCATAAGACACATGTGGTGTGGGAATTTATAAGACCGGGGTCATGTATAATAAACGTCTTTTCATCCCAGAAGTAATTTTAATTTAGTTCTAAGATGTAATGAAGTTTCCAAAAGTTATTGTTAAAAAAGAAGAAGTTTCAAAAAGTTTTGAGGGCTTTTTGATATTAAATGTCTACATGGGGCTGCAGTGAAGTTTTCCCATATATCTTAAGGACTGTTTGGCATGGGTAGATAAGGAAAAAAAGCCAAGTGCGCAATAATACAAGCCAGAGAAAAATATATAGTTTTTAGTGTTTGGGATACCTTTCGTCTTAGATCAACTTATTTAAAAAAAAAAAAATTTTGATAGAAGGTACTTTTTTTCAGCTTATGGGGTGACTTTTGAGACCAACTTATTAGATGAACTTCTGGCATAATAGAATCAGAGACCAATTTATTCAGAATAGGTGTTCTAATAAGTAATATACTATTAAATATATATCTGTATACATTCTAATTTATATACGATTTTTTTCATTAAATATATTTAATTAAGCACTTTAGTGTTTTTAAATTTTTTTAATAATAATTTAAATTTTTATCTTTAATTATTATAATATATACAATAAATATATATATATATATATATATATATATATATATATATATATAATTATTTTCATTTCAACTGAATTTTTAAATAATCATTTAAATAAGAGTCTATTTGAAAAAATTTACTTCTTCCATTATCATTATAAATACAAATCATATTTATAATGAGATTTTTATCTTATCATATATTTATTCGACAAAAGTAGATTAAAAATAAATCACTTTTAGCCGCGCGGCCATCCAAACGGACACTTAGAGCTATCAATAGATATTGTCACGTCATCTTGCCCATTAGCTTGCTTATTAGCTCACTCGCCGTAGCACACAGAAGGGAAGAACCGAAGAAGAGAAACTCACAAAATAGTTTCCCTTTCATCGTCAGCTTATTAGCCTTCACTCCCTCATTTCTTGTTTCATTTTCATTTCGAGTTTCAGTTGTCAATATTTTGTTCTGTTTATGGGTCTCGATTTTTCCACCTGAATTCTGAATGCACTAAGAGTAACAACACGCATTTCTTCATGGGTTCTATCAGCTTTAATCCTTTTGATAATTGGTTCAGAAAGCCACCAAACCCCATTCCTCCCCTAAATCTTTTGAATTTCTCGGACTCGTTTTCGCTAAGAGCACCTCATTCAAGTTCTCCAAATTTTGCTGCCATTAGCGTCCCAAATTTCTCCAATGGAAAGCCTCAAAAACCTAAGGATGAGCCCGGGTATTACAGGAAAATGGCTGACCAGTTCTTCTGGGAGTGTGAGAATTTACCTGATTATAGGCATACACCTGAAGTTGAGAAGATCTTGAACGATGACCCAGTATTTGAAAAGAGAGAAAACCCTACTGAAGAGGAAATCAGAGAGAATGAAAGGGTCATGCAAGAGATAAGAAACAACCCTGTCATGCAGTTCTTGGCCAGAGCAGAGGAAGTTTCAGATAAGATGAACGAATTGGAGCTCAAAGAGAATGAAAACCCTTATCACAAGGAGGATCGAAAGCTCTGGAAAGCGATTCCACATGTTCCTGGATTGGATGGGCGACCCATGCCAAGGAAGTCTCTTAAGACAAAGAAAGAGGCAGATGATAAATTCTGGGATTTCGCTAGACAGTTCTTCTTCGGCCTCTGGGGGTTTAAGCAGAGGCCTTATCCGTCGGGCCGGCCAATCGATGTTGCTCAATCAATTGGGTATAAGCGGCTTGAGAAGCGATACTATGATTGTAAGTCTGGGTACTTGGAATGTGGTTCATTTCGTAATCAGGGATGATAGTGTGCATCTAGACGTTTGTTGAAGAGTGAACTAACAGATTAGTGAGTGAAAATATTAAATTTGTAGTGCACTGGACCCCTGGTCAATTGACTGAGAAGGTCTGAAACTCTGAAAGAACAAAATCTGCTATATTTGTGAACTAACTAATGCATTTTTCAAATTTTCAAACCGAAAGCTGAATAGTCATAATAATAATTCGTTAGTTTATGCTGTTGCAATGTGTAAAGCTACTATGACCACTATATAGTAAATTACAGTGAGAGATGTACTGTTTATATTTTGAGATGAGAGTTGAATGTGGGATATCTACCCTGTGGTAATTATCGGTTGAAGGTTTTATGATATCATTCATAGCAATGGATGCGAATAGTTTCTCAATTTTCTTCATTATATTTATGCATGAGTTAGTTGGAAACGATGTTTTCATTTCTTTTGTTACAGTTATTATGAGGGGTGGAGGAATATGGTATAAGGATCGGTTGGGACGTACGCGGGGGCCATGTGAGCTGATTAATCTTAAAACAGCTTGGGGTGGTGGAATAATTGATAAGAATACTTTCATTTGGGGTGAGGATATGGATGAATGGGCGCCTATACACATGGTTTATGGCTTGGAACCTGCTATTGCTACATGGGAAGGTCTGTTAACTTTCAATTGATTGTTCCTTCTTATTTTCTATCTAACGATTTGGTTGTTGGTAGAACAATGGCGTCGCCCGATTCTTATAGCCAACCCCACCTACTGAGATAAGACTTGTTGTTGTTGTACTTCCTTCTACTTTTGTTTTCATCTGTGTCTTGCTGGGGAAGGGTGTTTTTACAAAATAAGAAAATGATCATAAACAGACTTCAATATTTTGTATTGATGAATATTGCAGTAGAAGTATACCAATCCAAGTGGTCAAGGCTCACCTATTTTATTGGATAAATTTGATTCTTGATTTTGGCATTTTTCAGTTAGACTAGGCGCTGCAGCAACAGCTTTTCTTCACAAACTGCAGAAAGGTATACCACCATGGGTTCCCCTTAAGGGGCATGAAAAGAAGACTTATAAGGAGCTCCAGGAAGAGGCTATAGAAAGCAAAAAACGCGATTTAGCAGTACTGGAAGCTAACAATGGTGTTTGGCCCGGAGTTAGAATTCCAAGTCATGCTCTGTTTCTTTGGGCTAGTGGTTCTGAACTGACCACTATTTTGGAGCAGGATCACATGCCCAACAAATACATTCCCAAAGATCTTAGGTATGTACATGCTTAGCTTAGTGTATTGCAATTGCAAATACTCCTCCACTCCTTAATATAAGGCATATTTACATAGTTTAATTAGATTAAGGAAATTAATTAATATGAAATATATTTTCTAAAACACTTGATTATTTTCCTTAATTCTATCATACCCTCTCTTCTTTGATTATTATTGAGGGAGCATCGATAGGGGTAAATTAGGAAAAGATTGACAAATATGTAAACTATGTCTTATATTTATGACCAAGATCAACTCCCAAATGTTGCCCTATAATTTGGACTAGAGGAGTGTTAAATGACTGTGTTTACTGTCGTGGTGTTTTCATAAATAAAGATCTTGGGCTTCTGACCGTTATTGCTATATCAGCTAATTTTCATTGGCTTGCTTCATGTATGATAGGAAGCAGTTGGCTCAAATTATTCCTGGGCTAAGGCCATGGGAAGTTCTAAGTATTGAACAAGCAATGGACCAAATAACATACAATGGCGAGTGGTACCGTGAGCCTCTTGGTTCCTACACTACTGGCCCTCCATACATCAGGCGCTGGAACAAGGATATTCAGGTATGCATTTTTCATCTGATCAGTATTGGAATGCCTTTTTCAACTTAAGTGGATTTGTTTATTTTCCTGATCTTTTCTTGTTAGCATTGTATTTATGACTGACCTTACCAAATTTGACTTTTTCTTCATATTTTCGTTCCCTTAAGAGGAAGGCTTGTTATCTTCCTTTATTCCTGGTCCATTACGCCCTTCTGTTACTGAATATTTAAATGAGAGGAAGGCAATTCTCAACCACCAGCTCGTCTCACGCTATAGAAATCTGCTTCTTTCTCACCAAGACCTCAAACATCATAATAGCATGAATCTTATTGAAAGTGGCCCCTTGTTTAAACTGTTACAGATTCACAATGATGCTGCATTGTGAATAGATTTTTCAAAACCAGTGACCCTTCAATCTTGTGGCAAATTAATAACTGCACGCAGTCCAGATCTTCACTGTGGAAGATAACAACTTGCTTGTGGTGCCTTCTCCCTAACACTGCATTTTATTTGCTTTTTCTTTTTTTGTTTGGCAGAGATTGTACCAGGTATTTGAAACTATTAACACTCGGGCGTACAAGAGATTGCAGAGGGGCATCCCCGGCTTTGATAAAATAATGAATAAGGTGATGAATGATTTTGGTGATCGACTTGCCAGATTGGAGGAGAAGAAAAAGTTAAAGAAAGAAGGGAAACTATAGGTGTTTCTGTAAGTTAAACCAATCTTTTCATAGTTTAAGTTCTGCAAATCAAACGGTGAAGTTGCAACCTGCTGGCAGAGGCCCTTAAAAGCATGGATTATAAAATTTGCCTGGTCTTCTGTATGGATTAGTGATGGGATAATTTTCATTAAAGGACTTGAAAAGATTGCTTCTAAGTTCTCTTAACAATGTGATACATCTATGAATTTCTTGTAGTTTATATCGTTTGTGTTTCTATATCTATTTGATTTCAATTTTCATGTATGATTTGTCATAATGATCTTTGTATTTCATGATTATTTAAAAAATGTCGGGTAAAAAAAAAAAACTCTTTCTTATGTTGTCATGACTTAAATGAAGAATTAGCACACGACAAGAGTTTGTGAACGATCCTCCAAGATCTCATCTTCATCGTATGTCCTTTAGACATTGATGCCTCCCTTAATTTACCTAAAATTACAGTTAATATAAATATGACTTGATTAAGACCAATTATTAGTTCCACAAAGTAGCAACTGGTAAATTGTCATCAAAATATGTTATAGAAAGAAAAAAAAAATTAATCAAATTCAAATTGCTAAATTTTCATATATTGTAACAACGAAAATTAAAATATTTTGTCTACATATTTTCTACGGAACCATTTTCTTATGGTTAGAAAAAAAGAAAAAGATAAAAGAAGATGATGGAAAGGGAAAATAGAGAGGCCTCTCTAGCCATGAGAACATTGTCACTTGAATATTTTGACCTAAATAACCCATTTTGCTCTTGCAGTTTCATGCATTAGGAAATCAAACCTTAGTTTATCTGGGGAAACAAACTAGTCTTGAATTTCATTTTATAATTGTACGTGTAAAACTGTAGTTTTTATAGTTACAATCCTTGAAGTAAAGCATCAAATTGTCACTCAATAACTGAGCCATACTAAAATATACAACAACATCAATCCCATATACATATATCATATATGCAAGGTGTGCGAGCACGCGCAATCAAAACAAAACGACATATATGTGCAGTGTCGTCAAAAGTACAAACTGCCTTAAGAAGAAACAAGCGATGTGATTTTCCCAAAGCTATAACTACTTTATATATATACAACCTAAAGTAGAAGATCACGGGGATTGAGAGAAGAAATCCCATTTGTTTCTCTTAGGCAATGCCGTCAAAACATAGTGCTTATGTTTTCTGACAGCAATCCTAACATGTACATAATGGCTACGGTGACTACAGCCGCTGCAGGATGCAGAGTAACTCTGTTCAACTAGTTCTTTCGTATTCTGTTCAAGCATGCTGTCCAAGAAAGGACTTCATTGCCTGCCGACACGCCTTGCACGGCACAGCGCGACGATGTGGATGATAGTTACAGATGTAGTTGCAAAGACATCAAACAAATTTAATATGTCTCGCTTAGCTGCAAAAGATCAATCATTAATTGTGTTTCCTAGTGTGTTGAGGTAATTGATCAAATAAACAAACAGTCAAGTGGATTAGGCCACACACCGAATGGGAGAAATTCGAATGGATTGAGCACATATATCATGCCAAGTACCATCTGCAACATAGGCACAGTCATCTTTAACAGCAAAATGGCACATAACATCGAATGCATAAAATCAAATCTTTAATTATTCAAAAATTCAAAATCTTAATTGATTCAGAATGCCAAGTAAATGATGCATGACCATTTGATTGCAAGAGATCCATATATCACAAGTACAGGGTCAGTGGCAGTTGCCCAAGGGATCACTAACTTTTAACTTTCCATTTAAAATGATTCTAAAATATCAAAGAGCATACACCAATGAAACACGTAACTCTCTAAACCAATCAATCTATTCAAATATTGTGCAGAAAAATACAAGCAATAGACCTAAGTAGATTATAGAGGAAAAATCACATCATGGTGCATTTGTTACTTCACTGAGGAACAGACGAGTCGATTCTTTTCAGAGGAATAGATGAAAATGAAGGGCATTCTTCTTCACAGCATAAAAGAGAAGATATCGTAAATTACAGGTCTATGAAAATGTTAGGAACTAACAAATTGGAACCAAAATATTGGCTTTACTGATATAAAAATGAAATTACAGCAACTCTGATAGGGTCATTCACTCCCCTTCAGCCAAGATAAGACCCAGGACAGCCCCTGGTTCCTTCTCCTATTCCACTCTTCACAAAATATTCGATGCCCCCTCTCCCCCTCCCTAACGGTTACTATAAGCAAAAATAAAAGTACTTTCACAGTACCCAAAAAGCCACCCTATGTGGCAGCTACAAATCCTACTCTTATAGAATGAAACCTGAGAGGCCAACTCTGCAACCTTAAAAAGTGTCTTGCTCATTTGTCTGTGTTGCTGCTATATGCCTTGGTCTTCTCACATAGGTTTGACCCGTAAATAGGGTCCTTTCATTACCTTCCCCTAAAAGCTTCACCTTGTCCTCAAGGTGAAAGTTTGGAAACTGTTGAGCAATAGTTTCAGCAGACTCCCAAGAATTTTCGTAAGGTGGCATGCCTTTCCATTGGACAAGGACTTCTAACTGGCCATTTGTCAGTTTTCTGGTTCTGCAGATCGCTTCTGGCTGTACTTGGAGCTCCATCTGTTCTGTCAAGGCCGGGGGTATTGTTGGAGCCACTCGACCCAATTGGACTGATTTCTTTAATGCTGATATGTGAAAAACTGGGTGAATTCGGGCTGTAGGAGGAAGGTCAAGGTGGTATGCTACCGCTCCTACTTTTTCCAGGATCTTGAAAGGCCCATAAAATCGTGGACTAAGCTTTTCATTGATCCGCTTGGCCAAGGTGCGCATCCTGTAAGGTTGAATCCGAACATATACTTGTTCCCCTGCTTCAAAGTGGACATCCCTGCGATGCTTGTTAGCTTGTCTCCTCATCTCCTCTTGCGCCTTGAGTAAATTTTCTTTCAAAGTAGCTATTATGGCATTCCTGGACTGAATCTGCTCATTCACTTCTTCCACCACCGATGGCTCGTGGGTGAGTTTTAAGAAGGTAGGAGGATCCCTTCCATACACAGCTCTAAAAGGGGTCATGTTGGCTGATCCTTGGTGTGTGGTATTGTACCAATACTCTGCCCACGGCAACCACGAAGCCCATTGGGTAGGTTTCTCACTGGTGAAGCATCTTAAATAGGTTTCTACCCTTTTGTTGAGCACTTCCGTTTGCCCATCTGTTTCGGGATGGTAGGCTGTACTTAAACATAACTTAGTACCAGCTTGCTTAAATAATTCCCGCCAGAATTGGCTTATGAATACCCGATCCCGATCAGATACAATGGTCCTCGGAAAACCATGCAATCGAACTATTTCTTTAACAAATATCCCAGCCACATCTTTGGCGATGTAGGGATGACGGAGGGGAAGGAAGTGTGCATATTTAGTGAGACGATCCACAATAACTAGGATGGTATCATACCGACAAGCCTTGGGTAACCCCGTAATAAAATCCATGCTGATATCCTCCCATATGGCTTGAGGAATGGGTAGAGGTTGTAATAACCTTGCTGGAGACAAGGCTTGGTGCTTGCTTCGCTGGCAGACCTCGCATTCAGCAACAAAGCACTGTACATCTCGCTTCATCCCCTCCCAATAGACGACATTAGCAATTCTCTTGTAAGTCCTCAAATACCCGGAATGCCCCCCTATCGGCAAACTGTGGTATTCCTGCATCAGCAATGGAATTCTAGTTGAATTCCTGGGTAAAACAAGCCGTCCCTTGTAGTATAAACATCCTTTAAACAGAGTGTATCCCTCTGCCCCTTCCCCATTGGTGAGGATTTGCTGTATCAAATTTTTCAGTTTTGTATCAGCTTGCACTTCCGTTTCCCAATCCTCTATATCCCCATTTTGCCACATTGAAAATGCCATCAGCTTCAAAGGTTCGTCTTGTCGTGATAGTGCATCAGCTGCACGGTTCTCTTTCCCGGGCTTGTACACAATTTCAAATCTGTATCCCATCAACTTGGACACCCACTTTTGCTGATTCTCCTCCAATACCCTTTGTTCCAGCAGGTACTTTAGAGCCTTCTGGTCTGTCCGGATCACAAAGTGTTGTCCCCACAGATAGTGTCTCCATTTTTTAACTGCCAATACAATCTCCATGAGTTCCCTTTCATAAACAGAACAATGTTGAGCCCTCTTTGACAATTTTTGACTGAAATAAGCTATCGGCCGCCTCTACTGCATCAGTACCGCGCCTATTCCAGTCCCAGAAGCATCAGTTTCTAATTCAAACGGAAGTGAAAAATCAGGCATAGCAAGCACCGGAAGAGTCGTCATGGCTTTCTTGAGAGCTTTGAAAGCTTTGGTGGATTCTAGAGTCCAATGAAAAGCGTCCTTCTTGAGGAGTTCGGTTAAAGGGCTGGCTATTTTTCCATACCCCTTAACAAATCTTCGGTAGTACCCGGTCAGCCCCAAAAATCCCCGGAGTGATCTCACATTCTTGGGTTGGGGCCATGATGTCATACTCTCCACCTTTGAGGGATCAGCCTGTACCCCTTGTACTGATATAATGTGGCCTAAGTATTCCACTCTAGGTTGCATGAAGCTACACTTCTTCAAGTTGATGACTAGGTGGTTGTTCTGCAGTACAGTTAGCACCATTTCTAGGTGTTCCAAGTGAGCTTTGCTATCACAACTATAAACTAAAATGTCATCAAAAAATACTAGTACAAATTTCCGGAGGTACCCTCTAAATATCTCGTTCATTAGTGCTTAGAAAGTAGATGGGGCATTGGTGAGTCCGAAGGGCATCACCTTGAATTCGTAGTGTCCTTCATGGGTGCGGAAAGCTGTCTTGTGCTCATCTCCCTCCTTGATTCTAATCTGGTGGTACCCGGATTTCAGGTCCAGCTTGGAGAAAATTGTTGCTCCTTTCAATTCATCCAACAATTCATCAATGGCTGGAATGGGGAACTTGTTCGGAACAATAATCTTATTCACTGCTCGATAATCTACACAGAATTGCCAGCTCCCGTCCTTCTTCTTCACTAATAATACAGGGCTAGAGTAGGGACTAATGCTTGGCTGTATGATCCCAGCTTGCAACATATCCCTAATGAGCTCCTCAATTTCTTTCTTCTGTGCATGCAGGAACCTGTAGAGTCGGATATTGGGTGGTTGCTCCCCTGGCCTGATTATGATCGCATGGTCTCGAGCCCGTTTGGGAGGTAAGGCTTCAGTCAATCGACATACAGCATCAAATTTATTTAACAGGTTCTGAACTTCCGGTGTAAATACTGGATTTTCGCTGGTCCCCTTCTCTAGGCATATGCGCTCTATCAAAAAGGCCTCCCCCTTCTTCTTAACCGTCTTTATAATGGACTGTAACGAAGCTTGGGTGCGAGATACAGTTGGGTCCCCTTCCAAACAAACTCAATTGTTCTTCTTCCCTATCTTCATCGTCATAAGACTCCAATTGACTTTAACATCCCCTAGTGTGCTTAACCAATCAATTCCCAATACTGCATCGACGCCTCATAAGGGAAACGGATAGAAATCTTGGACGACGCTGAGCCCCTGTAACTTCAGAGTCACATTCCTACATCATTGCTTCCTTCGAACTGAGAAACCATCTCTTACAGTGATTGTATACTCGTCCACTTTGATTCCCGGTTGATTGAGTAACCCTTCGGCAATGAAATTGTGGGTGGCCCCACTGTCAATCAATACGTTCACCTTGTTCCCGGCGAGCTCCCCTTTGCTTTCGAAATTTTACTGCCTCCTTCTCTGCCTCTCCGTTGCTTTCTGTTTCTGATTCTGATTGAGATCCTTCTGCCTCTCCCTTATCCTTGCTCTTCTTTCTTGTTCTTCGTTCCATTCTTAACAGCATCTCTCTCATGACGTTCATACCTTCTGCAAGTCCCTCTACCTGTTTTGACAACCCAGAAAGATCGTCCACTCGCCTTGCCAAGCTCGCCACGGACTCTTTCAACTCCCTAACTTCACCTGCCATTGCCCTAAGATCCAACCACTCTGATACCAAATTGTTAGGAACTAACAAATTGGAACCAAAATATTGGCTTTACTGATATAAAAATGAAATTACAGCAACTCTGATAGGGTCATTCACTCCCCTTCAGCCAAGATAAGACCCAGGACGGCCCCTGGTTCCTTCTCCTATTCCACTCTTCACAAAATATTCGATGCCCCCTCTCCCCCTCCCTAACGGTTACTATAAGCAAAATAAAAGTACTTTCACAGTACCCAAAAAGCCACCCTATGTGGCAGCTACAAATCCTACTCTTATCCCAAAATAGAATGAAACCTGAGAGGTCAACTCTACAACCTTAAAAAGTGTCTTGCTCATTTGTCTGCTCATTTGTCTGTGTTGCTACTATATGCCTTGGTCTTCTCACATAGGTTTGACCCGTAAATAGGGTCCTTTCAATATATCACAAGTACAGGGTCAGTGGCAGTTGCCTAAGGGATCACTAACTTTTAACTTTCCATTTAAAATGATTCTAAAATATCAAAGAGCATACACCAATGAAACACGTAACTCTCTAAACCAATCAATCTATTCAAATATTGTGCAGAAAAATACAAGCAATAGACCTAAGTAGATTATAGAGGAAAAATCACATCATGGTGCATTTGTTACTTCACTGAGGAACAGATGAGACGATTCTTTTCAGAGGAATAGATGAAAATGAAGGGCATTCTTCTTCACAGCATAAAAGAGAAGATATTGTAAATTACAGGTCTATGAACTTTTTCCATCAGGGATGTCTACGGAATTTAACAAACACTACTAAACACAGAAAAATATCATGACATAATAAATAGTAACATTAAACTTACCAGGTCATGCAGTGAAAAAAACATCATACTAGCATACCACATTTAAGAGAAATGGATTCTTGAAATTTGCAGAGAAGATACACTGACAACTCTTTGTATTTTTAATTTGATTATGTGTACAGTTCCTTAATTCCAAGCTAATCTTCAAGACATGATAAAGTTGATCAATGCAATGAACTGGAGCAACAGAGAGTAAGAATAAACAAGGGAAAGACACAAATTCAGTCCCATAAATTCAAACTTAACTGCAAAGAGGCGAACTCTAGTCAAGTAAGAACTTGTTTTATCAGGATCCATCATATCTTGGAGAGCCATCCGAACAAGAAATGGGAGATCAAAAAGTTTCTGCAAAGAAGAAAAGATTATAAGTGAATATATGATCAAAGACCAACTAATTGGGAAGTTTACATATATAAATGCCTGTTAAATGTTGACTAATGAAAAAATTTTTACGATCACTGACATTAATAAGCACATCTGCATGAGGAGGATATAGGAGTGCAAAAGATTAAATCTTCAAGATTTTGTTGTTGATAAAGCATAATAGTGATGTGTGATCGGTGTAACTAACCCCTAGTGAAGTAAGGCTTTCTGTTGTTGTTTTATAATTCATCCAGGCAAAATCCTTCTTTAAGTTTGATAAGCCTATTTGACTTTAGTTTGTATGCAAGCATGCAACTACAATTAGCTAGACAATTCTTTCAAATGGATTTAAGGTTCCCAATTTTTGTCATTGACTCTCCAATGGGTTACCATTACGACTATCTAACTTTTATTTTATTGTTTTATTTGATAAAAGAAGAAATTTTGTTAAAAAGAGATGAGAAAGTTGGAGGACATGTTGCAACAAATAAAATAAAAACAACAATTCTCAAAAGAATGAATACATAATTCCCGAGACTTATTTATAATACTCCCACATGTCTGTAACCTCTAGCTGCAATTAAGAAACAAGGAACCATATTTATGCCAAGTCAATTATAAATTATGGCAAATTACTAGTTTTCTATAAATAAGACTGCCTGGTTAACACAACTATTCTGATTAAAGTCCTCAAGGGAATCAGGTTGATGGATATTCAAGTACATGGGAGGGTTATACTGTTTTGAATATGATGTCTTTAAAGCATTTTTGTCACAATGTAACACGAAGATTTCTTATTTGTTGATCCAATATCCAGTCATTCTTATGTGAAAAATAGAGTAATACAATTTATTGCCGAAAAAAAATACACTACCTGCATGAGACCTTGCATGCCCCCAATGTGCAACCTGTTGTACCTTCTCACATTGTCCATGATCTTGGTTGATTCTGGGTTCTGACTACAGTCAAATGCTGCTTGAAAGGGTGCCAGACTGGAAAAATGACGACAACACATTGGGCATTTGCATTGCCTTGATGCATCTCCATGTAGCCATACACGCAATATGCACTCTCCTTCACGAAGAAAGTTTTAAAAATATTCAATTTCTAGCCATACATATTACAGGAAGCTGGCAGGAAATCTTGCCACAACCCACAAGTCCATGAAACATTAACAAGGACACACAAATAAAACAAAGCAAGGTTTAAAAAAAGACAGAAATCCTAAGCATCATGCAAATACCAACTTTGGCCTCTTTAAAATTTCCCTAAGCAGATACCCTGACATCAAAGCAGAATTGATTGTATTTATTATGCCCAGAGATGGATCTGGTGAGAAACACCAGATGTGGTCTTCATGATGATAAGCCCATGAAGATTTAATTTAAAGGTCCCAAGTATAATAAGTCTCATCATCATCGTTGTTCTTGGAGTAAAGGAGCTTCATAGCACCGAGTCCATTGCAATTCGCAGCTTGACCTTCTCCCAAAGTAGTAAAAGAAAACCCCATAGCTGGTATCAATATGTCGTTTCTATTCCTTCTTTTCCTTCTAGTTCGCCTGGCCAACCTAACAAACCCGACAACGCACAACTATACCAGTTTAACCCTCAAGAAAAAAGAGACCTAGGCTCCTGACGCAAAACAATCAAATCACAATCGAAGATCTCAACTCTCTCATAGTTAGACCCTTCATTCCCACGAAAACACTTTTCATTTCAAGAACCCCAAAGTTAAGTAAACCCTAAGAAACACCAATAACAACCATGCAGTAAAATAACGAGTAACCGAAATTGAAACAAAAAATTGATGAAAAAATGAAGGAAAAGATTTTTACCGCAGAACCAGTGGGAGCAGGAGGTACGGCATGGGAGGCTGAAATCGCCATGGCAAACAGGACAGCAATCATCGCGAGGAGGAAGCTCCATTGCCGTATCCTTAACCATTTGGTTTGATTCGAATTCACCTTTCAACACCGCCTCACCTGCACCACCTTCTTCTTCTTCTTCCTCTTATTCTTCTTCTTCGTCTTCCTCCTCCTCGTCAATTTGGCGCATATTTTTTATTTGGAATTTTTCAAAGATAAGGGAGACTTATATAGGTGTCTGTGTTTTTTTTTTTTTTGGGTCGAATGAGACCTTTTTATATACTCACCTAATTATTTAAAAAATAACTTGTATCTTTGATAGGGCAACTGGTTAGCAGTAAGTTGACCAAAAAAAACTGGTGGCTAGTAACATGTAGGAAAAAAGAAAGAATTTTTTCTTTTTGAATTTGCAAAATTCCAAATCAAATATATCTAAGAAATGGGTTGTGAATTATTTATTAAGTTTTGTTATTCTTTTATTAACTATTAATAATAAATTTGATTTAGGATTTTACAATTTCAAAATTCTTTTTCTATCTTTTTCGTTAATATTTATGGTTTTTTTTGTCTCATTCACATAAAAGTGAGTGGGTCCCATCATATAGAGAAAAGAGAATATGATGGGACCCACTTATTTTTATGTGAATAAATCAAAAAAAATAATTATGCAGTAAAGGTAGAAACATTAAACCTAATATTTATTACAATTTATGTATTTTCCATTGTCTTTTATACAATTTTGAATTTTTTGATAAATTATGTATTTTAACTTTTTTTTTTCAAAGAAATTATGCATTTTAGCTTGGTATCAATTGATTAATCAATATTAAGGTGCGGTAAGATGTAATAACATGCTGGTAAAAAAAAAAAAAAAAAGTACTCCGTAAGATGTTATTACAGCTAAAAATTGTTATAACCGTTAACCATTTTGTAAATAAATTTAGCAATAATATCCAAAATAATAATAATAATAATAATCTGGAAGGCTATATTTTTGTTCAAGTACATTCTTATCTCATCCGAAATATATTCCTGATCATTTATATCTTATCCTGAATATATTAACAGTTACTTATTTTATTTTACATGTATTATTGTATTAAGTACGTTTAGTCAATCCTCACTCAACAACTCAAAATTATATCAGTACAAACCCACGTGATCTTATTTACTTATGTCGCATGTGGGACACTGAGTCCACATTCTATATTTTTTTAATGTGCTTCTTAGGTGTTTTTCTCTCTATGAAAAACATAAAGAAATATTAGTAAGATTTTTTTTAATATTTTATTTATTTAGATTAAATTATATTTTACATCCTGAAATATTTTTTTACATCTATTATATCAAATTAATTAATTTACAGGATATTGATGTTATAGGAAAAATATTTTTGAATGTAAGACTAAAAATTAATTACTTTGAGATACTGGGTGTAAAAAAAAATTTAAGATGCATAATTTAGTCTAAATAAATAAAATATTAAAAAATAAATAAATAATGTTACCAATATTTTTTTATATGCTTCTTAGGGAGAAATGAACGGCTGAATGGAAAGATACTGAGAGAAGAGGAGAGAAGGATACTGAGAGAATACAAATCCCTACATGATGGCACTAGCATTTTTTTTTTTGATACAAGGCGAGGAGAGGGGGGATCGAATCTAGGACCTAAGGGGGAGAAATAAATCTCAATACCACTGCACTACAAGTAGTGCTGATGGCACTAGCAAAATTCATTAAAGTTAGTTTCTTCTTCAGTTTTAAACTGAAACATTTTTAAAAAGAAAAAAAATTGTCCTTCATAAATCAGCCAATTGGCCTGCTTATGATTAAACAAATCCTAATAGCTGAGAGCATTGGTTGGAAAAACTTCGAAGTTACTAGCTATATAGTCAGAAATTAGGATGCAAACAGCCGCCATTTTATAATAGATTAAGTAACAAATCTGTATAAAAGAGCAATGATACCCTCAAAAAAAAAAAAATTGTTTGTTTGGATAGCTCACAAAAACTAGGTCTTACGTAAGCTGAAACAACACTCTTCTAACATACTTATCTCGTACTATGCAAAACTTAAATTTTAAAAAGTTTTCAAATACTACTTTATCTCAATGTTGCATCAAAATTTTAAAACATAACAATATTACCCTTTTCCACTAATAAAATCTCAAATTTTTTAGGCTTCCAGATGATATTGAAATTTAAAAAAAAAAAAAAACTTTCAAAACAATTTACTCCTTCACGTAAACTTTCAAGACGGATTTGTTACTTAAATTTTTTGTAAATGAAATCCTTGGTTCATCAGAATTGAGCATTTACAAGTTGTTTTCCAATGTGCTGACAAAACAGGACGATAGGCCGAGGACAATTAATTAAATTACATTGAAATTGAAGCAACGAAATTTTCTTGTAAGCATATTCACGTAACCTAAGAAGGCACATGCCAACAAAAAATTAACATTAAAATTACAGTTAAGATCAACATATGCCCTCTCACGTCAAGATGTCCATTCAGGAAGAACTCTTCCTTCACTATTCCTACGATTTATATCCAATGCAGTATTCTCTATATTGTCAAAATCAAGATCTTCATCTAGGCAATCTTTAAAATAATCTTCTTCTGCGCCAGAATCATAAACCACAGCTTTTACATTTTTTCTCTTTACTGTCCTTTTCTTTGAACGACCATTACTTCTGGTGCATTCGTCATCTTCATCGCCGTCTTCTTTTCCTTTTGAGCCTCGTCTCCTTTTAGCAGAGTCATTGCTCTCGTTGCTCCAGCTGCTGCTTTTGTCCGACTTGTTATATTCCCTTCTCGTCTTTTCAATGGTTTCAAGTAACCGATCTCCATACTTGCTCACCTTGGCCCTGAATTAAACCCAAATGTCAATTAAAAATTTGGACCTTGTTGGCATGGATATTTAAGCTCATTAAGAATCCAACACATAGCTCTGATTGAACCAACATATTCAATCAACTTCTCTCACATATTTATCCCATGTAAGCACAAAAGTGATTTTTTCTAAAGCTAATCCAAATGGGCACCAAGTTTAGTCATGAATGCAATGGGAGAAGTGGACCCCATACATAATCCTACTTATTTGTACCACCCCTTTTAAACGCATGAGTGCATCAATTATATATAACTAAACAATTGAAAGTATAACTTAAATGAGCTTCATTTTGGAACTCGTGTAGCTGTGCCTAAAGTAAACTTACTTGCTGATGCCATTGATCTCAAGGAGCTCTTCTTTTGTTCTTGGTAATCTCTTGCTTATCTGCTGCAGCGTAGCATTTCTATATCACAAGAGAAACATTGGGTCAGCAGAATTTTACTAAAGCAGGAAAAAAAAATCACCATTCAGATTAAAAAAATTTCAATTGCATTGTTCGTAGTCAATAACCATGTTAGAAAATCAATCCCGGACAGAATTACTGAAAAAACCATATGAAAGGGAGAGGAACAGAACTGTCTGCGAACTCACCCGAAAATATGGTAGGCCATTACACCCTCTCCAGCTTCTTTGACAATAGCAGTCCGCAGCAACCGCAGAGCACTGAACAACTTAGCTGAAAGATTCTGGAAGTAGACTGATATTATAAGAAACTCTGGGCAATTCAAAATTTTATCAACAAAAACTGGAAAGAAAAAGTATCTACTATATACCAAGTCCACTTCAGTTTGAGGCGCGGCAAGAGTGTCATTTTGTGGAAAATTCACCTTCCCAGATGTCAAAGAGCCTTTAGCTGGTGTTATGCCTGGAGTTCCCAACTTCGAAGCTTTATCCGAGGAAGGAACTCTGCAAAAAGTTATGAATGACGATGAATGGACAATATAAACTGAAGGGCAAATATAAAATGAAGCTTGCATGTACGATAAATTTAGCTGGTGAAAATTAGACAGAATTCTTGAAAAACAACTAAAAATTAGCATCTAAATTAAAAAATTTGAGAAGCAGTAGTATGTAAAACCTTAATATAATTTTCTGGCCACCAAACAGGTTCCGGGCCTTGGACTCGTTGACCTGAAAGACAAAGTATGCGTTAGACAAAGAATCTAAACTAAAAATGGAGAACAACATAAACCTATATAACTCATTGAAGCACAGAGATAGCATATCAAAGCAAGTTATGGTACCTTTAATATTGATGAGACTGATCCATAAATATCACTTTTCTTTACATCCTCCACAAGAAAATCTTCAACAACAAGATGATGCAATACACGGGAAGCCTCTCCCTTAGCTAGATGCTTCCCAGCACCATGAAGCCGTACTGTTTCATGCCGGTGTTTTTTGACCTAATTGTGATGTTAAAAAAGATATGATTAAAGACAATCAACGGGTAGAGACAGCAGGATAAAGCATAATGACATACAAACTGGTTTAAGGAACCCCGGTACACTTCCAAGATATGAGATGATGAAAAATTCTGCCTCGTTTCCTTAACTAGCTCAACCTACACAGATGAAATCCAAATGAAATGAAACCGATGTCAAAGAATCAAACAATTATAAACAAAATTTCATAAACATAAGGAATAATATTTAAATTGCTTCCAAACCAATTGCTTTGCGATCTCTGTGGCATCCTTCTCAATAAAACTCTTGACCTTCAAACAGTTATCACATGTTTTCTTACAGTTTGCAGAATCAAACCTCTCCCCAAAATGAGCAAGCTGCAGAAGTCGCCGACAATCAGCATCATTTTCACAATAGCTGACCTGGAACAGTTCAAGGCCACAAATTTAGATTTCAAAACAACAGGAATATAGTAACCATATGGTGATTGGTGACAGACAACTGCAAATTCAGTGTCCTAAAAGGGTACCATCCGCTGAAGGTTTCCAGTGTTAGTTTCTAGCACCCTCCCTGAATTAGTCAAATTTGATCGATTGTATCCAGATGTCATTGGACTTTGCTCCATTGCTCCTTGAGTTATCATGTGCTTAACTCGTATCTGTGTACATGCACAAGAAACCACTAAACATATGCAAAAGAAAGAAAAAAGATTAAACAGAATTTAGTTTTACAATTTATACATAGTCACTATAGCTATAATATAATATGCAGGATGAACGTTGACCATCTCTACCAGCTCGTCCACACTCCTGAAAGCAAAGAGATAGCCTTAGAAGTGAGGCAACACAATAAACTAGACAAATATCAGCAACGACAATTTTAGTTCAACAGAGACCTGGTGGTAGCCTTCAATAGATTTTGGGAGAGAGTGATGAATTACAAAGCGAACATCAGGTTTGTTGATTCCTGAAAGATCAACTTTAATATATGATTTCATTCAATACAAAAAATGTAATAAACACTGGCAGAGAAGAAAAAATACCCATTCCAAATGCCACAGTAGCACACATTATATTTATTTCATCTTTGCTCCAATGATTTTGAACAAAGGTTCGTTGAGCAGGATCCATGCTACCATGATAAAATGCAGTTTTATGTCCACATTCCTGAAAAATGAAGTAACTATATAATCTATTTGCAAACTAAAAATGAGATGCTAATCTCTTAATTTATTTTTCAGTTAGAAACACCTCAATGGCTCAACAAGTTTAAAGCAATACAGTTTCACCTACAGGAAAGTCATAGACTTGTGATTTTCTGTGACAAGAATCACAAGATACCTATATAAACGTGCAAAAATATTAAACAATCATGATGAGAGGTAACTTGATGGAAATGTCAGCATCATTAAGTCAAATACATATAACAAAAATACAAAACAAAGCATGATGAGATAGGAAATCTTAGTGTTACTAACTATTTACATGTGTTGAGCCTATTGTTCGAAATATGTTCTCAAATGCACAGGTACGTTGTCATTGAAACACAAGGAATTTATATCACCGCACTTCCCCTTCATTGTCCAAAACACAGTACAATTTGAAGAGATATTTAATATAATTAAAATGCCCTAACTACTTAAATATTTAATACAATTAACCATAAACTTTTACAATGTGGAAGACCTCTAGTAAATGACAAGGTAAGCACCAAAAAATATTCTATATCAGACAAATTACGTTAATAAGAGAACAACATCTCTATAGCAACACTTCCAATATATATTGATAGATTTATTGTATGATTCTAGATGGATCTATGGTGAGAAGATAGAAACTGACAAAAATCATATTAACATTGGAAAATAACTTCGGATGTTAGTCCAAAGCAACATAACTATTTCATGAGTTCAGAATCAATTTGAGTTCTAAGTAACATATTTAAGATTTGGAAAAATGAAAAGATGCCGCCCAAAACTTTGAAAAGAATTTGAAGATCTAAAACCCCACAATAGACTAACATCTAGCAGTCAGAGGATGAAAAAGTATTTTGGCTAACCAAATCAATAAAATCAGAATAAGCTAAAATGTTTGCCTTGGCATTAGCAATGTAACATTTTTCAAGATCCTGTAAATCCATCACATAAAATATTAAATTCCACAAACCAACAAAACAACCAACCTGTAATTTTTCAGCAACTTTTTCACAGTCAGTCCGTGAAAGACAATATATAATGCCACATTCGTCATAGTGATTTTCCCTGATAAATTTATCAATGTCCTCCAAACACTTCCTTGTCTTGGGGACAACAGAGTACCTGCATTATGAAAATAAATCACAATTCATTGGTTGAAGGCCTAATAAGGATATGGTTATTGACAGATATACCATAAATTTGGGCGATTAAAACTTTGCCGGAAAACAATGCAGTTGACAAGACCAAGAGCTTGAACGACATCTTCTTTTACGCTGGCTGTTGCTGTAGCCGTCAAAGCTAGAACAGGAGTATTTGGAAATTTTTGTTTCAATATACCAAGGCCCTGGATCAATTGGCAGAATGATTAAAATTCTAACAAAAAGTCAAGTGACATTGGATAAATTTAAAAAGCACAAAAGCTCTAACCTGATAATCTGGTCTAAAATCATGCCCCCATTGGCTCACACAGTGAGCTTCATCAATTACAATCCTAGAAAGCAACTCACGAACATGCAAACTTTCCAATTGCCTCAAAAGAACATCACTTCTGCAGTAAAAACAACGATAGAAGTTCATAAAAAGAAAAGGATTTTACTCCAAAACTATATGTATCAAACATTTTTTTGAAGGTTGGAGCTGCCATTGGCAAATAAAAATACTCACCTGGCAACTTTTTCAGGTGTTACATATAAAAACATGTATTTACAACAATCAGAATTAATTTCTCTCAAGATCTCCTGCTGTTCGGACCAATCCATATTGGAACTTAAGTATGCAGCAGGGATATTTGCCTGCATGGAAGACCCAAGGGGAAATGTGAAAGTGTTTCAATTGGAAAAAACAACAAAGAAAATTGAAAGCAAGTCAATGAAAGAAATATCGATACCTGCAACAGATGCATTATTTGATCTTGAATAAGGGACACAAGGGGAGAGATTACTAAAGTTATGCCGGGACAAATAAGAGCAGGGAGCTGCAAGGCAACAGTTCAAAGTTGTAAGACACAAGGACCTTAAACAACAAATGCCTGAAGATACTTTTCATATCATGCATGAAAAATTGATCTTGCAAATTCACTAGAGTTGGCCATTTGGTAAGAAGATACTACAATACAACATTCATCATGACTAATAAAACTCAATTCCCACGCAACCCGAGATTGAAACTTAAGATTGAATTTCTCAAATGGTGTGTACAGTACATCTTTCTTTCTTTTTTGCCAGCAAGTACAGTATACATCAAATGACAAGTCAATGAAGCCACTAACTCATGTTCTCTAGAGATAGCAAATTACCTGGTAGGTCAGACTCTTCCCTCCACCTGTAGGCATTAGAACAAAAACATCATATCCACTCATTGTCGCATTAATAACCTCTCTCTGATTGGGGCGGAATGAATGATTTCCAAAAACCTTTTTATTGTTGGCCTAAAAGGAAGACAAGGCAAAAATAAAATAATACTCAACTGATGGTTAACAAGCACTAGAAGTGGATAATAATTAAATACCTCGAGCTTTTTCGTCCAAGGAAAATTTTGGTCACTCCAGCGTTTGTCTCCAGAACCTTCAATGTATTTAACATCAATAATCTTTGGAATAAATGTTTCTCTCTCCATTGGCCCTGATGACATGCCATACTTATCAACAGAAGAGCATGAAAATGACTGGAATGATGCTCCACATGGCTCATTATTCATATAAGCCTGGTTATCATATCTCACTGATCCACTCCTGAGTTCAGTTCGATTTAGTGTCTCAAACTGAAAAGAAGTTGGAGGTGCTGTGGACGCTGAAAAATGTGAGTTTTGTCTTTCCTCAACAAGCTTACAGGAATGAATATATCTTTCAAGCAGCTGAATTTGCTTATTTAACTGTGACCTGGCAACAGAGATTTTTCTTTTAAGCAAACACAATTTAGTGCCTTAATTTATTCTTTTCAACTTCAGTATTCAATTTAAAAGTGTATGCTGCAGCCTTTTCTAAAATATAGTATTACAATAATAGTATTGATAACAAGTCTCCAATTATCACAGGGACCCAAATCACATAAACTTGTATATCAAAAAAAGTCTCCAGTCAAAATAATGAAGGTAAGGTAGTGTTTGGAAACATACCATAGGTTTTGCGCAAGCTGAGACAAAACTTCTCTCATATACTTACCTCGTAAATCCCAAAACCTAGGTTTTGGAAGGTTTCCAAACACTACCTAAGACCAACAATTCAATCAGTCTAATTGTTAATTTGTTAAATTTTCTTCATCCTTTGCTTTGAACTTTTTCCTTAAATGTAAGTAAAATAATGAAGAAAGCAAATGTTGGAAATGGAAAATAATTTCAAGGGAAACCCAAACCTGTCTTCACGAAGCTTAGCTATCTGTGAGGAATTGAGGCCGTCAACATTGTCAAGCAGTTCATTAGAGATAGCAATCAGATTGTCCTTCCATTCCTGCAGATGATTTGTGGCCTGAGGGCAAAGCGCTACCTGTATCCAGTTTCAGGATTTGGCATATCAACCTGACAAATCAACCACAATAACTCATAAAAAGGACAATATATATTTGATAATAAATACCTTATAACCATGAATGCAATCTGAGCACAACTCCAGTGGCAAACCATGTTCCTCTTGTCTAGCAACACTATTTGCATCAACAGTAGGAGAAAAAGGAGGAAACTTGGCTATTGATGGTTTAGGAGTGCAAGTCGACTGGTAGTTTTCCACTATTTGGTCAACATCAATATTCTATAAAACAGAGACAAAACAGGAGGTGTATGAAAGGAGAGAAAATATTAGGTTTATGTAATTAAGCAGTAACAATAAATTTAAATGACTGATTTGAAAAACAAATGAGTAACCACACT
Organism: Acacia confusa; assembly: GCA_037074495.1. Lineage (NCBI taxonomy): Eukaryota > Viridiplantae > Streptophyta > Magnoliopsida > Fabales > Fabaceae > Acacia > Acacia confusa. The sequence continues at coordinate 4,963,961 of CM073504.1, read as the reverse complement.
TTAAACAAGGAAATAAATAGATAAAACAATAGAATTGAACTATTGAACTATAAAAATATTAGCTACTCGTCAGTATACTCCTCACAAAAAAGTGAGGCAACATGTGTTCCCTCTGGCTTTAAAGATTTGCAACTGAGATCAGGTAAATTCTTCAGAAAGAAAATAGACAATAAGCTTTAGAGAAACTTATACAGATTCCTTCACCAATCCAACTAGAAACTAAGTGGGCCCATTGTTGACATAGTTGATTCATTTTCATTATAGTCCAATGTGTTGGCAGCAAAATGTTCCTGTTGTTGACCCAAAAGAATTTAACTCATTCAGATTATTAAATTGTCACAACTCACCCCAAGTATGTCATCATCATCCTCATCAATGTTGTCAGCCATACAATTTGTTGACCTGTTAATTTCAGCAGTATACTTTGTACGGTGGTTCACTGGACCATCCAAAACTCGAGAACAATTATTATTGACTGTTGGAGTAGTGGCTTCATCAAGGTGCCTCAAACTATCCCCTCCTTCAGCTATAGGATTACTTGATGGAAAATATTGATTAGATTTCACATTGTTTTCACTTAAGACGTTAAAATTATTAAACTGAAAACATCTATCATTCTCAGAACTTCTCTGCGAGGTAGTTGTTCTTCTGTCTGCAAGAACTGAAGGACTGATTTGTACAGTTTTTCCCGGTTTGGCATAGTTCCTGCAAGAATTCTGTAGACTTGAAATAGCACGCCAAGCCTGCCAGAATCACAATTCACAAGTCACTAACAAGTCATAAGGATGTACAAGAAGAACATGTAACATTGATTTACCAACTACAAGTGAAATATAGTACAAAGAAAAGTTAAGCCTGAGTAATCTGACTCCAACGCTCACAACCATCATACAAAGAAGGCAAGTTATTGCTGTACAAATTAAGCAGGTAAATAGACTATCAGCCATCTTTAACTAATCCCAAATATAACATGTTCAGTGAAGGACATCAGGGGAAACTCCCACACAGAGCAAACATGCTAAAACAAGGAAAAATTACTTATAATCCAATTAGCATTTTTACCTTCTCAACTTGTGTTCTTTGCAAACTTTCAATATTTTGATTTTGATAGAGTACAAATCTGGGGAAAAAAAACAAGTTAATAAGGATTTGCTAACAACAATCTTGTAATCTTCCAAGAGCCACAACATAGAAAAACAGAAAATTCATCAAATTTCAATATTAATGAATATAAGGAAAAATAACAAAATATGGTTAAAATGCCACATGAATCCAACATGGATACTTTGAAACTTGAATTTAATCAGTTTGAACCATCATTTATCACGATCTCGAAGAGGAAAATATTAAACCTGGACTATGGTAATAATAGTCTGAAGTAGCAAATGGATTATTAGACAGAAACAAACGCATATGCTGCTATCCCTACACTATTAAGCATTGCTTTCCCTTAAAGTAACTTCCTAGTCACAAACAATCAATCTTCTATACCCCATTATAACTGTCTAAAATAGTTTTTTAAAAAACTTGTATGTTTTGATAACCCCTAAAATAGCCAGCAGCCCAGCATTGTATCTCACATTAAAAAACGAGTTATTAAAGGACTATATACTGCAACCTCTGTACAATGAAAAAAGTAGAAAACAAAGATATCCTTATAATAAAACCATACCTCCCACACAAGGCTTCTTCAGAGCATGGCTTTTGAGTCGGCAAGGAGAATAGGAAGTTGGAAGTCAAAAACCTGTTTTGACGCGAAAAGTTCTCATGTGCACTAGCATGATCCAACCAATTGACTTTAGGAAGCCCATCACTGGCTGAATTGGTTTGACTGCGAACCATTCAAATTCAATTAGTGGCTACCCAAAAATTAATAAAAGGAAGAGGAAGGGGAATGTATATAGAACCATTACCCTTGGCTCATTTTGATTTTTCAGTAGTCATTGTACAACACGTTTGCTGGTTTCACCCGCCCTTCATCCAAAATTCTGCTTTAAGCAAAAATACGTAATGACAAACCTTAATCAATACCTAATAATGGCCATTGTCCTGTGAATACCAACACGACAACCATACATAAAACTAAACTTCTCGAAAAATTCTCAGGGCCTTGCACTCGTTGATAAATAAAGGCATAGAATATGCCTGTAAATTAAAACCCGCGAACTGTCATTCCTATGATTACCAGCAAGGCATCCCTTTCAGCATCAGCAAAAACACGTTTGAGACAAGCATGTGAAGTAAAACCCTAGAAATGTGATGAGTTTGAGATCACAGAATGAACCATGGTTGAGACAGAAATGGACCTACATGAAAATGAGGCTTGCGAGTTGCGGTGACGAAGAATACGCAGTGACGAGCAGCGATGGACGGCGAAGAGAAGAAAGAGATGAGTGGAATAGTGAAGGCGCAATCTTCAAAACTCGGTGACCGTGGCATTGGCGGGAGTTTTATGTCTAAAACCAAAGCACGGTGGGAAATTGACTTTGGTTTTTTTTTTTTTTGGGTATAAAAATTGACTTTGGTTTTTACCCAAATTAGATTTCATTTTGGAATAGAGGTAACAAGTTATTCCCTACTATTTATAGGTGAGAAAATTTATATTTTGATTATATTTATAAGACTCTTCATTAAATTTTTGAGTAAAATATACTGATTATCCTTTTATTTGATTTAAATTATACAAAATCCCCCTTTATTTTGAATTAAAATTAAAATGTATAGAAATCTATCTTACCTATTCGAAATTCCATTTTTATCCACACAACCATTAGTTGTTGACGGTTAAATTTGACTATTAAACATTTGATTTAATTAAAATACCCTTCTTTTAACAAATGAATAAACATATAAGTAAAATACTTTAACCACCTATTTATTTTATCTTAATTACACAACATCTTCTTTATTTTAAAAACCTATATAGACCTCCCTTGAAATTATAATGTATGTTTTACGAACCTTCCTTATATTTTGATATTTTATTTTCATCAACTTTAATATTAGAATTATTTAAATGTAAACTCCTCTAATCTTTAGTGTAAGACATATTTTGGAAGTTACTATTTGTCATAAATATAAGACAAAATTTTCATATTTGTCAATCTTTTTCTAATTTATCCCTATTGATACTTCATCAATAATAATTAAGGAGGAGGAGGTGGAGGGAATTAAGAAAAGTAATTAAGGTATTTTAAAAAAATACATATCATATAAACTAACTTAATCAACTTCATTAATCTAATCAAATTAATCAAATTATGTAAGTATATATTACATTAAGGACCAAAAAAGTATATATTTATATGGGATGAAAAAAGTTATATATACTACCATCTAATATCCAGTTTATTCCCATCAAATTTTAATTCTAATAGATTTTTTAACTTTCTAATATGTTAAAAATTTATTAATTTTGAGATTAAAAAATTTATAATTTTATTTTTTCACCATGTTTATTTATTTTTGGTTTCTTAAATGAAAAATATTTTCAATCAAATATAATAAACTATAAATGTTTAAATGATTGTATAGGTCATTTAAATTTATGATTTCATATTTTTTTTTCTACAAACATTTAAAAAAGCTTGCTAGAATTTTTAAAAAGCTGTGATATTTACAAGCTATCAATTAAAATTTGGGGTTTGGTATTAAGGATAAATTAGTAAATAATTTTTTTATGTAAATTTTAATTGAAAAAATAGTTTTATAATCTTTTTAAAATATTTTTAATCGAGTTGATTGTTTGAACTTAAGTATATGTTTTTTTTTTAAATAGAGGGATAGTCTCTATAATTAAGGCAAAACAGAAGGATGATTAAAGTATTTTACTCTAAATTTCTTACATGAATATATAGTTTTAGTTTTCATTTATTATTGTCTAAATAGTTATTTTCTTTTGGTTAAAAAAAAAGTAAATAGTTATTTTCTTAGAGAGTGCATAGTTAAATATGAGTAAAGTTTGTAATTTTTTGAATTCTAAAATAAAGCTAATAAAATTTAAGATTTTCTTTAATTTAATATAGAGTCGGAAACCATTCCAAATCCCACATAGAAAGGCATGAAAGAGTAGTCGGCAGACAGGAGAGCCTGTGAGGTGGCTAACGTGGGGCTATGAATTGGAAGAATTTTGGATATGTGGAGTTGAGTCGGAAGCCATTTTTTTCACACATGATGACTCAAAACTAGGTTTTAAAAAGCTAAAAAAAAATGAGAGATTGAGTTATAAGTGAGTTATTAGTTGAAAGATTTCACTACACCTTTATTATAGCAAATTAACTTTCATTTGTCTCCAAAAATTATGGAATTTCACAGCCTCTCTCCGTTTAAAATTAAATTAAATTGGGAAAATTGATTATAGGGCCAAGGAAGTAAAATAATTACAAAAAAGGCTCAAGAAACATTCACATGCCACAAAAGGCCCTAAGGCCTTTTCTGGCATTTTTTCAAAAAAAAGTGTACGGACATAGTTGCTAATTGCTACAGATGTAGTTGTTAATTGCTACAGATATAGTTGTTAAAATGTAGTTGTTAATTAGACTGATTTAGTTGTTAATGGAGACTGATATAGTTGTTAACCGCTACTGATGTAGTTGCTAACGTTTTTTGAAAAAATGTCAGAAAAGACCCTAGAGCCTTTTGTGGTATGTGAATGTTTCTTAAGTCTTTTTTGTAATTATTTTGCTTCCTTGGGCCCTGTAATCAATTTTCCCAATTAAATTTTGTGGGTAAAAAGACATTTGTGCTCTTATTTTTTTTTAAAAAAAAAAAAAGAAAAAGTCGTCTCCCGTTGTTGTAAATTCCCTTATATATATTGTTGTAAATTAGGTGTGATTGTGAAAAATTAGAATTGTCAATATCCTTGTGTATTGTTATAACTTTGTTAATTTTGGTTGTAAATTTGATTGTATCCATTGTCAATTCCCCTGTGTTGTTGTGAATTCTATGAGGGAATTAGTAATTGTCTAATTCCCATTTATCAGATTTCCAACCTAATTTATAATTACAATTAACAAATTTATAATAACACATTTGGTAATTAATAACCGACACTTTTCATATTTCCAACCTAATTTACAACTACAATAATCAAATTTACAACAGCACATAAGGGAATTAACAACTTTCATTTTTTACACTCAAAACCTAATTTACAACCACAATTAGCAAATTTATAGCAATATATAAAGGAATTTAAAACACACAAGAGAATTAAAATGTAAGGGCACCAAATTCTTTTCACCCACAAAAATTAATTTTATTTATGAGCGAGGGTGTGCATTCAAATTTCCCCCTTTTCTTAATTTTGATGAAAAAGTGCCTTATAAAAAAATAAAAATAAAACACACACACAATGGTGAATATCATATGCATTAAATAATAATTAAACGTATATCCCGGACGTTACGCAAGTAGCTTAATGTGTCATAATTGCCTTTGTCTTGTTTTTCGAATTGAGGTTTTTATATTTTTTGTAAATTTCTTTAAATCTAGATTCCCATGAAATTGCCATCAAGTCAAGAAATGATATTACTATTTGTTTTGGCTTGCTTAAAAATAATATTTCAATTTATTTAAATTGAAAACCATTCTCATTTTAACTGTAGTGAGAACTTGTAATGAAAGTTTGGAACTTTAAAACTTAAGGTTTTAGTTTTGGTAAATGGCGATGTGCAGAAAATAGGGACCTTAAATTTGAGACATTATCCTTTCCACGTTGGTCGGTCGATACATACAAGTACATTCTAGTTTTACAATATGGGAGTTTTCTAAGAAAATATCCATTAAACTTTAAAATTTTAAATTAGTGATTTCTTGACAAAACGAGTTATCAATTGCTTTTCTATTCTTATTAAGTTGATTACGTGTTTGGGATGCATTTTAAGCTCAAAAAAGCATCGATTGAAGAGTCAAAAGTAGGGTTTGCGGCTTTTGAGTTTTTTTTTTTCTTATGTTTGGTTTAACTTTTATTCCATTGGATTTTTATGTTAAAAGCAGCTTATTTTCATAAGCTAGGTTTTCTAGCTTTTAGCATTTAAGGGAAAAGAGCTTATCATTCAGATGCTTCCGACAAAAAAAAAAAGGAGCCATGAGTGTCACACTTGGAAGTGAAAGAAAGAGAAGAAAAGAAGGAAAGGGTGACATGAAAGAGAGGGGGAGAAATATTTATATATATTACTACTTTATATTCCTTCTATCCTAAATATAAGATAGAATTGATCTTTTTAGATATGTTAGAAAAACTAATTAAATTACTTTAAAATATTTATATTTATCATTTTTTCTCCAAACTATATTTTGCCTAACTTATACTATTGATATATAATCTAATAATACACCACATATGATATGATAAATAACTTATTTAGCTTCCTTAATCTCTCAAACATATTATGTAATATTATTTGATTAAATTGTATTTTAACATTGCTAAATTTTCTAAGTTAGCATTTTCATTTTTTTTATAATTTTGATTTTAATTTTTCTCTTATAAATTATTTCAAAAGTCACTTATGATATTGTCATTCTAAACATGTTTCAACTTCACAAAAGTTATTTATGGTACTATCAATCCAAACATAAATCATATTACACAATCTAATTTTTCCATAAATTAATTTACAAATAAGTCATTTTTCTCATTGTTATCCTTAACACACTCATTACTTGTCAATTTTTAAAGATTAAATGGTATTTTTCTGTCATTTTCTCTTTTTAAAAAACTCTGCTATGATGATAGCAGTAGATTTTAAAAGACTTCCCCATATAATGCCTATGTCATAGCATTGGAAAAGGGATCTGAACCCTCAATAATACATTATTTCAAACTATACTTGTTTTAGGTTCGAACTACCACCCATTTAGCCATCTCTTCAAAAGATAATTTTTATTTTATTGTTATTCCACCTAACAAGACATGATCATGTGATTTAATGCCCTTCCTATAGATAAGAAATATACCAGATATAGGTCTAAAGAAAGAAAACTAACCTTGATCCATTCCTGAAAAGGTAAAACCCCTATGCTATGATGCACTTTTTTTATTACAAGTTTGTTCTCAATAAGGAGATCAAATGGTTTGATAAGGGATCATATGATATAGATCCTTTTTTGGTAAATTGGATGATTAGAAGCATGACTACTGCTTTTCCAATTGACTGTTTTGCATTAATTGCTACTCCATCAATTATTAATAATGAGCAAATTCAACCCTTGTGCTTGTCTGACCCTTGACATGGCCACATAAAGTTGTTGCTAATGCAAGAAAACAGGTATGGGAAAGTATCCACTACCCCACATGACCCTGACTTTTGCTTATAATTATTGCAAATAAAACAATAACTAAGAACTGTCTTATCATTCTGAATAGCAATTTTGATTCTGATGGATTCATTTTCTTTGATGAATTAATACTTCCCCACCCTTCCTTGCACCATATAGTTGTCCACAAACCAACTGATTTATCAATCATATCTCTCACGCTTAATACAAGAACTTGACTAAAAAATGACAAACCCGCTTGTCTACAAACTAATTTGCATGTCTTTTATCAATTAAGATATAATCCAATTATACATAACATATAATATGATTAAGTAACTTATTTAATTTTATTAATCTCTCTATAAAAAAATAAAAAAAAAATAAAAAAAAAGAGGCAAACTAACTCTTATATTCAGTAATCCCAATTCTTAGTTGCAAATTGTGTGGAGGAATACCAAAACAATTAATTATAAGATGGAACAAAAGCAAGAATTTAGGTGTCAACGCTCATTAATTTGAGTGTAATGGTAAGGGGGACTAAATTGAACTATCTACCCAGAACAAAACCAAAGTTTTCTACAAATAAATGTGAAACATATCATCATTTTGGCAGGAACAGGCCTGACTGAATGAAAGTTCTGAGAAATGCTAGAACCTGGCACAAAATAAAAATGTTGACTGAACCAACAAAAACAAGTAGCTATTCTCAAAAAAATGAATTAGAAAAACTTCGCCTCATTTTCGACATTTGCCAAAGTGCGGCATTATAATCACAACTATGAATGGTTGAAACTCTAAGCGAAATGCAGTCAATGGCCGGGCAAACTTGCCCAATAATTAGATTAGATGAAGTTACAACATCAATTTCCACTGGACTGGATTAAAAAAAAAAAAAATCATGTAAAGGGAATGAGTAAAAGATTAAGTCTATTCCCACCAAGAAAAGATCTCAGAATCTGAAGTCAGGATCCACATCCATTGCCCAAGCAAATTTTGCCAGCAGAGATTTGTTGAAGATCTGAGCATTCCAGGGAAAAAGTAGTGACGTTAAGGACAAGAATCCAGCTAATTAGCATGGAACTAAATACATGGAATAGCACAAGGGAACTGTTACCCGCTAACCATGTCAAGTTTAACTGTCATTCCAATGAGTTCTATTTAAGAAAATAAGAAAGAAAAGGAAATACTCTCTTCAACGTTGGCTTATTTGTTAACACCCCCCCCCCCCAACTTAGAAAACCAAAATTTATCTCGCTTAACTATGATACTTCAAGATTATGAACTTTCAATCCATTTTCCTCTCTCTCATGTAACAAAGAAACCACCCTCTCGAACTTGTGTCGTTTATTGTTTGAAAGTACACCATACCTCACATGGAGACTAGTTTACAAATTTTGAAGTTGAGAGGTAAATGCAAATCGCTCAAAGACGAAAGCTTTTGCATTTTTCTCCCAAGAAAATATACCGAGAATTGCAGCCAAAAAAATAATAGTATCTCCAAAGCTTAATATAAGATTTAGTTTATAGTATAAAATCTAGTTTGTAGTGCAAACTAAATCTTATACTAAGGACTGAAAGTAGTATATACTTTGAGACTTAGTTTGGTTGGGAAAACACACTAGTTCACAATTATTTCTTCTTCAAGCCCATTAAATTCTTTTCCAGCACTAGCAGCATAAAAAACCATCACAACTAAAATAACTTTATCTGAACGAGTGAAGAAGCCAATACCTTTTCAATAGGAACCTCATGCCGCTTGCACCAAGCCACTGTAATCCTGGGATCCAGGTAGTTTATCTTGGATGTGCCTAATGCCACAGTTTTGAGATCTTCTTTTGTCTTCATATCACGTTGCATCTTCTCAATTTTTGCATTGGTTTGAGTAATCTTTTTCTCTAGTCTGTGGATTACAATAACAATAACTACATATCATAACCAAACAAGTAAAGCCTAAGGTATGAAGAAAAAGTTCTTACGCCTCAGGAGTGAGGTTTCTTTTTCTCTCAGCACTCTTCAGAGGAGACTTCCCTTTCTTTACCCTGTCCAAATCTGTTTTGAACTCCTTCAGAACACCCTACATATCAAGATTAGGTCAGCTTGAGTTATAAATTTATGAGAAACAACCCTAGTTCAATCTAATCAACCAAAGCCCGGGGAACCTTAGTACCTGAAGTTCAGTAATCTTCTCAGTTAACTTTGACATTTGTGCAGTGTGAGATTTTGATACACTACGTTGATGATTACATATTATTGCAACCTGTCATCCAAAGACAACAGCAATGAAGATGAATAAGTGTATAATGAATGCATAGAACTAACATCAGTATGTTACACATATATTGAGCCAATTCACCTGCTTGTTTGCAATCTGATAGACCCCAATTTTCTCAGCAACATCGCCATCTTTAGTATCCTTAGTCAACTGTTATCGCAGAATCCCAGAAAATTAAATACACAACTTTCTGATGACATGCCAGAAGGAAATGACTAAGGTAAATCAATTAATACAATTGACAACAAAATGCAAGATAGCATTTTACTATGGAAATAAAATAACGTATGCTTGCCATGGAGCATATAAAATATTGGAAACAAGGATTTATAAAGCTCTCTAGACGTGTGATACAATTTTATAATAAAGGTAAAATTTCAACTCCAATGAAAGATGTGTTGCTCTCTAGGGAGGCACACTCTCCTCACAGAGGGAGAAAAAAATATCGGAAAAGAAATTTTCAATGTCAAAAATACATAGGAGAAAATGGAGCTGCAGTTTAGTCATGTCAAGGCATGTTAGATTAATGATTTGCAGAATGAAACCGTTATTACCATATCATCCAATGTAATAGATGCATTAAATGTACGGAAGACTTTAGCTGTTAGACCAGGCATCAATTCCTTCAGGTGAGCATTTAGTTTACTTGTATCTAGCTTGTCAAAGAGATCATCACCGGGGCGTTTTACTGAAGATCAAAATATCAAATAATCAAGGACCTCAGTTTCAAAGCATAGATATGACATCATATGAACCAGTTTCCCACCTTTTTGGAACTTTAAAATCGCATTATAAACGGGAAGTTCAACCTCTACCGTATTTTCATACTTGATTGAATCTTTACCAAGGAAGTTAAACTGCATTAATCCAAATAAGAAAAATGATTACTAATAGAAGCAAGGTTTAAGAGAGACGCTATCATTAAAAGATGAAAAGATCAAGATGAAATGGAAATTTTAAATCCTTGAATATAAGGGCTAATAATTTAATCAGTCATTTCCCAACTACAAAAGAAACAAAAAAGGTGATAATTTGAAAGCCATAACACCTGCAACTTGTTGGGGGCTTCTGCTGTTACATTTTCCACTTTTAATGTGCAACAACCAACGGTATCAGCTTCATCGTCATCCTGAGGAAAAGAAACTAAAATAATTAAAGCAGAATCTGCGTCAAGTCCCTGTAGTAAATCCAGCTATACAAATTTATAAACTGAAGGAAACACACCATTTATAGAACTCCACATTATTCATTCTATAATTGATTTAATGCAAATGTTCATATGGAATAGTCCTCACCATTCACTAAATATAAACATATTTCTTTCAATAGGCTAGAACAAGGTAGACACTTGGGAACATGATTTCTTGTGGATTTTAGAACATTAAGATTTTGAATGAAACCAGCAAAGACCTGATTTCAAGTTCACAGATGAATTTGATAAGCATTCAAAATATTCGTGCTTTTATGTTTGGGCATGAGTGTTGTACTCCTTTCATCCATTATATGTATGATCTGCTGTGAGCAGAAATGAGTGACAACTTCTCCAGACAATACCTTCTCATTGCCAGCCCTCAGAGCTAACTTATCAATAAGGTAAGTAGCAACAGCTATTTGCTGCCTTGTAATATCTTTACTTGTAAAATCCTTCGTGTATGCAGCCCTGATGTTCCCTATATAATTCTGCACCAAGATACCAATAATTAAATTAATTAAACAAGTTACTAGAAACCTACCCTAAAGTATCATGAATTAAAACAGAAATGGAGTTAATAAAAAATATAAAGCACAAAAGTATCTTCAGCAAAAATGGAGTTCATAAAAAATATAGAGCACAAAGGTATACCTTCAGCATCCTAGCTTTCTCATACTTTTCCTTGTCACTTTGCCCCTTCAAGGAGCTACTAGCAGCCAGGAAAACATATTTGAACAATTTTGGGTTGATCGGATCATTCCAGAATGCCAACCATGTAACTGTATTGTCATGCTTTATCTCCTTCCACCTGCCCAGGTCACAAATTCCAAGGAATCAAAAATAACATTGGCTTTCAATTTTGACTAGACGTGATATTAAATTTTTCCTCTCCAATATAAAAGGAACTTACTTTTGACCAGGAATAGGACATTCAGGTATAGGAGCATCCTTTCCAATATTAATTGTGATATCACTTGGACGAATGCGCCTTTTCAGTTTGCCCATCTAATAAAAAATAGAAATCAACCATTATTAACCATAAAATCTGGTAAAATATCTCATGTTATGTCACATGTATGAAGACATTATATCTTAAAAAGCTCTACAACTACTAATTCGCTACGACAGTAACCTTTGGATGCTCTCCACGCCCTCGGAACAACCCTGGTGGTTCAACTCTAAAGTTTCCAACCTACAATTAAATTGTCAATAACATTTAGTCAAAATTCTAACAGCTCACCAAAGAGGAACTTGAAATTAGCAACTTACACAGAGAAGAATAAAATAATTCAGATTTCATAGCTTGCAGTCAAATAGGAGAAAAGAATAATAAGTACAAATTCATGAATACATAACAACTGACACAGGCAACATGGAAGTGCAAACAAGCATTTAATATAGGAAACCAAACAATCATAAATTTTATTAAAGAAATCTAATAATATCATATGCTTTAAAACTAAAGATAAGATCAAAAGAGAAAACAAAAGGGATCAAGTGATCAAAATATACGCAGAAGAGAGCTACAAAAACAGCTAATGTCTGACAAAGCCACCGATGCATAGGAATTAAAAGGGATTAGGGTAGTTACAAAATTATGATAGTGTAGTAAGAGTATTCAGCATACACCTCTTTAGTAGGGAGCAGGCACATGAAATAATTGTGAATGAATTATATGCGACTATTTTGCTATGTTACGCTTTTTCCATATATCATAATAAAAAATTCTTTAGCCAATACACAAGCCAAAAAATGGATTGCATAAGCCACAAGAAGTTGATTTATAGCCTGGCAGTCAAGAAATTTTAAGAGAGTGGCAAATGTGAGAACCCAACATTAATGTACCTTCTCTTTAACACCGTCAACTACGGCCCACATATATTTCTCCTCTTGTTTAGCTTTCTCCTCCTTAAGGGCCTTCTTTTCCTGCATGAACATGAGACAAGAAAGTCAGCAATCACCAGTAGAAAGAAATGAATCAACCTCTTCTACCAACTTAGCAATGATGCATCTTGTCCACCCATAATCACAAAAAGGATATACATAAAGTTGAAGGGATTAACGTAACATAGAACTACCAATGGTAATCCAAACTCCCTAATAACTACCCAAATCAGTATATATAGAGTGATGTAACCTATCAAATCAGATGAATTAAGTTGACATCTTATAGCTCTGAGGCCCGAAATGACTAATTATCAGGATGTTTGAGTGATGTGTTTTAGAAGTTCAGAGATATATTATCATTTCTATTCTAGATTGTGGAGTGGCCTTGCAGGCTTAGAATTAGTTGCTTGATCTCCTAAATGGCATCTGGTTCTATCCAGATATCTATTTCTGCCATTAAGTTGACAAGATTTGGGAAGAGAAATGAACACAAAGTGCCAAAGTCGTGAGCAGTTATGGCAGCCTGGTGGCACATGTGATTAAAACGGACAAGGCTGATTTGATTTTATAGAATTCTGTTTTTTATACGTTTGTACTCTATGTCTGTATCATTATTTATTCAGATCAATAAACTTCCTTTTGCTGTCAAAATAATAGTGCATTAGAATATACAACAATAAAGTTTTTGTGGATGAGCCTCCTGTGGTGCAAGTAATGAATGAGTGCCTGCGTGATGTGCCATTTTCAGGAATTCGTCAAACACTAGGTCAGCTGATGGACCAGAACAGTGCCATCCACAGCCTAATATATGGAGAATAAGAAGAAAGGAACCAAAAGAAAAGGAGGGGGGATAAACAAAATAAACAAGACATTGAAATAACTGGAGTACGAAATCAGCAGTTTTAGAAAGCCCTCAAAATTAGTATCTTTTATATTGCATTGTCTCATGTGCCATACACCACTAAGTACTAACCATGGGGCATATGGTGAGAGCCGCATTGCAAAATTTTACATTTTTTCTCTTTTTATTAGATAAATTTCATATCTTATCTAGCATTTTAAATTAAAATTTCTTTTTTATTATAAAATTTTTCTTATTTATAAATAATGTATACTTTAAAATATTTTTTAAATAAATTTTCTATTAAATTTTTGTCTATTTTGAATAACTTATATTATATTTGATCAACCACAGCATGACACCATGGATCTTCTCAAATGAAGAAGCCTCTTCCAAGCTTGAATCCACCATCGTTGGCGTTTAAAGTACTGTTCATCAGCTGGAATCCATTAACCCAATGCTACTTCTCACTTCTCAGCATCACTAAGTCCTTATACCCACATCATCTTCCTATACCCAAGTCTTGCTTCTTCCACTTCTTCATTCTTAATTTCTTATATCATACTTCACCAAAGCACAAGAGGTGGTCACTCCTTAATATAAAAAAGGTGCTATTGTCAACGATGGTGGATTCAAGCTTGGAAGAGGCTTCTTCATTTGAGAAGATCCATGGTGTCATGCTGTGGTTGATCAAATATAATATAAGTTATTCAAAATAGACAAAAATTTAATAGAAAATTTATTTAAAAAATATTTTAAAGTATACATTATTTATAAATAAGAAAAATTTTATAATAAAAAAGAAATTTTAATTTAAAATGCTAGATAAGAAATTTTAAAGTACTGTTCATCAGCTGGAATCCATTAACCCAATCCTACTTCTCACTTCTCAGCATCACTAAGTCCTTATACCCACATCATCTTCCTATACCCAAGTCTTGCTTCTTCCACTTCTTCATTCTTAATTTCTTATATCATACTTCACCAAAGCACAAGAGGTGGTCACTCCTTAATATAAAAAAGGTGCTATTGGCGCCAAGAGGTGGTCACTCCTTAATCTAAGAAAGGCATTAAGGTGCAAGCCTTAGACTACCTTGACTAAATGACAATTGCAACGCCAAAGTCCTGGCATTGTCCAACTAACCTTGGCACTTACTAAACACAATCAGCTATGCAAAAGATAATAAACAAACCAACATATATCATGCATGTTAGAAGATTAATTAAAGTGAGTAGTAAGATCCATGTAGTGCAGCAATCTGTCCTTTGAGCAATCAAGACATCATCTAGCAAAATACCAGTGCCAAGTCAAAATTAAATCTAACATCAATTAGAACCTGCTGCTGTAACAACACATAAACTAACCAAAATATGAAGAGTTGTTTAAGTGTCAAATCATCAATATTAAGATTATAATTAAAGTTGAATTCAATCAACAGAAGAATTGATGCTGTTATAAAGCTAATCTGCTGTTGGTAAAAAAAAAATGACCACCCTAGATACCAACTTACTTCTGTACTCAATTGTTTCTTCTTCTCTTTTTCAACTTGATACCAGTCATATATTGGGGTAAAGTCACAATCTGCCAAGTTCTGAATTACATGGTTTTTTCCTAGCAACTTGCGCCAGTCACTCCAGAAATTACTTTTGAATTTTTCTTTCTGCATATAATCCGTATCTCGCATTACAGCAAACATAGTTGCAACCTGCAAAATTTATCAAGTCCATTTACATGGTACATATTTCTCATGGAGATTTCATAATATGAAAAACTTTGATAACAAAGCAATTAAAGAACATCATTTCCTCAGACAATCTAGCAAAATAACTTTACAGCAATAAAACAACACCTCCTCTTGCTCAGGAGTCAAATTGACTGGCTTCCCTTTGTAGAGAATCTTTATCCCATGAGGCTGGTAAGGAGGTGGAAAGATAACACCATTGTGAACCAAAGTAGTCCACTTTTTCTGCCCATCTCCTGCACTAGGAAGAAGTTTTGAAGACTTGGAGTATTCTGAATTGCCGCCTGATTTTTTCATCTTCTTGACTTGTTTCTTAAACGATGTTGAACCAGACTTGTTAACTTTAACTGCCTTTTCAATCTTCTTCACTGATGATGACTTATTTCCTAATGCAGAAGATTTCGCTAATCTTTGAGAAATAGGAATGTGATCATCGTCATCATCTACCTTTAACTCATGCTTCACAAGCTCTTGCTTAATTTTATTTGATGAAGCTGGATCTGAGAGCTTTGGCTTCTTCACGGAAGAATTCAGGGAACTAATCTTATCTAGTGGCCTCTTTACTGACCCTGTAACGGGCTTTTCCTGTTTAATACTTGTGCTGGAACCTCCTTGATGACTTTTCTGGACTTTCAAAAGAGATTTTTTCTGATCAGAGTGATCATATCCACTTCCAGATGTTCCTGCATTCCGTGATAACCTTGCTGACAAAGGAAGATCATCATCATCATCAGAGTCTTCAATAGGTTTCTTCACAATAGGAGCAGCTTTGCTATTATGATTGGTGTTCATTTTCAGCCTAAGACTCAATGGTTTGTTATCCTCCTCATCATCAGAATCTTCAGAGTTTTCTCTCAGAAGATGTCTAATAGGGGGTTTTTCCTCCTTAACATCATTGAGCACTTTCGATCCTGAAAGAGGCCTTGACTTATCTCCTGACAATGATGCTTTAGGATTTGCTACCGGCGACTTCACATTAGAGGAACAGACACGTGAAGTTGATGCTTTGGAGGTAGCCATAGAAGCCTTTGTAGGTGATGTCTTGACTGATGGAATAACCTTGCTCTTTTGTACACCAGAATTTTGGCCATTGGTCGAAGACTTATCAGACGTTTTCCTATGTGTTTGCCCTTCAAGACTAGAAGTTGACTTCTTTACTTCTGAAAGTTGATTTTTCTTAGATGTTGTATTAGTCCTTTTAAAAATTACTGGTCCATCTTCATCATCAAAATCATCCGACACAATCAGTTTATCAGAAGCCTCAACAGCCATCATTCAGCTCTAGAAAGTGTTGGCTTATGCATCACATCAATTTCTGGAGGACAGAAAAGAAGTGTCCATCAGGAAAGTTCAGGACTATTACACTGAGATTAAAAAAAAAAACTTAAGATTAACATATTTTTCACAGTAATAGCTCGGGAAATTGTTATGACGTGAAGAGACCAAACAACCTCACAACTCATGCAAACAAGTCAAGCCTATCTTATCATTCAAATAAACTTTTAAAATAGATAGAATTCCAACACGACAACCAATCCACTGAAGATAGACCATTTGAAGCTAAAAGGAAATAACCATGAATGAAAGCCAACAAACCAATAGAACAAGTTTAAAGAATACGCCATGAGCATTACGAGAATTTAGGCAAAAGAAAATATTTTATCGCTTTAAGGTGAAACCGCTGGCCACAACGGAAAATCAAAATATCACCAAACCCTAAAAGAAATATCTAGTGAGAAGAAGGATGCCAAGAGGGAATCTCACTTAATAAGGAATATGAATACATGAAGCAAAATCGCAAGTTCATCTTTCATTTCAAAAAATAAATAAATAAACAGCTGAGTTTTAACCATTCTGGCATAAGAAAATCATATTACCCTCAAAATCAATAAGAACCACTGATAGTTAGTCTAAAGGGCAATGGATTTTGGACCCAAAAGAATTCCCCGGCAGGTATGCAGCTATTCTGATACAGATAAGGAGAGAACGAAGATGAAAAAACATGTAAAATGGATAACGGAAAATGAAGAAATAAACCGAGAGCAATCAAGGGAAAGCGCGGGAATATAAACTTGTTGAATTGCTGCAAGTCCCCCAAATTGAAGAACGAAAGGCAATAAATTTGAAAGCTGGAGAGAAAGGGAAATGGCAAAAAATACCTCAAAAGATGTGAAGAGAATGAGAGATTGTGTGTGGAAGTTGAAGTTGGAGCTGAGACGGTGAGTGATGGGCTGATATGAGACGATAGGAAACGCGAGTGCGAGGGCGAGAGAGCGACAAGGTGGAGGAGCTAGGGTGAGATTGTGGGGGGAGAGAGAGAGCTCATCGAGGATTCGGGGGGTCCGGTGGTGACACAGCCTGACTTTGGTCTTCCGGGGTTTTTTAGCGACAAAAAATATATTATTACAAGTAAATTATAGATATTATTGTGATTAAAAAATAATATTTTAAAGAGAAATCCTAAAAAAATATCATTTAAATTTTAAAATTTTAAATAATTAATTTCTCAATAAAATAAGTTGTTAGTCATTTTAGTGTTGTGGTTAATTACATAATTGTTGTTTTTAAAGAGAATTTTAAAGTTTAAATAGTATTTTTCTATCATTTTTCATATTCTAAAATTCATTCAAAAATAAAATTATGTTAATTATAAATAAAAATAAATGAAAATTAATTTATATACATATTTAAAAATTTAAATTCATATGCAATGGATAGATTGGGACATTGTTCGGACAAAGAACATGGTAAATTGATACTCCCTGGTTCTAATTATAAGACATAGTTGACTTTCTTTAGAGAATTTAAGGAAGTTAAATAAGTTATTTAATCATTTCATACATTGTATATCTTTAGATTATGTATTAATTTAGTAGTCAAATTAATTAGTTTAAAGGAAAAATAAAAATAAAAATACTGTAAAATAATTTAATTTATTTTCTTAATCTCTTTAAAAAAGTCATCTATGTCTTATAATTATGACTGGAGGAAGTATCTTTCACCCCTTTTCTCCTCGTAACAAAAGAACAAATCATTAAAACCTCTTTCACTCCTCTCCCTTCTAACAAAAAAAAAACAGAGTCATTTCCAACTAGAGACAATGATTCACCGTTTGTTGAAAATTCTTCATTGTAAAAGTATAAAAATATCCATGATATTTTCTCAGAAGTATGCCTAACACAAATTTTTTTAAAAGGTAAAAGTAAATATAAAATTTTAAAATATGTGTAAAAATATACATGACCATTATTTAACTGTATGAATTTTTTTTACTAAAAATGGTAACATTGAGGATAATGTAAATGATTAAGAAACAACTTAGAGAGAAATACTTATATACTCTAGAAGTATCACGTCATCTAAACCCCCTGTCAAATGAAAATATAATAACTTATATCATTTTAATTCTAGTTCGCTGATGACTTATTTGAAAAAAGTAATTTTATTTTATCTTGTCTTTAATAAGAATATCAGTTAATCATTTTGTTTTGATTTTTTAAAAAAAACTTGAAATGTTTAACAAGATAAATTTTAAATTTTTTTCAAATAAGTCATCAGCCAAATAAGAATAAAATGATAAGAGTTGTTACGTTTTTACTAGATAGAGTTTAGATGACATGGTACTCTTGAAGTATATAAATATTTCTCCAACTTAGAATAATAATTAGGTAAAGGAAATTAATTTTCTTCTAACCTTTTATTTCCACCTCATCATTTCTTTTGAAAGAAAGAGGGAGATGAGAGGAATGGTTTGATGGAGATAAAGGGTTACGATGAAATTAATTTAATTTGCACAGTCAATAAATTATTATTTCACAGTGTTTATTAATCATCCATACCCCCATTTTTAGTGGGAAAAAAATCAAAATAACGAGAAATATGTATTTTCACACTTATTTTGAAAGTTAATAGTTACCTTTTTCCCTAAAAAAATCATTTGTGTTGGACACATTTTTAGGCTCTCATATGTATTTTTGTTCCTTAACCCTTTTTTAAAAAAAAATATATGTCACCCTTCTTTTTTCTTTTACTCTTTCACTCTATTTTGTATGTTAGTGTCATGCAAACATTTGTACTCTTTCATCCCTCTCTTTTACACCAAATCACGTTACAAAAACATATAACCATCTTTCTTTTTAATTTAATAATAGTAGAATAAATAAATAAATAAAATATAAAAATAAAAGTGACTAAGAAAATGTATTTTCTAAGGGAATCTAAAAAAAATAAGAAATATTTTTAAATGGGGCCAGCCCACGAGTAGACTCGGCATAGCCCATGAGCTAAACCAGCATGCCTTTGCCTATGCAGCTCGCCAAGGTGTAACATAACCAGCCCGAACCCGTCACTTTTGGTGGTTTGGCGACGCAGGCTCTAGCCCGGCCCTATTACCAACTTTTGTACAAGTATTCGCAACATTTCATTCATTTATTACAAGCTTTACCCCAACTAGCGTGTGGATCCGTATTCCTCACTCACTTAAAGGGGTTCGGTCCCTACGTTGGTCAAGGCGTTGGGGAAGATATCCTAGGGATCTAGGAAGTAGTGGTAACGCTGGTAGAAGTGAAAGCATGTGTACTCTCTGGCCAGTATCCCCTGTGGACTGGGCTCCAAGCGCCCTGCCCTTGGACTGTAGGTGAGCCCAACCCCTTTCCTAAAATTTTTTTACCAAAAAAAAAAATATTACAAGCTTTCTTTTAATAGTTAACAATTTAAAATTTTAAAAAATTGTTATCTGGTAAACAGAAGTTGGTAATAGCTAATGAAAGTTTTTTTTTTTTTGGGATACAACTAATGAAAGTTTATGAATACATAAACAAAAGTAGGGAATGACCTGAAAAAGTGATGTTGTCCTAAGTAAAAATTGACAATAACTAATGAAATGTTGTGAATACTTATATAAAAATTAGCACCAGCTAATGAAATACTCTAGTTGCCGCCTCGGCTGGTGGGGGTCTTAGTAGTCAAGAAATTTGTTAAAAAATTCAAGGGGCATTTTTGTCCTTTTCTTTCAAAATCACCTCTTGGATATCCTTTACACATTTTCTCATCTTTTAAAAACAATTCTCTTTTATTTACTCATCTTTTACACATTTTCTCTTATATTTGAGACTTATACTCATTTATATCTGTTACTCATTCTCTTCAGTATGCTATTTTTATAAATATAGGTATATTTGAAAGAAATATAACATTTTTTTATATGTTTATTATTTTTAATTCTCAACCGTCAGATCATTTTGCACAATAAGAATAAAAATTATTCATAAAAAGGACCAGAGTAATATTAACAAGCTATATAAAACCTTTCTAATTTAATTTGTTTTAGTTGAGACCTTGGCATGATTTTACATTTTTTTAAATAAAAATTTCAATTATCTATACTAAAACGAGGAGTTGAGGATTAGAAGAAGTCCAAGCAAGGATCACAAGCATAACAGACAAGACTATTTTCCTCCCCCCCAAAAAAAAAAAAAAAAAAAGACAAGTCTAATACATCAACATTAATTAAAGATGTCAACTGAATATAGGGGTAACAATAAATTAAGAGACAAGGGCCAAATGTTCCACCTCCATGCATTATCATACAACATGGCTATCTCATACAACTTCAAACCCGAGGTTAATCTATATTTGAGCTTGAGATTAAGATTTAATCCTATTCATAAGGCGTTACTCCATTTATAAGTCTATTCATTATTATTATTATTATTATTTTATTTTTATGTATATACACAATTTTACTCTTCATTTATTATTGTATAGATTTTATTTTCACGTGCGATCATATATATTAAGTTGGTGTAAGGTAAGATAAGTAAGCTTTAAGGTTTTCATTCTTCCGTGAGAAATATGCAGAAAGTGATTTAAAAATAGAACTGGAAAAGTATCATTTTGACATTGATTTTTATTTATTTATATAATTTGTACATTATTTTTATATGTTAGATTAAAGCAAGTTGTTTATAAACCATGGAAGAAACAAATTCTCAAAAAAATGTTTCATGATTAATTGATTTGTTTGGTTCAAAGAGAATGAAAGAAAAATGGGAGGTTTTGTTAAGTTCCATTGGGGGTAAAAAAAATAAAGAAATGAGGTTAAAAAATTTTAATAAATTTTCCATGTTCACTCAACCTCTAATAAACTACACATATAAGAAACGCCTGCATTTAAATTATTCAATTCATATTTGTATGGGATAAATTTTGTACACTATGTTTTCACTTTTTGAATGCATAATTATATTTCATCAAAAAAAAAAATCATATATGTATGGGCTAAATTTTATTTTAATTTTTTTTTCTTGTATATATTACTCTTTAAATTTAACAAAAGTTAACAAAAATTTGCCTAAATACAATACAGCAAGACCACCACCACCTAAATATCAATCAATGCCAAAGAGAAATTCATCCTCATGTCATGTTTATCATCTTTTTCCCCTAAACCAAGGCCAATTTAAAAAAAAAAAAAAAAAAAAAAACTTTTTTACACTTGGACAAATTTTTTCTCACGTGTACCTACTACAACACAATACTTAAAATAATTTAATTCAAGCACCCAAGAAGTCAAATAAGACAAATGTGGGTTAAGGGTTATTTCTCCCTTAGAAGTTTTCGTTCGGGAGCAGTGGTTGTTTAGAAAATTTTTTAGGAGCAATTGTGCCCTCCTCCAATATTAAGTTTGACTGTTAAATCAGTCAAACATCCCATATAACATGCCACCTCATCAACCACGTCACTGAGCTCATCACACCTCATCATCTCTTTTTTTTTTCCTCAACAACAGTCAGCAGTCATGGATGAGGTGTAACATGTGGGATGTTTAGCTGATTTAATTTATAACCGTCAAACTTAATATTAACATTAGGAGACAACAGGGTAAAATTGCTACGTTTTATAAACTTCCAAAGCAAAATTACTACTAAAAAAAAGTTCTAGATACCCACTGTTCTCGAACAAAAACTTTCGGGACAAAAATGACCCTTAACCCTGGCAAATGTGCATAGGAAAATAGAGACGGAAGAGGGGAGTAACAGTCAATTGTTTCTGTAACTTGCTGCTTTCAAGCTCAAAAGACAGCCTAACATCTACAACACCTTAGAAATTCACAATACCCATAAAATATACAGCATTTCATGTCATATGCAGAACACTCAATTTTTATACACACAAGACAAACACTCATCTTTAAGTTACTCAAGAACAAAGGAAACCAAAAATCCATATTCAACAAACATTTTAACTGACATTAAATTCTCCACTAGCCTGTGCCTCCTTGACTCTCTTTTCATATTCATCTTCTTGCTCCACCTCTTCAGCAGCAACTCCATCTTTTGCTTCTTCTTCTTCTTCCTCCTCTCCTCCCCAGCCAAATCCACCAACTGACCTCGAAACTTGGGCAGGAATTTTAGCCTCCTCAACAATCTTCATGATGTCTTCTACACTCTGAAGAGAAAAGGTTGGATTCCCTTTCCTGTAGTAAACTGCCTGAGCCACTTCTGTCAATTCCCTTGGCAAGTTCTTTAGAAACCATGGGTGGGACTTGATCTCTTTGATGGTAATTCTCTGTGATATAAATAGCCATATAGAGTGACCACATATTATTTGCAAGATTATAATTATAATTCATTTTTGTTAAGCAGGGAGGTTCGTTCAGCAGCACTGCACTCACTGAGTATTTGTTTGAACTTAACAAAAGTAAGAGCAGCAAGCTACATTTCAGTCCTTAAAACATGTATGCCCCATGAATTTAGCCTTCAAAAGAAAAATACTAGCATTTGACTGACTAATTTCTTATAAAGACCCACCAATATTGATCCTGCTGATAATTAAAAAGACTCAATCATGTTGATGAATTTTAAAAAACTTTGGAATCAAATAATAGGATTATCTACAAAGGGCTAAATTGATGGATCACGCACATCATCGAGGACCCAACACAGAAAAGGGCAAAAAGAGCTCTAAGAATCTATGATTATGAACTTGTCAGAGATCAACTAGAGTGTTTATAGTGCCATAGCCAGATATTTTCTGCAAGTTTTATCAAGAAAACAAATAATTAAAATAAAACTGAGTAGTATTAGGCAGCATGCGATATACATACCCTCGCTGGATTTGCCACAAAGATGTGAGATAGCAGTTGTCTACAGTCCTGGGATATGTGAACATAGTCCGGGATCTTGTATTGAACTGACATAATTCGCTGGATAAAATGTTCAAAGTCAGAAAGGGGAAGAGTTTTTTTAGCTGGAAGCATTTTATCAATTTATCAACTGATGTGGTAAAAAGAGAAGAAAAAATTTACGTTTATGGTTTTCCGGAAGTTTCTGGGATCCACTTGGTCTTCAAATGGGTATGCTCCCACTAGCATTACATAAAGAGTTACCCCACAAGACCATACGTCTGCCAACTGAATAAACACATAATAGAATGGAATAACAAAAAAACAAACATCATTAATATCTCATAATGTCATTGATTTGGACGCCATGACACAACAAATATCTAAAAAGTTCATCTACATTTTGAAGCATCACAAAATGTAAGACAACAAAATGGCTCTTTCTTGGAGTGTTCATGCTGCATAAAGTCAGTATGATAAAAACTCAATATGCCATAGTACTCTCAGTGGCAGTTCTAGAAGTTCCACGTCACTGAAGCGTGAGTAAGATATTTGACTAGTTACAGACCTGAATCTTGATTGTCAGATATAAAACTAATATGGCTCTTCCCAGTTATTACAAACAAATGAAGTTTCAGACGTTACATGTCAAACAGGTAAAAGTCAAAGTGCTTTCCGCATCTCAAGGCATTAACACAAAGGAGATTACAAGCTACTGAAGCTCATAGCTGGTAACCAAAATGCCTTTTTAACAAGGAAGTTTGTAACAAAATTTGAGTTCTTTTATCAGATGTGCTCAGCCTAATAGTTCAATATTCACTGGCAGTAAAGGATGGAAAAGAAACATAAAATAGAGACAAATAAAGACAGGTCCATGTCAAATTGGGAGAAAGGAACCCATGTACAAGAATGTTCCAATCTGTCAAAAAAGTGAGTCAGTTTTAGGAGAAAGGACTTAAGAGGAGTTAACAACTTAAAGCCCTTCAAATGCTGCATGAGTACATGTGTCTTGTGCACATGTGTTTAATGAACCATCTGTCACAATCTAAAACTCTTCTGCACGGTTGAAGCTAGATTACCTTTCCATCATATTCTCTACGTGAAAGAACCTCTGGTGCAATGTAGGCCGGAGTTCCAACCGCTGACTTAGGTCTTGAATGCAGCAGAGATGACTGAGAGAATAAAGCTTACAAAAAGTGTCAAACATACCAACAATTAATTATTTAAATCACTCAGAATTGATAATACTGATATTAATCTATATTTGGACCTTAGAATAACCAAAATCACAAATTTTCAGACGTGGAGCTGGGCTGCCATCCAATAAGGTGTTCTCTAGCTTCAAGTCTCGATGGCAAATTTGCTGCAGAACAAGGAAGATTGCAAAGAAAATGACATAAAAGAGAAGGAAAGTAGGCACATTTATAGACACACTACTAGTGGCACAATCCATTGTGGGGGGAAATGTTCAGTTACCATGGAATGACAGTAGTTAACTCCTGAGATGAGCTGCTGGAAGAAGTACCTAGCCTGGAATACAGCAAGAATGAAAAACAAAATAAAATTCCTTCCTGCATCAAGTTGCTCTAAAAAAGGTGGGCAAGAATAATAGATACTAAGAAACTTTCTCCCTTTAACCAACTGTTAGGAAAAAGTAAAACAGAAAAAAGAGATGTCTCCCTATAAGGTTAAGGCACTAATGGAGCCTTGGCATTGGAATTTGTTACTCAAATCATTTGAAAGAGCATTTCTCTAAGAGAACTTATTAGTATTCTGTCCTCTGCCCCAACATTCATATTTTTTACTTAGGTTACTTGAAAACATATTTCTCTGAGAGAACTTATTAGTATTCTGTCCTCTTAAATAACCTAAGCTAAGTCGGTTGTTCAATCCATTAAATCTTATCCACTATTTCAATGAGTGACGCAGAACGATTTCATAAAGTAGAAAATTCTACTAGCTCTCTAGCAAGCTGGAAATTTTGACATCTTTGGATCCAGATGAATTTGGAAAAAGATGATTATTTGAGAGGTGTTGTGAGTTCAACAAAAAATTCCTAATTCTGTTGCAGAGGGAAAAAATCCAAACTAGAACTAAGCTAGAACCGCACATCACATGCTCATCTCCAGCCCGTGGAGTTGCAAACTAGCCAACTCCAACAGTGCTACCTAGCTAAAGAGCAATTAAGCATGGTCTGAGGGTTTAAGTTAGCCAGACACCCTCATGCTCTAATGAATCCAATATCTACTCATTAAACAATTGCAAAAGATATGACTTATGACCACCCGAGCCCCACCAATACACTTATTTAAAAATTAAGAAGGTAGGGGGTAGAAAGATAACCTCATCTTCACTGAATCTTCCAGCATTGCATATTCGCTCAAAGAGCTCTCCACCCGCCGCATACTCCATGACTATTGCAAGATGTGTGGGAGTCAGTACCACCTGCAAAGTTGAAAATCCATATTAGACAATAACCACCCTCAAAGCAAAACATGATTGATTAATAAATCATAAGCACATGGGCACATACCTCCTTGAAACGAATTATATTCGGATGGCGAAGAGATCTATGGTTTATAATTTCCCTAGCCACATTTGCATCAATCTGGAAAACATAGATTAGGGGTCCACAATGACGGGCGTGTAAATAAATTACTGCATGCAGCCAAAAAGGAAAAAGAAAACTATACAAACAAATAGACACCCAGAAAATTCTTCAGGAATTGCAAAGTAATAATCGCAGAGACAATAGTTTTCACTTTTCAGCTAAAAAATGCTATAAAGGGCAAGAAAGAAGTTCAGAAATTGCATTCACCTTGGGGCCTCGTTCAATGTACTTCATGGCAACGAGCTCCTTGGTCTCTTTGTTGCGCATAAGCCTAGCCACCCCGAAATTCCCAGATCCTATATCCTTCACCAGCTCGTACTTCTCCATCCCTTTCTTACTCTTCTTCTCTTCAGCTGAATCAACGCGCTTAACGTTACACCGTCAAATCCACGAAATACCCACTTCCGTATGTGCCTTACCAATGAACTGAACTATAAATCTCGGCTTCCGAGCACCAAAATACGAACAGAAAACGAGAAGGAGAGAGACTCAAATGAATTTTCGAAATTAGCCGAAAAGGTTGTGATTTATGGAAGGCTGGTTGTGGGATTTGGGAGAAGTTTTGAAGGAAAGCAAAGAATCAAGCAGAAAACAACAGCTAAATATATCATAATTCGATTTTATAATAATATATAATAATCGCGAAGGAACATAGGTTGCTTTAACGCTTTGGAAGTGCAGAGAGAGAGAGGAGATAGAGAGAGAGGCTGTGTCTGGTGCAGGGAAAATAGAACGAGAAAAACGAATATATCTCTCTCACTGTATCTTCGGGGACAGAAACAGATGTTCCAATGATGATGACTGAAGACTGATGCGAGGATTTTCTCTCTCTCTCTCTCTCTCTCTCTCTTTTTCTCGTTTAAATAATGTGAGTGGAATCTCATCAGATGTCCAAATCGCGTGAAAACGCGGAATACAATAATAATCAATAATCTTATTATCATTAATCATCTTAATATTTAATTAATTTCATAAAAATAAAAATATTATTTATTAAAAATAATTTTCCGAATAAAGAGAGGATTTGGCGCGGCGCGTGACACTGTCTTAAAAAAAAAATAACTGTGAATCATTTTCCAAAAAAGAGACACTTGGCAGTTGATGGGAAATGGATGTCCATGCGCCGCAAAAGGGTGGGGCTTATATCAAAAAAAAAATTTGACCAGAGTTTCATAATTTTAATATTCTTGAACACAGATGACAAATAAATAAATAAATAAACAAACAAACAAGACGATAAAAAGTACCAGTGTATTGAAAAAAAGTTAAATAATTGTCTTTTTGCCGGGGGGTTAAATAATTATTATCTCATTATTGTTTGATAAAATTCCAAATAAATCCTTCTAACATTTTGAAACCCGACATTAATCCCCAATATTACTAATGTTGATTGACTTGATTCACTGGGGGTTAAATAATTATTATCTCATTATTTTTGAGAAAATTTTACATAGATCCTTCTAACGTTTTGAAACCCCATATTAATCCCCCAATATTACTAATGTTAATTCATTGGAAGGGACATTTTTTTTAGATGAATTTTATATTCAATCGAGGGAATTACTATTAGAAAAGTCTTCAAATAAAGTTAATCAGTTACCATTAACAACCTATGAGACTTGTCAATATTATTTTTCTTGGTTGGAACCTAAAAATCATTTTCTTTAATTTTTTTAAGTGAGATTAGTATGATAAAAAGGCAACGTCTTCATATTCTAGAATACCTCATATTAATCTTGGGTTCAAGAATTTGGAGCAAATTTGGGTTGTTCTTATAAAAAATGAGGATCTTCAGGATGGTGTTAAGGTCTACATCTACAAATTTACTAGCCTTGCTGATGCTAGTTTTAAAAATGAGTTGTTTGATATTAAGTGCTTGTTTGTTTTAATTTTTTATGAACGCTTTTATGATTTACCATATAAATATGTTAGATAAGTTTTGTCTTGTCTTAAAAAAAGTGTTTAAAAATATACATTTTCTTATTTTCCAAACAAGCGCAAAGATTAATTACTAGTGGGTCCAATTGCCTTACAAAATGTTAGACACAAACCCTATCAACTTCACTGACCATTTAGTAAATGGAATTTGCACCACCACTTGCATGAGGGGCTGCGGTCTTCGTCATATTGATGCCAAATTAACTAGCAATGTGTTGTTTTAAAAAAAATTGGATGAATTTATTGACTATAGTCGCAATTCATTGGTTTTCTGAATTATGGAGCAACTTAATATACAACAAGAGTTGAAAATCAGGACTGACTCTTAAAAGGCTAGGGCCTAACAAGACTGGCCCTCTAAAGCCCGGAAAAAGAAAAACACTTGTTTTTCAAAGCCCGGCCCGAGAACATAAGGGCCAGGGCCGGTCCTCCAGGGCCCGGAAATTACTATTCTAAATTTTAACTATTTTTCATCCATTTTCTTTTCAAAGAAATATGATTAGTAAAATACAACAATTAAAGTTCTAATTTATCAAATAACTATTATCAACATTAATATCCAAGCAACACAAATTATTCAACAAATGAATACATTCATCCGTACGTAATAAAAAACAAACTACTATCCACAAATCCACTATTGTCCACAAATAAAACATATAAAATATAAGAAGCGTACCACTAACAGCAAATGACAACACATCTTCTTCATCACAATCATCAACGTCAAAGATATTTGATTGTGCTTCACTAATTGCAATAGACTCTGCTTCATGAGTAAACATATCATGTATTTGAAGCGCCCAAGCCCAATTTCAACTTCAATTAAGAAAATATATATGCAAGGCCTAATGGGCTGGCTTGTGGCCCTGCAGGGTCCGAGGCTTTCCAGGGCCAATTTCGTTTATCTCTTCAAATTTTAGGTCTGGCCCTTGAAAGGTCAGGGTCTAAATGGGCCAGCCCGTTTCCCGGCTCTATATACAACCTCTTCATGATTGTTTATATAATGCATTATTGTTTTTTCCCCGTCATTTTTCACATTTCTTTTTTTAAAAAAAAATACTTGAATTAGAAGTTAAAGTTATTTTACGTTTGATTACACCATTTAAAAAACACTTTTAAATTAAAAAAAAATTGTTTGGGTGTTAAATTAGAGAAGCACTTTTTTATCAGTAGAATTACTAAAAATAGGCATATAAAAAGGTCTAGGAATATAAGTTGTCATTTTGTTAAAAATCAATGGTGATTGGTGTTAAAATAAATCACTAAAAAATATGCAGTCATTTGCTTTTTTATTCTCTCTCATCTTTTGCATTTGTTTTTTTTAAAGCTCTTATCGAAACGCATAAGTTTATAAAAAATCACTTTATTTTTTTCTTAAATGAATTTTTCCATATAAAAAAAAAAATCCATTCAAACGTGCTCTTAATCAGCCTTCAGTTGATGTTAGAGTATTATTAGAGATTTGATGCTAATTATTGAGTATAAAATGGTATCATTAATATAGTACTATATCTCTCTTTGTTGCAGCAGAAGTATTTGTTTTTACCGATAAACTGAATCCATTACCATCCCTTCCCATATTGTGAAAATCTTTTTATATAATAATACAGTAATATTTTTTTGGGAAAATTGATTACAGGGCTCAAGGAAGCAAAATAATTACAAAAAAGGCCCAAAAAACATTCACATGCTAGGGCCTTTTCTGGCATTTTTTCAAAAAACGTTAGCAACTATATCAGTAGCGGTTAACAACTATATCAGTCCTCATTAACAACTAAATCAGTCTAATTAACAACTACATTTTAACAACTACATCTGTAGCAATTAACAACTACATCTGTAGCAATTAGTAATTATGTCCGTACACTTTTTTTTGAAAAAATGCCAGAAAAAGGCCCTAGGGCCTTTTCTGGCATGTGAATGTTTCTTGGGTCTTTTTTGTAATTATTTTGCTTCCTTGGGCCCTGTAATCAATTTTCCCTATTTTTTTAAAAATAGTTTAGTCATAAATTATATAAAAAATAAGTATAGAGATGGTGCATGCATGAAATTGTCACCAACAGTTATCTCCTAATATTGCAATTCTATGACGTATGATTAGAAATTGACGTTTCAATAGAAGCGTACGAGCCTTCACCCCTTTTTTCTACCAATGGTCTATTCATAATTAGTTGGAGCCACCAACCCTCCTTGATTTATGTATTTATAGTTGAGTTAAATAGCAAATCTGATAGAGGAGTACACGTTTGAAAGTAATGTTATTTTGATTGTTTTTTTGGATTTAATTTCACCTGAAAATTTAAAAACGTAGCAATGTTGTCATTTTCTGTTAAAAAGTTAACGGTCAATGTCAATTTTTTAACAGAAAATGATAACATTGTTACATTTTTAGATTTCTGAAGTAAAATTGTATTTGAAAAAACTTCCAAGGTAACATTACTCCTAGATGCATGCTTCCGGAACGGATTCGCTACTTAATCCTTTTGTATTTTAATTATACTTACTAATTATGAACAAAGTACTAATTTCCTTCGTTCTTTTCCACGTGTTAATTTATTTAATTATTTCTTCTAGCAAAAGTTGGGTCACACCACACGCAACATGCTTGTTTTGAATATATGTTAGGCAGCAGCCATTAATGAAATAAGGACAAATTTTTTTTTCCTCATAAAATTTTTGTTTAAAAAAAATTACAAAAATACTATTTGAAATTTAAAAATGATAAAAAGATGTTTTTATAATAAAATAAGTTGTTAATCTCATTATTATTTTTTCGTTAATCCCATTACTATTTTTGTTAGCAGGATTTTAGATTTAAATAATATTTTTCTGTCATTTTCTCTAAAAGTAAATTATTCAAAATTCATGAAAAAAACAAAGAATGATATACAAAATGAAAGCGAAGTTCCTTGCCAAAAAAAAATAAAGAAAAAAGAAAAAAAAGAAGTGATTAAAACGTGTATCAGAATAACCCAACTCTAGTCCCTGTTTTTCCCCTTCTTTTCCTTAGACCTAACCTTAATTGAATCCTATGTATTTTGGTAATAAAAATAATCTAATGTACAATACACATCACGTAGAGTTTCCATCATTGACGAAGTGGATTTTTTTATTTTATTTTATTTTTTTTTTGTTTTGCCTCCGATAAAGTAAAAGTTATCAAGTAGTGACTGCAATTACACTATGTTTGATTTGAGAGAAAGGAGTGGGAGGAAAAGATGAAAGAGAAATTTTGAAATTTTTTCTCTCATCTTTAGAAAATAGTCCATGAGAAATTTTCAATATTTCCCATATATACTATTAATAAAAAAGAATATTTTTTTTTATTAATGATAATTTAGTAAATATCATTCTTAAAAATTGTTCTCCTCCCCTTAAACCAAACAAATCTCAAGTTGATTCCTCATTAATGTTCATTTTCATTTTAGTATTTTAGTCCGAGGAAGAAAAGAAACCAACAACATTCACTTTATAAAAGCTCACACCTGATTTGTTTGTTTGTTTGTTTTCTTTTTTTTTTTAAAAAAAGCTTATATCTGATACAATGTTCATTCATTGCCAACCAGGGCGCGTAATAAGTCTCAATGAATATTTGCTTAATTTATTTTATTCATAATAATGGCATTAGAAAAGTTTTATAAATATTTCTTTCAACCTATAAAAAGTTTTGTTTGTGTTTTGAATAATATATTAAAATATATTAATATGGATGTTTGTCTCCTTATTATTTTTCCTCATTATTTTCTTATGATTATATAATCTCATTTATTATAGGTTATAGAGTTATGTATTGTCTATACATCTAAGTAGTGAATATAATTGTTCTCTCTTTTATTTCATAAACGTCTGTAATTTTTTCTTAAAATTATTTTTTGGTGAATTATCGTTTTTTGGATATATTTTTTTTTTAATCCTATTCCTTCCCGTCCTAACTAATTAGATATAATTTTTTTTTTGAGAGATTAAAAAAACTAAACAAGTTACTTAATCATACTATATGTTATATATTCTTAGATTATACATCAATTTATAAGTTAGGAAAAATAGTTTGGAGAAAAATAAAAAAATATAAATATTTTAAAATAATTTTATTAGCATCTTTAATCACTATAAAAAAATTAACTTTATCTTATATATTTAGTACCAGAAAAGAAGAATGAGTATTATTTGGGCTACAAGCCCAATTAACATTGACACTTTTGTTGCACGAACGTTGTAACTATATTTATCAAAAAAAAAAAAAACCGTTTACCTATTACCAAATTTGGACTACTTACTAGGATTTACTTTCTCCAGGCCCAACTTTTTCTTGGACCAAATTAGCCCTTTTCCATGAATTCTCTCCCTCCCCTCCCCGACTCTCTCTCTTGCCATTCTCTCATCCACGTAGACTAAATATTGGGCGGGTGGTTTATGGGCACGCTGTAAAAAGCATGATAATAAAATTCAACTCCATTTAAGGCCGTTTGGAAACCTTCTAAAATCTAAGTTTTGTGTAGTACGAGGTAAGTATGTGAGAGGAGTTTTGTCTCGGCTTGCGTGAAACCTAAATTTTGATGGATTGCCAAACAGGCACTTAGACTCCGTTTGGATGTTGCTTTTGGAGAATAGTTTTTGGGATTTATGAGGTAGAAATAACTTTTAGAGAATAGATTTCAAAAATAGTTTTTGAAAAAAAAAATGATAGTGTTTGGATATTATTACCAAAATAGCTTTTTGAGGGTAAAATTTACTAAAAAGGACATTGGCTTTTGATAAAATTGCACATAAAGGATAAAGTTAAATTTTAAATATTATAAACATTAAATTTGATAATAAATACCAAAAATTACATAAAATTGTTAAGAAAAATATGTCTATCATTAGTAAATTGTTAAAATTCTCTTTCATCATTTCTTAAATCTTAAGCATTATTTAATAAAGAAACTAGTTAATTATATAAAAATTCTCTTTCATCATTTACTTAACGTTTATCTAATCAATCATATAATCTTTTAAATTATATGTTTATTTCAATTTTTGAAAACTCATTGCAGTGAGAGGGTACTAGTAAAAAATAAAATAAAATAAACAGGTCATATTTACTTTATTATTTGTTAATCAAGACCAAATGCAGTAAAAAATTTTAAAGTTTTTAACAAGAGATTGAAATCAGATTCAAAATGTTGGTAACTATTGGTATGTATGGCTATTTGATTATAGAACAAAAAGACAATGCAGAGACAGACAGACAACAAACAACCAAAAATTCTCGGTTGGACCAGTGAACCTGTGAACCTATCTCATGATTGGTTTAGTCAAGAATTTTAAATGTGTTAATTTGGTTAAATCATATATATATGTGTGTGTGTGTGTATTACTCTTTTTACTGAGTTTGGAATCATGTTATTTTAAGTTGAAAAACATCAATACATTAAATTTGTACATTAGTAATCCTATTTTATTAGATTATGTGTGGTTTATTCATTAAATATTACCAACATATGAATATTTTTATTACTCCCTCCGATCCTTAATATGAGACGTATTTGAGGAGTTGTTATTGATCTAAATATAACATATAATTTTTATATTTATAAATGTTTTTCTAATTTACTCCTATTGATACTTCCTAAACCATAATTAAGGAAGAGAGGAAATGAAAGAATTAATGAAGATGACTATGATGTTTTAGAAAATATATGTCATATTAACTAATCAACTTTTTTAATCTTATCAAATTAAGTAAATATGTCTTATATTATACTCCATCTAGTCTTTATTATAAGGCACCAACTAATAAATCACACAAACCAATAAAAACAGTTGAAGTTAATAAAGTTGTCTTATAATTTAAGTAATTTTCAATATTATCCCTACTATTTATACTAAACTCTAATATTATATTATTATTACTTTCACATACTGCCCCTATTAATTGTGGACATACATGGAAAAAAAAATCAATGCTCATTGGAAACAAGCAAGTGCCTTATAAAAAGGACCAAATATATTTGATAGTTGGTGTCTTATAATAAAGATAAGAAAGAGTAGATCAGACGAGTATTTTGATCCTGATTAGATTGATTTTATTTTAGGGTTAAAGTGCGATTTTATCGAGAAGTTTGTCCTAGAGATGCAAAAGTAGACACGATTTCTTAAAAAGATGTAATCTTAATAATTCCATTAAATTGACCAAAACGTCTGTCTCTTTTTTGTTGTGGAATCCACTTGTTCTTCCTCCATATTTATCACGGATATTTCTGAGAGAACTTATTAGTATTCTGTCCTCTTAAATAACCTAAGCTAAGTCGGATGTTTCAATCCATTAAATCATATCCACTATTTCAATGAATGACGCAGAACGATTTCATAAAGTGGAAATTTTGACATCTTTGGATCCATACGAATTTGGAAAAAGATAATTACTTAATTGAGAGGTAAAAAATTCCTAATTCTGTTGCAGAGAGAAGAAAAAAAAAACAAACTAGAACTAAGCTAGAACCGCACATCACATGCTCATCTCCAGCCCGTGGAGCTGCAAATTAGCCAACTCCAACAGTGCTACCTAGCTAAAGAGCAATTAAGCAGAGAGCAGATTTTCTCAGTATCCTTTCCTCCTTATTCCTCAGTATCCCTCTTCTACACCATTGATAATGATGGCAATAAAACAGCAAAATGAGAGCTGTTTTTTTTTTTTTGGGTTTCCATTGGGATTAAAAAATAACATGAATTAGTGATCCTGATCCCAACCATTTCCATTTGTTCGTCTCCTTCTGTTCAGAATTGCTTCTCTCCAACCAAAAACTATCTCTACTCCAACAGTGCTACCTAGCTAAAGAGCAATTAAGCATCCTCTGAGGGTTTTGAAATTAGACACCAAAAATTATTTCAAATTTTTTTTTTGCCAACCAACTTTTTCAAAAAAATAATTTTCTAATTTCAAAACTTAGATGTCAAAAGTGATTTTTTTTTTTTTTTTGCTTTCTAACTTTTTATTTGCCGCCTAACTTTTTTAAAAAATTAACTTAAAGGTGGCAAAATCATCATTTTTAATGTCTAATTTCTAGATTTAGATACCAAAAACATCACTTTTGATGTCTAAGTTCATAAATTAGATGCTAAAAATCATTTCAATTTTTTTAGTGGCCAATGTACTTTCACATGTGCTTTCAGTTATCACCATTCCAATTTTAAACTTCACACCCACACTTCAGGATGCTTTCAGTTTCACACCCATTTCAGTTCAGACTTTGGCAATCTAACTTTCATTTTCAGTTTCACAGTGGACGGTGAGTGCTTTCTTCTTATCTTTGTGGTCTGTGCATTTTTCGAAAGAGACCTTTTCATTTTTCATTATCTGTGCCAAAAGTTGGAGTGCCAAAATAAATTCAAGGGACTTCCAATAACATTATCGACGCCAAAAATGAAGAATGCACATAAGTTATCTGTACAAAAGCCATTTTCATTATCTCTGCCCAAGTTATCTGTGTTTGAGCACTCACCGTTGCCCATTGCAGCGGTTTTTGCTGTTTCCAGTCGCTACACAACATTGCTCCAGCTATTCATAATCGCTGTGGCCCTCCAGATCTAGCTTCGACCACCACCTGTGAAGTCAGGGCTTAACGTCATGGGCTGCTGATACAAGCCCCAACGTCGCCAACACTGCCTTTCACCATCGGCGTTTGAAATCATCATCACCCTCCCACAATCGGTTTAGCTGAAAGCAGTGGCGGATCTTGAGATAAAGATTTGAGGGGGCCAAATATATATTCATTGACTAATTAAGAAAAAAAATATTTGAGAAAGCAAAATGTATATGTTTTTAGGATAAATATATACATTTTTGACCAAATATATATATATATAAAATCCTATTTTAATTAAAAAAAATTTCACAGTTTTTTTTTGCGGGGGCCACAGCCCCCGTTATCATGAAGCTCCGCCACTGGCTGAAAGGTTTGTTTTTGACAAATCCAGTCATTGTTGCAGGTCTGAGGATGGAGTAGTAGAACATCCCAGCTAAACATCTCAACTTCGATTTCATATCTGCTCCTTTGATTTGGTTTGATTTGTTGTCTATGTGATTTTGGTTCTTGTTCATTGCAATTTCTGGTTTTTCCTTTGATTTATTGTTTTTTTGGACGAAACTGGTTCCATAGATCTGGATCTGAAAATATATATATATATATATATATATATATATATATATATATTAGGGATTAATGTTTCTTATGTTGTAGGAAAAAAATTATCTTACGTCACACACACATGAAATGGTGAGACCCACATATACATATATTAATTCATATATGTATATATGGGTCCCACTATTTCATATGTGTATAGGAAGTTTAGTTTTCTCATGCAACAAGAGAAAATTAAAACTTATATATTAAAAAGAAAACTTACGGTGTCCTCAAAACATTTAGGACGCCATAAGCCTTGGACAAAAAGAGATATGGTAGCCTAAAAATTTTAGGAGGTTGTAAGTCTGGACCTATTGCGCTTCCTAGATAGACGTCTCCCAAAAACAAAGATGTAAAATGAGGCAAAAAACCGACGTTGTAAGGCTTTTCTGTAGTAGTAGAGATAACCTGATCTTCACTTAATCTTCTAGCATTGAATATTCGCTCAAAGAGCTCTTTGCCTGCAGCATACTCCATGACTATTGCAAGATGTGTGGGAGTTAGTACCACCTGCAAAGTTGAAAACCTATATCAGACAATAACCACCCTCAAAGCAAAACATGATTGATACATAAATCATAAGCACATGAGTACAGACCTCCTTGAAACGAATTATATTCGGATGGCGAAGAGATCTATGGTTTACAATTAATTTCCTTGGTTACATTTGCATCGATCTGGAAAACATAGATTAGGGGTCCACAGTGACAGACGTGTATATAAAATACTGCGTGTGGCCAAAAAGGAAAAGGAAAACTATACAAAGAAATAGACACACAGAAAATTCTTCAGGAATTGCAAGGTAATAATCGCAGAGCCAATAGTTTTCACTTTTCAGCTAAAAAATGCTATACAGAACAAGAAAGAAGTTCAAAAATTGCATTCACCTTGGCGCCTCGTTCAATGTACTTCATGGCAATGAGCTCCTTGGTCTCTTTGTTGCGCATAAGCCTAGCCACCCCGAAATTCCCAGATCCTATATCCTTCACCAGCTCGTACTTCTCCATCCCTTTCTTATTCTTCTTCCCTTCAGCCGAATCAACGCGCAAAGATCAATCAAAACCATTGAATTGAACTGTAAATCTCGGCTTCGGGCCACCAAAATACAAACAGAAAACGAGAACGAGAGAGAGAGACTCAAATGAATTTTCGAAATTAGCCGAGAAGGTTGTGATTTATGGAAGGGTGGTAATGGGATTTAGGAGAAGTTTTGAAGGAAAGCAAAGAATCGAGCCGAAAAACAACAGCTAAATATATTATAATTCGATTTTCTTATAATAAGTAATAATCGAGAAGGCACATAAGTTGCTTTAACGCTTTAGGAGAGAAGCAAGAGAGAGAGAGAAGCTGGGTCTGGTGCAGGGGAAATAGAACGAGAAAACGCATATATCTCTCTCACTGTATCTTCGGGGATAGAAACAAATGTTCCAATGATGATGATTGAAGACTGATGCGAGAATTTTTTCTCTCTCTCTCTCTATTTTTTCTCGTTTAAATGATGTGAGTGGAATCTCATCAGATGTCCAAATCGCGTGAAATTTTTATAACGTAGAATACAACAGTAATAAAAAATCTTATTATTTGAGGGGAAATTCTATTTAAATCTTTCTTGAATTTGTAAAACCTTAAAAGTTAAATGAATTTGTAAAAGGATTGATAAGACATGTAGGCATTTGTGGGTTTTGTAAATTCAGAGAAAAAGACCTTAGTGTCTTTTAAGTAACATAAACAGATAACATCTCCTTCTTTCTTCTTTCATGCATGAAAAATGCGGGAAAAAAACAGATGCTTCAAGTAATATATATATCTTGCGCAAGTAATGTAAACCCAGAAGTAAGGTATTTAAAGATTTGCTTGTTTACTTGAAGATTCAAGTGTAAACAAAGATCTTGATTACCATTATCATTGCTATATTATTTGATAAACATCCTTGTGTCTTTGGAAAACATGTATTTGTATGGAACCAGTAAGTGAGCAATTGACAACAAATGACAGACAAAATATTGTATGAACCTACGTTTAATATATATAAAGTTCTAAAGTTATGTACTTAAGTTTTGTTTCCTCCCTTATATCCCTTGTTCAATGATCTTAAAACAGAGATAAACAGAGACTATGCATAATATTTTGTACATTCGAGTGAAATGATGCATAGTCGAGTACCATAGCGAAAATATGTGAAAAAAACTAGTTGAAGTCGTGGAAATGATATTATCAATGTGTTTTTCCTTAATTTGAAGATTCATGCTCAACTTTCAACAATACTCAAGTACATTACTTGAGCAAGGCACAATAGTTACTCAAGTAATTGGTACATTAATCAAATAATATATCCACATTTGCAGTTAATCGATGATTAGATATGATATAATTGAGTTTAACTGAGATTAAATGGAAATAGATAATGACCCACTATGATTAAGATAGCAATTAATGATATAGAAGAGGAGTCAAAATAATGATAGCGCCTGGAACAAAATTACTTGAGTAACATAACCTTTTCACTTGAGTAATGTCGCGTAGCTTGCAAATAATAGCCTATGTATTTATATTACTCAAGTAACACTTCTATATTACTTGAGTAGTATCTCAAGTGTGTATTTACTCAAGTAACACAATGATATTATTTGAGTAATTGACAGCTTGAGAGCAAAGAATGAATTTGGGAAGGGCTTACTCAAGTAACATACTAACCTTACTTAAGTAACTAGAAGACTTACTCAAGTAAATCTTACCTATTACTCGGGTGACGTTATAACAGATACCTCTGAACTTATATTTAGACATTACTCGAGTAAGTAGAAGGCTTACTCGAGTAATTTATATTACTTGAGTAAAAACTGATTCTTTACTAATTCAAAAACTCAATCATTTTCAATAAAAACTTTAATTATTTAAGTCTTGTTGTCATCAAAACTCCGAGAACTAACAAAGTGTACACTCTAGTATGAGATCTACACACTCCAATTATCATGGTATTTACCCAATTGAGGGAAGAAAAAATATCACTGCAGTGTACAATGATATTTTTAGGGGCAAAACGGTATTTTGCCTTATTTTCCTACTTTATTTTCTTCCAACCAAACAAAAATTTTCCTATCAACTCATTTTCTTTTCCAGTACAAACCAAACGGTAATTGCCATTACAAAATTTGTTATAATTGCACACTGGTATTCACCAATGTTCAATGAAGGATATGAGATTAACAAAAAGTAAATGATTTATAACAAATTTTGTAATGGTGATTATGAAATTTTCAATGGCATTTACTAGTTTGACAATAGTATTTATTAGTGCGTTATTCAGGTTTACCACTCATATCTATGATGAAATAATAAATAAAGGGCAATTATAACAAAACTTGTAATGGCAATTACCAAATTTTTAATGGCATTTACTAGTTTGGTAATGATATTTACCAGTGTGTTATTCAAGTTTTCCTCTTGTGTCTCTAACGAAACAAGAAATAAAGGGCAATTATAACAAAACTTGTAATGTTAGTTACCAAATTTTCAATGACATTAACTAGTTTGGAAATAGTATTTACCGGTGCGTTACCACTTGTATCTCTGATGAAACAAGGAATAAAGGGCAATTATAACAAAACTTGTAATGACAATTATCAAATTTTCAATGATATTTACTAGTTGGACAATGGTATTTACCATTGCGTTATTCAGTTTTCTCACTTATGTCTCTGATGAAACAAGGGC
Source organism: Acacia confusa (assembly GCA_037074495.1). Lineage (NCBI taxonomy): Eukaryota > Viridiplantae > Streptophyta > Magnoliopsida > Fabales > Fabaceae > Acacia > Acacia confusa. The sequence continues at coordinate 4,924,205 of CM073504.1, read as the reverse complement.
AATTATAACAAAACTTGTAATGACAATTACTAAATTTTTAATGGCATTTACTAGTTTGATAATGGTATGTACCAGTGCGTTATTCAGGTTTACCACTTATGTCTCTGATGAAACAAGGGCAATTATAACAAAACTTGTAATGACAAATATTAAATTTTCAATGACATTTACTAGTTTGACAATGGTATTTACCAGTGCGTTATTTAAGTTTACCACTTGTATCTCTGATGAAACAAGGGCAATTATAACAACACTTGTAATGGCAATTACCAAATAAGTTTGAGTGAGATTAAGTATGAGTGAGATTAAGAGTATATAAGAATTAACCCATAATGATTAAAGAAGAGATTAATTCTCCAGAGCATCGTTTTGATTTTTGGCCAACATTACTCGAGTAATATCAATGTCTTACTCGAGCAAACATGTGAATCTTCAAATACCTTGCTTCTGGGTTGACATTATTTGCACAAGATATACATATTACTTGAGTAAGGTTTGAAAGTAATATCCTTTGGAATCATATTACTCGAGTAACACAAGATGTTACTCGAGTAATAATTAAATATTACTTGAGTAACAACTTGTTACTTGAGGAATATCGAATAGCTTTTCAGAGTAATAGCGTTGGAACCAAAATTACTTGAGTAACAATTATGTTACTAGAGTAATATACAAATATTACTTGAGTAATTTAATGTTAGATGAAATAATATGTTCCAATAGCAATATTACTTGAGTAACAAAATATACTTACTTGAGTAACATGTGCAACATCTCCTGCCCTTTGCTTCAGCATGATATTACTTGAGTAACACTGTAAATTACTCAAGTAATTATGTTCATTTGGCCCAAATGACTTTTTGCATTTTGTATATAATGAGCAGCATATTTTGTTGCGTAGAACCTCCAGGAATTCTAAGTCATACAAGCTTAGTCAACTTGTATGCAAAGTCGAACTTCCTGGAATTTTCTTGCCTACAACCTTTATGGGTAAGTATCTAAGTTACTTAAAATCCAGTTGGACTTCCTGGAGCATCATCTGATTTTTTTAGGTCTTGCCTTTAATCAACGCAATGGAAGAATGACAGCATACTTACCCTTTAATCTTGAGTTAAGGTACAAAAATACACATGAGCTTTTTCCTCAGAAGCAAAAATACACATATGCTTTTTTAAAGAGCAAAAATACACATGTGGTTACCATGTTGGTGTAAAAGTTACATCCCACCGTTAAATCACTGTTCACCGTGATGAGAGAGAAAGAGATGAGGTGAACAGTAACTTAACGACAGTGAACAGTGACTGAACGGTGAGATGTGACTTTTGCACCAAAATGGTAACCACATGTGTATTTTTGCTCCTCAAAAAATCATATGTGTATTTTTGCTCATGAGGAAAAAGCTCATGTGTATTTTTGCACCTTAACCCTTTAATCTTTCCTTGACTTTCCTTTCTTTGCGTATATTCCTTCGAAGCCTACCCTTTAATTTACCCACTGTGAATTTTTTTTCCTCAAAGCCCCCATTTTTTCTTGTGTTTTTCATGCGTGAATGAAGAAAGAAGGAGATGATATTTGTTTGTTACTTAATGGGCACTAAGGTCTTTTCCCTCGAATTTGCAAAACCCACATATCTTATCAGTCCTTTTACAAATTCATTTAGCTTTTGGGGGTTTCATAAATTCAAGAAGGATTTAAATGAAATTTTCCCTTATCAGAAATCATCTTAATATTTAATTAATTTCATAAAAATAAAAATCATTATTTATTAAAAATAATTTCCTGAATAAAGAGAGGATTTGGCGCGGCGCGTGACACTGTCTTAAAAAAATGGGAAAATTCCATTAAAATATCATTTGAATTTACAAAACCCTCAGAAGTCTTCCCAATTTGTAAAAAGACTGAGAGGTACCAAAGACTTAGGATGGATATGCAAATGCGGGTGAAAATACCCTTTTACCATTAGTTTTAAATAAATACATACCCTCGCCAGAGGACTGCTAGCCACCGGCGAGAGGGGTGGGGTTTTTTTTTGGGGCCTAGGGTTTTTTAAAAAAATTATTCATTGAAAGTGTGGGGGGAACCCCCAACCCCCTACACATCCAGTTGGACCACTTGGTTCCTTTAAAAGACACACACACACACACTAACAAATATATATATATATATATATATATTCTTCATAACATTTTTCAATGGTATTTACAAATCCTGAAATGAGAATTACCATTCCACAAACGAGATTTACAATGTTTTCTACTGGGATCCATTTTTTTACTCTTTGATGTATGTGAGTGAAAATAAAAAAAATGCACTATTAAAAATCCTGAAACTAGAATTACCATTCCACAAATGGAATTTAAGACTTTTTCTACTGAGATCCCTTTTTTTACTCTTTGATGCATGTGAGTGAAAATAAAAAAAATGCATTATTACAAATCCTAAAATGAGAATTACAAATCATAAAATGAGAATTACCATTCCACAAACAGCATTTACAACGTTTTTTTACAAGGATCATTTTTTTGTAATTAAAAAAGTTCTAAATGGTGTTTTAGGATTTGTAATTGGGGTTTCAAGATTTGTGATAGTGCATTTTTTTTTTCACTCACAGGCATTAAAGAGGAAAAAAAATGTAAACTTGAAAAAAAGTTGTAAATACTGTTTGTGGAATAATAATTCTCATTTCAGGATCTGTAATAGTGCATTTTTTGGGTTTTCACTCACATGCATCAAAGAGTAAAAAAATGGATCCCTGCAGGAAACATTTTAAATTCCGTTTGTGGAAGGGTAATTCTCGTTTGAAGATTTGTAATAGTGCATTTTTTAGTCTTTCACTCACATGCATCAAAGAGTGAAAAAGGGGATTCTTGTAAAAAACGTTGTAAATTCTGTTTGTGGAATAGTAATTCTCGTTTCAAGATTTATAAATACCATTAAAATATTGTTAAGAAGAATATATATATTGGTTAATGTATATGTATATTAAAGGAACCATGGATGTGTGGGGGGTTGGGGGTTCGTACCCCACCCCCACACTTTCAATGAATAATTTTTTTAAGACAAAAAACCCTAAACCCAAAAAAAAACCCCAACTCCCTTGCTGATGGCCGTCGGCAGCCCTTTGGCGAGGGCTTTTTTTTTATTTTTTTTAATTTTCTTATTATGATATGAAACTAGAGAATTATATATTTTGAAAACATTAACCAATTATTACATTATTACATACGGTTAAGGTGCAAAAATCGAAAATATAGTAATATTATTAGCAAAATGTCTGAACTTATACAATACTAACAAAGTGATGTTTAATCCTTATTTCTTTCGACGTATTTAACATATAGCTCAAGTTTCCCGATATCAAATTTCCCTCTTCCAAATTTTTTCTCCAATTTAATTCAGGCTTTTTTGGCATCCTCCAAATCAATGTTCATTTCTGTCTCGTAGGATTCTTTATATACATTTTTATTTTTATCTAAATAAAACACTGCAAAAAAACCCAAACATTATGAGTAAGAATGAAATATTTATCCTTAATAAAATAAAGCTAATTCCTTTTATTACTCACCGTTAATTATTCCCCTAGTTCTCCAATCCTTGACACAGGACCAAGTAATTGCCCTTCGGGCTAATGCAATAGCCCTGTTCACATTCATATCATCGCTGTGCCTACATTAGGTAAATAAATTTTTTAAATGAATAAGTTTAAATTCAATACATATTTTTGAATAAAATTTTACTTACTCCTTTGTGATGATCTCAAGAGCATGCTTTTTGCCTGATCCTATGCCTGCCATTTTTTTTGGTGATGAAACTTCCCCATCATATTTTACATGGTAGATTTTGCCAACCTAAATAAAACATAGAATTAGCTAATTTGTATTAATAAAAAAACTAATTTAAAATACTAAATAAAATTATTTACTTCATCTTCAAAACCAGATATAAGGCATTCAGCAGCTTCCTCAAGACTATGCCCATGAAATATGTTTCCCACATCTTGAGCTGCAGTCAAGATTGGGATTTGTTGATGATGTGTTGCTTCATAGTCTTGTCTCTACAATTAAAAATTAGTTAAAAGAAATACGACATGTAAAAAGTAAAAGGAGAAAGTTAAGATAAAATGAATGCATTACTTTGTCTCGAAGAAGATTTTGACATTGATTACAGTAGCTTGCCTTTCCTGCTATCCCACTTAAAAAATGGGTAAAACATTTGATCTTTGTTGCTGTATTTGTTATTATTTGTCCGGCTGTGTCAGATGTGTCGTTCATGGCACTTAAGCTGCCCCTAGCATCAGCAGCAGCAATAATTCCTTTGTTAAATACAAAGGCAATATTGGTGGTACTGTAATATGTTCTTCCCTACACAGTTAACCCAAAAATAAATAACGATAAGACACACATGAAAATTTTCCTCCCTAGAAGAGAGGCCTTCAAAACAACAAAGGCCTAAGAAACTAACGCTTTACATGGCAACAACAGGATGCACCAATAAACCATTTATTCAGAACTCTCAATTTGCCAAAGTCTTCGCCATGTGAGCAATCAAGTCAACAACACGATTGCTGCAGCATTACACAAAAAGCAAGCATTAGACACCTTGTAATTAGCTCCTAACACTCTTTCACATTAGACTAAGGAGTTATCATTACTTTAGGATCTACTTGTTAAAACACGAATAGGGTTTTGGGATTACCTTATATCACTCGACGACTTCAAAGTATGTGATGTCCTCAAACGTTGATCTACACAGTTGCCTCTTGATTGCAATAAGAACACCTTCTCCTTGACTCCTTCTCCATGGATGCTTGCTAGGCGATGGCAAGGTGGAGGCTTAAAGTCTCTTAGGTTTTCTTTTCTTAAGATGGTAATGGTGTCTTGAGGTTAGATAAGATGCAAGATAGTAGGATGGCATGAACAATTGCAAATTTATTTTTGTACAAGCTCTTTTAATGTAAATTAGGACCATAAATTTTCATGTGGATACTTGTTGATTTACTATTGTTTGTTGTTACAATGAGTATATGCACTTATAATTTGTTTCTATTAATTGTTAAAATGCGGTAGCCACTTGGACCTTCACCATTAAGAACGCAACAAGAACAATTTTGTCGCACATGGTTTTGAGATGTTTGTTACCTACAAAACCCCCTCATTTTTCATGAGGATTCCAGAATGCTTAAAATTGTTGTGAGATTCCTCTGTTTAGGCCGCGAAACATTAAGTACAGTACAATTAAATCCTAAATTTCCAAAAGACTCCAGCTGCTGTATCCCTACAGCTGCTTTCTGCCTTTCGATCCCGAACTAGTGTCTGTATCTTTCACGGGGTCTGGAATCCAAGTGAATGGACCCCAGGGTAACAGTTAATCTCATGCACATGTATGAAAGTATAAATGACAGTTTAATACATGTAAAAACATGGAAGAATTACAAACAACCGTAATTGCAGTTAATGGCCAAGGATCGCAGCCCTTGTTAAGGACATACAGTCCCATGAAAACGCAGCCTCAAATCCATGACCAGGAAAAACATAAACAGGTAAATCATCCAGCATACATGATCAGCTAATTAATACATAAACACTTACATACATAATTATAAGATTAGGGTTACTCACCTAAACCTTGGGTCCCTTTTCTTTGTACTGAAGTTGTTGGGATCAGATAAATTGTCAATGTCTGCCTAAAAATGTTTATCATCGCTGTTAGTCATTTATTCGAATCGCAAATAAACTAATTATGCAAATTAGTTTAGAGGATTAATAATAATTATTAATCCCTTAAAAATAATCTAACAATAACAATTTTATTATTATTGCTAATAATAATAATAATAATAATAATAATAATAATAATAATAATAATAATAATTCCTTATTTATTATTTATTATTATCACTCTTCCCAATAATAAGAACATTATCCGTTGTTGTTATTATTATTATTATTATCCTAATTAATAATAACACTAATTTCCATCTAATTATTCCAATATTATTATTTTACTAATTATAATTATCTCTCTGTAATTAATATTAAATATTATTAATTACTTATTAATAATTTATTTATCTATCTATTTATTTCCCTCTTATTCACCAATCAAAATCAATAAATGTCCATCGTCATACAAAAATATGATTTAATATTTTCATTTAATCCATTAATAAAGACCAACCATGTCTTTATTTAATGATCCTCATGATTTTCCTACAATTTTTTTATATAAAATAATGCTAATTACTATTATGCATTTTAATGTTTCTCAAGCAAAAACACATATTTCTTGTACATAAAAAAAATATGTCTATGCATGTGTCTATTTAAATAAGCACCTCCAATTAGCATGCATGTACCCACTATTAGAAAATAGTGAATTTGTGATGGAAAATATTCCGTCGCAAAAAAGCGAAATTTTGAGATGGAAAAAAATTTCCGTCGCAAAATTTTTCAAATTTGCGACGGAAAATCAATTCCATCACAAAATTCACCTTTTTGCGACGGAAAAAAAAATTCTGTTGCGAAAAAATAATTAAAAAAAGAATTTTGCGATGGAAAATAAATTTCGTCGCAAAATTTTTCAAATTTGTGACGGAAAAAAAATTCCGTCGCAAAAACCTTTGAGGTTTTGCGACAGAATTTGTTTTCCCTCAAGGGTTTTGAGACGGAATTTGTTTCCGTTGCAAACCCTCAAGGGTTTTGCGATGGAATTTTTTTTCGTCGCAAAATTTTGCGACCGAAAAAAAAAAATCCGTCCAAAATTTTGTTAGAAAAATAATTAAAAAAAGAATTTTGCGACGGAAAAAAATTTTTGTCACAAAATTTTGCCTTTTTGGCCGCCAACTTCGCCCTCCCCCTCCCCTTTTTCATTTTCTTTCTTCAACTTCCTCCTCCCTTGATTTTTTCTCTTATTATTCCTTCCTTCCTTTCGTTTTCCATTCCTTTCTTCATTTTCTTGTTGTTCAGTCTCGTCCTCCTTGTGGTCACTGCCAGAGTTTTGCTCCGATCAGTTTCTTCCTCCTCCTCCTCAGGTTTGTGCCTTCTATTCATCTATTATTTTCATTTTTTTCAAAATACTTAGAAGCATAACCAGTTCAAAATGCTGATTTGTCTGATTCTTCTATATTATATGTTGGTTGATTTAACAATATGGATTTGGAATAATTATTTTTTATTTGACCATAACCTCCATCTGAATTATTATTGCTCTTATTCCTTATAATTTTTAATTTTAATTCCCATATATGAAGAAGGATTGAGGAGTTGTTATTTTTTTAGGTAAATCACGTTTTTTTTTTCTCAATTAGCACGAAAATAATCTTTCTTATATTTTATCCATTATATATATTTTCTGATAAATAAATATTATAGATATTATTTATCTAAATAAAAATTATTAATTTTTTGTTATATAATAGAAAAATATTATATAATATTTAACACCACTTTTTTGTATTTTTCCAAATCAAATGAAATTTTTTTGATAGATTTTGTTATATAATAGCAAAATTTATCTCAACATTCATCATTTTTTGTTATATAATATTTAACAGCATGTTTTCATTTACTTATATAATAGCAAGATGTTGATAATAGATGAAGGAGCTATTTTTGAAGTATTTACTTTAAATATTAAGTATTGCATAGAAACATTAAGGCATTCTTATTGTAAACAATTCTGTATGATTGTTATTTTATATTTTTATCCTATGTAAAATTTATCTTGAAATTTATTTACTTTTTTAATGATTTTTATATATTTTTTTATGCAATTATATATATATTTTTTAATATATATATATATATATATATATATATATATTCCGATTTTTTTTAATTTAATTTTTTTATTTTTTAATTAAAATTATTTTTTGGAATCTTAATTATTTTTTTAAATTTTTTATTAGTTGCGACGGAATTAATTTTTGTCGCAAAACCTTTTGGGTTTTTCGGAAACAAAATTCCGTCGTAAATTTCAAAATTTGCGACGGAATTAGAATTCCCTCAATTTTCTGTCGCAATTGTGAGGCCTTTTTTGCGACGGACGAATTCTGTCGCAATCTTATTTTGCGACGGAAAATTGGAATTTTGCGACAGAATTTTTCCATCGCAAAAAACTAATTTTTTTAGTACCATGTATAAGTATATATATATTTTATTATTATTTATTTATTTTACTTTATTTTATTTTTAAAGCAATCAGAGACACCAACGCATGGCATGCATCTTGCATCTTTTAAATTTGACAACCCAACACTTATGTCCAGCAGCAAAACATGCACATAATAGAGTCATGATTTCCTCCTTTTTTTTATTTCAGATTCCAACGTTTTCTTCTTTCTCATCTAAGACACACATATACATATATGATATATCTATCTATACTACCATATAAACACACCCACAGATGCAAGAATGGTAACTCACGGCCTCTTCTTTCTTTTTCACAGATCAGCAACTTTGGATAGCAACATAGAGGTATGACAGCAAAAACAAACATTTCATGCAGCCAAAAACCGAACCTAAGTGTAGAAAAAAAACGTCTATAGCAACAAGAAGAAAAAGACGATGACAGTAAACTAAAATGGTGTGACAATGAGAATTCATGACAGCAAAACACAACGGTTTTCACGGTGAGAATAATAGCAAAATCACGTCCTCTTCTTGCACCATTTATTCAGCAACCACCTACTGTCAAGACTTCTTCTTTTTTGAAACCCGATGATAACAAGTTTTATTCATATATAGTTTAGTTTTAAGATTCAGTTCCAGCTTCTTTTTCAACGCTAATCTCCTTAGTTTTCTTTTGGTTTAATATCTAAAACCACCGATGGAAAGTTAAAGGGGTGAGTTCTTGGACTTACCTTTAATATTCAAGCTTGAACCGAAGGAAGCAACTCGCTGCAACAATCCTCTGTTTCACGGCACTTCAACAGAGCAAAAATGAAGTTCAGTTTCTTCTCTTCCTCTTCTCACTCTCGGTCTCTCCCTTCCTTCTAACTCAGAGTTTTCTTTATTTTCTCTGTATGCCGAAAGGTGGATGGAGCTGATGAATTTCTTATATAGGGAACTCATTGTTCAGTCTTAACCATTGGTCCAGAGGCAAGAGCTTTCAGATAAAGAGCACAGGGCTCGAGAGATATGGCTGAGACTGATCTTGCTGTGCTTCCTTCCTCATTACGGGATCAGTTTCTTCCGTAACAGGCGCTGGAATCAGATTACATTTGGATTTTCAGTTGTAAAGTTGCGTGATCTGTTCCTTTTCTTTTTGACGAGCTGATAGATAAGTTGGGCTGAAGGAGCTGGGTCATATAATGAGCTCACGTGATTTGCTCCTGGTTCTTTGCGTTTCAGTGGCTTGCTATCTGATGAGGAATAATTTTGAGCTTTGATCATATAGCTTCTTCACGTGGCCAAGTTTAGTGCTTTCTGGATTTGGGTGTTGGATGAATTATTATGGGTTTAAAATGTTGCTACGTGTTGGGCTTGGTTTCATGCTTCTAGTTACATGGCCCATAACATTCATTTTGCTGATCATCCATTTGTCCTTTAAATTCTCCTTATCATTACATTTTTTATTAAACAATATTCTATTTAATTAGTTTATTTATTCTTTTCCCAAAATAATTTATGGGAAAATAAACTTTTATTTCCCCTAATTATTTTTCAACCAAACTCTCATAATTTCATTCTCATAAAATATTAAATTTCAATTAAATATTCATACAATATTTCAATATCTAAATCCCAAAAATTTGGGATATTACATTATTAGTGACCCAAAAGTCAATAATTTCAGCTAGCATGTGGAGCAAGGAGAACCAAGTGATTTTGAGATATTTTCCAAGAGACTAGCTTAAGCTTTCATATAATTAAAGTAACCAATGGGCCGATAATGATAAAGTAAGAAGCCTTCAAGCACTTGATTAAAAAGCTAATTAAACTTTGCTAATCACCTTTGAAAAATCAACAATTACAACTATAATTGAGGGCTAGGATTTGTGCACATGTAAAGGCATCTAAAGGTTCAAATTAATCATCTTAAATTGGCTTAATTTGCTTGTAATTAAATCAACCAATATAAACCTTTGATCATGGGATTATCAATACTTGGAAAGCTAATCAAAGGCTGGGGAATGGAAGTGTTGGTCGGGCATGAGGTGGATGGAGGGGATGAAATTACATATAGTGATTTTAAGATCTAATGGAGGAAAGGAAAGAAACAAAGTTGGATCTCCACAAGAATTACCACTTGAGCTATGGATATTTTGCTATAAATATAGAGCTCCCCTCTTCATTTTCTTCACACCAAATCAAACTCCAAGTAGTTGATTTCTAAGAAGTGAGAGTGAGGGAGAGGCAAAATCTTGGAGCAAGGAGGAAGGAATAAGAACTTTAAGAGGTAAGTTCTTAAGCTCTAGCTTTTAGTTTTTAGGATAATTGTAGTTTAATTTATAAAATTAGAGAATAAATTCCTATACTTGTTTTTAGGCATCATTGCATTGAAAAGGGCCTAATGAGGTAAAAACATGGTAGGAAATGATTTTTGGAAATCAATGGATCAAGATTGTGAAAATTGTAGAATTTTTTATTCTAAATCTTGTGCAGTCAGCGAAAAAGATGCTATTATTTTATGTGTAAAATTAAGTCATTAAATCATGAAATTTTTCAGGATGAAATAGACATCTAGGGCTTTCCATCCATGTATAACATGTAATGTTTAGGATTTTGTACAAAAATATGTGAATTTTCCAAGTTAACCCATGTTTCTAAACTGGGAACTGGAACAGTAGTTAAGAAAACTAAAATTGAGAATGACCTTATTATTTCGAGTGAAACCGTTATTTTCCCCCATAAATAGACTTGTCAAGGGAAATTGTGGATTTGGTTTCACATCATTTTGATTTTTTAACAATTAGTTATGATTTTTCAAAATTAGTGAAAAATCTGGGCAGAAATGCTGAAATTTCATTTTTAGCGAAATGTAAGAGTAAAATTGGAATAATAAATCCACCAGGGGTAAAAAAGGCAAATAGTGGCAAAAATATCTCGTAGGATATCATTCTAAGATATATAGCATTCATTATAATATCATAATGTGATAATGGTATTATAGGCTATGTGAAAACACTGTTGACATGCATGTGTTTTGTGTTATATATTATGGTTATTTGACATGCATCTGCTTTGTGCTATGTATTGTTATTTATTGAATGTAATGAATATCTATCATATATATTGTTATTACTTGAACATGAGGTTAACTGTTACCTGAGATTCAATGTGTATTAAATATCATACTTAACCCTAGCTTTAAGATCAGGAGGATGAGGAGAAACTGGTATCAAGGGTAAGATGCATGCATGAAGACTCAGATGGAGTTTTTATTTTGGACTTTATTTAAATATTTAGATTATTGTACCGTTATTATACCGACCGAATATGTCATTGTTAGTTTATATTTGTAGCCACGTATATGTATCAGTAGTCACCCGACACATACGCTCCATTGCTCCACTCTGATGATATTCACATATATTGTATGTTTATATACATGATAAGTAGTATGGATTAGGGGTGTTACAATGCCAAGTAAGAATAAAAATCATCTCTAAAAAATGTTTACTTCCTTTGTCTTTTACTTCTCTTTAAATCTTCAACCAAAACTTTGATCCCTATCTAAAATATTGGGAAAATTACACTATAGTCCCAAGGATGACAAAAAATTACAAAAAAGTCCAAAACCAAAATCCCATATTAGAAAAGTCCCTGGGACTTTTTTGTAATTAATTGTCTAAGATGATAGAGGCTTTTAACAACTTGAAATGTCATATTAACAACTGAAAATGCTATTTTAACAACTAAAATTCTCACAACTTGAAATGTCATATTAACAACTAAAAAATTGGGCAGAAGAGTCATTTGGAAATTGTTATTAACATGGCATTTCTAGTTGTTTATATGACATTTTATGTGGTTCAAAGCCTTTGTGATTTTAAGCAATTAATTACAAAAAAAGTCCCAGGACTTTTCTGGGACCTTTTTTATACTGATTTTGGTTTGAGACTTTTTTATAATTTTTTTTTCTAGTTCTTGGGATCACAAGGTAATTTTCCCAAAATATTTGAACTTTGACTCGGTGGATTTAATTGCTATAGATAATAGATTTGATTGATACTTTAAGATGTCGGTCATTAACGTTTAAAAAATAATTTTAATCCTAACAATACTATTTTCTTACAAAAGTATAAACTAATATTTTAAATAGTTAGAAATAGGGAAAGAGACATTTAAATATTACCTCAACTTTCAAAACTCAGAAAAGACCGTTAAAATTTGTAAAGGACATGGAAAGGATGGGGTAGGAATATGAGTTTTTCATATTTTGGCTTAAAGATCAAAATACATCTTTCATACATTTTTTCAGTACCTAACGATTTTGTCAAAACTATTACAATTTTTGTCAAAACTATGATGATTTTTGCGGGTTGTAACCAATTGATTAATGAGATTGAGTAAAAAAATAAAGGTTTTGACAAATATTATAATGGTTGAGATAAATCGTTAGGTACTAAAAAAATATGTGAAAATAACATTTTGATCTTTTAGCCACAACATAAAAAACCCATATTCCCACACATTTTTTTCTAATTCTTTATAAGTTTTAATAGTCTTTTTTAGATTTTAAAAGTTGAATTGATATTTTTACAATTTCTTCTTAGTATCTTTCTAGCTTTGGACAGCTGGAACAATCACTCATGTCTTTCTGCAGCCTACAAAGGTAGAATCCAATAAAAAGACATTGAAGCAGCTGTAATTATGATAAATAAAAATAAAAAATAATGATATGGGGAAAAAAGGAGAATAACATATAGATCCCCAATTAAGAAAAATAATATATTGACAAGTCCCATAATCATAAGTTGTTAATAATAATTGATTCACTTGTTAATTCTACCTATTCACTCGTCAATGGGGGATTTTCTAATATTATTTTCTTTAGTTGAGAACTAAAATTCATTCTCCTCTAAAAAGGAGTAGATTGTGCCAAAAATTACCCATGAATTACGGGGTGGTTAAAAAAACAAAAGTAGATATAAGCCTACAAGTAGAGATGGTATTTTCAATCAAGTGTAATTTGCTATGGGTTGGGATGATATGAGTTCAGGCTAAAAAGAACTGGATCAATATGGGTTGATATTGATCCGATTGGTGGGTTAGTCCACCCAACCCATATTATTATTTTGTAAAAAAAATTGAACTTTTTTTCAGTTTTTTTTAACAATATATTGACTTTTTTTCCTACAAAACTAAACCATAAAAGAACTAAAAATATATTGCAAAATCATAAAGTGATAATAAAACATCAAATTCAAAGTTTTAAACATTACAAATTAAAAATTCATCAAAAGTCTACACATTATAAAATAAACATAAATCCAAAAGCTATCATTAGCATTCAATACAATCAATAATTAGTTTACAAAATACATCCATAGAAGACACATATTTTTTTTAAAAAAATAAAATAAATAAAAACAGTTCAACCTATCAGTCCCATGGTCCAACCCCCTGCGGGTTGAGCCCATATGGATTTAGACAAAAAAGAACCGCATAAAAAAGGTCTCACTTTTGCATAACCCAAACCACCTATTCTTAGGTTGGATAGATTGGACACATGGTTAAAACTCATATTATTAGCTCTACCTACAAGGACTAAGGTAATTATATTATTCTGAAAAATAAAGTGGGATATGGTAGCCTAGCAACTTAAACTATTTTTCTAAGCACTTTATATTCTAAAATATTTTCAAGTACAAGTGTAACCCTAAAGTAATTTTTATTTTAATGGTACAATTTCATCCGATTAGAACTTTAACTTTTTTTTTTTTTTGCTCGCAAGATTAGAACTTTAACTTAGACTGTCAAAATGGCGATTAAGCAAACCTTTAACTAAAAATTATCCAAATGGCATCTTATCTGAATGCTTATGTTGCAATCTGTGTTTTATTATTTTGATTTTCCGAGCTTCGGAGTTTGATTCTTCCTCCATTTACTGAGAAATTTGTCTTCTTTGCTCATGAACTTCAGTTCATTCTTCTTTTTTCATTCAATTTCTTTGTTCATGATACTCAAACTGAGGGTCTTTCAACCTCACGCAATAAGAAAATTTTCCTCTGGACCTCTGTAGCCATGATTCTTCTCTTCCGTCTCCACACCTAGTATGAATAAAGCATAAAACAACCAAGAAAAAGAAAAGATGTTTCATTCTTCAATGAGATATATATTTCATAAGGAACTAAAAATTTAATTTTTCTGTTAGTTGAAGCGCAGGGTAAGAAGCCAAAATTAGAGAGATTCCGATACATCTTTTCTCCACAGTGTGTGGACTCCACACAATTGGATTCCCTTGAGGCGAGAAGCCTAATGGAGAACTGTCTGATGCCGCATCCAGATAATGATTTGGGTTTTGCACAAAACCTCAGCAGAATGACGGAAGAAATCGATTTATCTATGTAGGGGAGCCAGACAAACTAGAAGGACGAGTAATAGAGATCTGGACGGTCTAGATTTTATTATTTTTGTTTTTATTTTTTATAATATAATTTTATTGAATAGAAAACTTAAAATAAAGTTTTGAACTATTTTTTTTAAAAAATGATTTTTTCATGTAAAAAAAGAAAAAGAAAAATCTGTACCGTCCAGTGCTCATTCGTAGGGACAAGCTTTGCAAGGAAACGAAATCTCTATGTAGTTGGGCTAATATACTCGCTAAGTGAGCCTACAAAATGAGAAGTGACATTCAAACAGGCCGGTCAACTAAATGGTATTCCCATAGCAATTGGGGTTATGGATTTCAATTTATAGGGGGTAGTATGGGATCCATAATAGGTGAGAAAATCACCCATTTGATCGAATATGCTGCCAATCAATTTTTACCTTATAGACAAGCTCTATAGGGAAACCAAATCCCTATGCTGATGAGATAATATCCTCGCTAAGCGAGCCTGCAAAATTAGAAGTGGCTAGGTTAGACGAATGATTAGAGATTGTAAATCCTTCTACTCAGATTGCCATAAGCATTCCCAAAAATGCCTTCCCAAAAAGAGTTCCAAAACTATGGAACATCATTTCATTTTCAAAACATTTTTCACAAGAGATATCACATAATAGACTATACAATTATGCAATATGCTTCATTTATATCACCGTTTATCCTTACAGTACAGCTGACAGGAGCTCTAGGCTAGCACCATAGTCCAACAGAAACTCACCTATTTAATTGGATTGTCCTAAGCTTACCAGATTTTAAGATATACCCAACTAAAGGTATAAATTAAAGCTTAAGTCTGGATTATGACTCCCCTCCTTGAACACAACTAAAGAGGTGTCATATGTCCCTAAGTCCAATCCCATCCAAAGGAAGCAAGGAAGAAGGGGCTTTAACAAGTACCGTTCACTGTGCACTGAGTAATGACATAAAGAGATCTCATCATACAAATTTCCCCTTACTTCAACTCATCACAAGTGTACCACCATTCTTATGCATCAATGACAAATAATCACAATATTGGCTTGTATATACAAATTTCAAATCACAATTATCGTTCCAAAAAGAATTTATCAAATAATCCATCCTCAATCAACTTTAAGATAACAAATAACACTATCTAAAACATATATTGTTATTTTAAAATGATTTATAATAAATTTATTTTCATTATAACATATAAGTATGCTTAAACAATTTTCAAAATATATAACCATGAGTTTTAATATACACAAGCACGCTTAAATAGTTTCACATCTCATTAATATAATTTTAGTCAAATATACAATTTTAAATCAAGCCCTTCATAGGCACGACAAATCCTAAAACAATTTAACATACATACATACATATGGTTGACAAGTATATAAAAGAATAATTAGGGTTACCTCTACTCCAAGCTTATAGATAATCACACAAAAGTTACTCTATAGTTCTCAATAAGAGTCTACAAGGTCACCAACACAAATATCTATCAATATATTACTCAACCGTTTTATAGTTACATTAAAGATATAATAAGCCTACTATAAGACTAATCTATAACCTTAAAGCTACCCTTTTGCATTCAAGTCTTAACAAAATCTGAGTTATGATTTTATTATACTCATGTATAGACATGTGTATGTGTTTAAAATATATGGTTATAAATTTATGAGGCACAAATAAAGCACTGCACATGTGTGTGTTTTAAAAAGGAGAGACCAATTTTAAATGAATTACAAAACAGACCAGGAGGACACAAGCCATTCAATATATATCAGTATAAAAGAACCAAAATTCAGTCCTAATATGACACAATGAATGAAGAGGAATTGCACTGTTTATACGTTAATATTGTGAAACTTACAGGAGGAAAGAAACGAGGCTGGAATACAAGGAGGTAGCAGTGACAAAATGGGCTCTAGAAGAATAAATGCACACACGCACTTTAGATGACTATAAGGACGATTTAAGAATATTGTACGTACACCTAGTGGACAAGATGGCACAACCGTACATAAGAAAGAGAAAAGGCATAAGTAACATGTTGTTTCATGCGGACGCAAGAGAAAAGGCATCAGTAACATGGAGCTTGATTCGCACGCGGCTTGCATCCTATTCCTTTTTCGTCCACTGCGCTAGGATGCCCTCAAATCAAAACGGTAGGTGTAAAATACTTTGTTTTTTTTTTCTTTTGTAAAATATTATTCACCATCCAATATCATTTTTTAAATATTAATCAGTACTCTAAAATATTTTTTCAAGATGCCAAAATAATTTTAGGATCATGAAAAAATATTTGATATTTTTCACTGGCATTAAAAATATATTTTAAGATATTGACTGAAATTAAAAAATATTTTAGACTAGTACTTAAAAATACTTCATGATCTTTAAAAATTATTTTATGATCTTAAAAAAAAAAATCACCATCTTGTAGTATTTTTTAAGTTATTAATACCTTAAAATATTTTTTCAATACTATTTAGTTCATGTAGTATCTTCTTAGTACCAATCAATACCCTGAAAAAAAATTTCAAAATAGTGACTAGTATTGAGAAGATACTGAATGATATTGAAAAAATATTTCAGGAATAATCTATCACTGAAATAATTAAGCATTTCGAGTTGAAGAATGTCATTGTATTTTTGAAGAACATCTGTATGAATTTCACGAGAAATAATAATATTGGTCCATCAACATGTCGATTTTCTCAAAGTGGAGAGGCATGTTTTAAGTTAGTTTATTTTATAATAAGATTTAATTGATATGGAATTCTTTCGTCAGGACTAAATTGTAATTGATATGAGAACGCGCTTGGAGGTAGCAGTGTAAAAGAGAAGTTATTTGAAGGATAAATTATTCACAAAAAAGTCTTCATATCTTAGCTATACTGCAATGGCCTCTTCATCATCACCATCCTCTGAACCCATATTGAGTTTCGAATACGATGTCTTATTAACTTTCTTCAAAGGTGTTGACGTAGATCGTCCAAGAACCTTTCTTGAGAATCACTTAAGGGAGGCTGGATGGAAAACTTTGGTTGATGACATCGTGAATGATTCTACATGGGGGATGATAGAAAGCTGTAGAATTGTGATGGTGGTAATCACACCAGATTTGGTTAGGTTCCAGATTGAGAGACTGATGAATATATTGTCGCATCCCAAAACAGTGTTGCCTTTCTTCTATGGAGTGAACCTGAATCAGGTGCGTGCGCATGTGCAGTTTGCGCGCTTGTCTGATGGGCGGTTTTCCGAGTTGGATTGGCAACGAAGAGACGACGCTGAGTATTCCTTGCTGTTTGGCTTCACACTGTCAGATGATTTAGGGTACGTAACAACTAATCCTTTTTGGCTCTTTCACTTTATATGATTTTTCCTACAACTCATGAAATTCATAACATCATAATGCTTCAACCAAACAAATAATTCATATCTCTTGATTTATTTATTATTAGGTCCCATTGATACTCCTGTTGAATAAGTACTAATACCGTTAAAATTTCCATTAGTCTCCATATTCGATGAAGCTTTTCCTGAAATAATAGCTCTGCGTGCCCTATTCTCCCCCGCTCTCCAGAACTTACCCATACGAAACAAATTATTTGTGTTGTCAGCTTAACCCATGAATAAATAATTTTGATAACCCTGAGAATACCCTTTTGCCTTTCTTCCCCCATACAATCCTTCACCACTGAATCTTTAGTCACGTACCCATCCACGGACCAGCGACCTCATACCCTTCATTGGGATTAAACTCCAAGCTTACGTCCGAAATTTTTCTGACCAAAATACCCTCTCCTT
Organism: Acacia confusa; assembly: GCA_037074495.1. Classification (NCBI taxonomy): domain Eukaryota; kingdom Viridiplantae; phylum Streptophyta; class Magnoliopsida; order Fabales; family Fabaceae; genus Acacia; species Acacia confusa. The sequence goes on along the minus strand of CM073504.1, from coordinate 4,905,866 downwards.
TTCAGTCTCTATATGGAAATACAAGCTGTGTCTTCTCCCTCCTCCATTGGTGTTTGTTATAGCTCTCTTCTACATCTGCCATTGTATTATCACTCCTCCATCTCTGGCCACTACCTTCTCCTGTATCTCCAAAGTGAGACATAATTCTGTTACTAATCATGAAAAAATCCATCGAAACTATTTTAGTAATGAATTTTGCAACCACAAAAAATCATTTTTATCGAAATTGTTTATATGCCTGTATGGGTTCTAAGTTCTAACAAAAGATATGAGTGAAACTGTTTCTTTGTGAGAATATGAGTTTTGGTAAATCAAATAATATAGAAATTGGACATTTCTTATATATACATGTGAATAATCTTTTTTTCGTAACATCCATGTTCCTCCATTAATTTTAATATAATTCTAACTTGCCCCCAGTGACGAAGAAGCTGTCAATGATTTCATTTCGAAATCCATATCACAAGTAGGGGTACAACTTCGTGTGAAAAAATTGCTTCATCAATTGCGCTGGGTGTTAGACCGTCATCCGACGAAAACAACTATAGTCGGAATTTTTGGGGTTGGAGGTATTGGTAAAACTACCATCGTTAGAACTCTTTATGATAAAATTGGTTGCCATTCTGATTGCAGAAGTTTTCTTGCTAATATCAAGGATGTATGGGAGACTAATAAGGAAGGACCTTATAGAAGAGCCTTAATTGTACTCGATGATCAAAATCAAGAAGGCCAACTGGCTGAACTGTGTGAAAATAGAGAGAAGTTTGGTAAAGGGAGTTTGATTTTCGTAACAACAACAAATAAGGGTTTAATCAATCGGTTTGCTGACATATCATATGAAGTGGGAAAGTTAGACGGCAGGGAATCTCTTGAGCTTTTTAGTTGGCATGCATTTAAAAACTTTAGTCCAAGAAATGACTTCGTAAATCTTTCTAGGAAAGTAATTACTTTTTGTGAAGGGCTACCCTTGATTCTTGAAGTTATAGGCTCCCATTTGCGTAATAAGACGAATTTAGAGTGGGAAAAAGTTCTAAATAAATTAAAAAAAGTTCCACGTTCTAAAATAAAACAACTGCTTCAAATAAGCTTTGACTTTTTAGCTCATTCAGAAAAGAAATTATTTTGTGACATAGCACGCTTTCACGTGGGCCAGAGAAAAAGTTATGTTATAGATTTGTTTAAGGGCTCAAGATTCCCCATAGAAATGGGAATGCAAGTACTTATTGAGCATAGCCTTGTAAAGGTTGTCAATGACAAAATTCATGTGCATGATTTGCTACAAGAAATAGGGAGGAAAATTGAAAAAGATAAGCAGAATTTCACATATATCTATGATGTATTTTTAAGCTTTAGAGGTGAGGATACGCGCAAGTCATTTACTACGCATCTTTATACTACTTTGAAGAGAGTAGGAATCAAGGTCTTCATGGATGAAGAAGGGATTGTGAGGGGAGAAAACATTTCAGGTTCATTACTACATGCAATTGAAAGTTCTAGAATTTCAATCATCATATTCTCACAAAATTATGCAGGCTCTAGTTGGTGCTTGCAAGAATTAGAGAAAATCATGCAGTGTTACAAAGAAACTTATCAAGAGGTTTTTCCTATATTCTATGATGTGCAACCATCTGAGGTTCGCAAACAACAAAATGCCTTTGGAAAAACATGGGAAAAGCTTATAACGACATTCCCATTCAACAAGGACCGGAAGCAAGTCCTTATTGAAGCTGCCAACTTATCAGGATGGGATATGCAAAACTATAGGTATTAGTATTTTCTTTTATTATTATTTGAAATGGTCAAATTTATTAATTTTGTTTTTCTGTTTGAGTTGAATTTCTTAATTTTTTTTAACATGGGTAGATTTATGATTAAGCTACTTTTACATGCTTACCTTCCTATAATTAATGACTAAAGGAACATTAAAAAAACCAGAGAGAACTACCTTGCACAATTACATTACATTAAGATTTTTCATTTTGAGATTTTCTTAGTGAATATGGTAGAAAGGGGGGTAGCAAGAAATAGGTGAAAATATATCCTAGCATTTAGACTACAATTGGTTAGAATACATTAAAGTAAAAAGTTATCTTGATATGTTTCATAAACAAAAATCTTAGTATATATCCTATACATGTGTAGCTTGAGATTACTAAAGAATAGTAGAAAAACAAATGTATATAACTAAGCCACCAAAAACAAGTTTAGGCGATAAGAATGATGCAAGGTGAGTTTTCAATTAACAAAGCTATCTGATGGTAGTTCAAGATAATAAAAACAAGGTAATTAAGGTGTAAGTAAAGGTTGAGGATCTCACAAAACCCCCCAGTGCAACAAAGAATTGTATTTAACAAAGATAGCATATGACGGTCAAACGTAAACTAAGGTAGCATATTATGTGAACACTAGTTTAATGCTTATTAAATGCATAAAATTGTGATAGTTGATAAAAAGTTATGTTTTCCCCATTTTTCCTATCAATAAAGAAAGACATAGGCACACAACTTACTATTATTTATCACGTATATATAATCAATGGGTGTTGATAACATTGTTCATAAATAAATGGGAAAATCTATAACTTTTGTTTAATCAATATAAAGCATTTAACGTTGTTGATTTTGTCACATATAAAATGTGTCTATATCTTATTTACACTGAAAATTAAAAAGTTGTGTATAAATGCATAGATAAGGAAAGTAAATTCCATGTATGCATAGGGATCTATGGTATATAGCTAAGCATATAATGTACTATATGCATCTCACGTGCTCAAGTTTTCTATAACTAGGTCATAGTTGCTGAGCTGATACTCTGTTTACCTGGAAAGAAATAATAAATGATTATCTAATCAATGATACTCACCAAACAGAGAAAGAAAGATGAAACTAGCAGCAAAAATTGGTCCTTATTCTACCGTGATATTCAATTACCTGTTTTGGCTAATTCCACACTTCTATTATGTCATTGTGTTGCTTTTATGGGTGTCTTAATAGAATTCTAGTTAACTAATTTCTTCTTGTCTCCAGAACTGAGGCTGAGTTACTTGACGATGTTGTTAAAACTATCACAATGAGGCTAGACAACAAATATATGTTTGTTGCTGACCATCCAGTGGGTTTGGAGTCTCGCGTGCATGATATCATTGAATTTCTAAGTAGTGAATCAAATGAGATCATCATAATAGGTATTTGGGGGATGGGAGGGATGGGTAAAACAACGATGGCTAAAGCTATTTACAATGAAATGGGCCAAAGTTTTGTGGGAAAGAGTTTTGTTGCAAATATTAGGGAAGTGTGGAAGCAAGACAACAGTCAAGTATATTTGCAAGAACTACTTCTTTCTAGCATATTATTAGAAAAAGGAAGGATCAAGCTGCCAAATGCAGGAACGAGAGAATCTCTAATCAAGGAAATTCTCTGTCAAAAAAGAGTATTTCTTGTATTTGATGATGTGAGTAATGAAGACCAACTCAAAGTTTTGTGTGGGAGTCGTGAATGGTTTGGTCAAGGCAGCAGAATAATTATCACTACTAGAAATAAACGTCTACTCCAGATCCTTCAAGTGGATGAAATATTTAGTGCTAGAGGAATGGATGGTAATGAATCCATTGAGCTTTTCAGTTGGCATGCGTTTAAACAAGCGCTTCCTTTAAAAAACTTCATTGAACTTTCAGGAAGGGTAGTGTTATACTGTAGAGGGCTACCACTAGCTCTTGAAGTTCTTGGCTCATATTTGTTTGATAGGGAAGTGCCTTATTGGGAAAGTGTTTTGAATAGGTTGAAACAAATTCCAAATAATAAAATCAATGAAATTCTAAAAATAAGTTATGATGGTTTGAGTGACAAAATGGACCAAGAGCTATTCTTAGATATATGTTGTTTTTTTATTTGGAAGGATAGAAGCTATGCTACACAAATATTAGATGGTTGTGGACTTCATGCAGAAATTGGGATTACTCATCTAATTGAGCGAAGCCTTGTAAAAGTTGTAAAATTTGGAAATAAAAATGTACTTGATATGCATGACTTACTTCGTGATATGGGAAGAGAAATCATTCGAGAGCAATCACCAGAGGAACCAGAGAAGCGTACAAGATTATGGATTAAGGATGACGTGTTGAGTGTGTTAGAAAACAACAGTGTAAGAATTCTATTGATTAACTCCATTGCACAATTCTCTCATTTACTAACTTTCTTGAATTTAAATCTTAATACTTTTTTCTTCATTATGCATTATGCATTCCTTGAGTTTTCTTTATTATGCACCATGCACTCCTTGAATTACTGACTGTTTGTTATATTTTTTTCCTCCTCTTTTCCTATTTCATAGGGAACAATAGCTATCAAGGGATTGTCTTTAAACATGCAAAGAAACAATTCAGTACCCTTGAGTACCAATGCATTTGAGAAGATAAAGAGGCTTCGTTTACTCAACTTTAATAATGTACAACTTAATGGAGACTATGCTTATCTGTCAAAAGAATTGAGATGGCTTTGTTGGCATAGGTTTCTCTTAGAAAACTTGCCAACAAACTTCAATTTAGAAAAGGCAGTTGTCATTGACTTAAGGTGGAGTAATCTCACAAAAGTATGGGAGAAAAGCCAGGTATTTACAACAAGATTTTTGTTATTTTATTGTTTTATTTATTATGATGTGTATTTTGAGATAATCTCTTTGTATAGGTTTTGGAATTGTTGAAGATTCTCAATTTGAGTCATTCTCATTACCTAACAGAAACACCCAACTTTTCAAAATTTTCATATCTTGAGAAGTTGATACTTAAAGATTGTCCACGTTTGTCTATGATTCACCCTTCTATTGGAAATCTTAGACATCTTATTTTGTTAAATTTAAAATATTGCAATGGCCTGGATCATCTCCCAAGAAGTATATATGACTTGAAATCTTTGAGAACACTTAATCTTTTTGGTTGTTCCAAGATTGAAAGGTTGGATGAAGAAATTGAGAAAATGACATCTTTAACGACTTTGGTGGCAAGTCAAACAGCTATAACACAAGTACCCACCTCATTAGTGAGAATGAGGAACATTAAATATGTTTCTTTATGTGGTCATGAAGGATTGTCACGTGATGTTCTTCCATCTCTTATTTTGTCATGTATGCCCCCAACAAATCCTTCAAGGTCATTATTTCAAGCATTTGGAATCATGCCATCAATAATCAAGTGTCTTTCACATCCTTTGTTTGCCAAAAGTGGTGAAATATTCAGAAAAATATCAAGAACATCTCAATTTTTGTGTAAAAAGACTCCAACATTGACTGATTTTAACGAGGAAGTTCATAAGGAATGGTCAAAAAAATTAATGAGACCTATTATTGTTGGCGAGTTCAACCAAGTTATTGATGCACTTTTAAAGAGTATTTCCCAGGTTTTTCTCTTTATCTCTCTACTACCACAAATGCATATAGTTTGTTTGGGTTTTGGTAGAATTCCTTGATCATATATATTTAACTTACCCTATGTTTGGATTGAGAAAAAAATGAGGGGGAAAGAATACTGGAAAGAAAAATTTCCAAAAACGGTAAAGATTACTGTTTTTGGAAGTTTTCCCTCCTAATACTCCCTCCCTCTATTTGTTTTTTAAAAAAATTTCTCTTCATCCAAACATAGTGAAATACTTAGTTTGTACTTTTATTAATATGACGACGTGTGCATGCGCGTGGAGCAACGTGTATTTATAATAATGTAAGTGACTAAGTGCATGTATAAATGCTTAATAATATATATTAATTATGAATTATTTAGAAAGTGTCAATTATGCTTAAAATAGTGTCATATGTGTAATATGTAAATAGAGCATAAGGATACATGAAATTCTGAATAGCTTATACATGCTTTGTAAGTCTTTGAATCATACTACACTACATATTTAAATATTAGCGTGTAATGTATTTGACTTCAAGTGAAAATGTTTTCCTGCAATTAATTTTGAAATAAATCTACCCTAATCATTTAATATCCAAATCTCGCTCTCAATTATTTTGAGTTAGTCAATCAAGGCATTCAAGGATATTTTAATTAGCTGTTAAAATATACATATTTAAGAGTGAGTACTAATAACATTTGTATTTAGATGTCCATTTAAGTAAATATTGTCTATATGGTTAATTAGGTTCTTCTTTGTTATGTATATAATTTAGGGATGCAGGGAAAGAGGGTTTGGAGTTAATTCTCTTCCTGGAGACAATTATCCCCATTGGCGAAATTTCAAAGGAGAAGGATCTTCAATATTTTTTGAAGTTCCTCAAATTATGGGCAAAAGCTTGAAAGGATTGATTGTGTGCATAATCTATTTGTCTTCTCAAGACAACATGACATCTGTATATCCTATTGGTGTCTTGGTATTGAACCATACAAAGAATACCATAAAATTCTACCAGAAACATGCAAGAATTGCTTCAAATGATGAAGATAATTGGCAAGACATTATTTATAATTTGGAGCCTAGTAACAGAGTGGAACTTATAGTCACTTCTACATGTGAATTGAGAGTGAAAAACACACTTGTCTATTTGGTATATGATGAAGATGTTAGCAACAGAATCATGTTCTGAATGTGTTCAAGTGCATATTTGTATAGAGATAATGTTATTCAAGTAGTCTCTTGAGTGAAAACAACCTTTACTACATTGCATGTTCAAATCTATATTTGTCAATTGAGTTTATTTTTTAATCACTATTTTTTATTTGTGTGTGAGACTTGCAATGTCAAATGATTTGTGTGTGACAGAGAGACAAGACGGTCTTCAATGATTATGTCTAAGACAGAGCTATTATCTCTGTTTCTTTATAATAAAAAACAGATGAGTGATTAAACAAAGCATCATTTGACTTTGTAGAAAGAGCAATTATTTTTGTCTCGCTTCACTTGCTGCATTCTTATATATACAATGTATATGCCTAAGCCATTATTGTTAGGAAGATCAAGTGTTGTCCACGAAAACTATACCAAGACAAGAACCAAGAAAAACAAATGGACAAGGAAAACGATAGTAGTTACTTATACTATGCAAAGTGTAAGTTCAACTAGATTCCTCTCACTTCAACAAATTTGCAATGGTAAACATCAATGTGCAAATAAGGAAAGCAGAGATAGTGAAGCACCAAGTCATAGTTGAAGGCCAAATCATTCATATTATTCCCATGAATCCAAACAAGAAATGATGCTTGTAAGAACCGGCTGAACCCAAGAGGGGGTGAATTGGGTAAATGATAAAAATTTAGGACCTTTGATAATCTTTTTGTAATTTAGTAAAATCAGTTTGTATAACAGTAAAAAGTTATAAAGCTATAAACAGTCATTCAAACATGTATGCTGGAAATGTAGGAGATTAAGGAAGAGAATGTGCAAACTGAGATTTATATTGGTCCGGCCCAACCCTTGACCTACGTCCAGTCCTCAAGTTCCACTTGATATTTTCAATCCACTATCCTTTTGTTCAATCCGAGTACAAGAGAAGCCTTTACAAACCCACAAGTTCACCCAGGCATTTGTGAAGCCAAATCTCTCACCGAGACACTCCCCTTTACTCAATGTAAGGTTACAATCTGTTTCCCTCTCAAGATCACCCAATCTTAGTAACTCTCAGATAAACAGATAGAATGTTTATAATGACTCTTCTCTCTCAGAAGTGAATAAGATAAAGACTGAAGTGCATTACAAATAATTTTACTCTCTCTATGATAAACTATGTAAGCATTGAAAAACAGAGTGTGTATAAACTTTGGATTCAGAATTTGGGCATTTTGACAGTGCAAACTCTTGCCATAATCTTTCTTCGTTTTGAATGGGACTCTTCTTATAGATGAAGATCATTTGACCGTTAAAAATATGACTGTTGTGAATAGTAGTTGGAGATCAGTTGGAACTAGCCGTTAGAGTTTCGTTTTCTGAACCAGCTGTGACATAAACATTTACTTTACCCTTGATCTTCAATTTAACACCCTTTAATCATCTGAAACATGTACACAAATAATATAAATAATGATAAGAAGTATTATAAATCATTTGGGTAATCATCTGGATGTTCTTGATGAGAAACGAGATTTTCGACACGGTGATTTTCTGAAGTAGAGATGTAAACTCGAGTTTGCATTTGAAAACTCCAGTTTTGAGGTTGTTGGGTTACTCCAGGTTCCTCTCTGTTTGATCAAAACTCGAGTTTTTGTCTCATAAACTCGAGTTTTGAAGATAATCCGATGTTGGCTGCTCTCTGTCTGAGCTAAAGTCGAGCTTGATATTTGTAAACTCGAGTTTTCAAGTTGTTATGTCCTTGGTTTCTCTCTTCCTTGATATAGCTCCAAATTTAGCAACTACTTATCCCCATATAGCTCTTTGAATCTTCTTTCCAATGCAAAAATAATCAGCTCAAAACTCGTTATATTTTGTCCATTATGATCCGATGAATGAAGGTCATTCTTGACCAGCGTTTTTGCAATGTCCTGAACTAACTATCAACTTTTGAAGGTCATATCTCCTTGATCTGAACTCCATTTGGGTTAGTTCAAGTCTTGATGGAAAGCCTTTTGAGTCTACTTTCATATGCCACCGATTTCAACTCGATTGGATTTGTAGTTTGTGATATACACTTAAAACATTGAAGCTTGGTTTACTATGTGGCGTGAATTTCACTGTCAACTTCCACAATTCATAGATCTCTCTAAAAACCTTTTTAGGCTTTAAACTTTGTCATAATGTTGTATTGGAAGTCTAGTTTCATCCAAAATTGGTTTCACCTCAATCCGATATCTAGTTTAGGAGATATCATCAAATTACCATACCTCACCCAAGCTGAATGTGAAACAGAGGTGAACAGAGGAGCTGAAAGCACGACAAACTCAAGTTTTGAATGGCTAACTCGAGTTTAGCTGGTCCAGAGACGTCAGAGGTGCCGAAAACATTGCTAACTCGAGTCATTAAGTGAGTAACTCGAGTTTTGACTCCCAAACTCGAGTTTTGTGTCCTTAACTCATGTTTTCTTGTATTCCAGAGGCAAAACACTTTACTAAGGTAGTAAACTCGAGTTGAGACCTTGGGACTCTAGTTTGCTCATCCATAACCTTATATTTGCTTTATTTAAACTCTGAATTGAGCTATTCCAACTTCCATTTGATCTTGGAGCCTTCTATTATCAATCTAAGAACTTGAATAATGATATTTCATTCAACAAGTTCTTTCTTCTTCAATCTCTCCTCTTCTTCTTGATTATCCCCAAAATCCTTTGATAACTTATTGCTTCTTTGCAAATTCTTCTTTTTGTCTTCTCACCTTTTAATCACTCTCCATAATTATATTTGAATTGATCTTGAATATTGATATTCTCATTTTATTTGGCAAGATCTTCTCTTTGTTTCTTCTCTTCACTTGGTCATTCTCCACAACTCTATTCTTTCTTTCTTCTCTTTTCTTAAACATTCTCTACAGTTATATTTGAACTGATCTACATTAAATGTAGCAATTAGTTAATGTATATGATATAAACTTTTTGCTCTTGATATTGATATGTATATTTGTCATCATCAAAACTAAGCATATATAACAATGCTTTTTGCATCTTATTGGCAATCATAGGCCTTTTCTTATGTAACACAACAACAATTGAAGAAATAGAGAAGGAAAGTGTAGAACAAGCCACCACAAAATAAATAAAAAATTGTGAAGCTTAGTTCGTAATCTTTATGTGGTGGTGATGCAAAAAGAGTCATAGGCATCGTAAGATTAACTTGTTGGACTGATATTTTGGGAGAAACAGAGGAATTTGGAGGAGTAACTGCGCATAGCCAAAATTCTTAGTGACAAACGTGGATGAGGAGAATTTATAGGAGTGGTTAGAATTGATTATGGTAGAAACATTAAGATCTTGAGTTTGCTCTACATGTACGCCAACACACTCAAATTCCTCCAACTTAGATCCCGTACTTACAAATGCTTCCAAGAATAACTAAACAGACGTATATAATAGTGATGACAATATATACTTCTAAATTGATAGATAAAAATAGTACTATCTCATATAAAAATAACTAGTCTAACATACATAAGAAGGATAAAGAACAAATACTACCTCAATTTTACAGGAGCTAATAAAAGACTAAAGGTTAGAGCTAATTTGGATAGAAAGAAAAGTAAGGGGAAAATATGGGGAAGGAAATACTAGGTTTGAAATTTTCTGTAAGTAGTAAAACATATTTACTACTATGTGAGTTTTTTCTCTTAGTTTTCTTTCCCCCTCTCATTTTCTCTCTATTATAGCACGGGGTAAAATTTCAATGACAATGTGTGACCATTTCTTATCATGATTGATAAACATGCATGTAAAAACTTTACCTTGGATTCCATGGAATCAACTAGAGTATATGAATGAAATGATTTAGGCAGAGTGAATGATCAGAAGGAAGATTTGGCTAAAGAGAGATGGTTGTGCTAGCAAATATCTGAAAGGATCAGATTTGATAATGAGACTTGAGAGTTTGAATCTCCATTGCAGACTTTTGACTCTTCTCTTTTTGCAGGCCTTTGTTTCAAAGTCCTTTGCTTTATCCCAAAATAGATAGAAACGAGAATGGAGAGAAATCCAAACAGTGACATACATCTCTTTTTTCTCTTGTCACTTCATAACAAATATGCTTCAAAGAATCCTAGCTGTAGCATTATTAAGTATCAGTATCTTAATTTGTTAAATAAATTAAAATAATAATTGGTAAATATATAGAAAGACAAAATTAGTAGCTATGGTAAAATAGACAACAACAATTTACACCGCATACGTTAATGCATATATGGATGATAATTGATAAAGTTGCAAGTTGTATAAAGTTAGGATGAATATATTTGTTGGTCTTTGTTTTTAAGTCTTGACTTGATTTATGATTTATGAGCCACCTAAGGTAGCCCCAAATGACTAAATTCAACAAATTTTCATTATCCTTATCTAAATTTAAGGTCAGGGATTGAAGTGCCTAATTTTATCATCCATTGTATGCATCGCAAGCAATAAAAGCATCACAAATAATTAGCCAAATTATGAAAATACAGAAAATTAAAAAAAAAGACAAACTAAAGAAAGTGTTAGTTCTCTATGTGTTTTGATGATAACTGCAAATGTAAACCTAAGTTGAAGTTTGTCTTTGCAAAGTAGAAAAACTTACTGTCAAAGATAAACTTGAGTTTTGGTTAGAAAACTTAAGTTTGGACTTGACAGAGAGCAGCTCAATTTTTTGTAAACCTAGACAAACTCGAGTTAAGCGTTGAAAACTCAAGTCAAAGCAAACCAGAGTTTAGTTTAATGAACTCTAGTTTTGACAAATCAGAGAAATCTAAGTTTTCCAAGCTTTGTTGGAAACTCGAGTTTGTGTTTTGTAAACTCAATTTTAAAATACACAGAGAGCTATGCTCCATTCTAAGTTTAAGAAAACTTGAGTTAAGTTTTTGAAAACTCCAATTTGCATTTGTCAAAGTATTTGACAAAGTTTTCTCTTCTGAGGAAACTCAAGTTTAGTTTTTACTTACTCAAGTTTAGGACTCATAGAGAACAATTATATATTTCTAAAGTTTTGAAAATTCCAGTTTTCTATTGCAAATTCCAATTTGATCCATACAGAGAGTTTTCCAGTTTTCCTCAATTTTTGTGGAAACTCGAGTTAGACTCTGCAAATTCAAGTTTATGTCATACAGAGAGCTTCACTCTATTTGAACTTTTTGAAAACTCTAGTTTGAAATGAAAACTCCAGTTTTGAGCTTTTGGACTTAAAGTATGCTTTCACTATAAATGTCAAAAACTCGAGTTAGTCACTTAATGACTCGAGTTTTGCCCTTACTCAAAACTTGTCTCAAAGATCAAATCGTGACGTTCTTCTCTGGATGAAGAAAACTCGAGTTAGATTTATAAAACTTGAGTTTAGGCTATTGAAGTAAAATACAAACTCCAGTCTAGATGGACTAACTCGAGTTTGTATCGTAGAATTTAAAACTCAAACTACACGAATCTGTGTAATCTTTGTATTTGATCTATATACTTCTTATCTTCACTCATTACTATTCCTAGCTATGTTTAACCAGTTTGTTAGTGAGTTTTAGATGATTTAAAGAATATTAAAATGGAGATTCAATCGAAAGCAAAAACCATGTTAGAACATTTATTGTATAGTATAGATAACTTGCAATCTTCTGGACAATCATTCTTTGCACGATTCAAATGGACTACTGCCTCCTTTCCTTAACTAGCTTTTGCTATTCCAACAGATTAATCTTAAGGGAAGTCAACCATAAAACTTTGAGCACCTAGATTAATTAAAGAGTGGAGAGAGAAGAAGACTAAGACTTGTGCTAATCCTTCCTTAATGCCTACAATGGTTAGATTGAAGATTACAATGGTCATTTAACTCTCCCTTGATATATATAGAGCTGCATTCAAGTCTTCTCAACAACCAAGAAACTGAAAATGAACTGCATTCAAGTTTACCAACTACTCTTTCAGTTTTCACTTGTAAAGTATCTTATGATACATTGTACTTCAGTGTTTATTATTATCCACTCTTAGAGAAAGTTCATTGATTGAAATAAATTATTGTAAAGAATCTCCAATCATGGGACTTGGAGATTGAGATTATCATATTACAACTTGTAAGGGGAAGTATATTACAGTGAGAGGATAACTTTCGAGTACAGAGTGTGTAATTGATATTGTGTGTTAGTAAAAAACCCATAGAGTTTGGGAACTGGATGTAGATCAAGGATTTGGACCGAACCAGTATAAATTTCTCTGTGTCAAGCTTCTCTTAACTCTCCTCTATTCACCTCTATTTTACTTCTATAAAACAAAGTAATTTAAAAAAGTTTTAAAATCCCCAATTCACCCCCTCTTGGTGATTTGCTCTATTTACATAAAGTATGTATACCTCTTCCATAGCAAATGCTTTACTTTAGATCTTCAAATTAGAAATATTTTAAATGAAGAAAACATTGGCATTATGCATTTAGTAGTGTGTTAGTCTCAAAACATAGATGAGAAATAATAAATGTAGCAACACATCGATCCCTATGCCTCTCTGAGGTGAGTCGATCTTTGTAGCTTCAATATCCACCCATTCAATCATATTATGCTTGAATGTTCATGGATAATATATGCAAATTTGGGCTAGCTGGTTATGTATAAATCAAAGCAAGATTAGAGTTTGTTTATATTGTCATAACCACACACACACATATATCAACATAGAGATGTATCAAAAGAGAACACATTCAAGAAAAGTAAAATGTGAAAAGATTGTGTAGTTTGTTCTTTTTGCTTCTAATCAATCTTGATCTTCATTATATTAGTGCTTAAGCATATTCCATGTGATCAAACAAGGATTAATACACAAGTAGAAAAAAACACTTTTGTGTCATAAGCATTAAATGCAAAGAATTTTCAAACACTAAGCATTCTCTCTGCTCCAATGGCTAATTCCTTAAACATAAAGAATGTTCAGAAAATTGCAATGGCTTTAACATTGACCAAGAAACACTCCAACGTATACCTCTAGCAAGGGAACAATCATTAATTCATTCGACCTATAAGTACCCAAAGCGTTGAAGACGAAGCAACAACCTTCTGCAAAAAAACTTACTATTATAAATATTGCAAAGTATTAAGCGCTTAAATTCAAGTTTGTACTTCAATGATTATTTATATACTCTTGTGAGAGATATTTGCTAATTTATTTCATTGTCTGAGAGATTTAAGATTGTGGAATATTGAGTAGGTGCTAAATTGCAAGGGGGAGTGAGAGTTCTTTGAGAAAGAACTAAGATTGTACTGGGCAGTGGCAGAGCCATAGTAACGCCCATGACTGCACATGCAGATAGAAGATTTTAGGGTTTTGTTTAAAATAAATGAAAACAAAACGAAATTGTGTGCCTATGTTGTTGATAAAGGAAATAGCTAACAGGAGATTGAACACTATCAGGATTTCGAGGGAAAGATCAGCACCTATAGATCTCTCAATTAGTTGGTGTGGTATGGGAAGCATGTTCTGCTTTAAAAAAGACTCCACCATCAAATATTACAGAAATGCCAAACATAATGAAATGCCACATGTTGATCAACACAATGGGACTTTGGGTTCGATTAGCTCACAACATAAACATAGACCATATGCAATGCCAGATATCTACTATGGGAACTTTGATTTCATTCGGTCCTTTCATTCCCAACTTACAGAAATCATAGAAAATCAAAGATGATAAGGGAATGAATAAGCTACCTAAATTGAAATCCCAAGTTACTTATAGGTTCACATTCTTCTTCCCTTCTCCGGCGACCTTGTGCTCTCTTCCTCTATCTTCCTCTGTCTCATTTTCTTCATCTCTATTCTGTGAAGGCCGGAGGAAATGGATGAGAAATAGGGAGTATGGGTTCTGGCCAAATTGATCTCTTCCTCCAACTTCCTCCCTTCCTTCCAACTCTCTTGCTCGATCAAAATTTAAGGGAGTTCAAGTCGGCTGAAACAAGGAGGGAACAATTAACCTCCAACTAATGACATATTTACTACCATGCCATTTAGTTCTTTTTCAACTATTTGGTTAGTGATCTTGTTAGGTTTCTTCCTTCCTCTTTTCCCTTAGTTTAAACTGAAATTGAAGACCCAATAGGTGTTTAATGAACTCCTACTTTATTCAATTTTCACATATCCATATAAGATTTAATTATAGCATCATTCTATTTTATTATGACATGTGACACATGACCAACCAAAAAGGAAATATTTAAGTTTTTTTAAGTTTTTTTTAAATAAATGAAAAGCAGCAATTGATGCGTTATTTTCTAAACTTAATTTAAGTTTGTCTAAATGTCGTGGTCAAGGTTATGATGGTGCTAGTAATATACAAGGTGAATTCAAAGGGCTTAAGAGTTTGATTTTGTTTTTTTAATGTATTTAGAAATTTCTGTAAAAAAAAATTCAGGGGCACTACCTCCAAACCTCTAAATCCCCCACTAATTATGCAGACACAAATAAAATATCCTAGCTCTACCATTGCTAGTGATGACTGAACTCTGAAATTATATTATTGCAAATCCCTCGACATTTAAAATTGAGATAGTATTTTAGGTGGTGCTTCCTATTCAATTGCACCACAGCCACATGACAATCAATTAGAGGATTACCCCGCCGCTCTGACAACTATGATTCTTTAGGCTTCGTTTGGGAGTTTGGAGGAGAAGGAAATGAAAGAGATATAGGGAGTTTGGAGGGGAAGAGAAGGAAGGGAAATGGAAGATATTTTCTCCTCTTGTTTGGGAGTTAAAAAAATAGTAAGGGAGGAAGATAGAGGATTAATGAGTTATTTTTACTATTTTATCCTTTTATTTAAAAATTAATATAATTATTATACTTTACAAATAAATTTAAATTTAAATTTTCTAAAAAAAGTTATTTACGTAATTTTTATATTCAAAAAATATTTTCTCTCTCTAAAAATATTTTCCCATAAAAAAGTATTTTCTCTCTCTCTCTAAAAATATTTTCCACTACAAAAGTATTTTCTCTCTCTAAAAATATTTTCTCCTACAAAAGTATTTTCTCTCTCTAAAAATATTTTCCACTATAAAAGTATTTGCTCTCTCAACAAATATTTTCCCCTACAAAAGTATTTTCTCTCTCTAAAAAGTATTTTACCCTCTAAAAAATATTAACTCTCTCAAAATATTTTCCCCTATAAGAGTATTTTCTCTCTCTAAAAATATGTTCCCATCTAAAAAGCATTTTCTTTCTCTAGAAACTATTTTCTTCTAAAAAAGTATTTCTCTTTCTAAAAAGTATTTTCTCTCTCTAAAAATTTGTTCCCCTCTAAAAAGTATTTTCTCTCTCTAAAAATATGTTCCCATCTAAAAAAGCATGTTCTCTCTCTAAAAGTAGTTTCTCTCTCTAGAAAATATTTTCTCCTAAAAAAGTATTTCTCTTTCTAAAAAGTATTTTCTCTCTCTAAAAAGTATTTTCTCTCTCTAGAAAATATTTTCTCCTAAAAAAGTATTTCTCTTTCTAAAAAGTATTTTCTCTCTCTAAAAAGTATTTTACGTGTGCATTCCAAGAATAGAAAAGAAATCAGAAATAACGAGAGTGCTTTATTTAAACGAGGGTAAAGAAATAATTAATCCATGTTCCTTCTTTAAACCCCCCATATTGGGAGAACTTCATTTTTGTGAAGAAGGGGGGTTTTGGAGGTGTTATGGATATATTATAAATGGGCCCAGCCCAATGATTAAAAAGCCCAGTTAAATGGCTCCAGTCATAATCCTAACCACCTCCTTGAATTAAGGATCAGTTATCAAGATAGTGGTTAAGATCATAACCACCCAGATGATAAGGGGATATTATCTAAAGGGATATCTTAATATCTTTTAAATAATAAAGATAACAAAGCCCATTAGAAGAGGGCCCCAAGTAAGTCTATAAATAGGGAATAAACCCTCACAAGGTACACAGTTTCTAACCCTAACTTTTCAATTCACACAGAGCACACACCCCACTCCCTATAGCTATAACTAGCCTACGGTTTACTTTCGAACTACATGAACTTTGATACCTAATTGTGGTACGTAGGAGCCTGGGATCTCACCCCAGGCCAAGTCCAACACCTCTTGTGTTCTATACCAGAACATTGGCGCCGACCGTGGGGACTATAAAGTCCTATTCCCATGACCAACGATGGCCAACACCAGAAGCAAAACCTATACACTTACACACGAGCAGAATCAAGAACGAGGTACTAATGAGAATCAACAGCAGGAAGATGTTCGAGGAAACAATCAGGAACGAATAAAGGAACCACCGAACACGAACCCTCCCCGTGAGGATGGACGAGCAGAGCAAACTCTGGAAAACGCCAATCAGGCCAATTCCTCACCAGAATTCCAGATTGACAACTCGGATATACGACTACTACATAACATCGCTGGCTCAATGCTGAAACGAATCGAAAACGTGGAAGAATGCGACAATCTCTAGAATCAAAAGATTGATCGCATGGCCAAGATGATGAATCAAATCCTCAAGCAATTGCAGGACCTTCCTCAAGAAGAACGTCGAGATGATCAACACAATGAAAAGGGAGACACTAATCAACAAAACGTTGATCCACCCCGGCTTAACCAGCTCGAGCAAGGCCGAGTAGCCTCAACTAAAAGTTCTGAGCAAAACAATCTTCGGGATATGAATCGAGATGATCAAACACGAGCAACTTAGAAAAACAGCCACGCCTCGGATAATCATGAAATCCGGCCAGAGGAGTCTGGAAAGCATAAGATGTGGTATGGCGACGGAGGGCAGAATAATAGCCCATTCTCGAACGAGATCACGGAAGCTGAATAACCAAGAAAATTCAACACGTCTAATCTCCCCAAGTATGATGGAAGCCAGGATCCCCAAACGCACCTGAATACCTTCGATACTGAAATGCTAGTTCGAGGATTTAAAGGACTGATCATATCTCGGTTGTTCACCTCAACATTGTGAGGGGCTGCACAAGTCTGGTTCCGGACTCTACCTCCGAAATCCATTACCGACTTCAACGACCTGAGTGAAAAATTCCTGCTTAACTTTGTAACAAGCAAAAAGCAGCCCAGGTCGGTCTACACGCTAGACAGAATCAAGCAGCAACCCAGTGAAACTCTTCAGAAATACTTGGATCACTTCAAAGCGGCCGCCTTACAAATACAAGGATTAACAGAGAGTGTCCACATGTATTTGCTCATCTCCGGCCTGGACAACGAATCCAGAATGGGAAGGTCGGTCTTATCCGGTGAAATCAAAACTCTAGAGGAATTCCATTGGCGAGCTAAGAAATATCTGGATATCGAATAGATGCAGATAGCCAATGTGCCAGGAAAAGAGAGACAGAATAGTCCACCTCCAAAAGGAAGGGATTAGGCATCAAAAGATCGATCCAGGAACTCGGATCATAAAACACGAGGAGGAAGGTACGAGGGAAAGTACGAAATGTATACTCCTTTAAATGTCTCGCGCGCTCAACTTTGGAGAGAGGTGGTACTGATTGAGATGAAAAAGGTAGACCGACCACGTCCACTATATAATAGAGGCAAACTGGATCGATCTCGGTTTTGCGATTTCCATAATGGACCCGGGCACACAACAGATGAATGTTGGGACCTTAGAGATGCTGTAGAAAAATTCGTCCGAGATGGAAAGTTGCGACAATATGTCATCAAAACACAAGGCCAAAAGGGTAACAAACGCAAGCAAATAGATCGGAGTAAGAGCCCGATCCTTCAAAGAATGAAGCCAGATGAGGACCGGAGAAAGAATGATGACGATGATGAATTCCCAGAAGCCGAATTCGATTGCAACGTCATTAGTGGAGGTTACGGAGGAGGTGGCGATACAGCAAGTCAACGGAAGAAATACCTTTGGGAAGTCCTAACCATTAGGGGGCGGCCAATCTTCAAGCCAGAACCTCTGCAAACTGAACCTCCCAAGCTATTCTTCACCCAGGATGACTTAAGGGACGTAATCCCAGGTCATCAAGATGGCTTGGTTATAACCAGCCTCCTAGGTAAATGCCGTGTGAAGAAGATATTCATCGACCCCGGCAGTGCGATTGATATCATCCTGTGGGACGCTTTCAAGCGGATGGACCTTGATCTAGAAAATATGAAGCCATGCAGAACAACCCTAATCGAGTTCAACGGAGAAGATACAAGCCCCAAGGGATATATAGAGCTGAAAATGACGCTGGGATCTAAGGAAGCCTTCAAGACCGAACGGGTCAAATTCATTTTAGTAGATTTTCCCTCGTCCCATAACATCATTTTAGGCAGGCCAACTATTCATAGCTGGGATATGCTAATATCAACTAAGCATCAAAAGCTAAAAATGGTGAGCAGAAAGAATGAAGTCGTCATCATTAGAGGGGGTCAGAAGGAATCTCGGCAATGCTACTTTTCGACAGTGAAAAATAATGAACCTGAGACATCTTCATCACAACAAAAGGGAACTCAAAACTCGGTGTTATCCACATCGAGCTCGGTGAACGTGGTAGAATTGGATGTAAGAGAGGAGGCGAAGCTGATGAAAATAGAGCCCGATGGGGAGCTCATGGATTACCAACTAGGAGATGAGCCCGGACAAATAACCAAAATCGGTAGTACACTCACCAAGCAAGAGAAAACCGAACTAGACAAACTACTATTAAAGAATAAAGATGTGTTCGCCTGGAAGCCTTCCGAACTAACAGGCGTCGACCCCACCTTCTGCTGCCACAAGCTGATGATAAACCCACATTGTTCGCCGGTCGCACAAAAGAAAAGAAAGATAGCTCCAAACAGGCAAATAGCCCTCGTCGAGCATGTAAGGGAGCTGCTGGACGCAGGTTTCATCAGGTAAATCCAGTATACTACTTGGCTATCAAATGTGTTAATGGTCAAAAAACCTAATGGCAAGTGGAGGGTCTGCACGGATTACACCGATCTCAACAAGGCATGCCCTAAGGATGCTTATCCCATGCCAAACATAGACCAATTGGTGGACAACTCCTCAGGATTCCAACTGCTCTCGTTTATGGATGCCTATTCTGGTTACAACCAAATAGCCATGTATCCCAAGGACTGGGAAAAAACAGCTTTTATCACAGATAAGGCTAACTATTGTTATAACGTCATGCCATTCGGGCTAAAAAATGTCGGAGCCACTTATCAAAAGATGATGAATCAAGTATTTGAAACACAACTCAACAGGAATGTGGAAGTTCACATTGACGATATGATTGTTAAATCAGCAAGGTGTCCCGATCATATCCGAGATTTGCAGGAAACGTTTGACAAACTCCGACTCAACCCGGCAAAATGTGCATTTGGGGTACCCGCGGGCAAGTTTCTCGGATTCCTTTTGACTAATAGAGGAATCGAGGTCAACCCGGATAAATGTCAGGCCATCCTTAATATGGCTGCCCCAAGAAACAAGAAAGAAGTACAGCAGTTGACGGGCAGACTGGCCGCACTAACAAGGTTTTTGCCAAAATCGGCAGAAAACGCACTTCCATTATTCAAGTTATTAAAGAAGGAAGCACTACACGGAGAATGGAGCTCGGAATATGAAGCCGCATTTGACAAGATCAAAAAGTGTCTATCATCACATCCAGTGCTATCAAAACCCGAACTCGGAGAAGACAGTATTGTACTTATCGATGGCTCCAGAAGCGGTAAGCGCCGCGCTGGTTAGGGAAGAATCGACAGAACAAAAGCCGGTTTATTTCACAAGCCGGGCTTTGCAAAGTTCGGAGCTGAGATATCAAAGGTTGGAAAAGGTGGTATTTGCACTCCTCACTGCTGCAAGAAGGCTACGCCCTTACTTCCAAGGACATCGAATAATTGTCTGAACAAGTCAGCCAATACACCAAGTATTGCATAAGCCTGATTTGGCAGGATGAATGATTAGTTAGGCTATCGAGCTGTCTGAGTTTGACATTGTTTATGAAGCCCGGCATGCGATTAAATCTCAAGCCCTGGCCGACTTCATTGTAGAATTGGTATCGACTGAGATAATCCCGGAGGCCAATCTCAATGTTTGGAAAGTGTTCGTCGACGGATCTTCAAACGCCAAAGGAAGTGGAGCAGGGGTCATAATAGAAAGCCCGGAAGGAGTTTCTATGGAACACTCCCTACAGCTACATTTCAAAACCTCCTATAATCAGGCCGAATACGAGGCAGTGTTGGCCAGGCTATCTCAGGCAAAAGATAACGGAGCCAGGAGGATTTACTTGTCAACTGATTCTCAGTTAGTTGCAACCCAAATCAACGGGTCATACACAGCTAAGGGACCTCTCCTGATTAAGTACCTCGAGAAAGTCAAAGAGGCTATGGCCGACTTTGATGAGGTCGTAGTCACCCACATCCCTAAAGGAGAAAATACGAGGGCAGACATCCTATCGAAACTAGCAAGCACCAAGAACCTGGGAAATCATCGAACGGTAATACAACAAAGTTTGATCGAGCCCACTTGTATTATGGTCATCACAGCAGCAGAAGATTGGCGCAAGCCTATCCTAAATTACCTGGAGAAAGGAATCATCCCGGAAGATCCGATAGAGGCAAAACAAATGGCGAGAACCGTGCTAATGTACACAGTGGTTGATGACCAGCTATATCAAAAAGGCCTTCATTCTCCAATGATAAGATGTTTGAGCCCGGCAGAAGCCGAATATGTATTATCAAAGGTACACGAAGGGATCAATGGGCAACATATGGGAGCTAAGGCAGTAGCCCGTAAAGCTCTCCGAGCTGGATTCTATTGGCCAACAATGGTTGCCGACTCCAGAGAGCATGTAAGAAAATGCGAAAGTTGCTTGAAACATGCTCGGATAATTTGGCCACCTTTGGCTGAATTGAAATCCATCACGGCCAATGGCCATTCTTTAAATGGGGCATGGATCTCTTAGGACCATTCAAGCCAGCTCCAGGACAATTGAAGTGGTTGATTGTAGCGGTTGACTACTTCACTAAGTGGATCGAGGCCGAGCCCTTATCAACTATCTCGGCGGCTCGCATACAAAATTTTTTGAAAGAAACATCGTTGCAAGATTCGGGATTTCGGCTGAAATAGTCATCGACAACGGAACTCAATTCATCGACCAAGGTTTCCAAAGGCTGATGTCCGAACTCAAAATCAAACACCATTTTACCTCAGTAGAACACCCGTTATCCAATGGGCAAGCCGAGGCAGCGAACAAAATCATCGTCGACGGGCTTAAGAAACGGATGACAGATGCAAAAAATAACTGGGTCGAGCAGTTGTATCCCATACTCTGAGGATACTGAACTAGTGTTCAAACCTCGACCCAGGAAACACCTTTCAGAAAGACTTACGGCTGTGAGGCCATGATCCCGGTCGAAATTGGGCAAACATCATGGAGGAAGGCAAAAGTCATGCAGGAAGGGGAACACAATAACAGTGAACAACTAGCTGTGGAATTAGACCTCATTGATGAAGTCAGAATCACGGCGCATTGCCGGGATCTTGCAACAAAGCAGCTGGTTGCAGCTAAGTATAACCGCAAAGTTAAGCCACGAGTGTTTGGCAAAGGTGATCTGATACTTCGCAGAGCCGATATCGGAAAAAAAGAATGCTCGGGATGAAAAACTTGCAGCAAATTGGGAAGGTCCTTACCGTATTTCCGATAAAGTAGGGTCAGGAACCTATGTCCTTAAGGCATTAGATGGCTCAGCCATCAAACGAACTTGGAATGCGGACAAACTAAGGATCTGCTAGAGTTGAAGATCGAGATCTACTTGGAACCCAGATGCAGCGGATGTCAGCGGTGGCTGAGAACCGCTTTTTAGTTTTAACGGATGTCAGCTGTGGCTGAGAACCGTTTTTCATTTTAAGGATTATTTTGCTTTCACGCATTATTTTCCATTTACTTTAAATTTCTTTGTAATTGCAACTATTTCAATCAATAAAGAAGGTGACTTACTTCACTGGCCTACCAAATGATTATTTATGAAGTTCAATACAAAAATAGCCGAGTAAAGGCAACTTAATCAATGAAACCAGGGTTTCGTGAGCCCGGTTATCGTAGGGTTTGTTAACAAATCTTATGAATGTTACGATGCATCAGAATAGTACTCTGCGATGGTGTTGTCATTGTCATAAAGATATTGATCAGGTCGAAATGCTTAGGTTCTTCTTCTTAAAAGCTTAGACCCGAACACGTGATGATTGACTACTATCTCGGATTATTACTTTATATGTTAAAGTACTTAGGTGATCCGTTGAAATCATCTGTTTATTTAAAATGCCCGATTACACAATAAACAGGTATGTTTATTGACGTTGGTGGAATATCTTGCAGACTCTGTGCAATATATCTTGACTTTGGCCAAGTCATACGATAAGAACTGAGTTGCGTACCCGGATTACGTTTCACTTTATTCATTAACAAGCGAATTGAACGTGAGTTTGGCTTAAAGGATGAATGAATAAACAAGAAATGCTAGAAATCCACGAGTGAACCGGGATGAAAGTGTCATTACATAAATTTTGGGGCCACAGGCCCGGATTACACAAAAAAGATCCAAAAAAAAAGCCTAAGTGTTGTAATAAAGCTTCACGGCTGGGCAATGACGAGCTCGGTGGAATTTGGTACTTGGGCTACTGGGGTCTCCTCTTCAGCTCCCTTGTCTTGTTCATCTCCAACAGGAGCCCCAGATTCTTCGACCGGAGACAATGGCGCAGGAACAAACTGCCCGTCCACTACTGAGGCTTTGAAATCCATGGCATCCAGGTTCATGGTAAGATCCGGATTCAGAGCTCGGACCTGTGCCAGACAGTCTTTGAAAGCGTCGGCAGCCGTCTCAACGACCATAACTTCCAGCTTCTCTACCTCAGCAGTAGACGCCACTAGCTCGGCCTTGGATGCATCGAGGTTGGAGTGAGCGAGGTTTAGGTCCTTCACCACGCCCGCATATTGGCCCTGCAGAGTGCGCAGAGAGGTGTTCAGCGTGTCCTCCCGGGCCTGACAAGCACAAAGTTTGGTGGAGGTCAGATCCTTATCAGCAAGGGCCTTCAATAGGTCCTCCACCGCCTTTATCTGCGCCTCCTCGGCCTTTAGTCGTGCCTCTTCAGCCTCCACCTGCCGAGTCGTAGCATCTTTCCTCTTAGCCCGAGCCTTGGCAAGCTTGGCAATAGCTTTGGAGTACTTATGCTTCACGGCAGCATAAGCATCTAGCACGCCGGCCGTCTTCATCAGGTGGTCCTGCAGAGCCTGCAGATGATCAAGGTCGGAGTCGACAAAAGCGTCAGCGCTGAAATATTTACTGTGGGTTTTCATAGCGTGCTTGAGCTCGTCTGAGACCCCATCAGTCCATACTTCACCCCGCGTATGAAGACGTGATTTCCAAGGGGGAGGAGGGAGGAGGAGGAGGGATGCCTGTTGGAATGCCAGCTTCAGGAGCGGAGGTCGGACCAACTTCCGCAGCCGAAGTCGATGAGGTAGTGGCCGACTTCGACCGTTTGTGGGGGATGAGGTCTGCGGAGGTCGAAGGGGATGCAACTCTCTTCTCGGGCACAGCTACCTTCTTCGGCGAAGGAGCAACCACCACCTTCTTTTGTGAAGGGGACCCCCCCTTCTTCTTGGCCTTGGCGCGAAGCTTCTCGGCCAGCTCTTGATAGGAGACTTTCCCCATTTTAGGATCTATCAAAGAAAAAGAAATGAAGGAAATATCAGAAAGGCTTATAGGACATAATTAAAGAGTCAAATAACAAACATCAACAAACATCCAAGGAAAAATCATACTCAGTGGATATAACTCCTCCACCGACTGCCGGATAAAAATCCGGGCGTCAATGACGTCGTTATCGGCCACATGGTCGACCAAAGCTATCACGATCGCAATCTCGGCTGGCTCCAAGTTATCATCGGAGGATGCGAAAATCTTTGAGTCTTGGTCATAATAGACCTTAGACAGTATAGAGGAATCGTCAACTCCTCCGATTTGAAGTCGACATCTTGAAGGAACCACGGTTTATGACCGGACTCAGCAGTGACTTTAAAAGACGAAGTCTTAAAACCTTTTCAGGTGTTGGTGGCCATGTGCAAAAGTTGCTTGTCCGACTTCCCCCGAAAAGAAACCCAGCCCTTTTTCTCCACGGGCTCACCGGGTTGGCGAGCCCTTTAGATATTAAAAAAATAGAAGAACACCCCGGTAGTAGGAGTATGATTTAAAAATCGGCAAAGTCGCTCAAAATGCGACAATAAAACCCCAGGTTTTCAGATGGATTTGGGTGGGGGCCAGATGCAAAACATTCAAAAGATCTACTTGAAATTCGGTAAATGGAAAACGTAAGCCAAGTTTCCTGACGAAATCTCGATAGAAGAAGAAGAACGTTCATTCCCTTCTCGGGTAGTACACACCGATTCATCGGGATTTGCAAGGGAAAGGGAGCAATGATTCCGGTCTCCTAATGGGAGCTCGACAATTTGGTCAGCGGTTATAGAAGAAAGCTTAGATAGCACCCCAGTCGCAACCCAGTCATATTTTTCCATAAGATAATGAGGAACGTGGGCTGATGCCGACTCCACAGATCCGAAATCCTCAATAGGACGAGGAGAAACCGACATGCTACCTAGAAAAACAGAAACATAAGTACATTAGAAAGGAAGAAAACGGTACCTAAAGGTAGTAAAACAGGACGGATGGGTCCGAACGGGACATCCTGCGATGGAACATGCCGACATCGCAAAGTTATTTCGTTAGCTTCCTATGACCAGCCTACCATTATGGATTCAGAAACGAGCCAAGAACACTCCTCGCATGGGCCGGTAGGTCAAAAAGAGGAAGCAGGGGGTCCAACCTGCAAGGCCAAGGAAGCGATAGGCACGGGAGGACTTCCCCTCCCACGACCTCCAAAGGGTGGTTCTAACAAAGAAGCTATAACGTGGCTGGTCCCCCGGCCTCGGCCTATAGGTTCTAATGATTGGGACCGACCTCGGCCTATAAGTTCTAACGAAGAAGGCCGACCCCTAAAGCTACCTCTAGAATGAGCAGGTCGGTTTGACCCTCTCCCACCGACTCCACCATAACCACGGAGCACACTTTCTAGTTTTTGCTCTTCGGTTAAGGGTTTCCCGTACAGCCACCAAGCTGTCTGGGGAGGCATGCGTTAAAGAAGCTCTTCCTCCTCTGGGGAAAGAGCGTCTGGTTTGTAGGATGATGAAGAGCCTCCGATGTTCATTTAAACAGGGAAGGAGATGGAATGGCAAAATTTTGTTCCAAACAAGGACCCAAAAGGAGGTGTCTTAAAAGAAGGATTAAAATGATCAAAACTCAACCCTAAGGCGTAATGCGATGGAGGTTGACCTAGAAAATGGGAAGAAACTCAAGAAAACAACAAACACCTACCCAAGAAAGCAAGAAGAAGGAATGCACAGATAAGCAAGTCAAGAAAAGAGCGATGAAAATACCTGGTTTAAAATAAGTTACGGAGAAAGGAAATGCACGAGCCACAAGGAAGGAAATGGGAACTTTGAGAGGAATGAACTAAAACACAGGTAATAAAGAACAGAAAACTCGCTACTATGACTCTTGAGTTGCGAAAATGGGAGAAAGACGAAAGCAAGGAATATATATAGCTCACGAAGAGACGGTTGCATTTCAAAAACCCCAAAGGGCCTCAATAGAATCGCTGACGTCACCAAGAAAGAACATGTGCATTAAATGCGAACATTTAATGCGCACGAATACCAAGGATAGTGGAGTAGTCACCTTGGTCACAAAGTCGGCTTGCAGAGGCCAGCTGGCAGTAGGTAATGAGTGAACCTACTAACTCAGAAACTCATGATATGCCAGATCAATAAGCAAACCAGTCACGAACCTCGGTTAAAATATGAGATCGGTCAAAATCAGGTCGAACTCCGATCATGAAGACCAAGGCCGACCTCCCCACGCTTCTTCAAATGGGGGTAATTGTCTCCCACCCGGATAAACTGTGATGAAAACTCACACAGATAGGGTAACCCGAGACCGGAAGTGTTCGACCTCGATAACGAAAGAATTTGAAGTAAACATGGGTAGAGTGCGGCCTAAAATAAAAAACTTAAGGATTGGGCGGTTCGAATTAACGAACAAACCATGACCTGGCAGGTACATCCCGGCAGCTCAGAGTCCTGAGCTACCGAGCTGGGGGGCAACTATTACGGATATATTATAAATGGGCCCAACCCAATGACTAAAGAGCCCAGTCAAATGGCTCCAATCATAATCCTAACCACCCCCTTGAATTAAGGAGCAGTTATCAAGATAGTGGTCAAGATCATAACCACTCGGATGATAAGGGGATATTATCTAAAGGGATATCTTAATATCTTTTAAATAATAAAGATAACAAAGCCCATCAGAAGAGAGCCCCAAGTAAGTCTATAAATAGGGAATAAACCCTCACAAGGTACACAGTTTCTAACCCTAGCTTTTCAATTCACACAGAACACAGACCCCACTCCATTTGGCTATAACTAGCTTACGGTTTTCTTTCAAACTACGTGGACTTTGATCCCTAATTGTGGTACGTAGGACCCTGGGATCTCACCCCAGGCCAAGTCCAACACCTTTTGTGTTCTACACCAGAACAGGAGGATTTGTAAAAATCCTTGATTCCCTCCCCTCTTATTTTTAAAACTCCTAAACAAGGGAAGGGACTACCAAAACCCTTCCCTTCCTTTCCTTTCCTTCCCATCCCCTCCAAAATGGAACTCCCAAACAAAGCCTTAGAGGAGAAGAAACGCGACGTCGGAACTCTAAAGCAAGGAAGGCTCTGGCCTGGATAGCACTAAAAATATCATGAAGTGAGGCTTATGGAGAGAAGAAGACAAAAGAGATAACAGCGAATTAGAAGCAGCAGCAAATGCTAGAGGTGATGCCTGAGATTTGTGTTCGTCCTGACAATGTACTTTCTGGGCATTTGTGTTTGTCCTGTTTTCTCCAATTTTTTTCATGTTTTGGAAAACTAGTAAATGTATAAGAAAGATATATAGCAGGATTTGTTTTGTATTTGATCAATTGAATTGATGAAGCTGTTGTACCAGAATCTTATTTCCTTGAATTCCTGAGGTTGTTGGTCAATTGTATGTTTGTACTTGTATCTTAATTCTTTGTAATTATTCAGAAATATTTTGGGAACTAAATGTGAAAACACCTATTACTCTATTTAGAAAACTATGCTCTCCTTCAGTGTATAAGTCAATTACTCAACTTAGCCAGAGAGTACAGGATAATGTCTAGCAAATATGGAGTATTTCAGCAAAAAAGAAAAGAGATTAACTTCCAGGATAAGTCTCAAGAGAACATACTTCACAAGGGTCTTGATAAGGTCTTTGAGGTGGAGCATAACACCCTAAGTTCTAAGCAAGGGACGTGGTTGAGATAGATGATCACAAGTTTGAGGATCTTGATCAACATCCTCAGTATAATGATGATTTCTCTGAATCTGAGCAACCCGAGATTAACTCTAACCCTTTATTTGATTATACCCTAGTGAGAGATTGTGCAAGGAGAATAATGTGAAAACCAGCAAGGTTCCTAAACCTTGATGAGGATCCCAGGAATTGTTTTAATTCTGGTATGATTGCTTATGCTATATCTGTTGATGATAATAAATATGTTGGCGAGTATCAAACTTTTATGGAAAGTCTTATTTTATTATATGATATGTACCAGACTTGATTTAGCCTATGCGGTAGGACTTGTGTGTAGGTTTGTGAGTAATCCTGATAGTTCTCATCAGGATGCTGTTAATTGGATTTTGAGATACTTGAGAAATTTTGTTGATAATGTTCTGGTGTAGAACACAAGAGGTGTTGGACTTGGCCTAGGGTGAGATCCTAGGGTCCTACGTACCACAATTAGGAATCAAAGTCCACGTAGTTCGAAAGTAAACCGTAGGCTAGTTATAGCCAGAGGGAGTGGGTTGTGTGCTCTGTGTGAATTGAAAAGTTAGGTTTAGAAACTGTGTACCTTATGACTGTTTATTCCCTATTTATAGACTTACTTAGGGCCCTCTTCTGATGGGCTTTGTTATCTTTATTATTTAAAAGATATTAAGATATCCCTTTAGATAATATCCCCTTTATCATCTGGGTGGTTATGATCTTGACCACTATCTTGATAACTGCTCCTTAATTCAAGGGGGTGGTTAGGATTATGACTGGAGCCATTTGAATGGGCTCTTCAGTCATTGGGCTAGGCCCATTTATAATATATCCGTAACAATTTGGTATATTGTAAAAATCATGAAACTAACATACAAGTTGAGGGTTATTGTGACTCTGATTTTGCAGCTGATTTAGATAAGAGAATATCATTGACAAGTTATGTTTTTACCGTGGGAGGCAACTTGGTAAGTAGGAAATCCTCCTTGGAAAGCACTCAAAGCAGCATGTGGTCGCATTGTCAACTACAGAATCTGAGTACATAGCACTAACTGAAGCAATTAAGGAGGCGTTGTGGCTTAGAGGCTTATTGACAGAGCTTGGTTTCAAGCAGGATCAGACTCATGTTCATAGTGACTCACAGAGTGCAATATTCCTATCTAGAATAACATGTTTCACGAGAGGACAAAGCACATAGATTTGAAGTTTCACTTTATAAGTAGGTTCAATATTGCATTGGATTTGCTTAAGGTGTCCAGAGTCTAGGATTTCCATAGTCGACTAGTGCTTGAAATATTTTTACGATCAAAATAGAGTCAAGCTGGAGATGTGTGGGCATATTTGTGGTAATTATGGCTTTTATAAAAGGGAAAATCTCCCTCAGGGCCTAAATAATCAAGCTATTGTCAAAAAATACCCAAAAAAAAAGTTATATGTCAGAAAAGGCTCTAGAGTCTTTTTGGGTATTATTTCAGAAAGGTTAACAACTACTCCCACTAATCTTTATTATAAGGCACCAACTACTATTTCTTGTGGACCAAGGAATGAAAGTTAAGTTATTAATTAGGTCCAAAATTAATAAATGTTTCCAACTTTACCCCTATTTTAATGATGTAGATTTAAATGAGTTAGTTAAAAATGAGGACGTAATGGGCAAATAGTAATAAATGAGTTAATTAGAGTAAGTTGGTGACTTTATAATAAGGATCAAAAAATGCTGATAGTTGATGTCTTATGATAAGGACCAAAGGGAGTATATCAGTACACCATTAACAACTATATCAATACAACATTAACAACTAAATTAGTGTACGTTAATAACTAGGGTCTTTTCTGACATGTGACTTTTCTTTGGGTCTTTTTTGACAATATCTCAGTTACTTGGACCCTGAGAGGGATTTTCCCTTTATAAAACAGCATTAGTGAGTGTGTTGGGAATGCCATTAGGGTTAGCATATGCACTTAAATCTGTTTCATAATATTTCTGATAATTTAGTATTAGCTCGTAAAAGTGAACGACTACATAATTTTTTTTCATCATTTCAATGCATCACAATCGCTCATGAAGCTCTGTAATATTACAGCAACTCACTAACCAATCAGATTAAGCACATTTCATTGGAAATAAAAGTAGGGATTGTAGCTACATTATTTTTTATCATCATTTCATTGCATCACACTCGCTCATGAAGCTCTGTAATGCAGCAACTCACTAACATCAGATTAAGCACATTAAAGGCTAAGTGAAAAAACTTCAAGACATTGACATACGCTATAAACCATTCAAACACCACAATAAATAATGTTGTCTAACGCTTCAACTGTCGAATATGATATGTGCCATCAATAACAACAACAACAACAACAACAAAATCACAACAGAAAAAACTCTATTACTTATAAGAGTTGTTTCAAAGAGTGTAGTTGCAGCCAATAGAAGAAGTGGCTGAAAAATCGTCTTCGGTGTCTTAATGATGTCACTAACAAACTCCACTTTAGTGAAAGGTTTGATGACTATTCTCAAATCTAGGTTAATGATGTTAGGGCCACGTTCTACTAAAACCTTCTAAGAATAAAGAAAAAATCTCAGACAATGACACCATATAGCTTTTGAATCATGTCATGACGACATATGACAACCAAAGTAGTATAACCATGTAGCAGATGATGGTAAATAAAATACTACCAATGGTATATACGCGACAATAGAGTATTAATGTACTATAAAGATTTTTTTTTTTTACAGAAAAAAAAACTTAGAATCTGACAGCATTGCATTGTAAGTTATTTGGCGATGCATTCTTGTAAGAGGAATGTCCCAAAAATTTGCTATGATCTTCACACATATGCACCAGTTGTTTTTGCTATAGTCGACTTAAATGAAGAAAATAACTTTTGAAGATGACATTTTGAATAGCAAATATGATTTTTATATTGATATTCTCTGGAGTTTTTCAACTTAGTAAGGTTATCTTGATCAATATAGCTTAAATAGAAGTATATATGTTGCACCGTTGGAAAATGATAAAAGGCCATTACGTAACATTAATTACTATGACTGAAAAGATCATCAAATGAGGTCATTTATCTACATTCACCCAGGGGGAGTGGTGCATGGGGAATAGACTGTTGTCTTTATATATATATATATATATATATATATATATATATATATATATATATATATATATATATATTAGGGAATAGACTGTTGTCGTTGGAACTATTTGTATACTAAATGGGAATATGTAGAATCCGCCTTTTTTATCCAATAGGATATATTAGAAGGTTGACCATCTTTGCTTGATATTAATGAGGACGCAAGTTGGCTAATTTAAACAGATTAATTCTTACATGTTGTATCATGTATAACATGAAATCTAATTAGAGCTAGGAATTAAGGCCGTCTCAGCCTTACAAGGCGAGCCCTTGAAGGGCCAAGGCCTAACAGGGCTGGGATAAGAATAACATATATTTTTCAAAGCCTGACCCGAGAGCACTAGAGCCAAGGCCGACCCTACAAAACCTAAAAGTTACTATTCAAAATTTTAACTATTTTCCCTCCATTTTTTTTTATCAAAGAAATATAATTAGTAAATTATAACAATTAAAGTTCTAATTTATCAAATAACATTAATATCCAAATAACACAAATCATCCAACAATAAATAAATTCACTAATTTGTAATCAAAAGCAAACTATTATCCATAAATAACTTATAAAAGACATAAGAAACATACCACTAAGCAACATTAGTACGATGATTATCATTGTCATCTTCTTCGCTACTATGATCAATTTCAAAGACATTTGATTGCGCTTCATTTTAAGTAGTAGGCTTTGTTTCATGAGCAAAAAAAATCATAAATTTCTTCTCTTACATCATAAACACATTCATTAAAAGAGCCTGCAAGGCCGACCCTTTTAAGCCTAAGGCCTTATAGAGTCGCCTTTACTGGGCTTATTTCATTTAACTCTTCTAATTTTTAAGCCTTGCCCTTGAAGGGCCAGGGCCTAAAAGGCTTGGCCCGATAGGTTTGGTCCGATTTCTCGACTCTAAATCTAATGACCAATACCTTGTGATGAAATCGCCAAATGGGATGATGACAATGTTGACCAATAGCTCTTAAGCCACAAGGTTTAGAGGGATATATTTCATTGATTGATTCTTCTTTTTTTTTGGGATTTATTATCATCAACCAGGCAGTTCATTAGAATTGGACACCTAAACAACTTCTACTTCTATCAACTATTATGTAAAAAGTAAAAATAAATAAATAAATAAAATGCATGTTTAAATATTTTAGATTTAATTGCTTTTTTGTTCCTTATAGGTTTTCAAAAATGTTAATGTGTCCCCTAGATATCAAATTAAAACAAATTACTCGTAACATTTCAAAGTAATTACAATATTCTCCATTGTAAGGGCTCGGTTAATAATTGAATGAGAAATTATTAATGCTTTTGCACGTGATCGTTTTGGACACTAAAGTACAAGACATCTGGGTTAAATGAATTTGTTTTGTAATTAAGTTGTATTTCATCTATTTTAGAAAAAACTTAACGTATACAAATTTTATTATTTTTAAAAATATTATTTCATAAATTGCATGGTTTCATCTGTTAATATTATTAATTATTTTTGAAATATGTGTGTGTGTGTGTGTGTGTGTCAGAGAGAGAGAGAAGAGTTTATGGAATATAATGTACGAAGGAATAAGTGGAAGACCAACCTAGGCATAGTTTAATTTGAGGGCTAAGATTGCTAAGCTTGATAATTCATTTTTTTATGCAATTAATTATTCGTGGGTTGTATTTTATCAATTGTTTAGCTGAGTTGGGCTTGACATTAACCCTAAAGCAAGCAAAAGAAATCATAAGAACTTGGTAATGAGGAGTAACACAAATAATTAAGGCGTGAAGGTCGATACCCACGGTTAATATGAAAGTCTCGTTGATGGGCGATATATAAATACCTCTGTAAGCCTGGAGGCTAATCCTAGTGGGATATCGATGCCTACCCCTACCCAAACTTCTTCTATATCAAAAAAAAAAAAAAATCATAAGAAACCACTTTCTCTAGACACAATCGCCAACATTGAACCAAATAATTCAAATAGTGAACAAACTCATGACTTCATGAATCACCAAAAAGGCAACTAAGTTATTGATCAACATGTCAAGATGAACTCCAACATACAAAGCTATCATTTAGCAGTATGCAGCAATGCGCCTATGCAAGTAGTGATATAGAAGAACTAGAATATGAAGTCCCCAAGTAAAGAGTAAAGGCTACTACAATACATATTATTGTTCTAAATTACAAACAAAAAAATAAATGCCACTTTCGGAGGGACACGATTGCATTTAGCACATGCAACAAGCCTTTTGAACCCCTAGGTAGCCCTAGTGGACGAGTGGAGTGGAGTCTCGTGAGGGTTTCTAGAGATGGTACCCACAAACATTCGTGACATTTTAATTAACTACATCATAACTTTTCTTGTTTGGTATCATACTTAAAGTGGAAAGAATTAATGCCAGTATAAATGCCATCATCCAGGTCATAGTTAACTTGTTGCCTATTAGTAAGAGTATCACACTGACTGTATGAGAAAGGAATGTCACATGAACCCGTTGTTGCTAGCAGACTCACTATTACCATCATCATCGGTGGCACAGAAACTTTGCATACAACCTCCTCTATCGGTGATGATGTCTTAGTTTCTCCCCACTGGTGTACTTCACTAATTTCACCTGAAACCTCAATTTTTCCATTTGCAATGAATGGAAGGCCGGTTTTGAAGTTAGCTTTGACACCCAGCTTCCATGAAAGACTAGCATTCCAGGTGCTACTCTTAGTGTTTATATAAGAGAGCTTCACTTCTGCATTGTTGGGTTCTTGGGTCCTATTAATGGCAACTCCGGTGGCCATTGTGAGGACTCTCTTGCTATAAATCCTAGCATCCAAGAGACGAAAATTGACATTATAGATTTGCCTTGAAATAACAAGCTCTTCCACCTCTATTCGGGCCTCGTTAGAAATGGTGGAAACTCCAGCATTAAGACAATTTGTCTTGCCCTCGGTGGTGAGTCTCTTGCAAAAATTATTGTTGCCTAAGTTACGAAGAGCAACGACATTGTTGTCAACTTTGATTGGCCAAAACAACGTGTCGGAGTTGTTATTGGTGGTGTCATCTGAGTCAGCCCATATCCAATTGGGGCTACGCCTCCAGAATTTACCGAAGTAATCAGACTTTACACGGATGCTTCCGTCATAAGTGGTGAAGATCTCGTTCCCAATTGTTGGATCACCTATATCCTTCGATACAAATTGATGATATTGGTGTCTCTCAATCCAGCGGGCACTGAGATATCGACCATTGTCGTCCTTGAATGCAACATGTTTAGGCATTACCAATAGTGATTCCCAATCGATGATTGTACAGACATCACGCAAGTCTTCGTCAGGATTTCCTAATCCTGCGAATAAATAGGAAGCAAAGGGTTCAGCAGTACTCCATAAGCATGCATATTGTCCAAGCTGGACGTGCAAAAATCAGACTATTTTAGCAACAGCATCAACAAAGATTGGTTGGAACAATGTACATGACCATTTGGATTGCTCTTCCTCAGGTTCATCAGCTTCCGCAACAATCCACCAATGGCTCTGTGACGATCTCACCCAATATTTGTTATTGTAACAGCATCTTATGTGCACTAGTCCAAGCCCACTCTCTGCCAATTCCACTTCGAACTTTGCATATGGGCTCACAACCTCCTCTCCGCTGAATTGGAGAAACCCATGCACCTGCACATCTCCCTCTCCCTGTACATAACGCAAGTATTTGTTGTTGTGGTTTGATTTGAGCACCACAGACCTTGACAATGACATTTTCACTCTTCTCTCTAATCACTTCTACTCCTTCTTAGTGAACCTTACTCTTGTGCTTTCCTTTACTCCGACCTGTCATTGTTATATTTATAGCAATAAAAATGTTACGGTTATTAATAGCAATAACATTATTACACTGGATGAAAAAGATGTGGTGTGGTCCCTCCTACATACTCTCTTTTTTTTTTTAACAGACCTCCTACACTATGCAAGAGACTATGGGTGATTACAATGCACATGATGCATACCAGAAATTCGAAAAAGACTATGGGAGATTTAGTTAGATCATTCAAAAGAAATTCATATGGCAAAAATATCTAGAAGTGTTCGGATTTGATATATGAACATACAAAAGAGCCTAAATTTAATTCAGATGGAGTCAATCACAAGCAACTCAATAAAGTTATTTCTAAAGAGCACAATGACAATTTCAGTAATGATATTTACCATTCAATCCTGCGACAACAATAGTAATAATTTACTTAAAATAATTAAAACAAATCAATTTATGGAAATCAAGCGACTGAATGTATGAAAAACTATCATCAATATCTGCAGAGAACACTCCATCAGCTAAGAAGGGGTGGAGATACTAAATTCTTAAAATAACCAAAGTATGCATTATCTATGAGACAAAACCGATCAATCTCATCAACCAAGGGAACAGCCGAACAGGAATGACGAACCTCAGCCATGTGAATCTATCTAGCGAATATTTTAAAACAACTCAATAGCATTAGCTAGAAATAATCTAAGATTTCCAACATATATGAATCTTCGAACACCAATAAATATGACACTGCAGCAGCCGGCAACTCCATAATGAAGCACAAAGCAAAAGTTTCATCAACACGCAGAAACGATAGATGATTAAAATTTAAAAGGCAGAACACAAGCGAGCATTACCTTGGGAAAATTACATTAGGGGATAAGAAATTCAACGAAATTCCAAAACCCATATTCGATCGCTACCCAAACCTGAATCACCAAATTGATAAATTTGGGGATAAGAACACAGAAGAGTCCAAAGAAATTTGCAAAGGTATAAAAGTAGAAATTGAAAAAAAAAAAAAAGCGAAAATAAAGTAACCTTGGATTTAGGGTTTAGGGTGAGGTTGGGATCTGAGGTTACTGAGGACGAAGAAACCGGCGAGAGAGGCGGAGACCGGAGGCGGAGAGGAAGATGAGAAGAAGACGGAGCCGAAGAAACCGCGTTTGAGTCTGAGCGCGGGAGGTTTTCCCTAAACTATTCGCAGATGGTGCAGACTCTTTTTACTCGGGAAGAGAGAAATGATAGAGGGGACGCTGAGGCAGGTACTTGCTTTTAATTTTTTTTATGAATCCATTTGGTCAAAAAGAGCCATAGGTGCTATTTTTTTTTTTTTTTTTTGACAAATGGCAGCATATAGGAGAGCCTAAACAAAAAGATCAATAATGGCACATGTAATTTAATTAGTGCAAATGCAAAGAAATTAAATATGAAAAGATTCGTTGGTGCTAAGCTGTAAAGTCAGGAAACATGGATTCGACCAAAAAAAAAAAAAAAAGGAAACATGGAAAAGCTAAGGACACTGGAAATATAATAGATCAAGTTCTAAATTCTCAATGAGCTTTATGGATAAACTCAGTATCATAATTATTGTCATAGGACGCTTAGTGCCTTACCAAAAGATAATTAACTCTAAAATATTGGAACGTCTAATCTTTACGTACGAATGATGGTCATCACGAATTCAATATTTAATGAGTATTTATGCAGTTACCATGTGTACTATGTTAATTCTCTTACCATGAAACACACGCACACATATATATTGGGATAGGTCAGTGTGCAAGGCATATTTAGAAATTATACCAAACAAATACGAAAATAAGTTTGTTTTGTATAAGAACACAAATATCTAGCTAGCGGGTTAGTGATTTGATATAAGATTAGTAAGTTCTCCCAGATATATATGGGTCAAATACTAGTGAGTGTTGTTGATCACTGTAAAGATAATATGACTTTCGCTTAAGGGGTGGGTTATGAGTACAATGACGACAAAATAATAATTGAGAAAGTGTGTGTGCGCGTACATGGGCATATCTAGATTTTTATCAAGGGACGTCATTGGG
The DNA here is from genome assembly GCA_037074495.1 of Acacia confusa. Taxonomy (NCBI): domain Eukaryota; kingdom Viridiplantae; phylum Streptophyta; class Magnoliopsida; order Fabales; family Fabaceae; genus Acacia; species Acacia confusa. Next base: position 4,868,920 of record CM073504.1, on the reverse strand, counting down.
TAGATTTGGGTTGGAGGGTTAAGGGACAGCACCCCTGAAATTTTTTTTAATAATAAAAGTATATTATAATAAAAATAATTACAATATCATCTTTCTAACCCTTATTTTTTGAAATTCCGTCATAATTGTCTTATTATCAATGCTATCAAATACATCTTTTTCAATACAAGACACTAAACAATCATTCAACCATTTATTTTCTACCTGATTACAAAGTGTAGTTTTGATGTATTTCATAGCTGAAAATGCTCTTTCTACAGATGTAGTTGCTACAAGCAAAGTTAATGCTAACTTTACAAGTAAATAAACCATAGAATATACAAAATGTTTTTTTTTCAACCATTAATCTCTTGGTAAGATCAGCAATTCCTTACAAATCCAAAAAATCAGGATCACTTTGCACATCAACAATATACGTGTCGAGCTGATATTTAAGCATGACAAGATCATTAAAATCAAGATTTGAAGGATAAAAGCAAGCAAATTCACATTTTAGAATGTTTCTAAAACTTGTTCCTTTAGATTGAACACATTCCTTTATTTCCATATCCATTCGTTGCTGCTGTGGTTTCGGGGTTCAATATTTTCTTTTCCTTCCTTTTATTTCTTCATCCTATTCTGCTTGTGACTGATGAAAAAAGGAAAAGAAAACGTTAGAATGTTGATTGAAATTATTAGGCTAACGATGATTTATTGCCAAAAGAAGCATTTAATATTAACTTGGTTAAGAATCTGATTTTTTAGGAATTCTAAGAGATTTCATCGATGCTTAAAAGTTTATTTTTGTTGGTTGTTTTATATCCTTGGATGTTTGTTTAAGAGTTAATCTTGATTAAGGTGTTTGATAAAATATTCAAGAGGGGGAAAAGGCTTATTTTGACATGTGTATCTATAGTATTTTGATGGTAGGGAAGGATTTAAATTCTATTATGGCTTATTATGATTTAAATTTTGCTTAAGTATATATAAGATTTGGAAGTGTTATTATAAAATATGTTAGATAGAAGATTGTTGAGAAACTATGGTGGCATTTATTCCATTTGGTGCTTGAAGGGGTTTTTTTCCCGTCCCCCTTTTTGGCTGTTGTATTAAAAAGGAAGTTTACTTGAATTAGTGTTTTGCTGAAATTGTGATTGTCGCGTGGAAGAACATGAGTTCTGAAAATTAACAGTTAAAAGTTGATAAAAAATTTAATCTAGTGGGAATTTAATTTGTTATAGATTTGAGACAAATTATTGAGGGTAAAATAATATCATTAATGGGTTTAATGGTTTCTGCTTTAAGGCAGAAACATTTTATTTGTCTCACTCATGTAAAAATGAGTGGATCCTATTATTATTTTCTCTCTTTTCTTTTGATGGTGGGACACTGGGACCCACTCACTTTTATGTAAGTGAGGCAGATAAAATGTTTTTGTCTTAAAAACAGAAACATTAAACTCATCATTAATATAGTACGCAATGTAGTTAAACTCCTATATCCCTCTTTGTTGTAAAAAAAAAAAAAAAGTATCTGTTTTTACCGAAAAACTGAATCCATTAACATCCCTTCCCATATTGTGGAAATATTTTAATATAATAATGGAGTAATATTTTTTAAAAAATAGTTTAGTCATAAAACATATAAAAAAAGGGTTAAGTAATAAGTTCATTCTTGAAGTATGCACCTAGAAGTTTTTTATGGCTTAATGTCACCCTGGCAGTTTTTAAATGAAACAATGTTGCTCTTTTTTGTTAAAAAGTTAACGGTCAACGTTAGTATTTTAACGTTTTTAGGTAACATTACTACGTTTAAAATTTCTGGGATGATATTTGTAACATCTCAAATTTAAGGATTCTTTTTTTTTAATCTAATATTTAACATTTTAATATATCATTAAAAAAAACAAAACGAAGCCCGTAACATCCCCAGCCCATATGCATAACCAAACCCATACAATTTACTTATATTCTTCCATCTCTCTTTTAAACGTGGAAGCAGCAGCAAGTGTATCACTATGTATCAGCAAATCCTCCATACCATGATCCAACAAGTCAAGCCCATATTCATATACTACCAAACCCAACCCATTCCACTTAGATGCACTAACGACGAACACGCAAAAACACCATGAAGATATATATGCAGCAGCGGCATTATCATAAAATCAGAAGCAAATCACGCAAAGCAGCTGTAAACCAGATAAAGCAGCGCCAATCCCATATAAATTAGTCTTGTGTGTTCCACTGTGCACGCAAGATTTCATTGACGCCAAACGCACAAAAGCAACGGAAGACCATGCGTCTCGAGCCCCACCTCTACATCTCCTTGGCTGGACCTCCAATATACATATTATATCGCTGCCACTCGTTTTCATTCATTCAACCAGCAAGAGAAGAGGGAGAAGTCGAGAGAGAGAAGAAAAGAGAGAGACGCAGAGAGACTGAGAGAGAGAGAGAGAGAGAGACGGGACTCCATTTTCTCCTCTGTTTTGTGTCGTCGGATCAGAGGAGAGAACCGGTTGTTGTTCAAGTCGTTTAAGCAAATCAACAAGGGTAACCCACTAGACCTTCTATTCCTCCTGTGTTCCATCGCTGTCCATAGATAGATTAAGAGTTTGAGCCATAAGAATGAGCTGGTTAGTGTTGCTGAAAACTGAAAACGATGAAAACAAGGGCTGTTTTGGTATTGGTCTGTGTGTGTATGTATTAGAGTTTTCTTTTAGCTGAACGTTGCATCTATTTAACTAATATATATGTAAGGGTCTGTATGTGTTTAAGCATTTGTAGGAAGATATATATATATATATATATATATATATATATATATATATATATATATATATATATTACCGTGGGTATTAGAATCATAAGCCACTGAGAATTAAATCAAATACAGAGACTGATACGTTGGCGTGTGTGTGAGTATTTGTTTTCTGCATCTTATTATATAATGCGTGATCTGCTTGCTTCCTTTATCATGCAACTATTCCTTGGATATTTAAATACATATAAGACAAAAGAGGGATGATGATATAATTTATATATAAATATATGTATAGTTGCTTTGCATGCCCTGCGTCATTTTGTTTGTTTAAAGTTCAGTTGCAAATTGCTTTATTCCATATGTGTATAATATGTTCTATGTGTGTGTGTTCAAATATATATATATCTATATATATATAAACGAGAGAATACCTACTGGGAAGTGAAAGACGTGAATGTATATATATATGTGTGTGTGTATAGGATTTGCTGTACAAGGAAAAGAAATTGTCTTTTTATACATAAATATAAGCATATTAAAGTTGCTCCCCATACGTAAAAGGTTGCTGTGGGTTTACTTATTCCTTGACTTAGCTTTTCATAGCACTGGAACATGATAATATAATCTTTTTCATAAGTATATATACAAGGGTCTGTGCGTTGCATTTACTTTTCTTCACTGCCATATGAATATACATATATATGTGCTATTGTTTCCCATTATATATCTATATATATAGACACACGCACGCACACATGTATTCATTATAATATATATTAGAATTAAATTATTTTATGGTTAAGTATTTATTAAACTACGTATAGGGTGATTATTTATTCGTTAAACTTATTTGTTTGCTTGGTGTTTGTATTTATTAAAGCCTGAATTAAAATGTTAGTATTGTATTTGTTATTTGGATGGTTTCAGAGAGTTCAAATTAATTCAAGAATAATAATAACAACAACAATAATAATAAATAGTAAAGTAGCAATAATAATAATAAAAATTATTATTAGAAAAAGAGAATAAATAATGTTATAAATAATAAATAGAAAAGGGAGTTATTAATTGATAATAAAATTGAAAGGAAAATTTAGAGTTACAATGATCTCCCTAAATTTTTAGTAATTTGCCCACTTCAAGTATTTTAAATTATTACTAAAATTCACATATTTTTAAAGAGTTATTAATGGTTAGTAAATTGGTTGTGATAGATTGATTTTTTGCGTGTGTTGAGCTCTTGGATTAGGAGCAGGGTGATAGTAATTAGTTTTGGTGAGAAGTAACCACTTTCTACTTGTTATGCATATTGATATGTTATTTGTGTAATAATTATGAATTTTTTAATAGAAATTTCCTTGTGAAACCGTATGATTTAAATCATGAAATATATGCATATATTTATGTATAAGAATTGGAATTGAAATATTATGACATGGTTATGAAAATTGTTTAAATAACATGATATAAATGTGAAAATCTTGGGAAAACTCTTATTGAGTTAATTATTATGATGATTATATGGAAATGTTGAATTGGGAAGAAATGAAGTAGTTATTCCAACATGTGACTAGGCCTCTATTGGTGTACAATGGTTGAATTTCTATTGTCCTACATGTTCAATGAGTGACTGGCCCACTAGTTTCAAAGAAAACTTATGACACCCCACTAGTTTAATGAAGAGAAAAGACCCATGGTCTAGGACATGTGCTCTCAAGATTTTGGTCGGTCCTCATCATATGACCAGTGAGCTTTTGAGTAACCAGTAATATGGATGTAACTTAGCCCATAGATCTAGTTGGAGGAAATAAGGCGGTTCGGTTGGATTGATGGGAGACATCTTGAGCATTGTGTTAATGCAAAATTTGTAATACCTAATTTATGATACTTCATTTATAATATGACATTTTATAATGTGGATATTGGTGAATTATGTTTTTAATATTTGGATATATAAATTGTTCCACTTGGTACCTCACTAGCACATATTAGTATTCGTAATAAGTTGGATTGATGGTTACCACATTTTTCAGGTGATAGCTCCCGGGGTCCATCAAGGAAGACCTTAGAAGTTTAAATTACTCTGCTAAAAGTAGTGTTTTTGTCTCTTTTGATTTATGTTGGATGATTGTATATTGCCACGTTAAGGCTCATTATGCATACTATCACATATTTTGGATATTTTATTAAACGTTGAAGCACTATTAAGTTATTGATCCAACTAATATATGATTATTTTATTAAGTAAAATGGAGAACATTTCAATATTGAACCTGAGAAAACTTTCAGAGCAACATTACTTATCAGTGAAGACATTTTAGACAGATTTGCTAATTAAACCTATAAAAAATGAATATAGGGATGGTGCATGCATGAAATTGTCATCAACAGTTATCTCATGCTATTCCCATTCTATAACATATGATTAGAAATTGACGTTTCGATACAAATGTGATTAATTGTACGAGCCTTCCACTCTTTTTCTCAACCAATAGTCTATTTATAATTAGTTGGAGCCACCAACCCTCGGTGATTTATGTAATAATAATTTATGGAAAAAACAAATAATGAAAGAGGACTTCCCTAGCCAAAAAATACTAATTATGAACAAAGTACTAATTTCCTTCGTTCATTTCCATGTGTTAATTTATTTAATTATTTCTGATAGTAAAAGTTGGATCGCAGCACACGCAACATGCTTTGTTTTGAATATATGTTAGGCAGAAAGACGAATTTTTTTTGTCGTATATTTGAAATTTAAAATAAATAAATATGTGATTTTATAATAAAATGAGTTGTTAATCAATTATATTTTTTTAATAGGATTTTAAAATTCAAATGATATATTTCTATCATTCATTCTCTCTAAAAATAAATTATTCAAAATTTATGGAAAAAGCAAACAATGATATACAAAATGAAAGCGAAGTTCCGTGGCAAAAAGAAAAAAAGAAGTGATTAAAACGTTTATCAGAACAAACCAATCCCAGTCCCTGTCTTCCCCTTCTTTTCCTTAAACCTAATATTAAAAGTGTGTTTGGTTTAAAGAGAAAGGAAGGGGAATAAATGTTTATTCGTATTAATCAAATTGATGATGAAAATTTTTCAATGTTCTAAAAATATAATCTTAATAAAAAAAATCAATGAAAAATGTTTCTCCATATGAATCAAATTAATAACAACTCGGTAAAAGTTTTCTCTTCTCAAACTAAACATATTATAATTGAATCCCATGTATTTTGGTAAGAAAAATAATCCAATATATAATATCCATCTAGTCCCATTTATAAGACACATAAAATTTCTATTAGAGACGAAGTAGATTTTTTGTTTTGGCCAACGATGAAGTAAAAGCTATCAAGTAGTAACTGGGCTTATAAGATTACAATGCAACTGCAATTAAAGAAGGGCCAAATCTCAAGTTCATCCCTCATCAATGTTCGTTTTATTATTATTATTATTATTATTATTATTTTTACTATTTTTAGTCCGAGGAAGAAAATGAACCAACGAGTCAACGACATTCACTTTATAAAAGCTCACATCTGATTTGTTAAAAAAAAAAAAAAAAAGGAAGCTCACATCTGATACAATGTTCATTCATTGCCAACCAGGGCGCGTAATAAGTCTCAATGAATATTTGCTTAATTTATTTTATTCATAATAATGGCATTAGAAAAGTTTTATAAATATTTCTTTCAACCTCTAAAAAGTTTTGTTTGTGTTTTGAATAATATATTAATATGGATGTTCGTCTCCTTATTATTTTTCCTCATTATTTTCTTATGATTATATAATCTCATTTATTATAGGTTATAGAGTTATTTCTATGAATAGGAGACATATGGTATGTATTGCAAACATATTTAAATGGTGAATAAAATTACTCTCTCTTGTTCTTCTCGTCTCTCTTATATATATATATATATATTTTTTTTTTTTTTTTTGAAATGTCGTCTCTCTTATATTGCATAACAGTATATTATTTTTAAACTGTTTTTTTTTTGGAGAATTATCGTGTTGTGGATTATTTTTTAGTAATGTTATTTGGGCTATAAGCCCAATTAACATGGTACTCCGGATTTCCTTTCTCAAGGCACATCTTTCTTTAGACCAAATTGGCCATTTTTCATGAATCCTCTCCCTCCTCTCCTCTACTCTCTATTTTGCCATTCTCTCATCCATTTTCAACAAGGGACCGATTTCTTTGCTCGTCTATATGGATGAGCTTTGGACAGTTCATATTAGATTTAGACGGTCTATATCTTTTTTATTTTATAAAAAATAAATTTAATGAGGAGATAATTTAAAAGAAAGTTAATAACTGAACTAACATTTTTTTTTTTTAAAAAAATGTTTCTTTATGTAGAGAACAATTGAAAAAAAAAAGATTTGGATTGTCCAAAGTTCATCCATATCGGCTCGTCCAAAGGACAAGAAGGGAAACCAAATCCCTCTCAACACATAGACCAACTTATGGGCTGTTTATAGACACAAACCAGTGAACTCGTCTCGTAATTGGTTTAGTGAAGAATTTTAGACTAGTTAATAAGGTCAGATTTTATATTTTTCTCTTTTTACTAAGTTCGGAATCATGTTATTTTAAGTTGAAAAACATCAGTACATTAAATGTGTACATTAGTAATACTATTTTATTAGATTATGTGTAGTTTATTCATTAAATATTACCAACATATGAATATTTTTATTACTCCTCCAGTCCATAATATGAGACGTATTGAAGGAGTTAATATTGCTCATAAAGATAAACATAATTTTTATATTTGTAAATTTTTTTCTAAATTACGCGTATTGATATTCCTTCAATCATAATCAAAAATGAGAGGAAATGAGGGAATTAATAAAAATGATAAGGGTGATTTAGAAAATACATGTCATATTAACTAAATCAACTTCCTTAGTTTAATCAAATTAGGTAAATATGCTTTATATTATTAACCAAAGGAGTATTTTGATCATGATTAATTGATTTTATTTTAGGGTTGAAGTTTGATTTTAATGAAGAAGCTTTTCATCATGAGTCTCTAGTATAATTAAGTCTTCGAGATGCAAAAGTAGATACGATTTTTAAAGAGTTAATCTTAGTAATTCCATTAAATTGACCTAAACGCCGGTCTCTTTTCTATTGTGGCACCCGCTTGTTCTTCCTCCATATTTATCACGGACATTTTGCCAATTTAATAGAATAACTAAAATTGCACAATCTTTAAAAGATTGAGAATCCGTTTGGATGTAGATTTTGGAGAATAGATTTGGGGATTTACGAGGTAAAATTAGCTTTTGGAGAATAGATTTAAATAATAGCTTTTGCAGAATAGATTTTGAAAAAAAAATGATAGTGTTTTGAATATTATTATTAGAATAGTTTTTTGAAGGTAAAATTTACTAAAAAGGACATTAGCTTTTTAAAATTGAGTATATGACTAAATGAGAACATTTTGGGGTTTTTACAATGATAATGGGCCCACTTCTACAAAAGGAGGTTTGAAAATTTAAAAAAAGTTGAAGTTTGGAAAACGTAGGTTTTAGATTCATAATAGCTTTTGAAAAAAAGATAAGTGTTTGTCAAACTTTTTCCAAAACTTAGGTTTTGTTTCTAAAACTTAGGTTTTGGAAACTCCCAAACATCTTCTAAGTCTACTTTTATAACCTTTAAAATTTAACTTTGTGAAAAATTTTATTGTAAAAATTGCCCATTAACCTTTTTTTTTTTTGATAAAGCCCATTAACCTTTTTATTAAAACAATGGTTGAATCATGCTATCCAGGACTTCAACTAGTTTAATGATGGGTTTGGTTTTCATTTATCAAACAAAAAAAAAAAAACTGAAGAAAAATGACTGTTTGATTTGCGGATCTGCACCAAATCCAAAATAAAATAGCCCAGGTAAGTTTTTCGGACCCGACAGGGCCCACTTTTGGTACACATCGTTTTATGTTTTCGATGACTAAATTCGTGGATTCTTCAATGTAAGGAGTTAGGACTTCTCTCTCCTCTCTCTCTCTGTGACTGAGGCACTTCTCATCCTGAGAGGTTCTAGATCCGACTGTTGCCGGTGCCCGCCATGTCCTTCGAATTTCGTTGCCTGTGCTTTTCCGTACTCTCCTTTATCCTCCTCCTCTCTCCGGCGTTTGCTTTAGAGTCAGATCACAGGGTAAGTTCCGCCTTCCTTATCTGTTGCTCATTTCCAAACCCTTCCCATGACTATCCGTTCTCCGTGTTCCCTCGTTCTTCATTGCTTTCCGATTCTTCCCCGTGGATCTGGTTTTTTCTTGCTTTTGATTTCTGAATTGGGATTAGATCTGTCAGTGAGTGCTGCTTCCAGCTGTTGCATTCGGTGTTTTGGGTTATTATCTCGTTTTGGAATTTGATTTCAGTAAATTCGCACTGTTTTCCTTGGTTTTTCTCAGCTTAGGGATATTGTGGGCGTTTTTTTTGCATTTATTGTGTGGAATGGTCGGGCGTTTCGGCGCTAGATCTTCAGCGGGCTTTGAATTTGATTATGCAGTTGTAATCATATTGGCTACTATACAATGTAGATGGTTAGACGTGATTCATTGTTCCTGTATATTAAATTAAATTTCACTTCTTCCCCATATTATGGTCAACTAGTGATCTTGGGTCTTTGTTTTTGTAAAATAAGTTGGACAGTATTTTCATCTTCAAATGGGAATTTACGCTAATGTGTTTTGAATTTGGCATTATATAATATGGAAGCAAATGGAAAATTTCGGATAACTAGATATAGAACAATATTGGCAGCCCAGAAACTATGCGGCAGTTCTTTCGAATTAGTGGTTTATCGTTCATGTACCTAGCAATCTAGTTAAAAGTCTCTGGACAGCTAGACTGGCTTCTATTGTTTTAAATATTCTGTTAACTCTAACAGACATGAATTTTGGTTTTAGACATCTAATGATAGAAGTTTGAGTTTTGAGGCAACAGGGATGGATTCGTACTGGGAGGCATAAGCTAGAATTAAACAGGACAGATAAGTCAGTGTTGTTTAATACCTTGAGTACTCAAATAGTTGGATTTCAATGCACTGAGACTTACACTTCAATCTTCAATTTTGATTTAAACTGAGAATTTGACTTTGAATCTATTGAGCACACATAGAATCACTTTTTAACGATCTTGCTGTTAGGTTTAAAATGCCTAACTCCGTGTCTCACCAGACTAATCCATGGTGTGTTAAACTTCAGTATCTATCCCAGAAAAAAATCAATAACAAATCTATTTACTTGTAGCCTAGTATCTGTTGATCGTTTTCTTTTTGGCTTCATTTAGTGGGTGGTTTGGCATATTTACAATTGAATACAGAGGTCGTCACTGCACAAAACTTATGTCCTGTATTCTAAAGTAGTTTTTCCTCACATATCAATTATTTTAAAATCACCCCTTCCCCAAGACAGTGGCACGGATAGAACGTCTATCTTCATTTGTAATTTCCCATGGTCAGTAGATTTCTGTTTAAAGCTTGAATCCAATGCTTTTGAGGTATCCGTTAATTGCACGGGTAGAATGCCTATCTTCATTTTTATTTTTCCTTTATCTGTAGATTTCTGTTTCAAGGCTTGGATTTAATTTTGTTGCAGTATCAGCAAGGAGAACCGGTTACCCTTTGGGTGAACAAAGTTGGCCCTTATAACAATCCACAAGAAACATACAACTACTACAGCCTTCCATTTTGTCACCCTTCTGATAACCTTGCACATAAATGGGGCGGTCTTGGTGAGGTACTGGGTGGCAATGAACTCATTGATAGCCGAATTGACATCAAGTTTCGAAGTACGTAGGTTTCTCTTTATTTTATAGAATTATCAATAGGCATAGCAGTGCCACTTATGATTGTTCCTTCTTTTTCAGGAAATGTGGAAAAGACAGTTATTTGCCAGCTTGCTCTTGATGATGCAAAGGTTAAACAACAATTCAAGGATGCCATAGAAAATAGTTACTGGTTTGAATTCTTCATGGGTATGTTGCGTTTGTTTCTTTTTCGTATTATTAAGAGAATGGATAAAACAGTTATGCTTTTTCATCAGTCATGAATTGTTTGAAGTTAAAGCATTCAGGAAGCTTATTCATACTTGATAATGATACCAGTATATGATAAAGGATCGCAGTTTCTTGGAAATTTGTAGTCTTTTTGGCTTCCTTGTTTCCTATTTCATTTTAGGGTTTAGGGTGAAATTTTTGTGTGGAGTTTATAAGGAAATATTCTAAAAACAGGTTTAAAATAGTAGAACTTCTAAAAGAAAGCTTCCACTAGTTTCACTTGCAAATGCAAATAGAATGGAAATGAAGAATGAAAACTGTAAATGTTTTCAGAAATCCAAATTACCCTTAGTCTGCCCTTGCACTCTTGTGATTGCTTTTTGATGCTGGCAAGCCTAGTTTTATGGTGCTAGGAGAGTCTGCCGATTAGATCTTAAGTATTTTGCATCTGTTCATATGGTTTCAAGTTATTGCTTGTGTTCATTTGCCGACTTGGTGTGGTTGAAACTTGGACAAAAATCGATTTCAAGTGTCGTATAAAGTTGGAAAACGATCTTGACTTGAACTGGTACATGAGGGATTGGAGATAATTATGGCACATCTTGCAGGGCCTCCTCAGTGATTGCCAATTTATAACATTATGGGCATCTTACCGTGTTTATTGGAATAATGGTCGGTAGGTTTTTACTTTTTAAGGAAACTCTTATTTTGGTTAATTGAATTGAAAGAAAAAATACTTAGTCTGACATTATTTACATGAAATAGAAATAGATTGATGGTAGTTGGGTTTGAAGTTTTATCACGTGAGTGTGTGTGTATATCGATGGGGAGAATCTATTAACATTGACATGATTAGAAACACCTAGCCGTAGAAGTAGTAATCTAATTCATTTTTAAATTTAATAGCTAAACAGAAGATACATCATTCTGTTGCTTTTTGATATTCACTCCATTGTTAATAATCACCAGAAATAAAGAAGTGTGAAATCAAGAGTTCTTCATGTATAATCTGTCCTAGATAGTTCTTCAATAACTTATTCAGTGTCAGACCACCAATATCATATTTCCTTTGAATTATTATAATATCTCACTGTATGTTTTGTCTGTATATTGCTCCCTGCTTCTATCCCTCCCTCCTCCCTCTCACACACATGCACACTTGTTCCAAGTTCTCGTTCACTTTTGAGTAACTTACACTTGACTTCTTTCTTGTTTGCTGCCCTACCTCATATGTTGGCTGGTATTTGACCTGATCTACACAAGTTCAGACGATCTACCTTTGTGGGGTATGCTGAAAACCGCTCTTATCTCCTTCCATTTACTTGTATGATTAAGCCTTTAATGTTTTTCATCACAATTTAAGGTACTTATATTCATTTTTAAGGGTTTGTTGGGGAGCTGCGTGCTGATAAGAATGGTGATAATGGCAAGCATGTCCTTTTCACACACAAGAACATTCTCATTAAATACAATCAAGATCAGGTCAGTATTTTTTTGAATACTTTCTAATTCTAATATTAGGAAGGGTCTTGGGAGCCATGAGGTGCTGTACTTTGGTCTGTTTTTTTTTTTTTGCAGATTATTCATGTGAATCTCACTCAAGAGGGCCCCAAGCCTCTGGAGGGTGTCAGAACTTTAGACATGACATATTCTGTCAAATGGGAACCTACTAATGTTACCTTTGGGCGTCGCTTTGATGTCTACCTGGATTACCCTTTCTTTGAACATCAGGTTAAAAAGACTGCAGCAAATTTTGCATTTGGATTCAGTTTTTGTTGGATCTTTTACTGTCTTTGAATGTTCACATCCATTTAGCTCTTCCATTGGCTTTGTCAATGAATGAATTTAAGTTCCTCTGGCTTTTTGCAGATACATTGGTTTTCCATTTTTAACTCTTTCATGATGGTCATCTTTCTCACTGGGTTGGTGTCAATGATATTAATGCGAACTTTGAGAAATGATTATGCCAAATATGCTCGAGAAGACGATGATTTGGAAACCCTGGTGATGCCTTTCAGGCTTATTTATACTTGTTTATTGAATATATAAATTATTTCTTCCCTTAAAAAGTGGAGTGTTTCTGAATGTCAATTTTTGTTGAACAAAAATATTTCTAGGAGAGAGATGTCAGTGAAGAATCTGGCTGGAAACTTGTGCATGGTGATGTTTTTCGGCCTCCTCGCAATTTAGTTATTCTTTCAGCTGTTGTTGGCACTGGCGCTCAGCTAGCATTGCTGGTTCTTCTTGTCATCTTGTTGGCAATTGTTGGGATGTTGTATGTTGGGTATGTGACTCCTTAAACGTCCTGGTATTTTTTTATGCATAATGATTTTATCAATGATGGTGTGATTGTGCACAAAATGTGCTAAACTACTATGTTCATGTCTCAGGCGAGGAGCAATTGTCACAACCTTCATTGTATGTTATGCCCTCACATCGTTCATTTCTGGTTATGTGAGTGGGGGAATGTACTCAAGACATGGGGGTAAGCATTTGCAAAAAAAGTTGCTGCAATCTCTCCTCAAGCTTGCTTTGGTGACTTTATTGCAACCTTTGTTCTGAGTGCTGCGATAACCATTCTTTTCTTTTGTTTTTTTAGGTAAAAGTTGGATTAAATCCATGATTCTCACTGCATCTCTTTTCCCATTTATGTGCTTTGGAATTGGGTTTGTCTTGAATACAATTGCTATATTCTACGGGTCTCTAGCAGCAATCCCGTTTGGCACAATCGTGGTTGTATTTGTCATTTGGGCTTTCATCTCTTTCCCTCTTGCACTTCTGGGCACAGTTGTTGGAAGAAACTGGAGTGGTGCTCCAAATAACCCCTGTCGTGTAAAGACCATCCCACGTCCTATTCCCGAGAAGAAGTGGTACCTCACACCGTCTGTAGTTTCTCTGATGGGAGGACTGCTACCATTTGGCAGCATTTTCATTGAGATGTATTTTGTGTTTACATCCTTCTGGAATTACAAGGTGAGTTAAGACCCAATGCATGGTGTGGGTAACAAGGTTATTTTCCTATTTTTTTAGTTAGAAAGCTTCTGTTTCCTGTCAAAATCCATTTTATCCTTTAAAAAAAAAAAAGCATTAAGAATTAAAGAGCTCAAGCGAGGGCCTAAGACGGCTCATATTTCTATCATGTCCCCACACCTTTATGTGTGATGAAGCACATCAATACTTTTGGTCGAAATTTCAATCTAGTTTTGGTGAGAAGCTTTGATGCTATTTGAACCAAAAAGCTTAAGCTGGATTAGGTAAAGGCCCATGCTATTTCTAACATGTTCCTCCTCCCTGAAACTGGTATCCTTATTAAAAAAAAAAAAAAGGACTTGAACTGGTCACTTGTCTTCGAAGTAATCAAATTTTATTTGTGAAAGTATTGTAAACAAATGTGCTCTGTGAGTTTTGTTTTGAACTTGGCTTATGTGTATTTTTATTTCCTTTTTTTGTTGGCTAACAGGTGTACTATGTCTATGGCTTCATGCTACTGGTGTTTCTGATTCTCGTTATTGTTACTGTGTGTGTGACAATTGTGGGGACATACTTCCTGTTGAATGCTGAGAACTACCACTGGCAATGGACTTCTTTCTTTTCAGCTGCCTCAACCGCGGTGTATGTGTATCTGTATTCAATATACTACTACTACGTGAAGACAAAGATGTCAGGCTTCTTCCAAACTAGCTTCTATTTTGGATACACATTGATGTTTTGTCTTGGACTTGGAATTCTCTGCGGTAAGTATTGAATTAATTATTATAATTCTTAACATGCATTACCAGTTTCATTTCAAGCTCAGGTAGGATGATAAGTTCAAAATCCTACCTTTTTGATCATCATCCAGTATTGTTGGTTAATCATCCATTCATAAGAATGTTTATTTGGTCTGAAGTGTTCCCTGAAATTATATGCAGGGGCTGTGGGTTATCTTGGTTCAAACTTGTTTGTGAGAAGGATATACCGAAACATCAAGTGCGATTAGGGATTATCTGTGAGTTTAGACCTGAGAACTTCCCTAGTCTTGTTGCTGGAGAGAGCAAGTTTTCTAGTGGAGGCCTCTGGTAGATGATGTACTGGGGATGAAATGAAACAGTGTTGGCTGTAAAATCACAGGGTTTTGAGCATGAGGAAGGATGTATTCTTTCAACGTATTGAGTGGAAGCCCTGAGATTTTTTTTCTCTCCCACTAGATTGGAATTGAAAGCCGTAATTTAGAATGCAGGGATTGGTCTTTATATAATCTGGATGAATAGTTAGCCAAATATGAGACTCGTTTACTTTTTCAACAATTTTATATATATAGTTGTTGCTCCAGTGAAGAACACTCATGTTTGATCCTCTTGTAAGTTGGTTTAGCGATTCAGAGTACGCGGAGGGAGATGAAGAGTCGGATATGAATTTTGTAACAAAATCTGAATATTCTTCCCTTTTTTTCTGTTCGTTCGCTTTTCATTCGGCTTTGCGTTCCGTCATATCTTCAATTTATTTCACTTGATGGAAGTTGATATAGATGGTAAGGGATTTGGTCAAGTCCTAAAGTCCTAAAGGGATGCGTGTTCGATTTCCGTTGTCATCGCTAGGACTCTTTTGGCAGACAATCTCATAAGTCCTCATTAAGTACTCAAAGAGTCTGGGGCCGTGCCTAGCTAGCCTTGGTGGGGTATTTATGTGGGACCCTCCAAAACTTTTTATATATATAAAAAAAAATTTATTTCACTTGCTCTCCATGAATACTCAAATATTTTAACCTATCATTTGAATGATTTAATAAATATAAGAATATTTTAGTAATTTTTTTAATGTTATGTTCTGAAAAATTACCTCACTTGAGTAAAATAACCAAATAAATACATCATATTATCCTCAAAGTTTTTTCCGAAAGGGTTTTGGGTTTACCGTAACAGTACCCCTCTTGGCTTTAGTAATTAGATTAAATTGAGAAAGTTAGCTATTTTATATGATATGTAATTTTTAAACACATTGTTCATCTTCTTAATTTTTTTTGTTTTTCTCTCTTTTTAAATTATTGTTGAGGAATTTTTGACAGGAGTAAATTAGAATATTTCTGTTTTTCCCCCTTTTAACCAAAAATATATTCTAAGCAATATTTGGGATACGGTCCCAATTTCGGGAACAATCTCCATTAGAAAATTTATTGGTGGGAAAAGCTTAATAAATTTTTAAATTTGTATAGCTCTGAAAAATTTTATACATAAATAGTAGGGATAAGGTGTAAAAATACACTTGATCTTTTTCCCCAAGAGCATCCAGCACCATGTGCTTTTTTTTAGAGCAAAAATACACATGTGGTTACCATTTTAGAGCAAAAATCACATCCCACCGTTAAGTCACTGTTCACAGTGATGAGAGCGAAAGAGATGAAGTGAATAGTAATTTAATGACGGTGAACAGTGACTTAACGGTGGGATGTGACTTTTATTTCAAAATGGTAACCACATGTATATTTTTGCTCCAAAAAAAAGCACATGGTGCTGAACGCTTTTGGAGAAAAAGCTCATGTATATTTTTGTACCTCAACCCTAAATAGTAATAAAGTATTAATAGTCTGATCTAAGTCATTACTATTACAAAGAAACTTCGTAATGAGACGGGTTTCCCTAATTTTCTCAAAATTTAATGACATTTAATTTCTATATTTTTTCACACGCATATGTTTTATCAAAATTCTGTGGGTTGAGTGTGCTTAAAATATGTAGTTTTGCATTTCACAAAAGAAAATTCTTCTTACATATTTGTCCAGTAAAATACAAAATCACTTAAGTGGACAACTACTTATCTAAATAAGTAAATTAATGTGTTGACAAAAAAAAAAAGCTGAGGTTTTTTTTTTTGATAAAGAAATTTTAGGAAAGGGGTCGAGCTCACCACAGTCAAAGGGCAGGGCACTTGGAACCCAGTCTACAAGAGATACTGGTTAGAGAGTACACATGCCTCCACCTCTACCAGCATTACCACTGCTTTTTAGACCCCTAGGATGCTTCTCTCAGCGCCTTGACTAACGTAAGGATCGCACCCCCTCTCTAAAGGTGAGGAAGATCGACCCCCACGCCAGTTGAACCCAAGGACGTGGGGTAAAAAAAGCCAAGTTAATTAGTGATCACATCTATTAGGTGTAAATTCAGCTGACTCGCGCCCAAAATCGTTGGCCCAAAAAACAAAATCCTCAAGGGTACAAGAGTTTATTGAGGGCAATTTTGTCCCAAAAATATAAAATTTTATCTGGTCATTGTCCATTTAATTTTTATCGTTAGTTATTCAAATATGTTGAGCTGACAATCCTTACATCATTCACATTATTTTTATTAAGGCGAAAATTTGCCCAGTGCATGTATCATCTACTTTTTTTTTGTTTAGAATGTATCATCTACTTCATTTTCTTAAAAAAATTAAATTTAAAATTTTTGGGACAAATTTGAGCTATAACAAAGATAATGTAAATGACATGTGAATTACAAACTCATCATATTTAGTCAATTAATCATTAAAATTAACTAAAATAATGGCTAGGGCAAAATTGTTCAATTTTTAACACTTCCGTTCAAAATTAACTCAGAAAAACTTCTAAAGTAAAACTATCTCAAAATGAAAACTTTAGGTCAAAATTAGTCCCTTAACTCAAATCCTTGTTAATACTCTATATAATCTTAAATATAAGACACAGTTCATTTTACTGGAAAGATTAATGAAGCAAAATAAATTATTTAATTATATCATATGTCGCATATCTTTAAGTAACAAAAGTATATAAATTTATTAGTCAAATTAATTAATTTTAAAAAATAAAAATAAAATCCTTTAAAATAATTTAATTAACAAAATAAGTTTATCTCATTTCGGGCCTTAGGGAGTAACCATTTTCTCCGTCCTGCCTCGCTTAAACGCTATCTCTAGAAAGCTCCTTAAACCCTTGCATCCAAAAGCCCCCGTCGTAGCAGCCATGGCTTCTACCTCTCTCCACCTCCGCCGTGTCCTCAGAACCCTCCCTGGTCTCCACCGTTCGT
The DNA here is from genome assembly GCA_037074495.1 of Acacia confusa. Classification (NCBI taxonomy): domain Eukaryota; kingdom Viridiplantae; phylum Streptophyta; class Magnoliopsida; order Fabales; family Fabaceae; genus Acacia; species Acacia confusa. Next base: position 4,851,137 of record CM073504.1, on the reverse strand, counting down.
TCTCGGCGACCTCCACCTCCGCCCCGCCGCTATTCCATCTAACTCGGCATGCTGTTTCATCAGCACCACAGTCACCGCAATCCCCGACTCTTCTCGCTCATTCCCGAGCATTCAGATCCTCTTCCATATCTCTTCTGTCTGCTCGATCCCCGTCTGTCAATAATTCGGATGAGATCGGTCCCGATACTATTCTTTTCGAAGGTTGTGATTATAATCACTGGCTTATTGTCATGGACTTCCCCAAGGACAACAAGCCCAGTCCTCAACAGATGGTCGAGACTTATGAGCAGACGTGTGCCAAGGGTTTGAATATTAGGTTTCTACTTCTCTCTCACTGACGCCTTTGTGGATTGTGTAAATATGACCTTAACCAGTAACATAAGTTAATGGGAAATGAATTTTCTTTAATGGCTTTGCATGACTATCCAAAAACATTTTGGCTTGGGATTTTCAATTTGACAAAAATTAAGTAGATTTTTGACCAGATGTTTACTAGAAAGCTGAAAATGTAAGAATGTCTTCTTAATGGCATATGCTTTGATCCAGTTTGTTAGCTCTCTCAGAAATATAAATATTGTTTGAAAGGAGTCTCTCAACTGTAACATGGCTTGACTCACTGTCTGAAATGGCTTCTAAATGACTATTGATTTAAAAGAACTGTAACTGTTCTGGTGCCTTTGTAATGTTTCTTAGGGTTCTTTTCCTTGTTATGGTGATACTGACTCATTTTCCTTGATTTTACATGACAAAACTATGCCTTTAGAAGTAAATGCGGTTCTTAATGCTCTTTCGCATGCTTAAACTTTGCACAGTTGATTGGTTGAAGTTAGTTATTTTGATTTTTATTTCAAGTTCTAGTACTCTTCAAATTATCTGTCAGGATTCCATTTTATACTGTCATCATGGTTTATATTAATCTTGTTATAATATCATGAAGTCTCCTTTTATGGACTGTTTTTAAACTCTCTTCTCTTTTCTTCTTTCAAATAAATGTATAGTGTGGAGGAGGCAAAGAAGAAGATGTATGCCTGTAGCACAACTACTTACACAGGATTTCAGGCTGTCATGACTGAAGAAGAGTCAGAAAAGTTTAATGGTAGGTCTTGGAAGTTATCACTCTATCAGACCTATTTCTTTTATGGTGGGGTGAGAAGGAAGTTAGAAAATAATGTTTTGATTTGATTATTTTTAACAGGCCTTCCGGGGGTAATCTTTGTGCTACCAGATTCGTATATTGATCCAGTGAACAAGGAGTATGGAGGTAAGGGGTTTTCTTTTTGAATATATTCACTTAGGCTAACTATATTTTGTTGGTTGAGCTTGTTTTATTACTTGGCTATACTTTAAACTTGTGTGAATAATCAGTATTATGCACAAATGCTTCCAAAATGAATTGTTTTTTGTGATAAATAGGAGATAAGTACATCAATGGAACAATTATTCCTCGACCTCCACCCATACAATATGCAAGGAATCAGGGAAGACGTGACCGGAATAGAAATGCTGACCAACCTAGATATAATCTGCAAGGAGATCAGATGCCAAGCCCACCAGGGAATCGTGCTTACAATTATGAGGGGCCTGTGCAAGGTGATGGAAGGAACTATAGACCTTCACAATATCATCCGCCTCAACAAAATTATGGTCCAGCATCACAAAGTTATACCCAAGGACAAAGTTATGGTTCTCCTTCACAGCAATATGCACCACAGCAACAATATGGTCCTTCTTCACCACAAACACCACAGCAACAATATGGTCCTGCTTCGCCACAAACACAACAGCAACGATATGGTCCTGCTTCATCGCAGCACCCACCACAGCCCAACTTCGGACCATCTTCGCCTCCTGGCCAGGGTAATGTGACTGGATATAATAGGAACTATGATCCTTCTCAGGGTGGGAATTATGGGCAAGGACTTGGTTATCAGGGCATTACAAACACATATGGTCAAGGAACAAACCAGGGTTATGGACAAAATTTCTCTGGGCAAGGGGAAGGTCAGCGATTTGCCCCAGGGGAACAAAGGAATGCTCCAGGGGAACAAAGGAATGTGCCTTTTGGACAAACAGGCACTGAACAAGTAAGCCACTTTTCCTATAGAAACTGGCATTTGGTCATGAATTGTTTGTTACATTTTGATGCTGGATAAGGATCATAACATTCGCCACTCTGGGGTTCCAAATAATCAAGAACATTACTTTGACTTATTTCAGTGTAGCAGATATTTATGGAACTGTTCTGATGCTCCTTTGGTCTTTGTACTCGATGATATTGGAAAAGTCGTCAACTCTTTCAAGCAATGGAAATATAACCTTTTTTCTTTTTTGTGAATTTTTCTGCAGGGAAGATATTGATTTGTAGCAGGTAGCCTGAGACACAGGTGGCATGAAAGTTTTCAAGTGCTTTCCTGATTGCATGTCCTGCTGTTGGGAAAAAATGAGCCAATTATGTTATCACTATATCTTACTCAGTTACTCTTGGATGTTGGTATGTTGAATTGTAAAGCTTATGATTGAATCCTTTCTTTTTTGGAGACTGATGTTGATGTAATCAGGTGGATGTCAGGTTAAAACCACTCTGTTTTCTTCATATCTATTTTCCAGTAATAGGAGGAAGAAAAGGACTGTATTGAAGTCTATAATTCCGCAGGCCCAACGTTTCACATACAATTAAATTATTATTGCCCCATTTGTTGGTCTGTTTGGCATGAGGGGTATGGAATAGAAGAGGATGGAAATTTTAATGATTTCATTTTCAAAGAAATAGGTGAGTGGGATGGTAAAATTTTAATATGTAGAGATGCAAATGTAAGAAAAATTAATTAAAAGCTTTTAATCTTATTTTTCTAGTTCCTCGTGCGAAATAGGTTTTGGAATAGTGATTAAAACCTTTAAAATAATTTTTTTAATTGTGATTTAAGGCCTATGAGGTAAATATGAGAGAGAAATTTTGTTTCGATATACAGAAGAAAAAAACATTTTTGATCACGTAGACGAAGCCAAAATTGTCAAGTATGCCAAAGATGGCAAATATTAGCTACAAAGACTGTGAAGGGAAGATCATGAATTTAGTTTGCCAATAAATCAAAAAAACTAATTAACAAATACTTGTATCTTTGAAGCAATACACCAATTGATATTAAATTTCATACACACATTTAGTGCCCAAAGATGGCAAATATTAACATTCGATTTTCTGATAAAGGTATCCATATTTAATGTTTAGAGTAGGATTGCTACATCAAAACCTGAAAAAAGGAACAAAGAATAAAAAAGGAGGGAAAGATAATACGTTTAAGTAATCTTATTTTTTTTTTTTTTTGAAAAAAATTCAATTGTCGTAAAAAATAAACCAAAAATAATTATACAAGCTTCTTTTTGCCTTTTCCCTTTTTATTGGAGAATCATCTGACAAATTATACGAATTGAAGTATAAAACAGATAACATATTTAAGATTTTGCAAATATAACCGGAGGACGCAAGTTCATTACCAGTACCACTGTCCTCACATAAAATAAGCCATCCTTTTAAGATTTTGCAAATATCCTTTTAAAATTATGTTTGATAATCATTTTTAGAAGAAGATAAAAGTAAAATTGTCCTCAAAAGCTAATATGTTTTCCATGGAAACTATCCACATAAACTGATTTTTTTTTTTTTTAAGAAATCAAAATAAAATTTTGTTGGGCTCATCAAAACGAGGAATGTATATAATTTGTTCAATTTTCAGACATGTATAGCATCTGTTAATATCAAAGATTTTTAACAATCTTATTATTTTCAGAATCATGAAAATTTCGTTTTCAAAAATTCAAATCATCTGCTAAGAAAAGGGAATTAAATAATTAAAAGATCCCGATAAATAATACAAGGAGAGAGAGATTACATTATAAAACAGGGAGATCGATGAAGATATAAGATTTAATGGTAGTGCGTTTCTTTGTTATTTTCATACTGTTTTTGAAGAACAATGATGAAGGTAATTCTCATTTTCACATTGACATATAAATTAATAAGAAACTTTCTACGTGTAGGAAGCTAGCTAGACTATATCATATCAACATTCATATGAAATATAAAAAAATATACAACAACGTTGCTAAGAAATTATAGAAAACACAATTAACTTTAATTACCTTAATGAAGTATTCATTAAGGTAATTAATTACCTTCCTAATCTCTCCCTTCATCATCTTGTGTGTTTCTGTTTTTTTGGTTCCATCTGTCAAAAATCGAGTCAACCAAATTAATTAGACACGGTTTGTCTGGGCCTGTGATTTATGCTTCCATCTATTTCAAAGGGTTTTTCATATGTTTTGGTTTTACAATATATGTTCCGCCATATATATTCACGAGTTACTGTTGGGTGGCGGAGAATATCATTTAGGTTCCAATAATAAAAAAAAATATTAATAAGTCTCATAACTTGTCAAAAATAGTTTTTCACTTGTCAGTAGTAGTTTTTCATTTGTCAATAAAGAATTTTATGATATTATTTTTTATAATTGGGACCTTAATGATATTCTCCTCCCATGGCCTCATTTTTCGGGAACTCACCAGCTTTATAGATAAGATCAATATATATATATACACACACACACACACACTGAAAATTAATTTTTTGACTCATGAAGTTTTAACTCGGTTATAACTCACACTACAAAAAAATTTTGGATTACCCACGGAATTATCCACAGAAACAATTCCGTCGAAAATTACCGACAGAATTCCGTGGGTAATTATCACCGACGGAAATTGCCTATTGAATTCCGTTGGTAATTGGAATTACCGACGGAATTCCGTCGGTAATTTCCGACAGAATTTTTTCCATTGGTAATTCCGTTGGTAGGTAATCTGAAGTTTTTTTTAGTGTCAATTCTTAAACTTTAACTCGATGCAATTCAAATCTATAATTGTGACTTGGTTGAAACTAGGCACCCTAGATTTTAATTTGAGAACTAAGTCATAATTGAGTCAAAGTTGCAAGGAGGAAGTTGTACTAAATTAAAGTTTAGAAATTGGGTTACAACCAAATCAAAATTAAAAAGACTAAAAAGATTAATTTTCCCTCTCTCACACACACTCATTTATGTATGTGTGTGTTACTTGGGATAAGTTATCATAAATTAAAATTGTAACTCATATACTCAGTGATTAAAATTCATCTCTAGCTCTACTGGAAGAACTCACTTGTTAATTTGAAACTTGATTATGTCATCTCATGTTTATAGAGCCTCTCCGGTGAACAATAGAGAAGAAGGAACCCACAACAACAAAGGCAAATGGGCAGAAATTGGAGATGGTGTCTTATGCTTGATTCTTGAACTCTTAAATCCCATTGATTATCTTAGAACCCAAACTGTGTGTTTGAGTTGGCAATCCACTATTTCTAGACTCATCATTAACAAGCATAAGTGTATTCAACTATATTTCAGATTCATCATCATCACCAACAAAAAAAAAAATTCAAAACCAGATCGTTTGCTTTGTATAGTACATGGTTGGAAGTTGGATGACTATGGTTGAAAACTAATGTTACTAAAAATTGAGTGTTTTCTATTGCAATAAATGATATTTATACATTATGAACCATATAACAAACTACGGTTAGTCTTCTAACTAAATACATAATCATAACAGAAAGTTGTTATAACTATAATATTATCTTAACCACAATGATTAAACTATTATAATATTATCCAACCATAACATTATCCTATACTTGACACCCCCGCAAGTTGGAGCAATGATATTTTTTATGCCTAGCTTGGAAATGATCTCATGGAACCAGGAAGGATGCAATGGCTTGGTGAATATATCAGCTAGTTGATTAGCAGACTTGAATAGAAGGATGTGAATGATCTGAGCTTGGACTTTTTCACACACCAAATGAGCATTCAATTCTATGTGCTTGGCCCGCTCATGAAAATCAATATGGATAGCCCATTGATTATCACAAAATAATAGAGTAGGATCTATATGTGACGGATTGAAATTAGCCAGGAGGGAAATAAGCCATTGTAACTCATAAGCAGTGGGTGCTAAAGCTCAATACTCGGCCTCTGAGGAAGAATGAGAGTATGTGGGTTGCTTCTTGGCTTGCCAAGAGGTTAAGGAAGAATTAACCAAGAAACATATTAGAACTAGTAATAGAATGTTCAATATTAACACAACCCACCGAATCTAAATCACTAAAACTTCGTAGCTTCAAATCTAATGCAAAGGGAAGAAAAAGACCAGCACCAGGAGAGGTTTTAATATGCCTTAGAACATGATGTTCGGCTTGAAGATGAATGTCATGAAGATAGGACATAAATTGACTTAATTGTTGATTGGCAAAACTGAGATCTGGCTAAGTAGTGGTGAGATATTGAAGCCAGCCAATGAGTTTCCTATAGATTTGTGGATTATCAAGTGGTTTGCCCTTATTCTTGGAAAGTTTAAAATGAGGATCTATAGGTGAGGAAGCTTGCTTGCAAGCTAAATAACTAGTATCTTCGAGTAATTCTATAGCAAACTTCCTTTAAGAGAGAAAACTACTATTCTTAGATTGAGTTAGTTCAAGACCAAGGAGATAACAAAGTTTACCTAGTTCTTTGATAGTAAAAGCTTCATCCAATTGTCTCTTAACAATATTGATTTTAAACATATCATTTCCAGCAAGAACAACATCATCCACATATACTAATAAAACTATAATAGAAGAAGAATGAACTTTTTAGTACAAATATTGATCAGATGCAGATTATGTGTATCCATAGGATAATTAGGCAGAAGATAATTTAGAGTGCCACTATTTATTAGCTTTCTTTAAACAATAGAAAGATTTTTGCAATTTGCAAACTAAGTTAGGAGAAGAAGGTGTAAAGCCTTGAGGCAACTCCATGTAAACCTATTCATTCAAATCTCCCTGAAAGAGGAATTATTAACATCCAACTAGTGTAAAAACCAATTCTTAGTAACAACAATGAAGAGTAACATTCGAAGGGTAGTCATTTTTTCCACAGGTGAAAAAGTGTTGAAATAGTCAATGCCTTCAGTTTGAGTATATCCTTTGGCAACTAGTCTAGTCTTATGTCTTTCGATATCACCATTAGACTTGAATTTGGTTTTATAAACCCATTTGCAACCAATGTTTTTCTCGCCAGGTGGAAAGATGATGAAATCCATGTATGATTTCATTCAAGAGCCTTTATCTTAGCTTGTATAGCATCCCTTCGAACAAAATTTTTGACAGCATGACCATATGTTGTTGGATCAAGAGTTGTGGTGACAACAAAAACAAATTTTTTATATGAAAGAGAATGAGAGGAGTAGGACAAAATAGATGATATAGGATATCTAGGACGTCCCTCACTTGATGATTGATTAGTAAGAGATTGGAGAGCATAATGATAGTCATAGAGATATAAAGGTGGGTGATGTGGTCTAGTGGAGCGATGAAGTGGTATCAGAGAAATGTTCTAATTACGACATCTCGACTCTAGTGTGAAGCCTTTTGAGAGCCTTAGATCAAAGGGAAGCAACCATATTTTCTTGACCTTCCTATGAATAATATATGTGACTTGCTTTGTGGTACAATTATAATTTCCTTGTAAGTTGTAGGATTTATTAATGAGGATTTTGATTCTGGCGTCATAGCTATCGGGAATGAGATTGAGGGAGCCTTGGATAGTGGTGGAATTGTCAGCTTTGGTCTGGTCAATGATGATGACTCTACCTATGCTTTACTCATCATATGTTACAACAAAGTCTTTCCACTCAATATATCTCTTATCTGGCAAAACAAACCCCATAGTTGTTGTTAATATTATCACTAAAAGTAACAACGTAATAGCTAATTTAACACTACTTGACTTCCTCATGTTTTTAAGTTCAATTTTTAAGGAAGATAATTGAAAATTGGAATACGTGAAAATAGAGGGAGACTCCAGAAAAGAGATAGACATTGAAGTCAAGACACCATGCACTGTAACAAAAGAACCAGGCTCTAATACCATGTTATTGAACGTGATAGGAAAAACTGAGTGTTTTCTATTATTGCAATAAATGATATTTATACATCAATGAACCATATAACAAACTATGGTTAGTCTTCTAACTAAATACATAATCATAAAAGAAAGCTGTTATAACTATAATTTATCCTAACCACCATAATATTATCCTAACCACAATACTTAAGCTGTTATAATAACCATAATATTATCCTAACCACTATAATATTATTATCTAACCATAAAATTATGGGAGAACGACATATAAATACCATATGAAATTCAAAAACCCATAAATATCTATTGAAAAGGGAAAATGATAGAGAGGTAAGCAGGTAGGAATATGAGTTTTGAATATTTAAGCAAAAGACCTAACTACCTTTCCTTTCACTCTTCTCTTTCCACTATCCAATAGAGATTGGGAGAGGCATCGCAATCGAAAGCTTGGGGATGGGAGAGAGAGATTTGGGGAAACATAGACCACAGTGCTCGAATCAAACGATGAGATAGGAAGAACACTACCATCACCACCTTCTTCCTCACTACTGGTGTAACATCCCTACTTTTGTTACTTCTCTATGTGTTTTGATGATAACTGACAATTATAAACATAAGATGGAGTTTTTCTTAGGTAATGTGAAAAACTTACTGTCAAAGAAAAAACAAAATTCGAGTTTTGGGAACAAAACTCAAGTTTTGGGAACAAAACTCAAGTTTTGGACTTAACACATGGTAGCTCAATTTTAATGAATTAAGAGAACTCCAGTTTGTGTAGACAAACTCGAGTTTTTGACAAACAGAGAGCACTTAACTTTTTCACATTTAGACAAACTCGAGTTTAGTATCACAAACTCGAGTTTGCACCAGACATAGACTCTCCAATATTTTCTAAGGTAATCAAAACTATAGTTTTCATTTAGAAACTTGAGTTTTGGGCATACGTAGAAAGTCCAATATCTTAAACCTAAGAAAACTTCAGTTTGCATTTAGCCAATAATATTCTAAGGTTTTAGAAAACTTGAGTTTAAACTTGTAAACTCGAGTTTAGCCTTGATAGAAAGATTTCATGATTTATCCATTTTGAGAAAACTCCAGTTTTCACTTGGCATAGATTTTCAAAGGCTTTTAAACTTAAAAGAAAACTTTGAGTTAACAATTGGAAACTCAAGTTTATAACAGGCAGAGAGCCTTACTCATTTCAGTGATTTGAAAACTCAAGTTTTGTTTGGAAACTCCAGTTTTGAGCTTTTGGACTTAGACATGTTTTTCACTATATAAGTCAAAAACTCGAGTTTGTCACTAATCAACTCAAGTTTTGCTCATTTTTCAAAATGTGCTTCAAAGATATAATTACGACATTTGTCTCTGGAAGATGAAAACTCGAGTTTCAGATGGAAACTCCAGTTTTGTCTTCTGAGCATAGTTGAAAACTCAAGTTTGTTGAGTTCAGATAAACAAACTCGAGTTTGTGTTGCTGAGTTTGAAAATCAAGTTGCTCGAATTTGTGAAATTTTCCCGTTTGATCTAAATATTTGTTATCATCACTTATTGCTATTCCTATTTTTGTTTAATCAGTTCGCTAATCAGTTTCAGATGGTTTAGACAACATTAAGTATAGATTTAAGAAAAAGCAAAAAGTGAAGTCACCACATTAAATGCAAAGTTCAGAAAACTTGTATCCTTTTGGACAATTATTCTACACACGATGCAAAGGGATTAAAGTTTTCTTTCCACATCTAGTAGCTGCTCTTCCAACGGATTAAAAGTCAAGAAGTCAAGCATAAGCATTTGTGCAACTAGATTAACCAAAGAGTAAAGAGATAAGAAGACCAAAGCTTAACCTAATCCTTGCTTAATGAAGGCAATGGTCATATTGAAGATTACAACGGTCATTTAATGTTCTCTTCATATAAATAGAGTTCATTCAATTCTTCTCAATAACCAACTACTGAAAACGAATTGCATTCAAGCTTACCAACTACTCTTTCAGTTCACACTTGTAAAGTATCTTCTGATACATTGATCTTTAGTGTTTATTCTTATCCACTCTTAGAGAGAGTTTCATTTATATCAAATCATTTATTGTAAGGATCTCAAGTTGAGGGACTTGGAGATGGAGATATTGATTGCAACTTGTAAGGGGGAGTAAATTCTAGTGAGAAAATTACTCTTGAGTTACAGAGTGTGTAATCAATTGAGATAGTGAAAAACTCAGAGAGTTTGGGGACTGGACGTAAGTCAATAGATTGGACCGAACCAGTATAAATTCTTGTGTCCTGCTCTTCTTCTCTATACTTTCTTTAGCTCTGTTTTACTGTGTGAAAATAGAGCCCAGAAGAAAATTTTCATAATCTCCAATTCACTCCCTCTTGGTGATTAAGCTCCACTTTCAACTTTCATGTACTATGTACAAGACATGAATTAATGAATTATTGAGAAGTTCATGAACTTAATTTATTATTTATTTTGTGGAATTTCTCAATTTAATTAATTAGCAAGGTCACCATTTAGTGCCTCAATTTTTGATTAAGACAAGAATGAATTTTTGAAGCAAGTTAACATTTTGATGTGGTATGTTTGTTAAGGAATTAAGAGGCAATATTTTACTCCTTTGGCATGCACAATTTCCACCAAGTAGTGACCAAAAGGAAATCAAGATGATGTTGGAAGAATGTGACATATAAAGTTCTTGAGATAAGGACTTAGTAACTTAAAAAAATGTGTAGAATAAAAAGGCAACACTTTTGTCCTTCTTGACTCCATTATTTTGGCCAAAAGGAAGGATAAAGGGACAAAAATAAATTTTACACAAAAAAGAAGAATTTAAAAGTCAAATAATCAATGCAAGGAAATAATCAACTAAGGTGACATCATTAAGATGATGTAAGCCAACTTGTTGAACAAGAAGTCAAAATTAGTATTATGAGACACAAATCCTTCCCCACAAGCTTCTTAATTTGCGTTCAAAAGATGGGAGCAAGAGGCCAAAGATGTATCTTCCCAATTTCTAAGCCAAAATACCAGTTGTAATGGCTTGGAAGTCAAAAATCATTAAAAGGGAATTAAAGTAAATTTTGAAGAAAGGATACTTGGCATGAGGATAGGACTTTTGGAGAACCAATTTGGCTTCCCAAATAAGCCAAGAATTCGGCCAGCAAAAGGGATATGGAAGGAAGACACAAAAATCACATGATATAAACCAAAGTCAAGAAGAAACTCCTAGAAGGATAAGTGTTAAGCTAGGAGTTTGTGTTGACCAAAAAGGGACCATTTATACAAGTTAATTAAGGCAAATAAAGGAAATATTTCTTCCCCAAGAAGCTTCATGTTCAAAGCCAGCTTGGTCAAGGGAAGAGAAATGGATTTTTATTATACAAAAGCTAAAAGGAGTAAGACATAAAGAAGAAGAAGAAAGGACAATAACCCATAAAAAAGGGAACCAAAGGGGAATTATTAGAGATGACTTTTGTGACAATTGGAGACAAATATTTCCTCCCTTTTGCAGCCCCACTTTCGTCTAAGATATGAATAATGGAAGTAAACCAAAAACAATTAATTATGGGAGAAAGCTAAAGTAAAAAAGCCTAAGTTGGTGATCAATAAGAAGAAACCAAGACTAAGACCTAAGACTAAACTAGAGGACACATGAAATAAACAAATTTGTGCAAAAAAGGGGAGAGTATGTCGGTCAAGAGATGAAGACAAGAGGAGTTGAGAAAAACCTAGAAATAAAGGCTTGCAAAGGAAGCCAATGAAATAGTCAAACAAGTAACCAATTAGAATTAAGAGGAGGAGATATTTTTGCATGGTAAAAATCTTTATTTAAAGACTCCTAAGGCTCATTTTTGGGCTTCCATCTCGTGAAGACCAAGAGAGGAAAAAAAGGAGAAGAGTTTTCAAGGTCTAAGTGAAGAACAACACTCAACTTAGAACCTAAGATAGTAAATTCCAAGTTTTGTGATAGATTTCTCTTCTACCTTTCTCAATCTCTCATAATCACTTCAATATGCTCATGAACATTTCTTATATGATTTTTCCATGATCAAGGACAAGGCAACGCATCAAAAGCTAGAAGGATAAAATCCAAGTCAACTTAAGTTACTAGCAAAGTAAGCTACTAATACTAAGTTGTTGTGATTTGGTGTTGTGATTTCTTGGATATTTTGCAAAATAATGAATGAGCATGGGATAATAATATTTGAGTGGAGAGCTTTGCCCTAGACACTAAAATAGGTTATCAAGAGGTTAAAGTTAAAATTATGGTTTTAGAAAGGCAAATAACTAAGGACTAAGCAAAATTATAAAAGTGAAATGGAACTTGTGTTTTGTATGCAAAGTGTGATTTTCGACCAGCACCTGCATATATGAAGCTATGATGTGATTTTGTTGATTTTGATGATGCAAAAGTGTTTAGGATGAAATTTTGTATGGGAACAGGTAAGAAAAATAATTTTGGAATTCAAAAGATAAGTAACAAGAAATTGGAACAGCGACCAGTCTTGGAACTTTCTTGGTAGACACACTTAAGAAATAATTTTAAAATAGTAAATGAAGTCAGATGGTTATGAAATTTTAAAGGGATAAAGTAGGAATCTCAAGATTTAATTTGGTATATAATTTGTAATTTTTAGATATTTCTACTGGCAGATACAAATTTTTGAAAATAGCTTAGAAATCTGGATTTTAATTGTTGCACCTCATCAATTACTATCCCATCAATCCAACGATAACATCAAACACTCATATAGGGTCAAAAATCTACCATAAATATGGGAACTAACGAACTAAAAGAGTCACGCTAACACACTATCAAACCCTACCATGATTATATATAGGAAGAACAAGCCCAAAAAAAAAATAGTGTTAATATTCAACTAGAGGCTCATCTAGGGAAACAAAAAAAAGAAGAAAAAAGAAAAAATTAAAGCAAGAAAGAAGTAAGTCATCAGGAAACTTATTAGTAGCTAGCTAGGTGAGTAATTAATCACTACAAATAATATTAGTTTCTCGGAGAAGAAAGACCAACTCTGAGCTCCAAGTCAAGGCCATTATTGTCTTCACCAAATCCATCAGCTTGAAGGTTTCCAAGGGCAGTATTTTCTTCCATGCGAGGCTTCTTGTTGAGTTTATTACCTTCATAACAATAATTCACAAGAAAGTTCAAATCAAAAGCACGGTGACCATTTGATTTATCATCATCATCATCATCATCAGTACCAAAATTTCTTGGACTCACAGGAAAATCCAAACTTGCATTAAATTGATACATATTAAGCTACAACTTCAATCCAGCACTATTCTCATCCAAGGCATTAGTAGTTATATTTTTCTCTCCTACTGGTTTTTCACCTTCTCCTTTGTCTCCTTCTTGTAAGATTGATTTTTCAATATCAGTTTGAGTTTTGGCTAGGGCTTTTGATGAGTCGTCATCATCATTATCCAAATATCTAGGGTTGTTGTCATCAGCGGTTTCCTCTCCATTATTTGGTGTTTTGCTGCACTTTTGTTCTTCAACTTCATCTCCTTCATGTAAGATCTACCCTGTATGGGTCGGAGTTTCGTCGACAGCTTTGGACGATGAATCTAGTGTAAGGTCTTTGGAAAAGTCACTCTTTATGAGCGCTTCATCTTGCTGTAAATCATGGGATTCCATGGTGCTAGTGGTGTGAGAGTGAAGGATTTTTCGGGTTTGACAAGGGAAATAATGTGATATAAAAGCAGAATCGTTAAAAGGGGAGTTTATATATACATATACATATACACACACATGTGTGTGTATTAAACAGTTTGATAAGTATATACTTTATAATGAAATAAGTGTATATTTTAGACACTAGAATAAAATTAATTTAATTTTTCTAGAATTAATTATGAATTTTTGATGTCAGTACACTGTTTCTGGAATTTCTGGAATATGGACGAATTTTATGAAATTAAAGAGGAGAATTTGTATAAGTGAATAAAATGGATTTTACTTGCTTTGTGTTGAGGCAGGTACATATCCGGAATAATTTCAGCCTTAGGAAATTTTATATTTTATTGCTCCGCTATTAGGTAGTAGTAATTGCTTACTTATATACTTTGCATGGCTCTTATATGTTTGTTTTCTATGATTGTGGAATTGGGGTTACTTCGGTAGCCTGTCTGGCATTTTATGTTTGGGCTGTAGGGTCTAGTGGTTATGTGTCCTTGGGTAGTTACAGGGCCAATGATACATTCAGTGTAGCTTGGGGTCTAAAGATCGACTACAGTTGTTTTTCCCAGCTGCGGAACCGGGGTTACTTTGGTAGCCTGTTAGACGTTATGAGGATTGGGTCCTTACGCAGTGAATATTTGCATTGTAACACCCCAATTTTCAAAAGCGGAATAATTTTTTTTTTATTTAAAATCATTTCAAATCATCAGAGTAGAGCATTTGAGCGGAAGAGTAATTGATATATATTCAAAATGCCGTAAGTCTGGCTAGATACAATAGCGGTATAGAAACCGAGTATTTCAAAAGTGATGTACAAGAACAAAAGGAAGGCTTCTGCCGGAATAACAACGGGAAGTCTTCCGCCGGGTCTCTAAGCATGCTGCTTTCCCTTCTCCTCCGTCACTGGTTCTCCCGACCCTGATGCTATGTTAAGAGCTGAGGTCCCATGCATACGGACCCCAGGTAACGGTTAACCTCATATTTATATATACGGTATATAAACACAACAATTGATTCACTTCCAAATATGTCACTCCCAGTGAATGCAAATGTACCGCTTCCAGCGAAAAGTACCACTCCCAGTGAATACAGATATATCACTCCCAGTGCATGCAGATGTACAGTTATCCCTTAACAACAACATGTATTCAAACAACACACCACATATACACATACTGTAAATATCAAAGTTAGTGTTATAGTACGCGAACGTACCTTCGTTGATGCTATATGGTATTTCTGGTGGAATACGGTACGACAGTTGGTCAGATCGTATTCAGGGATATCCTATCAAGATAACAATGTACTTGTTAAGGATTTATTATTACGACGGACATTTCCGTCACAAATGACCATTTTACCCCTGACCCCCTAATCGGCGGAATTTTGCCAGCACTTCGTTACTTTGACTCTAATCTTCCAGAATTTCAACATATCCCTTACTCCAACATATCTTCCAAAATAAATATCATATTTATCCTAAAACATGATATTTAAAACATACTGGAAGATTAAAGATCAAAACAACATCTATCCTAAAACTTTAAGAACTACCGAACTAAAAACTAAGGACCAAAGAACTTACCCAGGACTCCACTACAACTTTCTCTAGAGCTCTTCCTTCCTCCTCTACTCTAAGATTTCAAAAATTCCAGGAGGAATTGGTGTGAGAATTTTGAAAGAAGGTTTAGGCTACTTATAGAAAAAGACGATGGCATTTCGGTAATTCCTTTGAACTTTGTTTGATCAGTTTCTGACCGTTAGATCGCACTTCTTTAAGGTGGCAAGATCTTGGCCATACACCTTACTATGCTAACCTCATCCTATGTCACCAAGGTGATGCCACCAACTTGCTCAAGAAGTTTTCTACCGATAAAGTCCCTGTTTGGTGTTCTAATCACGTAATCTTGAGAAATCTCAAAATTCCGGAAGCAAGGTCCTGAAGATCTTTTCTTTCTCTTTCAAGATACTTGGGTTATCTAAATTTTTGACCTCATTAAGGACATTCCGTTGCCTAGCGAACATTTTCGGACATACGCTGTCGGATACGGAAATGACTTCTGGCAATACCAATTTCTGGATAATAATTCATTGATTCGTAATATGTCCTGGTTTTTACCCACTCATCCTCGGATTTCAAGTTATGATTTTTGTTTCTATAGGTTCTCATTTCTACTATCTGATTAATTACTAACTTACTACTCAAGTTTCACTTTGGATTTCAAAACATTATTCACTTTGGTTAATTCTTGACTTATAATATTATACAAATATTAAAATTCTTAATCACCACACATTTTCCACCGCCCTCCCCCCTTATATTTTCGGTTTTCAACTTTTTTTAATTTTATATTATATTTTAGTAATCTTCTAAAATTCTAAAAATACCTCAATGGTCCTTACTTAATTACAAGGATTTAGGAATTTAAAAATTGTTAGAAATTCTTGTAGCCCTTGATCTTACTTTATTAGATTATATCCTAACCATTGATCATTATTTAATTTGTCTAACTCAATTAAGAAGCTTAATTCGGGCCTTAATCCTATGATTTGTAATCTTTTAGGATTAAAGGTTTTTATGTACTTAATCTCACCAATATTTCTTAATCTTTACTAATTAATTAGAAAGTATATTTTTGCTAATTTTAGCCACAAACATTTAATTAAAGGGTTTTTGCATACTTTACCTTGAATATTCTCTTGTTCAAGCTTAAACAATTAGCCATCAATTACTTAATCAATCATTTACTAATTGTTGATAATTTTCTTAATTAGTAATAATTATTATCTTACAACTATTTTACTGACATTGGTAATTTATGCATCCTGCATAATATTAAAAATCATGGGGTCTAATATGGTCCCCCAATACTTTTTGATTTCTCTCCTTTAATTTTCCAAGGTAATAATTTAATAAATTACCTAAATTAGGGACAATATTCTTCTCTATTTCAAATAAATATTTATTTTCTTCTTTATAATATTTTCAGGGTATTTTATAACCCATAAATATTTTAGGGACCTATTTGCAAATTATCTAATGTTTTAGGGACCTTTTCGCACATTATTTATTCTTAGGAGAAATTTTCCTAATAATAAGATAAATTCAATACAAGGTGTTTGAGACCTCATATTCACCTATTTCCATTAGGTATTATTTACTAAATTATGATACTGATCATAAGTAGGATTTTTAGGGTATTACATGCATTGTGTGATATGTTTTGATATGTTATTGCACGTACTGAATGCATGTGGTATGTGTTAGCACTTTGTTGTTTTTCCCCATTATGGTTGCATACATGCATTGCATACACTATGTATATGATTGACAGTTATTCTGGGATTCAACTTTGGATTCCAAATTGATTGAAAGATACATGTTGTTTTGGCTAAGCTGATTAAGAGAAGAGGTAAGGGTATGGAGCTGGTGATGGATGAAATATGGGATGCCCTATCTCATTTTGCACTTTATATTATGCTGGATGATTGTATATTTTTACTTACTAGCTGTATTATATTTTGGATGACTGTATCTTAATCTTTCGGGGAATTTATTTTGTGCATTATTTTATACTTTTACTAGTGTCTAGTAGCTATCCTAATTGATCATATGCTCTACTACGAATAACTCTGATATGCGATAATAAGTAATAATTAATCACGATAAGGTAATTAATAAAAGGGAAACCCTCTATGTCCACCTGAGAGGGTGAGGCTAGTAGGAGTGTAACAACTGGCATCTTGCTTTCCACCAGAGAATCGTGACGTAAGGATGTGGTGGACGTGATTATGCAGAGAACTCGACTCATAATAGTGATAATGAGGAAGGGGATGAAAAAGGAGGTTGAGGAAGAAGGTGAACAGTAAAAAGGAGGTTAAGGAAGAAGAATGCGAACACCAAAACGAATTTCACAAAATTCGTAATGGGATTGTCAAATTATGTAATGGTTTTAACAAAAGAGTTTGTTGATGAAAATATGTAAGTGAGGATTTACCAATATTTGTAGATTTCACCAAAATTCGTAATGAGATTGACAAGTTTAGTAATTGTTTTGATAAAACTTTTAATGGTTTTTACAAAAGTGTTTGCTGATGAAAACATGTAAGTTAAGATTCATCAACATTTGTATTTCACCAAAATTCGTAGTAGTGTTGACAAGTTCAGTAATGATTTTAACAAGAATTTAAATGGTTTTGACAAAAGTGTTTGCTGATAAAAACATGTAAGTCAGGATTCACCACCAATCATGGCCTTTAACGAAATTTGTAATGGGATTGACAAGAATAATTATGAGCTTGACAAGATTCATAATGGTTTTCATAAGGGCGTTTCTTGATGAAAAAACATTAGACAAGATTCACCAACATTTATGCCCTTTGACAAAATTCGTAATGGGATTCACAAGAGCAATAATAAGTTTGACAAGATTTGTAATGGTTTTTCAAGAGCAATAATCTTGACTTGTATGTTTTCATTAGCAAACGATTTTGTCAAAACTATTACGATTCTTGTCAAAACCATTACTAGACTTATCAATCTCATTACGAATTTTGATGAAATGCTACAAATGTTGGTGAATTTTGACTTGCATGTTTTCATCAGCAAATTATTTTATCAAGACTATTACAATTCTTGTTAAAACCATTATTAAACTTGTCAATCTCATTACAAATTTTATGAAGCCTATTTTATTGTTCACTTTCTTTTTCCTCAGCCTCCTTTTTCGTTCCCTTCTTCCTTTTCATTGTTTTGAGTCAAGTTCTCTAGCTCGAAGTCGTGTCTACCACACCCCTAAGTCGCGATGCTCTTTGGTGGAAAGCAAGATGCCGACAGTGTAATACCCTAATTTTTATAATACATTTAAATATATATAATACCTATTGAAAATAGGTGAATATGAGGTCTCAAACACCTTGTATTGAATTTATTAGGACAATGTCTCCTAAGAATAAATAATTTACAAATAGGTCCCTAAAATATTTATGGGTTATAAAATACCCTGAGAAAATTATGATAAATCCTAAAAGGCAACTAAATATTTATTAAAAATTAGAGAGTATGTTGTCTCTAATTTAGGTAATTTATGGGATTATTTTCCTTGGAAAATAATAAGGCAAAATTAAATATCATTTTGGGGAACATAAATTGCCCCATGATTTTTAATATTTTGCATAATGCATAAATTATCAATTTCAGTAAAATAGTTGTGAGATAATAATTATTACTAATTAAGAAAATTGTCAAAAATTAGTAAATGATTAATTAGATAATTAATGGCTAATTGTTTAGACATAAATAAAGAGAGAGAGAAGGTGGAGATATTTGTGAGTTGTGAGTATGTGTGAGTTGTGAGTGTGTGTGTGCCTAAGTGTTGTGCATGTGTGTGTGTGTAGTAAAAAAAAAGAAGAGAAAAAAAATATATAATAAAATAAAATAAGAGATAAGATCTTATAATATAATAATAATATAATTAAAACATGTGTTAATTAGATAATAATATAATAATCAGAGGATAAATGAATAGGATAAATGACCAAGGATAGAAAGTAATTCCGTTGTGAGATTCTGGGAATGAGTTAGGAAAAACCAGAATATATTATTGGTCAGTGGATTTTTATCTAGAAGCTAGTACCGGCCAAAATTATTTCTGAGATCGGACACGAAAACCGAGGATTTTCGGCAGATAACGGAATGCCCTTACTGGAAGTATAAGGGAAGGAGAGTCCGGTATTCTTAAAGAGGATGAAAGGACCTTCAGCATACTGTTTTCAGAATTTTAAGATTTTACGGAATTACGCGAACAGGACACCGAATCAGAGGCTTATCAGATAAAGCAAGAGATGAAGCAAGCATGACATCATTTTGATGACTCAAGATGATGTCATCAAAGAGAGGTGTAAGGCCAAGATGAAGCCACCTCAGAAAAGTGCGATCCAACGGTCAGAATTCAACCAGACAAAGTTCAACGAAATTACGAAAATGCCATCGGGTTTTTCTATAAATACCTCTCCATTCTTCACCATTTTCACACCAAGCTCTCTTGAGCATTTTGAAAATTTGAGAGAGGAAGAAGGAGGAGGAGTCCGGGGAATTTCGCAGCGAAGCTCTGAATAAGTCTTCGGTCCCTAGTCTTTAGTTCGGTAGTTCTTTCAGTAGCTATAGTAAAAGTGTTAGGATAGTCTTAATTTTTCAAGATAATTTAGATATCATGTTTTTAGAATAAATATGATAATTATCTTAGAAAAATGTTATAGAAAAGATTATAGCAAAAATTTTGGAAGTAAAAAGTCGGAACAGCGAAGCTCTGGCGAAATTCTGCCAAAAAGGCTAACTAGGGGCAAAATGGTAATTTGTACCTAAAATGCCTGTTATGGTCTTAGATATTCATACTGGTGATGTTATCCTTATAGGATACCCAGAATCACGAATCGTTGTTTCTGCTGTCATTCCGCTGTCAAACCGCCGTCAAAACACTACCGGAGTAACCAAAATCATCAACGGAGGTACGGACGCGTACAGTAACCTTAACACTTATGCTGCTTATATTCATATATGTGAAAGATATGTCATTTATTGAGACTCTGCCGAGAGAGGGCAGTTGTACATACAGCTTTTCACGGGTTATAGTCTTGATAACCTATTGGGGTTTTCCTAGAGCTGAGGACACGATGGGCCGTCGTGGCACTGGATATGTGCAAACTTGTTGTGATATTTGTTTTGTGTAATGTGGTATTGATATGCTGTTATGTTATTATGAATATCTGTTACCATATACTGTTTATTTGAGCATAAGGTTAACCGTTACTTGAGATCCAATCGGGAATTGGATCTCAGCTGTAGCTACAGGTTCAGGAGGTGTCAGGGTGGATGAGAGGGGCAGACCGTCTTCGTAGAAGGAGCGAAGAAGTTTATATTTTTGTAAATATACTGACATTACTTTTTGTAAACAGTAGTTGTCTGTATCTGGATAATTACACTATGGTTACGTACTTTTAAATATTCAGTTACTCGAAATGCTCGACTCTGATCACAATTTGACACGTTTTAAAAAAAAAAAAAATTTCCGGTGTTTTAAAATGGGATGTTACAGACAGTTGGAAAGAAAGTGGTTATGGTAGAGTATGTTCTTCTTTCTCTCTTGCCATTCGATTCAAGCTCCGTGGTCTTTGTTTCCCCAAATTGCTTTCTCCCATCTCCAAGCTTTCAGTCGTAGCGCCTCTCTCAATCTTTGGTGGATGGTGGAGAGAGAAGAGTGAAAGGAAGGGTAGTTTGGTCTTTTTCCCAAATATTCAAAACTTAGATTTCTACCTTCTTACCTCTCTGTCCTTTTCCTTTTTCAGTAGACATTTCTGGGTTTTAGAATTTCATATGGTATCTATAAGTCATTCTCTCTGAAATTATCCCAACCACAATGATTAATCTTGTTATAATATTATCCAACCATAATAGTATCCTATAGTTGACATTTACAGAAGTTATTGTCTTCTTCTTCAAAACAAAAACTAAGGTATAGGTGCGATCATCATTAAGAATTGGAGTTGGATTTTACATTACAAAGATTATGGCATCTAAAAAACCCACAAAGCCAAACTGTGTTGTTGTGGTGTGTCTTTTTAATGGTAAAGACTAATTTGTGTTCAGTTTTATGTCTGATAATTCATGGACTGTGATAGAAGGACATGGAAGAACAGGAATCAACTTTCAGGGTGGAGCAAAGATTCTTGATGGGAAATTGTATGCTCTAACTGATGAAACATTGAACTCTATAATCGTTTGTGATCTGAGAAAAAAAACCAGTAGAGGCTCAAGTATTAACCAAGCTTACTGTCACAACAAGAGCATCAATTACTCTAGAAGTTGATCCACGTTTCCAAAATTCTGAGGTTTATAATGTTCATGGTGATGTTGATACATCTCTATCCATCGATTCTTCATCACAAGAGTTGTTTCTTGTTTATTTGTTTTCCAACTCAAAGTGTTCATATCATGCACATCATGTTAGTCCACCCTATATGACAGGAAGCAAAGTGTTCAAGTTGGACAACATCATAAGTAGTGAACGTATGCCGGTTGAAGTTAGAAACATGAATGTATGTTGAATGTCGACAGCGAAAGGAGTCACGTGATGTCAAATGTTGGTGTTCATGGCCCCAAGGATCGGAGTTAACTGAAGATAACTGTGTCTATTTTGCTCGTAAGTTTTTCTTTGAGAGAATAACAAGCACAGAGCCATCATAATTTACCATTTGGTTCATACCAAGTTTATGATGCTTGAGGTGCTTGTTTGAAAATAGTTTGTTTTAAGTGATCTTTTGCTAAATGGTACGTAAGGCATAAAAATGCTTATTTTTGACATGTCCATATGTCTCTCTCAAATGTTTTTTTTTTTTTTTTTTGCCTATGTCTTTCTCAAATATCATTGGAGGTAGTTTTACCAAAGAAACCATGTTTACCTAGTTATTTTTTTCTTTGTTAATATATTGTATTTTCACTTTCTTTATGAAAATTGAGCATTCAGGTCATGCTTTTATCATCACTTACATCTCTATAAAAGCACCTTAATACTAAATCTGAATCATCAGTGCTAGATATTTGGGTCTATAATGCTTAATAAAAATGATTACTTCGAATAAATGTTTTGTATGTTGAGAAAGAGGTTACACAATAATATATAACACTTTAAAGTAACAGTTAAAATTATGCATATCGTCATGCATTGAGAGGTGAAATTCATGAAAACATAAAATAACGGCTACAGTTAAAAATCGTCATTTATTTATTTTAAAAAATAATGGTTCTTAAGAAATAAACATAATTTAACACTTACAATCTACTTGTCTTCCAACCTTATACTAGAAAAAACACAAATATGAACAGCAAAAGTGACATTTTATAATAAACAAAATAAGTGTGTTTTATCTGTTTATGGTAATTATAATTAATTTAATTCTTTAATGAGAAGGGTATTTTGATAATCTCAAACATCTTGGAACAAAATAAAATCACCCTTCGCCTCAGAGAGCATTTGAACCCAGCACTTATAAAAAACATTCAACGACCAGCCACCAATGCCGCGCAGCCACATGTTTCTCTTTGTTATCAAACAACAATGAATGCGTAAAATATTAATCAGCTTGTACTAGTTATTTTTTTAATTCAACTTAATTTTGTTTGGTTAGGCTATAAGCAAGGAAAATGTAAAATATTATAATCAAAATCCAATTATTCAAAATTAATTAAGATAAACCTAATATGTTGGGCTTGGACGCCCTCCAATATATATATATATAGCTATTACAGTTTATTATTATTATTATTATTATTAGCAGTAGTAGTAGGGCCATTACATCTTATTTAAAGAATTATGAAAATTTCGTTTTCAAGATTCAAATCACAAAAGATTCTGCAACTCACTTGATAAAAAAACGGAAGGAATCAATTAAAAGATCGATATAAATAATCAAACGAAAGGAGAGAGATTACATTAAATGGAGAGAGGGAGATGAAGATATGAAAACATTGGGTTTATCGCACGGTTAACCAATAAATATTGATGTGGCAAAGGGATTGTGTTTTATAAGTACCTCTTATAAGTATCCTTTGAGCCCTCATAAACCTACTTTAAAGTTAATGACGAATGACGAAGAAGGGGTTAGCAGCAACAGCAAAGGAAGAAAGATGGAGCATTCAGCATACTGTTTTAGTGTCATTCAATCCCTCCTTTCAATTCTTAGGCCATCGAAACAGCTTCCCGTCAGGTATGCATTTTAATCTCTCTCTCTCTCACGTGTGTTTTTCAAAACCCTAATAAGTTTCCTAGTTTTCTGAAAACAACTTCCTTTCTCTTTTCTCATTTGCCAAACCCGGATGCTCTTAAGCTTTTTTCATATTTTCTGGGTCTTACTATCAATTAATGTTAAAGGGTTGCGGATGGTTTTGGTTTGGTTGTAACTCAATTCTTAAACCCATGTGACCAACTCAATTTTAATTCAGTTAAAACTTGATCTCATTGCAATTTACTACTACCTTACACAAAAATAAATATTTTATTTTCTAAATGGATAAATAATAGGAATTGAGTTACATTGACTCAAAGTTTAGAACCAACTTACAATTGATTCAAAATTAAAAGTACGAGTCGCACCAAGTTGAAGTTTATGAAGAGTTTTCCCCATATATATGAATGCATGCACACTCATGCATATATGAGTCTGACACTTGGAATAAGGTGTCATAAAGTTCTATGCCTCTGTTGCATTGCAAACTAGGTCATACATTTAGAACTAGAGGAGTAACTCAAACTCAATTCAATGATTCTCAAGCTCTTTAAAAGCATTAATGAAACTTAATTTTGTCAGTATATAGAGCCTCTTTATTCATTGATTTTTGAAACTTGATTTTGTCTGAATATAGAGCCTTTTCAGTCAACGATAGAGAAGAAGGAACCAACAGCAACATTATTGGAAGCAAATGGTCAGAAATTGGAGATGATGTCTTGTGCTTGATTCTTGAACGCTTAAGTCCCATTGATTATCTTAGAACCCAAACTGTGTGCTTGAATTGGCAATCCACTATTTCTAGACTCATCACCAACAAGCATGGTCCTCCTTCTCCTGAACTCCCACTACTTCTCCTTAACTCACACGAAACAAATCACTTTTCATTCTTCAACCTGTCCACAAAAAGTGTCTTTGCAGATTCATCATCATCAGAAACAACGTTTCAAAAACAGATAATTTGCTATGGCGTAGTACAAGGTTGGATGATTATGGTTGATGAAGGTCTGAAAGATTTTCGTTTTGGGAGGAGAAGTGTCTTCTTCTTAAACCCAGTAACTAAAACTAAGGTATACATTCGATCAACATTAGGAAATCAATATAAAGATTATGAAAAGTTTATAGCATCTTCGGAACCCACAGACCCAAACTGTGTTGTGGTGTGTCTTTTTCGTCATGCAAACTCACTTGCCTTCACTTATATGTCTGATGATTCATGGACTGAAATTGAAGGAGATGGAAAAATAGGAATCAGCTTTGTGGAAGTAGAGATTGTTAATGGAAAATTATATGCTTTAACTGATGGTAGGTTGAAGTCTATAATCGTTTGTGATCTTGGGAAAAAACCAGTAAAGCCTCAATTATTAGCCAAGCTTCCTGATACAACAAGAGTATCAGTTACTCCTGAAGCTGATGCTCATATCCCAAATTCTGTTGTTTTTAATGTTCATGGTGAGGTTCTTAAATCTCTAGCCATTGATAATTCATCAGGAGAGTTATTGCTTGTTTATCTGTTTGTCAACGCAAAGTATTCAAGTCGTCTACTTCATGTCAGTCCACCCAACATCACAGGAAGCAAAGTGTTCAAGTTGGACAACATCATGAGCAGTGAACCTAAGTGGATTGAGGTTGGAAACCTGAAGAATCGTATGTTGTATGTTGACAACCTAAAGAGTTTGGTGGTGTCAAATGTTGGTGTTCATGGCCCTGAGGAGTTAATTGAAGAGAACTACATCTATTTTGCTTATGATTTTCTATGTGAGAAGATAAGAATGGAGCCATCATGGGAGGGAATGAGAATTGGAAGGCTCTGTATAAGTTGTGGATCGACTAGTTATTATAAATTTGAAAGACCATATTCAGTTAATCAGTCATTTCCAAGGTGGTTCATACCACGTCTTTATGAGTAAATCTAAGCATGTAGTTATGTGAATTTGGAGGCAATTTGATGATAGAGACGATATTTTATTTATATTTCTTTTAATTGCTAAGGAAGCAAAATGGTCGGAAATTGGGGATGATGTCTTTGGTTTGATAACCATCTTTACCCTCCTTTACCTAAACTACCGCTTGTTCTTCTTCAAACATGAAATGACTCCAACTACTTTTCACGAAAATAGTTCATCATAGTTGATGATCAAACTTGTAAGGGTTTTTAAAACATCTTCTTCAACCCCTTAAAAAAAAAAAAAAGCTAAGGTTTTGATGCTATAAAGGTTAAAATTTTCTGAAAGCTAAGGTTTGGATGCTATAAAGGTTAAAATTTGTGTTACGTTGTGGTTTCCTTGGTTTATTATTATTTTTTTTTTATCTTCTTCTTTTCAATTTTGAACCTTTTCACGAAAGCTGTCCATCATAGTTGATTTGTGACATGCTTTTAATTCAATCTTAATTTAGTTACTTTAGAGGAAGTAAAGTGTTCAAGTTCAACTTTACAGGCACTGAAGAAGGTGAGTGGATTGAGGTTAAGAATTTGGGAAGTCGTATGTTGTTTGTTGACCGACAAAAGAGTTTTAGTGGTGTCAAATATTGGTCTTCATAGTACTCAAGATTTAATTAAAGACAATTGTATATATTTTATATGTAACTTTGGTAATATTGAAAAGTCAGCCCAATGGATTGGGAGGCATTGTGAGTCTGATAAGAAGACGGATTATTGTACATGTGAAAGCTTGATCCCCAATAAGGTGCTTTATTCAATCTGGTTCAAACCAAGCTTTTGATAACTTTCTAACATATTTTGAAGCATTATTTACTTGGTGAGAGTATTTTTTATTATTAATATTTTAAATTTGTACTTGAAAGTCTTGTTGAATTTTGAAGTTGAGCCCTTTAATTTGAAAATTTGTAAATTAAAGTCAGCATCCTGCATAGTGTATGATGAGATTTAATTTAAGTTTGTGAAGAATATTTTTCATTTGGTGAATAGTTCATAGTAAAAACTTGAAACACCTTAACTCTAAGGTTATGTATTAGAGCTATTTAACCATTTAATAAAGACGACCCAAATAGTACACCTGGTTAACTAAAAATTACTCCATTTTCTTTCCTAAAAGACCGTGTACAAGAAAATAATGAATTTTTCTTAAACTTCAAAAATTCATAACAAATTCAATATAACTCAAAAAGTTAAAGTTCCAGCCCTCGAAACCCAAGTTTATTTTTGTCTCATTAGGTTCAGAAACACCCATTTATCAAAACAGCCTCATTTTCCCTATTTTCTGGGTCATGTTAGAAAAATATATCATATCTTTTAATTACACACCCAAAACTTATGAAATATGACTCATTTTAAAGGTCTGGATGTGTATCATATTATAGCAATGCCAAATTTCATAACCTAGAAACATTTTCCCTATCAAACTTCATTCCCAAATCACAGCTCATCAATAAAACAGCAACCAACTAACCTAACCTAATTGTGTGAGTAATTGTTTTCAGTTGGTGGACGTATGGTTCAGTCATAGTTGATAGCCAAAATTCATTATAAAGGAAGTTGTATGTATTTTGTGTTTCATCCTCAGTCCTATATATAAGAACTAGTTGACTACTTTTGGTAAATCAAGAAAGTTAGTTATGTTTGTTATTTGTAACAATATAGGCTGGTTTTCCTAAAATATTATATTTTATTATGACTACCTTTGGATAGAAATTCTTTAATGTGTGCAACCGATAAGGATAATTTGGGGAAATTATAAATTTGGGAAACAAAATATATTGACGTATTATATTAGGACGAAATTCAATCTCCAACTAGCTTTTATATTATAATGAGATAAATTCTATATAATCCTGCAAATAGATTTACCAACTAGCTTTTATATTATAATGAGATAAATTCTTTATAATCCTGCAAATAGATTTACCAAACTAAGTGATAAAGTTTCTTTTAGTTTTCTTTCAATCTTCCTACTTCATCCCATCTATTTTGTTCTCTTCGTAAAAAACAAAAGAATTTGAAGAGCGTTTCCCAATTGTATACTCATTTTATCACAGAATCTTATAATATATGCAAATTTTTGCAGTGTTTGTATTTAGGTGCATGAAGCCACACAGAAACATGCTTCCACCAAATAATGAAAGGAATGACAAAAAAAAAAAAAAAAGAATATTCATCATAAAATGCTGAATCTTTTATAATTGCGGCTTCACTGTCAATATAGTAAGTATGCTGTGTAACATCTCAATGCAATAGTTAGTATGTAGGATTTCACGCTAATGTGAGCCCGAATGCATATATAATTCATAAATGTAGGAAAAGAAGTAATTAGTTAAGAAATAATAAAAAAATGAGATATATTTTTATAAGTAATGATGGAATAGAAATTAGTAGTTAGTAAATCTCACAATATCACGAAATATTAAGTATTAGTAGATTAATTTCTCATATAGAAGATAATTACTAAATATTAATATACCTCTTTATATCAGAAAATAATTAGTTAATGCCAGTAAACCTAGTCATATCAGAAGCTATATCTTACATGGAATCATCTACAAGCGTTATTGAAGTTAGTCAGTTACCACAACAATGAAAAGGCACTAGGGTTTTGACTTGGGAGGTATTGTAAGTCTGATAAAAAGACCGATCATTATACATGTAAAGCATTGATCTCATCAGATAGCATGTTTTCTTCTATTTGGTTCATACCAAGTCTTTGGTAGCTCTAACATATTGAGCTACGCATTATTAATTGGAGGCCAAACACTCAATACATGAGTAATTTTCGATCATGTGGGAATTGTGTCTCATTTTTTTTTTAATACACATAGTAGGGGAGGGGGTAGGGTTTGAATCCTGGACATGGGGGGAGCCAAGCTCTCATGTCACTGCGCTACTAAGGCGCTGGCATTGTGTCTCATTTTCTATTCATAAGTAAGATAGGAAAAAAATCAGATTATAAATGTGATTTGTGTTTGAATTGACGGTGGCAGAAATAGCTTTTTTCCAAACATGAGACGTGTTTGGATTAGTATTTGAAAAGTTAGTTAAAATGTAAAAGGACCAAAAAAGGCATGAATCTTATTGAATACTCCCTTTGAACCAAAATATAAGACAAAGTTAACATTTTTGGAGAAATTAAAGAAGCTAATTAAATTACTTAAAAGTATTTTTATTCTTATTTTTTTCTTCAAACTAATTAATTTGATTAATAAACTAATGTATAATCCAAGAATATATAATATATGATATGATTTTACCACATTATCATCATTTTATTTCCGTAGTCTTTTCCTCTTTTCCTTCTAACACCTTAAATAATAATTTAACTTTAAAAAAAAAACCTTTTTTATCTGAAAAAAAAACCTTTTTTTAACTGAAAAAAAAAAACCCATTTTCCAGTGTGATCCTTGGATCATTATTTCCTCTTCTTCCAAGGACGAGAGAGAGAGAGAGAGAGAGTGGGAGCTTCTTGTTTGAGCTCTCACTTCCACCACCGTCGCAACACTATCGATCACCTTCGTCCCCTCCCACCTTCAACCACCTTCACTGCTTGAGCATTCACAGTCGGTCTTCCTCATCTGATTTGGGGAGAGGAGAGCCGTGGAAGACCAGATCGGCGACTGCCATCCTTCGCCTTCTTCATCATCGCCTCATCT
The DNA here is from genome assembly GCA_037074495.1 of Acacia confusa. NCBI lineage: Eukaryota > Viridiplantae > Streptophyta > Magnoliopsida > Fabales > Fabaceae > Acacia > Acacia confusa. Next base: position 4,822,060 of record CM073504.1, on the reverse strand, counting down.
TTTCTCTTCATCAGCATCGCTCCTCACCGTTCTAGCCTCCACTGGTTGAGTTTCAGAAAAGTAAAAGTAAGAGCCACGACTTTCGGATGAAACAGGGACACAGCCGTGAAAGCCACTCACCAACGCTAGCTTAGGATATCAGCTTCTAGAAAACTGGAGTTTGTTTTTTTGGGAGAAGCTCCCCGAGGAAAAAGCTTACCAAAAGCCTTCAAAAAGCCACCGGGATTTTTTCTCTTCAACGTGGGAAACGCGTAGCCAAACATGCGGTTAATAACAATGGGCCTGGTTGGCGGTAAGAGTGATAACTTAAAAGCTATCTGACTTTTATAAAAATGAGGTAGGAAAAAAGTCAGGTTAAACTAACTGATATGTGTTTGGATTATTTATTTGGCTTTTTACAGAAATGACTTTTTTTCTAATTGAAGTGAAGTTTGTTTGGATTATTATTTGAAAAGTCAGTTGAAATGGAAAATAACTAAAAAGAATATAAATTATATTATTGAATAGTACATATACATATATTATTATTAGTTTAGTTGTACATATTGAGTTAGTGGAAATTTTAATTTTAATTTTGATTTGAAAAATAAATAAATATTATTAAAAAAATCAAACTTAAAGTGAGATTTTCCCATTATCCATTGATGAAACTCCCTATGTAATAAATAAAAAAATAGGTTGAGGTGTTCCACTGAAGATTAAATATGATCCAACCCATATGATTGTGAGCAAAATGTAAATTTTTTTATGTTAAAAAAATCTGTCAAGGAGTACGCGGAGGCCAGATTGTCAAAATAGAAAACCTTAAAGAAATGTGCTCATCTGTACGCCCAAGAAAACATACAATACACCACAAAACTCTGACCCCATCTTTGTCCTCTCGTCTTTCCACGTCCTGTCCCTTTGAGCAAAATATAATCCAAACTATGGGATCAGCATCCGTGAACTTCAATTTGGAGCTTATTAAAAAGCCCAACATGTTGGAGTTTTTGTAATAAGTGCAATGCGTTTAATGGGTTATCCAAACAGACCCATTTTGCTTTTTTTTTTTTAAAAAAAAAAAACTCATCTGGCTTTTGTAGCTTTTTTTCTAGAAAAAGCTAGCTTTAAGTCCAATCCAAACACACCCAATAGCTGGAGACCTCCACATAATAATATTTTTCAACATCACAAAACAATATGATAACCAAAAAAAAAAAAAATTATATACTAGTAGTAAAAATTATCTTAAGGAAAATAATAAGAAATAAAAATTGGGACTTGTTTCCTTTTTATTTATTTATTAATTTAGTAACTTGTGCCAAATTTATCTTTTAGATTAATTTTTGAAAAGAGAAGTGAAATAATTAAAGATAAAGAAATAAAAAAATAATTATAAAATCGGGTATTTTCCCCCATTTCTTGGAGAATCGCCTAACAAACTTTATGATTTAAAGGTTTTTTTTTGTTATGAATCTGTTAATGTTTATAGGTTGAAGGAACTTAACAATATTATGTTGACTAATTCATAGGCTACATTATATCGCACTTTATTTCTCCTTGTTGGTAGGACTTTTAATTCGGTAAACTGATTTGTGTCACGCTTTTATAATCTTCGTTTAGTCATCCGTTCGGGACAAAATTGCTTTCAAGATTAATTTTTGGCACAAAAATAAAGATAAGAAATAATTTTAAAAGATAATATCTTTTTTCTCGAAAGCCATATACACAAATTGAAAAATAAAGTAAAAAAAATATTTTCTTTAAAAGTAGGGCCTCGTCAAATCAAAAGTAGTTAAAACTGTTGCCTTTTGAAATAGGAAAATACATAGGACAAGTTCATCATAACTATTTTTGTTAAGTTCTTCGATCACACAGACAATTGCCTATCTTTTGCATATGAATTTATTACTAAATGATAATAACAGCAATGAATGGGCACAAATTGAAGATGAAGTCTTTGATTTGATTCTACAACGTTTATGTCTAACTGATTACCTTCTAATTAATCCAAGTTATTTGTTCAAGTTGGCGATCCGATGTCCCTAGAATCATTGCTAACAAGTATTGTACGTCTTCCATTACCTGAACTCCCACTTGTTTTTCTTCAAAGAAAACACTCTAAATACTTTTCATTCTTCAAACTCTCCATAAACTGTTTCTCACCTTGTTCTGGAATATCTCCAAAATTTATTCTCCTCTGTTACTGGCACAATACAAAGTTGGTTGATCATGGTTGGTGAAAAAGTTTCCCTTTCTACAGATAAATGTGTTCGAAGCATCATGGATGTATGCATGCATGCATGTAGACACACATGTATATGTGTGTGTGTGTATACTTCTCAATGATTTTATTGATTTTGGTCTATTTAACATGGTGTTGTTGGATGGTTTGGTTGAAATGGAATTATAGTTGAACCTAATGCATTGCTTATTCCATAATCACTCTCTAAGGGGTTTTAATAATACTTAAATGAATGGGTTCATGAGTTTAAGCATTAGACTCAATGGTAATTGAGGTTTGGTATAGTAGGAAACTTAGATGAACTTATTACACTAAGAGGGCATAATATTATTTCAAGAGTAGAGGTTTCTCTCTTATGATGCTAAACTCAATTGTTAATGATGTTTGGAAAATTATAAGCTTTGTGCATTAACTTCTCACATATTTTAATTGATCAAGGATAGAGCCAGAAAATAAGGCCGAGCCTATCAAATCGGCCTGTTTAAGCCTTGGCATTTCAAGGGTCAAATTTATAAAATGGATCTTTCAAATAAAGTTGGACCTAAGAAGGCTAGTCTTGTAAGGCCAATGGCTTAAAAGGGCCAACCCTGCAAGGCCAAGAGCGAGCCCTGTTAGGATCGTTAATTATTATTTTTTAACTTGCCCAATTGTCAATTGGTAGTTGCCTACTTGCCTTGTTGGCCGAGTTTAATTGTGAAAGAAGTTACTTGCCTACCCTGTCACCTAGTAGTCAATCACTCAATCAACCTTACTCATTTTTGTCATTCACTTCAAGCCTCTCGCCTCAGTCTCATTGTCTCGACCTCACACACACACAATCATGTATCGGTGCATCACAGATTCACGACATAAGACCATTAGTGCTTCACTGATTATTAATTAGTGACTGTGTTTGTTTGTTGCATGATGGATGTTGTTTAGAACTTAAAGTTGACAACATTTATTTGATAAAATAGAACTTTAATTGTTGTAATTTACTAATTATATTTATTTAACAAAATGTAGAAAAAATAGTTAAAATTTAGAAAAATAACTTCCAACCCTAGCCCGCATGCTCTTGGGCCAAACCTTTCAAAGCATATATTTTTCTTTCCTCGCCCTTTTAGACTTTGTAGGGTTGAGCCAGTCTTGATTCCTAACTCTAATCAAGGATAGCCATTGAAAACTATTTCCAAGAGTAGCTTCATCACTTGCATTTTTAACCCATTTTCATCTCATTATTTGAAAAACCCAAAAATATTAGTTCTTAATTCATGGTAACAATTAGCAATTCCACCCCGAGACAACTAAGATTGTTGTAATACCCTAAAATTCCTATTTATCATAAATATTATATTTTGATAAATAACACCTATTAAAATAGGTGAATATGTGATCTCAAAATTTGTGTAAATTATTAATTAAATTTTAGGCAATTTTCCTTTGCAATTAATTAACAAAGGGTTAATTATGAGACATGATTTAAGAGAGTATGTTGTCTTTAAATTTTAATTGATTTATTATCATTTTTAGGGAAATTTTATTTGGAATCTAATAAGTCCAAATCCAATTTTCTAATAATCAATTAGGAACCATAAAATACCCTACAATTAGTATTTTAACATCTAGTTTTAATATAACCAAAGATAAGCCATAAAGGAGTATGAAAATAATTAAGGAGATTAGAGGATACTAAAAACAATTGTGAGGCAATTGAATTTTGATTAATTAAGTTAATTGCATAACTATTCATAATTAATCTTGGAGCAATTTAAAATCAACAAATCAAAATATTTTGTTTTGATTAAGTATTAAAGAACAATAAGGGTTCAAATTAGTATCAAAAAAAAATTCTAAAGATTATAATTGGTTTGATAACCAATCATATCTTGACAATTAGGCATAATAGCACCTAAAACACTATGTTAGGAAGAATAACCAAGATTTATTTAACCTTCCCAAATTCAAATAAGGGTGGTGAAAATTCACTCTTGGAAAGGCAAGATAGTTACACAAATAATGCTCTAATTACTTTGAATTAATTAGCAAATTTAATAAGCCTAAGATATTTGTAATAAGAAGGGAACTAAACACATGACTAGGCTAATTAATTGTGCCCAAAAGTCAATAATTTCAGCTACCACATGGTGGAACAAGGTGAGCCAAGTGTTTTGAGATATTTTCCATGGATTAAGCTTAAGTCTTCAATTAATTAAAGTAACCAAGGATGGTTGTGAATAAGAAGCTTTAATCACTTGATTAAAAAGCTAATTAAGCCTTGTTAATCAACTTTGAAAAGTCAAAGTGGGTAGCTAAAACCAATGGCCAAGATTAAGCTTCATAAAGGTATATCTAATGGCCTTAATAAACCACCTAATTAACCTAAATCCATGAGATAATAAATGAACCAATGAGAGACTTCTCTTCTTGATTTTGTGAGACAAGAAAAACACAATCAAGAGTGAAGGAGGGGGAGGATGTTTTGTGCCTTGGAGAGGAAGAAGGATTTATAATATTTTAATATGGATATTTTGTAGAGTTAGGTTTGGAAAATTTACCAAAGTGCTATAGCATTTTCCTATAAATAGAGGGGCTTGGCTCTTCATTCTTCACACCAAACTCATACTAAAATTGGAGAGTTTAAGAGGAGAGCCAAGCAAGAAGGAGGAAGGAGTGCAAGAGTCTTCAAGAGGTAAGTTTTAGTTCTTAAATTTCTAATCTTTAGTTTTTATAAGTTCTTAGTATAAATGTTAGTTTAATCTAGGAAATAGGAAATAAAATTCCTACTCTTGTTTTTAGGCATCATTGCATTGAAAAATTCCTGAAGAGGTAAAAACATGGTAGGAAATAATGTTTGGAAGTCTTTGGATTAAGTTTATGAAAGTTGCAGAATTTTCGGTTCTTAAATCTTTGTCAGACAGCGAAAAAGATGCTATGATTTTATGTAAAAAATGAAGTTATAAAATCATGAAATTTTTCTAAAAAAAAAGTAGACATGTAGGGCTTTCCAAATATATAAAATATGTAACATTTTGATCTCTGGTCAAGGAGATATGAATTTTCGAAGTTAAGTCATTTTTGCTGGAATAAAATCTGGGCAACGTTGAGAAAAGTTAAAACTTAGAATGATATGGTTGAACCGAGTTAAAGCCATTATTTTTCCTTAAAAATAGACTTGTTAAGGGAAATTTTGGCTTTGATTTCACATTATTTTAATTTTTGTATAATTAGTTATGATTTTTTAAAGTTGCTCAAAAATCTGCCCAGAAAATCCAGTATTTTGTTTTTAAAGAAATGTAAAGGTAAAATTGGAATAATAAACCCACCAGGGGTAAAAAGGTAAATAGTGGCCAAAAAATCTCTTAAGATATTATTTATGGATTAATAAAGCAATATGACTATTATAGGATATCCAGAAAATCAAAAGGCGTACCGAACAAACAGACATATCACTATCCGAGCGGACTAAGGTACAGACGCATGCTGTAACCTTAACACTTATGCTTGTAGTATTCTTATATGTGAGAGATAATTTCATAGAGTCATGATCGAGATTTAGTCTTGAGTCATGCACCATGATCAAGACTCTGTTTTAAATCACTGTTTATACATTCAGCTATATATGGGTTATAGTCTTGATAACACCGTGAGATTGTTTTCCTAGCGCTGAGGACACGAGGAGCTGCTGTGGCACTGGTTAGTGCAAAAATGGATAGGCTTTACATGTGTTGTGTGCTATGTACTATTGTGATATTGTAACTTTACATGTGTTGTATGCTATGTACTGTTGTGATATGAGAACTTTACATCTGCTGTATGCTATGTATTGTTATATGCTGTAATGTTATGAATATCTGCCATACATGTGTTATTTACTTGAGCATAAGATTAACCATTACCTGAGGTCCGATGGGCATTGGACCTCAACTCTTACTATAGCATCAAGGTCTAGAGGATCGATGGCTGATGACAGGGGTAAGCAGCACACCTGAAGACACGGCCGGAGATTTTTATTTTGGGATGCATATTATTGTATTCGGATGAATGTATTGTTAAGATGACTGACCTAAAACACCATAACTAATAGTTATAATGCATATCGGTTACTCAATTATGTGCTCTGATGCTCTACTCTGATAAATATATATTATTCTACTTTTGAAAAATAGGGTGTTACAATTGTGTCAAACCAATCACCTATATATATGATTATGTTTCTTTTTTTTTTTTCCTAATAAGAATAACGATGTTTATTATGCTATTTTCATTTTGAACATGTGGTTATCGTCAACAAGTTAAATATTATATTGCAATAATTAATTATTATAAAGCTATTTGTTGAGAGATAATGTTCCAACTCCTCACATATCATTAAAATGACTTCAAATGTTCACCCAAGAAAAATTTAAATGACTTCAAATTAACAATAGTAATTATTGATTTTCTGCTAAAGAGTCCGCCAGTAACTGTCTGCCTCGCAAGTGTACGAGTCATGCAAATAATAAAGTGATAAGTAAAGTATCGTTCCCACGAGGATTAATGTAACAAATTAATCAAACAATAGGCTAAACAAATTCAATTTAGTTGAGCTAAAACAACGTGAGTTTAATTAAAAGAAAAGAAATTAAAATAAACTAACTAATAAAAGCCTAGGATTCTTTTTCCCCTTTTGCATTTCATAATAATGAATTAATTTCCTCTCTCTTAGTATTTCCATACATATATGTGTTAGTCTAAAGTTCACAAATACTTGACAAGCTCTCTCAAGTCAATATCAAGTTTCTCTTCTCATTAAAATGCACAATCTCTTGCTACAATTAATGAGAATCAATATTAAGCAACAACCTTTATGTGACAATGCAAGGTTAGTAAATATATCTCTATTTTACTAACAAACTATCCATTTATCAAGTAAATTTTAAGACAAGCATGATTTCAATCAAATTCTACATATAGATTAGCTTTCTCAAGTCAAACCTAAGTGAATAAATTATCTAAAATGGTGGCCAATCAATTTAGAAGTATTAAGTTTAGATTAAAATCAACACATAAATATTTATCTACTAAAAGAGAGGATAATCTAAGTATTAATCTATATAAAAGAATTAAAAGAATCCTAGAATAAAAAGGTTTAGCTACTCAGTAAATCCAAATCACAGCAACAAATTCCAGGTTCAGATTCAAAGACATATGGAGAATGAAAAGAAATTGAAACTGGACAAAACTACGAACAAAAGCAAATAAGCCAGCAACAAACTCTCAAAGTTCTCGGCTCCCCTCTGATTTTTGCCCAGCCGACTCCTCCTCTCTGTTCCTTTCCGTGTGCCTCTGCTCCATCTCTTCTTCTGTCTCCAGCCGCGTGTTCTGTTCTTTTCCTTTTAATAATTCCGCCAGCCTCCTCTCCTTCTCACCTTTTTCCAATTAGCCTTAGGTCATTGAATGCATTCGGTGGGCCCAATTCATTTGCAATCAATTGCATCCATTGCTTTAAGCCCAATCTCATTCAGCCCGTAATGTTCCCTTCTATTAAACAATTCAATTTGTGGGCCCAGCATCCTTTTTGCATCTTCCAATCATTCCTCCATCCATTCATTCGGCCCAATTCCATTTGATTGAAGTCCAATTCAATTCGAAATCCAATCCGAAATTATATAATAATAATAATAATAATAATAAAACTAAATATATTTTTTTTTCTTTTTAAAAATTCTAATTACTATTATTTATTTTCTACTCTAAAAAACTTTTATTTTAAATTGAAATCCCACAAATAATGCACCACTTTGGTTTCTCTTAAAATCTTAAGAAAATTTTTTTAATTTAGTATTGATGACTTCCTAAATATCTCAAAATATACCTCAAATCTATTAAAATTAGGAAGTCATCAGTAACTTGATTTACAGTAGGGTGGATCTAGCTGAGAAACATTCTTTGACAGGATAGCCTGAGACGTGGACCTAGGAGGAGCACTGAAGCTAGGGACCCAGAAACCGATCCTAGAGACAACAACATAAGAGGTGTTACCAATAAGGGTAAAGATCTAGTCTCTCAAAATTAAGGTTTGACTGAAAAAAGTGCCTACAATTAGTGCCTTAAACTAGATTACCTCCAATAAGAAGATAACCAGGCCTAACTAAAAAAATTGAAATGTGTTGAAAGATCAATTATATAAAGCACATGTGCTTTATATAATTAGGACTTTATAGCATGGTTTAAAGGTTCGTTCTTTTTTTTAAAAAAATTTTTTATAGCTAATTTGCTTAAACTAATTTATTTGACTTATAAACTAATATATAATCTAATGTTATCTACAAGTATTTTTGGAAGAAAATGTAACATATATTATAATTAAATAATTTATCTAGCTTTCTTAATATCCTCAAATTAATTATCTAGGTCTTATGTTAAGAACCAGATGTAGTATTATTTTGTAAAAGAATTAAATAAGAGTCTTAAAATCTTCTAAGAAATGATTTCGTACTTGACCGGCTAATTTTTATATTGGTTATTTTATATTTTAGATTATTCATGAAAAAATAGATAATATCTAATTAAAACTTCATTTAGGTTTTGCTTTAAAAATAATAATGAAAATTCCATTAGATAAAATAATGCAACCTATATTCGTATAAAATAAACAAATATTTATTTCATTAGGATGTGTTATCCTTTATTTCACGTGATCGATAATAATAATTCTCTTTTGTTGCATCAACTTCTTTTATATTCAGCTTCAACCAAAGTTAATTAGATGTGTCGTTATAATAAACGTTGAAGCCTTTTCAACTTGCTTATTTTATCTGTACTTGTCTATTTTTATTTAAAGTGACAAAAGTCCATATTCTTAAGCTTTATATTTTGAGAAAATTTCAAATAAATACCATTTGAATTTGTGAAACCCCCATAAGCCCACTAAATTTGCAAAAAGACTCAAAAGTGACAAAGACCTATGAGTGATATGCAAATTCATGTGAAGTTACTATTTTGCCCTTAGTTTTAAAATTTAAAAAAAAAAGAAAAGAAAAGAAAAGGAGGGCTGCCGGCGCTCACAGCGGCCGGCGGCCTGCCGCAGTCGACCACCGTTGGTCCATTGCGGCTGACAGCTGGCAGCGGGCCACGGCCCACTACCGCTTGTGTAATACCCTGAATTTTGGGTTTAAAACCTTAAGGATTAAACTATTTTTGGGAGACAACTAGGCCTTATTTATTAAGAGTTCGAAACCTTGAGCTTAGTATGAGAAAGAGTTTAGGATAATTAAGCCAAATTATTCTAGACTTGGGGAAAGATTATGAAGTATTAATAGGAAATTTAGGTAGTATATGTTGAACAATGAAGTGAGAATAAATTATGTGTGTGTACGTGTTGATTAAAGCATAGGTAATTGTTTGGGTTAAATATATATGTTGTACGTGATGTGTGTATAATGTATACGTGTGTGCATTGTGTATTGCCAACGTATGAAGGGTTTCATTCTTTCTTGCTGAATTAGACATGTGTGCACCACACTCTTTATATATAAATCCTACCCTTTTCACCTAAGGCCATCATCCGAAAATAAACAATACCAAACCCTTATTTAATTATCTCAGCCAACACCTCATTATACCACTTTCCATTTAATAATCAAGCCATACAAACCTCTTACATGTATATGTGTTCGGCCAAGTGCATGTAATCCAACATGTGTTGGATGGAATTTTTGACACATATCACCTATTCATGCTTACTTCTCTAATCAACACCTCACCATGCATGTTATTCGGTTTCATTTCACGCCACATATACATAAACATACTTCCTCTCATTTAATCACCCAACCACGTGTTGCATCATTTTGGACAGCTCAACATGTTTATATTCCATTGCTTCATTTATATATTCAGCGAAACTTTCTCAATCTCGTTTAAAAATTCTGACGCTCACAAAGACAATGAACGAGAGCAAGAGAGACGGAGAATACGGGAAGAGAGAAGTGAGAGTCAAACTACAATCATTTTCCTCTATTCTTTGGCGTGGGAAATAGAGTACAAACAAGCAAAATCTTGTTTTCCCATACTTCTCATTTATTCCATTATTTCCTTCAATCTTCATCTCATTTCTCTAGTACCTGCACGATCATTTCTGATGGTTGGATTATGAGGAATGAAAGAGAAGAGAGAGAAAAAGAAAGAGCGTTAAAAGAAAGATAATAGTCTTAGCAGTTTTACCGAATCGGAAGAAAGGTAAAAGGAAGGACACAAGTCGAAGGTAGTAACCCTTTTCTCACATACTATGTATATCTTTATATGCATGTATTTATCATGATATGCATTTATATAAATGCATGAATGCTGGATGTGTTGTGTGATTGGTATGTATAAGTGATGATTTTACTTGCATATATTGTGTATACATCATATGTGAGTGAATGTTAATGTTATTACTGGGATTCATTCGAATCCCAAGAATATATTTTGGGTTAGTTTAATTTTTGCAGATGGGGTAAGAAGACCGAGAATGAAGAAGGAGATACTAGAGGTATAAATCAAGAAAGAGAAGGATTTTAGTTATAAGATTTATTTTACAGAAGTGTAAATTTTACTGTACAGGAATAGTAGCTTAGTAGTGGTTTTATTTTTTAAGAGATGCTCCTGTATACAAATTCAATAAAGGTGTATTTTGGATGGGCGTTTTAGCTTGGCCGCGGTTGACTGCCATCCACCGGCCTGCCAACAGCCCTCCGGTGTGGGGGTATTTCTTTTTTATAAAAAAAATTTTTAAATTAAGGGTAAAAAGGTAATTTCACCCGAATTTGCATATCCCTCATAGGACCTTGTCACTTCTGAGTCTTTTTACAAATTCAATAGATTTCTGGGGGTTTTACGAATTCATATAGCATTTTGTTTGGAATTTTCCGTTATATTTTTCTTTATCCACTGCTTCTATTTTCGTAAGAGGACAATATTAAAGAGAGAACCCACCCTACTCAATTAAATGAAATAATTAATGAAGGGAATGAAGAAGTTAAAGACCACACTTTTTTTTTTGGGTCACTAGGTGATTCCCTTTTTTGTGTCCTGGCCTCTGTAAATTTGATCAGTTAAATATGGCTATGTTGGAGTGAATTGGTAATTCAAAAACGGTTAATTAGTAGAAGAAATAGAAAAGCATAACGTTAAGCACAAAAGACTGTGCGAATGTTTTATTTTAAACATTGAAATATAGATCAAATTATAAGAATTCATATATAAAAGCAAATCGATCGGTATTCACTTTGTTAACCCTTTAAGTTTTTTTGGAGTTACGTTGAGATGATTCTTTCATCCCTTTATTCTATGTGCTGATTGGCTCATTGATTAGTATTTTTCCTATGAGATTCATTAGATATGATACTCCATTCCAATTAAAATATACTTTGCTTTTTGGAATCGAAAAACAGAGCTAAACAATGAAATAATCGTATTATTTTATAAGTTTTTCCCAGGCACTCTCTAGAAGTCAACAAATTGAGTTTAAGTGTGCTCATTATGACCAGATATATCTCACAACTCTAAGAATATTCACAAAAGTATTTAAAAATTAACCGCTAAAATGATTTTCATATAGACAATAAAATCCAAACCTCACACGTTCCTATAATAATATTACAAATATGAAATATTCATAGGATATGATCTAAACACACAGACATATATTTGTGTATTAGCTGTGCGGTGTGAAATGGAGCATGACCTTGATCTACACACAAGTCAAGCACTACACGTTCCTACAATTAAGGAGACCCTCTTATTTAGTGTTTGTCGATTTCATTGTGACTCTTTGATAACGTTCTTGATGGGATATAGAGTCTTAGGCCAACCAGACTTGACCAAAAATGAAATAATGTAATGCACAGCGAAAAGAGTAAGGACCACACAAATTTCTTGCTCTTTTCACGCATCAACTTCTTCTAGAGGGTAACCTTAATCATTTTATATATTTTTCATTATTAATTGTTCTTTTTTTTATTATTATTATTTGATAGGTCAGACCATGTTCTCACCACGAGTTAAAATGTATATAATTTTTCACTTTTTTATCTTTGAATAAATTAAAGACTATTTTATCTCTATTTGTTTATAATAATATTGTATATATGGTAAAAATTATATATGTGATCACGTTTATTTTATATTGATTTTCTCAAATTCTCCGATATATAAAGCCTCCTAGTGGAGCACATCTAACGATCCAGATCCATTTTAAGGTTGTTTCTCCCCTACCTGATTGTGACGTTCAGCTAGTCAAACAAAATTGGGCTAAGCATATTGAGCTTAGGCGGCTTCATTTTCTTTAATTTTAATTATTTTCAGGCTCTGATGTTATTCGAAAATGAAGGAACACTCATTATTCATTAGTATGTTCGTCATTTGTGTCCTTATTTTTTTTTTATTCCCTTTTCAAATTTACGTCTCTTTATCATATTCATGTTTCTCAAGGTATCAGCTACATACTAAATTAATTTTTCTCAAACAATAATACCTAATTCAATTAATTTAATTTCTCTGGACAATTTTAATTAAATTAGATGTGACATTTTTTCAAGAATCAAAATATATAGTCTTCACGGCAATTTTACTTTGCAAATTTGTCAAACACGCAATTGAATGGATTGTACTTAGCTTGGCTTTATCAGCGTTCCATCGATCCCACTTCAAAGCTCCAGACTTGACTCTCCATTATTGGTCCTTGCTTTCTTTCTGATTGCGTGCTCCATACTCGCGGCAATTGTAGCAAATTACCCATTTTTTATAATATAAACGAATTTCGATGTAATGATCCATCTTTTATGTTGGAGACAATACGATTAATTACTTATAGGCAACTTTTTTTTAAAAAAAAATAGTGTAAAAAGCACCGATGACAAAGCCTCAATCCAGATTAATTGCTTGCTCAAATACTTAATAATATGATGTTGAAAAAGTAACAGACACCGTGTGGCTCAAAGGGTTATCACAAAAGGTGCATAACAGGTATGCATAGCATTGCTTTTAATTCTTTTTCGTGTTATTTTTTCGATACAATTATGTGATATGCTTTACTTCCTTTTTAAATTATTTTATATAAATTTCCTCTTTCTAGCTAGAGATTATATCGATACCCATAATTAGAAGTAGATTACGTGTATATCTATACCACCACTTTGATAATTTTTAGGGAAAATTGATTACAGGGCCCAAGGAAGCAAAATAATTACAAAAAAGGCCCAAGAAACATTCACATGCCAGAAAAGGCCCTTCTGGCATTTTTTCAAAAAAAAAGTGTACGGACATAGTTGCTAATTGCTACAGATGTAATTGTTAATTGCTACAGATGTAGTTGTTAAAATGTAGTTGTTAATTAGACTGATTTAGTTGTTAATGGGGACTAATATAGTTGCTAACCGCTACTGATGTAGTTGCTAACGTTTTTTGAAAAAATGCCAGAAAAGACCCTAGGGCCTTTTCTGGCATGTGAATGTTTCTTGGGCCTTTTTTGTAATTATTTTGCTTCCTTAGGCCATGTAATCAATTTTCCCTAATTTTTATATACCACTTTACACACACACACACACTCAACAAAGATTATATAACCAAATTAAATTAATATTCATATAAAAGGAGATATTTCGCAACGTGCAGTTTCTATCTTATGAAATGGAGTGTGAATTTGAGGTCTACTCACACAAGTCAAACACGCCAAGTACCTACAAATTATAAGTGAGAGAAAGATATAGTATATACATCCAAACAAATTAAGACCAAAGACTTTTGAGATACACGTTTGTGAAGGGACAATTAATGTATCCACACAAGCTTCTTCTCAATAACGTTCTTTTGGTTTATTAGACTAATGCAATGAAAATGAAAATGTGGTCCTATAAGTGAATAAATTATACTTCATAAAGCGACACAGATTCTTTTCTCATCACTTACGTAATTTTCTTTCTCTTTCAATTAGTTGCATTAACTCGTTTTGAAGGCCACTTAATGTTTGAGAATTCCTCCATGCCATGGCAAAACAGCCTTGGATCCAAAAGCCTAATCAGTTTGCCTTCCTCGTTCGTGATTATATTTACGATTTTATCAAAAGATAAAAATAATTATTTCCCCATCTATCATCTAAATGGTAACTGTTAAATAGTAGTTGAGATTTCATCTAAGACAATATATTAGGGCCATTAGTATTTATTAGTTTATATTTTGGTTTTTGATCCTTAATAACTATAATTGTTAAGATTCTCCTCAACAAATATCATTTAGTATAGGTCCTTCCCTCTAATATTCCCAATTAAATAATACGGTGATAATACTGTCCTCAAACTCAAAGTGGTAGCTGAAGAAATTGAAGACCATAGTTTTTTTTTTTTTTAACATTGAGAATGTGTCCACTCAGTTAAATTATAGAGTCAATGCCTTGAATGAGCTACAAGCTTATAAAATTAAACATATTATTAATCGAATTAACCACGCACGTGTAATGAGAATGAGTGAGAACACAAAACCAAAAATTCTTTCGTCAATTTAGATTTGTTTTGGGTAGATCATCAATTTAGATTTGTTTTTTGACAAAAAGATTTCGTTGATATGTTTAGAATTCAAGCATGGTGGTTTGATCTCGATACAATTAAGTTATAGCAAAGCAATTTTTTTTTTTTTTGGTCTGATCAGTATAGCAAAGCATTTTTTAGATAGTAAAATTTCTATATCCGCAAAACTATAGTGTCTAGTTAATAACTATGTAACATCCCAGAGCCTCAGTTTGATAAGGGGGTTTGCTTGTGATATTGTTCGCTCTGGTCTACCATCCCTCACAGTTTTAAAACACATTGAGATGGGAGATATCTAAACTCTTTTAAGACGTATTTCATTTCTCATATCAGCCAATGTGGAACTTCACATTTCATTAGATACCATTGTCTTCGATGTACCCGAGGCTAGCTATGATATCCACAAAACTATAAATATCCAGTTATAAAGAGGAAGGAAATAACTATCTCACCCAAAATAAAAAAAATAAAAAAGGAGATGCATATATAATTGAACGAACAATGCATCCGCGCAAGCTTCAACACTATGCAGCAAAAATATATCTTCAAATATATGTGAAACAATTTAATAAACCCGACATACTAATTATTATTATTATTGTTATTATTATTTTCAGTTTCTTCAATCTTAAGTCTTAACCCGTCGTTTTGCAACTCCGCAATTTGTAAGTACGAGTTGACTTGATTTGGAACCAGAGAAGTATAAATCCACGAGTGTTAATTGCTTGAGGCAGAAGACTTGAAATTCCGATAACTTTGTATGCTCCTCATGGGAAAGCCTTCTTCCTTTGTTTTCCAGCTCTTACTTCATTGCTTCATGGCCTCCTTGGCTTGGACTGATACAAACATCAGTATTGACAAATCTGCACTTCTTGCCTTTAAATACTTTATCACTTCAGATCCATATGATTTCTTGGCTCATTGGTCTGTCTCTTCTTCTCCATGTAATTGGACTGGTGTCACATGCAATACTCGTCATGGAAGGGTCCATTCCTTGAATCTCCACAGTATGGGTCTTAAGGGCTCTATATCTCCACAACTAGGAAATCTCTCATTCCTTGTTGAACTTGATCTCAGTGACAACGATTTTTATGGTCAAATACCAGAAGAATTGGTTCAATTGCATAGATTGAAACTATTCAACTTGAGCTACAATGACTTTGATGGGCAAGTTCCAGCGAGGATAGGATATTTAACTTCACTTCAGAAACTAAATCTTCGAAATAACAGTTTTAATGGAGTTATTCCAATATCTCTATTCAATTTGTCAATGTTGGAGATCTTAGATTGGAAATATAATTCTATTGAAGGGCCCATTTCGTTGGAGGTAGGCAAACTTCAGCGATTGAAGATTTTACAGCTTAGCCGTAACAAGCTTTCTGGAATCATTCCACAAACAATTTCAAACTTATCTTCACTCGAGTTATTGAGTTTGTCCTACAACAATTTGAAAGGTATGTTTTAGATTATTTTCAACATTTATATTTATGTTCATTCTAAACTAGTGTACTTGTTTATTAACAAGATATTATCCTTGAGGAATAAGAGTTTGTCCCAATTTTTTATTCATTTATTTTTGGCATTTTTATGAATCTTCTTCTTTATTTTTGTCATAATTTCTCTACTCTTTTCAAAGGGAAAAAAAATTCATCTTCAAAAATTTGAAACAAATTATATTGTCACACCATGGGGAAAAATTACTATTATAATATTAATTGGTCCAATTGGATCTAAAGGTTCATCATCGGTCTTTAAAAATATAAAAATGTTTATTATTCTGTCATTGAAAACTTTTTGAAGGGTTTTTCATAGGAAAAAAACTTAGCTCAAGTTCATTTGATCTCTTATGTCAAATTCTCCAATCACACATGGACATTGTCCTATTTATTTCATGTGGATTTATAGTTATTTGATAATATTTTAAAAATATGATACATGGTGATATGTGATTAGATAACTTAAGATAATGGATATAAGAAACTTGTATTGTCCTTTTTCATATTGAATAAACCTTACAACGAACATGTCCTGAATGTTTAATTTTGATTTGGACAATCTACATTATATTTTAATTTCATTATTTGTTAGTAGTTATTAATTTAAAAAAGTTTGTAGAGTCAACAAAAAGATTTTTTCTAGGAGTCTCCCAAAAAACATGTGTTTTGATTGGAATGATGAAAAGGAAGGGCCAATAGGATTTCAATTTGTCTCTTAGATTTAATCATATCAAAATTTCTCAACCAAGCATAACTAGTTGATTTAATCTACGCTTGTTAGCCCACCCGAATTAAAAGGCTTATACCTTTTATATATTGTGTTGCATCATTTACTAATATATGTGTCATTTCTTAAAAATGTGCAAATCTTATGTGTTTCTAAAGAATATTAATTTATCTCATATACTTAATAACTTTTGACACGCAGCAAATTTGTTACTGATATTATTTTCTTTCCCGCACCCCTCTAATATTTGAAGGAGGCATCCCAAATGAGATTGGCAATCTTTCACAACTACAGATGTTGCATCTTGGAGCAAATCAACTTGCTGGATCTATACCATCATCATTATTTAACAATTCAGTGCTGCAAGAGATTGATCTTCCATTCAATCAATTATCTGGTAGTCTCCCAAAAACTACCTTCCTTTTGTTTAACAGATTCAACAGAGGAAACATACCAATTGAACATGGAAATTTCATCAAACTCCAGTTTCTATATCTTGCGAACAGCAACTCGCAAGGGAAGAGTTTTAATTATATATATCATCGTCTTAACTTCTATTCCATTATTTCATAAGACATTACTGAATAATTATTTTGCTGATTACTTTTAAAGACATAGAACGCGATGCTTTCTTTTAATCCCAATGTGAATATGAATAATTGGTAATATTTTCTCAATCATTAAAGAAACAGGGAGCCCAAAGGAAAATAACCTGATAAAAGGGCCCCCATATAACACTAATTAAAAGTCAGATTGGATTAAAATGGTGGAGTATGACTGTTACCATTGATATCTCTATCTGAGTGATTGTTTGCATTTAACTATTTATATTTAGGGAAATGATAATTGGTATTCTTAAATCTGAATAATTTTTTTATTTTCATATTTATTTTAGCTTCCCAAACTTTAGAAAAATAATTTCAAATATTTAAAAAAAAATATAAAATACAAAACACTCTAATTAATCTTTATTTGAAATTTTTTAATGTAATCATGAGAGATTTCATTTTTCAATTTGGAATGAGTTTGCATCCTTTGACTTTTATTTTTCGCCATTTCATTCTTTCATCATAATCTTCATTCATGAGTTTATGGGACCACTTGATATTTAAAATTTGGAAATAATTTTTTTTAGGTACTCAGCACCATAGATTATTTATATTTTATATTTTGTTCAATAAATAGCTCCAAATGATATATAATTAATATTATATTGGAAGAGTTTTAATGTCCAATTGGTAATTGATATTATATTGGAAGAGTCCCTTTTATTTTTTTTGATCGAAAGCTAAATATATATTAATACTTGAGACTGATGCAATAGATGAAAACAAATACAAACAAAACAATCTCAAATACAATCAAATAAACTAGATATAAAAATAGCCAAGAGTACATAGCAAATTTAAGAGTAGAAGAAAACTCATAAATAATAGTGGTCTCCTCGATATCCAATGTTAGAAGTGACGATAAAGGAAGTGTTGGTTGTAAAACCTACTCTGAAGGGCACACATCCTTATAAGCATTAGCTGCAATTAGAGCAGCTGTACAGACACCCCATATTAGAGTAAAGAACCTGGAAAACCCAACCTCAGAAAGAAGAAGACCCATAATGTCCTGAATAAAACTTCTGCTCCTCTGATCAAGTAGATCCGATGACCTTGACCACACACCGATAAACACCTCTTTAAATCTTCCCACAAGAACACAGATCTGAGTTACCAAGAGATAATCAGATCTAATAATGTTCAAATAGTCATCCAACCAAGAGGATTTGAACGCAGATCTTACACACTTGTTTATTTCCTTAGACAAAAACACCACCATAAAACCAAAAACCACAAAAAAAAGATAAATCTCACATCCGCAGATCAGATCTAGAGAAGGAGAGGAGAAGACTCGCCACAAGGACGAGAGAAGGCCACAACCGACAAAACTCAAAGTGAGAGGGCCGCAGATGTCAGATCTAGACTCCAAACTACACCTCTAACTTGTCTGTGACACAAAAGTAGGCTCGCCAGTGGCTTGTTCATCACAAGCCACCGGCGAGAGGGCAAGTTGCAGATGGGAGCGCATGAGAGAAGAGAGAAGGGGGGGGGGCTAGGGTTGCTAACAATATGAAGAGTCCCTTTTAAAGATTTCCAACAAAAGTTAAATTATAGTCTATTAATTTTAAGCTTCCAATTAACAAAATTCCATGTATTACTTATATGGTTGTGTGTGAATTAAGGAAATTCCTAGACTTACTACCAACAAACAAATATTCTGTATTTTTTTCACAGGTGAAATTTCTTCATTTATATGGAACATGCCTTCTTTGAGATTGGTTAGCCTTGGCTTCAATCATTTCAAGGGTAATTTGTCAGAAGAAATGTTTCATCAACTTCCTTTACTTGAACTCTTTGATGCTGCAAATAATCAATTAGAGGGAAGCATTCCAAAATCAATAAGCAACTGCACATCTTTAAATCAATTATATTTAACGGGTAACTCATTTACAGGTATGTGCTTTACTTGTGTGTTTTCTTTTCTTTTTTAATATTTCTCTCTAAAATTAAATTATGTTTATGTGAAATAATAAATAAAGTGAAGATCTAGGTTAGATGGAACCTCGTGATATTTGTAAACACAGAACCTTAAACCATACAGAATGGCTACCATGTGTTATGCTAATAGTTTTTTTAAAAAGATTTTATCTGTCTTTTAATAACTTAAATTTTACGGTGTTTTCCCCTTAATATTAACATACAGACAAGTTTAGAGTTTTTTTTTTTCTTTTATTCATTATGCTTATAAATTGTAACAATTCAATACTTTTTGAATTGTTCAAAATATTCAATTTTTTTTTTTTGGATTAGTAGGTAAAACACGTGTAATTTTTTTTATATAGTATATATATATAAATTATAAGCAAATGATATTACCTATTTTATTTTTCTTAGCCCCCTTTGGAAGAGAAGAAAAGATGGGAGGAAGAGAAAACAAAAGAGAAAATTTTTTATTTGGATCCACCCCATTTTCTCCCACGCTTTTCTTTCCTTCCACATTTTCTCTTCTATTTCAAACAAGGAAAACTTATTTTCCTTCTCATTTTCCTCCGGAGTTTTCTTAAAGTCTTTACAGTTATAACAAGTTACCATCTCTAATTCTTAATATAAGATCCAATTGACTAATTTATAAAGATTAAAGAAAATAAATAAATTATATTAAAACATATATTATTGATTTTCCCCAAACTAATTTTTATGATTTATAAACTGATATATAATATAATGATACACATAAGTATCTAGTTTAAGAAGGAGAGAGACAAATGTTAAATCTTTCTATCACTTGCAAGAGTTTATGAGGAAACAAATAAACAAATATATGATAGAAATCAAATGGCACAAGAGACACCGAAATTATTAACATGGAAAATCTCTCAAGTCTAGGGTAAAAACCACGGGTCGTCCAGATCAATGAAAATATGATCTACTATTATCAAAACATGGTACAAGTAAGTCTCAAACAAATACACAAACATGTGTAATCACCTAGTCAAACAACAAAAGCTAGAAGCTTACAATAAAGAATAAAGTAGTCCAAAGTACCGGAAAAAATGTTCCGACCATGAATACATTTTCTCTCACGCTAGGCCTTCAAACGACAATCATTATTGAAAACAATGAGGCATATGTTCTAAACTTGCTAACCAAATTTCAACTAAATAACAGGCAACAAATGTGCAAATGCCAGTTTATTGATACTAACCAGTGAAACTAGGTTTTTCTTTCACATAGCTACAGCATTAGACTTCTCTGGTCTCTAACCTTAGCTTATCCAGCCTCGGCAAGGCCTCTTTGTCCAAATACCTAATATGCCCTCTCTCCAGTTAATTAAGTGAGACACAACATCAAATTAGGAAACTCTGAGAGAATATTCTTTCTCACAAAGAACAATCAAGAAACTCCCCCTGGACCCACCCCGTTTTTTTAATTATCTCACTCTTTTCCTTTTTTCCTCTCCTTTCTTTTCTTTTTATAAAATAGGAAATACATAAAATAGGGAATATAAAAAAATTTGGCCAATTCAAACATGGGCTTTTCTCCACATAGGAAAGGGAGCCCAAAACCCAACATTTAGATAGATCAAGTAACATATACAATAATTAAATAATTTATTTAATTTCCTTAATCTCCACAAATTAGTCAACTGGGTCTTATATTAAGGACTATAAATAATTTTACCTATCAATATTATATTATAATTGTACATTATAAACATATTATGAAAATATTATGACCCATTTTATTTTTCTCTTAAATTCCACTCAGCTTTTTTACAATTCGTTGATGTTAATCAATTGCATTTCGATGCCGAACTCTTTACAAGCATGAGAATATTATTTTTTATCTTCAATATTTTATTTTATTTTAATATTTTTCTATAGTTAATTTAATTTAAAATGAGATTTTTTTTAATTTTCATTAATATTGTCCATATTAGCAATGGGGTTAAATGTAGCTGCAATTTACAATCACAAATAAAAATTCATGAATCGATGCTATTCTATGATTTTCTATAATATTTTTGTATAATTATCTCCACCACAGTAAAACTAAAATGAGATTTTTGTTTTTGTCATTTATTTTTGTTTTTTCATTTCATTCATTCATATATTGTTCATACATAAATGGTACTTATATATAGATTGTGATTATAATCTCAAAATAAAAGAAAGATAACATTATCAATTGATGGGGCCACGTGAGATTTAAAACATGAAAACTATTTTTTTTTTATTTACTCCTATATCTTGACGACAACAATTTTCAAGGTAAGGCTTTTAATTATATAATTGAACTAATTATACTTTGTGTGCTTTTGTTTTAATCTATCCAATGAAAAAAAATTTAAAAAGAGATTTTTATTTTCATTTTTTTCATTTATTTTAAAGAACTGTAAGATTCTTGTTAAATTGCGTTCATAGTAAATTATTATAAAAAAAATCTTAAAAAAAGAAAAAAAGATAATTTTGGGTGATTAAAAATGACATGGAGCCTTGTAAAAAATCGGTCTGCAGGAATTTCATGACCTACTAATATTTGATGTGGCATAGTAATGTTAAAGATGAATGCCAAAGCCTATTAACTATTAGCTTCCTCTGATTTTTCTTGTTCACTTTGTAAAATAAAACAGGTGAAATTCCATCATCTCTCTTCACCATTTCTTCCTTGAGCGTTGTAATTTTAGCGAAGAATAATTTGAAAGGTAGTCTTCCAATATCATTTGGTAATGAGACATTGTTGGAAGAATTAGATCTATCATGGAATTTTTTTTCAGGTACGTTGAATCTACACATCTCTTAATTTTATGCTTTAACAAAAATCTTATTTTTATGTATACTATATTACCTCCAGAATGTGTTACTAAAAATATTTACTTTCCTTAAACAAAAACTAAAATTTTAGCCTTCTAAGTCTATAATGAATTCATAGCCAGATTTCAAAGTTAGAGCCTTGTAAATAATAAATAGATTTAATGCAAAATATAATTAACTTTGTTGTTCATTTTATATAGGTAAAATTAATTCCATAATCTCTCTTTAATTAGGATATCTTTTAAGAGTCTTAATTTCCAATTGGTAATTGATATTATATTGGAAGAGTCCCTTTTAAATTGATTTCAAATAAAAGTTAAATTATAGTCAATTATTTTAAGCCTCTGATTAACAAAATTTTATGTATTACTTATATGGTTGTGTGTGAATTAAGGAAATTCCTAGACTTAATTACTACCAACAAACAAATATTCTATATTTTTTTCATAGGTGGAATTTCTTCATTCCTTTGGAAGATGCCCTCTTTGAGTTATGTTGACGTTGCCGCGAATCATTTAAAGGGTAATTTGCCAGAAGAAATGTGCCATCAACTCCCTTTACTTGAAGTCTTTGTCGTTACTGTTAATCAATTAGAGGGAAGCATTCCAAAATCATTAAGCAACTGCACATCTTTGAAAATATTAAATTTCGAAAATAACTCATTCACAGGTATGTACTTTACTTGTGCGTCTTCTTTTCTTTTTAAATATTTTTCTTTAAAATTAAACTATGGTTTTTATCATTTCATATATGTGAAAGAACAAATAAAGTGAAGATCAAGAACCAAAAGAACCTCATGATATTTATAACATAGATAAGTGAAATTCTTATATACTATTCATTGACATCAAAACCTTAAACTATATATACAGAATGGCCACCATGTGTTATGCCAATACTTATTTTTTGAAGATATCACCTATCTCTTAACAAATTTAATTTTATGTTTTTTCTATCTCCTTAATATTAAAATAATTAAAATAATATTAAAATATAGACAACTTTGGAGTTGTTTTTTCTTCTTTATTATACGTATAATTTGTAACAATTCTATATTTTTTAATTGAAATTTAAATTATACTTAATAGTTTATTAAAAAATTTAAAAGTAGGAATTAACAAGTGTACAATAAAAAAATAAATTATTTATATATGTGTAAAGAATCAAGAAAAATGAATTACCAAAAATTAAATCTAGGCCTACACTTTTAACAATTTTCTAACTAGGACTTTTCTTAATATTGTTAAAATACTATAATACCCCTCTATAATTAAAAAGGAAAATTAAAGTTGATGTAGGCCTTATTTTTTTTTAATTATTTAAATTAAATTAAATTTATATTTTCCTTTGTTTGTAGTTTATTTATTTGTTTGTTATTTGGTTGTGATTGATTCTAAATATTAATTACAAGAAAGGTAAAGATGAAAAAAAAAAACCTGAATTATTATTGTAAATAAAAAAAAAAAAGAACTAATATGTTTTAGCGAATGGTGCTTTTAGGAGATTCACTGACACACACTATGTATTGGGAATGCCACACATCATTCTAGAGTTACTTATCGTAATTGTTTGGCCATTTAAAAACCACATGTGACTCAATTAATATCCTTATAAGGATGAATTATTTAAAAAAAAATTTAAAAGCTTGGATACATGATATAATAAATTTTCATACAACTTCACAAATTCATAAATAAATCTTTTTATATCAAAAAATAGAGGTTCAAAACTCTATCTTTAGTTCTTGAAATGCTTTTTTTTTTTTTGGGTGATAGAATTAAGATGCGGGCTCCACACCATCCCATTAGGTCTAGTACTTGATCGTTATAATCTATTGTCAAAAGTACACCACCAATGTCAATGAGAGTTGACACAGATGGTAAGGGTTTCAGGACTAGGCCCTTGGGTCGTGGATTCGATCCCCTCTGCTGTCGTTGGGACTCCTTTGGTAGGCGATCTCGTAAGTCCTCAGTAAGTACTCATAGAGCCCGGGGCCGTGCCCTGGCCTTGGTAGGGAACTGGTGTCGAATCTCTCCAAAACTTTTTTATATCAAAAAAAAAAAGTACACCACCAATGTCGGGGATAAAAAAGTACATAATTTTTCACTTCAACCATACATGAAGAACCCAAAGTTTAGACAAAATTTGATGGTTAGACAAAATTTTGCTTTGTGTGCGTATGTATATGTATGTATTTATATATATATATATATATATATATATATATATATATATATATATATATATTATATAAAATAATATGACCTGCTTTATTTTTCTTCTTATAAGTTCCATTCACTCTTTACAAATACTTGATGCTAATCAAGTATAGTTGGATGCAAACCTCTTTACAAGCAAGAGTTTATTATATCTTGTTCATTCTTTTTCGTTTTTTTATAATATTTTTTCTCTAATAGAAAATGAATTTAAAATGAGATTTCATTTTTCATTATTTCATTAATCATAGTTTTTAAATATAGCTACTAATTTACAATCCCAAAATATCAAAAAATATATATACTATGTTCAACCAACTAGCTACTAATTTACAATCCCAAAATATTGAATTGTTGGTAAAATTAAATTGACAGCAAGATAGGATCACACATGATATTTAAATATTGGAAAACAATTTTTTAAGTACTCTGTACCATATCATATATACCATGTTCAACCAAATAGCACAACGTCATATAGCATGTGCCCACTTGTTATACACACATTTGGATATATATTCTACATATCAAGTAAAACTCTTTTCTTTTATCCGCCATCTTTTCTTGTTTGATTTTCTTTTATCAATTTTTGTTGGTTGTTCCTAGCTTTTCTGGTTTATAAATGTATTAGTTTCCTATTAAATAGTTATTCAAAAGTTACAACATAAAAAACTTAACATTTTCAAACAAATCTTCAGTAACCATGGCATCTCACTGGTAGTTTATGATTTCCCTAAGATTTTTGCTTTAAAAATTTTACAAAGACTTCAAGAAAATAATAGAAATAAGTTTATTTGTATATATTCTTTGTATCTGAAAATCGTGGTTTCCATCAACTTTTTTCTTTTTCTGCCCAGGTTTTGTGCCCAAAGACATAGGCAAACTTGATAAACTTGAGGTATTAAGCTTGGCCAACAATCATTTGAGAGGACCTATTCCTTCCAACATATTTAACATTTCAACATTGGCAACCTTAAGCCTTGCTGGTAATTCCCTCTCTGGTGTTCTCCCATCATCTTTAGGAATTGGCCTTCCCAACTTGGAGGCGTTATGGTTGGGGGAAAATGGACTAACTGGACAAATTCCAAACAGCATATCAAATGCTTTTAAACTTATCACATTAAGTTTGTTATCGAATACATTTAATGGAGCTATACCCAATGTATTTGGAAATTTAACAAACTTGATGGAACTAGATTTAGGTGAGAACCAGTTGAGTGGGTTCATTCCTGATACAATTAACAAATTACACAGCCTTCAACGTTTAAGTCTTAGCAACAATAGATTGCAAGGGTTCATTATAAATGAACTTTGCCAACTTAAAAGTTTAAGTAGGTTGTATCTTGCAAACAACATGTTTTCAGGAATGGTTCCAAAATGTCTGGGGAATACTTCTTTGCAATATTTGGATTTTAGCTCTAACAAATTGGTTTCTCAAATACCCTCTTCTATTTGGAGTCTCAAAGATATCTTGGTTTTAGACATGTCCTCCAATGCACTGAGTGGAATAATTTCACCAGAGGTATCAAACTTGAGGGCAATTACACTCTTGAACTTGTCAAGAAATCAAATTTCAGGAAGCATCCCTACAATTATAGGTGGCTTAATAACTTTGCAAACCCTATCTTTGGCGGCAAACAAATTGCAAGGGCCTATTCCTGAATCGCTTAGTGGCATGCTAAGCATGGAGTCCCTGGATCTTTCCCATAATTATTTGTCTGGTGTGATTCCAAAGTCCTTAGAGTCATTACACTATCTTAAATACATCAATCTTTCCTACAATTTACTGCATGGAGAAATTCCAAATGGTGGACCTTTTCAAAATTTTACTGCTCAATCTTTTATGATGAATAAAGATCTTTGTGGGAAATCCCAACTACAAGTCCAACCATGTATGAAGGGAAACAAGCATATATCAAATAAAGTGATGCTGATAATAAAATGCATATTTCCTATCATATTTGTCATTTTGATTGTTTCAATCATTGTCTTTCTAAAGAATAAGAGAGGTGATGATAATAATTCAACAAAGAGGGATTTAATAAATTTGAATACACCAACCAGGATATCCTACTATGAGCTTCTACAAGGAACAAATAGATTTGATGAGAGTAATCTTATTGGTTCTGGAAGTTTTGGATCAGTATACAAAGCAGTTCTTCCAAATGAAAAGATAGTTGCTGTCAAAGTGTTTAACTTAGACATGGAACAATCATCGAGAAGTTTTGATGTTGAATGTTCTGCCATGTGCCATTTACGCCATCGCAATCTCATTAAGATCGTCAGTAGTTGCTCAAATGATCATTTCAAATCTCTAATAATGGAATTCATGGAAAATGGGAGTCTTGACAAATGGTTGTACTCTCATAACAATTATTTAGATGTCTTGCAAAGGTTGAACATAATGATTGATGTGGCAGTTGCTTTGGAGTATCTTCATCATGGTTCTTCTACACTAGTTGTTCATTGTGATGTGAAACCAAGCAATGTTTTGCTAGACGAAGATATGGTAGCTCATCTTAGTGATTTTGGTATTTCTAAATTGTTTGGTGAAAAGCAATTGGAAATTTACACCAACACTTTGGCTACAATTGGCTATATGGCACCAGGTAATTGTTTAATTATGATATTTTGAATTTATTTGTACATTCAATTTCTAGCGAATATTTGACATCTTCAAGTGCAAAGGTTTAAATTAATGATACAAAAGAAAGCTTAACCACTAACCTTACATTATTGACATAATGACTTCTATACTAATAATTCAATACGACATATAGAGTTTGGATCGAAAGGAGTTGTTTCCGCCAAAGGAGATGTGTATAGCTATGGGATTTTGCTAATGGAAATGTTTACAAGGAAGAAGCCAACAGATGAGATGTTTGTTCAAGGATTAAGTTTGAAAGATTGGGTAAGAAACTCCACACCACATTCGATCATTAATATTTTAGATGCCAATTTGCTATACGGTGAAAATCAAAATACTGATAATACACTACCTTGTATGTCATCAGTTTTTGAGTTAGCATTAAATTGCTCCATTGACTTACCAGAGGCACGACTTACTATGATAGATGTTGTAGTATCATTGAAAAAAATCAAAGCTTTGTTTATGGAAAATCCTTGAGATAGTAGTAGTTAGATAAATGTTAAATTCAAATTTCAGCTACTATTTCTGTAACCTTGTGATTTGTTTACGAAGTAATCTTGTAAGTTTGAGTGGTTCTATATATGCTGTAATAATATATAATGCATTTGAATTTTCTGAGTTAGATTATAATGGTTTTGGATTTCTTCACTTCTTTTTGTTTTTTTTCTTCCTGTTTTAACATTTTGGTTTTGAATTATAAGAACCTTGAATCCACTCTTTTTCTTAAAGTAACTTCATACAATTGGAATTTAATTTTGGAAGAAAAGGATTTTAAGATTAAAGAAAATGAGCCCTACGTTTTTATTTTTCTCCTCTATCCTATACTTATGTTTTTTAAACGTCTTGATATTAGATAAAAATCCATTTAAATTGTATCTTGTTTGAGAAATTAAATATATTTTTTTTGGTTATACCTTCTAATATTTATAAGTCAAATTTTCCAGATGGCTTATTTTACAATGTAGATTTAGATATCATGCGACCATGCTGGACATTTAAGAATACTCTCCCCATGTATTGGAATAAGCAATTAAGCACTGTTGAACAAGTTGAGAGATTTTTTATATTCCATTGCAATTCTTTATTCCTCCTCTTCTTTTTAGATAATTAGAAAAGTAGCTGTTAGGTTATAATCAAACAAAAGTAGTCTCATAGTATTAGCAACTACAGAAGAGACCATTAATGGAGGCTTCAAATGTCCAAGAAACATTGACTCATTACGTTCTTTTTTAAGGATAAATGCATCAATAAACCACAATACTAGAACAAGAAGGAAGGAAACGAAATCAGTTAAAATTACCTTGATTTTCTTCTAATCACTCTCTTCTTTTTCCTTCTCTCAAATAGGTGGGCCCCCGCCCCCCCTAAAAGTTTAAAAAAACAAAACGGTATAAGGAGTACAATTCCTTATGCCGGTAGTTCTTACAACCTCTATTAAAAAAAAAAAAAGTTCTTACAACCTCGAACTAACTTTTGGGCATTATTTTTTTATATATATACTTTTGGGCATTAATTTGAGTACAATTCCCATTTTGCAAAAAAAGAAAAAAAAAAGCACCAAGCCCATTACTAACTATATGAACTACGCACAGTGTTTTCATGACCCATTATTGGGTCTCTTGGATGCTGAAAGGCCAGGGAAAAAACATAGTACCTCCTATTAAAAATATAAGTTAAAGTTGACTTTTTTAAAAAAAATAAAAAAACTAATTAAATTAGTTTAGAACATTTTTATTTTGTTTTTTTCTTCACACTAATTAGTTTGTCTAATAAATTATATATAATCTAAGGATAAATAATATATAACATAATTATATAACTTATTTACTTTCCTTAATTTTTTCAAAAAAAAATCAACTATGTCTTATAATTAGGATTGAAGGGAGTACTGTCCTTGCAAAAAATGTCGTTCATGCAACCTAATTGTCTCTCACTCACACAAGTTTAGTTCACCTTCCTTTTCATTCCTGATTCTTACTTTATACAGCTATTTTCCTCCTTCTTTACTTGCTTCCTTCATCTTTTTGATCTTTTTCTCCTCGCAATTCTTTGACAGCAAAGATCTTTTTCTTCTATAGGTTTACTTCATTTTTCCAATCCTTTATGCATTTTTTTGGTGGTTCATTTCATTGTATTGATTATTTTTGTTTTGTTTACTAGTTAGATATTTGATTCTTTGATTACATACATTGAAAAAAGAGATTGTTTTGAGTTTTAACATGAATTCAATTATAGATGAGTAATAATATGAAAACTGCAGAGTAAGAGTTAAGTTATGTGATCTTAATTTATGTAATATATTTCTTTCAATTTTTTATATATTAGGTCATTTCAAATACTTTTATTTATAATATAATATTTTTCATTTTCGTCCCTCGTCATTCAAATTTCTGGCTCCTCCACTGCTCTCAAATGTCCTAATTGTTGGAAAAATGAGAGGGACAAGATTTTAAAAAGCTAATAAAAAAAGGTGACTTCTAAAAAGACCATTTTACATCTATTTTTCTATCCAATAAAAATAATTCGACTTTTGAATTCAATTTTTTTGTTTAGAGAAATTTAGCTTAATGCATATTTTATGCTCTTCATTCCATGTAGCTTCGTGTAATTGAAACAAGCCCATTTGGAAGATCCCTTATGGGATTCTCATCAATATCATATTAGCAATTACCTTTTTTGAAATTTACAACTAAAAAAATCAACGTATAAACTCAGCTTTTGTCAATAAGACAATTGGATTTATAAATACCCTATTAGAATTTAGAGCTTCGTGACAATAGTTTCATTGCCTAGCTAGCTCCCTACGTAAACTGTAATCCAAATGTTTGCCTTACTAAATTCCTTATATAATATGAATAGTTAGTAGAATGAAATAATGAAATTTAGTCGAATATTTGATTTTCCAAAATTATAGATTTTGAGATATAATGTAATATAAAAATATTTTTCATGGGATTAATATTCTAATGACTAATTGAGGTCATAATTTTGGCAAAAAGAAAGTCATGTGAATTTTTCCTTAACAAGTATTCTTAAGGAATAAAATGTTAATAATGGCTTTTATTTGCATAAGTTGGAATCACTTGTTAATCGTGGCTAACAAGTTAAATTCTAATGATCATGTAACTATACTTAAAGGATTTAAATGTGCAATATGGAGACCACATGATCAAGGTTAATTTTGACTAAAAGGAGGAAGAAAAGAAGAATATGAGTCATATTGGATGTTGGAAAATAAATGGCAAAATTGGTGCAGTAAATGGACATGTGACCAAGGGTAATATGAGACAATTTTGGAACTCTTTTTCTTAGGGGCATTTCGGTTAGCAAGAGCAAGGAAGGACATGCAATGGTAATTACATAAGAGCATGTGTTAAGTCAAGAGAAGTAAATGGTAAGCTTCTTATACCACTACTAGAAAATTCATTTTTTGCGGTAGAATTTTTCTGTCACAAAACAAGCATTTTCTATCGCAAAATATTTTTGCGGCGGAAAAATGTCCGTCGCAAAAAAAGCTCTCACAAAT
This sequence comes from Acacia confusa, assembly GCA_037074495.1. NCBI lineage: Eukaryota > Viridiplantae > Streptophyta > Magnoliopsida > Fabales > Fabaceae > Acacia > Acacia confusa. The sequence continues at coordinate 4,791,332 of CM073504.1, read as the reverse complement.
CAGTTTTGTGATGGGAAAAATGCATTTTCCATCACAAAGTTCAAAATTTGCGGTGGAAAAATTTTCCCTCGCAAAATCTCATATTTTGCAAGGGAAAACAATTTTCTCTCGCAAAAGTTGAATTTGTGAGGGAATTATTTTCCCTCCAAATTGCAAGGGAAATGTGTTTTCCCTTGCAAAATTCAGAATTTGTGGCAAAAACATTTTCCCTCGCAAAATCTCACATTTTGTGAGGGAAAATTGTTTTCCCTCGCAAATTAGCAGATTTCGCAAGGGAGAAATTTTCCCTAGCAAAATTCCAAATTATTTAAAAAAAATAAAAAAAATCTGAAAAAATAAAAAAAAATTATAACAAAATATAAAAAATTAGAAAATAAAAGAAATTGTATATCATAAAAATAAATTGTACAATCATACGAGTTTATATTGCAAAAACAAAATATTACAAATTATAATGTTCCAAAATAAACTAAAAAAAAACTCTAAACAACAGTAGTCTGGTCGTCGTCACCACTAGTGTAATACCCTAATTTTTATAATACATGTAAATATTATATTTTAATAAATAACACCTATTAAAATAGGTGAATATGGGGTCTCAAAATTTGTGTAAATTATTAATTAAATTTTAGGCAATTTTCCTTTAGAATTAATTAACCAAAGGTTAATTATGAGACATTATTTAGGGGCTATATTTTAGCCTAAAGACAAGAGGTAGATAACAACAAAGTTAAATAGATATTTAAGGAAATTAGATGCATAATGATTAAGGCAATTTATGCTAAAATTGCATAAGCCTATTAAAAGAAAAATGCCTAATCAAATGTGAACTAACTTGTGTAATTATTTTTAATTTGGTTAAAGGAAATTAAAGGCATTAGTTAAAGATTAATTGCAACATGATTTAGGAGATAATTAAATCATCAAGAAAAGGTGTTGGTATTTTGGAAAAAAAAATGAAGAGATTAATTGATGAAAATTAAATTGCTAATAATGCTTTAATAACTTGAGTTAATTAGCAAACCAATTAGCCTTAATCATATTAGTAATAAAAAGGGGGATTAAGAACATGATTAAGCTAATTAATTGTCCCCCAAAAGTCAACAATGGCAACTAGTACATGGTGGAGCTTTGAGAGCCAAGTGTTTTCAAGATATTTTCATCTAATTAAGCTTAAGTCTTTAATTAATTAAAGTAACCAATGATGGTTATAATTAAGAAGCTTTAAACGTTTGACTAAGAAGTTAATTAAGCCTTGTTAATTAAACTTTGAAAAGTCAAAGTGGGTAGCTAAACTCAAAGGCCAAGATTAAGTCTAATAAAGCTAGATCTAATGGTTCCAAATAATTACCTAAATAATCTTAATCCATGTGAAATGTAAGGAACCAATTAGGAAGCCTTAAAGACTTAAAGAAGCACAATTTCTTCCAAGTGTAGAAGGGGGCCACGTTTTTACTTATACAAGAGGAAAGAAGAAGTTGTTTAATATATAATAATGAAGATATTATGAAAGATAGCACATGGGATAATTAAAGAAGATGGAAGAGGATAAGAAATTGGAAAGAGAAAAGAGTTGTGAGTGTGTGTGCACGCGCGCGCGCAGTACGTATTGTGTGTGAGAAAGAGAGAGAGAGAGAGAGAGAGAGATTATTTGATTTAATTCAATATTAATTAAATCAACCAATAGGAAAAATCAAGAAAAATTGGGCTAAATCCTATATAATTAAAATTAGCCAATAAGAACATTTGAGACTTGAATTTGTGTCTTCATAAAAGACCAACACCCATGAGCTATTGATTAGAAAAGATCATCCAATGGGTAGGATTAAAGATGAGAGTTTGAGAATTACCATTGTTGCCATAAGCTTCTATAAATAGGAGGCTTCTCCCCAAACTCAAACCAAATGGGTGAGTTTAAGAGAGAAGTGAAAGTTAGTGTGAAGCAAGAAGGAGGAGGGAGTAGCAAGAGTCTTCAAGAGGTAAGCTCTAGGATTTAAATTTCTAGTCTTTAGTTTTTATAAGTTCTTAGTATAAATGTTAGTTTAATCTAAAAAATTAGAAAATAAATTCCTATACTTGTTTTTAGGCCTCATTGCATTGAAAAATGTCTGAAGAGGTAAAAACATGTTAGGGAATAATTTTTAGAATTAATAGATCATTGTGATAAAAGTTTGGAAAAAATGAAGGGGCAAATTGTAACATCCCAAATTCCATGTTCGAAAATCGTGCCGGTAGACACTTAGTTTTAAGAAAATCAACAGAGTTTGAGATGCTACAGCTTAGAATACTGTGGAAATGGATAGCGTATGCTAAGATTCGGACAATGAGTATCTGATATAGAATGCCCAGAAATATGATGATGCCCCGACATACGCTGATATATTAAATATCCTGAAGGAATATTCATGTGATACAATTTACAGAGATTAAATACAATTTTCTGATCAAGCACGTCTTAAACTAGACCTACGGCTTGGAACCTAACATCAGTTAATCAGACAATTTGGCCAGGTCGGTGTTCAATCTAATGAGAGTCTCACCAACTCTATGGCGACTTGTGACAACCCATCGATGAACTCTTCCTTAGTTTAAGCACCAAATGGTTTGAAGTAACTTTATTAGATTCATGCCCGAAACTAAGTCCTAATAACTTCTACCGACCTTCGTCTTCGACCGCTGTCTCTTCACGGTTCCATCTTCCGGCACCTTCTCTATCCCGGTTTCTTCTCTGTGCTATTCATTAAGACTGAGGTCCAATGCCCATTAGACCTCAGGTAACGGTTAACCTCATGCTTATGTAAACAGTATATGACAGGTATCACAAAAATAAATACACACTGATAACTTTCAAAATCATAACAACAAATAACATAACACAGCCACTGTAATATGTATGTTACCCCAGTCTGCACATAACCAGTGCCATGATAGTCTATCGTGTCTTCAGCGCTAGGAAAACTCAACGGAGTTATCAAGACTATAACCCGTATTCAAATCAACACTTAGAGCACAATTTTCAAAACAAAGTCTCAGCATGTGAAAACAATTATCATATATAAGCACACCATAAGCATAAGAGTTAAGGTTATAATACGCGTCCATACCTTGGTTTGACATGTTTTTGGGTACGTTCGTCGTCGGTACGCGTGCACAGTCTATCCTAAAAGGGTAATATCGTCTCAATTAATTCTCAAACAATATTTCAAGAGACACTTTGGCCACACTAGACATTTTTACCCTTGAAGGATTTATTTTCAATTATTTCCTCATAATTTTCGGAAAAATCGCTGGTGTAGAATTTCTGGGCAGAATTTCGCCTAACTTCGAAAAATCATAACTAATTCTAGAAAAATAGAAATGAGGATCCGTAAAATTTCCCGGAATCCTTGAGATCTCTACTTTCAAGGAAAAATACTGGAACTTACTCAGAACTCATGGATAATTCCCAGTTTTCACAATTCAAACCGCTGCCCAGAATTTCGCCCAGAAAATGTAGCCTAACTTCTGGAATTTTTATCTTTTTGCACAGAGCTTCAAATAACACAACCTTTATATATATGGAAATCCCTAGATGTCTACTTTCACCATGAATTTTCTCAGAATTTTAGAACATCATCTTCTTCATAAAATACTAACGTTTTTGCTACTGACTCTAGAAAACACTAATCGATGAAATTTCGCCAGAGCTTCGCTATTTTGATCATAATCTTCCGGAAATTTTTGCCATACTCTTCCTTCATCATTTTTTCGAAATAAAGCCATTGGAAACCATAAAAACATGAAAATAAAACTGAAATTGGAAGATTGAAGATCAAAATAACATTTTCTAGCATTTCTACTTCATAAACTAAGAACTTAAACTTAAAAACTAAAAACTCTCTTGCCTCTTGAAGAACACTTGCTTCCTACTTCTTGAAACTCCTCACACTCTCCCTTACTCTCTATGTTTTGGCCTAGCTTGAGGAATTGGTGAGGAAAATGTGGAGGGAAGAGCTTCTATTTATAGGCAAACCAAGGAGTAGCCACCAAGAAACTCCATTTGATCTTGGCCCTTGGTTTTTACTTGGAGAAGAGGCAAACATCTTGACCCTCCACCTCTCCTAAATCGTCCTCCCCTCCCCCTCTTGCCCTTGAGTTTTGCTTCAACTACTTACTTTATCCAAATGCTAATTTAGTTAAGTATCAACTAATGTTATCTTCAAAATCTAATTCCACTTTTGAAATCCTAATTTTATAACTAGATTTATGGTGATTTTTACCTTCCCAAAACACTTAGGTATGAATCCTAAAAGTTTATGGAAATGACTTTGGGAATAGCCAAGTTGAAGCTCATAATTCACTGATCTCAAATATGTACTTATCTTACATACTTAGTTTCAATATTTCAAGTTATGATTCTCATCTAATTTTATTTAATTAATAACAACTTGCTCACTAAGTTAAGCAACCTGCTCACCAAGTCTTTGAAGCTTCTTCTATACACCACTTACTTGACTTATGTTTTGCATTTAAAATTATTCTTCCTCCTTGTTTCTCAAGCAAGGATGCCGTCCCCCCCCCCCCCCAATACTTTCTCTAAACAATTATGTTTTTAATGTTCTCACATTTTAAAGAAGGAAAAGCTCTCATTGGTTAAGATTAAGGGTTAATATAATTTGGTTCTTTATTGTATAATTTATTCACCATCAAATAGGAATTTTCGCCCCATAGGAATAAATTAGGAATAATTATTTTAAATCCTAATTTTAATTTCTAACATCATGTTTTAGGGGTTACTAGGCTTACTTACCAAAATTGACAAGGTTTCTAATTCCAAATACCATTTGGTCTTTCATTTGATTGGTATTTTCTTAATTATGACCTTTATAAATTAGCAAATTTCAAAAATTACTAAAGTATCTCAATTATTGAAATTTCAATTGCCCCATAATTGTTGTCAATTCCCTCTAATTGATTTTATCATCCTCTGATGATTCTAATTGTTGAAATGGTATAATTATGTTTATACCAAATTATGATAATCTTAGGACATTTTATGATTCTTAATAAGATTGAATTTTGGATTTATTAGAATCCAAAGAAAATTTCCCTAAAACTAAGAAATCAATTAAAATTTAGAGACAACATACTCTCTTATATCATGTCCCATAATTAACCTTTTGTTAATTGATTCCAAAGGAAAATTGCCTAACATTAAATTAATAAGTTACACAAATTTTGAGACCACATATTCACCTATTATAGTAGGTGTTATTTATCAAAATATAATATTTACATGTATTATGAAAATTGGGGTATTACACAAATCCTTTGCTTGCAGCGAAAATAGATGCTATTATTTTATGTATGAAATGAATTTATAAAATCATGAAATTTTCCAGAAAGAAATTAGACATGTAGGGCTTCCCAAATATATAAAATATGTGACGTTTTGATCTCTGGTCAAGGAGATATGAATTTTTGAAGTTAAGCCATTTTTACTGGAATAAAATCTGGGCAACGTTGAGAAACGTAAAACTTGGGAATTGCTCACTAATTCTGGGTGAAAATTAATATTTTTCCTAAAAAATAGACATCCTAAGGGTTATAGGGAATTTTACAGATCCTCGTTTCGATTTTTCTAGAGTTAGTTATGATTTTTCAAAGTTAGTGAAAAATTTGCCCAGAAAATCAGCATTAGCGTTTTTAAAGAAATGTAAGGGTAAAATTGTAATAATAAACCCATCAAGGGTAGAAATGTCAAAATAGGTGAAAATATCCTTTTTGATATTTAAAAATATGGAAAAGGAAATAATTCGACGATAATATTATAGGATACTCGAAAGGCTGGGGTTAGATTCAAAGGACGGGTTTATTGGTAGCTACGCAATGAAAAGTACATTCATGTACTTGTAACTTTAACTCTGATGTGTCTTGTATGATTATATATGATTGCTTAATTTATGTTGAGTGCGGGACAAGACGAGGTCTTGGGTCATGCACCGTGATTAAGACTATGTTTTAAGTCATTGTTTATACATTCAGCTATATACGGGTTATAGTCTTGATAACACCGTTGAGTTTTCCTAACGCTGAGGACACAATGGGCCATCGTGGCATTCGTTAGTACAGACCGGGATAGACTTTACATGTGCTGTGTCCTATGTACTGTCGTGTTGTGGTAACTTTACATCTATTGTGTGCTATGTATTGTTAATGTTGAAATGTTATGAATATCTGTCATATATATTGATTATACTTTTCACATGAGGTTAACTGTTACCTGAGGTCCGATGGTTATTGGACCTCAGCTTGGACTAAAGGTTCAGGAAAAGGAACTAGGATCAGAGAAGACATCGAAGAATGGGGCCAAAGAGAGGCACCAATGGACAGAGCCGCGAAGAGGCATCGGTTGAAGACGAAGATCGGTAGAAGTTATGAGGGTCTAGTTTTTGGCATGAATCTAGCAAAGTTATTTTCAGACTAATTGGTGTTTAAACTAAGAAAGGGTTTGTCGGTGGGTTGTCATAAGTCGCCGTGAAAGACAGGGAGACTCCCATTAGACTAAACACCTATCTGGCTAATATGTCTGATTAACTATGTTGGGTTCCAAGCCATAGGTCTAGTTATAGAGTTGATTTATCAGAGAACTGTATTTATGTCTCTGTAAATGTATCACATGAATAATCCTTCGGGATGTTCTAATATGCCAGCTTATGTCGGGGCATCAGCATATGTCTGAGCATTTTATATCAGATACTTATTGTCCGAATATTAGCACATGCTATCCGTTTCCGCATTACTCTAAGCTATAACACTTCAAACTCTGTTGATTTTCCTAAAACTAAGTGTCGACCGACACAATTTTCAAGCATGGAATTTGGGGTGTTACAACTAGTATCGTCGTCACCACCAGGAGGCAACCCCGTACCCTTGTCCTGCAATAGGGACTTGAGAAGTGCCCACATCTTCTTAATCATATCTCCTTGCTCCCTCATCTTCTGTCCTTGCTCCCTCATTTGTTGTTATTGCTCCAGCACCTTCTGTTCTAACGCCTTTACCCTCTTATCTTCTGCAAAACCAACATTATGAAGTCAGTTGATTTTTTGTACTTCATTTAAATGAACGAGGGAATAATGGTTTGCGATTGATAGCAAAAGTATTTAAGTCTACCTACAGAACCACCTCTAAAACTGCTGGATGAGCGCTTCGAAGAAGATGACTTCAGTTGGCTTCCAGAAGCACCCACCCCGAAGACTCTCCCTTCTTGTCAATTCCGCCTACAGCTTGAAAGAAGAGACTCTCGTTATCGGAATAAAAGGACGACATGTAACATCCCAAATTTTGGGAGTTGAAATTTAATATTAAATGGAAAATTAAATTTTTCTAATTTGGTTTAATTATATATGAGAATAATTATTTGAGATTCAAGCTCTTTTTCCCTTAACTTGTTTTGGGAAAAAAGAATAATTAAAATAAAGAATAATAAGCTAATTAAATAAAAAGTAAAAGAAAAGAAAAGAAAATTTAAAACACAAATGGGTCAAGTGTACATGGGCTTATTCAAGAAACAAATACAACACTTTCAGCCCCAACATCACGTGCAGGCCAGCAAAAAAAAAAAAAAAAAAAAAAAGGAAGTATGTATAAGTGGATCAAATGGTCAGTTTCAGCCCACTGAAACTCTGAAACAGAAAGCAAACAAATGGATCTAATATGTTCAGCCCACAGCATTTCCATTACCCAATATCCATCATCTGTGATCCATCATCTCGTCCAAACCAGAAAAAAGAAGCAAATCACACAATTATGCGGCTTTTTTCCCAAAATACCTCTTTTTAGGAAACTATTTACCAAAATACCCCTACTTTCAAACTATTTCCCATTATACCCCTCCCTAGAAACATATTCCCTATCTACCCCATTTAATCGACTAAATAAGGGCTTTAGTCGACTAAATGGGGGTTTAATTTTTTTTTTAAACTATCGACATTTAGTCGACTAAATCCAGGATTTAGTCGATTAAATGTCGTGGGGGTGAAATTTTTTTCAATAACCCCGACATTTAGTTGACTAAATCTCAGGATTTAGTCGACTAAATGTCGACAGTTGGTTTTTTTTCAATAATAATGGATAATAATGACTATTTAGAAACAAATTAATTCAAATCCTATTATTTAGGAATAAGTTGGATCATATCATTATCTTCTTGATTTCATGATTATCATTATTTTTACTTCTATTATTATCCATTATTATTATCATTATTATATGATAATAATATAACATATACATATATTCCCTACCTGTTAGTTGGTTAGATCCTATTATTTAGGGATACCTTAGATCAAATCCTATAATCTCTAATATATTTTATTCATCCCATTATTGCTTTCCTAATATTGTTATCATTATCATTATTCTTCTTTTATAATTAATCTATTATCCACTATTTTTATCAATTATTGTAAAAATATGTATTCATCAATAACTTTGCAAAAATGCACGCATGGCTCTCTGGCTTTTTTTTTTTTTTTTTCAGTTTACACGCACTCACAATGATCATTATAATCATCTATAACTATGTTCTTCTTTTCTTTCCAGATCTTCGTCGTTTTCTTCTTCTTCTCTACATGATTATTTTTCTGTGAGTGCGTGTAAACTGAAACAAAAAAAAAGCCAGAGAGCCATGCGTGCATTTTTGCAAAGTTATTGATGAATACATATTTTTACAATAATGGATAAAAATAGTGGATAGTAGATTAATTATGAAAGAATAATAATAATAATAATAACAATATTAGGAAAGCAGTAATGAGATGAATAAAATATATTAGAAATTATAGGATTTGATCTAAGGTATCCCTAAATAATAGGATTTAACCAACTAACATGTAGGGAATATACGTATATGTTATATTATTATCATATAATAATGATAATGATAATGGATAATGGATAATGGATAATAATAGAAGTAAAAATAATGATAATCATGAAATCAAGAAGATAATGATATGATCCAACTTATTTCTAAATAATAGGATTTGAATTAATTTGTTCCTAAATAGTTATTACTATTCATTATTATTGAAAAAAAAGCCCACTGTTGACATTTAGTTGATTAAATCATGGGATTTAGTCGACTAAATGTAGGGGTTATTGAAAAAATTTTCATCCCCATGACATTTAGTCGACTAAATCCTCGACAGTTTTCAAAAGAAAATTTAAACCCCGACTAAATGTCGACAGTTTTAAAAAAAAAATTTAAACCTCCATTTAATCGACTAAAGCCTTTATTAAGTCGACTAAATGGGGGGTAGACAGGGAATATATTTCTAGGAAGGGGCATAATGGGAAATAGTTTGAAAGTGGGGATATTTTAGTAAATAGTTCCCTAAAAAGGTGTGCTTTACAAAAAAAAACCCAATTATGCAGCTGAAAGTCAAAACCGTAAACCAGCATCTGTTATCAAGCAACCTGACAAAAACCAAAAGCAAGCAGACCACGCAAGCTATGAATCAGAGGAAAATAAAGATGATCAACGGCAAATCCAAAACTTCAGCATGGTTTGCGCTGAAGACCATACCCCTTGAGCCCCGTGTCTTTTAACCGAAGGACCATGCTCCTGGACTGATGGTTTAAGTCTGAACGTTGAGTCTCTATATAATGGTTTCTCGTCTCAGTTCCCTCGTGGGTTGCAGAGAGAGTGAGTGAGGCTGGAAAAGAAAAACGCAGAGAGAGAGAGTCTGACAGTTAGAGAGGGAGAGAGGAGGTGTCGGAGGGAGAAAACTGAAGCCTATCCTTCTCTGTTCTTGCCGACGAAAACAGAGGAAGAGAATCAACATTTTTCATCAACGTTTTGACTGAAGCAGCAAAGGTGATTGTCATATTCCTTTCCTTTCGTTCTTTCTGTCACAGTCTCGCTTAGGATGGAGTTAGTGGGATCTGAAACAATGCTTACTAAAACTGAAACTGAAAACCAAAGAAAAAATGTTGGACGATGGTTCTCTGTACGTGAACTTGCTGTCTGTGTTTTCTTTTCTGTGCTTGGGTTCTGTGTCTGCCGAAAATAAGTCTTACTGAAACTCATACGATGTAGTGGGTGTATATGTATAAGTGGACCTGTATGTGTGTGTATAAGGTTAGAGGAAGAAGAAAAACGATAGGCAGTGTTCCTGTACGTGTGTAGGCTGTAACTTAAATAAGAAAAATGAAGGTTTGCCGTCAAATATAGAATAAAAGCTTACAGCCGCTGAACATAAATATATGTGTTTGCTATGGGAAGCTTGTTGACAGATAAAAGAAAAAAAAGGAAACGAAACACTGAAAAAGGAGAAACTAAGTGGAGGGCTGTAGAAGAGTATATATATATAGACTAAATACTTATGTCTCTTCATTGGTTTTTATGGCATCTTTGAACGTGAAACTTGCTGTTAGATAAAAGAAAAAGAAAGAAAAACGTTGAACGTGTTTGCTGCTGGAAATAAAGAAAAATATATATACATATATATACGTTAACTTTTCAAAGTCAAATGATTAATTAGATATAATATACATAAAAGTTTCTGAATTATTATACATATAGAGTATATTGTGGAAGTGATTATTATTATTAAGGAACAAAGAGCTTAAATAAATAGGTTGAGATTTTTATATGTGTGAGAAATCCTAAATATATAGGTTGGTATTTTTCTTTGAACCCATTGTTATTTTATGTGTATGAGTAAATAAATATGTATACATATTATTTTGAAGGGAGTGAGTAAATAAATATTAACACATGTACTGGAGTTAATATATTCAAATTAATATTTATAAAATTTATTTTAATGAGATGTTAATATTTATTTAACTCAAAATTCACATAAAGCATAAATTATGCAGATATAGTATTTATCAAGGTTTTAAAAGAAACCATGAGAAACATTAAATAAATACATTTAATTATATTCGCATATGATGGTTGGTCTTTATTAATTTTAATTGATTGGTAATAAATAAATAAGGGGAAATAAATAAATAAAAATAATTATTGATAAATAATTAATAAGAGTTTACATTCATTATGGAGAGATGATAATGATTGATAAAATAATAATACTAATAGAATAAATAGAAATTAGTATTATTATTAGGAAATTTAGTATAACTATAATAATAACAGATAATGTTATTATTATTTGGAAGGAGTGAAAATAATTATAAATAAATAAGGAATTATTATTAGGAATAATAATAATAACAATAATAATAAATATTATTAGGAAAAGGAATGAATAATGTTAGAAAAGGAATATGTGATAAATTAAAAATAAATAATAAAGAGAATTATTAATTAATTGAAAGTGTTAGTACTAATTAATAGTAAATTAAAAAGGGTATAAATGGAATAAAATTTACCAAGGGTATAAGGGTCATGAGTGGCAAGGTCATCTCTTAGCATGTTAATTATAAAGGAAATAATGCGGTGACGATATTATAGGATACCTGGGAAAAGTTTGGAACCAGTACCAAAAGGTGAACGTACCACTAGCGACAAGGACTAAGGTATGGATGTGTACTGTAACTCTAACTCGTATGTTGTCTTGTATGCTTATATGTGATGAGATGATTCATATAATCATGGACAAGACTTGGTTTTGGGTCATGGACTATGGCTAAGACTCGGTCTTAGGTCACCTTTTTAAATACATTCAGCCTTAAAATGGGTTACAGTCTTGGTAATGCCGTATAGATGTTTTCCTAGCGCTGAGGACATGCTGAGGGCATGGCATTAGTTATGTGCAAACGATGTGGACCTTACATTTGTTGTGTGCAATGTATTGGTGAACATTACATTTGTCGTGTGCTATGTATTATTGATATATGAACTATTACATGTGCTGTGTGATATGTATAGTTAAATGTTGAAATGTAATGAATATTTGTTATACATATACTGTTTATACTTGAGCATAAGGTTAATTGTTACTTGAGATTCAATGGGCATTGAATCTCAGAATTTACCCTAGCTTTAGGATCAGGAGGATCGGGGAGCGGGAGAAAGGGGTAAGCAACACGCGTAAAGACTCGAAAGGAGTTATATTTTGGGATAAGGATATGTATGAGTTTGTTGAACCTTTTCGATAACTGTAACCTAACGCGTCAATTGAGAACAATGCGATGAATTTATTTGTATCACGCTTATATTTCTTCGGAAATTTTAATTAACCAGCATATGTCTGGGCATATGCAATCAGTCACTCATTCGTTTAAACGATAAGCATGCTCTCTATTGTGTCTTACTCTGATTTGTTAACGCTTTCTGTTTCATAAATATATACGAATTAGTTTAATAAGAATCCTAGGGCCATAATTGAACTTCATAATAGACTTAGAAAATAGGGGTGTTACACGATGGGTCGCTCTGAATCTGCGAGTCTCTCTCCTGCGTCAGCTGCTCATAGGTCTCTTATAAGCACAAACATACAACACAAATAAGACATGTAAAATGAAAGAAATGTGTTACTGTTTAAAGCAAATAATAAATGTAATTAATATCTCATCGCGAATTGTTAGGACTTGGCGTTAATCCAGAGCTTGCCATGACCCTCAACCGCCTGGGTATGGGTACGCTCAAAGGTGGTCCAAGGAATCAAATCTTCAGGAACTTCCCCAGACGCTGCCTGCAAACACAAATGATAACCATTCATTAATTATTGATTAAGTACAAAATATTGAAAGCTGAAGTTGAAAATAGCGTATACTTACAATCTTTCATCGATGCTCACTAAATGGAATGCAGCCGCCAGCATATGACAGTCCATCCATGTGGGACCTATTTAATTTATTTTGTTCACTTTGCTTCAAAAATCTTTTGTCGGTTGCCCATCTTTCAAATAACTGGTCTGCAACCTCAAGTTGAATCCAAGTTTTCTTTCCCTTTTCATGTCTCAATTTATATAATTTATCTGACAACTACTTGCTTCCCTTGAAGTTATAAGCTTTCTTTAAATTTTCCAGATGTTCAGGCAACCAACTAAACTTTCCCTAAAAAACAATACTAAACAATTAGTGCTCCAAAGTATACAAGTAGTTAATCAATTTGCATTTTGATGAGAATAAATTAATAACCATAAATCACATAACTTACCAAGAACTCACTGAACCAAGCGTCCCGATAATTATGAGAAATCATTGTCCATGTGGCCTAAGGTTGATCAAAATTATGAAATATTTGCTCGGCCATGAAATTCGTCACCAGCTTATAAGGATCAAACCTGAAAACAAAGAAAATGTTGCAAATAATAGCATACAAACTAAAGGTAAAAAATCATAACATTACATGACTTACTCGGTGCAGCCGATAGGGGTGGAAAAAGGCCAAGGGCCTGTGGCATGGCCTGCTAAAAGCCTGATCATGCTTGGCCTATCAGGCTAACAGGCCAGGCCAGGCCAAGGCCTAATTTCAGGCCTGTTTACCTTAACAAGCCAGGCTCATGCCTTTTAGTAGGCTTGAAAAGCCTGTCAGGCTGGCCTGTTTGAGGTCTGTAAATGTAGGAGGCCTGTTTACAGCCTGTAAACGTAGTCGGCTTGTTTTCAGCCTTTTTTCCTTGGGGCCTGTGGCATGTTAGCTTAGGTATAGGATTTTTGAAAATACAGGCCACAGGCTAGGCTCAGGCCTATAATAGGCTAGGCTCAGGCCTAAAAATAAGCCTATTATAGACCATAGGCCAGGCTCAGGTTGCTTCCCTACATAACAAGCCTGACCTGTTAAGGGGCAGGCCTTGCCTGGCCTGTTTCCACCCCTAGCAGCCGACAAGACGGATCCACATCTTCCCTGTCGCAGGATCAATGGATCCCCATGCTGGGGTGTTGGAGGAACTAGCTTCCCTGCCTTGGCTCTGAGGCGATGCAGTGTACTGAAGGAAGAAGTATATTGAAAATGTTAGAACATAGATGTTTAAAGAAAACAAAATATATGAAAATCAGTCTGAAATCATAAACTGAACCTGCTCTGTCTGAGTGAAAGGCTCACCTATACAGCCCATAACAGAGTCGGTAGTAGGCGGTGAAGATGAAAAATAAAGAGGTGGCACGAATGCCCTTTTTTAAAAAATTAAAACATGCTTCAAGAATGAAAAGCTCCACATGCTGAACATGCTTTGTTCCAGTTGCAACATACAAGTATTGTTTTTGAACGTATTTTTTTATTAACCTGTGCTAATCCTTTTCTTTCATTTTGATAAAAAGTACAAAATATGTTGTCATTAATGACCAAGCCGAAACCTCATCTATATATCATCTATACATCATCTATACAGGACCAGATGAAAATCAGTTGTGAGTAGTGAAAGAAAAAAAATATATATACACAAAGAAAATATAATATGGTTTTTCTATACACAACTGATCAAGAAAAATTGTTTCTCTATGTTTTGCTACAGTTTGTTGTATTTGTTATGGCTGGATGCTTATTTGGTGCATTCTTTCTGTCTGGTTATGTTATTTATTCACTCATGTATTGGGGTTTACTGTTGTATTGTGGTCTGTTATGAGTTGTAATATTGACAGTATGGTAATACAAGTAGTTCTTTCTAAACCAAAAAAGAAAGGAAAAAAAAAACCAAAAGGCTAAAGAAAATCTTTCACTCAGATGAAAATTGATCTCAATATTAGAATGGTTAGAGCAGCAATTTCAAAAGGAAACCCAACAAAATTACTCACATAAATAATATAGCCCAGTGTTAAAAAACAAACAAATTATGAATATATAAAGAAAAAACAGCAGAAAATACCTTGTGAAAATTAAAACAAACTCAACAATAGAAGCAGCAGGTTGAAGTCATCGGTACCTTCATATTCCACCCTTTGGATTATTATATCAGCAAAGCTCCCACAATGCTAACCACTTCAAACCTATCAAATCATACATTTTAAAAAATAAATAAAAAAATCTTCAACATAAAATTCAAACAAGAGTGAGGGATAAAAACCCAGAAAATACCTTCAGAGATTTAAAAGAAACAGATTTCTGGAATCGCTGGAAAAGAAAACAGATTAAATAAAAGCACCAAGATTTAAGAATGATCGGTAATTGGGAAATAGAAAGGAAGGAGGGATGGATCTAGAAAATATGAGATGAAGATGGCGATGGAGATGAGATTGAAGGGAAGGATATAAAATAGATATATGGTGGAGGGGAAGTGGGTAACTGGGAAATCGAGTGAAGGATAACATAATAATTATTACAATTGCTATTCAAGGCAGAGACCAATCGGTATTGAAGGTAGAGACCAGTCGGTGAGAGTGGTTGGATACGCGAACAAATTAAAGACTAAGCAAAAAAAATAAAAAATTAAATAATGGGAAATTAAAGTAATTTGCGGTGGAAACAGTTTCATCCGCCACAAATTACGGCAGAAGAAACTGCTTCCACAGCAAATTGCGGCGGAACAGACATGTCCACTGCAAACCGTCGGCGGTTTGCAGTGGAAAAACCTCCTGCCGCCGCAAATTGCAGCGGAAGCAACTGTTTCCGTCGCAAATCGTCTGCGGTAGACTGACTTGTTCCGCCGCAAATTGCGGCGAAAGTAGGTGTGTCCGCAGCAAATTGCGGGGGAAAGATTATTTTCCCCCGCAAAAATCCTGCCTTTTGTTATTTGCGATGGAATTTTTTAGTTTGTCATAAAATCTCCAATTTTGCGATGGATCTTCATTTTCCTTCGCAAAATCTGCCAAATTTGCGATGGAAATTGTTCCCTCGCAAGTTTCGCCACAAATTTACTATTTTCTAGTAGTGCACATGTCTAGGGTTTGCCATGTGTTCAAAGGGAAAACCAATATACTTTTGACATATGATAAACCACATTTAAGAAGCCCCAATTTCCCTTCAATTTCGTGCAAATGGAGAAGGGAAGACTAATAAAATTTCAAGGTGGTAATGACACAATCAAGAAGTGTAATTCTCAAGTTTCTTGATTAAGCCATGGATCTATGCCAAGTGTATAAAGATGGAGTGCCATGAAGCTAAGTTATTTTGATACATAAAAGAGAGTTTTCATGAAGCTCCAAATTGAGTCCCTAGTTCGTCCAACAAGGAAGGAAAAGAAGTCATATGGATTTGACAAATTGATGACATAATGAAACCAAGAAACAAGTCAAAAAATCCTAACTTGTACCTTGTATATAATACCACTTGTCATGTTAGGAGGCTATTGTGACTTGATGACAAGAGGCACATGTGCATATAATTAGGATGGGAAAAGATGACTCAAGGCTTCATGAACAAGCCCCCAATTTCGTGGCATATGAGAACCAAGGAAGAAGCAAAGTTGTCATGCAATATCCATAAGTTAATTAGACAAGGGAAAAGTCAAGGAAGTGTAAAAGCTAAGCTACTTCTTTAAGGGCCATATTTTGCCAACCATGCAAGAATAAGAGGAAGTATGAATTCAACAATGGCAGTACAAAAGGATAGGGAAAAATTCCATGGTTATGAAACCCGGACCAGACTGGCCGGTTTGGACTGGAAACCGAAGAACTGGCCATGAAACCGATCCAGTTTGTTGTAGAAACCGGGGTCAGAGTCCTTTTTTTTCCCCAAAAAAAAGTTGATTGAAGAGGTTTACAAAGATCTGAGAAAAAAAAAAAGAGGTTTACAAAGAGAGATGGAGAGAAACAATCAGTGATAACAACAGATCTAGGGAAAACAAAGCTAGTGCGAACAGATTTGGTGAGAAGAGATAATGTCGAAAGAGGAGAACGATGGTGACAGACTGAAACTTTTTGAAGCGAACAGATCCAGATCCAAATCCAGTCCTCCTAGATCCATAGACGCTGAGCACAGACCATACATGCACAGATCAAGCACGAGAAATGTTGAGATCTAGCAGAGCCGAAGAGAACCAGTAAAGAAGCTCGATTATCAGAGGTAGACCTGTAGAAGTCGTTTTGGTGAAGGATTTAGACTTTGATTCAATGATGTTAAGGTGTAAGGTGGTGGGGAAGTGGTTGAACGAGAGAGAGAGAGAGAAATAAAATCTTAGTGTGTTGCTTCGGTGAAGAACTCAAAATGACTTACCAAAATGCTTAATCTCATTATTCAATGGATTGATATTTAAGTGTAGTCAGAATATGCTTTTGACCAGAGGATACTCAATGCACTTTAACTTATTATTCAAGGAATATTTAAATGCAATGAATTCTGATACATGTTTTTAACCGGAGGGTACCCAAGATACTTTAACCCATTATTCAATGAAAAGTGTACTTACACATGTTTTTGACGGTGAGTAGTATCCAAGAAAACAATTTTTTTAAATAATTTCATACTAATAATCTGAAATCTTTATATTCTCACCGATTTGGTCTCAGTTTGGCTCCGGTTTGACTCCGATCTAACCCACTAACCCTTGACCCAGTACTTCGATCGGTTCATTAACCAATCCAGTTTTAATAACCTTGAAAAACTCAACAAAGCTTGACACCTTGTCTCATGTTGTAAGGTTAAAGTCAACAAAATTAACCACATGTTGCCACGTCTTGGTGGGGAAAAGAGATGATTTGAAAAAAAAAAAAAACCACAAAGTATGGGTAACTAAGACCGAATGGATGACTTAAACACTTGTCCAACAAGCCATGAATTTCGGCTGAAATAAGGACAAGGAGAGGGAAGGAACACAAACTATATTGCAGACTAAAATGGTCTAATTGAGTCAAGTATAATCCTCCTTTGTGCCTTGCATATTTTGGCCAATAAAAAGAGGACATGAATCCTAATAAATTACCACATATTCAAAGCAAATTAAGGAGCCAAAACAAGGGCATATTTCGGCTAAGGTAAGAAGAGGAAGGAGAATTAAGAAATAAGCCACAATTAGTCATATAATGCAAGGGTATTTTGGTCAATTGTCAAGAGAACCTTTAAGTGATTTTTCCTCCAATTATAAATCACTTCTTAACCCTTTCTTCATGCAATATTTTGCTCAAGTGCTCAAGGAAATATTGAGAGGAGAGTTGACCAAGACACAGGAAGAAGGAAGGAAATCCTAAGTCACCAAGGTAAGTGATCATGATTCAAGTCTCAATTTTCCTTCTTCATCTATTATGTGAGTTTTAAATATTGAAAGGTTACTATGCATGGTGTTCTAAGGGAGGTCTAAAGCTTAGAGTATTCAAGGAAGAAGGAAAACTGCAAAAAGTGCAAGATCAAGTGAGTAAATAACATCCCTAGTCGTCTTGCACTATTTGTAACCTTAGTTGATCTTGGATTAATTCTCTTATGTTTCTTGTGGAATTGAAGATTATAAACTCTAAGATGAGTTTCTACCCAAAGGTTTATAAAATGGATTAGAAGGTGTATTAAACATAAAAATTAAGTTAGAAGGCAATTTAGAGTATAAAATCATAAATTTGGTAAAGTTGAATGTCAAAATTTCTCGTGTCTTGTTATGACCCATTTTCGGTCAGACCAATACATAAGGAAGTAGTAGGATTTTATCCATTTTGATTCTTTAAAAGTGTTTAAAATGAAAAGTTGTGTGGGGTAAAGGTTGAAAAATAATTTTGGAACCATTAAGGCTAAATCTGAAGAAACTCTAAAATCTGCTGAAATGATTTTCCAACGTGGCAGATAACTTGCAATATATGTTTGGTTAAATAAAAGGTGTCCAATATGTAACACTCCTAATTACACATTACTCATCATGTATATAAACACGTAGTAAATATGAATATCATTAGCGTGGAGCGTTAGAGCGTACGTGTTGAGTAACTACTGATACGAGCGTACGTGTTGAGTAACTACTAATACATATTCATGGCTACAAATTTAAACTAACTGCAGCATATCTGGTTGATATAATAACGGTACAATAATCTGAGTATTTAAATACTGAATATTTAACAATATAAATATAGTCCAAAATAAAAACTCTAGGTGAATCTTCATGCGTACATCTTACCCTTTATACCGGCTTCCGATCCTCCAAATCTTGAAGCTAGGGTCAAGTCTAAGATTCAATTCCCATTGAATCTCATGTAACAGTTAACCTCATGTTCAAATAATAACAGTATATATGACAAATATTCATTACATTCAGTACAACAATACATGGCACACAACAAATGTATGTCAACAATAATAACAATACATAATACACAGCAAATGCATGTCAACAATGTTTGCATTAACCAATGCCACGAATCCACGTGTCCTCAGCACTAGGAAAACATACAAGCAGTATTATCAAGACTATAACCCGCATCAAGCTGTATATAAACATGTGACCTAAGACCTGGTCTTAGTCACGGTACATAGCCCAAGACCTCGTCTTGCCATCACTTAACATGAACCAAATGATCATATATAATTATAGAAGACACATAAGATTTAAAGTTACAGTACGTGTCCGTACCTTTCTTCACTTGGTACGATTCTCTTTTAATATCGATTCCCGACTCTTCTGGATATCCTATAATACCATCATCGCATTTATAATATTATAATAAATACCATAGGACTTAGAATAATATCTTAAGAGATATTATTGTCACTGTTAACCTTTTTACCCCTAGTGGATTTATTATTCCAATTTTACCTTTACATTTCCTTAAAAACAGAATTTCAACATTTCTGCCCATATTTTTCACTGACTTTGAAAAATCATAACTAATTTTTTTAAAAAAATAAAAATAATGTGATTCCAAAGCCAAAATCTCAATTATCAAGCCTATTTTTAGGGAAAAATAACGAATTTAACTTGAAATCCCTAGGTCATTCCCCGTTTTAATTTCTTTAACCATTGTTCCAGTTCTTAGTCCAGAAACATGGGCTAACTTGGAAAATTCACATCTTTTTGTAAAAAATTTTAAAAAATACATGTTATACATGGATAGAAAGTCCTTCATGTCTATTATATCTCTGAACAATTTCAGGATTTGTAGACACCATTTGAATGGCCAAAACCCATACATAACAACCACTATACAAATTAACATCCAGAAAACAAAGCTTAACTTCAAAAATTTGTATATCCTTGTAAAGAGCTCAAAATGGTACAAATTTTATATCAAAAGAAATCCCTGGATGTCTACTTTATTCCTAAAAATTTTCATAATTTTTTAAAATCATTTACTATATAAAACGACTTCCTCATAGTGACTGATTCAAGAAAACTGAAATATGAAATTTTTCCCAACTTTCACCACTTGGATCTTTTGACTCAAAAAATTATTTTCCAACATGTTTTCCACTCCATTTTACATTTTAAAAACAATGGAGAATTCTAAACATGAAAGGAAATTTATACTACAATTTTCTAGATTAAACTACAATTCTACAAAATATAAAAGCTTAAGCTCAAGAATTACCTCAAGAACTTGCTCCTTCTTCCTTCTTACTTCAAGAATTTCACCTCTCACCCTCACTGTCACTTATGATCAGATGTTGCTTGTGTTGTTGTGAAGAATGAAGAGGGGAAACACCTCTATTTATAGGAAAAAACCAAGCTTATGTGGTCCTTAAATTCATGGAATCACTTCCCTCATCTTCTTCCCTAACCATTAGATCTATATTCACTTTATGATATTTCATCCTCCCCCTCCACCTATTTGGCCGACATCCACCTATTCTCCCTAGCCATTTGATTAATTCCCCATGTGTCAATAATCTAATGATCAATTGCTTTCATTGGTGGATTGGATTTCAAGAGGATTAAGCTTAATTAGGTAATTAATTTGGACCATTGTATGGAATTACAATCCAAGCCATTGATCTTAGTTGTAATTGTTGACTTTTCAAAGATGATTAATAAAGTTTAATTAACATCATAATCAAGTCCTTATATGCTTTTCAATTATATTTGTCATTGTTTAATTTAATTGCATGAAGACTTAAGCTCACTACTTTAGATAATATCCTAAAACACTTGGTCCTCCTTGCTCCACCATAGCAAGACGTAAATGTGGACTTTTGGGGTAGATAAAATAAGCTTTGATTAACTCTTTCATCATGTACTTAATTGTCTTTTTAATTGCATCTCTCATTTATTAATTGGTTTACTACTTAATCAAAATCATTAGAACATTATTAGCAAATTAATTTCATCACTTAGGCTCTTGATATTTTCAAAATATAACACCCCTATTTTGATGATTTAATTGTTGTTGCAATTAATCTTTATTAATGCAAGCTCAAGTGCCTTTTAGTATTTGCTAATTTGTTTTAATTTTCTTAAGCATTTCCATCACATTTTCTTGCCTTCTTTGATTACAAAATAACCATTATTTTATATGTTATTCATGTCACATTTTATTGCCCTTATATGTTGTCTCAAAATCTACCATTTAATTGTAAATTCCATGAAGAAATTTGCCCAAAATTATAATCAATAGATTGAAATTTCTTTGAAACACATATTCACCTTCATTTTTATATTATTCATCAAAATAAAATATTTATAATGAATTAGAATTTTAAGGTATTACACAATGGCTATGAAGTTTTACAATATGAAAGTAGACATCTTGAGTTTTAATTTAATAGATAATGGACCTATTTTGGACTTCTAAGCAAGGAGATATGAATTTTTGAAAATGATCCTTAAAACTGGAAAGTGAATTCAGACAGTGGTATGATTTAATTGGAACTGGACCCATATGCGTGTAACTGACTGTGCGTGGTATTTTTTTATTTTTTTTATTTTTACAAAAATAGACTTATTAAGGGTCACATAGCCTTTGAAATCACCTTAATTGGACATTTGTACAATCGTTATGAATTTTCAAAGTTGCTAAAAATTCTGGACAGTTTTGAGAAAAGTTCAAAAATGGAAGCTATAATAGTCAAGGTTAATTAAATTGTGTCTTTGCAATTAATAAAGGACTTTTAGCCAAAGTTAGGCCAAATAATAATTAATTCAAGTATTATTTGAATTATGGAGAATTTTCATAAGTTACGAATATTATTTATAATTATAGGAATCGTCATCGCTAGGAACCTTTAACAAGAATTTGGGAGTGATTGTCAATTTAAAATTTGTCAGGTAGTAACTCTAATCTCATGTACTCTGTGTATCTATGTATGCCTGTTTGCACCATGATTGTAAATCTATGTCTGAGACACCTGTTTGTTGCATTCAGTTACTTTTGGGTTTGAGGCCCATATGTTTTTCCTAATGCCATGGGCTCAGAACTTGATGTGTGCTCTGTAGTTAACATTGTGTGCATTATGTGACTACGTGTTCCGGAACTTGTTGTGTGCATTATGTGACTATATGTAGTATGCACTGAATGATGTATTGTTTATTTTCATGATTGTGGTTGATTATCATATATTATTCATACATTGTGTATAAGATTAATTGGTACTCTGAGATTCAAAATTGAATCTCAGATATTGCCACTAGTTCAGGGAAAGGTAGAGCGGCGATCATGGTGAAAAAGGCAAGGTTGTGGAGGAGTACGGTGATGGTTGTTGGTGGTCCGAAGACTTGGAAGCAGTAGTTAATATTTTTGATGTTGTTGTTTTGATTTAGACATAGAAGACGTGGTGTATAAATATTGGTATTAATATTTGGAATGGATGTATAAATATTTTAAGTCAAATCCTGGAGATTAAGGTAAATTTAAATTTATTAGTATTCTTCACCCAAACGGTTAAAATATGCATATTGCGCTTTAAAATCTGTTATATGATGATTTATCGGAGGGGGTATGACATAAACACTTCTTATCATGTATGGAATTAGCACGAAGACTTCATAAGTAACATTTTCAAATTTTCTTACAAGGATTTCATGAGCTCAAGAGGCTGAAAAATCCAATAATAAAAAGGAAATGAGTTTAAGGAAGAAGAAGGTGAACAATTAATGTGACATTTAATGAAATTAATAATGGGATTAAAAAGTTCATGAAGGGGTTTAATAAGTCTTGTAATGGGATTAACAAATTCATTTGTCAAGTGTTAACAAATGTGGACAAGTTCCTTCTGAAGAATGCATTTGTTATTCCCATTACATAACTTATTAATCCAATTGATGAACTTGTTATTCTCATTGCGCAATTTGTTAACGGCGCTCAAATTTTGGTTTCATCATAATGACATGTGTTCCCCCTGAAGACTTAATTTGTTATTCTCATTATTTAACTTATTATTCTCATTACATTATTTGTTAATTGTGCTCAGATTTTGGTTTTATCATAGTAAGATGTGTTCCCCCTAAAGAATGAACTTGTTATTCTCATTACTGAACTTGTTAATCCCATTAATGAACTTGTTATATTCATCACAACTTTTGTTTATATGCCAGGGTTACTGTTCATCATCTTCTGCATTTCTCCTTCCTTCCCCTTATAACAATGTAGTCCAGCCCCAATAACCACCACATCCTAAACCCTTCCAACAATAGAATTCCTCTTTCTCTCTCCTCACTCTCTCTTCCTCTCCCTCTTCTCATTCCTTCCTATACTCCCTGCTGGAAAGAGGCGTGAAGGAATGTGGCGGTTGATAATACGGTTGGAGGCATGGAGCTTCCTTGCGGTTCATCAATGGCGATCACCGTGGGTGAGCAAAGTATCATAAGGATATGTGAGAAGAAAGAATATGTGAGAAGGTGAGGAGAGAGAAAGAATATGTGAGGTTATTTTAATAAAAACACTTAAATTTCAAAATCTCATATTCCTCCCAATCACTTCTATGTCCTTTTAATTTTTTAACAAATGTTTTGGGGTTTTGGAATTTTATATCATATTTAAATGAGATTTTCCCTTATTTTATTGTGGCAATTTATTAAAGACATAAGATTTCTTTTTTCATTCACAATGTTACTTTTTTCATTTCTTTTTCTCCCTCTATTATTTCCCCTTCTCTCTTCTCTTTTATATAGCCATCAGTATTCATTATACAGAACAAGGAGATAATTTAGCAGCAGAACTGCGTCAAGAACATTCCTTATGTTGCACACATTATACATTTCTGAGCACATCATTTCACCAGTCACTTGGCTTTCATAGCCAGGAACATTCTATGGATGCAATTATCCTTGGAAGCTACATGGATATGTAAAATTTGCTACATAGCCTCTAATCCTTTGAGCTATAGGCTCGCCCATCTCCACATATCATATTTTGGTTAATGATCACGTAAATTGGATTTCCTAAAATGATTTTAACAGAAGTCAGGGAATAGATAGACACATATAATAGTGGATTTCACTTTTGTTGACACCTGTTTGGAAAATTTAGAAAAATACTTTTGCGCTTTATGAGACAAAACTTCTTTAAGAAATTTATCTCATATAGGATAAAATCATTTAAAATAGGCTAATCCAAACATACACAAAAAGTGAAACATACTGTTATGCATCTATCTTTCTCCTTTTTCACTTTAGGAAGCTTCAGGGTCCTTGCATTTTAAACTGATCCATGCTATGATCATGTGGTTAGTGCATCAGGAAGAGAGTTGGGGGATCCAAGAATTTTACCGCCAACATCAGGAAATGTCTCATGATCTGGCAGTGCACTGACAGTCCCGTCAGCACTGATATGAACTGGGTACTGCATCAAGTGTCCCCACATGTTGTCCCCAGCATCGTCAGATACATATGCAGTCCAGTTCCGTTTGGCAACATTGTTGACATGTCTCAAACATTGCAGGCTCTCTGGTTCATCAAAAGTATCTTCAACACTACCCAGATGCTCAGCCCACAGTGACATTCTGTAACCATACACCTACATCAACATAATTTTTGTTGATTGGACTTTGTAAGGGAAGGGAAAAAACTAAGTTATTGTTAAGTAACGATAATAAGGATATTAACTGATATTGCATGCCTCTATCTTCATGCAACAGAATCCTTTCCATCAATTTTTAGCACAAACCACCTTCATATGAAAAG
Organism: Acacia confusa; assembly: GCA_037074495.1. Taxonomy (NCBI): domain Eukaryota; kingdom Viridiplantae; phylum Streptophyta; class Magnoliopsida; order Fabales; family Fabaceae; genus Acacia; species Acacia confusa. Next base: position 4,766,472 of record CM073504.1, on the reverse strand, counting down.
AGCTCGTGAATTCTAACCTGGCCATGTGCACGAGCCATCCTTGCTTTCTTTGTGTATTCTGGTTGATAAGCCCCCATTGCGATTTCTGTATCCCTTGAACCATCCAAAGATCTCTCATTAATATTTGCAGATCCAATGAGGACGTACTCATCATCAACTATCATTCCTTTGGCGTGAACATAGATCATAAACCGTCTGAATTTTTTCACCGATGCCTGCTTAAGGAAAGGGGTTTAAGCCATTAATCATTACCAGTCAGGGAAGAATGTGAAGACCTTTGTCCAATGGTATAACCATTTAATCATAGAACCTTATAACATGCAAATTTGGCAGGATCATATTTCGGTGCATGAACTCACAGAAACATGTGACCACCAAATAATGATTGTGAAGACGAAAAATAGAAGAATATTTATCATAAAGTGCTGAATATCTCTCATAATTGCGGCTTTATTGTCAATATAGTAAGTACGCTGAATCTTGAATACGTAATTTCTAAAAACCATCTTTGCATTTTGTGCCAAAATATGAAGGGTTATAAACACAAATAAAACTGATTTCCCTAAAAAAATCAGGGGGCAAAAGCTGTTATAAGTTCTCAAATAAATTACATTTTGAAATATTTATTCTGCTTTTTGTGCCAGATTTTAGTAGTCAGCGATTCACAGAATGGCGATACTAACTTCCGTATTTCTAAAGATCAGATTGCTATAGTCAACAGAGAGATCAATTTCTCGACAGCAGCGACATGCAATTTATAAGCAATACATAAAAGTAAAACCAAGAACCATTTCTAGCAAGCTTAGATATGAATTAACTGCTTGATCTAGGTGATAAAATTCAGTAATCATAACGGTATATGACACATATTTTCATAATAACAAGTCAGGGTCTTGTGGCATACCAAAGTACGGTTTTCAGCAGAATGAAATGCTGGTGATGGACTTTGGGATATTCGAGGCTCACGCTTTCCAAGGCAATAAAAGTTGAGATAATCTTGAGGGTGACAATGGTCAGCGAGTCCTGCCTGTTTAAGGGCATCTGCAACAATCCTGTACATCATAGACATTGTCTGTCCCTGTAGTCATTCAAATTTCATATGGATAGGTTGTAAGAAGCACCTAAAGTTACACCTACATAAATATTTTTCACTTGTGAACTTATTTAATTTGTCTCTGTAAACATCAAATCCAGATCAACAATCTCCCTGGTGAGTTAAATTTTTTCCATCCCCTTTGAGAGGAAAGAAAAGAAAGGAATGTCAAATTTCACAAATTTTTGGGTTAATACAATCTTTGGTCTCAAAAGTTTATCCTCATTTTAGTTTTGGTCCCTCAAGTTTCAAGTCATAGGTTTTGATCCCTCAGGGACAAAATAATCCAAGTTTTTATTAAATTACAAGGAACAATGTTTTATATGGAAAGAAACTTAAAGGATCAAAACCCAAGAATTGAAATTTAAAGAACCTAAATCAAAATAAGAGTAAACCTAAGAGATCAAAGATTGTATTAACCCAAGATTTTTTTATCCACCAAAAATAAAGATGGGAAATTCAAACATATCTTTTTTTAATACTTTATTAAGCTCCTGATTAGTGCTATTGTACATTATATCATCCTTGGTATCATCTCCTACCACAGTTACATGAGATCCATTGATAGATCCTACTAAGGTCATGGAAGAACCAAGCTCAGCCACAGCCAACCATGACTAATTGGCCTAGAGATGTGCAAACCGGACTTGTTAACTTCAAAAAAATTTAGCCGGTAAACACACATAAAAACATTGGTCTGACCTGCCAGAACAAGATTTCTTGTACAGGAGCACTAGACGGATGTCCTTCTGGCCACATGGGGATTACTATATACACAGCAAAACGTTCTTTGGCATTGATCTTGCTGGCAATTTTCAAAGCCAACTCCATAGGAATCAAGTTATGTGCACCTGTTGAATTAATACATATAAAGAAATTTTTTTTAAAAAAAAAATCCCCTAAATATAACAGCAACGTGTGTATGGAAAAATCAAATAATTAAATAAGGACAAGAAAGCATAAGTATGCAGTGCCTTCAAACCCCAGCACAAAAGAAGTATATTTGTAGGCTCTGAGTTACTAGAAAATCATGATGAAACAGGAAAAAAACTACAAGATTGATTTGCTCTTCGAAGGTCATTTTCATGTTCATGATTACCTAGTACACTTGAGAACAATAGGATATAATTGAATTGTGCTGCTCTCGACAATAATCAATGCCAAATTTTTCCAGTCAAAAGTCAGTTAAATTAAACCATATTTTCTTTATGAAGTGGGATTATCTTGTAATACCTTGGAATTCTAATTCATCAAAAATTTTTTATTTTGATGAATAATTACTATAAAATGAAGGTGAATAAGTGTCTCAAAGAATTTAACCTATTAGATATTTGTACAGTGAAATATCAATTTTCAGATTCAGGTGAAAAGTCTATCAACTGAGTTATTGTACGAAAATGAAGGGTAGATGATTATGAGGTAGATACACATGTGATATTTGATCCGTAGATGAGTTTTTAGTAGATGGACATATGTATAGTAGATGGGTAGTAGATAGACATGTGATTTTTGAAAAGTCGTTGAGATCCAAACTCTATAAATACCTCATTTCTCCTCTTCATTCTTCACATCAAAAACTCATATCAAAGCTGATTAAGTTAGACAAAAACACAAAGGAGCAAGGTGAAGAAGGAGCAAGAACTTCAAGAGGTAAGTTCTTGGCCTTAAGTTTTTATATTTTTGAAGTTAAGCCTTTTTTTTAATGTTAATCTGAACAGTGGTTGTTATGGATGGGTTTTGGCCATTCAAATGGTGTCTAATAATCCTGAAATTTTTCAGCAACATAGTAGACATTAGGGGCTTTCTATTCGTGTATAACATGTAATTTTTAGGATTTTGTACAAAAAGATGTGAATTTTCTATGTTAGCCCATGTTTTTGGACTAGGAACTAGAACAGTGGTTAAAGAAATTAAAATTGAGAATGACCTAGGTATTTTGAGTTAAAGGCATTATTTTTCCTAAAAAATACCCGTCAAGGGAAATTTTATCTTTGGAATCGCATCATTTCAATTTTTGTATAATTAGTTATGATTTTTCAAAGTTAGTGGAAAATTTGGGCAGAAATGTTGAAATTTCGTTTTTAAAGAAATGCAAGGGTAAAAAGGTCAATAGCAAGAATATCTCTTAGAATATCATTATAAGTCACATGATATTTATTATAATATCATAATACGGTAATAATATTATAGGATGTCCGGAAAAGTCAGGAATCAGTACCAAAAGAGAATCGTACCAAGCGGAGAAAGGTACGAATGCATACTGTAACTCTAACATTGATGTATCTTGTAAGCTTATATATGATTATTTAATTCATGTCTATGAACAAGACTGCGGATTCAGTAATTTGGTTCCATTCAGTTTGATATGCATTATAGTTATGATAATGCCACATAATAGTTTTCCTAGTGCTAAGGACAAGTGGATTTGTGGCACTAGTGAGTACAAACTATGTTGACATGCATTTGATATATGCTATGTATAGTAATTCTGAATACAATGAATATTTGTCATATATATTGTTATTACTTGAACATGAAGTTAACTGTTACCTGAGATTCAATAGGCATTAAATCTCAAACTTGACCTTAGCTTCAAGATCTAGAGGATCAGGAGCTGGTATAGAGGGTAAGGTGCACACGTGAAGACTCAACTGAAGTTTTATTCTTGACTGTATTTATACTGTTAGATATTCAGTATTTAAATACTTGGATTATTGTACCATTATTATACCAACCAGATATTCCACATTTAGTTTAATTTGTATCCACATTGGCCATATATGTATCAGTTACTCATCCATACTCTCATCCATAAACTGTATCGCTCCACTCTGATGATATTCATATATATTACATGTTTATAAACATAACAAGTAGTATGAAATTAAGGGTGTTACATATCTCATGATGAAGATCAACAGATAGCAATAGAATGGGCTAAGTCTAGAACATGTTCATTTTTTTGTGAATTTTCTTGTAAATATGTAAATTATTATAGTTATTAGCATATTATTAGGAATTAATTAAAGAGAGAATATCAGGCATAATATTAGGTAGTTATGACTTATGATGAGTGATTGTATTTTTTAAATTTCTGATTCTTCCCTGATTCTCTAGGATTCAGTTTTACTTGTATATATATATCTGACTTGACCGAAGGATTAAGATATCGGTTTCCAATATTCAGTATCGCTCTATATTGTATCAAAGCAGAGCGATACAATCTCTGATTCCGATAACACCTTGTTGTCCCCCTCCTCGACACCATCTCCGGAGTCGCACACTTGGGAGGCTTCGTATACATCGGTGTCAACCTCTAACGACGGTTCGTCCACCATTGATCCGCACAAAGCGGGAAGTTTCTCTGGCGTTGAACTAAGAGCTCTAGCTCTTGGGGTATCATGGAAGGTCTATGGATGAAACAAGTAGTAGAAGAAGCACAAGTTCAAGTGATCTCTCCGATAAAGCTTTTCTGTGACAATAAAGCAGCCTTGAGTATGGCTCCGAATCCAATTCAACATAGTAGAACGAAACATGTTGAAGTGGAAGGACATTTTATAAAAGTAAAAGTAGAAGAGGGCTTTGTATGTTTGTCCAATGTACCTACAAGGCAGCAGCTTGCTGATATTCTTACCAAAGGACTATCTGAAGAACTCTTCACCAGTTTTGAAAGCAAGTTGGGCATAATTAGCATTCATGATCCAACTTGAGAGGGAGTGTTGATGAGTGATTGTATTTTTTAAATTTCTTATTCTTCCTTGATTCTCTAGGATTCAGTTATACTTGTATATATATCTGACTTGACCAAAGGAATAAGATATCAGTTTCCAATATTCAGTATCACTCTATAAATTTAGAGCAACAGATAGCAATAGAATTATGTTTTAGAATAATATAAAAGCATCCACACATTCAGATATGGGCATTCATATCTTCATAATATGCTGCTGATGTACAATGCAAATACCATCGGGAAGGATGGGAGAAAGAATTTGGTGCTGATGAAGAGTGATCCTAAATCTCTCTGAGAGTCCCAATGTACTAAAAACGCCCTAATAACCCCAAATTACATATAAAAACATAAATCACACTAAATTTTCCATTCATAAAAATGCTAAAATTTCATGATCCTAATGTTTTTAATATTCCTTTTTAGTTCCTCATTATATGTTCCGGACATTTCTTCTAACGAACATACAAATGCATAATCAACTTCAATCCAAAAAAGTCCATAACTGTGTCTAACAAGTTAATAGTCAATAAGAATACATTAAATGAAAATCTGAGTTTTTTTTTTTTTTTTGGCTCAAATGAAAATCTGAGTTCAGAACAGCAAAATCACAATTCACAAGTAAGAAAAGACAATATCACTAAAGTCATACATGAAGATCATAAAAAAGGGCAGCCCAGTACACAAAGCTCCCATCAAATAGGATCTAGAAGGGATAGAAATATGTTGCCTTACCCCCCATAAGTGGAGAGACTATTTTTAGGATTTAAACTCGTGACTTCTAGGTCACATGGCATCAACTTTATGCTGCACTAAGGCTCACACTCTTCGTATATAAAGACTATAGTATTGAAAAAATTCATTTCATATACCTGCAGTTTTGTAGGTAGGCCAATGAAATGAGGATCCAAGAAAATATTGATTCTCTACATATATGAAGCGTTGAGCTGACCTTATTGCATACACATAAGCAGCATGAATGCTTTTGTCAACTTTCAAATTTTTTCCACAGATAAGATTCTGAAAACAGTAAAGATTACAAGTAGAAAATCAAGACAGACTTATTGTATCTATGAAAGCACACTGACAGATAAAGATAATAAAAATTGGGTTCACTTAAATTATTATTAGTCCTTACAGTCTCCTTCCATTTTTAAATTGGTCTCTATAGATTGAAAATTTATATCTGACTTCTTAGTGTTATTATTATTTTAACCTAATTCCTATTGTTAAACTTTGGCCAGTAGGGATTTTTATACAATTTGCATAACTACAAGGATTTAATTAGAATTTTTTACACTATAGGAACAGATCAAAAACTGAGCGAAAATCAAAGGACAAGGAAAATAATTTAACCAAAAAGGTTAAATTATTTTTCTGCAACCTTGTTCTCACCTGAGCTTTAGCTTCCATAGCATCCTTTGGAAATCCCTTTACAGATCCTGAATCTATGGACCGAAATACCTGTAATTAATGCTGGCTTGTCATCATGGGATTTTATAAAGGATGATTATATGATGCAATTCATTGATTTCTATCACCAAATTTTCTGCATACCTGCACATTCCAAGTCTCAGGATCTTCTTCTTGAGTTACATAGACACTTGTATCTTTATCAACACCAATAGCAGGTGTGACAATCCATGATATTCGATCTAGCCTTAGCAAAGCATCATCGTGCCAATTTGTAACCTTGTTTAGCCTTAAGTTACGCCATTTTTTGGCTTTCCTCCATCTTTGCTCAAAATTAGTTAATATATCATATGCAGCTGGGCCCTCAACTTTGCAATGCAAGTCGTGCCATGGCTCTCTTGGTCCACTGGTATAGCTGGACTGTATCATACAGAAAAACTATTTCAACATATTTCTTTTTGCAAATTTCCCGTTATATAATCTTTTCCATCCTTTCCTGGCTAATTCTGGCTTTGACACTGTCATCAATGATCAAAATATCATCTTTTTTAATAAATAATAGTATAATACACAAAATCACCTTGTAGTGCAATACAAAGTCATACAATGAAACAGAATTGCCTAACTTCAAATTACTTGGATACTCGGGCCAGTCAAGTCACTAGTGGTTGCAGCTAAATGGATTTTAAATATACATGCAAATCAACAGCGTCCCTTGAAAACCAATGCGAATTCACATTATTTAATTTAATAATGTAGACACATACTATTAATTATTTTTTTCCCGAACATGGTCATTCATCAGAAAATATTTTAGCACTTGAGAAATGTGGACAAACTGATAAATATAAGGACCAGCATACCTTGTGATGAACTGTTACTAAACTTCAATAAAGAAAATAGGAGAATGCGAGTATCAAACTGTTAATAATGCTGGTATTTCATTGATAAAAGATATGAATTTCACAAAAACGGAAGCAGAATAAAAAGAAAAGCTGCATGTAACAAATCACAGGCCAAAGCTCCTAACAAGGGAAGAAAGGAAAACAAAAGACAGAAATAGAAAATAAAATAATGAATTGAAGTATAAAAACCCAACAGACGGGAAAAGCAACAATTGAAATGCAGATCGGGAGGACCTACATTTGGAAACAAGTCGATAAACCTATTTTAGGGAACTAGCCATTAGTGATTGGCCAAAAGATTCAATAGATCCCTTTCAATTTTTTCAGAGAAGTACAGGGTACACCTAATGAGGATTGTCAAGGTTCTATTTTTTTTCTTCCTATTTTAATATTTTTATGTTAAAAATCTGGACCTTCTAGAAAAGATGTGTTGAAGACCAAATTTGTCACAGATTTGAGGATGTAGCCATTGGACATCATCAGCCTCAAATTTGGGTTGACAAGCTGATTACCAACACTAACTCTTTTTTTATTATTTGATCAAGAGCTTCCCTCTGAGTTTAGAGGGCAAAAGGTTCCCACCTATCCTAATAAGTACACTTCCCAAGAATTGAACCTGTGTTCTCCTCCTTATGGGAGTGAGACCTCTTATCACCTCAGCCAACAACTTGTTGGTTACCAACACTAACAATAGATCACTTGGTAATCGGAGGTGTAATACCATGCCAAGGGCCACTTTCAAAGCAAAAGCCTAAGCTGAGTGAAGGTCAGAGAAAAATTTGATGATACTCTCCAAAATTCTTCAGTCCAAGAAGGTTAATTAGTTTATGGACGTCCTATCATTCTCTTGTCTATCGGCTCACTCGTTTTTCCAATTTCACACAGCTTCCCATTGTAGTTCTTCATATTTTTTTTGACTCCAGCATTACTTTAGCTACTACTTAGAAATGCCATGTTCACTATTTTTAGGGAGGGATACATTCTTCGTACATTTAACCAAATTTTTAATTTTTTGGGAGCCTAAACAAAACAAATGCATGTTTTTCTTATGACAAAAATGCATTAGTAGATTCAAGATTTTAGAAACTTTTCTTGCTTGCACTGATAAATATTTGTGCTAAGACACAGACATGAGATTACAGATACATGCATTGAGACAACCCATGAAAAAGGAATCTTTGTTGCACCATACCACTTACCGGAAGCATAGGATTACGGAAATCATCTCTGAAGACAGTATCAAGATCAGTGAAGAGCCGATGCTCAGGGGTATCATATCTGCCATCACATAGATCTAGGCCACCAATAAAAGCAGTTATTTTCCTATTATTCCCAGAAGCTTGAGTGTCAAGAAGTACACACTTCTGATGATGTGTAAAAAGAGTTCCCACAACCTGAACCAAAACAATCCAATTAAATTTGTACTTGTTTTTTAGTATATTAGGAGGGTTTGAACTCTAGATCTCTACCTATAACCTACCTTACCCTAACCACTTTAGCTAGCCCACCTCCTAATCAGGTAGCTTAAATATATAATAGTTAAACAAACCGAAAAGGAACACTACTACATCTCTCATATATAAAATAACGTGAAGTCTACCAACAAATCATAAGATATTGGCGTTATTCAGCAGTAACCCCGGTACTCATGTCATGCATAATATAAATTCAAAAGCAGGAATTACATACATGTTGCTTGAAAATACTGAGCTTGTTGCTTGGATAACGTGGAGATAGCACGCACTGGACAGTGGAGTGTTTAAAGAATTTTTTTGTTGCTTCATCATGTGTCTGCATGACACCTTCCTGCAATCACACAAATCGGTTATCATAAACCACGCCAGTTTTAGATCTAAGCAATGGTGTACTTAATACAATAATGTCAAGCACTTCCACTTATGTTCATAAAGCATGTCATGATTGAAGATTACTACAAAATTCCAGAGGACGGTTCATTTTAACTGACCCATAAAGAATATATATATTCTTTTCTGTGAGAACTATCTTGCATCCTTTGACCCCGCCTAGTTTTCTCCTTACCTGGACTATTCCGTTTCGATAATTTAAATGTTCTAAGCAAATTTGGATCAAGTAATTTCAATACTTCAATGCAATATCTTAAAAGTAGACAATTCAGCACAACAACAAAAAAGATTCCATGAGAATTGATGGAAATAATCAATATGAAAACTTTTAAATAGAAGTCATGTTTAATCATCATCTCATTGAAGTAATTAGAATTACCGTTTTCAAAAAAAAGGTGTCATGCGATGTTCGGTCATCCCAAATCAAGATAACCACACGGACTCCTTCTTGTGATTTGTATTTCAACAATTCTCCAAGTGAAAGCTCTCCGCCAACAGGCATCGGCTTTGTTGGTTCTCTGACAAGCTTTACAGGGTGGTAAATAGACCACCCTATAATATATACAAAATGGTGAGCTTCCAAAATTGCATGGCATATATCCTCCCAACATCTACCTTGGTTATAGACTTTCCCACCCTCAAGTGGAATTTCAGGCAGCATACCATTTGGTACATGTGCATCTTGATAAAGAGTCACTCTCCCACCTTTTCTGAGAGGGAAATATGTATTAGGAACAGAAAAATGACTTGCCTGATTCTTGTCTCCTCCCACAGGTGCAAACTTTAAAGAAATATGCAACTCAGGACAAGGTTTAAAGCAGCTTCCTTCGCCGATGATGGGAAACCAATTACTAACAGTGTTCCCCAGCAAAATCTTCTGAACAGGTATCTCCACGACTCCAATGAGTTCAGCTCCAAAAGCGTCATCATCTTTCACGAGAAACACAACTTTTTGAACTGGGTGAGCAACTGGAACAATAAAATGTTCATCCCACACAGGGTTTTCACAATTAGATATGACCCTAGTCTGAACTACAGTAGCCCCTGCTAGAGAGACAGAGACATAAGGATCACTAGTGATCATTTTATGTTTTCCAGAGTGTGTCTTGAGTCCTTTCACAAAGGGAGGTGCACAATTGTTTCCTGCTGTAAGACATTTTCTCATGGCTTCAGTATGAAAATCCATGTTTGGAAGATATTTTGCTTCTATGATATGTAGATCCAAGTCCCCATGCAAAAAAACTGATTCTTCTATGCCTTTTGTTCCCTTGATCGGAGGCTTCTGGGGAAGATCACCTTTAAAATCCATTTCAACCAATGAAAAGTTCAGACAGTTTCACAGTTTCTTCATTATATATTTCCTCCTCTGGTATCAAGAACCAAATCCAGTAATGCTTTAATCATGAACGTCTTAAAATCCATTTCCTTAACTCATATCATTTTCATAATGCCCTAGATTCCTCTTTAGTTGTTTCTCAGATCCCAATCTCATAAACTGATCCAATGCAACATCTGCCAGTGAAACCTGGTCAGATAAACGGTAAAAATTACCCCACAGCCCCTCAAACCACAGAACACACGCTTACAAAAGAATTGAATCCTTCACCATCTACTCAAAACTATTTACTCTTGATGGAAATAAGACCTGAACCATAGGCATGTGACTGAAGGCTCGTTAATTGAGCTAATTTTTGGCTTAAAGGACCATTAGAAAAGAAATGGAAACCAAATCGCAACTACCATTTCATATAATGACATCCAAGCTGCCTAGCTTATATACCCAATCCATGATAATTGTTATAATGTTACTGTTATACATACACAATCATGTCCATGTTGAAATTTCGAGAAGAGGCATTTAAAGATGGAGAGAGCGAAGAAGAATGTATGGATGATGTACATCTTCCAAACACCATTTTGAACCAAAAATAGCTAACAAATGACGATGAAGAGAGATTACTAATTCAGCATTATAAATTTGTGCATCCATTCTGAAAAGATCAACGTTGCGCCAGGTAAATGAGAAAATACGGTGATGGAAAATGAGATAAGAACATAGTAATCTCCTTTTTCACACTTACCAACCACATTACGTTGAAAGTAAACGGGATTCAGAAGAGTATGCCTCAATTTCTTCTTAATTCTCACCCGTCAATTCAAACAAATAAACCTTTTCGTTAAAATTCAAACACGTTCTAATTCCTCAGAGCGAATCATTAGTGAGCAATAATGAATTCGAAGAACCTCAAAAAAGGAAAAAAGAAGGACACACACACACCCGCCTAGTAACAACAGAAATGATTACCTGGTTACCGAACACCATGACGAAGCCAAGCGAACAATTATCAGAAATGTAACGATGGATAAAAGAAAATAGCCAAGAAAAAATATCGGCGATGAACACAAGAAGCCATTGAAGAGAGACGAGCTTTCCCGGGCCGAAAATGGCGGGAAAGCTCATGGGACACGTGGACTTTAATCATCCCTGTTCGAATTTGAACGTACATGCATCTAAAATGCCGTTGTAATAAGTTTTTTTTTTTTTGGACCTCCCATTGTAGCAAGTTTCACACGTGCAGAAATAATGAGGGATGACATAAAAACATTAATTTAATATAATATTTTGAAGTGAAAAAATTATACTCCATAAGTGTAGAGCTGGAAATCAGGGCTGGCCCGTGAAGGGTTAAGGCTTAATAGGGCTGGCCCTCCAGGGCCCGGAGTAAGAAAAATACAAGTTTTTCAAAGCCCGGCCTAAGAGCACCAGGGCCCGAAAATTACTATTCCAAATTTTAATTATTTTTTCTCCACTTTTTTATTAAAATATAATTAGTAAATTACAACACAAATCATTCAATAAATAAGCACAGTCACTAATTCATAATCAAAAGCAAACTATGTTCACAAGTAACTCACATAAAACATAAAAACATATCACTAAATGACATTAATATGATGACTATTATTGTCTCCATCTTCGTCATTATCTCGATTTTAACAAAATTTGATTTTTTTCACTTTGAGTTGTAGCCTCTAGCTCGTGAGTAAAAATATCATGAAATTCTTCTCCCACATCATGAACACATCCATAATCTTTATTTGCAACAAATAATAAATCAAATCATAAAATTAAAGTATAGTTATTATGTATTTGTAGTTAAATTGATAAATAACTCTATAACAAATACAAAATATATATAAATTAATAAATTTAAAAAGGAAAAAAAGAAAAAGCTACAGTGAAAAGGGCCTACAGGGCCAGCTCGTTTTAGCCCGAGGCCCGTCAGGGCCGGCCCTCCAAGACTAATTTCAAATAACTCATCCATTTTTCAAACCCGACCCTTAAAGGGTCAGGGCTTAAACGGGCTGGCCCGATGGGCCTGATTCGGTTTCCCGGCTCTACATATGTGTCTAAATATATGAGCTAGTTAAGTGTTTTTTTATCATAAACATAAGAATTTATTTTATTTTATCTACTAGATTTATAATTTTTTTTCTTACACTATTCCTATTTATTGAGGATTTGTATTAACGGGCTAATGATTTTGCAGTATTTTAGAAACTGATACACATTTATTGTAAATAATTCATTCAATACTTTCTTCAATATATCTATAAATAAGTTATATAACTGCTATTTTTTATTATAATTAATAGGGGTAACTCGAAGAAATTAATTAATAGGACTCGGATGGATACAAATTCTCCTACATGTATGATCACATAGTGACAAGTCCCCTTCATACAATTATAATAGAAGTTGAGAATGCTTGTATCCATGTTTGAAAAAAACAAAAAACAAAAAACAAAAGCTTTTATACATGCCTTTTTTTTTTTAAAGAAAAGATATTTTTCAAAAAATACAGTCTTTTTCCTTTAACATAATCATTTACTACTTTATATGTATATTTTAATATTTACTACCCGTACTTGTACGCAATACTTTGACTCGAGCCTTTTAGTTTGCAGTTCTAAAATGCAAATTCAAACTTCGGTGTATTACATTAGATTTAGTTCTTTCATATCTGATGATGTGACCGATTAAATTATATGGTAGTTTTTCAGTTACTATAGTTCAAGCTTGTTACTCTGTTGAATGTTTAATAAAAGACATATTTACCTCATTTCATTTGATTAGATTAAAGAAATTAATTAATATATATATTTTATCTAAAATATCTTAATTATCTTCTTTAATTTTCTCTTTTCCTCTCCTCTTTGTTATTGTTGATAGAGTAAGGTCGATTAGGAAAAGATTAATAACTATTAAAAATGTCTTATATTTAAAATCAAAATCAATTTTTTAGATAGATGGTATATTAAGAATAAGAGGGAGTATTTATTTTCAAGTAACTGAGTTCATTATCTTGGTGCTATGTTTGTGGTTGAAATTTCAGGTTAGTATTGATGATTAAAATAAGAAAACAAATGCTAATTATATAGTTTTCTGATTATAACATAAGTAATTATTTTTGCTGACAAGTTTGTGATACCAACGTAAAGCTATATCTTAAATTTTCATGTATACACTACAAAAAAAAAAACACTGGATTAGCCACAGAAATTACCCACAAAGAAATTCCGTGGGAAATTACCCACAGAATTCCTTAGGTAATTTTCGTGAGTAAAAAATTATCCACAGATTACCCACGGAATTCCTTGGGTATTCAAATTACCAACGGAATTCCGTAGGTAATGAAAATTACCCACGAAAAATTTCCGTGGCACAAAAAGACGTGGCTTATTTTCCTACTTTTTTTTTTTTTGCGACGAAAATTTTCCTTGGGTAATCTTTATTACCCACGGAATTTTTCCCTGAGTAATTTCCATGGTTAATCCGGTGTTTTTTGTAGTGATAAATGAAGGGGTTGTATAGTTGCTATATTTTGATCATTGAAATGTTTAAGAAGAATTATAGTTAAGTTCAATACTTAGGCCTGGTTTGGTCAAACCAGCTGAGGGGAGTGGAAAGGAGGTTAACAAGGGGAGAGGTTAGCTAATTAAATGTTGATAAATATGCCCTTGATATTTTATTTAGATATCGAGTATATTATTTCCTAAGTTATAAATCACAAAAACCTATTACCTCACCTATATATGATTAAAAAAAATCATTTATATAAATAAATAAATATAAACACACACACACAGATATATATATATATATGAAGATGGAATATCACCTAGAGGGGAGTGAATAGGTGATTTAAAAATTTATTTGTTTAATCAAGATTTTCGTGAATTATAACTGAATGCTAAATGACCAGAAATTTAAAAGATAATAAACACGAGACAATTTATCCTGGTTCGGTTTAATCCTGACCTACATCCAGTCCCCAAGAACTCCTTGGGATTTCCACTATCTCTTCAACAATTACAGATACAAGTTAGGGATGATCCTCTCTTTCCCGGACTCACTCCCCCTTACTATTTGTAATCTCATACACCCACTACTTAAGGTTCCACAACCTTAAGCTTAATCAAAGATAATAAAAGTGTTTACAACTCCTCAAGAGCGAGTAATTAATTATCACTGAAGTACAGAATATATCCGAAGATATTTTAAAAATGAATGAAACTAACAAGAGTAATAAATCAGAGTAAATGCGCAGAGTTTCGGTAGTTAGCAATATTGAATGCTTGCGTTTTTATATCCTTCGCCATTAATGCCGTTGGGAGGAACTAGAAGGTGACCGTTGTCACTTGTTTAAATTTCCGTTAGGCTCAAGTTCCTCGTTAATCAAAATGGACCGTTGAATCTTCAGCTTCTTTCATTAAATGTGATGGCCGTTGGTTGTACTTGAAAGCTGAAATAAGAATGTCTCGAAGAATGTCTTTGTTTTGCTGCAGCATTAATTCCATATGTTGCTCTGTTTTTCTGCTCCGTAATAAATGTGATGACGTGAGCATTTGCTTTATGTTGCTTTTCATTTATTACTTCATTTTGAACCTTGAAATCACTAGCAAACAGGTTAAAGATGTTTTACAAATGTTTATTTATCAATCTGGCAAGTATCTGCTTAAGTTCAAAACGTTTGGAGAGTTCCAGGATTGATTTGCGATTTTTCCGTATAAGAACTCTAGTTCTTATCACGAGAACTCTAGTTCTGTGTACTGGCCCAGACCAAGTTTCAAAGGAACTCGAGTTCTTAAAGATGAACTCCAGTTTAGAACTCTAGTTCTATATGGAAGAACTCTAGTTCTTGTGCTTTCCAAAACGATCCGATTGTTTTTCCTCGTGAAGAACTCTAGTTCTTTCTCAAGAACTCTAGTTCTTGAATGAGAACTCTAGTTCTTGATAAAGAACTCTAGTTCTTGTGTTTTCAAAGAAACTTTGATGTTTTATAAAATGAAGAACTCTAGTTCTTGTTCAAGAACTCTAGTCATGAACTCTAGTTCTTGTGACAAAACACAATTTTGCGAACTCGAGTTCTTATTCCAAGAACTCTAATTCTTGAATGAAGAACTCTAGTTCTTGACCAAAGAACTCTAGTTCTCAAAGCGCTGACTTCTATCTGAAGAATTTCAGTGAGATACAATCCGCGAACTTGAGTTCTTATGCCAAGAACTCTAGTTCTTGAATGAAAAACTATAGTTCTTGACCAAAGAATTCTAGTTCTTAAACAAGAACTCTAGTTCACCACTTAAGAACTCTAGTTCTCATGGTTTGAAAAATTTTGTATGATGCAAAGGCCACGAACTCGAGTTCTACTCCCAAGAACTCAAGTTCTCAATTTGACAGATTGAGAACTTTCTTATCAGAGGCCGCGAACTCGAGTTCTATTCCCAAGAACTCGAGTTCTCAATTTGACAGATTGAGAACTTTCTTATCAAAGGCCGCGAACTCGAGTTCTACTCCCAAGAACTCGAGTTCTTGCTGCTCAACTTCTCTAAACTTGAGTGTTAATGCCCAGAACTCTAGTTTTATAAACCAAAACTCTGGTTCTTGTTAAACCAACAACTAACAAGTGTTTTTATCATCAAAACTTAAGTTGAGAACTAACAATATATATATGTGTGTGTGTGTGTGTGTGTGTGTGTGTGTGTGTGTGTGTTATTATTTTTAATATGTTAACTCATCAAATTTAATATGTTTTTTTAAATTTAAATTTAAATGTAAATCCTAGATCAAATTATAATCTTAAGATAAAGAAGATAATTATGGTATAATCCAGATATCCTATATTATTGAAGGAAATAATGAATCATTTTGAAGTCGTATCTCTGAGAATGGGCATAAGAAAACCGAAATAGTAGCTGCCCGCACAAGAAAAACTAAAGGTCTAAACCTAGCCGAGTAAAATGGCATGGAGAGAAGGGCAAAAACCAAGGATGCAAGGAGGATTGAAGAGGAGGATGGGTAAATTGGTGATAAAAAGGAAAGAGAAAAGAGGCTGTGAAGGGTGAAGAAATGATGGGTAAGGAGGAATAGAGAAAACGATGAAGAAAGAGGAGTAGAAGGATCTATGGAGCAAAGAGGTGGAACAACTAGATAACAACACACTAGGTTAAACTGAATTTAACATGTGACAAAAGAGTTAAGAACAATAGAATATAAATTGGTTGCTCTGGAATATTTAACGTATCTAGGTGGGGTAGATTTTGAGGTATTGGGAGGAGCATTGAGAGATTTAGATATTATAATTAAGAAGGAGAGATGTTGTATAATACCCTAGATTATTATTATTATTGTTAATAATAATAATGATAATGATATTAATAATATTGATATTAATGTTAATGTTAAAATTAAAATTAATAATATAGTAAAAAAAATTAGAATTTAAGAAATGATTTATTATTTTTTTTATAATAAAAATTTAGAATTTAATAAATGATTTATTATTATTTTAATTCACTAATTAACAATAGCTAAAGAGTTCAGTTCATAGCTAAACCTTAAAGTTTAATTATAAGTTTAGGTCTAGCCGCCTAACTCTACTCATATTTCTCTTCTCCTTACTCTTTTCTCTTAAACTCTGCAGCAAATGGCTCTTCTAGGAGTTTAGCAGACACGAAGACTAGGTAATCCTAATCCCTAAAACAATTTTCCCCCTTTGCTTTGATTTGTCATGGCATAGTTCAATTTGCATAAGTCGTAGATTATGATATGACTTCCTTCTATACACATGTACTTCTCTCATCGGTCAGTGTGAACCCTGTCTGCTCCTTCCATGCGTCCCTTCTAACTTCTGTGTTGCTGCCTTGTTACTTTAGAGTTTTCTTTTGTTTCAGCGGGTTCTACGCGTCCTTACCCGTATTGTTTTCTTTTTGCTTTTAAAACATTACTCCTTTTGCGCTTTGATTCATATGTTCACATATAGGTATATAGATTTTTAAAAAAAAACAAAAAACAAAAAAAGAGCTGACACGTCTCTGATTCTTTCTTTCTTATTCCTCCCCACAAAAGTAGATGCTAGCTATATATATTGATATATTGAAATATTATAATATATGTTGATCTTCTATGTCTATTTGGGCTTTCTTCTGGTCCATCTTGTTCCCGACCTTCTTCTTAGTTTGATTCTCGGTAGCCCAAACACAATTGTGTTGCGATATACCAGGATTTTTATGATAATATTTTTCCCAATCTGCTTCCGATAAAAGTTCCGTCTATTGCATAAATGTTTTGGAAAATTGAAGAAAAATATCTTGGAAATTTGAAGACCCAAATATATTTTATTTACTACGCTTTATTAGCTATTCATTATACTTGATGAGCAAATAACATACAGCAAATTTAAGCATGAATTCCTAATCTGGGATTTTCAATTTAATTCATGAACGAAAAATATTATAGATAACGGCCATTCACATATGATTTGGATTGTCATGTATGATATATTATAGATATTGCATTGTATGTTGAAAAGAATATGCTAGCTCTCGCGCCTGTGATTCCTGATGCTATTTTATTTTATTTTATCCTTTTTATCTATTTCTTTATATAATATCTCTGCATAACAAAATAGGATATGAGTAGGTTTCCTCTTTGTCAAATTATTCTTTTTCCTATATTTAATTAAATGATAGAAAAGTGTAAGAAAGATAATTAAATAAATATATATTAATAAATTCAATTTGGGACACTAGAGTGCATAGAAATAATTTAGAAATTTTATTATAAGTGTATTTAAAATAATTTAACAGTGGGAGGATAGCTTTGGGATGGTACCTCCTAAAGTGATGAACACACACTTTTAAGGCTTTATGGCTTCAAAAAATTATTTGATGTGAACCGATATATCCGTTCTTCCCAAAGTGGTGTTTGACAGGGTTTCCCAAGACACTAATAGCAACTTTGGGAAGAATTGTGCACACTAGGAAGAAATGATAATATGACTAATTTTGATGATTTGTGACTGGCAGGGTTTCCCAGGTCAGAAGGTAGATTGGCAGGGCTTCTCGGGTCTACCATGGTTCTCTTCCCACTAAATAGACTGGCAAGGTTTCCTGGGTCTAAACAAACTCAAAAATATAATGATTAATGTTTGATGCAATTTTATAAACAATGACACCTTTAAATTATATATATATGATACTTTTATTTTGGAATTATTTCATTTTATTGTATAATTATTTTATTTTATTGCAATTTATTTTAAATGTATTTATTTATCTACTTAATTATTTTATTTACTTAATTAGAATTACCATCTTTTGCTGATGTTTGTGTTTTTGGGCTATGATGATCCTTCGAGGGAGTAGAATTTCAATGAAACAAGTGCCAAGGGTTAGGGCTAGCAGTGAGAAGTGAGGAAAACGCTCAATAAATTATCGTTATTTATTTTTCTTTTAGTTCAAATCCTAAATACAACTTTTTGTTTAGGTTTAGATTTATTTAATGTAATTAGTAGCCTTACACTTGTCTCAGTATAAGTGCGGTGGTGACACTGCCCGAATTTAGCTATTTTGAATTTTGGTTATTATTTATAAAAAAAATCATTGAATTCTTATGTTATTAGAACTGTTAGAAATTCGGGGGTGTTACATGCTGTGACAATTTTCTTTCTTGTTTTGATATTGGGTTCATAGTCAGATAGAATTTGATTAAATATATTTACTTTTTAGTATTTTATTTGATAGATTTTCTGATTTATTTGGCTTATCCCAATAACAATTAATGGGCTTTATAGTCATGTGGGTAAACTTGGGATAATGAAAAATTAGGATAGATATTTTAGTAGGATAGGACATAATATTTTTCACCCTTCAAAAAACCCCAAATTTGATGGGGGCGTGGAAGTAGGGGAGCACTAAAAAAATAAAATTTCTCCCCTCCCCTCCCCTCCCCTCCCCTCCCTCCCATTTTTCCCAACCAGACACGCTAACTCCCACCACACCCCTTCCTTTGTCACCCATCCCCTCAATAAACCTCAAACCAAACAATGCCTTAAGATATTATATTTTAGGGTTCAAATATTTAGCTCAAGGTTAACTTTTTTTAGTCATGGATTAAAACAAGACTACCACTTTTCATTCTGTAACAATGATTTTTTTTTTTAAGAATGTTTTATCAAACTCTTGGTGGTCTTCTTTTTTAGAAATAAAAAGGAGAGTTTCAAGAGTCAAATGTACCGAATAGAATTGAGAAGGGTTTTCAAGGGTTTCTTTATCATGAGGGATTTGGGAGAAAGAAACAAATTTATGAACTAGATTTTAAGACATTAGGGAAATGGTGTTGAAAGTTTTTAATTAATTTTTTTTTACTCTTTTATTTTAACATTTTATCTCTATTAGAATTTTACAATCCCATTTCTTCAATTTTTTTAAAACCAACTCATAAAAAATTTCATTTCTGCCCTTTCCCCTCCTGCCAAACACTGCCTGTTTGGTTTGAAGGGAGGGGAGAGGAAGAGAGAGAAGGGATAAAGAGGTATGTTACATTGTTTAGATTGTTAGAAAGGAGGAGGGAGGATCATTTGTAATGAGAGTAAAAAAATAAAGGAGGGAAGGAAATGAGAGCCAGATTCAAACCAAATGAGGACTCCCTTCAAGCCAAACAGCCCTAAGAGAAAAGAAAAAAAATAGAACTCCTATCATACTAGAAGGGCAAAAGTACGGAAAAACCTTAATTAATTAATTAATTACCAAAATGCCACTGAGGCAAAAGTATTAACCCATTTGCCCCCTGTAATCGATTACATGCCTCATGTAATCAATTACAGGGGGGCAGATATCTTTTTTTTTTCATTTTTTGCACTATGTAATCGATTACGTCACTGTTTAGTAATCGATTACATAAAATTGACACTATGTAATCGATTACGATGAGTGATGTAACCGATTACATAAAATGAAAAGGCAAATTTGGCAGTTACCACGTGATGTAATCAATTACAGCACGGGCCGTAATTGATTACATTGCGCGGTTTCAATTTTTTAAAAGGCCCAAACGACCCGAAACCCTTCATTTTCATTTCTCATACCCGATTAGCCTCCCCCACTCTCCTCCATTGACATTTTCGGCCACAAAGCTTCAGAATCAAGGCGTGGGTTGAGGAAAAATCAAAGATTTGCTCTCATTTACGTTGATTTCGGTAGGCTTTCGGTTCCCATTGTGAATTTGTCTCTATTTTCTCCGTTTTTCTGAAGATATGGTTCATGTAATCGATTAGGGTTTGTTTTCTTTGAGTATGTAGTGTTTTGATCATCGATTTGAATTGTTTGTTGTTGTTTTTGAACAAGTAATAGATTAAATTGATGTTTTTGTGCATTTCAGAAACAATGTGTGTATATTTGCATGTGAAACTGATGTAAACAGTGGGATTGAAGCACAAATTACATGTTATTATGTGTATGGATGTTGAAGATTATTGATTACGTTTGGTTTGATTGTTGATTGTGCATTTTTCTTTCAATTACATGGTCTCCATTGACCAATATTGATTATGCATTGTGATTATGTCATTAATTGTGTTTGTTTCATGTTTGTTGATGGTTTATATTGTATATTTGTAGGTATTTGTTGTCATCATGCCTCCACGCAGACGAGTTGACCCTCAGAGCGAGAGACGTTCGAAGGCACGGATGGAAGGTAATACCTCCAGCTCCAGGCACGGCCGACAGATCTTCGGTATGGAGTTCTATTGGACAATAATGCAGCATTCCACATAGCATTCGTTCAGCACTTTGTGGGCAGAACCGTGATCAATCCTAAGTCACTGGACATGGCATTTTTTGCAAAGCAGGGATTTGATATAGTCCCACTGCTGGAGGCTTCGCATCTACATGGCTTGGCGGAATTCGTCAATCCCTACTCAGAGGATATGGTTAGAGCCTTCTACCATAACCTCAGTTACATCAATGGAGTGCTGAAGTCGCGCGTCTGCGGCATTGACATGGTTATGATAGCTCCCATATGGACCCACCTACTGGGATATGATTTTGATGGGGCGGGCACCATTTTGTATGACGGGGATACCAATGTCAACCTGCCTGAATATGACCGAGCCGCTGCCGTCAACGATATTAGGAGGCCTTTGGGTCAGAGAGCCCTTTTCACTGTGGGCCAGCTGGCTGTGGATGCACGGATCCTTTTCTACATGTTGATCCATATTCTGTTCCCCCGGGCCTACAATCACTCCAGGGTGTTGGAGGTTGATATCCCGATCATGTGGGTCATCCTTCACGCCAGACCGGTGAACTAGAGACACTATGTTTGCTAGATGATGTTCAAGGTGAAGCAGAAGGAGAACGCCGCCCTCCCATTCGCCTACCTAGTCCACCATATATTGATCCACTTCCGTGTGCCGATACAGACGTTTGAGATGGTGGACCAGACGCATTGGAATGTTGTGACGGTGAATCACCCTCGACATCAGTGTCTGATGAGTCACATAGTGGAACCACACTGTCAGGTTCTCCCTCCTCGCTGTGAATATCCTCGTCTTCCTCACACTCGTTTTCGTGATCCTCCTCCTCCTCCGTCAATCTCAGCTAACTTAATACTTGTAACGATGCAAATAAACTAATAGCTTTGTCTTCTTGACCATAATATTATGGAGATCTTGTATGCATGGGAACAGATGATGCTTCACCAGATTCAACCTCAACATAAATCTCAATGAAATTTTGTGATTTCCAATTGTCAAAGGCATCTATAATGCACTCTACGTCTTCATCATCACACACATCGTTACTAATGTAGTATACACTATCAAAACCAACAACAGACCTCACTTTGGCAATCAACCGATGAATTAAGTGGCTGCCATGTAGCACTTATTTTCGACAAATCCTTTCTTTGAACTGGTTGTACGTGGTGGCTCGATTGATTTTCATCATTTTGGTTTTTCCTTCAAATTGAACACCATCAGGTCCTTCAAAATGCCTCCCACTATGGTAGATTATGGCAACGTAGTCGTTAGAACTTGAGCTCATCCTTCACAATAAAAATTGGGAGCTACAAGAGAGTGGGTTTCATATTTTACACAAAAACAAAGGTGGATGAAGTTAAACTACAAAGATTATACAACAATACCACATTCAAAGAGGAAAATGGCCTTACACTTTGATGGGTCACACAAAAGACGTCCAAAACACGAGCAACCAAAAGCTTTAGGGCAGAAACGGAGAAATGATCACGAATGAGCTCAACTTGGCTTTTAAAAAACACATCTGTCGAAATGTAAGCGATTACGCTTTGTAGCGTAATCGATTACATAAAAACTACACTATGTAATTGATTACGCCACTCATCATAATCGATTACATAGTGTCAATTTTTATATAATCGATTACTAAATAGTAACGTAATATATTACATAGTGCAAAAAATGGGGAAAAAAAAGAGATCTGACCCCTGTAATCGACTACATAAGACATGTAATTGATTATAGGGGACAAATGGGTTAATACTTTTGCCTCAGTGGCATTTTGGTAATTAATTGATTAATTAAGATTTTTTCCGTACTTTTACCATATTTTGCCATACTAGAAGTGGTAGCGTGGTATTTTGGCCTAAAAAGAAAGAACAAATGATAATACATATATTCCTCTTCATCTACACCAGAAAAAAAAAAAGTACATATATATCCCGCTGGCTGATGCCTTATTATTGACCAAAACAGAGACCTACTGTAAGATGCTCTAGTACTTACAAATATATATTACCTACCATATCTAAAGGAAGCATGACAAAATTCCACATAGGAACCAAGATACATCCTTATGGGCTACTACGGCAAAATTAGCTAACGATGCATGGGATTTGAGGACCCAAAATTTTCAAATTCATTATAAGCAAATCTCACTGCTCAAGCTGCACTTTTCTTGCTTCTGAAGTTCTCCTTCAACATGACAAATTTCTTCTTGCACTGATTTACTGTCTTCCCAGGAACTGCAGCCGCGACTCGCTCCCATCTCTGGTTAGTTTCCTTGGGGAAAGTTTTCAGAGCCTGGACCAGTGCTTTTTCCTGAACATCAGACCACCCGTCTTGATCTGAACTAGAGGAAGCTCCACCGGCAGAGGCTGAACCAGAAGAGCTCGGGTTGTCTGAAGTAATCTTGCCATGAGACTCTTCAGAGTTATTTGTTGCTGAGGTAGTACCGTTTGCAGGCCTTCCAGGAGCTGATTCACCGGTTAATTCTTCTCGGGTTGAGAGCAGAGATGCAATTGATGGCGCAGGTTTCCTTTTCTCAAGGAATGCATCGAATGATTTAGAAGAATCAGGCTTCTGGAGCAGAACTGTATTGGTTGCCTTCAAAATTTCTTCCACAGATCTTCCTGTACCAATGTAGTCTGAAATTACCTCCCACCTCCTAGAAGTTCCTTTAGGATATTTTTGCATTGCTTTTCTCAACAGCTCGATCTCTTCTTTACTCCAAGGTTTTTCCTTCTTTTCATTGGTGGTGCTGCCTAGTGAGGCACTACCATTAGCACTTGTAGAACCATCATTTTTATCAGTTTTCCCAGATTTCTTGTCATCCACATCTTTTTTAGAACCACAAGCATCTCTTAGAATTTCAGCTTGCTCTGAGATAGGTTTTCTTTCAATCATTTGGCACAAACTCCTCAACTTCTCAATATCAAGTGACAGGCAAACACTTTCTATATCATCCTCAGATATGTCATGTGTTCTCTGTGACAAGATGGCTGCTGCAAGTGTTCGAAGACGGGTTCTCTCTTTCCTTAAGAGCTTTTTCTCTTTCTCCTTCACCTTCTTTTGTTGTAAAGCAGCTTCTGCAGCTTGTCTCTCCTCCTCCTCTTTCCGTCTCTTCTCACCTTCTGCAATTCTAGCAGCTTCTTCTTCCTGAAATTTTTTGGCCAGAATCTTAGCCTCTTTTTTCCTTTTCTTCTCAGCCTTTTCCTCTTCCTTTCTCCTCAATATTCTTGGGTCTCTCTTATGAGCATTATCAACAAGAGCACGAATCCGTGCATACTCTTCCTTTCTCGCTTTTTCTGACAATTTTGCACTCTGTCTTTCAATCCACCTGTTATGGTCTCGGGATTCAGCTTGCTCAAGATCAAATTCATCAGCATGAGGAAACTCCCTCCAGCTTTTAAATGCATACCAGAAATCATAGAATGAATCAACTTCTTTTATTGGGGTATTGTCATCTCCTAAGGAAGGAACTGGTTGATTAACTGACCACCGTCCATTCCTCATAAAAGCAGGACCAAACACTTTGAAGAAGTCTTGTGGAACAATCAGTGGGAATTTCATCATCAAACTCATCAGTAGAATCATATATTCTTCTCTTCAACGGATCAATCAATACTTCATATGCTTCTTCGATTTCCTTAAAATGACTTTCTATTTCATCCTTCTTTGCCTGTTTTGCAGCTTCAGTCTCCTCACTAAGAAGAAGAGCAGCCTGTTTATCCAGATGATACCTCAAGGCAGTTTCATGATAGCTTTTACGGATTTGATCTTCCGAAGCAAGATACCTCAGATGGCCCAAACCCAATAATGCATAGTGATCTAGCTGCTTGTCTCCAGCACTAGATTTCTTTTTACCCTTGGTGCTATAAGAATCAGATGATGCAAAATGCATCTGTTCCTTATCATCAACCACCTTCTTATCATCACCATCTGCATTATCTTCTTCAACACCATGAAGTTTAAGGGCAGCTGAATGGAAGGCATGGCCTGCAGGTTCAAAGTTTGAAGCCTTAATAGGAAAACAATTCGAAGAAACAAAAATTGGCTGCCCATCTACAATCTCTTGTGAGTAGGCAATAAGCCAGAGGTTTGTATGTTTGGCCGTCATGATGGCCTGCCCAACCAGGAAATAGGTAGTATGTCAGCGTTTGATGTCCCACAAGGCCACAACAGCTCCAGTTCAATTCAATCCAGTTCAATTCAATGTGTCTTCAAATAATTAATTATAAGTACTAGAAACTGCAATAAAAGTTCAACCAGGTCATTACAAGCCACCTGGAACAAGAAACACATCATGCACCCAAACCACAACATCAGCAGATTAAAATCAGAACAGGTATAGACACTACTTATTGCACCAGGCATAGAGCATAATGAAATAGACACTAGCAATACAGAAGCTGCACAGAGAGTAGTGTGTGGCAGTTAGACAGCATTGTAACAACTATTATTATCAGCCCAAAAGCTATATCTACAGCCCCACAAAATTAGGAAGTAGCTAAATCTTCACAGCATAACAGAAATTCTTTGACTCCAGGTGAAAAAAGAAAGACACGGCTATAATATATCACATCAAATTAACGCACTAACATGAATGCATTTATAAAATTCCAAACAAAAGAGTTAAGATATCATGCCATCTATACAACACGAAATCACATAACTCTATATGCATAGCATTGTTAAACCACTCCATTAATAGGGAGGATTTCCTTTTTTACTTTGTTTTGATATCCAAGGGATGACTGACGACATAACCATGGTGGTATGAATTTTCTCAAATTAATGCGAAGGCAACTAAAAATAATATATAAAATTTATTTATTTGAATCTTCCATTGCATTAGGGCCAGCAAAGGCACTAAATAAAAAGTAATTTGTCGATCCAATGATAATCATAACCAGTTTATCAAGAACCAATAACATATCAAGCGCGCTGCTTTAGCTCACCCATAGTTGGAGATACAATTACATGTCTTCTGGGAAAAGTGAAATAATATCTAATCATACCTTTTAATCAGTTAATTGATGATTTGTGTGCATCAGGCACAATTTATAAGTTTATAAAGTCTAGTGCAGGCATTAAACTTCAAGATAAGCAAAGAAAATGTAAAAAATTACTTCTTTCTCAAAGTATATTTCTTCATTGGTTCAAATTTCGGTGCATTAATTCTCCATTTCCTACTGAAACTTGACTCCATAAAGTGGTGCAACGCAACAAACCCAGAACAGAAGAATACATGGTGTTGGCGTAAAAACAAAGGGCTTCAAAATTCATGCACAAAGGTCGGACTATTCACAAAATTGAAACAAACGCAGAAGCATTCAGCTCTTGTAGCATGAAACAGACAAAAGATTGAAACACGGATCGTGACAGATCACGTAAAGAAACAATAATTGGAAAAGAAAGGGAAAACATGTGATGTTTGATCAGTAAATAAACCAGATAGAACATGATCAGAGCACAACAAGGGAAAACTTACCTGAAAAAAAAAATGAAGAAGGTACCAGAGAACGTAGAACTTGAGCAGCTGAAGGAAAAGTGAACAGAATGAAATTTTGGGCTCCCTGATTGTGGGTTCACATTACATGCACATTCCTTATGTGCTTCTTATGTGCTCATCCCTCTATTAGAGGGATGAGCATATTTTTTTTTTATTTTTTTAAAATTTTTTATATACTTTATTTATTTATATTTAAATTATATGCTGCTTTCTGAAATTTTTTTTTCATCCAGTATCTCAAATTAATTAGTTTCCAGTTCTGCATACAGTAATATTTATCTGTAACACCAGTATCATGGAAACTAATTAATTTGAGATACTGGATGAAAAAAAAATTTCAGAAAGCAACATATAATTTAAATATAAATAAATAAAGTATATAAAAAATTTTAAAAAAATAAAAAAAAATATGCTCATCCCTCTAATAGAGGGATGAGCACATAAGAAACACATAAAGAATGTGCATGTAATGTGAACTCCCTGATTGTTTGGGAAGCTTCGGCATTTTATAGCACAGTTGTCAGCCCTACAGCCAGTTAAACTATTTTTTTTTTTTTAATTTCAACAGAAAATAAATCAACAAGCAACAAATAATGAAATAAATATAAATACAGTTAATTCATAATAAACTAAATATAAATAATTAGTTCATAAATATTAAAATAAAGTTAAAATTATTTAAAATAAAAATATTAAAAATTCAATTTTTTTAAAAAAATGGTTTAATACTCGACTAATAGCTGTTAATACTTGATCTAATTAATTTTTAATTATAATAAATAAAAATTAATGAGTATTCGGTATTCCAAACAAACTATTGTTCTTTCTTATTTTTTAAAAAATTTGATTATAAAAAGGATCAGGCGATGCTATATAAAGATTCTTACAAAAGAAAAGAATATTCTTGACAAATATCTATTTTTTCTAAATGCCCAACGTTTGAACAACTTACCACATACGAAGCTCATACTAGTAAAAAAAAAAATATTTCTTTCTTTTCCAATGTAAAAATAAAATCTACTCATGACTCACGAAATATATTATTGTTAATTTATTAAAAATGATAGTATAAAATAATATTGAAAAATAATTATACTGTAAAAAAGTGAAAATTGTTTATTGTAATTTTTTTGGTAAGGAGAAAATGATATTACTTGAAAAGAAAATGTTTACAAAGTATCAAAGCAAATGCAACAAATAAAATGATGAAAATAATGACAATAAACAGAATATTTTATGAAAATGAGAATAATACAAGATAGATTCGGGATAAGAGAGATGGGCAAGACAACTATTGTCTAGCGACATATTTAATTTATGTATAAGATTCTCATCTCATCACGTTATAGCATTATCAAAATTATTGTCAACAACTTATTTTTCAATTCTTTTTTTTTTTCCATGACATAACTTATTGAAATCTCTGTACTGCTTTAATCTCTTTTGAGTTTTTTTTTTTTGGTTTGCGATAAGTTAAGTCTTACCTTTTTTTTCGGAACATCTGCTTCTTCAATATGATCATCTTGATTATTTACTCTTTTTTCTTTTGGTTTGAAACCGATTATTCTCTCATACTTCAGACATGTCTTATTTTCATTTATGCTCATTAGAGCATTTCAACTGAAATGTGAGATTTAGTAATTGTATCTAGCAGATTTTATGTAACATTTCATTAATGCAAAACCTAATGAACTTTTAGTTTATAATGTTATATTTGAAGATCTATACTTGATGGTAATGATATATTTCTTTTATTCTCTTTTCCAGTTATTCAATTTCTTCCCCTCATGTTAGAAAAACTTTGTCAAATGACAATCAACTAATCATGTAGTATAAATCTCCTAAACCTATTTATTTCCATTAGAAACATCCTTTTGTTTTATTTAAAGACAAACAAGAAGAAGAAGGTTCTTACACAATATTTATCTCAATTTCATTTAAATGTCCATCCATATGCATTGTGGTAGATCAATAGAAATGTACATTTAAACCTTTTAAGATGGAATATATCTAGCTCTTGACCAAAGCCAATATTTAAATTGTGGGAGAATTTGGTTAGCTAGTATAAGTGGTGCAATATGTAAGATCAAATATGCCAACATTGAAATAGAAATTTTGTTCTCATAAGTATTAATCTAGCTATTTATGGAAGCTTTAATGATGAATCGTATGATTTAGAAATTGCGCTTAACATGATAATTTATTCAAATGACATTCCTGCAAACTTCAAATTTCAAACTAATAGTAATATCACATGTAACAATTTTATAGATGCATCTATTAAAATTATTGAACATTTATATGATTTACATGTTATTTGAATGAGCCCATATATTTTATTTAGATTTATTTCCAAAAATTTGAAGATCCATTCCAAATCATAAATAATGATACTCTTATGATCAATTTTCTTTAAGAACATGTATCACATCATAATTGTTGAATTATATAATGTGTTCGCTATTCATGAAGAATATTTTGGTTATTCAATGGATGTCAATACATAATAGTATTTTATAATTTGTTCCATCATATATGACTTGAATAATCAAACAAGTCATGCCAATAATAAATTTATGATAATGAGAAAACTTATGGTTTACCATGTTTCTTAACCAACAATAAAATTTTCAATTTCCTTAATATATTAATTTATAATTTTAATCTGACATCCATTTTTAGAAGACTAATTAGGCTTTATGAGGAATTCTGTGAACAAAACTTTTCAAATAACTTGTATTCTAAAAATATCCTTCCATCAAATTAGAATTGTGCAAATGAAATTACGCTCATCAAGTAATATGATACATAAACACAATACAGGGTTATCTTGCACCGGTTTATAAAGTGCCCATGGAAACTTTCCAAGTTAATTAAATTAAGTCTGCGCGTATAATAATAATAATAAACTTATCTCAACCACTTTTTCTCCATTAACAATGCTAACGCTAAGAGTTGGTAAACCAAAAAAAAAAAAAAAAAAAAAACCATTATTTATCATTATCTCCTAGGTCATAAAATTTAAATTATGACAACTGGAGCCATTCGGTACTCCGACTTTAAAATGGTCTCAAACCATTAATTGCCAACAATTTCCCCCAATCACTTATTAATCTGTTAGAAATAAATTCTTTTGATTTAAGAATAGGTTTATATTACGAGTCAGGTTTCTCTCATTATCCATTTTTTAATACTCTATAATTTTAAAATCATGTCTATCAAATTAAATCTGAAAGGAGGAAAATAAGCCACATCATTAAGTTATTACTCCTTGACTTTTCTCTCATCTTCTTAATCAACTATTCAGATTAGTTCCTCTTCCTAATTAATGGTTCATATAAGCTAATGAGATATCATGAGAAATTGAGATATTGAAAGGATCTCCTCCCTTATGCTACATGTGATCACCACATAAAATCGGCCTTAACATTTATATGCCATGATGAGAAATAGAGTTTTCCAAATGATGTCCTATTTGAAAATTTCAAATATCATTATTATTTTTTTTTTTTGAACAGTCAAATATCAGTATTCAATACCCTTATGTAGTGAGTTTTGCTTAAAACTCATAAAACCCATGAAATCAATGTTACAATATATTTCAAACCGGCATAATGAACATACATATAAATTTACTTGATAAACTATGATTAAATGAAGCTTAGAAAAAGCAACACATAACTTTTCTCAACATGAATACAATAGAAACGGTGCAAGATGTCACATATCCACTATTCATGTGATGTTTATGTTGAGATTCGTACATGCAGCGGAATTAAATTTATCCAATAAATTACGAATCCTAAGAAGAGGATCTATCAATAGTGTTTAAATTGGGTTAGTAATTAGGAATCGTACCTATGTGAATTCGTGTGCGTGCTTTGCAAACTCGTGGGCTAACACTCCTTGATCAATCAATCTTTAGGAGCCGACTCTATGAATCCACTCCCTCTACCGGTATCCACACCGAACAGCACTCCAACACGAACGGCAGCGTGCTAGCGCCTTCAAGCTTTTGTCTCACGTCTCTTTTCTAGGGTTCTTTTGTAGCTCTTGAATTCTCTTATATGTGTAATCAAATTACTTACAACTTAAAGGTATTTATAACCCTAATAGGCTACATTAAATATTCAAAATCAATCTTATTAATTTTGAAATTGAATTGGAAATTAAATTTGTCTAATTGATTCAATCCAATCAATTTATTTAATGCAAATTAGAAGCCAGCTGATTTAATTTATCTTCATAAATCAAATTAGGAAGTTATTTAATGATTAGCCCCTAGGGCATAATTTCCAACAGACTCCCACTTGCACTAGGTGCAATTATTAGATATATATTCTCCCTAGATAAAACGCTGTATTCATTAAATCTTAGACATATCTTAGATTCAATGAATCTGGACATTATAGCTCGTGTTAGGCTATTCTTGTGTGTGACCCTGTAGGCTCACATGAGATTAGCAGCGGGCTAATACTGTACCAGCCTACAAGTCGCAAGCGGCTTCTAGCAAAACATTGCGACTACCCAATTCACATGAGGATCGAATTTCGATACAACCTATCATACAACCATGTCACGTTCCTTTTGTCACGCGATAATTTGGTCAAGGATGAGGCATGGATAATATCAATTTCTTTTTCTTGACCATTACTTTCTCGATTCTTGAGTAGTCTAATAATTGAAATGGAAATTCCTTTCCATCGTAGCATGGCCATACGTTTCTTAGACTCACTCATCGAGGGGCCCAGTATTATCTCTCTACAATTGTGAGGGACAAATTCCATCTTGACCACTCACATTCCTCTGCATGAAAACCATTGATCTCGATCCAAACCTTTATCATCACCTGGTTAAAAGTGACTTTTAACTAAGTCAAAGATCAGTGACTCATCATGTAGGAATCCATGATGATCTCAAGTCAAAGGGCATTGTGACGTGGTTATATATGAGAAAAGCTTATGACTTAATCCATGCAGCTTTCTCATAGTGGGTCGGTCCAGCACCTTGTACTCTTACAAGTGCCCATGACTTTGATTTGTATCTCCATACCTCATCAAAATCATACCGGTCTTATTTCATCTCCGCTCCCGCGTAGATGACCGACCAGGGACATTTAGGATAATCTATAAGATATACCCAGGGATACAGTTATCAATATAAATATGCAAATGAAATGATAACTAAAAGAGAATACTTTAAATAACATAAACGTTTAAAGTACAATGATTAGCCTTTCCAATAGAAGACTCCCACTTGCACTAGATACAATCATTGATTTCCCTAATTCCCATTGTCCTTACATAATGTTCATGTATTATCTGTGCAAGCGGCTTAGTAAGAGGATCAGCAACATTGTCTTCTCCCGGTACTTTGTATATTTTTATGTCACCTCTATCATTGATTTCTCTGATAAGATGAAAACGCCTGAGTATATGCTTGGTCCTTTGATGTGACCTAGGCTCATTGGCCTACACAATAGCCCCGTTGTTGTCACAAAACAGGTCTATTGGATTTGAGATGGTAGTAACCACCCCTAGTTCAGTAATGAACTTTCTAATCCAAACGGCTTCCTTAGTTGCATCCGATGCTGCTATATACTTAGCTTCCGTTGTAGAATCTGCTACAGTGCTTTGCTTTGAGCTCTTCCAGCTTACCGCATCACCATTTAACAGGAATACATATCCAGATTGCGATCTTAGATCATCTTGGTCAATTTGGAAACTCGCATCTGTGTAACCAGTCACACAGAGCTCATCACCTAATCCACCATATACCAAGAATAAGTCCTTTGTCCTTCTTAAGTACTTTAGGATATTCTTGACAGCAGTCCAATGACCCTCACCAGGATCTTGTTGATATCTGCTTGTCATACTTAAGGTAAATGAGACATCCGGTCGAGTACATAACATGGCATATATGATAGATCCAATGGCAGAGGCATATGAAATCTTACTCATATGATTTCTTTGATCAGGTGTACTAGGACACTGATCCTTACTGAGATGGATGCCATAAGACATGGGCATATTACCCCTTTTAGAATCCCGTATACTAAATCTATGCAGTATCTTGTCTATGTATGTGCTCTGACTTAGGTCTATCAGCCTCTTGGATCTATCTCTATAGATCCTGATCCCTAGGATATACGTGGCTTCGTCTAAATCTTTCATTGAAAAAGACTTTCCTAACCAAGACTTGACACTCTGCAAGGTAGGGATGTCATTCCCAATGAGTAGGATGTCATCTACATAAAGCACTAGAAATACAACTGTGCTCCCACTAACTTCTTGTAAACACAAGGTTCATCTATGTTTTGAATGAATTCAAACTCTTTGACTACTTCATCAAAACAATGATTCCAGCTCTGAGATGCTTGCTTCAATCCATAAATGGATCTTTGAAGCTTACAAACTTTACCAGATTCCTCTGGACGTACAAAGCCTTCAGGTTGTGTCATGTACACATCCTCAAGTAGCTTTCCATTAAGGAAGGCTACTTTGACGTCCATTTGCCATATTTCATAGTCATAATATACTGCTATGGAAAGAAGGATTCTAATTGATTTGGCCATTGCAACTGGGGAAAAGGTTTCATCATAGTCCACACCATGAGTTTGAGTGAATCCCTTTGAAACCAGTCATGACTTAAAGACACTTACTTTGCCATCCATATCAGTTTTCTCCTTGAAAACCCATTTACACCCAATGGTTTTTACACCTTCAGGTGGATCGACTAAGGTCCATACCTTATTGTCGTACATGGATTGCATTTCAGACTTCATGGCGTCTAGCCATCTTTCGGAGTTTGGTCCCACTATGGCTTCTCGATAGGTAGTTGGCTCATTCTGCTCAATAAGCAAGATATCACGACTTCCAATAGTTAGAAGTACATATCTCTGAGGCTTTTGTCGTGTCCTATCGGACCTTCGTGGGCCTTATGTTACTTGAGTAGGCTCAACAACTTGTTGTGAGTCTTCTCCATTTTCCATCTGTGGTTCTACGTTGTCTTGTAGCTCTCGAACTTCTTCGATGTTCACCTTACTCCCACTGGTTCTTTTAGAGATGAACTCCTGTTTCAAGAAGATACCATTGCGGATAACAACACTTTGTGATCCGTGGGATTGTAGACATAGTATCCCTTAGTTTCCTTATGATACCCCACAAAAAGACATTTTTAAGATCTGGATGATAATTTATCAGAAGTTTGTCATTTAACGTAAACCTCACATCCCCAAACTTTAAGAAATGACAAACTAGGTTTCTTCCCAATCCATATCTCATATGGTGTCTTTTCAACTGCCTTTGATGGAACACGATTTAGTGTGAACGCAGCTGTTTCCAGGGCATGGCCCCAAAAGGACGGCAAAAGATCTGTTTGACTCATCATAGATCGAACCATATCTAACAGAGTTCGATTCCTCCGCTCAGAAACACCATTCCATTGTGGCGTTCCTGGAGGAGTTAGTTGTGAGATGATCCCGCAACTTCTAAGATGGTTAGTAAACTCTTGGCTTAAATATTCACCACCCCGATCAGATCGAAGTGCTTTAATTGTTTTGCCAAGTTGGTTTTGCACTTCATTTTGGAATATTTTGAACATTTCAAAAGATTCATACTTATGTTTCATTAGATAGATATACCCATACCTACTAAAATCATCTATGAATGTAATGAAGTACATATAACCTCCTCTAGCAGATGTATTCATTGGTCCACACACATCAGTATGTATAAGGCCCAATAAATCAGTGGCCCTCTCACTATACCCAGTAAAAGGTGACTTTGTCATCTTTCCCAATAAACAAGACTCACATGTATCAAATGATTCAAAATCAAATGAGTTAAGAAATCCATCTTAATGGAGTTTTGAAATGCGTTTCTCATTTATATGGCCTAGACGACAATGCCATAGGTAGGTCAGATTCAAATCATTTGACTTGATCCTTTTGATAGACACGTTATAGATATGTCTATTACTAGGATGTTCTAAATTTAGTAAATAATGACCAAAATGCAAATCATCATCAGCATAGAAAATGTCATTATGATAAATAGAACATTTACCGTTCCTAGTAATGGAAGTAAAACCTTCCTTATCCAAATAAGAAAGAGAAACAATGTTGCTACTCAAAGCAGGAACATAAAAGCAATTGTTCAAAATTAAAAAAAGCCCACTGGGCAGAACTAATTCAAAGTGTCTACGGCTAAAGCAGAAACTCTTGCTCGGTTTCCAACTCATAGGTCCACTTCGCCCTTCTTCAATTTTCTACTGTTTTTGAGACCTTGCACATTTGTGCAAATGTGAGAACCACATGCAGTATCTAATACTCATGTAAAGGAAGTAGAAAAATGAATATCTATAACATAAATACTTGAAGAGATAGCCCAGCCATCCTTCTTGTTTTTTTTCAGATCTTCAAGGTAGAGTTTGCAGTTCCTCTTCCAATGACCAGGTTCATTGCAGAAGAAGCAAACCTCGTCCTTCAAAAGCTTTGCCTTCTTGGCTGTAGGCTTAGTTTTGGGCCTATTTGACTCTTTGGTCTTACCAATTGAGCCATTACCCTTTTCTTTGTCCTTGTCTTTCCTTTTTATACCCTTACTTTCGTACTTGAGAACAATTCTCAAGTTTCTAAACCAGTCAAGAAAGTTGGTCCCATTTAGTTTGTCCTTCTCAAGGACTAATCGCAGTGATAATGTAGCGATATTACTAGTCGACATGATTCTACAATTAAAAAATATGCGAAGTTAATAATCTCTCACTGAATTAACAATCCTCAATATAATTAGTGGGCTAAGATCTATATTTGGCTCAAATTTAAGTCCCCTTTGGCAGGACGCTCAAAATCAAGTTATTTAGGCAGATAACCTCTTTACCAATTACATCACATGTAACTCTTAGATCTTTATGAGATTCGATCATCATATGACT
The DNA here is from genome assembly GCA_037074495.1 of Acacia confusa. Lineage (NCBI taxonomy): Eukaryota > Viridiplantae > Streptophyta > Magnoliopsida > Fabales > Fabaceae > Acacia > Acacia confusa. The sequence continues at coordinate 4,730,925 of CM073504.1, read as the reverse complement.
TGGCATGTTTAATCTCATCTAATGCCTTGAGATCCAAAACCGTTTTGATAATCTCAATTAAGTCAAGACAATAATGAATGTTGAGTATCACCATTACTCACTCTTGTCTCACCAAGATAACTCAAGTGCACACACTTTGGTGGAACATACAATTAAGTGATCTAGGCTTTGACAAGTATCCATTAATTGACGGCATTACGACTTAAGATTTCATTTGGAGGGTTTAATCTAATTAATTATATTTATGTGAATGCAATAATAGTTGTATCTCATACAAGCAACACATAATACGCAAAATAAACATGCTATGATCTAATCAAAAGCATAATTAAAATGTGACACAACATGGCTCACCTAACCTAAAATCCTCTCAAGCCAATGAGGGAACTTCTCTAAATAAGAAAAGAAAATTACATCAAGAGAAACCTCGTTTCAACATATGAGGGGAGTAAGATGAGAAGAGAATGTACATCAAGAATATTTAGAGAGAGGCATAGCACGCAGGCCATATTTAAATATTACAACCATTGTAAAGACTAAAGCCATGTTGTTCACCATACCCAAACAATTTGAAAGTAAATCAGAACAGGTAATAATTCATACAATATGAAATAAAATGTCATGATTTTCTCCAGCAAGGAACAATATATCTATTATAATTAAAAGCACTAAATTATAATAGATATATTATAATTATTAATATATAATCTAATTATATATTAGCATAACAATATAATTATATGTTCCCACAACGGAACATATTATATATTGACGTTAAAATATATAATTATTAACGTTGATTATATATACATTCACACCACGTGATTGCCATTTTCAATATTATTTAATAACGTCAAAATAATATATTTAATAACGCCAATTTCACACCACATTATTAAAGATTGCCAATTATACATTCACCACGATATCATTTCAATATCATATAATATATAAATATATTTTCCCAAACAACAAAATAATCATATCTCATATAATATATCTTATACGTGTTGGGAGTGAGTTCAACATGATATGTTAGATGACTAAAATACACAATTGATCATACACACACAATTGACGCAAAAATATGTATATAATTGACTTATGCACACAACATAAACACAATTTAAACACACAATTGATCTGACTCTGATACCACTGTTGGGATTCGTACACACAGCGGAATTAAATTTATCCAATAAATTACGAATGTCAATAAGAGGAGCTATCAACAGTGTTTAAATTGGGTTAGCAATTAGGAATCGTACCTATGCGAATTCGTGTGCATGCTTTGCAAACTCATGGGCTAACACCTCCTTGATCAATCAATCTTTAGGAGCCAACTCTACGAATCCACTCCCCCTACCGATATCCACACCGAACAGCACTCCAACAAGAACTGCAGCGTGCTAGCGCCTTCAAGCTTTTGTCTCACGTCTCTTTTCTAGGGTTCTTTTGTGGCTCTTGAATTCTCTTATGTGTGTAATCGAATTACTTACAACCTAAGGGTATTTATAATCCTAATAGGCTGCATTAAATATTCAAAATCAATTTTATTAATTTTGAAATTGAATTGGAAATTAAATTTATCTAATTGATTCAATCCAATCAATTTATTTAATGCAAATTAGAAGCCAGACGATTTGATTTATCTTCATAAATCAAATATGAGATATGATACCTATTAAATCATTGATTTATCTTCATAAATCAAATTAGGAAGTTATTTAATGATTAGCCCCTAGGGCATAATTTCCAACAGTTTATTTAACGTTAGTTCTTTGATGTTGTGATAACAATTCAGCACAATACCTTAACATATCATTTCCAATGGTTATATATGGTTCATTGTACAATCCCCTTCCATTCTAATTAATTTTTTCAGTCCTAAATATAAGAAAAAGTTGACTTTTTTAGAGAAATTAAAGAAGCTAATTAAATTACTTTAAAGTATTTATATTTATATTTTTTTCTCTAAACTAATTAGTTTGATTAATAAACTGATATATAACCTAAGAATATACAACATATCATATGATTATATTTAGCTTCCTTAATCTCTCAAAAAAAAATCAATTGTGTCTTATATTTAGGATCAAGGGGAGTAAATTAAATTGGAACTCTCCACATAATATTTGTCATTAAATTTTATTTTCTCATGATAATAACCCATCAAGGTAGATACATACCCATTATTAAATTTAGCAAAACACTTTTTTTTTAAATAGCATTTTCTAATATTGCTCAATAAACAATGCAAACAATGTAAGTTATCATGCCAGCTTTATAGAAGCTCCAAAACGTTGAATCAAGAATGTGTATACTCTCGTCAGTGACAACTTTAAACACTTGCATTTTATGATCTCTTCAAAATAAATACCCCATTATAGTTTCTTTTGGCAATTTAGAGCCATATATAGGTCAACAATATTAACTCAGACAATTACCATACGACACATGTAATTCTCAAAATTATGTATCCATTAAACATAAACTAACTGTATCTGCAGTTTACGTCTTTCTTCACCTTTAAATAATTCTTCATACGTACTCTCAACACAATTCAAATATTCTCAGATATACCCATATTTTTGTTTTTTTTTTTTTTTTTGTCGTTGCCAGAAACAGATATACCCATATTGACTAATTATAATAGTCGCCGTTATCATATTTAACAGTCCTTTAATTGCCATTTAGTTGTAGACAAAAATACTTCAATTTATAACAACCTTACATACTGGCTTCGTTTCACATAGTAATGGAGACTGTGGACTTTCAGAGGCATTAAATAAATAATCCCTTCATTCCTTAATTAAGACAACGGAAAGGGCATTTAATAGGGGGGAAAAAACAACAATCGAAAAGTCTGTTACTATGTACAGTAAATAAATAAATCATAATATTTAAAATGCAACTATCTGTAACACCACAATTCTTCTATATGTTCTTCACCCTCAGTCTTACAGTATCAGTTACTGCTAAATTTATTTCTATAGGACCAAATATAGTCAAGTAATAATTTTCTTATTAAACTTAGCTTTTGCTGGCAACTCAATATAGACCTAAACCTTCATCCGTAACCACGACTCATAGCATTAAAGACGTCAGATATAATTTTCACATTCGTAAAATAAACCGACAACATTTATTCTAGTAATCAATCAAAGATTGATTTTCTTTAAATACATGTCAATGTACGTGCGTAGCCATGGTAGTTGATGACCATATCAAACTCTCTATAGCCGATCTCAGACTACATTAGGACCTCAATCTGTAAATATCAAGACTAAACCACATAATTCATAAAGAAACTTGATCCCTAAGATAATGTCAGATTTGTTATGATACACAAGATCCTATGTTGAGGCAAGTAGTATAGAGCATGGTAGAATATCTGGAGAGATAACAGATAAGCTATGAGAAGATAAAGCTTTTAAAAGATAGAGAACTTAGAATCAAGCCATATAAAAACATTCTTTCTTATTGAGAAGGGTTTTGGTCACAATTAAGCTAGATTCAGGATAACAACGTACTGGTTTATTGGAGAGAAATATCTGATTGGTGATAGCACCGGCTTTGCGTTGCTTGGAGATTGCTCCACATGGTTTTCTCTCCAAATGCCAGGTGGGTATGGAGAGATCCTCAAGCGTGACAATCTGTCCAAACTCAATGTATGTGCTCTAAGAGAAGAGACAGGGTACTGTGATGAGCAAGAATCTTCATATGATCAATAAAGAATCCTAAGAGGTATGCCATAAACTAATTTGATAGAGCATTGTGCTGATAACATGTTATGAAACTGAGAATAATACAAGAGAGATTTGAGATGAGAGGGTTGAGCAAGACAAGAGAGAATTGATAGAACAAAGAGGGAGTGATTCTTATTCTATTGTTAATAACAAATGTGTGTACGTACGCCTCTATTTATTGGACCGCAATATTGAAAACTAATCTTATGAGTTAGAATACATAAAGAGGACAATTAAACAATATAATTGTACTATTAGATGTTACAAAGATTAAAGTTTAGAAACTCATAGGATTAAAAGTTATGGTGCCATTCAATTAATATGGATGGGAGGTAAAGAGCCTTGTTCTTAAATGTACTTATGGACATACATACAATCATAATATTTATAACAAATATGAATTATTTATTGTAATTAATTTTAATGATTCAAAAAATTTAAAATTTTAAGAATTAGTATATATCTTTTATAAATATTGGAGTCTGGATTTATAATTTTTTTTTTTTTTAAGAAACTTGAACAGCCACATTGGAAAACAAGTAAACAACATATACTCAAGCGTTTTGCCAAGAATTCCACATTTTCAAGCCATGACCAATGGTCTGTACCCTATTTGGTACAAGAGATTTGGAGAGGAGGAAAAAAAATCTTAATTTGAATTTAAGAAAATTGGAGAAGTGGGATTACAAAATCTTAATTCAAAGAAGATATTAGATAAAGAGTAAAAAAAATAAAATAAAAACTTTTGACCCCATTTCTCTCATTTTCTTAAATCTAACTGTCTCTTTTTTCCTCCCCCACCTTTTCCTCATACCAAACAAGCCCCCATCAAGGATAAAAGAGAGAAGGAATAACGTGTGTATCTCTTATCCTTGTAGCTTGTCGCCTGCCTTACATTGATCAATGATTTTGTCATTCACGGATGTTCGAGTGTGTTTGGATTATGTTTTGAGAACAATTTTTACAGAAAAAGTGAAAAAAGTGATTTTAGAGAATAGATATTAAAAAATAGCTTAGGTTAAAAAAAAACTTATGGAAAATCATGGTTTTGAATTTTCAAACTATGGTTTTCAATCAAAACCAGTGTTGTCAAAAACTAGTGTAAAAATGTAATAACTTAAGTTTTTACGTTTTTACTGAGGTCTTCAGTGCTAAAACATAGGTAAACACTGTCTGAGGTAGAAACTAGTGTAAAAACGTAGAAACTGGTAGAAACTTACATTTTTATAGTCTTTATAGTTTTTACTTAAAAAAAAAAAAAGAATTGTGTTTCGTTTAAAAAAAAATGCTATGAGATGCATATTAATTCTTTTTTTTCTTTAGGTTCACACAAAGAAAATAAATTGTTTGAAGCAAAAGACTATGAATGATGTTGTTTTTCTTATGGGTAATTCAAGATTGGGCAAGAAAAAGAGACCTCAAAACTCCCTTGTATGTAATTTTGATTACATTCCATCTTATGATAATTACATTATAGAAAATGAAGAAGATGGAGAAGATGACTTAAATGTTGATGTCTATAATGAGGACAATTGCAATTTGGTTGAAAGGGAACCTATGGACAGTAATGATTTTGACATTTCTAACTTTACAAATGAACTTGTGAGAGCAAGAGAATAGAATATTGATGACATTTAAGATGGTGTATTTGATTTGAATGAATTTTTAATATTAAGGAGTCGTTAAACTTTATTATTTTGATATTTTTGGACTTACGTATTTAGACTTATGTTTTATATGCTTATGACTTATATTATATCTTTTAAATATGAAGTTTTTCATTGAATAGTGATTTATGATTTTTTTTTCATATATGTATAAAATTTTGAGCTCTAATCTTAAGTAGCAAAAAGTAGAAACTTTACATGTCGTGTCGTTTCTACGATTTATGTTTCTACCACCCCCTTCCATGTCTACATAGAAACTAGTTTTTAACAACATTGATCAAAACCATGGACCTACAGAAGAAAAAGAGTGTTTGGATAGCTTATCCCAAACCATGATTTTGACGATCAAAAGCTTTTTTGTATTTTTCTAGTTGTTTGGGTAATTTCATTTTTAAAACCATGATTTTGGCCAAAGCTATGATTTCAACAATAAACCAATCGCACTCTTTAATTTTGCCTTAATGTTGCCTAAAATGAGTCTACCATAAGCATCACGTTTGGTAGGCAGCGAGAAATCATTATGGAAGCAAAGGGAAAGCTCAACCCACATGAGGAGAGCTTGTCGCTTCAATGAATTTTCAACTATGGCAAACTTTTTAAATAGTCCACTTAAATATTATCTCATGATAATTTCTAATTTAAAACTGAAAAAAATTATATCTGCATCGAAAATAATATGAGCTGCCATGTGTACTTTAGTTCTCCAGATATTTAATCAATAATTTTGGCCAAGAAAATAATGATTAATTATATTATCAATTGATCAATTATTAGTTGAGTTACTAATAGTAATATTTAATTTAAAAATATATAATTTATGCGTGCTTGGACATTAATTTCCAACCATGCAAAGACTGCTTGAGCGAGACCCAAATTTGAGAAACACATTCATTGGTTTCGGGACCTCTCTGTATCTTCGTTCATGGGAGATCATAGCGATGGAGAAAGAAAGAAACAGACGTACCTACGAAGAACAACAGCAACTTCATCCACCTTCAAATCCTTCACACGTCCTTAACCTTGTAGACTCTGGTTTAACTCATCCACAACATACTCACATTCTTCATCATCATCAATTTCATTTCTTTTACAATTTATTTTTCTTCGTTTATGGGCAAGGGACCCTTCTCCTTTTACTGCTCCGGTATCCGTCACCGGCTTCGGAAAGTGGCTGAGCTGCCTCAACAGATGACGGAAGGATCCAGCTCACCGAGGAACATCTATCTTGGCGGTGGCCTCATAACCAAGGCCAAGAAGAAGCCTGCCGGTGGAACGAGGTTGTGGATGAGATTCGATTCATCGGGTCAATCAGAGCTCGTTGAGTTGGATAGGAACGCGATTATTAATCGCACAGCGATTCCAGCCCGGGATTTGAGATTTATGGGCCCTATCTTCTCCCAGTCCTCCAATATCCTCGGTAATGATTTTGAGATTCAGTTACGTTTGATTTTCGGTTCCTGTAGGTGTCAATGTAAACCAATGTGGTGTTCTTTGTGTTTTCTTAGATCAGATATGACACTGATTAGACTATGGCTGCGTGATGCTTCAGTGTAAATGTTAGCTGGTAAAAGACTTTGGGAATTGGAGTGAGTGAAGAAAATGATTGCATGTTTTGCCATTTTTCAAGGGACTCGAGTTATGTTTATGTGCGTTTTAATCAAGGATGACAGATTGCGATTGGAGTTCTCTTTAAGCCAGGCAGAACTGATTTATGCTTAAACAGAATGGTCAAATATTGGGTCTGTACGAATCTTTTGCAATTTGTGGCATATTTATTTATCACCAGTCAAGGACTAGAATAACTCTGTCCAATTCCGGAAGATTTTGTCTCCTTTGTTGTTTCCCAGAAATTCTTGCTTCAATAGTCTCTAAAATCAAGGCATGGCAAATTCAGTGACTAACGACGAATACTAATTAGTACAAGTATCTTTTTTCTGTATCCTGATTTTTGTTCATGTTTGCATTTTACCTTTTATGTGGAGGAGAACTGGAATTGTTTTTGACAAAATTGAAATAATTCATACACCAAAGAAGAAAAGACCGTACAAATAAATCAGAAAACCAGATAATAATCTTACATCATTTGCTGCCTTTCATAAGAAAGGTGGGGATTGATAAGAAATACATAAATATCTAGAAGTTCAGAACTGGTGTTTATTTTGGTAACATTTTATCAATTCCGAATTCTCTGTGCTGCTCAAAATTTTATTCTCAATTATAGATATAGATATTCTGTTTTCTTCCTCCCCCCCCCCCCCCCAAATATTTGGTAATAGCATGAGTACAATCAAGCATCGAATCACGTAAAATCTCCTTTTCAGCCAGAGAGAAAGCAATGATTGTTAATTTGGAGTTTATAAAGGCTATAGTCACAGCTCAAGAAGTGCTATTGCTTGATCCTCTTCGCCAGGAGGTTCTTCCTTTTGTTGAACAATTCAGGCTACAACTTCCAAATAAAAATCAACCTCAGTTTCATGCCCATGCTGATGAACAAGAAAAGGAAATACAGGTTCCACCTGGCAGACAATTGCTAACAGTGCCAGAGCCTGGAAGTTTGCAGTCTGAGCTTCCATTTGAGTTTCAAGCTCTGGAGATTGCTTTGGAAGTTGTCTGCTCACATTTGGAGACAAATGTGGGAGATCTTGAAAGAGTTGCATACCCTTTATTGGATGAATTAGCTAGAAGTGTCAGCACCAAGAATCTTCAAAATGTTCGAAGTTTGAAGAGTGATGTTACACGTTTGCTGGCACGAGTGCAAAAGGTATGCTGCATAAGTAGTTAAGTACCATATTCTTCTTCCTCTGCTTATTACCCCTTTGTCAATGTTCACTTTTTCAAAGTTTTATGAGTGACTGAGAGCAATTCTGTAGTTAGCTATATTTGGCTGTGGAGTGTGATGGATAAAGCTTAAACTTGTTTGAAAAGCAAATGTGCCAAGTGAGTTAGAATCTGTAGAACCAGGATTTCTTTTAATCCAAGCAATATATTCATTAGACTCGTGTTGACAACAGCCAAAGGCCCTACTTATATGACTAGTAATTTTCTATATTAAATAGTTCTCAGGGGATATTTAATTTTAGTCTTTGCAATGGAATGAAATTGAACATTGTCATCTATTCACTACTTCATGCTTGTATTATAAGTGCATGGTCCCCTTTTCCAGGTGCGGGATGAAATTGTACATCTATTGGATGATAATGAAGATATGGCACAACTATATTTGACGAGGAAGTGGATACAGATTCAGCAAGCGGAGGGCTATTCAGGAGTCATAACCACAAATAGCCTCCGTACTACAGCCCTAGCTCGTCAATTTTCTTACAGAAGCGGAAGTCTTGTGACTGGCAACTTTGCGGATGATAATGATGTGGAGGATCTAGAGATGTTGCTTGAGGCATATTTTATACAGTTGGATGGAACACGCAATAGGATACTGTCTGTAAGTGTTGTTTAATGATCAGAGCATAACCACAGTATAGAACTATTTCTCTAGGACCAGATCGTGCTCCATGCTTAATCAATCTGTATTTTGATTCTTCTGTCATGCTATCCTTGTCAAGTTTCTATCAAACTTATTGCACTAGCTTACCAGAAATCAGTGGAATCCATCTCTTGATCTGGGTGAGCAATTTTTGTCACCACTGTATGACTGGTTGTAGGCTCACATTTTTTTCTTCCTCATATATAAATAAGTTAAAAGTTATGGGTAGATAATTATCTTAAATCTTGATCCCATCTTGACAGTAAATGATAAGTAGGGTGAAGTATTTTGAATTCTTGAACTTTCAGCTCAATTTGATTCTTATTAAACCCTGTTCACTATGTGTTGCGTGAATGGACCTGGAGAGTTTGACTGTAGAGACTAAAGTATTGCTGATAGTCTTCATTTGTTGTTCTTGATATCTGGTATGATTCTTATTGACTATAAACTTGCAGGTTAGAGAGTACATTGATGATACAGAAGATTATGTTAACATCCAACTTGATAGCCAACGAAACGAACTCATTCAACTGCAGTTGACACTAATCATTGCATCATTTGCTATTGGAATTAATACTTTGATTGCTGGTGCGTTTGGTATGAACATTCCATGTCAGTTGTATAAAAACACTGACGGACTATTTTGGAGGCTTGTCGCTTGTTCTTCTGCAGCTTGCATGTTGCTTTTCCTGCTTATGCTGCAATACGCCAGGTCCAAGGGCTTGCTTGGTTCGTAAGTATACTTTGATATCTGAAACTTGTGTTCTATAGCATCAATAAAATTAATTTCTAAGACTAGCTCAGATGATTGAGAAACCATAGATTCGATAAGAATTACAAGTTCACTAATTACTCACTTGAGAAGTGAAATAGTTAAGGTGTATAGAGTTAGTTAACTTTTTCCTCCCGTTTCATGGGTCTAAAAAGCTTGTATTTTATGTAAAGACTGTCATGTTGTCGAATGAGAGGTGGAATATGTACCTTCGGCTTCATTTTGAAGGTTCCCTATTATTGATTCAATACAAAAGATCCATGTGATAATATAAACATTTCCAAAGTTAAATATGTGTAGAAGCAAAAGCTTACAAAGGAAATGGGTTTGTTTGAGTTAGTGGTAGGAGCAATGTTTATTTCCTACCTGATTATTTAGAAGTCCAGTAAAAAAAAAAATCAGGTTATAAATATGATTTGTATTTGAATTGATAGTGGTAGAAATGACCTGACCCACCTTAAAAAGTTAAGAGCTTTTTGGAAAAATCTACAACTTTTTTCTTTAACTGGCTTTTAGGGTTTTTTTTTCAAAAAAGCTCAATAGATTTAAAGTTCAACCCAAACACTCCACTGGAGCTTTTTTATGACTTTAAGCTATTTAAAGCTTTCTCCAAACAAGCCCAATGTGGAGATACTTCTGCTAATATTGATGATATAATGCTTCGTCTTTAACATAAAATATATTTGAGGAATTGATTTTTATCTTAAATATAAGATATAATTTACATATTTTTCAATTTTGTTTCTACTTTATAGCTATTGAAGTTTCCTCAACAATAATCAAGAAGGAGAAGGAATAAGCGGATTAAGAAAGATAACTAAGGTGTTATAGAAAATACATGTCATGTTAATTAACTTAACTAATTTCCTTAACCTAATCAAATTAGGTAAATATTTCTTATATTAAGAATACAAAGAGTAGATTATTTTATACATGTTATTTTGTTTTATTTGTTTGGACTAATTGTACTGTTAAACTATAACCGACTTTTGAAATTCTAGAAAAGGAATTGCATCTTAGCTAGAGTGCGCTATTTGCATCACTTAAAGTAGGTTAACAAATTTCAAAAGTCACTAGATTCTTTCATGGGCTCCCTGTTCATATTTGATCAATTTGGTTGGAAGATGCAAAAAGGAAATAAGTAGATTGGTTTGAAATTTTTCAAAAAAAAAAATGAAAATAAGAAATAATGTAAATCAAAACTAGGATTATGTACTAATAGTGGATGGATCGTGTAAAAGGGACTCTATTTCTTAATGTTATATACGAAAAAAGCATTGTATTAATAAAACTATCATCAATTAGTTGAATTATAATTAAATTTAATCAGCTAATATCAAAATTAGATAAATTTATTTTAAAAATTAGCGTTACACATTAACATTGATTTTTTTAAAAAAAATTAAAATATCAAAATATGAAATATTGTTAATATATATCAATGTCATCATCATCAAATATATGCATAAAAGATGTCCTACTTGTAATAATATAACTCACTTTACCTACATTGAGCCCACATCTTTTAAATAAACTTCATTAACTTTGGGAAAAAGTAATTTTCCCTATAATTGTTTGTGGGCCAATAAACAGCTCATAAATGACCCAACATAACCATAGTGACCAATGAGAAGAGTTAAAATATAAATAAAAGCTGTTTTTTTTTTAATATTATTTAGCCGTAAAGTGATAACTTATCTCAAATTTTATCCCCTTTCATTATTTAATAATGAAACTCTGTTTATTTCTTTAAAGATATACAAATCAGATTATGTATTTAATAATAGGGTTAAGATGCAAAAGTACACATATGTTTTTCCTCCAGGAGCGTCCAACACCATATGTTTTTTTTTAATGCAAAAATACACACGCCGTTAGGTTTTAGGAGAAAAAATATCACTTCCTTTAGTTGACCGTTAACCATGGTGAAATTACTCTTTTGCCCTTAATCCTTTTCTTTTTTAATTATTTTAAACTAAGGGAAAAAAAAGTAATTTCACCATGGTTAACAGTCAACTAACGATCAGTTAACGGTCAACTAACGGAAGTAGTATTTTTGCTCCTAAAATCTAACGGCATGTGCATTTTTGCACAAAAAAAAACATATGGTGCTGGGCGCTCCTGGAGGAAAAATATATGTGTATTTTTGCACCTTAACCCTTAATAATACACAAAAACATATATAATTGACAATAACTAAAACAATTTGACCCAAGATGAGTTCCAACTTTTCTTTTGTCCCCCTTAAGAAAATAGATCTAACATAACAAATAAGTTTTGATGTGCAAATTGTATATGAATTATTTCGTTTAATTTAGATGATCTAGTTTTCTGGTTCTTAAAATAATTTATTATATTTTAAAAAATTAAATACAAAGTTTTAAAATGAAAAGAATAAGTTTGAAATTTTTTTTGGCCAGTGAGAATAATTATTCCAAGCAACTCATTCATCTTTTTTATATACTTCTGCTTCACTAGCACGAAAACACGGATGCTTTGTATAAACGATTAAAATTTGTCCACATGCTATTAAATATTAATTAATAGAGTATTACTTGCCACTTGCCAGTCATTATTCGTTTATTCTTCCGAACTTTATTTTTGAATATATACATTTAAAATTTTACAATAAGTCTCCTGAAATTCAAAGTTTAGGAGATTACCTCAATTTATCAATTTTATACCTGGTTAATTTTATTTTACTTTTTTTTGGAAAACCATGTACCTATGTTTTTTCTCAATTTTTAATTTGATACATGTGCGCTTTTTTAAATTAAATTATTAATTTTGGTCTGTTAACACTGTTAGCACCTATAATTTTACTCGATTAGCCCAGTTCCTGAATTATTGATATTGAAAAAATAAAATTAAATCATTTAATTAGTGGAGAAAAACACAGATACTAAATTAAATTTTTTTTTAAAAAAAAAAACTATAATTACCTATAAACAAGTCACACAAACTTCAAGGATTTACTCATGGATAAAAAAAAAACTAGTGATATAAGAATTATCGGTTTACATATTACAATTCAGAGAATTTTATTGTAAAAAAAGATTAGGAAGATTATTTACCTATCAGATAAAATCGGTGGTTTTATATTTTTCAAAAAAAAAAAAAATGTTCAAGCTTTCCTTTCAACAATAATGCCAACGCTTATACTTTTATTACATATATCAATATTTAAATTATCCATGATAATACTTATCCATTTTTATAACTTAAATAATTTAGGATTAATGTTTCTCATGTTGTAGGAAAAAAATTATCTCATGTCACACACACATGAAATGGTGGAACCCACATATACATATATTAATTCATATATGTATATGTGGGTCCCATCGTTTCATATGTGTGTAGGAAATTTAGTTTTTTCATGCAACATGAAAAAACTAAAACACTTTATTTATATCTCAAAATAATCACAATTTTCATGAAGAAAAATACAACCTAGTCATTTGAAAAGAAAGAGATTGCCAGAAAAACTGAAATTGTTTTAACAGTTGGCAAAAACGAATTCAAGCTGTAAGAACAGGCAACATTGGAATAATGAAAAGTATCGGGGTGGAACTATAAAATAGTAAAAGTTGCAGGGATATTATATCTGTATTGTGTTTTTGTGTTCATCATTTAGCGCCCTGAGGAAGAAAATTATCGAGACCCAGCTTCAACGAGAAGAGAGAAGGAGAGGGAGAGATAGAGAACGGAGTGGAGAGAGACAGGGTTGGCATAAAGAGGAAGAAACGAAGAAAGTGTTCTTTAATTTTAAGCCCCTTTGTAATTGCGTTTCGGGATCTCGAATCTTAAATCTTCAAAGGTGAGCTTTTGATGTATTTATTACTTTGGTTGGGTTTTTTTGAAATGAAATTACATTCAGATGTTTGCTTGCAATTTGAATTTATCTTCATCTTTATGCTTAATTCATTTAATCATCTTGCAATTATAGATTAAAATTGATGCTCCGACCCCATTGTCGTACGTTGCTGCATCGTGTTTGGACAATCATCGATTTCCTATTATTGAGATTCTCTTTCTTCTAAATGCATGCTGTTGTTTGTTCTTTACATTCGGTAGATGCTATAGTAAAGGCGGCAAAGGAATGTTTCGATCTTTTTTGTGCCCCTCATCTTGGACCTTGGAGCAGAAAGAAATTTCACACTGCCTGAAACTAAGATTTCTCCCTTTATCTCTCAATTTCTGGCTTGTGGCGGTTTTTTATTCTGGTTAAAACTCCCTCCCAGCCCAGTTCAACTTCAAAATTTTCTTATGTTTGGGTTTTCTTCTGCATTGGTGGTGAATTGTTCATAGGATCAGTTGCCTGCCTTCATATTTTTGGTAGTGACAATTGTTTTATGTTCCGCTAATGTCAAAGCAGCAGCCAACAATTTCAGTATGATAGTTATGATTATTTTGCTTGATCAAGTAATAAAGCGTGAGAGCCTGACTGGTACTTTACATGAGTCAAGGAGATATACCAGTGCATTGCTTATACTGAGCAGACGGAGCAATTTATCTGATGCTCCTCTGCTCAGTGGAAGGACATACAACGTAGGCAACTTTCTGGAATAGAACATATTTAAGAGCTCATAGATATATTTTCACGAGATGGCTGGATGCTTTTTGGAGTAATTTTTGGGTTGATTAAGAAAAAGAGTGATCTGTAGAGCTGATGGAGCCACCAGCATGGTGTGGAATTTTTTGATCGCATGGAATTTTTGCTCTATTGAGCGCTCTTAGGCATTTATATATGAACTATGTGCTTGTACTCAGCAGTTGGATCCTCCTTTCAGTGGAATCCTGGGTTATTTCACTCTTAGATGTTATCCTCTGTTAAGTGTCTACTTATAATAGTTTATTGTTGTTGAGGTTACTGATATGCATGTGAAACTGCCCTGGTTAGATGTAGTTGCTTTGTTTGACCATTAACTGTTTCATTGGCTTACTATGTTCTTCCCTGGTTGAATGTCTTTGGTAATTTATAGCATGTTATTTGACAGGTATTCTATGGCCAATCCTAAGGGCTCCTCAATGTATTTTGGAAAGCATCCTCATCTTCCCCCCAAAATTCCATCCCCTAGTGTTTCCCAATCATATTCTGATTATGTCCCAAATCCTATTATTGGTTCAAATGTTGCTCAAAGACCTAGAGAGGAACACAATAACCTCCGAAGGACTTCATCCGAGACCCTTGTCAATGTGTTAGAGGAGCAGCCTTCATGGCTTGATGATCTGCTTAATGAGCCAGAGACACCGGTTCGTAGAGGTGGTCATCGGCGTTCTTCAAGTGATTCTTTTGCATCCTTAGATACATTTAATGCTTTTAATTTAAGTTTCACAGATCAGGATGAATTTAAGTATAAGAATTCAACATCCATTCCATCTTGGGCACCACAAGACATAGATCATGGCAAAGGCGCTTATCAGATGCCCATGTATGCAGAAATGAACTCAGTAAAACATAAAAATAGGGCCCAGGAATCTTCTGTGAATGCTGTTACACATCCAGGTGGCCCCTCTGGGAGAGACAATGTTGCTTTACAGAGTTCAGGATCATCATGTGCTTCACGTGAAGCAGATGGAGTTGCATCAACGGTAAATGAGAAGTATGAGTCGGTAGAACCCGGTGGACAGGATGCAAAATCATCTTCTGGGAGAAAGGATGGTTCAAATGCAAAAGCGTCATCATCTGAAACAGATACAAAACGTGCCAAACAGTACGTGTTATTTTCTGTTCTCTGAATTTGTGGTTATTATTTATTACACTGTTTATAATTGATTTTACCATGAATCTATGACTTGAGGCTGCAAGTTCTGGTGAATGTTTTTATCCTCTCTTCCGTTGTCTTTCCATTTATTTTCCATGCATAATGCCCTTTTTTACCAGAGCGCATCCATCAAGACATGCCAAGTTCCCTTTTAGCCTCTGTCATGGACAGCCTTGTACCTATCTTTATCCTAATAAGCTGAGAGATTCACTGTGTTCTAAGCTCCCTTTTTGAAGGATATGTTCAACCCTTCATTTTTTTTTTACCTGTCAAAATTAAGAATTAGGAACTTCTTATGATGCAGGCAATTTGCTCAACGTTCCCGGGTTCGGAAGCTTCAATACATAGCTGAGCTGGAAAGAAATGTGCAAGTTTTACAGGTAAGTTTCGGCAGAAGACAATATTCTGCAAGATTTTAGATTGGTCTTATAAAAACTGTTTGTAGAAGGTTTGTGGGAAAGCTCTATACTGAATCTTATTTGTCAACATATAGGTGGAAGGGAATGAAGTATCTGCTGAACTTGATTTTCTGAACCAGCGGAATCTTATTCTGAGCATGGAGAATAATGCCCTCAAACAACGTTTAGAAAATTTAGCACAGGAGCAGCTTATAAAATACAGTAAGCTTATATCCTCGACCTTGGTAGAACTAGGAATGAGCATGGAAGTCAAACTCCAAATAGATTCGGAGGGCTAATTTTTTGAATCATGAATAATAAGATTTACAAAGAAAAGTTAAGAATAAACTACTCAAGGTTGATTTGCATAACAAAACATCATTCATTCATTTCAAAATATTAAAAATTCAGATTTAGATAGAAGGCATAATAAGGCTTTCTCTAACCTATATGTTGCATTCAAGAGGCCTGCTCAACTTTATTCTTTGCGTACATGGAAGAACTATCTTAGCTAGGATTTAATCCTCTTCAGTTAAAATCTCTTACAAGCATTACTGTTGGTAGGTTACTTGTATATACATATAAAAGAACATCATGTCCTACTACCACTGTCTTGTGATAAAATGATGGTATTTAGTGAAATCAAAAATGGTGAACTGTCAAAATTCCCATTCTTCAGTACTTTCTTCCCTCACCTCAATTTTCCTTGGGAGGCAAAAGATTAGTGGCAATTGAGGATCAATAAGCAGGACTTGAAGAAAACGAGTTTTTTTTTTTTTTTGGCGTTTTCTAGTTCTCATTCATGAGTATTTTCGACAAGACTTTGTTTTGTAAACTAAATTGTACATTGTGATCTCAGTGGAGCATGAAGTCCTGGAAAGAGAGGTTGGAAGATTGCGTGCCATTTATCAGCAGCAGCAGCAGGCACAACATCTGCCACCACAGCAATCTTCTTCTGGCCTTCGACGCACGAAAAGTAGAGACCTTGAATCCCAGTTTGCAAACCTTTCTATGAAACACAAGGAGTCAAGTTCAGAGCGTGACCCCGTGACCGGTCCCCTCCGTAGTTAGATTTGCTGTCGACCGGTCCTTTCTGTAGTTAGTTCTGCAGTCTAGCTGTAACTGTGATGTTCTGCCTCTAGGTTCAACTTACATATCCACATCTGAAACATAATTGCTCATCTCTCTTGTGCGGGATTGTGCAGAGATTTCTGGCTTATGCCCTCTCTCTGCCCGCTTTTCATGCCGGCATTTGCCTTACTTTAACCCCTTCTTCATGTCAAGAGCAAATCATTTAATTTGCACCTGGTGGTCATTACTGAAAAGTGAAAACACACTATTTGCATCAGTTGACTTACCGGTGGTGGTAACTCAACAACGGCTTTAACGGTTTCACCCCTCATTGTATGTTCTGGTGACTATTTTGTAACATCTGTTTCTGAATATCCATAGCCGTGGAAATCTGCGAAATATAAACAGCAAATATCTCTGTAAGGGCTGTTTGGCTTTGCATTATTTTTATAGATTATGTTGAGCTGATTATGCTTGTAAAATAATTATACTAACGAAGCTAATATTCCCTTGCACTGTTTTAATTGCTGGTGATAAATTTGACCTAGTTTTAATTACTGTCTCGCATGTTTCTTTAGATTTTGTTTTAACTGTTAATTGTGCTGCGTGCATCGGGAAGATATTGATTCAGCTTCGTGAATGAATTCCTTTTGATACCCCAAAACAGAGAAAATTGGGATTAGAAGATATTGATGTAACTTTATTTATATGTTGATGCATGAGAAGAATATATTGACAAGAAAGAAAATATGATGGAAAATGATCTTATATGTATGTTTCGTTAACATTTTGTGTTTTGATTTATACCAGGAGTTGTCTCGTATTATGTTTCTGTTTTGTACATTATACAACTGAGTCTGAGCTTCGAAAAAAAATTAAATCTTTCTAAAATTTGAAATTTGAGATTTCAATAGGGATGAGAAAAAAATTTTTCCTGATCGTTACAGACCCTTTGATATGATAATTCTCATTTACAAGTCAATGATAGACATAGAAAAATCACACATTGCTTTCCCAATTCTTAAAATGTCGTCTTTTATATATTGATAAACATCTTCACTTGTGTTCAATTCAAGAAAACTAACATTAACATTCACATGTGCCTAACAAATATAACAAGCATACAATCATTCTTCATAGAAACTAATCTCAACTCTATGAATAAGTGTGCTAGTTGTGGCGATTCATCATAACAATATTGAGAGGATAAAAGATAAGAAAAGCAAGAAAGAAGAAGAGGAGAGAGAAAAAGCAGTATTGGGTAGGGTAGGATAATCATCAGGACTGGGCATAACACATTCATCTCCATTAAATAAAACAGTTCTGGGAAAACCCCATCCTCCATTGAAGGTGAAGATTCCAGCATCTTTGCCAAGTAGAATCTCTGTTTGTACATTCCCATTTTCCCCATGTGTCAGCAACATGTCATTGTAGTACTTTATCCCCCAGAACATCGCTGTATCATCTGAAAATTTTTCCCAAATATTATTATCACTACCAAAAAAAAATATGCATGCTCATTTTTCATTCATTTAATAATGGTGATCATAGAGATTTAACATATATTTGAACTGACCGGTCCGGTCTTGTTTGGTTTATGAACACCAGATATTTCACAGAAGAATCAACCAAACAGTTATCATTGTGTCCTTTACAAGTATTTGGTACAAACATGGCACTTTTAAAAACTCAGATATATGCATTATGACCCATTGACTTTATTTAGGTTAGCTTCTCAATTGAAAAGTTTTCTGCTTTAATTCTTTTGATGTGGTTATTTTGTTTGCATCAGAATCAAAGAGAATAACACCCATTTCCTCTTGTAGAAAAGTGTTTATAAGAGAGATAAGAAAGTGACTTATTAGCAAAGCATACACACATGTATATTTTTTAACTAAACATATCATGAGACTTGAGTCATTTCACAGAGCATATAAAGCAACTTACTGACATCCCCAAAAATTCTGAGAGGTTGGTAGTTGAAGCTGAAGACTTGAGTTAAACTATGCAAATTAGGGTGTAAGAGCACAAGATTCCACTGTGAATAGTTCTTGACAAAGTTATAATTTGTGATTGTGATCTTCACCCTCCAATACTTGGTATAGCTCTGCTTCACATGCCAGTGAATCCTAATAGGACACATGTGCTGTGAACACCTCACCACTGGTTCTATCTCTTGTGTGCTATCATCTTGTGGAAGTTTCAACAATGAAGGAGCTTTATCAGAACTGAAAAACAAAAATATGGTTTTAACTGAAAACCTAATGATAATACGATTAAGTAACTGCATTTAAATAAAAGAGCATGAGAGAGAGAGAGAGAGAGAGAAGAAAACATACTTGACACAGCTTGACCCTGGTAGGCCTTGGCAATTACAGCTGCATTTAGGGCAAGGAACAATGGTCTCACTGTAGAAAGCAGACAATGACACACAACATTTTGGAGCTGGTGATGATAAGAATTGAGAGTATATACAAGTCACGTTCCATGTTTCTGCAATCATATCAAAATAGAGCTTGGATGTCATATACTCTCAATTCAACAACATGTAAGACTAGATTCGAACTCAATAATAGACAATAAGAGTCCATCTTAACTATAATAATAGACCCACTAACTCATCATTTTATTAGTTCTTATGAGTTATAAATGCACGGTTGAAATTAATTCATATTAGCTTTTGAAATATAGATTTTACCAAAAGCTAGATTGGTGTGTTTCTCTCTCCATTTTTTTAAAAAAATTTGGACGGCAAGCGTATGGCCTGAAAAGTGTGAGGATCGAACCCTAGACTTGGTGCCACTAGACCAATGAGTCTTTGGTGACAAGTGTGCTTCTCTGAAACTATGGTTTTGGGGCTTAGAATAGAAATTTAAGTTTTAATGGGTGTTTAGCTAATTTTCTGTGAAACCATGATTTTCTATTTAAAAAGTGCTTTTGGAATCCAATATCCATCTAAAACAAGTTGTATAATCAAAACTCACCAAGAACTTCAATCCAACGACGACCATTGGTGGTGAACTTGCTAGGAGGGACTTGAGTAGGCTCACTACAAGAATAACCAGGGATTCCAAGGCTAAAATTAGTAGGCATGGTGACATTGTCAGGGTTTGGAACAGAGGGTTTATTATAATTCATCTGAAACATGGAAGTGATGTGTGAAGGATCTTGAGTGAGAGATGATAAGATGCCTTGTTTACAACAATTGGGGACTTGCTTGTTATAAGGTGTTCCAGGCATAAGATCAATAATGGTTGGTTGCTTCTCACAACAATGTGGCTTGTTTTGTCCCTTAAACCTTGAACAATTCCCTTGCTCTATTGCCTCTGCTCCTGACATGCTCCATATCACCTCATCACCTCTCCATCCCCAGCTCAGCCTCCAACCCGGCTTCTCCACGTGTCGGTATAGTTGCCAGTTGTATATTGATACCCTCACCTACAAATCATACATCAGACGCTTTAGATAATACTACCTACGGTCTTTAAGAGCTAATTGGCTTTTTTTAGAAAGATTAAGGAAGCAAAATAATAATAGTAAATGTTATGTATTATTTGATTATATATTGTTTATAAGTCAAACAAATTAATTTGAAGAAAAATGATAAATATAAATACTTTAATATAACTTCTTTAATTTTCTTAATCTCTTCAACAAAAAACCAATTGGTTCTTATATTAAGGATTGGAGGGAGTATTAGAATTATGAGAACATACATATATTCAAAGACAGGTCAAAGGGAGGACAAAAGGGTCCTTCCCATAGGTTTCACACACACCCCACAAATTCTCATGGGAGAGTACTTGACCAATTAGGAAAAAAAAAATAGAAACATAGTTCCAATAAAGGGAATTCATGGAGCATATTCTTCTCTAATTTGAGTTTTGCTCATGTCTCAAATGAATTCAATGACATACTCAAAGAAATTTTGACTAGCAGTATGAATGGTTTATGGATTTCAAATAGCTATAATGGCTGAAATTAATGAAATAGCAATTACAACCCAAGAAGTAATAAAGTACTTAGGCATGGACTATTTGCAAACTTAGAATTACACACCTCCTGTTAACATTTACATTTGCTATTATCAAACATTATCTATATTTTCTTATGATAGCTCTCCTTAATAAAAAAATTTGGGGGAAAGTCAGAGAGAGTTGCATGTAAGGCAACTAGTAATACAAGATTTTCCTTGTTTAGAATTGAGTTTAAGATATGAAATGGGTAGATTATCTTCTATACAACATTTGGTACTACACAATAAACACTCTTAATTGATTTCCAATCTCCTACTAATTTCACTGAATCGAATCCAATGAACACAAAGATGTAATATTTTGAGTGATTGCTACCATTTAATTGTATGATACTAGAGTTCTAATGCTAACAAGCAGCACATTCATAACCTATTCATGTTTATACCCTCTAAAAATCCTTGATTTTGACAACAATGGAAACTAAAATCAATGTTGAACTTGAAAATTTTAATGAATCCCACATTTATTTTTTCATTTTTTTAATAAAAAAACAAAGAAAAAGGAGAAAGAGAAGAAATTGAGAGCAAATCACAGAACAGTGCATAGGAGGAAGACTGACTCATGTGGTGGTGGTCCATGGAGGTGAGAGTGACTAACCCCAACCAAACCAAACAGACAGGTCCCACAGAATAAAGCACCAGAGTCGGGATAACGTGGCTTTCACTCATTGGACTCTGAATTGGGTGCACACAGAAACACGTGGGACTGTGCGAAGCAGACCAAAACCCAACCGGAGACAGAGACGTGCGGGTACGGTGGTTCCGCCGCCATCGTATTCCTTAAAAATATCGAAAATTCACAAACTTTTTAAATTCTCCTTTTCATCCATAATTATTTTTGCCCATTAATTTCTATATTTTCACATTTAAAAAATGGACCTGAACCTCTCCATCCCCAACCCAACCCCAGAAAAGAAACTCGATGGCCAAAAAACACAAAACAAATAACCCCAGAAACTCGAGACTGAGAAATTTTATTTGTTAAACAAATAATAATAAAGAATTCTTTAAAAAAAAAAGAGAGTTACATCGTATGTGTCCCCATTATCAGCAATGAAATCCCATGTGACTGTGATGTTTCCATTGGGATCCAGTGGGTCGTACCCATCTGCAATATTTCTAACTCCAATGAACAACAGAAGAAACCAACAAACGTGTGTGTGTTTGTGTTGTGTGTGTAAATATTAAACAACAGAGACCAGTTGAAAGGAGGTTGCTTACAGGAAAGAGGTGAGACGAAGACGAAGACGAAGGAGAAGAACATGAAAGTCGAAAGTTGAGCCATTGGAGAGAGATCAATTGGGAAATCAGACACAAGAGAAATTGATTATTATTCTAAAGAAACGGATCATTAGCTTTGCATTGTCTGAGAGAGTTACGAAGAAGAAGAAGAAGAAGAAGAAAACGAGTGAAAGGATATTGAATCTAGGACACCATTTGTAGAGGAATGAGGTAATAAAAATGACTCACGTTAATGTTTGATTGAATTTCTGTCTATATAAATCACAGAGACACGAAAAAATGAAAAGAGAAAAAAAGATATAATAAAACGAAAACGAATGGCTGCATTAAATGGATTACCAATTACAGTGGTGGTATAGGTGTCCTTAGGATTTCCCTTTTTCAGCGTCCCATTCAAATTCCATGTCTTTCTTTACTTTCGTTTACGTTTTTTAATTCCCTCACAATCTTTTTTTTCTAACTCACAAATTATTAGTTTAAAATAAAAAATAAAGTAAATTTTAGCACTATCATATTCAAGCATTGTTGGGTAAAATTGAGGGTAGCTCTCTCAAGAGATGATGTTTTTTGCATTTACACAACAATGGCTTACATGCCACTAAGATACAATGCCTAGAGCGGGAAAATGGGTTGAGTCTGTCAAGCCGGCCCTTTTAAGATTTTCGCCTTAAAAATGAAAGTGGAAAAAAAGGGAAGACAAAATGCCTTGGGCTAATGTTCAAGTACCAGACGCTACAACGTTGAAGCAACCCATGTCATACTTTCAAGAAAAGCTCGAACTTCATTCAACAAAAAGGTACAACTGACATAGGTGTGTAGGTATAGAATACCATAAAGCCCTCTAAGGCCGAGAGCCTAGAAGGCCTTCCCTGTAAGCCCTTATGTTTTTTTTAAATAATTATATGATAATAATATTATTAATTGTTTATACTTTGTTAATAATGTTACAAATATTTAGTTGTTATTATTTTTTTTAGAATTATATAAGTTTTATAAAAAATCTTATAGTAAGAATCCTAAAAATTTAAAACTTATAAAAGATATTTCTTATTTTATAATTATTCTTACTAATTTAGTTTTTTTTTTCTAGAGATTGTTTTGTTCATACCTTGTAAATTTTACTTTGTTGACTACCTAAATTTTATAAAACATATTTATAAGATGTATTTTTTTATTTTTTTTTTAGTTTTCTTATTAAGTATTTGTAATTGTGGTATGTGGACTATAGCTTATCTTCGGTTATGACTTAGTAATTATATTTGCATGTTACATGATGTATGTAGTTTAGATCTTAATATTGATAATATTTATTTTCTAAATTTAAATTTTAATTCCTATAATTTACTAATTATATTTCTTTAAAAAACACAGAAAAAAGAATTAAAATTTTAAAAAATCACTTTTAGTCTTACAGGGCTAGCCTTACCACGTACACTTACAGGCCAGCTCTTAAAAAACAAATATTTTTCTCATTCCAAGTCTAACCCTTTAAAGGCCAAGGCGGCCGTGATTCGCAAGGCCACTAGCCTCAACATTATAATTTGCAATTAAATTACAAAAATGCCCTTCATATCAACTCTGTTAAAATATGGATGGTAAGGTACCTGGTGGGGTATGAAATCCATGGTCCCTTGGTCTACCAAAACATTAAAGAGCATTCAAAATCAAAACAAAAGGTTGCTTGGTTAATGGAATCATAAAGCATTGTTGACTGTGAGGATACAAAAAGACTGCAACTAATTAACACTTCACCATTAGCTGTCACCACCTCATATATCAATCACCCTTACCCACTTGTTACCCATTACCGCTGCTACATTAATTATTTCAAACGTTCCTAAAATTGTACCAAAACCCCAAATTAATTAAAAGTTTTCAAATGTCTTAATTTCTTATAAATACAAACCACCGACCAAAAAATATTAGGTTAAGTAGTAAAAATAAATAAATATTCATTAACATTATTTTCATGTTCAAAAAAAAAATTAACATTATATTCAAATTCGTGAGTTTACACAACAAGTTTATCCATGTCAATTTGTTTTTAAACTCTATACTGGCTACAAACTCAGTTGAATTCACAAATTTGCTCATCAAGTTTACCATTTGTGTGTGTGTGTGTTTTTTTATTTTGTGAAACAATGTTAATTCACTCTTAAACTTATATTATATTGACCTTTTAGATTTGATTATTTTTATCGAAATGAACTTCATATAATTTTTTTAAAAGATATAATAAATTATTAATTTTGATTAATTTAATTTCAATTATTTAGATTTGAAATATATTTAAATTAAATTGTTGTCATCTTCCATATTTTACCCATGATCACATGGGTGATGACTCTATTCTCTTAACCAACCAGCATGACTCCTGAACATTTGACAACCTTATTCATGGAATACTAATATTGTGTGTATAAAATAAACCTTTATGGACTTATCTGTTAAAAAAACAATAAACTCAATAATGCATAGAATGGTAAGAGCTCTCATCTTTTAAATAGAGTCTTTTGTGATTTAACTATGTGTTTGGGTAATTTGAAACCATTGTTTCAGAAGTCTTTTTTTATGAGTTGAGATAAAACTTCTTTGATATGCTTGCCTCATAAATTGTAAAAACTATTCTAACACACTTTACATTGTTAAATCTCAGGATTGTTCGGTATGGGACAGCTACGGTCTACTACAATAAACCGTTCATTGCCCCCAAAACATAGAGGGAGAGAGAACTTTATATATATATATATATATATATAGGGCAATGAACGGTCCATTACAGTAGACCGTAGCTGGCCCTGTTCGGTACAAGGGGAGGGAGTGATGATTGAGAAAATTCTTAAGTTAGATTTATAAAAAATTAGAAAGGTGGGGTTTAAAATTTTGTATTTATTTCTTTACTCTTTTATCTTTTATATTTTCTTTATTAAAATTTCCTAACACCACTACTTCAATTTTTGTGAAATCCAACTCATAAAAAAACAATTTTCACCATCAAACCAGGCTTCTCTTGGAAAAAAAAATAAAGCACATCAGTTTCAATTGTAACCGTGTGCTTGCTGGCATTCAGTTTCCTTTTTAAAGTTTCTTTCAAGAACTGCTGTCTATAATTTTTTTTACCAAAAAAGAAAAAATTTTGTTGCTTATGAGCTACGCGGTTTTGCTGGGGCTATTTTTGGGTTGCCTGCTAAGCATTTATTGTCCAGTTGCCACACTACATTGGACCACTCAGATTCAAATAAAATATAAAATAATTAAACAATTTAAAAATATTTTTAAATTGTCCGTTTTTACTCAAAAGCTTGGTCAATGTGTGAGGCTGAAGAATGAAGACATTTTAAAGGGGTTGAGTTTCTCCCATTATCCCTTATAATCTCTAAATCATATCCGTCTAATCAATATGAAACGTAATTTATCCTCCTTCTCCTCTTTCCAATCAATGACCTAGATGGGCTGATGAAAAAGAGGGAAAAAAAAAGATGAGGAGAAGATCTTCTTCCCTCCTTAGAAGGGTTAAATTAACCTGGGAATATGGCTTCAGAAACGTCGTGATAGAATCTGATTCTGAGATACTAATGGACATGCTGTTTAATGTAAACTCACCTACTACATATGTTTTGGAAATCCCAAATCATGATTTCAAAAACTCTTTTTCTTAAATCGGGATAAAACTCATTTTATATATTTATCTAAAATACTTTTAAAAAACTAAATCAAAATTTTTTTTGGTCGGAAAAAAAAAACTAAATCAAATGAAGAAATTATGATGATGAAGCTGCCAGATTGGCTAAAGATGGGCTGTCTCGGTCCAAAATCTTCAATTCGAGTCCGCTTCATATTCTGTGTGTTCCAATGATTGTCTGCGATTCAACCCCCATGTATCTTAGCTAAGTTAATTTACTTTAGGCCTTCGGCTTCTTTTATACCAAAATAAATACACATACTCTCTCTTATTTAAGAAAAATATTAGGTTAGATTCCACAAATAGTTAATTATTTTGTACTAGCAACTTAGCTTATTAAATATAGCACTATATCCCTTTTGTTAATTTTCATATTTTCGGTTCTTAATATAAGACATATTCATTTAATTTAATTAGATTAATGAAATCAGTTAATGATATCTGCTTTCTAAAACACTCTAATAATCTTCTTTAATTCTCCCCTTCACTCTTCTCTTTGATTATTATTGAAGAAGCAACAATAAAGGTCAATTAGAAAAATATTGATAAATATAAAAATTATGTCTTATATTTACAACTAAGATAAACTCTTCAAATATATCTTACATTAAAGACAAAGGGTGTAATTCTTTCTACAATCCCTAGACTCTAAGTTTTAAATTAATCAATTTATAATAATCAAATATCAATCAATGAGATTTTCTTCTAATCACACCCATATATTTACAATAGGTAAAAGAGAAACTATCACCCTAATGTCATCTCCTAGTAACATTCAGCATCCTAATGTTATTTTATTGATGCATTTAGAACCTGATCTTATTTATGATTCAGAGTGCTAGATGCACCATAAATAAAATTAGGGTGCTAGAAAATAATGTGTGCATTGTTTAACCCGTTCATAAACACTAAATTGCTAACCATATCTTGGTTCAGAAACGGTGGCCCCCAATTTCATACTGTGAACAGAAGAGCTTTATGAATTAAACCCTTGAATGAATTTTGTAGCAGAAAGAAAATGGAAACATTTGAAACCCAATGAACTTGCAATGACGAAATTTGCTCCAATAATCCAGCACCTTCTGAATTTCATCAATTAGACACAGAAATCTTATAAGATGCATAAATGTCACAGCAAATTATTACTAACATCACACAGAAAGAGCTCAAAACTAACCAATGAAAATAGTCTGAGGCTACTTTCTGCGCTTTAGTGGGCCAGTTTTGTATCCACCTTTAGTTGGTTTTCCCCAAGGAGAAACAGAAACTCTCCCATATTTTCCACTGCTCTTACTCTTACCCTCTCCTCCACCATGAGGATGGTCTACAGGATTCATGGCCACTCCTCGAACAACCGGCCTCCGACCGAGCCACCGGCTCTGCCCGGCCTTCCTAAGCTCCCGATCTCTGTGGGTCGGATTAGACACTCTACCAATTGTAGCCCTGCAACGAGAATCAATCAACTTTTTCTTCTTTGAAGGGAGTTCAATTAAGACATAACTTTGTGAAGGATCTTTCAAAATCTTTGCACAAGTCCCAGCTGATCGGACCAGTTTGCCTCCTTGCCCTGGCTTCATCTCAATATTATGAATGATTGTCCCAATTCGCATTACATTAAGCGGCATGCAACTCCCGATTTGTGCATTTATGTCAGAAAACATCATTTGATTCACTATGCTCTCATGTGCCTTACGAGAATATGCTTTTGCAGAATCTGTGAATATGAATAGCAAAGCAAAGAAATTTAAGGATCAATGATATATACGCATGGATCGAACAATGGAGGAAGGGGAAGAAACAATAGGTTAAAATCTTAAATCAATATCACATTTTATGCCACACTTCCATTCTCTTTTGCAATTTCTTTTATTGACTACCCGATAAGGGTAAAAATGATAGCAAGGGAAACCTATTACTTCTAATCTTAGTGAAACATTGTAAATGCAGATATTTCTTATTTCAATACTCTTAGCAAAACAGCAAGTTATGTTTCTATTCGATTCTGCATAATCAAAATAAAAAATAAATATAATATACTTTAGTTCAATGGAAACATAAATAAATGTAGATTAATCTGAGCATAGTTTTTTATCATTCTAAGAAAATGGTGAAGGAAAACCATCAATATGGCAAGATAGATCCAAACACTTCGAGTTCAGTTACTTCAACAGCCTCTAAAACAAAAATACAAGAAATTTGCATTGTATGATTGTATCCCACACCTAATTCAGAATTTATCATCATTTCTACATCACTAAGAACAAAATTAACTAGCATACATGAAACATCCATATTAAATATTCTCCACTGTGATAGAGTTATATAAAAGCAAGCTACAACTTTCACTTTCGATTACTAATTCTATGTCAAGCAATCCTGCGGGCGTTCTTTGCTCATATAAAGAGCATCCCCTCTTACTAAGACATTGTCCGGAGCGCTTATCCTTCGCTTAACTCAAAAATTATCCCTACAGAGAACAGAGAACTCTTACAGGAAAGCTAAAACTCAAATATGATCCTCTACTCCAAATCTAAGAATAAGATAGAGCTAGTCAAATCCCGTACTTGGGAAAGGTAAAACAGACATTCCAACCTTCCCAGGAAACCTTCAAGAACATTAGCACCCAATTCATATTTCCTATCGTCTTCACTAAAATCAGGCTAAATCGTTAGAAACTTGGAAAAAATTCAACACCCCATGACTCACTCTTTCTACAATACAGGAAAGGCAACCATGAAGAACATAGAGAAAGCTACCCTTCTTAATCCAGAAAACAAGGGGACCTCTTCATAGGAATAAAACCAGTTTAAATATTTGAAAGGGGAAAAAAAAATCAACATTAACAGATGAATCATTTTTGAAGAGGAAGTGTACCGGAAGAGAAATTGCGAGAAGCATTGTTGAGGAATGAGAAGGGCTTCAGGAAGTTGAAGTTGAGGTTGCTGATTCTCGAAAATGCAGACGAGGCTGCGCGAGCTCTCCAAAGAGCCATGGATCTGCACTGTAATGAACCTAGATCATGTAATTGAAAATTAGCTTCAATGGCGATTTGCGATTCGAAAGGGGTGAGCTATGCTGGGCTTTTAGACCTCCAAATCCATTTCTCTATCTAACGGCCCAATTCCATTTTCTCATTTATTTCAACGAATTGAAGCTTACTGATAAGTGAAAACTTCATCAAAGGAGAAAGAACGAGAAGAGGACCGAATAGAGAATTAAATGAAGAAGCAGATTCGATGAAGAAGAAGAATAAGTACCAGAGAGCAGAGGGGAGATGCCGACAAGAGAAAGAGATGAAAGGGTCGGAGAGATTGAGCGATGCAAGGAGGAAAGGCCGCCGCCGCCGGGTCTTCTTCAACCTGCGCCGTGCGAGACTGCGAGAGTCGAGGGTGTTCAAACTGTGAAGGGCTGACACTGAGAAGTGAGAAGGGAGAATTACAATCTGGTTTCAAGGGACCAGAAATAATTAGCATGCTGTGTCAGAATTTCATTAGAAAAAGTCTTAATTTTGTAATTAATTGGATCCGTATTTACAATTGGAAATGTTATATTTATAACTAGAAATATTATATTAACAACAAAAATTCTCAATTCATATTTACAACTGGAAATGTTATATTAACAACTCAAAATATATTTTTAGTTGTTAATATAATATTTCTAATTATAAATGTGGATTGAGAACTTCAGCTGTTAATATAGCATTTTCAATTGTAAATATGGATTCAATTAATTATAAAAAAAGTTCCTGATGGAATTCTGGCATGGGACCTTTTGGTAATTATTTCTGGTCCTTGGGACTAGATTGTAATTCTCCCAAGTGAGAATGAACCTTCGCACACAAACTTCAATTTTGAAAATTACCGTGAAAAAAAAAGGTGTAAATTTACTTGAAGTTTTCATTAAATGTTATTTCAAAATATAACGTGGTTAAAATACTAACTGTTAAAAATTAATGTTGACACTTTTTAATAATAAGGGGTAATATTAATCTATTTTAATACTTATAAGTTATCATTAAATTTTAAAAATTATTTGAGATAACATTGCTCCTTCTCGAGCAAATTTGAACATTAAACTAAAAAGAATTAATCTTTTAGTTATACTATACACTCCGTTTGGTCGTCCTTTTTAATTTTTATCAAAGTCTAAAAGTTGAATTTCTTTGGTATTTTTTTATTAACACCTTATTAGAGTCGTCTAAATATTTAATTTTTTTTTTTTCATTTCTATCATTCAATAATTTCATGAATTTAAAAATTGATAATACCTATATTTATCTTATTTTTCTCTTTCACTTACCTCAAGGTCAAAGGTATTGAGGTGAGCTTGCGGGTCCTGAGTGCCATCGTACTTGGTAAGCTCAGTGGTAATTGGCACATGTTTTGTTGTAGTACCCATAAAAACCATATTTTGACTTTTATCTGAAGAATATCCAACAATAGCTTCCATTAAATGAAAAATGGATGCGGATCCTAAAAACAACAATTCTTTTAAACAAGCACAAGTAATCAAATAAAATAAAGTGGCTCAATAAGAGTCCATATCTAAAACTAACATCATATAACTCAATTGAGACATTATAAAATAGGTTAAACTTTTCTTAATATCCTTTTAGACAAAAGCTAAAGTAGCTCCAAATACTATTGTCATCCCTATATGGGTTTTGTTTCTGTTAAAATTACTTAAGTGTTGAGATCAATGCTCATATATAATTGAAGAAACATACCTAATAATAATAATTAAAAAAAAAACTACAAGAACTCAATAAAAATTGAAATAAAATTACAAGGTCTTGCATATCAATTTTTTACAAAGTAATTATAAATATCGGGTTTAATGTTTTTACTTTTATTACAGAAATATTTTTTCTACCACACATAAAAATGAGTGAGTTCTACTAATATTTACACTCTCTCTTTTTTTTTTTTATAATAGGACTCGTTCATTTTTATGTGAATATGACAGAAAAGCAATAAAAACAGAAACATTAAATCTAGAAACATAAGATACAAAACAAAATAATTATTTACTATTATTTTCACTATTGGTACAAAGGTGCACTAGGGGTATCATATATAGATGCGTGGTGAGCCATATTCTTGGGATTGGTATTACTGCTGACCTTGGTAAATATCTAGGGTTCCGATTATTCATAAAAGAGTTTCTCAGGCCACCTTTTACCCTATTGTGCAAAAAGCCCGGAAAAAACTGTTTGTGTGGAAGAGCAAATTTTTTACTATTGCAGGTCGCTCGGTGCTCATCAAGTTTGTATTATCCTCCTTGCCTAGTCACTGCATGCAATCAACTCTCCTTACTATATGTACAATTAGAGAAATTGAGAAAATCTCTAGAAATTTTCTTTGGTCCCAGGAAGATGTTAGAAAAATGCATCTTATTGCTTGAGAAAAAATTACTCAAGCTAAGAAGCAAGGTGGTCTGCGATTCAAGAACCTTCGCCGCCAAAACAAAGCTTTTATTATGAAACTTTGCTGGGGTCTTTTGACTAAGAAGGATGCCCTCTGGGTTAGATGCTTGTGGTCCAAATACAATTGTGGTGACCTCTCCCTGCCTATTATCTCTAAAAAGAGAAACTCTTCCCCGACTTGGAAAGCGATTGTTGAAGTTTGGGATAAATTTCTCGGTGGTGTTGGTAAGAAGGTCAACAATGGGGAGGAAACCAAGTTTTGGACTGATCTCTGGCTTCCTCTTGATCAACCCATCATCTCCTTTGTGCAACACCCCTCCTTTGTTAACAAAGATGAGACGGTGAGGGATCACCTTCTTCCTCATGGTCGCTGGAACTACCATAGATGGCTTGGAGTCCTCCCTCTGGATATCATAAATACCATTATGAAAATGAATACCCCCTCCAATAATTACCCGAACTGTTTTACTTGGAGAGCTGCAAAAGATGAGAGTTTCTCTGTCAAATTGGCCTATCAATATCTTTCTAGCAGCGATGAAGCAAGCACTACCAGTTTCTGGTCCCAAGTGTGGAGATGGCACCTTCCTAAGAAAGTTAAATACTTTATGTGGCAAGTAGGTCATGAGAGGTTGGTGACCAACTCCCTTCGGGTCAAAAGGGGCCTCACCAATGACAACGGTTGCCCTTTTCAATATAATAGTAAGGAAAATGTGATTCACATCATTCGTGATTGTGAGCGTGCTAAAAATATGTGGAAACAGATTTTAAAACCTAACTATTTCTCTCAATTTTTCTCTGGCAGCTTGCAGGTTTGGCTCAACTGGAACACCACTCATAAGCCTGGAAAAGGAAGATTTCAAGACTTCTCTTGAACTAGAACCTTCAGCTTAGGATGTTGGATTCTTTGGACGTCCAGATGTGAATTTCTTTTTCAGGGGGAGAACTCAGGAACCAGGGAGATGCTTCATCGGTGCATGTATCTCCTCATGGAAAATGGCGCAAACCAAAGGCTAAAGCACCAAATTTTCCAGCTGGATAGGTTAGAGGAGAAATCATGGACCCCCTCCTGCTGATTTAGTTCACATTGACGTGGATGGTTCAGTGCGTCACCTACATCAAGCATCGTGCGGAGGAGTGCTGAGGAATTCTCAAGGAGAATGATTGATGGGATTTTATAAACCCATTGGCCTTCACTCTATCATTAAGGCTGAGATTCATGCTATCATGCTAGGGCTGCAGATTGGTCTTCAAATGGATTTACAAAGAATCATCATCTATTCTGATTCCCTTGATACAGTTAATATCCTTATGAGGGATTCTCCTACTGATCATCCCCTTAAAGATATCATTGGGGAGACTAGGGACCTTTTATATCGGGACTGGGATGTGGAACTTCATCATACTTCCCCAGACAACATCTCATGTGTTGATTACATGGCCAAAATGGGCCACTCTGTAGCTGTTGATGCCGATGTAATTTTGATTCCATCTATCCCTAGAGGTTGTCTTGATATGTTTTTTAAGGATCAGGGATCCTGCCATTCCTAGCTTCTTATTTTGTTGTTCTAAAGGCTAGAGTCTATAATCTAGTTCCTTTTCACTTTCAAGCTTTGGCTTGCCTTTATTATCCAAAAATATATGTGTGTGTGTGTGTGTGGGGCTTATGTGGGTTATGAGAAGAAAGAAAGAAAGGTAATCAAAGCCCCACCGTTAAATCTGATTGATTTTAACATAAGATCTAGTTGAGTATTTTAGAGATTAAAAAAATTAAGTAAATTATTTTAAATTATTTATATTTTTTATATTAAATTAAGTTGTCTGATTTATAAATTTATATAATCTAATAATACATGATATATATCATGATTAACTAACTTGTTTATCTTTCTTAGTTTGTCCCAAAAAATTTATTAAGTCTTATAATAAGGATGATAGAGTATTAATTACTTCAACTCCTCAATTAATTGAGAAACATGATTTCTTGATGAATTTCAAAAAGACAATGCAACCACTCCCTATTAAAAGTAGACATAATACAATGAATGTATTAATTTCTTAGTAATACCTAAATTAGACAAGGAAATTATATTCCCTTCAATCATAAATATAAAACTCAATTGACTTTTTCAGAGACATTAAGAAAGATAAATAAGTCACTTGATCATATCATATGTTATGTATTATTAGATTATATATTAGTTTATAAGTTAAGTAAAATATATAGTTTGGAGGAAAATGATAAATTTAAATAATTTAATTATTTTCTTTATTATGTCAATTAGATATCAAATCATTTGGCTCGAATATAGGTGATCTTATGATAAAAACGATGACAATAGGGACTGTCATCGGTGGAATCATAAAATTGTCTTTTAAAATAGTTTGAAGGAAAACGATAAATATAAATTTATTCTTCCCTTAAATGATACATTGATCTTTTTTTTTTTTTTTTGGTCTGAAAAATGATACATTGATCTCACAACTATAATAAAGTCAAGATTATACCTCTTGTTATATTTAAAAAATGTTAGAAATGAAAACACGCTTGAAATGTGGTGAATGAAAGTGTTTCCAGAATTTTAGTGTGTTTAAAAAAAAATATATAATAATCATTGGAGTTGAGTCTAGCGGAATGAATTATCTTCTCATAATATATATAGCAAATTAATATTTGAATCTTCACTAGAAAAAATGCTGATAAATGAAATGTAAGCGTGCGGTTATAAGAAATTCATGTTCAGAAATTTTTTCACAAGAGTGCTAAAATAATTTTCATAAACAGTGTGTGTATTGAAGCTTGAAAACGATTTTAAATAAATTGGTCAAACTATAAAAGTGTAAATACTCAACCAAATTTTAACAAAATATAAAATTGATGCGTGAAAATTTAAAATGTTTAAGAGTGACAGATTACAAGCAATGATTTAATTTATCCTACTCCAACTCTAACAACTTGAGCCTACTATACATCCAATCTTTAGAAACCTTTTTAAATTTTTCTCCACCATAATCTTCTTTATATATATGTGTGTGTCTGTGTGTGTGAGCCATTCTTCAAAAAAGATAGACTTCATTATTTCGGAAAATTTTCAATACTATTAAAAAAAAAATTATGGCCTAGAGTTTATATCTATAAAGTCAAAAGTACATTGATGCACCCAAGCTTATAACAAGTCCTTATCTTCATAACTCTTATTGAATCATCTTCTCTACATGCTTATGTTCCTCATTCCTTGAGATGCATGACATTTATATCTTCATTTTCTTCCATATCTATCAATACAGAGAAAGCACTCCTTCTCACCTTTATTATAAAATATTAACTAGTAAATATATTTGATCCTTTTTATAAGACATTTACTTGTTTCTAATAAATTTTAAATGTTTTTTCATGTATACTCATAATTAATATAGGTGGTGAGTGAAAGTAATAATTAATATAATATTATAGTTTTAATGCAACTAGTATGGGTAATATTAAAAATTACTTAAATTAAATTGGAGGACTATTTTATCAACTTTCACTGTTTTTATTAGTTTGTGAGAATTATTAGTTTATGCCTTATAATAAAGATTAGAGGGGGTAATGAATAAGAATGCTATTATATGTGAAATATATGGAAAGTCATATAGTTTGTAAGTGCACATACACAAATAGTAAAGCTTCTCTTATAGGCAAAACTTAGGTCTCAATTGTTTAATTTATATCCATAAGAGTTATTAAAAAAAAGTTTTGTATAAGTCAAGCTCATAGGTGAATTTGTAGGCATGCATACACACTTTAACAACTAACAATAATAAAATAACAAGTGTCTATAAGAGAACTTCACCTAACAAAATAACAAATCTTAATTTTAGTACAAAAATTTACCAATGTTTATAGTTGAATATGTAAGTGCACATACACATACTAACAACAATAATAAATAACAAATGTGTCTGATTGGATAACCTGACCTAATGTATATAAACAAGTTGACCTAAGGTTTGTCTAAAATTATTATAGATTTCAAAGAAATCTTAAAAAATTATGTACGCACATTCATTTACATGAACTTTAATTAAATGTCATTAAAATCCTCTCCAATATGTATGTGTGGGTAAACACTTACTTCTACAGTCAAATCAAAAAACAACCATATCTGGGATTAACATGAATATTCCGGTGGCTTTCAAGCAAGAGGTGGTCTACAAGGAGTGCCTGCATAACCATGCAGCCTCCCTCGGCAAAGTCGCCAGAGATGGTTGCTATGAATTCCTGCAGCCCAACATCGACGGTGGCTCGCCGGAGGCTGCCTTGCTTTGTTCAGTTTGCAACTGCCACCGGAACTTTCACCAGAAACAAGTTGTCTATACTCCAATCATGACAGTTGACACCGAAACCTCCCCGCCGCAAACCCAACAACAGCCTGACTTTCCGGCTGAAGCTACAATGGCTGCTGCTGCTGAGGAGAATGCCGACATTGCCATGACGGTGGTGGTGGCGCCACCGCCACAGCAGGGGAGGAAGAGGAAGACGAGGACTAAGTTCACGGATGAGCAAGTGAGTCGACTGGAAAGTTTTGCTCAAAGGTTGAGGTGGAGGTTGAAGAGCGCCGGCAAGGAAGAGATCCTTAATTTTTGCTCGGAAGTCGGAATCAGTCGTCCGAAGTTTGTTGTGTGGCTCAACAACAACCGGCGAAGACAGAATGCAAATCATCATCAAGCTGATGATGAAAATTGAAATTTAAACCTCATCCAGTGATGTTTCTTCCTTGTAGTGTTTGCTATCAGAAATAATTTTGTATAAATCCATTATATCAAAATTAAACATGACATAATTAAATTATAAGCACACACAGATATATGTGTGTGTATTATTATGTCATGTTTAATTGTATGGATCTTCAAAATGATCTGCTAGTAAACATATATAATTAAGGAGATTTCATCACCTACTTTTTATGCATCAGAATAAAGAACAATTAGAGTGTCCTGTGCTATCTGCTTTCACAAAGATCGGATAGTAATTTAGGGTTTATATTTTGTTTTAATTTGGCTGTCTTTTAGTGTTTCATCTGAATAAAATCCTCTTTGTAACTGAAACCATTTCATCTGAATAAAATCCTCTTTTAGTGTTCTGTGCTATCTGCTTTCACGATGATATTTGAGTGTACTTTGGTTTCCTCGATGTAATGGAGAGTTCTTAATTTTTTTCCTCTATCTGTTATTTTATTTTTCTATGATATTTTGTTCGGTTGTTCTTGATTCTCTTGCTTTACTATTTCCATGATGGCTCATTTAACGAGTATTCAATATCTGAAAATTTACTAAAATCAGGTTTCAATTAACAGATGTGCTATTCATATTTTATCATGAAACGGAGAAAATGTTCAATTTTTTTTGCTAAAATTTAAAAAAAAAATGAAAAACTAAAATTACTTGACGTTATTACCAAAAAAAAAATTATTGAAATTAATGTAGTTTTACAATTTAGGACTGCGAATAAAGTCAGTTTAGCGATACAAGGCTCCGCTACATTTCTTTAGATCTCGAGTTCAAGTCCTAGAGAAGTTACTTATATTGGAAAGAGTAGCCACGAATCTTGAATTAGATGTCGGATAATAATATTAAAAAAAAATCAAGTGATTAAATATGATTTTTAAATTGTTAATTAATTTAATGACGAAAAAGAGTCGGACACTATTAGCCCTTTTGGTTCGAATCCATGGGAGAGGATTACATGTAATACATGTAATACTGATGCAACAAATCGATTACGCCGTGTAGTTGGGCTTATATAATGCAAAGAGGATTACATTTTGTTATCCTAATTATATCATTTGCTAGGATTAATGAATAGGGATGCAGACTTCATGTGATTAAGTGAAAAAGCCATTATTGCCATTATAATTTTTAAATTGACTAAAGTAGCCACCCATAAACTCTTTTAAATATTACATAATTAACACCATTAAATATTAAAAATTAACTAATAATATAGAAATTTAAAAAAAAATATTCCCCAATTAAAAACTTTATATTCCTCCATTAAAAAAAATATTCAAATATCTCATTAAATAATATTTCCACCATTAAATATTATAAAATTGTCATGAACAACCCAACCTATACACTTCATAATATTTCTACAATTAAATATTAAAAATTACTATGAACCCAACGCCACACAAAATGAAAAAATTATCATGAACCCAATGTGTACAAATATGTGTAAATAGGAGTAATTTTGTCTCTTACTAAATTATTCTCATATATTCTTATATTCAATATAATTCAACTAAATCTTTTTAAGCATATGCATCATCCTTCTTTAATTACGAACCAAACAAAATCATGCAATCATCATCATATTACATTACATTCTCTCCATTTCCATGAACCAAACGAGCCATATATAAATTTAGCATATTCTGATATTTACAATATATACATTTTCAAATATTTATTTCTTATTAATTTTGTTGTAAATGCAGAATTTTTTATTACTTTGTATTTAATTTGCACACAATTAATCCAATATTTTTCTGTTCTGGTTAACTTATGGTTCAGTCATGAATATTGAATATAAAAACTATAATAATAATAATATGAGATATATATTGAATATTATATCAATAATGTATATTATTGATATAATAATCAATATATCAATATCATATAATACTGAATGTCATCAATATCAATATGAGATATTAAAACTATAATACTGTATACTATTATCAACAGTTGTAATTTATTTCTCAAATTTCATGTATCATACATAATGAGAACCTGATCTGATCACTATATATAGTTGGTTAATCTATCTCATAAACAAAAAGGTGACATATTAAGCTTAAAGCTTACATGGTTATTTTGTGCGCAAGAGAGAGAGAGAGACCAAATTATATTGTGAAGGAACTAATTTTTTTACTGATAAATTAAGTAATTTTCTACTTATTATAGAATTTGTGCAAATTTAAAAATTTGTGGGAATTGATTGTTAAATGATGTGAAGATTTGAAATAATGATATAAAGTGAGTCAAAATTCAAGAAAATTCTATACATGAACCTTGTGTATTAGTGTTCTCACATTCTTCCCCTCTGTATTTATTTTCAGTCTATTCAATAAAAAGTAATTGGAGATGCATATAAACAATAAATCATACTTCATGATCTACAATATTTACTCCAAAGAATCTCAATTTAATAGGTGCTTGAGAAATGATTTTTAAAGAATTAAATTACGAGATGACAGAGTTCAATGTCACAGATTCATATGAATTTGGATCTTTTGACTTTGTAAAAATGACCGCATGTTGTACATTTGGCTAGAGATAGAAAGAAAGGAAAATAGAGTATAACTATTAGAGAAATATTCCATATAAAGTCAAGACTTCATGATTATAGAGGTTTCATTTTTAGTTTATACAAAACTATTAGATAAAAAGAAGAAAGATATTGGGCTTATGTATCATTAGGGGTTGTTTGGTTGAGCATGGACCCCAAAAAAAATAAAAGTTATAAAAAAAATAATAATAATAATTCATCTAGTGATGTTTCTTCCTTGTAGTGTTTGCTATAAGAAATATTTTTGTATAAATACATATATCAAAATTAAACATGACATAATTAAATCTTAAGCATGTGTGTGTGAACACGCACGCTTAATATTAGTATGTCATGTAATTGTATGGATCTTCATAATACTCTGATAGTAAACATATATTGGAGTTTTCACTAACTTTTAATTTAGGAAAAAAGACAAGGAAATACCATTTGATCTTCAAAATCACAAATAAGTCTTGTTTACTATAAGAGTATTGGTATTAACTACAAGAGTATAGTAATTAACTACTCAATTTAATAAGAAATCACTTATTTAGAATTTGGAAATTCAAATGATATTTTCTTATCTTTTTCCTTTAATTTATGCATCAAAATAAAGAAGAATTGAGTGTTATGTTCTATCTACTTTAACCAAGAGGTGGTAATTGAGGGTTTATTTTGCTTTAATTTGGCTGTCTTTTAGTGTTCCATCTGAATAAAATCCTCTTTGTAACTGAAACCATTTGGTTTTTGGTTTGCTAAAGTGATATTTGAGTGTACTTTGGTTTCCTCAATTTAATAGAGCTGAGAGTTCTTCTTCATTTTTTTCCCTCTATTTGTTATGTTATTTTTCTTTGATATTTTGCTTCTTTTTAGGTTTATTCTTAAAAGAATGATATAAAGTGAGTCAAAGTTCAAGGAAATTATATACATGAACCTTACATGTTATTGTTCTCACATTCTTCCCCTCTCTATTTGTTTTAGTTCTTATTTTCAGTCTAATCAATAAAAATTAATTGAAGATGCATGTAAACAATAAATCATACTAGCTACATGATCTATGAACTTACTCCATAGAATCTCAATTTAATGGGTGAATGAAATAATTAAAAATTTTAATTACGAGACGACAAAATGAAAAGTCAATATGTTCATCTGAATTTAGATCTTTTGACTTTGTAAAAACGACCATATATATGTTGTTCATTTGGCGGGAGATTGGGGGAAAAAAAACAGAAAGTATAATTGTTAGACACATGGCCCATATAAAGTCAAGACTTCATGACTATAGAGGTTCCATTTTTAGTTTATACAAAACTATTAGAAAAAAAATATAAAAATATTGGGTTTAGGTATCACTAGGGGTTGTTTGGTGGTGCATAAAACAAAAAAAATAAGCCATAAAAAAAAATAATCATCATCTACATTGTAGCACCTTGCTGACTTGAAAAAGAAAAAGGAAATGGGAATTTAAATGGTGAAATTGGGGTTTGATTATATTGTATATAATTATTTTGTTGTTTACTTTCATGTTCAAGGGAGTATTAGAAACCACTTTTATCCGGTTTGTCTCTCTATCTATTATATATAAACCAAACTTGCTTTTTCAAGTAGCAAAAGTCGATTACTCTTTTTTAGATGAAGAATTATAGTATTTTCAATTTTGGAATATATCTTTTTTAAAAAATAAAGGAATAATTTATTAATTAGTCTTATTATAATATACATAACATAAAATAATTACTTAACGATCCACTGCTCTCACTATAAAAAAAAAAAAAAAAAAAAAAAAAAAAAAAAAGCTCCTCACATCTCTAGTCATATCGGAAATCGATCATGCCAGTAATTAATATTAATATTCCTAACCTAAATTTTTTTCATGGAAATGAGGATTAGTCGTAGAATATTTCTTGTATATACGGCTAAGCAACAAATCAACGAAACACCGTGAGATGAAAAAATATTAAAAAATCTTAAGAGAAATTTCTTTGGTGTCTGCTACAACAAATGTTTCTCTTTTTTTTTTCTTATACAAAATTTTTACGAATGGGGGTTGGGTTCACCTATAATCCCCTTGCATAGCAAGATGTCCCTTCTCCTTAGGTGATATCAATGTTGGACAGGGCGAGCCGTCTATTACCTTCAGGCGTTTACCTAGGCACCCAGAAGTTAAGATGTCTCCCCCAACACCTTGACCAACTTTAAAATCGAACCCTCTCCCTTTAGTGAGAGTGTTCAACCCTTTGCCAATTGAGCCCAAGGACAAGCAGTGCTATAACAAATGTTTCTATATGTACATCTATTATATCAAAATTAAACGTGACAAACGTAAATTATAATTAGTATATGCTTAACACTATGTCATGCTTAATATGGATCTTCAAAATATGATACTACGTCCTGTCTTAATTTTAAGAGTTCATAAAGATGTTTGCCTTTGTCAAAAATATATATAAAAGATTTCAATCCATTTTATCTTATAAATTTATAATTTTTTTCTAAACCATATCTATTGATATTGATTGGATATATTAAAAGTTTTTTCATCAAGGAAATGATATGCAATGGAAGAGATCAATTAAAAGAATGCTTTAGAGAAATAACATGTTTTTTTTACAACTAATGTAACTAATTTTCTTAATATCTAAAAAATAAATTATCTAACTCTTATATATTAGAATTTAGAATATAGCTCCCACATTAATACAAAAATAAATGAAAAGTATATAGCCATGAGCAAGTCTTACCAAATGAGCTTAAATCCTGTTTAATAGAAAGACAACTTAAATATAAGCCTATATCAAGAATTTAACATAGAAGGCCTCCAAGACTTAAAAATCCAAGCCCAGACAAAAGAATAAAAATAAAAAAAGAATATATGACTTGGGACATCTGAGGCTTCAAAAAAATGTAAGCTCATTAAAAAAAAAAAAAAATCAGGAGAGAAAGAGAAGAATACAACAACAACAAAACCTTATCTCATTAGATGAGGTCGGTTACATGGATTAGACAATACCATTAACACATTGACCCAAATCAAAAATTAAATCTTGGGATAAATTGTAAACTTAGAGTTCTTGCTCATAATCTTATTAAGTATTTTCTTCAATCTTCTTCTACCCTTTTTTACTGGATTCCAAACAATTTGATCTGCAATTCTCACTAGCGCATTAATTGACCTCCTTTGTACATGTTTGAATAATCTCAAATGATTTTTTTCCATTTTTTCTTCAATAGGTGCCATTCCAACATTTCCTCATATAAGTTTATTATGAATCTTATCTTTCCCTATATAATTATACATTCAACTCAACATTTTCATCTCAGCTATCCCCACTATGTGATCATGTAACCCTTTAAAAACCCAATATTCACTACCATAAATCATTGGCAATCTAATAGCAATAAGATAAAATTTCCATTTTACTTTATCATGTACTTTTCGATTACAAATAACCCTAATAGCTTTTCTCTATTTAAATTATCCAACTTGAATTATATGATCAACATCTCCATCAATTTCACCCTTTTTTCTTGTAAATTTGATTACGAATATGTAAACTTTGTCACTTGTAGAATTTGTCACTTATAGAATGACTAATCTCTCATTTTAACCTTTAAGGGAGAGGAGGAAAAAGTTTTATAAGTTGGCTTCAAGAAAATTAAAGAAGGTGGGTTGTAAAATTTTAGTATAGAGAAGATGTAAAATTTAAAAAAAGTAAGAAAATTTAATTAAAAATTTTAACCCCACTTCTTTCATTTTTCTATCCAATTTTTTTTTAAAAAAATCTCCCCTCTACCCAGTTTCCCTTCCCTTCATGCATATAAGGACTAGTGTGTGTTAATTAACCCATGCAAAAAGAAGAACTAGTATGTGTTAATTTGCTGCTTTCACTGAGGGGAAGTGGTTTTTTTTTTTTTTTGGCAGACTTTTAGTGTTTATTTTGATTTTTTTTATTAAAAAAAATTACTTCATGGGGACGCTTCGTTTTTCTAGTTATTTTTATCGTTAATATTGTACTTTGAATTTCTCAATGGGGAATTCATCTTTAGTTTTTTTCACTTATTTATTATGTTATTTTTCACTGACATTTTTTTTTTATTGTTTTTAAGTTTGTCCTTGATTTTCTTACTTTTCTTTTGTCATCTTCTTACTGTTCCCACAGCTCATCATTTGACAAATATATCGATTAAGATGCGTTATTAATATTCTATCAAAGTTTAGAAAAAAAATATTAAAATAATGTTTCCAATATAAACTTACCAGTTAAACCCTTTATCACCTCAACCAATAGCTTGTTGGTATATTAAATTTTTTATTTTATTCAAATAAAAATAGAAACAAAGTTGAATTTTATATTTAAATTTGCCTAACTGCTTTTTTTTTAAACCGAGAATTTACTTGACTGTTTAGAATACATCCAATTGACAGTAAGAACTTAAATATAAATGTGAGGTTCAACTTTTTGATGGAAATATTGGGATATTCATGCATCATGTTGATATTCAATAAAATTTATTTTGCTCTAAACCAAAAATCTCAATCTATTTTATCGGTAAGAAAAATGTATTTCATCTTTTAAATTCATAATTTTTTCATACTATCTTTATTAATTGTATATATTAAAGGAGGTTTTCATCAATAGGATTAATGACTAAAAAGGGTATTTTAGGAAAACCAACACACATTTATTCCAAAAAAAAAACTTAAATACTTAATTTAATATTTATAAATTAATTGTTAAATTCCAAAAAAAAAACCTAACTTCAGTAATTAATTTAATATTTATAAATTAATTGCTAAATTCCTATATTTAAAATACGAGGAAGTAACTAGTATGGGAGAGAGGATAGGCCCACACTCACACAAAATGCTTCAATTGTCCCTATTTATCAAAATATTTTATTGGGTTGCATCCAATAAGCTAAGGGCTTGTTTGGAATTGAGATAAAAACATTTAAAAACAACTTTTAAATTGTGATTTACACTTAAATAAGTGGGTTGGAAAAATTGTCTAAAAACTTAGGTAAATGTCCTCATCATAACTGGCTTTATCAAGCACTTAGCAAACTATTTCTTTTATTTTTGGGTTAAGGAGCAATTTAGTCAATAAACTATTACTTCAGGAGTGTCAAACACAAATAACTTTCAAGTGAACCAAAAATACCAAAAAACTTTAAAAAAATGTACAATCAGCACAATCCCATTACAAAAGGATAACATTCATTATCTAAGGTGCAAATTGGCCAATGAACTTTTATTTCAGAAGCACCCAACACAAAAAAAAAAAAAATTACTCTAGGAGCGCAGTACAAAAAAATTCATGTGCAATCCACCCAAAATCCAACTGTTGTAAATTCTTGTCCGGACCCCAACCATGTGGATTGGGGTTAGAAAGAGTGAATGCAGCCAAAAAATCACAAATTATATTAATTATCTTATATTAATTATTATTATCAGTTATCTTATGCAATTATAATATTGTATTATTTACTCTTTAATTTTTTTTTTGTTTAATTCTATTCAATCTTTTAAAAGTATCACATATATACATGTGTATAAATATGCGTAAAAATTGATATATGGATGATGAGATTTTTTAGTTATTGATATAAGTGCGTATAATATGAATAATTTTTTAGTTTTATTTATTATCAATTTAGAATAGTTAATGTGATGGGATCTTTCGGTTGCCCAAAAAAATTTAGAAGCCTTTGTCCCATTCTTAAAAGTAATGCTCCTAGAATACTTACTTAACCGACAATAAGATTTGAATCCATAGTATATTAATCTTATCAAATG
Source organism: Acacia confusa (assembly GCA_037074495.1). NCBI lineage: Eukaryota > Viridiplantae > Streptophyta > Magnoliopsida > Fabales > Fabaceae > Acacia > Acacia confusa. The sequence continues at coordinate 4,686,516 of CM073504.1, read as the reverse complement.
TATATCACTTTTCATCGGCAAAAATATTATATTTATACACATAAATATAAATGAATTCGATCACTTTATCAGTAGAGACAAGAAAGAAGAACATAGCCAAATAAATAAAGGTGGCCTATAAATTATGTGATATTTTTACACACGTAAACATCAATTTTTATGCATATTATATGCACATAAATATGTAATATTTCTAAAAGATTGAAAAGAATTACAACAATAAAAATTTTATTTAAAGACTAAATATAGAGTCAATAATTGCATAAGATAACTGATAATAATAATTAATATAATTGTGATTTTTTTGTTGCATTCACTCTTTCTAACCCCAATGCACATGATTGGGGGTCCAGGCAAGGATTTATAACAGTCGGATTTTGGGTGGATTGTACCTAGATTTTTTTGTGCTAAGCGCTACTAGAGTAAAACCTTTTTGTATTGGACGTTCCTGAAGTAAAAGTTTGTTGGCCAATCTACACCTTAGATAACAAACATTATTTTTTTCTCACAAACGTCATCTTTTTTTAACTGCGTTGTGCTAACTGCACGTTTTTAAAAGTTTTTTAGTATTTTTGTCCACTCAAAAATTATTTATGTTAAACACTCCTGAAGTAATAGTTTATTGGCCAAATTGCTCCTTAACCTTTTTTTTAAAAAAATTAAAAGTTGTAGCAGGCAGAATTAAACCTATGATCGAGCATTATCAAAGGCAAACTAGTAACCATTGTGCCACAATGACATTGGCTACTTAACATTGCAAATGCATGGTGAAAATTCAAGGCAAGACACAGCAATTAAAGCAATATTTTACCAGATCACAGGCAAGGGCATGAGCATAGTCTTGGGCTCACCACAAAGAAGGCCCTCATCAGTCTTGGGCTCACCACAAAGAAGGCCCTCATCTTTTGTTTATGTTGCTATTTTAGAATAATAACACCATCTCCTGATAAGAATGCGAGAAAAATCTTAAGTGGTTAAATCAGTAATTTTTTTTTTTACCGGAATCGGTAATATTGATCTCAAGAAAATACTGGGTATAACAGAAGATTACCCATGCCTGGAGCATATTGTGAAAATTAGAAGGGTAAAAACTAAGATGTTAAAAAAAAAAATTGTTTCACACAAGACACCTAAGTTCAGTCCTCATATTCTGTTTCTTCATCATCATCCTCAGTGTTTACTGCATACCTCCAACCATCTTCAACATTGTCCCGATCCTCCTCTGTTTCTTCGCTGTCTTCTTCCTGGTAGCTTTCTTCTTTCACTGGCCAAGGTTTTTTGTTGATTACCTTCATAGGGGTCACTGAAGAGGGTGTTGCTGTTGCTTTGCCTCGAGCAATTTTTCGTGGAGGCAACTTCAAGCTTGGTTTGGGCTTACTCTGCTTCAGAATTCTACCATTTGATCGTTTCCCGCCATAGGCATCTGGATCGATAGCTTCATCCACTTCATTGTCAGCATTGTTATTATTAGCCTGAGCATTCTCTGCAACATTTTCATCACCATGCCCAGGATGCTCCCTCTTCAAATGGAGATTAAGTTTATATTCATGGATATAGGCCTTTTCACACCCTTCGTAAGGACAAACAAAGGGACGATCAGAGGATGTAGAAGGTTTTGTGGCTTTTGTCGGCTTCTCTGACTGTGGAGTATTATACTTTGTCCCATTCGGATCCATAGAACCATTCTGTAAGAACAAAAATGAAAATTTAATTATTCTTATGCTTAACTTCACCCCAACTGGAGCATCAAAGATTTTAGATATCCACATCTTGTAGTAGTAACGATCATGGATATTGGATAGAGACTAAACCGGTTTGACGCATACTAGTATAATGCAAAGAAACAGAAATGAAATTATTACTAAAAATAGAATAAAAAGCGATTTTGAATATAACAAATAAATGTGGGTCCCTACTCCCTACTACTATAATGTAATAAGCAGATGAAAATAGATGGCTAATGATTCAAGCACATAATGAACCGTGTGCCCCATTGTCATTGAATCCCACACCCATACAGTTCCCCAAAGTAAATTAAAATTGGATATTTTTTGTTCATATTATGACATATCTACCTAAATCTATCTTGCAAAAAAAAAAAAAAAAAAAGCTAACAGGAAAAAAGGCCTTAAATGCCAACTATACAATCCAAGGTTGTGTTTATTCAAAAATTGTGGCTTTCTACTATCACGTTGACTTCAGACCCAAGCAGATAAACTGTGCAAGTAACCATTGATAACGGAAAAATGCAATCCACTTATAAAGGTATCAATTCTAGGATACGCACAAATCAAGCATACCTGTGTCGTGTTAATAACTAGACAGAAGAAAAGAAAAGAAAACTAGATGTGCAACTACTAGCATAAAATATTGTTATAGATTAAGTGGTCAAGGAATAACAGTAGTAAGACTTTGCCCAACCTTTTCATGGTGTGCTGCAATGTGGTTCTTAAGCTTGTATTCGTGAGCGTATCTCTTTCCACAATCTGGATATTTGCAGACATGGTAGTTATCTTGTGAATGTGTTTTCATGTGAGACTTTAGGTTAAAATCGAGGGAGAAGGCCTGCAAATACACATTGTTACAAGAACATATATTCACATAAAGGCGCTATCTGAAGCAAATGTAATATTGGAGCTCATCACAGACTAATACAGACTTACAGAGAATATAAATCTTGGGAATTTTCATAAAACGATTTGAACTGTAGATCACGCAATACTTTTAGATATATTTAAAATAAATAAATAAATGCACTCAGCCAAAATATTGTGAACCATAATTCAACTTCATGTCAAACCATAAAAGGAATAGCAAAATGTTGTGAACCAAAAATACACACTGCTAGTGAACCAAAAAGTTGTGAGCCATTAAATAGAGCCGCTATTTCACATTTCACAGAAGGAAATAGCAAGCACCAAACTAACATCACAGATACATATAAGAAGGCAGTAGAGATCAAGTAACAGAACAATTGACAATTGACACCAGCTCAGGAAAGACTATCCTTAGAAGAAACAAGAATAGACTATTACAATGGATAGATTTATTACCTTACCACAGCCTTCAATGGGACACACATGAGCCTTTTCCCCAGTATGGCTGAGATTATGTCTTCTCAGCTTCGAAAGTTCCAGAAATTTCTGCAGCAGAAAATGAATATTTTTAATACTGCCAAATGTACATCTGACAGTCCAAATATAGCTTAAAACACAGAGACATAATGGTCTATTCAGAGTTTGTTAAATACAAGATATAACTTTATTGTAGGTTTGGAGCACTTGAAATAAAAAGAGAGAATGCCACCTTCCCACAACCCTCATGATCACAAACAAATTGCTTCTCTCCACGGATGTGAGAATGCCTTTTCAAAGCACCAGCATCTATAAAAGTTTTCCCACAGCCTTCATAGCTACAGAGAAAAAGTACTTCAGTAGTTGGCTCAGGCACAGATGGTTCTTTTTCCTTGTCCTTCAAGGACTTCAAGGAATCCTCTAAAAAAGAGAGAGACTATTTCAGAACATTTAATAAAAGAACAATCAAATGTGAGAAATTCATAAACATGAAATCCAGGAATACATTGAGATTTTTTAGATGCAAGACATGTTGAGACTTAATATATCAAATATTATATAACAAAATTCTTTGGCCATTAGAGCAAAATAGGACCAAGAGTAAGCTTGCTATGTAGAACAAGTACAAACCTCTTACCCATCTGAAAAGCATGCACTTCCCACCAGTGGCCACATCATCCTGGAGAACCCTGGCAGGCGGGTACCTCAGTATTAGCACACTAGACAAACTTAAGTGGCAATAAAGAACTTAAGGGAAATTAAAAACACTAAAGCAATGCGGCGAAAAAAATAATGCAGCCAGACAGTACAAAAATCACAAAAGAAAAAAAAAAGTCAAATCTCTTTTTTCCCCTCCTGTGCCTTCACTGGCGGCTTGTAAATGAAAATAAGGTCACTAAATAAAAAGTTGTAGAACAGTTTAAATGATCTTTGCATAATTTTCCTACTACCTGAAACCACTACTTAGTTTTCATCAAATCATATGAAGTTTGGCAAAAAGAACTCATAACTTGTCTCTTTGATGAAATATTAAACGTCAAGTCGAAACTATAATTTGTCCCAAACAAGTAATTCATTTTAGTTATCTCCAAGGGTGGATCACTTTTGCCATCTACCAAGATGGCAGTAAATCCAATCGGTTTCTCTAACACAACTACTTATGAAGCAGAATAGCATAGCATAGGGCATAAACTGATCGACGATGGCAGGTATAAACTGTATACTGACACAATTTCTGGGATCAAAAGCAAAAAAAAAAAAATCAGCAAGAAAAAAATGCCCAGTTCCTTCTCCAATATCCAATTCCAATCCTAGTTTTAGGTGACCTAATAACTTAAGAAAAATTTCAGTTGAGCCCATGAATTATCACATTGTTTCATCACCTTTGAAGTCGAGTTAAAGGTGGAAGCTAGATATGCACATTGGAAAAAAAAAAACACAACCAAAAATGGAAAAAATAAGATGACATTTTATCACGAGATTCAAACTTCGAACCCTAAAACAAAACGCTACGTTAATTGGCGAAGAATTTGAACAGCACAAAACGTACAAAACAATTCGCCAAAATAAATGTATGTTACCATTCTTTAACCCATTTAGCGGCAGGAGTCTTAGACTTGATGACGCAGTGCCGGTCGAAGAGAGAGTGATTGAACTGTGTCTCCATCCCTCTCACTCTCCTCCTCTCTTCAAACTATTGCTGCGAATATACAGTAATCAAATCTCCGAAGAATAACTTTAGGGTTAGGGTAAGGTGAGAATTTAGAAGGAGCGGACGGACAGAGGGAAAAGTATCGACTGAGAGAAAAACCGACGATGGAAAAAGCTTGAGTATCCATGGCCATGGGCGCCCTTCTGATCTTTGATTCTACGGAACCGGACCGGACACGGTTTGCACTTCAGTATTTCTAAAATATATCAACATAGATATTCTTATTACCTTTTTTATCTTACTACTATTTTATTATTATTTTTTTACTATTATATCTATTATTTGATTCAACGGGTCCTGATTTACCTATTTAAAACATTCTTCCTTCTTTCCCTTTCATCCTCTTAATCCAGTGCATCACTGCCGGAAAGATCAACCATCCCGCCGCTCCTCCGCGCCCCTCTTCCTCATTAATTTCGTCACATATTGATGTCATCGACTTTGGCAGATGAACAAGACAATTTGCTGGAAACAACTATATGTCAGTTTCAATATTTAAGAAATATAATTTCCCGTGATCCAACCGAAATAGATCAAATCGGATAAAAAATCACCTACTGAAATTAGCATTCAATTCCCCGCACCGCATAAATATGAGAATTTACGGAAGATGATCTAGGAAGTCAAAGGAAAAATGAAAAAAAGAACCAGGAAAATGTTGATGGCCACCGCCGGCCGCTGCCAGCAACCAGCGGCGACCTCCGAAGACCTCCTCCGACGGCCTCCCCTTAGTTTTAAATAATTTTTTTAAAAAAACTGAAATAACTCCTCCCCTGCCGGTGGGTCCCACCACCAGCCACACCACCATTGGTAGCCGCCCTCCCCACCACCAGCTCTGGCGACCATCGCTGGCAGCATATTTTAGTTTATATATTTTTTTAATTATTTGAAACTAAGGGGAGGCTGCCAAAGGTGGTCATCGGAGCCGACAGTGGGGAGGGCAGCCGTTGGCAATAGTGTAGCCGGTGGTGGGGCCCACCAGTAAAGGAGGAGTTATTTTAGTTTTTTTTTTAATTATTTAAAACTAAGAGGAGGTAGTTGGAGGTGGCCGCTGGTCGTCGGCGGTGGGGAGGGCAGCCGATGGGGGTGGTGTGGCCCACCGGCGAGGGAGGGGTCATTTTAGGTTTTTTAATTTTTTTTAATTATTAAAAACTAAGGGTAAAAGGGTAATTTCACCATGGTTACTATTCACTCCATCCAAGTTAACGATCAACGTTTTGTCAACTAACGGCCCGTGTGACTTTTGCTCTTAAAATGTAACCACGTGTGTATTTTTAGTCTAGAAAAATGCACGTGGTGCTAGGCACTCCTAGGGGAAAAGTCCATGTGTAAAATTGCTCCTTCACCCAAAAATAAATTACAAATTTTGACTTATATTGCTCCAAATTTTGGAACCTTATTTATAAATAAATTGTTATAAAACTGATAAAAATAATAAGAAGAAGAGCAGAGGTTCTAGAGAGATAAAGTAGAGAGATAGATTCTCATTTCATTCAATAAATGAACAGTTACAGAAAACCTCTATTTATAGAAGAAAAATGGGACTTTAGTGTAATTTCTACCTCTGGGTCATTTGGTGTAGTTTTCCCCAAAAACCTAAACTATTAACTCACGGATTTCCTTCCCGTGAGTGATTGTATAATTGTGTGCGGGTCCCACCAAATAGTAAATCACTATGCGTGGTACTATGCAAATAGTAAATCACTATGCGTGGGTCCCATATCATCTTTTAATATTTGGAAACCGGGAGTCAATGGACATCCACATAATAAGTATATTCATAACACTCCCCCTTGGATGTCCATTTATGAATGTGCCTCGTTAAAAACTTTAACTAGGAAAAACCCAGTGGGATAAAAACCTAGCCAAAGAAAAGAGTACATCATCCATTGATACACTTTCTAGTGCTGCCTCATTAAAAACCTTTCTAGGAAAAACCCAGTGGGATAAAACCCAGATAAGGGAAAAAGAGTACAGCGTGTATCGTCTCCCCCTCTTGATTACATCAGTGTTGCTCCCCCTGATGACTATATTGTTTCAATGTCTTTCTGAGCATATTATACTTTCTGTCATCAAATATTCTGTTAGAAACGCCCAATTTGATTGTTCATTATATACCTGCAAGATCTAAATCTGTCAAGTAAAGTCATAATAATCTTTTCATAAATATATATGTGCATATAGAAATTCAATAAATGTTTATTCAGATAATGATGCTATATGCACTATCATCTTGAGTCCTTTTGGGACATATGTGTTTCTGGCGCCTTATGTGCTTCTAGCACATACAAATATATTGTGGCTCATGATCCTCATTATCATTCATTGCAGCATATGCTATCATAGATATTATTAACGTCGACTTCATTTTCAGTTCCATCGGATTTCATTCATAATTTATTGAGATCTCATTATATTCACATATATTAGGTACCTAGGTCTCTCTTGGACCACAATACACTTTTCTTGTAATATCTCTTCTGGAGATAACATCTCATCAAAAGATAACTCTTCTGGAGCTTTACTTAATTATCCTCGACTTAATCATCTATATTTTATAGCTCCTTTTCTCTTTTGAGGATTTTTATCTTTTAAAACCGATGGACCTGCAACGCTTCAGGAGTGCTTTATAACAATTCATATAGGAGCATTTGCAGTTGGGATATGTGACTTTGTCACTTTCTTTAGGTCAGTAAATGCTTCTGGCATTCGATTAACTAAACTCTGAAATTGAATTATCATTTTGAACTTTTAGTGCACAATTCCTTGTACGATGATCAATATGAGCCAATGATAATTCATTCTAGTAAATCTTTACCCAATCTGCTTATTTTTCTCCCCCTCATCAAATCATCAATTTTCTTTGTATATCCATCTATGTGCATTGTAATAGATTAATAATAATTACACATTTAAAACATTTCAAGATGGAATTAATCTGGCTCCTGACCAAAAGCCAATTATACGGGAAGAATTCTGTTGGCTTATATAATTGCTGCAAATATACACAACATATAAATTTTGTTCTCATAATCATTGATCTATCCATTCATGGATACTTTAATACATTATTTTTGGATCATTCAATCTGGAAATTGCGCGCATAATATATTGCAAACTTCTGGTTGCAAACATCACTGCTAACTTTGCAAATTTATAATCTCATATGTAAACTTTCAATTTGATATATTTCCAGAGATCCATTTCCAATAATTAATTCTATCTGAGAACATGCAGCACATAATATATGACTCGGATGATCAAACAAGTCATGCCAACATTTCATATGATTTATCATCAAATCTAATATTCATTTTGGGGGAATCAACATAGAAACATTCACAAAGAATTATCACATAAATATTCACACTTGATATATATCATTATCATTCTCCCCCTCAAGTGTGAGACCTTAAAAATTAATTTATGGAATTTCCATACAATATTCCATGATAATAGCATATATGATATCTATTTCATTAAAATTCCACAGATTTCTAAATGCATTATCAATGCATAATTTTGTTACTTCTGGTAACAAAATTTCCATTTTCCAGAATCAACAAACAAATATATATTAAATACAAAATCATCAGGTGTATAATTGCAGATTCACGAGCGCAATACTGTGTAATCACAGGCGCATCACTGTGGAATCACAGGCGCGACAACTCAGATTGTCGTATACATATAAAGTCAAAAAGATTCCAGGCTCGTGCTTTATAGGGAGCAAATCTGTAGAGATTTAACAGGACTACGCAAATCTGCAGAGATTCAATAGGATTTAATTCAACTATAAATAGAGGAAGGCAAACGAACATGCCTCACAAACACTCAAGCATCTGATAATATCAACTACCAGATACTCACACATATTTCTCTAAATTCTATTGCCATGGCAGGACCAAGCAGTTTTATCCCAGTTTCTGATACATCCGAAACAGCATTACTTGATGCTTTGTTGTATGATGATCAGCATAACATGTCATTTACTTCTTTGTTATCTCCTAATCCCTTTGAAATGTTTATTCCTCCTTCTACTATTCCTCCTTCTGCTTCAAATGTACCTACTTCTCCCCCTAGAACAAGTGTTCTTCCTCAATCTACAAGGATTGAAGGTACAACTGAAGCAGGTTCATCAAGGAGGCCTGTTAAGAGGTGTAGAACTATGGCAGAACTAATGGAGTCTACCAATCCAGTTCAGCCAATAGTGTCGGCAGTTAACCAACCAGCATTCACTAGCCAGCAATCTATCATCAGTTTGCCAGCAACAACCAGCCCGACAACAACAATCAGCCAACCAACAACCACTAGCCAGCCAGCAACAATTAGCCAGCCAACAGCTACAAGCCAATTAGCAACTACTAGCTTATTGGAATGTAGTTGCTGTCATGTTTTACGGGAAATTATTCATACCAACGGACTTCAGTACCATAAACTTGAAGTTCACGGAAGAAGAACAGGTATGATTACCCATGCTGTTTTATTTGAAAAAGTACAGGATAAATCTTATAATACTGACAGGCTTCCAATGTTTGATTTCACAAAGAAAAATTTTGAAGAAATCAAACAATTTCTGACACAGTATTGTATAGATTTACAAGCATCAGGATATATCTTGATGCGTGATCCTGTATTAGCCTATCATGAGGTTCTCTGTGTTGGTTCGGAATGGGCTATAAATCCAAATGACCTCCATGGAAGTTCATTTCAAACCAATATTGAACACTCATTAGGCAAAGGAAAACAACCTGCAGTAAGTATACCCTATGATACTTCATCCCTTAACCAGGGTGAATTATATAGGTTATCTATGGAGCAAAGAGAAAGAATAAAGAAAACAACGCTCCATGATTTAAGAAATTATTTTCACTTAACCCTTGATGAAGCGAGTAAACAATTAAATATGTCTACTCACACCATACAAAAAATCTATCAAAAAGGAGGGTTAACTGAGTGGCCACACAAGAAGCTCAAGAAACTTATGACGCAAATCTCGATATTACGAAGAGCTTTGCCTCATCTGGATCCCATCTCAAGAGAAGCAAAAGAAGAAGACATTAAATATCTTCAGAATGAGATGATTAAAGTTTGTAATGATGTTGAGCCACTCGCAATTAAACTTTGTTGAAATAATATTTCCTTTTGCTTAATTATTTTGTTTATGAATATTCTTTTCTCGTATTTATAAAAATTGTTATAATCATAGAAATCACATAACAACTATAATAATATATTTGCTTCATTCACTTCTGGGAATGAAGTTGGATAAAAATTCATGATCCATAACTCACTGATTTGTTTGATCATGGCAAGAAATTAATCCACAATATTGCTACTACAATAGCAAATTGAATATATTTATTTATAATATCAATCATGATCATACAATCCCTTGTCTCATAATTTAAGGGAATATTTAATGCCAAATATACAATTTTGAGGCCTTTATACAACTGATAACATACAAAATTTATGGATCAAATATTGTTTCATAATTTGTCTCTTGTTATCAGGCTAACTTGCCTCTTGGCTTCAGGCAATCTTGCCTATGAAATTAAGGCTATCTTGCCTCTTAGGCTCAAGCCAATTTATGCCTCATCTCTCAAGCCAATCTATGCCTCATATCTCTATGGCATTTTGATCTCATAATAATATATATGATCTTTTAACAGTTTATCTTCAAGATAAATAAAATATAAGCATAATAAAATAAATAGATGGAACCCACTAATAGTGTGGTTGCCATAAATAATAAGAAGGGAGAGGGATATATATATATATAGCAATAAATAAATAAAATAAAATAAATGACTGGAAATAAACATGCTAGATTAATAAAAAGAAGATGAGATAGGAATGGTAGTAAACTCACAGCGAGACCTATCTCATCCAAAGATAAGAAAGAAGATGCATATGCAAATGTAAATATATATATATATATATATATATATATATATATATATATATATATATAATATAAAACGGTAAAATAAAAAGGGAAGGGGATTTAAAGCAGTAAATAAATAATAAATAAATGGAGTCCACTATACAAGTGTTACCACCATGAAAAATAAAGCAGTAAATAATAAATGGTGCCCACTATACTAGTGTTGCTACCATGAAAGATAAATAAAGCAGTAAAGAATTAAAATAAAATAAATGGGGCCCACAAAATGTCACCACCATAAAAGATAAATAAACTCTAAATAAAATAAATAAATAGAGCCCACTAATAGAGACTAGTGTGCCTCCATGAAGAATAAATAAATGTAAAATAAAATAAATAAATGGAGCTCACTAATAAATAATGTTGCCGCCATAAAAAATAAATAAATGTTAAAATAAATAAATAGAACCCACTAGTAAATATACTAATGTGCTATCATAAAAGATAAATAAATGTTAGTAACAATAAAATAAATGTTAGTGACATAAAACTAAATATTAGTAAAGTCAGTATGGAGCTTAGTATAGCCACCATGAGATAAATAAATAAAGCAGTAAGTAAAGAATTACAAATGGAGCTTAATGACGCCACCATGAAATAAATGAATAGGAAGTGGGAAGAATATATAAACATAAATAAATTACTGTAAATAATAAAATATAAATTTACCGTGAATAGTAAAATTACTATTCACTATAAATAGTGAATAAAGTAAAATTACAGAAAGATTAATCTAGACTTCCATGTAGGAGTCAAATGAATAAAATGTAAAAATTACTGAAAAATGGGTAAATTTACTGTGAATAGTAAATTACTATTTACCGTAGTAAAATAGTAAATAATCTCAAATCTTAACCATGGAACCCGATGTTAAAATAATCGGTAAGAATAGATATTTAATTCCATATAATGGTTAAGATCATCCCAGATAAATAAAATGGAAATATGAAATAGATGGTGAGAAAATCTTACCTTGGTAGAGTCTTCGTGCTGATAACGTGTTATAAAACTGATAAAAATAATAAGAAGAAGAGCAGAGGTTCTAGAGAGATAAAGTAGAGAGATAGATTCTCATTTCATTCAATAAATGAACAGTTACAGAAAACCTCTATTTATAGAAGAAAAATGGGACTTTAGTGTAATTTCTACCTCTGGGTCATTTGGTGTAGTTTTCCCCAAAAACCTAAACTGTTCACTCACGGATTTCCTTCCCGTGAGTGATTGTATAATTGTGTGCGGGTCCCACCAAATAGTAAATCACTATGCGTGGTACTATGCAAATAGTAAATCACTATGCGTGGGTCCCATATCATCTTTTAATATTTGGAAACCGGGAGTCAATGGACATCCACATAATAAGTATATTCATAACATAAATCAGGTATTTAAGATTTTTGGAATATTCCATACAGCCATTAATAATACCGTTCTGTGTTTATATTCATTCATAATTAAAGTGTGTTTTATCTATATAAATTAAAGAGACATCAAAATTTAGAATTATTATTTTTTACCAAAAACATAATATATACTAGGGATTTAGTTTAGATTCACTAATCAGTAAATGTATTATCAAATCAAAAAAATGTAAAAGATTTAGATGAAGGGGTGAAAAAAGACATGAGAGAATTGTAGAAATGAAGAGTGAAGGAGAACTCTCATTTATATAGTATTTTCATATACTTTTTTTTTCACAAAATTTTTATATACATTCAATCCTTTGTGTTAATCCTTTGTGTTAAGCTCCTATATATAACCCTCTAATCCTCCCAAGAGTTATAATGTCATACATATAAAAATTAACGTACATTATGATGGAGTTATAATGTCATAAACATATAAAAACTAATTTACAACATAAATTTTGATGACATTGATTATAATTTTTATTTACCTAAATGTAAAATCTTAATCTATTTTATCTTTTAAATTCATAATAATTTTTTTCATATCATTCTTATCGATTGCATATATTAAGTGAGTTTTTCAACAATGCGATTAATGATTAACAAGAGTATTTCAGCAAAATCCATATCAATTTGTTCCAATAAAACAAACTTAAGAAATTTTTTAATATTTGTAAATTAATGATTAAACTCTATAATTAGAATAGGAGGAAGTAACTAGTATGGGAGAGAAAATATATAGCCAATAAAAACTACTTTCTTAGTCACTATCTATCAAAATATTTCATATTTCATTGGATTGCATCCAATAAACTGAACTTGTTTGAAAAAAAAACCATTAAAACTTAAAAAATAAATTTTCAATAATGATTTACATGTATGATATAAAATAATTATACCAGAGAAATCAATTTTAAATAGTTAAATCAGTAATATTGATCTCAAGAAAATGCACCCATATTACAAAGTCCAAAATTTAAGGATATCCGTCACAGCAAAGAAATAGGAAGCTTTAGATAGAATTACTCTTGGCATCCATCAACCCCAGAACATGATAAATTAGAAAGTGGCGTGAAACAGAGTCAAGAAAAAACAAATTTTTAAAAATCCAGTTATAAAATTAAACTAGACAACAATTCTGGTATCAAAATGAAAACTATATATATATAACACTGCTCCAAAAATCTACCGGGTATAACAATAGATTACCCATGCCCGTAGCAAATATTGAAACTTGGGGGGTAAAAATGAAAATGAAAAGAAAAAATTGTTTCATCATACACACTAAGTTCAGTCTTCATATTCTGTTTCTTCATCATCATCCTCATTGTTTCCTCCGTATCTCCAACCATCTTCAACGTTGTCCCGATCCTCCTCTGTTTCTTCACTGTCTTCTTCCTCGTAGTTTTCTTCTTTCACTGGCCAAGGCTTCTTGTTGATCACCTTCATAGGGGTCACAGAAGAGGGTGTTGCCGTTGCTTTGCGCCGAGCAATTTTCGATGGAGGCAACTTCAAGTTTGGTTTGGGCTTACTCGGCTTCTGAATTCTACCATTTGATCTTTTCCCACCATAGGCATCTGCATCGCTTGCTTCATCCATTTCATTGTCAGCGTTGTTGTTGTTAGCCTGAGCATTCTCAGCAACATTTTCATCACCATGCCCAGGATGCTCTCTCTTCAAATGGAGTTTAAGTTTATATTCATGGATATAGGCCTTTTCACACCCTTCATAAGGACAAACAAAAGGACGATCAGACGATGCAGAAGCATAAGCACTCCCAGAAGGTTTTGTAGCTTTGGTTGGCTTCTCTGAAGGCGGAGTATTATACTTCATCCCATACAGGTCCACTGATCCATTCTGTGAGAACAAAAATGAGAATTTAGTTGAACTGAAGCGTCTTGTATAAGTCAATGTTTCTACATGCTTAACTTCACCCACAACTGAAGCCGTCAAAGTTTGACACGCGGAATGTGTAACGAAGAGAAATAGAATAAAAGGTGATTTTCAATATAGCAAATAAGTGTGGGTCTCAACTCCCTACTATTATAATGTAATAAACAAATGAAAATAGATGGTTAATGATTGCAAGGTGTGTGTGAGAGAGAGAAGCTCAATGACGCCAACAAGGCATTAGGATACTCTAAACCCTGGCAGTCAGGCCAGAGGAAAGATTACTTATTGAAGGCACCCAGGCAGAACGAACCCATAATGTAGGCAATGACTCGGGCCAATGTGGGCAACAAATTTAGAACACAGTCCCATTATCATTTAATCCCCACAATCCATACACGTCCCCAAAGTAAATTAAAAGTGGATATGTTTTGTTCATATTATGACCCGTCTACCTAAATCTATCCTGCAAAAAAGGGGGAAAAAGAAACTAACAGGAAAAAAGACCTTAAATGTCAACTATTATCTTTTTAATAGACTTGAGCTCGTCTATTTATTCATGCACCAGACCCAAGCAGATAAATCATGTGAGTGACCATTGGTAACGGCATAATGCCATCCACTTATAAAGGTATCGATTCTAGGATCCACACAAATTGAGCGTACTTGTGTCATGTTAATAACTACACAGATAAAAAGAAAAGTGATCAAGGAATAATAGTAGTAAGACAATGCCCAACCTTTTCATGGTGTGCTGCAATGTGATTCTTAAGCTTGTATTCATGAGCGTATCTCTTTCCACAGTCTGGGTATTTGCAGACATGGTAGTTCTCTTGTGAATGTGTTTTCATGTGAGACTTTAGGTTGAAATCGAGGGAGAAGGCCTGCAAATACAAATTGTTACAAGAACATACATTCACATATGGGAATATTCATTAAACGATAATCTATCTAATCACAAGATTTGAACTGTAGATCGTGCAACACTTGTATATATATTTTAAAAAATAAATAAATGCACATATTGTGAACCATAAATCAACTTCATGTAAAAGCCATGAAGGTAATAGCAAAATATTGTCAACCAGAACGACACACTGTCAAAATATTGCAAACTAAAATATTGCGGGCCATTGAATAGAACAGCTATTTCACATTTCACAGAAGGGAATAGCAAGCGCCAAAAGCAGGCACTAGAGATCAAGAAACAGAAAAATTGAAACCGGCTCAGGAAAGAATATCCTTAGAAGAAATAAGAAAAGACTATTTCAATGGATAGATTTATTACCTTGCCACAGCCTTCAATGGGACACACATAAGCCCTTTCCCCAGTATGGATGAGATTATGTCTTTTCAGCTTTGAACTATCCAGAAATTTCTGCAATACAAAATGAATATTTTTAATACTTCCAAATGTAGATCTGACAATATGAAATACGGATAAAAATTCAAATATACAAACAGTGAAAACAATAACATGCCATAATAGCTTATACCACAAAGACATAATGGTCTAGTCAGAATTTGTTAAGAAACAACATATAAACTTAGTGTAGGTTTGGGAGCAATTAAAATAAAAGGCCACCTTTCCACAGCCCTCATAAGTACAAACAAATTGCCTTTCTCCATGAATGTGAGAATGTTTTCTCAAAGCACCAGCATCTATAAAAGTTTTCCCACAGCCTTCATAGCTACATAGAAAAAGTACTTCAGTCGTTGGCTCAGGTTCTGGCTCAGGCATAGATGGTTCTTTATCCTTGTCCTTCAAGGACTTTAAGGAATCCTCTAAGAAAAATCAAACAAATAGACTATCTCAGAACATTTAATAAGACAACAATCACATGTCGGAAACTCATAAGCATGGAATCAAGGAAATTCTTCTAAATGGGATCAGGAGTAAGCTTTCAAGGTAGAAAGAGCACAAACCTCTTACCCATCTGAAAAGTGAGCACTTCCCACCCGTGGCCACAACATCTTGAGGAACCCTGACAGGCAGGTATATTTTTGTCAGTATTAGCATACTAGACAAACTTAATGGAAATAAAAAACTTAAGGGAAATTAAAAACACTGAAGCATTGTGAACTAGATCAAGGAACTTAGTTTTCATCAAATGATATGAAGTTTAGCCAAAAAATGATAACCTGTCTCTTTGGTGAAATATCCTACGTCAATTGTCAGAACTATATTTTGTTCGAATAAGCTGATTAACTTCTCCACTAATAAAGCTTACCTAATTCAGTATTTCAGCTATCTCCAAGACTTATGCCATCTACAAACATGCAGTGTTTCCAAAAGACAACTACTTCTGAATTAGCATAACATAGCGGGCTAAGCTGACTGACAATGGCAGGTATATACTATATATATACCCAGAATTTCTGTTATCAAAAGCATAGTAAGAATCAGCAAGAGAAAAGTTCCAGTTCCTTGTCCAATATCCAATCCCAATCCCAGTTGTAAGTGACCTAATAACTTATGAGAAATTTCAGTTAAGCTTCAAGTATATCCTTTGTTTCATCACCTCTAAAGTCGGATTAAAGGTAAAAACTCGGTATGCACATAGATAAAAAAACAAAAATCAAAATTGGGGGAAAATAAGAAGAAATTTGTCAACGAGATTCAAACTTCGAACCCTAAACAACATGCCACGTTAATTGGCGAAAAAATTGAGCACAAAAAGGAGAAAAAAAATTCGTCAAATTAAAGTAAATTACCATTCTTTTACCCATTTAACTGCGGGAGTTTTAGACTTCATGATGGGGTGCCGGTCGAAGAGAGAGTGACTGTACTGTGTCTCCATCCCTCTCACTATCCTTCTCTCTTCAAAGTTCTGCTGCGAATAATAGACAGTAATCAAATCTTCGACAAATACCTTTAGGATTAGGGTAAGGTGAGAATTTAGGGAGGACTGGACGGACAGAGGGAAAAGTATCGCCTGAAAGAAAACTCAACCATGGAAAAAGCTTGAGGATCCATCGTCGTCATCCTGGCGTTTGATTCTACTGAACCGGACCGGACACGGTTTGGATTATTTTAGGTCCTAAAATTATCATTTAATAATATTTGGGTCATGACAAAATTCAGGTAAAAAAAAAAAAAAAAAGTTCCCAGAGATGCCTGTTTATATATTATTTTCCAGAAAATTTCTCTATCCTAATGGATAAAATATTATTATATATTATATTAATATTTGATAGTATAATCTTGAGTTGCCATTTGAGATGTTCAATATCTTTTGTCAATATTTGATAAATCTTAAAAGTATATTATTATATTTAATGTTTAATTAGATTATATTAGATTTGAATATTTGATTATAGGGTTAGACTTTAGCTTTTGCTTTGCCTATGAGCCTGTTTGGCTTCCTCCAAAACCTAGGTTTTGGAAACAAAATCTAGGTTTTATACAAAGTTTGTCAAATATCTTTATTTTTTTCAAAAGCTATTCTGCATCAAAACTTAAGTTTTGTCATAAGCTTACCAAACACTCTTATTTTTTTCAAAAGCTATTTTTGCATCAAAACCTAGGTTTTGTGAAAAGCTATTTCTTCCAACTTTTTCTCTCTCCTCTATCATCATCAGTATTTTTTCAGTACTAATCAGTATTCTTAAGATATTTTTTAGTATCTTTCAGTACCCTAAATATTTTTTCAAGATCAGTACTCTAAAATATTTTTTCAATATCGTAAAATAAATTTTCAAGATCATGTAGTATTTTTTCAGCACAAATCAGTACCCTCAAATATTTCATGATCTGAAAAAATTATTCTATGGTATTAAAAATATTAAAAGGGACTAAAAAAATATCTTAAGAATACTGACTGATATTGAAAAAATACTGATGATGGCAAAGGAGAGAGAGAAAAAGCTAAAAAAAATAATTTTTGACAAAACCTAGGTTTTGGAAATAGAAAAAAAGTAGCTTTTGACAAAACCTAGGTTTTGGGGTTCAAAACCTACATTTTGATGTAGAATAGCTTTTGGAAAAAATAGAGGTGTTTGGTAAGTTTATGAGAAAACTTAGGTTTTAATGTAGAATAGCTTTTGCAAAAAATAGAGGTGTTTGGCAAACTTTTGCTGAAACCTTAAATTTTGATGCATAATAGATTTTGGATAATTTTGGGGTGTTTGGCAAACTTTTGTCAAAACTTAGGTTTTGAAATTATCTAAACACTATCATTTTTTTTTTAAATCTATTCTCCAAAAGCTATTTTTCAAAAATTATTTTTGTCTCATAAATCCCAAAATCTATTTTTCAAAATCTATTCTCCAAAATCTATTTCTGCCTCGTAAATCCCCCAATCAATTCTCCAAAATCGACTTCTAAACACCCCCTATGTATGTACTAAAAACCTAAAGATGGTGCCTATGAGGCTATGACAATCCATCTTAATTTGTTTTGTTCACTTATGAAACACATCATTCTACATAGTCATAGAACCCCAACATTTGTAAAACCTCTATGACAATCAATCTTGATTTGTTTTGTTCACTTATGAAACACATTTTTCTACAAAGTCGTAGAACCTTAGCATTTGTACAATCTAGATTGATAGACGCCGTGATTAGTATAATTACCTCCCTAATCAACATCAAAGTAAAGAAGACCTAACAGATAAATGAAAGTCTAAAGTAGTTTGAGGCCCATACATGAACTAACTTACTATGTGAATCACGTTTGCAATATCCAAACAAGTCAATCTTAAGATAGATGAGTCCTCCAAACAATTGCCGGTAACTTCCAACAAAGTCCCATCAGTTGGAACTCAAATGGGAAAGGCTAGAGATATCAAATTTGAGCAAAAGAGATACCACTCTCCCATTATGTACCTAAAGACCAAGAAAATAATTTAGTCTCTTAAAGATCCTTCATCTCAAATTATTTTCCAAACAAGTTTTATGCTCCTAAAGGAAAAATATTCATAAATAACTATTTCTCAAAATCATCATTCCAATCTTATATCTTCTTTCCATTAATTCATTCTTACCTTCCAGAATCATTAAGCTATAAATATCTCCTCAATTTCTCAAAAAAAAAAAAACCCCCAATTTTCAATTCTTATCAAACACTACATGTGATAATTATGTCGTCAGCATATAAGAAAAGTAGAATAGTACCATGGTCACCACTCAAAACAAATAGTCATGAGGGTTGTAACGTTTGACAGGCTTATTTATATCCATAAAGGGCTCAAAACGCTCAAAGGGTGTTAAGATATTATCATATGTTATATTAATATTCTATATAATTTCATATTGAGATTATTATATATCCTTTGTTAATATTTTCTAGACGTTAAAAGTATGTTATTATATTTAACATTTGATTATATTTATTAAGATTAGATTAGATCGACTCTAAGATTAGTAGTGTATCTATATAAAGAGTAATATGTGCTCTTTTTATTAAGGATCAATCAATAGTATTTTAGATTTTCTTGCTTTCCCTCTGAATCACAATAATCCTTCATATTTTAACATTAATTATCACTAAATTCATATTTTAGGATTTTGAACAGCCATTCTCCTTATTTATTTGTTGGTCGGAAATGGGTAGATGCCCAACAGCATCATGGGCCACTTCTTGGTTTCAATACCCAATGGGCCTACATTATATCTTACCTTTACGGCCCATTTACAGTAATTTTTGGAGGAAATTGGAATGAAGAGGTTGGAGGGGAATAGATATTTAATGAAAAGAACAATGAAAATTGTAATTATTTAGAAGGATTAAATAAAAAATAAAAAATATTAAAATGTCCCTAATAATATCTTCTCCATTTCCTCCTACCCCAAGTAAATCTTCTAGAGAGCGTACCCGTTGTAGCCAAACAACAACACAAAAAAAGAATATAAACGTTGTGGATAGTAAAAAGTTCATCGGCAGAAGAAATACTCTTCCACATTCTATTGTTATGATTAATACAAAATTCTAAATTTCACTAAATTAAATGGAAAAATTCTTTTGAAAAAAAAAACAAAAAATTTCTTGATTTTCACAACCAGCATAGATATTTGGGGGGAGGGGAAATTACACATTCTTCAATTTTGTCAAAATTTTAATTTTTTCAAAATAAAAAAAATTAATTAAAAATAAAATTTTAATAAAACTCAAGATCTTTTATAACTTATTTATAAATTAAACGAAGAAAGCTTAAATGATTTATATTTATTTTATAAGAAATTTATGTGGGTTAAACAATTAATTTAATGTTAATGAAATTAAAAGATATAAATAATCTATTATATCTTAAAAAAATATGAAATGAGTTTACTTTTTATTTTTATAAAAAGAGGTTTATTGATATCAATGTTGATGATATATATAAATAGAGCAATTGGATGGTATATTGATTTAAATGATATACTATACTAATTATATGAATATTAAACTTGGTGAAAAATAAAAATTTAAATTAATACTATCATATCACGTGAGATTGATGGGAAGTTTTAGTTTTAATTTTAGTTAACTTTTTAATCATCATTAAAAGAGATAATATAGGAGATTTAGTTATGGTAAATCTAGTTATTTTAAATTTATATTACGATGTTAAGTCCTTTTTAAATAATTACAATTTTTATAGTTATTTATAATAAACATTATTTTCTCTAGGTCCTTTACTTTAATTTTCCCTGATTTTCTTTAACAACGGAAATTGGCATTAGCGAGGGGTTGTGATGAATCAAAATCTGAATCCATATTCAGAACGATACTAAAATTTAATTTCTGACACTTCCTCAATATGATTATTCTAATTGAAGGATACCAATCCAAACTTAACCAAAATAATAATAACAATAACTTTTAGCCACTTGATAGAAGTCTTTGAAGTGAACACACACTCAGACAGACAGACATACATACATAAATATATATATATATATATATATATATATATAAAATAATTCTTTGAAGTGTGCATAAATCAAAATCCTTTTTAATTTATTTCATATATAAAATTAAAAAGTATGAAAAATATTATTTTATATTTGATCATAATTTTATTTATTTTTTAAAAAAGTAAATATTTACAATCATGAAAAATTTAATAAATTGGCTGTCAAAATTCAATTCAAATACCATATATATTCACAAAAAATAAATGCATACCATATATTTTACAAGAGATCATGGACGTAAAATTGCATAAATGATTAGCCTCTGTTGTATAATTATCTAAAAGACTATTCTACGAATAGACAGCAACTTATGAATTATCGTAAGAAATGAGCAGTTGAAATTAAAGTGAGGAAATTATTGACAAAGATTGAAAGGAAGGAAGAGAGAGAGAGAGAGAGAGACAGAGAGATGTTAAAAAGTCAAAGAGCTTGAAATTCTTTTCACATGTACTTTTCAGAGAATAGAGGCAAGATCATATGAAAATTTTAAAATTAAGCCTAATATTATGTGGGGTCCTCAATGAATTAGTATTCACAAAACATGATTATATAAAAGCTTTGCTTTTTTAAAAAAAAAAAAATTAATAGTTGCTGGTAATAATGGAAAGAGACATGGAGTTTAGGCATAAGACTTGGTATTCAAGCTATCGTGAATTTAAAAACTGTTTTTAGGAAAGTTATTCTCAATTGGGTTTAAGACGTTTAACAATACTCAAAATTGATTTAAAATAGTATTAGATGTCAAATAGTTATATTAGTAAAAGCAAGGTTGTGCTTTTAAAATCAATCCAAACAAAAAATGGATCTTGATTCACTTCTATAATTTGAAAAATTACACATAGATATCTAAGAAAATCAAATACAAATAGAATAGGTTTAATTTTATTTGATACTCTTTCTATCTTTAATATAAAATATATTTATTTAATTTAATTGGATGAAAAAGTTAGTTAATATAACATGTATTTTCTAAAACATATTAGTCATATTCCTTTATTTCTTCTATCTCCTTATTGATTATTATCGAGGAAAACATTAATAGGAGTAAATTAAGAAAATATTGATAAATATAAAAAATATGTCTTATATTTAAGACCAAAATTAACTATTCAATTATGTCCAATATTAAGGACTAAAGACAATACTAATAGGTCTAAAAGATTTAACAGCTATAACTTATAACTTATAAGTTGATTTGCCGCATTTACAAGTCACGTAAAAATTGATGTGTACATATCAAACTTTTATATTTATAAGCCAGAGTTGCATGGTTATAAATTAAATTTGTAAATATTGGACCGCTTAGGATCTATTAATATTAAATTAAATTTAGAACACTTATTTGTATTTAATTTTCTTCCTCAAGATCTTTTGATAATTTTCTCTTTATTATACACTCCTTTCTCTAATAAATCAGTATGTGTGTTTTTCTTGCCTTATAAAAATAGGGTGCGGCTTTCCTTCGATGCATTAAAGGATCTGCTGCCTTTTTCCAGTTGAAATTATCAACTTTACAAAAGAAAAAAAATAATAATATGACAAAAAAAAAATCAGAGGGAAAAGGGCAGCTGATCCTCCGATGTACCGAAGGAAAGCCGCACCCATAAAAATAAGTGATTGATTGGGGAACCCCAAAAAACACTACTTAAGTACTTTTCTTTTGGCTAAAACAAAATTCCTTTCACATAATTATCTTTATCTCATAAATTGTAAAATACTTTTAAAAAATTAAAAATAAATATACACTAAAATAGGAAGAAGGTGCAAATCTATTCATGAAGTACTCCTCTATATACATCTAACACCATAGAATTTTTTTTTAAAAAAAGCAAAAGTACACATCAATGTTTTAAAATTGTGCAAAACCGGCATGGCAATAAACAAACAAACCTTGACCTTTAAATAAAGGGAAAATTATATTTGGGTCCTAAGGACTAAAATTAATTACAAAAAAGTCTCAAACCAGAATTCCATTACAAAAAAGTCTCTGAAACTTTTTTGTAATTAATTGCCCAAGATGACAAAATCTGTTAACAACTGGAAATACTATATTAACAACTGGAAATACTATGTTAACAACAAAAATTTTCAATCGTTAATAGAGCATTTAAAGTTATTAATACGGCTTTTCAAGTTGTGATAATTTTTGTTGTTAACATAGTATTTTCAATTGTTAAAGGTTTTTGTCATTACCAAAAAGTCTCAAGGACTTTTTGTAATGAGATTCTGACTTAAGATTTTTTTAATTAATTCTAGTCTTTAGAAACTAAATGTAATTTTTCCTTAAATAAATATGTCAGTCAAAATGGTTCAAAAATATTATAGTCGTTTAACACACCAAAGAAAATGACAGTGGATGAGGTGGCTAAGTGACAGGAAGCTCTGGCAATGAGAAGGTGCAGCCATTATGTCTTACAAAAGGCTCAGCAGCAGTGCGTATAGGGACTGTTTGCCAAACAAACAACTCAGTTAACTTTACGATCATGATATTTTTGCACTATCTTGAGAAATTTATGTGTATTTTTGTATTATTGTCTTGACGAATATATTTGTTAAACAATAAACATTTATTATCTTAACGACCAAGATATTTTTATGTTATTTTAAAATATTCATGTATACTTTTTGCCTCAAATGAAACTTTATTAAGTTATGTGTTCATGATAAAATATTCTAAGGTAAATTTGTACATTAAATCAATAAATATATATTGTTTTATTTATAAATTGTGAGTATCACATTATAAAGAGTACAGTTTATTATAGAGTTTTTTTTTTCCATCTTGTATCTATAAGGCACCTCATCAAGTTTTAAGGTGAATGTACAATTTAGTCTTTTATTTATTATTGTATTGATTATATTCTCATTTTATTATTATTATTATGAACTCTCTCTTGTTTTTATTATAAGATATCAACTAACAAGTTTTTATTTTATTCTTTTTTATAAGACACTTACACATTTCTAAAAAATATTAAATATTTGTTCATGTTTGTCCATATCTGATAGGGATAATAGGAGAAAGTAATACTTCATCTATTCCTAAAGATAAGCTTTAAATTTTTGAATGACTTGTCTTAAGATATAAGCTTTATTTTAATTATGTCAAAAAATTTATTGCATATTTTTAACTTTATTTGTCATTTTGTTATATTTATTGTCTTTCCCTCACTTATCCTTTTTATAAATAAAGGTATATTTGGATAAAAAAAAATATTTATTTCTTTTAACTAATTTTAATTGCTTTCTTGATAAGCACAAATAAATTATTTGAAGCTTATATTTAATGAATAAGGGAATAACTAAGATGATATTAAAATTTAGTATATTTAGTAAGGGAAATATTGAAAATTATTCAAATTTTAGAACTAATTTAACATTTTAAACTGTTTGTATTAGTTTGTGAGATTGTTAGTTAGTGCCTTATAATAAAAACTAAAGAGAAGTTAAAAAATTGTTGAATTATATGATAGAGTTAAATAAATATTGAAAAATTTTATATTTTAAAAAGTATTGGCAGGGTCGTGTAAATTAGTTGAGGAGGGTGTAGAGACAAAGCAGAGGAGGAGCTCACGACAATGCCTGCTGGGAGCGTCCTCATGCTACAAAACCTCCTCAGGATAAGGTTGGGTTTTGTGGCGTGTGGGTCCCACTTAGGAAGAGGACATTTCACTTGCTCCCGCGCCCATTGACTTGGCCGTCAACTCTATAATTGAAGGGTGATATATGCACGCGCTTAATTTGGATCAAACCCTACATGTTTAGTTTTTTTTTTGCTAATTTTGTTTTATAATTAATTCTTAAATGTGGCTTCTTAATTTTTCTTTCTTCAAACTCATTTACAATATATAAGTCTGTATTTTTTTAAAAAAAAAAATTACACATATTTTAATTTATTTTATTTTGATCCATGTTTATAGACTATTAAGAATGAAGAAAAATGAACGAATACGACAGAAGTATACGTATTCTAAAATTGTAATTATAAATTATGAAATAAGTATATGCATTTTGCCGGAAGAGAGGAACTGTTGATGGATATTGTATTTTTTGTTTTATGTTATACTTTTTATTTTAAATATTTATTTTATTAAAATATAAAATCATTTTCTGGCAAGTGAGATAATTTTTTTTTTTTTTTGTTTTAAGATGTATTATTTTATTTAACACAATTTAAACAGCCCCAAGTTAAAATTTTGCACCTCATCAAAATAAAGCTAGTGGAACAACTAGCCATCGATATGACATATACTCATTAAAATGTAATATTAATTTATATATGACTAGATTAACTTACTATTAAACTACGAATAATCGTCACTTCTGAATTTCTTCACATCGATACTTTATGTCTTATTGAACTGTGCCCATTGTCCCATGCAAAAATAGTACTAGCATTATTGGCTACATCATGATATAAATATAACCCCACGTGTATTATCTCTCCACTTTACATTCATTTTTTAACCTCCTGTCTTTTGTGGAAAAAAAATTGTAAAATATTTAAAAGGGTTAAGGTGCAAAAATACACATGAACTTTTTCCCCAGAAGCGCTTAACACCACGTGTTTTTCTTTTTGGAGCAAAAATACATACGTGATTACCATTTTGGAGGAAAAGTCGCATATCACCATTAAGTTATTGTTCACCATGATGAAAAAGAAATAGATGAAGTGAATAGTAACATAACAGCGGTGAATAGTAAAGCAACGGTGGGATGTAACTTTTACTCCAAAATGGTAACCATATGTGTATTTTTGCTCCAAAAAAAAAAACACGTGGTGCTGGACGCTCCTAAAAAAGAAGTTCGTTTGTATTTTTACACCTTAACCCTATTTAAAAACTTTATTAGTTATAAGGATTTGAATTTTATTTGTAAAAATCCTACAAAGTATTAGTGCATTTTGTGCATAAAAATTTATTAAATATTTCTAGCCAATAAAAATTTTAAACATCAACTTTTTACTGATTTCACACTTTTTATATCATTGGATCCTAGATCTACTTTTTCCCCCCCAATATGTGTGCGTATAAAAGTAAGAGTTAAATTGAGATAAGCTTGTTACTATGGTTGTTTGATTGGTTTTCACACTTGTTTGTGTAATTGATTGAGATTCTTTTGCCTTATATAATCATAATAAACCTATTTTTCATTGTTCTGGGTATTTCACATCAACAATTTAGATGCATTTTGTGTTAATTAATTTCCTCGGTATATTTATCAAGGTTATTAAAACCGAATTGGCAAGGTACAAACCGGAAATTGGTGAATAAGTCAATAAATTGGTCTCGGAGATAACCCTTTTTTTATTTAAAAAAAATCGATTTTTCCTCATATAATTCTATATTAATAATCTTAAAATTTTTACTTTCTCACTATTTGCCTCAAGGTTTACTCCGGTCTGACCATTAATCTAGTTTCTTGGTCAGTTTAATAATAAATCCGATTTTAATAACCTTGATATTTATTCAATTGTCTTCTTAGATATTGTTACAAGTGAATGAGAATTTATATCCTGTTAAAGCTAATTTTGTAAGTCTAATGAAGTCCTTGTGAACTCAGCCAGGTTTAGATTTGATAACATTGAAATCAAAAATGAAAATATAAAACACAACGCTTCTCCACAATATGCACATTTTTCTGCCCTAATGAAAAGGCCACGGATAAATATTATATACAAAAAAGTGCAGAATAACTCTGCAATAATTTACTTTCAGTCACCACGTGAGATGGAACAATAATAACCAGACGTCTCTGTGAACTCATGTCACTTTTGCAGCCTTATAATTTTTTTTTTTAAAGCAATTACCTGTATTGTTTAATCACCCCACACTCACACTCACATCACAGCCTATTTTTCAAGATTTAAATAAGGATTAAAGTGTAAAATTATACGTGAGTTTTTTTTTTTTCAGAAGTGTTTAGTATCATGTGTTTTTTTTTTTGAAGAAAAAATACACACGTGGTTATTATTTTAGAGCAAAAGTCACATCCTACTGTTTAGTCACTGTTCACCATGATAAGAGAGAAAGAGATGAAGTGAATAGTAACTTAACGGTGGTGAACAGTGACTTAATAGTGATATATGACTTTTGCTTCAAAATGGTAACCACATGTCTATTTTTGGTCAAAAAAAGTACGTGATGCTGGTCGCTCTTAGAGAAAGAACTCATGTATATTTTTGCACCTTAACCCTTTAAATAATGAGTGAAGAAATTTCAAACTTGATTAAATAAAACTAAAGAGTAAATGTGCCAATTAAAATTGCTTTAGGGGGTAAAAAATTCACTCATGAGGTTCGTAACTCATAGAATCTGAGTTCGAATGATGCTGTTTTTTTTTAATATTATTTATGACAATTAGAAGGATTTATTTTAATTTTAAAGAAAAAGTCTCAATTCACTTTTTCTCTTTATTTTATAATTTTTTCATAGACTATGTATACTTTTTTTGGTCAACCATAGACTATATATAATGATGCACCTATTAACAGGCTTTTTTAGCCAAACAGTGTCCCAAAGGCCGAAGCAAATGATGGAAAAAATACTTTATGAAAAACCAAGACAATTTTTTTTATATAAATAAGTGACTTTATTACTTTTTTTTAATATTTATAAATTAGCTATTCAGCTTATACATATATGAAACGACAGTGAATTTGCACATTTTTCATCAAAAATATTTATCACCAGGCATATTTATCTTAAATTATAAATAAATGTCATGATTTATTCATGCACAATGTGCGATACAATTTTATAATTAACTTCCTAAATTTTACATTTTAGTTGTAACTCAATCCCCAATAGTTTTGAATTAATTACAACTTAATCTTTGAATTTTAATTCATTGTAACTCAGTAAAGGTAGTTTTAACCATTTCATAATTAAGTTTCTAAATTTTATTTTGTGTGTGTGTGTGTGATTTTATTTTATTTTTTAAATATAGGGACTTGTGTTTGTTTGAATTAGTGTTAGAAAAATATGTCTACGTAGATCGGAAAAAAAAAACTCTTCCTATAAATTTACTTTGTATACTATCATGTTGGAAAAATAGCTTCTACTGTTAATCCAAACATACACTAAATTATGAATGATGAAAGCTTCAAAGTTTAAGAATTGAATTGCAACTGAATCAAATTCACAGGGATGTTTCAATATATTCAATGGTGACTAAAAGAGATTTGGCTTTCCTCCTACACCTCTTACCATCATTTTCTTTCCTTTTCCTTTTTATACTGTTGGATTAAGATTTCAACGGTCTATATTTATCATTTTTTTTAGGGTTAAGGTACAAAAATACTGATGAGCTTTTTCTTCGGGAGCAAACACATATACTTTTTTGAGAAGCAAAAATACACATGTGGTTACCATTTTGATGTAAAAGTCACATCCCACTATTAAGTCACTGTTCACCGTGATGAGAGAGAAAATGATGAGGTGAACAGTAACTTAACGGGCGGTGAATAGTGACTTAATGGTGGGATGTGATTTTTGCACCAAAATGGTAACTACATGTGTATTTTTGCTCCTCAAAAAAGCATATGTGTATTTTTGCTCATGGGGAAAAAGCTTATGTGTATTTTTACACCGAAACCCATTTTTTTACTATCATTTTTCCTCCTTTTGCCTTCTAATAATATTTTAATCATATGATAATTATGAACCATTGAGATCTTAAATCAACGATACAAAAAAAATGATGATAAGAGGTATAAAAAGAAACTCAGCTGTTCAACTAAAAGACTATATATTTTTTTTGGGTTAAGTAAAGAACGTACAGCTATTTAAGGTAAATAAGAATGGAAATAAGAAGGGTAAAAAGAAGGTGGGAGTTAAAAAGGGAAAGGTTGAAGGAACGGAAAGAAATGAAGATGGTAAAAAGCTTTTATTACCACTCATTACTCCAAACACAGTTCTACGGCCCCACTTTACTCATTTCCTGACACTCTCTGTCATACCGTTTATTTGTGACTCTGATCCCATTATTACGTATCATAAATTTTACCGAGTATTATTTTCTGGCAAAACAAAAAACAGTTAAAATGTTTCAACCTGTTTTTTTTGGGCCCAGTCTCATCTAGTATCAGTTATGATCATCAATTTTTACAGGGATAATCTTTATCAGGGTTCAAACTATGAAAACATTATCAAAAACTGCCCTAAAAAAGTCACACGTCATAAAAGGTCCTAAGGCCTTTTCTGGTCTTTTTTACAAAAAACTTAGTTGTTGACGGGTATTGATATACTCCCTCTGGTCTTTATTATAAGGCACCAATTATCAAATGTATTTGGTCATTTTTATAAGGCACTTGCTTGTTTCCAAATAGCATTGATTATTTTTTTTCATATATGCCCATAATTAATAGGGGTAGTAGGTGAGAGTAATAATAATATAATATTAGAGTTTATGGTAAATAATAGGGGTAATATTGGAAATTACTTAAATTATAGGACAACTTTATTGACTTTAACTATTTTTATTGGTTTGTATGATTTGTTAGTTGATGCTTTATAATAAGGATCAGAGGGGGTAGTTGTTAACAATATTGATTTAGTTGTTAATAGGTACTCCCTCTGGTTCTTATTATAAGGCACCAACTACTTTTTCTCACAAATCAAGGAATGGAAGTTGACTCATTAATTAGGTCTAAAATTAATAAATGTTTCCAACTTCACCCCTACTTTAATAATGTAGCTTTATATGAGTTAGTTAAAAATGAGGGCATAATAAGAAAAAAGTAATAAATTAGTTAGTTAAAGTAAGTTGGTGCCTTATAATAAGGACCAAAAAATATTGGTAGTTGGTGCCTTATAATAAGGACCAGAGGGAATATTTGTTAACTGAATTGATTTAGTTGTTAATGGGGTACTGATATAGTTATTAATGTTTCTTGAAATAATACTAGAAAAGACATTAGGGCCTTTTTCGATATTTCACTTTTCTTTGGACATTTTTTGATAATATTTTTATAGCTTGGGCCCTGAAGGGAATTTTCCCATTTTTTTATATTAAAAAATATATTTTGTTTAAAAGTTCTTAAAAGCATAGTTTTTGTTAATAATCAAAGTGATTGTCCACTTATAGGTTAAAAAATAGGGAAAATTGATTACACGGCCCAAGGAAGCAAAATAATTACAAAAAAGGCCCAAGAAACATTCACATGCCACTCTGACATTTTTTTAAAAAACGTTAGCAACTACATCAGTAGCGGTTAACAACTATATCAGTCCCCGTTAACAACTAAATCAGTCTAATTAACAACCATATTTTAACAATTACATTTGTAGCAATTAACAACTACATCTGTAGCAATTAGCGTACACTTTTTTTTTGAAAAAATGCTAGAAAAGGCCCTAGGCATATGAATGTTTCTTGGGCTTTTTTGTAATTATTTTGCTTCCTTAGGCCCTGTAATCAATTTTCCCTAAAATATATGTTTCGTCATATAAATTTACGTCAAGTGTCAAGTTTCAGTTAATCTGTTAGTTCTTTAATTTTAATACCGGTATTTATATTTAAGGATAAATGTTTACTCAATAAATTTAAATTCTAACTCTACAATTATATGCTGACCGTGACAACTAATACTTAAATTTTAAAATATAAAATGATTATATTTAAAAAGAAAATTAAACATATTTTATCAGTATCTTATTGCATAGTCACTTTTTAAATTTTCTGAGTTAGAATTTTCTATTTTAAAAAAACGATAGTATTAAGATTAAAATTTTAAAAATACACTTTAGTATAAAAGAATTAAACTGAAACTTAATGAAAACTTACATAAGTAAATTTAATAATTATTTTTTTAAGATAATAATAACAAGTAAACTTATAGTGTAATCCAACTTTACAGCATCAGATATTAAATAAATTATTATTAAATTTTATCATTATATAAAAAGTACTATACTATTAATAAATTTTATATGATACAAAATGTTTCACAACATTTGATCCCATTTAATATGATTTCTTAAAGTTTTTGTGCCCTTAATAATAGTTTTTAGTTTTAAATTTTAGGCATATAATACTTAAATAGAAACCTATTGTTTGTTACATACAAATTCCATATTAATTTTTATATTTTGCATTAAATTTTTTAAATAAATAAGTATCTTACTTACTTAAGTTGGTTATAAATAATTAAAGAAGAAATGGATTAGATATTTATTATTAATCATTAAAAAAAAAAAAAAAAGAGGAATGGAATAGTCTCTATCAAGTATCACTTTGAGGATCCAAACAAAGAGAGTCTGATGTATTAATAGTGATTCTCTCTGAAATCACTGTCTTCTCCGAGCAGGAAGTACGGTCTATTGATAAATATCCAGCTAATTTACTTTTATTTCCATTAATTTACTTGTATCTTTATTTACAAAAAGCCCATATAATCAATTAAAAATATCAAATGTTAATTGATTAGGAACAATTACATTTAACGGCCCACATGCCCTAAATTGGAAAAATAATATCCTAATGCAATTAAATTTAAAAAATCAAAGTTAAACCGTAACATCCCCAATTTTTATTAGATTCAAATAATATTAGCTCGCTATTTATCAACTAATTTGAGATTTAAAAAAGATCAAAATGTATTGTCTAAAATCTTGAAATATAGAATTAAGAAAAGAATGAAATATGAATAAAAATTGATGTCAAAAGTCCAAATCTAAATAAATGTGATCTAATTATACTTTTATAAAGTATCAAATTATATATATAACAAAAAAGAGAGAAATAATAAAAAAAGTATATAAATATATTCTTTTAAAGATTGATGGGTGGGTGTCACCTGACTCATCCTATTGTGTATATTTGAGTTAGTGTTTGACAAACACATGTATTTAAGGCGATACAAAACTCTTTGTATTTGCTTATCTTGTAAATTATAAATAAGGATAGATTGTAATTTATACTGTTAATCCAAAAAAAAAAAAAAAAACTTTAAGTGATAAGACAGAGATGTGACCACAAATCACACCACCCTTCATACCAAACATCCCCTTATATGCTCATTTCCCTGGCTCCATGCAGAAACGCATGAAGACTCTAGTCCTAATTCTATTATTTTTTTTGGGCGGTGTTCTCCTTTTCTCCTTCGTGCTTCTTGAGCAACATAGCTGTGAGAAGGAGATGGAGAGCTGAGTGTGAGAAAGAGAGGTAATTTGGGTCCTACTTGGTAAGTTATTTATCTTTAGTTTCTTCTTTGTTATTTTCAATTTTGGGAGAAAATCTGGGGTTGATTGATGTTGAAATTTTGAGGCTTTTAGTTGATTATTTTGTTATTTAAAAGTCTAATGGGGCTTGAATAACTGTTATATAGTTTAGATTTTTGTTGGAATGGTTGATTTGAAGAACTAAAGTTAGGGTTTGGTTGGGAAAATTTGTGATTTATGATTAAGGGGTCATAAATTCAAATTCCATAATTTATTTTTATTTATTAAGGTTTATATTGATGATTTAATGGATTAGTTTTGAGTTTTAAGATGATTTTATGAATATTGAAACTTTTGGGTGAAACTTTTGGGTATTTTAGAGGAGATTGTTATAGTTTAATGATTTTAATAGGTATGAAATGAGATTGGAATAATGATTTTGAATAATAGTTATTTATGGATATTTTTCCTAAAAGTTAAAGAGAGAAAATTTTTAGGAATTTTAGAATGAATAGAGAAAAAATATATATCAATAATTTCAATGAGTGAAATGAGTTATTGAATGATAAAAATATAACTAAAATAAAGAATAGAAAAAATGAATTACAGTGTTAAATTGAGAATTTTGGAGAACTTATATTAAAGTGAATAATTTGAAGGTTATGTAACGATTTGGAATAGAGTCTGATTGTGAGTTGGTATTGATCATGTGATTAATGAAAAATAAAGGTTTGGTAATTGGATTGACTGGGAATGGATAAAGATAATAGTTCAAACTTATAGAGAGACTTTAAATTTGTAAATGTTAACCATTCAATTAGTTTGAATACTATATTGTGGTTCAAATTGGTTGTTATAGATTGATTTGTAAATTGTGGTTGAACTTGGAGCTTGGATTGTTGTGGTAAATTTTAGCTTTGGTGAAAGGTAACCGCTTTTTATCTGTTATATGTGTTGGTATGTTGTTTGTGAGTATTTTGTGAGATGATTATGAAAATAAAAATAGTATATTAATTAGATATTTCAATT
Source organism: Acacia confusa (assembly GCA_037074495.1). NCBI lineage: Eukaryota > Viridiplantae > Streptophyta > Magnoliopsida > Fabales > Fabaceae > Acacia > Acacia confusa. The sequence continues at coordinate 4,653,391 of CM073504.1, read as the reverse complement.
AGTACTTTGAAATATTTATTGAGTTGAGAAAGTTATCATGATATTTATGAGTATTTTGATAGAAATTGCTTTGTGGGATCTAATTGTGAAATGCGCACACACGTACGCACACATGTATGTACATATTCACATATGAGCTGAGGATTGAGATATTATGATACATATGTGAAGATGACTTAATTAGCATCATGTGAATGTGTAAATCTTAAAAAATTCTTGTTGAGCTATTTATTGATAGTTATTGTGATAGTTGGATTGTGGTGAGATTGAGTAGTTTATTTTACCGCGTGGTATAATATCTATTGTGCATGATAATTAGCTTTCTATTGTCCCACTGGTTCCATGAGAAACTGCCCCTAGCTCAATAAGGAAGTGCTATGCTAGTTCAATGAGAGGTTGCAGCACCCCGCTAGTCCAAATAGGGAAAAGACCTATGTTTTGCCATATGCTTTGTGGATTTTGGCCTATCCTCATCACATAACCGGTGAGCTTGTGAGTGGCCAGAAAAATGGATAGTAACTTAACTCATGGGTCTTGCAGGTGGAAATAAGGCAGTTTGATTGAATTAATGGGAGGCAATTTAGAAACCGTGATACGGAATTCGTGATACAGAATTTATGATATGAAATTGTTATACCATTTGTGATACAAAACTTGTGATATAGAAATTGTGATATTGGATTTATGATTTATAAGTTTGTGAATTATATCTTTACTATGTTGTTATTGTAGATCTCATCAAAAACGCGGAAGCATATTGAACCGATTTGATGTAGGAAAAATTAGAACCTTCATCGTTTTGATTACTTGGAAAGATGCAGCCGTAATCCGCTTATGGTTGATCTTCCAGACTATCTCTCGAGATGGATAGGAAGGTTGTGTGGGCAACCTCTCTTGATGATGAATGTTTACCTTAGAGCTTGTTCTTGATGAGAGCCTCCTTTTTTCTCTCTTCTTTTTCTTCAAGAAGGTGAAAGTGAGCTTATTGTGAGCTTATATACCTCTACACCCAAGACCTAACCCTAGACCACATGGGCCATTGGGTTCTTGGGTTGTAGTCTCACTTAAGCCCAATTGGGTTTAAGTGTAAAGAGCATAATAAACCCAACAATCTCCCACTTGCTTTTTAAGATACAAACTTGAGTTCGTAAACCTAAGACCATGTAGCCCAAAAGTCATCATCATCTGATAATATATCTCATCCTTTCTTTCGGGCTAGCCTGGGGATCTACCATTTATCATTCATCAAGGCTCATGATAATCTACAAAAGATTATCTAGTTCGGTGCTACTCCACTAAAAGTCCGAACGTGATATCCAAGAATAATGACACTTATAACACGAATATGCATTACCCCTTTATAGAATGTCTATAATTTGATTAACTAGTTTTCTGTAACCCAATCAATTATTTATTCCCTTGATTGTAATAGTTTCTCTAATGGATTACTTGCATTGGCCAGTGTCTTTAATATCTAAGTACCAAAACATATCAAGGGGACATTCCCTATAAATTCCATGTTGTTTATCTCATAAAAACAGATAACCAAATAGTCTCAATCCCAAAATATCAAGTTATTGGTCGTCATATAGATCAAACCTCACTTATTGGTAAATCAAAAAATGAAAACTATTCGATTACCTATTTAAAATAAACTCAGGATTAAGAGTAACTACATGACTATAGTTATCTAGAGATTTGATTCCTTATGATAGAAAGAACAACCTTAACCAAATCTCTCCTTGATCCATTCAATGTAAGTATTAACTCACACCAATATTTTATAATGATTCGGATAAAACCATTTCATAAAATATTATAGCCTAAATAAAGTGCCCAACTTAATTTAATAGCTGTGAACTTATTCATCAATTGTGAAAACCTATGATCATGTCCTCTATGAACGTATCCATATGATCATATACTCCACAATTGATCCGGACCTTAGAGTTTGTAAATAGTGTGCGAAATAAATGATAAAACACTTCATTTATATCATTCAAAAAAATGCAATGTCATAATGTCTTGCTGAAAAGCACAAAATAATAAGGTGAAATAACAACTCCCTAAATCTCCTAAGACCCATAGAAGTAACATGCCTGTCGAACACACATTTTGGCAAACTCTTAGTAAAAGGGTCAGCAAGGTTCTCTTTAGATGCTATCTTTGCTACCACAATATCTCCTCTTTTAATTATTTCTCGGATCAAGTGGTACTTCCTCTCTATGTGTTTTTGTTTCTTGTGACACCTTGGTTCCTTGGACTGTGCTACTGCCCCACTGTTGTCACAGTAAAGTGTGATAGAACAATTAACACCTGGTATCACCTGAAGGTCTATAAGGAACTTCTTTAACCATGTAGCTTCCTTTGCAGCCTCAGAAGCAGCTACATACTCAGCCTCTGTTGCAGAGTCAGCCACACATGATTGTTTTACATTTCTCCAACAAATGGCACTACCATTAAGGCTGTGCACATATCCCGAGGTAGACCTTCTTGAGTCAATATCTCCTTGAAAATCTGAGTCCGTATAACCAATAGTTTCAAGACTCCCACTAGAATAGACCAACATATAATCTCTCGTTCTCCGTAGGTACTTGAGTATATATTTAACCGCTACCCAGTGTTCCTCTCAAGGATCAGATTGGTACCTGCTTACTACTCCCACTGCATAGCAGATATCTGGTCTAGTACATAACATAAAATACATGAGACTACCTACTACAGAAGCATAAGGTATCCTACTCATGTGTTCTCTCTGCTAAGGAGTTTTAGGAGATTGCTTCTTAGAGAGATGAATCCCATGTCTGAAGGGTATAATTCCCCTCTTGGAATTCTCCATGCCAAATCTAGCAAGTATTTTGTCAATGTATTTAGCCTGGGATAATGCTAAAATCCTATTCTTCCGGTCTCGCAGGAGTTTAATATCAAGAATATAATTGGCTTCCCCCAGGTTCTTCATATCAAAATTCTTGCTCAGCCAGGTTTTTATGCCTAACAATACCTCTGTATCATTTCCGATAAGGAGTATATCATCCACATAAAGTACTAGAAAAGATACTGCATTACCTTGAATCCTTATATACACACACGACTCATCAGGACTTTTCTCAAAACCATAAGACTGAATGACTTGATCAAATCTGATGTTCCATGATTTGAACGCTTGCTTAAGTCCATAAATGGACCTTTGCAACTTGCATACTATTTTTTCTTGCCCTTTGGCTATAAACCCTTTTGGTTGCTATATATAGATTTCCTCTTCCAAATTTCCATTTAGAAAAGCAGTTTTGACATCCATTTGCCAAATCTCATAATCAAGATTTGCTGCAATAGCTAACAGAATCCGGATGAACTTAAGCATGACAACCGGCGAAAAGGTTTCTTCATAATCCACACCTTCCTTTTGGGAATACCCTTTCGCCACCAATCTAGCTTTGAAGGTTTCAACCTTCCCGTCCGATCCTCTCTTTCTCTTGTAAATCCACTTACACCTAATGGGTCTTACCCCTTCAGGTGCATCTACAAGAAACCAAACTGAGTTGGAATACATAGAATCTATTTTACGATTCATAGCCTCAAGTCATTCCTTAGCATCAACATCTCCTAGTGCTTCATCATAACTTGTGGGATCATCATCTTCATTAATGATGACATCATGATTTCACTCACCTAACAAGAGATATCTTGCAAGTTTACGAATCATTCTCCCACTATGACTTCTTCGCACTTGATGTTTTGCATCTACAGGGGGATCCATATTTTGTGGGTTATCAATTTCTAGATGAGAACCCTCATTAAGTGGATTAACCAATTCATGATTTTGTTTTTCCATAATTTCATCATCATGCTGAACTTCTGGTTGATTCTCTGGTTCTTGTGTATGTTCATCAGGTATATTTTCCCCTCTTTGAACAACCGCAGGAATAAAAGCTGGAAGCACTTAAGGTTGTGGTGAAACTTGATTTGAGACTAACTCTTCAAAAATAACATTACTTCTTGGCTTATAATTTGCCATATAGTCCTCCTCTAAGAAAGTCGCGTGAGTGCTCATTATGACCTTCTTTTCTTTTGGACTATAAAACAACCAACCTCTTATTCCTTTAGGATAGCCTATAAATATGCATACTTCAGTACGGGAATCCATTTTATCCGGTTTCTGTTGCAAGACATGTGCTGGAGCACCCCAAATCCGAATATGTTTCATGGAGGGCTTACACACTTTTCACAATTCTATTGGTATCTTTGAAACCGATTTGGACGGTACTAAGTTCAATAGATACATAGCAGTTTCTAAGGCATATCCCTAGAATGAATCAGAAAGAGATGAATAACTGAGCATAGATCTTGTCATTTCTAAAAGTGTTCTATTTCTCCTTTCAGCAACTCCATTCTGCTGGAGTGTCCCTGGAGAAGATAATTGTGAAACTATCCCCTCTTTAGTCAGGTAAGACCTGAACTCTCCAGATAGGTATTCACCTCCTCGATCAGATCGAAGAGTCTTAATTTGAACACCAAGATGCTTTTCTGCCTCAGCCTTGAACTCTCAGAATTTTCCAAAAGCTTCAGACTTGTGACGCATCAAGTACACATGTCCAAATCTAGAATAATGATTAGTAAATGTGATGAAATATTGATACCCTCTTCTGGCTTGGACATTTATTGGTCTACATACATCAGTATGTACCAATTCCAGCTGAAGTGTGACACGTTTTCCCTTGCCCTTGAAGGATCTCTTGGTCATTTTACCCTCTAAACAAGATTCATATACTGGTATCGGTTCAAAGTCCAGGGATTTTAAAATCCTACTTTTTACCAAACCTTATATCTTGTTAGAGTTAATATGACCCAATCTCAAATGCCAAAGATAAGTTTCATTGGAAACTTTTCTTTTCTTTGAAAAATTAATATGCTCATCATCTTTTAATTCAACATGATTAACTCCACAGGGAACAGGACTGAGGAAATAAAGACCATTAAACTTTACACCATAACAAATAAAAGAAGATGAACTTCTTATAGAAACTGAGGAATTAAATTGAACTGTCAAACCATGTTTATCCAAACAACTAACAGAAATTAAATTCCTCTTGAAATCTGGAATAAAGAAACAGGCTTCTAAAACCAAAGTTCTGCAATTATCAAAAAATAAAACAACTTGTCCCACTGCCTGTGCAGACACAAGCTGCCCATTTCCAAGCTTCAAATCTCTTTGTCCCTTACTTATAGGCAAGCTATGTTTGAACCACTGCAAAGAGTAACAAACATGGTTAGTGGCTCCTGAATAAACAATCCATTTATCATTGTGATTCTCCACTAAACAAGCCTCAATCACATGTAAATTAACCATACTTGGTTTATTCATGCGTGGGCAATTTTTCTTCCAATGCCCCTTTTGTCCGCACTTGAAGCACTTGCCTTTTGGCTGCTTCATTGCAACTGTTTTGGCAACTGAAGTACATGATTTCTTCTTTTTCTTGTTCTTGTGTTTTCCTTTGGGTTTCCCCTTAGGTTTCACAGAACCCTCACCAACTAAAAGTGCACTTCCCTGCTTGACTAGAAACTGTTCAGCACTCTCAAGCTCGTGCATCAGTTGAGTGAGATCAAGATTCATCTTATTCATATTATAATTCATCTTGAATTGATTGAAGTATTCAGATAGTGATTGTAAGAGAAGGCCAACTTTCACTTCTTGTTCAAACTTGATACCATGGTCATCAGCCTTCTTGAAGTTTGCTATCATTGTTAGACAATAATCCCGTACACTTCCTCCAGACATCACTGTCTTGATGACTGCGTTCAGCACATTTTGCCTTGCAAAACTGCTAGGTGTAGCAAACATGCCATCAAGAGTCTGGAGCATTGTTGCTCCACTCTCAATCATGCTCACTTGCTCCTTAAGGTGACTAGTGAGACTGACCAAAATATAGCAGCGAACTGCTACATTTGCCTTCTCCCATCTTTCCTTCTCCTGTTGAAATTGAGTCTGAATTGCATCAACACATCTTCAGCAGGCTGCCCTGGCTTAGGGGTAGTTAGAACAAAGTTGAGCTTTTCATATTGAAGAACAATATCCACATTAGTTTTCCATTGTTTGTGGTTTGTACCATCCATAGGTTTTTGGCTCAAAATTGTAGCTAAAGAATTGAATGAAGACATTTTTCTGAAAAATAAGGTAAAACACACTAATTACAAATAATAATTAACAGCAAACAGATATAGTGCTAGTAGATTCTAATAACTACTATTTGTTTATTGTTTAACAATCCATTAGTTATCTTTACAAGACTTACGATGGGTAAGATACTTGTAAAACTAATATTCTTAATTTGGGCTTTCAGTTCCATTGCCAGAGTCTCGATGGGAGGGTTAACAATTTTACCAAAGTTGAATGTATTTAACCATTGTTTACTTTCAAAAATATCTTTAGTGTCTAAGCATTGCCGACGATGGGCGTACAAAACTTTACTAAAATTTTGAAAATATTAGGGTTTAATCTAGCGAAATCCGATTATCCTTGTCCGATGGGGCTTCAGCGATAACCATTTCACTAATAAACCCACAAATGGAGCCCTTAGGTTTCAAAATTAAATGATTAATTTAATACCTTCACCCATTCAATATTTTAAATTTCGTAGATTATTTTTCTAGATTTTAATTCCACAATTAATTAATCCAATTATTATTCAAGATTTTAATTTAAAATCATAATAATTGATAATTAATTTGGTGGTTACCTAGAATTTAAATGCCATAATTAATTAATCTAATTATTATCAATAATTGATAATTAATTTAGTGGTTACCTAGAATTAAATGTCACAATTAATTAATCCAATTATTATCAATATTTGATAATTAATTCAGTGGTTACATAGAATTTAATGCCACAATTAATTAATCCAATTATTATCAATAATTGATAATTAATTTGGTGGTTACCAAAATAATCTTACATAATAACTATCATACTAGTCGATTCAAAACATAATAGCTACTATGCAGTTATGACATGTGATTATGCAACAATATGACATCTTCCTATTCTATATGGCATGTTATTTCTAATCATGTTAATCGCACATATAATTCATACTATTGAATAAAAGCATTAAATAATAAAACAAATAACTTTAATCCATGGCTTTCCTATAAAAATTTACAACTTTGGAATTCCTCTTTTGTCCAGCCATAGTAATTTTCTAAGCCCCTTTAGGGTATCCTAGGCCCAAAAGCCCAAAAACCCAATCCTTGGTTAGAAACCCTAGGACACAAAAGAGGAACCCTAACCTCCACTTCTGGCATCAAGGTTTCCAGATCTGTGCTTGTCTTTTCGTCCTCTTTCCATCCATATATGGTTCATCCATTTCCGAGATTCAGAGGTCCACGAAAAGTGTTTGACAAAGTTGAATGCTTATGTTCTTCACAATTTCTTGATCTTCAACTTTTACATAAATTCAAAAAATACATAGAAATTGCGAAAATGAAACAAAAACAGTAAGGAGGAAACCTAATCATATGGGATTAGCCTCCTTGTTACAAATCAAGAAATACATGAGAGAATCTAACCATGGATTAAAGTGATTAACCGATTAAAATTAAAACTAATATCAAATATGAATTATAAACGAATAATCACCATGAAATAAATAACAAATATAGAAAAAAAGATGCCATATTTTTTAGAAAATATTTTTCTAAAGGAATCACATGAAATATGAAAGAATATCAAAACTGGGTTCTTTTCCTCATCAACATGCCTTTGATACCAATTGTAGGAATCTCATCAAAAACGCGGAAGCGTATTGAACCAATTTGATGTAGGAAAAATTAGAACCTTCATCGTTTTGATTACCTGGAAAGATGCAGCCGTAATTCGGTTATGGTTGATCTTTAAGACTATATCTCGAGGTGGATAGGAAGGTTGTGTGGGTAACCTCTCTTGATGATGAATGTCTACCTTAGAACTTATTCTTGATGAGAGCCTCCTTCTTTCTCTCTTTTTTTTCTTCAAGAAAGTGAAAGTGAGCTTATTGTGAGCTTATATACCTCTACACCCAAGACCTAACCCTAGACCACATGGGCCATTGGGTTTTTGGGTTGTAGTCTCACTTAAGCCCAATTGGGCTTAAGTGTAAAGAGCATAATAAACCCAACAGTTATATAAAATGTTCCATTTGGCACCTCAAGAGCATAAATTAGTATGTGTAATGAGTTAGATAGCTAATTATTGGGGCTTTTGTCTTACCCCATTGATTTAACATTTTTCAGATAATAATTCTTAAGCTAATCAATTTAGGAAGGCTTTGGAGGCTTGATTATTGTGATAATCTTTATAAACCCTTATCCTTTTTATTTATATGATGAATTATTGTGTATTGCCATTATAGGACTCATGTTGCATACTCAGATGTGATATTATGTTTTGAATATATTGTCTTCTATCATGGATAAGTAACTCAAGTAAATACTCAAGAAAATTGTTGTTTCAAAATTTTGATAGTTGAGTTTAATATTGAGCTCGTGATCAAATAATTATATTTTGCATTTCGAGAAGTCAAAGGCCTGAATGTGTTAATTAATTATGGATGAGTTGGCAAAACAATGAGAAGAGTGTTATCGTCTATAATAGATTTTTAAGTGTCTGATTAATGGATAGTTGACTTTTGACATTTTAAACATGTTTGAAAAAGAATAGTACTTAAAATTAGTTTTATCTCTAAGCTTCTGGTTGAATGTTATATTCAAAGTTTGAAGAAGCTCAAGACTCAACTATTAAGTTGAATTGCTTTATGAATGTGTTGATTTGAAATAACTTATAGTATAATTACTTAAACTCATGGTCAACATTCTACCGCTAACCATATAGTTACTTTTGGCCATAAGAAAATATTTGGTGTTGGACGCCTTTTTGAAGAAAACTCGTGTATTTTTATACCTTAACCTTTGAATGTATTAAATTTTGTCAAAGACTTGCTAGAGATAAGTTTTCCAAAATCCAACTATCACTTATAAGTCCTCCAAAATTTAGAAATAAATTTAACCTTTTGAATCAATTGAAGTTTGTAAAGTCTCTCAATATAAAATTAACAATGTTTTGGGTCTTAAAAGTAATTTCTATTAATGTGTGGGAAAAAATTAAAACAAAGAACTTCATGCCCACCAAAGTTCTATATGATGAAGTTGCTTATTACATATTTCGTACTATACGAATTATAAGACATGGTTGATTTTCTTAAATATATTAAGAAAGCTAATCAAATAACTTTAAAATGTTTATATTATCGTTTTTTCTCCAAAAATTTTACCTAACGTATAAACTTATATATAATCTAGTGATACATGACATATGATATGATTAAGTAATTTATTTAATTTATTTAATTTCGTTAAAAAAGTTAACGATGTCTTATATTCAGGACCGAATGGAGTAATATACCTTTTGAAGATTTTTTTTTTTTTTTGTAAAGTTAAGATCCTGATGTGATTTTTTTCCTTTATAATCCAGTGTGTCTCTTTCATGTTACATATTAAATTAAATAATAAAAAATATAATATATTGGTGTCATGATATTGCCCAAAGTAAGGGCAAGGTTTTGTTGAGAATAGTTTAATAATAAATGTGATCTGTTAGTGATAATGGCAATTGATTTGATGAATTTAATAATCTTCAGGAGTTAGAGGAAAAGATGAAGGTTCAGGCTTGTGTGTTTAGTTCAATTCCAAGTGGGTCCAGCTTGTATTCCCTGGCTCCTCTGTCTTTATATACGAGTATATATTTATATATACAATAAAATACATTTTATTTACAAAATACAATTTATATAAAACATAAAATACTGTTTTTGAATAAATAATAGAGTATGTTTTATCTGCATTATTGATTACAAGAATACTAAGAAAATCTATAATCGTATAGACAGCACACAAGTGCCCTTCCTTGTATGGAAATGGGGAGGCTCATTAAATAAGATCATGTCATAAATGGTGTTTTTAACAACAACAACAACAACAACATTATTATTATTATTATTATTATTAAATTTTACTACTTCTCTAGTCATAAATATACACAAAGTTTGGTAGTTTAACATATTATAATAATACAAATTTTTTTTATAGGCGAGTCAAATCAATGAAATGAAAATCAGTGAACAAAAGCAATCGAGATATTACTTTAAGGGTAGATGGTTTAAATATAGGTCAAACCAGGGATTGGATAAATTTTAATTGAGTTGATGTTTGAATAAAAAAAATTAATTCAAAAATATATAAAACATTCCTATATAAACCACACAAAATAAAACAGATTTATTAAAACATTAATATGGTAGTCTGCTCTTTTTTTTTAAAAAAAAAAAACTTATAACAATGTTGTTTTAAGCTTAAAAAAGGATATTAAATCTAGTCAACTTGTGCAAAATTCTTGGCCAAACCATTTAAGAGACTGGCTCGTCAACTCCCTAAAATGACCGACAAACTCAAATTTGGTTTTAATACCATAAATGAAAGCTATTCAAAACTAAAAACTGAATTCAACCATAATAAATTTTATCTATACTATTTTTGGTTTTGGAGTAGTTATTATATATGTAATTTTCAGTTGTATAAAAAATTTGAAAAAAAAAAAAAACAAAGTGAACCATAAATAAAAACTTGTGATTACTAAATAATAGTAACAAAGTAAATATTGCTTCTTTTTTTTGCCAACTTATAGTAAAGATTACATCTTTATATTTTTGTATAAAGAAGAATTTAGAAACAGATTCCTGGGTAAGTCAATTGCTATCCTTGATGTCGATAGTATTTAATAAGAGAATATTAATGTTAAAAACAATGGTGGATAAACTAACACATATAATAATATAGATCATTGGTAATGGACATGACTTTAAATTTGTTTAAATATCTTAAAAAATTAAACTCGTGATAATTCCACTTCATAATTAATTTGTTTCCTCTCGACAATATCTTTAAGCACACACACATAAAGGCAACTTTTTTATGAGAGTAAATGATGCCAACAACTTACCCAAAAATTGCAAAATCCATGAGTTCGGGGTAAATATGTCTTTTCCCTCTGGTCATCAGGTTGCAAAAAAGGAGAGGGCAGTTCAACTTTGACCATTGTACAAAAAGAAAATTGTGAAAATTTTGTTCAATCCTAAGATAAAAAAAAAAAAACCTCAAAAATTTTGATATCAAAAGAGTCCGTTTAAAACTCCATTAGTTAGATTAACAATTGATATATGTGGGATTAACAAATGCTATAAGTGGGATTAACAACTCCATTAATAGGATTAACAATTTGTTGAGATTTTTCTGACATCTGAATTCCCCTTAAGATTTTTTTGAGATTTTCCTAATACCTTTGGATCTGAACGAAATTTTTCCAAGAAAATTTATTTTATTTTTTATAAAATGATTGCTATTAAAATTTTAGTGAACTCCTATTGTTTTTAATTTTAAAATTATAAACCAAACTACTAATGATTTTTTGGGACAACTAATCTTCTGCAAATCTAAATCCATATTTTTAAGGTGAAAAAAATTGAATGGACAAATCGATTTTTCTACTCCTAGAAAAGCTATTCTTCATTTTTTAAAAAATATAGAAATTACATAAAAACAAATTTTGGAAATTTAAATTTATTTTAAATCGTGATAGTTTGGTTATTATTTTGTAAAAATAATGACTGAAGAACATTATGTAATTTTAAATTGAAGGGGGTATTTATGTAATTGAAAGAAAACAAAAGGTGGATAGAAATTGAGTTAGAGTTAGGATGGGGATGAGCTGTCAAGGTGCATTAGATTCTTTTATTTGATGCTCCCCTGTTTTCCAATCCCTTTCTCCTTATATTTATTTATTTATCATTCATGAAAAAAAATAATAATTTATTCATAAAGCTATTTATCATTCATGAAAAAAAATAATAATTTATTCATAAAGCTTAGCTAATAAGCTTGTTTCTTTAATCTCAAATCATTCACTTTAACTTATCCTTATCCATTTACCTCTAACCTCGATCACATAAGTTTATGTCTTCCTCAATTTCCTTAACTAAGAGTATAAACCATTGTTTTATTGTTTTATCTCGCTTCCTTAAAAGTGTTTATTTACATAAATTAAAATAAAACTGTTTTCATATACTTATTTTATCTACTATAAATTATGATTGAAAAACTGTTTTTAAAAACTCCGATACTATTCCAAACAAGCATATAACTTTTTCACTAGGACAAACTCCTATTGGTTAGATGCATGTTTTTTTTTTAATTATATATGTCTATTCCATATACCAAAATTAAAATATTAATAGAAAATTAATTGTCTCGCTTGTTTGGGGTCACTTTTAAGATCTTCAAAAGTGTTTATTGACATAAATAGAAACAATATTCTTCTCACATACTTATATTGTATACTGTAAATCTTGATTAAAAAGTTATTTTTAAAAACTTCAATCACTATTCTAAACAAACATGTAACTTTTTCCATCAGGACCAGGACTAACTCTTGTTGGTTAGATGTATGTTTTTTTAATTATATATGTTTATTCCATATGCCGAAATTAAAAAATTAACAGAAAATTAATTCACAATTCTTATAGTTTCAGGCTTTCACTGATTTTTAATTGGGCCTCTTTAGTTTGTTTAATATTTATTGTGTCATTACAGTTTCCACAATTAAAAGTAGTCTTTTTCATATAAAAAAAATAAAAAAATAAAAGTAGTCTTTTCATGCTTATGCTTATATAATAGTAGTATACTATTAAGCTTTGTTGATATGCTGACTACAAGACATATATAAAGCTGCCAAAAAATAAATATTTTTAAAAATAAAACGATATGGTAAGTTTTTTTTTTTATTATTATTAACATAAAAATCTCTCCTTGCCCATATTTTCTGATTTGGTCTTTATTTTGAATATATTTTTTTAATGAACTGATAGTAAAATATTGCTTTGAGTAAATTAAACAAGAGACTAGGAAAATCAAAAGGGAAAAAAGAAAAGAAAAGCTACTTTGTAATACCATTGAATTTCAAAAAGGAATGAGATGGACAATTGCATAATTAAATAAAGAATTAATTGCATTTATAGAAAACGTGAGAGTTCATAACTTTGGAGCTACATGATCGCCAACTTAAAATGTATAAAAAATATATAATAAATTGTGTTATTAGTGCAGTGTGATATATATATATATATATATATATATATATATATATATATATATATATATATATATATATATTCTATTGTTTACTATTTAGAAGTCTCGTAAACAGTATCATTTGTACACTAGGCTCTATGCGTCAATTATTCTATAATTATTTACATTTATGCATCATTTTATTAAGTTGTTCTTATTAATTGAATTTATTTTTTATTAAATTTAATTTAAATTGCTATCTTTTTAAGTTAATTTTTTTTAGCTTGATTATCATTTATGCCATCATTGAATGGGGAAACTTAATTTAATTGTGTTCTTGTGAACTAAAGCCACAAGGATGTGACCATGAAATAATTTACCTATCTAATTATTTGTTTTGTAGATCACAATCTCTTGATCTATCATAGATCACCCGTGAAATGTTGGCCAATACACACAGGTCTGAATAAAATAATGATGGGAAAAAGATAGATAAAGAATTTTATAGTGTGAAATGTGAGTATATAAAATTATAAACAGTGATTGGGGCATGGCACGAAATTTAAATTTTAAAGTAAAAACAATATCAATAAGCACTCCATTCATTTTATATTATTTTTTATAAAACAATTTTCATATTTATCAAGAAAATCATTTATCAACATAATATTAAGCAAGCTCAGTTAGCTAAATTTTGCACTATATATACACCATTAACTGTTTGAAATTAGGCACGATCAAACTCATGACCTCTCATTTATATTATAATTTTCACCATAATTAAGAAGTCATTAAGGTTGTCAAACACATGATAGTGCTGTAGGCTCATATCGTAGACTCGAATTATAAAATTGTAAGAGTTTATTTTTATTATTAAATAGGTATTAATAGTGTATAATTAAATAATTAAAATATAAAAAAGTCTAAAAATTTGATTTAAATATATTTTAAATCCAAATAATTGAAATTAAGTATATCAACATTTATAATTTATTGTATTTAACAAAAAAAAAGTTCTATAAAATTCATATATAAAGCCGTTGAGGATAACAAAATCGAAAAAGTTCATACGAGTTTAAAATTAAGTTAACATGTTTTTATAAGTTAGAAACGGGAATACGACAAACTCAATGGGTAAATTTATGAATTTAATCAAGTTTAGAGCTGACACAAATTTACATGTGACTCAACTCGATTTAGTAAGATGCAAATGTAAAAATGATAAACTTAGATAATCAACTTGTGAGTTTGACAAAAATTAAGTCATTGTCCCATATATTTAATTTTAACATCATTTATCCACATTCCGCACACAACATATAATTTCGGGGATTATCTTCATATCCAATCAAGATTTCAAATATTATCTGCAGATAAAAATAAAATTAAAGTGGTATATAATATAAGAAAAATAACCTGAAAATTGGAAAATCCTAGATTACATTTGTTGCTTAGATTTGATAAAATAATGACTATATTTGATACGTAATTCAAACTCATTTTATGATAAATACTTGATTTATGATTTTGAAAATTTTTAAGTTCTTTTTCAATTATTTTAGCTATAATCTACGGGTTGAAGAATATTTGCACAAATTTTAAAACTAAAAAATTACTACTATATACAAAAAAAAAAAAAATTACTATTACGCTATTTTAAACGAGTTCAGTGTAATCTAGTCAAATAAAAAAAATAAATGTATTTTGAGATTATAAAATTAACAAATATTATAAAATATCATGGAAAACAGATTTTCGTAACAGAAAGTGAAAATCCAAATAAAAACACAGACTTTTTGAAGTAGGGAAAGAAAGAGTGAGCAAGACGATGCAGAAAGAGAGTTCTCATATATCATATATCATATATATATATATATATATATATATATATATATATATATTTACGAGACCCCACGAGTGGCCTCCTCTTTCCGCTTCTGCTTCTTCTTCCTCCTCCTTCTTCCTCAGAGGTCCCCCCACCACTCTCTCTCTCTCTCTCTCTCACAGACACTGGTCAATATCTCAGCCCCACACAAAAAACCTTACCCCAATTTTCTTGTGACATGAACTTGCATCATCAACATCATCGTTGAATTTCTCGCCCCACAGAAAAAAAAAGCCCCAAAATTATTATTTTAAATATTATTATTAATAAATCCCTCCATTTTTTTGGCCTCCTTCCTTCCCCACCTCCTTCCCCACCTAAATGGAGCTATCAGATTTGCAAGCCAACTCGTCCACTCGTCACCGCCACCCCCGTAACCAGAAGCAGCAGCAGCAGGGTTCTTCGACGACGTCGTCTCAGGTTGTGGTCCCCACTTTCGATGGCAGGCCTTCCCCTTCTTCGTCTTCCTCTTCTTCTTCATCATCATTCATGGGCTCCATCTCCATCCAAGCTGGACTTTCTTCTTCTACGACGTCGTCTTCATCATCGGCTTCGTCTTCTTCTGTTTCCTTATCCAATAATTCCTCCTCTGTTTCTGCTACTACTGCTCTGCCTTCTGCTGCTTCTGGTTCTAATGCCTCTGCTTCTCCTCACCTCATTGATGCTTCCTTGGCTATCGCCACCAGATCTGACGCCCATCCGCCGTCTCGGTCTGGAGGAGTTGGGGATGCTGCGAAGAAGACTCAAATTCAGCAGCAATTGTCGATTTCTACGGCGGTGACGGCTGTGGCCAACCCGCCTAAGAAGTCCTCCAAGGATAGGCATACCAAGGTGGATGGACGTGGACGGAGAATTCGAATGCCGGCGACTTGTGCGGCTAGGGTTTTTCAATTGACGAGGGAATTGGGGCATAAGTCTGACGGGGAGACAATTGAATGGCTGCTGCAGCAGGCGGAGCCGGCGATCATCGCTTCTACTGGTACCGGTACGATTCCGGCGAATTTCTCGACGCTCAACGTGTCGCTTAGGAGTAGCGGGTCAACGATCTCGGCCCCGCCGTCAAAGTCCGCTCCGCATACGTTTCACGGCGCGTTGGCTCTCACTGCTCATGGTCATCATCATACTTATGAAGAAGCTTTCCAACACCCTGCTCTTCTAGGGTTTCACCCTCACCATCACCACCAACAGCAGCAGAATCAGCCTCATCTACTGACCGCCAACCAGATTGCGGAAGCAATTCCGGTAGGCGGAGGCGGCGGGGAGAGTGGCGGCGGTGACGCGCCCGATAACTATTTGAGAAAACGTTTCCGAGAAGATCTATTCAAAGAAGATAGCCAATCACAAAACGAGAGTGGAGGGAGCTCACCCAAGGCATTCAAGAACAATTTACAACAAATCCCGAAGCAACAGGAGGCAGCTGGATCTTCGGGCCTTCTTCGTCCGACCAACATACTACCCGCCGCCGCTACCATGTGGGCGGTAGCACCAGCTCCGGCGAGTGGCGCAGGCAGTACAATCTGGATGTTACCTGTGAACGCCGGAGGCTCAGGTTCAGGTTCGTCGCCGGAGACCCAAATGTGGCAGTTTCCGACTACACAAGCTGGTTCTGGAAACAACACTGTACAAGCGCCTCTGCAATTCATGCCTAGGTTCAATCTTCAGGGGGGACTTGAATTTCAGGG
The DNA here is from genome assembly GCA_037074495.1 of Acacia confusa. Taxonomy (NCBI): domain Eukaryota; kingdom Viridiplantae; phylum Streptophyta; class Magnoliopsida; order Fabales; family Fabaceae; genus Acacia; species Acacia confusa. Next base: position 4,636,672 of record CM073504.1, on the reverse strand, counting down.
AGGTGGAGGGAGGGGGGGTTCTCTGCAACTGGGTTCCATGCTAATGCCTCATCAACATTATCAGCAACAACAACCATCTCAGCATCTTGGTTTGGGTATGTCTGAATCTAATCTTGGCATGTTGGCTGCTTTAAATGCCTATTCCAGAGCTGGTTTGAATATGAATTCTGAGGAAAATCATCCGTTGGAGCACCAACACCACCATCAGCAGCAGCAAGCAGCAGATAGTGGAGAAGAAGGTCCTAATAGTTCTCAATGATTTACAGGACCAAAAACAATAATTGGTTAGTTTGCTTGATTATCATCATCTCTGTATATAATAACAGCTGGGTTTTTTCCTTTCATGTTTTTTTTTTTTTTTTTTTGGAAATTTGTGAAGCAAGAAGTAGAAGAGTTTATTGGGTTTGTTTCGTGCAGATTATCTGGAAGTTGAATTTGTGATGATGAGTGCTTGAAAAATATTCCATGGATTTTGGTCCTCTCAGGACTGAGTTTTCTTAGATGTGTGGTAATGATGTATTTCTTGTCCTCCTTCTTCTTCTTTTATTGATTTTTCTTCCTCTTTGTTCTGGGGAAGTTGATTTCTTGAGCTTGATTTGGAGAACTCTGTAATGTGATTCTATTAGCTTGATCTGGTCCAAAGGGACTGACAGTTAGCTGGCAGAGAGAGCTTGTATAGGAGGAAATTTATCTTGCTATTGTCATTTAATTTACTAGTTTACTGTTTTTTTTTTAATTTTTTTTTATAATATGTATTGGAAATTAAACATTTGAGGGAAAAAAAATTGAAAGCAAAATTTCAAACCTCTTTTCACTTTATACATACATAAGTCTCTATCTCCCCTTCTGTGACAGTAAGTAAAATTGACAAATGATTCAACTCTTTATTGATGATCAGCAAAAATAAGTACAGAAAAAAAAGAAAAAAAAATTCAAACTTCTCTGTTTCCATATATGAGCTGTTTTTTAGCACAAAAATGTTGTGATTAGAGAGTGAGGTTCCAACTAAGCAAAGATTATTTTAAAAATTAAGAAGAGAAATTAAGAGTTAAATAAAGGAATCTGAGTATGTACTGTGTATGACCCTTCACTTTATGGTTTCCATCTTTGAAGATAACTCACAGCAAACCTGTCAGCAGCATTCTAATCCTGGTTCCCTACCTGGACCACCCTCTCTCCTTCCCTTTTTGTCTGTCTGATAAAATTAATTACTTCTATTTTTAGCCCCTAAAACATGTTCAGTTATCATTTCAATAATAATTATTATTAAATTAGGCTAAGATTTTTCTTGTTTCACCAACAGATAAAAAGTTTGATTGTGTTTTGAAGTTTGTTAATTTCATGATCATACGTGTGGTGGTGTTTGAAAATAACTTTTTACAATATATCTTAGGATATAATTATTTTATATATTTTTAAATTTAAGTATTTTCTTTTACCGTTAATATAAGACATATTTATCTAATTTGATAAGATTAAATGAGTTAGTTAATATGATATGTAATTTTTTTATAATATTTTTTAAATTCCCTCATTGCATTTTTTTATAATTATTATTAAGAAAGTATCAATATAGGTGAATTAGGAAAAAAAATGACATACGAAAAATATGTCTTATATTTATAATTAATTTTTCAAATATATCCTATATTGAGGATCGGATGGAGTATGTTTTGTTAACATTTAATTGCAAGGTTTAAAGTTGTTGAGTCGATATCTAAACTGAAAATTAATTTAAATTTAAAAGACTAAAGGGAAATTTCTAGAAAAATACTTCCAAAATATCAAAATCTAAAATCATCTTTGTTTCCTAAAATAGAGATTATGTATTGATTATACCATCTTCATCTAATTAACAATTCATAACTCACTTTGACATATGCCTTCACTTAAATAATAATTCACAATTCATTTTGATAGGATATAATTAATGTGTAAATTTCTAATTTAAAAAAAGTGTTTTTGTTAAAAAATTTCGTACTTGAACCTTTATTTATTTTGCGGCAGTCTGGCAGATAAAGTAGGTACATGTTTTACTGAGAAAATCCAGGGTGGGATTGAGAATTGATAAGCTGTTGAAAGTTGAAACATTTATATTGATTAATGAAAATGTTTTTGTTTTATAAGGAAATAATTGTGCTTAATTGATCAAAATTATAATTTTCTCAAATTCAAATACTAGAAATAGAAAAAAAAGTTGATATTCAATTAATGTTTTATAATTGACAACCAACCGTATTATCCATTTAATAGCATGAACAAGTAGGCACTATCAAATAATATGCGTGATTTAACATAGAATGTCTACTTTAATTAAAATCATGTTTAATTTCTTTCTTATTATAATATACTTAATGTTTTTATTTGATGAAATCCCTCCTCAACATTATTTAAAATTTTCCATTTTGTGTTACCAAAAAAAAAATTTAGGAATATTTGATTAGCCGGGCAGTCCATTATTACTTTATTATTCACACACACATACACAACTTTGTCGTCTATGCATATGTCTCCATCTAGCAAGATAGCTGCCAGCGGTACCATTAATTGTACTATGATTTTTTTTAAAAAAAAATTGTAATGTAAATTTATTAAGTTTATATTTAATTTCCAGAATGAATATTTCATGATTAAATAGAAAATCAAACAACGACAATATTTAAGTAGTGACCTAAATAGAATGAATATTTAATTAATTGCCTAAAATGACATCTGTATTAACAACATGAAATGTCATATTAACAACTGAAAATATTATGTTAACAATAAAAATTTTCACAACTTGAAAAGTCGTATTAACAACTTGAAATGTCATATTAACAATTGAGAATTTTTGTTGTTAATATAGCATTTCCAATTGTTAATATGATATTTTATGTTGTTAATACAGATTTTCAAGTTAATCAATTAATTACAAAAAAGTCCCAAGAACTTTTTTGGACTTTTTTGTAATGAGATTTTGGTTTAGGACCTTTTTATAATTAATTATGGTCCTTGGAACCACAATGTAATTTTCTCATATAAATGTCCTAGAGGAGCATTATTTTAAATTTTATATTTCGAGTTATTGTTAATTTACTTGTCACACTAATTGGAATTTACAAATAGGTAAGAATTTAGGGGGAAATAAAATAAAAATTCCTTTAAAAAAAATAAAAAGATTTAAGTAAACGGCAAAATTTAAAGAAAGATAGCTTTGTGAGGAAGGCAGGGCGGCAAGGAAAAGGACTGTTGGTGTTGACTTGAACAGTCAATTGCATAACTTTCCTTTTTTTTTTTTTTTCTTTTTTCTGCAAATTTTTGAACACTTTATTGCATTTTCCTTTTCCAGTATGCATCTTTGCCTCCCTCCTACAATTCTGTGCCCTCTATTTTATTCCCTTTTATCTAATTTCTCCTGCCCCTATTAATTATGGCTTTTTATCTGGTTTATTAGACATGGATTGGTTAGTTGGGCCTCAAAATCGGTCAATCGGCTACTCCTTTGGTTTTTATTATAAGACACTAATTATTATTTCTCATATATTAAAAAATGGAAGTTAAGTCATTAATTAGGTCCAAAAGTAATAAATGTTTATAACTTTACCCCTACTTTAATGATGTAGATTTAAATGTGTTAGTTAAAAATGAGAACATAATAGAGAACGAGTAATAAATGAGTTAGTTAAAGTAAATTAGTGTCTTATAATAAGGACAAAAAAATGTTGGTAATTAGTGCCTTATAATAAGGACCAGAAGGAGTATTTAAACAATTCGGCCTAACCATCAATCCGAGTCACTTTTTCTTGAAAAAGATTAATTCAAATTTTTAAATTTTTTTACTTAGAATTCATATTAATAACTCTCAAATGTTCACTTTTTCACTAGTTTTGTATTGGGTTAGCTCCAGTTTAACTCTGATCTAATCCACTGACATTTGATTCAGTACCACGACCAGTTTAGTGGTCATTCCGGGTTTAATAACCTTACTTTTCAACATATAAAATTGAAGAGAATTTGAGGAAAAGATTCCATCAAAACTTTATATGTAAAAATCAACTGATAAATTTCTATAGAATAAAAATACAGGTGCTTTTCAAATTTTATAACCACTTGAGTATCAATATATAATTTAGGTATAAAATTTCTAATTGGATTTTTTCCTATCTTTACCTTTTTTTTTCCCTATCTTTACCTAAATTATATAAAATACACAAGTTTTTCCATATAACATAAAATATATAGTAAAAATCATATTACATATTCAATATATTTTATTTACCTCCAGCTGTGTTATTTATAACCAGAAGCCAGTGCTTCTCATTTTTTTGGTCGGAAAGTACGTGCAATTATAATGGGTTTCATATATTGAATTAAATAAACATTATTGTTTATGATTTGTATAGAATGCACTTTGTTACAGATTATAGTGCCACCATGTTAGCTGGAACCACTTTCCCTACCTACTTATTCTTGGAATAGGAAGGGAGAGTATTTCTTAATCTAGACGGTTCAGGTTTTTTTTTTAACTGTCATTTTTTAAATAAAAAATTATTTTTAAAAAATATGTTAGTTGAGAGATTATTTTTATTTTAGATTCTTTACCTATTAAAATAATTTTTTTAAAAAAATAAAAAGTAAAAAAAAATAAATCTAGACAGTCCAGACGGAAAAACTCTCCCTACCTATCCCAAAAATAAGTAGGGAAACTGATTCCAATGTTAGTTTCAATTGTGGAACCATATTTTTTTTAATCAATCCATTTATAACCAATATGAAATTATCTTTTTTCTTCAAAAACCGATCATATTATATTTTAACAGAAAAACTTAGATACTTAAAACTTATATATTTGATATTTCACTATTAGAATATTATAAATCATATATATATATGAAAAACTACCTACACGTTTTAAGATTTTGGATCTGATGAAATAATAACCCCCTACCAAAAAAATAATAATTAAACTATGGGAGATACATTAAAAAAATAAGCCAACCAAAAAGCAATAGGTTAGGTTTTATCTGGTCATTTTTTAGTATAAATCATGATATTTTTGTTTAGCAAGTAAATCCTCCATAGGATCCCGGATCTTTTAGTTTATTATAGATATGCCTTTTTATTTGAATATATAATATTAATTAAAAAAGGCAAAACTTAACTTTCACACACTTTACAAGAAATTTTACTTTATAGTTTTTATCCAAAATAAATCCCCTGCCTCTTTGCTCACACTTACTAGTAAATAGAATTTTTTTTACTTTTTACTTTATCCAAAATGAAGTAGAAATTTTACTACTTTCCACATTCCCCTTTAGAAAATTGAAATTAACAATAATGATAATAATAATAGTAATAGTAATTTATGCCTGTAAATTTTATACAAAAAAATCTTAACAGTGGTAAATAGGTAAAAAGGAGTGTAATTTCATTCTTTTAGTAAAAGTTTCTCAAAAATAATCTTAAAAATTTCTCCCAACTTATTGTGATCGAATATCACCCCAAATATGTTTATGTTTGGCAAAACAATCCACCACAAAATGTGTCATTTGAGATGCTTCAACTCAATCCTCTCGGTTATACAAAAGGTTGCATAAAGACGTATTTTTTTTTATTGGAGATAATCCTATTCAAGACATTATCATACACTAAATGTGGATATCTCTTACATATATAATTGTTTAAAAAAAAAAAGATTTAGGAGTTAACATAGAAGGTATATGCCTGTGAAGCTCATCCGCAAACAGCAACAAAAAGAACCTGTGTGTATGAACACTTCGAGGGCTCCTTTGTGTTGGGAACTTGGGATGTGTCCATACATATGATTAAAATATGTATTTTAATGGATTAAGGTGTAAAAATATATATAAGTTTTTTTCCCTAAGAGCGTCCAGCACCACGTGTTTTGTTCTTGAGCAAAAATACACACATGGTTACCATTTTGGAGCAAAAATCACATCCAATCGTCATGTTACTATTCACAGTATGAGAGAAAAAGAGATGAAGTGACCAGTAATATAACAGCGATGAACAGTAACATAATGGTGGATGTGACTTTTGCTCTAAAATAGTAACTATATGTGTATTTTTGCTCCCAAAAAAAGTACTTGGTGCTAGGCGCTCATGAGGAAAAAACTCATGTGTATTTTTACACCTTAACCCTATTTTAATTATATATATTGATATTTCTCTCACAACATTCCAAAATAAGTTTTGAATCTCTATTAATAGAGGCACCTACATTTACATTTAGTATCTGACAATGTTTAGAACGGAATTACTTCTAAAACAAGAATACATATACCTAGCAACAAAAAGTATTTTTAAGAAAATCAACATATATTTATTACAAATGATTTATTTAGCTTATTTTTTTAATATTCATAAATTAGTTATCTTGTTAATCATCGTAGCTGAAATTCTACCTCACATGCAACTTATTTGGGCTTACCAGTTGGTACCACAAAAAAAAAAATAAATTATTATTTTCAACATCGCATAATTATTGACACAGTAAAATATAAAAATCATATTACATGAAAGAGATCGTTATTTTCCTTTCCCTCTTGTGTTTTTTTAATTAAACGAACGGTGAGGATGGTAGTCACGGATGTACAGTGGGATTGGAATTGAAGTCTTGGGGACCACTTTGTGTGTGTTGTGTGTGTGTGGCTGAATAAAATAAAAAGATAAAGTCCCACGCGCTTCATGTGCTCCAATCATAAACCTCCCAAGTGAGGATTTGGTGAGTGGATATTATTGGAGCGCGTCGCCTCACAATCCTCACGCAAACATTCTCTCTTTTGCCACCCTGTCAAATAAATTTTATTTATTTATTTTTTTGCCAGCAAAAGATAAATAAATGGGAGAATTACAATTTGGGATAAGAAATAATTACCAAAAACTCCTGTACTAGAATTCTATTACAATAAAGTCCTAAAAAAGTCCTTGGGACTTTTTTGTAATTAAATGAATCCATATTTACAACTAAATATGCTTTTACAACTGGAATGCTATATTAACAACTCAAAATATATTTTCAGCTGTTAATATAACATTTCTAGTTGTAAATTCGGATTGAGAAATTTTGTTGTTAATATGGTATTTTCAGTTATAAATATAGCATTTTCAGTTGTAAATACCGATTGAGAATTTTTCACTTAATTACAAAAAAGTTCCAATAAAGGAATTCTAGCACGGGATCTTTTAGTAATTATTTTTTATCCTTGAGATCAGATTGTACTTCTCCCTAAATAAATTGCAATTAATTTATCTACGTACTATGTGTGTCAGTGGGTGTGTCATGTGTGTGTGTGTTATGAAATACAGGAAGAACAATTACAAACAGCCTAAACCATGAGGAGTGTAGATAGAGTGAGCCAATGGTTTACGCACAGGAATTTGAGTAAAAATATTTATATTTTATATTCATATTATTCATATTTTATTTTTAAAATTAGGCAAGTAATTGATGCATTAATTATATCTCTTTTTTTTAATAAAAAAGTAAGAATTCATTCATTGAGTTTACCTACATCTTAACTCATCTTTATTGCCGAAACTAATGTCACGTGATCATTTCTTTATATATATATATATTGGTGAGGACCTTGTGGCAATTTTTTTTTTTTTTTAAAAAAAAAGTTTTGGAAAGGTTTGACATCAATCCCCCACTAAAGCCAGGGCACGGCCCCGGGCTCTTTGAGCACTTAATGGGAACTTACGAAATCGCCTACCAAGGAGTCCGAGCGACGGTAACGAGAATCGAACCAAATCCTTTACCATCTATGCCAACTTCCTTTGGCAATCTCGTGGCAAATTAATTCATTGACAATAATATAAAATTTAATGGAAATATCTACATAAAAATAAAATTTAGAAAAAGGGTTAACATGGTCATTACAATTTTATCGAATTTTAGTTTTTTTTTTATATAATAAAAGTTTTGGAGGGGTTCGACACCAGTCCCCCACCAAGGCCAGGGCACGGCCCTGGGCTCTATGAGCACTTACTGGGGACTTACGAGATCGCCTATCAAAGGAGTCCTAGCGACGGCTGAGGGGATCGAACCCACGACCTAAGAGCCTAGTCCTGTATCGAATTTTAGTTGTTTCATGCAAATTTTAAAACATGGTTTTTAGTTTTTATAATTTCCATAAGAATTTGGTATGAGTATAATGGGAAATTCGCATATATAGGAAAAAAAAATTATCAAAATAGATCAGTACCAAAAAAAATTTCAGATCTAACCTAGTTGGTGGCGCCACGTCAACTGGCGCCACGTGGCGTGGCGCCAGTTGACGTGGCGCCACCAACTAGGTTAGATCTGAAATTTTTTTTGGTACTGATCTATTTTGCCACATTGTGTGTGGCGTGCCACATGGGCATGCCACACAAGAGGCATGGCACCTCTTTAACAATTTTTTTTTTTACTTTTTATAATTTTATAATTTTTTTATAATTTTTAATTATTATAATTTTTTTAGTTTTTAATTATTATAATTTTTTTAGTTTTTAATTATTATAATTTTTTTAATTTTTAATTATTATAATTTTTTTTTCATTTTTAATTATCATAATTTTTTTAATTTTTAATTATTATCATTTTTGTATGTTACCACATTCCCACGATCCTAAAATTGTGGGAGCAGTTTAAACATATAACGTGCAAAAATGGTGGGACCAAAAATTCGAAATTCGAAATTAGTGAAAATAAATAACGTGCAAAATTATTTAAATTTTCACTAAATACCGATTTTAGTGAAAATTGTGGGAGTGGTTTAAACTGCCCCCACAATTTTAGGATCGTGGGATTGTGGTAAAGTGCAGGATTAACGTGCAAAAAGTTCGGAATTATTTTTGCAGGATCGGAAGCAGAAACATATAACGTGCAAAAAATATTTGTTTTCATTTATTTTCACTAAATTTAAATAATTCTGCACATTATTTATTTTCACTAAATTCAAAAGATAATTCTGAATTTTTGGTCCCACCATTTTTGCGAAGATGGAATATCACCTAGAGGGGGGTGAATAGGTGATTTAAATATCTAACTGCTTAATCAAAATTTTCACAAATTAATGAACTAACTGATCAAGAGTTTAAAGGAGAAGGAACACGAGAGAATTTATCTTGGTTCGGTCTATCCTGACCTACGTCCAGTCCCCAAGAACACCTTGAGATTTTTCACTATCTTCATAATACAATTACACAACTTGGAATAATCCCTCAGACTCACTCCCCCTTACTATTTGTAATTGTACACCCTTACTTAAGGTTCCACAACCTTAAGATTTTACAAACGAATGAAAATTGAATGTTTAAATAACTCCTCACGAGTTGAATAATAAATGATCACTGAAGTACAAATTGAGAGTAATGAAACTGATAAGATAATAACTCAGAGTAAATGCGCAGTGTTTTCCGTAGTTGGCCGAATTGTATGCTTGGGTATTTATACTCTTTCGCCATTAATGCCGTTGGGAGGAACTTGAGAGTTACCATTGTGACTTATTTAATTTTCCGTTAGACACAGCTTGCTCTCTCTCTTCCTTGTGCAGCCAAATGGACCGTTGAGGCCTCATTAAATGAAATATGTTCTTTCATTCAATGCGTTCATCGTTGAGAGTGCTTTTGCAGAAGAATGTCTTGATTAAGTAATCCTTGGAAGAATGTTTCTTCCTAATGCTCTGGGCTTCTTTCTATTTGCTGCTCTGTTTCCTGCTTCAGTATTAAATGCTGTGACGTGAACATCAACTTTATGTTGATTTTGAATAATAACCCATTGTAAGTTCCTGAAATCACTAGTAAACATATTAGAAATATTTTAAACATCATTCCGAGTGATTCTAGAGGTTACAAACCAAAAGCTCAAATTTTCGCAAGATCAGATATCAGTGACAGCGACAAGAACTCGAGTTTTCAAAGTAGAACTCGAGTTCTTTTGTTTTTCCATTTTAGTATCTCAGTGCTGTAAGGCAAGAACTCGAGTTGACAAACTAGAACTCGAGTTCTAGAACTTGAGTTCTTATACAAGAACTCGAGTTCTTTTGGTTACGTTTCTCGGTGCGTGGTCTGTGTGATGAGAGCTTGAGTTGATCCTGGAGAACTCGAGTTCTTCCTTTTTCCTTCAAAGTCATTTTCAAAGAACTTGAGTTCTCAGATATGAACTTAAGTTTATGAACTCGAGTTCTTAAACTTGTTCATCAGGTCATAGAGTATCGTGCAGAGAGAACTCGAGTTCTTAATTATGAACTCGAGTTTGTCACTAATGAACTCAGACTTGAGAATTTTTCCATGACCTGAGCCACGAACTCGAGTTCTTAACCCAAGAACTCAAGTTCTTCATCTATGAACTCGAGTTGTATGACCAGGAACTCAAGTTCTTCATTTTGCTGAGATGAGAACTGGAGTTTTAAATCGATCTTATGTAAACCATTGATTCACAAGTGTTTAGTTATCATCAAAACTTGGTTGAGAACTAACACACGTTATATGTTTAAACTGCTCCCACAATTTTAGGATCGTGGGAATGTGGTAACGTGCAGAATTAACGTACAAAAAGTTTGGAATTATTTAAAAATTTATATTAAATTTGTTTTCATTTATTTTCACTAAATTTAATATATATTAAATATAATAATATATAATTATAATAATTAAAATTTTAAAAAATCATAATAATTAAAAATTTAAAAAATTATCATAATTAAAAATTTAAAAAAAATTATGATAATTAAAAATGAAAAAAAAATTATAATAATTAAAAGGTAAAAAAATTATAATAATTAAAAATTTAAAAAATTATAATAATTAAAAACTAAAAAAAATTATAATAATTAAAAAATAAAAAAATTATAATAATTAAAAAGTAAAAAAAAAATTGTTAAAGAGGCGCCACGCTTTGTATGGGGTGCCACGTGGGCACGCCACAAGTGGCGCCCCACGTGGTAGCGCCACTTTGTGGCGTGCCCACGTGGCACGCCACACACAAGGTGGCGCCACGTGTGGCGCCCGCTGACGTGGCGCCACCAACTAGGTTAGATCTAAAATTTTTTTAGGTACTGGTCTATTTTGATAATGTTTTTTTTGGTCTATATATACGAATTTCTCGAGTATAATAAATTTAACCGTATTCACTTTAGTTACACTTTCAACAAATTTTAGTTTTGGTCTTTATATTTTTAACGAAATTTAGTTGTTAAACTTAGACTAAATGTCAAAACTAAAGTTTGATCAAATTATAAAGACCAACAATCATATTACCTCATTAAAAAATTATCGAAAATAAAGTGCATAGATTAAAGGTTTATGAGAAGTTTGGTACACTTGGATCTGGTTTCTTTGGTGTCACCCTAATGTTCATGTGGAATAAATTATCCATTTATTTCCATTGTTAATACACACACACATAAAACATCTATTCAAAAACATAAAATATATTTTACATTTATAAAATATATTTTCTTTATTTTTTCATTCTATTTCACATATTGAATACTATATAGTTCCAAAGTAAAACTTCACTCAATCTAGTAGAATGTATTGGAGGTTGCCTTGATTGCCATTGGCAGAAACTGATAATATCATTTCTACACTGTGCAGTTCAAAAATTGGCGCCAAAACTAGCTTTGATTTAACTAAGATACGCTATGTAAGATCAATTACAGAGAAGATAAATTGGCCTTTCTATTCTGTATGGAGTGTAAAGTAGTAAACAAGGATGAGCAGCAGCATCTGAAAAATTGATCATTAGTGATGCCAAAAGAACTGGCAGGAGAGTCTAATTCCTCCGCCTCCGACTGTACCTGAAAAAAGAACCGACAGGGGAGGGGAAATAGCGGACAACTGTGGCAAAGTTCCTCCGGAGTTAACATCAGAGAATCGTAAAATGTAATGTTTAAGAGTGTCATCTTTATCTCGAGGAATTCTGCCGCCTGAGAGGAAGGGCAATGCCTTCAATCAAGGGAGAATCTTCAGGATGTTTAGGATGTTTAACAGGTAAAGATGTATGCGAACCTGCACAAGATCACCTCGCATAAATCAGTAAAAATTGTGTACTTACAGTGAAAATGACAGCAGAATATTTCCTCTGGTCCTTAATACAAGAGCAGAGGTTAGATTTGGTCTTAAATATAATAACTTAATCCATTTACTCTCCTATATTTATCTTTTTTCCTAACATTAATTTACCTAACTTGTAAACTACTCCATCTTTTCCTTTTTATAAGATACCATTATTTGAATGGATAAATTCCTTTTTATAGAATACCCCTTCTTTGGAAATGTCTAGACATTTAATGCATTTTTTCTATTTTTACCCTCAAATGTCTCCTCACTTTTTCCCACCCATTTTCTCTCCCACCCACCTTTATAAATAAGGGTCTTTTTGGAAAATAAGTTGCATTTTTTATATATTTATTATCTTTCACCATTTTAACTAACATTTTGATCCAAATAATTCGGTAATTGGTATCTTATAAAAAGGAAATGAGGGAGTAGTATATAATCTAATGTTACAAAGAGGTATTTCAAAAAGATCATGCCAATTTTGTTCAGAGTAACTAATTTATTTCATTTCCTTAGCCTATCCAACGTAGTCAACTAACTCTTATATCAAGAATTGGAGATAGTAATTATTCTACTTTCTAGAGATTGAAGGTAAAGGTTCCAAGTCAGCAAAGTATACCATCAGCCATATCCTTAGTTTTGTGAAGAAGAAAAGTTCCTGAGAGGATCGTCACAAACCCACAAATCTCTGTGACAACTTGTGTTGGACTTTGCCTGTCCCAGTCCTGAATCAAATTCAAATGTAAATCAGGGACCAATTTTATGATATGACAAACAGATGGTGAGTATGGGTTGCATATATATTAATACAACTAGTACATGCACACATAAATTTAGATGTACGGGGTGCGTATATATCAATTAACTAGTACATACACACATATATTAAAGATGTATGGGCTGCATAAGTATCAATATAACTGGTACACACATAAATTCAGATAAAACCGGTCATAAGCCTATATATTTAACAGCTGAAAATTTTAACTCGTTCTGAAATGGTATAAGAACTTTGATCGTCACTGCCAGCCATCGTTTTCTTTAATTAGATTTAATTTTAAACCTTACAAGGAACAGTTGGTGTTTGACCTTATCAGTGAAGAAATGGTAGAAAATAAATTAAAGTGATTTAAACATGTGTAAAGAAGGCCGCTAAAGGTTGCCATTGCAGAGTTAGGTAGATAGTCTTTACTCTCTACCCCTTTGAAAAGATATATATATATATATATATATATATAGAGAGAGAGAGAGAGAGAGAGAAAGAGAGAGCAAATGCATTTAAGGAAGCTATAGAACAAAATCTCAGTAAATGACAAGTTATATATGAACAGCTAATAAAGCCCAACATGGTCTATGGCTAACCCAAGATAAAGCTTATTATTGTTCTTATTTAAACCTGGGTATGGTTTCTGACAATAACACCAGGCAACAGCCACCTTGAAGAAGGTGGTCTAACACTAATGTCTTGTTAAAGAAGGGGTAGGAAAGAAATGGAAATATCAGCGGGATTGGAACTTTCTTTCATAGGTTTGTATTTTTTTAAAAAAGAAAGGAAAGGATTGGGGATGGGGATGGGAAAAAGCAGAGTCCCACATGAATTTTGCACTGCCTGTATCTGTCCAAGATGATGTTGTTGTTGGGGGGTGGGGGTTTGCAGTGGACCTCACAAATAATTTAAGATGAATAGAAAAGAAAGCAAAATTAAATTGTAACTAAAAATGACAAAAGAGATAATAAGGTAATTTGACATGTTTATATATTATTGGGAGAAAATTCGCATTGTTTGAGGGGTAAATAGTGTTAAAAATCTTTACTTGTAAATTTGCATAATGTGAATGGTAAATACTCATAGTTTGACTGGTAGATTTGTGTCATATGAGTGGTAAAGTTGAGGGCCTTCTTAATAATTAATTAGTGAATCGGCCCTTAACTATAATTCTCCCTATATTATTTCCTTACCCTCCCATCATGAAACCAAACAAAGGGAAATGTCTCCGCCTTTCCATCCTATCATACCAAAGTGTAAGATAACCCATCAACTTTCTTTTCCTTCCCTTTTTTATGATACCAAAAAAGGCATAAAGGAACATGGATGATAATTTGCGTATGATTCTAAGCAAGTGATCTTGTATAAATACTACATAAAGACTAGAATATGTGCAATTTCCAAGGAGTAACTAAAGAGCCCATTTGAAGTAACAGGTGAATGACATACAAACAACAAAAAATTTTAACTTATCTCCCTTAATATCCAACTTTACTAATGCTTTGTCTTCTGCAGTTACAACTCACTACATAGGATACGCTAGTACTAATATTTAAAAGCACAGCAAGACGATCGTTTAAGAAAATATATATAATAGGGTTAAGGTGCAAAATATACATGAGCTTTTTCTCTATGAGCGCCCAGCATCACGTGCTTTTTTTGGGAGCAAAAATACATATGTGGTTACCATTTTTTAGCAAAAGTCACATTCCATCGTTAAGTCACTATTCACCGTTGTTAAGTTACTATTCACTTCATCTCTTTCTCTCTCATCACAGTGAACAGCGACTTAACAGTGGGATGTGACTTTGGTTCCAAAATGGTAACCACATGTGTATTTTTACTCCAAAAAAAAACATGTGGTGCTTGGCGCTCCTAGGGAAAAAGCTCATATGTATTTTTGCATCTTAACCCTATATAATATACATGAAAAAGATACTAATGAAACTCTACAATCACTGGCAATGCGCCTCGACTGTTCAAAAAATAGATTATATCAGACCGTCAATCCAGATAATCTGAAGTTCTTCTGAACACAATCATCAGACATGAAATAAAGCAAGAAAGTGGTATCCAGCAGTACCAGTTAGCAAATGCAAAGCGAACTTACCTTAAACATGATGATACTAGCCACAATGGTTAATGTTGTGAACATAACATAATATATGGGAGATACCACTGCTGTATTGAAAGTATCCAGTGCCTAAATTGTAGAAACATTAGAATAATTATCAAATGAATAATAAAATCAAAGGCACTAGTCAAAGACCAAATAACTATAAAAAGAGGTGAATATATATAAATGAAATCACTTTGTAGTTTGTACTAATTGTTTTGCAGCAGTAGCACCAAACATAATCCAAAGCCACACAACTCTTTAATCAAGTTTAAAGCTATCAAAACTATGAACTTGTTCCCATATGACCAGTTGAATATTCAATCCTGAAAAGACTTGTCTGGTGACCAATTGAGGAGCAAAGAAAAGTAATGGGGAAATTAGATGACCCACTAACAGTAGGGGAGGATAGAATGTGTTTTTCCGTACTCATCTCAACCTCAAAGGCTGACTGACTATTGCTTTGACCATTTAACTAAAACTAGCGGTATTATCTACATTTAATTTATCAAACCATTCATTACACCTGCTTCCCCAGGCCTTATCTCTATTGATCACCATCCTGCGAGTCATTTGAATCTTTATAGAATTTCATTTACATTTCATTTCAGCTTTAGTCTGCTGCTTACTCCAGACAGAGCTAGTGCGAGTACTTTTAGGGTCTGTTTGGTTGGAGGGGAGGGGAAGGAAGGGGAGGAAAAATGAGCCCCTCCCCTCATTTGGTTTGAAATTTTGGGGGGGAGGGGAGCCAAAATATGCCCTCCCAATCCCTTCCCTCCCCTTACTTTGGTTCCCTCCAAATTGGGATTTTTTGGAGGGCAGCCAAAAATCTTGACTAATTTGCCCTCATTAACTTTTGATATTCCTATTGATGCCCTTGGGGGAAAAATAAAAACAAACTCAGAAACTCATGTTCACCCAGCATTTTCGTCCCTTCACACGGAACTACATTCAAGATCTCCCAACCCAAAAACTCTCTCTCAAGCATCAACCTCCATTCATTTTCACGAGGAATGATAGTGTCAAACATACCATACATTGCAGAATAATGGAACAATGCCTCTTTGAACCGTGAGGCAAAGAAAGGGGCATTGTAGGATCCATTGATAATGGATTGAACAATATATCATGATTCATCTTTCTGATCAAGTTGAAAACTGCATCTCTAGGACTCTTCACTTCAATTGTCTCGTCCAGTAAATTCTTAAATCTTGAAGACAGTTCACAGCAAGCAGTTCGTTTCTCTCAATCTTAAAGTCCTTTGACGGTATGGCTTACCAGTTTTGTAACACTATGGTTACGTATTCAAACAGAACATTAAAACATTTACAATAATTAGATAGATGCCAACTGGTCTCCTCGTTTGAGATGAGTGAGAATTTTCATAAATTATGTAATTTATATTGAGGTTTAAACTAATTTAAATAATTTATATAAGTGAAAAAATATAAACTAACATAAAAGGGTAAAATGGTAAATTAGCCCTCCCATCCCCTCTTGAACCAAACAAAGGATCATTAATAATCCATCCCCTTCCTTCCCCTCCAACCAAACAACAGCTTTCTTGCCACATATGTGAAAATTAAAAACATATTTTAGGCCTTAGAGGGTTTTCTATATGCGTAAAAAAGATAAGAAATAAATACACAGAATTTTTACCCCCAGACAAATAGCCAGGTCCAAATTTTCTAGTTTTCTTACTTAAACTTCGCACTTAATCATTTTATCATCAAACTTTTACCAATACAAAGTAATTCTCATTGATCACGACAAAAAAGGCTCCATTATTTCAATTCTTTCAATATATAAAGTATAAACATTGGATGATAGTCAGGCACATTAGTACTTCACCACCAAACATCAACGGATAAAAGATGCAAAACACACATGAATCATAAAGTTAAAAAATTGACCAAAGGTCACGGACCATAGCATTATGCCTAAAGGTTTTCTCGGAGAATTGTCATTCAAAAAGCATGTTACAAACAAGTTAGATACAGATTATACTTAAACTGCACAATTTTATCTTCTTAACAAAATAACACTTGAGGTGTTGATATCAAGAGCACTGGAACAATATGCATAAATATGAAAACACACGATACAGTTCACATTCACATCATTATATGGAAAGCTAAACAAACCATTTCCAAGGGCACTATGGACCTTGAAAATGAGAATTCAGGAGACAAACAAGAAAGCCAGGAATAGCTATCAAGTTACCTTATTTAGATAATTCATTTGGGTAAGAACACAAACGATTACAACCAGTGTGAATGCCCAAGTTTGGGGATAAAGAAGTTGATTCATCCCTGACAGAGTCAACTTCAAGGCAATCCCAAGTGCCTTAACACTCATAACCTGTCAAAGGATAACTTCAGGATAAATCACTCAGAAAGGGCATAAAAAGGGAAACGTAAGACAACTAGAAAGTCACCAACAAGAAGATAATGAAACGTACCGACAGAGAACCTACAAGGGAGCAAACACCAATATAGACCATTATATGCGTCTGGCCATAGCTTGGAATAAAGTAGATGATGAGAATGAAGACGGCTATTAGAACCAAAGATGCATACAAGATAAATGCTGCCAAAAGAAACATTACAGTCCCTTGGTAAGAAAGGAAAATTCAATGAGATTTTTTATAGAAATATTGTCTTGGCGAGAACCCTGACTACCTGGATCCATAGCAAGATCCCAAACTTCACTCACTGATGAGATTTCTTTCTCTTGAGGTGCATGTAGAACAATAGTTGTTGAACCCACAACACACAAAACACAGCCAAGAATTCCAAACAAATGTAGCTTCTCCTGTAAAATAACATGAGCAAGTGCAGCACTGCAAGAAAACATCAGACGTCAGCAACTACACAAATAATCAAGAATAACTATAAGCTCATTTTTGTCATACCTGATAATAATGCTCAGAGCACCAAGTGGGGTGACCAGTATAGCTGGAGCAAATGCATAAGCTGCAAAATTAGCTATCTCTCCAACAATCACTGTTTAAATATCAAACATCTGTTAGAATAAATTTTACTCCTCTTACTATTACTAACTACACAACTCAGTTTAATAAACTCATTTGAGGAAACTTGGCAATTATTCTGGATTTATGAAGGTTCTTCACAGACTAAAATTTTCTTTTAAAGTTGACGAGCTACATTACTTTCCCCACTTTTAGAATAACTATATGAAGCAGTGACTTGCTTAAGCAGGTGCCTCTGGAACACTGGATATAACGAATCAATGACAAACAGCCTAAGAACATATTTCAATAGTATTTCCATCACAATAATATTTTAAAATTTATAATTAATATTGTAACTACTACCTACCAATCTATTTTTGAGCTATACATAAGCACTCCCGTTTTCCTCCTTGCTCTCTCCAAGTAACCTAATTAATTAGCTTCAGCTTTGCTCAATAATTTGAGCTCATCCAGAACCCAATCAATCCTTAACCTTGTTCTTATGAGTTTCTCAAGTGCAAGGGGTTGTTGAAGGGTGAAGCTCATTATTTTGATAGGGTTTCAAAACTACCTCGTGCTATTCTGATTTTTAAAGCACAAAGGAAAATAAATCACAAAAATGAACCCACTAAATGTGACTTGCTGGAATTCAAAAGCACTCAAACCCGCAATATCCAGATAATTATAAAAACAAAGTCCAGATTTGATCCAGTAATTGAAAGAACAAAATCAAATATAACTCACTTGTTATCATGCCCACCCACCAAAGAGGTTCATACAAGTAGGAGTAGCCGCCACTTCCTGCCAATCATTGAGGAAGTTAGTCACCATTAACCTTGATCCATCACAAAAATGGTAACAAAAAATAAATAGGGTTACAATACAAGAGAAGCACTCACTAAACAACATTCATTCCTATAGCAAGTGTAGACGCTTGCAGAAACATACAATTACAAACTCAAGGTAAGTGAAAGCCGCACCATAACACATATTATAGATAACAAGGCATCGCTAAAGCATAAACTGAGTGGCCACACAAAAAGCTTAAGAAACTTATGATGCAAATCTCGATATTACGAAGAGCTTTGCCTCATCTGGATCCCATCTCAAGAGAAGCAAAAGAAGAAGACATTAAATATCTTCAAAATGAGATGATTAAGGTTTGTAATGGAGTTGAGCCACTCGCTATTAAACTTTGTTGAAATAATATTACTTTTTGTTTAATCATTATGTTTATATATTCTTCCCACTCCCTATTCATTTATTTTTTATGGAAGCGACACTAATATTAGTGGGCTCCATTTATTTATGCATTTATTTATTTTTTATGGTGGCAACACTAATATTAGTGGGCTCCAGTTATTTATTTTATTTTAATTTGAATTTCACTTCACAAGGCATCCCTATTGCCTTTACAATACTACAATCTGTGCACACTTATTTAACATTAACATAAAGATCAGGTCAAACTCTATTATTCAGTTAAGTTAATGAACACAAATATGTGCTAAGCTTGACAAAGACAAAAGGTCTAATGATGACGAAGTTAACATAGCATAAAAAACTAAAGAAAAAAATCAACGAAACAATACATTTACTTGAATTTCAGATTTTGGTCAGTTCAGAATGTGCTAAGCCCATTTAGTAAGTGAGACTTGTTGTAGTGGTGGACAGTTTAGGTTACCTCTAAAAATGAAAAAACCCCAGATCCACAATTTTATTTTCAATACACTCCTATCATCTGTTACAACAAAAACCCAGAAATATGTGGCAAGGGAACAAAACTGAAAAATGAGCTTCCAAGTCTGAGATGAGTCTGTAGTGACGAATAACTACATGTTAAAATCTGGTCCAATGTTGTTAATTGATAAGGATGGTGAAGATGAGCTAATTTTTGGTGATACCAACAAAGAGTTGTTATCACTAATAATAAAGGAACAAGCTCGTCTAAATCAAAAAGAAAAAAGAGAACAAAAGGTTCAATTTCAACATCAATTGCCAACATTGAGGAACTATAGGCTGATTTAAGATGAGAAAGCGTTGAGATTGGTGGGCTGAATCTGAAAGTTTCAATTTGGTTAACTAGTATGATAAGTAATAGGCTTTTAGACTATTCTCTTGTCTTTAAATAGAGTTTTGAACTTGAGTAGTGCATATATCATTTGCTAATAGCTGAGGATTGACGTGGCTGCTATATTTTTTTCCCTGTTCAAAATCAAAACTTTTCAGAATTTTTGCCTCGAGGATACATTTGACAACCTCGCTCTGGTCCTTAATGTAACGCCGAAGCTTTTATGGAAAAACAGACAAAAAGAAAAGACATGTCAAACCACTACATCACCAACCTAAGCGGATATCCCAAATACCAATTAAGGAAGTGTAAGAATCCATATGAGATCAAATTTATCCCGTAAATGATATGATACTATAATCTTTACACCAACTTCGATCCACTTGTTGCTAAGGCCTAACAGCAGAACGAACCTCATTTGATCAATTGAATTCGCACCCTAACCCGCATAACCCCATTCACTGAAATAAACCCGCGCTTCTTAAATAATTCGGCAAATTGCACAATCAAAACTCATAATTAATGTAAATCCAAGGGGGAAAAGAAAAAACCTGCCCGTACTCCGCTAGAAGCAGCCTTCTTCAAGCCTTTCTTTTTCACAATGAAACTGGCACCGATGAAGAAGCTAGACGACAGAGCAAGACAAAGACCCTTCACATTATCGGATGACATCCCCCTGTAGGTGTCACGCCAGCTGGGAGTCCCCATGGCTAAGAAAAAAACCCTTACTTAGAAAAGACAATGCAGAATTTCCCGTGTCCTCACCCAGTGGGAACTCCAACTGGGTCAAGGGTGCGAATGGATCTTCGGGCGAACAAGACAAACCAGATTCTGATGCGAAATTTCGTCGGTTATTGCAGTTTGGTGGTGTATACAGCTGCGAGGTTCCTAATCAGAAATCAATAAAGCACAATTGGAGATGAATGGAAAGCCATTTAGGGTTCCAAATTTGAATTCACCGATCTGGAACTACACTCTCGTTTACAGTCCAAGCAAGGTTGATAACGATATGATTTTTCTCTCCATTTTTTTACCATCGTGGTATCCAAATCCAAATGCTCTGTGACTCAATGGAAATGGTGATTGAGACTCCGACGTGCACCAGCATATGCACGTTTCTTTTCTCTCTTCGCAAGTTTGGTGTTTCTCTTTCTACCTTCCAATATTCCTTTCTTTTCTTTCTTTCTTTCTTTTTTTTTTTTTTAACACTCCTTTCTTTTTTTCCGGCTCACTATCATTTTGATTTCTTAATTTATTTGGATATTTCAATTCAGTCCTTCCATTTTTTTTTTCCATAAATTATTTCAGTGCTTCTTTTTCCATATTGTATGAAAAAAAGTGTTTTGAAGTTCTATTTATCTTTTTAATCGTGATTTTATACTTTACGAGATAATTTAACTTTTTTCCCTAAAAAAAAAGTCTTATCTTAATTTATATGAATCAAACAAGTTATAGGTTGCAATTTAATTTAGAAAATAAAGGTAAAAAAATTAATTTAGAAAAATGTGTAATTTAATATTTCAATTTTATATATAAGATTTCAATTTGGTGACTTATAACCTGTTTGGATCCTCCTATTTTTAAGCTAAAAGCTACTTTTAATTTAAAGTTAAAAAAAACCTTTAGAAAAAAAGCTAAAAGTTATTTGATAATTAAATTTTTAATTTAAAAGTTACTTAAAAGCTCAAATTAAAATTAAGCTGTTTGATAAAATTTTTGTCACAAGCACTTTTTATAATAAAAAGTATTATAAAATAACCTTTAAACTATCAATATATTCACAAAATAAAAATACTATGGAAATAGATTTGCCAACGCTGCCGTAGATATTCACAGTCAGGTTTTATTTATATCCACAAACTTAGACTACCACTTCCAGACCTCTCTCTCTCTCTCTCATATGAAAAACATCTTCTAATGTTTGCAAGAGGGATCTACATACACGTTGCAATATTTGGTATAAACTCGTGCTCCTGCCTCTATTGTGAGTCACTGACCTCTCCTTTCAAATTTGATATAGTCTCCAATTTGAAAATGCAACTTAATCCATTCTTTTTCCATAACCTATTAAACAATATAGAAATAAGAAACCCCTTATGTTGATGACAGTATTGACTCAAAAATCAAAATACATGGATCAAGGCATACAATTGTCGACTGCTTTACAATTGTATAGGGGATACACTCGCTCTGTGCATATACATAAGATCCTATTTTTTTAATAGACTTATTCCTTTTTTATAAAGTTACATTTAAGTTGGTTTGAATTATAAATGCGCTTTTTCTGATAAAAAAAATTATAAATGCGTTTTTACCAAATTTTTTCCCAATTACTTTAA
Organism: Acacia confusa; assembly: GCA_037074495.1. Classification (NCBI taxonomy): domain Eukaryota; kingdom Viridiplantae; phylum Streptophyta; class Magnoliopsida; order Fabales; family Fabaceae; genus Acacia; species Acacia confusa. The sequence goes on along the minus strand of CM073504.1, from coordinate 4,614,355 downwards.
CATCATGTATGGAGTTATATTCCTTTTTTCTTTTTAAATCATTTTTTTTATTATTACTCTTTTTCTCACTCATTCATAAATAAGGGCATTGTTAGGGGAAAAAAGTATGTTTCCTATAAATTATTATTTCTTAACTAATTTTAAATGTTTTTTAAAATATCGCAATTCAATTAAAATCACCTTGTGAGATGAATAAAATTTAATATACCTTGATAAATATTAATTCCTTGTAGTTTTTAATCGTGCATGGATTTATTTATTTAATGTTGATTTCCCTTGTCTAACTCGAGTGTTTTAATGATCAGATTATAGATATGTTTAATATGTTCACTTCAGGACAATAGGAAATGACCCTAAAATAGAAAAAAACCCAAATATTTAGGAAATTATCTTTCAGCTTTATAAAATTTCATTATTTTTACTTCAGTCCTTTCATGTAAAGTTACATAGAGGGACTAACATGAAAATACTGAAATTTTTTTAGGCTGAATTATAGTTTCATGAACATATGGGTTTATTTTGTAATTTTCACTCCCTTCAATTTCTGGCTCTGCCCATGGATGCATCAAATGGGCATTCAACGGATGATGAGTTTATAAATAATTATTGTTGTCATAGCGCAACGCCAGCCTTACTCCTAGCTTTTTGGATCATCTTCATTGGATGTCTTGGGGGTTCCGTGTTCGAGACGGCGTATCATATAATCCTTCCTTTGAACCAAACAAACTCCATTATTCGCATTGCCATGAGGTATTCCAAAGTACCTCTCTTTTGGGCCCCCAACGAGCCCAACCCAATTACATGATATCCTTAAAAGGGAAAATTTTCATACATTTAAAGACATCCATATTGCGGACGACGACGCTTTGTTTTGCTCGAATGCAACACTCTGTTCCATTTGACTCCGCCTTGAAGAATGAACCTCCGCCGCATCCCGACGAAGATCAATCTTCCAAATGAGCCAAGTTAGAAGACGCTCTATTGCCAACTGATAATATGGAAGATGACCTTCCCCAGGTTTCTCCTATCCCTGGCACCATTAACCCTGATGAATGCGTCCCTGAGACACCTTTATCTCTTGCTCAAGACACCCCCATGGACGAGAACAAATCTTCAGCCTCTCCTAAAGTACCCTCATTCAAAGATAAACTCCTGAACTCCAACACCCAGCCTGAGGAAGATGATGAAGAACCTGATTTCGTCCTGCAACAGGGTGATGTTGCTATCGACTTGAATGGAAGTATCCCGACAGTAAACTTTGCAACCCACGTCCTTAAAGCTCTCAAACAAAGGATGGGTCTGGCAGTTGTAGTCAACCTCTTGGGGCGCAAGATTAGTTACCGCTATATCCGATCCCAACTCCAAACGCTGTGGGAACCTTCAGGTGCGATGAAACTCATTGATCTTCATGATGACTGCTTCCTAGTACGATTTAAGAATGACATGGACTTTCAGAATACCCTCCTTAATGGCCCTTGGGTGATTTTCGGCCATTACCTTACGGTGCAACCTTGGACACCCACTTTCAAACCCCATAAGCATGTCATTAACCAAGTCACGGGATGGATTCGCTTACCTAAACTGCCCGCCCGTTATTATCACAAGAGTATCATCCGGTCCATTGGGAGTGTTTTTGGAGATGTCATCCGTGTTGATTATAACACTGACTCTAGAGATCGAGGGAAGTTTGCAAGACTTGCAGTTAACATAGACCTCACAAAATCGCTGATATCTAAGATCCAAGTTGACGGTGAGCTGATTTTTGTGGAATCCGAAGGATTACCCTCCATCTGTTTCAGTTGTGGGCGTTACGACCACCTGAAGGAAGTCTGCCAAGCAAGAACCGGAGCCACGACAGAGGCACCTCGTGAACATACTCAGAGTGCAATTGTGCCACCCACTGAAACATTGTTGTACGAAAAAGCTGATTTTGGGGAGTGGATGCAAGTGCAAAGGCGACAACGTCGTACATATGAAAAGGGACCGAAAAAAAGCACAGCAGTCGTGGTAGTGGTGTCACCACTACTTCTAGGTACGGCGTCCTAGTTGAGGAGGAACCATTGGAGGATGGAAGACAAATGGTATATGCCCCAGCTGGTGGAATTACAATACCTTCCTCTGACTCTCACCACCAGACGAAAAGAGTGAAAGAGACAAAAAAAACCTATAAGATTGGAACCTAGTACTGGACAAAACCAGGCACCCAACGAAGACTATATTTTTAATACTCATCATTTCACTTCACGACCTGGCCCCACATCCCTTGACAACACCCATAACTCCGTTATTCTCATTACCGACCCAAGGCTCCCCCAACATAACCATGGTGTTGGTGGGCCAAACCGTCAACCCACTATGAGTAATGACCCTCAATCCACCAGTAGGGGCTTTAAATTAGCCTCTGGGGTAACAATCCATAACTTGGGAGCTAAGCCCAATTCAAATATCATTGGGCCCTCTAATCACTATGTTAAAGAAGTTGCCAAGGAAATACATGGTGTCCCAGACTCATCTGGCTCCAGAACGTTGGTTGAAGGGGTTTTTCCTAATCCTAACTTCTCTAATTAATTTATTTATGTCCATTATTACCTGGAATTGTCAAGGAGCTTCTAAAAAGAAGTTTCCTTCTATTTTCAAATCATTTATGACTAATTATAAACCAGATATTTTTGTTATTTTGGAACTTAGAATTTCAGGAACTTCAGCAGATAGAGTCATAAAAAAACTTGGATTCAAATCCTCTCATAGAGTCGAAGCAATGGACTTTTCGGGAGGGATCTGGATCCTTTGGTCCCCAAATGTATCAGTATCTATCCTTGAGAATCAGTCTCAATTTATCCATATGAAAGTTGAATGGGTCAATTGAAACTCATCTTATTTGTTTACAGCAGTCTATGGTTGTCCTCAGAAGGCACCTCTAGGCAGATCTCAGTATTTTGGCAGCATCCATCTCTTCCCCTTGGCTCTTGGCAAGAGACTTCAACGCAATTCTAAGCCCCGATGAGAGAAGGGGTGGATCTTCTCGTAGAGTCCAGGGCTGTCCTCACTTTAACCAATTCATCCATGACAATGGGCTCTTGGATTTGGGCTCCAAAGGCCCTAAATTTACCTGGAAAAGGGGAACTCTCCTTATGCGGTTGGATAGGGCCCTAGGCAACTCCGAATGGCTTCATTCTTTCCCGCATCATGAAGTAGATCCCCTCCCCAAAATTGCCTCAGATCATAGGCCCATCTTAATTCATCTGTCAAGCATTAATCAGACAAGCCCAGTGCACAAACCCTTCCGGTTCCTAGCCCCCTGGTTGACCCACCCGAATTTTTCCCTGCTTGTCCAGCGATCATGGGGTAATGGAGAAAATGTTTTAAATAGCATTCAAGCCTTTACTGAAGAAGCTCAGCGATAGAACTTGGTAACCTTTGGAGCTATTGGCAAACAGAAGAGAAGACTCCTCAATCGAATAAGAGGTATCCAAATTAAACTAGAAGATCACCCGGATAGACCCTCTGATTTTCTTTCCAATCTGGAGCTATCTCTAACAAACGAGCTTGAAGACGTCTGCTTCCAGGAAGAGCTTCTTTGGCAGCAAAAATCCTGTTCTGATTGGATTTGTCTTAGGGATCGCAATACTCACTATTTCCATATGAAGGCTTTGTTGAGAAGGAAGAGAAACCGCATCTCCAAATTGAAAAATAGTGAAGGAAACCGGATGTCGGAAGACGATATTTTGGAAAAGCATGCTCAAGAGTTTTTTACTGACTTGTATTCCCTAAATGATACCTCTTTCACTCCCTTACCCTCCAGAGGCACTTTTCCCAATCTTGTTGATCATCTTCTACTAGCCCTGGATAGGATGGTCAACTTAGAGGAAATCAAGCATTCACTATTTGAGATGAAACCTCTGAAATCTCCGGGAGCAGATGAAATCCATGCTCTATTCTATCAAACTCAATGGAGCACAGTTGGACCTAGTATTCTAGCTTTTATCCGCGATATATGGGCAGGTTCATCGTTACCCCCATATGTGAATCACACGCTTATTGCTTTGATCCCCAAGGTTCCCTCACCTGCCCTCATCAGTGACTTTCGTCCAATTAGTTTATGTTCAGTGTTATATAAAATACTCTCTAAAACCATTGCTAATCGATTAAAGCCAATTCTTCCTGATTTAATTAATCAGCATCAGACAAGCTTCATTCAAGGTCGACGCATCACGGACAACATTATTATCGCTCAGGAGGTAATACATTCTATGCAAGGCGAAAAGGGAAAATCCGGCTGGATGGCCATCAAAGTGGATCTCGAGAAAGCTTTTGATAGATTGCGCTGGGATTTCATTGAAGATACGCTATGAGAGGCGGGTCTTCCAAGCAATATGATCCTATTAATTATGTCCTGCATAACCTCCTCTTCCATGCAAGTATTGTGGAACGGCAAGCCCACTGAACTCTTTAGCCCTTAGCGAGGGGTCCGCCAAGGGAATCCCCTCTCTCCCTACATTTTTGTGTTATGCATGGAGCGACTATCTCAATTAATTGAGGAGTCTGTAAGATCGGGAGAGTGGAAAACAATCAAGGTTGATCAACAGGGAGTACATCTCTCTCATCTCTTTTTTGCAAATGACTTGGTTCTTTTCAGCCAGGCGACTACTAAGCAAGCAAATGTGATCTACAAAATTCTCCAACAATTTTGCCTCTCATCGGACACAAGGTTAGCCAATCTAAAACCAGGATTTTCTTCTCCAGGAATACTGATCATTATATCAGCAAGGCAATTTGTGATTACTTGGGCTACCAAAAATCTACTTCCTTGGGGAAATACTTAGGAGTCCCTTTGCTAACTGGTAGAGTCTCGTCCCTCACCTATGGGTACATCATCGATAGGATCCAAGGCAAATTAGCAGGTTGGAAGAGGCACAATCTCTCTCTGGCTGGGGGAATTACCCTTGCCAAGTCTATTTTGGTGACAATTCCATTTTATACTATGCAGAGCTCCCTCTTTCCGTCATCTTGTCTAGCAAAAATAGAAAAGATAATTCGGAGATTTGTTTGGGGGCATTCACAAGATCGCAAAGGTATCAACCTGGTTAAATGGAATGAACTTTGTCAACCACTTAGGCATGATGGTGGTGGATTCCTGAATCTAGAATCCCAGAACAAGGTGTTTTTGATGAAGCTTATTTTCAGAATCCATTCCCAACTTGATTCTCTTTGGGTTCGTGTCTTACGGCAAAAATATGCAGTCTCTAATTTAGGGACAGTCACCAATAAAGCTTGTATGTCATACCTTTGGAAGAGCCTATTGAAATTATGGGACGATGCTACCCTCCACATCAAATGGTTCCCCGGTGATGGCACTAGGATCCGCTTCTGGTCCGATTTCTAGGTGGGAGACCTTGGCCCACTTAAATGCCTATCGTATTCTCCCATTCCAGAGACTGATCTTTCCAAAGTTATTTCAGATTACCTACTAGAGGATGGCTCATGGAATTTACGGTTATTCCAGCACTTGCTACCCTCGGCTGTATTGGAAGATATAGTTAGCATCTCCATCAATCAATCTCCTCTACCTTGCTCCTGTCTTTGGAACCTCACTTTCAATGGGAACTTCTCTATCAAATCTGCCTACTACAATCTAGAATATTTGAATTGGAATGATACCGATGCAATTTGGCCTGCTGTATGGAAATTGCCAATGGCACAACGTGTCCGTACATTCATGTGGCTCTTATTAAAAGGGAAGCTCCTAACCAATGAAGAGCGATTTCGAAGGAAGCTAACTGATGACAAGCTCTGCTCCATTTGTCATAATGATACTGAAAATATTGAACATAATTTCAAAGTTTGCACATTGGCCTCAACTGTCTAGAAAAAAATCCTCCCCTCTGACCTCTGTACTGACTTCTTTGGCCTCCCTATTCAAAGATGGTTGCGACATATTCTCCTATCTGATGCCTTACATGTCTCCTGGAAGATAGGCATCTACCTCTCCTGTTGGAAACTCTGGGATGCCCGTAACAGGAGGATCTTCTCTAATGAAAGATTAAATGCTGAAGGGATCTTAATACAGGTCAAGTCGATGGTTGTACATACTTTGGAATGCCATGATAGGCTTAGTTTCATTTTATAGTCCTCTTTGTTATAGCTGAACTTCACCCCTGATTATTCTGATTAATAAAATTCCACTTCATTCAAAAAAAGACATCCATATTGCCAATGAGAGTTGGCACAGATGGTAAGGGATTCAGGGCTAGGCCATTAGGTCGTGGGTTCGATCCCCTCTGCCGTCGCTGGGACTCCTTTGGTAGGCGATCTCGTAAGTCCCCAGTAAGTGCTCATAGAGCCCAGGGCCGTGCCCTGGCCTTGGTAGGGGACTGGTGTCAAACCCTTCCAAAACTTTTTCTCTTATAAAAAAAAAAAAGAGATCCATATCATTGACTTGACTCCTTATATTTATTTTAGAGTTAAGGAGTAATTTGGCCAACGAACTTTTACTTCAGAAGCATCTAGCACAAATAACTTTTAAGTGAACTAAAAATATAAAAAAAAAACTTTAAAAAATGCGTAGTCAGCACAATGCCATTAGTAAACGATAATATCTGTTATCTAAGATGCAGATTGGCCAATGAACTTTTACTCCAACAATGCGCAACACAAAAAAGTTTTACTCTAGGAGCACTCAGCACAAAAAAATCCACATGTAATCCACCCAAAATCCAACTGTTATAAATCTTTGTCCAGACCTCAAACAATGTGCATCAGGGTTAAAAAGAGTAAATGCAACAAAAAAAATCACAAATTATATTAATTATTATTATCAGTTATCTTATGCAAGCAATTATTGACTATAATGTTGTATTATTTACTCTATAAATTAAATTTTTTGTTATTATAATTCTATTCAATCTTTTAAAAATATCACATATTTACGTGTGCATAAATATATGTAAACATTTATATATGGATGATGAGATTTTTTAGTTATTGATATAAGTGCATATAATATGAGTAATTTTTTAGTTTTATTTGTTATCAATTTAAAATAGTTAATATGATGGGATCTTTCGGTTGCCCAAAAAAAATTCAGAAAAATTCAGAACCTCTCATCCCTTTTTTAAAAGTAATACTCCTAGAACATCTATTTAACTGACAATAAGATTTGAATTTATAGTATGTTGATTTCATCAGTCATATATCAGTTTTCATTGGCAAAAATATTATATTCATACACATAGACATAAATAAATTTAATCCCTTTATTAGCAGAGATAAGAGACAAGGAGTCAAAGACGTGACCAAATAAATAAAAGTGACCTATAAATTATGTGATATTTTTACGCATGTAAATATTATTTTTTACGCATATTATACACACGTAAATATGTAATATTTTTAAAAGATTGAAAATAATCACAACAAAAATTTAATTTAAAGAGAAAAGAATACAATGTTATAGTTAATAATTGTATAAGATAACTGATAATAATAATTAATATAATTTGTGATTTTCACCCTACCACTCCGTCACATTTTTTTTAAAAAAAAAAATGCTAGCTCAGCCGCCATCCTCACGGGTGTGATGTCAATTTAGAGAAAAATGACAAAAACAAGAGATAAATTTTTTTTTTTTTAAAAAAATAGGTCTTACATTTAGCATCAAAATTCACTTATAAATAATCTTGTTTAGTCCTTAATATAAGCCCCTTTTCAGGAGTTGATATTAATCATGAACATAAGATACATTTTTCATATTTATCATTCTTTTCCTAATTTATCCTTATTGATGTCATTTCAACAATAATAAAGAAGGAGGGGTAATGAGGAAATTAAGGAAGATAAGTCGTGTGTTTTAGAAAATATATGTTATATTGATAACATTAACTATCTTTCTCAATCAAAGTAAATTAGGTAAATATGTTTTATATTAAGAATTAGATATAGTAACTACTCCAATATCTAAGACTAGATATAGGATTACCCCTCATCCTTAATGTATCATGTAGGGGCTCTAGCAATTTTATCAGAATCTATCATGCAAAGGGGCAATACCATCATTTTACTTAACTCTGACAAATTGTCTTTTTACATGGTCATATAAAAAATAAATTGCCTTTTTATAAAAAAATAAAAATAAAAGTTCACCTTCCCCTTTTGGTAGTGTTTAGGAGAAATTATCTAGTGCACCATGTAATTTATGCACTGGCCACTAAGAGAGACTTATAATTGAATTACATAGTTTGGTAAAACATTTTACATTAGTTAAAAGTAATAAATATCTAAGAAATTGATTATTTTTTCTAAGCATATCTTTATTTATAAAAAAACAAATAAGAAAGAAAAATAACGCAGTAATTTTTTTCCCCAAAAAATAGTGTAGTAATTCAAGTATGAAAGAAATTGAAGTATAAGAAAAAAATGAGTAGAATGAATAAAATTAAATAATTGAAAATTGAAAAAATTTATTAAATACTCAAATAACGGTTAATAGAATCTTATAAAAAATATCAACACAATTAAAATTTTAGGATTTGTTTGGGTATAGCTTTTGGAGAATAACTTTGGGAATTTACAAGGTAAAAAAGGCTTTTAGAGAATAGCTTTTGGGATTTACGAAGTAAAAATTATTTTTAAATTTTGGAGAAAAATTATAGTGTTTAGATAACTTCAAAATCTAGGTTTTAACAAAAGTTTGCCAAACACCATAAAATTGTCCAGAAACTATTATGCATCAAAATTTAGGTTTTCGTGAAAATTTGTCAAACACCTCTATTTTTTCCAAAAGCTATTCTACATTAAAACCTAGGTTTTGTGATAAACTTATCAAGTATCCCTATTTTTTTTTCTAAAAGTTATTCTGTAACAAAACCTAGTTTTTGTGAAAAGCTATTTTTTTAGCTTTCCCTCTCTCCTCTACCATTATCATTTTTTTTTGTATCAGTCACTATCCTTAAGATATTTTTTAATACCTTTCAGTACCTTGAAATATTTTTTCAAGATCAGTCATTACCATAAAATATTTTTTAAATATCCTATTTTTTTTCTAGATCAGGAAGTATTTTTTTAATATCTTTTTAGTATTTGCTAATATTCAAACAAGCCTTAGTCACTTCAGGGAATAGAAAGAGTACTTGCTAATATTCAAAGTTGTATAAATATGGGAGTGAATTTCCTCAGCAATGTCTTTCTCAGGATCCCTTAGAAGCGTGCAGATAAACCGTTGTTCTCTCATCCTTAAATCTTGACTGTCCATTTTAATACCTTCAAAATACATTTAGAATCCTGAAAACTTATTTTAGGATTTTGAAAAAATATTTTAGGTTATAGAATGATATTAAGAATATACTTAAAGATACTGTTTATACTGAAAAAATATTTCATGATCTTGAAAAAATATTTTAGGACATAAAAAAATATTTTAGGGTATTGAATGGTACTAAAATAAATTTTCAAGATCTTAAAGTATATTTTTATTAAACACTTGCTTAGTTGAGAGCATATATTCAATTTTATTGGCAAAAGGTTGCACTAGTCTCCTCGTGGCTTACTGGAACATTCTTCATGAATGTTTCAAGAGGTCTCGGGTTCGAGACATAGTAATATATATACATACACACACACTGCCTACGATCACACAAATGAGGTACTTCAAAGCACCTCCCTTTTGGGCCTTAACGTGCAGCCCATTCACTAGTTCTCCCTTTTGGGCCTTAACGTGCAGCCCATTCACTAGTTCAATTTATTTAAGACTTGGTGTTTATAAATCATCTTTGTTTTTGCTCATACATTAGTTATACTTTTACCGCTGCTCCCGGGTTACCACTCTTCTCTCTCTCTCTCTCTCTCTTTTTTTTTTTTTTTTTTTTTATGTGATTGTAATATTCTCCTCCTCCAGTTTTTTTGTTTTTTTTATGTGTAACAACTAATCTAATCACATAATATAAAATGTTGATTAAAATTAATTAAAAGCAACAAATGTGTAAAAGATACTCTCTCCAGTCCATAATATAGGTCTCTTCTAGAAGAATGACTTAGTTCACATTATAAGTTACTTAGAGAACAAGTAATATTTATTTATCAATTTTGTCCCTATAATTAATGTTTAAATATGAATTATTGTATTTTTTTTTTCTCTCATTCAATACCTCATGTCATATGGGTAAGGTTGGAATTTTTTTTTATTTACGGAAAATTTAAAGAGTTAACTATCATTTTTTGGTTCTGATAAATTAGTCGAAGTGTCTTATATTAGGACTGGAGTTGGTATAATTTCCCCCCTAAATATAGCCTTTTTTATGAAGATGATGAGAGTAAGAGAAAATGAGTGAACAAATATGTGAGAGAGATGTATAATTAATTGAGGGTAAAAAAAAAAAGCATTAAATATGTTAGAACCAACCTTAGTGAGAAAATATTGTTTATAAATAGGACATGATGGAGTATCCCTCAGATCATTTTTATAAAAGTTCGATAATCGAATTTCATAGTTTAAAAATACAGTTAGAATTGATTAAAAGTAATAAACAAGCAATATATGATTTTTTTTCCAAGTATTTTTAATTAGTTAGGGACAAAAATGATAAAATACATTATATTTTTTAATCCCTCATGTATTTATTTATTATATGGTGATTTCCCCTATGTTGCAAGATCGTTTTAAGGATAAAAGGGTCTGTTTGGATTAGTGGTGGAAATAGTAACTTATTTTCTATCTGTTTTTTGTAGAGTTCGATAAAAAAAAAAGGTTAGATTGTAAAAATGATTTTGTTTGGATTAATGATAATAAAAGTGGTGGAGTCCACGTCAAAAAGCCGAGAGGTTTTTCCTTAATTGTCTTTTAGGAGTTTTTTTTTTTTTAAGAAAAAACCCGACGGACTTAAAGCTTTACCTAAACACTCCATTGATCTACTGCTACTTTTTCCTAATTTTTTGTGACTTAAAGCTCTCTCCATATTTGTCATTTTTTTCTTAATTTACCCTTATTGAAGTTCTCTCAACAATAATAAAGGAGGATGGGTGATGAGGAAATTAAGGAAGATAACTCACATGTTTTAAAAAAGACATGTCATATTAACAACTTTAATTATCTTTCTTAATCAAATTAAATTAGATAAACATGTTTTATATTAAGAATTAGAGATAGTAACTACTTTTATATTTAAGACTAGATATAGGATCACCCCCTCATCCTTAATGTATCATGTAAGGGCTCTAGTAATTTTATTAGAATCTATCATGGAAAGGGGAAATACCATTGTTTTACTTTGACAAATTGTCTTTTTATATGGTCATATAAAAGATAAATTGCCTTTTTATGAAAAAAAAAATGTCCAGCTTCCCCTTTGATAGTCTTTAGGAGAAATTATCCATTGCACCATGTAATCTATGCACGGGGAAAAGAGACCGATAATTGAATTACTCAATTTGGTAAAACATTTTATATTAGTTAAAAACAACAAATACACAAGAAATTGATTATTTTTTCTAAGCATACCTATATTTATAAGAGAACAAATAAGAAAGAAAAATAGTGTAGTAATTCAAGTATAAAAGGAACTATAGTATAAGAAAAAATGAGTAGAATGAATAAAATTAATTAAGAGGAAATAGTAAAAACACGTTAAATACTCAAATAATTGTTAATAGAATCTTATAACAAAATATCAATGCAATTCAAATTTTAGTCTGGGAGTACTTGCTAGTGTTCAAAGTTGTATAAATATGCACGACTATGTCTATGAGTTGAGCCACTTGTTTTTATCCGCCACCATGCCAATACAAACTAGTGGCAACGTATTGGAAATATGATTTAAAAAAGGTGTGAGATATCGGTTAATAGAGAAAAAAAATAAGAAATAAAAAGTACCAAAGCCATTGAATTAATATTTATTAAGGTATATTAAAAAATTGAAAATTTTAAAAAACCACGTTATAGAAATGACTGAGTTAAAATCAGTACGTCAAAAATGCATCAAACGGACACTATTAAACACCTGGTTAGTTAAGAACTGATATTTAAATCTATTGGCAAAAATCAGCACCTGTCTCCTTGTCGCTTGCTGGAACATTCTTTATGATTGTTTCAGTAAGTCTCGGGTTCGAGACACAGTAACACACACACCTCAAATATGAGGTAGTTCAAAGCACCTCCCTTTTGGGCCTTAACAACGTCCAGCCCATATTTTGGTTCAATTTGTTTAAGACTTGGGGTTTATAAATCATCTTTGCTTTTGCTCATACATTTGTTATGAATATGTACAAAAAAAAAAAAAAAAATTGACACAGATGGTAAGAGATCCAGGACTAGGCCCTTGAGTCATGGGTTCAATCCCCTCTGCCGTCGTTAGGACTTCTTTGGTAGACGATCTCGTAAGTCCCCAGTAAGTGCTCATAGAGCCCGGGGCCGTGCCCTGACCTTGGTGGAGGACTGGTGTCGAACCCCTCCAAAACTTTTTTTTATAGCAAAAAAAAAATATGTACAAAAAAAATTACATTAGTTATAAATGATTTAATAAAGTCATCTTCGTTGGAAAGGCGTCCATATTATCTATAGACTTTAGTTAAAAATGAGTGCATGTGATTCAATCCTTTAATTTATTTTATTTTTTGGGCTCAACCCTCCTTTATATGAAAAAAATTACAAAAACAATGATAGGAATTTATTTTACCCCAAAAGTTTCAAGTATATTTATTATCTGGTCTCTTTTCCTTCCTTGATCAGGAGGTCTTATACTTTTACCACTGCTCTGGGTTTACCACTCTTTTCAACTTATTTTTTCTGTTTATCATTGTAATATTCTCCCTCCAATTTTTTTTTTTTTTTTTTTTTATGTGTAACAACTAATCAAATCACACAAAATAAAATGTTGATTAAAAATTAATTATGAGCAATAAATATGTAAAAGATACTCTCTCCAATCCATAATATAAGTCTCTTATAGAAAAATGACTTAGTTCACATTATAAGTTACTTAGATAACAATAAATATTTATTTATCAATTTTGTCTCTATAATTAATGTTTAAATATGAATGATTGTATTTTTGTCCTCTCATTCAATCATATGGGTAAGGTAGGAATTTTTTCTTTTAATTTATGGAAAATTTAATGAGTTAAATTTTATTCTTTAATTCTGATAAATTAGTTAAAGTGTCTTTTATTAAGACTGGAGTAAGTATAATTGCCCCAATAAATATAACCTTTTTTATGAAGATGATAAGTGCAAGAGAAAATGAGTGGGGGGAAATATGAGAGAAAATGAGTGAAAAAATATATGAAAGAGACGTGTGTAATTAATTGAGGGTAAAAATAAAAAGAAGTGCATTAAATATATTACAACCAACCCTAATGAGAAAATATTGTTTATAATTAGGGCATGGTGGAGTATCATTTTTATAAAAGTTGGATAATTGAATTTCATGGTTTAAAAATATAGTTAAAATTAGTTAAAAAAATAAATAAGCAATATACAATTTTTTTCAAGTTTTTTTAATTAATTAGGGACACAAATGATAAAATACATTATATTTTGTAATCCGTCATGTATTTATTTATTATACGGTGATTTCCCTGGTCTTACAAGAGCGTTTTAAGGATTAGACTATATATATGTCTAATTAGTGAATTTTGATAATTGTGAGATAAAATTGTTCTCACGTACTTTACTTATTTTGTAAATTATAAAATTTAGAGTAAAATACTCTGATTACCCTCCTGTTTTATCTTAATTACACAGATTTCTCCTCTATTTTGGGTACCTATACAATTCTCCCTTATATTTTAAAATTCTATTTTCATCCACCCAAACTGTTAGTTGGTTGTTAAATTTGACTTTTGAATTTTTTTTTTTACCAAAATGTCCCTTTTTAGTTTATATGTGTGTGTGTAACTTTCTAATTTTTTTTAAAAAAATATTAGCTTTGATATTATAAATTAATTTTGACTTCAAATATATATTAAACACATAATTTTTATCAAATATAATAAGCTATATAAGTTTGAGTTTGTATGTGTCATTAAAATTTATAATTTAATATTTTTTTCACAAATATTTATAAACACATTTGATCAAGCACATGTTTATTTAATAACTTACTTGAATAATCAAAGTTTGTGATACATATATTAACCGGTGCTAAAATCATCAAACAAATAACTATTGTAAAGATAAAAATAGAAAGTAACGAACAAATAAAAAAAATATTAAATTCTTTAAAACAATTTTAGTCAAAACGTGAAAGACAAAATAAATAGGCATAAGATAAAAATAAAACTAAGGATTTAGTATTAAGAGTACAATAGTAAATAAATTTTATTTTTATATACACTTTAATCAAAAAATAAATTTTTGGAATCTTTTAGGAATATTCTTAACGGAGTTAATTGTTTACACTTAAATGTATATTTTCAAAATAGAGGAGAGGTCTGCGTAATTAAGGCAAAATATGAGGGAAGTCAGAGTAGTTTACTCATATATTTAATATTAAAGAGGATATTTTGGTAAAAAAAAAAAGTTCAAAAGTCAAATTTAACGGCCAATTAACGGTTTAGGTGGATGGAAATAGAATCTTAAAATGTAAGGGAGGCTTGTGTCACATGCATTTTTTTAAGGGAGGTTTATATGAGTTTCCAAAATAGAGGGAATGTCTATGTAATTAAGATAAAATATAAGGGTGGTTAGTGTAATTTATTCTAAAATTTATTTTAAAGTTGTTTCAAAATACAGTAAATGGATTTAGACGTTGGGCCGGCGGTTATCGAATGATGAGTTAATAAGCCGTTGTGATACTTATAATTATCATTGGCACAAACTGACATCAGTCTCCCTCGTAGCCTTCTTGGTCATTCTTCATTGATGCTCTTAGGTTGCGAGTTCGAGATTGGTATTTATATACTCCATTCACGAAACCAAACGGACCCCTTAATGACTGCACTGCCATGAGGTATTCCATAGTACCTCTCTTTTGGGCCCAAAAGAGCCCAACCCCATTACATCAGCTCGTTAAAACAAGAGGGAAGATTCTCAAATAAAAATACATGTAAAATATGAAAAATCAGTATTGTGTTATAAAACTGAAAGAATTCTAGAGAGAAGTCAGAGGAAATTCTAGAGAGATGAAATCCATTCAAGTGTAATGAATAGTTACAGGAGACCTCTAGTAGATTACTATGCGTATATACCATGTCATCCTGTATTTGGAGATTATGGGTCAATGGACATCCACATAATAAGAATATTCATAACACTCCCCCTTGGATGTCCATTTATGAATGTGCCTCGTTAAAAACTTTAACTAGGAAAAACCCAGTGGGATAAAAACCTAGCCAAAGAAAAGAGTACAACATCCATTAATACACTATCCAGTGCTGCCTCATTAAAAACCTTTCTAGGAAAAACCCAGTGGGATAAAACCCAGATAAGGGAAAAAGAGTACAGCGTGTATCGTCTCCCCCTCTTGATTACATCAGTGTTACTCCCCCTGATGACTGCATTGCTTCAATGTCTTTCTGAGCATATTATTCTTTCTGTCATCAAATATTCTGTTAGAAACGCCCAATTTGATTGTTCATTATATACCTGCAAGATCTAAATCTGTCAAGTAAAGTCATAATAATCTTTTCATAAATATATATGTGCATATAGAAATTCAATAAATGTTTATTCAGATAATGATGCTATATGCACTATCATCTTTTGAGACATATGTGTTTCTGGCGCCTTATGTGCTTCTAGCACATACAAATATATTGTGGCTTATGATCCTCATTATCATTCATTGCAGCATATGCTATCATAGATATTATTAACGTCGACTTCATTTTCAGTCCCATCGGATTTCATTCATAATTTATTGAGATCTCATTATATTCACATAT
This sequence comes from Acacia confusa, assembly GCA_037074495.1. Classification (NCBI taxonomy): domain Eukaryota; kingdom Viridiplantae; phylum Streptophyta; class Magnoliopsida; order Fabales; family Fabaceae; genus Acacia; species Acacia confusa. The sequence continues at coordinate 4,598,485 of CM073504.1, read as the reverse complement.
ATTAGGTACCTAGGTCTCTCTTGGACCACAATACACTTTTCTTGTAATATCTCTTCTGGAGATAACATCTCATCAAAAGATAACTCTTCTGGAGCTTTACTTAATTATCCTCGACTTGATCATCTATATTTTATAGCTCCTTTTCTCTTTTGAGGATTTTTATCTTTATAACCGATGGACCAGCAACGCTTCAGGCGTGCTTTATAACAATTCATATAGGAGCATTTGCAGTTGGGACATGTGACTTTGTCACTTTAGGTCAGTAAATGCTTCTGGCATTCGATTAACTAAACTCTGAAATTGAATTATCATATTGAACTTTTAGTGCACAATTCCTTGTACGATGATCAATATGAGCCAATGATAATTCATTCTAGTAAATCTTTACCCAATCTGCTTATTTTTCTCCCCCTCATCAAATCATCAATTTTCTTTGTATATCCATCTATGTGCATTGAAGTAGATTAATAATCATTGCACATTTAAAACATTTTAAGATGGAATTATTCTGGCTCCTGACCAAAAGCCAAATTTTACGGGGAGAATTCTGTTGACTTATATAATTGCTGCAAATATACACAACATATAAATTTTGTTCTCATAATCATTGATCTATCCATTCATGGATACTTTAATACATTATTTCTGGATCATTCAATCTGGAAATTGCGCGCATAATATATTGCAAACTTCTGGTTGCAAACATCACTGCAAACTTTGCAGCTTTATAATCTCATATGTAAACTTTCAATTTGATATATTTCCAGAGATCCATTTCCAATAATTATTTCTATCTGAGAACATGCAGCACATAATATATGACTCGGATGATCAAACAAGTCATGCCAACATTTCATATGATTTATCATCAAATCTAATATTCATTTTGGGGAATCAACATAGAAACATTCACAAAGAATTATCAATGCATAATTTTGTTACTTCTGGTAACAAAATTTCCATTTTCCAGAATCAACAAACAAATATATATTAAATACAAAATCATCAGGTGTATAATTGCAGATTCACGAGCGCAATACTGTGTAATCACAGGCGCATCACTGTGGAATCACAGGCGCAACAACTCAGATTGTCGTATGCATATAAAGTCAAAAAGATTCCAGGCTCGTGCTTTATAGGGAGCAGATCTGCAGAGATTTAACAGGTTCGTGCTGATAACGTGTTATAAAACTGAAAGAATTCTAGAGAGAAGTCAGAGGAAATTCTAGAGAGATGAAATCCATTCAAGTGTAATGAATAGTTACAGGAGACCTCTATTTATAGAAGGATGCAAATAGTAGATTACTATGCGTATATACCATGTCATCCTGTATTTGGAGATTATGGGTCAATGGACATCCACATAATAAGAATATTCATAACATATTGCAAATAATTGTTGTGGCGTTTCTTTTCATGATTTGTAGGGAGAAGTATTGTAAAAATTTTCATTTTTTTTAATATCATTTTGATCCTTTATCAACAAAAAAAAAAAAGGGACAGTATTGCAAAAACACATTTTCAAATTCCATTTTGGTTATACAAATTGGAATTTTTTAAAAAACCTTTCCTTTGCTTGTTTTGGTTATAATATTTTTAAACAACATTAATTTGAATTGTTCAAATTTCAATCTAAAAGATAAGATGAGTGATAGGGAAGAGGAGCAGAGGGAGTAGATGGTATTAGTAGAGGAGGAAAGCCAAGTCCATATGTGATTGATTTTTATGTATAAGAACATCAGACAATTAATACTATCTTTGATTCTTAACATGAAAACTAATTGACTAGTTTTTTGTAGGAACAATTTTGCCCCTGAAAGCTTATAAAGAAGATGAACAATTCAACAGTCAATATCAACGAATATGCAAAATTGCTTTGTTTTTAAACTTTTGGGGTAAAAATGAAACAAAAAAATTTTCTGAGTGACCAATACATTTTAAAGTAAACTTCCATGACAAAAATAATAATTAATCCAAAGAAAGGGAGAATCGCAATATGGCTCTAAGAAACATAAAAAATATAAAAAAAAATTCTAGCCTATATTCACTATCTGATTCTTAAGAGATCTTAGTGATATAACTTTGAACTGTGAAATTACTTGTTTGTTTTATTATCAACACGACATATAAACTTGTCAACGATAATATTATGATTTATCAATATAATAAATATACTTGTCAACCATAACTATGACTTGTCAATATGATACACACACTTATCAATGATAACACTATGACTTGTTCATATGACAAACACATTTGCCAATGATAACACTATAATTTGTTAATATGACACATACACTTATCAACAAATAAATTTATCAATGGAGATAATAGTTAATTTCACAATTCAAATCTATATCATTGAGAGTTTTAAGGTAGCAAGTCACATGTTGAGACTTTTTTTTGGTTGATATTCTTAAATTTCTTGAGATCATAGTGCGATTTCAAAAAAAAAAAAAAAAAAAAAAAATCCCTTTGTCCCTTGAGTGTGTTTAGAGCCGTCACCATGCACTGTGCCACTTGGTTCACCGGTGTCGACATTCGTGACCTCGTTGCCAACTTGCCCATTCATTCATGTTTACATTATAGTTGCTAGTACAAACAGACACACACAGAAGATATACCATCTTTCTTCAAAGGAATCTTCCGCATCTCACCCCCGACGGCCGACGGCGCCGTTTCCATCTTCTCATATCTCACTGCGTTGACCGTCATCCCCCACCACCACCAACTTCAACCTCTTTCTGCAATGGCCGTCACTATGTGGGGGATGTCGACCCAGCCTCGTTTTTCAACCATGTCTTTCCACATTTCTCTCAGATCTCCCATTTCGCGATGTTACGCTTCCCAGTCTCCGTCCCATTCCGAGAGGCATGTGATTCGTCTTGGTTTGCCCAGTAAAGGTCGCATGTCTGCTGATACTCTTGAGCTTCTCAAGGTACCTTTTGCCTTTTCTGCTTCTGTTGCTGCTTCTTCGTCGTCAATTTCTTTCTGTGGTCTCACCGGTTGATCAGAAAATGCGGGAAAATAAGTTTTCGTTTTGTAATTGTTTTTGTAATTCTTTGGTGGAGTAGTTCGAGAGTCTTCACATATTGCAATTGAACCAGAGCTAACAGATTAGGCTAGTTTTGCTTGGTTGTCGGACATCTATCTCTCCGCGAAGTTGAAGTCCCCCAAAATGCTATGCATAATTCTTGTGAAGCGAGAAGGAAATGTGGGAATCGGGGGACAAATAGCCATAAGAGAAGATTTTTCGGACTATGAATATATGGCTATGCTTTGTGTTTATTTTATCTTTTGAAGTTTTATATTCCTAACTGGCCTGGTAATAGTAAGTTTCGCCTGTGAGGAAAAAGAGTGAAGATAAAAATAGAAGCTAGTGTGTGTATTCAAGTTTGCGCATTGTCATCTCTTCACCCTTCAATTTTTTTACAAACGTAAAATCTGACCTTTTTTAATTGTCTGTCATGTAAAGGATTGTCAATTGTCCGTTAAACAAGTCAACCCCAGACAATATGTTGCTCAAATTCCTCAGGTGTGTTTCTCATTGCCCTTGATTTGGTGTTTTTATATAGTTTTAAACTTCATTAGTTAATGATAAAGAAAGAATGTGTTCCATGCAATTTGAGTTCCCGCCTATCATATGGAGCACATGCATGCCCGCATATATTTAAAAACCTTCCTTGTATATGATCAGATTCTGTGCTGTGTTACTCTATAGATATTAAAAAGATGAGAAAGTTTTTATAGAAAAAATAAAGTAAAATAAGAACACTTCTGAGACTGATACTTTAGATCTGAAGTAATTCATCAAAAGACCTTGTTTATGTACAATCAGTGGTCACACAAATCATCTACAGAGGCATCACAATGAGCTTGTTTTTGTATTGCTCCTGCTTTTTTCTCCTTATATAAAACATTGCTGAAACCATTGGACCTGCATGGATGATTTAGAAGGAAAGCCTATACACTGGTTATTTTTTCCGCACCATCTGTGTCCTTTCCTTTGCTTCCTTTTCTAGACTGACCCTGCATCTGGCATGCTGGTAAAAATGCATATATAACTGTTCTCACCATTTTCTATCATATACTTAATTGTACTTCCGAACACTTGTTGTCATAGAGTAGTTTGATAGTGATAAATCATTTTATTTCGTGTTTTTATTTTGTAGCTCCCCAACTTGGAAGTTTGGTTTCAGAGGCCAAAAGACATAGTAAGAAAATTGTTATCTGGAGATCTTGACCTTGGTATTGTGGGTCTCGATACAGTCTGTGAGTATGGTCAGGTAAGTTCAGAGATAGATGATATAATTGGTTAATTTAAATTTGGTTTCCTGGTATGTGTTTGATACTTTCTAACTAAATGCATTTCCCTGAACTTTAGCATGGTTTCTCTCATGTTTTATATCTGCATTTTTTTTACTACTGAAGCACAAAAACCCAAATGTTTCCTGGTTTTAGGTTTCCCTAGTGTGTTCTTTTAGACACTACTTCAATTTTTTGGTAATTGATGCTAAATTTTATCCTAATGGTTGTAAGTGGTTCAACTTTAATAAGCATTTTTATTTTTGGAGACATGCATGTCCTCCATAAGAAACATAAAACATTTCCATCCCGTTATGAATGCAGCAAAGCTGCCCAATCCCTTTGCATGCCTGGCAAATACACTCCCATGAGAAAAATGCATCAAAAGCTAAACGCTAAGGAGAAGCTATAGTTGTTATACTTTTCCTTTCCTTGAAGAATGAATAGATGACGATACAACCTTAAAAATACGTGCATTTCTACTGACTGTATGCACCAGAGTATTGCTAAAACAGCATTACCACTTCCTTTTGACTTCGTTCTTCTTACCAAAGCCATCATAATTTGTCTCTAAAACATTGTTAAAAGTTAGATGACACGCCCAGTGCTCATTGATTAAACAAGACTTGCTTCATGAAAAGGCAACGACCTGTCAGTGGAAAAAAAAGACGTGTGGGGAAGTTCAGAATAAGACATACTTATTAGCTATTACTCATATCTGGGATATAGATTTCTTTGCTCACTTGCTCTACATCTCTGACATATCCTTAGTTTTACTCTATAGAGAGAATACTAGGCTGGGTTGTAATCACCAATCTATGGTTTTTTGCTATTTGTTATATAGAAATTTTTATTATAGAAATTTAAGATTAACTTATTGTAATTTGCACTGTCGTCCTTGTCTTTTTTGTAAATTTGTCTTGTTTTGTATTTTGGATGATCACCAATTATATATCTTAAGAGTTGCATGTGCCAGGGGGATGAAGATCTTATACTAGTTCATGAGGCACTGGAGTATGGAGATTGCCATTTATCCATTGCAGTGAGTTAACATATTGTTTTAGCCTTACTGCCAAATGCTGCTCTGGAGTATTGACTTTTACCTCAAATTATATTGACATGCTGTTTCAGATTCCCCAATATGGGATATTTGAAAATATAAATTCAGTGAAGGAGCTCGCACAAATGTCTCAGTGGACAGAAGAAAGACCTCTGCGAGTTGCTACAGGATTCACCTATGTATCCGTTTCATTTTAATTTTACTAAAAATTTCAATTTTGGTTGATATCCTTCCATCATCTTTGAATAAAAAGTGAATCATGATCTCGTTTCTTTCAGCTGGGTCCTAAATTTATGAAAGAGAATGAGATTAAGCACGTTATTTTTTCATCTGCTGATGGAGCACTGGAAGCATCTCCTGCGGTGAGAGGCAGCTTTTAGTTTTATGGAATTTTTTTCCTCCTTAACTATTCTGTGTCATAACTTTATTTTTTTTTCTGTTGGGGGTTACTGTTGATTGCTAATAGTGCCTGTTTGGGTTAGCGTTACAATGGCATGTTCACGCAAGTCGAGATAAAACTCCTCTTACACACTTACTTATTAATCCGTAAATCATGTTGAAAAAGTAGCTACTGCCAATAAGGCTATTCTATAGCTTAATAAATAGTGGTCTAATGCTATGTCTATGAGGGAAAATGTAAACAAACATGCTCTGAATGTCTAGGGATGACATAGATGTTATGGCTTAATATTCTTTTGCACATTCTGATGAATAGATGAGAGAAAGAGAGAGATGAAGAAGAAGGAGAGACACGCCTGAAATTACAATTCCACCTCCTTATATAGGCTTCTAACCCCTAGCCTCCAACAGCTATTTTATTATAATTACCTCATAACTACCTTATACACATGTAACTACCTAACATAACTACCTGATCTTATGTTAATTTCAATTTATACATAACATCTATCTCGGTATCTTTGCACATGAGCTGAGATAATAATGTAATTAACTGTTGTTCTCAAACAAAGAGTAGTTCTAATGTCATTTTGCACACATAATCTAATTATGTTTGTTTGTTGCTCTGAACTAGATGGGGATAGCTGATGCCATATTGGACCTCGTGAGTAGTGGGACCACATTGAGAGAAAACAACTTGAAGGAAATTGAAGGTGGAACTGTGTTGGAAAGTCAGGTTAGCGATCGTCTTTCCTTAGCACAATTGGTTTGTTCTTTGTAAATTGCAGGCACCAGGCAATTGCTTCTGCTGCGGCATATATCAGATTTGTCTCATTTGTGCCTTTTTCAGGCTGTTCTTGTTGCAAGCAGGAAATCCTTGATGCAAAGAAAAGGAGTTCTGGAGATAACACATGAGATACTTGAAAGATTCGAAGCACATCTGAGGGCAATTGGGCAGTTCACGGTGCATATATCAAATTCATAATCCCTTGCCCCGAAACTTTTTTCCCCCTTAGGCTCATCGATCTCTTTTTCTGATGCCATGCATGACAGGTTACTGCAAACATGAGAGGAAGTAGTGCAGAGGATGTGGCTGAGAGGGTATTGAGTCAGCCATCCTTGTCAGGGTTGCAGGTATGATATTAATTGCGACCAAACCATCGTCCTTGTATCATTTGGGGTAGCTGGAGGGAACTTATCCCTCTGGCATTTACTATTTGTGCAATTGCGAACTGTTATTCATATTCTGCTTTTGTGATTATGAGTAGCACCATGTTTTAAACTGCAACTATTACCCAATTTAAAGAGTTGCACTTGATTGATTATCTTCAGGGACCTACTATAAGTCCTGTTTTCTGCAAACGCAATGGGAAGGTTTCACCAGACTATTATGCCATTGTCATATGTGTGCCGAAAAAGGAACTGTACAAGTCCGTGCAGCAACTAAGAGCGGTGAGTCCATCCATAAGATCTCCAGTTTTATTTCACTGTCTTTATTGGGGTTGGTGGATTTTTGAATGATTGGACAAGGGAGAAGATATATTTAAATCAATCATTTCCATTACTTGTCTCTCAGCATCTAGAGTTGTAAACTTTTCCCCATTCCTTACTTGGAAGTTATCAATTTAGATGACATAGTTCTATAACATTTGGCCCAATCTTTAGTTTGAACTCATTAACTACACTACCCTTGCATCATTTACATCTACTATGAATCTTATAGTTCATTTTTAATTAGGTTCTGAAGTTAGAATCTTTAATGTAGGAAATATAGTGACACAAGGAGTGAATATGTGTAGGACCAACTTTCATCCATCCCCCTCGCTCCCTCTTTTCTTCGTATCCCTCTTATATACAAAAATTTGGTTGTTAATTGAGCATAATAACGTTATGTGATCCATGTAATCAACTTCACCAAGTAGGATAAGGCTTGTAGTTGTAGTAATGTGCTTTTAACTTGAGAGGACCCAAATCCCTTATTTTGGTTTTCTATTTCAATCGATTTGTTGCAGATTGGCGGCAGTGGAGTTCTCATATCGCAATTGACCTATATTTTTGAAGAGGAAACTCCGAGATGGCGTCAGCTTCTCTCAAAAATTGGGATGTAGCTTGCTTAGATGGTCAAATCAAATGGTGGAGAGCCTTTTGTGCCTGTTTTTCACTGCTAGCCACAAAGGAAGGACTTCCACTTTGTTGTAGAGAGCCTCGAGATGAAGATGAAGATGGCAATGATGACCAAAGCCCATGTTAGCTTTGCAAATCCAACATGGGACATTTAATGTGGCAACACTTTTATGTATATGATCACATGTACGAATTCTGCTTAAGGATCATGAACTTTTTATTCCTAGGTTTAGGGATGTTTCCTGAGTTTCTAGGAATGCTTTTTAAATTATTGCATTGTAAATTTATTTTTGAGCCGTGGGGACATTTTGGCTTGATGGTGAGAGCAATTTAGTATCACGTTTGAAATCGGCATTCTTCACTGCTGAATAAAAAAAAGATTTTTTTTGATGAAATACTTTTGGTTTTTGTTGGCAATGTTAACCATTTGATATTATAAAACTTATTTGTGTTTTCTTTAGGATTGACTCATGGTTCATTTAATGCCTCAATTTGTACGAGGCATTAGCCCAGACACATTTGTTTACTGAGCTTGATGTAATAGAAAAATAGTCCCATTGCATATAAAATAAAGTGGGATTAACTGGTTAAGGCGAAAAAATACATATGAGCATCTAACACTAAATGTTTTTTTAAGTGCAAAAATGACTATGTGATTATAAAAATAGAACAAAAGTTATATATTTCTTTATAATAGATGATGTCGATTGTGAAGTTGAACGGTTTGATTAAAAATGGTGACATATGGTGAATTGGATTTTGTAGAAGACAACTGGAACTTAAATTGCTGACTAGGAAAGTCCAAGAAAGTCATTACAATTCAACTCGAAAACTTCCAACTTAAATCACTAGTTCTGCTGCCCATTTTGCTTCTCCATCCTGCCCGGCAAACAAGATGGAATCAACAAACACTAGCAATCACAGGGTCGATGATGTCGCCGAAGCAGAGATGGGCTTGTCGTCGAAGCTCCATAGATCGCCCACAACATTTTCTTGAACATTATTGGATGCCGCTGATTGCCCGTTGTAGTACAGAATCTGATAGAACTTCATGTAGTTCTCGTACGCTATCAGCTCCTCCTACAGCTTCTGTATCTCATCCTTCTCTTCCTTGGCTTCCATTACCACTTCGTTCGCCTTTCCTTCCACGTCCACATTCGAAGTCTGAGAGGAATAATCGTTTCCTTTCTGATCCGAGTCCTGTAATTGCATGGTGGAGTAGATACCCCAGAAACAAGAGTTGGACCGGCATTGAATCCAAGGGAGGAACTGTGCTCGTCTGGTTCAGATCATAACCAAACTCTTGATTGAAACTTTTAGGCACATTGTTCAAGTTTAAGCCGTAGTGTTGTGGATACTGGGGAGAAATTGGGGATCCGAGCGGAGGCAGTGGATTATCGGGGTCATGTTTCTCATAGGACATTATAATCTTTAAATTATATTTGTCTAATAAATTTAAATGGTTATAATATTTTTTTCCCCTCATCCTTCCAATCAACGGTCTAAATGGGTTCACCAGGGATAACGAGAAACAAAGATAATATGAGAATCTCCTTCTTTCTTGAATTATTATGATGATTCTAGAGGGAATAGGCATAGTCTTCATTGGGAAAATTACAAAGTCCAATTCATCCTACACGTCACCATTCCGTCCAACTTTATGGTCGATGTCATTTACTTTAATAGAATATGTGACTTTTGTTTTATTTTTGTAACTATATAATCATTTTTTCACCTAAAAAATACTTGGTGTTGAACGTTCTTTTAGAATTATGTGTAGTTTTACACTTTAACTCAAAAAAGGGACATTTGAGTTAAGAGTTAGAAACCTGTGAATGAGCCATAGGATTGAGCGCAGACTGAGAAATAGAAACGACTTATGAACAGTGAAATGTGAGAGAAGCTGAAGATAAGCCATTTTGTGAGGTGGCTTGAGGGATGGGCTATTATATATATATTGATATTGATGATTTAAATGCATTTATTTGCAGGAGCACATATCATTTTATAGTTGTTAATTTTGGAAAGCTTTGAATGTCCATATCTTGTAGTTATTTAATTATTACTCCTTGAAATTTAAATTGTCTTGATTTTTTTTTTAAGATCATATTTAAGATTGTTGGAACATTTATTATTTTTTTTTTTACCATTTTTACTATATTCTCTTTCGTTTATTTTCTTATTACTCCTTTGATCTTTAATATAAGATATATTTATTTAATTTTATTAGATTAAGCATGTTAGTTAATATGACACGTACCTTCTAAAACACTTTGATCATTTTTCTTAATTATCTTATTCCCCATTTTTTTTCATTGTTAAGGAAACATAAATAAGAGTAAATTAAGAAAAAATGGATAAAAATGAAAATAATATTTTATAGGGTAAAGGTGCAAAAATGCCTATAAACTTTACCCTCAGGAGCATCCAGCACCATGTGCTTTTTTTGGGTGCAAAATTACCCATGAACTCTTAAAATTGGTGCAAATATACCAGCACTGTTAAAAATTGCTAACGCCTGTTTATTAACAATTGAAAGTACCAAAATACCCTCCAGAGTTAACCTTAATTTCCATCTTCTGTTCATCTTCTTCCCTTCCAAATTCATCACCGATTGAAATCTGTCACACCCAACTAATGTTTATCATCATCCCATACCTTCATCTGACCACCTTCCTTGCCTGAAATGTGGGCGCAAATTGGAAGAACCAAAAACAAAATCTAACTATATGGAAATGTAATCAAAGAACAAACAAAGGAACAAACAGAGAAATCATAGAACAAGATTGAACAGATCGAAAAGGATTGAACAAGAAGAAGAAAAATCGAAATCGAAAACCTAGCCCTAGAGAGAAATCACAATCTTTAACAAATCACAATCCTCTTCAGTAAGAAAATCTGAAGAAAAATGAAATTGAAATCAAGAAGAAGAAAAATCGAAAAGGATTGAACAAGAAGAAGAAAAATCGAAATTGCAAACCTAGCCCTAGAGAGAAATCACAATCTTTAACAAATTGCAATCCCTCTTCAGTAAGAAAATCTGAAGAAAAATGAAATTGAAATCAAAATCGCAATCGCCCTAGACGGAAATCGAAATCGCGCACTGGAATAAGGAGAAGAAAAATGAAATCAAAATCGCTATCCTCGCTGCCAAGGCTGGGCCATCAATCGTATTCCAGTGCACGATTTCAAACAATTTCAACAAATTTCCGCAATCTTTAACAAGTTAAAATACCCAAATCACGCACTGGAACAAGGAGAAGAAAAATGAAATCAAAATTGCTATCCTCGCTGCCAAGGCTGGGCCATCAATCATATTTCAGTGTACGATTTCAAACAATTTCAACAAATTTCCACAATCTTTAACAAGTTAAAATACTCAAATCTTACCATTATGTCTGCTGGGATCTAGTTTACTACAAAGAATACCTTCAGTAAGGAAATCTTAGGCGCTGGATCTAGTTTTGTGCTGCTTCCAGATTCATCCTATAGCTACAGCGATCTACCCTTGCCCCTCCTTCTCCATTCGCTGAGAAGGAAACCATGCGAAGAGATGAGAGAGAGGTGAAGAAATGAGACCAGTGAAGATAGGGGTAGTTTGGGTAATTACAAAATTTAACATTTTTTATTATTTTTTAATATGGTGGGCCCCAGCACAAAACTAACGGAACCTAACGGACTTAACGGAGATGGTATATTTGCACCACTTTTAAGAGTTTATGGGTAATTTTGCACAAAAAAAGCATATGCTGCTGGACGCTCCTAAGGGTAAAGTTCATAGGCATTTTAGCACCTTTACCTTATTTTATATTTAGGATAAAAATCAACTTTTTAAATGTTTTACATTAAGAAGGGGAGAATAATATTCTTTTTTTTTTCTTACTCCCATAAATAAGGCCATGCTTGGCATATAACAGCACAAATTTAAAGTCTTTAACTTTATAGATCAAACTAATAAAGTTATACAGGTTCAACTATGCAAATATGGAGAAGAGTAAGTTAATATTCAACTTCAAGCGCAAAGGAGTGACATTTTCATAGCAGTGACTATAAAAGCAAGACTTGTAATTTTTATTTAGTAATCATAAATAGTATTTTGAGTTATTTTTTAGTATTCGATTATATTAAATCAGATTTAAATATTTTTAAGACTTAATTTAAGAAGAACTCTTTGAATAATATCTTTTTGTATAAATAAGATTTGAATTTTAACCATATTTAAGAAGAATCCAATTCCTTTTACTGGACTTAATTATCATTGGTAATATTTAGAGGCTAAAAAATAGTAATACACAAATACGTAGTACTAAATAAAGTAAACTTGATATTTTTTTTTTGGGTATAAATAAAATCTATTAATTCATATTATTAATGTTAAGAATACAATAGATTATGATATTAATTTGGCGGAGTTGACGCATTTTTGTCATGACGACTCTTTATAAATTAGTGGCTATTTAGAATAGCGATTAAAAGTTTTAAAAATAATTTTTTAATTATAATTTACAATATATTATTTACTTAAGTATTTTTTAGGCTCCCTATCGGGATCTCAAATAGGCATTGTGACCTCCACCAAATTATTGGTATAATTATCATATATTTGAACATTTTTTTAAGGAGAATGATAAAAAAATATAATTTGAAATTTAAAATCCTGTTAACAAAAACAATAATGAGATTAACAATTTATGTTGTTATAAAATCATCTATTTTTTATTTTAAAGTTTAAATGGTATTTTTGTAGGATTTTTCTCTTCTTCTTCTCCTTCTTCTTATTATTTTTTTTTTTTTAAAAAAATTTGTGTGTGGGCGTACACACGAATAACTGTGTGAATTGAAGCAATAGTATATTTTTTTACCGGCCAAAAAAGGAGCAGTAATATTTTTCTACATCAAATATATCTTGAAAATTGGGAAATGAATTCTGGAAAAAAAAAGGGAAATGAACACTTCTCAGTTAAATTTGTTTGGAAGACATCAGTATAATTTTAAAAATATATACGTGACATCAGAAAAAACAATTTAGCGAAAGTCACTATTTAAAAATTTTATACAATAAAAAGACGTAAAACATTTTAATACATAGAACATATTGTCCAAAGAAATTGGAATTCAGGATCTTTTTGACCATAAAAATTTTAAATAAAGATTTTTCATCTATTTTTCCAAGAAAATATAGGGAGTTTGATTTAAGACAGTTTAATACGAGGTCCTAATTATAGAATAATATTTGAGAGTTGGTTTTAGTTCTAATTATAAGATAAAATTTATATTTTTGTCAATTCTTTCCTAAAATACTCCTATTTTATTTTTTTAAGTGTGTTTGATTTTTGATAAGTATATGCATTTAGGTGTATAGAATTTTCTAATCAATAAAACTCTTAAATTGTTGGATTTTAATTTGTTTATCAATAAGTTGATGTTAATTTACCAATATATATATGTGTGTGCGTACACATATATAGACATACACATGCATTTTATATATATGTGTGTACTCACACACTTATATGTACACAACATATATATTTGTGTGTGTATGTGTGTATTTATGTGTGTGGATGTGTAGGGTTTGTATTTGTATGTGTCCGTGGGGGGTGTATGTGTTTTTTTTTTTGGGTAAATATGTGTGTGTATATACACATATATAGATACACATATGCACACACATTTATGTATATATAGCAAGATCATTTTAATTAGAAAACATGGAAAGAGAAATTCTAGGTTGAGGAGGTATGTTAATGTAATTAAAAATTTATATAAGGACATTTTAGGAAAATAAGTAAAATTAACTAATTTAACTCCCCTCCTTAATCTTCCCAAAATTGATTAAATATGTCTTATAATTAAGATAGGAGGGAATATTTAATTTTTCTAAATAATTAGACGTCTTAAAAATGATTTGGAGAAAAAATAAATATCATTCTTCTCGGTCTCGGTAATATTTTCTTCCATAAATAATAATGGCACCAATAGCAAAATGGAGAAGGATTCAAAACTCGACGACGAAGTTCAGAAATCTCAGCAAGAAATAGTAAAACTTGGTTCAGACTCTGCTTATGAATTATGATGTTTTTGTTATTTTCTGTAAATTAGGGTTGTCTTTTCAACTTAATTCGGTTTTTAGCCACTCAGAGTGTGAGGCTCGCACACATTTGCCTTCTTCTATTTTGACTCTGCTACTTCTTGAATCTTGACTCAACCACTCCCTTTTTGCTTCTAGTCACGGCCGGCGCTGCCGTTGTACTTCAGTGGTGTTTTTCTTCCGGTGGAGAACTCGGGGAGATCTAAGCAGTGTCTAGAATCTGGCCACCATGACTGACTGACTGACTGACTGACAGAGGGTTTGAAAAGGCTGAATTGCTCTCTGCCTGGAAAGTGGAGACTCCATTGTTAATCGAACATGGATCTTCTCTTTCTTGCCTGTGTCTTTCTCTTCACCGCCCATTGCTCAGAAGCTATTGCTACTTCGGTCCCTAACGACGCATTGTCCCTTCTCAGCTTCAAGGGCTCTGTCTCTTCCGAATCTTCGGGTCTTCTCTCTGGATGGAGTAAGGAGTCTTCTGAAAGTTACTGTCAATGGCACGGCGTCACTTGTGAGAATAGGCTCTCTGGCAGAGTTATTGCTTTGAACTTGACCGAACTTCGCGGCGGCAAGCTCACTCCTTCCATTGCAGATTTGTCTGAGCTTCGGGTTTTGTCCCTTCCCCACAATATGTTCTCCGGTGAGATCCCGGAGACTTTGGGGAAGCTTCGGCTTCTGGAGGTTCTTGAGCTTCAGGGAAATAATTTTTCCGGGAGGATCCCAAACCAGATGAGCTATCTTCCATCTCTTCGCATTCTTAACCTCTCTAATAATGCTTTTTCCGGTGCTATACCCGGTAAATTGATTGGCTCTGGAAATGTTAGCGGCATTGACTTGTCCAATAATCAGCTTTCTGGTCCAATTATAGATAGTTTCAATACTGACGTTGAAACTTTGATTCATTTGAAGCTGTCCCACAACTTCCTTACAGGCAAAATCCCCTCCGAAATTGGGAAATGCAGAAATTTGAGGATGCTTTTACTCGATGGGAATATCTTAGAAGGCAGTATTCCTTATGAGATTGGGAATATGACGGAGCTCAGACTTCTAGATGTCTCTAGAAATAGTCTCACCGGAAGGATTCCGAAAGAGATAGCCGACTGCTGGAAACTGTCAGTGCTTGTGTTGACTAATTTACTTGATGATAATGCTTCCCCTGATGAGAGCTTGGCGAATAGCTTCAGGGGAGAATTTAATGCTTTTGTTGGAAATATTCCTCCTCAGGTGTTGTTGCTTTCAAGTTTAGAGATCTTGTGGGCACCAAGAGCGAATCTTGGCGGACGGTTGCCTAGGGGCTGGACAGATTCATGCTCGCTGAGAGTACTCAACTTGGCAGAGAATTATATTGTTGGGGGGATACCAGAAACCTTGGGGATGTGCAGTAATTTAACTTTCCTTGACTTGAGCTCTAACAATTTAGTGGGGTATCTTCCCTCAAAGCATCTTCAAGTTCCATGTATGGTGTACTTCAATGTCAGCCGGAATAATCTATCTGGCACACTTCCAGGATTTGAGAAGGAAAGCTGTGATTTAAGCAGAACTCTAGGTGATGTACGTGTTGATATTCTAGTTTGGGAATCTCTGATGGATGCTCTCGGTGGATCAGGTTCAGATGATGCTGTCGTCATTAACCATGATTTCAGTTGGAATAACTTTACGGGATCTTTACCTTTTTTCTCATTTTTAGGTACTACAGACAATAAGATTTCGTACACGCTATCACTAAATAATAACAAGTTCAGTGGAAGTCTACCATATCTTTTGGTTTCCAACTGTAATGATCTCAAGATGTTAAAGGTTAACTTGAGTGTGAACCAACTCTCAGGTGGAAATTCCCCAAAATTGCTTCTTGACTGTTTGCAGTTGACAGAATTTGAGGCCGCGTACAACCAGATTGAGGGTTCAATTGATCCTCATATTGGTGACTATACAATGCTCCAGCGCCTTGATTTGACGGGGAACAAACTTACTGGATCTCTGCCTGATCAACTGGGAAGCCTGAAAGAAATGAAATGGATGCTTTTAGGAGGGAACAATATAACTGGAGAAATCCCTTCTCAACTTGGTCAATTGGATTCCCTTGTGGTTTTGAATCTATCTCACAATGCTCTTATTGGCTCAATTCCTGCAAGTTTGACAAATGCCACAACTCTTGAAACTCTGTTGCTAGATCACAACCAGCTCAATGGGGAAATACCTTCATCTTTTTCAACTCTTTCTAGTCTTGTTTGTTTTGACGTTTCTTTCAACAACCTTTCTGGTCATATTCCCCATCTTCATCACCCAAGTGATTGTGATTACTTCAAGGGGAATGTATACCTGCATTCATGCCCTGATCCATATTCTGCCTCGCCTGCTTATCTCCCTGTCCCTCTTGAAGTCCAACATTGGCATAGACGAAAAAAATTGAAGACAATAATAATAGCCGTGGTCTCTTCATTCTCTGTTGTTCTCTGTTTACTAGGAATAGTTTTGGTGGTCACTTTTGGAAGGAACAAGTTTGGTAGGCTCAGCAGCCTTCGAAGCAGACTACTAGTGACCTTTCAAGATGTTCCAATTGAACTCAGTTACGATAATGTTGTCACAGCCACAGGAAATTTTAGCCTCCAAAATCTAATAGGAACCGGTGGATTTGGGTCTACTTACAAGGCTGAACTATCCCCTGGTTTCCTTGTTGCCATAAAGAGGTTGTCTATAGGTAAATTCCAAGGCATTCAACAGTTTGAGACAGAGATAAGAACCTTGGGGAGAATCCGACACAAAAACCTTGTCACTCTCATTGGCTACTATGTTGGAGAGGCCGAAATGTTCCTGATATACAACTACCTTTCAGGTGGGAACCTTGAAACTTTCATACACAACAATTCAGATAAAAATATGTTGTGGCCAATTATCTATAAGATAGCAATAGATATAGCAGAGGCCATAGCTTACCTTCATTATTCCTGTGTTCCTCGCATAGTTCATCGTGACATCAAGCCCAGCAACATCTTACTTGATGAGGATTACAATGCCTACCTTTCAGATTTTGGATTGGCTAGACTCATGGAGGTATCTGAGACCCACGCCACAACTGATGTGGAAGGCACATTTGGGTATGTTGCTCCTGAATATGCCACCACTTGTAGGGTTTCTGACAAAGCAGATGTTTATAGCTTCGGTGTTGTGTTGCTTGAATTAATGTCAGGAAGGAAGTCACTTGATCCATCTTTTTCTGAATATGGAAATGGGTTCAATATTGTCCCGTGGGCTAAGTTGCTAATGACGGAAGGACGTTCTTCTGAACTGTTTTCACCTGCTCTGTGGGAAGCAGGACCTGAGGAGAAACTCTTGGGGCTTTTAAAAGTTGCATTAATCTGCACCGTGGAGACGCTTTCGATTCGGCCATCGATGAAACATGTTCTTGAAAAATTGAAACACCTTAAAAGTTGAAAACTTTGAGAATCAAAGTGTACAGTATTAGAAATCCATTCATATCTGCTTTGATTATACTAACCGTGACTCATCCCTCTGGATTACTGACTCGAGAGAAAGTGTGGCCTTCAAGTTCTTTTGTGCCTAGTTGCTTTGAAGCAACCTTTTCTTGTATATACAAGGAAAATACTAGTAATATGATCTCGCAATTTTAGTTACATGGATTCTTTGCTTTTGATTTCTGCAATGCCCATTGCTTAGAAAATCACATCACTAATTATTTTATTGCTCACATGCAAATGGCTAGTTTTTTAAATATTCAAGATTTAGATAGGGGATCCAAAAGACCAATTATGTACTATGTCCAATTGCGAGAGATTGATGATACGGATCAATTACTCAGAAAGCAAATTTTTGGTTTAAATACAGCATCATCAATTTTTTTTGGCCGCAAGTTTAATGCATTTATTTCTTCCACACGCATAAACTTATATTGCTGGATTCTATATCAGTATATATTTTTAATTTTGGAAACCTTTTTGAGTGTCCATATCTTTGAAATTATTTAATTATTATGGTTTCCTGAGATCTTTTTGATAAAATTTTATGTGATATGCTATTGAAATTAAAAAAAAACATAAATCTTATAGAACTTGCAGGCATAATCTGGGGAAAAGCATTGGTAAACAAACTTTGTTCTGGAAAACTTGTGGACGAAACTTAATACGCCTCAGTTGGAGGTCAATGTGGAATCTGATTCTGCTTTGTGATACCACTGAAGGAGTTTCTGACCATATTCTGCCTAACGGGGAATTGGATTCTTGCAAGCTCTGATTTTAGTTCCAACCTGAAATTGTTGACATTATTCTCACACTGGTATTAGTGGAGAGAGCCAGATGGTCCCCACCCTCTGATGGAAACTGTTTATTCTGTGTATTGTTTCCTATCTGCAGGTACTCATGGTGATATCAACTCAGTTTGGAAGCAAATTTGTAGAGCAGAAATTCTGGAGAAAATGAAAATATCGGCATTTTACATTCTTTGCAACTTTTTTTATTTATGAGTATGCCAGAGGCTCCCAAAGTGCAGGGCATGCTGTCTTTCAGGTTGGTCACTGTGATAGACTAATGTATTGGAGTAAATTACAACATACATGTAGCCAGAAGATAGGTACTTTATGTCCAAAATGTATAGTTTTCCCAAAGGTCAGTTTTGGGAGGTGTATTTTTCCCTAGTTACAAAGGAGGCATAAGGCCTTGGGAAGGGCTTGGGGCAAAGGAAATTGACGAGGTAGGGATCAAACCCACTATCTCTTGTTCCCCTAGAATCAAGCTGCCAACTTTTATAATCAATTAAAAGAGAAGAGTAATTTTTGTCCTTACCTTTTTTTTCTCAATTATGGTATAGAGGGTGAGCCTTACCACAACGGTAAGGTTACGGTCATGTGACCAGGAGGTCACAATTTCAAATCCTAGAAGCTTTATGCATTGGGAGGGTTTGTGGTTATAATGGCTGTCTTTCCCAATTTGCCTATTATTTAAAAGGTCATGTGTTCTTATCTGCAGTTTATTGAGTGTCCCAAAGAAATAGATGTTTTGCTTTTTTCACCTTTTGCCGCTGTGCCGTGGAAATTATATCCATTTTTTTAGTGTTGTTACCCAATATTACAAAGAGGATGTGTTGTATTCTGATAAGGAACTTGATACAGAAAATGAAGATGGGATTTCAATTTTATTTAGCTGAAAGAAGATTTATCCTGGTGAGTCTCCTATTGATTTGCTCCCTAGTCCTTTTTAATACTTGCTATTGTGCTCATTGTGCTTCCTAAATGCACTGTAGATAAATGGGCCAATTTCCATGAGAAACTTGAAGATCTAAAACATTATTATCCTGAAGATGTTGATGAGGGTGAATTAACATGTCAGTAGGCATCTTGCAGAGGGCAGACACTCTATCGAATAGGTCAATATTAACATGTCAGTCTACACATAACTTTCTGTGTTAGATTTACATACCTTTCTATTTAATTCTATTGCGTTTCTTTTTCTAGGAAGGGGAATGACGTACTATAGTCTAGCTCTGAACCTTCAATGCTTTCTAGAATATGTTGGAGACAATGGTCATGTTCCTTAGGTTTTTTTTATGCTACTCCTCCTGTTATGAACATAAAATATATTTGGGAAGTTGATCTTGGTCCTAAATATAAGATAAATTTTTTATATTTGTTATTATTTTCCTAATTTACCCCTATTGGTGCTCTCTCAACAATAATTAATGAGGAGAGGGAATGAGGGAATGAAGAAAGGCGACTAAGGTGTTTTAGAAAATATGTCATATTAACTAACTTAATCAACTTCCTTAATTCAATCAAATTAGATAAATTTATCTTATATTAAGGATTAGAGGAGTATTTTTCAAAAATCAAATCCCAAAATGTGGCTGAAGCACATCCATTTATAAATGAAATTATTGTTCCATGTGCGGCTATCTTTGGTGGCTACAGGATTGTAGATTTAAGTGAAAATCAGGGAAACTCTTCTGGGCACACTAGGATAGTGATTAGGAAGGCCAATGGAGTTTAGGTTTTGTGTTTTTGTAATAAAACTGAACCCTCTGCCTTCGGCAATCACAGAATTCAAGGGAATCATCCAAGGACTCAAACTTTGCTGGGAAAGGATTCAAGAACATCCCTTCCGTAATACTATTTTTGTTACTTATTAGTGGAAATTGGTATGTAAATTTTATTTTTATACATGGACTTTGTTAGATGTGCCGGGTCTCTAAGCTAAAGAACCTCAAGATATGTCTGAGCAAAGCTGCATCTTTAATCATCCTCCCTCTTGGTGTGTGGAGATGAAGGTGAAAGAAGTTTGATTTTTTTAAAGAAACACCATCTAACTACTGTAGTTTGTTCAATGATTTCTTATCAAAACAAATTGCGGACAGAAGGTTAAACCTTAAAAATACAATAACTTTTATAGTTTGATTATTTATTTTATTTCTATTTTTTTTTTTTTGGGGAGCTGTATGGTATGTAGTAACTTATCTAACTTGTCTCAAAGGGGTAAAAAAGGCATAATGTAACAGATGGTGGTTTGATTAATCTATTTCTTCTTCCAAAAGAACACTATAAATCAGTTGTCTGATTAGAGAAATTTTTATTTATACAAAAATATACCATAGAAATTATCAGTATGGTGCACTGGTCATGGACTCATGGCCCCTCCACTCTCAACTCACTAACATTTTTTCTTTTATTAAAAAAGAAAATTGTTAAATTAAGATACAAAATACTTTTATATTTAGCGGGTGACATACGTACTTGGAATATCGTTAAGAAATACATGAGATAAATGGATTTTAAAAAAGATATATAGGTGAGCTTTTCATAATAATGATTATGAAATAAATTAAAATTAACAAAATATATTTTTAATTTATCAATAGTGTTGTGACTCTTTTTTATATTCAGTAAGTACTCCTTTGGTTGTTAATAGGGATCTAAATGAGTTGATAAATGAGAAAAGGATTAAAAAAATTTCAAATAACTTTTTTTGGCCTACAAGAGTATTGGTATTAACTACTATATAGCAATTGACAATTTATTTTAATTAAAAATCATTGATTTAAAATTTTAAAGTTTAAGTGGTATTTTTTTTAATCATTTTCCCTTTATAAATTCACATATTCAACAATTTCCCCCTAAACTAACTCTATTGATACCCCTCAATGAGAGAGAAGAGAATTAAAGAAGATTTCAGGGAGAATTACACTCAGGTCCCAAGGACAAAAAATGATTACTAAAAGGTCTCATGCCAGAATTCCATTATTAACCATTGAAAATGTATTTTGAGTTGTTACTGTAGCATTTCCAGTTGTAAATGCGAATTGAGAATTTTTGTTGTTAATATAGCATTTTCGGTTGTAAATATAGTATTTTCAGTTGTAAATACGGATTCAATTACTTATAAAAAAGTCTCAAAGACTTTTTTGGGACTTTTTTGTAATTGAATTCTGGCATGAGATCTTTTGGTAATTATTTTTGGTCCTTGGGACCTAAGTGTAATTCTCCCAAGATTTTATGGTGTTTTAAGTCTTACAAATTCTTTAATCTAGTTAAATTAGTTAATTAAGTCAAATATTAAGTATAAGAGTATTATTATTCACGCCTAATTAACAATAGTTTTTGCCAATAAAACTTTTTCATCGATGAAATTCAAACTTTCAATTGTTACCCATAGTCGTTTTGCTTTTGGAATAGGGTCTCAAGGGATTTTATACATACGGAGAGTTAAGAAGTAAATCCACCTTGTAAATACACACTTGAGAATAATGTTATCCTGAAAGTTTTTTTCGGGTTCAATGTTACTTCGAAAGTCTAAAAATAGAGCAATGTTGCTATATTCGGTTAAAAAAATTAACAATCAACGTCAATTTTTTTAACGGTCAATGTTAGTTTTTTAATAAAAAAAAGGGCAATATTACTCCATTTTTAAGTTGACAAAATTTTCAAGACAACATTGCCCCTTGATATATACTTTCAGGTGGATTTGTTACTTAACCCTATATTTCTATATTGAAAAAAATATATTACATAATTAATTATGATGTTGTCATTTCTGCCCTTACCTTAAACCCCCATCCTAAAGTCGTTCTGACCCAACTCCCCTGTCGTCATCTCCCTCACCCACAGTGACAGTACCGTCAATCATCGCCACCGTCGCCTCAGTTGTGTAATTCTCGGCTCTCGCACTCGTAGCCTGCATCTTTGATCTTCCTCTCTATCTGTTGTGTCATTCTCGCCTCTCGCAGTCGTAGCCTGTATCTTTGATCTTCCTCTCTATCTGTAAGTTTTTCAATTTCATTCTCGCCTCCTCCTCATCGGCACCGGTGCTTTCTTTATTGCTGACCCACTACTTCTCCTTGAGATTACTTTTGTCCTCTTCTCCGAGTCGTTTGGTTCTAGATTCTTCCGACTCCAGCTGATTGCTCCTCGAGTTCAAGCTCAAATTTCTTTTCGTTGCCGTTTGGTCTTGTCGGGGAGCAATGAAGTTCTCCTGTCATGTGATTTTTTTAAATTTATTGTTATTATATTTTTTTTTTGGTCGAATTATTGTTATTATATTTGTTAGTGACTTAAAATTGACTTGTGCAAAAAAAAACACTATTAACCTACAAGTCTACAACTAAGTTTTGAAAATTATTACTTGTACTTGTTACAAGATGCTAACTATCAAATATATATTAAAATTTTTTGATCCTTATTATAAGGCACCAACTACTTTTAATCAACTCATTTATTGCTCTTTTTCAATTATGTCTTCATTTTTAACTAACTTTTTAAATTCACATCATTAAAGTATGGGTAAAATTGTAAATATTTATTATTTTTGGACCAATTTGATGACTTAACTTTCATTCTTTAGTTTGTGAGAAATAGTGGTTGGTGCCTTATAATAAGGACCAGAGAGACTATAATATTAGAGTTTAGTGTAAATAGTAGGGGTAATATTGGAAATTACTTAAATTATAGGACAACTTTATTAACTTTAATTAGTGTAATTTGTTAGTGGGTGTCTTATAACGAGGACCAAAAGAAATATTATTGTTATTATTATTTTTTTGTCAACATATTATTAGTTATTAATTCAACATAATCATCATTGTTATTATCATAATATTTTTTTTTATAATGTTGTTGTTATTATTATATATTTTTTTTTTGGAGAAAGTACTTTGGACAAAATATTTGGCGCCTTGGCGGCCCGCAACGAAACCCCTTAAACCCTACTTTGATCTGTGCCCATTTTCTGTGTGGCAGAGAATTGCACGAAGGGTAAGATGGAGAAAGATTCAAAATTCGATAAGGATCTTCAGAAATCTCAACAACAAACTTTGGAATCTGATTCAGTCTCCGGTTATGAGGTACTTTCATGCTTTTATTTTTTTCTGTGAATAAGTGTTGAAAGATTTTGTTTTTCTATGTTTTGGTGGTTGAAAACGAATTTCTCAAATGTGCAAGACAGTTCATAGGAGTCGTTCACTCCTCGCATAAACTCAGCTCAAAGTTCATCTTCACTTTATTTGATACAATACAGTTATCATCATACCATAGTATGCGAGCAACCCTTTCTATCTCTCAGCTCAGCAGCATAATAATGCGGTCGTGTCTAATTACCTGCCTAGAATCTCTTCGCTTTAACTGTCGTTTCTGGTTATGGGCGCATTATACAACTTGGTGCTTTAACTTTTTCTTTTGAAGTATTTTTGTACGAATAGTAGATAGATTAGTTTGAATCTCATCTTTTTGATTTTAGGATTCTTCTCAAGATTATGGGTCAGAGCATTCGGATACATCGTCGGAATTTGAAGGTGGAGAAAGTAGTTCATCTGGGGATGAGGTACTTTTCAATTGTATTTGGCACAGTCTTGCAACGTAATGAAGCATACTTACCTTTAATTGTGTTGGGGAAAAAAATACTCTAGGATCATTTGAGGGATGATAACTCTGAGGATTCAGAAGCGGGAGACGGCAGACCTTCTGAAGATGAGGTACAAGGTCATTGTTTAGCAGCCATGTCAATGCTGTATAAGTGTGCAAGCTGTAATTTGTTTGATGTTTTAAAGATTGTTATCCGGAACTGTACTACTTTTAGATTAGCTGTTACCAAAATGTGTAAGAGTTTCTATGGCAGGACTTTACCAACACAGGCGGTAGTCATGCGTTGGGCGTTGTTAATGATCAAGAAGATGGAAGTGGGGACTCTGAAATTCATCAGGGAGTTGAGAGTGATTCTTCTGAAGATGAGGTCATCATCCTATTACCGTATAGTTGACTTAATTTTTGTCCAAGTTGTCCTCCTCTAACCAAGCTTGAGTTTGTATATACTCCATCTTTCCTTTGATAGGTTGCTCCCCGAAATACGATTGGAGATGTCCCTTTGAAGTGGTATGAAGACGAACCTCATATTGGATATGATGTCAAGGGAAAGAGGATATTGAAGAGGGAAAAGCAAGATAAACTAGATTCCTTTCTCGCTAGTGCAGATGACCCAAGCAGTTGGTTAGTTTGATATTTCTAATTACATGTTATTTGCATCATTTGTATTTAGATGATTTTCTCCTGGCAATGATCTATTAAGATATTCTTATCACCCTGTATTGTTTCTCTGGTAATGTATACTCATTTTTTTATTTTTTAATTGGAAAAATAATCTTGTTAGTGTTATTGATATTATCTTCTCTCTGAAAAAGTATGTTAAATTTTTTATCTTCTTGAAAATTGAAGGCGTAAGTTCTATGATGAGGTCAATGACGAGGTAGTGGAACTTACTAAAGAAGAGGCCAAGATTATCTCTAAAATGGTCAAGGGTCACGCACCTCATTCTGACTTTGATCCATATCCGGTCTGTAGTAACTATCCAATTTTTGTTTATCTTCTCTTTTAGTCTCGTACAATTTTATTTTTAGCAATTAGTATATAATATTTTTGTTGTTTAGTTTGATGTGTCAATGAATATTTTCAGGATTATGTTGACTGGTTTAAATGGGATGATGCCATTCATCCATTGTCTAATGCACCTGAACCAAAAAGAAGATTTATACCTTCAAAATGGGAAGCTAGAAAAGTAAGAATGCCTTCATTTTCCTCTTTCTGGTGTAAGATAATACAATTAGTCTCTAGTGTGGAGATGAATGAAGGCTTGATCAATTGGTGATTCCTATGTTATGCACACACTTATACAATTGTGCAGGTTGTGAGGTATGTTAGAGCAATTCGCAAGGGATTGATAACTTTTGACAAGCCAAAGGAGGAAGATGGTCCCTATCTCTTGTGGGGGGATGATTCTGGTTCAACAGAGAAATCAAACCATTTAGCTTACATTCCTGCGCCGAAGCCAAAAGTTCCTGGTACTGATGTGGCTTTGGATTTCAAAAGTTGAACATATTCTTTAATTTTTCCCTGGAAAAGAAATTTACTTGATTTTATCTTGAGGTGTTCTTCATTGGAAATATAACTTGATTATGCTTCTTAGGCCACGAGGAATCTTACAATCCTCCTTTAGAGTACATTCCATCCCAAGAAGAAATCAATTCTTATCAGTTGATGGATGATGAAGACCGCCCTAAGTTTATCCCTAAAAGGTACTGTGAATATGGAATGCACATATTTCTTTCCCCCCTTTTTTGCAAGTTTGCTAATAAACATCAATTTTTCCAGGTTCACATCCCTGAGAAGCATCCCTGCATATGAGAATTATGTGCAGGAACGTTTTGATCGTTGTTTGGATCTATTCTTGTGCCCTCGAGTTCGAAAGAAACGTGTGAGTAAATTACTTGACTGAAAATTAATAAATTTACTTTTTTTTTCTGCTTAAGATGTATTATTTTTCAAAGTCAATATTTTAGTAGTTTATACTTTATCTTTTTATTTGTTCCAGCTTCATGTTGATCCTGAATCTTTGAAGCCAAAGCTTCCAAGTCGGAAGGATCTTAAACCTTATCCAGTGGCATGCTATATTGAGTACAAAGGTCATGAAGATGCCGTTACATCAATTTCTGTTGAAGCTTCAGGGCAATGGATGGCATCAGGTATGGTTGATGATAGTATATATATGTTTCAGTGAAGTAGAGATGGTGGTGGGTCTCCTTATATTCTTTTTTCTTTGAAGGTTCAAGTGATGGAACTGTCCGTATCTGGGATGTTCCAACTGGTAGATGTCTTAGACGGTGGGAGATTGGCGAAGCCATTACTTGTGTTGCTTGGAATCCTTTGCCTGATATCTGTATTCTTGCTGTCTCTGCGTAAGTCTGGTTTAAGTGTGTGCATAATGTTTTTATTTTGTCATAGATACTTTGAGGATTTCCTCTTGAATTTGCATCAGGATTTGGCTTTGTGTATGAATCCAGAAAATTTTCTGTAGGGGACAAGATGTACTTATGTTGAATGCTGGTTTGGGGGATGAAGAAGAGCAGAAAAAGATTCGTGAGCTTCTCCATGTTGAGTCATCTGCACCAGATAACTCAGGTTAGTGTCTGCTATAATTTCTTTCATCAACATACATGAAAAACTTATTTAAGAGAAGGTTCCAGGAGGTCCCAAATGGTGTTCCTCAAGAATTCTACGATAAAACTTGCCAATTCATGTGATCAACGATGTGGTAAAGACAAAGGGGGAAAATAGGCAGAACGGGGAACCTCTTTACTGAAAGATTAACAACTAAACTAGTCTAAACATTGAATGTTGTTTTGCATTACAGAATGTACTTCTTTTCTTAAAGGTAGTTCAAGTCATGTGAACACATTATTATTTTGCTTCAATCAAATGCTATGCAGAGAGCACGAAAAGCTTCTAACTCACCTGGCTGTTATCACTGTTCATCTTTCTGTTCCATGAGCTCAAATTCTTCAGACTGGCTTATGCATTGCCCAGCTAACCTTTAAATTGAAGTTGAACAAATTTAAGTTGGAATTCAAAAGTAACTGATCAATAAATGATGCTGTAGGCTCAAGATTTTAAGTGGCACATGATTTCTAATAGTCCAAGCCCATTATTCTTTCTTATTTTCTTACCTTCCTTTGTGTTTACAGATGGAAAAACCCCTAGTGTGAGCTGGCATCAAGATGATAAACATGAGGCTTTAAAGTTAAAGCATTTGAAGGTATTTTCATGCTGGTCTCCTTAATGTGTACATTTTAATTTTCTTGTTGGGTTGAAGTTTTGGAGTTTTATTTTTCACCAATTTATGTGTTTATGTAGACTGTTACTGTGGTGGAATGGCACCGAAAAGGTGATTACTTTTCAACAGTGATGCCAGCTGATATCCTTTTTATGAGCTGCTTCAGTTAGGGGTTTTCTTACATTTCAAGTGTAAATTAATAGTTATAACTTATAAATACCCCATTTACTATTTAATTACTCCATGCATCAGCATTTGACATGCCTAACATTTATGTTGAGCATGGTATTAGGTGCAGAAGCGTTTTTGACACTTCTAATACTGTGTCACCAATTTAAGTGTCTGCATACTTAATCCTTAGACCATATTGAAATAAACTGTACTTATTAGATCTTGTGACCAAATCAAGCGTCTGCTTATACCCTCCTCTTAAGATCATTAGTAGCGTAAAAGTTTTAAAATAAAAACATTTGATCCCGAATCAGCTCATTCTTTTTCTTAACATGTTCTTTACGCGAATCAAGAGCAGTTCTGATTCACCAGTTGTCAAAGAAGCTTACGCAAAAGCTTCCATTCAAGTTGCATGGACTTGCTGTGAGGTCAACTTTCCATCCAACACGTTCCATCTTCTTTATTTGTACTAAAAAGACCATCCGTGTGTATGATCTGTTGAAGACCAAGCTCATAAAAAAGCTTGATACTGGACTCCGTGAGGCTTCTTCCATTGCTGTTCATCCAGGAGGTACGATTACTTTTGTTTAATTGTGATAATTATATTTTGCCAAATACTTCTCCTGTAGTCTTATTGTCAGAAAGTTAATCACGTTAGTTTCTATTTCCATGTATTCCTTTCAGGTGATAATCTGATTGTGGGAAGTAAAGAAGGGAAGATGTGTTGGTTTGATATGGATCTTTCATCTAAACCTTACAGAATTCTTAAGTAAGATTTGGCCTCCCTAGTCTTTTGTGTTTGTATGTGACAATTTAACCTATTAGGGGGCAAACACTTCAAATTTCAAGATGACGTGGATGATCTTAAATACTCTTACAACTTTGCAGGTGTCACCCAAAAGACGTCAACAATGTGGTCTTTCATCGAACATATCCACTGTTTGCTTCTTGTTCAGACGACAGCACTGCATACGTTTTTCATGGGATGGTCTATTCTGATCTTAATAAAGACCCTCTTATCGTTCCTCTAGAAATCCTCCGTGGCCATGCAAGTTCAAATGGAAGAGGTGAGAACTTTTACTATATACATTTGTTATGCTCCTGAGGCATAAGATGGTAAATGACTATGAGAGCTGTTAGGGTCTGTTTATATTAGCTTTTGAGGAGTATCTTATAGGGAAAAGCGATAAAAAGTTATTTTCGAGGATAGATTTTGGAGAATTAACTTCTGAAAAGCAAAAAAAAAAAAAAAAAAGGAAATAAAAAAGGCTTCTAGAAAACCATGGTTTTCCTTCTCCAAATCATGGTTTTCTTGCCAAATATATTGTGGACCACTGTTTGGCTACTCTGCTTTTGAAACTATGGTTTGGGCCAAATGGAAAAATGACTATTATATCTGAATTATGGTTATATAATAGCATTGGCCATTACTCTTCTGGTACAAACTAGGTCCTACATTTAGGACCAGAGGTAGTATTATTTTTTGAAGTTTGAGGATTAGGGACATGAATGTCATTTGAGGCTGAACCTACCTCTTTTGTCATATTTGAAGCTGACTTCTTCACTGTATTGCATTGCAGGGATATTGGACTGTAAATTCCACCCAAGCTTGCCTTGGTTATTCACTGCTGGTGCTGATAAAGTTATTAAACTCTACTGTCATTAAAGATAATATGGAAGTTCACTCAATACCAACGTATATGTGAAAGGCTTATTATTATGTTTTAATCCCCAAATATTTTCAATTTCTGCAATATTCACCACACTGCAGAAATTGAACACCATTGTCAATCACCCCTTTTTCTTGCTCAAGTTTGCTGCAATATTTGTGGGAAGGGCCTCATTTTATTGCCGTGAACAAATTTTGTATTAATTACATCACCTGTTGTAAACCAGCCATGCAATAGACACGTATTCTTTAGACAGGCATTTTATAAAGTTAATTCAATGATTTTGTAATTTCCCTTCTATTTATATTTTTATGTTGTTGGTTATTGTTAAAATCTTTCGGTCTTGATAGAATACTATGATATTGAGTGATCTATGTAACAGAACTCACCCAATGAGACAACACTTTCTTGTTGGTTATTGGTAAAATCTAATTTCAGTGAGAGTTGATTATTTTGTCCTGATTTGATTTAAAAATGTTTAAGAATTAAAATGTGACTAAACTGGTTTATTAATTTTTTTTGCTCAAATAAACTGGTTTATTAATTGGAAGATATTAAAAGCACAATGTAGTTTATATGATTATAATAACGTGAGGAAGTAGAGGAAATCACAATCAAAGAGCTTAGGAGCTCTTTTTACATTCACGTGACCGAAGAGCTTCAAATATGCAAAGAAATTGTGCTTCCAAATCTAAACACATTGGAACTTTAAAGAATGCTGTCTCCCTCATAATATCCAAATAAATGAATGCCCAAATTTTGACTTGTCACATTTGGAAGCCGTTTCAACTAATTAAAGGCACATGCATTTAACAATAATTTATCATGCTCCCACAATTTCCTTGTTTACATCTAATAAAACAGAACAAAAATATATGATTTCTATTGATTAGAGAGATGATTAGATGGGTATCAATGTCTTTTGCAGTCTTTAATCCTACATTTCACCATGAAAATACCCATTCCAAACAAAAATGATCTTACTTTATGAATGATTTTTCTTGACACATCAAACATAATTTTAAGAGTTAAGTTGAGACTTTACAAACATTTTTTTTAGTAACGTCTAGCATAAATAAATTTTGGAAGTGGTAAAAATACCAATAAACATTTTAGAATGGTGTATAATGAGAGGACGAAGTTAGGGAGAACTAAAAATGGTCGGTTAATTTCAAAATCTGGTTAACATACATAAAATCAACTGAAATTCTAACGGATGGATTTATTTCATTCTAAAACAAGCTAATAAGCTAAAAAAAGTTGCACTAAACTAAATAATTAGAATTTTGGAACACAGTAAAAATAGCTTACTCTTCATTCTTTACATCATCATCAATATATATTGATTACCAAGTGATTTCTTTGTTCTGCATCTTTTGAATTATATCCAATTTTCATTAATAAAGCGCCAAACATTTCATATTCACTATTAAAAAAATAGGAGATTAGCGACTGAATGTGATAATATTAAAATAGATCGTTACTAATTATGGTTTGTCACTAATTTATTAGCGACGAATTCCGTAGCTAATTCGTTGTTTTCCTTTTGAAGTTATTGTTTAACGTGTGATTTAAGTTTTCAGACGGTATTAAAAGGGGGAAAAAAATCTTTTCTCCACAATGGTCTTAATGTGTCGTAGTATTCAACATGAAACTTAATTTAAGCATCAATCTTATATTATTCATCTTTAAAATTTTACAATATTAGCGATTTTTCCCCTTACTGTTAAAAATGCTAATAGTCAATGTCAATGCTAATAGTCAATGTCAACTTTTTACATGTAGATGTTAGTTTTTAATTATTAAGACAAATTTATGCCTTTTTTTTTTGTAGATTTCTTTTGATTAAAGAGATGATTAGTGATGGGGAAAAATTTATAGCCTATAACTGCAAAGTGCACGGGCTATATCAAATAATAAAAAATGGGTAAAATACTAGCACCTTGGTGGTGCAGTGGTATGACACTAGGCTTTGATGGCTTTGGTCCATGATTCAATCCCTGCCTGCAAGCTTTGCTTGCCATTTTCAAAGAAAAAAGGGTGGGTAAAGTATCGTTCCCTTGAGGATTTAGTACCTAAGTTTCAATTAAGCATTAATTTTATACTTTCTTTTAAGTTGAGTAACTCAAATTGAATTTAATTAAAAGAAAGAAAATTAAAATTAAAAATTCAAACAAACAAACAAACTATGACAATAATCAAGTGAGCAACTTAAAGTCATTAATCCCTTATTAACTTCATAAACCTTGTTTTCACTAATTTAATTTTATCAATTAGATGGGTATTGATGTATTTTTTAGCCTTAAAATACCCATACCAATAAAAAATATGCCTATAACACTTTTAGAGCTAGCTAGATCGGAGAGATTCCGGGCAGCTCCTTAGAACATGGTTTAAGTCCTCAACTCCTCCTCCACACCTGCTACAAGTAGGCTCACCTCCTAGGATCTATGCTCTTGTATCTGTTGTGAGAAGTCTATCATGCACTGCCAACCATAAAAATATTTGGATCTTTTTAGTGATTTTCACCTTCCAAATGATCTCCAGCCTCATACTCACATTTCTTAATTGTTGATACATTTGAGATACAAAAAACCTATCTCCATGTCCTCCTCTCTACGCAACTATGTTGCCTCCATCCTCAAAACACAGTGGCAGAATGACTTTTATTTTGACAGACCTCGTATGGTAGTACCCCTTCAAGCCATGTCGAGTTCTTTTGGAGCTTTTCAAACTCATTACAAACTATAACTAGAATGTTTTCATGCTGTATTTGGAGGTTTATAACCTGAGATGTTACTGATTGGACTAAAGTGATCCTCCCTGCTAGGGCCAAAGATTGATTTTTTGATCCATTTAGTTTCTCCCATTCCTTATCTATCAAAAATTGAAATTTAGCTCTAGAGTTATGGCCGTGAGTGATATGCACCCCTAAGTATCTTCCTAAATCCTCTTTACACTGAAAACCGCCCATTCCACAAATGATATTTTGCTTATCTCTAACAACATTCTTCGAGAAAAGAGATAGAACTTTTACTTGGATTGATTTTCTACCCTGAAATCTCTCCAAACATTTAAGCACATTCCCTAGTTGTTCCTCACTAGCTTCACAGAACAATATAAAAGTCATATGCAAATAGGAGATGTGATATACAAACATTAGATCTTCCTACCTTGATTGGTTTCCATCTTCTACTCTCAACAGAATCCGCAATAATATGATATAACTTTTCCATAGCAAGAACAAACAAATAAGGCGAGAGGGGGTCTCCTTGTTTGATCCCTCTGGTCGGCTTGAACTCCTCTTTTCTACTCCCATTCCATAATAAACACAATTCTAACCGAATACACACAATATACACAGTGTTTAATGATATATTCTCTTGCAACTCAATCTCTTCTAATACTTTCATTAAGAATCTCAAACTTAGCCTATCTTAGGCCTTCTCAAGACCAATCATAATTACCATATAATCTTTCTTACCACTCATCCTTTGTATCATATGGGCAACCTCTTTGGTGATGATTATGTTCTCTTGAATATTATGTCCCAAGACAAAACTAGCCTGGAAAGGTGACACAAGTCTATCCATAGCATCTCTTAGTCTGCACACTAATATCTTCGTCAACCTTTTATGTCGTACATTACAAAGAGCAATTGACCTAAATTGGGTAACCCACTCCGGGCTTTGCACCTTCAGTACCAGGACTTAAAGAGTTTTGTTTAGCTTCACAATCCCTTCTCATCAACCCAGATACTTCCTTTCCTACCACGTTCCAATTTCTCTGACAAATACAGGTAGAAACATGTTATCCCCAAGAGCCTAAAAAGCTCTAATATCAAAGCATGCACATCTAATTTCCTCATTCTTTAGCCTCTTTCCTATTCTATCCATATCCTCCCTTTTCACTTCTCCTTAACCTTGCCTGGTCCTATGTCATCTTCTATTCATATTTTCCTATAAGAATAAGAATCATAAAAATTTTGAAAATGTTACAAGTAAAATCACTATGATTAAGCCACATTGCCTCAAATCGGAAAGGTCTCTCATTTCCCATATTATTTTTGAAACAAGTATTGATGATTAGAGGATGGTGATCTGAACTCACCCTTATATCCACTTTTTACCATGGACTCCAAGAATAGTTCTTGCCACCCCATATTACATAAACAATGATCTAATCTCTTGAAAAAACATTTATGTCCTCTCCAATTAGGCCCCCTCTAATTAAAGAAAGGACCTTTGGCTATCAATGAGTCTAATTCCTTCAAAACAATCACGAAACCTTTGACACCATCTGCGTAAAAAGGATGCACATGGTGCAAGTTCATTAACCCTACCTCCCCCTTTTTGTTCCAAGCAAGTACTTATTTCATTCCAATCCCCTAGTAGCCATGGTTCAATGATAGTAGTAGCTATACTATCTAACTTACTCCATAGCTCTCCCCTTACGATTAGCATAAACAGTAGTGAAATACTAGGGTACTTGATTCCCAAACAACAAACGATAATGTAAGAATTCTAAATGTCTCAACTATATTGACAACCAGGATTAGGTCATTCCACATTATCCAGATACCTCCAACAAATCCCATAGCTTCCACAATTTTTGAATACTTAAGGCCACAAGCCCGAATAGCTTTTCTAACCTTATCACCACTGATACGAGTTTCGAGCAAAACAACAATGTCTATTTTTTTGAACAAGGATTAGGTTTTTTGAGGAAATAGTAAATCCTTTACTAGATGCCCCTCTACAATTCCAAATTACGATCTTAAACATTAAAAACAAGTAAACAATGTTGCCTGTTTCTCCTTACACACATCCATTGACCCTTCTACTTGAGATTGTCCTACTTCAATAGCAACTAAATTAACCTTATCACATTCACTAGCTTCCATATCATTCCCATAGTATTGCCCCGCATCCTCTATCGTAAACAACCCATTCTATTGGATAAACCCATATTCATCTTTGCCATTTAAGTCAACCTGATTATTCCCTTCATCTCTACACTCCATCTCATGAACAATTAGAATACCCTTTTTGAACCCCATGTTCCCTCCTTGTTTGTTTCTCTCCCCTTCATCCGACCTCTTATGTGCTTATTTGGAAACATTTAGCTAGTAGCAATTCCTTGTATGACTTCGGCTTGCTCCCTTCTTCCTTATGACCATTCGTGCTGTGCATCCAGTCCTCCAATTGAGAAGGATTCGAAACCTTACCTGTAAACACACATTCGTCTTGCCCAATTCTTCTCTTTCATCGATGTGCAAGCTCTGTTTCATCATTGCTGGAGCGCGGCACTTCGTCAAAGATTTTGTCTCCACGGGTTTCTCGAACTCGTAGTGGGCAACTCCATTGCGGTCTCCTTTCTTCATTTGGGACACTAAAGGGTCTCAACTAGAGGCATCACACAGACATCACGTCATCGAACACTTTCATCACTCGCATTCGTCTATCTCGAACTCACAGTGGCCAAGCTTCATTCTATATCCACTCTTAATCTCCATCACAATGGGTGACAGAGAGCACCAATCCCCAGTAGTCAAGCTCCGTCATAACCCTATGGGGTTGTGGCAAAGGCGTCACATTTGTCCGTCGCACAGTTGGTTCGGCTGCTACACCCTTCACACAGGCTCCATACTCTAATATTTGTCGTAGTGGGCGATGGAGAGAGCCTCCCCTAGACGCCGACAACCATCGACGTGGTTGTCAGAGACCCAAACTGAACCCTAGCGGCAAGCATCGCGAGAAAAATTCAGCACTTGGACCACTCCTCTTTTTTTTTAAAAAAAAAAATCTTGTTTTCACTAATTTAATCATCCTTAATATAAATTTTATTAATCTTAAGTATAAATAAATATAAATAAATATGAGTGCAAGTGGATCCATTTTAAAGCTTTCTTTAAGTATAAATTGTTATGTCTAATATAATTATACAAGAGACAACAAAACTCAAACATAGACATAGTCTTCAACAATTATATGAGACCATTAAATATATGTCTATCCTAATTAGAAATTAAATTATAATCTAATCTCCTATGCTTACTCTTAGAGCCTAATTAAAATTCTTTTCATCAAGATAAAACTCCAATTCAATTTAACCAAAAAGAAAATGCTAAACAAGATTAAGTAATCAAAATTAATATTAAGGGTAAAGATACAAAAATACTCATGTACTTTACCCCAAGAGTACCCAACACCAAATATATTTTTTTATTTTTAGAAAAGTAACTATGTAGTTAAGAAAATAGAGTAAAAGTCACATGACGGTGTTAAAGGAGAAAAACGTCCGTTAGAGTCAAACAGTAATTTAACTTATGCACATGTGGCAGTT
The DNA here is from genome assembly GCA_037074495.1 of Acacia confusa. NCBI lineage: Eukaryota > Viridiplantae > Streptophyta > Magnoliopsida > Fabales > Fabaceae > Acacia > Acacia confusa. Next base: position 4,563,223 of record CM073504.1, on the reverse strand, counting down.
TATCTCTTTCACCATCACCTTCACCTTCATTATCTCTTCCGCAACCTTCTGCATCCACCACCATCAGCCTTCCTTCCTCTACTTTCATTCTTTCACCACACCCACTACCATCGTCACTGCCGGTGAGCGACGTTCCCTCACTTTCCACCACAGTCGGAGAACAGAGCTGACCAGAAGGCATCAGCGCCACGGGACCTGAGAGCCAGAGACAGTGTTGCAACGCAAAAGCAGAGCATCGGTCCCGAACAAAGAACACTTGCTATTTCTTTTCTTATATACACCCCTAATACCAACAAAGGAATAAAGAAACTTAATCATTTTCAATTTTCCAATATTCTTTTTTCAAACATCACCATGAGGTTATAAAGTTTCCAGATCCAAATGAAGACACGATCTCACTAGACCCTCACACAGCAACATCACGGAACAGAGGAAGAAGTGAAGAAATTTGAGTCTAGGACTCTCATGGTGTTGGCAGACGAGCAGTAATGAGAACGAAAGAATAATCAGCAAATGGAAAAAAGAGAGAGAGAGGTGGAGAGAAAACTCTGTGCCAACTCATAGATGGCAGCAACAATCCGAAAGGGCAACAAAAATAAGACTCCTTCACGCACACATACCAGCATGAAGAGAAAGAAAGGAGAGGTGAGATTCCAGCAGCCCACTCATCAACCATGCAAGGAGGAAAACAAATTGTGATTTAGCCTCTCAAGGTTTGGATGTTGGTTTGGATGTTGCAGAGCTTTCTTTCTCTTCTCCTTGGTTTTTAAGGTCGGTGGAATGGGAAAAGTTTGATGGGTGTAATTATTATTTTTTCTTCTGAAAAAGAAAAAACACATGAGGATATTAAACCGTATATCCTCATTTCATTGTGGCCTAGCCATCAACCTGCAACTGGTGTTTGGTACCAAATTAGAGGAAGGAAGGCTGATGGTGGTGCATGGAGATGGTTGCGGAAGGAACACCGTGAGAGAACGAAGGTGAAGGTGATGGTGAAAGAAATAAACTGCCACGTGTGCATAAGTTAAATTACTATTTGACTCCACCTGCACAAGCTACCGGAGGTTTTTCTCCTTTTAACACCCCATGTGACTTTTTGTTCCATTTTTTTAATCACATAGTTACTTTAAAAAAAAAAAAAAAAAATTGGTATTGGGTACTAGTATGATATTATTTTCGCCTTTACCCTAATATTAATTATAACTAAACAACTCCTCTAGGCCGGCATCCTGCTCTCGCGGGGGTGGGTTCCTCGAGCCAACTACTCATTGCAGTCTTGCTCCAACCCAAGACCGTTAAGCTTGGTGATCGCTCTCCCTAACGGTCGATTTACAAGTACCCTCTCCCAGCAAGAGAAAACTCCTGTGTGTCGGAAGCACAACGTGCAAGCTCGAGCGTCGCAAGGAAAACTTAGCCACATATAGATTTAATCAAATCCATCACTGCAACAATGCAATCAAAGTTCAAAACCATCGTGAAAATCAAAGTAAAATTTAAGTAGTGCAGGATGAAAGAGCCCTCTTATGGTTTAGTCGACGGTGAAGCTGAAGCTCCACCATGGTGAAGTCCGTCTCCCTTCAAGCTGGCTCTGTTGAACTTGGCTCCCAAAGAAAGAACAGTAGCGTCGGAGAACTCTGGTCTCTCTCTCCTCTTTCAACTGTCTCGTGCAACTCCGGTGGTTAAAGAAGAGATAAGTGACTACGTTAACTCCTCAGGTCCGTTCTGGTTCTGACTCTAATTCAAGCTGGTTCAGATCGCCTATGACAATGAAGGAACAGGAGAAGTCGACGGCTCCTCTCTCCTATTCTTGAGAAAGAAGGCGGATGAACAGTGCCCAACAACTATACCTCTCTCCCTCGGCTCTGGTTCTCTCTCTTCCTTCCGATGACGATGAAGATGATAATTGATTTCATCAGCTGCCTTGGTTCAACGATAAAGGAAGGAAGACGATGAACAGTGTATTAGCCGCTTCCCCTCTGTTTCCTCCTATTTCGTCATCAATCCGTTCCTAGAATAAGGTCTTCCTCTTTTTCTTTTTCTTTTCAATTTGTGGGACCCGGTTCTTCCTAAAATCGTGCCATATCAATCCCAGGCAAGGTTCATTCTCCCCTGGTCCTTCACGCCTCTCTTCTTTTAAGAGAAGATAGAAATAATCAAAATAATAATTAATTATTTTTTTATTTTAAAATAAACGTAAAAAATTATTTTGTAAGTTGAAATCCCATAAATGATGTACTCAAGTTGATATCTCTTAAAATTTCAAGTAAATCTCTTTAATTTAATATTAATGACTACTTAAATATATAAAAATATGTCTTAAATTTATTAAAAATAAGAAGTTATCAATGGATATTAATGCCATGTCTTTTGCAGTCTTTAATCCCACATTTTATCATCAAAATACCCATATCAAACAAAAATGATCTCACCATACAAATGATTTTTCTTGACCAATAAAATGTAATTTTAAGGGTTAAGGTGCGATTGCACCAACAAAAATTTTTCTGAGTAGCGCTTAGCATAAATAAATTTTGAAAGGTGTAAAATATCTATAAACAATTTAAAATAGTGTATGATGAGAGGAAGAAGTTAGAGAGAACAACTAAAAATAGTTATTTAATTTCAAATCAGTCAGTGATTACTATTTTAAATCCGATTAACATTCATAACAAATTCATAAAATCAACTGAATTCATAATAGATGGATTAGTTTAATTCTAAAACAAGTTAATAAAAGTTGCTCTAACCTTAATAATTAGAAGAATTGTTGTCAAACTCATGAGTTGACTTTCTGAGTTTAATATTGTTACTTTTTGCCTTACAAAATTAAATTGAGTCACTGGTAAACTCGTGATCATTGTAAAGTCAGTTAAACTCTCGAGTTTATATGCCGAGGTTATTATTTTAATGTTTCTTCTTACAAAACCGTATCAAGTCACCCTTAAACTCTTGATCATTGTTACTTTTTAGTTTACAAAATTGAGTCAAGTCATTGGTAAACTCATGATCTTTGTAAACTCAGTTAAACTCATGAGTTTCTATGCCTAGGTTACCATTTTAATGTTCCAAGCTTACAAAACTGTATCAAGTTACCTTTAAACTCTTGTTAACTTCTTAGATTTGATTATGTTCAGCAGCTTTAAATATAAATGTTATAGAATTTTTTTTGTTACACGTGACAAATTATGAATGTTGGTGGATTTAATTTCAATTATCTGGATTTAAAAAATATTTAAATCAAATTGTTGTTATTTCTTACATTTTAACTATTTAATTATACACTATCAACATCTATTTAATGGAAAAAGTAAACTCTTATGAGTTTTCGATTAGAGTTACGAGTTTATCTCACTATCACGAGTTTGCTTAAATTCGCGAGTTTGACAACTATGAGTTTACCTCACTATCATGGGTTTTCTTAAACTCGTGAGTTTGACAACTACGAGTTTACCTCACTATCACGGGTTTGCTTAAATTCACGAGTTCGACAACTATGTTTGGCATGGCTTTAAAAGCCACAAAAAGCCCACTATAAAACCATTAAAAGGAGAAGCCAGAATATTTGATGTTTGGTATAACTTCATATCCAAATGAGCTTCAGGCTTTGAAGTTGTTTTTCCCATGAAGCCGCATAACCTGGCTTATTATCCCATTAAAAGCCATAGGAATTTATTTAAGCATCCTTATTATTATCTTCACCACAAATGAATCGTCTACGTGATTAAATTTGAGACCAACTTACAAGGACTAGGTTTATTTAAGCACTTCATTGTATTGTAATTTTTTAAATGGTAATTTTACTATTTTATTTAGTAAATTTATATTTATTTTTAATTTTGTATCCTAAATTATCACATTTTATACAACATTTTTGACTGTGTGAATTTAATTCATGCACTTTTCATGTCATCTATCTTTTTGAAAACTATGCCAAATAAATACCCATTAGAAACAAAAGCCATTTCTGCCACCGCTATCCCAAACACAAATCACTTCAGAAAAAAGTCCATCAGAAAATAAATCCATTAAGAAAAGTCCATCAGAAATAAAAAGCCACTTCTATTAAAGCTATCCCAAACGGACCCATGAATGAGTTTACTTCACTATCACGGGTTTGCTTAAAACTTGCAAGTTCAACAACTATGAGTTTACCTCATCATCACGAGTTTACTTAAACTGATGAGTTTGACAACTACAAGTTTATCTCACTTTCACGAGTTTGCTTAAATTCTCAAGTTTGACAACTATGAATTTACTTTACTATCACAAGTTTGTTTAAATTCGCGAGTTTGACAACTATGAGTTTACCTCACTATCACGTGTTTGTTTAAACTCGCGAGTTTGATAACTATAAGTTTACCTTACTATCATGAGTTTACTTAAACTCGTGTGACGACTGTAAGTTTTCCTCATTATCACGAGTTTGCTAAAACTCGTGAGTTTGAAAATTAAGAGTTTACCCCACTATACTATCACAAGTTGGCTAAAACTCGTGAGTTTGACAACTATGAGTTTACCTCATTATCACGGGTTTGTTTAAACTCACGAGTTTGACAATTACGAGTTTATTTCACTATCACGGGTTTATTTAAACTCATGAGTTTGACAATTATAAGTTTTTTTTATTATCACGAGTTTGCTAAAACTCGTGAGTTTGACAACTACAAGTTTACCCCATTATCACAAGTTTGTTTAAACTTACGAATTTGATAACTATGAGTTTTCTTTATTATCACAAGTTTACTCAAACTCACGAGTTTGACAACCTTAATTAGAATTTTGGAACACAGTATAAATAGCTTACTCTTCATTCTTTGCATCATCATTAATATATTAGGATTACCAAGTGATTTTTGAAAATGGCCCCCGCAAAATCTTTCTATCTTGTGCTCTTTTTGGTTATCATGATATCATCAGGTTTCCTTTTCTTCCTATCTTATTTCTTTGTTCTGCATCTTTTGAATTATATCCAATTTTCATTAATAAAGCTCCAAACATTTCATATTCACTATTAAATAAAATAGGAGATTAGCGACGGAATTTGATAATAGTAAAATAGATTGTCTCTAATTTATTAGTGACGAATTATGTAGTTAATTCATTGTTTTCCTTTCGAAGTTATTGTATAATCTGCGTGTGATTTAAGGTTTTAGACCGTAATTAGTAATTAAAAAGAAAAAGAAAATCTATTCTCCTCAATGGTCTTAATGTGTCTTAGTATTTAACATGGAACTTAATTTAAGCATCAATCTTATACTTTGAAAGTTTACAATATTAGCAATTGTACCCCTTATTGTTAATAGTCAATGTCAAGTTTTTAACGATAGATGTTAGTTTCTTAATTCTTAAGACAAATTTACTCTTTTTTAACACTTTTAGGACAAAATTACATCTTAACCTAAAATTATATATTAGAAAAATAAGTCATGTCATTAATAACTGTTAAATTGTAGATAACATTGACTTATTTATCTTATATTTCAGGTAACATGAATTCAGTTGAAGGAATAAAATGCTGCGAGGACTATCACACTCCTAATTGCAATAAAGATGAATGCGACGAAAGATGCCTAGACAGTTGCAAAGGAGGAGTATGCAAAATTATGAAGGATTTGCATTATTGTCATTGTTTATGTTAAATTCAACATCCATGTCAATCCCGTATGATTCTCCTGGGCAGTTTCTATACTTGTCTATATGTATACACTGTAAATATATAATCCAATAATACAGGCACATTTATGTGTGTGTTGAATAAATGATATGGTTTCGCTAAAAAATGTTTTGACTTTTGTTTAGTTCGTTATTCATATGTGTTGTTAGGATTGAACAAATAGCGGATTGAGCAGCCTTTTTCCTAATCCATGACCTACCCATTTAACGTTACATGGGCACGAGTTAGCACATAACCATGCCTCTACCCCATTTGGGCCATGTCTCATCTATACACCCATCAATTGGTATAGAACTTAGATACCAATCGAATGATGTAATTAATTTAATAAGAAATGGAGTTGAGGTACCCTCTCCCTCCTCAATAGTTAATTTTTACATGGATTTGATCCACTTAGTCCCTCCTTGTAACAGAAATATGTATTTTTCTTGAGAAAACTGAATTCATTACAATCACTTCCCATCTCGGGGAATTGTTTTTATATAATAATAAAGTAATATTTTTTTAAAAAAAAAGGAGAGAGTAATAATGTTTTTCTTTTTTCCTTTTTGGATAACAAAGAAATACAAACAAGCTCTCGTAATAGGTTTCCTCGTCTTTGTTTTTTTAGACAGTATTCCTTGTCTGTGTTATCCAAAGCTTGTTTTTATTTCTTTGTTATCCAAAAGAAGAACATTAGTACTATTTTGTTGTTGTTGTAAATATTAACATATTATTATATAAAAAGAATTGGGAAAATTCTTTTAAAAGATAGTTGAATTAGTCAAATTCTAAATTCAGTAATTAAATATAAAAAATACTAAATTAGGTCACATAACCTAAAATAGGATTTCTGAATTTAATAATTTTACCTTAATACCCCTTGTTTGATCCTCCCTCTTGACCTCTACTTCTACTTCTACCTCTACCTCCTCTCATCCTCCATTTTTTCCTCATAAGTAAGAGGTATCTCCACTTAATTTTTCAAACATTTCCCTCCACTTAAACAAAATGACAATGTTTTGTATAAAAGAGAGGTATCCTATTATAATTAAAAAAAACTGCACAAAGCATTGGAGAGGATTTTCGCTCATGAAGCTTTACACTAAGAGTTCTGTTGCAGAAGCTTATTGACACTAGAGGGTACAAAAGCCTTCGTTTATATATATAAAAAAACAAAACCAGTTGTGTTTTAGATTTTACCATCAGTTGGGCTCTACCTAAATTGCTAATTATTTAATGCACATCGGTCATAAGAAGCAACCATAACCAACCTCATTAGATCATAAAACAGAAACTACATCTAGCACTACTCTTCTAAAGTTATCCTCATATTCAACCAGAGTGGTAAGACTAAAGCTGAAGATGAGGCATTGATGTTGTTTGGGGGAGACAAAGACCTCTGTTTGTTTTTCTAGTGAGTTTTTCCCCCCTAAAAAATATGTAAGAACATACCTCTCTTTATGCAAAACACTGTCATTTTATTAATAGATGGAAAGCTAAGTGCAGACACCTCTCACTCTCTCCTTCTAAGTTGGTTGATCACTTCACAGAGCTCCGCAACTGTTGATGGAGCTCTGACGTTGGCGAGTTTTGCAATCGGTCACTAACAAAGGGCTTTGAATAAAAACAAAAAGATGCAGCTTTAAAAAAAATGAAGGGCAATGTGGTCAACTACCTTATATTCACAAATACTAAATTGATTCAATGACCCGATTGAAAATTTGTTAAATTTGACAAGTTTATTTTGGATTTTCTTATTTCAGATGCCTTTAAATGGGATTTTTCAAAAGAATGTCAGAAGATGGGAAGTGATTGCAATGAATTCAGTTTTTCCATTAAAAAAAATTAAAAAATAGATACTTCTACTACAGCAAAAAGGGATAGAGATGTTCAACTCTATTGCCTAGTATTTATAATACCATTTGATAACAATAATTGATATCAAACTCTGATACTCCGATACCAACTAAAAGATGACTAAGTTGGACGAGAGACTACGTAAAAATTAACTATTAAGGAGGGGGAGGGTAGTTCAATTTCATTGCCTACTAAATTAATGATACCATTTGATACTCATTCGTTGGTATCAAAGCTTTGGGAATTACTAACTTCCGATATTGAGTTATATGCAACACAATGAAGCTAGCTAAGAATAACACAGTATAATTTAGGTCCAATAACGAACCCTTTATTCCATTTCAAGTAAAGAGCATCTGAGTATTGAATCTATCCAAGAACTCTTTCATACCGCAGCTAGATACAAACTATACAAATATGAAGTTTGAGACACTTCATTTGTGCGTCTTTTTCACAAAGAATTACAATAGTACAGTGATTCTCCTGTTTCCATCCTAAGATTAAGACAAAAGCTGAACAGCGGCTATGGTGGGTATTTTTTCTCTCAATTTTTGTGTAACAGCAACACGCACAGTCATGACGCCGGCAGCTGGACCAGTGATCCGGACCTTCACTATTGGCTCTTCAATGGCTACCAGCTCTAGAGACCCTTGAGCTGCTCCGACTAGGTACGGCCTTATTTCCTCCAAGGCCTGAAGCAGTTGTTAATAATTTAAGTATATCATCCACTGAAGCGCACAATGAATAACAAGATAGAAAAATTACACCAAAAATCAAGATAGAAAGTCTCCCATTCTCCATCAACAAATTACAATTTGCTTTTTGCAATGGCAATCGTATTTAAACTAGTCTTGACTTGATGTTAAAATAGAAAAAACACTGAACGGCTATATAAACACCAAATGAGGTGTACTTTGTTCATATATCTTGCCAACGCTAAAGAATTACAAATATGTCATGTACACTCGGTTTGCTATCAATGAATGTAACCAATTGAAAGGACAATAAGCTTCTACTGATCTTGGACCAATCTCATTACCCATAATCCCAAAATATATAATAAAATTAAGAACCACATTTATCCACATAATTGGACATATATTTTATGTTCTAATTCCAAACATAACTGAACCTGAAATCCCACATGCCATCTAGCAGATAGAGTAAAACTTCAAATTTATAGACCAATAAAAGCTAATAGTAGTTTCAAAGGTTCAGAGGTTTTACTCTCACATTTGTCAGCATCAAAACTACACAAGGATCCTAGCTTTTGACAGAGCAAACCCCTGTTTAACAATGCCATTCTATCAATATCCAAGTTCGTTATTTCTCACATATAAAAACTATCATGCCAGCAGCATGGACTGAATGCCTAAAAAAGATCCTCACATCAATGCTCTTCAGTCTTCCTTGTTATGAATTACATAAATCTTAATTTGTTTAATAGTGTGGTTCTGTTTTGCCACTTCTGTTTCAATCACTCCTAGCTTCAAATAAATACATAAAAAAACTCAAGCTATCTACGGAAGAGTGTTCTGAAAGCATCTAATGATTTGTGGATGCTGGACATGTAATCTTGCTTAGTTCATAACTAGAGGGTTTTACAACATGAATAATCGTCAGAAATTGCTTCATATCCAGAGTTTCATATTTTCCATCACATAATACAGCAATAAACAGTTACAGCAAATTTTCAACCTTCTCCTTGATTTCTTTTCTAATTTATTACCAGGCACCAATCCTTCATGCCACCCCAATCAACTTTAATGACTAAAAAAAAACAGAAAGCATAGGTTTCTCTTTAAAGAATACCAAGTTCCTTCAATCACTATAGCACTCTGATTATTTCCTTAGTTAAGTCAACTAATGACAAACATTTTTCCTTTTCCAGATCTAATAGCATGTGATGTCTTCCTCTAAAAGACTATTCTGTATGTCTCTTTTGTTGTTCAGGGAAGAAGACAACCTAACCTTTGGAAATTCTATAATAATCAGCCAACTGTAATTCCTAGAAATGCTAGAGTAGAGAGAACACAAACATAATGTTAGAGCATGCCATAACTAACCTTCTCAATATTTTCTTCATTTAGCTCAAGGCCAGTTTCTTCATCAGCTACTTGTTCTACTGCCACTATTTCAGGGATCTTTTCCATTAAACGACGCTCGATGCCCAGTTTCATTGTAGTAACAGAAGCTGGACAGGAGCCGCATGCTCCTTGTAGCTTCAACCTTACAACATTGCCCTCAATTTCATGCAAAGCCACATTCCCCCCATCAGAAATAAGATATGGACGAACTTCATCCAGCACACTTTCTACATTATCAGCAGTTAGTGGCAATTCCACAGCTGGATCTGGAGTAGCAACAGCCTTCACTACTGTATAGGGAACATGAAAACAAACATTGAGGAGTATGACATTAACTAAACTGAAACAGAGAGCGACTCTGTGTGTGTGTGAGAGAGGGAATTTAGGATTATAGGCAGACCAAGGCATTAGTGCTGCTACATTCAAAGAGGTGTAATGTCACACATATCAATCAGCCGAATGTTAATAGAGGCGTAATGCATCACAATCCAAAAGTACTTTATTAGCCATGCACAGTAATCCACACACACACAGATTTGCCAGCTTTAACCTGAATCTATCAAACTACAAGGTAAATTCATTACAAGGTTACAACCAACTTTCAAGTTCAGTTATTAATTTCAACCAGGGGCAATAAGATCAGTCTTACGAGTGCTTCACAATTTAATTATCAGTTTGGTAAATAAAACGAAGCCAGCTCACTGATTAATTTGAAAGACTTAAAAGAAGGAGTGGGAAAGGATTGAATAGGTATAAAGATTTGGCATCTCTAATTTCTTAGTCAAGTTTTATGTTTTACTTTCATTAAGGTTCAACATAATTGGTAAGAAACTAGGGACTGATGAATACTGCTCATCAATTATACAATCTATTAGTAATGAAGGAGTTTTCACATAATCATTAAAAAGAACAAAACAGAGAAGCAACTAATTTCTTGCTGAACGGGACTTGGCAATGAACATGATGCGATTTAACCATCACTCTAACGAGTCATAATTCTTGAACTCAAACCTCACAAATTTCACCAGCTTCCCAATTACAGACAAATATGGGTTCTTTCAGAAATTCAATAACAGCAAACAATAGTGCTCGAGATCAAATGGAAAAATAAAAAACAAAATCAAAGTACTCACCGAACCGCCGTTTCCCGTGTGGCAGACGAAATCGACCAGAGAGATGCAAACTCTGCCGCACCAGAAAACCTCTGTTTTTTAAATAAACATGGTTGCCGAAAAAGCTTGTACCCTGCGATTTATGCGAAAAAGACAAAATCCGATTAGGAATATGTCTTTTGACAATAAAAAATTTATACATACAGTAGAAGGAAGCAGAAAAAACCTTTGACGAACGAGAACAAGAAGGGGATTCTGGGGTTTGTTGGGTCTTGAAATATGCATGCGTATTCAGAACTACTGCTTGCATCGCAGTTCTGTTTCTTAAAAAGTGATATAAAATGAGGTTCGGATGAAAAATTAGCCGGCGAGTGATCTAGATTTCCTTCCCTTTTCCTTCGTTTTCTCACTCAGCAACCAAACTCGACCCGATGACAGAAAGATATCCCAGAAAATTCAGGCCGCCGTTCTTCTGTGTCTGACCTTGTTGTTTGGCGCTTCACGGCTAATATATTATTTTATTATTTTACTACTCTTTTTCCCGAAATTTTGCGGACGCGAAATTGACGAGTGGATGTCCCTCTATTGGTTTTGGGCCAAAAAAAAAAAAAAAAATCCCTCTATTGTAGACAGTCAATATCAAAGTAACTTCGCTGCGTGATCAATTTCTTCGTAGACGCATTTGAACTCTTGGCTTGATGGGGAGCATTTTACCTCCTACAATCAAGTCAAGAATCAGAATTTCTTCGTAGCAATGGGCTTGGCACAAGTGGTAAGCAGTTTGTGTTGTTTAAGTAAGATATTGAGTTTAAGCCTTGTGAATACAAAAAAACCTTATTGGGAGACTCTCTCATCATAGCCAAGTGCGCGATGCGGGTCGGATCCGGATTAGTCAGAGCTTGCGTCGCATCCGGATTAGTCAGAACAAAGCTCTAGATACCGGATAGACAACAAAAAAAAAAAATTCTTCGTTATTTGCCAAAAAAAAGTCTTCTTTAGTTATGTGTATTTATTAAGTTATATAATTTTCACTCAAAAAATTTGAAGTAATTTGATGTTAAGATATGTAATTAGAGAAACAATACGAGGAAGATAAGGAATTATGTATTAATCATATAAGAGTAAAATGCTCCTACAAAGAATAACCTACTTACATTATCTGTAATCTATCTTTACTTGAGAGAGATAACTAAACTCCTAAAACCATTATGATCTTAGACGGAGACCAAGTCAATTTCCTCTTAGAAGAAAACCAAGTTAATTGCCTCTCTTTGGTAGAGACTCCACATCGCCACACTAATTACATTAGCTAATACTATTTATACAGACTAGAGCTCTAATTAACTAATCAATTAACAATAGGGGCGGATTTAGGGGGCTGGGGGTGGCCCCCCTAAAATTACACAATTCAACCTAAAATTTTTAAAATTACCCTTCAATCTATACAATTTTTATAATTTTCAGTTTAGTTCTTCTATGTAAAGTTATATGGAGGGACTAAAATGAAAATACTGAAATTATTATAGGTTTAAAATACAGTTTCATAAAAATTTGGGTTCTATTCAATATTTTTTGCCCCTTCTAATTGTAATTTCTGTCTCCACCCCTGATTAACAACAGCTTAATATCTCTAACACTTAAAATGGAAATAAGGAAAAAAAAAATCTACTACCCTTTTCAATCCAATTAAAAAAAAAAAATCTATTTTGTGAGGCGCAATGTAGTCCTATAGTACATCGACATCCTTAAGAAGAGGATCAAGAACATCATCACGTCAATATTAAGAGGTCAGTCTTGCCATGTGGGTTTTCACTTACTCTTATTATTTATACTGCGAAGAGAATAAAATTTCATTCTTGCTTACAGGAAAAGGAGATAAATTTTTTTTATATAAATGTAAAATTTTACTCTTCATTTACTATTGTATTAACTTTGTTTTTATAAGATATAATCTATATTGAATATGTGTAAAATTAAAAAGTAGTTAAATTTTATAAAAAAATTTAAAATTTTTCTTCATTGGTATGCAATATACTATAAGTGTGTCATTATAGATAGGACAACGACTAGAGCCTGCTGTTTGTGAGAAGAATCATGGAGAGCCTATAGAGTTGTGATTTGGAATTCAAGACAACGAGAGAAATGAGTTGCAAACTCATTATTGGTGATGAAAGATGTTAGTTTAATTCGGGTATTTTTTTTAAGGGATTAATGTTTCTCATGTTGTAAAAAAAAAATTATATTATGTCACACACATATGAAATGGTGGGACCCACATATATATGTGTATGTATGTGTGGATTTCACCATTTCATATGTGTATAGGAAATTTAATTTTCTCATGCAACGTGAGAAAATTAAAACCCTTTTTTTAATGTACTAATTGCAAGTTTTATTACTAGTATCCTGCTTTTATTTTTTATTTTTTAAAAAAGGACTACATTGCCTTACTAGTTGCCCTCTTCATATTCTGGTTATTAGGGGATCATACACACAATGTTTATGATTCATTTATTGTTGTTAGTGTGAGCAAAATAGCTACAAATTACAAAAAGTGATATAATTTATAGTTTGATATTAATCAGTAAAGAAGTGTAGAAAATTATAATCTGCTGTCATTTAGTTGTTTCATTGGGAGTCTTTGAAAACACACCTTTATATTCCTTCCATCTTTATTAGAAGACACTAATTCGCAAGCGTGTTTGGTTTTTTTTAAGACATTTACTTGTTTCCAAAAAGCATTAAATATTTTTTTTTTTCATGTATACCCATAATTAATAAGGGACTAGGGTGAGAATAATAATTAATATGATATTAGAGTTTAGTGCCATTAGTAGAATTAATATTAGAAATTACTTCAATTTTATGACAAATTTAATGACTTTAAATATTTTTATTAGTTTGTGAGAATTGTTAGTTGGCGCTTTATAATAAAAACCAGAGGGATTACTTTACAAAACAAAACTTCTCCCATGTGTTTATTTTGTATAACATAAAATTAACTAAAATAAGTGGAACCAAATAAATATTCAATGTTTGACCAAAAAAATAAAAATAAATATTCAATGGATTGAATTAAACGAATCATGAATTTTTGTTGAGGCTGCAAAAAATAAAGATTTAAAGTTTCGAGAAATGGTAGCTATCGGAAATTTGATATAGTTCTTTTGGTTTGGAGAGATGTACTCTAAGGGCTTATTTGGTCCGGCTTGTTTGGTATAAAGGGAGGGAAGGGAAAGTGACTGCAGGGAAATTTTTTTAAGTTGATTTTTAAAAAACATTGAGAGAAGTTGGATTTATAAATTTTTTTAATTAATTCTTTTTATCTTACATATTTTCTATATTAAAATTTTATAATATCACTTCTCTAGTTTTTCAAAATCAACTCATAAAATTTTTTTTCCCCTCCCTTTCTCTCAAAATCCCTCGTACCAATTTCTTTTTTCTTTTTTTTTTTTGGGGATGGAAGGGGAGACAAAATAAGCCTCTCATTTAATTTGAAATTTAAGAGGGGAGGGGCCCCCAAAGTTTTCTTCCCCTCACTTCCAACACCCATGTTTTGGCTCTCCTCCAAATAGGAGTTTTGGAGGGGAGTCAAAATTTTGGATAATGTTACTCTAACAAGTTATAACTAATATGATATTCTAATGATGCCCACAATAAAAAATATTATTAATATTTTACTATAAAATAAAAATATATTATTATGCACAGAATTATTATTATTAAAAAATTTAATATAAAATTATATATTTATGGATATTATAATTATAACATATGCTCATACAAATTTAAATAAATAAAAATATTATTATTAAAATAGTTTGAATAAAAATATATTTTTTTCATTAAAAATATTATTATGAAATAAAATTTTAAAAATTATATTTTTATAAGTAAAAAATTATTATAAAATTTATTTACAATAAAAATATTATAATTATAAAATATGTTAATATAATTTTAAATAAAAAATTATTATAATTAAAATATATTATTTTTATTAAATTTCAAATAATATATATTTTATATTAAAAATATATTATTATGAAATTATTTTAAAATGAAAGTATGCTATTATAAATAAAAATACTATTAAAGTAAAAAAACATATTATTGTACAATTAATTTAAAAATATATTATTATATTAATTATAATAAAAATTTTATTTTATTAATTAGATAAGATGGAGATTAATATAAAATATAAGTAAAAAATATAACCAAATATATGAGGGTAGAATGATAAATTAATATCGTTTATGGCCTCTCATCCTATTTTAAATCAAACAAGAGATCATTAAAATCCCCTCACCTCATCCCTATAAATCAAACCAAATAAAATAACCCTATATTTTTTTCTTCCATCTTTGCCCATTCATCCCCTCCCCTTCTAGGGAGCGGCTAGCGTCCACTTCTCTTGTGGTCTGCTGCCATCCTCTTCTCCCAATACTGTGCCGTTTTGGCGCAAAACAGGTAAGGTTGTGTCTTTTTTTTTTTTTTTAAAAATAATTTTAGGATATTGAAAAAATATTTTAAGGCACTAACTGGTACTAAAATGATACTTTAGGATTCTAAGAGGTACTAGAAAAAATATTTCAAGATACTGAATGATACAAAAAATATACTTTATGATATTTTTTTAAGATCTTAAAGTATTTTTTAAGTACTATTCAATACCCTAAAATATTTTTTTAAGATCATGAAGTATTTTTTTAGTATCGGTCAGTATACTGAAATATTTTTTTTAGAGTCAGTTAGCATCCTGAAGTATCATTTTAGTACCAGTTAGTGCTCTAAAATATTTTTTTCATTATCCTAAAATAATTTTTTCAGTATCGGTCAGTATCTGAAAATATTTTTTTAGTACCAGTTAGTATGCTGAAGTATCATTTTAGTACCAGTTAGTGCCTTAAAATATTTTTTCAATATCCTAAAATAATTTTTTAAGATTATTTAAAAAAAAAAAGACACAACCTTACCTATTTTACGCCAAAACGGTGCAGTATTGGGAGAAGAGGATGGCAGCGGACCACAAGAGAAGTGGACGCTAGCTGCTCCCCCCTTCTAGCCCTCCCTTTCGAACCAAAAGGTCCTAAGAGGTTGTTTATTATGAGGGGCAGAGAGGAAATTTTTTTATGAATTTGATTTAAAAAAGTTAGAGAAGTGGATTTTAATTAATTTTTCTTTTTCTTTTATTTTATATCTTTTCTTTATTAGAATTCTATAACCACATTTCTCCAATTTTTTTTTTTCTTAAATTCACTTCAAATTGAGCTTTATCGATCAACTCTATCAACTTTTTTTTGTCATAGGAGCCTAGCTTACCCAAAAATAATTAGCTCTAAAATTTGGTAACGCGTAATGATTATCATCATTAATTCAATATTAAATGAGTATTTATTTATGCCGTTCCTAAGTGTAATTAGTTCTCTTACAATGAAATGCCATTTCTTTTTTCCAATTGGGATCGGCTGGCAAATAATGAATCCTGTGTCGTCCATATTGCAACTGAAGATAATTATTTCACTACCCTTCACTTTCGCTTTGTGATTGTAAAAAATGGTTTCTTCTAGCAAAAAAAAAAAAAAACTTTTGAATATATTTATACACACAGACACACATAAACATACATACTTATACTCTATTTTATGGGGCAAAAAGGTTTTAGTTGAATTTGGATTAGAAATATGCGAGACGAACAATAGTGTCTCTAACAATTATGGCCACGCCCCATGATTAAGAAGGATTTTTTTAAACAAACATTATCTCCAATCTTTTTTATAATAACCTAAAATTTAAATTGTTTTGATCTTTTTTATAAAAGTCTGATAAAAGTTGTCTAAAGATTTATTGAGTTTTACCTAATTCTACTATTCATTAATTACATGTGTTCCATTAAATAAGATGTTGGTGATACTCATATTTAATTTATTTTTCTTTCTTACTTGCTCCTCACAAATAATTATCTACTTGAAAAACAAAATTTATATTAAATATACTTATCATTTTTAACTAATTTTAACCACTTTTTTAAAAATGGTTTCTTCTCACAAGCAAACTTTTGAATATATTTTAATACACACACAAACATACATACTTATACTCTATTTTGTGGGGCAAAAAGGTTTTAGTTGAATTTGCATTAGAAATATGGGAGATGAATAACATGTGTCCTCGATTGACAATTGTGGGCACACGTCATGATTAAGAATGATTTGTTTAAACAAACACTTCTTAATCCTTTATATAAGAGCATAAAATTAAATTTTCTTGATCATTTTTATAATAATCCAACAAGAGTTGTCCATAGATTTAATGAGTTTTATCTATTTCTACCCTTCATTAATTATTTGTGTTGCATTAATTAAGAGATTAGTGATACTCATATATATTTTATTTTTCTCTCTTACTCAGCTTTCTTAAATAAGGACCGACTTGAAAAACAGAGTTTATTTTAGACATACTTATTATTTTTCACTAACTTTAACCGTTTTTTCAAAAATGGTTTCTTCTAGCAAACAGACTTTTGAATATATTTAGACACACACAGACACACATAAACATACATACTTATACTCAAGGGCGGAGCTATGATTTTTATTCAGAGGGGGCACCATTGGAGGATTCGGGGGCAATGCCTCTGAAATTTTTTTAATGACAAAAGTATATTATAATAAAAATAATTATAATATCATTATTTTAGACCTTATTTTTTAGAAGTCCATCATAATTGTCTTATTATCAATGCTATCAAATACATCATTTTCAATATAAAGCACTAAATAATCATGTTAATGAATTTGGACCTATTCTTTTTCTTTTTGGTTCAAGCAAACTGTACTCTTTACTTCTCTTCTTCACCTTTTCAATCATGTAATTTAATTAATTAATTAATTTTTTTTTTTAAAAAAAAATTTAAAAGTCAAGTGGGGGCATTGCCCCCTCAACCTTCAACGTGGCTCCGCCACTGCTTATACTCTATTCTATGGAGCAAAAAGGTTTTAGTTGAATTTGGATTAGAAAAATGAAAGATGAATAATACGCTTCCCCAATCTACAATTATGGGCACACGTCATGATTAAGAATGATTTTTTTAAACAAACACTCCCTCAATTATTTTTTTATAAGAACCTAAAATTTGATTTTTTTTTTTATCATTTTTATAATAGTCTGACAAGAGTTGTGTAAAATGTAACATCCCAACTTTTTAAAAGCAGTATAATTTTTTTTATCAGAGTAGAGCATCGGAGCAAGAGAGTAACTGATACATATATTCAAAATGTTGTAAGTCTGGCTAATTACAGAAACGGTACAAAGACCGAGAGTTTTTGAAGTAAACAACCACAGAGGTATTCCCTTGACATTACCCATGCCGTGGCAACAAAAGATGGTTTTCAGCCGAGTTCCTATAAGTGCTTCTTGCCTTTCTCCTCGGTCCTCGGACCTCCCGATCCTGAAGCTATGTTAAGAGCTGAGGTCCCATGCATACGGACTCCAGGTAACGGTTAACCTCATATTTACATATACGGTATATAAACACAGCAAATGAATCACTCCCAAATATGTCACTCCCAGTGGATGCAAATGTACCGCTCCCAGCGAAATGTACCACTCCCAGTGAATATAGATATACCACTCCCAGTGCATGCATATGTTCAGTTATCCTCTAACAACACTAAGTAATCAAACAACACACCACCAACATACATACAACACACATACCACATACACGCATACCATAAATATCAGAGTTAGTGTTACAGTACGCGAACGTACCTTCGTTGACGCTATACGGTATTTCTGGCGAAATACTACGTTTGACAGCGATACGACGACGGTACAACAGCGGTAACAGCAGAAACAACGGTTCGTGATTTCAGATATCCTATAAGGATGATATCACGTTTATGAATATTTAATATCATAATAGACATTTTAGGTACAAATTACCATTTTGTCCTTAGGTTGACAAATTGACGAGATTTTGCCAGAGCTTCGCTATTTTAATCCTAATCTCCCAAGATTTTGACATACCTCTTTCTCCAATATATTTCTGAAATAAATATCATATCTATCCCTAAAACATGATATCTAAACTGACTTGGAAGATTAGAGATTACTCTAGCATTTCTACTATAACTACCGAAAGAACTTAAGACTAAAGACTAGGGACCGAAGAACTTACCCGGCACTTTGCTATTTCCACAGACTCCTCCTTCTCTCTAAAATCTCTCTCTAGAAAGCTCTAGGATTTGTGAAGAATGAAGAGAAATGTGAAGGCTATTTATAGAAAAAACCAATGGCATTTCGGTAATTCCCTTGAACTCTGTCTGGTCAGTTTCTGACTGTTGGATCGCACTTTTTTGAGATGGCACGATCCTGGCCTTACACCTCACTATGATGACCTCATCCTGAGTCATCAAAGTGATGTCATGCTTGCATCATCTCTTGATATATGTGCCTTTATCTGATAAAGTTCCCTGTTCGGTGTCCTAATCGCGTAATCTTGGGAAATCTCAAAATTTCGGGAGCAAGGTCCTGAAGATCTTTTCTTTCTCTTTCAAGATACTTGGGTTCTCTAAATTTTTGATCTCATTAAGGACATTCCGTTGTCTGCTGAATATTTCGGCCAAACGCCGTTGGCTACGGAAATTGCATCTGTCGACGTCAACTTCTGGATAAAAATCCACTGATTAATAATATACTCTGGTTTTTACCAACTTATCCTCGGATTCCAGTTTATGAATTATTTTCCATCGGTTCTCATTTCTACTATCTGTTCTAACTTCACAAAATATCTTCTTGGCCTTATCTCATGATCACTTCGTCGGTTACGGAAATGACTTCGGAGAGAGCCTAATTCGAGATAAAAATTCACTTGTCTATAATATACTCTGACTCTAGAAACTTAGTTCATGGTTTTCTAGGTAGGATTTTATTTCTATCCGTTCTCGTTTATCCTGTATAAAATATCACAATTATAATATTATTTAATTACTAAATATCTTAGATATTTTTTCTTAATTTCCATTTTAATTTTTCTTCATAATTTCATTTATATATATATATATATATATATATATATATATATATATATATATATTTATTTATTTTAAGTAATTTCCACCTTTTTCTCTTTATCTTATGTCTAAACAATTAGTCATTAATTATCTAATTAATCACTTACTAATTGTTGACAAATTTCTTAATTAGTAATAATTATTATCTCACAACTATTTCACTGACATTGGTAATTTATGCACCATACATAATATTAAAAATCATGGGGTCCAATATGGTCCCCCAATACTTTTAGATTTTTCTCCTGTAATTTTTCCAAGGTAATAATTTAATAAATTACCTAAATTAGAGATAACATACTTTCCAATTTTTAATAAATATTTAGTTGCCTCTTAGGATTTTATCATAATTTTCTCAGGGTATTTTATAACCCATAAATATTTTAGGGACCTATTTGCAAAGTATCTAATGTTTTAGGGACCTTTTCGCGCATTATTCAATCTTAGGAGAAATTGTCCCAATAACAAGATGAATTCAATACAAGGTGTTTGAGACCTCATATTCACCTATTTTCAATAGGTATATTTTACAAATTTATGATATTTACCCTACGTCAAATTTTAGGGTATTACATGTGTGTAGATTTAATGAGTTTTATTTATTTATACCCTTTATTAATTATATGTTATGCATTAATTAAGAGGTTGGTAATACTCATATTTACTTTATTTCTCAACTTGACCCTAATAGATAAGGAGCTTCTTGAAAATCAAAGTTCATTTTAGAGATACTTATTATTTTTAACTAACTTTAACCACTTTTTTAAAAATGGTTTCTTCTAACAAACAAACTTTTAAATATATTATTATGTACACACACATAAACAGACAGACATATACTCTATTTTGTGGGGCAAAAAGGTTTTAGTTGAATTTGTATTAGAAATATGTGAGATGAATAATAAGCGTCCTCGATTGACAATTATGGGCACGCTTTCATGATTAAGAATGATTTGTTTAAACAAACACTCCTTTCAATCTTTTACATAAGAGCCTAAAATTTAAATTGCCTTGGTCATTTCTATAATAGTCCGACAAGAGTTGTCTAAAGATTTAATGAGTTTTATCTATTTCTAAGCTTCATTAATTATTTGAGTTGCATTAATTAAGAGGATGGTGATACTCATATATACTTTATTTTTCTCTCTTACTCGGCCCTCTTAAATAAGGACCGACTTGAAAAAAAAAAGTTTATTTTAGAGATACTTATTATTTTTAACTAACTTTAACCGCTTTTTCAAAAATTGTTTCTTTTCACAAACAAACTTTTGAATATATTTTTATACACACACACATAAACAGACATACTTATACTCTATTTTGTGGGGGCAAAAAGGTTTTAGTTGAATTTGTATTAGAAATATGTGATATGAATAATACGCATCCTTGATTGACAATTATGGGCACGCTTCATGATTAACTAACTTTAACCGCTTTTTCAAAAATGGTTTCTTCTCACAAACAGACTTTTAAATATATTTTTATGTACACACACATAAACAGACAGACATATACTCTATTTTGTGGGGCAAAAAGGTTTTAGTGAATTTGTATCAGAAATATGTGAGATGAATAATAAGCGTCCTCGATTGACAATTATGGGCACGCTTTCATGATTAAGAATGGTTTGTTTAAACAAACACTCCTTCCAATCCCTTATATAAGAGCCTAAATTTAAATTGCCTTGTTCATTTCTATAATAGTCCGACAAGAGTTGTCTGAAGATTTAATGTGTTTTATCTATTTCTAAGCTTCATTAATTATTTGATTTGCATTAATTAAGAGGATGGTGATACTCATATATACTTTATTTTTCTCTTTTACTCGGCTCTCTTGAATAAGGACTGACTTGAAAAAAAAAGTTTATTTTAGAGATACTTATTATTTTTAACTAACTTTAACCGCTTTTTCAAAAATGGTTTCTTTTCACAAACAAACTTTCAAATATATTTTTATAGACACACACATAAACAGACATACTTATACTCTATTTTGTGGGGGCAAAAAGGTTTTAGTTGAATTTGTATTAGAAATATGCGATATGAATAATACGCATCCTTGATTGACAATTATGGGCACGCGTCATGATTAAGAATGATTTGTTTAAACAAACACTCCTTCCAATCCTTTATATAAGAGCCTAAAATTTAAATTGTCTTGGTTATTTTTATTATAGTCTGATAAGAGTTGTCTAGAGAGATTTAATGAGTTTTATCTATTTCTACGCTTCATTAATTATTTGTGTTGTATTAATTAAGAGGTCGGTGATACTCATATATGCTTTATTTTTCTCTTTTACTCAGCCCTCTTAAATAAGGACCAACTTGAAAAAAAAAGTTTATTTTGAGACATACTTATTATTTTTAAGTAACTTTAATCTTTTTTTCAACAATGGTTTCTTCTGGCAAACAAACTTTTGAATATATTTTTACACATACCATAAACATACATATACTTATACTTTCTTAAATAAGGACTGACTTGAAAATCAAAATTTATTTTAGACATACTTATTATTTTTAATTAACTTTAACTGCTTTTTCAAAAATGGTTTCTTTTGGCAAAAAGACTTTTGAATATATTTATACACACACAGACATAAACATACATACTTATACTCTATTTTATGGGGCAAAAAGGTTTTAGTTGAATTTGGAATATAAAAATGAAAGATGAATAATACGCGTCCCCGATCTATAATTATGGGCGCTTGTCATGATTAAGAATGATCTGTTTAAACAAACATTACCTCTAATCTTTTCTATAAGAGCCTAAAATCTGAATTGTTTTGGTCTTTTTTATAACAGCCCAACAAGAGTTGTGTGAAGATTTAATGAGTTTTATCTATTTCTACTCTTCATTACATATATGTTATACATTAATTAAGAGGTTGGTGATACTTATATTTATTTTACTTCTCTTTCTTACCTGGCCCTTATAAATAAGGATCTACTTCAAAAACAAAGTTTATTTCAGACATACTTATTATTTTTAGCTAACTTTAATTTATTTTTTTAAATCATGTAATTCAATTATTAAGCTCTTATAAATATAAATAGTACATGAGCGAGTTAGGATTTACACAACATTCTATATATGTTTGTCACCCAGCAATAAACTATTCGCAGATAGATGGCACAGACTCCTTTTACACGGGAAGAGAGAGATGATAGTGGAGACAATAAGGCTGGTGCGCTTGCTTTTAATTTTCTTATGAATCCACTTGATCAAAAAGAGCCATCGGTGCTTGATATAATTATACATGCATCTTTTGAGAAATGGCAGGATATAGAGGAGCCTAAACAAATAGATCAACAATGGCACATGTAATTAGTACAAATGCAAAGAAATTAAATATGGAAAAGCTAAGGACACGGGAAATAGATCAAGTTCTAAATTCTAAATGAGCTTTATTGATCAACTCAACATCATTATTATTGTCATAGGACGCTTAGTGCCTTACCAAAAGATAATTAACTCTAAAATATTGGAACGCACGCGTATTCTTTACGTAGGAAATGATGGTCATCACAAATTCAATATTTAATGAGTATTTATGCAGTCACCATGTGTACTACTCCCTCCGGTTTTAAATATAAAATAAAATTAATTTTTTTAGTGAGATTAAAGAAGTTAATGAAATTACTTTAAAATATTTATATTTATTATTATTTTTTCAAATTATTTGGACTAACTTATGAACTAATATATAATTTAAGGATATAAAGTATGATATGATTAAGTAATTTATTTAGCTTCCTTATTTTTTTTTTAAAAAGTCAACTATATATTATATTTAGGACTGGATGGGGGTAAATTAATCCTCTTATCATGAAATATCTTTATATATATATATAGGGATTGGTCAGTGTGCAGCGCATATTTATAAATTATACCAAAATTTTGGCTCCCTTCTAAAACCCTCAATTCAGGGAGGAGTCAAAATAAAAGTATTGGAGGGGAGGGGATGGAAACTTTGGGATCTCCTCCTGTCCAAAATTCTAAACTAAATGAAAGGGGCTCATTTCCCCTTCTCTTCTATCTGCTCCCTTTCAACCAAACAGACCCCTTTAATTAATCTCTCCAAACCAAAAAGAACTATATAAAATTTTGGATAGCTACCATTTCTCTAAACTTAGGATAAATATAAAATAAAATAGATGAGTACGTGATATCACATGTGAACTTATTTCTTACTTCTCTAATTTTAAATATATGATATAGTTTGTAGTACAAACTATATTTTATTTTATGGAGTGATACTTTTAGTAACATTAAATGGTAAGTTATAATTAAAAATTTACACTTTGTAATATAAAATATTTTAGTAACATAACATGGTAAATTACTATTAAAAATTACACTTTATATTATAGAGTTGTGACTTTCATAATATGAAACAGTAAACTACGAATGATTTATTTAATTTTCTAAAATATGAAATATGAATATATAAATATAAAAAAATAATATCTTATTCAAAATTATTGTATCTAAGAAGAAGAAGAAGAAGAAGAAGAAGAAAAAAGAAGAAAAAACAATATTTTTTAATCTATGAGACTTCTACCGAGATTGTAAAACTCTAGATTTGGTTCAAAGTGACAACATGGCATCATATGTTGCCATGTGGGGCCCGACAGATGGGATTGCATATACCACGCCACAAAACGAACCCGCACAATGTGAAATTTGAAAGAGAACGTATGTAAGAAGGAACACACCACATCCTTTTCATCCTGTGTAATAATTAACAGCAATAACATTGTTATTGGTATAAATAGCAATAACAGGTTGGAGTAAAGCAAAGAACAAGAGTGAGGTTTCACTACGAAGTAGTAGAAGTGATTAGAGAGAAGAGTGAAAATGTCATTGCCAAGGTTTATGGTGCTCAAATCAAACTACAACAACAAATACTTACGTTATATACATGAAGATGTGCAGGTGCATGGGTTTCTCCAATTCTCTGGAGAGGAGGTTGTAAGCCCATACGCAAAGTTTGAAGTGGAGATGGCAAAGGGTGGGCATGGACTAGTGCACATAAGATGTTGTTACAATAACAAATATTGGGTGAGGTGGTCACAGAATCATTGGTGGATTGTTGCGGGAGCTGATGAACCTGAAGAAGACCAATCCAAATGGTCATGTACATTGTTCAAGCCAATCTACGTAGATGCTGCTGCTAAAACAGTTCGATTTTTGCACGTCCAGCTTGGACAATATGCATGCTTATGGAGGATTGCTGAACCCTTTGCTTCCTGTTTATTTGCAGGATCAGAAAATCCTGACAAAGATTTGTGCGATGTGTGCACAATCATTGATTGGGAATCACTATTGATAATGCCTAAACATGTTGCATTCAAGGGCGATAATGGCCAATATCTCAGTGCCCGCTGGATCGAGGGACACCAATATCACCAGTTTGCATCGAATGATGTAGGTGATCCAACAGTTGGGAACGAGATCTTCACCACTTATGATGGAAGCATCCGTGTCAAGTCTGATTACTTCGGTAAATTTTGGAGGCGTAGCCCTAATTGGATATGGGCTGACTCAGATGACACCACCAATAACAACTCTGACACATTGTTTTGGCCAATCAAAGTTGACAACAATGTCGTTGCTCTTCGTAACTTAGGCAACAATAATTTTTGCAAGAGACTCACCACCGAGGGCAAGACAAATTGTCTTAATGCTGGAGTTTCCACCATTTCTAAAGAGGCCCGAATAGAGGTCGAAGAGCTTGTTATTTCAAGGAAAATCTATAACGTCAATTTTCGTCTCTTGGATGCCAGGATTTACAGCCAGAGAGTCCTCACAATGGCTACCGGAGTTGCCATTAATAGGACCCAAGAACCCAATAATGCAGAAGTAAAGCTCTCTTATACAGAGACTAAGAGTAGTACTTGGAATGCTAGTCTTTCATGGAAGTTGGGTGTCAAAACTAACTTCCAAACCGGCCTTCCATTCATCGCAGATGGAAAAATTGAAGTTTCGGCTGAATTTACTGAAGCACACCAGTGGGGAGAAACTAAGACATCATCAACTGTAGTGGAAACTGTGTACAAAGTTACTGTGCCAGCAATGACGACGGTGACAGTGAGTCTGCTAGCAACAACAGGTTCATGTGACGTTCCCTTCTCATACACTCAACGTGATACTCTTACTAATGGGCAACAAGTTCCTTATAACATGGATGACGGCGTTTATACTGGCATTAATTCTTTCAACTTCAAGTATGAAACCAAACAAGAAAAAATATGATGTAATTAAAATGCCATGAATGTTTGTGGGTACCATGTCTATAAACCCTCACGAGACTCCACTCGTCCACTAGGGCTGCCTAGGGGTTTAAAAGGCTTATTGCATGTGCTAAATGCAATCGCGTTCCCTGCGAAAGTGGCATGCATTTTTATTTTTGTTTGTAATTTTGTACAATAATATGTATTGTGGTAGCCTTTACTCTTTACTTGTGGTACCAAAATTTAACTAAGCACCGCAACTGTATGGGTCATGAAAATAGTACGTGGTAAATCAAAGTCATCCCATAGAGACTCAATTTAGCTAGTGATTAGGTGTCAAATTTCCTTTTTCGTTGAATAAATCAGAGTTGTTTTCAATATGAGTAAAAAGAAATGCAAATAGAATAAGAAATTAATATCGACAAAAACTTTTCACGGAGAGCAAATTTCTATATTAAAAAGACAACCTAGAATCACTAATCCCTTATTTGTTTCTTAGATTTCATTCCCACTAGATTAATTTTAACTTAATTTAATTAGCTAACCTAGAGTATTAATGTTTATAAATTCCTATCGATCCATTTATATACCTATTTCAATTAATTATGTAATGTCTCACACAACTAATTAAGATGCAATTCAACTCGGGCTCACTCTAATTAAGATTCCCTTCGTCAAGTTCAATCATAAATCCCAAAACATGCTCAGTGGTGGCCAATCACTAAATAATGAATAATAAAAATAAGATTAAATAAACTAAATTAATATTAAGCAAACTAATTAATGGGAATAATCTCTAAAACCCAAACAAGTTCGTTGGTCCTCTAGGTTGAATAAGCAAATTAGCCACACATGGCTGATTTCCAGATTACAGCAACATTAATATTCAGATTCAAAGACATGGAAAATGATAAGAAATTGAAACTAGACAAGACCAAGAACAAGAAAGAATAAAACCAGCAACCTCCTCTGTTCTTCTGCTCTGTCCTTTTCATTTGTACTCCTGCCGTCAGTTTGTCTCTCAAGTCTCCCTATGTGTAGCATCTCTGCTTCTCCTGTTCTGTACTCCGCCTCTATAGTCCACCTTCCCAATTGCCCTCTGTTTCCTCGTTCTTGTTTTTTTTGTTCTTGTCCAGTGCTTTTTTCCTTCGTCTGTGCACCTAGAGCCGCGAAAACGAGCCAGGCCCATCGGGCCGGTCCGTTTAAGCCCTGTCCCTTTAAGGGCCGAGTTTGAAAAATGAACGAGTTATTTGAAATTAGCCCTGACGGGCCTCGGGCTTAAACGGGCTGTCCCTAGAGTGCCTTGGGCTAGCCTTACAGGCTCTTTTCACTCTAGTTTTTTCTTTTTTTCCTTTTTAAATTTATTAATTTATATATATTTTGTATTTGTTATAAAGTTATTTATCCATTTAACTACAAATATATAATAACTATACTTTAATTTTATGATTTGATTTATTATTTGTTGCAAACAAAGATTATAGATGTGTTCATGATGCGGGAGAAGAATTTCATGATATTCTTATTCATGAGCTAAAGGCTACTACTCAAAGTAAAGAACAATCAAATGTCGTTAAAATCGATGATAGTGACAAAGATGATGACAATAATAGTCATCGTACTAATGTCACTTAGTGATATGCTTTTTATGTTTTATGTGAGTTATTTGTGAACATAGTTTTCTTTTGATTATGAATTAGTGACTATGCTTATTTATTGAATGATTCGTGTTGTGATTTATTAATTGTATTTTTTTAAAAAAAAGTAAAGGAAAAATAGTTAAAATTTGGAATAGTAATTTCCGGACTTTGCGGGCTGGCCTTGGTGCTTTTTAGACTAGGCTTTGAAAAACAGGTGTTTTTCTTATTCCGGGCTCTGGAGGGCCAGCCCTGTTAGGCTCTGGCCCTTCACGGGTCGGCCCTGATTCCTAGCTCTATGTGCACGACCTTTTAAGGGATAAAAGTTAGGTTTCCTTTTCTTTGCTGTGGGCCCCACATCTGATCCGTGATATCTCATTCTTCCAAATATGATATAGGGAAAATCTGTTTAGGGGCCCAAGTAACAGAAAAAATTTCAAAAAAGGCCCCAAGGTTATGAAAATACCAAAAAAGGCCCCAGGGCCTTTTCTGGTATAAATTCATTAAAACATTAACAACTATATCAGTCCCGTTAACAACTAAAGTTTTAATGAATTTATACCAGAAAAGGCCTTGGGACCTTTTCTGATATTTTCATAATCTCGGGGCCTTTTTTATTTTTTATTTTTGTTACTTGGGCTCCTATATAGATTTTCCTTATGATATATGATATATTATATATTATAGCAATATATAATAATGCTTTCAGCTCTCACGTTGGGTCATTTTTCTTCTCTTTTTTTTTAATTGTTTGACTTTTTGACCAATTGATATCTTGCTATTAAATCTTCATGATCTTTCCTATAAAATAAAAATAGGATATTGATAGATTTTATATTAAAATTCCCTTTTATCATATAAGTAATTAAAGTATAGAAAAATATATAGAATATAATTAAATTAGTATAAAATATTAATAAATCCAATATAATATATCTCAGAATCTATACTTATTTAATTATAAAATATATACTTATCATCCACAAATTAAACTATCACTAGCTTAGGTTGGTCTTCCACTTATTCCTTCATACATTAAATATATTCCATAAACTCTTCTCTCTGTATATATATAGGATACCCAATTTAATGGTTAGTTTTATAAAATCTCAAAATGCTTGTGATAAGAAAAGCGTGCTTCTCTCAATGTCCCAAATATCTATCAAATATGTTAAGGTGGTTGGAAAGGAAATGGTATCTTATTAATTTTTTTACCAAATCAGCAGCAAACCAAACTATTCTATCTTAAATTGACCTGCAGTTATTGTAAATTGCTCCAACCATTGGATAAGGTGAGTACATATCCTGATAGCCCCCTAGTACTTTTGGCTTTTTATTTTTTATTTTATTTTTTTTTGGCTATGCCTAATTCATAAAGTACATTGATATTTGTTTTGCAGAACTTTCAAAATTTAATTTTTATCAATTTAAGAAATTGCAAATTTCTATAACAAGTACAGGACTTATATGAAGTTCTTAATTTAAGAGAACTATGATTTGATGGTTGCATGAATTTATGAAATTCATGATTAAGTTGGATGTCTACCTAAATTGAGAAAATTAAGTGCCACGGATGCAAAAACTTAAAGGTTATTACCATCTTGTCTTAAGTTGACCTCAGTTAAGGTTTTATTTTACATCGTTTTTTATTAAAATTTTATAATCACATTTCTTCATTTTTTTTTTTAAATCCAACTCCTCATAAAAACTTTTCCTCCCCTCCCTTCCCCTCCTGCCAAACAAACCTTAAGGTACGAGAACGACTTTGGAATTGAAAGGTTTTTCACCTAAGAAAGAAGATCAAGAATATATATATATATATATATATATATATATATATATATATATATATATTAATTTTGATAAGGGATAAGTTCGAAGTGATTTAAAGGTCAAATTAGAATATCAAGTTATCCTACAAGTGACAGAGTTTAGATATTTGAGATCAATTATATTAAGGGATGGAAAAATTGATAGAGATGTTAACCATAAAATTTAAGGCAGGTGGTTTAAATAGTGTACAATAACGTCGTGATATCCATATAGCCTATTGATTGCGATAAGGGTTGTTGTTGTTGGTGTTTGATTACTCCCGCTAGATTTTATATTCTCAAATTGCTGAATTCATTTGCTTACGGCATTTCTTGGTAGGTTTAATTGGGATTGCGTTAGGAAAAAGTGAATTATAGATGTGTTTGGTGTGACGCACGACGGCCTTTATTTGATTAGAGTTAACGTATACGAGGATCGAGGTGATTTAGACGACTTGATTTCGTAATCGAAGTTTTTGAAAATATTTTGTTTGAAAATATGAGGACAATTTTTTTCTCGATTCGATCTCATCCGATAGTTGGATGTTAATACAGTTATTCAAAACAGACGAATGATAAACATTAAATACGATCTAGCTAATCCTATTTTTTCTAGGAAGTTCCAATCCACTGTAATCCTTACAGCTGCTTCTGCCCTTTTGATCCCGAACCAACTACCCGTGTCTTTCAGGGAACTGGAGTCCAAATGAATGGACCCCAGGGTAACAATTAATCTTATTCACATTTATGTAAATAAATATGGCATAATAGCACATGTTAAAGCATGGAAGAAATTACACATAACCGTAACCACAATTAACGGCCAAGGACCGCAGCCCCATGAGACCGCAACCTCAAATCCATGGCCAGGAAAACATAAACAGGTATTTCAACCAGCATACATGATCAATTAATAATTACATAACATTAACATACATGATTATAAGATTAAAGTTACCTATCTCGACCTTGATTCCTTATCTCTGTACTGAAGTTGTTGGGATCAGAAAATAATGTCAAGGGCTGCCTAAAAACGTTTATCATTACCGTTAGTCACTTATTTGAATCGCAAGGAAAACTAATTACGCGAATTAGTTTAGAGGATTAATAATTATTAATCCCTTTTCTAATGATAATAATAATTTATCATCATCATCATCATCATCATCATTGTTGTTATTATTATTATTGTTCCCAATAATAATAATAATTCCCCATTTATTCTATTTAACTATTTCTCTACTATTATTTAAACCCCAAGTATTATCTTTCTCCTTTAACTTAGTATTTTCATAAATAATCAATTAGAGTCTATAAATATTAACCATCTTTTAAGAACATAATTAAATGTACTTATTATTTAATGACTCTCATGGTTTTCTTTTAAGAATCTTGGCCAATACTATACTACTAAATTTATGCTTCATGTGAATTTTGAGCATATTTATAACATGCATTTTTTAATTTAATTTCCTAACAAAATCACAAGATCTCAAAGCTTAAACATTATTCTCAAATTCCTTTTTGTATGTACAACATCTTTCAATAACTTAATAAAATCTCCAAAAATCCATACCCATAAATTATTCCCACATGCAACGGCATACACATGGCTTGCATCTTTTATTATTATATTCACAAATAGGTCATGGCTTCATTATACATGCTTTATACATACATACACTTATACCCACGTCTAATCTTCTTTTCTTTTCACAGACCAGAGAACACAATAACTCTTCCTTCCTTTTATACTCCCATAAACCGAAAGATGTCACTTCCTTAAACTCAATCACACAGTACACTCAACATATATATATATAACACACATATATATATAGATTAAACTCACATGAGCATTTTCTTCTTCTCCCTGATCCTTCACGGTTTCAAATTAACATGCAGCAAAATAATTCTTACAGCATCCCAACGTTTTTCTTCTTTCTTATATACCTATATATCTTTTCCTTTACCCCAAAGCATCCATCGTTTTATCCTATATACATGCTTAATGCACACAGCAACCCCCCCTTCCTCACTGCATTACATATACATACACACGTCCAGCATTTTTTTTTTCCTGACATTAAACTCTCATTACTCACGCAATAAAAATTCAAGGAACACGATGACAGCAAGGAACCCGATGACAGTCTCTGTTTTACTTCGGTTTTGGTTCTCATTGTTGGCAACACATAGTTTTAACCTTTAAAGCTTCATATTCGACAGGAAGATGATGGAAAACTTAAAGAGAAGGTGACCCGATGATTACCTTCGTTGCGTAGGATGAGGCGACGATGATCAACTGCTGGTTTCTTCCTATGTTTTTCCGACGCCAAACAGAGAAAACGATAGGCTTCAGTTCTCTCTCAACTCTCGGACTCTCGCTCAACTCTCACTCTCTCCTTCTTCCTCTCTCGGCCTCACTCTTACGGTTTGGCTGAAGCAAGGAGAATGAGAACCAAGTAAGCATCTTAAATAAAGCTTAAGGGTC
Source organism: Acacia confusa (assembly GCA_037074495.1). Taxonomy (NCBI): domain Eukaryota; kingdom Viridiplantae; phylum Streptophyta; class Magnoliopsida; order Fabales; family Fabaceae; genus Acacia; species Acacia confusa. Next base: position 4,531,247 of record CM073504.1, on the reverse strand, counting down.
CAGTCCGATGCAAAATATCCAGCGGGTATTCAACGTGGGGCTCGAGAAGTATGGGCAAAATCTGATCCTTCTGCCTTTCCACTGGAACTTCTTTGCGTAAATGACGCTGGGGAGATCTTTTCTGAATGGCGTGTTTGCTGTTCTGATTTGACAGGTTAATGGATATTAGGTGATAGTTGAGATTTAGTTTGACTAGAGATGATTTGCATTTGGGGCAAAGGAAAGCAGCTGAAATGAATGTTACATAGATCCAGTATTTGGGCCGAAAGAAATGACAAAAGGGCTGTGATTCATGAGCAACTGAAACTGCTTCTGTATTTCTTATTCCCGTCGAAATTGGAGCTGGAAGGAGATGTTTTATTTGTTGAAATTCAATGTCCCTCACGTGGTCCATTTTGCTGATGATACATATCAGATGGGCTCTGGACTTGGTTGCATTTTCGACGGCCCAAAATAGTATGAATAATGTGATGGTTGTATGGGCTGAAGTATATATCTGTCTTCATGTGTGTTGGGTAATGTTTTCCTTGTTGATCATATAATTGTTTCTCACGTGGCCAAGCTTCCTATATGATATACACACTAGTGGAAAAAAAATCATCTGCCCACACACAACATATGGCCACATCGTTTTGTTTCATTTAATTGTAATTAATGATTAATCATGGAAAAATAAATCCTTAGTTTTCTATAAGGATTTTATTCTAAAATTTATCTCTTGCAAATTATTCCTTGACCTTGCTCTTCCTTCAATTTATTTGGTCATAATATATAATCTCCCAAAATGTTTAGGCCACAATTTGTTTCCTTAATTTTTGGGGAAAATATGCCTTAATTTCAAATCATCACTTTTAAAATTCCTTAAAGCCAAATTTTCCATAAAATATTAAATTTCAACTCCCAAAATTTGGGATATTACATTTGGCATGAGTGATTGGAGTTACTTGGAATTGCTTGATCCTAAGCCACATGGGATTACTTGAACCCACCCCAATGGTATTGAAAAGCCTGAAAAATTTTGAGATTAAAAATAAAATAGGGACCACTATATAGCAACACTATTTCCATTACACCTACACAATTTTGAAATTTCACTGCATTTTTATGGGACAAAAATAAAATTAATTTGTGCAGTAAAAAGACAGAAATAACCCCATGAAAAATAAGACACACAATCTGCTGAAAATAGGTTATTATTAGCCACTAAAAATAGGGTTATTGACAAGAGCAAATAAGAGAATTAATAACTCCTAATAACTCCCAATTCTCCTATTTTTTTTCACCACACAATTGATTTTTTTCCCAGAAAGTGCAGTAAAATTTTAAAATTATTTGGGGTGTGCGGAAATAATGTTACTAGTTACTACGGGGTTCCTTTAACGAAATTTTCCCAACAAAATATTGAATTGATAATAAATTTCAAGACAAAAGTACCCTCTCAATCATCCGTCAAGAAAGCCGCAGCCTCGATCGATCACCGGTAAAGTGCGACTTCTCTTTCTTCTTTCCCTCTATGCTCTATTTGGTATGAAACCTGATATAAGATTATGCAACATGAACTGGTAGGAAAATACAAGAGTGCTTAATTCTCAACTCTTTTTTCAATTCATTCCTTCAAAAACTCTGGCTTCCAGGTAACCATGCCCTCTCTGCCATGCTATCTACTTGTTTTTCGTTTTCCCTTTGAAGTTTCTTATCTTTCTGATCTATTCGTCGCTTTCGTCATAAAGTTAATTTGGACAAGTCAGATCACTGCGGGTATGCATGCATGATTCCTCTGCCATATAAATATTTAATTGTTCTTCGTTTTTTAAATGTTTGGATCTAAGTGAATTTATAAGTTATCAGATCATTGCGTTTGTTAATGAGTTCTGGACCATCGATGCTTTTTGGGGTCTCCCTTCAATATATAAAGAAAAAACTACTAGCTTTTTCCCATGGTTTTTCGTGTTTTTGTATATCTTGATGAGTATTAATTGGATGATTCCCAGCTTTTTCCTAGACGAAATTTTTCAGGATCAAGTTTTAGTTTTAGCTTATGTTTCTCCATCGCTCCATCCATTTATAGATACAATTTAATTTGTTTGCTTATCAGTCAGAACTAAATAATTAACACGTATGTACCCACAGCACTTGAATCATGTTTCATTTGTTTTCAATTTTTCCTCTCTGACGGGACAAGTCTTTTGTGTTTTCTCCGCATGATGAGGTTATTTTAAGACATATATACACTATATGTATTTTCTGTATTTCCTGTGAGTTCATTATCGCGTCCATAACTGTGACTCGATTAATGTAGGTATTATAGATAAGCGGTGGCACGCCCAATAATATTTCTTAGAGTATATCTAGGAGCTTAGAATGAAACGTGATGGATAAGTGGATATAGTGGAAGGGGGATGTGACATTCCATTGCTTGGGAGTTTTGTCATTAGAAGAAACAGTTTCATTTAACCACTATTTGATAATTTTTATATAATTAATAAAATTAAATTGATTATAATTATGTTTTTTTTTTAAAAAAAATTTAGAGTGGAAGGAAGAGGAAGAGGAGAGAGTGGGAGAAGGATTATATATTGTAATATTCAGACATCTATTTGTATATATTTGCCAATAACTTGTCTGCCCATCTCAGTTGCTTATTCAAATTTAATGTTACATAAATAAATGGTACTATAATTAATTAAAGTCATACCGGCGGGAATTCGCCTGAATGGAAGGGGCTCTAGTCGTTTAAGCAAGAGGTCTCAGTTTCGAGCCCTTATGAATGAAAAAAAAAAAAACTTCCTTGAGAAAGGTTCCTACTTTGGCACTTGACAAAACCTAATAGAGAGGTGAAAATAAAGATTGACATGTATAAGGTGATGAATTTAAATTCCCAATTCTTAAGGAATGATAATTACCATGAGAGAGACAATTCTCATGGTTACATTATGGTCAACCAAACATTACATTGGAATAAAATCATAAGTATACGTAAGCTATCACTCCTTCTCAAATAATTTGTCCTGTGTGTTGTGATGCATCCCTGTTGAAACACGCACACACACACACACATACATCTTACTTGATGCCAACTTGATACTGTGTTTTGCAGGAAAAAATGTCAAATTGAAACACTACTTGATAACAAGTAAGTGACTCCATATCTTACTTCATTCAACATTTCATGCTCCCTCATATAATTTTATTTGCCTTAAATGAACCATAAAGATCTGTTTCCATGCATGGCCGCTGACACCATTATATATTAAAAGATATAATCCATTTGAGGCAATTATTGTTGTGGTCCCATTGGATGCGCTACATTTCACTGGGCATCAAGTATTAACCATATATAATTAAACTGCACTTATTTTTATTAAAAAATGGTTGTTTCAAGAAAATATTTGACAAGGCAAGCACATTTTTAACAAACATATCCTTTTGGTTGCAAGATATGAATATCATAAGTGTAGCTGCGATTTCTAATCAAAACCACAGCTAAATAAATATTTTATTTTCAAAAATACATAATAGGACAAATAATAAGTCAATAACATAGAAATAAATAATGGAGAATTTTATTTTTTGTCATTCATGAAATATATTTTCTAAAGAATCAATATGTCTATTTATAAATTTATTGAAACCTACATCTGATAAGTCATCAACAGTTTAATTGGTCAAAGACTTTTTGCCAACTCCGGGTGTCCACAGTCTCGTTGCATTGTATAAATTATAACTTTTCTCTTTTTCAAACAGAATTCTTCAGAGAGTGTAGCTAGAAAAAGAAGATTCATTAAGGTTAATGCTAAAACAGTCAATTTTATTTTATCAAGTGAAGGGATCCTCGACATTAGTCTTAGATATGTTGTTGTAGAGGATTTTTACTGTAAGAGGAGGGAATTTTTTTGGATGAATTATTATGAAGTATCAAGAAACGAATATAATAATAAAAAAAATTCTCAATAATAAGTGAGTATCATAAACTTATTGTCATTTACTACACTAGAATTTTTATTGCATGCTGCTCACTTATTATTAGATTTTTTGAGGATTAAGTCTTCCTTGAGACCTTGGAATGGTTCTCCTAGGTTGTTTAAAAAAAAACTAAGTGCATTTTGGTCATTGTAGACCAAAAATTATTTAGAATTAAATGTTGTGAAATTTGATGAAGGCATTTTTATGATAGTTTTATATTGTTGTGTGGGATTAGTAATTTCTTAAAAGAAATAAATCTTGGTTTAAGAGTGATTGTTGTCCTAATAGTATTTGTGTAAGGGATGTTTAAAATTTTTTTTTGACACAATATCACCCAAATATAGTAGTAAAAAAAAAAAATATTGCTCATACCGTTAAAAAATGTTATTTTTATGGGGGTCAACATTTATTTTTTAACCAATATGACGACATTGCTCCTTTTTTATTACTTCTAGCTAGTGTAATATTGAGCCCAAAAAACTTTTGGTTCCTTTGATATTATGGGTAGAAATAGACCAGACTATGCTTAATATGACTAAATAGTCTTGAGCCTGTAATAGAAGCATAAAGCCTTAGCCTGAATGCAGGCTTTTTTCTTATACTAAAGTTTGAGTTTTTAGAAAACCTAACAAAGCTTGAAATCTTTTTGAAGACTCACTTGCGATGTAAATCTTTAAAAAGACGTTATATATTGCAAGCTTTATAGGATTTTGATAGGTTTCAAAGCCTACATATATAAAAATTGTAAGTTTTAAATAGGCTTTAAGTTTATTTAAAGCCTATATTGAATTAAAATAAAAATTTATTTAATTACATATTATTATATAACATAGTTATATAATATATATTAAACAGGTCAGGCCTGCATGCTTGTAGGTAGAGTTGGAAAATCGGGTCAAGCTCGTCACGCAACTCGTTTAAGTCCTGATTCTTTAAGGGTCGGGCTTATAAAATAGAGCATCTAAATGAAATTGGGCCTAAAAGGACTAGCCCTTATAGAGCCTCGAGCTTAAAAGGACCTTCCTGTTATTTATTTATTTTCTACCTGCCCATCCCTAGTGATGCTTAGTTTAGGACCTGGTTACTTTAATTTCCAATTAAATAATGATAAGATAGTTCAAGTTGAAAGGAAAAATTCTGATCAAGATAGGAAGATAAGATTACTAGTTAATATAGATGAAAAATTTATCTCCATTGGTGCTGAAGTTTTTTCATATATATATGTGCGCGCGCGCTCGTGTTTCTTCTTGGCGGTGATCAATTCGTATTCACACGTACATATATGTTGTTTAGTTGTAAGCTTTTTATGCTTTGTGTAAGTTATTGGCGGACAATAGTTTACTTTTAATTATAAATTTGTGATTGTGTTTGTTTGTTGTATAATCATGTTGTTTAGACCTTAATGATGACAACATTTATGTGATAAATTAGAACTTTAATTGTTATAATTTACTAATTATATTTCTTTAAAAAAATGTAGGAAAAATATTAAAATTTTAAAAAATAGCTTTTGATCGACTTTAGCCCGCATGCTTTCGAACTCTTATCTCGGGCTAGAAAGAGCCGGCTTGATTCTCAACTCAGCTTGTAAGCTAAGCCTTCAAAAAAAAAAAATCCTAGCCTATATTTAAACAAGTAGGCTTTTAAATATGACATGAAGCATAACCTCTTTAATAAACCGACCAAGCCCCATTAAAGGCTTGATCCATTTTCATCTCAAATACTTGCAGGACTAAATGACCTTTAGGCCTTAGCTCATGAATCTTAAAGAAAACTGTGACACCTGCTAGCTAGCTAGTTAGGATTTGAACAAATCTGTAAAATAAATTATATTAACAAGGTGATAATATCAATTCAAGGAGTCAACATATATAAATCTCCTTAAATTTGTTGAAAGAAAAAGAATATTCATCAAGATTAATGCATGCTTAAACAATCATTTTTATTTTATCAAGTGACAAGAACCTCGTCATTAGTCTTAGATGTTGTCGTAGAGGATTTTTACAAAAAAGTGGAGGAAATGTTTTGAGAGAATTATCATGAGGTCCCAAGAAATGAATAGAATAACTAAAAGATTTCAATAATAAGTGAACATTGTAAATTTATTGTCATTCACTACACTGAAATTTATTATTGCATGTTACTTACTTGTTATTAGATTTTTTTTAGATTAATTATGTCTTCCTTGGGACCATAGAATCGTTCTCCTATAGTTTGTCTAAAAACATTAAGTGCATTTTGGTCATTGTAGACCACAACTTATTTACAATTTGTCCTGAAATTTGATAAAGGGATTTTCGTGATAGGTTTATATTGTTTTGTGGGACTGCTAATTTCTTCAAAAAATATATTCTTAACACTAAGGGCAATATTGCTTCTTTTTTATGACTATGTAAGAGGTGATATTGAGCTCAAAAAAAATTTGGATGCCCCCTACACAAATAATTGTAAGGGGTCAACATTTGTAAAAAAAGAATATTTTTTTAAGGGGTCAACATTTGTAGTGTGATATTGAGCCAAAAAAAAAACCTCTGGCTCCTTTGCAAATAACGGTGAAACTTGGCAAGACTTTAGCCCAAGTTATAATGGAAGTAATTTTTTAGGTTCAGACCTAAGCTTTAAAGGCCTAACAAGGTTTAAAACATTTTTAAAGGCCTAGTTGCTTGTAATGTAAATCTTTAAAAACCCTTCATATTGCAAGCTCTTGAGGCTTTTGGTAGGTTTCAAACCTATATATATAAATTTTAGAATTTGAATAGGCCCAAAAAGTTTATATTAAATTAAAAGAGACTTTATTTAATTACATATCATTAAAAAATAAATTATACAATATGTATTAAACTGGTCAGTCATGTGTACTTGTAGGCTAGGCATTTAAAGAAAAAGTGTAGCCTATTTAAACAAATAGCCTTTAAATATGGCCTAAAGCTTGGCCTCTTTAATTTGGTAAATAGGCTAGGCTTGTTAAAGGCTGATGTATTTTCACCCACTTTCAAGACCTTAATTAGCTTATAAATTTTTAAGCAAACAATAATACCTACTAGCTAGTTAGGATTTGAACAAAATATGTAAGATAAAATATTAACAAGATGATAATAATCAATTCAAGGAGTCATCTTAGATTAGGTACCTTATAAAACATGCAAGAATTATGTCTTAATAACATAGTTCAAAAATATCTTGAAATGAATTATTCTATCAAACATGTTTCATTAATAATATTCTCTGGTAATTGACATTTCTTGAAACGTTTTCCCGCAGGCCACAATGGCTGAGGCGGCAATTGTTTGCCCGGTGGGGGCATCAATTGTGCATCATGTGCTTAGAAAGTTAAGACAATTGGGCATCAATTGTCCGCCACTTCGTTTAAAGATATACATAAAGCGCTTAACGATGGATTAGAGTGGCTAGTTGCTTTACAAAGGGACATAGACAGGGAAGTTTCGAGGGATGTAGTGAAAGATCCGACTAATGTTTACCTGCTTCGGTCGGAAAGTGTATCAAATATTGAGAAAGAGGTGACTTCCTTCAATAAAAAGTATGATAAATTAATGAGAAAGAAATGGAAAATCTGGAAAAAAAAAAAACGGCGTATTAAAAAGTAAAACAAAAGGTTCCTGAAAAAAGTAATCAAACTTGTTGAAGAATGTCCAGAGAAGATTCTAGAGGATACGCTAGGGCGGGTCATAAAGGAGAGTGATGTTCCATCATTTTTAAAGAGTATCTAACTCTTTAAAAAGCCTTGAAAGAGATTCAGGATCTGCTACAAAGTAAAGCAGTAAAATGCGTAGAACTTCATAGACAACCAGGGGTGTGGAAAACGACAGTAATGTAGAACTTAAATAACTACTTTTATGACGATAAGGAGTTTGATGTGGTGATTTTCATCAAAGTGCCCACTGATGAGAAGCGTGACCTTCACATTCTGCAAAAAAATTGCAGAGCAAATAAAGGTGGATGGAGAAGGTGATGAATTTGAAGTTGCTTGAAGAATACGGAGAGTGCTTGAAGGACCAAAGATATTTGCTGATTTTAGATGGCGTGAGGCACCCACCCGATGGGATTTGGGAAATGTTGGATATTTCAAACCGCAAAAAGAATAGTAAGGTGGTAATAGCCACTCATTATCCTCTTGCATTGAAGCGTAGATGTATTGATAGGAAAGTCGAGCTTGAATCTTTATTCCCTGATGAAGTATGGAAGATGTTTTGAGGCATTGTTGGTGACAAAAACTCAAGTAATTTATATTTGGGTTGAGTAGTAAATCTATCCTAGAAGTACACACTTAAGAGCAAAATTATCTTAAAAGTTGTTGGGCTCAATTTCGTCTCGAACGTCTAAAGAACCAGTAATGTTGTATTTTTCTGTTAAAAAGTTAACGGTTAACAACAATTTTTTAAGGGTCAACATTAGTTTTTTAATAGAAAATGACAACATTGCTACTCCCTTAGTCCTTATTATAAAACACCAACTAACAAATCACATAAACCTATAAAAATAGTTAAAGTCAATAAAGTTGTCCTATAATTTAAATAATTTCCAATATTACCCCTACTATTTACAATAAACTCTAATATTGTATTATTATTATTCTCACCTATTACTTCTATTAATTATGGGTATACATGGAAAAAAATAATCAATGCTCATTGGAAACAAGTAAGTGCCTTATAAAAAGGACTAAATATATTTAGTAGTTGGTGTCTTATAATAAAGACCAGAGGGAGTACGTTTTTAGACTTCTGTGATGAAATTGGGTTTGAAAAGACTTTCAAGACAAGATTGCTCTTTGACATATACTTGCAGAACGAAATTACTACTTAACACTTTATATATATCAATTGACGGTGATAAAAATTCATATATAATGTGAAAAACACAGGTTTTATCCGCTTCTTTTTTATAGATAATTTTTAGTCTAAAACCATTAAAAAAATTGTCAAGACAACCACTTAATTGTATTTACCCTTACTGTCGTACTTTTTCACCCCCACAAACCTTCTGAAAGTGGCCCCCACTCGCCTTTCCACACAACTTTCTTTTCGTTTTAGCGTCATTTATTTGTTGCCTTGGGAGCTCTTCTTTTTTTTTTTTGATAATATAGGCAAGCCGAAACTTGAAGAGATAGAAGCGGACTAGACTAGAAAGACTAATCCTAATACAAAAAGATAAGTGCAAACTAGATATGACAAGCCAGCTGGTCCTTTAAGGCCATGTGAAGGCATCCACTGGGAATGGTAGGACATAGAACCACGTCAGCTCCTTCTGGTGCATCGTGACCTTGCTTGGCCATGTAGTCGGCACATGCGATATTGTCCCTTGGAGTATAATGAAGCTCCACGTCCCACTCGCGAAAAAGGAGGTCTCTAGTCTCCATGATAACATCCCTGAGTGGGTGGTCAGCATAGCAGCAATCTCTCATGATGATATTAACAGCATCAAGAGAATCAGAGTAGAGAAGAACTTGCTGTATATCCGTCTGTTGGCCCATTTTTAGCCTCAGCATAATGACATGTATTTCTGCCTCAATAATAGAAAGACAACCAAGAGACTTACAAAATCCCATCATCCAATGTCCTTGGTAATTCCTGATAACTCCGCCACACGCTGCTTGTTGCTGATGACCCTTGGGAGCTCTTCTGCAACATTGTTGGCAGTGCGCAATCAGAAAAAAATTTTAGTCCTGGCTAAAAAACAAACATATTGAACTACTCCCTTTAGTTTTTATTATAAGGTGACAACTAACAAATATATTTAGTCATTTTCATAAGGCACTTGCTTGTTTCCAAAAAGAATTAAATTTTTTTTTTCATGTAAACCTATAATTAAAAAGGGTAGTGAGTGAGAGTAATAATTAATATGATATTAGAGTTTAGTGTAATTAGTATGGATAATATTGAAAATTACTTAAATTTTAGGATAGATTTAATGACTTTAAGTGTTTTTATTGGTTTGTGAGAATTGTTAATTAGTAGCTTATAACAATGACTAGAGGTAGTATTTACTAAATAGTATCACATAACATTGAAAATAAAAATAAATAATAACCGACAATTATAAATCAAAATAAAATGTAAGATGGTACTAAACTTTTCAATATGTATTTCAAACAAAAATTTTACTTTCCTCTTATGGCCCTGTAATACCCGGATAATTATTATCGGGAATATTATGTCACAATAATGAAGATGCCCATTTAAGAAGATTTTGGTCTCAACATGTTATGTAATTAGTATATGTTCAAAGGAAAACATTAAGAAAATTAAAGGAAATTTAATATCGGAAATGTGAAAAATGTGTCTTAAGGCCATAAAACATCCTGAGAAGAATTAGGAAAAAAATCCTAAAAGGCATGGAATAATTATTAAAAATTTAGAAAGCATATTATCCTTAATTTAGACAATTTAATAAATTATTTCCTATAAAAATAAAAAGAAGGAAAATTAAAAAGTATTCTAGAACTAAAATTGATTCTATGATTTTTGATATTTTGAATAGAGTTTAAATTATTAGTGTCAATAAAATTGTTGTGAGAAAATGATTAATTTTAATTAAGAAAATTATCAATAATTGGTAAGGGATTAAGTAAGTAATTTTTGGGAATTTTATAAGATTATAGAAAATTTAGGAAACATGAAAAAAATGCAAAATAAATAGGTTATTATGGTAAATGAAAAAAAAAATATATATAATTATATGTGTGGGCCGAAAATTAGAGGGAGATAAGGATGAAATTAGATATTTGTATATAATAATAATTTAAGATAAGGCATGTGGTAATTAGGTAATATTATAATAAAAGGTGAACAGGATAAATGACCACGGATAGAAATAAAATCCTACTTAGGAAATCATGAACTAGGTTACTAGGGTCAGAGTATATTATGAACAAGTGAATTTTTATCTCGAAGTAGGCTATCTCCGAAGTCATTTCTGTAACCGGTAGCGAATACCGAGGATTTTCGGCAGATAACGGAATGTTCTTAATGAGAGTACAAGGATAGGAAAATCTAGTATTCTTGAAGAGGAAGAAAAGACCTTCAGAATGTTGCTCCCGGAATTTTAACATTTTACAAAAAATTTCGCGATCAGGACACCGAACCAGGAATTTCATCTAATAAAGTAAGATGACATAAGCATGATGATGTCATCAATTTTGTCTTCTTGTGGGGGGGGGGGGGGAGGTCGGCCTATATGTGTATGGCCAAGATCAAGCCACTTCAAAAAAGTGTGATCCGACGGTCAGAATTCAACCAGACAAGTTCAACGAAATTACGAAATTGCCATTGAGATTTTCTATAAATAACCCTTCATTCCTCTTCATTCTTCACCAATTCACTTACAATCCTAGAGAGAAGTTAGATAGAGAAGCTCTGGAAGAGGAGTAAGAAGTTCATAGCAAAGCTTTGAGTAAGTTTCTCAGTCTTTAGTTTTTAGTTTCAGTAGTTCTTTCGGTAGTTATAGTAGAACTGCTAGAGTAGTCTTTAATTTTTCAAGTTAGCTTAGATATCATGTTTTAGGAATAAATATGATATTTATCTTAGGAATATGTTAGAGGAAAGTTATAGCAAAAATTTTGAGAGTTTAAAGTCAAAATAGCGAAGCTCTGGCAAAATTTCACCAAGTAGTCAAACTAGGGGCAAAATGGTAATTTGTACCTAAATTGCCTGTTATGATCTTAAATATTCATATCAGTGATATTATCCTTCTAGGATATCCGAAATCACAAACCACTGTTTCCGCTGTCTCCGCTGTCGTGCCGCTGTCAAACGTGCCGTAATTTGACGAAAGTGCCAGAAACCATCAACGGAGGTACGGACGAGTATTGTAACCTTAACACTTATGTTGCTCATATATGTATATGTGATAGACATGTTTATATACTGAGGCTCTGTCTAGGGTTGTCAGTTATACATACAGCTTTATACGGGTTATAGTCTTGATAACGCCGTTGGGTTTTCCTAACGCTGAGGACATGATGGGCCGTCGTGGCACTGGTTATGTGTAGACATGTTGTGGGACTTTACATACTGCTTTGTGCTTATGTTCTGTCAATGTTGTGATCATGCATCTATTGTGTGCTTATGTAGTGATTTACTGCTGTTATGAGTTGTGAATAACTGTTGTCCATATACTATTTATTTGAGCATAAGGTTAATCGTTACATGAGATCCAAATGGTAATTGGATCTCAGCTGTAGCTTCAGGTTCGGGCGAACCAAGGGGTTGAAGATAGGGGCGAGTGACTGGCGTAGGACGGCAGAAGGAATTTTATGGTTTTAGTTTTATATGCTTTGTTAAGTGCTGCTTCCTTTTGGATTGTAGATAATGTTGGAATTTAGGAAGAAATCCCATAGTTTATGAATAAGAAGAAGGATGGAAAAGAAGAGGAAAAATAAGAAGGATTGTGTGTGTGGTACTAAGTCCCACATTAGTTAGGTGAAGGAAAGTTGGAGGGTATATAAGCCCCAACTTGGCTCCTACTAGTTGGGCCCTTGGGCCTACCCACTTTTGTGGAGGGGTGAGGACTTAAGCAACCCTTGGTCCATCACACACGCGCGTGCCGCCTCCGTCGTCCGGTCCGCTCAGCTCAGTTCGGTTCGGTTGGTCGCTCGCACCGCTCACCCGGTCCGGTCCGGTCCGTGCGTGTGAAATAAAATAATAATTTTTTATTAAATCATTTTTTGAATAAAAAAATAATAATAATCCTTTTATTTTTATTTCCGTTTTGCCTCTTCGTTTTTTCCACCGGCAGCTACGTACTACTCGTTCAGCTCTGTCTGGTCACGTCTGTTCGTACGACCCATCGACCTGTTCGGCTCCATCTGGTGCGTCTGTTTGTGAGACGCACCAGTTCGCCGGCAACAGACGTGGGTCGCCTCTGTTCGTTCCGTTCTGGTGTGTCTATTCGCAACGTACCAGTTCGCAGCAACGGACGATTCCATCTAATCGTGTTTTTCCAGAGTCTATAAATAGGGGCCCCTAGTCACAGAATTTTTCACGTTCTTTTCTCTCTGCATACACATTTTGTGCGTTCCGAAAGCAGACTCATTGGATTCGCTTGGGCTTCAGACAGAGCCACCTTTCTGGAGACGAACAATCCGCTCTATCCTGGGAGGCAATTGCTCAGAAACCTGTGGCATCCGTAGAGGGAGCAAAATTGTCTTAAGGAGACAACAAAAGTTGGGCCTGGATTTCTGCATAGTTCATAACCATATTCGGCAGTCTTGTGAGTTCGTTTATAGCTTTTTCATATGATACAGACTTGTTGTATGCTCTCTGTATATTATACTTTGTTAAACACAAATTGTTGTTATATTGTTTTGTTTACTGCATATTCAATTTCTACCTACTCCATACGTTAGAAACAACAATCTTAAGACAGTTTTTTTGTGATTGAAATCATTATATAGCAAATTTATATCGTTGTTGTTTTGTATGTTGGTAGTAGTATTGAATTGAATCTGTGTTTAGTTTTGGTCAATATTATTATTATACTGTTTGTGGATTAATCTGTGTGATTAATCAAAGTTTATGTTTTAACAACAGAAATGGCAAGTACAAGTACCAATCTGATTAACCCAAGTGGTCCTACTCCACTGCATGGTGAAAAACCAGAGAAGTTCAATGGAAACGATTTTAAAAGATGGCAACAGAAAATGTTTTTCTATCTAACCATGTTGAACTTGGCTCGTTTTCTCACTGAAGATGCCCCAAAATTGGAGGAAGGACAATCGTTGGATAAGGAGAAGGTTGCAGCGATAAATGCTTGGAAGCATTCTGATTTCCTGTGTAGGAACTATATTCTCAATGGTCTGGATAAATACATTGTATACTGTATATAGTACTTTAGAAACAACCAAAGTACTATGGGAGAGTCTAGACAAGAAATACAAAACTGAAGATGCTGGCTTAAAGAAGTTTATAATTGGCAGATTTTTGGATTTCAAAAGGCTTGACTCTAAATCAGTAGTAAGTCAAGTTGAAGAGCTACAATTGATTGTGCATGAGATTCATGCAGAAGGGATGTCTCTTAGTGAATCTTTCCAAGTTGCTGCATTTATTGAAAAAATTACCACCCTCTTGGAAAGACTTCAAGAATTACCTCAAGCACAAGCGTAAGGAGATGTCACTTGAAGATTTGATTGTAAGATTGAGAATAGAAGAAGACAACAAGATTTCTGAAAAGAAATTTGGCAGCAACCCTATAGTTTCAAAGGCCAACATTGTGGAAGATGGTCCAAAGTCCAAGAAACGGAAACGCTCTAATGAGGGATCATCCAAACAAGGCCCTAGCAAAGGTCAGAAATTCAAAGGCAAATGTTACAATTGTGGGAAGCCTGGCCACCGTGCTAAGGATTGTAAGAAGCCAAAGAATCTCAAGAAGAAGAACACCGAAGCCAATATGGTTGATAATACTACTGATATGATTGATAATATGAATCTTTCAGTAGTGGTAATGCAATGTAACTTGGTTGGAAATACGAAGGAATGGTGGGTGGACACTGGTGCCACCAGGCATGTTTGTGCAAACAAATTGATGTTCTCTTCTTATACACCTGCGAAACAAGATGAACAACTATATATGGGAAATTCTTCTAGTTCAAAGGTTGAAGGTGTTGGAAAAGTGGTGTTGAAGATGACTTCTAGAAAAGTCGTGACACTTAATGATGTGCTTCATGTGCCTAACATTCGCAAGAATTTGATTTTTGGATCCCTCTTAAGCAAGAATGGTTTTAAGCTTGTATTTGTTTCTGATAAGTTTATACTTTCTAGGAATGATATGTATGTTGGAAAAGGTTACCTTAGTGAGGGCCTTTTCAAAGTTAATGTAATGACTATCACCAATAACGGTGCTACTAATAATAATATTGATTCTATCTATATGCTTGAGTCCTCTAATTTATGGCATCAAAGATTAGGACATGTTAACTATAAGTCAATTAAAAAATTAATTCATTTAGAATTATTGCCTAAAGTTGATTGTTTAAATAAAGATAAATGTCAAGTATGCATTGAATCAAAATTTTCTAAGTTACCTTTTTTCTTCTGTTGAAAGATCAACTGAGTTGTTAGATTTAATACATACTGATATATGTGATATGAAATCTATACCATCTAAGGGTAATAAGAAATATTTTATTACATTTATTGATGATTGCAGTAGATATTGTTATGTGTATTTGCTTAATAGTAAAGATGAGACTGTTATTGCATTTAAACAATATAAAATTGAGGTTGAAAATCAACTTAACAAGAAAATTAAAATTGTAAGGAGCGATCGTGGGGGAGAATTTGATGGCCCCTTCGAGGAATTCTGTATAGAATTTGGTATTATACACCAGACAACTGCTCCTTATGCTCCTCAGTCAAATGGGATTGCAGAGAGGAAAAATCGGACATTGAAAGAGATGATGAATGCATTATTAAATAAGTCCGGTTTACCACAAAATTTGTGGGGGGAAGCTATTCTAACGGCCAACTTTCTAATAAACAGAGTGCCTCATAAAACGATACAAAGCATACCATATGAAATATGGAAAGGAAAGAAACCTTCCTTGAAATATTTGAAAGTGTGGGGGTGCTTAGCAAAGGTTGAGATTCCTGAACCTAAAAGATTAAGAATTGGACCTAAGACAGTAGACTGTGTGTTTATTGGCTATGCACATAATAGTAGTGCATATCGTTTTTTGGTTTATAAGTCCGATGTATCAGATATCCATGTGAATACGGTTATTGAGTCAAGGAACGCTACGTTCTTTGAAAACGTATTTCCGTATAATATAAATAATGATAATAACAACACAGTGATATCTCAGGATACTGTGACTAATGATCTTGGAAAGGAGAAACTAAGACGCAGTACCAGGCAAAGGACTTCAACATCCTTTGGGCCTGATTTTCTGACTTATCTGTTAGAAAATGAGCCTCGAACTTATGGAGAGGCTATGGGTTCTCCTGAAGCACCATTTTGGGAAGAGGCTATCAATAGTGAAGTTGATTCTATTTTGTCAAACCACACTTGGGAATTGGTTGACCTTCCTCCTGGCAATAAGCCATTAGAAATTAAGTGGATCTTTAAAAAGAAGATAAAAGCAGATGGCACTATTGATAAGTACAAAGCTAGGCTAGTAGTAAAAGGCTACAGACAACGTGAAGGCCTAGACTACTTTGATACCTATTCACCTGTTACAAGAATTACATCAATTCGAATGTTGATCGCATTAGCAGTATTGAATGGGTTAGAGTTACATCAAATGGATGTAAAGACAGCTTTCTTAAATGGTGAATTAGAGGAAGAGATTTATCTTGAACAACCTGAGGGATTTGTTGTCTCAGGACAAGAACGGAAAGTTTGTCGCTTAATAAAATCCCTTTATGGACTTAAACAAGCCCCAAAATAATGGCATGCGAAATTTGATGAAGTTATGTTATCAAATGACTTTAGTATTAATGAATGTGACAAGTGTGTCTACGTTCGAAATACTGAAAATGGGTTTGTCATAGTATGTCTTTATGTAGATGACATGTTGATAACAGGTAGTAATAATCAAATGATTAAAGCTCCTAAGCGATTGCTTACTAGTAAGTTTGACATGAAAGATATGGGTCTCGCATATGTTATTTTAGGAGTTAAAATTCATAGAACTCCTGATGGGTTAGCTTTATCGCAAGCACACTATATTGCTAAAATTCTTGAGAAATTCAAGAGTTTAAACATAACTCCTATGTCGAACCCTATAGATTCTAGTCTTCGACTGTTGAGAAATACTGGCGAAGCTGAAAAGCAAAAGGAGTATGCTCAAGTGCTAGGCAGTCTCATGTATGTTATGAATTGCACTAGACCTGATATTACTTATGCAGTAAGCATGTTAAGTCGCTTTACCAGTAATCCAAATGAGCTTCATTGGAGAGCTATGACAAGAGTTTTGGGTTACTTAAAGCAAACTCAAAACTTTGCTTTGCATTATGAGAAGTACCCTGCAGTGCTAGAAGGGTATTGTGATGCAAATTGGATCACCAGCTCTAATGACCAAGATCCACAAGTGGATATGTATTCAACCTTGGTGGTGGTGCTGTGTCTTGGAAGTCATCCAAACAAACTTGCATTGCAAGATCAACTATGGAAGCAGAATTCATTGCATTAGATAAAGCTGGTGAAGAAGCTGAATGGCTTCGTAATTTTCTTGAGGACATTCCAAATTGGTCAAAACCGGTACCAGCAGTGTGTATACACTGTGATAGTCAAGCAGCTATAGGTAGGGCCAAGAATGTCATGTACAACGGCAAATCTAGACATATACGTCGTAGACATGATACCGTTAGACAACTACTTTCAAATGGAATCATCTCAATTGATTATGTGAAATCAAAAGAGAATATAGCAGATCCATTGACTAAAGGGATTCCTAGAAAGTTAGTTAGGAAATTGTCCAAAGGAATGGGTTTAAGGCCGATCCATTGTTGATTATTGCAGTAACTCTACCTAGAAGAGTGGAGATCCCACGAACTAGGTTCAAAGAGACAACGAAAGTTGGGCCCGGATTTTTGCATAGTTCATAACCATATTCGGCAGTCTTGTGAGTTCGTTTCTAGCTTTTTCATATGATACAGACTTGTTGTATGCTCTCTGTATGTTATACTTTGTTAAACACAGATTGTTGTTATACTGTTTTGTTTACTGCATATTCAATTTCTACCTACTCCATACGTTAGAAACAATAGATAACTGTATAAGTACACTTACACTGTGGTTATGTAATATAAAGATTCAGTTACTCGTTTTGCGAAATTGCTCTACTCTGATCAACGTTTAAAAAAAAAAAAATCCACTGTTTTTAAGGTGGGATGTTACAGGCCCAATGAATAATGAACCAAACATTATTATCTTTATAGAGAAAATAAAAAATTAGTTGGGGCCAAATTATTAGCCAAATAAAATATCATATAATAAATACACATATATATTAATAAATTTTAGAAAGTCAGGGCGAACTGGGGCCTTGCCCGCCAGTTGGTAGTGAGATTCTACATTCATCTAGCGCCATCCATGAAATTGCAGAGCAAATTGCGGAGAAATGGGGGGTTCAACTTCTTGCCATTGCTCTCATGGCAAAGTCATTGAAAGATGATAAAGGTGTTCAAATCTGGAAACTTGCATTGCAAAAGCTAAGTTAGGTTGATCGTGAAGCCATAGTGAATGCATTCTTCAACATCATCTGGGAAAATGTAGATTCTGAAAGAAAAAAGATTCAGATTCCAAGATTTGATGATGAGTGACGATCAATAGTTTGCTCAATGGTTTTCTGCTGAAAAATTAGTGGACAAGGAAGAGGAAGCAAAAGGTATCTTGCAAAATTTCGTGGAATGCTGTGTCTTATTGCAATTTGAAGGCCCCCCTAGGTTTGTATATCCTATTGCCTGAGGATATTAAAATTATCTTACATGCATTGAGGGAGGAAATTCCTGACAACTTAAGCGAGGAGACATCGGCATCAACAATTTCAGACCACCGAGTTTTAAAATTATCCAACACTCACATGCGGAATTTATATGCTGTAAGTACCCTACCTCAACTTAAAGAATTGAATTTGGAAGGCCGTATGCCAGAAACACTGCCAGAAGCAGTATTTAAACTCCAAAAGCTTGAAAGTTTGTCTTTAGAACATTGTTCGCCACTTCTGGAACTCTCACAAGAGATTACTAAACTTGAGAATCTTAAAGAGTTGAGGTTGGTAGGGTGTAAGCAATTGGAGAGACTGCCACAATAAATTTGGCTATTGCGGGAACTGCCGAAAGAGATTGCTAAACTCCAGAATGTTAAAGAGTTGAGGTTGGCAAGGTACAAGCGATTGAAGACATTGCCACGAAACATTCAGGAACTCTAGAAGCTTGAAACTTTGACTTTGGAGCACTGATCCCAGTTGCAGGAACTGCCACCACAGATTACTGAACTTGAGAATCTCATAGAGTTGAGGTTTGCAGGGTGTAAGCTATTGAAGACATTTCCATAAAAAATTTGGGAACTCAAGAATCTTGAAACCCTTAGTCTTGCAGGCACTTCAATTTTTACAACAGGCGAGGAGCAGGAGCTGGTCAATTCAGATAATTACTATTGGTTACAAGATTCTTTCATAACATGCTGAATACATTTTAAGAGCTCACGCTGTTATATTTTTAATTTTAAGGATTCTCATTTTTATTATTAATAATACCATTCTTTCATAATTACTAGTAACCTTCTTAAACTTACGACTTTATTAAGAAAAAACAACTCACAAGGCCAATTTAATCTCTGTCTTAAATAATTAACTTGCAACAAATTGACCTTGTTACAGGTATCATATTTGTTGGAAATTATGTCATAGGGGCTAATAATTAAATAACTTCCTAACTTGATTTATGAAGATAAATAAGTGATTTAATAGATATCATATCTCAATTAGACAAATTGATTTATGAAGATAAATCAAATCAGTTGGCTTCTAATTTGCATTAAATAAATTGATTGGGTTGAATCAATTAGACAAATTTAATTTCCAATTCAATTTCAAAATTAATAAGATTGATTTTGAATACTTAATGCAGCTCATAAGGGTTATAAAATACCCTTAGGTTGTAAGTAATTTGATTACACACATAAGAGAATTCAAAAGCCACAAAGAATCCCTAAAAGAGAGACGTGAGACAAAAGCTTGAAAGCACTAGCACGCTGCCGTTCGTGTTGGAGTGCTGTTCGGTGTGGATACCGGTAGAGGGAGTGGATTCGTAGAGTCGGCTCCTAGAGATTAATTGATCAAGAAGGTGTTAGCCCACGAGTTTGCAAAGCACGTACACGAGTTTGCATAGGTACGGTTTCTAATTACTAACCCGATTTAAACGCTGTTGATAGATCCTCTTCTTGGGATTTGTAATTTATTGGATAAATTTAATTCCGCTGCATGTACGAATCCCAGCAGTGGTATCAAAGCCAGATCAATTGTGCGTTTAAATTGAGTTTATATTCCTAATGCAATTATTTGTGGCTAAGTTTTAAGTTGGACCAATATATGATTATATTGCATTGCAATGTGTTAGATTATATATATAATATAATATAATTATATTATATATAATATAATCATGTATACTGCAACGTGTTAAATTATTATATAACAACGTGTTTGAGTTATGTGATTATCTTACATATATATTATATTATATAATATTGCAACGTGTTTAATTTACGTTTATTAATTGGATTGAATCGTCATCACATTATTGTCATTGTCCAAATTCATTATTGCAATATCAATTATTGCCTTATTAGGTAATAATCAAATCATGATATGTATTGAATATTGCATTTATTGGACAATTGAATCATGTTATGTTAATTTGTGGGAATTGACATCACGTTATAATTATTATAATTATTAATTGATGAGAATTGAGAATTGTCATCACATTATAATTATTATAATTATTAATTTAAAAAGGGATCATGACATTTTCTTTCTTATTGTATGAATTATTACCTGTTGTGATTTATTTTTAAATTGTTTGGGTATGGTGAACAACATGGCTTTAGTCTTTACAATGGTTGTAATATTTAAATATGGCTTGCAAGGCATGTCTCTCTCTAAATATTCTTAATGTACATTCTCTTCTCATCTCACTCCCCTCGAATGTTTAAACGAGGTTTCTCTTGATGTAATTTTCTTTTCTTATTTAGAGAAGTCCCCTCATTGGCTTGAGAGGATTTTAAATTAGGTGAGCCATGTTGTGTCATGTTTTAATTATGCTTTTGATTAGATCATAGCATGTTTATTTTCCGTATTATGTGTTGTTTGTATGAGATATAACTATTATTGCATTCACATAAATATAATTAATTAGATTAAACCCTTCAAATGAAACCTTAAGTTGTAATGCCGTCAATTAATGGATACTTGTCAAAGCCTAAATCGCTTATTTGTATGTTCCACCAAAGTGGATGCACTTGAGTTATCTTGGTGAGACAAGAGTGGGTAATGGTGATACTCAACATTCATTATTGTCTTGACTTAATTGAGATTATCAAAATGGTTTTGGATCTCAAGGCATTAGATGGGATTAAATATGCCAAGTCATATGATGATCGAATCCCATAAAGATCTAAGAGTTACATGTGATGTAATTGGTAAAGAGGTTACCTACTTAAATAACTTGATTTTAAGCGTCTTGCCAAAGCGGACTTAAATTTGAGCCAAATATGGATTTTAGCCCACTAATTATATTGAGGGTTGTTAATTCAGTGGGAGATTATTAACTTTCCATATTTTTTAATTGTAGAATCATGTCGACTAGTAATACCGCTACATTATCACTGCGATCAGTCTTTGAGAAAGACAAACTAAATGAGACCAACTTTATTGATTGGTTTAGAAACTTGAGAATTGTTCTCAAGCACGAAAGAAAGAGTATAAAAAGGAAAGGCAAGGGCAAAGGAAAGGGTAATGACTCAATTGGTAAGACCAAAGAGTCAAACAAGCCCGAAACTAAGCCTGCAGCCAAGAAGGCAAAGCCTTCGAAGGACGGGGTTTGCTTCTTCTGCAATGAACCTGGTCATTGGAAAAGGAACTGCAAACTCTACCTCGAAGATCTGAAAAAGGACAAGAAGGATAGCGGGGCTATCTCTTCAAGTATTTATGTTATAGATATTCATTTTTCTACTTCCTCTACATGGGTATTGGATACTACATGTGTTTCTCACATTTGCACGAATGTGCAAGGTCTCAAGGACAGTAGAAAATTGAAGAAGGGCGAAGTGGACCTACGAGTTGGAAATCAAGCAAGAGTTGCTACTTTAGCCGTAGGTACTTATGAATTAGTTCTGCCAAGTGGGCTGTTGTTAATTTTGAACAATTGCTTTTATGTTCCTGCTTTTAATAGCAACATTGTTTCTCTTTCTTATTTGGATAAGGAAGGTTTTACTTCCATTACTAAGAACGGTAAATGTTCTATTTATCATAACGACATTTTCTATACTGATGGTGATTTGCATTTTGGTCATTATTTACTAAATTTAGAATATCCTAGTAATGGACATATCTATAACGTGTCTACCAAAAGGATCAAGTCAAATGATTTGAATCCGACCTACCCATGACATTGTTGTCTAGGTCATATAAATGAGAAACACATTTCAAAACTCCATCAAGATGGATTTCTTAACTCATTTGATTTCGAATAATTTGATACATGTAAGTCTTGTTTATTGGAAAAGATGACAAAAGCACCTTTTACTGGGCATAGTGAGAGGGCCACTAATTTATTGGGCCTTATACATACTGATGTGTGTGGACCAATGGATATATCTGCCAGAGGAGGTTATATGTACTTCATTACATTCATAGATGATTTTAGTAGGTATGGGTATATCTATCTAATGAAACATAAGTTTGAATCTTTTGAAATGTTTAAAATATTCCAAAATGAAGTGTAAAACCAACTTGGTAAAACAATTAAAGCACTTCGATCTGATCGGGGTGGTGAATATTTAAGCCAAGAGTTTACTGACCATCTTAGAAGTTGCGAGATCATCTCACAACTAACTCCTCCAGGAACGCCACAATGGAATGGTGTTTCTAAATAGAGGAATCGAACTCTATTACATATGGTTCGATCTATGATGAGTCAAACAGATCTTCCGCCGTCCTTTTGGGGCCATGTCCTAGAAACAACTGTGTTTACACTAAATCGTGTTCCATCAAAGGCAGTTGAAAAGACACCATATGAGATATGGACTGGGAAGAAATCCAGTTTGTCATTTCTAAAAATTTGGGGATGTGAGGTTTACGTTAAACAATAAGCCTCTGATAAATTATCATCCAGATCCTCAAAATGCCTTTTTGTGGGGTATCCTAAGGAAACTAAAGGATACTATGTCTACAATCCTACTGATCACAAAGTGTTTGTTATCCGGAATGATATCTTTCTGGAGAAAGAGTTTATCTCTAAAAGAACCAGTGGAAGTAAGGTAACTCTTGAAGAAGTTCGAGAGTCACAAAACAAAGTAGAACCACAAATGGAAAACAGAGAAGACTCACAACAAGTTGATGAGTCTATTCTAGTAACACAAGGCCTACGAAGGTCCGATAGGACACGACAAGAGCCTCAAATATATGTACTTCTAACTACTGGAAGTTGTGATATCTTGCTCAATGAGCAGAATGAGCCAACTACCTATCGAGAAGCTATAGTGGGACCAGACTCTGAAAGATGGCTAGATGCCATGAAGTCTGAAATGCAATCCAAGTACAACAATAAGGTATGGACCTTAGTCAATCCACCTGAAGGTGTAAAAACCATTGGGTGTAAATGGGTTTTCAAGGAGAAAACTAACATGGATGACAAAGTAAATGTCTTCAAGGCACGATTGGTTGCAAAAGGATTCACTCAAACTCATGGTGTGGACTATGATGAAACCTTTTCCCCAATTGCAATGGCCAAATCAATCAGAATCCTTCTTTCCATAGCAGCATATTATGACTATGAAATATGGCAGATGGACGTCAAAACAACCTTCCTTAATGGAAAGCTACTTGAGGATGTGTACATGACACAACCTGAAGGCTTTGTGCATCTAGAGGAATCTGGTAAAGTTTGCAAGCTTCAAAGATCCATTTATGGATTGAAGCAAGTATCTCTGAGCTAGAATCATCGTTTTGATGAAGTAGTCAAAGAGTTTGGATTCATTTAAAACATTGATGAACCTTGTGTTTACAAGAAGGTTAGTGGGAGTACAGTTGTATTTCTGGTGCTTTATGTAGATGACATCCTACTTATTGGGAATGACATCCCTACCTTGCAGAGTGTCAAGTCTTGGTTAGGAAAGTCTTTTTCAATGAAAGATTTAGGCGAAGCCACTTATATCCTAGGGATCAGAATCTATAGAGATAGATCCAAGAGGCTGATAGGTCTAAGTCAAAGCATATACATAGACAAGATACTGCATAGATTCAGTATGCAGGATTCTAAAAGGGGTAACATGCCTATGTCTCACGGCATCCATCTCAGTAAGGATCAGTGTCCTAGTACACCTGATCAAAGAGATTGTATGAGTAAGATTTCATATGCCTCTGCAATTGGATCTATCATGTATGTCATGTTATGTACTTGACCGGATGTCTCATTTGCCTTAAGTATGACTAGCAGATATCAACAAAACCCTGGTGAAGGTCATTGGACTGCTGTCAAGAATATCCTGAAGTACTTAAGAAGGACTAATGACTCATTCTTGGTATATGGTGGCTTGGAGGATGAGCTCTGTGTGACTGGTTACACAGATGCAAGTTTCCAAACTGACCAAGATGATCTAAGATCGCAGTCAGGATATGTATTCTTGTTAAATGGTGGTGCGGTAAGCTGGAAGAGCTCAAAGCAAAGCACTGTAGCAGATTCTACAATGGAACTGAGTATATAGCAGCATCGGATGCAGCTAAGGAAGTCATTTGGATCAGAAAGTTCATTACTGAACTATGGGTGGTTCCTACCATCTCAAATCCAATAGACCTGTTTTATGACAACAACGGCGCTATTGTGCAGGCCAAGGAGCCTAGGTCACATCAAAGGATCAAACATATACTCAAACATTTTCATCTTATCAGAGAAATTAATGATAGAGGTGACATAAAAATATGCAAAGTACCGGGAGAAGACAATGTTGTTGATCCTCTTACTAAGCCGCTTGCACAGATAATACATGAACGTCATGTAAGGACAATGGGAATTAGGGAAATCAATGATTGTACCTAGTGCAAGTGAGAGTCTTCTATTGGAAAGGCTAATCATTGTACTTTAAACATTATTGTTATTTAAAGTATTTCTCCATTTTGTTATCATAACATTTGCATGTTTATTATGATGACTGTACCCTTGGATGTATCTTAAAAATTGTCCTAAATGTCCCTGGTCGGTCATCTATGTGGGAGCAAAGATGAAATAAGACCAGTATGACTTCGATAAGGTATAGAGATACGAATCAAAGTCATAGGCACTTGTAAGAGTACAAGGTGCTGGACCGACCCATTATGAGAAAGCTGCATGGATTAAGTCATAAGCTTTTCTCATGTATAACCACGTCACAATGCCCTTTGACCTGAGATCATCTTGGATTCCTACATGAGAGTTGTTGATCTTTGACCTAGTCAAAAGTCACCTTTAATCGGGTGATGATAAAGGCTTCGATCGGGATTAGTGGTTTTCATGTAGAGGAATATAAATGATCAAGATGGAATTTGTCCCTTACATTTGTAGAGAGATAATACCGGGCCCCTCGATGAGTGAGTCTAAGAAATGTATGGCCATACTATGATGGAAAGGAGTTTACATTTCAATTATTAAACTACTCAAGAATCGAGAAAGTAATGGTCAAGAAAAGGAAGTTGACATTATCCATGCCTCATCCTTGACCAAATTATCGCGTGACAGAAGGAACGTGACATGGTTGTATGATAGGTTGTATCGAAAATCGATCCTCATGTGAATTGGGTAGTCGCAATATCTTGCTAGAGGCCACTTGCGACTTGTGGGTTGGTACAGTATTAGCCCGCTGCCAATCTCATGTGAGCCTACAAGGTCACACACAAGAATAGCCTAACACGAGCAATAATGTCCAGATTCATTGAATCTAAGATATGTCTAAGATTTAATGAATACAACGTTTTATCTAAGGAGGATATATATCTAATGATTGCACCTAGTGCAAGTGGGAGTTTGTTGGAAATTATGCCCTAGGGGCTAATCATTAAATAACTTCCTAACTTGATTTATGAAGATAAATCAATGATTTAATAGATATCATATCTCAATTAGACAAATTGATTTATGGAGATAAATCAAATCAGTTGGCTTCTAATTTGCATTAAATAAATTGATTGGATTGAATCAATTAGACAGATTTAATTTCCAATTCAATTTCAAAATTAATAAGATTGATTTTGAATACTTAATGCAGTCCATAAGGGTTATAAAATACATATAAGATTAGCTAGCCTCACGAAAGATATGCTTCACATGATAAAAAAAATATAGCAATACTTTGCTTCACGTGGCATTTCTCTTTTGATTTCCATATATATATATATATATATATATATATATATATATATATATATATATATATACTTCTTTAATATATAATTATATGTATGGAAGTTGACGTTTTATACAAAAAACAAAGTATATATATAATTATATGTACCTACACTTAGATACTTGACAGCACACTTTTTTTTTCCCTCCTATATACGTATTCAGCAAAGTTTGAGCAACACGAAACTATATCATTCAGCAAGGATCTCTCCTACTCTCTCTCCAAAAGCAATGACTTGTTCATATTACAAGGTTTCTTATTCTTGGCAGCAAGCAACTAAAGTTTATATATATATATATAGTTTCACTTTTAAAACTCAAAAAGCCGATGACAGCAAAAATGAACCATTATTTATCAAAACATAGAAAGGTTGGTTAAGTCATGATAGAATGAAATCTTAACCCACATTCCTTGCTGAGATAGGAGTTAGTTCTCGGTCCAGCTAGTTCTTGGCAAAGAAATAGAAACCAAGTGCAGACCCAACATGTACATGTATATATATAAAAAGAAAAACGCCACCAAGACAGTGCAACAACGTTTGGACAGTGGAACCATATTGTACAGTAACCTATATCAGCAAAACACAATCACTATTGTATCTATATTTATACGCGTCTTCCCTCTTTAGCATCATATACACCAGAAACCTATTTTTATGTATATATGAAACTTAAACACACATATATAGGAAGTACATGCTCATCGTTTTTCTTTCCTTTCCTGCTGCATATGACAGTAACGTTGATGGCTAACTCTCTCTCTCTCTATATATATATATATATATATATATATAATTTTTAATCACACCCCAAACCCCTGTTTTCTGGTTTTGGTTTCAGCAAGTTCTATCTTAGATCTCTATGACTTCATATTACGTGAAACAGTGACTCAAAAAAGAAAGAGAAAGAAGGAAATATCTGTCACCTTGAAGCTTCTGTCCAAATGATGCAAAATATACTGATCTTCTTCCTCTGTTTTCGTTGGCAAGAACAGAGAAGGATAGGCTTCAGTTTTCTCCCTTACCTCACTCTAACTCTTGGACTCACCCACTCTCCTTCTTCCTCTCTCTCTCTCTCTCTCTCTCTCTCTCTCTCGGTTTCTTCCTTTTTCTCTCTGCCTAAACGCCAAATGAAATGAACAGAACTGGAACAGCCATTTAAATCACAATCCAAAGTCCAGACAAGAGCAAAACCCGACAGTCCAGAAGTATATTCATCGGGTATCAGCCACAGGGCTCGAGACGCATGGGGTAATCTGCAGAAACATGGCGTCCTGATTGTTGCTTCTGCAAGTTTAACAGCGCTGAACCTTCTTTCACTGCACAGGATCTGTTTTTCGGCATTTTTAGCTGCTGTTACGTAATCTGTTTTCTTCAGTTCTGTTGCTTGGTTACCGATGGATAATGAGCAGTGGAAAAGTGGTATTTGACTGGTTAAATGATATTAGGTAATGGGTATTTGGCTGGAGTGATTCGTTTGGGCCGAGGAAATGGTTTTTGTGGTCCAGAACAATGAAACTGCTTCTGCCTTTCTTCATGTCGGAACTGGAGGCTGAGAAAAGAGATGATTCATTTGCTTTTTACGTGGGCAAAAGCCAAGCAAAATGCTGGACATATGTGTTGGGCTTTAGCATATAACTGATGTTGCTTCTCGTGGGCTGAAGGAAATGGTTCATAGTGAGTAATACATGTTTCTTACGTGGCCCATGTTTGTTATTTTGCTTGTTCTTTTAAAACATTTTTCTATTTGCAATTTAGATCTAATATATATTCCCTTGCTTCATTCTCAATTATTACGTGAGCAGTATGGCTGCAAATAATAATTTATAATAATACTATTAATAATTACACAATGCTTTGACCACTACTTCTATTTTATTTAATTTTATTTTTCCTAAATCTAATCGCAACATTAATTAAATGATGAGAATAAATTCTTATTTCCATTTAAGGATATTTCTTCCATTAATTTATTTTGGCCATGAAATATCATCTCCAAAAATATTTAGGCCAAAACCTATTTCCTAACTAATTATCCTTAATTTTGGGAAACATATGCCTTGATTTTAAATCCCAAATTTTAAAATTTCTTTAAGGCCAAATTTTTCAATCAAATTTCCCATACCATATTCCAATGTTCAAATCCCAGAAATCTGGAATGTTATATTTTTTCCCCCCGTTAATTTAAATTTCGTCCTCGAAATTTGAACGTCAATTCCTTAGGGAATCATCTTAGGCACATCACCTACTTCTTTTCCTATGCATGCTTGCTAAGCATACACCTTCATCATACCACATTCTCATCCATCATGTACCCAGGTGTCTATTCAACCACATAAGACCTATTAGTCCTTTTTCTGAGGGCTTGGTTACATTGGCCTCAATACCCGTAATAATCTGCCTCTTGGCTTATTACGTTTTGCCCTTCAGCTTATTCTCTTACTATAGCGCTGGGCATCCTAGCCCTACTGCTTAGGAAAATCACGACATGCCATAGACATCTCAATTACCACCGAGTACAGACCGAATATTCTACTGGCCTCAAAACATTCTTTGGACATACTAGTCTAAAGTCATCTTATTAAGCAACCTACACAGTGCTAGGCGCATTGGTCTTACGGTATAGGGACACTGCCTCGTGCAACCTTGCACTCTAGGTCTTACAGTCATGAGCCTCAGCTCATCTATTTTGTTTGAGCTTCTTCAACTTAAGCTCTCATATCACTTTTTCTCTTGTTTAGCACTGTATCTAGCAATTCATATATGACCTATCTGGTTCAGATCTCTAGACCATTCTATCAGTTTTTGTTCCTGTATCTACACAATTACCAACTGCACCGCTTTTCATTTCAACTATGTTGTCTCATTTTCAAATTTTTGCACATATGTTGTTGCAGTGATTTTTACAATGTGCACTACTCAACAGTAATAGCGCTATCACATTTTCAAAATTAATTGTTGCCAACTCAGCTTTTTGTGAAAACAATTCACTGCCGGATTAATTTTAAAAACATTTACTACCGGCACACATTTATGAGTGGGATTATTCATTTCACAAATTTAACATTCAAAAGCTCTCGCCATCACTTCAACCTTTCGCTACAGAGGCATCTCCCCAATCTATTCACACATAAACTACTGCAGTGGCAATGCCCTTTGTTTTCCAATGTATGGCCCACCACCGTGGAGGACTCAACCGCAGTTGCCGTGCCCAGGGCCTAACCCCCTGCACGTGTGGTGTCTAGGCAAACAAGGCAAAATACTCGCCCCTACAAAGCGAAATTTCTCAGATTGGATGCATACATTGCTGGTGCGAATATCTACTTCTCAAAATTAATCCTCTCAAAAGAGCTTTCAAAAATGGCCAGCGATTTAAAATATTCTAAAACATCTGGCAAGATTCAGCAAACTGAGTACATCTACTATAGTTTCTGACTACTTCCAGTTTTTGTACTGCTTTACCACCGCATAGTTAAAAATTCAATTTCAAACATCGGGTTCTACTAAACCCCTGTGTGCGACAACATTATTTCAACATGACCACTATCTCGGTCTCAAATTTTGTTGAAATTATTTCTTTTGAAAACTTTATTTCAAAAATTTGAAAATTCAATTCCGAATTTTTTTTCAAAAAATTAGCAGGTGCATTGGCAAAGTTCAACCTTAAATTTTCAAACATAACTAGGAACTAGACAACTATTCTTAGAAGGTTATTTTGTCCAACTATTCTCTGGTATTGAAACCTAAGGTAACCTCAATCACGTCTTGATCTAAGCACTATTTCAACTTAGATCGGATTCATGTTTATATTTAATAATCTTCGTATTTGGTTTATCATGGTATCCCTAAGGATCATCATCTATCCATTCTCAGTTCACTTAGGTATGGTTGTTGTTGTTTTTGTCGTCCTCAAATCAGCATAAGCAAGTTTACACTTGTCTCCAGGTACTTAGGCCTCAAATCAAAGGAATCCGAAATTCCCATAATACTTCCCAATCTATCGGACTGGAGGTGATTCACTAAGTATTAGCGACATCGACCATCGTTGTAGGTTATACAACCTCTCAAAGTGGCAAGAATCTTAATTCTTGGATTGATGTATTCATTTTGGGTGTGTGTTTTTGTCTCTAAAAACTTATTTATTTGGAGTCAACTGATATGACGCCTTTGATATTGGTCTAATACCAAGCGGCACCCAAAAGTGAATTAAACTTCCCTACTAGAGGTAATCCACTAAAAGCTTCTAGAATTTTTTTTTAAAAAAACTATAATGTCTTCTAGTAAGGGTTCAATTCCTACCTAGATATCATAGGCAGTATATGGTACTACCTTTGATCCTTATTATAAGGCATCAACTACCAAAATATTTTGGTCCTTATTATAAGGCACCAACTACCTTTATTCAACTCATATATTACTATTTTCCAATTATACCCTCATTGTTAACTAACTCTTTAAATTCACATCATTAAAGTAAGGGTAAAGTTGGAAATATTTATTATTTCTGAACTAATTTAATGACTTAACTTCCATTTCTTAGTTTGTAAGAAATGGTGGTTGGTGCCTTATAATAAGGACTAGAGGGAGTATATAGTATGGAGCATCCTTTGGTGATAAGCTAGATCACCTAAACTTCTTCTCTAAGGAACCCATTAGACATGAGACTCATTATAATGTACTTACCTTGAGAAACAATACACTGGTAGCTCTATTTTATGGTTCGTTATCACGGTGGCTGCATTCTATGGTTCGACGTCACGGTGGCTCTCAAAAGTACAGTTCCTCTGTTGGAGAATGTAAAGGACCGCTCTGGAGCCTTTGTCATTGTTCAATACACCCAAATTAGTCAAGAAATTGAAAGAGGTTATATAATGACTTTTATATTTATCATATATTTTTTAGTAATAACCAGGAATGCAATATAATGATTTTTGTAATACCCCAATTTTCATAATACATGTAAATATTGTATTTTGGTAAATAAATTAGCAAAATATAAAGGTAAATATATGTCTCAAAGAATTATAATCTATTGATTATATTCTTATCCAAATTTCACTTTGGAATTAATTAACCAAAGGTTAATTATGAGACATTATTTAGGGGCTATATTTTAGCCTAAAGACAAGAGGTAGATGTAATACCTGAAAAAAAATTATTATAATAAAAAGAAAAGTAATTATCATAATACCTATTTTAAATAGGTGAATATGGGGTCTCAAATTGTTGTATTGTATTTATTTTTGTTTATAGGAAATTTTTCTTAGAATTTAGGAGTATAAAAATTAATTTAGCTTGTTGGTATAAAAACCAATATTTTAGGGATTAAATTAGGACTTAACTCATTTATTCCTAATTTAACTTCATGAGACAAAATCTCTCTAAGTAAAAATAAATAAATTATACAATGATATTAACCCTAAATCCTAAAGTCTAAATGGACCAATAAGGGAATTGTCTTCTTGAGCATGTGAGAACAATTAAGATAAAATTTCATAAATAAAATTAAGGGAGGGGGGACGAAATTTTTAAGGGAAATGGAAGGAAAAATAATAAATCAATTAAAGAAGTGTGTAGGAGAAGACAACTTGGGGAGCAAGTTGATTTTCTTAGGGAGCAAGTAATTGCTTAATTAGAAGAAATTAGGAGAAAACCTATAGAAATTAAATCATAACTTGTGATATTGAAGTTAAATGTCCAAGATAAATACATATTTAGAATCAGGGAATTATGAGCTTCAACTTGGCTATTCCCAAAGATATTTTCGGTTACTTTTAAGATTTATACTTAAACATTTTGGGAATTAAAAATCACCATAAATCTAATCATAAAATTAGGATTCCAAAAGTGGAATTAGATTTTGAATTTAAACACCAACTTACACCTAACTAAATTAGGATTTGGGATTTATTAAGTTAATTAAATAAGGGAAAGGCTTTTCTTGGGGACAAAGCAAGAAAATTCTAGAAGGAAAAGGGGTGAAAATTTCGGCCAAGAGGGAATTAAGGGGCAAGATCATTACTTTCTCTCCAAGTAATGATCCAAGAGCCAAGATCAAGCAAAAGTTGTAAGATGTTTAACCTCCATTTGCCTATAAATAGAAGGCCTTAGTTAGCACATCCTCCACACCAATTTCCCTTGCCTTGGCCGAAATATAGGGAGGAAGAGAGAGTGAGTAGCTGCTGGAGAAAGGGAGGCAAGAAGTCTTCAAGAGGTAAGGAAGTTCTTAGCTTCCAAGTTTAAGTTCTTAGTTTATGAAGTAGAAATGCTAGGAATGTTATTTTGATCATCAAACTTCCAATTCCAGTGTTATTTTCATATTTTTATGGTTTCCAATAGCTTTATTTCGAAAATTTGATGAAGAAGAAGTTATAGCAAAATTTTTGGAAGATTATGATCAAAATAGCGAAGCTCTGGCAAAATTTCAGCAAATAAGAACTTCTGGAGTCAGTAGTAAAAATGCTAGTATCTTATGATGAAGATGATGTTCTAAAATTCTGGGAAAATTCATGATGAAATTAGACATTTAGGGCTTTCCAAATATATAAAGAGTGTGTCAATTGAAGTTCTGTGCAAAAAGATAAAAATCCCAGAAGTTAAGCTACAATTTCTGAGCGAAATTCTGGGCAGCAGTTTGAATTCTGGAAACTGAGAATTATCCATGAGTTTTGGGTAAGTTCCAGTATTTTTCCTTGAAAATAGGCATCTCAAGGACTCTGGGAAATTTTACGGATCCTCTTTTCGATTTTTGTGGAATTAGTTATGATTTTTCGAAGTTAGGCGAAATTCTGCCCAGAAATTCTGCATCAGCGTTTTTTTCCAAAAATTATGTGGAAATAAATGAAAATAAATCCTTCAAGGATAAAAATGTCAAGTATGACCAAGATGTCTCTTGAAATATTGCTTGAGAAGTAATTGAGACAATATCACCCTTTTAGGATAGACTGTGCACGCGTACCGTCAACGAACGTACCCAACGACCCGTTAAACTCAGGTACGGACGCGTATTATAACATTAACGCTTATGCTTATGGTTTGGTTATATATGATTGTCGTTTTCACATGATAATACTCTGTTTTAAAAATTGCTCACGATATGCTGAATTGTATACGGGTTATAGTCTTGATAACACCGTTGAGTTTGATGGGCCGTCGTGGCACTGATTATGTGCAGACTGGGATAACATACTTATTGCAGTGGCTGTGTTATGTTATTGCCTTACATGTGGATATTTGTTTGAAACTGTGATTATGTTGTATATCTGTGATAACTGTCATATACTGTTTACATAAGCATGAGGTTAACCGTTACCTGAGGTTCAATGGGAATTGAACCTCAGCCTCTGCCATAGCTTCAGGATCCCGGGAAGTGATCGAGGACAAGGGTAAGAAGCCGGTATGAGGACCCTGCGGAGGCATCACCTTTTTGGGTTACTTATGTTAGAAGTAGTAGATTTGGATGACTGTATTAGTTAACATTCAATTAGATATATTACATACAATGTTATTCAGTTACTCTTCAATTATGTAAAATATTTTTAACTCTCAGCTCCAGAAACGTTTATGAAAAACGGGATGTTACAGTAGATGACAAGAAAATTAAATAGATATTTAAGGAAATTAAATGCATAATGATTAAGGCAATTTATGCTAAAATTGTGTAAGCCTATTAAAAGAAAAATACCTAATCAAATGTGAATTAACTTGTGTAAGTATTTTCAATTTGATTAAAGGTAATTAAAGACATTAATTAAAGACTAATTGAGATGATTTGAGATAGTTAAATCATCAAGAGAGGGGTTGTTATATTTTCAAAAATATCAAGGGATTAATTGATGAAGTTAAATGACTAATAATACTCTAATGACTTGAGTTAATTAGCAAACTTAATAAGCCTAAGATATTTGTAATAAAGAGGAGATTAATCACATGATTAGTATTAATTATTTGTGCCTCATGAGTCCACAAAATCAGTTAGCATATGTGGGGCAAGGAGAGCCAAGTGGTTTGGAGATATTTTGATATGATTAAGTTTAAGCCTTTACTTAATTAAAGTAACTAACGATGGTTATAATTAAGAAAGCTTTAAGCACTTGATTGGGAAGCTAATTAAACTTTGCTAATCAACTTTGAAAAGTCAAAGTGGGTAGCTAAAATCAAAGGCCAAGATTAAGTTTAGTAAAGGTGAATCTAAGGGTTCTAATTAACTACCCAATTAATCTAAATCCATGTGAATTTGGATGAGCCAATGAGAAATCAAAGAATTGAGCTTAATCCTCATGAAATTAAATGGACTAATAGGAGAATTAAGCCATGGATTAATGGTGAGGATTAAATCTAAACAAACACAATTGGATCCAATGGATGAAGGGATTTTGAAAAAGGGAGTTTATTTTATTTAATTCAAGATAAGAGCGCATGTCTTAAGCCAATTGTTTCTAGAAACATAGGGACACCTAAGCTATTGTTTTTGGCATTAAAAGAGCTCACAAAACCAACTATATTAGTGTAAAATTTCGTTCAAGCAGCTGGCCAAGTAATAAGATCAGGTTTTTTTTTTAATGAAAACACATGCATAATAAGCAACTTGATCAATAAGTTAAGGATGGGATTTTGTGGAAGAGGATAGGGTGATGGAAGAGGATAAGATGGTGGAAGAGGATAAGGAGAGAGAAAAGGGGGGACGTTTTAGGAGAGAGAGGGAGAGAAAAAGAAGAAACTTGTTGAATAAGCAAGGGCATTTTGGTCTTTTCACATGTAGAGCTCTTCCTATAAATAGAGAGCTCTCCTCTCTTCATTTTTCACACCAAACTCAACCACAATAGGTGAGTTTTAGAGAAGCAAGAGTGGGGAGAGAATCATAGTGGGAAGCAAGAAGGAGGAGGAGGTTCTTCAAGGGTAAGTTTTCTAGTTTTTAGCTTTTGTAGTTCTAGAAGTTCTAGTTTAAATTCATAGTAATTTATGCTTTGATCTTAAACATTCAAGAGCAATTTTGATTTCATGTTTTTATGGTTAAAAATGGCTTTATTTCTAAAATTATATGAAAAATATGATATAGCAAAGTTCTTGAAGATCGAAGATCAAAGTAGCGAAATTCTGGCGAAATTTTCAATTTGAAGTTTCTCGAAGTCAACAACATAGAGGCTATGATTTTATAAAGAAGATGAAGTTCTAAAATTCTGAAAATTTTCATGATTAAAGTAAACATATAGAGTGTTCCAAATATACCCAGAGTGTAGCATTTTGAATTTTGTGCAAGGAGATAAAAATTCCTAAAGCTAGGCTACGTTTTTCTGGGAAAGTTCTGGGCAGAGGTTGGAAACACAAAAACTGGGAATTATTCAAAAATTCTGGGTAAAAAAAAGTATTTTTTCTCAAAAATAGATATCCTAAGGATTCCTAGGAATTTTACGGATCCTCATTTCAATTTTTATAGAATTAATTATGATTTTTCAAAGTTACCGAAAAATCTGCCCAGAAAATACTGCACTAAGTTTTTAAATAAATGTAAGGGCATAATTATAAATAATAAATCCACCAAGGATAGAAAATGTCAAAATAGGTGAAAATATCTTTTTTGATATTATTCTAGGAAATATGATATTAATTGTAACATCATACAAAATATGGAAAAAGGACATAATCCGACGGTAACGTTATAGAATACCCGAAAATGCCGGGGTCGGATTAAAAAGATGGACATATTGGTAACTATGTGGTGAAAGGTACGTTTGTGTACTGGTAACTTTAACTCTTCTATGTCTTGTATAGCTTTGATATGATTGATTAAATCATGTGTGTTTATATTTAGTTGGCTGCGGATTGTTATATTTATATGATAATGTTGTATGCTTGTTTTCCTAGCGCTGAGAAACCCGTGACTAGGTCACGAGGCACTAGTGAGTGCTAGTAACAATACATGTGTTGTAGGCCATTGTAGTCGGGTACCAATGTGTATGCTGAATATATGTTTGTTGTAATTATCTATCATATATTGTTTATAATTTTCATATGAGGTTAACTATTATCTGAGATTCAATGGATATTAAATCTCAGCCTTGACTAAAGGTTCAGGGAAGGAAATCTGGACCTGGGAAGGCAAAGTGGACAGAGCTGTGAAGAGGCACTGGTTCAAGGTGAAAGTCAGTAGAAGTTATTAGGACCTAATGTCTAGCATGAATTCGATAAGTTTATTTCAAACTAATTGGTGCTTAAACTAAGAAAGGGTTTGTCGGTGGGTTGTCACAAGTCGCCGTGAAAGACGGGGAGACTCCCATTAGACTAAACACCAATATGGCCAATATGTTTGATTAACTACGTTGGGTTTCAAGCCATAGGTCTAGTTTAAGACTTAATTTGACAGAGAGCTGTATTTAAAGTCTCTGTATATTGTATCACAGAAATATTCTTTCAGGAAATTTTAATATACTAGCTTATTTTGGGGCATCAACATATGTTTGGGTATTTTATATCAGATACTCATTGTCCAAATATTAGTGCATGTTATCCGTTTCCGCATTACTCGCAGCTGTAGCACCTCAAACTCTGTTGATTTTCTGAAACTAAGTGTTAACCAACACAATTTCAAACATGGAATTTGGGGTGTTAAACTTTTTTTTTAATGTTTTAGGCGTTGACCTTCCCACAGTTGTGGGTGCAACTCGTGTTTACATAGATCCAGATTTTCAGATATTGTCGAAGTGAAAAGAATAGTGTTGAGGAGTTAAATGATTTTTCCCCTTTTTCCCCTTTTAGACTATTTTAAACATTTTACTCTGTGCTTGCCTTTTTAAAATTTATATCTGGCGAACAGTATTGCCTCTTTTTTGGGATAGATGTATATTAACTCCATCAGACTAAAAATGACAACATACCTGATACTTATGTCAGTTGTTTCCCTAGTAATTACTAAAGGTAGCATAGTTTATCTGTAAATGAATTGGTGGTTAGTTCGTCTATATTACTCCCTCTCATCCTTATTATAAAACACTAACTATCAAGTGTTTTTGGTCCTTTTTATAAAGTACTTACAGGTTTTCAAAGTGCAATTAATATATTTTTCCACACATCCCATATTTAATAAGGATAGTAGAAGAGAATACTATATATATTTGAGTTTAGGGTAATTAATAGGAGTAATATTGAAAACCATTTGAATTTTATGACAACTTTAATGCTTTTAACTAACTTTATTGGTTTGTGAGAATTGGTAATTGGTGCCTTATAAAAATGATTAGAGGGAGTACTTCGGGTTTCTTGATAATGATGATATAAATTAATTAGAATACTCGACGGTAGAAGCGTTATTCAACATTATTTACTGTGGTGTTTGAAGAGTTTATAGCATGTATTAATGGTCGTCTTGAATTGTTTTCACCCAGCCTTTAATGTGTTATCTGATTGGTCTGTGTGTGGCTACATTACAGAGCTTCATGAGCGATTGTGATGAGATGAAATGATGATAAAAAAAACAGTGTAGCCATAATCCTTACTTCTATTTCCAACAAGTCATTCACTTTTATAGCTAATACTAAATTATCAGAAAAATTACAAACCAGACTTAAGTGCACATGCTAACCCTACTAGCATTCCCAACACACTCACGGATGTGATGATATAGACATTGTACACGCAATCCTGATTGATATTTTCTTACAGTATATGTGTCACATGTGAAGTATATATTTCATTATAGACATTTGTTTATGCATCTTAATTGAATGCTTATTTTGTTCAATGTAAAATATAGTTGTATCATATTTATAAACACATATCCATAATAGTTACAATCAAGTAATATAATATGGGATCATGCATTCAGTAAATTCCCGCGTAAGATAACCCTTTGTCCAAATAAAACAATCTCACACATTTACTTCTCGACTAAATTAAGAGTACATTTGTGTACATATATTTGCTTGAAATTAAACAAACCCCTCCAACAACAGACTCACAACTGAAATTGTTTTCCACCAAAACTTGACTATATATATACATGTGATAAAGTATCTGATGATGGCCTTTTCGTCTTTAGCCTTGGGTCCACAATAAAAAATTGACTGTATAGGCAAACCTGGAATCGTTCTCTCTTCTCGAGGAATGGGATGGAGTATGAATGTATAATGAATGATGAATGCTATTGGAAAAGGAGTAATAACTATCATAATTCAATTAGATATAGTAGTAAATTCTCACTAAGTTTTAATGAAAAACCCTAAGCAAGCACTTGAGTCTAGTGTTCTTAATTAGTAATTACTGCTACTACTGTAGTTAGCAATCACCTCTTAAAGCACTATTGAAGTACAGTTAGTGTGTAATTAGAATTAGACTAATGCAACTTGCTTCCTCTTATTATGAATGCGATAACAGAAAACTCAATTAATCCAATTCAATCATACTATCTAATAATAACACATAGAAAGCACAATATCATTGAATCAATAAAGAAAATACATATATATAAATCCAACAAGCCAAATGTTTTCCTTCTGCAGTCATGCACTTAAACCTAAAAGTGGGGAGGGAGAAATTTTCATTTTTTAATTTATAATTCTAGTTTTAGCTTAGGAATATAGCCCCTCTGCTTGCTGGGTAGAGTTGTATATAGACCCCACTTGGTGGGAGGTTTGTGCATTGGCAGCCTTTAGTTCTACTTTAGCTATGTTGTCTTTTGATGCTTCATCCCTCTCCAAATGTTTTGTTAATGAGTACGTAACCTTAAGACAATTTGTGCCAAATAGCCATGTTTGTTATAAGATTTTCTTGTTCTAATTGTTATTTCTAAATGCAATTATGTTTCTCCATATGTATATTTTCCCTTCCTTTCCCTTGATACATATGGTAAAATATTGGCTCTTTTAAATGTCTGTTTGGGGTCGTGCAATTCTTAATCATGATGCGTGCCCATAATTGTCCGGGGACGTGGATTATTCATCTAGCATATTTCTAATCCAAATTCAACTAAAACCTTTTTGCCTTATAAAATGGGGTATAAGTGTGTGTATAAATTCAAAAGTTTGTTTGCTAGAAGAAACCATTTTTGATAATCACAAAGTGTAAGTGAAGCATTAAATGATAGATGTAAAAATAAATTATGATTTTAAATATAATAAAAATCTATCATTAAATCCAAACCACTAAAAGTTGATCTAATGTTAGGCATTAAATGAAGAGTAAATGTAGTGGGAGATCAATGGAGAAAGCTATCTCCTGTTAGTTGAGATGGTAAGTAGATTCATCCTGTAAGAAGGAAAACAGATGTTTGAATCTGTTTGAATCCTGATAAACACACTTGAGAGACACGAAAGCCCTTTATGTTTACTTGGGAGACACGAAAGCCCTTTATGCTTTAAGTTGTGAGAGGAAAACTCTTAATAATATTTTTTTTTTTTTAAAAAAAAGGAAATTAACGTGAATATATAGTTGAGGGATAGATAGCTGGCCAACGTTGTCAACCAAGAAAAAAAGATAGCTCGCAAACGATTAATTATTCTGAATCAACTTTATCCAATTGAGTTTACATGCCTTCTTCAAAAACTTTTAAAATTTTCTCTACTATATATAGTTCACAAAGTTGAACGAAAAACTTACGAGACATTACAACTCTATCGCATTTTACACACAAAAAAAAAAAAAAAAAAAAAAACCTCTTCACTCAAGCTTTTCAAATCGAAGCCTGCTCCGTTTTTTTTTTTTTTTTTTTTTTTTTTGAAAAACAACTTATTTTTATATATATATATGGTATAATTTCTAAATATACGCTGCCCACTGACCGATCCCAATATATAAATATATAGACATTTCAAGGTAAGAGAATTAATATAGTACACATGGTAACTGCATAAATACTCATTAAATATTGAATCTGTGACGACCATCATTCCTAAAGATCACACGTTCCATTATTTTACAGTCAATTATCTTTTGGTAAGGAACTCGGCGTCCTATGACAATAATTATGATACAGAGTTGATCTATTTCCAGTGTCCTTAGCTATTCCATATTTCCTGGCTTCACAGCTTGGCACCAACGAATCTTTTCATATTTAATTTCTTTGCATTTGCACTAATTACATGTGCCATTATTGATCTATTTATTTACGCCCCCCTATATGCTGCCATTTGTCCTAAGATGCATGTATAATTAAATCAAGCACCGATGAGTCTTTTTCACCAAGTGGGATCCATAAGAAAATTAAGAGCAAGCACCTGCCTCACTGTCTCCTCTATCATTTCTCTCTTCCCGTGTAAAACGAGTCTCTGCGCCATCTGCGAATAGTTTATTGCTGGGCAACAAAAATATATATCGAATACTGTGTAAATCATTACTCCCTCTTATCTTATTTATAAGAGTTTAATAGCCGAATTATACAATTTAAAAATCAGTTAAAATTAGTTAAAAATAATAAGTACTCCCTCTGGTCCTTATTATAAGGCACTGAATACTTTTTCTCACAAACTAAGGAATGGAAGTTAAGTCATTAATTAGGTCCTAAATTAATAAATGTTTCCAACTTCACCCCTACTTTAATGATGTAACTTTGAATGAGTTAGTTAAAAATGAGGGCATAATGAGAAAAATTTAATAAATGAATTAGTTAAAATAAGTTGGTGCCTTATAATAAGGACAAAAAAATATTGGTAGTCGGTGCCTTGTAATAAGCACTAGACGGAGTATGTCTAAAATAAACTTTATTTTTTAAATAGGTCCTTATTCATGAGGGGTAAGAAAGAGAAGGAAATAAAGTACGTAAATATAAGTATCACTAACTTCTAACTTAATGCAACACATATAATTAGTGAAGGGTAGACATAGAAAAAACTCATTCTATCTTCATACAACTCTTGTCACATTAATATAAAAAAGACTAAGACAATTCAAATTTTAAACTCTTATAAAAAAAGATAGTAGGGAGTCTTTGTTTAAACAAATCGTTCTTAATCATGACACGTGCCCATAATTGTCTGCGACGTATATTATTCTACTCCCATATTTCTAATCCAAATTCAACTAAAACATTTTTGCCCCATAAAATAGTGTGTGTATTCAAAAGTTTGTTTGCGAGAAGAATTATCTTCAGTTGCAACATGGACGAAAGGATTCATTATTTGCTGGGTTTTTGAATTAACACTGAATCAGCTTTAATAATCTTTAGTGAGCCATCTAACAGCTACCCATTCGGATCTCTTACAACCAATGAGATAACGTGCAATCTTTCAGTAGCCACTAAAACCAAGTATTATTAATGTTGCATGGTCTCACCAATTATTGCAAGATGATGTTATAATACTTCACAACTTTGTGATAATGTTCTTTGTTGATAAATAGTCAATTGCCTATTATGACAAAAAAGGTAAGTAAAGCACATTGAATTTATTCCTGAACAAGGCCTTTAGCAACAATAATGTTTTATTTTGGATGATGATATCATTTCTTAATAATAATAATAATAACAACAACAATAATAATAAGATTTTCTTTTAATTATAGTAGGCTAAAAGCTTATTTAATTGGTACAATTTGTAAATATTATGTTTTGAAGATTATCAAAAACTTATATTTATATAGGTTCAAAGTACATTAAGCCTATTTATAGTCTTAAAATTAAGGCCGATAGTATAAAACCTTTGAGAGACCTACATTGTAAAAAATGCTTCAGACTCAAGTAGGCTTTATAAAGGGTTAGGCATGAGTCTAAGAAAACCTGCATTAAAGCTTAGACCTTTTATATCCATTACAGGCACAGGTTCATTTAATTAAAATCTAACTCAACTTATTTCCATACCCACTAAATCCTACACTAATTAGTCGAACTCTTAAGGTCAGTATATTTTTTTTTTTTAAGGGGCAATTATATGTAACTCCCGAGGCCACCTCCCAGATACGGCCAAAGTCTCACTGTCAAGTACGGGAAAGACGAGGGATAAAAGTTCACATGTGATAACACGTGCTCCTCTATTTTAGATATTTATCTTAATAGTTATCTTGGTTTGGAGAGATTAACTCGATCTAGGTGCGTTTTTCAACAACACGTGGTTGAAAAACATTTTAAATTCAATACAAACGTAACTCCCGATGCCGCCTCGTATTACTTATCTCCACATGTTTATAAAATTTTGGATAGCTACCGTTTCTCTAAAATTAGGATCAATATAAAACAGATGCGCACGTGATATCACATGTGAACTTATTGTCTAGTTTCTTTATCCCTCGTCTTTCCCGTACTATTTGACAGCGAGGCTGAGCATTGGGAGTTACGTTTGTTGCCATGTTGGGGCGGGCACACGTGATTACGTATACCAACGAAAGAGGAACATGATTTCACCAAATGAACGTAGAAAATATGAATTAAAAAAGAGTACGCAAACATTTTGGTTCAAAGAAATGAAGAGACCTACTTTATCGGTGGCAGAATTAGGATTTATGCAGATAAACCGATAACTTGCAATACTTTGTTAGTTACTTCTTTTAACATAAACCAATATATAAGTAACATAATGTAGTCAGTAAAGAAATATTTATGGTAAATTTGCACT
This sequence comes from Acacia confusa, assembly GCA_037074495.1. NCBI lineage: Eukaryota > Viridiplantae > Streptophyta > Magnoliopsida > Fabales > Fabaceae > Acacia > Acacia confusa. The sequence goes on along the minus strand of CM073504.1, from coordinate 4,488,635 downwards.
TCAAGCTTTTTCTTTTTTGAAGTGATACTTTTAGTAACATTAAATGGTAAGTTATAATTAAAAATTTACACTTTGTAATATAAAATATTTTAGTAACATAACGTGGTAAACTACTACTATAAATGACACTTTGTAGTATAGAGTTGTAACTTTCATAATATAAAAGAGTAAATTACGAATAATTTATTTTTTTTTTTAAATGTGCAATATGAATATATAAATATAAAAAAATAACTTCTGAAAAAATAGATTTTTTTTTTTAAAAATCTATGAAACTCTTACCAATTATAAAACTCTAGATTATTGGTTCAAAGTGACAGCATCGCATCATATATTGCCACGTGGGGCCCGACACGTGATAGCAAATACCACGCCACAAAAGGAACGTGCACAATGTTAATTTTGAAAGAGTATGTCAGAGGAACCACACCACATCTTTTTCATCCAGTATAATAATGTTATTGCTATCAATAACGATAACATTTGTTGTTCCTATAAATATAGCAATGACCGGTTGGAGCAAAGCAAAGCACAAGAGTAAGGTTCACTAAGAAGGAGTAGAAGTGAATAGAGAGAAGAGTGAAAATGTCATTGCCAAGGTTTGTGGTGCTCAAATCAAACTACAACAACAAATACTTACGTTATATACAGGAAGATGTGCAGGTGCATGGGTTTCTCCAATTCTCTGGAGAGGAGGTTGTGAGCCCATATGCAAAGTTTGAAGTGGAGATGGCAAAGAGTGGGCATGGACTAGTGCACATAAGATGCTGTTACAATAACAAATACTGGGTGAGATGGTCACAGAACCATTGGTGGATTGTTGCGGGAGCTGATGAACCCGAGGAAGACCAATCCAAATGGTCATGTACATTGTTCAAGCCAATCTATGTTGATGCTGCTGCTAAAACAGTTCGATTTTTGCACGTCCAACTTGGACACTATGCATGCTTATGGAGGACCGCTGAACCCTTTGCTTCCTGCTTATTTGCAGGATCAAAAAATCCTGACAAAGATTCGTGCGATGTTTGCACAATCATCGATTGGGAATCACTATTGATAATGCCTAAACATGTTGCATTCAAGGGCGACAATGGCCAATATCTCAGTGCCCGCTGGATCGAGGGACACCAATATCTGCAATTTGCATCAAATGATGTAGGTGATCCAACAGTTGGGAACGAGATCTTCACCACTTATGACGGAAGCATCCGCGTGAAGTCCGATCACTTCGGTAAATTCTGGAGGCGTAGCCCCAATTGGATATGGGCCGACTCAGATGATACCACCAACAACAACTCTGACACGTTGTTTTGGCCAATTAAAGTTGACAACAATGTCGTTGCTCTTCGTAACTTAGGCAACAATAATTTCTGCAAGAGACTCACCACCGAGGGTAAAACAAGTTGTCTTAATGCTGGAGTTTCCACCATTTCTAGGGAGGCCCGAATAGAGGTGGAAGAGCTTGTTATTTCAAGGCAAATCTATAATGTCAATTTTCGTCTCTTGGATGCCAGGATTTACAGCCAGAGAGTCCTCACAATGGCCACCGGAGTTGCCATTAACAGGACCCAAGAACCCAATAATGCAGAAGTTAAGCTCTCTTATACAGAGACTAAGAGCAGTACTTGGAATGCCAGTGTTTCATTGAAGCTGGGTGTCAAAACTACCCTCCAAACCGGGGTTCCATTCATAGCAAAAGGAGAAATTGAAATTTCAACTGAATTTAGTGGAGCATACCAGTGGGGAGAAACTAAGACATCATCAACTGTAGTGGAGACTGTGTACAAAGTTACCGTGCCACCAATGACGATGGTGACAGTGAGTCTGCTAGCAACAACGGGTTCATGTGACGTTCCCTTCTCATACAGCCAGCGTGATACTCTTACTAATGGGCAACAAGATACCTATAACATGGATGACGGCATTTATACTGGCATTAATTCTTTCAACTTCAAGTATGAGACCAAACAAGAAAATTTATGATGTAGTCAATTAAAATGTCATGAATGTTTGTGGGTACCATCTCTAGAAACCCTCACGAGACTCCACTCGTCCACTAGGGCTACCTAGGGGTTTAAAAGGCTTGTTGCATGTGCTAAATGCAATCGCGTTCCCTGCGAAAGTGGCATTTTTATTTTTGTTTGTAATTTAGAACAATAATGTGTGTTGTAGTAGCCTTTACTCTTTACTTGGAGACTTCATATTTTGGTTCTAATATATCACTACCTGCATAGGCGCATAGCGTCATACTGCTAAATGATAGCTCTGTATGTTGGAGTTCATCTTGACATGTTGATCAATAACCTAGTTGCCTTTTTGGTGATTCATGAAGTTATGGGTAGTTTGTTCACTGTTTGAATTATTTGGTTGAATGTTGGCGATTGTGTTTATGTGAAAGTGGCTTCCTATGATTATTATTATTTTTTTCAAATAGAAAAAGTTTAGGTGGGGGTAGATATCGAAATCCCAGCAGGATTAGGGCACGCCTCCAAACTTACAGAGGTACTTACAGATCACCCATAAATGAGACATTCATATCAACCAACGAGTATCAACCTGTAACATCCCAAATTTCTGGGATTCGAATATTGGAATATTGTATGAGAAACTTGACTAAGAAATTTGGCCTAAATAATTATAGTATTAACTATTGGAAATTAGGGTTTATTTTCTCTTGATTTATTTTGAGAAAAAAATAAATTCAGGAAAAATTGGTAAGTGATAATTGTAGGCCTAAATATTATGGTAATTATTTCCATGATTGCAATTAAGTTTAATTGCAAATAAATTAGTGTTATACCATAAAAAGGAATATTAATAAGCTAATTAATTAAGAAAAATGAATGAAAGAATGGAATCAGCAAAAACCAAACAGATCCAATTGGTGGCCATATATGTAAGCCCAAATACCTATATTTCCCACAATGGATCAGCCCAAGACGTGAAGAAGCCCATGTGATCAAAACTCAAATTATTCATTATCATATAACAAGCAAAACAGAAACTCAGTTTTGTCGAGCCACCGAAACGCAAAGAACCAGAAGCAAATCACCTTCAGCCCATAAACACTTGCTACTCAGTATCTACTATATGTTAACCAGACAAAACCGAAATCACTTTCCCTGCTCGTCTATCGAGGAGCAGGGAGCGCTCGTCCCATTTTGAGATCTGGACCGTCTATTTTTATTTTTATAAAATTTGTTTTTAAGATTTTATCAGGATTTTTCTCATTATCAATAAGTACCCTGAAATATTTTTTTAGTACCAGCCAGTAACCTAAAATAATTTTTTATTTTTATAACATTTGTTTTTAAAATTTTATTAGGATTTTTTCTAGTACCAGTAAGTATCCTGAAATATCTTTTTAGTACTAGTCAGTAGCCTAAAATAATGTTTTAAGATTCTAAAAATTATTTTCAAGAATATAAAATATTTTCTAGTATTAGTCAGTATCCTGAAATATTTTTTTAGTCTCAGTCTGTACCCTAGAATTTTTTTTCCACCAGTACCAGTCAGTACCCTGAAGTATCTTTATAGTCTCAGTCAGTCCCCTGAAAAATTTTATCAAGATGATAAAATTTTTCAGGGAACTGATTGAGACTAAAAAGATACTTGAGGATACTGAATAGTACTAAAAAAAAAAATCAACATAAAATTTAAAAACAAATTTTATATAGAAAAAATGGACGCTCCAGATTTTATAGGGAGATCTGGACCACCCAGATCACCCCACCGCTCGTTCCAAGGGGGACGAGTGCCCCCTACTTGTCCTATCGACGAGCCGGGAAAGTGGTTCCGACAAAACCGAAGGAGCAGACACGCCGTAACAGCAGAAAGTTGGAACCGAAAATAAGCAAGCAAGACACATTAAACACGCCATTCTGATCCAACTTTCGGCCTTCTTCCACTGTACACGCAAGGTCGTTGACCTTTCTCTCAATGCACAAAACACAGGAGGATCAGAGGGAACCATACTTTTCGAGCCTTGTGCTTGATAACCGTTGGGCAAGCTCTTGGACCGTTAAGCCTCGTCTGAACGTTGAGTTATATAAGGGTCTCTCGTTTTAGTTCCATCGTGAGAGCTTGAGAGAATGCTACTATAAGAGAGAGAAATAGAGAGAGAAGGAGAGTGTGGGAGTGTCATTTGAAGCTTAGCGTTTTCTCTGTTTTTCATCGGTGAAACAGAGGAGGAAAGAATCAGCAAACTACCTTCATCATCCAAGCTTGATCTTCAAAGGTTAGTTCAAGCTTTTCTTCCCCCTAGTTTTAGCAGCATTTCTATCGGTAGTTTTAGATATTAAACCAAAGGAAATCTAAGGAAATTGGCATTGAAAAAGAAGCTGGAACTGAATCTTAAAACTAAACTATATATGAATAAAGCTTGCTATCATCGGGTCTCTTTGTTTTCATAGTATAAGTGAAACTGAACCAAAAATAATAAGGGTGCTGGATCTGTGTGTCTTTTGCCGTCTTGTTTTTTTTTTTTTTTTATATATCATCTGTTGCTTCATACCTATACCTATATATATGTGCGCGCGCGCGCGCTTAAGCGTAATCTTGTGCAATCTTGTGAAAAAGAAAGAAAACAAAACGCTGGAAGGATGAAAGACGCTGAACATATATTAAAGACGTGTCTGTGTGTGAGTGGTTCTGCATGAGTGAATATCTATATGTGTAAGCGTTTTGCTGTCATCTTAGTGTGTGTGTGTGTGTGTCTGCATATGTATTAGAAAGAAAAGAAAGAAGAAGACGTTGGTTTGCAGTAGAAAGAAGATTTTTTTGCTGTCATATGAGGAAGTTTACTGTCATAAGTAGAAGGAAAAGAAAGAAATAGGTATATATATATGCATCTGTGTGTATGCCGTGAATGAGAAAGAGAAAAACTTTTGAAAACAAGTTAAGTCATATATATTGTGGTACGTGTTTTCTGTGTGAAAAAGATATATATATATATATATATATATATATATATATAGCGTGCATATAAAGGAGAAAAAAAGGGGATAATTGTTTGCAGATTATACTTATATAAATACCCACAGTTGCTGCATGAGAAGAAGAAAAAAAAACAAATAGTTACCTTATATATATAAGATATTGCCTTTGAATATATATATAAAAGCAATTTCACTCTTGGGTATTTTTATATGATACTACCCATTCATGAGTTTTTATCTCAACAACTCATCATTAAGCATGTTGTTTGACTTGATGATTCTTTACACACACACGCACACAAGTCACATTTTTAATTAGTGTCAATATTTAACTCATATATGGTGAAACATGTTTGCCATAGAAGTGGTATTATAAGCTCTTAATTTAAAGTATTAAGATAATATCTGGAGTTTAAAATAATTATAGTAAAATAATAAAATAATGATGATGATGATGATGATGATGTCATTATTAGGAGAGGAAGTAAGTAATAAAATAGTTAAATAAATAATAATAGGTAATATTATTATTTAGAGTATTATTATTTGGGAAGGAATGATAATAATAAATAATAAATGAGGAGTTGTTGTTGTTATTATTATTATTATTAGGGTTAAGGATGATAATAATGATGATGATGATGATGATGATGATTATAATAATAATAAAATTGTTATTGTTAGGGAAATTTAAGGGATTAATAATTATTATTAATCCTCTAAACTAATTCGCGTAATTAGTTTATTTGCGATTCGAATAAGTGACTAACAATGATAATAAACATTTTTAGGTAGACATTGACAATTTTTCTAATCCCAACAACTTCAGTACAGAGATAAGGAAACAAGGTTGAGGTGAGTAACCCTAATCTTATAAGCATGTGTGTAAGTGTTATGTATTAAATAGCTGATCATGTATGCTGGTTGATTTACTTGTGATATATGTTTTCCTAGCCATGGATTGAGGTTTTGATCTCATGGAACTGCGTGTCCTAGACAAGGGCTGCGGTCCTTGGATGTTAACTGCAGTTACGGTTCTTGTAAATGCTTCCATGCTTTAACATGTGGTATTATGTCATTTATACTTTCATACATGTGCATGAGATTAACTGTTACCCTAGGGTCCATTCACTTAGACTCCAAACCACGTGAAAGATACAGGCACTAGTTTGGGATCAAAGGGCAAGAAGCAGCTGTAAGGGATACAGCAGTTGGAATCTTTTGGAAAATTAGGGTTAATTGTACTGTACTTAACGTTTATCATACGCTTATTTTTGGATTACTGTAATTAACATCCAACTATCGGATGAATTCGAATTGCGAAAAATTAGTACGTATTTTCAAACTATATTAATTTCAAAAACTTTTATTCTGCAAAATTAAGTCATCAAAATCTTCTCGATGCCTGTATTCCGCGTTAACTCTGATGAATAACAGCTCCAAAAGACGGTCGTCACACAACCTGCACGCCTTAATTAATTATGTTAGTGCTGGTTAGCAAGTTCTTGTGATTTCTTTTGCTTCCTTTAGAGTTAATGCCAGGCCCAACTCAATCAGACAATTAATAAAATACAGCCTATGAATAATTAATTGCATAAACAAAATCAATTATCAAGCTTAACAATCTTAGCCCACAAATTAAACTATATCATTGGCCTAGGTTGGTCTTCCACTTATTCCTTCATACATTATATTCCATAAACTCTTATCTCTGTGTGTCTATATATATATATATATATATATATATATATATATATATATATATATATGATATGCAAAAATAATTAATAACATTAACAGATGAAACCATGTAATTTATGAAATAATATTTTAAAAATAATAAAATTTGTTTATGTTTTTTTTTCTAAAATAGATAAAATACTACTTAATAAAAAAAATTCATTTAACCCGCATGTCTTGTACTTTAGTGTCCAAAACGATCATGTGCAAAAGCATTAATAATTTCTCATTCAATTATTAACAGAACCCTTACTATAATACCTTAATTTTCATAATACATGTAAACATTGTATTTTTGGTAAATAGATTAGCAAAATACAAAAGTGAATAAGTGTCTCAAAGAATTATAATCTATTGATTATATTTTCTTCTAGATTTCACTTTGAAATTAACTAACCAAAGGTTAATTATGAGACATTAATTAAGGGCATAAATTAAGGCCATTATTTCGGAAAGAATGAGGCCATTAAGGGGTTTATTTAATTGCCAAGGAATAAGAGTGGAATTAAGCCTAAGCCTTCCTATAATTAAAGTAACCAATGGCAATGATAATTAAGAAGCCTTTAAGCACTTGATTAGGATGTTAATTAAACTTTGCTAATCACTTTGAAAAGTCAACAATTGCAACTACATCCAAGTGCTAGGATTTGTGCACATGGAAAGCCATCCTATGGTCCAAATTAATCACCTAAATTAGATTAATCATCTTGTAATTAATTGAACCAATGGGAGAATTGAAGAAACCATATGTTGACACTTGGAAAACCAATCAATGGCCATGAAAGAAGTGAAAAGCGTCCAGTCATGGTGTAGGGTGGATATGAAGCTCCTCATTGAGCAAGTTGGATCTAATGATTGAAAAGAAAGAAGCCAAGTTGGAACTCTATTAGAATTACCCTTTATGCCATTGAACAAGTAAGTGTAATTCCCCCTAAACAATAAAATATGTTGACATGAGGGGGAACATATTTACTAGTTATATCATCTGCAATTGCCTGGATCTCAAGACATTCTTCGAACCAATCATAGACTTTATTGAGATAGGTAAACCAAGGAGACTCCCCCTCTGAGAACCGTATAAGAGAATTTCATCTCGTACGACTCAAACAGAAATACCCAAATACTGGTTCTAACGGATATGTGTAATAGAAAGTTTACAACTTCTTCATTTCTCTTCACACCAAATCATACAAGTAGATGATTTCTAAGAGGTGAGAGTGAGGGAGAATCTTTGAGCAAGGAGGAGGAAGGTGCAAGAACTTCAAGAGGTAAGTTCTTGATCTAAAGCTTTTAGTTTTTGGTAAAATTGTAGTTTAATCTAGGAAATTGTAAAGTAGAGTTATTTACATGTTTTTAAGGTCTTTAATAGGTTTAAAACGAAAATTAGAGTGAAAAACATGTTAGGAAATAATTGTTGAGAACTATGGAACAAGATTGTGAAAATTTCTAGAAAACTGGGCTGTTAAGTCAGTCACATTGAAGCTAGTATTTTATGTATCAAATGAGCTTTAAAAACCATGAAATTTTACAGTTATAAGGTAAACATGTAAGACTTTCCAAATATATAGAATATAAAGCATTTTGAGTTCAGTACAAGGAGAAACAAATTGTTGAAGTCAGGTCACGTTTTTGAAATTAAATCTGGGCAGCAATGGAAAAAGATTAAAATGGAAATTATTATTGATGTTCTAGTTTCTGGGAATATTTTTACTTGAAAATAGACATGTCAAGGGTCATGAGGAATTTTATGGAACCTCATTTCGATTTTTGTAGAATTAATTATGATTTTTCAAAGATAGTGAAAAATCTGCCCAGAAAACCCAGCAATGTGTTTTAAAGGAAAAAAGCAAGGGGATAAATGGAAGAACAAATTCTTTAAGGGTGAAAAGGTCAAAGGAGGTAAAAATAACCCTTAGGATATTATTTCAAGTGATATGGTATTAATTGTAATATCATACAAAATATGAAAAAGGAAATAATCCGACAGTAACGTTATAGGATACCCGAAAAGGCCGGGGTCGGATTCAAAGGACGGGCGTATTGGTAACTACGCGGTGAAAGGTACATTCACGTACTGGTAACTTTAATTCTGATGTGTCTTGTATCATTATCTATGATTGTTTAATTTATGTTAAGTTCGGGACAAGACGAGGTCTTTGGTCATACACTGTGGCTAAGACTCTGTCTTAGTTCACATATTTCTTTACATTTAGGGTAGTTGTGGTTTTCAACTTGACGCGGGTTATAGTCATGATAACACCGTTTGTATGTTTTCCTAAACCTGAGGACACGTGGGTATCGTGGCACTGGTTATGTGCAAACATGGTCATTCATGCATGTGATGTGTGCTATATATGATGGTTTTGACATGCATTTACTTTGTGCTATGTATTGTTTACTGAATGTATTGAATATCTGTCTCATATATATTACTTGAACATGAGGTTAACTGTTCCCTAAAATTCAATGAGTATTGAATCTCAGCCTTGCTTAAAGATTCAGGGAAGGAAATCTGGACTTGAGAAGGCGAAGTGGACAGAGTCGTGAAGAGGCACCAGTCGAAGACGAGGGTCTGTATAAAGTTATTAAGACCTAGTTTTTCTGGTATGAATCTAATAAAATTATTTAAAACCAATTGGTACTTAAACTAAGAAAGAGTTTGTCGGTGGGTTGTCATAAGTTTTTGTGAAAGACGGGGAGATTCTCATTGGACTAAACATCAATCTGGCTAATATGTTTGATTAACTGCATTGGGTTCTAAGCCATAGGCCTAGTTTAAGACTTGGTTTACCAAAGAGTTGTATTTGAATCTCTGTATATTGTATAACATAAATATCCCCTTGGGATATTTAATTTACCAGCTCATGCCTAAGCATTTTATATCAGTTACTCATCATCCAAACATTAATGCATTCTCTCCATTCCGCTTTATTATGATATATACACCGTCAACACTGTTGATATTCCTGATACTATGTGTCACCGGACACAATAAGTAAAATGGAATTTGGGGTGTTACTTACAATGGAGAATATTGTAATTTTAACTTTTTGCATGATAGAAGGAGAAGTTGTTTAGGTGTCAAATTCTAATGAACTGTCCAGTTGATGATAATAAATCCAAAAAAAAAGATTCAATCAACAAAATGTATCCCTCTAAACCTTGTGGCTTAACAACTATTGGTCCATAGTGTCATCATCCCATTTGGCAATTTGATCACAATGTAATGGTCATTAGATTGTGTAATGCCCCTATTTTCTAAGTCTATTTTCTAATTATGTGTATTTATCAGAGTGAAGACGTTAACAGATCAGAGTGAGTCACAACAGAGAGCATGTTTCACGTTTGGATGAATGGGTGACTGATATCATATGCCCAGACATGTGCTGGTTAATTAAAATTCCCGAAGGAATAAAAGCGTGATACAACAAAAATCCATCACGTTGTTCTCAGTTGACGCGTTAAGTTACAGTGTTCTGAAAGGTTCAACAAAACTTATACATATTCTTATCCAAAATAAAACTCCTTCCGAGTTTTTACAAGTGCCGCTTACCCTTTTTCTCCGGCTCCCGATCCTCCAGATCCTAAAACTAGGGTAAATTTTGAGATTCAATGCCCATTGAATCTTAGGTAATAGTTAACCTTATGCTCAAGTATAAATAGTATATACATGACAGATATTCATTTACATTTCAGCATATAACCATACATAGCACACAACACATGTAATAGTTCATATTTCAACAATATGTAGCACACAACATATGTAATGTTCACCTCTACACAGCAACAACACATATAAGGTTCACCTCTACATAGCACATAGACCATGTCAAGTTCACATCGTTTGCACATAAACCAGTGTCACGCCCCTGGCGTGTCCTCAGCGCTAGAAAAACATCCATACGACATTATGAAGACTGTAACCCTTTTTCAAATTAAAGCTGAATGTATTTAAAATGATGACCTAAGACCCAGTCTTAACCACAGTCCATGACCCAAGACTCAGTCTTATCCATGACTATATGAATCATCTCATCACGTATAAAGCATACAAGACAATATAAGAGTTTGAGTTACAGTACGCGTTTGTACCTTAAATCCGTTGCTAGCGGTACGTTCACCTACCTTTCGGTACTGATTCCAAACCTTCCTGGGTATCCTATAATATCATTACCGCATTAATTCCCTTACAATTAACATCCTAAGAGATGGCTCTGCCACTCATGACCCTTATACCCCTGGTGAAATTGTTAATTCCATTTATATCCTTTTTAATTTATTATTAATTAATAGTAATTAACGCCCTCGATTAGTTAATAATTCCCTTTAACATTACTCATTCCTTTAATAATAATATTTATCATCATCATCATCATGATTGTGAATCCTCAATCCTAATAATACTAATTCCTTATTTATTTTTTTTATTAATAATTTCCCTTTTCTTAATAACCACATTTATTTATTTATTATTAATCAATCCAAATTAATAAAGACCAACCATCATTAAGAACATAATTAAATGTATTAATTTAATGTTTCTCATGGTTTCCTACAATTTTCCATAATGCTAATTATGATTTCCAAATTGTTTAATTCATACTTTAGATTCAGGCTTTATTAAACACAAATACCGCATGTACTAATTTCTAATAAAGAGTTTATTAATACTTAATTAATCATATACTTTTAACGTTTCTCATGGTTTCTTAAAACTTGGATAATTACTAACACTACATAATTTATGCTTCACAATCATTTGAAGTTAAGTCTACTTGTAAAGCAAATGCATTTTGAAATTTATTTCCTACAACAAGGTCACAGAAGCTTAAATATTATCTACTCAAACTAACTCTACTTTTCTTCTTTGACTTTTAGCAAAGTTATTATATATATACATATATGTTTAAACACACACTTACAGCTAGCATATTCTTAGCAACATATATATAAATATAATTAAACCCTCACCCTCCTCCAGTAACGTTTTTGGTTTGCTTTTTATGTAGTAATATATACATTAATGAAACTACACTTGTTCCTTTCCTTCACACAGCACGTTATCATTTTTATGTACATGTATATCTATATCATTTCAACTACACACTCCTTTCCTTTTTGTCTTATATGTATATAACTATGAGCATTATATTTTCTGGTCTAAACTTACGGCATAACACAGCACCCACGTTTTCAGTTTTGTTTTCAGTTCATTTTTTGGATTCAGTTTCAGCCTTTTTTTCCTATCTTATCTAAGCATCTTATATCTATATGGTTTCCCTCCCAATCTAGGATCAAAAGGAACCGATGACGGCAAGTATTTGACAGCAAAATATTTCTATGATCATGAATCCATGCATGACGTACAGCAAAGAACACCAAATTTTCAGCGAGTTTTTCTTTCCTTTTCTTTTCAGTTTCAGTTTCCAGATTCAGTTTCAACACTATGTTCTGGTTTAGCTTTCGGTTTCAGCTGGAAATGATAAACCTTTGAGGAAGGTAAGCTCCATGACTTACCTTAGTTTTGAAGCTTGAAAGATTGAGTTATCTTGCTGCCATGCTCCTCTGTTTTCCCGACAAAGAACAGAGATCAATGAGAGTTTTCAGCTTCCTCTCCTACCTCTCTTCAAACTCTCACTCTCGGTTTCTCCCTCTCTTCCACCTCTCTCTCTACGTTTTACTTTCTTTTTTTTTCTGTTAGCTCTCTCTCTCTCTGTGGCCGAAAGCTGAATGAAGGAACGTGGAACTGCCTCACGTTTAAATACAAGCTCAACATCCAGACAATGAGCAACGGCCAGACACAAAATCCTCCGGTTAAAGGACACAAGGCTCGAGACCGTATGGCTGTTCTCTGATTCCTCAGCCTTTCCTTCTGGTTTCGTGATCTGCTTTGCCTTAGAAAACGCTGAACCTGATTTAGTTGGCGTGTTTTGCTTCCTGTTTTCGGTTTTGACTGGTTTAGACGAGCTGATTGGATCTTAGCTGATGTATATTTTGTGTTTCGGGTACATGGCTGGAGGTGGGTTGGAGATCAATGGGCTGTAGCAAAAAAAATGGGCATCTGTTCTTCATTCGCGTCTGATCTGGGTGGAGGGAGAATAACTCATTTATGTAATCTCATTTGCTGCTATGAGTTGGGTCTGATTGTGCGTTGAAGAGAGAATGAGATTTTTCAAATAATTTGCTGCACAATGGGCTAAATTGAAGTTGGGTTTTCTCCATTATGGGCACGTTTCGGCTTCTTTTTCTTTTTTCTTTTTTAAACAATACCCTATTTTATTTAATTAGCTTATTTATTCATTTTCTCAAAATAATTTATGGAAAATACACTTTTATTTCCCACAATTATTTTTCAACTAAACCTCATAATTAAATTCCAAACTCCCAAATTTAGGATATTACAGATTGCATGTCATACATGGCACCATATGTAAGATTTAATATCGAGCAAAGATGGTCAACCTTCTAATGGGCTTGTTGGGGTTAGCAGTAGGAGCAGTGACTTATTTTCTATCTGACTTTTTTAGAAGCTCAATAAAAAAAAGTCAGGTTGCAAATATGATTTGTCTTTAGATTGATGGTGGTAGAAGTGACGAAACCTACGTCAAAAAGTTGAGAGCTTTTTGAAAAAAACTTCATGGGTAGCTTTTTCCTTGACTGACTTTTAGGAGCTTTTTTCAAAAAAGCCCAATTAAAGCTTAAACCTAAACACTCCACTAATAACTTTTTTAAAAAAACTATTGATCCAAACGTTGGTTAACGTGTACTCCAAACAGGCCCAATATCCTAATGGTAAAAAAGGCGGGATTCCACATAGTCCCATTTAGTATACAAATAGTTCCAAGACAATAGTCTATTCCCTCGTGCACCACTTTTTTTTCCCCCTGAGGTTAGAACATAGCTAGATAAATGACCTTATTGGATGATCTATTCGGTCATAGTGATTAATGCCGCATAATGGCCTTTCATCATTTGCATCAACGGGTGCAACATAAGTACTTTTTAAGCTATATTGATCAAGATAACAACACAAATTAAAGTTGAAAAACTCAAAAAAAATAATAATATAGAACAATATAGAAATCATAATTGTCATTTGAAATGTCATCTTCAACGGTCATTTCCTTCATTCAAGTCCATTGCAACAAAAACAACTGGTGTATCTTTCTTGAAGGTCATCTCAAATTTCTAGGTCATTCCTCCTATAAGGATGCATTACCAAATAACTTACAATGCAGTGCTGTCAGCTTTTACGATTTTGTTTTTTTGAAAAAAAAAAAATCTATACAGTACATTTATACCTTGTTGTTGCATATATACCACTGGTAGTCTTTTATTTACCATCATCTACTGCAGGGTTACACTGCTTTGGTTATCATGTGTCATCATGACATGATTCGATTCGAAGGCTTTGTGGTGTCATCGTCCTAGCTTTTTGCTTTGTTTTGAGAAGGTTTTTCAGTAGAATGTGGCCCTAATATTATTAACCCAGATTTGATGATAGTCATCGAACCCTTTCACTAAAGTGGAGATTGTTAGTGACATCATTAACACACTGGAGATGATTTTTCAGCCACTTCTTTTGGTAGCTGCAAATACACCTCATGCAACAACCCTCATAAGTAATAGAGTTTTTTTTTTTTTCAATTGTGATTTGTTTTTCATTATTGATAGTATATATCATACATTTCATTTTCTCCTAAATCATTTTACTATTGCAGATGTGGTAGGACTTATGACTGCAGTTTATGGCCCAAGCGGTATGTTTTAGACAATGGAGAGACCTTGTACCAATTCAACTTCGAGATAACAGATGAATGGTTTGAGGTGAAATTGACCTTTATATATATGCACTTACTTAGTTTAAGTTTTTTTAAAAAAAAAAATTATTATGTCATGTTATTTTAGTGGGAATCCATTCCAATGTTGTTTTAGGGGAACACCACTATTTTGGGCTTTGATAAGCTACATTAAGGTGTTAGACAAAGACGACGTGGTTGTTGCATTAGTCTGTGTTAAAATGGAAGGATACGTGGTTAGTTATCTTTTATCTTTTATATCAGCCATATCTATTGAATACATGGTGAATGACACGTTTTGCTATATATTGTAGATGAAGATCTTCTCTTTGTCAGCCACTATCACATGTCTTAAGCGATTTTCAACTACAATCACAATGTTGTTGATTTCCGTGTTAAACTAAATCGTATATGTGCTGCTCAGCTTAACGATGGCAATGATTCTCCAAAAACTTAACATCAACTATTCAATGTCCCAGTCAGCCGTGGTTTGGATGATTTGTAAGTCTACCAGTCAGTGGCATTATATTTCAGTTTTAAGAACCTCTTTCATTTATGTTGCAATCTTCAAACTTTTTTTGTTATTTTGAATTTTAATGACAATTCAAGAATCGTTCTACGTGCTCATTTTGATATATCAAAAAGTACGGTCGATCAATGTCGTTTGCATGAATAATATACGTAATATTTAAATTCAGAACCTTTCGTTTACTCTTCAGTTTCCATGCATATAAATTCAGAACCTTTCGTTTGCTCTTCAGTTTCCATGCATATAAATTCAGAACCTTTCGTTTGCTCTTCAGTTTCCATGCATAATATACTCAATAGTTATTCGATCGTTTAAACATAAAAAAGAGTCTTCGGATAAACAGTGTAAGGTAATGTATGTCAATTAATTTGGCGGCTCCTGAGTTATATTTTCCTTTCCAGCGTAAAGGCACACCACTTCATATGCATTTTTAAACTGTTAAACTTCCGTTAATGATTAAGGAAGACCAAATTAATTTCTTAAAACGTTTATTGTACTTCGGTTAAACGTAAAATGTAATGTGCATTCATTCATGAAATATCAAATTTACCGAAGAGAACGTCTCCTGGATATAGACTCTTTTTCACCACATGTGCAACCAATTAATGTCTTTTCACCAACTCATTTCATGGTTTCAGTATATGTTAACATCTTCTCACCATAAAGTAAATTATCTGAAACTCCACTGATACTTTTACCATCCCGATATGTCGATAAACATGAAAACCAATTTGCAAATTAAAGCTTAGGTCAAGGATCATCTGAAATGATCTTAATGGTTAAAGTTGATCGAATCATACAAAGATATGTAGAACATCGTTGCAACAGTGCCCCATGCTGGAACTTGAGTCTGTAGATGTTATTTTATTTGATAACACGGTGAGGGTTTTAAGTATGTTTGTAATCATTTGAAATCATGTATACATTGTTCACGTCTGATGGTTTTCATGTTACTCCCTTTATCACCCAAAAAGATACACACATAATGGTCAGAATTATGTCTGTTGATGTCATGGACAGATTCTGCTGGAAGTTAACTGAAGGCACCTGATATGAGATTTCAAGGTGGTGAAGGCGTCCGTAAGTCTCTGCACATTGTAATAACACAATATTCAACAATAGCTCCTGTGTTCAACGATTTAATTCCAAATGTTGTTTTATCGTTAATATCGTGGACGATAGCAACTGGTGGGGGGTTCCAGGTAACAAGTTGCTCGTATGTAAAGTTTTCATTTTTTTTTTATTCATTCCCTTGTCGGTTTTTCAATATCTAAATATTGGCAAGCATTATTATATGATTTTATTATTTTTGACGACGTTTCAGATGTATGTGGCATTCTTTGTTCTTACCATCGACCATCTAATTACAAGTGTGTGGAGATTTACTCCATGACATTGATTTTGAACTTGGAAGATAAACAGTCTCCGTAGTCTTCATAGATTAAAATATATCTTCGCATAAAATTTTGTTGACTACAGTTAAATATCGTTTTCACATCCATTAAATTGCAGGAAGAAGTTTCAGATAAGATGTACCTGGCATGCGATGCTCTCAAAAGTACAGTTCCTCTGTTGGAGAATGTAAAAGACCGCTCTAGAGTGTTTGTTGTTGTTCAATATGCCCAAATTAGTCGAGAAATTGAAAGAGGTTATATAATGACTTTTATCTTTATCATATTAAGTAATATAATATGGGACCATGCATTCAGTAAATTCCCGCGTACGATAACACTTTCCCCGAATAAAACAATCTCACGCATTTACTTCTCGACTAAATAAAGATTACAGCTGTGTACATATATTTGCTTGAAATTAAACAAAACCCTCCAGCAACAGACTCACAACTGAAATTGCTTTCCCGCCAAAACTTGACTATATATACATTTGATGAAGTATCATCCAGCAACATCTCATTCTTTTGTGTCAGATGTAATTGTGATCAAACCTTATTGCCACATCTTCGTTGTTTTAAAATTATATCAGTAACCAATAATGCTGTTAAATTCTATTTTTTTTTTCATATACATTTTTTATGTTTAACACCATACTAACATGTATACGTCAGCAGATGAACAATATATATCCTATTTTATGATGTCAACGATAGCAAGGACACTTGGTCAGTACATTCAAAAGTGCTGTGAAAGAGGATGGTAAGAATGAAGGTGGTTCCTTATGTGGTATAGAAGATAGGAATGATATTGGTTGATGAAGAGGTAAATGTGTATTAAGTTAAAAATATCAGGGGAAGTATTGCACTTGTGTTTGCTATCCTGTGTGAATGTATTTAAACGCCACTTTAATCCATAACTTTTTTTTTCCCCATTTTAATCCACTTTGTTGTTCATGTCTTGTTTGTTAGTTGGCCGTTGAGAGACTAGATCAGTGGCCTTGGCTTACTGGAAGGGACTCGAGGTTAGACTTCTGTTGAATAGTGTGTGTTAGGTGAGGTGAGTTTGTGTAAGACTCGATCTAAATTATAAGCTACAAGAATAGGTCTATCTCACATAGCCAATAGTACACCTGGGTTAGTTTGACACTCTAAATTGAAAAATTGCCATAGGAATATGGGAGAAGTAGATCAAGGAGTGTACTTACAAGATGCGGATGCTTTTGTATAGAGTATTGGTGGGTTAACTGAATAACGTTGCGATAGTGTAGTATTGTGGAATCTATGTAGCAAAATGATGTAACATTAATGCGTCACATGTAAACTGGAGGATTGATGTGACTTAGGATGAAATATGAGCTCTACCTATTTTTAATGTGATATCTCTCAACTAAACTTTCGATCACTTGTTATTTTTATTTGTTAGTAGTAATAGACAAACAAACAGCAAACTGTTTTCCCATTACACAATTTTCACAAGGAAATTGGCTACATAATTGGTATTAACAGTCTCTGGGACGATAACTTTATTTACTCTTTAATACTTGTTCGACTCATTCACTTGCAACATGAGGATTTTGACCAACATGTGCCCATATTTGTTAGGGATGTGGATTTTTCATCTCTCATATTTCTAATCCAAATTCAACTAAAACCTTTTTGCCCTATAAAATAGAGTATAAGTGTGTGTGTATAAATTCAAAAGTTTGTTTGTGAGAAGAAACCATTTTTGACAGTCACAATGTGTAAGTGAATCATTAAATGATAGATGTAAAAATTATATATAATTTTAAATGTAATAAAAATCTATCATTGAATCCCAACGACAAAAAGTTGATTAATGGTAAGCATTAAATGAAGAGTAAATGGAATGGGAGGTCAATCGAAATACCCATTTTCCATTAGTTAAGGTGGAAAGTAGATTCACCCCTAAGAGGGGAAACAGATGTTCAAATCCCGGAAAGCGCAATTCGGAGATACCCCTTTATGCTCTAAGTCTCCAGAGGAAAACTCTTAATAATATATATAAAAAGAAGCAGAAGGAAATTAACATGATTATATAGTTGAGGGGTAGATAGCTTGCCAACGTTGGCGACACCAAAAAAAAAAAGGTTAAAGTATACTTTTAATTATTTAAGTTTACATAAGGTATACTTTTAGTCTCTTAACTTTATAAAGTATACTTTTAGTCCTATAATTCTAACACCGTTAATTTTTATAACGAAAAACGCAAATTCAAGTGATAATGGTGTAAACTTAAGAGATGACTGTGTAATTAAATGCTATTAAACTTAAATTTAAAATATGTGTAAATTGAAGAATAAATATAATTTTCTTAATTAAATGCTATTAGTCATCACTTAAATTCGCCACGACAGCATTTTACATTATATTAGTAATATTAACAGTGTTAGAATTATAGGATGAAATGTATACTTTATATAGTTAAGGGACTAAAAGTATGCCCTAAGTAAAACTTAATGGATTAAAAGTATATTTTAGTTTTTTAAAAAAAAAATCACAAACGATGAATTATTCTGATTCAACTTTATCCAATTGAGTTTACATGCGCTCTTCAAAAAATTTAGAGAAAATTACACTAGGGTCTTAAGGATCAGAATTAATTACAAAAATGTCTTAAACCATAATCCCATTACAAAAAAATCCTGAAAAAGTCTCTAGGACTTTTTGGTAATTAATTACCTAAGATGATAGGATCCTTTAACAACTGGAAATGCTATGTTAATAACAAAAATTCTCAATTGTTGATATGACATTTCAAGTTGTTAATACGGTTTTTCAAGTTGTGATAATTTTTATTGTTAACATAGCATTTTCAGTTGTTAATATAGCATTTTCAGTTGTTAAAAACTTTTGTCATCTTGACAATTAATTACAAAAAAGTCCCAAGAGACTCTTCTGAAATGAGATTTTGGTTTGAGACTTTTTTATAATTTTTTTGGCTCATTAGGACTTCAATGTAATTTTCCCAAAAATTTAAAATTCTCTTCTATAATTCACAAATTTGAACGAAAAACTTATGAGACATTACAGTTCTATCGCATTTTACAATTAAAAAAAAAAAATCTTCACTCAAGCTTTTCAAATTAAAACCTGCTCCGTGTTTTTTTTTTTTTTTTTTGGAAAACAACTTATTTTCATTTATATTTGGTATAATTTCTAAATATGCGCTTCCCACTGACCGATCCCAATATATAAATATATAGACAATTAATATAGTACACATGGTTTTGAACTATATATATATATATATATATATATATATATATATATATATAATTCCTCTAGTCTTTATTATAAGGCACAAACTACTATTTCTCACAAACTAAGGAATATAAGCTAACTCATTAATTAGGTCTAAAATTAATAAATATTTCCAACTTCACCCCTACTTAATGATGTAGCTTTAAATGAGTTAGTTAAATATGAGGGTATATTAGGAAAAAAAATAATAAATGAGTTAGTTAAAGTAAGTTAGTGTCTTATAATAAGAACTAGATGAACTGTGTATAGTGCACATGGTAACCGCATAAATACTCATTAAATATTGAATCTACGATGACACCATTCCTAAAGATCACACGTTCCAATATTTTGGAGTTTTTGTTTTTTTTTTTTTGTCAAAGAATATTTTGGAGTCAATTATCTTTTGGTAAGGCACTCAGCGTCCTATGACAATAATTATGATACAGAGTTGATCTATTTCCAGTGTCCTTAGCTATTCCATATTTCCTGGCTTCACAGCTTGGCACCAACGAATCTTTTCATATTTAATTTCTTTGCATTTGCACTAATTACATGTGCCATTATTGATCTATTTATTTACGCCCCCCTATATGCTGCCATTTGTCCTAAGATGCATGTATAATTAAATCAAGCACCGATGAGTCTTTTTCACCAAGTGGGATCCATAAGAAAATTAAGAGCAAGCACCTGCCTCACTGTCTCCTCTATCATTTCTCTCTTCCCGTGTAAAACGAGTCTCTGCGCCATCTGCGAATAGTTTATTGCTGGGCAACAAAAATATATATCGAATACTGTGTAAATCATTACTCCCTCTTATCTTATTTATAAGAGTTTAATAACCGAATTATATATACAATTTAAAAATCAGTTAAAATTAATTAAAAAATAATAAGTACGTCTAAAATAAACCTTATTTTTCAAATAGTTCCTTATTTATAAGGGGTAAGGAAGAGAGAAAAATAAAGTAAATATAAATATCACTAACCTCTAACTTAATGCAACACATATAATTAATGAAGGGTAGAAATAGAAAAAAACTCATTATATCTTCATACTACTTTTGTCGAACTATTATAAAAAGGACCAATACAATTCAAATTTTAAATTTTTATGAAAAAGATAGTAAGGAGTGTTTGTTTAAACAAATCATTCTTAATCATTACGCGTTCCCATATTTTAGAGCTAATTATCTTTTGGTAAGCTAGGCTCCTATGGTCCTATATGACGAAAAAGTTTATCGATAAAGCTCATTTTGAAGTCGATTACATGTAGTGGTATGTCCATAGCTTTTGCATATTTCCGGTCTTAGCTTTACAGCTTAGCACCAAACAATCTTTTCAGGTGAAATGCGGATCTATTTAAGGTCTGGTTTGGTCTTACTTATTTGGTAAAAAAATCTAATTAAGATCTATTTAAAAACCTAAATATATAAATAAATCAGGCTTGTAAGTCTTTAGTGACCAAATGTAATAAAAAAAAATGGGCAGTTGTTATTTGTTATTAGTTGTAACTTATTTATGTATGGGTAGTTGTTATTTGTTAGTAGTTGTAACTCATTTATGTCACTAGTTGTAACTCATTTATGTATGGGTAGTTGTTATTTGTTATTATTTGTAACTCATTTATATTAGTAGTTGTAACAGTAATATATTAGCTTTTATAGTTGTAACAGATTAGCTTTTGTAATTGCTCGATGTATTCCCTATATCATTTATGTTAGTAGTTGTGATAGTAACATATTAGCTTTTATAGTTGTAAAAGATTAGCTTTTGTAATTGCTCCATATATTCCCTATAGAGCTGGGAATTAGGGCCAGCCCGTGAAGGGCCAGGGCCAGTCCTCCAGGGCCCGGAGTAAGAAAAACACCTGTTTTTCAAAGCCTGACTCTAAAGCACTAGGGCCAGGGCCGGCCCACAGGGCCTGAAAATTACTATTCCAAATTTTAACTATTTTTCCTCAACTTTTTTTTTAAAAAAATATAATTAGTAAATTACAATATGAATTATCCAATAAATAGCACAGTCACTAATTCATAATCAAAAGAAAACTATGTTCACAAATAACTCACATAAAACATAAAAAGCATATCTCTAAGCGACATTAGTACAATGACTATTATTGTCATCATCTTCGTCACTATCATTGATTTTAATGACATTTAATTGTTCTTCACTTTGAGTAGTAGCCTTTAACTTATGAGTAAGAATATCATGAAATTCCTCTCCTATATCATGAACACATCCATAATTTTTATTTACAACAAATAATAAGTCAAATCATAAAATTAGAGTATAGTTATTATGTATTTATAGTTAAATGGATAAATAATTCTATAACAAATACAATAAATATATAAATTTAAAAAGGAAAAAAAAAAAGCTACAGTGAAAAGGGCATGCAAGGCTGGCCCGAGGCCCTCCAAAGCTGGCCCGTTTAAACCCGTGGCCCGTTAGAGCCGGCCCTCCAAGACTAATTTCAAATATCTCATCCATTTTTCAAGCTCAATCCTTAAAAGGTCAGGGCTTAAACAGGCCGGCCGGATGGGCCTGACCCGTTTTCCCGGCTCTAATTCCCCATATCATTTATGTTAGTGGTTGTAACAGTAACATATTAGCTTTTATAGTTGTAACAGATTAGCTTTTGTAATTGCTACATGTATTCCCTATATAGTTGACTATATAGGAAATACATGTAGCAATTACAAATACTAATCTGTTACAACTATAAAAGCTAATGTGTTACTGTTACTACTACTAACATAAATGAGTTACAACTACTAACAAATAACAACTATCTATACATAAATGAGTTACAACTAATAACAAATAACAACTACCCATTTTCTTTATTACATTTTGTCATTTAGTTTTGATATATTTACACATTAAGAAAAAATAATTATATTTATATTATATAAATAACTCAATATTTATTTATTTTTCATTCTTGTATTCTAATTTCAAGTTATAATGAGTTTATTACAGTACTACTTCTACTATTTTTTAAAAAAATTTCTTTACAACATCCTTTTAATTATTTATGACTACATCCATACTATTCTCTCTAATGTTTTATTTTGGATTATTATATTATTAGTTTTGAATGTTGGTGAAATCATTTTTTAATAATAATAACAATAGTAATAAAAATAAGATTTTATTTTAATTATAGTAGGCTAAAATTTTATTTATTAAGTACAATTTATAAATATTATGCTTTGAAGTTTACCAAAAACTTATAATTTATATAAGTTCAAAGAACATAAAGCCTACTTATGACTTTCAAGATTTGTAATATGAGACAATTTTAAAAGCATACATTGTATGTAGGTTTTTAAAAAAGCCTCAAGCTCATCTTGTTACTTAGTCACATTCTTATAAATATAGCAATGACCAGTTGGAGTAAAGCAAAGCACAAGAGTAAGGTTCACTAAGAAGGAGTAGAAGTGAATAGAGAGAAGAGTGAAAATGTCATTGCCAAGGTTTGTGGTGCTCAAATCAAACTACAACAACAAATACTTATGTTATATACAGGAAGATGTGCAAGTGTATGGGTTTCTCCAATTCTCTGGAGAGGAGGTTGTGAGCCCAT
This sequence comes from Acacia confusa, assembly GCA_037074495.1. Classification (NCBI taxonomy): domain Eukaryota; kingdom Viridiplantae; phylum Streptophyta; class Magnoliopsida; order Fabales; family Fabaceae; genus Acacia; species Acacia confusa. The sequence continues at coordinate 4,465,379 of CM073504.1, read as the reverse complement.
ATGCAAAGTTTGAAGTGGAGATGGCAAAGAGTGGGCATGGACTAGTGCACATAAGATGCTGTTACAATAACAAATACTGGGTGAGATGGTCACAGAACCATTGGTGGATTGTTGCGGGAGCTGATGAACCTGAGGAAGACCAATCCAAATGGTCATGTACATTGTTCAAGCCAATCTATGTTGATGTTGCTACTAAAACAGTCCGATTTTTGCATGTCCAGCTCGGACAATATGCATGCTTATGGAGGACTGCTTAACCCTTTGCTTCCTGTTTATTTGCAGGATCAGAAAATCCTAACAAAGATTCATGTGATGTGTGCACAATCATTGATTGGGAATCACTATTGATAATGCCTAAACATGTTGCATTCAAGGGTGACAATGGTCAATATCTCAGTGCTCGTTGGATCGAGGGATACCGATATCTACAATTTGCATCAAATGATGTAGGTGATCCAACAGTTGGGAATGAGATCTTCACCACTTATGATGGAAGCATCCGCGTGAAGTTCGATCACTTCGGTAAATTTTGGAGGCGTAGCCCCAATTGGATATGGGCTGACTCAGATGACACCACCAATAACAACTCTGACACGTTGTTTTGGCCAATCAAAGTTGACAACAATGTCGTTGCTCTTCGTAACTTAGGCAACAATAATTTCTGCAAGAGACTCACTACCGAGGGCAAGACAAGTTGTCTGAATGCTGGAGTTTCCACCATTTCTAAGGAGGCCCGAATAGAGGTCCAAGAGCTTGTTATTTCTAGGCAAATCTATAATGTCAATTTTCGTCTCTTGGATGTCGGGATTTATAGCCAGAGAGTCCTCACAATGGCTACCGAAGCTGCCATTAATAGGACCCAAGAACCCAATAATGCAAAAGTGAAGCTCTCTTATACAGAGACTAAGAGCAGTAGTTGGAATGCTAGTGTTTCATTGAAGCTGGGTGTCAAAACTAACTTCAAAACCGAGGTTCCATTCATCGCAGAAGGAAAATTTGATTTTTCTGCTGAATTTAGTGGAGCATACCAATGGGGAGAAACTAAGACATCATCAACTGTAGTAGAGACTGTGTACAAAGTTACTGTGCCACCAATGACGATGGTGACAGTGAGTCTGCTAGCAACAATGGGTTCATGTGACATTCCCTTCTCATACAGTCAGCGTGATACTCATACTAATGGGCAACAAGTTACCTATGACATGGATGATGGCATTTATACTAGCATTAATTCTTTCAACTTCAAGTATGAGACCAAACAAGAAAAATTATGATGTAGTTAATTTAAATGCCACGAATGTTTGTGGTTACCATCTCTGGAAACCCTCACGAGACTCCACTCATCCACTATGTAACATCCCAAATTTTGGGAGTTGGAAATTTAATATTTTATGAGAATTTAAGTTATAAAAATTTGGGCTAAAATGATTACGTGAATGATTAGGGCAAATTAAGGCTTAGGAAATTAAAAAAATTTCATTGTTTTGCAATTAAACTTAATTGCAAAATAAGATGGTGTTTTAATATAGTAAATGAAACAATGGCCTTGGGCTTATTTGAGAGAGACAAAATGATCACAATAGAAGCCCATAAGAGTTGGATGAATTAATCCAATTACATGCATATCCCATTGTTTTTTTTTTTTGTGAGCCCAGCACGTGAAGCATATGAATCAACTCAACCCAATACATATATTATTTCATCCAACAAAAAGCCCAACACGTAGCATTAGATATGAACCATATAATCTCCATCCGAAAAATAAAACCAATCCATCAGCAAGTTGGAGACAAAACGGAGAAGCAGATTTCGTAAATGAGAAGAACAAATCATGCAGCAGCAAGAAACACGCATATGTATACTTAACCGTTGCACCATTTTCAGCCTATGTTGTCAAACCGAAAACAATTGAAGAAAATCACGCAAATAAGCAAGCTCCAGCGATTATTACGGAGAAGCATATCACGCCATATCAGAAAGTAGATTTGAGCGCCGCTAACTGCAGATCATCCCCATACGTCTTGAGCTCCGTGATTTATAACTGTTGGGCAAAATCTTGAACCATTGAGCATTATCTGGATGTGGAAGCTCTATTTAAACACTCCCTCCCTCAGTTCCCTGTTCCCTCATTCAGTTTCGGCCAGTCAAACAAAACGATGCAGATCACGTAAACCAAACCATTTCTTTCCATTGCTCCACTGATTACGCAAACAAAGTGAGATACACAAGAACTCCAAAATCAGATCGGTTTACAGCGGAAAATCAGTGAAGGCCATTCTTTTCGAGACCCACAAAGTTTATCCAATGGATTAAGCTCCTGGACCGATGAGCAATGTCTGGACTTTGAGTCTACATATACATGGTCATTAGCTCCAGATTCAGACACTTCATGCGACTGAAAGAGAGGAACCCAGAGAGAGGAGGAAGGAGGGAGTTAGTGTTTTGTTTCATCGGTCAGTTGCCCTGTTTTTATCAACGGAAACAGAGGCATATCAGCAAGGAAATTTCCACCTTCAGAGCTTGAAAACCGAAGGTATCCATCAAGCTTTCCTTCCCTCTTGTTTTCCTTTATTTCTCAAAGTTGGAAAGAAGTTTAAACCAGCTGACACTGAAACTGAAACTAAACCAATGGTGAAAGAAAAAGATTGCCTTTAGCTTGCGTTGACTTAGCCTTTAGTTTCTGGAACATTATTGAGGTTGCTGGAAGAGATAAAAACTGAACTAAACTAAACTATAGAGACAGAAAACAAAAAAAACAAAAAAACGCTGAAACCATACGGTTCATGTTCAAACCGTTGCTGAAACTTGGGTGGTTGAATGTGTAGCTGAACATGAACATTGGACATGCTGTCATCGGTATCTTTGGGTTGGTGTAGGAGTTTCGGTTCTGCATCTTATTATGATATTAACGTGAAACTTGCTGCAAGAAGGAGTATTATTTTTGCTGTCAAAGAAGTAAAAAAAAAAAAAAAAAAACGCTGAACAATGTATGTTGGTAGTATGAGTATAACTTGTTTTATTTGCTGTCATACCAACCGTTTATTGTTCAGTTTTGATGAAGTTAAAATGCTAGATGGGATGCATGGTTTTGTGATCAAAGAATATTTTGCTGTCATGTTGTTTTTCTTTCAAATGTTGCTGAATCTCACTTGCTGCATTTTTCTTTACTGCTTGTGCGTTTTCTGAATGGAAATATGTATATGTATGTGTGTGTGTGTGTGTGTGTGTGTGTGTCAAATGTGTGAATGCATGGGGGAAGTAATGTTCTGCATCTTTATATGACATGAATAACTAATACCTAATGGTTAAATGCATGCCTTGTGTTGCGTGAGTTGGAGCCTCTGTTTTGTAAAACATATGCATATGTGGGATTTAACAAAAATGTATATTAGTTACCAAGTGGATCCTCTATGTGTGCGTTGCAATGTTATCAAATGAAAATATATGTATATTTAGATTGTAATTCCTTTTCTAATATATATATTGATATATTTATGTATTAGAGTTAATACACACACATTATATATTAAATACATGGCAAGGTATTAGTGGTTTTGATTTGCATACTTTTGTTTTTGTAATAATTAGTATTTATTAAGTCATGTCCTCATATGATAATGAATATTTATTAATTTTAATTAGTCATTGATTGATTAATAACAAATAATTAAGGGGGAATAAATAAATAAATTATTGATAACTAATTAGTAATAGTTTAAATAAATGAAGAATTATTATCATTGAGGGTAATAATAATAATAACAACAACAATAAAAAAATTATTATTATTAACTAATTGAGAGTGTTAGTATTAATAAAAAAATTAAAAAGGGGATACTGAAATAAAAATTTATCAAGGGTATAGGGTCATAAGTGGCAAGGCCCTCTCTTAGGAGATTATTTATACGGGAAATAATGGGGCGATGATGTTATAGGATACCCGAGAAAGATTGGAATCAGTACCGAAAGGTGAATGTACCTCTAGCGCCAAGGTCCAAGGTACGGACGCGTACTGTAACTCTAACTCTTATGTTGCTTGTATACTTTATATGTGATGTGATGATTCATATAGTCATGGACAAGACTGGGTCTTAGGTCATGGACTGTGGCTAAGACTGGGTCTTAGATCACCTTATTAAATACATTCAGCTTTGAAACGGGTTACAGTCTTGGTAATGTCATATGAATGTTTTTCTAGCGCCGAGGACACGCCGGGGGCGTGGCACTGGTTTATGTGCAAATAAGGGTTGAACATTACATGAGCTGTATGCTATGTATTATGAGACATTACATCTGTTGTGTGCTATGGATTGTTTTACATTACATTTGCTGGTGCTATGTATTGTTGTGTTGTGAACCTTACATGGATCGTATGCTATGTATGGTTAATGCTGGAATGTAATGAATATCTATCATGTATATACTGTTATACTTAAACATAAGGTTAACTGTTACCTGAGATTCAATGAGCATTGAATCTCAGAATTTTACCTTAGCTTCAAAATCAGGAGGATCGAGAGCAGGAGAAAATGGTAAGCAACACACGTAAAGACTCAGGAAGAGTTAAATTTTGGGATTTGATTATGTATTAATTTGTTAAACCTTTCGGATTACTTTACCTTAACGCGAATTCTGGAAACAAGGCGACAACTTTAAATTTTATCCCGTTTTCCTTCAGGAATTTTAATTAAACAGCATATATCTGCGTATATGCAATCAGTTACTCAGTCGTCCAAATGCCTAAGTACGCTCTCTATTGTGTTCTACTCTGATCGGTTAACGCCTACACTCTGATAAATACACATGAATTAGTCTAATAAGAAACCTAGAACCATAATTGGACTCCATAAGAGACTTAGTAAATAGGGGTGTTACACACTAGGGCTACCTAGGGGTTTAAAAGGCTTTTTGCATGTGCTAAATGCAATCGTGTTCCTGTGAAAGTGGCATTTTTATTTTTGTTTGTAATTTAGAACAATAATATGTATTGTAGTAGCCTTTACTCTTTACTTGGGGACTTCATAATTTGGTTCTACTATATCACTACCTGCATAGGCACATTGCTGCATACTGCTAAATGATAGCTCTGTATGTTGGAGTCCATCTTGACATTTTGATCAATAACCTAGTTGCCTTTCTGGTGATTCATGAAGTCATGGGTAGTTTGTTCGCTGTTTGAATTATTTGGTTCAATGTTGGCGATTGTGTTGTGTTTACGTGAAAGTGGTTTCCTATGATTTTTTTTTATATATATGGAAAAATTTTAGGTAAGAGTAGACATCGATATCCCACCAAGATCAAGGCATGTCTCCAGGCTTATAGAGATAATTACAGATCACCCATCAACGAGACCTTCATATCCACTAGTGGGTATTGACCTTCACACCTTAATTAACTGTGTTACTATTTGTTAGCAAGTTCTTATGATTTCTATTGCTTGCTTTAGGATTAATGTTAGGCACAACTCAACTAGGCAATTAATAAAATACAGCCCATGAATAATTACTCGCATAAAAAATGAATTATCAAGCTTAGCAATCGTTGCCCACAAATTAAACTATGCCTAGGTTGGTCTTCCACTTATTCCTTCATACATTATATTCCATAAACTCTTCTCCGCGCCCGTGTGTGTGTCTCTCTCTCTCTCTCTATATATATAGAGAGAGAGGGGGGGAGGGAGAGGGAGGATATCCAAAAATAATTAATAATATTAACAGATGAAACCATTACAATTTATGAAATAATATTTTTAAAAAATAATAAAATTTGTATATGTTAATTTTTTTCTAAAATAGATTAAATACAACTTAATAACAAAACAAATTCATTTAACCCACATGGCTTGTACTTCAGTGTCCAAAACGATTAAGTGCAAAAGAATTATTGATTTCTCATTCAATTATTAACAGAACCCTTACAATGGAAATCATATTGTAATTAATTTGAAATGTTACGAGTAAATTGTTATAATTTGATATCTAGGGGACAATTAACATTTTTGAAAACCTATAAGGAGTAAAAAAGCAATTAAACCTAAAATATTTAAACATGTTTTGTTAAAAAAAAATTGCATAATACTAGATAGAAGTAGAAGTTGTTTAGGTGTCAAATTCTAATGAACTGCCTAATAATAAATAATAATAAAAATAAATAAATAAATCAAATATATCCCTCTAAACCTTGTGGTTTAACAGTTGTTGGTCCACAGTGTCATCATCCCATTTGACGATTTCATCACAAGGTATTGATCATCAGATTGCATATCATACATGGCACCACATGTAAGAATTAATCTGTTTAAATTGGCCAACTAGTGTCCTCATTAATTTTAAGCAAAGATGGTCAACCTTCTAATATATCCTATTGGGTAAAAAAGGCGGATTCCACATATATTACCATTTAGTATATGAAAGTTCCAACAACAATAGTTTATTCCCCATGCATCACTTTTTTTTTTCTTGGAGTTAGAACACACTTCCTCTGGTCCTTACTTATTATAAGGTACCAACTAACAATTTCTACAAACTAATAAAAACAGTTAAAGTCATTAAAATTGTTCTAAAATATAAATGATTTTTAATATTACCCCTACTAATTGCACTAAATTCTAATATCATATTAATTATTACTCTCACCTGATACCCTTATTAATTATGAGTATACATGAAAAAATAATTAATACTCTTTGGAAACAAACATGTGCCTTATAAAAAGGAACAAATACATTTGCTAGTTGGTACCTTATAATAAGAATTAAAGGGAGTAGATAAATGACTAGAGCTGGGAATCAGGGCCGGCCCGTGAAGGGCCAAGGCCTAACAGGGCCGGCCCTCCAGGGCTCAAAGTAAGAAAAACACCTGTTTTTCAAAGTCCGACCTAAGAGCACTAGAGCCAGCTGGCCCGCAAGACCCGGAAATTACTATTCCAAATTTTAACTATTTTTCCTCCACTTTTTTTAAATAATATAATTAGTAAATTACAACACGAATCATTCAATAAATCAACACAGTCACTAATTCATAATCAAAAGCAAACTATGTTTACAAATAACTCACATAAAACATAAAAAACATATCACTAAGTGACATTAGTAAGATGACTATAATTATCGTCATCTTTGTCACTATCATCGATTTTAACGACATTTGATTGTTCTTAACTTTGAGTAGTAGCTTCTAGCTCATGAGTAAGAATATCATGAAATTCTTCTCTCGCATCATGAACACATCCATAATCTTTATTTGCAACAAATAATAAATCAAATCATAAAATTAGAGTATAGTTATTATGTATTTGTAGTTAAATAGATAAATAACTCTATAACAAATACAAAATAATTAATAAATTTTAAAAGGAAAAAAAGAAAAAGTTACGGTGAAAATGGCCTGCAGGGCTGACCCGAAGCCCTCAAGGGCCGGCCCGTTTAAGTCGGAGGCCCGTCAGGGCCAGCCCTCCAAGGCTAATTTCAAATAACTCGTCTATTTTTCAAGCCCCGACCCTTTTAAATGGGTTGACCCGATGGGTGTGGCCCATTTTCCCAGCTCTATAAATTACCTCATTGGAAGATCTATTCGATCATAGTGATTGATGCCACATAATGGCCTTTTATCATTTCCAACTATTGGTGCAACATATGTACTTCTATTTAAGCCATACTGATCAAGATAACCTCATTGAGTTGAAAAACTCCAGAGAATATCATTATAGAAATCATATTTACCATTCAAAATGTCATCTTCAAAAGTTATTTCCTTCATTCAAGTCAACTACATCAAAAACGTACAACTAGTGTATCTATGTGAATGTCATCTCAAATTTCTAGGACATTCCTCCTACAGCAAGGGCGAAGCCAAGATTTTTATCTAGAGGGGGCACCATTAGGGGATTCGGGGTTGGGGGTTCGAAGGCAGCACCCCCGAATTTTTTTTAATAACAAAAGTATATTACAATAAAAATAATTACAATATCATCCTTTTAGGCCTTATTTTTTAAAATTCCATCATAATTGTCTTATTATCAATACTATCAAATACATCTTTTTCAATAGAAGGCACTAAACAATCATGGTAATGAATTTGGACCTATTCTTTTTCTTTTTGATTCAAGCAGACGGTACTCTCTACTTCTCTACTTTACCTTTTCAATCATATAATTTAATTTACTTAATTAATTTTATTTTTTTAAAAAAAAATGAAACTCAAGAGGGGGCATTGCCCCCTCAACTTTCAATATGGATCCGTCATTGCCTACAAGGATGCATCACCAAATAACTTACAATGCAGTATTGTCAGATTCTAAGGTTTTTTTCTTAAAAAAAATCTTTATGGTACATTAATACTCCGTTGTTGCATAGATACAATTGGTAGTCTTTTATTTGCCATCATTTGCTACCAGTTACACTGCTTTGGTTGTCATATGTCGTCGTGACATGATTCAAAGGCTATGTAGTGTCATTGTCCCATGTTTTTGCCTTGTTCTTAGAAGGTTTTCAATAGAACATGGCCCCAATATCATTAACTCAAATTTGAGAATAGTCATCGTACCTTTTCACTGAAGTGGAGTTTGTTAGTGACATCATTAAGACACTAGAGACAATTTTTCAGCCACTTCTTTTGTTGCCTACAACTACACTCTATGAAACAACTCTTATAAGTAATAGAGTTTCTTTCTATTGTGATCTTTTTTTTGTTATTGATAGTATATATTATACATTTCACTTTTTCCTAAATATTCTTACTAATGCAGATATGGTAGTAGTTTATGGCCTAAGCGATGTTTTAGACATTGGGGAGACCTTGTACCAATTCAACTTCAAGATAATGGATGAATGGTTTGAGTTGAGATTGACCTTTATATGTGTACTTATTTTGTTTGAGTTTTTTCTAATTATTTTGTCATGTTATTTTAGTGGGGAATCCTTCCCCATTCCACTCTTGCTTTAGGGGAACACAAGCATTTCGGGCTTCAATAAGCTACTCTAAGGTGTTATACAAGGACAATGTGGTTGTTGCATTGCTCTAGGTTAAGATAACAAAGATAAGTGGTTAGTTATCTTTTATTTTTTATAGGGTAAAGGTGCAAAAATACCCATGAATTTTACCTCCAAGGGCGCCCAGCACCATGTGCTTTTTTTAGGGGCAAAAATACCAACGTGGTTAATATTTAGGAGCAAATGTCACAGGGTTGTTAAATGTAAAACGTTGACCGTTACTTTGACCAAAAATTGCTGACATGGAAGCTTCCATGGATGCTGACATCACTCACAAAACCTAATTACCAACCTTCTTCCTCAAATTCCCAATCCTCCCATCACTCGTTCTTCACTCTTGCGTTCCTGATCTGACAAGTTTCAAAAAGCAGAGTTAGAGAATCACTCACAAAATCTAATTACCAGCCTTCTTCCTCAAATTCCCAATCCTCCTGTCACTCGTTCTTCACTCTTGTTTTCCCAAATCCGACAAGTTTCAAAAAGTAAAGTTAGAGAATCAGTCACTAACATTGTGGTCAGCTTCTCCAACACTCTCCCGTCCTAGGAAAGTTTTGACAGGAAGAAGAAATCTCCATTGTTATCAGTTTAAGGGTGTGATTAATGAGACATGAGGTTAAATACAAAAACAGAACCAAAAAGGTGAAATATTACTTCATTCAGACATGGCAGAAAAGGAACAAAATCGAATGCAAATCCCAAGTTAGGAAAAACAGTTTACTGATTAGAGATATGCCTGATTTATATTGTTTGGAAATGAAAACAAAAAGATGCTAAACACGGAAAAATAAAAATAAAAACAGAGAGCTTACGTTTTGAGTAACAGAACTGTTGAAAGCACGATAGCCAGATTTTGACGAATCAAACTCCAAACCTAACTGAAAATGCTGTTACTGAACCCAAACGACATTGTCGCCAACATAGTTCTTCTAAGGAATATCATAATGTTGTTGTTGATTGTAATGATCGGTCAATGGATTTTCAGCACATGAATTGCAATCCATGAGGTCCAAATAATCATCAGCCTCCCCAAAACCAAACAAAAAACCGTTGCTTTGATTAGCTTGAGATGAAATCTCCACTTCCGCGAGATCAATTTAAGCTAAGTCTCGAAGTCAAGCTCGCTATCCCGTTGAAATTTCCCCAAACAATGGAGCTTGGAATCGCTCCAAGCTAAAATTGATCTCGCAGATCTGGGAACGCAAGAGTATCTCTCCGAGTTCGATCGACTTTTCTTGGCCGCACATCTTCAAGAATCGCCATAGTCATGCCAGCAGATAAGCATAGTGACGCAGCGCCTCATGATATAGAATCGAGCCCTCTATTCCTTGACGAGCCTCGCGCACTTCTTGACGAACGTGCACCGCCTTTGAATGGTGCTCGAATTCTTCATGAAAGACGAAGAAGAAGAGATAGATGAGCAGCTTCACAAAGAAGAAGAGACGAAGGAGCAAGTTCACGAAGAAGAAGAGACTTGATTTTGTGTTTTTAGGGATCCTTTTGTTTTTTATGCACAATCAGCATCCAGTCAGCACTTTTTATTCCACTTGACTATCCACATCAGCTGCGTCAGTCAACCTTACCATTTTAACGGTCAAACATAATGATTTTTAACAGATGTGTGACATTTGCTCCTAAATATTTACCACATCGGTATTTTTGCCCCTAAAAAAAATACATGGTGCTGGGCGCCCCTGGAGGTAAAGTTCATGGGTATTTTTGCACCTTTACCCTTTTTTATATTAGCCATATTTATTCAATACACCGTGAATGACATGTTTTGCTATATATTATAGATGGGGATATCCTCTTTGTCAGGCACTGTGATATGTCTGAAGCAATTTCCAACTACAATCACCATGTTGTTGTTGATTTTTTTGTTAAACTGAACCGTATGTGTGCTGCTCATCTTAGTGATGACAATGATTCTCCAGTCAGCAATGGTTTAGAAGATTTTTAAGTCTTCCAGTCAGTGGTAGTATATTTCACCTTTACAGCTAATACTAAATTATCAGAAATATTAGGAACCAGATTCAAGTGCATATCCTAACCCTAATGGTATTCCCAACACACTCACGGATGCTGTTTTATAAAAACCATAATTACTACAAATATGCCCACATATCTCCAGCTTGACTCTATTTTGACTGTAAAAATATCTCAAGCACTAGGCGACTATCTGAATCCTAGACTCTGGACACCTTAAGCAAATCCAATGCAATATTGAACCTACTTACAGGTATGACCTTAGTCATAAGGTCTGCTGGATTCCTTAGGGTGTTGATCTTTTCTATGGATACTTGACCCTGAGCTACAATATCCCTTTTAAAGTGAAACTGCACATCTATGTGCTTTGTCCTCTCATGAAACATGTTCTTGGATAGGAATATTGCACGCTGTGAGTCACTATGAGCATGAATCTGATCCTACTTGAAACCAAGCTCTGTCAACAAGCCTTTAAGCCACAACACCACCTTAATTGCTTCAGTTAGTGCTATGTACTCAGATTCTGTAGTTGACAATGCTACCACATGCTGCTTTCCAACTTCCAAGGAGGATTTCCAACTTACCAAGTTGCCTCCCACGGTAAAAACATAACTTGTTAATGATATTCTCTTATCTAAATCAGCTGCAAAATCAAAGTCACAATAACCCTCAACTTGTATGTTTGTTTCATGATTTTTACAATGGGCTTTGGTTTTCTCATGTTACATGAGAAAAAAAAGTTTCCTACACACACATGAAATGGTGGGACCCATATATACATATACCACATATACATATATGAATTAATATATGTATATGTGGGTCCCACCATTTCATATGTGTGATATAAGAAAATTTTTTTTCTACAACATGAGAAAATGTTTTCCCTTTTTACAATATACCGAACCAATATCAACATAATTTCTCAAGTATCTCAAAATCCAATTAACAGCATCCCGATGAGAACTACCAGGATTACTCAGAAACCTACACACAAGTGTCCTACTGCATAGGCTAAATCAAGTCTAGTACATATCATATAATACATAAGATTTTCCATACAAGTTTGATACTCATCAACAGATTTATTATCATCAACAGATGTAGCATAAGCAATCATACCAGAATTAAAACAATCCCTAGGATTCTCAGTAAGGTTCAGGAACCTTGCTCGTTTTTACATTATTCTCCTTACACGATCCCTTGCCGGGTATAATCAGATAAAGGGTTAGAGTTAATCTCGGGTTGCTCAAATTCGAAGAAATCATCATTATACTGAGGATCTTGATCAAGATCCTCAAACCCGTGATCATCTATCTCAGCCACAACAGTCCCTTGCTTAGGACTTAGGGTGTTATGCTCCACTTCAAAGACCTTTGTGAAGTATGTTCTCTTGAGACTTATCCTGCAAGTTAATCTAATTTCTTTTTTGCTGAAATACTCCATATTTGCAGGACATTATCCTCTAGTCTCTGGCTAAGTTGAGTAATTGACTTATAAACTGAAGGAGAGCATAGTTTTCTGAATAGAGTAATACGTGTTTTCTCATTTAGTTCCCAAAATATTTCTGAATAATTACAAAGAATTAAGATACAATTACAAACAAACAATTGACCAACAGCTTCAGGAATTCAAGGAAATAAGATTCTGGTACAACAGCTTCACAAATTCAATTGATCAAATACAAAACAAATCCTGCTATATATCTTTCTTATACATTGTACAAGTTTTCCAAAACATGAAAAAATTGGAGAAAACAGGACAAACACAAATGCCCAGAAAGTACATTGTCAGGACGAACACAAAACCCAGGCATTGCCTCCGGCATTTGCTGCTGCTTCTAATTCCGTTATCTCTTTGTCTTCTTCTCTCCATAAGCCTCGCTTCATGATTTTTTTAGTTCATTGTCTGCTATCCAGGCCAGAGCCTTCCTTGCTTTAGAGTTCCAACGCCGCTTTTCTTCTCCTCTAAAAGAACACGGTTGTCAGTGCGGCGGGGGAATCCTCCGATTGTCATGTGGCTGTGGTGCGCTTGAATAGGAAGCACCACCTAGAATACTATCTCAATATTAAATGTCGAGGGACTTGCAATAATATAATTTCAGAGTTCAGTCATCACTAGTAATACTCCCCGTACATCTAGACATTGTCGTTGCGTATCAATTAAAGTTATGTTGAAATTCATTTAACTGATCATCTGAGGCTGAACAAATTTATAAAATTAAAGTTCAAACACAAAATAATATATTTGATTTTAATCTATTACATGCGTATATGATAAGAACCTTGTGTACAATTATGGAATATGTATCGGACCCCAGCCCTATTTAGAACCTGAAATCCAGTTCCTGACAAGATGCAGACTCCAAATTCTCAGGTGATATTTTCTCCACCATTGCCGCCAACCCTTCCATCTCTCCTGGTCCATTCCTTGAGATTGAACTCGACCAGACTGGAATTGAAGCGAGTCCGACCTTGCTCCAAGCTATATATTGGACCATTATGATTCGTCACCAAAGCAACTACACTCAGAATCATGGAGATTGGGGCAGCCGCGGCTGTGGAGGAGTTGCAGTTGCACAGTGGCTACGTAGGAAAATTATGAAGTATTTTAAAGTATGTTTTTAATATCACTCAATTTTTTTAAGATCCTAAAATAATTATTTAAAATTATGAAGTATGTTTTCAATATTTATCAGTATCTTAAAGTATATTTTTAGTATTAATCAATACCTGAAATATTTTTTTAAGATTCTAAAAAAAAATTCAAAATCATAAAGTAATTTTTCAATACAAGTCAATATCCTGAAATATCATTTTAATAGCAGTTTTAATAACAATTAGCACGCTAAAATATTTTTTCAAAATTCTAATATAATTTTTCAAAAACATAAAGTATTTTTTAATACTATTTAGTATCATAAAGTATGTTTTTAGTATTAATCAATACCTTAAAATATTTTTTTCTTAAAAAAAAAATTAAAAGACACCAACTCAACAAAACAGTGTCGTTTTATGGCAGAGGATGGCAGAAGGGAGTTGGCACGCGCAGAAGCCAACTCCCTCTAAATTGGGGTGTTTTAGAGGGTTGCAAAAAATCTTGACCGATGTACCCTTATATTTCTATTGAATTTCCAATCTTGTCTTTTTTGTCTTTCTTGCTTTTCTGATAGATTGTTGGTGAGAACGATGAGGAGGCAGTAACAAGTCTTTTGATTAACTCCCAACAAATTTATTTCAATCCTGTGGGTAAATTGATTTTATTGTTTCTTTAAAATGATTTGTTAATCCTTATTCCTCAAGAATAACTCTTAATTCCTATACTCGTAATAAATGTGATACGGAGACATATAAGTTGTCACAAGATAAAAAAGATATTTTTTTAAAAAATTTATGAGCATAATAATTTGGGTTAATGTTCATTTATTTTTCTGATGCGCCTAATACAGTAAAGTTTTTTTTGTACAATTTACAATTTTCCTTTTAAAATATAAGTTTAACATTAACTTCTCAAAAAATTTATTAAATGAAGGTGTATCCAGCACTTTACAGCATGGAAAGAAAATTAACCCAAATTATTATACAAATAAGTCGTATTTCTTCCTTAAATTTTAAAAAATCTCTTCTTTTTTTGTGACAACTTATATACTCTCTCTGATCTTATTTATAAGAGCTTGATAACTAAATTACTCGATTTAAGAAAGCAGTTAAAATTAGTTACAAATAATAAGTATATTTTGAAATTATTTTTTCAAGTATACCCTTATTTATAAAGGGTAAATAAAAAAGAAAAATAAAATAAATATAAGTATTATCAACAGTATAATTAATATAATATATAGCATTAATGGGGGTACAGATTGAAAAAAATATATATTAAATATCAAGACAACTCTTGTTAGGTTTTTATAAAATAGATTAAGATAATTTAAATTTTGAGTTCTTATAGAAAGGAACTAAAAGTTATAATTAAGGGAAGCTAATAAGGATTAACAAATCATTTTTTTAAAAAAACAATAAAATCAATTTTCTCACAGGGTTGAAATAAATTTGTTGGGTTATTATGTTCATTGCGGGGCCTGTCTATCACCTTTCTTGGCCAATGTGTTAGTGACTCAAAATTGATAAAAACGTCACCCTTCTTGGCCCACGTCCGCTATCATCCTTCTCTTAAAACTCCACCGTTTTTTAGCGCGAAACAATAATTCTAAGGCGCTCACAGGTGTTAAAAGATATTTTATGGTACTGACTGGTATTAAAAAATATTTTATAATTTTAAAAAATTATTTTAAGATCTTAAAACAATATTTTGAAGTATATTTTTAGAATTAATCAATATCCTGAAATATTTTTTTTTCACTATCAGCCAGTATCATGAAATATATTTTTAATATCATTTAGCACCTTGAAATATTTTTTCAATATCCTAAAATAATTTTTCAAGATCATGAAGTATTATTTTAGGATCTTGAAAAAATATTTTAGAGTATTGATTGGTTCTAAAAATATACTTCAGAATATTTTTTTAAGATCTTAAAATAATTTTTCAAAATCATTAAATATTTTTTCAATATCAGTCATTATCCTAAAATATTTTTTTAGTACCAGCTCAATACCCTAATTTTATTTTTTAAAAAAAAAAATAGAAGTAAAATGTTCATGGTTTTGCGCCAAAACCACACAATTTTAAGAAAAGGATGATAACCGACGCAAACCAGGTCCCTGTTTTATGCATCACAATCCCTTTTACATAGTAGGCAATGCCTGATGATATTAAGCCCTGTTCACCAAATTAAATATAGCTTTTATTAATCCCACTCTCTTAATCAAATCTCAGAAAGTTCGTGAGAGAGACTCCCAGCATGGGCTAGCTGCAGCAAGTTAAAATAGGCCAGGGGTAGGAGAGGAGACTAATGTTTATAAAAGCCAATATTCCAAGTTAAAATATTTCTTATATTAGCTATTGATAAAAATATCAGTTTTATATACATATTACAATATTAATACAATAATTTAATTTAAATTCAAGTGTAAATTAATTTAAACAATCTATAATTATAAAAGCATATAAATGTGTTTGGTTTGAGAGGATAGAAGAGGAGACTAATGTTTGAGGATAATATTAGCCTCAAACGGTTCGCCCCAAAAAAAATGACATTATTTTTTTGGAATAGCAACGTGTTTTCAAAATTAACTATCAAATGTTTACAGGACCAAAATTGAACCCAAGAGAATAAGTTTTATTTAAATTAGCTCTAGAGAGCTTAAGAGCACGATTATATGCCAACAAAGCCATCTCTTCAGCAGTTGACTACAAAACTAAGAAGGAATATGGAAGAACGGATAAAACAATAACAACATTAAATATTTAAGAAACATAAATTGGATCGCCTAGAAGAACAATTAAATAAAACTTACCATAGCAGGTCAGCCCAAACTGCCTATCTAGACAGCAACCTGAATGGAAGGAAGAAGTTAGGAACATCAAGGTTTCTAATAAAGCAAACCTGGTTTTATATACATTTTCCTACTATTTTGTGGGACTTACCAAGTGATTTTAACCATTATAGATTCAAAATTTCCACCAATTCATATTATTTTGAGGTTAACCTGTTATATGGGCTAATATTAAGGAATTATGCAAGTAATCCTTGTGAGATTGATATTTTTATCTCATGAGTACACTTTATAAACTCAAACGATTAATGAACTTGCTAGAGACACCAACAGACAAGAAGAAAGGATATGCACCTTATCATTTCTTGAACTATTTTTCTTGTCAAGATCAAGGAGCTTTGCCTGAGGGGAAAACCAAGAGCAAGAACTATGAATCATTAGGGAAGCTCAACTGGAATAAGGCATCTTCTTGAAAGAGGCACCAACAAATACCTTAGCTATCAATGCTCTAGATTCAGCAAAACTAACGTTTGGTAGTGGTTAAAATTGTGTATTTCTAGCGGTTTCAATCGCTACAAGTGACAGTAGTAGGGATTCAAAGAACCACAACAAAATACACCATGGCAAAATGTTTTGTAGCGGTTTTCTAAAACTGCTACTCATATAATAAAACCGCTACTATATTAGTAGTGGTTTTGAGTTATCGCTACAGGATGTGATTAACATGATAAATTTTTTTAAAAAAAAAAATTGGCGTCAAAATTTTGTAGCGGTTGTAAAACCACTACAAATATTGGATAAAAATTTTATAAAATTTATAGCGGTTTTAAAACCGCTACAAAATATTGGAAAGTTGGGGAAAAAGAATCATAACTTGAGTCCATTGTTACAATATTATGTTGCATATTTTATTATTTAAGTAACAAATTAAATAATAATGGTTCATATTTTAAAAGTGATTAACATTAAGTTAGATAATGACTTATTATGTTGTATTCTTAATATTATGTATGTATAATATTGAGAATGTGAAGATAATAAGGATTTATTATGTTGTCCACCTTTGAGCAAAAACAATATATTGTCCACTGGATAATATTTGATTACAGAAAGAATGTTGATGATGATAGAAGGAATGATGAGGAAATATATGTCTTTAAAGTTTTATATAAGGAAAAAAATTGGTGTCAAAATTATAAAAAGAAAAAAACTAAAACGTTGAAATTAAGGATTGTGTCGGGGTGGGAATAAATGAGAGAAAACGAGAGAGAAAGGGATGAAAAGAAATGAAGGAGCGTGTGAAATGGGGAGTGGTGGGAGATATTTATAAGGATATACGTAACTTTTGTAGCGGTTGATGTAACACATTTTGTAATAGTTTTCATTTGTAACGTTTATGTGACACTTTTTGTAGTGGTTTTTTGTTAGTTTTGTAGTGGTTATAAAACCTCTACAAAATTCATTGGTATTTTTTTTAAAAAAAATCAAAATTTATAAGGATATAAAAATTAACTTTTGTAGCAGTTGATGTAACACATTTTATAGCGGTTTATGTGACACTTTTTATAGCGGTTTTATGTTTGTAACGATTTTATGTTAGTTTTGTAGCGGTTATAAAACCGCTACAAAAATTCATTGGTATTTTTTTTAAAAAAATCAAAATTTCACATTTTGTAACAGTTGTACTAAAAACCGCTACAAACTTTATGACCATTAACGGGATACGAAATATTCAAATTTCAATATTACACACTTCGTAACGGTTTAGTTAAATAATCGCTACAAATATGAATGTATTTTTCTAAAAAATATTTTTAAAAAAAGTTTTTTTGGTATAACTTCTACTTAGTTTAAGGATTTCATATTTATAGCGGTTTAACTAAAAGACTGCTACCTCAACCGCTACAAACGTTTAGACTCTTGGAATTATATAGCTGTTTTTTTTTATATTGACCGCTACAAAAAAAACCACTACTAATGGTGCGCCAACACTAGTGCCACATTTGTAATGGTTTTTCAGAGAAACCGCGACAAATTAACCACCACAAACATTTGCGCCATTACGTGCCAAGATGGCGCCACATTTGTAGCGGTTTATTTGGCTATAATCGCTACAAATATCGTTGCAAACAGGCCCGCGCTTTGGCGCCAATCCTCCGCTACGAATTTGTTGCGGTTTTGTATAAAACCGCTACAAATTCATGAGTTTATAGCAGTTTTTTGTGACCGCTATTAGTTAACCGCTACAAATCGTGGTTTTTTTTGTAGTGGCAACTGCAACATCTCTACGAAAAATCATCCTTTAGTAGTTGGACATGTTAGAATTAGCAACTAATTAGTGATTTGTAAATAGTTGTTAGATGTGCTAGCTATCATATCTTTGTGTATCTTTAAATATGCTAGATGGATGATCAATATTCTTTTGTAACAATATATTGTTATGCACAATACATTATATAAAGGACAATAGCCATAGGAGGTTTATCTCTTGGATGATCTTTTCCTATTTTGTCTTCTTCTCTTTCTTGGTACCAAAGTCACGGTATTCACTTTTTTCTGTTGCGATGGCTTCTTCCTCTCCTTTGACTACCTCTGATGCCACTTTGCCCTTCGTCACATCCAAAACCTATGCTCTTTTTCAGTCCTCAAGCCAGACCTTGTTGATCAAGCTAGATCACAAGAACTACCTTGTCTGGGTATTTGTCATCTTACGTTGATCGAAGGTAATCACCTTCAATCCCATATCGATGTCACCTCTTCTAAGTTCCTTTGATGACGACCGTCCTACCAGATACTAAGGAGGTCATCCTTAACCCTAAGTTTGATGCATAGTACTCAGTGTATCGAATGTCAATGAGCTTGCTTCAAAACACAACAACCCAAGATGTTAGAACTCAGTTCTTGCACAAACACACTGCCCTAGAATTGTGGACTGAAGCTCGTGCTCTTACGTCGGCAATTTCAAAATCGTGAATCATGGTGTACTTATCTGAGCTTGATAACAATAGGAAGCAAGGTATTTCCATGACTAAATATCTTATATGAATGAAACGCACGGTTGATCATCTCACACTCGCCAGAGCTCTGATTCCGTCCGATGAGCTCATTCTTCTACTCTCAATGGCTTAGATGAGGAATACATTATCATTGTTGTAAAACTTGTAGATCAAGTGAGCTTAACCTAGGTTGATGCTCAATTGGCTTAATTGGCTTTTGAAAGTCGTCCAAAACAACTAAATCATTTTTCTTCTCTCTCGATTTAACATACTACCAATTTTTCAGTCTAATTTTCTGATTTTGATCAGCTGCTTGTTCGTGGTTAGTGGCAAGGAGGTAGTGGAGGATGCCATTTTCGTTCTAGAGGTTGTTCTATTAGCAACATTTTTGGACAACCGTTTTGTGATATATGTGAATGTCCAAGCCATCGAGTGTCAAATTGCTATAAACGGTTTGACAAGAATTTTCGTCCTCTTTCTCATTTTATTCCTTAAGCTTATTACATTGGCTCTTTAAATTTTGCTGAAATTGATTGGTATATGGACAGTGGTGCTAATCATCATGTTATTGCCAACTCATCTCAGCTTGAATCTATAAACTCAGTGGGTTAGGCTTCTTCTCATTTAACTACATGTACTTGTTCTAATGCTAGCATTCTTGGTATTGGCTCTAACTCTATTCCCTTTTCTAGTTCTAAGATTTACCTTAAAGATGTTCTACTTGTTCCTCATATTGCTAAAAATTTGTGGAATATGCATAAGCTAGTCTCAGACAACTCTGTGACAATGTTATTTACTAATGAAGGTTGTGTTGTAAAAGACAAACAAACAAGACGCCTCCTGATGAAAGGAACTCCAGAGCAAGGACTATATCCAATGAGTAAACTGGATATAAAGGCTCAAGCAAATTTTGCAATTGCCTCAGTTACCAACGCATATTTTTTGACTTGGCACTACAAACTTGGTCATCCAAGTAATAAAGTTTTACAACAAAGTTTTAAATAATTGTAATGTCAAAGTTCAAATTAATGATATTTTTATTTTTGAGGCTTGTCAGTTTGGTAAATCAAAGGAATTACCCTTTTCTAAATCTTTATCTCATGCTTCTTCACCATTTAAGTTTGTTCATACTAATTTATGGGGACCCTCACCTCTACAATCAGTTGATGGGTATTGATATTATATCCATTTTGTTGATAATTTTGGTCGCTACACTTGGTTATATTCTCTCAAGCATAAGAGAGAAACAATTATAGTTTTTAAACATTTTCAACAAATGATTAAGACTCAATTTCAAACTCAAATCAAGTCCATTCAATGTGACAATATGGTGTAGAGTATAAACCCCTCATCCTTATTGCTGAAAATTCTAGTATAGTTATTCAATTCACATGTCCTTACACCTCTTCTCAAAATGGTAGAGCAAAGAGAAAACATAGACATATTGTTGAAATGAGTTTAACTCTTTTGACTCAAGCTAAAATTCCTCAAGTCTATTGGGTTGAAGCTTTCCAAATGGTTGTTTATTTAATTAATCGCCTTCCTACTCCAACTTTAAAAGGGTAGTCTCCTCTGTCATGTTTATATAAAAATGAACCTGATTATCAATCATTGAAGCCTTTTGGGTGTACTTGTTATCCTTAGTTGAAGTCCTATAATTCTCACAAGCTAGAATATCATAGTCAAAGACAAATTAAAAAGGCTTAAGTGTTTAAACTCCACTGGACGTATATATGTTTGTAGGCATATAATTTTTGACACTAGTAGTTTTCCCTTTCATACAGGGTTTATAAACAAGCAAAGCCCGTCTGAAGAGTCCTATGCTTCTTTTCCCTTAATGATTGATGAGCAGTCACGTGAGAGGGTCTAGCCAACTCCATCAACGTCTCAAATAGTCACTAATATAGATGTTTAACCACAGCCCAACAATCTTTCCATTGATCCCTTGGCCCAACCAATTTGTTCCAACATAAGGTTCAAAAACTTAACCCACCCAATTGATTCCAGCAGCTTTTCAACGTCCAACCCTCCTTATAACCCAACTAATTCCTCTCCTTCTTACACTATATGCAGCCCTCCCATAACCCGATATGCAGCCCTTCTTGTAACCCGATATATGGCCCTCTTCTTCTCCTTGTTTCGTCTTCTTTTTTTTTTTATATATGGCCCTCTTCGTCTCCTTGTTTCGTCTTCTCCAACCACATCAGCCACTCTTTTGAGTTTTTTTTTTCCAGCCACCCTCGCTCTCGGCCTCCCTTTTCTAACAGCCTACTTCTTCACCCTCCTTCTTCTAGTAATCATTATCCAATGATCACCAGAGCTAAGTTTGGTATCATTAAACCCAAATACCCTTTTATGGGATTACTAGAAATTGAAACACCTCAACAACTCTCTCTCACATGGCTAAGCCTCCTTCAATCCCAAAAGCATTACCATCACCTCACTGGTTGTAAGCAATAAAGAATGGATATGAAGTTCTCTCTCAAAATCATACCTAGGTGCTAGTACCGTACTAAGGTCAAAAACTTGTTGATTGCAAATGGATTTTTAAGACTAAGTTCAAAGCCAATGGCTCTATTCCAAAGCACAAAGCCAACTTAATGGCTAAAAGTTTTCAACAATCTACAGGAATTGATTATGGAGAAGCCTTCAGTCTAGTTGTAAAGTCAACAACTGTTTGGCTTATCACCACATTTGTTGTTACGTTCATATGGGAAATAAGGCAATTGGATGTTAACAATGCCTTTCTCAATGGGTATTTGAAGGAAGAAGTTTTTATGAGCCAGCCACCAAGTTATAGAGATTCCAAAAAGCCAGATTATATTTGTCGTCTTTCAAAGGTAGTTTGTGGGCTTAAACAAGCTTCACGAGCATGGTTTGAAAAACTCCGACACACATTGCTTCATTGGGGTTTTCAGAATGTAAACAATGATATCTCCTTGTTCTTTCTCAGAACTAAGCAACTCATGTTATTTATCATTGGGAATAATTCAAGTTTTGTTTAGAGATTTATTATTAAACTAAATGAAGTTTTCTCTCTCAAGGACTTAGGTCTAGGGGTAGAAATAGGTCAGGGGCCTGTGGCCTAGCCTGTTAAAAGCCTAGTCAGGCCTGACCTGTCAAGGTAAAAGGTCAGGCCAAGGCTTCTTATAAGGCTTGTTTTCGCTTAACAGGCCAGGCCTAGGCCTAATAAGAGG
The DNA here is from genome assembly GCA_037074495.1 of Acacia confusa. Taxonomy (NCBI): domain Eukaryota; kingdom Viridiplantae; phylum Streptophyta; class Magnoliopsida; order Fabales; family Fabaceae; genus Acacia; species Acacia confusa. Next base: position 4,442,818 of record CM073504.1, on the reverse strand, counting down.
CCTTTTAGGCCTGTCAGGCCGACTTGTTTGTTATTAGTATTGATTTATATAATTTTAGCCTGTTTTTAGCCTGTTTAAAGTAGGTCTGTTTTCAGCCTGTGGCCTGTTAGCTTAATTAATTAAATAAATAATAATAATAATTTTAAAAATTAATTTTTTTAAAAGTGGCATGTTAGCTTAATTGAATTAATAATAATAATAATTTAAAAAAATCAATTTTTTTTTTTAAAAATAGGCCTTCTTAACAGGCCACATGCCAGGCTAGGCCTATAACAGGCCAAACTCAAGCCGAAAAATAGGTTTGTAACAGGTCACAGGCCAGACTCAGGCCACTATGTTGTAAAACAGGCCTGGCCTGTTAAGGGTCAAGCCTGGACTGGCCTGACTTGTTTCCACTCCTACTTAGGTCCCATTTATTTTTTTCTGGGATTAAAAATTCATAGAGACAGTCATGGTATTTATGTCAATCAAACCAAATAAACTTTGGATTTGTTGAAAAGATTTAACATGTATGATTGTGCTCTTGTGTGCACACCATGGTTATTGGTAGACAATTTTCTAGTAAGGATAGGAAAGTTTTGTCTGACCCTTCATTGTATAGAAGGGCAATTGGATCATTGCAATATTTAACAACCTTAAGACCTAACATAGCTTACTCCGTAAATAAGCTTAGTTAATTTTTAGTTAAACTAACTGAGGTACATTTTCAAGGGGTGAAGAAAATCCGAAGGTATCTAAAGGGTATAGTTCATCATGATTTACATATCAAACTAGTGGAGTCTTTTCATTTAATGGCCTTTAGAGATGTTGATTGGGCTATTGATATTGATGAAAGAAAATCTATGAGTGGATATTGTGTATGCTTGGGTGGAACACTTGTCTCTTGGTGTTCTAAGAAACAAAAGGTAGCCTTAAGGTCAAGTTTTGAGTCAGAGTATTGTTCTTTATCTGATGAGGTTGCAGAAATTAAATGGTTAAGTTCCCTATTGGCATAAATTTGGCTATCCATTCAACAACCCTAAGTTATTTGGTGTGACAATTTAAATGCTCAAGCTTTTGCTTCGAATCTTGTCCATCATGCTAAAAGCAAACACATTAAAATCAATGCACATTTCATTAGAGATCAAGTTCTATCTGGAGCTATAGGCATTAGATATGTGCCTTCATCTCATCAAATAGTTGATTGTTTTACTAAAGCCTTATCATATTCACAATTTTCTTATTTTATAGGAACAAACTCGGTGTGTGTCCTACATCGTCTTATTTGAGGGGGAATCTTAGAAATTAGCAACTAATTAGTGATTTGTAAATAGTTGTTAGATGTGTTAGTTGTCATATCTTTGTGTATCTTTAAATATACCACATGGATGATCAAGTCATTTGTAACAATATATTGTTATACACAATATAAAGGAGGAGGATTTTATCTCTTGGTTGGTATTTTCCTATTTTGCCTGCTTCTCTTTCTGGACACATTCCGACTCTGACTGGAGCTCTTTTTCTTTCTCTTCAACTTCCCTCATGACAATTTGAGCAGCCTTACATCGCTCATTATTCTCTGCACTAAGCTTTTGGACGTATGCCCACTCTTTTCGCAATTCTCTCTTCAACTCAACACATTTACTCTGTCAAATAACAATTTCCAATGAATAAACAAAGTAAAAAACATTAGAAAGATTCACAAAAAAAAAAAAAAAAACATTAGAAATGCATATGGAGATTCTCCTTCTTATCTGTCAATGGAAAATACTGATAAGGCACTTAAGATAATAGACCTCCAATTTTTGTATATAATCTTCCTGCCTTTTTTTATATGCAAAACTTGCTTAGGCTGCAATTTGTAAGGTATTAGACTTGGTTATACAGTTCATGACAAGTATATGTAAAAAAATATGAACTATAGGAAATTGGATTATTCAAAATCAAAACCTTCTTCTCTTTAATATGCTTTCATTGATTAAAGAAGATTTGCTTATCTTGAACTTCTGTGGCCAAATTTGGAGAATATAAAAGGAAAAATCACTGTTGAGTCCCAAATAACACCAAAACTCGCATACCGAAGGAAAGAGAAGAAGGTTCGAAGTCTCCCAACGATTCTGATCTCTAGTTTGTTGTATCTTGCAGCTGTTGTGTATCAAGCTGCGGCTCTGTGAAGGTCTGATGGTTTCCCTTGACTCTCGAAACTCACGGCGCTTCAACTCTGCAACTCTGTATCTTTCCCTCATGCCTCAAGCTCTCTCTCAGTGATCTCAAGCTCTGGTCCATGGCTCTTCAGGATCTATATGACATCATACTCTTTATCCATCGGAGAGGGGCAGCTAAAGTTCACTGGACCGTCCACTGCCCCCATATGTATTAAAAACAAAACTCTCTCTCTCTGTTTTGGGGGCAGTGGACGGTCCATTGCTGCCCTCAACGGAGATAGAGATCGCAGATACAGAGGAAGAGAGAGAGGGAGAGCAAGGGTGAAAGAGGGAGTGATAAATGGAAGAGAGGTTGCTTAAATGGGTTTTGGTGGAAAAATATACATGTACTTTATTTTGAGGAACACCTAATACCATATGTTTTTTTTAGATGTAAAAGTATATACATGGTTATAGATTAGGTGCAAAAATACCATTTAACTATTAAATTTGATTTTTTTTTTTTTTACTTTCTGAGGTGTAAAAATACACATGTGCTTTGACAAAAGGAGCGTCCAACACCAAATATTTTTTAATTTAATAATTTTATTTCAATTAAAGTAAAATTATTATTTGTCTAGGTGTAATTCCTAAAAAGCCAAATTTTTTATTTCCATAATTTATTTTATTTTTTAAAATCCTTGTTAAATTTTTTAATTAATAATTAATAAATGAGTATATATGCATTTACAATTTGGTGTTATAAATACTATATTTAATTAAAAATAATTTTAATTTTTTGATCTAACCAATTGAACCATAAATTATTTAAATAATTTTTCAATCAAAACTAAAAATTATTATTTAATTTTTATTGCATTAAAAAACTATGGATTAGAAAATTATGAAAATAAGTTTTTAATAATTTTTCAATCAATTATTAATTAGAAAATTTAATAGGTTGTTTTTTTTAAAAAAACTAAGTTATAGAAATAAATTTTTTACCGTTTTTACCTATTGGATAATTTCTCCTTTCCAAAATGATAAATCAGAAGAAAAAATTTGGCCTCCTGTAAACTATATCTAGAGAAATAATAATTTTTCTTTAATTGAAATAAAATTATTAAATTATAAAAATTTGATGTTAGACACTCTTTTTGACAAAATACATGTGTATTTTTACACCTGTGAAAGTAAAAAAAGTTAAACTTAACGGATAAAGTCAAACTTAACGGTCAAACGGTATTTTTGCATCTAATTTGTAACCACGTGTATACTTTTGCATCTAAAAAAACATTTGATGTTGGACGCTCATCAAGGCAAAGTACATATGCATTTTTACACTTTAATCCTTCTTAAATTTATAAAGGGTGTTTAGGTCATTTGCCAATTACATTATGTCACACAAAAGTTATAAAAGACTTGATTGTAATTACGATATTTTCATAGATTTTTTTTTTTAATTATTTTTGTAACTTGAGACGTGTACGTCATTCTTTCAATGATTCATTCCGTGAGCAAAGGCTCCTTAACATCGCCCCCGCTCCCGCCCAGACAAAATCACAGCGAACCGGTCCACAGAAGATTCGAAGTTTTTGCTGAACCGGTCGGTCTAACTCTTAAAGCTACCGGTTTTTCAGTTTTCCTGCGCTGCCATCGCCATTGCAGAAACAAAATGCCGCCGAAGAGGAATAAGCAGAAGCAGAAAGCGAACCCAGCTCCGTCGTTGAAAGCAAAGTCACAGTCATCCTCATCCGGTCCGAAGCTGCAGATTTCGGCCGAGAATGAGAACCGTCTCCGCCGCCTCTTGCTCAACTCAGGCCGTTCCACGCCATCTGTTCCTGCGACGGACGATGCTCTGAGCAAGGCTCAGAAGGCAAAGAAGCTCAAAGCTGTTTACGAAAAGCTCTCTTGTGAAGGTTTCAGTAATGATCAGATTGAGCTTGCTCTTTCCTCTCTCAAGGTATCTATGTCTTGTCATCGTTGGTTACTCAGAGAAAGAAATTTGGAGTACGAATCATTGGTCGTTCTGACTATATGGAATCAGATCATTCCAACATTTCTGCTTACAAAAATAAGCAAAATACCAGTTGTACTAGAATGCAGTGGTAGTTCGTTTGCGTGTGACATATTTGCAGTGCGCGTAGCCACACTCCAATTTCTTCCTTCTTTTCCTTCCTTAATTTCAACTTCACTTGAGCGCATTTTTGAAAGCCAGGACTTCATTTGGAGGATTATAATCGAAAGCAGAAAGTTGTTTGCGTTCCATTTCCAGCACTGAAAGAAAAAAGATAGTAAGAAATCTGATACATATAATACAAACTTAATCAATGCCTAATGACTTAGTCTCGTACGACTTTCAGCTTCCGTTTCTGAGAAACTTAGAAAGTGGAGTTTTTCCCGTTTCAACCATTCCTCATTTCTTCTTTTCTTGCCTATGACAACTGTGTTATTGTTTCAGCTTTATCCTTTTCATATTCCTTGCCAAAATATTTTCAACCACTGATCATACTAGTTCTTTATTGATATTTCAAGCTCGTATTCTGTTTTACTGTTCTCTGCAGGAAGGTGCTACATTCGAGTCCGCGCTTGATTGGTTATGCTTGAATTTGCCCGGGAATGAGCTTCCATTGAAGTTTTCTACGGGAACCTCGTTGCATTCTAATGAAGGTATATTTGTACTTCCCCTTACTATAATATTTCTATAAGATTATTTTAAGTTTGTTCGTAGTATTAAATTGTTAAGTTTTTGGCATTTTGGATACTGAATTTCTCATCCTCAATGCCTTGATAGGAGGTTCTGTTGGCGTTATATTAAATCAACGGGACGATTGGACTCCGTTGGTGGATAAATCTATTACAACTAAGCAAGAAAGTCCAGAATTTTCTGTTATAGTTAAGAAACAGTGGGATGATGATACTTTAGATTCTCGCCAGCCATCTCAAGCAGATTGGATCAGGCAGTATGTGGAGCAACAGGAAGAGGTAAGTGCAAACAATGGCACTAAGTACGTCTTTACAAGGGGCCTGAAAGCATTAAAGCTTCTTGTAAAATTGCAAATAGGATTAACAATGAGATAAATTTTATCACGATGGTTGTTTTAGGATCAGAAATCAGTACTTTGTCTGTTATCAGAAAACCTTACATATGAAGCTGAGAAAGAATTACACTGACCTATGACAGTACCAGACTTCAGGTCAGACAGGGAAAATATGCCCAAAATGGTTTTTGACAGGCCTTTGATTTGATGACCTTTTCGGAGACAGAAACTGCTGGTGCTTCATTGGGTTTCAGCAGGAATTGGTTATTACATGATTAAAACATGTTTGCAATGTGCAAGATGGAGCAATGAGAGCCCATCCATTGCCAGTACTGGTCTTTTTGGAGTTGGCCAACCCTTTTCCTCAGCTTGTATTAGGGTTAAAGTTTGAATTTGATGAATAATCTAGCATTCTGTTTAAGATTTTATTTGATACCCGTTAAGGAGAGAGCCAAAAAGTGAGATAATTTGGAAACATGTGAATTTTGACTAAAAGACACGTACATAGATGCCTGCAGTTCTACACTTACATTAGTATTGGTCTTGTGAGTTTGACTTAAACGACTCAGATACCCTTGGGACAGTCTTGAGAACTTCATGTTTCCAATTCTATAACTGTAATTATTGTTTTTCTCTCAGTGTTGATCCCTTTTCATTTTCAAGTGCTAGATTGCATCATGTTTTGTCTTGCTAAAACCTAGATAAGTGTATAAATTATTGTCTTCCATAAAGGATTCAATTGTAGAAGCTTTTGGTGATGGTTTTAATGTCCCATTCTAGGCTTTAAGCCAATGACGCCACTAAACTGTACAAGTTTCACACTGACGAGGAGAATTATGATCTTTTTTCTCGCTAAAATGAAGACTTGAAAGCTAAAATAGCTCACAAATCTACCCCCAAGTTTCATTAAAGAAACGAAACAGCCTATTCCAAGTCTACCTAGCCACCTCATGATGTAGACAAAGGTGGTTATTTGTCTTTGAACTCCTCAAACATATCACTCACATATCTGGTGATAGAGTCCTATTACGCCTCCAAGTCTTATTATCCAATTTACAGTTTTCCTTTTCTATTGATAAATTTTTAATTTGGTTATATTATTTGCAGGATGAACATAACACTTGGGAGGATGACATTCTAGAGGAGAGAAGTGCCAAGGAGGTATTATCTTTCCTGTTGGTATCTTTACTATCTTATATGGTTTCACGGAGAATATCAATTGGTTTTTAGCTGTAGCTTATAAATTTTAAGGTTGCATTCATTTTTGATTTCTTTTTAAGGTTCCCCCTTCTTTATTGAGTTTTTAACATGCTTAAAATATACATGTTGAATTATTCTTCTATTGTTCTATAATTCTTTTATAAAACACACTTTTTGCTTGAATTTCTTATTCAGATTTTGTTGGCCAAAATTTCTTACTCATATTTGTAGTTGTTTTTAACTTTTGTTATTATATGTCTTCTGTCCATTATTTATACAATAACCTGTTTGAAGTTTTGGTATTCTCTCCCTTGAACTATTAGGTAATATGAATTGATGCAGCTTCCTAGTTTAGATGACCTGACTGATGGATATATTTCCTTCGTAATAAAAACTTTGGCTTTAGTCTGATCAAGTAAGGTTACATGTGTTTAGTTATAGTGATATCTTCTGCATTTAAGTAGGGAAAGAACTGTTTGTCTGAAAGTTACCATCCTTGTTTTGCTTGGTCTTTGTTAATTATGTTGTGATAATATAACAGTAGAGTATGAACTTTTTACAGCAAGTTAATGCTTTTGTTCTGTTTGGTCTCTGTGAATTTAGTGGTGAAAATTTAATGTTGTTCAGATAACTCTAACAGGTTTAATTTAGCCTTGTATTTTATGATAGGTCTGTGAGCCTAGATCTTATGATGTTATTGCCAAAGAGTACCTTTCTGCAAGGTTGGAAGCTGCGAAAGCTAAGGAAAAGGGGGATAAGAAAAGTCAGGAGCAGGCAGGCAATATTATCCGGAAACTGAAGCAAGAATTGTCTGCTTTAGGTTAAGTTTATCTTCATTTTCTATTTCGAAATTTTGTAGCCTTTGGCTTGTCTCATATGCTTTTACTATACTCTGAGCAGGGTTATCAGATGAAGCTCTTGCTGTACAGCATGAACTTGAAATAGCTTCTAAACCCACACCTGAGGGAAGATCTTCAGGTCCTGAGCCTGTTGATTGTGCTGAAGAAGAAACTTCATGTGAACCAGGAGGTTATTCAAATGTTATTTTACCATCTGATGAGATAACTGTTGACAAAAGTGGCGCAATGCAAAATCATGTGAAGGAAAATCCTGCTAATTTTGATATGTCCGGTGCACAAGTTGTTAGAAAGGATTCTGCTGAAGAAGAGGCAGGCGATGTTGAACTAGGTGGTTTCTTTTTGGAGGATGCCCCATCTAATGAAATGTTGCCTTCTGATATTTTGGAAATGCAGAAACAAGAAAAAATTAAAAAAATATGTGAGAAGAAGAATTTGGAGCAGTTAGATGGCATTTGGAAAATGGTAGGTTTGTAGGCTACATTAAATGGCACTTGATGAGCAGTATCTGATGAAAATCAAGCATCTCTGAGTTGCTTTTAGTCATTTTACCCTGTCAGACTAGGAAATCATGTTAAAGGTAGTGTGGACGGGGAATTTTGAGGAAATCATATACCTTTTTGAAACAGGAATCAATGACATGAGGGAAGAGCTATCTTAATTTGATGGACGTACATATTTCATGGGGCTACTTGCATGTAGCTTTTCTTTTTAATTTAGGCAAAATAATAAATGCTACCAATATCCTATTTGAATCCAGGACCTTTGTATTCTATCATTTGTTTTTGAGCATCAGGTGCCTAACATGGGCAACTAGTTCCTTTTTTGTCTATACATATTTCTCTTCGGATCATAATCTGATAGTATTTTTCTTTTCATATCATATTTTAATTCACTGTAGGGGGAACCTCCTAAAATTCCAAAGGCTGTTCTTCAGCAACTATGTCAGAAATCAGGGTGGGAAGCTCCAAAATTCAATAAAGTTCCTGGCAGAGGAAAGAGTTTCTCCTATTCTATAAGTGTATTGCGCAAAGCTAGTGGGCGGGGTAAGAACCGGAAAGCTGGGGGGCTGGTCACACTTCAGCTTCCTTATGGAGATGAAACTTCTGAATCTGCTGAGGTTGGTTCTTATTCCTCTCATTTCCATGTTTCTTCTCAAGCCTTTTTGATAATATATAAGAGATGAAAAGATTCGTGAAAATAAATGATTTGCTGGGTAACTCTATATTATTCTCTTCCCATCAATAAATTATTTTTTTACTAAAAATGTTAAAAAATGTTAAATAATTTACTAATATTTTATGTATTACTTGAGTTGCAGCTCAACTTTTTTTTTTCTTTTTTTGTGTGTGTCATGTACTTATTATTTTTGGAGAGTGAGCCTTAGTGCAGTGATAAGGTTGCTGTTATGTGACTTGGAACTTATGGGTTCAAATCTTGGAAACAGCCTCTCTGCTTGCGAGGGTAAAGCTGTGTACATTTAACCCTCCCTAGACTCCATTTGGTGGGAGCCTTGTGCACTAGATTGCCCTTTTTTCTTATTATTTCTTGTGCATACCTGCACACGCATGCAACATTGTTTATGGAGTATGCAGCTCTGAATAGATTCTTGAAGGTCAGGATATGTATAGATAAATATAGAGTAAAGGGGATTAATACTACTCTTCGGATGGTTAACAGTCAAGAGAAAATTAATCTGATAAGAATCCATTAAGACATTGAAGCTTTCAAATCTCTTTGTTTGTCAAAAAAAAGATGCCCCAAGAAAAACTGCTGAATTGAAGCCAGACTATTCTATCCTGTCACGAAATTAAAGAGGAGTTAACCGCATATATGGGAGTTTTATGCTGCAACCAATTACAACATACAGCTGCATGAAGAGTCCACCTCCCAAATGATTTATTCTCTCTACTCGTACAACAGTCTCTAAACGTTATCAATAAAAATAGCTGTGTGGTGACATAAATTCCTGTATGGTCTGTAAGCTGACTTACAATTTCTCAAAAACCTGCTAGTTTGTTCCTGGAAGGCTGTATGCTTGTTCACATTGCCTGTTCTGGTGGATGAGTCCTCTTCAGGCATTTCCTATCACAATTTTCTTGACTGAACAAAGTTATATAGATTTTTTAAAAAAAGTTCAGAAATGTTAGATGGCTTAGACAACAGAGATCAAATTTATGATGTTTTTGGTGAATAATTGGGATTACTTTTTAATATGTTTTCTGAGAAATTTAAGTGCTTTGTGGATGGGTAATTCTGTTAGACTATAAGTCATTGAATATATCAGCTCACCTGGCAGGAGATTATTATTTCTGAAGCCACTACTCAGGCCCTGATGCATCCTAATTTTAGTCGGTATCCGTAATTGTGCATATTTCACAAAAGAAAATCCTTACCTTCGACTGAGTGACTTAAAACGATATTTGCCTGTATTTGTGGGGTGCTTTCTTTTTGCACAAGTGGCAAAATAATTAATTGACTTTACTATTACCTCTCTTTTTGGACTGTTTATGAACTCTCTAGCTCTTAGAACTTTTTTCCAAGGCTCAATTTGCACTCAATTTATTTGTGTTATTATTTCCCAATTATATGGAACAATTCTGGGCCTGTTTGGGTTGGCGGTAGGAACGGTGGCTTAAAAGCTATCTGACTTTAAAAATAGCTCGGTAGGAAAAAAGTCGGGTTATAGATAATGATTTGTGTTTAGATTGATGATGATAGAAGTGGCAAGGCCCATGTCAAAAAGCTAAGAGCTTTTTGGAAAAAGCTCTCTGGTGGAACTTTTTCCTTAACGGGTTTTTGAGCTTTAAGTTCAATGAACTTAAAGCTCAACCCAAACGGACCCAAAATCAGCCAGCAACGTTAACTGACTTTTTTTCAAAGTTATCGCAGAAAAAGCTCCTAACACTGCACTCCAAACGAACCCTCTATTGCCTCTCCATTTATGCCCTCGTTTGCTTTATTTGATTGTAGGATGCACAGAATAAAGTGGCAGCGTATGCATTGTTCCAGCTCTTTCCTGATACCCCTGTTCACCTCCCAATTACAGAGCCTTATGCTTCACTTGTGATACAGTGGATGAAAGGTTGTTTTCCTTGGTTATTGTTTTCATCTTTGATTGAATCCTAATCATAAAATTTGCATTGGTAAACTTTAATGAAATGAATTTGGAACGCTTATAAAATTTTTACTTCTATCTTTTTCTTTCTGAGGATGTCTATGTAAATTTTTATTAGAACGATGTTTTTTCTATGGTGGATATAATGCCATTTTGTTCATTTGTTGATTCTTAATGCAATACTTCAAAACTTTCAGGAGACTCATCAGCAAGGATTGAAGAAAGTGAGGCAGATCGTCGGTCAGGATTTGTTGATTCACTTTTGAATGCCGATGGTTCTAGTGAGACTACATCTGTTGATGATATATATTATAAGGGTCCAGAAAATTTTGATAAACTAGTCGAAAATAAAAACATGACTCCTGCCAGTGTTGAACCAAAAGCTCTGAGTAAGTTCATCAACTTTTTATTCAAAGTGCTTTCAATTCAGTATTCAAAAATTTTTTGAAAGGATGGAGGCACATTTTGGATTTGAATATAGACGTTGATTGTGTTGAGTCCTGCAATTTTGAGATGTTCTGAGTTTCTGCAAGTGGCCTATTTATTTCTGAATCAAGGGGGACGAATCAAAATGCACATATTTTTGTGATTGGTGACTGCCAGTGCTCAGATGATAATCCCAATCTTTTTCGGGAATGGTTACCTTAAATCAAAGATAGGATTTAGTTGCAGTTATCCGGAGTTCCTTAGGAGTTTCTTCTTCCCCAATAAGGCCATCTGTGATCTAGACAACTGGTACTGTACGCTGTCTAGCCCTGTGACAAAGTTGTTGCCTGGAATAATTTAATCCTACCTAATCCTATCTTCCTGAAGAATTTAAATTTGTATAGAGCTTCTGAACAACCCTCTCATAGGATCCACATCCCTGAAAAGAAGGGCCTTTGCAAACTCACTATTCATGTTAGCACACAGTGAGTGGCAATTCAATGATGGTATACCTGATAAAAAGATCAAATGTTGAAGTTAATGGGATGTAACTTATGTATTAGATTGACAGGTAACAAAATATAACTCTCATATCTTATCACAACTTTAGCATTTCTTGATGCAGGAAAAACCTATAGGGTGGACAAGGAGAGTTCTGATTTGAGGCACGCACAACATGATAAAATGAGAACTCAGAGATACCAGGTCTGCATGCATTTTGTCTTTGTTTTTTTTTTTAATGGTGTCTCTATACTAAAAACCTAGTCAGTTAGGTTTATGATTGGCACTTCATAGTTTATGCAGTATATTTTCTTTCGTTGGACTTTACCTTCTTATGAATTATTAGGGTAATAATTTTGCTTTCGCCACTTGAATTCTTTTCATGGTCATGTATACCCAAATTAAGCATTTTTCTTCTGGAATATTCACTTAAAGAGAAAATTTTTGCTCTTCTTAAAGTGTTTGTTGCATTAAAATTAATAAATAGAGATGGGTACAATTATCTCCAGAATCTTAAACCAATCTGATAGAGCATAAAACTTTTTTGTTTGAGTGTATATGCCCTCTTAATATGTTTAGGCTGTCTTAAAGCAAAATGCTATTGATACTAGAAAGTCAGGTCTGTTTTTGGTTAAGACTCAATGTAAATTTCTGAAAAGAGCGTGCATGGTATAGGGCACAGCACAGCACAGCATAGAAAGAGTGACATGACTCCAAGTTGACTACTTTCTTCTTTAACAACTTTTTTAGCTTATTTGATCATGGTCAATGACATATTTTCTGCTCCAGGACATGTTGAAAAGTAGAGCTGCACTTCCCATTGCTACACTAAAGGGTGACATACTACAATTGCTGAAGGAAAATGACGTCCTTGTTGTTTGTGGGGAAACGGGATCTGGAAAGACAACTCAGGTGATAATTCAATTTTCATTTGTGTCGAGTCTTCTTGCTTTTAGGATGTAACAACTTTATTACTTTTTAAATTTTTTAACCTGATTGGTATGCAGGTTCCTCAATTTTTATTGGATGACATGATTGAATCAGAATGTGGTGGATACTGTAATATTGTCTGCACACAGCCAAGGAGAATTGCGGTGGGTACAAAAGCTTTTTCTTGCCATTTGATAAATGTCATATTTACTGCAATTGTTCGGAAGTATAATGGATGGCTTTTTACTAGAGGGCCACCATCGTTGCAAGTCTATTTATCTGAATTTTATTATACATATCTAATGAACTAGTTCTTTAATATTCAATGTGTTGTGATTGAAATATCACATTGAAGCACAGGGAAAATACTAATGTTATTGATCCTTGAATAAAGAGAATACAAAGAGACCTTTATATAAGCAAACCAGTAGACTAACCCTAACCCAAGAAACTAATCTAATCTTATTAAATCAAATCAAATCATAATGATAAAATATTCATATCTAATCCTAATAAATACTAAATAATAAACTTCAACCCTAATAATATTAATTACTTATTTTAATACTAAACTTCTATTCTCAACACAATGTTTTTTAACTCTTTGTCTCCAAGCATGTTAGGACTCACTTTTCCACTCCTCTCTTTCATGATAAGGACTAATGTAGTTTGGAAATGCACTGGGCTAAATCATGAGAGCAAATATATGAATCATTGACATAATCCCCTAATTCATGTCTATTTGACAAGGAATTATCTCCTATAATTCATGAAGTAAGCCTGGGGAGATATATCTTGAAGAAACAACTTTGTAATTAAAATGCTATTTTGGACGTTAGATCTGTGTTTAATATGCAGAAGGAACGTTTCCCAAATTGGATTCTCAGTTTTTCTTATTGGCTTTTCCAAAGACTAAAGAGCATCCTTTACATCTCTGTATTTTCTGTTTCTTGTCTATAACTTCAGTGATTAGGCTTTTGTTCAATTCATGCTATATCATGATATTTAGAATAGTCTGTTATTAATTTAACATTTAATCCAGATGCTGACAAGAGTTTGCAAAAGTTTCAATTCATTTCATATTTTTCAACAATTTTATACTTCTGCTATTGAGAAACATAAATGATTTTTACTTATAAAAAACATACAAATGTTTTTCATTTTGTGCATTATGTTTCAGGCTATTTCTGTTGCTGAAAGGGTTTCAGCTGAGAGGTGTGAACCGTCACCAGGTTCAGATGGCTCCTTGGTTGGTTATCAAGTTCGTCTTGACACTGCCAGGTGTTTATTTGTCTATTTATTTGAATTTAAGATTTGCAGTTTTGAACTGATAGAGCATGAGGCGGTTTTCTGAATTAAACTTTTATATTAAGTTGGCTTATCTCTTTTCAAGTAGTTTATTTTGATTTAGACTTTGGGGATGATATATCGGCTTTAATTATTTGGCTAAGAGAGCATTTATAGTTATTATGCAATTGGGAGAAATTGTGTCGATGGCTCTGAGGAAGATTAGTGAAATGCATAATCCAACATCCAGTACAGTTAAGTGTTCGTTTAATGGAAACTTATTCAAAAAAAGAAAAAAAAATGTTTTGAAAAGGGTTTTAATTGTATTCTACTGTATAATTTGATTTATTTATGTTTATAATTTCCTTGTAGTCTGTTCTGTAATTGTAAGTATTAACTGACGATTTTCATGTTAGGAATGAAAAAACAAAGCTTCTGTTTTGTACAACGGGAATCCTTCTGAGAAGATTGATGGTACGCCATTCTGGTGAATGATGATTTTTTTTTTTAAGTCTATTTTTCAACCTGATGCACACATATGATCTCAAATGAGAAAGAAATTTCTGCTGTGCAAGATTGATAGAAAATACTGTATATTTTTTTTATATTGTAATATTTGATTTTTTTACTGTAATGATAATGAGATGAATTATAAAATATTAAGTGCTTTAGATGCTATCTTTGTATTCCCCATTCCTTTCTAGTTTTAGCATACGCTAAAATATCTATTTCACTCAGCAAAAGCATGTTGGAGCCCTCAATTTATTGGAATTTTTCCCCCCTCTAATTTTGGGTTAAATTTCTATCATAATTGAAGGAAAATGCTGGTTTCATAACATCATTTTTGTCGTTTAAAATTTCAGGGGGATAACAGCTTGACTGGCATCACTCATGTCATAGTTGATGAAGTGCATGAGAGGTCTCTGTTGGTGAGTTGTGATTAAATTATAATATAATGGTTTACAAGTATGAAACTTCTGTGTTGATCTTATGCTGAAGAAAATAAGCCATGGGTGATTAATACATGGGTTGTAATTAAATAGATGATAACTTAGGGGATTTTTTATATAGTTAATATCATATTTGTTATTTATCATTTAATAATTTAATTGGACAGGGTGATTTTCTTCTTATCGTTTTAAAAAATCTGATTGAGAAGCAGACGATTGAAAGCTCCACAAGACTGAAGGTCATTCTAATGTATGCATCCTTGTAATTTAATTCTATTGTTGTCGTTGAAATATTAGTGTAATATACATGTTTTTATTTATTGATCTTCTCTTCTGTTTTGACTTGCATTGATTTTATTGATCAGGTCAGCAACAGTTGATTCAAGTTTATTTTCAAACTACTTCGGTAATTGCCCTGTAATTACTGCAGAAGGCAGAACTCATCCCGTGACAACTTATTTTCTTGAAGATGTATATGATCAGATCAATTATCGGCTTGCTTCTGATTCTCCAGCTTCTTTAGCATATGAAGCCTATCCCAAAGAGAAGGTAATATTGAATTGTGTCACTGGTTATCGTTATTGTTCTCTGATTTTGAGATTTATGCAAGATTAAGCTGAAGTTTGATCTCCATATTTACTATCCCTGCAATTCTTAGACATTATTGTGGTCTAGATTAGCACTGCTATATCACATTTGAAATATGATGGAATTTGAGTGAAAGAAGAATGATAACTTTTCTCATTAAATACTTGAATTTGGATATTTTATAATTACCCTTTCCTGAATTGATGATCTGTTGCAATCCTGAAGTTCCAGAGAGGTCCTGTGACAAATAGCAGGGGGAAGAAGAATTTAGTCTTATCTGCATGGGGTGATGAGTCTCTGCTTTCTGAACAACAAATTAATCCATGTTTTATTTCTACTAATTATGAATCATACAGTGAACAAACCCAACAGAATTTGGTAAGTCCCTTGCAAGATGTGAATATTCACTTCACCATTTGTGGCTGCAACCTGACCATTCAAAAGTCTTTTTCTTCAGAAAAGATTGAATGAAGATGTCATTGATTATGACCTTCTTGAAGATCTGATATGCTACATTGATGAAACTTGTGATGAGGGTGCCATACTTGTATTTTTACCCGTAAGAGCGTTCTAGGATCCTTTGAGTTGGTATATTTACCTGTATATTATTCTCAGTGCAAATACTTATACCTTCTCCATTATAACTTCATTACCAGGGTGTGTCTGAAATAAACTTATTACATGACAAGTTGGCTGCTTCATACCGGTTTGGGGGGCAGTCCTCCGATTGGGTTATTCCTCTACATTCACTAGTTTCACCTACTGAACAGAAAAGGGTATTTTTACGACCTCCAGGAAATATACGCAAGGTAAGTTTGATCCTGATATTTTTATTCTTGCACTGTGTATTAAGTCACTAATCTAATCCTTTGACTACCAAAATAGTAGTAATTTCCCTCTCTGGAGTGAAAATATATTCAAATTGGGGATCTGACCCTCCCCAAACCCCACCTGGCAGTGCCTTGTGTACTGTGCTGGTCTACATGCTTGGGCCTGATTCTATCCCTATTTCATTGGGTCCCACATATAGTGAGCTCTTAAATAGTGGAAACTGAGATGAGTTATGGGTAGTGTTATCATATGCTCGGATTTATTATTTAATAACTATTTTTACCAAAAATAGAAAACTTACAATCTCTCTTCTCCTAGGTTGTAATAGCCACAAATATTGCAGAGACTAGCATAACGATAGATGATGTGATATATGTAATAGACTGTGGAAAGCATAAGGAGAATCGGTACAATCCACAGAAGGTATGTATCCTTTCTTAAATTTGAATGAATTACTGAAGAGCACTCTGGAATTCATGTTTCTGAAAATGATAAAAGATACATGCGAGTGTGCATGCAGACTGTCTTTGCTATTCATGGAAGAATATCAATCATTTCTCATTGACTTACAGCTTATCACTCATAAATTAGAGATACAAATCTAATAGTTAAAGATATACAACCTGATCCTTTATTAACCTTATTTACAGAAGACTAGGAGATAATTTCTAATTATGTTTTGCCCAGATCCACTCATAGTTTAATGAGGTGTTTATGTTATACTTTGTTTTCGACCAAAAGAATATTATTTGTTTCTGCTCTCCCTTCTTGTAATTGGTTCTTGGGTTTGATTTTTTCACTTCTCTGATTGATTTAGAAATTGTCAAGCATGGTCGAAGATTGGATATCTCAAGCAAATGCAAGGCAACGCCGGGGTAGAGCTGGACGTGTAAGACCTGGAGTTTGCTTTTGTTTGTACACTCGTCACAGATTTGAAAAGCTCATGCGTTCTTATCAGGTATTTTTCTTGGAAAAGAAATTCTTTGGATACCTAAGTATGTATGTTTGATATTCGAAGTCTAATATTTTTTCTATGTTCTTGTTATTTTCCTCCTGATAAGGTACCGGAGATGCTTCGGATGCCATTAGTTGAATTATGTTTACAGGTTAAACTATTGTCTCTTGGTTATATCAAGCCATGTTTGTCCAAGGTAAACAACCATAATTTTCAAATTTAAAATGTTCTCATTGATCAGATTCTCATGTAATTTTGTCAAATATTTTTGCATTATCAGGCTTTAGAGCCTCCTAAGGTTGAAGCGATAAGTTCAGCAATATCTTTATTGTATGAGGTACTCTACTCTCTCGGATTACAAGTTACTGTGGATATTATTTAACTATACATTTAATTGTATTTTATTGGTAGAAACTTCTGATCTCCACTTGATAAGTTCTGCTGATTGTTAAATTGTAATGTAATTTGCAAGCATTTTAGTTGTGATCTAGAACCCACCAGGTGATCTGCCCTAACACACCCCCAACAATAAGGACATGATCTCGAACCAGCTAGAAACAAGAAACAATGACCAAAGATAGGACCCCAAGAGAAGTTGTCTCCTGTAACCCTAACATCAAAACTGCACAAAGAGAGGCCACCTCCTTGATAAGTCAATGTAGTCCTAAGAACACAAGGGTGCAAGCCAATGCTCACAAGTAGATAAAAATTCTCAAAAAAGTTTTTCTCAAAATCTCCTAGACATTACATAGTTGCAGGCCTATAAATAGGCAAATTTAGAGCTTTCTTGTATAAATTTCTTTTATTTCTTATGAAGTTTTTCTTAGAGTCTAGAGGACTTCCTGACCTATTCATAGAATTCTTTTATAATCTTTCTTAAAACTATGATTTCCTGAAAAAGCTTATTTTCCCTTTAATATAATATATTTGTAGTTCTAGGTGAACATTGAGTTTGCCGTTACAATGGAGCAATCTCTCATGATATGCTTTAAAGTTCTTGGTAAGAATTAGGTGAACTGACCCAAGGGGGTAGGATTTGCACTTATGTTTATTTGGCGAGAAATGATCAAATGTTCAAGGGTGACTTTGTCCTTCAATGTTATGAAATTGGTTGGTTTGTGCTTATGGCTTCGGTTTGGTGTGGAGCTATGCAACATAGTTGATAAACTTTATTGTAATTTTTTTTAACATTTTTTTTGGCTTCGGTTCCTTCTTTCTTTCTCTCTTTTTCCTTGTTTGTTTTGTGCTCAAGGATATCTCGGCCTACCCTTTTTTTCATGTTTTTTTCCTCTAATAATATTTCTTCTATCTCAATATCTTCTGAATTCGTTTCTATAATTGGAATCTGAATCTTGTAGGTTGGCGCTCTTGAAGGAGATGAAGAGTTGACGCCTCTTGGGCATCATTTGGCAAAACTTCCTGTTGATGTATTAATTGGAAAGGTATGCTGTAAATCATTTGGCTGAATATTCTATTTTCAGTGCTAATGTCGTTAGTTTTTTCCCCAATTTTTGCTTTCTTTCTTGCACTTGTTTCATACTGTTGATCTTTTTTCTGCAATTGGTTTTTCCCATAAATATAGAACCAAAACTATGCTTATAATTTATTTTTTCCATTAGATAGTGTCAGTTTTTACAACCATTTGTTTAAGTAATCTATGTTTTTTCTCAAGTTTTTTTAGCAGGCAACTAGGTCTTAGTCACTTTCATCAAGTTTTGAAGTTTTAACTACATGAATACAATGGCTCTAAGAATGAGTCACTCTTGGAACCTCTAAGTGGCTTTCTTCTTCTGGAAACTGAATGTTTCTGCATTACCAGAGTTGCTACACATCAGCTTAGCTGATCCCTCTGATGTTTTTCAATTGTACATTTTTCTTTTTGCCCTGAAAATAATCTTATGTTGTTGAATTTTCTTACACGTATAAAATCATCATTATCAACTTGTTGATGTAGTGATTACTTATTTGAGGTGAGTCATACTTTTGGAATTTTTTCATTCAATCTTGCCATATTTCTTGTAGGTAGGGTTTGTCATTTGTTTATTTTTAATTATTACTAAGTAGTCCAGCCAAAATGAGGTGTTGCACTCAGCCTTGTGCTTTCTTCTGTCAATTAATGTTATCAATATAAATCTTTTTAAAAGAAAATAAACGAGATGCTTTGTATTGCTTTAGAATAGGATGCAGTTTACTGAGAAGTGGGATATTTACATAATAATCCAATTTTACGTAAATGTAGATGATGCTGTATGGTGCAATATTTGGTTGCCTGTCACCAATTCTTTCAATTTCAGCATTTTTAAGCTACAAGTCTCCATTTGTATATCCAAAGGATGAGGTATTCTAGATCTCCTAATTTTACACTGCTTCACTTCTTGATAAATAACTTGACTTTGTCCTAAATCCTTTGTTTATCTTCAGAAGCAAAATGTTGAAAGAGCGAAGTTAATGTTGTTGAATGAGAAACTAGATGGGCCAGGTGACTCAAATGATGTTGACCGGCAATCTGATCACTTGCTAATGATGACAGCATATAAAAGATGGGAGAGGATTTTGAATGAGGTCAGGCTGTAATTGCAGTTTTTTTTATTAAACATGCTCAAAAAAAAATCATTATATGGTTAACTTGAATCATAATCTTGTCATAATCCATATCATGTTTTTACTGCTCCCTCCTACCCTTCACTGTTACACCCTTTTTCTTCTCTCAAATTTCTGGCTTTCTGATTTTTAATCTCTGTGCTTTCTTCTGGGTTCACTCCCCCATTTTTGCCCTGTGACCACTCCCCTATCTCCTGCGTTTTTGTGGCAGCAATAGGTTGGGTCCAATCACATCCATGCTCACTAACACTGGGCTTAGCTTGTGGATATACTAAAGCCTGTAAAAATTCATATGCAAGCATCCATAGAAGTTGGCTGATGTTTTTCCCCTCATTTTGCTGTATATTTTTATTGAGAACTTGGCAACTTGGTCCTAATCAATATTGTGATTTTCAATTCTTGTAGAAAGGAGTTAAGGCTGCGCAACAATTCTGCAATTCATATTTTTTGAGCAGCTCTGTGATGTATATGATAAGGTGCTCTTTCTTTCTGTCAGCATATTATGTAAGAAGCTAAAGGGCTTTCTCTTCAGCTGTTGTGGTTTTCTATCTTCATTATGATTGGACGGTGATTTTTAAAAATCTGAGGTGTATGTTTTTCCTCTCTTAAGATCATTTTATCTATATCCATAAGGGGGTAGCTGCTTTATTAACTGCATCTCCTATATATGGTGAGAAGACTATTTATGGGATTATTTTTTTAGCAATACATGATTTTCAAAGTACCTCAATTTTGAACATAGTTGGGGAATGTGATTGCAGGGTTTAAATGCATTGATTGAGTTCACGTCTGTAGATGATGAGATGACCCATGAATCCCATCACATAATTGACCAGAGAAGAAAATTATATTATGTAGTTTTGTTACAAGAGTTTGATGATATTATTACCAAACTTTATTTTTAGAATTTTATTTGAGAGAAAAACAGGAAAAATAGATGAGATGAGGATCATCATTTAGATACAACGAGAATTTAGGAAACTTTTGTTGGTTCAAGAAATAATGCAATGACCCAAAGTAAAAGTTGTCAGTCTTTTTGTGTGATTTTAGCATTGGAAAAAAAGAGTTTGAAAACAAGTTGTATACTCACTGCCATTGATTCTTTCAGTAGTTTCATGTTTTGATTAGTCCAGACCTAGTGATCATGCACATGCATATACTTAAAGCAGGCCGTAAAAATGGCATCTGCATTGCTTTTTCTTGCTCTTGTACTGCTGTGATAATTTAGATCTGAGCATAAACTAATCTGCATGTGCAAAAATTCAACCATATTTGTTTGTGAACTATCTTTTTTTGAAACTGGTGCATGTGCTTGTATGATAGGGAGATGAGAATACAGTTTGGAAGTTTGCTGGCAGACATTGGGCTCATCAATCTACCTAAAAATTATCAGGTGTTCCTGCTTTCTCTAAATAGACATAGGACTTCTATTGACAGACAAGTTCATTTTGTTCAAGATCTTAACATCAAGTCTCAGTGAAGATTTGTAAGCTTGATTGGCATCGGTTCATGCAATAAACATGTGACATCAGCAACTATAAGCTGAAAAGCTTGTGCATAGTAAATGACTTTTTTTAGCAGTAAATTATCGGCTGTAACTTTCTTGTCTCCCATGATTATCAATCATTCAATTGCTAGATGCTTTAAGAAGTTAGAAGTACAAGGCAGACTTCTCTATCTGCATCTTACCTTTTATAATCTTATCTGCTTCAGATGGATGGAAGGAAGAAAGGGAATCTTGACAACTACCTTTCTGATGCGTCACAACCTTTTAATATAAATGCAAATCATCCACCAATTGTGAAGGCAAGGCTGATAGATTTTGATTGTGTTGATATCCCGATAAAATAGTGATAGAAGATTAATTTTTGTAATTAATTCTTTGATTGTTTCCTAATTGTATTCCGCTTTCTTTGATTCTCTCATGATTCTCGGCCATTATCATTAAAGGTCGTGTATGTACTCTATATATAATTCCCATCGTGGAAGAATAATACTCACCAAGGAATCATCCAACTCTCACTCGTCCTTCAGATTGTTTATTCACTTTATTTAGAAGACACTTGGTTTCGTTCTGCTGAATTCATTCTGTCATTTCATCAAGATGCTGTTTGCGTAATGATCTCAATTCACTGTGGGAAGTGGGAACTATGGCTTACAAATTATATTTTTTGTAACATTTCATTTGAAATAGTATTACATAAATTATTTAGCATTTGAAGGTTTCTGACGTTACTCTTACAGGCAATTCTATGTGCTGGCTTATACCCCAACGTAGCAGCCAGTGAACAAGGCATTGTTGCAACTGTTCTGAGCAGCCTTAGGCAGTCCTCTAGCTCTGCAAACACCGATCGTGCAGTCTGGTATGATGGAAGAAGAGAAGTTCATATCCACCCTTCTTCTATCAACAGTAGCTCAAAAGCGTTTCAGTACCCCTTCCTTGTCTTCCTTGAAAAGGTTTGTGAACAACCCTCCTGTTGAAGTATATCAACCCATATTTCCCAGCATAAATATTTCCTGTCCTAAAAGTGGGAACAAGGTGGCCAAAATGCTCCATAGTTCCTGTTGGGTACTTTGACAATATGTACTAATCATTTTATTTATTTTTGAGATAATTCTAATTTTAGTATTTAAAGTGGGTATATAACAATACTACCATCGAGTTATCATTCACATGATTGTGCATGTTATGTTATTTATAAAATTGATTCCTGCAATTCAATTTGTTTGAGATGCCTGTCTAACAAATGAAATTATCAGGTTGAAACGAACAGAGTATTTCTGCGAGATACTTCAATCATTTCTCCTTACCCTATTTTGCTCTTTGGTGGCTCAATTAATGTTCAGCATCAGGTAAGCTTTCTGATGCTTTCTATATTTTGGCTGGTAGGGAGTGGGTGCTACAATACTAGTCGTAAGAGATTATGTATGGTCATTAAGATTCAGGGCTTGGCATGATAGGCTTGGGCTTTGTCTGCACTTCAAACCTAAAGGACTTTAGGATGAGGGGACATGTCAGAGCTCATAATAGAACTATTTATGAATCTTTTATTTCACAACTTAACTTCTTGGGTTGAAGGGGGCTTTGATAGTTAGATTGGTAGTAACTTCATATAGTTTGATATGAATGAATACAACTGAATGTAATTTGCAAGAGATAGTTGGGATTGATTCTTAGTTATTATTAAGTCTGGATAGCTGAAACTAAGATGAATTGCTTTACAGCCTTTTGCTACTTACATCGGTTGGGGAGGATAATTTTTAGTAATAGATTTAAGTGTTTTAAGAGAAGTATTTTCCTTAGATAGATATCCTTGTTTTAGAATTTGGAAATGATCATATTTTTAATCTTCTTGCATATTGCAGACTGGGCTGGTCATTATCGATGGATGGTTGAGACTAAATGCTCCGGCCCAAATAGCTGTCTTGTTTAAGGAGCTACGTTTGACTCTTCATTCCATTCTGAAGGAACTCATTAGAAAACCTGAGGTGCCATATATTGCTTCTATTCTACAGCAAATCATGATGTTTTTTATTGTTTTAGTTTGAACCTCTTTCATTTCTAGATATGCATGCTCACTATTTTAAGATACTTGGTTTTATTTGGCTTGAAGCCTCAATATCTGGACCTTGGATTGGATGGTTTGGCTTGGCCAAAAAAAAAAAAAGAATTGGATGGTTTGGCTTATCTAACTCGTATGTCACATGGTTTAATGCTTCCACGTCTACAACTATAATCATGTTTATTTCAAGGTGGAGAAAGAGTACTTTGCATTTAAATCGCCGCTAAAATTGTCACAATCGGATCATTTCTTTGTTATGGAATCGCGCTCCTGCGCACCAGCTGAAACAAAGTTTTCCTCTCTTTTTATTTTACATTTTAAAAAAAAAAAATCCTGAAAGGTTATGAATGTCCACATGTTTTCATGATGCCTGTCACATCCAATATGCGAACAGATTGTGGTATTTGACTTTGTAGTTATACTATAATACACGACCACAATTTTCTTTACCTGACTAATGCTGAGATTTTTTTCTGCTTCCAGGTTGGGATTGCTCTGAATAATGAGATCTTAAAATCTATCATCAATCTTCTTTTAGAAGAAGGTGGTGTCCCTAAACAATGATGCATCAACTGGTTAGCAAAGTGATTTCTCAAATTATAATTGTTCACCTTACATAGGATGAAGAAGGTGCAGATCCTTCCTACTATGATTCATTGATGATTCTGGTCGTATAAAGGACACATGCTTTCTTCTCCATTGGATTAGGTGCATCCTTAGTTGAAACAAATCCTCTGAAATGGCTTCACTAGAGGGAGGGAGGTAGAGCGAGAGGGAGGGGTACTATTGACGGGGGGACCCACAAGGAAAAGGTGGGCCCCACCTATTCTTGATTGCACATTCTATTTCCTAACAGGGTGATCATGCTCTTGCCGCAGAGATCAGCTGGTTCTGCTGTGTGGAGGATTTTATTTTCGCCCGATTTAGATATAATATATATATATATATATATGGATTTACAGGAGCTGTTCTTACATGCAAGTGTATTGCCATTGTACTGTTGCTCTTATTCTTACGGGGGAAGAAGAAAGCAGCCTGTTTTTAAGTGGCTGCAAAGTTGAAGTTGCAATGTATAAATTATAAAAACAAATCTATATAATGCACTAAAAGCAATCACCATGTAGTTTTCTCTGTAATTTTTAGTGGAAAAGTTCTATAAATTACTAAAAAAAATCACGTTTATGCAATATGTTGAAGTAATAACTACCAAGTATCATCCATGTATCCTATTAGAAGAACTACTAAAACAATACTTTAGAGTATTGACTGTATAAAAAATTACTTTAGGAGAGTGTTATGGAAAAATGTTAAAAAGAGTGGCATATTTCACCCTATGTTAAAGTTTTTTGATGAATCCAAAGGATGTCTAGTATTCCTTCCAGTCTCAATTATAAAATCAAGTTAACATTTTTAAAGAGATTAAAGAAATTAATTAAATTACTTTAGAAGATTTTATTTTTTTTCCTCTAAATTAATTAATTTAATTGATCTACTAATATATAATTTAAGAATACATAATATATGATATGATTAAATAACATATTTAACTTCTTTATTCTTTTTTAAAAAAATCAACACGGTCTTATAATTAATATCATCGAGGGAGTAAAACATAAATTCATTAATGAATTAAGTAACCTCTTCATTGTCCATTGGCTCTTTTTTTTTCTTAAGAATAAAAATGACAAAGAAAAGTTAAAAGATGGAGTGCTTATTTAATGACCCTTCATATGTTATGTATAGGTAGTTAAATAAAATAAAAAATATTTTTTAATAAATATCAGATAAAAGTCCTTGTCTTGTCTGAGCAAGCTAACTCAAAATGTGAGGTAATATTTTTTTATAAATAATGTAAGCATGCCAAATCACAATAACAGTTTGACCAAAAAAAAAATTCACAATAACACGGCTCGCCTTATATGTGAATTTTCTTGGCTCATGCTTCGTAAATGTTTGACAGAATTCTGCATGGATACCACGTTTTTTAATCACTTTTAGGTTTTATAAGATAAAACTTCCTCACATTTATTTTAGGGCTTTGATTTTCTCATGTTACATGAGAAAATCAAATTTCCTACACACACATAAAATGATGGGACCCACATATACATATATTAATATATATATATATGTGTGTGTGTGTGTGTGTGGGTCCCACCATTTCATGTGTATGTAACATAAGAAAATGGTTTTCCTACAACATGAGAAAATGTTTTTCCTTTATTTTATACAATATTTTTTTGATATAACCAAGGTATCATAGCCATGAGATTAATCCTCTACCTCGAGTCAACACACAAAGTGGTAAAGGGCTGGCCACAAGATGCTTTCTATTTACAAGGATTGAGGATCGAACCCTCAAACACTTACTTAAGGGATGAGATGTTGAATCATCACGCCCACCCAACGTAGTTTTATTTTATACAATATAAAATTAATTCTCGATAGCTAATTCAAATGGATACAAAAATGGCTGGTTCTAGGGTTCTCACTCTACTCTTCTATTTTTTTTTTTTTAAATGGGACCAATGGTACAGGTAGGGTTCGAACCCTGATATAAAGGCTGAATAACCCAGCGTCATACAACTGCAGTACACTAGTGCTTGGTTCACTCTACTCTTCTTTGGTTATTACTTATCTCCTCATTTTTCTTTAGTTAATGCTTCTTCGTGCTCAGTCCATTCCTTTACTCCTGTTTATCCCCTTTTTTTTTTATTGAGGTTGGGCCCAACAATATCAATATTATTTAATATATAAATATGTAATAAATTATATAAACAATTTTTTTGCCAGGAAAATTACATAAACAATTTCATCTTGTCAAAATCTACAATATATAACAAAATACATTTAGCATATAGTAAAAAATATGCATGAACTTTTAATAAAAATGTGTTCACCACCATATTCTTTTTTGGAAATATAAAACTACACATAAACATTCAAAATGATAGTAAAACTGTCAACATTGCTAAATTTAGCCTAATATTGTTACTTTTCTTGTAGAGCTCACATTCTTTTTGCATATGTATATGTAACACTTTTAGGTTTAACTTAATGGTATGGGCATTTTTATTCTCATTTTGAATGTTTACGTGTATTTTTGCAGCTTCGAAAAAGTATATAATGCTAGATGTAATTTTAGTAAAAGCTCAGGGGTATTTTTGCATTTTAACCCTAAAAAACATTATAAGTTGTACTACTATAATTCTTATTTGGATGGTATATTGTTATTGTGTGCTTGTATTTTCAATTATTGTCTGCGATTACTTATGGTTTTGTACTTGGACTATAATCTGTGTAAGTTGCTTATATACTTCATAACAGGAAAAAATAAAAAATAAAAAAATTGCTTGTATACATTTTTGGTTTGGCAAGCACGAATTTTTTGTTTTAGTTTTGATTTTTGTCGTGTTTTGATCTCAGTTATTTGGGATAATACAGAATCATCTTGTAAAAATTCCAAGCGGGATAAAATTATTTCGAGACGGTCTTTTTGTCCCGTCCCAGCTTTTTGCCGCATCTCAAATATTTATTTCTTTTAAGTATTTTTTGTTTATTAATAAATTCTGTTTTATTTTCTAATTTATATAGATATTAGGTGAACTCTACATAATAATGAGTAATGCACGCGGATTCATGTTGCTATTAGTTTAATATTTCTAACATTTATATCTTTTTTACCGGAATATCTAATATTTGTATCAAAGAGATAACTAATATTTTTTTTCAAGATCAAGAGGTATTTTTTTAGTATCTTTCTAGTATCCGTTAGTATATAAAATATTTTTTCAAGATTGCTAGTACCCTGAGATATTTTTTCAAGATCCTAAAATAAATTTTAAGATCCTGAGAAGTATTTTTTTTCATACCAATTAGTATTAAATATCTTTTTAGTACCCGTCAACCTGAAATATTTTTTTCAAAATCATTCATTACCTTGAAATATCTTTTTAATATCGTAAAATAATTTTTTAAGATCATGAAATATTTTAGGGTACTGACTTATCCTGAAAAAAATACTTTATGATCTTAAAAATTTATTTTAGGACATTAAAAAAAATATTTCACGATAATGAATGATCTTAAAAAAAAATATTTTAGGGTAATAGATGGTACTAAAAAATATGAAAAAATATTTAGGGTACTAAAAGGTACTCCCTCTGGTTCTTATTATAAGGCACCAACTATCTTTTCTCATAAACCAAGAAAATGGAAGCTAAGTCATTAATGAGCCTAAAATTAATAAAAGTTTCCAACTTTATCCCTACTTTAGTAAGATAGATTTAAAAAAGTTTGTTAAAGTAAGGGCATAATAGGAAAAAGTAATAAATAAGTTAGTTAAATCTAGTTAGTGCCTTATAAAAAGGACCAAAAATTTTGGATAGTTGGTGTCTTATAATAAGGACCAGAGGGAGTACTAAAAAATATCTTAAGGACACTTATTGATACTAAAAAATATTGATGATCACAAAGAAGAGAAAAAAAACTGAAAAAAATAGATTTTCACAAAACCTAGGTTTTGGATCCCAAAACCTAGGTTTTGATATAGAATAAATTTTGGAAAAAAATAGTGGTACTTGGTAAAGTTATGACAAAACCTAGGTATTGATGCGAAATAGATTCTGGGAAAAAAAAGGGAAAATCTATATAGGGGCTCAAGTAACAGAAAAAATTCAAAAAATACCCTAATATTCTGAAAATACCAGAGCCTTTTCTGGTATAAATTCATTAAAATTTTAGTTGTTAACGAAGCTGATATAGTTGTTCATGTTTTAATGAATTTATACCAGAAAAGGCTCTGGGGTCTTTTTTGGTATTTTCAGAATTTTGGGGCATTTTTTTAATTTTTTCTGTTACTTGAGCCCCTATATCGATTTTCCCAAAAAAAAAACATTTTTTAAGATACCAACGAGGCTGATAATAAATTCATTAAAACTTTAGTTGTTAACGAGGCTGATATAATTGTTAATCTTTTAATGAATTTATACCAGAAAAAGCTCTGGGGTCTTTTTTGGTATTTTCAGAATTTTAGAGATTTTTTTAAATTTTTTCTATTATTTAAGCCCTTATATAGATTTTCCCAAAAAAATAGGGAAAATGCCTATAGAGGCTCAAATAAGCAAGAAAATCCCAAAAAAGGCCCAAACTAAACTCTTTGATCAGAAAAGGCCCTAGGGCCCTAATGGGTATTAAGTTGTAAAGTCAAATATCAATAATACCCCTGTATTAAAAAAATAAAAAACAAGTCTGATAAAGCCAAAATCACTGGCTGTTTTTGGTGTGCCTGAAACGTATTACACGAGGAACAGAGCACAAATCAGAAGCGAATGTAGACGTGAGGGAGAGAAAGCAAGGCAGCGAGGAACATACGGATTTGCTCAAGTCAGTGAGGCAGAGAACATATATATTCCTAATCATCCACTGCGTTGATGTATTTGTTGCTCCTAAAGGTTTTTTTCAGTTAGAATGTTGGTGGGCTGAAAGGTTGAAGCTTGGCTAAATTTATGTTATTATTGAGTAGAAAATAAGTAAGAAACACTAAGAATTTGATCAAGATATCATTATCACCATTCTAGTTAATCTTTAAGCACTGGAGGGTAGTGTAGAAAAAAGGATGCTCTGTTTTTTGGAATGAAAATAGAGGGGAATGTGTGTTTTTTAGTGGGATGAAGCTACATTTGGTTAAAAAATGCTGAAAATGGGATAGTTGTTAACCCCTATTGTTTTTGTTGTTAACGCCTACTGTTTTAGTTGTTAATTTGACTGATATTGTTGTTAAAACATGATAGGTTGCTCTATTTTTTGACATGGAAATAAAGGGAGGTCTGTTTGTTAGGGGGGATAACTGAATGTGAAAACGGTGAAATTAGATTGTTATTAATACCTACAATTTAAGTTGTTAATGTGATTGTTAAAGTTGTTAGTGAGTACTGATATTGTTGTTAGTGGCTACTGATATTGTTGTTAGTGGCTACTGATATTGTTGTTAGTATCTACTAATATTGTTGTTAGTATCTACTGATATTGTTGTTACTGGGTATTGTTATTGTTGTTAGTGTCTACTGATATTGTTGTCACTGGGTACTATTATTGTTGTTAGTGGCTACTAATATTGTTGTTAGTGTCTACTGATATTGTTATCATTGGGTATTGATATTGTTGTTAGTATCTACTGATATTGTTGTCAGTGAGTACTGATATTGTTGTTAATGTCTACTGATATTGTTGTCAGTGGGTACTGATATTGTTGTTAGTGTCATTGATATTGTTGTTATTGGCTACTGATATTGTTGTCACTGGGTACTGTTATTGTTGTTAGTGTCTACTGATATTGTTGTCATTGGGTACTATTATTGTGGTTAGTGGCTACTGATATTGTTGTTAGTGGCTACTGATATTATTGTTAGTGTCTACTGATATTGTTGTCAGTGGGTACTGATATTGTTGTCACTTGGTACTGATGTTGTTGTTATTGGGTACTGTTATTGTTGTTAATGGCTACTGATATTGTTGTTAGTGTCTACTAATATTGTTGTTAGTGTTTACTGATATTGTTGTCAATGACCCATTAATTGTTGTTAAGGGGTACTGTTATAGTTGTCAGTGGGTATTGTTATGGTTGTTAGTGGGTATTGATATTGTAGTTATTGGCCCCTGTTATTGTTGTTTATGGGGGTTGATATTCCTACTATAAAGGACTGATATGACTGATACCAATAACTGAACAAATAACCTGAATAAATGGCCCTTGTTATTGTTGTTAATGGCCCATGTTATTGTTGTTAATGGCCCTTATTTTGCAGTTGGCATTCTGTGAAGAAATATCAAAACATAATCAACAACATTGCAAAACATAAGAAAAAATTTGCTCTGGTCATTCAACAAAAATTGTGAAGTTAGCATCAGTTGACAATTTACACAAGAACAAATGTTGATGGTCATTGTTATGAATACAAAGTTGTTATAAATACATATTTGTCATCAGCTACAATGTTTCCTAACAAGTATTTCCCCTAATGTGTCTTTTTCTGCTTGTGGTGGTCTTCAATCAAAGACAACACTTTTTTATTGATGGTTGTTGCGAGGATGGGTGACCAACTACCACAAGACGCCCACCTTCAATTTCTGAATTTCATCGTCAGTAAAGAATGGCATTGTGTACCCTCATCACCATACACTGAACCATCCCACGTCTGTAACCATGAAAGCACATGAACCCTAGAAGAGTCCTGAAATAAAATAGACAGGTTCTAGTCAAATCAGCCATCAAATAAAATAGACAAGTTCTAGTCAATCTTCAAATCAAAATTCATCAGATCAAGCCTCAGTCTAGCATGCTTAAATTCGAAATCAAAATCACAGAATCGGCACATTGCAATTTTCAGTATGACAACAATAACAATTCAGAATCAAGCAGCCTATGTAGGTCAATAAAAACTCAATTTTTTTTTCTTTCCAGCTCAGAGACTACCAAAATAAGTAGGAAGGAAGTGCTACACTAATCTTTATATTAAAACACATCAATTATATGAAAGGTAATCAGAAATTATATATTCAAGTATCATACAGCCAGACACAATCAAAGTATATATGCATTTCAATAATTCTCAAGAACAAGAGTCATCTTATCTGCTATATGATTAACTCATACAAGAATTTGATCCAGATTCCCATAAACATCATTAACAACTAGATTCTCCAGCAAATTGTGTCACTACCTTTTTTATCTCAAGAATGCCAGAACCATTGAATGCTTTTCTCATTAACTTGTAATGCAGTGGTCAGCTCCTTATTAAAAATTGTCACTTGCATTCTTAAGAATAAAAATAAATGAAAATATGGATCATGGGCTTGATCTTTTTCGTGAGAAAGCAACACCACATGCAACTTCTGTACAAGAAGTAGAGGGTCTACTTTAATATTGCAATAGTTAATAAAGAAACATATATGTGAGAAAAAAGCACAGTCTGGCTAGGTAAAGCATTATACAAAATTACACAAAAACGCCAAGATGTTCCAAATACTAACAAAACCAAGATTCAATATTGTTTCCTGGAATATTTTATTAGAAATATGAAAATTGCACCATCACCTTTCCCAAATTAGGTGTCAAAAAGTCGTATTTTCTTCCTAGTCTCCACTTCTATATTAAGGAGATACGGCTCCACATAGAATCAGGCTAGCTTTTGGACTTCTAATTTACTGTCATGCATATTAATTCTATGAAATCTACAATTTGAAGTTCAGTGTTAACTTTCAGTCCTCTATACTTGTTTCCAAGAATATAAATAAAAGGTTTAAAGATTAATTACCGGTCTCATTGTGATTTTGGTCGCAAGTGATGGGCCCAACATTGTTGCATACCTGATCAATAATTATTAATAAAGTGAAAATTTTCTACATGCAAGAACTCCAATGTTTGGCATATAATGTTAAAAAAGGATGACATCATCGTCAGGATTTTAGTGCTTGACAAAAACAATTGAGATGTTGTACCAAACAATTGGAGAGACATATGCATAAACTCTTAATATGAATAAAGTTTGAGGCTTGTAAAACATCATCAGCCTTTTCTTCCAAAATATTATCATTGGTTGTTCAATGCATAGGTTAAACAGTTAAAGATAGAGCACAACAAAATCAGGATAAAGTTTCAGACATTACATTTTTGTTTGCATTTCATATCCTTGGAACCCCAAGAAGCATCGGCCCTTGTCACCTTGATACTCAAGAGTACCAATATTAAATGGCATTTATCTATTGGGAGACAATGTGACTAGGGTTGGACCAGAAAACAAAACAATATGGAAAGGAGAACACATCATACAAAGATATGGGATTTGATCAAACAACACGACAGATCCATAAATTGACAACCACTGACGCAATCCATTTCCCACTAATGGGAATGATCCTTTCTAATGGAATAGTCCATTTCCCACCAAAGATATTGTTGTGCTCTTTCTAAAATAAAGAGCATAATCAGCATTAACATTTTATTACTATGGTTCATATCAAGGAATTCAATTCTTCTAGTACTTTTATCTAGTTCAGCATAATCAGGATTAGCATTTTATTACTATATATGATTCATATTAAGGCACATAAGTGGAAAGACCGAACAACTAGCCTTAACAGCAAATTGAAAGGATAGATTTGCAACTAATTCCCTTTAAAACCAAAAGGAATAAAAAACATCTTGTGGCCCTTAAAAGCACCGATTTGGAAAGATATTTTGATTAAATACCATGTGAAAACCCCAATCAAGTTAGCTATGCTTCTCAAACATGGGATCCCACAAGAGAAGAGAATTAAAAGCAAAACTTAGGATGGACAATGATACTAAGATATTAGATTTGTTCAAACAGAACTAAGGTTAGCATGAACTAAGATCTGAATTTGAGTGACAATGAACTAAGCAAACTTTTCTGGCTTAAATTTAGGAATGGAAGTTGTTTTAGTTTTCACCTCATACATAGAGCATTTAATAACATACAAACACACAAACCATTTTTAATATCATGAAGTTTGAATTGTTTCCATACAGAGAGTTTAAACGTTTACATAACAATCCACTATGCAATTTAAAAAGCTCATATCCAAGGAAATTCAAGCACTGCTGAGCCTAATTACATATTTTATAAAAATAAGAATCAATAGTATTGTGTTCAAGCAAAGAATGAACCACAACTTTAGAATGTTATTCAAATTGCAATTCAGTAGCACATATAGCTTTTGGTTGACTACACAATTCTTGGAGCTGCTGACTAAAAAGATATTTATACATACAACTTGAACATGCATGTTCAGATTAGCTTGTTGGAAGGCTTAATTTTAATCATTTAGTATATGCTAGTTTAGGAAGTTCGCTGAAATAAATATTAACCGGATTTCTTAGATTACAGGTTCAACTGCTACATCAAACACATTATGAACTATTGAAATTTCACATTTGGGGCCATATATATATGCTAGTCTTTGGGGAAAACAACAATAGAGTCTTTGGGGTTTGTTCTGTTATTGCACTTGAAATGCTAATTTTGGACTGGCGTAATATTATACACAAGTGAGAAGATCAGAAGGTCTCAATGATCATTTTCCATCAGAGATTGAAATTCAATAGATATTCATGAAGAATAAGAATTCATACAGCAGCATCGACAAGTTTCACAAGAAATCAAAAGAGATCAAGAAGAATAGTAGCTTACATACAAGCACAACATACATCAAAATAAAACAGAAAATGATGCAAGAAAATAAGTTTCAATCACATTGTTTGTATAAAAAAAAAAAGTTTCAATCACGTGTTTAACTGAGAGGAGAAATGCAATTGTGAGTTGAAGCAAAATGTGAGACTCTCACCGTGAATCAAACTCTCACAACGTTGGGTTCCGACTTCAGAATTGAACCTCAATAGCGAGGAACCACAAACAATGCCGCTCACGATGATAGTTTCCGGTAACGCCTCCTAGCCCTGCTCACTCTGTGCAACCCTAATTTGAGACTGAGGCAGAGAAAGTGCGAAAGAGGGAGTGAGAGATGGAAGATAGGATTCAGGGCTCCAGCAGAATCGTTTTGCAGCAAATGAAATTAAAAAAGTTCCACCGAGTATAATGAACAAAGACGGGAAGCAAGTTAAGGGTAACAATGTAATTTGGTTTTGAACTTAATACCTATAAAGGCCTTAGGGCCTTTTTTGACAAGGTAATGTTCCCTGGGCCTTATTAGAGATTATTTTGTTATTTTGGGCCCTGAAAGGTATTTTCCCAAAAAAAATAGGGATGCTTTTCACAGACCTGTGATAAAACCTAGTTTTATTTTCAAAATCTAGGTTTTGTGAACATTTAAACTTTAAAGGCTCTCAGCGACCTGCGGTCAACTTCAATCGTGGCGGGAAGAACTGGTAACCCGGAAATCCAATACGAGTCGGGTCGCTATAAAAGCGAACCCATGATCATGAACGAACACGTTCTCTCTTACTGTGTCTCCTGTCTCGCACTCTGAAGTCAGAATCATGGCGATGGCAAAGCCATCATCCTCCTCCTTACCCTACCTTTTGTCTCTCCTCTTCCTCATATCTCTCTTCTTCAACCCCTTCTCTCGTTGCTCTTTCGTTCTCGCCGACTCTCATTTTGAAGGCTTCGAAGCCGACGGCGAAGATTACTCCGATGACCAACCCATCGATCCCACATATCTCCGATCACCTCCCGTGACGCAATCCCTCACCACCAAACTCACCCCACTGGACCCAGATCAATCGCTGAGTTCTCATTCCGATATCCAATCCTCATCTTCGGATCTTCCGAAGACCTCACCCACCAGCACAGCCTTTGAATTCTGGGATGAAAATGAATTCGAAGGCCTCCCCACTGAGCAACCCGCCTCGGAAAATCGTATTTTTGAGGCAAATGCCAAACCTATTGGCAATAGTTCGGAATCAACTGATTCTCCGAAGCCTGAGAATGTTAAGGGTTGGCATTCGTTTAAGATTGAGATTGTTTGCGTAAGTTTTCTTATCTTATTTTCCGTCAATTACTTCTATGGGAAGCGTGAGAACGAGAATATTTCCCTTGCTTGGGCTGCTCAATTCGCGGGGAAGGATTCGATTTTCGAGAAGAATTTTAGTCTTGTTGGGGTTGGGGATGGTGGTGATGACTCTCCATTGTTGTTGAAAGAAGGGCAAACAGTATTCAAGTTTTACGCTAGTGGTAGAAGGTATTGCCAAGGGGTGTTGGCTACGATGAAGTTGAAGAGTAGGCAGGATCTGATATCGAGGATATACAATATGATCGTACCCACTGTGGACGAAATTACATTTGAGGTGTACATGAATGAGGATGCCATGGACCACGTGGTATTTGCCATGGCGAAGAAGAAGGCTGCTAAAACTATACAGAAGGATGAGAAGGATTTACAGAGGTTTGCGAGTATTCTTTCTCCTCCGAATGGGAAAAAGTGGGCGGCTGAGGAATTGGCTGTTATTTCAGAATGCAAAGGAGTGGCTGCTGATTTGATCACCGAGGCAGTGCTTGATCAGGTTTAGGCTTATTTTGTTTACTAGTGATGAAATCGTATGTTCTGCTTGTTGCATCATGTTATATAGAACTTGATTGTTTCTAGTTGGTGTATAGTTTGAACTTTTTATTGCTTAATTCCTCTGAGTTCCTCCACCCCAGGTCTTTTCAAATCTTTAAACGGTAGCATTACTCAAGGTGAATTGTGTCTGTCACACACTATCTCAAAATGATTGAATGCGTTTATGGCGGTTAGAGATCTTAGTTTTTAAAATGAATCTCCAAATATCTTTCTAGACCTTGATCCCCTTGCCTCCAATATTTTTGGTGGGCCTCTTCACGGCCCCCCCCCCCCCCCAAAACAGTAGCGATGTGTCCTGGCTGGTAATGATGGAGTGGACTAAAGTTGTTTTTTTCCCTTAAAACGAAAAGAGAATATGTGTGTACTCTTCTCCTCAGTTCTCAATATAAGATATGATTAACTTATTTTAGAAAGATTAATTATTGTATATCATTAATATATCAATTTTTAAGTCAAGCAAGTATGGAGAAAAACAATAAATATAAATATTTTAAAGTAATTTATTTAATTTTCTTAATCTCTCTAAAAAAACTCAACTGAGTAGACTGGAGCAAGTATATAATGCGGCTAGAAAATGTGTCTTGGATCAGCTGCACAGTTATTTTTCTGTCAAAGTTAAATTTGTTTATTGGACAAAATATTGAACCCGATCAAGATGATACAGGTGTTCGGTGACAAAGCTTTTGAGAAATTTGGAAGAAGTTTCATTTCTATGCATTTCTCTGATCAATACCCAGGCATCCACATGAAGGTATTGGTGTTCAAGTTTGTGCTTCCAGATGCTAACCACATGGCTGATATGGCACGACTGGTGGCTCTTGTGCCATATTACATTGACTTGATTGGAAGATATAAATTAAGTTCTCAGGTTGGTGAATTCGCCCTATCAAATTACAATGGACTCACAACTTGTTTTTCATGATCACTTGAGCACACGATATGATACATGATTGACTTTGGTTTTATGCAGGCTCGATCCAAGACAGAGACTGCCAGGTTAAAGGTTGCTAAAGAATTACAAAAGGAGCTTCATAACGAGAGGCAGGAGGCCTCGCAGAGAAGAAAAGCAGAAAAGAAAAAGATGATGGAGGCTGAGGCGAAGCTCAGTACAGAGGCTATCCGAAAGAAAGAAGCGAAAGAGCGTGCTCGCCAGATGAAAAAAGCCATGCCGAGGATGAAAATGACCCGTGGTTCCTAGTGTTTGAAGTTTCTCGAGTTTCATGGTTCAGTTTTGGAACTCGTCTTCTTGCTGGAACCATGCCTTCCGCAGAATCATGGAAGGTTCCAATCCAACCTTCAACCTTCCTAAATTATAATTTTTGTAGTTAGCGTGACTGATATGAGTTAACTTAAGTCTTGAGTTGCATTACCACGTCCTGGTAGGATTTTGAATGGAACAAAATATGATATTCTGAAAGATTTTTATTCTTTCTCTGCTCCTAATGATAGCAACATAAAAACTAGTGGTTACAGTTCCTAGGTGACAAGATTATATTCTCTTATATTTCTGTTGCTGTCAAATGTTTATGCTGAACATAAGCTTCTATACTAACAAGGGACTCAGCTAGAATCGCCATCCGAAGTTTGACATGACTGGTTGGGCAGACAGTTACTCTGTTCATTATCATTTATCAAGCTTCACTGTGGTGCACTAAGAAGAGAGTCTGATTTGGTCACATTGGGTATAGGCTAAGGTGTCAGTGGTAATAGTTTGATTCTCTTGTTACTCCAAAATTAAATTAGTTTTCTCTAAACAAGCTGAACAATATCTGCATCAAAGAGATTCTTTTGACTTTTATTTGCCTTCCATTTCCTGGCTCTCTCCCTCAAGAAACAATTTGACAAGATGATCTTTTGATGTTAAAGGCTCCATACTTGTTGTCCTTTTACTATCTCTGAATTATAAACCAGGGAAAGTGGGGAAAAGTTTTCCGTTAGAAATTTTATTATTGAGAGAGATATGAAAAATTTTTATGCATAAAAAGCAACATTTTTCTGTAAAAGCAACGTTGTTCTGGCTTAAGTCCTTCTGAGTAAGAAAATTTTCTGGGGACTTTTTCCCAATTTTTCCTATAAACTAATCCTTTTATCTTAATAATAAAGTCGGCTTTTTTATGAAAAAAAAAAGAACTGATTTTACAAAATGGAAGTTTCATTTGATTTTAGGATTTGATTGGTTCAATTCTTTTCCCTCAAAATAATTTCTCCCCATGTCTTTTTATTTTTTAAGTATTTTGTTTGAGTTTTATGCTATTGTGGGATATGGATTATGATTTATTAGTTACAAAAAAGGATATCATATGAGGAAGAATTGGGAAAAGTTGTTCTGTGATCATCACCACCTCTTTTCATTGTGAATATTGTTATATACAATTATTAATAATTTTCTTCCTAAATACTCCTCTCATCCCTAAATGTAAGTTTGATTTTTGAGAAGAGATCCGTCTCAAAATTTCAGTTTTGTCTCAACATTTGATGATTTTTTTATTTTATTTTGCCCTTGTTGACTTTTTATATTTGCCGTTGCTTTTTTTTTCACACTTTTTTACTAGTAAATGAATTGCATTAATTAGGCACTGCTATTTACAAGGGAGGGATAAAGAATTGTCATATATTTACCGGTTAGATTTCTCTCGTCCTCCTTCATAATCTCAAAATTATGTCTGTTCAATCGATTTGAAAGCGTGTAATACTACTTTGACTTTTTTTTTAATCTTCTCAATCAATGATTTAGATGGACTTATGAGAAATAATAAGAAAAAAAGATGAGGAGAAGATCTACTTATATTTACCCTTGATATAGAGTATTGCTATATTTATTCTCTCTTCCTTAATACACTCACTCCCATTATCTTTTTCTCATACATTCTCTCTATCTCTCTCTCTTTTTCTCATTTATTCTTTCTCTCACTTATCCTCTTCATACATAAAGGCATAACTGGGAAAAAAAAACATATTGTTTACATATTTATTGTGCTTAACTACTTTCTTAGTAGACAAGAAACTATTGAATCAAGCTTAGTTTACCCTATGTTTGAATGGAGACAAAAATTAGGGGGAAAGAAAGCTACAAGGGAAAACTACACAAAATAGTAAACTTTTTTGCTATTTGTAGAAGTTTTCCTTCCTAGTATCTCCTTCCCCCTATTTTCTTTTCACTTTTCTCTCTATCCAAACATTCCATTAGGGATGGAGAGTATCTAATTAATTAACGAAAGGATTAAACAAATATTGTTAGTACTATGTGCCCGTTTGGATTAGCGGTGAACAATTGTGATTGTGATTTGCATAAGTGACATTAGTTAAAAGTGTCATTGGTTGGTCTGTCGTGGTCAATCATGATTTCTGTTTTGATATTTTTTTCACAAGTGATTTTAAGAATTGTGATTGTTTGGATTTCATTTTTTAAAAGGAATTATCAATGTATAATTACCAAAAAAGAGTATGAATTTTATAAAGTTATACTCAATTAATGAAATTGAAAGTAAAACGGTATAAAACTTCATGCCAAGGTGCATATACAACCAAAAGAAAACTTATACATGTTGAAGTATATTTTATAGAGCGTATTATATTATTACAGGATCTATCATTATCAAGTGATTTAATATTTAAATAGAAAAATATATTAATAAATATGATAGCTAATGAAAGGGAAAATTACACTAAGGTTCCAAGGATCAGAATTAATTACAAAAAGGTCTTACACCAGAATCCCATCACAAAAAAGTCCATTGGGACTTTTTGGTAATTAATTGCCAAGATGACAAAAGCCGTTAACAACTGGAAATGCTATATTAATAACTAGAAATGCTATGTTAACAATAAAAATATCACAACTTGAAAAGACATATAAATAACTTGAAATGTCATATTAATAATTAAAAATTTTTGTTGTTAACATATCATTTTCAGTTGTTAATATAACATTTCCAGTTATTAAAGGATTCTGTCGTCTTGAGCAATTAATTACAAAAAAGTCTCAGAGACTTTTTTGGGAATTTTTTGCAATGAGATTCTGGTTTGAGACTTTTTTGTAATTAATTCTGGTCCTTGGGACCCCAATATAATTTTCCCTAATTATTTCACTAGTATTGCAGCAAATTATGTAATCAAGTTTATTTCTTCAATAAAGTTGTTTACATTTTCATGATTTTAGTTAATAATAATGATAATTAAATATGTAATAATTATTATTAAATATTATTTAATAAATGACATGAATATTTAAATATCTTTATTAGTATTATATATATTTTTATTATTTTAAATAATTTAAAAATTAATGTTAAGTAATGGTCAAATGAGATTTATAAGTAATTTTCTGAGTTCAATCAAATTCATCTAAACCAATATTATCAAAAACTAGTTTCTACGTAGACGGGTGGTAGAAACATAAATCGTGGAAACGACACGACACGTAAAATTTCTACTTTCTACTACTCAAGGTTAAAACTCAAAATTATATATATATATATATATATATATATATATATATATATATATATATTCTACTTTTTACTACTCAAGGTTAAAACTCAAAATATATATATATATATATATATATATATATATATATATATATATATATGACTACTCAAAATTTAATGAAAAAAATCATAAATCATTACTCATTGAAAAACTTCATATTTAAAAGATATAATATAGTCATGTAAACATATAAAACATAAGTCCAAAAACATTAAAATAATAAAGTTTAATAACTCCTAAATTATAACAATTTATTCAAATCAAATACATCATCTTAAATGTCATTAATGTTCACTTCTCTTGCTTTTACAAGTTCATTTGTAAAGTTAAGAATGTCAAAATCATCATTATCCATAGATTCCCTTTCAACAAAACTGTCCTCATTATCGGCATCAACATCTAAGTTATCTTCCCCATCTTCTACATTTTCTACAATCCAATAATTTAGGGTTCAATTCTGGACTTGGCGCTTGGCTTAAGTTGTGGAGGACGATGATGATTTAGGTTTTAGAGTTCAGTTTTTTAATGGTGGTAGGGTAGCAGGGACTGGAGCACGAAATCACGATTTCATTTCGAATGGAGCTGAGTTCACCTAAGCCCGATGTCTCAATTTTCTTACTTTTTTTTTGGTTTTAAGTAAAAACGGTAATGACTGTAAAAGCGTAAGTTTTTACCAATTTTTACGTTTCTACACTAGATTTTACCTCAGAATCTTTACTTATGTTTTAACACTCAATACTCTAATAAAAACATAAAAACTTAAGTTTTTACGTTTTTACACTAATTTTTTACCACACTAGTCTAAACTCTCACAACTTAACTAAAAAGGCACTCAAGCACCACATGGTATCAAAGATGGACCCCAATCGACGAGACCCTATAGGCTGCGGAGGTCGTGGAGTACCACATGGCAATAGTTGAGATTTGGGATGGTGGGACCCACAAACTGAAAAAACTGAAATTTGAGACAGAGCAGCGTTCTGCTACAGCGTCTACTCCCGTACGCCTTACCCCATCTTCTTCCACGTCATCATCAAATGGCCCCCACGTTATTATTGTTCTTAAATACTAACTGAAATACATGGATCGCTATTTATTTTTATACATGTGCGAATACAGAATATAGAATTTATAAAATTCCCAATTATTTATAAATTGTAAAGAGCAACTTATTTTTAAGTTTTAACTTTGGTTTTCTGCCAGTTGTATAATTAACTAAATTAGATCAATACTTTTTAAGATAATAAAATTCCATCAAATGACGTGGATCCAAATATTGGTTTCTTTACCACATCATTCCTATCTTTATCAATTTTATAATTTTTTAAAAATTTTCAATTTCAATTTTTCACATAATATCAATATATTTTTATTTGTTAAGATATGAGTTATAGAAAGTTAATTTATTTTCCTAAAAGGATTAAACTACACTAATATCTCTCAAATTTTATTACTACATAAATTTTAGCATTAAAAATTTATAGAATTTTAATGAAAATGTTAATAATTATGTGATTTTTCTTTGATTAAATTTCAAATTTCCAACAACAAAGAGTCCAAGTTTTCTTTTTTATTTTATTTTTATTTTTACAGACAATTTTTCAGCAATCAGATTAAATCTATGATCTGTGTCTAAATACTATTTATTACATATAAATAAAAAATTAATCAAATAATTAAGAAGGTTTAAGATGGAAGATTCTATTTAGTATTCCCCCTTAAAGGCTATTTCATGAGTACAAAAGATATCAACTTGCCTTTGATACATTATACAAATATAGACTGATAATATTTAATAATAATTAATTATTATCTATATAGCTTTCTCTCTCATGGCTTCTCATCGCCCACCCTGCTCAGAGTGAGCTCTATGAGGAAGACTATGTTCTAAAATTTCATTATTTTATTTGAATTTAATATTTATTTCTCTCTTTGATTTAATCCCATCTTCTTCTTGTTGATCCCACCTTGATTTGTTTAACTCGTAGAACTTCAAAATCACTGCCGTATAAACCTTCTCTCTCTTGGCCCCGAAGAATGCCAAAGAGCAATGAAGATTCGAGTGTTAACCTGAACAAGCCAGAAAGGCCACCATTGAAGAGACCTAAGACACTTTCAATACCCTCTTCGACGTCAACCACTAACCGAAGGTTCGATCTTGGAGTTCCTATTGAGAATGGAAGCCCTGCGAGCGGTAATGGCGATTTCCCAAATGAGCATTGGAAATACCCTTCGTTCCTCGGCACCACTAGAAGGAAGAGAACCACAGTCAAACCTAACAAGACTCCGAAGCTCCAATTCTCGGATTCGATAGGTTCCAAGATGGGTGGGGACCAGAAAAAGGCGGGAAATAGCTCATTTGTTCAAACTCCTCCTGCCAATTCTTCTTCTTCTTATACTACTAATAAATCCTCTACTTCTTTTTCTTCGTCTGCTCCTACATCAGTAGTTCCTTTGCAGGAGCACTCCAGCACCAGGAGGCCTCATCAGAATAAACACGCTTCGATCTTGTATTTGGTCAGTGATTTGTTTGCACTTGATATTATTTTCTTTTATTTGTTGTTTTCGCCCTTGTTAGTAAAGAGAAATCACTTTAAGTAACAGCCCCGAATATTTTTTTTCCTTCAATAGTGAGCACCTCGATTTTATTCTCGAATCAGAGGAAGTAGAAGGGGAAAGTATTGTAAATAATGATTTTTTTTTCCTTG
The DNA here is from genome assembly GCA_037074495.1 of Acacia confusa. NCBI lineage: Eukaryota > Viridiplantae > Streptophyta > Magnoliopsida > Fabales > Fabaceae > Acacia > Acacia confusa. The sequence continues at coordinate 4,400,549 of CM073504.1, read as the reverse complement.
GTTATTGAATAGCCTTGTGGTGGAGGTGGAGGAGGAGAGGAGACTTGCTAGGGAGTATTTTGGTCCTCCTGTTTGGATAAGAAGGAGCTATTGTTTCAGCATTAACTAAAATGAATATCTAGTCAGCTTCTGCTGAGAAATTGTCTGGAAACTTCAATTTTTTTTTTTCCTCAATTAGATTTTCGAAGGAAAACCTCCTCTGTGACTGTAATGTTATAGTTTGAGAAAAACTCTTGTGCTAAACGTATGATAAATTGTGTAGGAGATCTTTCCTGATATGAATCTCGAATTAAATAATTATCAGCGATGTTTTTTCCATCATCATCATGCTGGATTTCATTCTAAAACCCTAGTTGCATCATTAGCTTGTGTACGATAAGCATAAATGATAGGGACTATATACTTGATAAACGCTATTATTATGATTTCCACTTGTTCTCGTATTACTTAATGAAACAAGGTATTCGTTGGGACCTAATTGTAATTTCAATTTTGTTGTTGTTGCAGTTAATCTTCACTTGTATTATTTTTGTACCTTATTCAGCTTATCTACAATATAGATTAGCGAAACTGGAGGTATGTTTTATCTTCTTAAAAATCAAACGCTGTCTCCAATTTTAGTTTTCTTGGATAGATTATTTATCCATATTTACAATTACTGAAATTGCAGGGTGAAAAAATGCTCTTGTGCTGTGAAAATGATATTTGTCATAAGAATGGAAGGGGCTCTTTAGAAGAAGATGATGTTTCATTTTCTAATATACAGGATAAAGACAGTAGAAAAGTTGCTTTATACACTGTGGTGGCCACACTCATCTTGCCATTTTTGTTGTACAAATATCTTGACTACCTTCCTCGAATAATCAATTTCTTCAGGCGAAATAAGAATAACAAGGAGGATGTACCATTAAAGAATAAAATTGCTTATATGGTAGATGTATTTTTCTCCATATATCCTTATGCAAAGCTGCTTGCCCTTCTCTTTGCAACTCTATTTCTTATAGGATTTGGTGGCTTAGCATTGTATGCGGTGACTGGTGGTAGCTTTGCTGAAGCTCTTTGGCATTCTTGGACTTATGTAGCTGACTCAGGAAATCATGCTGAAACAGAAGGAACAGGACAGAGGATTGTCTCTGTCTCTATTAGTTCAGGTGGCATGCTGATATTTGCTATGATGTTAGGTCTGGTTTCAGATGCTATATCAGAGAAGGTGGATTCACTCAGAAAAGGGAAGAGTGAAGTTATAGAAATGAACCACGTACTCATTCTTGGGTGGAGTGACAAATTGGTAATCTGCTCAATGTTTTTTCTATATATATATGTGTGTGTGTGTATGTATGTATGTATGTATGTATGTATGTATGTATATATATAGGTATATAGGTATATTTGTAGTATTGCTGGGAATGTCATGTTAACTGCCTTTTCTTTGTGTTTGGGGGCACAGTTTGTGCGATAACATACATCTTATATTTTGAAAGTTGAATTCCTTGTGTGTATACCCTACTTGCATGCTAAACATTTTTCTTGCTAATTTTTCTGTCTTTCTGAGAGTGCATATGTAATATTCATTTAAAATATAAATAAAAATAGATGCTAATAAATTATCATTAACTGCAGGGTTCTCTTTTGAAGCAGCTGGCAATAGCAAATAAGAGTATAGGTGGTGGCGTTATAGTGGTGCTTGCAGAAAAGGAAAAGGTGGAAATGGAACTTGATATAGCAAAGCTAGAATTTGACTTCATGGGAACATCTGTTATATGTAGAAGTGGCAGTCCTCTTATACTGGCTGACTTGAAGAAGGTATTAATGGGTGTTTTTGTTCTGCCATTTAGGCATGTGTGACGTTTGCCAAACCCAATTGACTGCTTTAGCACAGGAAATATTTGTTTGTTTTTCTTTCCTAACTTATGCCTTGTTAATTGCTGTCATCATGCTAAATCTTTTTTGTATTCTTAGGTTTCAGTTTCGAAGGCACGTGCTATCATTGTGCTGGCTTCTGATGAAAATGCTGATCAGGTCATTTATATATTTCATTATACTTTCATCTGACCTGTTAGGTGATGCTAATCTTTCCTGAGGAAATTCTCCTTTACTAATGTTTTACCATATTTGTCTCCAGAGTGATGCTCGTGCTTTGAGAGTTGTTCTTAGCCTCACAGGAGTAAAGGAGGGCTTAAAGGGCCATGTTGTGGTGGAGATGAGTGACCTTGATAATGAACCCCTGGTCAAACATGTTGGTGGAGATCTTATTGAAACAGTAGTTGCACATGATGTAATTGGACGTCTGATGATTCAGTGTGCTTTGCAGCCTGGCCTTGCACAGGTTATTAAGGAGCTGGGTGAATAAGCTAAGCTTCACCCATCTCGTGATGGGGTTGTTCCTATCTTCTGCTCTACTTGTTTACCTAACTAGAATATGCTTGCTAAGTAAAATCCAGAATTTCTTCTTAACTATCTGCAGCCCTGAGCATTTATAGAAACTCAAATTCTTTAGGACCCCATAAAAAAATAACAATCACATCAATTGTTAGTAAAATATCAGTGCAACTCATTCTAATTTTATATAATTGCAGTTGTGTAGATTGGGGAACCCGTTTTGTGTATAAATAATGCCATGAATGTTATGGACTTGCAGTTCTCTATTGCATGAGATTTTTATTAACCTTATTGAAATTTGAAGTGTTGCTTCATTTGCTTTCTTTTCTTGGACAGATATGGGAAGATATACTGGGGTTTGAGAATGCTGAGTTTTACATCAAAAGATGGCCTGAACTTGATGGTCTATGTTTTAAAGATGTGCTAATTTCATTTGCTGATGCAATACCCTGTGGAATTAAGGTGGCTGCAGAAAGGGGGAAAATTATTATAAATCCAGATGATAGTTATGTCATGAGAGAAGGGGATGAAGTTCTTGTCATAGCTGAGGATGATGACACTTATGCTCCAGGACCTCTTCCGGAGGTTATCTTTCTATTTTAAACTCTACACTGGGTTTATTCAGTATGTTTACTGATTTGAGAAATGGCTGGGTCTTACTTTTTTTTATTCAATGATTTTTAGGTCACGTGTGTAAAATTTATGTAGCCAGAAAGTCAAAATAGCTATTAGCACATGTTTTTAATCTCATAATTTGTGCAGGTACGCAAAGGTCATTTCCTTAAGATACCTGATCCACCAAAATATCCAGAGAAGATATTATTTTGTGGTTGGCGGCGTGATATTGACGATATGATTATGGTAATTCTCTACATTGTGCTTTCTCCACTGAACTACCTTGAACATCCTTATTATCTAATAAATTGGTATACTACACCATTCAATTTGATGTATATGAAGAACTAATTCAGACTTTTACCGCATAATATAAGGTCTATTTAATGCCAATGTTCAAAAATATTGATACCAAGTAAATTACTAAAGAAGATTGAGTGTGATAATGTTTTCATCAAAGATTGTTTTTATCCACAATGATGGACTCCCTGATGATGATGGCAGGTTGCCACATACATATAATATATCCACGCACTGCAAATTTTTTGCCTAGATTTGGGCTTTCACATTGCCTTTAAATTCCTTAATCACTCAATTGGCATTTTTAGGTTATTGAGGCATTATTGGCTCCTGGGTCGGAACTATGGATGTTTAATGAGGTTCCTGAAAAGGAAAGAGAGAAGAAGCTTATTGACGGTGGACTTGATGTTTCTGGGCTACTGAATATAAAACTTGTCCATCGGGTGGGAAATGCTGTGATTAGACGGCACTTGGAGTCTCTTCCTTTGGAGACTTTTGATTCAGTAAGTTTTTAAAATCCTCTTTTTCTTTGTCAGAGAACAATAGTGTCATATGATCCATATAACCATGCTCACTTAGTGGGATAAGGTTTGTTAGTTGTTGTTTCCTTGCTTAATCCTCATGTCTGAATTTTCATGTTCACTAATCTCATGGGTGACCAACCATGAAGTGTGATTTTAAAACAAAAGGAGTTATTCTATAGTGAGATAAATGATTAAATTTTATTTTAACGGATTGGATGCGGAAGTCTAAGGGCATGTTTGGTTGTATTTTTTCTTTATTATTTTGAAAAATAGTTTTCTAAAGTCATTTATAAATGATAATAATAACAACTCCACGAAGTGAAAATCATTTTAATCCATCATTTATAAAAATAGTTTTCTCTAAAGTAGTTACTGTTGAAAACCCTAGTAAGAATCATTCCAATAAAAAAACTTAAACTATTAAGTGAGTGCCTGCAGTTTTAATAAAATCTTTGACATGCCCCCTCATAGAAATGACCATTGGGTTTGAACTGTAGGCAATGTTGTATACGATGTAAATTTTCATTTAACAAAGAAGAATGAGGGTAGTGAGAATTGATTCAGTCCGTGCTTCTTTATATTTAGAAGTTATAGAGTTTGACTATAAAACTACTAGAGATAATTAAACACAATTGAACTTGGAAAATTAAATAGAACTGCTAACTTCATAACACAGGCAATTGGAAACTTTTTTCAACTGTATACTAATTCTGAGGACAGATCCTTATTCTTGCAGATGAGTCAGTAGAGGACTCTGTTGCTCATTCTGATTCCAGATCTCTAGCCACCCTTCTCCTCATTCGTGACATACAGGTACAAGTATGCTTATCATATGTTTCATTTCACCATTACTATCAAACTGTCATTCTAAAAGAAACTGCATTTTCCTTTTCTGTGTTGCAGTCACGACGTCTACCTTACATAGACTCAAAGTCGAGTACTTCATTGAGGTTATCTGGGTTTTCTCACAGCTCTTGGATCCGTGAAATGCAGCAAGCCTCAGATAAATCAATTATAATTAGTGAAATTTTGGATTCTAGGACTAGAAATCTAGTGTCTGTTTCCCGAATCAGCGATTATGTGTTATCAAATGAGCTGGTTAGCATGGCGCTAGCTATGGTGGCTGAAGACAAGCAAATCAATCGTGTTCTTGAGGAATTATTTGCAGAGGAGGTATTTTGTCTGCCCTTATTTGAAATCCTTTATTACATTAGTTTCTCCGAAACTGCCAATCCTCTAAACTTTGTTTTTTTGGTATGATCTTTGTTCTTCCTATGGCAGGGCAACGAGATGTGTATTAAGCCAGCGGAATTCTATTTGTTTGACCAAGAAGAACTCTGTTTTTATGATATAATGAACAGAGGCCGTGGAAGAGGAGAGATTGTTATTGGCTACCGCCTTGCTAGCCAAGACCGTGCCATAATCAACCCTCCAGAAAAGTCAGTGCCAAGAAAATGGTCCCTTGATGATGTTTTTGTAGTCATTGCCTCAAGCGATTGACGAAAGAGGTTAGTACCATTGTTAGTTCCTTTAAGTTTTGGAGACTGAATAACTGCCTTAACTTTCTTTACACCAGAAAGTAGTTACCTTATCTTCGCATGCTAATTGGGACAAGCAATTAACTGGTAATGTAAAACCCGATGATATTTATGCTGATTCAAGAAAACTCTGAAGATATCAGTTAGCGGTTTGTTCTTTGTAGTGTAATTTTTTTCTTTTCTATTTTGCAACATTACTGCAAATTGTCATGTAAATTTATCTCTGTTTGTTTAAGAAAAATGAGCCATTGTATGGCTATTTATTCATTCCTCCCATCCAAGGGCTCAAGTAAGTCTAAAATAATCTTCTCAAGCCTATACTCCCTTTGGTCCTTAAAAATAAGACAAATTTACCTAATTTGATAAAATTAAGGAAGTTGGTTAAATTAATTAATATGATATGTATTTTCTAAAACATCTTGGTTATCTTCATTAATTCTCCCACTCCATCTCTTTTTTATTATTGTTGAGGAAGCATCAATAAGGTTAATTAGGAAAATATTTACCAATATGAAAAATATGTTTTATATTGAGGACCAAAAGTCCAAAATCAAATGTCTTGTATTAAGGACCAGTGGGGGCATGAGTTATGGAGGGTAGTCCTAGGGATAAAGTTAGCACTAAGTCTTCAAAATATGTAGAAAGTCGAAACTATTGACTCATTATAAAGAGAGAGATTTTTTTTTTTTTTTTTGGGTATAAAAAGAGAGAGATTTTAATGTAACAGGAGGACGCACACACGTACATACCCATATATGCATGATTCTCTCTTTAATGATTTCACTCATTATCATCTTTACTCTCTTTTTTCTATATCTCATAATATTTCCCCCTGGAATTTCGCCCATATGAATTCTTTCTACCTCATTTTATGGAATGAGATCTTCTCATTATCTTTGCTTTTCATTATCCCTCATAGGCTCATGTGAGCCATTGATTGAGAATGAAAGGGAAAAGTATTGTACCTTTTAAAATTGATTGTATGGATATGATTTAAAGATTATGAGGAATAATGAGAAAAGGATGATGAGAAAAACCTGACCCTATTTCTAGTTACATTTTATCTTTTACGCCATCACACACAAAAACAGAAAATGATAAATATGTAAAATAAGGAGTCCAAAAATGAATGTGGAAACGTATTTTAGGCCCATTATTTTCATAATACTACATCCGGTGTTTAACATAAAATGTCGTCATAAAGGACAAGATGTTTAATGAGTACACATACAAATTGCTATAATATTTGTGTTTGGCCCTAATTCTCATAAGGTTTTTGAATGTGGTGTATGAACATTGAAACCCAAATAAGATGGGAAAGGCATCAGAGAAACTGCTTCATTAATCCCATTATTGTTGCTTGAACTATGATCCATATTAACAGAAGCATAGGGTTGTGATTTCTTCTTCACTTGAGTCCTGCAATTTTAGAAATTTATGATTCAGTCGAGCTACTCAGAGATCTTTTTAATTGACGAAAGGGATAATTCTTTTTGTAAGATATAAATATTTGACTAAATTAGATCCAAGAATTGTCGGGCCTAATTGGAGTTAGCTCCCTTAAAGACGTTTTTTTACATTCACATAGACTTAAACTCGAGACCACATATTTAAGCGTCCCAAATTTATTTCACTGAGACAAACACTTGTTAATGAAGGGGATAATTCTAATAGAGGACAAGTAAATAAAATACCTTTTACGATGATGATGCTTTTCGAGGAAAGATTGGAGGGAATTCCTTCTTGCCATTGGGATGCCTGAAAACAATTAATTAGACTTATTATTATTAATTTCCTAATTACAATCATTAGTTTGTTCCGATCTCATAAGTGTACAGTTCAATACTCCCTCTCTGGTCCTTATTATAAGGCACCAACTATCTTTTCTTACAAACCAAGAAAATAGAAGTTAAGTCATTAAATGAGCCTAAAATTAATAAAAATTTTCAACTTTATCCCTACTTTAATAAGATAGATTTAAAGAAGTTTGTTGAAGTAAGGGTATAATAGGAAATAGTAATAAATAAGTTAGTTAAATGTAGTTGATGCCTTATAAAAAGGACCAAAAATTGTGGGTAATTGGTGCTTTATAATAAGGACCAGAAGGAGTAGTCATCACATTAACGAGTAAATTTCCTACACCCAGAGGTACATGTTACATAACTGGATTGAAGGGTTGGTGACTGTGTATCCATTTTTGGAGTTGGAGAGTTTGATGATGAGCATTCACCAGCAAGAAGCATAATAGCTTGAGCCTAACCAAATAGTATGTAATAATAAGTAATTAATTAATACCAATAATCAATTAATTACTAATAAAGTTGTAGCATAAAACCTTATCAAAAGGAACATGATCATAGACATGAATAGCACCACCATAAAATATTGTAAGTTGGTCTGTTGAACATGATCTGACTTGATCTCCCATTGGAATTGATTCTCCTTCAAACCTTCATAATCTCACAATTAATAAATCAATATCATTAGTTCAATTATCAACTACTCCCTCCATTCCTTTTTTATAGGAGTAAGAGATAATTAATTGAATCACATTGATCAAGTTTGTTAAAATTAGTTAGAGGCAATAAACATTAAAAAATAGGTGTTTAAACTTCTCATGTTGCATGAGAAAAAGAAGATTCCTATACACACATGAAATAATGAGACCCACATATATATATGAATTAATTCATATATATATGTGGGTCTCACCATTTTATGTGTGTATAACATGAGAATACACTTTTCCTACATCATGAGAAGTGTTTTTCCCTAAAAAATATAGCTTCTTTTTCCTTAAAAAATGTCCCTTTTATGGGGATGGGGAAAAAAAAAGTTTGTCATGTGTTTACAAAGCCTTTTTGTCGATTACATGACATGAAATCTTAACTTGGCTAAAAGATTTTGGACTTCAGAGGTTTCATGTGGTGCCTCTCCTTTTTAATCTTCAATACTTTAACTCTTTCATTTGTAACATTTGTTTTTGCTCTTTGTATACTCTAACCTTTAAGTAATACCATTTTGTCTTCTATCAAAAAAAAGAACAAAGAGAGAGAGCGTGTGGTGGAAAGATAGTAAGAGTGAAAGAACAAAAGTTAGCCAACAACAACAAGGGACTCGTAAAAAAGAGAGTACGAATAATTAAATGCAAGAAAAATGGGAAATTAACAAAATAAAATTGGAGATAATATCAAATTGTTTCTTATAAATAGGAACAAGTCATTCCTATAAACTGTCTCTTGTTAAAGGGGGGAAAAAAAGATAGCAATTAATTAGATTGTTAATTAATTAACCAACACAATACCTCCGTTGGGGAAGAAGCTTGGCCTCAAGCAAAGATATAATTGGTGATCCAACAATGTTGTTGTTGTTGTTTTGAGGCCTTGAGAGAAGGTATTTGTTGAACATGCTTATGTTTTTGCACATACTTTTCTCTCTGCTTTTTAATTTTGATGATCTCTCACCCTTCATTGTTCCTGTTTGCCAAACCCCAAACACAACATTATAAATTTATACAAGAAGAAAATAGAGAGATGATCAGTTTTGCTATTTTGAAAAGTCAAGAGAATTTATCCACAAGTGAATCGAAATTTGTACATTCATTTAATTTTCTTTTGTTGTTTAGTTTAACTCAAAGAAAAACCAAATCATGTTAATTACCATGAACCAAAAACAAACATGTTTGGTTCTTGGGTGTGAAATTGCTATTATGCCGTTACAAATCACATAATCGTCATAGCGCTTATTTAAAATCGTGATTGAAACCTTTAAAAAAAGGCTTTTCAATTGTAATTTACAGTGAGATGAGTTTTGTTTTGATTTACTTACATAAACACTTTTGAGGATCATAAACGTTATCCCAAACAAGTTGACTCTATATGTACACAAAGAGGGAAAGAGGGTTTAAAGCTCTCAAAATCATTAGAAAAAAAGAAAGAAAAGTGAAGAAAATTAATTACCTGCACAGAATTGGTGTGCATATAGTGGAAAGATATGTGCTTAGTTATGAGAGCATGGGGTTTTAGATAATAATCAAACGCTTAAAGAAAGCAAATGCTTAAATATGTGCGTATGAATGGAATGTTATAGTGAGCCTTTAGTTGAGAAAGATGGGAAAAGAATTGTGAATAACGCCTAGAAACGACGTCGTGGTGGTGGTTTCGATGATCTTGAAACTCTCTTTTTAACCTTAATTGTAGGATCCATCAATGGATCCATGTACACACATTCAAATTTTGAACTTCGGTTCTATAGCTAGCTACCTAGCCTATTAGACTATTACTCTTTTCAGTTCTAATTATAAGACTGGGTTGACTTTTTTTTGGAGAAATTAAAGAAGCTAAGAAAATTATTTAATTATATAATATGTTATGTATCATTAGATTATATATTAGTTTATTAGTCAAACTAATTATTCTGAAGAAAAAAATAAAAATAAAAATAATCTAAAGTAATTTAATTATATTCTTTAATTTTTCCAAAAAAAGTTAACTTAACCTTGTAATTAAAACAGGAGGGAGTATTAATCTTCTAACATCTCCTCCTATAAATTTTTCAATAAACTATTTGGTATTGGTTGAAATCAAGCCAAACTCCATTAAAATAAGGAAAATCAATAAAAAAAAAAGTCCTTATTTAAAAGTTTTGTTTGTTAGAATTCTCGCATGCATGCTAATATACAACATGTCTTGGCTATGCCATGTTCCCAATGCAACAATGTGCTCTTAAATTTTCTGAATGGTTTTTATTTTTGCTAAAGCGAAAAATACTCCAAAATTAATATATGTTTTGACTCCATTGAAACTCTTATATTCATCTAGAATGAATTTTCTCGGAACCGCATCTCTCTAATTCTATCAAATAGACCAAGGATATACAGGATTTCATTTTTATTTTCTATCATAAAAAGATGTTTTTTTAGGAAATAAAATCAACCCCAAAAGCACATGATATTATATCATCCAGAATTGAGAGAAAAATATATAATGAGCCGAATGCGACTTTCATGTTTTCAAAAGGATTGAAAATACAAGTTATTTTCTTTTAATTTCGTATGTTAAAAAGTTTGTAAACATGTATGGAGTTGGACCTCTTACATTCTTGGATTAAATCGAGTAGTCACATTAGCCCACATTTTATTTATGTTCACTATCGTCTTTTCTTTTCTTTTCTTTTTCCCTATAATGCACCATATATATATAGACACACACAAACTAACTAGTGTCAGGGAACAGGATTATTGCCATATATTTTTGAAAGCCAAAATGAGAATCCTCTTCAATTTTGTTGTTGTTGTTGTTTTTTTTTTTTTTTTTTGGGGGGGGGGGGGTGTTATATTGTTGAGATACCATTAAACTAGAGTTTGCAAGAATGTTTACAGAAGCAGAGCCACAAATAATATTACAAGAAAAGTAATCAGGAATCTTTAGCTTCTACAAAATAAGTTGCTAATAATCACAATGCCCTATTCAAATTATAAGAGATGGAGGGAGAAAATACTGAATTATTCAAATCCTCTCCTTTGCTCCTTTGATCCCTGAAGCTAATGACTATCATACATTGAACAAAGCAAAAGAAAGTCAAAACAACTCAAGTAACATAAAATACAGGTTGTTTTGACAGTTTGATGAAACAAATCAAAAGTAAAAACTACTTCATCAGAGTCTGAACAGCAGCAGAAATTGAATTAGTACGAGTACCAGCAATAGTTTTACGTTGATGATTCAGTGAATTTGGACCACTCCATACAGATACTCTGCTTTTAGGAAACAGAGTTGCACATAAGCTGGCAAGCTGAGGGTTTTCAGAACAAAATTTCTGAACCAACTTGGCCCTCTCCTGTTTATTTTGGGATTCCTACAAACAACAGCATAAGATATAGGATTATCCCCATATTATAAAATTCACTTGAATCCTATCCAGTTCAATAATAAATAGAACTCAGATAGCATAAGATATAGAATTGAAGATGTCAGATCATAAAAACGATCACATAATGAGTAGTTTGAAATACCTTGTGCTTCTTTTGCTGATCCGCCAAAGCTTGTCCTTCTTGTTGTTCTCCTTCAACAACAGTCTCATCACCCTTGTGTTTCTTCTGAATGCCTTCCTCAGTTTCTTCCACGTCTTCGTCCTCCCCATCCTCCTCCACTTCACCTTCCTCTTGACCATTGTCGTCATCTTCATCTTCATTTCCATCATCCCCATCTTCAATGTCCATGTCGTTGTGCTTCCCCTCAGAGGGACTAAACTGCTGCTCACCAACCTCCATTTTCGCTTCCTCTCCTTTTTCCTCCTCAGCATCCCCATCAGTGCCATGAGATTCATCCATATTTGAGGATGAATCCTCACTTACAGGGCTCTCAACTTGCATGGATTCCTTAAAAAAAACAAGACAAACATTACAAATCATGGATGATGTTGACATATAAAGCAATCCTGTTATATTCTTTTCTTTTCCAGATAAATATTTACAGCAAGTTCAAGATTCTTTTTTAATCTTTTATTGGGACATGTACAAATATATCCTACATTATTTGCATTTAAATGCCCTTAAGATGCACATCATATAAATATATGGGCTCACTATGAAGTAGGAAAGTTAAAATCCGTTGTAGCCAACTCCATATTTGTATTGAACAATATAAACTTAATAAGCTATCATACATCCTAAATTACGTTCAGATTTCCCAACACATTTCTAAACAGATAAAACGTAGGGTATAAATTGATTTAAACCATACCTCTTGTTTAATCTCTCTAGCATGTCTATCATCACCGGATCCAATATTTCCCTTGGCAATTCGGGCACTCTCTTCCCTTTCCCTTCTCCGGCGCTTCAGGACACAAATAGCACATAAACAATCGTGTTTATGGCGTCTTCTGCAAGTACATAATTTTTATAAACCAAGCAGAATGCATTAAAAAATGTCAGCATCATCGCATTCCAGGAGAAGAAAAATTGTATGATATAATATAACTGCAAGGTAATCTCGTTAACAACCTCATGGTTCAAGGAAAAAAATATATTAAAGAATTGCCCAAGCTTCGTTGTTGTTAAAGAATTGACCAAGCTTACACGAGAATGGGACTAAAAAACTCAAGGCAGAGCATATTGAAAGAATTTCAAGTAAACATGCCCATGCTAAGAAATAATTTACTTAAAATTTCTAATGCTCCTGTTAAAATAGCCAGCCTAACCAATGAAATTATAGATAACATTATATTTCGCTATTAGATTCTAGAATTGAGTAAAATAAAGTTCATATCCATGCTTGACAAAAAGATTGGAAAGAAAGGATCTAAAGGTCAAGAATGCAGGACAAGATAGCATGAGACATATTCAAGTGCATGTACCAATTTGACACACGTGTTAGTAGCTACTCATATTTTGTTGAATAAGAACCACTAACCATCTTCAGAGCTCCTTAGGAAACTATTAAATTCCAGTGGACAAACTATAGAGTAGGATATCTTCATGGCAAGCAATATAAAGTCAATCACATCTGTATAAGCATAATTACTGCATAGGTAAAATATAGTTAACAGGTAAGAAGGCAGTTGAGGAATACACACCCATGACGCTTTTTTGTCTTCTGCTTTTGACCACCCTTCCCTGATTTTCCTTCACCAGACTGTCCTCCATCCTCTGCTGAAGTCACAATGAAAAAAGCAAGCTCAAATAGCTATCAGAGTACCATGGCACAGTATCATAAAAAGAAAAAATCCTCTCAAAGTTCAAAAGGTTATGAAACAGGAAAACAATGTTTTACAACAAATCTTGAAGGAAGATTTATAAAGATGCAAGTTTTTTATGGCATCAGGATAATAGGTTATCTATCCTTGACACACCTCAAAAAAATGAAAGAAAGAAAAAGAAAGGTAAGGGAAAGCGGCAGATGATAAATAGAAAACAGAGAAAATCGCTTTTTTTCCTCGAGCATATTTGACAAAATATTAATATGGAAAAAAGAGGGGGCAAAAATATCAACATTTCCAGCTAATCAGCTGTGTTTCAGGGTAAAATAATTATGAAAGAGCATAACAAACCAACATCAATAGGACACTTTGCTGCATCCATCATATGCATCAAAGAAAAAGAGATTAGCCTTTTAAACTAGAAAAAAGGGCATCTGCAGAAACCATCACACCTTTATGTCCTTTTGCGTGTTCACTGTATAATCCAGCCGCACTCCAGTACTTCATAAAATTCTTCTTCACTCGTCTCATGAGATCTAAGATATAGTCACCCTTATTGTTGTACTTGTAACAATTGCTCCAAATGTATTGAACATCTTTAAACACGTCCTCTGAATTCATATACTTGTCATTACTTTCAAGATTTCTGCATATAGTTCCAAAATCCATTGGTGTCTCTATAATATCAAAATAGTCCTGGTTCCAGACAGCAGTCAATGACATTAGACAGATAATTATAATCAATGACGCATACCTTTTTTTATTAATTTTAAAATAAATCATATAAGCCTCAAGGAACGAATTAAGCAACAACAAACATTCATTAAGCAATTAAAGACATCCCATAAATAGTTCACAGGAAACGCATTGAGTTAGCCATTAAATTAAATTTTAACTTTACTTTTGGCAAATTTTTCCCTCAGGGATGGGCTAAGATAAGTTAAGCACTATAAATTTCTGAAATAAGAATGATGCCAATAAATTTCTGTAGACAATTACAACAAGAAACTGCAAGTTGTGATAAATGAAAACACAAAGTCCAAGCTAAGAGTTCAAAAATTCAACCAACTGCAAAAGCTTGATCATTTGGATCTATTTGGCATCATATCAGATGAGTTTCAAAATTTCAAGGAGAAGAATCGTTAAGGGACCTAAACATAACTTGAGAGCCACATACTGAAAGACAATCCATCAGAAAGAACACTGGAACATGTTTGTACTTACAGGGATTCCCAAAGCCTCAGGATTTACAGGAACATTAAAGGGTTCAGCAGCATCCATTCTCATCACCTTTCTTATAACCTACAAAAAAGGAGGGGGTGAAGACAGGATCCAAAGTACAGATTCATTAATAATTGAAATTGTAGGCCTGCATGATTAAAAAGAGACAATCTCAAAAACCATAAAACAAGGAGAACCGATATGAAAATTTTTGACACACCACTAAAGCAGCATCCAATTCTTGCTTATTATATCGTGGATTTTTTTTAGCAGCATTGGTTTCTTTAGGATGAGTATGCCCGCCCAGTGAAGGCAAAGCTTTTCCTGTCTGGTTAGAACTTGATCCCAAGACCTTTGAGGACTTAATTTTTATGCTCCCAGCTTTCTTTGACAGGACACTCAATTTAATCTCAGGCAATGAATTGGCACTGTCTTCCGTTCTCTCAGTATTTACACTTTGTTTTTCAAACCCTTGATGCTGGCTACTCTTATCAGTATCGCTTTGAGTAGGAGCATCAGAAGAAGTAGGCTGGGAGTCTAACACTTTTGACGTCCTGATCTTCACTTTAACACGCCCGACAGATTTCCCTGCTGCCTTCTCAACAGAACCATCAGGATTTATGTTAGCAAGGTTGTAATGATTGTCTGTTCCAGTCGAGGAAGGCGTATCAGCTTCCATTCCAGAGTCAGATTTATTATTACCATATTCATCCAAACCAGATACTTCTTCCTTATTTCCGCTTGTCTCATTAGCACTTACTACAGGGGCAACTTTGGACTTCCCTTTCTTATTCCCACGCTTGCGCTTCATATTCTAACTAAATTCCTGAGCAAGTTTTAGAACAAACAGAGTCAAAGTGAAAGAAACAAACTGCCATCTCAAAAATACTACACTAGGCATCACTCTAAGCTAATTTTGCGCTAACATAAGTTTTGCAGAAAGATATCCTTTTTTTCCCCGTTATCTTCTTTTCTCCTCTCAGAATATTTTCGATGCAGCAAGAATTCAGTCACAAAATCAAAGCGTTTGAACATGAAAACGCAATAGATCCAGCTAAAGAACAGTCACAATTTCCCCCAAAATGTTCAAATGGCGAAATCCCAGAAAATTTACACCATTATAGAATACTGCAACAAAGCAATTAACCCCAAGTTCCGAAAACAAGAGAGGAAATCTTTTTTTAGAAAAGCAATTATATGTTATCAAGCTTCATAAACAGTGAATTCCATGTCGAACGGCTTAAAAAACGAAATTGAACAGAAACAGGAGAGGGGACAACAACGTTATAACAATAGCAGCAAAAGAAATACAAAGAGGAGGAAATGCGTACCTTAGAAATCCAAGTGCTTGGTTAGTGAGTCCCTTTTATATGTTTCGGAAGGCGCAAGCGAAGCGAATTTTCTTTTTATTTTGTCAATTTATTTTTTAAGGATTTGAGAAGGGTCTTCGCGTTTTCGATTTAAGAGAGGAATTTTGACGGCGATTACCAGTGCTGATTATGAAGGAGACCCCAAAGCCAAAGCGCTCGATAGGGGTTTGAAATTTTTTGTTTTTTTTTAATGTCTCAATGGTTGGATTGGGCCATATATTGGGCCGTTGAAAAAACTAAAAGCCCAATATATAAATATACAGATAGCCGAACGTAGTTTTGGTAGCCCAAACTCAAAACCAAACAAGTGAGTCCCTGTCTCCGCTCAAACTCATAATCCTTTAAATTTATATAAGGTTTCATTTTAATCTTTTAAATTTAAAAATTGTGTTTTTGATCATTTTAAGCTAACACAATTAACTTAACTGGCAAAAAATGCTAAGTCAAAAAA
The DNA here is from genome assembly GCA_037074495.1 of Acacia confusa. NCBI lineage: Eukaryota > Viridiplantae > Streptophyta > Magnoliopsida > Fabales > Fabaceae > Acacia > Acacia confusa. The sequence goes on along the minus strand of CM073504.1, from coordinate 4,384,453 downwards.
TTTAAAATACCAATTAAACAAATGTAAATGATAACATGTCGTTCCAAAATATTGACTTTAGAATTAAAATATAAAAGTAATTATATTAAATAATTAAAATTTGGACATGTCAATATTTTAATTTTATTGATTCATTATTTCTCGTTAAGAAAGTTAACAGTGTTAACTGAAAAATGGCTAAAAACACATATTTTTTTAAGTTAAATTACTAAAATGGAATCCTGTCTAATCCTAAAGATTAAAATGATACATTAGTCTTTTATTTTGTATTTAAAGTAGCAAGCATTAGCTATATGAGGTTACAAGAGAAATTAAATCAAAAGCTTTCTAGTGAAACTTTCTGAGAAATTGTATACCATTAAGTTATAGGGCATTGACAAAAGACTAACTTTCCAAACATGAAACTACACACAATTTTCATTGATAGAAAAAATTTAAATCCAAAAAAATATCAAATATTTCTTATGACAATTTATCTGAGTCAATCCATTCATCATACATGAGATGTTAATTATTAATATTGTCTTTCAAAAAGTCAATCATCCTTTTTAGATTACAAGTTTTTTGGCACGTGACGTTATAGTTATTTTTTGACATAGAAGTGAAAAGGTTCAAACAATTTTTATATACTCTCTCCGGTCCTAATTATAAAGCATATTTAACCAATTTTAAAAAAATTAAGGAGAGGAGTTAAATTAGTTAATTTTACTAATTTTCCTAAAATGTCCTTATATACATTTAAAATGACATAAGTAAAAATTAATCAACAACTCTGTTTTGGTGTAGAACACAAGAGTGATTGGACTTGGCCTGGGGTGAAATCTCAGGATCCTACGTACCACAATTCGGAATCAAAGTCCACGTAGTTCGAGAGTAAACCGTAGGCTTGTGATAGCCAGAGGGAGTGGGGTGTGTGCTCTATATGAATTGAAAAGCTAGGGTTAGAACCTGTGTACCTTGTAAGAGTTTTCACCTATTTATATACTTACTTAGGGCCCTATTTTGATGGGCTTCATTATCTTCATTATTTAAAAGATATTAAGGTATCCCTTTGGATAATATCCCCTTATCATCTAGGTGGTTACGATCTCGACCACTATCTTGATAACTGCTCCTTAAATCAAGGGGGTGATTAGGATTATGACTGGAACCATTGACTGGGCTTTTCAGTCATTGGGTTGGGCCCACTTATATCATATCCGTAACAGTTGCCCCCCAGCCCGGTAGCCTAGGACTCTGAGCTGCCAGGATGTACTTGCCGGGTCATGATTTGTTCGTTAATCTGAACCGCCCAATCCCTTAAGTTTTTTATTTTGGGCCGCACTCTATCCATGCTATTTCGAGTTTTCCCGTTTTATTGAGGTCAGGCAATTCTCAGTTTGAATTACTATGCCCGTTATAGTCTTAATCCTACTTCTCGGATTGTCATCCCGAAAATTCCAAGATAAGACTATTGCACCTCCATGGGGGCTGCTTGGGAGGTCGGCTTGGCCCTGGTGGTCGGGGACCGCCTCTGTGCTCGGCCACCTGAACGCTGTAAGTCGGGTTCCTCTTTTAGCTCAACTGTCGATTCAACGTTTTACTTATTTTCAAGATAATGAGTGTTATCATTGCCCCTTGCCATCTGACATTTACAAGCCGATTTCTGAGTGGAACAGCTGCTCCATTGTCCTCGGTTTTCATGCACATTAAATACCACGTCTTTTTATGGCCACATCATCGGCTTCGTAAGGGCCCTTTGGGCCTCCAACAGTTGAATTTCTTGAGTATTTAACCGTCTTTCTCCCCTTACACACATATATATATCCCTTACTTTCCCTCTTCTTACATTTTTTTGAAAACTTAGAAAGCTTAGAGCATATCTGCGTTCTTGTTTTCTCTGCATCTTCACATTTGTTCTGGCTCGTGCATTTCCCCTTCCCTTAACTTATTTGCGATCAAGTATTTTCGTCGTTCCTTTCTTGATTGTTTAACTGCTTGTCCTATTTTTCTCCTTCATTTCTTGGGTAGAGTTCATTGCGTCTGTTAGTTTTGCGTGGTCTGATCGCACTGTTCTTGTGCTTCTTTGAGTTCTGGTCATTTTGATCTTCTTTTTCGATCCTTAGGTTTTGATCTCTTGTTTGGGGACTAGATTTATCCCCTTTCTCTTTTACAATTTGTTGAAATGAGTCACGAAGGCTCTTCATCCCATTTTAAACTAAGTAATCTTTCTTCGGAGGAGGAAGAACTTTTCCAACGTATGCCTCGAGGACGGCCTGGTGGTTGTACGGGAAACCCCTGACCGAGGAGCAAAAACTGGAAAGCATGCTCCGCAGCTACGGTGGTAGGTCAAGTTGTCTTGCTCGTTCTAGAGGTAGTTTTAGGTGTCGCCCTTCCTTGTTAGAACCTATAGGCCAAGGTCGACCCCAGTCATTAGAACCTATAGATTGGGGTCGGGGGACTAGCCAGGTTAGAGCTTCTTTGTTAGAGCCACCCTTCGGAGGTCATGGGAGGGGAAGTTCTTCCGTGCCTACCGCTTCCTTTGCCCTGCAGGTTGGCCCTCCCACTTCCTCTTCTCGACCTATTGGCCCATGCGAGGAGTGCTCTTGGCTCGTTTCTGAATCCATGATGGTGGGTCGGACATGGGAAGCTAACGAAATAGCTTCACGATGTCGGCATGTTCCATCACGGGATGTCCCATTCGCACCCGTTCGTCCTGTTTTACTACCTTCAAGTACCATTTCCTTTTTAATGTATTTATGTTTCTGTTTTTCTAGGTAGTATGTCGGTTTCTCCTCGTCTTGTTGAGGATTCCGGATCTGTGGAGTCGGCATCAGCCCACGTACCTCATTATCTCATGGAAAAATATGATTGGGTAGCGATTGGGGTGCCATCCAGGCTTTCCTCTATAACCGCCGAACAAATTACCGAGCTCCCATTAGGAGACCAGGATCACTGCTCCCTTTCCCTTCCTAATCCCGATGAACTGGTGTGCACTTCCCGGGAAGGAAATGAACGCTCTTACTTCTTCTTCTACCGAGATTTTGTCAGGAAACTTGGCTTACGTTTTCCATTTACCAAATTCCAATTAGATCTTTTGAACATTCTGCAGCTGGCCCCCACTCAACTCCATCCCAATTCCTAGGGTTTTATTGTCGCTTTCAAGCGACTTTGCCAATTCTTAAACCATACCCCAACTACCAGGGCGTTTTTCTATTTTTTCAATATCCAAAGGGCTCACCAACCCGGTGAACCTGTGGAAAAAAAGGGTTGGGTTTCTTTTCGAGAGAAACTAGATAAGAAACTTTTTCATGTGGCAACCGACACCTGGAAAGGCTTCAAGACTTCATTTTTCAAAGTTACTGCCGAACCCGGTCATAAACCGTGGTTTCTCCAAGATGTCGACTTCACCTCGGTGGAGTTGACGTTTCCTCTGTATTGGTCTAAAGTTCATTATGATCAAGACCCAAAATTTTTTATATCCTCCAATGATAGCTTGGAGCCGTCCGAGGTCGAAACCGTGATAGCTCTGGTCGACCATGTGGCCAAGAAAGACGTTATTGATGCCCGGATTTTTATCTAGCAGTCGGTGGAGGAGTTATATCCACCGAGTATGATTTTTCATTGGGTGCTTGTTGTTCTAACCCATTTTTACGTCTTTTTGGCCTTTCTGATGTTCTTTTATTTCTTTTTCTGTTGCAGATCCTGAAATGGGGAAAGTCTCCTATCAAGAGCTAGCCGAGAAGCTCCGTGCCAAGGCCAAGAAGAAGGGGGGATCCCCTTCATAAAAGAAGGTCGTGGTTGTTCCTTCACTGAAAAGGGCAGTACCCGAGAAGAGAGCTGCCTCCCCTCCGGCCTCCGCAGACCTCATCCCCTACAAACGGTCGAAATCGACCACTACCTTATCGACTTCGGCTGCGAAAGTTAGTTCGGCCTCCGTTCTCGAAGCTGGCGCTCCAACAGTTATTCCTCCTCCTCCTCCACCCCCTTGCAAAACACGTCTTCATATGCGAGGTGAAGTGTGGACTGATGGGATCTTAGACGAGCTAAAGCACGCTGTGAAGCCCTCGATAAATATTTCAGTGCTGACACTTTCTCAGACACCGACCTTGATCATCTGCAGGCTCTGCAGGATCACCTGATGGAAACGGCTGGTGTGCTCGATGCTTATGCTGCCGTGAAGCATAAGTACGCCAAGGCCATTGCCGAGCTTGCCAAGGCTCATACTGAGAGGAAAGACGCTGTAGCTCGGCAAGTGGAAGCTGAGGAGGCGCAGCTGAAAGCTGAGGAAGTGCAAATAAAGGCGGTGGAGGGCTTATCGAAGGCTCTTGCTGATAAGGATATGATCTCCGCCGAACTTAGTGCTTGTCAGGCCCGGGAGGACACTTTGAACACCTCTCTGCATGCTCTGCAGGGCCAATATGCGGGCGTGGTGAAGGACTTAAACCTCACTCACTCCGACCTCGACACATCTAAGGCCGAATTAGCGGTGTCTACTACTGAGGTGGAGAGGCTGGAGGTGATGGTTGTTGAGATGGCTACTGAAGCTTTCAAGGAATGCCTGGCCTAAGTTCGAGCTCTGAATCCCAATATTACAATGAACCTTGACGCTGTGGATTTTAGAGCTTCGGCAGTAGACGGGCAATTTATCCCTGCATTGCTTTCTCCGGCCGAAGGGTCTGAGCATCACACAGAAGGTTACAGAGCTCCAACTACCTAGGAGGAAGATGCCCCGGCCTCAGATGCGCCTGACTCCTTCGTGGCTGCCCAAACCCAGCCGTGATGTTGCCTTCCTTAGGAGTTTTTGTTTCACAAATTGTTTAGCAGCTTTAGTTTTATTTTTGTTTTGTGTAAACCGGGCTTGTGGCCCAAGACTTGCAATGACAATTTCATCCCGGTTCTTCCGCGGGTTTTTAACGTATTTGTCTTGTTGAATTTTGCTAATTTTTATTTTCATCCTTTAAACCAAACTCACGTTTAATTCGCTCGTTAATGAGTAAAGGGAAACGTAATCCGGGCACGAAACTCGATTCTTTTTATATGACTTGGCCAAAGTCAAGATATATTGCGCAGAGTCTACAAGATATTACACCAACGTTCATAAACGGGCTCGTTTACTAGTAGTCGGGCATTTTACATAAATAGATGATTTCACATAATCACCTAAGTACTTTAACTTGTAAAGTATTCATCTGAGATGGAAGCCATTCGCCACATGTTTGGGTCTTAATTAAAAAGAAGAACCTAAACATTTCAACCTGATCAGGATCTTTTATGACAACGTCAACATCATCCTGGAACGCTTTTCCGATGCATCGTAACATTCATAAGATTTGTTAATAAACCTTATGATAATCGAGCTCGCGAAACCCCGGTTTCATTGATTAAGTTGCCTTTACTCGGCTATTTTGTATTGAACTTCATAAACAATCATCTGATCGGCCCATGAAGTAAGTCGCCTTCTTTATTTATTGAAATAGTTGCAATTACAAAGAATTTTAAAATAAATGGAAAATAATGCGTGAAAGCAAAATAATCCTAAAAAAGAAAAAACGGTTCTCAACCACCGCTGACATCCGTTAAAACTGAAAAGCGGTTCTCAGCCACTGCTGACATCCACTGCATCTGGGTTCCGAGTAGATCTCATCTTTTAACTGTAGTAGATCCTTAGTTTGTCCGCATTCCAAGTTCATTTGATGGCTGTGCCATCCAATGCCTCAAGGACATAGGTTCCGGGCCCCGTTTTGTCTGAAATGCGGTAAGGACCTTCCCAATTTGTCGCAAGTTTTCCATCCCGAGCATTCTTGTTTTCGACATCCGCTCTGCAAAGTACCAGATCACCTTTACTAAACACTCGTGGCCTAACTTTGCGATTATACTTAGCCGCAACTAGCTGCTTTATTGCAAGATCTCGGCAATGCGCCGTGATTCTGACTTCGTCAATGAGGTCTAATTCCACAACTTATTGTTCACTGTTATTGTGTTCTCCTTCCTTCATGACCTTTGTCTTCCTCCATGACGTTTACCCAATTTCGACCGAGATCATGACCTCACAACCGTAGGTCAATCTGAAAGGTGTTTCCTGGGTCGAGGTTTGGACACTAGTTCAGTATCCCCAGAGTACTGGATACAACTGCTCGACCCAGTTATTTTCTGCATTTGTCATCCGCTTCTTAAGCCCGTCGACAATGATTTTGTTCACTGCCTCGGCTTGCCCATTAGACTATGGGTGCTCTATTGAGGCGAAATGGTGCTTGATTTTGAGTTCGGACATCAGCCTCTGGAAGCCTCGGTTGATGAATTGAGTTCCGTTGTCACTGACAATCTCGGCTGGAATTCCGAATCTTGCAACAATGTTTCTTTCAAAAAAAATTTGTATGCGAGCTGCCAAGATGGTTGACAAGGGCTCGGCCTCGATCCACTTAGTGAAGTAGTTCACCGCTACAACCAACTACTTCATTTGTCCTGGAGCCGGCTTGAATGGCCCTAAGAGGTCCATGCCCCATTTGAAGAATGGCTATGGGGCCGTGATGGATTTCAATTCAGCCGAAGGTGGCCAAATTATCCAAGCATGTTTTTGGCAACTTTCGAATTTTCTTACGTGCTCTCTGGAGTCGGCAACTATCGTCAGCCAATAATATCCAGCTCGGAGGGATTTTCGGGCTAGCGCCTTAGCTCCCATATGTTGCCCATTGATCCCTTCATGTACCTCTGATAACACATACTCAACCTCTGCCAGGCTCAAGCACCTCATCATTGGAGAGTGAAGGCCTTTTCGATACAGCTGGTCATCAACCATTGTGTACATTAACATGGTTCTGGCCATCTGCTTTGCCTCCATGGGATCTTCCGGGGTGATCCCTTTCTCTAGGTAATTTAGGATAGGCTTCCGCCAATCTTTTGCTGCTACGATGACCATAATACAAGTGGGCTCAATCAAACTTTGTTGTATTACCATTCGATGATTTCCTGGGTTCTTAGTGCTAGCTAGTTTCGATAGGATGTCTGCCCTCGCATTTTCTCCTCTAGGGATGTGGGTGACTACCACTTCGTCAAAGTCAGCCATAGCCTCTTTAACTTTCCCGAGGTACTTAATTAGCAAAGGTCCTTTAGCCGTATATGACCCGTTGATTTAGGCTGCGACCAACTGAGAATCGGTTGACAAGTGAATCCTCTTGGCTCCATTATCTTTTGCCTGAGATAGCCCGACCAACACTGCCTCGTATTCGGCCTGGTTATTGGAGGTTTTGAAATGTAGCTGTAGGGAGTGCTCCATAGAAACTCCTTCCGGGCTTTCTATTATGACCCCTGCTCCACTCCCTTTGGCGTTTGACGATCCGTCGACGAACACTTTCCAAATATTGAGATTGGCCTCCGGGATTATCTCGGTCGGTACCAACTCCGCAATGAAGTCGGCCAGGGCCTGAGATTTAATCGCATGCCAAGCTTCATACACAATGTCAAACTCAGACAGCTCGATAGCCCAACTAATCATTCATCCTGCCAAATCAGGCTTATGCAATACTTGGCATATCGGCTGACTTGTTCGGACAATTATTCGATGTCCTTGGAAGTAAGGGCGTAGCCTTCTTGCGGCAGTGAGGAGTGCAAATACCACATTTTCCAGCCTTTGATATCTCAGCTCTGAACTTTGCAAAGCCCGGCTTGTGAAATAGACAGGCTTTTGTTCTGTCAATTCTTCCCTTATCAACGCGACACTTACCGCTTCTGGAGCTACTGATAAGTATAAGACTAAGTCTTCTTCGGGTTCGGGTTTTGATAGCACAGGGGGTGATGATAGACACTTCTTGATCTTATCAAATGCGGCCTCACATTTCGGGCTCCATTCTCCGTGTTGTGCTTCCTTCTTCAATAACTTGAAAAATGGCAATGCACTTTCCGTTGATTTCGGCAAAAACCTCGTTAGAGCGGCCAGTCTGCCCGTCAACTGTTGTACTTCTTTCTTGTTTCTTGGGGCAGCCATATTGAGGATGGCCTAACATTTAGCCAGGTTGGCCTCAATTCCTCTGTTAGTCAAAAGGAATCCGAGAAACTTACCCGCGGGAACCCTGAATGCACATTTTGTCGGGTTGAGTCGGATACGGTGAGCCCAGAGCTTGTCAAATGTTTCCTATAAATCTTGGATATGATCGGGCTACTTGATTGATTTTAATATCATGTCGTCAATGTAAACTTCCACGTTTCTGCCGAGTTGTGCTTCAAATACTTGATTCACCATCCTTTAATAAGTGGCTCTGGCGTTTTTTAGCCCGAAGGGCATGACGTAATAACAATAGTTTGCCTTATCTATGATAAAAGCTGTCTTTTCCTAGTCCTCGGGATGCATGGCTATTTGGTTGTAACCAGAATAGGCATCCATAAATGAGAGCAGCTGGAACCCGAAGGAGTTGTCCACCAATTGGTCTATGTTTGGCATGGGGTAAGCATCCTTGGGGCATGCCTTGTTGAGATCGGTGTAATCCGTGCAAATCCTCCACTTGACATTAGGTTTTTTGACCATTACCACATTTGATAGTCAAGTAGTGTACTGGATTTCCCTGATGAATCCTGCGTCCAACAGCTCCCTTACATGCACAGCGAGGGCTATTTGCCTATCCGGAGCTATCTTCCTTTTCTTTTGTGCGACCGACATACAATATGGATTGATCGTCAACTTGTGGCAGCAAAAGGTGGGGTTGACGCTTGGTAGCTCGGAAGGCTTCCAGGCGAACACATCTTCATTCTTCAATAGTAGTCTCTCCAGCTCGGTTTTCTCTTGCTTGGTGACCATACTGCCAATCTTAGTTATTTGCCCAGGCTCATCTCCCAGCTGGTAATCCATGAGCTCCCCATCGTGCTTTGTTTTCATCAGCTTTGTTTCCTCTCTTACATCCAATTCTACCACATTCACCGAACTCGGTGTGGATAGCGCCGGGTTTCGAGTGTTCTTCTGCCGTGATAAGGATGTCCCGGGTTCACTATTTTTTACTATCGAAAAGTAGCATTGCCGAGATTCCTTCTGATCCCCTTTAATGGTGACGACTTCATTCTTTCTGCTTACCATTTTTAGTTTTTGATGCTTAGTTGATATTAGCATATCCCAACTATGAATAGTTGGTCTGCCTAAAATTATGTTATAGGACGAGGGAAAATCTGCTACAATGAATTTGACCCGTTCGGTCTTGAAGGCTTCCTTAGATCCCAATGTCATTTTCAGCTCTATATATCCCTTGGGGCTTGTATCTTCTCCGTTGAACCCGATCAGGGTTGTTCTGCATGGCTTCAGATTTTCTGGATCAAGGTCCATCCGCTTGAAAGCGTCCCACAAGATGATATCAATCACGCTGCTGGGGTCGATAAATATCTTCTTCACTCAGCATTTGCTAGGAGGCCGGTTATAACCAACTCGTCTTGATGGCCTGGGATCACGTCCCTTAAGTCTTCCTGGGTGAAGAATAATTTGGGGGGTTCTACTTGTAGAGGTTCTGGCTTGAAGGTAGGTCGTCCCCTAATGGTTAGAACTTCCCAAAGATATTTCTTCTGCTGACTTGTTGTGTCACCATCTCCTCCGTAACCTCCACTAATGACGTTGCAATCGAATTCGGCTTCTGAGAACTCATCGTCGTCATCATTCTTTCTCTAGTCCTCCTCTGGCTTTCTCCTTTGAAGGACCGAGCTCTTACTTCGATCCATCTGCTTGTGTTTGCTACCTTTTTGCCCTTGCATTTTGATGATGTACTGACGTAACTTTCCATCTCGAACAAATTTCTCTACAATTAGGGATCAAAGTCCACATAGTTCGAGAGTAAACCGTAGGCTTGTGATAGCCAGAGAGAGTGGGGTGTGTGCTCTGTGTGAATTGAAAAGCTAGGGTTAGAACCTGTATACCTTATAAGAGCTTTCACCTATTTATAGACTTACTTAGGGCCATATTTTGATGGGCTTCGTTATCTTCATTATTTAAAAGATATTAAGGAATCCCTTTGGATAATATCCCCTTATCATCTGGGTGGTTACGATCTCGACCACTATCTTAATAACTGCTCCTTAAATCAAGGGGGTGGTTAGAATTATGACTGGAACCATTGACTGGGCTCTTCAATCATTGGGCTGGGCCCACTTATATCATATCCGTAACAAACTTTATCACATATCTCTCCAACCAATTTTCCTTTTCCACATGCTTTTTAATTGAAATAATGGTCTTGCTAGATATATGTGTGTGTGTGTGTGTGTGTGTATATATATATATATATACATATAGATCTATCATGCACATACACACACACACACAACCATATATCTACACACAGAGGTATATATATTGACACACACAAACACAGATATACATACATACATACATATATAGATATGTGTGTGTGCGCGCTCACATACATACATACATACATAAATATATATACACAGACACATATATATAGACACACACACACACATATATGTACACACACACACGTATATATATAGACACACACACACATATACATACATATATATGTTTATAAACATACACATGTGTGTATTGCAACCCATATACATATATACTTATAAAAAATCAAACACACTTGAGATAATAAAATAAGGGTATTTTAGGAAGAAATTGACAAAAACTAAAAAGTTGCCCTATAATTAGAACCAAAACCAACCCCCAAATGTTGTCTTATAATTAGGATTGAATGGAGTACTAATTACTCGTATTATATTTCACTCATCCCTCTTTATCCGTAATGAATATTTTTAAGAAAAAAATTGCAATCTGAATTGCAAGAATTAAGCAAACCTTTCTATGACAAATATCCAAATTATAGAGAACATATATAATTAAGGCAAGACAAAATCTAACATTTATCTATAAAAATATATTATACATAAAAACATATAATAATTACAAATGACGATCATGCAAGAAACCCAGACTAATTAATATTTTGAGCCTCAACCTAATTAACAGTGCCAACTTCTTTTTAAAAGAGTTATGAACACCATCATCCATTTATTCCTACACCTCTTTGATAACCGAAACCTCTATAAAATGTCCCTAAAATTAATAAATATAGCCCCCCCAAAAAAGAACATAGGCTTTAAACAAAAAGCAAATTAACAACATTAATAGATATATGCCCTAAAGAATATTAGAGAAATTTTTTTAAGAAAAAAAGGTTCAAGTTTCTCAAGCCAAAAGATCTTGTTTGAAAGTGGGAGGACATGGGTTTTGTTTCTCAAGGCTTTTGCTTGGAGGAATAAAGTTCTTAGAATGTGAAGATGATGTTTGATTGTTGTCGCCATCGTTGTTGTTGTTGTTGTTGTTTTTGTTATTGTTATCGTGTTGTGAGGCTGTTGGCCGAGGGAATTCTGAGAGCATCTGAACAACTTCTCTCATTGTTGGCCTCACAACACTATTCTCTTGCAAGCACAACATGGCAATGAAGAACATGTGCATTGCTTCTTCCCTTGCCACCACTGATAGCCTCATGTCTATAATGTTCGTCACTTCTTCTTTCCGTCCATTTGTTGCCTTCTTACACCATTGCACAAGGTCCACACCGTCTCCAAAATCCCCTACCGGTCGTCGCCCGGTTATCAACTCTAATAATACAACTCCAAAGCTATAAACATCACTCTTCTCATCTACTCTTAATGTGTAAGCATACTCTGCAATCCAAAAAGAAATTTAAAAAAAAAAAAATCAATAATCCATCAACATAATGCAAAAACAACTATTACATATGTATAGTTTTTCTTATTTAGACGGATAGACAAACAATCTGATGTTACAAACATAATCAAACTTACAAGCTCCCATTTATAAAGGAGTTTCATATCATTGAATTACAAAGTCATTCTTGATACACAAGCATAGTTAGATATAATCATAAACTCAATAGTGATAATTAGAAAATACATAAAATAATCAATATTTTTTGGCTTTAAATAAGAAGACCTAAAGTAAAAACAGGAGGAGACAAAAGGAAGGCAAGTTGCAAACAAAAAGCCAAAGAATCTGACAAAAAGAAGAGCTGGGTGGGAAGCAATGTGGAGCTTTCCTTTCCACGTAAATACAACATGCGCTCACAATGATACCTCACATCAATTTTCTCACATCACAATCCATCTACTTTTAGCCTTACACATATCATTGTATAGTTGTATGTGTGTATTTATGTCCCAACATTTTTTATTATTGTGAATTTTTTATTTTTAAAAATTAGAAATTAAAATTACTTCCATAAAATTGCATAATTTTTATTTTTATTTGTGTTTAAGGTGTTTGCAAATTTTAAAAAATAAAAATAAAAGGGAAGGGAAGGGATACGCGCCAAAAAGAGGGCGCGCGTGGAGGGAGGGAAAATTTGAAAACCTAAACTGGAGACAATGTGTGCGCGCGAGAGCAATGATAGTGTAAGATTGACCTGTGAGGGATAGCGATTGTGGTGTGACTCACCACACTAGATCCCTCCTCCCTCCCCAGTCATTTTCATTTTTACCCCTCGAAAAAATTCTCTTCCTTCTTCAAGTAATTCCATCCCTATCAATTCTCAAGATACAGAAGAATCATATTCGAATCTCTAAAAACAAATGTTTTTCGATCCTACGGATGAATCTAGAACTTAGGTTGACTCAACTTAGGTAAAGAGTCGTGGATTTAATCTCAATTATAACCTTCAACTGTTAAATTAGATTGACTTTAGCTTTTTCCTGTTTAAATAATTTTTTTTTTTATAACAATGCTCAAATAAATTTCATGCTACTACTCCTTGTCCTTATTATAAATTATCTCTTGCATGTTTTATTATATAACATATTTTGTTGAAAAATTATGGGAATAAGCAATGACAACTGATAGAAAAAGAACTTTGATATATTAAAATCTTAAATCAGCTTTATTATAAAAAATTAAAGTAATAACGATATTTGATAAATAATTCATATTTCATGTTATATGAAATATTATCTCCAGTCCTAAATGTAGAATAAAGTTTGCAGTACAATTTACGATATAAATTTTATTTTATATTTAAAACTGAAGGGAGCACTTGATTTAAAATTTTACAATTTTTTAAGTTTTTTTTTTGTCATTCTCCCAATAAAGGGGGAAATAGCAACTTGAAATTATGTAAAGTTTGATGGACTTCATATAATTAAGAGATTTAATAAGAATACTTTCTTTTGATCATGTCATGATTATAATAGCATGGACTCTTAAGATTTCATGATTAACCTCTTCAAACAATTTTCTTTAAAAAAGAAAAAAGAACTCAAACCGAACCATGGCATTATTATTGGTTAAATTAAAAATAGTAGTGTATTTTAAAGTGACTAATATATTTTCTTAAAAAAAAAAAGTATTCCTTCTTAAAAAAAAACATATGAAAGTTGATTCCATTCCCTAATGTGGGCTTCTATGATTCAATCATGAGATTCCTAGGCCAATCTTGTTCTTCCCATCAAGGCAACCTTCACCGTTAGATTGTCAAAGCATCAAATCCTACGGCTACAAATCAAGATCCATGTGTTGTTCAAAGTTTTGGTGGGCCCTAAGTTCAAACAGACGATAGTAACTATCAACGTGACCCTTAGATTTAACCGCGCGAGGTAATTTCACCTATAACTAACTTAACTACCTAAGTAACTGACTACCAACCAACCTCCATGAACTAACATACTCCCAGTGGAATGTGATTTGGATTCTATAGGATCTAATACGAACTGTTAAGAGCTTATCATTGAACAAAAACAAAATATTTTCATTTAATTTCTCTTTATAATCACTTTTAATAGATTTTGGTGCATTTAAATCCAATTCTGTGTGTGAAATTCTGAATAGTAACCTTTACGCCAACTTGAATCTCAGGCGTGCATGCATTTCATGGGGGAGTATGTTCTTTTCAACTTTACGGTGGATCATATTTTTGTCTTCACTGAATTTGATTTTTGTTATATGTGAACTGTGATTGAGTGTTGAGAAAATGGAATTGCGTGAACAGAATTGGAGGTTGAGGATGATGAAGAAAACGTACCAGGAGCAATGTAGCCATAAGACCCCGCAATGGTGGACATGTACTCCGAATTTCCGCTATCGATCAAGAACTTGGCGAGTCCAAAATCAGCCACATGTGCTTCGTAGCTCGAATTCAAGAGAATGTTGTTAGATTTCACGTCTCGGTGAACGATCAAGGGCGAGCAATCGTGGTGGAGATAGCAAAGACCCTTTGCGGCATCGATCGCGATTTTGTACCTCAAATTCCACCCTAGAAACGATCCCTTTTTCCCATGAAGTGCCTCGCCCAAGCTCCCGTTTCGCATGAACTCGTACACCAGGAGATTCGTCTCTCTGTTGGAGCAGAACGCGAGCAATCTCACGATGTTTCTGTGTCTGATGTTGCCTAGGGTTTGAATCTCGGCTCGGAAACCGTGGTCGTGGCTGTTGGCGCCAATCCCTAGAAGCTTCTTCACCGCGATTTCCACTCCGTTCGGCATTTTCCCGTGGTAAACGATCCCAGCGCCACCTCTTCCGATCACATTGCCGTCTTTGACGCATTCGAGGACTTCGGAAACCGTGAAGTCGATTTTCTGAAATGCCGTCATTTTCCATGAACCAGGGCCTTTCTTTCTGAACGATTTGGCTTTGATTATGGCCGCGACGGCGAACACTAACGAGCAAATCAGAAGGCCAAGTGCGAAGATTAGCTTGATATCTGCTGAATTTTTCCCTGGAGAGGTTGTGATTGCGGTGAAGTTGCAAGGATTGTTCAGGAGAGAACCACAGAGTTGAGGGTTACCGGCAAAAGCCGAGGCGTTGAAGAAGGCGAACTGTCCTGTTTCTGGCAATTTGCCTGAGAAGTCATTGAAGGAGAAATCAGCAGTAGTGAGACCCTTCATGGTGCCAATTGACTTTGGGATGGTTTCATTCAAATGGTTTCTTGACAAGTTCAAGTAATTCAGAATGCGAATATTGGAAATCTCAATGGGAATTGATCCAGAGAGATTGTTCTGGCTCATGTCAAGATAAGTAAGATGGAAACAGTTCCCAATTTCAGGTGGAACCTCTCCAGAAAACAAGTTCCTGCTAAGATCAAGCCTTAGAACTTGATGGAGTTGTCCGATGGAAGAAGGGATTGGTCCAGAAAATTGGTTTCCACTTAGAGAAAGCATCTGAATGGAAGAGAAATTCGAGAGAGAATCTGGTAAAGGACCAGATAAGCTGTTATTTGACAAATTGAGCTGGCTTAAGTTAACAGGCTGAGAGGAACTATTAAGATTCTCTGACAAGGTTCCTGTCAAGTAGTTATTCTGCAACTCGGCGAAATTTAGATTAGGAAGGTAAAGAAAACCATCGGGAATGCTACCATTGAGGTAGTTCTGTCCTAACCTTACTCTAGTGAGACTGTAACAAGTTCCAAGACTTTCTGGTATGGGACCAAAGAGGAAGTTGTTTAGGAGAATCAGGATTTGAAGCTGCTTTGAGGAACAAAGGTGAGGTGGGATTACACCAGTGAGCTTGTTAGAGGACAAATCAATATTTTGCAGCTTCCCATTTTGGCCAAGTTCATGGGGTATTTCTCCTGTAAAGTTGTTCTTCCACAGTGCAAGTATCTCCAAATTCGGCCAATCTGCAATGTAGTCTGGTATGGAACCATGCAAGCTGTTCCCCAAGAGATTGAAAAGCTTTAGCTGCTTCAGATTGATGAACTCAAGTGGGATTTCACCGGTGAGCACGTTTCTGGAAAGATCAAGGTACACCAACTTTGTCAAGTTTCCTAGCTGTTTTGGTATGGACCCAGATAGCTGATTGATATGCAAGTAAAGAGTGTCAAGCTCTATTAAGTTTCCAAGTTCTTTCGGAATCGGACCATCCAAATCACAGCTTGAAAGATCCATGTGAACTAAATTCACCAAGTTCCCAAACTCCACTGGAATCCCACCTTCAAAAGAGTTAAAATAGCCCAAGTAAATCTCTTTCAAGTTACGGAGATTGCCTAACGCACCTGGGATTTTCCCACTTAGATCATTCCCTGCAAGTGAGAGATATTGCAGGCCCACTAAATCTCCATAGCTTTCTGGGATTGTGCCATAGAAAAAGTTGCCACCGAGATCCAAGTACCTGAGCTTCTTCAAAGTCAAAACCCCCAATGGAAGCAAGGCAGTGAAGTTGTTGTTATAGGCATCAAGAACTTCCAAGTTGTCCATGGTGAAGTAGTTCCAATCCAAGGAGCCACTAAACTGGTTGTTGGAGATGTTCAGATGCTGAAGGCTGCTCAAGTTGGTGATCTCAATGTTGCCTGTGAAGTTGTTTCCTGCAAGTGAAAGGTGGGTGAGCCGGTCAAGTCGCGATATTGAAGCAGAAACTGAACCATACAGATTCAAATCCGTCAAGTCCACCGACACTACTCGACCCCGGTGACACTGAATTCCAACCCAAGAACAAACTGAGCTTGAATTTGAGGTGTTCCAATTACTTAGAGCAGGGTCTGGGAATTGGAACTCCTGTTTGAGTGAGGCCAAGGCATGGAAGTCACTGAGCAAAGAGGAAGCAGAAACACAGGAACCTAGAAGACAGAACAAGAAGGTGAGAACAATCAAGGGGACCATGTTTTTTGGTTGGAACTTATTGAAATGTGTTCTATGAAGATTCTTGAGTTTGGAAACACTCGAAGCAAAGACGACGACAAGTTTTAAGCTTGGAGACAATAATGGATTTTGGGCAAAAGGGGAGAAAAGTGACAGGAATCTGAGAAACTTCAAGTGTATATGATGAGCTTGAGGAATCAAACATCTTTACACTGAAAGAAAGAGTCTTGAAATACAAGGGAAGGAGCTAAGCCTCTCCTTTTAATTTCTCCCCTTTCTCTTTTCTATCTTTTGCTATCTTTTTACTTTGAGAGCAGAGAGAACGAGAAGATGATGAATTTGGCTAAAATGGGTTTTAGCTAGCTGCTATATCTCTATTTCCCTCTTGTGGTTCTTTTCTTTAGCTAAAGCTCAGAGTAGGAAGGGGGAAAAAAGCATGAGAAAAAAGGGATGAAAGAGAGGAGGTGGTGGTTTCTGAAAATTGTTTGCTGGGATAAATAAAATGAAAATCATAAAGACGTTGGATAACAGAAATTTAAAGTTCAGATTAGGGGCAACCCACAAAAAGTAAAGTTTGATGCCCTCTCTCTCTCTCCCTCCCTTTCTTTCTTTATTTATATGACAAAAATGCCCTTTAGCTTTAATCAAAGAATGCCCCTTTATTGCTTTGAATGAGAGAGGTGATGAAGTTGCTCTTTCAGCTATTTCCTTAATGGCTGAATTTCCCAGCAAGTTCTTTCAAATGACTGCCATTCATATATCCCATGGAATTTTCATTCATAGAGAAAAGGAAAATGAATAGTAAGTAGGCAAAGCAATCAATGATTGCCAATGTTTCATGCTGCCTTAAAGGAAACTAGAGTGGGACTTATCAATTACTTTACCAAATATCGGCTACCCAACAACATCAATTTTGGGTTGGTTTTGTGTGCCTGAACTTATACTACATCAGCCATCAGGCGCAATATAAGGGGGGCAAACACAAGTGGCCAAATTCATTATTTGTTTCTGTTTTCCTTCAATTACACCCAATGCAACATTGAATAGCACCTCAAACTGTTATACACTAAATACCCAAATGCTTTTAAGACTGGGGGTATGGTTATTACTTATTTGTCACACTTACAGTAGTGAAGAGAATAGTTCTAGTCTGGTCTGGTGTAGACACAGTTTGTGCTATAGTACTACTTATGCTGCTTATGATATGCTCCTCTCTTTAATATAAGACATATTTATCTAATTTAATTATGTTAAAGAAGTTGGTTAAATTAATTAATATGACATGTATTTTTTAACACTTTAGTCACATTCTTCAACTTTGTCATTCCCTCTGCTCCTTAATTATTATTGAGGGAAAGCATCAATAGAAGTAAATTAAGAAAAAATTAATAAATATGAAAAATTTAACTTATATTTAGAATTAAAATCAACTTTTTAAATGTGTCTTATATTAAAGAATGGAATTAGTACTCACCTCTTCTAGTTTATTTGTATTTTTGGATTTTTCAGTATATGATAATTGAAGGAGAGAAAAGAAGAAGAAGAAAAAAGGTAATATGAGGTATTGGGGGTAGCTTAGGCATGATTAATAATCATATTACAGAGAAGATTTTCCAAGAGCAATATGAGTTCTTTGATAATGCATGGAGGACCCATGGAAAAGCATTTGTGGTGTTCTGATTATAATTAATTTTTTCCCCCTCAGATCAATCGTCATGCCATGCTGTCAGCATCATACGTGTCATTTATCAATTTGTTGGGCAATAAATGAATTTTGAAGGGGAAAATTTGCATGTCATTGTGTGTCACTGTCTTTCTATATTTTTGGTTTGCACAGGTTGGTGTACTCATCAATGTACACTTACAGTTTCCATTCCCAAGCAGAGTAAGGGTAAAGTGTCTCTGTCACAGACTCAGCATCAAGAAGGGGTAAGAGATTTTTTTTTTTTAACTTGCAAAAAAAAAACATTAATCTTGAAATTAGAAACATGTGCCTGCAACAATCAGAAGGTTGTAAGAAGTAAAAGATGATGATTATTAATATATGATGATTATGTGTTGGTTTGAATGATCAATATATAATTATGTGTGATTCATAGGTTGCATGGAAGAAGGAACCAGTGTGGAAGCTTTTTTTCTTTTTCTTTTGTTTTTTTTTTAAGTTGCCGATTTAACTTTATTCTTTCTCCTTCCTTGGCCTACAGGGCAGGGACCAACTCTCTATGAAATTGGGGGCATCTGAACCTTTAAGACCTTGCTTTAACATATTTATTTTTTCAAGTTTAGTAAGATGGAATAGTCTTAAAGGGAGGGCTGGGAAAAAGCAAAAGAGTGAGTGAGTGAGTGAGTGAGGGAGTGAGGGAGTGAGAGAGTGAGAGATATAATCTAATCTTCTTTTGATCGTCCACTACCTTGAAAAGGAAAAGAAAAATCCATGACCCAATTCTTTCTCTTTCTTTATCTCTCTCTTTCTCTCACATGGAAAAGAGTGAAGCTGTATTACCTTGAACTCACTCACCAACATCTTTCTCCCTCAAAAGAAAAATCCAGGACATGGAAAAGCGTGCTCTTGTTTCCATAAGCACTGATCTCTATCTCTTTTTCCTCCTGAATGTCTATTGTAATTCAATTAGGATTCGACCATGTTGCTTCACACATCCAAATCAAATCATGGGTTTACTTACCAATAAATTCCAATTGTTGAAACATTGAAATATTGGAGTTCTTGGCTTCTATTAGTCCTCTGTCTCTTTTTTACTGCTCTGTTTGGCATCTAAACCAAGTTAGATCTAGATTAGCCAGTATTATAGTACGCCAAATGTTTATTTCTTTTTTTATTATTTGAAAGGGTATGTACTAACAGTTTAAAATTATAAGTCTGATCGAACTCACGACCTCCCACTTAAAAGAAAACTCTTGTACCAATAAACTATAAGGCTTTTGATTAGTATGAAGAATATTTCTGATGAATTCATATATTACCTTGAAAATAAAAGAGAGTTGGTGGGGAAAGGGAAAAAATTGGGCTTTATGTTCGTCCACACTTTTTTAAATTACAAAAAATCAAAGGGGATGCAGCAATGGCAAAGGCATTGAGGTGTCTCTATCAAAGAGTTAGTGATAGTGTATACATGTATGTGTGTGATACACACGGTCCTAGGCCTGCTCTGCCCTTTTGAGGCATCACTATCTTGTAGACTGTCTCTCTGTGCTAAGGAGCAAGAGGCCCTTATTGTTATTGTTATTATTATGTGGTCACTCACCTTGGAGGACCTGAGAGTCTTAGGGTGAATTCACAATATTGTCAAATGATGAGCCTCTTGCCTACTCATCATACATAGAAAAGCTAAATTCCAACAAGAAGCAACCGTGATCTTAACCTCTGCTTTTTCAGAGATCTTTCATGCCCCATCATGTTTTATCATCAATATACAGATATTTAAAAAATTAGTTACTTTTTATAAGAATAGAGGATGAGCTTGACACATTGATGATGTTACTAACATGTGACTTGGAGATTCCAGGTTTAAATCCTAAAAACAACCTTTCCAATTATAAAAATAAGACTACATACGTCTATTCCTCCTCAAATTGCACCTAGTGGAGCATTGTATGCTAAGTCACCATTTTGTCTTAGTTTTTCTTTTTTTTTTTTGGGTAAGAAAACTTAGTTTCTCTAATGTACTCATTATAATCGATTCTTTAATGTGCTCATTTTAATCATTTGCATGGGATACTACTATCTCCTTGATTATTTAAAAAAAAAAAAAAAACTCCCCCAATATGCACAGTAATTAAAGATAGTTTAGGAAAAAAATTGTAAATTCGAGAGATAAAATGTACTTAGATCTTAATTATATTTAGGACCAAAACAAAACACCCCCAATTAGATCTTGAATTTGAATTAAATGGTAACTAAGTGAAAGAAAGAAACAAATCCAAGTACAAATAATAAGGGGGTGAGTCAATTATATTGGGGTATTCTAATTTCTAATGGCCCCATTAGGCTTCAAATTCAATTGTGTAAATGATTAATGCTACGTCACATTAGGGAGAATCTAGATCCTTAATAAATACAAATCTCCATGGCCCCTTTAATTTTTTCTAACTTTAAAAAAACAAGAGAGATTGGTAATCTTGAGATTTAGCTAATGAAAAGATCAGACACTATGACCACACATGTTCTGTATTTAAGTGGGAATGGCAATACTGAGTTGCTGATAGGATTTAACAAGACAAAATGTCACAACATTAAAATTAGTGTGATAATCTATCTGATTTCTTATTGATTGTGTATAAATGATATTCTTCTTTATGATTGTAAAATGAAAAGGGGAAAAAAAAAGGAAAAAAGGAGGGGAAAATAGAAAGATCAGAACATAAGACTTTACATCAAAGCCCATGCCATTATCATATGAAATAAAAAAATGCATTAAATAAATAAAAGAAGAGAATTAGGTTCTCTGAGAGAGTCAGAGCAGAAGATGCTTGGAATGTCAATTGGGTTCTGCAAAATATATGATTCTGCTCTTCCCATCTCCTCGTACACATCTCAACTTGATAAACAAAATTGTTTTCATTTTACAACTATATAATAATATTACATGATCATATATTTAATAATAATCCTTTGTAAGACCTATTTATCTATTTAGGTAGATTATAAAATTTAAATAAATTACTATCTCCTTGAAATATTTCTGTGTAACATTAGATTATGAATCAATTTATAAGTTAAATAAATTAATTTAAAAAAAATGATCTTACATTTAGGATTAAAATATGCTCTCAATCTAAGTACTCTCTTCGATCTATAATATAAGACATATTTACATAATTTAATTATATTACAGATGTTAGTTAAATTAGTTATTATAACATATATTTTCTAAAACACCATAGAGTCATCTTCCTTAATTCTTTAATTCTCTCACTTTCTTAATTATTATTAATAGAGCATCAATAGGATTGGAATAAATTAAAAAATTAATAAAATGAGAAATAGGTATTATATTTATTATCATGATTAACTCCTTAGATATGTTTTATATTTAAGATACGAGGAATCCCCAAATTTAGTGCTGGAGGAATGGTAATATCCACCACAGCATAGCTAAGCTTAGAAACATGAATACTTAAAGAATCAACAATGAAAAAGGAGTAATAGTGCCTGTCCTTTTTATCTGACGTATTACAAACCTTACAGGTTTGCATGCAAATAGAGATAAGATTGATATATATATAATGGGGTCCCAATGACAGGTATAATAGAATCAATTCTCCTTGAAATAATATTAAAAATGTTTGTTTCGTACATTTAAAAAATACATTAAAATAGTGATCTCTCTTTTACATAAAACCAATAAAAATGCAGTATATATGTTTCTAGAGATCATATATAATAATTCTTCCACGTATGATTTCTCTCGTTATTTAGATTTGTGTAATGCTTTAGAAGCTAAAGACTGAGGAATTATTCATGGTCGGCTACTTGCTTGGTCCAAAGGTTTTAGAAAGCTTATTATTCTTAGTACTAAATATCATGTTGTTGACCTTATTTATTCGATTAATTGATGGGAAAACATTTTTTCATGTTGTAGGAAAACCATTTTTTCATGTCACACACACATAAAATGGTGGGACCCATATATACATATATGAATTCATATATGTATATATGGGTCCCATCATTTCATGTGTATGTAGGAAACTTTTTTTTTCTTATGTAACATGAGAAAACCAAAACCCTTAATTGATTTGCCATTCGTTAAAGCTACTCAAGTTCAGTTTTCATTAAAGTTTTTTACCTGTTTAAGTAGACGTTGGAAAATTACGTCTACATAAGTCGAGATAAAACTTATCTCACCAATTTATCTCATATACCGTAAATTACGTTGAAAAACTTTTCAAACAAAGAAACTAGTAAGCTTTGAATACCACTCTGGTCCTATTTATAAATCCATTTTAACTAAATTACACAAACTAAGAAGAGGTAGTTAACTCAATAACCATAAGGTAAATTTTCAATTTTACCCTCATTTATAAATGGGTATCTTTTAACTATTTCTTCTCTCTCTATTTTCATTGATATAATTAATATAGACAAAATTATCACAATCTCATTTATTACTTAAAAGAAGACTTATAAATAGGATCAAATTTTTTAATAAAAAATATTTATAAATAGGATCCAAGTGGTATAATGTAACAGTGCTACATTATATGAGATAAAGTGTTTTGATAATCCAAATTATATTCCAAAGGCTTCACAACCTGAATTTCAGACGTGGATCATGTCATCTATTTGCTTTATAATAAAGTGACACATGTGACAATGGAGATGCGCGTGCATTACACCGTCCAATCAACACGAGACAAAGTGCTTCATCTCATAAGTGATCGTTATCTAGCTAGCTAGAGCCTCACATTCAGTGTATATGAATATATGATGATACATTATTGGGAAAATTGATTACAGGATCCAAGGAAGCAAAATAATTACAAAAAAAGTCCAAGAAACATTCACATACCAGGGCCTTTTCTGGCATTTTTTCAAAAAAAAGTGTACAGACATAGTTGCTAATTGCTACAGATGTAGTTGTTAATTGCTACAGATGTAGTTGTTAAAATGTAGTTGTTAATTAGACTGATTTAGTTGTTAATGGGGACTGATATAGTTGTTAATCGCTACTGATGTAGTTGCTAACGTTTTTTGAAAAAATGCTAGAAAAGGCCCATGTGAATGTTTCTTAAGCCTTTTTTGTAATTATTTTGCTTTTTTAGGCCCTGTAATCAATTTTCCCTACATTATTTGTGTGTACTATTTTGAGTGTGAACAAATTTTTTATTATTGTCACTTAAGAAGACTTAAATAAATGAATAAACAATTGAAAATGAAGTAAAAGATTAAAGTACTATCTGTATTGACCCATCATTAATTATTAAAAAAAGAAATACAAATAATTTTACAAACAATGGTATTGGTATTTGAATTTTTTTAAAAAAAAATTCCATCGAAAATAATTTAAGGTGGACAATTCTTTAACATTCTATTACATTAATGAAATAAATAAATAAAATCATAACAAATCAATTTGTATTCAGTATTATTAACCAAGTTAATTTTTTTGCGTAAAAAAAATTAGGTTGGATTCATCTCAAATTTTATAACATAATTTTTTAATAAATTTTAAATTATTATTTATCATGATCTTAATTACATAAACAACATGACATCCCATATGATGTAGTAGTTATACTAAGGGGCGGACCCACGTGTTAATCTGAGGGGGCAATGCCCCCTCTTGAATTTCAATATCTTTTTTCCCCCCTTCTATTTTACCCCTTTTGAACGATAGTGGATTGCGATTTTATTCTGAATGACAACAATACCCCTTTTGAATGATTGCTCAGTGTCTTATATTGAAAAAAATGTATTTGATAGCAGTGATAATGAGACATTAATTATGATAGAATTCCAAAAAAATAAAGCCTAGAAAGATGACATATTGTAATTATTGTAATATACTTTTGTTATTACAATATATGTACTTGAATTTATTTAATGCTCAACCCTGCTATTTCTATTAGCACTTAGTATTGTTTTTCCCTTTATATTCTTTTGTTTTTTAATGCATTTAAAACTTTGTTTTAAATTTTTTTTTTTGGCAATGGTACCCCCTTCAATTATTTTTTGGGTCCGCCCCTGGTTATACTCTATTGAAAACAAAATCTTTGAATATAGATTGTTTATCAAAAAGTCTCACTTTAGCCTATAAGATTTCATCAAGTGTTTTTTTATATGCACGTATATCTTTTTATTGGAGATAATTTTATTTGAAGCATGATCAAACGCTAAATATTGTCACTTCTATTAATGAAAATTTGAACATTGATTGGTAAGGAACTAATCCTTTTTATTAAATCCAATCCCATTGGTTAATGTAAAGTTTTTTTACCACGCAATTTATAAATAAGGAAAGAATTAATAATGAAGAATATTGTTGGAAAAATTAAGGTAAGGATGAGGAGAAAACCTTAAAAAGGGGAGAAAGAAAAAGAAGGTGAGCTGAAATGACAAATGGGAGGGGTCAAAAATAACAAGAATAATAAATAAATAAATAAAAATGGTTCAAAGAAAGAGAGATCGTAGGAGACATAATAATGAATATCGTGCTTAGAAGTAAAGAGATCAACGTTGGGATGGTCGCTTCTTCATCATTTCCCCTTTGACTCCCTTCTCTGGGATCCAACCATACACAAAGCCCCAAAAATCTATTAATATAATAAAATAAAATAATTTTCATCAAACTTATTATTACTACATGTCCTTCATGTTTACTTGTACCAAAATTTAGCTTAAATTTATTTCATACTTCATGTTACAATTACTAACCTTGAAATCATATAGTTTCGTGTGGTTTCACACTTTGAAACACAAGAGAATTAATACTTGTGTACCCTTTTAACCCCTTTTATAATTCTATTTTAACTAATACTTACTCCCTCTTACTTATATTATAAGACATCAATTGATAAGTGTATTTAGTTCTTTAAATAAGGCATTTGTTTGTCTTTAATGAGTATTAAATATTTTTTTATTTATATTCATAATTTATAAGAGTAGTGTGTGAGAGTAATAGTTAATATAATATTAGAGTTTAGTGAAATTAGTAGGAGTAATATTAGAATTAATTAAATTTTAGAACAAATTTAATGACTTTAACTGTTTTTATTATTTTATGAGAATTTTTAATTAGTTGGTGTCTTATAATAAGAATCTGAGGAAATGCATATTTAGGAACGATAATTAAGTAAAATATGTCTTTAATTAATATTTTTTTTCATATTCATTCTTAATAAAATTCTTTCTTTACATTTCCAAATTATTTTCACATCTATATTCTCTTTCTTTCTTTTCATCAAAAATTAAGTAAGGGTAAAATTGGAAAAAAATCATTAATAACCTTAAAAATGAACTTATACTTAGGATAAAAATTTATTTTACAAGACACTTATAATAAAGAGCATATTGGTATACTCTTATGGTTCCATATAAGAAAGAGAGTTTTTTTATCTTATTTACAATTCATTTATTATTATGTAGAGTTTGTGTTCTTATGTAGAGTTCGTGTTCTCAGGATAGGATAGCATAGAATGTATATTAAATAGGGGAAATTTGCAAAAATACACCCCAAAAAAAAAATTTGTCAAAATAGACCAATAGGAAAACAATTTGCCAAACTAATCTAGTTGGTGGTGCCACGTCAGCGGGCACCACACGTGGTGCCACGTGGCGTGGCAGTGGCGCTGCCACGTGGCAGCACCACTTGTGGCATGCCAACGTGGCACACCACATAAGTGGCGCTACTTTCACAAAAGTTTTTTTTTAATTTTTTTAACTATATATTATTATATTTAATATATATTAAATATAATATATATTATTTTATATAATATATATTATATTTTACATAATATATATTATTTTAATTATTTTATTTTTTATGTTAAATTATTATAATTATATATTTCAAAAATTTTATAAAATATTTCTTTTAAAATGATGTTCTATTTTCGAAAAAATTTTCTGGACGAGGTGCTGCCCCTTGACCCCGCCCGCTAACTGGCTAGCGGGACTGCCGTAGGGTTCCGGCTGATTCTTCATAGCGAGAGAAATAAAATCATAATATATTATATATGCATTATATATGTATTATATAATATATTTTTTTTCAAGAAAAAATATATATAATATATTATATTAATAAATTACATATTAAATTATATAATCTAATATATATAATATTAATATAATAATATATTATATTAATAATAAATATTATATTTTATATTATATATATTATTAATATAATATATTATTATATCATGACTCGTAACTAGTCATTAGAGAGAGAAACAAAAAAGCATAAAAACAACAGGATTGTCAAGGACGATGATGTTGTAGGCAGTAATGAAAAGTAAAGGAGTACGATTGTTGAGAGTGCAATTGTGGCTCCAATGACCTGCTTAACTGCATTGGAAGCAAATATCGAACGAACGATGAGTTCTCTGGACTGATCGGTGATCTTGTTGAACAGGAGTGTTAGGCAAAGGGACTGGAAAAAGGGGAGATGATGAGAAATAGTAAGAAGAGACGCAGCTTTTAATGGGTATTGCGAGGTTTAAACGGCCAAGAATAATTGTCAGTGGCGCCATCATGGTTTTAAAAACAACAGGATTGTCGAGGAAGATGATATTGCAGGCAGCAATGATGGGGATGAGCAAAATGATAAAAGTGAGATTGATTGGCAAAATGCAAAATTGCCTATTGGTTGTGATAAGTTCAGACTAGGTGACACCCACAAAATTGAGGACCGTTTTATGTTCTCTCATCAGATGCATACCATAAAAGGAATTGGTGGAAGAAGACGCTACATGGTATATCCTGGTAAAGGGAAAGCATGGGCAATATTAAATATATATGAAGATTTAATTCATATAATATGAAGATTAAAAAAGTAATAATTAAATCGCGCTACAAACATTTACGATTTAATCGCGCGATACTATATCACTATGATTTAATCGCGCTACGAACAGCTAGCACGGCGGTCCCGCTAGTTGATTAGCGGGCGGGGTCAAGGGGCAGCGCCTCGTGCAAATTTTTTTTTCGAAAATAGAACATCATTTTAAAAGGAATATTTCATAAAATTTTTGAAATATATAATTATAATAATTAAAAATAAAAAAAATAATTAAACAAAATATATTATGTAAAATATAATATATATTATATAAAATAATATATATTATATTAAATATATATTAAATATAATAATATATAATTATAAAAATAAAATATAAAAAAACTTTTGTAAAAGTAGCGCCACTTATATGGTGTGCCACGTTGGCACGCCACAAGTGGCGCTGCCACGTGTGGCGCCACACGTGGCAGCGCCACTTTGGCAGTGGCACCACGTGTGGCGCCCGCTGACGTGGCGTCACCAATTAGGTTAGTTTGATAAATTGTTTCCCTACTGGTCTATTTTGATAACTTTTTTTTGGGTGTATTTTTGCAAATTTCCCATTAAACAGAGATGAAGTTAAAATGTTATTAAATTTTAATATTAGCCCGAAACATTAATCTCTCATTTCTCCCACCTCATTCCGTTAAATCAAACACATCATAAACGAAGAGAGTTCCTATTACTGACATTAATTTGACTTAGTCCAAATCTGATATCTTCGTTAGCATTTTTTAAAATAATAATTTTTCTTCTTAAAAAACAATCATTTAAAGATCATTTTGATTATGCATGACAACTTTTTTTAGAAAAAAAAATAGTTATAAAATATATATGTGTGTGTATCAAATCTAAGTAATTCACACACATGTCGGGTGTGTGTACTATATATTTATATGTGTGTGTAAAGAAAAAGGTATCGGATGTTGGGGGGGGGGGGCCACGGCAAATTTGCTAAAATAATTTTTAAAAAAATTATCACAATGGGGTACTGTTCAAACATATTGTCCAATTAGGCCAATTTGTGGCGCCACTATACAAGTGGCTCTGCCACCTGGGGCGCCACCACAGATGGTAGCGCCACCTGTTGCCACCTGTTTCAAAAAAAAAATTTCTTTCTTTAAATCAGCTGCCGCAGGCAGCTTTTGCTGCTTGTGGCAACTGATGCTGACAGGGGGCTGACGCCCCCTGTGAGCTTTTTTTAAAAATTAAATTATATATAATAAATTATATAATATTATATTATATAATTTAATATAATAATAATAATAATAATAATAATAATAATATATTATATTATTAATTACATATTAATATATTATTTTATTTTATTTTATTTTATTTTATATAATATATAATATATATTATATTATTATTAATATATTAATTATATAATTATTGATAATTATATTATTAATTATTATATTATTAATATATTATAATATACTATAATTTAATTTAATTTTTTTAAAAAATAAAAATATAATAATATAATTTTTTGCTTGTCCTGATGAAGAGGTGGACATATGAATATGATGAAGAATCCAATTTTGATGAAAATGATAGCCCTATGGTAAATAACCAACTCAAGAGGAAAAAACTACATCAGAAGCAATGAGTAAAAAAATTATATTATATAATTTAATATATATATTATTATCATTATTAATATAATATATTAATAATATAATAATTAATAATAATAATTATTTAATATATATATTATTATTATATTAATATATTATTAATATAATATATTGATAATAATAATGATATATATATTAAATTATATAATATAATTTTTTTACTCATTGCTTCTAATGTTGTTTTTTCCTTTTGAGTTGGTTATTTACCATAGGGCTATCATTTTCATCAAAATTGGATTCTTCATCATATTCATATGTCCACCTCTTCATCAGGACAAGCAAAAAATTATATTATTTTTTTTATTTTTTAAAAAAATTAAATTAAATTATAGTATATTATAATAATTAATAATATAATTATCAATAATTATATAATTAATATATTAATAATAATATAATATATATTATATATTATATAAAATAAAATAAAATAATATATTAATATTTAATTAATAATATATATATATATATATATTATTAATATATTAAATTATATAATATAATATTATATAATATATTATATATAATTTAATTTTAAAAAATAAAATAAAAAAAGACACCCCTGTCAGCATTAGCTACCTGCGGCAGCTGATTTAAAGAAACAATTTTTTTTTAAAACAAGTGGCGCTACGACCTGTGGCGCCACCTAGGTGGCGCCCCAGGTGGCAGCACCACCTGTACAATGGTGCCACAAATTGATTTAATTGGACAATATATTTAAATAGTACCTCATTTTGATAATTTTTTTTAAAATTATTTTGGCAAATTTGCCGTGGGGCCACTGTAATGTGATCCATCAAAAAGTGTGAAAAGTGAAAACACATATACACTCATAGAGAGAGAAAGAGGGCCAAAAAGAAATAAAGAAGGGGCCAAAAAATAAAAAAGATGAAAATGAAGACGTGAATAAAGGAATGTGAACAAAGTTAATGCACCCTTTGTTTTTCAACTTAAAGCAATCAAACATAAGTATCACACTTTTAATTTTAGGATTGATATTGCTTTTACTTTTCTTCTCCTCTTCAATTTCCTCTTTTAGAATTAAAGAATGTTTACATTTATTGGTACAAAAAATGTTGACAATTATAGGTAAGAAAAATGTTAGTATAATTAATAAATTTAATTTTTTTGAAGAA
This sequence comes from Acacia confusa, assembly GCA_037074495.1. Lineage (NCBI taxonomy): Eukaryota > Viridiplantae > Streptophyta > Magnoliopsida > Fabales > Fabaceae > Acacia > Acacia confusa. The sequence goes on along the minus strand of CM073504.1, from coordinate 4,354,579 downwards.
ATAATAATTAGCAGAAAATAATTTTTACTTGAGACTATAAGGGTTTGAGAACTGAAAAGAAGATTTATAAAATTAAGATATTAAAATAAAATATTATGTAAAATTAAAGAATCAAAGTACACTTTTGCATAAATGTTTACGTGTATAAAGACAGCAAGGTCGATTTTATTTTTTATTTTAATGAAAAATACGCTTTATTTAGCTAAAAGAAGGTGGGAAATCTACACGAGCACGTAAGTTTTCTGATCAATCCCTGTAAAAAAAATAATAATGAAGAAGCTAGCGATCACTTTGTCCCAAATAACTTAATAAAAAATGTAAAGATAAATGGTATTCTGACTTGTTTCCCATTGAAAATCAGATACGTTGCATGCATGGTTATATATATTTTTCTTATTCCTCAAAATTCTGAGTATATATATCATAAATAATTGCATTATTGTCTCAAAAGCACAACCCACAAACCCTCTAATAAAGCTTAATATAAAGACAAACATTCCTATTAATATTGCTTTTCCAACATCTACGAAAGTTTTCCGTATTCAATAATATATCTGGTTTGATTTGAAAAATAAATAATAATAATAATAATAAATTTCGAATGTATAATGCTTACAAGTTTGTTATTTTCTAAGAAGATTGTATTTTTGTGTGGGCGATTATAGTGCATTATATATTATTGTCTTTTTTTTGGCAGATTTCATGCTTTCCAAAACCATCCACTAAGCTAGTTGATTAATGCTTTGCGTTAATTAATTAAATAATTCTAAAAAGCGTGCATTAATTCAAATTTCTTTTTTAAAAAATAATGTCACTTAATCTGTAAAATTCTTGTCCTCATTTGAATATTTTTATTCTTAGTATGTATCTCTTTTGTCTGGTTGACTCATCCATCATGCACCATCTGGTGATTAAGATAAATAATTTTTGTACTGATATATATTAAAACCCTGCCTAGTTACTTGCACATTGATCATAAATGACATATTTGAATTTTGATTATTACTTTTAGCCTTATAATATTTAAAATATTAAGTATATATGTAAATTTTATTACACATATTAATCAAATGGATATAAAAAATGAATCCTATATCTCATATGGTAACTAAGCGTTTGAAGCACTTAAAAGTAAAAACCGGTTAATTTTCATATTAATTAATTGATGACACGATTATTAGTTTTGAAATGAAGCTCTGTCTACAGATTATAACAAAATTAACTTTGACTCTGAATCTATTGATCCGTCAATGTCAATCTTAATCAGAAAATATTATAATAAATCCAGGTCAAAAGTTATTCTCCATGATTACACAAGAATAATGCTGTTATTTAAGATAAGATTATGCGTAAGAACGTGACTAAGCTGCATTAGCTTATGTTATAATAGTCAATTTAAAGTTATAATTAGTCTAATATTTAAAAACAAGGCACTGCTATTTTTTCCCCCCAGTGAAGTATAGTTTCATATATTTTTTAATTAATATAACCAAACATTTTAATCTTTCAATATAAATAGTATAAAATTTTCCAACAAATATAAATTGGTTATGTATATAATATATAAAATATTTAATTCTCATTTTATTAATAAAATACTCTTTTCTAACTTTGAAATAAATTAAATACCCATACATATATTCATAGAAAAAGAAACACTTTCACTAGATTATATTTTTTGATAAAGAATCACACACACACTTAAAATACCTACTTTTATTCATGATTTTATTTAAAAAGTGGAGTATATCTTTTTTAAATGAGTATCAATAAAATTATAGTACTCCACTATTCCATACTATTCTAATTATAAGATCAAGTTGACTTTTTAGAGAAATTACTTTAGAGTATTTTTATTTTGATATTTTTCTTCAGACGGATTAGTTTAACTAATAAACCAATATATAATCTAAGGATATATATAACATATGATATAATTAAGTAACTTATTTAATTTACTTAATCTCTAAAAAAAAAGTTAATATAATCTTATAAAGTATAATTCCATAAAGGTGATTTATATAGTGGAATATAAAGGGACAAATCCCACAAATGGAGGAGACAAAGAAGAGAACAAAAATGGGATACCTATGAAGCATCCCTATTCCATTTGAATGTTAGCCCTAGGCACTTATGTCATCACATAGTCCTAATAGTTAATTAAATAATTGTATCTTCATTTCTTTGTCTTTTTTTTCTTTTTTCTTTATATATATATATATGATTTTGGATTTGATGACTCATTTTAGTGGAAGTCCAAGTCATTTTCAAATCCCTTTGATGGTCCATACCCTGTCCCTGTCTACCCTCTAATGCCCTACGTATAAAATATCCTCACTCACTCATCATTCAATTTATATTCACTATTTTATACTCTATTATTCTTAACCATTCTGCACTTTTTTCTGCTCTGATTCTCTATATGTTGACCATATATATGTTGAATTAGTTATAGTTTTTTAAGGAATATTTTGAGAAATTTTGTGAAGGCTTTTTTTAAACTGTAACAAGGAGGGTCTCTAATCTATTATAATGTTATTTTAGGAGATATTACTGCATTTTTTTTTTTAAATTTTTTCTATGTATTTCGGAAAATATTTCCTACTTTTTAAATTCAGATGCCCTATTTTATTAAACTGGATTTTATTATGTTGTATATTTTTATTTTTTTTCATGTATTTTTTTCATTCGAAAAGCAAAAAAAAATGCACATTTTTTGCCACAAATTCAAGGGTTAAGGAGCAATTTGAAAAATAAACTATTACTTTAGGAGCGTTCAGCACAAATAACTTTCAAGTGGATAAAAAATACAAAAAAACTTTTAAAAATGTGCAGTCAGCACAACACCGTTAGAAAAAGATAACGTCTGTTAGGAAAATATAACGTCCGTTATCTAATATGCAGATTGATCAACAAACTTTTACTCTAGGAGTGCCCAGCACAAAAAAGTTTTACTTCAGGAGCGCTCAGCACAAAAAAGTACATGTGCAATCCACTCAAAATCCAACTGTTATAAATCCTTACTTGAACCCCCAACTATGTGTATTAGGGTTAGAAAGAGTGAATGCAACAAAAAAATTACAAATTATATTAGTTATTATTATCAGTTATCTTATGCAATTATTGACTATAATGTATTATTTACTCTTTAAATTTAATTTTTGTTATTGTAATTATATTCAATCTTTAAAAAATATCACATATTTATATGCGTATAAGTATGCGTAAAAATTGATATACGGTTGATGAGATTTTTTAGTTATTGATATAAGTGCGTATAATATGAGTAATTTTTTAGTTTTATTTATTATCAATTTAGAATAGTTAATGTGATAGGATCTTTTAGTTGCCCAAAAAAAAAATTCAGAAGCCTTTGTCCCATTTTTAAAAGTAATGCTCCTAGAATACCTACTTAACTGACAATAATATTTGAATCCACAATATGTTAATCTCATCAGTCGTATATCAATTTTCATCGGAAAAAATATTATATTTATATACATATTTATGTACATAAATATAAATGAATTCGATCTATTTATTAGCATAGATAAGAGAGAAGGACATACTCAAATAAATAAAGGTGACCTATAAATTATGTGATATTTTTACTCATATTATACACACATAAATATGTGACATTTCTAAAAGATTAAAAAGAATTATAACAATAAAAATTGAATTTAAAGAGTAAATATATAATCAATAATTGCATAAGATAACTTATAATAATAATTAATATAAGATAATGAATATAATTTGTGATTTTTTTGTTGCATTTACTCTTTCTAACCCCAATGCACTTGGTTGGGGGTCCAGGTAAGTATTTACAGCAGTCGGATTTTTGGTGGATTGCACATGAACATTTTTGTGCTGAGTGCTCCTGGGGTAAACTTTTTTTGTGCTAAACTCTTCTGGAGTAAAAGTTCATTGGCCAATCTGCACCTTAAATAACGGACGTTATTTTTTTCTAACGGACATTTTCTTTTTCTAACGACATTATGTTAACTGCACATTTTTAAAAGTTTTTTTTAGTATTTTTGGTTTACTTAAAAGTTATTTGTGTTAGGCGCTCCTGAGGTAATAGTTTATTGATCAAATTGTTCCTTAACCCCAAATTCAATTGGTGTAAATGGAGTGTAAAAATGTGTGAATTACTACCCGTGTGTGAAAAATTGGTGTGCAACAATATTGGATTAATGAATATATTAACAATTATTTGAATCCCAAGGATTTGATTATATATTTTAAATCACAATAACCAAATTAAGAATATAGTGAAGTGATAAGGATTGAAATTATACCAGTTTATATTTAATATTTTGTATTCATCGAAATAAAATGTGCCTGTAGTGATAAGACATTTGTATTTACAATAGATTAAATTCACTATCCTTTAAGATGCTTTTATCATATTTCAACTGCATGGAATTTTATGCATATTCTTATAACAAAAGAAGCTTATTTATATAATTTGATCTAAGAAAAAAAGGCATTTAGGGTCATCAACACCTACTTTTCTTTTAAAATTATTATTTCCTAAAAAAAAATTAAAGAATAAGGTTAGGGCAATAATGGTGGGTGATGGGTTCTAAAATATAAAAAAATTGAAGCCCACGGTTTGAATCATAACATTTCTAAACTAATCGAAAGTGGGCCAAGAAGTAGCTTCGGCCCACAGAATATGGCCCACATCCGCATATTATTATTATTATGATTAATTATCATTATGATTATCGCTTTTGCATTTCTAATTCATATAATTGTTGTCTCATTCCACTTAATCACGATCTTGAACAATTTAGAGTACAGTTCAAGTTTTGATTATGGAAATAAATAGTTCTAAAAAGATGTTTGTTTTTTTTGTGATTTGACTGATCAATTGATAATACATGCTTTAAACAAATGTTATATCTTGTCAATGAAATTTTGTAATTTAGTCGTTTCAAATTATTTGTTTCTATAATAATATCCTTTTTTGTGATTTAAATCATAGATTGATGATGACACTTGAGCTTTGAAAAAGTTGTGCTGTCAACCGAAAATAATTCATCTCATAACTTTTATTTTTGTATCCATTAAAGAAAAAAAATAATGAAAAGTCTCGTAGAATAAATTTTTATAGAATAAAGTCCAACAAAATTCAAATATGACATTGGAAAAAAAAAAAAAAAATCTTGTGCCCTCCTCTACCATGAGGGTCATTTTGGTAATTTAGTATTAAAAATAAATTTACATTTAGAATCTTATGTCTACAATGTTATTTTTTAATTTTGTGAGACCTTGTTGAATTTGATTAAATTTCATTCCTAAAACTGTAAAGTAATTTATTTCTTTCCTCAATTTAAAGTGTTTTGAAATGTTTATTTATTCTTGATTATGATATTAGAGGCTTGAATTATGATTTCATCGAGTTAGAATCTAATTCGTAGTTGTTGATATTCTGATTATTTTTATTATATGGGTAAATATTTTTAGGGATTTTCTTTTTTTTAAAAAAAGATAGTCAAATTACTCAAATTTTAAATTAGGTTATCAAATTTAAGACAAATGTGTAATTTGAACAACAAACTTTTCTCGTTGTGACATCTGGCATTATTAAGTTTTTTTGGATGCTAAAATGTACACAAAATTTAGAAAATGGGGTAACTTTAACATAATATTGATAACAATTTAGAGAAGAGTTTAAGTCTTGATCATGCAAATAAATAGTTGTATTATGCTCCTTTTTAATATATGATTTCACTCCGTTCAAATTATGATTATTATTATTGCTTCTAAAAAGATGTTTTTTTTTTTCTGTGATTTGACTGATCAATTGATAACACAAGCTTTAAACAAATGTTAAATGAAATTTTTATTTTAGTCGTTTCAAATTATAATAATATCCCTTTTTGTGAATTAAATCATAGATTGATGATGAGACTTGAGCTTTGAAAAAGTTGTGCTGTCAACCGAAAATAATTGATCTCATAACGTTTTTTTTAGTGATTTTTGTTTTTGCATCTATTAAATAAAAAATGTAATGAAAAGTGTCGTAGAATAAATTTGAATAAAATAAAGTCCAACAAAATTCAAATATGAAATTGAAAAAAAGTCGTGCCCTCTACCATAAGGCAAAGACCATCATAAGCTTAATCTAATTTAAAAATAATTTAATCATTTTTAAAAATTTGAATTATTAAAAGAAACACTTGTTTAGGAAATAAATTATTAAAAGAAACAAAGATATTAATAATTTAATTATTAACTATTGTCATTATAATTTAATTATAAGATTTTATTTTTGAAACAAACTTTAAAAACACATATCAATAAAATCGTATGAACAGTAAAAAGCTTATAAACAGTGCTTATGAACCATAAATGATGCAAATTAATAATTTAATTGTAATTATAAGATTTTCATTATTAGTGTTTGCGAACAGTAATAGCATGGTTGGTTCGATTACATGTAATCCTGATGTAATTGTAATGGATTGATTCAAATGTTTGCTTAAGCTTATGTAACGTAACGGGATTGCATCCAAAAACATATGTAATCCAAATTCCCACATTTTGTAATCCAATTTTTCCTTTTTCCAAGCTTCCGTCGTCTTCTTCCATGACACAAAAGCAAATGCCTAGACCAACGGAACTAGCTTGGGTCCGCTGCGGACTTTCGTCTACTATAGGCCGCTGCATCTGCATGAAACTAAGTCATTTTGGCTCAGTTTCATGCATAGTCAGATTCCTTTTCCCTTAAAAAAATAAATAAAAAAATCCACCCAACCATATCTTATTCCTTTAGTGTTCTGAATTATCTTTTTACCACACGACATAGTCTTTTTTTTTAAGGGGAAAGGGATCTAGCTGTGCATGAAACTGTGCCAAAACAACATAGTTTTATGCAGTGGTCCGCAACGGACCCAAGCCAGTTCTTAGACCAACTCCAGCCAAGTCTTGCAAATGTGTTATACTGTGAATCATTTTTCCAATTCATTAATCTCAAACCTTGCTAAAATGATGGCCCCAAATTGACATACCAACATATTGGAAAAAACCAAAATTAAGAATTTTACAATGAACAAGATATATTAGCATATTTCAAATCACAACCTAAAAGAATGCAGATTGGTGGCTGCGGAAGAAATGAGGAACAGAGAACTCAAACTAATTAGGGAATCGATGACACAGCTGATGATTCATCTATTCAATATAGATATTAATTTACAATGCAGATGAAACAACATGTTTTAGATCGATCCATTATCATAAATTTTTAATAACTCCAAAAAACTTTTGGGTCAGCGGCAATTTTGTCATTCTATGTTATTTAAATTTAATTAAATGTTAAAAAAATAAATTCCATTGCAGGGCTTACCAAACACACACTCATATAATCCACAATACATTGTTACGATCTATTACAAAGCATTCTGTGAATAAAACGAGCACTAAAAGTCAAAGCAGAGTGTGTGAACCGTACTTGCAAACAATGATTTAGTGGAATAGATTTTATAAATATATAGATATAGATTGCACCTCAAACCAATTGTGAATCATAGCAATAGCAAGGCAATAAAATGTTTTTTGGGTCTTGAGATTATATTCGAATTTGATCCATATATTTTTTTAGAGAAAAAGATAAAGAAAATACCAATTAAACTTCAAATTCCTAAATCAGTCATGTTGCCTACAAGAATATAGGTAGTATAGATATTAACTACACTTAAATAACAATTAATATCTCATTTCATGAGAAAATAACTGATTTGGAATTTTAAAGCTAAATTAGTATATTTTTTAAAAATCTTTTTCCCTACTTTTTATTTGACAATTTGATCTTTCAAGAATGGGATAAGGTGCAATTTTTCCTAAAAAATAATATTTAGAAGAGTTGGGTATCTCAAAGTTTTGCCTTTGAGCAACTTCACCCCGAAAGTGTTAAAAAATGAGCAAACTTTGTCTTAGTCGTAGTCGTTAAAAAAATAACGTTAACCGTCAATAAATTAATGTTAACTATTAACATTTTTAATGATAATGAGTAAAATTGCTATGTTATGATTATTTAGAGGTAAAAATTGTCCTTAAAAAAATTTTCAAATACCCAGAACTCCTGAATAATCACTTTCATGGTAAAATTCCACATTAAGCCAGTTTTGATTCATGGCCCTTGAAGGGAAACGACATTTTGAATATTTATTTTTTGATCTTAAGATAATTTTTTGAATGTGATCCATTTTCATTTTTTATGCCGATTCTAATCTCCACACATAATTATGCAGGCTGGTCAGGGAACGTTGTGCTTACTCCTAATGTGTTAATTATTATCGTTTTGCCAGGATGCTCCAAGTGTGTTTATAGCTTTATGTTTCTGTACGTATGAATCTAATTTAATTACAACGTGACTTTTATGCATGTTACACAACACAAAAAGTAGAACAGAGAATGATTAAATTCCACGTGTCCCATGAGATTTATCACCATTCTCGGCCCAGGAAAGCTCGTCTCTCTTCAATGGCTTCTTGTGTTCATCGCCGACATTTCTGATTATTGTTGGCTTAGCCTCGTCATTGGCGTTTAGTCACCAGGTAATCATCCACCATGTCTGTTGCCACTCATGGACCATGTTATTTATGTCAAGGTCCTTCCTTTTTCCTTTTTTTTTTTTTGAGGTTCTTCGAATTCATTTTTGCCCCCTAATGATTCTCTCTGAGGGGTCAGAACATGGTTCTTCTAAATCACGTTTATTTTCAACGTAATTTTGGTCCACAATATAATGGTGTTTGGAAGATTTCAACATCAGCGACACATTCTTCTGCACTCTATCCATCTTTAATTTAAATGGCTGATCTTCTCCAGATTTCAATACATGGACATGATTGTGTACGTATAAAAGTAACATTATATTATAACAATATCATGGAATGGGTATGTTAGCTGGGCAGTTTGATTGTTATTATATGAAATGGTAGTTGTGATTTGGTTTCCATTTCCTTTATAATAGTCCTTTTAGCCAAAAAGTAGCTCAATTAACGTTACATGCCTATGGTTCAGGTCTGAGTTCCATCAAAAGTAAATAGTTTTGGGTAGATGGTGAATGAGAGGTAATTTTTTTTCCCCGTTTATCTGACCAGGTTTCAGTGGCGGATATTGCATTGGATCAGTTTATGGAGATTGGGATCTAAGAAACAAGTGAAGAGAAATGTGGGGCCTCATAAAAATTGTATGAGTTAAGGAAATGATTGGATTTTGTGTTTGATACCAGAGGAGGAAATTAAATGTGAAACTGTCTGAACTTTTCATGGGTTGAAATGGATTTTAAAGGTGGTCTTCCCCAGGAGCCTCAGATCAAGGGAATGAAAGGCATTGAAGAATCAGTTTGCTTCTATATGACACAGTAATGAGAGGCGTATGAAATCTAAGTTTGATAGATATCCTTCAAGCATTTAGTCATCGACTAGAAGGTGTAGAAGAGGGAAAATTAACAGTAAATCTCAGGTTCGGGAGCGAACTGGTTACCAATTTGTTCCCGAGTGATATAGTAAATGGCTATTAAAGCTGCAACACGATCCCAAATGAAGTTAGCAAGAGTGGGGTTTCTGGGAATATAATGAAATGTTACCTCACATGTTGAGTTCATTAATAAGCTTGTTAACTTGGTGTTGGCTCTTTGTTGATGATAATGTCCCAGATACAGGAAATAGTTGAAAAAAGTGTAGTTGATTAGTCTCCGTATGAATGTTTTACTGTAGTTTTGCTATCACTAGGATGCGTATTACATAAGCTTCACAATTTTTTATTGGAAGAATAGTTTTATTCTGTTGTTCTATTTTTGGCTTGTGAAGAAGATACAAGGCTTAGGTTTTGCTAGATATATCATGGGGCTATAGTGATTATTGATTCCATAGAGAAGGATACTCATTCTGGAGAAGAGACTATAGAGCTGCCTTGAATACAAGCATGAAGCTGTTTGTGCTTTCAGATGTTAGTGTAACCTAAAGTTCACCTTGTATTTAGGATCATTAATAGCATTTTGTGTGCATTTTGTCTTGGAGTCGCTCAATGAATTTAGCATGAACAAGTAATAAAATCCTGCTGGTGTCTCTGGCGGCATTAAGTTTTCTTATATGTGAATTAATACCAGGTTGCTGCGAGCATATTTTGTTGTTTAACTTTTCAAACATTGATCTGGTGCTCATTTCTACTACATATATTTGGTAAATTCTCTATTGGTCTTATTTATATCTGGATTTACCATAGCATAAGTAGTTTTTATGAAATTGAAAAACTTGTTTGAAATGATAATAGCATCAATAATTTTTGAGATAATTATAAGAGAAAAATTAAAATAAAATAAATATTTTTTCCCTTTTCTCTTTCCTAATTATCCCACTCACGACCCCCTTCTTTTCATTGGAAGCTTATGAACTGTGATAAACTCTTTTCCCATTAAAGTTAAAAACTAGAAAATCTGGCTTACAAAAATAAGCCACTTTTAACTTAAAAATCCAATGGAGTCAAAGCTAAACTAAACCCCAGAAAAAAACTTAAAAGCCGCAAATCCCACTTTTGACCTCAAATTGTGTTTTCTGGGCCTGAAAAGTCATCCAAAACAGTTACTTAAGTATCCTTCTTACTATACAAACTAGCTAATAGAGCATTAGATGGGTGATTTTCTGCTTGGAAATCCACCCATGTAGATTTAACTTCCTGCATAATAGTTGAAAATACCAGTCACAATAACATTCTTGGATAGTTGGCTATGTATATATATATCACGTCCTGCATTAATCTCCTGACTAAAAGGTTAATTTATTTTGGACACTTACGTACTTAGGCCATAAATGAACCGCATTAAACTCAAATGGAATTGGGTGCATTAAGAAGAGAACTTATGCAATCACAATACTTTCATAAACACAAACATTAGAAGTTCCTTTTTGGGAATACTGAACTAAAAGAGGCAAAATCTACCAAAAGCATATTCGAGTATTGATGCTTGGCTTATTAAATTACAGTAAGATGATCGTCTGTTCAAGAGAGAAGCCAAAAACTGGGTATCTCTGTTGTGAAAAATCATTCAAATTAGAATTTTCAAGAGAGAAAGAATCTGTGTAATCAATATGCATAATCTGTAAACATACAATACTTCTACACAAGAAGGAAAAACAGTAAAAACTCACAAGACTGCCGAAATATGATAATGAACTTTGAAGAAATCCGGGCCCAACTTTCGTTGTGTCCTTAAGACAATTTTGCTCTCTCAATACGGATGCCAAAGGTTTCTGAGCAATTGTCTCCCATGATAGAGCGAATTATTCGTCTCCAGAAAGATGGCTCTATCTATCTGAAGCCCAAGCGAATCCAACGAGTCTGCTTTCGAAATGCACAGAATGTATATGCAGTATATAGAAAGAGTGTATGCAGAAAAACGTTGTGTTTATTCTGTGACTAGGGCGCCCTATTTATAGACTTTGAAAAAACACGATCAGATGGACTTGTCTATTGTTGATAAACCGACACGACCATGGCAAACTGACGCAACCGGTGGTGACAAACCAGTAAGACTTCTTATTCATAACCTATAGGATTTAGTCATAAATTATAATAATCCCCCACATGGATAAGAAGTTAGTCCATCTTGACCAAATGCAAATGATCATGTATGCAAAGTGCGATTCCTCTACGAGAAACAATTGCATCGAGAAAGGTAGGGGTTGCCTTTGAACCTTCTCTAGTAAAAACCTATCGGATATACTGGTCAATCAGTGAACGTGCTGTCTTGAACTGTCGACCTTTTAATATATACCAAGACAATAGGAGTCACACAGTTGCCCCTCTAGCATCGTTGGTTCTCATGTTGTGTCCATTTTGGCCCTAAACACCACCTGGTTCTGCGAGTGTTCTAGAGAATCGGCCGTTTTAAATTCTCATAGAAGCGGCCCACACTTCACACTCATATAGGTGATTCCTTGTGATGTAAGTCAACATACATCATCTGAACATATCAGATTAAGAAACCATTAAAAGCTTAAAAGCTTACCCTTATATATATGCACTGTCTTGTCTAGGAATGAGTATGAGTTTAAAACTCTACAGTGTTAACAGTCGATCATCACTTAGTTATCTCTTTGAACCTAGTTCGTGGGATCTCCACTCTTCTAGGTAGAGTTACCGCAATAATCAACAATGGATCGGCCTTAAACCCATTCCTTTGGACAAATTTCTAACTAACTCTTTAGGAATCCCTTTAGTCAATGGATCTGCTATATTCTCTTTTGATTTCACATAATCAATTGAGATGATTCCATACGAGAGTAGTTGTCTAACGGTATTATGTCTACGACGTATATGTCTAGACTTGCCGTTGTACATGACATTCTTGGCCCTACCAATAGCTGCCTAACTATCACAGTGTATACACACTACTGGTACCGGCTTTGGCCAACTAGGAATGTCCTTAAGAAAATTACGAAGCCACTCGGCTTCCTCACCAGCTTTATCTAATGCAATAAATTCTGCTTCCATGATTGATCTTACAATGCAAGTCTGTTTGGATGACTTCCAAGACACAACACCACCACCAAGGGTGAATACATATCCACTTGTGGATCTTGTGTCATTAGAGCTGGTGATCCAATTTGCATCACAATACCCTTCTAGCATTGTAGGGTACTTCTCATAATGCAAAGCAAATTTTTGAGTTTGCTTTAAGTAACTCAAAACCCTTATCATAGCTCTCCAATGAAGCTCATTTGGATTATTTGTAAAGCGACTCAACATGCTTACTGCGTAAGCAATATCAGGTTTGGTGCAGTTCATAGCATACATGAGATTGCCTAGCACTCGAGCATAATCCTTTTTTATTTTCCAGCTTCGCCAGTATTTCTCAATAATCGAAGACTAGAATCTATAGGGTTTGACATAGGAGCTATGTTTAAACTCTTGAATTTCTCAAGAATTTTAGCAATATAGTGTGCTTGTGACAACACCAACCCATTCAATGTTGCTAATATGATTAAAATTCAAATGGATGTAGTTTTTGTAACAGGTGAATAGGTATCAAAGTAGTCTAGGCCTTCACGTTGTCTGTAGCCTTTTACTACCAGCCCAGCTTTGTACTTATCAATAGTGTCATCTGCTTTCATCTTCTTTTTGAAGACCCACTTAGTTCCTAAAGGTTTATTGCCAAGAGGAAGCTCAACCAATTCTAGGTGTGGTTTGACAGAATGGATTCAACTCCACTATTGATAGCCTTTTCCCAGAATGGTGCTATAGGAGAACCAATAGCCTCTCCATAAATTCGAGACTCAATTTCCAAAAGATAAGTCAGAAAATCAGGGCTAAAGGATGTTAAAGTCCTTTGCCTAGTACTACGTCTAGGTTCCTCCTCTCCAAGTTATCATAAGTCATAGTATTTTAAGATATCACAGAGTTGTTATTATCATTAATTTTTATTGTACGGAAATACGTTTTCAAAGAACATAGCGTTCCTTGACTCAATAACCGTATTCACATGAATATCTGATACATCATACTTATAAACTAGAAAACGATATACACTACTATTAAGTGCATAGCCAATAAACACAGAGTCTACTGTTTTTGGTCCAATTCTCAACCTTAGCAAGCACCTTCACACTTTCAAATATTTCAAGGAATGTTTCTTTCCTTTCCATATTTCGTATGGTATGCTTTGTTACATTTTGTGGGATACTTTTTAATAAAATTATCCATTAAAATGGCTTTCCCTCACAAATTCTGTGGTAACTCGGATATAATCAACATTGCATTTAACATTTCTTTCAATGTCTTATTTTTCACTAATATGCAACATTCAACCATAATGATGCTATAAAGATTTCACATAATTTGGTAGTGATGCATATTCCAACTACTCATCTTTTAGAGTCTAAATAAAACTACCAACATTTATATTCAACAATTATAAAAACAAATAATCAACCTTTGAGTTGATCCATAACAAACTTTAATTCACCCATAAAACAAACACAACTTCATAGCATCAGGGTAATGGGTAATCACCATAATATTTGGAATTAAATAATTCATAAAGAATTGACGGTGATTAATAAATCCACCATATTAATTCCAAAACTTAAATATTTAGCATTCATACAATTGCTATTTTCAATATTTAAAAGCATAAAATCATAACCACAAAATCATCCATAATTATAAAATTAAGGCTATAATCACATTTCTACTAATACATGAAATAAACTTTGTTCATCATATCAATTAGCTAGGTAAGTGCAAATCTAGTGGAGTCTCTCCATGCTATTGCAAAAGTGACTAATTAAATAACCACTAAATCAAGGCTTAGCTTTTGAACCACTTTCCTAGACACCAACCGTATGAATTAATTTTATCAGATTTTACCACCAATAATCCACATTAAATTAAAATTTTTCCATGATTCATGCATGCTTATACCAAGAAAATAATAAAACTATGAAAAATTAAAGTACATTTATCTCTACACTAGATAAATGATTAAATTTTTCATATCAGTGTCATATGCTTGTCACACAATACTTCACAAAATTTGCTTTCAATAACAAATAACAAATTAATTAAATTTTCGTTTAATTAATTATAGCATATGACAATTTTATAATTTTTATTTATAGATCATGGTAACAAATCCTTCCTGATAAATTAAATAGTGGCTAAAATATTCACAAATATTGTCAAATTTATTAAAACAAAATATTGTTTCAAATTCCCACTATTAAATATAACAAATCGCCATATTATTCAGCCATATCAATTTAAAAATATTTACAAGATTTTAGGAGAGATTATAGGAGATTAGAATTTATCAAACAAAATAATAATAAATTCCCCTTTCATCCTAAAATTTAGGACTTTTAATAAAGCTCATCATTTAAATGTTAAATATATTTAATTTCTGCCACTAGAAATTAAATAATAAAATAACAAGCATCGAGCAAATACTGATCTCATTATCATATCAAAATTTCATCTCCGTATGATAACTATTGTAATTTAAAATATTAATTAATAAAACCAATAATATCTCCCGATGAAACCAAGTCATAAGATATTTATTATCTTCACTTTATTAATTTAATCCTTTTAAATAAGGAGAGATAATAGGAGATTTATTAACTACCCTATCTATCAAAACTAATATATTTATTAATAGTCTTAAATAGATATATGGATAAAGCATATTCAAACCATAGATCTAACATATGCATGGCCCAACTGTTTCTCTATCAGAGCTATTTTCTTTCACAACATTTCCTTTTTTTTTTCAATTAAATGAAACGCACTATTTCATTAACAGTGAGGAGGCGCCGTTTCGGTCACATAGACCGGGATTATTCGTGGTTATGGATTTTATTGCAGAAACAAAAATAAATTTTCACATATCACAGATTCAAAATGAATATGCTTCCCAAAAGTAGGCCGAGAAAACTGGAATATTTAAACATTTGCATACATAAATATCGCACATCAAAAACAAACTCTTGCCCAGATAGTAAAAAATATATATAAGTGATTATGACACGCATGAGAGTTACTCTTAAAATATTCATATGCATATCAGAAACAAGTGATTCATATACAAGTGATATATATATATATATATATATATATATATATATATATATATATATATATATATATATCCACAAAGATCATAGTTTTGAAACCATAAATTTTTCCACATCAAGGAAACAAATTCAAAAACCAAAAATCTATCATAATATCCCAAAATTTTAATATATCCATATCATAAATAAATTCACAGATATATATCCATAAAAAAATCTTGATTTTAATTAGAAACTCTAATCTTTTAAAATCAAGAATCCATCAAAATACTAAATGCAGATTCAATAAAATCTACCAATAGATGAAATTAGTTTTTATAACTTATATCATTGGAAAATAATCTTATCTGATTTAAATTCCAAAAGCACAAACTAATATATATCAAAATTGTCTTAAGATTGTTGTGGAAAATCATTCAAATTAGAATTTTCAAGAGAGAAAGAATCTGTGTAATCAATATGTATAATCTGTAAACATACAATACTTCTACACAAGAAGGAAAAACAGTAAAAACTCACAAGACTGCCGAAATATGATAATGAACTTTGAAGAAATCTGGGCCCAACTTTCGCTGTGTCCTTAAGACAATTTTGCTCCCTCAATACGGATGCCAAAGGTTTCTGAGCAATTGTCTCCCAGGATGGAGCGGATTATTCGTCTCCAAAAAGATGGCTCTGTCTATCTGAAGCCCAAGCGAATCCAACGAGTCTGCTTTCGGAACGTACAGAATGTATATGCAGTATATAGAAAGAGTGTATGCAGAAAAACGTTGTGTTTATTCTGTGACTAGGGCGCCTTATTTATAGACTTTGAAAAAACACGATCAGATGGACTTGTCTCTTATTGGTAAACCGACACGACCGTGGCAAACTGACGCAACCGATGGTGACGAACCAGTAAAACTTCTTATTCATAACCCATAGGATTTAGTCATAAATTCTAACAATCTCACCATACTGGCCTCTCTCTGCAACTTTAACTGCGTTCATAGCAAGATTTAGAGGCATCTGTCCTGCCATTTTCCTTTTTCTCCATTCAAAACCTTGCATCTTGTACCCTTCATTTTTAGTCACCCTCATAACTCTCAAATTAAACAGTAGCTTTTAGGATTGAGGACTTCTTGTGTGTGTGCATCGACACTCTTGCTCATTGTTTTAGTTTTATCACCCCATATTACTCTGTTTTGGCACTACTCTCTGTAACTTACATAGAATTATAGATTCACTGATATCGATTTTTCTGTCAATGATTCTCTTGGTAAGTGATTAGGATATTGAAAGAAGTAACATGCGTGTTTGCTATTTTCAGATTCTTGTTTTGTTTTTTTTAAAAAAAAAAAATACACTCAGTTTACAAAAATATCTATACGTCCATCTCACCCAAATTCACATTTTCTTATTTAAACCACGCTAGTTTTGTTGTCAAATGATAGGATATTCAAAGAAGTAAGTAACATGTTCGTTATTTTCGAGTTTGAAAAGGCAAAGGAAAATTTTGGAAGAAATATAAGAAAATACCGCTTGAATTTTAAAATTAAAATCAGTCTTAAGGCCTATAAGAGCTTAGATATTAACTATAAGAATATAGCAAATTGATAAGTCATTTTATTAGAAAATCATTGATTTGGGATTTAAAAATTTAACTGGTATTTTTTTTTTCTTTTTTCCAAAAATATTCCGCACAGTTCGTATAATGCACCTAAGTATTAAAAAAAATAACATACACGTACTTGGCCTGTTCACACAATATCACATATGTGAATCAATCGATTTTTTTTTTTAAAAAAAAAAAATCCAATGAATCAATCGATTCCACACAAAGGATAATATATAGTAATAGTCGAACAAACAATTGACTCAATTAGGAAGATAAATATTAAAGTTCAACTCAGTCAGAGAAGCGCTAACCAAAGAATTATTGTTTGTTTTTTTTTCTAAATATAAAACCAAATTGATTTTTTGAAAGATTAAGGAAGTTAATTTAAAAAATGGGGAATTTTCGTAGTTAAGTTTAAAAATTTATTTACATTTTGAATCTTGTGACTGCAATATTATTTTTTGAATTTTTCCGTACTTTATTGAACTTATTTAAATTTCTTCCATATGACCATATAATAATTCTGCCTAAATTTAAATTGATTATTTATCTTTGACCATGTTATCAGAGGCTAGAATTAATCAAAATTTAATAGTAAGAATATCATAATTCATAGTATAGAAAGATATATATTGAATGAACTCGCGTTAAGTACTATAAACATGACAATATTCAAATCCCCACAAGGAGATGTGTTTTCATTAAATGTCTAATAATGTCTCGAATATGATTGCTTTCAATAGGAGAATACCTGTGCCAAGAAAAAAAAAAAGATTTCATTAAAAAAAAATTACTTATTTGATTTTTCTATGAAGTAAAATAAGAATCCCCACACATGACAAGGAAAGGGATAGTAGTTGAGGCTTCAATCATGACTGAAACAAGTGAGGATAAAAAAAAAAAAAAAAAAAAAAAAGGCACACATGGAACGTGACACTCAGATTCACTTTCTAGAGTTGAAACCGGCTTTCCAAACATGGTCCATAAATTTTTTTAATTTCTAATTTTTTTTTTTATGGGAATAAAACAAGATGTAAGATTTCTGTGAAAGAAACAATTCGGTGAAGTGAGAATGATGTTTAAATTTTGTTATGTGGTATACCTTACAGCAAACAAATAAATAAACATATTCTAAAGAAACTATAATCATGTCTTATTATTAGAATAAAGATCAATATAAAAACATCTTTTAATTCAAAAAATTGTTGTAATTTTTTTTCCCTCAAAATGAGGGCCGGTTTTGATAGAAAGAATGATTATATAAATTTACACAATTATTATAGGTGGAGGTTAGGAAATGATTTATCTAAAATTCACTAATCTATTGAGTCTTATAATCCAATGATACTAATATCTTCATTTATTTATTTTTTAAACGTGAATTTTTAAGCCCAAACCTTCAATAGTTCAATGGATCTAATGAATAAGTGAAGCATACCCAAAAGGGAAAAAAAAAAAAAAAAGCTTGACTAATCTATCACATGAGATTAACTCAGGCGGTAAGGATGAGACGTGACATGAAATTATGATAATTTGACTTGAGATTGTTTTAATTGTTAATCTTTTACAAGAGTCTCATAGTTTAATTTAACAATATTATTTTGTATATATATGTGTGTGTATACATATCTATGTGAATCTTCTATTGGTGTCATCTTTGAGTTAAGTTTTTCTCATCATTCTTTGTAATTTATAAATCATATTCATTCAATCAATTTGAAAAGTCATAATACTATTTTGATTATATGTCATCTTTTCAAATAACAGTTCAAATAAGATAATGAAATATAATAAAAAAAAATGAGAAGAAGATCTAGTTTCATCATATCCTCTCGGATTACATGATTACAAGGACTTATCATTTAACAGCTAAATCAATTGGCCAAAAAAAAAAAAAACGGAAATCAATTTTTTTTTAGGTTTGCAACAACATCCAATACCTTTTCTGAATCTTATTATTAAATATCCAAGAAATCTTCAATGCTGGTATAAAGAAAATCATGAGTTAGTTCTTCTTAAAATATATATATATATATATATATATATATATATATTACACTGTCCTTTTGTTAAAGAGACTGAGGAGTCTAGTTAAATTACTATAAAGTATTTTTAATTTTTCGTCAAACTAATTACTTTGATTAATAAACTAATACAGAATTTAAATATACACATAATATTATATGATTAAATAAATTATCTAATTTACTTAATTTTTCCAAAAAAAATTTATTTAATTTACTGAATTTCTTTAAAAAAAATTAACTCTCTCTTATATTTAATACTGAAGGTAGAAATAAACGGCGGCATCCATATACCGTGCTTTTGACAAAAATAAAAAAAAAAAATAAAAAAAAAAAAAAACAAGAAATGATTACAACCAATTTAACCGTTTGTTGTTGGATTATGCAGAAATTGTTAATTGGAAAAGGTCAAGTCAGGGTTGCTTAAGGAGCAGACTTGTACTAATATCTGTTTCTTCAAAATCATCTTCTCTTCATTTTTTTTCTTGTAGTGCGCTTTCTTGTCATGGGACCCCCCCCTGTCTTTTTCTTAAAAAATGTCTTATACGCAAATGGCGAACAGGATGGCACATTCATCTTTTTCAATCACTGTGTCATTCGCTTTCCCGCAATTGCCCCCAGCAATTCATTCTTTATTCAGAGTAAGAACAACCCAGTAAAAATTTCACCTTCATCTTCATCATCCACTGCTCTCTGTGATTATTGATGCCTCTTCTTCTCACAGCTAAACTCTAGATGATGATTTCTCAATTTCTAAGGTGAAAATGATGTTCTCTCATCAACATTTCCCCCCAAATTTTAGATTTAGGGCTTTTCCCGCTTCCTTCATTTTCCGGGGAAGTATTGTTTCGGATGAGCTTTCATGTCACTCAAACGATGTGATTGCCTCGTTGACAAAACATGTTCACTCAAATGCATAAGAATTTGTGGCAATCTCATTCTCACTCTCTCACTCTCGTGTGTTAATCATGTTTAGGGTAATAATTGCTTCATTCCTTTTTCTGAATTACCTAGGGTTTTTGTTTATTAAGAAGACATAATGAGGCTGGATTTGATTGTATAATGTGTGTGCATCAATACACTTGGAGTGAGTGTTGCTGGCTGGCTGGCAAGGTGACCATAAGCATTTTGTTTCACATGAAAGCTTTTGCAAATCACAATACCTAGTGGCTCTTGCTTTTTTCTGACAAAAGCTATGAGTTTTTTTTTTTTTGCCCTTTCAACATGTGTTTTTTTTTGGACCAGACATGAGAGAGCTTGAAAGTGGTCTAAATCAACCACTTTACTAGCTTTGTTCCTTTCCCCCCATAGACCCATTTTCCTCCTTTCCTCTCCTGAATCATGGCTCTTCTGCTCTTGCTTAGCTGTAACAAGTCCATCTTTCACACTATCACTTTTCTCTAGTTGTTTGTTATAATCATTACTATAATTTTTTTTTAATTTTTTCTCTATTTGTAAATGTTTGAGTCATAGTATTTCCATTTATATATATATACACATATATATTAAAGCAGCCTTTCCCCCTCCTTTTCATATCTTTTAATCAGTGAAGATTTTTATGAGATTGTGCAAGATAGTGCAACCACATTTCATGATTACATTTCAAGGTTATATTTGAATTTAAGGGGATCAATCAAGCATTAATGTCATCATCACAAAAGAGCTTTAGATCTCAATGTCATCAAGAGGGAAGAGCCTCATGTCTTTGAGTTTCTGACTCGTGGGTATCTATCTATCCATCTATCTACTTTCTCTTGTTCGGTGTATTTTTATTTTAATCATAAAAATCATCATAGTGTATAATGAGAACTGTTTCCTTTAGATGCAAAATACTTATTAGATTCATTTTTTTTAATCTAAGGAACGTTGTCATTTCTTATAGGAGTGGTTGGAAATTATAGCTTGCACTTGTCCCCACCAAGGGCCACTATTCATGTGACTTAAAGGGTTGGATTAAGAAGAACAAAGAACAACCTTGATGTAATCCAGCTTTAAAAATATGGCTACTTTTAGAATCACCCTTGTTGGAAATTCTTGTTCTGGCTCTCCAGACAGCAAGGCCCATTCTTTTTATTTCTTTAAGTTTGCTTCTTCAGACAAGGTATAGTATTCAATAAGTTAGGCATCAAGGTCATCGACATGGAAACATAAATAGAAAAGTGTACCCATGGGATTATCATATAACTTTGTCTTCACATTTTCTATTGGGTATAAAGCTAACTTGTGGGGGTGAGCTTAGAGAGAGTTGTGGTGTTCTTTTCTTTGAAGATACCTGTTAATAAGAAACTGGAAAACCAGCCTACTTGGTGATCCAAATCATTCATTATCACAGAGAAGAAACTGCGAGGTAAGTTTGTTGTCTCGTTTGTGTCAAACCTTAACAAGAACTCGAGAAGGATAAGAGTCTATTTATGTGAAGTATATCATCTCACTAGCATTTAATTGCATGTTATCTAGCATTTCTGGAATTATCAACACTCTCTGTTTTGAATTTTCTGTTCCGGGGCCTTTACCATCATTTAAGCAGAGACGTACTTGCAGAGGTTTGATTGGAGCAAGTACTTTTGGCTATCAATTGTTTTCTTTGAACTTCTTATATTTTCCACCAAGAATGGTTACTTTACTTGGATTTGATCGAGTGTGGATGGCTTGTTATACATGTCATGTTACATGATCTTTGAAGTTTTCAGAAATGTGACATGAAAACATGTTATAAGATTCAATCATACGTTGCAGTTTCTCTACTCCGAGGAAATGATTTTCTTGAACACTACTGATTTTGGGTGCTTCAGAGTTGAGCTTTCATGATAAAGCCTAGAAAAAACTTCAGATTTCTAGAAAGTAGAAATCCTAGGAAATATTCTATCATGATACATCTTTTTACCTTGATGTGGTTTTTTTGGCCATGGACCACATTATGATTTATCCACCTGAGAAGTTACCATTTCCTTGGTGATTTTGAGGTTTATTTTTCTTCAACTTTCAACATTTATCTTCTTCTTCATGTCATAAAGCTTCTTCTTTTTTTTTTTTTCTGTGTCTTCAGAAAACAGAGTTCTTTCATGAACTCTTCGTCTGAAATTACTAATCTTTTAGCAATTATTTGTTTCAGGGGTTGAACAACTCTTCAGTTGAACAAAGATGTGTTTGTGAACAAATGGAGCCCTAGCTAAACCAGATTTATCATGTTCACAGTTATCTGCAGACACTAAATCTTAAGTTGTCTTTACAAAATCAGAGACTTTCATAGAGCTCGAACATGAACGATTTTAATTCTGAAAGATCTAAACCATGGAACATATACTCAACATCAGAGCCAGGTCCACCACAACCAGGGGTTGTTGACAAGGAAGCTCCTTGGAGAAACTCTGGGACATCTATGAATGCCATTTCTTTTGGTTTTGTTGCCACTGCCATTTTGATCTCAATGTTCCTCATAATGGCCATATTTGAACATCTGTTCAAACCAACTTCACAGTATTCTTCACCAGAATCTTTGATGGATTCCATGGAATCTGGAACAACCAGGAAACTCAGAAATAGAGAAACTGTAAGTTGCTTCATAGCATTTCACTTCTGAAATATCCTCATCTCTTTGTTCACTTTATGATAGAGTTTGGACCTGAACCTTTCATATCATGGCTGATTAATTTGTAGTTTGGAGAAATCCAAGCTAAATTGATACAAAATAGCAAATATTAAAAGGGTTAAGATGCATTCAGGACCCGAAGTATTTTTCTAGTAGCGTTTAGTATCCTAGACTAATTTTTGGTGCTTTCAGCATTCTAATAGTTTATTTCCTGTAACATATAGTATTCTAAAATAATTTTTGGTGCAATTTTGCCTTTAAAGTATTTTTCTTAGTATCAATGAGCTAAGTGCTAAAAAAAAATACTTTAAGATGGGGTGCACAAAAAATTAGTTTCCAATATGGGGTACTATTAAAAAAAAAACATTAGGGTGTTGGATGCACACAAAATTAGTTTGTGATTAGTGTTATTGGAAAAATAGTTTGGATGCTAGATACAACTTAATCCTCTAATTAAAAAAAAATGTGCCTAATTTTTTTTTGTTTTTAATGATTGATGTATGTGACAGGTTTCAGTATCTTATGCATCAGATTTGTATGTGATGATGCCAGGGCAGCAATATCCAACCTTCATAGCCAAACCTGCTCCTTTGCCTCCTTGCCCAAGGGAAGGGGTTCATTGGCCTTCTCATGAACATTGTTTTGTATTTGATTAGCTTTTTATTTTTTGGTTGGTTGAGTCCTAGCTTCCATTCTACCATAACCTGTGCTCTTTGTTTACTTAACTAGAGATTATCATCATGTATTTATGTTATATATATATTTCAACTAGTGAAGGGTCTATTTTTATTTTTTCAAGTAAATAAATAGCATGGGTGTTTTTAGTGCTTCAACATATAGAATTTTGGTGTTTTTAGTGCTTCAACATATAGAATTTTGTTCTTTTCTATCTTTTGTTTGGGATTGAGCAAGTTGAAGATGAACATGGCCAACCAAAAAGGGACTCTAGTAACCAGATCCGTAGACAGCGGAATAGGCCCTTTTAAGATGCCCACCACCAGAATTTAAAGTTGAAGATAAAAATAGGCTAAATTATATAAAACTTTCTTGAATTTAGAATTATGTGTGGATAATTTTTCTCAATATTTAAAAATTAACAATAAACTCCCCTAAATTTCCAAGTGTAGATAATCCCAAACTATCCCTGAAAGTTCACACATGTAAGCATATAACCCCTCAAAAAACCTCTTAAACTTTATCTCATTTGCAGATAAGTATTAAAAAAAAAACTAAATGTATAAAAGTTATATGCATAGCTGCTATAAAAAAAAGAGAGGAAGTTATCTGATAAAAGTTCTGAAAGATTTATTGTTCAACAATAAAGTCTTATTTCACTAGGTGAAAAAAGATTTACAGTAAGATTTCAAAAATTAGAGAGGTTATTTATATGTGACATATATTTTATGGGAGGTTTTGCATAATTTAAAAGGTTGACAATATAAAGAATCAAATTATGTACTTTTTTTTCTTTTTTATCTCCTTTATCCCTGGTCTGGAAGATACTTCATAAATATTGAATTTATTTTTTAAAAAAATAAGTCACAAATATCGTGGACGGGCCTAATTCGCAAGGATCATCCACCCAGAAGTTCAACGAATGTTGACTGATGATCAGGGCACCTGTCCTTCTTCAGTCACTTTCAGTATCACAATTTGTTTTCATTAAGAAAAAGCCATAAATAGTCCATACAATAACCACAATTTGTTTTCAGTATCACAGTTAGCATAGATGGTAAGGAATGGGCTCAAGTCTCAAAAGGACGAGAATTTGATTATCTCTGACATTGTGAAACCTCCTTTGGTAGACGATCTCACAAATCCTTTGTAAGTGCTCAAAAAACCCTGGGGCTATGCCCTGGCCTTAGTGGAAGGCTGGAACCGAACCCACCTAAACTTTTTTATATAAAATAATAATAATAATAACCTCATCTCATAATCACAAATGAAAAATCAGCAAAGCACGCCCCTGATAAAAAATCAACTATTATTTATTTATTTTTTCTTTTGAGTCATTTGCTCAAGTGGATTTTTTTTTAATTGAAATTTTAGGAAAAAGGTTGGCCTTACTCTCGATCTAAAAGGATAGCAAAATCTCTATAGGTGATACTAATGTTGGGTAGTACAAACTGTCTATTACGCTTTTACTTAGACATATAAAAGATAGGATGCCTCCTTCTTACGCCTTGACTAACTCTAAAATTGAACTTCTCTTTTTGATGAGTATCAGCCTCTTTCCCAATTGAACTCAAGAATGAGGGATTTTACTCAAGTGAGTTGAACCACTCACACTAGCAAGTTTTCATTTTCTTAATTCACAGCGAATATGTCACAGTTATTTTCAGCTACTTCATATATCACATGATTCGATTGTACTCACTCACTCTTCAACTTTGCAATAGATATTTCCGAGATAATAAAGTGATGCATTATATGTCCTTGAAAATTTTCCAGAGTTTCTCGCTGCATTTTGAATGCTGCCGTATCAGTTTACATAATTTTTTGAACGATAAATCGTGTCACCCACCTGAACATCAAACAGGGTAAAATTAACAGAAGCACCCACCACCAACCAAGCTCATAGCCGCTTCTACCAAGTCATTCTACTGCCACAACGTAAGTATATGTTTCGACTTTACATTAAAAGCATAACCCCCACAAGAGAGAAGTTGCAGGAACATCCAAACATTTAAACCCACTACTAATATAATCAAATATATTATCATCTTACCCCCAAAAACACAAAATTCCCACCACTCACTCTCTTCATTGTTTCTTGATCTGTTTACCAGGGCTTCCCTCTTTTAACCTGCATGAATTATCCTCCAACTCCAGCAACTTTCATAAGCTAATGCTAATTAGCATTCTAACAAAGTATGTACCAGAAAGTAGTATCGTCTAATTCTCATCAATCTCTTCATCTGGTATCAAAGTCAATAAAGAATACTTAACTTGCAGGGAGATTTTGCCCTTCTCTACGGTGAGTTTTGCTCCGGAGACAACCCAGTAGCCAGGAGTCTCTTGTGGTCCTCGGGTCATCTCGGTGGTGTCAACAAACTTAAGAAGTTTAGGAGCTTGAACAGGAACAGGAGGGCCACCTGGGTAAACAGCAGAGTTTATATTAACATCTGCAGGGCGTGGAGGTGGCTTCTGAAATGTTGCTGTAAAGTGTTGGCTGATCAGTGTAGATATGACCCCTGACTTGGCTGCTAGCGCTGGAGATCCAGCCCACTCAGGACGCTTTACTAAGGTAACTCCTGACACGGTGGAAAATTTGAGTCTTAGAAAGAGAACATTTTTTATGCCGTAATTCTCAACTTGTAATTGTGCTCCAGTGACAACTGCGAGATCCTCATAAGACTCCACTGGAGCAGTGCACACATGAGAGAAATTCTTCCATTGAACTTTCTCATAAAATCTCCGATCATGGGGCTCCCGTTTAAAGTTGGCATTTGGATCATCTTCAAGCTGAAATATTTTTGGAAGAGATGAAAGATGCTGCAAGTGGATGGCTAAGCGGTTGCTTTTTTTACCTTCAAGATATAGACGGAGACCAGTCACTGGCCTCTTACCAACATCAACCTGTTAATAACAAGAACAAGTATGCTGGTTTCAGAAAACTCATCTATGATGGATTAATAAATTAATAAAAAAAAGAATAAAAAATGCAGTCCAATCAGTTCTTATATTCGGTTAAAACGACAAAACAAAGATAAGACCACAAACTTCATGTCATCCAACCTTCAAAAACGATGAGTCAATAAATTTTAAAAGCAGATTATATTTAATTTAGTTCATACTGGAAAGATGCATCTTTTTGTGAAAATGCAAAAGTTCTTTGAAGACTGGCATGCATGCACTATTTAACACAAACCTTTTATCCACATGTGAACATGATTTCTCATGATCCAAAGAACAGCCAATAAACACCTAGAATCAAGAACACTTTACCTGTGTGGTGTTTACATAAAGCTTGGGCCCCATTAAACTAAATTGTAAAGATGAAGAACTCTGTTGTTTCCGCTGTGGGCCAAGAGGAAGTTCACTGAATACAGGTGCCCATTGCCTTGGCAGCTGGAATTCCAAGAACTGGTGGAGCTCCTGAATTGGCGGCTTATCTAAAATAATGATTAATGAATGTGAAGTGATGAAAAATTTTATACTGGGTTGTTATTAAATACTAACACTTAAGGAAAATAAATTAAGAAATACGAAGTCATAGAAATGATTACAATCAGTCAAAAAATTATACAATAACATAAGCATGAAAATTCAAGGCTTAACCTGATAAAGATCATAAGTATGTAAGTTCAAGCAACAGGAACAAATCATGGGCAAAAGGAAGAGTTGAATTAATCCCACAAAAACCTAGCTGCAATTTTTAACATGTTCGTAGCAAAAGAGTACCTTTTTATTCAAATAATTATTAGTAACCTAAAGCATTTAGCAATTACAAGTAGGCGATAATCTAAATGCTCTCTTCAAGTTCTTCTTCCAGCAATATTATATGCAAAAGTAGTATAAGATTGGAAGTCCAAGACATCATTCTCAAATATCTCAATAGCATGCAGTAATTGTTCAAATATCATGGACAAAGTTGACTCAGAAAATGCAAGAAACAATGTTACTCACATCTTAGATAAAGATTTATGGCATGGCTCAAGAATCCACTTCCTGGCACTCCATTAAGAAGAGACGTAATAGGTATGAAAGACATTGAGATCACATCAGGTTCCAACTGAACAGTCCGTAACCACATATTATGAGAGAAGTTTTTGTCATCTCTTCCACCCCTCCTCTTGCAGATGCTTACAATATCCTGCAAGTAAAATAATTTTAAGAACAATGTGCAAATTTAGGTCTATACAGGAAAGAATTTCAAGGCCAATTCTCTAAAGCTCACCTCCTTATGAGAGTAAGAACTTGGTGGACTAATATTAGCAAACCTCAGCTCCTTGATCCCAAACTGAAGGGAAGCAAAAAGTCCAATAAGAATCAACATGAGTTACCATAATAAAACGGGTAGTTCCATAGAGAAGACTAAGTTCAATAAAATATAACAACTTGTATGCCTCAAAAGTAAATAAAATTTCACATACTGAGAATGTTGCATCTACCATTTATTGGGAAAATTGACAAGACATCCAAGAACAATACAAGTTTAGAAGTTCATAAAATCTCAATACCATCCACTTAGAGATAGTTACAATGTGATGTCTGCATTATCACTTTATTTAATATTTTTCAATTGCTAAGAAAAATAAACACATACATACCATAAATATGTTATTGAATCTAATTGTTGCAATTTCTTTTTTTTTAAAAAAAAAATCATGACAAACTTCCACCTATTCTTAAAAGATTCAAGAAAAATATAGATATATATGGTTACAGAGATAATAACCTACTCAAAACCCCACATGAGAAACAACTTGCTCATCAATATAAGCCCATCCATTTTTAGGATCAGTCCTGCAATCTGTGCATAATGATCCTATAATAGGTGGAAGCCTCTTAACACATCTGAACTCCTAGGACCCTATAGGCCATGGATAAAAATGGGAAAGCAAGGCACATTCCAACGTTACTGCTTTTATTGTTTTCTTTCCATTAAGAATAATTTGTGAAAAACGAGAGATTATTTGTTTTAAAGGAAATAGATAAAGCATACAGGATTATAAGTTATCACTGATGGAATATTGAATTCATTGATATGCAGCTTTCTTCTTCCAAAACTTAAAGAGTTTAGATATCATGCAGCATGGCTAATTTGCAGTGTCATAGAAGCAACCAGAGGAAAAAAGACAGAAAAAAGGTTCCCAGGATGATTTCAATATTCAGATTTAACATAAATCATATTGAGGACAGGCATAGAGATGTTTTCTATAAACCTTGTCATTAGGGTAAACTTGATCAGAAGCAATGTTGTATTGTCCATTGGCATCTAAAAACTTCCTATCTGCTATCTCCTTTAATTTTTTCTGAACATCAACAGGTTGAAGAGTTGATGAATGCTGCTGCTTTAAATAAATTACATCCTTTCCACCCATCTTCAAACCAACAATAATATGTGTTCCAAATGTCTCAATAAACCTGAAATGACAATAAATAGCAATATTTACTGTAGTCATGACCCTGAGATAAAGTTATAGTTAAAAAGATGTGACAAGCATCAGTCTGACAAGCCTGTTGACACAATTTCAGGACTCAAATTTATGTGCCACCAAGCTGGTTCGAAAAGGATGCACCATTTCAGAAACAACAAAGAACTACATAACTAGAAACATACGAGACTACAGATCCATATAAAGTATGATGATCTTATAGCAACCAGCCAACCATCAATCTAGGTTTCTATTTGCAATCTAAATGAAACTCAAGCAAGGCAACCAGAGATAATGAATAGATCAATGTGAACAAAGATTTTCAATCATGATAAACTGGCACACAGACCAGTATGTTTAATAGTTGTTACTAAGAAGAAACAACTGGAGTATTTTATATATCAAGATGTTAAGCAAGAAAATTTTGGCATAACATAAAACTTTTTTTTTAACTCAATGAAGTTGGGTTTCATCAAAGCAAAAAAGCAGTCAGTCAGATGCAACCACAAGGCAAAACAAATCAGGTACAACTAAATCAGGGCTAAAGGGGGAATTATGTTTTTAATCTCATTTATAGAGTTATGAAAAGCATTTTATACCACTGTACGATGACAATATATAATCTATTGGAGAAATACTATGTAAAATCATGGACACGCAAGTCCCTAAGTAAGATTTTTTTTCCTTTTCTTTTTTGGAAAAAGACATTAGATACGTTTTAATAGGGACAGTAGCAACCCCTTATAACTATAGATCAAGGATTTTAAATGCGACAAAATAAAGAGGCAAGCACATCACAGAAAGAAATTACAAACCATTTAACCCACATGAAGTTACATACCATAGAAACCATTGCTAAATATCATTAACCATCTTTTCAATAAATATATCTTTACATAATAAAAACCAAAGTACCACATAAGCTCAAATGACTAAGAATATACAACATTCAAGAAATCCATGATTCCAACATATAAACTAGGACTAATAATAGTTCATTTGACATGAAATTTGATTATTGCTTCAACATTTGGTCAGAACATTTACAAAAACCAATATTTACCTTGCTAATGCAGGTGGATCCCATGATGATGGTACAGAATTTTTGACATTATCACGGAGTACCATCTGAGATTTCTCTAATGCAACAGTGTAAAGAGTAATAAATACCCCATCAAAAGCAAGGGTCTTCGTATAGGCTGCATCTTTCTGCCAACTTCCAGAGAATTCAAACATGGTATTGAAGTGGCCTGAGGGAATTTTACCTGTCAATGATAATTCCTGATTGAACTGCTCTGACATCTGCAAACAGATAACCAGTGAGAATGAGGGGGAAAACAAATGTGAAGCTGCAGATTGTGGAACAAGAGCTACTCCATTACCATATATGTGGTAAACGATTCTGTTCTAAGTTTGTCCATATGGCATGAGTTTAAAGTAACATGTGATGGATAGCTGGGAATATAGCCGGGCCAAATTTATGCACTTCTGGTTATTTTAAGAGCTAAAACTACTTTGACTTGCAGCTCATTAAGTTATCACATTTAAGAAGAATATTGTGTTGCCAAGATATCAAAACAAATGTGTGTAGTATTGCATGAGAATACACACAGTATCTAATCAATTAACAAATGAAAAATTCATTTTAGAGGCCCAGACATAGATCATCCTTTAAAAATAAAATAATAATAACAGCAAATGCACACGTAGAGAGATGCTTAAATTTACCTGTTGAAAAGAAAGAACATCAGACCTGAACCTAGTGCGTTCCCCTTTATCACATTTAATTGATTTTGAAACATTTGGAATAGATACCCCATCAGTTAGAACCACTTCTCTTCCATCATCTTCATCTATTTCTATGAGACGTGAATTTATGGGTTCTCCTTTGCAGTACTTAAGTTTCAGATCATCACAGATGTCATATCCACGCCCAATAGATCCAATTGCATTCTCAGCAGCCTTTCGAGCTGAAGCCTTGAGCTCCATAACTCAGCACATTACTCCCCAAGCTAAAACCAAAAAAAAAACAAAAGATCAGCAACCCAGCAAACTTATGCATAAGCATAATTAACATCGAATCAACTCCTACGTCCAGCAAATATCGCATATACTTGAGAACTAGAATACTCCATGGGTATTTAACCTTAACAATTGACAGAACCATAGTTCAAACTTCAAACTTCAAACTGTAAAAGCCATCTATATCTGCCTACTCACTTACGATTGAGAATTATGAAAAAATTTCAGCTCAAGCCAATGTAGAACGGGAAAAGGTTTCCCCCATGAAATTCAAATAAAAAACCGGGAAAAAAAAAATAGGACATCACACACATTTCACCGATTCAGTACCCAACTAAACTCTGCTCACTGTCCCACGAAATGAATATAAGCTTGGACACATTCATACATGTCCAGCCCCACCCCAGGTCTCCAACACAAACAGGGACCAGCATGCACATCAATAAAAGCACATTCTTAGCCACCCCTTCACAAAAATAGAAAAATCAAAATCAATACATGATTAAGACGCATGAAAGCTCATGACTATTCGAAGTAACTCCTCCGCCACGTTCAGAATAGAAGCGAAAGTCCTTCTTCCGAACGAGGCAGACAAACAATCAGGGAACTCAAATTTGGCAATCAAATCCAGCAATGCGCAGTCTGTAGCACCGGATACGAAACCCTAACAAGACGATTACTGGAACTTCAGGGAAGAAGAATTTCGGTCTTCGAAGGAAAAGACCAAGACCACAGATAGATAAGGGAGAGGAAGAGAGAGTGAAAAAGGAAACCCTATGATGAAGAGAGAGAGAGAGAGAGAGAGAGAGAGACGTGAGTAAAAAGGAGCTGAGCATGAGAAGGAAGTGATTTTGGGTTTGGGTTTGACCAAAATGAAGATTTTGTGGACACGTGTGGACTGACACTTTTAGCTGAACCAATCACAGAGTGAGTTATTGGTCGTAGTTAACCTTTTCCAATTAGTTTGACTCATTGGTCGTTAATTCGGCGGCCTTTTAGATTGCCCCTCAATCATATACTCAAGTTCACGGAGATGCCAGATAGACTCTCGAGTCTCGACCCTGGTAAATCAGTAAAAGTCAAAATAATAGATTAAAGGGTTAAGGTGTAAAAATACACATATGTTTTTCCTCCAGGAGCACTCAGCACCATATGTTTTTGTTTGGTGCAAAAATACACATGCCGTTAGGTTTTACAAGCAAAAATACCATTTCCGTTAGTTGACCGTTAACCATGGTGAAATTACCTTTTTGCCCTTAACCCTTTTTTTTTAAATTATTTTATTTTTTAATTATTTTAAACTAAGGGCAAAAAGGTAATTTCACCATAGTTAATGATCAACAAACGGTCAACTAACGGAAGTGGTATTTTTGCTACTAAAATCTAACGACGTGTGTATTTTTGCACCAGAAAAAAAACATAAGGTGCTGGGCGCTCCTAGAGGAAAAACATATGTGTATTTTTGCACCTTAACCCTAGATTAAATCAGTGTCAAATTCCAATCTTAACCCTATGCGAGTAAGATGGATTGTTGTCATTTTCTACGAAGAAAGTTAACATTAGGTATGATACTCTGCCTTACCTTAATCATTTAATTATGTGATTTAAGGAGTGATTAAAATTAGTTAGAAATATAAATACACGTATCACCAACATTTTAATTAATAGAATAAATATAATTAATAAATGATAAAAAGGGAAAAACTCATTACAACTATTGTCAAGTTCTTATAAGGACCCAGAAAATGAAAATTTTGTGATTTGGTATAAAAAGGATTGAAGCAAGTATTTATTTGTTATGAGACTTTTTTACTATCACATTCTTTATAGTATCTAGGGCTATGAATATAGGATAAAATTTATAGTGTAATTACAATACAAGTTTTGTCTTCTATTTAAAACGCAAACAGTAGTATTTAATTAAATGCCCTTTCATTTATGTTAAATAAATAATTATTTATGAAAATTAAAAATAAAAATAATATTAAAGATATAAAGTCAATGAGTTAGGAGTAAAGTAGGTGGGAGAATTAAACTTTCCTACTTATGAAATTTTTCTTATTTAATTAATTGAGAAGTTGAATTCTTTTTTTAAAAAATTAGGCCTAACGTTAGAAGTAAAAATAGGTCAGATTTTAAATAAATAGGTCTGAGTTTATAATAAGAATATAAAATATACAAGCTATTCTTTATGCTCAGGCATGTGACTATAGTAGGACTGAAACTTTATTAAAAACCTATTTATCAAGTAAGCCTTTCAAAACTATCTCATTTTTCATGCTTTGGGCCTATCATCTCTTCTTCTTTATATTAATAAATTAAGAATAAGAATGCTACTGTCGCTATACCAAAAAAAAAAAAAAAACAAAGGTTACTGGCGACTTCTCTACTGCTTTATCTCAGCAAAAGAGCATTTAAAAAATAAGGAAAAAAGTTCAAAAAATAAAAAACCAAAACAATCGTTTCAACAATAACTCCATTGCAACGCACAATTCTTTTCCAATCGTAAGAATATCGAAGACAGCGATGTTCTTTCTTTAATTTTGTAAAGAAATAGGAAAATTTTCTATCCAAGAACAAATATAACAAAGAATTTAAGCTTAAGAAAAATAAATTATACTAAAAAGAGAGTGTGTGTTTTCCTTCGAAAGATGGCAAATAAATATTTTGCAGTGATGATTACAAAGCTAGAGGCAAGAACAACAAGGAGAAGAGGTAGAGGCCATATGTATATTCATTCCTTTGATTTAGGGTTTTACTTTCTTTTTAAAAAAATAAAATATTATATTATATTATATTATATATCCGTGTGAGAGAAAGAGAGTTTAAATATGGCTTACATGCCAGGCTTTGTGAAAACAAGCATGGCCTATTTTTTTAAATAGGCTTAATAAATATGTCATTTGTATTTAGGGAAAATTATAAATAAATATCATTTGAATTTGTAAAACCCTCGTAAGCCCACTGAATTTACAAAAAGACTTATAAGTGACAAGGACCTATGAGGGATAAGCAAATTTTACCCTTGGTTTTAAAACAAATAAATAAAAAAAAGGAGGGCCGGCAGCGGTCGGCCGACCACCGCCGGTAGCCGTCGCCTCCTAAACGGCCGACCTTCGGCGAATGGTGGTCCGCCGCGGCCGCCAGCCGGCAGACGGCAGCCCTCCAACGTGGGGGTATTTTTTAAAAAAAAAAATAAAAGTAAGGGTAAAATGATAATTTCACCCGAATTTGTATATCCCTCATAGGTCCTTGTCACTTCTAAGTCCTTTTACAAATTCAATGGGCTTTTGGGGTTTCACAAAATCAAATGATATTTATTTAGAATTTTTCCTTGTATTTATCCTTACAAAAAAAAAGTTTAAAAGAGAAACTTAAATTATTACTCCATTGGTCATTAACATATGAGGTAGTTGAATATTGATTTTGACCCTAAATATAATATCAATCCATTTATCTCTTGTATTTTTCATTTTTTAAAAACTAGTTTATTTAACTTTTAAACTCATGTATAATCTAATATTATACTCGAGTATTTTAGAAAAATCATGTAGCATTTAGTATAAGTAACTTATTAATTTGATTTTCTTAATCCATCAAAATTAATTAAGTACTTCTATATTTGAGATTGAAGAAGTAAGTTTTCTTAAGTCAAAATTCTTAAATATAATCATCTGATTCATTTCCCTCTCGTGATAACGCATACATATTTTCATGCCATGAATACCGCCGCATGGATATTAAAAAATATTTCGCTCAAGAGTTCTTTTTCTTTTTCTTTTTTTTCGCTCAAGAGTTCTTTATTAATAACTATGGAGTACAAACTGATACAAACTTTAGGACCGACTTTACTGAATATTTTAAAATCATTTATTAACGTAATCAAAGAATGATAATTGAGGATAATTTATTTGACATTTTAAAACTATAGAAACTAATTTAGCATCAATTAAAATATATGAACGAATTGGAAAATTGAATGAAACGCGCACAAAAAATTAAATGAAATGTTGAGAACTACAAACTCTGTTTTACCTAATAATTATATTTTAATGCCAAAAAATGAATTTTTTACAGCCTGCAGTATTAAATTTTATCCTAGTTTAGAAACAAAGTTAAGGTGCAAAAATGTCATGTACCTTTTTCTAAGTGTATACTGTGTGTCATATATTTTTCTTAAATACTACTATAGTCTAATTTATAAGTTTATTTTGACCAAAATATTTGGTCTTATTTATAAGTTCATTTTCAGGGTAATAAATGAAATTGTGACAATTTTGCCCATGTTAATTGTACTAATAAAAATAGGGAGAAGAAAGAATTGAAAGATACATATTTATAAATGAAGGCAAAATTGAATATTTACCTTATAATCATTGAGTTAATTACTTCTCATTCGTATATGTGATTTAGTTGAAAGAGACTCATAAATAAAACCAAAGTGATACCAAAATGCACATAAACTTTCTCAAATTGAGCAAAAATGTCATTTCAACGAACTACCTTAAGGCTATGTTTGGTATGTTGGAAGCATTTTAAGAGAAATAGAAATAGAATTGGAATTAGAAATGAAACAGAGAAAGAGATTGAAAAATGTAAACAAAAGAGTGGGGTATGTTAAAAAAATTATATGAAATCTTGAATATTTTAATAATATAATTCAAGATCTGATATACCAAAAGACCCCAAATAAAAAAATAATATGAAATCCATTCCAAAAACAAATCTTCTTTATTGGATTATAATAATTGAAAGTAAACCAAGAATTTTGTGTTTTTTTTTTCCAACTTTCTTTCTTTTTCCATGTGAACCAAACTGGGCCTAATGCCTCCACCGCATTAAAATATGCAAAATAGATTTATAGACATCGTAAGTTTGTCATATTCCAAACTACTCGATTTATTGAAATATTATTCTAATTATGTAGAAATATATTAATTCAAATCTAATAATAAACTAGTTGTTTAGTCATCAATACAATGAATTTAATTTTGACAGACAAGATTTCAAAATACACCACCCAGCCTGCCTAACAGACCCAAAAAAAAAAAAAAAAAGAGGGAAAATTAATGATTTACAGAATATGAGCAAACCAAAGATGCAAAACCATGTGATTATTATTCTTCTCATATGCTCATATGCTCCTTCAATCCTCTTAGAAGTGAGCAAGTGTGATTGTGTCAGAATTTAGTTTACACAAGAAATTTCAATTAAAAAAAATGAAAAGAGATCGGTTCAGTATTTGTGTGTGTATTTCAATTTTCGAGCTAGGAAATAAATAATATATACAAAATTAAGTTATACTGTTTATATATGATTTTTTTATATTTATATTTGCACTTGATTATCTATTGATATTAATTTATATTTCATATTAATATTAATTTATCAGGCTTATTTTTTAGTATTTCTGACAAAGTATTTTTTTTTTCAATTCAAAGATTAGAATTCTCAACATTACTTAGGGGAATTGTGTTCTTTTAAGTTAATTCTATTTTTATCGTATTGATTATATATATAAATATACATTATAATGTACTAATATTTTATAATTAAACATGTTTTCAATGGGTTACATTTACATGTAATATGATAAATAACTCAAATTATTCATAACTTGTTAATAATATAATTTGTTATGAATTCCAAATTTGAATATTGATTGAATGGAGTTTAGAAATACCAATAAACTAAAAATGAAACTTTAAAATATAATTCAATTAAACAGCTTAATAATTGATAAGACTATTTTATTTAATAAATAAAGCTTAAGTAAAAAAAAAAATTAACTAGAAAATTCCAGTAATTTAATACTAAAAAATTTTATCTTTTCAAACCCCTCGATAATTCAGTCCAGAAAAAAAAAAAAACCAAGCATAGGGAAAAGATTATAGTATTTTAATAAAATAAAATATAATTTTGAAATATCTATGGTTGATATTAACATTAGCAGAATTCATGAGACATGTCATTATGTGATGAGCAGAAAAAATGGACAAAAGGACAAACTGTCTTCAATAATTGACTTTGACCATTCATGCCCAATTGCCCATCACACACGCTCACAAGAACCTCTTGGAACTTGTTCCTAAACAAAATTAATTAAAATAATAATAATAAAATAATTTATAAATTGCCCATCACACAAGCTCGCACGAACCTATTCTCTTCTGGTGATGTAATTTCCATCGATATTTAATTTGATATATGTGTGACTTTTTTTTGTCAAATTAAATCTTTTATGTTTTACGGGTCTAACACGATTCTTATAACGATGACCCTTGTTAGTATTATTAGCCCATGTGCATAAACTAATCATGATAAAAGAGTAAAACTAATGGATTTAATAAGAAGAGAAAAGCAGCAATGCAATGTACTAAATTAAAAATAAAAGAAAAGTATACCTAATTGTAACAGTTTTCACAAAATTTAAACCATCCGAAGTACTCTATTGACCATTCATTATAGAAAAAGGTAATGGGGCAAAAATAGTCAATAAGAAAACACATATCTTTCTAAAGTCAAAAATAGTTGGATCATCTCATAATAAAATACTTATTGCATTATTCATACGGCATTTACCACATGACTCATTGTAGATGTTAGGTGTGAAAAAACACTATTAGCTGAGTGAAGAAAAAACTAATCTCATAAACTTATCTTGTATACTATAAATTACATTGGAAAATCAGTTTTTACCGTCAATTCAAATACGCACTAATCTATTTGATACGCAGAACAGGTTGAAAGAGAAGGAAAGAGAAGATGAACAAGTTCTTTTGTTTGGTAAACTTTTTTTGTCTAATCTTTTCAGGAATTCAAGTTTTCAAACCCACCAATCTTTATTTAAAAGTGAGAAGACAAGATCCCACCAAAATTAGTAGAAACTCAAGTTTCCATATGAACAATGACGCTTTTAAACATATTTACCGCTTATAAAATATTTTTCTATAATGTAAGAAAATGAGATTAAATTTGAATTTATGTGATAAATTTAAACTTTTGCGATAAATTCAAATTTATAGGGAGAATATTTTAGACAAATTCAAACTTAAATATATTTTAGAAAAAAAATGTATTTTTCCTTTTCATTTTGAATTAATTACTTTTAATGATAAAATATGTTTTTTCTGATTTTTTACCAACTGTCACCCATCTATTTTCTTTCTACCAATCAATTCATCTTGGGAGAATTATATTTAGGTTCCAAGGATTAGAATTAATTACAAAAAAAATCAATTTTTACAACAAAAAATATCATTTTAACAACTGAAAATACCATATTTACAACTGAAACTTTTTTTATATTGAAATTCTAAGACTTTTTGTAATTTTTTTCTGTTTTTTGGGACCCAAATATAATTATCTCATTCATCTTCCCTTATCTCTCAAAATCTTGTCTTCCCTTCCATTCTCTCCTCGTATCTTCCCGCACCAAAGAGGCCCTGAGTCTCTCTCCCTCACTTCCAAGTAATTTCCCTCTGCTTCAGTTTCAGTCTTCACTTCAGATTACCAAATCCAACCCCACACAGATAATATTATTATTATTATTATTATTGTTCTCCACTCAAATCTACCTCTTCTCTTTCACCTCTCAACCCCACATCCTTATCACCTTCTCGTCGTCTTCTTCTTCTCTCTCTCTCTCTCTCTCTCTCTCTCTCTCAGTCAAACAACTCACCAACATTCATATGTCCCCTTATACATACATGTACAGCTTCTGTTCCTCCACACACTTCACCCATATCTCTATCTCTTTCTCTCTATCTATTTATCAATATAATCGTCACTTGAATATATATTTAATTCCAAGATGAACGGTTATTCTAAGATCAATCCCAGTGGAAACAATCACAAGTTAAGATCTACAGATTTTCCTGATTTTTTCTCCTTCCCCGAGACCCTAAAAAGCACCGGAACTGAGGGGCCAGACCAGATCGAGAAGGAAAAGGCACAGAAATCATCACCCCAGAGACCAGCAGAAGAAGAAGAAGATGAGGACGGTGAAGCTGTCGGTGAGCATCGAAATGGAGAGATATTCGGCGTGGTTCTAGGTCGGAGTGCGTCGGTGTCTTCATCATCGTCGGCGGCGACGGGGCTTCAGGGCACGATGAAGAAGGCGTTCTCAATGAGAAGATCGTCGTCAGTGCCAGAGAGTTATTGCAGGATCCATGACCAGTACGTGGCATTAGCACCGCCGATTGGAGAGGACGGTGAGGGAGAATCAAACGGAGGAAGAAGATCGGTGATGAGGAGGAAGAAGAAGAAGCAGAGTGGTGGAGGAGGAGGCAAGATCCTGAGAGCCTGTAAGCGCCTTCTTGGATTTTAAATTATGGTTTTGGATTAAGTGTTGTGGAATTTTTGTTGAGATAAGTTTTGGGGATTTTGAAGAGGAAATTTATATAATAAAATCTGGAAAAGTGTACTTTTATCAAGTGATTTAGATTATGGAATCTGATTTTAATTATGAGAGATCAGCATTGCAATTTTATCAAATGATGAAATGAAAGTCTTCTGTGATGAATTCCACACACAACGGTATATATTCGTATTTATTTAGTGCACATATTCATATATCTTGCCTGTTTGGATTAGAAACTATTACATCCCGTCTTAATTATAAGACATAGTTGACTTTCTTTTGGAGGGATTAAAGAAATTAAAAAAGTTGTATTCTTAGATTATATATTAGTTTATTAGTCAAACTAATTAGTTTGAAGGAAAAAAAAAATAAAAATACTCTAAAGTAATTTAATTAGCTTTTTTAATCTTTCTAAAAAAAATTAACTATGAATAAAACCGGAAGGAATACTTTTTTGTGTCTGTGTACACAGTAAGAATGTGAGTGAAGTTATGTCGTGAATGTGTTAGTAAATATGTGAGTGGAATTTTATGGTGCAAATTCAAACAAATAATGTACAGTGTAGTAGAGCCTGAAAGGAAAAAACACACCGTAATACTCGTAAGGGTTGTAATTCAAGTGACAAGCGTGGGATTGGGGTATGTATATAGTTCAATGGTTGGAAGTTGGAAAATATAATCTTAGTGTAAAAATTAATTGGTTTGGGTCAAACAAAAGGGGTAGATCTTTTTTCATAATGTATCAAATTAAGGTTTCAATTCTCATGGGAAGAGATGTTTATATTTGTGCTCACACTATCTCGAATATGATTACTTCAAAAAGAAAAAAAGAATAAGAATGGAGGATGCATGTGCTTTAAAAATTTTTAAGTGTAAATAACAAATTGTGTGTGTGTTAGTGTAAATAACAAAGATCTAATGGAGCTTTACCTCACAGACTCTATTAGTGTGCTTGGGATAACTTATTTGGGGCCAAAAAGCAAGGGAGGGACAAAGCTAGGAAATCGGGCCAGCCCGTTTAAGCCTTGACCCTTTAAGGGTCGGGCTTGAAAAATTAGAGGTGCTAAATGAAATAAACTTTGCAGGGGAGGGACAAAGCCAGAAAATCGGGCCAACCTGTCAGGCCAACCAATTTAGGCCCTGGGCCCTGAAAATTAAAAGAGCTAAATGAAATAAGTCTTAATGCTGTAAAGGGGCGAGCTTTGAAAAACAGATGTTTTTCTTATCCTAAACCCTGTAAGGCCAACCTTGGCCCTTTAAGGGCTAGCCCTGTAGGGCCTAAAGGGCCGACCCGACCCTAATTCCCAACTCTATGGAGGGTAAAAGTGGGACTGAGAGCTTTTAATTTCTTGTTTAGTTTAGCTTTTTTCCTTTGGGCTTGTAGGGAAAAGCTACTTTTTTTTATATCAAATTTTTATGAGAGGGGTTGGGTTCACCTACAGACTAAAGACATAGCGCTATGGCTTTGCTCTCCAAGATATACAAGACTAAAAGTACACATGCCTCCACTTCAGCCTACGTTTTCACAAGTTCACATTACCTAGGATGCCTCCCTTAGTGCCTTGACCAACTTTAGGATCGAACCTTCTCCCTTTTAGTGAAAATGTCCAATCCCTTTACCAGTTAAGCTCTATTTATTTTGTTACGCTACATTTTGCAACTTGAAACTTTTGGCTTTTGCTATTGCTTAGAGGAGAGGGGGTTTAAAATTTCTCTATTTTGAAGCTCGACCCGTACACTAAAGAGCTCGATCCACCGCATGAGCTTTTCAAGCCCATGTAACAAAAAATTATTTTATCATTTTCTTTAAAAATTAAACTAAAACACTAAATTTTTTAATTTAAGACAAGTATTTTAAAATATTAAATGTTTTATCTTTTTGGATAAATAGAATAAGTGACTATTTACTTTAAAATAAAATCCTTCCTTAGAAAGAGAATCTACTTTCTCTTTTTTTTTTTTAATTTGTATTATTAATTTCTCTTTTTGATATTGTTTATATAATATTTGGGCTTTTTCAAATACAATTAAAAAATTGGTCTCTTTGTTTACCTTACATAAATAAAAAAAAAAATGATTCTTTCATTATTTCATAAGTGAAAATTTCATTGGGGAAATATTAAGAATGAAATGAAAGATTATTAAAATTGAGTAATTCTTTTAAAACAATTAGTTATAAGACTTTTAACTAACTATAATGTCATCAATAAACTTATCTTAAATTTTTAATAAAAATATAATTAATTTTTTCCTTTAAAAACGCTCAAATAGCAACACTATATGATTTGGAAAACATTTCCATTTTTTTTAAAAATCATTTTCTTAAAGAAAAATTCAACTTGTAATCATTTAACAAAAATTAAAAACTTGACGGGCTTAAATGAGTCCAATTGTGATTCTAGAAGTTAACTCTTTTAGATTTGACTCCTTCTGAGGGCTATAAATCATAAGTCCGACCTTTAACTTAAATAGGGCGATCTGACGAGCTAGGACTGATTTCCTAGCTCTAATATATGACATAGGGATCTTGATTAACGATGATAATTTTTTGAAAAAATTGCAACTAGATCTCAAGTAAAAGAAATAATAACAAACAATTCCCTTAAAATAATCAAATTATAGTAAAGTTTCATGAGACCTGGGTGATATTACTTCTTAACAAAAAATACCATTTTGTTCAGTTCCTAGGTAACTAATTAGTATAGCTGATACTTTAGCGAAACTAGCTCATACTCTAATAAGAAATTTTTGCATCAAGCGATGTTTGATGGGGATACTAGGCCAGTAGTTTTTTATTCTTGATTTTGGCAATTAGA
Organism: Acacia confusa; assembly: GCA_037074495.1. Classification (NCBI taxonomy): domain Eukaryota; kingdom Viridiplantae; phylum Streptophyta; class Magnoliopsida; order Fabales; family Fabaceae; genus Acacia; species Acacia confusa. The sequence continues at coordinate 4,312,476 of CM073504.1, read as the reverse complement.
GGTGTAATTTTTGTTTCGAGTTAATAGATACACTTTTGTATTGAAAAGAAAATCATTTTGTCCACTTTCATTTAAATTAAAGCCTTGTGATCCTGTTTCGCACACATATTTTATCGCAAAACCACCTCCATACACTTCTCTTTCTTTTGATTCATTTATTTTTTATTTTGAATAAAAGAGAGAAAAATTGTATTTTCACATTAAGAATTAATATCACCCAGGTCCTCTGGTATTTCACTGCATTTTAATAATTTTCAAGGGACCTGATTTTATTATTTATGTTATCTGGGACCTAGTTGTAATTCCCTAAATGTTTTTCTTTTAGATCACATTATATGATATTTGATTAATTTGCTGCTGGTAAAATATATGAGAAATGATCCGGTGTAGATCACAAGTTGGGTTGGACTTGGCCCGGGGTGAAATCCCGGGGTCCTACGTACCACAGTGTGGATCAAAGTCCACGTAGTTCGAGGGTATACGACAGGCTAACGATAGCCAGAGGGGGTGGTGTGTGTGCTCTGTGTGAATAGAAAAGCTAGGATTTCAGAAGTGTGTACCTTGTAAGGGGTTTACCCTATTTATAGGCGTACCTGTGCCTTATCTTAATCAGTTGGATTCATCCTTTATTTTAGGGATATCAAGATATGCGTTTTTGATAGATATTCTTGATACATAGGCGGTTATCATAACGATAGATATTTTGATAAAACCACTCCTATTTTCAAGGAAGCGGTTATGAGCATAACTGAAGTCATTTTGACTAGGCTCTTTAGTTATTGGGCTGGGCCCATTTATGAGATATCCGTAACAGTTGCCCCCCAGCCCGGTTGTTCAGGGCTCCGAGCAGCCGGGATGTACTTGTCAGGTTACGTCTTTTGCTCTAGTTCATCTCGCTGTCCTGAGGTTTTTGATTTCTAGTTCTTTTTCCGAGGTCGGACATTTTGGTCCCCGAGTTACCCCCTCTGTCACCAATTTGCATTCCGGTTTATTTGGGTGGGACACGGGTGCCCCCCCCATCCCGGTTAACGCGGGTTGCATTCGTTTGCTATCCCGAGAGAACATTAATGTTTGGTCTTAATGTTCTATAATTTTGATTCTAGGCCGAACTCCTCCCATGCTTTCTCGAACTTCCCCTCTTTATTCGTGTCGGGTAGTGTTGATATTTCTATATCGTCTTACTCCCCGTTTACAGGTACCTTGTCCAGTTTTTCGTGGATCGGGACTTGTTGCCCCCAAGTTTGAGATTGCACGGGGAGTTAGGTCGGGCAACCGGGGTGTATTCATGTGGTCGGCCACGTGAGCATTTCGATCCGGGATCATTGTCCGCCTCATCTATTGATCCAACACTCGTCTTATCTCGAGGCCACGAGTGTCATCATTGCCTTTTGCTGATTTGATGTTTACTAGCCGGCCTCTGAGTAGAGCAACTGCCCCATTATCTTGGTTTTCGTGTTTGCCCACCATCAGCATTAAATGTGCACGCCTTTTAACGTCCACGTCATTATTTGTGTATGGGCCCTTTGGGCTTTTGACGGTTGAGTTTCTTGCCTCTCACCCGTCTGCTTGTTTTGTTTATAAAAGCCATCGACTTTCTGCTTCTTGCATTTTGAAAACTGCCAAACCTTGAATTTTCCTTCTTGAGAGAAACTTGCAACCAGTCACCCGTTCATCTTCCTCAGATTCCCATTTCTGCTCTTCGTGGCTCGCGCATTTCCTCTTCCTTTAACTTATATCAAACCAGGTACTTTCCTTGTTTCCTTCTCTGGTTATTTGGCTGTGTTTTCTTCTTTCTTTCTCTATTTCTTGGTCTTTCTTTTTTCTGGGTAGGTTATTGTGAGTTCTTTCGAGTTTCTTCCCCTTTGGGTTCTGGCTTCTGCTTTGTTCTTGAACTTCTCTGAACTTCTGGTCTATTCAATCCTTTTTCTCCATCTTTGGTTTTCGGTTTCCTGTTTAAATTCTATCCTCTCGGGATGAGCCATCAAGGTTCTCCTCCGTCTTTTAATCCAAATGCTTTTTCCCCGGAAGAGCCCGAGCTTATTCAGCGTATGCCTCCCCGGACAGCTTGGTGGCTGTACGGGAAGCCTCTGACCGAAGAACAAAAGAGGGAAAACGTTCTCCGTGGTTATGGCGGAGAAGGTGGTAGTCAACCAGGTCGTTCTGGTCGGGTTAAGGGAAGGGCTCGAGGTCGGTCTGAGTCTGTAGAGCCCGAAAGTCTAGGCCGGGGGATTGCTGCCACTAGGGTTTTTTCTTCAGAGCCGCCCTTAGGAAAGGGTAGGGGGGAAAGTCTTCCTCTACCCGCCTCTTCCTTTCCTTCACGCGCGGAGCCCCTCATCTCCCTTACCCGGCCTATCGGCCCGTGCGAGGAGTGTTCCTGGCTGATATCTGAGGCCACGATGGTTGGCCGGTCATGGGAAGCTGACGAAATAGCTTCACGATGCCGGCATATCCAACCGCGGGTTGTTGGAGCCGTTTCTACTCGTCCCGCTGTACTATCTTCAGGTATCATTTTCGTTTCTAATTTATTTGTTTTGCCTTTTTTAGGTAGTATGTCAACTTCTCTGCGTCCTATCGAGGATTCCGGATCCGTGGAGTCAGCGGTCGTCAGTATTCCACGTCATATTGCTGAGAAGTATGACTGGGTCGCGACCGGGGTGCTGTCCAGGCTATCAAAAGCCACGACCAGTCAGATCGCCGAGCTCCCATTAGGGGACCGGGATCATTGTTCTTTATCTCTTCCCGGCCCTTCTGAACCGGTGTGCGTTGCCCGGGAAGGGAACGAGCGCTCCTTTTTCTTCTTCTATCTAGACTTCGTCAAAAAACTCGGCCTTCGTTTTCCATTTTCTAGGTTCCAAGTAGATCTCTTAAACATTCTTCAGCTGGCCCCTACTCAGATTCATCCCAACTCTTGGGGCTTTATTATTGCATTCGAGCGGCTTTGCCGATTTTTAAATCGTACTCCCACCACCGGGACATTCTTTTATTTTTTTAACATCCAACGGGCTTGTCAACCCGGGGAGCCCAAAGAAAAGAGGGGTTGGGTTTCTTTTCGGGGGAAACCGGACAAGAAGCTTTTCCATGTGGCAACTGACACCTGGAAAGGCTTCAAGGCTTCTTTTTTCAAAATCAACGCTGAACCCGGTCATAAACCGTGGTTTCTTAAGGACGTCGACTCCAGCTCGGTGGAGCTGCTGTTTCCTCTGTATTGGTCGAAAGCTCATTATGACCAAGACCAAAGCATATTTGCATCCTCCGATGATAGCCTAGAGCCAGCCGAGGTTGAAACCGTGATAGCTCTGGTTGACCATGTGGCCGAGAAGGATGTTATTGATTCCCGGATTTTTATCCGACAGTCGGTGGAGGAATTGTATTCACCGAGTATGATTTCTGTTTTTTTTTTTTTTTTTTTGGTATGCCCCTTGTCATTTCTGATGTTTGTTATGTTTTTTGTAGTGCCTGACATGGGGAAGGCTTCTTTCCAAGAACTGGCCGAGAAGCTCCGGGCTAAGGCCAAAAAGAAAGGGGAGTCCTCTTCCCAGAGCAAAGTTGTGGCTGCTCCTTCGCCTGCCGGGACTACTGCTAAAAAGAGGGCTGCGCCCTCTCCGGCTTCTACGGATCTCATTCCGCACAAGCGATCGAAGTCCGTGGCGTCGTCGATCTCGGTCGCAGAAAAGAATCCGGCCTCTGTCCCGGACGCCGGTGCTGCCACAAGCGTCCCTCCTCCCCACTTTCTGGTAAGTCTCGCCTTCACTCGCGGGGTGAGGTATGGACTGATGGGGTCTCGGAGGAGCTCAAATACGCGGTGAAGCCTCCGAGCAAATATTTTAGTGGTGAGGCCTTTGCCGACTCCGACCTCGACCACCTGCAGGACCACCTAATGGAGACGGCCGGCGTGTTGGACGCTTATGCTTCTGTTAAGCATAAGTACGCCAGGGCTGCAGCCGAGATTGCCAAAGCTCGGGTTGAAAAGAAGGAGGCCGAGATCAGGCAGCGGGAGGCTGAGGAGGCGCGCCTGAAAGCGGAAGAGGCGCAGATAAAGGCGGTGGAGGAGCTATCAAAGGCCCTTGCTGAGAGGGATCATTTCTCCACCGAGCTTGACGCCAGTCATGCTCGGGAAGACAACCTCAATGCCTCGCTGCACACCCTGCAGGGTCAGTATACGGGGCTGGTGAAGGACCTCCATCTTGCCCAATCCGACCTCGACGCTTCCAAGGCCGAGCTCGTGGCGTCCGCTGCCGAGGTGGATAAGCTGGAAGTCCTGGTCGTGGAGACGGCTGCTGAAGCTTTCAACGTATGCCTGGCCCAAGTCCGAGCTCTGAATCCGGACATTACGATGAACTTAGATGCTGTGGATTTCAGAGCTTCGGTAGAGGACGGGCTATTTGTACCAGCGCCGCTTTCTCCGGTCGAAGAGTCCGAGCATCTCACGGGGGATGACCGTGTTCAATTAGCTGAGGAAGATGCTCTGACGACCGACGCCCCTGGCCCTCCTGTGCCCGGCCAAGCCCAATCTTGATGCCGTCCTTCTAGGATCTTTTTTATTTATTTATTTATTTTTTTTCATATGTAGTATTTTCATTTTCATTTTTGTTTCTTCTGTAATCTGGGGCCTTTGCCCTCAAAATTAATAATATGACAAGCCGGTGTTCCCGGATTTTCTAGCATCCTCAGCTCGTCCATCTTACATGTATTTATTTTCATCCTTTAAATCAAACTCGTGTTTTATTTCACCAGTTGATGAGTAAAGGGGAACGTAATCCGTGCACGAAGCTCGGTTCTTTATTTTATGACTTGGCCAAAGTCAAGATGTATTGCGCAGAATCTGCTGGTTATTCAACCGACGTTTTAACAAACGGGCCACGTTTATTAATGGTCGGGCATTCTAAACAACAGACGATTTTCACAAATCATCTAAGTACTTTATCTTGTAAAGTACCGTACCGAGATGGTAGCCAACTGCCACATGTTCGGGCCCTGATATCCTTTTTGAATAGGAGCCTAAACATTTCGACCTGATCAGGATCTTTTATGGCAATCTCACACCACCCCAGGGGACAGTTCCGATGCATCGTAAGGTTTACAAGACTTGTTGACAAATCTTATCATGACCGGGATCGCGAAACCCAAGTCTTTGTTTAATTATCTTGCTTTTGTCGCAGCCTATCTTTGCATTGATTTCACAAGTAATAACTAGGTTGGCCCATGAATTGAACCCCCGGGCTTGATTGAAATAATTGGAATTACACGATTTAAAATCAATGGAAAATACTGCTAAAAGTAAGACAATGCGTAATAAAAAATGGTTCTCGGTCACCACCGACATCCGTTGAAGCTAAAAGCGGTTCTCAGTCACCACTGACATCCGCTGTGCGTTTATTCCGAGTGCATCCCGGTCTTTAGCTGTAGTAAGTTCTTAGTTTGTCCGCGTTCCATGTTCGTTTAATGGGCGTGCCATCTAACGTCTCAAGGGCATACGTCCCGGGCCCCATTTTGTCCGAAACACGGTAAGGACCCTCCCAGTTTGCTGCAAGTTTTCCATCCCGCGAATTCTTATTTCCGATATCCGCTCTGCGTAATACCAAGTCACCTTTATCGAACGCTCGCGGTCTAACTTTGCGGTTATACTTAGCCGCCACCAGCTGCTTCGTTGCCAGATCTCGGCAGTATGCCGTCGTTCTCACTTCATCGATGAGGTCTAGCTCGGCTGCTACCTGCTTGTTGTTCGCGTGTTCTCCCTCTTCCATGACCTTGGCTTTCCTCCATGATGTTTGCCCAATTTCAACCGGGATCATGGCCTCGCATCCGTATGTCATTCGGAAGGGTGTTTCCTGGGTCGAGGTTTGGACACTAGTTCGGTATCCCCAGAGTACCGGGTATAGTTCCTCGACCCAGTTTCTTTCTGCATTCCTCATCCTTTTCTTGAGCCCGTCAACAATGATTTTGTTGGCTGTCTCGGCTTGCCCGTTAGATTGCGGATGCTCTACCGAGGCGAAATGGTGCTTGATTTCAAGCTCGGACATCAACCTCTGGAAACCTTGGTCCACGAATTGGGTACCGTTGTCAGTTACGATCTCGGCAGGAATCCCGAACCTTGCAACAATATTTCTTTCGAAAAATTTTTGTATTCGAGCAGCCGAGATGGTCGATAGTGGTTCAGCCTCGATCCATTTAGTGAAATAATCCATAGCCACCACAAGCCATTTCAGTTGCCCTGCGGCCGGTTTGAACGGTCCAAGGAGGTCCATACCCCACTTAAAGAATGGCCAAGGAGCCGTGATGGTTCTCAACTCGGTCGGAGGTGGCCAGAGGATCCGAGCATGTTTTTGGCAGCTTTCGCACGTCCGTACGTGCTGTCTGGAGTCCGCGACCATTGTCGGCCAGTAGTATCCAGCCCTTAGGGCCTTCCGGGCTAACGCTTTTGCCCCCATGTGTTGTCCGTTTATCCCTTCGTGTATCTCTGACAGCACGTACTCGGCCTCTGCCTGGTTTAAACATCTCATCATTGGGGATTGAAGGCCTTTTCGGTAGAGCTGGTCATCGACCACCGTGTACATTAACGCGGTCCGTGCTATTTGCCTTGCTTCCCCGGGATCGTCCGGGCTAACTCCCTTTTCCAGGTAATTTAAGATTGGCTTTCGCCAGTCTTCTGCTGCCGCGATTATTTCCCGGGTTCCTGGTGCTTGCTAATTTGGAGAGGATATCTGCCCTCGCATTTTCTCCCCTGGGGATGTGGGTGACTAGGACCTCATCGAAGTCGGCCACTGCCTCTCTAACTTTCCCCAGATACTTAATTAGCAAGGGTCCCTTGGCCGTGTATGAACCGTTGATTTGGGCCGCGACTAGTTGAGAGTCGGTAGAGAGATGAACCCTCCTGGCCCCATTGTCTTTTGCCTGTGATAGCCCGGCTAATACAGCCTCATACTCAGCCTGATTATTGGACGTTCTGAAGTGTAATTGCAGGGAGTGTTCCATGGCGACTCCTTCCGGGCTTTCGACTATGATCCTGGCTCCACTTCCTTTGGCGTTTGAAGAGCCGTCTACAAATACTTTCCAAACGTCAAGGGCTGCTTTTGAGACTACCTCTGTTGGCACCAGTTCTGCAATGAAGTCGGCTAAAGCCTGGGACTTAATAGCACGCCGAGCTTCATATACTATGTCGAATTCGGATAGTTCGATTGCCCAACTCATCATTCTTCCTGCTAAGTCAGGTTTGTGGAGTATTTGACGTATGGGCTGACTGGTTCGGACAATTATTTTATGCCCCTGGAAGTAAGGGCGTAATCTCCTCGCGGCAGTTAGGAGCGCAAAGGCCACCTTTTCCAATCTTTGATATCTTAGCTCCGAACTCTGCAAAGCCCGGCTTGTAAAGTAAATCGGTTTCTGTTCCCTCGAATCTTCTCTCACCAGGGCGGCACTTACTGCTTCTGGGGCCACGGATAGATATAATATCAAATCTTCCCCGGGCTCGGGTTTGGTCAGCACGGGTGGTGATGACAGGCATTTTTTGATCTTGTCAAACGCGGCTTCACACTCTGAGTTCCATTCTCCATGCCGTGCTTCCTTCTTCAATAACTTGAACAAAGGAAGAGCATTTTCTGCCGATTTCGGTAAGAACCTTGTCAGCGCGGCCAGTCTGCCGGTCAACTGCTGTACCTCTTTTTTGTTTTTTGGGGCAGCCATATTGAGGACGGCCTGACATTTGTCCGGATTGGCCTCAATCCCCCGGTTTGTCAACAGGAATCCGAGAAATTTACCCGCTGGTACCCCGAATGCACATTTAGCTGGGTTAAGTCGGATTCTGTGAGCCCGGAGCTTATCAAATGTTTCTTGCAAATCTTGGATGTGGTGGGATCGCTTAACTGACTTTACGATCATATCGTCAATGTAAACTTCGACGTTCCTGCCGAGTTGTGCCTCAAACACTTGATTCATCATCCTCTGGTAAGTAGCTCCTGCGTTCTTCAGCCCGAAAGGCATGACATTATAGCAGTAATTTGCTTTTTCCGTGATAAAAGCTGTTTTCTCCTGGTCTTCAGGATGCATAGCTATTTGGTTATAGCCGGAATACGCATCCATGAATGAGAGCAGCTGGAAACCCGAGGAATTGTCCACCAGTTGGTCAATATTTGGCATGGGGTAAGCATCCTTGGGGCATGCTTTGTTGAGATCGGTATAGTCGGTGCACACCCTCCATTTGCCATTTGGTTTCTTGACCATTACCACATTTGACAACCACGTGGTATACTGGATTTCCCTGATGAATCCCGCATCCAGCAGTTCTCTTACATGCTCGGTTAGGGCTTCCTGACGGTCCGGTGCAATCTTTCTTTTCTTCTGCGAGACCGGCGTATATCGTGGATTTATGGTCAATTTGTGACAGCAGAACGCCGGGTCAACTCCTGGTAACTCCGAAGGTTTCCAAGCGAATACGTCCTTGTTTCTCCATAACAGCTTTTTGAGCTCGCTTTTTTCTTGCTCGGCAAGTGAACTCCCGATCTGGGTTATTTGTCCGGGATCCTCTCCTAGTTGGTAGCCTGTGAGCTCTCCATCAGGCTCTGTTTTCATCAACTTTGCTTCTTCTCTTACATCCAGCTCTACCACGTTGACCGAGCTCGGCGCAATTGGCGCTGAATTTCGAGTTCCTTTCTGCTGCGAGCTGGATGTTCCGGGTTCATTGTTTTTAACTGTGGAGAAATAGCATTGCCGGGATTCCTTCTGATCACCTTTGACGGTGACGACTTCATTGTTCCGACTTACCATTTTCAGCTTCTGATGCTTAGTTGATATGAGCATGTCCCAACTATGAATGGTTGGTCTGCCTAAGATTATATTGTAGGACGAAGGGAAATCCGCTACAATAAACTTGACTCGCTCAGTCTTAAAGGCTTCTTTAGAGCCCAAGGTTATTTTAAGTTCTATACACCCTTTGGGATTTGTATCCTGTCCGTTGAACCCGATTAAGGTTGTCCTGCACGGCTTTAGATTCTCTGGGTCGAGGTCCATGCGCTTAAAGGCGTCCCACAGGATGATATCCACCGCGCTGCCAGGATCGATGAATATCTTCTTTACACGGCATTTTCCTAGGAGGCCGGTTATGACCAGTCCGTCTTGATGACCCGGGATTACGTCCCTCAGATCTTCCTGAGTAAAGAACAGCTTAGGAGGCTCTTCTGTTTGCGATGGCTCCGGCTTGAAGGTCGGTCGTCCCCTGATGGTTAAGACTTCCCGAAGGTATTTCTTCCGCTGATTGGCGGTATCGCCGCCACCTCCGTAACCTCCACTAATGACATTGCAGTCAAACTCTGCTTCCGGGAACTCGTCCTCATTGTCGTGCTTTCTCCGGCCTCCGTCCGGCTTTCTCCTCTGGGAGACCGGGCTTGTACTCCGATCCGTCTGCTTGCGCTTGGCTTTCTGCCCTTGTGTTTTGATAACGTACTGACGTAATTTTCCATCTCGGATAAACTTTTCCACCGCATCTCTAAGGTCCCAGCACTCATCCGTTGTGTGCCCGGGTCCATTGTGGAATTCACAAAACCGTGTGCGGTCCAACTTTCCCTTATTATAAAGTGGTCGGGGTCGCTCCACCTTCCTCATCTCGGTCAGGGCTACCTCTCTCCATAACTGTGAACGAGGGACATTTATTGGAGTATATCTCTCATACTTCCCCTCATACCTTTGTCCTCGTGTTTTCTGGTCCGAGTTACGGGGTCGGTCTCTTGATGCCCGGTCCTTCCCTTTCGGAGGTGGGCTTTTCTGTCTCTCTTTTCCCGGCGCGTTGGCTATCTGCATCTGTTCTATGTCCAGATACTTTTTGGCTCGTTTATGGAATTCTTCCAGCGTCTTGATCTCGCCAGATATGACCGATCTCCCCATTCTGGATTCGCTATCTAAGCCCGAGATGAGCAAGTGTACGTGGACGCTTTCCGTTAATCCCTGGATTTGTAATGCGGCAGCCTTGAAACGATCCAAATACTTCTGAAGGGTTTCACCGGGTTGCTGCTTGATTCTGTCCAGCGTGTAGACCGACCTGGGTTGCTTTTTGCTTGTCACGAAATTCAGCAGGAACTTCTCGCTCAGGTTGTTGAAGTCGGTAATGGACTTGGGAGATAGAGTCCGGAACCAAATTTGGGCGGCTCCTCGTAACGTTGAGGTGAACAGCCTGGAAATGATTGGCCCCTTGAATCCTCGGACCAGCATCTCAGTGTCGAAAGTGTTCAAGTGTGTCTGGGGATCCTGACTTCCGTCGTACTTAGGGAGGTCAGATGTATTAAATTTCCTTGGGTACTCAGCTTCTGTAATTTCATCTGAGAACGGGCTGTTGTTTTGTCCTCCCTCCCCATACCACGTCTTGTACCTGTCGGAGTCTTGCGGAATTCCCTGATTGTCCGAGGTACGGCTGTCCTTCCTATGTGCCCGGGCTTGATCCTCCTGACTTGCGTCCCGGTGATTATTTTGCTGAGAATTTTTTGTTGAAGCTATTCGGCCTTGCCCGGGATGATCCTCCTGTAGGGGATCAATAGTTTGGTGATTGGTTTCTTCGTCCTCATTCTGCTGACTGTCCCGGCGTTCCTCCTGAAGAGGGTCTTGTAAGTGTTTAAGAATTTGATTCATCACCTCGGTCATATGGTCAATCTTCTGGTTCTGAAGATTGTCGCGTTCTTCCACATTCTCGATCCGTTTCATCATTGATTCAGCAATGTTATGTAGGAGCCGTATGTCTGGGCTTCCAATCTGAAACTTTGAGGGACCAGCGTGGTTAGTATTTTCCAGCGTTTGGCCTGCTCGTCCATCCAGGTTCGAGTCCGGGGACTCCTCCATTTGTTCCTGATTAACGCCTTGAACGTTCTGCTGTTGGGTCTCGCTAAAATTTTGTTCCTGACCTTGCTCGTGTGCATGCGGGTGGCTTTTGCTTCTGGTATTAGCCATCACGGGTCACGGGAATAGGACTTTACAGTCCCCACAGACGGCGCCAATGATCCGGTGTAGATCACAAGTTGGGTTGGACTTGGCCCGGGGTGAAATCCCGGGGTCCTACGTACCACAGTGTGGATCAAAGTCCACGTAGTTCGAGGGTATACGACAGGCTAACGATAGCCAGAGGGGGTGGTGTGTGTGCTCTGTGTGAATAGAAAAGCTAGGATTTCAGAAGTGTGTACCTTGTAAGGGGTTTACCCTATTTATAGGCGTACCTGTGCCTTATCTTAATCAGTTGGATTCATCCTTTATTTTAGGGATATCAAGATATGCGTTTTTGATAGATATTCTTGATACATAGGCGGTTATCATAACGATAGATATTTTGATAAAACCACTCCTATTTTCAAGGAAGCGGTTATGAGCATAACTGAAGTCATTTTGACTAGGCTCTTTAGTTATTGGGCTGGGCCCATTTATGAGATATCCGTAACAAGAAATTTAATTGGCGACAAAGATTTGATAAATCTTAGCACATAAACGATTTAGAAATTTGGCACACACAGCGTATTCTAACATTGGTTCTTATTAATTAAATTTTCAATAGATAATTATAATATATATGTATTATCAAATAAGATTCATGTTATTTAGAGTCATTTTTCATATAAACTTGATTTTCAATATAATCATCTAAATAAGTTTTCAAAAGTCAAATTAAAAAAAAAACACTCATGTCACCCACAATATAAACATAAATCACATTATATAATTTGATTTTTATCTAATCTTAAATTTATAAAAATTAGATCAAATAAAAGTCACTTTTACTATTGTGATACCAAACACATATGTTGGTTATTATGTTTATATTTAAATGAATACGATATTTACATATGTAAAATAATTTATTTACATATTCATTTTAAAAAGTTTGTCATATTTTAGAGAGAGAACAATTTCAAGGTAAAATGGTATTTCCCTGATATAAGACAGAGTTAACTTTATTTTTTGAGAGATTAAAGAAGTTAAATAAGTTACTTAATCATATCATATTTTGTGTATTCTTATATTATATATTAGTTTATTAATCCCACTAATTAATTTGACAAAAAATATAAATATAAATGTTTTAAAAAAATTTAAGTAGCTTTCTTACTTTCTTAAAAAAAAAAAAATTATCCAATATTTAAATTTAAGAACGGAGTAATAAAGAATCATATGGGAATATACCTATAGAAAATAGTTGAACACCCGTGCACGGAAAAGAGAGGGAAGACGAGAGAGATTTTGGTGGGAAAAATGTATAAAACTTGAATCGAAAACGAAGAAGAACGGCGATAAAACAGCGCCCTTTACCTATTTTCATCTCCGAAATTGGGGTATTAATCAATCTATGTTCGCTCTCTTCTTTTTCATCCCCAACTCCTTATCTTACCCTCATTGTTTTCCCCTTCTTTCTTCTCCCTTGCGAATTTTCATCTATTCAATGCTATCGTCCCATTTATTCAAAATTTTGAATGTTCATTTCTAGGTTGTGATAGAATTTGTCTAGATTCAGGTAATCAGAGTATAAGGAAGACATTGAGGATCTAATTTTCAATTTCAGGTAATTTTTGCTCGTCGATTTGGGAATTTGAATTAATTAGCAATATTTTCGAAAAAAATCGGTTATCTTCAGACATAAGTTTTTGTGTTAGTCTGAAGCTAACCACGGCGTTTAGCAATCGGGTTCTGGGTTTTTTAAATAGTATTCGGGTAAAATGGCCGGAGAAAGTGGCAGTGTTGGCGCAGGGGATGACTCGGTAACATCGTCTCCGAAGAGTAAAGTTAAGGTTTTTTGCAGCCATGGCGGTAAGATTCTTCCGAGAACCGGCGACGGCATGCTGAAGTACGTCGGCGGCGAGTCACGTGTCATCGGGGTGCCTCGTGACATCACTTTCTCAGGTATTCATGGTTGTTCCCTGTTCGTTTTCCTCGAAAAGTTGCTCGTGAGAAATCATAATCGCCTTTGTCCCCAATTGATTTTCATCACATAAGCTCTATGATCAACGGTCGAAACATTCAAATTTTGTTTAAAAAAAGTTAATTTATCATTATTAAGAAAATGGAGATTTGTATGCCCCATTTTAGCTTTAGAATTGATCTCCCAACTAGTTGTCGTTGTTATTATCATTATTAGTTTTAATTTAATGATAAAGGGTTTTATTTAAACTGTTATAACCGATAGCATCAGCCATTATTTGCTCCAAGGTAAGTGCTCGACGTTGCTGAAAGTTTGTTTCGCTTTTATCTTCAACATTTATAATTCAAGGGACACTTTTAATCTTTAAAAGTCAGTTTAATTTTATTAGTATTTATTAGTACTCATACACGATTATGATCTGAACTAAAATGCTTTAAACCTCATGGAGGAACACCATAATTATACTGAAATATGTTGGCTAATTGGGCATCATATGGTACTTGCAATACTTGAACATCATCACTATTTCTGAGATTGAAGAAACCTAAACTTATTAGGATGTAATTGCTTGTGTTGTCTCTCAACATTTCAGACTTTATGAAGAAAGTTACCCCTCTAACTGGCAGGGACATGATCTTCAAGTACCAGCTTGTTCCTGAAGATCTAGATACTTTGGTAACAGTGAGATCAGATGCAGATCTCCAACACATGTTTGATGAGCATGATCGCCCCGGAAATGGAGCTCCAATGCTTCGAGCTTTCCTGTTTCCCTCTAAACCAATTGCATTAGAGAACCAATCATTTGTTTCTGAACCACACATGTCAGAGCAACGTTACTTCGATGCCATCAATGGCATCATCCACATCAGCCCCAGAGGAAGACCTGTTAGAGTTGTCTCCTCAGCTTGTTCTTCCCCAAAAAATTCCAATTCCCCAGATGGTCAGTCTGTGGGTGTAACTACTGACTCATCATTCTCTATCAGCAATCCGAGGTCATCGATGCACAGGGTGCGTAGTTCTCCAAGCTTCAGCAGCCTCACTACCTTTCAAGGTAGCCTCAATAGTCCAAAGTATCAACACAGTTGTTATCACCATCATCATCCTCATGGCCATCCCTTTGTTAGACTGTCACCAGATCCACCAGCAGGGTTTGGGTTTGGAAGGCCTCAACCTGTTTTGTCATTGCCTAGGCAAGATAGTGGTAGGGGTAGTGGCTTCAACATGTATTACTCACCGACCAGAAGCAACAGTAACAAAGGGAGTTCAGGTTTGCCTTCACCTACTGGACATCATAGGTTTGATAGATCCAATAGTTCTCCTCGTGGTCCAAATCCAAATCCTATATGGGAATAGTGAAATCTTAAGTTTCTATAGGAAATTGGTCTATAGTTCTATTTTGTATAGTTCTTTAGGTAAATCTTTTTTATAGCGTGGATTTTCATTGATTGATTTTGTATTTATTTTGAATTTTTGATGAGGTTTTCAAAATTTAAGCTAATCCTTCTGTCATGAACCACTGCAATCAGTATGGTTTTTAAAAGTATTGTAGTGTGTAAAATGAAGAGATTGTGATGTGTTTCTCTTGTGTTTTATCCATCACATCTATATATTTGAACTTCAAATTGTCAGTAAATTCTTGCCGGAGTATTTATATATTTTAAATTTGTTAATTAAAATAAAAGGGAAATAGAAAAACAAAAAAGGACAGTTATTTTTTCAACTTAAGGCTGTTGTCAGGCAAAATTTTTGTTGGGTTTTAATATCGCTCTAAAATTGTTAATAGTGGGGTAATGTTGTCTTGACCACTAAAATGGCACAAGTGTGGCCACTTTATTATCCAGATCACTTCCTCCCACCCTCTTCTTTTTTTAGAGGGGTCCTTGGTCACCAAGCTCATTTTTCTCCCCCCAACTTGCCTTTCACTCCATGTTACAACGCAGATTAGATCTGAGTCCACTTGAATTGTTCTATCAAGAACATCGTCATCGAGACTATCTTCTCCTTCAAATCGTGGAGTTCTACCTCTGTGGGAGAAAAATGGTTGTATTTATATTTCGAGGGAAATGTTTTTTTAGATTTACACAGGTAGGCATTTTTTCTCTCTTTAGAACTTGTCTATGTCACTATTGTGCAAATTGATAAAAACTAGTAATATGAATAATGGATGATTTGTATGTAATAATTATAATTTCTTGTAGTGAAAATTGTAGTCATATATTTTTGTTCTTTAAACCAGAACTGAGAGCCGAAGATACCCGATAAGAATTCACAGTTTTGACATTAATGGAATTGTGTTCTTCAATAGCCTTTCAGAGGGGTCCATCCAAGTAGTGGAATTTATGTTGTCATTACAGCTTTGAAGGGTTCAAGTAGTAGAAAATATGTTGTCCTTGCAGTTTTGAGGGGTCCGAGTAGTAGAATATATGTTTTCATTGCAGCTCCATGTTTCTTTGGTTTATTGTTGTTGTATCTTTGCTTTAGAAAAGCTCATGACGACATTGAATTTAAAAATCTTCCTAACAAACTTATTTTTTTGTGACAATTTCTGAATTTAAAATTCTTGCTGACACTCTTATTTTTTCGTGTCAACTTTTGAAACAAAATTATACCTTAATACTAAAAAAGAATAAAACAAAACAGGTATATGAAAACAATGATGGCATAAGTTGATAAGGATAAATTATGCCACACCTAGTTAATGACTGCATTGGGAAGTATTGCTACTTTCATGCCAGCCAATGAAGGAAAGCAATAAGAACGTGGTATTCTAAGAATCTGACTTGGAATTTCATGAAACTCAATTTAATGGTAGGTGGTGTGGCTTTCTTAGACACAGATTGGAACAGGGTCATGTTAAAAGTTGATGGAACTCCAAAGGGTCATATCAAAAGTTGATGGAACTCCAACTTCCCGGGGTTTGTGAATAAGTATTGTCTGATAATGAGCAAGGAATGTCCGTCTTTCTGCTAAATAAGATGTATTGAATTCATAATTAGATACTTGTTATGAATATCAGCTAAGTGTTGTAAGTAAATTGCTCCCGGTTGTTCAATCATTTAATAACCAGAGTCATTAACCAAGTATTTATACAGACGGAACACTATATCTTGTAGGGTGGAGAGACAAGGGTTTGTTGATTGCCACTTGTTATCAAAAGGAGATCACCACTTGTTCTACGGTTGGTTGATTGCTACTTGAAACATTTGTTTATATTCATTAGATTTAGTTTATGAATGAATTTATAAGTTCACATGCATTTTAACAATGATAATAACAAAATAAATTAGGTAAATTATTTTTAAAAAAATGATAGATAAAATTGAAAAAAAATATTTATGATCAAAATCTATCTTCAAACTAAATCCTATATTTAAGATAGAGGATCAACAATATGTGAACTTTACCTAAGTTTGATCCCTTTTAAAATGTAGTGTTCACTCATTCACTCTGCTGAGACCATCAGTTTGTTGTTTGGAATGTGTCTTTTTAGGTAGAGGATTGGTGACAATGAGAGACTAAATTTAACTATTTTGATGTAATTTCGATTGAATGATTAAAGCACCTAATATTTAATTAGAGCAACAAACGTATAATATATCCAAAGTAATTGCCATTTACCTAATGTTTAATTAAAGTACCAAACGTATAATCTAGAAAAAGTAATTGTCATTTACCTCCAAGTAAATCGTACCAAAATTAGGTGATCTCAATTTAGCAATTAAATATTACAAATAGAGGGAGAAGAATCACCTCTCATCAAAGCAAAATGAGACAGCACCACAAATTAACCCGGGGCAGTATTTATTCAAAAACATTATAAAACTGCATCTTGAGCTGATATATTCTCCCATGATGACTGATGTAACACCTAACTTCCATTCCATTTCATATTTACTACTTTTCAAGTCTGAAAATGTGTCTCCCAAAAATGCCGTTCACATATTTATGATTTTAGATGATTCCCCCAACTACACAGGCTTTAATGACCATCTATAAAATCCCTGTGTAACTGTAATTAGAACATTCATCCACTCCTCATTGACAAAAAATCCCTACTAATAAATATTTTTTTGAAAAAAAACTAATACCATTTATCATTGAAAAAAAGGAGCATCAGGAAATCTCTCAAAACCATCTAAGAGTCGGTGAAGTCTGCATCAATAACATCCCCCTCAGGTCCCTTGCTTTTCGGTTCTGTAGGGCCAGACTCACCGCCAGGGGGTGAAGGACCAGCTCCTCCGGCAGCTCCTGGCTGGTTGTACAAGGACTGACCAAGCTGCATAACTTCTTGATTAAGGGCAGCCATGGCATCCTTCATCGCTTGGGTTGAACCGCCTGAAATTGCATCTTTAAGCTCCCCAAGTTTAGCTTCCACCTTCTCTTTCACGGCACCAGGAACCTTATCTGCCAGCTCCTTCAACTGCTTCTCAGTCTGGTAGACCACAGAATCTGCCTGGTTCTTTGTGTCAATAGCATCCCTCTTTTCTTTGTCCTCCTTTGAAAACCTCTCTGCCTCCTTCACCATTCTATCTACCTGCAATTCATTTACAAGACCATTGTGAGAATCCTTTAAGCTCTGTATTAAACATTCAATTAAAGCTTGTTAAGTGAAAATCCATCATTGTGATTTTCAGCTACCTCATCATTAGGCAAGGTGCTAGCACCAGTAATGGTAATATCTTGTTTCTTCCCGGTACCCTTGTCCACAGCAGTGACTGAGAGAATGCCATTGGCATCAATGTCGAATTTCACCTCAATCTGAGGAACCCCACGAGGAGCAGGAGGGATACCATCCAACCGGAAGCTACCAAGAGATTTGTTGTCCCTAACAAATTCTCTCTCACCCTGCAGGACATTGATCTCTACACTTGTTTGTCCATCAGCAGCTGTTGAGAAGACCTCTGACTTTGAGGTAGGAAGGGTAGTGTTTCGAGGTATAATTTTTGTCATGACACCACCAAGAGTTTCCAGACCCAAGGACAATGGACTAACATCCAATAGCACAATGTCACTGACATCTCCAGCCAACACACCAGCCTACAATAAATCCAAAGGTTTGTAACACGTTAGTCAATAAATATAATGTACTGTGTCAACAAAGCACTCGATTCAGACTTTGGTTCTCAAGGGAGAGTAACATTAGCCAGTAAATGAAACGCACAATTCAAATGCATGTTTCAGCTCGCCCATTTCCAGGCACCATGCTGAATTTGTCAAGAATAAAACAGACAATCACAGATACTCAATGAAAAGATTGCTAACACATCAGTCAATGAATATAACGTACTATCAACAGAGCACCCAATTCTGACCAAGTGTTCTGGAGGGATAGTAATGTTAGCAAATAAGTGTGACACAATTCAATTTCAACTTTAAGCTGGCTTATTTCCAGGCATCATATTTAACTAGTTACGCATAAAGCAGACAACCACAGACACTTTGAAAAGATTGCTAACATAATCTTTTAGAAAACAAAGCCTTTTTTTTTATAAAAAAAAAGGTGAATTGAAGTAGCTAAAACTCACCTGAACTGCAGCTCCAAGAGCAACCACTTCATCAGGGTTGACCGTGACATTTGGGTCCTTGCCAGTCATCTTCTTTACAAGTTCTTGAACAGCAGGTATACGTGTTGAACCCCCCACCAATATCACCTCATCAATATCACTAAATGAGAGTTTTGCATCCCTCAATGAATTTTCAACTGGTCTCCTGAGCCTGAAAGACAATTAATTCAAGAATTACACCTGATAGGTTTCTGTAGTCTTGAGGAAAGCCTCAATGAGCCCAAAATTTTATCAGCTCAAAATTCAAAAACCAATTACATTCATTTCCAACTAAAAAAACCCCAACTTTTTTTTTTTGGGTGTTAAAAAGAAAAATGAATTCCACTGTTCATTACCTGTCAAGAAGATCTGAACATAATTCCTCAAATTTAGCCCTTGTAATGGTGGTCTCAATATGCTTAGGTCCATCAGCAGTGGCGGTTATGAATGGCAAACTGAAAATACACAACCACCGTCATTAGGATAAAACATTGCAAGAATATATACAATACTACTGACGGCCACATGATACTGAGGTAAAGAATCCATACCTGATGTTTGTTTGAGTCAATGATGACAGCTCCATTTTTGCTTTCTCAGCTGTCTCAGTGAGACGCTGAAGAGCTTGTTTGTCCTTCAAAAGATCTATGCCTTCGTCTCTCTTGAAGTTTGAAGCCAGCCAATCAACAACTCTCTACAATCAAGATATAACAATAGTAGAACATTAGTTAAGACATCCAAAGAACAGTCACGCCCTACTTATGATGGAGAAACAAGAAAGGAATCCTACCTTATCAAAGTCATCACCACCCAAATGTGTATCTCCAGAGGTAGAAAGCACCTCAAACACTCCATCACCGACCTCAAGTACTAATATGAAGGCACAAGATACACATGATAAGTCCATATGAAAAATGCACAAGAGTGTATGTATGTATATACAAGAAGTAATCTTTCAACATGAGGAAAGGTATGTGGACACGCTCGTGATACCTGAGACATCGAAAGTACCACCTCCAAGGTCAAATACCAAGATTGTTTCATTGTTCTTCTTTTCGAAACCATAGGCCAAAGAAGCTGCAGTCGGCTCATTGATGATACGAAGAACTTCTAATCCAGCAATGCGACCGGCATCCTTTGTTGCAGTCCTTTGGGAATCATTGAAGTATGCAGGCACTGTAACTACAGCTTTAGTCACTTTATCATTCAAAAACTTAGAAGCATCATCCACAAGCTTCCTCAAAACCTATACCAGAAGCAAAGAGATTATTATGAACACAGTCTAAGCACAACCATCAAAGTATCGAGTGCAAACCACCATGAGATAAAATTAACAGACCAGGCTGTTTAATCCCCATAGGAAAGTTCGACAGCACAGTATAACTAATCAAAAACTTTATAAATTCAACCATTTCAGAAGTGGAACTGTCACGCATACAGAACAAGCCAGAAGCTCCATCATACGATAAGGTTTATACCTGAGCAGAGATTTCTTCAGCAGCGAACTGCTTTCCAATAGCGGGGCACTCAAGTTTCACATTTCCGTTGTCATCCCTCATAACCCTGTATGAAACTTGCTTTGACTCTTCGTCCACTTCGGACATCTTCCTACCGATGAACCTCTTCACTGAGAAGAAAGTGTTCTCAGGGTTTACCACAGCCTGGCGTTTCGCAATCTGACCCACAAGCCTGTCTCCATTCTTGGTATAAGCCACCACAGACGGCGTCGTTCTCTGACCCTCAGCGTTGGTTATAATTGTGGGCTTTCCACCTTCCATGGCAGCCACAGCTGAGTTAGTCGTCCCCAGATCAATACCCACCACTTTCTCATTCACAACTCTTACTGGTCCCACTCTATACCCCCTCCTAGTATTGCTCTTTAGCTTCAGAAATGCAGAACGAGGAAACTCTAAGTGAGATGAACTACCTACCCTCTGCCCCAAAAATACAGTTCTGGAATGAGAAGAATTTGGCTTCTTCAGTGAACCAGCAAATGATGGAGTACCGAGACCGTGTATTTGGGCACTAGAACAAGCCATAGTGACTAAATTCAAGTAATATTTGAACGAATTTCAGGAACCTAATAGTTCAATATCCAACAGGCCGGGTAACAAATTGGGACCAGCGGCGAAGAGTTGCAGCGAGAAAGAGAGGGGATAAGAGAGGACGGAAAAACCCTAATCCGAGAAGAAGGAGAAGAAACGAAGATAGGAAAGAAGATAGGACTCGAAAGGTGGTTTTATGCGGTGCCACGTGGAAGGTTCCAGAATGATCTTCGAGATACCGTTAGATTATTGGAGGGCATAATATGTCTTGATTTGTGGCCGTTGGATTGCAACATGTGGGTGGGGGCTGGTGAAAAAATCGATGCAGCCGAACGAATGTGTCCACTAGGAAATGGGAAATTGTAATATACTCACTTTTGTGACGACACAAGATTTTTAGCGGATTAGGTGGAGTTGTTAACGTTGTTTTATTTCCAAATACTTCTTGTAATTTTACTATTTTAGTAATTACTAACTACTAATTGATAATTGAAATGAAATTCAGCCAGAAAAAAAAATAATTGAAATGAAATATTGATGAAGTTCATTGGAATTTAATACTCCCTACTTTTGGCATTTTTATATGGTTTCCGTACAATAGAAAATACTTCCGAATAAATCACATAAAATTATTTTTTAAAAGTAATAAATGTGTAAGAAATATGATTTTTTTTTCCTCATATATACTTATTTATAAATATGATACATGTGAGATAGAATTTGAAAAAAAAAAGATGACAAAAAATGAACACGAAAAAGATATAAGAGAGATATGTAATTAATAAAGAGTTAAAAACTTAATTTGAAAAAAAAAATACATTAAATTTTTAGACAAGGCCAATTTGTTGTTTATACTTTATATGTAGAAGCAACTCTATGTGAGATAATATCTTTATAAATGGAACCAAAAGGACTAAATTTATGAAGTTATTATGAAAATGCTAAAATTTGATATGAATTGTCTAAAATTGTAGTAAAAAATGAATAAAAATTATCTCATAAAATTTTACCCATCATGTTCTGTGTATAAGTAGAAGAGAGATTTTTTTTTTTTGGATATTTACGAGTCACATACTCACATCGTTTATTTTTTTAATATAAATGTACTATTTTAATTGTGTAGATTGTTATTGTTATTTTCGTGTATATATACTAAATATGGGGAAGTTGAATTTTTTTTTTTAAAATTTTAAGTCATAATTAACTTAAATTTAAAATTTGGCTAAGATATATTTTTAATCCTTTAAGTTTAGACAATATTCTATTTTAATCCTTCAAATTCTAAAAAGTATAGTTTTAGTTCTTTTAAATTAACACCGTTAACTTTTCTAGCTGAAAATGATGAGTTAGCAAATTTAAAATGCTGGAATATCCAAATTTTAATTTTTTGATATAATTATTTTTATATTTTAATTCTAAAATTAATCTTCTAGAAAGATATATAAGCATTTAAATTTGTTGAGTCATCATTTTAAATTTGCGGACTTAGCATTTCATGTTTTTGAAATTAACAATGTTAGCTTAAAAGAATTAAAAACACACTTTTTAAAGTTAAGAAATTGAGTTAAGGTGCAAAAATATATATAAGCTTTTTCTTATGAGCAAAAATACACATATGTTTTTTGAGGAGCAAAAGTACACATGTGGTTATCATTTTGGAGTAAAAGTCACATCCCACCGTTAAGTCACTGTTCACTGCTGTTATGTTACTGTTCACCTAATTTATTTCTCTCTCATCACGGTGAAGAGTGACTTAATAGTTGAATTTTGTTCCAAAATAGTAACCACACGAATATTTTTGCTCTTTGAAAAAGAATAATATATATATATATATTTTTTTTTTTTTTTTTTTTTTTGTTTCAGGGAAAAAACTCATGTGTATTTTTGCACCTTAACCCTAAAAAATTAAAATAAAACATCATCTAAATTTGAAATACCAAAAATTTAATTTACCTAAGAAAAATTTTGCTTGCTGAAACATGTTAAAAATAACTTATAAGTAGGATGAAAAGAATAAATCTCAATCTTATGGTAAAAAAGAAAAAAACAACAACAACGAAAAACAGAAGAAGAGTGCGCACGGGAGGAAAAGGAGAGAATTGTCTCTTGAAGTTATAAGGTTGTTAATCATAAATTATTTAATTTTATACAAACCTCTAATTCATCAAAAAAGAAAAATCAAGTTGAGAATAATACTACGAGTATTAAACAAAAGATTAAGTATGTACAAGTATGGCTGAATGAGTGACAACTTTTATCAAGTTTGTCCATACAAAGCAAATTCAAGCATCTCCATGGTGAAGCAGGATTGCTGGTAGTAATGTAGCATTGTGTGTAAGCACTTAGATCAACCCCTGACATCAATGTTCATAATGAGCTTTATCTCTCTCTCCTTGAGACTTTCTCAATGGTGTTTCATCTGTTTGCAGGAGATTGTTTACGATCACAAGCCTCTTGGAGATCGGTTCCTTTGGCCGTGACACCGAGAACACGGCCACTGGTGGCGACGAATCAGCCCTCTAAATCATAGGAAGTTTCAGCATGAAAGACCTTAACTTGAGGAGGAGGACCAACAAGATCAGCTTGTTGCAGGTTTTGAATCAGAGTTCATTTCTCGTAAGGTCCTGGATATCCCTTTGCTTGGAGACCAGTTCAATGTTACCCCTCTTAGCTTTCTTACTGCTAGATGCAACCAGAACTTGTGCCAAATCAGACTCCAACCTCGCCATTAGAACCTGTTCATAAGAAGAGATCAAATAAAACTCAGTTACTATCAACAGTGGCTGTTGGATCAAGTAAAATGACATAGATTGTCTCTAAATAAAGTCTCAGGTTCAAGTTTTTATAAGAGGAAAAAAATGTTACATTATATAAAAAGGAGTTTAGTTTTCTCATGCAACATGAGAAAACTAAGATTCTTACATACACATAAAATGGTGGGACCCATATATACATTTATGAATTACCATATATGTGTGTGTGTGTGTCCCACCATTTCATGTGTGTGTGACATGAAAAAACACTTCTCCTACAATATGAGAAGTGTTTTTCCCTTATAAAAAACCCTTAAACTTTATGTCGTAGGAAAATAACATCCCTAACCTTGAAAAATTTACAATAAGCCCCCTAAACTTTCAAGTCTTGCTAGGCAAATAACTTTAAACTATCAATTTTATACCTCTTAAACTTTATTTTTGAATGCATATGCCATATAACCCCCTCGACTTTGAGTTATACGCTTACAACCATAAACCCCTTAAACTTTAAAACATTTGAAGATAAATAATGAACAAAACTAATAATGTGTGAGTTATTGTATAAATGTAGAAGTTTAGGGAAGTTTACCGTAAAGTTTCAAAGGTTAGGGAGGTTATTTACACATGACATAAAGTTTATGGAAGTTGAAAAAAATCACACTAGAACAATTATATCTCTATTTAGGATGTTGTGTTCGAGATAGCGGTGGAAAAAATGAATTATTTTTTATTTGACTTGTGAAAAAATAAGGTAGGGTAAAAGTTAAATTGTGTGATATAATTTATATTTGGATTAACTATGGTAGTATAAATAGCTTTTATGTAATTGAAACTTATTTGGAATGATGATAAAATAAGTGACTTTTGAGATAATTATAAGAGAAAAATTAAAATTAAAATTACAAAAAATTGAAAAATGCTAACTTAGAAAATTTAGCAATGTTAAACACTACAAAAAAACTTCAGATTACCGATGGAATTACCGACAAAAAAAATTCCGTCGAAAATTACCTATGGAATTCTGTGGGTAAAAATTACCTACAGAATTATGTCGATGACTGACATTATCGACGAAATTCCTTGAGTAATTTCCGTCGGTAAATAAAATTTCCGATGGAAAATTTCCGTCACAAAAAATAATGTAGTTGATTTAGGCACAACATTTTTTGTGACAGAAATTTTATTTATCGATGGAAAGTGGGTAATTCCTGATGGAATTTTTTCTGTCGGTAATTCCATGGGTAATCCGAAGTTTTTTTTTTAGTGAAAATACAATTTGATCAAATAATACTACATAAGTGTGTTTGAGAAATTAATAAATCTGAATAAGTTATTTTATTATATCAAGTATAGCGTATCATTGGATTATATATCAAAAATATAAGTTAGAAAAAATAGTTTGGAGAAAAAATAAAAAATATAAATATTTTAAAATAATTTAATTAGCTTTATCAATATCTTTAAAAAATCAACTCTATCTTATATTTAGGATTAAAAGGAGTATAATTTAGTAATGTATATAAATATTTTTCCATTCTCTCAAAGACATGCCACCCTTTCTTTTACCCCTTCTCTCTCCCTCTCTCAATTGTCACACTCATGGCTCCCTTTTTTCAGCTGGAAGCCTATGAACCATGATAAGTTCTTTTTCCCTCAAAGCTAAAAGCTAAAAAAATTTGACGTGTGAAAATAAGTCACCTTTAACCTGAAAGTTAAATGAAGTAAAAGCTAAACCAAACACAAGGTAAAAAAAAAAAAAAAAAAAAACTCATTAGTTGTAAACCCCACTTTTGACCCTCAAATTGAGCTTTTTGGGGCTGAAAAACCATCCCAAACACACACATGCTCAAATATAATAAATGACTTCTTTATGATATAATAACACAAAAAAAGTGCCAAATGAGTTTGCCTCTAGTATCACTCTCACATGAGATCAAACAAGATATTATTGAACTGAAAAAAACATTAGCAAAAACGAGTTCTTGAAGCCTATGACCAAGATCTAAAACATGAGTATCAAAGGTGGATTAGCAATGCCAACTAGTTAGGAAAGTGCATGAGGAGATTTATAGTTGTATAGCATAAACATGATGAACCATGAACACACTAAATTATCAGTTGAGATTATGATAAATAGAAAATGAATTTGCTGCAATCAAGTGTGAGTTTTTTTTTTGGTCAAAATCAAGTGTGAGTTGACTGACATCAATTCTATTAGCTTAGGCAAGCCGAGTCCACATTACCTCCTTTTCTTTATATCCTTCTTACATCCTTTTCTCTTGCTTTTCCTCGAGAAACTCATACTTTTTTTTTTTGACTGAATCAGAAACTGCATGAGGAAAAGCAAGAGAAAAGGATGTAAGAAGGATTTAAAGAAAAGGAGATAATATGGATTCAGGCAAGCCAGACTTGTTTTCTATTTTAAGCCCAGCCTACAAAACACCTACAAACTTGCAACCTTTTGCTGCCATTCCTTTTACAGTCAACAATTGGTGCTTAGCTTAGCTAGCTCCTTGCTCGTTAATATATTGATTTGAAAACTAATTTGTCAAGCTTACAAATTGATATATAATATTATGTTATATAGAAGTATTTTAGAGAGATTGTAACATCCCAAATTTTGGACTTTGGGGATCAAGAATTAATTATGGAAAATTTGGCTTTAAGGAATTTTAAAAATTAAGAATTGGAAATTTAAGGCATATTTTCCATAAATTAATTGGAGAAAAGAATAAATTCAAAGAATCTGTGAGAGTGATAATTATAGGCCTAAATATTATAAGATTAATATTTTATGGCCTAGAAGAAGTAATTTGGGGAAGGAAAAATCCCTATATTAATTAAGGGTTATTTCCATGATTATTGCAATTAAGTTTAATTTATAAATAAAATAGTATTATAAAAGAGAGGAATGAAAAACGAAGGAATGGGCCAACATGTAATAATGCCAAACCATTTCTCCCTTCGGCCCATATGAATAAAACAGCCCAAGACATGTAAAAAATATCAGCAAACAAAAGAATGCTGAACAGTGAACACATATCAGCAACACGTGAGAAGCATGCTGTTATCAATGAATCATGTTGTTCTATCCAGTTCCGTCGAAGGCAGAAGCGGTTTGTTTTTTGGACCACCAGAACCATTCCTTCGGCCCATATAAATGAACATAACCAGCCCAACTTATATTCACCGAAAACCATGAACCAGCCAAGGAGAGTTGACATAGATGGTAAGGGATTCAACAATGATCCTTGGGTCGTGGTTTCGATTCCCTCTACCGTTGTTGGGACTTTTTTGGTAGACGATCTCGTAAGTTCTTATACTCGAACCCTCCAAAACTTTTTTATATAAAAAAAAAAAAAAGACCATGAACCAAATCACACCAACTAAATCAGGTCCAGCGTTCTTTTCGGATAAGCAAACAGATCACGCAATTAATAAGGAAGTCAGAAGGATCAGAAGGAGCCATGCCTCTCGAGCACCGTGCAGCTGATATCCTTGAGTTTTTGCATCGGACTGGACCATCGTCTATCTATTTAATCACCACTCTATGCCTTATTATCATTCATGCTGTCTCACCCAAAACTGAGCCTAAGTTCGAGCGAATCGAGAGAGAGAAGAAGGAGAGTTAGAAAGAGGGAGAGAGGAAGCTAAACTCATTGTTCTCTGTTTTTGTATCGGCAAAGCAGAGGAGAAAACAGTGAGCTGCTTCGGTCACTGAAGTTAAGAGCTGAAGGCTTTCATCGTGAGAGGCAGAGAAAACGCAGGAAGAGAGAGTTTGAAGAGAGATTGAAACGTCATCTTCCCCTGTATCATTGTCGGCTAACAGAGCTGAAAAACCATTCTCTGGAATCCTGAAGGTAAGCCTCTTCCCTCTAGCTCCCAACGTTGGTTCCTGCATGTCTTTGTTAGTACTGTTGTTGTAGCCGAAACTAGATGCTCAGTTCTGTTGGGTTTAATTTCGGATTACCTAAAGAAAAGACAAGAGTGTGTCTGTGTGTTTGATGCCTCATGTAAGAGGGTGTGTGTGTGTGTGTGTGTATAATGAAGTTTATGTCATGCGAAGAGGAGGGGGAGTTTTAAAAGCCAAACTGATATATGCATGTTTCACGCGAGATTTTAATTGTTGGTGTCTGTATGTATAAGTATATTAATATAATATGGAAGGAAGGAAGTTATCTGTGATGCATATACGTGTGGCTTTGGGTTTCTTAAACTATGACTTCAAGAAAACTAATGCATGAATATATAACGTTGTGTATGCATGTGTTTCTCTGCTTTTATTGGTCAAAACAGAGCTCAGCTACAGGGATTTTAACGCCTTGCGACAGTGAACCGTAGAGAAATAGTGATTTGCTGTAGCACTGAATTTCTCTCGGACACCAATTTTTTTTAGATGGGTCAAACAAATAGTAAACGACATTATTTGATCTTGAAATTTTCTGGGCATTTAGTAGACATGCTCAACTTTAAAATAGGTTGTGGTTCATCTCAATCCGATGTCTATAGCTCAAGTTATGATTTTTGAACGATGGGTCAAAATCTGAAAATGTTTGGGTATTATTCTAGAGGCGTAAAATGACGTTGACTTTTTGACTAAGTCAATGAATTTATAAAATTATGAAAATTTCCATAATAAAGAGGACACATAGAGCTTTAATTCGATAGGTAATTTCTTAAATTTTGATGAGTATACAAAGAGTTATGAACCTCGGAAGTTAGGGTACAATTTTGGAATTGATTCTGAACAGTGGTAATGCTTTTGAGATCTGGGAATGTATGGCATATGATAAAAAGTTGAAACCAATTTTCATAGAAACTAGATTTAATAAAGAGTTCATAGAATTTGGAATTACCTAAATCCGATGTCTAGAACTCCAAATATGGATTTTTGAAATTTAGCTATGAAAACTGGAAAGTTTCTAATCTCAGATTAGACAGTATTTATACTTTCGAAATTTTGGAGTTTTTATCAACTATGAATTAACTTGGTGACTTTAATTTATGAAAATAGGCTTATCAAGGAATAAATAAAAATTGGAATCACTCCATTCGAAGTTATATTGACTCAGTAATGAATTTCTCAAACACTCGTGGAAATTTAAGGTCAGATTTTGATAAGTCTTAAAGATAGTCACTAAGTTGTAAAAAAATAGCTGAGTTGGCTAATATTGGGAACATTACTGAGAATTTGGGGATAATTATGATAACAACAAATATTGTTGTTAATATTGAGAAGGAGTGATAATAATACATAAAATAATTATTATTATCACTAGGGGAAATTTTTAAGGGATTAATAATCAATATTAATCCTTTAAATTAATTCGCGTAATTAGTTTCTCTGCGATTTGAGTAAGTGTCTAATGATGATGATAAACGTTTCTAGGCAGACTCAAACACTTCTTTTGATCCCAGCGTCTTCAGACATGGAACTTAAGGACTCAAGGTTGAGGTGGGTAACTCTAATCTCATAATCATGTGTGTAAGTGTTAATGCATTTATTTGTTGATCATGTATGCTGGTTGATTTACTTGTGATGTATGTTTTTCCTAGCCATGGATTTGAGGCTGTGGTCTCATGGGGCTGCATGTCCTAGACAAGGGTTGCGGTCCTTAGCCGTTAACTGCGGTTACGGTTATTTGTACTTGTAAATGTTTTCATGCTTTTAACATGTGCTAAACTGTCATTTATGCTTTCATATATGTGCATGAAATTAACTGTTACCCTGAGGTCTATTCATTTGGACTCCAGACTCCCTGAAAGATACAGGTAGAGGTTTGGGATCGAAAGGCAAGAAGCAGTTGTAAGGGATACAACAGTTGGAAACATTTTGGAAAATTAAGATTAATTAGTCTGTATTTAACGTTTTTCATTCGCTTGTTTTGGGGATTACTGTATTAACATCCAACAATCAGATGAAAGCGAATCGTGAAAAATTGGTCCATATTTTCAAATCAAGTAATATCAAAAACTTCGATTACGAAATCAAGTCGTCCAAATCACCTTGATTCCTATATTCCGCATTAACTCTGATTAAATAAAGGACCCTAAGGTTGGGCGCCACAGAGATCATATTACATATGCTATAATTAAGTAAAATATTCAACTTTATTAATTTTCTCAAATTAGAGATGTGTGTGTGTGGGTCTTACAATAAAGATTGAAAGATTGGAGGGAGTATTCACACAGGATAAGGGTTGAATGTCATGCATGTTTAGTTCAAAAGAAAAAAGGGCACGAGAAGGACTATATATAGGAACGAATTATGGGGTTGTGTTGGTAAAAAAAAATTATGGGGTTAATTTTAGTTTTAAGTATAAGATCAAAATTCGTTAAATCTCGAATATTATATTTGTCATTATTTCTCTAAATATGTCTCAATATAAAATATATTTAAGAAGTTAATCTTGATTCAAAATATAATAGATAATTTTCATATTTGTAAATCTTTTCATAATCTATAATTATTGATACTCTCTCAACAATAATCAATGAGGAGAGGAAATGAAAGAAGATGACTATGATATTTTAGGAAATATATGTCATATTAACTAACTCAATTAACTTCCTTAATCTAATCAAATTAAGTAAATATGTCTTATATTACAACTAGATGAAGTAACATATAATCTAATTAGATGTGTTTATGGGTACGCTGAGTAGTGCATGAACCATGCTCGAAAGATGAACAAGTGGCATTTTGCAGCCAGTTGTCCAGCCCTACCTGATGAAAGCCTGAGTAATTTCAGACAGGGCGGGCTTGCGTGCCCCAAAATCTCCTCAAAATTGAAAAATAATGAAGTATTAAAAAATAATACCGAAAAAATGTATAGTTTGATATGTCAAAACATATTTTATGCCATAGTTCTTTTAATATTTTATTATTTAGATTCAACTCACTGGCCAATAAAACAAATTAATTTAATAGAGATTATTTGCTTATTATTTGATAATAATTTACTTTTCAAAAACTCAATTTACCTACTTCTTAATCAAAATTTAAGTATGAAAAAACTATGCATGTGTGCTATGTAAATACAAAATATGTTTATTTATTAAATTCTAACTGAATGGTAAGTAAATACCTGTTCAATTATATATACATTATATATATATTTTAAAAACAGCTATATACATATTTTGGGTAGGGCCAAATGGGCACGACAACATACCTTGCTTGATGCTAGCCTTGCCCAGTATTTGGCCCGGCCTGAAGATGCCAAAATGATTTATGGGCTTATTTTTTTTAAGTCGGGCCGAGCTAGGCATTTTATATCGGGCTCGAGTGGACATTTGGATCTCATGAACACCTTTAAATCTAATGATATACAAAAGCATTTTGGGAGATTATGTCATATTTGTTACAAATAAGTAATCTCTATCACTTCTTTAATCTATCCAAATTAGTTAACTAAGTTTTATAATTATGGATTAGTTAGAATTTTATACTTGTCACACAGATGCTTCATGAAATTCTTTGGTCCTTCCAAAGCAGCAGCCTCAGAAGATGGTCCAAAAGTTGGGATTCCTGCCTTAACCAAATCATTTACAAGTCCTACGCCCCACTCATCACGACAGAATGGGACTACAGCTGTTCCATCAGAAATATCAAGTGGCATTCCTTGAATTGGAGATTCTTGCGTTGCCTGGGGCACAATCTATGTTTTGATTATGTAATTTATTTAATTGTTTTAATTTCTTTAACAAATTTAACTGTGTCTTATATTAATGATTGGATGCAGTAAATGACACAAGTGAAAAGGCAACACCTATAATGGAAATCTTACATCATAAGTAAAGATCAGAACAAAAAGAAAAAGAGGTCTCAATTATAAAAATGTTCCTCCTTCTGTCCTTAACTCTGTCCTTAACGTAAAACCCATTTGTGGAGTTGATATTAATTGTAAATTAAATGTAAGACCTATTTTATATATTTATCAATTTTTTTTCAAATTGGACCTATTGATATTCACTAAAAAAATATCAAATAAAACAGGAAGGAAAAAAATAAGAAATATGATTAAGATGTTTTAGAAAAAACATGTCATATTAATTAACTTTTTTAATCTAATCAAATTTAAGTAGATATATCTTATATTAAGGATCGGAGTAGTAGTACTTTTAATGGCAATAGGAAGATGACCTGCAAGAGAATTGAAGAGACTGATACAGTAGAATGCAAATGTATTTTTGCTTTCAATCATCACCTATTGACTGATCTAGTGATTCCTATGATGGTAGTTTGTCCCTGAGAATAGAAAATCGGACTTTCGTATGTCCCAGCACATTGTGCATATAATCATAAAAAATGATGCACGACAATAAACTCATTTAATTAATGCAAACTTGAATCAGAACTCAGCCTCTGACCATGACAGGTAAAACAGAAGAAAAGGAAGGATTCCACTGATCACTTTCAAATACACTCCTTGTCAAGTATGTGATACTTTTCAAAATCATAGGGAAGAGATAACTAATTATTGAAGAACATAGACTTGAAAGAAACAAACCTATGGAATGCATAGACAATGAAAATTACAAGTTTGAGTTACTTCAAAGCCTACCAGAATTACTTTTACTGTCAGTGCCAACATTATAGTCTGACGGTTCTGATGCATTAGTAGCACAATTGCAAACACTATGAAATGACTGAAAGCCACTAAAATGGTGTTTATACCGAAAATGATTGCGACTGGTAAAGCTAAAACTCAAGGGCTCAACAAAGAGAACCGACGCTGAAGACTTGTGAAGAATACCACCGGCTTGTCTATTTGTCTGAACCCAAATGGCTTAGACCCTCCATGGAGAGTACGTCCATGAAGATTAAAAGAAGCTGCAACATTGAAGACAGTACAAGACATTCTACTCCCTTTTCCAAAATTGCAAGCTTTTGAATCAACAGATCTATCATATACCCTAGCAAAATAATAAAAGCATAATTTAAATAATTATTATTGTCAAACTTATGAGTTGGCTCTTCGGATTTTACGTTTTTAATTTATAAAATTGTGTCAAGTCATCTTATAACTTATTCTGATTATAAAATTGGTTAAACTTGTGAGTTCTTTAAATTTACCATTTTTAAGTTTTCTTTTACAAAATTGTGTCAAATCAGTCTTGAACTCATGCTATTTTTTTTTTTTTTAATTTGATCATATTCATAGAGTTGGAAACCATGCTTCAAATAATATTGGCCCGCGTCAAGCCGTGGGCTGTGCGTCATGCACTTTTGCAGTCTGGAAAAATGTCAACTCTAACCTGTAGTGGCGGGTTGGAGGGCGAGCCCACTAGCTTGCGTTTTTTCTTAAAAAACTTTCCTTCTATTTTCTTAAGATGGTTGAAAGTCTGAAGCACATATATATGAACCATTAAATTTGCCTTCCTAACATCAATCATTTCAATTATAAAAAGTCATAAATATAATCCACAATTCAAGAGATAAAGTTATCAAATTTGTCAAAGTTTATAAATAAAAAACATTAAATGATCCTCGAGCAATCAAAATATAATAATTTGGTTTAAAGAAAGAGGAAGAAGGTTGAGATTTGTTTCTTTTTAAAATTGGGAGGTATCAAGGATGGAGTATGGCACTCATGAGTTTTGTGATATTATCAAATTCTTCTTTTTTTCTTTTTAAAAGAAGGCTCGTACTTTTAACGACTGGGAAAATCCACCCATAACCAAACCAAAACTCATAAGTTGAGCTAGTATTATCGGCTCTGATAATGTTCAATGACTTTATAAATAAATGTTATAGAAATTTCTTTATTGAGTAGAACAAATATGAATGTTGGTATATTTAATTTTAATTATTGGATTTAAATTAACTTGTTATCATTTTTTTATTTTAATTATTTAATTATATACTATTAATACATATTTATTAATAAAAAATAAGCTCTTATGATTTTACTATTAAGTCTTCGATGTGATTTTACATCACTATTAAGTATTAAACCCGTAAGTTTAACAACCTTGACTCAACGAGACATCATGCACTTTGTGGATACTCATGTATCCAAAATGTTTTAGTGGTAACGCTCATTCAGTTCATTTGACAAACAGCTTAGGGAAATATCAGAAGAATGTACAGTCCTTGAAAGGTGGGTATGATACTACAAGGATCATTATGCTTTTCTCATTACCCCCATTCATTTCACAAATCTCAAGTAGCTGTAAAGCAAGCCAAACGATGTATTTCTCAGTTCAAAACATTTAGAAAGAAAGGAAAATAACATAATTGTTCAAACAAAGTATCTTGATGCGCACTGAGAAGGAAACTTTAGTGTTGTCAGGTGATGAGCTGAACACAGAATCTGCTTATAAGGGAAAAGCACGGGAGGGGTTCCTGCTGCCCGCAATGCTGTGTCTCAATTTTTTTCTACTTCCTAAATTTTTTTTCTTATTGTTTTTGAATCATTGTATTCTATATAAAATTTAATATCTTATAAGAAAAAATGGTGTCTTATTCAATTTTCAACATTTTTTTTTAAAAATCATCCATAAAAATCAACAAAATTTCTTTTTCATTAAAAGTATTAAATCTTTGAAACATTGTAGAAAATTGAAAACATCACTGTTTTTTATACATAAGATATTAAAATATCACTTTTTTATGTAAAATCTAATAATTAAAAAAAAAAATCATTTGAAAAGTGGGGGGATATTGGGGCGCAGCACAAGAGGCAGTAGGGACTTCCCCCACACTGTATAGCTCCCTGATCGGCACTGTGAAAAAATTGATTCTTAGCTTCCATGGAACCAAAACAGATATAAAATCCACATAATCAATGGGTGTTATGAAAATAAGGAAAATGAAAGAGATTGAGATGAGAGAAATAAAGAAAGATAAGGGAAAAAATCTTATTCAGTTGAAGCATACAAGATACAGCCCTTTGGTACATATCCTATCGTTTATAGGTTAAAAGTCCTTAAATCTCCTTACAAGAGTTGCAACAAAAAGTATAAATCTACATAATTGCGGAATATAAATTCTTTAGTTATGTCTATCAATTAGAAAAACTTTTAAGAAGCCATTCATGTTGTAGGTTATAAGATTTAAAGTATAGGATTCTAAAAAGACATTCTTAAAAGATTATGAACATTTAAAAAGATACTTTTTAGAAGATTACGGGGACATCGACCTTTGAATGTCTATAAATAAATATTGTGACTTTTGACATAACAAAATGAAAATGAAAGATCTATAAAAAAAAAATGAGAGAGAGAGAGATCCATGAACAATATGCGAAACTGAGAATGATTAAAAAAAAAAACATGTAAAAGCAACATAATAAAATGGCAATAGATAAATAATTGACTAAAATAGCAATAAAAATATAAAATTAATAGATAATCAACTTAATAAAATGATAACATTTATAAAATATGGAAAATGAATACATAAATAGAAACAAAATATAAAACAACGCAATATAATTACATATTTATGATATTCAATTTTACAAGTAGCGTAAAGAGATGTGGGTTATAACTCATGAGAACCGTAAAGAGCCACATGTTATAACTCATGAGGATTAACTTTGTTGTTCATGTTGAGATTAGTTTAGAGCATAGCTTCTACAATAAAAAATTAATAATACTCCCTCCGGTCCTAATTATAAGACATATTTAACCGATTTTAGAAAAATTAAAGAGAGGAGTTAAATTAGTTAATTTTACTCATTTTCCTAAAATGTCCTTATATACATTTAAAATGAGATAAGTAAAAGTTAATCAACAACTCTGCCACATATCTCTCCGACCAATTTTCCTTTTCACATGCTTTCTAATTGAAATAATGGTCTTGGTATATATATATATGTATATATATATATATATATATATATATATATATATATATATATATATATATGCATACATATAGATCTATCATTCGCGCGCGCATGCACTCACATATAGATACACACACACAAACACAGATATACATACATATGTGTGTGTACACACACACATATATGTACACATACATATATATGTACATATATATATACACAGACACATATATATAGACACACACACACACATGCATACATACATACATACGTATGTTTATAAACATACACATATGTGTGCATATGTGTGTATTGCAACTCATATACATATATATTTACCAAAAATCAAACACATTTGAGATAATAAAATAAGGGTATTTTAGGAAGAAATTGGTAAAAATTAAAAAGTTGTCCTATAATTAGGACCAAAACCAACCCCCAAATGTTGTCTTATAATTAGGACAAGAGGGAGTAACTCATGAATACCATGAAGAATTACGGATTCATAACTTATGAAGATTATAAAGAGTTATGAATTCTACAATGATTAACAATTCTTTTTTTTTTTTTAACCTCATAAGCAGTTGTTGAAAGGTTAGGTAACACTCCAAATTTTAACCAACAAAAACAACATAATAAAATGGCAATAAAAATAAAAAATTAATAGATAATCAACTTAATAAAATGATAACATACAAAATATGGAAAATGAATACATAAATAGAAAACATATATAAAATAATGTAATTTATTGAAGCAAAATAATGTATATAGTTCCAAATCATCAACTTTATATATGAAATTTTGTAATAACCGCTTAAAAAACCTGTTTAACTAAAAATGGGTCAGATAATCACATCATTAAATTAATCTATGCATAATTATATTTATACTTATTCAGTTAATACCCATTAAAGTAATTTCCTTTTTTGAAAAAATATTAAAAATTATCCCCTAATATTGACAATTCCCCTTATTCTACAAAGTTTGATCTATTCAATAACAATTGCGGACTAAAATTATGCAATCTACTAGTATTTCCCATTTATTCAAATTTCTTGGGATATTTTTCCTCTATAGTTCCCAAATTTGATTATTGGGGTTTAAAGATAAGATAATAAAGTAGATTGTATTTGAAATTAGACATTAAATCATAAATTAAATATGATTGAATTTAAAAATAGACAACAAATAATAATCATAAATTATAATCACCTAATAGACATTTTGAGACTATAAAAGCTACGTATATTCACATATAGCCAAAAATATCCAAGCACCTTATATTCCATGATTGTAGGGATCTCTAATCATCTCTTACCACATAGACATATCATAATCTTCATTTATTAGGTTATTGGTGTAACAAATCATATTAATATGAGCAAATTTGGGGCTAACAATTAATTTCGTATTTGATTAACAGTTAATTTCACATTATTAATTTAATCTCCGAGAGAGAAAAAAACATGTTCTATAATTTTACATGTACACTCCAAAGTGCTTCACATGGAAGTATTGTTAATAATAATAATAAAAAAAAAAAAGAGTTACCCTATTTTGAAGAGAAGGTAATAAAGTAAAATAAAATTGAAAAAGACAAATGAATAGTATGTAATCGAGATTAAATTGTAGTTATTGGGATATGAATACCCAAAGAGTTAAAATTATGATATTACTAATCCAGATATTAACAATTATTCCAAAATTATGAATTATAAATCACAAATCACGAAATAGACATTTTCCAAAAATACCCAAGAATTTCATTTTCCAATTTGGTTTAATAACTTCTATTATTTTACAATTTGATTTATTCTTGTTGAATTATATAGAGTTTAATAACTTCTACTATTTTATAAATGCATATAGAGTAGAGTAATATATTGATTAGGTTCATATTCCATGCATGTACATATAGAGAATGTCCACCTTCTGCAACACATTTCCTAATTTTGGGTAATGCAGTTTATTTCTATATTTGACTGTATTATTCTTTTTTTATGATTTTCTCTTTAGATGGGGATTTTTAATTTTTTTTTTTTCAATTTTACATTGAATTATATTCATCAAATGTGATGGGGTAAATCAAGTGTATAGCTAAACATGGTATGCAAGAAGACGTTGGATTTTTAAAAGGGATAACATATAACTAGAACCCATAACGTTGAATTAATACTGTTCAACCATTGCAAGAATTGATAAATCAGCTCGAGCTTTTTTACAACATAGAAACTTGGCAACTTGCTCTGTTTCTACCTGCCTTCGTACTGACCAAAAAAAGGGAAAAAAATCTCACGAACTGAACAAAAAATGCCAAGATTCTGACTCCTAATGCTCAGCAATAAACTCAGAAAAATGAAAGTTTGAGAATTGGCCGTAAAAGGAAAAAGAAAGAGCAAGAAACAGAGCCTCTCTGGACAAAAGAAGAAGAAACAGAGTAACAAGAAACAGAACATCGTTTGATTGATGTGGGAAACTGGGTTATTAGGCAGCTGCTACGCTGAGAATATCAGTGTAGCCGACCTTTTTCCTCAAACAGTTTGTCAGCTTAACAGCATCAACTCCATCACCAATCACCACCACTTTCTCTTTTTCATCTCCTTCTAACCCCACAAAGCTCACACCTGCAATATCATTTCCCATTTCCCATTTCAGTTTCATATTCATCACCATATGTATAAACTTCATTCACTTCAATACAAACACTTCAAGTTCCTTCATGTCTCACTTACCATTGGTTGAAGCCACAAGTTTGAGTGCTTTGGTCCTGCATTTCTGGCAGTTCATTTGCACCTTCATCACAATCTTTTGCTGCACAAATACATGATGCAAATGGGTCAGCCACGAAAAGATAAAAACACAGAACTGAATCATTACATGGGAGCAAGAAATTTCTTATACTACACATACTTTCATGTTTAATTTGATGACAGATAAGTTTAGATCAGAGTTTTGAAGTGATGATGTTGATAGAAGAAGCTATACGTTGATGGGGAGTGAAAGTTGCAACCCTTTCTCTTTTATACTAGTCAAGTCAATGCGAAGTCAAGTAAAACTGCGACTGTTCCACCAAAAAATAAATAAATAAAACTTAGGTCAGCAAAAGGAGCTGTCTTTTCAAGAAAATACGAACAACGTTACTTCGCTTGAAATTTCTTAGTAGTACTATATAAGGTTCTAGATTGATGTGAAGTGGTTAAATATTACCATGTGGAAGTGTGGACGCGTGGACTACGTTCTTCACGCGTGTAGAAAACGCGTTTGGTATTAAATATAATATGGAAATGACCATTTTCCCCATATCTTCATGGAACCACCAAGTTTCCTCGCAGTGTACCTTGTACTGTTAACGTGCGTTGTTTGAACTTAATTACCGCGAGCCAGTCAATTGACAATTTTTTTTAAAAAAGAAAAAAATAAAAAACAAGAAGATGAATCCGATCCGACTTCTTGATCTATCATTCTAATTACTATTCCAATAAAGTTAACTTTTTTGATATAATTAAGGAAGTTTATTAAATTCATTTAAAACATTTATATTTATATATTTTTTTTATCTAAACTAATTAGTTTGACTAACTGACTGATATATAATATAATAACTTATTTAGTTTCTTTTAAACATATGATTTGATTATATAAATTATTTAACTTCTTTTAATTTTTTTAAAAAAGGTTAACTCTTTTGTCTTATATTTACTATTGGAGTGAGTATTTTTTTGTCAGCTTGATTGGTTTTTGTTTAAAAGGGTACAATTGAAGCTTTCTCATGTCATGAATCACTTTATGGAGAATGATCAACTAACTTTGTTAAAAATAGGTTCAGCCAGGAAGAGAATGATCAAATTCTGAAAGAGGAAATCACTATTAGAATCCCACACAACAATTCAAAATACTACTATATAAAAGAAACATTAAAATCACTAATATAGAGTTGGTCTGTTCCTGTAATACCTCACTAAATCCCTCTAAATTTGAGTTTGAATCCCAAAGAAAATAGCTATACTAATAGGGGCAGTCACAAATGACGAACCAAACACAAATTGACAATACCAAAACATTTTTTTTGTCCATATGGCTTCTGATCATATTATAAAACTTGATCATAATTTTAATCATCATAGAAATATTATTATTTCTATGAATATGGTTCAATAATCAACGCAACATATTATTGGCTTTAATTTCAATTATAAATTCCACCAATACAATGTGATGATGTTTGTTACCACTTTTATAAACATGTTTCTTGATTTCAATAGCACATCATCAATTTCTCTAAATATTTATTTTCAAGACCATATCAAGAATCTTTCAAAGCTATAGAACTCTGGTGTCATTTGATGTTTGAATCATTAGCCTTCAAGCTTGATATTTTTAACAATTACATCATCAAACTGTCACATCTGTTTTTTTGCCATGTCATTCATTAGAACCACAAGGTGATCTTTTACCCAATAATTATTATAAAAAAATACTAAGGCTTCTAGCCATTTGATTAGAAATTTAAGTGTATTATGCCTTCTAACCATTTAATAATATATGACTTTTACAATAACTTTTCACCAAATTGCTTCAATTACTGAAACTCTATTCAAAATCCTAAAATCCAAAACAATGCAACACTATAGTATCCCACACTTACCTCATATGTTTGTAAATTCACATCTTTATACCCAAGTGATATTTATGGTGTGTTTGATTTGAAGGGAAGGAACGAGTGAGAGACTAATGTTTGGAGCTAATATTGATCCCATAATGTTAGAAAACAGAGAGAACAACATAAATTGAAGATATATATATATATATATATATATATATATAGAGAGAGAGAGAGAAAGAGAGAGAGAGAGACCCATAATGATATAGTATCTCAATAATACATACAATTTAAAAATCATATAGCTATGGAGACATATGGCAGATGAATGCTAATCAGATGGGAAGAGAAAAAAGTGTGGTGTGTAGAGAATTAAAATTGCAAGAGAAAGCTAAAAGGAATTTATACCTCAACTTTTCAAGAACTCTCTGCGAATAATGTGTTATGAAAAAAGGGAAAGTTAATTGAAGAGTAGAAAATTAAAAAGGAAAATAGCAATAAAAGAAATTGATCGGAAGCGAGGAAGTAGTTCTCATTCAATTATATGCCACAATATTTTGATCATAACGTCTATTTATAAGCCTCCAAACATTATTGAAGGCTAACTTAAAAAATTAAAGTACATAATAAAAAAGAGCATTAAGTAACAAAATGGTACAATTATAAATATATACTAAAAACCCTTTAATTTGAGTTATAGGATATAATGTCATTAACTATGAGACGGAATCTTAAGAGTCTATGGAGTTATATATAAACATTCACACATCATATTGTTTATAATATATATATATATATATATATATATATATATATATATATATATATATATAAAAGTTGATCTTATTTCTTATTTATAAACACAAAGGTTGATTATCAGACTTTTAATTATTACTTGCTCAAAGGATGAGAGTTTTACACTTACGTCAATGTGAATTGGTAAATAATGAATTATATATATAAGGGTGGCAATAATTTTAGCTGAGGGAGTATGATATAAGCCAAAAAAAAGTGTATCAAAAATTTTCTGAATTCATGTAGACTTTTAGAAATTGAGATAATGTTTAACAACATGAAAAGTCATTTTGTTAATATTAGAAGCTATTTTTGCCACTAGATTTTCATACGAACATTTTAACAATTAATAAAGTCATTTTAACAAAATGAAAAACCATTTTTACATAGGGACTTTTTTGTGAGCGGAATTCAGTAGCTTATTCACAACTAATTACAAAATAGTCCCTAGAGACTTTTTGTGAGAGAAATTTGGTATGAGATTTTTGTGTGATTATTTCTATACCTTGGGACCTCATTGTGATTTTCCCATTAAAAAAAATTATACTAAATGAGTTGGTATAGGCACTAGGTAGCTCATAGGTGTGCCCATAACTCACCTATTTAAGTCTTGAATGGGTGGATTTGTGAGTGGACTCATGGGTCATGGTTCCATACTCAACCCTAACAAGAAAAGAAATAGAGAGAGGAATTGAATGAGGAAGTATTTCTCATTCACTTGTGTTACAATATTTTGAACATAACGTCTATTTATAAGCTTCCAAACATTACTTGAAGGCTAAGTTAAAAAGTAATAAGTACATGATAAAGAAGAGAATTAAGCAACAAAATGCTACAATTATAAATATATACTAAGACCCTTTTAATTTGAGAGTTATATGGTATATAATGTCATTATCTATGAGACAAATGAAAGACCTGGCTATCACCCAAGAGGGGGATGAATTGGGTGTTTGATAAAAGTTTGGATAACTTTGAAAATCTTTTCGCAACTAAATGAAAGTAGTTTGAATGACAGTAATAATTTATAAAGCAAATGTCAGTCATTCAAACATGTATGTTGGAAATATAAGAGTTTAGGGAATAGAATATGCAAACTGTGATTTATACTGGTTCAGCTCAATATTTGACCAACGTCTAGTCCCCAAACACTTAAGATTTTCAATCCACTATTTACTTTCAACTTGATTACACATTTTGTACTCAAAGTAATCCTTCCTCTAGGATTCACTGTCCTTTACAAACTGTAATCAATACACCTGCTTGATTACATACTCGTACTCGAAGTAATACTCTCACTAGGATTCACTCCCCTTACAAGCTGTAATCAATACAAAATGTTTCTCACTTAAGATCACCCAATCTTGAGTAACTCTCAGATAGAATGTTTACAGATAAATCTTCTCTCTCACAGAAGTGAATAAATAAACATTGAAGTACATAATCATTCATTTCACTCTCTACTGTAAACTATGTAAGTATTGAGAAACAAAGCATATGAGTTATTGAATTATCGAAGGTGAAGAAGTAAAATCATTTTGTTGACTTTGTCAAATCACTCATCAATCGTCGTCACTCCTTCCAGTTTGAAGACTTCACAATTTATAAATATTTGTGTTTCGACCGTTGGGTTGTTCTTCCACTTTATAATATGACCGTTGGTCATCTTTTGAAAGTAGGCTGTTGGAGCTTCTGACGTTATCATCTGCTTTTAGTAAGCTGTTGTTAATCCTTCATATAATCATCTGAAACTTATACACAAATGATATAAATAATGTTAAGAGGAGTATAAGTCCATTTGGAATTCATCTGAATGTTCTTGATGAGAATCTAAGATTTCAATTTGAACTGTACGCTTGAAAGACACCTTCAACTTGAGTTACAATTTGTTGACTTGAGTTAGCAAGTTGTCTCAGTCTTCGCTTGCTCTCTATCTTCTAGTGATTAGAGGTATTTAAATGTTGACACATTGACTTGAGGCAATCTACTAGCTGCCTCTAGGTAAAACAAAAGTCATTGTTTTTCTCATCAGGTTTGCCTTGAGGCAATTAGTGACATACCTTGAGGCAAACTTCCTTATGTAAACATTTGCTCTCTGCTTGTCCTTAACTCCCCACCACTCAAGCCATCTCAAGGCAAATGATAACATAACTCAAGGTAGACTCCTTCACACAAGGATTTGCTCTCTGTCGGATCGTCACTTGAGTTAACCATTTAATTAACTAAACTTCCAAAATCCAATGACTTCAAAATGCAAGAACGTTGGCATTATGAAGCTGAAGTTCCAGTAACCATAACTTCTTTGTTAAACTCCAAATTTTGGTAAATCACATATATCTCCAAAAGGTTCTTTAAGTCTTCTTTCCAATGAAAGAAGAATAAACTCCAAACTCATTTTTATTATGACGATTATGATCCGATGAATAAATGTTGTTTTTTGACTAGCATTTTTGCACAATCCTGAACAAACTATGAACTTCCAAAAATCATATCTCTCTCGTTTGATCCTGATGTTTTTGGAAAATTATATGAGTCTAATTCCATATGCCACTGATTTCAGCTCATTCCGATATGTATTTTGAGATATACACCCAAATTACCGAAGCTTGTTTTGCTGTGTGATGTTAATTCTAGTTCCAACTTTTGAAATTCATATCTCTCTCATATGAACTTCTTTTGGCTTGAAACTTGGCCAAGAAAACGCATTGGAAGTCTAGTTTTATTCAAAATTGGTTTCACCTTAATCCGATCTCCGGTTTTGGAGATATAATCAATTTGCTGAACATTACCCAGGTGAAACGTGAAACAGAGTTGAACAAAAAACTAAAAACAAGCAACAAGATAATTTGCCTTGAGTTGGGGAAAAAAATGTCTAGAGGTAGTTATAGACTACCTTAAGGCAAATAGGCGAGATGTTATTTTGAAACAAGAGTTATATGCCTAGAGGTAAAGACATGCCTAGGCAAAATGCCTTAAGGAAGCTCACTTATTGAGGCAAAAATGATTAGTTTACATAAATTGATGTCTTGAGTCATATTGCCTAAAGACAATTTTGGATGACTAGAGGCATGCACCGTTCAAGATGAAAACTTTAACGGGAGGCATGAAATAAGTACCTAGAGTCATGGTGCTTGAGACATATTGACTAGAGGTAAGACACTAAATGACTTGAGGCAAAAAGGAGATTTTAACATAATTACGAGATTGTCATTGGATGCTATTTCGAAAGACATACATATGCTCTTGGAGTTAAAAACAAGATACCTTGAGGCAAGTCATAATTGACTAGAGGCAAAATATAGAATTCAACTTAATTACGATTTCGCTATTAAAAGAAAATTTTCAGCATAATTACAACTTTACCATTAAATGCTATTCGAAAGTCATATCCTGGAGAATGCAATGCCTTGAGGCACTTATTAGTAACTAGAGGCAAAACTTGTTTTTAGCAAAAATAACGAGATTGCCATTAGATCAAATAAATTGATGTCACATGCCTTAAGGCGAAAAACATTTTATCAAAGAGAAACAACATAGAAGGATATGAATAATTAACTTGAGGTAAATTTGAAACTTCAAATTTCATAGAATATCAGCAATCAATTACATTATAATTGATATCATTAAAACCTAAAAAATATGAGAACTAACAACAAAATCCTAAGAGTTTATGGAGTATAAACATTCACACATCATATTGTTTATAACGAAAAAATAAATATAAAATTTGATATTATTTCTTCTTTGAAAACATAAAGGTTGACTATCAGACTTTTAATTATTACTTGCTTAATAGGTAAATAATGT
Organism: Acacia confusa; assembly: GCA_037074495.1. Lineage (NCBI taxonomy): Eukaryota > Viridiplantae > Streptophyta > Magnoliopsida > Fabales > Fabaceae > Acacia > Acacia confusa. The sequence continues at coordinate 4,268,249 of CM073504.1, read as the reverse complement.
ATATAATTGGTTGTCAAAAATAAATTTCATATATGTCCCATCATTATAAAAGTAAGTTGATATCACTTTCTTCTAGATCGTGGAATTTAATTTCACTCCATTCGATCCCTCCTATTATGTAATACAGTTTGCCCTTTCGTTGGGTCATTGTCGCCAAGTCAAACTTGGCAACTCCAATCAACCATTAGTCTTTTTGGCAGTATGATTTCTTAAATTATACTCTCTAATCCTTATTACTCTTCCAATCATACATATAAGATATAGTGAATTCTTAAAAAATTATTAAGAAAGCTAATATTATATATATATATATATATATTCGTCAAACTATTTTACCTAACATACAAATTGATATATAATATAAAGATACGTAACATATAATATGATTAAATATCTTATTTAGTTTCCCTTATCTCTCTTAAAAAAAAATCAACTCTGTATTATATTTAGGACCAAAGAGAAGTATAAGACATCTTCAAACACTTTTGATGATTTAATCACCTCTGTTTGGTTTGTTGAAATGGTATGCAAAGACACCTTAGAATAGGAGCCAGAGGGAGTATTATTATTAAGAAAGATGGGTTGGTGTCTGCTTTTTCTTCAATTAATTTTCCTCAAGTCATTAGCTAGTAAAAACAGACCTTTTATTATCTGGAAAAAAAAAAAGGCTATTGTTAGTTTTCCCAAATAATTAAACACCTTTCAAGATTAATTTCCTGTGTTGTAATCTAATCTATCTCTATTATATCTATAAAAAAGATGTAGAAATGGATTTGTTAACACCGTTTAGCATATTTGATTATCAATATGCCTTTCAAGAAGAGAGAACTATGCATGAGGGAGAAACAAATAATTATTAATTATTAATTCACAATTAATGAATATATAGTTAATAATGCAAAACAAATACTTATTTTATAATCTGTAACGGTTAGGGAGGGGTTGGAACAGATAAATCATCATGTTGATAAGCTTTGATTCTCCTCTTCAACTTAATCATATACTCATATCTATGAGGCATTCATTCTCTTTTTTTTCCTGTATTTTTAAAAAAACTCCATAGGATTGAGGAAACTTTATATGGACGTGGCTTTGGTCCGCTAACAATTACCCTTCGCTGCCCTCCAATACTTGAAACGAAAACGGCGCAAAACAATGAGCAATTGTAATTTTTTTTTTTTGAAAAAATGTTTTAGGATACTGAATGGTAGTAAAAAAAATACTTCATCTAATTAGTACTGAAAAAATAATTTATGATCTTGAAAAATCATTTTATGATCTTAGGAAAAATATTTCAGGTACTGATACTAAAAAGATAGTTCAGAATACTGACTTATATTGAAAAAATATTTCAGATTTTGCCTGATAGGTATTGACTAATATTAAAAATATAGTTTTCAAGAAATTTTTTCAAGATTTTAAGATAATTTTTTAAGATCATAAGATATTTTTTCAAGAGCATGAAGTATTTTTTTGGTATTAGCCAACACTCTGAAATATTTTTCAAGATCTTAAAATGATTTTTTAAGATCATTAGGTATTTTTTCAGTACCAATCAATATTATAAAGTATCTTTTTAGTACCATTTAGTATCGTAAAAGAATTTTTCAGAAAAAAAAAAAAAGCAATTGCTCATTGTTTTGTGTCTAAAACAGCGCGGCGGAGGGTAACTGGTACTGTACCAAAGCCACGTCCACTTCATATGTACTAAAATGTAAGTTGAGATGGTACATTGCATGAGAAATTGAGCAAATAAAAAGGCAAAAAAGATAAGTACCAATTAGAGCATTTAAGCGTTTTAATTAATCAGTTTTATTACTATCATTAACCATATTGAATTGCCATAAATCACTACAATTGTTAAATGTTATAAATTGTTGTGTTTAATCATCATTAAGCCACCTTTAATCAACAATATGACTCATCAATAAGTCATACGATTCTTTGCCTATATATAAAAAAAAAAAAGTAATACGTGGTGTGTGCTTAACATGCACCCTCATAATCTCTTTTTTTTCTTAGAATCTCATTTCTACCCTTAGATGAAAAAATTGACAGTTCAGATCTAATATTTTCTAAAACTATGATGATAGTTTTTTATAAATTAATTTTTTTAATTAATTTTGTTTGTCTTATAGTTATGAATTGTGTAGATCATGATTTAATGGTTTAAGTTTATTTATTTATGTTGAAAATAATATTTTTATAAAATATTAAATCTGAACCATCTATTTTTTTAAATCTGAGGGTGGAGATCAAATGCTAAGAAGAAAATGAGAAAAAGAAATTCTAAAAGAATCCAAACCCTACAACCCCAAAGCATTATTTTGGAGAGAGGGAGAGATAGTCATCCACAATCTTTTTAAATAATTTTTTTTTAATCATCTCCTTTATTCCCTATCTCCTCATAAGTAACGGTATTTTTGAGAAAAATGTTTCTCAATTTTTATATATTTATTGTCTTTATTAAGCCTTTCTTATAAAAGGAGTAATAAACTGGTCTTAATGAGAATTAAGATTTTAATGTATGTTGAATTTCTTCGTAAGGAGACCATCCAGTGCAAGCTTAGCCAGTTTATCTGCAGCTTCATTCAACGCTCTTGTTGCGACAGAACACACTATTCATTAATCATTCACCGCTAGCTCACCTCCCCTCTCATGTTTTATGTTCGTTTACTAAAACATACTTCCTCCAGTCCTAATTATAAGAGATATTTAACCGATTTTGGAGAAATTAAGGATGGGGTTAAATTGGTTAATTTTACTCATTTTCCTAAAATTTCCTTATATAAATTTTCAATGATATTAACATACCTCCTTGACCTAGAATCTTCCTTTTCATATTTTTTAATTAAAATGATGATCTTGTTATATATACATATATGTGTGTATATATGTACACACATATGTATGTATGTGATGTACACACAAATATATCTACCCCAAAACACACATACACCCCCCGAGATACACACATATATCTACACACAAATACAAACCTCCACATCTACCCTCACACACACATGTATACACATCCACACACACACATAAATACACACATACACACAAATACATATGTGTGTGTACATATAGGTGTGTGAGTATGCACACAACACACACAATGCGTGTGTATGTCTATATGTGTGTACATATATAAATATATGTGTGTCTATGCATATGTGTGTGTTTATATATATAAGTAAATTAACGTCAACTCATCAATAAATAAATTAAAATTCAATAATTTAAGAGCTTTATAGACTAGAAAATTTTATGCACCTAAATGCATATACTTCCCAAAACCCAAACACACTTAAGAGAATAAAATAGGGGTGTTTTGGGAAAAATTTGACAAAAATTAAAATTTTGTCCTATAATTAGGATCAAAACCAACTCCTAAATATTGTCCTATAATTAGGACCGGAGGGAGTAAAAAGAAAAGAGGTAAAATATGTTTTTGCTTTTTGCTTTTTGCTTTTTATGATTTTTCGTTTTTAGAAAATATATCTAATTAGTCAACATACAATTGATTATTTTTATTCTTACTTGTTTGCATGACTATTATCTCTAGTCATTCTTTTCTTTTCCTTACTAAACCTAAAATGGATTCTATCATTTTAAGACATAATGTATCTATTTAGGTTTGAAAATGTTATGAACTTTGGAGAATATGCTTTTAAGCGTATTTAAAAGCTTATATATTAAATAGACATTTGAAAAGCTTTAGGTCTTGTCAAGCATTTTAAATGTCTAAGCTCAGGCTAAAAAAAAACAACAACAATATAAAAACTTAGATTCAAACTCAAGTTTTAAATTTTTATTGCTGGCTCAAACTTTAAGTTTCTATTGTAGGCAAGGAACACCCAGGTATTTCCCAAGGTGGTGGTTGGTGAGAGTGACTCCCAAGAAATCACTCATATTTAATTGAGCAAAACAAATTTTGAAATAATTAATTCAAATTTATTTAACACAATCATATACTAACAATTAAATGAATAAGATAATTGTGATGTTTTTTTTTTTTGATAAAGACAATTGTGATGTTAATACTCCCTTCGGTCCTAATTATAGGACAACATTTGGGAGTTGGTTTTGGTCCTAATTATAGAAAAAAAATTAAATTTTTGTCAATTTCTTCCTAAAACACCCCTATTTTATTCTCTGAAATGTGTTTAGTTTTTGGTAAATATATACATTTAGGTGTATAGAATTTTCCAGTCAATAAAACTCTTAAATTGTTGGATTTTAATTTGTTTATCAATGAGTTAACGTTAATTTACTAATACACACACAGGCGGATCCACATACAAGGTTAGGGGGGCAAGTGCCCACCATTAAATTGGGGATTTTTTTTTTAAAATTTATATTTTTTTAAAAAATAATACATGTTTGAATGATTGCCCACCCTTAATACATTAAGACCGCACTTTGTAATCGGATAGGGGATGAACAGTTGAATGATTGTTTAGTGTCTTATATTAACAAATATTTGATAGCATTGAAAATAAGACAATTATGATGGAATTCCAAAAAATAAGGCTTAGAAGGATGACAATATATTATAATTATTTTTATTATAGCATACTTTTATTATTAAAGTATATGTACTTGAACTTATTGAGTGCTCGCCCTTTATTGTAATTTATGTAGCTGTATTTCTAACAGCACTTAGCCTTACTTTTTTAAATGATAGATTTGTAAAATTACTGTCTCTCGTATTACATCATTAGTATTCACTTAATTTTATAAATATTTTTTTCTTTTCTCATTTATATTCTTTAGTTTTTTAATGCATTTAAAACTTTCCTTAAAAAAAAAATTCGAGGGCGTTACCCTTGAACCTCTGCCACTGGTGCCCACTCTTCATAAATTTTCTAGATTCGCCCCTGTGTATGTATGTGTGTGTGTGTGTGTGTGTGTGTGTATAAACACATATATGCATAGACACACACATATATATTTATATATGTACACACACACATATAGACATACACACACATATAGTGTGAGTGTGTCTATATATGTGTGTACATACTCATACACTTATGTGTGTGTGTGTGTTTATGTATATGTGTGTGTGGATGTTTGTATGCATGTGTGTGTGTTTTGGGGGAGGGGGGGGTGGGGTTCGTATTTGTGTGTATTTGTGTGGGGTGTGTGTGTGTGTTTTTTTTTTTTTTTTTGGTTGTAGATATATATGTGTGTGCATACACATACATACATACATACATGTGTGTAGACGCACACATATATGTATATATAGTAAAACCATCATTTTAATTAGAAAGCATGGAAAAGAAGATACTAGGTTGGGGAGGTATGTTAATGTCATTGAAAATTTATATAAGGGCATTTTAGGAAAATGAGTGAGATTAACTAATTTAACTTCCTTCCTTAATCTCCCCAAAATTGGTTAAATATGTTTTATAATTAGGACCGGAGGGAGTACTTACTAGATATGTTAATAATTAGCTACATAATTAGAAATAAGAGAAAAATTGATTATTTACCTCTCAAATTTTGACATAACTATGATTCAATCCTCAACTATAAGTCTATAACTTGATGCAGTTTAGTCTCTAAGCTTTTGACTTCTTCCTAACTTAGTCCTTCATTTTTTTATTTAATAAATTAATCTTTATCTTGCATTTCTCACTAGTTATCAGTTATCACCCATTACGGGGATAATAAGCCCCTATATGTGGATGAGAGTTGAGTTATAAGAGAAACGAAATATGATTGAGATAATGTGGATTACTTCAGACATGATGAAGATATAGGCAGGAAATGGGCATTCACACAAAACTCTTTATATTCACAAAAAGGCTTAATTTGTTGAGAGGTTAGCATTTTTAATAAACTAAATAAGAAGAATTTCATCGCTTCTTTTTTATACAATTTAATTACTTTTTTGAGAAAAGGGTAAAATGTAACAAGCCCAACCGATTTATCTAGTTGATCTTTCAGAAAAACAACGGGAAAAAAATATATTTATAGCCGAGGGAGTTCTGTGGCTTTATCAAATTTTAATGTTTTACGGTAACAATAAAAATCAATAATCCAATACAAAAAATGTATGAAAGCAAGGTAAGTCAGAAAACAGAATGAGTCACATATTCAAAACGTTCATCATGTTTCCCTAAACCACTGGAACCCAAAAAAAAAAAAAAAAAACCAGAAAACAGGAACAACAGAAGCGCAGGGAAACTAAAACAATATGCACTATATAAATCCTTATGTCTGCTATATTACTAAAATCATCATTAAAGTGAGTGAAAAATATACAATAAAACGTGGTCTCTTGCTCAAGAATAGAATCATAGAAAACAAACCCCATTCCCATGGCCAATGAATTCAAAAACTGCAATTTTCCACTTGGAACTCTTTATGTGCCATTTTCACAGATGCACTGCAAACTTTACAGCCTGCTAACAATTGACGAGTGGGAGGACGGTGGGCGAGAGGGAACAGCCCCAGTTGCTAGGTGTGCAAAGCCATAAACAAGTTCTGCTTACGAGCATGTTCTGGAATAAGCCTATTGATGACGTCTTGCGGTATACCGGAGAGCTCTGCCAGCACAAACAACATATGAAACAGGGAAAAAATAGGAGAAACTAACATAAGGACAAATAATTTCTCAATAAGTTTGTCTTACAAAGGTTTTACCATTCTTTTTTTCTCTTTCTTTAAGATTAGAAAAGCTTTTTCATTTTTTTATGACTACCAAACTGGACTACAAGGCTCATGCTCATCTTGGCTAGTATTATAGGATACTTGTACTAGATTGTATATTTTCAGAGTTTGTACTATACACATGGTTCTTTACAGGTTCCTGGCCGTAAATTTTGGGACCTGAGACCTTTCTTTTGCTTTCCACTTTCCTGTTTATTATGTCATAGTCTATCAGCAACTCGTGAGAATGTTGCAAGCTGTTTCTAATACTACCTCCAATCCTTACTATAAGAGCTAGTTGAGTTGAGGGTTAGATTTGGTCCTAAATATAATGCCTTAATGGCCTGACCCACTTTGTTTCCCAAAATTTATAAATTTTTTCCCAAAGCATACCTATTGATTGCACACATTAAGAGGGTTCTATTTGAGGGTAGTCATGACAAAAGAAGGTATTTTAAAAAAGACAAGCTATATTTGTTACAAATAACTAAAAAAACTAATTTCTTTAAGATACTCAAATTAGCCAACTAGCTCTTGTATTAAGGATCAAAGGTAGTATTATCTTTCTACATAACTCTTCCCAAGAACTTCAAGTTCAATATTAGACTGTACTGATCAAACAGGCAGTGATTGAGCTTACCTGTAGCTTTAAAATTAAAAAGAGGAGGAAGTGGGCGGCCGTTAGGAAGGCGGGTATTTGGATCCCTCAATTCATCAAAGAAAGGGTGAATACAAGCTTCCAACTGCAGTACAATACAATGTGGAGCATCAACTGTTAAAATAGTATTCTAGTTCCAAGGCCATAGAAGAGAAGAGAATAACAAAAGGGAAAGGCCAAACTTACAGCAGTGCATCGCAAATTGGGAGAATACTGAAAGAACCTACACACAAGGTCCACTGCTTCAGGGGGTAACCGCTTCTGAAAGACCTGTAAGGTTATAAAGATATTCAGAGTAAATTCCTCATCCAAACGACCCTCCTTTAAAGCAATGCGTATTAAGACATGCACAAAAGGTTTGCCAAAACTTCATATGTACATACATCAAAGAAAGTAATTGGCTTTATGTTGTGAGGGTTGTAGAGAATTAGGAGATTAGGGAAGAAGACACATTCGAAACAACACTGTGTGTTGCTCATTCCATTCGAAACAACACTGTGTGTTGTTATCTAGGCTCTCCCTTTATATAGGTCATGGCCTTAGACTTAAGCAATACAAATCAGTTATAACAACCTAGCTATCCTAACTAACTCTAATGGCCTCATAGGATTAATATTGTGCCTCTTATTTAATCCTAACTAATTATTTATGCTTTATATAACAATACCCCCCTTCAAGGTCCCTTGTCCTCAAGGGTCAGCTATGATAAAACTGGGAAATTGCTGCTGGAACTGATATAGCAGCATCCAAGATGCTTCCTCCTCTGGTAGCTGCTTCCATTTAACTAGGATTTCAGTGACAATCCTACCTTTTCTCCTTCCCATTCTTTGCTGCAAAATCTGATCAGGTTCTTTAGAACTTGGCAATTCTGGCCAATTTTCTGGAGGATGCCGAACCATGACCAACGGATCAGGGCACAATTTCAGCAATGAAATGTGGAATGTATCATGAATACGCGTCTCCACAGGCAAGTCCAATTTATAAGCGACTGCCCCTGCCCGTTGCTTAATCTGATAGGGTCCAAAAAACCTTGGAGCTAATTTTTGACTGCTCCTAGATGCTGCTGAAATTTGCCTATAGGGTTGAAGTTTCAGAAACACCCATTGACCCTCTTGAAACTCACGATCTGTTCTATGAGAATCAGCCCTTTGTTTCATCATATTAATAGCACGTGAGAGATGATATTTAGCCACTAACAAGGCTTGTTCTCGTGCCACAAATGATCTATCCACCGCTTCAACTATTGCTGATCTAGGGAGATAGAGTACATATAATGGAGGTGGCTGCCCATATAGTAACTCATGGGGAGTAGACCTAGTAGAAGGGTGATAAGTGGTATTATACCACCATTCCGCCATAGGCAACCATTTAGCCCACTCCTTGGGAAGCTCCCAACTCATGCAACGAAGAGTAGAGGAATTGAGAAGAGAAATTGAGGGGAGAGGAGAGGAAAACACAGAATCACATCATTGTGTTCTTTCATTCATCTTTATTCAACATTCAACATGCAAGCATAGGATACAATGAAGGGTTATATGCCTTATATAGGCAACACATTACTAACTAACAACTAACTAACTAATATAACTAATCCTCTAACTAACTAACTAATATCTTTATTTATGGTTTACATATCAGTTTAATACAATTTTTGGTCCTTCAAGTTTGCCCTCATTTTGGTTTTGATCCCTTGAATTTCAAACTATAGGTTTAGATTCCTCAAGTTTCACTTCCTTTAAAACATTGGTCCCTATAACTCAATAAAAACCTGGACCATTTTACCCCTATAGAGACCAAAATCTATGATCCGAAATTTGAGAGACCAAAACCAAAATAAGGACAAATTTGAAGGACCAAAGATTGATTAACCCAAGTAATTGATAATAATATTGACTCGACAAAGACATTTAAAACATTGTGCAACTGCAATCACTTTCCAACAATGCAACCTCTAACAAGTCTGTCAACTTAAACACCAAATGTTCCATCTTGACATATTGGGAGTGGGAAGTGTTATTAAGACCCCATATCTATTCTAACCTGGTTATACGTCCATTTTGATCAAAATTCAGTACAAATTCAATCCCACGCCAAATCATGTAAATCTGCTGTCTGGATGACAACACATATTCAACAAGGACATCACCTTCTTGATCCTGTTTACTGACCTTGTCCACCACTATGTGATGCCATTTTAGCTAGCCATATTAGTTCAGTCCTCTTCAAGCATGCCTCATTTAACAGGAAATAATAGCCTTACCCGCCATGGCTTTTTCTTGCTATGTACTTTATATTTCTCCAGCCAACAATAACTCAAGAAAAAAATGAGTTGGTCGGCTATGGGGATTAAACATTAGCAAGGTTAATGCTTTCCCTGTTCCCATCCATCCGATGAGTGATGACCATTAATCCCTTCCCTCATTTCCGCACAGAACAAACAGGCTGAATACAATATGCTTAGCATAAACCATGGTCGAGAGAGAATTCTCATCATACCTCAGGAATGAAGTATCAAGTTCATTCTAACGGCATCTCAATCAAATAGCTCTGACAATTACTTGTTAAAAGTAAACACTTAATAGTCGGCTTATCTTGGAAAAGAGTTACCATGAAGAGTTTCTATTTAAATATTGAAATTGAATGCAGAGAGTATTCATAGTAGATTATAGGATATGTAACAAAAGGGGTACCTTGTGCCATGGATGAGGTTTAATCTGCGGAAACTTAAATTCAGTATAATTTGGGTTCATGCATTTTATCTCTTCCCTGGTTGGAGTTCCCAAAACCTGAAAGGAATTATCCAGTTATATTACATTTTGTAGGGACGACTGAGTCATGGTGAACTACGTAATTGCTTACACCAAAAGAACAACAACAAACCTATATCAAGTCAGTTTTCATTTTGATTTATTTTATTAAAGCTAGCTCAAAGTACAAAGAGATAACCAAGAATAAAATGCATCTTCAGATACAACATGGGAAATAAATTAAGAGCAAACAAGAGAAAATTCTCCTCTTCAACTTCTATGTAGAGAAAACATCCAGATTCCCGGAACCTATACCATTTTCCTGATAAGTCACTAAATTTACTAAACTTAAAGAGTCTAAGATATAGATAATTAACAATTTATTGATTCAGCCATTAGTCTATTACACAATCATAGGATAGTCAAATCCACCTCTTCTCTATGGCTAATTGAAGAAAAATAACCCTATCATTTTATCAAAAAAGAAAGAAATAAAAAGAACCCTCACCTTAATGATTTCAACAAGTTGGTCAACTCCACTTTCTCCAGGAAACAAAGGCTGGAAAACAATTTGAAATTTAGGGAAAGGCCAAAAGATCAAATGAAAAAAAAAAAAAAAACGCGCACACACATTTATTCAAGCATCAAAATCAAATGACCTGTCCAAGAAGTAATTCAGCCATTACACATCCAGTTGACCATATATCTATAGCAGTTGTATACTCAGTGGCACCAAAAATAAGTTCTGGAGCACGATAATATCTTGAACAGATGTAAGAAACATTTGGCTCTCCTTTCACCTGATGAAATCAAATAGGAATAAAATTTAAGCTGAAAAAGAAAAAGCTTCCATCAGTCATTAGCATTTAGCAGGGTTGGCTTAATTCTTACCAACACTTTTGCACTTCCAAAATCACAGAGTTTCAGCTGATGTGTATGTGGATTCACCTGATATGAGCAACACGCATTTAACTCTCAGTTGTGGGATAAAAAAGAACATGACAGCTGCCATCTCAAGCATTAAAAAATTGTATATATGCACAATTTTAACCATCTTCTCTCTAGATGACACGAAATAAATTCATAATCATATCAAGAAGCCAATGGGGAGAAGGTTCCTAAACAACACGCCAAAAGGATACCCCTTTAAAGTAAAGCTCCATCTAAACCTCTCTTCCAATCACTTAATAAGCAACAAAGGAATAAATTTTCAACTTGGCTTTAACATGTGGGTGACAAAAGAACACAGCATGTTTAATTACTTCAGAAATATTATAAATTCAGCAGGTCAGAGTTTTATAGTGGTGATCCCCACCCCAGGACATTCTAAGCGCTGTTGCTCTCCTTCAACCACTTACATTAGCATGGCACAGATGCTATAGCAAAAATATTGAGACATCCCTCAGCCATCAGCCCGAATAAATTCAGTTGTTAAACTTAAAAGGATTTACCATGAACAATCCTCAGAATCACTGTTCTATAGGATCCAATACCTTCCTAAGCGGGGTACAAGTTTAAAGGAGAAACCCATATATATGTTTAATTAGGGATAAAACAACACTGCCAGAGCAGGAAGAATTAAAGGCAATGAAAGTTACAAAATTCAAATAATCCAGCCTCTATAACTTAAGAAAAATGTGAAACAAGTTTACTGGTGTTCATAAAAACGTGATATGAATAATCAAAATGGCTGTAAAATGTAAACCTGCGGTTATGAAACCATTCAATATAAGATAAACTTCAGAATAAAAGTTCAAAGACACCACCATATAATTAATCTGAAGTGAAGAATCTTTAAAGACAAAGAAATCAATGTTCGCCACATATATAGAAGGATGAAATCATCCAAACATTTTAACATAAAAGACGTCAAATGGATGTCTCACAAGAAGATTCTGTGGTTTGATGTCACGATGGCAGATTCCGATGCAATTATGTATATATGCAAGAGCCCTGCAAATCTGCAACCAAGTTCAGGAGAAGACAGTAACATGAGTAAGGCAAGAAAGAATTACTAGATTTGAAAATATGCAGAACACATGAATGAATCTTGCATTTTTATAATATGCTCTTGTGAAAATATTTTCCAAATGCAAAATCTGTGTCCACTATATTTTTTTCATTTTTCAAAAACCTTTTTTCACAATTTTTTTCCTTAAAAAAAGAAAAAGAAAATTTCCACACCCTTCCACGGGGATAAATTACCACTACATGAATTCTCCAATGAAAATATTATTAGAATTGTTCAAATGAGGCCATCTAAGGCTAAGAAACTTGATAAAAAAATAAAAAGATAGGGCTCAGAAGATATTAGATAGCTTTTCAGGGAATAATTACATATATTGCAACAATATCCTCTCATAGTGGGTTATTTGTAATTCGGGGAGCAGGGGAGCGTTTTTCCTGACTTGCCTCTATAAAAGCTAGGACTTCCATACCTGGTAGGTGTAAAGCTTAACATATATTAAAGGCATTCGCTGGTTGATTTTGTTATAATTCCTTGCAATACGATTAACAGTTTCAGGAACATATTCAAGCACAAGATTCAAGTAAAGCTCTTCTTTGTCAGTCGTTGAAAAGAAATAATGCTTAAGGGCGACAACATTTGGATGATCCAGCATTTGCATAATCTGCAACTCCCTATTTTTGTAGCGCTTGTCCTGAAGAACCTTTTTAATGGCCACAATCTCTCCAGTTTCTCTGCATTTTGCCTGATAGAAGCATTAAAAAGAATCAGAACATGGTAAATCAAAATCATGCATTTTCAAAAATATAACGAGTGCAAAACTATGTGCTTCGCCTCACTTGGGAAACAACACCAAAAGAGCCTGTTCCAATCACATGCTCCGCAATATAACTGACATTCTGTGAACTTAAAGAAAACAATTGTTAGGGAAGTTGTTATGGGTTTTCAGTTACCAAATAATCAAGAAGTTTGTTGTTGTTTTTTTTTTTTTTTCATTTTTACCTGTTTAGACTGGCCATTTCGACCACCAATGCTAGTTCTAATCACGTGTCCTGTTTCAACACCCACACCATCGATTATGTCAGGCTCACTATCCTGCAAAATAGAAAATAGTGAAAACTCAAAAGTGAAGCGAAAACTAAGAGCTTCTCAAAAAAGTGAAGTTTGAAAGGCAGTGAAATTCAACTTCAGTGTGCTTTTGAAGTAGGTGAACTCACTATACATGACTAGAAATCCTCTTTGCTGTTGCCTACAAGGGATCAATCACAATAGGGAATACCAATTTGGGAGAGGACCCAAACTCATTTTACGAGTTGAAATACTCGATATAAATTTTTAAGAAGCAAAAAATTGAATAAGGGCCAACTAATATTTGAAACTTGAAAGCAACTCACTCTATCCTCATCATGGTCCCCCTTGTCCCCCAACCTCATCTCAAGCATCTCTCTCCCAAGCCAATCCACTGAACTAGATGACTCTCTGAAGCCATTAGCAGAGCTGGAACTGCCGACCCCACCATTGCCAAGGCTTGCAGACGCCATGGCTGACTTACACAACTATCAAAAATATCACTATTTGCTACCTTTCGAATATTCTGCTCCGGTGCTTCCGAATTCCTCCAAGCAACTATCAACCTACAAGAATTTAATACATAAACTGTGAATGATGTCCATAACAATTTAAAATACGAGTGGAAACTCGCGGACAAAGTTATTATAAAAGAATAAACGCAAAAGCATACAGAAAAGGAAATTAAATAAAATTTCAAAAAAGAGAAGCTTTTTTAATATTGATCAGATCTAACCTTTTAAACTTTCAAACCTCAAATCAAACCCCACTTAACATCAATAACAGCGTACATTAGACTAAATTCAATAAAAAACACACAATATCCAAAAATTCACAACTAATATCTAAATAAGGAAACACAAACTCACCTGCAAGCTTTTCTGATCAATATCGAACCACTGCTCTATCATTTTAGTAAGCTTCCAGTCTCCGAATATGAACTCTTTTTTCCTCAAACAAAAGGGGAAAAAAAAAAAGGAAAGAGAGACGATCGAAGAGAGTGAGCTACTTGCTCGCGATCCTATGAACCCGATAGGTATTTCTTTACAATTTTTCTCGGCAGAAACAGTTGAGAGAGACGCCCTGTTTCTGTGTGAAGTGTTTCTATGTGAGCTTTTTCTCTTTGTGTCTTATTTTATGATCATCGTTCTGATACATATCCATTCCGTTTTCGATTCTCTCGTACCAACTACACGTCTACACGTATTGGTGGACCCTGTATTTGTATTTGTATATATTATTTTTATTTTGCCATAATAATAATAATAATAATAATGATAATGATAATAATAATAATTATTATTATTAATATAAAACTGATGAAAAGTAAATACAAGAACAAGAGATTTTAGTGAGAGAGAGAGTAGAGAGAAGTTCTCATTTCAGTGTAATGTGAATGTTTACAGAAGGCCTCTATTTATAGAAGGAAAATGGGCCTTTAGTGTAATTTCCACTTTGGGTCATTTGATGTAATATTCCCCTAATTACATAACTGTACACTCACGGGAATGCATTCCCGTGAGTTGTATTATTTTGTGTGTGGGTCCCACCAAATAGTAAACTACTATGCATGGTACTATGCGTGGGTCCCATGTCATCTTGTAATATTTGGAGACCGGGAGTCAATGGACATCCACATAATCAGTATATTCATAACACTCCCCCTTGGATGTCCATTTATGAATGTGCCTCATTAAAAACTTTAACTAGGAAAAACCCAGTGGGATAAAAACCTAGCCAAAGAAAAGAGTACATCACTCATTGATACACTATCCAGTGCTGCCTCATTAAAAACCTTTCTAGGAAAAACCCAGTGGGACAAAACCTAGAAAAGGGAAAAAGAGTACAACGTGTATCAACTCCCCCTGTTGACAACATCAGTATTACTCCCTCTGATAACATCAGTTGAGATCTTTAAGTCTTCGAAGACCAATACCATAGACAAGCTTCTCAAAGATTGCTTCTGGAAGTGACTTGGTAAATAAATCTGCCAAATTTTCTCTTGAACTGATTTGCTGGATATCTATTTCACCATTCTGTTGAAGATCACGAGTAAAGAAAAATTTTGGTGAAATATGCTTCGTTCTATCGCCCTTGATGTATCCTTCTTTAAGTTGGGCAATACATGCAGTATTATCCTCATATAGAACTGTTGGAACCATTTTACCAGAAGATAAATGACAAGTAGTTCGTATATGATGAATTACTGACCTCAACCACACACATTCTCGACTTGTTTCATGCATTGCTAGGATTTCTGCATTATTAGATGAAGTGGCTGATATAGTTTGTTTCATAGATCGCCATGAAATTGCTGTACCTCCACATGTAAATATATAACCTGTTTGTGATTTTCCATCATGTGAATCAGACATAAATCCAGCATCTGAATAACCAATCAGTTCATGTTTAGATACATTTGAATAATATAACCCCATATCCATAGTACCTCTGAGGTAACGAAAAATACGCTTTACACCATTCCAATGCCTTTGTGTTGGTGCAGAACTATATCTTGCTAATAAATTAACAGCAAATGTTATATCAGGTCTTGTGTGATTAGCAAGATACATTAGTGCCCCAATAGCATTAAGATATGGCACTTCTGGACCAAGTAATTGTTCTACACCTTTTTTGTTAATTACTTGGGGTTGGAATGGATCTTTTTCTTTTATCAAAGATCTTACAACCATTGGAGTACAGAATGGATGTGACTTATCCATATAAAATCGTTTCAAGACCTTCTTTGTATAAGTTTCTTGATGTACAAAGATCCCGTCCTTCAGGTACTCAATTTGTAATCCAAGACAAAATTTTGTCCTACCTAAATCTTTCATTTCAAATTCTTTCTTCAAACAATGAATGGCTTTTGTAATCTCTTCAGGAGTTCCAATAATGTTGATATCATCAACATAAACAACAATTATAGCAAATTCATTTCTCGATCTTTTTATAAAACTGCATGGGCATATCGGGTCATTTTTATACCCTTCTTTCAACAAATATTCTTTAAGGCAATTATACCACATGCGCCCTGATTGTTTCAAGCCATACAGGGACTTATTTAATTTGATCGAGTATTGTTCTCGTGAATTTGAATTAAATGCTTCAGGCATCTTGAGTCCTTCAGGAACTTTCATATAAATATCACTATCAAGTGAACCATATAAATAGGCAGTCACAACATCCATTAGATGCAAATCAAGCCTTTCATTTGCTGCTAAGCTAATTAAATAACGAAAAGTAGTTGCATCCACTACTGGTGAATATGTTTCTTCAAAATCTATGCCAGGTCTTTGTGTAAAGCCTTGGGCTACAAGGCGTGCTTTATACCTTATAATTTCACCCTTTTCATTTCTTTTCCGTACAAAAACCCATTTATATCCAACTGGCTTTACATCTTTAGGTGTATGGACTATAGGTCCAAATACTTTTCGTTTTGCCAATGATTTTAATTCTGCATTAATGGCATCCTTCCATAGGAGCCAATCTTTTCGTTGTTGGCACTCTCTCATGGATTTTGGCTCATGATCCTCTTCTTCATTCATCACATCATATGCCATATGATTAGCAAAAATGTCATCAATGTTGACTTCATTACGGTTCCATTTGATATTATTTGTGACATAATTTATTGAGATCTCATTATTTTCATACATTTCAGATACCTGGATCTCTTCTGGGGCCTCAATATTCTCCTCTGGAGATAATTTCTCTTTATGAAGTGGCTCATCCAGAGCTACGCTTTTTTCTTGATTATCCTCGACTTGGCCATCTATAATTTTAGCTTCTTTTCTTTTTCGAGGATTTTTATCTTTGGAACCGATAGGCCTACCACGCTTAAGGCGTGCTTTTGATTCATTTGTAATCGGTTGTCCTACAGGGACATCAATTCGAATAGGAGCATTAGCAGCTGGAATATGTGACTTTGTCACTTTCTTTGGGTCAGTGAATGCTTCTGGCATTCGATTAGCTGAATTCTGTAAATGAATTATCTTTTGAACTTCTAGTTCACATTGTTTTGTACGAGGATCAAAATGAGCCAATGATAATTCATTCCAGCTAATCTCTTTATTCAAATGCTTATTTTCTCCCCCTAATATTGGGTAAACTGATTCATTAAAATGACAATCTTCAAATCGTGCAGTAAATAAATCTCCTGTAGATGGTTCTAAATATTTTATAATTGAAGGAGATTTATACCCAACATAAATTCCCATTCTTCTTTGAGGACCCATTTTAGTACGTTGTGGAGGTGCTATAGGCACATATACTGCACATCCAAAGGTCCGTATATGAGAAATATTAGGTTCTTCACCAAAAACCATTTGTAAGGGGGAAAATTTTAAATAACTAGTTGGCCTGATGCGAATTAACATTGCTGCATGCAAAATGGCATGGCCCCAAGCAGAAATTGGTAAATTAGATTTCAAAAGTAAAGGTCTTGCAATAAGTTGCAATCGTTTTACCAATGATTCTGTAAGTCCATTTTGCGTATGAACATGTGCTACAGGATGTTCAACATCAATTCCAAGGGACATACAATATTCATTAAAAGTCTGTGAAGTAAATTCACCAGCATTATCAAGACGTATTTTCTTGATAGGATAATCCGGGTAATGTGCTCTTAATCTTGTCAATTGAGCAAGTAATCTCGCAAACGCCAGGTTTCGAGAAGATAATAAGCACACATGCGACCATTTAGTTGATGCATCAATTAAAACCATATAATACCTAAATGGTCCGCATGGTGGGTGTATTGGCCCACAAATATCTCCCTGTATCCGTTCTAGAAATGTGAGAGACTCACTTTCTACTTTGGTTGGTGATGGCCGAATAATTAATTTTCCCTTGGAACATGCATCACATGAGAAATCATGGGATTTTGGTACTTGTTTCTGTTTCAAGTTATGTCCACATGAATTCTCTATTATACGTCGCATCATAATTGACCCGGGATGGCCTAACCGGTCATGCCAAACAATAAATATGTCTTTATCAACATGCTTCTGGTTTTCCATAACATTTATTTCAATTGTACTAATACTTGAATAGTACAAACCAGAAGATAACATAGGTAATTTCTCCAGAACATATTTTTCACCATATCTAACAGTAACAATTTGTAGATATTCTTTATTGTCCTCATTTATAGTCTCAATATGATATCCATTTCGACGGATATCTTTAAAACTCAACAAATTTCTATGAGACTTAGAGGAATACAAAGCATCATTAATAACAAATTTCGTACCATTGGATAATATTATTATTGCTCTTCCAGAGCCTTCAATCAATCTTGTATTACCCACTATGGTATTGATGCTTGTACTACAATTTGTTAGATGTGAAAAATATTTCTTATCTTTAAGAATTGTATGTGTCGTTGCACTATCAATGAGACATATATCTTCATTCTTGTGTGCAATATTTGAAATGTCCATGAGCTTCATTAAAAGAAAAGAAATGCATCAAAACATATTCAATATAGAAGATGCATTAAAAACATATTTATTATACATAATTGGCAACAAGTCAGAACGAAACAAAATAATTATTACAATTTTTGCAAAACTTATTTAATCATAAAAATCTTCCACCTCCAAGTGAGACATAACATTATCATTTGGCTCATTGACATCATTATCTTTATGAGCCTTATCATCACATTCCACATTATTAACACTCTTTTTTATAGAGGCTTGGTAAAGTTTCGCTAAATGTTCTGGTGTACGACAATTACGTACCCAGTGTCCCTTCATACCACACCGATAACATTTATGTTCAACAACTTTTGAAGGACCTTCTTTATCATTCTTTTGTCCTTCATTGTTCATCTTTTTCTGGTGGGTATAAGGACTATAATAACCTCTTCCACCATGATAAGGACCATGATTATTTCTACCTCCACGATTTCCACGTCCTCGTCCACGACCACGGCCACGACCACGACCGCGACCATGGCCACGACCATGATCATTCCGTACACTCACATTCGCTTCAGGAAATGGAGAAGATCCAGTGGGACGATTTTCATGATTTTTCAATAATAACTCGTTATTTTGCTCGGCTACTAGTAAACATGAGATTAACTCAGAATATTTTTTAAAACCTTTCTCACGATATTGCTGTTGTAAAAGCAAATTCGAAGCATGAAAGGTAGAAAAAGTTTTCTCTAATAAGTCCTCATCAGTTATTTTTTCACCACATAATTTTAACTGAGAACTTATTTTGAAAACAGCTGAGTTATACTCACTTACAGTTTTAAAATCTTGTAACCTGAGATGAATCCATTCATAACGAGCTCTAGGCAAAATCACCGTTTTCTGATGATCATACCTATCTTTCAAACTAGTCCACAATTCAAATGGATCTTTCACCGTTAAATATTCAGTTTTCAAACTTTCATGAATGTGGTGTCGGAGAAAAATCATAGCTTTAGCCTTTACTTGAGGGGACGCATCATTTCCTGGCAATATAGCCTTTTCAAAGTCCTTTGCTTGAAGATGGATTTCAGCATCTAAAACCCATGATAGATAATTCTTCCCGGTGATGTCAAGAGCATTAAATTCAAGATTTGAAAGGTTGGAAGACATGATTCAAACTAAAAATAATAAAAATAATTAGAATCATATTATAAAATCTTATTATAAATTAAAACATAATTTAAAGAACGGAAAATAAACATGTTAAGAAAATAAAAATAAGATGAGATAGGAATGGGAGTAAACTCACAGCGAGACCTATCTCATCCGAAGGTAAGAAAGATGATGCATATATTATATAATATATAGACAACAGTAAAGAATTAAGATAAACAAATGGAGCCCTATTAGTGCCACCACCATAAAAGGTAAATAAATGCATAAATAAATGGAGCCCACTAATATTAGTGTTGCCACCATAAAAGGTAAATAAATGCATAAATAAATGGAGCCCACTAATATTAGTGTTGCCACCATAAAAGGTAAATAAATGCATAAATAAATGTTAGTAACATAAATTTAAATGTTAGTGGCATAATGTAAATATTAATAAAGTCAGTATGGAGCTTAATATCGCCACCATGAAATAAATAAAGCAGTAAGTAAAGAATTTAAATTAAACAAATGGAGCTTAGTATCGCCACCATGAATTAAATAAATAAAACAGTAAAATTAAATTACAAATGGAGCTTAATGTTGCCACCATGAATTAATAAATAGGGAGTGGGAAGAATATATAAACATAAATAAATTACTGTAAATAGTAAAATATAAATTTACCGTGAATAGTAAAGTTACTATTCACAATGAATAGTGAATAAAAATAAATTACTGAAATATTAAATCTAGACTTCCATAAAGGAGTCAAAATAAATAGAAATATAAAATTACTGAAAAAGGTAAAATTAACATGAATAGTAAAAATTACTATTTACTGTGAATAGTAAATAGTAAATAATCTCAAATCTTAACCATGGAACCTGATGTTCAAAATAATCGGTAAAAGTAGAACTTTAATTTCATATCATGGTTAAGATTATCCCAAATAGAAAAAATAAACAAATAGTAAAGGAGATGGTAATAAAATCTTACCTTGGTAGAGTCTTCGTGCTGATAACGTAATATAAAACTGATGAAAAGTAAATACAAGAACAAGAGATTTTAGTGAGAGAGAGAGTAGAGAGAAGTTCTCATTTCAGTGTAATGTGAATGTTTACAGAAGGCCTCTATTTATAGAAGGAAAATGGGCCTTTAGTGTAATTTCCACTTTGGGTCATTTGATGTAATATTCCCCTAATTACATAACTGTACACTCACGGGAATGCATTCCCGTGAGTTGTATTATTTTGTGTGTGGGTCCCACCAAATAGTAAACTACTATGCATGGTACTATGCGTGGGTCCCATGTCATCTTGTAATATTTGGAGACCGGGAGTCAATGGACATCCACATAATCAGTATATTCATAACAATTATTATAATAATACTCCGATAAACTCTACCTTCATGTAAGAATCAGTCTATGCTATATTTTTGCTCTAAATATAAAATTAAAGTCCATCTTATCTAATTTTTTTAGTGATTGCATAAGAAACAACTACTAAAATTATAGGGTTCAAAATATTAGTTAAAAATAATAAATGTGTAACTTAAATATTTTTTTAAAATTATACCCTAATTTAGAAAGAGTTAACATGAGAGTTGAAAATTTATTATAGAGAAATAATGAGTTACATATATTTAATGAGGATAAAAATAAAAAGACTAATTTAAAATTTCAAACAAATAAGATTCAATTTTTATATTAAGAACTACTTTGATAGCAGAAAATGTTCTTTATAAAAAAGATTGGATGGAGTAATAATAAAAAGTCCGTAAAAAAGGTGGTATCTATGTAAATAATTAAAGCCGCATTTAGGGGAAACCAACTCATTTTTTTATATGAATAACTAAGTTAATTAATTTTTATCCACAAATTAATTATATAATTATTATATTTAGGAGCTATGAAAATATTTTTTTTTTTAAGTTATGATTTATGAACACTATGAGCTAATTTATCTATCATAAGGCAAGAGGACTAGGCCTATAGTACAGATAAAATAATAGCTGGCAAAAATTAAGTTAAAATAAAATCTTGCAATACTTCTAACAACATGCATAAATATAATCCTTCTTTTGTTACCTTTCAATCTATTCTTCTATATATAACAAATTTAAAACAAAGATTGTAATTTCTTAAAATATCGTACCAATATGATAAACACGTTTAAATTATTATCAATTGTATATGTTAAATTTGATAACAAATTCACACACAAAAAGACACCATAAACTTCAAAATAGTCTTATTTATATTATTGCAGCCATTGATATAATTAATATTGTCAAACTCACGAATTTAAACAAATTCATGACAATAATTAAAACTCGTATTATAAATTTGTAAGAGTTTGCTTTTATAATTAAATAGGTATTAACAGTGTATAATTAAATAATTAAAATATAAAAAAATGACAAAAAATTATATTTAAATATATTTTGAATCTAAATAATTGAAATTAAATATATTAATATTTATAATTTGTTATATTTAACAAAGAAATTTCTATAAAATTCATATATAAAGCTACTGAGGATGACAAAATCAAAAAAGTTAATATAAGTTTACAAATAAGTTAATACGATTTTGTAAGGTAAAAATGGTAAATAAAGATATAAACTCATGAGTTTAACTGAGTTGACTAAAAACATAAAAATTGTAACCTCTGATAGTGAGCTCAACAACAATGGATACAACACATTAGATTAATTACTATTTATTATTAATTCTATTACATCCTCAGTCTTACCAGAAAAGTATGAGACAATGATACGGAAAATAAAATAATGAGATATTACCAAGTTTTGGGTGAATGGATTTTTCTTTTTTTCTTTTTATTAAAAAAGATAATTGATGCGATTATTAGTAAGCCCATTGAAATTATATCTAAATATTTGTCTTTTATGAGCCAAGATTGCATGATAAAGTCTTTGATGTTTTTTTATTTGTTATGCTTTTATTAAAAATTTATTTTAATAACCAACTCTGTTCCATGCCACATGGCTCAATGGACAGAGCACAATCAAGCAAAACAACACAAAAGAAACACATACGAAACTGTAGCAGATTTATCTTTTTTTAAAAAAAAAAATCCTCAAGTTGTAGAATCATTCCCTCTTTGACCTAACAATATAAATTTAAAATTTCAAAATAGAACAATAATAATAATAATAATAATAAAGCGTTCATGTTTTGGAATCATTGCATTACAATTCAATAGAATTAGAAAATAGGAATCCAGTTGATTTTGTTTCTATATGATCCAAAGCGAAGGAAATGAAATACAGAGTAGGGTGTGCTTCTGGAGATGTCATTGCCTCAAAAGTAATTAATAAGATTAAATTACTATTATTTCTCCATAATAATATAATAAATTAAAATTAAATCCAAACACAAAGCAAACTACACTAATTTACATGTATGATATCTTTTCTTTTCTTTTTTTATCATTCTTTAATTTACCAGACAGACAGAAGGAACTCACGTACTCAATAAATCCATAAAAAGCCAAACACACAATCTCTTAATTTAGTTAAAACTTAAGGAGGCGCATGGTATTAATTGAACTGAATAACTCCGACAGAAATTATGTCATCAGTTCTTACTGTTTTAGTAAGAATAAAATCACAATGTCATATTGTACAAGTAATTAACTTCTTTGAATGAAAATGAGTTAGTTAAGAGAGGTTACAAAAGGGTAATCTTTTAGTGTCTGTTTAGAATAGCGATTAGAATTTTTAAAAGTAGCTTTTTAATTGTGATTTATGGTATACGATACAAGTATGTGAAAAAAAACTTGTCTAAATTTACGTGAATAAACATGTTTTAGGATCTAAATGTAATATCAAACAAATACACAAAAATTACACATATTTACAAATGATATTTGAATGAAAGTGGAAGTTAGATAATTAACTTGCAAAGATTAGAAAATTTTAGTTAGTTATCTTTAAAAAAAATGCAAGTTGGTTTTTTTAAGAACATCATTATCAATAATTTGTAAATGCAATCAATCGGCATAATTAAAAAATTATAAATTTCATAGACAAAATGGATTGCCCTTTAGAACCAAAAAAAAAAAAACCATGGAATATTACTAAAATACCCTTTATAAAATAAAGAGTCTATAGCCCCTATGATAGGTCTAACAAAAAACTCAAAGTGACATTAAAAATGTAACCAACACAATTTGACATAGTTTAACAAGATTTAACTTTTGTTTGGAATGATGATGTCCACAAGTACAAAACTGTAAAATCTTTAATGCAAGTAAGAGTGGGGACATGCATGTGCGCGCATGGACCAAAAGAAAAGGGTCCTTGTGCTCTGACTATAACTACTAAAGTACTAGAATTGTTGAAATCAACTGCACAATACTCAATGATAGAGACAAACACCTTGACAATTCATTCATTAATTTCTTCATATTCCACTTAGCTTCCTCTCACATGCATATGATTCACCCTCCATTCTACTTTTGAAAAAGATGAAATGACACCTTTTGGGTTTTGATTTGATTCACTCTCATATTTGAGGGTGAGTAGGTCCAAGTTCTTCTTTCTTTCTTTTTTGTTTTTTGTTTTGGTTATGGTGTTTGATTTGATTGGGATTGTGTCCATATTTTTTAAGAAAAGCATGTTGGCTCATTTTGATCTATTTTAGGTACAATAACCAAGTAGATCAACCAACAATGATAGTTACTTGAGATGACCAAGACTTGTTTGATTTTTATTGATAGAAAAAAAAAATTCATTGTAAAAAAAAAATAAATATAGGGGCTAAATAACTAATTTACAAAGATTAAAAAAAAATTAGTTAACTTAGTTACTTCTAAAATATGTGTTAGCTTCCATAAAATACCATATTTAGTCATATGTATTAAAAACTACACATTAATAAAAACTACATTACTATGTATAATAAATAGGGATGATTTGAAAAGCAATTATAAACTTAGGAGATGGAGAGGATTGAAGTCTTACATTTATAATTTTTTTTAAAAAAACCCTCCTAATTAGCTCCTATGTTTAGTATAAGGGGAGTAGCATTTATTATATTCTAATTATAATTGTTCCCTTTTTATGCTTTTTATTCAATTACATGAATATAATTTTTCATCCAAAAATTATCCCTTTCATTCCCTTTTTATTTTTGTGGTTACATAGAAAAAGTTGAAACTGTGAACTTTTCACCTTTACCCAGCAATTGGAACCTTCTAAAGCAATTTTTCAATCATGATTTACAATATACAAGATAAATATGTAAAAAGAGTTTTGTTTCAATGTATACAAATAAATACTTTTATAATCTCAAACGTGATCCCAAACAAGCACAAGTAACATAATCAAACCTTAATGGCACCCAATTTTCCTTGGTTTAAGAGAATGAGTAGATCATCAATCCAAGAACAATTTTTGTTCCACTATAAACTGCTTAGCCAATTTAAGAATATACAGCATAAATACTACATGTGAAAAAAGAAGGGAAAAAATGATGGCAGAATCAAGACCTTCATTTACAGATTATATAGCAAATGATTTCATACCTATACTACAACATATGTTGAGTATGAAATAATGCTTAAAGAGTTGAAACTTAGCTCACAGATAACTTCATATTCCAATTGCATCAAGCAACTCTGAATGCTGAGACACCGAAACCAACGAATTCGCGACAATGGCGCCGCTGGCAGCAACTGCGGGGACTCCAATGCCAGGGAAGGTGGAGTCTCCACAACAATAAAGCTGTGGTATAGGGGTTGAATGTCCTGGAAAAGTACCTTTACCAGCTTCTATAGCTGGTCCATATGTCCCTCTGTGTCTCCTAAGAAACCTTTTATGTGTTAGAGGACTTCCCACCAACTTTACTTCACACTTATCCCGGCTAAAACCGGGACCAAGAGCACGTTCCACAGCTCTCCACATTACCTGACAACCATTAATGAATCAAAATTGCACAAAATGATAAGAAAGGAGGATAGTGGAGATGATCTAGAGCACATTAATTTATGGATTTCTATAATTAGCATCAAGTGAAGTGATGGAAACAAATAATAGAACGGGAGTACTTGAAGATGATTTTAGTCAGTCAAGGACTAGGCTTGCTCAAGGGGGATTAACATTTCTTGTAGTAGTAAACTTAGAAGAGACAAAGATGACGATGACGACAACAACAACAACAAGCCTTATCCTATTAGATGAGGTCGGCTACCTGGATCACACAACGACATTGTGTTCTATGATCAACAACCAAATCTTTGGATAAATTGTTGAGAGTTATTAAAAGAAATGCCCGGTTCCTTGCTTTTCACTCATTTTTTTATTTTTTCTCCATCTTTGTCAAAATAAAAACCATACAGAGTTAAATTCAGAGAATCTAGATCCAGCTCATAGAGATTCTTGGCACAACATAATTAGCCTATGCCTGGGTTTTGCCCATAGGATTGGCCTTTAATCTCCATCATGTGTACAATGCAAGTTGAGCTAAGAAACCTGTCACGCTTGGACTTAAGATTGGTCCTACCTATGAACAAGTATCATGATGAGTTGGACTCAAAATCCGTTTGAAAGTACATTGCTCAAGCATTGAATAACTTGTGGTAGACTATGGTACTTTTGCTGAGATCTTTGTCATCCTTCTGACTGTCACATTACATATGCAACGTCATCCACATCTTGAAGGTGGTAAGAATTGAATAAACTTTCAACTTTAATTGATTTATAAACTCATTCTATGATTTTTTTTTTTTGGCTGAATCCATGCGTTATTTAAGAAGTTTGAAGCTAGAAAATCTTCCCAGATTTCATGACGCAATACACATACGGACATAAGATTTTATGATGCAAAACAAAGATGGACAAATCAGGTTTCACGTGTCTAGCTTCACTCATCTTAGTATTTGTTTAGCTCGGAGTGGTTTAGGAAATCAGCTAACCG
Organism: Acacia confusa; assembly: GCA_037074495.1. Classification (NCBI taxonomy): domain Eukaryota; kingdom Viridiplantae; phylum Streptophyta; class Magnoliopsida; order Fabales; family Fabaceae; genus Acacia; species Acacia confusa. The sequence goes on along the minus strand of CM073504.1, from coordinate 4,241,614 downwards.
TTACCAAAAAATTAAGTGAACTCGTTTTCAACTAGCTTTGACCATAGTTTATCTAATAGCTAGCTTTGACAGGAGGTGCGTGACTGCTTACGATGTTAAGGGTTTGTTTGATCATGGGGAAATAATTTTGCTAATTTAATATTTTTTTTTTATACAATTATCTGATATCCAATACTATGAAATCAGATTGAAGCAATTTTATCATTTAAGAAAAAATACATGCAGTCATAATTTCAGCTTGATTGAGGGTATTTTTTTCTTAATATAAGCTACCAATCCTTCTTCTTTTTAGATTTTGCTACCATTTAGAAAAAGAATCTTTCTGAATAAAGAAGGTGCTCTTCCCCCTTAAAATGTAGACTTTTCTCTTCATGGCCAAACTGGCACTAAGTGTGTAACTAAGTGTATATTCACATACCTCAGACCTTGAAGCTTTGAGATCTCTGTATTCAGCACTCCGGCGATCAAGCCCTTCCCACAACTCAAAAGGTTCCGTTCCTGGCAAATAAGCATGTAACACGTGTTTCCCTGGTGGCGCCAGATTAGGACTAAGCACACTAGGTACCGAGATCAACACAACATTCTGGTCAGCATCAACTCCTCTTTCCCATTCATTTACAACTATGTGATGAATTCCCAAATCCTTACGTATACCCTGGTCCAGAAAGACATTTCATAACAATATTATAACCCCATTTCTGTTTCAAAGCTTCTAGTGTATTGTGATAATTAGTCTCCATAATGGTCAAACCTCATAATCAAATCCTAAATGGAGATGCATGAATGATTCACATTGAGGAGTAGAGATAACCCTATCAGAGTATGACTTAGGGACAACTTCCTTAGGTAGCAGTTTTAAAGTGTCCCACATTGATGCATTGCTAACCACAGCCTTTCTAGCGCGTATAAACTGCAGAATACAAATATTTACACCAATAAAGACTAAAATAAAGATGTCAACAGATGAAAGTTGAAATATGTCTTCTCTCTCAGTTTTTATTTTTACCCCAAAAATATACTTGCCTGACCATTTCTCAGCCTGACTCCAACAGCTCTGCCCCTTTCAACAACGATATTTTCCACGTGGCTTTCAAGAGAAAGCCGTCCACCAAACTTCTTAAGTCCTCGAACTAGGGCATCTACAATAGCTGCACTTCCATCAATGGGATATTCAAGACAGCACCCTGGTTTGTACCATTCTGCAAACATGTAAATCTGGAAGTTGAAATGGAAAAAAAAAATGTTCAGACATTAATAACAACAATTAGTAACAAATCCCTAAGGCAAATGCTAAGTAAACATAGATACTTCAATAATTGAAGGATACAAACAACTTAGGATCACTTCATCTCAAAACCAAGCAGTTGTCCACTCCGTGAAAAGTTTTATTCTAATCTCTAACCCTCTCTCACATGAAAACCCTTTAGGCATGATGTGTGGACAAAGCATAGGCCCATCATACTGTGTCGAAACTTCAATTAAAGGACATGATGATGAGGCTTTGTTTTCATGTTAAGGACTGCTTCAACTTAAAAACTTAAGCTAAGGACCATAAATAAATTTAGCATATATCTTGCATATTATAACCAGAAGCATGTTTGTGAGCTATGATGGTTGTTTGAGATAAATAATATTTCAGCAACTTTATATGTGATTACCATCTCTGCCGAGAGTATCCCATTGGATTTCACCCCAGCAAGCAAGAATGACAAGAGATCGACCCAGTTCCTTATGAAAGGGTCTTTCAGCTCCAACGAATCAATTATTTCTGAGAATGGTCTAAGAAGTTTAGTAGCTCCAATAGCACCTTGAGGTCCCATCTGAATAAAAGATTTTAAGAGAGAAGGGGCATATCTAGCTCCTGCAGTTGAAAGAACACCCAAATCTCCTCGAATAGATAGAGGAGGAAGAGCCATTGCTGCTGTAGACAACGGAAGTATAGCATCCTGTCAAAGATATTTGCATTTTGACATATGAGAGGCAACAAACAGATTTCAAGCTTGTCTACTTTTGAATCGATAGATATCTTGAAAGAAGTGGGCAGAGTACTAGCAAACACTAACTAGAAGTTTCTTCCATTCTTTCACAGCATTTGGACTTGCATACTTCTCAAGGTCCTGAAAGATCAAGCGACGAAAAAGAATTTACTTTTGGCATCAATAGCTTATGATAGAGCAGTGAAAACAGCAAATCAATGTGTATAACATAACAAAGCTATTGATACGGTTTGTAATTGAGATTTGGAATGCTTCTTTCTTAGTAGGTCTCACACAAAACTAGATTAGCAACAAGCAATACTGAGAAGGTTAAGATCCACTAAATTAAAATATGCACCAAACACGAAAGAAAGTTATACCAAGTGAAATTTCATATTTTTCATCAAAGTAATACAGAGAAATATAGCTTTCTCCGAGCATATAAAAATACAAGATCCTAGACGTGGGAAAACATAGTATGTAAAAAAATTACCTTGAAAAATTCTGTAGGCCCTATGCGTGACAGGAATTCACCTTCAGGGATATAAACCATCCATGAGTCATAAGAGGCACATGGGAGAGACTCACCCAAAGCATCCAGAACCTAATCATAAAAAAAAAAGAGCATTAAACTTAGGTGCTTGAAACTGAATGCAACATTTAAGTCCAATCAATATTTCAATCCTACAATATTTACCAATGCGGATGCATGAAAATATGATAACATCAGTGCCTTGAACTGATATGTGTTGTGTAGGTCAGAACCATGAAGGCAAAAATTGGGAGATTTACTGTTATCAGTCATCACTCTTATAGAAGCCCAAAAAAAAAAAAGAATTACTCTCTTTGATCCTCAATATAAGATATATTCACCTAATTTGATTAGATTAAAGAAGTTAGTTAAGTTAGTTAGTATAATATGTATTTTAACACCCTAGTCAATTTTTTAGTCACCCTCATTCCCTCTCTTTCTTGATTATTGTTGAAGGAGTATCAATAGGCGTATAAGGAAAAGACTAACAAATATGAAAAATGCGTCTTATGTTTAAGACAAACATCAATTTCCCTAATATGTCTTATATTAAGGACTAGAGGGAGTACCTGTGCAAGAGGATTTGCTTGAGGACCTCTTGATTGCAACCCGGAAAATAAAGATGGCCCAGAATCAAACTTATACCCTTTGATATCAAACGAATGGGCAGCTCCACCAGGAAGGTCATGACTTTCTAACACCAGCACATCTTGTTGGTATCTTGCCAAAAGTGAAGCGCAGCTGAGTCCACCTATACCACTGCCAATGACAACAACATCAGCTTCAGGCTTCCCTGAAAACCATCCCAAATTTGCATTAGAAATTCCATTTTCAGGCTCCCACACATCAACATAACGTTGTTCTAGCCAATGAAACCAACATAGATGGCAATCCACATTTTTACGTTTATTCTTGAAATAAGAATTAAACACTACCTAAAATAATTATATTTATCCCTTTTTGGCAAAATACTACACCTAGCAGAGAGTTCAAACTTGGAAATATCAAGTTCCTAAGAAATAACCAGATACAAGAATGCAATATACAGATAATCACATGCATCTAATATACAGATAATCACATGCATCTAATCCTTCCCTTTCATGGACACGAAGAAAATTTTCAGCGAATACCTTAGAGACAAAATTGGAAGAGATAAATGTTAAACAAAATTTCAAGATAACAGATATTTAATCATGAAAAGCAAAATTGAGATGATGGGCAGCTACAGATACCAGTTCAGGCTATTCGTCTACATTAGAAAAAGAATCAAAACAACAAAAGTATCGCTCCGTTTGAATGATTATAACATGATAATGCATGTTTTGCCTTTTGGGTCAGCAGGGAATGACAGTAAATTAGTCCCCTCGAAACAAAAACCAAAACTTGAAAATGTAAAGTCATGTATACAAAATCACCATGAACATAAGAGAAAAAGGAATAAAAGAAAGTAAGAGACCTGAGAAGGAGTTCTTTTCTTTGAAGGAGAGAGAAGCACCAGAAGAGAGCTCCTGAGCGTTGGAGCTTCGCGCCAAAACAGATTTCCTATCAGATGAGAATCTAAATGTGAGAGTGTGAGGGTAAAGAAATTTGACGAAGTTGGGGAATACGCCAACTGCCATGGCTGAACAAAATTGGAATGCCAACACAGAGCTTGGACCCTCTCACTCTTATGGTGAGATTCAGAAATGAGAGGAGAGTCATGGTGTATTCTTCTTCTTCTTCTCTTCTGTGTGTGTAGTTTTGAAATTAGCCACGTCACTGTAAAGTTCAGTTTTCATAATATCCTCTTTCCTTTTCCTTTTTTGTTATTTACTTGATAAAAAAACAGTATTGACTATTGACCAACCAACAGCGCGGGGCCCTGTATCTTTTGCATTTCTCTTTATTTTCTCTTTTATCTTCCTCTCAAAAGCAACCAAGGAAGGCAAAGGGAATATTTATTTAACCAACCATGGCTTTAGGATTGAAGGGTAAGAAAAGAGGGAGAGACAAGCTATCCTAGAGTGCTTAAAGCATATTTACATAATTTTATTACATTAAGTAAGATAGTTAATATAGCATATATTTTTTAAAATAATTTAATTATCTTTCTTAATTCTCTCATTCTTTCTCTTCGATTATTGTTGAGAGAGTATTAATAGAGATAAATTAGAAAAAAATTAAAAAATATTAAACATATGGTTTGTATTTAGGACCAAATCAATTCCCCATATATGTTTTGTATTAATAACATGAGAGAGAATTAATCTTCTATTCTTCTTCTTTCTATAATCATCCAATCTTTAACTTGTTCTTCCATTTAAGAAGTGATATATATTTCTTTTTTTAAAAAAAATAATAAACCACTTGATGGACGTTTTTCGCAGGGTACACCATTTTAGTCTAATTTCAGATCAGCGACCAGTTGAACTTGAACCAGCCAATCTTGATTGTCCTCATAACATTGCAATAATTTGTTCACGGCTATGCTGGAAGCTTTAAGATATGCCCTTTCAAACTAATTAGATTAACGGCCATTTGCTATGGGAAAGATTTGAAGAGAGAAAAACTTAGAATAAGAAAAAGAAAGGAAGGAAAGATTGAAAGAGAACTTAAAAATTTAAATTATTTGACAAACATAGAAATGAAACTTAAGTTGGGGGAAAATAAAATGTTTAATAAAAAGAAAAGGCAATTGGTTGAGTGGAAATAAAAGGTATAATATCCCTGAAAAATAAAACAACTAACCTTCTTCTTGGCTCCCATCTATGCGCTTCACCCGGTGCCCTTTCCTTCATCCACCATCACTAACGCCCTCTTGCATCACACCACCATCACCGTCGAGCAAATTGGACCTTGGAACAAAGATTGAACAAGGAAAAAAGAGAGAGGAGGGTTGAAGACTTTAACACCTCCACTGTCATCCTCCATACCACCACCGCCACTTTTAGATCAGATCTTTGACTTTAACTCATACAAAGGGCTTTTTTGTCTCATAAAATATCTCTCCCAAGAAGATTCTCAAATCCCACCACTTTTGGAATTTTACCTTCCCACGTTTAAGGAAGCTAAGCCATAGGTGGGAAGTCACTTTACCATAACCTTTGGGTGCCAAACGTGTTTTCTGACCAAGAACATTGTCATCTTCCCTTTCCCTCGCCTCTCGCCCAACTTCTATATAACAAATAGGGCCTAAGTTATCTCTAAATCTAGTAATTATGTATTAATTAAATGTTTAAATAAGAAATGTGAATCTTCAAAATGAAGATGTGACCCCGCACTGAAGAATATCCTTAATGCAAGGAAATTTATACAAAATCACTGTGTGTACAATTTTAGAGAAACAAATTTAGTGGCTAATTGGGTTGTCAAACTGGCGTGAAGACTTCCAACAAAGCTGAAAGAATTATTAGAAGATTGGAGGGCGTTGCGCTAAACCCTGAATACTTTTGTTCTGGGTTTTGTTTGTTTTGAGACTAACGGCTCTGTTTGGTGGTTTCTCTTTTCTGGTTATTCTGTTTGGGGACATTATACTTAACATATCCCTAACTGATAAAAGGGTCGGACACTCTCAACAAAAGGAAAGGGTTCAATTCTAGAGTTGGTCAAGACACTAAGGGAGATATATTAAACAATGTAAATTTGTGAAAACGCAAGCTAAGGTGGAGGCATGTATGTATGTGTGTCTATATATATATTTTTTTAAAAGAAAAAACCATTATACTCGATATATCTCTTGGTTTGAAGCAATGAAATCCTTCACTCCATCGGCAAAAAGAAAAAAAATAATAAATTAAAATTAAAAAAATAAATTGTTCTCAGAACTTTTAATTATGCTTGACTTTTGTCCCAAAAAAATGCTGCGACTTCACTTCTCTAGCTAGCTTAAATTCACTTTCCTTTAACTTTACATTAGTTTATTCAGATTCTAAACTGTTGATCAGGGGCGATTTTCTTTCATCCAAATTCTGAACGATTAATGTTGATCGGATGCATTATGAAAATTTCAAAATTTAACATATCAGCATATTCAATAATTGGATCCATGGCACTTCATTCACCTGTCATAATTTAATTAAAAACACAACAGAGAAGTTTGCACTTGAGTTTACTACCACATCAGGATTTGCATGCCCGACTAATTCTAACCCGAACACTAATTTTGAACCTTGAGTACTATCCATACTAACATTTGCACAAAAAGATTGCAAGGATTCACATTTTCCAAACAAATTAATTGAACATATAATGAACCAGCAATGTAACACAGCTATGTTCTGCTGAGAAATCCAACACCACAATCTGTGTACAAAGGGTTTATATATATAGATATATATATTCTTTTGGAGCCAAAATCAGGTAGCATCCACACAATAATTAACTTCAGCAAGACCGCATCAAATCGTTATTACCACACCAACCAGCTATAATAATTCCATATGTCTAGCCACTACTAGAAACTCCATTGTCAAATCCTTAGGCTAGAGACGAGAGCCTGCAAAATCGCCCTTTGTGTTTCGTCTCAGTGCTGAGCAGATATCCCTCCAAAACTGTCCAGGGTTTTATAAGCAGGCACTCACTTTGTATTTGGCAGACTGATGATAATAACTGATTGTATATATAAGAACTAAAAGAACAGGCAATACATAATGCCCTGCGCTTCTATTTACAAGTCAACTACAGAAGACGACCCATCTACAAAACCTAACTATACCCATACTCAGTCAAACTTTGAGGCTAGGCGAGTATAACCACGAGTCACCAGGCAGGCCGCAACTCATGATACAAGGGACATTTCATAATTTGTGATGCCACCCTCATTTCACTTCTCTCATTACTCTGGGCCATCTTCAATGAAGTTATGTTTGAAGGCAGTAGGTAACTCAAATGCATCAATTTGGATCAACTGTACTTTCCTCTGTTGTATGAAAAAGAACCCTTTTTTTTACCACAAACTCATTTACTTATAATTATCTGTCAACCAAAAAAGCGACAGAATCCAGCCACCAGCTAAAGATGCTCCAAAATTGTAAGTCAGCATGCTTTTCACTGAAAGGAAAATTATCAACCTTGATACAAGTGAATAACAAAGCAATGACCTTGACTAACTCAAGCCCAAAGCTAAGCTATGAACATAACAAAGATTTACCATCTCTACTTTCAATTGATAGAACCAATAATAGTCTCATTCAACTCTTGGCCCCCAAGTCCTTATCTAATTGCATGGTTGTCAAATAGAAATCAATATAAGATACTCCCTCTTGTCCTATTTTAATAAGAGCACAATAACCGAATTACAAGGTTCAAGAAAACAGTTAAAGTTAGTTAAAAATAATAAGTATGTCTGAAATAAACTTTGTTTTCCAAGTATGCCCTTATTTATTAATGGCAAGGAAAAGAGAAATAAATTAAATGAGTATGACGAACCTTTTAATTAACGCAATACATATAATTAATGAGGGTCAATAACGGAAAAAACTCATTAAATGTTCAAACAACTCTTGTTAGGCTCTTATAAAAATGACCAAGGCAAGTCAAATTTTGGGATCTTACAAAAAGAACCGGAGGGAATATATAATTATGTATGTAAACCAATTAGATAATTAAGTACATTAGAATGGAATTGCTTTAGATAACTAACACCTAAATTTCTCCCCCCCTTAACACTTTTATTGTCAATTTCATTGTGTTTACCTACTTTCACTTAGTTAACAAGGTCATGCAATCCTTTCATTACTATCATGCCCGCTACTTCAGGAGTAGGTAAAAGAGCTTTTGGTAAGAAAAGGAAAACCAGCACCTATAGAGCTTAAGATTGGCACATTAACAAACAGTTTTAGAGATATGCATCCCATTTCCAGTTCAGAAATGTGTCTTACCAATCTAGATATTTTAAGTGCCAGAACTTGCTTTTTGCACCCACACTTGTTTCTGAAAATTTATTTAAAAAAAAAAGCGAGGTATTAACCATGCATTCAACTATTAAACAAAAGAGGAATATGCAGAGTATAATCATGCAAACAACTTATATACCTCATGTGAGCCATAAACAGACACACTGCTTCTTCTTGGATGCTTCGCTTCACTTGAATTAGAATAGCCATCAGCATCCTTCATCCCGTGGGTTGGTCCACGGCGACCAAGATGCTTACTGAAGCCTGAAAGTCAAATAAGCATCGAAATTGAGGCGCACACACTAGAAATGCAATAATTACAAGCACAGACAATGGACAGGAATGAAGTCGGTCAGTAAAACAACATCAAAGATCTGCCATTCCCAAACCAGAAACTAACCATTTTCTGATGACTGACTGGAACGCACATTTCCAAGAATTTTTATGTCCCCTCTTTTTGCATCTGACATGTCATGTTTCGACTCTGTGTGACTTCCTATATATACACAATCCATGAATAAACTTCATGACATCATGACAAGCAAGTAGTAATAATTCAGCCATCAATTTAAGAGTTGTACGCTTTAGGTAAAATGATTTTATTTTGCCCCCCCCCCCAAACAAAAAAAAAACACGTTTACAAGATTAATTCACAAGCACTCACAAATACAAAGGAAAGTCAGTACCTTTAGTAGTATCCACTTGTGAGGTTGCAGATGATAACAAAAAGTCATCATTTCCATTAGAAAAAGAAGACCATATGCCACGATCAGGTCTATCCTTGTGTCTGACATGGCTTCCCAGCCTCTCACTAGAAACATGCATATCAATTGCACTAACCCTATCTTCTAGGGCCCCATTTGTACCCCTTGTAATCAAGTGCACATGTGAGGAGCGAGGCGCCCGTTTTTCCTTCCCCAGAATGGATGTTGGAATTTGCTGCTCAGAGTGGGGCCTGGATGACTGGCTTTGATATAATTCCTTGTTTGAGAGTATGCGTCTAATTATCCTTCCACTACCTTCCCGCCGTTGGTTCTGCTTTGCAGTGGTTGAGCCAAGAGCTGTCTTACCTGAAGCTAAACTGTGCATCTGTGACATGCTATCGGAGTCAGATACCTGCTCGATCAGTTACATCAAAAGAAACATCAGTCTCCAAGCAATACATAGAACTAGGCATTGGATTACAAAGAGGGGAATTCAGAAGCTCACAGTAATTGTCTCCCTTTTTTTCCCTCGAAGAAGCAGGATTTTCTTCTTCCCAGAATCATCAAGTCCAGCAACTCCTGAGAGAAAAGAGAAAATGAAACAAATTTACATTGAAAGCAACAGAAGTTTCACTAAAAAAATAAATGTCACGCAAGGAACTCTCCATCTATTGAGAAAAATCATTATAACGTTAGGATAATTTTGCTAATGTATTTCCCAAAGTTTCAAATTCCATGTTTCATATGCTAAATACATGTTTGAGTTGGAGTTAGAAAAGCATATTCATGCAAGTTAAGATAAAACTCTTCTCACCCGCTTACCTAGTAAACCATAAATCACGTAAAAAAGCATATTCTCCCGCTAACCCAAATGGGCACTAAAAGAAGTGCAAATTCAAAAAACTTGCAGAGTTCAATCAGTCTTGAAGGTGACAAGATAATCAAATACTTTATAATGGTCACTGTTAGCATGACTATGATAATAGGAGACAGACTATGACAACAGTTGCTGTTAAAAATAGTTGAGCAAACATGACTATCATAAAGGTCAACGTTAAAAAGTAAGGACAGGAGGAGGAGGTCAGCAACATGCATGTTCTGGGGTAATTATCATTAATACATAAATGGGCCATTGCAGTTCAGATTATTCCCTGATTTTGAAACTCAAGATCATAGTAACCCACGTCTTTTAGTGAAAGGAAACTCTTATGTCTTTGCCTCCAAGCCTCAAGACATAACAATAGCCACACTGAATTATCAACAATTAGGGAAATTTGGATTCAACCATACCACTCTCATCTTCCAATGCTTGATTTCCATCAGCAGAGGCTGTCAGTGTAGTTCTATCAGAAAGATGCTGATCACCATGCTTTGGAACAAGAACGTAAGTTGATTTGTCTTTCACAGTAGCATTTTTAGTAGGGTCTCTGACAACATACTGTCCATAATCAGGAAAAAATTTAGACAAGTCTCAGAACCAAACGTGGTAAAAAAGGCCTTTTTTTTTCTTTTGGATAAAAATATTACTGATGATCTTTACCAAAAAAATATATGACTGATGATAATTGATAATAATACAATAAAATACAAAATAACAGACACAAGATCATCTATTCACAAAACTTCAAAAAAAAAAAAAAGACAAACAACCCAGACACTAACTCAAGTATTCCAATCCCTTCAAAGGTCCACAAGAGAAACAGTTTTGGTGCCTGAAAATAGCTAGACAGCAGTTTCTGGGCATCTTGATAACTAAAGTTATAGGTCCTCTGACACAGCCAAACAGTTAGTAGCAAGTTTGGCCAAGCTAGTAAATGCAAATTGGAAATTTCACATTATGCATCAGGAGGACATTTTTGCATTGTATCTTTTGACAAGTTAAAGTTTAAAGCATCATACCATGGTGGTGGAGACCCTTTTCTTCCCAGAACCTCGTCTTAATGAGCTAGAACTAGGACTTCCACTTGATGATGCACCAACTCTCCTGCTCACTTTTCCATTAGATGCCGATCTCTGGTCAAATATAAATCAGTCAAGGACATAAATGAGAGACACAAATGCACATAAAATGCCAACCAAATAAGTTTGTTTGAAACTTCCTAAGTTTGTTTAAGTGAAGAGATACCCGTGACCCCTTGGCAGCTCTTTTCTGACGCACAAAGTCCATCAAAGGTGTAACTATAGGAATGTCTTTTGCAGCACTTCCTAAAGAACATAGACCAAATAATTGAACAAAAAAACTGTTTGCCTCTTCAAATTATGCACACTTATTTCTAAATTTATCGAACATATTTTGTATAAGCCAACTAACCAGATCGTTCTGCTTCCCTTCTCTCCAACTGTATCTCAGCACTAGGAAGATTCTCAATGGGCTTGGCAAGAACTTCAAGAAACTCCAGATACTCAGAATCTGATTTTTCACCAAGCAAACACTTCTATTTATCAGAAGGAAGTGATTCTATTAGAACACATATCAGTGTAAAAGACGTCATTCATTCTCAGCAGTACCTTTGTATATGGTTCCTTCACGGCCATCCTTTTTCGACACCAGTTTTGGAACACGTTGTGAAGGAGCGTATTCAACAATTACTTTGAACTGAGTTCCTGATACAGAAAACCAGAGATACAGAGGACCTGATTCAATATCTAATCTCAACCTTCATGGCTTATAATTCAAGAAAACGTACAATGCATAACAAAAATATAGAAGAATGTAAAATGCACCCCTTTTGGAGTGGAAGAAATCAAGAAAGGAGTTTTATTCCAGTTTTAAATTTATAAATCATAAACATAAAAATCATGGTTTTAAATGCCATAATGATTGTCATAAAAATTAGGCAATAAAAGTAGATGTACCTAATCAATCTCAACAAAATATCTAATTATTTACCCTTCTCGTTCACAAAGACATGCCCATCAAAGAACTCGGCAAACTCTATAACATCCTCTGGTTTCTTGAAGTCAATGTAGGCTCTGGAATAAGAGAGATGCCTCTGACTGAAAATTTTCAAAAAATAAAAAAGTTAAAAGAATGCCTTTGACAGCTATTAATAATCAATTTCGTGATAGGCGAAGCTTCATCCATTAATTATAACTCATATTACAGCATTGAGCCCTTAAAAGTGAAAAGGCCCTATTTGTGAGCAACTTGGGTTCAGTTACAAACTTGAATTTGAGTATAAATGGTAATTTGGCTGATGCAATATACCCAGCCAAGAAACCGACAATAATTCCAGTCAAATCGCTACCAATTTTTGTCTTTATGTATTTACACAATTACACTCCATACAAGAACATAGCATTATCCATTTCTGGGAATCTAGTTTTCTCCTTGCTGCGTTACCAGACCGTTACACCGAATATACAAGACAAATCACAGATAATAAGACAATTTCTAAGATTCATTCCCCAATTATTTTCCTCATCACATGAGTCTACGTAAATATTAACCAAAACAAATTCAGGCAACACCTTGGGCAGCCTTTCTTTCCCAACGTCGGGCAGCCATTGCTATAACTCTTACCATCCAACTTATGATGATATGAAGCGTCAGTGGCAAAGTTCACAAACTAACAGACCTATGAAAAAAAAATAAGCAACAACGAAAAGGTGCATTGCAACCACCAAACACTATCACTGATCCCGCGATAACAGATTCACCTAACACCCATTCAAGAAATATGTGAAGACCTAAATTCGATTTTCAATAAAACCCAAGCGAAATAAATTTAAAAAAAAAAAACAAAAAAAGATACATCCTTGCAAGTTACAATACTATTAAAACACAAACCTAAACCCGTTTTTGCCAGGACGAAAGGAAACCCAATTGTAGCGCCCAGCAAAGGAGCCATCGATTTGGTCCAGAAGCGCAGCCTCAGTAATGGTCGGAGGCAAGTGCCGCAGCACGACCTTCGTCCGATCCAACGCACCCTTCATACGAACAAAAAATCCCACGAAGCGAAAAACCCTAACAGTCGACAGTCACTAAAAACGATGAAAAAGGAAGAAAAGCCGGAAACCTCAGTGAAATTACATCTTCTCCGCAGCTTCTTGTCGTCAATCAGGAGAGTCCCAATACCCTAATTTGGTTGAAAAACCCCAAATTTCCATGAAAAGAGCACGCAGTCTTCAAACCAAAGGACAGTTGCGAGTGAAAGCATATACGGTTGCGTTTTAAGCTTCCGTTTTGCATGCGAATATACGAGGTGGCCTTTTTGTCAACGGAAAAATTACGCCTAAGGACCATTCCAATTTCCACATATGTTTATTTTTAAAAACTCTAATGAATTTGAGAAATTATTATAAAAAATTGCTAATTAATTTTCCATTGCTATATGTGCAAACTGGAAGCTTCTACCGTAATTAGGGCTATGTTATACATAGTGGTAAAAAAGCTGTATATAGTTTATGAATCCTTAGATATTTTTATATAATAAATTTTTATAATAGGAGATTTTTTAGCAGTTTTTCCTTAAAAATAAAAACATATGGTCATTCTCTAGAAAATAATTTATTGCCTATTTTTCATTATAAAATTAAATGAAAATTCATATAAACTTAAAACTCATTAAGATTGAGTTTTTAATGAGTAACTGTGTCAAAAATTATAGATTGCTGGAAAAAAAAAAAACTGTGCTAAGGATTGATTTAATTGAGAAGTTTAGCCTATGCACGGGGTGTCAAGTTGATGGGGTTTGTAAATATTTTGTATTCCTCCCTCATATTTTTTATATAAAACACATTTATATAATTTGATTATATTAAATTAATTAATATGATAAATATTTTTTAAAACACCCTACTTATCTTTTTTTTATTCCCACATTACTTCTATTACTTGATTATTCTGAGAGACATTAATAGAAGTAAATTATGAATAAATTAATAAATAAAAAATTATACCTTATATTTATCTTATATTAAGGATAAAGAGAGTATAAAATCTAATAAATCCCTCACTTTAGACGTGTAGCCAAAAGCAGATCATTGTCTTGATTGTTATCTCAACTAAAAAATTTGGAATAGGAAGGGACATGATTGTTGTCAACATGATAAATGAGTATTCAATCAAATATATATACTATTAAACCTTGTGGATGAATAGTGATTGATCCTAATTACCATCTTACCCTTTAGTTTAAACCAATAAACATCAATAAAACTATTCAAATAATGAAAGAGCAATCCATATCATTCAATAATTAATTTTTTTTTTTAAAAAAAAATAAGTCTTCTCACTAGTTGTCTTTCATTTATTCACAATTGGGCTTCCACATGCATATCTTGCACAATGTTTTTCACCTTTTCCATTAGACCAATCCCAACCATGGATACATAAAGCAAGAGAAAATTGGATTGGTCATACATTGCGTTGGATGTCTACGTCATGAAAGAAAAGGTGAGCAATTTACTACTATGATCCTATTTTAATTAAATCATACATATTAGGGAGAGGTAATTAACTCAATAATTATGGGGGTAAATTTTTAATTTTTTCCTTATTTATGAATGAATATTTTTTAACTCTTTCTTCTTTCTCTATTTTCATTGGTATAGTTAATATAGGTAAAATTGTCACAATCTCATTTATTACTTTAAAAAAGAACTTATAAATAGAACTAAATTTTTTTGTCAAAATAAAGTTATAAATAGGATTATAATAATAATTAGTAGAAGAAAAGCCGCCCCAAAGAGGCATTGACTCGCTCTTTTCTTCTTCTTCTTCCCCTTCCCCCTAATCCATAAGGCATTGACTCTAACAATAATGATAGTTTTTTAAGTGAATAATAAAAAAGCTGATTTCACGGTTGAGTCATATATATTTATTAAATATTAATTATTCATAGTTTCATACTAATTATTAATTAATTTATTTAACTTTTAAAATCTTTGATTCCAAAAATTCTATGAATTCCCACGTTTCCTCTACTCATTGTTCAGTGTCTCTTCGTTTCAGCCATGTCTTGCTTGTTGCCTTCTCCAACCTTCTCTCCGTCGTCTTCCTCTTCTGCAACAAGCCCTCTGTCATCATCTTTTCCTTACCAGAATCAATCTCTCTCTCCCTCCCATCTCAACCCTCTTGCTGCTGCTTCATCCTCATCCCCTTCCTGACATTTCTTTGTTGTTTTTTTTTCTTTTTTAGATATGGAGATGATGGAGAGGAAACAAGTATAGCTATTATTTCTCTTTCCTTCCTCATACATCATTTTTTGTTCTTTTTTTTTTGATACAAAAATTTTAGGAAAGGGGTTGCGTTCACTTACAATCTAAAGGCATGGTGAAATCTTCCTTTCTCCTAGATGATAGTAATGTTGGGCAGGGCGAGCGTTTACCTTGACACCTAAGAGTTAGGATGTCTCCCCCAACGCCTTGACCAACTCCAGGATCAAACCTCTTCCCTTTAGTGAGAAAGTCTGACTTCTTTGTCAGTTGAACCAAGGACCAGGGGTATTTCATTTTGTGTTCTCTTGCTATTTTTTCTCCACCTTCTTGGAAGTCGCTCTTCTCACCTCTCCGACACAACTTTCGTCTCTTAAAAAGAGAGAGAGGGTGATTGATATCAGTTCTGCTTTCGTTTAATCTGATAAGTGGGTGACTGATCTATAATTCTGCTTTTGCTCATTTGTTAATTCTGCCAATTCATTTGCCATAAATATTACAATATATCCACAATTCATTTGCCAGTTCTGCTTTCTTTGTCAGTTGAACCAAGGACCAGGGGTATTTCATTTTGTGTTCTCTTGCTATTTTTTCTCCACCTTCTTGGAAGTCGCTCTTCTCACCTCTCCGACACAACTTTCGTCTCTTAAAAAGAGAGAGAGGGTGATTGATATCAGTTCTGCTTTCGTTTAATCTGATAAGTGGGTGACTGATCTATAATTCTGCTTTTGCTCATTTGTTAATTCTGCCAATTCATTTGCCATAAATATTACAATATATCCACAATTCATTTGCCAGTTCTGCTTTCTTTGTCAGTTGAACCAAGGACCAGGGGTATTTCATTTTGTGTTCTCTTGCTATTTTTTCTCCACCTTCTTGGAAGTCGCTCTTCTCACCTCTCCGACACAACTTTCGTCTCTTAAAAAGAGAGAGAGGGTGATTGATATCAGTTCTGCTTTCGTTTAATCTGATAAGTGGGTGACTGATCTATAATTCTGCTTTTGCTCATTTGTTAATTCTGCCAATTCATTTGCCATAAATATTACAATATATACACAATAATTAATGAAAGGTAAAATTATTCTTTGCATGAAGGAAGTTTAATGTTTTGGCCTATAAATAAGACAAAAAAGTAACTATCTTTCTCTACCCTATAAATAACACCAATGGAGTATTTGCTAGATTTGTGTTATTGGAATTTGTATTTTGAAAATAGAAGACAGATAAAACTTATTATGACAGGTGTTTTGGCATATTAAATTGATTATTTAATATGACGTCCTTAAATTTTCCCAATATTTAAAAAAAAGCCTCATGATCATTTATTCACATTTATAGGCCAGAAAAATCAATTCCAATTATCATCGAATGCCACCATCAATATTAAGAATTGAATTTCGACGTATCTTTTAAGAATTATCATCAAATAATCATTATGTATTAGTTTGCAAATTACAAATCCTAAAATAATCTCTACTTAATTGCTTATATTTCTTTGGAATGATTGTGTTTTCCTTTTTGAAATTATGTGCGTGACTATAATGACTATGAACACATCAACAATCAACAATACTTATTGTATGTCATCTCTCTTTTTTATAGTTTTCCTCATTCATTTATTACAAACTACGTAATACTAAATTTAAGTACGTCATTTGTTTATGATATTTTGAAAATACAGATCAACCTTATGTCATGAATCATGTATAATATTATATATATATATCCATCAAATTGTTATTTGTGATATTGTTGGCTTTATGTTGGTTACGGACAGCATTCTATTGAAATATCAAAATTTATTGAAATCAATTTTATATTGATTTTACTTTCATTTCTTTTAAGTCCATTTCCTTATTTTATAGTAGAAAAAGATTAATTTTTAAAATTTAACTCTATAGAATGTAAGTGTTTAATAAATTACTTTTGAATTGTATGAATTAGTTCGTTTACTTTCTATTATAAGTGTTAATTAAATTTCAAGGTTGTTTCATGAATTCTAATACATGATGGAGTAGTGTTTGAATCAAATATATATAAGTTTGTAGAACTAATTTGGATAATGCAGTGATGAATATGGAAGATGTATTGATTGGAAGTGAAATAACCCTTGCATCGGTGCATTTGTTGCATCAATAATAATGATAACCAAAGAAGTAAGGGTGGTTCTAACTTGACTTAGTTTTTTCCAACGTTTTGGAGTGTTGATTTTTGTATGAATTAATGATCAATAGAAAAGACAGAAGTGGTTCTAATAACTGTTTGGGAAGTTAGAATTTATATTAGGTTTGTTAACTTGTGATTAGTTAAGACTTAGCCTTTTCTATGTCAAGATGCAAATTCTCGCATTAATGATTAATAGAAGAAGTAAGAGTGGTAAAACTTTTGATCAAGAACCTAGGGCATATATAGATTATGTTTGATTTGAGTGTTTAATTAACTATATTTTCCCCAACAACCACGATCTATATCTTTATAATTTAAGTTTCATGTGTCCATGATAGAGAAGCAATTCCTCATCATCATTTTATTTGCAACGACAATAAATGAAAACCAAAGTCAATTCATATCGATCGAATGTGAATGTTGGCTTATACTTTCTTAGTTCTGTTTTTTCACATGGTCAGATATACGTTGAATTATCAAGGGTGGTTTTAATAGGTTAAGAAAATTGCTAATATTTTATGGGAAAAAAGAGATGTACCAACATGACAACAAACGTTTGTCTACAAGGAAATGTTTCAAAACCTTATTTGACAAAGATGGTGTAATTCAGACGTATGAAGGTACTAAAATAATTTTATGAAATGTCAATTATATAGCTCTTCACGCGTTCATGTGCATAATATGACTGAAAATCTGTTGTTTCAGTTGAAATAGGTTATTATGTAATATTAACCATCAAGAAAAATGTCAATCATCAAAGATGTTCGCCTCAACGATTTAGTTGAACATGCATGGAGATTCAATTTTTATCATATTTTCAATAGGTGTCATTTTCCCCCCTTTCTAGTGCACAAGTAATCTTTCATATTGGAGATCAAACAATTTTATTTGAAATAATATTGGACATTAAATGTGGTTACTTCTCACCTGTCTGTGAGGATTTAATGAGTGGCCTACCTGATTCTCTAGTTTTAGGTGATCATTGAATTTAAGTTTGATGATATGTGTGATTCTAATTCATGGTCTGTTACATTAAAAGAGACTAAATACCATGTGACATCCATTTTTGTATCTTAGTGTAACTCGCTTTGCCGATTAATTTTTGAATGCCATAACCGGTGATATGTTTTAGTTTGTAATTTTTAGAGTCTAGTTTGGTGATAGTGAATAGCTTTCACAGTGCAATTTTTATTATTGTTTATGAAATGTAAGCTCACGTTGATTAATTTGTGAATGTAAGGATTGATATGCATGCATCTTAATCCAAGTTGTAGTTTAAGGATTAAATTTCAAACATTGTGCTTTTGTATGCTACTGCTCCCAATCTCTATTACAAGAGTAAGTTGAGGATTGAATTTTGTTATAATTAAATACATATATAAGGCCTTAATCCACTTTATCTCATGTGTTTATTGTTTTCTTTTTAACTATCCCTATTATTTTGACTGACGCCAAAACCATCTCCGTTGATTTAAAGGGGGTTTAATAGGTAGTTTCAATGTAAATGATTTAAGGGGATATTTTGAAAAATCAGCACACATTTTTAACAAATAATTAATATAATTAATTTTCTTAATCTACCAAAATTAACTCAAATATATCTTGTGTTAAGGATCAGAGATAATATTTAACACTCAAACAATAAGCATTTTCAACTTCTATCGTAGCATAAGAATTTGCAAGTAACATTGAGTCTTGATCACTAAAGAAAAATTAAGTGTTGGTTATATTATTTAGCACTAATAGTTCAAGTATTTACAACTTCTAATTACAATTATGTATAGCTAAAGATAGATTATACACACAGATAACTGGTTTAACTTGTAATCTCATGCTTAAGAAAGAGTTAAATAAAGTATTTATATGTCATTGGGCCAGGAGGTTCTAACCATAAAGATTAGCTACTTAATTGAATAATTAGAGAGATGCTAATAAGAGTTGGAACAGATGATAAGGGATTCAGGATTAGGCCCTTGGGTCGTGGGTTCAATCCCCTCTGCCGTCGCTGGAACTCCTTTGGTAGGCGATCTCGTAAGTCTCTAATAAGTGCTCATAGAGTCTGAGGCCGTGCCCTGGTCTTGGTGGGGGACTGGTGTCGAACCCCTCCAAAACTTTCTCATACAAAAAATAAAAAATAAAAAAATAGAGAGATGACCATAAATTATCATCATTGAATGTTAATTCCGACTTAGTTGAACTTTCTTAGAGAGGGGACCCTCACTAAATTCTTAAAAATAATTAGAGTATTAAAATATTACTAGGCACAGCTTCTTCATGCATCACCCACCCTAGTATATTAGCTACTCTAGTCTCATGTAAATTACATAGTAATAAATAAAACATATAATTTTAATAAATTTTCAAATACTCGATTTAAAAAATTAAAAAAATGATTTATCATAGTTTAATTTAAAATTTTAATGAAAAAAATGTGAAATATTTTTGTTAAATAAAAAGTAGTATATTCAGGTGAAAATAAGTAAATAAATGAGAAGCTAGATCAGTCTCTTGCTGTTTAAATTTTATTTAACAGAATGATGACCAACTTTCACTTATTTTGTTTCTTAAAAATGTAATCCTTTTCATCCTAAATATATAAAAAAATGATTTTTTTTAGAGATATTACAAAAGATACTTAAATTATTTTAAAATATTTATATTTATCTTTTTCCTCAAAACTATTTTGCCTAACTTATATACTAATATATAATATAATAATACATTACATATAATATGATTAAGTAACTTATCTAACTTCATTTAACTCTTTAAACAGGTCAAATATATCTTATATTTAACATTAGAGGGAGTACCACCTATTGTTTAGTTCACAAATCAAGTTAACATAGCATATAAAAAAATCAACAATCGTTTGACTAAAATATACTATAAATGTTGTATCAAAAAATATATATATACTATAAATGTAAATTTTGTCTTGTTTTGTAGTATTTACTTATATTAAACTCTAAAATATTGAGTTACATGTTGAGAAAAATCATTTACGTTAAAGAAATATGAATAATTTCCGGGAAGAAATGTAAGTTTAAGTATTTGGAGTGTGAACATAAGAAATTTTTTTCTCCAAGTTTTTTTTTAATGAAAATAAGGATTTCAAGTCATCATATTCATGCCACATTCCACATGTGCATTTAAGATTCAAATGACAAAATCAGAATGGTTTTTTTTTTTTTTTTTTTTAAAGTGGAGAAAGGAATTGGAATCACATGTTAGAATATTCGGTTCCTTTACTAGTGGAAGTCAATTCCTTTCTGCTCAGTTTTATTCCATTACCGACTAATGTTTTACGCACAAAATTATTAAAGAAATACTCACACCACTATAGTTAAATCAAATCAAATCTTTAAAAAAAAAAAGTTAAAGTATAATTTTAGTCCTTTAAGTTTATATAAGGTATACTTTTGATCCCTTAACTTTATAAAGTATACTTTTAGTCCTATAATTTTAACACCGTTAATTTAGCTAATGGAAAATGCAAACTCAAGAAATAACGGTGTAAATTTAAGTCATGACTATGTAATTAAATGTTATTAAGAATATGGGTAAATTGAAGAAAATATAAAATATTTGTAATTAAATATTATTAATCATCATTTGAGTTCGCTGCGTCAGCGTTTTCTGTTAGCAACATTAACTGTGTTAGAATTTCAGGACCAAAAGTATACTTTATAAAGTTAAGGGACTAAAAGTATACCTTATATAAAACTTAAAGGACTAAACGTATACTTTAACAAAAAAAAAAACACACACACACACTCAAACGGAATTCTTACCTTTTAGTATGAAATTAGAAAACTCTCAATAGAGGAAATTAAACATTGATATATTTTTATATTGATAAATTTAAGGAAGTAATTAAATGAAATTTGAATTAAATTTAAATGATTAAATGTATATTATAACCAAATATTTAATATTATATTTTCATTATTCATAAGTTTCAGGTCAGTATATAGTAAAAAAAGGTAAATAAATTAAATACAGATCCTAAAAGATTTGACATTTATAAGCTTGGTTTGTAAATAATGCTTGACTTATAAATATAAAAAATATGATTTGTAGATATTAATTTATAAATTTGACTTGTAAACCACACAACTCGATTTGTAAATATAAATCTCTAAAAACCCCTAAATATAAAATGAAATGTAGGAGACTTATTCGTATTTTTTTTATATGAGATCCATGAATAATTTTCTAAAAAATTGGCGACTTTCAAAATGATGAATGGGCCTAAGTTTCAAGTTTCTATCTTCCTCCACAATTTATTAGACTTGTTTGGGATACCGTGGAAAAAATAACTTATGAAAAAGTCAAATTAGGTAAAAGTCATATCATGAAATATAATTTATGTTTATATTGATGGTTGCATAAGTAACTTTTACTCTACAAGTCAAATTCAAATAAAGAGCTTTTACTTCATAAGTCAGAAAAACTGATTTTTCAAATAAGGAGTTTTTACTTATTTGTATTAGTTTTGGATTCTCAAGTACATGGACAAGACGGTTTATATATATAGTAATATTACATAAAAAAGGATGAATGAGTCAGGATTAACAAACACATATACTCTAATAAAATGGATAAAATAAAATGAAATCAAATATCAAGTTAGACTTTGAATTATTTAGATATAAAATTTGAAATTCAGACCAAGGATTTGCAGAAATCAAAGCTAACTTGTGATTTGATTAAGAATATGTGAAATTATGGAATTTGATTATTCAGATTAAGGACTTTGAACGGCATATGCATAGTATAATAATGCAACAATATTATGAAACAAAATCTCTGCAAATAATGAGGGAAAAAAATCAATGCAAACCAAAATATCTGTATATCAAATAAACATGGCATATGAGAGGTTTTCAAATCTAATAAAAAACACAATGAAATCAATAAAGACTCACCCCTTTGTTTTGAGCCCTTGCAATGTTTGGTTTGTGCTTGAAATGAAACCCATCTACGTGTTAATATGAGAACAAAATACCCTAATCAACTTACTTAGTCATCATTTCCCATCGAGGAAATGTCAATTATATTAATATGAGAACAAAATTGATGAACATATGAAATATTTATTACATTTATGATTAATGTTAACTCCTCAATTAGATCAATAAATTAAGAGATGAGGGAGTATTTAGTATTTGAATCTAATCTATGTTATGCAAACTTTACAAACTTTAAGATAAATGCATTGTTGTTTGATTTTGAAATTAGGAGTAGCCTATGTATTTGCCACCTAAGTGCTCATTATGTGATGTCAAATTGACATTTTGTTTTTGGGAAAAGTCACTTTAACCCAATATGTGGTTATTGGGATGACCTTTTCAATGAAGTGCTTCTATCAAAAGTCAAGTTAAAACAATTTTTTCTTGCTTCAGAATCTTTTTCATATTTTAAACTTTCTAAAATTGATTTTCAACATATTAGCTAAAATATAAGGATTGTTTTTCAATATTAATATAAATTTTAGAGAAAAGATAATCATTTTTCTAAAATATTATTACCTCCTATTGTTATCTTTATGACACTAAATATGAAACATAATTGATTTTTTTTTGGAGAGATTAAAGTAGCTAATTAAATTACTTAATCAAATCATATACTATGTATCATTAGATCATATATCAATTTATAAGTCAAATAAATTATGTTAGAGAAAAAAATAAATATTAAATATTTTATAGTAATTTAATCAGTTTTCTTAATTTTTTCAAAAAAAATTCACTAGGTATTATTTATGAACGATGTAGTATAAGATTTACTTACTGAATGCTAATATCATTTTAACTTTAAAAAAAATCCTATAAAATTCACTTAATCAATAAATTAAACTGTAAAGTAAAGTGGGTTGTATATCAAGGTGGGAGGGAGCAGTTGAGAAGATGTTTCTGGCCAAAAATTGAGTGGAAATATTGAGGGGACTAAAGTCCAATTCATAGGATTTGAGCAATAAAATAAAGCGATATACAGTGGAAGAAGCGCCTACGTAAACATCGCTGTAAAAAGGTTCATTTTCTTGTTGTGATGACTGAGTGATGATGCAGTGAATATATACAACAACGGCATCCCTAGACTCTCCTCTTTGGGTAGTAGGGCTTTGCACACTCAGCACCCAGCCCCTTCTCTGTCTTTTCGAAGGGGCATAAGGAGGAGGACGACGACAACACAGCTCTTCAGTAGTTGAATCTCCTTGCCCCATATCTGTCATCTTTAACTTCCTTCCACGCGTGGTGAGTCTTCGCTTAAGCCTTGTTTGCATGTGGGTGATGTGTCTAATCTTTGTTCTTTTCAAATTTACTTATATGTGTTTCTGGGATTGTCCTCGTTCTGTTTTGTGAGTGGATTTGTGTTTTATGTTTAAGGGGTGTGTTGATATCTGGGTGTTTTGCTTTTGTTTTTGGTTTTTTTTTTGTCACTGAGGGTTTTGTTTGTTTGTTTGTTTGTTTCTAACTGATGAACATATATAGCCTTGCTATGATGGGAGAGAGAATCCCACCTGGGAGCTATTTCCAGTATCCTCCTCCTGGAGTTCCCGCTTCCCCTATTAGGTCTTCCTCTATTCCTTCAGATCGAGAAAGGTAGTCTTACTTCTAACCTTGCCATCATTACCATCTACTGACTCCTAGTTTCACATATGTCTAGTCATTGATATTCACATAGATATTGTCAAACTTAAATTCTGTTGGCGCTTTCTGATAATTTAGCCCTCTGACAATGTTTGTTTGAGTTTTTGATATTACCCGGATGTCCTTAGTTTGAAAAAAATTACATTTTCCTTTCAAATTTTGTTCGGGCAGTTCTTATGCCTGAGTTTTCTCTTGAAAGCCTTCTTTTTTAATACATTAATAAATTTTGTTCCTTTTCCTGGTCAAGTTTTACACAAGATGTGAAATATATGTGTGTGTATTAGTGTATAATTACACACACATACCTCTTCCAAAAATAATTGAGGTCTTCACATGAACATTATTGTAAAATCCTTCATCTAGTTTATTTTTTATTATTCATGTATTATTGCTCTGCTTGATCTTTTTGTAAACTTGTTTTCAATGATGACATTTGTGTCAAACATGAGGAATCAAGATTGAGGAGAAAGGGGAAAAGGATTTTGTTTGTTATAGACCTGAGTGACATTGTTTGTTATAGACCTGAGTGACATTGAGGGCCAAGTTGTTGGAATTTGGTACTTTTGCTGCATATAATGAGATGGACTGTTTTGGGGGAGGAGGAATCTGAGAAGATGTGATAATCGTATTTAGTTAGCCTTCCGCCTTCAGCAGATGAAGTTTAGGGCAGAACAAATGTTGGATTGGAAATCGGTATATGTATAATTCAATTTGTGTTTTTGAGCCAGTCTTATGGTTCTATTTCCGTCTCACATGCATCAAGAGGTTAGGTAGGAACATTACAGTGGAAAATGCCCAAATCTAAAGTGTCACTTTACTATTAGAATCTTGTGATTATAGGTTTCTTCTTTCTAAACATCCCATCTCTTGAGTGAAAAAGATTTGGGTTTTTCAAGGGGTGGGATATGCTAAAAGCTGTTTGGGAGGACCTTATGCTGTATATCGATCTTGACAGCCAGATTTATGGTCAGTAGGTTTATTTTTTACTATGAGTGCATATATAGTTATGTTAATTGAAAGAAGGCCAGCTGCAATTCTCACTTTCTTACGAATGTCTCTAATTCATTTAAGACTGGTAAGTTATGTGAGAGTAGCAGTACTCATATGTCTTGCTGATGTTGTTGCTGAAAGATGCTATTTTTTGTTGTTAAGTATAATGCTACTTTCCTGTTGTTGCATTCTGGCATTTCTGGTGCGTAAACTGATGGCTAATAACTTGCAGATATCTTACTGAACTACTGGCAGAGAGGCAAAAATTAGGACCGTTTGTGCAAGTCCTGCCACAATGTACCCGGCTTTTAAATCAAGGTTTAAAAATATTCTGTTTATTGTAATAGCAAATGATATCATTGATATCTTAATTATAAGCTTCTGTTATTTTGATCGTATATCGTTCTTTTTCCTTGTTTATAAATATCAAAACTCGTGATAGTTTTTTTAAATTTGGGAAGCAAAGATGGCTATTCTATTCAGTAATGGATGACAACTTTCAATTTATTAGCACCTACAAGTTAACACTGTTGGGGACAACGGTTTCTGGCTGATGTTTAATGCAAATATCATAACTATTCCCCACATAATATTTTTTTATCTGGCATTATTAGTAACTTTATTAGTTAATAACAAGTAATTGGTAAAATATTTTCCATCAAGAATATACTAAACCCAAGTGCTGATTATAGCTTAGCATTCTGTACTGCCACTCTCTTTTTTCCCCCTTTTTATTTTCTCTTCTTTTGTTCTTTTTTCAACCTTTCTTTCTGTAGCCTGGGTAACTTCTGTAAGCAGGATTTGCATCGACCATGTTTATTCTTTGAAGTTTTTATAGTTCTCTTGGTGTGCTTTTCTAATTTGTTGTTTGAGTTTTTGACAGAAATCAGACGAGTGTCTGGCTTAAATCAAGGTTTTATAGATCATGAGCGCCTTGAGCCAGACAGTCCATTTAGGTCCTTAGGTCAGCATCCCAATGGTAGACCAATGGATTTGGAGGTATGGCCGGCTTTCCCAATTGAGGTGATTCTACATAGTATCTATGAGAGTTTGGTATTTTTTATCCAATCAGTCGGTTTTTTTTTTCCCTTTTAATTAATTGATATCTGGTGCTTATTATAAGGAGATTTCTGTTTGATCTCTGTTGACTTTTTTCATATATGTTTGCTATCATATCTGTACTTACGGTTAGACATTGGCATCCATACTGTAAAGAAGCCTCTATAATTTTGAACTGGTTTTATTTCACTGAATTGAACTCAGCAGGATAGTACCTCTGACTTGTATGTACTACAAATCACTAGACTCACTATGGGCTGGGGCCTACGCCTGCTAACCTAACACATATCTTATATACTAACGTACATAATTGTCTTGGAAATATGTGGCTGTCTTTCAACCATAGTACAATGCAACCCTGATGATAGTTGAATTCAATTTCCTAGGTTTTTTTTTTTTGGTGAAAAGTTCCTAAGTTGATAGGATACCAAACAGTACTCTTCTTGTTTATTCTAGGAAGAGGCGTTTGGATAGGAAGTAATGGTAGCTTGGAAGTTTTATTATCTGTTTAGATAAGACAGAATTAGGAACAGTTATGACAGATTAGGAACAGTTGGGTATTATATGTTTTATGGCAGTTAACTATTAGGAGGTTATTTTCAGTTTATTGGTCAGTTATGTATTGCTTTATATATTCCTTTCAGTGTAAACAGAACATAAGCAGAAAATATATATTGAAAGTATTGTCTTGTTGGTCAAGAATTTCAAATTCTGGTTCTTGAATTGTACTACTAGATCCTAATTTTATAGGATCTATCATAAGTTTTTAATGAAGAGCATGTAGTTCTATTTTAAGTGTTGAGGCACGTAGGACTCTATCAGTTCTACATCATGTAATTATTGTTTAATGAAGGAAGGTTGAGGCACGTAAGGCACCTAAGTGTTGAGGCATGTAGTTTTTAATGAAGGTTTTTCTCTTTGAACTTTAATTATTGTTTCTGACACGATATGAACAATGTCTTTTCCTGTCTTCTTTTTACCTGACTCCTGTACGAGTTTCAGTGCAATATATTTTAGCCGTCACTAGTTAGTGCATGACATGAAGTTATTACTCCTTAGTCTTCACTGATGAGCTAATGGGCTATGGCTCGACCTGTTTCAACTTATTGTTGAGATTAAAGGATCACATCGAAGTACAAGAAGAAATATTAATATTATCGATTCTTAAGATAAAAGAGAGAGTACAAGGAGGCCTTTATATAGGCAAGAATAGACTAACTCTAACCCTACAATCTATCATAATCAAATCAAATCAAATCATAATCTTTTAAAGATATATTCCTAAAATATAATACTCATTTCTAATCCTAATAAATACTAAAAAATATCCCTAATAATAATAATAATTAATTAATATTTCTAAACTTGATATTCTCAACACTCACATTTGAAGCTTCAAATTGATTTTTATTACTATTCAATTAGCCTTCCACTGAAAGCAATTTCAAAACCTGTTACTGATATCTCATTTGCTGCTAAATTTTGATTGAAATGTATTTTGTGACCTGAGATTGAAATGGATGAAGTCCAAGTTTCTGGCATAGTTAAAGATAACATTTACATCCAAGCATCTCAAGTGAATTTTACTCCAGCCGAGAATGCTAGATGACTGCAGTTTGTATGAGCTTTCCCATGTGTATTAATGCCAAGAATATCTGGGGTAGACTAGACTGTTAGCTACGAATTAACCCTAAGGACAACATATCAATTTCTATGATAGAACTTTCTTTTGTGAAATAAATCCATCCTAACATTGGATGAGACCATACAGGTGATTGTTGTTTTGGTTCATCCATTCTTGGATATTTACATATAGCTCTCATTCTGTTTTCATTGAACTGGCATAATATGCCTGGTGGAGACAGGTTGATTCTAGATTTCAATCGTGCCAGGAGTGAGGAAGGTTTTCAATTAGTTTGATCTTGTACAAAATTGTCAAAAGTGATAATTGCAAAGCAGATATAATGTTACTAACATAGGATTCACCAAATTTACAGAAGGCCATATTCCAGGGTAACTTTGTATTTCCTAATATTTGCACTGAAGTGGACTAATAGACTTTCCAATGAGAATTTTACTGAGTATTGACGCAGAGTTTCTGTCATCTTTTAGATGAGCAAAATTTTGGCATTTGGGTGCATTCATGCAACTTGATTGTGAGGATATGTCATTTAGCTGCTCTACTGTTTTAATGGTGGTTTGTTGCCTAAAATATGAAACTAATAATCCTATTCAAGTGACTTGACCACGTGGCTCATGGTCCTTGTTACAGTTTTAGTGTGTGTTTGGGTAATAATAAAGAAGCACTTTTGGAGTCAAACCATGGTTTGGAGAAAAAATTGCACGAATGCTTGAAAAAAAGGGAAAGGCACTTTTTCCTCCTTAACCATGGTTTGGGTTAAGTTACCCAAACACTATCAAATTCTGCGGAACCATGTTTTTGACTTAAAACCATCGTTTGGGGGTTCAAAACCATGGTTGTCCATAACCTATTTTTTTAACCTTTTCAGAAGCTATTCTCCAAAATCTAATCTCTGAAATCACTTTTTTTACTTTTTTTCCAGAAACTATTATCCAAAAACTAATCCAAAATCACCCTCAGTCCAAAATCTCCATTGTTAAGTGCCTGTTTAAAAGCTGTTATATCAGTTGCAAGGCGGCAAAAATTAGACAGTTGTGTGGTGGACAACCAAATGATACATGAGATGAGATGAGATGAACATAGTGTATCTAGTCGTTCTACTTGTTGATGAGGCAGAGGCATAGGACTTGCATATGAAGTTTTATATTATGATGTTGATATTAGATTCCTACTACCGTGATGGTTATATTTTATTGCAATGGGCTAGCATTTTACTTCTAGTTTGTGTTTATTTTGTTTCGAAGGATCTTTCAATCAAAACTCTCTGTTGTACATGGACTTGTAAGAAACCAGAGACCTTGAGAGACGTGTATTGAATACTTTGTTGCTAATAATTGAGTTGTGTATGTGGTGTGTAGCTGAAGTGGTGGAGACAAGTTGGGAGAAGGTTGAGGGAACTATCCATTGGAAGTAATATAGGGGTCTAGGTCTCCTTCATGATAGATATACTGAAATAATATATATGTGATACGCACATGTGCGAAATTTTATAAGTATATAAAATTCATTAAGAAATACTAATAATATTAGTTGCATACAGGTCTTGCTTAAAATCCTTTCTTAAATCAGGCTTGATCTTGTGGCCTTTTGGATCAAGCAAGCTTTTTGGCCCATGATCAGGTCTGCTGAGGAAGATGTTAAGGTGGTTTTAGTTTCTTATTTTCTTGACTCAATGTTGGTTAGCTGTATGTTTATTTGCTTTTCTCTTGATAAAGATATTGATTTAAGAAACGTAGGTGTTGTAAGCTCAAGAGCACATAAGATGATGTTTAGGAATTTCATAAAGTCTTGAAAGTGGAAAGCAAATTTGCTTTTGGTGCATCCTTAATAAAGGGTAAATGTCTTTCTTTAGTTATAGCAGATATATTAACTGAGGTTGAGGCTGAAAGTGAAAAGTGTACATGCCATGTTTCCTCTATACTGTTGCTCTCCCTATTTTTGCAACTATGCTTGTAACTTAGTCATGGATGTAATGAAAATTTCAGTCAAGTTTTGAGGAAACTTGGTGGAGTAAGAGTCTCAGATGTGCACACAATTTGTGGCTATGTAAAGGACATTCTCATTAATGCCAAATTTCTTCATGCAGGACAATGGACATCTCCAAAGAATTGCATCCTTTCAAGGACCCCCAATGGGTTGGCCTGGTCCCCAAGGAATTCCAACTACCCCTGTAGTGAAAAGAGTCATCCGACTCGATGTACCTGTTGACAAATATCCAAATGTAAGTAGAAGTTCTTGCTCTTGGACTACAGTTGATATCCAGTTTTCTATTTCAATGTACTGTGGTTTTGACTTGAAGCTTGGCAGTATAATTTTGTCGGCCGTATTCTGGGACCTCGTGGGAACTCATTGAAAAGGGTTGAAGCCATGACTGAATGTAGGGTTTACATCAGAGGTTGTGGTTCCGTGAAGGACTCAATCAAGGTAAAAATTTATCCAGTATATACTCCCTGAAGAACTGTGTTCTGACTTGATCTATCTTTTTTAATTGGTGACTCTCATTATGGAGCTTGAGTTTGCATTGTAGGAAGAGAAGCTTAAGGATAAACCTGGATATGAGCACCTTAAAGAGCCATTGCACGTGTTGGTGGAGGCAGAATTTCCAGAAGACATTATCAATGCTCGATTGGAAAATGCTGTTGGAATACTTGAAAATCTCTTGAAACCAGTGGTACTGTGATATAATTTTTCATGTCTGTTTCATGTTAGTTGGGCATCTTTTCCTGTTCAAGTCATAACTTTTGTTTTAACATGGCAGGATGAATCCCATGATACCTATAAGAAGCAACAATTAAGGGAGTTGGCTATGCTGAATGGTACTTTGAGAGAAGAAAGCCCCAGCATGAGCCCAAGTATGAGTCCAGGCATGTCACCCTTTAACAGTACAGGAATGAAACGAGCCAAGACAGGAAGATGACCCCGATAGTTGTCGGTGGTTCCAATCTATATTAATATATATATAATCTCAAGCTAAGTTATCTACCTCTGGTCTCTTTAAAAGACTTGATGGTCTTTTGACTGATATAGTTGACCTGAGTCAACCCCGGGGGCTGAATCGTCACAAGCAGCTAGTTGGGATGCCAAGGTTTTGGCACTGATTTGTTCGACATGTATGATCGGGATGGGTTATTTACTTCATTTGTTCTGTCTAGTACGCTTTGATGTCTATTCTTTGGTGTGTTGACCCCTGGAACTTTGACTTTCAGTTCGCTTGTTATAGTGGTAACTAGAAATCAGGTGCTACAGAGTAGCATTACTCCTAATGTAATAGAAGATTCTTTACACTTGTCAGAACATTAGATTACATGCATGTATCTAGATATGCATGGTATTGACCCTAAAATAAATTGAGTAGAATGCTTTTTGATTGTATTGTTGCATGAACATTTTGACAACTTGGTTATTATTTCCAATTAGCAAGTAGATTTGGTGAGTTTTGTATCATGGGGTTCCCAAGTGGAACTATAAAGACAATAAGCCATTAGTGCTTTGATGTTTGCTATGCCATAGCTTGTGCTGCTATGAACTGTAAATATCATATTTTTTGGTGTGCTGTTTTACTCCAAGTTTGCAGGTTATCATGTCGCTATGAAGACGACTTGACTGAAGTATCGGATCAAACTGGGGTAGTAGAGACATGTTATGCTCAGTCAGGAAGCTTTTCACTTAACTGAACGTGTAGGGTAGAAAGGTGCTTGCTTTTAAGCACTTTTGGCTTGCTACTGTAAATTGGTGCTGTTCTATTTGAATACTTGTAATAAATAGGTGGTGATAGTGTATTAGGCTGGAAAATGGTTTTTAACGTTGGACCATGTTTGTTTATTTTGATTCATGATTGGTCGGTCTGGTAGTGAAGATGAGCCTGTGTTTAGTTAAGCATATTGTCATGGTTTAAATACTGATTGAGCATAGTCATTGATCGGGATTAACTGCAGATTGAAAAATGAGTTTTTTTTTCGGGGGCCACAATCACAAAGGAGTTTAATAACTCAAAATTTATGTGAATTATGTCTTATATGTCATTAAATCATTTTGTACATAAATATTATTTAAAAAACCATTTAATATGTTTATTTAAGCGTCCCTGCGTGTGCCTGAAGGAGGATCGCTTGTGCATTCCAAGCTTTTCGCATGATAGTATGGTTAGACGATGTCATTTTCTTGGTCAGATAAAATAAAAAAAGGGTCATTTCTGTTTTAGTGGATGTTTGGATAAGCTTTTGCTGAATAGTTTTTACGATTTGAGGTAAGTATATGATAAAAGTTTTATCCCGGTATGTGGAAAATGACCTCTGAAACCATGGTTTTATGGTTTGTGAGTAGGGAGGCGTTCTTGTTAGATCCTCATTGGCCGTCTCTCAAGAATGGAAGAACACTAGTGTAGGTTGATGGCGAGCACTCTTGCAGCTGAGGCGTGATTAAAAATAGCTAAGGGGAGCTAGTAGAAGTCTTCCTCTTTCGCCTAGAAAATGGAGACCACCTTTCAGCTGAATTTTGGGTTGCTTGTTTGGCTCGAAAAGAGCTTCAGGGACATCATTGTGACGTCTGATTCTTATGGGACACCGCAGCTAATCCAATATGAGATTTCGTAAATGCATGAAGATCGGAGCATTGTGAATTGTGATAGAGATTAAAAAGACGCTTCAACGAGATTGGAAAGTTGAGTTCATGAAGATAGGCAAGGATAGCAAAAGTTTAGCACGCACGTTAGTAAAACAGGTCTGTTTAAATTAGCATTGAAAAAAATACATTCACGTAAATTGAAATAAAATTCTTTTTACAAATTTATCTCGTATACTATAAATCATGTTATAAAAACAATTTTTACTGTTAATTCAAACAAACACTTATGGTTCATCTGGTCTTCAGGTGTTGGGTCTTGATGGCATAAATGCGTTGGTGCACATGCTTGTCGTAGTTTTATGTTGTTCTGCTTTTCCGTGTATAAAAAAAAGACGTTAGTGTCGGATTTTCTAATGGAAAAAACAAATAAATATTGTACGTATTAAAACATGTTATATTAAGCTGTAAAATTATTCCTTCTATTGAAATCTCATTAAGAAACTCATGACTCATCAACCAAGCTTAAAGCCTCCTAATCATGACGAGCTGGCATTGCGTATTATCCAATTATTAAAAGTATCAAATAGCAATCAATATTTGCAAGTGTTGGAAAGCTATCCTATTCCCACGTCTTGAACAACATGATTTATTTAACCTTTCACAAACTGCATTGTGACCAATAGTGTGGTGACCAAGGTTCTGAAACCCAGATTGGTCACTAAACCAGTTGAGATATTGAGTCAATAGTCAGAATGGAGCCAGATCATTGAAAAATTGAAGATTTCAGAGTAATTAATATGAAATTCTAAAGAAAATTTTAGGAAGATCAATTTATTTTTTTTTTTAATAAAAAGAACCAAGTTGTTGCTCGGACTGAACCAATTCGCTGATTTCTGGTCCGAGTTTCAGAACAATGGTGGTGACTGTCAATGGTAGAGATAGTTGATATAGGTGATAGTGGGGTAAGAACCATGGGTAGAGGGGGCAGATGCCCTTTTCCGATAGGGGCAAAATAGTCGCTTCACTTATTTTTAATATTTAAATAGATTTAGAATTAGTTTAAATGTCATACCGAACATTTTCTTTTTGCCAAAGAAACAAGCTAGCATTAAAACTGAAAAGCGAACAGAGAGAAGTCCAGAAAGGACAACACATAATGTCATACCAAACTGATTCATGATGAGATGATCATGATCAAATTATAACATTTCATTCCATTCCCCGCTATTCCCTTCAATTTCCTTCATTTTTTAAAAAAAAAAAAAAAAAAAAAATCAAAGGAGCCATACATCAAGAAGTCTTTTCCCACTAGGTGAAATTTTACATGATGTCATTGTGCTTTATCAATGAGGCTATGAAACTTTTACAAGTGGTCATTAGCACAATAGCATGTGAAGTTAACATGAATTCTGTTTAAAAAATGGGAATATAATAATGCCTACCTAACCATCCATATAAGGGTAGCTATAAGAGTTGCGAGGAAAGAATTAAAGAAAAAGGAATGGATGATTAAGTGTCAAGTCTCCTTTTTTTATAAAAACGCTTTTCTTTTGGCAATAACTTCTTCACAGTTAGATGAATAGTACGTTAGTTTAAAGATTCTTGTAGCCTTTGCTTAACAAGTCCAAAACAAGCAAGGTTTCAATGAAACATTTCCATTCCAACCGTTATTTCCAGCCAAACATACTCTTCAGTCAAAACTTAAAAATCTTACCCAGAATAATAAAAGCAAAGGTCTAAGGTTGCCCCAAAACATAGCTGACAACAAGACATTCATGGAAAACATATATCAACAAGTCAAAACTGAATTTCAATCAAACCATGAACATATCTCAGATGTATCACATACACTGAGTAACCATTTTCCATCACGTCTTACAATTCCATGCTTCTTTATCTCATCCGTATAGGAAATAAAATAACATAAATCTATTTATAAAAAAAATCATTGAATATCATTACAAACTTTTCAAATCCTAACCTCATCATGGAACACAGTATCCCATCTTGGCTGCACAAGAGGCAAAATTTTCAAATTAGCACAGCCACCTCCGCCTGCATGAAAAGAAGATGACAAACGATGTGGCATGATTATCAAATAAGAATGTCATAAAAAAGAACAAAAAACATGATTTCAGTGTTAACAAGAATATCTTTGCAGAATTTATTCTGATTAGAGAATTCAGTGTTAACATGCAATAAAAGGAGAACATAAATATCAGGCAAAGATGACTTCAAAAAGGCTTGAAGGCTGCATAGATTGGTTATGGATAGCAAAAAGCTTGATGTATTTTGAGAATTTTTCTTTTGTCCAATGAACTAATTTGAGAAGTTAGTTTGGGCCATCAAATACCAGAGAAAGAATTCCAGACTTGCATTTTTTTTTTAATGATTGGAAGATCTTTCTATCTGATCTCCAGTGGCTAGCCAAGGAACAAACCTAAAGAAAGTATGTGTGTTCTTTACTTCTTTATATTCCAGTCTAGTCTGCAGGGAAAACAAAAGGCTAAACTATGAATGAAGATCAACCTCATACAATTATCGCAAGATTCTGAACTTCAGAGGTCATTCCCTAAGGCCAAGCTCAACCTCTAACTCATCGTCCTCTTCAAACAACTTCAAAAGGCGTGCATATTGCTCTTCTCTTTTCTTCTTCTGCCACAACTTAAACAGGCCAAAAAAGAACAAAGAAACTACCACAAGTGCGATCACTATAATGGCAACTGTAGAAATATTTCCTTTAGGTTTTACCGCATCACTGGCACCAGATGAATCATCAGGAACGCCTGAGAAAAAAATATAAAAAGAAATCAGATGGTGTGGATGTGCACCAGTCTGAGAGAAAGAAAAAGAGAAAGAGCAACGGATTTGAATGAAGAGCATAACTAAAGTTCTTACACCAAGCAAGGTGAACGAAAACAAAAACTGAAAATCAACATAAATAAGGATCCATGCAATTTGAAAGTTGTACAAATTTTCAACCCAAGCAGTGGAACATAATCAAGAAGTAAGAATCATGTCTCAAGACAAGGTCCACCATTGAAGTTATAATCCAGAAAGAGTCAATGTCATAAAATTATGCCGTGGTACTTATTGCTAAAAGAATACACATTTTAAGCAGATAAGGTGGGAGTTCAAGCTTCAGCAGTCATAATACGATTTAAAGCTTCAAAATTTTGCCTTGGAAGGAACATGCACTTAGATCACAGCAAATACTAAAACAAACAATTCACCCAAATAACAAGCACAAGAAAAACCAAATTCATCCATCAAAACTTTGTACGCGGTCAATCAAGTAGACTATTTTGCAAAACAAGAGGTGGGTTATAGCTTATGCATCATACTTTGATATATTTCCAGTCTTTCTCAGATATGAGAAAACGACAAGAAAGTATCTCAAAAGGCAACTGAATATATTGGCATAGCTTATGCATCTATTGAAAGTAATTAACTAACCCTAATAACTAAGTAGATATGAACTTGATCAACAAACATGCATTGAAAACAGAGAAGCAACATGCTAATCTAAATTAAGCTACAAATCAAATAAATATCGGGCCAAATCAAACGAAAAGCTTAAGGAATTGCGATAAGAAGCGAGCAGAGATGGAGGTGGCAAACCTATGATGAATTGTACGGAACACGAAAGGAAAAATACGAAGAAATTAAGCGATCTGCTTTGGGAAATTGCACTCATCTCTGTTCGTCTGGAGAGATCACGGATTTTGAAAACGCTTCAATGGATTTCTCAAAGCTCCCAAAAATTTGATAAAATTGATTTTGCAATTTGTCACTCGGTTTTGATGTTTTCCTCCTTTGACCCTTGTCTCTTGTTTACTAGTCTGGAAAGTAACGAAGAAAAGCTTTTACGCGAAATTATGTTTTATATATTTTTATTTAATTAAAATTAATTACACAAACCGAAATAGAATAGAAAATTAAAAGGGAAAATTTCATAAAAACATCTTTAAAAATTGAAAATCCCAAGTTAATTATTTCATATTAAAATGAGTCATAAATTATAAATCAAGTATAGTCAATAACTGTGGCAGGAAACAAAATTAATTTGGTATTTTTGATATTTTGAAAGTATTTTTTGAAAATTTTTCAATTAAAAATAATATAACAATGTAGTTTCAAAAGTATAAATAAAATTAACACACAAAAAATTTATTTTACAACTTTCATAGTTTTTATTTTTTTTCCCATAAAAAAGCTACCGGTTGTTGAAAAGTCATATCAAATTATAAGCATCTTAGCCTAAAAATTGATGTAGTGGAACATAAAACTTATTTGGCTGATTAAAATAAATTAAGGATATAAGTTAAATTAACTGATTTCATATGCTTTTTTTTTTAAAAAAAATATCCTACCTATTTTTTTAATTCCCTCATTTCCTCCCCTACTTAATTGTTGTTGGGGGAATATTAATTTGAGAAAATTGATTAATATATAAAATATGCCTATTTACTCATTTAGAAACAACATCAACTTCCTCATTCCCCAAGAGTATTACCATTTACCAATAGCAATGTTGCAAAATATATTTACAAATTTTTTTTAAGAAATCTTAATACATTACCACAGAGAGAGAGAGAGAGAGAGATTCGCCAAATCTAATTTGATTAATTTTTTTTATAATGAATGTTTTGGTTTGTCTTCAATTAACAACTTGATACCTAAAGGTTTTACTCATAGAAAATTAATTCTTATAATTTGAAGGTAAAATAATATCGTAAAGGCTGATTGCATTAGAAGTAAAAGAGTATACGAGCAAAATATAAAATCTGAGTAATAAATTGCTTTTACACCAGCCTGATACAAAATTTCTTTCAAATATTTACTCCATAGAATCACAGTAAGAGGGAAATTTATATTTCATTCCAACACGTTATAAAAGTATACGTCTCGAGCCGTCCGCTGATCTAGTTTGAACATGTAAATGCACATCTTGAACGCCGAAATCTATATCAAGTCCAAGGAATAAATAGCACTATTTATGATAGATGTGGTATTCTTTGAGGAATATTAATATATTGATAAAAATTAAGTTTCCAACATTGATATCTCTTGTTATATTTAAAAGGGAAAAAGTGGCATACGTGTGCAGAAGATGTCACATGCAGTTTCTTTCGTTTAAAATGCATCTAGCCACATTCACTACCTAAATTCAGCGGATTCAGATATTTATATTTAGAATTTAGATCAAAATTGTAGTACTATCAATATCAAGAACTTGCATAACACTGTTTCTCAAGTTAAGTACAACTAAGGCTTTGCTTTTAACTGGAAAAGGAAATAAATTAGGGGAAAATCCGTTCAGGTCCAGAGGATCAAGAAAACCTCAAAAAAATTCTAAACGGGATTCAGATGTCAGAAAAGTCCCAAAGAGTTGTTAATCCAGCTGATGGAGTTAATAATCCCACATATAGGAGTTGTTAATCGGACTAATGGAGTTGTTAATGAGACTTTTCCAACATCTGAGTTCTCTTGGAGATTTTTTTGAGCTTTTCTTATCCTTTGGGACCTGAATGGAATTTTTCCAATAAATTAATTCCACTGAACTCAAAACACTTGACAAAAACATACTCTTTCAACAGGGAATTGGTAATTCACTTGAAGCATTTGGCATCCAGAAGAGGCTGTCCCTCAAAAGGCTCACAATCTTCAATCATCTGATTCACACGCTCCTTTTGAGCTTCATCTGAGATGTCAACCTTAGTCCACTCATACAGCTCCATGTCATAGCACTCATCAATTACAAATTGAGGGATTTCTTGCCCACGGAATAGCCATAATCCCTTCACCTTGAATGGTGGTTCTGAACCAATCACGAGCATTTTCCCGAATGCATACTTGCGAGCAAGGTCCATCCTCTGAAGAAATCCACCGACTTTGTTCATGGTCACAAAGGAAACAGTATTCTCATCATTGTATTTGTAATCACAGAACCAAAGAGAGTACCCCTCAGGATCATACATGTCCCAAAATCCTGCAACAATGATGAACTTTTTGAGACCTTACAAATAATATTGTACCTTAAAGTCTCTGGAACTAGGCAACTTTATTAGAAACCTAGAAACATAGCGTTATATTCGTGAATTAGAGTTCATACCTTTGATTGCAACCTCACGGAAGTTGGTTTTAGTGTTTGAGTAGAGTCTTTTCCACTCATCCAATATCATCTTACTTGGAGGAAGGAGGTCAAGTGGATTCTTGGGTTTGGGCTTTGGTGCCTCCTCTTCAGCTTCTTCTGCAGGCTTCTCCAGCTCTTTCTTCGGCTCATTCTTTGGCTTGGGTTTAGCTGATCCTTTGGGCTCGGAAGGCTTCTTTGCAGATTGAATAGGAGGGACAGCTTCAGTTTGCTTGACCTCACCTATAATTTTTTGGAATTTTGGCTGATTAACCAAGGTCCAGAAGTATCTCTCAACATGAGGAAACTCTGACGTGAAGCTCTTAATCATGAGACGATTGAAACCAAGATACAAATTGCATGTCATGATGATATCAGCCAAAGTCACAGAATGCCCAACAAGGTAAGTATTATACGCAAGGTGAGTGTTCAAAGCACCCAATGCTCTCTTCAATGCAGAAATTGCAGCCTCCTCAGCCTTCATCCAGAAACATGTCAGAGATCAGGCTAATAAAATAGCTGAAAAGTACCAAATTAGAAGAAATAACAAAAATCTTGAAAATATAAACCACCATTTTCATGGTAACAAGAAGAATGAACATCAACAATTCATTATTCAGCTGTAACATTTCAACAGCACAGCTAACTACTCCTAGAATTTCAGCAGCACACTTGTCAACCCTTGTGCCTCACATAAGTCATTTGATGAATAAATTTTACAAGGAATCTTTACAGGATGACAGGAACAGTTGAAAAGAACCACAATGACAGTATGACACATGGATTATACAATGGAATTAAAATCAATTCTTAGGAATACAGACTTAATGGCATATTCAGAGGCTAATGAACAGGGTGAAATTATTAACAGTGACATAACCTACCGGGGGAAGGTATGGACCATATCCCACTCTTGGTCCGATCCAAGCCACAAGATTAGCATCAATCTCCAATGAAGAAAAATCGATCCATTGTTCAATGTGGGCCTGATTCATTAACAATGATCAGATATAACCAAAAATGCTCTTAGTGATGCATGCAACCTCTTACACAGAAGATAAAAGGGTGAGCTACTATAGAGCCCCCAATAAGTGGATGATGAATAATAATTAGAAAAGCTTACATGATCAATAGAGGAGCATCCGAATAATGGACTGTCAGCCTTCAAGCGAGCAACTGTAGCAAATAAAAAACACAAACATACACATATAGACATAAAACAAACAATATAAAAAAGGTGAAACAATATATAGAGCACATGAAAGCATACCATAGCGTGCAATCGCATTGCTCTCAAATATTGGCCCATCTGGTGTTTCCAAAACAGGAACCTGTAAAGATAATGCATCTCAAATTCTCAATAACTTCAGGCAAAAGTCAAAATTTTCTTTATCACAGAGAAAGAGATATGAGTAGCATGCCTTGCCAATTGGGTTCATCTTCAGAAATTCAGGAGTTTTATTGGAGACACCCATCTCAAAATCTTCGACCACCTTAACTTGCACACCCACATACTCTGCTGCAATAAGCGCCTTAAAACCATTTTTGTTGGTGTTCCTCCCAGGGTATAGGATCTAGGCATAAACAACAAAATAAACAAGAGACAGATATTCAAGTAAATGTTTAGCCCCCAAGGTTAAAAAAAGAAGAAGCAAATATTAGCTTGCAGCGAAAAATAGTGATATTATGCAACTCCAAAAATTCATGGTAAAATTATTAAGCACGAGCAGATTATTAATACCTCAACTGTTGAATGGAAATGGAGAGTAAGAAATGCAAAAACCCCTTCTTTACCTCCATCCCCTTTCCTATATGGTAAATATGTTTTAGTAGGTGGAGCAAATAAAAAGTGATTTAATAGC
This sequence comes from Acacia confusa, assembly GCA_037074495.1. NCBI lineage: Eukaryota > Viridiplantae > Streptophyta > Magnoliopsida > Fabales > Fabaceae > Acacia > Acacia confusa. The sequence continues at coordinate 4,201,296 of CM073504.1, read as the reverse complement.
TTACCCTCGTATACATCTTTTTTCTTGCTTCATGAAACTATATAAGGGAAGGAAAATGTATCCTTTACATTGCATTCCATTTTCCCCCCAAAGTTTCCAACAGAAACACATAACCAATTCATCGTTAAATCCATACAACATTGAAAGAACCAATTAATCGTTAATTCCATACAAGATTGAAAGAACCAATTCAGTGTTAATTCCATAACAGATTGAAACAAGTCCCAGCATAGTTTTTACAGTGTATCATAGTTCATCCGGCTTTAAGTAAGAAAAATAAAGCACATCCCAGAGCATGAATTTACAAGTACGCTGATAGGCTTAAACAATCATGCAAACAATTGATGCAATTTCCCCTCCGATCTCATTATTTGTCAATGAAAAATAATTATTAGAATCGAATACGACTTACCAGAGCCATTGCTTCACGAGAAAACGTAACGCAGCTTTAATTCAAGATCTGATCACCAAATCACAAAAGCCAATCAATCTATAAATGCAGCATGTCAATTGAAAAATGATTGCATTTTTCATTCTCATTCAGAAAATAAGCGAAAATAAGAAAATTCAGATCATATGGGCCTTTCCCTTTTCCTTTTTCGATGCAAACGAACAGAATACACACAGCAAGAAAATAATCAGAAATGAATAGAGAAATAAAATTAGGGAACTTGAGAGATCTTACAGTGCGAACGTTCCCTGAAGCCCAGCGACTGTGTGAAGGCGCAAGAGTGAGACAACGTCAGTAAATAGCGGCAAGCTAGGGTTTTTGATAGTGAAGTGAGCGAGAGAGGAGATCGATGACCTCACGTTGTTTATTCCCCGTTTTTTTTGGGCCAATGGGGAGAACTGAGTTATTTTTTTGGGGGAAAAAAAACTAATGATCAAAGACTGGCCTGTGAAATAAATTTCTTTTGGGAAAATTCCAATAAAAGAACTTTAAAAATGCTAAAAGTCAAAAAGATGTTTTGAATATTCATAATCTCAAAGAAGTGTTAGGTCTAATTCATCTCTTTTAAAACTAAAAGGAAATGACACAAATGACTTTACATAATATATACATATGTATGTATACACGTGTGTGAAAAAAAGTTACCCCACTAGCCACTGCCAACAACCCCTTTGCAAGGCACACTAGAGTTCTTGAGGCTGGCCACTAGGCACCAGAGCTTCACAAGAAGGATTGTATGTGTGTGTGTTAAGAAAAGTTACCTCACCAGCTGTTGCCAGAGGTCCAATGGCAGGCCAGCAACCCCTTTAACAGGTGCCTCAGAGTTCCTGAGGCTTGCCACCAAGCACCGAAGCTTCGCAAGGAGGACTATTCCCAAAGTGGTGGTGGTGGGATTTAAATCCCCCCACTTGTTTTGCCAAAAACATAAGTGACCATAAGGCTACCAATGCTTTTCAATATATATTGTGCAAGCAAATATATATAAGCTAACTCTTTACCTTTGACTCAAGCGCATCCACAAGATTTGTTAAGAAATTCGTAACACTTCATTAGGTTTTAACTTTTAACAATTTTCATTTACCCAATAAAAAGGTTTATGCTATCATCTTATTCACAAATTCTATTGAGGAATTCACAATATTTCATTCGGTTTTAACAATTTATTTTCACCCAGTAAAAAATTCACCCAATGAGTCATTTACAAGTTTTGTTTAAGGAATTCACAAAAATTTATTAGATTTTAACAATTTTCATTCACTAACTAAAACAGTTACACTATTAGATCATTCACAAGTTTTATTAAAGAATTCACGACATTTGATTATGATTTAATAATTTTTGTTTATCAAGTAAAATAATCATACTATCATATTATTCATAAATTTTGTTAAGAATTTCAAGACATTTGATTAAGTTTTAACAACTTTTGTTAAAAAAGTCACACTATTAGGTTTTAACAACTTGTGCATTTTTTTTATGAGAACACGAAAAGTTATTAAAACCTAATGAAATATGGTGAATTCTTTAACAAAACTTGTGAATAACTTGATGGTATGAATTTTTTACTTGGTTAAAAAATTTGTTAAAACCTAATGATAGCGACTTCGGCAAATGCACCAGTCGTTATAAGTAATAAAGTAGTGAGAAAAAGATCGTCCCACAAGGAATAGTACTCCAATCACTAATTCATTATTTTCGCTTTAATTGGATGAATCGAGTAGTATAGGGTGAGTTGTAACCAAGCAGAATTTAAAGAATTAAATAAAGAACAAGAATCCAAGATCAAGAATTTCAAAAACAATATTTAGAAAAGATAAGTAATGAAGAAAAACGCGGCTAGGGTTTAGAATCCCCTATGTTCTTCCAAGTATTTGAATTGAATCCTTAATTAATTATTATTCCCACGATTGACGATCAATTCTTTAAAGTTAGACTAAGTCTCAATGTCTTGATGTTACCTTAGTCCATTATCTTTGAAAACAATTTAATGTCTTAGTATTATTTGAAAATATCATATTTTTAACCCAGAATTATGAGATCGCATAAACTCGTAAGCCTATGTCTAGGTCACGCAACTCTATGATGAATTAACAATTCTAGTTGAATGCACTAATATCTCCATTGTCATATACCAACCTATGAACAATCTAAAAGGTGATTAGTCTTTAAGAAAACTTTAAGCAAAGATAATTCATTCAATCAGGAAAATAACGATCAATAAAGAATCCAAACAAATATTTTAAATTCGCATAGTGTTCATCCTCGCCCTAACTACAAAAGAAAACTAGCCAAGTATGACTAGGTTAACAAAATAAGAAAAGAGATGAAAATCAGAATTGTTCTTCAAAGATTGGGGAATGTTGATCTCCACAATGGTGCTTTGATCTTCTTTCTCCAATGTCGTAAAGTTCTCTTTTGGTTGCTAGGGTATTTCCTTTTTATATTCAAGGTCCAATTATACTTTCAAATCCCCTAAAGATCCTTAATTTTCTTTCATTTTTCGGATTTTGGAGAAAAGAACTTTCTAAAATTTAAATAATAGCTTTTTCGCACTTTTGGCGCCTTGGGCACTAGCTTCCAGTGAGCTTCCAAAGAGTTGGCGCCCTGGGCTCCAGTCTTGGCGCCCGACTCCAATTTTTAGTAGGCTTCTAGTGAGTTGCCGCCCTGGGCGTCAGTTTTGGAGCCCAGTGCCAGCTTTTGCTTTTTTTCGGCTTCTCTTCTTGTCTTTCTCCTGAGCTCTTCCAATTTGTTATCTTCTTGTGGATAACAATTTGTAAAAACATGAGAATACTTATGAGAGTATGTCTAACATCAAATCCATGTTTTTTACTTACTATTCTTATGCTTTTTAATCATATTAGATCAATTCCATGCTCAATTTGTGTTTTAATACATGGTAAGTTTACAGCTCATCACTTAATCAAATGTCGAGAATTCCTTAATATCAGTGAATGACTTGATAATGTAAATTTTTTTATTTGGTGAACAAAAGTTGTTAAAGCCTAATGAAATATTGTGAATTTCTTAATAAAACAAGATCAAAAATTAACACACACACACACACACAAAGTTGTGAAAGCCGTTAGTGGCCATTTGGCCACCAATCTTTGGGCAAACTAAGTAGTGGGGGTTCAAACCCCACCCCCACCACTTTAGGAATATTTATTCTTGATAGAATATTCCTTCTCACAATAATATTTTCTCTGGAGTTTCGCTGCTAGTAGGAGGTGGTCGTCGGCCTGTTAGGGGGATAATATGTGTGTGTGCACGCGCGTGTGTCATTTCATTTAAATTTCAAAAAGACAAATCGAATACTAACATCTTTTTGGTATTATAAATATTCGAAACACTGTTTTGTCCTTTCCTATTTTTAAAGTTTGTTTTTGTTGGATTTCCCTATAAATTACATTACACTCCTTCTTATCTTTAATATATGATCTAATAGTTAGGTTGATCTTGGTAATTAATGTAGAACTTATTACTTATATTTTTCAATTGTTTTAATTTATCCTTATTGATAAGGGTTTTTTAGAGAGGGATGAATGAGATTAAGAAAGATGATTAGGATATTTTAGAATAAACATACTATATGAACTAATTTTTTTAATCTAATCAATTTAAGTAGATACATTTTATATTAAAGGAAGGAGGGAGTACTAATAAATTGTTAATTCAACTTCTGTTTGCAAGATGCAAGTTGGGATAAAAATCCTTTACATACTTGTATCCAAAAAAGAAAAGAGAAGAAAAAAAATCCTTTACATACCTTCATCCAAATAAACACCAAGAGGCCTCTAGTTAGATTTGATGGTTTACAAAACGCAACCAAACATGCCCTAAGCTCACTAAGCTTGGGGCGTCTATGGTAATTTGATATCGTTAGAGATACAATCACACGGAGCAATTCCCAAAATCACATACTCTTTCGGGTAGTTACTATACTTATATATTCAGAGATGTTATAAAACTAAAAGAATTATGGGATAAAAGAGTAAAGATATAAGAGAAGAGAAAAGCAAAAGAGCAATTTGAGATCCATTCTCATTAGCTTCTTGTTATAATGCTTTTTTCACATTTGTCTTCACTCTCTTCAGAAATATGTGACCGTCCCTATGTGTTGTATTTTTGGGTATTTATAACCTAGAAAAACTTACACTTCATTTAATACTTGAAATGCAAATTGCATATACCTAGCACACACACACACAATTAATGGATACAAATTGCCCCCCAATTATCGGCTAGTGGCGGCATATCTTTGCAAAATCACTTATTAAATTATTGTAACTTATTGCAATACCTTTATTTATGAGATTTAATTTCCTAATTTCTGTTTGGGGCCATGTCATTTTGCATGTGACAATGTTAATTCGCATCAAGCTAACAAATTATCTAAAAGTTCCCCCCTTACAAATGGTTTTTGGTCAAGAAACTAATATTTTCCATATAAGGATTTTTGGATGTGCAGTATTAGTACCACCACAATACACCAAAATGGGTTCTCAAAGAAGGATGAGAATATATGTTGGGTATGAATCTCCTTCTATCATAAAATATTTAAAACTATCTATAGGAGATTTATTTACGGCATGATTTGTTAGTTGTCATTTTGATGAATTAATTTTTTCAACATTATAGGGAGAAAATAAGCAGTTAGATAAAGATATTAGCTGGAATGAATTATCATTGGCTCATTTTGATCATCGTACAAAACAATGTGAAGTGGAAGTTCAAAAGATAATTCATTTGCAAAATTTAGCTAATCGAATGTTAGAAGCATTTACTGACTTAAAGAAAGTGACAAAGTCACATGTTATAGCCACTAATGCTTCTATTTGAATTGATGCCCCTGTAGGATAACCTATTATAAATGAATTTAAAGCATGCTTGAAGTGTGGCTGGCCCATCGGTTCTAAAGATAAAAATTCTTGAAAAAGAAAATGAGCTAAAAATATAGATGGTCAATTTAAGGATGATCAATAAAAGTTAGTAGCTCCAGAAGAGCCATCTCCTGAAGACTTATATTCTTCAGTATAGATACCTCTAGAAGGGAATATTGTAGTACTAGAAGAGACCTAGATATTTGACATATGCGAAAATAACGAGATCTTAATAAATTATGTTATGAATACTATCTGATGGGATCGAAATGAAGTTAATGTTGACGACATTTTTGCTTATCATATATCATATAATTCTTGAATAATAATGAGGATCATGAGCCAAAATCCATTAGTGAGTGCCAACAACGAAAGGATTGGGCTCAATGGAAAGATGTCATTAATGCATAATTAAAATCATTGGTAAAACGAAAAGTATTTGGACCTGTAGTCCATAAGCATGAAAATGTAAAGCTAGTTGGATCCAAGTGGATCTTTGTATGAAAGAGAAATGAAAAGTGTGAAATTATAATATGTAAGGCACGTCTTGTAGCTCAAAGCTTTACACAAAGATTTGGTATTGATTTTGAAGAAACGTATTCACCAGTAGTGAATACAACTTCTTTTCATTATTTGATTAACCTAACAGTAAATAAAGGACTTGATCTGCATCTAATTGATGTTGTGATTGCCTATTTTTATGGCTTACTAGACAATGATATTTAGATGAAAGACCCTGAAGGACTAAAGATACCAAAAACATTTGACTCAAGTTCTCGAGAACAATACTCAATTAAGTTAAATAAGTTTCTGTATGGCTTGAAGCAATCAGGGCGCACGTGGTATAATCGTCTCAAAGGATATTTATTGAAAGAAGAGTATAAAAATGACCTACTATACCCATGCATATTTATGAAAAGATGTAAAAGTGAATCTGCTATCATTTCTATTTATGTTAATGATATCAACATCATTAGAATTCCTGAGAAGCTTTAAAATGCAGTTAGTTGTTTGAAGAAAGAATGTGAAATGAAGGATTTGAGAAGAATAGAATTATGTCTTGGATTACAAATTGAGTACCTAAAGAATGAGATTTTTGTATATCAAAAAACTTATACAAAGAAGGTTCTAGAGCAATTTTATTTTGATAAGTCACATCCATTATGTATTTCAATAATTGTAACATCTTTGCAAGTGGATAAAGATTCATTCCAACCTCGAGTAATTAGTGAAGAAGGTGAAGAAGAACTACTTGGTTCAATACTACTATACCTCAATGTTGTTGGAGCATTAATATATCTTGTTAATCACACATGGCCTAATATATCATTTGCTGTTAATTTATTAGCAAGATATAGTTCGTCACCAACATGGAGGCATTATAATAGAACAAAACACATTTTGCATTACTTCAGAGGCACTATGGATATAAGGTTATTCTACTTTAATGTAACCAAGCATGAACTGGTTGGTTATGCAGATGCTAGATTTTTGTCAGTTCCACACGATAGTAAATGACAAACAAGCTATCTGTTTATATGTGGAGGTGCAGCTATTTCATGACCATCTATAAAACAGACTATATCAATCATATCATCTAACAATACATAAATTCTAGCAATGCATGAAGCAAGTCGAAAATGTGTATGGTTGAGGTCAGTGATACATAATATGCGAACAATTTGTCATTTATCTTCAGGTAAAATGGTCCCAACAATTCTATGTGAGAAGAATACTGCGTGTATTGCCTAACTTCAAGAAGGATATATCAAATGTGAAAAAAGAAGCATATTTTGCTAAAATTCTTCTTCACTCATGACCTTCAAAAAAATGGTGAAATAAATATCTAACAAATCAATTTCAAGTGAAAACCTAGTAGATTTATTCACCAAGTTACTTCCAGGTACAATCTTTGAAAAACTTGTTTATGGCATTTGTCTTCGAAGACCCAAATATCCCAACTAATGTTGTTAAGAGGGGGAGTTGATACATGTTGTACTTTTTTTTCCTTTATCTAAGTTTTATCTCACTAAATTTTCTTAGAAAGATTTTTCATGAGGCATCACTAGAAAATGTATCAATAGATTATGTACGCTTTTATTTAACTAGGGTTTTGTCCCACTGAGTTTTTCTTAGTTAAAGTTTTTAATGAGACATTTATAATGGACATCTAAAGGGAATTGTTATGAATATATTAAATTATACAGATGTCCATTGACTTTTATCTTTCCACGTTCTCTCACAATACATATAATACACCCATATTCATGAAAATCTAAACGATTTTCATGAATTGTGATAGAACGTGGAAAGATAAAAGTCAATGAACATCCATATTTAATATATTCATAACAAGAGAGTTGATTTTGTTTTTATATGTAATACTCTATTTTTTCTATATTTATCATTTTTTTCTAATTGATTTATATTAATGCTTCTTCAACAATAATTAAGGAGGGAATTAAGTTAGATGATTTGAATATTTTAAAAAATAAATGTCATATTAATAAATTTAACTAACTTCCTTAATATAATCAAATTAGGTAAATATCTTATATTAAGAATCGGATGGAGCACCACATTGCAGCTTAATATAATTCCAGCTAAGACATTTAATATGTTTCAAATGGATTATATTTTTTAAAAAAAATTTACCCTTAATCAATAACGAGTATTCAAAATGAAGATGCTATTGATGTTTTTCTTTTAAAGGTAAAATTAAAAATCAGTCATTAATGACTCTTAGGCTATGTTTGGTTTGAGGGAAGGGGGAATTTTTTATTTTGGAAGTACCTTAACCAAATTATCATTAATGAAAAGAATATATTTTTTTTTATTAAGAGTATATTTTAGGAATATTGAAAATTTGCTATGGGTAATTTTGTAAAAATGAGAGAAAAAATTTCTCTCTCAATTTTCCCTCCCACTCCTTCCTAAACCATTCCCTCAAACCAAACACAGTGTTAAAGTGAACTTCTAGACAAAAAATAATAAAATAATAATAATAAACCGAACTTATGTAAAATTACAAGCCATTTTTTCAGTTGGAGCACTAAATTTTAACCTGTATTAATCTCTACTCTTTAAGATGAACCTGTCTGATAATTTTGTTTTGCTTTGATTATCGCTTCCCTCGGAGATTTCAACAAGGAACAAAGAAATGGTTAAGAATTTCTGTTAGTAGTTAATTGTAAATGCTGAGTGAGATCCGAGAAAACTAGAAGGGCATTTTAGTCATAATGCTGCTGTAATACTCTCAGTCCCACTAACACAACTCAGGCCAACTCTGCATAAATCCGAAGGCTCCGTTTTCAATTTCGTTGATTTTCCTCTGACTCGCATCTTCTTTCTTTCCTTCTTCTTCCTCTCGCGTCCGATTTCTCAGGGTACGAGCGAGCGCTTTAATTTTTTTTTCCTTTCCATTTCTGTTCATTTGATTTTATGAATTTGCTTTTGAAATGTGATTTTTGCTTACAGGGAGACCGAAAATGGCGAGGAGACCAGACGAGGAATACGATTATTTGTTCAAGGTAGTCTTAATCGGTGATTCGGGTGTTGGAAAGTCCAATCTCCTTTCGCGATTCACTCGCAATGAATTTTGCTTAGAGTCCAAGTCCACCATTGGTGTTGAATTCGCCACTCGTACCCTAGAGGTCTTTCTCTCTCTATGTTCCTACTTCTGTCTCTCATTCAATGTGTTAGTTATGGCTGTACTAACGGTGACTCTATTTGCCATCTGATCTGAGTTCAAGAATTCTGTATTGAAATGAATTCTTTAAACAGATTGTGTGTTTGTGTGTGTTTGATCTCATGCCTATCAAGTTTTTGCTTCATTTGGAATCGTATCGGATCTAAGTCTGGTTCTTTTTTATAGTGGGTTGTCTCAGATCTGTTTTCTTGTTGTAACTGTTCGCTTCCTGGATTGTCAATAGTAGTGTTACATTTGGTCCGAGTCTTGGGGATTGGGTTATGTTCTGAATTTGAAGTGAATGCTTTTCAAATTTTGCTTTGATTTCAATCGTATTGTGTCATTTAAATACTTTAACCATGAAGTGATAATTGTCCATTACTGATAATTGATAAACTCATTTTGCTTCTAGAACAGTTGCAATGATTGATGTGTTTCTTGCTGTCTGCACTATGATTAATAGTATTCCTAGTTGGTTATTTGATATGCTACTTTGTTGTTATCGTAGTTGCATCTATTAACCGTATCACGGTGTTGGAGATAATCTGGACTGCCTCGCTATACTCTTTTCTTATTATTTTCATTCTTACGTTCATTAATCTAATCTAACAGCCCATAGCTTGAGGAATAATGGATGACAATGCATTGATATTTAATACACTCATTATGCATTTAAACAAGGTAGCTGAGTAGGAAGATATCAGCTATTCAAAACTTATATTTGTAATTTTCCATGAGTACTGATAATTGTTATTTTGCAAAACATGTCTGTGTGTGGTGTATATGCTAGTCATTTTGATAATTTGATTTACTGTTTCATGTTACGTGATCTCTTTGGTCTCGTTTGGTTCTGAGAATAGAATGGAATAGGAAGGGAAATGGAATGAAAAGGGTGATTTTTTTTAAATGATTAATGTTTTTTATGTCCTTGATTTCAACAATGATAAAAAATTATGTATTTTTGTCAAGTATTGGTAATAGGGATATAATAGAGATTTTGTATAAGTGAATTTGATTCCGTTTCCATTAAGTTAGGTCAACAGGTTGTTGCTCCTCATCAATGATATAATTTCTTTTTGGTAACAACAAGGTGCTTCAAAAAGCCTGGGTTAGATTACTGAGATCAATCTATTAGAGACGATGCCTTGTTGCCATTGGAGGCATCCAGAGAGGAATTTTTGGTAGTCACCTAATTTTGTGTTTCTTGATTGGAAAAGCTTGCATTTTTTGTTCTCTATTTATTTATGCCCTGTTAGTTTGATGGCTAGCTGAAAATTTGTCTTCTAAACAAATATGATTTATAAGTCATAATTTTATAGAATCAGTTGGTGATATTTCCCTAATTTTTTAAATATTCCAACGCACTGAAATGTTGGCATGAATGTCCAGGTTGAGGGAAGAACTATCAAAGCTCAAATATGGGATACTGCTGGACAGGAACGATACAGGGCGATAACTAGTGCCTACTATCGTGGTGCCCTTGGAGCTCTTCTGGTCTATGACATAACAAAACCCACAACATTCGAGAACGTTAGCCGATGGCTAAAGGAGCTTAGAGACCATGCTGATGCAAACATTGTGATCATGTTGATTGGGAACAAGACTGATCTGAAGCATCTTCGAGCAGTTGCCACAGAAGATGCCCAGAGTTACGCGGAGAAAGAAGGTCTTTCGTTCATTGAGACATCTGCTCTTGAAGCCACCAATGTTGAGAAGGCATTTCAGACTATTCTCGCTGAGATATACCGCATCATCAGCAAGAAGTCACTGTCTTCTGGTGAACCTGCACCTTCTTCTGTTAAAGAAGGGAAGACTATAACAGTTGGGGGACCTGAGCCAGCAAAGAAGCCTTGCTGTTCATCTTCTTGAAGAAGTAATTGTAGCTTTGTATTAGTTTTCCCTACACCTTTCTCAGTTTTTTCAGTATCTTACTATCATGTTATATCATATCATGTGGTTTGTTATATTTGCTTGTTTTGCTTATCATTCTTTTGGAACAATTTTTTGTTGTTATAAAGTCTTACAATGATTTCTTATGGTTGTTTTGTGCACTGAGATTTGTGTCTGTCTCGAGGACTGAGAATTCAGGCGAGGCTATTAGATCCTAGAGTTTAGTTTGCCCATAGTTAAGTAAGAGGACAAAAGCTTAATATTATTTTGAAATTTTTGGTACTAGCCTGTCCTTAAAACTAAAATAAATGGGTTTCTTAAACAACTAAGTGACCAACACCATATGATCAGATTTTTTTTAGATTTTTACAACATTGGTTTTTATTAGAGAATATCTATGCAGGAGATCTGTTATGAAAGAGACGGAAAGAAATAATAAAATCCAACTTATACATGCACAGATGGATATTTTGAAGTTATTGGATGGTCATGATGATGAGTACTTTCTCTAATTCTTATTATAAGATACCAAGTGTTTTTTATCTTTTTTATTAGGCACTTATTAGTTTTTGGGGAGCATAAAATATTTTTTTTTCCATGCATACCCATATTTAATAAGGATAGTGGGAGAGAGTGAAAATTAATATGATATTAGAATTTAATGTAATTAGTAAAGAAAATATTATAAATCACTTAAATTTTAGAACATTTTAATGTTTTTAACTATTTTTATTAGTTTGTGAATATTGTTAGTTTGTGCCTTATAATAAGAACTATAGAGTAATTTATAAGAAAGTATTACATCATATTGTGAAAATTTAAAAAATATTACATAAAATGGTTTCACTATAAACTATGCTATTTGACATTCGATATTTTGAATTTGTGTACTAAATTACGCCATTTGACATTCGAAATTTGAATTTGTGTACTAGATTATGCTCTCAAATATTTTCTTTTCTCCCGTTTGTTTAGGTTCTCCAAAATTCATGAACTAAATCACTAATGCAAAGGTCAATCTAATAAAGAATCAGGATTTTATCTAGTTTAAAAAAAAAAAAAGAAAGAAAAGAAAATTTAGTCGCTACTCTACTTGGGAGAATTACATTTTAGACCTTGTTGATCACGCTTTGTTTATAAATCTAACCGGAGAAATGAAAATGTTGCTAGGTCATTGTCTCATTCTCTTTTTGAAGTTGTATACCACTATTTTAAAACGATATCCAAATCGTATTACTTATAATTACATTAATTTAATAATTAAAGATATCGTATTATTTTAAATAACTAAAAGCAAAGACTGCCTTGCTTTGCTCGGTTAACTCATGGGGTGACCAATGGCTCAAACAAACTATGTAAAGCTGCAATCCAGATTCTTTGTTGTCATGAAAGTTACAGCATATAATGCATTTTTTAAAAATATATATAAAGAAAAGGAAAAAAATGAAAATAGAAGCTGAAGTGAACCCATACACAGCCTTTTGTGTCCCCATTTTCTTTTTCTTTTTTTTGCCCCTTTGGGATGTATATGGGCATGCTTGCAAATAAAATACTCAATTCAGTAAAGATGCCAGTAGCTGCAAAGTTTGGTACCCAAAACAAAAGATGGCCGCAGGAAATTGCTTAAGGTTTAATTCTAAATTTAAGGGTCCATCAGAACTAAGTTTAAAAGACTATTAAAACGGACCATAGTTCAACATTTAGCCGAGAAAATTATCCAAGTCAAGGGAGTCAACAAGAAGTTATATTATATTAACATCATTTCAGAGGAAAGTAGAAAATACAGATGCTTTCTTTCTGGTTTAACCACAACAGTTGCTCTTCTGCTGGATTGGTTGTCCCTTCATCTCAACAGTTCCTGTTGACCTGCCACCTGTTGTTGGTTGGCTTCCCATCCTGAAATCACAAGTTATACTAAGTGCTCATAGAGAAAAGATTTTGCCGCATACTAAATATGAGAAGAATTTTGTCTCAAAAAGAGTAGAAGTATAAAAATTTATGTACATGTTTGATGTCAATCTCTGTAACAAAAACATGTCAGTCGGATTCTTGTTCCAATTCAAATCTTCTAATTAACAAAATTAAACAGTCCATCCAGTGAGAATGAGGGAAAAAAGGGCGGATTAGTGTAATAATATATATAATCACATTCTCTTGTATCGGTCTCTCTCCAAATGTATAAATTCATGAATGTGGAAGGTTCAATTTGGATACTTCTTATGGTTTAAGATTATAGAATCGTCACTTTCAAAAAAATTTCATCCACGGGTTAAATATTTATTGAAGAACATGATGATCAACTCATTAGACAAAAGGGCATACATGAGATTGTCAATTGCTTTCGAAGTAATTAAGTGATTAGAATATGATCACTCTGTACCGAAGATACAGAAAAATAAAAATAAAATCCAGAAATAGCTAGGAGTAAAATACAAAAGTGTCTCACAATTACATAATTCATTTTTCATCAGTTAGATAATATATTACAACGTGAATTTAATGATTCTAACGACAATAACCTTACATCACAAAGGCAAGTACATGGGAATGCAAGCATTTAAACTGTCATAAAAAGCAAGGGCTTACACTTGTTATGTTGTTAACATTTTCAATTGTAGATAATTTTTAACTTTAACCAAGGGGTAAAGGGCGGGCAAAACAAATAAAACAAAAACCTAAATCAGAGTATTCATTACTTGTGAATTGATCAATATATCTCAATCATTCAGAAATAAGGGAATGGGAAGAAAAATACTTCTTTTTAATCTCAGCCGTCATGGTTAAGAAGGCCTGCTCCACATTGATAGAGTCCTTAGCACTTGTCTCAAGGAAAGGGATACCAAGTTCATCAGCAAATGCCTGTAATTCAAACCCATAGAATAAGAAGAAATTAAGTTAGATAGGCAAAACCTCAATTAATTTCTCTCTCTTTTACAACGTTTCAAAATTTAAAAAATTTTATTTATTGCCTGAGCATCCACTGCCAATCACAACATTTGATCCCTACCATCAAACAAACATCAGACAATTTCACCCTATGCCTAAAGTTTAGTAGCTACCAATACAAATATCATCAAGTTCAAATTTATACATAGGATTGTCAAGATGTTACAACTTATAACAAGATCAACAAATAGCTAGAAACAGAATACTACTATTAAGAACAAAAAAAATATAGAAAACAGGCATGTATGAGCAGAGGCCTAAAGTCTGCTAATTGATTTCTTCACTAGAGTGAACTTGATATTAAAAAAAAAACAATTGTGAAATTACAACTAACAGTGACATTTACCTTAGCTGTCTGCGTGTCAACAACCTTGTTATCAACTAGGTCACATTTGTTACCAACAAGAAGCTTGCAAACACTGTCATTAGCATATCTATCAATCTCATTCAGCCACTGCTTGACATTGTTGAAGCTCTCCATCTCAGTAACATCATAGACAATCTGTTGCAATCTCAAACCATATAAAGTTCAAAAGTTTCATAGATTTTTCTGCTGACATAAGTCTATATTATATTCCTCAGTTTAATGACGATGGAACAGAGTCACTTACAATTATTCCATGAGCTCCCCTATAGTAACTACTTGTTATGGTTCTGAATCTCTCTTGTCCAGCAGTATCCCACTAAAAAATGAAAAGGATCGAGTGTCAGATGCAGCACTTCTGATTAAAATTTTACTAAATTAGGCTTTGGAGTATTAGCAAGCAAACTAGAAGCATGTTTTAATAAGGTTACACCAAATGCCTAAGCTCCAGATCAAGAGATTGCAACAACCGTGAAGATCAGAGAAAAATGAACCCGGACAAACCATGAATGGAAAATTTTCTCCAGATCCCCTCTGCATATTCTATCAAAATCAGATGATAAGGGTGCACATTAAATGGAATTTGCAACTTTAAATGCTGTATTTTGGGATATCATAGCCCTAATTTACATGGTTTTAAAACACAAATGTTCTAAGCAATGAAGTAAAATACACACTACTTTTCAGATTTTATAAGACAGGCCAGAGAGGGCAACTCAAAACAACATTAATGTAAGTTTCATCAGTTCCTTGAACTTGGTATCATGAATATGATCCTAGACAACATCATATATGACATATGCCTAGATATCATATAAGCCTCATAGTTAGTCAATAATACAAATTCCTTTCAAATGAAGACCCGTATAATGAAAGCCATAGTTTCTACTCACAATCTGCAGCTTGACTGTTTTCCCTTCCAGCTCCACAGTTCTGATTTTCTGAAAAAAACAAAAGGAAGTTGCTGCTTAAAAAAAAAAGAATATAAATTAAGAAAAAGAAAAAGAAAACATCGATAGAAATGTACTCAATAAAGTAGAGAATGATACTCACGAAATCAACTCCAATGGTGCTTATGTAGCTGTCCACATAGGAGTCATCCTGAAAATTATAGAGAACAATGAAATCAAATTAACCAACTAAAAACTCGAAACCTTGTTTCATTCTGCAGAATAACCCAAATTAAGCAAAATGAGTGACAATAGAACATAAATGCGCCAACAAAGTCAACTCACAGCAAATCTGAGAAGCAAGCAAGATTTTCCAACCGAGGAGTCCCCGATTAGCAGAAGCTTGAACAGGTAATCGCTGAAATCAAACCAAAAGCATGAAAACACAGAAATTTCACACACAAAATTCCTGAGAAAGAAAGTAGGGAAAGAAAAAACGGCAGAAAAAAAGAAAAAAAAAATCTTTGGAGGGAAGGGAGCGAACTTACTATTCGTTGCTCATTGGAGTTGTTAAGATCGAAATGAGCAACGTCTCCTGTGGTTTCTTTCTCTTTGGGCTTCCGAGAGGAAGAAGAAACGAAAGAAGAGAGAAAAGCGACGAAATGGTGTGGTGCTGTCTCTCACCTCATCATCAGTCAAATACAATGATTCTGCTTTGAAAGAATTTAGGGAAAATTTCAGATTTTACCCCGGATAAAAATGAAATTAAGTTTAATAAATGAAAAGATTTTATTTCAGTCTATCAAAACAATTTTAAATCAAAATGAATGAAGTTTTTGGATGAAGATATAATTTTTCCCTTAATTTATTTATTTTATGAATTTTTTATTTTCTTATATTGTGAACGACTAAAAATTTTTAACACCATGGTTCTTTCAAATGGTTTTATTTATTTTGTAAATATTTTTATTTATCTTATAATTTTTTTTTTGTCTTATAAATAGTCAAAATATATTCTCATTAACTCTATGATTTGTTTTAAACCATTTTATTTATCTTGTAAATGTTTTTATTTATCATGTAAAAGTGTTCTTTAAAAAAAAAGTATCATTATCTTTTCGTAAAAGAAAATTAATTTTATTTTGACCTAAAAATGCACTGAAATTTCATACTCCTTTGGTTTAAAATATATGACATCATTTTTTAATATTTAGGACGGGTTGATTGAAATTAAATCTTATCCATTAGGCCTAATAATTTATTTTATGTTGGCAATGCAATTACAGTTCAGGCCACTTCGATTTTCAGCTCTTGAATATATCTTGGCGGTTGCCACGCACACCTCTTATTAGCCATCATCCACACGCGGACGAACCTCATCATCAGATCATTGGGGCACGCTTTTCTTTTCTTTTTGGTAAAATTATATTTGGTTCCCAAGAAGCAAAATTAATTATAAAAAAAGTCTCAAACCAGAATTCCATTACAAAAATCCTAAGGGACTTTTTTGTAATTAATTGTCAAGATGACAAAAGCCTTTAACAACTGGAAATGTTATGTTAACAACTGAAATGCTATATTAACAACAAAAATTATCACAATCTAAAAAGTCATATTAACAACTTGAAAAGTCGTATTAACAACTTAAAATGTCATATTAACGATTGATAATTTGTGTTGTTAACATAACATTTTCAGTTGTTAATATAATATTTTCAGTTGTTAACGGATTCTGTTATCTTGGGTAATTTATTACAAAAAAGTCCCAGAGACTTTTTTAGGATTTTTTTTTTGTAATGGAATTCTGACTTGAGATTTTTTTATAATTAATTCTAGTCCTTAGGACCCAAATGTAACTTTCCCTTTCTTCTTTTCTCACGGAATCTGAATTTTTAATTCCCTTTTTTTTTTCCATCAATCATCTACATTTCATGAAAATAAATTATGTATTATGTATAGCTTTATATTTTTTATCAGATGTATTTTGATATGACAAGATTCATTTAAGTCAACAAAATGATAGCTTAAGCTGCCAATTATTATCTTGTATGAATATAGAACAAGAGATGACCATGAAATAATTATCTCGGATTTTGAAATAAACCTTTTAAATGAAGGTAAAATTGGTAGAATATAAAAATTATGCCCCCAGTCAATCCAAGAGGACAAGTAAATTAAAAGAAAGGTTATGAATGACATCACAAATTGTCACAAACAAAAAACAGGTAATCACACAACAATTTAAAAGGTAGACATAAAATACACTGTTATAATGATTTTGAATACCCATTAGATAGCAGTACCTCAAGTAATTAATGTGATTAATATAAAAGCAACTGATTCGTTTAGGAAGATTAAATAAACTAAGTAAATTACTTTTAAGTATTTGTATTTATTATTCTAATTCGAACTAATTTGTCTTACCTATAAACGAGTATATAATCTAATGATATAAAAAAACATTTCAAAGATATCATATAACATACTACTTCTTGTTCTTAATATTAGATTCAATTGACTATTTTATGTAGATTAAGGAAGTAAATAAATTACTTCATCCCGTCCTAAATATAATACAAAAATTACTTTTTTAAAGATATTAAGGAGACTAATTAAATTACTTTAAAATATTTATATTTATAATTTTTTCTTCAAACTACTTTCACTAACATATAAATTGATATATAATCTAATGATAAACAACATATGATATAATTAATAGTAACTTATTTAACTTTTTTAATCTATCACAAAAAAGTCAATTTTGTCATATATTTAGGAACGGAAGGAGTACTTAATTATAACATATATTACATAACCTCTCTTTTATGTTTGTCATTGGATTATAATGAGTTTCAAGCAAATTATTAGTTTGAAGAAAAATGATAAATATAAATAGGGAATATCATTTCTACCTTAAACTAAAATCACGTCGTTTTGACTCTTTTTTAAAATAAAGAGATGGAAGGAAAAGAATGGAAAACAAAAACAAAAAAAGAGTAAAGAAAAAAAATCAAAAACAAAAAAAAAAACTAAAACGACGTAGTTTTGACTTAAGGCAGAAATGATATTCCCGTATAAATACTTTAAGTAATTTATTTACTTCCTTAATTTTCTCAAATTAGTCAAATCATCAGTTTTATATTAAAGATCACAGGTAGTATATATCTTATCATGAAGTACTTTATTTAGTTTTCATAATCTCTCTAAATTAGTCAACATGGTCTTATATTAAAAATCAGAAATAATAATTTGTATTCTACAAAAACATCGTGAAAATTGATTGCTGCCCCAACCTCACATTAACACTACAAAAAGTTCAGATTATTAATCCATGAATGCACAGCAAAACTTACACAATCAAAGGAATCACCAAAAGGATCTCTATAATGTTCGTTTGTCAATGATGAATATATATATAAAAGACATAGGCCTCAAAATCTCTCCATCAGTTCCCTTCCGATCCACTTCAACTCACTACATAACATGAGAGACAATGACGAAGAGAGAATCTTATTCTGAAGACATGAGAGAGTTTAAGAAGAGGGGATAAATGAAAGCAAGACATATTACTACTTCATACTAAAACATATTTAAAAAGTTAATCTTAGTCCTAAATATATAGTTTTTTATATTTGTCAATCTTTTTCTAATTCACCTTTATTGATGTTCTATTAATGATAATCAAAGAGGAGAAAAAAATAAGAGAATTAATGAAAGATGACTAGGTTGTTTTAGAAAATATATATCTTATTAACTAATTTAATCAATTTTTTAATTTAATTTAATAATTAGGTCTTATATTAATAATCGAATGTAGTATCTAGCATGAAACAGTAATATATAACCAAAGACGTGGTGATCATGAAGTAATTATCTCTGATGGCGCATTATTTGAAAAAAAAACCTTTTAAACGAGGGCAAAATTGGCAAAATATAAAAAGTATGCCCCCAATCAATCTCTGAGGACAAGGACAAGAAAGCTAATGAATGACATTACAAAGTGTCTCAATATCAACATGTAATTAATTACCCAACAATTTAAAAAGTAGGCATCAAATACCATATACTTGCAAAATCAAAGGAATCATCAAAAGGATCATTAATCCCTGAATGCACAACAAAACTTGCAGAATCAAAGGAATCATCAAAAGGATCTCTTTATAGATATTTCTCTATGAAGTATATATCTATATATAGAAGGCATGATAGGAGATAATGACTAGAGAGAATCTTATTCCGAAGATACGAGAGAATTTAAAAAGAGGAAAAAAATTCAAAGTAATGAATTTTAATCCTGAGGACAAAATGGCTTATCCAAGTCATCTCTGTGACTAGGAATTGTGAAGTGCCTCAACCTGCCTTCTTGTTTCCTCATATACTTGTCACACAAGAAAGCCCTAGAAAACTTATCTTCCACTTCTCTATTCACATCATGAACAAACACATCAGTTTCTCCACTTTCTCTGTTCCTAGCCATCATCCCAGCAGTATATATAGCAGTCATTCTCCCAGGAGCTTCTTCATAATACCCAGTTGGTGCATCCACCATTATTAAATCCCATTTGGTCTCATAAATCTCATTGGGCAATCCCTTTAATGCAAGTTGACACATTGAGTACCTAGGATCTCCCAATGCTGTACATTCTGGTCCTTTTCCTACTTCCATCAAATTGTCAGCTTCATTCACCTTGCTGTCATAGGTCACATGGTAGGACTCTAGTCCCGGGAACCGGCGCCGGATCTGCTCGATCCATGCCTCATCTTCCTCGAGGAAAACCGTCCGGCCACCGTGGTTGAGGGAGCTCCACATGAGGCTGTCATGGCCTAGGCCAAAGACTAGGAAGTTGCAGGGTGATTTCTTTTCTAGGACTCTTTCTGATACTGAGATTTCTTTGGATGTTTGTTGTGGCGTTATGGTTGTGGTTGTGTAATGGATGAGAGCTTTGGCTAAAGAAGGAGGAATCTTTGTGCAAGAAAGGGAACAATCTTCTTTCACGCCGCCATGATCATCATTTGAAGTTTTAAGGGTTAGAGATGATGATGATGCTTTTGATGATGATGAATTTGGAGAAATGGCTTGTTGGTTGTAAGGAGAATAGGTTGGCCATAAAACTAAGATGAAGAAAAATGCTACTAAAAACCCTAGACTCAGAAGCTTAAAGTTGAGGTTTTGATGGGATTTAGGCCTCATACTTCAATACCTAGTAACAGAGAGATTCTCAGAACTGAAGAAAAACTTCAATGAGTTGGTTTGGGTAAGTATGGCTATGAGATTTGGTTTTGCTGATGAGAGGTCAAGTTATAAGGTAAAGGTTTGGAGGGGAAGAGAAAGATGAAGACATGAGAGAGTGACTGATTAATTTTTTATGCTTGGAGATGAAGAGAAGAAAGAAATCATGCAGAGAGGATAATATATATTTGATGCAGACAAAGGAGCTACCACAAGAATTTCTGATGAAGCAAAACGGTTGAGGTTGTTGGATCTGCAAGTTTGGTGAAGCTTACATTTTATAAGTTATTATGTGTCTAGTTTTTTGAGGTTTTATGTTAAAATATTAATTTTATTTGTTGATCAATGTTTCCTTAATTTGGCGTGTTTTACAAACAAACTGTAAATTGGACTAAAAGATTAATGGGTGTTTGTTTTTGCTCTATCTTTGATTTGAGGGAAGGTAGGCGAGAGAGTGAAAGGAAAAAAAAATTTTAGGAGTACATTGACCAAATTGCTATTAATGAAAAGAATATTTTTTTTTTGTTGAGAGTATATTTTAGTAATATTGAAAATTTTCTATGGGCAATTTTGTAAAGATGAGAGAAAAAATTTCTCTCTCAACTTTCTCTCTCACTCCCTTCCCTCCCATTCCCTCAAACCAAACATGGTGTTGTACTATTTTTGTATGAGAAATAGTTGATGAAATATAATTAATTAATTAGAGTATTGTACTCCCTCTGGACCTTATTATAAGGCATCAACTAACAATTCTCACATACCAATAAAAACAGTTAAAGTCAATAAAGTTGTCATAGAATTTAAGTAATTTCCAATATTACCCCTACTAATTACACTATATTACAATATTCTATTAATTATTACTCTCACCTACTACCTTTATTAACTAAGGGCGTACATAGAAAAATATAATTAATGTTCATTGCGAACAAACAAGTGCCTTATAAAAAGGATCAAATAAACTTGCTAGTTGGTGCCTTATAATAAGGACCAGAGAGTAGTTATTTACTGAAGTATTGAAAACTGAAATTAATTACTTTTCTAATTAATGAACCTTGAATTTAAGGGTTTGAGAAAATTTAAATAAGACTTAACTTAATGATGATTAAAATATGGCAAAATAAAAATGATCATTAAAAGATGTTTGAATATATATGGTAACATATGAAGAATATTTTATCTCATATTTTTTCAAAAATTTATTGTAATTACTAACCTCAAATTTTAACCTTGTCATACATGGCTTTAATACCATTTGACACTTGTGTGATCCTAATCATGTCACACATGACTTTAATACTATTTGACACTTGTGTGATCCTAACCTTGTGACACATGGTATTAATACTATTTGACACTTCTGTGACTTGCATCATTTTCTAGGGAGACGTTATATCCTTTTTCAATGAAGATGTTCTATATATATTCATAAGTTCTCTTCATTTACCCAAAATGGTCGGTAATTTTTTCATTCCATTTAAAATGATCCCTTCGAGAAAACCTTGGGGTAGTACATATAACTTCTTTAAGCCATTTACTTTTACTAATTTTCATTGATAAAAAAGAGTAATAAAAAATCCATAGATGATATATATGATCCTAAAATTTGCATAACTATGCTTAGGGATGAAAATATTATTACCAAAATGAGTCAACTGAGCCTCAGAATCAGAATCTTGTGAGTTTTTGGAAAGTATCATATCAAATTTGACAAATTTATCATGCTTATAAAACAATTATGCACAAGGTTTCAGGTCTTCTTTTAAGCTACATATTCTCTAAGAACCATACGATTTTCGCATTATTTATATATTGACTTACTCCTCATTTTATTTTTATATTGAGGTATAAAATTGATGATGAATTGATTCAAAACATATCCTGTAGAACACATATTTGCTATTTAAACAATATTCAGAGTTTAAACAATATTTAGAGTTTTGTTAATATTTGTTGCAATTTTCAATTTCTCTAATAAATTGCATTATTTATAACTTAACTTGTTATTCATTTTATTTTTATATTGATATATAAAATTTATAACAAATTTATTCAAAACGTCATGACACATACAATGGCTGCACGGTTGGACCAACACATGAGGCTAAATTAAAATTGAAAAAGTTATGTTTCTTAAGTTCATACAAAATTTAAAAAAACAAAAAACTTATTCGGTCACCCTTAATTAATCCAAAATATCTAAAATAAAACAATTTGAAATAGAAATCAAAGTAATACATGAACCAATATTATGTAACTTTCCCCTTCCACTTGGTCCAGTATCTTGGAAGGTAACCACTTCAACCAAGAAATACCCCAAATAGACTGCTGACCAATAAATAAAACTTTTCCTTGATTGTCAATGGCAAAGCTCTTAAGAAGTGTATGGCTACACTTGGTGTCTTGAAGGTCAATAAATTAATTATCTAGCTTATATATTAAAAACAGAATGTAGAAACATTTTTCATTACAGTAATAAAGGGTTAAGCACAAGTTAAAAAAAAAAAAAAAAAAAGCTACAGCCCTCTCTCACTGGTCATCAGCATAACCAAATGCAACAAAGGAGAAAGAAAATACCAGAAAAGCACTTAAATTCTCAAGACATAGACAACTTTCTCATGCCTGTCCATGATATATATATATAAAGGCTAACTTTTTGAGTCAAAAAAGTTATACTCCTACCAACATATAATAATCATGACTTTATACATGTTAATCTCAATTATAAAGATTTTAGACTAATTAACCAAGAGACTCAAAATATCAACTATGTACTACTACAAACCCGTATGTAATTACTAGTAGTTAGCAAAGCAACCTTGAAGTTAATGTTCCATATTTTCAGTCTTACACCATTAATTAACTACTCCAAATGGCTCGTTACCAATAAAATGGTCAACTCATTTCCAAATTCAACCTCTACGTACCATACAGTTAGTTATAAGATCCTAATTTGGGGGAGATACAAACACCAAATTAAGCACAGATCAACTTCTCTATTTCTGCACTGCAAACTAGATCTAATATAGAAGAGGGATAATATATAAAAGATGTCAGTTGTAAGATTCTATTGAATATCTTCCAAGTAGTAACAATATCTCAAAATTCATCAAAAGGACAGTTGCAATATGATAGCAACCAGATGAAAGCAATTCAATTGAAAAAATGGAGACTAGAACTCTCATACACTGTTTTTCATGGCTTCCACCAAGACATTAGTAGATGTTATTGGGTTATACATACAAACCAGCCCACCGCCATTCATCACTTCTAGGATGATGTCGCCATTCTTGATCATGCCTAATATGTGCTGGTGTTTTATCTCTTCTGTTGAGATTGGGAATACATTTGTCCATGACTTAGGATTACTGTATTCCTTCATAATCCACCAGGAGAGAATGCGAGTTGGATGATCACCTGTTTCTTCATCTAATACCTCTATTAATTGAACCACACCAAGTGAGTCTCCTGTTGTCACAATATAATTCAAACTACCCGTATTTGTTCCAAGATCCCCTGGAAGCAGTATAGGTCCAACCACTTCATGTGCTAGATCGAATGTAAGTATAAGTTCGTTGTCTATATCAAGCCTGTCAATCCAATGAAGAACGCCATTGAAGCATACAGGCGCATAGCAAAGCTCACATGAAGGAGGGATGCTACATTTGAGATGTTTCCATGACCATGTGACGCATGAGAAAACCCAAGCCGAGTCAACTTGATCACTTCGACCATTACGGCAAACCAAATTTTACAACCTTAAAGTCATTACCGCAACAATCAAAACCAAACCCTACACTACCTAGGCTGAAAGTGATGAGTGGAAGCAGTACATATTTTTGAATGGTTGGGTTCAAGAGAATGAATCTGAAAGGTTGTTTTTTAACAAGACATGCTAAACCATTGCTTATCCCCACCACTCTTGTGCCTTTAAAATCATTGCTGTTAGGACTCTCCATTGCATGAAACAAACTGAACTGATCGTTATCCCAATGTAGTGAATAAGTTAACCGGCAATATGGAAAATCAGTATAGATCCTAGCATAACAGGATGCACTCTTTGGGTTTGACTGTCTAGTTTGAGCCAAATGTCTTCAAATATGCGGAAAGGAAGAAAAGAAATGTCGCCATTTAATGCTTCTATGAGTTTTGCTTTCTTGGAAGGCCTCATGAATTGGAGTTCAGTAATGAGAGAAGACTGAGATGGGTCAACAATGGAAGTATGCTCATTATCCATGACTGTTCAAAGATAAACAACAAGTATTCATCAATCAAGAAAATAATAAGTATTTTCACATAATTAAAAAATGATATACATAATAGAGTTGACAAGCTATACGTGCAGATGCATCAGAAAACAAATTAGATTGACCAGTTCAAGCTAGAAAGATGATGGATTAACAATCATTCCTGCAATCCCCTCATACCACACATCAGAAAATTGTGAATATTAAATTCAGACATGTCAAATGCCTGGCAATAAGCATTTTACCTCCTTGCATTCCTATTTAGAATCTTAGGCATGACAACCCCTTAAACGAGTCAAATAATGCAGCCTATTTGATATACATGAACCAAGCTGAAGCTATATTGATAGTGATCCAAATCACTATGGATTAATTTATTCACCAAAAAATAAACGTATCAAGATCAATTAAGAATTAATCGAGCCTGTTTTTATCTTTTTTTTTAATTATTATTTTGATCATGATCTTTTATTATCTTTTAGAATATTGATAGAATTATTGTTAGGATTAGTTAGTTATCTTATCTTTTATCTTTAAAAGATATTAATAGATTTATTAGGATTAGATAGTTATCTTATCTTTTATCTTTTATTTAGATTTATTATTTATCTTTTTTAGAGTCTTGCTCTCTGTAAACTATTATAAATAGGCATGATGTCTCATCAATAAAGTATGACAGATTTCAGAGAGTAAATTAATCATCGGAGTAAACTCTTGGGCTTTGTTAATTAGTTAAGTTATAGATTCTAGTTTTTCTAATTACTAGAGATAAGACTAAGACTGTTCTTATTGAAATAATGAGATGTTCTTATTGAAATAATGAGATTCTTACTATTTCTCTGAGATCAGAGATTAATGCGTTCAGGTATTGAGCGTATTCTAACATTTGGTGTCAAAGGCCTTTTCGATCCAATGGTTTCCTCACAATTTGGAAACCAAGCTTCCGCACACTTAGAAATACCCAATGAATCCATGGCTCCCGCGACTATGGATCCCCTCACCATCATTGCCGCACGTATGAATGCCATTGAAGAATTAAGAGACAAAGTCAATGCTCTGAAGGCGAAATCATCTCGCCACCACCATCGAAAGGGCAAGCATCGTCACCACTCCAATTATAGCAATAGCGATACAGATTCACCACGGCGACCCCCACGATTACCATATGCAAAAATTGATTTTCCAAAATTTGAGGGAGGTGATCCTAGGGGTTGGATCATGAAAGCAGAAAAATTCTTCGCCTACTATAAAACTCCAGAAGACGATAAAATAGATGTGGCAGCATTGTACCTTGAAGGTGATGCTCTGGATCTCTTCTCCTGGTTGAATTCATAGCACACACTGTGATATTGGGACGATCTAATCAATGCATTCCAATTTGGGCCTCCAGAATATCTAAACCCCGACGAGCATCTATGTGCAATTCGGCAAACTGGAACAGTCCAAGAGTATCGTTAAGAGTGGGCAAAACGAGTTGCCCGAATAACCCATTGGCCAGAACACTGTCTGTTAGGCGTTTTCTTGTTGGGACTTCATGAAGACTTACGATCTGATGTCCGCATCCACAAGCCAAGGACTGTTTACAGGGCAGCCAGCCTAGCCCTGGAGTTCGAACAACAAAGGGTTCTTACGCACGGGCCCTGGTCTTCTTCCTCTGCTGCATCATATCGGTCCTCTTCTTTTAATTCATCAGCATCCTCCAATCGCGACAATAACTATTGACGCCCCCGAAACTCATTCAGCACTGGAAAAACTTCTACCGTCGCACCCCTTGCTCCTTCGGCCGTGACTGCTCCTACTCGCACCAACCCCGCCGGCGTTCAACGTCGGCGACGCCGCGACAAGGGTCTCTGCTTCCGTTGTGCCGCACTGTTTCGCCCAGGTCATCGCTGCACGACGCCGTCGTTCTCTTCGGCAATGACTGCTCCTGCCCGCACCAACGTCGCCGACGTTGAACACCAGCAACGCCGCGACAAAGGTCTCTGCTTCCGTTGTGCCGCACCGTTTCGCGCAGGTCATCGCTGCAAGACGCCGTCATTCTCTCTCATGGAAATCGATGAATCGTTGAGGACGACAGTCCCGTGGAGAACCCCCTGAGCCCACAACGTATGAACCTAAGGAGGATTTGGGCTCCACAGTAAGCTATAATGCCCTTTTAGAAGGCCCATTAGTACCCACAAAGAGTATGGGCTCCACTGTCAGTTTTAATGCTATTTTAGGGGCCCATATGCTTCCACAATGTAACTAAAAGGAGTGCTCCAAGGAAAATCAATGTTACTATTAGTGGACAGTGGTTCCACCCACAATTTTATTTCCTCCAAATTAACACAACAATCAGTCCAATTTCCAGTATTCCGCCTTGAGGACAAGTCAACTTTCTAAGGGGGAGAAATGATAGTGATCCAAATCACTATGGATTAATTTATTCACGAAAAAAAAAACGCATCAAGTTCAATTAGGAATTAATCGAGTCTGTTTTTATCTTTTTTATTATTATTATTTTAATCATTATCTTTTATTATCTTTTAGGATATTGATAGAATTATTATTAGGATTAGTTCGTTATCTTATCTTTTATCTTTAAAAGATATTAATAGATTTATTAGGATTAGGTAGTTATCTTATCTTTTATCTTTTATTTAGATTTATTATTTATCTTTTTTAGAATCTTGCTCTTTGTAAACTATTATAAATAGGCATGATGTCTTATCAATACTGTATGACAGATTTCATAGAGTAAATTAATCATCGGAGTAAACTCTTAGGCTTTATTAATTAGTTAAGTTACAGATTCTAGCTTTCTTAATTACTAGAGATAAGACTGTTCTTATTGAAGTAGTGAGATTCTTACTATTTCTCTGAGATTAGAGATTAATACGTTCAGGTATTGAGTGTATTCTAACATAAAAAAAAAAAAATCTTGAATTTATTAAGCTAAGATAACATCATAAAGAACTAACCATACAATAGTTATAATATGCTGTCTAGGTGGAACCCTGAACTCTTCATTTATACTATGCTTCAGAATCCATATGACTATCTCAACTATTCTCCACCATATTCTCATCTCCTTCTCTTTCTTTCTATCCCTTTGTTTTATTCCTCCCTCTTTTTCAACAATATTTGACATAATCGTTTAATACCTAAAAAATAAATAAAGTTGATAATAGTGAGTCGTTCTAAATCGAAAACAAAACACATTCAAATCATCAATACCATGCTTTCCACAAATGATAGCAGAAATCGAAATTTCATGATTCATATTATCCTCACACTTTGTAACAAAATCAGAGTCCTATATACTCAGACATGTGACTTTGAGCTTCTAACTTGAACCAAGAAACGGAAACAAAATCCAGCCACCGATCAAAAGCCATTGCATATGGCAGAGGAAGAGGATTACGCTTAATGCTTAGCAGCTCTTTTCTAACTCTGATATTTCTCAAGGCTCTTTCATCAAAATTTTCAAGTCGAAAACTGGATAGGAAAAGGAAGAAAACTTGAATACCTCCGGATCATATTTGGCTTTCTTCCTATACTCATTCTCATTCTCATCGTTTTCTCTTTTTTTTTTTTGCTTTTTGTACTGTTGATTGGATTAAGATTTTATCATGTAATTAAAATATAATTATAAAGAAAAATGAAGAGAAAAGATGGTAAAAAGAAACGATAAATATTATTAAAATATTATTATAAAAAAATAAGGGAAAATGATGGTAAAAAAATATGATAAATTTAGACTGTTAAGATATTAATCTAACGGCATAAAAATAAAAATGAGGAAAAATGATGATAAGGAGTATATGAAGAAAACCAAATCCTAAAAATATCCTCTGCCATTCTTTACTTTAAAACGGCTCTTTTTCGCCCATTTAAAAGCCAATAAACACATGTTGGGGTTGTAACAGGTGAAAGACAAAAATGCAAAACAAAAATAGACGGGTAGTTGCACAAATTAAGAACCAAACAAATTAATTCAAGATAATTTATTTTATTTATTTTTTTTTAGAAAAACTCAATTGATTAAGCTACATTCAGTACTATAAAAATATTGTTTCAGTTACAGTATTTTGAACTAGTTTTTAATGTTATCGATCAGTTGCTTAAATTATCTTTTCAGAAACATTCATTATCCTAAAATAAGTTTTAGTTTAATATATCATAATAGAGATATTTCACCGATTTTCTCCTCACCATTCTGAAACTAGTTTTTTTTTATCACATATATCTTTTATGTTTATTAAATTTTAATTTTTCTTTTAATGTAAAACAAATAGACCCTGAATATCATGGTTGTAAAAAATGACAGTATGCTATACTTTTTTGGTAGAATGGTGTTTTAATTTTCTTAACTTAATTATATAATGCATAATTTATTTTTCAGGCATAAGTATCTTCCTCATGGAGAAAATAACGTTCTGAGACACTAAATATGTGTGAGAATTTGATTGCATGGTTCATATTTTTTGCCCATTAGGAACATCATCCATGTTTTGATGATTGCAATTGTTGTGTGGTGATTTCAGTTAGTCTCTTCCATCCTAATTATAAGAACGAGATGACTTTTTTTAAAAAAAATTAAGGAAGTTAAATAAGTTACATAATCATATCATATGTTATATATCCTTATATTATATATTAGTTTCTTAGTCAATCTAATTAGTTTAAAGAAAAAAACAAAAAAAAAATACTCTAAAATAATTTAATTAATTTCATTATTTTTTTAAAATAAGTCAATTTGATTTTATAATTAGTAGGATAGGAAGCATAATCATGAACCTCTTGAAGACTTCTGAATATTTGGGACTTCAAGTGAAGTAGACCTTTGCGTGCTCATGGGTCAAAGAATTTATTAAAAAAAAAAAAAATTAAATTCAAACTGATGATGAAGGAAAAAAACATTTATAGCTGTGAAAGATAACGCCAACTGAACTCACTCTCTGGCACTATTGATAATCAACATATTAATGATATTAAACTAAAGTATTAACAAATATTATACAGTACTCCCTCTAGTCCTTATTATAAGGCACCAACTATCTTTTCTTACAAATAAAGAAATGAAAGTTAAGTCATTAAATGAGCCTAAAATTGATAAAAGTTTCCAATTTTATCCTTACTTTAATGAGATAGATTTAAAGGAGTTTGTTAAAGTAAGGGCATAATAGGAAATAATAATAAATAAGTTAGTTAAATGTAATTGGTGCTTTATAAAAAGACAAAAAATAGTGGATAGTTGGTGCTTTATAATAAGAATCAGAGGGAGTATAATAAAAACAATAATAATGTAACTCATTTGTCAGTTTTCAATGCCAGAAAACATGCATATTATGATCTCTATTTGATTTTAATAATAACAGGATACAAATAAACCGGATTGATGAGCATATGCATACAAACAAAGTACACAATGTCAAATTTGAGTACCCAATTAAGTTGTAATGGAAAAAGAAAAAAAAAAAAAGTAGAGTAACAATTAACATGGAAATGTGCAAAGCAATTGGGCAAAGCGTGTGAATGTGAACTATCATATGCATATAATGAACAGCAGCCTTACAAAACATGAATTCAATCTAAGAAAACACACTATACCCATCATCTTCTTCCTATAAACATATTATACAACCCAATGAGAGTTAGCACATATGGTAAGGGATTCAGAACTAGGCCATTGGGTCGTGGGTTCGATCCCCTCTGCCGTCGCTGAGACTCCTTTGGTAGGCGATCTCGTAAGTTCCAGTAAGTGCTCATAGAGCTCGGGGCCGTGTCCTGGCTTTGGTAGGGGACTGGTGTCGAACCCTTCCAAAACTTTTTTATATAAAAATATATATATATATATATATATATATATATATATATATATATATATATTATACAACTTTGTACAATTAATTAATTGCAGAGAAGCTAGCCAATTAGAGGGCACATGATACATATACAAGTAATGTTTTAATTTGGTGCAATTGATTAATTAAAAGCACACCCAATTAGTGGAAAGTGTAGGTTGAAGGGAGTTTATGATAAGTTAACTATGATGAAGTCCTGAACTTATGATCCAAAGCACGTTTACGCAAGACTTGTTGAAGTTGTTGTTGGTGTTGCTTCAGCAATTCTTCTAGGTTCTCCGTTGCTGACTCCAACGCTCCTGAATATTGCATCTTCCCTTCATATTCCTGTATCACGTCACAGCCCAAAAACTTCTTATTTATTAAAAAAAATTAATACAGTATTTGATTTTTAATCAAGTCCTGCATGCAATTTTTTTATCATGTCCTTATAGTTTCTTCGGTTTTTAAATAAGATCCCGGTAGTTTTCCCCCCTATTTTTTTTTAAAAATACCAATTTCTTAGAATTTCACGTGATTTTTAATCTGGTCTTTATAGTTTTTTTTCCCTCCCCCAATCAGTGACCTGAAACTGCACGGGACCTAAGTAAAATTGGACGAAAAATATAAGTGATGAAATGAAAAAGTACATAAACTTAAAGAAAAATTGCTTTTGGTCCCACGAAAAAGAAAATAAAACAAAATTATCCCTTAAAATCTTAAAATTACATTTAAGTCCCTTGAAAATTTTTTACAATAAATTCCATTGTTAAATGTCTATGGATTTGTCATTAGACGCCTTGGATTTGTAAGCAAAATTAGAATTTATCGTAAAACAGTCACATGAGACTTAAATGTAATTTTGAAATTATAAGAACTATTTTATCATATTTTTGCTTGTCCCTTGTCCAGGACCTAAATACAATTTTTCCTAAACTTAATTAAAAAACATGTGAACATAAAAAATTAGGGACCTTAGCATTTATTATAAAAAAGTCACACAAAACTTAAATGCAATTTTAAGATTTTAAAGATCATTTTATTGTTTTTTTTCTGTCCCATTTGGGACCTAAATGCAATTTTTCTTAAACTCAATTAAAAACATGATAACATAAAAAATTAGGGACCTGATTAAAAATAACGGATAAATGGTGCAGATTTATTTTCCTTAATTACATAGACGGTCCATGTTATAAATTACCTTGGTAAGAGGTTTGTTGGAAGCAGGCAGCAAGAGGTCAGATTCTCCGGCGGCCGCGTGTGTATACCTCTGGTCAAAGCTGTCGTCTCCCCACGCGACGGAGGAGTTTCCTCCGTTGGCGATCACCAGGAGCCGGGAGCCGCCCTCAGCGGCCACGGAGTTAGAGAACTTGGAGAGACGAGCGGCGTTGGCGGCATTCCAGTAGGCTCTTTGCTTTCTCTTAGTTCCAACAAACACCTCACGTTCTCCTGCAGCTTCATGCTTGATGAACTTCATGTAAGCACTCTGCACCGTGGATTGGCCTGAACGACACCGTACTTTTGGTCCTGATCTTGTGCTTGCCGGTTCTAACAGCAGCCCGTTCTTCTCCCGTCTCCGCCTTGCCTTTGGCTCTACTCCATTCTTCTCACAAACAACAAAAATCCTTATCTCATGCCCAAGCAATATATGTGTAGATATATATATGCTTTGTTAAAGAAGGGTTGGGATGAATGAAAAACATATACAAATACATACACACGCAAATACCTATATATATACATAAACACATACATACATACATATATATAAATAGATAAATATCATTTTTATCCAGGAAGTTTTGGGTGATGTGCACTAGGCACCGAAAGTTTTTTTTTTGCATCAAAATTGTCCCAAAATTTAAAATATATCAATATTGTTCATCTATTAATCTTGATTGTTAAATTGTTGTTTCAATTTGTAAACTTCCAAGGATAAAATTAATCTAAAAAAAACTTATAGGGTAAAATTACTCCAAAAAAATTCAAGGTGCCCAGTGCTTTTCAGCCAAAACTTCCGGAGCAAAAAAGACACTTATCGCTTTATATATATATATAGTTTGTTATGTCGTTACTTGACATAGGTTTCACCAATTGTATTTATTCTATGAATTTTACTAAAATACTATTCATTAATTTTCCTAACTCCCAAAACTAACGTTTTGAGGTGACTTGATAAAACCTTATGGCAAGTGACATGACAAACAATTAA
Organism: Acacia confusa; assembly: GCA_037074495.1. Classification (NCBI taxonomy): domain Eukaryota; kingdom Viridiplantae; phylum Streptophyta; class Magnoliopsida; order Fabales; family Fabaceae; genus Acacia; species Acacia confusa. The sequence goes on along the minus strand of CM073504.1, from coordinate 4,168,670 downwards.
TCCTAATCCTATATATATCTGTGCGTGTCTATATATGTATTAGTGTATATACCTCTGTGGCTGCTGAAAGGTGGGACTCGGCCTTATCAGGTGGTGTGACAGCTTTAGGGTTCACATTCAAGAGTTCTGGTTCATTTCCTGTCCTCGTTGGCTCTCTTTTTCTGTTGCAATAACATACCAAATTTATAACATAGATGAGTCTCTGATTAACTTGAACAATCCAACTGATAAATATACTCAAATAATTCGCATTTGAATCGGGTCAAACCCTAATGAGTCAACGGGTTGGACGATGCTTTAGGCCTCGTCCTAGTATATTAAGTTAAGCAGGTACATATATGCAGTACAAAATATTTTAAACAAATAAAAAATAATTTACTTTATATAAAATATAATTACATTCGTCTGAAAATGTATTCATTTGAAAGAAAGTTAGGCTTAAAGGAAGCATTTTCTAAAATTATAAATACTCAATAATTATATATCGTTTTTTATTAGTATTAAGTTAAAAATTAATCCAAATTTTTTAATAGGACTAAAAATCTTTAAAATCCTGCATAATATTGATAACTTTTACTTATTACACGAGGCATAGTATGGGGGAAAAAAATGGCAAACATTACAAGAAATTAGGGAAAAAATAATCACATGCATACATAGAGTTAAAAATGCAAATTTGCCTTAAAAATTTTAGCTTAGAAGCAATTTTACTCTATTTTTTTTTAGATTTACTGTTGTCTTGAAAATTAAAATGGAACAATATTACTTTTTTCCATAAAAAAATTTAACGCTCAATATTAGTTTTTAGTTACGTTTTGAAACTTCTAGTGTAATATTAAACTTGAAAAAACTTTTAGAGCAACAATGCTTCTTAATTAAAATTTTTAAGGCAAATTTATATTTTAATCCATACACACATATTGGACACACACAAGATCAGGCTCGATGGACAGCACATTGTTGGCGATGATGCTGGTATGGTCCAGTATGTTAAGGGGAACAAAACCTATTATTAGTATTTAATTGGAATTACACTCCTATTGTCAAGGCGGCGGGGAGTATCCTAGTTTCTAGGTGTCTAGGTAAATACCTAAGGGTAATAGGCAGCTCATCCTACCCTTGGATTATAGGTGAACCCAACCCTAACCTTTTTCCTAAAATTTTTGTATTAAAAAAAATAATAACTCCAATTGGTTGTATAAAAAAAAAAAAAACTCCAATTGGTAATGGTGTTGATTAAAAAAAAAATAATAGACATTTTTTCCTTTTTTTTTTAAAATGCAAAATGATATTCATTCTGTTAATAATTAAAATGTTCGATAGGAAGCTGGACAGCAGTTATTTTGCAGTAAAGATAAGAAAAAAGATATTGAAGCTGAGTACACATTTTTTATTTTTGCACAAAGTTGAGAAAAAGAGACATATTGTCACATATTTTATATTTTGCATTATTATTATTTCTAATTTACTTTGAAATATTTACTTTTATTAAGAGATCATTTCCGTTTTTTATAAAAGAAAATATAAACTTTTTAAATTTTATAAACTCTCAAAATTTACTTTATATATATATATATATATATATATATATATATATATATATATATATATGTATGTATGTATGTATTGCAAGGAGAGACTGAGCTCCTTTATCATATTGCAAATCACTTTAAAATTAAAACTTGTCAGGAAATATTGTATTAATCCTCCACGTCGTCAAAATTTAATTTGAAATACATTTTTTTTATAATGCTTAATTAAATCACAATTTATTTTGAAATTGACATTTGAAATTAATATTGCTTTTGTTTTATCCAAGATAAAAAAATTTAAAAAATTTAAAAAAAAAATTCTATTCAAACAAATTCAAATAGGGATAACCAACGCCAAATATAGTGTGTGTCTCATAAATGTGAAAAGAGCAATTAGTTTAATCATAATCTCTTATAACTAAAAACAATTCCTAGAGAAGAGAGGCATTTTGAATCAAGATCCGTCTATTCTAATGAAAGCTAAGCTAAAACATTTGAGAAAGATTATTATCTGTTCCATTGGAGTGTAAATTTACCAAAAAGTCCCCGATTAATAGAGAGCAAATATTCTGAGCAAAAAAAAAAAAAAAAAATAGAGAGCAAATATGATAGGATAAAAGCACTGGGTGCATAATTAAGAGATGGGAAGACATTGACATATACCTTCTGGCTTCGTCTTCTCGAAGCTTCCTATTAAACTCCTTACTTGGTGGATACCTCGGCATGCTTGATGGCTCACAAGGAATCGGCTTTGTCGTGAAGAACTGCACAACACAACACCTCAGTCACACACCAACATCAACAAACAAACAAAAACATAACTAACTTTAACTAATCTTATTAGTAAATTAGTTATTGAACTCCTACATTAAGAACATGTTTGGTATGCCAAATAAATGGGGAGAGAAAGGAAGTTAAGCAAGTCTTTTTGTTTGGTACACTTTTTGTATTCAATTTTCTTGAAAACTCAAGTTCCCAGATGCACCTTGGGTCCACCAATCTTCCTTTAAAAGTGAGAAGATAAAATTGCACTAAAATTAGTTGGAAGTCAAATTTTGACATAGAGAGTGACGCTTTCGGACATATTTAACCCTTATAATTTTTTTTTTTCTTATAATGCAAGAAAATAGAATTAACTTCGTATTATACGATAAGTTTAAACTTGGCAAGAGAATATTTTAGACAAGTTCGAACTTGGCAGGAGAATATTTTAGACAAATTTGAACTTGATAAAAGACTATTCTTTTTAAAATATATTTTAGAAAAAAAATATTTTTTCTTTTCATTTTGAATTAATTAGTTTTGAGGGTAAAATATATATTTTCTGTTTCTTTACCAACTGTCACCCCATCATTTTCTTCCTACCAAACAATTCATCTACCCTCCTCAAGCCATCTTCCCTCATCCCTCAAAATCTTCCCTTCCCTTCCTTTCCCTCCTCTAACTTCATTTCCCTCCTCAAATCTTCCCCCGTACCAAACAGGCCCTCAAGGATTGCTGGAGTGTGTATATACAAGTACCTGGCTCTGAAGTGCTGAGGAAGCAGTTCTTCGATCATCAGGTTCTATAGCAAGAAGCACATCGAGAAGTTTGAGGGCAGAGGGTGGGAAATCCTTGAATGTCTCAGCAACAACGCGCTTATAAGCGTGTTGAGGTTTGAAAATGGTGGCATGTGGTAGCTTCGACTTCTTCCAGTATCTCTCAGAAGGTGATCCACATAGTTTAAATATCTTATGCAGTTGCTCCACCTATACATACATACATATATGTATGTGTGTATAAATTAATATATTCTTAAAAGCTATATCATTCACAAGTTATTATGATTCTAAATAAAAGATGTGCTTGTGTACTTACCTCGGTTCGACCAGCCATGATAGGCTCGCCGGCGAAGAGTTCTGCAAGAATGCAACCAGCACTCCACAAGTCCACGCCTACACCATAATCGGTGGCTCCAAGTAAAAGTTCAGGTGATCTGTACCATAAGGTTACAACTCTACTAGTCAATGATTGGCCATCCACCACAGTGGCTAGGCCAAAATCTGCAATTTTCAAATTGCCCTTATAGTCTATTAGCAAATTTGCCCCTTTTATGTCTCTATGTAGCACCCCCTTCTTGTGACAATGCTCTAACCCTCTCAATAGCTGCTGCATGTAGCACTTTATCTGCACCACCACCACAACAATACCAAATTGTAAATAATGCTATTCATATTCAAAAATTTGTGCAGATGCATATGGCAACTATACGTTCTCTTTGAGCAATTTGGATTTTGGTTGCCCGTGTACAACATGAACTTGCTCAGACCATGTTGCAATCAAATTGGACTTGCTCAAGTCTTTCCCACTACCCAGAGTGATAAGATTCTAAGAGGCAATTCTGTCACTTTATGTGATATTGACCAAGTAGGAGAAGTCACACCAAAAAAATAGGCTCAAAAATACTATTCTCTGATCAACAACTGTGATTGTTTTGGTAGCGGGCGTGACTTCCAAGTGTAATGGGTCCACACCACAAAGTTATGCACAAGTAACATGGACATGCATAGATCTTGCCTAAAGTACTTGTCCACAAGGAACATATGTTACTTAAATGATGCTTCAAATCATAAGCTCTTCGTCGTCCTCATATTCGGATCAATCCTTACTGTTCTCTGTATAATAGGTTTTGACATTGTTTAATAAATCAAAGTTTCATCTGTCTCATTTCCTTTAAAATTATATTCATATTATTTTATTTCCTTTCAGCAAGAACATAGACTTGCCCGGGCTTTGGCCAATGTTTGCAAGAAAGTGGGTTAGCACAACATTGAATTGGGAAATGAAGTACCTGTTCTTCAGAAAACTTGATGCCAGGAAGAGCTGCGAGGCCAGTGAGGTCATGTTCCATATATTCAAAAATAAGGTACAAGCTGCCAGAAACTCTCGAGGTTATAATGCCTTCAAGCTTCATGACATTTGGATGATCAAGCCTTCGTAATATAATGATTTCTCTAGCCATGAAACGAACACTTTCTGGGTCCATATTTGCAAATCGAACCTTCTTTAATGCAACTACTTTATTTGTCTCTAAATCTCTAGCTTTGTAAACACTGCTATATGTCCCTTGTCCAACCTGCCATTAAGATTCACAACAGCTCCAATCTTAATCAATTCGAATGATGAAGAACATAATAATAATACTGATGCATCATAGGAATGAAATTACTTTATACCTTCTCTAACTTCTCAAAGGATTCTGATCTACGTGGAATCCAACCACTAATGGCTTCTCCTGCAACAGCAGATAGCCATGAAGGCCACCCAGCAAGAACTTGGGCTCCTCTCTCTCCTCTTCTTAAACTACCTATCCTATTCAACATCATCATCCTACTTGGTCTTTCTTCGATACTTCTACTTTGAGAACTCCCAGGTTTCCCTGTTGTCCCAACATTCTTCTCACTCTCATCTGATGATATCAACCTAGTATTTACATCGTTTGATCCACTACATTCCTCTTGCATTGCATGTCTTCTATCTCTCCTTGACGTACCCTTTGAGGATTTCTTCGTTTTCCGGACACGGATCTCTGCGTCATAATCGTGTGAATGTGTCCCTCTAGAGCATAAGCAACCCATAATAATATGATCCCAATTTATGGTACTTCTTAAGAGCTCCTCAAATTCTTCTCGGTCAACCTTATTTCTTGTAATTCAGGGAAACGAGAGAATGCCCAAATCCCCAAATCAAAAGAAAAGGTCAAATCGATTAATGGGGTCGACCACTGAAAATTTCACATGGCGATATCATTACGAACAACCCAGCGTCGAATGAAGAAGAAGAATACGTCCAGATCAAAATGGGGGAAAAGAAAACGCCCAAATTTGAGCGATACAGATGGAAAAGATGAGGGAGAAAATTAAAACCCCAGAAATCTAACAATCACCAATTCACGAGCACCCGATAGCAAAAAGAAAATTAAAATTAGGGCAATGAATAAAGCGTTGATGATAAAGAATGAAGAACTTGATCCAATCAGAAGCAAGAGATTCAGATGTAATAGCCTAAAAAAATCAGAGAATCACAATTGGGAAGAGGATGAGTGAGTTGGGTTAAATATTTTCTGCAAATTCTGAACCAGAGAGAATAGTTGAGGAAGTAACAATTAATTAACCATATGCAATTAAAAAAAAAAAAAAGAGTCGTGAAAAGGAACAGAGAGACATTTTCGGAGCTGAATGACCTTACAAAACTGAAGAGGCCGATAATTTCTGGTTTGGGAAACCGTTCTGAAACAGGGGAGGACACAGATGAAAGCAACAGAGTAGGCGGGAAACATTTTGTTTGCGTATAAACTCCCACCTTTTTATTTTTAGCCTTTATTTATTAATATTTTATATTTATTAGATTGAATTGATCGAATTACTAATACTTACTCTCTTTTTATAAACCATGCATCCTCTCTTATAGGAGAAAATTTTGTTTAGGATGCTGTCACACACTAAATATAAGTATTTGAATTAGCTTTGAATTGTGTTTGTCTATGTTACACCGATACCGACATGACTCGACACTTCGACACGTTAATCCTAAAAAAATCTAAATTTTAACACGTTAAGACACGTTTTGATATTAAATAGACAATTTTAACATATAGTATAATTTACATTTAATATAAAACATTTATAGAGAATAGAGTATAGACTATTCATAAGTTCATTTATTTTTATTTATATCCCTTAAATTCCCAGCCTCCATATATATAAAAAGCATTTGGGAGGATCCTTGGAAGCCTCTATGTTGTTGATATGCATAATGAAGGAGATCCCAACCAGTTTTTTATCCAATAATAAACATTCGGACAAAGCAAATCCCCCAAAAAATCAAGTATTTAAAACTGTATCATGGCCTTTCCTTCTCTGTCATGATCACCCATATCATCACTCTCTCACTCCTCTTTGTTCCCAAAAAATATAAGTGTCGAGGAATGTCAAATGATATCGGAGTCCAACACTCATCCAACACGCATATTTTGAAAAAATAAGAGTGTCCATGCTTCGTGTTTGTAGGCAGAAAATTACAACAATATAACAATGAAAAATTGTAGATATTTTGAAATTCTATGTGGCCGTTTCAATTATTAAAATCATCAGCTTATCAAATCAATCATGTATCAATTGTTTTATATGTTAATTAAACAATTAATTACTTCGGAATTTCATGGCTTAAAATTCATTTAAAATTGTTCGCCAAAAACATAAAAGGATCTCGTAGTTGTTGTGTGTGCCTTTATCTTATTAATCATAGAATATCCAAATTTTTAATTTTGATTACTTATTAACCTTTATATAATGGAGATAAGAATGATATTTCACATTGGAATATATAACTCCACGGGAAACGGAGATTTGGAGTTTTAAGGAGAGAAAATGAACTTAGAAAGACAAAGGATATGTTTGGTTTAAAAGGATAAAAGGAATTTTTTTTTAATCTTATATTAATCAAATTATTTATGAAAATATTTTAAAAATATATTCTCAACAAAAATGAATATTTCTCTCATTAATGACAATTTAATAAAAGTTATCCCTCTCATCCCCCAAAGCAAAGACATTGAAAAGAGACTTCAACCAATAAACCTTTTTCTCTCTTTTTTTTTCCCCAACAGCCAAGAAACCTTATAAACTAATGGTTAGTAAATAATAAATATATTGAATTCTATTGCTTTGGAAAGATTTATCTTCACCTCACTAATTAACCTCCACACTTTACCCGAATCCAAGTATAATAAATTAAGAATAAATTTGTGTATGCAAGTCAATTTTTAGTTTTTAAGTAAATAAATTACCAAGAAAATAAAGTTAAAACATTAAAGTTAACATTATTTTTTTTATTTTTCATTAATAAATGATGCCTAAATTAGAATTTATGATAATGAATTGTGTGATTCTGCTCCCATAAATTGAGGAATTATCACCAATTATTGGGGGATACAAAATTTAAGTGCTTATTTTATGAAAAAATAAAATAGGTAAAAAATATTTATTATCACAATTTAAATTTCATTATTAAGATTATCTAAACTCATCATCTCCATACATTCAATATTTATTAAATTTTATCTTGCAATTTTAGCACATTTTATAATATTATTGCATTTGAAGCATTAACAACATTTAAATGCATGCAAATACAGTCAGAGCACCTTGGCCTAAGATGCGAAATTACAATTATAACTAATATATATATATATATATATATATATATATATATATATATATATATATAATTTTACTATTGCACCCAATTCACCAGAGCTTTGCCATGACTAGTCCGGATCGAGGTTCTGTCAGACGCATACGAGGAGAGCTCTCTCAGAAAATGCTTTGCCATGACTAGTCCGGATCGAGGTTCTGTCAGACACATACGAGGAGAGCTCTCTCAGAAAAGTTTTTTGCATCCACAAGGACTCGAACTCGAGACCCTTGCTTAAGGGTCTCAAGTCCCTTCCACTTAAGCCAACTTCCATTAGTATTATAACTAATAATTAAATTCTTTTATATATGTTCAAACAATTGTTGGATCAATTTCATAATATTTTGTTGTTGGAGTTAAAAGATTTCTTAGCTGCTTTCTTCATCAAATATTTATCCATAAATTGCAGGATAAATTCCATCCAGTCTATGATAAATAAGTGCTGCGAATATAAAAAATCCCAGGTCAGATTATAAAAGGAATTTAAAATTAATAAACGTCTCTGAAAAGACTTTTGCGGCCCTGAGTTATACGGGTGGCAATTTCCAAATCTTCTCCCTCCTCTCTCTCTCTATCTAGATTCTAGACTACACCACCACCCACCACGGCCTCCTCCTCTGCTCACCCATCCCAGCTATGGTCAGTGAAATCAATGAGAAGGCACAGAGCACCCATTGGAACAACCGCTAACGGCAAACAATGCGACATTCTTGGCACTTAACAACAATCGAGTGGGTTTGGGTTTGGAAGCGGATCAATATCACAATTTGAAACTTCTGGGAGAGATTTCAAAGAAATTGCAGGAAGCTTCTGGTTGGCAGTTTCGGTTTTCAGCAAGAAATTGCAGAAATGGAGGCAAAATCATCTGATGAAGAAACGCAGACATGGTGGTGGGCCCGCCAGACTGCCTGGGGAGACGCCCATTAGAAGGCAATTCAGAGACACACAATCGGAGATCGCAGATCATGGATTTGGGCGAAGATCGTGTGACACCAATCCAAGGTTCTCGCTCGACGCCGGTCGAATGTCGTGGATGGGTGAGCGTAGGAGAGATTCAAGATAATAACGTGCAAAGTAGAGAGAAACACTAAGTTTAGCTTTGAGACCCGATAGCCCAAAAATAAATGGGGAAATAAATCTAGATAGAAGATGTTCAAAGTGGTCCTAGAATTTTGATGCGAAGAAGAAGATTATATCAGCGGAAAGATACTCAAGCACAGCAGCAAGGTAAACTGGAGCTCCGGTACTTACGCGTTGGGAGTATCTCCCCTTCTTCAGGTAGCGACCGATCCTTCCGACAGGGAACTGAAGACCGGCTTTGACGGAGCGAGACACCAGCTTCTTTTAGGGGCTACCTCCCCGTCTTCTTCCAGCGCCTTTCTTCAACGTTCCTCCGATATCCATTATGGCAAGATTGAACTAATAACTTGACCCTACTCATTGATTTCACTGACTTTAGCCGTGAGCGGAGGAGGAGGCGGTGGTGGGTGGCGTACACTAAGAGGAGGTGGGACTGGGTATAACTCAGGGGCATAAAAGTCTTTTCAGGGATATCTGTTAATCTCACATTTAAGATTTTATATGTTGGCAGCACCCATTTATCTTTTATCAACTTTAATCGCATTTTTCTGGGATTTTTTCAAATAAAAATTATTGAAGAAAAATATTTAACAGTTCAAATAAAAAATAGTATGGTCCATCACCGAAGTGTAAAAAAAATATAAGAAGGCACTAAACGAACTACCCAAAATTTCACTATCTTTCAAAAAAAATCAATCAACAATATATTTTTATGCTCAATAGCTAAAAAATAAAAAGAATCTTTTCTTTTTTTACAACGAAGAAATAAAAATAATTTGAATATTTTTTTTTTTCTGGATTCCCTTCCGTATTGTTAGGTGCAGCAAAACCCATCAACAATATAAAATAGCCCAAAAATGTTATTTTAGTTAATTTAGAATAACAGCGATTAAGTTTGAATTTTAGAACCTGACACAAGGCTTATAATGTAAATGATGGAAATAGGGCGAGGCCCATATCAGATCTTTATTAAAAAGATCAGGTAAAGACTATTTAAAAGTTTAATATATAAATAGGTCATGCTTATTCGTTAAGATCGGATGAGTAAGTCATCAAAACTAGCTTATTTACACAAAAGGAAAAAAAAAAAAATATATATATATATATATATATATAATTTTATTTTTATCATATATGTATACACACACAATATTTAATTTATATGTTTTGTATACTCATGTTTTCATTCTTATATTTAATTTTATTTGCCAACCATTATTATATTATAATTTTTAATTTAAAAGTTATAATAGGTAATTGTTGTATTACCCAGTGTTATTGATTTTTGATTGTTTTCTTTTCAACCTTTCTATTCAAAGACTAGATAGTCAAACCTAGTAGTCATCTCATCATCTTTTTTTTTTTTTATAAAAAAAAAATGGTGGCAAAATGTCCAAGCACTCTGGGTCAGGGAGTTGTAAACAACAAAGCCCTCCCTAAGCGGGCGACTCTAAGATTTGAACCCTTTCCACTTCATTGGTGGGGGAACATCCTCGGGCCTAACCAACTTCCACTAAGCCAACCTTGGGTATCTCATCATCTTTTCCAATATTCTCATTCATGCTCACTATTCCTCTCGCTCATTCTGTCACAACCCAAATCCTCTCGCTTTTCTTTGTGTAAGACATAAAAACTAATCAGCAATGTTTCAAGTATTTCACTATCTGCATTTCTGTTCCATTCAAATATCCCTCGCTACTTCAACACATAGAAAAGGGTTCCAACTCTATTCGGGTGTGCATGGTAACGCTCCTGGAATGAATTTTTTTTCAATTTCTGTTCCCGGGAGCCAAAATGGATGAGAATTGTGTTTGCTAAATCCGATTTTTTTTTTCTGCTCCCGGGCTGAACCGGTTTATTTTTTGTGTTGGGGAACAAAAAAAGGAAGCTGAAAATTTCTACTTTTCTATTTCTGAGTACAGAATCAAAATCATTTTTCTTCCAATCTATCCTCTTCCCTCCGTCAAAATCATTAGCTTATAAATTAAATCAAAAATTATATTAACTTAAACAAAAATTTACTTATTCAAATTAATTCATTTTTCTATAATGAATGAAATAAAAGATTAGAGTTATATAAATTTTTATATATTCTTATCGTTAAGTTACATAACATAAATATAAAAATATGCAATTCTTTAATAATAATAGCCTAATCAATATTTTCACGGCTGGGAGGAAGATTGACATGGTTAGATTACCAGAACCTTCAAGTCATACAAAGCAATTATATAATTAAAAAGAAGATATGTATACTAATAAAATTATTTTAGAGGAAAAAGCTGGGATCTCAATATGCATGCATGATACACCCTTGCCCAGTAGAACACTTTTTTTTTTTTTTTTGTAACCAAGTGTGTCTTTGAATTGATAATAGAAAACTTTCACAAAAAAAAATTGATAATAAAAAATTTTTTTTTAACCAAGTGAAAGAATTTTTCCCTAACTTAAATCGGATTTGATCACTATTTGGGTCTTGTTAGGATAGCTTTCAACAAAAAATTTTATCAAAATAAATGTTCAAAATGTTATTATTATTATTATTTTTGGCTCAAATGAAAATGTTATTTCTCCCTCCCATTATTTCCATGTGTGTGTGTGTCTAGAGACGCTTCGCTCTTCTTTAATTTTTTTATTTAACAAATGTAATTCTGATTTTCGGAATGAAAAAAAATTATGTTACCAAACGTAATTCTGATTATTGGAGTAAAAATTAAATGAGTTACCAAACGTAATTCTGATTCTCAGAACTCTTTTAAAGCACAGAATCAAAAAAAAAAAAAAAATTTGTTTCATCTCAAAAACAGTGCTAGAGAATAGAATGGTTGCCATGCACACCTGATGTCAAAAGCATAAAAAACGATGCCAATTCAAATATATATCTATCGCCAATATAGAAACTGATGCCGACTCAAATATCTATCGCTACTTCAACACATATTAATAAATTCCTTTTCAACTCATAAAGCATAAGAAACGTTAAAAGTGGTCCCCTTGGTGGACTCAACACTCAAGTGTGTAGCGTCAACATTGGATTCATTGCATGTGTTGGCATCATATTAGTATATGATCTATTTTCCAATGTTATATTGTTGTAAGACTTTAGAAGTGATTGCCTCAAATTGTATGAAAATAAAAATAATACTTTGAAAAAATATTGAAAAACATGAGCAAGGACGTAAGCATTATAACAGATATATGAAAATCAAGTCATTAAGTATCTGAATGTATGATTGTTATATATATATATATATATATATATATATATATATATATATATAAAGAATGTATGATTGTTATTGGCCTTTTGTTGATGATATGTGGAATCTTTGAAAGAAAGTTTTGAGTTTAGTTAATTAAAGTGTCTCCTCCAAGACAAGGAGTAGATACAACAAATGCTAGTAACTCTTCTTAAAAAAGATAAAGGGTATTTTTGCTTTTTTAATAATAATATACTTTTTACCAATAATTTTTTTAATAATATACTTTTTCCCAATTTTCCTAGAATATACATTGTGAATGAATAATATTTTATTTACGTTGGCCGGAAAGTAGTTTTTTATATGTAATATGTTGATTATATACTTGTTATATTTTAATAAAAATAAAATATTTTTACGTTCTAATTGAATGAATGACATAATAATAAAGACATAATTTCTGTGTAAATAATATATGTTTTAAAATATAATATTGTCTCTTTGTCATTTTTGGCTGAAAAAATTTCCAATTTTCAAGGAACAAAGCTCTAAAATGCCACTTCCACCAAATTCCTCTATGTTGACCGTTTGATCAAACTGAAATTTAAATTTTTTATGCTTGAAAGCAATTTAATATCTAATAAGATCTAACAAAAGACTTTTTTATAGCTTGAGGTGTTGATTATTAGTTAGACTTCAGACTCTTAAATGAATAGACGGTTGTTAAAACCTGATATAATTATTGTCACAGGCAAATAAGAGCAACATCTTGTCCTTTTTCTATCACAGACATTTGAGACCCCTAAGAAAACACCACAATACCTTCCCTCTTAAAGTTGTATTTAAATATTTTTTTTCTTAAAGTATGTTTTTAGTCATTTAATTTTACAGAAAAGTATATTTTTTGTTCCCTTAATTTTATAAAGTATACTTTTGAACTTACATTTTTAACATCATTAATATTGTTAATGGAAAAATGTTGACGCAACAAATTCAAGTGATCGATAACCATACATCTAACGAACATATTTAAGTCTTAATTTTTTAATATAATATATTTAGATTATTATACAAAAATAAACTGAGCAATCACTATAAACAAATTGAGATTTTGGATATTTAGATTATTAACTAAATTTTGTCAATACAATCAAGGTTTTAATATTGGCTATTTCATTAGATTTTTAAATATTTTTCAATTTACACATATTTTAAACTTAAGCTTAATAACATTTAGTTACACAGTTATCACTTAAGTTTATACAATCATCATTTGAATTTGTTGCATTAGCGTTTTTTTGTTAGCTACATTGATGATATTAAAATTATAGGACTAAAAATATAATTTTTATAGTTAAGGAACTAAAAATATACCTCATATAAACTTAAACGACTAAAAATATATTTTAGCTAAATATTTTTTATATGTTTTAATCCAATTATATTATTTTAATTATGATTGGATTGACTTCCATAGTGGGATAGTGTGTTGTTATTGTTGATTGGGTTGACTTGTGGGCATACCATCGACTCTTACTCTATATTTGAATGGAAGGAAATGTTACAGAAAATAGGTTTTGAAAAGTTAGGTAATTAATTTTTAGATCTCCTTTTGCTCACTTTATGTGGTCAAAAGTTTAGAGCCATTTTATAATCATCATAGGTCCAAACTTAGAGGAATTTAATGGAAGTGACATTTTATGATCTTTTGGATTCATCATAGGTATTTTTCTACCCAAAATTTATTTATTGTGCCAATAGCTCTTCTTAAAAAAGATAAAGGGTATTCTTGCTTCTTTAACTTTCACATCTTTATTGATGTATTTTAAAATAAAGAGATGCGTTATTTTATAAAGTCATGTTCTCTTATTCTCTCTGCCCTCTCTCCAACTCCAAGCCTAACTCCATTGCCCTCACCACTGCAGAATTGAGCTCTCCTGAGTCCTGAAGACTTCTTCGAGTGGTCAATAATGGCCACGGAAAGCTCGCATAATTTTCTAATGATTTTGGAGGACTCTGCTTTCGCAGCTTTGCATGCTAAGCTCATTATATCCAAACTAATTATTATGTTTATTCGCTATAGGTTGGTACAAATGGAATAAAGAAACGTAACTCTGCTGAATTAGAAAATTACGTGGAACAATTCGGTTGAATATTCGAGTACATGGAGTAAGGTATATAAACTATCCTCATCCTGTTAAGTGCTATGAACCATTAATCAGAAAAACAACATTTTCACTTTTTTGTCTCATTCTTGAACAATCCAGTGGGAGGAAGCTGAGGCCATTTCATGAGTTTCTTTATGTAAAAACCAGAACAAAACTCAGAAAAACATATCATAGAAAATGGAAGGTGGTGACATAAGAGTGGCCAGTGCACGTATAGTGCCTCCAGCATTAATTTGGAGAACCATTACGTACTGCAGATTTATTTTCTGGGTCTTCACGGCCATTTATTAATATTGTTTCCTTACCTTCTTTTCTTAAGCATCTAAAGGAGTTCATCAATTGCTTATATTACTGTAACCTTCAAACATTCTCTATTTTATATGATTTGGTCTTATTACTTTCATCTTAAATGCTGAAGAGCCTTTATATTCAGAATTCATAACACATATCTTCTTATTACTGTTTTCGGGAAGCCTAATGTGTGAAGAAATGTTTCACACATTTTCCTGCTAATATTCTCTCTGGGCCTCTGACATTACCTTGCATGAAATTTTTGTTTTAATTCTCGTTTTTCATCTATTAGCATCTACACCATTTCTATTTTCTTGTTTCACTGAGTTTTCTAATTTAACACTATTGCTCTTAGTGCTTTTACTGTTTGTAACATGGACTACCTTGTATCGTGTTAGCGTTCAATCTGCTATGGTCTCTTCAACAAACGGAGAGAAGCCACTTTCCCTCTTGTTCGAAATGTTGGTTTTTAAGGTTCTATGTCCGAAATAAAAGTCATAGCTATTAAATGCTTATTTTTTTATAAATACCCACCTTCATTATTAAGTATTTATTTTCAAAAAATAGCCAAAGAGAGAAATATTAATTATCAACAAGAAATTTAAAAAAATTTATTCGAAGCGAAAATCTACCTTTTTTATTTTTCTGAGTACTATTTGATGTTAAAAATGAATTTCATTAAAACTTTGAATTATTAATGTATTAATCATCCAAGCAAAAGAGTCATATAACAAGTTGGACATACATTATATAATAAAATGCAGTTTTCTATTGAAAGCAAAATTAAATAAATTAAGTTGCGTTTAACAGTATAAAAATATATTTTCAGTAACATTTAATATCTCATAATTTTTTATATATACAACGTCTTAAAATATTTATTCCAATAACATTAAGTGTCCTAAAATAATTTTTAGTGTACTAGTACTCAACCTCGTAATTTTAGAGTACTCATTGTTATTGCTATTGAGAAAATATTTAAGGGCAAATGTGTACCCCAAAATTATCTTAAAATACTAAATACTATTGGATTTTTTTAAAAAAAGTTTTTGAATACACAAAAAATAATTTTAAAAAATTACTTTAAAATATTTTTTGCTAAGTACATGTATTATCTTATTGGATGTAATAATGTTCAAGGTATTGTTTGACAATAAATATGGGCACCTCTCCTATTAAAAACCTTGATTTATTACATTGTAAGAGACTAACTTCTTTAACTAAATCCAACCTGTGTACATATACTGTAAAATATTTGATGCCACTGAACATATAACTTCAAATGGTGGATGCAAGTTAAGGAAAGAAACAAAAGTTAATTGTTGAATAGTAGTATTTGGATATTCCAATCATCCATAAAAGAGCTTCTTATATGACATTTGCACCCCTTATTGAGAAGACGAAAAAGAGGTTGTTAGGGTGGAAGAAAGAATATCTAAATCTTGCTGGTAGAACTACCCTAATCAAGGTTGTGCTATCAGCGTTATCCATGTACTACATGCAGACCATATTCCTCCTCAAGTGTATAGTCAAGGAACTGGAACAAAGCAGTAGAGGTTTCCTATGGGGGGATACTGAAGAAATCCAAAAGTTACACTTAATACTATGGGATCAAGTTTAGTAAGAAAAGAATTCAGGAAGAGGCCTTATAGGTGAAAGTGCTTAGAGCTAAATATAATTGTGGTGATAATAAGATTTCGGATGTGAAGAAGAAAAGGAGCTCTTCCTTAATATGGAGAGGAATCAACATTGTTTAAGGAAAGTTTTGAAATGATATTGGGATAAAAATTATGAATGGTCGGTCTTTGACTTTATGGTTTGACAATTGGTCTGATGTGAGCAAATTGATTTGGTTCAGGGTTATGAACATTTCATTGATCAAAATGAGAGTGTGGCTGAGTTTGAGATAGAAGGGGGTAAGTGGAATAGAAAGAAGATAAAGTACTAGTTTCCTTTGTATATAATTGATCGAATTGTCAATGTGCATCCCCTTGTAAGGAGAGAGGAGAGGACAAAATATTTTAGAAACCATCCTTAGATGGTTGTTTCTAAGTCAAATCGGCATTTCATTTTCTGTTTTCAGGTATTCAACTTGTTGCAGGTAACATATGGAAGATTATATGTTAATAGTCTATTCTAGAGACTTTAAAGCAGTTAGCTGCTCATAGAAGAACTCATACATCAAAGCTGATGATGCAGAGAGGATTGGAGACGTATGCTACTTGCCCTTTTAGTTGTGAGATGGATGAAGACTTGATGCATATGTTGCGGGATTGCTCCATATATTTCAGGGAGTGCTGGAAATTCATGGAAAAACAAGAAAAATAGAATATATTCTTTTCTTTACAGGGGTGGATTGGATCAAATGAAATCTAACTCATGAGATTGGCAAATAATACACGAAAAAGGTTCTTTGGCCAACCTTGTTTTGGTAACTTTACTGGGATGCATGGGGATCACGTTGTAAAAAGTTGTTTGATTGTGAGGTGACTGATGTGTGGCTGATTGCACAACATAGTTTCTTTAAATCATGTTCGGATAAGGATATTCTTAGAATAGATGATAAGGAGAAGAGGATTAATAGTTCTCATGCAAATTGGAATCAACAAGAACAGGACTTTATCAAAGTAGCAGTCAATGGCTTAGTCTTAGAAGATGGAAGGAGTGCTTGTGGTGGTTACATTTGGGATAAAAAAGAAATATGGCTTATAGCTTTTAGCTGCAAACGAGTAAATGGTTCTCTATTTTTTGTAAAAATAATTGGTTACATTCAGGGTCTACAATTGTGTTGGTCCAATGTATAAAAATATTAAGTTAGTTATTGATTGTATAGAGGCTATAAATTATATGTTGAGAGGATATGATCAACATCATCTTTTTAAGGATATTATGAATGATATTATGATACTTCTTTATAGAGATTTACAAGTTGTGGTTACTCACAGTTATAGAGAAACCATAACTATTCTTGATCAATTAGCCAAATATTCTCATTGCATAAATGGTTTTTTTTTTTTTTTAATTTCATCAAGCTTCTCCTTTTATTCAATAGTGGATGTTAATGAAGGTTATAACTCTTTGTTGAAATTGATGTAATGTCTCTGTTAACATTTTGATTCCAGATCTATTAAAAAAAAAAAAAGATCGGGCTGCGGTGACCGGCCAGACAATTGAACGATAAACGAAACGGAGGCCAACCTCTGTGAACGCCGCCACGCCATTGACACGTAGGAGCAAGCAAACCCGAACCGGATTCGCTGATGTCCGAACCGGTAGCTTCGGACGACACAGCTGCTGACAGCCTGTCACCAACAAAGTCCCACTCACCTATTCCCCTTACTACGTTCTCTCTGTCCCTCTGTCTCTCCTCGCTGCTCTCTCTCTCACACACCTTCCTCTCGCTGTCTGGTTCTGTGAGCAAATTAGGGTTTGTGTTCCTTCACCTTTTGATCTCAGTCAGTGGCCTTGTGATTTTTCCTTCGATTTCACCAGATCAATATTCTCTGCACCGTAGGCTTTCTTTTGATCTACCTTTTGTTCTGTTTCCTTGATTTCTTTACTAGCTTTTAGCCATTCGAATGTTTTTACCATGGTTTTCTTTTCTATATTCCTGGCATTCGCTGCTTTTCATGTATATTTTTCTGTTGATTTTGTTATTTTTGTTGAATGCATATATATAATGTTCTGATTAGGCACCTATTTGCTGTTTTAACTTGTTCAACTGAAGTTTGGATTAAAATATGATCATGATTTTGGCTTATACTTGTTCGTGAAGAGTGTTGGAGAGGAAAATAAGTTAAATTTGTGATTTCTTACCAAACTTCAAAATTGGAGAAACTCGGAACGGCCCACTTTGTTTGTATTACCTCACCTTTTCTAGCTGGTTTTCTACTGACCAAGGGTGACCAAGGGCATTTACCATGGTCCGTTTGGGAAGTTCAACTAGTTGGTGGTTCATTTTTTACTGAGTAAAAAGCTCATGTTAAGGTGCTATTGATGTTTAGGAAAGAACCATGGAAAATGCCTGGTTTAAGTTGTCACTACTAAAGCTTGTTATGTTTGTGTCCTTTTACCGGATAGCATACACGGAGATCACCTTTTCGTTTTGGGGTTTAAAGTTATTAGAGTGGATATTTTGCTGTTCTTGGATTAGGATAAATTGTGGAGATTATTTTGAATTTCCAGGGTCCATGGATAACTTTTATCTTTAAGGCGCAACAATAAACTTTGATAAGTGTAATAACTCCATTTTAGTTTTTCCATTGTACAATGAACCTCCAAAACTTCATTTCTTGCAGTTGCATGTAGAAAATCGTCATGGGGTTATCTATAGAAAAATTCAAAGTTTATTTGAGCGTGCTGGCAAATTTTGAAGATCAAGGGTTTATGTACTCATAACCTAAAGCTTAGAAAGATTATATTCAATTCAGTCAAGTTGGTTAGGCTCTTAATCAGACTGGAGACTGAATCAATTTTTACACTAACTTTTCCATCAAAGTATTTGACTTTGCTTATTGTTCCCCCCCTTGATTTAAGGTTCTTAAATTGAATAGTCAATCCTTGAAACGTATTTGAGCTTGATGTCTTTCCTGCAGAGTCTCATGGCCTTGATGTGTGTCTGGAAGGATGCTACCTGATCAAGCAGGAATGTTCATCATCAATGTGGAGTTTTTGTTCCTATTTAATTTGAATTCAACTACCACATGCGATTGAATAGAAGTCACAACTACCAGAGGATTTCTTGAATCCATGCTGTCAGAGAGCATGCGTGGAATCTGTACTTTGGGTAATGCCCCTGACAAGAATAGCTGCCGATGCATTCGGTGTGGTGACCATTTGTCTTGTAGCCATCTTGACTCTTCTTGGTTTTCTGTGCATTGTGTACTCATTTTACTTCCGCTCTCGAATTCATCATCAAGGTTTTGTTCAACTCAGTTATTTTAGTGGTCCTTGGATAATCAGAGTTGCTTTCATCCTATTTGCAATTTGGTGGGGCCTTGGAGAGATCATTCGGCTAACTTATTTAAGGCGCATCCTTCACCTGCAATGGCACGAAACTGTGTGCAAATGTTACATTGTATCAAACCTGGGGTTTGCAGAACCATGCCTCTTCCTTACCCTTGTGTTTCTCCTCCGTGCACCTTTACAAAAGTTGGAGACTGGAATTATGAGCCGAAAATGGAATTGGAATACAGCGGGATGTATTCTTCTTTACTGCCTCCCGGTGTTTATTCTTCAGCTCATTGTTGTTCTGATTGGACCTCAGGTAGAAAAGAATAAGGGTTCTGGAAAAAAGTTGCCTCATATTTTTACTAGTACAACTGCTACATCTTCAAAGACATGGGATCATGATATTGCCCTCTGTACTTACCCTTTACTCAGTACTATTCTTCTTGGCCTTTTTGCCATTATCCTTACTTCCTACCTTTTTTGGCTTGGAAGAAGGATTTTGAAACTAGTTATTAACAAGGGTTTGCAGAAGAGGGTCTATACATTAATATTCTCAGTTTCAGGTTTCCTTCCATTAAGGGTTCTTTTCCTTGGTTTATCCGTTTTGTCTGGACCTGAGCAATTTACTTTTGAAGTTCTTGCTTTCTTGGCTTTTCTTGCCCTTGTATGTTGTGCTGGGGTTTGTATATGCATGCTTGTTTATCGTCCAGTTGCAGATTGTTTAGCACTTGGGAATCTACAAGATCTAGAGGCTAGGAGGTTTATTGATGATCATAATGATTTTATGTCTCTCATTGCTAACCAGAGTCATCTGGAAGATTATGTCCAAGAAAATATTGGGTCTGGTCCTGTTAGATATTCTGATGCTTCAACAAAGCGGGGTTCTATTTCCTTCCGGACAATGGAAAATGCTGGGTCATCAACGGGTGCATTTGTTGAGCTGAGCCTTTTCTCTCCCAGCAGAAATGCGCATGGTCCAGGATCTCCATCGCTTCTAGGTTGGCCTATGCGACCCCCAACTCAAGTTATTGGACCATAGAAGCAGAGGCTAGAAACTGATTTACTGAGTGAATGTATCTTCAATTTTGTGGAAAAGTTAAACTGATTGTAAAGGCTTTAGCTTCAATAAGGCTTTTATTCTTGTTTTGTTTCCTAATTTTAGCTTATAATTGTTTTTTTTTTGGTCTGGAATTTACTGTGAGTACTCCTTTCAAATCCCTCTCGTGCCATCCATAATTTTTTTTCCTGGCTCGTAATTGTGTATTTACAATGTTGGAATACTTTTAATGTAGTGGTGTATTCACCTGAGTTGGAATCTAATCATCTTTGGACTATGGGTTTCTATGCTCGATAAATCTGTGGATAAAAGTTGATTGGTATGTGTTTGGGCGAGAAATGTTCCTTTGGATGGTATGGTGAGAGCTTTTTGTTGGATTTCATTGTTGTAAAAATCAGGAGTATTAAGTGCAAATATATAAGAAACTTTTTCTTTTTTGATAAAAATATATAAGAAACTTGACTCTTTGCATTTTCGTTCACTTGGCCTATTGGACCTAAATTTCTTGGGTTTTCCGACACTGAATATTTTATTTTGGACACTTGGCTTGTTACCTTGAAATTCTGGATTCTAAGGGGGTGTTTGGTATGGATTTAGAAGGGAGTAGAGGGAAAATTTTTGTGAGTTGGATTTTAAAAACTTAAAAAAATAGGGTTATTAAATTTTAATACAGATGTAAAGTAAAAGAGTTTTAACTTCACTTGTCTAATTTTTGTAAATCTATCTCAAACTTTTAACCCTAAATAAAGGACCGCCTCTCATACATCATACGTGCTCTTCTGGTTTTTCAGCAACATTTGAAAGAATAGCTTATCAATGGAGAATGGGCAATTTAAAATTTTTGCACAAGTTCCAAGTGTGCAACAAATTAATAGAACTCTAATTAAAGACAGAGCAAATGATGGATCTGAGAAAAAAGTGAAGGGGTACAGAAATATTGGGTCGTTTCAACAATTTAATACTTCGGAACTAGGATCGTATGATAGGTAATTCTTTTTGGTGATATGCTGCTATACCAGCAGGAAATTTTTAATTATCCGAAACACTTCAAGACCTATTCATGATTACGTGGGTGAAATAAATCCAAATATATAATTTCCATGGTCTACGCTATTCACATAATATAAGAACATTATCCCGTTACTTGCTCACCTCAAATTGCGATAAGAAAAGAACAAACAGATACTCAAAATAGACCACCTGAAAACATTTGAAGTCGAAAGTCATTCAGTTGCTCCAGAACTCAATGGACGAAATGAAAATTGCTCTAAAGCAAAGCAATCTACGCTCTAAATCAAAATGATTTATAGCTTCTCATGCAGAAAAGTAATCACACACAATTGTATAACAGGACAGACCAAAATCTGGCATCTGAAGGATGCAGGTAAGTTTTTATTGTACAAATACAGAACCAAGTGTAAAACAAGATATAATGTGGATGAACTGATGACATAATTTTACTATTCTCAAAAGTAAGTTTAATCATCAACTTCAGCTTTAATTTCTTTCAACAGCTCGTCCTTGTAATCCTCAAAAGTTCCATCAAAGAATTTGACGGTACCATCCTCAACTACCCATATTTGACTCCTCTCTTCATCGTCACATACACGTGATATCAATCTAGAATCATGACTAACAAGAACTACTCCACCGGTGAATTCATCCAATGCATCAGCTAACGCGTCAATACTTTGCATATCCAGATGATTAGTTGGTTCATCCAATAGCAAAATGTGGGGCTTTGACATGGATATTGATGTGAACACCACCCGAGCTTTCTGCCCTCCCGATAGCTTGACAATAGGGGTGAGATGATTATGGCTAGGCAATCCAAACTTACCGAGTTTCGCTCGGACGGCTTCTTGCTTACTGAGTCCTTCCTGATCTGGATGGAGCCGAAGAAGATACTGAACAGGTGTTTCATCCATGGTTAGAAGGTCCACAAAGTGCTGGGAATATCTTCCAATCCTCAATTTCTGACTTCTTCGAACTTCACCCTCAGTTGGAGTCAAGTCACCAGCAAGAAGATTCAGCAGTGTCGATTTCCCAGCTCCGTTAGGCCCAACAATGGCCACACGAGTCCCCATATCAATGCCAACATCAACATTTGAGAGTCTGAAATCCGGTCGATTTGGATAGCTGAAGCTCACTTCAATAAGCTGCAGCAGAGGAGGTGTTAGTTCAGTAGGTTCAGGGAAGTGAAACTCAACACTGTAATCCCTCCACTTTTGGGGAACCTCTGCTGGGGCTTCATCCTCATCAACCTTGCCCTTGCCCTTGCTTTTTGCTGCTTCCTTAGAAGCAGCAAACTTAGCTCGATCCTTGACCTTTTCCTGCTGAACCCGATTTCCACTTCTTTTGGCAGCTTTCAGCTGCTTATCATAAATCTCAAACTTCTTATTCATCTCTTTGCGACGCTGCTCATAACCACTTTCAAAATCATCAAAATTTCCACGGTAGATATGAAGCTTCATATCATGCAGATGAATAATTTCATTGCAAACAGTATTTAGGAAATCCCTATCATGTGAGACGACCACCAAAGTCTTCTTCCAACGGCACAAGTACTCCTCCAACCAGAGAACAGCTCTCAGATCAAGATGATTTGTTGGTTCATCAAGCAATAATAGAGTTGGCTGAACAAAAAGTGCTCTGGCTAAAGAAATTCTCATCCTCCAACCCCCGCTAAATGATTTTGTAGCTCGGCCCTGCATATCCTTTGTAAAACCTAAGCCTGCTAGAATCTTTGATGCTTGAGCTTCAGCTGCGTCAGATCCCATCAGCTGTAACTTGTCATACAGCTCAGCAAGCTTCTCTCCTGCATCATCTTCATAACCATCATCCTTGTCTCCACTTTCTTCAAGAGAACTTGCATTTTGAAGAAGAGCCACTTCTTGTCGGGTTTTAACAAGTTCTTCATTAGCTGAAACAACAGCTTCAATTGCTGTTTTATCATCACCAACTACCTCCTGTTCAACCAGAAGCACATCAATATTCTTTGGCACTGGTATCTTCCTCCAGGCAAGGAGCTTCAATAGTGTGGACTTGCCCTTTCCATTGGGCCCCACCAAACCATACCTCTTCCCATGAGATACCTTCACTGATGCATTCTTAAGGAGTTCTTTACCCCGAGCTGACACAGAAAAGTTTTCTATTGTCACATCTTTCACATTGGCATCGGCATCATTTTCTCCATCCAGCACTGAAGTCCGGCTTCCGATGACCACAGTGAAAGCATCACGGTCATCCTTAAGTGCTTCCTGCTTAGCCAGCTCTGCAGTATGGGCAGCAAGAAGATCCTTCTTTTCCCGCTTTTTTAACTCTTTGTCACTGATAGCCACATCAAGAGGCTTTAAGTCAGGCTTTTGCTGCAGGGTGGACTGCTTTGGCACACTATTTTGTTCTTGCTCCTCTTCCATGACTTCTTCGTCTTCATCATCAGAGGGAGGCAGATCAATACCATCAGTATATGCAGAAACTTTTGGAGCAGATTTTTTGGGCTTACTGGATGAAGAAGATACTTTTTTGGGTTTATCAGGTTTTTCATCCATACTTGCAAGCATGGCAGAGACAGAGAACTTTTCCTTCTTAGCCTTTGTGGCAGGGCCAGCTTCCTCTGACTTTTTCCTTCCCATTGCAAAAGAACTGATACAAGGAAGCATAATCCATAAAAGTTTATGTAAAAATTCTCAACTACACTAATGCCAAAGAAGAAAATAGGAATTCACAATCACATTAAGTTATCCAAAACACTCAACCCCCGTTGAGAGATCACAGCAGAAAATTGTTAAAAGATCATTTTTTTATGTTCCTTTAAAATGTAGCTCATGCAACGTAGTATATGTCAAAAAGGAAACTGAACTAGTCAAATAAAAGGTTAAGATTAAAATGAAATTTCAACTAAAAAAGGTGATATAAATATGGTCAGGATATTCGCAAAGCATGATATGAAAAATGCCTTTTAAAGAATCAGAGGACTATCAAAACAATTAATTTATAGTTATTCAATGATTTTTCCAAATCAATAACATGAACCATTCAACTTAGAATATACTTCTCATATTTGGCCATCTATGAACCAAATGTTCACAGTCAAACGAACCATGCAGTAGCACAATTTTCACTCTATCACAGGTTACCAAAACAAAACCAGATAATGAACATAATATGAAGGCAAATGAAAGAAACAATACTTATTAGGAGTTAAATATGCATCATAAATAACCAAAGTAAAATTAGAAGCATCAAAGTGCTGGTTTCAAGACATGTAGAGAAATACAGATTCTAGTAAAGATGAAAATTTCAAAGGAATAGGAGAATTTCAATGATTTTTCATAGATTTAATTCATTCAGGCTCGGAGACACTTGAGATAGTTCTACCCATAAATAGACCAAAATTTGGCTTAAATCGGGAGAGCTTCCCCGTTCCCTGAACCAAACCAGACTCACCAGAAGGTCGGTTTTGGTTGGCTCAGTTTAGGCGGTTTATACTCCAGGGAAAACAAGACCAACTAGGCAACTACTAACCTGATGTAAACAAGTACAAATTGCAAGAAGGTTTCAACGAGTCCCAACCTAATAAAGTAGAGAAATAACACGGTTTCGACTAGAGATTTCGACAAGAACACCTCTAGAAAGGTAAGCGAAATCGCGAAGTACAGTTTAGATTTTAGAAGAAGAAAAAATAATAACCCAACGCGAGAAATCTATAGATCTATTACTAACCGCTGATGACGTCCAAGATGTTCTTTGGCCGGCACGAAGTTCACCGTCTGTCCAGCTTCCTCTTTAGCTGGATGGATGCGTAAAAGGGTGAGAATGTGATTTCTGGAGGCGTAAAATTGGACATTTTAAGAGGTTAGGGGACAATTTCCGTCCTGCAATGCAACTGTAAAAAATAACAACATATTATCTACGTCATTATTTTTATTAAAATATAAATTTTTCTAAAATTTTTAAATCTAACTTTAAAAACAGATCAAGTAAATGACATATGTATTTTTAGGTAAATTTACTCATTAACAAAAATAATATGGATATAATATAGATGATAAGTGGACTATCAACTCAACATATTTAATTAATAACCATCAAAATTAACTGAAATAATGGCTAACATAAAATTTATTCATTTTTTTATTTTTATACTTAAAGGGCAAATTACCCCCTTGACCCCATTTCAGGACGAAAAAGTTGAGGATAGAAATTAGGAAAAATTGATTTCAGGGCCCAAGCTAGTAAAATAATTACAAAAAGGCACAAGAAACATTCACATTCCAGAAAAGGCCCTGGCATTTTTTCAAAAAAAAGTGTACGGATATAGTTGCTAATTGCTACTGATGTAGTTGTTAATTGCTACAGATGTAGTTGTTAAAATGTAGTTGTTAATTAGACTGATTTAGTTGTTAATTGGGACTAATATAGTTGTTAAATGCTACTGATATAGTTGCTAATGCTTTTTGAAAAAATGCCAGGGCCTTTTCTGGCATGTGAATGTTTCTTGGGCCTTTTTTGTAATTATTTTACTAGCTTGGGCCCTGAAATCAATTTTCCCTAGAAATTAGGAGCCAACTTTGTTACGGATTCTATTTTGGATGGGGAACGAAGGAACGATTTAAATTTACAATTTTATAAAATTATTTAAAATATTAAATTATAAAAATAACTAAATATTTTTTTTAAATTTAGTATTTAATAAAATTAAATTTCGTGAAATTTATTTAGATTTAATATAATAATTAAACTAACAAAAAGTGAAACTTTCAGAAAAATACTATCGAAATTTAAAAATTTCAAGTTATTAGTGCCTACAAAATTAAGCTGTGAATTGCTAATAAATTATAGTCAATACCTAATCCATGGTATGAAACAAAACTGATTTAAGATTTGATATTTTAAAGGTATTTTTTAGAAATTTTCTGTCCTATGACCCCCAAAAAATATATAATATGTAATTATTAAATATAAAATAAAAATAAATTATTTCTTATAGTAAAAAATTTTCATCATCGTCCCTCAATGCCCGGATCACCAAAAACCACTAATAACGACATGGAAAGGACCCGAAGAAAGGTTTCCACAAACTTGTCGGATGTGGACCGTTGAGTTGAAGGAAGGCGAATGCAGGAACTAGAGCTCTTCTAACTTCTGATTCCTTCTATAGACAAATTATACCGTTCTAAAGCATTTGGAGTCATTGTTATATATATATATATATATATATATATATATATATATATATATATATATATAAGGGTTTAGTTTTCTTACATGAAATGGTGGGATCCTCACACATACAGAAAACACTTCTCCTACAATATGAGAAGTGTTCCCCCCACACACATATATATAAGGTTTATGATATATCCTGTCACTGAATATAAATTTTTGTCCAATAAAATATATACTACGTCGTTTGGTCAAGTAAACAAAAAAAAAACACAAAATAAACTAAAAACAAATTATGAGAATCACAAGTAGAAAAATCGCAAAAGAAAAAAATCATAGAATAAGCTCAAAAATATTTCATATTGATTGATAACTTCCTGGACAAAATCACGGATAGAGTTGAGCGATTGAGCTAAAACCTAATTCCTAAATTTGGTGAAATAAAATAAGTTGTTTAATGGCAAAAGATTTTATTTCAACAATTAAACAATCGCTCAATTTTGAATTGGGTCCGATAAATCACCAATTAAACAACAACTTGACTTTAAATTGGGTCCAATAAATCACAAATTAAACAACCAACTTTATTTCACCAAATTTAGAAATTAGGTTTTATTTCAATCACTCAACTCTATATGTGATCAAGTTATCAATTAATATGAAATATTTTTTATTTTATTCTACAATTTTTTTGTTTTGCGATTTTTTTGTTCACTAGGAAGTTATTGTGTGATTTTTTTTTTTCTACCAGTGATTCTCATAATTTGTTGTTAGTTTATTTTGTGATTTTTTTATTTACTTGACCAAACGACTTAGTATATATTTTATTAGACAAAAATTTATATCCAGTGACAAGATATATTATAAGCCTCTCTCTCTCTCTCTATATATATATATATATATATATATATATATATATATCTTATTTGGTTTAAATTTAAAATTAACAGTATATAATTATACATTCATTAGTTGAATTTGTTGTTTAACAACATTAATGGGGTTAGAAATATGAAATTAAAAGTATACTTTATGGAGTTAAGTGGCAAAAAATATAACTTATGTTATATTTAAACAATGAAAAGTATACTTTAACATTTTAAAATCAAAAAATGATAGAAAAATACTATCAAAATATCTAAAATATAAATAAGGGTAGTGAACTTCAGTGAAATTACATAAGTAGCATTACATTTTCTTTTAAAATCCCTAAAACCCTTTGCTAGCCGTTGGCGACTGCTGATAGCGGCCCATCACTGGAGCTCCGTCATTAGCGGATAACCGGAGCTCTGATAGCCTAAGATATTTTTTTTTTGAATTTTTTAAGCAAACGTTGTCAATCTATATATATATATTTGAGTTGTTAATAGCGATTCTAAAGTTGTAATCAAAGGCCTAATATATTTTTTAAATTTCTTAGATAAAAGTTGTCAATATACCTGAGTTGGTAATAACAATAGTAAAATTGACAACTTTTGTCTAAGAAATTCATATAATATATATATATATATATATATATATATATATATATATATATAGACTGCTAGAGCGAAAGTTATTAAGAAATAATTAACAAATACCTTATTTATAACTTCAGTTTCACTATTAATAACTCAAGTATCTATATTAACAACTTTTTTCTAGTAAATTCAAAAAAAATATATTAGGCCACCGTCTACAACTTTAGTATCACTAAGCAACTCAAAGATATATATATATATATATATATATATATATATATATATATATATATATATATTGACAACATTTGTTTGAGAAATTCAAACAAAAAATATTAGGCCGCTAGAGCTCCAACAATCAGTCATTGGCAAGGACATTAGAGCTTTAGTGATCAGCCACCACGGGAGTTGTATTGGCCGGCAACAGGTTTTAGGGATTTTAAAAAAATAAAAAGTAAGGGCACCTATGTAATTTAACAAATTTGTTAATATTTCATAATTCCGAATTAGTCAATTTAGAATTATTGAAATTCACTACCCTTATTTTTCTTTTACTTATTTTAACAATATTTTTCTATCATTTTCTCAAAATCAAATCCTCATATAAAAAAATCTTTATCATTATCACTGTCATATATTTTTTCCCCTAAATATTACCACATAGTTATCATTATTAGAGGTTGAAATAGGCTAGGTTGGGGCCTTAAACTAGGCTTTAGTTAAGTAGGTCTGAGTCTGCGACAGAGATTCAAAATCTATCTCAGTTTGGGCTTGAGCCTTTTATATAGGCTTGTTTTTATGCTTGAACATGAGCCCTTGACAAGGCTTATTTAAATGCTTACTTAAAATGTAAGCCTTTAGATAGGTTTAAAGCCTATGTATTTAAGTTTATATATAATTTTATCAAGTCTATTTAAAAGCCAACGTTATGTTTTAAAAGTTTAGGAATTCATTCTTAGAAATAAAAGAGTTAGCAAGAGAAAGAAAAGAACATCTAGTTGCAACAATTATCCGAGCAAGTAGGAATTGAATAAGAAAAATCAATTTCTATTGACTAAGGAGACATATTTTTTAAAATCAACCAAGTATGACAACATGCGTGTAAAATTAGATTTTACCTCTTGTTTTTCTTGCAGAAAATGAGAAAAACTCATCCTATTGGAATCATTTTTATTTGGGTATCACTAAAAGAAACTATTTACAATTATTATGTTTGATCAAATGACCGAATCAGAAGAGAGGTAGTGAGCTAGCAATGCTATCTCAGACAATAAAAAAAAGAAGAGGGAAGTAAATATGATCAATCGATGAATGAAAATGTTAAGTTTATGGGTAAATGATGAAATGTGAAACTTAGGGTTAAGTAGAGCCGGGAAATCGGGCTAGCTAGTTTAAGTCCTAGCTCTTCAAGGGTCAGTCTTGTAAATTGGAGCTTTTAAATGAAGTTAGCCCTATAGGGCCGAGGGCTCAAAAGGGCCAGCCCGTTAGACCCTTTATTTTTATTTTTTTGTTTCGTTAACTTGACTTGACTAGACAACCAAGATTGAGAGTGTTTGGATTGAATGACCATGCCCTTTAGTTTTATATATATATATATATATATATATATATATATATATATATATATATATATGTATTTGTTATAAAGTTATTTATCTATTTAATTACAAATACATAATAAGTGTACTTTGATTTTATGATTTGATTTATTATTTGTTGTAAATAAAGATTAAGGATGTATTCATGATACGAGAGAAGATATTCTTGATATTTTTACCCATGACAGAGCCTATTGCTCAATGTGAAATATAATCAAATGTCTTTGAAATTGATGATAGTGGTGAAGAAGATGAAAATGGTCAATAGTCATCTTACTCATGTTGCTTAGTGTTAAGCTTGTTATGCTTTATGTAAGTTACTTATGGTCAATAGTTTACTCTTGATTATGAATTAAAGGTTGTGTTTGTTTATTGCATTAAGCATGTTATGTAAACATTAATGTTGACAATATTTATTTGATAAATTAGAATTTTAATTGTTGTATTTTACAAATTATTTAAAAAAAAAACGCAGGAAAAATATTTTTAATTCATCAAAATGTCTTTTTCGACCTTGTAGGGCCGGCTTTGGCTCGTATGCTCTCAAGTTGGCCTTAGAAAAAGACATTCTTCTTACCCCGAGTTTAAAAGGGTTAGCCCTGATTCCCAGCTTTAAGGTTAAGATTAAGTTATTAATTTTACAAATTATTTACAAAATTAATTTACATTAAATTATATATAATTATGCATAGTAATGCATTTTAAAAAAAAAAACTAAATAAGCTAGGCTTTATAAAAATAAGCCTGATTTATTTATCTAAATAGGCCTGATAATAGACCTAAGCCTAAGCTTGAGCCTGATGTATTTACTGGTCTAATCTATTTCCACTTCTAATTTCATATGTACAATCAACAGCTCAAAGTTCACATATTTATAGAATAAAGGGGCAGATTTTATGCCGAGAATTTGTATGAACAATACTTAGGTCTAGTTCATTAGGTCAATTAAGTCCAGTTGTCCAATCATATTTTGCCACATGTCATTTTAACACATCAGTTATACGAACTCTGGATATAAACTTTGAAGAAGCTGTTAATACGTTAGTTAAAAGGTTTTGAAGCCATTCATGTTTCATTTCCAAAACTCTGGTGTTAATATTTTGTTGGATTTTTATGTCTAAATCCCATGAGTTATGAATAAGAAGACATACTAGTTGGCCACCACCAATCACGTCAGTTCTCCACGGTTGTGTCAATTCACCAACAAGAGACAAGTCCATCTGATCGTATAAATAGGGCGCTCTAGTCACAGAATAAATATACATTTTTTTTGCATACATTCTTTATATATACTGCATATACATTCTGTGTGTTCCGAAAGCAGACTCGTTGGATTCGCTTGGGCTTCAGACAGACAGAGCCATCTTTCTGGAGACGAATAATCCGCTCTATCCTGGGAGGCAATTGCTCAGAAGCCTTCGGCATCCGTATTGAAGGAGCAAAATTGTCTTAAAGACACAACGAAAGTTGGGCTTAGATTTCTTCAAAATTCATTATCATATTTCGGCAGTCTTGTGAGTTTTTACTGTTTTTCCTTCTTGTGTAGAAGTATTATATGTTTACATATTATGCATATTGATTACACAGATTCTTTTCCTTATGAAAATTTCAATTTGAATGATTTTTCTACAACGTATTTCACTTCGAACCTGTTAGTCCCTAGATGCATCCAAGGGCTCCCATAGCTTATCCAATGTATGTCAACTTTATTTCATGCCTGAGGTGCTCTATGTAATTGAAATCGAGATTTTTTATTTGTAACCTAATAGAGTAACACATAAATCTGCAGCTCTCGGTTCATATAGCTTTAATCGTGAGCAAAGGGGCTTTGAAGCTTTCAGCATGAAACATCATGTAAGCTAATATGAAATCCACTATACGAGCCTGAACTTGGGATCGGTGAGTTCTATATATATATATATATATGCAGATACATGGAGCTTGCGAAAAATATTTTAGGGGGCCAAATATAGTGATTGATCCAGAAAATTTATGGAAGGGTGGGTACTAGTAGCAGGGGATTGGGGGATTCTAGGCTGCCCCTGATTTTTTTTTTTGGGAAAGTTTTAAAGACATTAAAAAACAAAAGAATATGAACAAGAAAAGAAAAGAATATTAAAAAAATATTCATAAAATCAAGTGATAATAAGAGAGACAGTTATTTTATAAACCTGTCATTTAGAAAAGTAAGACTAAGTGCGGTTAGAAATGTAGCTACGTAAATTTCAATGAAGGGTGGACACTCAATAAGTTCAAATACATATATTTTAATGACAAAAATATATTACAATAAAAATAATTACAATGAAGGGTGGCCAAATAACTCATGAACTAAAAAAATATTCGGGGGTCCAATGTATTAGATAAAATACATTTTTATATTATATTAAATTTTTTTAAAAAAATTTCTAAATAAATTTTTGGAACACTGAAATTTTTGGAATGAAGCTCCATCCTTGTGCTGATATGTGCTTTAGCTGTCTTTTAACTCCCAATTGAAGTGAGACCAACTTATTCACATCTCACAAGTTAATAAAAAAATTAAGAAGGGAACCCTCCAAATATATAGTCTTAGATATTCATAGTGAATTATGGTTGTTTAGTCGGGACTCGGGATGCAACCATAAATAACACGAACGAAAATAAGATGACCCGCACAGTAAAACATGTCTCATCTTGGAAATAACTTCCAGAGTAACATTAAAACAAATAGGGAAAATCCATATGAGGACCCAAGATAGAAAAATATTTTCAAAAAATGCCCTTAGAAAAGACAGATGTCAAAAAAGGCCCTTGGGCCTTTATGGGTATTAAGTTAGGAGATGAAGTGACGGCTACTGCCCTTGCCCTTAGTGAATATATGAAATAAGGAGACATGTTCAATTCAAAAATCAGTCTCCCAATCTCCATCTTTGCCTGCATCTTTGATTTGAAACAGAAAGCAGAACCACCAAAGCCACAAAGCCCGAAAGCCACCATAGCCATCGTCATCACCGTCGTAAAACCAGTTGCCGTTGTTACCCGTGTTTCTAATTCTGCTGGAGTTAGTTTCGTAATATTGCGTAAGCAACCTACTTGATCTTCGACCCCTAAATTCATCCTCAATATTAGTTTGGCTTTGGTTTTTTAATTGTAGAAATTTGATTGAGTTTCTGGGTTTCGGTTTCAAGCAGTGGTTACTGATTCAATCGCCATGTATTTTCTCTACGGAAAGGAAAAACTTCCATAGTTTTGTTCATGTGCTTTGGATTAGATTTCTTCTTTCAATTTATATATTATTTCCTCAAATAGTGAGTACTAAATGGGAATGAAGTATCTATAATTAATATAGCTTGGAGGGAAAATCTAGTTGGTCCTGGTTTGTATAGGATAGTAGTATTGAGGATTTAAATTGGGGGTTTAATTAGATGTTCAATCCTGATTATTGATTTGATCTTGTGATTCAAATAATTCGTTGTAATCGCCCCTGTTTCTTTTTGGTTGGTGTTTCGGATAGTACCTTAATTATATATAACATATCTTTTGAGTCTAATATAATTTGTTCTAAGAATGTCACAATGACTGTAATTTTTTTTGTTTGCCAGCTCCCATTATAATTTATTGTTCCATCTATTTTCAATAATACTGTCAAATGGTGTTGATTTTGTTGTCTTAATATAAATTTATTTTAGTCATAATTATAAGGAAATACTGAGTAGCACATAAACTTTGTTCATTGGATGCAAATTAATACTTGAGTGAATTTGTTTGCTAGTTTTGTGCATGCATACTGTCCGTTAATATGCGTATTTATTGGTTTGTCCATTTCTTGTTTCATGAGTTGCTTGTCTTATGTTTATCCAACTTGTAT
Organism: Acacia confusa; assembly: GCA_037074495.1. NCBI lineage: Eukaryota > Viridiplantae > Streptophyta > Magnoliopsida > Fabales > Fabaceae > Acacia > Acacia confusa. The sequence continues at coordinate 4,135,082 of CM073504.1, read as the reverse complement.
CTACTTATCTACTTATGTATATCTGAAATGTGATGGTAAAAATAGTTGCATATTTAACAGAAATATAGATATATTGCATCTTGTGGGGAAAGACAGATCAAAATACACACTTCTCCAGCTCCAGTAGTTACAAACTAGGGACGGATGTATTGCTTGCCTGATATGGTGCTATAGTTTTTGTCATGTTCATTTTTATTATTATTTCAAGTTGAAGTTGTAGTTTTATCATTCTACATAGCCATATAGGTGCCCTAGGAGGAAATAAGGGGAATGACTTGGCTCGTTCAAAATTAGACAATAGGATAACATAATTTGGCAAATGGTCAAGCCCTTGTTATAAAGTAGTTTCAATGTTGGCAAGGTGATTCATGCACATTGTTGTTGCTTGATTTCTCTAGTCTTCTGCCTCATCCTTTTATAATTGATTTCAAGCTTTTGTGAATGTATCAACTATAGTCTATTCTTGGAACCTTTGGTCTACATGGATGAATTTTAAGTAGGAAGCAATTTTTGTGACAGATACGCCTAATGCACTTGAAGATCTCGTTTGTGAATTGGCTTGGAGGTATGGGTAGTGCTTATTCCTTTTACTCTAGCTTTTTTACACTAGTTTGATATATGATTATGATATAATTGTGCATATTCTTTTTGTGATGCGTACTTTCTGATAGTAGATTGAATTTTATGTTTAGTTTATTTTTGCTTAGTTACATATGGAACATGTTTTGACGTTTTAAAACTTTTTTTCCTCCAGCAACTCTTCAGGGGAAGCATCAGGACAACATAAAAGTTGGAAAGCATGGAAGTTGGATGTTTTTTTGGAGAATCTCCTTTTTGTTTAAATATATATGGTTGCAACCTATTGGTCTTGCATGACCTTATTTTGTTCTCAATTCATAAAATGTTAATCTTGATTATGCTAGCAAGAGGATGGATACACAATGCCTTCCTACTCCATGAATGAACTCCAGGAACTGAAGATTGACATGTTGTGGTGGTTGGTCAGTGATCGAAACAACACGCATTAAGACAAAGTGTTGTCGATGATTGAGGACTCCCAAAAGCGGAAAATGATCTGTTAGGAAGCAATCCTTTTATGTATCTAGGATGACTTGTTTTTATGTGTATATAAATTTGAGAGGTTGTTTGACAGGTTTTATTTGATTAATTGTACAGAACATTTGAGTTCATATTTAGGACTAAGTTTTGTAAATTTTCTGATATATGTGACATGACATTTTAATATGAATGAGAACGATAATTGTTTCTTGCATGTCTTGTCTTTGTTGGCTGTGTGTTGAAGCAGGAAAATGAAATATAATGGAAAATCCATATGACATTTTAATATGAATGAGAACGACATTTTAATCTGATTGTGTTGTTAATAGGGGGCTGATAGTGTTGTTAATGGGGGGCTGATTGTGTTGTTAATAATGGGGCTGATGTAGTTGTTAATAGGGGCTGATAATATTGTTAATGAGGGGCTGATTGTGTTGTTAATTGGGCTGATAGTGTTGTTAATAATGAGATTGATGTAGTTGTTAATAGGGGCTGATGATGTTATTAACGGGGAGCTGATAGTGTTGTTAATGGTGCTAATTGAGTTGTTAATGGGGGTCTGATTCAGTTGTTAATGGGGGGCTAATTGTGTTGTTAATGAGGGGCTGATTGTGTTGTTAATGGGGGTCTGATTCAATTATTAATGGGGTTGATAGTGTTGTTAATGGGGTTGATAGTGTTGTGAATGGGGCTGATAGTGTTGTTAATGGGGCTAATTGTGTTGTTAATGGGGGGCTGATAGTGTTGTTAATGGTGCTGATTGTGTTATTAATGGGGGCCTGATTGTGTTGTTAATTTTCTCTATCAAAATTAAATTGCAATTTCCTAAACCTGATGAAATTTTAAATAAATATTGTATATAGATAACCAAAAAAAGTGTTTAGTTTATAAAGTTTCAAATTCGAGTTCCTAGTTATTAGAAACAACACCTAATTACAGCAACCAAACTACATTTTAAGAGAAACAACAAAACTATCAAGAGAAAGACCTTCTACAACCTATGTCAGCAAAGCCTGTCAATGCATGCTTTGTTTCCTCCTCCAAAACCCATGCCACATGAGAGGATGTAGAAGGGTGAGAGAGAGAAGGGAAGTGATAAAGAGAATGCAAAAAATATCCTTGCCACACAAAATACAAGCTAAGTCATGTACTACATCACTGGCCAAAACATGTACTACATTATCATTAAATGACCAAAATACATGTTTTACTATGGTTAGAAGCTCTTATGTTAACCAAAGGATGACGCATAATACCACATATGTCACATACATTCATGCCCTCCTCATTGTCGTAAGTGCAAATAGAGCATCTCCAAAGCTCTTTAGTCCCTTGCCTTTTATCAGGTTCAGGTTCAGGTTCAGGTCCAGGTCCCTCTTCTTCTCCTGTCACCCAAAAAAAAAAAGCTAAGCAGTTTGTGTAATGCATGACACCTGATAACATCCCTACATTCTTGAGGGACTCAATGACTGATGCAGAGGACAACTACAAGGAGGGCCCAAAATGAAATAATGCATGAAAGTGGGGGTCAAAAATTAGTTTTATCATTTTTTACAAGTAAAAATAAACCAAACTTAAAAGAATCCATCAGAGAAACATCAATATGGATCTTAGTCTTGCAATAGAAATAACAAATTAAAATGTAATATTGTTTCAGGAATTGCCTCTATGGTGTCACTCATTAAAGTTTAACCACGCTGACACCCACATCATTTTGGCCAAAATGTATGAGGTTAAGGCAAGCGATTTCCACCAAATGCATTGAAGACCAAAGAAAGGTTTATCCAAAGCAAGACATAGAGAAATCACTAATCCAAAAAACCAACATGCAGAAATGTACACAAGTTAAATATATTAACCATATTCTTCTATTTCAACATCAAAATCATAGTCTTTATAGTCATCGTAATCATCACCATAATCAAGTCCATAATTCACCTTGCGAGGCATGGTATGCAACTCCTTAACCCCAAAAAGAAAACTGTAGACCCACAAGTAAAAAGGCAAGAAAATAAGTTATCCCTATTTACCAGAGGAGAATTGAACAAATTGCATTCGCTTTTACCAATTACAACGATACATTCTTGAACTCATAATCTAACAGGAAATAACAATAGGGGGAAAATATCCACATGAAAATATTTTGCAGGCATGGTTTCGGCAACCAAATTAGGAAAGAGAGAAATTTGAAGAGATTTTGAAATTAAGAGGAATAAGTGGGTAAATAAACATGACCCGGCTTGAAATAATCACAGATTCTAGAGAAAGTCGTGTGCAAAATGCAGGAGAGGGAACTTACTGAGAAAAAGAACAAAGGTCACCCCACACGCAACTTCGTGGATTTGGCCACCCTAGACTCTTCTTCTTCCTCCGACTCACGCCCTCACACTTGGTCTCTCGTCTCTCTCTCTCGGGTGGATTCGACCGAACGATGGAGATGAGAAGGGGAAGGAAGAGTAAATTTCTAGTGTGCCTTAATTCATTAAGCAGGAGGGTATCAATGTCATTTTAGTTTACAATTATATCTCAGAAAAGGCCTAAACATATGAATTTTTCTTAAGCCTTTTTTAAAATTATGTTTATATCTTGGGCCCTCATGGTCATTTTCCCAAACAAATATCATGGAAGACAGATCGTACAAATCTTCTACTTTTCAGTGCATAATATTGTGAGCAACAAGGAAAAATTTGAATCAAACGTCACACCTGAACAATAAAAAAGTCTCTTGCTTTTAACATCAACGTTGATCATTATGAGTATCAAAAGCATAAAAGAAGTAATTGTATTAAGTAGAAGCTGAAAATGCATATTCAAGTCGCTTGTGAGCCTCATGAGTAGTCCACTTCAAATTGCTCCACCATTCTTTTTCACCTTTAATGGTTTTCAGTTTAGCCGCATTGGTTGCATTAGAAGGTAAAGATTTCAACTCAGCGCACTTTTGTACATTTATTTGCTCCAAGGAAGGCCATTTTAAATTTTCATCTGGACATATGGATCTAAATTTTAACAAGTTATCCAATATTAGCATCTTCAATGTTGGAAGTATATTTTGCTCCATTTCAATGACCTTTTTCACCCTGATGAGGATCTCAATTGATGAAGAATTTTGTACCACCAATGTTTGCAGTTCAGAAAAATCATCAACGGTTGAAATAGAAAAGATACTCGTCAACACCGGACAGTCTTCAATGTCAAAGTATGCAACATGGAAAAGCTTCCAGGATGTAAGGGACCCCAGAAAACACACATCAAATGTAGTAAATTATCCAAATGTAATTGCTCCATGTTTGGCAAGAGACTTTCATTTTCAGGTAAGGAGCCGTTAATAGCATTGCAAAGCATGTCTCCTGACATTTGATTGCACCTTTCTATAAAAATAAACCACGGAGACTTTCCAAGTTTGATATCTTAACCAACTCTGATAAATTTCCTACATTGTTGTGACAGATTAGCTCAAATGCCTCAACTTGAGGGAGCACCTTAGTAATTGCCAAGTCATGTTTTTTGTCACCGTAATACCTTACAAACTAAAAAATTCTATTGTCAAAAGAGTCAATGATTTTTGGATGTTTTAAGTCTTCACATCCAACGAAAAATTGAATTGAAGTGAAGTGGCTTGTACCCCTTCATGATTTGCTTGTCTCTGGGAATTTTTGAAGCATTTCTAAAGAAGGAAAGCTGCATCTGAAAGTTATTAGATTTTGCAAAGAGGCAACTTTTTGTATAATATCTTTAGCATCCTTACACCATTACAGTAGGGATTTCACTTCCATTATCAATTCTTCTTGTTCTGTCGTAGAACAAGAGAGATTGGACTTGAACTAGGAGTAACTCCCAATGGCCTATGTGCCGTTGAAAGGGATCAAAGTCCACGTAGTTCGATAATAAAGAATAGGCTTATTGCCAGAGAGGAGTGGGGGTGTGTGCTCTGTGTATGCATAATTATAAAAGATAAAGTGCAGAGCGTGTATACCTTTTTAGGGTTTGAACCCTATTTATAGGTTTACCTGGACTTTAAATTGGTGGGCTTTTTGATATCTTATCCCCAAAGATATATGATATCTTTAGTAATAAGACCCTTGATTTGAGGGTAGTTAGGATCTTGATAATGATAGATTAGTTGAAATCTCCTTGATTTGAGGAGGCTGTTAAGATTACACATAGGCCCTTGTCATGGGCTGTTGCTTGTTGGGCTGCTCCTATAATGAGCCCATATTTCAAATCCGTAATAGTTGCCTCCCAGCTTGGTAGCTCAGGTCTCTAATCTGCTAGGATGAATTTGCTTTTAAGAACTCAGTAAATGTTCTCTTAGCTTGGGGTCTCTTTACCTTGGACATAGATGAACCAGACCGCATCCTACCATGATTGTTTTAAATTTTCATTGCTTTGCTTATCAACGCTTAACTTGCCGGGTTCTTGGGATTTATACTGGGTTCTTGCAAATTGGTACCATTAGTTCTATCGTCATATTTTGGCTTAAAGGGGACTGACTTGCTTTTTCATCTCGGCTAGGTAATGAGGATTATGATTGAGCTTGCTTTGGTACAAGTGTCAGTCTAGGTGTCAACTTGATGTTTTGATGGTATCGTGAATGAGGATGTCATCATTGCTCCCTACCAACTGACGTCTTCTAACCACCATGGTAGTGGAAGCGTCTGTATCGCCTTCATTAGTATTCGCGCGTATTAAATGCCAATACTGTGCGCATTTAATGTGCAAGTCTTTCTTGACACGTCAGTAATCTTTTCTTTGGGCCGCTTGGGCCCTTGACGTTTCGCATTCCCCCTTTTTTCCATTTCGCCTTTTGACACTGTTATTCATAACTGGTCATTTCCCTCTCTTCGCTCATTTGAACTATTTTGCTGCTACTTGTTCAAGAAACTTTTCTCTCCTTTGTGATTTCCAGAATCTCTGGCTCGTGTGTTTCCTCTCCCTCTTCATTATTTAAAACCAGGTAACTTTGTTGTTCTTTCTTGTCTTCGGTTTTTGCCCAATTCTTCATTTGTGATTCTTGCCTAGGTATTTAAGCATTTTACGTTTTTTACTGCCTAAGGAGTCCTATTCTCCCTGTTTGATTCTTGTAGTTTCTTGAGTTTTGGTCCGTTTGATTCCTGTGTTTGGACATTAGAGTTCCATTTCTTGTTTTTTCATCAAGTTTTCTCCTGTCCTTTTTTCTTTAGCCTTGATGAACTCCGATAGTTCTTCCTTGCCTCCTAAACTTAGCAATCTTCCCCTAGAAGAAGAGGAACTTCTTCGACGCATTCCTCCGAGGTCGGCCTATGGGATTTTTAGGGTACCATTGACCAAGGAGCAAAAACTTGAAAACATGCTTTGAGGTTATAGTGGTGGAGGTAGCAAAAAATCAAATCAGCCCTCTCAGTCTAGTGATAGTTATAGAAAACGTTCCTGGTCTGTAGAGCCTATGGGTCGAGAGTGGGAAGCTAATCAGGTGGCATCGTTGTGTCAGCACAAGTTGCCGCAAAGCATCCCGGTCACTAGTCACACCACTACTTCCGGTCCTGTTTTTTTAGTCCCACGTATTTGAACTTGTGTTTTGATTTATTGTTATTTCTTTTTAGGTAGTATGTTGTCTCCAAAGCGTCTTGCTGAGGAGTCTTGCTCTGGGGAGTCGGGTTTAGCATGCCCTCCTCGGCACTTATCAGATAAATATGACTGGGTGGCTGCTGGGGTGTTGTCAAAATTTTTAGTCATTACAGCAAGGCAGATCGCCGAGCTTCCTCTTGGGGATCGTAGCAACTGCATTCTGTCCCCTCCTAGTCCTGATGAACCGGTTTGCACAATTCAGAAAGGGAATTAACCTTCGTTTTTCTTTTTCTACCAAGATTTTGTAACCCAGCTTGGTCTTTGCTTCCCTTTCACCAAATTTCAAACAGAACTTTTAAACCTTCTTCATTTAGCCCTGACCCAAATTGATCCTAATTCTTAGGGTTTCATCGTCGCTTTTGAGCGACTTTGTAAATTTTTAAATCTTCTATGATTCGTAAGTGTTTTCTTTTATTCTTTTTCTATTCAAAAGGTTCACCTTGCCGGCGAGCCTCAGGAGAAAAAAGGTTGGATCTCATTCCGGGGGGTGCCAAATAGAAAGCTTCTTCATGTGGCGACCGATTCTTGGAAGAACTTTTTTTTTTTGCTCGAAGATTTTTGGAAGAACTTCAAAACTTCCTTTTTTTAAAGTAACTGCTGAACCCGGTCATAAACCGTGGTTTTTGAAAGATATTGAATTTAAGTCGGTAGAGCTAGAGTTTCCCCTCTATTGGACTAATGCTCATTATGAGTAGGATCCAACAATTTTTCAACCCGAGAAGGGTGACATGGAGGTGGCTGAGCTTGCCGCAATAATAACTTTGGCTGACCCTGTCAGAGTCAAAGGCATTGTTGACGCCTAGTTTTTTATCAAGCAATTGGTGGACGAGTTATTTCCATCGAGTAGGGTTTTGTCTGCCTTAGTTTGTTTTTCCTATATGATATTTGTGCTAGAGCTGATGTTTTGTTTGTTCTTTGACTTTTTTGCAGAGGCTTAGATGGGGAAAAAATTGGGATACTGTGAGCTGGCCGACCGACTTTGGGCTACCAAGAAAGATGAATCGGCCTCCAAGAAAAAGGCCGAGGTGGCTCATATGAGGACTTCTTCATCCCAAGTAGCCCCATCCGATGACTTGATGTCCCGAAAGCAAGCCAAGACCGTGCTAGATCCTTCGACCATAGACTCTGAAACCATCCTAGCCTCCTCTACCGACGTCATGGCATCTTCCCGGGCTCCTCCCCCACCGCCTCCATCACCTCATTTCCGACATCATTACCATATGTGGGAGGAGGTATGGACTGATGTTATATCAAAGGAACTGGCATACGCTATGAAAGCCCTCGCTAACTACTACATAGCTATGAAATATGTGATTTTTACTTCATTTTTGTAACCACATGGTTACTTTTGAACCTATAAAAAGTATTTGGTGTTGCATGCATTTTTTAAAAAACCACATATGTATTTTTGCATATTAACCCCCTAATTTATTTATATTAAGAAAGTTAATTAAGTTAGTTATTACTCCCTCCGGTCCTAATTATAAGACATAGTTGACTTTTTTTGAGAAATTAAAGAAACTAATTAAATTATTTTAGAGTATTTTTATTTTTATTTTTTTCTTCAAACTAATTGGTTTGACTAATAAACTAATATATAATCTAAAGATACACAACATACGAAATGATTAAGTAGCTTATTTAACTTCTTTAATCTCTCCAAAGAAAGTCAACTATGTCTTATAATTAGGACCGGAGATAGTATGACATGTTCTCCCTCCAGTCTTAATTATAAGACTAAATTGACTTTTTTTATAAAGATTAAGGAAACTAATTAAATTAATTTAGAGTATTTTTTTTCTCCAAACTAAATAGTTTGACTAATAAACTAATATATAATCTAAAGATATACAATATATAATATGATTAAGTAATTTATTTAGCTTCCTTAATCTCTCTAAAAAAAAAGTTAACCCAATTTTATAATTAGAACCGGAGGGGTATTATTTAAAATACTCTAAGTATCTTCTTTAATCCCATCATTCTCTCCTATCCTTAATGGAATGGAATGTAAGTACAAAATATGGAACTGCCCCCTATTTATACCACACACATTACAACACTAACTATACTAACTACACTGAGTTGGGCCTCACATGATGGACTGGCCCAGTACATTTCCTCATACAAAACATAAAACTAGTCTTTCCATCAATTTAACAATTTCTAACAAGACAAATAATCATTGGGAGTAAGTGGAAAGAGAATCACTCTCCCTTAACTACGTCATCAGTTTAATGCATGGGAATGAAAAAAATGGTGTTAAGAGCTCTTCCCCCACAATCATAGATCCCACGTTGGGTGAAATCCAAATTAGTTGAAACCGAAAATTTTAGTAAACCCGGTGGTGGGATACCCAACAAAAAAAAAAAGTCAATTTCCAGAAAGAAGCTAGCTTCTCTTCTGCTCATATCAATTATTCCATATTGAAACAGCTTTAGGACTTCTATGCGCGTGTTGAAAAAAATGTCAAGTTCATGGCTTAATTAAACTGAGGAGATTCTACTTATATACACATGATTGCCTCCTTATTCATTATATCGAACTGAAAATATACAATCGGTTACTAACTCGTAACTATACACTAATTTCAACCATACAAGAACAGCAACTAGAAGAAGCATTATCCCACTAATTTCAATTATACAGCAACTAATCTTATTTAAGATGGACGTATATATCAATTCAAACTTAAATTTAACCCCAAAACAACTCCGTATTCAACTTTCATCACCGTGGCTTTGCAATTAGGAATGACTAGTATTGACGAACACGATATTATTATTGATTATATTCCTCGTGGGAGGGATTGAGAATCGTGATTCCTCTTAACATAGGAATTCCATGGAGTTGTGAGTGAATGGAAAACTCTTTCCTTTCTAGCCCCAGGGACTTGAGTTGCCCCAATGCTATTTGTGAACCGTTTCCATCCGCAAAATAGACCATCCAAATAATTTAGTATCATAAATTAGAGAAGTCCTATCAACACTTAAAAATTTAAAATCCAATTAAATCCATCAATTTACCCATAAATTTCCATAATCGACGTTGACACAAATTAATCCTAATAATCACACTAAGGGTCAATTCAGGAGCTAAAGACTCAAATTTAAAATTTTGAAATTTTTTTTTTGGAGTTTCCTGATTGTATAATATAATGAATATAGTGAAAGGAATAAATAAAAATATCTCACTATATTGTGAATATAATTAGAGTTAGAGTTACTAACTTGAACTTCCATTCTTTTAATAGGAATCGGTTACTAACTCTAACGGAATTCCTATTGAATGAATGAAGTGAATGGGCCTGTTTGGATATGTTATTAACTCAGTTTTTTCTAAAAAATAAAAAAACCAAAAACGTCACTTTTTGTGAAAAAAAAAATGCAGGCTGTTTGGATGATCCAATGTGTTCACTGGGCCAAGATCCAAAACACAAGATAAGTGGGTTTTTTTAAAAGTCACAATTCCTGGCTTTTTCCTGCGTTTTCTGTGTTACTGTTGGAGTCTCACGCCACCCTCCCTACAGACGTTAACCTCTGAAAGACACCAGCGCAAGCGCAAGCTCAAGCTCGCTCACACTCCAAATTTCACAGCAAAATTCCTTCCTTCTACCTCCATGGACGAAACCCTAACTACAACACGAGAAACTTCCGAAGCGCCAGTTTCTAATGCTGCTGCTGTGGATGAAGAGAAGAACAACAGTGAAGACCAGCCCATGCGTGATGCAGCTGAAAACCCCGATGATTTGGATTCTGATTCTGACGCAGGCTCTTCTGATTCTCAATCTGATTCTGATGACGAAGCTCAGCAGAACCTTCAGCTCCAGACCCTCGAGGCTGAGCTCGCTGCTAACCCCTCTAACTATGATGCTCATGTGCAAGTAAACTCTTCTTTTCATGCTTATAATACATTCTATTTGGCATCCAAGTACAAGTTATGACATACAAGGGAAAATCCAAAGCTGAGTTACATTTTGCTTTTGTTTTTCATTTTCATGTTCTTGACCGTTCTAACATTTCGGGGCCATTGCTGCTACGAAATGATTTTTTCTTGTGACCCCATCATTGGTGCAATATTCATCGATAGCAGAGGCTAAAACTGTTGCTCGCAAGTATAAACTATTGTTGTGCAGTTGCTGAGTATTGATTGCCGAGGAGATAATGGTGTTTAAATTTTTGTGTTGGTTGTTTAACACATATTATCGGGAGAAACTAATTGGGAATTAGAAGTAGATTGCCTTTCTATACGTGATATCTTGTTTTCTGCTGCGGGTTGCGGGCTTAGTATGAAAGTTACAAACATTTGATTTTACTCTCTTCTCGACTCCCTCTGTTTGGATATATAAGTCTTGAGCTTGTTTTATTCTGGTTCTTGTGATGCTGTTATTCTTCTATTTTTATAAAAAGCAAAGCCTTTTGTTTTAAAACATATATGTAGTTTGTTTATGATGCCTGGATTGGTGATGATTTTTTTCAATATATAAAACTACTGAGGAGAATGGGGGACATCGAAAAACTTAGAAGGGCGAGGGAAGCTATGAATGAACCGTTTCCATTGAGCCCTGCAATGTGGCAGGAATGGACTAAAGATGAAGCTTCTCTCAATACTAGGTATGCTTATTACTCTACTAATCTAAGTGTTCTTTCTTTGTGGTTGTCAGAATTTATATTTTATTCTGCGGTAATGGGATTTTTTTGTTCAGCATACAGTCTTCATGCCACCAAAATAACATGTTCTTGAGCTGATTTTTTGTTCCATGTAGGCCTGATGAAGGCGCCTCATCAAATATCAATACATTATCGGCACCACAAATGAATAATCTTCGTGATAGAATCAGAGAGAAACTTGTCAGGGATAACAGTAAGCATAACAATAGGAGAAATTAATGTATTATTTTATAAACAATTTTATCCATTAAATATATTTAATTAAGGTGTTTATTGTTTTTTTATAATATTTAATTTTTTTCAAATTAAAATTAAAATTAAAATTTTGATAAACTCAATATATACAACTATGTATATGTAATTTCAATATGAGTAATGTCCTTTTTAGTCATTTTCCATCTCAACTGACTTTTCAAATAATAATCCAAACACACCTCAATTAGAAAAAAGGCCACTTCTGCAAAAAGCCAAACGGACAATCCAAACAAACATCACTTAACTTAACCTAACTTTTTTCCTACCCGACTTTTATAAAAGTCAGATAGCTTTTAAGCTACCGCTCTTACCACCGACCCAAACAGGCCCACTATAGTGAATGGAATAGAATATTTCATTGTTTGGGAGTTTCTTTAGGAGAAGGAGCAGTTTCTTTCTTTCTTTCTTTCTTTCTTTTTTTATAAGAATGAAAAGAGAACACATGTCAAGGAGAATGAACAGTTTTATTTGACCACTATTTGACATTTGTCATAAAATTAATAAAATGTAACTGATTATTTTCAGGAGCATGCTAGGTGTGTGTATGATGTAAATAAAATGAACGTCTAGTAATTAATAAAATCACATATAATCATGGGTCCACACTAAATAAGTAAGACCCATGGCTATGTATCGCAGAACTTAACATAACATATATAATCAACTTGACCTAATTTTTTTCTAATATGCAATATATTAAATGAGTTAATTTTGAGATTAACATTGGATATGGAAAATCTTGACTCATTTCATGTTTTTTAATATTAGTGATCGAACCATATTTTTATATGATATTTCATGATTGAATTGAGATTATTAATGCACTTTTTAAGACATTATTGTATGATTAGGCATTAATTTGAGTTGGAGACATTTGTATTGAATTAAATGAAATTAGGGTAAAATGGTCATAATTTATTAATTATTCATACAAATATTTCTTAGACTTTTGAGCTATATTGTATTTAATCTTGCACTGTAAATTGTAAGTGCTTTGGAAGAAAATTGAAGAATTTGGAAAAATGTTATTTGGGTCAAACTTAATATTTTAGAGACAAGGGAAAATGATAGAAAAGAGCCCCAAAATTCCTGGAAATTACATGTCTAGAAGGAAATGATCATAGAAAAAAATTACAGGAAATGACCCAATGTTTTAGAAATCACATTTATACTCCACAGATATTTTGAAAAGTCACAAGTTAATCCCTCAACTAAAGTTTTGATTCTTTTCACTTAAGTCCCTGGTCAAAACTTGCGTTTTGACCCGGGAATTAGGTCAGGTAGAGACGCGAGCTGGGGGCTGGAGAATTGAATTAAAAAAAGAACAGAGCAGAGACGTTACAGAAAAACGAAGGTGAACTGGGAGCGAGGGCAGGCGCCGCGAATGAGAACCCAGAGACCACTCCTTGGTAGCCGGCGATCTCCCCTCCCTTACCGTTGCCGGCAACCCTTCCTCCACCACCGCCGTCAGACCACTGCACCACCGTGAGAGGAGAGATTCACAGAACAGACGGAGAGCGCAGCGAGACTGAAAATCAGAGGAGACTTTCGACCCATGCTCAACCATCTCCGACCACCACCTTCTTTGATTGACAGCCGCCTCTTCTTCAAGCACTACCATAATTAGCATCATTCTTCGTTAGCTTCATTCCTTCCGTTCCTTCACCAAGAAATTGACAGTCCCATTTTCAAATTCCAGATTCAGTTTTTTCCCTTCACTCTATGTCCATGGATTTTCAATGTGCTTATGAAGCTATGGCTAAGCTCAAACTCATGAGTGGCTGATCCTTTTCCATCTTAGCGATGGAGATTTAAGTTTGAGCTAAATGGATTACATAGTGGAGTTTTTCTATCATTCCATTGGTCTAAGGTTAAGTAGCAATTTTGTCCAGGAGTACACCGTACACCGTCAGGAGCAATGTTAACTAGAAGTTTTTTTAGGCTCAATTTTACCCTGAAAGTATAAAAATGTAACAATGTTGCCCTCCATTTAACGGTGGGATTGACGAAGTTACACACTCGAATGTCATACTCAGACACTTGAGTATGTACGAAATTTTTTTTTTTTTGAAGTTCACACTCAAAGGAGTGTGCGGTGGACACACTCGAGTGAACACTCGTGGGCACTGCACACTCAAGTGAGTGTGCACTTGGTGCACACTCTTATATCGAGTGTGCAGTGCCCACACTCGAGTGTTCACTCACACTGCACACTCGAGTGAGTGTATAGTGCATACTTGTGTGCACTTAGAGGAATGAAGGGAAAAAAAAATTCCGCACACACTTGAGTGTTAGTGTTTGACACTCGAGTGTGCTAACTCTGTCGGTCTCGCTATTAAATGGAGGGCGACATTGCTACGTTTTTATACTTTTGGGGCAAAATTGAGCCTAAAAAAACTTTCAGGCAACATTGCTCTTAGCGGTGTACTTCCGGGGCAAAATTGATACTTAACCCCATTTGTCTAGAATCATATATTTAGATTGTCTAGGTTTAGGAATTATTATATATGATTTTGGAACTAAGATGAATAGTAATTGTCTCTGTTGGCTTGGTATTTGTAGTTGATATTGGATTTTGTAGTGTGAAACGATATATATGTTTGGATTTCTTTGTGGTTACAATGAGATTATATTAAGGGTTAAGGTGTAAAAATACACATATGTTTTTCCTCCAGGAGCGCCCAGCACCATATGTTTTTTTTTGGTGCAAAAATACACACGTCGTTAGGTTTTATGAACAAAAATATCACTTCCGTTAGTTGACCGTTAACCATGGTGAAATTACCATTTTGCCCTTAACCCTTTTCTTTTTTAATTATTTTAAACTAAGGGCAAAAATGTAATTTCACCATGGTTAACGGTCAGTTAACGGTCAACTAACGGAAGTGGTATTTTTGCTCCTAAAACCTAACGGCGTGTGTATTTTTGCATAAAAAAAACATATGGTGCTGGGCGCTCCTGGAGAAAAAACATATGTGTATTTTTGCACCTTAACCCTTATATTAATTAGTGTGGTATTGTCTAGTTAATGGGGTTAATCTGTGCCTTTGAGGGGTTGTTTAGCACTCAAATTTAAGAAAACTCATATTGCATCATTCCAATTTTAATTGCTCATTATGTGGTTTCAAACAATATCCCAAGAAGTTGTAGTTACCTATGGTTGTAAGAGCTAGTATTAATTGGGAATATTGGACTTAAGTGGTATTTTGAGGTTTTTCATCAAGACTTAATGAAGTTTAACTCTCATATTTTTTGAGCAAGAATAGTAACTTTCATCATTATCAAGAGTATTCAATCATTCATTATATATTTCATACCATTTCAGACTCCATTCCATTAAAAAGAAAATACCAAAAATAATAGTTTAGGATTTAATTAAATTGCATTTATATTTTAGTTTATTAATTTAAAAATCCAAAACCAATTTTCCCTTCATTTTTATTACATTTGCATGTTATTTAGATTACTTAGAAATCAATAAAAGGTTTCTCGATAAGAGAGAAAGATCTTAGATTTTTCTATATACAATCCTTAATTTATTTTTTATTGTAGATCCCAAGGCAAAGACAAAAAGACTCTCATCAATCAGTTGAAATTTGTGTTATTTGTCAAGAGCATTTCGGCTGCGGCTCCAAGCATATCAGGTTAGGCTAGACAAATTTTCTATGCTATGATCAAGTCAAATAACTCCAATCAACAAATCATGACATGGATGTTATTATTCTATTCGATATTATATTTATAGTTATTTCGTACAAATATTTTTTTAATCAAACAAAAATGTCAACCGAAACCTTTAGTAGTATTGTTTTGCTAGAAGAAATATTGAATGCACCATATAGCAATGTGAATCAAGCAGGCAACTTACTTCTAAATGATTAAAGAAGAAAAGAGACAAAAAGTGTAATTAATTCCTATGTGCTGAATTACTTTAAGAAAGGGTTATGGTGCCAAATTCAGGCCCCACTTAACTAACCTTTTTTGGGATTTAGGGAAGGCGTGAAAATTGCAGTGTTTTTAAAAATAAGGGGTGAAATAGCTTCTTAAAAAATTCTTTAAAGATAAAATTTTTATTATAAATTACTACTCCTATATGATACTGAGTTCGAGTGGAAACATACTTTTGGTTATACTTTAGGGAAAATTAAAATAAAGGACCAAAATAAAATAACATTTAATTAGAAGGATCATACAAATTGTAATTATCAAGAAGGACTAAATAAGCTTAAAAGTACTAAATTACCCTTTTACTTCCCTAACGCAAAAAACAAAGAACAAAGTATCTTCTTCCGTCTTCCCCTGAATATTAAGGCGGGGCCATTTGGAAATCCAATATTAGAAATTAAAAACATCGATTTTTGGTAATCCCGTTAAAACAAGTTGTTCTTGAACTTCATTACTATGCATACACTTTGAACAAATATCGTCATTTTTAATTTCCAATACTAGATTTCTAAATGGCCTCATCTTGATATTTATAGAAGGACAGAAGAAGGCGCTTTGCTCTTTGTTTTCTACGTTGGGGAAGCTAAAGGATAATTTAATACTTTTAAGTTTATTCTGTCTTTCTTAATAATTACAATTTTTATGATCCTTCTAATTAAATATTATTTTATTTAGGTCCTTTATTTTAACTTTTCCATATATACCCCTTTCAAAAAAACAATAATAACACCTCTTAGTTAAGATTTGAACAAATTTGTAAGTTGTTAAAAAAAAAATTGTAAGATAGAATATAAAGAAGGGGACAAGTCAAGCCGCCTGCCTATAATGTACTTCCTCTAATCCTTATTATAGAACAACATTTGAGAGTTACTTTTGATCCTAATTATAGGACAAAATTTAGATTTTTGTCAAATTTTTCTTAAAACACCTTTATTTTATTCTCTCAAGTGTGTTTGATTTTTGGTAAGTATATGCATTTAGGTGCATAGGATTTTCTAGCCTATAAAAGTCTTAAATTATTCGATTTTAATTTGTTTATTGATGAGTTGACGTTAATTTACATAATATATATATAAACACACACATATGCATAGACACACATATATATTTATATATGTACACACATATAGACATACACACACATTATGTGTGTGTGTGTGTGTGTGGATGTGTATACATGTGTGTGTAAGGGTAGATGTGAGGGTTTGTATTTGTGCACTGGTACAAAAAAGTATTTTAAGACCGGACCAAATAGGCCCCATAAGACCGGACCAGCTACCGGTCACGTTCCAGACGGTCTTATAAATACGTAACTTTTAAGACCGGACTCGAACCGGTTTTAAAGAAATATTTCAAGACCGGACGTAAGAAACAATAGGTCTTAAAAATCGCACTATATAGACCTTACATATATTTTGTTCGGTCTTAAAACCAAAATTTATAAGACCGGACAAAAAAGTCCGGTCTTAAATACCACACTTTCAAGACTGGATTAAATGTTATCAGGTCTTAAAAGTATGTAACTTTCAAGACCGGTCAAACATATACACCGGTCTCAAAAATGAAGAATATAAGACTTTGCTTTAACATATAACCGGTCTTATAATTATAACTTTTAAGACCGGACTAAATTAATAAGTGCGGTCTTAAAGGTAAATTTTAAGACCGGATAGCATAGAGTCCACTCCTAAAAGTCTCACTTTTAAGACCAGAGATCAAATACACCAGTCTTAAAGAACGTCTTTAGGACCGTTATTAGTAGTTTTAAGACCGTAAGGAATAGCCTCCGCTCTTAAAAGTCTGACTTTTAAGACCGCACCTTCAATAGACCAGTCTTAAAAGTGGACATTTCCCCTGTTCAAAACAAATTCGCCACAAAATCCAGCATCTAAAGATAGTACTCTAAGCTTCAATTTATTATTGAATTGAAAATGAATTACAAATATTATTCACCAGGCATTGTAATAAATGACTAGCTATTACAGTACAAACCTAATAACAAATGAATGTAATTAATACAATAAGACAAATACATATTACAATGCGTTATAATAGTGTAGAACACCTAAATGAACATATATACCAATTCATCACTTTGTCTTCATCAGATTCCCACCCGGCCAATAACAACGAACATAACTAAAACGAACATATATGTGATAGCAATTTCGATCGGATCCTGGCCTGCCAGGCCTGCCAGAAAAATAAAAACAAGAACAAAACACAGTCATCAGTAACATTGTTTAAGAACATAAATATTTAAGAAGGAAATGAATATAGTTAAAACGTAAATTAAAACCTTCAAGTTTTCAAATAATTGTGAAGATGAATATTACCTTATGAATTGATGACTCTTTTATAAAGGGATATCTTCTCATATCCCTTCTTGATGATCATTTCTTATATCGGGTTCATTATCCGCTTCATCTTCTTCGTTGATGTCCGGTAGACCCTTGAAAAAGGAGTACTCTCAGGAAGACCATAATTTGCATCATTTTCCTCATCAATATCAATGACCCTTTTTTCTTGGAGAGCTACAGACCACATTTTATTTGCTTGATCAGTGATATAAAAAACTTGTTTCGCCTGGTCTGCCATAATAAAAGGTTCATCTCCAAAACTTGTACTATTGAGATCGACTAATGTAAATCCCAGCCAATCGATCTGAACTCCATTATTGACATTAACCCACTTGCATTTGAAAATGCGAAATCTAATGAAGACATAGTCCACCTCCCAAATCTCTTCAATAACCCCATAATATGGCATGACTGCCAATTTAGGCCGCTTGTCTTTCGAACTGGAGAAGTGCATGGATTTAGCCTCTAACATTACACCACTGTTCTGGACGGTGCTCCTATCATCTAGGGACTTTGTGTAAAATGTGTATCCGTTGATCACATACGAATTCCAACTAAAGACATCAACCTCAGGACCACGTGCTAACCATTTCATTGTCTCAGAAACAGATTCCTCTCCCTTGACCTTTTGTTTGAACCAGTTTGCAAAAATTCTATTATACTCCCTGATCAACCTTTGTTCAGTCATTCGGGGATTTTCTTTCCTCACAGCTTCTTTATGTGCAGCTATGCTGGATTGAACTTCATCAACATTATTCAAGATGTATAAGTGGACTTGTGACAATTCATCAGGATCCACACCCCGTACTGAGGCCCCTCGTCTACCCCCTTCAACATGCTCACGTTTTGGAAGCCCGATATGTCTTACTTTGGCCAAATAATTTTGACAAAATTCCATGGCCTCTTCAAATACATACTTCTGAACAATTGATGCTTCTGGCCGGTATGCGTTCTTCACGTACCCCTTTAGGAATTTCATAGATCTTTCAATTGGGTACATCCACCGTATATGGACAGGGCTACACAGCTTTATCTCCCTTACTAGATGAACAATTAGATGAACCATGATGTCAAAAAATGAAGGAACAAAAAGTTTCTCAAGCTGGCACAATATCAGATATCCTTCATTTTCCAATTCATCCAATTGTTCAATCTCGAACACTTTACTGCAAACAACATTGAAGAAGAAACAAAGCCTTGTCAAAATGTGTCGAAGATCATACTCGGCAATACCTCGAATAGCTACTGGGAGCAACTGTTGCATTAATACATGACAATCATGAGACTTTTGGCCTACTAATTTCAAGTCCTTCATCGATACAAGCCTCTTAAGATTTGAAGAATACCCCGACGGAACTTTTGTTCCATGTAAACACTCACAAAAACTTATTTTCTCATCCTTAGATAACGTATGAGAGGCCGGGGGACAATAAGTTCTCTTACCATATGGCCTTGGATGTAAGTCTTCTCGTATTCCCATTGCTTGCAAATCCAATCTTGCCTTTACACTATCATTGGAACTACCTTGTATGTTGAGAAGCGTACCAACAATGCTATCACATACGTTTTTCTCAACATGCATGACATCAATACAATGTCTCACATCAAGGTTGCGCCAATATGGAAGATCGAAGAAGACCAATCTCTTTTTCCATATATTTGTTTCTTTTTTACCCTTTGCAGTCTTACTGAAGACGACACTTATATTTTTCACCTTTTCATACACTTGCTCCCCAGTCAATGCCACCGGAGCATCTTCATACTCTTGGCCACCAAAAAAGGCTTTCTTTAATCACGATATGGGTGGCCCCGTCTAAGAAATCTTCTATGTCTAAGATAAATCATCTTTCTTCCATGTTGAAGTTGATGGTAGCGTGTGCCTTCTTCACAAACCGGACATGCCTTATGGCCTTTTTTACTATACCCTGACAAGTTCCCATATGCTGGGAAGTCGTTTATGGTACAAAATACCATGGCTCTCATTTTAAAGACCTCCTTCTTGAAAGAGTCAAAAACATCGACACCTTCTTCCCACAACTCCTTCAAGTCTTCAATCAAGGGCTGAAGGTAGACATCAATGTCATTTCCGGGTTGTTTTGGTCCTGAAATCAACATAGACAGCATGATGTACTTTCGTTTCATGCATAACATAGGAGACAAGTTATAAATAATCAGGAGTACATGCCATGAACTATGTATACTGCTAAGGCTTCCATAGGGATTCATGTCATTCGTGCTAAGGGCAAGCCTAAGGTTCCTAGGTTCTTCCCTGAAGGTCGGAAATAGTTGATCGATTTTCTTCCATTGAGAAGAATCGGCCGGATGTCGAAGCTTTCCATCAGAAATCCTCTCATCAGCATGCCACCGCAAATTTCTTGCATCATTTTCATTAGCAAACAACCGCTTGAACCTTGGTATGATTGGAAGATACCACAACACTTTTGCAGGCCCCTTATTTGACTTGTACCTTGGGGTTTCACATACCGAACATTTTTGCTTATCTTCAAACTTGTTCCTATACAACACACAATTATTCGGGCATGCGTGGATCTTTTTGTACTCCATTGATCTTTTTGTACTCCATCCCCAGTGGACAAAGAATTTTTTTAGCATCATAGTACCGATGAGGCAACACATTATTATCCGGAAGCATGTCCTTAAAAGCTTCAAGCATTTCTGAAAAACTCTTGTCGCTCCATTCATGACGTGCTTTCAAGCTGACCAATCTCAAAATGGCGTTCAACAATTGGTATTTTTTACACCCAGGGTATAGCGGAGTCTCAGCATCACTACACATATTACCATATGCATGTGATTGCTCAAAAGCCTCTTCTCCCACATCACGAATAATGTCCTCTATGCGATCATCCATATCCGTATCATTATCATTAAAGGACACTTCACCATGTTGAGATGCACTTGGAACTTTTTCACCATGCCATATCCATATTGTATAGGTCTTACAAAATCCTTCACAAATTAAATGTGTGTATATAACTTCTGGACTTACCCGCCTCTTATTTAAACATTCTACACATGGGCAATAAAACTTCCCACTACCATCATGGGCATTTCCTTTTGCAAACTCTATAAATTCCCTCACCCTATTCTCATATTCAACACTCGTCCGTCTCGCATTTATCCAACTACGATCCATAGTATAATTCCTATATATAGACGGAAAGATTTAACATACATTATCCGAAAAAATTGAAAATTGCACATAAACTAAGCCAAGTCCATTAAATGCATATGAGTGAGACTTTGTCCATTGAATGCAACATAAATGTATCGCGTACAATCAATCTAGTATTGTTCCAAAAACAAACAAAAAAAGACTTTGGTCATTAAATGCAACATGAAGAATCACTCGTGCTCATAAATGTATCACGTATAGTTGAGACAAGAAGCTAAGTTCAATAAATGCATGACGCGGAAAATAAATGCAGACAACAAAAGTAACCCTAAGTGCACTTGTTGGTCATTCGGATATGTCTCAAGTAAAAGTGTAAAACATAAACTTAAAAGTACAGTATCGAAATACAATAGAGTAACCCACGTCAACATTTCACCGATTTCGTGCAAACCATGAATTACCCAGAACGAAAAGAGGAAAAATAAAATATATATGTAACTGATGAAATACACATCTTATGTACAGGTCTATCACCGTTTAGCTAAGGAACCAACTAGAAGGTGATAAGCTGACCAACACTAGCTTGTTGAGAGATCTGTCTCGCGGCAGCGACAAAGCAACACACAAACACTTGAGAGTTGAGAGTGAATAGGAGTTATTATCACTTTCGGCGGGACAAGAGAAGTTCAGAGAGGAAAATTTAACTTTTCCTTGCGACAGAATATTTTATATTTAACGTCATTAAGAACGGTTAATTGTAAAGCATCCGGTCCTAAAGGTATAGAAGTTTTAAGATCGGTTACATATTAAGCATATGCTCCTAAATGAATTCATTAAGATCGGTTACTTATTAAGCATCCGCTCCTAAAAGTCTCAATTTCTTTTAAATATAAGAATTTAGTGAAAGTCCGCATTTTCTTTGAAATTAAACTACAAGATAGTACATTGAAAATAAGGTTTTTTCCATTAATAAGCTTAGTTCATTTTGATTTTTACATTAATGGAGAATGTGCAAGTACAAAGGAAAAATAAGAACAACAAACTTACAAATAACAAAAACAACCTACAATGTGACTAAAAGTCCTAAAGCTAATTATCAGCTAATGTCTTGTCGATATCGGCTTCAGCGGCAGAAATTTCACGCCGGATATCAGCAATTTCATGTTGTATGCACATTAGTATCACTTCTTCAGGGTCAGGACCAGGAGGCTGGAGAAGGGGAGCGGGAACCTCTTCATCATCCGAAATAACAATGGGTCCAACAACTCGAGACTCCTCCGTCTGAACAGAACGCGTTTTCTTGGTCTAAGTATGACGTAGCCCAACGAGTTGTCTCAAGATCTTCCAACGAGCTTCAGGAGTAGTCCTGCGAGGGGTTATCTTGTATCTAACCATTGTCTAGCTTGGTTTAGGGCAGAGGGGAGCAGAGGGATACAGAAAATGGGAATGTGAGAATATGGGATTTGATTTGAACATAATATCAGTTGATTCAGTTCTGTATAAAATCTTTAGCAAATAAAGTTACGTATAAAAGAAATAGAATAATTATTTATTTTTTATTTTTTAAAAGACCTTTAGGACCGTACCCATATAAAATGCCGGTCCTAAAGGACTTTTAGGACTGGACATTTATTAAAACATCACTCCTAAAAGTCTAGCATATTTTTAAATTATTAAAAATGTACTTTTTAAAAGCCATTCAGCACCGGACTGTTATGAAATAGACGGTCCTAAAAGTCCTTCAATTTTTATGTTAATAATATGGCAACTTGTGAAAAACTTCACAAATGCTTATTATACAGCATTTGAGAAGGCCAAGTTAAGTCCTTCAATTTTTTCTATTTCATCACATGGCAGGACATATGCTTCACTGTCTCAGACATGAGAAAGTGAGAATATTGGATACAACTGGCAATAAATGATTAGTAATAATATTTAAGACCTAATTTTTAATTTTTAAAAATTAAAATCGGCCTATGGATTACTAATTTTTAATTTAAACCAATCAGAATTTAAGTTGAAATTTGTAATATCTTTAAAAGTGTCGTCGATACAAATTCCAATATTGGGCGTTGCATCTAAAATTTAATGCTTCAGTCAGATAAATCTCTTCGTATCCTAGAGTAGTTGTGTAAGTACTTGGATCCTTAATTAATCGATCTTAAAAATACATATAAGACCAGTTATCTTAGAATATGCGGTCTTAAAAGTTCCTTCGTTCCAAATTCCAAGAGGTGCAGTCGTGTCTATCTTTACACTCTATAATGATGATTGATAGTCTCTTCGGCTTCGAAAGACAATCCAACGATGGTGCTCCATCTATTTAAACCCCTCGTTACTTTAGTTTCTTCACATTATTCTCCACATCCTCATTTCTTCTACAATCTCCGATTCTATAATGGCCGCCCCACCTCCTCGTCCACCATCGGGTCCTTCTCCTCCTCCTCCGTCTCTCTTACCTGCGAGACCTCCCCTTCTGCCGCTGAATCCAACGTAGATTGTGGAGCATCTGCTGGCCCGCGTCCATCACATGGACCGACACATGGGCAGAATCTGTGGCCTCCTTCATACGATCAACAAGGTCAACCTGGTCCTCGACGAAAATGATGTCAAGGTCCCATCCTCTGAAGCTGACTCTATATGCTCCTCCTCCAGCAGTAAGACAGAGGATTAATTAGTTTTTTTTATTTTCTTGTATGTTTTTTTTTTTATTTTCTTGTTTGTTTTTTATGTTTTTATGTTTTTTTGTATGTATCTGGTTACTGCCCTTAGGGGCAGCATAAAAAATATATATATGATGATGGCCGCCACGGCCATTTTTTGTCAAACCTGATTGCGTACACTTGAGAAGTTCCAAAAATGGATTCGAAATTAACATAAGTTATATAATGACAAATAATTTGTAAAAAAAAAAAAATATAATAACGACATTAATTAAGAACATAAAAAACATGCAAATTAAAGTCATCGTGAGTCTTCGCTAATTGACTTTAAAATTAACCATGATATATTTGCTTAGTTGATTTGATTTGAACATTAGCATCATTTTTGTATAAAAGAAACAGAAAATTATATATTTTTATTTAAAAAAGACCTTTAAGACCGTAGACATATAAACAGCCGGTCCTAAAGATCTACGTATTGTTTAAAAGCCCTTCAGGACCGAACTGTTATGAAATAGACGGTCCTAAAAGTCTTTTGGTTTCGGATTTTAGTATTCTATTTTGTGGTGCGTGCAGGAGGCAACCTGTGAGAAACTCAACAAATGCTTGTTATACAGCATTTGAGAAGGCCAATTTCCTTCAATTTTTTCCATTTCACATGTCCTAAAAGTCTCCAATATTTTAGTTTAAATTTCTCAAAAGAAGAAGAATCCTACATAACGAATGAAATGGTGGGATAGACTTTTAGGACTGGTCATTTAATAACTATCCGCTCCTAAAGTCTCGCATATTTTAAAATTAAATTAACGTATTTCTAAAAAGCCCTTCAGGACCGAACTTTTATGAAATAGACGGTCCTAGAAGTCTCCAATATTTTAAAAAATTATACTAAGACTTTTAGGACCGGACTTATATGAAATAGACGGTCCTAAAAGTCTTTGAACTTTTTAATAAGCTCACCATTCTACAGCATCCTGTCCTAAAGGTTTAAGAACTAATTCCATGCAATACATTCAGCAACAAAAAAATAGAAAGCATCAATATAATTTGTTGGAAATGAATAAACAATTTTATTAATTATTGATTATTAAATTATACAATTGTTCAATTATTATTTACAGAAGATTAGATGTAATATAGGTCTACAGCACATGCATATTTACAAATTAGTCCTGGGGGGCATTTGCGATTTCCTGAATGACAAATTCGCAAATGACTTGCCGTATGCACTCAGTATCACCATCAGGAAAGGGGTCAGCACAATCAAACGTCTGTAACATCAAAGACAGAAATATATATTAGACTACCTTAATTCCTTTCATCAAAGGGGTCAGCACGCCAAACGTATGTACGTATAATATCATATACATTTACCTTTTCAGTGATAGACAGAATTCTTCGCGTGATAATATCATACATGTGTCGCATGACGTAAAGCCCACATAAGTTGGAAGCATGTGGTTGGCGACGTGTCTAAAATCAAACAAGAAATATATATATAAGAGCGCATACATAGTGACAGTTCACAAGGAAAAGTTCACAAGGCAGTGTCCATGCATACTAACTTGTGGTTTGATCCATATAGTATCTTTGACCTGATACCCAGCCTTTCTCTTGGCCTTCTTTTGGTATTCCGACATGGCTCTATTATTGAAATCAAAAATTTCAATTATCAATATTGGTAACTGAAAATTCACAGAAGAGATTTCAGACAAAAATCAGTGACAAAATGACATGCGCTACTTACTTATCAACCATCTGCTTTAACGTAGCCACTGGTTCGTGATGAAGGGAACATAGAAAGACTACTTTATTTTCCTCTGCGGAAAAGTGGACCAACTGCCAATGGTTAGAATGGTTGAATGGTGCAAGGTACCACCTTCTCATATTGTTAGACAACCTCTTAGATATGTATGATGTTCATTGAGCCACGGTTGCCACACTTAGGTACTGTGGGCACAAGAATCCAAAATCCTGTTCTCTGCCCTGTACTCCCATCTCACGACACATCAACCTACAATAATGACATGCATAAGTGAATTAGCTAGTATATATGTATATTTACATGTATAAACGACACCTCTTAAAATTATGTACGTACTCATAGAAGAAGATACTACTTACTTCATGAATAACAACACAATTGCATCAGTTAACTCCTTTTTAGGAAAGATAAGGGAGATTAAATCTTCATGGTCAACGAAGACCGGTAGCTTCTCTTTTAGGCCTACTTCAACATTTAGAGGCCACGATCTGGTTTCAAAAGTTTGATTGACTACCAGAAGTCCAATCTCATCCTTGGCAGTCAACTTAGGAGCGGGCAAAATATCACACGGGGCTGCATCTTCATCAGCAGGGGCTGGGGCTTGAGGAGGAGTACAAACACATACAACCTTCACTAGCCACGAGATGAAGCCTCCCAAGCAATCACTCACAAGTTTCATTTGATCGATTTGAAGAGGGATAGGTGCATCAGCGATGATCACCTCTTCAACTAACACCCTGACTTCATCATCAGTCATTTTTCTGTGGTGTACAGTTGATCCAAAGTTGTAGACATTCCCTCTTGCAACCAATCGTCTACCAGGATCCTCCACGTAGAGCTCACAATATTCCGCCGACTGTCCAACAATGAAGCTCCCTTTAGTGCTCTGCTGGATAGGTGGAGGTGAGTGTGGGAAGGGAAGAGTGCTCTCTCCATGAGAGCTGACAATCTTCATCATCTCCTCCTTCATCTTTTTCAGCTCGTCTTGAAACTTTGCACTTAATGAAGCTTCTCGCTCAGCTGCTTTCTTCTCTGCTCTAGCCTCTGCTTCCTCAATTGCTTTGGCCAGCGTGAGTTCTATCTCCTCCCGGGTAACCATTGCTTGTCTTTGGCGTTTGGATTTACCAAATTATTGCTTCAGGCCTACCCATCCTCCAATTCCCCTTACACGCCTCACGTGATCCGGTTTTCCAGTCGCAATGGTAAGGATATCTTTCCTCCCGTCTAACACAAATGATCCCTCTTGTTCTTGCATTTTGAGTTCTTCCTGTAAGATACAGATAACAAGAGCATAATTAGTAATGAAACATGTTTAGTAACTAAAAAGTAACAAATAACAAGAGCATAATAATTACTTACAATTCTCTCAGCAACTGCACGAGTTTGTTCACTAGAGTACGCCCCGCCTTTCTTTTTGCGAATATAGAGCCATAACTCCTCACGACGTATTGGAGATGGCGGCTGCGGATCATATATCTCAGAAGGATTGGCTTGAGCTTCATCTTCCAATCTCTTTCGCTTGGTGGCTATCAACTCTTTTTCAGCCTTTTCATATCCGCCACGAGAAGCCGTTTGTGGGCAATCATTCTTTCTCTCAATCTCTTGTGCTTACTGCCTTCTTATCTGTAAATCAGAAAAACAACTATTCATTATGAATTCTAGACCTCAATTCAAACACTAGTCAAATTTACTTCATCAAGTTTCAAGACTTTGTTAAGGAAGATGTAGAATTGTATGTATAATAAATAGGGAGAAACAGAGGAAAAGGAGTTGTAGAACTGCTGCCAACTCAGTCAATTCATTCATTTATCATAACTGGTTCAAACTCAGTCAAGTTTCAATAACAGCATGCACATATACCATTACACAGTTAACATACTAACTAACTAACAGCAATGTCTACGTGACCTAGTTACTATAACAAAATACCTTCCTAAGCAAGCAACCTGACTAACGGCCTCATAAATGAACACAATAACATTCACATATCCACACAGGTTAATAAGTATACAAGAAGGGACAAAAAAATTAAATATAGACTCACCAAAGCTTCTTCAGTAGTCCGCATCTGAACAAATTGTTGCCATGTTGCTTCATCAAGAAAGGCATACTTGGTGCAAGGATTAGGGGGAGGCTGACCAACCGGAACCTCGGCAAAAATATAGTTGTTCGCTAACTGGGTCTTAAACTTCCTCCAGCGATTAGCACAATACGACAATGTCTTGATTTTCAACTTCTTATCGTCAGGAACATTGTACGTAAGCGTAATAGAGTCCCAGATAACATCCTTCACCTTCTTTTTGTCAACATTTTTCCACTCGTCGACCAAAATGCTTGCCTTGCTGCATGCTTGTAAGCCGACATAACTATTGTATTTGCTTTTATTAGGGCCGCAGGGAGTCAAATTTCCATCAAACTGTATATCGAGCCTTTTATTGGCACTCCGCCCTAGGGCAAGTTCTTTCAATCGGGTGGGGCCTCTTCTACCACAACGGCTTGCAAGGCGGTTACGAGGAGGCTCACTCTGAGAAGGAGATGGTTCGTTCTGACTAACACCAGTCACATCATCAACTGGTATTTCAGAAACATAACTACACTCGTTTCCTCCATTCATTTTCGAAACAAGAAAAGAGGTTGAGAGAGGTGGTGCAAGAAAGGAATGCCAGAGCAAATGAGGGAGTAACAGAGGATGGTGGCGGTATGCAAGGAAGAGAAGTAATGCAACAGGAAGAGGTGTTTGAGTGTTTCGCAACAAGAACAGGGGTTTCAGTGTTCCGACAGAAAGATGTAGGACACAAGTTAAGGTTTCGCGCGAGAAATATAGTGGGTATTTTTAAGACCAGTGAAACATAAAACGACGGTCTTAAAGGTTACAGTGGGAATTTTTAAGACCGGACAAACTCAAAACGACGATCTTAAAGGTTAACATTTCAAAACGTCCTTTTATTAAGTCCGGTCTTAAAAGTAATAAACTATTAGTTTAATTTTTTCATTATTTAGTACTGGGTAGAAGTCACGTCCGCTCTTAAAAATATTAACTTTAAGAACGTCATTTACATATGTCCGGTCTTAAAAATTTTTTTACCATTTTTATATATCTTTCCTTATTATTTTGCATCGCAAAAAATATAAGTCTGGTTGTACAGGATTTCTCAATAATTTCATATTATTTATAATTATTTTTAATGACAGTTTTTAAGAGCGGTTATTTATATATGTCCGGTCTTAAAAGTTTTTTACCATTTTTATATATATTTCCTTATTATTTTGCACCGCAAAAAATATAAGTCTGGTTATACGGGATTTCTTAATAATTTCATAATATTTATAATTATTTTTAATGAATGTTTTAAGAGCGGTCATTTATAAATGTGCGGTCTTAAAAGTTTTATACAATTATTTTTAAAAATTTCCATATTATTTTTAACCGCATAAAATATAAGTCGGGATGTCCATGACTTCTCTTTAAAGTAATTCACATTTCATTTTTTTTTTAAATGTTTTAAGAGCGGTTGGTTTTACCAGCGGTCTGAATAATATATCTAAGACCTAACGAAAAAGATACGGTCCAAGTTGATCTTTGATATTTACAAAATTGCTATCGGTCATATATTTAAGACCGGAGATTTATTCATCCGCTCTCACTAAGGTGGTCTTAAAAATTGATGCGGTGAAAGAAGTTCTTTATATTTACAAAATTGCCACCAGTCATTTCTTTAAGAGCGGTGCGTCGATTCTCCGCTCTAAATGAGGCGGTCCTAAAACACTTTTTTACACTAGTGGTAGGTAGATATATGTGTGTATCTCGGGGGGAATATGTGTGTTTTGGGGTAGATATATGTGTATGTACATCACATAAATACATATGTGCGCGCGCGCGCACACATATATGTATATATAGCAATACCATCATTTCAATTAGAAAATATGAAAAGGAAGATTATAGGTCAATGAGGTATGTTAATGTCATTGAAAATTTATATAAGAGCATTTTAGGAAAATGAGTAAAATTAACCAATTTAACTCTCCTCCTTAATTTCCCCAAAATCAGTTAAATATGTCTTATAATTAGGACCGGAGGGAGTATTGATTTCCTAAGAACATAGTCTAAAAAATATGTCAAAATGAATGATTCTATAAAACTTATTTCATGATATTCTCACGTAACACTTATTGAACCGTTCCACCACAGGCTCTAGTGAATGCGACTGCAGTGGGGCACCGCTCTAATGAATCATGGGCTTCGAGAATTAAGGTCGAGAGTTGAGGAACACACTTGGCTTGCCGACTTACACAAAGAGCCAAACAAAGCACTTGGTTGGCTACGCGCTTGCTTCACAAATGGACAAAGATAAAGAAGCTTCGAGCGGTCAATAGAAAGATCCGAGTCATTTTTACAGGCATTGGACGAGTAGTGTATCAAATATTGAGAAACAAGTGAACTCCTTGATTGAAAAATATGAAGTAAGGAAAAAGAAGTTCCCGCAACCTTGGAAAAGACCACGTCTTAAAAAGAAAATCATCAAAGAGGCACTGAAGGAAGTAATCAAACTTCTTGAAAAATGTCCAGAGAAGATTCTGGTTGATTATGATGGGCAGAGTGGGTCATAGAGGAGGCTGATGTTAAATCAATTGTGGGGTATCCGACTCTTTAGAATGCCTTTCAAGACATTCAGGCTTGACTATAAAGTGATGGAGTAAAATGCGTGGCACTCCATGGAAAAATAGGAGTGAGGAAAACGACAATAATGAAACACAAAAATAACCCCCACTTCTATGATAGTTCTAACAAAAAGGAGTTTGATATAGTGATTTTCATCAAAGTGGCAGCTGATGAGTAGATTGATGAGCATACTGAATTCCTTCACATTCTGTAGAAAATTGCAGATCATCGAATAAAGGAGGGTAGAGAAGGTGATGAATCTGAAGTTGTAGGAAGAATACGGAGAGTGCTTAAGGACAAGATATATTTGTTGAACTTAGATGCCATAAGGCACAAACCCAATGGGATTTGGGAGAAGTTGGATATTTCAAAAGATATAAAAGACAGTAAGGCGGTAATAACCACTCATTATCTTCTTGCTTTAAGGACGAAATGTGTTGACAGGACCGTCGAGATCGAATTGTTAAACCTTGAAGAAGCATGGGAAGTGTTTCGAGCCATTGTTAGTGACAATCTTGTATTACCAGACGACATGCCAAACACTCGATCAACTGGTATGTAAGAGGTTCTGCTGTCGTCTTCCCCTCCTAATATATCATATTGCAAGTTCTTTTGAACTGGAGGCTCCCCTGATTGGCATAAAGCTTTGAATGAATTGAAGCCTTGGCCTAAAGTTGGAGTTGAGGGTTTTGCACGGTTATACCAACACTTGAAAATTTTTTAAGATATGTTGGGTTCGAGTAAATAAAAATGCTTCTTCTATGGTTCACTATATCCCACAAACATATACACATATTACTTAGTAGAGTGTTGTATAGTCCAGGGCTTTCTTAGTGATGTTGAATTGTAGATACAGCTGTCAGCAATATATTGCGCACCCGAGTTACCTACACAATATTGAGACACCTTATTAATGTCTCATTCTTGCAGCAAGGGGAATAGATGAGGTATGTTAAAATGAATTATTTTTATTCGCAACTTGCTTCATAAATATCGTCGGAAGATTTAAATTTAGCGGGTAAGTAGGACTTATGTCGTTGATAATGAAAAACATGAGGAAGAGCATCCCATTCGACAAGATTCTAGGCAGCATGCTTAATGGTTTTCAAGGCTTGACGGTAAAAGCGATGATCTACCAAAAAAACCAAAATTGTGGGAGTCTTGAGGCACTATTGCTACAAAGGAATATGAAGTTGGTTGAATTCCCACCAAACTGTTTTGAAAGCATGGACAATCTTCTTGTTTTAAACTTATACCATGCTAAAATAAGCATGTTTTCATCTTTGAAAGGATTAATTAACCTCAAGGAATTCTATGTAAATAGAACTTTTTAAATATTTTTTGGCCCCTCGAGACCTTAAAGAAATTTTCCCTATATTTTTTACAATGAATGTCAAAAGTTGGCTTCTTTAACATACTACTAGACAATTGTTGAAAATTTACAATAAGTATATATTTTATAATTAAATTTGACTAAATTTCTTAATATTTTATATTTATTTATTATCTTTTATATATTTTTCTATCTTTAATTAATCATAGGATAAAATAATATTCTACTCATATCTTAACTTATTTTACAGGAGATATTATAATATCTAAGTGATAGTAAAATATCAATATTATTATAAAACTAAAGGAATTCTAGAGAGAAGTCAGAGGAAATTCTAGAGAGATGAAATGGATTCTCATTCAAGTACAATGAATAGTTACAGGAGACCTCTATTTATAGAAGGATGCAAATAGTAGATTACTATGCGTATATACCATGTCATCCTGTATTTGGAGATTATGGGTCAATGGACATCCACATAATAAGAATATTCATAACACTCCCCCTTGGATGTCCATTTATGAATGTGCCTCGTTAAAAACTTTAACTAGGAAAAACCCAGTGGGATAAAAACCTAGCCAAAGAAAAGAGTACATCATCCATTAATACACTATCCAGTGCTGCCTCATTAAAAACCTTTCTAGGAAAAACCCAGTGGGATAAAAACCCAGATAAGGGAAAAAGAGTACAGCGTGTATCGTCTCCCCCTCTTGATTACATCAGTGTTACTCCCCCTGATGACTATATTGCTTCAATGTCTTTCTGAGCATATTATACTTTCTGTCATCAAATATTCTGTTAGAAACACCCAATCTGATTGTTCATTATATACCTGCAAGATCTAAATCTGTCAAGTAAAGTCATAATAATCTTTTCATAAATATATATGTGCATATAGAAATTCAATAAATGTTTATTCAGATAATGATGCTATATGCACTATCATCTTGAGTCCTTTTGGGACATATGTGTTTTTGGCGCCTTATGTGCTTCTAGCACATACAAATATATTGTGGCTCATGATCCTCATTATCATTCATTGTAGCATATGCTATCATAGATATTATTAACGTCGACTTCATTTTCAATCCCATTGGATTTCATTCATAATTTATTGAGATCTCATAATGTAAATACCTGGGTCTCTTCTTGGACCACAATACACTTTACTTGTAATATCTCTTCTAGAGATAACATATCTTCAGGAGATGGCTCTTCTAGAGCTTTTCTTAATTATCCTCAACATGATCATCTATATTCTTATAGCTCCTTTTCTCTTTTGAGGATTTTTATCTTTAAAATCAATGGACTTGCAACACTTCTGGTGTGCTTTATAACAATTCATATAGGAGCATTTGCAGTTGGCACATGTGACTTTGTCACTTTCTTTAGGTCAGTAAATGCTTCTGGCATTCGATTAACTAAACTCTGAAATTGAATTATCATTTTGAACTTTTAGTGCACAATTCCTTGTACGATGATCAATATGAGCCAATGATAATTCATTCTAGTAAATCTTTACCCAATCTGCTTATTTTTCTCCCCCTCATCAAATCATCAATTTTCTTTGTATATCCATCTATGTGCATTGTAATAGATTAATAATCATTACACATTTAAAACATTTCAAGATGGAATTAATCTGGCTCCTGACCAAAAGCCAATTATACGAGGAGAATTCTGTTGGCTTATATAATTGCTGCAAATATACACAACATATAAATTTTGTTCTCATAATCATTGATCTATCCATTCATGGATACTTTAATACATTATTTCTGGATTATTCAATCTGGAAATTGCGCGCATAATATATTGCAAACATCTGGTTGCAATCATCACTGCAAACTTTGCAGATCAATAATTTCATATGTACTCTTTCAATTTAATATATTTCCAGAGATCCATTTCCAATAATATTTTCATAATCATATCTATTTGAGAACAAGCAGCACATAATATGACTCGGATGATCAAACAAGTCATGCCAACATTTCATATGATTTATCATCAAATCTAATATTCATTTTGGGGGAATCAACATAGAAACATTCACAAAGAATTATCACATAAATATTCACACTTGATATATATCATTATCATTCTCCCCCTCAAGTGTGAGACCTTAAAAATTAATTTATGGAATTTCCATACAATATTCCATGATAATAGCATATATGATATCTATTTCATTAAAATTCCACAGATTTCTAAATGCATTATCAATGCATAATTTTGTTACTTCTGGTAACAAAATTTCCATTTTCCAGAATCAACAAACAAATATATATTAAATACAAAATCATCAGGTGTATAATTGCAGATTCACGAGCGCAATACTGTGTAATCACAGGCGCATCACTGTGGAATCACAGGCGCGACAACTCAGATTGTCGTATACATATAAAGTCAAAAAGATTCCAGGCTCGTGCTTTATAGGGAGCAAATCTGTAGAGATTTAACAGGACTACGCAAATCTGCAGAGATTCAATAGGATTTAATTCAACTATAAATAGAGGAAGGCAAACGAACATGCCTCACAAACACTCAAGCATCTGATAATATCAACTACCAGATACTCACACATATTTCTCTAAATTCTATTGCCATGGCAGGACCAAGCAGTTTTATCCCAGTTTCTGATACATCCGAAACAGCATTACTTGATGCTTTGTTGTATGATGATCAGCATAACATGTCATTTACTTCTTTGTTATCTCCTAATCCCTTTGAAATGTTTATTCCTCCTTCTACTATTCCTCCTTCTGCTTCAAATGTACCTACTTCTCCCCCTAGAACAAGTGTTCTTCCTCAATCTACAAGGATTGAAGGTACAACTGAAGCAGGTTCATCAAGGAGGCCTGTTAAGAGGTGTAGAACTATGGCAGAACTAATGGAGTCTACCAATCCAGTTCAGCCAATAGTGTCGGCAGTTAATCAACCAGCATTCACTAGCCAGCAAACTATCATCAGTTTGCCAGCAACAACCAGCCCGACAACAACAATCAGCCAACCAACAACCACTAGCCAGCCAGCAACAATTAGCCAGCCAACAGCTACAAGCCAATTAGCAACTACTAGCTTATTGGAATGTAGTTGCTGTCATGTTTTACGGGAAATTATTCATACCAACGGACTTCAGTACCATAAACTTGAAGTTCACGGAAGAAGAACAGGTATGATTACCCATGCTGTTTTATTTGAAAAAGTACAGGATAAATCTTATAATACTGACAGGCTTCCAATGTTTGATTTCACAAAGAAAAATTTTGAAGAAATCAAACAATTTCTGACACAGTATTGTATAGATTTACAAGCATCAGGATATATCTTGATGCGTGATCCTGTATTAGCCTATCATGAGGTTCTCTGTGTTGGTTCGGAATGGGCTATAAATCCAAATGACCTCCATGGAAGTTCATTTCAAACCAATATTGAACACTCATTAGGCAAAGGAAAACAACCTGCAGTAAGTATACCCTATGATACTTCATCCCTTAACCAGGGTGAATTATATAGGTTATCTATGGAGCAAAGAGAAAGAATAAAGAAAACAACGCTCCATGATTTAAGAAATTATTTTCACTTAACCCTTGATGAAGCGAGTAAACAATTAAATATGTCTACTCACACCATACAAAAAATCTATCAAAAAGGAGGGTTAACTGAGTGGCCACACAAGAAGCTCAAGAAACTTATGACGCAAATCTCGATATTACGAAGAGCTTTGCCTCATCTGGATCCCATCTCAAGAAAAGCAAAAGAAGAAGACATTAAATATCTTCAGAATGAGATGATTAAGGTTTGTAATGATGTTGAGCCACTCGCTATTAAACTTTGTTGAAATAATATTTCCTTTTGTTTAATTATTTTGTTTATGAATATTCCTCTCCCGTATTCACAAAAATTGTTATAATCATAGAAATCACAAAACAACCATAATAATATATTTGCTTCATTCACTTCTGGGAATGAAGTTGGATAAAAATTCATGATCCATAACTCACTTATTTGTTTGATCATGGAAAGAAATTAATCCATAATATTTCTTGACTTTACCACAATATTTCTACTACAATAGCAAATTGAATATATTTATTTATAATATCAATCATGATCATACAATCCCTTGTCTCATAATTTAAGGGAATATTTAATGCCAAATATATAATTTTGAGACCTTTATACAACTGATGGTATACAAAATTTATGGATCAAATATTGTTTCATAATTTGTCACTTGTTATCAGGCTAACTTGCCTCTTGGCTTCAGGCTATCTTGCCTCTGAAATTAAGGCTATCTTGCCTCTTGGTCTCAAGCCAATTTATGCCTCATCTCTCTATGGCATTTTGATCTCATAATATATATGGCCTTTTAACAGTTTATCTTCAGGATAAATAAAATATAAACATAATAAAATAAATAGATGGAACCCACTAATATGTATATATTAGTGTCGTTGCCATAAATAATAAAAGGGAAGGGGGATTTATATAAAGCAGTAAATAAATAAATAAAAATAAAATAAATGACTGGAAATAAACGTGCTAAATAAATAAAAAGAAGATGAAATAGGAATGGGAGTAAACTCACAGCGAGACCTATCTCATTCAAAGGTAAGAAAGAAGATGCATATGCAAATGTAAATATATAAAGCAATTAATAAATAAATAAAATAAAATAAATGACTGGAAATAAACATGCTAAATAAATAAAAAGAAGATGAGATAGGAATGGTAGTAAACTCACAGCGAGACCTATCTCATCCAAAAATAAGAAAGAGGATGCATATGCAAATGTAAATATATATATAATATATAGAAGGCAGTAAATAAAATTTAAATAAATGGAGTCCACTATATCAGTGTTACCACCATGAAAAATAAAGCAGTAAATAATAAAATAAATGGTGCCCACTATACTAGTGTTGCTACCATGAAAAAATAAATAAAGCAGTAAAGAATTAAAATAAAATAAATGGGGCCCACAAAGTGTCACCACCATAAAAGATAAATAAATGCTGAATAAAATAAATAAATTGAGCCCACTAATAGATATTAGTGTGCCTCCATGAAGAATAAATAAATGCATAATAAAATAAATAAATGGAGCTCACTATTAAAAAGTGTTGCCGCCATAAAAGATAAATAAATATTAGTAGCAATAAAATTAAATGTTAGTGGCATAAAAATAAATGCATAAAAGTAAATGTTAGTTACATAAAAATAAATGTTAGTAAAGTTAGTAACAATAATAAAATATCAAATTAAAACAGTTTAAAAGAAATAATCCGATAACACGCTCATACGTACGACCCTTTGGGGAAATGGCAGAATGATCCTTCGATAACAGTTTTTTTTTTAGACCACTGTTTTGTCGGCAAAAACAGTGTTTTTATTTTTCAAATATTATAATATATTATAAAATAAAAACCTTGAGCCCCACTAAGAAAAATTTTCAACGTATGTCATACCTGCTCCATTCAAAAGAATAATGGAA
The DNA here is from genome assembly GCA_037074495.1 of Acacia confusa. Taxonomy (NCBI): domain Eukaryota; kingdom Viridiplantae; phylum Streptophyta; class Magnoliopsida; order Fabales; family Fabaceae; genus Acacia; species Acacia confusa. The sequence continues at coordinate 4,098,129 of CM073504.1, read as the reverse complement.
GAATCTGACATTTTCTCCAGCTTGATAATAATGGAATGGCAATTGGCTATCGGGCCCACAAGAATTGATCAATGAATGAAAACCAAAAAGAAAGAAGAAAAGAAGCATGCACGTGAACTTGCTTGAACAATTAGGCTAATTAGGGGGAGAATGAATTCTGATATGTTTTGCGTGGTTGACCTTCTGATCTCCTTGCTTCAGTTGGATAAGCTTTAATAATGGATTTGGACTATATTTTGAGTATGGGCTGAGGAAGATGGAAGATGAAGATTAAATGGTTTGCATGAGGTTGGGCTGAAATATGAGATGGTGATTGTCTTGCTCTTGCTTATGCTTCTGCATGTTACTTCGCCAGGAAAGAAGCAATTGTGCCGGGTGAGAAAAATTAGACAAAAAGAAGATGAAGACAGAGAAACTGAAGAAGAATAAACCGCAGAAGAAGGAATAACACAAGCTCAGTTAGAGACTCGTGCTGATAACGTATTATAAAACTAAAAGAATTCTAGAGAGAAGTCAGAGGAAATTCTAGAGAGATGAAATGGATTCTCATTCAAGTGTAATGAATAGTTACAGGAGACCTCTATTTATAGAAGGATGCAAATAGTAGATTACTATGCGTATATACCATGTCATCCTGTATTTGGAGATTATAGGTCAATGGACATCCACATAATAAGAATATTCATAACAAATATTATATGATAATTGATAAAAGAAGATTTATTGTGATAGATAATGTGATAGAGAGCATTAGGCAAATCGCCTTCATAGTTCAATTCTTTGAAAAAAAACCGTAACCTTCGTAGTTCAACCTAACCTTCGGCCGCTCCTCTCACCTTCGTTCAACCGAACCTTCGTCCGACACCGTCCTCTCCTCTCCTCCCTCTATCCTCTCTTAGTCGTCCGTCGGACCGTCATAAATCTCCTCTTTCTTCGAGAGTCACCGTCCTCTCCTCTCTCTGTCGGCCGTCCTTTCTCCGACTCATCGAGTCACGACTTGAATTCTCTTACTTGGAGGGGAATCAGCCGGAGATCTCCAGCTCTGGTAAGTATTTGCTTCTTGTCAGCAGATCGCCATCCTTCGATTTGTTTAAGTTTCTTCTGGTTATTTCTTCCTGTGCATCTTAAACTTTCAGTTTGCTTACTGATAAGTTATTTTCTTCTTTTTTTCAAATTCCAGAAATTATTTTGAACGTTCGCTTGTGGTTCTCTAATTGATTGTGCACGCATCAATATAAGTAGGACTGTTGTTTGCACTAAACAATCTTCATAGCTTGGTAGTTCACATCATTTCTGCGCCTAAGCTAAAATGTCATATGCAACAGCTTATGTGGATTTTTTCAGTTATATTCATGAGCCTGGACTAATGCTTCAATGATGATATGTTCTGAACTTCCAATTATATCGTTCCAATTTCTGAAACTTCTTACTCTGTGTGGAGGTGAAGGGACAACTGAGGCTCTTTTGCCAGAATTCTTATTCTTTATTTATTCATCTGCATATGTTTAAGAATCTCTTTTTCACTTTTCCCCCTCCTCGGGCTGAAAAGAAACATATAGATGAAGGGGATCTGTTTAATTCGTAGTATACTTTTTTTTTGGGTACATCATCTAGTTTCTAATATTGGGTGTGTATTTGTTACCACAACTCCTGTATTTTGGAAGAACTATTGTTCTTTGTAGAACAGGATCACTTCTGATTGATGCTAGGGAGAGGGGCTCAAGTGCCATCATCAATATTCATGTCCATGCTTGAGAACTTGATCCATTGTTGTGTTGTGATGTTGAGCTGATATACCATTAACTAATTCAACTAGTGTGGTCAAATTTTGTGTTTTACCAGATTTTGGGTTCCTCCTTGAGCAACTTCCTCCTCTTGTCCTCTGCAGTATCCACTAAGTGTTTCTCTTCTGGTGTCATTTTAATGAGACAATGCCACAGAAAACAGCTCTATCTGCATTAAGTCTTCTATCTCATCCTTTAGGCCTCTGCAATATTCTCTGTCTTGGCTGACACCAACACACCACAATATTATTATCTGCAACATGTTTTTCTCTTGATGCGCTAATTGTTTGGATTTTTTACAAAATCTTTGTTTTCCTACATTCACCAATACCTTGACAAGGGAGACTGTTAAATAAGTTTAGTAGTCGAACTGAGGATTAGAGGACTTGTAGTTTCTTAAGTTGATTTTTCCTTCTAGCCTGTGTTGAACTGACTGCCAAAGTCATTTGATATTCCTCTTATGGTCAATAGGCTTCCTTTCTTCTTCTTCCTTGATCAATGGTTTGCTTATAATTGTGATGCAATACTTTTTTTGTAAGTTTAGAATTGATTTCAAGTTCCTTCTTCGCTAGGGTGATTTTCAATTTTCTTGGCTTTAATGCTAAACTCATAGTACTGATGATTGTTCCCATGTCCAGATTTCTAACTATGTACAATCTTTCATTGAAATGTTAAATGTAACTATCCCAACTTTTGTCATACAATTAGGCCTTATTTTTATGTCTTACAATGATTAACTATCTCGTTAAGGTCTTAAATAACTAATGAGGATCCAACTAACTAATGATTTTATATATGTCCACCGTATTTCATGTAATATCCAAACTTCTATTTGTATATACTAGTATTTGCAGATCACTAGTATTTATTAGAGCTAGTTTGGGTATGCATGCTTCGTCTGCCATATATCTCACGATTTAATTTCTTTCTATTGAATATAAAAAGTTTTCTGAATAAATCAGATTGGTGTGTATATGGATGAGTTATGGTCCATCAATGTTTTAATTTTCTTCTTCTTCCTTGTAATAAAGAAAAAAAATTAGCTTGTTCCCTCATTAATATAGGACCACTTTAGGAGTAAGATCAACTCCTTGAATAGGTCCTATATTAGCAAGGGAGGGAGCAATTTACAATATATCAAAATGAGTTAATTTGGATGGTAAAATTGAATTAGAAAACGCCTCAAGTCTGACCCAGCCTATTTAATATTTGAACAAGTTTTCTATCCTGAGTTCAAATTCAGTGTCACTTATGTATGAAGCATATTGACCAGGTCTAGCTTGTGATTCATTTGGAGAGGTCAGATCTTGAGGCTTCGAGATTAAGATGTGCTCAAGCATATACAGGTTAGACTACACAGACCATCTATACCATGATAAGTCTAATTAAGTCTAGTAACAAATTATAATATAAATTTATTATTTTATTTGATATAATGATTATGATTAATTATCTCATACCAGCATTTTCTTAGTGAAGCAAATATTAACCAAAAGCTTTTAGTAATATTGTTTTACTAGAAGAAACTAGCAAGGTGAATTCAAAGAGGCAACTTGCTTCAAAGAAAAAAACAAGACAAAAAAAGTGTGCTTATTGTCTGAAGTGCATGAATCACTTTTAAGAAAACAAAATAGTAATAACACCTCCTAGTTAAGATTTTTGTTTTTTAATGAATAAAAGTGAAACGAAATTTGTTATGAACAGTTGGGTGATGAAAGTAAACAAAAATGCTTCCTTTATGCTTCTCTATATCCTGCAAACAGCAACATATACACGGATCACTTAGTGGAGTGTTGTATAGTTCAGGGTTTTCTTGGTGATGTTGATTCAAATATTAAATACAGTGAAATGCGCAGCAAAGCTAAAGATGTAATAAGGCACTTGGTTAATGTCGCATTCTTGGAAGCTGGGGAACAAATGAGGAATGTTAAAATGAATGATCTCTATAGGCAATTTGCCTTATATATATCATCCAGAGATCCAAATTCACCTTTAGTAATGACTACCATATAATTTCAACCATCCACAATTTAGAAGAATTGAACCTTGCTGTTGGAAGGCAATTCCAATAGTAATGGAGTAATGATGTTAAAGATCATAGTGAACAAATTGTTGCTCAAAAAAATCTATGGAACATGGAGAACCAACTCTAGGAGGAAGAAACGATGTTTCCGATTTTGTCCACCACACTCATCTGTAGCTCATCTCTTCATTCATTACTCTGTATTTGATCATCGTTTATGATCAAACTACACTTTTCTTTATTTGTTTTTGTAGCAATTTCCATATTTCTTCTATTAATCTCTACGTTGTCGGTACCATCTCTAAAGTAAAATTCCTGCTTGCAAATTATTGCACTGAGTACATCATTTTTAAGTAGTAGTAGTCGTCGTGATCATCTACCCCAGATTGAGTGCAAGTGTGATGACCACGGTAGGTGATATGATAAAAATTATTCTTTTATTTTAAAGAAACTTAATTCAGCTTTTGGAATAGTCTTATTAGTAGTTAAGGGCCGAGGCACTGGGGGTGTCCCTCTCAGTAGTAACCCCATCTGCGCCTCATTTTTAAAGAACTTCCTAAATGCTTTTTTGTGCTTCTTGATATATATATATATATATATATATATATAACGAGTAACATTTTAATATTTTATGGATAAAAAACAGTGTTATGTTCATTTATTATTATTTTTTCAAAGATTCAGTACTGTAAATTGAAAATAAAAATGCATCATTTTTTTAATAATCTATAAAAAATTGAAAACAACACATTTTTTTTAAAATAAAATATTAAAATGTTACTCGTTTGATTTATAATCTAATAATAAAACAGCAATAAAAACCTTTTGGAAAGTACCCAAAAATGATGTGCACCTGGGGCAGCAGCTGACACCCCAGCCGGCCAGCCCATTGGGAAGCCTTCTTATTTATCTTCATCAAAATTTCGAAGAATGGTATGATCAATTATGGATTATTTCTCACGGACATTATGTTAGGTTTGGTATGACCATTGGCATTAAGTAATATTTTGTTGGATTAATTTTGGTCCCACAAAAATATGTGGATTTGGAGACCCATCCAGTAGTTAAAGCATAAAATTTTGAGTAAGACAAATAATAAAGATTAATTTTTAATTCAACTACGGCCTATGCATTTTTTCCTTTTGATTTGGCTGGAGTAATGACAAACAATTAATTAATACTCCTAAAGCATAAGTTGTACTATACGTATTAAGAAACTACAGTAAAGCTGGTGCTCTGAAATTCATCAGATTCAATATACTTCTCGCTAAATATAAGATAAAATTGATTTTTTTAAAGAAATTAAAAAAGTAAATTAAATTATTTTAGAGTATTTTTATTTTTATTTTTTCTGAAAACTAATTACTTTAACTAATAAATTAATATAAATATAAAATAATATAACAAATAATATGATTAAATAATTTATTTAGTTTCTTTATTCTCTCAGAAAAAAAAAATAAACTCTTTCCTTAGAGAGAGTATCTTCAAATTCAAAAACCACTGTGCGCGTGACTGGGCCCAAGTTTGGCAAGCTGGCAAGCTGCTAGGTAGTTTCTGGAGAGCAATAAATAATATCTCAAAAATTCAGTGCCGAACAAGCCATCCAAAATCCGATGGACCCACCCATAAGAGGCCTGTAATTGGCGGATTTGAACCCTCCGGCACACCTTCAAGCTCCCAGTACCCGGCCATTTCAATTTATTATGTGTAATTTTTTAATTTTTATTAACTAAATCCTAATATCCTATATTCCTCTTCCTTCATCATTCTTATATTCCTTTTTCTTTGCCATGCTTTCAATAAAAGTTCTAATACATATTATATCAATAAAAGTTCTAATATGGGTGTGTGACGTCTATCAACTGATAATACATTTTTCTTCTCCAACTTCTCAAGACAGTATAGAATGAATTGTTTTGCTCGATGTTCCATGTCTGTTTCAAAGTCCAACTTGTAGACAACATGCCCCTAAAAATAGTTACACTATATATTTTAAATAGATTATTACACTGCATATTTGAAGTTTACTTTTAAAATAAAAATATAGATTCGTGACACTTTGAAGATGATGGAGAAACTCTGGATAACTTTCTATGTCGTTAATTAAAGACATGGAGATGATAAAATTAAAATATGTAGAATTTGCTTCTTATGCCACTTTATGAACTGCTAGTATATTTTTATTATGGATGTCCAATTATTCTATCGTGGTTGCTTTAATTTTTTTTTTTTTGTTTTTTCCTGTATGAGTTCTTCACTGTATGTTCTAGATTGGTAATTAGTTAATGTTTTCACTTGGTTTTAATTATAATGCTGATTCTCATTGTCAACCATAAGCATTAAATGAAAAGGAACAAGTCTGAATTTTTTTTTCAAGGGTTCCTCAGTACCCACCTGTATGATCTGCCCATTTATATTATGACGTTTAGTACAGACTTAAATGGACTGAGGTATGGGTACAAACTAACTCATACTGTATATCAAAAAATGAGCGGGCTACAGGTTATGGGTTGCCCAATCTGTCTATCGTTCAGCCCTAAAAAAATGGTCATCCTCTAACTATAAGATTTCAAGAGGCATAAAAGAGGCCCTCGGGCTTAATATATTAGATAAACTAGGTTGGGGATTAAATCCCACACACTCATTTATAAACACAGTCCACTTGCTTTTTGAGGAGAATATACGCCTTGCTTTTTGTTGAATTCATTCCCAAACATTTCACACAAATTGAAGCGCAACATGTCTCTGATTCCTAAAATCAAGAAACAAAGAAGGAAATGGAGGTAATGAAGCAATGCAAAGTTTCAAGGAACTTGTAAACTGGCCGCGGCAAGTTGAGAAAAATAGCTTTTTGTGTAAACTAGCTGCAGCAAATCGACAAACTGGTCGTAGCCAGTCGTGAAAAGTGCAATTGTGTGTTTTAACTTTAGAGAAGAACCATATTTAACTTGAAGGGAAGGGTCGAAAATGAGACTCTCTACACTGTGAAACATTAGGGCACTTAAGGGAAGAGTTTGGGTTGAGAGATTTGGAGCATTTTAGAGGCTTGAGTATTCATCTCAAGAGGGATTTTGGGATTTTCACTTTAGTTTTTCCTCTTTTCTTCCCTTTTCCTCTTAGTTCTTTGATGTATTCAATATAGTTTTGTTTATAATCTCGTTGTATTCGAATATGAGTAGCTAAATATTTTATTCTAGGGTTTTTTTGACCCTTTGTATGGATTAACATTTGGATATTCCTCTTTTTTGGTATGTGTATGTGTGTGTTGATTTCAACCTTAACTTAATTTTAAGATCTCATATTTTAAAAATCTGGTCTTAAAAGTTCAACTTTCAAAACCTTATATTTTAAAAGTTTGGTCTAATTTTTTTTTTTTTAAAGATTAATTGGTTATGTAGCCGGTCTTAAAAGTAACAGACTTTTAAAACCATCTGTATGTATCGAAACGGATTCAAGAACTGGTCTAACAAATGTTTTTTTATCCAATCTAAAAAGTGTTTTTTTCCCCCTTCTTGTAGTAGTAGTAGTGAGGTCTTCAAAAACAGAAACAAATTATTTGAGAATCTAAAAAAGTATAAAAAAAAAAAAAATCAGGGTTAATTTTGAATACAAGTCCATGATTCCTAGGCCAATAACTGATTAAATTAGTGGACTACCATTTGATCGGGCTCACGTGTATGTGATCACATTCATACAAATTCTATGACAAAAAGGCAATGTGCCCATCTCCTTATTTGCTGCATTTATCACCTTTTGATGTTGAGGAAAACCTATATATGAAGAATTAAGAATGTTACCATAAAATGGCTAAAAACAGAAAAACAATCCAGAGAGGCACAATACAGTATTAACTCACATAATCAAGTACAAACAACAATTTCTGTCTGTTGACGATGTAGAACAATATAAAGGGCAATCCCATCACACACTTACATATCCATCGCCATTTAGAATGAAAGTCTAATTATTCAAGCTTTTAAAATAGGAATAATAAATCAACTCTCAAACACAAAGACCAAAGGAAACAGTAGTTCAAAGCACACAACACAACAATACAGCAGTTTCATGGCAAATCAGAGAAAGTGAAGTAACATCTCTTGTTGAATCCCCAGACGCAGGCATGAATCAGGCCTTAAATTTCCAACCAGGCAATCCTAAGAAGAAGAAAAACGAATTCAATAATTTGTCAAATGTATCATCACAATAACTTTATCACTTAAAGGTAATATATATATATATATATATATATATATATATATTAAACTTTGACAGCTTCAATACAAGTATAAACATTTGGTATATATGCAACTCCAAGATCTGGCAAAATTCTCCTAACTTTCACCAAACTCAAGGTTTGGTTTGTGGGTTGTATTAGACACTTTCTTGGTGTGATACTTGCAACAAAGTCAATTTGTTTTAAGTTATGATCTGTTATATTATTTAAGACAAAAATTGGACTTGTGAGTTTTTTTCCCTAAATAAAGTCACGAGTTTAAGAAGGTTACTAATAAATCTGAAAGAAGGATATTACTAAAAGTGAGAATCAACATGTTATGTTAACTTTTAAGATGAAAAAAATAACAATGTGAGCTCTTTAACATTCAAAAGGTTATCAAAACTTATTGATTTATTTAAAAAAATGATGTGAGGAATATAAAACTAAATATATTTTTATGGCCAAGATATATTTTAGAGCTCGCACAAAAATATATTACTGCAATACATGAGTTTGAGTTCAGCAAGAATCTTGTAATCAATAAAAATAAATTTTAGCGCCAAAGAGAGTGAATAGAATATCACCTGAATCTTTTTCTCTATTGAACAAATGTCAGCTCATTATGTAGTCAATTGAGTGAAGATGTCAAGGTCCTCATCAATTGGAGAAAAGATTTTATTGAAGTTATGAGAAGGATCTTCTTGTCCCCACTCTTCTTTACTCCATTTCAGTTCATTTTTCCACCAATCCATTTCTGCCCTTATCACCTTTAGCTTGTCGCTGGACAATTCAGCAGTGGAAAGACTTTGGAGTTTTGGACAGTAATAAAGTCCCACCTGCTCTAAATTTCTCCCAATAAACACTCCATTTGAAATGCTAGTTAGTTCAGGTACAAAGAGAAGTGATAACTTTCTCAATTTTGGGAGGAAAAAGCCTGTTGTTGGTTCGGAGGATGGACAACTTATGATGCAACTTACTCTGGGACAGTCTTCCACTATAAGCTCTTCTAAGTTGTCAAGACTCTGTAGAAAATGCATGGTGAATATGGTGGTTAACTCAGGGCAAGTGTGCAATGCTAACAACTTTAATTCACAAAAAATGAAATTGCCATGAATAGGTTTGTTAATGATGGTTCTCAGATTTTTCATGTAGAGTACGGTCAAGAACTGCATGCACAGAGATTCTTCATCCACATCTACAATGCTCTGCATTTCATTACATTCTGCCAGAATGCATAATTGTAGCTGCTTCAGATTCTTCAGCTCAAATTTGTTGAGATTGTCGATCTTCATGTGGCGGTCCAAGAAAAATGCCCTAGATTTAGAGAGAATGGTCTTCACTTTATCAGGAAAGTCTTGACCATTTACAAATTTCAAGCTACGGCTACTTTCTTTAAACATCGCCTCTATAGCAGGTGATACACGTGATATGATTCTTGGCTTGTGATGACCCACAATGAATCTAAAATTGGACAGACTTTTTTTCTCAATGGGAGCCCGGAACTCATCTCCTGGGATATACACATCCAATTCCTGCAGCTTTCCTAATGTACAGATTTGTACAAGAACCTTGTCAAAGTGATTGAGCCACCATTCATTATCTGAGTTAACATGAATCCTTAAAACTTTCAAATGGTCAAGTTGGGGTAGAATACCATAAGGAATCACATCAAACTTGGAATCATGATTGCTATCATTATAAAAAGAGAGAGATAAGCTTTCCAAATTGCGCAGCTCTTGGATCTCCCGAGGCAAATGTGTGATCAAAGTGCCCTCAAGATCAAGTGTCACGAGATTTTTAAGTTCTTTAATCTCTGGTGAAAGTTCCACAAAAAGTTCACAATCTTTTAGATACAATTCTTTAAGCTCCTGTAGATTGGAGATTGAGCTTGGAAGTTCATGTATGCTAGTACGTGACAAGTCGAGGACGGTGAGCAGAGGCACATCATTAAAAAATGAGGGTGGGATTTTCATCAAATTTAGATTGTTTCCCAATGACAAACTTCTTAGATCGGGGAAATTTAAGGATGATGGAAGGTCAGTAATAGGAGTGCCAGAAAGATCGCATTCCTCAAGATTTTGAATTCGAAGTTTCATAATGTGTTCACAGAATTTCTCAAACTGCTCAAATCGCCTTGGGGCTTTTAGTTTTAATGTAAAAGCAATCGGAATAGTCGCGGAGCTGGAAGAGAGAATGTCTTTCTTATCGAGGCCACTATGCTCCTGATATATAGAAGAAGAGAGAGGCAAGTAATTTGAATTGATCAACTCTTGGTTCTCGCTTTTCGGAAAAATTGAAGTGCCTGCAAGACTAATGGTCTGAAGATTCAGGAGTTTCCAGATTTCTTGTGGCAGTGTCTCCAATCGTTCACACCCAGACAACCTCAATTCTCTAAGATTCTTAAGTTTAGCAATATTTGGTGGCAATTCCAGCAATTGCGAACAGTGTTTTAAAGACAAAGTCTCAAGCTTTTGGAGGTCACAGATTTCTAGTGGCAGTGCCTCCAATCGCTCACACCCTGCCAACCTCAACTCTCTAAGATTCTCAAGTTTAGCAATCTGTGGTGGCAGTTCCAGCAACTGCGAACAGTGCTCCAAAGACAAAATTTCAATCTTCTGGAGTTTAAATATTGCTTCTGGGAGTGTTTCCAACATACAGTCTTGCAAATTCAATTCTGTACTATGAGGCAGGGTGTTTACATCATATAAATGTTGCATGTGAGTGTTGGATAAGTTTAAAACTTGAAGGTCTGAAATTGTTGATTCCAATGCTCCTTCACTCGAGTTCTCAGGCATTTCCTCCCCCAATGCGTGTACGATAATTTTAATATCCTCAGGCAATTGGATATTATGCCGACCCTGGTTGTCTTCAAATTGCAGTAAGAGAGAACGTTCTATGAAATTTTGTAAGATGCTTTTTGCTGCTTCTTTTGTGTCTACTAGTTGTTTAGAAAGCCAGAGATCAAACAATTTATCATCACTCGTCAGCTTCCAATCTAGGAATTTGAAGATCATTAAACACTTTAGAAGACGAAATTTTTTTGCTTCAGAATTTACATTTGCCCAAGTGATGTTGAAGACAAAGGCATTCACTATTGCGTCACGATCACGATAATGCAGGCTTTTCAATGCAAGTTCCCAGGTTTGAACATCTGTTACATCTTTCAATGAGTGGGCCATGAAAATAATGGCAAGAAGATGACCCCCACATTTCTCCACAATTTGCACTGCAATTTTTTGGATGGCAATAGATGAGTGTAGAAGCTCACTACCAACAATCTTGCCGAAGAGCTCCCATGGCAACGAATGATCCTCTGTCTTGATTGTCAGATCCACATTGATGGAAAAATAATCATTTTGCCATGCCGATGATAGTGTTGTTATAAACACCACCACATTTTTAGAATCTCTATTAATTGGTGAACTCGCCTTTTGGGGGTCTAATTTTTTGTCCCCATCCCCGTCCACCGCAAGCACTAAATGCCTTCTTGTAGAATGCTTCAGCTTTGTATCAGGATTTAAGAGCGCTTGCTCTCTTTGGGTCTGATCATCAATCTGATTAAGATCAATGATTTTGAGATCACCAAATCTGGCACGAATTTGAGAATCTGCTTGTATGTTCTCCACAACAGTTCGCTTTTCTGCATCATTTCTGGCTAAAAACTTTATGCTTTGAATCTTCTCAAGTGCTCTGCGACCATAGGGTATAGCATCTGAAGTCAAAGTTAGACTGAGTTGGCGGAGGGCAAGATGAGTAGCTAAGAGGATAATAGGTTGGGGCACTTGTTTGAGAGGTTTCTCCCTGCTGACCCTACCACCATTTATGATATCTGTTGCTATGTCCTGTGGTATAACGGCTTGTACGTATCTCAGTGGGCTTTCATCATAGAGAATATCTTTAAGCCCTCTCCTCAAACCAATCTGAGAGGCATCGTAGATCCATTGCTCCAGAAAGTCTTCATACCCAATTCTCATGGGGTAGCTCAATATGAGGTGTAAAAAGTCCCATGTACTCATCAACCTTAACAAATCTTGCCCCATATCCTGTTTAAGGGGAAAAAACAGGATTCTTTAAGGAAGATATCATCATCATCAACAACAACAATAAAAACATTTTAATAAATTAGAGTCTAAGTTGACCACTATTATATACTCCTATTAAAAATGAATCACGGATAATAATAGGTACATTAATATAACCATCACAAAAGATATCTATAACCATCACAAAAAGATGTGAGATATTATCGGCAGCAAGAGACGTTGTTTCTACCAGCCTGAATCTCTTTTCTGATTGAACTATGTCTAATTCTTCCATATGACACACTCAAAATCTAATATGCACAACATGATTTATTCACATGTTGATATATGTTTTCTCCTCTTTCAACTATATGGTTCTGAAGACGATTAGGGCAAATTTGCTGTTTTTTTAAACACTCAGGCAAAATAGCTCATCAAAAAACTGAAATCATTTAATTTGATGGTTTAATGACAATATATAAATATGTTTTTTAACATTAAGAACCAAACTAAAATTTTATATAAACTTTTAGCAAATAAATGAGGTCTATGTAATCTACCTTTTAATTATAGACAACTAGCTGTCTTAATCTTAGTGGAAGACATACGCTATAGCTACTCAAGCCAGGTTTTTTTTTTCCCACCTGAACTCAAGCAAAAGGTTCAAAGTTTAAATTCATGTGAACGTATAAACTTTTTTAAATCTTGAAAAGATCTACGCAAAACCACACGGGTTGCACTTGTAAAACTCTCGGATATAATTGTTGAAGAGACAAACATGTATATAATCATATGTAATATGTTATATAACTGCCGATGACAAAAGTAATTGGCCCGGTTCATCAATAGCGGCCGGTGAGATGATCAAAGGTTGAAATCTTGATCAATTTCCTTGTATTAGAGAAGAAACTAAATGTTTTGAGATTAAAATGAATAACAACAGCCTATTAGATTAACGACTAATTTAAATTTCATCATATATATATATATTGTATGTACGTACGATACGTATGTACGTACGTACCAGTATAATAATAGAAATCAACAACAAGGCCGTTGTCTTTTTGGAATAGTTACTCACCGGTTCGCCAATAGCGTCCGTGGACTTTGATGAACTCGTCCATTCTCGAAACACTTTCCACGCTTCACTAGGAGATAACGGTTTGAACTCGATGATTATCTTGTCAATATTTCTCCACCCATAAAAACCCCTATCCCAAAAATAACGCCTGTAATTGCAATTGGTTATTACCACCATACTACCTATCCTCACGTGATTTGAAATCTTTAAGTCATCCCAAATCCATTGGATTGTGCTTGATTGCGTTGGGCCGCCATCGAACATCAGCAAATATCGTTTGTTCTCGAGCACTTTCCCTACTCTTTCAGCAACTTCAAATTTATTCCCTTCTATATCGACCTTCATTCGTTCAGCAATTTTCTGCAGAATGTGAAGGTCTTCACCAGTCTCATCGGCCGTCACTTGGATGAAAATCACCACGTCAAACTCATTGTCAGGGTTATCATAGAAGAAGTTATTTGAGTGTTGCATTATTATTGTTTTCCACCTGCAATCTTCTCCCTCAAGAGCTACGCACTTTGTTCCATTATTTTTTTGTAGAGCATCTTGAAGGTCTTTTAAGGCATTCTGGAGAGTGGGAGACCCAGCAATTGATGGAACATCAATCTCCTTTATGACCCGCTCAGGTGGACATTCTTCAACAAGTTTGATTACATTACTAAGTGCCTTTTTGATCTTATTTACAATACGCCATCTTTTGAGAAATTGTATTGGATGTCTCCCAGCTTTATCATATTGTTTATTCAAGGAAGCCACCTCTTTCTCAATATTTAACACACGTTGCTTCCAAACCTTGTAAACCTCAGACGGATCTTTCTGTGTAATATGGCTCCAAACTTCATTGTCTTTGTCCCCTTGTAATGCAAATAGCCACTCTAACCCATCGTTTAGCGCTTTAAGCAGGTCCTCAGCCGAAGTGGTGGGGTTTTCACCTTTGGACCTTAATTCTTCAAGCACAACATTCACCTGAGTTGCCACCGGAGTTGACGACGAGGGAACAAACGTCTCCGCCATTGACAAACCTCAAAGCCTAAAAATATTATTAATGCAGTTATAAGTTTGCCGGCGGTAGTAGTGGGCTAACCAAAAAATATTTTTAATCTGGATAAAAAAAATAAATATGTTGAACTATTTATATTGTATAACATTAAAAATATAAATAAATAATAATCAAAAATTATAAATCAAAATAAAATATAAGATGATGACATTTTTAATAAGTATTTTAAATAAAAATTTTACTTTTTTTTACAGCTCAATAAGTAATGAACTAAATATTTTTCTAAAAATATCACAAACACAATCATAACAATAATATATATAATGAAATTTAATAAAATTAATACTTAAATACGCATTCCACCTCCCTCAAAACAAAATAATTGGAGAAAATAAAATAAATAAAATATGAACCCCAAAAAATATTTTAAAAAAAACATAAAGATCTAATTAAATTTTAGCTAAGCAAATAACATATTATAATATATTCTTAAAAGAGAAATTCATTATAAAATCATAAGACAACCAAATAATAAATGCAAACTCATTAAAATTAGTCATTAATCATCCTCTACATATAGTTATCTATTGCAAAAACTCAAAACTCTACGAAAATCATAATCCTAGAATTTTCATTAATCAACATAATATTACCTTCATTAGAAATAGTAAAATATATAGAATAAAATACTTAGCTGGGGCAAATTATTTACTAAAATAAAATATTATATGATAGATATATATAAATATATAATATAAGAGAATCATTTATATATTTATTTATAAATGTGGTGCCTTTCAATGTGGCTCCGCCACTGTTTGACAGAATCATTTATTCATTTTAAGATAATTTAAAACTATGCTGTCAAGACATCAATCATGCATCTTTCAAGTCCACCCAAACATATATAATTATGATTTGTCGTTTGGAATTATAGAACTTGACCCTATTGGGATAGAAAGATCTGTTTAGTCTCATCTAATATACTTGGCCACATGTTATCTTTAATATTTAGTCTTAAGATCCGGTATCTCAATCACAAGTTGGAGAGACAAAATTTGAACTCAAGTTTAAAAACTTAAATATTCAAGGGGCCACGCTCGAGCTTTTCTAATACTCCCTCCGGTCCTAATTATAAAATAATATTTAGGGGTTGGTTTTAGTCCTAATTATAGGACAAATTTTTAGTTTTTGCCAATTTCTTTCTAAAATACCCTTATTTTATTATCTCAAGTATATTTGGTTTTTGGTAAGTATATATGTATATGGGTTGCAATACACACACATGTGTATGTTTATAAACATATATATATATATATATATATATATATATATATATATATATATATATATATATATATGTATGTATGTATGTGTGTGTGTCTATATATATATGTGTCTGTGTATATATGTATGTGTACACACTCACACACACACACCACTGTGTGTGTATACATGGTTGTGTGTACGTGTGTCTGTGTGTGTGCGTGCATAATAGATCAATATGTATTCATATATATACATATATATGTATATCTAGCAGGACCGTTATTTCAATTAGAAAGCATGTGGAAAGGAAAATTGATCGAGGAGATATGTGGCAGAGTTATTGATTAACTTTTACTTATATCATTTTAAATGTATATAAGGACATTTTAGAAAAATAAGTAAAATTAACTAATTTAACTCATTTCCTTAATTTTTCCAAAATCGGTTAAATATGTCTTATAATTAGGACTCGAGGGAGTACTTCCTCTAGTTATTTTTATAAGATACATAAAATTATATTGTTTAAGAATATAGTTAAAATTGGAAAAAAGTAATAAATATATAAGAAATGAAATATTTTTTTCAAAGCATGCCGTTATTTATAAGGGAATGGGTAAGATAAAGAAATATAGTAATAATGAGAGAAAGTATGAAAGAGTATATGGTATATATGGAAAATGATAAAGACAGAGAATAAAATTAATGAGGGGTAAAAATGATAAAGACACATCAATGTTCAAATGACCCAAAATAGAATCTTATAAAAAGGAAGGAGACAATTTAAAACTTAGGAATTATAAAAAAATATTTGAGAGGGCACCATCTTAATCATGATAAGAAAAACCCTTCATAAATATATTTTATTAACAACATAAATTATCAAGCTTGAAATCATGATCATAAAATTAATAAAAATACATGTTTCAATAATATATTTATTTAGGCATGGTTTTTATCTAAATGGCAACTACACTTGCCCTTTAGTTTGGATGGGAAGGAAATAATATTATAAGTGAAAATTTTTAAAAATAGTAAATGTTTTACTTTTTATTATTTTTGAAAGTTTTCCTTGGTAGTATTTCATTCCTAATTTCCCCTCTGTTTCTTTCCTCCACCCAAAATAAGGCATAAGGTTATATTCATTTATTGCAATTAAAAAGATATGTTTGTTAAATATGTCATTGCTATGTGCCAAAATTTGTCTTGAAACAATCATTTTTAATACAGTCTATGTTATTATTTTTGGTTAAAACCGCCTGCATGCGCACTGAAATGGAGCACATACAATTATGGCAAAAAAAAATTATATAAGGGAGAATGAAACGTTGAACGAAGTAAAATATGGGGTCACTTACTGGATATCAAGTATTTGGATTGTTCAATTTTAAGCACCGAGCAGCAAGCATGCATCATGTAACAATCTCCTGAATAAAAACATCGACTTCTCTTTTTTTTTTTCCTGCAAAAACCCATCATCAAGTTAGCATCAAGCCATATCAATATATGTTCTTTCAACATCAAATTTATCGCACCTCAGATTGAAATTAATTGAAGAAACAGTTGCTGGCAAATAAGTTAACTATGTTAAAATAAAAAAGATGAGCAAAAGATTTTCAACTCACAGAGAAATTAATTTTTTACTCAGCTTTTGTTTCGTTTTTATTTTTTACCGAAAACATTTAAGATCATTACTATAAAATTGGGAACCTGTTAATCAACTTTATTTTACTCAATACTGAAAAAATATATATATTAAAGATTAGGGTTGAAAGTATAAAAGATAATTCTAAAAAACATTTACAATAACTGCGGGAAAAATTGTAAAACTGATTATTAAAAATGTTAAAAATAATACTAAAAATATGTAATAGGAATACTCAAAATATGAAAAAAAAAAAAAAAGAGTAATGCAAATTTAACTCAGAAAACACTTTGAAGGAAAAATTGCATTAAGAAACTACTTTAGGATGCGAAGCACTTCTGAAAAAAAATTCTTTTATAAGGTTGAAATGCACTTTTCATTTAATAGATTTTTCTGGGGAGTTAACGACAAGGTTAAAATTAGTTCTTAAAATCACATTAAGGATAAAATTGCTCTTGATCATAAAAAATTCAAGGGAAAAAAAAGCTAAATATGCATCACAAAATATTTAGGATCCTAGATGTACCTAAAAGAATAATTTAGGACGCTGGATCAACATTAACCTTTTTTTTTTTTTTTTTAAATAAAACCCTTATGCTAATTGATAACGGATGAATACTCTTGAGAAAAACCCTTAATAAAGTTTTTTTTTTTTTTGAAAAAAAAGAACTACTCTCAAGAGTCAAGTCCCACATAACACAAATTATCATAAAGTTTTTTTAAATCATGAAAATACACTTAACAAAATCCACGGCCATTAATTGTAAACAAATTCCTTCATAAATTTAGGGCAAACTCGTCACATAATTGGTAAAATCATCTACAGCAACATTGACTATTCCTATAGTCCTATTTATAAATTCCTTCTAGCATGTTTTAAAAGAAATAATAAATGCTTTACATCTCATTAACACTCTATTTTAAAATTTAATAACTTATTTTAGTTGCTATATAGTTGAATTTAGTATACACTTAGGGCTATTAACCAATTGTATATTTTCAGTTCGATATAATTAGGAGGCGACCATGTGTATTTAAGTGCCTAGAATCTCCTGAGAGATATCATGAACTTCACATTTTTTGCGACAACCAGAGCTTTGATTGCCAGATTCAGAACCCTAAATATAAATAAATACATACACATGAGTAAGCTACTTGGATAATAACGGTTGGGATCATGATTAGTGATTAGGCCCCACACACACACACACACACACACATAGGGTAATATAAAATGATGCTGTGTCGAAATATAAATGAACATCAACAGTTCAAATAAATTTAAAGCCTAAAATATTATTAATGAAATTATATGTTTGACAGAATCATTCATTTTAAGATATTTTAAAACTATGTTGCCAAGACACCAGTCATGCATGTTTCAAGGCTCGTTCTACTCATAATGCCAAACATATGTATTATGATTTGTGGTTTGGAATTATTAGACTTGATCTTATTGGGATAGAAAGATTTGTGTAGTCTGATCTAATATACTTGACTGCATGTTGTCTCTAATATTAAGTCTTAAGATCTGGCTTGTCCAAATAAATCACAAGTGGGAACGACAAAATTGAACTCATGTTTAAAAACTTAAATATTTAAGGGTTAAGGCGGAAAAATATCCATGAGTTTGTACTAAAAATGCATCCAACACCATATATTGTTTGGAGGTACAAAAACACCCATAAACTTTTAAAATAAGAGTAAAAATACCTCACCGTTAAGATTTGTTAGATTGTTAGTTTCACTTAAAATGCAGACATGGAAGGTGATTTAACTATAAAATACTTTCTCCAGTCCTAATTATAAAACGTAATTGAATTTTTTAAAGAGATTAAGGAAGCTAATTAAATTACTTTAAAGTATTTTATTTCTATTTTTTTCTTCAAACTAATTAGTTTAACTAATAAACTAATATATAATCTAAGGATACACAAAATATGAAATGATTAAGTAACTTATTTAACTTCCTTAATTTCTCCAAAGAGAATCAAATATATCTTATATTTAGGATTGGAGGTAGTATCCTAATTGGCAGTGGAGAAAGAAAAATAAAAATAATCCACCAGCCCATTAATATTAATTTATTATTTTAAAAAATAAAAATTTCCAACCATAACATCATCTGCAGATTCGCTCATCTTCTCCACCTCCCCTCAGCCACAACCTCTCCCTCCTCTTCTCCAGCCTTGTTCCCAGCCACCGACTGCTGTCGTATCTCCAGCCACCACCAACCATCGCATCCCCGCCTGTTTCCTACCCCTCTTCGAGAAACAAGATTTGGAAAACATCAAACTTGAAGACCGTCCCTGAAACGTCCAAGCACCTATCAGAATCATGTCCTCCATCTATTTCTCTACTTGGGTCAGAGTTTCTGAATCGAGAGCTAGTCATGACTCTTCATTGTGGACTGACATTGGAGTCCCACATTATAGTGGTAGGAAAACTGTAGGTTGTCAAGCTAGGTGCAGTTCATCGGGTGGCAGCATCATAGTTTGACATGGAATTACAAGGGTTGAAGATTGTGGATGGTGAGGATACCCCAATAATTTTAATTTGGGTATTTAATCCTAGATTGATGGGGGATTGGAGTCGGAAGCCTATAATTGAGCAAAACACTTATTACAGAATGCTTTGGGGTTTGATTTATATTTTTGGATTTTGAGTTCTGAGTTTGCTAATCTTATGGATAATGTGATCTTTGAAGGTTATATGTTTTGAATTCTCAGGTGATGTGAGAGGGAAGGAGGTGCTGTGTGGGGAGTGAGGCGCAGAGCCAGAGGTCACCCGAGGGGGAAAAAACAAAAGCGAGCTGATAATTTTTTTTTCTTTTTCTCCACTGCCACTTAAGGTTGAAGATTAGTTTAGTCATTATCCGAGTTTTAATCAAACTAACCGTCAATGCGACAGAGGTTAACTAATTGGTGTTTTTTCTTTCATTTTGAAAGTTTATTAATATTTTTACATATTCGAAAAATATATGGTGTTAGATCTAATTTTGATAAAAACTCAGGTATTTTTATACTTTTACCCAATATTTAATGATCCATACTTGAGCTCTTTCTAATACTCTCTTTGGTCCTTTTTATAAAAATCTAAAATTTAAATTGCATTGATCCTTTTTATAAGAATTTGACAAGAGTTATCTAAATATTTAATGAGTTTTTTTTTTTCACTTTGGCCCATCGTTAACTATGCATATTGCATTAATTAAATATTAGTGATAATTATATTTATTTACTCTATTTCTCTCTCTTACTTACCTCCTAATAAATAAAGGTATATTTAGAAAAAAGAAGTTTATTTCATACTCTACATACTTATTATTTTTAACTATTTTGTTAAATTATGTAATTCAGTTATCAAACTTTTATAAATAGGATTAAAAGGAGTACCATCTTAATCATGAAAAGAAAAGCCCTTCATAAATTTTTTTTTTTGACAAAAAAAATTGCTCTCAGGTCCCACGTAACAACATTAATTACCACAAAGTCTCTTGAAATCATTAAAATACGCTCATAGAATTAATAAAAATATAAGTTTCAATAAAATATGTATTCAGTCATGGCTTTTATCTAAATATGACAGCTACACTTTTCCTTCCCATTTTTATTATGTTTAAAAGTTTTCCTTCATAGTATTAGTATTAGTATTAGTTTCATCCCAATTTTCCTCCATCCAACCTAAGCCTTAAGGTTATATTTATACCTTGCAACTAAAAATACTACAGTTTATGGTATTATTTTTGGTTTATACCAAAAATATGCTCAGAATATCTGATACAGAGCTGCTATTGCGTGTGTAAAGTCTGAAAAGTAATGCAGAAAGCTGAAAAAGGAAATAACAGAAAAGAGAGAGAAAGCAATTCCATAAAGAGAAAGAATGTCCCAATCATTCCACGCCCGGTGACCGTTGCATTTGTCGTCTTATATAACGCTCCTTGTTATCTGTTAGGCCCATATCATTTGTGATCGTGATAGATTAATTACAGAATATTTGACCTAAATAGCTTTAAAACTATTATTCAAAATTTAAGATCTGTTTTCTTGAGAATTTCAAGGAGCAATAGCAAAGGGGTAAATTTAGTCTAAAAATTTTAGAATTAATATTCTATGACTCAAAGAAGTTAAGTGAAATAGAAAAATTCTTATATAGAATTAATGATTAATTTATAATACTTCTCCCATATTTATAACTAAATGTGTAAATACAGTATTGTTCGGGATTAAATGTGATTATGTTTGTAAGTGACATTCCCTCTTGTTTTATTTTCGGACGACTTAACTGTTCCCATCTCATCAATCAATCAAAATTAGTCAAGACACACATGTTCCTTTTGGGGCATGCCTCTATCGGGCAGCCTAACCTATTTAGAGTCTAGTTAGGCCTGACTTATTTGTCAAAAAGGATAGATCAAGGCCTATTTAAAGGCTTTAATATGTAAATAGACAAGGTCTATTTTGTTAAGGTTTGGCCTGTTTACATATTAAATAAATATAATTAAATTTATATCATATAAATAACATAATATTTATTATTTTTCATTTTTATATTCTAATTTCAAGTTATATTTATATAGGCTTTGATAGATTTAAAGTATATAAAGTTTATTTATGGCTTCCAAGACTTGCAATATGAAGCCTTTTTAAAGGTTTACATTGTAAGTATTGTAAGTAAGACTTTAAAAACGCTTTCACCACCAGATATCTTAGGCACATATCTTAGGCACAGACCTAAACCTAAAAACTAAAAACTAGGCTCAGACTTTCCACTTCTATTACACGCTCAAACCAAAGGCTAACCTGAGCTGATCTATTTCCATGGCTGTGTTCTATTGATTTCACGTCACCTCATCACCCTCTCCTTCAAAATTTGGGTCAACACTCCCTGCACGCTCCACCGCCTCATTTCTCTAATACTCAATATTTCCGCATTCTCAGTCATTCGGCCAAAACGGCAGAGAAAGAGTGAGAGACAGAGGCAGAGACGAGAGTGAAGACGGAGGAAGTGGAAAGGAAGGGTGGAGGTCGGAGGAGCTGGAGACACCCTCGGCCAGCACCCTTAATGCCCTATTCTCATTAATTTCTCATCTCCATCATTCCGCCAGGGCGCACAGGAAAGAGACAGAGAGACCGAGACGGAGGAAAAAGAAGAGGAAAGAGGAGTTGAAGAAATCCACATGCAATCCATTCCCCTCATTTCTGTGTTTCGTTTTGGCCCCAACACAGAAAACAGAGGCTGAGAGAGCGTGAAGGTCATCGAGGGAAGAAGAGGGGATCGAACCCGTATGCAATCGGACTCTTTGGGTTTTGATAAGCCTCTCCATTCCTTTCCCATTTCTGATTTCTTCGGTTCTATATGTTGGTTTTGCGCTTGGTTTCTGTTGTTGCTGAAAACTCACTGAACCGAAACCCCTCTGTTTTAATGGGTAATGAATGAATCATTGGTCCTCATTTCCTTGTATATGTGTCGGGTTCCTTAATGAAAAAGCTTAGAAGAATTTATTTTTTGAATCTGCCCTTTTTGTACAGAGGTCATATGTTCGTCCCCTAAGATGAAGATCTTACAGAAACATTCAAATGATGAAAACTGATTTAAACTAGTTGATTTATGTCTCTAAGTTATGAATTGCTGTTATATAAGTTTCAATCATGTTTAGAGGCTTTAAGATGAAGGTTTAAACCTTGTGATTCGAGCTTGAATTATCAAAGCTTCTGTAGCGATACTATTGGAATGGTTTAAAGGATTAAATGATTGCTTTTATGAATAGGGAATATTTTTCCAGAGCATAATATGCTGCTATCTGAACTTTTGAAGGCTAAAAGCTGATTTAGATGCTTATTAAATGTGAAAGAAAATTTAAATGATAAAGTATGTGATTGATTATGTGTTTAGTGCACTGAAATTGGAATAGAGAAGCTGAAAATTATTGAAGACTTGCTGTTTGAGTTTTCTAAATTTTTTTAGAGACTGTTGTAAGGGTAAAAAAAAAAATTGTTATAAGTGCTGGAATAATGATTTTCAAAGCTGGAAAAATAGTTTCAGGATAAGGAAGACGATATGATGTATGAGAGTGAATATGTGGCTTGGTGGATTGAACTTTTAAAGTTGGAAGTTGATACGGAACTTACTATTTGATTTTATTATTATTAGGAACTAAATAGGTATTTGGATTTCTTAAGCATGTTTAAGGTTTCATTAGAATGACGAAATTGACCTGATAAGTTGGGAAATTATTCTGCGTCTATAAAAGAGTTCTAAAAATTCTGCAAGAGTAAGAGTCTCTATGCTATCTATATAATATGATTTAGGTTGTTTTGAATGTGGGAAGATAGCTACTATGGAAACTGAAATTATGAAGCTAGAAATTGAATTAAACTTGATGTTTTAATATGTCCAAGTGCTGCGTAATTCTTTTAGATGGCTAACCATGCATAGTAACTCTTAGATTAAGGTTTCAGCGTTATTCTTAGTAGCTGAAATTTCCAGGCATAAAAAGGTGATGTTGTGCATGTGTTTGGCTGTCAAAAGTTCCTAAATGAGATTAAATCAGCATTTTAAAGATGAATTTCAAAGAACTGAGATTTAGAAGGATTATATTGATGATGTGATCCTTGGTGTTAGATAGGTTATGAAGCAAGATTGGTAATGGATTATTGATTTATCCTTTCCTATATTGAATCATTGTTTTAGATGCTTAAACTATGGTAAGAGACACCTAAATGATGATTTAGTAGATGTTTATAAAATTAGAAAAATTTCAGTACTTTAAAAGAGGTACTGTCCCATTTCACTGAAAATGAGATTTCAGAAATCAGAACACTGATTTTTTAGTGAGGTAAAACCGAGGCAATTGACTTTTTCCAACCTTGAGATTTTGTGGACATATAGCAAACATGGTAAGTTTTAAAATGATTCCAATAACACATTAATTGGACATGTTTAAAGGGAGCTATCATTTTTCAAAATTAGACCATGAAAACTATGAAGTTTTGTTTCCAGACTTGAGTTACTATTTTTGGGCAAGGTTTTATCCAAGCAAATGACTTTGTTTTTCTGTGAAATTTGGTCAGAAAATAGTGGACCACATGAGCTTTAAAATGAGTCATAGAACATGGTAATCAGAGGCTTGGAACCCACGTTATAAATTATCAAAGTTGGTCATGAAATTCTAGGAAATAATGTTACTAGATTTAAGTAGTGTCCATTTTGTAGAATTATGGGGATTATACAGCTACATGTTGGTTTAGTGATTATTTTTTTTCTTAAAATAGACTTATAGAGCTTCAAATAGAAATTTGAATCATTCTAATTAGAGTTCTATGGAATTGATTATAATTTTTTAAAGTTTGTATACAAAATTTGGCAGAATTAGGCCAAGGGGGCGAAAACAGGAAGTTAAAGCATAAAGTAAATAATTTGGTCTTCAAAGGTTAATGTGGACTCTTGAGAATTAATATAGATCCTTTAATCTTATGTGTGAGTATAATGTAATGATCATTCCTAATACTTTTGAATGAATAGTAATCCATTGTCCGCCATTGAACTATTATAATGGGATCCTATGTTGTCAAGGCAATTAAAAAGACTTGGAGCCAAATCAAAGGTTCGGAAGTCAATCAGGTAGTAATTCTAATTTCACATGCTTTTGTATGGAAGTGTGTGTCTGTTTGAATCATATATGTGAATGTCTCCCCCGTATAAAACCATACCACTCGTGGCTCGGTTGAGTGGAATGACTAACCATGAAGTACCTTCCCGGTGGTTAGAACGAGGTATAGGGACTATTGGACGGTAGTCTTTAGGTGGCTAACCTAGTTGCATTTAAGTGACTTGGGATAGTTCCACTTAAGAGCCCAATGTAAGGAGGACTTTCATTAGTTCTCAGTCAATCATTCTTAGTTAGGTGTCCTGATTGAAAACTTAGACGTACAGAAGGACTCTTAATACATGCTAATTCGTTGTTGATGTCTCGATTGAGAACTCCTACGTATAGGGAGACTTTCAGTACATGCCAAATGGTTATACCTAGCGCTACAGTTATATGTTGTGTACATATGCTGATTTAGATGTATATGTACTGCATTAGGTGTTCTAAATGTTTTATGCTACATAGACTATTTATATTTGTTTACTTTCATATATTGTTGATACTCTGCCTATGAAATTAATTATTACTTTGGAATCCTTTGGGATTCCAGCTCTTGTTACTACCTATGAATTAAACAGTGTATTGGACATGGCTCCCACAGCAAGACGATGATTACCAGTGGATGATGATCTCGGGTTGAGACACGGGTTATTGTTGGCATTCTATACTTTTGTTTTATAGAAGAATTTTGTGATTATGTTGAGAATTTGTTAACATCATGTATGATCATAAGGGAATTTTTATAATGTAATGGAGAGTTTTATATTAGTATATTGTACTATTCATGTTTTGTCTAATAAACTACGTATGAATACTGTAATTAATGTGGATATACTGAGGGGTACTACATCATTTATCGCAAACATGCCATCAAACTTTTCAATAATGGAATTATTATATAGTTTTGTTATTATATGATGCGAAATAGATGCCTAAATCAACCTATTAATTGATGGATCTCTTATTAGAGTTGGGAAATCAGACCGGTTCTTTTATGCCCTAACACTTTAAGGGTCAGGTTTGAAAATTAGAGGAGCTAAATGAAATAAGCCCAACAGGATTGGCCCTGTAGGGCCTTGAGTTTAAAAAGTTCAGCCCTGCAGGGCCTCAGGTCGGCCATGTATGCCTTTTTAATGGGTGTGTCCATGATGTGAAAGAAGAAATTCGTGATATTTTTATTCATGAAACAGACCCTACTACTCAAACTAAAGTACAATTAAATGTCTTTGAAATTGATGATAGTGGCGAAAAAGATGACAATGATAGTTATTGTACTAATGTTGCTTAGTGGTATATTTCTTATGTTTTATATAAGTTATTTATGGACAATAGTTTGCTTTTGATTATGAATTAGTGAATATAATTATTTGTTAGATGATTCGTGTTGTTTGGATATCAATATTGACAACATTTATTTGATAAATTAGAACTTTAATTGTTGTAATTTACTAATTATTTCTTTAAAAAAAATGGAGAAAAAATAATTAAAACTTAGAATAGTAACTTCCAGGCTCTATAGGGCTGACCCTAATGCTCTCGAGTCAGGCTTGAAAAAATAGATATTTTTCTTATTCTAAGTCATGTAGGGCCTGCCTTGACCCTAATTCCCAACTCTATATGTTATTAGTTTATTGTCTAAATATGACTATTTTACAATTTTTTTTAAAAAAAGATAATAATGCCTTTTCATGTACTTAATTTCATACAATAACTTAATATCCAATTCAACATTATTTGAGAATTCTGTCCGAAAATAAAGGGAAATCGTTAATAAATTGAAGGAAAAGCCATCAATAGGACTCATTCATGAATGGTAGTATTTCATGTAACTGGAGAATAGTACATGTCTTGAAATAACCTCATCATGCAGAAAAACACAAAAGAATTGGTCCATCACAGAGGAAAAAAATGAAAAACGAATGAAACACAAATGAATTGTATGTATAAATGGATGGAGTGATGAAAAAAGAGAGGCCAAAACTAAAAATTGATGATGAAAACTTTCACCTGAGAAAAAGCTCGGAAGCATCAAATAATACTCAATCAAGATATACTTCCGTGGAAAAAAGGCGAGTTTTTATTTATTGAAGGGAGACCAAAAAAAAAAACCTCCATAGGCTATAAAACTCATTCACAAACACAGCGATCTGGTTCATTCAGAAAAATTATAAATTCACTTAACAAAAAATAAATTAATATTGATATGGCAGAGGAAGCAAGCTTAACATAGTAATCTGACTCGTCCGCCACAAATAGTTTTCAGAAAGATAAACACCATCAAAGCGATAAGGGAAAACCAAAAAACCTGTAGTTAGTATGGTAGAGAAGGCATGGTGGTTACCTGGAAGCCTGAATGTTGAAGGAATAAAAGAGAGTTGAGAAGAAAGCACCTTTGTTTCTTCCTACCAGCCCATAAATATGTTCGATATATATCAGCTTTCATACCAAATAGAGAGAATAGAGCAAAAGGACAAAGAGAACTGAGCAAAGAGTTTAGCACTTTACCGGTGAGGCCACGACTTTCTTGACGGACTGATTGATGAAAATCAGAGTGTTTGGGGGCGATGAATATATATCAATTATCAAACACCAAATAATTGCATTATTTTGTGTTGCATGAAAAGACTTAATGCTTTTTACATAAAATTATGAGTTTAAATTTTGTTGATAAAAAATCATAATTTACATGGGTATATTTTTAATCCATCGCTTACTTTTATTTTAAAAAATTAATTTTATAATTTTAACATCATTAATATTATTAAAAAAATATTAACACAATAAACTCAAACAATAATTCATACATATTGACTTTTTTTTCTTTAAAATGCCCCTTTTTAGAAAACTATTTATCAAAATGCCCATTCTTTGAAACTATTTCCTATTGTGCCCCTTTCTGGAAACATATCCCCTCTCTGCCTCCATTTAGTCGACTAAAACAGGGCTTTAGTAGACTAAATGTCAGGGTTCAATGTTTTTTTTTAATGCCCACGACATTTAGTCGACTAAGCACTGTGGTTTAGTCGACTAAATGTTGACAGACGGTTTTTTTTTACATTGTGATAGCATGTAGTCCACTAGCTAATATCTAGGAACACTAATACCACTAACCAACAGGCTTGGTAACAATGAACAATTAAAGAGTTAAATAATTTGATCTTTTTTCTTGCGGAGATCAGCAATAACGTAGAGAGAGAAAAGCTGAGATTGTTATCTTTAACACAAAATACAAAAAAAAAAAAAAAAAACATCTTATTATGTTATTTTAATCTCTCTATGTTGATGGGATTGCCTCAGCACTTTTATTTAATATTTTTTATTAATGAAAATTTTTCCCCAATTCTTCATATTTTATTTTTGGGTTTTAGTTTTTTCATGTTACATGAAAAAACTAAACTTCCTATACACATAAAATGGTGGGACTCATATATACATATATGTTTATTCATATATGTATATGTGGGTCCCACCATTTCATGTGTGTGTGACATGAGATAATTTTTTTTCAACATGAGAAACATTAATCTCTTTATTTTTATGTAAAATGATTTAAGAATATAATGATGGATTATGATTTCTTTTAAAAGGTAGCTGATTGCCTTTGATGTGTCATTTTCACGTGAAATCTGAGTGTGACAAAAGGAGCAGTATTCCAACTTTAATAGTATGACAAAGATATCTTCTACTAAAGCAAAAGAATCTGAAAAAAAAAAAAAAAGCAAAGTAAGATACTTTGCTTTTTTTTTTTTTTTTGATATGCAAACTAGGGCCACACTAGCAGTTGCAGTGGTTCCGCGGCTATGTGGGTGCGTCCACACTAGCAGGTCCGATAATAATTGAGATTCCTTTGCCTTTGTTTTTTTTTTTTTTTTTTGTCAATAAAGGATATATATATATATATTAATAACTGATACAATAATTCAACACAAATACAAAACAAAGCCAAACTATAACAAAGAAAACCAAATACAATAAAAGCCAAGAGTACATAAAAGGTATAAGAGTAGAAGAAGAATCCAGGACAATAGCGGTCTCCTCGAGCTCCAAACTTAGAAGTGACGAGAAAGAAAGTGTTGGTTGAAAAACCCACCCAAAATGGCACACCTTCTTATAAGCATTTACTGTAATAAGAGCAGCGTTACAAACACCCCATCTTGGGGTAAAGAAACAATAAAACCCAAGTTCAGAAAGAAGAAGACCCATGATGCCTTGAAGAAAACTTCTGCTCCTCCGATGAGATAGATCTAGAACCCTTGACCATACACCAAACAAAACCTCTTCAAAACTTCTCCCTAGAACGCAGATCTGAGCTACTTAGAGATATTCGGATCTAATAACATTCAACCAACTACCCAACCAAGAGGATTTAAATGCAGATCTATAAGATCTGTTTATTTTCTGATACAAAAACACCACCACAAAACCCAGAAACACAAAAATAGAAACAAAAAACTGATAAATCTCACCTCCACAGATCAGATCTGGAGAAGAAGAGGAGAGAACTCGCCACAAGGACGGGAGAAGGCCATACCTGATAGAACTCAAAGTGAGAGGACCGCAGATCTCAGATCTGGACTCCAAACTACAACTCTGACTCATCTTTAGCCTGAAAAAGGAGCTCACCGGCGGCTTGTGGAGGAACCACAAGCTGCCTGCGAAAGGTTGAAGGCGGAGCGTATAGAGAAGCAGGAGAGTTCACAGAGGAGAGAGAGCGAGGTGAGTTAAAGATAATTTTTGCCTTTGTTGTATTTTGTGTTGAAGATAACAATCTCAGTTTTTCTCTCTCTACGTTATTGGTGGTCTCTGCAAGAAAATGGATCAAATTATTTAACTCTTTAATTGTTCATTGTTTGAGTATGCTGATTTTTTTTTTTTTTTAATGTAAGCAAGTAGTTACCTATTTTTTAGGGAGTAGTGGGGTCAGTGCAGTTTAATTTACCAAACCTGTTGGTTAGTGGTATTAGTGTTCCTAGATATTAGCTAGTGGACTACATGCTATCACAATGTAAAAAAAGCCTTCTGTCGACATTTAGTCGACTAAACCACAAGGCTTAGTTGACTAAATGTCGTGGGCATTCAAAAAAAAACATTAAACCCTGATATTTAGTTGACTAAAGTCCTGTTTTAGTCGACTAAATAGGGCAGAGAGAGAATATGTTTCCAGAGAGGGGCACAATGAGAAATAGTCTCAAATATATCTTGTAGAGAGGGAATATGTTTCCAGAAAAGGGTATAATGAGAAATAGTCTCAAATATATCTTTGTATTTATAACGCGGTATCAACAATTGCGAACCGCACATATTTCTTTATGTATCTTTTTTTTCTCTCAAGACATATTTCTTTATGAATCGAAAAAGAAAAAGATGGAGCTGCATCACGCATGGGATATACTTTCCTTTTTTTTTTTGGGGGGGGGGGGGGGGGGGGGGGGGGATTAAGCAAGCAACGCAAAAGTGATGAATAGACTTTACTGGTTTTCAAGTCTTCAGAGCATAGTGAACAACATGAGAAACTTAACTCTTTTCACATTGGATTCCATTTCAATTCCATACTTTATGTTCCTTTCTCAGCAACTTTAATCCACTCATGTCTGAGAAAAATATAAAAAAAATAAAAATCCACTCATGACGGAAAAGAAAAGTTATGATAGGACCCATTTTGTTTGACCTGACGCAGACTCCTAATGCAAAAGCCTCCGATACTAGCTGGCGAGCTTATTATTTATTAAATTCCAACTTGGTTCTTGCTTAAAAATAAATAGAGATATGTTAAAAAAAAATAGAGATATGAATTTCTTACCGTTTCTTTTTACTATTTCACCTACTTCTTTTTAATCATATAGTTATTTTATTCATCGAAGATAATCAGAGTCATTCTATGAAATTAAAAAAATATGTTTACCAATTGTTCTAAACTAGTTAGATTTACAGGTACAAAAAAAAAACTTTTAAAATTGGATAAAAGAAGCATCATAAGACCAGATTCGCGATCGGTCTTATTTCATGTGGTATTAAAAGTCTAGCTTTTAAGACCGAACTCGAATCGGTATTAAAAAAACTCTTTTAGATCGGACATTTAAAACATTAGGTCTTAAAAATGGTATTAAATAGACCTTGCAATATTTTTTGGTTGGTCCTAAAACTCAATTTTTAAGACCGGACAATAAATAGGCCGCTCTTAAAAGATTCAAATTTTAAGACCGGACAAAAATAATCCAATTTAAAAAATAGCGGCTTCTAAGACCAAATAACTAATTACACAGTCTTAAAAGACTGATTTTGAAGACTAGATGATAAATACATCCGGTCTTAAAAAATTAATTTTTAGACCGGACGTATTTATACAATGGTCTTTAAAGACCAATTTTTAAGACTGGCCTAATATCAAATATGTACACCTAACCTTTAAGACTGGACATATAAGTGCATCCAAATACATCCAGTCTTAAAAGTTGATGCTTTAAGCTACAAGCTATGAACAATAAATTGAATTTGGAAAAAGAATACAAATATTATTCACCATGAGTTATATGGCCTCTTAATTAATGAATATACTATGACTACAACACCTAAATGAATTTATACAATAAAATAACTTACTGACAAATACAATGAGTTAAAAATACAACACTTAAATCAACATACATACCCAATATTCACCGTGCCTTCATCCGATTTCCACTCAACAATGTAACATCCTCTTTTATAACATGCCCATCTGGATCAGATCCTACCACAAAAATAAAACATGAACAAACTTCATAGTTAGTGACATTGTTTAAAAACATAGAAAAAATATAATATAGTTAAAACCTTAAAGTTTTCAAGGAATTATGCATATGAATATTACCTTATGAATTGACTATTTTATAAAAGGATATTCTTCCATATCTCTTCTTGATGATCATTTCTTATGCCAAATTTGTTATCCACTTCGTCTTCTTCATCCGAATGCAAATTTTTAAATTTCATACAAAATTTGTAGTGGTTTTACAACTGCTACGAATTTTTTATATTCTGTATTGGTTCTATAAACGTTAAAAATTTTCATTTAAATTGTTTGCTCCATTTCTTAAATTTCATCTAATATTGTAGCGGAAAATCGCTATAAACTTTTGCTGCCAATTTTTTACAATTTATGGATGTAATTAGTAGTGGTTTAATAACCTCTACAAAATTAACGCCAATTTTTCAATTTCCTTTCGTGCCATTCAAATTTTTTGTGACATCATTTGTAACGGTTTTCTAACCACTACAAAATATTCATACAATTCATCATCTCAATCTTATCTTGTAGCGGTGATATAAAACCGCTACAAGAATAATGGTGTTTTAGTAAAAACCGCTACAAAACAACTTGCAATAATATATTTTATAACGGTTCTTTGAATGGCTAGTACTATTGTTTATAACAGTTAAAATTGTAATAAATACTTAATTTTAACCGCTACAAAACAAAATGTTGATTTTAACCGCTACAATATGTACACTCCCACGCAAAGTTAAGGGATCGAGTCTACTACACATATTTCTCATTGCAATTATATATTTTGGGCCCATTTTGAAAATTCAAAATGTTTTTTTTTTCACTGGAAAATAATTAAAGTTTTTATGTTCAAAACATGCATCAATTGATATAGGGAAATCCCTTTTAGGGCGTAAATAATCAAAATATTATAAAAAATGGCCCAATAAAAGTCATATGTCAAAAAAAGTCTTAGGGTTTTTTTTAGTATTATTTTATAAAAAACATTAACAATTATATCAATACAACATTAATAACTAAATCAATACACATTAGTAACTATATTTTAATAATTAAATCAGTACTAATTAATAATTATACGGTATCTGTATAACATTTTTTATATAATACTAAAAAAAAAAATGCCTGGTAAC
This sequence comes from Acacia confusa, assembly GCA_037074495.1. NCBI lineage: Eukaryota > Viridiplantae > Streptophyta > Magnoliopsida > Fabales > Fabaceae > Acacia > Acacia confusa. Next base: position 4,065,539 of record CM073504.1, on the reverse strand, counting down.
TTTTTTTTAAACTTTTTGGCAACTTGGGAAGAAGGACCTTCCCATTGACATATTACACTTTTTCAAAATCAATAAATTTGTCGTTTTTCCTGACACAAATAAGGGGTCCACTCCACGTGTCTCTGATTGAAAAATAAGGGGTCCTGCTTTAATCACAAATTCAGACTGTTGGATGCAAATTAGTACGAAACATTTGTCGTTTTACTTGACACAAAAAAGAGTCCGCTCCACATGTCTACATGTCTATGATTGAAAAATAAGGGTCTTTGTATAAAAAAAAAAAAATAAAATAAGGGTCCAGTTTTAATTACGAATTATTACTTAATCATTTATATATTTTTAGATTATATAATAATTTATTAATTAAATTAATTAATTTTTAAAAAATAAAATATAAATATTTTAAAATATTTTAATTTATTTTTTTAATCTCTCAAAAAAATGAATTTATCAAATAAAGTTTGCAGTGCATCCTACCTATAATTAGGAGGGATCCGGTGTTTGAAATAGACACCATTTGTCTCTCTCATCTGAGCATCTAGATGAGATCTAGGTTTAATTTTTTTACTTCCTATTTTGTTAAAAAATTATTTTAATAGGTAAAAAATCTAAAATAAAAATAATTTCTTAACTAATATTTTTTTAAAAATAATTTTTTAATTAAAAAACCCATTCTAAAAAAAATCAAGTCTAACTATTCAGATTTCATATAGATGGTCAGATGAGATAGATAAATGTAGGCAGCGAAACTAATTCCTAATTAAGAGTGGGAGGTTCTTGAGCAAAAAAAAAAAAAAAAAAATTAGGAGTGGGAGGTAGTATAATAATTTTCAGACGAAACAACTCAATTTTTTCACAAGACTTATCTACTCTCCATGTCTCGGTCCATTCGGTAACGCTCTCGCTCTCGCTCTCGCTTGATCATCGTCAGTCCTTCGGTATAGTGCTACACTCACTTGTTTTTCTCCTTTTGCTCTATTCTCTATTTGGTATGAAACAAGAGTGCTTACTTCTCAACTCTTTTATTCCTTTCAAAACTCTCACATGCAGGGTAAGCATGCCTTCTCTACGTTCCGATCTTAACTGTTTTTATGTTTTGGCTTTGAGTTGCTTATCTTTCTTATCTATTCCTGGCTTTCATCAACATGTTTGGACGAGTCAGATCACTACGGTATGCATGTTTCCTCCGCCATTTATATAACTATATTTAATTGCTTTTAAGTGAATTTTTAAAAGTTTTCTTAATAAACCAGATCGGTGCGTGTATGAATCAGTTCTGGTCCATTGAGGTTTTTCTTTGTCTTCCTTGTCACAAAGAAAAAGACTAGCTTTTCCCTGCGGGTTTTCTTATTTTTATATATCTTGATTATTTGATGGTTCCGATCGAGCTGTTTCCCAGTTGAAAGTTTTGAGGGTCAATTTTTAGTTTTAGCTTCTGTTACTTGATTCATGCATGAGTCCTATGGATTGCTCTTTTCGGTCAATTATTTTAAACCAACTTCAATATTGAAAAGTTTTGACGTCTCCTCACTCGGTAATACTCTTCATCTAATTCTAATTAAGGAGACTATCTCCTCTCAAGCTCCAATTCACTAAGACCTTCACCAAACCTTGAAGTCTTTCATCCGAATCTACACTCAGATCGACCACCTCTTGCAGAAAAAAGCCAACTAGCTCCTTTTCTGCTCATGGTCCTTCTGGGTGTGCACAAGTCATCTCTGCATCTTCTGAGTTGTAGTAATTATTTGATGTTCAACTAGCTTCATATTCTGATTCTTACCCCCAAACAATGGTTTTTGCAGAAGAATGTCAAGTTCATGACTTTACTCAGGTAGATCCTTAATTTGATGCTTCTCCTTTTCAAGGAAAGGGCTAAAATGAACAAGACTGAGGATCAATAAAATGAATACCAGCATTTAAGTTTGGGACTTTATTATTCTTCTTTTAACGTAGAATGACCCATGTCAGTATCACACCATAGTATTTCCCTATTGAATATAAATATAAAAGGGGAGAACCAAGAAAATTGAACCATCCAAATTTAATTACATTACACAATTTTCTTACCAACCTTTCCATTACACAGTTCAACTTTTCTAACATGAGTTCAAATTTCGTCTCTCCAGCTTGTGATTCATTTGGAGAGGCCAGATCTTGAGACTGAGAGACAACCTGCCCTCTACTTTATCAGGTTAGACCATGACACAGACTTTCTATACCAAGATCAGGTCTAATAATTCCAATAAACAATTAATATGAATGCTATTATTGATTTTATTCAAAGTAGGAAAATAGTTAATTGATTAAAGTGAAAAAGGAACCGAAAGTGTTTTCTATTTTTTATTATTATATTTATATAAAAATGAAATGGCCAACTAGCGGTGCCCCTTTAGCTTTCATCTGCTGTAATTATTACTTTAAAATAATTAATTGGGGATAAATCATAGGCTCGAAGGAAGGGAAAAAAAATCGCATGTAGGTCTCTTAAAATTATCAAGCTGCATTCAAGTCCCATGATATGTAGGCTAGTAATATAAAAAAGGCAGCTACCTCCTTTAATTTTATGCTCTTGTTCCTTCTGGATAGGCACAAGTCATCACTGCATCATCTGATTTTTAATTAATTTCTCTTCTGAGTGCGTTGTGGTCTTTATTTGATATATTAATTCTTAACTCGGCAGATTTTTAGTTTGGTGCTTCTCCTTATCAAGAAACGGAATAGGGCTGACTGAAAATGTTTTATATTTTCAATCAAATAGTATAATAATATAAAAATATTATTGACCGTTGACCGGTATCATTCATTTACTCTTTATCGTGTAATTATTACTTTCAAATAATTAATTTCCTTATTTGATGTTCAATTTAAATAAAAACTTTATACATTAAAGTCAAGGGTGTCTTGGGAAGTTTAGAATGGAAAGGGATGGAAGTGGATATAGCGGGATGGAACGGAAGGGAACATAACATTCCATTGCTTGGGAGAGTTTTATCAGGAGAAGAAACCGTTTCATTTGATTACCTCTATTTGATAAAATATTGTTATAAAATTAATAAAATGGAGTTTATTATAATTATGATTTTTCAATTTTAAAATGAAAGATAAGGAAGAGTGGGAGGAGCGGGTGTAGTATGGATTTGGCTACAATTTACTTTTCTTTCCTTCCTTTTCTCCTCATTTCAGCTGTTACATCGAAATCTGAACTATTCAAATTTAATGTTTTATAAAAATATTAATAAAATATTAAATTATTTAAAAATATTGAAAAAAAAAATATTTTTTTAAAATATAAAATTTGAACAATTTATATTTCAATCCAATAACTGAGATGAGAAAGATGATAAAAAGAGAAGTACATCGTAGCTGCCCCCGTGGGGGCATAGTATTAAAATTTGGACCGACCCTTCTGAGTTGACCCTGTCACTCGTCTAGTATGAGTGAACAGGGAAATTGGGTGGAAAGTGATTTAGTGTCACCCAACCTAACTTGGGGCAAACCAGCAAATCAATCACTTATTTTATTCGAAAATTGCTCAAATAATTGACGAAGTGCAAAAATTTCAAGAAGAAAGTTGTTTGCTAGGAAAAAGAAGTAACGAGAGGATAAATAGAAAGAAAATAGAAAGGGATAAATTGGTTAATATATTATATAACATAATATTATATATATGTGTTGTTAGTAACTACTTCTATACATTTTATTTTAAATACATCTTTTAATTATCACTAGCTGGCTTTAAGTTGACTCTGGTTTAATCTTTTAACCCTTAAACTATTACCTTAGCCGATTCATTGAACGGGTTAGTTTTAAATTAAGAACCTTGGGTGGGAGAGAGATATCAATAATTTTATGGTATTATTATTTGTTCAAGACATTCTGTTGTCCTTTTAAAAAAATTTTGCCAAACAATGGCATAATCCCTTTAGCCGTCTCACTTCATTCTATTGTATCTCTATAAAAACCCCCCAAACACTAACTTAACTTAGGCTAGTTGTATTTTGAAAAATTAAAATTCAATGTTATATTATTGGATAAAGAGGGCAAATTTATCAACAAGGTACTCCCTCTAGTCTTTATTATAAGGCACCAACTATGTTTTCTCCCATACCAAAAAATAGAAGTTAAGTTATTAAAGTAAGAGCAAAATAGGAAATAATAACAAATAAGTTAGTTAAATGTAATTGGTGCCTTATAAAAATGACCAAAAATTATGGGTAATTGGTGCCTTATAATGAAGACTAGAGGGAGTATCTATGAATTATGAATGTCGGAGCTTTTCATATTGTTCTTGAGTGAATGTCGGAGTAACCATCTTAGCTTCATTCTCTCTTCCAGAAAGAAACAGATCCCTCTAAGATGTTTTTTCCCTTTGCTCCCCTTGAAATTAGGGGGAATCTGATGAGATGCCAACATGCTTCCTCATTGTATCCTTTCTTACCACAATGTGTACAGACAGGCAATAGTCCTCCTCTTCCTCTTCCTCAGCCACATCGTCTTGCTTTGGTGGCGATAGCTTTGCCATCAATTGGATTCTCTTTTGATGAGTTGGCTATATTTTTTCGGAGCTTCATCTTCCTATATCATTGCAAATGCTTGATTCGCACTTGGAAGAGGGGTCCTGAGCAGTATTTGACTTCTGCCTGCCGAATAACCCTCGTTAAGTCCCATAAACAACTGAAGCAACTTGTACTGCTGTATCACAGCAGCAAATATTTTTGAAGTTTCGCATTTGCGGGAAGGAATTGGGATGAGGGCTGACTGTTGTTCCCGTAACTCTTTCATCCTTGTGTAATAGCTCGAAATAGACAGTGAGCCTTGGTGTAGTGAATTAATTTCTATGTGAAGAGGGAAAATTTAAGAACTAGAGACTTTATCATAACATTCCTTCAAACCATTCCACAGCTGGTGTGCTTCTTGAAGGTAAATCACACTTCTTTCGATTTCTTTGGAGATGGAATTCAGTAGCCAAGAGAGAATGATAGCATTGCAACAATCCATTGCTATTGGATTGCAGGTTCTTGAGATTCTATTCGGCATGTACCATCCAAAAGCCTAGTTTCTGCTTGCCTCTAAACGCAATCATCTTTCCCCTGCTCCATACTATGTAGTTTTTGCTCCTAGTAAGAATCTGCTGCACAATGGAAGCTCCTTGACTGTCAGATGGGTATAGGTATAATGAGAGCGTGAAAGGGAGCCCATTCACGACGGAATCATCGTCGGATCACTTTTCGGTCTTGTCGGCCATGAGTGATACGTACAAAAGCTTTGGCGCTTTTCTTCTCAAGTTGTGAAAGCTCTTGAGTTCTTCTCAAGTCATCGTCTTCTTCGGTTTCAAATCGCGATCAATGCCACGATTTCAAAATGGTTAATCTTGCAATGTCTCGCATAGATTCAGCCTGTGAATTCCACGGGCTCGCAGTCGCAGATGTTTGTCATTTTCTCTTTATCTCTTGTAATCCTCCAATTAAATAAAAAATGAGTTATACCATCAAGTTATAATTTTTTTCACTTTTCTCTCATATTCCCATTTGATATTTGATGGTGTAGATTAACTCCTCTTCTCAATTAACAGTTCATATAAATTTATAAGGGATTATGAGAAATTGAGTTAATGAGAGCATCTCCTCCCGAGTAAGAACCAGGCTCATATGATACTCAGCCGGTTTTCACGTGAGTTCAGTTGATAATCGTATAGGAATTCAGAACGGCCATTCCTATTAACATAGGAATTCCATGGAGTTGTGAGTGAATGAAAAACTCTTTCCTTTCTGACTCCAGTGACTTGAGTTGTGTAACATCCTAAATTTTGAAAGTTGTAATTTAATATTTTATGGGGAAATTAAATTATGAAATTTGGGTCAAAATATTTAGGAGAATAATTATTGAAAATTAAGGATTTATTTCCATGATTGTAATTAAGTTAAATTGCAAATAAAATGTTGTTTTAAAAAGAAAGATGGATCATTGGGCCAGGTGAGAAAGCCTACAATATAAGCCCATTATGCCATAGTATTTCAATATATATGTCCCCCTCATCATCCAGCAGATTTACGGAACCAAAGGGATTAAAGAGAAAGCCCAAAAGAATGAACAAACATTTTAGCCCATACACCCCAACCAAGCCCAGTTTTCTCCAGCTCAGTTTGTTCAGCCAAACCGAAAAGAAAAAAATGCAGAGACAGAATCGAAAAACCGAAACAGCAGGAGATTTAATCTGGTTTGTGCGTTGACTTCGGAAAGAAAGAGAGTGGGAGCGAATCGAGCTTTGTGCAGTAGAGATAATAAACAGATCGCATTTATTAATTGCAGCAGAAGATAAGATCAGTAAGTAAATCCTGAAGCCATATTTTTCGAGCCATATGACTGGTTATCCAATGGGCATTATCTCTGGACCTTTGGGCAAAAACTTAGCGCTGAGTTCTATATATATATATATAACCCTTGTTTCAGCTCCCCGTTTCCTCATTCAGTTTCGGCCAGAGAGAGAAAGCTAACTGAAGAAAAAGAAAAAGAGAGAACGCAGAAGGAAGGGGGGAGAGGCCGAGAGTTAGGGAGAGGTGTGAGGGGGAGCTAAAAGCTAACTTTGTTCTCTATTTCGGATCAGCAAAACAGAGGAAGTAACCAGTCACCCATCTCGTCGCTCCAGTGTGAGGCATCAAAGGTGACTTTCCTATTCTTCTCCCTTCGTTCTTTCTATCACAATCACGCTTAGGATGAAGCTAAAAGGATCTAAAATGAAGATAAACCAAAAACAAACCAAAACTGAACTTAAAACAGGGGGTTGGGGGTTAAACTGAAAATGAAAGAAAAACAGAGAGCCGAAACTGAAACCTAAAAACTGAATAAATATTAGGATAGTGCATGCTTGCTGTCATGCCGTGAAAGGAGAAAGAAGATATGAAAAAGGCTGAAACTGAATCCAAGAAAAATGAATCTGAAAACTAAAACTAGAAACAAGAGAAAGTTGGCATTTTTTTTTCACGTCTCTAAGCTTGGTCTTAATCTGTACGGGTCTGTTATATTAGTTTAAAACATTGCTGAGTATATGATAATAGCAAGGAAAACTCTACTGCCATATGCACTGTTGTTGCTTTAAACGTGCATACATATAATGGATGAAATGGAAACTTTATTGTAAAAATGCATAAGATACATTTGCATGTTGGGGTTGCTGAAAGGGGTCTGTCATACATGTTTTTTTTTTTTTTGCTGTCATCGAGTCTTCTTTGAAGTTGTTATTTCATGCTTGTTTTCTGTATTGCATGAGGAGGGAATGCTCTTTCGTTTTGCATCTTTTTATGGCTGAACCAACTTATTTTTGCTGTCAAAAAGATAGGTTGCTGTCATCGTTTTTCTTCTCGATGCTGTAGGCATTTTTTTTTCATCTGCACTAGGGTTCTGTTTTGCTGAAGAAAAAGAGAAAGAAAGAAAAGGAAAATATGAAACTGAACCATATATATAAAGTTGTTGTTGGTGTCTTTTGTCTCTGAGTTGTTTGTCTCTGGACCATTTTATTTTTTTTGCTGTCATATTATGTTTTTTTTTTTAAAAAAATGTTGCTGCATACATGATGATAAGAAGGAAAAGGAGAAAACGTTGCTGTGTAAATGGACTTCGGTTTTTACTTTTTTCTTTTTTTGTTGTTTTGTCCTTCATTTGTGTAAACGTGGGTATATATTTATGATTGGCTGCAAGAAGAGTTTTGAAAGCACAAATACATATATAGTTATAGGATTGTGCATGGCTACTATGTGTCTTGTTTTGTATGAATAAATAATTAATAAGAGATTTCATTAATTATGGAGAGATGATAATGAGTGATAAAATGATAATATTAATTGAATAAATAGAAATTAGTATTATTATTAGGACAATTTAGAATAATTATAATAATAACAAATAGTGTTATTATTATTGGGAAGAAATGATAATGAATAAACAATAAACAAGGAATTATTATTATTAGAATTGATAATCAGGAATTAATAATAGATAATAAAGGAAAATTATTAACTAATAGAAAGAGTTAGTATTAATCAATAATAAATTAAAAAGGATATAAAAGGAATAAAATTTACTAGGGGTATAAGGGTTACGAGTAGCAAGGCCATCTCTTAGGATGTTAATTATACGGGAAATAATGCAGTGATGGTATTATAGGATATCCGGAAAGGTTTGGATCCAGTACCGAAAGGTGAACGTACCACTAGCGCCAAGGTCTAAGGTACGGACGCGTAATGTAAGTCTGTAACTCTAACTCTTATGCTGCTTGTATGCTTTATATGTGATGTGATGATTCATATAGTCATGGACAAGACTGGGTCTTGGGTCATGGACTGTGGCTAAGACTAGGTCTTAGGTCACCATTTTAAATACATTCAGCTTTGATTTGAAAATGGGTTACAATCTTGGTAATGCCGTATGGATGTTTTTCTAGCGCTGAGGCCACGCCCCGGGGCGTGACACTAGTTTATGTGCAAACTATGTGGACCTTACATGGGTTGTGTGCTATGTAGAGGTGAACCTTACATGTGCTGTGTGCTATGTAGAGGTATTGTTGAGATATGAACTATTACATGTGTTGTGTGCTATGTATAGTTATATGCTGAATTGTAATGAATATATGTCATATATATACTATTTATACTTGAGCATAAGGTTAACTGTTACCTGAGATTCAATGGAAAATGAATCTTAGAATTTACCCTAACTTCAAGATCAGGAGGATCGAGAGCAGGAGAAAAGGGTAAGCAACACGCGTGAAGACTCAAAAGGAGTTGCATTTTGGAACAGTACCAAGTACAAGTTGTGAAACCTTTCGGATTATTGTAATCTAACACGTCAACCGAGATCACCGCAATGAATGTAAGTTGTATCACGTTTTTATTCCTTTGGGAATTTTAATTAACCAGCATATGTCTGCGCATATGAAATCAGTTACTCAGTCGTCCAAACGCCTAAATACGCTCTCTGTTGTGTTCTACTCTGATCTGTTAACACCTACACTTTGATAAATACACATAATTTAATCTAATAAAGAACCCTAGGGCTATAATTGGACCTCATAATGGACTTAGGAAATAGGGGCGTTACAAGTTGCCCCAATGCTATTTGTGAACCGTTTCCATCCGCAAAATAGACCAACCAAATTATTCAGTATCTATCATAAATTAGAGAAGTACCATAAACACTTAAAAATCTGAAATGCCATTAAATCCATAATTTTACCCATAAATTTCCACAAAAAACCTTGAGACAAATCAATCCTAATAGTCACACTTAGGGTCATTTCAGGTGCTAGAGACTCAAGTAAACTTAGAAAAGCATTAAAATAAGGAACACAGGCTTACTGAATTTTTTTTTTTTTTTTTTTTTTGAGTTTTGATTGTATAGTGAATATAGTGAATTGAATAGATAGAGTATTTCAATGTGATGTAATTAGAGTTACTAACTCGAACTTCCATTCTTTTAATAGGAATCGGTTACTAACTCTAACGGATATTTATATTGAAAGAATGGAAGTGAATATAGTGAATGGAATAGAATATTTCATTGTTTGGGAGTTTCTATACGAGAATGAACAGTTCTTTCTTTGTTTTTTATAAGACCGAAATGAGAACGCATTTCAAGGAGAATGAACAATTTTATTTGAGCACTATTTGACATTTGTTATAAAATCAATTGAATGTAATTGATCGTTTTAATGAGCATGCTATGTGTGTGTCTATGTTATAAATAAAATTAACGTCCAGTAATTAATAAACCATGTGTCCTATTTCTAAAATCATATATAATCATGGGTCCACACACTAAATAAGTAAGACCCATGGGTATGCATCGTAGAACTTAACATGACATATATAATCAACTTGACCGAAATTTTTTCTTAGATGCAATATACTAATTGAGTTATTTTCGAGATTAACATTGAATCAGGAACATCTTGACTCATTTCAAGTTTTTTAATATGAGTTCAAATTTGTTTTACTTGTGAAGAGCATTTCCGCTGCGGCTTGTGATTCGTTTGGGAATTAAGGTCAAATCTTGAGACTTGAGACATCTTGTAGTCAAGCATATCAATCAGGTTAGACGAGACGAGACTTGCTATGGCATGATTGAGTATATTAATACAAGAGGGACTGCCTTGCCCTCTGTATTTTATAGTAATTATATTTATTATTTTTTTCAAACTAATTTATCTAACTTATCAGTTGATATGTTATCTAATAATAAACAATATTTGTTATGATTAATTAATTTTGTTAACTTCCTTAATATCTAAAAAAAAAAAGTCAACTAGATCTTATATAAAAAAATGGGAGGTATTATCTAATATGGTGAAGTGGTGAAGTGGACAGTGAAAAAAAGTTACTTTATTAATATGATTGTCGCTAAAATTTAAAAAATAGAGGAAACAACAAATTGGTGGGATAAATATAAACAAGGAGAAAATTCAAGGAGTCAACCCAATAAAACAAGCATGATTGGTCTCTTAACAATATAGTTTTAAAATATCTTAAAGGGTTTGATTTTTTTGGGGGGGGGGGGGGGAGAGGAAGATAAGAAAATACTAGTTGAACTTTAAAATTTCAAATAAGTGATTTCTTTTTCAATGAGTTATTAATGCCTATAATTTTATAGGTAACAAACCAAACTAATTTGAGATTTGAAAGTCCGAGTAACATTTTAATTTCTTATTGTTTCATTAATAATACATTCTCGTAATTAACATTTCTCGAACCGATTCACTGGCTTCTAGGTTTCAATGGCTGAGATAGCGATAGCTGGGATAGTTGTTCCCGCGGTTGTATCTTTTGTGGCACCAGTATTTGTGGAATTTGTTAAAAAGAAAATGAACAAGAGGAAAGAATCACTCACTGACATACATGAAGTGCTGCAGAAGGGATTAGAGGAGCTACTTGCTTTACAAAAACACAAAGAAAGAGAAGTTTTGATCAATTATCAAGAGAAAGATCCGTCTGACCCTTACCAGACCTGGAAGAAGCGTGTATCAAATATTCAGGGAGCCGTTACTTCCTTGAATGTAGATTATGATAAAGTAAAGGGAAAGAAACAGATTTTGTGGCATAATCCACAACGTCAAGTTGAAAAAGAGATCAAAAAGGCACTGAAGGAAGTAATCGAACTTCTTGAAAAATGTCCTGAGAATGTTCTAGCTGATAAGCTGCCAGACCCGGTCATAAAAGAGATTAATGTTCCACAAATTGGGGAGTATCTGACTCTTAATGGCGCCTTTCAAAAGATTCTGACTAAACTACAAAGTGAAGGAGTAAACTGCGTGGCACTTTTTGGACAAATAGGGGTGGGGAAAACGACAATAATGCAACACTTAAATAACTACCACTTCAATAACAATTGTGCTAACAAGAAGTTTGATATGGTCATTTTCATCAATGTGGCGGCTGATGCTCAGACTAATGCACAGACTGAAGAATCTCACATTATGCAGAAAATTGCAGAGCGAATAAAGGTGGGCGGAAATGGTGATGAACTTGCGAGAAAAATACAGAGAGTGCTTGAAAACAAAATATATTTGTTGATATTAGATGGCGTAAGACATGCACACGCACTCGATGGGATTTGGGAAAAGTTGGATATTTCAAGTAAGAAAAGTGATTGTAAGGTGGTAATATCCACTCATTATCCTCTTGCTTTGAGGTCAAACTATGTTGGCCACAAATTCAATCTCGAAATGTTATCCCATGATGAAGCATGGGAGATGTTTCGAAATATTGTTGGTCACAAAAATTTAAAGCACATACCAAACGCTCAACTGATATGTCGGAGGTTTTGCTTTTGTCTTCCCCGCCTTGTACGTGCTATTGCAAAGTCTTTTACAGATGAGGCTCCCATTGATTGGGGGACGAATTTGAATGAATGGATGTATTGGCCTGAATTCGGAGTTGATGGTTTAGATGAGTTGTACTCAGTCTTGAAAATTTGTTATGATCGATTACGTGATCGTCCAGGGGAGCAAAATATCTTCCTTTATGCTGCGCTATATCCTGCAAACAGCAAGATATATACAGATTACTTTGTAGAGTGTTGTATAGCTCAGGGCTTTCTTGGTGACGTTAGAGCAGCTACTAACTACAGGAAACTGCGCAGTCGAGGTATTAATGAAACATTGCAGCACCTTGTTAATGTCGCATTCTTGGAGGGATCCGAAGAAGCATTCTTGGAGGGATCCGAAGAAGAAATGAGGTTTGTTAAAATGAATGATTTCTATAGGCAGCTTGCTTTACATATATCATCCAAAGAATCAAGGCCAGAATGTAAAATTTATGTTGATAATGAACAAGATATAGAAGCCTTTAGATCAGCATCATGGGAATTTGCTAGATGGGTATCTATGGTTGACAGTAAAAGAGATAGTTTACCAGCAAACCCAAATTTCATGAGTCTCCAAACGCTATTATTACAAAAGAGCCTGAGGTTGATTGAGATCCCAACACCCTATTTTTCCACCATGGGTAATCTTCTTGTTCTAAACTTAAATGGCACTATAATAAGAAGCTTACCATCTTTGACAGGGCTAACTAGTCTTAGGGCGTTCTATCTAAAAGGCTGTTTAAACTTGATAATAGATTCAAGCCATGAGATCCAACAGCTTACAAATCTTGAGGTATTTGACAGTCGAGATACTCAAGTAAATTTTGTGCCATACTTGGAAAATTTGAGGTGCCTAAAAATCTCATATTCTCCAAGTGGCAATCATAATGAAATTTCAAGGCTTCAGAATTTACAAGAATTGATCATTGAAGTTGAAAGGCAATTCCAACTGCAATGGATTAATGCTGCTCGACATATGGGAGAAATTGCTGGTTCGAGAAATATAAAGTTTATTTGGAATTATGTGTAATTTGGGGTAGACTCATTATTATGAGGTAGACAAGCAAATTGAATATGTATTTTTAGCCAGTACTTGATATTTCCTTAATGTTTCTGATACTCGTAATGACCAGTGTTGGTGTAAAAAGTAAAAGACATGTTTGTTCGAGTTTGATGTTTGATTCAAAAATTTTCTTGTTGCTTATAATAATCTGTACTGAACAGCATAAGGCTTGTATGTTTTGTCATGCTTTCAAATGATAGTATGCTGCAAAATCTCAAATTATTGTCATCCTTGATATTTTTGTTAATGTTTACTGGGAGTTAGTTTGAAAAAGGGAAGTAAATATTTTAATTTACAGAAAGAAGATCAAGGTCTTTAATTTGATTGAGCACTTTGTAAAGGGAACTAAGATTTTGGAAACAAATGTCATGCATCTTCAATATGCATACCTTAGATAAAACAATTATGTATATATAGGTGAAGATTAAACCACCTAGTTGTAGTAGTAGGTACTGGGCAACTCAAGTGTATACTTACTTTCTTATTATTTTTATCTATGTGAATATACAATTGCAAATATATGTATTTGATTGAGCACTTTGTGATTTTCACGCACTTGAGTAGGAGTAGGACATGCTCTCAATTTAAATAAGTTAAAGCAATCTGTTTTTTCCCCCCCTAATCTTCCTTTTACCGGCTTCCAAAGTCCCAGTACACGAACAATAGGGTTAATGAAGACGAACTGACGTCCATTTTGACAGCTTATCGCGATTTGCTTGATTCAATCAGCCTAGAGTTCCATCCCATGGGTGTTGAACGAGGGACAGGCATCACTTTTGAGTTTTGAGTGTTTGAAAGCGTATGACATTATAAAAGTAAAATGATAAACTAAAAGACTACGTTAGAGAAACAGAGGGAGATTTGGAAGGGGAAAGAAACACAGAGGGAATTCAAACTTAAGAAATGTGAGTTTTGGTTTTCTCATGTGACATGGAAAAAAAAAGTTTCTTACACACACATGAAATGGTGGGACCCACATATACATATATTAATTTAATATATGTATATATGGGTCCCATCATTTCATGTGTGTATTAATATATATATATATGCGGGTCCCACCATTTCATGTGTGTGTGACATAAGAAAATGATTTTCTTACAACATGAGAAAATGTTTCTCCAAGAAATATACATGATTTTAATCGGTTAAGATAAAGCCCATACATATTGTTAACAAAACCGGGGGGGGGGGGGGGGGATGAAGTAATGTTGTCAATAAAGATAATCATTTCCCTAATAATTGAAGAGCAAAATAAAGAAGGATCGGATAACATAATACACACAAACTTCACCATCATGAGTGCCTGAGCCATCGCCACCTTCGATTGGGCTTGATTTTCGTCAAGGTTTACTCCCCTCTTTTGGTTGCACCTCCTTACTTCTCTCTCTCATTCTTAATATGAGACTTATGCTATTAATTTAAGGGTTAAAGTGCAAAAATACACATGTGATTTTTTTAAAAATGCGCTAAATACTAATGTTTTTTTTTTTTGTATAAAAGTAACTATGTGGTTACAAAAGTAGAGTAAAAGTCACATATTCTATTAAGTAATGAAAGGGACTTGATCTCCCTTAATCACATCAGCAGTTCGAGGCATGGAATTAAGAAAATGATGTTGGGAACTCTTTCCCCACAACCATGGGTCCGATGCGGGACGAAATCTGGATTAGTCGAAATAAAAGGTTTAGGTGAACCGGGTGGGATTAAAAAAAAAAAAAATCAGAAAGAAGCTAGCTTCTCTTCTGCTCATATCAATTATTCCATATTGAAATAGCTTAAGGACTCGTATGCGCGTGTTGAAAAAAAATGTCAAGTTCATGACTTAAACTCAGGAGATTCTACTTATATACATATGATTGCCTCCTTATTCATTATATCGAACTGAAAATATACAATCGATTACTAACTCTAACTATACACTAATTTCGACCATACAAGAACAGCAACTAGAAGAAGCATTATCCCACTAATTTCAATTATACGGCAACTAATCTTATTTAAGAAGGACGTATATATCAATTCAAACTTAAACTTAACCCCAAAACAACTCCATATTCAACTTTAATCACCTTTGGCTTTGCAATTGGGAATGGCTAGTATTGATGAACACGATACTATTATTGATTATATTCCTTGTGGGAGGGATTGAGAATCGTGATCCCTCTTAACATAGGAATTCCATGGAGTTGTGAGTCAATGGAAAACTCTTTCCTTTCTGGCCCCAGTGACTTGAGTTGCCCCAGTGCTATTTGTGAATTGTCACTACTAGAAAATCTATTTTTTGCGGCGGAATTTTTCCGTCGCAAAACAAACATTTTCCGTCACAAAATAATTTTGTGGCAGAAAAGTGTCCGTCGCAAAAAAAGCACTTGCAAATCAGTTTTGTGATGGAAAAAATGTATTTTCCCTCGCAAATTCAAATTTTGCAGTGGAAAAATTTTCCCTCGTAAAATTTGAATTTGCGAGAGAATTATTTTCCCTTGCAAATTGCGAGGAAAATGTGTTTTCCCTCACAAAATTCAAAATTTGCGGCGGAAACATTTTCCCTCGCAAATTGACATATTTTGCGAGGGAAAAATTGTCCCTCACAAAATTCCAAATTATTTTAAAAAACTAAAAAAAAATCCGAAAAAATAAAAAAATATTCATAAAAAAATATAAAAAATTAGAAAATAAAATAAATTGTATGTTATAAAAATAAATTGTACACTCATACGAGCTTACATTGCAAAAACAAAATATTACAAATATAATGTTCCAAAAGAAATTAAAAAAAACTCCAAACAATAGCAGTCTAGTCATCGTCACCACCGGTATCGTCGTCACCACCAAGAGGCAGCCCTGTACCCTTGCCCTTCAATATGGACTGGAGAAGTGCTAACATCTCACTAATCATCTCTCCTTGCTCGCTCACCGCCTGTTCTAACATCTTTACCCTTTTATCTTCTACAAAACCAACATTACAAAGTCAATTTATTTGTCCTACTTCATTTAAATGAATGAGGGAGTAATGGTTTGCGATTGATAGCAAAAGTATAAGTCTACCTTCAGGACCACCTCTACTATTGCCGGATGAGCGCCTCGAAGATGACTTCAGTTGGCTGGTAGAAGCACCCATCTCGAAGACTCTCCCATTCTCGTCAATTCCGCCTGCAGCCTGAAGGAAGAGACTCTCGTTATCGGAATAAGAGGACGACGGGTCGCTTTGAATCTGCGAGTCTCTCTCCTGCGTCAGCTGCTGATAGGTCTCCTTCAAGCACAAACATACAACACAAATGTTGCATTAAAATGAAAGAAATATGTTACTGTTTGAAGCAAATAATAAATGTAATTAATATGTCACCGCAAATTGCTGGGACTAGGCGTTAATCCAGCGCTTGCCTTAACCCTCAACCACCTAGGTATAGGTCCTCTCAAAGGTGGTCTAAGGAATCAAATCTTCAGAAACTTCCCCAGACGTTGCCTGCAATCACAAATGATAACCGTTCATTAATTATTGATTAAGTATAAAATATTCAAAGTTGAAATAGAAAATAACGTATACTTACAATCTTTCATTGATGCTCACTAAATGGAATGGAGCCGCCAACATATGACAGCCCATCCATGTGGGACCTATTTAATTTATTTCGTTCACTTTGCTTCAAAAATCTTTCGTCGATGGCCCATTTTTCAAATAACTGGCCTGCGACCTCAGGCTAAATCCAAGTTTTTTTTCCTTTTTCATGCCTCAATTTATATAATTTATCAGCCAACCACTTGCCTCCCTTGAAGTTATAAGCCTTCTTTAAAATTTCCAGATGCTCAGGCAACCAACTAAACTTTCCCTGAAAAACAATACTAAACAATTAGTGCTCTAAATTATACAAGTAGTTAATCAGTTTGCATTTTGATGAGAATAAATTAATAACTATAAATCACATAACTTACCAAGAACTCATTGAACCAAGTGTCCCGATGATTCTAAGGAATTGCTTTCCATGTCGCATAAGGTTGATTGAAATTACGAAATATTTGCTCAGCCATGAAATCCGTCTCCGGCTTATAAGGATCAAACCTGAAAACAAAGAAAATGTTGCAAATAGTAGCATACAAACTAAAGGTAAAAAATCATAACATTACATGACTTACTCGGTGCAGCCGACAGGACGGATCCACATCTTCCCTATCACAGGATCAATGGATCCCCAGGCTGGGGTGTTGGAGGAACTAGCTTCCTCGCCCTGGTTATGAGGCGTACTGAAGGAAGAAGTATATTGAAAATGTTAGAACATATATGTTTAACAAAATATATGTAAATCAGTCAGAAATCATAAACTGAACTTGCTCTGCCTGTTGGTGTGGATATGTATGAGTGAAAGGCTCACCTATACTGCCCATAACAGAGTCGGTAGTAGGCGGTGAAGATGAAAAATAAAGTGGCGGAAGCTCCGGGGAAGAGCTAAGCCCTCTGACTACAGAGGGGGTAGATGATGTCGGCCTACCCCCTCTGATAGGACGGGCCTGGCTGCCACCTCTACTATATCCACTACCTGAATGGCCTCCTGGATGCTCCATCTCTAAACACTTATAAACATGATGTCAAAATATATATAAATACAAGAAATTTACTTAATACAATAATGACTAAGCAACGGAGTATCAAATATAACAGATTGTCATAAACAAAAAAAAACTAACTTAAATCAATAGGACGATTCATGTTCTTCGACCTCTGCCTGCACACCTTCGTCTGACGTCTGATAATCGTCGAATTCAAATTCAGTCATGGAGTAATCCGCTTGTTCCTCATCGTCTGATTCCTCATTGTCAATTTGGATAGGAATCAGCTCTAAGTCTCTAGTAGAATCAAAGAGATTGCAAGGTACATCGTCCTCGACATTACTTACAGCAAGTACATGTTTCACATTAGCTTGGAATGGTTCTGTCATATCGTCATTTGTTTCCGACTCTTTTGAATTAGGTATAATATTTCGTGTTTTGGTTTTGATAACTCCCATCCATCCTTGACGGGATGTGAGGTATGATGTAAAATAAACTTGTTCCTCCTGTTAAGCAAGAATGAATGGGTCATAACCAACTGTATATCTCCGTACCCAGTGGATCTCAACATTTCCATATTTGTCCACCTTAGTACCACGCAGAGTGTTATCAAACCACTCACATTTAAATAGAGTCACTGACTTGTCTCACTTGTAATCCAGCTGAATTATATCAATTAACTTGTCGTAGTAGTCGCACTCGACCCCGTCAACTTGACCACCTCGACAACATATACCGTAATTGCAACTTTCCGTATTTCCGTTTGCATCAATAGTTGCAAACCGATACCCATTGATTATATATTTTTTGATCCTAGTAACAGTTGTTGCAGACCCGTAAGCTAAACTCCTCACAACATCCTGGGGAATTGAATTGTTTTGCGCGAAGTAGTCTCGTAACCAATTAGGAAATTTAGCCTTCATGAATCGATCAAGGTCAGAATCCGAGATCAAAGGATTTGTTGATCGGACCCAACGAGAGAAGTAACTGTAAAAAAAAAAATTAATACTTTAATACTTATCATATCAGTTACAAAAGAGGAAAATCTTATTTTAAATACGGGGCGGCCTCTTCACAGTTGTTTAAAATGTACTACTCAGCTACTTTATTATCGCTTCCTTCCAGTGTTGACCTACAATTTGTTCGCACAACTCGGCCAGGATAATTAAATATTAATATCTGACCACTCGATTCACCGCTATCATCGTTGCGAGGTACCCCCTCCATCTTGATATAACTTTAGGAGGATAATAGTATGAGGCAAATTTGGTGGCTTCTTCGACCAAATACACTTCAGCAATAGATCCTTCAACGTATCTTGTATTTTTGATCTTGTATTTCAGTGTGTGTAAAATCCTACAACGGAAATTAGAGGGTATTTATAACCTATGGCACAGTGTGTTTCAATTAATCACAGGAAAAACAAATATATATTACCTTTCAAACGAATACATCCATCTATATTTTTGCGGACCTCCTACCCTTGCTTCGTACGCTAGGTGAACGGGCAAATGTTCCATTGAATCAAAGAAGCTAGGAGGAAACACCACCTCTAACTTGCATAGCATTTTTGGCACGCTATCCTCTAACTGCCGTAACTTGTCAACATTAAGTTCAGAAGCACAAATTGTTGTAAAGAACAATGAAAACTTTGTCAGAGTATCTAATAGATGCTTCGGTAGTGCCTTGAAGGCCCACGACAATAATCTCTGAAAGAAAACGTGACAATCATGACTCTTCATATCGTGTAACTTCACCTCGTCCTTGTCCACACATTTTGAGAAGTTTAATGCATAACCGTCCAGTAGTTTCACACTATTAACCATTGTAACAATTGCAAATTCGGCTCTTTGTTCTAGGTGTACAGCGCCCTAGGTTTGGAAATCTGGCCCGTGGTAGTCTCTACCAAATGCAAAGAAGGCCTTCTGCAAATTTGTTGTATGTCAAGTCTTGCATTGACTATATCCTTTGTCTTACCCTTGGTGTCCATGACAGTGTACAAAATATTGCAAAACAAATTCCTTTCAATATGCATGACATCAAGGTTGTGTCTTAACAATTGATCTTTCCAATATGGTAGCTCCCAAAAGATGTTGCGTTTATTCCAATGATGCTGAACGCCATATCCCTCAGGCTCACTGGAAGCAGATCCCTCTTCAACACTTTGAATGTGCTGCACCTTCTCCCATATTTCTTGCAAACTTAAACGACGAGGTTTACCTGATCGTTCAACTACCTTACGGCTGAAGTCTTTTTTGTTTCTTTTAAACGGATGATCGAGGGGTAGGAATTGTCGGTGCCTGTTAAACCAACATACCTTGCGACTGTATGGCAAGCTAAACCCCATGTTCTGTTCGAGGCATATCGGACATGAAAGCTTCCCCGACGTTTGCCATCCACTCAACATCCCATATGCAGGGAAATCATTTATCGTGCACATTAAGGCATCCCGCGAGATGAAATTTTGACTCAATGATACATCGTACGTAAGAACCCCCTTACTCCACAACATCTTCAACTCGTCTATCAAAGGCCTGAGGTACACATCTATTTTCTTTTTTGGGTTGGATGGCCCAGGGATTAACGTGTTAAGGAACAAAAACTCTCTTCTCATACACATGGAAGGTCGGAGGTTGTACGGAGTCACAATCACAGGCCAACTGGAATAAATCTTGCCTGTTTGGTTGAAAGGAGCGAACCCATCTGAACATAAACCAAGACAAACATTACGGGGATCGGTTGCAAATGAAGGATTCGCCTCGTCAAATTTCAGCCAAGCTTCGGCATCAAATGGATGCGTCACAAATTTTTCATCCCTGTGATGCTCCCGGTGCCATCTCATGTGAGCAGCTGTTTGTTGTGACGAATACAATCTCTGAAGTCTAGTCAAGAGGGGAAAGTACCACATCTTGCTTAATGCTTGAGTGGTTGTTTTACCTTTAATCTTCTTGTACCTATCATGTTCACAGAATTTACAAGTAGTCCGCTCAGCATCATCCTTGTAATAGAGCATACATCTATTGGGGCAGCAATGGATTTTTTCACAACTAAGCCCGAGCTCTTTCACCTTTTTCTTTGCTTGGTAAAAATCTTTCAGCAAATTATTGTTATTAGGAGCAACCTTACTCATGATCTGCATCATTTCATTGTAATTCTTCTCGCTCATATGGTGATCAGTCTTCAAGCTTAATGTTGCTAAGGTAGCCGATAGCGATGACTATTCACTATTTTCAATGTGTTCACAACCTTCCCATAAAGTACGTTGCGCATCTTGAAGCATTTGATAGAACCTACCGACCTCCGGATTAGGCTCCTCTCCCATGTATGATGGTTGATTATGTGTACTGGCCTCCTCTTCCATGTATGAAGGTCCAGCATGAGTCACGGGATCAAAATATTGGCCGATCGATGGTCCCGCAGCATCCATGACCAATTGTTGATATTGATTAAGGTTGGCTCGATGAGTATTGTCTCCGTAATAACCGCTCGGTGTCTATTGGACTTCCCCGTGATGCACCCAACATTCATAATCCATCATGAATCCTTTTTTACACAAATGGATTCTGACCGTTCCCGCGTCATGAAATTCCAAACACCTACATCTCGCACACGGACAACTGATCGAGGTACTTGAATTAGTTGTGTGCACCAAAGCAAATTGGATGAACTCTTCCAAACCGTCTAAGAATACTCAAGTAAGTCATTTTTTTTAGTTAGATGATTGTACATCCAACTCCTATCACGATCGCCTTCCATACTTCCCCAACCCAACCCTACACGGAGACTTTTTGGAACATAATACAATAATACTAACTAATTCAGCTACTAACCTAAGTGGCAAATACAACTGGCCACTTATACCAACCGATTGCCACTTAATCAAGAAAGCAGCAAACTAACACATGCAGTGAATAAAGAACAGATCCCAGCAAGCAACCAGAGAATGGGGATAGTACACTAGAAGATGGGGACATGCAAGTTGACGGGCCAAACAAAGAATGATGAAGTACAGTTGAAAATAGGGACATATAACAAATTTTTTTGGAAATTTATTGTATTGCTATTTCATATAATAATAAATTCATTAAAATTTATTGTCTTTGTTTTAAAAGCTAATTGAAAAAAGTGCTAAATAAGATAAAAAAATCTTTGTATTTTTAATATATTCAACAAAATAAAGAACAAGTTCGAACAAGGGGGTTTCACAGCAAGTTAGCAGTAACAAATGTGACATGATTTTACTACAAATTATAATATTATTAAATTATATTTCAGTTTATAGCTATAGGTTAGATAAATTAATTTTTTAAAAAATAATAAATACTATAGGTAAAATGAATTTAGTTCTAATATTTAAACTATTTTTGTATAATATATAAATAGATTTCATGCATTTGTGTTTTCATTTCTTCAACATTTTTACACATAAACCTTTAAAAAATTCCAATTTATTATCCAACTGATATACATCATACAGTAGAATCCAAAAAAAATCCAATTTCATTCTATAGGTAGGCAAAATAAGAATATCTTGTATAATTAATTCATATAAAATAATATTTGCATTTTTTTATCCATTTTATTTTGATAATGTTTTCAAGGAAGAATATAGCAATTTTTTTTTTTTTAAAAAATATCTTAACTATTGTATTGTTTTTAATTGAATAAACATGCAATTAAGATAACATTCTTTTTTGGAACAAAATAAATGACGTAATACCATATTTTTATTTCAATTTAGAGAATTTAAAGATAATTAGTTTATTCTATCATATGCACTATAATTATTAATTTTTATATCTTATAACAGATTTGTATATTGTTGGGATTGCCCAGAAAATCTTTCATTGCAAAAATAACACTAAGTACCTCAAACGTGTTTAAGGACCTAAGTATTTTAGAGTAGATTGTCGGCAATTTCTTTAACCATATGCAAAACCTAAGACATTTATACATAGCTAGAACAAGAATTTAAAAATTGAAATCATATATTGCACGAATGAACAAATCTATACAAGATTTGAAATCATTAAAAATAAGTTACCCACATTAAGGATTCTACAAAAAATCATTTAAAATAAAACATACCCGTTGAAGTTCACAGCTTGAGGCGGAGAAAGAAGAGCAAGAAAGGCGGATAAGGGCTCAAGGCGGAGGTGGCTGAGCTCCGTGGGACGGTGGCCGGACTTGGTGAGGAGAGAAAGCTTCGATGAAGAAGAAGCTTCAGACACGCATGAAGATCGAGAAATGGGGGGGGGGAGGTGTTTTTTAAAATTGGTTTGCGACGGAACGGCTTGTTCCGTCGCAAACTAGCCCGTTTGCAATGGAACACGGCGTTCCGTCGCAAACCGCCTCATCTTGCGACGGAACAAGTAGTTTCGCTGCAAATTGCGGCGGAAAAACTTGTTCCGCCGCAATTTTTTTGCGGTGGAACTACCAGTTCCGCCTCAAATTGCGGCGGAAGTCATAGGTCCACTGCAAATTGCAGTGGAAAGGATTGTTCCGTCGCAATTTGCGACGGAAAAAGTTTTTCCACGCAAATTAACCCATTTTGCGACGCCAATTACAATCCGTCGCAAAAACCCAAAAATTTGCGACGGAATATGTTTCCCTCCCAAATTCTGTCGCAAATTTACTGTTTTCTAGTAGTGCGTTTCCATCCGCAAAATAGACCAACCAAATAATTTAGTATCATAAATTTGAGAAGTCCTTAGAAATCTAAAATACAATTACATCCATCAATTTACCCATAAATTTCCACAATCAACCTTGACACAAATTAATCCTAATAATAACATTTATGGTCAATTCAGGAGCTAAAGACTCAAAATTAAACTTTGAAAAACATTAAAATAAGGAACACAGGCTTACTGAAAATGTTTTTTTTTTTTTTTTTTGGGTTTCCTGATTGTATAATGAATATAGTGAAAGGAACAGATAGAATAGTTCATCGTGAATATAATTAGAGTTAGAGTTCGAACTTCCATTCTTTTGATAGGAATCGGTTACTAACTCTAACGGAATTCCTATTGAAATAATGGATGTGAATATAGTGAATGGAATAGAATATTTCCTTGTTTGGGAGTTTCTTTAAGAGAATGAGCAGTTTCTTTCTTTGTTTTTCATAAGAATGAAAAGAGAACACATGTCAAGGAGAATGAACAGTTTTATTTGACCACTATTTGACATTTGTTTTAAAATTAATAAAATGTATTTGATTATTTTAAGGAGCATTGTAGGTGTGTGTATGATGTAAATAAAATTAACGTCTAGTAATTAATAAAATCACATATAATCATGGGTCCGCACTAAATAAGTAAGACCCATGGCTATGTATGGCAGAACTTAACATAACATATATAATCAACTTGACCTAATTTTTTTTTTCTAATATGCAATATATTAAATGAGTTAATTTCGAGATTAACATTGAATCAGGAAAAGAGACGAGAAGTGTAATTAATTCCTATGTGCTGAATCACTTTAAGAAAGGGTTATAGTGACAAATTCAGGCCCCACTTAAACTTTTTGGGATTTAAGGAAGACGTGAAAATTGCACTGTTTTTTAAAATAAGGGGTGAAATTTCTTCTTAAAAAATTCTTTAAAGATAAAATTTTTATTAGAAATTACTATATGATACCGACTGCGAGTGTACGTAAACATACTTTTGGTTACACTTTACCCCCTTTCAAAAAAAAAAAATAATAACACCTCCTAGTTAGATTTGAACAAATTTGTAAATTGTTCAAAAAAAAAATTGTAAGATAGAAGAATATAAAGAAGGGGACAAGTCAAGCCACCTGCCTATAATGTATTGATTTCCTAAGAAAGTCTCAAAAATATGTCAAAATGAATGATTCTATAAAACTTGTTTCATGAACCGTTCCACCACAGGCTCCGAGGTTTCTCAATGTCTGGGTTAGAAACCGCATCTGTTACTGCGACTGCGACTGCAACTGCAGTGGGGCACCGCTCTGGTGAATCTTGGGCTTCGAGAATTGAGGTCGAGAGTTGACAAACACACTTCGCTTGCCGACTTACACAAAGAGCTAAAAAAAGCACTTGGTTGGCTGCTTGCTTCACAAAAGGACAAAGATAAAGAAGCTTCGAGCGGTCAATAGAAAGATACGAGTAATTTTTACAGGCATTGGACGAACAGTGTATCAAATATTGAGAAATAAGTGAACTCCTTGATTGAAAAATAAGAAGTAAGGAAAAAGAAGCTTCTGCAACCTTGGAAAAAACCACGTCTTAAAAAGAAAATCATCAAAGGGGCACTGAAGGAAGTAATCAAACTTCTTCAAAAATGTCCAGAGAAGATTCTGGTTGATTATGAGGGGCAGAGTGGATCATAGACGAGGCTGGTGTTAAATCAATTGCGGGGTATCCGACTCTTTAGAATGCCTTTCAAGACATTCAGGCTTGGCTATAAAGTGATGGAGTAAAAGGCGTGGCACTTCATGGAAAAATAGGAGTGAGGAAAACGACAATAATGAAACCCTAAAATAACCACAACTTCTATGATAGCTCTGACAAAAAGGAGTTTGATATAGAGATTTTCATCAAAGTGGCGGCTGATGAGTAGACTGATGAGCATACTGAATTCCTTCACATTCTGTAGAAAATTGCAGATCGAATAAAGGAGGGTAGAGAAGGTGATGAATCTGAAGTTGTAGGAAGAATACGGAGAGTGCTCAAGGACAAGATATATTTGCTGAATTTAGATGGCATAAGGCACAAACCCAATGGGATTTGGGAGAAGTTGGATATTTCAAAAGACATAAAAGACAGTAAGGTCGTAATAACCACTCATTATCTTCTTGCTTTCAAGACGAAATGTGTTGACAGGACCGTCGAGCTCGAACCGTTAAACCTTGAAGAAGCATGGGAAGTGTTTTGAGACATTGTTAGTGACAATCTTGTATTACCAGACAATATACCAGGCCAAAAACTTGATCAACTGGTATATAAGAGGTTCTGCTGTTGTCTTCCCCTCCTAATCTATTGCAAGTTATTTTGAACTGTAGGCTCCCCCTGATTGGCATAAAGCTTTGAATGAATTGATGCCTTGGCCTAAACTGGAGTTGAGGGTTTTGCACGGTTATACCAACACTTGAAAATTTCTTATGATCTATTGAGTCCAAGTAAACAAAAATGCTTCTTTTATGCTTCACTATATCCTGAAAACAGCAATATATATACACACATTACTTAGTGGAGTGTTGTATAGTTCAAGGCTTTCTTAAGTGATGTTGAATTGCATCGCAAATACCGGCAAGAATATATTGCGCACTCGAGTTATATCTCGACAGTATTGAGACACCTTATTAATGTCTCATTCTTGGAGCAAGGAGAACATATGAGGTCTGTTAAAAAGAATTGTTTTTATTGGCAACTTGCTTCATAAATATTGTCCGAAGATTCAAATTTAGAGGGTACGTAGGACTTATGTTGATAATGAAAAACATGAGCAGGAGCACCCCATTTGACAGATTCTACGCAGCATGCTAAATGGTTTTCTAGGATTGGCAGTAAAAGTGATGATCTACCAAGAAACCAAAATTGTGGGAGTCTGGAGGCACTATTGCTACAAAGGAATATGAAGTTGGATGAATTCCCACCAAACTGTTTTGAAAGCATGGGTAATCTTCTTGTTTTAAACTTATACCATACTAAATTAAGCATGTTGTCATCTTTGAATTTTGAAAGGATTAACTAACCTCAAGGCATGCATTCTATCTAAATGGGTGTTCAAAGTTGAAAATTTTGAGGTATTTGACATTCGAGATACTAAAGTGAATTTTGTACCATGCTTAGAAAATTTGCAGTGCCTAAGAATCTCATACATTGCAAGTGGTAATTATCCTAGAATTTCAATGCTTCAAAAATTAGAAAAATTGACTATTGAAGTGAAGTCTCTACAAAAATGGGGTGATAACGCCCAATGTATTATAGATGAAGTTGCTTCTTTGAAAGAACTGATGAACCGTAAATTTACCATGTTTTAAGGCACAAAACAGTTAAGAATAATAAGTTAAAAACATGGATTTGATGTCAGACATATCCTCACAAGTATTCTCATGTGTTTTGTAGGTTTTTATCCATGAGAGAAGCTAATTGGAAGAGCCCAAGATAGTCAAGAAAATAAGTCACAAAGGAAGCCCAAAGTTGGCGCTCAGGGTGTCAAAGTTGGTGCCCAGGGCGCTAACTCTCTGCCTCCTTGGTAGAAAGTGGCGCTAGAAGTGCTAAAACTCCTATTTTTAATTTTTAGAAAGTTTTTCAGGCCCGAAAAAGGAAAAGAAATTAAGGATTTTTGAGGTTTGGAAACCCAATTGAACCAAAAACATAAAAAGAGGCAACTCTAGCAAGAAAAGAAAGAACTTTTTGGCACAAGAAACAACTCGACGGCATTGGAGAAAGAAGATCAAAGCAATTGTGGAGATCAATCTTCCCCAATATCTGAAGAACCATTCTCTCTTCATCTTTTCTTCATTATTTTGTTAATCTAGCCATGCTTGGCTAATTTCCTTTTTGTAGTTAGGGTTAGGATGAACCCTATGCAACTTTGAGTATTTGATTGAATTCTTGGTTGAATCTTGGTTTATTTGATTGAATGAATTTTCTGCACTTAAAACTTTCTTAAAAGATTGACCACCTTTTAGATTGTCCATAGGTTGATGTGTGACACTAGAGATGTTGGTGCATCTAACTAGAACTTGTTAATTCATCATAAAATTGCATGACCTAGACATAGGCTTATGAATTTATGCAATCGTAGGATTCTGGTTCAAGATCTGATCTTTCTAGACAATACTAAGACATTAGGTTGTTTTAAAAGATAAAATAGACTAAGGTAGCATCAAGACATTGGGACTTAGTCTAACTTTAGAGAATCGATCGTCAATTGGGGAATCATAATCAATTAGAACTTTAATTCAAATACTTGAAGGAGCATAGGGGGATTCTAAACCCTAGCTGCACTTTTCTTGATTGATTATCTTTTCTAAACATTCTCCTGCGAATCTTGATCTTGAATTCTTTTCTTTCTTTAAATCTTGAAATTCTTGTTTGATTATAACTCATCTCTTTTTACTTGATTCATTCAACTAAAGCGTAAATAGCGAACTAGTGATTGGAGTACTATTCCTCGTGGGACGATACTTTCTCACTACTTTATTACTTGTAACAACCGGTACACTTGCCAAAGTCGCCCTACCAAGTTTTTGGCGCCGTTGCCGGAGAATAGTTTTATTTCAACACTAAGAGTAGTTATTGAAACTCTAGATTGGACTTTTCTTTCTCTTTTGTTATTTTACTCTCTTTTCTCTGTTTATGCGAGGTACTATAGACAGAGATTCGCTGCAATTTGATCCTGAGATCGAAAAGACAGCAAGGAGAAACCGAAAGCTCACTAAACAGAGAAAAGAAAAAGTTAGCTCTTGTACTGAGACTGAATTGATTATAATGGCAGAGAATGGTGAAGATCATCTTCGTCTTCCTCCTCCAAGAAGGACTATGGGTGACTACATGACACTTAATCCTACCAGAGTTGCAACCAGCGTAGTCAATCCTGTTGTTAACACGAACAACTTTGAAATCAAGCCATCCCTCATAAGCTTGGTTCAACAAAGTTCTTTTAGTGGAAGTGATTTGGAGGATCCTAATCAGCATATTGAGAGGTTTTTACAGATTTGTGATATAATCAAAATGAATAGAGTTTCTGTAGATGCTATCCGTGTGAGGCTGTTTCCTTTTTCTTTGACTGGAAAAGCAAGTGCTTGGCTTCGCTCTTGTCCTACTGGCTGTCTTTCCACTTGGGACATTATCACCATCAAATTCCTTGAGAAATTTTTCCCTTCCTCTAAGTACACAAAGTTGCTGTCAGACATCAGTTGCTTTAATCAAGGCCATGGGGAGTCATATTGTGAAGCTTGGGAAAGATACAAGGAGTTGCTTAGAAGGTGCCCACAACATGATCTGGAAGACTTTGATCAAGTGAGAATATTCTTCAATGGGATGCTTCCGTCTTCTAGGATGATGATTAATGCTGCAGCAGGTGGTTCGTTGAAGAATAAAACTCCAGATGAAGCATTAGAATTGTTTGAGGATATGGGATCTCTTGAGAATGAAACTGCTACCCTACAGCCTAAGAGGGGAGTTCTTCAATTAGATACTTACAATACACTCTTGGCCCACAATGAGAACCTCGCCCAACAAAACAGGTTGATCCAACAACAATTAGCTGCCCTCACTAAATAGCTTGCCTCTTCTCAGGTCTCATCTATCTCGTCTCATCCTCTTTTGCCTTGTGATTTTTGCCAAGAGGACCACACTAATGGACATTGTGCAGCTATTACTACTGGAGAAACAATTGAGGTTAACTACATGGGTAATCCTCCTAGGAATCAATTCAATCCATTTGGCAACACGTACAATCCTGGTTGGAAATCTCATCCAAAATTTTCCTATAAACATCAACCAGCACCCCAGCCGTTCCATCAAACCACCACTACTGATCTGGAGAAGGCTTTGACACAACTGACTCATACCACCACTGAGTATATACAGGGTTCAGGGGCCTTCCGGAATGAAACAAAGTCTTCCTTCAAAAATCAAGAAGCTTCAATCTGAAACTTGGAGAATCAGATTGGTCAGTTATCAAAGCAAATAGCAGAGAGGAGTCATGGTTCTTTCCCTAGTAATACGGTGGTCAATCCAAAAGAGCATTGTAAGGCCATAACTATAAGGAGTGGTATAGTGGTTCAACCAGTTGAGAAATCTGTTCCAGTGAAGGAAAAGTCTGAAAAAGGGGAGGAAGAACATGAAAAGACTTTAGAAGAAGAGGAGGAAAAAGTTGAGAGTGGTAGTGTGCAGCAAATTCCAAAGAAGATAGCTACAAAGTAGTCTCTCATTCCTCCTTATGCAAGACCTCCTTATCCACAGAGGTTGAAGCAGCAGGTTCAGAAGCAACAGTATGCCAGATTCTTGGATATTTTTAAGAAACTGGAAATTAACATTCCTTTTGCAGAAGCTCTTGAAAACATGCCTAATTATGCAAAATTCATGAAAGATTTGCTTTCCAAGAAGCATAAGTTGCAAGAGGCCGAAATAGTGGCATTGACTCAGTATTGTAGTGCCATTATTCAAACAAAGTTGCCACCAAAGCTTAAAGATCCGGGCAGCTTTAGCATTCCTTGTGCAATAGGGAACGTCAATGTGGGCAGAGCACTTTGTGATTTAGGAGCTAGCATTAATTTGATGCCCTTATCTGTTTCTAAAGCTCTTGGCATTAAAGAGATGAAGCCTACTATGATGTCGTTACAATTGGCGGATAGGTCCATTAAGAAGCCAGAAGGTGTCATTGAGGATGTGCTTATGAAAGTGGACAAATTCATCTTCCCGGTGGGTTTTGTGGTTCTTAACATGGAGAAAGATGCTGAACTTCCTTTGCTTTTGGGAAGACCCTTCTTGGCTACTGCTAGAGCGATAATTGATGTAGTTGCAGGAAAAATGGAGTTCCAAATGAATGATGAGAAAGTCACTTACAATGTGTTTCAATCCATGAAATACCCAGCTGATAATAGTGACTGTTTCAGAATTGATGTAGTAGATGAAGCCATTCATGAGGATCTTTCTCAAGACGGTTCAAATGAGTCCTTGAAGAATGATATTGCTCAGTTGCTGCAAGTGGGAAATGAGGTCTCTGCAGATGAAAATTCTGATTTCCAGGTTGAAGAGTTGAAGAAGAAGGATTATGATGCGCCACCTGTTACTCCTAAGGTGAAACTAAAGGAGCTTCCTTCTAATCTAAAGTATGCTTTTTCTAGGGAAGGATGACACTTATCCCATTGACAGAGGAAGAGCCTCTGTGGCCTTGGAAGCGAAAAATTAAGGTGACATTCGTTAGGCTCGAGACGTTAAACAAGCGCTAATTGGGAGGCAACCCACTAGTTTTTTTTTCTATTTTTTATTTTTTATTTTCTCTTAGTTATTATTAGTAGGTAAGGAAGGATGTAAAAAGTGTGGACTAGATTATAAGGTCCATACTTGAAAAAAAAAAAAAATTCAGGTGAAAGAGCACAATGGGCAAGGAGGTCACACTAGAGAACGATGATGACCACTCCGATGACTTTTGACTGAGCATTCGTCCACCTTCACGTTAGTTGCTGAGGACAGCAACAATCTAAATCTGGGAATGGTGGTCCAAATCTGCAAATGCCAGGGAAGATGTCTTAATTTTATCTATGTCCTCTTATTTTGTTTATGTTATAGTATGAGACTTGCATGATTATGTAACTAATTCTGAGAGAACTGAGCTAAACTTTGTATTAACCCTGGATAGCTTGTATGAAGCACCAATGGTCGTTTGAGATTTTATATTTATATTGCTGTTATGAGGTTGCATTGAAATTCATTGAAGAATATGATTGCTTATTTGGATTAGCTGTTGGATTGTGAATGTCTGGGTAGTATTTGGATGATAAATCTAGGAATAGTGTTTTAGCTTGAGTCAAAAGCCATGTGAGAATTTGGGCCTAAAAAGTAAAAACTTTCTTCTTGAGAGACCTCACTGTGGTAGTACTCTAGAACTTGCTCTGTTTCTCTTTTGATGCATGCATAGATTGGGAAGACCAAGGCAATATTTTTTTTATAATACCTGTAACATCCCAATTGAAAATGCCGAATTTTTTTTTTTAAAAAAATGAACCGTGATCAAAGTCGAGCATTTCGATTAAACGAGTAACTGAATATTTAGAAGTACATAACCATAGTGTAATCATCCTTATACAGTCATTTGTTGTTTTAAAAAAACAATATCTAAATAGTTCAAAAACTATAACATATAAGCTCTTCCATTTCGCCTACATCGGCTACTTGCCGCTCTCCTCCCCCCTGGATCCTCCTGAACCTGAGGCTACAGCTGAGATCCAATTCCCAATTGGATCTCAGGTAACGGTTAACCTTATGCTCAAATAAATCATATATAAGCAACATACAATCATAACCACATAACAACATATCAATACATAAGCACACAGCAGATGTATGATCAACAATTGACAGAACATAAGCACACAGCAATATGTAAAGCCCCACACTATGTCTGCACATAAACTAGTGCCACGATCTCCCATCGTGTCCTCAGCGCTAGGAAAACCCAACGGCGTTATCAAGACTATAACCTGTAACAAGCTGTATGTATGGCTGACAACCCTCGACAGAGTTTCAGTATATAAACATGTCTACCATATATATGAATATGAGCAGCATAAGTGTTAAGGTTACAATACGCGTCCGTACCTTCGTTGACGATTTTGGGCACTTCAGTAGCGTTGTGGTACGTTTGACGGCGGTACAACGGTGATTTGACAGCGGAAACAGCGGTTCGTGATTCTGAGTATCCTATAAGGATAATATCACCAGTATGAATATCTAAGACCATAACAGGCATTTTAGGTACAAATTACCATTTTGCCCCTAGTTTGACTTTTTGGCGGAATTTTGCCAGAGCTTCGCTGTTTTGACTTTACACTTTCAAAATTTTCGCTATAATTTTTCCTCTAACATATTTCTAAGATAAATATCACATTTATTCCTAAAACATGATATTTAAACTAACTTAAAAAAATTAAGACTACTCTAACAATTCTACTATAACTACCGAAAGAACTACCGAACTAAAGACTAGGGACCGGAGAACTTACTCAGGACTCTGCTACAACTTTCTCCAGAGCTCTTCCTTCCTTCTCTACTCTAGAATTTCGAAATTTGCAAGAGGAATTGGTGAGAAAATGAAGGAGAATTGAAGGCTATTTATAGAAAAAGACAATGGCAATTTGGTAATTTCTTTGAACTTTGTCTGATCAGTTTCTGGCCGTTAGATCGCACTTCTTGAAGGTGGCAAGATCTTGGCCTTACACCTCTCAAGGATGATGTCATCCCTGCTGCATCATCAAGTCTTATGTCATCTTGCTTTATCTGATGAATTCCTAGTTCGGTGCCCCGATCACGAGATTCCGTAGAAACTTAAAATTCCGAGAACAATACTCTGAAGATCTTTTCTTCCTCTTTCAAATTATCTAATTTAACTCAGTTTCTAATCCCACTGAGGATATTCCGTTATCAGCTGAAAATCCTCGGTATTCGTGCCCGGCTACAGAAATAACGTTGTCTGGTACTAACTTCGAGACAAAAATTCACTGATTAACATTATACTCTGGTTTTTCCCCACTTATCCCCAGATTCCCACAATGGAATTATTTTCTATCGGTTCTCCTTTTGGCTATCTGCTTTAATTATACAAAATATCTTCCTATTCGGATCTCCAAATCACTCCGTCGGTTACAGAAATGACTTCGGAGACCGACCATCTCGAGATAAAAATTCCCTCGTTCACAATCTACCCTGACTTTAGAAACCTAGGTCACGGTTTTCTATGTAGGATTTTATTTCCATCCGTTCTCATTTATCCTGTCCACTTTTAATTATTATTATATTATTACTTATTTATTACATGCTTAAACCTATATTACTATTATATTCAAATATCTTTTCATCCTTATCTCCCCTAAAATTCGGCCAACACACCATATATATATATATATTTTTTTTCCTTAACCACATATATTATATTTATCCTATATTTATTTTATTTTATTTTTATGTTTCCTAAATTTCTCTAATCTTATAAAATTCCTGAAAATTACTTAATCAATCCTTTAATAATTCCTAATAATTTTCTTAATTAGAATTAATTATTTTCTCACAACAATTTCATTAACATTAATGATTTAAGTCTTATGCAAAATATTAAAAGTCATAGAATCAATTTTGATTCTAAAATACTTTTTAATTTTCCTTCTTTTTATTTTCATGGGAAATATTTTATTAAATTGTCTAAATTAAGAATAATATATTTCCTAAATTTTCAATAATTATTCCATGTTTTCTTGAATTTTCCATAATTTTTCCTTAGTATCTTCCTTTGAAAATAGACCAATTATACTCTATTTGAGACCATAATCATCATAAATGGATATTTTTATTATGGTAACATAATAGTCCAGATAGTAATTATCCGGGTATTACAATACTCACTTGGCCAAATAGACCACCTTAAAAGAATATCTTCCATTGCTAGCCCCTTGAGCCTGAGACTTATTATTTTTTCTTATTCACCTTACATTGTTACTTAGCCCAAGACCCCAAGCAATCCTACCTTTGAATGAGATTAGAGGATAGTATGTAATTCACAGTTCATAGAAAATTTTTGGCAAGTAATGAGAAGGAGAGACGAATGAAGAAAAGAAAAGAAAAGAATGTTCAAAAAGTCATCCTCTCTCAAAAAAAAAAAATCAATGTTGCACTAAGTAGTGTGAGGGGTGGCAAATGCAAAAGTTCTAAAAGAAAGAGGTTGGTTGATTAAAAAGAAGAGCTAGGAAAATCTGTATTGAGTTAGCTTAATTTAAATTCAACTTATGTCTTCTAATCTCATACATGGATTTTATCTACTTTCTAAATATTCCTACCCCCAAACCAAGCCACATTACAACCTTGAAAAAACCTTTTGATCAATCTGTGCATGTTGTTTGTGTTCCTCATCTTTAGGAACTTGAGAATAGGATCAAGCCTATGGTAGTATTGCTACACTGATGGATGGAGTGAATACCTATCTAAACAGTTGAGTGACGAGTGAAATATTTATTCCAGGAAGGAGTACTCAAGTTAGATGCTATATCCCTCCATAAATTGAAAAATGTTATTCATGTATTCCAAGACAACAGTTAATTCATGCTTAGTATAATATTCTTCTGACTATCTGCTATTAATCATTTTGTCAATGCAATATCATGCTTACATCTAACGTGCTTTATCTCAAGATCACTTGCTTGCATCATACTGGTTATTTTTGTTTATTGATGAGGACAAGAACTAACAGCTCTCCGATGCACCTTTTATTCCTCAGAAATCCATAAAGAATTCCCAGAGGCTAGCGAATCATGAATACGTGAGAAGACTCGATCACTTCCTTTTGAGTTTTTGTATGATGTGAAGACTCAAAACATCTAAAAAATCATCGAGTCTTTTTTTCTATAGAACTTTCAAGTATATAAACTATTGTTAATGATTAAAAGAAAGGACTTGGCAATCAATGAGACGGTCTCTCAAGCTGAAGCATTTAGGCCAATTTGTCACAAGAATGATGAAAATTTATGGGAGTTGGTAAAGACGTCAACGCTGGTGTTTTGTTTGTCCGGGTGTGATGTTTGATTTAAATATTTCCTTTTGCTCATAATAATCTGTACTGAAATGTGCAAGACTTGTATGTTTTATTATAATATTATGCTTTCAAATAATAGTACGTTGCAAAATCTCAAAAAACATTACCATATCCCTGATATTTGTTTAATATGTTTAGTGTGTAACATCTCAAGTTTCAAGATTTGGAAATAAAGAAAAAAAAAATTGATGGAAATTCATTGGGATAAATATGGGGTGGAACCTATAAACTATTATCTCAAATTACACTTTCCATTTGGCTTAATATCTACAAGCTATATACTCCCTTATTCTCCATTATTTCCATTTAATTACTCATCCAAATCGGTCAAGCACTTGCAGAGGGTGAGAGAGAGTTTTCATGCAAGATATATATAGCACTCCTCATTTTTATTGGATTCAAAGGCAACTACGTAATCACTCTTCTCTCCACATGCAACAATTAATCATTCAATTTTCTTTGTTCATTAAATAATTGGCCGACACATGCATTCTTTCCAATTAATTCATATGCACACTCATTTTGCTTTCAGCTATCTTCTTTTGGAAACACTACGCCCACTACATATCATTCATTTCTTCCTTTCACACTCTCTTACCTTTATTTCCGTTGAAATCTTGCACAAATAATTCCCTTCTTAATTAATTTGGTCAACATGCATGTTCCATCATTATTTTATATTGGATATAATTACTCCTTCTTCCAATGCTTCATTCACGGGCAATCTCTTTAATTTCTTTTTTATTTTTGTCAACATGTACATACTCTACTTTCTTACTCTCTTGTCAACAATGGTGGCTCAACAACTCCACCTCCTTTCTTCATTTTCCTTCTCTTGTCAACCGATTCGGCTATCATTTTTTTTTCCATTCAACTTAAACACATACAGCCAATCTTACTTTCGGCTAGACATTTACCTACTCCTTATTTTCATTGACTACATGTTTCAACTTTGAAAAGCTTCTTGCATCTTATATTTCATCAATTCACACGTCTTTGTTCACCAAACACACACAATTCTCCTCCCACATTCAGTCTCTCTCTTCCCTCTCCAAACCGAGACCCTTTGTCTTGTAACAACACCAATATTCATCCATCTTCTACGGATCATCTTCTTCAACATCCAACTCATAAAGAAGGTGCTCACTAGATCAAGATTAAACATTGGTGGTCAAACAAATTCTAAAAATTATGAGAATTTCCAGATGTGTAGTAGACACATAGAGCTTTCTTTTGATAGGTATATTTTTGCCACTTGTGCACCAGGAAAATTATTAATATTTGTGGTCGACAGTCAGGTAGTAACCTTAATCTTCATATGCCTTGTGTTACTTTGTATGCTTGATTTTCCATGATTGTGGATCCATGTCTCGTGAGATACATGCGTTTATTTGTGCATTCAGTGTGGTTTGGGTTTGGCGCCCAACTACTGTGTCTTTCCTAGCGCTGTGGATCCGGGATTTGCTATTTGAGCAATCCTGCGTTTATTAGGACTTGGTCCTTCCGCAGTAAATATTGCATATGTTGTGGTATGTCTTTATTATACTGCGTGTTATTACTGAATGCTTTGTGTTTAATTACTTTCCTGATTATGGTGACATATATGCATTGCATACACGTTTCATATGAGATTAATGGTTACTCTGGGATTCAATTATGAGTCTCAGGCATTTGCAAAGCTTCAGGTAGTACTTCTAGAGCAACGACAGGTGATCACAGTGATGGTGCAAAGTAGGACTGAAGTTTTATGTTGGTGACTGTTAGTGTTTATTTAAGTTATTTTTCCTTGAGCTTGGATGACTGTAATATTATTTTGGATATTTTAAGTAGTATGAATTTGGATGACTGTATCTAATCCCTTCAGGGGAAAAATTTACTATTCAGTATTTTATTTTACCAGTATATTTGTCCAAACCGATAAGTGCTCTGCCGCTTAAACTCTGATATATGACGAAATTAACCAAGGAAAAACATTTTAATTAAATTTGACTAAGCTTAAGAATTACACCACCAACCACCTGAAAAGGCGAGGCCAGTTGGGGTGTTACATAGTGAGAGTTACTTTGAGTAATACTTTTCCTTTTCATCTTCAGGATTCCGTTTATGCTATAGGGTCTAGGGAGAACTTAGTTTGAAGTAATCCCTATTTTCAGGACGCCACATGTTTTACTGTGTTATTTTTCTTATTTTCGCTGGTCTTATTTATGGTTATTGCATCTCAACGAAGCAACGATAAAATTGTCTGCATCTAATTGATCGGGTTTATTGCACTTCCCTCGCAATCGGTGAGTTCTATGCTAATAAATGTTTTAATTAGTTTTTCTTTGAACTTCAATTGACTGGAGACTTGAATTACTTCTTATATGTTCATATTTTAAAGACAAATACTGTTAAAACATGCATGTAATAGACAAATAAGGGTGATGAATTTAAATAATTATAAATTGACTGATTTAAAATTTTGAAATGTTAATAAATATATGAAGACCTCATATTAAAAAATTTAGTCTAAAAAGTTCTTTATATTTATGAAACTACAATGGGTTACATTTTTTAGACATAATCCTGTATATCCAATCAAAAAGACATTTTTTGTACCATGATAGAATATATTAAGGTATTTTCCTGGGAAAAAAAGAAGGTATTTTCAATTTTTCATAAGAACTTGTTGGGTCTTCAACTAGCACCATTTAAAAATTAGTAAACTTTTACGTCTGCCAGCTAATGATCGAATATAATCGTAGTTTACTGGCAAAATGATTGAACAGAAACTTGTAAAGATCGTGAATGTTAATATATATATATATATATATATATATATATATATATATATATATATTCCCCATGTGTATAATAACTACACAATTAACTAGACGTGTGCTTAGTATATCACTACAAAACAAGTAGTGAATTTGCCAAGTGTCCACTCCTCGATCAAGCTTTCCAATGTCACCCACTTGCGCTGGTACATGCATGTAGGCTTCTCTAAGTTCTGGGAATTGTGAATGCCTGTACATGTGTCCTTCTCTGACTCTAAAATACTGTTATGCGTCTCCTCCTATTCGGACCGACGCCCTGATGCCCTCGCGCGCGCCTTTGCCAATTGTACCAAAGTGAACATCTTATTGAAATTTACATAATATTATATATAATATTTTTATATAAATATTTTAAATATACACTCATACGTACATACATTACATACATACATAATGTTATTAAAAAAAAATTTGATATAACATTTATATATATTTATGATTCATTAATTTCAAAAACCCTTGTCAGTTGCTGGTTAGTGCCCCATCACCGGAGCTCCAACGCTAGTGACTAGTGACTAGAGTTCATATGGTCTATATATATATATATATATTGAATTTTTTAAAACAAAAGTTGTCAGTATAAATATTTAAATTGTTAATAACGATATTAAAGTTGTAAACGACGGTCTAATATATATTTTTAAAATAAATTAGATAGTGTTGATTATAAATTTAATTTAATTAATTTAAATTATTTTTATATGACTTTAAAATATAAATTAGTTTGAGTTAATTCAGATAAATTATTTGTCAACATCAAATGTAACAAGAGTATGAAATGTACTCTCTCCCTCCCTCCCTCCCTCCCGTCTATAATATCATTTTAGTCCTATTTATAAATCCTTTTTTAGTAAAAATTGTGATTCTTATTATAAGTCCACTTTTAGAGTAATAAATGGAACTTTTACAATTTTTCCTTTATTTATTGATTGCAAAAAACAAAAAGAATGTATTTATATTGACTTTTGTAATCATTCATAAATGAGGGCAAAATTGAAAATTCAGCTCATAAGTAATGAGCTAACTTACTCTTCTTTATATGTGAGAGTTAGTTAATTGAAACATATAAATAAGACCAGAATAATATAAGGTACTTTAACTAATTTATCATGAGAAACAATAAGTAGTGATAGTTAACTCATTAAATATCTTTCAAGCAAAAAAAAAAAAAAACTCAATAAATATCTTTTTTTTTCCACTTTTATGCTTGTTGAAAAATATGTCTGAAAATTTAATGAGTTGTCAAGTTGGAAATGAGCATGAATCACAGGGACAAAAGCTAGAAAATGAGCATTAATTATTTTATAAATGACTTATATTTTAGATCAAGCATTACTAATCTAGCTAGAGAAGTGTATCACTTATTACTTACTGTTAGGCAAATCTTACCCCACTTTCTTAGGGGAGAGGGATGATTCCAATAATTTTCCTTCCCATTTTTCTCCATTTACTTTCCCAAAACCATTGTATTATCTTCCAATAGTTGGAGTTAATATTTTATAATAATAGATTATAATATTATTAAATAATAAAAAATATGTAAATAAATTTAAACTATTAAAACTTAAACTGTAAATTTTAGAATTGTCAAAAATAAAAATTATAAAAAAATTATAAAACATTTTAGTAAAAATGTAATACCCGGATAACTGTTATCTGGAATATTACGTTACAATAATGAAAATGCCCATTTATGAGAATTTTGGTTTCAACATGTTATGTGATTAGCATATGTTCAAAGGAAGACATTAAGAAAATTAAAGAAAATTTAATATGAGAAATGTGAAAAATGCGTCTTACAGCCATAAAACATCTTGAGAAGAATTAGGAAAAATTCTAAAAGGCATGGAATAATTATTAAAAATTTGGAAAGCATATTATTCTTAATTTAGACAATTTAATAAATTATTTCTTATGGAAATAAAAAGAAGGAAAATTAAAAAGTATTCTGAGACTTAAAATTTACTCTATGATTTTTGATAAATCGTAGGGAGATTGAATTATTAATGTCAATAGAATTGTTGTGAGAAAATGGATGGTTTTAATTAAGAAAATTATTAGAAATTATTAAGGGATTAATCAGGTAATTTTCAGGAACTTTATAAGATTAGAGAAATTTAGGAAACATGAAAAATAAAATAAATATAAATAATTGTTATTAAGGGCCGAAATTTTGACCCAATTAAAATAATTAATAAGGGCTAAGATGTAATCTTAATAGGTAAAGATCAATGGCTTAGGATTTTTCAAGAAACTATAAAAGCCTAAATCCATGTAATTACTTATGGACCAATAGGAAAATTTGGGAAAAATAAATGCAAGATAAATGAGATATTAAGATTAATGGAAAAAAATATAATATATAAATATATATATGTTGGCCGAAAATTTTGGAGGGATAAGGATGAAATTGGATATTTTGTAAAATAATAATATAAAATTAAGACATGTGTTAATAAAACAATATTATATTAATAAAAAGTGAACAGGATAAATGACCACGGATAGAAATAAAATCTTATCTAGAAAACGTTGAACTAGGTTTTTAGGGTCAGAATATATTATTGATCAGTGAATTTTTATCCCGAAGTTGGCGCCGGCCAACGTTATTTCTGTACCCAGTAGCGAATACCGAGGATTTTCGACAGGCAATGGAATGTCCTTAATGAGAGTACAAGATTAGGAAAACCGAGTATTCTCAAAGAGGAAGAAAAGACTTTCAGCATGTTGTCCCCAGAATTTTAAGATTGTGCAAAAAATTTTACGATCAGGACACCGAACTAGGAATTTTATCTGATAAAGCAGGATGACATAAGCACGATGAGGTCATCAATTTTGTCTTCTTGTGGGGGGGGGGGAGGTCGGCCAATAGATGTAGGGCCAAGATTAAGCCACCTCAAAAAAATGCGATCCGACGGTCAGAATTCAACCAGACAAAATTACGAAAATGCCCTTGAGATTTTCTATAAATAGCCCTCAAGATTTTCATAATCTTCACACCATTTCCTCTTGGAGATTTCGAAACTTAGGAGAGGAAGGAAGAAGGAGGAGTCCGAAGAAATTCATAGCGAAGTTCTGAGTAAGTTCTTCAGTCCTTAGTCTTTAGTTTAAGTAGTTATTTCGGTAGTTATAGTAGAAGTGCTGGTGTAGTCTCTAAATTTTAAGTTAGTTTAGATATCATGTCTTAGGAATAAATATGATAAATATCTTAGAAATATGTTAAAGGAAAGGTTATAGCAAAATTCTGAGAGATTAAAGTCCGAATAGCGAAGCTCTGGCAGAATTTCAATAAAAGATCAAACTAGGGGCAAAATGGTAATTTGTACCTAAAATGCCTGTTATGATCTTAAATATTCATATTGGTGATGTTATCCCTATAGGATATCTGAAATCACAAACCGTTGTTTCCGCTGTCACCGCTGTCGTGCCGCTGTCAAACGTG
Organism: Acacia confusa; assembly: GCA_037074495.1. NCBI lineage: Eukaryota > Viridiplantae > Streptophyta > Magnoliopsida > Fabales > Fabaceae > Acacia > Acacia confusa. The sequence continues at coordinate 4,024,535 of CM073504.1, read as the reverse complement.
CCGTAATTTGACGAAAGTGCCAGAAACCGTCAACGGAGATACAGACGTGTATTGTAACCTTAACACTTATGCTGCTCATATACATATATATGGTAGACATGTTTATATACTGAAACTCTGTTTAGGGTTGTCAGTTTTACATACAGCTTTGAATGGGTTATAGTCTTGATAACGCCGTAGGTTTTTCCTAGCGCTGAGGACACGATGGGAGGTCGTGGCACTGGTTATGTGCAGACATATTGTGGGGCTTTACATATTGCTGTGTGCTTATGTTTTGTCCATTGATGATCATGCATCTGCTGTGTGCTTATGTATTGATATGCTGTTATATTGTTATGAATAACTGTTGCCTATATATGATCTATTTGAGCATAAGGTTAACCGTTACCTGAGATCCAAATGGGAATTGGATCTCAGCTGTAGCCTCAGGTTCAGGAAGACCAAGGGTGGAGGATAGGGGCAAACAACTGGCATAAGAAGGCAGGAAGAGTTTTGTGTGTAGTCTTGTAACTACCTAGCTATTGTTTTTGGAAACAGTAGATAACTGTATAAGTATACTTACACTGTGGTTATGTAATATTAAAGTTCAGTTACTCATTTTGCGAACTTGCTCTACTCTGATCAACGTTTAAAAAAAAAATTTCTGTTGTTTTTAAAGTGGGATGTTACAAAAAGTCTACATATTTGAAGCATTTAGATATAATTTTAATAGTTTACATGTATTTATTTTTATTTTTATTTAATATTATTATATAATGCTAAATCTCAACTATTAGAAGTTGATCCAATAGTTGGAAAAGTAAATGGAGGGGAAGATTAGTGGAGAACACCCTCCCCTTCTTATATTAAAAGAACTCACTTTCATATTAATTAAATTCTGACATTGGTTCTTGAGAGTTAAGATTATAAGCAGGTTATTCTATATATGCTAAATCCCTCCCGATATACCTTCTTAATTTCTTATGCGATTTGAAATTTGAAATAAGAGAGCATATATAGAAGAAGGAGAACAAGGAACTGGCTTCCTTACTGTGCACTCTTCTACCTTGCCTTTTCATGTTAAATCCTTGCATTTGTTAATACCTTTGGAGATGCTTAGTAGATAGAAATTTGGAACCAGTTTTATTACTACTTCAACTTTTCATATTTTAAATTTTCAACTAATAGCTTTCAAAATCATTGTTTTAAAATATAGTAGTCAAGAAATTATTATTATTTTAGATTTTGTGCATATTAAAATATTTTCTAAAAAACTATGACAAAATAAACCAAATTAAATTTGACCGGTCTATATTTCAATGCTCATCAAAGATGTCGAGCATTGAAATTGAATTCTAGAAATTTTTTAAGTTGAAATATTTAGATAGAATTAAAACGATGTCCCAAACAAAAAAATGTAACCACCTAAGTCAATGGCAAGTGAGAAACTTGATTCTATTGTTATTTCCTTCATTAAACTTGTTATTACATGAAGTAATGATTTTGAATAAATCATTGAGTCTTGATAACCTTTTGAATACATTTAAGAGCTCGCATTGTTATTTTTTTTTCATCTTAAAAGTTCACATAACAAATTGATTCTAACTTTTATTAGTAATAATATCATGCTTTCATATTTATCAGTACCCTTCTTAAACCTATGACTTTATTTAGGAAAAACAATTCACAAGGATAATTTCCGTAGTAAATAGTAAGATCAAAACTTACAACAAATTGACTTTGTTGCAGGTATTATATCAAGAAAGCGTGTAATGCAACCCACAAACCCAACCCTGCATTTGGAGAAGAAAGGTTAGGAGAATTATGCACAATTACCTGATCTTGGAGCTACATGGATAACAAATGTTCCTTTTTTTTCCTTCTTTTTTTGCCAGAGTATATAACAATGTTTATAGTACCTGTATTGATGCTGTCAAAGTTCAATATATGGCTAAAAGGGATTTTACCATTGAGCTAGAAACTTATTGTGATGACACATCTAACAGATTCTTGTATTATTATTCTTTCCCTCAGAATTACTTGGTGGGGAATTGGAGGCCTGATTCTTGCTTGCGTCCGGGGATTCAACCGATGATGTTCACTTTCTCAGATTCGCCACAAGACAGTTGTGCTTTGTATTGTTCTGCGTTACCAGACAGAAATTGTTATTTGTACTTCTGTGACTTCATACTTTATTGCGCCTTTCTTGATTATTTTTCTGCCCGTTTAGTGTAACATTAGCAATTCTTTCATATATGTAGGATTTTCTCAACATCATAAGCTAATAAATGCAGCAAATAATTAGATGGGCTTATTGCCTTTTATCATAGAATTCGTTAGTTACTTCAGAATTGCTTTATATTCAGTTGTTGATATTAGTACTAGCAGCTCTACTATTATCTCACCTGATTCGTTTAATGTGTTTAATCTGCATTTATATTTTATATTTACATTTTCCTAATTTATTCTTATCTTATTATTTGATTGGAGTAAAGCATCTAATTAAATACTCTCTTGATTCTTTATTATAAGATCCTTGCTTAGAACTTTTCATATTCGGTTAACAAAAGACTCTCTTTATAAAAAGCAGTAAAATATTTATATTTTTTAGCAATAAAATTGAACATTTGGATTCATAGAAAATGAACTTTCAGTAGGCGATTAATAGAAAATAGCCCTATAATGAACAATCATCACCAAGAAACAGAGGTCCTTAAGAAAGCCAAAGCGAGAGAAATTAGACTAGAATAACGTTCTTACTTCTTAGACCATCCAAATGCTAAAAGCAGAATATTGACTGCTATATATTAAGAAGTCAAAATTCCACAAATACAAATCAACTGGACTTGATTGCTATCATTGGACCTATTGTTCGTATAATAAGACTTAAAAGAGTGTAATAAGGCAAAAAATACGATTTTAACTTGGACAGAGCATGTCCTAATCTAATGGAAATCAAAGTATTCAATCAAATACATAATTGCGATCGCAATGATTCACATAGACAAAAAGTGATTAAAAAACATAAAGTACAGATTTGTTTTGCCTACCACTAGGTGGTTAAATTTCCATCTCCCCACCATTCTCATGATCATTGAAAGCTTTTTCTATTGTGACTTTATCCTCTTTCTGACAACATATCTTTATATATACACACACACAAACAAACACACCATTGAAATCTGAAGTCCCTAGCTTGATGCATCCGTTTGTTTCACGAGAAAATTTGAAATTCTTGATTCCTATCTAAGCCAATTTAACAAATGCAGAGGATTCAATTGGAGAAAACCTTGTGAGAGACTCTCTGTTATGCACAACACTTGCATAAATTCACTAAATATCAAGGTTCTAAAATTTGGATTAGACACTAAATCAATTGAGGTCTTGGGTCAAACTGGAATTAGATCGGAGTCAACCCAAGCTTTGATAGGTGAGATATTAAAAACTGAAAAATAATTTAATTTCTTATCACACCATCTAAAATTATTTATATCATTTTAATATTTTGAATCACTAGCAAAATAATTATATATTTATCAATTTTTTTAACATTTTCCTTAACAAATTAACATCACATATCATATCCCACGAATGACAACTGACTTTGTATAAATAAATTATTTTATAATATATAATACTTATAAAAATAAAATAACTTGTGCATCCATCAAATTTTGCTGAAGACCTTGCTCCTTCTGCACCAAATTGTACTAGCCTACTACATGAGATCATCAATCCATTACGCTTAGAGGGTTCCTTTTTTCAAACCAAGGAAATATTAAAATATGAGGGTTCCAATAGGCTTTAGACTTCAGACAAAAAAAAAAAAGGCTTTAGACTTCTGAACAAAAAAAAAAAGTTTTAGACTCTTTCTTTGCCCATTTGTTATTGGAAAAAGGACCATTTTCAAGCACCCCAAATGCCCTTATATTTCCCGATAATATCTCTCTTTGTCGCTCCAAGTCTGCATTCTCACCTTCATTGAGACTGTGCCTCCATTTTCTCTCTTCTCCCTAGCTCCCTTCTCATATGTTCCCGATGGAGATGATCTTTGATGGTAGACAACCGGTGATGGCGGAATTTAGGCGATGGAGATGATCTTGGAACAAGATAAGTCTTGCAAGAGTGACCATCGAAGAAACACCGAACAACAAGGAAACAAGATTAGTTAGATTCGACTACTACATTATGTAAGGTAATAAAGTAACGTAACTTTGAAAATAGATATTAAATCATGATCGACTACCACAAATATATGGCACTTTTAAAATGTTTTTAGGGCCCTAAGATAACTATTTTCTGCGGACACTACATGTGAGTGTCATTGAAAGTTTTAAAATAGATGTTTATTTTTAAATAGTCATTATAAGTCTACTTACAACGATTGTTATTTAAAAATAGTTATTGTAAGTCTGAATATTTATGCCTTTCAATGACTATTTATGAAAAAACAATAGTTGAAAGTGAAAAGAAAAAAGAGTTACAACGACTGTTTTTTTTAAAATAGTCATTGTAAGTAAAAAAGGATTCTCTCTCCCTTCTTCTCCACATGTACTTTGAAAATGGAGTAAATCACCAAGAGGGGGTGAATTGGGGATTTTAATTTTTTTTTCAATTGCTCCGTTTTCAAATACTAAAACAGAATTGTGCAGAGTATAGAGAAGAAAAGCAAGACACTCAAAATTTATACTGGTTCGGCCCAATCTCTTACCTATGTCCAGCCCCCAGTCTCTCTGAGATTTTTACTATCTCAATTGATTACATACTCTGTAACTCAAGAGTAATTCTCTCACTAGAACCTATTCCCCCTTACAAGCTGTAATCAATATCTCAATCTCCAAGTCCCCAGACTTGAGATTCTTTACAATGGATGATTTACAATCAAATAAACTCTCTCTAAGAGTGGATAGATAAACATTGAAGTAAAATGTATTAGAAGATACTTTTCTAGTGAAAACTAAAAGAGGAGATAGTAAACTTGAATATAATTCGTTTTCAATAGATTAGTTGTTGAGAAGAATTGAATGCTACTCTGTTTATACAAAGAGAGTATTAAATGACTGTTGCAATCTTTATTATAACCGTTGGTGCATTAATTCAGTTGTTGGAGGCACTTTGGTTTCTTCTCTCTCTACTCTTCAGTTAATTCCTTTTGTTTAGAGGATTAGTATTAACTTTCCTTGAGATTTGTCCGTTGGAATGTCAGAAGCTAGTTTAGGAAAGAAACATTAATCCATTTTGTATCGTGCAGAGGATGATTGTCCAGAATATAGCAAGCTATCTGTACTTTGCAATAAATGCTCAAACATGTTTTTTGCTTTTGAGCTGAAACTCCATTTTAATTTTGTATAAATCATCTGAAACTCACTAACAAACAAGTTAAGCATATCTAGTAATTGTAATGAGTGATGATAAGAAGTATGTAGATCAATTATAAAAAAATTTCGTTGATTCAAAGAATTCAAATTTTGAATTTTGCGATACAAACTTGAGTTAATTCATCAAGACTCGAGTTTGTAGTTCACATCTGAAAGCCTAAACCTGATTTTTATATGTTTGACTTGAGTTTTCTTCATACAAAGAAGAAAGCCACGATTTGAACCTTCAAATAGATTTTGAGCAAAACCTAAACTCGAGTCATTAAGTAACTAACTCAAGTTTTGAACACTTAAGGTGAAAAACACATTATAAGTCCAGAAGTTCAAAACTAGAGTTTTTATTTCAAAACTGGAGTTTTCAAATAGTGTAAATAGAGCGAAGCTCTCTGTGGAGTGTAAACTCGAGTTTATGAAACTTAACTCGAGTTTTCACAATATTCAGGAAAGTTGGAAAACTCTCTACAGGAATCAAACTGGAGTTTGCAATAGAAAAACTGGAGTTTAGAAAAAAGCTTTAGGAATATAGAGATGTTTCTCTGTGAGTTCTAAACTCGAGTTAGTGAAAGCTAAACTCGAGTTTCCTCAAAAGAGAAAACTTTGTGAAACATTTTAGCAAGTGTAAACTGGAGTTTCCAAAATCATGACTTGAGTTTTTTCAAACTTAGGATAATATAGCTTTCTGTATGTTGTAAGCTCGAGTTTGCAAAACATTAACTCGAATTTACACAAAGCTCGGAAAAACTCAGATTTCTTTGATTTGTCAAACTGGAATTTGTTAAATTGAACTTTGGTTTGCTTGGTCTTGAAAAACTTAGGAATTCTCTGTATCATCTAAACTTGAGTTTTCAAAAATCTTGACTCGAGTTTGTCTTAGCTCACAAAACTGGAGTTGCTCTTTGTGAAGTCTAAACTCGAGTTTTCTAACCAAAACTCAAGTTTGTCTTTGACAGTAAGTTTTTCAACTTTTCAAAGACAAACTTCAACTCAGGTTTACAATTGTCAGTTATCATCAAAATACATATAGAACTAACATACTTTGCATAGAACTAGTGGTTTTCATTCTTCAAAGCCCAAACAGGATCATTCTCTTCATCTAGCAAATTGTCGTCATCATCTACTCCGAGATAAAAATTCACTTGTTCATAATATACTCTGACCCTAGTAACCTAGTTCACAGTTTCCTAGGTAGGATTTTATTTCTATCCGTGGTCACTTATCCTGTTCACTTTTTAATAATATAATATTATTTAATTACCACATGTCTTAATCTTATAATATTATTATATAACAAATATCTAATTCCATCCTTATCTCCCCCTAATTTTCAGCCCACACATATAATTTTTTATATATATATTTGATTTACCATAATATCCTATTTATCTTGCATTTATTTTATTTTTCACATTTCTTAAATTCCCATGACCTTATAAAATTCCCAAAAATTATTTAATTAATCCCTTACTAATTTTTAATAATTTTCTTAATTAGTAATAATTATTATCTCACAACTATTTTACTGAAATTGATAATTTATGCATTATGCAAAATATTAAAAATCATGGGGTCCAATATGGTCCCCTAATACTTTTTTATTTTTCTCCTTTAATTTTTCCAAGGTAATAATTTAATAAATTACCTAAATTAGGGACAATATTCTTCCCTATTTCAAATAAATATTTATTTGTCTCTTTATAATATTTTCAGGGTATTTTATAACCCACAAATATTTCAGGGACCTATTTGCAAATTATTTATTTTTAAGAGAAATTGCCCTAATAATAAGGTAAATTTAATACAAAGTGTTTGAGACCTCATATTCACCTATTTTCAATAGGTATATTCTACCAATTTATGATATTTACCCTAAGTTAAATTTTAGGGTATTACGTCTTAGATCCCTTAACTTGAATGCAAGAAGGTTAATTCCATATCCGGATTCAACACAGTAAAACACTGGTTCGTATCCCCAGCTGAGTAGCCTACACTTCCATGAACTCAGGGTCTGCATATTTTATTTAAAAACATATTATCAAAAAATTTGAAAAACTGAAAACAAGGGTCAAAGCAACTACTTAACAGAAGAACCAGATCATAATTAGACTGCAATTTAAAGAAACCAACAGATAAAGGATCGACATTTGTGCGTCATCTAGCCTACCTTTTTTTTTTTTGTCTTTGTTTTGACCTCATTCACCAAGCCTACGCCAAACTTATAACTAGTGGACATTTAATCTAAAATGACAATTTCAGTTTTTTTTTTTTTTTAAAACAATGTTATTCATTTGTAGCTGTTGCAAAACCACTACAAATTTTTGATTCACCGTAATTTCATGGCGGTTTTACAACTGCCACAAAATCATCAAAAATTTAAGAAACAACAGCAACATTTTTCGACAAAATGGTGACAACTTTTGTACCGGTTAGGGAATAGCTACAAACTAATCAAAAATTTTAAAAATGGTGGAAATTCTTTTCAACAGAATGGCGGCAATTCATAACCACTACAAACTTATTTGAAACATTTGGCACCTTTTTTTTGAAATTTCATCCAATTTTGTAGCTGTTCAGAAACCGCTGCACATTTTTTCCAGTACCAGATAATTACCTGCTACAAATGTGGTTAATTTCATATTGTTGCGGTGACGTAATCGCTACAAAGTCTTCAAACCAATGTCATCCCAACCTCATCTCGTAGCGGTGGTGGAAAACCGCTACAGTTATAGAAGCGGTTAGCTTAAGGGTAGTAGCAGTTGTTTTAAACCGGCAAATTTTCCAAAATAACCCTAAAAAAAAAATTGTCAAAATAAACCAGTAGGGAAACATTTTGTCAAACTAACCTAGTTGGTGGCGCCACGTCAGCTGGCGCCACTGCCAAAGTGACGCTGCCACTAAGTGGTGTGGCGCCACTTTTACAAATTTTTTTAAAAATTTTTATAATTATATATTATTATATTTAATATATATTAAATATAATATATATTATTTTATATAATATATATTATATTTTATATAATATATTTTTTTTTAATTTTTTATTATTATAATTATATATTTCAAAAATTTTATGAAATATTCCTTTTAAAATGATATTCATATTCCTTTTCATTGGCGCCACAAAGTGGGACAGCCGTAGGGTTCCGGTTGATTCTTCATAGCGCGAGAAATAAAATCATAATATATTATATATGCATTATATATGTATTATATAATATTTTTTTTAAGAAAAAAATATATAATATATTATATTAATAAATTACATATTAAATTATATAATCTAATACATATATTATTATATTATGACTCGTAACTGGTTATCAGAGAGAGAAGCAAAAAAACATAAAAACAACAGGATTGTCGAGGATGATGATGTTGCAGGCAGCAATGAAAAGTAAAGGAGTACAATTGTTGAGAGGGCAATGTGGCTCCAATGACCAGCTTGACTGCATCGGAAGCAAATATCGGATGGACGGTGAGTTCTCTGGACCAATCGGTGATCTTGTTAAACAGGAGTGTTAGGCAAAGGGACTGGAAAAAGGGGAAACGATGAGAAATAGTAAGAAGATACACAGCTTTTAATGGGTATTGCGAGATTCGAACGGCCAAGAATAATTGTCAATGGTGCCACCATGATTTTAAAAACAACAGGATTGTCGAGGAAGATGATGTTGCAGACAGCAATGATGGGGATGAGCAAAATGATAAAAGTGAGATTGATTGGCAAAATGCAGAATTGCCTGTTGGTTGTGATAAGTTCAGACTAGGTGACACCCAAAAAATTGAGGACGGTTCTATGTTCTCTCATCAGATGCATACCATAAAAGGAATTGGCAGAAGAACACGTTACATGGTATATCCTGGTAAAGGGGAAACATGGGCAATATTAAATATATATGAAGATTTAATTCATATAATATGAAGATTAAAAAAGTAATAATTAAATCGCGCTACAAACAGCTAGCACGAGGTGCGGGGCAGCGCCCCGTCCAGAAAATTTGTTCGAACATCATTTTAAAAGGAATATTTCATAAAATTTTTGAAATATATAATTATAATAATTAAAAATAAAAGATAAAATAATTAAAAGAATATATATTATATAAAATAATATATATTATATTTAATATATATTAAATATAATAATATATAATTATAAAAATAAAAAATATATATTTTGTCAAAGTGGCGCCACTTATGTGGCGTGCCAACGAGTGGCGTTGCCACGTGTGGTGCCAGCTGACGTGGCGCCACCAATTAGGTTAGTTTGGCAAAATGTTTCCCTACTGGTCTATTTTGACAATTTTTTTTTGGTTATTTTGGAAAATTTGCCTTTTAAACCACTACAAATTGGTTTGCAACTGTGTATTTAATAGTGGTTTTGCCAACTTCCACTAATGTTGTTTGTAATGGTTAAAACCACTACAAATACGATATTTTAACCGCTACAAAATGTCGTTTTTTGTAGTAAAATGACAAAAAAGTACTATCAAAATATATAAAATACAAATAAGGGCGTTGAACTTCAATAATTCCAAATTGACTAATTTGAAATTTTGAAATGTTGATAAATGTGTGAAATTACATAAGTGCCATTACATTTTTCTTTTAAAATCCCTAAAACCCCTTGTCGCCCGTTGGCTGCCCATCACCGGAGCACTGGTGTCAGCAATTGATGACTGGAGCTCCGACGGCCTAAGAAATTATTTTTTTTGAATTTTTTAAGTAAAAGTTGACGAGATATATAAATATTTGAGTTGTTAATAGCGATACTAAAGTTATAAGTTAAGGCCTAATATATTTTTTAAATTTCTTAGGTAAAAGTTGTCAATATAGCTAAGTTGGTAATAACGATACTAAAATTGACAACTTTTTCCTAAGAAATTCATACATATTATGTGTTTGTGTATTAGATCGCTGGAGTTCCGATGAAAGTTATTAAGAAATATTCAACGAATATTCTATTTATAACTTTAGTATCACTATTAATAACTCAAGTATCTATATTGATAACTTTTTTTCTGGTAAATTCAAAAACTATATATTAAACCGCCCTTTACAACTCTAGTATCACTAAAAAACTCAAATATATATATTGACAAATTTTTCTTGAGAAATTCAAACAAAAAAATATTAGGCCGTTAGAACTCCAACGACTAGTCACTGGCAAGGATACTGGAGCTTTGGTGACTAGTCGGCACCAGAGCTCAATCAGTTGGCAAGGGGTTTTAGGGATTTAAAAAAAAGAAGAAGAAAAAGTAAGGGTACTTGTGTAATTTCACACATTTGTTAGCATTTCAAAAGTCCAAATCAGTCAATTTGGAATTATTGAAATTCACCACCCATATTTGTTTTCTTTTTTTTTTATACATATTTTAACAATATTTTTCTATCATTTTCTCAAAACCAAATCCTCATATAAAAAAAAAATCTTTATCATTATCACCGCCATACAATCATATCTTATATTTTCCCCCTAAACATTACCTCATAGTTATTATTACTGGAGGTTGAAATAGGCTAGACTAAGGCCTTAGGCTAGACTTTAGCTAAGTAGATCTAAACTTGCGATAGAGATCCAAAATCTGAGTTTGGTTTTGAGACTTTATATAAGCTTATTTTTATGCCTCAACACGAGCCTTCAAAAGGCCTGACAAAACTTATTTAAAAGTCTACTTAAAATATAGGCCTTTAAATAGATTTAAAGCTTATGTATTTAAGTTTATATATAACTCATCTAGACTATTTAAAAGCCTACGTTATGTTTTAAGAGTCTAGGAATTCATTCTCAGATGAAATAAAAGAGTTAGTAAGAAAAAGAAAAGACAACTTAGTGGCAACAATTATCTAAACAAGTAGGAATTGAATGAGAAAAATCAATCTCTATAGACTAAGGAGATATATTTTTTAAAGTTAACCGATTATGACAAGTAAGATATAAAACTAGATTTTACCTCTTGTTTTTCTTGCAGAAAATGAGACAAACTCCTCCTATTTGAATCATTTTTATTAGGGCATCACTAAAAGAAACTTTTTTCAATTATTATGTTGCATCAAATGACACAAATCAAGGGAGAGATAGTGAGCTAGCATTTGTAACATCCCACTTTAAAAATAGCGGAATTTTTTTTTTTTAAAACAGCAGTGATCAGAGTAGAGCATTTTAACAAAACGAGTAACTGAGCCTTGATAAAACATAACCATAGTGTAATTGTTCTATTACAGTCCTCTAATATCCAAGGGAAAGTAAAATACATAACTAGAGACATATCAAATAAAAACTCCGTCTTGGGTTCTACACAGCCTGCTTGCCTCTCTCCTCAGATCTTGGTCCTCCTGACCCTGAAGCTACAGCTGAGATCCAATTTCTGATTGGATCTCAGGTAACGGTTAACCTTATGCTCAAATAAAACAGTATATGGATAACAACATGTACATAACCACATAACAGCAATATATCACTACATAAGCACACAGCAGATGCATGATCACATATTGGCAGAACATAAGCACATAGCAGTATGTAAAGCCCCACATAACGTTTGCACATAACCAGTGCCACGACGGCCCATCGTGTCCTCAGCGTTAGGAAAACCCAACGGCGTTATCAAGACTATAACCCGTGTAAAGCTGTATGTATACCGACAACCCTAAACAGAGTTTCAGTATATAAACATGTCTATTACATATAGGTATATGAGCAGCATAAGTGTTAAGGTTACAATACGCATCCGTACCTTCGTTGATGGTTTCTGGTATTTTCGGTAAAATTGTGGTATGTTTGACGGCGGTACGATGACGGTATGACAGCGGTGACAGCGAAAACAACGACTCGTGATTTTGGGTATCCTATAGGGATAACATTACCGATATGAATATTTAAGATCATAACAGGCATTTTAGGTACAAATTACCATTTTGCCCCTAGTTTGATCTTTTATCGAAATTCTGCCAGAGCTTCGCTATTCGGACTTTAATCTCTCAGAATTTTCCTATAACCTTTCCTCTAACATATTTCTTAGATATTTATCATATTTATTCCTAAAACATGATATCTAAACTAACTTGAAATTTAGAGACTACTCCAGCACTTCTACTATAACTACCGAAATAACTACTTAAACTAAAGACTAAGGACTGAAGAACTTACTCAGAACTTCGCTATGAATTTCTCCGGACTCCTCCTTCTTCCTTCCTCTCCTAAGTTTCGAAATCTTCAAGAGAATTTGGTGTGGAAATTATGAAATGGATGAAGGGCTATTTATAGGAAACCTCAAGGGTATTTTCATAATTTTGTCTGGTTGAATTCTAACCGTCGGATCGCATTTTTTTGAGGTGGCTTGATCTTTGCCCTACACCTATTGGCCGACCTCCCCCCCACAAGAAGACAAAATTGATGACCTCATCGTGCTTATGTCATCCTACTTTATCAGATGAAATTCCTAGTTCGGTGTCCTGATCGTGAAATTTTTTGCACAATCTTAAAATTCCGGGAATACCACGTTGAAAGTCTTTTCTTCCTCGTTGAGAATACTGGGCTTTCCTACTCTTATACTCTCATTAAGGACATTCCGTTGCCTGCCGAAAGTCCTCGGTATTCGCTATCGGGTACAGAAATAACGTTGGTCGGCGCCAACTTCGGAATAAAAATTCACTGATCCATAATATATTCTGGTTTTCCTCAACTTGTCCCCAGATTCTCGCATCTGAATTATTTTCTATCGGTTCTCATATTGGCTATCTGCTTTAACTATACAAAATATCTTCTTAGCCTGATCTTCAAATCACTCTGCCGGTTACAGAAATGATTTTGGAGATAGCCTACTTCGAGATAAAAATTCACTTGTTCATAATATACTCTAACCCTAAAAACTTAGTTCAAGGTTTTCTAGATAGGATTTTATTTCTATCCGTGGTCATTTATCCTGTTCACTTTTTATTAATATAATATTGTTTTATTAACACATGTCTTAATTTTATATTATTATTTTACAAAATATCCAATTTCATCCTTATCCCTCCAAAATTTCGGCCAACATATATATATATATATATATATATATATATATTCCATTAATCTTAATATCACATTTATCTTGTATTTATTTTTCCCAAATTTTCCTATTGGTCCATAAGTAATTACATGGATTTAGGCTTTCATAATTTCTTGAAAAAAAACCTAAGCCATTGATCTTTACCTATTAAGATTATATCTTAGCCCTTATTAATTATTTAATTTGACCAAAAATTCCGGCCCTTAATTAATTTTATTTTTCATGTTTCCTAAATTTCTATAATCTTATAAAATTTCTGGAAATTACTTAATTAATCCCTTAATACTTTCTAATAATTTTCTTAATTAAAACCAATCATTTCCTCACAACAATTTTATTGACAATAATAATTCAGTCTCCCTACGATTTATCAAAAATCATAGAGTCAATTTTAAGTCTCAGAATACTTTTTAATTTTCCTTCTTTTTATTTTCATAAGAAATAATTTATTAAATTATCTAAATTAATAATAATATGCTTTCTAAATTTTTAATAATTATCCCATGCCTTTTAGAATTTTTCCTAATTCTTCTCAAGATGTTTTATGGCTTTAAGACACATTTTTCACATTTTCGACATTAAACTCACCTTAATTTCCTTAATGTTTTCCTTTGAACATATATTAATCACATAACATGTTGAGACCAAAATTCTCATAAATGGTCATCCTCATTATTGTGATATAATATTCCAGATAATAGTTATCCGGGTATTACAGCATTGCCATATCAGGCGATAAAAAAAAAAGAGAGAGAAGTAAATATGATCCATTGATAAATGAAAATGTTAAGTTCATAGGTAAATGATGAAATGTAAAACTTAGGGTTAAGTAGAACAGGGAAATTGGGCTGAGCATGTTGAATCAGCCTATTTAAGCCATGGCCCTTCAAAGGCTAGGCCTGTAAATTGGAGCTTCTAAATGAAGTTGGCCCTGCAGGGTTGATCCATTAGGCACTTTAATTTTTTTTATTAATTTTTTTTTGTTAACTTGACTTGACCAGGTGACGAGACCGAGAGTACTTGGGGTAAGTGACCTGATCCTTTAATTTATATGTATTTTGTATTTGTTATAGAGTTATTTATCTATTTAATTATAAATACACAATAACTATACTTTGATTTTATGATTTTGTTTATTATTTGTTGCAAATAAAGATTATAGATGTATTCATAATGTGAGAGAAGATATTCTTGATATTTTTACCTATAAAGCAGAGCCTACTACTCGAAGTGAAGCACAACCAAATGTCTTTGAAATTGATGATAGAAGTGAAGAAAATGAAAATGATAGTCACCGTACTCATTTTGATTAGTGGTAAGCTTGTAATGCTTTGTGAGTTACTTGTGGACAATAGTTTACTCTTGATTATGAATTAGTGACTTTGTTTGTTTATTGCATTAAGTGTGTTGTGTAAACATTAATGTTGACAATATTTATTTGATAAATTAGAACTTTAGTTGTTGTATTTTACAAATTATATTTTTTCAAAAAAAAATGTAGGAAAAATAGTTTTAATTCATCAAAATACCTTTTGGCCCCGTAGGGCCGGCCTTGGCTCGCATGCTCTTAGGCCAAGCCTTGAAAAACGTACATTTTTCTTACTTCGGGCCTTAAAGGGCCGACCCTTATAAGCTATGGTGCTTTAAAGATCGGCCTTGATTCCCAGCTGTAGAGTTAAGACTAAGTTATTAATTTTACAAATAATTTACATTAAATTATATATAATTATGCATAATAATACATTTTTTTAAAAAAATTAAATAAGCTAGGCCATATAAAAATAAGCCTCACTTGTTTAACTAAATAGGCTTAAGCCTGAATGTGACCTATTTACTTCTCTAACCTATTTCCACCCCAAATTTCATATGTACAACCAACAACTCAAAGTTGACATATTTATAGAATAAAAGGGGCAGATTTTATGCAGAGTATTTGTATGAACAATACATAGGTCTAGTTCATTAGGTCATGTAAGTCCAGTTGTCCAATCATATGTTGCCACATTTCATTTTAACACATCAGTTATACGAACTATAGAAAGAAACTTTGAAGAAACTGTTAATACGTTAGTTGAAAGGTTTTGAAGCCATTCATATTTCATTTCCAATAAACAGATGTTCATATTTCACTTCGAACCTGTTAGTCCCTAGATGCATCCAAGGGCTCCCATAGCTTATTCGATACTTTGTCAACTTTATTTCATGCCTTAGGTGTTCATTGTAATTGAACAACACATAAATCTGCAGCTAAGCAAGGTACTTTAAAGTTTTCAGCATGAAGCATCATGTAAGCTAATATGAAATCCACTATAAGAGCCTGAATTTGCGATCGATGAGTTCTATATATATATATATATATATATGCTGATATGTGCTTTAGTTTGTCTTTAAAATTCCAATTGAAGTGAGACCAGCTGATTCACATCTCACATGTTAATAAAAAAATTAAGAAGGGAACCCTCCAAATAGTCTTAGATATTCATAGTGAATTATGGTTGTTTAGTTGGGATGCAGCCATGAATAACACGAGCAGAAATAAGAAAATGACCCGCACAGTAAAACATGTCACATCTTGGAAATAACTTCCAGTAACATTAAAACAAATATCATGGACGAGAAAGCGTACAAGTTTCCTACTTTTCAGTGCATATTATTTTGAGCAACAAGGAAAAATTTGAATCAAACATCACACCTGAACAATAAACAAGTCTCTTGCTTTTAACACCAACGCTGATCATTATGAGTTTCAAAAACAGAAAAGAAGTACTCGTACTAAGTAGAAGCTGAAAATGCATATTCAAATCGATTGTGAGCCTCATGAGTAGTCCACTTCAAATTGCTCCACCATTCTTTCTCACCTTTAATGGTTTTCAGTTTAGCCGCATTGGTTGTATTGAAAGGTAAAGATTTCAACTCAGCGCACTTTTGTACATTTATTTGCTCCAAGGAAGGCCATTTTAAATTTTCATTTGGGCATATGGATCTGAAGTTTAACAAGTTATCCAATATTAGAATCTTCAATTTTGGAAGTATATTTTGCTCCATTCAATGACCTTTTTCCCCTGATAAGAATCTCAATTGATGAACAATTTTGTACCACTAATTTTTGCAGTTCAGAAAAATCATCAACGGCTGAAATGAGTAATGTCAAAATGAATGATTATTATTATTGGCAACTTGCTTTACAATTATCATCCAAAGGTCCAATGCCAGAATGTGAAATTTATGTTGATAATGAACAACATGTAGAATCCAATAGACCAGCATCATGGGAACGTGCTAGATTGGTATCTATGGTTGACAGTAAAAGAGATAGTATACCAGCAAACCCAAATTTCAAGAGTATTCAGACACTATTATTACAAAAGAGCCTGAGGTTTGTTGAGATTCCAACACCCTTGTTTTGCACCATGAAAAGACTCTTTCTTACAAATAATATTTAACCATGATGTTTTTCACAAATCAAGTAATAAGGGAAAATATTTTCTTTTAAGAACATGCAGATCGGGGTTTAGGGCACAACCTCCGCCCACAAATCCACTACAAAGAAAATCCATAACTCTGGGCACAATTATTGAACAGAGGATTACATAGCCCACGAGTCTTACAGCACTAGATCCCACAACAAAGGGTCTACACCAAACAATTCTCATACAAAATAAGATTGTGGATCCACTATAATATATTAGTGAGTAGATAAGGCCTTTGGAAGATAAATAGTCATCAAAAATAGATGATGTAGTATTTCAAAAATATGGAGGCCCTAGAATGGCAATATATAAATCAATACAACACTAATACAAAAAAAGGCTTACAAATACCACAACGTCTATGCCTCTGGTTGCTCCCCTTGTCCTCTATTAAGATTAGAGGTCTCGCCTAAAAAATTATAATAATGACGGGGTGAGACATAAAGTCCCCGTAATCGAAATTAATTTATCACATATGCAGGAAAGGATTGCAAGACAGAGAAGCAGATCATTATCGCAATTAAGATACATAATAATTAACAATATTTAAAACCATCCCCACTCATCCATCCTACTCCTCCTTATTTCCTCTTAGACGTGGTATAGCCTACCAGTGCTAGTATACCCGGCCAAGGTTAGCTAGTCACTTCAAGAATACTGCCCCCTCCCATGTCACCAACAATATACTGTAACATGGAGGTGTCCGCCGAAAACACTCAACTCAAATTCCGGGCCAAGAATAAGAGAGCCGATGGGCACAATTTCACTCTCAATCTCTTCCACACAACCCAACATATCTCAACAGAAGAAATAATATAATGCTAGCATTTTTAACAACATTTTATTAAAATATTATTCCATACACATCATCTCACAACAAACATTATAACCATCGCAACAATAACAGTCCCAATAATAATAATTACTTAAATACATAGATTGGAAAACACATTGCTTCACTGAATTAATTTCATATTCATACCTACACATAATTTTTTAAAACACATACAAATAGTATATATGAAAATTAGGCTTAGAAAAAAAAAATACCTCAAAGTCCAAAACAAGCATATAAAATAAATTAACCCCGATTACCTCAATTCTAAGTTTAACCTTAGCTTGAGGAGCACAATTCGCACAATCACCGATCACACTCTACATTATCACAATTAAAGCTTATAATTCCCTATAACTGAAAAATGCAAATTCTAATAATAATATTATTATTTATCCCTATTTATTTATTTTTATTATAATTGTTGTTATTATTATTTTCTCCACCGTTAATTTAAACTTTCACCGTTTATTTCCATACTATAAATTAGGAGTTTAGAATAAATATTAACGACATAAAAATGTATTTTATTTTGATATTTTGTGTGTGTGAGTATATATATATTCTTTGGATTGAAAACAAAAACATGACCGCAAAGATGCATGCATTCATTATATAATATATCAGTATAAAAAAAATAATGGCAGCAACTTACACGCAAGGCATGCACCTGATCACTAAACATTATATATTGATAAACTATTCATCCATCTCACTCCCATAATAGCATCGGCAAGCAGCAACAAATCTCATATACATACATAGTTCAACTATATTAAACACAGTTGCAGTAGAAAAATACAGCGCCTATGTAAATCTTCTTCCCTTCATATATATATCTATATACACATACAGTAAGCATATATGGCTACCGCGTTTTCTATTTCTTTATTCCATGAGCAGCAACTTTATATATATATATATATATATATATATATATATATATAAACATGACAGAAAAATATACATGAAGCACTCATCCTCCTTAATAATATATGACAGCAAAAATATGCAAAGATGCCCCTGTCAGCAAACCGAAAAGATCAAGACAACAAAGACAATGAAAAACGTCCCTGTTTTCATTCAGTTTTTAGTTTCAGCTTAACTTTTCATCTCCTACCTCTAAGACTCTCGATATGCGTTGAGAAAACAGTGAAAATAAAAAGGAAGAGCAAACCCGATGGCTTACCTTCTCTGGCCAAACTAACGTGGAGCTAAGGTTGCTGATTCCTCCCCTGTTTGCCGATGCTAGAAGCAGAGCAAACTTCAGTTTGTTTCTTTCCCTCTCTCCCTCTCTCTCACCTTCTCTCTTTTCTTCGACTCTCACACTCTTGCTCTCACTTTTCTGTTTCTGTTTTTCTGGTTTCGTGAAGATGAAGGAGAATGAACTGGGAAAACGAAGGCAGTCACCATATATATATTGGATCTTTGGAAGGTTGCAACGGTCCGAGAGGGAAAGGTCCAGAGGGTATTTAGCACTGGGCTCAAGAGGTATGGAGAGTTCTGATGGCTTGTTTCTCTTTTCTGGGTTTTCGGCGCTGAAGACGCTGAGCACGCTGATTTTCTCCAACTGCCATCGTGATCTGCTTCCTACTTTGGCGCTGGTGAGATGGTTAAGTATCAGGTTTGTGTATGCATTGCTTATGGGCTTGACTTTGATCTTTTAGCTTCAGCTGCTTGCCTCTACGTGATGGGTACATTGTGCGTGTGATATTGGACCAAAAAGAGTAGAATAAGATAGAAGATGGGGAATAATGTGTTGGGCTTCATTTTCATTGCTCGTGGGCCGAGATGCTTAAATGGATAATTGGTTCTTAAGAATGAAATGGGCCGTTTATATGTGTGTGTTTTAATTGGTTTATTTAAATTTTCCACAATTAATTTAATAATTATTTTGGGAAAATTTTGCAACTTAATCTTCCACAATTTTAGGCCTAATTATTCCTTATTTTAATTACTCTTTTCTCAAAATAAATTAAGGAAAAATCAGTCTAAATTTTCAATAATTTATCTCATAATTCTTTTAATCCAAATCACGTCACTAATTTCCTAAAATATCCAAATTTCAAATCCCAAAATTTGGGATGTTACACACCATAGGCAATCTTTTTGTGCTAAACTTAAATGTACTTTAATAAGAAGCTTACCATCTTTAACAGGGCTAACTAGTCTTAAATTGTTCTATCTAAAGAGATGTTCAAACTTGATAATAGATTCAGACGATGAAATCCAAAAACTTAAAAATCTTGAGGTATTTGGCAGTCAATGTACTCGAGTAAATTTTGTGCCAAACTTGGAACATTTGAGGTGCCTAAGAATCTCATTCAGCAAAGGTCAATTATGCTGAAATTTCAAAACTTCACAATTTAGAAGAATTGATCATTGAATGATAAAAGCAATTCGGACTGCAATGTTATTATGTGGCTGGACATATTAGAGAAAATGCTGATTCGAGAAATATAAATTTTATTTGCAAAAATGTGTAATTTGGGGTGGACTTGTTAAGAGGTTGACAAGCAATTTGAATATGCATTTTTAGCTTGTACTCGATTTCCTTAATGTTTCTGATACTCATAATGATCAGCGTTGGTGTAAAAAGTAAACGACTTGTTTGTTCAAGTTTGATTTTTGGTTCAAATGTTTTCTTGTTGCTTATAGTAATTTGTACTGAACAGCATAAGCCTTGTATGTTTTGTGATGCTTTCAAATGATAGTATGCTGCAAAATCTCAAAAATTATTGTCATCCTTGATATATTTTTTAATGTTTACTGGGAGTTATTTTGAAAAGGGAAGTACAGATTTTAATTTACAGGACAAAGAACAAGGTCTTTTTTGTAGGATGAAGCTGCCAACCTACACTTAAATTTTGCATTGAGCAAGTGTTGTCCATAATAAAGAGACTTCCACAAGGCATGCTCCCCTTGAATCCTCTTTATTTAATTTATTTTATTGTTTTAGATAGGAACTAAGATTTTTGAAACAAACGTCGTGCATCAATGAACTTCAATATAATATGCATACCTTAATATATTCATGTGGCGGGGTGCATGAATATATAAAATTTAAAATAATAATATAAAATTAAATTGAATCTTCTTATTTGATACAATTACGAAATTTTATAAATTAATATAAAACCAATCATATAAAAATTTAGTAAGATAAATCATAGGTTTTTCCATGTTGGTTTTCTTCCCCCACGTCAAATTCAACTTTCAATATAAACATCTTAATATATTCATGGGCCGGGGTACACACGTTTGTAGTTGTGCTTTTTTTCTTCTTCATATAGTTATTTATTTTTAATTGTATTATCTCAGTGAATCCAATTTAAACATATTGATTCAAATTATATCGGTCTGAAATAAAAATACGGTTAAACTTTATAGCTTTGATAGACTCATCATTTAAAAAAAAAAACCTTAAGAAAATATTTTTATTGATGACAAGATAACGAAAAATAAATTAAATAGTGTTGATTATTAATTTAATTTAATTATTTTAAATTATTTTTATGACTTTAAAATATAAATTAGTTTGAGTTAATTCAGATAAATCTCTATTAATTTGTCCGTATCAAATGTAACAAGAAGGGTGTCAAATGTACTTCCTCTCATCTATAATGTCATTCTAATCCTATTTATAAGTCATTTTTTACAAAAAATTTTAGTCTTCATTATAAGTCTACTTTCAAAGTAATAAATGCAATTTTTTTACAATTTTTCCCTTATTGATTGCAATAAACAAAAAGAATTTACTTATATTGACTTTTGTAATCATTTATAAATATGAGAGTAAAATTGAAAATTTAGTTCATAAGTAATGAGCTAACCAACTATCTTTTATATGTGAGAATTAGTTAATTGGGACTTATAAATAAGACAAGAGTGATATAAAGCACTTTAACTAATTCATCATAAGAATTGAAACAATAAATTATAATAGTTAACTCATTAAATATGTCCTAAATTTATATTTTCACTTTTATCCTTATTCAAAAAAATACATTTAAAAATTTAATGAGTTCACAAATTGGAAATGAGCAAGACAGGGACAAAAATTGAAAAATGACTATCAATTATCTTCCAAATGATTCATATTTTATACCAAGCATTAATAATCTAGCTAGAGAATATATATAGTACTCCCTCTGGTCCTAATTATAGGATAATATTTGGGATATTGTTTGGGTCCTAATTATAAGACAAAATTTAAATTTTTGTAAATTTTTTCCTAAAACACCCCTATTTTATTCTCTCAAGTGTGTTTATTTTTTGTAAGTATATGCATTTAGGTGCATAGAATTTTTCAATCAATAAAACTCTTAAATTATTAGATTTTAATTTGTTTATGGATGAGTTCACGTTAATTTATCAATATGTGTGTGTGTTTGTGTGTGTACATGATAAATCCCAATTTTCATATTTTTTTCCCACCTTATTCATTTATTTTGGGATTATTTTAGGCTAATTTGGAATTATTAGATAATATTTAGATAGTTAGCCTATTTTATGAAATAATGTAAATATGAATTAATTATAAGATATTGGGCTTAAATTATTTATATTCTAATTAAATAATATCTCTTGATATATGATAGATTATGATTTTATAAGATCCTATGGTGCAGGATTTTTCAGGATGGCTAAAAAGAAATCCAATGGTGAAATTTTATTGGGCTGTTTAAATTTTATCAGGTTTAAGTTGATACTTTAAAAGCCCTCTCTTCCTCTCTTTTAATTAACCTAACAGTCGCCCCATAGTCGCCCCATGCTGGAGTATCACGCCGCACGCTGAAGCCGTGAGAATTGAAGACGCTGAATCACGCCGTGAGACAGACTGAAGACGGAGAAGCACAACACGTCGCGAGGATAGTTGATTCACGCTGGAACTGAAGGAACAGGATCGCATCTCATCATTATATATCTATTGCTTTTCCTCTTTTCCAATTCACATACGCAGAGCTACAGTGCAGTATTGAATAATTGGCCCCATTCAATTACCATCAAGTCTCTGTGGGACCCACGGCCATCACACAACCAGCAACTAGTTTTATGCAATCTCTTCATCATATGGCTTTGACGTGTTCGGCTCTCGAGGAGGAATGGTTTTCATGGAAGCTTAAACTCCTTGGGAGGCAACTTGAAAGGAGCATGGAGGAGGTTAAAGCCTAGGGCTTACACTTAAAGACTACAAGGAAGTGTTGTTCTTTTTATTTTTTAATTCAAACTTGAAATTATTTAGTTTTAAAGGATTTCGAGTTGTATTAATTGAGAACAATCTAGTTTTAGATTGTAAACTTATTTCTTTTGGATTAGACTGATAATTTGAAGTTTTATGCTTATTGCTAGACTCTTGTTTGCAATCTTTGGATTGTCAATTAAATTAATAATTGAGTTTTCGTTATTAATTTAATTGTCAATTAGGTTTATCATCTTAATTGTTTAATTGGGTTGATATATTATCTAGTTGTTCAATTGGATAATTGTAAACAAGATTTCTAAATTATTTTGGAATCAAAGGTGTTGGTTTTTATGAGTTTAATCAGCTACCACTTATTCCATTATGAGTTTTCTAGTGGAATATGTGTTATTGAACTTGAGGGTTTCCCAAGTTTAAATTAGTTAATTGAACTCATTAATTTCAATATCTCATTAACCTCCCTTGGGTCTAATTAATTAAATTGAGTTAAGAAAGTCGACTCCATGCAATTCCTAAGTTGTCCCCTTCATCATCATAACTGAATTAAATCATTTTATTTTATTTTCTTTTAATCAATCTCTTTATGAAGATTTTAATTCTTTTCTCATAAGAAAAACCCCCAAAAATTGCATTCTAGTACATTTAATTAGTTAATTGCATATAGGTAGTAGTGTTTTACGTCCTAATTTAGGTCCATTTGTATTTCACTGCATCTTTTATCACCTGAAAGTTAGTCCTAAAGAAAACTCACAGCTTGCTCCTTGGAAGAATGACCTAGGTTGACCCTAAACTGCATAATTAATTTAGGACTTAGTTTAATTGATCACTTTAACGACAGAAGTAGCTCGATCAATACACATATTTATATATGTACACACACATATAAACATACACACGCATTATATAAATATATATGTGTGTGTGTGTGTTTTTATGTATATACGTGTGTCTATATGTGTGTGTACATACTCACACACACAGATATATATATATATATATATATATATATATATATATATATATATATTTGTGTATTGTGTATTTATGTATTTATGGGTGTGGATGTGTATACATGTGGGGGGGTGTAGGGGTTATTATTTGTGTGTCTGTGGGGGGTGTGTGTGTGTGTGCGCTTTTTTGGGGGGGGGGTTGTAGATATGTGTGTGTACACACACATATATATGTATATATAACAAGATTATCATTTCAATTAGAAAGCATGGAAAGAAAGATTCTAAGTTGGGAAGGTATGTTAATGTCATTGAAAATTTATATAAAGGCATTGTAGGAAAATAAGTAAAATTAACTAATCCGTCCTTAATCTCCCCCAAAATCGATTAAATATGTCTTGTAATTAGGACCGGAGGGAGTATCACTTATTACTTACTACCAAACAAATCTTACCCCACTTTCTCATGGGAGACGGATTTGTTTCCATCAATTTTCCTTCCCATTTAATCTCCATTTACTTTCCCAACCATTGAATCAGTTTCCAATAGTTGAGATTTTATATTTTATAATAATATATTACAATATTAAATAAATTTAAAATAATTTTAGAATTGCAAAAAATAAAAAGTAAAAAAACTATAATTTTTTTTATAAAGGTTTAAATAGTTGAAGTATTTAGTTAAAAGTTTAATAGTTTAAACTTTTTATATGTATTTTTGTATTAATATTTAGTAATATTATTATAAAATGTTAAATCCCAACTATTAGAAGTTGATCCAATGGTCGGGAAGGTCAATGGAGAACACCCTCCCCTTCTTATATTAAAAGAACTCACTTTCACATTAATTAAATTCTGACATTGGCTCTTAAGAGTTAAGATTATAAGATTATTCTACAAATGATAAATCCCTCCTTGCCATATAGGAGTTTCTCTGTAAGGTTTTATCTGCCTTCATTTTTTTCTTCTCTTTTTGTGTGTTTGCTTCTGTTTAATATTAAGTGAGATTGATAAAAAAAAAAATATGAAGATATTACTGAAGTTAAAATGACCCAAAAAAAAAAAAAAACAAAGAAATAGAAAGGAAGGGAGTGAGAGAACTTTCCTCTTTCGCTTCATTATGCTTCCTCCTCTCCTCTTATTTTTCACTTCACGTTATACCTTCTTTCTTATGTGGTTTGAAATTTGAAAGAAAAACTGCAACAAAGAGCATAATAGTAGGAGGAGGAGTTGGCTTCCTTGCTATGCACTCTTCTGCCTTGCCTCTTTCATGTTGAGTCCTTGCGTTTGTTAATGCCTTTGGAAATGCTTAGTAGATAGAAATTTGGAATCAGTTTTACTACTGCTTCAACTTTTTATATTTAAAATTTTCAATTAATACTTTTCAAAATCATTGCTTTGAAAAATATTAGTGAAGAGATTATTATTCTTTTAGATCTTGTACATATTAAAATAATTTTTTAAAAAATATAAAAAATAAACCAAATTGAATTTGGTCCGACCAAATTAAATTTGGACTATTTAGATTTCAATGCTCATGAAAGCAGTGAAACTGAATCATAAAAACTTTTCTAGAAATTTTCTAAGTTGAAATATTTAGGTAGAATTAAAATGATGTCCCAAAGAAGAAATGTAATCACCGAAGTCAATGACTAGTGAGTAGCGTCATCCTGTTGTTATTTTTCTACATGAATGTCAAAGTTGTTTTCTTTGGCATTACTACTAGACAATTGTTGAAACTTCACAAAATTCTGTCTTAAATAAAATTACCAATTAAATATATAAACCCCCTCAAAAACAGAAACATATTATTTGAGAATCTTGACGAAGTAAAAAAAAAAAAAAAATCAGGATTAATTCTGAAAACAAGTCCATGATTCCTAGGCTAATACCTGATTTAAGTGGGCTACCATTTGAACGGTTTCTGGTATGCACACATGTATACAAAATCTATGAAAAAAAGGCAATATGCCCATCAAATTATTTACCGCATTTTATTACCTCATAATGTTGAGGAAATCCCATATATGAAGGAATTAAGAATGTTACGTTAAAATGGTCAAAAGCAGAAAACAATCCAGAGAGGCACAATATAGTATTAACTCAGAAGTACAAACAACAATTTCTGTTTGTCGATGTAGAACAATATAAAGGGCAATCCCATCACACAGCGACATATCCATGGCCATTTAGAACGAAAGTATAATCATTCAAGTTTTTAGAACAGGAATAATAAATCAACTCTCAAACACAAACACAAATACCAAAGGAAACAGTTCAAAGCACCCAACAGAACAGTACAGCAGTTCCATGGCGAATCTGAGAAAGTGAAGTAACATCTCTTGTTGAATCCACATACGCAGGCAAGAATCAGACCTTCAATTCCCAACCAGTTCATTCTGAGGGGGGAAAAATAATACAAGAATTTATTAGATGTGTCATCGCAATAACTTTATCGCTTAAAGGTAAAAACCTTTTTAACTACACACATATATATATATTGAAATCTGACAACTTCAATACGGGCATGAACATTTATTATATATGCAACTCCAAGATCAAGCAATTATACAAAATTCTCCTAACTTCCTCGAAATGTGTGGTTTAGTTTGTGGGTTTGCATTAACATTTTCTTGTTATTCTACTATATTATTTAAGACAGGAATTGGTCTTGTGAGTTTGTTTTTAAATTTAAGTCATAAGTTTAAGAAGGTTACCATTAAATATGATATTAGTACTAATAAAAATGAGAATCTGTATGTCATGTCAACTTTAACGATGAAAAAGAATAACAATCAGAGCTCTTAAATATTCAAAAGGTTATCAAAACTTAGTGATTTATTTAAAGAAATGATGTGAAGAATATAAAACTAATTATAATTTTATGGCCAAGATATATCTTAGAGCTGATAACAATATATTTCTGCGATACATGTGAGCGTGAGTTGAGGAAGAATCTTGTCACCTGAATCAGTTTGTTCACTGGAAAATTCCAGCTCTCCTGTAAACGAGTCAAAATATCAAACTATTGGTCAATTGGAGAAAAATTAACAATAGCGATCGAAAGAAAGGAAACTTTAGTACAGAAGAGAGGGAATAAAATGTCACCTGAGTCATTTTTTTTATTGAAAGATGTCATTAGCTCATATGTAGTCAACTGAGTCAAGATGTCAAGGTTCTCATCAATTGGAGAAAAGATATTATTGAATTGATGGGGTGGATCCTCTTGCCCCCACTCTGCTTCACTCCATTTAAGCTTTTCCCACCATTTTGTTTCTCCTCTTATCTTCTTTAGCTGTTTGCTGGACAATTCTGCAGTGGAAAGACTTTGGAGTTTTGGACAGTAATAAAGTCCCATCTGCTCTAAATTTCTTCCAATATGCACTCCATTTGAGATACTAGCTAGTTCAGGTACAAAGAGAAGTGACAACTTTCTCAATCTTGGGAGGAAAACGTCTGTTATTGGTTCGGAGGATGAAGAACTTATGATGCAACTTACTTTGGGACAGTCTTCCACTATAAGCTCTTCAAGGCTAACAAGACTGCGCAGGGAATCCATGGTGAATATGGTGGTTAACTCAGGGCAAGTGTGCAATGCTAACAACTTCAGTTCACGAAAAACGGGACGGTTACGAATAGACTTATTAATGATGCTTCTCAGGTTTTTCAGGTAGAATACGGTCAGGAACTGCATGCACAGAGGTTTTTCATCCACATCTACAATGCTCTGCATTTCATTACATTCTGCCAGAATGCATAATTGTAGCTGCTTCAGATTCTTCAACCCAAATTGGTTGAGATTGTTGATCTTCATGTGACGGTCCAAGAAAAAAGCCGAAGCTTCTGAGAGAATGGTCTTCACTTCATCAGAAAAATCTCTACCATATACAAATTTCAAGCTACGACCACTTTCTTTAAACATCACCTGAATAGCAGGCAGTACGCGTGATATCATTCTTGGCTTGTGATGACCGATAATGAATCTGAAATTAGAAAGACGCTTTTCAATGGGATTCGAGAAACTAACTCTTGGGATATACATATCCAACGCTTGCAACATCTTTAATCCTTTGATTTCTATGAGGATGTCATCAACGTGTTTGGACCACCATTCATTATCTGAGTTAACATCAATCCTCAAAACCTTCAATTTGGTGAGTTCGGATAAAACACCAAGAGGAATCACTGCACAGCTGGAATCATCATTATAAAAAGAGAGAGATAAGCTTTCCAAATTGGTCAACTCTTCTATCTCCTTTGGTAAATGTGTAATCAAAGTGCCGTCAAGATCAAGTGTCACGAGATTACTAAGTCGTTGAATCTCTGGTGAAAGTTCCACAAAAAGCTCACAATCCTTTAGATAGAATTCTCTAAGCTCCTGTAGATTGAAGATTGAGCATGGAAGTTCATGTATGCTAGTACGTGACAAGTCGAGGACGGTGAGCAGAGGCGCATCATCAAAAAATGAGGATGGGATTTTCATCAATTTTAGATTGTTTCCCAATGACAAACTTCTTAGATCAGGGAAATTTAAGGACGATGGAAGGTTTGTAATATGAGTGCCAGAAAGATCGCATTCCTCAAGATTTTGAATTCGAAATTTCATCATGTGTTGACAGAATTTCTCAAATTGCCTATCGGGTTTTAGTTTTAATGTAAAACCAATCGGAATAATCGCAGAGCTGGAAGAGAGAATGGCTTTCTTACCCCGACCGCTATGCTCATTTGAATTGATCAACTCTTGGTTCTCGCTTCTTGGAAAAATTGAAGTGCCTGCAAGACTAATGGTCTGAAGATTCGGGAGTTCCCAGATTTCTTGTGGCAGTGTCTCCAATCGTTCACACCCAGACAACCTCAATTCTCTAAGATTCTTAAGTTTAGCAATATTTGGTGGCAATTCCAGCAATTGCGAACAGTGTTCTAAAGACAAAGTCTCAAGCTTTTGGAGTTCACAGATTTCCTGTGGCAGTGTCTCCAATCGCTCACACCCAGACAACCTCAACTCTCTGAGATTCTCAAGTTTAACAATATGTGGTGGCAGTTCCAGCAACTGCGAACAGTGCTCCAAAGACAAAATTTCAATCTTGTGGTGTTTAAATATTGCTTCTGGGAGTGTTTCCACCATAGAGCCTTTCAAATTCAATTCAGGCCGGGCATTTACAGCATATAAATTTCTCATTTGAGTGTAGGATAAGTTTAAAACTTGGAGGTCAGAAATTGTTGATTCCAATGCTCCTTCACTCAAGTTCTCAGGCATTACCTCCCCCAATGCGCGTACGATAATTTTAATATCCTCAGGCAATTGGATATTATCCCGAACACCGAAGTTTTTAAATTGCACTAAGAGAGAACATTCCATGAAATTTTCTAAGATACTTTTTGCTTCTTTTTTGTCTACTAGTCCTTTAGAAACCCAGAGATCAAACAAGTCAACATCACACGTCTTCTTCCAATCTAGGAATTTGAAGATTGTTAAACACCTTAGACGACGAATTTTTTTTTTTGCTTCAGAATTCGCATTTGCCCAAATGACGTTGAAGAAAAAGGCATTCACCATTGCTTCACGAGCACGATAACGCAGCTTTTTCAATGCAAGTTCCCAGGTTTGAACATCTGTCACATGTTTCAATGACTGGGCCATGAGAATAACGGCAAGAAGATTACCCCCACATTTCTCCACAATTTGCACTGCAATTTCTTGGATGGCAATAGATGAGTGTAGATGCTCACTATCGACAATCTTGGAGAAGAGCTCCCAAGGCAACAAATGATCCTCTGTATTGATTGTCAGATCCACATTGATGGAAAAATAATCATTTTGCCTTGCCGATGATAGTGTTGTTATAAACACCACAAAATCTACAGAATCTCCTTTAATTGGTAAAGTCACCTTCTGGGGGTCTAGTTTTTTGTCACCATTTTCATCCACCACAAGCACTAATTGTCTTCTTGGCCTTGTTGCAAGATTTAAGAGCGATTGCTCTCTTTGGGTCTGATCATCAATCTGATTAAGATCAATGATTTCGAGATCACCAAATGTGGCACGAATTTGAGAATTTGCTTGTATGTTATCCACAACAGTTCGCTTTTCTGAATCATTTCTGGCTGAAAACAGTATGTTTTGAATCTTCACAAGTGCTCTGCAACTATTGGGTATAGTATCTGAAGTCAAAGTTAGAGTGAGTTGGTTGAGAGCAAGACGAGTAGCTAAGAGGATAATAGGTTGGGGCACTTGTTTGAGAGGTTTCTCCCTGCTGACTCCACCACCATTTATTATCTCTGTTGCCATGTCCCGTGGCATAACGGCTTGTACGTATCTCAGTGGGCTATTGTCATAGAGAATATGTTTAATTCCTTCCCTCAAACTAATCTGAAACTGAGAGGCATCGTAGATCCATTGCTCCAGAAAGTCTTCATACCCAATTCTCATGGGGTAGCTCAATATGAGGTGTAAAAGGTTCAATGTCCTCGTCAACTTTAACAAATCTTTGCCCACATCCTGTTTAAGGTTTGAAAAAAACAGGATTCTTTAATGAAGATATCATCAACAACAACAATAAAAACATTTTAACTAGTTAGAGCCTACGGTTGACCCCTATTATGTACTCCTATTAAAAAAGAATCACGGGTAGGTATAATTAATATATCCATCACAAAAAGATGTGAGATATTAGCAGTAACAAGAGAAGTTGTTTCTACCAGCTTGAATCTCTTTTCTGATTGAACTCTGTCTAATCCTTCCATATGACACCCTCAAAATCAAATATTCACAATGACGTACATATGATTTTTCTTTTATACACACCACACATGATTTATTCACATGTGTATATATATTTTCCCCTCTTTCAACTATATAGTTCTGAATATGATTAGGGTCAATTTGCTGCTTTTTTAAACACCTTTGGGTAAAATAGCTCCTCAAAAAACTTCTAAATACTCAGCGCTCTTGAGTAATTATTTTTAGGGCAAAATATCTTAACCCAAAAAGTAAGGTTTAATGGCAATAAATACGTTTTTTAACATTAAGGACCAAACTGAAACTTTTAGCAAATAGATTAGGTCAATGTAATCTAACTTTTAATTATAGAGAACTAGCTGTCTAAATCTACGCAACACCTGAACTCAAGCAGAAGGTTCAAAGTTTAAATTCATAGAAACTTTTTAAATTTTGGAAAGATCTACGCAAAACCACACGGGTTGCACTTGTAAAACTCACTGATATAATTGTTGAAGAGAAAAACATGTATATAATGATATGCAAAATGTTATATAATTGCCGATGACAACAGTACTTGGCCCGGGTCATCAATAGCGACGAGATGATCAACGGTTGACATCTTGATCAATTTCCATGTATTAGAGAAGAAACTAAATGTTGAGATTAAAATGAATAACAACAGCCTATTAGATTAACGACTAATTTAAAGGGAATATCCTATCTAAAGCTGCTAAAAATAAGAAAATTTCAAAACAAGTTGACAAATTCAATAAATCATTAATTAAGTCATTAACCCAATTTAGGATCTCAATCTGTTAGTAAAATAACTGAAATGCCATCTCCTAACTATTTTTTAAATAGTTTTATTACTTTGTAACTTATTTTTTTCAAATATATATATATTAACATTAATATTCAATAAAACAAAATATGATTCTTAAATATATTAA
This sequence comes from Acacia confusa, assembly GCA_037074495.1. NCBI lineage: Eukaryota > Viridiplantae > Streptophyta > Magnoliopsida > Fabales > Fabaceae > Acacia > Acacia confusa. The sequence goes on along the minus strand of CM073504.1, from coordinate 3,992,999 downwards.
CTAATAACCTTCAGGCCAAAAAACTGTACATTAACTATCATCATAAGAACAAAAACATACAATGTTTCTGAAAAAAAAAAACAAGTTCATTTTATTAACATGAACAAATTTTTTCAAAAAAGTATAAAAAAAAAAAACCTCATTTTAAAATCATTTAATTGATTTAGAAAATCAAATTTTCTTAAAAAAAACTGTACATTACTACATCATTTCTTTTAAGAAAAACTCAGTTTAAAAAATCATTTAATTGATTTAGAAAATCATATTTTATTTTATTATTTATTAATGTTGGTATATAGAACAATAAAGTCATAAAACAATAAAGCTCTTTTAAGAGAGAAAAAATGAGAGGGCATTGAAGTCATTTTATGCCCATTTTGAAATCTTAAATTAGGTTAATGACCTAATTAAGGATTTTTTGAATTTATTAACTTAATTTAGAATTTTCCTATTTTAGGTAACTTTTATGGAATTCCATTGCGTGCATGTATGTGTGTGTCTATATATATATATATATATATATATATATATAGTGATTAATGTTTCTCATGTTGCATGAGAAATATTATCTTATGTCACACACACATGAAATGATGGGACCCACACACACACATATATAAATTTATATATATATCCCACCATTTCATGTGTGTATAGGAAATTTAGTTTTCTCATGCAACATGAGAAAACTAAAACTCATATATATATATATAGGATTTATCATTTATCATGTCACTGGATATAAGCTTTTGTCCAGTGAAAACAAAACTACGTCATTTTAAATATTATTCATTTATTTAGTTTTCAATTAAATTAATAAATTACCGATTTAGGAATTGTGACAACAGTTTATATTCCGATTTTTTTTGTTTATTGGGAAGTTATTCTACGACTTTTTGGTTTATTGGAAGGCGAAAGGAAGAATTTGTTTTGTAATTTTTTTTAATGATAAAAAGACATAGTTTTGTCTTCACCGGATAAAAGCTTATATATAAACTCAAATATATATATATATATATATATATATATATATATAAACACACAGATAATATTAGACGTCAACAAGAGACCGTTGTCTTTTTGGAAAAGTTACTCACCGGTTCGCCAGTAGCGTACGTGGACCGTGATGAAATCATCAGTTCTCTTTTTTTTTTGCTCGAAGAAATTATCAGTTCTCGCAACGCCTGCCCCGACGTTCCAGTACGGGATAAGTACGGTTTGAGCTCGATGACTATCCTGTCAATATTTCTCCGGTTACGGAACCCCCAAAAATAATAATTGTGATTGGTTATTACCACCTTACTACCTATCCTCATGTGATTTGAAATCTTTAAGTCATCCCAAATCCATTGGATTGTGCTTGATTGCGTTGGGCCGCCATCTAACAACAGCAAATATCGTTTGTTCTCGAGCACTTTCCCTACTCTTTCAGCAACTTCTTGCAATCCATTCCCTTTTTCATGGACATTCATTTGCTCTGCAATTTTCAACATGGGAAGGTCAGGCTGCTTATCGGCCGCCAATTTGATGAAAATCACCACATCAAACTTGTTATTGTCAGGGTTATCATAAAAGAAGTTATTTAAGTGTTGCATTATTATTGTTTTCCCCACGCAATCTTCTCCCACAAGTTCCACAAATTTTGGTCCATCATTTTTTAGTAGAGCATCCTGAACTTCTTTTAAAGCATTCTGGAGAGTGGGAAACCCACTAATTGATGGAACACCAATCTCTTTTATGACCCGCTCCTTTATGACCCACTCTGCCTCTGGTACCCGCTCCGTTATGACCCACTCTGCCTCTGGTACCCGCTCCCTTGTGACCCGCTTTGGCTCTAGTACGCGTAGCTTATGAAATTGAATCTTCGTTGGACATTCTTCTATGAGTTTGATTACATCACTCAGTACCCTTTTGATTTTGATCTCCATCTTAATATGTCGTATTCTGAGAAATTGCATTATATGTATCACCGCTTTATCATACTCTTTATTCAAGGAAGCCACCTCTTTCTCGTTAGTTGACACACGCTCTTGCCAAGAAAGACTCCAATTGTCATTGTCATTGTCTTTGTCTTTGTCTTTGTCTTTGTACCTTTGTAATGCAAGTAGCCACTCTAAGCCATCGTTTAGCGCTTTACGCAGGTCATCAACCGAAGTGGTGGGGTTTTCAGCTTTGGACCTTAATTCTTCAAGACTAACATTCACCTGAGTTGCCGCCGGAGTTGACGACGAGGGAACAAATATCTCCGCCATTGACAAACCTCAAAGCCTAAAAATATTATTAATGAAGTTATAAGTTTGACAGAATCGTTTCTTCATTTTTAGATATCTTAAAACTATGCTGCCAAGACATCAATCATGCATCTTTCAAGTCTACCCAAACAATATAGTTAAAAATGGATAAAAATAATAAATATGTAGAAAATGAATTTTTTTTTTTCAAGCATACCATTATTTATAAAGGAATGAGTAAGAGAGAGAAATATAGTAATAATAGAATAAGTATGAAAGAGAATGTGGTATATATGGAAAATGATAAAGACAAAGAATAAAATTAATAAGGGGGTAAAAATGGTAAAGACATATTAATATTCAAATGACGCAAAATAGAATCTTATAAAAAGGAAAGAGACAATTTAAAATTTAGGAATTATAAAAAATATTTGAGAGAGTACCATCTTAATCATGAAAAGAAAAACCCTTCATAAATATATTTTGTTAAGAACATAAATTATCATATTTGAAATCATGATCATAAAATTGATAAAAATACATGTTTCAATAATATATTTATTTAGGAATGGTTTTTATCTAAATGGAAACTACACTTGCCCTTAGTTTGGATGGGAAGGAAATAATATTATAAGGAACAAATTTTTAAAATAGTAAATTCTGCCTAAAGTTTGAAAGTTTTCCTTCATAGTATTTCATCCCCAATTTCCCTTCTACTTCTTTCCTCCTTTGAAAATAAGCCTTAAGGTTATATTCATATATTGCAACTAATACGATATGTTTGTTCAATATGTCATTGCTATATGCCAAAATTTTTCTTGAAACAATCATTTTTAATACAGTTTATGTTATTATTTTTGGTTAATACCTGCATGCGCACTGAAATGCAGCACATCCAATTATGGCAAATAAAATTATATAGGGGAGAATGAAACGTTGAACGAAGTTAAATATGGGGTCACTTACTGGTTATCAAGCATTTGGATTGTTCAATTTTAATTCTCCCCTTTTCGCATCATATGGATAAGCATCGAGCAGCAAGCATGCATCATGTAACAATCTCCTGGATAAAACATCGACTTCTCTTTTTCTTTTCTTTTTTTTCCTGCAAAAAACCCATCATCAAGTTAGCATCAAGCCATATCAATATATGCTCCTTCAACATCAAATTTATCGCAACTCAGATTGAAATTAATTGAAGAAACAATTACTGGAAAATAAGTTAACTATGTTAAAATAAAAAAGATGAGAAAAAGATCACAGAGAAATTAATATTTTACTCAGCTTTTGTTTAGTTTTTAGTTTTTACCGAAACATTATCAGTGCTATAAATTGGGAACCTGTTACTGAACTTTATTTTACTCAATACTGAAAAAAAAAAAATTAAAGATTAGGGTTGAAAGTATAAAAGATAATTCTAAAAAACATTTACAATAACTGCGGGAAAAATTGTAAAACTGATTATTCAAAATGTTAAAAATAATACTAAAAATATGTAATAGAAATACTGAAAATATGAAAAAAGGAGTGATACAAATTTAACTCAGAAAACACTTTAAAGGAAAAATTGCACTAAGAAATTACTTTAGGAAGCGAAGCACTTCTTTAAAAAAAAAAAAAATTACAAGGTTGAAATGCACTTTCATTTAATAGATTTTTTTGGGAGTTCACGACAAGGTTAAAATTACTTGTAAAAATCATACTTGATCATAAAAAATTCAAAGGAAAAAAGCTAAAAATGCATCACAAAATATTTAGGATACTAGATGCAACTAAAAGAATAATTTAGGACGTTGGATCAACATTAACCTTTTTTTTTTAATAAAACCCTTATGCTAATTGATAACGGATGAATACTCCTGAGAAAAACCCTTAATAAGATTTTTTTTTTTTAAAAAAAAGAACTACTCTCAAGTCCCACATAACATAAATTATCATAAAGTCTTTTGAAATCATGAAAATACACTTAACAAAATCCAACGGCCATTAATTGTAAACAAATTCCTTCATAAATTTAGGGCAAACTCGTCACTTAATTGGTAAAATCATCTACAGAAACATTGACTATTCCTATGGTCCTATTTATAAATTCCTTGCATGTTTTATAAGAAATAAGAAATACTTTACATCTCATTAACACTCTATTTTAAAATTTAATAACTTATTTTAGTTGTTATATAGTTGAATTTAGTGTACAGTTAGGGTTAGTAACCAATTGTATATTTTCAGTTCGATATAATTAGGAGGCGACCATGGGTATTTAAGTACCTAGAATCTCCTGAGGTAAAGTCATGAACTTGACATTTTTTGCAACAATCAGAGCTTTGATTGCCAGTTTCAGAACCATACATATATAAATACATACACATCAGTAAGCTACTTCAGTAATAATGATTGGAATATTGAATCATGGTTAAGATGTTATCTTATTAGTTAAGATCATGATTAGTAATTGGACCCATATGTGTGTGTGTAGGGTAATATAAAATGATGATGTGTGGAAATATAAATAAGGGAGAATTAAGGTCCCAAAGACCAGAAATAATTACTAAAAGGTTCTGTGTCAGAATGCCATTACAAAAAAGCCTCAAAAAAGTCCTTGGGACTTTTTTGTAATTAATTGAATCCGTATTTACAACTGGAAATGCTATATTTACAAATGAAAATGCTATATTAACAACAAAAATTCTCAATTCGCATTTACAACTGGAAATACTATATTAACAACTCAAAATACATTTTCAGTTGTTAATATAACATTTCCAGTTGTAAATACAGATTGAGAACTTTTATTGTTAATATAGCATTTTCAGTTGTAAATACCGATTGAGAATTTTTCACTTAATTACAAAAAGGGACTTTTTTGTAATGGCATTCTGGCACGGGACTTTTTGGTAATTATTTCTGATCCTTGGACTAGATTGTAATTCTCCCTATAAAATAAATATCAACAGTTCAAATGTAAAGGCTAAAATATTATTAATGAAATTATAAGTTTTACAGAATCATTCATTTTAAGATATTTTAAAACTGTTATCAAGACACCAGTCATGCGTTTCAAGGCTAGCCAAACATATACATTATTATGATTTGTTGTTCGGCATTATTAGACTTGATCTTATTGGGATAGAAAGATTTTTCTAGTCTGATCTAATATACTTGACTACATGTTATCTCTAATATTAAGTTTTAAGATCTGGCTTGTCCTAATAAACCACAAGTGGGACCGACAAAACTGAACTCATGTTTAAAAACTTAAATATTTAAGGGTTAAGATGTAAAAATACCTGTGAGGTTTTACAAGAAGTACTGCACTCAACACTATATACTTTTCAGAGGTGAAAAAATTACCAGTAAAATTTTAAAATAAAAGAATAAAAATATATCATGACCGTTAAGATTTGTTACTTTGACCGTTAGTTTGTAGTCAGTGTCCATGTCAACGTTTTAGTCAAACTAGTTGTCAATGTAACAGAGGTTAGCTGTTATGGTATTTTTACTTTCATTTTGAAAGTTTAAGGGTATTTTTTATCTCCGAAAAGTGCGTATATGGTGTTAAATACACTTTTGATAACAGCTTGTGAGTATATTTATACATTTACCCAATAGTTAATGGGACAGACTTGGGCTCTTTCTAATATTCTTTCCGGTCTTTTTTATACGAATTCAAAATTTGAATTGCCTTAATCTTTTTTATAAGAACTCAACAAGAGTTGTCTAAATATTTAATGAGTTTTTTCCACTTTTGCCCATCATTAACTATGCATGTTGCATTAATTAAAAGGTTGGTGGTACTTGTATTTACTCAATTTCTCTCTCTTACTTACCTTTTAATAAATGAGGGCATACTTAAAAATTAAGAAAGAAGTTTATTTCATACAAACTTATTACTTTTAACTAATTTTAACTACTTTGTTAAACCACATACTTCAGTTATCGAGCTCTTACAAATAAGGTTGGAAGGAGTACCATCTTAATTATGAAAAGAAAAACCCTTCATAAATAATTTAAAACAAATTACTTCAGATCCCACATAACAACATTAATTATATCATAAAGTCTCTTGAAATCATGAAAATACGCTCATAAAATTAATAAAAATATAAGTTTCAATAAAATATGTATTTAGTCATGGTTTTCATATAAATGGGAACAACACTTTTCCTTCCAATTTTATTATTTTTAAAATTTTTCCTTCATAGTATTAGTTTCATCCTAATTTTCCTCCATCCAACCTAAGCCTTAAGGTTATATTCATAAATACTACAGTGTATGGTATTATTTTTGGTTAATACCTGCATGCCCAATGAAATGCAGCACATCCAATTATGACAAATAAAATGACATAAGCGAGAATGAAATGTTGAATGAAGTAAAATATGGGTCACTTACTTGTTATCAAGCATTTGGATTGTTCACTTTTAACATCATACGATAATCACCGGGCAGCTATCATCAAGCTAAGTAACAATCTCTTGAATAAAAACATCAACTTCACATTTCCCCCCCCCCCTGCAAAACCCTGTATTAAGTTAGCATCAACTAATATATACTCTTTCACCATCAAATTTATCTCACAACATAGAGAGAAAATAATTGGAGAAACAGTGATGGCTTACTCATACTGAGACAAGTTACTGGCAAACAAGTCAAGTATGATTAAAAAAGCAGAGTAAAAGCTTTTCAACTCACAGAGAAATTAATGTTTTACTGAGCTTTTGTTTAGTTTTTACCGAAAACATTTAAGATCATTACTATAAAAATGGAAACCTGTTATTCAACTTTCACTCAATATTGAAACTAATTAAAGACTAGGGTTGAAACGAAGTATAAAAGATAAGTCTGAAAAATATTTTTATCGAATATTATAACAACCCACAAGAGAAATTATGTAGAAATGGACCAAGAGCATGCTTAGTCAGAACATGGCCAAAAGAGGATCCCTATATGTTTAAGGCAATATAAAATGATGCTGTGTAGAAATATAAATAAATATAAACTGTTCAAATAAATAAGTAAAATGATATATATATGCTATAATATGTCAAATGTATCATTGTACTTTGAAAAAGAATAAAATCCGAAACTTAAATGCTATTATTTTTATCGTTCAGTCTTGTCCATCTTTCTTTCTTTCTTTCTTTTTTTTTTTTTTTGAGAAGAAGAAGCATCGCAATAAAAGAGAGAGAGAGAGAGAGAGAGGGAGGGAGAGGGAGAGGGGGGAGAGAGAGAGAGAGAGAGAGAGAGAGAGAGAGAGAGAGAGAGAGAGGGTTAAGTCAAGAACTTGACATTTTGTATGCAAAAAACATTGCTTGATTGTTTAGGAATACAAAGCTGCTTGAACATCAAATAACCACCATAAGACAGAAGAGAAATTAATTAAATTCAGAAGAAGCAGTGATGAGTTTAGTGTCATTTGTCGCAAATATGCCGTCAAACTTATCAATGACGGAATTATTTTATAGATTTGTTATTATATGATGTGAAATAGCTGTCTAAATCAAACTATTCATTGATGGATCTGTTATTAGTTAATTGTCTAAATATGACTATTTTACAATTTTTTTTAAAAAAATAATAAAGCCTTTAATTTTATGTTATTGATTTTATACGGCCAGTATTGCCAAAAACTAGTGTAAAAACTTATTTACGTTTTTATCGGGGTGGTCAATGTTAAAGCACAGGTAAGCACTGTATGAAGTAAAAACTAGTGTAAAAATATAAAAACCGGTAGAAACTTATGTTTTTATAGTCATTAGCGTTTTTACTTAAAACAAAAAAAAGGGAAAAAAGCAAAAGAAAAAGGGAAAGAAAACTGAGGCATTGGATTCAGGCGAACTCAACTCCATTTGAAATAAAATCATGATTTCATGCTCCAATCCCTGTGATGCCTCCATTCAAAAAATGAACCCTGAAACCCAAATCATTGCCATCCTCCACCGCCCGCGGCATCGCCGCCCACACTCAAGCCAAGCGCCAAGTCTAGAACTAAACCCTAAATGATTGGATTGTAGAAAATGAAGAAGATAGGGAAGATGACTTAGATGTTGATACCTATAATGAGGACAGTTTGGTTGAAAGAGAACCTATGGATAGTGATGATTTTGACATTGTTAACTTTGCAAATAAACTTGTAAGAGTAAGAGAAGAGAACATTGATGACATTTAAAATGATATATTTGATTTGAATGAATTGTTATAATTTAAGAGTGGTTAAATTTTATTATTTTGTTGTTTTTAGACTTATGTATTTGGACTTATATTTTATGTTTATATGACTTATATTATATCTTTTAAATATGAAGTTTGATGTTTTTAGACTTATATATTTAGACTTATGTTTTATACATTTATATATGACTTATATTATATCTTTTAAATATAAAGTTTTTCATTGAGAGTGTGTGTATATATATATATATATATTTTGAGCTCTGACCTTAAGTAGTAAAAAATAGAAACTTTATATGTCCTATTGTTTCTACGATTTACGTTTCTACTACCCCTTCCGTGTCTACATAGAAACTAGTTTTTAACTTGCATACAACTTAATATCCAATTCAACATCATTTGAGAATTCTGTCCGAACATAAAGGGAAGTTGGGACTCATTCATGAATGGGAGTATTTCATATAACTGGAGAATAGTGCATGTCTTGAAATAACCTGATCATGCAGAAAAACGTAGAATTCGTCCATCACAGAGAAAAAGAAAAATGAAAAACGAATGAAACACAAATGAATTGTATGTATAAATGTATGGAGTGATGAAAAAAGAGAGGCCAGAACTAAAAATTGATGATGAAAACACTCACCTGGGAAAAGCTCGGAAGCATCAAATAATACTCGATCAAGATATACTTGGAAAAAGGGCGAGTTTGTATTTATTGAAGGAAGGGGGAAAAAAACCTCAATAGTCCATATAACTCATTTACAAACGCAGCGATCTGGTTCATTTAGAAAACTTATTAATTCACTTAACAAAAAAATAAATCAATATTGACATGTCAGAGGAAGCAAGCTTACAGTTACACGTAGTAATCTGACTCGTTCACCACAAATAGTTTTCAGAAAGACAAACACCATCAAAGCAATAAGGGAAAACAAAAAACAAGTCGGTAGTATGGTAGAGAAGGCATGGTGGTTACCTGGAAGCCAGAATTTTGAAGGAATAAAAGAGAGCTGAGAAGTAAGCACTCTTGTTTCTTCCTACCAGCCCATATATATGTTCGATCGATATATATCAGCTTTCATACCAAATAAGAGAATAGAGCAAAAGGAGAAAGAGAACTGAGCAATAGTTTAGCACTTTACCGATGAGGCCACGACTTTCTTGACGGACTGATGATAATCAAGCGAGAGGCCAGGGTACTTTTGTCTGAAAATCATTATAAGCAGGGTATTTTTGTCACAGAATTTTCATGTCTTTCAATGCCATTGGGAGCAGGCTCAACTAATCCCATGTGATTTCCTATCAAGTTACCTCCAATCCCTCATACCAAACACATGCAATCAAACACCAAATAATGTATAATCTTGTGCCCTTTTTGGTATCCCACCAATTGATCGATCATCGGAACCTTTAGTTTCGATTAATCCAGATTTTACACTGTGTCAAGCCAATGGTCATGGGAGAAAAGTTCTTAACATCATTTTCTCTATTTTCACGCCTTAAACCAAGGATGTGGTGGTGGGAGAGCAAGTCGATCACTTTCCACTTGCTCCCAATGGAAGTTTTATAATCTTGTGTTGAATGACATGACTTAATGCTTTTTCAATAAAATTATGAGTTTAAATTATATTGATAAAAAATCGGCAAGTATACTTTTAATCATTTAAGTTTATACGAGTTATATTTTTTATAAAATATACTTTTAGTCCTATAATTATAAAACTATTAATATTGTTAATGGAAAACACTAATGCACCAAACTCAAGCGATAATTCTGTAAGTTTAAGTGATGACTATATAATTAAATGTTATTAATATTAAATTTAAAACATGTGTAAATTGAAAAATATTAAGCCATAAATATCACAAAAATAGTTATTTTTCATTTTATTTAGTTTAATAATCTAAATATATTATATTAAAAATTAAAACCAAAATATATTTTTTCCGATGCACAGTCATCACTTTAGTTTTTCACGTCAATATTTTCTATTAATAACATTAATAATGTTAGAAATATATGACTAAAAATATACTTTATAAAATTAAGGGACCAAAAGTAAATCTTATGTAAAACTTAAAATACTAAAAATATACTTTAACCTAAAAAAATCATATCAAAGGAATTACTTTCATTTGGGCCAGTAACTTTCCAATTTAAATCAATAGCACTCAATATCAATCAAATAGTTAAAAAAAAATATAAACAATATGTAAATACATACATGTTGCCTTTGAAAACCCTAGCTAGGAAAAAAATATACTAGTCTCTCATATTATTGCTCTGAAACTTTACACAAAAATATTTTCTTATTCAGGCTTTCACACTCAAGGTTAAGTGATTAACCCCTCTCCATTTTATATGACTAGATGGGTGAATGCGATCTCATTAGAGAATCAAACCAATATATTGAGATGAGTGACTTTTCAAAAAAAACAAATGGGACTTGAATAGTAAAGGGGAAGACATTAATAAGGGTAAATTAAAAAAATGGTAAATATGAAAAATATATCTTATATTTAGGATAAATATCAACTTTTTAAATATGTCTTATTTAAGGATGGAGTAGTTTATAAATTTATTTAAGTTAATTCTTTCTCACTCTAACATTTTTTATTTTTTTCTGGATTAAGGGAATGCAAACTCACAATAAAGAAACCTCACTACCTTAAAGTAATTATTGCAATTGCATACCAGGGCTCAAACATGAGACTACTGGTTAAGCTAGAACAACCTACAGCCAATTGATCCAAACACTTGGTGGTTCCCTCCAATGTGTGTGTGTGTGTAACCACCGAATATTATAAGAACTCGCAGGAGAAATTACGTAAAAAGAAATTGATGGTTCATGCTTTACCATATCATATGGACAAAAGAGGATCCCTATATGTACTTTAGGTAATTAATATAAAATGAAGCTACGGGGATATATAAATATCAATTGTTCAAATAGATAAGTAAAATGATATGCTAGTGTAGAATATGTATCAATTTATATGTTAAAGAAGAAGAAATTTCCAAACTTAAATGCTATAATTTTTATTGTTCATTTTACCTTTTTCTTGATAATTGAGCAGAAGCATCAAAGTAAAAATCTACGGAGTTAAGTCATGAACTTGACTTTTTGTTTCCTGCAAAAACCATCGCTTGACTGTAAGAATCAGAATATAAAGCTTCTTGAACATTAAATAATTACCACGTATCAGAAGAGAAATTAATTAAAAAATCAGAAGATTTAATGATGACTTGTGTATACCCAGAACATGAGCAGAAGAAGAGCTACTTTCTCTCTAGGGAGGTGGTATGAGGGTTGACTCCGATAATGTAAGATCCTAAATTTTTATTTATAAGACTTAAATAATCTTATGAAGAAAATATTTAATGGTAAATAAAATTTAGTAAATAATGTTTAAATAAGGAAGATAGGTCTAAAATAAATTAAAATATGACCTCATATATGAAAGATTGTAATACGCGCTTAAAAATGCATTTAACTAAAAACAGGTCAGGTAATAATATCATTAAATTAATCCATGCATAATTATATTTACACATACACTTAATACCCGCTAAAATAATTTTCTTTTTTAAAAAAACCATTACAAATTATTCCCTAGTATAAAATTTTTTCCTTTACTTCAAAAAGTTTTATCTCTTCAATAATAATTACGGACTAAAATTATGTTCTTCAAATTTATTGGGATATTATTCTCATTTAATTTACAGTTTTTATTATTGGGGTTTGACAATTAGGTAATAAAGTAAATTAAAATTGAGGATACTTATTAAATCATGAATTAAATTTGATTGAATTAGAAAATCAACATCAAATTACGAATCATATCATAACCACCTAATTGACATAAGGTAATAAATTGCATTAAAAAAAAAAAAAAAGAATACTAGGTAATAAAGAAAATTAAAATTAAAAAAAAAACTAATTGGGATGAAATTGTAGTTATTGGCATATCAATGCCCAAGAAATTAAAATTATGATATTACTAATTGAGATATTAAAAATTATACCAAAATTATAAATCATAATCACATGATAGACATATTCCAAAAATACCCAAGAATTCCATTTTTCAATCTGGTTTAACAACTTTTATTAGTTTATATTTGATTTATTATATTGACTTTAATAACTTTGACTATTTTATAAATGCATATAGAAATTTGTTGTGTTTTTTTTTTTTTTTTTGATCGAAAGAAATTTGTTGTGTTTAACTTCAATCTCTTGGTGTAATATTGGCTATGTCCATATTTCATGCAAGTACATATGAAGAAATTTTTTGAGAGCTATTATTGCTTGGACTCACTATTTGACAGCTTGTAAGCTAAAGGATAATAGGTGACTCAGGGTTTTTCCATGTGTATGCAAATCATGGTTGGTATGATTAGTTCTACAGATTAAATTTATATCCGTTGAGCATGATGCAATTACATAAATTGTTGTGACTGTGGAGTGGTAAAATGATATAATTTTGTGATTACCTGATATACTTGAATCATTTTTAAGCATGCTTGTGTGATGGAATGTTTTGGTGAAATCTTATTGTGGTTTGTTCTTTTTAAGCATGCTTGTAATGTATTTTGACAATTAATGGAGTACTTTAATTTTTTTTCAACCATGCTTGGCTACATTGTTTGTAGCGCATGCATTATAGGAATTGGTGATAGGTTAGAGATGGCGATGATGTGGATTTTAAGTGATACAAAGATTGTGGTTTGCCTCTACTTTGCTACAGTCGTTGGCCTTTTGTAAGGCCCCGTTCCGTGAGAATGAGGGATGATAACTTGTAAGGCCCCGTTCCTTAATACTTATCCTAGCCAAGTTTGTAGAGGAGGGACAGTGACACCTCCTAATTAGGCTTTTGAAAGAGGGGAGTTATAGTCTAGGACTTGAGCTTTGTACCTTTGGTGGGGTGCATCCCAAGCACTAGGGTAGCTTGGTCGATCCAGAGTATGGATCAAACAGTGGAAAAGCCTATGGCTCTAAGTCATCAGAATAAGGCTGGACAGAGCTAAGGGAGGCTGCATGCATTGCATATTAACTCATCTTACATATATTTGATGACTTATGATGATATTAATGCTAATGAGATAAACTGATGATGTTATAGCTGTGTATGCTAATTTTGTGACTGCTTGTGTTTGGTTGGTTTTGTATGTGCACGGTTAAATTTTGGGTTGCTGAGATGTGGCACTCATCCCATTTCTTAACATTTTTCTCAAGTGATAGATCATAAAAGAGAGAAGGCATGTGAAGAGTGAGCCCTCGAGGCCCTTGTGCTCCTCAAGCACATGATATCTAATTGGCATGACATTAGGATTTGTGTTGTAAACCAACCTGATTAATATTGCAGATAAACCTGGTCTGGTTGGAAGATTATGAGACTGAAAAACACAGCTGGGGTCTGGTTGGAAGATAGGAAAGAGATTCATATGGTTTTCAGTGATTATTACAAGCAACTCTTCAGCTCAAGTGGCCCTAGATTGCTGGACCAAGCGTTGGAGTATGTTAAAGAGATAGTTTCTACAGAGGATAACACTAGTTTAACTCTTCCAGTCACAAATATGGAGATTGAGGCAGCTGTTTTCCAAATTGGTGCCACCAAAGCACCTGGTCCAGACGGTTACTCAGCAATATTCTACCAATCATCCTGGCAAACAGTAAATAAAGAGGTATGCACCATGGTAAAGGATTTTTTTGAAGGCAAAGCAAGGTTAGGAGGGTTAAATGATACAAACATTGTTTTGCTTCCAAAAGTGGATCAGCCTGAAGGAGTTCAACATTTTCGCCCCATTGGCCTTTGTAACGTGGCATATAAGATCATAACCAAGATCATGACTAATAGAATGAGGTTGCTGATGAACAAAATCATCTCACCTAATCAACGTGCTTTCATAGCAGGAAGGATGATTTAAGACAACATAATCCTAGCTCACAAGGCCTTCCATTATCTGAAACTGAAGAAGAAAGGTAAGAAATGGGAATTTGCCCTAAAGATTGACATGAACAAGGCTTATGACAGAGTAGAATGGAATTTCCTTGCTGCTGTGATGCTGAAAATGGGTTTTTGTAGAAGGTGGGTTAGCTAGACCAACGAGTGTATTACCTCTGTAGCATTTCGTTTAAAAGTGGACGGGCACCATGTAAATTCTTTCAAACCAGAGAGGGGAGTGAGCATGGTGATCCTCTATCACCATACCTATTCATCATCATGTCTGAAGTGTTATCCTTAATGTTGCAACTACATGTAGAGAGGACAGATCTAAAAGGAATAAGGTTGGCTAGGAAAGCACTGGTACTCTCTCATTGTTTTTTTGCTGACGATGCCTTGCTGTTTTTGAGAGCAGATGAGACGAATTGTATGGTGCTACGTAAGATATTGGATGTATATTGCAAAGCTTCAGGATAACTAATCAATTTAGAAAAATCAAGCCTCTTCTTCTCTTCAAACACCCCTACGGAAATCAAGGAGAAAATAGCCACATGTTTGGGAATTCCATACACAGATCATCCTGGAAAGTATCTAGGACTTTCTACCTTATGGAGCCGTTCAAAATCTGGTGCATTGGCCTCGGTAAGGGACAAGATAGGGCTCAAATTGCAAGGCTGGAAACAGAAGCTTTTCACATTTGCAGGGAGGGAAACACTGATTAAGGCAGTAGCTAATTCCATACCCACCTACCCAATGACATGTTTTTTATTCCCAAAAAAAAACACGTGTTGAGATAGATAGATTGGTTTCCAGTTTCTGGTGGGGACAAAAGAATGACAGTAATACTATACATTGGCGCAGCTGGAAGTACTTATCTATGAGAAAGAATGAGGGAGGAATGGGCTTTCGTGACCTTTTATGCTTTAATAAAGCCTTACTTGCAAAAACTGCCTGGAGGATGTTACAACAGCCAAATGACCCATGGTGTAAAATTCTTAAAGGGATCTACTTCCCAAATGTCCATTTCCTGAAAGCAATAAAGGGCAGACGGGCATCATGGGGTTGGGCGAGCTTATTAGAAGGAAGGGACATGTTATTAGAAGAAATATGTTGGAAGATTAAGGATGAGAAATCAATCTGCATATGGAGGGACCCGTGGGTGCAGGGGCTAAAGGACTTTAAGTTGATTGAAGAAAATCAGGAGGTAGACGGCGACAACAAGGTGGCAGATCTAATTGTGAATGATAAATGGAAGTTGGATCTGATTAATGAGAGGTTCAGTACTGCAAACAAAACTGAAATCCTGAAAACTCCCATCTTCAACACAACAAGTGGTGATCGATTAGTTTGGATGGCAAACAAGGATGAAGAGTATACTGTGAAATCAGGATACATGGTGGCAAAAAGAAGTATGGGTGTTGCACAAATCAGAGATCCGGGTACGTATTTTTCCATTCCAAATATCCTGTGGAAAAATATATGGCATGTTGTATCCCCTCCTAAGATCCAACACTTTCTATGGAGGCTAAGTGTTGGAGAAGTAGCAACACAAGATGCTTTATTCAAACGGAAATGTTCCAAAAACCATTTGTGTCCCATCTGCCTGACTGAGAGAGAAACAATAGAACATCTACTTTTTCTTTGTCCCTGGTTGGTTTGGATGCCCATTGGGACTAAGATTCAGCAAATGGTCCATGAGTCGAATTGAGGTCTAGGTATGTGACTTGTTATGTGGAAAAACTCCCCTGGATGAATATGGCAAATCCATTTTTGCCACAATGTGTTGGTGGATTTGGAAGAAGCGATGCAATTGGGTGTTTAGGGAGGAGAAACCGAATGCACAGGAGGTAGTAAGACTGGTAAATGACCAAGTTGATGAGTTCTGGAAGTCAAAAGCAAAAAAACAGGCTGCATCTAGGAAAATCTTTTTTAAAGGTCTGGAAAAGAACTTTCATTGGGTGAGACCCCCCTCGGGTACCATTAAACTCAATTTTGATGGATCATTCAAGGAGGCTACGGATGAGGTAGGGATAGGTGTGGTATGTAGAAATGAGCGGGGTGATTTTATTGGTGGTATGGGGAAACATGTGAAAGCAGGATCGGGTTTTATGGCAGAATGTCTAGCTTGCAAGGAGGCTTTGCTGATCTGCAACAAATTCCAGAGAACTAGAATGATTCTTGAGACAGATTGTGAAACATTGTATAGAATGGTGCTAAATAATTCTGCAGCTGGGTGTGACTGGAAGTGTTGAGATGTAATGGAAGAAATTTTGGAGCTGATTAGATCTTTGGATAGTGTGACGTTTTCCCTTGTCTCTAGACAAGGTAACAAAATTGCTGATAGTCTAGCAGCAAAGGCAGCAGGAAAGATGCTTCAGCATATTTGGTTGACTTGTGTTCCATCTTTCTTAAGCAATCTTCTAATCCAGGATTTGATGGCTCCAAGAGATATAGACCCTAATAGTCCCCTTGTATATGACAGGGAGGGTATTGGTTAATAGCACAGGCTGGGTCCAAATTATATCTGACAGTAGTGCATTAGTTTCAGCAGTATACAGTAATTTTTCTTTTTTCTGTTATCTACATGGCTATAGTAGTTAGATACTGTTAGTTAGTCATACTGATATAAGTCTGTTATTTTTTTGTTCTGTTATTGCTTTCTTTTCAGTGAGTGGGATAGCTTGTAATGTAGGTTTTTCTGAGTGCTTTATTTGGCTTCGGCTATTAGTGATTGTAACTCATTTTTTTGATATTAATAAAATTGACTCTTTTGGCAAAAAAAAAATATTGCAGATAAACCTTAGTTCATGCTTGTTAGGCAAGTGTTGATCAGGCTTTGTATATTCTAGTAGGGGTGGAGCCAAGATTTTTATTTAGACAGGGCATTATTGGGGGTTCGGGGGTAACACTCCCGAAAATTTTTTTTAATAACAAAAGTATATTACATATAAAATAAGGGAATATCATTTCTGTCTTGAGCCAAAACGACGCAGTTTTGGTTCTTTTTTAAATGAAGAGATAAAAGGAAAAGAAGAGAAAAAAATTAAAGGAAAAGAAGGGGGGAAAAAAGAGCCAAAACGGCGTCGTTTTGACTTAAGGTAGAAAACTTTTTATGCCTTGAAGGCAAAACCTTAAAGGCAGAAATGATATTTTCTAAAAATAATCACAATATCATCCTTTTAGGTTTTATTTTTTGAAATTTCATCATAATCGTCTTATTATTAATACTATCAAATACATCTTTTTTCAATATAAAACACTAAACAATCATGTTAATGAATTTGGGCATATTTTTTTTCTTTTTGGTTCAAGCAGATTGTGCTCTCTGTTTCTCTACTTCACCTTTTCAATCATATAATTTAATTAATTTTTGTGCTCTCTGTTTCTCTACTTCACCTTTTCAACCATATAATTTAATTAATTTTCTTTTTAAAAAAAAAATGAAACTCAAGAGGGGGCATTGCCCCCTCAACTTTCCATGTGGATCCCCCATTGTATTCTAGGAAAGAGTTTCTATGTCTATACATGATGTTTAAATGATTGAAAGTTAAGTTTATGGGTCTTGAGTTGAGATTCTGTTGGAACATTTATTTGATGCTCAAACAAATTGTGAAATTGATGGAAAATCAATCAATAGGACTCATGCATGAATGGTATTGGTTAAATTGGCGTTAATTATTTAATTCAGACTCATTCGCAAAAAAATTAAATTGTATTTATATATGAATATTGGGTGGAGTGAAGAAGAAACATCTAGCAGCCAAAACTAAAAATGGATGATCCTGAAAACTCTCACTCAGGAAAACTGCTAGTTTTTTCTTTATGGAAGGAAGACGCAAAAAAGAACCTCGATGGTCCAGAACTCATTTACATGTTTAGAAAGAGAGAAGGGAAAACGAAAAACAAGTAGATAGTATGGTAGAGAAGGCATAGTGGTTACCTGGGAGCAAGAGTTATGAGGGAATATAAAAGAGAGTTGAGAAGTAAGAACGCAGTCTTGTTTCTTCCGGCCAGCCCATCATGTTCGATCAGGTCTTATAACAATTAGAGAATAAATCGTGAAGAGAAATACAAGTGAGCAAGAGTTTAGCACTTTACCGGCGAGGCTGTGACTTCTTTCACGGACTGATGATGAGCATCAAGAGAGAACGTTAGCCGCGGGGCATTTCAACTGAGAATATTATGGTATGTTATCCGTGTTTGGATTGCTATTGAGAAGGCCAAAGTTTTTGCACTATTGGATTAATTTTTAATAGTTGAGATTTATTCTCTAAAAATATTATTACCATTTCATATTTAACATGACTATAATATTTTTCATATAGTATAAAATTTCAATAATTAAAAACGTATCCACTGGTGAAGAAATTAAGTAGAGAGGGTCCACACTTCATATAGTCTTCAAATGTCGTATTTCCTGACAAAAATAAAGGGAAAATTCCATTCAATGCCCAAAGTAGGAAAATATTGTCAAATAAGGCTCTAAAAAAGTCAAATGTTAAAAAAGACCCTAGGTCTTTTCTGGTATTTTTTCAAAAACGTTAACAACAATATCAGTACTACATTAATAACAAAATCAGTATCTGTTAACAACAAAATCAATATCCGTTAACAACTATGTTTTTCTAAAATAATACCAGAAAAGGCCCTAGGACTTTTTTTGACATTTGACTTTTTTAGAGCTTTTTTTGACAATATTTTCCTACCTTGGGCCCTGCAAGGAATTTTCCCAAAAATAAAGGGTCCACTTCACATGTTTCTGATTGAAGTTATATAACTTGGGACCACTTTGAAAAATCAAAGTGAAGGAGTATAATTCATGTAATAAATATTTCTGTTCTAAATATCTATTTGTCGATAACTCTTGTGTAAATATAATAATCTCCCTTCATCCCATGGTTTGTGATTGATTTCGACTTATAATTTATAATCTAAAACTATAAAAATCTCGATTATTTGTTTTAACAATTTTAATCTCGTATGTTTGTGGTTTATTTTTCTATACCAATTTCTTTTTGTGGTATGCATGTGTTTTTTTTTTTATAAATTTTTTAATTACATTTTCGACCATGGGGTCTATTTCATATATCAATGGATTTAGCCTCCAAAAGTAGCACTCACCACAAGTGAAAATAGGCTAAGCCCCTATTAGTAAATAGGTTAGGTCTAGGTTTATTGTCAAGCCTATTTTTGTAAACATGTTAGGTTTTTTCCATAAAACTTAGCCTACAAGCCTACAGGTTTAGCCTATTTAGTTGTTATTTTTTTTAAAAAATTATTATTATGTATAATTATATATAAATTAATTTTTTACATTATTTATAAAATTAATAACTTATTTTTAACCCGAAGTTTCATATTTCATCATTTATCAATGAGCTTAACATTTTCATGATCTCAATTATCACATCTACTTCTCTTCTTTTTATAGTTTGATATGATGCTAACTCATTACTTCTTCTTTGATTTATGTCATATGATGCAACATAATAACTGCACTGCAGCAAGTTTATTTAAGTGATGCCTGATTGAAAATGATTCCAATAGGACGAGTTTGTCTCTTTTTTTAAAAAAAAGAAACTAAAGTCTAGTTTTGCATGCTATTAGATTAATTTTTAATAGTTGAGCTTTATTCTCTAAAAATATTATTACCATTTCATATTTAACATGACTATAATATTTTTCATATAGTATAAAATTTCAATAATTAAAACCCAATCTAATGGTGAAGAAATTAAATAGAAAGAAAATGAAGATAAGGGCTAGTGGAGACACTCTTTCCTTCCTCAATTCCTTATTATACCAAACATACTCCTTCCGGTTCATAATATAAGGCACTTTAACTAATTCGCTTAAATAAAAAAGTGACAGCTAACTCATTTAATATGTTCTAAATTAAAATATTTTTAATTTTGTTTGAGCTATACGGTGAATAGCTCCCTTCACGAGAAGAAATTTTCATCTATTCCCTTCCTCTCACTTTCAGCGTGAAGCAAGATTTTAAGGCAAGTTGTTTCAAGATACCCCATTTTCTTTCACTATTGTGGCGTTCTGAGCGTATTTTATATTTATGTTCTTTTTTGAATTTATTATTTTCATTTTCCTTCTTTTACATATCAAAGGTGTATGTAGTGGGAAATTTTCTATTCATTTCCTTTTTATTTCTCTCCGATCTATATCAAAATACATTTCGTTTACCAAACATGTCTTTAGTCAAGGGCGGATCCAGAAAATTTATGAAAGGTGGGCACCAATGGTGGGGGATTCGGAGCTGCCCCGATTTTTTTTAAAGGAAAGTTTTAAATACATTAGAAAACAAAAGAATATAAACAAGAAAATAAAAGAATATCAAAAAAATATTTATAAAATTAAGTGAATACTGATGATGTAATAAGAGAGACAGTTATTTTACAAACTTATCATTTAGAAAAGCAAAGCTAAGTATTGTTAGAAATGTAGCTACATAAATTACAATAAGTTTAAGTACATATATTTTAATAACAAAAGTATATTACAATAAAAATAATTACAATGTCATCTTTCTAGACGTTATTTTTTGGAATTCCATCATAATTATTTTATTATCAATACAATCAAATATATCTTTTTCAATATAAAGTACTAAACAATTATTAACCATTCATCCTCATCCGATTACGAAATGTAATCTTAATGTATTAAATGTTAGCACTTAATTTAAGGGTGGACAATCATTTAAACATGTACTAATTTATATATTAAAAAAAAATCTGCAATTCCCCAATTCAAGGGTGGGCATACTTCCCCGTCATGTACTTGGATCCGCCTGTCTTTAGTGCTTGATTTACTGATGCCATTGAACAAAATTTTTTTTTTTTGGGGGGGGGGGGGGGGGGGGGGGGTTGCCTCCAATGTTGCAATCCGGAAAAAAAAAAAAAAAGATCATGGCAGATGTATTAAAGAAACACGAAAACATTAATAGTGGGGTGGACTGTGTGGGCGCGCTCGTCCTCTAAAGGACCAGTGTCTGACTGTCAGATTTTTATATTACATCTGGATCGGAAGATCTAAATTTCCTGTTTTTTAATAATTTTTTTAAGATAAAAGTCTGAATGCTATACTTTTAATATTAGTTAAGACTTTCAAATATTTTTTTTAAATCTTAAAATAATTTTTAAGATCATAAAATATATCTTAGTACCGATGAGTACCTTAAAATAATTTTTTAAGATTATAAAATATTTTTCAGTACTAGTCTATACTTAAAATATCTTTTAAATATTAGTTAATCCTTTAAAATATTTTTTTACGATCTTAAAAAAATATTTTAGAGTGTTGATTAATTAAGAATATACTCTAGGATACTTACTAGTATTGAAAAATTCTTCATGATCTTAAAAAGTTATTTTAGAATATTAAAAAATTATTTTAAAATACTGACTAATATTAAAAATATACTTCAGAATTATAACTGTGAATGAAAAAGGAAATTATTAAAAAAGGGAAGAAATATGAATCG
Organism: Acacia confusa; assembly: GCA_037074495.1. Lineage (NCBI taxonomy): Eukaryota > Viridiplantae > Streptophyta > Magnoliopsida > Fabales > Fabaceae > Acacia > Acacia confusa. The sequence goes on along the minus strand of CM073504.1, from coordinate 3,971,150 downwards.
TCCCGATCTTGTTAAAGATTTGGTCAGCCAGGCGCTTGTCTTTGCGCGAGTGCATTCAAGGTGGGGTCTACTACATTTAAAGAGACTTGAACGGCCAGGCGCTCGTCCTTGCGCGAATGCATTCGGGGTGGGGTCTGCTACATTTATTTCTTATTGAAATTATATATCACAGAACCAGTTTGAAAAGTCAAAATGTGCAAGTCTAATTTCATATATTAAGAATTCTAGTCTTCAAATGTTGCATTCCGACGTAAACTTAAGGCATCGAGTCTCCTCCACATATTTCTTATCGCAATTTTATGTTTTGGGTCCAGTTTGAAAATTCAAAACATAAGTTTGTTTTTAATTTTTGATTTATAATTTCAATTTATACATATCGTAACTACTCTTTTTCCCGGTTTTAATGACGAATTTAGAGTCAACAAAGTTGGATGCAAATTAGTACAAATTTGTTATGGGATCAAGTCTTCAAATGTCGTATTTCCAGGGTCCACTTCACATGTTTCTGATTGAAGTTATATAACTTGGGACCACTTTGAAAAATCAAAGTGAGGGACTTTAATTCATGTACTAAGAAATATCTCTGTTCTAAATATTTATTTGTCGATAACTCTTGTTTAAATATAATTATCTCCCTTCATCCTATGGTTTGTGATTGATTTCGACTTATAATTTATAATCTAAAAGTATAATAACAATAACCAACAATACAAGTAATGTAAAATCGCAATATTATAATATAAAAAATTTAATATCTTCTAAAACCTAATTAAAAATGCATGTGTAAAAGAGGTTTAAAAAATTGACTTAGGAAGTCATAAATATTACCAAAACTGAATAAAAACAAATAATTTTTGCTAAAAAACAAAATTAAATAGGTAACATTACTAATCTCGAGTGCATAACTCTTTTATTCCTTTAGATCTTTAAAAAAAAAAAAAAAAAAACCTTCTCAAAGCACACACAGATTTTGCCAAAAGTTGTATTTTGAGGGGTGGCAACCTTTTATATAGTTGTGTTGTTTGTAGCGGTTCTAACAAAAAATGTTACAAATAACGAAACCCTACCTTGGTCAATTTGTAGCGGTTGCACCAAAACAGCTATAAAGTTGCAACCCTTTATATATCATATGGCAGTTTTGCCTTAATTATCGCTGCAAAACTATGAAACAGTTTACAAAGTTACACCCTTTGCATTTTGTAGCAATTTTTCATTGTTAACTATTACAAACAACACCGTCACAAATGGGGCGCCAGTGGCTGTTAATACTTAATATGACTCAACCACTACAACTGTTACGTTGTTGGAAATTATACTCTAGGGGCTAATCATTATATAACAAAAACTAATTGAGATATTATATTTCATATTTGATTTATGAAAATAAATCAATGATTTAATTAAATAGAAAGACATCATATATCAGATTTAATTAAATAGAAAGATATCATATCTCAAATTTAATTTATAAAGATAAATTAAATTTGTAGGCTTTTAATTCAGATTAAATAAATAGATTAGATTAGATCTGTTGGACATATTTAATTAATGCTATTTAAATCTAAAATTCCAAATCAATATTAGTTGAGATTAATCTTGAATATTTTAATACGGCTCAATTAGGGTTTATAAACTCTATAAGAGATATTGATCTAGTTGTATTAAAACAAGAAAACAGCCACAAAAGGAAAAACGTAGAAAAAATGCGTAAGATGCAAAGTAAGAATGCACTGGCATGTTGACGTTCGTGTTGAAAAGCTGTTTGGTGTGGATACCGGTAGAGAGAGCGGATCTATAGAGTCGGCTCCTACAAATTGACCGAGCAAAAAGGCGTTAGCCCACGAGTTTGAATAGACGCACACGAACATTTGCAAAGGTACAATTTCTAACCTACAACCTGATTTAAACGTCGTTGATAAATCCTTTGATGGGGTTCATAAGATTTTTAATTTCACTGCGTGTAAATTTTTAATTTTGCTACGTGTATAGATCCCAACAATTGTGATGCCAAGGGTTTTCAGATGAGTGAAACAAATGCAACAACTATATATTCATGAATTGTTTATTTGTTTTAACTATTTGATTTGATTGTTATTGAGTGCTATTGATTCAAATTGGAAAATTATTGGCTCAACAAACAAGTAGTTGGTTGATGTGATAAGAGACCTCAACCTTGTCAAGAAGAAAACACAAATTCAAATATTTGGAAACGTATTTATATTTATTAGAAGAGGTGAAAAACTTTTACTCTCTAGGTCTCACGGGAAAAACCCTTAATCTAACCAAAAAAAAAATTACAGGCTCAAATGAAAGTAAATTCTTTTGATGTGATCTTTTATCAATAAAATTTAAACGCATAATTTTATTTAAAATGCATTAAGCCGGCTTCGGTTAATTACCACATTTTCGGTATCTGGCAACTTGTGATTGCTTGATACGAAATCACATGAGATAAAAAATGAAATTTTTGGGACAAAAATATCCTTATCATAATAATTTTCATACAAAAGAACTCTCTCAATTTTGTCATAAGACTTGCCTATTCTCCATGTGTTGGTCCATTTCCATCCCGGCTAAGACGGGTGCACATTACATGTTTTTTCTTATATACTTATTAGGTGTTTTTTCTTCAAATTAGGGATGAGGACATTTTTTTAATATTTATTTTATTTTTTATATAATTTATTTATTTAGATTAAATTATATGATGCATCCTGAATTTTTTTTTTTCACCCAAGAATTCAAATTAATTAATTTTTAGTTTTGCATTGAGAAATATATTTTCTATAATATCAATATTTTAAAAATTAATTAATTTAAGTTACTGGGTGCCAAAAAAAAATTTAGGATGCATCATATAATTTAATCTAAATAAATAGAATATATGTAAAATAAAATAAAAATTTTAAAAAATGCTTTGATCCCTCTAATTAGAAGGGAAAGTACCTAAAAAGGAAAAACATGAAATGCATTCCGGCTAAGACTCTTGGTCTCGCTCTCGCTTGATTATCGTCAGTCCGTCAAGAAATTCGTGGCCTCACCGGTATAGTGCTACACTCTGACTCACTTCTTTTTCTCCTTTTGCTCTATTCTCTATTTGGTATGAAGCAAGAGTGCTTTTGAACAGTATGAAACAAGAGTGCTTACTTCTCAACTCTTTTATTCCTTTCAGAACTCTGGCTTGCAGGGTAAGCATGCCTTCTCTACGATCCGATCTAACTGTTTTTATGTTTTGGCTTTGAATTGCTTATCTTTCTGATCTATTCCTGCCTTTCATCAACATGTTTGGACGAGTCAGATCACTACGGGTATGCATGCTTCCTCCGCCATATATATCACTATTTAATTTCTTTTAAGTGAATTTAAAAGTTTTCTCAATAAACCAGATCGGTGCGTGTATGAATCAGTTCTGGTCCATTGAGGCTTTTCTTCGTCTTCCTTGTCATGAAGAAAAATACTAGCTTTTCCCTGCGGGTTTTCTTATTTTTATATATCTTGATTATTTGATGGTTCCGATCGAGCAGTTTCCCAGTTGAAAGTTTTGAGGGTCAATTTTTAGTTTTAGCTTATGTTACTTGATCATCACTCCGTCCATTAATTTCTAGATACAATTTAAGACATGAACCATGCTCCCTTTATATGAAATACTTCAACACTTATTTAACAAAAGCACCTAAATTATGCAGCTGTCGTTTTTCATTTCCCACCCCCCTGTGATGGACCAATTCTTTTGTGTTTTCTCTGCGTGATGAGGTTATTTCAAGACAGGCACTGCTATTCTCAAGTTATGTTGTATAGTATGAAGTAACATTCATGCATGAGTCCTATGGATTGCTCTTTTCGGTCAATTATATTAACCCAACTTATATATAGAGAAGTTTTGACCTCTCCTCACTCTGTAATACTCTTTATCTCTTAATTAAGGAGACTATCTCCTCTCAAGCTCCAATTCACTAAGACCTTCACCAAATATTGAAGTCTTTCATCGGAATCTACACTCAGATCGTCCACCTCTAGCAGAAAAAAGCCAGCTAGCTCCTTTTCTGCTCATGTTCCTTCTGGGTATGCACAAGTCATCACTGCATCTTCTAAGTTGTAGTAATTATTTGATATTCAACTAGCTTTATATTCTGATTCCTTACCCTCAAGCAATGGTTTTTGCAGAAGAATGTTAAGTTCATGAATTTACTAGTAGATTCTTACTTTGATGCTTCTCCTTATCAAGAAAAAAGCTAAAATGAACAAGACTGAGGATCAATAAAATGAATACCAAAATTTAAGTTTGGGATTTTCTTATTATTCTTTTAACGTACAATGATCCATATCACACTAGAGCATTTACTTATTATTTGCTCGAAATAGCATTTACTTATTGAATATACATATAAAAGGGGAGAACCAAGAAAATTGAACCATCCAAATTTAATTACCTTACACAATTTTTTCACCAACCTTTCCATTACAGAGTTCAACTTTTCTAACATGAGTTCAAATTTTGTCTCTCCAGCTTGTGATTCATTTGGAGAGGCCAGATGTTGAGACTTAAGAGACAATGCAACCTGCCCTCTACGTTATCAGGTTAGACCATAACACATACTTTCTATGCCAAGATCAGGTCTAATAATTCCAAGAAACAATTAATAATATGAATGCTATTTTTTATTTTATTCAAAGTAGGAAATTAGTTAATTGATTAAAGGTGAAAAAAGAACCGAAAATGTTTTCTATTTTCGATTATTATATTAATGTAAAAATAAATTGGCCGACTGGTGGTGCACCTTTACCTTTCATTTTCTGTTTATCAAGTAAGTAATACTTTAAAATAATTAATTGGGGATGACACATTGGCCCTAAGGAGAGAAAAAAATCACAAGTAGGTCTCTTAAAATTATCAAGTTATATTGACGTCCCATATAATATCTAGGCTAGCAATATAAAAAAGGCAGCTACTCATTTTCTGCTCTTGTTCCTTCTGGGTATGCACAACTATCACTGCATCTTCTGATTTTTTAATTAATTTCCATTGCTTGGGAGTTTTAGTAGGAGAAGAAAACGTTTCATTTGATTACGACTATTTGATAAAATATTGTTATAGAATTAATAAAATGGAATTTATTATAATTATGATTTTTCAATTTTAAAGTGGAAGGATGAGCTAGAGTGGGAGGGGTGGGAGCATAGGATTAAAATCTGGACTGACCCTTCGGGGTTGACCGGGTTATTAATCTGATTTGGGTGAGCAGAAAAATTGAGAGGAAAGTGAACTGGTGTAACCCGGCCTAACCTAGGGCAAACCGGCTGGTCGAGGTTTGACCCGGGGTCTTTTTTTTTTTTCATTAGAAAATTGCTTAAATAATGCATGAAGTGTAAGAATTTCAAGAAGAAAGTTGTTTACTAAGAAAAAGAAGTAATGAGAGGATAAAGAGAAAGAAAATAGAAAGTGATACGAAAACAATTTATAATATATAAATATATGCCATTTCTTGGGTCATTTTTATAAGATTCAAATTTTTAAATTGGTTAACATATAACTATAACAGATACTATATATGTGTGTTGTTAGTAACTACTTTTGTACATTTTATTTTAAATATATCTTTTAATTATCATTAGTTTGATCTTGAGTTGTCTCTCAGTCTAACCCATTGACCCTTAAACGACGACTACTTCAGCTGATTCATTGACCAAGCTGATTTTTAAAAACTTGGGTGGGAGAGGGATATCAATAATTTTGTAATATTATTATTTGTTCAAGACATGCTGTTATCCTTTTTTAAAAAAAATTTGCCAAACAATGGCATAATCCTTTTAGCCATCGCACTTCATTCTATTCCATCTCTATAAAAACTCCCAAACATTTCCTTAGGCTAGTTGTGAAGGTGTGTTTGATACCATAATCTACGTATTGGAGATAGCAGTAGAAAAAATGATAGATAATTAGATTGGGTAAAAGTTAGATTGTGAAATGTGATTTATTTTTAGATTGACGATAGTATAAATAGCTTTTGTAATTTAAATTTGTAGTCAATCTAAAATATTTTTTAGAGTACCGACTCATACGAAAAATATACTTTAGGATACTGAGCGATACTAAAAAAATACTTGAAAAATTATTTTAGGATCTTAAAAAATTACTTTTAGTGTCAGTTAGTATCCTAAAGTATTTATTAAGGTATTGAATAGTATTAAAAATATACTTCAAAATATTAAACAGTACTAAAAGGATACTTTGTGATATTCAAAAAATTATTTTAGGATATTGAAAAAATTATTTTTAATACAAGTCAGTACCCTAAAATATTTTTCTAGGTACTGAATGGTACTAAAAATATACTCCATGATATTAAACGGTAAAAAAAAATATTTTATGATTTTAAAAAATTATTTTAAGATATTGAAAAATTATTTATAGTGTCAGTCAATACCTTAAAATATATTTCAGGATACTGGACAGTAGTACCAAAATAATACTTCATAATCTTAAAAAATTATTATAAAATCTTAAAAATGAGCTCAAAAACTTCCTAAAATAATTTTTCATATAAGTAACTTTTAGTTTAGAAATTCAATTAAAACAACCCCTCAACCAAACATAATAAAATTCCTATAAGTCCGGTACGCACAGTACATAATCTGTGTACCCAACAAACTCTGGATTCAAAAAGGGGCAAATATAACACTGACATTAATTCAAGAAAACGTCAGTTACTATTATATTGGTGGATCCCACATGCATTTAATTATTTGAAAGGTCACGACTCACATATGTTACTGAAGCCAATGCCCAACATGTCAAAGAGGGATTTGGTTTCCCTCCTGTGCATCGGAGGCTCCGCTGTACAGGAGACAGTGATTTTTTTTTTTATGTTGTCACTTTGTAAAAAAAAAAAATTGACATTTACACTGCCCCGATACATCGGAGGCAAACCAAGTCCATCAAAGAGCAGAAGCTGTCATGTCAGCAATGTGATGCAAGGCTTCTTTCACAAAGTCAAACTCATCCACATAAGATGGGATTAGGTTTTTCTCATAATCCTTTTCTCATTATTTCTGAATCATATCCGTCCAATCAATCAAAAAAGTATTTTATCATCTCTCTCCTCATTTCAATCAATGGCCCAGATGGGCTGATGAGGAAAAATGAGAAAAAAGATGAGAGGATCCCCTTCCCATAAAATGCCCACCTCTTGAAGATTTGGAAGTTGGACCCCCTTCTCTCTCTATATCCTTCCTTCTTTCTTCTTTATCACCCATTTTCTATTTCAATTTTCTGATGCATCCCTCCTTTTGAATTATCATGCACAAAGTTATCCAAAATGATTGATGAATATACTGAGGCATTTGACGAGCTGGTTGCCAAAGTTATTATAGTTGATATTCCAGAGACAATGGCGATGCATTTCTTCCTTGGGGTCTTCGGCTTGATATACAAGCTGCGCAGAGGCAGATCCACGTTTACAAAAAAAAAAAATTTTTTGGGGGGGCCCTAATTCCAATGTGTATTTTTTTTATTGTCTATTCTTAAACCCTTATTATTCAGCGCATTTCTCTTTCTCTCTCAACCACTTTAAAGTTAGCATTAACTTTGCTGCATTAACTTTACTTGTAGTAACTGCATTTATATATGGAAAGAACATTTCCAGCTATGAAATATATCAAGACTGTACTTCGTAATCGGAGAGGAGATGAATGGTTGAATGATTGTTTAGTGCCTTAGATTGAAAAGGATGTATTTGATAGCATTGATAATAAGGCAATTATGACAGAATTTCAAACAATAAGGCCTAGAAGGATGGTATTGTAATATATTTTTGTTATTAAAAAAAAATTTCAAGGGCAGCACCCCCAACCCCGAATCCCCCAACGGTGCCCTCTTGATAAAAATCCTGGATCCACCCCTGATTGGATGTGTTTGGCTTAACCAACCTTGCAAGCATGATGCACGTGGCTCGTGTTTAGCAGCGTATAACATCGGCATGGTACTTTATTAACCCTTCTTTACAATCTCAGTTTACTATTGCATCCTCTGTTCTCAGTTAGTCTAAATCTTCATGGTTGAGTTCGAAGTCATTGCCTACTTCCACTTCTTCTCAAGTTTCTTTTATTAGAATATGATAGATAACTCCACTGTTTACGTATGCTTAGCTGGCAACCAAATGATTAGCTATCATTAATCTGTTATAGTTCTGTTATAATTGCTGTAATCAGTCCAAGTCTGTTCAGTCTATTACACGTGCATATCCACGTGTTAGCTCAAATGTAAGAAGTCTAATATGTACAAACACTCTAACTGATAATGCAAGATTCCAAAGTTATCTCCTTCCTTTTGATTTCTTCTGCCTATTTCTTTGTTTTTCTAGTATGGTATCAAAGTCTTGACGACCACCGTCAAGCTTCGATCCCGGTGACTAGAACCACAAGCCATTACCGCTTAAGTGATATCCGATCATCTTACGGATCGATTGCTCAAAGCACAAAATGGTAGTCAACTCTAGATCAAACACCTCAGTCACGATGTCCATGCCAGCGATTGGATCAAGCCATGGTTTCTCAAACAAGAAAATCACGATCAAGCTTGATGAAAATAATTTTCTGTTGTGGAAACAACAGGTATACTCTATGGTCAAACAACATCGTGTATACTCATTTCTTGATAGCTCTACTTGGATTCCACCAGCAATGATTCAAGGTGACAATGGTGCTACAATATCGATTCCAGATCTTGAAGAGCATGACGCTACAGACTCAGCCCTTGTGTCCTGGCTTCTTGCGTCTATGTCCTCAAATATACTTCCAGATTTGGTTGGATTAACAACTGCCGCTCAAATCTGGACAAAGATGAACCAGTTATTCTCCAACAAATTAGATGCAAAAAATCCTATCATATAGGAATCAACTAGCCAATCAACGGAAGGGAGATCTATCCATGAGAGACTATTTGTCAAATCTCAAATCCATTTGTGATCATCTTGCAATGTTAGGAGAAAAATTAGATGAAGCAACACATGTCTCATATATTCTAAATGGTCTTACAACAGAATACGAGCCTATCATTGCTGTGATTAATGCATCGAAGCCTTGTTTTGGCCTTGAAATGGTCTCCACCATGCTTCTTGACTCTGAAACTCGCCACAAAGTATTTCTAACCAACTGACACACTCATCTAGTTAATCTTGTCACTCAGAAGACACCTCCAGAACCAAACAACTCTCCGGCTGCACCTACTGATCCATACTCAAAGGATTCATTCATTGATGACTCATTTGCAATCATTTGTCATACACAAGGAAACAGTGCAGGATATGACAACAGAGGACCTTGCTCTCAAAATTTCTCTCGTGGAGGAAGTCACAGTTATAACCGTGGTCGTGGCCGCTTTAACAATTGGAAGCCTCTCTACCAAATATGTCATAAAACTGGACATACAGTTGATCGGTGCTATTATAGGTATGAGTATTCGAGCTCATACAATCATTCCACTGAGGCTCAAGCTCATTACACTAAAGGATATGATATGCCTGAATTTTACTCTCTGTTTGAATATTACCCGATCATGCTGAGTCTTCTGCATCTACTACACGTTCCAATTTACACGATTCTAGTCCTGTTACAGCCAATGCCGTGTCTGTAGTTAATAGCTCTGCTGAAAACATCAAACCTGAACTCAATTCACAAAATCCACCTACTGCTCAGGCATTTCTAATCACTCCAAACACACTAAATGACTCAGCCTGGTATCTTGATTCAGGAGCCACTGAACATATAACCAATGATTCTTCATGTCTTACATCTAATTCAATTCTTTTTGGCGCTAGCACAGTTCAAGTTGGAACTGGAGAATTATCTCTAATTCACTCCATTGGTAATACTTCTATTCATAATACTCATAATCGGTTTACATTAAACAAAGTTTTATATGTACCAAAAATGAAGAAAAACCTACTGTCAATTGCCAAATTCACACGTGAGAATAATGTCTCTGTTGAATTTTTTCCTAACAAATGTCTTATCAAGGATATGAGGACTAGACAACCCTTGATGTGTGGAGCTGAAAGGCAGGACATGTATCCTCTCCTAGCCAATGTGTCTGCCAACATTGGATCTGCTGCTGTTGTTGCATCTACTGATAATACTGCTGCTAAGTCATATGCAAAGTCTTCATCACAACATACACACGTTTTCAATGCCTCGTCTGCACCTGCCTCCTTGTCTCTCTAGCAGCAGCGATTAGGCAACCCAACATTACCTACTGTTAAAGATGTCCTAAAGTGTAATTCCATTACTTTTCCTTCTTCTAAAAATAAAAGTCTCTGTCTAGCTTGTCAATATGGGAAGAGTTATAAACTTCCCTTTCCAACTTCAACAACTGTGTATCAAAGACCTTTGGAGTTAGTTGTAATGGATATTTGGGGTCCAGATCCTATTCAATCCACTGAATCAGTTTACTACATTGTGTTTGTAGATGCCTATAGTCTCTTTACTTGGATATATTTTCTCAATAAAAAATATGATGCATTGACAACTTTCAAGGAATTTAAGTAGCTGGTTGAAAATAAATATCACTCTAAAATCAAGCAGGTTCAGTCAAATAATGGAGGAGTGTTTATAGCATTTCAATTGTGTTTAGCTTCCTGTGGCATTCAACATAGGTTTTCATGTCCACACACCTCTGAACAGAATGGAATTGTTGAACGCCGCCACCGCTTAATTGTTGAAACGGGCTTGATATTGCTTGCACACTCATCCTTATCCAAGTTCTACTGGAAGGATGCTTTTGCCATAGCAGTATTTCTTCTCAATTGATTACCCTCTAAGGCACTAGGGAACAACATCACCCCTTATGAGAAACTTCATTGAGTCAAACCAAATTGCTCTATTCTTAGAGTCTTTGGCTGTATTTGCTACCCACTTACCAGACCATACAACAATCACAAGCTGGAATTTCAGTCTACAACATGTGTCTTCTTGGGGTATAGTTCTTAACATCAGGGATATAAGTGCATTGACATGAAGAATCTATATTTCGAGGCATGTAAATTTTGATGAACTCAAATTTCATCCTACTGGTATACAACATAGCATTAAAGCAATGCTTAAACCTCAGCCTCATAGTTCTCAAACATTTGCTTCCTCTTTACAATCACACCACACTAGACAGACCTATTCACAACCTTCCAAACCTACTTCGTCCACTAAGACTTCCAAACCAACCTCACCCTCTCAAACTACCAATGCATCAGCAACCATAAGTCCATTATCTTCATATGATTCAGCAAACAAAAATCCCTTGCCCTCACATTCAAAGGCTTCCTCCCATTCAGATATTCCTCACATCACTCCAGTACCCTCAAAACACACCTTATCACCCTCAAAACCCACCCTACCACACAATTCCCACCCTATGATCACTAGAAGCAAGACTGGTGTTTACAAACCGAAAATATTTACAACAAATGCAAATGCAAAAATTACTCCCCCCAACACTATTGATGAAGCACTTACTGATCTTGCATGGAAAGATGCCACTCTTGATGAATACAATGCTCTCACAAAATTTCACACCTGGGATGTAATTCCCTTACCCTCTCACAGACAGCCCATTAGTTGTAAATGGATCTGGAAGACCAAAACAAATGTTGATGGCTCCTTGGCAAAGAGAAAAGCAAGGTTAGTTGCAAAGGGTTTCTCACAAGCTGCAGGAATTGACTTTGTTGACACCTTCAGCCCTGTTGTAAAGGCAACAACTATCAGAATTGTGTTAGTTGTAGCAATTTCTCTTCGTTGGCAACTCAGACAGCTAGACTTCAACAATGCATTTTTAAATGGAGACCTCACAGAGGAAGTCTACATGGAAGCACCACCTGGATTCTCCCCTGGGACAACCTTAGACGGATAGCCACTAGTATGTAAACTTCGCAAGGCCATCTATGGACTAAAGCAAGCTCCTCGAGCTTGGTTCCAGAAGCTACATTCAACATTGTATGTCTTAGAATTTATTGCTTCCAAATTTGATCCCTGCTTGTTTATCAGAAAAAATCACAAGAGTGTAGTTTACTTGATTCTTTATGTAGATGATATTGTAATTACTGGCTCCGGCAACAAAGAAGTTCAACAATTAATTATAGAAATGAGTGATTTGTTTTCCTTAAAGGATCTTGGATCCTTATCATATTTCCTAAGCATTGAATTTCACTCTACTCCTGCTGGTCTCCTCTTGTCTCAGAGAAAATATATCATGTCCTTGCTCACTGAAACTAAATTCTTAAATGCAAAGCCCCAGACTACACCTATGGCAAAAAACATTCATCTTGCAACTACAGATGAGCCCTGTTTTCCTAATCCTAAGCTTTACAGAAGTATCATTGGAAAACTTCAGTACCTTTGCTATACCAGACCTGAAATATCTTTTGTTGTAAACAAACTAAGCAAATTTCTCCAAAGTCCTAGTGCAACACACTGGGTTGGGGTTAAAAGAATTCTGTGTTATCTTGTAGGCACTACTAATTATGGTTTACTTATCCGACCATTATCAATAATTCATGTACAGGCATTTGCAGATTCCTATTGGGCCACAAATAAGGAGGACAGACGATCTGTAAGCGGTTACTGCACTTTTCTAGGTTCAAATCCTGTTATATGGGTTTCAAAGTGTCAACCCGTAGTCTCTAGATCTACAACTGAAGCAGAATATCGAAGCCTTGCAGATGCCTCTTCTGATGTTGTTTGGGTGATGAAACTACTACAAGAAATGGTAAAAATAGTAGAGGTTCCTATTGTTTGGTGTGATAATTTAGGAGTCATCGCCCTTGCGTCAAACCCAGTTCTTCATTCGAAAACAAAGCACGTTGAAATCAATCTCCATTTCCTTAGAGAAAAAGTTGCAGTCGGACAACTTTAAATAGGCTATGTTCCTTCTCATGATCAAGTAGCATAGATAACTCCACTGTTTACATATGCTTAGCTGGCAACCGAATGCTTAGGTGTCATTAATCTGTTATAATTGCTGTAATTGGTCCAAGTCTGTTCAGTCTGTTACATGTGCATATCCACGTGTTAGCTCAAGTGTAAGAAGTCTATATATGTACAAACAATCTAACTGATAATGCAAGATTCCAGAGTTATCTTCTTCCTTTCGATTTCTTCTGCCTATTTCTTTGTTTTTCTAGTATCTTTTACAAGATCTTTAGTGAAGAAACCTTCCCTTATACTCTCTAAGAAGGAAATGAAGGAAAGTCGATGTAAGGGATTGTGCTATTGGTGCAATGATAGGTACTCCATTTCCTATAAGTGCAAGGAACCATGAGTGATGATGCTTGTCATTCCTGATAGCGAGGAGGACAAGTATGTAGAACACAAATTTACATAAGTGTTCTTCATTTTCTCTTAACAATGCTATCTTGTTTAGGTGTATAGAGGTATGTGGTTTCATGTATAATCCCTTTAACAAGGAAATAATTTTTTTAATTCTAGATTAGTGAATTCACTTACATTATCACTCCTAACATGTTTCACAACAAAATCAAACTGATTAAAGACATAAGCAACAAAGTTCTTTATGTGAGTCAAGTTTCAGATTTGTGTTTCATAAGGAACACCCAAGTAACTCTTGAAAAATCATCAACAAGAATAAGAAAAAGTGTAGGAGTTCTATATATATGGACCCCATACATTCATATGGATTAATTCAAAACATTGCTTGATTTTAACAAGGCTAGGGGGAAAAGGGAGTTTAGTTTGTTTTGCTTGAAAGCAAATGTCACATCTTTTATTCATTGATATGATTTTGTTGTCTACAAAATTCAAGTGTTTCAATATAGAGAGAGGTATATATTCAAGTCTACAATGAAGCAAAGATACATCAACATGATTATGATGAATATTAGCAGCATTTACAACACATTTGGCACTAACATTGACATAATTCAAAGATGGAGTTAGACTTACAAATCAAAGCCTTTGCCGTCGCCGAGCAATGGGTTCAGTGAGAAGGAGAAGACTCATTGTTGCCGTTACTGATGAGATCGCTGAACAGTGGATTCATGAGAGTGATGATTCGTCAAATCAAGGTTGGAGAAGATGACAAAGTGAAGAAATTGAAGCCCAAGATACGTAATGGATTATGGTTATGTGGAAGAACCTCTTGCTCCTCACTCTCAATCAGTTGGTGAGCGCCGTTGAGCAAGTTTGTGAAGGTCGTTTTGGAGGAAGAATTCCAAATCTGGTTGTGGGATTCATCAACATCTACGCTGGACAGGGAGGTTGTCGCAGATTGAAGTGGAAGGGATGGCAGTGGTTCAATAAGAAGATGGACAACATAGATGGTGGAGGACCGTTGGTGACGTTGGTGTCGGTGGAGGAGGAAGAGGCGTGGCACAAGGAGAGGCAAATGAACAATTCTATCCTAATGGTGTGCTTGGTAATATCGAAAAACTCTTATGGGCAATTTGGTAAAAAAAAATTCCTCCCTTCTCGTCCCTTCAAACCGAATACACCCTTAAGGTCTTCCTGTTGTTCAACCCAGTATCCATTATCATCTTTGAGAGCTATAACTTTGTTCCTTCATCATCTCACATTAGTCTTCAAATGGTAATAGCGTGTAGTTCCGTTTGTCTTTAGAAATCCAAATGGTCATAGACTTTTGGAACCATTTAATTTCCTCGGCCTAAAGCACTTCCTCCAATTCCTTTTAAAGCTTTAATTCTAAATGGAATTGGATTTTTTAATGCCATTTAGTCAAACTAGAATATTGCTTTTTTTCTTCTCCACAAATTCGAACACATCCCTGTTCCAATCAGTAAAGCTATTATGCAGATTAATTAGACTATCAGGTAAATTATCATGCATATACCCGTTGCCACTAAGAAATTCCTTAAAAGAATCATGTGCCATCTACATTGTTTCAAATCGGAAAGGTTTGTGCGGTCTACCTATATCCTAATTATTTTTAATAGCTAGAAGTAGGGGATTATGATCAGAGAAATCAGTTATAGGAAGTACCTTAATGAAAAATTCTAGGAACTGATTCAGAAACGCGTTGTCCACTAAGGCTTTGTCAAGACGTTCATATAGCCTTGTGCATCAAGTAATATGAGGACCTCTCCAAGTCATTTTTGGGCCAATCAATCCCAAATTAGCTAACCCATAGTCGTTAATTTGATCGTAGTAACCATTGCATTTGGTTTCTAGATCCATTCCTTCCTTCGACTCGCTCATTTACAGCAAGGATGTCATCGAAGTCCCCTATTACACACCATGGATGAATTAAACCTTTTGAAAGCCTTAGGAGATTACTCCATAATACTGCTTTGCAATTCGAGTAAGGAATTGCGTAAATAGTGGTGAGGATTAAAATAGGCATATGCGGACTTTGGCACTGAAGATGAAAGTATTGACTATCTTCCTCAAGGACCTCAATTGTAATGTGAGAGCTCTTCCAGGTAACGGCTAACCCGCCGGATCGACCAATGCTTGAAATAACCCGGATTGAATCAAAACCCATGGATCGCAGGGTCTTAAAACGGTTTGGGTCTTCTGCTCATGTTTTAACCAACACAATGAGGTTGGGCTCTGGCCCATCATAATGCAACTTTAAATTCTTGAGAAAACCTTTACCACAGGCCCTCTAGTATTCTAATAAAAGAAATAATCCACAAAAAACAAAACAAAAAAATTTTGTAGATCAAGAATCATTATAGACCACGAGACATCTGAGTGTCAGGGACTAAAATCTCTTCACTAAGCTTATTGGACTCACAGACCATTGGGCTTTCAAATATTGGCCCAATGTCCATTTGTCCACTTTGATCATTGGCTCCCGGGTCATACGGTCAGGCAACTATATTCTGTGAATTGTGCTCTCTGTTTTTTTTTTTTTGGCTATAAAAAAAATTTAGGTGGGTTCAGATCCCCCACCAAAGCCAGGGCACGGTCTCAGAGTTCTTTGAGAGCTTACAAGGGACTTACGAGATCACTTATCAAAAGAACCCTCACAACGACAGAGGGAATCGAACTCTCGTCCTTTTGAGACTTGAGTCCGTTCCTTATTATCTGTACCAACTTTCATTGGCAATCGTGCTTTTGCTTTCTGTGGTACACACATTACAACACTAACTATACTAACTACTCAGAGTTGGGCCTCACATTATGGACTGGTCCACTACAACAAGAAGAAGAAGAAACATTATCCCACTAATTTTAAATATACGGAAACCAATCTTAATTAAGAACGACGTACATATCAATTCATACTTATATTAACCCCAAAACAACTCCGTATTCAACTTTGATCACCTTGGCTTTGCAATTGGGAGTGGCTAGTATTGACGAACACTATTTTTATTGATTATATTTCTTGTGGGAGGGATTGAGAGTTGCGATTCCTCTTAACATAGGAATTCCATGGAGTTGTCAATGAATGAAAAACTCTTTCCTTTCTGGTCCCAGTGACTTGAGTTGCCCCAATGCTATTTGTGAAACGTTTCCAACTGCAAAATAGACCAACCAAATAATTTAGTATCATAAATTAGAGAAGTCCTATAAACACTTAAGATCTAAAATGCCATTAAATCCATCAATTTACCCATAAATTTCCACAATCAACATTGACACAAATTAGTCCTAATAATCACACTTAGGGTCAATTCACTTGCTTACTGACAATGTTTTTTTTTTTTTTTTTGAGTTTTGATTGTATAATGAATATAGTGAATTGAATAGGTAAGATATTTCAATGTGAATGTAATTAGAGTTAGAGTTACTAACTCTGACTTCCATTCTTTTAATAGGAATCGGTTACTAACTCTAACCAAATTCCTATTGAAAGAATGGAAGTGAATATAGTGAATGGAATAGAATATTTCATCGTTTGAGAGTTTTTTTAGGAGAATGAACAGATTCTTTCTTTGTTTTTTATAAGACCGATGAGAGAACACATTTTAAGGAGAATGAACAGTTTTATTTGAGCATTATTTGATATTTGTTATAAAATTCATAAAATGTAATTGACTATTTTAAGGAGCATGATATATGTCTGTATGATGTAAATAAAATGAACGGGTAGTAATTACATGTATAATCAACTTGACCTGCATTTTTTTCTAATATGCAATATATTAAATGAGTTAATTTCGAGATTAAAATTGAATCACGAAAATATTGACTCATTTCAAGCTTTTTAATGAGTTCAAATTTGTGTTACTTGTGAAGAGCATTTCGGCTGCGGCTTGTGATTCGTTTGGGAATTAAGGCCGAATCTTGAGACTTGAGACATCTTGTTGTCAAGCACATCAATCAGGTTAGACAGACTTTCTATGCCATGATTGAGTATAATTAATAATTCAAAACAACAAATCATAATATGAATGTTATTATTTTATTTGATATTATAATATTCTGAACTATTTCATACAGATATTTTTTTAATTAAGAAAATATTTACAGGAGCCTCTTAATAATATTGTTTTGCTAGAAGAAACATTGAATGAACTAGCAAGGGTATAATTCAAGCAATCAGCTAATACACTGACGTTATCTATAATGCAGGGAAAAAAATAGGTAAAATATATGTTTGAATCAATATTTTAAAAAATATACTCCATCTGTTCTTATGAGACTGATTTGAGATTTTGAAGATGGAGTGGTATTTTTATTTCTTATCTTTTTCCTTGATTCTATCAAACTTGTTTCATTAATAGTATATTCTCGTAATTAACATTTCTCAAACCGATTCACTGGCTTTCAGGTTTCAATGGCTGAGATAGCAATAGCTGGGATAGTTGTTCCCACGGTTGTATCTGCTGTGGCACCAGTATTTGTTGAATTTGTTAAAAAGAAAATGGACGAGAGAAAAAATTCATCCGCTGACATACATGAAGTGCTAAGGAAGGGATTAGACGAGCTACTTGATTTACAAAATGTCAAAGAAAGAGAAGTTTTGATCAATTCTAAAGACAAAGATCCGTCCGAGCTTTACAAGAACTGGAACGAGAGTATATCAGAAATTCAGAAAGAGGTGACTCGCTTGAATATAGAATATTATCAAGGAAAGGAAGATAAAATGAGATTTTTGAAAAATTCATGGAGGCAAGTTAAAGTAGAGATCAAAAGGGCACTAAAGGAAGTATTCGAACTTCTTGGAAATTGTCCTAAGGAGGTCCTAGTTTATAGGCAGGTCATACAAGAGATTAAAGTTCCACAAATTGTGAAGTATCCGACTCTTCGCAATGCCTTAGACGACATTCAGACTCTGCTAAAAATCGAAGGACTAAAATGCGTGGCACTTTATGGACAAAGAGGGGTGGGGAAAACAACAATAATGAAACACTTGAATAACTACTACTTCAATCATAATTGTGCTGACAAGAAGTTTGATATGATCATTTTAATCTTCGTGGAGGCTAGTGCGCAGATTGATGCACAGACTGAAGAATCTCACATTCTGCAGAAAATTGCAGAGCGAATAATGGTGGTCGGAGAAGGTGATGAACTTGCGAGAGAAATACACAGAGTGCTTGAAAACAAAATATATTTGTTGATTTTAGATGGCATAAGGTATGCAGACGCGCTCAATCGGATTTGGGAAAATTTGGGTATTTCAAGTCACAGAAGTGATAGTAAGGTGGTAATATCCACTCATTATTGTCTTGTTCTGAGGTCAAACTATGTTGACTTTCCAGTCGATCTCAAAATGTTATCCCCTGATGAAGAATGGGAGATGTTTCGAAATCTTGTTGGTCCCAATAATGTAAAACACATACCAAACGCTCAACTGATATGTAAGAGGTGCTGCTTTTGTCTTCCCAGCCTTATAGGTGCTATTGCAAAGTCTTTTACAGATGAGGATCCCATTGATTGGGGAACGAATTTGGATGAATGGATATATTGGCCTGATTATAGAGATCATGGTTCTAATGAGTTGTACTCAGTCTTGAAAATTTGTTATGATCGATTACGTGATCATCCAGGGGAGCAAAATATCTTCCTTTATGCTGCGCTATATCCTGCAAACAGCAAGATATATACAGATTACTTTGTGGAGTGTTGTATAGCTCAGGGCTTTCTTGGTGACGTTAGAGCAGCTACTAACTACAGGAAACTGCGCAGTCGAGGTATTAATGAAACATTGCAGCACCTTGTTAATGTCGCATTCTTGGAGGGATCCGAAGAAGCATTCTTGGAGGGATCCGAAGAAGAAATGAGGTTTGTCAAAATGAATGATTTCTATAGGCAGCTTGCTTTACATATATCATCCAAAGAATCAAGGCCAGAATGTAAAATTTATGTTGATAATGAACCTGCAAAAGCCTTTAGATCAGCATCATGGGAACATGCTAGATGGGTATCTATGGTTGACAGTAAAAGAGATAGTCTACCAGCAAACCCAAATTTTGTGAATCTTCAGACACTATTATTACAAAAGAGCCTGGTTGAGATCCCAACACCCTATTTTCTCACCATGGGCAATCTTCTTGTTCTAAACTTAAATGGCACTATAATAAGCAGCTTACCATCTTTGGCAGGGCTAACTAGTCTTAAGGTGTTCTATCTAAAAAGCTGTTCAAACTTGATAATAGATTCAGGTGATGAAATCCAAAGGCTTACAATTCTCAGGGTATTTGACAGTCGAGGCACTAAAGTAAAGTTTGTGCCATACTTGAAAAATTTGAGTTGCCTAAAAATCTCATATTCTCCAAAAGGCAATCATAATGAAATTTCAAGGCTTCAGAATTTACAAGAATTGATCATTGAAGTTGAAAGGCAATTCAAACTGCAATGGATTAATGTTGCTCGACATATTGGAGAAATTACTGGTTCGAGAAATATAAAGTTTATTTGGAAATATGTGTAATTTGGGGTGGACTCATTATGAGGTTGGCAAGCAAATTGAATATGTATTTTTAGCTAGTACTTGATATTTCCTTAATGTTGCTGATACTCGTAATGATTAGTGTTGGTGTAAAAAGTAAAAGACTTGTTTGTTCAAGTTTGATGTCTGATTCAAAAATTTTCTTGTTGCTTATAATAATCTGTATCGAACAGCATAAGGCTTGTATGTTTTGTCATGCTTTCAATTGATAGTATGCTGCAAAATCTCAAAAATTATTGTCATCCTTGATATTTTTGTTAATGTTTACTGGGAGTTATTTTGAAAAGGGAAGTAAAGATTTTAATTTACAGGAAAAGATCAAGGTCTTTTTTGTAAGATGAAGCTATAATTGTCCCAACTAGAGTTTCTCACTGTTCGGTGCAACACAAATTACAGACCCAAAGTATACCAACCCACACTTTTGTATTGAGCAAGTACTGTTGTCCAAGTAAAGAGACTTCCACAAGGCATGCTCCCCTTAATCCTCTTCATTTGTTTTATTGTTTTAGATAGGAACTAAGATTTTGTAAACAATTAAACGTCATGCATCTTCAATATGCATACCTTAGATAAAACAGTTATGTGAATATAGGTGAAGATTAAACCACCTAGTCATGGTAGTAGGTAGGGGTGTTCATGGGCAGAGCTAAGTAGGACGAGACCTTTGCCCGAAAGATCATTGGGCAGTAAAATGCAGATTAGTGCTCGACCCTACCCAATAGAAGCTCTAATATTTTTGGGTAGGGCAATAATGGGTTGGGCAGGGCTGGCCTTCCATGCCCAAGTGGCGATACCCTACCACACTCTATGTGAAAAAACAACTTTGAGCATACCTAATAAACAATATTACAAACTTTTAAATGAAATATATAATTCTATATTTTGAAATATTCCAAAGATAAGTCTAAAACTTGAGTCTGAAAATTAAAAAGACAACCATATGTCTTAATAGATAGTTAATACTCATAAGTGAAAATAAAAAATACATAATATTATTGTATCAAAAGAAATAAAAAATATATAATATTATATATACTACTAGGCAGGGTGGTATACCATACCCAATGCCCAACCCTGCCCGAAAAAATGCCTAGTCCAATTGTGCCCATTTTTTCTTGGGCTGGGTAAGGCGATTTTTCTATGGGCTCAGACTGTTGCACTGGGCTATGGGTATCATGAACACCCCTAGTAATAGGTACTAGGAAACTCAATTGTATACTTACTTTCTTATTATTTTTTATCTATGTGAATAATTACAATTGCAAATATATGTATTTGATTGAGCACTTTGTGATTTTCACGCACTCGATTAGGACATGCTCTCAATTTAAATAAGTTAAAGCAATCTGTTTTTTTTTTTTTTTTGGTCTAATCTTCATTTTACTGGCTTCCAAAGTCTCATTATACAAACAATAGGGTTAATGTTGATGAACTGACGTCCATTTTGACTGCTTATCGCGATTTGCTTGATTCAATCAGCCTAGAGTTCCATCCCATGGGTGTTGAACGAGGGACAGGCATCACTTTTGAGTGTTTGAAAGCGTATAACATTATAAAAGTAAAATGATAAACTAAAAGACAACGTTAGAGAAAGTGAGGGAGATTGGAAGGGGAAAGGAACACAGAGGGAATTTAAACTTAAGAAATGTACATAATTTTAATAGTTTAAGATAAAGCCCATACATATTGTTAACAAAAAAAAAAAGGGAAGCCAGGAATCAAGGCTGTCAAAAAAAGAAAGAAAAGAAAGATCCATAATAATAAAAAACAAATGGAATGAAGTAATGTTGTCAATAAAGATAATCATCTTCCTCAGAATCGAAGAACGAAATAAAGAAGGATCCGATAACATAATAGACACAAACTTCACCATGAGGACCTGAGCCATCGCCACCTTCGAGGGCCTTGGTTTTCGTCAAGGTTAACTCCCCTCTTTCGGTTGCACCTCCTTACTCCTCTCTCCCATTTACTCCTCTCTCCCATTCTTAATATGAGGCCTATGCTACTAATTTAAGGGTTAAGGTATAAAAATATATATGTGATTTTTCTAAAAGTGTGTTAAACATTGAGTGTTTTTCTTTTTTGTGTGTAAAAGTAACTATGTGGTTATAAAAGTAGAGCAAAAGTCACATATTCTATTAAGTAATGGAATATGTGACTTTTGCTCTATTTTTGTAACCACATAGTCACTTTTAAACCTAAAAAAACACTTGATGTTAGACGCATTTTTGGAAAAACCACATATGTATTTTTGCACCTTAACTCCCTAATTTAATTATATTAAGAAAGTTAGTTAAGTTAGTTAGTAAACATGTACTCCCTCCAATCTTAATTATAAAACTATGATGACTTTTTTCAAAAAGATTAAGGAAGCTAACTAAATTACTTTAAAGTATTTATTTCTATAAACTAAATAGTTTAACTAATAAACTAATATATAATCTAAAGATACATAATATATGATATAATAAAGTAACTTATTTAGTTTCTTTAATCTCTCTAAAAAAAGTCAACGCGGTCTTATAATTAGGACAAGAGGGAGTATTATTTAAAACACTCTAATTATCTTTCTTAATTCTTTCATTCTCTCTTATCCTTAATGGAATGTAACTACAACATATGGGACTGCCCCCTATTTATCCTACACACATTACCACACTAACTATACTAACTACACTGAGTTGGGCCTTACATTATGAACTGGCCCAGTACATTACAACATACAAAACCTAAGACTAGCTTTTTCATCAATTTAACAATTTCTAAAAGTTTGGATTGCCCGTTTGGCATTTTGTAGAAGTGATTTTTTTTTCTAATTAATGTGTGTTTGGATGATTATTTGAAACGTCAGTAGAGATGAAAAATGACTAAAAAGGACATGAATTATATTATTGAATACTACATATACATATTAGTTGTATATATTGAGTTAATTGGAATTTGAATTTGAAAAAATTAAATATTATTAAAAAATTAAACAATAAAATCCTTAATTAAATTATTTAAGGGATAAAATTGTTTATAAAATAATACATTAATTTCTCCTATAGTTATGCCTATTGCTATCCCTGACAAATTTGTCTCTGATTCTATCACGAACACGATTCATTTGCGGTGCCAATAATGTATTGATATTTGATGAGGCACCTTCATCAAGTAGATCATCATCATCTTTGTCTTCATCACCCAAATCTCCTTGGTCAGCCGTTCAAATTCCACATCAGAACTAGAAAATCTTCGGATGAGATTTTGTATAGCCATTGTTGCACAAACTATGTATATTTTCAAAGCTATAAGAGGGCATATTTTGCAATATATTAAACATATTCTTCCAGACTCCAAATGTCCTTTCTATAGTGCACCTCAAACTTGAATGATAATAATTGAAGCACCCGTTAGAATTTCGAAATCCCGGTTGTCGTCTGAATTGTGGGAGGTGATAACGTTCATGTCTATATGAACCAATATATCCAACTAGCGTTGGATAGCCAGCATCAACCAAGTAATATTTCCCTGATAAGTGAGGAAATTTTGTGACAATTAGAAATTATAGGAAAGTGAAATAAAAATGGAAAATTATAGTGATAGTGTTAAAGATATACCTTGAGGCGAATGGGGATAATTCAAAGCTGTAGTAGCTCCTCCTCACTATCACCTTAACCTTCCTCTAAGTCTATTGTGGGTCGGTACACATCATCTTCATCATTAACCAGTGGCATTTGTTGTCGTGCAGCTGGTGAGTATTATGTCGTACCCGATGCCGCACTATTTTTGATGATTATCTCTAATTCTCCCGTGAACTTTATGCCATTGTACCTATACTTGGCATAGTTTGAATTCTCTTACATGAAAAAAATAGTAACTCTAAGTGTAATCTAAAATAATAATAATAACAATATAAATAGAAATTTAACAATCTTGTACCTGAATTTTCCTATCCTACCACTCATCATCTGCGATCACTTTATGATTTACACTGTCATATGAAATACCAGTCTCTTTTATAAATAGCTTGTCCCATATCCTCCATTCTTTCTTTAAGTTATCATACTTATTTTTTAGTTTTTTTTTTTGTCTAACGATCTCCCTGATTTTTTATTAAATCCGGACAAAATATTGCGCCATCCAATAGGTGAAAAAGATCTGCCTTGTCGTTCTTTCATGAGTATCTACTCAATACATTGTTCGAGGAAAATTCTTATGGATCTTACATCCCAAGATGTTCTAGTTGTGTCCGTACTCATATTGCTATATTAATAATTGATAAGTTAACAAAAAAATATACATACTTTATAATAAAAATAGTGGAAAATGTATATTGAATTTAAATGGAATAATTAAAAAATAGCAATATAATAAACGAATGTATTATATTGGATTTAATTTATCAAGGCATTGATATAAAAAAAAAACTATTATTATAGTTATCAGAAAAATGTGCGTCTCTATAATTATCAGATAAATACACACGCCAGATACTAGAACACGTGACTCAATTATGGTGCAGCAATATTTTTCCTTTATAAATCATAGAAACAACAAATGGAGGACGTATGGTTAAATCTTTCCACAATGAACCATTAAAACCTCAAGGACCTCAACATCTATTTCACAGTTAAAGTATTGATGAAAAAAGCTACACTCAAAAGAAATAGAGTTCAAAGAGACAATGATGTACATATAACAACGCATCACACTATCATCCGATTCTCATACATGGATATTAATGATTCTCATACATGGATATTAATGATATATATTGATAATATATTGTGCCATAGGTATGTCACTGCACAAGAAAATATAACTAATCTTTTCAGCAGACAAGAAGAAATCTAGTCTAGAACAATGATAAAATTCACTATAGCACTATGCAGACATGTAAAACACGAACTTCTGAGGTAGATGTATCATAAAGAAAAAGAGGGGGGGTGCATTGTCGTGTTGCCAAAGGAAGCTGATACAACAAGGGGTCGCTTCTCCGCAGGTTTCAGAGAAATAGCACAGCATGGAAAAATTAAAACAGTAATTTAGATGATCCCGATCAATGTATCTGAACCAAAGGTAACCAAAAAAAAAAAAAATTAGTGTGACTGAACCTATTAGAATAAAAGAGAAACACTCAGAACCATTCGATAATGGCTACTTTGATGCCTATGTGATGTGAGGGCAATTAAAAAACATACTGAAGCAAGAAGTATGGCTTTAGGAGCATGTGTTGGACAGAAAGCATCAAGGCAATGTTTGGCATGCATAAATTGTATGAGACAAAGAGCCACATCAATAGTGAACAAGACTTGGCAAGAACACAAGACCAGTTGAAGCAAATTAAAAGGAAATAGTTCTTAGGTTTCAAACATGCTAAATCTCAGCAGAAAGTTAGATTAGAAGAACATCTACACAGATAAAAGTTTGATCTTCTAAACTGTGACATTTACTAAGGACCAAAGATAGTACTTTGCATACTCAACTACGCTTGATCTTATCTCCATTAATCTTTTATCCCCTATCAACAGCTTGAGACCCAAAAATCCCAATAACAATTATATTAGGAAACAGTCCCTTAACAGATGTAGAGTTAATAGGAACTAACTTGAGCTTCCAAGAGCAATTTTTAGAAGACGATATGAACAAGCTTCAATTAATGTATCCTTTAAAAAAAATTCAAAGTCCTAGATCCTTCACTATCTAGAATAACCTGCAGACGGATTGCTTCATATCAGGCCTCACATAATAATTTTTTTGCCTGGCTGACCACCTAAATGCTTTCTGGAGGGGAAGAGGATATCCCTATAAAACTAAATTGTTACAAACATAAACCTAGCAAGCCATCCAACCATTATAGACCCAAAAAAATGCATAAATATAAGGTCACAAAAAGGACATTATAGACAGCAGACACTGAAGGCATATCAGGAAAGCCTAATATAATCTCACAAGTTCATTAAATATAATGCCACAGACTGCAAATCAAAAGGACGATTGCTAGCTTTGTGTTTGGTTCATCTTATCCACTAACAACAACCAAATTAAATCAGAAACATAGCTAATCCACTAGCAACACGGTTTTACTCATTGCTCTATTGCAATTACAAATTCTTCATCATTGAATTCTCTCTAACTCAAGCCAGGGGAGATTGTTCAAAATAATAAAAACATCAAGGGAGTAGAAATTTCTCAAAATCTAACTCAAAAGGAAATTCCCAACTTGGACTCATGAACCTAAAGAAGGTTCTTGGGTTGATTGATTGAGTATGACGAGGCGAGAATGACGAACTCACAGTGGCAACTGACGGTGGCGACTGTCGATAGGCAATGGCTATGGTGTCTTCCGCTAGAGAGAGATCGGAGAGGATGAATTAAGCACAAGTGCAGTGGATGGAGAAACACGAGACCGCTATTTGAAGACAAGAAAGGCAGGTGAGACGGTTGGCGAGTATGATTTGCAAGTAGGAAAATTGATTACCAAATTGAATGCTTCTGGCTTCGATGACGAGACAAGCTATGGGAGGAATCTCTAGCCTTGATGGGACGAGACAAGCTCAACACTTTTGACCTTGCTTCGTTTCGGAATCTCTGAGCTTTTCCTCTGTGCGAGAGGACGACAGGCACGCGATGGTTCAGCTAGACTTGACGAGGGCCGTGACGGAGAAATTTGGCTCTCATCCACTTCTTTTCTTATTCTCTTCCTTCCTTTTTTTTCATCTCAACCGTTGGATTGAAATATGAACGGTTTAAATTTCGTCTTTTAAAAAATATTAATAAAAAATTTTAAATTTTTTTTATATATAAAATACAAAATACAGACCGTTCATATTTCGATATGAAGAAGATGATGGAAATAGAAGTGGATGGGAGCCGGATCCATCACGAAGAGGAAAGGTAGCTGAGGACGACTTTCAGCTGAGACGGGGACGAGACAAAAGGCTGAAGTCGGAGGGGACGGGTGAGAGCCAAAGGAATCTATTCTAAGAAAATCAAGGCCTGTAGCTACATGAAGTTGGAGGTGACGAGTGAAGGACAAGACTGAAAAAGCCTAAGATGCGTGCGTTCAATAGCGAGTGCAGCTTTTTGAGCTTTTTCTATGGTAACTTTGAAAAAAAAGTCAGTTAACATTGTCAGCTAATTTTGAGTCTGTTTGGGTTGAGTTTAAATTCACTTAACTTAAAACTTAAAAAGCCCGTTAAGGAAAAAGTTCCAAAAAAAGTTCTAAGTTTTTTGACATAGACCCCACCACTTTTACTATCATCAATTCAAACATAAATCATTATCTATAATCTGACTTTTTTTCTACTAAGCTTTTTTTAAATGTCAGATAGCTTTTAAACTCCTACCACCAACCTAAATAAGCCCATTAAAGCTCAGGTAGGGAGCTTTAACCAAATCGCTACTTTTTAGAAAAAGCAAGATGCCCAAAACGCTGATCCAAATACACATATTAAACGCTAGCTACTGGGCTTTATACCTATTGGGCCATTAACGTGCCCAAAACGCCCCCTAACTAGGCAATCCAAATAGGCCCATTTACATTTACTTGCCTATTACCTTAATGTTCGCTGGATAAAAGGAATAATAAGTGAGGAGTTACTTTTCTCTTTGTAGTCTGCTGGATTAAAAGGATTGGTCAGTGATGTGCCAACTTTTCTTCCTCCTAACTCCTAAGGCATTCAATCACTTCACCTCGTTTCCCATACATTTTTCAGATTTGGCTTGCATCCGTGCAAGTTTCCATCCGCTGTGGTAATCCTGCGTCATCTTGACGCAATAACGTGAAGCTTTGCCCTTTTTTTTAATATATATATATATTTCAGGGTACTGATAGATACTAAGCAAATACTTCAGGATACTGACCGGTTCTGGAAAAATACTTTATAATTTTGAAAAAATATTTTAGGATTATGAAAAAATATCCTAAAGTGTATTTTTAGTACAATCAGTATCCTAAAATATTTTCTTAAGATCCTAAAATATAATGAAATATTATTTTAGTACTAATTAGTGCTCTGAAATATTTTTTCCATGTCCTAAAATAATTTATCAATATAGTATTTTTCAGTACCAATCAGTATCATAAAAATATTTCGGGGTACTTACTGGTACTAAAAAGATTTACTAAAAATACAATTTATGATTTTTTTTAAGATGCTAAAATATTTTTTCAAGATTATGAAGTATTTTTTCAGTACCGGTCAGTATCCTGAAGTATTTTTTTAGTATCTATCAGTACCCTGAAAGATTTTTCTTGTTTTTTTTAATTTTTTTTTTAAAAAGGGCAAAGCTTCACTTTTTTGCGTGAAAATGACACAAGATTACTGCAGCGGATGGAAGCTTGCATCGGATGCAAGCTAAATCCACATTCTTCCCATTATTTTCTCTTTCTTTTTTTTGGCCGTTAATTTCTTTCTCTTTCAAAATAATGAAAAACAATTTCTAAAAAACCACTGTGCTATTCCCAAGATTTTTTCAGCACAAACTGACACGTTGGAGCATAGAGGTCATGTTTCATCAAAAGCAGTACGTGAGAGGTTTTCTTAATTATTTTTTAAACATGAAAAAGGGAGGGTGTGAAGTGAAAAAAAAAAAATAATGTCTCACCGGTTTGGCTTGGTTCAACTTCAATTTGATTCTGATTTGTGACCCATTGACCCTTGATCATGTACCCTGACCGGTTTAGTGCCTGGTTTGGGTTTAAGAACCATACTATTAATAACTCAAGTATTTATATTGACATTTTTTTCCTCAAAAATCCAAAAAAATATATATTATGTGACTGTTTATAATTTTAGTATTGCTATTAACATATTTTGCTTGAGAAATTCAAACACAAAAATATGCTCTAGTGGCTAGTAGCTGGCAAGGACATTGGAGCTTTGGTGACAGGGCGCTACCAGAGCTCAGTTGGCCGTCAAGGGGGATTTTATAAAAATAAAAAGGGCACTTACATAATTTCATATATTTATTAACATTTGAAAATTTGAAATCAGGCAATTTAGAACCTTGCTTATCTTTTAACTATTTTAACAATATGTTTCTATAATTTTCTTAAAATCAAATCCACATATCAAAAAATCTTTACCGTTATGACTGACTTATAATTATATCTGCCCCCCCCCCCCACATCTCTCACTCACACACACACAATTTACAATTTAAAATTTAAAACAATAATATAAAATTAAATTGATATAATTATATATGATTTCCCCTCTAACATCTCTCTCTCTCTCTCTCACAATTTAAAATTTAAAACAATGATATAAAATTAAATTGAATCTTCTTAGTTGATACAATTACAAAATTTTAAAAAATTAATATACAAACAAATCATATATACTTTATTAAGGTAAAAAATAATTATCATAGGTTTTTCCATGTTGATTTTTCCCCGCCACGTTAAATTCAACATAACATCTTAGGTCCTGTTTCGTTCAGGGAATTTTAAAAGAGAGAAGGGAACTTAAAAGAGGGAAGGGAAGGGAAGGGAAGATAAGAGGGAACTTAAAAAAATAAAACTGTTTGGTTGGCATGGAAATGGAACTTAAGTTGACTGGAAATAAAATGTTTGGTTTGAAGAATTTGGGGTGGATTAAGTGGGAACTTGAGACAAAATTCCCATTATGCCCTTATGTAAAAAATGCTGCAGAACAAAAAAACAAGTGAATAAAAAAAACTGGCTACCCACCAAATCGTGTCGGGGCTCTGTTATTCGAATGCAACCAAATGAGGAATGGAAAGGATAGGCTGTCGAGCAGAACGGTGGCGGATGTGAGAAGGACGAGAAGCATGGAACGAAATGGGAGATGAAACAAAAAGAAAACTTGGTGCAAGAATGAATAATCCACGACGAATGGGGATTAACATTGAATCTCGTTATGCAGCATCGATAAACAAACCGACAAAAAGTTTTCTTATAACCAGAGGCGTACCCATGATAGGTTGAGATTGTCTTTTCGTATATTATTCACAGCAACCAGACACAGAACACAAAAGAAGGCAATTAAAAGAGACAGAAAGAAAAATCTGAGCACAGCCATCGATCATAACTGATACTAGAGTTAATGGTATTCAATCTGTAACTTCAATTTTCCAGTAATCTGAAAAATTTAGTAACCCAAACAAGTATTCGACCAGTTGAAGCAAATTCACTTGCACTAACTATAATTTGCTTGTTCCAGTTACTGCTAAATATCACAATTCAACACCCCGAAAAAAAGTTTGTAAAGGGAGCATGACTGATGTAAAAGGAACCGTAAAAAACAAGGAAACAATGTGCACATCAATTACGTAATGGAATAATGAACACAACAATTAAAAATTAGTCATTGGTATTATGTACTTATCCCATGAGCTTGGTAGAAGCATTGCAAAGACATAAGGTATTTTGTCACAATACACAATGCTTGCAAATTCAATTTAAGAAGGAGGGATAACAAAAGAGTGGACACAACAATTAATACAAGGCAAGACGTAATGTTAACCATGATTAATATTATTAGTACCACACAGAACAACTGGAAATATAGGTGTGAAATTAATCACCATACTAGTTAACTGCAAAAGAAGACAGAATGTCTCCAGCCTAATTCTACTCATTTTGCAGAGACTACGACCAACTAACTTGAAATCATAATCTTCAAGTTTTGTTTGGTTGAAGCCTGCCTTTGGTAGAGGAACTTGATTTGCCATGTCTTTCCTTTTCAGCTTTTTATACAACCTCGACCTCATCTTATCCTCTTCTCCATTGTCATCTTCTTCATTTTTTGTGTCAGATGATGCATTGGTTGATGCCATCGGCTTCCATGCCTTGTCTTCGTCACTGGAACTCTCATTGCTGACCCTTTGTGCTTTCCCCTTTTCCTTTGGGGCAAGTTTTTGTTTTTTCTTCACAGGCGAATCGCTAGATGAATCAATGTCAACAAGCTCCAGACTCTTTGTAATTTTTTCCTTTTTTCCCTAGCACCGCGACGCTACTGCTGTTTTTGTTTAGCCTCTTCTTCACGCTTCCACTTCGCAGCAGCTTCGTACTCGTCATAAGGTTCTTTGGTCACCTGCCCACCCCGACGGAGGGTAGACAGATGCTTCCTGAACTTCTCAATGTCTGCCATTGTTATACCCAGTTCTTGCAATCGATCGTTTGTAATTTTCACCCTCGCCATTTGTGATCTTTTCATCTTCAAACTTTGTAACCGCTAGGGTTTGTTTAGAAAGAGGTTGGGCAGTTCGATTTCTCACAATGTACTTCCAACTGCAAAACAGAGGTACTTGATGACAGTTTTGACTTCAATGCTATCCCACGTTCGAATGCCACTTGTTTGATTTTGAAATTGTTTTTTTTCTTCAATTTAACAAGGAACGGTTGAACTTTGCGGTTAACATGTTTCCTAATTTTTGTTTTTTTCCGCGGAAAAAACACTTCTGCAATGGCCTTTTTTGGGAAAAAACCCTACCACGATCACGTTCAAACTTCAGCCGTAAGTTTGAACTTCATCTGGTTTAGTATGTCTAGCATGAGCCTACGCCTGCGAAGGTATTTGTTTGAATTTGGACATGAAGTTTGAACTTTGACATCAAGTTCGAACCTGCTCATGAAGTTCGAACGCCTTCTCTGCCACAACTAATAATCATCTGAGCAGAAGGGAAATTAAATTGAATTACAGGCATCAATGTGTAGCAGTGGAACTAAATTGTTCCATAACCCTTTTATTATTGTATATAACACACAGACGCATGTGGAAAATATATCATTATATTATAATACACCATTACAGAGCGTCCAAAAACTGATTACATATGCCTAACATTTGGCAACATTTGTGTGGCTTTAACATGACCTAATCAAAAAACCACTAATGTCAGACCTGGACCTATATCAGACGGATATATACACAGATGGCAAGGACACAAAAAGGTGTCCATCATGTACATGTACATAGGAGAACACAAACTTTAGGCCATGTTGAATATGACATATATCCCAAAAAGAACATGGTCCAAAGTTTGCTTTCACCACACAAAAGTGAGATCGTTGTGTCCAAATTTTAGTGACACAACTCAGTAAACCCTGGCCATCTCAAAAAATACATTCAAAACATTACTAAGCATTCTACTATTGTAGCAAGCTGCGGATCGATGATTCCTTAAACGCAACAGGAATTTTTCCAAATGCTTTCAACAGTTTGTCACAGGCCAGGATCTTGATATGAGCAATGTTTCGCTCATTCCATGTGAGATCTTCTACCTCAAGTAGCTGCATGAAAAGTTCATCACCCTTCGCCTCAAGTTCAGCTTGCCTCTGTTGAGCAGCCATTTGACAACCAAGTTTGTCACCAAGCTTGTCGAACGCAATAACTATAGTATTGTCCAATGATGCAACCGTATCTCTCAATGCTTCAGCCATGATTTCTAAATGGTTGAGTCGTCTCTTCTTCTTCCTACTCTGTGATGGCTCAGATCCAATCCCAGCTGAAGGTATGGTTTCATTAATTGTTTGGGTGAAATCATATTCAGCTGCCACATGGTTAGGTGTTTCCGAAAGCTCCTCATATTCAGCATTAAGTTCATCCTCCATTCCAATAGGGGAGCTTCCTTTATCACCCACTGCCCTATCTCTTCCCCACACAATGGTCAAGGAGTCAAAGATATGTCAGAATAACATCATCACAGATGAGTACAATGTCCAGTATCAAAACATTTGAGTCAGGGATTGCGAGGCATGACCTTTATATACTCATCCCACACGTCTTTTTCGGCCGTAACAAATTTGGTGTCAGGATCCCAACCAAAGCCTGAAGTGTTGTTCCTGTAAACCATGTCGTATGCCGCTTGCCACAATCTTTTCAATGCCTTGATTCTGGAGGTAATGTGTGGACATGCCTTGATGCCACATCCGAGAAGCTTTTCTTCCATCATAGTCTGTAGCACATTAGCATATCCAAATTTGAAGCCATTATCAGCCATGAACTTTTGCTCCAGCCTTAAGGTAACAAGGCTGTTCACCAATACCTTGTCCTCCTCAAGAGTCCACATCTTTTGCTTCCCCTTTGTTGCTGGTTCATTCTGCTCCATCTATAAAAACTCATGTGAAAAGACAGAGTATTAAATTTAATTAAGGACAACATAAAATGAACGTGAATACCACTCTCACATTTAAATTTGAAAGAGAATACACGAACTAGTTTCATTACAATCACAACCTAAGGTGGTGTTCATAGTCACAGAAACAAAAGGAAAGACAATTAATCCTAATAAGCAACAACATTAAAATAACAACATCATCAATCCTCAGTTTGTTGAATATACGCATCAAACATCTAATTCGCAACATTGTCCCTAAAATTATTCCAAAAATCACTTGTTTCCATAGGCATCATAGGGGTGTTATCTATTGTGGGAGGTCCAGCCTCAAAGGCATCCATGTGCTCATCAAGAGGATCTTGAATCGCTTCCTGACGAATCAAATTATGGATAAGGCAGTATGCGAGGATGTATCTGTTTTGGACCTTCACTAGGTAGTAAGATGCGCGACGCAGGATAGCCCAACGTAACTTCAGTACGCCGAAGCAGCGTTCTATGACATTTCGTGCATACGAATGTTGCATATTGAAGCACCCTTGCGGAGTTTGCGGTTGGCTTCCGTGTCTCCACTCATTAAGGTGGTATCTTTGCCCCCTATAAGGCGCTAAAAAACCTTGGCAATTCGTGTAACCCGCATCAACCAAGTAGTAGTTCCCTATTTAAACAAATTACACTTAATTAATGAATATGCTTTCAAACAAGTAAAAAGGGGGATATATAGTAAAAAGACCATTGTAACATGTATACCTTGTGGTACTCGTAGATGATGTCTTCTACTTATAGCATCTCTCAGGACCCTTCCATCCGTAGCTGAACCTTCCCATCCAGGCAACACGTATATGAATTGACCGTCCGGTGAGCACACACCAAGAACATTGGTTATTACCTCACCTTTCCTATTTCGGTACCTCCCTTTTTTCTGCAGGGACTTGTATGCGTATGTGCGTCCCATCTAATGCACCAAGACACCCCTGAAAAATAACCAAGTTATAATCATCATTCATTCCAAGATTGTGAATTTAAATGGTCACACAAATACACATTGCACGCACCTTGAACCACTTCCATCTCTTATCATTTGAGTCCTCCAGGATAGGCTCCAGTTTCTTTAAAAGAATTGATTGGAGTCTGATGGTAGCATTCAAAACAATTTAAAAGTATCTACTAATAGTTTCACCCGATCTACCAAACTCAAACTGAATCACTCTATTCTTCACATGATGCCCCAGGATGTGAAGGAACATTGCCACTTGCTCATCAACTAGCATATGCGTAGTTGGTTTCAAGCCACCGATTGTGTCCAACATGTAGCACAATTTATCAAATGTTGCCCAGTACATCCTAATTTGGTTGAAGCAAGTGGTGTCACTACTGTATACTATAGCCCTCAAGTTAGCTCTCTTGGCATGAAAATCTAACCTATAAGACCTATCCGGTAAGTGTCTTGGTCTACTTGCTACAACTGCAACTATCATAGTCACAACCAACCTCCTCACTGCTAGGAGAATTGCTAAGCACTCCACCAACATTCCAACCAGTTGCTCTGCTTCTATGTCTATGCCTACACATTTTTTTCCAACACCGATTTGCTTTTCAATGTCATCCACCACTCCTCTTACATATCTTAATTCTACACACCACAACCTAACAATGACTTGCATATATAACACAAAACCATGTGATCGGATTCATTGTTCAAATTAACACAGCAACATGTGGATCAAAAGGAAACAACAAAATTACACATATAGGTGCTGGATTTTACACCTCAGTCAGTGATGCCAATGTACATTCGATTGTTTGAATATAATATTTTCCAACTACAAGAATCTTTCATGTCATGGTAACAATCACACAACCAAAAAATACATTTTCTCCCCTCCAATTCGGTAAATTTGACTAAAACTAAAAACTGTTTTACTTTGACAATTAATCACAATACCCAGTCAAACCATGAAACTATCATCTTCATTTAACATACCATCAGCTAATGAGCAAAAAAAAAAAAAAAATTATACCCATACCATCAGCTACATTCAACTACTTTCATATATAATTACCAGTCACACACATTGTTTGGAAAACACAAACCAGGTTGTCCAGTTCGAACGGCGCATATGGGTTGATCAGTTTCAGCTTCTGCTTGACATTATATACTACTCAGCACAAAACCATAGAAATAAAACACTTTCACACTCACTCTGGTTCACAAGCAGGACGCTATCGGACAAAAATCATCACACAAATTAAACACCCATTTCATCTTACCTGGTTTCGAATAGTCTTCTGCAACTGTCCTTCGCCCAACGACAAAGCAAGCTTCAGATCGAGTTGTCACAGCTTCTGCTTCTCTCTCTCGCAGCTCGTGGTCGTCGCAAAACAGGAAGTGGAGTCGCAGAGCATCAGCTGATCTGTTTGAACTGTTAAGGGGCTTTTTTGACTGAAAATTTTGACCTCCTGGGAACTTATTTCAGATCCCGCCATTTTGAGGGGGAAATCACATTCCCACGTTAGTGGGAGCTGAGGCGCAGGCGGGAATTCAACTCCCCGGAACTCACGTGTGCCAAACGATGATTTTCAATGGGAACTTTCCCAAGTTCCCTTTCCCTCGTCCGAGTTCGGTGAACTAAACGGGACCTTAATATATTAATGTGGCGGGGTACACACATTGGGAGTTGTACTTTTTTTTCTTCTTGGTATAGTTATTTATTGGGAGAATGACCCTTAAAAATCCAAAACCCTGAAATAACTATTGAAATGTGGAAAGGACAAAGAAGGGATGGGGTGGGAATCTAGGTTTTTGACATTTTGGTTGAAAGACCAACATGATCTTAAGGCTTTTATAATGAAAATAGAGCATCTTCATCTAACTCTCACAGTGTTGTCATCGTCCCCAAATCGACAAAGGTGGGTGCAGAGACAAGTGTCAGTATTGCTCAAGACGAGCTCCAACTTCTTCTTCCTCTAATTC
Organism: Acacia confusa; assembly: GCA_037074495.1. Classification (NCBI taxonomy): domain Eukaryota; kingdom Viridiplantae; phylum Streptophyta; class Magnoliopsida; order Fabales; family Fabaceae; genus Acacia; species Acacia confusa. The sequence goes on along the minus strand of CM073504.1, from coordinate 3,935,241 downwards.
TCACACTTGACGTCGTCTTCCCGAAATTGGAAAGGGTGGATGCAATCCATCGTATAATCACTTGAAGGATAGTGAGAGTAAGCTAGTATTGAGGTTTTTGGGTTGTGGGTGTTACATTGTCGCTGTTGGTTGGAGTGGAGGTTGGTTTTGACAAATGCGCTTGCTACTAAAAAATGTAAGACATGATTTATCCAGATTTGTGGCATGTGACCAAATTTGTAATGAGATTGACTAGAACATTAATGATTTTGACAAGAATTGTAATGGTTTTGATAAATGCGTTTATTACTAAAAAAATGTCAAAGATGATTTACCAAAATTTGTGGCTTGTGGCCAAATTCGTAATGGGATTGACTAGAACATTAATGATTTTGAGAAGAAATGTAATGGTTTTGACAAATGTGTTTGCTACTGAAAAAAATGTGAGATAGGATTTACCAAGATTTGTGGCTTGTGACCAAATTTGTAATGAGATTGACTAGAACATTAATTATTTTGACAAAAATTGTAATGGTTTGGACAAATGCGTTTGCTACTGAAAAAATGTGAAAGAGTATTGACCAACATTTGTGGCATGTGGCCCAATTTGTTATAGGAATGACAAACTTAGTGATGGTATATATTGACAATAAAGCGCTTTAACTAATTCATCATGAGTAAGAATAAGCTGTCATAATTAATTCATTAAATATGTTTTAAATTGATATGTTTTTTTTTCCACGTTTATCCTTATTAAAAAAAATGTTTGAAAATTTAATGAGTTGGAAAATTGGAAATGAGCATGAATAATATGGATAAAACTAGAAAATGAGTATTAATTATCTTAAAAATGACTTATACTTTAGAGCAAACATTAAATCTTACCCCACTTTCTTATGGGAGGGGGATGTTTCCATTAATTTTCTTTCCCATTTCATCTTCATTTATTTTCCCAACCATTGGAAGCTCTTTCAATAGTTGGAATTTAATATTTTATAATAATATATTATAATATTAAATAATAAAAAAATATGTAAATAAATTAAACTATTAAAAGTTAACCGGCAAATTTTAGAATTGCTAAAAATAAAAAGTAAAAAAGATATAAAACATTTTAATAAAAGTCTACATAGTTAAAGTATTTAGATATAATTTTTATAGTTTAAATTTATTTATCTATATTTTTGTGTTTAATATTATAGCAATATTTTTATAAAATGTTAAATCTCAACTATTAAAAGTTGTTTCAATGGTTGGTAGGGGTGGAAACAGGCCAGGCCAGATCAGGCTTTACCCTTAATAGGTCAGATCTGTTCTGTAACATACTAGCCTAAGCCTGACCTATGGCTTGTTATAGGCCTATTTTTTGGCCTGAGCTTAGCCTGTGGCTTGTTAAGGCTTGTTTTTTAAAAAAAAATTAATTTTTTTTATTTAATTAAGCTAACAGGCCACAGGCCGAAAATAGGCCTATTTTAAACAGGTTAAAAACATGCCAAAATTACATAAATTAATACTAATAATATAAATAACGGGCCACAAGATGAAAACAGGCCTACTTTAAACAGGCTAAAAACAGGCTAAAATTATATAAATTAATACTAATAATATAAACAGGCCTGTTAAATAAAAACAGACCTTATAAGAGGCATTGACCTGGCCTTTTAGCCTGACAGGCCAGGCTTTTAACATGTCAGGCTAGGCCACAGGCCCCCTGACCTTTTTCCACCCCTAATGGTTGGGAAAGTAAATGGAGGGGAAGATCAATGGAGAACACTCTTTCCTTCTTATATTAAAAGAACTCACTTTCATATTAGCTAAACTCCGACGTTGGCTTTCAAGAGTTAAGATTATAAGGTTATTATATATATGCTAATGAAGATATTAGTGAAGTTAATTTTTTGTTTTTAAAAAAAGAGAGATAGAAAGGGAGGGATTGAGAGAACTTTCCTCTCTTTGGCTTCATTCTGCTCCCTACTCTCCTCTTGTTTTTCACTTCACGTTGTAGCTTCTTTCTTATGCGGTTTGAAATTTGAAATAAAAACTGCAACGGAGAGCATAGGAGAAGGAGAAGGAGTAACTGGCTTCCTTGTTGTGCACTCTTCTGTATTGACTCTTTCATGTTAAATCCTTGCATCTATTAATGCCTTTGGAGATGCTTAGGAGACAAAAATTTGGAATAAATTTTATTACTGCTTTAAATTTTCATATTTAAGATTTTCAATTAATAGTTTTCAAAATCATTGTTTTAAAAAATAATAGTTAAGAGATTATTATTATTATTATTATTATTATAGATTTTGTGCATATTAAAAATAATTTTCTAAGAATATAAAAAGTAAACCAAATTGAATTTGAATCGACCGAATTAAATTTGGACGGTATATATTTCAATGTGCTCATCAAATATGTTAAGTAGTGAAATTGAATCCTCGAAATTTTTTAAGTTAAAATATTTAGGTAGAATTAAAATGATGTAATGTAATCACCAAGTCAATGACAAGTGGGCAACATGATCATATTGTCATTTTCTTTATTAAACTTATTAATACATGCATTTGATGTTAGACTAAAATCTCTTTTGACATGTTAAAAAAGGAAAATGAAACTCTACATATAGTTTTAGATGCGCCTTGGTATTAAAGCGTAATACATGTTGATGGTATGTGTAGCTATATGCAAAAGGATTTATATTCATACAACGTAATTCTCAAGTTATGATCTACATATGTTTCTCATATTGATTTTATTGTAATATGGCTAAAGGGACATTAGGCATCTTATTTGGGGTTGATCTGAGCATATATTTTTCTACAAGAATGTCAAAGTTGGCTTCTTTAGCATTGCTATTAAACAATTGTTGAAAATTTTCTATAACTATATATTTTATAATTAAATAAGTGTATATTATAAGATATATTTGACTAAATTTATTAATATTTTATCCTTATGTAATTATCTTTTATATATTTTTCTATCCTTAATTAATCATAGGATAAAATAATATTTCAATATAAAATATAAAATATCTTAACTTATTTTCTAAGAGATATTATAAGATTTAAGTGACAGTAAAATATTAACATAATATATCTATATTATATGATAATTGATAAAAAAATATTTAAACCGCATATTGTGATAGAGACATAACTAAGGAAACAATACCTATAAATTACATCCTCTGTATTGATGTTCAAGTCTTCGAATAAATCCTTACCTTCGGCCGCTCCTCTCACCTTCGTTCAACCGAAACTTTGTCCGACGCCGTCCTCTCCCCTCTTTGTCTTCTCTTAGTTGTCCGTCGGACCGTCACAAATCTCCTCTCTCTTCGAGAGTCACCATCCTCTTGGTAAAAATGCCAAAATAATATTAAAAAAAAATTGTCAAAAAAACGAACTGTTCAAACTATATGTCAAAATAGGCCATTTGGAGGCGCACGTCAGATGGCGCCTTACGTGGCGCCACTTTATATGTGACGTGCCACGTGGGCATGCCACAAGAGGCGCCGCCACGTGGGGGCGCCTCTTTAAAAAATAAAAAATAAAATAAAAGTTACGCGCCCTGCAAAAAGCTGCCTTAAGGGCAGCTTTAATAGCTGCCCCTGAGGCATCTTTTTAGCTGCCTCGTGTGTCATACACAGCTGCCTCGTTGAGGCAACTGTAATTTGGAGCAGGGGGCCTTCGTCCCCCTGCTCTCAAATTTAACTCAAGGGTAGCTTTATTAAAGCTGCCCTTGAGGCAGATGAAAAATATGTAGGGGCGTGAATTTTTTACGCGCCTAATGTAATTTATTAAAAAAAATAAAGAAATTTGATCTATATAATGCCATATGTTAGACTCAATTCGAACAACACACACTCAAGTTCACACACATATTCATCGGTAGAAGCACACACTCAAATTCACACACATATCCATCGGTAGAAGCAGAAGGAGAAATGAGAGAAAATAATAAGTCTTCATAATTTTCATCTCCATTTTCTTCTTACATTTTCATTTGTTCTTTTAATTACATTTTGTTTCTTCAAATCTTTGTTTCATTGCTTATATACATTGTGTTTCTTCTAATCAGTTGCAATTTGTGTTGTGGTTTGTATTATCTGTAACTTTTTTCTACTCGTTCATCATACAATACAAGGAAAAAAAATGAATCGTATTCGTGCAATTGTATATTATAATGGTGCTAAAAATATAGGTGCAGACGGATTGACCTTTGAAGGTGAAAAACGAGCAATGTATATTGTTCAAAACATGTCATTTCTAGATTTAAATAAAAAGATCTGAACTTGCAACAAGAGCAGGTAATATCTTCAGTGACAGTTAGAGTTCCTATTGGAGAAGGCAAATATACCGGTGTTGATGTAGTCGATGATGAGGATATGGAAATGTTTTTTGAAACATTTGGGGAAAGTCCTACGAACAAATTTGCTGAGTTCTATGTGAATATTAAAACGTCAAAGGAGGGTGTACTAATACTGTTTGCTGGACTCCACCTTGATAATGCGTCCTCATATATGGATTATTCCGGTACACGTCATCCAACACAATCTACCATTGCGCATGGAGAAGAAAGCGATTATCTAGTAGATGAACCTGACAACGAGGACGAGCAAGAGGAAGAAGATGAAGACATATTACTGGCAAATGACGCTGATGAAAATGATAGTGATACAAATGATGAAGATTATGGTAATGTCATGCCACAACAGATTAGCATGTTACAATCATCAGGTTAGTTACAGATCTGTATTACTTTATATTATAATTTTTTATTAGTTAACATGTTTACACCTAAACTGTATTATTTGTGAATTTGCAGATATTACACCATTTTGGAGCCAGATTCCGCATTATGACGCTATTCATGATGATTACCTTCATGAGGATATACTGGATTTCGAAGGCTTGGGTCGGGGACCATGTGCGAGAGGGGACGCATTATACGTGAAACAACAATTCGAGTCCAAGAGTGTTGTCCAGGCTGCAATAAAACATTATTGCATGAAGGTGCATCATGAAGGAACAGTGGTTGAGAGTAATACAACCACTTATGCAATGAGATGTCGGAATCATGAACAAGGTTGCCCATGGAGAGTAAGAGCATCGAAGCCGAAGAATGGCAATGCTTGGATGGTGACTAAATAGGGTGAGAATCACACTTATGTGAGCACAACTCTCTCCCAGGATCACACACAACTTGATTCTACAATGAGTTTATTCTTGTTTGTTTGTTAACATAAATAACATTCATGCATTACAATTCTTGTGAATGGTTTTGTAGACATGGTCAGAGAAACACTTTTGGTACCTGTGGCCCTAATACAAGAACGTATAACCGGAATGTTTGGTTATCATATTTCTTACACAAAGGCATGGAAGGCAAAACAAAAGGCAGTGGCCAAGATTTACGACGATTGGGAAGAGTCATATGCATTCCTGCCCAGATGGTTCAAGTACATGTGCTTATTTTCCCTGGGAGCCTCTTACCATATTCAACATGGATCGTATATTGTTGACTGGCGGGTTGTTAATGGGTTTGTGGTCTTTCAACAAACCTTTTGGACCTTTGGTCAATGTCGTGCGGTGTTCGACTGGTGCAAGCCAATCATACAGGTGGACGGTACACATCTATACAGTAAGTATAAGGGGACCTTACTGATAGCCACTGTCCAAGATGGAAATAACGAGATCCTGCCCATTGCTTTTGCAATTGTTGAGGGTGAAACAAAAGAAGCATGGGAGTATTTTTTGTATAATATACGACATAATGTTACAAATAAGGTCGGTCTGTGCCTCATTTCTGATCAACACAAAAGCATAATATCAGCAGTCAGGAATCCAGCACTTGGTTGGCAGCCTCCTTATGCATACCATGTGTTTTGCATCCGTCATGTTGCGAGCAATTTTGCTAACCGCTTCAAGGACAAGGAGTTGCGGAGAACCTTAAAGCGTCTAGGTAATATACTCCTAGTGATGTTAAGTGTCTTTCATCTCCTTCTTTATTCTATTTCACCAATAACGTAATGTATTTCTGTCTTCCTTACAACATATCAGCCGAGTAAAATACACTTTGATGTCGGGTATGAGTAGTTCTGCAGTCACAGTCCTAAAGTTGCTGAATGGATCGGGAGAATTCTGAAAGAGCAATGGTGTCAGAGTTATGATGAGGACGGACGAAGATATGGTCACATGACAACCAACCTGTCCGAATCAATCAATAAAGTGTTCAGGGAGCTAGGAATATGCCAATAACATCGTTGGTGAAATGCACCTACAGATGACTTGCTAGTTACTGGGTCAAAAGAGGGATGAAAGCACGTCGAGACACCATCGCCGGAAAGTATTTTTCAAGCGTCATTGGGGAAGCCTTGACTAAGAATGGAGAGAGAGCAACTTCGATGCGTGTACGTAGGTTTGATGTGGCCCGGACTACGTTTGAAGTTGACGATGACGATGATACCTACTCCGTGAACTTGACTGAGGGGAAATGCCAGTGTGGGAGGTTTCAAGCATTCAAATTCCCTTGTAGTCATGTAATTGCTACATGTTCGGCTGTAGCCCATGATGCGTATCAGTACGTGGATCAAGTATTCTCGATCTACTATGTGATGCAAGTTTACTCTTCACCATTCCAGGCGATCGGAAGTGAACACGAAATACCACCCGCCGAGGGTGCCAAGATTATCCCCGATGAATCAAAATTGCGTGGTAAGGGGCGCCCTAAATCTACCTGCATTCGAAATGAGATGGATGAAGTAGAGGTCCAACCGAGCTCCAGTCGAGCTAGATGTACTATTTGTAGACAAACTGGACATAATAGACGTGCATGTCCTACAAGGCATGTGGCTGATTGAATACAATAATTAATTATATTACATTGTTCATACATTTCTTGAATGTAAAAATAGCTATTTATTCTTAACCCCAGCCTCCTCATGATTTTTATTAAGCCATTTTTAATACTTCAGTTATTATGTTACATCATTGGCTCATTTGTTTCCAAAATAACCTAATGTTGTGAAAAATAAGGTTATTTCATTTGTTTATCTTCTCCATTCCTCCCTTTTTTCATGATTTTTTTACTATTTAAATATGGACTGGAAAATAAAGTTTACAAACTTACATGATACAGAAACAAATACAATAAGATGATTTAACAAGTGTAGCAAACATAGCATGAAATAAAGTGTGGTCAGGATGGAGGAGTATAAGCGGGCCACTGTCTCGATCGGGCATCACGATCTGGGTTCCTTCGTGGGTGAAGGCCGAAATCCTCTTCAGCTGCCCGAATGAAGTCAGCTGCGGTGTCACCCGCTTCACCTCCATATCGGTGACCTGACTCGCAAGGACTCCAGCTTGAGCCTGGTGCATCAATAGGCATGCTCACGAACATACCGGACTGCTAAGGACTCTGACTCAACCCCGCGCTACCCACGTCAGAGTTGTACTGTCCATGCTCGTACGGCTGAAATGCATTGGCGCCTGTAAATTTCTGACCATATGGCCGCTGGTATGCACTGAAACCAGTGAACTCGGTCGGTGGGCTGTTCGATGGCCATTGGTACGTGGTAGGAAACTGTGATTGCCCCGCAAACATCGTTGGTGGCACCGGTGGGTAACCCGGGTTGGGTGCATACATCATTAGTGGCACCTGTAGGTAATATGGAGCGTGTGGCTGCATCTCCGGTGGCACCTGTGGATACGAAGGCCTATATAGAGACCTATGCGGTGGTGACTCTATAGATCCTGGTGCCGTCGTCTCTGGAGCCTCATATGGTGACGTTCCCCCTGAAAAATGCTCTGGGTTCCACGTGACAGTCGTATATGCCATGTTGAACCCTAAGGGTGGCCTATATGCAACTCCACCACGAGGACCTGCCTGGGGCATCTCATATGCCTGGGCGGGGTGCTGTAACCGACGTTTTGCAATTCCATGTCCCTCCCTCGCATGGGGTGGGACCTCTATGGCGGCATCGGGTACAACAGCTAACACTCCAATGGGTGCATGGGGACCAGGCTCGGCTACTCGTCCAAACTCTTTAAACGTAGCAAGCAACTGTTGACAAAGCTTCTGCACCTCCCTTTTATTGAATTCAGCCTCAAACTGGGGGGAACACATCCACCATATCCACTCTACATTTTCAACCTGCAATTGTACAATAAAATAAATACCATTACTATCATATGAATTATGCGGCAATGAACAAAAATAGGGGAGCACGATCATTACGTACCACATGACTGAGCCGCGCAACCTGCCTCATCATAAAACGTCGAGTATGGGTGAAGTACCAAGTCATGTACTCCGCGTTCAGGGACATCTGCCCTTCCTGTGGATCGGTGGTCACAATGTGCTCATATCTCGTGTTCCAAAGTTGGATAAATGCATCCAGCTTGACCTCCCAATCTTTGGTGGCCTTACCGCGTAAGGTAAGATCGTGTGCACCTCTAAGTTGTGAGGCCGGGTCGGGGATGTGTTGCTGCATGCCAAATTGCAGCATACAGCGGTCGGGTTGGTGCATCTCGACGATGTGGAAAGCAATTATGGGTGTCACTGCCCTCCACATGTCCTGCATGGCATCATCCGCACCCATAAACTCATACCCGGCGTCTAAATATGGCTACCATATCACCTGTCCATGTGAACAAATGTTCAATTATATAACACAAATTAGTTTAATCTTTATATGTTATTTTGTAAGCTCAAAAACATTATACATACATCATCACGCCCTATCTGGTCAAGCTCTATACGATGTGTCTTTAGATCACGACGCATTGACTGCACATGTACACCATTGAACTTGCGATGAGGACGACAACAACATTAGTTAAATTACCTTCATGAAAAGAACACATTCGATCAACTACTACACTCAATCGAAATATCTAGTATATAAATATATATACTGCTTCCATACCTACGTCCATAATGACCACCATCGACACTGGGCTCTAGAGTGGGAAAATATATAGGAGGAAATCTGGACCAAGCCCATATCTGCAACAACAACAAACAACCACCAATGTCTTTGGCTGAAGCTGCCGTGGCCTGGCATAACTCGCAAAATAGTGTAGCGAGTACAGTAGACCCCCAATTGTATTCCGCAGTCTCTGTAAGGTCGCTGCCCAGTAATGTTATATATCGGCAAGGTACCTCATGGCTAGACTTGTCACACAACAAAAATCCACCGAATAGGCGCATGAGATAGGCACATGTGTACAAGAGCTAACCCTCCATAGTAGCTGAGTGATCGTCCCAGTGGCCCTAATGGGCAGCAAACCACCTCATCTTGATGTTTTCGCCAGTCAAGTGCTCTTCGCGGGGAGTTCGACCCATGTATTCATGCATGACTGCTCCCCAGTTGGCATGCGTCCTACCGAAAACTACCCAACCCTTAGTGGACAGATCTAAAATGGCCTCTACATCTTGTAGAGTAATGGTCATCTCACCAACTGGCATATGGAAGGTGTGAGTCTCCAGCCTCCACCTCTCAACCAAAGCAGTAATAAGGTCTTTATCAATCTGCACCAACATAAAAGTGTGAGATCACATATGTAATCGTGTTCATCATCTGTATCATGTACAAACAACTAGAGGCATATAATTAATTGCATTAAGAATAAAGCATACCGAGAGTCTATTCATGCGAGACACGTGCCAAAAACCTGCTCGGCGAAGGTGCTCCTGCAAACCTTGTGGGATGTCATCTGGGTCATGGACATCTCCCGGCCCTTGTGAGGCTCGCCTCACCCTCAAGGCATCACAATCTCTTTCGTTCCACACAACTTGTGATCGGTGTGACCGCTGCACATCCTCATGAAGAACTCCCCACTCTTTGGGGCCAGGATGAATTGTGGGGTCGGGTTGATAAGCCATTTGACTACAAAAATTTACCCTCACATAACACATTTTTAAGTTACTAATTATTTATAAATAAAAAAATGAATAAATAAGAACAACTCAAAATTATATAATAATACCGAAAAATAATGATACAATGGAAATGGATAATATATAATAATAATAATCAAAATAACATATATAATATAATGTAACAAAAATTAATCACAAAATTAAAAATAATAATATTTAATAATAATAATAAAATTAGCATAATTTATATTATCAAAATTTATATAATCATAATGAAAATAAATTGAAAAAATTAAAAATTCTTCATAAGTACAATTATTCAAAATTATATAATCTAACAAAAATTAATCTTAACATTACCATTCATAGTATATTACAATAATAAAAATTATATAATAATAATTAAACTTCATAAAAAATCAAAATTCATAATATTTAAGATTATTACAAATTATTTAATATCAATGAAAATTAATAAAAAAAATTGGAAAATCATAATATATAATAATTTTAATCAAAATAACATATATAATATAATCTAACAACAAGTAATGTATACATTACAATTCATAGTAAATTTTAATTATAAAAATAACAAAGTTTGTATAATAATAATAATTAAACTTCATAAAAAAAATTCATAATATGTAAGATTATTCAAAATTATTTAATCATAACGAAAATTAATTAAAAAAATGAAACTAATAATATGTAATCATAATAATCAAATTAAGATATTTAATATAATCTAACGAAAATTAATATAAAAATTAAAATTCATTATATATAATGATAAAAATAAAAATCACGAAATTTTTATAATAATCATAAAAATTAATTAAAAAAAATATAAATATTTATAAAATGTAAAATTATTCAAATTTATTTATTAATACCTAAAACTTGATATAGATATTAAAAATAATAACATATATTAATTTTAAAAAAAATCATAATTATATTATAATAATGAAAATTATTCAACAAATACAAATTCATTTAAGTAAAATAAATCAAAATTAACAAATTAGAACAAAAATTAAAAGAAAACATAAAATTCATAATATATATATATATATATATATATATATATATATATAATAATAATAATAATAAACTTCAATATAATTATACATGTTGAATTATTATTTTTACTTATACATAAACTTCAATATAATTATACTCATCATACTTTGGTGTTTTTCTCTACTGTACTACTAAATAATCTGAAAACTAACTCGATCAAAATTTCCATTACATCTCTACTAACCCAGCTATACTATTTGCATGACATTTAATCAATAAAAATATCATATAATTAGTTTTACATTTCTCAAACAAACATAAAATACATCTAAACTGCTTTAAATTTTTAATTAATCAACCACTACACAACTAAAGTCTTCTATTGGCAAAACTTACAACTTCTAAACTATTTTAACTCTAGCATTTTTTTCTAACCTACATAAGACTACCATCATTGCAGAAACAAAAAAAAAATATCAAAACATTTTATGAAGAAAATTTATTAAATGATTCTAATTTAACTACGTAAATAATCTTATACAATAAACAACATACCTTAAAAAAGCTCTGAACGATGAAATCTCCTTTGCTTCTTTCTCTCCGAACCTCTCCCCACGATCAGATCAAATGTGTGTATGTGTGTGAATTCATGTGCATGAGGGTGGTTTAAATAGAAGAAGTAGAATATTTTTTTTTTAAAAAAAATAAAGGCAAGGGCGTGCCCTGCGCCCCTGCCTTGCGCTGCAATTGCAGCATCTTTCTGATGCTGCAATTGCAGAAGTTTTTATTTTATTTTTTTAAAAAAAAAAATATATTTGAGAGCAAGGGGACGGAGGCCCCCCTTGCTCCAAATTACAGCTGCCTCAATAAGGCAGCTGTGTTTTGAGGCACCTATAAAGCTGTCTCAAGGGCAGCTATAAAGCTGTCTCAAGGGCAGCTATTAAAGTTGCCCTTGAGGCAGCTTTTTGCAGGGCACGTCAACTTTTATTTTTATTTTTATTTTTTTTAAAGAGGTGCCAGCAATGCTAGTGCCTCTTGTGCGGCGTGCCACGTGGGCACGCCACAAGAGGCGCCCCACGTGGCGGCACCTCTTGTGGCGTGCCACATACAAAGTGGCGCCACGCCAGGCGCCATCTGACGTGGCGCCTCCAAATGACCTATTTTGGCATATAGTTTGAACAGTTTGTTTTTTTGACAATTTTTTTAAATATTATTTTGGCATTTTTGCCCCATCCTCTCCTCTCTCTGTCGGCCGTCCTTTCTCCGATTCACCGAGTCACGACTTGAATTCTCTTACTTGGAGGGGAATCAGCAGCAGATATCCAGCTCTGGTAAGTATTTGCTTCTCGTCAGCAGATCTCCAACCTTCGATTTGTTTATGTTTAAGTTTCTTCTGGTTATTTCTTTCTGTATGTCGATGCGCGCATCTTAAAATTTCAGTTTGCTTATTGATAAGTTATTTTCTTCTTTTTTTGAAATTCCAGAAATTATTTTGAACGGTCGCTTACGGTTCTCAAATTGATTGTGCATGCATCAATATAAGTAGGACTGTTGTTTGCACTAAACAATCTTCATAGCTTGGTGGTTCATATCATTTCTGCGGCTAAGCTAAAATGTCATATGCAACAGCTTATGTGAATTTTTTCAGTGATATTCATGAGCCTGGACTAATGCTCCAATGATGATATGTTCTGAACTTCCAATTTTATCGTCCCAATTTCTGAAACTTCTTACTCTGTGTGGAGGTGAAGGGACAACTGAGGAGCTTTTGCCAGAATTCTTATTCTTTATTTATTCATCTGCATATGTTTAAGAATCTCTTTTTCACTTTTCCCCCTCCTCGGGCTGAAAAGAAACATATTTCATCTGTTTAATTTGTAGAATACTTTTTTTTTTGTACATCATCTAGTTTCTAAGATTGGGTGTGTACTTGTTACCACAACTCCTGTACTTTAAAAGAACTATTGTTCTTTGTAGAACAGGATCACTTTTGATTGATGCTAGGGAGCTGAGGAATGGAAGAATTCCAGTGAGGGTTGCTCCTGCACTTCTATAAAGTCCACAAACTCAACCAATTTTCAGTCTTATCTATATCAATCCCCAATGATTAATTCTAGGAAAATGAAAAAGATGAGCCCAAAAATATCCAAAATTGAATCTGACCATCCCCACAATTTTTACCACTTCATATCAGCCTCCTTTTACCACTCTATAAGAACCTCAATTAAGTGTTTGATCGCCTGGTCAACTTCAAAGTAATTTTCTTGGTTCACCATTGGAGCTATGCAAAGTAATTTTCACGGAAGACATGAGATATTATCTCCATAGCAACGATATTCGCAACCCTTGATGCAAATGCAGATCCTCAAACCACTATACTTGCGAACCAGAATATAAGTCACACTAAATCCAATTTTCTCTATAGAAACACAAAGCCATGAGTTTTCTGCAATTCGCAGAAACCATGAACGCCTCGGAGCTTCAAGTGTGGGACAATGCTGCCTTCCATAGCGACGAAGTACCCATGAAAGCTTCGTGGTCGTCGAGTCTTGATCCTATGTTTGAGAACCCTTCGGAATCACTAGATTCTGAACGCTGAAAGGAAAATTTGATCCCTGCAACGGTGAATTCCTCTATTTTTTTTTTTTTTTCAAATCATCGGTCGCTATTAAGCCCCTTCATTCCAACGGTGTTCTAAAAAATTCATTGAGAAAACTCTCGAAGGTTTTGGCCAAGAAAAAGACGTGTGAGCTTCTCTTGGAAGATTAATGGAGAGCAAAGAACCACGAATGATCTTGCAGCGGAGTTGAGTTGGGAATGATTGTCCAAGTGTCCTCGACAATACTACAAGGCATCGCGTCAACTGCGACTAGAGCGAAGAGCGATCTTGTAGTGGGGGCAATCTTGAGATATCAACTGAAATGGCAGACATAGATTTCGACGACGCTTAAGGACAGACGCAATGACAGTTTGATCGAGGAATCAAGAGACTTAAAGATTTGAATCAAGAACGATGTCTTCGGTGCTGGATTCTTTGCTGGCCTTCAAGACGGATTTTGGTAGCAATATGGTCAAGAATCTTCGAAACGATTCCCAAGATGTTCACTCACACTGCACGGCAACGTGAACGGACCATAGCCGAAAAACAAGAAGTCAAGGGCTTCGTGAGGTAGCAGATCAAGAAAGCTTCAGAACGATGTCGTCCAATGAAGAAAACAACTGGGCTGCATTTGGAAAACAAGAACCACTGGACTTCAATATTTTTGGCCTAAAAGATGACCTGCTTCGTGATATTGTTAATAAATCCAGAATTTGGGACAAATAAACCCAGGCTTCTATGTGTGTTTGGGCTAATGATAAGAAAAATGACTTATTTATAATTTACATTTTGGGTAAAAGTAAAATTATGTAATATGATTTTATGTTTAGATTGAGGTAATATAAATAACTTTTGTGAAATTGAAATTTATTTAAAATAAAAATAATATAAGTAATTTTTGAGATAATTATAAAAAAATAAAATAAAATCAAAATTACAAAAATAATTAATTTATTATTGAGAAAATTCAGGATCGATATTTTTCTATTGTATAAGATTTTAGTAAAAACCATAAATTAAGATATTACCGTTTAATTACAAACCATAAATCTAAGATTTTGATAATAATAATAAAACATAAACCTAAGATGTCAACAAATCTAGTAATCCTGAAAAAAAAAAAAAAAAAAAAATCTAGTAATCTACGATATTTTTATCCCTCTCTCCCTCTCACTCTTCCCTCTTCCGATCGCTTGTTCGTTGCCGGAGGGATCGACGTTTATCTGTTTAAAGGAACAGAAATCAACAGCCCCAATCGGTGTTGATGGAAAGCTTCAACGACGCGAGAACTCGCAATTAAAGCGTCGCCGACCTTCTTACTCTCAAGAAACAGAAATCAACAGCCCCAAACTGGTCGATAAATAGGAATGAACAGTAGAACAAATCCACAGGGGTAGGGCAGATCAGTCGAGCAAATCGTCGACCAACAGTTCGTGATTTCATGCCAAGCAAGGAATTTGTATATATTAGTGTTTGCCGATCACAAGTATTTATCAGAATTAGTTCGGGTATGCATGCTCTGTCTGCCATATATTTCACTATTTAATTGCTTTCTATTGAATTTAAAATTTTTTCTTAGTAAATCAGATCGGTGCGTATATGGATGAGTTCTGGGCCATCGACGTTTTAATTTTCTTCTTCTTCCTTGTAATAAAGTAATTTTAGCTGGTTCCCTCATTAATATAGGACCAATTTAGGAGTAAGATCAGCTCCCAGTTCCTATCTTAACAAGGGAGGGCGCAATTTACAATATATCAAAATGAGTTAATTTGGATGGTAAAATTGAATTAGAAAACGCCTCAAGTCAAACCCAAACCCAGCCTATTTAATATTTGATCTGAGTTGAAATTTTGTGTCACTTATGTATGAAGCATATTGACCAGGTCTAGCTTGGGATTCATTTGGAGAGGCCAGATCTTGAGGCTTCAAGCTTAAGATGTGCTCAAGCATGTACAGGTTAGACTACACAGACCTTCTATGCCATGATAAGTCTAATTATTTCAAGTAACAAATTATAATATAAATTTATTATTTTATTTGATATAATAATTAATGATTAATTATTTCATAGCAGCATTTTCTTAGCGAGGCAAATATTAACCGAAAGCTTTTAGTAATATTGTTTTACTAGAAGAAACTAGCAAGGTGAATTCAAGGAGGCAACTAGCTTCGAAGAAAAAAAAAACGAGACAAAAAAAGTGAGACTAGGCTTTGATCCGATTCTTCCTCCTGTCCACTGCCACTATGCCTTCTAGTGTGTGTGTTTTTAAGGTACTGATTAGTATTAAAAAGACATTAAAAAGATACTTCAGAGTATTAAACGGTGTAGAAAAAATGCTTCATGATCTTAAAAAATTATTTTAGAATCATGAAAAAATATCTTGAAGTATATATTTCGTACCCGTTATTATCTTAAAATATTTTTTCCATATCCTAAAATAAATTTTCAAGATCATGAAATATTTTTTTAGTACTACTCAATATCCTGAAGTATCCGTTTAGCACCAGTAAATAACTCGAAATATTTTTTAAGATCCTAAAATAATTTTTTAAAATCATGAAGTATTTTTTTAGTACTATTCAGCACTCTGAAGTACTCTCTCTGGTCCTAATTATAAGACAACATTTGGGGATTGGTTTTGGTCCTAATTATAGGACAACTTTTTAGTTTTTACCAATTTCTTCCTAAAATACCCTTATTTTATTATCTCAAAATGTGTTTGGTTTTTAGTAAGTATATATGTATATAGGTTGCAACACACACACATGTGTATGTCTATAAACATATATATGTATATGTGTGTGTGTCTATATATATGTGTTTGTGTGTGTAGTTATATATGTCAGACTTCTTTCGCACACACACTGTGTGTGTGTCTATATATATGTGTTTGTGTATATATATATATGTATGTGTACATGTGCATGTGTAGTTATATATGTCAGACTTCTTTGACACACACACATACATGTGTGTTGTGTGTGAGTGTGTGTAGTTATATATGTCAGACTTCTTTTACACACACACATATGTGTGTGTGTTTGTGTGTGTGTAGTTACATGTGTGTGTTGTCTATAAACATATATATGTATGTATATATGTTTGTCTATATATATGTGTTTGTGTATATATATATGTATGTGTACATATATATGTGTATTTGTGTGTGTCAATATATATATCTTTGTGTAGATACATGGTTGTTTTGTGTGTGCACGCGCGCATGATAGATGCACACACACACACATGTATATTTAGCAAGGCCATTATTTCAATTAGAAATCATGTGAAAAGAAAAATTGGTTGGAGAGATATGTGGTAAAATTGTTGATTAACTTTTACTTATGTCATTTTAAATGTATATAAGAACATTTTGGGAAAATGAGTAAAATTAACTAATTTAACTCCTCTCCTTAATTTTTCCAAAATCGGTTAAATATGTCTTATAATTAAAACCGGAGGGATAATCTTTTTTTAGTATTAATCAGTACCTTAATATATATATATATATAGGCACAGCTGCCCTCCTTCGTTTTGTTTTGGCGTAAAAGAGGGTAGCGGACAGAAGGAAGAATCGAACCAGATCCAAAAAAGTGGGCTTATTATCTAAAGTACATGAATCACTTTTAAGAAAACAAAATAATATTAATAACACCACTAACCCCTCGTCCTTGGGTTCAACTGGCGTGGGGGTCGGTCTTCCTCACCTTTAGGGAGGGGGTTCGATCCCTACGTTGGTCAAGGCGCTGGGGGAGGCATCCTAGGGATCTAGGAAGCAGTGGTAACGTTGGTAGAGGTGGAGACATATGTACTCTTTGGCCAGTATCCCCTGTGGACTGGGCTCTAAGCGCCCTGCCTTTGGACTGTGGGTGAGTCCGACCCATTTTCTAAAATTTTTAATAGCAAAAAAAAAAAATAACACCACTAGTTAAGATTTTTGGTTTTTAATGAATAAAAGGGAAATGAACAAATTTTGGTAAGATAAAATATGCACAAGGTGATAATTCAAGGAGTCTCCTCATAAAGCATGCATGATTAGGTAAGATCATTATGTGGTAACATTTCTTGAACCGTTTTTCCATGCTTCAAAGTTTCAATGGATGATCATAGCAGGCATTGTCCTTTTACAAGATAAATAATTTTTGGAAGTTAAAAATATTTTTACCATTTACAAGATAAATAAAAGGATTCAAAAGAACATATGGAATTAAAAAAAATTAAAAATATTTTTACTATTGACAAAACAAATATAGAAATTCATGAGACAAAAATGTGTATTTACAAGATAAATAAAGTAAGAGCATCGTTATCTTTTCACCAATAAAAATCAATTCCATTTTGACCATGGAGTGCAAGAAGCTTCAGAAAGCTTCAAAAATCAATTCCTGTTGTGCAACTTCTGACTCAAAAAGCAATGTCCATAGGTGGAATATCGCTTGCTGACATGCATGAAATGCTGAACGACGGATTGAAGCTTTCAACCTTTGATCAGCTTCCCACAGTTGGAATTTAATATTTTATAATAAATTTAAACTATTAAAAGGTAACCGGTAAATTTTAGAATTGCCAAAAATAAAAAGTAAAAAAATATAAAACATTTTAATAAAAGTCTACATAGTTAAAGTATTTAGATATAATTTTTATAGTTTAAATTTATTTATCTGTATTTTTGTATTTAATATTATAGTAATATTGTTATAAAATGTTAAATCCCAACTATTAAAGTGGTTGGGAAAGTAAATGGAGGGAAAGTTCAATGGAGAACACCCTTCCCTTCTTTTATTAAAAGAACTCACTTTCGTATTAATTAAATTCTGACATTGGCTCTTGAGAGTTAAGATTATAAGGTTATTCTATATATGATAAATCCCTCCCTGGGCCAGAGGAGTTTATTTATAAAGTTTTATCTACCATCTTTTTTTTTTTTTGGGTTTGCTTCTGTGTAATATCATAATTTTTTAAATGAGATGGATAAAAAAAAAGGGGAAAATCTATATAGGGGCCCAAGTAATAGAAAAAATTTCAAAAAATGCCCCGAGATTCTGAAAATACCAGAAAAGGCCCTAAGGGCCTTTTCTGATATAAATTCATTAAAACATTAACGACTATATCAGCCCCACTAATAATTAAAATTTTAATGAATTTATACCAGATTCTGGTATTTTCATAGTCTTGGAGTCTTTTTTGAATTTTTTATTACTTGGGCCCTTATATAGATTTTTCCTAAAAAAATATGAAGATCATACTGAAGTTAAAATGAAGAAAAAAAAAATAGAGAATTAGAAAGGAAGGGATTGCAAGAACTTTTCTCTTTTGCTTCATTCGGCTCCCTTCTCTCCTCTTGTTTTTCACTACACGTTGTAGCTTCTTTCTTATGCAGTTTGAAATTTGAAATAAAAACTGCAACGGAGAGCATAGGAGAATGAGAAGGAGTAACTGGCTTCCTTGTTGTGCACTCTTCTGTATTGACTCTTTCATGTTAAATCCTTGCATCTATTAATGCCTTTGGAATGCTAAGTAGACAGAAATTTGGAATAAGTTTTCTTACTGCTTCAACCTTTCATATTTAAGATTTTCAACTAATAATTTTCTAAAAATATAAAAAGTAAACCAAATTTAAAAATAGTAGTTAAGAGATTATTATTATTATTACAGATTCTGTGCATATTAAAATAATTTTATAAAAATATAAAATGTAAACCAAATTGAATTTGGCCGGTCTTTATTTCAATGCTCATCAAAGATGTTAAGTAGTGAAATTGAATCCTATAAACTTTTTAAGTTGAAATATTTAGGTAGAATTAAAATGATGTCTCAAATAAAGAATGTAATCACCAAGTCAATGACAAGTGGGCAACATAACATGATCATCTTGTCATTTCCTTTATTAAACTTGTTATTACATACATTTAATGTGAGAACGAAATCCCTTTTGACATGTTAAAAAAGGAAAATGAAACTCTACAAATAGTTTTAGATGCGTCTTGGTCTCGGTATTAAAGCGTAATTCATGTTGATGGTTTTGTTTAGCTATATGCAAGAAGGATTTATGTTCATAATAACTTAATTCTCAAGTTATGATCTGCATACTTATGTTTCTCATATTGATTTTATTGTAATATGGCTAATGGGATATGAGGCATCTTATTTGTGGTTGATATGAGCATATATATTTGGGAAAATTCCTTGAAAGTCCCAAGAGATTAAAAAGATATTAAGAAAGTCTCATAGAAAATTCTAATATCACAGAAGTCTCAAAGAATTGTTAAAATTTGAGTTGTTAATAGGATTTTTATGACATTAAAATTTTCTATGGGACTTTTTTTTATACTTTTTTGGTCCTTTAAGATCTTAAAGGAATTTTCCCTGTATTTTTCTACATGAATGTCAAAGTTGGCTTCTTTGGCATTACTACTAGACAATGGTTGAAAATGTACAATAACTATATATTTTATAATGGGATTAATGTTTCTTATGTTGTAAGAAAAAAATTATCTCATGTCACACACATGAAATGGTAGGATCTACATATACATATATTAATTCAATATATGTATATGTAGGTTCCACCATTTCATGTGTGTAGGAAATTTAGTTTTCTTATGCAACATAAGAAAACTAAAATCTATTTATAATTAATTAAGTATAGATTTTTAAATATATTTGACTAAATTTCTTAATATTTTATATTTATTTATTATCTTTTATATATTTTTCTATTTTTAATTAATCATAGGATAAAATAATATTTTGATATAAAATCTACTTATATCTTAACTTATTTTACCGGAGATATTATAATATTTAAGTGATAGTAAAATATCAATATTATATGATAATTGATAAAAGAAGATTTATTGTGATAGATAATGTGATTGAGAGCATTAGGCAATATATACCTATAATTACATCCTCTGTATTTCTGTATTGGTGTTCAATTCTTTGAAAAACAAAAAAACCGTAACCTTCGTAGTTCAACCTAACCTTCGGCCGCTCCTCTCACCTTCCGACACCGTCCTCTCCTCTGCTCTCTCTGTCCTCTCTTAGTCGTCCGTCGGACCGTCACAAATCTCCTCTCTCTTCGAGATTCACCGTCCTTTCCTCTCTCTGTCGGCCGTCCTTTCTCCGACTCACCGAGTCACGACTTGAATTCTCTTACGAATCAGCAGCAGATCTCCAGCTCTGGTAAGTATTTGCTTCTCGTCAGCAGATCTCCATCCTTTGATTAAGTTTCTTCTGATTATTTCTTCCTGTATGTTGATGCGCGCATCTTAAAATTTCAGTTTGCTTATTGATAAGTTATTTTCTTCTTTTTTTTTTTGAAATTCCAGAAATTATTTTGAACGTTCGCTTACGGTTCTCAAATTGATTGTGCACGCATCAATATAAGTAGGACTGTTGTTTACACTAAACAATCTTCATAGCTTGGTAGTTCATATCATTTCTGCGGCTAAGCTAAAATGTCATATGCAACAACTTATGTGGATTTTTTCAGTTATATTCATGAGCCTGGACTAATGCTCCAATGATGATATGTTCTGAACTTCCAATTATATCGTTCCAATTTCTGAAACTTCTTACTCTGTGTGGAGGTGAAGGGACAACTGAGGAGCTTTTGCCAGAATTCTTATTGTTTATTTATTCATCTGCATTTGTTTAAGAATCTCTTTTTTACTTTCCCCCCTCCTCGGGCTGAAAAGAAACATATAGATGAAGGGGATCTGTTTAATTCGTAGTATACTTTTTTTTTTGTACATCATCTAGTTTCTAAGATTGGGTGTGTATTTGTTACCACAATTCCTGTACTTTGGAAGAACTATTGTTCTTTGCAGAACAGGATCACTTCTGATTGATGGTAGGGAGAGGGACTCAAGTGCTATCATCAATAGTCATGTCCATGCTTGAGAACTTAATCCATTGTTGTGTTGTGATGTTGAGATGATACCATTAACTAATTCAACTAGTGTGGTCAAATTTTGTGCTTTACCAGATTTTGGCTTCCTCCTCGAGCAACTTCCTCCTCTTGTCCTCTGCAGTATCCACTTAGTGTTTCCTTCTGGTGTCATTTGCCACAGAAAACAGCTCTATCTGCAGTAAGTCTTCTATCTCATCCTTGAGGCCTCTGCAATATTCTCTGTCTTGGCTGACACCAATACACCACAATGTTATTATCTGCGACATGATTTTCTCTTGATGCGCTAATTGTTTGGATTGTTTACAAAATCTTTGTTTTCCTACATTCACCAATACCTTGACAAGGGAGACTATTAAATAACTTTATTAGTCAAACTGGATATTACAGGACTTGTAGTTTCTGAAGTTAATTTTTCCATTTAGCCTGTGTTGAACTGACTGCCAAAGTCATTTGCTATTCCTCTTATGGTCAATAGGCTTCCTTTCTACTTCTTCCTTGAGGCAATGGTTTGCTTATAATTGTGTTGCAATACTTTTTTTTGTAAGTTTAGAATTCATTTCAAGTTGCTTCTTCGCTAGGGTGATTTTCAATTTTCTTGGCTTTAATGCTAAAGTCATAGTACTGATGATTGTTCCCATGTCCAGATTTCTAACTATGTACAATCTTTCATTCAAATGTTTTATGTAACTATCCCAACTTTTATCATACAATTAGGGCTTATTTTTAGGTCTTACAATGATTAACTATCTCGTTAAGGTCTTAACTAACTAATGATTTTATATATCTCCACCATATTTCATGTAATATCCAAACTTCTATTTGTATATACTAGTATTTGCCGATCACTAGTATTTATTAGAGTTAGTTCGGGGATGCATGCTTCGTCTGCCATATATTTCACTATTTAATTTCTTTCTATTGAATTTAAAAAATTCTCTTAATAAATCAGATCGGTGCGTATATGGATGAGTTTTGGTCCATCGATGTTTTAATTTTCTTCTTCTTCCTTGTAATAAAGGAGAAAAATTAGCTTGTTCCCTCATTAATATAGGACCACTTTAGGAGTAAGATCAACTCCCTAAATAGGTCCTATATTAGCAAGGGAGGGGGCAATTTACAATATATCAAAATGAGTTAATTTGGATGGTAAAATTGAATTAGAAAACACCTCAAGTCTGACCAGCCTATTTAATATTTGAACAAGTTTTCTATCCTGAGTTGAAATTTTGTGTCACTTATGTAATGAAGCATATTGACCAGGTCTAGCTTGTGATTCGTTTGGAGAGGCTGGATCTTGAGGCTTCAAGATTAAGATTTGCTCAAGCATATACAGGTTAGACTACACAGACCGTCTATGCCATGATAAGTCTAATTATTTCAAGTAACAAATTATAATATAAATTTATTATTTTATTTGATATAATAATTATGATTAATTATTTCATACCAGCATTTTCTTAGCGAAGCAAATATTAATCGAAAGCTTTTAGTAATATTGTTTTACTAGAAGAAACTAGCAAGGTGAATTCAAGGAGGCAACTTGCTTCAAAGAAAAAACAAGACAAAAAAAGTGTGCTTATTGTCTGAAGTGCATGAATCACTTTTAAGAAAACAAAATAGTAATAACACCTACTGGTTAAGATTTTTGTTTTTTAATGAATAAAAGGGAAACAAACAAATTTTTGGTAAGATAAAACATGCACAAGATGATAATTCAAGGAGTCTCCTCATAAAGCATGCGTGATTAGGTAAGATCATTATGTGGTAACATTTCTTGAACTGTTTTTCCAGGATTCAAAGTTTCAATGGCTGATCATAGCCGTTATTGTTGTTCCCAACCTGTTGTGCAACTTTTCACTCAAAAAGCAATGTCCATAGGTGGAATATCACTTGCTGACATGCATAAAATGCTGAACGACGGATTAGAGCGGCTACTTACAATTCAAAGGGACAAAGACAAGGAAGTTTCGGTCCATATTACACAAAAAGATCCGTCTGAGGTTTACAAACTTTGGAAGGAGCGTGTTTCAAATATTGAGAAAGAGGTGGCTTCCTTGTATAAGCAATATGATGAAGTAGTGAGACATAAATTGCAATTTTATAGAAGACGACATATTGCAAAGGAGATCAAAAGGGCACTGAGTAGTGTGATCAAACTTCTTCAAGAATGTCCACGGGAGATTCTAGTTGATAAGCTGCCAAAGCGGGTCGTAAAGGAGATTGGTGTTCCATCAATTGAGAAGTATCGGACTCTTCAGAAAGCCTTTCAAGACATCCAAGCTCTACTACAAAGTGATGGAGTAAAATGCGTGTCACTTCATGGACAAAAAGGGGTAGGTAAAACAACAATAATGCAACACTTAAATAACCACTTCCTTGATAGAACTGACTTTGATATGGTGATTTTCATCAAAGTGGCGTCTGATGAGCAGACTGAAGACCTTCTCATTCTGCAGAAAATTGCAAAGCGAATAAATGTGGATGGAGAAGGTAATGAACTTGAAGTTTCTGGAAGAATTCAGAGGGTGCTCAAGGACAAAAGATATTTGCTGATTTTAGATGGCGCAAGGAAGACAATTGATGGGATTTGGAAGAATCTGGATATTTCAGTAGATGCAAAAGATTGTAAGGTGGTAATAGCCACTCATTATCCTCTTGCTTGGAAGTCGGCTTGTGTTCAAAGGGATGTCGAACTCAACAAGTTATCCCCTGATGAAGCATGGCAGATGTTTCAAGACATTGTTGGTGACAATCTTTTACCAGACATACCAAACGCTCAATTGGTATGTGAGAGGTTCTGTTGTTGTCTTCCCCTCCTTATAGATCCTATTGCAAGATCTTTTAAAAATGAGGCTCCCAATGATTGGCGGGCGCCTTTTCCTCAGTATGAAGTTGATGGTTTAAAAGAGATATTCTCTAAGTTGAAAATATGTTATGAACAGTTGGGTGATGAAGGTAAACAAAAATGCTTTCTTTATGCTTCACTATATCCTGCAAACAGCAACATATGCACGGATCATTTAGTGGAGTATTGTATAGTTCAGGGCTTTCTTGGTGATGTTGATCCAGATACTAATGAAATGTGCAACAGAGCTAAAGATGTAATAAGGCACCTTGTTAATATCGCATTCTTGGAAGCAGAGGAACAAATGAGGTATGTTAAAATGAATGATTTCTATAGGCAATTTGCCTTATATATCTCATCCAAAGATCCAAATTCACCTTTAGTAATTACTACCATATAATTTCAACCCTTCACAATTTAGAAGAATTGAACCTTACTGTTGGAAGGCAATTCCAATAGCAATGGAGTAATGATGTTAAAGATTATATTGAACAAATTGCTGCCCAAAGAAGTTTATCTGGAACATGGAGAACCAACTCTAGGAGGAAGAAACGATAATTATTTCCGATTTTGTGCGCCACACTCATCTGTAGCCCATCTCTTCACTCATTACTATGTATTTGATCAACGTTCATAATTAAACTACTCTTTTCTTTATTTGTTTTATAGCAATTTCCATACTACTTCTATTAATCTCTACGTTATCGGTACCGTCTCTATAGAAAAATTCCTGCTTGCAAATTATTGCACTGAGTACATCATTTTTAAGTAGTTGTAGAAGTCGTCGTGGTCGTCATGACTCATGATCATGCCTACGAATACATCTGAAATTTGATCTGCATATTCATCACATGAAGCATAATCCAGAAGAGGCCTATAAATAGTTTACCTTAAAAAGGATTCATATATATATCTGTGACGTTAATCATGATTCATGGATAACTGACATCAGCAGTACCTTGGAAATTCGGATTTCTTTCTGGCCATATTTTCTCTATGTGCGCCTATCTTCAGCAGACTCAGATATCCTTGTCCATGTTTAAATGCTTTCAGCCCTTAAGTTTTCATAAAATATTTCCTATACATAGTAAATTAAGATGATGACAGGGGAGAAACGTCATCCAAAAAAATTTGTAAAAAAAAAGTTATTTTTATATTTTTTTTTAAAAAAAAAACTTAACACATTTTTTGGAATAGTGTTGTTACTAGTTAAGGGCACAAGGCTACTCGATTTGGGCTGGGGTTGTCAGCTACGCCTCCCAGCTATGCCCCCAGCTGTGCCTTACTTTTAGGGCACTTCTTAAATTTTTTGTGTCCTTTTTTTAATATTAGATTCTACTTAAAACGATTAACATTTTAATATCTTATGAATAAAAAATGAGTTGTTTTCAATTTTTTATGATTTTTTAAAGATACAATGCTCTGAGTTGAAAAGAAAACACTATCATTTTGAATTATCTTTGAAGAATCACAAAAAAAAAAAAATGAAAACAATACCGCTTTTTTACCAATAAAATATCAAAATGTCACACATTTTATTTAAAATCTAATAATAATAATAATAAATTTGAAAAGTATCCCAAAAATAAGGCACAGCTGAGGACGCAGCAGCTACGAGGGAACCACTTTCCCTACCCATCCTTTGGATGGGCAGGAAGAGCCCATCTGTCCAGATTAGATTTAGGCCCTCTAGATCTAATCTGGAAGATCCAGATTTAAATTTTTTTAAATAAAAAATTTATTTTTTTGAAAAAATATTAGTTAAAAGATTATTTTTATTTTAGATTCTCTACCTATTAAAATATTTTTTTAAAAAAAAAATAAAATCTAGACCGTCTAGATTAGATTTGGACGGCCCAAATCTAATTTGGGCTGATGGGCTCTCCCTGCCCACCAAAGGATAAGCAAAGAAAGTGGTTCCAGCTAAGAGGGGCAGCTAACACCCCCAGCCGCCCAGCTCATTTCATTATATAGGAGTCTTCTTACTTGTCTTCATCACTATTTTCAAAGAATGGCATGATACATTATGGATCATTTCTCACGTAAATTATGTTAGGTTTAGTATGACTATTAGCATTAAGTAATGTTTGGTTGGATTAATTTTGGCCCCACAAAAATATATGGATTTGGAGACCAATCTAATAGGTAAAGCATAGAATTTTCGGTAAAGACAAATAATAAAGATTAATTTCCAAATATATTTTAATTTTTAATTCAACTACAGCCTTGGCATTTTTCTTTTGGTATGAACGTCGGCTGGGGTAATGACAAACAATTAATTAATACTCCTAAAGCATAAGTTGGACTACTACGTATTAAGAAACTACAATAAAGCTGGTGGTACGAAATTCATCACATTTAATATATCTTCAAATTCAGAAACCACAGTGAAATTTGATCATCCTCTAATTGTAAGGTTTTAAGAGGCTCTGTTTTGCGGAGATATTTTTTTTTGAACGATTGTTTTGCGGAGATATGCGCCATGCTTTTTGCTGAATTCATTCCCAAACCTTTCACACAAATTGAAGCGTGACAGGTCTCTGGTTCCTAAAATCAACTTTCAGCTTTTGCAGTTGCAACTATGAACCCTGTCCTGATCTGCCATGTATATTTCTATCTTCCTCTGCCTTCTTGGCGGTGAAGAAGCTAATGAAACGAGATGGTGAACCAAGACCTCTTCAGTTATAAGTTGCTGACTTGCAGCTGGTTTTAACATCGCAAATCTGTGAACTCTTTCCTCTTTTCAACGACTTTTCTATGAGATATTTTGCATTTCTATTTCATGATCGTACGGTCCTCAATTCACATCCATCTTTCATTCAAAACAAATGGAAAGATGATACATCCAAGAGAGTATCCAAACAGTTTTGCAACGCTCACAAAAGTTTGGTTTTTCAAACTAGTATCATAACAAATGTCACCATAGTGAGAATTTAAAAATATATATAGATGACAATATAATATGCTCGACAGTCGGCGTCGTCAAGAAGGGAGTCGTCAAATTGGTCAGATGTTGAACTTTAAATTCCTGGTTGACAAGACAAAAGCCAGTTCAATTTGTTTCGAAGTTTCATTGGCTGAAGGTTCAATCCGACCTCCCATAGAAGAATTTGACTCAAGTTTTTGTATAATAATCTTATAAATAAACCGAGGTACGTGGAACATACACAACCATTTCTGGCCATATTTCCTCCAACCATATTGTTCTCTCCATGTTGAAATGGCTCTTCTTTTATTTAAGAATTGGTATTAGAAAAATAAAGTACCATTTTTGTTATAAGCTTACAAGCCGAGATTAACAAAATACAAACAATTACACCCACACACCTCCTACGAGAATGCTTTTATGTCCTTGAGGACGTCATCACTGGAAGGTCGTATTGGCTCGTCTTCTATTCCCCGTGTTGTGATGGCATTTCACAATGACATTGAATTAATTAAAGTAATTTCCATGTCATTAATATAAACTCAGCATAATTAAGGAAGTAAATGAAGTAATGGCACACATACTAGCAATAAGAACCTGTATAGTTAATTCAAATATTGATAGATTTACCTGAACTGACCAAATCAAGTCTTCCCGTCAACATGATTATTCACGGAGGAATTTGTTGCACAAGAAGAATGTAGTGGCTCACTCATTATCCCCCCTACTGCAGTAGCATTTCACAAAGATAGTGAATTAAAGTAGTTGTCATGTGGATAGTTGATAATTCACCATATTTATGGAAGTAAAAATGCGATTATGACACACATATACATGTACACTAGCCATAACAACCTATAATATTAAAATCAAATATTGTTAAACTTAACTGCATTGTAGTTCATGGTGGGATCTGTTATTATGGGGCATGTATGCACGTGTTTTTCCTTGTAACAGATTTCAATCTTTCTTGGGTCTTCTTCACATTGTTGCACTCTTTTCTTAACCGGGCAGCCTACATAGGCGCATTTGTAATAGCTTATGTGCATTGACACCACACAGTATTAGCTAGATGATGCATAAATATGACTAACTTTTAGTTTGTGAGGAGGGATAAACTTATCTAGAATACAAAACTGAGATTTTTTGAGTTTTTGAAAGGGCCGATAGTATAATGACATGTGGATTTTCATGGCCACTAATAATATGACTCGTCTTTTATTTGTAATGGAGGATAAGCTTATCCTTGTGAAATTGAGATATTTTGAGTTTTCAAAAGGGCTATTAGCATAATGACACATAAATTTTAGTGGCAACTAATAATATGACTAACCTTTTGTTTATGGGAAGGGATAAACTTATTCAAAGTGTGAAACCAAGATTGTTGAGTTTTTGAAAAGGCCGAAGCATAATGACACGTGGATTTTAGTGGCCACTAATAAAATGGCTAGCTTTTTGTCTATGAGGAGGGACAAGCTTATCTAGAATATGAACCAAGATTGTTGAGTTTTCAAAAGGGCCGATAGAATAATGACATGTGGATTTTTGTGGCCACTAATAGTATGACTAGCCTTTTGTTTTTGAGGAGGGATATGCTTGTCGAGAGTGTGAAACTATGGTTTTTTAGTTTTCGAAAGGGCCGATAGCATAATGACACATGGATTATAGTGGCCACTAATAATATGACTAGGTTTTTGTTTGTTTACTCATTTGCTTTTCACTATACTTAAAGATTTTTTTTTTTTTTAATTGTGTGAGATTTTCTGTGATATAATCCATTACAAACACTCTAATATTATTGCCTTTGGTGCATTGTCCCAAAATAATCATATGTTTGCATTGACTTGTTTTTATGCACTAGGTACCAATTTGGCCTCCTTTCCATTTTTTTTTAAAACAGAGATATGTGCAAATTATCATGAATTATTTCCAAAATGTCTTACTCTTTATGGATCCTAAGTCCCAAACATATTATTAAAACTCAACTCAAGTGAATTGGTTATACGAGTTTTTTTTTTCCTTTTTACATACTAATAATAATATGACTAGCTTTTTGTTTCTTCACTTATTTGCTTTTCACTATACTTTAGATTTGTGTGTGTGTGATTTTTTTGTGATACAACCCATTGCCAACATTCCATTATCGCTCTTCATGCATTGTCCGGGTGACAAAGTAATCATCTATCCATGTTAATATGATAAGAAGATATCAAAAAAAAAAAAAGAAAAAAAGAAAAGCACCGAGTACCAACTTGGCCTCCTTTTCAAAATGGCTTACTCTTATGGATCTTAAGTCACAAACATGTTATTAAAACTCAACTCAAGTCAATCAGTTAGACTAGTTAACCAATAAACTAATTTCCTAGCAAGTCTAGTTAAAAGTTTTGGATGAATAGGGGAGATTGGATTTGACCCTAGTTCAATCATAGTTGAAATATGAACTATTGAACCACTGCCACTTCTACCTTATCCTGACCAGTTCGATTTTCACTACTTGCTCCAAACAAATCCGTAAGTGGGTGGTTGTTTGTATGACTTCCTTATTTCCAACGTTGACCCAAAATTGATGCTTGTTTCTTTTATTGATCTACTCGAGCTTATGAATTGTGATCACTCAGAAGCACCCTATCCATCTCAAACAGGTGGATTTCATGATTTCATCTTTTCATCTCAGCCCTAAACCAGGAATAATTTACTTTGTTGGGCCATATTTTCTTTTCCTGATAAGATTTTAATTAAAACATTTCCTAGATTTTCTTCGTTGGCCCTCTGCTGTTTTTCCGTTTGAAATTGATTTATGAGCTTGATTTCTTCTGAGATGAACAACTCAGAAACCCCCCAGCTCAAAATCTTATTCTCCATCCGCTGGAAATATGATCACAAGAATACTTGTATTGAAATTGTTTTCTTTGTCTTACATATTCCAATATGATTCATTTCCTTCTTGTTGGAAATAATATATAAATAGAGAGGGAGTTAGGTGCGTACTGGATCGGATTGGTTTCACGTAACCGGAGCTCACACAATAATCAGACTACTAGAGTCTAATCAAGATGTGCACAACAGTGCACTGGATCGTAATAGAGAAAGATGGGAGACAAGAAGAGAGATTGCAAATTGTTTCTATTGCAATGGTGACGAAACAATGCAAGTGGTAGCCTCTATTTACTCTCCAGCTTGCCCCCTAAGCCATGATAAATGGCATTGAATGCCTGATTGATTCTATCAATCATTAGGTTCCTGAACATCAGTTAGTGTTGATTTGCATTGATAAATCACTCATAATTGTAATTTGTCTTCTCAATCAGCAATAGTTGTTTTCCCATTTGATTTGGGCTTTTCCTTTCCCAATCAAGGCCCATCAAAGGCAGACTTAGACTCAAAGTATTACACTTCTAATACTTGTCGATAGTAGTTATGGAACTCACGTATTGATTCTATTTTCTGAAAGAAACAGAGTCTGCTGTTGGAGAGCTAGGAAGAGAGCTGGTCAAGCAAGTTGAGTTGCAGGTTTCTGGAGATACAAAAGTCAGGCTTTTGCTGATTTGGAAGAGAAATATGAAGAAGAAAAGCAGTTGCTATGTGCCCTTAGAACAAGTTCTCTATTACCAAGGCGAGTAGAGTCCTTACCACTATTATAGAGAGTCAAACCCCAATATTATTGCCCTGTGGCTCTTAGCAGGATACTTTGGAAGGGTAAAAAGTCATATATCTAAGGAAAATTTTAAATACAAGGCACGAGATCAACGTTGTTCGAATAAATCCTTTGGAGGATGTGAGCATGATTTGCTCAAAGTTGCTGTTGTCGGACAAGGAGTCGATGTCAAATTTGATATTGTGAATATGCTATAAACCAAACAAAAACAACCGACAAATGGCATTGAAATGGATTAAATAACTTAGGAAGATACAACAGTAGGTGATTCATACTAAGTTGAGTTCATGTTGGAGGGGGTATAAGAATAAGAGATGAAGAAAAAAGTAATACATAATGTCTTCCCGAATTGGGTTTTTAGGATTAATTCACCCCATCTATACCTATCTTATGAAGACTCTTAATTATGGATTATATTCGAAACACTTAAGTCAAAACAACAATAACTTTTATAAAATAATAAAATGATTAAATCTTTGTATGCACTTGAGGAAAAATGTAATAGTTTGATTGATTTATGATATATTAGAATGACTAATGGTGCTATGTATTTATCTGCCTCGTCAAATTGGTCAGATGTACAACTGTAAATTGCTGGATGACTAGAAAAAGCTAGTTCATTTGTGTCAAATATACCGTTGGCACTAGTGGTAGAAGCTGTTTTTCCACTGTGATTTACGGTATATGAGGTAAACATGTGAGTGGAGTTTTGTTTCAATTTACGTAAACGTACTTTTATAGCTCCAACTCAAAAGGCTGAAGGTTCAATCCAACATCCCATAGAAGAAAATGGCTCTTTAAGATCTGAATTGGATGCTGACTCGCCCCTCTGATTTATACTGTAAACATTTGAGTCAACGCTTAATTCATCAGTTTCAATGCCTGAAGATTTTTGCCAACTTTCAAGAGTAGGAAATGCCATAAAATCTGAATAGGATGGTCCACTGGCACTCTGATTTATACTGTAAACAGTAGCAGGATTTGTCACACAGGAGGCTTGTGTGTTAGCATCGCAGTCGCTTCTCCTGCAAGTGATTTGAGAGATATGTAGTTGAAATACACTAAAGCTTACAAAGACACAATTTTTTTTGGTACAATCTTATAGATAAACGGCGATACGTGGAATACAGTCATGCATATATACCTGATGCTTGCATTAGCAATTAGATCCATGATCATCATCCTATGAGAAGGATGCGCGGTAGATTTAAACGGATCTAAGAAATCAAGGGAACTCGTTATGCTATGGATATAAATTCAAAAAGAAAGAAAAAGAGGTTTATGACATTCACATTGAAATAACTAATATATATTAATATTATGAATAGATACAGAATTACCTGGATGATAGTTAATATCATCGTCTACCCTAGATTGAGTCCTCAGGTTGACCTGATTGCTCATGGAGGAATTTGTTACACTTGAAGACCCCCCTATTTCAATAGCATTTCACAAAGATAGTGAATTCAAGTAATTGTCATGTGGATCATTGATAATTCACCATATTTAAGGAAGTAAATGAGATTATGACACATGGTAGCAATGAACAATTTAAATCAAATGTCAAGTAGATTTACCTGGACTGTCATCAATATCATCATCCAACGCCAAATTGACTCATGATGTCAGCCTGTTTATCAATTGGAGAAAAGATGGAATAAAAAATAGATGGTCGGCCAACTATTCCCCATTCTGCTTCACTCCAAGTCAATGCCTCCCACCACTTGATATCTCCTTTGATGACTTTCAAATTTTGACTTGACAGTTCCATTTTTGAAAGCCTCTCAAGTTTTGGGCAATCATAAATTCCTATGTTTTCTAAACTTGAACCCATGTGTAATCCATTGGAAATGCTGACTAGTTCAGGAAGATGGACAAGTGTCATTGTTCTTAATTTTGGGAGGAAAGTACCTGCTCTGAGTGTTGATGGTCCACAAGATATTAAAGCACTTACTTTTGGACAATCTTTAACTACAAGCACCTTCAAGAGGGAGAGGTTTCCTAGAAAATCCAAGGTGAAAATAGTTGTTAGCACGGGACAATTGTGCAATGCTAAGGTCTTCAACATGCCAAAACTGTGACTAGAATGAACTTTTCCTTCACAAATGCTTCTTAGATTCTTCATGTATGATACTCTCAACACTAGCAAACGGGGAAGTATATCCAAACTACTTGAGCATCTTCCATCAACAATTGTTTGCATCTCCTTACATTCAGCCAATACACACACCTGTAATTGCTCTATACTTTTCATGCCAAATTTTGAGAGATCCTTGATAGTCATGTGTCGATCTAAAAATAAAGCTTTGCTATGGATAACAGCAAAGCTTACTTCATTGGGGACATCAACAACTTTCACTAACTTTAAGCTTCGCTCACTTTGTTTAAATTTTTCTTCAGTTGTGGGTAGCGCACCTGAAATGATCCGTGACATATGTTTGCCAACAGTGAATCTAAAATCAAGCTCAAAAATGCGTGGAGGTATGAGATTTAAAAGTTCAGGTGCTGGAATGTACAAACTAATAGTTTGTAGGCATTCTAATACCAAGACTTCTGGTAGAATGACTTGTAAATTTTCTTCCCACCCCTCATCATCAGGGTTTACATCAATCCTTAAATGTTTTAGGCCCTTGAGTTTTGAAATCACTCCAGAAGGAATAATTGTTGAGCTCGTATATTCTTTACTTTTCCTGCTGCGATACTCAAACAAAGAAAGAGTCAAACTTTGGAGATTGGTCAACTCCTGGATCTCTTTTGGCAAATGTGTAATATGAGTTTTGTCAAGATCAATCTGCTCTAGATTCTTCAATTTTCCAATCTCTGAGGACAGTTTCATAAAGCATTCACAAGATTTCATGTAGAGTTCTCTAAGTTGCCCCAACTCAAAAAAGGAGTTCGGCAGCATCCTAACACTAGTGTAGGATAGGTCCAAGATGCAAAGTAGAGGCATTTTAAAGAAGAACAGGGGTGGGATTTTCGTCAGCTCATCATTGTTGTGCAACTTCAACACTTTGAGTTCATGACAATCCGGGCACGAAGGTAGCTCAGGCAGCTTATTGTTTGCCAACTCAATATATATAGCACTATGCCATAGCTCACTATTTGGTGCTTCAACCAACCCTAACTCAGATTTTTTCAGGAACAAAGGATTCTGAGCGTTTAATAATTGCAAGACAGAATATGTGTCTTCTGGAATTTGAATATACCTTGACTTGGTGTCCTCTAATTGCAATAAAGCAAAACGGTCTACTAGCTCTCTCAAAGTATGCTCTGCTTCACTAGCAACCACCAATCGAGAAGAAATCCAATCGTTGATCAACTCATTTTCAAGCTTCCCAAATTTAGGAATGAATAAACATGATGTAAGACAATACTTTTGTGTCTTACATAAATCATGCCAGATGAAGTTTATGAATGCTTTAAGCAAGACGTTGCTCTGGCCTTGAAACATATCACTGTCATAGGAAGAATGAAGCGAACGCAATTTGTATAGAGCATGTTCCCAATCTTCATGTTTTGCATTCCTTAGAGATTTTGCTACAATGGCTCCTGCAAGTAGATGACCACCACATTCTTTAACTATACGCGCGGCCATTGTCATAGTATACTCTGATTGTGAAATTGCAAGGCCAATATTTGCACAAAAAACTTTCCATGGCAGCAAGTGGTCCTTTGTGCTGATATTCAGATCCATTGTCGTTGTTAATTCATTATTAGCCTCCTTCGAAGTAATGCACACCACAGCTCCTGCAAGTTCTTCAGGAATACCCACTTCGAGAGGATCAAGAAGCTCTTTGGCTTCTCCATCCACCAAAAGCACCAAGTATCTTTTTTCGGACATCTCCTTTTCAATACTTGTTATAAGCAAATCGTCATTGCCTTCTACCATTGGAAGATGAAGTTGTTGAGCTATCTGATGTTGAACATGGACCTCCGCAGGCAGACCATGGGAATTTGAAGCATCAATAAGTAAGACTTGCGTGAAGGTTTCGTGAAGGTGAAGCATAATTTTCTGGTCTTTCAAGACTGATTCTATTTTTTCCTTAACTAGTCTTTTTTCAGCTGCATCTCTAGTAGAGAACAAGACATGATGAATGCCGCGTACATGATCATCCTCAAACATCAAAGTTTGAATCAGTTGATCCACAGCAAGATTAACAGATAAACTGAGAATGTCTTGTGGTGTCACGTTGGAATCAGCATATACGGGACTCCAATCTCTTTCTGCATTCTCCAATATGTACATTGGTAAAAGGCCTTGGAAGCATTTAAGCGGCTTTTGACTAAGAAGGCGATTCAAATCATCCAGAGAATGACTCCTATTTGAAGCTTCGCGAATCCAAACCTTGAGTTCGCCATCATGCACGGTTCTCATTGGATAATTCAACAACAGTCTGATAAAATCTCTTTTCCGGCTCAAGTTGGGCAGTGATATCTCTGTCATCTCATCTTCAAGTGTCGTTCCAATCGGTGGAATAAACTTCCTCTTTATATGTGCGCTCCAGAACTCCTTGATCTCGTTATCAGTCCTCCCCGGAAGATGGGATGCAATTGCTGACCATCTATCAGAGGAATTGAAGCAAACAATTCAAAATTTCAAATTTAATTTAAGCAAAATTGTAATTCAAAGCATAGTTCAAAATTGGAAAGTACTTGTTTCCAAGGATGGAATAAAGATGCAGTATGGTCTGCTCTTCTTCTTGAGAAAAATTGCCTCTATCAATGTCAGGCCTCAAATAAGTGAGCCACCTTGGCCTACAGCTTTTTCCACTTCTATTCAGACCTGCAATTTTTGTGCAGTGAAAGGAAATGATGGGAGCGCTAAAATAGAGAGATTTTAGTTTAATTTTATACCATCAAATATACTCTCTTTATCCTTATTATTATGTATGCTCTCTTTATGTTTTTTATGTTTATTATAAGACACTAACTACTATTTTTCGCAGACTAAGGAATCAAAGTTATCTCGTTAACTTGGTTTAGAATTGATAAACATTTATAATTTTACCCCTACTTTAATTATATAAATTTAAAAATTAATTAAAAATGAGAGTATAATGAAAAAATAATAATAAATGAGCTAGTTAAAAGTAACTTGTACCTTATATTCTCTTTAGTCCTTATTATAAGACAGCAACTACCATCAGTTTTTAGTCTTTATTATAAGTTATCAACTATTTTTAATTAACTCATTTATTACTATTTTCTCATTACACTCTCATTTTTAACTAACTTATTAAATTTACATCATTAAAGTAGAGATAAAATTGGAAACATTTATCAATTATAGACCAATTTAATAACTTCAATTTTATTCTTAAGTCGTGAAAAAGAAATGATAGTTGATACATTATAATATAATAATATAATAAGTATCCGAACCAAATACTGAGAGAGCAGCTGGCTTAGGAATTGCTCTCCAACTTCCATGGTCGTGTTTCTGAATGTACTGAACAAGCTTCTCATCTTCCTCAGGAGTCCATGGTCCTTCATTGAGGCAACGGGATCTTCCCATTCTGTGCATCTGGGAATCGTGAGAGGTATTCTCCAAGACCGAAAGGGAGTAGGAATAGGAGGTCAGCAACTTATCCACAAGATCTTGCAGAGATGCCGCCGTTCCTTCGCCGCGGGATTTGACGGCAAGGAGGAGCTGGGCGGCAAGGTCACGGCCCCTCACCAGTTCCTCGACTAACTTTCTATGATCCGAAGAAGGAAAATTCTCCATTTCTCTACCCTACATCAATACAAAAAGAAGTTTCCTTGGTCAGGATCTCTTCCTGGTCATGCGCAGGATCGAGCATGGGGTGAAAGCCCCAAAACACTTTTAAAGCTTGCTTCGATAGCATATCTGCTACTTATACACATTTTTATTAAATTATAAAATCTCGATTTAAAATGTTTGACCTAATTTAAGATTTATTAAATCTAATTATTCAGTTTAGAGTTTGCATGATAATATGATGGACCCAAAAATCTGCCATGTATTCACATTACGGACAGGACAGATGACCCCGTCAGCTTCCTATTCTCAAGTACACGCTGCTCCAACGTATTCAACAGGTTTTTAGTTTTTCCATCTTATTCTAGTTGTTCTCACCCATTAACTTCAATGAATCTCAATACAGTCTTTTGAAACTATATAAAAAAAATTATAATAAACAGATCTTTAAAAAAGAATCATTAAAAAAAACAACAACAACAACTTCAGACATGCATTATTTATATTTCTTTTTTTCCTTTTCTTTTCTTTTCTTTCTTTTTTTTTTTTTGGATTCACTTGTGATGAAGAAAACCTCACATTCTTTACCCTACATTAATACAAAAAAGAAGTTTCCTTGGTCAGCATCTCTTCCAGGTCATGCGCAGGTTGGAGAATGGGATGAAAGCCACAAAACACATTTAAAGCTTGGTTCGATAAAATGTCTGCTACTTATACATATTTTTATGGGTTAAGTAACAATTTTACCTTGGAAAAACATTTCTTGGAGCAATGCTGCCGTAGAAGTTTTTTTAGTCTTAATGTCATCCCGAAAGTAATCCCGGAAGTGTAAAAACGTAACAATGTTGCCCCTCAGTTAACAGCTATAACTGTAAAATGTTGGTTGACCCTATTATGCTTATGTGGCATCTACATGATTTTTTTTCTAAAATCTGATTTATATGTCAGATTTATAAAATAGAGAGGAAAAAAAATAGATCTAGATTGCTATGCTCCATCTTTGTTCTTCAACCGGTGACTAAGCGTTGAAATCCACCTCCTCTACTGCTAGCTTTCACCTGGACTGTGACTCTCTTCGTCGTTTTTCTGGTAAGCCCATTAGCCTTCATGTTTCCATCTACACTAGCCGGATGGGTCACACTTACGTAGTGAGTGGCTCCAAGTTGCTCGATCGTGTCATCGTGAGAATTGACCTCACTGATGCTTTGTCTCTCCCTCACCTCACCAGAGTGTAGCCCTATG
This sequence comes from Acacia confusa, assembly GCA_037074495.1. Lineage (NCBI taxonomy): Eukaryota > Viridiplantae > Streptophyta > Magnoliopsida > Fabales > Fabaceae > Acacia > Acacia confusa. The sequence goes on along the minus strand of CM073504.1, from coordinate 3,897,458 downwards.
GTTTTTAAAGTATTTTAGTAGTTAAAATTGCCTTTGTTTAACTCTCTTTCAAGTTAATTGAACAGGGGATGTACACAACTTCAACAACTTTATTTTGTGAAAATGCCCGTGATTTGGCTAAAAAACATATTTCAAATGAGGTGAGACACATATATATAGATCAATCAATCAATTCTTTTTAAGTAGAAGAGTATGTCCATCTAAAAGTAGGATCCAAGTCCATATTAGTAAGGAGGAAAAAATGATAAGAATCTCATTTATATCATTTAAAGCTATAAAAAAACCTGTGGTGCTAAGTAGTTAGAAATGCCTTAAAACTCATGATAGAATCTCTTGATACCAATAATGACAAATCCCATCTGTTCATTTCTACTGAAATTGTTGAACTAGGCTAACAATATTTACTAAAACATATATTTAGTGCAAGATGAAATAGGGCAAGAAACCACAAATATATATTTACTGAAACTGTAGAATCTCCTAATATCTATTTCTTCAGAGCATTTGCAAAATGAAATAGAATCTCCTAATACCTAGACTTGCCACATAAGCATAATGAAGTCAACTAACGTTTCACCATTGGGGTTGTTAACTGAGGGGCAACATTTCTACGTTTTTACACTTCCGAGACGACATTGAAATCAAAAAGACTTTCAGGAAAATATTACTCCTGAGCGTTTACTTTTGGGACAAAATTGCTACTTATCCCCATTTTTATCAAATTATTAAATCTTGATTTAAAACATTTGACCTAAGTTAAGATTTATTAAATTTAATAACACAGTTTAGAGTTTGGGTGATTTAGCTGTATTTTAAAGAGATTTTCCTAATAAAACGTTAAAACCAAGCAATGTCAATTACAAACCCTTTAATGGTCAACAAAAAGAAATAGAAATCCAGATCCCATGAAAATCTCACACTAGAGAAAAAGCAAGAATCATCGTTGGCTTCCACCAGTTCTTTTGATTTCAAAATCATATTACCGTTGGTTTCTGTCATGGTAAACAGTTAATTAACAAAGCAGAATTTGGATAACTAACCGCGTGAGTTCTCCAACTATTCAAAGCTTCAAATTCAGAAACCACCGCGCGAGACTGCTGGGCTCAAGTTGAGTGCCAACTGCCAAGCTGCTAGCTAGTTAGTTCCAAGGTAGCAATTAATAAATAATACAGCAAAAAAAGAGAGAGGGAATTTCATGAATACTGAAGGAAGAAGTTGAATGTTTCTTTTTAGGCTCGAAGGGAGAAGAATTTGAAATACAAGATCATATATAAATAAGAAAATGAAGGAATCGATCAGGATGGGATAATAGTGGCGTGGTACATACCAAGAAGGAATCGATCGATCTGATCAAGCTTTGTCTCAGCTCAAGCACAAACCTTTGTTGCGTGAAGAACTATAGAAAATGAAGAGGTCCATATTATTGGTCCCTACCATTTCTCATAAATAAATATATCGATAATTAGTGATTAGTATTTTCGGGGTACCTTTCAAACCTGCATTATAGATATATGGAAATTTACCTGCATCTTCAATAGTCTTATTATTCACTTATAATACAGACACTTTTGCAAAATCAATTGCAGATTTCAGCTGAAACAGCAACAGGCTCGCTTCGGAATTTCAATGATTTGGAAGAGAAATATGCAGGGTTAAATCAACAATGGCTGTGGCTAATAAGTACACTGAGAGCTGACACAGAGCAGGCAGTTGAAAGATGCAAAGAGAAAGTTACCACAAGTTCTTGCGAGTTTTGGATCACTCAGGCGTCAGATGTTGATGAACAAGTGAATGTTTTGCTGGCCAAATATGTAGAAATCCAAGCTTCAACCCGATTTTGGCAACGAACAAATCTGTAATGATTGTTACAATTAAGAGACTAATTAAAGAGAGAAATTAATTATATGGTTTTTCAAGTTGAGAGCGTGTCTTAGAAGTGTTAAACGCCCTCGTAATGCAGGTTATCCTACCCTACAAGGTGCACTGGAGAAAGTTTTGGATTATAAATCAAAAATTAAAAACAGAAATGGGATATGACATTATTGATTTTGAACAAGTGTAATGATATATCAATTGATGCATGTTTTGAACAGAAAAAAGTTTAATTATTTTCCAGCCAAAAAAAAATATATATATATTTTTTGAATTTTCATATAGTTGCAATAAGAAATATGTGGAGTAGACACGATCCCTTAATTTTGCATAGGTAGTGGTGGAGCCACCTTATAGCCAGCTAGGGCCTTGGCCCCATCTAACCTTCTCTTATCTTATATATTTATATATATGTATCATATAATATTTTATTTTGGCCAATAATTTAGCCCCAGTTAAGTATTTTATTCTACGTATTTTACTCCTTCTAATGAGGGTAATGTTATGTTGATTAGTGAAAATTTAAGGATAATGATTTTGGCATAGTTTTGAGCTTTTACAATATATGACTATATATATGTAGAGAATGATTAATGACTAATTTTAATCAGTTTGGATTTATTATTTTGTTGTCTTATGGTTTTATAATGAATTTCTCTTTTAAGAAATAGTTTATAAGTTTATATATTTGCTTAGCTGAAATTTAATTAGATCTTTATGTTTTTTTAAAATATTTTTTGGGGTTCATATTATATTTATTTTATTTTCTCTAATTATTTTGTTTTGAGGTAGGTGAAATATGTATTTAAGTATTAATTTTATCAAATTTCATTATACATATTATTATTATGATTGTATTTGTAATATCTTTAAGATAATATTTGGTTCATTACTCATTGAGCTGTAAAAGAAAAGTAAAATTCTTGTTTGAGATACTTACTGAAAATGTTATCATCTTATATTTTATTTTGATTTATAATTATAGTTATTATTTATTTACATTTTTAATATTATGCGATATTATTCAGTAAATAGTTCAACATATTTATTTTTTAACTGGACTAAAAGAATTTTCTGATTAATTTTCTGATTCCGCCACTGTGAGTGGGAATGCATCATTTGAAGACTCGATCCCTTAATATATGACAATAGACCTCATGTTTTTATTTTTCAATTTGGGCCAACAAAATATAACTGTGACAAGAAAAACGTGGAGTAGAGTAGACTCCCATAATTTTGAAAGGGAATGCGACATTTCAAGACTTGGTCCCGCCAAAACTTTGTCTTAATTTGTACCCAACTTTACCATCTTTGATTTCAAAATTAAAAATGATCAAAAAAAGTAATTAAAAAATTATAATTTGAGATCATAAATTACAAATAGAAAACAAACCATGTGGAGAAGACTAGACTAGACCCCTTAATATATGAAAATTGATCCCATGTTTTGATTTTTCAATTTGGGCCAACAAAATATAACTGTGACAAAAAACGTGTGGAGTAGATTAGACTCCCATAATTTTGTTAAGGGAATGAAACATTTCAAGACTCGGTCCCCCCAAAAAGTTGTATTCATTTGCACCCAACTTTAACGTCTTTGATTTCATAATTAAAAATGATCAAAAAGTAATTAAAAATTTATAAATTGAGATTATTAATTGTAAAAAAAAAAAACAAAGTAATTTTTTTTTTTTACCATGAAAAAACACAGTAATTGAAACATTCATAAATTGAGATCAAACGCCAACTATGCGAGATTTTTAGTGTGAAGCAAGAGTAATAGAGAAATTGATATATATTTTTGATATATAGAGAAATTGATATTCTCAACGTAGACAGTTTTACGTATGAGGTATACTCACCTCCTTCTGACTTTTCAAACAGGTCCTGCAATACGGAGTATGTAATTTCAACAAGAAATAAATGTGGTAGACCCCACTATTAATGTTTCCGTGTTCCTTACTTCATCTGTGTCATGATCTGTTTGTTTTCGTATTGCAATAATGGAGGGTCCTTCCCTCCATTATCCATTAAATCAAGCACTAAAGACATGTTTAGTCAAAAAAAAAAAAAAAAAACGGAATTGTGTTTGATATAAAAGGGAGAGAAATAAAGGAAATGAATGGAAAATTTCCCACTACATGCACCTTTGATATGTAAAAGAAGGAAAATGAAAATAATAAATACAAAAAATAAATATAACTATATAAGGGTTAAGGTGCAAAAATACACATGTGATTTAGTCAGAGGAGCGTCCAGCACCATATGCTTTTTTTAGGCGTAAAAGTAACCAAGTAGTTAGAAAATCAGTGCAAAAGTCACCTCTACCATTAATAGCACCGTTAGCTTGAAAATTTTGTCTAAAATTCTGAAATGCAAGCTGAGGTGGAGTTTTGACCAAAACGCTAACATGTATGCTGGTGGAGAGAACTTCATTTTTGAATTCGTGCTATCGATGGGGAGTTGTCATTTGAAACCTGAACCAAGTCCTGAGTTGTCTTTGCCGACTTTGACCATCGCCGAGCTAATCTCATCTTCCACTCGCACTGCGTTAGACTACCCTCTCAACTATGCTCGCAACTACCTCCTCAGTCGCCTCCTCCCTCCATCGGTTTGCAAAGTTGTCTTCCTCGACTCCGACTTGGTCATCGTTGATGACATTGCAGAGCTCGCTGCCACTCTGATGAGCTCCAATCAGGTCCTTATTGTTCCCAGACACTGTAATGCTAACTTCACCACTAACAGCAAATTAATAATTGGCAAAGAAATTTCTTTTTGATGTATAGAATATGACATGTAAAATTTCTCCTCCCATTTTTTTTGTGTAAAATTTCTCTTCCTTTACTAAAATTTCAAGCTTTGAAAGAGTCTCTTGTAAATCTTATATTTGTCCTTGTAGTATTAATTGATTTTAAGCTCCAAAGAAAGTTGAAAACTATTTCATGTTTCTTGATTTCTTTTCAAATTTTTAGTTGAATTATGGCTTAAGGATCCTCGCAAGTCCCCTCCTTCCCAGAAACAAACCAAAAAGGAAACCAGACAAATTTTATATATAAGCAATTCGTCTTAAATCTTAGCCACATGAAAACACATATAAGATTTGCCCCACAAATCATGATTTATAGTATTCTTGTACAAGGAACTATTAGGAATCTAAAGGAACCCACCACAAGCTCTCGCTCTATAAGACATAGAAGAGCTTACCTATAAAGAGCAAATATGTATGGTCATATGAGCACAGAGAAAGATACTTTGAAAGAAAACATATGGTTGCTAATCTTGAATGTAATTTAGAGCTCTTTCATGGGATAATATAGAGGATCTGATTCTGAATGTAAATGAAGAAGAATAGTAAATTCTAAAAAGCAAATGGAACTCAAATCTAACGCAAAACAGAGGAAGCATGTAAGCAAAAATTACAAATAGAATAGTAAATTCATATTTTTTTTTTCCCTTTCATAAACAAAAACTGTAAACCCATCATCATCTATCATCGTTTTCTTTTATATTTTCCTCAATGTTTTCTTATTTTCGGATCTATGGTTTGAATTTTTCCCAGTATTTGGGAGGGAGATGGCGCTGTTCTGGCTGATTCTGGAGGTAATAAAAGTACAATTTAATTGAAACTGAGAACAAAGAAAGAGTTACTGCTGTGGGCCCCACCAATGTCAGAATTTTAGTCAAAAGTTTCAAATTAATAGTCAAAATCTTTGCTATTAAAGGTGGAGGTGGTTTTTGCACTGATTTTTTAACCACATGGTTATTTTTACACCTAAAAAAATATATAATGTTGGACGCTCCTCTGACTAAATCACATGTGTATTTTTACACCTTAACCCAATATATAAATTATAAAATACGCTCAGAACACCACAATAGTGAAAAAAAGAAAATGGGGGTATCTTGAAACAACTTCCCTTCAAATCTTGCTTTACACTGACAGTGAGAGGAAGGGAATGGATGAAAATTTCTTCTCATGAAGGAGCTATTCAGCGTACGGCTCAAACATTTTTTTTTTTTAAAAAAAGTCATTTTTCTCTCTCATTTTTTTTTTCCTATGATCTTTGTAGGAAGAGGGGCATATTTTTTTTAAAAAATGATATTTTTTTACAAATTTATCATTTTTAACTAACTTTAAAAATCATGGTTTTTTTTTTTGACAAGTTAAAATTGGTTATTTTAATTACAGTAATTATATACGAAAGGCTTACCCTACATGAACCTGAGTCGAAACCCTTCCGCAAGTGACTGGTGTTTACGTTGCAAGTTCCCTTTCGTGAAACGGTAGCGTTTCGTAGTTAGGCTGACTTTTCCTTGTTTCTGGCGTTGACCCAGGCCAAAATTGATGCTGGTTTCTTATCTTTATCTACTGGAGCTTGTGAAGTGTATGTGATCACTCAGAAGCAAACCGGTGGATTTCATCTTTTCATCTCTGCTCCAAACCAGGTATAATTTTACTCTTTGCTCTTTCGTTTCCTTATAAGATCTTAATTAAAACATTTCCCATATTTTCTTTGTTGGCCCTCTTCTATTTCTCTGCTGGAAACTCAGAAACTCCCAAGCTCATAATCGTGTAATATATTTTCTCGGTCTTACGTATTTCGATATAGCTCATTTCCCTATAACCTCGGCATGTATTTGAGGGTTTAGACAAACATATGTATTCCATACATGTATGTGCGTGCGAAAACACATCACAGTGAAATGAAATTGAATATATAACATGTTTTGATCATGTATAGAGTTCTATGCACCACACACATTTTCGTTAACATCTTCAGTTGAATCATTAATCATTCTAGATCGCTGAATGAAAGAATTAATTGACTTTGACTGACCAGTTGTAGTCATTCCAGCAAAAAAATGACATTCTCAGAAATGGCAATGCCCAAAGGGAACGTAAAGTATATAAATTAGCAATGTCCCTACTGGCATGCAGTCCAAAAGAACTGATCATATCTCTCCAACCTAGTTCAAAATCCTCAATTGACTCAAGATTGTATAGTCTATAAAATTCAGCCTTCCATTCATTGTAACGTTCTCCTAGAACAGCACTAAACCAAGAAGGAAATTTAGCAACAATCATCCATATGCAGAGAGCATGTTTAGTTGCTGGCATTTCAATGGCTAATGCTTCTTTGAGACACATTTTGGTCTGTTAATATTGTCTGCGGAGCCTTCCCATTCATAAACCCTAAGAAAGCCTTCCAAGAAGACAATGAAACAAAGAAAGCAAAAGAAAACTGCCTAAGTGAATTGCAGAGCCATTGAACTTTTCAAAAACTGAATACATACAGACATACAAATTCCACGAATAAAGACAAAAGAAAGAAAATTAAAGAATTTCTCATCAATAAAAAAATGCCTTACCCATTTTTAGATGACTGGCAAAGAAGACCAAAGGACTATAAGATACTACCTCCATTCCCTATCATAAGTCGTGTGCTAGTTGGAGTTTCTGTTGCTAATTTTAATTTTCAAGAGTAATTAATAAGCTTTTTTTCCCACAGAAATGGCCTCCTAAGATTTAAACATCACTGGACCCATGGTCTGCAGATCCATTAACATGGTAGTGTTCCAAATGTATGGGAAGTTGCCTTTGGTTGAGAGTTAAATGTATTTAGTGAGTGAAGATATGGAAAAACTTTAATGTTTTTCATAACTTTTAATGATTATCTTGGTGAGTATGAGAGGGACGTCGTTCTATATCACTACTAATAAGGAAGAGTGAGTATTTAATCAAATTAACCGGTCAAAATAAGTTCAAAATAAACATTATAGTACAAAAACTAATTTTAATGGATTGCCCGACAATACGACCGTCAGGCAGATCAAGTAAATCCTTAAATCCTGGAGACCGCCTGTTGGCTACACTGCAGTTAAAAAGTTTTCTCTACTCCCATTCCTATATTAAGGTCAAGCTACATAAAGCCTACCCTCAAAAAGATACAAGAGATCACGAAGGAAACAGAAGCTGACACAAACAAATACATAAATAAAAGTGAAATCATATAGATGGAAAAAAACCTCTTCACACTACCTTCAATGCCCAAGAATATGACCGTAAGTTTTCTTCTCGTAGAAGCACACAGCCAAAAAAGAAAGGCATTCCATAATTATTCATTCCGACCCATATACCCAACGGCATATCAAATGCAGTCAGGCGATGTGTTGTATCAAATACCACTGCATCACCAAAGATATCATATGACCGTATTGATGAGGCATATGACGAGGCTATATTTTCAAAACAGTTGTTTGAATCGAGTGTGAACTAAAATTTGAAATTAGGGTCTTTCTCCTTAATATTTCTGCACATTCTCAGTAAATCTATCCCTTCCTCTTCTGGTTCTAATTTTCTAAATGATTGAATTAAGCTCCTCACATCTCGAGCTCCAGAAGCCGCATCATTTGATGGACAGAAATCCCAGTTTTAGCATACATCAGGACTGAAATAGTTCTGTATGCAGGAAGAAATCGAACTTGATTTGGTTCTAAAAGTTCATGATTATGGTGGTTGGCAAAACCAGTAACACGCCATTCTGGAGTACCTAATTCCATTGTTTTGCTTATACGCATATAAGCCTGGCATCCACATCGGGAAGATTTTCGATTTCTTTGGGGTTTACTTTCAGTTGATGTTTTGACAGGAGTGTTACCAGCACGATGGCAAACAAAATAGCGCCTGGTTAGTCCTTTTCCAACGCCATCTTTTCCCTCTGTACGATGTCGTCGAATTGAGAACCCACACCGCTTGGCAAATTCACTATAAAATTCATAGGCAGCATCATGAGTGCAAAATCTTTGCCCAATATATGGAATTGAATCATTATTAGTCTCCATCGAGAGCCTGGTTTCTTCCGGTGATTCCTCCGTGCTGCTTGTATCATCCAAAGTCAGTGATCGTTGGTCTGAGGGATCATCATAAACTACCAACACTGGACTAGCATCCTCAGACATTATATTCCAGTTACCAACTTAAGACAACCTGCACTAAGCAACACAGTCATTAACAAATACAGATGTAAACAACATAACTATGGCAGGTAAAAAAAATTATGGAAGTAACTGACCAAGTCAAATCTTGTTAACCAATTATTATAGCATCACCACACATGCAAAGTGGATGTGGGACAATGGGAGACATCTAAGATAAGATTTCAATACATGTTTTTACCACCATTCTGAAACCAGAGCAACAAGAAACAAAGATACAGGGTATATATCAACAATGGCGATAAATATGATAAATGAACTGCCATAGAAAGTTAGAAACAGAGCCAAATTAAGTGTTATCATATATACATTATAAAACACCACTTTACCAGAAACAAAAGGGGAAAAAATGATCATGACATATGATGACTCTTCATATTATTCAAATTATCTGCAGTGAAGAACTTATGCCATTTCTTCTTGCCCCCAAATTCACGCTATAAAAGTACAATTATACGGCCACAAGAAAAACCCATTACAATACTACCACCACAGGTGGACCTATATTACACTCAGTGGGGGACATCTACCCCCCTGAAACCTTTGAAATATGCGTTGTCGATATGATGCTCTATTAATTGTTGTTCCTGATACTTTGATGAAGATGCCTCAGTAAGCCAATTGATTCAGGCATCTACCAAATATATTGCAAGACAATTAAAGCTCAAGCTTATATATTGCAAGACAAAACTCAAGCCAGGTCATCTACCAAATCATGCCTCACTAATATGGGTGTGTGACGTCTATCAACTGATAACACGTTTTTCTTCTCCAAATCTTAATTCTTCACAAGACAGCGTAGAATGAATTGTTTTGCTAGATGTTCCATGTTTGTTTCAAAGTCCAACTTGTAGACAACATGCCCCTAAAAATAATTACGCTGTATATTTTAAATAGATTATTACACCGTATATTTGAAGTTTACTTTCAAAATAAAAAGGTAGAATCATGACACTTTGAAAATGATGGAGAAACTCTGTAACTTTCCATGTCGTTAATTAGAGACATGGAGATGATAAAATTAAAATCTGTCGGATTTGCTTATTATGCCACTTTATCAACTGCTAGTATATTTTTATTATGGGTGTCCAATTATTCTGTTGTGGTTGCTTTAATTTTTTCCCTATATGTTCTTGAGTTGGTTATTGGTTAATGTTTACAGTTGCTTTTAATTGTAATGCTAGTTCTTTTTTTTTTTAAAAAAAATTATAATACTGGTTCTCATTGTTAACTAGAAGCATTAAATGGCAATTTCAGTATGTGGTGAAGTATAAGTACGGGCTAACTCGTGCGGGCTATGGGTTAGGGCATAGGTTGTCAAACCTACTCGGCACTATAAAAAATGATCATCCTCTAATTGTAAGGTTTCAAGAGGCTGTGTTTTGTGGGGAATATGCGCCTTGCTTTTTGCTGAATTCATTCCCAAACCTTTCACACAAATTGAAGCGTGACATGTCTCTGGTTTCTAAAATCAACCTTCTGCTTTTGAAGTTGCAACTATGAACACTGTCCTGATCTGCCATGTATATTTCTATCTTCCTCTGCCTTCTAGGCAGTGAAGAAGCTAATGAAACGAGATGGTGATTTCCCTGGGAGTTGAACCAAGACCTCTTCGATCAGTTATAAGTTGCTGGCTTGCAGCTGGTTTTAACATCGCAAATCTGTGAACTCTTTCCTCTTTTTCAACGACTTTTCTATGAGATATTTTGCATTTCTATTTCATGATCGTACGGTCCTCAATTCACATCCATCTTTCATTCAAAACAAATGGAAAGATGATACGTCCAAGAGAGTATCCAAACAGTTTTGCAACGCTCACAAAAGTTTGGTTTTTCAAACTAGTATCATAACAAATGTCACCATAGTGAGAATTCAAAAATATATATAGACGACAATATAGTATGCTCGACAGTCGGTGTCGTCAAGAAGGGAGTCATCAAATTGGCCAGATGTGGGACTTTAAATTCCTGGATGACTAGATAATTGTGTCAACACCGTGGCCATAAGTTTCATTGCCGGAAGGTTCAATCCAACCTCCCATAGAAGAAAATGATTCAAGATCAGAATTGATAGTCTGCTTTATACTGTAAAGCATAACAGGATTTGTCACAGGGGAGGCTTCTGTGCAAGTGTCGCTTCTCCTGCAAGTGATTAATACAGTTAAGCTTGCAAATACAAACAAGTTTTTGTATCTTATAAATAAACGGAGGTACGTGGAACATACACAACCACTGGCCATATTTCCTCCAACCATATCCATCTTCAATAGACTCATATTGTTCTTTCCATGTTGAGATGGCTCTTCTGTTATTTAAGAATTGGTATTAGAAAAATAAAGTACCATTTTTGTTATAAGCTTACAAGCCGAGATAAACAGAATACAAATATATAGTTACACCCACACACCTCCTACGAGAATGCTTTATGTCATTGGAAGGTCGTAATGGCTCGTCTACTATCCCCCGTGTTGTGATGGCATTTAACAATGACAGTGAATTAATTAAAGTAATTTGCATGTCATTAATATAAACTCAGCATAATTAAGGAAGTAAATGAAGTTATGGCACACATACTAGCAATAAGAAATTCAAATATTGATAGATTTACCTGAATGGACGTCAATATCATCTACACCAAATCGAGTCTTCACGTCAACATGATTATTCACGTAGGAATTTGTTGCACTAGAAGATTGTAGTGGCTCACTCACTATCCCTCCTACGGTAGTAGCATTTCACAAAGATAGTGAATTAAAGTGGTTGTCATGTGGAGAATCGATAATTCACTATATTTATAGGAAGTAAAAATGAGGTTATTACACACATACATACTAGCAATAACAACCTATATATAAAATTAAAATCAAATATTGTTAAACTTAACTGGAATGTAGTTCATGATGGGATATGATATCCACGAGGCATGGATGCACGTGTCTTCCCTCATAACAGATGTCAATCTTTGTTAGGTCTTCTTCACATCGATGCACTCTCTTTCTAACCGGGCAACCTTCATAAGAGCATTTGTAATAGTGTCTGCACATTGGAACCAGACAATATAAGCCAAATTATGCATAAATATTGAAGTAATTATGTGTTTCTTTTTTTTTCTTCCTTTTTAGGGAAATTGTAGCGGTGCTACCTTGGATTTTTGGATCCATCCATTATTTTCTTGCCATATTTCCTCCACTTGTACCCATCATCTAAAACTTCTACTTCACTTGACACTCGAAAAGTGTTTAAATCGGCATTTTGCTTGACACTGCAAAAGCATCTCCAAATCCAAATACAAAAAGTCTTGTTACGAAGTTGTATCACAATTTTTGCTAGGCTTCATAAAAGAGGTACATAAAATACAGTTATGCAAATATACCTACCTGTTGAAACTGTCAACATTTTGCTTTGGATGCTTAAATAAAGTCTGTGGCAACGTCATATCTGCAATGATATATTTTAACAAGGCAAGGGAATCAAGAAATATAAGAATGCTATAAAAGAGGTTATGACATTCACATTGAGAAAATTTAAATTAAACATAGATAGACAATTACCCACATCATCGTCAATATCAATATCATCATTCCCAATTTGAGTCATTATATCAACTTTATTATCAATTGAGGAAAATATGCGATCAAACCTAGATGGTCGTTGTGATATTCCCCATTCTTCTCTCCATTGTAGTTGGTCCCACCACTTCATTTCTCCCAGAATGACTTTCAGACTTTGGCTGGAGAGTTCGCACTTTGAAAGGCTTTGGAGTTTTGGGCAATCATAAATTGCCATTTTATTCAAGCTGGGGCCAATGCAACATCCATTGGAAATGGTAATCAACTCAGGAAGATGGAGAAGCATTATCTTTCTCAATTTAGGGAGGAAAACCTCTATTTCAAGTATGAATGATTCATCATCTATCAAGGCGGTTACTTTGGGACAATCCTTAACTATAAGTTCCTTTAATAGTGAAAGATTGCCCAAAAAATCCATGGTAAAGACAGTTGTCAACTCAGGGCAATTTTGCAATACTAAAGACTTCAACATACCAAAAAAGCAGCGAGGTGGCACTGGCCCTTCCCATATGCTTCTTAAACTCTTCATGTGTGATATGTATAAGTATAGCAAATGTGAGAAAATATCATTACCCTTATTTGATTGCCTCCCATCAACAACGGTTAGCATTTCTCTGCATTCTACCAAAATACAAATGTGCAGCTGTTCTAAATTCATCATTTTAAATTCTGATAGATTATTGACTCTCTTATGTCGCTCCAGAAATAAAGCCTTACTGTGCCCAACAAGCCTTTTAATTTCATTAGGGACGGCCTCACCATTTACAAACTTCAAGCTACAACCACTTTGTTTAAATTTTGCCTCACATGTGGATGGTGTACTTGATATGATCCTGTGCATGTGCCTACCAACAATAAATCTAAAATCAACCTGAAACATACGGTCTGGTATGGCCTTTAGAAGTTCCAAATGTGGGATATATAAGCTAAGAGACAGCAAATGCTCTAATCCCAATATTTCTGGAATAATGCCTTTTACATTCTCATACCACCGCTCATCATCAGGGTTCACATCAATCCTTAAATGTTTTAACCCCTTGAGTTTTGAGATTACCTCAGATGGAATAATTGTTGAGCTCGTATATTTCTTGCCTTTTCTGCCACGATATTCATAGAAGCAAAGGAACAAGCTTTGGAGGTTGGTTAGCTCTTGAATCTCTTCTGGCAAATGTATGATCTGAGTTCCATCAAGATCAAGCTTCTCGAGCTTCTTCAATTTTCCAATCTTTGGTGATAATTTCATGAAACATCCACAACCTTTCAAAAAAATTTCTCTGAGCTGCTCCAACTCAAAAAGAGAGTCCGGTAGTTCTCGTAAACTAGTATAAGATAAGTCCAGGATGTTAAGCAAGGGCATTTTCAAGAAAAACATACTTGGGATTCTTATTAAATCAACATTTCCCTGCAACATTAACACTTTGAGTACAGGGCTGCTTGGCGACAAAGGAAGCTCAGATAGCTTATTGTTTGCAAGTTCCATACGTTCGACACTATGCCATGCCTCATCCTTTGGTGGTTCCGTCAACCCTAATCCAGATTTCCTGATGAAGAAAGGGGTTGGAGTGATCAATGAATGCAAAATAGCATCTGCGTCCTCCGGCAATTGGACATGTTTATCATTTGAATGATCTTGGATTAAGATATCCATAGCTCCGTGATCATCTGTTAACTAATAAGAATTTTAGTGATGCATCAATTCATTTTACTTTGTTATAAGGGATGAATAAGCAACTCATTAAGGCAATGCTTTCGTGTTTGATTCATATCATTCCGAATGAAGTTTATTAGTGTAGTAATCACAACTCTATTTACATCCTGAAACATATATCCATGTCATAAGAAGTACAAGAACATGAATATGTTTCAGGAACATGAATATGTCATAAAAACAAGGACCAAATAATTTTGAAGTCTGTTTTGGTTTGTTCAGTCACCCACTAATGGTTATGGTACATTTTTTTCTTCACATAATTAATCAAGTCAATCTTCAACCCTCATATGATATTATTTTTATTTGATCAAAAATATAATCTCTTTCGAGACTTGGGTCCCAAAAAGTTTTCGCCACCCCACAATAAGTGAGATTCTATAATTCTAACTTGTATTTTCCTCCTTACAGATGAGGTTGTTTATCACCTCAACTAATAACTTAGCTTAATAGTTCAGATGATAACTTTTTCATTATTAAGAAAACATGCCTCCTTAAGTAGCACCAAGGTTTTCAGCACAAAATATGACTAAGTGCTTCATTTCTTTTTCTCAAACATGATGAACAAATTTATTATTAAAAGTCAATTTTCACTAATGCCAATAACTTTTTCATGACCCATACATACAACTCAGCTCTACAAATTGATGGACAAATAAGAGAGATATGGATGAGGACGAAGTCATACCAGATTAGTGGAGATGATGAAGCCTAAACATCCGTTTGTTGGGTAGAGTGCTGAAGATTAGTGGTCTCCGCTCTAAGTTCCTCCCTAATCAATCAATTGGAGTGCTTGCCCAATTAATGAACCACGCCCTAAAAATCAGAGGAAACTTCCATATTGTAACTTCGCTTTTTATTATATTTTATTTTTTAATAAATATATTAACTTTTAGTCTATGAGGAGGGATAAGCTTATCTAGAATGTGAAACCGAGATTTTTTTAAATTTTTAAAAAGGCCCATAGCATGATGACATGAAAATTTTAGTTGCCACTAATAATATGATTAACTTTTGTTTGTGTGGAGGGATATGCTTAGCTAGAGTGTGAGGTCAAGATCATTGAGTTTTTGAAAGGACCGATAGCATGACACGTGGATTTTAGTGGCCACTAATAATATAACTAGCTTTTTATTTATGAGAAGGAATAAGCTTATCCAGATGTGAAATCGAGATTTTTGAGTTTTTGAAAGAGCTAATAACATAATAACACGTGGATTTTAGTAGCCACTAATAATATTAATAATATGACTAGCTTTTTGTTTACTCACTTTGCTTTTCACTATACTTAAAGATATATCTTCTTTTTTTGTGAGATTTTTTTGTGATATAATCCATTACCAACCGTCCATTATTGCCCTTGTTGCATTGTCCTAACGACAAAGTAATCATCTATCCGAATTAATTGTTTTTTTTTAAAAAAAAACGTTCGGTACCAGTTTGACCTCCTTTCCTTTTTTTTTTTTTTTTGAAAGATAGAAATATGAGCAAATTATCATGAGTTATTTCCAAAATGTCATACTAATATGGATCCTAAGTCACAAACATATTATTAAAACTCAACTCAAGTGAATTGGTTATATTAACTCTTTTTTTCTTGGCCTTTTGGTTAAGGTCAACTGTAGTTATTGTTTTTCTTTTTAGAGATTAATAATAATATGACTAACTTTTTGTTTTCCTTGCTCCGAACAAATCCGTAAGTGTGTGGCTGTAAGTATGACTTCCTTGTTTCCAGTTGACCCAAAATTGATGCTTGTTTCTTATCTTGATCTACTGGACCTTGTGAATTGTATGTGATCACTCAGAAGCAAACCAGTGGATTTCATCTTTTCATCTCTGCTCCAAACCAGGTATAATTTTACTCTTTGCTCTTTCGTTTCCTTATAAGATCTTAATTAAAACATTTCACATATTCTCTGCTTGAAACTCAGAAACTCCCCAGCTCAGAATCTTGTAATTTATTTCCTGTCTTACATATTCCGATATAGCTCATTTCCCTATAACCTCGGCATGTATTTGAGGGTTTAGATCAGACAAACATATGTATTCCATACATGTATGTGCGTGTGAAAACAAATCACAGTGAAATGAAATTGAATAGTATAACATGTTTTAATCTTGTATAGAGTTCTATGCACCACACATATCTTCGTTAACATCTTCAGTTGAATCATTAATCATTCTAGGAATTTGAAGTTTCACCATGAATGGGATCAGAAACACAGTCTCTGCTGTTGGAGAGATGGCAAGAGAGCTGGGAACGCAGGTTGCATTGCAGATTTCGGCTGAAACAGCGACAGGCTCGCTTAGGAATTTCACTGATTTGGAAGAGAAATATGCAGAGTTAAATCAACAATGGCTGATGCTACGTGCCCTGAGAGCTGACACACAGCGGGAAGTTCAAAGATGCAGAGAGAAAGTTACCACAAGTTCTTTCCGCGTGCGATGCAAGGGTGCAAGTACAGTAAAACGGCAATCTATATTGCTTTGCTGCAGTGTTACTTAAAGATGCATCGATTGTATTTGCAATTGTTTTATATGATGGCAAAACTAATTGTTTTTATCACCATACTATCATGTTGAAAATTTAATAAATTCTTGTAAAGACTGAAAAAATTCATTAATTTTCTAGAAAACTACAAAATATAAAATTTTTTGATATAATGGAATAAGGAAATATAAGTTCATATATAATTATTACAAATTTCATCGTCAATACTATCGATGTTGACTTCCTTAAACTTTTTTAACAATGAAACTTCAAATTTCAGGCTGATTCCGAAATTATTTTTATTTGCCAATCTTTAATTTCTATTTAATTTTAAGTCCACATCCACATGTTTCAATTATAATTTTTGAATCTATGATACTTGTAATTATTTTTAATGAAATAAACCACTTGCCCACAGATCATAGATCCATCATGGGCTACAAATATTATCTCCTATCAGTCGCTTATTACATATTCTTGTTCAACATATTGGCTATCATGGAATCCCGTTGGGTGAACAAACTGAAGAGGCAAAATCATAAATGAGTGAAGAAATCGAGAAGTAGATGGAGGGGAGAAAACCTGGCTCAAAAACACCAACAGCTTACATGGAAAGAGATATCAGTCAATGAAAAAAAATTAGTAATTAGCAACTTCCAACTTGGAGATGGTCAGCAGCTAATATACATGAAACTGCAACCAACTAACTGTTCTTAATTCAGATTCACATGATATCCCTTCCTCAATTGCATTACCTCCTTTATGAGTTGATTGTTCATCTATGTTCTAACTCAATCTGCTTGAGTTTATTCATCCTGGTGTACATTTTCCTTCAGAATTCCTTGCATGCTCCTCTTTCAGAGATCGAGTTTCAATTATTTAAAACCCTGTTCAAACTTCTGTTCGTCCTCTAGAGAAAAGAATACAACTTCCATCTTCCCAAGTTCATCGTACAACTTCTCAATCTTGGCTTTCCAAAAGAGGCCATGATGAAGACAAAGTTTGAAGAGGAAAATAATAATGAAAGATTTGACGATATGTGAAGTAAACCAAGGATTTTTATGATTAATAAGATGGTTATAAAATATTTTATTTTAATGTTAATTGGTTGTCATCTGTGATCTTTTAGCATTATTGTTATTTGCATTTAATTTTGAATTCTAGAATGTTCTATTATCAATTCTTATTTATTGTAATTGTATTCTATGATATTTTATCATTTCATAAGGTTAGGTTGATGCCTATAAATAACACACCAACTCATTTGCTAATAATATTGATTATTGAGTTTCCTGGCTTTCCTATATTTCTCTACTCTCTATTCATCATCTTGTTTCTCTCCCTCGTTTCTCTTTGTCCACACTCCTCTCTTCTTTCTTTCTCTCCTTTATTCTCTCTCATCTCTTTCTTCTTGATCTTTTCTCTTATTCTCTTCTCTTCTTTCCCCTTCCCTCGTCCTGCATCAGGCCAAGTTCCGTGTCCATCTTTTGGTTCCTCTAAGGGCAAAAATATCATTTAGAAAACATCGATGAAGATGGAAACACAAATAGAAGATACTAGAAGATATGAGTAATGCATTAAAGGATGCAATGCAAAATCAATACTAATAATTAAGACAAAAACCCAAAAAGGTGAGGAAAGAGTGGAAGACAACCTGTTTGACGATTTGCTGCTAAAGATCATGAGTGAGGACATAGAATATGCAGAGCACAAAGCTGAAGCGCACCCCAATATCTACATCACGTGACATAATTGTCGTGGCCACTCCCACCATAATGACATCATGATCACTAGCCTATGTGCGCATGACATCCACTAACACAACATCATGGGGAATTAGGGTGTGCTCACGACAACATGAATAGACAAACTTCCAAAGAAATCTATATATTAGCAAAATTTAAATTAAGGGTAATATAATATTTGCTCCTTCAAAATTGTCCTTATTTTAGTTTTGGTTTCTTAAATTTGAAACCATAGATTTTGGTTCCTTAAGTTTCATTTTATTTAAAAAATGGTTCCTAAAAGTTAATAACAACTTAGACCATTTTGCCCTTAGAGAAACCAAAACTTTTGTTTTGAAACTTAAGCAAAGATAGTATTAACCCTTAAAATTAAAATTTACTTATATAAGAAGACAAATAAATAAGGAATTATCTTAGTTAATTTATTTGAAATTTGAATCTCTATATTATCTCTAACTACATCTCATATATATATACTCGTTATTTTTATAAAATAAATTTTGACTAAATAAATTTTGAAGATAAAAACATGAAGAAAAAAAACAGTAAATTCTAATATGATTATTGATGGAAAAATATTTTGTTATTATTGAGGAAAAAATAAGATTGGTAAAATAGTGTGTAACTACCTTCCCCATTATCTATCTTTCATAACCGCTTTGCTCTTTTTTTTTTAGTGTTTTAAGCTTATCATTTTGTTGATGTGTCAGTCAAAGAGATGTATTTTGATTATTCCCTTAAAGATCTAAGTGATTTTTTTATATATATATATATAACAATACATTCATAAATATTTGGGCCTTGGCTAGTTTCATATAAAGATAGGATATTCTTACTATCTCTTTATCTTACTATCATTTGACTACCACTTTTTTACCGTTTGCTCTATATTTGATCTAACGGTCCTGATTTATCCTACTTAAAACCTACTTCCTTCTCCACATTTCTCTCTTGTTCCCTTCCGTCCTCTTGATCCAGCGCATCGCCGCCGGCCCCCTCTTTCCCTACGGCTGCCATGCCGCGCATATATATGTAGAGGTGGAAATAGGGGCTTTAATGCCGTTTCATCTCAAGATATCTCCGTTTGTTTGTTGTTTTCTTCGCCCAAACAAATCTCCAAATTCCTTTCGTTCTCCTTTCATCAGATCTTCAATTCCGCCGAATTTCCAAATTCCTCAAATCCTGGAAACCAATTTCTATAATCTTTCCCAAAATCGCCTCCTATGCCGCTTTAACCACTGTGTCAGCATTATTCTTCATGGGTTTTATCAGGACGCGTTAATTTCCAAGTGTATCGTCTCATGTGGTTATTGTCCAACAATTGATGGTTGTGGAGAGAGAAATAGAAGAGTTAATTGGGGCTGATGTGCAGTACTTGATGCTCAAGAAGAAACTTCCAGAAGCATATGATTTTACAAAAATGAAACCTGATGATCAAGCTTGCCTGGAGTTGGAGTTAGATTTGCATTACATTGACATTGAAATTATTTTTGAATTACTAAGTAAGACTTCAGAATCAAATTAGTTTGATCGGTTAAACCCTAAAAACATGATGCTGGGCATGACAAATAGATTTGCATTACATTGATTGGTTAAACCCTAAAAACATGATGCTGGCATGATCGGTTAAACCCCACCCATCACAGTGGCCAACGGCAAAAGGAAGCTTGACCTTTTTGTTTGCCCTGATCGCGTTTTACATTCTTGTTAATATTTATATTGGAAAATAATCGATATGAGAAAGGAAATCATATACCTGATTAAGGGAAAGAAGCACGAACGCAAGAAACAGGAAAAGCCGATCGCATCCCCGCGGCAATCAAGAGGACGGAAAGGAAAGAGATCCAAATGTAGAGAAGGAAGTAGGTTTTAAATAAGGTAAATCAAGACCGTTGGATCAAATATAGATCTAACAGTAAAAAAGTAGTAGTCAAATAGTAGTAAGATAAAGAGGTAGTAAGAATATCCTATCTCTTTCATATATATAAAGGATCTGTATAAAGGATAAAGCTACAGTCTCATTTTATAACTTATTAGCTGAATTATTATTATTATTGTTATATTAAAAAAATAAAAATACAATTTTATTTTAAACTAGAAATTGAATTTTTGAAGGAGACAGATAAAAAAACATATACTTTTACAATGTGTATATCAAAATATCAAGGAATCAAGTATAATTTTTAGGGGGAAAATCAAATATAAACCTCCTTTCAACCAATAAATTCAGAAATACCAATCAAGTGCATTTACATGCAACGATCACAACTCAACGAGCAAAAATAATATCTTAATATAATGTCATATCAGAAAGGGCTAAATCTTAATCATCACATATAAATACACGATGAAATACAATATCCAACATTTCCTCACCAGACCCTACCGATATCCAACACAATTCTGGGTTAAAAGTTAAAACTCTCTCGCTTAATCATGATAAAACCCATTCATTCTATCTGTAACAAGCTAAATATAAAACAATCCAACCAACCAAATCTCATGGCTTTGGATAATCTCTGAAGGATCCACATTACCCGTTACAAAAGCAAAAGTACCCACACATCAAAAATCTCATCTATCCAAGGCTAGAAAGGAGAATGCTGAGAAAAACTATGGTCGAAAGCACTTCAATTTACATTTTACCTGCTTCATTGAGCAACCACCCTAACAAACCTTACTACGCAAAACCTGTGGGGTTGTGCAGAACCAGCCTGAAGCACATGGTGCCACATCTAAGGCTAGTATTGGTTGGAAATTTTCTGTAGTTTTAGGAAATCCTATCTGATGAGCAGATTCTCTTGGGTCAGGATTGAGATTGGTATTGGACAGTGATTTATCCGTTGATGACACCACCAGATCCTTTTGATCAGGATTGAGATTGGTATTGGACAGTGATTTATCTGTTGATGACACCATCAGATCCTTTAGGTCAGGATTGAGATTGGTATTGGACATTGATTTGTCAGTTGATGACAACTCATCCTGTTGGTCCTCGCTTTTTTTTGAATTAAGAAACCAACCTCCACATCCTCGAGCTCTTCTCAATGCATGCAAATGCCGGGATTCATGCAAGTGTGGCTGCAAGTTTAAAATAATGATCAAGTACATCACAGGAGCGATAGAATGAACAGGAAAATGTGAGTCAATATATCTATGACAACAAAAAATTGATTTCAGCATCAAATGACCAGTGGCTTCTAAGACAACTTTTAAGATCCTTCATTGCTTCTTTTTTCTATTTAGCAAGAATTATGTGGAAAAGCTGCACAGACTAATATACCTTGCGATTCTTGATAAATTTATTTAATGATTCAGCTCTGGCACGAGACTGTCTACGTCTCAATATACCATGGTACTCTTTTGCATTGACAAATACAGGCTCCTCAACTGCATCTGTTGGTAGAGGAACACGAACTTGTTGAGTTCCCATTAACTGAAGATGAACCTGCCACAAGATATTGTTCAATGTTCAACGAATCATGAAAGTGTTGCCACAAGAAGCCATTGCACTTTTATTAGAAGAACTAATACTAACCATTGGTTGTGCTCCATATGGTTGTGGGGGATAAACTGGTGCATCATCATCAATGTCAGCACCATCATCATTCCCAAATTGAGTCATTATGTCAACCTGATTATCAATTGAGGAAAACATGCACTCAAATTTTGATGGCCGTTGCGATATTCCCCATTCTTTTTTGCTCCATTGCGGTTGGTCCCACCACTTGATTTCTCCCTTAATGACCTTCAGAGTTTGGCTTAACAGTTATAGCCTAGAAAAGCTTTGGAGCTTTGGGCAATCATAAATTTCCATCTTATTCAGGCTTGGACCTATGTAACATCCATTGGAAATGATGATCAACTTAGAAAGATGGAGAAGCATTATTTTTCTTAATTTAGGCAGGAAAACCTCTCCTTTATGTTTGAATGATCCTTCACTTATCAAGGTGGTTATTTTGGGACAATCCCTAACTATAAGCTCCTTTAGTAGTGAAAGATTGCCCCAAAAATCCATGCTAAAGACAGTTTGTTAGCTCAGGGCAATTTTGCAATACTAAAGACTTTAGCAAACCCAAAAAGCACACTACTAGAAAAGAGTGAAATTGTGACAGAAAAAATTCTGTCGAAAATTTTTGGTATTTTGCAACGGAATTCCAATTCCGTCACAATAAGCCACTTTTTTGCGACGGAATTGGGATTCCATTGCAAAAAAATTGGTTTTTGCGATGGAATCTCAATTCCGTCGTAAAAAAATAACTTTTTGTGATGGAATCTCAATTCCGTCGCAAAACTACAAACAGATTTTTGCGACGGAATTCAGATTCCGTAAAAAAAATCACTTAAAAAGTTGCTTTTTGTGACGGAATCCCAATTCCGTCGCAAAATTGAAAATAGATTTTTGTGACGGAATTCAGATTCCATAAAAAAAAAATCACTTTTCGCGATGGGATTTAGATTTCGTCACAAAAAAAAAAATCACTTTTTGCGACGGAATTTAGATTCCGTCGTAAAAAAGTTGCTTTTTGCCATGGAATTGGAATTCCGTCGCAAAAAGTGATGTTATTATGTTTCTCTTCCGTTCACATGCTTAATCCATTTCTTCAACCTCAGATTTCCACACATTTCCCATTTCAAAAAACAAAGCAATGAGCAACAGACGCGTGATGAATTTCTTATGGTAACATTTTCTTCTACTTCTTCAATCACTTGCATTAACCCTTTATTGCTTGCTTGTTTTTCATGAGTTTTTTACTTGTTTCACTATTCGGTTACAAACAGATTGATGTATGGAAGCTTGAAAGAGAATACCAGGGTGGGCCTGAAAGTTAAGGAAAGGAAAAACGAGATATTTGAAACTATACGAAGAGGAAGGTGTTCTTGGTTTAAACATCGCACCATTATCCCACTCATGGTAACAACTCTGCAACTTCATCATCACAAGTGCCATTAACTCTTCTTGTAGCAAGCTTAGTTTTCCTCTTCTTCAACTAAACTCTTCAGGGTGTTCTTGCTGTCATATGGATGGTTCTTAAGAATCTTTGTTTTTACAAGATTTCTTTACTTCCAAATTTTTTATTAAATTTTATTTATTTTTTAATCATTTTTATATTATTAATGCAATTTTATATATTTTTAAATAATTTTTACTTTTATTTTTAAAATTTTTTATGATTTTTTTAAAAAAAATTATGTAATTTTATCATCTAATAATTTTTATTTTTTTATATTTTAAAATAATTTTTATGATTTTTTTCATAAAATGAATTTTTGTGACGGAAACAAATTTCGTGGCAAAAATTCGAAATTTGCGACGGAAAGCATTTCCGTTACAAATTTTTGACATTTTGCGACGGAAATGGATTCCTTCGCAAACGTCATAATACTGCGACAAAAAAAAAAATTCTGTGACAAATTTTGAAATTTGCAACGAATTGTCAGTTTTCGTCACAATTACAACGCTTTTTTTGCAATAGAAAAAATCTGTCGCAAAACAATTTTGCAACGAAAAATGGTTTTTTTGCGAGCAAAAAACAATTTTTTTTTGTAGTGGCAATGAAGTGGAACTAGCCCTTCCCATATGCTTCTTAACGAATAAGTATAGCAAATGTGAGAAAATATCATTACCATCATTTGATTGTCTCCCATCAACAATTGTTCGCATTTCTCTCCATTCTGCCAACATACATATGCGCAACTGTTCTAAATTCATCATTTGAAACTTCGATGGACTCTTGATTGTCTTGTGTCGCTCCAAAAATAGTCTTACTGTGCCTAACAAACTTTTTATTTCATTAGGGACGATATCACCATTTACAAACTTCAAGCTACAACCACTTTGTTTAAATTTTGCCTCACATGTGGATGTTGTACTTGATATGATCCTTTTCATGTGCCTGCCAACAACAAATCTAAAATCAACATGAAATATGCGATCTGGTATGAACTTCAAAAGTTCCAGATGTGGGATATATAAGCTAAGAGTCAGCAAATTCTCTAATCCCAATATTTCTGGAAGAATGTCTTGTACATTCTCATACCACCGCTCATCATCAGGGTTCACATCAATCCTTAAATGTTTTAACCCCTTGAATTTTGAGATTACATCAGATATGGAATAATTGTTGAGCTCGTATACTGCTTGCCTTTTCTGCCACGATATTCATAGAAGCAAAGGAACAAGCTGTGGAGATTGGTTAGCTGTTGGCATTTTGCTTTGAGTGCTCATATAAAGTTTGTAGCCGAGTCATATCTAATGTGATAGAATTTAACTAGGCAAGGGAATGAAGGTAATAAGAAATGTTAAAAGAGGTTATGACATTCACATTGAAACAATTTAAATTAAAAGTAGAGATAAAAAAAATTACCTGCATCATCATCAATTTCATCACCATCATTCCCAAATTGAGTCATTATGTCAATCTGATTATCAATTGAGGAAAACATGCACTCAAACTTCGATGGTCGTTGCGATATTTCCAATTCTTCTTTGCTCCCATGCAGTTGGTCCCACCGCTTGATTTCTCCCTTAATGACCTCCTGAATCTTGCTTGATAGCTCCAACTTAGAAAGGCTTTGGAGTTTCGGGCAATCATAAAGTGCCTTTCTATTCATCAGAAATGGTGATCAACTCAGGAAGATGGAGAAGCATTATCTTTCAAACTTTAGGCAAGAAAACCTCTCCTTTATGTTTGAATGGCCAATCACTTATCAAGGTGGTTATTTTGGGACAATCCTTAGTTATGAGCTCTTTCAAAAGTGAAAGATTGCCCAAAAAATCCATGGCAAAGACAGTAGTTAACTCAGGGCAATTTTGCAATACTGAAGACTTGAGCATACCAAAAAAAGCAGCGAGGTGGCATTGGTCCTTCTCATATGCTTCTTAAACTCTTGATGTACGATATGTACAATTACAGCAAATGAGTGAAAATATCATTACCACTATTTGATTGTCTTCCATATACAACTGTAACCATTTCTCTGCATTCTGCCTATTCTACATACGTACAGCTGTTCTAATTAAATTCATCATTTGATATTCTTATAGATTCTTGGTTGTCTATGTCACTCTAGAAATAAAGCCTTACTCTGCCTAACGAGCCTTTTGATTTCTTTATGGACATCATCACCATTTACAAACTTTAAGCTATAATCAATTTGCGAAAAAATGTCATCCTTGTTGATTCTTTAAACAAAAAAGCTAATATATGACATATTTGGAGTGGTGATATTTGTATTAAAGATAAGAAATATTTTCATATTTGCAAATATTTTCCTAATTTGTCTCTATTATTATTCCCTCAACAATAATCAGGGAGGAAAGAGAAGGAGAAAATTAAAAATAATAACTAAGGTACTTAAAAAAATACATGTTATATTAATTAAATTAGGGTTAAGGTGTAAAAATGCACATGTGTTTCATCCTGAAGAGCGCCCAACATCAAGTGTTTTTTTAGATGTAAAAGTACACATGTGATTACAACTTAGGAGCAAAAATATCATTTGATCGTTAAGTTTGACTTTGACTGTTAAGTTTGACTTTTTTTGCTAATTGGGCGATGACGTGACATTTTTACACATTTGTTGGGCGCTCTTTTTGCCAAACCACATGTGTATTTTTGTACTTTTTGTTAAACCACATGTGTATTTTTGCAGTTTTTGCCAAACTACATGTATATTTTTGCACCTTTGAAATGTCACATCATCACATAGTCAGCATAAAAAGTTAAACTTAACGGTCAAATGGTATTTTTACACCTTATTTGTAACCACATGTGCAATTTTGCACATAAAAAAAAATAAAACACCTAGTGTCGGGAACTCTTTAGGATAAAGCACATGTGCATTTTTGCATCTTAACCCATTAAATTAACTAGTTTCATCAAACTAATTAAATTAGATAAATATGTCTAATATTGATATCCAAAAGGGCACGCACACTCTGTTTGTGTGTTTGTGTACATTATATAGCAAATAGTATTGTTAACAAAACAAAGCCTCTTGAACCTTGAGATAGGAAACACTTGGTTGGAGCTTCGTATCATCCACTAAATGTGTTTAGGGGCTTCTACAAAGCTCTACCAGAGTGTTTCCTATCTCAAGCTTCAAGAGGCTCTGTTTTATGGACAATACTATTTGATGTACACACACATACTCCTTCCGGTCCTTTAATATATATGTGTGTGTGAGGAAAAAACGTTGACATTGAAACTTTGCCCACAACAAAATATACCGTGGATTGGCATGCTGAAAATTTCCAATGACTTAAATGGATTCTTTTATTGTTTCTAAACGTATTTTCATATTGAAATAAATTCTAACGTATGGTAAACAAGAAGCAACACACATCATACCCAACAAGTCATACATATCTAATGAGAATTTAAAATACAAGACCCAAGATTAACAATTTTGAAATAAATCCTTTGGAGGACATGAGTAGAGCTTGCACATTTGAGGAAAAAATCTTAAGTTGGCGCTTGCACATTCATGGCCTAAGTGAGCCAGCCTAACGGCCTCGACCTGTCTTCCTAGCTCTAGATGTGAGCATGATCTGCTCAATGTCACTGTTGTCAAAGAGAGAGTCGAGATCAGATTCAAAACTGTGAACAAAAGAAACTGATTCAGTATTGGAGTCATATGATTCTTTCACTATAGGATCTTCACAAAATGGAGCGGAAGCATAGTCAGAATAGGAGGAATTATCAAGGCCTCACTCTCTGTCCATCGTGAGGAGGCATCTCTGTGATTTAAGAAATGGCATTAGAAAATACAACCCCTTTGTTATAAGCCTGCAAGCTGAAGTAAATAGCATTCATTTATACTTGCATATGTACGTACCTCCTATCCTTGTCAACCTTGTCATTGGAAGGATCCAGTGTCTCACTAATCACTATCTCACCCGTTTTACCTAATATTAGTTGTGGTAGAACTGATGAAGATGGAGATGTGGACAAGAGTGGCTGCTGCTGTATGTCACTGCAAATATGTTTGGGTTACTATCCAGATTCCAGACTCTGCACTTGTTGCTTCGCTGGGCACCGATATAACTTCTGGTGGGTGCACCTGAAGTAACTCCTACAAATAATAATTGCATGCATTCAAAATATTTATTAGTTAGTCATAATTGTATTCAATTCATTCATCATTGAGGAAAAAAAAATCATTTTGTTACAGTGACCTTTCTACACCAGTTACTGCAAAGATGATGCAGAAAATGTAGCTTTTGGCAATTTCACTTAAATAGTGAAGTTGATGATATTCTAAACCGGTTGCATATGTAACTCGTGTTATATATACAGGTTAAAACAATAGTCAGTACTCAGTATAGAAAGTGATTGATTTTTTAAGACAAAAAAGT
This sequence comes from Acacia confusa, assembly GCA_037074495.1. Lineage (NCBI taxonomy): Eukaryota > Viridiplantae > Streptophyta > Magnoliopsida > Fabales > Fabaceae > Acacia > Acacia confusa. The sequence continues at coordinate 3,869,717 of CM073504.1, read as the reverse complement.
TTTCACAATTCTGTGCTTAAATGCTTATTTTCAAAGTAAAAATTTTGGGAAATTAGTCTTTATCTGCAGCCAATTGGGTAATCAAGTGGGTCAGTATATACATTAGGACGTATATTAAAGTGGATGTGTCAAACCCGGCCAGACATATATATCATCTACACATACACACAGAGTTATATATGCAACTAGGGTTCAGAGCAAAAAAAAATATATGCAACTAGGGCTTATGGCAAGAAAAGTATGAGTAAGGTCTTGGATAAGTAATATTTTGAATTGAATGTGTCACATTTTATGTTTATATATATATATATATATAAACATAAAATGTGACACATTCAATTCAAAATATATATATATATATATATATATATATATATATATATATATATATATATATATATATATATATTTTCAAGTTTAAACACTCCAAACATGAATGGCCCATTCTATGTTTAATAAACTTACACCAACCCCATGCATTTTCACAGCTAATAAATATTAATATCATTTATATTGATTTGAGTTGGTGTATATATATATATATAAGCAATCACGTGGCCTGGGGTAAATAGAGCCGAGGATCACTTTTTGACCATATTTTCTCCAAATGAACCCATCATCTGGTGGAATATCCGTGTAACCAAACCGAGGTGCTGGAACCATCAATGTCTTCTCTTCTTCATCCTTCCTACTATACTGCATTATTAACACAATTACAAGCATGCGTCCTACAATAATGCCCAATATAACAACTCTATATACTAAACTAATTGTATCTGTCTACTATCGTGTCAGTAATCATTGATTGGACTTTCAGGATATTAGCAAAAGGCTAATAGTACGATTGATATAGAATTTGCTTAATCACCGAGATCCAAGTTGGGTCTTTTTCATATCGTTGCAAACTCTTTCTAACCGGGCAACCTACATAGGCACATTTGTAATAGCTTCTGGACATTGACATCACACAGTATTAGCCAGATGATGCATAAATATTGAAGTAATTATGTGTTTCTTTTCTTCTTTTTTTCTGTCCCTTTTAGGGTAATTGTAGTGGTGCTACCTTTGAATTTTGGTATTGAAATCAAAGGCTGAGGAATCTCCAAAGTCCAAAGTAACATTGTTAGGCAGTTGTTGCAGGTAGACCGCACTGGTTCAAGGCATAACTTTGTACAGTTTCTTTTGCTGGGAGAGGGCCTCTAGAGATGATATTTCTGACTGATCTTGTGTGGAATCTTTGGTGATGATAGAGGGAGTATGGACTGAATAAAGGAGGCTCAGTAGAGTTTTTACGAGCATCTTTTGGTAGATGGGTAAACCCAACTAGATTATCTATTTTATGGGCTAAGTTTCTTCGAAGGGAAGAAGAAGTTCTATGCATGCACTTCAAGAAAACTGGGAAATGGAGGCGGTTTTATGGGAGTTGGCTTTTCTCCTTTTCTCCTTATTATCCTTTTCCTCCTTTTCTCTTTTTCACTATTGGATTAAAATCTCAACGGTCCAGATTTAACATATTATATATTTAAGGTAAAATTATAATAATATTTTTATTATCTTTTTAAGGTAAAATTATAATAATATTTTTATAATATGTTGAATCTGAACTGTTGAGATCTTAATCCAATGGTGAAAAAAGGAAAAGGAGGGAAAAGGATGGTAAGGGGTATAGGAGGAAAGCCAAATCCGGTTTTATGGGCATTTAGAGGCGGTTCAAACCGCCTCTATTTTCCCGTGCAGGCGGTTTGGAAACCGTTGAAGTTACCACCGTCGAGAGCCAAACTACGGCGGTTTAAATCAATCGCTGGTGTAATCGCCTAGCAGGAAACAAAGGCGGTTATTAAAACCTCAATTAGCACAACAAAAGTGCTCTAGAATATGCAAACCGCCTCTAAATAATATTTGGAGGCGGTTTTGTAAACTGCCGCAGAAGGTAATATAGAGGCGGTTTGGTTTAACCGCCTCAGATTATTTATTGGAGGCGATTATAGTGACCGCCTCAAAATATCATTTTTGGGCGGTTTACTAAGTGTCTCAACATGTCATTCAGAGGCGGTTTGCAGATAGTTATTTATGAGCCAATATATATAAAAATAATTATTATTTTTTTTACTTTTTTTATATGTTTAAATTTTAATAACAAAAGATAGTTAATAGGTGATTTTTTACAATTTCAATTTAATAATTTTTTTTCTAATAATGAAATAATAACTTGTTACATTTGATGTATCAAGGAAAAAAATTATTGCATTTCAGCATACATATCCATACAATGTTAAAAGCTCTTAATTAAAAGCATAAGATATATAAATTCAGCACAATCACAGAAGTCTCAACTGCCAATTATGTTTAACAACCATAAACAAAGTCATAAGTGCTAAACATGCTAAATATGTTTGCATACATTATCCAAAATCATGGAACAAAATATGTTTAACAACCATAAACAAAGTCTCAACTGCTACTAAACATTGGATAAATTCCCTTGATAATGACAACAATACTATCCAAAAGCAATATCTAAATTAGATATTCAAGGTTGTGGCTGTGGTGATGGAGATGGAATATGAGGTGATGAATTTGGTCCGTCACAATTCGGGTCATGACTAGCATGAGAAGATCTTCTGAGCTCGGGAGACCCCAAATTTGCATCCTGATACATTGAATCAAAATTGAAAACAAACATCAAATGCTACAAAGTCTTGTTCAGCCATTTTTCATTGCATCATGGCATCAACATAACTGATAGGCAAGTAATTCATTGCAATGTCAGTTGCACAGGGGCCATACAACTCCATAACCGACATTGAACACAAAACTGAATAAACAATACAAGGCAGCAAAATTGGACGCACCCAAGAAGCTTATTGGAATATGCATAGGAAACCAGTAGATAGAAAACCAAGATACAAAGATGAGACTCGAGACTTCAATGTGACCAATGAGGAAACAACTCAATCTTAGATCAATACTGAGATAAAGTAAACTAAGTAATTTGTCTCTATCATTTCAAAAGAATAATAGTAAGACTTGCATACTAAAATCATAGCAGTGATTGATGAAACCAATGTTTCTTTCTTTTCCTTTGCATACTGTTACAGTACACTCCTACTACCAACATACCAATGTTCATATGCTTACATGACCACACGAGCAGACACTGCTACAAAACAACCCAAAAAACGTCCTAAATAAGACCCAATTAAAGCCCTTTTTCAAAGGGGGACGTCTAAGCGGGGGAAGTAAAAAATTCTGCATATAAGGCGCCCTTATATATAAAAGGGCGCCTTATCTAAGGCATAAGGCATCCTTATACATATTAAGGATCCTTATATAAGGTTTTAAGCTCCAAAAGAGCATATAACTATGATTAAAATATTAAATGGCACAAACATTGAAAAATTGATGCAAACATAGTCAAAGTCGAAAACACATGTCTTGACCATGACAACAGTTTGGAAAAGAAGTACGAGACGGATGTGGAGCTTATAAGCCTTCATGAGCTTGCAAATATTATGATTTGCATCAATATATATATAGGCAAATAGATTTCCATCAGAAAAATTATGCTTGTGGTACGTGATAATGGGTTTCACTCATATACAGAATATAATGGGGTGACACGTGCAACAAATTAATATGAAAAGGACATATCAGAATAGAGAAATTGAAAAGAAGAACATATAAGAACACAAACATCACAATTAAGATGAAATTGGAAACTGACTTCAAGAAAAGGCAGCACTTAGCACATAGCCCTTCATTTAGGTAGCTTGCAATATTTCCTAGCAAGATGGTTGTATTTGTTCGAATCGCTGGTTCTTCATCAACCTGCAAATATAATAGCCAGTTTCTGAGATACAACAAAGAAAGTTCAAAACAGAAGCAATTGAAGAAAATGGACATGAATTTTGACTACCTAAACTGAAGATAGATCCTGTGACATTATCAAAAATGCCAAAGTCATGGAAGAAAATAAGATAATCATTTTCATTCTAAAAAAAAACTAATTTATTTCAGAGGGAATTACATTCATCAGGCAAGGAAGTAATTCGATTTCCATCAAGGATCAAGGCTTTTAGAGATTGGAGCTTTCCCCAAATTCACTGGCAACCTCTCAATGAGATTTTCTGGTAATACCAGTAAAGTTGGCACAATTTCAATAGGTGACGTTCTCTATCAATCCTAATTCTCTATCAATCCTAATGTTATATAATCTCGGTTTCATGAAGAGTTTAAAGCCACCAAAACAGTTGACTAAGACTCTTCCAAGGCATGTTATCAAGCCAGTGGAAATAAATATTTACAGACATAACACGAGCAAAAATAATATGACCTTCATAAATTAGTAGCAATTATGAAAACAGTAGATGAAGCCCAAGCAGTTACCAGGTTATATGCATATACTGGGATATATAACTCTTACCAGGCGCTGCAAGTTAACTAATTTGCTAATTTCCATGGGAATATCAACTGCATTCCAGAATTGAATCGATAAGTAGTCAAAAAAACTACCCCAAAAAATAATCCTAAAAGAAAAGACAATTTTCTCTGATGTCAAAATTTATAATATCAACTTTAGAACAAAGCCTTGTTAACTAACAGCTCTGGAACTTATCCCTGCTTTTTATTAACAAAGAAGGAAAAGAAAAAAGAGCATACCTATTCGGTTATGTGTCAAGTCAAGAGTGCGTACAGATCTTTCTAGGTCAAGAATTTCAACTGGAAATCTCTGTTTTAGGATGAGGAAAGGGGAAAAACCATGATTGTCATGCAGCAAAAAACTCAAATGTGAGCATGCATTCAAAAGGAACAGCAACACCAAAAAGCAAGGAAACAAACATAGATTTCAAAATAAAAAACACCAGATCTCATCCAAGTTTCAGACGTCATGAATATTACAATTCATGAATGTGCAAATTTCAAACTTGGCGTCATATTTCAATGGAAAAGACAAGAAACATAAGAGATAATAAGAAGAAAGCAAGCAGTTGATATTAGAGAAAAATTCATTAACCCAGAGGTATAATTCATTTTAGAAATATTCTGTAAACTTATTTTTTTAAAACAATCAAATAAGTCAGAATATGTCAAAAAGGAAGCCAGGATCGTCTTCTTGTGATCTTGTTTAATAATAATCAATTGAAAGATTTACACATAACACACAAATTGAAATAATCAAATAACTATACCAAATTGTCATAATATGTCTTGACCATTAATAAGAGACAACCAATTGAAAGATTTACACATAACACACAAACTGTGCACATAAACATCGTCTTCTTGTGTTCTTGTTTAATAACAATCAGATATGTTTTGATTTATTAACATCTGAGAGTCTAGCATGCTTCTCTTGAAGTTCCAGCTGCTTAAACATAAAGCTGGAAACTTTTTTAGGATACTAATACTGGGTACAGAGGCAAGATCGTAGTACTAACTTCTATGAGCAAGTTACTAGGTTCATAAAATAACACTATGATGCCAATAATTAACATAAACTGAGATCAAGAACAGTACCAGCATATACTCGTAGAGACATTTCCTAGATTCATAAAATGGCTTCCAATAATGTCATAAGACAAAGGGGCCACAGGCTTAGTTAAGACATTTCCTAGACTCGTAAAACATTTAATGGAACTCTCTATAAACAGCAATTTCACAACATATATTCTCAATTTCAACAGCAAAACAGTTAAAGTCTAATCATTAGCTTAACCCAATTTACGTAGTAACATGAAACACCAAAGTCAGTAAAACAAAATGAGACGACAAAGGGGTGGAATTACATCAAAGTTAAAGAGTTTAGGATATAAAACTGCTTACACTTGTGGTAATCTGCAATATACAGCAAAACATTGAGACGATACAACCAAGTCTGTTTAAGTATAATGTAAACATTATGATCACCATTTCAAAATAAAATCCCAAAACTAGTATATTAAAGAATATAAACAACTACAACTCTACAAACCAGCATCAACCTCTATTGTATAAAATTTGATAGGTAGTAATAGAATATGTATGCATTATGCAAGCATATGTAGAATAACTAGTCAGTATGAATGTTTACAACAATTCTATTTTTCATGAAGAGTAAACTGATAAAGAAGAAAGAACACAAAGGACCGATGATATACTTATCTGTCTGTACCCTAATCATCACTTAGATCGTCATCGATGGCCGGAGCGCTCATCCTCGCCGATGCCTGCTTAGCCCACTGGACGATTTTCTCAGCCTCGCGGTTTATCTTCTGTTCTTCCTTAATGGCCTTCTTCAGCATTTTCTGCTGGTGCTTACTCGAGAAACTGCTTATATTAAACAAAAACTCATCGTTTTTGTCCCATCCTAAAATACTCGTTGGGTCCAAATTTTCCTTGCTTTTCTTCTTAGAATCCTTCTTGGGAGAGCACCAAAAACAACCAGCCTTTCGAGGAGGAGATGGTGAACGATCTATCAGCGAATTTGAAGAGATCCGAGGAGAAGACTCCGACATGCCTTTTGATTTTGGTTTCAAGCCCCGTTTTTCATACAGTGTTTGTTTGAACAGCGAAGACATTGAACTTTCCTCCGAAGAATTTGAAGAATGAGAAGGAGAAGAAACAGAACTGTGTTTAGATTTCGCTTTCACCGGCGGGAATTCCACTTTCTCGTCCTTCGCAATAAGAAGTGAGGGAGGAGAGTGAGGGTGACTGTTGCGAAGGATAGAGAAGAAGGAGACGGAGGAGACGCGCGGCACAGGGAAGCAGTGAGGGAGCTGAGGAACAGCGCGAGTGTTCAATGCAAGGAAGGAGAAGCAGAGGGAAGAATGGGAAGCAGAGGCGCGGGAACCCTATCTTCTGCTGTGTTTTTTGGCATTATAAATCTATAAAAGGCGTCCTATTAAATAATAAGGACGCCTTACAATATAAAAAAAAAAAAAATCACTCTTGAGGCGACCTGTAAATATAATAGGACGCCAAATATTACTTTAAAGTGTCCTATTAACCAATCAGGTCGCCCAAAAATAAAAAATAATTTATTGAACACATCTGAAGCTAGCGACAAAATAAAAATAGACTAATTTCATTTTAGGCGCCCTAAATTTAATTTAGGGCGCCTAAAATTAATTTTAGGCGTCCTATACTTATTTAGGGTGCGTAAAATTAATTTTTTAAAACTTAAAATATATTTTAAGCGCCCTAAACTTATATTTAGGGCATCTAAAATATATTTTAGGTGCCCTAAACTTATTTAGGGCGCCTAAAATTAAATTTTTAGCACTAAAAATTTGGCGCTATGGTATTTTCCTGGTAAAATTAATTTTAGGCGCTCTAAATATAAGCTTAGGGCGTTTAAAATACATTTTAGGCGCTCTAAGCTTATATTTAGGATGTCTAAGTCTCCGCCTATACTTTTTACTCTCTTTTTTAAAATAAGGACGTCTTTTTAGGAAGTAGCATCCACTTTTTGTAGTAGTGTTAGATCACACAACTTGGCTCAAGCATATATATATGATCACCAACGTTCAAAATCTCATGACAGCAAAATAATCCTTTCAACAGCAAAATAAAATGGTTCAGAGACAAACAACTTAGAGACAAAAGACACCAACAACAACTTTATATATATATATATATATATATATATATATATATATGGTTCAGTTTCATATTTTCTTTCTTTATTTTTTTTCCTTCGGTACTTGACAGCAAAATAACACTCTTCCATGCAAATATACACTATACTCATCGCACCATAAAAATTCAATGAATACATTGACAGTAAGGAACCCGACAGCATTAACAAAAAAAAATTGCATGACAGCAAAACTTAACCAAATCATGCAGCAAAACATGTTTTCAGCAGACACAAACCCAAACATAGTAAAAAACACCAACAACACTAAAGCATATTTATATACCGTGATCTATTCATACATATATATTTGCAACAAAACCATATATTTTAAACTTCCAACAACTTCATGTCTTTACATATATAAATATGCAAAGAAACACTCACCTCCATGCATCATGTCTTATGTAAATATATAGGTATGAACAAAATAGCTTCTACTTCTTTTAACTTAAGACAGGAACCACGAGCATATAAGTCTATAGGCACATAAGTCTATACCATATGTAAATAGGTATGGAATATTAGTTATTCTTTCCTTCCTCCTTCTATACTCTTCCTTTTCCTATGTTAATAGGCTAAAGGAGCAAAGTTACTCCGGACTAAGAAGAAAGCTCAATTCAGAAAATCGAATATTTCTTTTTCACTCAACTCAGTAAAATCAGTCAAACTAGCATTTATTAATTTACTCTTAACTACACAAAGTTAATCACACATACAAGTACGTATATGAAACAGACATAAACTGGAATAAAATTTCACATAGGCACATAGCACTTGTGGTGATCATTAGTAACTAATCATACATTGTCTAAGTTATGTAATCTACACGTAATTAATTAATTAAAACTTAATGTTGAAAGTGAGAATACTTATACCTCAAATATTTAACCAAACTAATTAATTAGAAATTAGATATAATAATTTTTATTGTTTTTTTTTTTGCCAGTGAATATGTTAAATTATATTTGCTTGATGGCATGTCAATATACTTTATGAAAAGGTGACAAAGGGATAAAGTAAAGAAACTAGTTGACAGTGTCACGCATGTCAAATTGCTATTATCTAAAATATTCGTAAAGAAGCAGGAAACTTGAGATAATGACAATAGTTCTTGTTTTAACAAAATTGTCGTCCTCAGCTTTTTCATCAGGTCTTTTTCAATTAACTATCAAAAGATATTATTGTTGTCTAAACATCACAGCTCTAAAGATCAATTACATACATAATATTCAACTTGAAAGCCATGAATATTAAATATTTATATTTTAAAAATAAAAATAATACGAGACCGCCTCCAAAACCGCCTCTAAATGTATAATAGAGGCGGTTTATGTCAAACCACCTCTAATTAGTCTGATTTCATTGTAAACACAAACCGCCTCAAGAATTGCCTCTATTTTATTAATTTGGCGGCGGATTAACAAACCGCCGCAGTTTTATAGTGATTTTGCGGCGGTTAATTGATAACTCTCCGTATTTTATATATTTAAAGTACATTTTGGAGATATTTGGAGAGTTATCTAAATAATTTTGGGAGATTTTCAATGAGATTATGCTATCATAAGATCAAATCAAAGTGGCACATTATTTGTGGGGGTTTCAATTTAAAATAAATGTTTTTGAGTTTAGAAAATAAATGAAAAAAAATAATAGAAAAAAAAATAAATAAAAGTTCAGTATTATTATTTTTTATTATTATTACTATTATTATATGATCTTATGTTCACAATCAACAAATGCTCTGGGCCGACGCATTGGATTAATTGGATCAAATGGAAGAAAAGCAACCTAAAGCTAATGGAATAATTGAAGGATCAGGAGGGAGCACGTCATTGTGGATTGTGGGCTGAGTGGAGAGTTATTCAATTTCTTGTGGGCCTGCCAAGAATGGAAGAATGAATTAGCAACCCTAATATTTATTAACAGCAGAAGGCCCACGAATGTAGAGAGCCGCCTGGAGAAAACACAGGAGAACAATTGAGAGGCGGAGAACACACGCGGAGAAGGGGTCTGAACGCAAAAAAGGATCAGAACAATTGTGAAGGCTCAAGGACGCGATTGACGGCTAAGCAGCACCTGGAGAGCAGCTGGACATCAAAGATTTAGAGGGAGAGATCATATTCTTGATTCTTTTTTTTTATGAATCCTGAGTCTAGAATTTTATGTGCTGTGATTTTTATTTCCGCCATGTGTAGCTAGTTTTATTTTGCAACCTAGAGTAACTATGAACTTATTGATGGATTAGACTTTGTTTCATTATTTAATTATAATTAGTATTAATTTTGGTTGCTTAATCTTGATTAATTTTCTCTATTTAGTGACTGGCTATCATTAAATATGAATTTGAGAATTAGGATTTACCTTGACGAAGGGGATTGTAATTTGGCTCTGAGATGAAGCAATATGGGGTTAAATTACAATTTAATTTACAATTAGGATAGACATATACCTAATAGCCCCATATAATTGTGGAAGAGTGTATCCGAATTAAATTGTCTCTTAAGTAATTTTGTTAGACATAACATTTTATACTTGAGAGAGGGTTGTAAGTGGACCAACAGACACTTATAGCTATTTATACTCGAGATTAACAAAATTGATATTAAGGCTAATTAAATTAATGAAATCAAGGTTTATGAAGCTAATAAGGGATTAGTGACTCTGGGTTGCTCATTTGATATTTGTGGTAGTTGATTTTAATTTTTTTTCATTTAATTAAATTCACTTTGGTTTGCTCAACTTAAATGAAAATGTAAAATCAATGCCTAATTAAAGTTGTGGATACTAAGTCTTCGTGGGAACGATATCGTACTCACTCTTTATTACTTGATACGGCCCGTATACTTGCGGAGTTATAGGCTTTAAAGTTTTGCCCTATCAAGTTTTTGGCGCCGTTGCTGGGGACTTATGTGCCATAACTATCTTATTTAAAATTGATTGAGCATTTGTAGTTTAAGTTTGAGTTTGTAATTATTTTGTTTTTTTTAGTAAAAGAAAACATAAAAAAAAAAAAGGATTTCACATGGCAACCAACTGGTCTTAATATTGAGAAGGAGATGAATTCTTTGTCTTCTACACAAGATGAATTGATTGCTATGTTAAATTCTTTGAATGAATATAGGCAATATAAAAGGAGCATGAATGATGGTTATATTCCATATGATGATTCTTCTCAATATGCTTGTATGAGTTGTGTTTATTGTAGAGGGAATCATTTATTTGTGAATTGTCCATATAGTCTAACTAGTCATTATATGAGAGATGATTTCACTAGGAAACAAACTCATTTTGATCATTCATTTTATCCTAGTGAAAGTTTTGAGCAACAAAAGTTTGGGGATCCACATGTCTATTGTTCTCATGAAAATATCCATCATTTTTACTCTTATCCACATATTGAAGAAAACACCATTGATTACAAGGAAAAATCTAATTTAGAAAGATTAGTTGAGAAGTGTGTGGAAGCATCAGAGAGATCTAGTAGAAAGCAAAAGGAACTTGCAACTAGACTTGAGTCAAGTGTCCAAAATATTGGAGTATGTGCGAGTCAAATTATTTCAACCCTTGAGACTATAAGGCAAGATAATTCCTTAAGTTCGATGACCACTTCTGATGATGATAATGATTGTTGTGAAACAGTTGAAGGTGTGGGATTGCATGAAATTGTGGATAATATAGAAAGTGATTTTGAGTTTGAAATTAATTTAGATGAGAATAATGGGTGTCTGGAAGAGGTTCCGGCTGTGGAACCTAAGAATTGTGATTTTAGTGATCAAATTGATTTAGATGTCCCAATTATTGTTGCTCATAACTCTCCTATTGAAGTGTTGACTTTTACTGACGAAAGTCGAATGGATTTCGTTGGATGCTCTAAATTGTTGGAAGTGCCTATATTTATTTTCATGGATATGAATGTTGTGCTTAATTTGAATTCAGTGAATGCTTGTAATCCACGATTGCATATGATTGAGGAAGTACAAGCAATCAACTTGAATAATCAATTTTTGTGTTTGAAACCTTGTTGCTGGAAAAGGGATGAAGACAAGGTAATTATGATGTTTGACACTTATGATTAGTGGTTTGTTTTGAGAAGTCTGGCTGAAGACTTTAAACTTAGCGCTTCTTGGGAGGCAACCCAAGATACCATTTGATGCTTTGTTTGCTTTTGTAGGACTGTTGAAAGCCCCTGATGAAATGTTACACTTTGGTAGCAAGGATTGAAAGCACAAGTCAAGGACAAATAGGGGAGTTTCCTTCTACTTTTCTTTGATTTGGTCTATTTGATTGCTGATGATAAATTGTTAAGTGCTGGTGTTATTTGAATATATTTGTGATAACTATTAAGCGGTTGTTAGCACTTGTGCTGTTTCATTGGTGGAAATTTGAAATCTCTGAAATTGATGTTACCCTTACATTTTAGATATGGTTGCTCTTTACTTCCATTACTCGTTGTTACTTGTTCACATTGAGGACAATGTGACATTTAAGTGTGGGGGTGAAGGTATCCTTGATTTTACATGACTTGTCTTGTTTTGTCCTCATTAAAAAAAAAAATCTTATGGAAGTTTGAATTTTATTCAGGAGCATTGTCATGATTGGTTTGATTTGAACTTGAAAATGAGTGAATTTGATTAGAGATTTATTCTATGTTCTTTGAATGTTAGTAAAGAGGCAAAGATTTGGTTTGGGTACTTTACCTTAGGATGTCAAAGAACCTGTGAGGAATTTGAGCCTAAATGTTTTTCTTTCTAAGAGGGAGTACACCTATTGTAATTTTATTTCTAGGACTTGTCTTGAATCTCTTTTGAAACTTGAAATCCTCTTGCATGCACAAAGATGATTTAGACATTCATTTCATAGCTAATTCAGCCAAATGCCTATCCATATCTCATGAAAATCTTTTGTTACCCCATTTGAGCCTTGTATTTTTTCTTTTTTAAAGAAATTTGCATAGAGTTAATAGCCATTTGTTTGAGATATGCAAATTTTTATAACTTTTTTTCTTCATTCTTCCCCCTCTTACTTTAGTAAATGCTAAGTGAAACAGGTTAAAAGAGTGAAGGAGTCAGAAACTTAACATTATAAGATTATGTGTAGGTAGTTAAAAAAAATAGAGAAAAAAAATGAAATAAAAAAAAATGGCGCAAGAAAGAAAACCAAAAGAGAGAGAGAGAGAGAGAGAGAGAGAGAGAGAAGATTGTCAAAGTCAAAAGAATAAAAATCCTACATATATAGTGTTATTGAGTTCGTGTCATCTTGATGGTTATTCCTTTATTCCTTCATTCTTTATCATGAATTTTATTAAATTACTTAGCACTGATTAAAGTATTTTCCCATAACATTTGATCATTTTCATTTCATTATCCTACCTTGATCATTAGAACCTAGAGAAAGTCCTTTTGATTTGGGTGTGCAATGGGATAATATATCTAGTAGAGATTGAGATGATAAACAAGCATATGGTAGATGAGGTGCAATAGGTGAAATTGAGTGAAACACAAGGTCTTGAATATCTTGAGGAAAGAGTGTAAACACTAACTTGTGAGGGACATTCTATTGTGATTTATCTTGGACAAATTAATTGCCTTGATACTTGCATTTTTGGAATGTGGAAAAGATCTCTGGGAAAGTTTGTTTCTTGAAAGTTTGAATTGACTTCAACGTTTTAGTGCTTGCTCTAGAAATCATACTTCCATTGTTTTATTGAATTAGATTGTTTAAGAATTTAAAATCTTGAGGACAAGATTTAATGCAAGTGTGGGGGTGTGATAACTCTCCGTATTTTATATATTTAAAGTACATTTTAGAGATATTTGGAGAGTTATCTAAATAATTTTGAGAGATTTTCAATGAGATTATGCTATCATAAGATCAAATCAAAGTGGCACATTATTTGTGGGGGTTTCAATTTAAAATAAATGTTTTTGAGTTTAGAAAATAAATGAAAAAAAAATAATAGAAAAAAAAATAAATAAAAGTTCAGTATTATTATTTTTTATTATTATTACTATTATTATATGATCTTATGTTCACAATCAACAAATGCTCTGGGCCGACGCATTGGATTAATTGGATCAAATGGAAGAAAAGCAACCTAAAGCTAATGGAATAATTGAAGGATCAGGAGGGAGCACGTCATTGTGGATTGTGGGCTGAGTGGAGAGTTATTCAATTTCTTGTGGGCCTGCCAAGAATGGAAGAATGAATTAGCAACCCTAATATTTATTAACAGCAGAAGGCCCACGAATGTAGAGAGCCGCCTGGAGAAAACACGGGAGAACAATTGAGAGGCGGAGAACACACGCGGAGAAGGGGTCTGAACGCAAAAAAGGATCAGAACAATTGTGAAGGCTCAAGGACGCGATTGACGGCTAAGCAGCACATGGAGAGCAGCTGGACATCAAAGATTTGGAGGGAGAGATCATATTCTTGATTCTTTTTCTTTATGAATCCTGAGTCTAGAATTTTATGTGCTGTGATTTGAACTCTGATTTTACTGTTGCTGTGATGTTTATTAAAGTCCTCTGTAGCTAGTTTATTGTGCAACCTAGAGGAGCTATGAACTTATTAATGGATTAAGCTTTGTTTTCATTGTTTAGTTATAATTAGTATTAATTTTGGTTGTTTAATCTTGTTTAGTTTTATCTATTTGATGACTGGCCATCATTAAATATGAATTTGAGAATTAGGATTTACCTTGACGAAGGGAATTTTAATTAAGCTCTTAGATTGAGCAATATGGGATTAAATTACGATTTAATTTGTAATTAGGATAGACATATACCTAATAGCCCCATATAATTGTAGAAGAGTGTATCCGAATTTAATTGCCTCTTAAGTAATTTTGTTAGACATAACATTTTATACTTGAGAGAGGGTTGTAAGTGGACTGACAGACACTTATAGCTATTTATACTCGAGATTAACAAAATTGATATCAAGGGTAATTAAATTAGTGAAAACAAAGTTTATGAAGTTAATAAGGGATTAGTGACTCTAGGTTGCTCATTTGATATTTGTGGTAGTTAATTTATTTTAATTTCTTTACTCTTAATTAATTTCAATTTGAGTTGCTCAACTTAAATAAAAGTGTAAAATCAATGCTTTACTGAAGTTGTGGATACTAAGTCCTCGTGAGAACGATATCTTACTTACTTTTTATTACTTGATACGGCCCGTATACTTGCGGAGTTATAGGCTTTAAAGTTTTGCCCTATCATTAAGTTATACCATTAAGTTATACACCGAATAAACCGCCTCTAAATGTATTTTAGAGGCGGTTTACTTAGAACCGCCTCAAATAGTCGGTCGGTATTTACCCATTTTCTTGTAGTGATAAGACAGGGCTGAGGAAATACGGACTGGCTCAAATGAACTAGAATTCTTCTTTCTACTTTCTCTAATTATACCATTCTCTATCTCTAATTGTGGGAAAGTATAAGTTTTTATACATTATGTAGTAATGAAAAGTTTAAATATCAACCCAAAAAAAAAAATCCAAAACAAGTATAAATTTAAAGGACTATACTTACATCAAATTTCTTATATCTATTTTATTAAGTTATCTAATCACATATGACCATGTGTACTATTTCTTTTCAGATAAAAAATAATTAAATTATTATAGGATATATATTTAAGAAAT
Source organism: Acacia confusa (assembly GCA_037074495.1). Taxonomy (NCBI): domain Eukaryota; kingdom Viridiplantae; phylum Streptophyta; class Magnoliopsida; order Fabales; family Fabaceae; genus Acacia; species Acacia confusa. Next base: position 3,854,454 of record CM073504.1, on the reverse strand, counting down.
AAATAAATAATGAAGTAAACCACCCAGTTACATTCCTTTTTATGTGCTGCTTTTGCTTCATAAATATATGATATGATATTCCATAAAATATTAAAATCTAAAATTAAAGTACTTGGACTAGCTAGCTGTCTATGAGAAAACAATTGCTTGATTAGAAATCATAATGAGGGTAAATATAATAATTATCCATAAGGGCATTTTGTAGCCATGGTAAAAAGTACTCATTCTCTTACGCACGGGACATTTTATAGAAGTGAAATCCAATCGACTAACTTTTTTATTTATGTCAAGGGAAAATTAATCCCGCACCATTTGGTTATAGCTTCACCTAATATTAAATCAAGTCATCATAATATTTTATTTTTATCAAGATTTTATAATTTGCTCAGTAGGCATTTATTACTCAGATTAAAATTTTCACATAGATATTCAAAAAAGCAATAAACCCGATTTATCGGTGTCATAAGGGGCTAATGGCTACTTTTGTTAACTATTAACCGTGGAACATTAAAAAAATAATTTGCTTCTTAAATCTTCTGCTTCTCAGGCTGTATTTCTTTTTAGTCTATAATTGAAAAAATTATATGGACTTGATAAAAAACTGCCACAACCAAATTTTAAAATTAAATAAAACTATAGAGGATGGGACTAATTTAGAGAAAATGACAAAAAAAAAAAATCAATTGAAATTCAAAATCCTATTAGGAACAATAGTAATGGAATCAACAAGAACAATAAAGGAATTAACAACTTATTTTATTGGGAAATCATTTACTTAGGATTTTAAAATTTAAGTGGTATTTGTTTTTGGGATTTACACATTAATTTTCATTTTAAATTGCATATATATTTCAAGGTTAATTTGCGATATACGAATAAATGCAAATTAAAGACTCAATTTTCTTAATATTTCAGATGATTGATAATATGGTTGTCTAGCTAGTTAGCTAGGTATCAGTTTTTCTCCCAAAAAAAATCACCTTTGACTATATGGGTTTCAAGAAATCAAGTAAAATAACAATTTAATTAGACTTTTCTTATGGTATATGACGTGCGAACTAGCCTTTTATGGGAAATGAGCTAGTCCACACACACACATATAGAAAATAAATTATTGGAGGCACTAAATCAAAGTGCTTCAACTTTCTAGAAGCGCAACGTTAAAGAGGAATAACTCTACAAAATCAAAATCATGAAATTATTATGATGCTTGACAGTTAGAAACCTAAGTATATAGCCACTTGTATGCATATACAAAGCCCGTATGTAAATTTTTCTGCCAATGTCCTTGATGCCTTTATTTTTCCTCTTATATGGTTGGTTACATTTAGAAGGCTCAATAATGCCAAAGAAGGTCTTAGATGAAAAAAAAAAAAAGCATTTCTAAAAATTCAAGGCAACCTTAATGATTTAGAAGTCAAGTCTGTTTCAAGAAGAGCTGTCATGGATGTATTCTTATATATAAAAAAGTTTTCTCATAAATGCTCTCTTCTTTTCCTTTCTTTAATATATTTATGTGTAATGAGATCGAGGCCCGTATCATAGGTGCTTCGGTTTCGTGCGGGTATTTCAGCGAATCAATTATTACAAATACACTCAAAAAACTTACAATTAAAAAGTGAAATGTTTCAGTTTCTAAAACTCACCACTCATTGATTTGATTATTTCACTAACTATTCATATATCCATATGCCCATCGATTGGTATGCTATATGAAAAGAAAATATGCCAGTGGTTATAGCAAAATATGCTATTTATTGGATAGGTATCCTACCTCGATAATAAAATGATATTAAAATATAAAACTTGTAGGAGTAATATATATTATTTATAAACTTGTAAAATAGAATGATGCCACACACAGTCTTTATCAACCGTTAATGGTTTGGTGTCTTTCATACTAAAAGAAATGAATTTGGTATGGTTCACATAAATGGTACAAATTGATCTAAACTTTTTAAAACAGTCAAATTTAAATCGTCAAATTTGACCCCACGTCCATATTAGCAAGTGGAAACTTTGAGCCACTTCCATGAATATCATGACCTACTCGATTTTGTGCAATAATATAATGCTTTGAACGGACATCTAGTTTTGGCTTGAAGTCTACATATACACACTAAACATAGGTTAGTCTAAATCAAACATTACCACACAGGAAAAAATAATCAAGCGTACGTCTCACATTAACTTTAAATAAAAATATACTAATGTATGCATATAAAAAAATACAATAGTAATTAATATTGTTCCTTGCAAAGCTCTACTTCTCAAAAGATTGACTGAAGAGACTAGAGACAGAGCATCCAAGGAAGAACTGTAAATCAAGGCCAGCCCTTGAAAGGCCAAAGTCTAATAGGGCCTAAGGTAAGAAAATATCTTTTTTTCAAAGCCCGACCTAAAAACACCATGGCTAAGGTCGACTCTACAAGGTCTGAAAGTTACTATTTTAAATTTTAACTATTTTTCCTTTATTTTTTTAAAGAAATATAATTAGTAAATTAGAACAATCAAAATTCTAACTTATCCAATAAATGTGGTCAACATTAATATCCAAACAACATAAAATCATCTAACAGATAAACATATTCACTAATTCGAAATCAAAAGTAAGACATTGTCCACAAATAACTCACAAAAAACACAAGAAGCATACCATTAAGCAATATTAGTATGATGATTATCATTGTCGTCTTTTTCGCCACTATCATCAATTTCAAAGACATATGATTCTGCTTCACTTTGAGTAGTAGATTCTGCTTCATGAGTAAGAATATCATAGATTTCTTCTCCTGCATGAACACATCCATAATCTTTATCTACAACAAATAATAAATCAAATCATAAAATCAAAGTATAGTTATTATATATTGGTACTTAAATAGATAAATAACTTTATAACAAATATAAAATAAATATAAATTAGTAAATTACCATCATATGTAAATCCATGTATTCAACTGTCAAATTTAGGTAGCCTAAGTAATTTTTTTTTTTTTAAAAATATATTAAAAGGGCCTAACGGTCCGATCCTTTTAAGCCCAAGACCCTGTAGGGCCAATTTCATTTAACTCATCTAATTTTCAAGTGTAGCCCTTAAAGGATTAGGGCTTAAATGAGCCATTCTAGCTCCTTGGATTAGAGCCGGGACGACAAGGTAAATTTCAATAAGGTGGTTCATGGATGAGTTTGTCTCAATATAAATATATACAAAGATTTTAATTAACTAATTAATAATTATAACCTTCTCCATGATAATCAGATGAAACCTTTAGCCTTCTCTCATTATGCCCTGCCAAACGTCTTCTACAACTTCGATTTGAGTTGTCAAACTCTGAAAGCTCATGAAACCTGCAAATTAAAGTTGCAACCCATCAAGAGAAATTAATATCCAAGGACAAGTTCAAAAGGCGATTAATTTTATATCAATATAGCAACTTATCTATGTAGTGTATTCAATATTTATTTGTATTTAATTATATTTCATCTAAGACAACAACACTAATACTTTAAATGTTGAATGCATTTTTTGACATGTTAAATTAAGCAAGCAAACTTGGGAAGTCGCACAACCTCATTGATGAGTTAGATTCATATATTTTTTACTATTTAACAGGTCCAAATGAATTAACCTGAGTAACTATACTTCTATATACTACAATAGCTAAGTGTTCCAAGAAGAGAAATAAACACAGCCTTAAGTTTGACAAGTCAAAGAAAAGACTTACCTATTATGGAAGAAAGAGGGGAAGGAGACATATAACTACTAGAAAATTCATTTTTTGCGGCGGAATTTTTCCGTCGCAAAATAAGCATTTTCCGTCGCAAAATAATTTTGCGGCAGAAAAGTGTCCATCGCAAAAAAAGCCCTCACAAATCAATTTTGTGACGGAAAAAGTGTATTTTCCCTCACAAATTCAAATTTTGCGGAGGAAAAATTTTCCCTCGCAAAATTTCAAATTTTGCGAGGGAAATCAAATTTCCCTCGCAAAATTTGAATTTGCGAGGAAAATATTTCCCCTCGCAATTTGTGAGGGAAATGTGATTTCCCTCGCAAAATCTGCCAATTTTCCCTCACAAATTGGCAAATTTTGCGAGGGAAAAATTTTCCCTCGCAAAATTTCCAATTATTTTTTAAAAAAAATTAAAAAAATCCGAAAAAATAAAAAAATGTAAAAACGAAATTAAATTGTATATCAAAAAATAAAATATAATGTTCTAAAATATTACGAGTTTACATTGCAAAAACAAAATATTACAAATATAATATTCCAAAATAAACTAAAAACACTCCAAACAGCAACGGTCTGGTTATCGTCACCACTAGTGTCGTCGTCACCACCAGGAGGCAGCTCCGTACCCTTGCCCTTCAATAAAATATTTATTCTGAATTCAAATATTTGCATGTAACCTACAACAATAATTTAAAAGAAAATATAATATTCACATGTCTCAAAGTTTTAAAAGAACTTTATTTTTCAACAAAACATGTCTCAAGATAATTAAGTATGAAATAACATATGCATTCAAACCCACTACAATAACTACACATATTTTCCTAAGCAAAAAAAAAAAAAAACCCCACTAACAAAGTCCTCTTAAATCAACAACCACTTTAAATATTCCCTATATTACTATATCCTTTAATATTAACAAACATATATCATCCAGCCATCCACATAGATAAAGAACCAACAGGAACCATATCTAAATAAATCACTTTCTTCACACGTATGTACTGTTGGCTTCCAAAAATTTAAAAATAAAAATAAACGGTGTTTGTCTTGAAGGAACACATACCTCTTGAAGGATATCTTGAGGTGGAGAAAGAAGAGAAGAGACGGCTCATAGGTGTGCTTGGACTGGAGATTGGTCGTGGAGGAAGAAGGCAGATGCAAGGAGCAACACGACAGAAGAATAAAATTGTGGCCGTGGAGGAAGAACGAAGACGCAAGGACAAGAGAGAAACGACGGAGAAATGAAAATGAGAAGGGGTATGAGGCTTTTTAAAAACACTTTGCGGCGGAATAAATATTTCCGCCGCAATTTGCGAGGGAAATTTGAATTCCGCCGCAAATTGCGACGGAAATGTGAATTCCGCCGCAAACTGTCAGTGGAGCCTTCCCACCCACAGTTTTGCGATGGAACCTGAGTGTTCTGCCGCAAAAACTTGCGACGGAACATATAGTTCCGCCGCAATTTGCGAGGGAAATGTGAATTCCGCCCAAACTGTCGGTGGAGCCTTCCCACCCACAGTTTTGCGACGGAACCTGAGTGTTCCGTCGCAAAAACTTGCGACGGAACATATAGTTCCGCCGCAATTTGCGAGGGAAATGTGAATTCCGCCCAAACTGTCGGTAGAGCCTTCCCACCCACAGTTTTGTGACGGAACCTAAGTGTTCCGCCGCAAAAACTTGCGACGGAACATATAGTTCCGCCGCAATTTGCGGCAGAAATCTGATTTTCGCCGCAATTTGCGACGGAATTTGCATTTCCGCCGCAATTTGTGGCGGAAATTGCATTTCCGTAGCAAAATCTCCTAAATTGCGACGGTTTTTCCTGTCCGTCGCAATTTTGAGCAATTTTGCGATGGAATTTTATTCCGCCGCAAAATCCGTCGCAAATTTTATGTTTTCCAGTAGGTATATGACCCACAAACTTTTGGATAATGAAAATAGTCCGTTAAATTTGTAGTATTCTAGTTATGATGTCGTTTCAATAATCCACATCATAAAGTAAAGTGAAACATTGTGCCAAGTGATTATGAGCACCTTAGATCCTTATTTTTTGAACAATTCACCATAGATTCTTATAAAACCAAGAGAATATGTTTATGTTGACAGATGTATATATAGTACTGTAAGAAAACATGAAATCTGTTGATAATTACATTACTTGAATTTAAAAATTATATATACAACGCATTCCTTAGCTAGAAACTTAGTTTATATTATAACTACTTGAGTCTCTAATTACTCGAAGTTACTCACAATTTGAGAAATTATATTATATATAGATACAGAATATTTTTCCTTCAAATATTCTATATATTAGTAGTATACATGGAATATCTCGATTGAATATCCTCTTCTTGAATAATTAACTCGTGATCTTGACATTTTGTATTTTGTAATTCAATCGACCAAAATTAGGACCCCAGATCTATTTATGTGAAAATGAATTAGTGAAACTTATTGCGGGCCTTCTCGTATAACGTACAAGATGACTCATCTTGAATTTACAAGTAAAAGAAGTATATAAAGGTTAAAGCATATAATGTTACTCCCTCTAAGATATAGTCCACCCTCTAGAACAGTTTTTTATTCTAAATATAAGTCAGTTTAAAAGAATTAGTATAGCATTAATTGTTTTATTTCAAAAATATTGTCAATTCCCAATAAAAGGGATAGGGGAGTATATGCTTTTTAATGTTTTATATGGTATTTGTTGAATGTAAATATGGAAACCAAAAAAATTCCTAGATATTTTTAATTAGTAACGAATAAATTTTTATAATTATGTAAAATAGTTAAGTGACTTGTATTAAGAATCAAATGGAATGAAATACTCATATTATGGACAGCAGGTATAATACAAGCAAATAGTTTTTAATTGAAGATCTAGTTCATAATTTCCCAGCTCAAGACAAGAACACCAAGATTTTTTCCATTGCGGAGCTATAATTAAATTGGACCCTGTCATATTCAAAGGATAAGTGACACAACACAATGTGCAATGCAGAGGATTTGAACTCTCTGCAAAACTATCCATATAACAAGATGCATTCAAATTGAAGAGTTTTTCCCTTCAAATTACTTTCTTTTCACAAAAATTGAAAGTCAAAATGAGCTACCACCAAACAGTCAAATTATTTACTTATTCAAGCTTGCACAAATCGTTCTTCAACAATGAGACTTGTTGAAGTTCATTCTCAAAAGAGGGTGAAACCAAAGTAAGCAACTAGTACCCTGTGACGAGCATAAGTATAAAAGGAGAGCCTAATTCCCAAAAGCTAGCCAATGAGAAGGGAGAACCCAATAAACTTATAAACCTCACACTAAGAGCTTGACTTCTTGATGTGAGACTCATAACATAATTACCCCCTCAAGAGCCAAGATCCCTAGCGAACTCACTCCAAGGCACTTCACTCGGCCGACGGACCCACTCCAGGGCACTTCACTCGGCCGACGGACCCACTCCAGGGCACTTCACTTGGTCGGTGGACCCACTCTAGGGCACTTCACTCGGCCTCTTGCCGCAACACTTCACTCGGCTTTGCCAGTGAGAACCCTCTATGGGTAGCCCTCTCCAAGGCACCGGCTCTCAATAAAAGCATTAATGTGATGAGTACAAGTCCAAAGGGAGAGCCTAATCCCTAAAAGCTAGCCTATGAGGAAGAAGAACCTAATGAACTTATAAACCTCACTCAAAGAGCTTAACTCCCAATGTGAGACTCATAACATACTCCATTCAACAAATTCAAATTTTCCTTCCAAATTGTTATTTTTTAGTTATAAGAGTATAAACTAGTAGCCCATGAACTTATACGGTATAAGTTATAACTCAATTTTCCCCGCAAATTTTAATCACAATAAATTGCAGTAAGTTCCATGTCCCCATTAAATTCTGAGTGAAATTCAAATTCAGATTTATGAATTAGGAAACACGACTATTATTATTGAACCTGAGAGAAGTAATTTAAAACCCTAAGGATAAAAAGTCTTGGATCTTTCAACCCACAAAATGCCTTCAAGGCCAAAATAAAGAAAGCAACAAGTACGTATAAGAAGATTAGGGTTTCTATACCTGCTACATTGCTGGCAAAATCGTTGTTGATTCCCTGAAATGAGTACGACCGATGCTTTAGCGTGGTACTCACAGACCTTGTGCCGCCGATGATACTGTTTGGCACCGCTCAGATCAGTCTGGCAATCATCGGCCCGACAACACGGTGGCACCGCCGAGGAGCATCCGTGTTTGGGGCCTCTCCTGTTGTATGTATTTGATGGAACCCATCTCTTTCTGCCATGTTCTTCTCCAGAGTCAACTTCATTCTCTGTCTCTTCTTCATCGCCGTCGGCTTCCTCTTCCTCTTTCTTGTGCCTCGAGCTCCTCTTTCCTTCAGCTCTGCTTGTTTCCCTAAGTTCAGGGAAGCAAGAGAGAAAGAACCAGAGCAAGAAAACCAGGAGAAGAATGTTGGGAGGAGTGAGAGAAGAAGGTAGGCTGATATAAAAATGGAAAACGAGGAAAATTGCACCTAATAGATCTTCTTTCGTTTTTTCTTTGACAAGAAATGGTATTAGAAAATACAACTCTTTTGTTATAAGCCTACAAGCTGAAGTAAATAGCATTCATTTATGCTTGCATACGTACGTACCTCTTATCCTTGTCAACCTTGTCATTGAAAGGATCCAGTGTCTCCCTAGTCCCTATCTCACCTGTTTTACCTAATATTAGTTGTGGAGGAATTGATGAAGATCGAGCTGTGGACGACAAGTGGCACGTGTGGCTGCATCTATATGTCACTGCAAATATGTCAGGGTTACTATCCAGACTCTGCACTTGTTTCTTCGCTGGACATTGATATAAATTCTGTTGGGCGCACCTGAAGTAACTCCTGCAAATAATAATTGCATGCATTCAAAATATTTATTAGTTAGTCATAATTTTATTCAATTCATTCATCATTGAGGGAAACATTTTGTTACAGTGACCTTTTTACACCAGTTACTGCAAAGATGATGCAGAAAATGTAGCTTTTGGCAATTTCAGAATTAAATAGTGAAGTTGATGATATTCTACACCAGTTGCATAAGTAACTCGTGTAGAAAACATGATATATACAGGTTAAAACAATAGTCAGTATAGAAAGAAACTGATTTTTTTAAGACAAAATTTTTCACAATTCTATGCTTAGATGCTTATTTTGAAAGAAAGTAAAAAATATGGGAAATTAGTCTTCATCTGCAGCAAATTGGATAATCGAGTGGGTCACTTTGTACATTAGGAAGAATATTAAAGTGGATGTGTCAAACCCGGCCAGACATATATATGTACACATACACAAGTTATACTTGTGGGATGGGAATGAGTCAACTAAGACGTATGGCAAGAAAATTATGAGTTGGCGAGATAGAGATAGATGTGAAAGCAGAAAGGTCTTGGTTAAGTAATACCTTGAATTGAATTGAATGTGTCAAATTATATATATATATATATATATATATATATATATATATATATATATATATATATATATATATATATTCTTTTTTTTCAAGTTGTAACACTCCAAACATGCCTGGCCCATTCTATGTTTAATAAACTAACACCAACCCCATGCATTTGCACAGCTAATAAATATTAATATTATTGATATTGATTTGAGTTGGTATATATATAAAAGCAATCATGTGACCTGGGGTAAGAAGAACCGAGGATCTCTTTCTGGCCATATTTTCTCCAAGTGTACCCATCCTCTGGTGGAATCTCCGTGTTACCAAACCGAAGTGCTGGAACCATCACTGTCTTCTTCTCTGATTCATCCTTCCTGCTACATCTGCATTATTAACACAGTTACAAGCATGCGTCGTTGAATAATGCCCAATATAACAACTCTATATACTAAACTAATTGTATATGTCTAGTACTGTGTTGTAATCATTAATTGGACTTTCAGGATATAAAGCAAAAGACCAATAGTACGATTGATATAGAATTTGCTTAATCACCAAGAAACAAGTTGGGTCTTTTTCATATCATTGCAAACTCTTTCTAACAGGGCAACCTACATAGGCACATGTGTAATAGCTTCTGCGCATTGACACCACACAGATGATGCATAAATATGGAAGAAATTATGTATTTCTTGTTTTTTTCCCCTTTTAGGGTAATTGTAGTGGTACTACCTTGGATTTTTGGATGCATCCATTATTTTATGGCCATATTTCTTCGACCTGAACCCATCATCTGAAACTTCTACTTCACTTCACACTCGAAAAGCGACTGAGTGGGCATTTCGCTTGACACTGCAATAGCATCTCCAAATCCAGAAATAAGAATTCTTTTTACAAAATTACATCACAATTTTTGCTAAGCTTCAGAGTAGAGGTACATAAAATACAGTTGTGCAAATATACTTACCTGATGAAACTGTCGGCATTTAGTTCTGGATGCTCAAATAAAGTCTGTGACAGCATCATATCTGCTGTGATATATTTTAACAAGGCAAGGGAATCAAGAAAAATAGGAATGCTATAAAAGAGGTTATGACATTCACATTGAGAAAATTTAAATTAAACATAGATAGACAATTACCTGCAACATCATAAATATCATTATCATCATTCCCAATTTGAGTCATTATATCAACTTTATTATCAATTGAGGAAAATATGTGATCAAACCTAGATGGTCGCTGTGATATTCCCCATTCTTCTCTCCATTGCAGTTGGTTCCACCACTTCATTTCTCCCAGAATGACCTTCAGACTTTGGCTAGAGAGTTCGCACTTTGAAAGCCTTTGGAGTTTTGGGCAATCATAAATTGCCATTTTATTCAAGCTTGGGCCTATGCAACATCCATTGGAAATGGTAATCAACTCAGGAAGATGGAGAAGCATTATCTTTCTCAATTTAGGCAAGAAAACCTCTATTATGAATGATCCATCACCTATCAAAGTGGTTACTTTGGGACAATCCTTAACTATAAGTTCCTTTAATAGTGAAAGATTGCCCAAAAAATTCATGTTAAAGACAGTTGTTAGCTCAGGACAATTTTGCAACACTAAAGACTTGAGCATACCAAAAAAGCAGCGAGGTGGCACTGGCCCTTCCCATATGCTTCTTAAACTCTTCATGTGTGATATGTATAAGTATAGCAAATGTGAGAAAATATCATTACCCTCATGTGATTGCCTCCCATCAACAACTGTTTGCATTTCTCTACATTCTGCCAAAATACAAACACGCAGCTGTTCTAAATTCATCATTTTAAATTCTGATAGATTATTGACTGTCTTATGTTGCTCCAAAAATAAAGCCTTACTGTGCCCAACAAGACTTTTAATTTCATTAGGGATGGCGTCACCATTTACAAACTTCAAGCTGCAACCAATTTGTTTAAATTTTGCCTCCCATGTGGATGGTGTACTTGGTATGATCCTCTGCATGTGTCTGCTAACAATAAATCTAAAATCAACCTGAAACATATAGTCTAGTATGGCCTTTAGAAGTTCTAGATGTGGGATATATAAGCTAAGAGTCGACAAATGCTCTAATCCCAATATTTCTGGAATAATGCCTTGTACATTCTCATACCACCGCTCATCATCAGGGTTCACATCAATCCTTAAATGTTTTAGCCCCTTGAGTTTTGAGATTACCTCAGATGGAATAATTGTTGAGCTCGTATATTTCTTGCCTTTTCTGCCACGATATTCATAGAAGCAAAGGAACAAGCTTTGGAGGTTGGTTAGCTCTTGAATCTCTTCTGGCAAATGTGTGATCTGAGTTCCATCAAGATCAAGCTTCTGGAGCTTCTTCAATTTTCCAATCTTTGGTGATAATTTCATGAAACATTCACAACCTTTCAAAAACATTTCTCTGAGCTGCTCCAACTCAAAAAGTGAGTCAGGTAGTTCCCGTAAACTAGTGTAAGATAAGTCCAGGATCTTAAGTAAGGGCATTTTCAAGAAAAACGTATTTGGGATTCTTATTAAATCAACATTTCCCTGCAACATTAACACTTTGAGTACAGGGCTGCTTGGTGACAAAGGAAGGTCAGATAGTTTATTGTTTGCAAGTTGCATATGTTTGACACTATGCCATGCCTCATCCCTTGGTGGTTCCGTCAACCCTAATCCAGACTGGTTGATTAAGAAGGGGGTTGAGGTGTTCAATGAATGAAAAATAACACTAGTGTCCTCCAGCAATTGGACATCCTTATCATTTGAATGATCTTGGATTAAGGTATTCATAGCTCCGTGATCATCTGTTAACTGATAAGAATTTTAGTAATGCATCAATTCATTTTACTTTGTTATCAGGGATGAATAAGAAACTCATTAAGGCAATGCCTTAGTGTTTGATTCATATTATTCCGGATGAAGTTTATAAGTGGAGCAATCATAACTCTGTTTACATCCGGAAACATATTCATGTCATAAGAAATACAAGAACATGAATATGTCATAAAATTAGGGACCAAATAATTTTGAAGTCTGTTTTGGTTTGTTTAAAAGCGTGTCAATCCCCATGTTTTCATTTGTTTAGTCACCAATTAATCGTTATGGTACACTTTATTTATTTATTTTTTGTTTTTGCACATAATTAATCAAGTCAATCTGCATCCCTTCCATGATATTTTTAATTTTTTGGTAAAATTATAATGAAGGTCCTAGAGGAAAATATATTTATGGAGAAATATCATAAAATTGTAATTAATTATTTAGAAGGACCAAATTTAAAAATATAAAATTAAAAGTACTAAAATATCCTTAACAAAATCTTTCACATTTCTTCCTACATTTTCTTCCACCTTTTATTTTTAAAACTAACACAAAATTCTAAATTTAATTAAATTAAACAATATTTTTCTCAAATTTTTTTTTCACAACTTGAATATATGTGTGTGTGAAAAATAGCTACTCATTCTTCAATTTGTAAAAATTATAATTTTTTCAAAATAAACAAAATGTTTAACTAAAAATGGAATTATATAATTTTAATAAAATTCAAGGTCTTTTATAATTTATCATATATGTTAAACCAAGAAAGCTTAATTGATATCAACGTTGATATATGAATCAAGCAACTTGATGATATAAATTGGTGAAAAAAAAACACACACACATGGCAAAAGTAAGGAAAAAAGCCTAATTAAATAATTATTTACCAAAATACCACTGTGTGAAAACTATTAATCCATCTACCCCTCTGTAATCGATTACATGCCATATGTAATCGATTACATTAATTTTTTTTTCAAATTTTTTACTATGTAATCGATTACGCACTGTAGCGTAATCAATTACATAAATTTTACACTATGTAATCGATTAAACATTCTAGCGTAATCGATTACGTAGTGCAAAAAATTATGTAATCGATTACGCTACAGTGGCATAATCGATTACATAATGTAAATTTTGAAAAAAAATTAAACTGCCCATATTTAATCGATTACATATGGCATGTAATTGACTAAACAGAGGAGGATTTTTTTTTTATTTTTTTCAATTTTCCCTTTATATATATATATATATATATATATATATATATATATATATATTCCAAATAATTTAATATTAGGAGATATTTAATTCTAGATTTCTTCCTCATATCTTGCCGTACTAATAACATAGTTTGAAATTTTTCGTAACTACTTTGCTACCATCCCTCCTTATTTTTCATATATTTATTTTGAAAATATTTCATTTTATATATTTTTTATTTTTCAAAATTTGAATCTAATATTTAAACTTTTGGGATTAAAAAACCGATCTGGCGTGATGTAATCGACTAAGTCTTGTAGCTTAGTCGATTACATAACGGGAAAACTAAAAAACACAAATCCGCCCTGGTTTAGTCTATTACATGCATGGCCTAACATGTAATCGACTAAACATGGGCAGATTTGTTAATAGTTTTCATATAGGGGTATTTTGGTAAATAGTTTTTTAATTAGTGCCATTTTGGTCAAAAAGCCTATGTATCTACATATAAAATATTTTTTTATGAAAAATAAAATAAAACTTCATTTTGAGGATTACAATGCGTTTGAATATATGAAATATTTTTAAAATAAGTATATGAAAAGTATAGAGGGATGATAGTAAGGTGGTTATAAAGAGTTTCAAACTATGTTTTTAGTACGGCCAGCTATCAGGAAGTTTAAATAATAAATTCAAATTTTGAAAAATAAAACAAATATATAAAATAAAATATTTTCAAAATAAGTATATGAAAAATAAAGAGAGATAATATCAGAGCGGTTACGAATAATTTCAAACTATGCTATTAGTACGGTCAAATATCAGGAAGAAATCTAGAATTAAATATCTCGTAATATTAAATTCTTTGGAGAATTTAAAGGGAAAACTGAAAAAAAAATCCGCACATGTTTAGTCAATTACATGCCATATGTAATCGATTAAACATGGGCAGTTTAATTTTTTTTTTTCAAAATTTACACTATGTAATCGATTACGCCACTTTAGTGTAATCGATTACATAATTTTTTGCACTACGTAATTGATTACGCTAGAGTGTTTAATCGATTACATAGTGTAAAATTTATGTAATCGATTACGCTACAGTACGTAATCGATTACATATTACAAAATTTGAAAAAAAAAATAATGTGATCAATTACAGAGGGGCAGATGGGTTAAGAGTTTTCACCCAGTGGCATTTTGGTAAATAATTATTTAATTAGGGTTTTTTCCGCACTTTTTCCCACACACACATACAAGTTTAACCATTGTTAATTAAATAATATATTGATAAAAAAAAGATATGATCATATCATGATGTTAGTTTTAGTTTTAATTTTAGTTATTTTTTCAATAATGAATACAAGAGATAATAAATGAGGTTTGATTAGGGGCAATTTAGTAATTTTAAATTTATATTATAATTTCAATCCTTTTAAGTAATTACAATTTTTATGATCCTATATAATAAATATTATTTTCTCTAGGTCCTTTATTTTAATTTCACATATTTTCTTATTTGATCAAAAGTATAATATCTTTCAAGACTTAGGGTATAAAGGGTTTTCACATCTCCCAATAAGTGAGATTCCCGGGATTCAAACTTGTATTCTCTTTTTTACAGATAAGATCGCTTATCAACTCAACTAATAACTTGTTAGTTCAAATGATAACTTTTTCATTACTAAGAAAACATGGCTCCTTAAGTAGCACCAAGGTTTCCAGCCCAAAATATAACCAAGTGCTTCATTTCTTTTTCTCAAGCATGATGAACAATTTTATTATTAAAAATCAATTTTCACTAATGCCATTAACTTTTTCATGATCCATACATACAACTCAGCTCTACAAATTGATGGACATATAAGAGCAATATCGATGAGGACGAAGTCATACCTGGTGATCAGGTGTTTTCTCTAGAGATGTGAAGCCCAAACCTCAACTTGTTAGAGAGAGAGCTGCACATTTGTGGTCTCCGCTCTCAGCTCCTCTCTTTTCAATTAATTGGAGTGCTTGCTCAATCAATGAACCGCGGCCTAGAGATCAGAGGAAACTTCCACGTAATTTCCCTTTTTTTATTATATTTTATTCTTTTAATAAATATATTACTTTAAATTTCGTTTCATCCCCATGTGTCATTTTTATCTTTTTAACAACCATTAATAATATGACTAGTTTTTTTTGTTTGTGAGGAGAGATAAGCTTATCCAAAGTATGAAATCGAGATCATTGAGTTTTCAAAAGGGCACGTGGATTTTAGTGGCCACTAATAATAGAGAGAAGATCCTCTCATCATCCTTTTTCCCATTAACTCATATGGGTTGTTAATTGGGAAGAGAAGAATAAAAATATACGGATTATAACTTGATGATATGACATTAATTAAAAGGATATAATTTATAGATTATGAGGAATGATAAGAAAATGCATGATAGAAGAAACCTGATCTGACCCCTAATACTTTGACTAACTTTTGTTTGTGAAAAAGGGAAAAGCTTATCTGGAGTGTGAAACCGAGATTGTTGAGTTTTTAAAAGGACCGATGGTATAATGACACGTGGATTTAGTGGTCACTAATAATATGACTAGTTTTTTGTTTGTAAGGAAGGATAAGCTTATCCAAAGTGTGAAACCGAGATTTTTGAGTTCCCGAAAGGGATATTAGCATAATGACATGTGGATTTTAGTAGCCACTAATAATATGACTAACTTTTTATTTGCTCACTCATTTGCTTTTCACTATACTTATAGACTATGAAGCACGAACACTCCTATTTTTTAAAAATATGTGTGTCAGACACTTCGACACTGTTCGACACTCCGACACCATCTGACACTCCTATTTTTTAAAAAATATGTGTGGTTTTGAATATTACTGAATTGATGATGAATTTTTCTTTTGTATTTTTTTTTTAGAAAAAGGAGGCATAGCTTTTATAATGAGGTCGAGTCTATGATGAACCAAAGCTGGAGGCTAGGATTTTACGAAATATTGAACTTGAATATAAATTATAATATACATATACATACATACATACATATACATGTATGTATGTATGTATATCTATGTATGTGTGTGTGTGTACAGACACACACTTACGCACATACGCGCGCGCGTGTGTGTAAAATATCAAAACGTGTCCTAATGTATCGAAATTTAGATTTTTTTTAGAATTAACGTGTCGAAGTGTCGAGTCGTGTCATATCTCGTGTCTCGTGTTGATATTGGTGCAACATAGCTTATAGATATATCTTCTTCTTTTTGTGATATATAATCCATTACCGACACTCCATTGTTGCACTTTGTGCATTGTCCTAATGACAAAATAAGTATCTATCCGTATTAATTGGTTTTAGGGGGAAAAAAGCGTTGGGTTCCAATTTGGCCTTCCTTTCCACTTTAAAAAAAAAAAAAAAGAGATATGCACAAATTATCATGAAATCTTTCCAAAATGTATTACCCTGTATGGACCCTAAGTCATAAACACATTATTCAAACTCAACTCAAGTGAATTGGTTATACTAGTTATTTTTCTCCTTTTAGAGACTAATAATAGTATGACTAGCTTTTTTTTTTTTTTGCTAACTCATTTGCATTTCACTATACCTTAATCGTGTGTGCAATTTTTTTGTGATATAACCCAATGCTGACATTCCATTACCGCATTTCATGCATTGTCCTGGTGATAAAGTAATCATCTATTCATATTAACCATTTGTTCAAATACATGATAATAAGATTAAAAAGAGCGTCAGGTACCAATTTGGCCTCCTTTTCAAAATGGCTTACTCTATATGGATCCTAAGTCACAAACATGTTATTAAAAGTCAACTCAAATCAATCAGTTAGACTAGTTAACCAATAAACTAATTTCCTAACTAGTCTAATTAAAAGTTTTGGATGAACATGGGAGATTGGATTTGACCCTAGTTCAATCATAGTTGAAATATGAACTATTGAACATTTGAACACTTTTACTTTATCAATGACCATTTCATCTTTTTCATCTCAACTCCAAACCAGGTATAATTTATATGTATGATCGAATTCACAACCTCTTATTTATAAGAAAGCATCTATGGCACGAGGCTACAAAGGTAGCCTATGGTTCAAAGTTATTTTACTAATTACTGATATTACAAACTTTTATTATGATTAATAAATTATTATGTACAATAGTGTTACGCCGCCTCCACGGCAATTGACAAGTAAACCTATGGAAACTCCATTCTGGTGAATCCATGTGCTTCGCTATCAGTAGGATCCATAGAAACTCCAAAGATTATTTCCTATATGATAAATAAGAAGATGGCAGAAAAAAAACATCATCCATATTTTTTTTTTCAAAAAAAAAGTGATTCAAGCATAATCAAGAAATTCTTTGGACAGCGTTACTATTAGTTGTCTTCATCTCAAATTCTAACAGTTACACTAGAATAAGGGCCTAGCTCCTTTATGATTGATAATATTATGTTAGGTTTAGTATTTGAATTGCTTTTGGTCCAAAAAAAAAACGGGTTAGTGACTGACATGGTAAATAAATCACTAAGCCTCCTACGATTAGGCCTAGTAGAAAGGATTAGTCCTTCACGACGAGACGAACCAAGATTCGAATTCCCATTAGAAGAGGTACCTATATTTAGTGTTTGACAGTACCTCGAACAAGATTACATCCAACAAGAGAATACTTATGCTTAAGGCGCCCGGGGGGGGGGGGGGGAGGACAGACTCCATGCACATCAAATAGCTAGAGCTTACTGGTGTTCAACCCTCTTTGATCGTGACGAGGACGCCTTCAAGAGATGCATACGTCAGCTTTGAGCGGGGAGACCCCGTTTAGTATGGGAAGAGCGAAAGAAAAGGAAAATTTTGAGAACAAGTGAAGATGAATTATTTGGTAGAAAGAAAATAAAAGAGCAGCGATTGGGAAAGAATTAGAAAATACCTATTTTATTTTCAAAAGTAATTAATTCTAAATGAAAAGGAAATTTATTTATTTTTCCATAATTCAAACTTGATATGAATTTGCTTGCATGAAATTCAAATTTATGGGTCAAAGTAGAATTTTATGATGAAGTATTTATCTCACCAAAAGAACGAATTTATAAGTCAAATTCAAATTCAATGATGAAGCATTTATTTCAGGGGAAAAAATTGAATTTTTCTAAAATATTCTCTTTTCAAATCTGAATTTGTCGCATAAATTTGAATATAATCTTATTTTCTTGCTTTATAAAAAATAAATGTTTTATGAGAGATAAATATGTCTAAAAGTGTCACTGTTTATAGAAGAAACTTAGGTTTCTATCATCTTATCTTGCTACCTTTAAAGAAAGTTCGGTCAGCCCAGGAACTTAAGTTTCTAGAAAGACTGAACGCTAAAAGTATACAAATGATAGGAAGATGCGTTCCCGTTCTTTTGATTTCAAAATCATATTCAGCCTGTTTGGAGACGCGTTCTGCGAGCGATGGGTGAGCGTTGCGATGGAACAGCTCGGTAGGGTGAGCGTTGCGATGGAACAGCTCGGTAGGGAACATTGTGCAGTCCGGGTGCCGTTTGGGTAAACGTTTAGGTGGTTGGGTTTTCCCAGAGAAGGTGGGTGCTGCAGAAGTTGGAGGCGTTAGCGTCTGCAGCGTTGGAGGTGGTTGCGATGAGAGTGAGAGACGGAGCAGAGGAGATGTATGGAACAAATGAGAGAGAGAAGAAGAAGGAACAGAGGGTTGTGAAAGAAGATCTGGAAAAATATGTTTTGGAGAGAGAAAATGGAAAAAATGGAAATGTGGCAAAATATAAAAATAAAAATAAAAATTAATTTCATTAGTTAAACTAATTAGTTTAGAGGAAAAAAAATACTCTAAAATAATTTGAATAAACTTCTTTAATCTCTTAAAAAAATCAATTTTGTCTTATATTTAAAATTGGAGAGAGTAATAATTTAACTTTTTTATCAAATTTAAATTTTTATATTCAATTATCATAATATATACAACTAATATATATGTAGCATTCAATATAAGATTCACACATTTTTAATCATTTTTCATCTTAACTGACTTTTGAAATTATAATCCAAACACTCATCAGTTTAAAAAAAACCACTTTTGTAAAAGGTAAATAGGCAATCCAAACTCAAAACACATTTACATACTTGAGCTTCTACAAAAGTCAAATATAAAAAAACCACTGCTTCCACCGTTAATCTAAATAGAACCGGTAACGTTGATTTCTGTCATGGTAAACAATTAATTAACAAAGCATAATTTTGATAACTAACCGTGAGTTCTCCAACTATTCACAGCTTCAAATTCAGAAACCACCGTGCGAGTCTGGGCTCAAGTTGAGTGCCAACTGCCAAGCTGCTAGCTAGCTAGTTCTAAGGGAGCCATAAATAATACCGCAAGAAAACAAAGAGAGAGAGAGAGAGAGGGAATTTCATGAATACTGAAGGAAGAAGTTGAATGTTTCTTTTTAGGCTCGAAGGGAGAAGAATTTGAAACAGAAGATCATAAATAAGAAAATATGGATGAGGATGGGATAATAGTGTTCTGGTACATACCAAGAAGGAATCGATCTGATCAAGCTTTGTCTCAGCTCAAGCACAAACCTTTGTTGCGTGAAGAACTTATAGAAAATGAAGAAGTTGATCCCTATCCTTTCTCATAAATAAATACGACCAATCATTAGTGATTAGAAATTTCCTGGTATTTTTCAAACCTCCGTTATAGATATAAGTGGAAACTTACATGCATCTTCCATAGTCTTATTATTCACTAATAAATATGTGGAAATTTCTACACATCTTCCATAGTCTTATCCATTGACCTTCATTAATGAGTGTGGAAATTGTCATACACCTTCTATCATCTTATCCATTAACCTCCGTTAATAAGTATGTGGAAATTTTCATGCATCTTCCTGCTTCCATCGTCCATCGTCTTATCCATTGACCTCCACTAATAAGTATGTGGAAATTTCCATACATCTTCCATCTTCTTATCCATTGACCTCCGTTAATAAGTATATGGAAATTTACATGCATCTTCCATATAGTCTTATCATTCACTTATAATAATGTCGAGATTTTCATGCATCTTCCATCATCTTAACCATTGACCTCCGTTAATAAGTACGTGGAAATTTCCATACATCTTCCATCATCCTATCCATTGACCTTTGTTAATAAGTACGAGGAAACTTACGTGCATCTTCCAGTCTTATTATTCACTTATAATAATGTCAAGATTTTCAAGCATCTTCCATTATCTTATCCATTGACCTCCGTTAATAAGTAAGTGGAAAATTTCATGCATCTTTCATCGTCTTATCCATTGACCTCTGTTAAAAGTATATGGAAATTTATGTGCATCTTCCATAGTCTTATTATTCATTTATAATAATGTTGAGATTTCCATGCATCTTCCATCGTTCTATCCATTGGCCTCCATTAATAAGTATGTGGAAATTTCCATGCATCTTCCATCATCTTATTCATTGACCTTTGTTAATAAGTATGTGGAAAATTTCATGCATCTTCCATTGTCTTATTATTCACTTAGAATAATGTCAACATTTCCATGTATCTTTCATCATCTTATCCATTGATCTCCGTTAGTAAGTATGTGCAAATTTTCATGCATCTTCCATCTTCTTATCCATTGACCTCCGTTAATAAGTATGTAGAAATTTCCATGCATATTCTTCCACCGTCTTATCCATTAACCTCCATTATAATAAAACAATGAACCTTTTAAACCTTGCCTATTATTTAGCAAAACCTTTTTTCACTAAAAGTGTTTTCCTATGATATTCAAGGGGGAAAAAATGTTTTTTGCGCCATAATCCATTGCCGACGCTGTTACAGATGTGTTGTTACAATTACTCCCTCCCATCCTTTCTATAAGTAACTTTCTCTTTCTTGAGGCTGATCATTAATACCCTTCGATTCTTAAATGCAAGCTTGATTTCTGATGTTCATCCTAAAATGAAAGCTTGATTTCAGTTTTGTCTAAACATTGAATACTCTTCTTTTTCAATTTTTCCCTTGTTGACTTTATATATTTATCCTTGCTTTTTTGCATTTTTTTTACTAGTGAATGAATTGCATTAATCAGGCATTGTTTTTTTTTTTTTTTTACTAAGGGTGGGAGGAAGAGTGGTCATTTCTTTTTCTTTTTCTTTTCTTTTCTTTTTTTGCCACCAAATGGTCAATTAACACACTCTCTCATTATCTTTTCCCCATATATTCTCTCTCATATTTTTTCTTTCTCTCACTTATCCTTGTTAAACATGCATAATTGGAATATATATATATATATATATATATATATATATATATATATATATATATATATATATAGTCACTTGTAACTCTCGTAGATAAAATAAAAAAATCATTAAAAAAATAATTCTTTTCATACTTTCCCTTATCTACGAAAGGGTACACATTTTTTCTAATATTATTTTACCTATATACGTTTACACCTATCTCTCTTCTTTCTTTCTCATGTGTCCAACCAATAGTAAATAAGGGTAAATTTCACAAAATCTCATTTATTACCCTAATTTATATTTTAAGCAAAACATTTTGGTTATAAGTGACTTATAAAGAGATAAAGAGTAATATAGTACTTACGGATCCAACTTGCCTCCCTTGCTACTCCCTTCTTTGACCTCTCCCTTGCCCAAAACAACATAGTTGTTGGTATAAATTGGGAAAGTGTTCCACTTTCTTAGTAAACGAAATTTTTTTGAATCAAACTTACATTTCCCCTATATTTAGATGGAAGGAGAGATGATTCTAGCTAAAAATGAAAACTTCCAAAAATAGTTATAAAAAAAATTACTATTTTTAGAAGTTTTCCCTCATAGTTTTCTTTCCCCACTAATTTTCTCTCCATAACGGAGAGAGTATAAGCCTTTTTTTTTGTCTGATAATTTGAACTATTTTTTTCTACCTTTATTAAATACTATATTTATATTAATTATCTTCCACCCATCACTAATTCCCTTTCATATACTCGTTTATCATTTATTCTCTCTCATATTTTATATTCATTCTTTTTTTATGCCTTTTTCATAAATAGAGACATGTATAAAAAAAAGCATGACATTTTTTTTATATATTTATTATTTTAAACTAAGTTTAACCACTATTTACATAATTAAAAAAAAGTTACTTATAAATACAAGCAGGTAATTATATATAAAAGGGTTACCCTACACGCCCCAGAGTCGGAACCCATCTGCAAGTGACTGGTGTTTTCGTTGCAGGTTCCCTTTCGTGAGACGGTAGCGTTTCGTAGCAGGTTTGAGCCCATTTGGATATAGCTTTTGGAAAATGATTTTGGGAATTTGAAGTAAAAATAGCTTTTGGAGAATTGATTTTGAGAAGTAGCTTTTGGAATTTACGAGGCAAAAATGATTTTTGGAGAATAACTTTTGAAAAAAAAAAATGATAGTATTTAGATAACTTCAAAACTAGGTTTTGACAAAAGTTTGCCAAACACCTCAAAATTATCTAGAAACTATTATGCATCAAAACCTGGGTTTTGGCAAAAGTTTTCCAAACACCTCTATTTTTTTCAAAAGCTATTCTACATTAAAACCTAAGTTTTCTCATAAATTACGAAATACCCATATTTTTTTTAAAAGCTATTTTACATTAAAACCTAGGTTTTGGACCTCAAAACCTAGGTTTTGTCAAAAACTACATTTTTTAGCTTGTTCTCTCTCCTCTACCATCATCAGTATTTTTTTTAGTATCAGTCAATATCCTTAAGATATTTGTTTAGTTCATTTCAATACTTTGAAAGTAAGAATAATTACCTTGAAATATTTTTGCAATATTGTAATTTTTTTTTCAAGATCAAGAAGTATTTTTTCAGTATCTTTTTTGTACTCATTAGTACCATAAATTTTTTTCAAGATTGTTAGTACCCTGAAATATTTTTTCAAGATTCTAAAATAAATTTTTAAGACCATGAGAAGTATTTTTTTCAGTATCAATTAGTATTAAGTATCTTTTTAGTACCCGTCAATACCCTGAAATATTTGTTCAAGATCAGTCATTACCCTGAAATATCTTTTTAATACCGTAGAATAATTTTTTAAGACCGTGAAATATTTCAGGATACTGACTTGTACTGAAAAAATACTACATGATTTTGAAAATTTATTTTACGATATTGAAAAAATATTTTAGGGTAATGACTGGTCTTAAAAAAAGATTTTTGGCACTAAAAGATACTAAAAAATATCTTAAAGATACTTACTAGTACTGAAATAATACTGATGACAATAGAGGAGAGAGAAAAAGCTGAATGAAATAGCTTTTCACAAAATTTAGGTTTTGGGATCCAAAACCTATGTACAAACTTATTTAGTGGATCGCTCTGCTTGTTCCTGCATGGCGGCTGACGGAGACGTGCAGGGACGCACATATGCGGGTGTAGCTAGTTCGGTGCATGCAGTAGGGGATGGAGAGTTGGACGATGAATCTGTGGAGGAAGGTTCGAGTGTGGATGATGAAATATTTCACGAAAGGGATGATGAGGGTGTCATGATGTTTTCGCTTTTGGAGGGTTTTAAGCAGAAGGCATGGCGCAAGTGGAGGCAAACCCTAGTTGTGAAAGTGTTGGGGAGGAAGTTAGCATTTGATTTTATGCGTCAACGTCTTCAGTATATCTGGGCAAGGAACGACAGAATTGCAGCAACTGATGTGGCCAATGGTTATTATTTAGTTCGGTTTGAGTCTCTGCTCGATCTCAATTTCGCCAAAGCTGAAGGCCCTTGGCTTGTGCAGAATCACTATCTGTCAGTTCAGGAATGGAAGCCAAGTTTCGATCCAGAGACTGCGGAGGTTAGGAAGGTGAAGGTATGGGTGAAGTTACCTGCTTTTCCGTCGAAGTTTGTGAGAACGAAGCTTTTGACAGAGGTGGGTAATTCAATAGGAAAATTTATTAGAATGGATGCAGTGGCCACAAAGGTAGCTAGATGGAGGTTTACTAGAATTTGCGACGAGATAGATCTTTCTAAAGAGCTCGACCTGTTCTATATTCTTGATACGAAGAAGAAAGCTATCATGTATGAAGGATTAGAGGAGGTTTGTGCAAGTTGCAGATTATTTGGCCACGGATCAGGTGTCTATTCAAAGGCACTCCCTAGCGTTGAAATGCTGGGCCGAAAGCAACAATCTAATAGCACCGATAGCTGGCAAGTGGTAGGGAGGAAGAAGGAAGTGGGCACGCAGGCAACTAAGGCTACTGATGGACTAAATAAGGTTATGTAGAATACGCAGAATAGATTTCTACTAATTCAACCGCAGCAAGACTTGGAGGATGAGAGAATACAGGAGGAAAAGAGAGTCCAGGTAGTGAGTGAGGAATTGAGAATGAAGGCCACGTATACAGGAGGAAGGAAGGGTGAAGTTGACGCAATTGATGGTGAGTTGGATCAGGGCATTCCAAGTGTTATGGCAGAAGTAGTGGAGGGTCTTCATAGTGGCCCACGTAGTCCATTGTCAGATTCTACACGGCAGTTGGCTAAAGAGGTTTTATTGCAGGAAAACACGTCATCTTTTCCTCATGCAGTTGTTGAAGGTGCCCAACATCAAAGCATCAATCAAGTTCATTCTCTAGGGGAGACGGAGAAAGCTGAATCCATTGTGGGGCCTGATGATATTAGTTGCATGGTATTGTCAACAGTAGAACCACTGAAGTATGGTATAAAAAAAAGAGGTAGACCTGTGGGTAGTGGAAAGCAAAAAATGAAGGTGGGCGGTAGTGATAGAGTGTCTCAGGTGCTCGTCTCACCTAGTACATCACCGATATTATCTTAATGTCAGTTCTCATATGGAACTGCAGGGGGCGGCTAATGCTAATCTTGGGCGCCAGCTGAATTTTTTTGATTTCTAAGTGCAACATTAAATTAATAGTACTAGTTGAGACGAGGACAAATGGTGAAAAGTGTTTGGGATTAAGGAGGAAGATTGGGTCTGATAGTTCTTTTGTGGAGGAAGCAAGGGGCTTTTCTGGAGGTATTTGGGTTCTTTGGAAAGCGAGAGATGCTCGGGTTAGTATTTTGCATACTTCCTCTCAACATGTTCATATGAAAGTGGATGTTGTGGAACAAAGTTTTCACTTTACAGCTGTTTATGGTAGTCCTAGAGAGGATGAGCGGAAATACCTATGGGATTATTTGGATAATATTCATTGTGCGGGTGTAGACCAATGGGTGGTAGCTAGTGATTTTAATGAGATTGCGGATGTGAAGGAAAAGAAAGGAGGTAATCCTGTTGCTATGGAGCAGTGCCGGGCCTTTCGTAACCGTTTGTTGGGATAGCATCTTGATGACATTAAGGTCTCAGGTAGCTACTATACTTGGGTGGGTCCGAACTGGGGCCATCTAGAACGTGTCTTTAAGAAGCTTGACCGAGTTGTGGCTAATGCTACTTGGCGCGTGACTTTTGATACAGTTGATGTGGTTAATCTTCCGAGGTACAATTCTGATCATATGCCTATGTTATTGAGGTTGACTGGGCCTCCGGAGAGTAAGCAAGATAGACCGTTTCGGGTTTTAGCAGAGTGGATGAATCATCCTCAATTTATAAATTTTATGATGACTCAGTGGAAGATTTGTTCGGATCTTCCTGTTATGTTAGCTCGTTTGGTTTTTCCCCTAACTCGGTGGAATAAGGAGGTTTATGGTAATATATTTCAAATGAAGAATTTGTTAAGCTCTGAATTGGGAATGCTACAACAACAACGGATGGTTAATGATTCACCTTCCCTATGTTCGAAGGAGTTAGATTGTAAAAATTGTTTAAATGAGGTATTGAAGCGAGAGGAGATGTTTTGGTTCCAAAAGTCTCGACATCAATGGCTAAGTGAAGGGGATCGTAATACTAGGTTTCACCACCTGAAAAGTGTGACCAGGAGATGTTTTAACAAAATTGTCTGCCTAAAAAATGAACATAACATTTGGGTGGAAAATGTTGATCAACTTAAAGATATGGCCCTAGTCTATTTCAAAAATTTGTTTTGTCCCCCTCAAGCAGATACATGACAATATTGTCATTGCTCAGGAATTGATTCATTCAATGCATAAAATGTGGTAGAGGCAATTTATGGCAATCAAGGTGGACCTTGAAAAGGCGTATGACCATGTGAATTGGAACTTTATACGTAGTACTCTGGAGGAAGTAGGTTTTCCAAGCGCTACATTAGAGTTGATTATGCAGTATGTGTTCACCTCTTCTTTCAATATCTTATGGAATGGGGCTAAAACATCATCATTCCAGCCTTCACGTGGTATCCGACAGGGCGATCCTTTGTCAACATACTTATTTACATTAGCTATGGAAAAATTGTCACATATCATCTCCACAGCTGTGAATGGAGGACTTTGGGTTCCTATCAAGGTTGGACAGGGAGGCTCCCCTGTTTCCCACCTAATGTTTGCGGATGACTTGTTACTATTTGCGGAGGCACGACCTAAATAGCTTGAGGTAATTATGAAATGTCTTTCTTTATTTGAGCAGATTTCAAGTTTGAAGGTGAGTTTGGAGAAAACCATCATCTACTTCTCCAAACATATTTATGAGGATCTAGCTGTATTGTTAGCTACCAAGAGTGGATTCAAGAGAGTGAAAAATGTAGGAAGATATTTGGGGGCTTGGATGGTGCATGGTCAAGCAACTAAATAATGTTATCAGCACATTATGGATAAGTTGAAGAGGAAATTGGGGGGTTGGCAACAACAAAGTCTCTCCCAGGCAGGTAGAATAACTCTTTCCAAATCAGTATTATCTTCCATACCTTATTTCCATATGTAGTATACGAGACTTCCTTTGAATATTTGTAATGAGATTGACAGAATCCAACAGAATTTTATTTGGGGTGATTCACACCTACGTAAAGCGTATCATGCTATAGGTTGGAATGTATTAACTTGCCCCAAGTCCATGGGAGGACTTGGCCTAAAGTCATCATCTCATATGAACGATGCCTTCCGCATGAAGTGTGGTTGGAGGTTCCAGAATGAAAAAGATGCTTTTTGGGTTCGGTTTTTGCGAGCTAAATATAGAGTTCAAGATGGTTATCTACCGATCCTCAAACATGGTTGTTCCACGTTTTGGAATTCCTTGTGTAATATTATGATTAATATGAAGGATGAGGTGGTATGGGAGATTGGAGATGGAGCCTCAATTTCCTTCTGAAAAGATAGATGGGTATCACCATCAATACGTCTGCAAGATTATGCTTTGGAAACCATTCCTAATAGTCTTTGGGACTCAACGGTAAATAGGTTTGTGGATATGCATGGTCGATGGGACATGGCGCTATTAAATTCTTTGATTCCAGATCTTGTCATAGAATTAATTAAAGGCATACTCCCACCCTCTTCCGCTGACGGAGCTGATCGTTCCTTCTGGATGGCTGGTGATTTATCTGGGGTGAGTGTCAAGCGTTACTATTTATACTTAGCTGAGCCCGATTTCCAACAGTCGCAACTTAGTTGTGACATTTGGAATAAGTTATGGAAATGGCCTGGTCCCCACTGAATTCAGATCTTTGGCTAGAAACTTCTCCATCAACGGCTTCCATTGATGGCACGAATTCGTCACTGGTCCACTAATGAAATTTGGTGCCCTCTGTGCCGGCGGGAAGAAGAGACTTTTCTTCATGCCTTTTGTGATTGCCAAGTGATTCGAGATTTCTGGTGTAGAGTTGTACCTGTCAGCCACTATTTACACTTCTGCAGCTGCGGTTGGGACGATTGGGTTAGGCTGAACTGGTTAAGTGCTGATATGGAAATTGATGGTTTTCGTTGGTATGAAGTTTTTCTGGTCTCCTACTGGTTCATTTGGAAGTGGCGTAACGCTGTCCTTCATAGTTCGTCTGATGCAAATAATGAATGCAACCCAAAGTTCATTTTTGAGTACCTAGGGCAAGTGCATGATGCGGTTGATAGAGGAGATAAAAACAGAGGCCACCATACAGGGTCAATTGTTCGATGGACATTTCCAGATGCTCATTTCGTTAAACTTAATTCTGACGGGGCTTCAAAAGGTGCTGCTCAGGTGGCAACTTGCGGAGGCCTGTTGCGGGATTGTTCTGGTAAATGGCTGGGAGGGTATGCGGCAAAGCTTGGACGATGCTTGGCGGTGAAAGCTGAATTGTGGGGAGTTTTGTTCGGTTTGCAGCTAGCTTGAGAGGCAGGTTGGAAGTATCTGATTGTTGAAAGTGACCGTGAGTCAATCATTTCATTACTCTCTAAGAAAAGTGATGCAGCTCGTGAGTCCCATCTGGTGACGCAGATACGAGCAATGATGCAACGGCAATGGGTGATACATCTCTATCATGTCATGAGGGAAGGGAATCAATGTGCAGATTGGTTAGCATTTCATGGAATGGAGCAAATGGAGTTGCTGGATGAAGCTCATTTTTCTGATCCTCCTCAAGGTCTGCGTCGGTTCTTGCTTGCAGATATGGCGAGTGTAGAACACGAAAGGAGACGAAGGCTCTGTTTACTGTAATTGTTTATTTACGGTTTTGTTTTCGTATTGGTTTGTTCTGTTTTTTCTCCAATTATGTATAAAAAAAACCTAGGTTTTGACGTAGAATAGCTTCTAAAAAAAATAAAGGAGTTTAGTAAGATTATGACAAAACCTATATTTTGATGTAGAATAATTTTAAAAAAGAAAAAGAAAAAGGTGTTTAGCAGGGTACAAAATCTAGATTTTTCCTTGTTTCTGGCGTTGACCTAGGCCAAAATTAGTGATGTTTTCTTTTCTTGATCTACTGGAGCTTGTGAAGTGTATGTGATCA
Organism: Acacia confusa; assembly: GCA_037074495.1. Taxonomy (NCBI): domain Eukaryota; kingdom Viridiplantae; phylum Streptophyta; class Magnoliopsida; order Fabales; family Fabaceae; genus Acacia; species Acacia confusa. The sequence continues at coordinate 3,825,412 of CM073504.1, read as the reverse complement.
CTCAGAAGCAAACCAGTGGATTTCGTCTTTTCATCTCTGCTCCAAACGAGGTATAATTTTACTCTTTGCTCTTTCGTTTCCTTACAAGATCTTAATTAAAACATTCCCCATGTTCTCTGCTTGAAACTCAGAAACTCCCCAGCTCAGAATCTTGTAGAGTAATATATTTTCTGTCTTACATATTCCGATATAGGTCATTTCCCTGTAACTTCGGCATGTATTTGAGGGTTTAAACAAACATATGTATTTCATACATGTATCATGTATGTGCCTGTGAAAACACATCCCAGTGAAATGAAATTGAATATATAACATGTTTTAATCTTGTATAGAGTTCTATGCACCACACATATCTTCGTTAACATCTTCAGTTGAACCATTAATCATTCTAGGAATTTGAAGTTTCACCATGAATGGGATCAGAAACACAGTCTTTGCTGTTGGAGAGAGAGCAAGAGAGTTGGGAACGCAGGTTGCGTTGCAGATTTCAGCTGAAACAGCGACAGGCTCGCTTCGGAATTTCAATGATTTGGAAGAGAAATATGCAGAGTTAAATCAACAATGGTTGTGGCTAAGTACCCTGAGAGCTGACACAGAGCGGGCAGTTCAAAGATGCAGAGAGAAAGTTACCACAAGTTCTTACGACTTTTGGATCACTCAGGCGTCAGATGTTGATGAACAAGTGAATATTTTGCTGGCCAAATATGAAGAAATCCAAGCTTCAAACCGATTTTGGCAACGAACAAATCTGTCTTCAAAGATGGAAGAAATGATTGTTACAATTAAGCGACTAGTTAAAGAGAGAAATTATATGGTTTTTCAAGTTGGCAACCCTCCAGAGCGTGTCTTAAAAGTATTAAATGCTCCGCGTATTGCAGGTTATCCTACCCTACAAGGTGCACTGGAGAAAGTTTTGGAATTGATCAAAAACAGAAAAATAAAAGCTATTGGAGTTCACGGATTAAAAGGGGTGGGGAAAACAGCAATAATGCGGAATCTAAACAATCATGAAGAGGTTGCAAAGTTGTTTGATATTGTCATTTTTGTAAGTGTCTCAGATGATGATGATGAAACTCACATTGAAGTCCAACAAAAAATTGCAAGGCGTTTGAAGGTGGATACCAAAGGGATCAATAATGACGCTGAAGACATTGCCAGAAAAACACTTGAGGAGCTTAAAAATAAGAAGTATTTGTTGATTTTGGATGGAGCAGTGGACTCTATTGATTTGACTCAGCTGGGGAATTCCAAACAATGACAATTGCAGTAAGGTTGTGTTGACTGCTCAACATCAACAGGTTTGTACCTTAAATGAAGCAGACAGGTGGGTCAAGGTTGACCAATTATCTCGTGATGAGGCGTGGAAGACGTTTCGAGATACTGTTGGTCCTGTAATTGATCAGCCAGACATTCCAGGGATTGCTCAGTGTGTATGTGACAAGTGCTCTTGTCTTCCACTACTGATACCAAAGATAGCGCGTTCTTTCAAATTGAAACAGAGTGTTGAAAGTTGGAGGGCGGGGCTGGAAGATCTCGAAGAACGATGGCCGGATTATGAAAATGAAGGTGTGAATGAGTTGTACTCATTCTTAAAATTCTGCTATGATGAGTTGAAAGATGAAAAAAAACATAAATGCTTTCTGTATACTTCATTGTATCCTACAGATAGCAAGGTTTACCGTGATTATTTGGTGGAGTGCCTAACAACTCAAGACTTCCTTGGTGATATCAATGGTACTAGAAAGTACCAAAATGCACGTGATAGTGGTTATGCAATACTAGAGCACCTCACTAATGTCTCATTACTAGATAAAGGAAAACAAATGATATATGTTAGCATGAATGCTTGTATGAAACAACTTGCTTCATATATATCTTCTAAATATTCTCAGCATAGTTCTTATGTCCAGACTAAAGAAGAACTTGGAAGGTATGAACCATCAAAATCTTGGAAAAATGCTAGGAGGGTGTCTTTGATAGACAGCAATTTGCGGACTTTATATCAACAATGGCGATAAATATGATAAATGAAATGCCATAGAAATAGAGCCAAATTAAGTGTTATCATATATACATTAGAAAATACCACTTTACCAGAAACAAAAGGGGGAAAAATGATCATGACATATGATGACTCTTCATATTATTCAAATTATCTGCAGTGAAGAACTTATGCCATTTCTTCTTGCCCCAAATTCACGCTATAAAAGTACAATTATACGGGCTCAAGAAAAACCCATTACAATACTACCACCATAGGCAGACCTATATTACACTACGTGGGGGGCATCTACCCCCCTGAAACCTTTGAAATATGCATAGTCGATATAATGCTCTATTAATTGTTGTTCCTGATACTTTGACGAAGAAGCCTCAGTAAGCCAATTGATTCAGGCAACTCCTCCAAGCCACTAAAGAATAACAATTAAAACTCAAGCTCATATATTGCAAGACAAAACTCAAACCAAAGCTCATATTTTAAATAGATTATTACACTGTATATTTGAAGTTTACTTTTAAAATAAAAATGTAGAATCATGACACTTTGAAGATGATGGAGAAACTTTGTAACTTTCCATGTCGTTAATTAGAAACATGGAGATGATAAAATTAAAATCTGTAGAATTTGCTTGTTATACCACTTTATCAACTGCTAGTATATTTTTCTTATGGGTGTCCAATTATTCTGTTGTGGTTGCTTTAATTTTTTCCCTATATGTTCTTGAGCTCTTCACTGTCTGTTTTGAACTGGTTATTGGTTAATGTTTACAGTTGGTTTTAGTTATAATGCTGGTTCTTTTTGTTGGTCAAAATTATAATGTTGGTTCTCATTTTTAACTAGAAGCATTAAATGGCAATTTAGTATGGCTGAAGTATGAGTACAGGCTAACCAATATCTGTGTATCATTAAATGGGTGGGCTACAAGTTAGGGCACCGGCTGCCCAACCCACCTATTGCTTGGCTCTACAAAAAAATGATCATCCTCTAACTGTAAGGTTTCAAGAGGCTCTGTTTTGCGGAGAATATGCGCCATGCTTTTTGCTGAATTCATTACCAAACCTTTCACACAAATTGAAGAAGCGTGACATGTCTCTGGTTCCTAAAATCAACCTTCAGCTTTTGAAGTTGCAACTATGGACCCTACCCTGATCTGCCATGTATATTTCTATCTTCCTCTGCCTTCTTGGCAGCGAAGAAGCTAATGAAACGAGATGGTGATTTCCCTGGGAGTTGAACCAAGACCTCTTCAGTTATAAGTTGCTGACTTGCGGCAGGTCTTAACGTCGCAAATCAGTGAACTCTTTCCTCTTTTCCAATGACTTTTCCATGAGATATTTCGTATTTCTATTTCAGTGAATTAAGGAAGGAAGAAACTTTCATGCTCGTACGCTCCTCAATTCACATCCATGTTTCATTCAAAACAAATGGAAAGATGATACATCCAAGAGAGTATCCAAACAGTTTTGCAACGTTCGCAAAAGATTGGTTTTTCAAACAAGTATCATAACAAATGTCACCATAGTGAGAATTTAAAAATATGTATAGACGACAATAAAATCTGCTCAACAGTCGTTTTCGTCAAGAAGGGAGTCGTCAAATTGGTCAGATGTGGAACTTTAAATTCCTGGTTGACAAGACCTGGTTGACAAGACAAAAGCCAGTTCAATTTGTGTCAACACCGTGGTCATAAATTTCATTGGCTGAAGGTTCAATCCGACCTCCCATAGAAGAAAATGACTCAAGATCTGACTTGACAGTCTGCTTTATATTATAAAGTATAGAAGAATTTGTCACAGGGGAGGCTTTTGTGCAAGTGTCCCTTCTCCTGCAAATGATTAATTCAGTTAAGCTTGCAAATACACACAAGTTTTTGTATAGGTACGTGGAACATACATAACCATTTCTGGCCATATTTCCTCCAACCATATCCATCTTCAATAGACTCATATTGTTCTCTCCATGTTGAGATGGCTCCTCTGTTATTTAAGAATTGGTATTAGAAAAATAAAGTGCCATTTTTGTTATAAGCTTACAAGCCGAGATAAACAGAATACAAACAGTTACACCCACACACCTCGAGGAATGCTTTATGTCCTTGAGGACGTCATCACTGAGAGGTCGTATTGGCTCGTCGTCTACTATCCCCCCGTGTTGTGATGGCATTTAATGACAGTAAATTAATTAAAGTAATTTCCATGTCATTAATATAAGGGTTAAGATGCAAATTTACCAATGAACTATTGGTCTAGGATCATCCAGCACAATAAACTATTAAGTGGATCAAAACTACCAACAAACTTTTAAAAATGTAAAATCCACACAATGCCGTTAGTTTGAGGGTCGGCAAAAATTACAGGATATGACTCATATGTTTATGAAACTATACTTAAGCCACAAAAACATTTCAAAATTTTTATGTTAGTCCCTCCACTTACTTTATATGGAGGGACTAAAGTGAAAATTATAAAAATTTTATGGGTCTGGAAGATAATTTTCTAAAATTTTGGGTTCTTTTCTATAATTTGTGCGGGGCCTAAATCCACCCCTGGTTAAAGGCTTTTTTTGGGACATTAGTCTAACCTGACCCATGGCCTATTAAAGAGGCATGTAATTTCAAAAATTTTGTAAACATCCTAACAAACCAGAAATCTCACCTCAAAACAAGCCTACTTCAAACAAGGCAAAAACATAATTACTTTAAACAGACAAAAAACAAACCTTCTTTAAACAGGTTTTAGATGTAGATATATTTTCAGCCTGTTTAAAGTAGTTCTGTTTTCACCCTATCTGAAGTAGGCTTGTTTTAAGGTGAGACCTGTGATTTGTTAGACTGTTTACAGGCCTCCTTAATAGGCCACAGGTCAAACTAAAGCCGAACAAAAAAGGTTTGTAACTAGTGCGTGCGTCTCTCCCTCACATTTCCGTTCACCCCATATCTAATTTTTGGTTTTGACGAAAAAAAATCTAATTTTTGGCCAAACAAAACTAACCCTTTTTTTTCCTCCAAGCCTCTCATATGAGGGTTGGGTTTCTCTTCATCATTTTCTCATTATCCTTCATAATCTCTAAATCGCATTCATCCAATCAATATAATACTACTTTTACTTTTCTCTCACTTTCTCAATTAACGGCCCAGATTTATCCAATGAAAAAAAAAAGAGAGAAATAAGATAAGGAGAAGATTTCCTTCCGTCATATGATTGCCATGCTCAATAATTATTACAATATTCTGTTTTTATTTATATGACTAATGGTTCAAGTTCCACTAGGCATTTGACATAAAATTTCATTCATAATTATTAGACGTTATAGCTACAGCTACACGTGAAGATGACTGTAAACCCACGTCAAAAATGAAATTCATTAGACTTTATCCATAGCCACGTTACCGGATGAAGTGCAGAACAAGATGGGAAGAGGTGTTGTAAATGATAGAAGAAATTTCAGACCCAATTGCTAGAGATGGAGAAGTCATGGAATCTGAAGGAGAGATCGCCTGCAGTGTCTCTCTGGAGCGTGGACTTTGATCCAGCACTGCTACTAACTTCACCTGCTGCTGATGGTTGTGGAGTCCCAATATCATCAGAATCATTGAATGGGAATTGAGCTTCATCTGGTAACGGAGACGGATCTCTAAATCTGGTGCTCCTTCCACTTGTAGAAGCCAAAGCTGGGTCCCACAAGAAGACGTACATTACAATGGGAGCCATGGCGCGTCTGTGCAATGACAGCTTCTGGCTCAGTGAAACTGTGTCAAAGCACCGAATGGCTCCTGTAGATGAAACCAACCAAGGAAGCACTTTGTGATTCGAAACTCTTGAAACTACCAATAACCTTGAAGTATCTGATGCTTCCTTGTACAAATTGCTAAGCCCAGAACGGGTCGAAGGAAGATTTTCTTGACCATTAATCACAGACGAGATGAAAATAAATCCCTGTTGATGACACCGATATACTTGTTAGCAAATACTAATCCAATATCAGTGGCATTAATGCTTCAAAAGTCAGGAGTTAACACCTCTTCTGTGCGACTAATGGCAAAGCCAAGCTTTGTGTCGGACTCTTTTAGTTTGATCTCAATTGAGAACTCTTCTACAATCGGAGCGTACCACAGTCGAACTGCTCGAACAACGCCTATATCCACCCCGTGGTAATCCTCAAAGCCGTAAAGGCTTGCGCTTGCGAGGTTTGCCAAGTCGGATAATGACCCTGCATTCACAGTTGACGACGCTGTCTCCCCAGAGATCTGTCTCCCAAAAAAGAAAATTAAATTTGATTTGACTGTGTCCTATAATGAACGAAGAATGCATAAACAGGTATCTTTACCTTGGTAAGCAGGGACTCGGTTTGGATGTTGATGAAGACGATAGGAACCCCCGAAGACTGAGCAGCTTGAAGCCATGCATTTGCCCTGGCCAACGTGTCTTCTACATCATTATAGCGAGAAGCTGCACGATCCGAAGCTTTTGGAAGGAACAGTATGGAAAGGAAGTTGCTGGAATAGGGAACTGGTAGCAACTCCTGCATCTTCTTCTCCCACGGATACGACACGTATCCATCTTGAGGTCGAGCCCTATTTAGTTCATTCACCATCCTTGCGGTCCTTGAACCTGCGCATAAACAATTCATTCGTCAAGATATAAGAACAAAAAGTTAATCGAGTCCATTGCTGTCCAAAAACAAAAACTTATGGCTTGACTTCCAAGTTCCAACTATGAATGATGTTCGGGTTTAGTGCTCCTTGAGCTAAAGTGAGTTACGCATGACAAGCATTGGAAGTAGTTGACCCACCTATTGTTCTATCTAGACTTGGGCTGTGAGACGAAATGCCGTTTTCCCTTCTCTAAAGCTTATTCATACATGTGTAAAGGATTGGTTTGGTTTCCGCCTCCTCCGTTAAATAACAGCTTTGCCGTTTAATAGCCCAAAACTACAACTCAGGCGCCACGTATGTCTTTATGACTAAGGTCAACTTCCCACAAGTAACAAGGATCACGCCCCTTAGTGGACGATTTAGATGTGATTTGGACGGTCCAAATTTTATTTTTTAAAATTTTTATGTTTTAAAAAAAAATTAATTTTAATGGAAAATAAATTCTAAGATAAAGATAATATTTTAATGTTATAAATATACTGATTATGTGGATGTCCATTGACTCCCGATCTCCAAATATTACAAGATGATATGGGACCCACGTATAGTAATATGCATAGTAATTTACTATTTGTATCCCTCTATAAATAGAGGTCTCCTGTAACTATTCATTTAATCTGAATGGATTTCATCTCTCTAGAATTTCCTCTGACTTCTCTCTAGAATTCTTTCAGTTCACGATGGCTTCTCCTTCGGCTAATAGCTGATCCTTATTACTAACTTCTCTGCTCTTCATCATGATCCTTCATTTTCTTGTTTTCTCTCGACTAGATCAGTTTCAGATCTACTTTCATTCCTTCTATATTTCTTCATCCTTCTTCACGCCCACACACACCTCCAAGATTATTGAACATGATGATTAACTCTTTCTTTTATGCTAATTCCGACTCCTCCTCTCACCTCTACTACTCCCAATTTTCCAGATCTACCTCCTTTGTTTTCCAGATCTGATCATAATTCCTATCCCAACCACCGTCTCAAGATCATCACTTGTCACCAATAATCTTTATTCCCTTTGGCCCAACCTAGTTTTTTCCCCTGATCCTATTATATATATAATATGCTGCTACCTCCTTTGTTTTTCATTCTAAAACCCAGCTGAAAGTATAACTGAAACGGAGTGAGGCTGAGAGTGAGACTGAGGAAAAGAAGAGAGGGAGAGATCGAAAGTTGAGATTGAGAGACTGAGATAGGAAGGAGAGAGACCAGAAAAAGAAGCATCATTATGGTGGGTCACTGCATATATTATTGGTTTACATGTCCACATATTTTTCTTTGCTTCATTTTGGCATTGTGCGTTTGGAAAGGAATATAAGAGGTGACATATTACCAACCACGTAAGTGCCTTCTTTATTTAATGATTTATACCCAAATAAAATAGTCATCATTTGGTTTTAAAAAAAAAAAAAAAAACTCACCAACCGATAGATTATTTTTCTTTTCATAATTTAGATGCTTTATTTCGATTCAAATATTTGCATCTTTAGTGTCGGTATATCCAGTTCATGAGTTTTGTTGATCATTATCTTCTTCTCTTAATACTTAAGATTTTATTTTATTTATTTAATGTCTTATTTATTTTGAATAGATTTTTCAACTCTATCTTTACTATTATTGTTGTTAATTTGACTCCACCTTGGAAGTCTAGATTTAATTTTCCCTTTTAATTATTTTAATTTAAGATTTTATTATTGTTACTAACATTTATTTTTATGCATTTATTATTATTATTATTTTTAATGCTACTAACTTTACTAACATTTATTTTTACATATTTAATTTTATTGTCACTAATATTTATTTATCTTTCATGGAAGCACACTACATATTAGTGGGCTCCATTTATTTAATTTAATTTAATTCTTTACTACTTTATTTATCTTTCATGGGGAAACACTAGTATGTATTAGTGAGTTCCATTTATTTATTTTATTTTACATTTATTTATTCTTTATGATGGCACACTAGTATCTATTAGTGGGCTCTATTTATTTATTTTATTATGCTTTATTTATTCATGGTAGCAACACTATAGTGGGCTCCATTTATTTATTTACTGCTTTACTTATTTCTCATGGTTGCAACACTATATTAGTGGGCTCCATTTATTTATTTACTGTTTTACTTATTTCTCATGGTTGCAACACTATAGTGGGCTCCATTTTTTAATTTTAATTCTTTACTGCTTTATTTATTTCTCATGGTAGCGACACTAGTACTGTGGGCTCCATTTATTTATTTACTGCTTTCTATATTATATATATATATATATATATATATATATATATATATATATATATATATATTTGCATTTGCATATGCATCCTCTTTCTTACCTTTGGATGAGATAGGTCTCGCTGTGAGTTTACTACCATTCCTATTTCATCTTCTTTTTATTTATTTAGCACGTTTATTTCCAGTCATTTATTTTATTTTTATTTATTTATTTACTGCTTTATATAAATCCCCCTTCCCTTTTATTATTTATGGCAACGACACTAATATATACATATTAGTGGGTTCCATCTATTTGTTTTATTATGCTTATACTTTATTTATCCTGAAGATAAACTGTTAAAAGATCATATATATAATTATGAGATCAAAATGCCATAGAGATATGAAGCATAGATTGGCTTGAGAGATGAGGCATAAATTGGCTTGAGCCTAAGAGGCAAGATAGCCTTAATTTCAGAGGCAAGATTGCCTGAAGCCAAGAGGCAAGTTAGCCTGATAACAAGAGACAAATTATGAAACAATATTTGATCCATAAATTTTGTATGTTATCAGTTGTATAAAGGCCTCAAAATTGTATATTTGGCATTAAATATTCCCTTAAATTATGAGACAAGGGATTGTATGATCATGATTGATATTATAAATAAATATATTCAATTTGCTATTGTAGTAGCAATATTGTGGATTAATTTCTTGTCATGATCAAACAAATCAGTGAGTTATGGATCATGAATTTTTATCCAACTTCATTCCCAGAAGTGAATAAAGAAAATATATTATTATGGTTGTTATGTGATTTATATGATTATAACAATTTTTATAAATACGAGAAAAGAATATTCATAAACAAAATAATTAAGCAAAAGGAAATATTATTTCAACAAAGTTTAATTGCGAGTGGCTCAACATCATTACAAACTTTAATCATCTCATTCTGAAGATATTTAATGTCTTCTTCTTTTGCTTCTCTTGAGATGGGATCCAGATGAGGCAAAGCTCTTCGTAATATCGAGATTTGCGTCATAAGTTTCTTGAGCTTCTTGTGTGGCCACTCAGTTAACCCTCCTTTTTGATAGATTTTTTGTATGGTGTGAGTAGACATATTTAATTGTTTACTCGCTTCATCAAGGGTTAAGTGAAAATAATTTCTTAAATCATGGAGCGTTGTTTTCTTTATTCTTTCTCGTTGCTCCATAGATAACCTATATAATTCACCCTGGTTAAGGGATGAAGTATCATAGGGTATACTTACTGCAGGTTGTTTTCCTTTGCCTAATGAGTGTTCAATATTGGTTTGAAATGAACTTCCATGGAGGTCATTTGGATTTATAACCCATTCCGAACCAACACAGAGAACCTCATGATAGGCTAATACAGGATCACGCATCAAGATATATCCTGATGCTTGTAAATCTATACAATACTGTGTCAGAAATTGTTTGATTTCTTCAAAATTTTTCTTTGTGAAATCAAACATTGGAAGCCTGTCAGTATTATAAGATTTATCCTGTACTTTTTCAAATAAAACAGCATGGGTAATCATACCTGTTCTTCTTCCGTGAACTTCAAGTTTATGGTACTGGAGTTCGTTGGTATGTATGATCTCTCGTAAAACATGACAACAACTACATTCCAATAAGCTAGTTGTTGCTAATTAACTTGTAGTTGATGGCTGGCTAGTGGTTGTTGGTTGGCTAATTGTTATTGGCTGGCTAATGGTTGTCGGTTGGCTGATTGTTGCTAGCTGGATCGTGGTTGATGGCTGGCTGGTGGTTGTTTGCTGGCTTATGAATGCTAGCTCATTGATTGTTGTGACTATTGGTTGAATTTGACTGGTAGACTCCATTAGTTCAGCCATAGTTCTACACCTTTTAACAGGCCTCCTTGATGAACCTGCTTCAGTTGTACCTTCATTCCTTCTAAATTGAGGAAGAACATTTGTTCTTGGGGGAGAAGTAGGTATATTTGAAGCAGAAGGAGGAATAGTAGACGGAGGAATAAACATCTCAAAAGAATTAGGAGATAATAAAGAGGTAAATGACAGGTTTTTCTGATCATCATACAACAAAGCATCAAGTAATGCTGTGTTAGATGTATCAGAAACTGGGATAAAATTACTTGGACCTGCCATTGCAATAATATACGCGATTAGAAGAAAAATGATAAGTTAGTATATGGTAGTGAATGTTATAAGATGCTTGAATGTTTGTGAGGCATGTTCGTTTGTCTTCTTCTATTTATAGCCGAATTAAATCCTATTGAATCTCTGCAGATATGCGCAGTCCTGTTGAATCTTTACAGATCTGCACCCTGTCAAGCACGAGCTTAGACACTTTTTGACTATATATGCATACGACAATTCCACAGTGATACATGTTGCGCCTGTGATTCCACAGTAATGCATCTGTGATTCCACAGTATTTTGATAATTTCAATGATTTTGTATTTATTTGATTGTTGTTTCTGGAAAATTGAAATTTTGTTACCAGAAGTAACAGAATAATGCATTGATAATGCATTTGTGGAATTTTAATGATATCTGTAGAAATAGATATCATATATGGAATATTGTATGAAATTACATGAATTAATTTCTACAGACTCATACTTGAGGGGGAGATTGATATATATCAAGTGTGAGTGTTTTTGTATTAATTTTCTGTGAATGTTTGTGTGTTGATTCCCCCAAGATTGATATTGGATTTGATGATAAATTATATGGAATGTTGGCATGACTTGTTTGATCATCCGAGTTATATTATGTGCTGCTTGTTCTCAAATAGATATGATTATGAAAATATTATTGGAAATGGATCTCTGGAAATATATTAAATTGAAAGAGTACATATGAAATTATTGATCTGCAAAGTTTGCAGTGATGATTGCAACCAGATGTTTGCAATATATTATGCGCGCAATTTCCAGATTGAATGATCCATAAATCATGTATTAAAGTATCTATGAATGGATAGATCAATGATTATGAGAACATTGTTCATACGTGTATATTTGCAGCTTATAATCCAACAAAATTCTCCCCGTAAAATTTGGCTTTTGGTTAGGAGCCAGAATAATTCCATCTTAAAATGTTTTAAATGTGCAATGATTATTGATCTACTTCAATGCACATAGATGGATATACAAAGATGGATATACAAAGAAAATTGATGATTTGATGAGGGGGAGAAAAATAAGCAGATTGGGTAAAGATTTACTAGAATGTATTATCATTGGCTTATATTGATCATCGTACAAGGAATTGTGCATTAAAAGTTCAAAATGATAATTCAATTTCAGAGTTTAGTTAATCGAATGCTAGAAGCATTTACTGACCTAAAGAAAGTGACAAAGTCACATATCCCAACTGTAAATGCTCCTATATGAATTGTTATAAAGCACGTCTGAAGCGTTGCTGGTCCATCGGTTATAAAGATAAAAATCATCGAAAGAGAAAAGGAGCTATAAAATATAGATGATCAAGTCGAGGATAATTAAGTAAAGCTCCAGAAGAGTTATCTTTTGATTAGATGTTATCTCCAGAAGAGATATTACAAGAAATGTGTATTGTGGTCCAAGAGAGACCTAGGTACCTAATATATGTAAATATAATGAGATCTCAATAAATTATGAATGAAATCCGATGGGACTGAAAATGAAGTCGACGTTAATAATATCTATAATAGCATATGCTGCAATGAATGATAATGAGGATCATGAGCCACAATATATTTGTATGTGCTAGAAGCACATGAGGCGCCAGAAACACGTATGTCCCAAAAGGACTCAAGATGATAGTGCATATAGCATCATTATCTGAATAAACATTTATTGAATTTCTATATGCACATATATATTTATGAAAAGATTATTATGACTTTACTTGACAGATTTAGATCTTGCAGGTATATAATGAACAATCAAATTGGGCGTTTCTAACAGAATATTTGATGATAGAAAGGTTTTTAATGAGGCAGTACTGAATAGTGTATCAATGAATGATGTACTCTTTTCTTTGGCTAGGTTTTTTTTCCCACTGGGTTTTTCCTAGTTAAAGTTTTTAACGAGGCACATTCATAATGGACATCCAAGGGGGAGTGTTATAAATATACTGATTATGTGGATGTCCATTGACTCCCGATCTCCAAATATTACAAGATGATATGGGACCCACGTATAGTAATATGCATAGTAATTTACTATTTGTATCCCTCTATAAATAGAGGTCTCCTGTAACTATTCATTTAATCTGAATGGATTTCATCTCTCTAGAATTTCCTCTGACTTCTCTCTAGAATTCTTTCAGTTTTATAATATTTAACTAATATTTTTCAAAATGATTTTTTTATTTAAAATCAACAATTAAAAAAACAAAATTTGGACCGTCCACGTCACATCTAAACAGTCGGATGCCATGGGTGCGTGGTGGCGTTGAAACATGTTCACTTGGTGCCGGAGTGGGACCCAACCAAAAAAAAAAATCGGCTTTCACGTTCACATGTCAAATTAATGCTTCCAATAAATATCATGAAAAAAAGGATTTAATGCACTCAAAATGTACATGCCAGAGTCATACAGGGAAGTTCAATAAGAGCTTATATATTTTGTTGATTGCAGCCGGAGATTTTAATTTTATCTTCAATTATACTCGTAATTTATAATTTACCTTCTCCCTTCTCAAATTTTTGGTGTCATCCATCAGCCTCATACTATCCACGTACATTTAGTAATACTTAAAATATATGCCTATACAAAAATAATCGTCCATTCAAAATTTGTCCATTTTGTATATTAGTTACCGTCAAAGATTAATATGACAAGGCGCGTGTATGAAAATTCAAAACTAAGGGGCACACAACTTGCTAACGTAGAAGTTTGCCGAACAAATTGTAAAAGCAGCCAGTTGTTTGGCAGAAAGAACGAGGCTGGTTCTGCTTTGTACTAGTTTTAATGGAGTGGCATTGGTGGTGTTTGAAGCTCAAGCTCTCTTTTCTCAGGGTAGAACGTTGAATTTGTGATGAGCGGTCAAAGGAAAACACACTGTGGATGGAGACAAGTAAGAGAAGGGTGAGGGAACTTACAAGAAAATATGGGAAGGATATTCATACTTGTAGTTGCAGTCGCCAATAGGAAGAGGAAGATGGCTTTTTGGCGTCGTTTGATCCACCAGTCGGAACACCCGCTTTCATTTTTTCTCATGCGTTGCGATACTCTCTTCCTAGCCGCCTCTTTTTGTTCCCCCCCCCCCCCCCCCCTCAGAATAAATATAAATTTTAAAAAATTTTCTATTTCTAAATATAAGATATATAAGATAAATTATATTACAAACTATGTCCTATATACCGAAGAGGCATTGTGTGGATTTTACATTTTTAAAAGTTTGGTAGTAATTTTGGTCAACTTAATAGTTTATTATGCTGGATAATCCTAGACCAATAGTTCATTAGTAAATTTATTCCTTCTCCCTTAATATAAACTCAGCATAATTAAGGAAGTAAATGAAGTAATGGCACACATACTAGCAATAAGAACCTGTATAGTTAATTCAAATATTGATAGATTTACCTGAACTGACGCCAATATCATCTACACCAAATCGAGTCTTCACGCTAACATGATTATTCACAGAGGAATTTGTTGCACTTGAAGACTGCAATGGCTCACTCACTATCCCCCCTACTGCAGTCGCATTTCACAAAGATAGTAGTTGTCATGTGGAGAATCGATAATTCACCATATTTATGGAAGTAAAAATGAAGGTTATTACACACATATACTAGCAATAACAACCTATAAAATTAAAATCAAATATTGTTAAACTTAATTAACTGGAATGTAGTTCATGGTGGGATATGATATTCACAGGGCATGGATGCACGTGTCTTCCCCTGTAATGGATTTCAACCATTGTTGGGTCTTCTTCACATCGAAGCACTCTCTTTTTAACCGGGCAACCTTTATAAGTGCATTTGTAATAGTTTCTGCACATTGGAACCACACAATATAAGCCAAATTATGCATAAATATTGAAGTAACTATGTGTTTCTTTTTTTCCCCCCTTTTAGGGAAATTGTAGCGGTGCTACCTTGGATTTTTGGATCCATCCATTATTTTCTTGTCATATTTCCTCCACCTGTACCCATCATCTAAAACGTCTACTTTACTTGACACTCGAAAAGTGAATGAGTCGGCATTTTGCTTGACACTGCAAAAGCATCTCCAAATCCAAATACAAGAATTCTTGTTACAAAGTTGCATCACAATTTTTGCTAGGCTTCATAAAAGAGGTACATAAAATACAGTTATGCAAATATACCTACCTCTTGAAACTGTCAACATTTTGCTTTGGATGCTCAAATAAAGTTTGTGATAACGTCATATCTACTGTGATATATTTTAACAAGGCAATGGAATCAAGAAAAATAGGAATGCTATAAAATAGGTTATGACATTCACATTGAGAAAATTTAAATTAAACATAGATAGACAATTACCTGCATCATCATCAACATCAATATCATCATTCCAAATTTGAGTCATTATATCAACTTTATCATCAATTGAGGAAAATATGCGATCAAACCTAGATGGTCGTTGTGATATTCCCCATTCTTCTCTCCATTGTAGTTGGTCCCACCACTTCATTTCTCCCAGAATGACCTTCAGACTTTGGCTGGAGAGTTCGCACTTTGAAAGACTTTGGAGTTTTGGGCAATCATAAATTGCCATTTCATTCAAGCTTGGGCCAATGCAACATCCATTGGAAATGGTAATCAACTTAGGAAGATGGAGAAGCGTTATCTTTCTCAATTTAGGTAGGAAAACCTCTATTTTATGTCTGAATGATCCATCACTTATCAAGGTGGTTACTTTGGGACAATCCTTAACTATAAGTTCCTTTAATAGTGAAAGATTGCCCAAAAAATTCATGTTAAAGACAGTTGTTAGCTCAGGGCAATTTTGCAACACTAAAGACTTGAGCATACCAAAAAAGCAGCGAGGTGGCACTGGCCCTTCCCATATGCTTCTTAAACTCTTCATGTGTGATATGTATAAGTATAGCAAATGTGAGAAAATATCATTACCCTCATGTGATTGCCTCCCATCAACAACTGTTTGCATTTCTCTACATTCTGCCAAAATACAAACGCGCAGCTGTTCTAAATTCATCATTTTAAATTCTGATATATTATTTATTGTCTTATGTCGCTCCAGAAATAAAACCTTACTGTGCCCAACAAGCCTTTTAATTTCATTAGGGATGGCCTCACCATTTACAAACTTCAAGCTACAACCAATTTGTTTAAATTTTGCCTCCCATGTGGATGGTGAACTTGGTATGATCCTCTGCATGTGCCTACCAACAATAAATCTAAAATCGACCTGAAACATACGATCTGATATGGCCTTTAGAAGTTTCAAATGTGGGATATATAAGCTAAGAGTCAGCAAATGCTCTAATCCCAATATTTCTGGAATAATACCTTGTACATTCTCATACCACCGCTCATCATCAGGGTTCACATCGATCCTTAAATGTTTTAACCCCTTGAGTTTTGAGATTACCTCAGATGGAATAATTGTTGAGCTCGTATATTGCTTGCCTTTTCTGCCACGATATTCGTAGAAGCAAAGAAACAAGCTTTGGAGATTGGTTAGCTCTTGAATCTCTTCTGGCAGATGTATGATCTGTGTTCCATCAAGATCAAGCTTCTCAAGCTTCTTTAATTTTCCAATCTTTGGTGATAATTTCATGAAACATTCACAACCTTTCAAATACATTTCTCTAAGCTGGTCCAACTCAAAAAGAGAATCTGGTAGTTCTCGTACACTGGTGTAAGATAAGTCTAGGATCGACAGCAAGGGCATTTTACAAAAAAACGTATTTGGGATTCTGGTTAACTCAACATTTCCTTGCAACATCAACACTTTGAGATCAGGGCTGCTTGGAGACAAAGGCAGCTCAGATAGTTTATTGTTTGCAAATTGCATACACACAACACTATGCCATGCCTCATCCTTTGGTGGTTCCGTCAACCCTAATCTAGATTTCCTTATGAAGAAATCGGTTGGGGTATTCAATTTATGCAAAATAGCTTCTGTGTCCTCCGGCAATTGGACATGTTTATCATTTGAATGATCTTGGATTAAGATATCCATAGCTCTGTGATCATCTGTTAACTGATAAGAATTTTAGTGATGCATCAATTCATTTTACTTTGTTATCAGGGATGAATAAGCAACTCATTAAGGCAATGCTTTGGTGTTTGATTCATATCATTCCGGATGAAGTTTATGAGTGCAGTAATCATAACTCTGTTTACATCCTGAAACATATCCATGTCATAAGAAGTACAAGGAACAAGGACATGAATATGTCATAAAAACAGGAACCAAATAATTTTGAAGTCTGTTTTGGTTTGTTTAAAAGTGTGCCAATCCCCATGTTTTCATTTGTTTAGTCACCAACTAATCGTTATGGTACTGTAAACTTTTTTTTTCCCTGCACATAATTAATCAAGTCAATCTTCAACCCTCACTTGATATTTTTTTTCATTTGCTCAAAAGTATAATCTCTTTCGAGACGTAAAGCACAAAGGGTTTTCTCTCCCATAAGTGAGCTTCCAACATTCTAACTTGTATTCTCTTTTTTTTCAAGTGAGGTAGTTCAGATGATAGCTTTTTCATTACTAAGAGAACATGCCTCCTTTAGTAGTACTAAGGTTTCCAGCCCAAAATATAACCAAGTGCCATTTCTTTTTCTCAAACATGATGAACAATTTTATTATTAAAAAGCAATTTTCGCTAATGCCACTAACTTTTTCATGATCCATACATACAACTCAGCTCTACAAATTGATAGACAAATAAGAGAAATATGGATGAGGAGGAAGTCATACCAGGTGATCAGGTGTTTTTTCTGGAGATGATGAAGCCCAAACCTCCACCTGTTGGGTAGAGAGCTACATATTAGAGACCGGACCTCTCTAATCAATAAATTGGAGTGCTTGCTC
Organism: Acacia confusa; assembly: GCA_037074495.1. Classification (NCBI taxonomy): domain Eukaryota; kingdom Viridiplantae; phylum Streptophyta; class Magnoliopsida; order Fabales; family Fabaceae; genus Acacia; species Acacia confusa. Next base: position 3,807,507 of record CM073504.1, on the reverse strand, counting down.
AATCAATGAACCACGCCCTAAAGATATAAGAGGAAAGTTCCATGTAACTTCGCTTATATATATATATATATATTTTTTTTTTTTTTGATAAATCTATAAACTTTTAATTCCATTTCATTCCCTTCCGTTATTTTTTATCCTTTTATTAGTCGCCACTAACAACATGACTAGCATTTTGTTTGTGAGGAGGGATAAGCTCATTCAAAGTGTGAAACCGAGATTTTTAAGTTTTCAAAAGGGCTGATACTATAATGACAAATAGATTTTAGTGGCCACTAATAATATGATGAGCTTTTTGTCTGTGAGGAGTGATAAGCTTATCCAGAGCGTGAAACCGAGTTTTTTGAATTTTCAAAATGGCCAATAGCATAATGACACGTGGATTTTAGTGGCCATTAATAATATGACTTGCTTTTTATTTGTGAGGAGAGATAGATTTATCTAGTGTGAAACTAAGGTTTTTTAAGGTTTCGAAAGTGCCGATAGCATAATAACAATTGCATGAGATAAGGGCTAGATGGTTTATGATTGATAACATTATGTTAGGTTTAATATTTGGATTTTGGATTGGTTTTGGTCCCAAAAGAATGGAAATCATGAAGCCTTCTACTAACAAGGATTCGAATCCCCTTTAGAAAAGGTGCTCATATTTAGTACCTAACAGTACCTCAATTAGAATTGTCTCCAATAAGGTAATACATATTAGCAAAAAAAATAAACATCGCTAGGCCTCCTCAGTCCTCACCACCAACATGAACCTTCAATGCACATCTAAAAAGTGAAAAACAAAGGAGGGGAAAACGGATTCAATGCGCATGTAAAAGTTAGAGGTTATTGGTGTTCAACCCTCTTTGAACCCCTCCCAGTTCGCGACGAGGAGGCCTTCAAGAGATGCATACGTCAGCTTTGAGTGGGGAGAGAGGTAGTAAATTAGTAGTTGAGAGAATCAAATAAGGCAGCAAGATAAAATTATCAAATTATGAAATCTCAATTTAGAACGTTTGACTTAATTTAAGCTTTGTTAAATTTAATGACATAATTTAAGAGCTTGGGTGATTTAGGAGTCCACATTATATCATTTTCCTCATATCCTTGTTACATCATTTTCTTTAAAACTTAATGAGAAACTGATGCTTTTTTTTTTTTCCTGAAAGAGAAACTGATGCTTATTCCCAAACAACAGAAAAACATGTAACAATGATATAAGGAAAAACACCTAATATGGACTCGTGATTTAGCTGTATTTTAAAGAGATTTTCCTAATAAAACGTTAAAACCAAGCAATGTCAATTACAAACCTTTAATGGTCAACAAAAAGAAATAGAAATCCAGATCCCTTGAAAATCTCACACTAGAGAAAAAGCAAGAGTCATCGTTGGCTTCCAGTTCTTTTGATTTCAAAATCATATTAGCGTTGGTTTCTGTCATGGTAAACAATTAATTAACAAAGCAGAATTTGGATAACTAACCGCGTGAGTTCTCCAACTATTCACAGCTTCAAATTCAGAAACCACCGTGCAAGACTGGGCGCAAGTTGAGTGCCAACTGCCAAGTTCTAGCTAGATAGTTCTAAGGTAGCAATTAATAATAATACAGCAAAAAAAGAAAAGAGAGGGAATTTCATGAATATTGAAGGAAGAAGTAGAATGTTTCTTTTTAGGGAGAAGAATTTGAAACAGAAGATCATAAATAAGAAAATATGGATGATCAGGATGGGATAATAGTGGCCTGGTACATACCAAGAAGGAATCGATCTGATCAAGCTTTGTCTCAGCTCAAGCACAAACCCTTGTTGCGTAAAGAACTATTGAAAATGAGAAGAGGTCCATATTATTGGTCCCTTTCCTTTCTCAGAAATAAATATATATCAATCATAAATCATTAGTGATTAATAATTTCCGGGTACCTTTCAAACCTCCATTATAGGTATGTGGAAATTTACCCGCATCTTCTATAGTCTTATTATTCACTTATAATAATGTCGAGATTCCTATGCACATCTTTAATAATTAATGTCGACATCATTGTATAAGTGTGTGGAAATTTCCATGCATCTCACATCATCTTATTATTCACTTATAATAATGTTGAGATTCAGCATGCACATCTTTAATAATATAATGTCGACATTATTTTATATAAGCACGTGGAAATCTCCATGCATCTTCCATCGTCTTATTATTCACTTATAATAATGTCGAGATTCTGTATGCACATTTTAATAATATTGACATTATTATATAAGCATGCGGAACTTTCCATGCATCTTCCACCCTGTTATCCATTAACCTCCATTATAATAAAACAATGAACCTTTCCAGCCTGGTCTATTATTTTGCAAATACTTTTTCGCCAAAAGTATTTTCCTGTGATATTCAGGGGGAAATAAGTGTTTTTCTGTGACATAATCCATTGCCAGACACTCTTGGGTAGATGTATCGTTACAATTGCTCCTTTTTATAGGTAAGTTTCTCACATGCATTTACACATCTCTCTCTCTCTCTTTTCTCTTTCTCATGTGAGAAAATAGATCGGGTGCATCATGTGAGACATTGGATGCTCCTAAAAAAATATTTTATACTACATAGTGCATAAAAAAAATATTTTAGAATATTAGGTGCTACTGAAAAAAATACTTCAAGAGCTTAAAAGTTATTTTGCTTTAAAAAAATAAAAAATAAAGTGGAAGAGCCTACACCCAAAGCCGGGTAGTTTAAGGAATGGGAGATGCTATGGATGGAAGTGGCAAGGGGGGAAGCTAAATCTTGAACTACTTTCTTGATAAACAAAAAATGATTAAATCGGGGGTTAAGGTGCAAATTTATCAACAAATTATTGGCTCAGGAGCGTCCTGACCAATAAACTCTCTAGTGGACCAAAACGACCAACAAATTTTTAAAAACGTAAAATCTGCACAATGCTGTTAGATGGGAGCTAACGTCCATATTCTGGGTCCGGAAAAAAATTACAGAACAGCACCTCAGATGTTTATGAAACTATATTTAAACCCAAAAAAATTAAAAAATTTTATTTTAGTCCCTCCACATACTTTATATTGAGGGACTAAAGTGAAAATTATTTTTTTAAAAAAAAATTGGGTTCTTTTCTGTAATTTTTACGGGGTCATTCTTACCCCCAAAATCCGCCCCTGGTTACAGGCCTTTTTTTAAACCTTAGCCTGACTTGGCCTGTGGCCTATTAAAGAGGCTTGTAATTTTAAAAATTTTGTAAACAGCCTAACAAACCACACAGCTCACTTCAAAACAAGCATACTTCAAACAGGACAAAAACATAATTACTTTAAACAGGCAAAAAACAGACCTATTTTAAACAAGTTGCTAGATGTAGGTCTGTTTTCGGCCTATTTAAAGTAAGTCTATTTTCACTCTGTTTGAAGCAGATTTGTTTTGAGGTGAGGATTGTGGTTTGTTAGGCTGCTTACAAGATTTTTAAAATTACAGGCCTCCTTAATAGGCCACAGTCCAAGCTAAAGCCTAAAAAAAGCTTGTAACCAGCGGCAGATTTTTGGGGGTAGTGATGGCCTCATAAAAATTACAGAAAAAACTCAAAATTTTAGAAAATTATCTTTGAGCCCCAAAATTTTTTTTTATAATTTTCACTTTAGTCCCTCCATATAAAGTACGTGGAGAGACTAAAATAAAAATTTTGAATTTTTTGGGGCTTAAATATAGTTTCATAAACATCTGGATCCTATTCTGTAATTTTTGCGCGAATGCAGAAAACGGACGTTACTCCCATCTAACGGCATTGTGCAAATTTTACGTTTTTAAAAGTTTGTTGGTTGTTTTGGTCCACTAGAAAGTTTATTGGTCAGGACGCTCTAGGCCAATAGTTTGTTGGTAAATTTGCACCTGAACCCTTAAATCAAACTTACATTTAACTCATGTTTGGATGGAGAGGAAAGTAATGAGAAAATAAGGGGAGAGGATATTAAGAAAGAAAACTTCCAAAAATGATTTTAAGAGATTTACTATTTTTTGGAGTTTTCCCTCATAATTTTATTTCCTTCCTAATTTTCTCTCCATGATGGAGGGAGTATAAGCAATTCTTTTCCTGTGTCTCAAAATTTGAACTCTTTTTTCGTTTTCTATCTCAATTAAATATATGTGTGAATGTTAGTTATCTCCCACTCATCACTAATCCTCTTCCATATAATCATTTATCATTTATTCTCTCTCATATTTTATACTCATTCTTTTTCATATACTCTTTCTATAAATAATGACATATCTCAAAAATAATAACATTTTTTACATAATTATTATTTTTAACTAATCTTACCTATAATTAAAAAAAGCAATTATATTCGAAAGGGCTTCCCCTACGCGAACCTGAGTCGAAACCCATCCGCAAGTGTATGGTGTTTTCGTTGCAAGTTCTTTTTTGTGATACAGTAGCGTTTTGTAGTTAGGCTGACTTCCTTGTTTCAGGTGTTGACCCAGGCCAAAATTGATGCTGGTCTCTTTTCTTGATGTACTGGAGCTTGTGAATTGTATGTGATCACTCAGAAGCAAACCGATGGTTTTCATCTCTGCTCCAAACGAGGTATAATTTTACTCTTTGCTCTTTCGTTTCCTTATGAGATCTTAATTAAAACATTTCCCATATTTTCTTTGTTGGCCCTCTTCTATTTCTCTGCTTGAAACTCAGAAATTCCCCAGCTCGGAATCTTGTAATATATTTTCTCTGTCTTACATATTGCGATATAGCTCATTTCCCTATAACCTCGGCATGTATTTGCGGTTTTAGACAAACATTTGTAGTTCCACTAGTGCAAAAAAGTGTTTTAAGACCGTCTTATTTAGAGCAAAGAATCGACGCTCCGCTTTTAAAAAAATGACTGGTGGCAATTTTGTAAATATAAAGAACTTCTTTTACCGCATCAATTTTTAAGACCGCCTTAGTGAGAGTGGATGAATAAATCTCCGGTCTTAAAGATATGACCGGTGGCAATTTTGTAAATATCAAAGATCATCTTGGACCGTATCTTTTTTTATAGGTCTTAAATATATTATTCAGACCGCTGGAAAAACCAACCGCTCTTAAAACATTTATAAAAAAAATGAAATATGAATTACTTTAAAGAGAAATCACAGACATCCCGACCTATATTTTATGCGGTTAAAAATAATATGGAAATTTTTAAAAATAATTGTATAAAACGTTTAAGACCGAACATATATAAATGACCTCTCTTAAAACATCTCATTAAAAATAATTATAAATAATATGAAATTATTGAGAAATCCCGTATAGCCAGACTTATATTTTTTGCGGTGCAAAATAATAAGGAAATATATATAAAAATGGTAAAAAAAAACTATTAAGACCGGACTTATATAAATGACCGCTCTTAAAACATTCATTAAAAATAATTGTAAATAATATGAAATTATTGAGAAATCCCATACAACCAGACTTATATTTTTTTGCGGTGCAAAATAATAAGGAGAGATATATAAAAATGGTAAAAAACTTTTAAGACCGGACATATATAAATAACGTTCTTAAAGTTAATATTTTTAAGAGCGGACGTGACTTCTACCCAGTACTAAATAATGAAAAATTTAAACTAATAGTTTATTACTTTTAAGACCAGATGTAATAAAAGGACATTCTGAAATGTTAACCTTTAAGATCATCGTTTTGAGTTTGTCCGGTCTTAAAAATTCCCACTATAACCTTTAAGACCGTCATTTTGTGTTTTTCCGGTCTTAAAAATGCCTACTATATTTCTCGCGCGAAAACTTAATTTGTGTCTTACGTCTTTCTGTCTGAACACTGAAACCCCTGTTCTTGTTGTGAAACACTCAAACACCTCTTCCTTGCAAACTGCCACCATCCTCTATTAGTCTCTCATTTGCTCTGGCATTCCTTTCTTGCACCACCTCTCTCAACTTCTTTTCTTGTTTCGAAAATGAACGGAGGAAACGAGTGTAGTTCTGTTCCTGAAATGCCAATTGATGATGTGACTGGTGTTAGTAAGAACGAACCATCTCCTTCTCAGAGTGAGCCTCCTCGTAACCGCCCTGCACGCCATCGTGGTAGAAGAGGCCCCACCCGATTGAAAGAGCTTGCCCTAGCGCGAAGTGCCAATGAAAAGCTCGATATACAGTTTGATAAACATTTGGCTCCCTGCAGCCCTAATAAAAGCAGATATAATAGTCATGTCGGCTTAAGAGCACGCAGCAAGCCAAGCATTTTGGTCGACGAGTAGAAAAATGTCGACCAAGAGAAGGTGAAGGATGTTATCTGGGCCTCTATCCGGCTTACCTACAATGTTCCTGACAATGAGAAGTTGAAAGTCAAGACATTGTCGTATTGTGCTGATCACTGGAGGAAGTTTAAGACCTAGTTAGCGAACAACTATATTTTTGCCGAGGTTCCAGTTGGTCAGCCTCACCCTAATCCTTGCGCCAAGTATGTCTTTCTTGATGAAGCAACATGGCAACAATTTGTTCAGATGCAAACTACTGAAGAAGCTTTGGTGAGTCTATATTTAATTTTTGTGTCCCTTCTTGTATACTTATTAACCTGTGCGGATATGTGAATGTTATTCTGTTCATTTATGAGGCCGTTAGTCAGGTTGCTTGCTTAGGAAGGTATTCTGTTATAGTAGGTCACGTAGACATTGCTGTTAGTTAGTTAGTATGTTAACTGTGTAATGATATATGTGCATGTTGTTATTGAACCAGTTATGATGAATGAATGAATTGACTGAGTTGGCAGCAGTTCTGCAACTCCCTTTCCTCTGTTTCTCTCTATTTATTATACAATTCTACATCTTCCTTAATAAAGTCTTGAAACTTGATGAATTGAATTTCACTAGTGTTTGAATTGAGGTCTGGAATTCATAATGAATACTTGTTTTTGATTCTGATTCACAGATAAGAAGGCAGCAAGCATAAGAGATTGAGAGAAAGAATGATTGCCTACATACGGCTTCTCGGGGCGGATATGAAAAGGCTAAAAAAGAGTTGATAGTCACCAAGCGAAAGAGATTGGAAGATAAAGCTCAAGTCAATCCTTCTGAGATATGTGATCCGCGGCCGCCATCTCCAATAAGCCGTGAAGAGTTATGGCTTTATATTCGCAAAAAGAAAGGCGGGGCATACTCTAGTGAACAAACTGGTATAGTTGCTGAGAGAATTGTAAGCACCGTTATTTTTTACTTTTTAGTTACTAAACATGTTTCGTTACTAATTATGCTTTTGTTATCTGTATCTTACAGGAAGAACTTAAAATGCAAGAACAAGAGAGATCATTTGTGTAGGACGGGAGGAAAGATATTCTTACCGTTGCGACTAGAAAACCGGATCACACGGGACGTGTAAGGGGAATTGGAGGATGGGTAGGCCTGAAGGAATCCTTTGGTAAATCCAAACGCCAAAGACAATCAATGGTTACCCGGGAGGAGATGGAACGTACGCTGGCCAAAGCAACTGAGGAAGCAGAGGCCAGAGCAGAGAAGAAACCAGCTACTCGAGAAGCTTCATTAACTACAAAGTTTTAAGACGAGCTGAAAAAGATGAAGGAGGAGATGATGAAGATTGTCAGCTCTCGTGGAGAAAGCACTGTTCCCTTCCCACACTCACCTCCACCTGTCCAGCAAAGCACTAAAGGGAGCTGCATTGTTGGACAGTCAGCGGAACATTGTGAGCTCTACGTGGAGGATCCTGGTAGACGATTGGTTGCAAGAGGGAATGTCTACAACTTGGGATCAACTGTACACCACCGACAAATGGCTGATGATGAAGTCAGGGTGTCAGTTGAAGAGGTGATCATCGCTGATGCACCTATCCCTCTTCAAACTGATCAAATGAAACTTATGAGTGATTGCTTGGGAGGCTTCATCTCGTGGCCAGTGAAGCTTGTGCGTGTGTGTACTCCTCCTCAAGCCCCAGCCCCTGCTGATGAAGATGCAGCCCCGCGTGATATTTTGCCTGCTCTTAAGTTGATTGCTAAGGATGAGATTGGACTTCTGGTAGTCAATCAAACTTTTGAAACCAGATCGTGGCCTCTAAATGCTGAAGTAGGCCTAAAAGAGAAGCTACCGGTCTTTATTGACCAAGAAGATTTAATCTCCCTTCTCTTTCCTAAAAAGGAGATAACTGATGCAATTGTGTTGTTATTCATGAAGTAAGTAGTATCTTCTTCTATGAGTACGTACATAATTTTAAGAGGTGTCGTTTATACACATACACATACATATATACTAGCTAATTCACTGATGCATGTCATTATTGTAGGTTGATGCATCGTGAAATGGGAGTACAAGGCAGAGAACATGATTTTGGATTCTTGTGCCCAAGCTACATAAGTGCGGCAACCGTAACTCAAAGAACATCATACATATCTAGGAGGTTGTCTAACAATATGAGAAGGTGGTACCTTGCATCATTCAACCATTCTAACCATTGGCAGTTGGTCCTCCTTTATGCGGAGGAAAATAAAGTAGTCTTTTTATGCTCCATTCACCACGAACTAGTGCCTACATTAAAGCAGATTATTGATAAGTAAGCGCATGTCATTTTGTCACTGATTTTTGTCTGAAATCTCTTCTGTGAATTTTCAGTTACCAATATTGATAATTGAAATTTTTGATTTCAATAATAGGGCCATGTCGGAATACCAAAAGAAGGCCAAGAGAAAGGCTGGGCATCAGGTCAAAGATACTGTATGGATCAAACCAAAGGTTAGTACGTATGGACACTGCCTTGTGACCTTTTCCTTGTGAACTGTCATTGTGTATGCACTCTTATATATATATATATATATATATATATATATATATATATATATATATCTTGTTTGATTTTAAACACGTCGGCAACCGCATGCTTCTAACATATGTGGGCTTTACGTCATGCGACACATGTATAATATTATCACGCGAAGAATTCTGTCTATCACTGAACAGGTAAATGTATTTGATATTATACATACGTTTGGCGCACTGACCCCTTTGATGATATGAATTAAGGTCTAATACATATTTATGTCTTTGATGTTACAGACGTTTGATTGCGCTAACCCCTTTCCTGATGATGATATTGAGCGCATATGCCAAGTCATTTGTGAATTTATCTTTCAGGAAATCGCAAATACCGCCCAGGATTAATTTGTAAATATGCATGTGCTGTAGATCTATATTACATCTGATCTTCTGTAAATAATGAACAACTGTGTAGTTTAATGATCAATAATTAATAAATTTGTTTATTCATTTCCAACAAATTATATTGATTCTTTCTATTTTTTCTTGCTGAATGTATTGCATGGAATTAGTTCTTAAACCTTTAGGACAAGATGCTGTAAATGAGCTTATTAAAAAGTTTGAAATGTCCAGTGAGACTTTTAGGACCGTCTATTTCATATAATTCTGGTCCTAAAAGTCTTAGTATAATTTTTTAAAATATTGGAGACTTCTAAGACCATCTATTTCATAAAAGTTCGGTCCTGAAGGGCTTTTTAAAAATACTTTAATTTAATTTAAAAATATGTGAAACTTTAGGAGCAGCTAGTTATTAAATGACCGGTCCTAAAAGTCTGATTCATTAGGAATATTCTTCTTCTGAGAAATTTAAACTAAAATATTGGAGACTTTTAGAACATGTGAAATGAAAAAAATTGAAGGAAATTGGCCTTCTCAAATGCTGTATAACAAGCATTTGTGGAGTTTTTCACAAATCACAAGTTGCCTCATGCACCAAAAAATAGAAGGCTAAAATCCAAAACCAAGAGACTTTTAGGACCGTCTATTTCATAACAGTTCAATCCTGAAGGGCTTTTAAAAAATACGTTTTTAATTTTAAAAATATGCTAGACTTATAGGAGTGACTGTTTAATAAATGTCCGGTCCTAAAAGTCAATACGTAGATCTTTAGGACCGGATTTTTATACATCTACGGTCCTAAAGGTTTTTTTTAAATAAAAATTAATTATTCTATTTCTTTTATACAAAACTGATGTTATGTTCAAATCAAATCAACTAAGCAAATATATCATGGTTAATTTTAAAGTCAATTAGCGATGATTCATGAGGACTTTAATTTGTATGTTTTGTATGTTCTTAATTAATGTCGTTATTATATTTTTTTTAATAAATTAATTGTTATTATATAACTTATGTTAATTTCAAAGCCATTTTTGGAACTTCTCAAACGTACGCAATCAGGTTCGCGAAAAAAAGGTCGTCGCGGCTGCCATTATATATATATTTTTTATGCTGCCCTAGAAGGGCAACAAACAGTACATACCAAAAAAAACTAATTAATCTTCCATTTTGTTGTCGTAGGAGGAGGAGGAGGAGGATGTAGTGTCTGCTTCAGAAGTAGGGACCTCGACATCATTGGCGTCGAGGACCATATTGATCTTCTTGTTGATCGTATGAAAGAGGCCACAGAGTTTGCCCACATGTCAATCCATGTGATTGACGCGGGCTAGCAGACGCTCCACAATCTGCTTCATCATTGGATTCGGCGGCAGAGGGGGAGGTCTCACAGGTTCGAGAGGAGGAGGAGGAAAAGAAGGACCTGACAGTGGTTGAGGTGGTAGGGCAGCCATTATAGAATCGGAGATTGTAGAAGAAATGAGGATGTGGAGAAGAATGTGAAGAAACTAAAGTAACGAGGGGCTTAAATAGATGGAGCACCATCGTTTGATTGTCCTCATAAGCCGAAGAGACTATCAATCATCATTACAGAGTGTAAGGATACGACTGCACCTCTTGGAATTTGGAACGAAGGCACTTTTAAGACCGCATATTCTAAGATAACCGGTCTTATATGTATTTTTTAAGATCAACTTTAAGGATCCAAGTACACAACTCTAGGATGCGAAGGGATTCATCTAACTGAAGCGTTAAATTTTAGGATGCAACTCCCAATATCGGAATTCGTATTGACGACACTTTTAAAGATATTACAAATTTCAACTTAAATTCTGATTGGTTTAAATTAAAAATTAGTAATATATAAGCCTTTAGGACAGGACGTATATAATTATTAGGTCTTAAATATTATTACTAATTATTTATTGTCAATTGAATCCAATATTCTCACATTCCCATGTCTGAAACAGTGAAGCATATGTCCTGCCATGTGAAATGGAAAAAATTGAAGGACTTTGGCCTTCTCAAATGTTGTATAACAAGCATTTGTGAAGTTTTTCACAAGTTGCCAATGCATCACAAAAATTGAAGGAGACTTTTAGGACCGTTTATTTCATAACAGTCCAATCCTGAAGGGCTTTTAAAAAATACGTTTTTAATAATTTAAAAATATGCTAGACTCTTAGGAGCGACTTTTTAATAAATGTACGGTCCTAAAAGTCCTTTAGGACCGGCATTTTATATGTCTACGGTCCTAAAGGTCTTTTTTTTTAAAAAAATAATTAATTATTCTATTTCTTTTATACAGTTTTGAATCAACTGATATTAAGTTCAAATCAAATCTCATATTCTCACATTCCCATTTCATATCTCTCTGCTCCCCTCTGCCCTAAACCAAGCTAGACAATGGTTAGATACAAGATATCCCCTCGCAGGACTACTCCTAGAGCTCGTTGGAGGATCTTGAGACAACTTGTTGGTTTATGTCATACTCAGACCAAGAAAACATGTTCCATTCAGACGGAGGAGTCTCGGGTCGTTGGACCCATTATTATTTTGGATGATGAAGACGTTCCCGCTCCCCCTCTCCAGCCTCCCGGTCCTGACCCTGAAGAAGTGATACTGATGCGCATACAACAGGAAATTGCTGATATCCAACGGGAAATTTCTGCCGCTAAAGCCGATATCGACAAGACATAAGCTGACAATTAGCTTTGGGAATTTTAGTCACATTGTAGCTTGTTTTTGTTATTTGTAAGTTTGTTGTTCTTATTTTTCCTTTGTACTTGCTCATTCTCCATTAATGTAAAAATCAAAATGAACTAAGCTTATTAATGGAAAAAACCTTATTCTCAACGTACTATCCTTTATTTTCATTCTGTTGCTGCTGCTGTTGAGCAAAAAAAATATTCAGTTGTTGTTGCTGCAATCTTGTAGTTTAATTTTAAAGAAAATGCAGACTTTCACTAAATTCTTATATTAAAAAAAATGAAACTTTTAGGAGCGGATGCTTAATAAGTAACTGATCTTAATGAATTCATTTAGAAGCGTATGCTTAATATGTAACCAATCTTAAAACTTCTATACCTTTAGGACCGGATGCTTTACAATTAACCGTTCTTAATGACAGTAAATATAAATGATTCTGTCGCGCGGAAAAGTTAAGTTTTCCTCTCTGAACTTCTCTTGTCCCGCCGAAAGTGATAATAACTCTTGTTCACTCTCAACTCTCAAGGGTTTGTGTGTTGCTTCGTCGCTGCCACAAGACAGATCTCTTGACAAGCTAGTGTTGGTCAGCTTATCACCTTCTGGTTGGTTCCTTAGCTAAACGACGATAGACCTGTAAGATGTGTATTTCAGTTACATATATATTTTATTTTTCTTCTTTTCATTCTGGGTTATTCATGGTTTGCACGAAATTGGTGAAATGTTGACGTGGGTTACTCTATTGTATTTCGATACTGTACTTTGAAGTTTATGTTTTACTTGAGACATATCCGAATGACCAACAAGTGCACTTAGGGTTACTTTTGTTGTTTGCATTTATTTACCGCATCATGCATTTATTTTCCTTAGCTTCTTGGATTGACTGTACTTGATACATTTATTATGAGCACGAGTGATTCTTCATGTTGCACTTAATGACCAAAGTCTTTTTTTGTTTGTTTTTGGAACAATACTAGATTGACTGTACGTGATACATTTATGTTGCATTTAATAGACAAAGTCTCACTCATATGCATTTAATCGACTTGGCTTAGTTTATGTGCAATTTTTAATTTTTTCGGATAATGTATGTTAAATCTTTCTGTCTATAGCAATTATACTATGGATTGTAGTTGGATAAATGCGAGGCGGGAGAGTGTTGAATATGAGAATGGGGTGAGGGAATTTATAGAGTTTGCAAAAGGAAATGCCCATGATGGTAGTGGGAAGTTTTATTACCCATGTGTAGAATGTTTAAATGAGAGCCGAGTAAGTCCAGAAGTTATACACACACATTTAATTAGTGAAGGATTCTGTAAGACCTATACAATATGGATATGGCATGGTGAAAAATTTCCAAGTGCATCTCAACGTGGTGAAGTGTCCTTTAATGATAATGACATGGAAATGGATGATCGCATAGAGGACATTATTCGTGATGTAGGAGAAGAGGCTTTTAAGCAATCACATGTATATGGTAATATGTGCAGTGATGCTGAGACCCCGCTATACCTTGGGTGTAAAAAATACCAATTGTTGAACATCGTTTTGAGATTGGTCAGCTTGAAAACCCGTCATGGATGGAGCGACAAGAGTTTTTCAGAAATACTTGATGCTTTTAAGGACATACTTCCGGATGATAATGTGTTGCCTCATTGGTACTATGATGTTAAGAAAATTCTTTGTCCACTGGGGATGGAGTACAAAAAGATTCATGTATGCCCGGATGATTGAATACTATATAGAAATGAGTTTGAAGGTAAGCAGAAATGTCCGGTATGTGAAACCCCAAGGTACAAGTCAAATAAAGGGCCTGCAAAAGTGTTGTGGTATCTTCCAATCATACCAAGGTTCAAGCGGTTGTTTGCTAATGAAAATGATGCAAGAAATTTGCGGTGGCATGCTGATGAGAGGATTTCTGATGGAAAGCTTCGACATCCGGCCGATTCTTCTCAATGGAAGAAAATCGATCAATTATTTCCGACCTTTAAGGAAGAACCTAAGAACCTTAGGCTTGCCCTTAGCACGGATGGCATGAATCCCTATGGAAGCCTTAGTAGCATACATAGTTCATGGCCTATACTACTGATTATTTACAACTTATCTCCTATGTTATGCATGAAACAAAAGTACATCATGCTGTCTATGTTGATTTCGAGACCAAAACAACCCGGAAACGACATTGATGTTTACCTTCAGCCCTTGATCGAAGACTTGAAGGAGTTGTGGGAAGAAGGTGTCGATGTTTTTGACTCTTTCAAGAAGGAGGTCTTCAAAATGAGAGCCATGATATTTTGTACTATAAATGACTTCCCAGCATATGGGAACTTGTTAGGGTATAGTATAAAAGGCCATAAGGCATGTCCGGTTTATGAAGAAGGCATACACTACCATCAACTTCAACATGGAAGAAAGAGGGTTTATCTTGGACATAGAAGATTTCTTAGACGGGGCCACCCATATCGTCGATTAAAGAAAGCCTTCTCTCGTGGTCAAGAGTATGAATATGCTCCGGTAGCATTGACTGGGGAGCAAGTGTATGAAAAGGTGAAAAATATAAGTGTCATCTTCGGTAATACTGCAAAGGGTAAAAAAGAAACAAATATATGGAAAAAGAGATCGGTCTTCTTCAATCTTCCATATTGGCGCAACCTTGATATGAGACATTGTATTGATGTCATGCATGTTGAGAAAAACGTATGTGATAGCAATGTTGGCACGCTTCTTAACATACAAGGTAGTTCCAAGGATGGTGTGAAGGCAAGATTGGATTTGCACGCAATAGGGATATAGGAAGACTTACATCCAAGGCCGTATGGTAAGAAAACTTATTGTCCCCCGGCTTCTCATACTTTATCTAAGGATGAGAAAAGAAGTTTTTGTGAATGTTTACATGGGACAAAAGTTCCCTCAGGGTATTCTTCAAATCTTAAGAGGCTTGTATCGATGAAGGACTTGAAATTAGTAGGCCAGAAGTCTTATGATTGTCATGTATTAATGCAACAGCTACTCTCAGTAACTATTCGAGGCATTGCCGAATATGATCTTCGACACATTTTGACTAGGCTTTGTTTCTTCTTAAATGCGGTTTGTAGTAAAGTGTTCGAGATTGAACAATTAGATGAATTGGAAAATGAAGGATATCTGATATTGTGCCAGCTTAAGAAACTTTTTGTTCCTTCATTTTTTGACATCATGGTTCATCTAATTGTTCATCTAGTGAGGGAGATAAAGCTGTATGGTCCTGTCCATTTACGGTGGATGTACCCAATTGAAAGATCTATGAAATTCCTAAAGGGGTACGTGAAGAACACATACCGGACAGAAGCATCAATTGTTCAGAAGTATGTATCTGAAGAGGCCATGGAATTTTGTCAAAATTATTTGGCCAAAGTAAGACATATCGGGCTTCCAAAACGTCAGCATGTTGAAGGGGGTAAATGAGGGGCCTCAGTAAGGGGTGTAGATCTTGATGAATTGTCACAAGTCCACTTATACATCTTCAATAATGTTGATGAAGTTCAATCCAGCATAGCTGCACATAAAGAAGTTGTGAGGAAAGAAAATCCCCGAATGACTTAACAAAGGTTGATTAGGGAGCATAACAGAATTTTTGCAAACTGGTTCAAACAAAAGATCGAGGGAGAGGAATCTATTTCTGAGACAATCAAATGGTTAGCACGTGGTCCTGAGGTTGATGTCATAAGTTGGAATTCGTATGTGATCAACGGGTACACATTTTACACGAAGTCCCTAGATGATAGGAGCATCGTTCAGAACAGTGGTGTAATGTTAAAGGCTAAATCCATGCACTTCTCCAGTTTGAAAGACAAGCGGCCTAAATTGGCAGTCATGCCATATTATGGGGTTATTGAAGAGATTTGGGAGGTGGACTATGTCTTCATTAGATTTCCCATTTTCAAATGCAAATGGGTTAATGTCAATAATGAAGTTCAGATCGATCAGCTAGGATTTACATTAGTCGATCTCAATAATACAAATTTTGGAGATGAACCTTTTATTATGGCAGACCAGGCGAAACAAGTTTTTTATATCACCGATTAAGCAAATAAAATATGGTCTGTAGCTCTCCAAGGAAAAGGGGTCATTGATATTGATGAGGAAAATGATGCAAATTATGGTCTTCCTAAGAGTACTCCTTTTTCAAGGGTTCTACCGGACATCAACGAAGAAGATGAAGCAAATAATGAACCCGGCATAAGAAATGATCATCAAGAAGGGATATGGGAGGATATCCATTTATAAAAGAGTCATCAATTCATAGGGTAATATTCATCTGCACAATTATTTGAAAACTTTATGTTAGTTCTCTAGGTGTTTTGATGATAACTTGACAATTGAAAATTAAAAAGATTATGATTTCATTCATGCTCTATGATTTTGATAAACGTTACTCCAGTAATGTCCATGTTACTCCAGTAATAACGCTTGATTATAACGTAGATTACTCCAGTAAACGTCATATTACTCCAGTAACATGTCTTTTTCCAAATGCATTATGTTAAAATCTTACTCCAGTAACGCTTCTATTACTCCAGTAATGAGTACACTCAAATAATCTTCAAGTCTAAATTACTCCAGTAGGGTTCACGCCACTCAGTCATATTGCCTTCATAAACGCTCTTTGTGTCTTTTGTAAAAACGTTACTCCAGTAATGCACTTTTTACTCCAGTAAGTAGTGACTCCAATTGTCACTTACTTACTCCAGTAAGTCTCTATTTTCAGGCACCTCCAGAAGCAAACCCGATAGTTTGTCACATTACTCCATTAACCGAGAGGTTACTCCAGTCATAATGCAGAGTTTTCACTAGAGTTACTCCAGTCATAAAAATGTTACTCAAGTCACACTTAACACAGAAATGACATGAACCTTAATTACTCCAGTAACAAAGTTGTTACTCCAGAAACGTCGAGACAGAAACTTTGCAAAATGATTATCCTTCATGTTACTCCAGTAACTCATGGGTTACTCCAGTCAGACTGAACACAGAGACGAAATGATCCTTAGTTACTCCAGTTACTTAGTGATTACTTCAGTAAGCATGTATAGAAACATTGTGATTACTCCAGTCATCAGTAGCTACTCCAGTTGAATAAACAAAGAAGCGCGACTCTGTTCTTGGAAACTTAGAAATTAATCTCATTAACTTATATGCTTCATATCTTCAACCTACAATTATTCTCTGTTATACTTGACCAATTTTCTGATGAGTTTCAGATAAATATAGCAAAGATTAGGGAGAAAATCTACTGGGTCAAGTGAAATTAATGAAGAACTAAAAATAAGCATGGAACTTCTTCTCCATTCCAAAAGTTCAGTTCAAGTCATTCAAGGACGAGTAGATTCCTCTCCAACGGTCTAAACAAGTTATGGAAATGACAAGGACATTGGAAGATCATATGCAAACGTCCATATCCAAGATTGTAGTCAAAGATTGAAGAAATTGGAGAAAACCTTACAACGGTCATTTTCCAGATATTCAGCTAAACATTGAAGAATCAGGGAGAAGATAATGCAACGGCTAGTTCTTCTAGTTAATCTATAAATACGCATGAGGATTCAGAGCAAAGATACAACACACAATTACAACTGATTATCTTCTTGCTTTAATCTTTGCTGTGCAAAAATAGTATTTCTTGAGCTTCAGTGTTTATGCTTATTTACTTTTTAGGAGAGTGTGATTTCGAAAATCATTTCTAATTGCTTGTTTTTGTAAGAACTCAAGGTTGTGGAACCTATGAGCTGAGGTGTTTAATTACAAAGTGTAAGGGGGAGCAAGTCCTAGGTGATTAGGATTGCATGTGATTTACATTGTTGTAATTAAAGCTCGTTGAGATATTAGAAAATACCCAGAAGATATCTGGGGACTGGACGTAGGTCAAAGTTAAGACCGAACCAGTATAAATCCTTTGTGTCTAACTTTTCTTCCTTCTCCTTTTTCATTTCAAGTTTTGAAAACTTAGACATCTTTGGAATGTTTTTTTAAAATCCCCAATTCATCCCCCTCTTGGTGATTTATTCCATCTTCACTTTAAAGTTTTAATTTACGTTTTAGCTATATTCAATTCCTTCTTAATTATGTTCTTAAACAATATCATTGACTGTCTTTTGTTCTTGTTTTTATTTTTTCTGCAGGATCCGATCGAAATGGGCTAGCTTGTCACAAAAAAAGCTAGGAATGTTAGTTATGTTCGTTGTTATTGGCCGGGTGGGAATCCAATGAAGACAAGGTGATGAATTGGTATATATGTTCATTTAGGTGTTGTACACTGTTATTTGAAACGCATTGTATATATTTGTCTTATTCTATTAATTACATTCATTTGTCATTAGTTTTGTACTGTAATAGCTAGTAACAAACTCATTCATTATGATGCCTGGTGAATAATATTTGTAATCCATTCCCAATTCAATTATAAATTGAAGCTTAGAGTACTATCTTTTAGATGTTGGATTGTGTGGCGATTTTGTTTTGAACAGGGGAAATTTTCACTTTTAAGACTGGTCTATTGAAGGTCCGGTCTTAAAAGTCAGACTTTTAAGAGCGGAGGCTATTCCTTACGGTTTTAAAACTACTAATAAGGGTCTTAAAGACTAACCTTTAAGACTGGTTATTTGATGTCCAGTTTTAAAAGTGAGATTTTTTAGAGCGGACTCTATTCTATACAGTCTTAAAAGTCCTAATAATCATAAAAAAACAAATCTTTAAGACCGCACTTATTGATTTAGTCCGGTCTTAAAATTTATAATTTTAGGACAGGTTATATATTAAAGCAATGTCTTATTTTCTTTATTTTTGAGACCAGTGAATATGTTTGTCCAGTCTTGAAAGTTACATACTTTTAAGACCTTCTGACATTTAGTCCGGTCTTGAAAGTGGGGTATTTAAGACCAGACCATGTTTTGTCCAGTCTAATAAATTCTGGTTTTAAGACTGAACAAAATATATGTAAGGTCTATATAGTACGACTTTTAAGACTTGTTGTTTCTTACGTCCGGTTTTGAAATATTTCTCTAAGACCAGTTCGAATCCGGTCTTAAAAGTTACATACTTATAAGATCGCCTGGAACGAAACCGGTCGCTGGTCCGGTCTTACGGGGCCTATTTCGTTCGATCTTAAAATATTTTTTTATACCCATGTCCATACATATTTGTGCGTGTGAAAACACATCACAGTGAAATGAAATTGAATATATAACATATTTTGATCTTGTATAGAGTTCTATGCACCACACATATCTTCGTTAACATCTTCAGTCGAATCATTAATCATTTGAGGAATTTGAAGTTTCACCGAATGGGATCAGAAACCCAGTCTCTGCTGTTTGAAGAAAACCAATATATACTGAAACGCGTGACTTGGTCAAAAAAAAAATGCGTTTTGAATCTCGAAGGCAAGCATTATCATGAAAAGTTTATACAATATCAAATTTTCGATGGCTACTACGTACAGATCATATGATATTATCCATAAATTATAAAGTAGGGTTCATCCCAGGGTGTTGACCGTTGCATTGCACAGTAGGCCTTTTGCTTTCATATGTGTATTTTTTTATTCTCATATTTTATAATTAGTCGTACTCGTAATATACGGTGGATATTAAGTCAGAATTTTTTTTTTCAAGTGGCAATTAATTATATGTAACTACCGAATACATATGACTCTCCAAATGCCACCTACCACATGCGAGCTAAGTCTACTGGATGGAGTAAGCAGGCTGGAGAAATTTGCCAAAATACACCCAAAAAAAAAATTGTCAAAATAAACCAGTAGGGAAACATTTTGCCAAACTAACCTAGTTGGTGGCGCCACGTCAGCTGGCGCCACTTGTAGCGGGACCGCCGTGCTAGCTGTTCGTAGCGCGATTAAATCGTAGTGATATAGTATCGCGGGATTAAATCATAGTTGTTCATAGCGCGATTTAATTATTAATTTTTTAATCTTCATATTATATGAATTAAATCTTCATATATATTTAATATTGCCCATGTTTTTCCTTTACCAGGATATATCATGTAACGTCTTCCTCTGCCAATTCCTTTTATGGTATGCATCTGATGAGAGAACATAGAACGGTCCTCAATTTTTTGGGTGTCACCTAGTCTGAACTTATCACAACCAACAGGTAATTCTGCATTTTGCCAATCAATCTCACTTTTATCATTTTGCTCATCCCCATCATTGCTGCCTGCAATATCATCTTCCTTGACAATCCTGTTGTTTTTAAAACCATGGTGGCGCCATTGACAATTATTTTTGGCCGTTTGAACCTCGCAATACCCATTAAAAGCTGCATCTCTTCTTACTATTTCTCATCGTCTTCCCTTTTTCCAGTCCCTTTGCCTAACACTCCTGTTCAACAAGATCACCGATCAGTCCAGAGAACTCACCGTCCGTTCGATATTTGCTTCCGATGCAGCCAAGCTAGTCATTGAAGCCACAATTGCCCTCTCAACAATCGTACTCCTTTACTTTTCATTGTTGTCTACAACATCACCATCTTCGACAATCCTGTTGTTTTTATGTTTTTTTACTTCTCTCTCTGATGACCAGTTACGAGTCATAATATAATAATATGTTATATTAATAATATATATTATATTTTATATAATATATATTATTAATATAACATATTATTATATTAATATTATATATATTAGATTATATAATTTAATATGTAATTTATTAATATAATATATTATATTTTTTTCTTGAAAAAAAAATTATATTATATAATACATATATAATGCATATATAATATATTATGATTTTATTTCTCGCACTATGAAGAATCAGCCGGACCCTACGGCGGTCCAACTAGCCGGTTAGCGGGCGGGGTCAAGGGCTTTGAATGTGATATATATCACATCATTTTAAAATATGATATATATATATATATATATATATATATATATATATATATATATATATTATATGTAAAATATAATATATATTATATTTAATATATATTAAATATAATAATATATAATTATAAAAATTTAAAAAAAATTGTGAAAGTGCGTTGCGCCACTTATGTGGCGTGCCAACGAGTGGCGTTGCCACATGGCAGCACCACTTTGGCAGTGGCGCCACGTGTGGTGCCAGCTAACGTGGCGCCACAAGTTAGTTTGGCAAAATGTTTCTCTACTAGTTTATTTTGACAATTTTTTTTTTTAAATGTATTTTGGCGAATTTCCCAAGCAGGCTGTCATGTTCAATAAGTGGGAGAGAGAAAGAAGACAACAACTTCACATCTAATTTCCTTACACTTAGTCAGCCGTATACAGACAGGTTGGGTTTCTTTCATAATCATTTTCCCATTATCCCTCATAATCTGTAAATCATATCTGTCAAATCAATATGAAAAATACTTTATCCCCTCTCTACTCTTCCCAATCAATGGCCCAGATGGGCTGATGAGGGAGAATGAGAAGAAGATCCTCTTTCCATACCGACTCATTTAAATTAAATTTATATGATGGCCACCGATGATTGCCACTGCTACATGGAAAACAACCACTACTCTATATCAGTAATTAGTTTTATACTGTTTTAGCGTACTTAAACTACGTAATTAGTACGTAAAAGTTATAATGAAATTAATAAAGATGGATGCACTCTTAAAATTGGAAGGATTATATCAGGCAAGAAGGAAATAAGCCCCAATCTTTTAGAGTACAAGAGCATTTATATAGGCAAACCAACTAACCCTATAATATAATTTAATCTACATAAATCAATCTAATATCTCAGATTTATATTTTTAGGATATATAGAATATATCAAATATGCATGTCAGATATATAACATCTCAACACAAGAATATAACAAATATTAATATAGATATAATACCTTGACAATGACAAGGATGAAAAAAGCCCACAAAGTCCGTGTGTGCGAGCTTGTTGTGACTGTGAGTGATTGTTTTCATGGTGCGTGGCCGTCTTTGTCTTCGTCCTGATGTTATTAAGTACTAAAGTTTTTTTCCCTCTACTAATCGTTCATGTGCTTGAAAGGGATAGATCTTAGTGTAGTAAGAACTTTTTTCTATGAAGTAATGGAAGCTCTGTGTAAAGGAATATAATCATACTGGGCATGAGTTGATCAAGCTATTATATTGATATTTTGTCAGAACTCGATTGAATCTGACCATAGTGCAAAATCTCAAATGAGGAGCTGTTAGACCGAACCTACGCTCAAGTGGTGGATGAATATTACATGAATTGTGGATATAACAGATGGAAGAGATTATAGCAAAAACAAAATCATACTTTAATTGCCTAAACGAGTTCTTCATAAAATATGATTCGTTCTTGATCTGAATGATTTTTAGTGTAGGATTTTGGTAAATACTTTTTTTTATAGAATGCTAAATACTTTTGTTTTTATTTGATGATGGTTCCCCTCGAGTTTAAGTTTTACTGATAAAAAAATCAAATTAAAATAATTACTTTCATTTGAGCAGGAAATATTCCAAGTACAATCAAGAGTAATCAATAACAATGAAATTGTTAAAAAAAAAAAAAAAAAAAAGCAAACAATGCATAAGTACTTGGCTGTTATCCGTTACTTCCCGCCTTTGAAAACCCTAGAAAAAAACACTAGTTTCTTTTTTATTATACACACTGTTTCTTATTTAATTTCTTTGGAAATTTACACACAAAAAAAAAAAATTTCTTACTCACGCGTTCATATTCAAGATCAGTGACAGATCTTGGGATAAATATTTAGGGGGGCCAAATGTATACTCATTGACTAATTCAAAAAAAATATTTGAGGGAGCCAAATGTATATATTTTTGGACCAAATGTATATTAAAAAAAATCTTATTTACATTAAATTTTTTTCACAGATTTTTTTTTTGGGGGGGTGGGTTGGGGTGGTGTGGGCAGTGTTCAAGATTAACCCCTGCCTTCTCCATTTTATATATGAATAGAGGGATGGATACGATTTCTCGTTGAATAAGAAAACCAATATATATTGAAACGTGTGACTTGTTTGAATCTCGAAGGTAAGCATTATCATGACAAATTTATACAATATAAAAGTGTCGAGGGAAAATTTCTTTCAGGGCCCAAGGTAGCAACATATTATTAAATAGGGCCCTAAGAAAAGTCCCATGTCAGAAAAGGCCCTTTTCTGACATACAATTCTAAAGGGAAATGACTAAAAAACCATCAGACAACTTCAAAATCTCTCTCCCTCACTTGACTCTTGTCTCGTCTCTGCTCTCTGCAATTCCACCCTCACACTCAATTTTCGCTCTGTAGGGTTCAGATTTTGTGCTCTGGTTTTGATTCACCACCTTGACTTTGCTTCTGGAATCGATTTTCAATATATAGGGTTGAAAAAGGGGACTGAAAATGGGCGAGGTCGTGCTGAGTACTAAGAAGGTTCTCGACGGAGGTAGAGGTCGAGAACCATAGGCAAAAGCTGATGATTCTACACAGGGTGTTGTTGGCTGATGATTCTACACAGTAGATTATAGCTGCGCTTCTCAGGAAATGTAGCTATAGAGGTAAGAATCTTCTTATGCTCGCCTCGCTAGTTTATTTGATTGCTTCGAACTGTTTGTTTTTCTCCTCTTGATTTTCTTGGGCTTTTCTCAAATGATTGAACAATGTTTTAGCTTGGGGGTGTTGATGTGGGAGCTTTGTACTTTCAGCAAGCCAGCCTTGGGAGGGTATTCTACTAGAAAGGGTATGTTTTTACTGATTTCATTTTCATGTTAATCTATCTTCGTCTCATTCATTTGCTTCATTTTGCAATTTAAAATTTCTATGCCAATTAGGTGGTTTATGCCGTTGCTAACGAGGGGTCTAGACTGGACATTCCTGAAGGCCTGATAGACAAGCTTATTGCAAGTCTGTACCAGAATACATTTTTTGATATTTCAATCTTATAATGTTAATTGAGTAGAAAATTATTCACTTATTAACCATGGATTTGTCAACTCGTTGTAAGATGCTCATTTTCATTTAAATTTTAATAAAATTTTTACTACATAGTTCACCTCAAACAAATCTACCATGTATAGCAGGTCCAATTTTCGGTTGAACTAACTGATTGAGTCCCCTTTTTTAGTGCAATTTTATATTTCTATCTTATGGGTAAAAAGGCAATAATTGGCACACACATTATTTTCTTTTTCTTTGTTTGTTCAAGTATATTATGATCCTCATAAGCAAATGGTAAAGCATTAAAAGAGCCAGTTAAATTTATCCAAAATGTTTTTGCCCTCACATTGTCATTTGAATGAGGATTGTGTTTGGTGCATATTGTTGGACAGAACCAAATGTTGCTTATCTTAAGGAAGAAATTCATGAAATGCTCGTGGGTTGTTCCGTGAATGAAGAGCTTCCTCAGAGTGTCGCATTCTCAGAGCAAGCCAGTAGCTGGAAGACTTTATATTTGTGTTGGTTTATACTATATCTGAAATTCGCTATTTTTTGTGGCTAGGATTACAATTGTGATGCTTTGTTGCTGTGTAGTTTTTCTGGATATTGTAAATTGATAGTTTAGTTAGAAGAGTTCTTTTGGTCGTTGCTTACCTTAGTCTGTGCTAGTTGATATTACTTCCTACATGCTTACCACCGTCAAACTTGCATCATCGTGTTTGCCAAGTGCATCACATCTCATAGCTTTAGAACTTGCTTGAATCTTGTAATTTATAAATTTCAATTGCTTCATACTTAATTACTTTCTTTTGAAAGTTAGATGTTGATGCTAACTTTTCCCAATTTGAGCAATGCTACTGTTGTTGATGGCTTTTGTTTACTGGAAGGTTGCTGATGGCCTACTTTTTACAGTCATATCCATATCTGATACACTTATCATACTCCTATCATTGTCCCCTGGGAAAAAAGTGAGAGTTGTCCCTCCAAAAAAATTCCAATAGCAAAACTAGTTGAAAGCCTAATAACATTGTGGAATCAATTTACAGGTCTTCTAGTTGAAAGCACATAATAACATTGTCTATGGATTGTTTTACCTTGTTAGTTTTATTTCTTAAAATTCAGGGAAGGCCCAAGTTAGCCAGTAAAAGAAGAAAAAAAAATACTAACAAGTTACTTGTTAGTTCTCTTGACTTCCTTAGGCCACTTGATAAAAAGACTATATGTTATGTGATTACTTTCTTTTCAGCGACTGACTGAGTTGAATAATTTAGGCTAACATTCTAGGCACGAGATTGTTAATTAGTTTATAAAAAAATATGTGACAATAGTTACAAATCCACCCCCTGCTTATACATCTGTTGTCAATATTTCTCATTGTGGAATATGCTAGAAAAGGTTACTAATTGAACACTCTAGGAACTTATAAGTTCGAATAATAAGTTAACCTACTACAATGTTAATTACCTTAAGTGATCATTGATTGGCATTTCTTTCTAAAATTTATATGAAATTCTTACAGTTGACAAAGAGAGCTTCTCAAACTGGGTCTGCATTGTACTGGTGGTTCTTTTCTTAGTGTTAATGTTCACTTTCTCAGTTTGTTAAAAGTTGACAAATGCAAACAATTTCATTCAGGTATCTTCTAAATAGTGTTTTGGTGGGGTATATGAAAGGGTTCAAATTACACTTTGCAGATGTTTTGGTCTGTAAAGTGTTAATGTTCACTTTCTCAGTTTGTTAAAAGTTGACAAATGCAAACAATTTCATTCAGGTATCTTCTAAATAGTGTTTTGGTGGGGTATATGAAAGGGTTCAAATTACACTTTGCAGATGTTTTGGTCTGTAGAGTCGCTGAACATGATATATTTTGTGTCTTAAACCATCAAGATTGCCAATACATTTGTTATGGTGCATCTTGTATAATGGATTCCCCTTGACAAATTTGTACATTTAATATCAATGAGAAGAAGAATTATTTCTTGCATCTATGTGCTCCTATAATTTTTTCCTGTAAATTATAGAAGACCTGAAATGCCTTCTCCATAAACAACTATTCATTGTGAGACTATGGAAAAATATGTATTGTGTACAGGTCTCTTGTGTGCTGCTAATTGCATATTCACATCAAACTTCCATTATGTAATGCCTTTTTTTTTAGATAAATGCTGATTGTATGATATCAGTGGGTATGCTTTCCACCACTTGTCTGCTATGTTCCTTTGGCTTTCAATTTGATTGAGCTTGGTGGTTTCAAGATTGAGAGGTTAGATTGGAGAAGCTATAGTAGCCTAGCTAAATCACTTGGAACCACAAAATGAATTGCCGGTGCATTTGTTGCAACTCTATACAAAGGTACTCCACTTCTGATTGTTAGTGGGTACTGGACAAGAGGATGGATATACAATGTCTTCCTACTCCATGAATGAACTCCAAGAACTAAAGATTGACATGTTGTGGTGGTTGGTCAGTCATCAAAACAACACGCATCGGGACAAAGTGTTGTCGATGATCGAGGACTCCCAAAAGCAGAAGATAAGCTATTATGAAGTAATCCTTTTATGTACATAAGCTGACTTGTTTTTATGTGTATCTGAATTTGAGAGACTGTTTAACAAATTTAAGTTGGTCAATTGTACAAAACATTTGGGTTCATATTTAGGACAAAGTTTTTTAATTCTTTGATGTATGTGACATGACATTTTAATATGAATGAGAACGACAATTGTTTCCTGCATCTCGTCTTTGTTGGTTCTGTGTGTTGAAGCAGAAAGATGGAATATAATCAGGTACCTGTTTGTCAACACTATCAGCCACTAATTACAATATCAGTACCCATTAACAACAATATCAGTAGCGACTAACAACAATATAATCAATCACTTAAAACAATATCAGTAGCGAATAACAACAATATCAGTAGCCACTAACAACAATATCAGTAGCGACTAACAACAATATCAATAATCACTTACAACAATATCAGTAGCCACCAACCACAATATCAATAGCAACTAACAACAATATCAGTAGCCACTAACAACAATATCAGTAGGCACTTACAACAATATCAGTAGGCACTTACAACAATATCAGTAGCCACTAACAACAATATCAGTAGACACTTACAACAATATCAGTAGCGAATAACAACAATATCAGTAGCCACTAACAACAATATCAGTAGACACTTACAACAATATCAGTAGCGAATAACAACAATATCAGTAGCGACTAACAACAATATCAGTAGTCACTTACAACAATATCAGTAGTGACTAACAACAATATCAGTAGTGACTAACAACAATATCAGTAGTAATTTACAACAATATCAGTAGTCACTTACAACAATATCAGTAGCGACTAACAACAATATCAGTAGTCACTTACAACAATATCAGACAGCCACCAACCACAATATCAATAGCAACCAACAACAATATCAGTAGCCACTAACAACAATATCAGTAGCCACTAACAACAATATCAGTAGTCACTTACAACAATATCAGTAGCCACTAACCACAATATCAGTAGCCACTAACAACAATATTAGTAGCCACTAACAACAATATCAACACGCACTTACAACAATATCAGTAGGCACTTACAACAATATCAGTAGTGACTAACAACAATATCAGTAGTAACTTACAACAATATCAGTGGCCACTAACAACAATATCAGTAGTCACTTACAACAATATCAGTAGTGACTAATAACAATATCAGTAGCCACTAACAAGAATATCAGTAGACGCTTACAACAATATCAGTAGCCACTAACAATAATATCAGTAGTCATTTACAACAATATTAGTAGCCAATAACAACAATATCATCAGTCACTTACAACAATATCAGTAGCTACTAACCACAATATCAGTAGCCACTAACAACAATATCAGTAGCCACTAACAACAATATCAGTAGCCACTAACCACAATATTAGTAGCGACTAACAACAATATCAGTAGTCACTTACAACAATATCAGTAGCCACTAACCACAATATCAGTAGTGACTAACAACAATATCAGTAGCCACTAACAACAATATCAGTAGGCACTTACAACAATATCAGTAGTCATTTACAACAATATCAGTAGCCACTAACAACAATATCATCCGTCACTTGCAACAATATCAGTAGCCACTAACTACAATATCAGTAGCGAATAACAACAATATCAGTAGCCACTTCAATGTACACATGATAATATTCTTCATTATACCTTATTAAATGTTTTACCCCTTCATCATCTGCAAGATCAACAAATGTAGATGTATCCATACTAAGTTTGAAATTCACGCAAATTTCAATATTTTCTTACCGAATTAAAGATGCTATGATTCTTTACAACTCCTCATATGTTATTCCTTCCTTGATGCATCTTGTTCTTACCATTCCACCAATAAAATCGCTTTCTTGTCCTCCCCCGTATATAAAGTTACCCCCACATAGAAGAAACATAATAGGTTCTTCCCTGAAGTAGTGGTCATCTTTAATTATGATCTGCAATAGAAAGTTAGTATTAACAACTTTAACAATCACATTAACAACTTAAATTGTAGGTATTAACAACAATCTAATTTCACCGTTTTCACATTCAGTCATTGCCTCTAACAAACAGACCTCCCTTTGTTTTCCATACTCAAAACTAGAGCAACCTATAACGTTTTAACATTTACGTTGTATTAACAACAATATCAGTCAAATTAACAACTAAAACAGTAAGCGTTAACAACAAAAACAGTAGGTGTTAACAACTATCCCATTTTCAGCATTTTTTAACCAAATATAGCTTCATCCCACTCTAAAACACACATTTCCCTCTGTTTTCATGCTAAAAAACGGAGCATCCTTTTTTTCACTCTACCCTCCAGTGATTAAAGATTAACTATAATGGTGATAATGATATCTTGATCAAATTTTTAGTTTTTCTTACCTATTTCCTACTCGATAATGACGTAAATTTGGCCAAGCTCCACCCTTTCAGCCCCCCAACATTCTAACTAAAAAAAACCTTCAGGAACAGCAAATACATCAACACAGCAGTGGATGATTGGGAATATAGGTGTTCAGCCCCCAACAAATACATCAACGCAACAACAAATGACATTAAGCTTCAGGAAAGAGATTAATTCTTTGCGTTCTCTGCCTTTTGTTCTTCATTCGCTGCTGATTTCTCCAGTGTTTGTGTAATATGTTTCAGGCTTGTGATTTTGGGAATAATCAGATTTACTTTTTTTTTAATAAAGAGGGTAAAATGGTCATTTGTTGTTTGAACTTAATACCCATTAGGGCCCTAGGGGCTTTTCTGATCAAAGAGTTTAGTTTGAGCCCTTTTTAGGATTTTCTTACTTATTTAGGCTTTCATAGGCATTTTCCCAAGTTTCGATGGCTACGGATCATATGATATTATCCATAAATTATAAATTATAGGGTGCAGTAGGTCTTCTGCTTTTATGTGTTTTTATTTTTTGGTCTCATATAATATAATTAGTCGTACTCGTAATATACATTGGATCTTACGTCAGAATATTATTTTTTTCCTAGTGGCAATTAATTATATGTAACTGCCGAGTCAGTGTGTGTGTGGTCACCGTTTTTTTTATTTTCTATTTCGATTTTTTTATGTATACATTTCTCATGATGCTGACCTTTGAAATTCTGATCCCATTTGTTTCATTTTTGGGAAAATTGATTACAGGGCCCAATGAAGTAAAATAATTATAAAAAATGCCCAAGAAACATTCACATGCCAGGGCCTTTTTTGACATTTTTTCAAAAAACGTTAGCAACTACATCAGTAGCGGTTAACAACTATATCAGTCTCCATTAACAACTAAATCAGTCTAATTGACAACTACATCTGTAGCAATTAACAACTACATCTGTAGCAATTAGCAACTATGTCCGTACACTTTTTTTTGAAAAAATGCCAGAAAAGGCCATGGCATGTGAATGTTTCTTGGGCCTTTTTTGTAATTATTTTGCTTCCTTGGGCCCTGTAATCAATTTTCCCTTGGTTTTTTTTTGAGCAAGTCACTAGTTTCAACATATTGGCTTTCTTCTTTAACAAGATGGTATTAATCCCTCTTGTCAAAATATAAAACGGACAGGATTAATCGTCACCTAATCTTGAATGTGAAAGCCAGAATAAGAAAATATTTTTGTGTATATTTTCAAAGAAATAATATAAGAAACTCGTATTTTTTACTTGCTAGGGTTTTTAGAGACGTGAAACAAACGCAACAATGTATTCATCCTTAGTTGGATTGTTGTCACCTCTTGCATCCTCATTTGTTTTATTTGTTAATAAAACAATAGATAATTTTTTTATTAGTAGGATCAGGAGCATAGGATACTTGTTTAGCCTGAAAAGCCAAAATGAAAGGCTCTTTTTATAGCCTTATTACTTGTTCAAATTCAATTGTATCAATCTTAACTCATTCACTTTCAAAGCATTATTATTATCAATCTACTTGAACATTAATGCTAGAACTAGAAGTCCTAAGTATAATCCAACCCAAATGTGCTCCACCACTCCAAAATATGACATATTTGCATAGATAGAATTTTTATATTTCGCATCTGATAATATACTAGATCTGTTTTGACTTTTGGTGTTTGGCGTTAACCAAAATTAGTATCGAATACTTGACGGTTCAAATGTTGAACCGCCAAGTATTCTATAAATATTTTACTGTTTCTCGTGAATATAGTAACTGTTGAATAATAATATATACTATATTTCATAGTGATTGCCTAAAAACCGTTAATTTCGCATCAACTGCTTCACGGTTCTTAATGAACAACGGTAAAATATTGAGCACCATCTTTCGCAGTTTTGAATCATAAAATATTGACAAAAACAATCGTAAAATATGCCCTTAACTGTAATAGTAACTTTAAAATATGTTTAATTATTCTACAACAACAAACACTAGACACGGTATGAGTTTTTTTGGTTCATTAGTAAAAGTTTATGGATAATAAAAATAAATAAAGCTACTACAGTTTTTTTTTTTAAAAAAAAAACTTCAAACTCATACACAAAGTTATATGCAAAATAGTCATACAACTTAGCTTCTTGTTGATTGAATTTATTGTTCATTGTAAAATATGTTCGTAATTTGCGTTCCGTTGTTGAATTATAAAAGAGTTGGACTTGGCCTGGGATGAAATCCCAAGGTCCTACGTACCACAATGGTGGATCAAAGTCCACGTAGTTCGAGGGTAAACCGTTTGACTTAAGATAGCCAGAGGAGGTGGGGTGTGTGCTCTGTGTGAATTGAACGAGTAGGGTTTCCTGTTTTTTTCTTGCGTACCTTGTGGCTGCATGTTGGTATTTATAGGGCATACTTGAGGGCCTTGATCCGATATTCACTCTGCACGTGGCCCCACTTGCATCTGCATGTTTCACGGCGGTTGGCGAGATAGTGGGTTAATACCTTATCAGTCGTTTCCTTATCTTCATGGCTGGACTGCGGGCCTTGGGCCTAGCGGAGCCCAATTCGCCCGTCTGTAACAGATGCCCCCAAGCTCGGTATTTCAGGCCTCTGACATGCCGAGCTTAATTGGCTTAAAACTATCCTCGGTTATATCTCGGATAAAATCTTTGATTCCTCATTCTTTACTCGTATCCTGGTTTCATCACCATGTTATGTCGAGTTACGTTTGTATGCCACGTGTTTCCTCGACCGCCCTTAATTCGGAGCACTATCTGGAACCAACTTAGATACGCGTGCTCTTGCCCCCTGGCATGCGTAGCGTCGTGTTGGTTTGTCTGACACGGGAACGCGTAGCTTCGTACTGGGACCGGTGCCACCCACTCCGCTGTCAGCCGTTCTCGGCTTTCGCGCTTCTTTAAATACTCGCGACTTTCCGAGACTCATGATGGCCATCTACTTTAGGGCTTCGCCAGTTGTACCTGCCTTTTCGTATTCCCCTGACGTCACGGGTCCCATCGTTTCGCATTCGTGCCTGCCAGGATCTTTCAAATCTGCCTCTTCAGATCACTTCTTTATAACTTGAATGTCGCGGTGTTCTCGTTTTTAACGCTCTAAGTTTCCAGTTTTCAAAAGAAAATACTCACAACCTAAGCGTTCCAAATCCAGGTCTCGATCCTCTCTTTTACCCAGTTCTCTCTCATGTACATCTTCATTGTCAGTTTTTGTTTCAAGTGTTTACTGTTTTTCCCTTTCTTCTGTGTTTTTTCCCATAGTTAAGTGCGTTTCACACCATTTGCATGTCTGGGTTCTTCTGGTTCCAATCCTGTAGACATATATGGTAGGCCTATTCTGGAAGAGGATTAGGAAGATATTAGGAACATGCCTGAGAAAACTGCTTTTTGGCTGTATGGTGCTCGTCGATCTTTTGCAGCCATGGCTGCAGATGTTCTTAGACCTTCTGGAAGTGGTGACCATAGGATAGGCCCTAGAGTTCCACCTCCCCCTCCGAAAGCTTCCCGACCTCCCTTACCTCGGCCTCCCCCTCCTAGGCTAGCCATTAGGCCTTCGTTTCCTGTTAGGGCGGTTCCTATTTCGACCATTCGGCCTTTGTCTGTTAGCGAATCTCAACCTAATCTGGTTAGCCCTTGTGAGACCTGTCAACACGAGGCTATCGCCTTCGTCAACCTTGGCCGGGAGGTGGTTGCCGAGACAGTGCTTAGGAGTTGTACTCATGGATCTGTTCCCATCATAACATCGAAGCGTGCGTTGCATCATATGCCTTCTTCTCGAGGTATATTTCTATCTAACTCGTCTTTGCTTTTGTATTTATATAGGTATAGATGGCCTCTTCTTCTCAAAGTAGTGAAAAGTCGGTTGCTAAGGAGTCATGTTCTACCAATGCTGCACATAGTACCGAAAATAACCCGTGTCGTTTCGTTATATGCCCTCAAGTGTCTCGGATACAAAACAAGATGACCTTTGAGGAGTTTAGGGGGCCCACCCTTAGAGACGGAGAGGGGTATACTGTTAGGTTACCTTTAGATGGAGAGTCGGTATCATCATGGCGTGGTAGAGATTCCCCTCATTTCTTCTTTATGTATCGAGATGTGGTTACCGTCCTAGGTGCTTCATTCCCTTTCTCAGACTTCACCACGGAGATTTTGAACCATTTGTATTTAGCCCCCACACAATTACACCCAAACAGTTGGGCTTATGTCCTCTGTTTCAAGAATTTCTGCAAGGAACAAGAGATACCTTGTACCCTTCCATTGTTTTTCCACTTCTTTTTCCCAGTAAACACCTATAAAACCAAAGAAGAGCCCCTAGAGTTTGAGTGGACCCATCTTCGGGGTATCCATAATAAGAAATTGTTTAACCCGTTCACCGAATCATTCAAGGGCTTTAAGTCGGCCTATTTTAAAGTAGAGGCTATTCCTGGCCAGGTTCCGTGGTTCCTCCGCTTGAATGATCAGGGAGAGTTAGAGGAGAGATTCCCCCTTTATTGGACTCCCAACCATCACCACTTTGGAAATAGGGCCTTTAACTCGAAGGTGTTTAAGCTTTCCCCCGAAGAGGAGAAGGTTGAAGAGCTATTGAAAGACCTCGGCCAGGCGATGGGGCCTTTTGATGCCGGGATGTATTTATTTGTTCCTTTAAAGAAACAGAAAAGAAAAACAAGTATGTCGTGTCTGTAGCAATGTTTCTTGTTGTCTTATTTTATCACATTACTGATTGTTTTTTATTGTGCAGAGACAACCATGCCTCCAAAATCTACAACTCTAGCAGTGCTAGCTTTCATGAGGAAATTCAGCAAAAAGCGGAAGACAGCTGAGGCTGAGAAGACGGGCCCCGCCAAGAAGTCTTCCGCCACTCCCGCA
Source organism: Acacia confusa (assembly GCA_037074495.1). NCBI lineage: Eukaryota > Viridiplantae > Streptophyta > Magnoliopsida > Fabales > Fabaceae > Acacia > Acacia confusa. The sequence continues at coordinate 3,773,910 of CM073504.1, read as the reverse complement.
CGACCGATTACCAAGGTGGCCAAACCAAACACCAAGGTGACTGCACCTCTATCTTTTCCCAATGTAGGAGCTACCTCTTCTCCTACCGCGGCCGTTCTCTCTCCCAACCGGTATACTTCACTGTCCTTCATGTTCGAAAATCCGGTTGACTCTAAGGTCCGGAATGGTATCCGCCCTCCATTGAGCTGGTTCACACCTTCGCCGCCTTCTGCTGAAGAAAAGAGCATGTTGATGGATATCGAGCATTTCGCTCTTCGAGCCGCTGGGCTTCCTCAAGTTGTGGCCTATTTCAAGGCTCAATGGGCTGAGTCGGATGCGAAACTCAGAGCCGCAGCGTCCGAACGATCCGAAGCCATTAACAAAGCTGTCGCTGAGGTGGAGAAGGTGAAGAAATCGGCTGAAGAGAAGGTTATGGTGGCACAGTTAGAGTTGGAGAGCGCGAGACGGAAACATGTTGAAGACGCCTCTGAGATATCTCGCCTTAACTCCAGCCTGCAGGGCCTGCAAGAGCAGACATCCTCCGATGCCGCCTATATTGCCGACCTAGAGAGAGGCGTGGAGGAGTCCTTCAATAACGCTTTAGCACCAGTCATTTTCCTAAATCCTAACGTCACACTGAACCTCGAGGACGCCCGTGTTGATGGGATTGTGATGGATCAGAAGATTGTGCCTGCAAGCGCTTTGGAAGAGTTGGCTGGAGAGGGCCCATCTGGAGTGGGGGGAGATACTATTGATAATGCTGAGTCTCGACCTCCATCCCTTCCAGATGCTACCGGGAATGTTTGACTTGCCAGTGTTGTTTTGATAGGCCGTGTTTGTGTTCCGGCCTCTTTTTCTTTCCATTTGTAACTAAATTTGATAACGAATAAAGACTTTCCTTTTTGCATTTTTATGTGCACTGTGCCTTTATTAGCAAATTTCAAATGCTTTATTATCCAGTATTCTACCCGAATTAACAATAATACCTTATGGCTTAAACTTGGTAAAACCAAATCTTAACCGAGCCGGATTGATCAAGTCCGGCCTTAACGGTCTTATTTCGGGCGCATTTTAATCGGCCTTGCCTATGCTTTCCTCGTAGGTTTAGCACGGTTTTTCGGGCTATAAAGATGGCACCGAGGAATTGTTGAAAGCAAGTTATGGATTCCTCTTCGTAATTCCTTATCGTGGAAGTCAGAATATCCTTATGCTTTAATGGGCCTATCGCTTTTATACGACCTTGTGGAATTCATTTGAAAATAGGTTTCAAAACTCTTTTTCGTGAATTCGTGTGTTTTCGATGGTGCGATCTCTTTCGTGACTTTTATGAAGCTATCATATAGTCGAAATATCTTGATAAAAGCTAATGTTCCTCAATTAATTAAAATGGCGACTGTGTCGCTAACAAACAAATACTTGCATAGACTACGCTAAAACATCAAAACGAAACTTAACTATAGTAGATTCTCAATTTGTCAGCATTCCAGGTTCTCTTTACTGGTTTTCGGACCAAAGTTTCAAGTTCGTATGCCCCGTGCTTCAGTACCTCCCTAATTCGGTAAGGTCATTCCCAATTGGGAGCTAGCTTCCCTTCTCGTGCATTTTTGTTGCCTATGTCAGCTCTCCTTAGTACTAGGTCGCCTTTGCTGAAAGAACGGGGTTTGACCTTTTTATTGAACTTTGCCGCAATGAGCTGTTTCGCTGTTAAGTCTCGGTAATGTGCTATGGCTCTTATCTCGTCTATGAGATCCAACTCGGCCTTAATGGCCTCGTTGTTCTCAGTTTCAGATAAGGCCTTTTCCCTTCTCCATGATGGTTCCCCGACTTCAACGGGTATCATGGCTTCACATCCGTACGTGAGTCTATAAGGCGTCTCTCCTGTGGTGGATTGGACACTAGTCCGATATCCCCATAACACAGCGTACAGTTGTTCAACCCAGTCGGTTTTGGCTTCTTGCATTCTCTTTTTGAGGCCATCCACGATCACCTTGTTTGTTGACTCAGCCTGTCCGTTAGACTGCGGGTGCTCTACTGATGCAAAATGCTGACGGATCTGGAAGTCGGTCATCATTTTTCAAAATCCTTTATTCGCAAATTGTGTCCCATTGTCAGTAATGACTTCCGCCGGGATTCCAAAACGGGCGATAATATTTCTCGCCATAAACTTTTGTACTCTAGCCGATGTTATAGAAGATAGTGGTTCAGCCTCGATCCATTTAGTGAAATAATCCACCGCTACTATCAACCATCGAAATTGCCCCGGTGCCCTCTGAAAAGGTCCCAAAAGATCTAACCCCCATTTGTAGAACGGCTATGGTGCGGAGATATACTTCAGCTCAGATGGGGGAATTCTAATGATTTTAGCGTGTTTCTGGCAACTGTCACATTTCCGAACATGATTCCTTGCATCTGTTAATAGCGTCGGCCAGTAGTACCCGGCCCTTATAGCCTTCCGGGCTAGTGCCTTGGCTCGCATGTGTTGTCCATTAATGCCTTCGTGTATTTCAGCAAATACGTATTCCGCCTTTTCGGAACTGAGGCACTTTGCCATTGGTGCGTGTAGCCCTTTCCTGTACAGTTGGTCATCTACCATTGCGTAGGATGCCGCCGTTCGTATCAGTTTCTTGGCATCTTTGGGTTCATCTGGTATAATTCCTCGTTCTAGGTAATCTGCGATGGGTTTCCTCCAATCGTTTTTGTTCGTTATGATCATCATACACATTGGGGCTTCCAATCTTTGTTGCACTATTGTTCGGTTGTTGGTCCCTTGGGTGCTAGCTAGCTTGGACAGTACGTCGGCTCTGGTGTTATTTCCACGCTCTACTTCATCAAATTCATCCATTATAGACTTAACCTTTCCGAGGTACTTGACCAGTAAAGGTCCTTTAGCTTGATAGGTCTCATTTATATGTGATGTCACTAGTTGGGAATCAGTAGATACCAGTACTTTCCATGCTCCGTTTTCCTTTGCTTGGATCAACCTAGCTATCAGAGCCTCGTATTCGGCTTGATTGTTGGAAGTTTTAAACCCGAGGCTCAAGGAGTATTTAATAGACACACCCTCCGGGTTTTCAAGAATTACTCCGGCCCCGCTCCCTGTCGAGTTAGAAGAGCCGTCTACAAACAGCTTCCATTGTGTGGCGTGCCCTTTTATTGGGGCGAGTTCTGCAACAAAGTCGGCTAAGGCCTGAGATTTTATCGCATGTCGGGCTTCTTAACCAATGTCAAACTCGAATAATTCTATGGCCCAGCCAGTCATTCTTCCTTCTAGGTCGGGTTTATGCAGTATCTGCCGGATGGGTTGATTAGTTCGAACTACAATAGGATGGCTGTGGAAATACTGACGTAGCCGTCGGGCCGCGATTAGCAATACGAAAGCCATTTTCTCAAGCTTTTGATATCGTATCTCAGCTCCCTAGAGGACTCGACTTATGAAGTATATCGGCATTTAACCTTCATTTGGTTCTCGTACCAGGGCCGCGCTTACCGCCTCATTGGTTACTGCCAAATAAAGGATCAGGACTTCACCTGTTATAGGCCCGGTTAATACTTGTAGGGTTGCCAGGCATTGCTTAATATTTTCGAAGGCTGCCTCGCATTCAGTGTTCCATTCGTGAACAGCTTCCTTTTTAAGCAACTTGAAGAAAGGAAGTGATTTTTCTGCCGACTTTGGTAGGAACCGAGTTAATGCGGCAAGTCTTCCTGTGAGTTGTTGGACTTCCTTTCAGCACACAGGGGCCTTCATTTCTAAAATGGCTCGGCATTTATCGGGATTGGCCTTTATACCTCGATGGGTTAACATGAAACCCAAAAATTTCCCTGACGGGACTTCGAAAGCACATTTGGCCGAATTAAGCTTGATTCTGTGTGCTCGTAACTTATTGAAAATCTGTTGTAAATCCTGAACATGTTGCCCCTAGTCTTCTGACTTAACGATCATGTCGTCGATGTAAACCTCGACATTTTTTCCCAACTAATCTTCGAACACTTTTGTCATCATTCGTTGATATGTTGCTCCGGCATTTTTTAACCCGAAAGGCATTACGTTGTAATAGTAATTCGCCCTTTCCGTGATAAACACCGTTTTTTCTTGGTCCTCAGGGTGCATAGCAATTTGATTATATCTGGAGTATGCATCCATGAAGGATAAGAGTTTAAAACCTGACGCGTTATCTACTAATTGATCCACATTAGGCATGGGGAAAGCATCTTTGGGGCATACCTTATTCAGGTCTTTGTAGTCCGTACATACTCTCCACTTGCCATTGGATTTCTTTACTAGCATGACGTTTGACAGCCAAGTAGTGTACTGGACCTCTTGTATAAAGCTGGCCTCCAGAAGCTCCTTAACGTGCTTTTCAAGAACGGCTACTCTGTCTGGGCCCATCCTCCTTTTCTTTTGCGCAATTGGGATAGAACTCGGTCGGATTGCCAACTTATGGCAATAAAATGCTGGATCTATGCCTGGTAGATCGGCAGGTCCCCAAGCAAATATGTCGGCATTCTTCAATAGGCATTCCGTCAAAGCATGACGAACCTCGGCACTTAATTCGCTTCCGATCTTCGTGGCTTGTTCCGACCTACTGCCTAGGATGAAGTCTCGCAACTCTCCATTAGGCTCAGGCCTTTAGATTTTTTCCTCTGCTGTCATGTCCATCTCAACCAAATGAACACCTCTTTCTTCCCGAGTTTGCAACGATGTTGCGTTCTCTTTGTTTTTCCTCACCGAATCGTAGTAACATTTCCGCGAATCTCTCTGGTCTCCTCAAATAACCACTATCTTGTTCTTTCTACCGACCATTTTTGCCTTTTGATGCTTAATGGATACCAACATATCCCAATTGTGGATTGTTGGTCTTCCGAGAATGACGTTGTAAGGGGATGGGAAGTCGGCAACTACAAATTTGACCACCTCAGATTTAAAAGCCTCTTTAGTACCCAAGGTCAATTTCAAGTCTATACAACCTTTAGGTCTAGTATCTTGGCCATTAAAACCAGTTAAGGTTGTTTTGCATGGCTTTAACTCATCAGGGTTCAACTTCATTTTTCGAAATGCCTCCCACAGAAGGATATCCACCGAGCTTCCGTTATCAATGATGATTTTTTGGACTCTACATTCCAGAATCGTGCCTGTTATCACTAGGCCATCGTAATGATCAAGGACCACGTCTTCCAGGTCGGCCTCTGTGAAACTGAGTATCGGTATATCTCGCTCCTTTGTTTCCTTCTTAAATTGTGGGTGGCCTTAGATAGTCAAGACTTCCTTCAGATATTTGCGACGTTGATTTTGTGAATCTCCTCCACCGCTGGGTCCCTCACTGATGACACAACAGTCATACTTTGCTTCGGGAAACTCATCATCGCTTTCTTCCTTCCTCTTTTTATTCTCCGGACTTTTATTTTGTCCCATCCCAGGGCGTTTATTACTTGAACGTCCCTGCGTTTGAATCACATACCTCTGCAACTTCCCTTCTCGCACAAATCTTTCTATTGCATCCCTCAAATCCCAACATTGGTCTGTTGTATAGCCGGGTTGGTCATGAAATTCGCAATACCGAGACTTGTCTAGGACGGCTTTGTGCCGCATAGGACGTGGTCGCTTTGCTTTTCTCATCTCGGTTAATCCAACCTCTCTCCATATCCATTCTCTGGACACTTTTAAAGGCGTGTACTGGCTGTATTTTCCTTCTGCCTTGTTTCCCCGGTGCTGGTTATCCATTGGCCGTCTCCTGATTTCCGACTTCAAACCATTGTGTGAGTCTTTATTCCTCGGGGGTGGGCTCCTATTTCGTCCCAAGTTACTTCGGCTAGCCATCTCTAACTGTTCGAGTTCTAGGTACTTCTTCGATCGATCTCTAAATTCGGCTAGTGTTGTAACATTGTCTTTTACTGTCGACCTTTTGAGACGAGAATCGTCATGTAAACCGGAGATTGCCAGATGCAAATGCACGTCCTCCTTCAAGTTTGGTACTTGAAGGGCGGCATCTTTAAAACGCTCGAGGTATTGTTGCAATGTCTCATTTGGGCCTTGCCTTATGTTTCCCAATTGGAATTGAGTTTTAGGTTGTTTTCTGCTTGTTGCGAAATTCAGTAAGAACTTTTGGCCGAAACTCTCCATATCTTGGACTGATTTCCGTGGTAAAGAATGAAACCATAATGGGCCACCCCTCGCAATGTTCCCGCGAATAATTGGGGCACTATTGGCCCTTCAAACCCTTTCACCATTATTTCCATGTTGAAGTTGTTGAGATCGACCTGTGGGTCTTGCGTTCTATCGTATTTTGGCAAATCCCTTGAATCGAAACCCTTTGGGTATTTTGCCATTCGTATCTCATCAACAAAAGGTCCTTGCACCCCGCCAGCATGACTATTCTCCGATACTTCGACGTTAGCTCGGGTGGTTTCCGGCATCCCCTTATCTTGAATTTTCTCAGTACGCGGTGCATCCATATCTGTAATACTTCAAGGCATTAATGCATATTCCTGTCGTGTTGCTACGGCGGCATTTGGATTTTCTTCTCGGTCATTACTCTGCTCTACCTCCGCTAAGCTTCCTTGTCGAGTTTGCGTTGCCATTCGACTTGGGTCCTCCTTATCCCGGCCAACATTCTGATTGTTGTTCTCTTCTCTCGCTAGCCTCTCGTCTAGAATCTGCTGGAGTCTCCGACCTTCATCTAGCTGCCATAGAGCATCCCTGCGCTCCATATCCTCCTGCAGACGCTTAACGTCGGCCTCCCTTTGTAGAGCATGGTGTTTTTCCATGTCCTCCATCCGCTTAAACATGGTTTCTATTACTAACTGTAATCTTCGAACGTCGGGATCCTCAATTTGAAATTCTTACGAAGAGTGTTGAAGTACAAGTGACGGCTATACCGGCCACGAAATTTGGTTATCAAGGGCCTGTGCTGTTTCCACAAGCTCGTGTTCTGCTTCCACTAGCACTAGATTATCCTCTGGTGTTACTAACCCGTCTCACGTTCCCGCCTCAAGATTCGCAGGCGGTAGCGACTTTGGTTGTTCCTGCCGGGGTGCCTGATTTCGGCCTCTGGTATTTGCCATTCTCAGCTGTTTCGTAGGTCAGGGAATCGTAATTTAACGCTCCCCACAGACAGCGCCAATGTTCCGTTGTTGAATTATAAAAGAGTTGGACTTGGCCTGGGATGAAATCCTAAGGTCCTACGTACCACAATGGTGGATCAAAGTCCACGTAATTCGAGGGTAAGCCGTTTGCTTAAGATAGCCAAAGGGGGTGGGGTGTGTGCTCTGTGTGAATTGAACGAGTAGGGTTTCTTGTTTTTTTCTTGCGTACCTTGTGGCTGCATGTTGGTATTTATAGGGCGTACCTGAGGGCCTTAATCCGATATTCACTCTGCACGTGGCCCCACTTGCATCTGCATGTTTCACGGCGGTTGGTGAGATAATGGTTTAATACCTTATCAACCGTTTCCTTATCTTCATGGCTGGACTGCGGGCCTTGGGCCTAGCAGAGCCCAATTTGCCTGTCCGTAACAATTTGGCAAGTAATTTCCTTAATATAGATCCCCTTACAGCTATAGTACCGCATATAATATATAATTTGTTGCATGCCAAATTACATGTGAAAATATTGTCTTCTTTCCTACCTTGGGTAGCATCGGGGGTTGCATAGGATTCGGTAGTTGCACAGTATTACCACTTCTTTAAAAATTAATATTGCCACTTCTTCAGTTGTATAATGAAGAGAACACAAAATCGTATGTCAGGAAGTATATTTGTTGGAATATGTGAGAACTCTTTACCATCTAAACTTTGAGGAGTAATCTAATAAAAAAAATTACCGGCTCAAATAAAAGTTATTCTTTTTTATGTGATTTTTTATCAATAAAATTTAAACTCATGATTTTATTTAAAAAGCATTAAGTCCCTTTAATTCAATACAAAATGATGTATTATTTGATCTTTGATTACCTAGTGCCTGATTATATCAAATTGCTGAATCCCTTCGGTTAGTTACCACATTTTCGGTATCTGTGCAAAGGTCAATTTGATATGTTTGGTAAGTTTGGTAAGGCAACTAGTGATTGGTTGATACGAAATCACATGGGATAAAAAATGAAAATTTTGAGACAAAAATATCCTTATCATAATAATTTTCAGACATAAATTTTGTTTTTTTTGTTTTTCTCTGCGTGATAATTTCAAGACATGCACTGCTATTCTCAATTTATGTTATAGAGTATGAAATAACATTCATGCATGAGTCCTATGGATTGCTCTTTTCGGTCAATTATATTAAACCAACTTCAGGAACTTGAGTTATTTTGCTAAAAAAGAAATGTGGAAGACCCTCCCAGTTTACACCCAAAACGGGGTAGTCTTAGGAAAGGGAGAGGCCAAGAATGGAGTGGTAAAGGAGGGAAGCTGAATCCCATTACTTGCACATCTACTGTGTTTAACTGTTTTTTTTTTTTTATCAACCAAAAAAATGATTAAATCAAGCTTACGTTGACCCTATGTTTGGATAGAGACAAATGTTAGAGAAAATAAATAGAAGGGGATTCTAAGAAGAAAAACTTTCAAAAATGGTTTAAATTTTTTTTACTATTTTTGAAAGTTTTCCTTTATAATTTTCTTTCCTCCTAGGTATAAGCAATTTTTTTTGTCTTAAAATTTGAATTATTTTTTCTTTCTTTATCTCTATTAAATATATATCTTTATATTAATTATTATGAACTCACCACTAATTCCCTTTTATATAATCATTTGTCAATTACCCTCTCTCATATTGTATATTTATTTTTTTCTATGCTCGTTTTATAAATCAGGAAAGAAACATAATATTTTTTATACATTTATTATTTTTAACTAACTTAACTATTTGTTATATGCAATTACTCCATCTGATTCTTATTATAAGACATTAATTAATAATTCTCACAAACCAATAAAAAAAATTAAAGCCATTAAATTTGTCCTAAAATTTAAGTAATTTACAATATTACTTTTACTAATTACACTAAACTCTAATATCATATTAATTATTACTCTCACATACAATCATTATTAATTAAGAGTATATATAAAAAAATTATTTAATGCTCTTTAAAAATAACCAAATGTCATATAAAAAAAATCAAATAAACTTATTAATTGCCACCTCATAATAAATAAAGATTGGAAAATAGTTTATAAAAAGAACCGACTAATTATATACGAAAGGGCTTATCCTTGTGAACCTGAGTCGAAACCCATCCGCAAGTGACTGGCGTTTTCGCTGCAAGTTCCCTTCCGTGACAAGGCAGCGTTGTAGTAGTTAGGTTGACTTCCTTGTTTCGGGCGTTGACCCAAGCCAAAATTGATGCTGCTTTGAGTGCTTTCTTTTCTTGATTTACTGGAGCTTGTGAATTGTATGTGATCACTCAGAAGAAAACCGGTGGATTTCGTCTTTTCATCTCTGCTCCAAGCCAGGTATAATTTTACTCTTTGCTCTTTTGTTTCCTTATAAGATCTTAATTAAAACATTTCCCATATTCTCTGCTTGAAACTCAGAAACTCCCCAGCTCAGAATCTTGTAATATATTTTCTCTGTCTTACATATTGCGATATATAGCTCATTTCCCTCTAACCTCGGCATGTATTTGCGCTTTTAGACAAACATATGTGTTCCATACATGTATGTGCGTGTGAAAACACATCACAGTGAAATGAAATTGAATATATAACATGTTTTGATCTTGTATAGAGTTCTATGCACCACACATATCTTCGTTAAAATATTCAGCTGAATCATTAATCATTCTAGGAATTTGAAGTTTCACCATGAATGCGATCAGAAGCACAATCTCTGCTGTTGGGGAGATTGCAATAGACCTGGGAACGCAGGTTGCCTTGCAGATTTCGGCTGAAACGGCAACAGGCTCGCTTCGGAATTTCACTGATTTGGAAGAGAAATATGCAGCGTTAAATCGACAATGGCTGTTGCTACGTGCCTTGAGAGCTGACACAGAGCGGGAAGTTCAAAGATGCAGAGAGAAAGTTACCACAAGTTCTTACGACTTTTGGATCATTGAGGCGTCAGATGTTGACAAAGAAGTGAATGTTTTGCTGACCAAATATGAAGAAATCCAACTTTCGCAAAGAGCAAATCTGTCTTCAGAGATGGAAAAAAAGATTGATGCAATTAAGCGACTAGTTGAATAGAGAAATTATTTGGTTTTTCAAGTTGACATCCCTCCAGAGCGTGTCTTAAAAGTGTTAAATGCTCCTCCTATTGCAGGTTATCCTACCCTACAAGGCACACTGGAGAAAGTTTTGGAATTGATCAAAAACAGTAAAATAAAAGCTATTGGAGTTCACGGATTAAAAGGGGTGGGGAAAACAGCAATAATGCAGAATCTAAACAATCATGAAGAGGTTGTCAAGTTGTTTGATATTGTCATTTTTGTGACTGTCTCAGATGATGATGAAGAAACTCATATTGAAGTACAGCAAAAAATTGCAAGACGTTTGAAGGTGGATACCAAAGGGATCAACAATGACACTGAAGACATTGCCAGAAAAATTCATGAAGAGCTTAAGAATAAGAAGTATTTGTTGATTTTGGATGGAGTAGTGGACTCTATTGATTTGACTCAGCTGGGAATTCCAAACAATGATAATTACAGTAAGCTTGTGTTGACTGCTCAGCATCAACAAGTTTGTATCTTGAATGAAGCAGACAGGTTGGTCAAGGTTGACCAATTATCTCGTGATGAGGCGTGGAAGATGTTTCGAGATACTGTCGGTCCTATAATTGATCAGCCAGACATTCCAGAGATTGCTCAGCGTGTATGTGACAAGTGCTCATGTCTTCCACTGCTAATATATAAGATAGCGCGTTCTTTCAAATTGAAATGGAGTGTAGAAAGTTGGAGGGCAGGGCTCGAAGATCTCGAAGAACGATGGCCGGATTATGAAAATGAAGGTGTGAATGAGTTTTACTCATTCTTAAAATTCTGCTATGATAAGTTGAAAGATGAAAAGAAACATATATGCTTTCTGTATATTTCATTGTACTCTACAGATAGCAAGGTTAACAGTGATTATTTGGTGGAGTGCCTGGCAGCTCAAGACTTCCTTGGTGATATCAATAGTACAAGAAAGTACCAAAATGCGCGTGATCGCGGTTATGCCATACTAGAGCACCTCACTGATGTCTCATTACTAGATAAAGGAAAACAAATGATATATGTCAGCATGAATGCTTGTATGAAACAACTTGCTTCATATATATCTTCTAAATATCATGTTCTTATGTCCAGACCAAAGAGGAACTTCAGAGATATGAACCATCGCAGAATGCTAGGTGGGTGTCTTTGATTGACAGCAATTTGCAGACTTTACCAATAGAGCAAGATTGTAGCATGCTTGAGACATTATTGTTGCAGAAGAATCCAGAGTTATCTAAAATTCCTAGAACATTTTTCAAGAAGCATATGAGAAATCTGCTGGTGTTAGATCTGTATAATACTGGAATTAGAAGTCTGCCATCATCTGTATCGAAGCTGATTGGTCTTAGAGGATTGTATCTTAATGGTTGTAAGCATCTAACATTGTTGAATTGTGGATTAAGATCACTTGAACGGCTTGAGTTCCTTGACATTCAAGGAACCAAAGTGAGCTTCTTATCATCTGATATTGGATACTTGACCAATTTAAGGTGCTTACGAATCTCATACTTCAAGAGTGAAGGTGAAGCTGCCAATGCTGATTATGGGGCACTTTCAAGGCTTCAAAAATTAGAAGAACTGATAATTGAAGTGGTTTCCTATCAGGAATGGTGCAATGATGCCGCAAATGTGATGGAGCAGTTGGCTTCTCTGGAAAATCTAACCAATCTAAGGTTCAGTTTTCCCACCTCAAATATTCTTGAAAATCTTCTCACAAGGAGATCTGGTAAGCAATTCAGTTCATTCCGATTCTTTGTTGGATGCCAAAATTCTAAGCGTCCTTCAATTCTTGAATGTTTTGAGTACAAAATTTCCAAATATTTAAGATATAACAATGGTGGATGTGAGGACACTCCTGCAATTAGTGCTGTACTTCCTCAAACTGATGCATTAGACTTGGTCAACTGTAACCATATCAAAGTTCTGTCAAACCTTGGAACAGAAAGCTTGAGGCGCATTCGTGGTATTCTGATTGAGAAATGCAATGAAATTCATACCATTTTACCAGGAATTGTGAATGGCACAACAGCTGTAAGCATCCTGCCAAATCTTCAGCAACTGCATCTGATAAATTTGCCCAAGTTGAATTGCGTTTTTGGAGGTCCCTTGCATGAGGAATCCCAAGTTGAATTGTGTTTTTGGAGGTCCCTTGCATGAGGAATCCCTTTCCAAACTAAGGGTTTTAACCTTGAAAGATTGCTCATCTTTGAAATACATTTTTGGTGATGGAGCTATTCAACATTTCTCAGAACTTCATACCCTAGAAGTTCAAAACTGCTCAGATTTTGAAGAGCTTATTGCAGCTGCTGATTCTGGCAGTGCCGTGCTTCCCAAATTAGAGGTGTTAGTGCTGACTAATTTGCCAAGACTCAGATCTGTGTGCTTAGATCAGGCATTGCCATGGTCTTCACTGGAGGTTCTTAAGATATATAAATGCTCAAACTTGAGATCATTGCCTTTAAGCAAGGAAGAGGCAACCAACCTAAGATCCATCGAAGGTGAACAAGAATGGTGGGATCAACTGCAATGGACAGACAAAGAGCATTTTCAACACATATTTGCAGCCTCAAGTGAGTATTAGTTATAATTCCCCTAAGAGCATAAGGCTTCTTGTTGTTGTTGTACTTGTTTATGAATTGAAAGACTAGTTGTGCCTTTCTTCTGAACTTCTGTATTCCTAGTGTGGTTAAGTACTGTTGGGAACTGTAATAAGTATATCACTGTTGTAATTTGTGTTTTTTTACTGCTGTAATTTGTGGTGTTTTACTTTACTGTTTAAGATGTTGATGATAAACAGCTTGTTGAAAATGTAAGTTGATGTTCTACTTTTCCTACTTCAGTTTAACATCATGGCCAATTCATATCTATTCTCATTTTTTGTCACTTCAAGATAAGAATATGGTCATGTGAAAGATATGCAGTAAATCATGAACATATTGTCAGTTTAATATGTAGAATATATAAAAAGATGGATTAGCATCGCTTAATTCTGTCGTGCTAGTGCTTGAGATTAATCTTTTACATTCTGTAAATTTTATGGTAGCGGGCAGCCAATGGCTCTATGTTCTGACTTCAAGATCCATTTATCTTTGTTCTCTGACTTCAAGATCCATTTATTGTAATGATTCAATTAGAAAGTTTTGTATTTATAAAAGCTTTACTACTAAGTCATCATTGGAGAATCATGTGCAAGTGTTATTTCTTCCCAGAAAGTCTGTTTAATGCAGGCGAATAATAAGAGTGCATTATTTTACGGCTACACCAAATCTCTTGGAAGTTAGAATTCTCTTTATCCTCGTGTTTATGAGTGCATTTGTCTTTACGTGTGTGGGACATTTCGTTGCAGCAGGAAAATGGAGGGAAAAAGGAGAAAAATAAAGTTTTAACGAGTTTGATTTTTTTTTGAAAAAAAAAAGGAGGAGTTGGAGTCTTTCCTTTCCATTTTAATTAAAATTAAAGACGTTGAAGTCTTTCCTTTCCTCCCCTCCCAACCAAAGAATGGGGTCAAAATTTTGTCAAAATGAAGGCCTCCAGAGTTCGAGAACGCATCAAATGTTTTACTCAAACTCCAAACAATTTAATCAAGAAATGAACCAAAAAGCAGCAGGCTTTGAACCTTCCTAACGCATAATACCAATATCTGAATACAGAGGCAGGGCAATGAATCATGTCTAAGTTTCTACTTTATGCAGAATTAAAAAATTAGATAAATTACAATAATTCATAAGATATGAATCAACAAGTTTCTATACATTTGTACAGGTCCTTTATACATTTCTATTTTATGCATCGGAAAAGTAGGAAGGATGGTACCTTGCAAGCCTATCGGGAAAGCAGCTTCACATTTTAAATAATCTACAAACTATCACGCCGGAAAATCTTCCACCCACATATAGTTTCTTTCCCCTTCACAAACAAAAATCAAAAGGGGCCACTTTAAAAGCTTCAATCTATCACTAAAAAGTTCGAGCCGTATCGATCTCCTTTCTCATCCACAGATTGCTTTCCCTTCCATCTCTAAACCGCACACTGCCAATTCTACCGTACGCCACAACCAACTGTCAAAGATTCCTACCAATGCCAGGAATATCTCTAACACCTTGTAATGAAACTGGTTGCTCCCTTATTCGAGATAGAAGGAGGGAAACCTGCTCTGTGGCAATATCCAATCTTTCCTTTGACTTGGAAGATTCTGTGATAAGAGCAGAAACCATGTTTTGTAATAACTGCACTCCTTCAGCATGATCCTTAGGTGCACTCTGAAGAAGCCTGGCAGAAGTCATGCTGATTCGACGCCAACGGGAGGGAAGATATCTATCTGGGATCTGAAAGCAGTTTCCAGTTGAAAGAACTCTAAGAGCATGCCGACAAAGAATTCCAGAGAACTCAAACTGGTGGCAGCTGCAACTTATAATTCCTTCCCGAGGACCCCAATACACCCTACGACCTTCCTCGGATTTTGTATGGTGCCTCACAAGGAAGCCATCTTCCAATGGAAAATATGCATAATGAGCAGCCAATACAAGTTGTTCCTGAAGCTTTGAAAAGGCAAAAGGAGTGAGGATAGTTGCAGCATGTGACTCCATGGGGGCTCCAGTTTTGAGGCAAATATTTTGAAGATTCTGTTGCATGTTGTTCTCCAGTTTGATCTTTGAAATCCACAGCAACGGCTACCTGGTTGATCAAGCCCAAGTGAACAATAAGATAATGTTTTACATCTTCCAAAATATAGGATGGAACATGACGTAGGGTATAACAAACATCCAAATTTAATTCTCAAAAGGGAACTAACAGTGAAAACAATATAACAATTTCCACATAGAGAGAGTACCTGCTCCACAAAGTGTGCAAGCCGGGTCTGCGCACTCAGAAATCGCTGAATGAAAGCATTAATTGACTTTGACTGACCAGTTATAGTCATTCCAGCAAAAAAATGACTTCTTAGAAATGGCAATGCCCAAAGCGAACGTAAAGTATATAAATTAGCAATGTGCCTACTGGCATGCAGTCCAAAAGAACTGACCACATCTCTCCAACCTAGTTCAAAATCCTCAATTGACTCAAGATTGTATAGTCTATAAAATTCAGCCTTCCATTCATTGTAACATTCTCCTAGAACAGCACTAAGCCAAGAAGGAAATTTAGCTACAATCATCCATATGCAGAAAGCATGTTTAGTTGCTGGCATTTCAATGGCTAATGCTTCTTTAAGACACATATTTTGGTCTGTTAATATTGTCTGCGGAGCCTTCCCATTCATAAACCCTAAGAAAGCCTTCCAAGAAGACGATGAAACAAAGAAAGCAAAAGAAAACTGCCTAAGTGAATTGCAGAGCCATTGAAATTTTCAAAAATTGAATGCATACTCGACATACAAATTCCATGAATAATAGACAAAAGAAAGAAAATTAAAGAAATTCTCATCCATAACAAAAATGCCTTACCCATTTTTAGATGACTGGCAAAGAAGACCAAAGCCCTATAAGATACTACCTCCATTCCCTATCATAAGTCGTGTGCTAGTTGGAGTCTCTTGCTAATTTTAATTTTCAAGAGTAATTAATAAGTTTTTTCCCACAGAAATGGCCTCCTAAGGTTTAAACATCACTGGACCCATGGTCTGCAGCTCCATTAACATGGTCGTGTTCCCAATGTATGGGAAGTTGCCTTTGGTTGAGAGTTAAATGTATTTAGTGAGTGAAGATATGGAAAACTGTAATGTTTTTTATACACCAACTTTTAGTGATTATCTTGGTGTGTATGAGAGGGAGGTAGTTCTATATCACTAATAATAAGGACCGGAGGGAGTATTTAACCAACTTAACTGGTCCAAAATAAGTTCAAAAGAAGCATTATGGAACAAAAACTAATTTTAATGACTTGGCCTACGTACAATACGACCATCTGGCAGATCAAGTAAATCCTGGAGACCACCTATTGGCTACACTGCAGTTAAGAAGTTTTCTCTACTCCCTTTCCCATATTAAGGTCAAGCTACATAAAGTCTACCCTCAAAAAGATACAAGAGATCACGAAGGAAACAAAAGCTGACACAAACAAATACATAAATAAAAGTGAAATCATATAGATGGAAAAAAACCTCTTCACACTACCTTCAACGCCCAGGAATATGACCGTAAGTTTTCTTCTCATAGAAGCACACAGCCAAAAAAAAGGCATTCCATAATTATTCATTCCGACCCATATACCTAATGGCATATCAAATGCAGTCAGGCGATGTGTTGTATCAAATACCACTGCATCACCAAAGATATCATATGACTGTATTGATGAGGCATATGACCAGGCTATATTTTCCAAACAGTTCTTTGAATCAAGTGTGAACTCAAATTTGAAATTAGGGTCTTTCTCTTTAATATTTCTGCACATTCTCAGTAAATCTATGCCTTCCTCTTCTGGTTCTAATTTCCTAAATGATTGAAGTAAGTTCCTCACATCCTTTTTAGTAAAAGGAAGATATCCAGGTTCCACACACTTCTCGAGCTCCAAAAACCGCATCATTTGATGGACAGAAATCCCAGTTTTAGCATACATCAAGATTCGGCATTTGTCTGAATCTGAAATAGTTCTGTATGCAGGAAGAAATCGAACTTGATTTGGTTCTAAAAGTTCATGATTATGGTGGTTGGCAAAACCAGTAACACGCCATTCTGGAGTACCTAATTCCATTGTTTTGCTTATACGCATATAAGCCTGGCATCCACATCGGGAAGATTTTCGATTTCTTTGGGGTTTACTTTCAGTTGATGTTTTCACAGGAGTGTTACCAGCACGATGGCAAACAAAATAGCGCCTGGTTAGTCCTTTTCCAACGCCATCTTTTCCCTCTGTACGATGTCGCCGAATTGAGAACCCACACCGCTTGGCAAATTCACTATAAAATTCATAGGCAGCATCATGAGTGCAAAATCTTTGCCCAATATATGGAATTGAATCATTATTAGTCTCCAACGAGGGCCTGGATTCATCGGGTTATTCCTCCGTGCTGCTTGTATCATACAAAGTCAGTGATCGTTGGTCTGAGGGATCATAAACTACCAACTAAAATCTTGTTAACCAACTTAAGACAACCTGCGCTAAACAACAGTCATGAACAAATACAGATGTAAACAACATAACTATGGCAGGTAAAAAGATTAAGGAAGTAACTGACCAAGTCAAATCTTGTTAACCAATTATATATAGCATCACCACGCATGGAAGGTGGGGATGTGGGACAATGGGAGACCTCTAAGATAAGATTTCAATACATGTTTTTACCACCATTCTGAAACCAAAGCAACAAGAAACAAAGATACAGGGTATATATCAACAATGGCGATAAATATGATTAATGGACTTCCATAGAAACAGAGCTAAATTAAGTGTTATCATATATACATTATAAAACACCACTTTGGCGAACATGCCTTTGAAATATGCGTTGTCGATATAATGCTCTATTAATTGTCGTTCCAGATACTTTGGCGAAGATGCCTCAGTTAGCCAATTGATTCAGGCAACTCCTCCAAGCCACTGAAGAATGGCATTTAAAGCTCAAGCTTATATATTGCAAGACAAAACTCAAACCAGGTCATCTGCGAAATCATGCCTCACTAATATGGGCGTGTGACGTCTATCAGCTGATAACACGTTTTTCTTCTCCAAATTTTAATTCTTCTCAAGACAGTGTAGAGTGAATTGTCTTGCTAGATGTTCCATGTTTGTTTCAAAGTCCAACCTGTAGACAACGTGCCCTTAAAAATAATTACGCTATATATTTTAAATAGATTATTACACTGTATATTTGAAGTTTACTTTTAAAATAAACATGTAGAATCATGACACTTTGAAGATGATTGAGAAACTCTGTAACTTTTCATGTCGTTAATAGAGACATGGAGATGATAAAATTAAAATCTGTAGAATTTACTTATTATGCCACTTTATAAACTACTAGTATTTTTTATTATGGGTGTCCAATTATTTTATTGTGGTTGCTTTAATTTTTTCCCTTTATGTTCTTGAGTTCTTCACTGTATATTTTAGACTGGTTATTGGTTAATGCTTACGGTTGGTTTTAATTATAATGCTGGTTCTTCCTTTTGGTCAAAATTATAATACTGGTTTTCCTTGTTAACTAGAAGCATTAAATGGCAATTTAGTATGGGCTGAGGTATTAGTACAGGCTAACCAGTATCAGTATCTGTATCTGTGTATCAATAAATGGGTGGGCTATGGATTAGGGCACCACCCACCCATTGCTTGGCCCAACAAAAAATGATCATCCTCTAACTGTAAGGTTTCAGGAGGCTCTGTTTTGCGGAGAATATACGCCATGCTTTTCGCTGAATTCATTCCCAAACCTTTTACACAAATTGAAGAGTGACACGTCTCTGGTTCCTAAAATCAACCTTCTGCTTTTGAAGTCGCAAATATGGACCCTGATCAGCCATGTATATTTCTATCTTCCGCTGCCAAGAAGCTAATGAAACGAGATGGTGATTTCCCTGGGAGTTGAACCAAGACCTCTTCAGTTATAAGTTGCTGACTTGCAGCTGGT
The DNA here is from genome assembly GCA_037074495.1 of Acacia confusa. Classification (NCBI taxonomy): domain Eukaryota; kingdom Viridiplantae; phylum Streptophyta; class Magnoliopsida; order Fabales; family Fabaceae; genus Acacia; species Acacia confusa. The sequence continues at coordinate 3,755,181 of CM073504.1, read as the reverse complement.
TTTAACATCGCAAATCTGTGAACTCTTTCCTCTTTTCAACGACTTTTCTATGAGATACTTCGTATTTCTATTTCAGTGAATTAGGGAATAAATAAACTTTCATGCTCGTACGGTCGTCAATTCACATCCATCTTTCATTCAAAACAAATGCAAAGATGACACATCCAAGAGAGTATCCAAACAGTTTTGCAACGTTCACAAAAGATTGGTTTTTCAAACAAGTATCATAAGAAATGTGACCAGAGTGCGAATTGAAAAATATATACAGACGACAATATAATCTGCTTAACAGTCGGTGTCGTCAAGAAGGGAGTCGTCAAATTGGTCAGATGTGGAACTTTAAATTCCTGATTGACAAGACAAAAGCCAGCTCAATTCGTGTCAATACTGTGGTCATAAGTTTCATTGGCTGAAGGTTCAATCCGACCTCCCATAGAAGAAAATGACTCAAGATCTAACTTGACAGTCTGCTTTATACTCTAAAGTATAGCAGGATTTGTTGCAGGGGAGGCTTCTGTGCAAGTGTCGCTTCTCCTGCAAGTGATTAATACAGTTAAGTTTGCAAATACACACAAGCTTTTGTATAATCTTATAAATAAACGGAGGTACGTGGAATACAGTCAAGCCTAAAAATACACCTGTTGCTTCTGTTAGCAATTTGCTTTCGATCTGTGATGATCTTCATTCCAGAAGGCCGCCGTAATGCTGTAGATTTTAACGCTGCCACAGAATCAAGGGAAATCATTATGCTATAGATATAAATTCCTCTTATTAAAGGAAGAGAAAGAGGTTATGATATTAAAATTATAAATAGATATAGAATCACTCGGATGATTGTGAACATGATCATCATCTACTCCAGATCGAGAGCTTAAGTCGATTTGATTGTGCGTGGAGGAATTTGGTACAGTGGAGCTCTGTGTGCAAGTGTGATGACCATGATAGGTGATCCGGTAGACGAAAGGCTCATTGTCAACTCTCTGTACCTGTTTGGTCGCTAGGCAACCTTCATTATTTCTGTGAGTGCATCTGAAATATTCTCTACGCATTAGACCACATGTAGAGCAAGTCAAAAGAGGCATATATATAATTGGGGAAGTTAATTGTGGATCATAGATAATTAAAAGTAGTGGTACCTTGGAAATTTGGCCCCAAAAATCTCTTTCTGGCCATATTTCCTCCAACCATATCCATATTGTCCTTTCCATGTTGAGATGGCTCCTCTGTTATTTAAGAATTGGTATTGGAAAAATAAACAACCATTTTTGTTATAATCTTACAAGCCAAGGTAAACAGAATACTTTGAACAAAAAAAAAAGGCAAACAAAATACAAACAATTACACCCACACACCTATGAGAATGCTTTTTGTTCTTGAGGACCTCATCATTGGAAGGTCGTACTGGCTCGTCCACTATCCCCCGTGTTGTGATGGTATTTAACATTGACAGTGAATTAATTAAAAGTAATTCCCATGTCATTAATATAAACCCAGTGCAATTAAGGAAGTAAATGAAGTTATGGCACACATACTAGCAATAAGAACTTGTATAGTTAATTTAAATAAACTAACGTCAATATCATCTACACCAACTCGAGTCCTCACAAAAAGATGATAATTCATGGAGGAATTTTTTGCACTAGAAGTCTGCAGTGGCTCACTCACTATTCCCCCTACTGCAATAGCATTTCACAAAGATAGTGAATTAAAGTAGTTGTCATGTGGATAATTGATAAATGACCATATTTTATGGAAGTAAAAATGAGTTTATGACACATATATACTAGCAATACAACCTATGAAATTAAAATCACGAAATACTGTTAAACTCAATTGGACTGTAGTTCATGATGGGATATGTTATTCTGGGGGCATGTATGCATGCGTTTGCCCTTGTAACAGATTTCACATTGTTGCACTCTCTTTTTAACCAGGCAACCTTCACAAGAGCATCTGTAAAAGTCTTTGCACATTCGAACCACACAATATAAGCCAAATGATGCATAAATATTAAAGTAATTATATGTTTCTCCCCCCCCCCCCCCCCCCCCCCTTTTTTAGGATAATTGTAGTGGTGCTAGTTTGGATTTTTGGATCCATCCATTATTTTCTTGCTATATTTCCTCCACTTGTACCCATCATCTAAAACTTCTAATTGTAGTGGCACTTGAAAAGTGAATGAGTCGGTATTTTGCTTGACACTACAAAAGTATCTCCAAATCCAGATACAAGAATTCTTTTTACAAAATTGCATCACAATTTTTGGTAGGTTTCAAAAAAAGAGGTACATAAAATACACTCATGCAAATATACCTACTGAAACTCTTGGCATTTTGCTTTTAGTTGTCAAATAAAGTTTGTAGCAACGTCATATCTGATGTGATAGAATTCAACAAGGCAAGGGAATCAAAGGAAATAGATATGTTAAAAGAGGATATGACATTCACCTTGAAAAATTCTAAATCAAAAATAGATTAAAAAAAAATTTATCTGCATCATCATCAATGCAATCACCATCATTCCCAAATTGACTCATTATGTCAACCTGATTATCAATTGAGGAAAACATGCACTTAAACTTTGATGGTTGTTGAGATATTCCCCATTCTTCTTTGCTCCATTGCAGTTGGTCCCACCACTTGATTTCTCCCTTAATGACCTCCAAAATCTTACTTGACAGCTCCAACTTAGAAGGGCTTTGGAGTTTTGGGCAGTCATAAATTACCTCTTTATTCAAGCTTGGATCTATGTAACATCCATCCGAAATGATGATCAAATGGAGAAGCGCTATCTTTCTCCCTTTAGGCAGGAAAACCTCTCTTTTATGTTTGAATGGCCAATCACTTATCAAGGAGGTTATTTTGGGACAATCCTTAGCTATGAGCTCTTTCAAAAGTGAAAGTAATAAACGGTAAATTTATCATGTTTTAAGGCACAAATTGAGCATGAAATTGATCTAATATAATTAAAAAGCTTAAGAATAATGAGTAAAAAGACATAGATTTGAAGTCAGACATACCCTCACAAGTGTTCTCGTGTGTTTTGCAGATTATTATCCACAAAAGAAGTCATTTTGAAGAGCTTAAGGAAGTCAAAAAGAGAAGTCACAAGAGAAGCCAAAGTTGGCGCCCAGGGAGCCAACTCTCTGCCTCCTTGGTAGAAAGTGGCGCCCAGGGCGTCAAAAGTGCAAAAACTCTTATTTTTAATTTTTGGAAAATTTTTAGGGCCCGAAAAAGGAAAGAAAATTTAGGATTTTTAAGATTTGAAAACTCAATTGGACCTGAAACATAAAAAGAGGAAACCCTAGCAAAGAGAGGCGACCTTCTTGAACCTTTGGCACAAGAAACAACTCTACGGCATTGGAGAACGGAGATCAAAGCAACTGTGGAGATCAACTTTCCTCAATCTCTGAAGAACCATTCATCTATCTTCATCTTTTCTTCTTTATTTTGTTAATCTAGCCATGCTTGGCTAATTTTCTTTTTGTAGTTAGGGCTAGAATGAACCCTATGCAACTTTGAGTATTTGATTGAATTTTTGGTTGAATCTTGGTTTCTTTGATTGAATGAATTTTCTGCACTTAAAGCTTTCTTGAAAAATTGATCACCTTTTAGAATGACCATAGGTTAATGTATGGCAATAGAGATGTTGGTGCATCTAACTAAAACTTGTTAATTCATCATAAAATTGCATGACCTAGACATAGGCTTACGAATTTATGCAATCATAGGATTCTGGTTCAAGATCTGATCTTTCTAGACAATACTAAGACATTAGGTTGTTTTAAAGATAAAATAGACTAAGGTAGCATCAAGACATTGAGACTTAGTCTAACCTTAGAAAATCGATCGTCAATTTAGGAATCATAATCAATTAGATCTTTAATTCAAATACTTGAAGGAGCATAGGGGGATTCTAAGCCCTAGCTGCACTTTTCTTGATTGTTGATCTTTTTTAAACGTGTTCTTGAAATTCTTAATCTTGGGTTCTTGGCTTTCTTTAAATCTTTAAATTCTTGATTGATTACAACTCATCTTTTATTACTCGATTTATTCCAACTAAAGCGAAAATAGCGAATTAATGATTTGAAATATTATTCCCCGTGGAACGATCTTTTCTCACTATTTTATTACTTGTAACGACCGGTACACTTGCTGAAGTCGCCCTATCAGAAAGATTGCTCAAAAAAAATCCATGGTAAAGACAGTAGTTAACTCAGGGTAGTTTTGCAATGCTAAAGACTTGAGCAAACCAAAAAGAGCAGCGAGGTGGCATTGGCCTGTCCCAGATGCTTCTTAAAGTCTTCATATGCGATATGTACAATTATAGCAAACAAGAAAAAATATCATTACCATTTGATCGTCTTCCATCAACAACTGTAAGCATTTCTCTGCATTCTGCTTATTCTACACACATACAGTTATTTTAAATTCATCATTTGAAATTCTGATTTTTGGTTGTCTTTGTCTTTAGAAATAAAGGCTTACTGTGCCTAACAAGCCTTTTAATTTCTTTAGGGACATCATCACCATTTACAAACTTCATGCTAAAATAAAAAATGTCATCCTTGTTGATTCTTTAAAATAAAACAACTAAGTACTCTCTTTAATCCTTAACATAGGACATATTTGGAGACGTGATATTTGTCTTAAATATAAGAAATGTTTTTATAGTTGTTAATCTTTTCTTAATTTATCCCTATTATTACTCCTTCAGCAATAATCAGGAAGGAAAGCGAAAGAGAAAATTAAGGAAAATGACAAGGGTGTTTAAAAAAATTCATGTCATGTTAAATAACTTAACTAACTTCATTAGTATAATTAAATTAAATAAATATGTCTTATTGAAGTTCGGAAGAAGTATATATATATAGAAATGCCCACACACACGTGTGTTTGTGTATGTTATACAACAAATAGTATCGTCCACAAAACAGAGCCTCTTGTAGCTTGAGATAGGAAACACACGGTTAGAGTTTTGTATCGTCCACTAAATGTGTTTAGGGGCTTCCACAAAGCTCTGCCAGAGTGTTTCCTATCTCAAGCTTCAAAAGACACTGCTTTAAGGAAAAATCTGCCAGTCACTGTTGTCGGAGAGAGAGTCAACGTCACTATTATCGGAGAGAGAGTCGATGTCAGATTCGAAACTGTAAACAGAAGAAATTGATTCAGGATAGGAGTCATATGGTTCTTTCACTATAGTATCTTCACAAGATGGGGCGGAAGCAAAGTCAGTATTGGAGGCATTATCAAAGACCTCACTCTCTGTCCATCGTGAGGAGGCATCTCTGTGATTTAAGAAATGGTATTAGAAAATACAAGCATTTTGTTATAAGCCTGCAAGCTGAAGTAAATAGCATTCATTTATTCTTGCATATGTACGTACCTCCTATCCTTGTCAACCTTGTCATTGGAAGGATCCAGTGTCTCACTAGTCACTGTCTCACCTGTTTTACCTAATATCAGTTGTGGTGGAGCTGATGAAGATGGAGTTGTGGACGACAAGCGACACGTGTGGCTGCCGCTGTATGTCACTGCAAATATGTTTGGGTTACTATCCAGACGCTGCACGTGTTTCTTCGCTGGGCATCGATATAACTTCTGGTGGGTGCACTTGAAGTAACTCCTCCAAATAATAATTGCATGCATTCAAAATATTTATTAGTCAGTCATAATTGCATTTAATTCATTCAATTCATTAAGGGGAAAAAAACATTTTGTTACAGTGACCTTTCTATTACTGCAAAGATGATGCAGAAAATGTAGCTTTTGGCAATTTCATAATTAAATAGTGAAGTTGAGTATATTCTACACTGGTTGCATAAGTAACTCGTGTAGAAAACATTATATATACAAGTTAAAACACTAGTTAGTATAGAAAGTAACTGATTTTTTTAAGACAAAAAAGTTTTCACATTTCTATGCTTAGATGCTTATTTTGAAAGAAAGTAAAAACTTTGGGAAATTAGCCTTCATCTGCAGCCAATTGGGTAATCAAGTGGGTCACTATATACATTCAGACAAATACTAAAGTGGATGCGTCAAACCCGGCCAAACATATACATGGACACACATACACACAGAGTTATAATTGCTGGATGAGAATGAGTCAACTAGGGCGTATGGTAAGAAAATTATGAGAGAATTAGTGAGATAGATGTGAAAGAAGAAAGGTCTTAGATAAGTAATACTTTGATTTGAAAGTGTCAAATTGTATGCTAAGAAAGATATATATAATGGACCCATTCCATGTTAAATAAACTAACACCAACCCCATGCATTTGCACTGGTAATAAATATTAATATTATTAATATTGATATGAGTTGGTGTATATATATAAGAATTCGTGTGACCTGGGATAAATAGAGCCGGGGATCTCTTTCTGGCCATATTTTCTCCAAGTGTACCCATCCTCTGGTGGAATCTCCGTGTTACCGAACCGAGGTGCTGGAACCATCGATGTCATCTTCTCTGCTTCATCCTTCCTGCTATAACGCATTATTAATACAATTACAAGCATGCGTCCTAGAATGATACCCAATATAACAACTCTACATACTAAACTAACTGTATATGTCTAGTACTGTGTTGTAATCATTGATTGAACTTTCAAGATATAAAGCAAAAGACCAATAGTACGATTGATATAGAATTTTCTTAATCACCAAGAAACAAGTTGGGTCTTTTTCATATCATTGCAAACTCTTTCTAACAGGGCAACCTACATAGGCACATGTGTAATAGCTTCTGCGCATTGACACCACACAGATGATGCATAAATATGGAAGTAATTATGTATTTCATTTTTCCCCCTTTTAGGGTAATTGTAGTGGTGCTACCTTTGTCGTCTGGATGCATATTTCTTCAACCTGAACGCATCATCTGAATCTTCTACTTCACTTGGCACTCGAAAAGCGACTGAGTCGGCATTTTGCTTGACACTACAATAGCATCTCCAAGTCCAGAAATAAGAATTCTTTTTACAAAATTACATCACAATTTTTGCTAAGCTTCAGAATAGAGATACATAAAATACAGTTATGCAAATATACCTACCTGCTGAAACTGTCGGCATTTAGCTCTGGATGCTCAAATAAAGTCTGTGGCAGCGTCATATCTGCTGTGATATATGTTAACGAGGTAAGGGAATCAAGAAAAATAGGAATGATATAAAAGAGGTTATGACATTCTCATTGAGAAAATTTAAATTAAACGTAGATAGACAATTACCTGCATCATCATCAATATCATTATCATCATTCCCAATTTGAGTCATTATATTAACTTTATTATCAATTGAGGAAAATATGCGATCAAACCTAGATGGTCGTTGTGATATTCCCCATTCTTCTCTCCATTGCAGTTGGTCCCACCACTTCATTTCTCCCAGAATGACCTTCAGACTTTGGCTGGAGAGTTCGCACTTTGAAAGGCTTTGGAGTTTTGGGCAATCATAAATTGTCATTTTATTCAAGCTTGGGCCTATGCAACATCCATTGGAAATGGTAATCAACTCAGGAAGATGGAGAAGGATTATCTTTCTCAATTTAGGCAGGAAACCCTCTATTATAAATGATTTATCACCTATCAAAGTGGTTACTTTGGGACAATCCTTAACTATAAGTTCCTTTAATTGTGAAAGATTACCCAAAAAATCCATGGTCAAGACCGTTGTTAGCTCGGGGCAATTTTGCAAGACTAAAGACTTGAGCATACCAAAAAAGCAGCGAGGTGGCACTGGCCCCTCCCATATGCTTCTCAAACTCTTCATGTGTGATATGTATAAGTATAGCAAATGTGAGAAAATATCATTACCCTTATTTGATTGCCTCCCATCAACAATTGTTTGCATTTCTCTACATTCTGCCAAAATACAAACGCGCAGCTGTTCTAAATTCATCATTTTAAATTCTGATAGATTATTGACTGTCTTATGTCGCTCTAGAAATAAAATCTTACTGTGCCCAACAAGCCTTTTAATTTCATTAGGGATGGCATCACCATTTACAAACTTCAAGCTACAACCAATTTGTTTAAATTTTGCCTCCCATGTGGACGGTGTACTTGGTATGATCCTCTGCATGTGCCTACCAACAATAAATCTAAAATCAACCTGAAACATACAGTCTGGTATGGCCTTTAGAAGTTCCAGATGTGGGATATATAAGCTAAGAGTCGACAAATGCTCCAATCCCAATATTTCTGGAATAATGCCTTGTGCATTCTCATACCACCGCTCATCATCAGGGTTCACATCAATCCTTAAATGTTTTAACCCCTTGAGTTTTGAGATTACCTCAGATGGAATAATTGTTGAGCTCGTATATTGCTTGCCTTTTCTGCCATGATATTCATAGAAGCAAAGGAACAAGCTTTGGAGGTTGGTTAGCTCTTGAATCTCTTCTGGCAAATGTATGATCTGAGTTCCATCAAGATCAAGCTTCTTGAGCTTCTTCAATTTTCCAATCTTTGGTGATAATTTCATGAAACATTCACAACCTTTCAAAATCATTTCTCTGAGCTGCTCCAACTCAAAAAATGAGTCAGGTAGTTCCCGTAAACTAGTGTAAGATAAGTCCAGGATCTTAAGTAAGGGCATTTTCAAGAAAAATGTATTTGGGATTCTTGTTAAATCAACATTTCCCTGCAACATTAACACTTTGAGTACAGGGCTGCTTGGTGACAAAGGAAGGTCAGATAGTTTATTGTTTGCGAGTTGCATACGTTTGACACTATGCCATGCCTCATCCTTTGGTGGTTCCGTCAACCCTAATCCAGACTGGTTGATTAAGAGGGGGGTTGAGGTGTTCAATGAATGAAAAATAGCACGAGTGTCCTCCAGCAATTGGACATACTTATCATTTGAATGATCTTGAATTAAGGCATCCATAGCTCCGTGTTCATCTGTTAACTGATAAGAATTTTAGTAATGCATCAATTCATTTTACTTTGTTGTCAGGGATGAATAAGCAACTCATTAAGGCAATGCTTTAGTGTTTGATTCATATCATTCTGGATGAAGTTTATGAGTGCAGTAATCATAACTCTAACTCTGTCTACATCCTGAAACATATTCATGTCATAAGAACTACAAGAACATGAATGTCATAAAATTAGGGACCAAATAATTTTGAAGTCTGTTTTGATTTGTTTAAAAGTGTGTCAATCCCCATGTTTTCATTTGTTTAGTCACCAATTAATCGTTATGGTACACTTTTTTTTTTTCACATAATTAATCAAGTCAATCTTCATCCATGATATTTTTTTGAGAAAATTATAATGAAGGTCCTAGAGGAAAATACATTTATGGAGAAATATCATAAAATTGTAATTATTTAGAAGGACCAAATTTAAAAATATAAAATTAAAAGTACTAAAATATCCTTAACAAAATATTTTACATTCCTTCCTACATTTTCTTCCACATTTTATTTTTAAAACTAATACAAAATTCTAAATTTTATTAAATTAAACACTATTTTTCTCAATTTTCATTTTTCACAACTTGAATGTGTGTGTGCGCGCGTGAAAAATAATTACGCATTCTTCAATTTGTAAAAATTATAATTTTTTAAAATCAACAAAATTTTTAACTAAAAATGGAATTATATAATTTTTATAAAATTTAAGGTCTTTTATAATTTATTATATATGTTAAACCAAGAAAGCTTAATTGATATCAACATTGATATATAAATCGAGCAACTTAATGATATAAATTGGTGAAAAATAAAACACATACACACACAAAAGTTTAACCATTGTTAATTAAATAATATATTGAAAAAAAAAAGATATGATCATATCATGATGTCAGTTTTAGTTTTAATTTTAGTTATTTTTTTAATAATGAATACAAGAGATAATACATGAGGTTTGATTAGGGGTAATTTAGTAATTTTAAATTTATATTATAATATTCAATCATTCTAAATAATTATAATTTTTATGGTCCTATATAATAAATATTATTTTCTTTAGGTCCTTTATTTTAATTTCCCCTATTTTTTTTATTTGATCAAAAGTATAATATCTTTCAAGACTTAGGGTATAAAGGGTTTGCGCATCTCCCAATAAGTGAGATTCTGGGGATTCAAACTTATATTCTCTTTTTTACAGATAAAGTCGCTTATCAACTCAATTAATAACTTGATAGTTCAAATGATAACTTTTTCATTATTAAGAAAACATGCCTCCCGAAGTAGCACCAAGGTTTCCAGCTCAAAATATAACCAAGTGCTTCATTTCTTTTTCTCAAGCATGATGAACAATTTTATTATTAAAAATCAATTTTCACTAATGCCATTACTTTTTCATGATCCATACATACAACTTAGCTCTACAAATTGATGGACAGATAAAAGCAATATGGATGAGGACGAAGTCATACCAGGTGATCAGGTGTTTTCTCTGGAGATGTGAAGCCCAAACCTCAACTTGTTGGGGAGAGAGCTGCACATTAGTGGTCTCCGCTCTCAGCTCCTCTCTTTTCAATTAATTGGAGTGCTTGCTCAATCAATGAACCGCACCCTAAGATCAGAGGAAACTTTCACGTAACTTCGCTTTTTTATTATATTTTATTCTTTTAATAAATATACTTATTACTTTTAATTTCATTTCATCCCCATGGGTCATTTTTATCTTTTTAATGGCCACTAGTTATCTTTTTAGTTTTAGAGACTAATAATAATATGAATAGCTTTTTATTTACTCACTCATTTGCATTTCACTATACCTTAATTGTGTGTGCAATTTTTCTGTGATATAACCCAATGCCGACATTCCATTACCGCATTTCATGCATTGTCCTAGTGATAAAGTAATCATCTATTCATATAAACCATTTGTTTGAATACATGATAATAAGATTAAAAAGATTATCATGCACCAGTTTGGCCTCCTTTTCAAAATGGCTTACTCTATATGGATCCTGAGTCACAAACATGTTATTAAAACTCAACTCAAGTCAATCAAGTAGACTAGTTAACCAAAAAACTAATTTCCTAACTAGTCTAATTAAAAGTTTTGGATGAACAGGGGAGATTGGATTTGACCCTAGTTCAATCATAGTTGAAATATGAACTACTGAACACTTCTTCTACTTTATCAATGACCAATTCGGTTTTCACTGCTTGCGCTCCAAACAAATCCCCATGGTTGTTAGTATGACTTCCTTGTTTTAAGCGTTGACCCAAAATTGATGCTAGTTTCGTTTCTTGATCCACTTGAGCTTGTGAATTGTGATCACTCAAAAGCACCATATGTCCATCTCAAACAGGTAGATTTCATCTTTTCATCTCGGCTCCAAACCAGGAATAATTTTTAAGTATGATCGAATTCGCAACCTCTTATTTATAGGAAAGCGTTCAAAGTTATTTTATTAATTACTAATATTACGAAAAACTTTCATTATGATTAATAAATTACTATGTACAATGGTTTTACGCCCCCACAGCAATTGACAAGTATACCCATGGAAACTCCATTTTGGTGAATCCACGTGCTTTGCTATCAGTAGGATCCATAGAAACTCCAAAGATTATATGCTACTCCCTCCGATCTTAATTATAAGACATATTTAACCGATTTTAGGGAGATTAAGGAGGGAAGTTAAATTAATTAATTTAACTCATTTTCCTAAAATGCCCTTATATAAATTTTTAATAACATTAACATATATCCCCAACCTAAAATCTTCATTTCCATACTTTTTAATTGAAATGATAGTCTTACTATATATACATGTGTGTGTACACACATATGTATGTGTGTGTCACACATACATATCTACAACCCCCTCTCAAAAAAAAAAAAACACACATACACCCTCCACATACACACACATATCTACACACAAATAGAAAACCCCACCCCCCCCCAACACACACATGTATACACACATCCACACACACATACATAAATACACAAACACACACACATATAAGTGTATGAGTATGTACACACATATACATAAACACACACAGACATATTTATATTTATATAATGCATGTGTATGTCTATATGTGTGTGTATACATATATAAATATATATGTGTGTCTATGCATATATGTGTTTATATATATATATATATATATATATATATATATATATATATATATATATTGGTAAATTAACGTTAACTCATTTATAAACAAATTAAAACCCAAAAATTTAAGAGTTTTATTGACTGAAAAATTCTATGCACCTAAATGCATATACTTACAAAAAAACTAAACACACTTGAGAGAATAAAATATGGGTATTTTATGAAGAAATTAATAAAAATTTAAATTTTATCCTATAATTAGGACCAAAACCAATTCTCAAATGTTGTCCTATAATTAGGACCGGAGGGAGTATATGATAAATAAGAAGATGACAGGAAAAAACACGTCATCCATTTTTTTTTTCCAAAAAAAAAAGTGATTCAAACATAATCAAGAAATTCATTGGATAGCGTTCCTATTAGTTGTCTTCATCTCAAATTCTAACAGTTACAAGAGAATAAGGGCCTATATCCTTTATGATTAATAACACAATACGTTAGGTTTAGTATTTGGATTGTTTTTGGTCCCGAAAAAGACGGATTTAGTGACTAACATGGTAAATAAATCGCTAAGCCTCCTACCAATGGCGGTTAGACATAATGGAAATAGTTAGTCCCTCATAAACTAACGAACCAAAATTTGAATTTTCATCAGAAGAAGTACTTATATTTAGTGTTCAATAATACCTCGGGTGAGATTACATCCAATAAGAGAATCTTATGTTTTTTTTGGGGGGGGGGGGTTGGCAGTGTTCAATAATACCTCGGGCCAGATTACATCCAATAAGAGAATCCTATGTTTTTTTTTTTTTTTTGGGGTGGGTGTGGGGTGAGGGGATAAAAAATAGGGGGGAAGGCATCTAATAGTTAGAGGTTATTGGTGTTCAACCCTCTTTAAACCCCTCCCTGTTCGCGACAAGGACGGCTTCAAGAGATGCATACGTCAGCTTTGAGTGAGGAGAGAATTAGTAATTAAGGGCCCGGCCATTTGGTAAAGGAAAGATTTGAGGAGGAAAGAAAGGAAAAATTTTAAAGGACAAATGAAGATGAATTATTTGGTAGAAAGAAAATAAAAGAGTGGCAATTGGGAAACAATCATAAAATACACATTTTACCTTCAAAAGTAATTAATTCAAAATGAAAAAAAAAATATTTTTTTTCATAATTCAAATTTGATACGAATTTGATTGCATAAAATTCGAATTTATTGGTCAAAGTCGGATTTTATGACAAAGCGTTTATCTCACAAAAAAAAATCGAATTTATATGTCAAATTTGAATTCTATGACAAATCATTTCTTTCAAGAAAAAAAAAATGAATTTTTCTAGAATATTCTCTTATCAAATTTGTATTTGTCGCATAAATTCAAATGTAATCATATTTTCTTGTCTTATAGAAAATAAATATTTTATGAAAGGTAAATATATCTAAAAGTTTCACTATTCATAGAGGAGACTTGAGTTTCCACCAATTCTGATAAGATCTTATTTTTTTACTTTTAAAGAAAGATTGGTGAACCGGGGAACTTGAATTTCAGACATTAAAAGTATACCAACGAGAATTTACTCATTTTCCTTTCTCTTCGAACCTTTTCTACATACCCAATGAGGCAATTGAGAGAATCAAATGAGGCCCTAGGATAAAATTATCAAATTATGAAATCTCAATTTAAACCATTTAACATAATTTAAGATTTGTTAAATTTAATAACTCAATTTAGAATTTAAATGATTTAGTTGGATTTTAAGGAAATTTCAAATTTTACTAATAAAACTTTAAAACCAAGTAATGGCAATTACAAACCCTATAATGGTCAATGAAAAGAAATAGAAATCCAGATCCCTTGAAAATCTCACACTAGAGAAATAGCAAGAATCATCGTTGGCTTCCCGTTCTTTTGATTTCAAAATCATATTAGCGTTGGTTTCTGTCATGGTAAACAATTAATTAAGAAAGCATAATTTAGATAACTAACCGTGAGTTCTCCAACTATTCACAGCTTCAAATTCAGAAACCACGTGCGAGACTGGACTCAAGTTGAGTGCCAACTGCCAAGCTGCTAGCTAGCTAGTTCCAAGGGAGCAATAAATAATACAGCAAAAGGAAAAAGAGAGCGGGAATTTCATGAATACTGAAGGAAGAAGTTGAATGTTTCTTTTTATGCTCGAAGGGAGATGAATTTGAAACAGAAGATCATAAATAAGAAAATATGGATTAGGATGGGATAATAGTGTCCTGGTACATACCAAGAAGGAATCGATCTGATCAAGCTTTGTCTCAGCTCAAGCACAAAGCTTTGTTGCGTGAGGAACTATAGAAAATGAAGAGGTTGATCCCTATCCTTTCTCATAAATAAATACGATCGATCACTAGTGATTAGAAATTTCTGGGTATCTTTCAAACCTCTGTTGAAGATATACGTGGAAATTTACATGCATCTTCTGTAGTCTTATTATTCACTTATAATAATATTGAGCTTTCCATGCATCTTTCATCATCTTATCCACTGACCTCCATTAATAAATATAAGAGGAAATTTTCATGCATCTTCCATCATCTTAACCATTGAACTCTGTTAACAAGTATATGGAAATTTACATGCATCTTCCATAATCTTATTATTCACTTAATTATAATAATGTCGAGATTTCCATGCATCTTCCATCATCTTATCCATTGACTTCTGGTAATAATTAAGTATGTGGAAATGTCCATGCATCTTCCATCATCCTATCCAATGACCTCCGTGAACAAGTATGTAGAAATTTGTATGCATCTTCCATTGTCTTATACATCCATTGACCTCCATTAATATGTACGTGGAAATTTCCATGTGTGTTCCATCGTCACATCCATTAACCTTCGTGAATAAGTAAGTGGAAATTTGCATGTATCTTCCATAGTCTTATTATTCTCTTATTATAATGTCAAGATTTTCGCATCTTCCATCATATCTTATCCATTGACCTCTGTTAATAAGTATGTGGAAATTTACATGCATCTTCCATAGTCTTATTATTCACTTATAATAACATTGAGATTTCCATGCATCTTCCAACGTCCTATTCATTGCCCTCCGTTAATAAGTATGTGGAAATTTCCATGCATCTTCCATCGTCTTATCCATCCATTGACCTCCGTTAATAAATATGTGGAAATTTTCATACATCTTCCATTGTCTTATTATTCACTTAGAATAATGTCGAGATTTCCATGCATCTTCCGTCATCTTATCCATTGACCTCCGTTAATAAGTATGTCGAAATTTTCATGTATCTTCCATAGCCTTATCCATTGACCTCCGTTAATTAGTATGTGGAAATTTCTATGCATATTCTTCCATCATCTTATCCATTAACCTACATTATAATAAGACAATGAACCTTTTAAACCTTGTCTATTATTTAGCAAAACCTTTTTCACCAAAAGTATTTTCCTGTGATATTCAAGAGGAAAAAAGTGTTTTTTGTGCCATAATCCATTGCCGACACTGTTACAAATGTGTCATTATAGTTATTCCCTCTCATCCTCATCCTTTTTATAAGCAACTTTCTCTCTTTTGAAGCTGATCATTAATATCCTTCTATCCTTAAATGTAAGCTTGATTTCTAAGGAGATGTTCATCACAAAATGTAAGCTTGATTTCAGTTTTGTCTCAACATTTAATACTTTTTTTCCGATTTTTCCCTTGTTGACTTTATATATTTACCCTTGCTTTTTTGCATATTTTTTTACTAGTTAATGAATTGCATTAATTAGGCACTGCTATTTACTGAAGGTGGGAGAAAGAATGGTCATTTCTTTTTTTGCCTCCAAATGATCATTTAACACACTCTCTCGTTATCTTTTCCCCATACATTCTCTCTCATGTTTTTTCTTATTTATTCTTTCCCTTACTTATCCTCATTATACATGCATAATTGGAATATGTGTGTGTCACTCTATACATTATTATAAGTCACCTGTAATTTTCTAAGGAAAAAAAAAATCATTAAATAAATGAATATTTTTCATATTCTCCCTTATTTACAAAGGGTTTAATGTTTCTACATTTAAGATAGAAACATTTTTTTGTCTCACTCACATAAAAGTAAGTGGATCTCATTTTTATTTTCTCTCTCTTCTCTTGGTAGTAGGACCCACTCACTTTTATATGAATGGGGTAGATAAAATCCTTGAAGACAGAAGCATTAAACCCATTTAAAAAAGGGTACACATTTTCTCTAACATCATTTTATCTCAATAAATTTACACCCATCTCTCTTCTCTCTTTCTCATGTGTCCAACCAATAGTGAATAAGGGTAAATTTGACAAAATCTCATTTATTACCCTACAAATGATTTATATTTCAAGCAAAACGTTTTGGTCACAAGTGACTTATAAAGAGATATAGAGTAATATATTTTATTTACAGATCCAGCTTGCCTCCCTTACTACTCACTTCTTTGGTCTCTCCCTTACCCAAACAACATCGTTTTTTGTATAAATTGGGAAAAGTTTTCCACTTTCTTAGTAAACGAAAAATTGTTCAATCAAACTTACATTTAATTTATATTTGGATGTAGAGAAAAGTGAGAAGAAAATAATTAAGTGCAGGGAATTCTAGAAATGAAAACTTTTAAAAATGGTAAAAAAATTACTACTTTTAGAGTTTTCCCTCATAGTTTTCTTTTCCTCCTAATTTTCTCTCCATAAGGGAGGGAGCATAAGCTTTTTTATTTTTTTTTCATCTCAAAATTTAAACTATTTTTTCCTTTCCTATCTCTATTAAATATTATCTTTATATTAACTATCTCTCACTCACCACTAATTCTCTTTCCTATAATTGCTTATCATTTATCCTCTCTCATTTTATATTTATTCTTTTTCTGATAGTCTTTTCATATGGGACATCTCTAGAAAAAAACATGACATTATTTTATATATTTATTGTTTTTAACTAATTTCAACTGGTCTCCACATAATAAAAATGAAGTTACTTATAAATAAACGGACCAATTATATACGAAAGGGTTACCCTACGCGAACCTGAGTCGAAACCCATCCGCAAGTGACTGGTGTTTTCGTTGCAAGTTCCCTTTCGTGAAACGGTAGCGTTTCGTAGTTAGGCTGACTTTTCCTAGTTTCTGGCGTTGACCCAGGCCAAAATTGGTGACGTTTTCTTTTCTTGATCTACTGGAGCTCGTGAAGTGTGTATGTGATCACTCAGAAGCAAACCGGTGGATTTCATCTTTTCATCTCTGCTCCAAACCAGGTATAATTTCACTCTTTGCTCTTTCGTTTCCTTATAAGATCTTAATTAAAACATTTCCCATATTCTCTGCTTGAAACTCAGAATCTTGTAGAGTAATATATCTTCTGTGTCTTACATATTCTGATATAGCTCATTTCCCTATAACCTCGGCATGTATTTGACGGTTTAGACAAATATATGTATTCCATACATGTATGTGCGTGTGAAAACACATCACAGTGAAATGAAATTGAATATATAACATGTTTTAATCTTGTATAGAGTTCCATGCGCCACACATATCTTCGTTAACACCTTCAGTTGAACCATTAATCATTCTAGGAATTTGAAGTTTCACCATGAATGGGATCAGAAACACAGTCTCTGCTGTTGGAGAGATCGCAAGAGAGCTGGGAACGCAGGTTGCGTTGCAGATTTCAGCTGAAACAGCGACAGGCTCGCTTCGGAATTTCAATGATTTGGAAGAGAAATATGCAGAGTTAAATCAACAATGGCTGTGGCTAAGTACCCTGAGAGCTGACACAGAGCGGGCAGTTCAAAGATGCAGAGAGAAAGTTACCACAAGTTCTTACGACTTTTGGATCACTCAGGCGTCAGATGTTGATGAACAAGTGAATATTTTGTTGGCCAAATATGAAGAAATCCAAGCTTCAAACCGATTTTGGCAACGAACAAATCTGTCTTCAAAGATGGAAGAAATGATTGTTACAATTAGGCGACTAGTTAAAGAGAGAAATTATATGGTTTTTCAAATTGACAGCCCTCCAGAGCGTGTCTTAAAAGTATTAAATGCTCCTCGTATTGCAGGTTATCCTACCCTACAAGGTGCACTGGAGAAAGTTTTGGAATTGATCAAAAACAGTAAAATAAAAGCTATTGGAGTTCACGGATTAAAAGGGGTGGGGAAGACAGCAATAATGCAGAATCTAAACAATCATGAAGAGGTTGCAAAGTTGTTTGATATTGTCATTTTTGTGAGTGTGTCAGATGATGATGATGAAACTCACATTGAAGTCCAACAAAAAATTGCAAGGCGTTTGAAGGTGGTTACCAAAGGGATCAATAATGACGCTGAAGACATTGCCAGAAAAACACTTGAGGAGCTTAAGAATAAGAAGTATTTGTTGATTTTGGATGGAGCAGTGGACTCTATTGATTTGACTCAGCTGGGAATTCCAAACAATGACAATTGCAGTAAGGTTGTGTTGACTGCTCAACATCAACAGGTTTGTACCTTAAATGAAGCAGACAGGTTGGTCAAGGTTGACCAATTATCTCGTTATGAGGCGTGGAAGATGTTTCGAGACACTGTTGGTCCTGTAATTGATCAGCCAGACATTCCAGAGATTGCTCAGCGTGTATGTGACAAGTGCTCTTGTCTTCCACTACTAATACAAAAGATAGCGCGTTCTTTCAAATTGAAACAGAGTGTTGAAAGTTGGAGGGCGGGGCTGGAAGATCTCGAAGAACGATGGCCGGATTATGAAAATGAAGGTGTGAATGAGTTGTACTCATTTTTAAAATTCTGCTATGATGAGTTGAAAGATGAAAAGAAACAGAAATGCTTTCTGTATACTTCATTGTACCCTACAGATAGCAAGGTTTACAGTGATTATTTGGTGGAGTGTCTAACAGCTCAAGACTTCCTTGGTGATATCAATGGTACTAGAAAGTACCAAAATGCACGTGATAGTGGTTATGCAATACTAGAGCACCTCACTAATGTCTCATTACTAGATAAAGGAAAACAAATGATATATGTTAGCATGAATGCGTGTATGAAACAACTTGCTTCATATATATCTTCTAAATATTCTCAGCATAGTTCTTATGTCCAGACTAAAGAAGAACTTGGAAGGTATGAACCATCAAAATCTTGGAAAAATGCTAGAAGGGTGTCTTTGATAGACAGTAATTTGCAGACTTTACCGATAGACCAAGATTGTAGCATGCTTGAGACATTATTGTTGCAGAAGAATCCAGAGTTATCTAAAATTCCTAAAACATTTTTCAAGAAGCATATGAGAAATGTGCTGGTGTTAGATTTGTATGATACTGGAATTAGAAGTCTGTCATCATCTGTATCAAAACTGATTGGTCTTAGAGGACTGTATCTTAATGATTGTAAGCATCTGACATCGCTGAATTGTGGATTAAGATCACTTGAACGGCTTGAGTTCCTTGACATTCGAGGAACCAAAGTGAGTTTCTTATCATCTGATATCGGATACTTGACCAATTTAAGGTGCTTACGAATCCCATACTTCAAGAGTGAAGATAAAGTTACCAATGCTGATTATGGGGCACTTTCAAGGCTTCAAAAATTAGAAGAACTGATAATCGAAGTGGTTTCATACCGGGAATGGTGCAATGATGCCGCAAATGTAATGGAGCGGTTGGCTTCTCTGGAAAATCTAACCAACCTTAGGTTCAGTTTTCCCACCTCAAATATTCTTGAAAATCTTCTGACAAGGAGATCTGGTAAGCAATTCAGTTCCTTCCGATTCTTTGTTGGATGCCAAAACTCTAAGCATCCTGCAATTCTTGAATGTTTTGAGTACAAAATTTCCAAATATTTAAGATGTGACAGTGGCAGATGCGAGGATACTCTTGCAATTAGAGTTATACTTCCTCAAACTGATGCATTAGAATTGGTCAACTGTAACCATATCACAGATCTGTCAATCCTCGGAACAGAAAGCTTGAAGCGTATTCGTGGTATTCTGATTGAGAAATGCAATGAAATGCATACCATTTTACCACAAATTGTGAATGGCTCAAGAACTGAAAGCATCCTGCCAAATCTTCAGCAACTGCATCTGATAAATTTGTCCAAGTTGAATTGTGTTTTTGGAGGTCCCTTGCATGAGGAATCCCTTTCCAAACTAAGGGTTTTAACCTTGAAAGATTGCTCATCTTTGAAATACATTTTTGGTGATGGAGCTATTCAACATTTCTCAGAACTTCATACCCTAGTAGTTCAAAACTGCTCAGATTTTGAAGAGCTTATTGCAGCAGCTGATTCTGGCAGTGCCGTACTTCCCAAATTAGAGATGTTAGTGCTGATTAATTTGCCAAGACTCAGATCTATGTGCTTAGATCAGGCATTGCCGTGGTCTTCACTGGAGGTTCTTAAGATATATAAATGCTCAAACTTGAGATCATTGCCTTTAAGCAAGGAGGAGGCAACCAACCTAAGATCCATTGAAGGTGAACAAGAATGGTGGGATCAACTGCAGTGGACAGACAAAGAGCATTTTCAGTACATATTTGCAACCTCAAGTGAGTATTAGTTATAAATCCCCTAAGAGAATAAGGCTTGTTGTTTTTGTGCTTGTTGTAGTTGTACTTGTTTATGAATTGAAAGACTAGTTGTGCCTTTCTTCTGGACTTTTGTATTCCTAGTGTGGTTAAGTACTGCTGTGAACTGTAATAAGTATATCACTGTTGTAATTTGTGTTTTAGTACTTCACCATGACTGTTGTAATTTGTAGTGTGTTACTTTACCAACGACTGTTGTAATTTGTGGTGTTTTACTTTACTGTTTAAGATGTTGATGATGAACAGCTCGTTGGAAATGTAAGTTGATGTTCTACTTTCCCTACTTTAGTTTGACATCATGGCCAATTTATATCCATTTTCATTTTTTGTCACTTCAAGATAAAAATTCAGTCAAGTGAAAGATATGCAGTAAATCATGAACATATTGTCAGTTAAACATGTAGAACATATAAAAAGAAGGATAATCATCTCTTAATTTCTTTCGTGCAAGTGCTTGAGATTTATCTTTCACATTCTGTAAATTCCATGGTTGCAGGCAGCCAATAGCTCTCTGTTCTGACTTCAAGATTCATTAATCGTAATGGTTCAATTAGACAGTTTTATTATTTTTAAAAGCTTTACAACTAATTCATCATTGGTCTTGTGCAAGTGTTATTTCTTCCCAGAAAATCTGTTTAATGCGGGCATAATAAGAGCGCATTATTTTTTGCTGCACCAAATCTCTTAGTTAGAATTCTCTTTATACTCGTGTTTGTGTATGAATGTGTCTTTACGTGTGTGGGTCATTTCGATGCAACAGGAAAATGGAGGGGAAAGGGAGAGAAATAAAGTTTTAATGAGTTTGATTTAAAAAAAAAAAAAGGAGTTGGAAATTCTTAATTAATTTCCGTCACCCTCTTGCTTTTACAGCTTCTCTCTATTTAAAAATTTTGATCCTACTTTCCATTTTAATTAAAATCAATGACATTGAAATCTTTCCTTTCCTCCCCTCCCAACCAAAGATTGGGGTCAAAAATTTGTCAAAATGAAGGCCTCCAGTGTTCGAGAAGGCATCAAATGTTACTCAAACTCCAAACAATTTAATCAAGAAATGGACCAAAAAGCAGCAGGCTTTGAACCTTCCTAACGCATAATACCAATATCTGAATACAGAGGCAGGGCAGTGAACCCTATCTAAGTTTCTACTTTATGCAGAATTAAGAAATTAGAGAAATTACAATAATTCATAAGATATGAATCAACAAGTTTCTATACATTTGTACAGGTCCTTTAAAACAATGCATCGGAAAAGCAGGAAGGATGGTACCTTGCAAGCCTATCGGGAAAGCAGCTTCACATTTTAAATAATCTACAAACAATCACGCCGGAAAATCTTCCACCCACATATAGCTTCTTTCCCCTTCACACACAAAAATCAAAAGGGGCCATTTTAAAAGCTTCAATCTAGCACTAAAAAGTTCGAGCCGTATCGATCTCCTTTCTCATCCACAGATTGCTTTCCCTTCCATCTCTGAACAGCACACTGCCAATTCTACCGTACGCCACAACCAACTGTCAAAGATTCCTACCAATGCCAGGAATATCTCTAACACCTTGCAATGAAACCGGTTGCTCCCTTATTCGAGATAGAAGGAGGGAAACCTGCTCTGTGGCAATATCCAATCTTTCCTTTGACTTGGAAGATTCTGTGATAAGAGCAGAAGCCATGTTTTGTAATAACTGCACTCTTTCAGCATGATCCTTAGGTGCACTCTGAAGAAGCCTGGCAGAAGTCATGCTGATTCGACGCCAACGGGAGGGAAGATATCTATCTGGGATCTGAAAGCAGTTTCCAGTTGAAAGAACTCTAAGAGCATGCCGACAAAGAATTCCAGAGAACTCAAACTGGTGGCAGCTGCAACTTATAATTCCTTCCCGAGGACCCCAATACACCCTACGACCTCCCTCGGATTTTGTATGGTGCCTCACAAGGAAGCCATCTTCCAATGGAAAAGATGCATAATGAGCAGCCAATACAAGCTGTTCCTGAAGCTTTGAAAAGGCAAAAGGAGTGAGGATAGTTGCAGCATGTGACTCCATGGGGGCTCCAGTTTTGAGGCAAATATTTTGAAGATTCTGTTGCATAGTTTGTTGTTCTCCAGTTTGATCTTTGAAATCCACAGCAACGGCTACCTGGTTGATCAAGCCCAAGTGAACAATAAGATAATGTTTTACATCTTTCAAAATATAGGATGGAACATGACGTAGAGTATAATGAACATCCAAATTTAATTCTCAAAAGGGAACTAACAGTGAAAACAATATAACAACTTCCACATAGAGAGAGTACCTGCTCCACAAAGTGTGCAAGCCGGGTCTGCGCACTCAGAAATCGCTGAATGAAAGCATTAATTGACTTTGACTGACCAGTTGTAGTCATTCCAGCAAAAAAATGACTTCTTAGAAATGGCAATGCCCAAAGCGAACGTAAAGTATATAAATTAGCAATGTGCCTACTGGCATGCAGTCCACAAGAACTGACCATATCTCTCCAACCTAGTTCAAAATCCTCAATTGACTCAAGATTGTATAGTCTATAAAATTCAGCCTTCCATTCATTGTAACGTTCTCCTAGAACGGCACTAAACCAAGAAGGAAATTTAGCAACAATCATCCATATGCAGAGAGCATGTTTAGTTGCTGGCATTTCAATGGCTAATGCTTCTTTGAGACACATATTTTGGTCTGTTAATATTGTCTGCGGAGCTTTCCCATTCATACACCCTAAGAAAGCCTTCCAAGAAGACGATGAAACAAAGAAAGCAAAAGAAAACTGCGTAAGTGAATTGCAGAGCCATTGAACTTTTCAAAAACTGAATACTTTCAGACATACAAATTCCACGAATAAAGACAAAAGAAAGAAAATTAAAGAAATTCTCATCAATAAAAAAATGCCATACCCATTTTTAGATGACTGGCAAAGAAGACCAAAGGACTATAAGATACTACCTCCATTCCCTATCATAAGTCGTGTGCTAGTTGGAGTTTCTGTTGCTAATTTTAATTTTCAAGAGTAATTAATAAGCTTTTTTTTCCACAGAAATGGCCTCCTAAAATTTAAACATCACTGGACCCATGGTCTGCAGATCCATTAACATAGTAGTGTTCCAAATGTATGGGAAGTTGCCTTTGGTTGAGAGTTAAATGTATTTAGTGAGTGAAGATATGGAAAAACTTTAATGCTTTTCATAACTTTTAATGATTATCTTAGTGAGTATGAGAGGGACATCGTTCTATATCACTAATAATAAGAAACAGAGGGAGTATTTAATCAAATTAACCGGTTTAAAATAAGTTCAAAATAAGCATTATGTAACAAAAACTAATTTTAATGGATTGCCTAACAATACAACCGTCAGGCAGATCAAGTAAATCCTGGAGACCACCTATTGGCTACACTGCAGTTAAAAAAGTTTCTCTGCTCCCATTTCTATATTAAGGTCAAGCTACATAAAGCCTACCCTCAAAAAGATACAAGAGATCACGAAGGAAACAGAAGCTGACACAAACAAATACATAAATAAAAGTGAAATCACTACCTTCAACGCCCAGGAATATGACCGTAAGTTTTCTTCTCGTAGAAGCACACAGCCAAAAAAACAAGGCATTCCATAATTATTCATTCCGACCCATATACCTAATGGCATATCAAATGCAGTCAGGCGATGTGTTGTATCAAATACCACTGCATCACCAAAGATATCATATGACTGTATTGATGAGGCATATGACCAGGCTATATTTTCCAAACAGTCGTTTGAATCGAGTGTGAACTCAAATTTGAAATTAGGGTCTTTCTCCTTAATATTTCTGCACATTCTCAGTAAATCTATCCCTTCCTCTTCTGGTTCTAATTTTCTAAATGATTGAATTAAGCTCCTCACATCTCGAGCTCCAGAAGCCGCATCATTTGATGGACAGAAATCCCAGTTTTAGCATACATCAGGACTGAAATAGTTCTGTATGCAGGAAGAAATCGAACTTGATTTGGTTCTAAAAGTTCATGATTATGGTGGTTGGCAAAACCAGTAACACGCCATTCTGGAGTACCTAATTCCATTGTTTTGCTTATACGCATATAAGCCTGGCATCCACATCGGGAAGATTTTCGATTTCTTTGGGGTTTACTTTCAGTTGATGTTTTGACAGGAGTGTTACCAGCACGATGGCAAACAAAATAGCGCCTGGTTAGTCCTTTTCCAACGCCATCTTTTCCCTCTGTACGGTGTCATCGAATTGAGAACCCACACTGCTTGGCAAATTCACTATAAAATTCATAGGCAGCATCATGAGTGCAAAATCTTTGCCCAATATATGGAATTGAATCATTATTAGTCTCCAACGAGAGCCTTGTTTCTTCCGGTGATTCCTCCGTGCTGCTTGTGTCATCCAAAGTCAGTGATCGTTGGTCTGAGGGATCATCATAAACTACCAACACTGGACTAGCATCCTCAGACATTATATTCCAGTTACCAACTTAAGACAACCTGCACTAAACAACACAGTCATGAACAAATACAGATGTAAGCAACATAACTATGGAGGTAAAAAAATTATGAAAGTAACTGATCAAGTCAAATCTTGTTAACCAATTATTATAGCATCACCACACATGGAAGGTGGATGTGGGACAATGGGAGACCTCTAATATAAGATTTCAATACATGTTTTTACCTCCATTCTGAAACCAAAGCAACAAGAAATAGAGATATAGGGTATATATCAACAATGGCGATAAATATGATAAATGAACTTCCATAGAAACAGAGCCAAATTAAGCGTTATCATATATACATTATAAAACGCCACTTACCAGAACAAAAGGGGGAAAATGATCATCACATATGATGACTCTTCATATTATTCAAATTATCTGCAGTGAAGAACTTGTGCCATTTCTTCTTGCCCCCAAATTCACGCTATAAAAGTACAATTATACTGGCAGAAGAAAAACCCATTACAATACTACCATCACAGGCGGACCTATATTACACTCAGTGGGGGGCATCTACCCCCTGAAACCTTTGAAATATGCGTTGTCGATATAACGCTCTATTAATTGTTGTTCCTGATACTTTGACGATGATGCCTCAGTAAGCCAATTGATTCAGGCAACTCCTCCAAGCCACTGAAGAATGACAATTAAAGCTCAAGCTTATATATTGCAAGACAAAACTCAAGCCAGGTCATCTACCAAATCATGCCTCACTAATATGGGTGTGTGATGTCTATCAACTATTAACACGTTAATGAATTGTTTTGCTAGATGTTCCATGTTTGTTTCAAAGTCCAACTTGTAGACAGCATGCCCTTAAAAATAATTACGCTATATATTTTAAATAGATTATTACACTGTATATTTGAAGTTCACTTTTAAAATAAAAATGTAGAATCATGACACTTTGAAGATGGTGGAGAAAGTCTGTAACTTTCCATGTCGTTAATTAGAGACATGGAGATGATAAAATTAAAATCTATAGAATTTGCTAATTATGCCACTTTATCAACTGCTAGTATATTTTTATTATGGGTGTCCAATTATTCTGTTGTGGTTGCTTTAATTTTTTCCCTGTATGTTCTTGAGTTCTTCACTGTATGTTTTAGACTGGTTATTGGTTAATGCTACAGTTGGTTTTAATTATAATGCTGGTTCTGTTTTTTTTTTTTTTTTTGTCAAAATTATAATGCTGGTTCTCATTGTTAACTAGAAGCATTAAATGGCAATTTAGTATGGGCTGAAGAATGAGTACCAATAAATGGGTGGGCTATGGATTTGTCACCTGCTCAACCACCCATTGCTTGGCCCGACAAAAAATGATCATCCTCTTTCAGGAGGCTCTGTTTTACGGAGAATATGCGCCATGCTTTTCGCTGAATTCATTCCCAAACCTTTTACACAAATTGAAGAGTGACATGTCACTGGTTCCTAAAATCAACCTTCAGCTTTTGAAGTCGCAAATATGGACCCTGATCTGTTATGTATATTTCTATCTTCCTCTGCCTTCTTGGCAGCGAAGAAGCTAATGAAACGAGATGGTGATTTCCCTGGGAGTTGAACCAAGACCTCTTCAGTTATAAGTTGCTGACTTGCAGCTGGTTATAGCATCGCAAATCTGTGAACTCTTTCCTCTTTTTCAATGACTTTTGTATGAGATATTTCGTATTTCTATTTCAGTGAATTAGGGAATGAATAAACATTCATGCTCGTATGGTCCTCAATTCACATCCATCTTTCATTCAAAATAAATGGAAAGATGGCACATCCAAGAGAGTACCCAAACAGTTTTGCAACGTTCACAAAAGATTGGTTTTTCAAACAAGTATCCCAACAAATGTCACCATGGTGAGAATTTAAAAATATATAATATAATCTGCTCAACAGTCGGTGACGTCAAGAAGGGACTGGTCAAATTGGTCAGATGTGGAACTTAAAATTCCTGGATGACTAGAATAAAGACAGTTCAATGTGTCACCACCGTAGTCATAAGTTTCATTGGCTGAAGGTTCAATCCGACCTCCCATAGATGAAAATGACTCAAGATCGGGCTTGACAGTCTGCTTTATACTGTAAAGCATAACAGGATTTGCCACAGTGGAGGCTTCTGTGCAAGTGTCCTTTCTCCTGCAAGTGATTAATACAATTAAGCTTGCAAATACACACAAGTTTTTGTTTAATCTTATAAATAAACGGAGGTACGTGGAATACAATCAAGCTTGCAAATACACCTGTTGCTTCTGTTAGCAATTTGCTTTCGATCTGTGATGATCCTCAAGCCACTCATGCTAGAAGGCCGCCGTAATGGTGTAGATTTTAAAGCTTCCACAGAATCAAGGGAAATCATTGTGCTATCGATATAAATTCCTCTTCTTAAAGGAAGAAAAAGAGGAAATGATATTAAAATTATAAATAGATATAGAATTACTCGGATGATTGTCAACAAGATATTAAAATTATAATTGGGGAAGTTAATTGTGACTCAGATAATTAAAAGTGGTGGTACATTGGACATTTGGCTCCAAAAATCTCTCTCTAGCCATATTTCTTCCAACCATATCCGTCTTGAATAGACTCAGATTGTTTTGTCCATGTTGAGATGGCTCCCCTGTTATTTAAGAATTGGTATTAGAAAAATAAACAGCCATTTTTGTTATTAGCTTACAAGCTGAGGTAAACAGAATACAAACAGTTACACCCGCACACCTCCTACTAGAATGCGTTTTTTGATGGCATTTAACAATGACAGTGAATTAATTAAAAGTAACTTCCATGTCATTATTATAAACCCAGGAAGTAAATGAAGTTATGGCACACATACTAGCAATAAGAACCTGTATAGTTAATTCAAATATTAATAGACTTACCTGAACTGACGTCAATATCATCTAAACCAAATGGAATCCTCATGTCAACATGATTATCTACGGAGGAATTTGTTGCACTAGAAGACTGCAGTGGCTCACTCACTATTCCCCCTACTGCAATAGCATTTCACAAAGATAGTGAATTAAAGTAGTTGTCATGTGGATAGTTGATAATTCACCATATTTATGGAAGTAAAAATGAGGTAATGACACACATATTTACTAGCAATAATAAACCTATAAAATTAAAATCATATATTGTTAAACTTAACTGGACTGTAGTTCATGATGAGATCGGTTATTCTGGGCACATGTATGCACGTGTTTTCCCTCGCAACAGATGTCAATCATTTTTGGGTCTTCTTCACATCGTTGCACTCTCTTTTTAGCCGGGCAATGTTCATAAGAGCATTTGTAATAGTCTCTGCACATTAGAACCACACAGTATAAGCCAAATAATGCATAAGTAATTATGGGTTTCTTTTTCCCCTTTTAGGGTATTTCAGAAATTTTAAGAAATGGTATTAGAAAATACAACTCTTTTGTTATAAGCCTACAAGCTGAAGTAAATAGCATTCATTTATACTTGCATATGTACGTACCTCCAATCCTTGTCAACCTTGCCATTGGAAGGACCCATTGTCTCACTAGTCACTATCTCACCTGTTTTACCTAATATTTGTTGTGGTGGAACTGATGAAAATGGAGCTGTGGACGACAAGTGGCACGTGTGCCTGCCTCTATATGTCACTGCAAATATGTTAGGGTTACTATCCAAACGCTGCACTTTTTTCCTTGTTGGGCATCGATATAAATTCCAGTGGGTGCACCTGAAGTAATTCCTGCAAATAATAATTGTATGCATTCAAAATATTTATTAGTTAGTCATAATTGTATTTAATTCATTCATCATTGAGGGGAAATTTTTTTTTTTTTTACAGTGACCTTTCTACACCAGTTACTGCAAAGATGATGCAGAAAACGTGGCTTGTGGCAATTTCATAATTAAATAGCGAAGTTGATGATATTTTACACCGGTTGTGTTAGGGGTCCACGTCCCCTTTTAGTCTACCTTAGAAGGAAGACACATGTCTAGGATAAGTTAGAATAGTTATTTCTATCTTATCTATTTGGTAGTTTTATATAGCAGTTATTTGTGAGTGGTTATAGGAAGTTGTGATGAATGAACTCTATAAGTATTTGTATTATGTCTTATGAAATATATGAGTATTATTATCTAGAATTAATGTGCATTAGCTAGAGTTTATAGATCCTGGCTCTAGATTATTTTTTTCCTTCTTTTCTACATACAAAATCTACAAGTGCTAAAAGGTTGCATATGTAACTCGCGTAGAAAGCACTATATATAAGCAATCATGTGACCTGGGGTAATCAAGTGGGTCACTATATATATTCAGACGAATATTAAAGTGGATGCGTCAAACCCGGCCAGACTTATATGTACACACACACACACACAGATATAATTGTATGAGAGAATTAGTGAGATAGATATGAAAGCAGAAGGGTCTTAGATAAGTAATAATTTGAATTGAAAGTGTCAGATTGTATGCTAATATATATATATATATATATATATATTGTTTTCAAGTTTAAACGCCCCAAACATGCATGGACCCTTTCCATGTTTAATAAACTAACACCAACCCCATGCATTTGCACAGGTAATAAATATTAAAATTATTAATATTGATATGAGTTGGTGTATATATATAAGCAATCATGTGACCTGGGGTAAATAGAGCCGAGGATGTCTCTCCGGTCATATTTTCTCCAAGTGTACCCATCCTCTGGTGGAATCTCCGTGTTGCCAAACCGAGGTGCTGGAACCATCAATGTCCTCTCTGCTTCATCCCTCCTGCTATAATGCATTATAAACACAATTACAAGCATGCGTCCTAGAATAATGCCCAATATAACAACTCTATATACTAAACCAATTGTATATGTCTAGTACTGCGTCGTAAACATTGATAGGACTTTCAGGATATAAAGCGAAAGGCCAATAGTACGATTGATATAGAATGTGCTTAATCACAAAGAAACAAGTTGGGTGTTTTTCATATCGTTGCAAACTCTTTCTGACAGGGCAACCTACATAGGCACATTAGTAATATAATAGCTTCTGTGCATTGACTCCACACAGTATTAGCCAGATGATGCATAAATATTGAAGTAATTATGTGTTTCTTTTGTTCCCTTTTAGGGTAATTGTAGTGGTGATACCTTTTATTTTTGGATACACCCTTTCTTTTCTGGCCATATTTCCTCCACTTGTACCCTTCATCTACAATATCTACGATTGACACTCGAAAAGCAACTTTGTCGGCATTTTGCTTGACACTACAAAAGCATCTCCAAATCCAGATATAAGAATTCTTGTTACAAAATTGCATCACAATTTTTGCTAGGCTTCATAAAAGAGGTACATAAAATACAGTCAAATACCTGTTGAACCTGTTGGCATTTTGCTTTGAGTGCTCAAATAATGTTTTTAGCGGCGTCATATCTGATGTGATAGCATTTAACAAGGCAAGGGAATCAAGAGAAATAGAAATGTTAAAAGAGGTCATGACATTCACATTGAAAAAATTTAAATTAAAAATAGATAAAGAAAATTACATGCATCATCATCAATGTCAACACCATCATTCCCAAATTGAGTCATCATGTCAACCTGATCATCAATTGAGGAAAACATGCACTCAAACTTTGATGGTCGTTGCGATATTCCCCATTCTTCTTTGCTCCATTGCAGTCGATCCCACCACTTGATTTCTCCCTTAATGACCTTCAGAGATTGGCTTGACAGTTCTAGCCTAGAAAGGCTTTGGAGCTTTGGGCAATCATAAATTGCCATATTATTCAGGCTTGGACCTATGTAATATCCATTGGAAATGGTGATCAACTCAGGAAGATGGAGAAGCATTATTTTTCTTAATTTAGGTAGGAAGATCTCTCCTTCGTGTTTGAATGATCCTTCATTTATCAAGGTGGTTATTTTGGGACAATCCCTAACTATAAGCTCCTTCAGTAGTGAAAGATTGCCCAAAAAATCCATGCTAAAGACAGTTGTTAGCACAGGGCAATTTTGCAATACTAACGACTTCAATATACCCAAAAAGCAGCGAGGTGGAACTGGCCCTTCCCATATACTTCTTAAACTCTTCATGTGCGAAACGTACAAGTACAGCAACTGCGAGAAAATATCATCACGACTATTTGATTGTCTCCCATCAACAATTGTTTGCATTTCTTTACATTCTGCCAACATACATATGCGTAGCTGTTCTAAACTCATCATTTTAAATTCTGATAGACTCTTGATTGTCTTGTGTCGCTCCAGAAATAAAGCCTTACTGTGCCTAACAAATCTTTTTATATCATTAGGGACGACATCACCATTTACAAACTTCAAGCTGCAACCACTTTGTTTAAATTTTGCCTCACATGTGTATGTTGTACTTGATATGATCCTTTTCATGTGCCTACCAACAATAAATCTAAAATCAACCAGAAATATGCGATCTGGTATGGACCTCAAAAGTTCCAGATGTGGGATATATAAGCTAAGAGTCAGCAAATGCTCCAATCCCAATATTTCTGGAAGAAGGTCTCGTACATCCTCATACCACCGCTCATCATCAGGGTTTACATCAATGCCTAAATGTTTTAACCCCTTGAGTTTTGAGATTACTTCAGATGGAATAATTGTTGAGCTCGTATATTGCTTGCCTTTTCTGCCACGATATTCATAGAAGCAAAGGAACAAGCTTTGGAGATTGGTTAGCTCTTGAATCTCTTCTGGCAGATGTATGATATGAGTTCCATCAAGATCAAGCTTCTCGAGCTTCTTCAATTTTCCAATCTTTGGTGATAATTTCATGAAACATTCACAGCCTTTCAAATACAGTTGTCTGAGCTGCTCCAACTCAAAAAGAGAGCCTGGTAATTCTCTTACACTGGTGTAAGATAAGTCTAGGATCGAAAGCAAGGGCATTTTACAGAAAAACGTATTTGGGATTCTTGTTAACTCGATATTTCCTTGCAACATTAACACTTTGAGTTCAGGGCTGCTTGGAGACAAAGGAAGCTCAGATAGTTCATTGTTTGCAAGTTGCATACGCACAACACTATGCCATGCCTCATCCTTTGGTGGTTCCGTCAACCCTAATCCAGATTTCCTGATGAATAAAGGGGTTGGAGTGTTCAATGAATGCAACACAGCATCTGTGTCCTCCGGCAATTGGACATGCTTATCATTTGAATGATCTTGGATTACCATAGCTCCGTGATCATCTGTTGACTGATAAGAATTTTAGAGATATATCAATTCATTTTACTTTGTAATCAGGGATGAATAAACAACTCATTAAGGCAATGCTTTAATGTTTGATTGATATCATTCCGGATTAAGTTTGAGTGTAGTGATTATAACTCTGTTTACATCCTGAAACTTATTCATGGCATAAGAAGTACAAGAACATGAATATTTTCAGGAACAAGAATATGCCATAAAAACAGGGACCAAATAATTTTGAAGTCTGTCTTGGTCTGTTTAAAAGCGTGCCAATCCCTATCTTTCATTTGTTTAGTCACCAACTAATCCTTATATGTTACACTTTTTTTATTTTTTATTTTTATTTTCACATAATTAATTAAGTCCATCTTCAACCCTCAAATAATTTTTTTTTTTTTAATTTGATCAAAAGTATAATATCTTTCAAGGGGTTTAGAACTTTAAAAGTTTTCATCCCACAAAGTAATCTTCCAAAATTCTAACTTATATTATCTTCCTTTTCCTTATAGGTAAGGCTACTCACCACCTTAACTAATAGCTTGATAATTGAGATTCTAATTTGTTCATTACTAAGAAAACATGCCTCCTTAAGTAGCTCCAAGGTTTGCAACCCAAAATATAACTAACTGCTTCATTTCATTTTCTCAAACATGATGAACAATTTTGTTATTAAAAATCAATTTTCACTGATGCCACTAACATTTTCATGATCCATTCATACAATTCAGCTCTACAAATTGATGGACAAATAAGAGAAATATGGATAAGGCAAATTCATACCAGGTGATCAGGTGTTCTCTTGGGGATGATGAAGCCCAAACCTCCGCCTGTTGGGTAGAGAGCTGCAGGTTAGTGGCCGGTTTCCGCTCTCAGCTCTTCTGTAATCAATTAATGGGAGTGCTTGCTGAATCATTGAACTGCGCGCTAAAGATCAAAGGAAACTTCCACGTAACTTTGCTTTTTTATTATCTTTTATTTTTTTTTTAATAAATATATGAACTTTTAAATTCATTTCATTACCATTTGTCATTTTTATCTTTTTAGTGGCCACTACTAGCTTTTTGGTCACTCATTTGTTTTTCACTATACTTACAGATATATCTTCTTTCTTTCTTTCTTTTTTCTGGAGATTTTTCTGTGATATAATCCATTACCGACACTCCATTATTGCATTTACTTAAAGTTCTTATAAGGAACCACTACTTCTACTTTATCAGTGACCAGTTCCATTTTCACTACTTGCCCCAAACAAATCCGTAAGTGGGTGGCTGCTAGTATGACTTCCTTGTTTTCAGCGTTGACCCAAAATTGATGCTTGTTTCTTTTCTTGATCTACTTGAGCTTGTGAATTGTATGTGATCACTCAGAACCAAACCGGTGGATTTCATCTTTTCATCTCTGCTCCAAACCAGGTATAATTTTACTCTTTGCTCTTTCGTTTCTTTATAAGATCTTAATTAAAACATTTCCCATATTCTCTGCTTGAAACTCAGAAACTCCCCAGCTCAGAATCTTGTAATATATTTCCTGTCATTCCGATATAGCTCATTTCCCTATAACCTCGGCATGTATTTGAGGGTTTAGACGAACATATGTGTTCCATACATGTATGTGCGTGTGAAAACACATCACAGTGAAATGAAATTGAATATATAACATGTTTTAATCTTGTATAGAGTTCAATGCACCACACATATCTTCATTAACATCTTCTGTTGAATCATTCTAGGAATTTGTAGCTTCACCATGAATGGGATCAGAAACACAGTCTCTGCTGTTGGAGAGATCGCAAGAGAGCTGGGAACGCAGGTTTTATTGCAGTTTTCAGCTGAAACAGCGACAGGCTCACTTCGGAATTTCACTGATTTGGAAGAGAAATATGCAGACTTAAATCAGCAATGGCTGTGGCTAAGTACCCTGAGAGCTGACACAGAGCGGGAGGTTCAAAGATGCAAAGAGAAAGTTACCACAAGTTCTTACGACTTATGGATCACTGCGGTGTCAGTTGTTGATGCAGACGTGGGTGTTTTGCGGACCCAATATGAACAAATCCAAGCTTCAATCCGATTATGGGAACGAACAAATCTGTCTTCAGAGATGGAACAAACGATTGGAACAATTAAGAGACTGGTTGAAGAAAGAAATTATATGGTTTTTCAAGTTGACAAACCTCCAGAGCGTGTCTTAAAAGTGTTAAATGCTCCTCGTATTGCAGGTTATCCTACCCTACAAGGTGCACTGGAGAAAGTTTTGGAATTGGTCAAAAACAGTAAAATAAAAGCTATTGGAGTTCACGGATTAAAAGGGGTGGGGAAAACAGCAATAATGCAGAATCTAAACAATCATGAAGAGGTTGCAAAGTTGTTTGATATTGTCATTTTTGTGAGTGTCTCGGATGATGATGATGAAATCCAACAAAAAATTGCGAGGCGTTTGAAGGTGGATACCAAAGGGATAGATAATGACACTGAAGACATAGCCAGAAAAATGCATGAAGAGCTTATGAATAGGAAGTATTTGTTGATATTGGATGGAGTAGTGGACGATATTGATTTGACTCATCTGGGAATTTCAAACCATGACAATTACGGTAAGGTTGTGTTGACTGCTCAACATCAACAGGTTTGTATCTTGAATGAAGCAGACAGGTTGGTCAAGGTTGACCAATTATCTCACAATGAGGCATGGAAGATGTTTCGAGATACTGTCGGTCCTATAATTGATCAACCAGACATTCCAAAGATTGCTCGGCGTGTATGTGACAAGTGCTCATGTCTTCCACTACTAATACATAAGATAGCACGTTCTTTCAAATTGAAACGGAGTGTAGAAAGTTGGAGGGCAGGGCTCGAAGATCTTGAAGAACGATGGCCAGATTATGAAAATGAAGGTGTGAATGAGTTTTACTCATTCTTGAAATTCTGCTATGATGAGTTGAAAGATGAAAAAAAACAGAAATGCTTTCTGTATACTTCATTGTACGCTACAGATAGCAAGGTTTACAGTGATTATTTAGTGGAGTGCCTGGCAGCTCAAGACTTCCTTGGTGATATCAATGGTACAAGAAAGTACCAAAATGCACGTGATCGTGGTTATGCCATACTAGAGCACCTCACTGATGTCTCATTGCTAGATAAAGGAAAACAGATGATATATGTCAGCATGAATGCTTGTATGAAACAACTTGCTTCATATATATCTTCTAAATATCCTCAGCATAGTTCGTATGTCCAGACCAAAGAGGAACTTGAGAGGTATGAACCATCAAAATCTTGGCAAAATGCTAGGTGGGTGTCTTTGATTGACAGCAATTTGCAGACTTTACCAATAGACCAAAATTGTAGCATGCTTGAGACATTACTGTTACAGAAGAATCCAGAGTTATCTAAAATTCCTACAACATTTTTCAAGAAGCATATGAGAAATCTGCTGGTGTTAGATTTGTATGATACTGGAATTAGAAGTCTGCCATCATCTGTATCAAAGCTGATTGGTCTTAGAGGATTGTATCTTAATGGTTGTAAGCATCTAACGTTGTTGAATTGTCGATTAAGATCACTTGAACGGCTTGAGTTCCTTGACATTCGAGGAACCAAAGTGAGCTTCTTATCATCTGATATTGGATACTTGACCAATTTAAGGTGCTTACGAATCCCATACTTCAAGAGTGAAGGTGAAGCTGCCAATGCTGATTATGGGGCACTTTCAAAGCTTCAAAAATTAGAAGAACTGATAATTGAAGTGGTTTCCTATCAGGAATGGTGCAATGATGCCGCAAATGTGATGGAGCAGTTGGCTTTTCTGGAAAATCTAACCAACCTTAGGTTCAGTTTTCCCACCTCAAATATTCTTGAAAATCTTCTGACAAGGAGATCTGGTAAGCAATTCAGTTCATTCCGATTCTTTGTTGGATGCCAAAATTCTAAGCGTCCTTCAATTCTTGAATGTTTTGAGTACAAAATTTCCAAATATTTAAGATATAACAATGGCGGATGCGAGGACACTCCTGCAATTAGTGTTGTACTTCCTCAAACTGATGCATTAGACTTGGTCAACTGTAACCATATCGAAGATCTATCAAACCTTGGAACAGAAAGCTTGACGCGCATTCGTGGTATTCTGATTGAGAAATGCAATGAAATTCATACCATTTTACCAGGAATTGTGAATGGCACAAGAGCTGTAAGCATCCTGCCAAATCTTCAGCAACTGCGCCTGATAAATTTGCCCAAGTTGAATTGTGTTTTTGGAGGTCCCTTGCATGAGGAATCCCTTTCCAAACTAAGGATTTTAACCTTGAAAGATTGCTCATCTTTGAAATACATTTTTGGTGATGGAGCTATTCAACATTTCTCAGAACTTCATACCCTAGAAGTTCAAAACTGCTCAGATTTTGAAGAGCTTATTGCAGCTGCTGATTCTGGCAGTGCCGTGCTTCCCAAATTAGAGATGTTAGTGCTGACTAATTTGCCAAGACTCAGATCTGTGTGCTTAGATCAGGCATTGCCGTGGTCTTCACTGGAGGTTCTTAAGATATATAAATGCTCAAACTTGAGATCATTGCCTTTAAGCAAGGAGGAGGCAACCAACCTAAGATCCATCGAAGGTCAACAAGAATGGTGGGATCAACTGCAATGGACAGACAAAGAGCATTTTCAACACATATTTGCAGCCTCAAGTGAGTATGAGTTATAATTCCCCTAAGAGCATAAGGCTTGTTGTTGTTGTTGTACTTGTTTATGAATTGAAAGACTAGTTGTGCCTTTCTTCTGAACTTCTGTATTCCTGGTGTGGTTAAGTACTGTTGGGAACTGTAATAAGTATATCACTGTTGTAATTTGTGTTTTTTTACTGCTGTAATTTGTGGTGTTTTACTTTACTGTTTAAGATGTTGATGGTGAACAGCTTGTTGAAAATGTAAGTTGATGTTCTACTTTTCCTACTTCAGTTTAACATCATGGCCAATTCATATCTATCCTCATTTTTTGTCACTTCAAGATAAAAATACGGTCATGTGAAAGATATGCAGTAAATCATGAAAATATTGTCAGTTTAATATGTAGAATATATAAAAAGAAGGATTAGCATCGCTTAATTTCTGTCGTGCAAGTGCTTGAGATTAATCTTTCACATTCTGTAAATTTTATGGTAGCAGGCGGCCAATGGCTCGGTGTTCTGACTTCAAGATCCATTTATCGTAATGATTCAATTAGAAGGTTTTCTTCTTTAAAAAAGCTTAACTACTAAGTCATAATTGGAGAATCATGTGCAAGTGTTATTTCGTCCCAGTAAATCTGTTTAATGCAGGCGAATAATAAAAGTGCATTATTTTATGGCTGCACCAAATCTCTTAGAAGTTAGAATTCTCTTTATACTCGTGTTTATGTGTGCATTTGTCTTTACGTGTGTGGGTCATTTCGTTGCAGCAGGAAAATGGAGGGAAAAAGCAGAAAAATAAAGTTTTAACGAGTTTGATTTTTTTAAAAACAAAATGGAGTTGGAAATTTTTAATTAGTTTCCATTACCTTCTGACTTTTACAGCTTCTCTCTATCTACAAATTTTGATCCTACTTTCCATTTTAATTAAAATCAAAGACATTCAAGTCTTTCCTGTCCTCCCCTCCCAACCAAAGATTGGGGTCAAAATTTTGTCAAAATGAAGGCCTCCAGTGTTCAAGAACGCATCAAATGTTTTACTCAAACTCCAAACAATTTAATCAAGAAATCAACCAAAAAGCAGCAGGCTTTGAACCTTCCTAACGCATAATACCAATATCTGAATACAGAGGCAGGGCAGTGAACCCTATCTAAGTTTCTACTTTATGCAGAATTAAAAAATTAGACAAATTACAATAATTCATAAGATATGAATCAACAAGTTTCTATACATTTGTACAGGTCCTTTAAAACAATGCATCGGAAAAGCAGGAAGGATGGTACCTTGCAAGCCTATCGGGAAGCAGCTTCACATTTTAAATAATCTACAAACTATCACGCCGGAAAATCTTCCACCCACATATAGCTTCTTTCCCCTTCACACACAAAAATCAAAAGGGGCCATTTTAAAAGCTTCAATCTAGCACTAAAAAGTTCGAGCCGTATCGATCTCCTTTCTCATCCACAGATTGCTTTCCCTTCCATCTCTGAACAGCACACTGCCAATTCTACCGTACGCCACAACCAACTGTCAAAGATTCCTACCAATGCCAGGAATATCTCTAACACCTTGCAATGAAACCGGTTGCTCCCTTATTCGAGATAGAAGGAGGGAAACCTGCTCTGTGGCAATATCCAATCTTTCCTTTGACTTGGAAGATTCTGTGATAAGAGCAGAAGCCATGTTTTGTAATAACTGCACTCTTTCAGCATGATCCTTAGGTGCACTCTGAAGAAGCCTGGCAGAAGTCATGCTGATTCGACGCCAACGGGAGGGAAGATATCTATCTGGGATCTGAAAGCAGTTTCCAGTTGAAAGAACTCTAAGAGCATGCCGACAAAGAATTCCAGAGAACTCAAACTGGTGGCAGCTGCAACTTATAATTCCTTCCCGAGGACCCCAATACACCCTACGACCTCCCTCGGATTTTGTATGGTGCCTCACAAGGAAGCCATCTTCCAATGGAAAAGATGCATAATGAGCAGCCAATACAAGCTGTTCCTGAAGCTTTGAAAAGGCAAAAGGAGTGAGGATAGTTGCAGCATGTGACTCCATGGGGGCTCCAGTTTTGAGGCAAATATTTTGAAGATTCTGTTGCATAGTTTGTTGTTCTCCAGTTTGATCTTTGAAATCCACAGCAACGGCTACCTGGTTGATCAAGCCCAAGTGAACAATAAGATAATGTTTTACATCTTTCAAAATATAGGATGGAACATGACGTAGAGTATAATGAATATCCAAATTTAATTCTCAAAAGGGAACTAACAGTGAAAACAATATAACAATTTCCACATAGAGAGAGTACCTGCTCCACAAAGTGTGCAAGCCGGGTCTGCGCACTCAGAAATCGCTGAATGAAAGCATTAATTGACTTTGACTGACCAGTTGTAGTCATTCCAGCAAAAAAATGACTTCTTAGAAATGGCAATGCCCAAAGCGAACGTAAAGTATATAAATTAGCAATGTGCCTACTGGCATGCAGTCCAAAAGAACTGACCATATCCCTCCAACCTAGTTCAAAATCCTCAATTGACTCAAGATTGTATAGTCTATAAAATTCAGCCTTCCATTCATTGTAACGTTCTCCTAGAACGGCACTAAACCAAGAAGGAAATTTAGCTACAATCATCCATATGCAGAGAGCATGTTTAGTTGCTGGCATTTCAATGGCTAATGCTTCTTTGAGACACATATTTTGGTCTGTTAATATTGTCTGCGGAGCCTTCCCATTCATAAACCCTAAGAAAGCCTTCCAAGAAGACGATGAAACAAAGAAAGCAATAGAAAACTGCCTAAGTGAATTGCAGAGCCATTGAACTTTTCAAAAATTAAATGCATACACGACATACAAATTCCACAAATAATAACAAAAGAAAGAAAACTAAAGAATTTCTCATCAATAATAAAAATGCCTTACCCATTTTTAGATGACTGGCAAAGAAGAACAAAGGACTATAAGATACTACCTCCATTCCCTATCATAAGTCGTGTGCTAGTTGGAGTTTCTGTTGCTAATTTTAATTTTCAAGAGTAATTAATAAGCTTTTTTTTCCACAGAAATGGCCTCCTAAGATTTAAACATCAGTGGACCCATGGTCTGCCGATCCATTAACATGGTAGTGTTCCAAATGTATGGGAAGTTGTCTTTGGTTGAGAGTTAAATGTATTTAGTGAGTGAAGATATGGAAAAACCTTAATGTTTGTCATAACTTTTAATGATTATCTTGGTGAATATGAGAGGGACGTCGTTCTATATCACTAATAATAAGGAACAGGGGGAGTACTTAATCAAATTAACCGGTCCAAAATAAGTTCAAAATAAGCATTATGGAACAAAAACTAATTTTAATGGATTGCCTGACAATACGACCGTCGGGCAGATCAAGTAAATCCTGGAGACCACCTGTTGGCTACACTGCAGTTAAAAAGGTTTCTCTACTCCCATTCCTATATTAAGGTCAAGTTACATAAAGCCTACCCTCAAAAAGATACAAGAGATCACGAAGGAAACAGAAGCTGACACAAACAAATACATAAATAAAAGTGAAATCATATAGATGGGAAAAAACCTCTTCACACTACCTTCAACGCCCAGGAATATGACCGTAAGTTTTCTTCTCGTAGAAGCACACAGCCAAAAAAACAAGGCATTCCATAATTATTCATTCCGACCCATATACCTAATGGCATATCAAATGCAGTCAGGCGATGTGTTGTATCAAATACCACTGCATCACCAAACATATCATATGACCGTATTGATGAGGCATATGACCAGGCTATATTTTCCAAACAGTTGTTTGAATCGAGTGTGAACTCAAATTTGAAATTAGGGTCTTTCTCCTTAATATTTCTGCACATTCTCAGTAAATCTATGCCTTCCTCTTCTGGTTCTAATTTCCTAAATGATTGAAGTAAGTTCCTCACATCCTTTTCAGTAAAAGGAAGATATCCAGGTTCCACACACTTCTCGAGCTCCAAAAGCTGCATCATTTGATGGACAGAAATCCCAGTTTTAGCATACGTCAGGATTCGACATTTGTCTGAATCTGAAATAGTTCTGTATGCAGGAAGAAATCGAACTTGATTTGGTTCTAAAAGTTCATGATTATGGTGGTTGGCAAAACCAGTAACACGCCATTCTGGAGCACCTAATTCCATTGTTTTGCTTATACGCATATAAGCCTGGCATCCACATCGGGAAGATTTTCGATTTCTTTGGGGTTTACTTTCAGTTGATGTTTTCACAGGAGTGTTACCAGCACGATGGCAAACAAAATAGCGCCTGGTTAGTCCTTTTCCAACGCCATCTTTTCCCTCTGTACGGTGTCGTCGAATTGAGAACCCACACCGCTTGGCAAATTCACTATAAAATTCATAGGCAGCATCATGAGTGCAAAATCTTTGCCCAATATATGGAATTGAATCATTATTAGTCTCCAACGAGAGCCTGGTTTCTTCTGGCGATTCCTCCGTGCTGCTTGTGTCATCCAAAGTCAGTGATCGTTGGTCTGAGGGATCATCATAAACTACCAACACTGGACTAGCATCCTCAGACATTATATTCCAGTTACCAACTTAAGACAACCTGCACTAAACAACACAGTCATGAACAAATACAGATGTAAACAACATAACTATGGCAGGTAAAAAAATTATGGTAGTAACTGACCAAGTCAAATCTTGTTAACCAATTATATATAGCATCACCACGCATGGAAGGTGGGGATGTGGGACAATGGGAGACCTCTAAGATAAGATTTCAATAAATGTTTTTACCACCATTCTGAAACCAAAGCAACAAGAAACAAAGATACAGGGTATATATCAACAATGGCGATAAATATGATAAATGAACTGCCATAGAAAGTTAGAAACAGAGCCAAATTAAGTGTTATCATATATACATTACAAAACACCACTTTACCAGAACAAAAGGGGAAAAAATGATCATGACATATGATGACTCTTCATATTATTCAAATTATCTGCAGGGAAGAACTTATGTCATTTCTTCTTGCCCCCAAATTCACGCTATAAAAGTACAATTATACGGGCACAAGAAAAACCCATTACAATACTACCACTATAGGCGGACCTATATTACACTCAGTGGGGGGCATCTACCCCCTGAAACCTTTGAAATATGCGTTGTCGATATAATGCTCTATTAATTGTTGTTCCTGATACCTTGACGAAGATGCCTCAGTAAGACAATTGATTCAGGCAACTCCTCCAAGCCAC
Organism: Acacia confusa; assembly: GCA_037074495.1. Lineage (NCBI taxonomy): Eukaryota > Viridiplantae > Streptophyta > Magnoliopsida > Fabales > Fabaceae > Acacia > Acacia confusa. The sequence continues at coordinate 3,712,974 of CM073504.1, read as the reverse complement.
TGAAGAATGACAATTAAAGCTCAAGCTTATATATTGCAAGACAAAACTCAAGCAAGGTCACCTACCAAATCATGCCTCACAAATACGTTAAGAATTTTCAAATTGATAACAATATAAAGAGATTAATAGACAGAATGCCAATACACAAAAAATTCAACATTGCACAATAAAAAAATCCAAAGCATATAAGTCGAACTAAGTCATCAGAGTTTAAAAAACACACCATCTTTATTCAAAAGCGTCAATATTCAAACGATTACACGACCAGATTCAAAGCCAAATCAAAATGAAAAAAAGCAAAAAACGGTGCGACGGCATGCTACCCAGAAGTGACAACCACGCAGGGAACAGAGTCAAAGCCAGATGGAACTATCAATCTCACCGGATTTTGGGCGTGGATAAATCCGTAGGGTTCGAAGCTTCTCCAATACTTGCCAGAGAACAACTCAACAACCACGCAGGGCAGACCACGGGGGACGGCGCCCGACCGCCAGCTCGATGAGTGCGGAATGCAACGTCGACGGAGAAAAACGGATCCGCTACTTCTTACTATATGAGACAGTGTTTTGCTAGGGTTATATTTATTATTTTAAACATTTTAAAATTTTACAACTTTTTATATAATTTACATGATAGATTTTTTTGTCCTGAATATAATTTACATGATATGTACAATAATATAGATGATATTAAATAATGAAATAGGATATTATTACTACTACTATTAAATAATGAAATAGGATATTTTTTTGTTACTACTAATGTTATTACCATTTTTTTACCGTTTATCGTCAGAATCTTATCTATCTTTATCATTTCTCTCTTCTATTGAGATTATGATCTAACGATGAAAAAATGGTAGCAACATTGATAGTAACAAAAAATGATAGTAAGAATATCTTATCTCTTAGATAATTGAGGGAAACTTTTGTTGGCAAACAAAACATTATGGGATAACTTTTTTTTAAAGGAGAACGATAGACAATACCATATGAAATTCCAAAACTTCCGAATATCTGTTAAAATTTATAAAAGACATAAAGGTGATAGTGATCGAATTAGGATTTTAAAATGTTAATAAATTTACCATTATGCCCTCTCTTTCTCTCTCATCTCCCTGTCTTCCTTCTCCACTTTTACCATGGCAACGCAGACACCCGCACACTTTTCCTTCACCCCTTCTCTCTCTACTCCATTTTCTTTTCTTCACCAATTTCTGGCACCCCCGGTCAACCCCAACTCCATGCCCTCACTATCTTGATTTTTTGTTCCAAAGAAGTCCGTTGAAAGAGAGAGAGCCTTCTAGCACGACCGCCAAAATCACAGATGAAGTAAGCCATTGAAGCTTAAGGGAATGACTTTATGGAGGGAAGGGAGGGCACTTATAGTAGGAGGCGAGGTAGAAGATCGAGGTGCAGTATATGGGTTGTTAATTCTCGGTTTTAAGTTTTAATTATAACAATCACTTGCCAAATGACTTACTAATTCAAGACAACTCAAGTTAGTGTTTGTAAAACTCGAGTTATCAAACTACTGCTATAACTTGCTTGAATCAAGAAGTTAGACAACTCGAGTTCTTGTTTAAAAGCTTGAGTTATAATTTTCAAAATCAATTCAAAGTGTTCAACGGCTACTCCTACTCATTCTAGAACAATCAAGTAACCACTCAAGTTTTGGTGTAACAACTCGAGTTCTTAGTAAACAACTCGAGTTACTTGTGTAAAACTCGAGTTTTGAGGTATCTCTTCATCTCTGCTCTGATTTTGTCTCTACTCAGTGAATGTTATGAAAACCTTGAGTTTCACTTTATGAAACTCCAGTTGGTAACTCAAGTTTGAAGAATAACAACTCGAATTCTTATGTTTTTCAAAGGACTTATGATTTCAGCCAAACTTTCAAAATGCCAACAACTCAAGTTCTACTTTATGCAACTCGAGTTTAAACAATTATAACTCGAGTTCTTTTTATTTTTTAAAGAGTTATTATTTCAATCAACTGATACAACTCGAGTTCTCTCTTTCAAAGCATATTTAAAAACTGAACTCATTGTGTAATAGTTTTGTTCTGAGAACAAAACTCAAGTTGGTAACTCGAGTCATGTTTAACAACTCAAGTTCTATTGTCTCAATAACTTGATCATCGTCTTCGTAAATTTAAACTTTTTGATCTGTATTTCATTACTTCATATTATTACTCAGTATTATTCTCAATGCCTTTAATCATACTTATTAGTGAGTTTCAGATTATCAAAACGAACATTATGAGAAAATTTTCAAAAAGCAACATATATGTAAGAGGCATTTATTACGTTGCAGAAAACAGAGCATGAACATGGAAACTGATTCAAAGAAGATAAATGATCATATGTTCAGAAACCATTCCGATGAAAGCGAAAGCGACTCTACATAGTCAATGTTGGAAAAAGAGATGTCATATGAAGATTGTTTACGAAGTAATGAAAGCGACATATATTCAAAACCGTCAACATCTCTGACTTGTGTCTAATGAAAGACTTCTAAGTTTAAACGAAAAGTGTGAAGTCTCTCAACGGATAGTTTGAAGCTTTACCAACAGTCATTAATGAACTCTAACTATAAATACGAAGTTCATTCAATTCAGAGCAAACAATCAACAACGATATCATTTATTGCAAAAATTATTGCTCATTAATACTCTTTAATATCTTTTGATATTCAATCTTCAGTGATTATCAATTTACTCTGTAAGAGAGTTATCTTCATTCAATTGTTAAATTGATTGTTGTAAAATCTCAAAATAGTGGGACCTTGACTAAGTTGTTCGATTACATTTGTAAGGAAGAGTAAAACTAGTGAAATTACTCAGTGCCTTTTGTAATCGATTTCTTGAAAGTTAGTGGAAATCTCAGAGGAGCTCTGGGGACTGGACGTAGACCACAAGGTTAAGGCTAAACACATAAATCTGTGTGCACACTTCGGTAATATATGTCTAACATTTCTTTCCAAAATTAATTATCACTTAAGTTTGTTTTGATTTTTATAAATCACCCAATTCACCCCCTCATGGGTGATTCCTATAACTAACATGGGTTTTGGTGGATCTGAGCTAAGTTGCAGACCTGATTCCCTCATTTTTTGTTTTCTATTGTGTCGTAGTTGATTCCATTGTTAGAAGGTTTTCAGATGTGGTGGTTGTTGGGGTTGGACTCCCTTGTTAGAAGGAGAAGGAAGGAGAGATGAAGAAAAAAAATGAACGGTAAATGTGAGATTTAACGAAAATTGTAATGAGATTAACAAGTTCTTTAATGCAATTAACAAATTCAGTAATAGGTTTAACAAATTCATTTGTCAGATGGAACTTATGTCACTTTGGGAAAACAAAAATCTAAGCACTATTAACAAACTTTATAATGAGAATAACAAGTTCTTTAATGCAATTAACAAGTTCAATAATGAGTTTAACAAATTCGTTACTTTGGTCAAAACATGTCAACTGTATTTACTCTAGATTTGTTAATTGCACTGAATTTGGTCATCTCATTAAAGAATTTGTTATTCCCATTTTTGTTAATGGTACTCAGATTTAGTGACATAAGGTTCACCTTATGAAGGAACTTGTTAAACTTATTAGTAAACTTGTTAATTGTATTAAAGAATTTGTTATTCCTATTACAAATTTTGTTAATGGTGCTCGGATTTTGGTTTTTCCAGAGTGACATAAATTCCACTTGTCGAATGAACTTGTTAAACCTATTACTGAACTTGTTAATCGCATTAAAGAATTTGTTAATCTCATTACAATTTTTGTTAAATCTCACATTTATTGTTCACCTTCTTCTTTATCTCTCCTTCCTTCCCGAGTCAGGTCCACGACTTAGCTAGATCCAACAAAACCCTGATACTATATCTTATACATCGATCTTGCACCTCGCCTCCCATTGTAAGTGCCCTCCCTTCACTCCATGAAACCATTCCCCTAAGCTTCCATGGCTCACTTCATCCGTAATCTTGTACCTCGTAAACTGTAAAGGTTTCAATCGCCAAACAAACACTTTGTATATATTAGTGCCAATTTGGAACCTCTGTTTGGACAACTTTTTAGCCAAAAAAGCTTAGTGAGAAACTCAACAAAGAAGAAGCCTAGTAGGATGTGTTTGGAACCAGCTTTTATCCGAATGGGCTTGTACAAAAACGCTCTATTTGCTTTGACACTCTTTAGGGCTGCTTTTGAGAAAAACCTCTCAGCTTTTTGACGATATGGGCCTCACCACCAAGAATTATGTTTTCCTCTCAGCTCTGAGGATGGGCCCCACCACCAAGTCCTTTTTTTTCTTTTTAACAATTTCTATATTTATATATATTTATTCTTTCTCTTTCTTCCAAAAAGATAATTTGGGATTATACCTCCAAAATTTAAATTCTTCCGAATTAATATATGAAAATATAAATTTAAATATATTTTTAAATAATAAATACATTTGTTTTTCCTTTTTTCAATTTTAAGTTTATATTTAAATTTTTATCTTTATTTGTCGTAATATATACAACTAATATTAATATATATAGTATTCAATAAGACTTGTGCCCTTTTTGGTCATTTTCCATCTCAATTGACTTTTCAACTGTTAAACCGAACATGTCTCCATTTAGGAAAAAATCACTTTTACCACTATCAATCCAAACACAAATCACATGTATAACCTGACTTTTTTCCTATCGATCTTCTGCAAAAGTCAGATAAAGAATAAGTCACCGCTAACCACCATTTCTACACGTTGCCGCACTTAACTCATAAAAGGCACACTAAATTTGGGTTGATCCTAACAATCACAATTCTCTCCACCCTGTTTGATGAAGATCTAACTTGAAGTGTCGAATCTACTCTACCAAGGGCAAAACTTGATGGAATCAAGCGATTTTGGCTTCTCCTCTTCGTTGGAGGTTCCAACGAGAATTGAAGAAACTGGAGATTAGGAGAGAGGGAAGGAGGTTGTCAAATGTGTAGAAGGCGGCGTGTGCATCCTCAAAATTGTCGACCACAACATAAGGAGGAACTGCGTTAAGGATGATGTGTCTAATGAATCCATGTGGCACCCAATGATAATATCAAAATTTTAAATTAATTTAAATAAAATAAAACTAATCCCATCCAAAGAAATAAAAGTAAAAAAATATTATAGTTCCCATTATTATAAATTTAAATCATTATCTGCTACAAATTTAGAACACTTCCTAGGCTAACATCCTTTGCGAACTTGCATCCTGCCCACTGCTTCAAACAACGCCATTTTAGCACAAAACACTCACCTGGCCCCTTTTTTAAAAATATATGTGTGTGTATTTCAGAGCATTGCCAAGTAGTAAAAATATAATTCATGATATTTAATGGTATTAAAAAAATTCTTCATGATCTTGAAAAATTATTTTATGATTTTGAAAAAAAAAATCCAGCATATTGACTAGTACTAAAAGAATACTTCATGATCAGGGGCGGAGTCGAGAATTGCAATTAGGGGAAAATTACAGAATAGAACCCAAATGTTCATAAAACTATATTTCAACCCCATAAAAATTTTAATTTTCATTTTAGTCCCTCCATGTAACTTTACATGGAGGGACTAAAGTGAAAATCATGAAAGTTTATGAGGCTGAAAGATAATTTCCTAACAATTTAGGTTTTTTTTTGTAATTTTGGGGTGCGGGGGCCATTGCTAGCCCCCTTAATTCCTCCTCGGTTCATTATACTAATTAATATTGAAAAAATAATTCATGATCTTAAAAAATTATTTTAGAGTCTTGAAAAAATATTTCAGAGTACTGGAATTAAAAGGATACTTCATGATACTAGTTGGTATTGAAAAAATAATTCATGATCTTAAAAACATTATTTTTGTAACAATCAGTATCTGAAATATTTTTTCAAAATCATAAAATAATTTTTTTTAAGATCATTAATTATTTTTTGGGTTAAGGTGCAAAAATACACATATGTTTTTCCTCCAGGAGCGCCCAGCACCATATGTTTTTTTTTTGTGCAAAAATACACACGTCGTTAGGTTTTAGGAGCAAAAATACCACTTCCGTTAGTTGACCGTTAACCATGGTGAAATTACCTTTTTGCCCTTAGTTTAAAATAATTAAAAAAGAAAAGGGTTAAGGGCAAAAGAGTAATTTCACCATGGTTAACGGTCAACTAACGGTCAGTTAACGGTCAACTAACGGAAGTGGTATTTTTACTCCTAAAACCTAACGGCGTGTGTATTTTTGCACAAAAAAAAACATATGGTGCTGGGCGCTCCTGAAGGAAAAACATATGTGTATTTTTGCACCTTAACCCTTATTTTTTTAATATCCTAAAATATCCTTTTAATACAATCAGTACCCTAAAATATTTTTTCAAAATCCTAAAATAATTTTTAATCATGAAGAATTTTTTTCAATACGATTCAATATCTTGAATTATCAATTTACTACCTGACGCTGAAATTTTTTTTTTTTTTTTAAAAAAAGGGACTAGGTGAGTGTTTTGCGCCAAAATGGCGCCATTTGAAGCAAATGTAAGCCAAGTCCATAGATATAGGCTGTGAACCTAACAAATGTAAGCCAAGTCCATAGATATAGGGTGTGAACCTAGCGTATTATGTACACAGGGGGTCAACCTAGCATATTTAGGGTGGTGAAAAGGGACAAGATAGTTCAACTTCATTGAGCCCATTTGGGTAATGGGAAGAGGTAACTTATTTTCCATCGGACTATTACAAAAGTAAGATGAAAGAAAAGTCATATTGTAAATGTGATTTGAGTTTGAATTGACGATAGCATAAGTGACTTTTTTTCCAGACATGCTTAGGTTAGTGGTTGAAAAGTGAGTTGAGATGAAAAATAACTAAAAATGGCATTAATCTTATTGAATACTACATATATTAATATTAGTTGTATATATTGCAATAATTGAAGATAAAAATGTAAATGTAAATTTAAATTTTTAGAAAAAAAGTTAAATTATTATTTAAAAAATTATTAAAAAATGAAGTCATTTGGTAGATATATTTAATAGATAAAATTGCATATAAACTAAAATGTATAAAATGTTTTTTTAAATGTTGATACTAAATAATAGTACATTGTTAATTTGAATGCCTATACCAAATAAGTTGGTTTCTGATTCTATCATGAATATGATTGACTTTGTGGTGAAAATAATGTATGGATATTTGATGATGATACTATATCAAGAGGATCATTATTATCATCATCACCCTATTTATTTAATTATATCATAAGTTACAAATAAGTAAATTATAATTTTTAAAGTACTCGCATTTACTTTCTCAATCTCAAGTCAATTGATGAAGAAACAAAATTGACAGTTGGTACACATGTGAGGGGGAGTTGGGTGACGAAGTGACGGTGACATGCCTACAGGGTCAAGAGTCAAGACACTGCTTCTCAGCTTTTCCAACGGCACAACGCTAATCATGTGAGCATTCACGTTATTGAGGCTTTTTCTCAGAAGCCCAATGGGGTAAAAACTACCACAAATACCTCCTACTTGATTTTTTTTTTACACTGTGATTTCCACTGGGTTTTTCCACACAAGCACCTCTTGAACGCTGAACTCAAACACACCCAACCTACTATAAATTAATTATATCATTTGATAGTAGCAATTGGTATCAAGGCTTGCTTAGGTAGGTAGGATAGGAGACTATACCGTAAAAATTAGCTATTAAGGAGTGATAAGTAGTTCAACTTCATTGTCTACTAAGTTAATGACACCATTTTATATCCTATTAATTGATAGCAAAGTTTTGATACTGTGATGTTTGGGTGAGACATGAGGTAGTTCAACTTCATTGCCTACTAAATTAGTGATACCATCTAATATCTTATTAATTGATATCAAAGCTTTGATACTCTCATTATGGATGTCTAACTGAGACATGAGATACCATTTAATACTCATTAATTGGTATCAAAGCATGGGATCCTAAAAATTAGTTATTGAGGAGGAAGAGAGAGTAGTTCAACTCCATTACTTACGAAATTAATGACACCATTTGATACCGATTAACTAGTATTAAAGAAGCTATGATACCAATTGACAAATTAATGGACTAAAAGGGATAGAAAATAGCAATAATATAGAATCTGAACATCATAAAGAAGTTTACAAGTTGTTTGACTTTGTCACTTTTTGGTAAGAGCCTCAAATGATGACATAAATACTCATCTTGAACTCCAACAAGCATTTGAAGGTGGATAGCAAATGGATCAATGACTTTGAAGATATTATAAAGTATTTGTTGATTTTGGATGGAGTAGTTGAATCTATTGATTTGAGGCAGTTGGGAATTCCAAACAATAACAATTATAGAAAGGTTGTGGTGACTGCTCAACATCAACAGGTTTGTATTTGATCAAGGTCAACTAATTATCTCGATGCGTTGAGAATATGTTTTGAGACACTATGGGTCCTATAATTGATCGACAAGAATTCTAGTGATTGTTTAGTGTGTGTCTGTGTGACAAGTTCTCTTGTCCTCCATTACTAATACAAGAGATAGCATGTTCTTTCAAATTGAAAAAGGGTGTTGAAAGTTTGAGGGCAAAATTGAAAGATCTCAAAGATTGGTGGCCAAATTATGAAAATGAAGGTGTTAATGAGTTTTACCCATTCTTGAAATTCTGCTATGATGAGTTGAAAGATGAAAAGAAACAAAAATGCTTTCTGTATACTTCATTGTACCCTACAAATAGCAAGGTTTACGATGATTATTTGGTGGAGTGCCTAGCAGCTCAAGATTTCCTTGGTGATATCAATGGTACAAGAAAGTAACAAAATGCATGTGATCGTGATTATGCCATACTAGAGCACTTCACTTATGTCTCATTACTAGATAAAGGAAAAAAGATGATATATGTCAGCATGAATGCTTGTATGAAACAACTTGCTTCATATATATCTTCTAAATATCCTCAGCATAGTTCTTAAGTCTAGACCAAAGGGGAACTTGAGAGGTATGAACCATCAAAATCTTGGCAAATTGTAAGGTGGGTGTCTTTGATTGACAGCAATTTGCAAACTTTACCAATAGACCAAGATTGTGTCATGCTTAAGACATTATTGTTGCAGAAGAATCCAGAATTATCTAAAATTCCTACAACATTTTTCAAGAAGCATATGAGAAATCTGCTGGTGTTAGATCTGTATGATACTGGAATTAGAAGTGTGCCATCATCTGTATCAAAGCTGATTGGTCTTAGAGGATTGTATCTTAATTGATTGTAAACATCTAACATTGTTGAATTGTGGATTAAGATCACTTGAATGGCTCGAGTTCCTTGATATTAGTGGATTAAGATCACTTGAATGGCTCGAGTTCCTTGATATTAGAGGAACAAAGTGAGCTTCTTATTATCTGATATCGGATACTTGACCAATTTAAAGTGCTTACGAATCTCATACTTCAAAATTGTAGATCAGAGTGAAGATAAAGCCAACATGAATGCGTGTATGAAATATGATTTTATGAAATATCATTAGTTGGGGCAACAAAATACGTTGTTTAAGGTTCTGGGTACCTTTCCTCTCGACAATTTTTAAAATAGTGAGGAGTGACGGGATTCCAAAGCAGATAATAATAAAAGTGAAGTGTTAGGATGTTACAAATAGTATTAGACTCCAACTCAAGATGCTAAAATATTATAAATGGTATCAGATCCTAGCTCAAGTCAATGTGCCAGCGATGTAAGGGCTTTAGGTGTGAAGTGGAACTACCTGCCAATAAAATTCAAAAGAGATACTACTCTAGTCTTATTTATAAACCCACTTTGACCAAATCTTACATACTAAAGACAAGTAGTTAACTTAATGTTTATGGGAGTAAATTTTCAACTTTGCCGTCATTTATGATTGAATATTTTTCAACTCTTTCTTGTTTCTCTATCTTTATAGGTAAAATTGTCACAACCTCATTTATTATATGAAACTGAACTTATAAATAGGACTATTTTTTTTTCAAAATAGATTTATAAATAGGACCAGAGTAGTATCATTTATATTTATATCATCTATAAATATGTTAAATATTATCATCTTTCATAAATAAAAAAACGGAATAATTATATAAGAACAAAAAATTTTATATTTTGACATGATATTTATGAAATTCTAATATATTAAATTCCTATTGAATTCAAATTGATATTAATTTTAACAAAATAAAACTAAAAAATATATATAATAGCCGCAGTTGCAAAAAGATTTAGGAGAGCTCCCAAAGGTTAAAATTTAACGAAAGACCCCGTATCTTATCTACAAACAATGACGAAGCCTCAAAATGCCAAAACATACCCTTTATCAAACCTTTTTTTTAATGTGAATTCAAATACGTTAAATAATAGAAATACACAAAACATACCTCAAATAAAACTTGCCGCGGTCATCAAATTCGATCTTATATCCTAGGACACGGAACATGATTAAGGATGCAAAATTACCCTTAGGTTTAAGAAAGTTTAGCTATGTGATGAGCAAGAGAGTTGTCCTCTCTAGTATATGATTAAATCCCTATTCGGCATGTGGGTTAAAAAACCCCCTATTCGGCACTTTGTTTAACTAATTACTCTCTTCTATCCTAATTATGAGAGTAAGTTTGTAATAAATTATATTACAAACTTACTCTCATAATTAGGACCGGAGGTACTATCTAATCACTATCATCTAGACCAAGACCATTTGAAGTGAGCTGGAAATACAATTAAAATGAAAAAGAAAGAAAAAAAGACAATGAAATTGGTTGAAGGGTACTTATTGCTGTGTCATATCTAGTAAATAAAAGTAATTACTATAGAAGGGCTTTACAGCTAAAGTTGGAAATAGACTAGACTTCTATCAGGGCCTACAACCTAACCTAGCCTATTTTTTTTCAATGTATTATTATGTATAATTATTTATAATTTAATCTAAATTAAATTTGTAAATTATTTATAAAATTAATAATTTATTGTTGACTCTTAGTTTCATATTTCATCATTTATTAATCAGCTTAACATTTTCATTCATTAATTGATCGCATCTACTTCTCTTCTTTTTTATCGCTCGAGATGGTAATGCTAGCTCACTATCTCTCCTTAAGTTATGTCATTTGATGCAACATAATAATTGTACTAAATTTATTTTAGGAATGCCCAAATGAAAATAAATGATCCCAATATGAAGAGTTTGTCTCATTTTTTGCAAAAAAAACAAGAGATAAAATCTAGTTTTACATGTCACTTGTCGTGTTTGGTTAATTTTAAAAAATATATCTCCTTAGTTAATAGATGATTGATTTTTCTTATTCCTACTTACTTAGACAATTGTTGCCACTAGTTGTTCTTTTCTTTCTCTTACTAACTCTTTTATTTCATATGAGAATGAATCCCTGAGCTTTTAAGATGTAATGTAGGCATTTAAATAAGTTTGATAAATTATATATAAACTTAGATACATAAACTTTAAGCCTATTTATAAGCCTACATTTTAAGTAGATCTTTAAATAGGCTTAAGGTCTTTTCAAGGCTCAGGCATAGCAAAAAGTCTACATACAAACTCAGGCTTTGGATTTCCATCATAGGTTGAAGCCTACTTAACTAAAGGCTACCCTAGTCTAACATATTTCCATCCCCTACTTACAACTATGTGGTGATTGTGATCAGACTCCTTTCAGTTTAAATTAGTCAGGCTCAACATTGCTACCAAAATTTAATTGATATTGTACCGAAAAAGTTTAACTGATAATGCCAAGGGAAAAAACATTTTTTAAAGTTAAAGTATGTATTTTATCCTTTAAGTTTATCGAAGATGTCATTTTGGTCCTTTAAATTTATCAAATGTATTCTTAATCTTAGAACTTATCACCAGTAATGTTACTAAGGGCAATTACAGACTAGATAAACTTAAAGGATCTTTGACTTTTTTTAATAACATGTTGGGAATAGTCAATGACTCAACTATCTCACAAAAAGGATAAAAATGAGAAAAAATTATCATGATTATATTAATTATTGTTTGACTAAAACAGTAATTCGTCTTGATTATTCCAAAATAATAGCCATAGGACTTCTAAGAGTTCTAGTAGAGAAATTTTCATTTTCAAGATCCATGTGGAGATAATAATTATTGTAAAGTATTTTATAAATTAATTTTCTAAATTATTAAAATTGTCATCGTTACTTTTCAAGGCTATTCCGGCATATCTGAAAATTATTACACTGCCTCTTAAAACATTATCATTCCCTCGTGGGTCTTCTAAAAATATTTTCCCGCTTCTAAAAATTAGCTGATACCATTCCCTCCTTTTGGGACGAATATAACCCAAAAACGTCAGCTTGTCTTTCTTACATGGCTAAAAGAAAGCATCGATCCACAAAATGTTCGAAATTTACCAACACTGACAAGTGACAACTACCGAAAAAATTCCATATGTAAATTATATATCATTGCCATCCTCACCAATAGGATGAATGATTTCATTGATCTTTTACATTCATAAATTCTGAAGGTTCATAACAGCAATACTTTAGAACTGACTGAAACTGAATCCAAAAAATAATGTCTACAAATAAATTGAATGAGATAGATCAGATATCAGATTAGTATACAATAATGAGAATCGCAAGAAATTAGAAAGTCCTCGAGTAATTCCTAATTTCATACATGGTTGAAGATAAGGAAACACAAAACCTGTAGTAACAAACGAGTCTTACAAATGGATGGCAAAATAAGAAAGAAAAAGAGACAAAATTGCAGAACAAGTCATGTGTGAGTATGGAGCTCCAAGAATGTCAAGTTTTCACCTTTAGCATAATACTTTAGAGCACATTTTTCGGGGACTCACTATCTGTCTTTTCTCTAGTGGATGTCACTGCCATGGCTTGTGAGCTTTTTATTTCCTCCAACTGTCAAGCAAAATGGGATTTGATGACTAAATCCTTTACATATAGTGTAAACAAGACACTTAAAGAATCCATAAAGAATCTATAAAATGTCTGAATAACAACATACAACCACCCATAAGAAAATTAATGAGGTATAAAAAATTAGAGCTCTTAAGGAAAGTGAAGTAACAACCTCCACATATTTCACTACCACTCATACTGCAGCCAGTAACAATGAAAATTTCTGGAGTAGTTGAGTTTAGACAACTAACATCTTAAAGTGAGGCTGTTGGTAAAACACCAACATCTGGTAACAAAGATTAGAGAACTACTCTTTAAGGAAAGGACGGTATGGAATTATGGATAATCCTGTCAAACACAACAGATATGCAAGCGGCAGATTGGATAGATAAAGCAGCACACGAGATGAATTGGTATCCTCACATATTCTCAGAACCCCCTGCCCGGATGCAGGGATATTTTGGCTAACGGGGCTTTGCAAGCTAATGAAGAGTCTATTTTCTTGATTAGCAACTTTGCTGTAATATTTCTATGTATTCACAGGGGGGAGCAAAATTTGTTAATTTGGGCTTGAGTGTGAGAGAGAGAAAGGTGGGGAGGGGACACACACACACACACAGAGGATCAGGCCCAACTGAGGTAATTGGCCTCTGTTCCAAAACAGTTATGCTGACACAGTCAACCATGAAACGTAGGCGTTCCAAAACAGTTCTTTCCCCCAGAAAAATGGCCTCTGTTCCATTTTTTTCTTTCATCCATTTCCGTCTATCTCAATGGTTCCCAATTTTCAGCCACAATTCCCTATTCTTGTTGCTAACCAAATATTTCAAGCTCTTGTATACCATACTTCATGCATTGTAAGCAAGCAAAAATAAGTAAGATGATCATATTCTGTTCTAAACTTCAATCCAAACTGACTAGATGAAACATACATGCTCTATATGCAATGTATCTCAACTACTAATGTATCTACTTCAAAAGAGTTTCACGGATTAGTTGGTAGCAGTTGTTCAAGAGTAATGTACTGGTGGTATGGGGTAGGGTTGGCTTCTTTGATGACAATAAAATCACATAACATGATGAAAAGATTGAGGGAGACAATCGAACACTAGATTGACATATCACTTCCTCGCACTTTTAAACTTTGCAGTATACGAACTAGATGCAAGCTACATAGTCGACAATAAATCTTAACACCTCTTTCTTTAATGATAAAGCTTGAAGTTGTCAAGAAAAATTATAACCATGAATCCATTAGTAGGTCAGATTTTAGTAAAGCTACTAAGATTTCCAGTGGGTTTATACCAATACAACAAGTCATTAGAAAAAATGTAAATGATTCAAGAGTACCTCTTTGCAGGTCTGCTGGTGCGCCACCAAAAGCTCATTATATTTCATTTGAAGATCCGATAATTCAGCTTGCAATTTTTCATGATCAGAGACGGAAGTACTGCCTAACTTTTGTTGAATGAACCTGGAGAAACAGAAGCTTGTTACACATGTGGCACCCACAAATAGTATCATCCGAAGCTCAAGCCTTGGAAGTGATTTATGTATCTGTACGTTATTGCCTTCAAGTGATTTACGCCAAGTATGTGACACTTCAATAGATCAAATTCAAATGAGAAAAGAAAGTAGAAATGCGCCACCAATTGAAGAGATGCCTAATATCCCAGAAAATTAAGAATCACTTGATTTTAGGTTTAAAAAAAAAACAGTTTGAACTTCAAAATCCAAAATTTTTGTTGCCAACAAGAGTAAGAGTATAGATATTAGCTATAAGACTATAGCAATTAACAACTCATTTTAGTAAAAATTATTTTAAAGTTATTTCCTTGTCTTTTTCCTCTAAAGTTTAGTCCAACGGATATTTATGTTCATACTGGCACAAAATTTGCCGATGCATATTGTAACAAACCACACAGAAAACCACAAGATACTTACTCAAGGGCCGAGGAAGGCTTGTCATGTTGCTCGTATAAAGCAACGAGAACTGGAAAAAAAGGAGAACACAAAAATATTGCGCGAGTAAATTAATTGATGGAATCAAACGATTCAAAGAGCCGTCAGTAATTCCAACACACTGTTGAGATCGGGGAAGAAGTTAAAGAAACCTTTGGTGAGAGCATCCACAGCTCCGCTTGATTCCAGATATTTCCTGAACGCTTCCTTCTTCGCCTCTTTCTCCTGAATCAGTATTCGCAGAGAGTGAGTAATGAAATTAATTAACGAATCA
Source organism: Acacia confusa (assembly GCA_037074495.1). Classification (NCBI taxonomy): domain Eukaryota; kingdom Viridiplantae; phylum Streptophyta; class Magnoliopsida; order Fabales; family Fabaceae; genus Acacia; species Acacia confusa. Next base: position 3,697,815 of record CM073504.1, on the reverse strand, counting down.
ACGGTTCTTGGAAAATCAAACACTGTACGTTTTCGTCATCGATAATCGGAATTCAAGAGAGAGAGAAAGATAATGACCTCTTTGTATCGCATCATGATCTGCTTGCCTTCACAACAACCAAACCAGATTTGGTAATGATGTTGGAGGGGAGGAAATGATCATGTTATTGCAGCAAGCAATGCTGATGGTGGGAACTCCCATGAGTATCTCCAAGCAGGTAATCTGAACCGTTTGTTGGATCTAACGGTGGAGAAGTTGGACCTCCATTTTCTATTAAAAAGAAAAAGTGACATGACATGAGCCTCATGAAAATGACTTATTTATAGTCTAACTTATAAAAAAATAAGATTGGGTGAAAGTCAGATTGTAAAATATTTCTTATGTTTGGATTGACGATAACATAGGTATCTTTTGTGAAATTGAAACTTGTTTAAAATGATAAGTAACTTTTAAGATAATTATAAAATCAAAATTATAAAAAAGTGAAAAATGCTAACTCAAAAAATTTATCAATACTAAAATACATAATTTAATCAAATAATATTATATAAATAACTAGATTACAGGTCCCGTACAATATGGTCTCTAAAGTGTTACGAATCTGATTCATTTGTGTTGAAGATGAGTGATTTATTTGGGTTGAAGATGGTTGAGCAAAATTAGTCAATGAAAGCTCTTCATCTACACTACTATTCTCATTTTCATCTTCCATAAAATTAACATATGTTTGAAAATTTCTCCTAATAAAATTACGTATGGTCCTTGTTAGTTGTTACCCAAACCATGTAGACTTGTGTTTTGTTGTTATATTTACGCATTCTTTGTAAGATTTTAAACATATTCTTTCACACTCCAAAAAATCTTTCTATAATGGATCTCAAACCTGAATGATAAAAATCAAAGGACTTCCAAATCCATGATTATTTCTATTAATTCTTCTCACTTGATTATTTCTATTAATTATTCTGCTGTTGTTAGACCAGAAATAATTAACAACATGATGGTTCAGAAAGAAAGACGGAGCCTGGTGTGTTTGGTTTGAGGGGAGGGTGAGGAAAGAAGAGAATTTGACCAAGTTGTCATTAATGAAAAGAATATTCTTTTTTATTGAGAGTATATTTTAGGAATATTAAAAGGTTTCCATGGGCTTTTTTGTAAAGAATGGGGTAAAAGTTTTCTTTCTCCCCTCCCCTCCCCCAAACCAAACTAGCTCTAAAGCTAACAAGATGATGAGGGATCATCAGAAGGAAAAGCAGAGATGCAAGGGAATACTTTCCCAAAAAAGATTCATGTGAGATTACAAGGTATGTAAAAAATATTAAACATGTAAAAGGGATCTAATTTATTTTTTGCCAAGAAAAATATAATTTATTTTTCAGAAACGTTCTTATCTATACCGGTTAAAAAAAAATCTTATTTATGAACAGAAAATGTGGATGGAAAATTAATAGAGTGAGACCAATCAGTAATTAAGAGAAGCAACAATAAAAAAAATGATGAGAAAATTTATAAATTTTGAAGTGTTTCTTGTAAATTGGAAAAGGCATCCCATAAAAAACCTCTCGTACAGGAAGAAGTAATAAATAAGAGAATGTATGGCAAGAAAAAATAATAATAATAATAAGAGAAGGTAAATAACATACGAATGATCTCTCTTCTCTTTTTCTTTTTATAAAAGGATAAATTATACATTAAAAAAAATAAAAGATACAAAAAGTCTGAAACAAGCATACAAAAACAAAATGGACAAAACTACTACTTCATACGTTGAGATCCAATGCCACTTTATATAGCAGCCAAAACAACAAATGCCTAAGCGGTAAGGCAACTTACAATTCTGAAATGAACATATAAATTAGACTGGTCGCTAAATCGGTTGTGTGCCATGTTAAGAGTTAATAGGTTAAACTGAAGTCAAATCGGAACTAACCCGAGGATAAACCAATCAGAAAGTGAATATTTTAAGCGTATGAATATGAAATTATAAAAAAAAAAAAAATTAAACCAGGTTAATGTATCGACCATATCAATTCATCGGTTTTCAGGCTGGACCAACCGATCCAGTCTGGATTTAATTGCACTTGATTAACCAACATTGCTTTGATGTCAGACTATTATAAAATAACTAATGGCACCTACCAGAAATTGGTTTGATAATGAAGGAAGAATGTAGGTTGGAGTTGTTATACATATCATTATGAAACATTTAGGCTGTGTTTGAAGGGAGAGAGAAGTAAGGAGGAAATAAGAGGAGTGTCATTAGGAATGAAAACTTTCAAAAATAATTTAAAAAAATCTACTACTCCTATTTTTTAGAGTTTTTTTTCTAGTTTTCTTTCCTTCCAATTTTTTCTCTATCCAAATATATTAGATCTAAACATAAGTCCTCTTTAGTTCATCAACTTTATTTAACTGAAGAAACCACAGCCAACAACAGAGACAAACACGGGTGAAGATATATTTTCTTCTCTTTACGCAAGATAATTTCTGTTTTTTTTTCATAAAATATATACAAAATAATCATTTTATGTGAACAATCTAAACTATATAAAAATCATTTACTACCTCCGGTCCTAATTATAAGATATAATTGACTTTTTTTAAAGGGATTAAGGAAGCTAAATAAGTTATTTAATCATTTCATATGTTGTCTATTTTTAAATTATATATTAGTTTATTAGTCAAACTAATTATTTTGAAAAAAAAATAATAAAAACATTCTAAAATCATTTAATTAGCTTCTTGAATCTCTCCAAAAAAGTCAACTGTCTTATAATTAACATCGGAGGGAGTATTTCTTAAGCTGTGCTAACGGGTTCTAATTTCTCTTATCTAAAATAAGTACTTAATAAATAGTTCCCAACACTCATTTGAGCGTTATGTTTACTTCGTACCTTTTATTCCTCCGATATAGATTAGCAGATGTTTGAATAATTGACATAAAATTTGACATATTAATTTTAAGGGAAAATTTCATATAAATACCATCTGAATTTGCAAAACCCCCAGAAACCTACTAAATTTGTAAAAAGACTGAAAGGTGACAAAAACTTTTGAGGGTTATGCAAATTCATGCAAAATGACCATACTACCCTTAAAAGTCAGACTCCTCTCCATGTGTTGTTGATGCTCGAGCATGATTAGAGGCATGCTCGAGCACCAGTAACTTGTTGCTCGAGGAACTGGAGGCATGCTCGAGCATGACTGGAGGCATACTCGAGGAAAGTTCCAAAATAAAAAATGTTGCGGTGAAACCTGATGGCGGTGGCGAAACGAGCGTACATGGCGACAACAATGGCAGCAACAGTAGTGGGAGACTATAGTGGGCAAGGGTTACTAAAGGGCATATTGGTCTTTTTCCCTGAATTTGCATAACCCTTAAAAGTCTTTGTCATCTCTCAATCTTTTTACAAATTTAGTAGGCTTCTAGAGGTTTTACAGATTCAAATGGTGTTTATATGGAATTTTCCCTAATTTTAATGGCAACATATTAATGACTATATTTTCTTAGCCTTCTACTTTTCAACAGTACTTTTGGTGAGACTAAATATATGCCCCAAAAAACTTAGGCTTTTTTTAAAGGGCTAAATGCTACCACAACTTTGTCCCAAAAAAAAAAAAAAAAAAGTGGCATCTAGTGCTCATTTGAAAAATAGTGATTGGAGCCCTCAAAAGTAGCTTTTCAATCATAATTTATGATATACAAAGTAAATATGTGAGATGATTTTTATCTCAATTTAAGTAATTAAATACTTTTGGAATCCTACAAGTGATCCCAAAAAATATAAAATTCTTCAAATAGCTGATAGTTTTTTGGATTAAGTACCAATTTTGCTCCGGAAGTATGCGCCTAAGAACAATTTTGCCCTTGAAGTTTTTGACGTAGTAATATTGTCCCTGAAGTATCAAAATGTAGTAATGTTGCCCCTCTGTTAAAAACCCTAACGGTCAACTAACGGTTTTTAACAGTGGGGCAACATTACTATATTTTAATACTTCAGAGGCAACATTGCTACGTTTTGACGTAGCAATATTGCTCCTAAAGTACGCGCCTAGGAGCAATTTTGCCCCTGCATTAAAAAGCCTAATGGGCAACTAACGGTCAACATTAGGGTTTTTAACGGAGGGGCAACATTGCTACGTTTTAATACTTTAAGGGTAACATTGCTACGTCGAAAACTTCCGGAGCAAAATTGCTCCTAGACGCGTACTTCTGAGGCAAAATTGGAACTTCCTAGTTTTTTTGGGGAAAAAACGTGAATTATATTATTTCAATACTTAATACAAAACTTAAGGAAGCTAAATAAATTGGTTTAAAATATTTTTTTATCATTTTTTTCAAACAAATTTGTTGGATTTATAAATTGATATATAATCTAATTCACAACATATAATATCATTAAATAATTTATTTAACTTCCTAAATCTCTAAAAAAAAAATCAATTGAATCTTACATTAAAGACTAGCTAGAGAGTACAATATCATCATAGTCAACTCTTTTTTTTTCAAACTATTATGAAGGGAAAATTCCATATAAATACCATCTGAATTTGCAAAACCCCCAGAAACCCACCAAATTTGTAAAAAGACTGAGAGGTGACAAAGACTTTTGAGGGTTATGCAAATTCATGCAAAATAACCATACTGCCCTTGAAAGTCAGCCTCCTCTCCATGTGTCGTTGATGCTCGAGCATGCCTCCAGTCATGCTCAAGCATGACCAAAAGGCATACTCGAGGAAAGGTGACCTAGGGTTACTAAAGGGCACAATTGTATTTTTCCCTGAATTTGCATAACCCTCAAAAGTCTTTGTCACCTTCAGTCTTTTTACAAATTCAGTGGGCTTCTGGAAGTTTTACAAATTCAAATGGTATTTAAATAGAATTTTCCTTATTATCAACCTCCCCAAGATGATGAAAAATTGCATTGATATTTTACTCACTAATTACTATTGCAATTGTTGCGTTGTTTAACCTTGGGAACTGAATTGTTATTAACATCTCCGAAAAAAGCACCACAGCTCACTTTCATCATCCAAAATTTAGAGTTAACATACAAATTGAATGCCTCGGATCATAAATCAGATATAGTATACAATAATAATAATAATGGCAATGGCAAAAAATTAGAAAGTCCTCGAGTATTTCCTAATTTCATACATGATTGAAGATATGGAAACAAGATCCTTGTTAAGTGTAGACCCTCCAACGATCTTCTTTATGCAATCTGAAAGTCTGGTATAATAAAGTAATAGCTGAGTCAATGCAGCCCTCAAGATCTCCATGCCACACAAGAAGTTGCTGAAAGAAGTAATGACATCTTTGTGCATCAACTCTATTGCAGCCTTCCACCTACTAGCAAAATCCTTCACCAGTGGCTCCACTTCGGCGACGGTTATTGGCTTATCAGAATTTGAAGTGGGGTCCTCAGCTGATTTATTATTACACATAATTAAAACACACTTCAGAAAGAAAGAAAAAGAGATAAAAATGTCCTGCTGTGTCATTTATTATGGGTACTCACAGGCTCTGGTCTTCACAAATTTGATTAAATCGTTAAAATGTTCCTGAAGCAATTCTTCCTGCAAGAATGAAGGGCAACATAAAGAGCAGATGAGGAGGTTTAAATGGTTATATTCCGTATTAAATCTATAGTTACTCCTCCCCCTTTTGTAAGTTCTACTCTTGCATTTGATCAGAATATATAATGGTTTCTTCACCAAAAGTAATTTCTTGAGTTGTCCCAAGCAATCAGAGAAATAACCAGCTACCTAGTTTGATTCACACAGTTAACACTTCATATGGTTCAGCTTTCCGAAGGAAGGTGATGACTTTTAGACATGAACAATAATGTAAGGCATGCTAAATTAAACCTAAGTTAACTATAAACCTCTGCAAACTATGTCATCCCCTTGATGAAAGCAGAGGTTGAAGAAAATGATTGCAGTTACCACAAATAATGCTGTGTTGCTTTTCAGCAGTTCCTCAAAGTTCATTTGAATTTTCCCACCTTCAGGACCTGCTTCCTGGAATCAGACAAGAGGAAAATTTTAAGTTTGTGAAGGCTGAAAGAAAAGGAGCAGCCCACGATCATTAATGTTTGTGTGAACCACATTGCCAGCAGGTTAAGTGAATTTTCTTCCTTTCATCATGTTTCAAAATAAAATGGAGCCTTGTCCGAGTAATTTGCTGGTTTTTATAAAAACCCTCGAACTTCTTTCTTAATGTAGATATAGTGATATCCCAAAAAAGAGGGGGAAAAAAACAGGAGTTCACATGCAATTTAAAGTTTCTCGTCGTGTCTGAAGCCAGTGTTTAACATGTTCGATGTGCACGAGTTATTTCCTAAGTGAACTTGCTTTATAAGCTCTAATGAAAAATGAAATAAAGGATCAATTCAGAGATTCCTACCTTAAGGACAGCAATGGTCATATCATAATTGTTTATAAGAAAAACAGTTTGAAGCTTCGGTTTGGGAAAGTTCTTGGCAAGCTTGATAAGTAAGTCGTCAACAGCCATTCTCAATCGTTCCAAATTCAATTCAAGCTGAAACATATAAGGGGAAAGGATGTATCACCAATTTACAAAAGAAACCTAAATGCCTCTAATATTTTATTATTACAACTGACCTGGCCATCTCCATACTCAACATTTAAGTGGATAAGGGAAGCTGTAAACTCAGCATAACGTCTCATGACATAGTGAGGATGAACATCATCTTCCCATAACGTCTTTACATTTGCATTACGCAGGCTGCTGAGGTGCATGTCAAATACCATCTTAAAACGAGGCCATAAGGAAATATTGACCTGCCAAATTTAAGATGCAACATCTGTTATGGATCAAGCTTATTAAACTCTGTATGATGAGCATGCCTATTGACTCTTTTTTTCGTCAGTTATATCCATTAAAACCATCAAATTGCAGGTCCATTTAAATCCAAAAAAGACTTTATAATATTTGGGCTTGACTTCATAAAAGACAAAAAATATGCAGCACTTGAGAGAAATATGAGGACATCGAAACACCAAAATACATCTAGCAATCTTTAGCTCTTCACAAAATATATGGAGAAATCATGCAAATTGATCTATCAATAGTTTATGCAATAGTGTGGTTTGTCCAATCTAGAAAGATGGGTGGGGTTGGAAATTTTAGAAGACTTATATTCCAGCAGTTTCAAATTCCCATCATGCGTGAAGCTGCACTCCAGACAGATTAATAATTAAAATAACTAAAGTGATGGTGCAGAAGCAATCTATATAGTAAAAAAGTGTAACTTTTATAAGCTCAGACCGAAATGAAAAGCTTTCCATCAAAGCTATAGTTGTTCAGACATCTAGCATTTTGATAACTTGATCCTTTTGCCCTTAGTTATTATGCTCACAATATTTTAGTTCTCCTGGTTAAGACTACAAGTCAAAAAGAGCTTGCATTTCGCTACGTAGCAGGTGAGCCCTTTCCATTTATTCATTAATTATGTCTATATATGTTGTCTATTCTGCTATGCTACGTGTCATTTATAGAGAGCATAGCTGGTGTAGATGTGTTATCCTATTTATATCTTAATAAATAGTTTGAATGAATCATCTGCGCCTCTATGCAATATTTGCTTTTCTTTCTCCCATTTTCTATGATTTCAATTATCTACTAAGCATTAAGCAGTGAGGCAGTTTCCTAACTTCCATCCTTCAATTTCAACCAATCCAATTGTACATAAAGTTAGATTGGCCCAACACAAATCCTACAGTGACTCATGAATCCACATCCATTCACTAGAAAATTTTATCAGGGTCTCACATATCAAACACGGTTATGAAAGCATTTTCAAAATAAGTAAATAGATAATGGAAACTGACCTTGTCAAAGTAAGAATCCAAGCATGGGATTCGCCTTCGAGACATGATGAGCTGAAAAGAACAGGCAAATCAACTACAGATTAAGTAGATTACTTGAAGTTGCACTAAAAATATTTTCCAAATGAGTACATCTTACTGTTTGCAAGAAAGTGCGGTGGAAAAAAAGATGTGGTAATGCTATATCAACAAAATTTATTTAAAATCTTATTGTCCAATCAGTGTAGTTAAAAGACATTCATGTCAGCACCTAAAGTACTTAGGTGAGGTGCTTAAAAAAGCCCAGTGACTTTCACTCTATGCAAAGCACCAACTTCAGCCAAGCACTTTCCTGGCAGTGCCTTTGGTGCTTCTAGCATCAATCAAGGCAAGCGCCAAATGCACATGTAATTTGAAGGTTGAAAGGAAATGGGCAACTTTAAACCCAATCCAAATATTTTAAAAAAAAAAGTCATAGGTAAAATAGGAAACTATAAAACCCAACCTTAGAGGTTGAAGGATGAGATAAAATAATGATAATAGTAGTGCATTTGGTGGTTATATGTTTGATTACTTAACTTATCTGTCAAATGTTGGCATAAATTCACCACTTTTTTTTATATACCATAATTCTAGCTTTTTCCTGTTTTAGCATCTTTCTTCACTCAGGCATACACCTTGTTATTAGATCCCGTGTAAGGTATAGCTCCTTAAAGTTGTCTTTGACGTTTGACTATATTGTGGGCAATCTATCATTGTCTGGTAAATATTCCCGAAAGAGTTATTGACGGGGTAGAGCATTTCTTGCCCCCCGCCCCCCTAAAAAAATGTGCATGCACAATTGTGATCTGCCAACGGTGCTAATCCACCTGAGGCTACTTTGAAGCAGACTAGCCACATAACATTAATGTAGTATTTTCCTTTCCTTTTATTAGATTTCTACAAGGCTATCTAATCTCCTCCAAAAAATCAATATCATGGCGTTTGTTACCTGATGTTGACGTATAATGCATATCATAAGCATCAGCCCTATAGCATCATAGCAATTTTGAAGTATTATACTGAAGTGCTCATCAATGACACCAAAAGGACCTGAAAATATCAAATACTCAGTCATTTGATTTTCCTGATGTTTTCGAACTCCCATGATCATCAGTTTCTTATGTTTGAGACAATTATGCTTACTCAAAAGATTTATTAAATAATTACAACAAATATAACAGTGAACATAAAAAGGTTTCCATGCATCATAAGCAAGCAGTTCCCTAGTTTACAAATTTTATTCTATAAAAAGCCAAATTGACCCCAGTTTACAATATGTTTAAATGTCAAGTAGAAAACACAAATATTGAGAAACTTCACAAGTTATACCTGAGAAGATTTCATAAAAGATAGATTCCTCCGCAAAGAAAACATCACAGAAATGGTATCTGCAGATGAAATAACATAATTCCAACATGCATATAGCTTTTAAGAACATAATCACTTTATATGACAATAAAAAGAGGCCCAGAAAAGTGCAAAGTACTCAGAAGTAGCAGTATCCATAAGCAGCTTCTGCAGGCTCCGGAACAAGACCTCATATGGATATTTAGTGGAGCTGGCTTCAGCTATATGAGGAATCAATGCAGGTTCATCGATGTCCTGGCACCAATGCAACAGTCAACAGACAGTCAATTCTAAATAGTTCTCCAAAAGTCCATAAAAGTGGTGAAGATCAGAAATTCAGAATCATCTATATACTTGTTGGTTCATATTAATCATACCAAAGCCGAAAAAATTCATTTGTCCAACAAAAATAAAGGAAATGCCTTGTAATATAACTTTGTTCCAACTCATATAAATAAACTAAAATTTATATTTATAAATCACTTCATAAAACCAGTAATAAATACCTAGAGCCTTGAAAATGATCCCACTCATAAAATGTTTCTTTCTCTTCATACAATTGTTAATTTTATTTTAATAGATCTACACTCCTTGAGTAGAACCATTGACACCAGTAAACAAAGATTTCTTGGCAAATTCAGTGAGCAGGAAAAAATAAAGGCATAGAGAAACATTCTTCTCTTGTATGAATGCTCTGATCCTTTTAAAAATAATGGAAGGCCTATATTTAAGGCAAAAGGCAAAATGAATTTACACACACACAAACAGATATGCATCCCTAGATCTAAGAGGAACATACAGTAATACCCTTAAGATCTAATGTATCTACAAAACAAAAAATAAATTAAAACTTAATACTTCCATAGTACCTTTAATATATTGATCCTATCCCCAAGAGCAAAAACTGCAGACCGATTCTTCAATGGTTCCCAGACCCTTGTAAAAAGACCAGTACTTCTTGTCTCCACACCAATTAAATCATTGGATGTTGCAATATCCAACTGTAGTTTCTCTAGAGCTTGTATGTAAGCTCGGAAATGTGCACTAAGAACCTGCAAAAATACAGCAGAATTAAATGATTCATGAAATTACTTATAATTGTATATAAAATTATTCTAGCCCTGTCCTTCCTGAAACTACTATTAGTTGTATATAAAATTATTCCAGCCTCATGCTTCATGAAAAGATTGACAATTGTAACCTAGATCTGATGCATTACAAGAGGGGGAAGAGAAGATAGAGACAGAGATAGAGGAGGGAGAAGAGAAATGAAGGAAGGAAGAAATAACTCAAATGTCAATATTATCCAATTCATAATCAAAGGCCTCCAATGAAAATTATTCTTGCTATATTTATAGAGCTCTAGGTAACTTAAACCTAACTCAGCTTCAAGCATAAGAAATTATAAAAATAGGAACGTTTACTAAATAGGAAATAATCCCATATATCTAAACCTAAACCAAATTATGTATATAAAAGATAATTAATGTTCTAATAAAGATGATCAAAAAATTAATGCAAGATCTTTGTAATCTAGGGCAGATTCCAATACTCATCTGATAGGATTAGAGAGAATTTAGGATAAGAAAAGAGAAAAGAGAGACAAATCTAGAGCAGAATCTGAACTCTAGCCAACACAACAATTCTCAAATATTATATTCTTCATAATCATAACTGAACAGAGATACAAATATTTATAGAGTCTCCCTAAGTAACCTCCTACAATAACTTACATACAACAGTTAAGAAAATGTAACTTCCCTAGACTGAATAGATAAGAAGCAGTAACTTCTATAAACTAATAATAACCACTCTAACTTCTAATAACTATCTAACTTGTCTTTCAATACAATATAGATACGCATATATTGTCCTTCCTAGATAACCAACTTCCTATGATAACTGCCTTCCTAAAACAAATAAGAATTAATAACTATACAATCAGATAAGGACAGGAAACCATAACCGCCTATACAACAGATAATAAGTAACTAACAAACAATAACTACTCTTCCCTAAGTCTTCTTTCTTCTGGAATAAACCAAAAGAGGACATGTGTCCCCATCATCATCATTAATTCCTTGTTCGGTTGTTCCATCAGAATCACTGGTCAAAATATTTAGCGTCCAAGAAATCCCAAGAATAAGTCTTTTAAGAGCATTGATCATCCAGAGCAAAGAATAACAATAAAGTAATTGATTAACATAGATCCAGAGTGACAGCTACCAGACAGCATATATCTGCGTCAGGCTGAAACTGAGCTCTTTTCAGTCTCAAATGCTGTCATACCTAGATTCAAACTCTATTAAAAATTTGCATTTTTGGCACTTGGGAAATAATAGCAAACCAAATTAAATAAAAGTTATCTGATGACATATTAGCCACAATGATGACGTAAAGTTCAATAGAAAAGTCTCCCCAAGCAAAAATAAAATTGAAGATAATTGCATCTTGAGCAACCAAGCCTTCTCTACCCATAAAAGTTTCTTCAACATTCTGGTCAAGGGATTTTTTTCATTCAATTTCTGATTATAAAAATTACCTTGTTCATTGTATCAATGTATGCTGCACGAACTTCATTGTATACCTCCTTGCCATGTTCCTTGAGAAAGGAAACAATATACCTACACTTGCATGCTCCCAATAGTCAGGCTTACAAAGAACCCAATGACTTCCACATTCAAAAGCAACCAAGTAAAAAAAGATTGACTACATTTCACATCATTCTCTTCTTGACTAGCCAAATAGACATGTGAGAATCTGACAGCAAGCAAAAGGGGGGAAACTCACTTGTATTTTAACAGGACACTTTGTTGAAGAATTTGGATATTTGTTTTGGGTTTTCTTAGTGCATAGAGTTTCTGAACAAAGAACTCAAACACCTGTGAAATTTTAGCCAAGGTGAAGTTAAATGTTAGCAGATGGCATCCCACATTGAGAAAACCAAACATATGCAAGATATTTATATAAGATTATTAAAAAGAAAGACCTACGAACACTGAAATAGTATTCCTAACCTTTGAAACTGCTTTCTGCCGGAGTTTTTCAAGCTCAGGTTGAACATCTTTTAAAGCTTTTGAAGCCTTAACCATTGGGTCCACTTCTACAAACTTCAGTTTCTTGCTCAAAATCTCAAGAGTTCGCATATATTCCTCATTGACCTGAATTCCAAAGATTATAAGAAATCTACAAGGGTATACAGGGCAATGTGCAAATCGAGTACTGGTGATGCAGATGAGATTTATAGCATATACTTAAATATAATGATTAAAACAAATTTTCTTTAGATCAAGATTAGAATACCAAAGAAGAAACAGATGAGACATATTGTAAAAAAGTCACAATAACTTGTCAATCAAAGTCCCATGCCCAAAAAATGAGAATCAATCCGTATATCACAAATATGGCTGTGCTTAATGACATCTAGAATTATGTCAACAGTTAAATTGAACAACGCTACAAGTTTCAAAGAGAGAGATCACAGAAATGATAAAAACAATTAAAGATCCAGAGCCTTCTAAGTGCTCATTCCATAAGTACTTGATCACTTGAATGATACAACATGAAAGGCAGGTTGTGGCAACAATAAGTTACAGGAGTTTTATCGTTTATGCATGCAGATATTCAGAAACCACATGCTTCAACATTTGTCACATATTTCTATCTTCATAAATTAATTAAGAGAGATCATCATTCAAAACTGCCTCTTCAACACCTCAAAAAAACTGCAGTAGATGTTGAGATTAAATCAAGAAGCAAGAGTGCTACAGGAAATGATTATATGCTAGTTGCACTGACAAAATCAATAAATTCAATATTGGTGGAACAAAGTAGATTGAGGAATATAGACCTCTCCATCAACAATTATATCCACCATCCTTGGAGGGACTATTATGTCTTCCACGAACTCTGCCAGCTTGGATTCAGCCACCTGTTGCAAAAAAACTATTCATCAAACAATATATTACTCAAGTTCAGGGGAAGGGCTGACAAATGATTATCAGAGGGATTGATTCGACAATCAAATAGCAATCAGCATTAGGCTTTTTGTACGCAGATCAAAATCTCAGTCTAACACACAATACTAGTGATTCAGCTTATACAGCACCAAGCAGGAGTTATTGCCATTATCAACATTTTTAAATTTTCTGTACAAAACAATGTTCATACCTTACGATTCTTAAGCCTCAAGCCCATATCCATGGACTTCTCCTGGAGAATCTTAATGTCTGAACTGATAGAACCAATTTCAGCCTGGAAAACAAATTTTAAGATAGAGCTAAAAATTAATTATTCAACATTCTCAAAGAAATTTCACTTGAAATTCAAAGTAGTCCTTCAAGTTATTTTATAATAAATGCAAACTCATAAAAGTTAGGCCACAAATAACAAGAGCAGGCAACTCCAGCTATGATTTTGACATCTTTTTCATCCACTACTATTGATAATCTCCAACATAAGAACATACACATAACCAAAGATATGGAAGATAAGGTAAAAATTTGATGTGGTAACTACATAATATAACAATGATATTGAGGAAAAATTACAAAGATGAGATCCAACTGCATTAATTTAACTAATTTTATGAGTGAAAAACTGATTCCGAGCCGTATGTGCTGAAATGGAGAATTCTTCAACATACATAAAAATAGGACAGTGAATGATATCATCAGCTATCTCTATCCTGATAAATACTCATCTATCCTAATTGCTCAAAGTGTCAACATACCTGAAATCCACTAAGAAGAGTTTCCATTTGTGACAAGATGTTATCACAATCACGAATTTGATCGTGAAGAGAGACTAGATTATCACTTTCTCTGATATAATCCTGCAGTGTTTGGAGCATTGGGGAAAAATAAATGATTAGTATACCGCCCATAATCATGGAAAAAAAGATGATTATAGCTCAGGAATAAATGACATAATAATAATTCTATACTGAAGGATAAAAGATGTGCAGCCCTTTTGGTGTCCAAAATATAATGAAAAAGTACTTTTGTATATGTGAAATTTTTTTTGACCCTTAGATACAAAGTAGTTATAGAAAAAATAATTATATTTTATGTAATGATAGTAAAAGTGTTAGACTTTAGAGATATTACGTATTTTGATTTCTTTACAAAAGGAAAAGGGATTCTTCACTTCATCCCATGTCCCACAAATAATATAAAGGACCAATCTTTTCTTGCACCACAAACATCAATCCATCACACATTAAAATAAATCAATGAGGAATTGAGGAGGGTGTGCATAAGCAATGGTTGATGGAGGGGGATTTTAATGAAATTGCACCAATGTTACAACAAAGAGGAGGTGCAAGGGTTAACATCAATAGATGTGATAGATTCAGGGGATGGAAAACCAACTATGATGATGCATCGTATGAATAGAGAGGAGAATAAGCCTGCTAACTGGCTTGCAAACTTTACCATCACACGGAATTTTGAGTTGAAGAAGCTGCTCAAACCTCTGGAGAGTCTTAAACCTTTTTTACTCACATATTATATAGGTGTAGTTCACCCAAGACAGATTTTGGATGCAAACAGTTAGCTATTGTAAAGTGTTAATGGACATAGACTCTATTTTATTCCAAAAAAAAAAAAAAAAACCTTCATCCAGACAAAATCACAAAAAAAATAGCGATTCATAAGAAATAACAGGAGTTGCATTTTTTTTCAACATGGAGGACTAAGATATTATAACCATAGTGCATTGTCTACTTTCTAATATCAATACTGCCATCACAAATGAATAAACATTGAAGAATCTTACAAAATCAACCACAAACCTGAATTGAATCCAATTCCACTTTGCGCAAATTGTTCTCAACACCTTTCGTATAGTCCTTCATTTTTGTACCTTTAGATAATATGTTTGCAACTACCTAGACAAGATAAGCAAAGTTATTAATTATTTCTATACATGGATTTAGTTGCAGAAGAGAAATTGGAAGCACGTTAGAAAGGCAATGGAAATTGGGAAACCTTTTAAACAATGTGTATTGTAACCACAGACCAAAAGAAATTAGCTTTGTTCATAAAACTGCAAACTTATGGACGCATAGTGTGCCAAGTAAAAATATATATGGCATACCAAGCACCATGTATTGGAAGTTCAATTTTATGAGTCCATGTCTGCGTTTGTGCTCCATTGGTTAACAGACTAAACATCAGTCTTGTTACTGCAAAAGCCCAGTTCACAATATGGTGCTCAACATCAGACCATATCCTAACTTAAATACCCATTGCTAAGAGAAAACAGACATGTTCGGTGCAATTGATCAAATCTAAATGCCTAAACAGTTGGGGGTGATCATGACAGCACTTGTAATTTCTCTGCAGTAGAGCCTTATTGAGAACAACTATAAACATCAAAGGCAAAAATGTTATTGTTACTAGAAGAAAAATGCAGAAAGAACGTTATCTCTACCCATAATCATCTAAGATAAGGGCGCCTGCTCCTTCTGATGCATTTCACAAGCATCTTAATTACCACATTTCTCAAAACACTGATAATTGAATTACTTACTTCATCATTTTTACATTCTTCCAGTTCTTGTTGTAGCCCTTCCAACGATATATCATCACTGCATCAAAAGAAGTTTAATTCAAACACCTCAGATAAAGATTTCACATAAATGAGGATGACAATTGACGTCGTCACCACAAAAAAGGACTTATCTGAAGTGTTCTATAAAGAAATGTTCAATTGTGAAAGCACCATATTAGAGTACCTGCTTATATCCTCTTCGACACTTAAGTCTCCAACAAAAGCTCCCAAGTCAAATCCATTCTTCGGTGTATCATTATTTTCACCAAAAGAAGGGCTCTGCATAGCAGTAAATTACTCACAAACAAATAAAAGAAGAAGAAGAAAACCAACAAACTAAGGCATGCTCCCGTAAGTTATTGATTATTGCCGTTTGGCCTATTAAAATTGATTATTGTCAGTGAATCAAGAATAAATGTGGAGCATTACAGAATGAAAAGTTTAAAGATGGAGCTGTTTATGGTAATTCTGATCTTTAATAGAGGAAAAAAATCAGAACAAGTAGAAAGATTAGTAGTTAGTACCACCGTGCTTTGGGCAATCTCAGCCATCTTGTTCGAGCAGTTCGATTAGCAGAACCAAAACCACCAGTTTCCGATAAATTTCTTAAGAGATGAAGCACAGAGCACTCAACGGCATCATTCAATTCAACAAATACTAATAATTGAGCAATTTCCCGCTAGCACGTAGATTTTACGAAAGAAACCCAATTGAGTTGCCCTGAGATCTGGGAGAGTTGATCAACATTTCTTCCATAATGATCCCCTATTTCTCTTTTTTTTTTTTTTTTGTTTCCCAACAATATTGCTCCCCGATTTCATTTTTGGGAAAAATTTCAATAAAACAACTTTAAAAATGCTAAAAAACACAAAAAAGTATTCTCAATATTCATAATTCCATAAAAGTGTTAGGATCAATTTGTCATTCTTAAAATTTAAAGGAAATTACACAAATACCCATATATATATTTTAAAAAAAAATTTACCCCACCCACCATGGTCACCGCTGTAGCTCTGGTGGCCTATTAGAGTTCTAGTTGCTGGGAGCTTCAGAAGGGATATTCTGGTGGAAGGAGAATATTCCATCAAGAATAAATATTTCTAAAGTAGTGAGGGTAGGATTTGAACCCCACGACTTGAATTAACCACCTAAGCTTTTCAATATATATTATGCAAGCAAATATATATAAAGACTAACTCTTTAACTTTGATTATTACTCATTCACAAGTTTTATTAAAGAATTCACAACATTTCATTAGGTTTTAACAATTTTCGTTTATCTAGTAAAAAAGCCTATACTATCAACTCATTCATAAATTTTGGTAAGAAATTCAGGAACATTAGGTTTAAGCAACTTTTGTTTATTAAGTAAGAAATTCACATTCATGTTATTGACACTATCAGCTCAACATTTTTTTAGGTTTTAACAACTTCGGTTTATCCAGTAAAAAATTCACATAATAGGATCATTTATAAGTTTTGTCAAGGAATTCATGAAATTTCATTAGGTTTTAACAATTTTCCTTTACCAAGCTAAAAAAAAAAAAAAAGTTATACTATCATATCATTCATAAGTTTCATTAAGGAATTCACGACATTTGATTAAGTTTTAATGACTTGTTAATTTTTTTATGGGAAAAC
The DNA here is from genome assembly GCA_037074495.1 of Acacia confusa. Taxonomy (NCBI): domain Eukaryota; kingdom Viridiplantae; phylum Streptophyta; class Magnoliopsida; order Fabales; family Fabaceae; genus Acacia; species Acacia confusa. The sequence continues at coordinate 3,680,397 of CM073504.1, read as the reverse complement.
AAAAAATTATTAAAACCTAATGAAATATGATGAATCACTTAATAAAATTGTGAATGATTTGATGATATGAATTTTTCACTTGGTAAAGAAAGCTGTTACAACCTAATCCTTAATAAAGTTTGTGAATGACTTAATTAATAGCATGAATTTCTTACTTTACAAATAAAAGTGGTCAAAACTTAATGAAATATCGTAACTTTCATAACAAAACTTGTCAGTTACATGATAATGTGAATTTTTAACTTCAAACATTGTTAAAACATAATGAAATGTCGAATTTCTTCACATGACTTGTGAATGACATTATAGTGTGAATTTTTTACTTGATAAACAAAAGTTGTTAAAATTTAATAAAATATCATGAATTCCTAAAACAAGCTTGTGAATGAGTTTGGGTTAAAGATCAAAAGTCATTAGTGACTCAATGGCTAGCAACCTCTTGGGCAAACCAAGTGACGGGCTTCGTCACCCCACCACTTTGAGAATATTTATTCCCATGGATTGCTCCCACTAGACAAGGACAAGCCATTGGAGCTCTATTGGGTAATTTTTTAAAAAAAACAATATGTATATAAGGGCATTAGTGTCATTTCCTCTAAATTTCAAAAAGAAAAATTGGGTACTATCATCTCTCTTATATTATAAATATTTGAAACATCATTTTTTCTTTTCCTATTTTTAAAATTATTTTGTGGGATTTTTCCTTCTTTTTTTCATTATTTCAAACAAAAGAAAGAAAGAAAATATAAAAGGGAAAATCCCTCATAAAGAACTTAAAAGACAAAAAGGAAATAATCAAATTGCCCTTACATAATTTTATATACATCTATATATAATCCCATATAGATGTTAGGCTGAATTTGTCTTTTTTTAAGATTAAAAGGAAATAATCAAATTGCCCTTACATATGTTTTTTTTTTAAATATTACCCTGTTGGTCGTTGGGGTTCTGACCATCAGTGACTACCCTTGCCAGCAATTGCCTGTTAGAGCATTGATAGGAATATTCCAGCAGAATATTCTGTTAGGAATTAATATTCTATAGGTAGTGGGGGTATTCAAAACATTTTATTAGATTTTAATAACTTTCATTTTCTTAGGAAAGAAATCACACAATCAGGTTATTGACAAGTTTTGTTAAAAAATTCATAATATTACATTATGTTTTAACAACTTTCATTTTCCAGAAAAAAATTCTAACTGTCAATTCATTTTGTGGCTTCTTGTATGGGAAAACGAAAAATTATTAAAACCTAATAAAATGTCGTGAATTCATTAATAAAACTTGTAAATAAATTGATGGTTCGATTTTTTTTCCTAGAAAATGAAAGTTGTTAAGATATAATGAAATGTCATGAATTTCTAACAAAATTTGTAAATAACTTGATAATATGAATTTTTTTCTAGGATGTAACACCCCCAAATTTATAGAGTTAAAATAACATAAAATTCTGATGGTTTAATAACTAAAAATTCAAAATCGCTAAATTCGGGAGGTGTCATCGCCGCACTTGTACTGGGACAAGTGCAAGGCTACAAACTACATTAAATAAATCTAAATCTAAATAGTTTTACGCAACACCAAAACAAAACAAAATAAGATAATAAAATGAAATGACTAAATGAAATCGAAATTAAAATTTGACGTCTTCCTCACTTCTCACTGCTAGCACCACCCTTGGCACCTGTTTTACTGAAATTCTACTCCCCCGAAAGATCATCGCAACCCAGAAACACAGATATCAGCAAACGCTGGTAATCCTAATTGGGGAAAGATAATATAAAATAAATAAATAAAAAAATTTGAAATGATTTGAAATAAAATAAAATAATCACAAATAATTACAAAATAAAATAAAAATAAAAATGACATATATATGTATAATTTTAAATAGCACAAACATATTAATCAAAGCAAATATATATATATATATATATATATATATATATATATATATATATAATCATGCGGTATTTGCATCAAACATTAATCATTATCTTTTTAAATTTATTTAGACCCGAGAAACCCAGCCAGTCTATTTAGTGGGAAGAGAACCATGGTAGACCCGGGAAACCCTGCCAGTCACAAATCATCAAAATTGGTCATATCATTATTCTTCCTAGTGTGCACACATCTTCTCAAAGTTGCTACTAGTGTCCCGGGAAACACCGCCAGACACCATTTTGGGAAGAACGAATATATCGATTCACATCAAATAACATATCAAAGGCATAAAGTCTTAAAAGTGTGTTCATCACTTTAGGAGGTACCATCTCAAAGCTATCCTCCCACTGTTAATTTATTTTAAATACACCTATCATAAAATTCCTAAATTATTTGTATTATTTAATTATCTTTTATATAGTTTTCTATTATTTAATTAAATATCATATACAAAGATATTTCGATATAAAAATCTAATCATGTCCTATTTTATTATGTGGGTGATATTATATAAAGAAAGAAAAATATCAAATAATATAGCATTAGACACACACAGCTAGCTAGCGTAAACATTAGAATTAATGTGCTTGCTTTATGAATAAATAATGGATAATATATCTAAACATTTCATTGTGATAGTACGGTAGTTAATCTAGCTAAAATCTAGGATCATAACTAATATTTAGGATTATTAATATCATTACTATCCAAAGACTCAGTAAAGTAAATTAAAATGGCTCCACCACTCCCAAAAAGATAGCTAGCCACATTCTAATAATAACATTTTAAAAAAAATCAGCACACAATAAACATGTAAAGACTAAATAACTCAATCCCTCTTATTGTGGAGAGCAGCAACCTATGGAAATCAACAACATTAACTCAGAATAAAATCACTAGATTATTTTTATGCACTATAGTGCCCAAATTGAATTTATTAATATTTTATAATTATTTAATTATGTTCTTACATTTTTTTATTATTTAATTAACTATAGGATACAATATTTTAACATAAAATATATTCATATTCTTATATTTTCAATAATCATGGCACTTCCATCACTAAATATACAAATGAGATAAATGAGATAAAGTTAAAGTTCTATGGTGAATACGTATGACACGTGAATGAAGGTCCATATATCTATTACTTTATCAAATGAAAATAGTCATAGGATGATAATAGGTTGATAAAGGTTCAGTTCTGATTCCCCGCAAAGGTTCGAAATTGTCACTTTATTTGACTATCCTAATTCAATATCACTAAAGACCTTCTGCACAAGATTTCATGCCGCAACACCAATACATATGGTCAATAGTATTGCGTAATTCTTCCGAGGCTTCAATGATTATGATTTTAAAAAAAAAGGGTGACCATATTATTTGGCCAAATTCAAATTAACATCAATTCATAGTAATTAGTAAATCTAAGACCGTAATGTGAGATAACACGAGAGAAGAAAATGAAAGAAAGAAACAAGGGAAACTCTAATTATCTATCAATATCAGGGCTTTGGCCAACTGACTAGAGATAACCAAAGAATGAGACCCAATTCAAAACACTAATCATGCCAAATAATGGAATTCTATTGTTTTAGGGATTAGGATTACCTAGTCTCCGTATTTGCTAAACTTGTAGGAGAGAAATTCTGCCGTAAAGAATTTTCAGGGAGAGAACCAAAGGCGATGGCTAGAGTTAGGCGGCTAGAACTAACTTATAATTGAAATTAGGGTTTAGCTATGGGTTTGGCTCTTTAGCTATTCACAATTAATAAATAATTAAAAACCAACAACATTTACTCTTAATATGTTATTCAAAGATGTAATAGGTGGATTAATAAATTTTTTCTTGTATATAGATAAACTCATTATATGCAAAGATTTTTCACGAAATAGAAGGATGAATCTGCATATTCTTATATTTATATAATATCTTGGTTAAACTAAAATATTTGTTATTATTATACAAGATATACACAAATTTAAATATTTTTATATCGATAAATAGTACAGTTATTTAAAAAAAATTATATCGCACATACAGATATGTTTTTATATTTATAAAATATCCTTGCGGGATAAAAAGATTTCTTACGATCATATAGGATACAAATTTGAATAATTTTATTTTGATGAATAGTATAGTTTTATTTTATTTTTTATTTTTTTTAAAAAAATTATATTGTAGATAAAGATAAGTATTTGTTTGTTTTATAAAAAAAATCATTAAACAATACAAACATTATTAAATTTTAATAAAATCAAATCTATCTAAACTAACTAAACTAATCAAACCAATCTAAACTAATAAAATTAGACTAATACTATATTTTTATTTATTTATTATTATTATTAACAATAATAATAATCCGGGGTATTACATAGGAAAACAAAAGTTATTATAATATATGAAATGCCGTGAAATTCTTTATAAAACTAATGAATGACCAAATGATGTGATTTTTTTAGATGGTAAACGAAAGTTGTTAAAACCTAATGATATATGGTGAATTTCTTAATAAAACTTGTAAATGACTTGATAGTGTGAATTATTTCTTGAAAACAAAAGTTGTAAAAACCTAATGAAATATCGTGAATTTCTTAATAAAACTTGTGAATAACCTAATAGTATGAGTTTTTTATTTGGTAAGTGAAAGTTGTCCACCCCGAACACTTTGAGAATATTAATTCCCAATGGAATATTCTGCTGTAATATTCCCACTAGAGCTGTGGCATTCCGCCGTCCGCTAAAGCTCCGACTGCCGACAGGGGTGGTTGTCGGCCCCCGAAGCTCCAACATTGGTGGCTGGTGGAGGTAATATTTTTTTTTTAAAAAAAAGTAAATGTAAGGGCAATATTGTCATTTTCTTTTAATTTTAAAAAATGAATTGAGTCTTATATCTCTTTGTGAGATTATGAATATTTAAAACAACTTTTTGTTTTTTAGGGTTTTTAAAATTGTTTATAAGGATTTTGTCAATAGAAAACGAAGAAAAGTGAAAATGAAAAATGATGATTATACTTACAGGACCCTATGACTTGAGTTAAGTTTTTTTTTTTAGAAAATTACATTTAAGTCCCAAACTTAAAAAAATACAACCGAAAGGTCCAATCTTTAATTTACAGGGAAGTCCCATAAAACATTTGTGTAATAGAATCAAATTATAAAATGACAAAAATACCCTTAAAAATAGAAAGAATACAACAGACAAAATCAAACCCAATATTCTCCCAATTCTTTTACTACTCACGGCACACCTTGAACGCCTCCAGACCTCTCTCCTCCCCCACCACGGAAAAGTCCCTTGGAGGTAATTATATTTATCACATCCCTTCTTTCTCCAAATCTTCAAATGTAATCCTACTTAGTTAATTTAGCAACCAAGATGGGGATAGATGGGAACGAGTTTCCCAACTCGTCCAAAGAATGGGAAAGGGGAGCTCGTCTCTTTTTTTAGGAAGATATGGTCATCAAATCCCATTTAACAGTCCAAATCTCTTTTTTTTCCATAAAATTTTTTTCCAACAATCTTAGTTAATATCTTAAAATATATTTTTAGTATCAATAATTATTACTCTAAAATATTACTAAATTTTTTTTTAAGATTGTGAAATATTTTTCAGCATCAATCAGTAAAAAAATTTTCAAGGTATTGAATGTGATTAAAAAGATACTTCAAGGTATTGAAAAGTACTTCATAATCTTGAAAATAATTTGAGATTTAAAAAAATTATTTCAAAATACTGACAGATACTTTATGATACTAACTAGGACTATTAAAAAAATTTGTATGAAAAAAAAAAAGGAAAAGATCTAGACCATCAGATGATGAGATTTGATAGTCAGATCTTCCCAAAAAGACAATGAGCTTAGGGACAAGTAAGAAAGATGGCTTTAAAGGAGTATCTATATCCATATTCATATTTCTGGATCATTTAAGATTAATTAAAGTGCTTTTCATTCAAGTTTCAGGAGGTGAATCCTCAAACATCAGTTCCCCTTCATCAGAAGACGACAGTGGCACCCCGCAGAAGAAATCAGTGCTCTTCATAGTGAAGGAGACGGCCAAGAAATTATGCCACAGACTCAGCAAGAAATAGCACAACGACGGCAATCTCCATCGGGTTTTATTTTGTTCTAATGGATCACATTTCTAACAAAATTACAATGGGCTGATCCGTTTGAGTCTTTTGCTGGGAAGCTCCAAACAGCCTCTAAATTTTATTTATATTTCTTTTTGTCTGAGAATCAAGGGAAAATAACAAAAATAAAAAAACTTTAAAATTATAAAATCCCAAATCAAGTTTATTATAAAGAGTTGATAAAAAAAAATGATATAACTTGGTAAGTAATTCACAACTTATTTTTTCGGAATTATCTTATTTAAAATTTGATAATTTCAAAAAAAAAATTATGTTATCTGCCCTCGAATAAATTTTATTTATATTTGAACATCATAAATCTACTTGAGATAATTCTCTTAACATAATTTCTTTGGTCTACGAGATTTAAAAAAGTTGACATTTTTTTCTTTCAGACTATCTGATCAATTTTCGTAATTTAATTTATATTAAATGTAAGTAATAAATAATAAATTGACGTTAAGTTATCTTTTCTATCAGTATGTAATATCAAGATACATTCATTGAATTTTCGCACACATATATTATAAATTTGTTTTATGAGATAGTATAAAATGAAAAATAATACGGAGGTGGGGATTGAGAAAAGAGAAGTAGAATTTTTTTTTTAATATTTCTCAAAGAAGAAGAAATATCCTATTTATAAGTTTATAACTTTATAAATCAATATTGGTACTGTTTCTGTTAAATATGAAAAAGTGGATGATGATGGGCGGAAATGGTTTATGAATGTGAGCAGGAAGATAAATAAGTTTTGGAGCTCATAATTTATTTATTTTTTATGTGGTCATGAATTTTCTTTATAAGGTTTAAAGTATAAAGAATTTTTGTCTCTCTCAACAAATATACTTCACATGATGCAAACTTATATTCTTTTTTTTTTTTAAATGAAGTCACTTATCATATCAACCGATAACTTATTAGTAGAACTGATAATTCTTAAAAATATACGGAAGCGGCTTGGGTCCGATGTATCGAACCCTCCGCTGCAAAAATGTCACTGATTTTTTTTATTTCTTTTTTGTAAGATCACAATTTGTATTGAAATTGTGCATCAGACCCAAACCGCTTCCGAAGGGACAACTTGACATACAGACATCTAGAATTTAGTGCTTGAAGTCAAATTTGCTTTGTTTAGATCCTTTCCTTATTCTTTGTGCATAGTACTATTCTTCTGGAAAAATATAGCAATCAACTTAAATCTCAGGTATGAATGATCAAGGATAATATATTTAAATTAAACAATAATTTTATCTGCATCTCGCATTAATCACTCAGGACAAACAAGTTTTTGTTGTGGTTGTTGAATTTTTCACGTGCTTCTGAAAAAACTGGAACCGAAACACATCATAAACTGATAAAAGAATGTAAATTTATTACTGGCATTGGATTGAGGTTCAAAATGATTTAAAATCCACTTTTATTATTTATAAACTGGTATTTCTTAGTTTAAGTTAAAGGGCACTGTTTCTTAGAGTTGGGAATGAATGAGAATAAAGTAGCTTGGACACCACGAAGGTTGGCCGTGGCGTACATTCCATGTCAAGCATGTTACATGTTTGTTATGTGTCTATCTCTCTATATTTTTTTATTTTTTATTTTTTATATTTTATTTATATTTAAATTATATGTTACATTCTGAAATATTTTTTTACACAGTATCTCAAATTAATTATTTTCCATAATACTGGTGTTATAGATAAATATTACTGAATGTAGGATCGAAAACTAATTAATTTGAGATACTGGGTGAAAAAAATAATCAGAAAGCATTATATTATTTAAATATAAATAAAGTGTTTTAGTTTTTTCATGTTGCATGAGAAAACTAAATTTCCTATACGCACATAAAATGGTAGGACCACACACACACGTGTGTGTGGTCTCACCATTTCATGTACTGTGACATGAGATAATATTTCTTATATAACATAAGAAACATTAATCTCATAAATAAATACAATATATAAAAAAATAAAATTAAAAAAAAATGAGGGATGGACACTTAAGAATCATGTAACATGATTGGCATGAAATGTGCACTCGGTTGGACGCTGAAGAAGGACGACGACTTTAGGCACATAAATTGGTTAAGTGTTGAATCCGCAAAAGCTGGAAAATTAAGGCCCACTTGAATTCGATCCCTCCGATAATATACCAGAAAACAAACATTTTAGCAGCGATTCTCTGAGTCTGAAACGTAGGGATGGGCAGAATTGCAGTCACGAAGAAGATGAGGTTACATTTCGATGAACAGTGGCTACAGTTTGGGCAAAATGCAGTGATTAGCGGGAGGGAATTAATTGAGGGGTAGTAAAGTAAAATTATTTAATTTGTAAATTCCATTTTAGGATATTTGACCTGATTTAAAATTGTTAAATTCAATTATCTAATTTTAAATTTGAGTAATTCAATTTTCTTTTAAAAGGATTTTTTCTTAAATTTATTCATGAAGTAATTTTATAAAATTACATATTTAAACTATTTAATTTTTGAATTAAAAATAGGGATAAGATGAGAAAAATAAAGAGGACAAGGGAATGACGAGATCTATGGTTTGATTTTTTGTTTTTTCAGTTTTTGCCCAAGTTAAAAATCTTTGGCAATTTATAGGAGCGTTATTTCTAAATTAATTGAGCAAGCAACATGGGGCCTTTTGTGGTAAGGACTTTGTGATCTTACGCTACGCTGGCCCATTGACTTATGTATTAGACTATTTATACTTTTTTTACTCGACAATATTGAAGGCAATCATGTTCAAGATATATAAAGTCTCATAAAATTGTCGACACATATTAGTTTAGTTGGTAAAAGAGTTGACTTACAACTATAAAATTGTGAGTACAAGCTTTATAAACGCTTTTTGAACTGACCTCCATGACCTAACTCACATAAATTTTTATATATTGAAAAAAAGTCTCATAAAATTTGAGGAATCAGATGCCTACCTATTGACCTTGTTTGGTTCAATGGATGGGAGGCCAGAGGAGGTTAAATGAGGTGAGATGGGGGTAGCTTATTATGAGCTTTGTTTGGTTGGATGAGAGGGAAGGGAATGAGACTTTTCTTGTTTGGTTAAGGAGGGGAAAGGGGTGAGTTAATTAAATGTTGACAAATATGTCCTGATACTTTATTTAAATATCGAAGTTATTATTTCATAATTTATAAATCGTAAAAAACTTGTTACTTCACTTATAGATGATAAAAAAAACCTTATATATGTTTGAAATGATGATTTTATTAATTTTAATATGTTTTTAAATTTAAATCTAAATCTAAATCCAAATCAAATTATGATACTAAGATAACAAAGATAATTATAGCATAATCTAGATATCATATTTTATTGATTTACTTGTGATCACGTAAAAAAACATACAAACTTATATAAGATTATTCAAGGTATGTATTTGTGATTATGTCATAACATTAAAACATATTTAATTAGAAAATATATCAATAAATTTATCTAAAGTGATGTATCATGCAAATGAAATATATAAATAGACACCTGCAACTTGAAAGAAGTTTTGGATGACTAGAAGAGCAACTTGCGGCAGCAACAGTTAGCGTTCACAAAAAGGGAAGGGGAGAGGGGAAGCAAACGCTGACACAATAGAGAAAAATGAATGATTTGAATGTAGAGATCAGATGAGTTTAATAATATTTAAAATTTAAAGCCCAGTTGCTTCATCCATGCTTGCAGTGATAATCATGATTGCATTATAAAGATAATAGTGTTTGGTTGCTTTTTAGCAAGATAATAGGATTTAACATGATAATTATCAAAAAATTGGTAATCCTCATCTATACCTCTTTCCACTATAAATACTCATTATCACTCCATTGCATGATTGAAAAAGTCCAATTTATTTTTTAGTCTCGTTTATCTTTATTTCACTTATCTCATTTCACCCATCACGCCACCCCACAATTACCACCACCACTAACTCCTCCTCCACCCCACCGCCACCTCCTCTTTCACCATCGTTGCCATCGCCACTTGCCATAGCCACCATCATCTCTTCCTTTACCATCGCCACCGCCACCCTTTCGACCGCTATCTCCTCCATTGTTGTTGCCACTGCTATTACCTCCTTCTCCGTCATTATCGATATCACTACCAGCCATTGCCATCACTACCTTTTCCTCCTCCACCCTCGCCACCACCATGACAGCTATTACCCCTACCTCATCCTCCATCGTTGTTGTCACCACCAACCATACCCCTTCTACCCCCGCGGCCACATCACTATTACTGTTGCGCCCACCACTACAACCATCACCATTAGACAATCCTTGATGAGGTAGGATGACGGTTATGATGGGGCAATGTGATGACTATTAGCTATTTTCTTATAAAGATTATATTAAGGATAAAATAAGTTATGTGTGATATTTTAATCTTAAAAAATTATTAAGAAAATAACTTATTGCGCCTTGTTTAAAAATAAAACCAAACACTAACTTCGCAATTAACATTGCATTGCATTACGATTACATTACTCTACATGGTGCAATGGGATACCAAATAGCTCCTTAGTAAGATGTGATTTGATTATATAGATTTTCTAATTTATTTGACTTATCCGAGTAAAAGCATATGGTTTTTATAATCATCTGGATAAACTTGGGGTAATGAAAAATCAGCATGAGTATTTTAGTTAGGATATGACATAATATTTCCCTCCCATTTTTTTACAAACAAACACGCTCACCCACACCCCACCCCTCCCCTTCCCCCTAAAAACCTTGAACCAAATAATACCAATAATTAGCTTAAAAAAATATGCATATATATGAGAATTACCTCAAGTATTAAAACTAGATAACTAACTTGTAATATTAAAATTATAAAATTATGAGATATAGGGATTAATGATTTATATTTAAAATTAAAGTAAATTTTTTACCTAACTCTTGTATTTAGGATAGAGGGGAGAAGTATTTTTTGGAACAAAAAATGGTTTATCACCTTGTAGATGCCCCTGATGATGGAAAATATTTTGTAGGCGTATGATTGGTAATCTCTTCACACACGCATATTATCTAATTGTCAAGCTCGATGAGCTAGAATTGAGATTATTAATTGGATCAATGAGGTAATCACCTTTATATTGTAAGAAATCATTTTGTGCCTTTATGAGACTCTGACTTCTTAAATCATTAGTTTTTTTTTTTTTTAAAAAAAAGAATATATTTGTCAAATGGAATCAAAGACCAAATAATCGTAATTAACCTCCACTAATCATTGCTTTGTTTTTTTTTTTTTTTGAAAAAGGGAGAGTTGAGTTGCTATCATTTTGACTGTTATAAAGGTGATCATCTTGTTTAAAAAATAAAACTACGATCTGTTTTTGTTTTTGTTTATTTAAAAATGTGTGATAAGAGTTGTCAAAAAGAAAAACACTGGAAAAAAAACCACAATTGTAATAATTAACTAATTTATGTGACTTGATAGAGTAAAATAAATTAGTTCATTATAATAAATGCATTTTGGCCTTCTTGAAACACCCATATATAACCTTATATTAGTTTGTACATAAGTACATTAAGTAAATTAGTTTGAAAAAAATACTTAAATGAGAGATAAAATATATTGAATTATTATATTTAGGACTGAATCTAATAAAAAACTAATTATTATATTAGAGATAGCTAGGAGTACAAATTTAAGTTGTAGTAATTTATGTGGTAGTGAATGATAAGGGCCCTTTGGTTTGATCTTGTTGCACCTTACTGTGCAACGCAATGTGGTGTAACGGTAATTACAAGGCTAGCGTTTAATTTGATTTTTAAGCAAGGTGCATTGACTTAATTTTTTAAATAATCATTTAAAATCAATATATCACATAAAGTTTATTTTACCCTTAATATGTTTTTTGTAGTAAAAATAGTTTAGAGCCAGGACTGCTTGATGGTGATGTTTGTAGTAGTGGAGATGATAGTAATTAATGATAGTGTGGTGATGACAACGATATGTGGTGACAATAACAACAATGGAGGAGGAAATAGTGGTGGTGGTGACAATTGTCATGGCGGCAACACCAATAGTGGAGGTGGTGAGGGAGATAATGATATAGTGGTGTTTGTGGTATAGAGTGGTGAGTGAAATAAAGATAAATAGGTCTGAAGGGTAAATTAAATTAGACTTTTTAAACCATATAATGGATTAGTAATAAGTATTTATATAGGGAGATATGATCATTATCATTGTAAACGTTATTACCATACTAAAAAGTAACCAAACACTTTTCTATAAACAACACAATCTTAATTATCATTATAGGCATGTAATGTAGTTAAATGAAATGAACTCCTTTGAAATGAATTAGGCCAAGAAATGGGAAGGAAATTGACACATTCTGATTATCTTATCTAAATAGACGATCTCTGTTTTTTTGTTTATTTTTTATTAATAATAAATAAATGGGATAATATTATCGACATCAAGTCTTGCAAATAATAGTGCAACCATGTTACGGTGGATGCCACATCGTGCGCTGAGATGCGAGTTATTATGTCTCCGCGTGGGCCGCCACTAACTCCTCACTCCCTGCTTCCCTCCTTTTTGTTTTTGTTTTTTTTTGTTTTAAATTGTTATGAATATATTGATTATGTGGATGTCCATTGACTTCCGGGCTCCAAATATTATAAGATGACATGGGACCCACGCATAGTACCATTGCATAGTAGTTTACTATTTGGTGGGACCCACGCACAAAATTATACATCTCACGGGGATGCATTCCCGTGAGTGTACAGTTATGTAATTAGGGGAATATTACATCAAATGACCCAAAGTGGAAATTACACTAAAGGCCCATTTTCCTTCTATAAATAGAGGTCTTCTGTAAACATTCAAATTACACTGAAATGAGAACTTCTCTCTACTCTCTCTCTCTCTAAAATCTCTTGTTCTTGTATTTACTTTTCATCAGTTTTATATTACGTTATCAGCACGAAGACTCTACCAAGGTAAGATTTTATTACCATCTCCTTTACTATTTGTCTATTTTTTCTATCTGGGATAATCTTAACCATGATATGGAATTAAAGTTCTACTTTTACCGATTATTTTGAACATCGGGTTCCATGGTTAAGATTTGAGATTATTTACTATTTACTATTCACAGTAAATAGTAATTTTTACTATTCATGTTAATTTTACCTTTTTCAGTAATTTTATATTTCTATTCATTTTGACTCCTTTATGGAAGTCTAGATTTAATATTTCAGTAATTTTATTTTATTCACTATTCATTGTGAATAGTAACTTTACTATTCACGGTAAATTTATATTTTACTATTTACAGTAATTTATTTATATTTATATATTCTTCCCACTCCATATTTATTAATTCATGGTGGCAACATTAAGCTCCATTTGTAATTTAATTTTACTGTTTTATTTATTTAATTCATGGTGGCGATACTAAGCTCCATTTGTTTAATTTAAATTCTTTACTTACTGCTTTATTTATTTCATGGTGGCGATATTAAGCTCCATACTGACTTTATTAATATTTACATTATGCCACTAACATTTAAATTTATGTTACTAACATTTATTTATGCATTTATTTACCTTTTATGGTGGCAACACTAATATTAGTGGGCTCCATTTATTTATGCATTTATTTACCTTTTATGGTGGTGGCACTAATAGGGCTCCATTTGTTTATCTTAATTCTTTACTGTTGTCTATATATTATATAATATATGCATCATCTTTCTTACCTTCGGATGAGATAGGTCTCGCTGTGAGTTTACTCCCATTCCTATCTCATCTTATTTTTATTTTCTTAGCATGTTTATTTACCGTTCTTTAAATTATGTTTTAATTTATAATAAGATTTTATAATATGATTCTAATTATTTTTATTATTTTTAGTTTGAATCATGTCTTCCAACCTTTCAAATCTTGAATTTAATGCTCTTGACATCACCGGGAAGAATTATCTATCATGGGTTTTAGATGCTGAAATCCATCTTCAAGCAAAGGACTTTGGAAAGGCTATATTGCTAGGAAATGATGCGTCCCCTCAAGTAAAGGCTAAAGTTATGATTTTTCTTCGACACCACATTCATGAAAGTTTGAAAACTGAATATTTAACGGTGAAAGATCCATTTGAATTGTGGACTAGTTTGAAAGATAGGTATGATCATCAGAAAACGGTGATTTTGCCTAGAGCTCGTTATGAATGGATTCATCTTAGGTTACAAGATTTTAAAACTGTAAGTGAGTATAACTCAGCTGTTTTCAAAATAAGTTCTCAGTTAAAATTATGTGGTGAAAAAATAACTGATGAGGACTTATTAGAGAAAACTTTTTCTACCTTTCATGCTTCGAATTTGCTTTTACAACAGCAATATCGTGAGAAAGGTTTTAAAAAATATTCTGAGTTAATCTCATGTTTACTAGTAGCCGAGCAAAATAACGAGTTATTATTGAAAAATCATGAAAATCGTCCCACTGGATCTTCTCCATTTCCTGAAGCGAATGTGAGTGTACGGAATGATCATGGTCGTGGCCATGGTCGGGGTCGTGGTCGTGGTCGTGGCCGTGGTCGTGGACGAGGACGTGGAAATCGTGGAGGTAGAAATAATCATGGTCCTTATCATGGTGGAAGAGGTTATTATAGTCCTTATACCCACCAGAAAAAGATGAACAATGAAGGACAAAAGAATGCTAAAGAAGGTCCTTCAAAAGTTGTTGAACATAAATGTTATCGGTGTGGTATGAAGGGACACTGGGTACGTAATTGTCGTACACCAGAACATTTAGTGAAACTTTACCAAGCCTTTATAAAAAAGAGTGTTAATTATGTGGAATGTGATGATAAGGCTCATAAAGATAATGATGTCAATGAGCCAAATGATGATGTAATGTCTCACTTGGAGATGGAAGATTTTTATGATTAAATAAGTTTTGCAAAAATTGTAATAATTATTTTGTTTCGTTTTGACTTGTTGCCAATTATGTATAATAAATATGTTTTTAATGCATCTTCTATATTAAATATGTTTTAATGCATTTCTTTTCTTTTAATGAAGCTCATGGACATTTCAAATATTGCACACAAGAATGAAGATATATGTCTCATTGATAGTGCAACGACACATACAATTCTTAAAGATAAGAAATATTTTTTACATCTAACAAATTGTAGTACAAGCATCAATACCATAGTGGGTAATACAAGATTGATTGAAGGCTCTGGAAGAGCAATAATAATATTATCCAATGGTACGAAATTTGTTATTAATGATGCTTTGTATTCCTCTAAGTCTCATAGAAATTTGTTGAGTTTTAAAGATATCCGTCAAAATGGATATCATATTGAGACTATAAATGAGGAGAATAAAGAATATCTACAAATTGTTACTGTTAGATATGGTGAAAAATATGTTCTGGAGAAATTACCTATGTTATCTTCTGGTTTGTACTATTCAAGTATTAGTACAATTGAAATAAATGTTATGGAAAACCAGAAGCATGTTGATAAAGACATATTTATTGTTTGGCATGACCGGTTAGGCCATCCCGGGTCAATTATGATGCGACGTATAATAGAGAATTCATGTGGACATAACTTGAAACAGAAACAAATACCAAAATCCCATGATTTCTCATGTGATGCATGTTCCAAGGAAAAATTAATTATTCGGCCATCACCAACCAAAGTAGAAAGTGAGTCTCTCACATTTCTAGAACGGATACAGGGAGATATTTGTGGGCCAATACACCCACCATGCGGACTATTTAGGTATTATATGGTTTTAATTGATGCATCAACTAAATGGTCGCATGTGTGCTTATTATCTTCTCGAAACCTGGCGTTTGCGAGATTACTTGCTCAATTGACAAGATTAAGAGCACATTACCCGGATTATCCTATCAAGAAAATACGTCTTGATAATGCTGGTGAATTTACTTCACAAACTTTTAATGAATATTGTATGTCCCTTGGAATTGATGTTGAACATCCTGTAGCACATGTTCATACGCAAAATGGACTTGCAGAATCATTGGTAAAACGATTGCAACTTATTGCAAGACCTTTACTTTTGAAATCTAATTTGCCAATTTCTGCTTGGGGCCATGCCATTTTGCATGCAGCAATGTTAATTCGCATCAGGCCAACTAGTTATTTAAAAGTTTCCCCCTTACAAATGGTTTTTGGTGAAGAACCTAATATTTCTCATATACGGACTTTTGGATGTGCAGTATATGTGCCTATAGCACCTCCACAACGTACTAAAATGGGTCCTCAAAGAAGAATAGGAATTTATGTTGGGTATAAATCTCCTTCAATTATAAAATATTTAGAACCATCTACAGGAGATTTATTTACTGCACGATTTGAAGATTGTCATTTTAATGAATCAGTTTACCCAACATTAGGGGGAGAAAATAAGCAGTTGAATAAAGAGATTAGCTGGAATGAATTATCATTGGCTCATTTTGATCCTCGTACAAAACAATGTGAACTAGAAGTTCAAAAGATAATTCATTTACAGAATTCAGCTAATCGAATGCCAGAAGCATTCACTGACCTAAAGAAAGTGACAAAGTCACATATTCCAGCTGCTAATGCTCCTATTCGAATTGATGTCCCTGTAGGACAACCGATTACAAATGAATCAAAAGCACGCCTTAAGCGTGGTAGGCCTATCGGTTCCAAAGATAAAAATCCTCGAAAAAGAAAAGGAGCTAAGATTATAGATGGCCAAGTCGAGGATAATCAAGAAAAAAGCGTAGCTCTGGATGAGCCACTTCATGAAGAGAAATTATCTCCAGAGGAGAATATTGAGGCCCCAGAAGAGATCCAGGTATCTGAAATGTATGAAAATAATGAGATCTCAATAAATTATGTCACAAATAATATCAAATGGAACCGTAATGAAGTCAACATTGATGACATTTTTGCTAATCATATGGCATATGATGTGATGAATGAAGAAGAGGATCATGAGCCAAAATCCATGAGAGAGTGCCAACAACGAAAAGATTGGCTCCTATGGAAAGATGCCATTAATGCAGAATTAAAATCATTGGCAAAACGAAAAGTATTTGGACCTATAGTCCATACACCTAAAGATGTAAAGCCAGTTGGATATAAATGGGTTTTTGTACGGAAAAGAAATGAAAAGGGTGAAATTACAAGGTATAAAGCACGCCTTGTAGCCCAAGGCTTTACACAAAGACCTGGTATAGATTTTGAAGAAACATATTCACCAGTAGTGGATGCAACTACTTTTCGTTATTTAATTAGCCTAGCAGCAAATGAAAGGCTTGATTTGCATCTAATGGATGTTGTGACTGCCTATTTATATAGTTCACTTGATAGTGATATCTATATGAAAGTTCCTGAAGGACTCAAGATGCCTGAAGCATTTAATTCAAATTCACGAGAACAATACTCGATCAAATTAAATAAGTCCCTGTATGGCTTGAAACAATCAGGGCGCATGTGGTATAATTGCCTTAAAGAATATTTGTTGAAAGAAGGGTATAAAAATGACCCGATATGCCCATGCAGTTTTATAAAAAGATCGAGAAATGAATTTGCTATAATTGTTGTTTATGTTGATGATATCAACATTATTGGAACTCCTGAAGAGATTACAAAAGCAATTCATTGTTTGAAGAAAGAATTTGAAATGAAAGATTTAGGTAGGACAAAATTTTGTCTTGGATTACAAATTGAGTACCTGAAGGACGGGATCTTTGTACATCAAGAAACTTATACAAAGAAGGTCTTGAAACGATTTTATATGGATAAGTCACATCCATTCTGTACTCCAATGGTTGTAAGATCTTTGATAAAAGAAAAAGATCCATTCCAACCCCAAGTAATTAACAAAAAAGGTGTAGAACAATTACTTGGTCCAGAAGTACCATATCTTAATGCTATTGGGGCACTAATGTATCTTGCTAATCACACAAGACCTGATATAACATTTGCTGTTAATTTATTAGCAAGATATAGTTCTGCACCAACACAAAGGCATTGGAATGGTGTAAAGCGTATTTTTCGTTACCTCAGAAGTACTATGGATATGGGGTTATATTATTCAAATGTATCTAAATATGAACTGATTGGTTATTCAGATGCTGGATTTATGTCTGATCCACATGATGGAAAATCACAAACAGGTTATGTATTTATATGTGGAGGTACAACAATTTCATGGCGATCTATGAAACAAACTATATCAGCCACTTCATCTAATAATGCAGAAATCCTAGCAATGCATGAAACAAGTCGAGAATGTGTGTGGTTGAGGTCAGTAATTCATCATATACGAACTACTTGTCATTTATCTTCTGGTAAAATGGTTCCAACAGTTCTATATGAGGATAATACTGCATGTATTGCCCAACTTAAAGAAGGATACATCAAGGGCGATAGAACGAAGCATATTTCACCAAAATTTTTCTTTACTCGTGATCTTCAACAGAATGGTGAAATAGATATCCAGCAAATCAGTTCAAGTGAAAATTTGGCAGATTTATTTACCAAGTCACTTCCAGAAGCAATCTTTGAGAAGCTTGTCTATGGTATTGGTCTTCGAAGACTTAAAGATCTCAACTGATGTTATCAGAGGGAGTAATACTGATGTTGTCAACAGAGGGAGTTGATACACATTGTACTCTTTTTCCCTTATCTAGGTTTTGTCCCACTGGGTTTTTCCTAGAAAGGTTTTTAATGAGGCAGCACTGGATAGTGTATCAATGAGTGATGTACTCTTTTCTTTGGCTAGGTTTTTATCCCACTGGGTTTTTCCTAGTTAAAGTTTTTAATGAGGCACATTCATAAATGGACATCCAAGGGGGAGTGTTATGAATATACTGATTATGTGGATGTCCATTGACTCCCGGGCTCCAAATATTATAAGATGACATGGGACCCACGCATAGTACCATTGCATAGTAGTTTACTATTTGGTGGGACCCACGCACAAAATTATACAACTCACGGGAATGCATTCCCGTGAGTGTACAGTTATGTAATTAGGGGAATATTACATCAAATGACCCAAAGTGGAAATTACACTAAAGACCCATTTTCCTTCTATAAATAGAGGCCTTCTGTAAACATTCAAATTACACTGAAATGAGAACTTCTCTCTACTCTCTCTCTCTCTAAAATCTCTTGTTCTTGTATTTACTTTTCATCAGTTTTATATTATAAATATAATTTTCTTTTCTTTTCTTTTTCCATACAATACAAGTTTTTTTTAATAAAAATATAAAATGATATTAAAGCATCCAAAGTTTACAGTTTAGAAAATGTTAAAATGCTGAAATGAAACCTAGAGAGATTATAAAAAACAAAC
This sequence comes from Acacia confusa, assembly GCA_037074495.1. NCBI lineage: Eukaryota > Viridiplantae > Streptophyta > Magnoliopsida > Fabales > Fabaceae > Acacia > Acacia confusa. The sequence continues at coordinate 3,660,960 of CM073504.1, read as the reverse complement.
TTAGGAATGGATTCACATGCAAAGCCCTTGTGTGCGATCCTTCTATTAGAGGGATGAACATATTTTTTTTATATTTTTTTATATATTATAATTATTTATATTTAAATTATATATTGTTTTTTGAAATATTTTTTTTTCATATAGTATTTTAAATTAATTAGTTTTAGTCCTGCATTAATAATATTCATAATATTTATCTGTAACACCAGTATCATAAAAACTAATTAATTTGAAATACTGAGTGAAAAAAAAAATATTTCAGAAAGCAGTATATAACACACACATACTCATCCCTCTAATAGAGGGATGAGCACATAAGGACTTGATATGTAATGTGAACTCCTTGGAAATGACCCTAATATTAACGACAGAAAAATTAAAGAGTAAAGTTAGTATTTCCTGCCACGTGATGCTGATGTTTGATAAGGATGTGAAGGAGGCTTGAGAAAACACTTATCTACATATTCTTTCTACACGGTCAGATTGATTTTTGTATCAGCCAACTGCAATAAATTATAATTAGCAAGAGGATTTTTATTAAACTACATGAATAATTGACATTCAGAATAATAAATAACGGAAAATACATTGGTGAAGTTGTTTATATTCATTTTGTTATGTTCTTCAATCATATTTGACCATATGTTTTATTTTTGAATTATTATCATTTAACTATAAATCCATATAAAAAAAGACAGATAATTATATGTAATTGGAAAACTTGATACAATAAATATAAGAAAATTGAGGTAAGCATACTATATAAATAAAATAGGGACAGTTCAAATATGCGTTTTTTATTGTGGCGCAATGGCTGTAGGGAATATGAATATTGAATAATGTTGCAAAGCTAAGGACAAACTAAAGTTTTTAATTTGTATAAATACCTTTTGTGGTTGATTATTTCTTATTCCAATGCTCATCTATTTTTCTTAACTTTTATGTAAAATAAACATTTCTTCAAATGGGTGGATATTTTTTTCTGTCATACAAGAAATTTTTATATTTCTCTTAACTTTTTTTTTTTATATTTTTTTTATCAAGGATTTTTCCCTTTAAGGAATTGGAGAGCAAAATATTTTGGCCTCTCATAACAAGTGTAACTTGTGTTATCCTTATAGGGTGAAATCTCTTACCATATAAACTAACAACTTGTTCATAACTTAACCTTTTTTATTACTAAACCTTTTTTATCATGATATTTTATGTAAATTCTTTTTACATATTTTTTAAAACTCATGTGATTTATTTTTTGTTACAAGTATATCTTAATTTTTTAAACCAAGGGAAATATTGAATTTTAAGTTTTGCCCATAAATCTGAGGACAAATTCAATTAAATATCTAAAATTTCACATTCTTACTAAAAATGTGCTGTTATTCAAATAACTAGGGTGTAGTAAAAAGCTAATAAAATCTAGTAAATAAAAATGATTTGAAATTTTAATATTTTTGTATTTTTTTTAAAGTTTTCTTGATCTAAACTTCATTCAATTCTAGGGTTAAGGTACAATCAGCACTCAAAAATATTTTTTCAGGTTCACCTAGTGCCCTAAAGTAATTCGTGGTATAACTACCTTGACGAATTTTTTTTTAAAGTGCATCCATCGCCTTATTGTTATTTGTGGTGCACCCAACACTCTAAAGTAGTTTTTTCAAGTGTATCCACCGCACTGAAATATTTTTTAATGCAATTTTGCAATTAACGATAGAGATAGCTTCGTCTATTAGATACACTTAAAAAATATTTCAGGGTATTAGATGCATACAAAAAATAGTTTATTGTACTTAATGCATTTGAAAAAATATTTTAAGGTATTACATATATAACAAAATACTTAAAAGGCTTGTTTGGTATGAGGGATTTGGATGGGAAAGGAAGGGAGGGGAATTTTTTGAGTTGGATTTAGAAAAATCAGAGAAGTGAGGTTAAAAAATTTTAATTAATTTTTCTTACTCTTTTATCCTATATATCCTCCTTATTAAAATTTTAGGGTTAATGTGCAAATTTAACAACAAAGTTTTAGTCAAGGTAGGGATGAAAATAAGTCAAATTCGTAATAAGGGCCTCCGTTCTAGTCTAACCTATTTAATTAGGCCTATTTAGACAAACATGTCAAACTTATTTTCATAAAACCTAGACTATAAGCTCGTAAGTCTGGCCTATTTAACTTTTCTTAATTTATATTATTATATAAATGTATATAATTTCATCGAACTAATTTTATAAATCAACCAACTTAACCTTAATTTTAAGTTTCATATCATATTATCATGACACTCAACCATTACTTTTGTATCAATCATTCACCCCTCCCTTTTCCATGATTTACGTCATCAACTAAAAGCATAATAATTATTATAAGTTTATTTTAGTGCTAATGAAATATTATAATTTTAGTAGGAAGGGTTTGAATTTATATGGGAAATGTAAAGAAAGTAAAATATAGTTTTACACGAGTTACTTGTTATGCTTAATCAATTTTAAAAAATATATCTCATTAGTCAACAACAATTAGTTTTTCTTATTCATATTTTCTTAGATAATTGTCATTAGACATTATTTTCTTTCCTAAGCCATAATATTAGGACAAGAATGAATGTTATGCTTTTAAGACATAATGTATGAAAGGTTATATATGAATTTGGAGGGATATGCTTTAAAGTTTATTTAAAGACCTACATATTAAGTAACCCTTTAAATAGGTTTCAAGCTTTGTCAAGCCTTTTAAATATCTAGACTCAAGCTTAAAAAAAGGCTACATATAACATACAGACTCAGGTTTTGAATATTTGTTCTAGGCTAAAGCCTATTTAAATAAAACATAGTCTAGCTTAACTTATTTTCATCCCTAAGTCAAGGGGTGTCTGGCACAATTTTGTTTACCTATGTGCAAAAATATACATAAAGTTTATTAGAGGAGCAAAAACAATAACTCTGTTGGCTCTCTTAAATTAAGTTGAGTTTCTCTCATAATATTTTTCCCATAATCTCTCCCAATCTTTAAATTATGTTTGTCCAATCAATTTGAAATGTCACAATACTACTTTAACTTTTCTCTTATCTTCTTAATTAACAGTTTAGACGAGTTGATTAGGGATAATGAGGGGAAAAAACTTGCCATCATCTCTTTCGTCTTACATTGCACTCCCCCCTGATAGGACCCTGTCAATTTGAAACGACACAATACTACTTTAACTTTTCTCTTATCTTCTTAATCAACGGATCAGATAAGTTGATTAGGTATAATGAGGGAAAAAAACCTATGATCATCTCTTTTGTCGGTGGGACCCAATCTGTGAAAAACAAGAAGAAATGAGGGCATGGAGAGATGCCCACGGTGAGGGAGGAGGGAGAGGAGATGGGGATGTTGTTGAAGAGAGAAGGTGAGGTGGGCGCTTCTACAAAAGGTGACAGCAAATTAGTTTTTTGCTTTTGCTCTCTTTTGAGAAACTTTATATATATTTTTGTAGAGTTTAATGTTTCTGCCAGCAGAAACATTTTATCTGTTTCACTCATATAAAAGTGAATGGGTCCTATTAAGGCAGAAATATTTTATCTATCTCATTTACATAAAAGTGAGTGGGTCCCACTAATATTTTCTCTCTCTTCTCTTAATAGTAAGACCCACTCACTTTTATGTGAGTGAGACAGATAAAATGTTTCTGCCTTAAAAGCAGAAACATTAAACCCATTTTTGTATCCAATAAACATAATCGAATCATACACCTCGTTAACTATTTTTTTTTTATTTTGTCAAATTTAAATCTTAATTCTAAAATTTTACAATATCACCTCTCTAATTTTTTTAAATCTCACTCAAAAAAATTTTCCTTCGCTAATTTTTCTCCCCTTGGCTCATACCAAACAGCCCTCCACTAATAAATGCCCTAGAAAAATGCTTAAGAAGCACTAAAACCCTTTTTAATTTTACTTGGGGGCTTGTGCACTTTTTTTGACCCAAGACCATTATAGGAATTACCGTTACCTGATGACTTTTCTTAACCACCACTTTTTCAGTATGCCTTCCTTTTAAGTTGTAGTGGTGGACCAGCATGGTGAGCTTTATTGACCCAACCTTCAGATGGCTGGATGATTTTTTTATTTATTACTCTCTCTAGTTTCTAAGGTACCAAACAAGGTTTTTGGTCCTTTTTTTTTATAAGGTGATAGCAAGTTTTTAAGATGTAATTAATTTATTTTTAAATGTCTTCCTATATTTAATAAGAATAGTGTGAAAGAATACTCGATTTGAGTTTAGGGTAGTTAATAAGAGTAATATTGGAAATTACTTGAATTTTATGACAACTTTAATATTTTTAACTAACTTTATTGGTTTGTAACAATTAGTAGTTGATGTCTTATAATAAAGAAGAGAGAGAGTATGTTATAAATTTTCCTTATGTTTTTTTTTTAGGAAAATTGATTACAGGGCCCAAGGAAGCAAAATAATTACAAAAAAGGCCCAAAAAACATTCACATGCCATTCTGGCATTTTTTTTTTAAAAAAGTGTACGGACATGGTTGCTAATTGCTACAGATGTAGTTGTTAATTGCTACATATGTAGTTGTTAAAATGTAGTTGTTAATTAGACTGATTTAGTTGTTAACGGGGACTGATATAGTTGTTAACTGCTACTGATGTAGTTGCTAACGTTTTTTGAAAAAATGTTAGAAAAGGCCCTGGCATGTGAATGTTTCTTGGGCCTTTTTTATAATTATTTTGCTTCCTTGGGCCCTGTAATCAATTTTCCCTTTTTTTTCTAAGGTGTTTTTCTCATTATGGGACGAGACCCTAAACATTTCAATTAATATATTGTTAGTAAAAAAATGTTCCCAAATTTTGAAAATGAAACATGAATTTATATATATTTTTAATACTTTTAAACTCATATAACCTATCTATCTATTTTTTAAATAAAAGTCGAACTTATTTATCGTTACTTGAGGTTTGGGGTTTGCGCCATTTGTGCCATTTTTTCTCACCACGACAAGATTTAACCCTGAGTGTTTATTCTAATTTTAATAAATAATTTTAGCGAAAATAAATGTAATTTGTTCTTTTCATTTACTCCTACTACTAACTACTATTATTATTTATAATTGATTCCTTTATTGACTTTCCTTACAACCACCGCTTTTTTTTTTTTTTTTTTTGTTGTGGGTGTGTGTGTGTGTTGCTTTAAGTAGTGGCGAGATCAAGAGTTTGCTAACATTCAAGTTTTCAACTTTCAATTCAATTCAACTGACGACTCTTCGTATGTTCCAACGATGTCGTTTTAATCGGAATAAAACCAACCTCTCTCTCTGTCCTTTGCATGATGCTCGATTCTTCTTCCTTCTCTCTCTTGTCGATTTCGCCTTTCTTCATATTCCTCCCTTTCTCCATTAAACTTTCCTGCATTCATTCCTTTCTTTTCTTTAAGGCAACTTTCATCTGAATCGAAAGAATACCAAAAAGTTGTCTTTTTTATCTGTCTTCTGTTCTACTTGTCCTCCGCTCTCTTTTTCACCCACAACCAAAAAAAAAAAAAAATGAAGGCTTTCAACTCTGTAAGCTCCATCTCTCTCGTTTCAGCATTCTGGGTTTTTCAATGATGGGTTTTCAGTCTAGTTAGTTGATTTTCTTTGTTGAACTAATATGTCCCTGTTCTGATTTTTTGTGGGTTTGAATTTTGAATATTAAAATAATGAAGTCCATTGTTTTAAAACTTCGAGGAGGAAATTTTGGTTGGGTTTTAATTACATCTCTGTTTGTTATCTTCTTCGGTTGTGAATTTGCTTCGAAAACAAGTTGGAGTTCGCAGTTCAGTTTAGTCTTTGATTATTTACTTGGCCTTATAATGAAACTTACTCTGTTTATTAATTTTATTCCGCTTGTATTTTTGGTATTTCTGGCAAATGAAGCTTTTAGTTGCAGTCAAATTTCAAAAGACTACAAGTTGCTTCGATCCCAATCGAGTTGAAAGTAGATATTGTTTGCAAATTAGTGCGTGAGGAAAAAGATTGCGATACGTTTTTTTTTTTTTAATCTTAGAGGAGAGAAGAAATTGAAATTGCATTTGTCTCGTCGTCTTAGATTGGCTTCAAACTTCATCACATATTTACTTTTTTCACAGAGTATTCTGATTTTTGAATAATTAGGTGGACTGGCATTCCATGGGGGGTTCATTTTCTAAATGAGAAGTTTATTTTTGACGATACGTTTCTGCATTTTCTCCTTTCGTTTAGTTATATATATATATATATATATATATTTCCTTTTTAAAAAAATTGCTGCTTTGGTAGGTTTTATTGTGATAGCGTTTATATGCACAAATGATGAAGTATCTTTGATTTCTCATTCTTTTTGTCAGGCTTTTGTATTGGCAGAATCAAAGCACAGGTTGTTGCTTTTGACCTTCATCTTTGTAGTTTCCTTCATTTGTGGAGCTTACTTTGTTGGTGACACATCCATCGCAAAGGAGTATAAAGGAGTACGTATTAAAGGATTTTAGTCTCAAAAGTTTTGACATTACACCGTGAGAAAGATAGTAGTAGTAGATACTAGATGTTATCAAGGGTTTTATTGATATGAATTATTTGACGATAACTTGTTCTTTCTCGATTTACAGTTATCAAGCATCAATTACTTTTCTTAAAATTCTTACTTTCATTTAAGCATTCAGCATTTTAAGATTGATGGCTATTTATTTTATCATGAAAAAGATGCATCTTCTAGATTGAAGCTGCAGCTTGCAAAGGCTAGGTCAATCTGAAAAATTGATTTTCTTCTTTTGATCACGAAGCCTATTTGAATGGCCATCAAAGTTCTTGCCCCTTGTAGCAAAACATTTACAGATTGGCTTGAGCTCAAGGCCAACTGTCAAAATTTTAGAAGTTCGTGTTTAACCCACCCAAAAAATTAAGACTAGATTAGTCCATCTTGCAATTTTTTTGAAGAAGTTATAGTATGTGCTTTGAATTTAGTTGTTGTCATTTGCCTGTTTTTGCTGTGGACATACTGTTCTATGTTTTTAGGCTCTGAATTTGTTTGGTTATAGTTGGATTACTCTTGATCTTACATTTCTTTTGTATTCTTCAAAAGAATGAGTTTGAAATCTGATTAACGACTATATTGTAAATAATTTTTGACATTATGCATGCAGAAATTAGCACAATGGGGTCTAATTCGTGCAACACAGAATGCAAAACCCACTGGTTGCAAGGTTTTTCGGTTCTTAGGGAAAGTAATCCTTCAAGAATGATTTGTAACTTTACTTAAAAATTAGTTCTAACTCTCTCTCTCTTTCCCACCTCTTTTCCAGACTCAATGCAGACCTTCTGGAACTGAGGCATTGCCGGAAGGAATCGTTGTTAAAACATCTAACTTGGAAATGCGACCACTATGGGATTCAGGTGTAAATAATGTATGTGAAATGTGTGCTTTGTGTTAACCCTTAGTTTATTTTTGTATTTATTCATTAAGCTAAAACTAAATGTCAGTGCTAGTCATTAGAATGAGCATTATTTTAGTTTTGTATAGAGGATACTGTTTACACATCAAATGAGAGGCAAGTAATTATTTGAAACTTTCTGGAGAACTTCGAATCATACTAATCTGTACTTTGTTAATTTTATATTTTCCTTCAAATGTATTCCTCATTACATTTTGTGCATTATTCGTGCTTCAGAGAAATTCAAAGCCCTCATTGAACTTGTTGGCTATGGCAGTAGGAATTAAGCAGAAAGCAATTGTCAATAGAATTGTAGAAAAGGTGATCAAAGCTGCTTGACTTGTTTAGTTTGACTTATATCAGACTTTCATATTTCATCTCTCCTGACTTCACAACTGATTTGCAGTTCCCTTCAAGTAATTTTGTTGTGATGCTTTTTCACTATGATGGTGCCGTGGACAGATGGATGGATTTATCTTGGAGCAACCATGCCACACACGTGTCTGCATTCAATCAAACAAAATGGTATTGATCAGATTATATGTGAATCTGCTTTCTCAAATCGTAATAAGCTCTACGCAGAATTAAATTTTCCATGTATCAATCAGAATGTAATAATGCTATTTGATGGTGAAGGTGGTTTGCCAAACGGTTTTTGCATCCAGACATAGTTGCTGATTACCATTACGTATTTCTTTGGGATGAGGACATAGGTGTTGAAAATTTTGACCCGAAAAAGTAAATAATTTGATTTTCCATTTGTCAAAAAACTACACATTATCATTTAAGCTTCATGCTGACAATCTCAGTTATCTTATAGGTATTTATCTATTATTAAAGAAGAGGGACTTGAGATATCACAGCCTGCACTTGATCCCAGTAAATCAGAAGTGCACCATCCACTCACAGTTCGTAAAAGAGGATCAAAAGTGCACAGGTTAACTAACCTTGTTTCCTCCCTTAGCTTTCTGCTGCTTACATTTTCAGTTAACGCACTGAGAGACAAGAATTATGTGTGCTCATGTGTGTGTATGAAAAAGTCAAGCTCGGTTGTGTATGCTACCTCCAGTCCTTAATAGAAGAACTAGTAACTAATTTTTATATATTAAGAAAATTAGTTAAGTTAGTTATTTGTAATAAATGTGTATTGGTTTCATTCAAATATTCTCTTTAATCTTGTGTATTGGAATTACCTTGATGGAAACCCTTTTCGTATGTGCAATTAATAGGGATACTTTAGGGAAAAATTATAAATTTGGGAGATAAAGTAGATTGATGGCTTATATTTACAACTAAACTAAACCTCTTGTTTAGCTCTTATATTTAGGACGAGAGGAAGTATCAATTATTGTGGATTGGGATAATCCATAATCCATATTGAATTGAGCGCATAGCTGAAATGAGACATCATATTATGCACTAAATTATAAAATTATGATTCCCTTGAATAATTTATACTGGATTCAATTATCCCCTCATTCACTTGGCAGACGCATGTGATATTTCATTATGATTTTTCGGTCCTTTAATAATGCTTCTCATACCCTATTGTTTTGATCTTCAACAGAAGGTATCATAAGTTAAAAGGTGGTGGAAGGTGTGATGACCATAGCACTTCTCCTCCTTGTATTGGGTAAGGAAACAGTTTGACACTGTATATTATACCATGCCTTTTCAACTCAATGCCATGCTGTTCTCTTGTTAATTAAGTTCAACTCATCATAATCAATTATGCTTTTAAAGTGTACCTTAAGTTTAATAGTGAAAAAAATTATACTGCAGTTGGGTGGAAATGATGGCACCAGTATTCTCTAGAAATGCATGGCGATGTGCGTGGTATATGATACAGGTATTGAATATTTGATTAGAGAATATTCTCAACTAGCACTGAACCATATTGTGAAAATCACCAAGAACAACATCTAATACTTGGGCTTGACATGCTGATGTGCATCACAATCACTTTGCATGAGGGAATTTGAAACAAAGGGTTGTAATGGTATGGATGATGGGAAGTTCTTAGCTTTTTTAGCCTTCTGTGGGCTAATAATCTGGATTTATGCTTGAGCAAATCACTAGATGGAAGTTTTAAAACGGAGTACTCTAGGCTCTGTCAACCTTTTTTTTTTTAAATTTTTTTGGTTGCTCACCTGGTTCACCGAAACCTTTGGTTCTAACTAATCCAAATTTCACCCCGCGTCGGGCCACGATCGTGGGGGAAGAGCTTCCAATACCACTTTCTCTATTCCCATGTCTCGAACTGAGGACGTGGTTAAAGAAGAGCAAATCCCTTTCTACTTACTCTCAATGGATGTTGGTTCCGTCACACTTGTTATCTATGGACAATGAAATTTGTGTTTTTGGTTTCCTGTTACAAATGGGCTTTTACAATTTGAGACAAATCTACCCTCACATTACTTTAGTCCATTTATCTCTATGATCTGTCTGATTTTACCTATCTTTTCTTTTGTATATATATGTAGACGCACTTGGCTGTGTGATGCTGTTTTGCGTAGTACATCTAATTTAATCTTTCTATTTTGCACTACTTCTTTAGTGGTCATAATTCCCTAATCATATTTCTGTTTACAGAATGACTTAATTCATGCCTGGGGCCTTGATAGGCAGCTCGGTTATTGTGCACAGGTAATTTACTTGTGCAGAGCAGATTCATTTAAAACAACTTTTAAAAAAAAATCAGATAATTTTTATATCTTGAAAATGTTTCAGGGTGATCGAATGAGAAATGTTGGTGTAGTTGATTCTGAGTACATAGTTCATTTGGGTCTACCAACTCTTGGTGGATCACATGGCAATGAGGTTAGTAATCTGATCTTTTACTGTGACTGTCTTGTTTAGTTGCCATATTGGGTTCTAACACACATTTCGACTAATTTAATTTCTTAGAAGATACAACTGTCATTAATCACGTCTTAGCTGACGTTTTGAATTGAATCTAACATTTTTTTATTTAATGCAGGTAAGCAATAAAGCTCCAGCATATCCTCCTTCAAGTTTGAATGCACCGGTACATATTCTAAAGTCAAGTACTGTTTCATTTGACCTTTTCATTATTTTAAAGTGCTTGTTCTTTTATGGGATGACAGACACCATCAACCACTCATGAAGATAGTTCTAGAGCTAAAGTAAGTGTTCATATGTTCTTCTTTGTGAATCTTCACACACACACACAGATTATCATAAGAAAATGAAGAAAGGAAGTTATTTCACATTCATTGCTAGTTTTACCTCTCTGACATTAAATTATTAATAATGTGATTTAATCTTGAATGCTTATTTTGATTTGAGAATGGTTAATAACTCTTCTCACTTCTCTCACAATAGAACTTGAATACCAATTGCAGGTGAGAATGCAGTCATTCATTGAAATGCAAATTTTTGCACAAAGATGGAAAGATGCTGTGAAGAATGACGAGTGCTGGATTGATCCCTATGAAAAACAGTCAAACCAAACTGACCATTAGTTCGGCATTCGTGGCCTTGATCAGGCAAAACCCTTGCCGGTCTTGATGTTCATACTCAAAAATGTTCATAACCGCACATTTTACAAAGGATTTGAATTTTGGGGGCAACTGATTCATTAGTTGCTTGTCTTAGATGGGGCTTTTGATTTAGAGCCTTAGGGAATGAAAATTACAGGAGTAAGGGGACTCACAATTTTCCCCTTATTGAAGGTCTTTTGTTGTTTTCGTTTTTGTGGTTGTTACATTCATTCATTACTTTGAATTGTGGTGTACATAATGAGGTATAGAGGTGTTCATTGTTTAGTTCTTTAATTTAATTTAATTTAATTTTCCTGTGTGAAAAGCAAATGCAAATGGCTTACATGGCTAAACAGTCTTGTGATGCATTCTTCGTATAATCGAATTTTTTTATTCCCCGTTAGCCACATTATTGTTTAAATAACTTATTTTCTACCACTTTGGTCCTATCTATAAGTCCACTTTGGCCAAATTTCACATATCAAGGAGAGGTGATTAACTCAATGATTATGAAGGTAAATTTTCAACTTTACCCTCATTTATGATTGACTATTTTTCAACTCTTTCTTCTCTCTCTATCTTCATGGGTATAATTAATATGAGTAAAATTATCACAATCTCATTTATTAAGTGATAGACTTATAAATAGGACCAAATTTTTTTTGTCAAAGTAGACTTATAGATAGGATTAGAGTAGTACTTTATTTCTGCAAAATGTTATTGTGCCTATTGCATATTAAACAATTTCAATACTCATATCTCATAAATGATAAAACATAAAAAGAATTTTGTTCTGTGAAAAGAAATTGCTGAACCGTGCCTTGATTAATCAATGAGTATGGTTAGACCTGAAATATTTTCTTCCTATTCGGAAATTGGGGAGAAACCAAATTCAGTTGGCTGAGAACACAAAATTCTTACCTTCTACATTTTGACCTATGCAAAAACATTCACTATACTCTGATCATTAACTTCTCTACCAATATCTAGAAAACAAAATAGTACTTGAATACCTGCCCCCCCCCCCCCCCCCCCCCCCCAATCTTGCTCTCTGTAGCCTGTATCCCACAGTGATATTTTCTCTGCCACAAGTTGCTGGATGAGGACCTCCCATTGACCAATTCACCCATGTGAGTGTTCTGTTAGAATTCATAGGACCACAGAACATGTTCAAGAATGTTGGAATGTAATGTTCATCTGGGTAACAGGCTGGGTTACAGTATTTGCGGAAGAGAGTGTAGCATTTGGTGTCTGACACTAAGTAAACGGCCACAGCTAGGCGAACCTCGAACCACTGAGACCCTTCTCTCCAGTTTTTGAGGTGAATGTGAGGAAGCATGTTGCGGCTGTATCGACCTTGCCCGCACCGAGAAGGATCATCATAGGACTCGACAAAACTGTGGATGAAGTCAGTGAAGCATCTGGACACGGTAGGGAAGTTGTAGACTGGGGGCTCTCAGAGAGAGGAATAAACCGTTCATTTGAAAAGTTTAGTCGTGCATTGCCTAAAAGGCGCCTCTCAGCATCTGCTAGTGATACGCTTCCCCAAGACCACTTGAAGAAGATATTTAAAAAGTCATAATAATAAAACATAACTCATGGGAATCCGTTAGATTGCTAATAATCACCAGGAGATCTTTTATCTTTCCTTTTAAGAAAGAATATTGATAAAGAAAAAGAGAATCTAATGTCAAATGAGGCGTTTAAGGTTGTTTTGGTGTATTGACTTAAAACGAACAACGCCAACCGTTAAAGCTAGAACAAAAGGAAGGTAGAAAGCGTAAAGAATTGAACTCCAGACATGCATGTTGCCGGCAATATAATTTTCCCTTAAAATATGGAATATATTTATTCATATTAAACAATGCCTAATCGCCCTAGTAAACTTAGTGTCTGCATTAGGGTTCTCGATGTCAAATTCAGACTGAAAGCATAAAACTATATATTTCAACTATCGATGATACTGACCATTGATAAGAAGCCTCTTCAAATGCAGCTTAGGCTCTAGACTCATCAGTTTGCCAAATTGATTCTAGCATAGCCACATTAAAATATATTTTCCAATGCGCCATGCTATGCGAGTTCAAGCGATGCTACCTAATTTCCATGCATGAAGGACTGACCAAATTCTTCAATCTACCAATGATGTATCTGAGAAATATGTTGCTACCATTTGATATTTGTCAAATCACTGTGTGAAAGAAACTTAAATATCTGAAGCTTTCATACTGTAAAAGGATTTCATAATAATCATATGAAACTAATATAAACCACACTCATCAATGGAGTTGCAGAGCATAACTCCTTTTGCGGGCCTTTTGCATATATACATACAGATAGATCAAGAATTATATTACTCATTTCTCTGAACAGCCTATATTCTTTTGAGAGAGAGCAAGTGACACAAAAGAATGTGATTCTTTATGCAGCTCACATCTCATTTTTACACTCATAATCTCTTTTCTCTTTATTTATCTCAAATTCTCTATAAGCATTCACTACTGAAGCTGTGCCAATCATGACCCCAAAAAATAAAAACATAAAAAAACTCAATTATATGACCATGTGCTGTGAAAACATATATCAAATCTTTATATTTAATAGAAAATATAATAACAAAAATCTATAATATGCACTTAAGTTCTGTTTTCAAAGAAAGCTAAAACAGAGATCTTTAATTTCAAACCTGACTAGGGATTTGGTGTCCATAAAAAACAGAATAATTGGACACATTAAGTGTATATCCAGGAGGTGCATGGACATATATGTTGAACAATTCCTCATGTCCCTGAAAGAATCTCTCCCGGAGTGGCAACATTGGCAACGGTACGTCCTCTTGTCAAAAACATGAAAGCCAATTTAGGTATTCTGGTATAAGGATACTCTCCTTTCATGGGCACCAATGAAGCTCTCCACAGAAGCTCATCATCAAAAAAATCATGTGTCACGTTGTTCGGATGCAGAAAAAGTCTCCATGTTCAAACAACCAGTCTCTTCACGTATAACGCTGCAATTTTCTTCCTCCTTGACCCCAGCCACACCAATTTATACATGGTTCATTGCAGTGTACAGTTCTGATTCAGTACTAAATTGGTTATTAATATGAGAGCTCATAGTTAAAACAATAACCACACCCGCAACAAAAACCACCAAAAACGAAAGCGCTTGAGCTAATCTAAGCAAACCTACGTACTTCTCTTGATAACCTCTGTCTCTGATCTTCCTCATCGTTTTTTGATCCAATCCTCTGTTTCTCTTCTGAGGTTATTGGGCCGAATCTTGGAGTTCTTGACGAAATTCACGAGCATCGATCGCTAACCATTTCGAAATGGAGACCCTAGAAGGATATTAGCTCGAGAAAAGAATTTAATAACTGCGATAGCCTCAGAAAATCCCAGTATGCACAATAAATTAGGATCTACAAGAAAGCCAAGAAAAAGATCGATTGGTTCAAGATGACAAAAGTAGCATTTGATGAAGGGGAAAGGAATCAGGAGGAGTGTTGAGTGAGGATTTTTGTGAAAAAGGCACTAGCGAGTACTTCTTGAATTGAATCAAAATCAAATCGGAATCACGTTTACGAATAAAGGGAGGTGCGAACTGTGAAGAGGCCGGTACTGTAGTTGAAGATTATGATTGAAAAGGAAAGTGAGAATTGCGAAGAGAATCAGAATGCGAGTGATGGATAATCAGAAGTTGGACTGTAAGTAAGGAGTATTACAAGTTGTGCGATGAAATGATGGAAAGTTGGAAACGGTAACTTTGCACAGAAGGATGCAATGCATGAGAGCTATAACATCTGCTATAAATAACTATAAATTTTAGGGTAAAAGAGTAAAAATAAAATGTGCTTTATCCTCGGATGCCCAACTGTAACACTCCGAGTTTCCAGAGTTAAAATAACATAAAATTTTAATGGTTTCCATAAGTAATAACTAAAAATTCAAAATAATCAAGTTCGAGAGTGTCACCGCCGCATCTGTGTGAGACAAGTGCAAGGTTACTTTATTACATCACAATAAATCTAAATCAAAACAAAATGTCTTGTGTGAAATATAAAAATAAAAAGAGAGATAATTAAAATTTAATTGGATGTCCTTCCTCACATCTCACTGCTAGCCCCAAACTCTTGACACCCGTTTCACTAAAATTCTACTCCCCCGAAGGATCATCGCAGCCCAAGAACACAAACATCAGCAAAAGCTGGTAATCATAATTAAATAAAGATAAAATAAAAATAAAATAAAACTGAAGTAAATGAATAGATAAATAATTTGATATGCATTGAAACAAAATAAATTAATTACGAAACAAAATAAAATAATTGTAAGACAAAATAAATTAACTCCAAAATAAAATAAAATAAAGACATTATATGTGTATATGTATAAATTAAAAGGTGTCATTGTTTTCAGAATTTTCTAGTGGGAAGAGAACCGGGGTAGATCCGGAAACCTGCTAGTCTACCCTGTGACCCGGAAACCTGTCGTCACAATTCATCAAATTTGGCCATAAAATATTTCTTCCTAGTGTGCACACCTCTTCCCAAAGTTGCTACTAGTATCCCAGAAACCTGCCAGACACCACTTTGGGAAGAACGGATACAATCGGTTCACATCAAATATTATTTCGATGGCATAAAACCTAAGGGTTGTGTTCATCACTTTAGGAGGTACCGTCCCAAAGCTATCCTCCCACAATTAAATTATTTCAGTCACACACAAAATGGATTCCTCAAAATTATGGAAACCAAACCAAATATATGATTTATTAATATTTTGCACTTATTTAATTATCTTTTATATATATATATATATATATATATATATATATATATATATATATATTCCATTCTTCAATTAATTAGAGGATTAAAAGATATTTTGATTTAAAATCTACTCATATCCTATTTATATATAGAGAGATATTATGAGAAGAAGAGATAAAGAAAAGAAGAAAACAAAAGAAAAGAAATCAAATGAAATAGCATCAGGTAAGATAAGAGCTTGCATCTATATCAACATATATTATAATGTTATAATATATCAATATACTTGTGTGAAGGAAATAATAAAAAAAAAAAAAAAACCAGAGACGTGTATGTTTCAAATCAATATGCATACCTATGAATGAATATTAATCAAGGAGCAGGAGGCTACGGATAGTTGTATATATATATGGAATAATGTGTGTGTGTGTATTATTTTTATATATAAACCGATTATATATATTAATGAAAAACAAGAAACTGTTATGAATATTCTTATTATGTGGATGTCCATTGACCCATAATCTCCAAATACAGGATGACATGGTATATACGCATAGTAATCTACTATTTGCATCCTTCTATAAATAGAGATCTCCTGTAACTATTCATTACACTTGAATGAGAATCCATTTCATCTCTCTAGAATTTCCTCTGACTTCTCTCTAGAATTCCTTCAGTTTTATAACACGTTATCAGCACGATTGCTGATTAACTTTAATTATCATTTCTGGCGTTCTTTTGTTAATGGCTGTCCTTCATCTTTCTTCTTTGATCTCCAGACGGCACACCCAATTCGTGTGTGTTCTTGCTCTTCTCTGGTGACGACGGTGCCAGCTTTCTTTTTCTTTTAGCGTGCTGCAACTCCAAGATCCATGTAGCCAACAAGTTTGTTTCCAATAACTCCCTTCTATGATCTCAGCCCCTATCCATCGGCGTCCATCATCTTTTCTGTCGAGCCTTTTAAATATATTTTTCATAGAGTCATTTTCTTCCTTCAATTCCTTTTTCATTGTTCCTGCCACTGCTTCTGCGTGTTTTTCCTAATAGATTGAGGTTAGGTTTCTCTTTTTGGGCTGCGGGGTCCACAAGTTTTTGGCCTTATCTAACATCCTATTATTCCAAATCTCAACTGATTCCTTTTCTTTTGTTGCCACCAACATCTCTCTATAAAAAAAAAAAAAATTCACACTGTTTTCAGCCGACAGTTTTAAAAAAAAAAAAAAAAAAACCTACCGACACTACAGTGTGAATAGTGTTTTTCAGAAAAAAAATTATTTATTTATTTTTATTATTTTTTTTTTTTAAAAAAAAAAGAGGTAAAGCTATTGAGGTAAGTCAATTAATTTGACTTTTATGTTATTATTATTTATTTGACTCCAGATTGGAAGTCTAGATTAATTTTCTATTTAAATTGTTTTAATTTGAAATTTTATGATTGTTATTAACTTTACTAACATTTATTTTTACATATTTAATTTTATTGTCACTAATATTTATTTATCTTTCATGGAAGCACACTACATATTAGTGGGCTCCATTTATTTAATTTAATTTAATTCTTTACTACTTTATTTATCTTTCATGGGGAAACACTAGTATGTATTAGTGAGCTCCATTTATTTATTTCATTTTACATTTATTTATTCTTTATGATGGCACACTAGTATCTATTAGTGGGCTCTATTTATTTATTTTATTATGCTTTATTTATTCATGGTAGCAACATTATAGTGGGCTCCATTTATTTATTTACTGCTTTACTTATTTCTCATGGTTGCAACACTATATTAGTGGGCTCCATTTATTTATTTACTGTTTTACTTATTTCTCATGGTTGCAACACTATAGTGGGCTCCATTTATTAATTTTAATTCTTTACTGCTTTATTTATTTCTCATGGTAGCGACACTAGTACTGTGGGCTCCATTTATTTATTTACTGCTTTCTATATATTATATATATATATTTGCATTTGCATATGCATCCTTTTTCTTACCTTTGGATGAGATAGGTCTCGCTGTGAGTTTACTACCATTCCTATTTCATCTTCTTTTTATTTATTTAGCACGTTTATTTCCAGTCATTTATTTTATTTTTATTTATTTATTTACTGCTTTATATAAATCCCCCTTCCCTTTTATTATTTATGACAACGACACTAATATATACATATTAGTGGATTCCATCTATTTGTTTTATTATGCTTATACTTTATTTATCCTGAAGATAAACTATTAAAAGATCATATATATTATTATGAGATCAAAATGCCATAGAGATATGAGGCATAGATTGGCTTGAGAGATGAGGCATAAATTGGCTTGAGCTTAAGAGGCAAGATAGCCTTAATTTCAGAGGCAAGATTGCCTGAAGCCAAGAGGCAAGTTAGCCTGATAACAAGAGACAAATTATGAAACAAGGCTTGATCCATAATTATGTATGCCATCAGTTGTATAAGGCCTCAAAATTGTATATTTGGCATTAAATATTCCCTCAAATTATGAGACAAGAGATTGTATGATCATGATTGATATTATAAATAAATATATTCAATTTGCTATTGTAGTAGCAATATTGTGGATTAATTTCTTGCCATGATCAAACAAATCAGTGAGTTATGGATCATGAATTTTTATCCAACTTCATTCCCAGAAGTGAATGAAGAAAATATATTATTATGGTTGTTATGTGATTTCTATGATTATAACAATTTTTATAAATACGAGAAAAGAATATTCATAAACAAAATAATTAAGCAAAAGGAAATATTATTTCAACAAAGTTTAATTGCGAGTGGCTCAACATCATTACAAACTTTAATCATCTCATTCTGAAGATATTTAATGTCTTCTTCTTTTGCTTCTCTTGAGATGGGATCCAGATGAGGCAAAGCTCTTCGTAATATCGAGATTTGCGTCATAAGTTTCTTGAGCTTCTTGTGTGGCCACTCAGTTAACCCTCCTTTTTGATAGATTTTTTGTATGGTGTGAGTAGACATATTTAATTGTTTACTCGCTTCATCAAGGGTTAAGTGAAAATAATTTCTTAAATCATGGAGCGTTGTTTTCTTTATTCTTTCTCGTTGCTCCATAGATAAACTATATAATTCACCCTGGTTAAGGGATGAAGTATCATAGGGTATACTTACTGCAGGTTGTTTTCCTTTGCCTAATGAGTGTTCAATATTGGTTTGAAATGAACTTCCATGGAGGTCATTTGGATTTATAGCCCATTCCGAACCAACACAGAGAACCTCATGATAGGCTAATACAGGATCACGCATCAAGATATATCCTGATGCTTGTAAATCTATACAATACTGTGTCAGAAATTGTTTGATTTCTTCAAAATTTTTATTTGTGAAATCAAACATTGGAAGCCTGTCAGTATTATAAGATTTATCCTGTACTTTTTCAAATAAAACAGCATGGGTAATCATACCTGTTCTTCTTCCGTGAACTTCAAGTTTATGGTACTGGAGTTCGTTGGTATGTATGATCTCTCGTAAAACATGACAACAACTACATTCTAATAAGCTAGTTGTTGCTAATTGACTTGTAGTTGATGGCTGGCTAGTGGTTGTTGGTTGGCTAATTGTTATTGGCTGGCTAATGGTTGTCGGTTGGCTGATTGTTGCTAGCTGGATCGTGGTTGATGGCTGGCTGGTGGTTGTTTGCTGGCTTATGAATGCTGGCTCATTGATTGTTGTGACTATTGGTTGAATTTGACTGGTAGACTCCATTAGTTCAGCCATAGTTCTACACCTTTTAACAGGCCTCCTTGATGAACCTGCTTCAGTTGTACCTTCATTCCTTCTAAATTGAGGAAGAACATTTGTTCTTGGGGGAGAAGTAGGTATATTTGAAGCAGAAGGAGGAATAGTAGAAGGAGGAATAAACATCTCAAAAGGATTAGGAGATAATAAAGAGGTAAATGACAGGTTTGTCTGATCATCATACAACAAAGCATCAAGTAATGCTGTGTCAGATGTATCAGAAACTAGGATAAAATTACTTGGACCTGCCATTGCAATAATATACGCGATTAGAAGAAAAATGATAAGTTAGTATATGGTAGTGAATGTTATCAGATGCTTGAATGTTTGTGAGGCATGTTCGTTTGCCTTCTTCTATTTATAGCCGAATTAAATCCTATTGAATCTCTGCAGATATGCGCAGTCCTGTTGAATCTTTACAGATCTGCACCCTGTCAAGCACGAGCTTAGACACTTTTTGACTATATATGCATACGACAATTCCACAGTGATACATGTTGCGCCTGTGATTCCACAGTAATGCATCTGTGATTCCACAGTATTTTGATAATTTCAATGATTTTGTATTTATTTGATTGTTGTTTCTGGAAAATTGAAATTTTGTTACCAGAAGTAACAGAATAATGCATTGATAATGCATTTGTGGAATTTTAATGATATCTGTAGAAATAGATATCATATATGGAATATTGTATGAAATTACATGAATTAATTTCTACAGACTCATACTTGAGGGGGAGATTGATATATATCAAGTGTGAGTGTTTTTGTGTTAATTTTCTGTGAATGTTTGTGTGTTGATTCCCCCAAGATTGATATTGGATTTGATGATAAATTATATGGAATGTTGGCATGACTTGTTTGATCATCCGAGTCATATTATGTGCTGCTTGTTCTCAAATAGATATGATTATGAAAATATTATTGGAAACGGATCTCTGGAAATATATTAAATTGAAAGAGTACATATGAAATTATTGATCTGCAAAGTTTGCAGTGATGATTGCAACCAGATGTTTGCAATATATTATGCGCGCAATTTCCAGATTGAATGATCCATAAATCATGTATTAAAGTATCTATGAATGGATAGATCAATGATTATGAGAACATTGTTCATACGTGTATATTTGCAGCTTATAATCCAACAAAATTCTCCCCATAAAATTTGGCTTTTGGTCAGGAGCCAGAATAATTCCATCTTAAAATGTTTTAAATGTGCAATGATTATTAATCTACTTCAATGCACATAGATGGATATACAAAGAAAATTGATGATTTGATGAGGGGGAGAAAAATAAGCAGATTGGGTAAAGATTTACTAGAATGTATTATCATTGGCTCATATTGATCATCTTACAAGGAATTGTGCACTAAAAGTTCAAAATGATAATTCAATTTCAGAGTTTAGTTAATCGAATGCTAGAAGCATTTACTGACCTAAAGAAAGTGACAAAGTCACATATCCCAACTGCAAATGCTCCTATATGAATTGTTATAAAGCACTCCTGAAGCGTTGCAGGTCCATCGGTTTTAAAAGATAAAAAATCCTCAAAAGAGAAAAGGAGTAATAAAATATAAATGATCAAGTCGAGGATAAGTAAGAAAAGCTCCAGAAGAGCCATCTCCTGAAGAGATGTTATCTCCAGAAGAGATATTACAAGAAGAGTGTATTGTGGTCTAAAAAGAGACCCAGGTACCTAATATATGTGAATATAATGAGATCTCAATAAATTATGAATGAAATCCGATGGGACCGAAAAATAAAGTCGACATTGATGATATTTATGTTTATAAGATAGCATATGTTGTAATGATGATAATGAGGATCATGAGTCATACTATATTAGTGTGTGCTAGAAGCACATGTTCCTGAAGAACATAAGGCGCTAGAATAAGTCCCTGAAGGACTCAAGATGCTAGGAGCATCAAATTCTCGAGAATAATTAATTAAGTGAATTCATATGTAGCATAAAGCATTTATCGTGCATGTGATATTATTATCTGAATAAATATGCACATGTATATTTATGATTTTACTTGAAAGATTTAGATCTTGCAGGTATACAATGAATACTTGATGATAGAAAGACAATGAAGCAATGTGGTCATCAGGGGGAGCAAGTTTGATGTAATCAAGAGGGGGAGACGATACACGCTGTACTCTTTTTCCCTTATCTAGGTTTTGTCCCACTGGGTTTTTCCTAGAAAGGTTTTTAATGAGGCAAAACTCAACAATGTATCAATGAATGTTGTACTCTTTTCTTTGGCTAGGTTTTTATCCCACTGGGTTTTTCCTAGTTAAAGTTTTTAACGAGGCATATTCATAAATGGACATCCAAGGGGGAGTGTTATGAATATTCTTATTATGTGGATGTCCATTGACCCATAATCTCCAAATACAGGATGACATGGTATATACGCATAGTAATCTACTATTTGCATCCTTCTATAAATAGAGATCTCCTGTAACTATTCATTACACTTGAATGAGAATCCATTTCATCTCTCTAGAATTTCCTCTGACTTCTCTCTAGAATTCCTTCAGTTTTATAACAGAAACATCCTTTCACCAAATCAATATCCAGAGGAGGTATAGCACGCATAGGGTACAGGGAGGCGGTTCGCAAAACGACAAATCAATAGATTTATATATAATCTTGCAAAACAAAAAGCAATCCCCTATGGAATAATAATATATATATGGTTCAGCGAAGTCTACAACATCGGAGGGATGCATGTACATGTATATTTGTGGCAATAAGTGACATGAGATTAGGATTACCTAATCTCCGTGTTTGCTAAATTCCTAAAAAGTAATTTGCAGCAGAGTTTACGGAGAAAGGGATAAGGAGAAGAGAAATATGGGCAAAGACTAAGGTTAGGCAGCTAGGACTAATATTTATAGTTAGAGCTAAACTTGTAGTCTAAGTTAAAGCTAAACTTGGAGTTTAAGCTAGGGCTAAACTTGCAGTCTAAGTTAGGGTTTAGCTCTTTAACTATTATCAATTAATGAATTATAAAATATTACCAAAATTATTAAATTCAACCAAATCAATCAATATAAATTAATAAAATCATATTCATCTACACTAATCAAATTAATCTAAACTACTAAAATTAAACTAATACTATATTATTATTATTATTATTATTATTATTATTAGGGGTATTACACCAACGCCATATGTTTTTTTTTACAGTAAAAATACACACGTGATTATAATTTTTTAGAGTAAAAGTCACATCACACTGTTATGATGTTCACTTCATCTCTTTATCACAACGGTGGAATGTGACTTTTGCTCTAAAATGGTAACTACATGTGTATTTTTGCTCTCCAAAAAAGCACATGGTGCTGAACGTTCCTGGAGGTAAAACACATGTGTATTTTTGCTCCTCTACCCTAAATTTTATATATTTTTTTTGGAAGATGCCCTTTTTTTTTTAGAATGACGTATAAATATTATATGAAATTTTAAAAGAAATATCATTTCTGCCTTGAGCCAAAACGACGCCGTTTTGGCTCTTTCTTTCTTTTTTCCCTTTCCCTTCTTTTCTTTTCATCTCTTCATTTTTTCATTTAAAAAAGAGCTAAAACGGTGTCGTTTTGGTTTAAGGCAGAAATGATATTCCCAATTTTAAAACTCCCAAAAGTCTGTTAACATTTGTAAAGACTATAAAGGTGATATGAATCAAATTGAGATTTTAAAAATGCTGATGAATTTACCATTATGTCCTCTCTTCCTCTTTCTCTCTCCTCTCTCTCTTTTCCTCCTCCTCTTCCGACCGCCATGGCAATGCCAGGAGGCTCTCTAGCAACGATGAACAGGTTATGTTCTTTAGGAGCAATCTTCACCAAGGGAAGAAACTAGACACAAGATGTCGTTTAGAACCATATTGAGAGAAGGAAAGGACATTGTTCTAAGCTTTAGAGGCATGATAGAGCTAGTCTATGGGTGCCATTTTCATTAATTCTTTTAGAATTAAGGATGTAATTAAGTTGGGGCAACAAATGCGATGGAGGGAGTAGCGCAGCTATTGTTGATTGAACCATAGGACCTTTTCATTTTATGTTATATGCTTATGTTCTTCTTTCTTGTTCCCCTGATTTTCATATTGGTTCTGAATATGAATTTTGTGGGTGCTGAATTTGATTTTGATATGTAGCTAAATTTTATTTTCATGCAAAAATTGCATCTTGCTAATGGTGGAGTGGTAGTTGTCATTGGTGAGGAAGAGAGGTGACGGTGAAGAAGATGAACAATAACCTGACATATAAACAAAAATTGTAATGAGATTAACAAGTTTATTAATAGAAATAACAAATGTATTCGTCAAGTGCAAAACACATATCACTCTTGTGAAACAAAGATCTGAAGACAATTAACAAATCTTGTAATGAAAATAACAAATTCATTAATAGGAATAACAAATTCTTTAATGGAAATAACAAGTGTATTCATCAAATGCAAAACACCTCACTAACAAAGTATTAGCATCATTTGCAGCCATGTACAATGAAATTCCAATTATATAAAACAAGTATATGACTATATTTTTATCAATTATATGCAATTCGATCTTTTACTTGTAATATTTTTATTCTTATATTTCTGGACTTGTATCTTTTTGCCATAATCAAGTATCGTATCACAGGTTTTTTCAAGCCTTTGCAGTGTATGGTGGTAGTAATTTGATTTTGGAGAGTGCTGTAGCAGCACTATGTGCTTATATTGCTCCTACAGCAGCAGGGTCAGGCATACCTCAATGGGGGTAGATTCTCATTCTATATTGGCTATAACTACCCTCTCTGTAAAGGTTGGTTGGTTAGTTAGTTATTCACAACTCAATATGAATCATATGTATTTGTGTTGACAAAGAGAAATTTTGCATTGTTTTTGTCAACACATTCTTTTTAGTATTTTCATTGCTTGCCAAGAAAGTTACTCATTGTAAATAGCTTTTATTTCTTTGTAAACCAAAACTCGAAGAATAATTAATGTAGAGTAAAGGAAGATAGGGAATATAAAAGAAACTAAGGGAGAAGAGAAACCTATGAATATACTAAACGTTGTAAACAAAATGCTAGTAGTGGAAACTGAACTGGCTTTCCCCCAATGCCCTTCCCTCCCGCTGCCATCCTATTCCACCAAACTGCACCGTTTTGCCCAAAACAGTGGAGTTTCAGCCTTTTTCTTTTTTAATATTCGGGTATTAAATTAGGATACTGAATGGTAGTTAAAAAATACTTCTTAATCTTAAAAAATTATTTTATGATATTAAAAGAATATTCTGAAGTGTATTTTTAGTACTCATCAATACTAGTCAATATTCTGAAATATCCTTTTAATATGAGTCAGTACCTTAAAATATTTTTTCAAGATTCTAAAATATTTCAAGATACTGAATGATACTGAAAATAGCTTCAAGATATTTTTGCAAGAACCTAAAATAACTTTTCAAGATTATAGATTATTTTTTCAGTATCAGTCGAAGTATCCTTTTAGTATTAGTCAATACCTTACAATATGTTTTCAAGATCCTAAAATATTTTAGGGTACTGGCATATACTGAAAAAATACTTCATGATCTTGAAAGATTATTTTAGGATCTTGAAAAAATAATTACAGGGTATTGACTGATACTAAAAATACACTTCAGGATATTTTTTTAACATCATAAAATAATTTTTCAAGATAATAAAGTATTTTTTTAGTTTCATTTAATATCCTGGAGTGGAAAGAGGTTAAAGGTTGAAGCTGCACTGTGTTGTGCAAGACAGCGAAGTTTGGTTGAACAGGAAGGCAATGAAGGAAAGCCAGGTCGAGTGAAACGCACCTCAATTCCTTTAATCCATATCATATACAGGTCCACTAGTCTCCTAAGATAGAACCCGATCCACATTCCACACCCTTTCAGAAACTCTTGCGGGATGGTGTGTGTATTATATAAGGCATACTAGGTCACCAAACCATTATCCAACTCATTAGACCTTGGTTATATTAGACAAAGCATATCAGTTAAGTAATTCAATTTTTGGATCGATCATAATTCATCTCTAAACCGGAAGTTATATAACTCTTAACCCAAATGTCTTGTTCCAGCCCCACAACCTTAACAATCAAAATTTGCCATTCAATTGATTATGGAACACACCCCATTCAATCTTTTTGTTTTTATTGACTTGGATCATGTTTAGAAAATGGAAATACGCATGGTTTGACTTTGCAGATTTTTGGTTCAATTTTTGGGGTGGGTGCGGGATTTGTGGTGGGTAAGAAAGGACCTATGGTACATACTGGCTCTTGCATTGCCAGTATATTTGGACAGGGTGGTTCAAAAAAATATGGCCTAGACTGGAAACTGCTTAGAGATATTAAAAATGATCGAGATCGGAGGGATTTGATCACATGCATCGCAGCCGCCAGGGTCACCGGTGCCTTCCGTGCCCCTCTTGGTGGTGTCCTTTTTGCAATTGAAGAAGCAGCTTCATGGTCCTCTCTCTCTCTCTCTCTGATCTGCTAATAATTTAGATTTGTCTAAACATTAAATACATTTTTGTCCATTTTCCATTAATTAATATACTCCCTCATTATCTTTTTCTCATGCATTCTCTTTCATTTTTTTCCCTCACTCTCACCTAGGGGGCGGAGTCAGGATTTAGAGTTAATAGGTGCACAATTAGTGTAGGGGAATTTTTTTTTTTAAGAAAAGTTTTAAATACATTAAGATTGCATCATTGACATTTTCTGGAAGGAAAAAAGTTTGACAAGATTAAAGAACATGTTGGAACTTGGAACCTATAAGAAATCAAATAATGAAGAATTATAATAATTAGAAGGTGGGCAAGCAAACCAAAATGATGGTTTCGTCTTCAATTCATCATAAACGAAAATCACAAGGTGAGGTATTACCTTTAGATATTCATTTACATCAGTCTTCATCTGCTTAGCCTTGAGTGCTGCATCAACCTCCAAAAAGATTCGAGAGGATAAAGTTATTTCTTGAAGCAAATCAATCTGCAAAAGAAAGCAGAAAAGGAAGCTGTGTCATGCCAATATTCAATACGAATAAGACTTATTATCATGCTTTCACCATAGAGCAAAGGAATAAGAGAAGAATAGTTACAAACTGGCACTCCAACTTCAGCATGTCTCAAAAAAGGCTATCAACTAGAGAGCACGACACTTTCAATAGATTTAATAACAAACACCTACATAAAAGGGAAAGGGGAAAAAAAAGGTAAAAGAGAAGATGAAGGTTCGAACCGGCAACCTTAAGCTAAAGATATGAAGTCTTAACTAACTATACTATCCATACATATTATTACTAAATTTTCTCAATTTATATATATATATATATATATATATATATATATATATTATGGGTTTTTTTTAATCAGTTTTGTATGGGTTCACTTGCCCCATTAAAACATAGGTAGCTCCGCCCTGCTCTAACCTACCCCTTATAAATAAGGAAAAACATTACATTTCTTATCTATTTTTATTACTTGTAACAAATTTTAATAGTTTTTATTAACCACACAATTTGATTGAGAAAAAGATGGCTTTTCCCAGATATAAAAGGATAAATGAATTGAAATTTCATGATTGAATTGATACAATCAGAAAAAAAAGGGTTGATTTCTTGATGAAGCGTAAAATAGGGGATAAAGGAGGTACATATCTATTTACCTACCACTATGCGTTACATGCAATTCATACACGACCAATATTGAATCAATGAACATTTTTTTCTTGATAATTGATTTAGAATGATAGAGAAAAGTTTTCTTTTTCCTTGCACCCTCTTCAAATCTGTGGCAGGTTTTTGAAGCTGCGTTGATATACTAACATAGACGCAAAAAATAAGATCTGAAATCTCTTGTACTAACAATATTATGTCTAGTGTCGTTAAAATAGATGTTACTCAAGTAGTCGTGAAAATTAGTCAGACTTTAACTAAATATGTAGAGAGTTTGTAATGGAGACATAATGTTTGAGCTTAAATTTGAGTTTGCATACACACTTTATTGCATACTTTAATTAAAGCCTAATTGGTTTTAAACTTACTAAAACCTATACGTACATACATAAATTGTAGTCTTCGAGTAGAGTAGACTAAAAGCCTATATTAATTTACTTTCTTACAATTTTATATGTTTTTTAATACAATTCTTTATTTTAAGGTGAAGAAGTGCTCTTCAAGTGACCATAGTTAGAAAGTGTATTATAGACAAGTCAACACATATTTGTTATAAATAACTAACTTTCTTAATATTCATTAGTTATTTACAATAGTGATGAGTATAAATTTAGGAAATAAAATGGATTAAGATATTATATTTAACACCAAATTCTTATCAAGAGAAGTTACAATGACCATAGTTGGAAAGGGTATTTTAGACAAGTCAACACATATTTATTATAAATAACTAACTTTTTTAATATTCACTAGTTATCTACGACAACGATGAGTATAAATTTAGGAAATAAAATAAATTGAGATATTATATATAACACTAAATTCAACCCCTAATTAGCTTTTATATTTAGGGCATAGTAATACAATATAATGTGTCTCAGTCAAAATTCTAGTTGTCATTAGACCTTGGTTAGACAAAGCATAGCAGTTCAGTAATTCAGTTTTTGGATCGATGTTTATTAGTCTTTTGTTAAACTTGTTGAATTTGTATGCTAATTCATAATATTATGGGTTGCAGAAGAGGTCCCAAAGTCAAAATTCTAGTTGTCATCATCATCAACCTCTTAACCTCTTGTGTTTCATTCGGCGTTCCATGGCTATCTCAATGTCTCCCATGTCCTCCAAACTCAGGGGACAAGTGCCCCAACGTAGGACGCTCTGGAAACTACAGAAGTTTCCAATGCCCACCAAACCACTACAACGATCTTGCCTCTCTGTTTCTCTCTCCCAATGATGATACTATCTGCAACTTACTAACACCAATGTCCAACAAGGAGTTTCAGATCTCTACACTTTGTTTCCGGGCCGTTGTTCACGTTTTCTGGGGTTGAGAAAGTGAGGAGTAATGTTCATGCTTTGAGGGTAACACGACATCATGGTTTTCCAGTTATTAATGAGCGTCCATTCTCAGAAGCTCCTGAGTTATGTGGGCTAGTGTTTAGGTCTCATTTGCTTGTGCTTCTGAAACACAGGAAGTTCACAAGCCAAAAGGTTATGGCAGGATCTACAATTATGAGGAACTTTGGGGCACATGATTTTGCAAAGCCTGGTTTAGGTAAGGGAATTAAGCTACATGATATTCATATTGGTGAGGAGGAGATGGAAATGTACGTTGATCTCCATCCAGTCACTAACATACACTCTGGTGGAAACCATGTCTCTTGCAAAAGCTGCTCTTCTTTTCAGAGAACTTGGTCTTAGGCACTTGTTGCTGGTTCCAAAGACAACAGGAGTAATTCTGTTATTAATTTTTTTCTTGGGAAAATTACTGTGCAGTCCCATGTAAGCAATTAATCCCTAAAACATTTTTAAACAAGTGGTTAATATGGCAATGATAAAATCCTTCGTAGGAAATAACGACGGGTCATGATGTATAATATATTGACAATTCAAGAGATTTTTTAATGATTAGATTGCTTATGTGAATTGCATAGTAATTTTGCTTCAAGTTATAAAATCCAACAATTGAAAGATTGAATTTTGAACCAACTGATCAAGTTTTTCCTGATTTATGAACTATGAGTGATACTGGCAAGGGGTATCTAATGCCAAACTCTCTAATTCCTTTTAAAATATCCCAACTTATCAAATATTTGTTTCTTTTTCCTATGTATCATGAGATTCTAAATAAAATCAGGATATTTTGATACCTTAAGGCAGGCAAAAATTGATGTAGTTTTGATTTTTTATTATTATTATTTTTCAAAGAGAAATACCCTAAAATGGATTTTTTTTTTATAAAATTTTTAAGTCATAAAAAGACTAAAATTGCACTATTTTTGGCTATAAAATGTCACTCATTCATTCAATGTAGAATCTAATGTTTAAAAAAAAGAAAAACAATCATTTTGTAGGTTGAGAAATTATAAAGGCATTAGATACCCTTTACCCGAGTGATACTGGTTAAACTTGAAAGGAATCTTTTTTAAAACCCGGCACTGATATATGAGTGTCTTGTCATTTGAATTATGAATAAAATAATCAAACTTGAAGTGGATAAAAATGGATTCTTCTGTCTTGGAGCACTATAACTTGTGACAATTGTCTTAGGTTGGTTTGGCATGTTTTTTTTTTTTTTTTTGGTAAAAGTTTGGCATGTTTTTTTTTATAGAAAAAAGTTTTGGAAGGGTTCGACACCAGTCCCCTACCAAGACCAAGGCACGGCCCCGGGCTCTATAAGCACTTACTGGGGACTTACGAAATCACCTACCAAAGGAGTCCCAGTGAAAGGGTTGAACCCACGACCCAAGGGTCTAATCCTAGATCCCTTTCCATCTGTGTCAACTCTCATTGACTGGTTTGACATATTTGATTGAACTTGTGAATTAACATTTCTGCTAACACACTGTGCAGAGGCTTCCAGTTGTTGGGATATTGACAAGGCATGATTTTATGCCAGTGCATGTTTTGGGACTCTAGCCTCACTTTGGACCCTCACAGGGATTCAAGTGACTTATGAAGTGTCACGGGGTCTCTGTCACATGAAGACTAATCTCAATTTTATTGATCTCGGTTTTTTAAGTGATTCAATTTTGTTTAGGTGATATCTCTTTCGATTCTAAATATAAAATAGAGTTAATTATTTTTTTAGAGATTAATGAAGTTAAATAAGTTATTTAATTATATTATATGTTGGGTATTCTTATATTATATGTCAATTTATATGTTAGGGGAAATAATTTAGAAAAAAATGTTAAATATTTTAAAATAATTTAATTAGCTTTTTTACTATCTCCAAAAAAAAAAATTTAATTTTATCTTATTATTAGAACCAAAAGGGAGTATATATTAGAGTTTAGAATGGTAAACACGAAGAACTAGGTAGGTAGGTTAGAATGAAGAGGAACATAATTTGACAAAGATGAACTCTGTTTCTTACATTGCCTGAATCCCATTGAGTCAGCCTATTCCTTTCTTACTGTTTCTCTCTTCACTTCTTTTTTTCCATTTTTAATTTGTGAATTCAAAGAGTTATAATCAAGAGAAAATGACATTTAAATATCATTTCAACTTTTAAAGAAAAGACCATTAAAACTTATAAATGATAAAGAAGGGATAGGGTGAGAATCTGAGTCAAAATGCCCCTTTCACATATCTTTTAAATATTTAACGATTTTGTCAAAACCATGACTATTTCAAACAATCTCATTACTCAATTGGTCATGACCCACAAAAATATTAATGATTTTCGCACAAATCATAATGGTTTTGACGAGATCGTTAGGTACTGAAAAAAATGTCTGAAATAAGCATTTTGATCTTTAAGCTAGAATATGGAAAACCTAGATTCATACCCCAACTCTTCTCTATCATTTGCAATTTTAATGGTCTTTTCTAACTTTTGGAAGTTGAATGATACATCTTTTTTCCTATAATCAAATCATGTGAAGACCAAGGGCCAAGGCGATCATTATATGGCAATCAGGCCTCAATTAAAGACGTTAACCACTAAATTTAGTTATAAATTTATTTTTTAAAATAAATAAAGATCTTCACCTCAACACACGTAGATCTCAATTTAATAAGTTGGCTTTTGCTAATTATCATCCCTAATCTCTGTGCAGTTACAAAAACATTCATAAGTAATAGTGTGAACACTAAGAAAATTAAAATTATGAATCATAGAAAGTATCATCTGCTAGATGATGTTGGTTAACTGAGGAGAGATAGCATGGAAAAGAAGAAAGCATATTCTAACACAATAAGCATTAAATCAAGGTTTAATTTTAAATTCGGTCAGCATTAAGTTTCGACTTAAAAAAGAGAGTATATGAACCATTTCAATATCTTCTTCATTTTTATTTAATTCTTGCAAGTTAAAGTTCAGATATTCTCAATTTGTGTAGTCAAGAACTTAGGCTTAATTGTGAGCTGGTTTATTTAATTAATGTGGAAATTTGAAACTATTGTTGATTCTAAAGTATGCAATCGAGTCTCATGAATCTCAGTTGCGTTAAAAAAAGAGAAAATTATCTATAGGTTTAATGTAAGAAGATTAGATAAAATAATCTCTCTGGATTTCATGTAATACAAATAGATCTAAACAGCTTTAATTTTTACAAATGTAACTCGTAAATACTTCTATGGTATTTAATATAAGATATATTTAAAGAGATAATCTTAATTTTAAATATAACATATAGTTTTCATATTTATTAATGTTTTCCTAAATTTACATTGATGTTCCTTCAATTATAATCAAGGAGAAGATGGAAGGAATGAATTAAGGGAGATGACTAGGGTGATTTAAAAAATACATGTCATATTAACTAATTTAGTAAATTTTATTAATTTAATCAAATTAAGTAAATATATCTAATATTAAAGATCAGATGAATATAACATTTTGCCTTGTACCTCAACTTTAGACCTCACTAATTCTAACTTAAATTTTAACAACTTTTTAATTTTATCTCTATTTAATGAACACTTTACCTTAAAAGTACAAAGTCTATACAAATAAATTATAGATAAAATTATACATGTGAAAAATTTAATGATGTGATTATAAATATGATGAAAAAATCTTCTCTCTCTATGTTATAAAAATATCAGAAAAGTATATAGTAATTTGTAAACCATATAACTAACCCTATAAGTTTCTTAAATTTGCATAGACTCACTATGAAAATGAGTCCCTTTTATTATTATTATTATTATTTTTTTGTGAACTAAGAGTAGTCCAAAATCATTTTGAACCAGAGCATAATCTATATCAAGCCAAGAACGTTAACGTTAAAGCTCTTACAACAAATACACTTATAATAAATATACTTCTCAAGATTTGTTATTCTTTATACAATTATAAGACCTCTTAGTCTTACCATCTCACATACTGTTAGTAAAATGAGTGTTTTTTTATAACAAAAACAAATCATTTTTATGAAATTGATGCCAGTACAAATATCAATTTTTGAAGGAGATACAGAATATGATGCACCCAGTGTTTCAAAAGAGTTAAATGCACAAAATGAGGCAGTAATTATAAATTAATGTCTTAATTATACAAAACTTTCCTAAATTTTGAGTCTATAGGTGATATAACCCCTTCCATTTCAATGTTTAAATTTAACCTTAATTTTAATTTTTTTAATATGAACCTCCCTATCATCCATTATCTTCCTAACGAAAATTGCGATTGATATATGGCACATGGCAATGTGGCATGACATCCTATCCAATCTAAATTAACCTTAATTTTAATTTTGTTACTTGTGATTTTAACATTAAAAAAAAAAAAAAAGAGGCCCTGGTTCTGCATATCGTTGAAGGTGATCAAGAAAGCTTCCCTTTGAATTTGATATCTACATCTTCTCAGTCTGTCTCCACTAATAAACCTGGTTCCGTCCGGCCTTCTCTTTGGTCAGCTCTTTCATCTCCTCCTCCTTGACATCTCTTCAAATTCTTTTTACTGGTTTAATTCCTGAAGAATTTGACAAACTCTCTCTGCTGCAGTAGTTCCTTTTTGTCTTTGAAGTTTGAGCCCCAAGGATTGACTGGAAAGATTATTCCTCATCAACTTGCTATTCTTAAATCACCTCAAGTTTTCTGCCTTCAAGGCCTTAATGGGTCAATACCGTCAAAAGTAGACTTTTTGACATCTCTACTAGAGTTTCCAATTGGGGGCTACAAGTTTTTTTCAATTTGGAGATTTTAATGTTATAATCATGAGAATGTTCAAGGATTGGGTCAGACTAGGTTGGAGATCAACCTAAAGTTTGACCGATAAGACCTTGGGTTGGATAAGTCAGCTTGAGGTCCGGTCCGATCTGGTATCAGCCCGATGTCGGGTTGGACCGGACTGAACCGGCGGATTACTTGGACTAGTTCAAGCAGTCTAGTTTTTTTTTTTTTTTTTTGCCTTCTTGGGAGGCAATATTTTAACTTTGATTTCACCTTATTTCTGAAAGTAATAACAAGTGACTAAGTGAAAAGTAATTTTTATAAGTTAAAAAACACATTAGAATGCCTAGATTTCAGTAAGTTACTAAATACAAAGTGTAGTGGTGATTTATAAAAGGGGGTCAGACCGGACCAGTCCAAGGGGTCTAAGCCCTTGGACTGAAGTCCGGTCCAACCTTAGAAGTTCGGTCCGGTCAAATTTTCTTGGACCATTCTCTTTTTTCCTTAGACCGGGTAGAGTCGAATCGGACCAACCAAACCGCTAAATTTTTTGGACAACTCTATAAAATCACAATTTTTACACTTGGCAAAAGATATATAACTAATACAAAATTATTAGATTGTATAAAATGCCATGATATCATGTCTTGCATATCAGTTTCATGCGGTAATTTCCGTTTATGCTGTTTACACTGGAATTGATTTTGATGGAAATGGAAATTGAAATTGAGGTGAGGTTTAAAAGTATGTTTGCTATGTCATGAAAATGATGCCTCATTTCTATGTAAAAAGACTTAAAAATCCTTCTAAATTATTTTTTTTTTTAAAAATAAATCCAGACACAACCTTCGGCTCCTGCTCCCCTCCTTGAAAGTGATGATGGAACTTATGAAGGTTAAATAAGAGATATTGCAATTTGGATCTTAGCACTACTCTCAAAAGCAAAAAATCGAAGTTTAATAGAGCATTATTAATAAATATCCCCAAACTCATACCAACACCCAAAAAGCTACTTCGTGTTTTTAAATATAAAATAAATTTGACATTTTTAAAAATAATAAGAAAATTAATTAAATTTCTTTAGACTATTTGTATTTTTTTCTTCCAAGCTAATAATTTGATTAATAAACTAATATATAATCTAAGGATGATGAAGGTTCACACTAAAAAAATTTAAAATTAGGAAGGTTAAATTGAAACTTTGAAATATGAGGGGTCATATGCAACTAATTCAAAATTCATTGAAAATTTGTGTAATTTAACTTAAATTTATTACGTAATTGTATCTTACACCTTAAACGCTTGTTTGAGATTAATTTTGGAAGTCCAAAAATGCTTATTCATATAAATTTAGATAAAACTCATCTTACATACTTATTTTATTTTCATAAATCACAATTGAAAAGTTATTTTTGGAGGTTTTAATTGTTATTTTAAATCAGATATAAATCTCTCACAAATTGAAATAGGTGAATATTGAAGTTTGGATTGGGTCATTCTCTTGCTTTAGCAATACACATGAGTTTTTTCTTGAGGACCGTCCAGCACCATGTGTTTTTTTGGGAACAAAAATATACATATGATTATTATTTTGGAGCAAAATTCACATCCCACCGTTAAGTCACTGTTTACCGTTGTTAAATTATTGTTCACTTCATTTCTTTTTTTCCCATCACAGTGAACAGTGACTTAACGGTGGGATATGACTTTTATTAAAAATGGTAACCACGTATATATTTTTATTAAAAAAAACACCTGCAAACTCATGTATACTTTTCTCCTTGACCCCTTTATAAAATTGTAAAACAAAAACCCCCGTGTTATTGCTCGGAAAGGTAAAAAGCGCGAAATACAGACATGCTGCACCCAAAAGAAAGGACAAAAATTTAAAAAATAAATAAACAAGAGAGAGATGCAGTAGATCCAATTACAGTTCCATCTCACCACCCATACACCGCTTTCCTTCCCATTTCTTTAAATTCACCGGCGATCTCTCTCCGCCGGAAACCTAACTTCCTCCGCTGCCAGATCCATTCACCTTGTCCTTCTACCACTCTTGAAGACTGTCTTGGTTTCTCTCCCTCGGAGAAAAATTTGAAATCCTAGCTTTGTCGCAGATTTTGGCGATTGCGTTCCCGCTCTCTCCATCGGACTAGCCTGTGTGTGATCATATGGAGGCAATTGAGGAACTGACTCAGCTATCAGATTCTATGCGGCAAGCTGCTGCCGTGCTTGCCGATGAAGATGTTGATGCGACAACGCCCAGCAGGCGGCCTTCCACATTCCTCAATGTCGTCGTACTAGGCAATGTCGTAAGTTTATCCATCCATCTGGATATTCATACTTTTCTGTGTGTCAATGCGTGGGTTGCAAATTTATGGATCCGGTAGATGGTCGCCAGTTTTTTGTTTTAGGATGGGGAGTTTGTTTGCGTGAGGAGAAGATTTGCAGGGAATGGAAATGTGATGCGTACGAAAGAAAGTACGGTTGGTGAGAGAAGGAATCAGTGTTTGGAATTGAGTAATTGAAAGCTCATCTTTCTTTCAGCCCAATGAGAATATTTGTCAGTGTCTACGGCCTTGTATATGTTGGATCATTTACTTGTTACTGTTATGATGTTTGATGAAAATAATTACATCGACCGTGGTTAAGTCTTACGCGGTTTGATAAATCATTGCAAGTGGCAAACCTGAGGGACTCTGTTTACGGTGCATGTCATGGCATGACGTGTAGTGAATTTAGATCTGATTGGAATTGGTAAAAATGGCCTGGGAAGCTTGCTAGCCATAGACTTTTACTGTAATCCTTGTTTAGTTTTTGTAGGTAGTTTTGAGCTTTGAAGCAATTAGGTGAATGTGATGCTTTTATTATGCTGCCCTGCCTTAAGATTTGGAAGATTGCATGTATCATTTTAGTTCTACGAGTTCTTACACTCCTATGGGTATTTAAACCTTATGTATCACGTGGCCATTGTTTTTGATCTCTCCGTTTCTGTGGACCAATTGTCTGTATAGGGTGCTGGAAAATCTGCTGTCCTGAACAGTCTGATTGGACATCCAGTTTTGGTAAGTCAAATCGCCTATATACATTTTTCCGATTGTCTTCTGTACAAACTGATGCATCACTTCTGCTGTTTGATTTATTCCTAACTGCGTCATGATATAATCAAATTATTGGCAGCCAACTGGTGAAAATGGTGCTACCAGGGCTCCCATAAGCATTGAATTGAATAGAGATAGCTCTTTAAGCAGCAAGTCAATCA
Source organism: Acacia confusa (assembly GCA_037074495.1). Classification (NCBI taxonomy): domain Eukaryota; kingdom Viridiplantae; phylum Streptophyta; class Magnoliopsida; order Fabales; family Fabaceae; genus Acacia; species Acacia confusa. The sequence continues at coordinate 3,624,383 of CM073504.1, read as the reverse complement.
TATTACAAATTGAAAATAAATCTCAACAGGTTTCTGCAAGTAAGAACTTTAGCTAAAACCCTGTTCCTGAGCAATCTGGTTTAAATGTTTTCTCTTCTCCTCAATAAAAAGTTGATCTTGAGAAGTTTGATACACAGTGTTCCAGTGATGTTTCTTAATTGTGTGTCATAGGTGCTCTTCGACACTCTCTGCAAGACAGGCTAAGCAAAGGTTCATCTGGCAGAAGTCGTGATGAAATATATCTTAAACTTCGTACTAGTACTGGTAGGCTCATGTTCATATGCTCTGTCCCCCTTTTTTTAAGTATGAAAAAGATCTTCCTGTGGAGTAAGTTATGGAGTGGTCAGGAAAACATTGGGTTTGCCTTCCTATACATTGTATTGGAAACAAGGAAGCTGAAGTTTTATTGCAATGAGCGGTTTTTGTGATTCTTTAGCATGCTTCTTTTGAGAGATTGCTCATGTTTTTAAGGGAATCTCCGTGCCCCTGCATATGTTATTGGAAGTTGTTGTGTTTTATACATCTCTTTCTTTCTTTGCCCATATTTGATTTGAGGATCGGATTGGAGATGATTGGTCAATGTTCAGCCTTGTTAACCTTTTGAGTTATAAGGAACCATTTTTATTTCTTTCTGCTTTATTTGATAGATTCTTATATTTGAATAGTTGAGATACACGAGTTAGAGAAATGCATGTGTTTGTGTATTGAATATTGACTGACATCCTTTAGTTATACCTTTACCTAGGAAAAGACTGGCGGAGCAGCACATCATTGTCACTAAAAGAATACATTATTTTAGTTGTTTTGAATGTCTGAGAAACCCACCTGTGTCTGATGTGTGTATTAGCAGATCTCCTGGTCCTGTTTTCAGGACTTCTCCGATGAAACAAATCTAAGGAAACATTTTCTTAACACAAAAGGGCATAAAATGCTGAAAAGGCTCTTTTTTCGGTGCCTCCTTTATATATGTGATGGGGTAGATTGCCTTTATGGTTACACTTTGATGCTTAGCTCAGTTTTTCCAAGGGAATCTCCAGTTCTGATATGTGAATTGGGTTACTGTTATATTCTAATCAGCTGCTTTGGCATTTTGTTTATATTTGTACTTTTGTGGCATATCTTTCTGTTGACTTACTGTTTCAGAGATATTCTTCAGACTTGGATATTGCGATCCTCGTAACTGCATAATAAGTTCAGAAGCTTGTAACCATTATATTGATTAGGGACATAAATATATCTTCCCTTTTCTTCTTGGCTATCTCTTTCTCTCGCTTGAAGAAACATAATCATCCGGCTGACATATCTTGACTTTCTGTTCATACACTATACAATGAGGCTTATTCTATTTGTCCTGTTTGGTAATTCTCCAGCTCCACCGTTGAAATTGATTGACTTGCCTGGATTGGACCAACGAATTATGGATGACAAAATGGTGAGTATGTCTGAGTGATCAGGTCAAAGTTTTGAGTTTTCCCTTAGTATTATAATTCTCTCTTAAATTCTCAATCAATGTTATATCTTATGTTAAATTTTTATTTAATTCTTGGATAACTGGTTGTTTTTGGGGAACTTTGTTTTGAGAGATAAGTTAAATGCCTTCTTTTTCTTATCTTTTAGATCAGTGAATATATCGAACACAATGATGCCATTCTGCTTGTCATAGTTCCTGCTGCCCAGGCACCAGAAATTTCATCTTCACGAGCACTGCGAGTAGCTAAGGAGTATGATGCTGAATGTATGTTTTCAGATTTTTTGTTTTTGTTGTCTTAAATCATGGCTGCCAAGTTCCAACTTTCTCTAAAGATTAAGCTGTTAGGAGAAAGCTTGGAAATGGGATATCTCTAACATACCCGCTCATGTTAAAGCCCTTTGGGCTTGAAGCATAGTAAGAACGCAAGCCAGTATGTCTTATGGTGAAAAACTGAAAATTAATTTGATTGGATCATTGGACGCTAAAAGATGGAAATGTTGGCCCCTTGGTGAAAGAGGCTCTGGAAACATATCAATGACCAACTCTCCCTGAAGTTAAGCTGTTAAGAGAAGATCTTGAAATGGTTTAATTGTAACTTCAACAATGGTTGTCAAACTTCTATAATTTGGGAATTCTTTTCTTTTTCTTACTGTTTTTCTGTCCTTTTTATGGTACTGCTTTACTTAGATTGTCTTCATTGTTTCAATTGTAGCCACCAGAACAGTTGGTGTTATTAGTAAAATTGACCAAGCAGCTTCAGAACCAAAAGCTCTTGCAGCTGTACAAGCTCTTCTTTCGAACCAGGGACCCCCAAAAACTTCTGATATTCCATGGATTGCAATAATAGGTCAATCTGTTGCAATAGCATCTGCACAATCTGGTGCTGGGTCTGAGAGCTCTTTAGAAACTGCATGGCGAGCTGAGACTGAAAGTTTGAAATCAATATTGACTGGAGCCCCACACAGCAAGCTTGGTAGAATTGCCTTGGTTGAGTCACTTGCTAGCCAGATTCGCAATCGTATGAAGCTCAGGCTTCCAAATCTCCTTTCTGGGTATTTATTATGTGACTGGCTTCTATTCATTTATTTGCTATGTTATCTTTTTGTTTGGTTTGTTGTTTATTGCACTGTCCTATCTAAATTTTGTTGGTGATGTTGCTTTGAAATTTTCCATTTGTCCAACCTATTGATGATGTTCTCATTATGGCTTCATTCGTGTAGATGCTGACTCTGCATTTTAGGTGTCTGCGTAATTGACTGAATAGAAGAGATAAACCGCAAAAATTTAGAGACTGGGATGATTTTGGCTTTAGGACTCATGGATTTAATGCTTTCCTGAAGCTTAGGCATTTTGTTTATTATATACTTTATTGTTGCCCAAGTGTTATTTAATTCATGATATTCCTTGGTATTGGCGTCTGGTACATCACTATGTTTAAATTGTGTCATGAAAGGGTGGGTTTGCTTGTTATGCTGTGTTTCTGGAAAATATATAATACTACCTTATTCCAATTTATAAGTCACCTTTTAGATTTGATGTTCCTATTTATAAGTCATTTTGTATAATTTATGAAGCAATTAATATTTTTTTCCTGATAGAGCCCTTGGCTTGGACATCGTTGAGTAGTTATGGTGGAGAGAGAGATTGAGAGATGATCAAGAATTTTGGATTTAATTAAGAGTATTTGTGGAAAGATGGGGTGATTTAAAGACAATAAACTAATCTTGGTTTGTTGAATTAGTTAAATATGACATAAGAATTAGGAATGGAGGGAGAAATAATATAAATTTGTTATAAAATTAAGATATCATCAAAGCATTTGGATATTTGGAAGGGGGATTTTACAGTTTTACTCCTTATATGGAGTTATGGACATTGGGTAGTTTTTATCCAGTGTATACCTAACTATTAGATGTCTCTTTATAAAGCTGGCTGATCCATAAGATTTATAGGATTATGAATTTTTTTTGGTTGGTTCACTGACTTGGATAATGCCTACTTGTGAGGTTTATTGTGAAAGAGAAAGTGATAGAATTTAAGGGAATTAAAAGAGAAAAAGGGAAACTAGAGCCAGAATCTGAAACTCTAGTATTTTCAAGAATCAGAATCAGAATTCTTGACCAATTAGACAAATCCAAATCTGTGTATATTCATTCATAACCTTTCATAAAACACAATACATATATATAAGGTTCAGTCATTGTGCTATAACTGCCTATAACTTCCCTACAAACAGTTACATATAACTGCCTATAACTTCCCTACAAATAGATACACAACAGTCCTTAATAAGTTCCTAAATACATAACTGCCCTTAATAACTTCTTTACAAACAGATAGGATAGTATAACTTCTATAAACAGATATTAACTTCTCCTAATACAATAACTAGACATGTGTCCTCTTCCTTCTGGAATAAACTAAGAGAGGTAGGGGATTATCATTACTGATATTATTACCGATAATCCTATCAGAAAGTGACTTGGTTAGAATATAGTAAATCCTATAATTTGAGAGCAAGGTTTTGCAGTTTTTATTTCTAACATTTATAATATAATGTTTCTTTAATTTCTTGATTTGTTTAATTGAAATGAAATGTTGCAGTCTTCAGGGGAAGTCTCAAATTGTTCAGGAGGAATTAATGAAGCTTGGTGAACAAATGGTTAGTAGTCCTGAAGGTACAAGAGCTCTAGCTTTGCAGTTATGCCGTGAATTTGAAGACAAGTTCCTCCAACATCTTGCTGGTGGTGAGGTTAGTTCTTCTTATTTCTTGAAATAGATTAAATTTTATAGTAAGCTTCAGTTAGGTGAATCTCATAAGCCCCTAATAATGGAGGAATAAATCAGCCTCATTTCAAAAAAATAAAAGGCTTTTCCCCACACCAGTATTTATGCTGGAGGAAGGGCATAGAATTTCGATCATACAGCTGTAGATTAATCAACCCTCAATCAGTGCCTTAATCGTGAGCTATCAAATAGTCAATAATCACTCTTTGTTACTGGTAGACATCTGTTTCTGACTTCGGCCCTTCAATCCTTTGTAGGGTAATGGTTGGAAAGTTGTTGCCAGTTTTGAAGGCAATTTTCCCAACAGGATCAAACAACTTCCTATAGACAGACACTTTGATATAAACAATGTTAAAAGGGTAAATTGCCTTTTGAAGATTTCACTTTTATAGTCTGAGTTAAATCTTTGATTCCTCATACTCTCTTCAGGTGTGTTTGCTACTTATATTGCTCTTTAAACTTGCGTTAGATTGTCCTAGAAGCAGATGGATATCAACCTTATCTTATTTCTCCAGAAAAAGGGTTGAGGTCTTTAATTAAAGGTGTTCTTGAAATGGCAAAGGAGCCATCACGTCTGTGTGTTGATGAGGTATTCTTCTAATTTGCCATTGATTTTATTTATAAAGTGGCTCTTGTGTTGTGTGAGGCATAAAAAGGATTGTTAGAAAGAAACTGTGTAGAGGGCTGACTTGCTAATACACGTGTGATAAATAGGTCTGTCCCTTGTCTTATTCTGTCTCCGTTTGCCATTAATTTTCATCAAATGTCTTGAAAAAAGGGAGGGCCTTGTTTTAAATTCTTTACATCTGTTATGTATGAAGTGTGGGAACCTTTGGACTCTAAGGCTGATTGTCTAGTGCATTAAATTATCACCTTGACTATATAATTCAAACAATTGTTAGCCTGTAACTGGTGTGTTGTGTATTTTTCAATTCTGGAGGTATTTCATTTGATTTATCTGTAGTCCTTTGGAGTTAGGCCACTTGGTGGGGTTGTTTTGGTATTGTTATTATCCATGGATGCTGCAGTTTTAGGTAGTTCATATAGAATGGTGATATAAATTTCCTGTTGCATTTTTTTCTTGAGCCGCATTTTAACTTATGTTTTGGCAAGTACCAAATTAGGTGCATCGTGTACTTTTGGATATAGTTTCTGCTGCTGCTAATGCTACCCCTGGTCTTGGACGATATCCTCCATTTAAGAGAGAGGTAAAAATGCTTTTCACTAATTAGGAAGTAACTTAGTCTGCATTTTGAGAATGGTCTATCTGATGTTTCAAAATTTTAAATCAGCTTGTAGCGCTTGCAAGTTCTGCCCTAGATGGATTTAAAAATGAATCCAAAAAAATGGTGGTTGCTTTAGTTGATATGGAGCGTGCATTTGTTCCACCCCAACACTTCATTCGCTTAGTACAGAGGCGGTATGTTAGATCTCTAACACTCATATTTATCATATTTTGAGCAAATCAGTGGACAATGTCAATTCAGTTTCCTGTATTTCTCATGGTTTGATGATTTACATGCTTTTTATTGTTTTAAGAGCCTAATTTCAGGTATATGTCAATGGTGTTTCAATTTTCATTTTTACCTGTTCTTTTTATAAATTAGAAACTACTCCCTATGCTTAAACCGTTAAGAGATCATAAATACAAGTTTTAAATTTGAAGGGTGGCAGTGAGCTGAGATTTGAATTCTGGATCTTTGCTGATAATTTCATACTTTATAGTTGCGCATATGTTATTTTAATGTTTTAATGCCTTTTTTCAATTGCTTTAGAATGGAAAGGCAACGCAAAGAGGATGAGCTGAAGAACCGGCCTTCTAGAAAGGCTTCTGAGGGTGAACAGTCTAGTCTAAATCGGGTGCGGGATTATCTTCTTTTTTCCCCTTAAGAAACTAAGTTGGATTGTTATGTGATATGGGTATTAAGCCAGCTCTATTCTCGATGTATGATATAAAATATGTTTTCATTTCTAGGCTGCTAGTCCTCAAACAGGTCAACAAAGTGGAGGAAGCTTGAAATCAATGAAAGACAAATCTGGTCAGCAGGACAAGGATGCACAAGAAGGATCTGGTTTGAAGACAGCTGGGCCTGATGGAGAGATAACAGCAGGTATCTACGATTTGATCATGACATTTTATGGTGTGCCTAATTGTATGATTGAGGTCTCTTTGACATAATGCGCTAAATAAGAATTTGGTGGCTTTGATCTCTTCTGTTGATGATACCTCATGAGCTTCAATATTAACTTAGTTAAAACTGTTGCCTCCTTTTTGCTTTTGGTTTCTCTTTATTAAACTATTTCCAGCAATGGTTGGGCATTTCCCAATGGTTAGCTGGTTACAACTCTTGAAACTAAATTAATATGGCACATATAATATCATGTTCTCTATCCAAATAAGTAGAGTATTATGTGGCTGTGTGAAAGCAATTGAGAAGCCAGCATCACTGAAATAACTGAAAAAGAGAAACACCTGAATAGTGTTTTTACATTTCCTGCCGTTTATAAAGAGTCGAATAACCTTTCTACATTTTCAAGTTAACAAATAATTGGGTGTGCAAATTTTGCTATGTCCACAATATCTATATTTCCTCTGATCCTTAATATTAGACCTATTAACCTAATTTAATTAGATTAAGGAAGTTAGTTAATGTGACGTGTATTTTTTAAAACATCCTAGTCATCTTCCTCAATCCCGTCACTCCCTCTCTTCCTTGATTATAGTTGAGGGAGTATCAATAGGGGTACATTAGGAAAAGATTGACAAACATGAAAAATAGATCTTATACTTAGGACCAAGACCAACTCTCCAAATAACTCTTATGTTGAGGACTGGAGGGAGTAATATTTTAAACTCCAGTAATATATGGAATGGCGAAGTTCTATATCCTCCCTGCCTAGGCTTTTGTTTTATTGCTATATATTTCTATTTTAAAGTAAGGAATCTCTATTCTTAAATTACAATTATACTTAAACTATTATACAAGGAATTGACTTCTACTTTTTCATATGGATTTTCTCCCCAACACAGGATACTTGTATAAAAAAAGTGGAAAAACTAGCGGCTGGAGTAAACGATGGTTTGTTTTGAATGAGAAGACTGGAAAGGTTAGTATATCATTGTTGTGTTGACAAAGGCGTATTTGGAACTAAGTATCATGCTCAATTCAAATGGTTTGATTTTAGATTTTATGGTTATTTTCATAACCTCTTGAAGTACTTGACCAATGAATGAGTGGAGGATGAAAACTGAATGACATTATTTCGAGAAGTTTAGCCCAAAAAAATAGGCTTCTAGGATTGTGAAGATTAGCTATAATAGCCCAGATTATAGTTAAGAAATTAGGTAATATAGTTATATCTGCAAGATACATCTAGTATGATATTTTAGGAAATAAATATTTTATATTATGTAAATAAAATACAGAATAAAATAAAAATGATAATAACAGCCTATTCTTCACTGGAGAGGGTGCTAACAACCAACAGTCATGGAAACCTTGTAGTTGTGCAGAAGTGATTTGGAATACCAATTATTTCTTTCTTTTTCATCTTTACCATGACAATTAAGCGAGGAAGTTCTGTAAAGTCCTTAGGGAAAAGAATGAAAGGAAGTAGTTGAGATTTTGTCAAAATAATTTTATCAAGCTGCGATGAAGTACTACTTTGCAACATATTGAATTGTTTTGCACTTGAAATAGTGCTGCCCTTTTGATGACCTTATGAAAGAACCTGTCTGCAATGATTATAGAAGCATTTTTCTGAATTAAAAACGGGCACATCATCTTACATGTTATGATAAAGCAAAAATTCTCATTGAGTTGGTATTAGTCTCTAAGTTGTTATGTCCTGTGTATATATTCAGGCTGAACCTTTTTAAGGTTTATTACAACTCCTTGTGGATTGTGATTACAATTTGTGACAATAATGATTACCTTTGTTGAAGTACAATAATCCTACCAAATGTGCTCTTCAAGAATGTGGTCTTTGGTTTCTTGTCTTTTGATCATTAGACTCTGTCTTACTGTTGATGCGTGATTTGGATCTTTAACCTTTCTTTAAGATTAATCATTATAATTTTCTTTAAAAGGAAATCTCTGATGGAAGGAATTGTGAGTTTGTTGCCCCTTCATAATGTTATCTGTCCTAATTGTTTTGCATCAATGCTGCCTGTATTCATTCCATGATGCCAATGATTAACTTCTAGGGGAAAGAACCTTGTGCCGTCTGATAGCTAGATTGTAAAGAACTAAGAAATCTGAGGGTTAGGGAACAGAAATCAGAGGGAGTGAGGAGAACAAGAGGAAGAGAGATACATTCGAAACAAATGCTGCTGCACTGTTCATTCCATCATACACAATCTGAATCATACATACCATAATTAGTCTAGGCTCTTCCCTTTATATAGGCTAGCCTTTGACTTAATCTCAGCAAGGCCCATAACAGCTATAACGGACCCATACTGATTAACTACCGCCTAATCATCAGCATAGTCATAATAGAATCCTAAACTACCCCTATACTACTAACCCACGGCCTCATAGGATTAATAGTGTGCCGCTTGCGCCTGGCCTCATAGAATTAGTTATTGTGCCAATATCCCTAACTTCTAACCCTAACAACAGATGATTTATGAATTATGTATCACCGTCCCTGGTATAGGTTGGTGTATGCGATTACATAACTATCAGTGTTTTATGTATTGATTTTATTTGGCTAATAATTGTCACTTTCTTTGTGCTATGATTTGATATTGGCTTATATTGTAGCTTGGTTACACCAAAAAACAAGAAGAGAGACACTTCCGAGGAGTCATTACATTAGAGGTATGACATAAACTTTTCATTATATAAAATTCTTTGTAGAATAAATATTAGTCTTGTTCATTTTCTCCCAAGTCCTTTCATTACACTGTCTCAATCATCTTTCTTTGGTTGCCTCTCATAAATTGTGCCTGGCTTCATAATGTTTGGGTTCATTTTTCTTTCTTTAAATCTTCTATGTTACTTGCTAGTTGTTCCTGTGCATTTTGGTGCCTGTTATTCAACAAAAGAGAATGCATACCAATTTTCCTTTCTTTTAAAATTCTGTATGAATATTATGTGAGAAAGTAATGGGAAAAAATTGAGTTACCTAAAGCACTATGGCTTGCTTTCCACCGGAGGGAAAAGCCTTTATTTGTTAAATTAAGTGGAAAGCAAACCAAAATGAGTTATCTACAGAATAAATTAAGTTACCTCTGCTATATTTTGTTGGAGTGAAATGTCTTCATCTTTAAGGGCATCACTTCCCTGGATATGTTATGGGTTCTCTCTGGTGCTCAGTTCATGGTTATGACTCTGGTGTTTCTTCCATTTCTGATATGCACATTGTTTAACTTCAATCCCTTTTTCGTAGGAAAAAGGGGTTCCTCTATAGTTTTACCATCTCATTTCTCCCCCGAATGAGTTTTCTATCCATCCTTTTAGTCCCTATGCTTTTGAAACTGGCAGATTATTCAATTTTATGTGGGCAAACCTTCATAATAACTCCTGAATTTCCCAAAAAGGAAGGATAAAAAGTTTTTATTTCTGAGTTTTGAATATACAGGAAGAAAGAATATTTTAAGATTTCAGCATATTAATCCCATGTTGCTTTGACTGTCTCAATCAGGAATGCAATATTGAGGACGTTTCTGATGATGACGAAGCTTCAGCAAAGAGCTCAAAGGATAAAAAGGCCAATGGACCTGATTCAGGAAAAGCATCCAACCTCATTTTCAAGATAACAAGCAAGGTCCCCTATAAAACTGTTATGAAAGGTTATCTCTCTTGTAGCTATAATGTCTCTTCTTATCTGATGCATCCCCCGAGGACCATCACCAGTTCTTAGATGCCCCCTTCTTGGCGTTTAACAATTTTGCTTTGTCCATTTTGCAGCTGAAAGTACAGTTCTATTAAAGGCTGAGAGTGTAGCAGACAAGGTTGAGTGGCTAAAAAAGATAGGATATGTTGCTCATCCTACAAAAGGTGGTCAAATAATGGGTGAATCAGGCCTTCCTATGCGACAGAGTCTTTCTGATGGTTCCCTTGTAAGTTATTTAATTGCCCACGTGTTTTTATTTGCTTCATTTGATCGTGCAGCAACATTAAAGAAATTGGAAAAAATTGATCATCCGAACAGTGTCTAACATGCCAATCACATTTTAACTTTGATACCTGTGGTCAATGTTCCTCAACGGGGAGTTATTTTTCCCAAGTGTTCCTAAATCATAACCCCCCTATCCTTTTCAATTCTTGTCAATACGTTTGCACTTTGCATGTTTTGGGTTTGCATTAGATTCAAATAAGTTTATTTTTGCACTTGGAAAGACAAACTTGTCTATTGAGAGTCAATTAGAAGGCATTTTTACCTAACTCACCCTCACCAAGAGAAATAGTTAGGTAATTAAGACAATTTTTCCATCTTCGCCTTTCTTTAATATCAATGATTAAGATTCAGCATTTTTTTCCAATATACCGAAACATAGGACTTTCCAAAAAAATGCTTTTAAGTATATAGCGTTTTTAGTAGCAGCACATCTCAACCAATCTATGATCAGTGACCCATCTATGAATTGCTGTTGTCTATCTACTTGCTTAATTTCTTAGAAGTTGTTCATGTTACTCTCTTTTATAGGATACTATGACCAGAAGACCTGCGGATCCAGAAGAGGAGCTCAGATGGATGTCACAAGAAGTGCGTGGCTATGTTGAAGCTGTTCTTAACAGTCTTGCAGCTAATGTCCCCAAGGTCAGTGTACTCTGTCAAGTACTGTATTTCTCTCTCTTTGGATCTGCTGCTCTTCAGTATCCGTGAAATCAATTCGTTTCGGCTGAGCAGGCAGTTGTTCTTTGCCAAGTGGAGAAAGCCAAAGAAGACATGCTTAATCAGTTGTACAGTTCTGTCAGGTTAGAGCTATCCCCTCTGCCCTACTGCCCAATGAGTGCTTCGCTTCTTTATAGAATATATTATGTGATTTATTGCCTTCTGATATTTCGTCCTTCAAGCACCAAATATATTCAAAACTTCTGGCAACCTAGGGCTGCGTCAAAAACTTCTGTTTATACTTTGTGTATATTTTATTGCTTTTCTAGGATATATTTTGGGGATTCCATAGGACATTTTGGATAATGACGAATTCCTGTAATTTTGAGATATCTATTCTACACAAACACTTCAAATTCAGATTCTTTTCAGGAATTTTTTTATTAAGGAACATTTGTTGAACTTGTTTCCTTTTTTTTTTTCCATTGACAGTTCACAAAGCTCAGCAAAAATTGAAGAGCTACTCCAAGAGGACCATAATGTAAAGCGTAAAAGGGAGCGTGTTCAGAAACAGTCCTCCCTTCTTTCAAAGTTAACCAGGCAGCTTAGTATCCATGACAATAGAGCTGCTGCGGCATCCAATTGGTCTGATGAAGGGAGCACAACAGGTAATGTTTCTGCAGGCACGCACTTTCTGGTGTTGATGCATTTCTGGATTAAATAAGAACAATTTATATTGTGAATTTATGGTGATCAACATGATTCCTCGGCCAAGGTTTTTCCCCATACAGTGGCATGTTTGTGCACAGCATACATTAAAATAATGACATGACAAGCAATTGCGTTTCATAAAGGTTCATGCATGCCAGTTGTTCAAACCTGAAATGCGTATTACTGATACAAGTTCAAATTCATTGGATAAACTTCTACTTTTCTTTTACAAGGGAAACGAAAATGATTGCGTGTATATTTTATTGGATAAACTAGGTACTTTTCTTTTGGGGGAATATTTAATTTCTTGAATAGATTTGATCTCTTGATTGCGTACTTTTTGCATGCTGTAACTGTTGTCTAGAGCACACATTTTGTATTAGCACTATCATCTTGATTTCACCCCTTATTTACAATTATGCAGAAAGTGGTGCAAGTCATGGTACCTCGTCTGGTAGTGATTGGAGATCTGCATTTGATGCTGCTGCAAATGGTTCCATTGACTCATCATCTAGGTTTGGATCCGGGGGACACAGTAGACGATACAGTGACCCATCTCAAAATGGTGATTCAAGTTCAGTTTCAAATTCTAGCAGTCGCCGAACACCAACTCGGCTACCACCAGCACCTCCGTCTGGTTCTAGATATTAGATAAATCTACAGATTATTCCAATTTTTTTTTGTATGCTTGTTGGGTGGATGCTTGAGTTTTTTCCAGTCTTGTATTGACAGTCCTTCATCCTCTCTTCAAGTTATTATAAATGGGTTAGTTGTGTAGATAAAGATTGCTAATGCAGCCGTATTATAGCTATACATGTTTCTTCGCTTTTGCTCGTATTGGATGGATGCTTGGGAACATTGTCGGGTAAGATGATATTGTGTCTGCCCGACATTTTTTTCCTCTTATGTGTAATTGTTTTGTATCATTGTGATTACCAGAGGATGGATAAATTGGATCATACGCATCAAGAGAACATTTTTGCTTCTCATATCTGGCATTTTTTCCCTTTGGATATAATTAAGACTCTCAATGGGAATTATTCGTATGATAAGGAAGGACGGTTTAGGTTCATAGCTTTACTAAGGGACAGCTACGATGCTTATGCAAATAGCATGTGAATTGCACGAATGCTGTTCTTTAGAGTTGACGTTAAATTTTCAGTTAACGAACTCAAGATTCGCATAAATTTCATCTTTTCTAAAACGCAGAAATTGACAGTCGTTAAAGAATTGCTAACTGTGGCGATAATCCTCAATGATGTATTCATAAACAAAAATCAAGATGAACTGTTCAACGAACATTTCGGGCAGCCTTATCTGGCTAGAGTATGTTACTAGTCTGTAAGTGAAATGCAAGCTGTTAGTGAAGAAAAACAAATATAGAAGTTCAAATAAACAGCTTTTGGCAACAAAAAAAAAAACACAAAGTTGCATGACTTGAGTCAAATGACAAATTAAAACTACATTCATACAAACATTTCAAAATGAAAACTAGGACTTCATCAAAAGAATAAAAATAAAAATCAATAGGTTGTAAGATCACTTTGACGTGATTGTATGTTCTTGTCTGCGTTAATCCATGCCTAGTTGTTCACTACAATCAGTTTGGACAATGTTTCTTGTTAAGTTAAACTACAGTCGGTCTCCGCACATGCTAGCTGACCGTATAAAGAATACAGACCTAGTTCATCTGCACCATCCCACGTAATGAATGAATCGAAAAGAAATGCCTCCATTCATCTTCTGACTAAACCAATTTCCCAAGCTTGCAACGCCTAGCTCCGAAGAAAATGGAGCTTACAGGTAGGGGATGCTTGACCATTACCTTTAAACAGTGAGAGACGCACCATTGTCTGCTGCAGTGAGGTTGAGTATCATGGTTGCTGCCTTTGGAGCCCTGAAATACAGGAGTAAATCGTATTTATAGTTGACAGCTCAAAATGAAAGAGAAAGAAATTATGGGCAATACACACAAAATCAACTGATATGTATGGTTAAACTTAAACCTGATCTACCTAGTATTACAAGCCTATGGTTGGTTTATTATGATTTCAACACATTCAATCATGCAACCAAGTAACAAATTAATCTTGAAGAAAGATTTATACCATGCTTCAGGAGCTTGATATAGAGCAGCTGAATTACCAAAGCATGATGCAAGCATCTCAGTGTTTATTACACCTGGATTAAGGGCTACAACTGCCATTCCTTCAGGCAACTCCTTTGCCACTGATCTAGTCAGTCCTTCTATAGCCCATTTTGATGCACAGTAAGGTGCAACCTTTTGCACAATGCCAGAATGTCAAATATCAGTTGATACAAATGAAGGATGTCGACAGTTGTAAAAGTTGGACATGGAGAGTCAGGTATGCACGTAGACTTATATTGAAAACCAATATCAGATTGTAGGAATTTGTAAATCACGCAAGAACAGCATGCCAAGAAGAAATTGTCGCTCATTTCCAGAAATAGACAAGAAGGCCCAAAAAGGCATAGTATGAGAATTGAATCATAAGAACTGCTGTATGTCTTCCACCTAAAGAAGCACTAAATTCATCTTAGCTTAAACAACCACTATATAGCCTCCCACTACCCATTGACACTATTTTTCCCCCAAAAAAAGCATCCTAAAGTCCCAGCCACTTTGAGAAACAAGATCGTTACAAACAAGCAACAAAGATAAGATACAGGTCACTCTTTCATGAAAACCTCTGTTTAAGAACTTCCATTCAGACAAGAAAAAGTTGAGGTTATCAGCATTATTATTGGGACACCCAAATAGCGATATAAGATAAATATATGCTCAACTAACCAGTGCAGCACCAGCTCTTCCCCATCCAGACGAAAAATTGACAATAATTCCTTGCTTCCTCATGATCATAAGAGGGATGAAATGACGCAACACATTGGTCGTTCCTTTGAGATTTGTATCAATTACATTATCAAACTCTTCAACAGGAACTTCCCAAAGTTTGTTGTTTCTATTAATGGTTCCTGCATTATTTACTGATTGTGCCCTTTGCTTTAGTATATCACACTGCCCAAAGCACCATATGATAAACAACAAAATCAAACAGACACATATCAAAATCAAGATAAACTGAATTAAGGTTATAAAGCCTAAAATCCATCAGCTGGTTGAGTTTATAAGCTTTTCCCTCTGAATAATTACAATTCTGTGTAATACAAAATACATAAATTGTATATTGCTTTGAGCTCAGACATGAAAATAGAATTTTTATTCCTGTCTGTTGGTAGGGCAACTCAGCTGATATACCAGAGGCAAAATCTCAACAGCATTCTTGTGAACTGTCAACCAGCATCATATATGGAGGATGATCAATTGCTTCACCAAATTTTCACAGACAACGTGCAACTGATATTGTATGTTTCAGAAAAAGACATAAAAAAAGAAAGAAAGAAAAGGAAGCAACAAATCAACACGACAGACAATGCCCGCACAGCTTGACTAAAAAGTTATTCAAAAAACACTATGATTGAACTGGACGAGCTTTCTGATCTCTTTGAAACTAAACAAGGGATGGCAAAAAATAATTATTTCTTAGATTCAACCGAAGAAAAATATATAACTTAAGATTCTCCATAGTTATTGCTCACACAAGCACGTTATATGCTAGCTAGTGCCAAAAAATGAAAACATCTCCAGTTAAGGCAAGAAGCTTAATTTTCTCTTGTAACTCACATTCCAGATTTTATCACAATTATACCATTAGAATAAGCGAAAGAAATGCAACAAGGATGAAGAACTAAGGATACACACCAATAATATCAGGAACGCCCTTTTTCTCCATCACAGTACGAGCCAGCTGCTCAACGCTGCTATCCGATCTCTGACCCCAAAATAAATGAACAAGGGAAATTTTTTCATTGATCCATAACAAACTTTCAAACTTCCAAAGCCCATTAAACAACAGCTATTGCCAAAGTGATGTGCACTCACTACACTTGAAATTCCCTCAACCGCTCCCAAACGAGATTTTATTACAAGCAACAATCTGAAATGAATTCGAAGAACGAAACGAAAGGAAACAATACACAGATAAAGAGTACTAACCACGTCGGCGTCGAGCAACAAATGCTTTTCAGATGAGGAAGAATTGGAAGCAGCTAGGGCGGCAGAAAGTTCCGATCGAAGTGCATTGAGCTTCTCCTGAGTCCGTGAACACCCGATTACGGTGTGGCCTCGTTTGGCCAATTCTAGGGCAAGAACTCTTCCTAGGCCCTTACTAACACCGGTAATGAGAACCGTTCGGGAGGTTGCTGCTGCTCCTCCTCGGCAAACAAGGTTCATCCCGCTAAGCGACGGCGTCGTTACACCGGTCATCTGCTTCCTTGGCTTCTTGAAGTTTGAGGATATATATCACATTTACGGACGCGGCTTCTGTGCGGTACCCCATCCATCCGCTGCTCATTTTTTTTTAATTTCTCATCTCTCCATCCTCCAATCCCTTCAAGCCACATACCCCTCCCGTCACTCCTTATATATTTTTGGGCCATATACCTACGGTTTATGCAACAAACACATCTAACACAAATTTTTTTAGGATCTTAAAATAATCATTAATTTTTTTAGGATCTTAAAGTAATCAATTTTAGGATCTTAAAAAAGTATTTTAACGTACTAAATAATCCTAAAAAGATACTGAAGGATATTTAAGATCTTAAGATAATTATTTTATCATTTTTTAAAAAATATTTTAGGATACTGACTGATACTAAAAATATATTGCAAGATACTTAAGATCATAAAAAAATATTTCAGGGTATTGGCTAGTACTAAAAAGATATTTCAAAATATTTATTGGTACTGAAAATTATGATCTTAAAAAATTATTTTAAGATCTTGAAAAAATATCCTGCAGTATATTTTTAATACCAGTCAGTACTTTAAAATATTCTTTTAATACCTGCCAGTATCCTAAAATAATTTTTTTAAAATGATAAAATAATTATCTTAAGATCTTAAATATCCTTCAGTATATTTTAAATATCATTCAGTACTCAGTACGTTAAAATACTTTTTTAAGATCCTAAAATGATTATTTTAAGATCCTAAAAAAAATTTGTGTTTGATGTCTTTTGTTGCATAAACCGTATGTATATGGCCCAAAAATATATAAGGAGTGAGGAGAGGGGTTTGTGGCTTGAAGGAATTGGAGGATGGAGAGATGAGAAATTAAAAAAAAAAAATGAGCAGCGGATGGATGGGGTACCGCACAGAAGCCGCGTCCCACATGTCCACCGAAATGCGCGCGAGAAATTTTATACGAGGTGGGAATCGAACGCAGAAGCAATTCCTTGGCGCTCCTGCTAAACGCGCGGCTAGAAAAATGACGTTGAACTTCAACGTGATACTAGCTAATGACCCAACGGCCAACATCTATCCTAATTCCTAACGGATTATTTTGCGTTAAAAATTTACGTTAAGAACTATAAATGTGGTTTTCAGTATCCGAGAGGCACATTTGAATCCCAGATATGTTTTTATTAGCTTTTGAAAAATAGTTTATAGAGAAAAAGGAAAAAAAATTATTTTAAATAATAAATTCTGGATTGGAATAAAAATTGACTCCTCGTAACCATAGTTTAGTTAGAAAAGTGTTTCTGTAAAGCCATGTTTTAGAACTCCAGTGTTTTTTTTGCAACTACCTAAATACACACTAAATTATCCAAACATCGGGTTTGGACGAAATATCAGTACAATACCATTTTTGCTTTTTTTTTGGGGGGGAGTCAAAAGTTAGTATTAATTTAATAGTTTATACAACTCTGCAATTTTCCCTTTCTCTTTTTTTTTTTTCCATATGAAAAAGCACCCAAGAAAATTACAAAGCACCAAAGGTTCTATTCATTATTAGTGACTTTTAATTTAAAAAAAAAATATACAAAAAATGGACTAAAGATGGGGTCCACAACCCACAAAATGGACGTTCGAGAAAGCAAACTCAACCATACTCTTGGGATATTCAAAGATTGGGCCAGATTAGGTTGGAGGTTTACCTGAGGTTTGGCCCGATAGGACCTCGGGTTGGACAAGTCAACCAAAGGTGAGGTCCAGTTCGGTCTGGTACCAGCTAGTGGACTTCCTGGACCAGTCCAGGTAGTCCAGTTTTTTTTTCCAATTTTTTTTTTTTTTTTTTGCCTTCATGGGAAGCAATATTTTAGATTTGGTTTCCCTTAACTTCTGAAATAAAAAGTGACTAAGTGAAAAATGATTCATATAAGTTAAAAAGCACATTAGAATGCCCAAATTTCAGTAAGCAGCTAAGTGTATAATGTAGTGGTGATTTACAAAAAAAGAGGGGGGACATTTTCTCATGTTATAGGAAAACCATTTTCTCATGTCACACACACATGAAATGGTGGGACCCACATATACATATATTAATATATGTATATGTGGGTCCCACCATTTCATGTGTGTAGAAAACTTTTTTTTCTCATGTAACATGAGAAAACCAAAGCCCAAAAAGGGGGGTCAGATCGGACCAATCCAAGAGGTCTAAGCCCCTGGACTAAAGTCCGGTCCAACCTAAGCAGTCTAGTCCGGATTCGATCAAATTGTATTGAACTAAATTTTTTTTTGCACAAACCGAGTTAGATCGGACCAACCAGACCGTTAAGTTTTTTGAACAATCCCGGCATACTCCATTGCAACTTGGCAAAAAACCAAAAGGAAGGCGTGGGTATTTACCTACAACATTTTTATTTTCTTTATAGACTCAATCATACTTCATTGCAACTTGCCAAAAATAAAAACAGAGGAACTATGCATGGTATATACCCACACAAAAAATATCATAAGATTTTGATTCATTAAGCATATTAAGGTTTTTTTTTTTTTTAAAAAAAAAGAACTTCTTGTGCATATCGCAAATTTCTTTCTCTCATTTTTGGGCCGTCATTTATATCAATCAGTAGTTGGTGGCTTAGTGCCTCCTGCCTTGTGTTTTTCCTTATCATTTTTTTGTGAATAAAGACCGAGATGCTGTTCTTTTGTTCTTCAACGTGATAGAGTTGCAGGCCAGAAACCTACAAATTTTCATGAATTACTTGCAATGATATTTCCTTTTACTTTTAATAAAATTTGGAGAAACTAATTATTTTTTTCAATTACAAAAATACCGTATATCTGATATAATGACCAGAAGTTAATTCAATTCGAGTCACATCATACGCAAACCAAAGAAAACAGCAGTAAGTTATGCTAATTTTCGTACATAATGAACCAATAACTCAGAAAAAGCTTGCTTCAATGCATTCCACGCATCACTGATCACTTTCCACTTTATGACTCCCATGTTCTTGGACAAGCCTTCTTTCTCAAATTAAATTAGCTCTTCGGTATCTCAAAAGTAATTTAAAGACGAGATTTTCCTTCCTGGCTGACTAAACATTAAAGTTCCTGATTCAGATGACTAAGAAAAACTCTATACTCTAAAGTTGCTTGTTACCTTCAGGAGCTGAAGTCACCAAGGGTAGTGAAGAACACCTCTCTTTTGGAGCTGTAATCATCGCATGTGTCTTGAAGATATCATCAAACAGTAGAGGTAAGTCAAAAACGAAAAGAAAAATAGCAAACACAGTAAATCTGAAGAGGAAAAGTAAGCAACGGCTTGGGAAGAAAGCATGTAGTAGTATATTAGAAGTCCCACATCGGGGAGTTAAGAAAGAGAAGAGGGGAAGCGGAGCTATAAAACCAAAGGGTGTACGACAATTACAACATACTTACCTGGGCGGGGTCAATGGACAATCATGAAAGTCCATGGCCTAGGTTGATGACCTCCATTGCACTCTGGAGGGGTGTCACCCTAAGGTCTCCTCAAGTGGGAGAGCCTACGTCATAATTTGTGGAAGCGGGGGCCTGCGTTCGCGCGGCCCCTATTCAATACAAGTGTAGATTTGCATCTTCTCAATGACTATAAGGTCTATGAAATAATGATATTTATGCGTCCAGACTTTTGGTTAAATTTAGGGCTCTCCTAGAATGATTCAATTACTCTAGCTATGGAATTGTTTGTGCCCGATTGTTTACTGTCTTGTTGCTAGGGCGGCCTCGCTCGGTGGTTGTAAACTGCCGCTAGGTTCAGCTCCGATGCGGAGGGTTGGTGTGTGTTGTCTCCATGCGAATAATGGTTGTCTGAATCTGACATTAGATCTCTTCTTGATTTGAACAGCAAGTGTTGTGGAAAAAGTGGTTCTTGTCGTCATCATCGTCGAGATGGTTGAATTGAAGGAAATAGGAATGAGAGGCTGATGAGGGGAATTCCAATTTGCTTCAGTTTATGACTTCACGACTAAACCTGGAATCAGAAGGATCTTGTTCTTTCATGGATCCTACTAGCTCCAGTGAAACAAAGAAAGGCACTGGATTCTCTTTGGGAATTTGGGTGGCAAATCCATTTACCTTTCTTTCATTATATTATGAATAATTTTTTAAAAAAATGAGTACGTTTCTCATATTATTGATTTAGAAAGGAGGCTGTGAAAACAAAATGAGTAGGTTTCTCATATTATTTCTGATAGGTGAGGTGTTAACCCACTGATATTAACCAGATGAAAAATTGCAGTCAGGTTTGAACGTCTCCACCTGTGTACTTGGTTGTCCTTTTGGTTGCTTAGAGTGCTGCTAGGTTGTCTATGAACAGATAATTATTGCTTGTTCTTCATTCCCAGTAAGATTATTACATCGATCATGCTTATTGTTGATGCCGGTTTGTTCCTTTTTTTTTAATACAAGGTTTTGTTCTTGCTTTTCCTTTGTATCTTATCATAACTGTTGTCATGGAATAACAATATGCTTGTTTGATCATCCTATTTCTGCAATCGTGAAGAAGACTTTGTATTCTGTTCCTTTCCTTGGCCTGTAATTTGCAGAGCTTTGAGTATATATATGGAATGTCAATCATCCAAAGATGGGAGAAAGACTTGTAAGCTTTTCCTTCTCTATCAAAACAAGAAAGGGACTTAGTTACCACCAAAAAAAAAAAAAACAAGAAAGGGACAAGAAAAGCTGTAGAATGTTACGATGAGATCACCAGAAGCATAATGTGTCAAGATGCTCATAATTTCTACTTGGCTTACAGTATTACTAATGCTATTAGAACCATACTACTTGTTCTTAATATAAGAGCTAATTGACTTGTTTTGGATAGATTAAAAAAGTTAGTTATATTAGTTATTTTAACAAATATAAGTTGGTTCTTTTAAAATACTGTATTTCATCGTAACTACCTTTAGATAGAAACTCCTTAATGTGTGCTATAAATAAAAAATACTTTAAGAAAATTTTCAGAGACAAAGTGGATTGAGATTCTATATTTAGATCCAAATCCAATAAACAACTAGCTATTATATGAAGAACAAAAGTGTAGTGTTATAGTTGTAGTAATTAGATGTTACGTGGCAGTAGAAGAATAAGCCACTGATTAGTAACAAGACTTCTAACTACATACGGTTAGAAAGTTATACCAGAACAAGTGAACTACAGAAGAATTATAAATAGCTATACTTGTACTCACCAGGAACTGTGGAATAAGAAATGACTTTTGGTTCCCCTCTCTCTCCCAATATTTCTCTTTGGCCTGTACCAATAGATGTTCTGTATTTGAACTTCAAGTATAGGGGGAGCAAGTATGCTTGTTAGGACAGTACATATGAAACGTGTCCATAATCTATTTTCATTAATTCATTCCTCCAAACATGTGGTTGATGAATCCAAAGCCATTCAAAGACACTTTTGTACCAGAACCACGCTTTACTAGTTAAAGTGAAAGAAACAAGGCTGTATATTTGTATGGTGAATTGTCTCTTTGAGTAGAATTCCAATTTACAGTACTAAATCCAAAGAAGAAGGACTAACACAGCTTCATCTTCTACATTGTTTCACAAATCTGAGAGTCGCCAAGGACTTGAACAAAAATGGATTATAAAAGAACAAGGCAGAAAGATGTGATTGTGCTAGCAAGTTCACTGTACCCACTTCAGACTTCTTCGCTATTGTGAAAACAAGGAGATAAGCAGAGAGGAATAAATGAACCCCAAAGCTAAAAAACACACAAATAAGCCCTCTGATCTCTCTCTTGGAGCCGTTTGAGTAATTGGGATGTCATCAACAGGTTCTCCAACCACATATTGCTGATAAGATGAGCTTCTTTTAACAGGGACATTTTGAAAAACAGGATAAGGGTTCACGTCAAATGAATTAAATGATTGCTTTTTCCTTTCTCCTCGATGCACATCAAAGAGCCACATTCTTATTTTTAACTGCAGTTTTTCATTTGAGGAATCCCAAATAAGTATGTCAGTGAAAAGAAGCTTTGCCCCCAAGACTATTTCACTGAGTTGTATATATATTCTTCAGTCTTGAAACTCGTATATTGTCTGATGTCAGTCATATGACTTGTGAATTATCTTAGATTTGGTTTCCCTCCTGTGCATCTTGGAGGCTCCGCTGCACAGGAAACAGTGAACATTTTTTTTTTTAATGTTGTCACTTTATAAAAAAAAAAAATTGACATTTACACTGCCCCTATACATCAGAGCCTCCGTTGCATCGAAGGTAAACCAAGTCCAATTATCTTGTGTCTTGAAAAGAGTATGCATCGCATGACTTCTTTGAAAACTGGAATTTTCGGAAGTGGGACTTTTTTGTTTGACATGAACCGTTTTCCTTGCATGCTACACTACAGGAGAGAGAGGTTGAATGTTCGACTGGCCCAGGACTGTTTCTTACAAGTTTCAAGACTCGACATAAAACAAAGCACAAGTTACTAGACAACTATGACACTTCACACTTTAACTAGACAAATAGTAATACATGACAAACTCAATGGGGTTCGAATGCTTAAAAGATTGATGTCCTAACGTGCACTGCATTTGAAGCGTTAATGAGGCTGAGGCCTTATAAAATTAATTTTGCAAGTTCTAAAAAATTTTGAGTTTCAACTTTTAAAAAGATATTTGACATAACTGTGGACATTTGTAAATTTTACATTACAAATTTTAGTCCCAACAAGCTTACGTTGTACAAAATATACTCAAACGTTGAAGAGAAAACGTAAACACAAGAGTGTGCCATTAACTCATTGCCCATCCTTGTCTATCTCCCCACCCCATTATTCTCTCGTTAGTATAATTTTTTCTTCTGATGCCATAATCCCAGTATAATCTGTTAACTGAAAAGGTAGGCCATATGATTCATCACAAAGGGATGAAACTAGTTTTTTAGCTCATTAAATTAATTCAAACACAACGCATGCATTTAGGTAGTGCCTTGTCCATTTTCAATTTTACCCGCGATGTAATTGTAAGCAGACATTAAGCGAAGTTTAAACAATTAAAAATAAAACTTTTACAAGTTGTTTATATTACAAGTTTCTTAAATGGAAAAAAACAACACAGCCAAATATCAAAAATTAAATGTTATCCCTTAAAAGAAGTTGATTTCACAAAGGAGAAAGAACATATATATAATTTCTTCCATCCTCACGTCAAAGGGCCAGATATATATTTGGCTACTTTATTTTATTTGTGGTCAAGTCTCATGAGTTAAAAAATAACCTCATGGCAAGATAGCATGATTAGGCAAAAAAGATTGTCTTAACTTAATTGAGAACACATACTAATCCAATGTCAATCAAAGCACTCAAAGATTGGTATAAACAAATGTTTTTTTTTTTAAAAGAAAAGGATACACTTGAGTTACCTTAAGTTGTTTCATCCCTTTATAATTGAGTGTGCCTTTTGTATTACACACCTTTTTTTTCATTCCAAAACTTCAACTTGATATGGATGCGAAAGAGAACACTGCAAATTTTCGTAACTCAATGATCAATTTGCCTATAAATGTGACCTTTTGTAAAGCAATCATAACCAGTTTCATGTACTCGAAAGTTGCTTGTTGCCTTCATTCATGGGTTGCAGTGAGCAAGGATAGTGAACAAAGTCTCTCTCTTTAAGCTCCAATTCCATGTGTACACTTTTCTTTCAGCCTTGAGGATGATATCAAACAGTAGAAGTAACTGGAAGGCGTAAAAATCTAGCAAAAAACGTGGTGTACAATTAATGATGTGTAAGGCAAAAAGTGAGCCAAGGCATGGGAAGAATTAGAAAGTTGTTATGAATAAACTTATTATGGGGATGTCCATTGATTCCCGGTCTCCAAATATTACAAGATGACATGGGACCCACGTATAGTACCATGCATAGTGATTTACTATTTGATGGGACCCGCAGCCAATTATAACAGTCACGGGAATGCAAATCCGTGAATGAATAGTTTTGTACTTTGGGGAAAACTACACCAAATGACCCAGAGGTGGAAATTACACTAAAGTCTTATTTTCCTTCTATAAATAGAGGTCTTCTGTAACTATTCAAGATACAGTTGAAATGAAAATTTCTCTCTCTACTTTCTCTCTCTATAATCTTTTCTCTTATTCTTATCAGTTTTATAACACGTTATCAGCATGAAGACTCTACCAAGGTAAGATTATATTACCATCTCCTTTACTATATGTTTATTTTATCTATCTGAGATAATCTTAACCATGATATGAAATTAAAGTTCTACTTTTACCAATTATTTTGAACATCGGGTTCCAGGGTTAAGATTTGAGATTATTTACTATTTACTATTCATAGTAAATAGTAATTTTTACTATTCATGTTAATTTTACCTTTTTCAGTAATTTTACATTTTTATTCATTTAGACTCCTATATGGAAGTCTAGATTTAATATTTTAGTAATTTTATTTATTCACTATTTACAATGAATAGTAACTTTACTATTCACGATAAATTTATATTTTACTATTTACAGTAATTTATTTATGTTTATATATTCTTCCCACTCCCTATTTATTTATTTCATGGTGGCGATACTAAGTTTCATAATGACTTTACTAACATTTACTTTATGCCACTAACATTTAAATTTATGTTACTAACATTTACTTTTATGTTCCTAACATAACATTTATTTTTATGTTACTAACATTTATTTATCTTTTATGGCGGCAACACTATTTATTTGTGAGCCCCATTTATTTTATTCGTTACTGCTTTATTTATTTTTCATGGTAGTAACACTAGTATAGTGGGCACCATTTATTTTATTATTTACTGCTTTATTTATTTTTCATGGTGGTGACACTAGTATAGTGGACTCCATTTATTTATTATTTATTTACTGCTTTATATCCCTCTTCCCTCTTCCCTTTTATTTTCATTTATTTATTTACTGCTTTATATATCCCCTTCCCATTTTATTATTTATGGCAACCACACTATTAGTGGGTTCCATCTATTTATTTTATTATGTTTATATTTTATTTATCCTAAAGATAAATTGTTAAAAGACTATGGAGATATAAGGCATAAATTGGCCTGAGACCATGAGGAGACATAAATTGGCTAGAAGTCAAGTGATAAATTAGCATGAAGCTAATGAGACAAGTTGGCCTGAAGCCAAGAGACAAGTTATGATACAAGGCTTGATCCATAAATTTTGTATATCATCAATTGTATAAAGGCCTTCAAATTGTATATTTGACATTTAATACTCCCTCAAATTATGAAACAAGGGATTGTATGATCATGGTTTATTGTAAATAAATATATCCAATTTGCTCTTGTAGTAGCAATATTGTGATTAAGTATGAATCATGAATTTTATCCAACTTCATTTCCAGAAGTGAATGAAGTAAGAAATAAATTTGTCATTATTGTTGTTTTACTATTGTTTTGTGTTTCTTATAATTTAACAATTTTTGTAAATACGAGAGAGAAATATTCATAAACAAAATAATTAAACAAAAGGAAATATTATTTCAACAAAGTTTAATAGCGAGTGGCTCAACTCCATTACAAACCTTAATCATCTCATTCTGAAGATACATAATTTCTTCTTCTTTTTCTTTTCTTGAGATGGGATCAAGATGAGGCAAAGCTCTTCGTAATATCGAGATTTGTGTCATAAGTTTTTTAAGCTTTTTGTGTGGCCACTCAGTTAACCCTCCTTTTTGATAGATCTTTTGTATGGTGTGAGTAGACATATTTAATTGTTTACTCGCATCATCGAGAGTTAAGTGAAAATAATCACTTAAATCATGAAGCGTTGTTCTCTTTATTCTTTCCCGTTGCTCCATTGTTAATCTATATAATTCACCCTGATTAAGGGATAAAATATCATATGGAATATTTATCACGGGCTGTTTTCCTTTATCTAATGGATTTTCAATGTTGGTTTGAAAATGAACTCCTGCGGGGTTCATTTGGATTATTTGTCCATTCCGAACCAACACAAAGGACCTCATAATAGGTCAATACAGGATCTCGCATCAAGTTATATCCTGATGCTTGTAAATCTATACAATACTGTGTCAGAAAATGTTTGATTTCTCCAAAATTTTTATTTGTAAAATCAAACATTGGAAGCCTGTCAATATTGTAAGATTTATCCTGTACATTTTCAAATAAAACAGCGTGGGAAATCATACTTGTTCTCCTTCCGTGAACTTCAAGTTTATGACACTGAAGTCCGTTGGTATGTATGATCTCCCGTAAAACATCACAACAACTACATTCCAATAAGGAAGTAGTTGCTAACTGGCTGGTAGTCACTAGTTGACTGGTTGTAGCTGGTTGGTTGGTTATTGTTGGTTCGATGATTGTTGCTGGCTGGCTAGTCATTGCTTGCTGGCTGTAGGTTGCTACCAGACTAATGGTTGTTTGTTGACTGATTGTTGATGGCTGGCTGATGGTTGTTTGCTGACTTGTGATTGTTGGCTGATTGATTGCTGTCACTATTGGCTAAATTGGATTGGTAGACTCCATTAGTTCTGCCATAGTTCTACACCTCTTAACAGGCCTCCTTGATGAACCTACTTCAGTTGTACCTTCAATCCTTGTAGATTGAGGAAGAACACTTGTTCTTAAGGGAGAAGTAGGTACATTTGAAGCAGAAGGATGAATAGTAGAAGGAGGAATAAACATGTCTAAAGGATCAGAAAATAGTAGAGAAGAAAATGACATGTTTGTCTGATCATTATACAACAAAGCATCAAGTAATGTTGTGTCGGATGTATCAGAAACTGGGATAAAATTGCTTGGTCCAACCATGACAATAGAATTTAGAGAAATATGTGTGAGTATCTGGTAATTGATATTATTAGATGCTTGAGTGTTTGTGAGGCATGCTCGTTTGCTTTCTTCTATTTATAGCCGAATTAAATCCTATTAAATCTCTGCAGATATGCGCAGTCGAGTTGAATCTCTGCAGATCTGCTCCCTATAAAGCACGAGCCTGGAGTCTTTTTGACTTTATATGCATATGACAATCTGAGTTGTTGCGCCTGTGATCCCACAGTGATACATGTTACGCCTGTGATTCCACAGTGATGCATCTGTGATTACACAGTATTGCGCTCGTGAATCTGCAGTTATACACCTGATGATTTTGTATTTAATATATATTTGTTTGTTGATTCTGGAAAATGAAAATTTTGTTACCAGAAGTAACAAAATTATGAATTGATAATGCATTAAGAAATCTGTGAAATTTTAATGATATCTGTAGAAATAGATATCATATATGCTATTATTATGGAATATTGTATGGAAATTTCATGAATTAATTTTTAAGGTCTCACACTTGAGGAGGAGAATGATATATATCAAATGTGAGTGTTTGTGTATTAATTCTCCGTGAATATTTGTGTTAATTCCCCCGAAATTTGATATTAGATTTGATGGAAAGTTGACATGACTTACTTGATCATCCGAGTCATATATTATGAGCTGCTTATTTTTAAGTAAAAATGATTATGAGAATATTATTTATTATGATTGGAAATGGATCTCTGGAAATATATCAATTTGAATGATATGAGAATACATGTGATATTATAAATCTGCAAAGTTTGTAGTAATGTTTGCAACCAGAAGTTTGCAAGATATTATGCGCGCAATTTCCAGATTTAATGATCCATAAATCATATATGAGTAAATCAATGTTTATGAGAACATTGTTTATATGTGTAGATTTACAGCGATTATTTAAGCCAGCAAAATTCTCCCTGTATAATTGGCTTTTGGTTAGAAGCTAGATAAATTCCATCTTAAAAGTTTTGAATGTGCAATGATTATTTATAATGCACACAGACGGATATACACTGCATGATTAGATGAGGGGGAGAAAAATAAGCAGATTGGGTAAAATAGATAAAGTGGAATGAATTATTATTGACTTATATTGATCCTCATACAAAGAAATGTGCACTAAGAGTTCAAAATGATAATTTAGTTGCATAGTTTAGTTAATCGAATGCCAGAAGCATTTACTGACCTTAAGAAAGTGACAAAGTCACATGTCCCAACTGCAAATGCTCCTATATAAATTGTTATAAAGCACGCC
Organism: Acacia confusa; assembly: GCA_037074495.1. Classification (NCBI taxonomy): domain Eukaryota; kingdom Viridiplantae; phylum Streptophyta; class Magnoliopsida; order Fabales; family Fabaceae; genus Acacia; species Acacia confusa. The sequence continues at coordinate 3,596,189 of CM073504.1, read as the reverse complement.
TGAAGCGTTACAGGTCCATCGGTTTTAAAGATAAAAATCCTCGAATGAGAAAATGAGCTATAAGAATATAGATGATTAAGTCGAGGATAATTAAGAAAAGCTCCAGAAGAGCCATCTCCTGAAGAGATGTTATCTCCAGAAGAGATGTTATTTCTAGAATTGAATATTATGGTCCTAGAAGAGACCCAAGAACCTAATATATGTGAATATAAAGAGATCTCAATAAATGAAATCCGATGGGACCGAAAATGATATCGACGTTGATGATATTTATGTTTAAATGATAGCATATATTGTAATAAATGATAATGAGGATCATGAGCCACAATATATTAGTGTGTGCCAGAAGCACATGTCCTTGAAGGACGTAAGGCACTAGAAACCTATGTTCCTGAAGGACTAAATATGTCAGAAACATATGTCCCTGAAGGACTAAATATGTCAGAAACATATGTCCCTGAAGGACTAAATATGCCAGAAGCATAAGTATTTGAAGGACTCAAGATGCTAGAAACATCAAATTTTCGAGAATAATGATAAGTTCATATATTGCCAAAAGCAATTAGAGTGTACATTTTCATGAACATTTATTAAAATTTTAATGCACATGTATATTTATGAAATGATTATTGTGATTTTACTTGAAAGAGTTAGATTTTGTAGGTATTTAATGATTTATCAAATTGGACGTTTCTATAATTGTTCTATAAGTGAACAACAGAATACTTGATGACAGAAAGAGAGTTATGCTCAGAAGACATTAAAAATTATGTAATCATCAGGGGGAGCAAAACTGATGTAATCAAGAGGGGGAGACGATACACGCTGCACTCTTTTTCCCTTATCTAGGTTTTGTCCCATTGAGTTTTCCTAGAAAGGTTTTTAATGAGGCAACACTGGATAGTGTATCAATGGATGATGTACTCTTTTTTTTGGCTAGGTTTTTATCTCACTGGGTTTTTCCTAGTTAAAATTTTTAACGAGACACATTCATAAATGGACATCCAAGGGGGAATGTTATGAATATACTTATTATGTGGATGTCCATTGACTCTCGGTCTCCAAATATTACAAGATGACATGAGACTCACGTATAGTACCATACATAGTACCACGCATAGTAATTTACTATTTGGTGGGACCCGCAGCCAATTATAACATTCACGGGAATGCAAATCCGTGAATGAATAGTTTTGTATTTGGGGAAAACTACACCAAATGACCCAGATGTGGAAATTACACTAAAGTTTCATTTTCTTTCTATAAATAGAGGTTTTCTGTAACTATTCAAGATACGGTTGAAATGAGAATTTCTCTCTCTATAACCTCCTCTCTTATTCTTATTAGTTTCATAACAAAAGGTGTAATATAGTCGAAGCCCACATCGGGAGATAGAAAAGAAGGATGAGGAGGCGTGATTATAAAAGCAAAGGGAGGGCAACAATTGCAACATACTTACCTGGACGGGGTCGATGGATGATCATGAAGGTCCATGGCCTAGGTTGATGACCTCCATTGCACTTCGGAGGGGTGTCACCCTAAGGTCTCCTCAAGTAGGAGAGCCTACGTCATAATTTGTGGAAGCGGGGGCCTGCGTTCGCGCGGCCCCTTCCCAATTCTCAGTTTAATTTTGTTAGCGTTACTTAGTCTTTGCCGAGTGTTTTGGCTATGATCTTGTAAATCAATGAATGAATTACAAATTATGATGCCTTTGCTTCGGAACGATCGATTTGATTTAGGGCTGTTATTTTCCGCACTGTTAGTGATTCAATTGTATTTGTCGGATTTTCGTGTTATTACTTGTTGATTTATGCTTTTCTTCTTGTGTCTGATTTTGCAGCAAGTTATTTGATAATGTGTGCGTGATTAATTGTTATCGCCTTGAAAATTTCCGTGTGCGGTTGTTTTTTGGGTTAATTTGTAGGAATCGATTCTGATGCGGAGGGTTGATGAATGATTGTTCTTGGAACGATTGATTTGATTTAGGGCTGTTATTTTCCACTTGTATTTGTCGATTTTCGTGTTATTATTTGTTGATTTATGCTTTTCTTCTTGTATCTGATTTTGGAGCAAGTTATTTGATACTCTGTGCGTGATTAATTGTTCTCGTCTTGAAAATTTCTGTGCGCCGTTGTTTTTCGGGTTAATTGTAGGAATCGATTCCGATGCGGAGGGTTGATGAATGATTGTTCTTGGAACGATTGATTTGATTTAGGGCTGTTATTTTCCACTTGTATTTGTCGATTTTCGTGTTATTATTTGTTGATTTATGCTTTTCTTCTTGTATCTGATTTTGGAGCAAGTTATTTGATACTGTGTGCGTGATTAATTGTTCTCGTCTTGAAAATTTCTGTGCGCGGTTGTTTTTCGGGTTAATTGTAGGAATCGATTCTGATGCGGAGGGTTGATGAATGATTGTTCTTGGAATGATGACCTGCACTCGTGGAAAACCTGGTTCTTATCGTCATCGTCGTCGTCGGGATGGTTTGAATTGAAGGAATGGTAGGTGAGGGGAATTCTTTTTCGGCTTAGGGTTTGAGGATTTGACCTGGACTGAAAGGGAGGGTTCCCGCTCTTTCATCGATCTTATCTCCGATTGGAACAACGAGGCGTTTAATTCTTTAGGTAGAGCACTTGCAAGATTCGATTCTTGATTATCTATTTGCTGATCTCTCATTTTTGTCGTAAATAAAAATTGTAAAATATATGCCTCTCTTTCCATGATTTATGAATGAGGCTGTGAAACAAATCCGCGGATTATGATAGAAACTGTTATTTCTCTTGTGGGTGAGATGTAAATCTACTTATTTAACCAGATGGAAAATGGCGACATGGGAGGGAGTGTGAACTCAGGTATGAAGGTCTGCGATTGACTCATCTCACTCACATTTACATTCGTCCTTTTGGCTGCTATTTACTGCTGCTAGGTAGACCGCTATCAGATTATTCTTGCTCTTGATTCTATTTAAAATCATTCCCGTTTCTGGAATCTTCAATGACCGTATATCGTCCATTTTAGTCCATTCTGTGTGGCCTGTAATTTGCAGGCTATTAATCCGCTTATTCTTAGATTTGTTTTATATGGAAGGCCTATCATCAGCAGATGGGAGAAAGACTAGTAAGTTTTTTCTCATCAAAAAGGTACTTTTCCCGTTCTACAAAGCAGAAAACAAGGAGTGGGGATTGACAAGATATCACCAGAAGCATGATTTGTCAAGATGGTCAAAATTTCTCATTGGTTATAAAATGTTACTGAAAAAAGGAATATAATTCCAGTAACTAGATGCTCTGTATTTAAACTTCAAAGCATACATTGTTGTTAGGACAATACAATTGACCCAACTCTGTTTTCTATCATTTCTACAACACATGTATGGTCCATGAGTCAGAAGCCATCGAATTACACACGAGAACCAAGGTTTATTAGTTGAAGTGAAAGTAACAAAGCTGTATTTGTATGAGAACTAGTCTCTAAGTAAAATTCCTATTTACAGTACTAATCCAAAGATGGACCAACACTGCTATCTTTTTCCTTAATGCCCAATTCTGGAGTGGCCAAGGACTTTGATACTAAAAATGAAAATAGAACAAGGGAGAAAGAAGCGGTCGTGCAACTATGCTTATCCGTTTCAGACTTCTCGAATGCGAAAACAGGGGAATAAGCAGCGAAATAAACGAGCTCCAAAGCTAAAAACACACCCAAATAATCCCCCGGATCTCTCTCTTTTAGCTGCTTGAGAAATTGGAATGCCATAAACAGGTTCTGGAAACATATATTGCTGATACGATGAGCTTCTTTGCATATTTTGAAAGATAGGTTTATTAGGTTCCTCTACAATCTCTTGTTCATGTGCCTGAGCTTGACTTGGATATGTCACCACTTCTGGGGCTGGGTCGAAACTGGGTCGCCAGAAGGTCCCATAGTTCTGTGCTTCAAGCCACGGCGGTAAGGGTGGGGCCGATGGCTCGGCTAAAGAAGAGCGAGCGCAGTAATGGTGGCAAGGAGGAGGTGGAGGAGGATAGGGAGGTGGAGGAGGGGGACAATAAGGTTGATGGTTCTTCCTTTTCTTTTTCTTTCTTGACCAGAACTTGAGCTTCTTCATAGCTTTCATCATGTTCTTCATGGTTGATGCAGGAGGAAGATGAACTTGAGCTTGGAAGAACCCAGGGAATATGGATTTCGTTCTTGTTTGTGCCTATGAAGTATTTTCAGTGGAGAAAAGAGATGAATTGGATTGAACCGTTGGTAAGAGCGTGTTGGTTTGTAGACTTTTGCTTCTTTTTTTGTTTTCAAATTTATGACCGTTACACGCTCCCCAGTTCTCAATCGATCATATTCCACACTTTACAGCCAAGATTCACCATTTTCGACCTTTTCTTTCCTTTTCATCCCTTCATTTTTGTGGTCAAACTACTCTTTAGATCCATTTTAGGCCCTGGGTCTGCAGATTCACGGCTGTCTACTTCATTTTTGTAAGTTTAAACCACACTTTAGATCCATTATATGATGGATTTAATGTTTCTATTTTTGCTACAGAATCATTTTTTCTACCTCACTTACATGAAAATGAGTGGGCCCCATTATAAAGAGAAGAGAGAGAAAATATTAATGAGACCCACACACTTTTATGTGAGTGAAGTAAAAAAAATGTTTCTGTAGTAAAGATAAAAACAGTAAACCCTTGTATGATATGACATTTAAAAAACCAAATATAGGTTGAGAACAAAATGAAAACATATAAGCCAACTAATGTTCCATTAAGTAAATATATTCTTATAACTATAAGGTTACATTCAAATCCAATTGATATGTGAACCTTATTAATGGGTGATGTATAAATACTTTTATAAGTGCTCTTTTAGCATATCTTAACCCTTGAGACCCAATTTACTTATACTTTAGTATTAAAAAGGATGAAAACATTGAAAAAGCATACTTCATTTCTAAATTTTCTTTAATGATATTTTTAATTCAATATCATCAATGTTACATATTAATTCAAGGGTAAAGGTGCAAAAATGCCCTTGAGCTTTGCCCTCAGGAGCGTCCAGCACCATATACTTTTTTTGGAGCAAAAGTACCTACGTGGTTACATTTTAGGAGCAAAAATACCCTCATTTGTTAGTTGACCGTTAACCATGGTAAAATGACCATTTTGCCTTTAGTTTAAAATAATTAAAAGAAAAATACCCCACCCCCACCTCCCCTTGCCGGTGGGCCCCACCACCGGCACCCCACGCTGGCGGACGACTGCTACCGGCGACCAATTTTTTTCTTAAATTTTTTTAACAATTTTTTTAAAAAAAAAAGAAAAAGAAAAATACCCCACCTCCCCTTCCCGGTGGGCCCCACTGCCGGCACCCCACGCTGACGGCGCCCGCCGGCAATTTTTTTTTTTAATTTTTTTAACAATTTTTTTTTTAAAAAAAATTGTTATATAATTCCTTTTCTTTCTTTCTTTTATTTATATAATTATATAATGCAAAGTGTGCCCCTGTAAAAGCTTCGCCCCTTTTCCCAACCATAAACAAATATGAGATGCAAATAGCGATTTGAATATCCAAACAAATGAACACCGTCGCCTCTCTTTATTCTTTTTCAGTAGCTACTATTAATAATAATTTATACAATATAATGGTGGATCCATCAAATGCAACTTGCTTTATATTATATTCATCAGCTTTATTTCTTTTTTAACGGATTCTCTCTCTGTGTCTGGGTGTCGCTCTCAATATATTCTCTTGCAGTGTCTCGAGTCACACCATGAATGAAAGAAGCATAACAAGTGAGATTCAAAGCTTGTACAGTACAAGTCCATAAATTCTGTTGTCAAAATCTCTCTTTAACCTCGTCCTCTCAGTATATATGACGCTCTCTGTCAGTTATATTCTAATTTCTAACAACAATATATACACTTTCTGGGCAAAACGGAAAGCTGCGCTTCACTTTCAGTTTAATTACTTATCTTCTGCATAGATATATATAGAAGCTCTTCAACGTAACCTGACAAGCTGTTATGAAGGAGTCAAGTGTTTTCTGTATTCATAATTCACATTCCCCCTGCATGTATAGAGAAAGCAACTGTATCAAATTCCAAAGCGTCAAATTCATGTAATCACAGACACTTTCTGTTGCGTCGGTCCATCCAGTGTCATCGGCGTCATCCCTTGTACACTCAATTTTTTTAACAACTCCTTTAAAAAAATTGTTAAAAAAAAAAAAATCCGACAACTGGTCACCAGAGGTGGTAGCCGGCAGCGTGCGGTGCCGGTGGTGGGGCCCACCGGCAAGGGGAGGTGGGTGGGGTATTTTTTTTTAAAAAAAAAAAAATTTGCCAGCAACCGGTCGCTGGAGGTGGTCGCCGCCAGTGGGCGGTTGCCGGCGTGGGGTGCCGGCGGTGGGGCCCACCGGCAAGGGGAGGTGGGGGTGGGGTATTTTTCTTTTTTTCTTTAATTATTTTAAACTAAGGTCAAAATGGTCATTTTATCATGGTTAACAGGAAGAAAGGTATTTTTACTTCTAAAATGTAATCACATAGGTACTTTTACTCCAAAAACAAAGTACATGGTATGGTGCTGGACGCTCCTGAGGGTAAGGCCCAAGGGCATTTTTGCACCTTTACCTTTAATTTAATATCATAAATCACAACGAAATAAAATGAAGAAAAGGGAAGAGGAGGAAGGATTCTAACTCTTGTCATCAAGCTGAAGCTAGAATTCAATATCATCAGTGTTACATATTAATTCAGAAATCTCTAAACAAATTGTACTGGTTGGCTCTGCACGAACCAAAACTACAATAGTTAGGACCCATTGATCACTCTAGGAACAAAGGTACCTTAAAATTGTCTTCCCAGAATAAAGATATCAATTACAAAACATATTCTTGCAGGAAATATATAATCAAATCAAATATTGACTAAAGAAATTAAAATGAACCAAAACTTGAGAGAAAGCCAACAAGCCCCTGGACAGAAACCTGCAGCACTAGACAGTCATTGGTCGTGAAAACCAGATTGATACTGCTACTTCTCAAGGGAAAAAATGGCTCAATATAGAGATATTAATTAAAATTCAACGATTATATGTTTATATACAAAAAGTAGATAAGCCAAAAACAAGAGAGGGTGGAGAAAAGGACAAAGGCCATTCACAATATATATGAACACAGGCATACTCACATTTCCTCATATGCTGGTAGCTCATTCAAAACTGAACAAGACAGGACCATGAAACACTTGGCAAAATCCAGGAAATAAAAAAATTATTAAAAGAAAACCCCACAATACCCAAAGCCTACTTCTAAGGAGGATCAGACAGAAGTATACTAAAACCGACCTCGTCATGGCTAGACTGTAGACGACACCATATCAGCAGCACCCAAGCACAATACACCATGGACATGCCCTTCTATAGGCCACATGAAGTGCTTGCCAAGTTTGATCTCTTTTTCTCTCAATAGTTCCTACTTTCATACCAAGTTTTATTGTATATAACAACTAGGGTATACTGTAAATCCTAAGAGTATTAACAACCAGGCCCCACAATAGATGACTGATCCTGGTCCTCGGCATTAACCGCTGCTTCAGAGTCTGGCTCGCCTGTTTTAGCCTCTTCACCAAATGAAAGTAGCGCTTTGGGCGAAAGCTTCTTCACCTCCTCTGCAGTGTAGATGAAAATTTTCCTCACAGCATTACAGAACGTGCTGCAGTAAAATTCATGGCAGATACGCATGAATACAAATTCATGGCAAACAATATATATGACAAATATATAAAAACATACTTCCATGGAATATTTCCGACCATCATCACATTATCTTCATTGTCAGTGTAGACAACCACCCAAGTTTTTCTGGATCCACAGAGCTCACCCTTGAGGTCAAACATCTCCTCCAATTTCTGAAGCAGATCTTCATATCCATCAAACCGAGTCAAATCCACAGCCCTTCCAACTGCCACCCCTAGCATGTGAACCTGAAATACAATGGATGTTGTGTGTCAGACAGCGTATGAAAAAAGCTTGAGTTAATTATATCTAATGATTCGTTCTACTTTCAAAAATGGCATAATGACTTCTCTCAAAGTAAATAGAATAAAATGGTGCCTAGTAGAAATTCACAATTATTAATATTTGGCGTTCATATAAAATATAGAAAACAATATGTGATTATTTATGAAAAGAAAAGGCAGCGACTGGACTAAATGAAAATGATTCAGGAGTACTACCTTCGTGCAGCTCCTTATTTGCCTGCTCAGTGCTTCAGGGGGAGACTGCAAGCACGATTTGTCAGCATCACAACTTATTGAAGGAACATCAGCACGATTAAGATTTGATGGTTCAGAATGCCGATCAGATTCAGCATCAACATAACGAGCAGACCTATCGTCTCCTACCCTTCCTGACAATGTCATTGGCAGCATACTTTCTTCGACATTAGAATTCTCAAGTAATTGAATCCCAAAGAGCCTACAGCCATTTCCAGTGCCTTGTCTCTTTTCACTGGATTCTTTAGGGGTTATTGACTCCAAAGGGTTCTCCACTCTATTGGACCAACAAGTTGCATTATTAGAAACAGCCCCCATAGGACTATTCCCACCAATACCTAGAAAGTTAGTAGCAGTAGGATTGAACTTGGATGATGAATAGAGGTCTCGTGCATGTTGGGGATCGCCATAAGAGAATGGCAGAGTTTTATTAGCAGATTTCCAGACACCTGATTAACCAAGAAAATAAGTCATAGATCAAAGAATATCATACTGTATAGCAGAATCAGAAATGAAATTGTGCAAAACATCTCACCATGCAAAGAATCAGGCACTGCTGAAGGTAGCAGGGGAGGACGTGCCCTCTTGTTTCTTTGGGTTGGTTGGGGATTTGCAGGAGTGGTGGTATTCACAAGTGGCTCCAATTCCCAAGAAGAAACTCTATCAGGCCGCAAGATTGAAGAGGGTTCGTCCCATTGAACCTGAAAAACAACATAAGTAGTTTAAATACATATAGATAGAACAAACCAAAACCATTACTGCAGTTAAGGGATAAAGATAGATATCATAGAATATATTCACGTGAAAAAAAAAAAAGACATTGCAGCACAATAGAAAGTGTATATTAACCTTTAATGAGCGCCACTCAGAATCAGCCCAGACAGGTGAGATATTATCTCCAACCCCAACAATTGTACCACTAAACCTGTAATCAAGGTGGAAGGATGTTACTCAGATAGCACCATAAGCTAATATGCAAGCATGAATCAAAAGTAGCCAGGTCATGCACCTTCTTTCAGGAACTTCATCGCCTTCAAACCTCATCTTGAATCTCATCCCAACAGAAAACTTGTGACTCTTAGCTTCAAGATATTTGTTGACACTCACAATGAACTCAGATCGGCTTGTTCTAAAGACAAACATGGATAAGTTGGCAGAAAGTTATTACTTGGTAAATAAACGAAAAAGAACATATATATTTTGGCCAAAAACAAAAAACACTTAACATATCTCAAAACCGAAATATTTCACTTGTGGAAGGAATACATACAAATAAGGACAACGCACACATACTAACAGTACAATCATCATGAACTGGACAAACAAGAGTAAACAGCAACTGCATAATGTTAAGGAGAAAACCTGGGCTTGTAAAATACAGAAAACAGGGTTCCAGTAGCAATTGCATGAGATGCAGTGGCCAAAACACCCAGATGCATACTATGACTTGATATAACAGATGATGGCATGTTATTTTGCTGTCTCATCAGCCTCCTAACTCCAACACGCAGCTCCCCATTTTCACCTCTGCAACATTATAACATTAAACTGAGTACAAGTACTATCAAACATATGAAATAAAATGGGTAAAATATTCAAGTATATTTTCCTTGCCCAAGCGTAACTTGTGATATTTACAAACTTACCTCAGGAATATAAAGGCGTCACCAGCCACTAATTTCTTGGAACTGACAAAGACACTCCACCCAGTAGTCAGTAAGTGTCGCCTAGGTTGACCTGGAAATTACTGGACTAGTCAGTAGCTTCCTGACTATGAATATTTTTTAAAAAAAAATCATAACAGAACCCAAAAAAACAGGTGTGCACGCATGTGTGCACTACTGAACCCACAAAGATAAAAATGCAAGATGGAAGAACATGTAGATCCCACTACTGCACCAACAGTTCTAGTATCATTGTTAATTGCAACATAAAATTTCGATTGAGTAATTATAACTTATACAACTTAAAAACTGATCTGTAAGGAGATTACTTTTCTGTAAGAAACCTGCTCCAAAGGCATTTCTTATTTCAAAAGCAATATCATAAATACATTTTTTCTCCCAAAAAAAATCTTAATCTCCACAAGCAGCAAGAAAGCAGGCTACTCATCCAGCATCATCTTACTAGTATATATATTTTCATGCATACCAGCGTTATGCAATCTTCTCAACTAATCTGTCAGTAGAGATATGTATAGCTTCACACTAAACAACAGCAGATAAATGTGCTAAATCGTTATTGATACTCTTAAGGCTAAAAAATTATTTAAAAAAAGTACACAAAATGATATAATACTTGACTGATAAAATGTTACAGAAAGATTAGCCAAGATGCTGACCTCGAAAAATATGTCTAAAATGCCATTCATTTCCAGGCAAATCAGTTGCAACCAATTCTTGCCATGGTGGCTGCTGAGACATGTCCTGGACAAAACATGAAAAAATTGAGTAAAGGACAGCCAATAAAAAATGTAAAATCACAATATTTATAATTAAACAAATTAGCTAACCAAGGGTGGCAAACATTCATCTGCATGTCTCCGAAGAACAGAAAATCCCCCATGGGTGCTGGTGTCAGATGCAGTAAGCGTTTTACAAAATGAATGGACAGTGCATCTTGAAGGTTCCGGCAGAGGATCATCTGGACTACTCAACTCGCTTTGCTAGACCAAAGAATGGAAGGAAAATGAGGCAGGAATTAGGAAAAAGGAAAGAAACAACCAGGAACCAGATGGGTATGACAGGAAAAATAAAGCACTCACATCTGGTTCTGGAAGCAAAGTTATCTGTGCATATACTTCATCTGTCTCAGGTTCAGCCTACACCATCAAAATAATCAAAACAAACTATTTACTAAGGATCTTTGTAAAGCTTGATGAATTCCCAAATAAGTGATAGATAAACCCAAAAACACAAGGCAATAGAAGAACCAAAACTGACCCGAAGAAGAACATTGACCACTTTGCATAAAATTTTAGATGGCAAGTTGAAGGAAGGCATTTGTTGCTCTGCTCCTTGATGCATAGATGCCTCAAGCTAAAAATTAGAAAAGCACAAGTAAGACAAAGAAAATATATAGACTTCACGGTACAACACTCAACCCATTAAAAGATATAGTTTTCTCAAAAGTGTTATAAGTAGCCATTGGAAGGTGAATTGATGCTAACAGGAACTTAACCCATTGAAGAAAGAAAAAATAAACCAGAGCATCCAACACTTAGACTGAAACAAGAGTGAAAAGGTAGCAGCACATGCAAGGATCAATATGACTATAAAATAAGAGCCTCTTCTCAGTTGTATTGTCTCGACTGCAATCTCATGTAGCCAATACATTAAAGATAATACAGAGCATACACATATGATGTTCTGGGTTACCTGTCAAAACCATAGTTGTGACAATTACCAAATCACCCCATGCTAATCTAGACAATTTTGGTATATTAAGGAATTGATAAACATTCGCTAAATCCCAAGCGCAAAGTAGTGCATTCAATTGTGAGGAAGGCTCAAATAGCAATGTGAAAGACCTTCAACCAAACCTCATTTCTAGGAGGGCATAAACTTGAAACACATACCTTCATCGTTGCTAGTATGCAAACACATTTTACTCAAAAGCTAACTAGAAAATTTTAAGAACTAGAACACTAAAATACCTGTTCCATATGCCCCTGAGGGAAGTAATAAACTCGTTCTCCTTCACGGGGAAGAGTGACAAGGGGACCAGCACAAGCATGCCACAATTCCTTGTACAAGGCATCGTTTGTTGGCCCTGTGAAGAAAAGATGAAAAGATGTGACCATATAAGGAGCACAAAACATAAAAATTTATATCGCAAGAAAATATGCACACAATTAAAAAGCATTTTAAAATAAAACTTTTTCCATATTTTTTGCTTATGAAATAGGAGGCAATGAGATGACCAACAAAAATCCAGTATTTGCATCAAAGCATATACAAATTTGAATTATATATAATTACGTTCTCTACCATCAGATGGAAGAAAGAGCAAATGAAACATTCAGAAATTATGCTTCCAGCCATAAGGATTATGAAATCATAGGAGGAATAGGTGGCAAACAAAATATGGGTAGGAAAAAATTATCAAGAAGAGTAAGCTTCAATAAATGGCATATCATATATTGGAATATGCTTTCATATCTTTGCCTCATAGAACATCAGGTTTAACCATTAACATCTCTCAGTAAGAGGATTACCAGTACCCAGTCAAATTTAAGGGTAACTATAATACAATTATATTTCAGAAAATAACGCAACAGAAGGATAAAAAATAGACTAATAAACTCAAACCTGCTGCTTGGTTTCCACCAGGTGTCTGATTTGAAGCCATAAATGCCATAAGAGAACAACACAAATAATCTTCAAAACAGCAGTAAAATCCAGAACCCTGAATTCAAATCTGTTGCGTATTTATGTCACGCAAAGAAAACAAAGCCATTAATTTTCCTACCAAATACACTATTTATATAAATAACAATCAGCTATCGACCATCAGCGACACGAAAGGACTTCTATGTCGCTTAAGGAAAGCCTTATTCAATGTAGCTCAGCTTTTTTTGCGCCCAGGTAAAGAAAGTTCACTGTTTGACTTTTAAAACAAGTTGAGAACCAAAAGCCTGGGCCTTTTGGTAATTCTAGAGAAGAATGGAATACGCAAAACAGATATTCCGCACCGGGGTCAAACAAAACAGAAACTGTATGTGAGAAGGACCAAGCAGGAGCACATTTGAAAAGATCCCGAAGGATGACCAGTAATCAACATTCAATCTCTATCTACAAGAATAGAATCAGCAACGCCTGGATCCGAGGTAACAAAAAATACTGATAATCATAACAATCCATCCCAGATATTTCCCCCCAGTTCAACCCCATTTCGCATAAACCCAAAATATCCACTACCCAATATAAACTAAATCAGATGTGAAATCAAAGAGGGACCAAGTCAAAATCAACACCAAGAACCAAAAAAAGCAAACGAGACCCAAAATTTCTTGCTGCCATTGAAATATTAAGAAACAGCAGAGTACCTTGAATCAGTTGACCTGCGGTCTCCAGTATCCTAAAAAGCAGCAGGTCGCTAGGGTTTCAAACAGAAGGAAATGAAGGAAGAAAAAGAAAAAGGGGTCGGAGAATTAGATCGAAATTCGATGGACGCGCTCGTTGATAAGGTCTTTGCTTGGTTGAAGCCGACACGACCCCCCAATTCCCTGCCTGCCTCTTTTTCACCTCTCTCTCTCTCTCTCTCTAACTCTTTCTTTCACGCACACACTCTCTCTCTAGCTGTCTGTACCAGTCTTACTTTTATATACATAATCACAATTCTATCTTGTCTTTGTTTTTCTTTCTCAAATCGCGTGTCTGATTTTGTAGGACTTGACCGTCCCTGAAACAGAGAGGGTTTAGGGAGGGTGCGTAGTGCGCACTCCATACCCTTTATTGTGAGTCTAAAGTGTTGAATCAGCGAAAACAACGATACAAAGCGTACCCTCTAGCCCCTACAGGCTCCCCATTGCCCCTCGTGGGAACAGTCACCGCCAACTCAGCAGAATATTACTGCTAGCATTTAATATTATTATAAATTTATTCTCGGAGGAGCAGGATTCTTTGACTAAAACAAAAAAAGGAGCAGGATTCTCATAATTAATAATTTATTATTTTAATTTTAGAAAAAATTTACTGAAATTTTCTTACTGTTACAAAATTTATTGTCTGAACACTGAATGAAATTTGTTTAAGACTTTTTTTTTGGGCAATTTTTAAGACTCATATAATGTATTATTAGTGCACAATATTTCTGTTTTTGTTATAGATTTTTTTTTGCCAAACTCACATAATAATAAGTGGATCCCATTATATAAAAAAGAGAAAGAAAATATTTATAGGACTCACTCACTTTTATATGAGTGTGGTGGAAAAAAATATTTTTTGAGCAAAAATAAAAACATTAAACTCATAATCTATATGTAAAATGGAAAATATTTATTATTATAACTAAATAATGGCGATGATATTTTAGCAACCTTTTAGAATCTTTGCAGGTATTTTTGCCCCCAAAATTTGTTTATAGTGCTAGTAGCTCCTTTTAAAAGATATAATAGGTATTTTTACCCTTTTTAAATAATTAATATAAAAATTTGCATATAAATTTTGTTTCAATACCAATCAAATAAAATTAAGAGAAAAAAAAACATGGAAATCATCATAAATATCACCGACCACTGTTACTCAGGCCAATTTTATATGTGAAGAACAAGGTTCAACTTGAAGAACCATGGATTATTTTTTCCCTAATCAAATTATGTCACATGTATTGTTTTCCCGATTTGGATGATTAAGTTTTTGGGGTTAAATTCTTTTGGGAAAAAATAATTTAAGTGGTATAATTTAATTGGAAAAAATTTAATGGACAACTTAATTTAAGTTTTGTCTAAATATATCAATTTTTTGTTAGAAAAAGTTCAGCATTAATATTTAACATGTAACATTCTTTTAAAAGAAACTCGTGTCCAATAATATTTTTAAAAAAAAATAATTATCAACTTTGTTAAAACAAAATTTTAAATGTACTGATAATCATAAAACCTCCTAGGCGTACCCCACCAACCTCTTTTAAATCACTCCTACCCCTATCACACACATTGGTGAGAGCTTTAACTTAATTAAATTGTTATTAATAAAAAGACTATTTTTTTTGTTGACAATATATTTTTAAAATATTAAAAAAATTCATCAGTAATTTAACTTCTTCTCTCATCAAACCAACAACATCCTTTAAGATACTCCTTCTGGTCTTTATTATAAGGCACCAACTCTTTATTTTTTCTGAACCAATTTAAGACTTAACTTCCATTTCTTGTTTTGTGAGAAATGGTGGTTAGTGCCTTATAATAAATATGAGAGGGAGTACATAATGTAGTTCATCCTACAACATAAGTTTCATATCCTACACTAGGCTTGTTTGACAAATGAAGCCACCAATTAAAATGAACTCACGTTTCACAAAACTACACTTTTCTTAAATATTTATTTTGTTGGGCTAAAATTGTTTAAAATAAGTTAATTAAAAGGGAGAATTATATGTGGGTCCCAAAAAATAGAAAAAATTACAAAAGGTCTTAGAATTCTAATATAAAAAAGGTCTCAGTTATAAATATGACATTTTCTGTTATTAAAATTTCTGTAATTATTATCAAGAAAATCCCTTAGAGGATTTTTTTTATAATTTTTTTCTAGTCCTTAGACCTAAATGTAATTCTCCCTAATTAAAATGCCCACTAAACCATCAAGTGGAATAAACAAATTACACCACTTGTGCTGGTCTTTAATCACAACCTATATTACTTTTTTCCCTCTCTCGAAGCCTATACCACTTATCATATGATCGATCAATCAATCAATCAAATTATTAATATATACTTCTAGTATATACCTTTTGTTAACGGTATTTGATTTAACAGTTTGTTAATTGATAATCGTGCAAATACTTGATATTTGTATTTGGCTTCATTAATATTCTTTTTTCCCATTTCTCCTCTTTGAAGGTTTTCAACCTAAGAAAAATATCATTAACATCCCCAAGCATTGAAAGTAATATCAGAATAGTTCTTATTGACAAATGAAGAGTTATCATTAATAAGTGAAAAAGTTACTATTAATAAAAATATAAAATATATTATTTATCAATATATAATTTTCTTTGTTTGGAACATGAATGATATTCTTCCCATACATATTTGCCACATTTCATTCTGGTTTAGTCTTTTATTAGTACTTCCTTCATTTCACAACAGGCTACGACATACCATTTTTCATGAAGACAATATGCAAGAGAGATCTTGGACTCCGGCCACCACCGAATGGTGTCATACGTACGTGTTGATGTGGATGGCTCCGTGTGACCTTTTCAGTAACAAGAAGCTTATGGTGGAGTATTGCATATGCGTGACGCAAATGGAGATTGGCTTTTGGGGTTTCATAAGGCTCTCGGTATATGTTCGACTGTCGAAGCTGAATCACTGGCCATTAAACATGGTCTTGAGATATGTCAACAGCTGCACATTAATAGCATTGTACGTTGTATATATACAGACTCTCTGGAGGCTTTCAATTTTTACTGATGAGGGAGGTGTACTGATAATGAGCACCCTCTTGCAGGTGAGAGATTTGCTATATGCATGCCTGCAGATCATTTGTAGAGCTGCATCATACGTACAGAGATGTTGTTCGATGTGCCGACTATCTGGTTAATGAAGGCCACAAGGATGTGTTTGAGACAGTGTCTGTACCGGAAGTCCCATATATACGGGTATTTAAGCATGTTTTTGGAAGGCATGTTTTTGGAAGCCAAGCTTTGCTTGTTGTAACATCCAAGTTTTTAGTATGCCAAAGGGATCCAGCCGTTTAGCATGGACACATGCATGGAGATTGATTTAAATCCCCTCACTCCACGCGTCATTTGAACGTTGGGAGGTAGAGGGAAAAGACAAAAACGGAGAAAATAATAATAATAATAATAATAATAATAATAATAATAAAATTGCTTCATCTTTATCTCCACCTCCGACAATAACACTGGGCTTGTTTGGATTGGTGGTAGGAGCAGTGACTCAAAAGTTATCTGACTTTAAAAAAGGCTCAGTAGGAAAAAAATCAAGTTATTGATAATGATATGTGTTTGGATTGATGGTAGTAGAAATAGCGTGGCTCATGTCAAAAAACTAAGAGTTTTTTGAAAAAAGCTAAGAAGTGAAGTTTTTTTATTTAACGGGCTTTTTGAACTTTAAGTTAAGTAAATTTAAACTCAACCCAAACGGATCCAAAATCAGCTGGCAACGTTAACTGACTTTTTTTCAAAATTATCACAAAAAAAAACTCAAAAAACTTGTAATCCAAATAGGCCCACTATTTTCAGGTTTTATTTTGGAGAGCATTTAGGTACTCAAAACTCCTTTTATTCAATAAACTCTTTTCATGAATATTGTTCTACTCAACTTCCTCTTTCTAATGGATATATTTTTAAGGTGATTAGAGCAAGTTTTGGGTTAGAGTTAGAGCTATTTTAGTAGTCAAGTTCTATGGGTTTAAATTTATTTGTTGGTTATCTTGAAAATTTAGAAATTTAATTTGTATCTAAAAAATTTAGGATTTTTTATGAATATGCGTATTTCCACCAATTAAATGTGAGTAAAATGGTTGATTTGAGTTTTTTAGAGATATTATTGAATTTTTGATGGTCTTGTTTAGAGATTTAAGGGAAAATTCGAATTTCATATTTGAAATTTTTTTTTTTTTTTTTTTTTGGTTAAAGTGAGATATTTGGGAGTTATTAAAGATTTGATTGGGTGATTTGAATTTTTAATGGAAATATAAATTTGGTGTTGGAATGATTAATTATGGTTTATCAGAGATTTGAGATTTTCTTTTTCTTACTCGGAAATTACAACCATTAACTATTTCTATAGTTAAATATTGTGGTATGTGTGTGTCTGTATATATCATGAATATGCATATATTATTAATATATTATTGATAATTATATATAAAAAAAAAGTTATTAACGAGGCAATGGGAGATTAAAAGTAGGTTGGGATACTGATTAAGAGTTGAGAGTTGGGGCTCTAGTAAGACTAAGAGTCTCTAATTGTTATTTCCAATCACTTAATTAGTTGTAAACTAATTGTTGTGATGATGTGCAATCAGTAGATTGAATTGTGACTTGTTTGTGTTGAGCATGAGCTTTGATTTGTGGTAATATCTCCTTAGTTTGTGAGAGGTAATCATCTTCCACTTATAATATGTGTTGGTATGTTGTTTATGAGTATTTTTAAAAATGATTGTGAAAACAAAAAACTAGTATATTAATATTGATTAGATATTTCAATGAATAAATGTTTATTGAGATTGAGAATTTTTTTACGATGATGAATATTTTGATAGAAATTTGCCTTATGGAACGTTATGATTTGAATTTTAAAATATACATGTGCATGTGCGTGTGTGTGTGAGTGTGCAAGTGTGTGTGGGCGTGCACGCGTGCGTGAGCATGTATGAGCTAAGAATTTATACATTATGTCATGTATATTAAAATGATTTGAATAACATTGTATGAATGTGGAGGTCTTGTGATATTCCCGTTGAGCCATTTATTGATAATTATTGTGATAAGATGGAGTAGTTTGTTTTACCATATGGTATAACCTCCATTGGTGCATGATAACTAGCTTTCTATTGTTCTACAAGTTCAATAAGGGATTGTCTCACTAGTTCATTGAAGGATTGCCCCTCTAGTTCAACAAGGAATTGCAACACTCCACTAATTCAACAAGGGGAAAAGACACAGGGTTTGAGCATGTGCTCTGTAGATTTTAATTAATCCTCATTATGTGATCGAAAAGCTTTTTGAATGGCCAGTGACATGGATAGTAACTTAGCTTATGGGTTTAATCGGCAAACATAAAGCGGGTGGTTGGGCTGGTGGGAGACGACTTGAGAATTGTGACATGGAAATTGTGATACATAATTTGTGATCGAGAACCTGTAATACTAAATTTTGTAGATTATATTTCTAATACTTTATTATATAAGATGTTTCACTTTGCACCTTATGAGCATATAGCCTGTGCAATGAGTTGAATAGTTGGCTATTAAGGCTTTTATCACACCTCATTGATTTGACATTTTTGGTGATAATTCCATTATAGGATGTGGAGGAGAGCTCTTGAGGTATAGGTATCTCTTCATATGTATGTATAGTTACTTTTGGTTTATTATGTAATGAATTGATGTATATTATCACTCATTGGGCCTATATTTTGTAAACTAATTAAAGCATATTTTTGATCAAATTGTCATTGGCTGGTGTGCTAGTAAAAGGCTTGAGGCCTTTAGAATTGCATGTGATTGGGTGTGGATCCATAAACTCATATTTTAGAAACTTTTGATTATACTATAATTTGGATACTATGCAGAACTGGATTTATGGATTTATTTTTATATCTTAGACTTATGGGGAATGATGTATTTTGAGTTTTAAGAAACTCAAGGTTCAAGTATTATTCATGATTGTTTGAAATGTTTATATTATCTCTTTTCTATCAAGATAACTTTAGTTTGAAATGGGAAACTCTTTAGAATCATGGTAGAGTTTTGAATTGTTTGTTAAACTTTAGTTCTATCATGATTAGAGCTTGAAAGATGCGTTAATGTTATAAATTAAGGAAAGGGTTTTACACTTGTTCTGGGGATTGATGGTTAGGTTTAGATCCTAGTTCTATTATCCCAAGCTATGCTTGCCTTTGTACCTTTTTTTTTTTTTTTTTTAATAAAAGCCTTTGTACCTTCAAAAATATAGGTTTGTGTGATTATTAGTTTGGGCCTCTTGGTTGGTTCAAAAAAAAGTTTGGGCTTTCTCGCGTGTAATTGCTCAATTTTTAAAATATTAAGTGGAAAATTTTTTATTTTTAATATCAAAAAAAAAAATTTAAGTGGAAAATTGTATCTCAAAATAATTTAAGGAGCTGGATACACCTCAAAAATTTTTTTTCAAAGTGTTGGATGTGGCTTAACCTTAGTATTTATTTGCATCCATTTAACAATTATTGAGAGAAAATAATTAATTTATTAATAATATGTGTATTGAGGCTTAATATAATACAGGACAGGAGGGATTAGTTTTCTTCAAATTTTTTACGTCTATTTTACTCTAATATCGAGAGGGTATTCAGTCCCTCAACAATTGATTTTATTATATACTACCTCTCGTCTTTATTATAAGACACCAACTAACAATTCTCACAAACCAATAAAAATAGTTAAAGTCAATAAAGTTGTCCTAAAATTTAAGTAATTTTTAATATTATTCGTATTAATTATACATTAAACTCTAATATTATATTATTATTACTCTCACCCATTACCCTTTTTAATTATGGGCATACATGGAAAAAAAAATAATTAATACTCCTTAGGAACAAACAAGTGCTTTATAAAAAAGACTAAATGTATCTATTAGTTGGTGCCTTATAATAAGGACCCGAGAGAATAGAATAGAAAGTTGCAAAGGCTTTGCCAAAGGACGAAAATTAGGTATGTCTTTCTTCTTCTTCTCCAACATATGGTTATTAAATCATATTTGTGCAAAAATAAAATGGTTGCACAAGTTTTTGTAAAAGAATCAATTTTTTTTAGTGCTGTAAATTTTATTGACCTATATAATTTGATTAATGTTATGTTTCCCCAAATTGTTATAAAATACTCCAATTGGTTCTTAATATAAAAGTCAGTTGACTTTTATTAGAATGATTGAGTACTCTAAATAAGTCAAATTAAAATATTTATATTTATTACTTTTCTTCAAACTAATTTGAATGACTTATAAATTGATATACAATTTTTTGTAAAAATTAAGGAAGCTAAATAAATTGATGTATATTATTTATATTTATCATTTTTATTTCAAATTAATTTGTTTGACTTATAAACTAATATATAATATAATGATACACATATTATGATTAAATCATTTATTTAACTTCCTTAATCTCTCCAAAAAAAATTAATTTTGTCTTATATTAAGAATCGGGAGGAGCAATTTATTTTGTTTCCTTAATTTTTAGAAAAAAAAGGGTCAACTGGTTCTTATAATAAGGGCTTAAGACAATATTAAAATGAACCCCTTGTAGCACAACATTTTCGTAAGTTTATTTGGGAAACTATTGGATTTTGCTGCTGTGAAGAGATTCGTTGAAGTGCCAATGTTCAGATTGTGAAGTTATGTTAAAGACAAAGACTGAAGGAGAGATAAGCACATGTGTGAGTGGCAATGTGCTGAAAGCCATTTTAATTACTTGAATTATTGATTCAGTACTAAGTTGTAATGGACAAAAAACCTATCAAAATAAATGTATGAAAAATTGGAATTTTTTATCAATTAATTAATTACAAAACTATATTAAGAGTCTCCATTAGACTTTCTGAAAACTAAATAACTTCTTGAGAGTATTTTAAGAGACAAGATTATTATTTAAGGCTAGCCTCATGCATATATCAAAAGTTAATATCAATCTCTCATGTCTTGAAACAATATGTTAAAATCCTAAAGGTTATTGATTGAGAAGGAAACGCAATAGTTAATAGTTAATTACTTAGAATGAGAGCTTGATAAAAGACACAGTTAAAACTATGATCTATAGAAATGGCTGAATTTGATTGATGCTTCTGCCATTTATGATAATACAAACAATATTTTATTGTGTCATAAAACAATATCAAGGACGGGGACATAACCACCTTCTGTCTCGATAAATGGACAGAACGCCATTTGCGTTGGGATTAGGAAATCTAGCCCCCATTTTAAAATAACATGAAAAATGGTACATATAAGCTAAATGCAACATATTTCATTATTTAAAGTGATCATTTATAACAAGTAACAATGCCATAATAATTACTGTAAAAATGCACCCTATTAGATCTTCCTAATTACACACATTAATTTGGAGTTAAGTTGTTAAGACAATTATATTATAAAAAGTTAGCCAAAAAAATATAATTGACACAACAATTAATGTGGGAAAACTTCCCATTCAATGAGTGAAGAAATGAACATAGAGTTGGGGTGAATAAAATAAAAAGGTAATTTAATTTATGGATTCTAAATTGGGAACGGGAATGTGATCTCAAGGATGAGACCAGTTCTCATTCCATCCCAATCTTTTTTTTTTTGGGGGGTCCTGATCCTCTTTGAGATGGGACAATCCTGTCCTAACATGTCTAGGACCGCCCTATGACAATTGGGACTAAAACCCTTTGAATGCCCCTAATTTTTATTGTCACAATCACTTGATCTCTCTAACAATGCATTGCCTTACCCTAGCATTCTCCTTGAATGAAAACTCTTCATGTATTGATATAACTCATAATTGATTATCTTTCGTCAGGACAATTTATGATACTTGCTTGAAGATTGAGATACACTCAAGTGATAATGGGAAAAAGAGCTCATAAATAAACCAATAAATAATACTACCTCCGTTCTTAAACACAAGATCTTGTTTGTAGTGCAAATTCATAGTGTATTAAGAATTAGTTTAGCTATCACACAACATACATGTATTTTATTTTATTGTCAGAACAGTACATCCAACCAAACAGGGCATTACATCACAAGCTTTATGCATATCAACCAAAAAACGAAAAGAACATTGTATAGAACCATCAACACACAACATAACAAAGAAGGAATACTTGTACTTATGCGAAGCAAGATCCTTGCATGTCAATGGATACCACCAGGGGAGAGTCATCCTTGTCAACAACAATTGTCTTGGAAATCTTCTTTAATGGTGTGACCACCTCCACGTTGTATGTTCCATGGAAGCCTCTGAAACTAAACTGCCCCTCTTCATCAACATGTCCATGACTGTCAGACAACCACTCTTTCTTCAGAGCAAGGAATCTTTTCCCAGCTTCATTGATATCGCCTTCTGCATTCACCAAGTGTGAATCATTCCTGCTCATAAACAGTTCCCAGAATCCCCACAGCATTATACCATCTACAGAAGGATGAGCAAAAGCCTCTCTCATCATCACTTCCAAGTCATCGGCTCTCACAAATTCATTAGTGGACGAGACATCAAGCTCTGTAAACCAGATTGGTAGACCAAGAACACCCAGTTTATCTAAGGCAGAACAAACAATGGGTCCCACTGGACTGTCTATGTGACCCTGAATACCGACTCCCCCAACCGGTGCACCTTGCTTTTGCAGATCAATAACATGTTGAATGTATTTTTCTGGATTTGATCTGGTGTCACATCCATCTTCTACATGATAATCATTTACAAATAGGGTGGCAGATGGATCTAGTTGATGTGCATTCTTGAACATGCTTGCTCTTATGTCTTTACCTAGTCTGTCTTGATAAAATGAACCATGCATCATTTCATTATTCACATCGTAATGCTTGAACTTGCCCTTGTAGCGAGTCAAAAGCCCGGTCAACCGATTTTGGACAGCCTTCATCAAATCATCTTTGCTCAATGATTTAACCCACTGCTGAACTGCGCCATCTACTTCCCAAAAGATACAATGTCCACGAGTTTCTATCTTGTACTTTTGACACAAGGCTAACATATCATCCGCGTCCTTATAGTTGAAACTTCCTTGTTTAGCCTCTGTCCAATACCACTTTAACTCGTTCCCAAACACAGCCCAATTAAAATGTTTCACAAAGAAGTCAACAAAATCTTCATTGTCAATATTTGTTCTGCTCATACATGATCCAACAGGAAAGTCGTTTTGTATTTGTCTAACTTTGACTAAGGTTCCAAGGTTGCCGCCCGAGCCCCCTCCGGAGAATTTTAGAATAACATCACGCTTACGGATCTGCAGGGCATCAAACCAGAAATGTTTTAAAAGAAAGTTGGAGGTATTTAAAAATGATTGGAATTGGAACTCATGCAATTAATAAAGAACAGACTAACAAAATGATTAGGCATTAGAATCTGAATATAATTCTCTTCCTGTTAATTGCATACGAAGAATCATTCTTTTTAGCATCTTGTCTAAATGAAGATATGGTTTTCAAGTAAAAATAATTATACATCATTAAAATCAAAGCTATAGATATTACCTTGTCTGCCTGCTTCCTTAAATATTTAAACCTTGTTTGTCTATCAACTGGGAAGATCTGAAGTCCAGCAACCATTAAGTCAATGCCAGAAGCAGGACCTTGGATGTAAACCATAACTTTCGACGGCTGCTTCTCAATTCTGAAAGACCCACCGATTTCATACCATCTATCATCAGAAACATCAACTTGTCCACCATTCACCCACTGGTTGTCAACACCAAGGGCAACATTAACATTTTGTGTACCAGTTGATCCTGAACCGATGCGAACCCAAGCAGATACTTGGTAAGTCAAGAAAAGTTTTATTTTTTCAGTAATAATCTGAGCAGGACCCATCCAAGTTTGCGTGCGATTGGTCACAAGGATGTAGCGTCCACTTAGTGGTTCATGAAGACCAAGGGAGTCTCTTGCCATTGGAGGAATAATATGTGGAGAACCAGTTCCTACACTTAAAGTACAATTGCCGAGGGGAAACCATCCCTTGGTTCCATCATCCAATTTGCTGTTCTCAATCACATTAACTCCAAAAGTAGCATTCTTCAAAACAAAACAATCATTTAGTTAGGAACTTAAATGAAATACATGGATTTGGCCTTAGATTGATGTTACCTTATGTCAATATTTAAAATCTTTAAAACAGATGTACAAAAGAAATCTCCAAAGAACCGAGAGCATATATTATTATTAGCAAATCAGTTTTTTGCACCTTAAAATCTGGTGGTGTTGAAGGAGGTGCTTTAGCTGCATGCTTCAAAACCAAAGTATTGACAAGAATGTCGGTGCCTGGAGGAGGACCTTCTAAATAAACTACTACCTTCGATGGCGAACCATTTAAAAGGAACTTGCCTTGCATTTGAACCCAATTTTTATCCGTTGCCTGCACACTATAGCATATAATAGATTTGTAGAGCAATTAACAAATGTCAAAGAAGTTTACCAATATTAATTATCAACTGCAAATCAAATCCATGATCCTCTTAGTGTTTTATACAAGAAGAAGCAGGCCATACCACACTAATTTTCCCTTTTTCCCCCCATTTTACAAAGAATATTTGCCAGGAATGTGATGCCTCTGAGAGCGTGTGAAAAATGGTTCTATCATCTTATGAAAATAACAAATAGAAAAGACACTTACTAGGCAATGCCTATATATTGTTCTCGAAGATCTGGTGTTTGGACCCACAAGGTAGCCCGTACATCAGCAGATGTGACATTGTTCCCATATATCCGAACTAAAGCAGTGACCTCATAGGCAAGTTTACGCTGCACTTTTCCAGTGATCTCTTGCTGAATCCCATTCCAACTTTGTGTACGTTCTGTTGCTGATGCAAAATTTTTCCCAATTTGAGGGAGAATTTTTCCATCTGCCATTGAGTTATGCAAAGCAATCTTGCAGCCTCTTCCAGACCAATTATTCAAGCCATCATCAAATGTTGGGTTTACTATGATGTTGCCATCTCCAGTAGAATGACATTTGGCGCTTGCAGACTTCCAAAATAAATATGAATGTGTCTTATGTAAGTGTGTATTAATGTATAGATTGTAAAGTGATAAACTTTATAAAGTACTGATAATAAACTTTACAGGAAATGCTTGGATTAGAAGTGAAAATAGAAGTCAGCGTCAAAAGCACATAATTACATTATACTCATTGGGACTGGAACAAGTGATCTCTACTGATTGTATGAGCAGGTCAACTCCAGGAGAAGGTCCTTCTAGATAAAATATTACTCGTTCAGGTATAGTTGGCAAGGAAAACGTCCCTTCTAACCTTGTCCAGCTGCCCTCTGTCACTGACGTCCTGAAGAAAGCAACAGTCTTAAAATATTTTTCAATTTCATAAAAGAGAAAGATACACTAAAAAGAAATTATATACCTCCCAATGAACAAGTAGTTAGCAGCTGTATCTCGATTTTGTAGCTTAAGAGTAGCTAGAACATCACTATTCGCCTGAGGAAGTCCAGACACTCCAACACAAGCTGAAACCTTGTAAGTGGAGCCAACGGAAATTTTGTCTGTGATATCTTGTTCCAGACCTTGCCAGCATTCGTTGCGGCCAGTGACAACAGCATAATTAACATTAGACTCCATTAACATTCTTCCCTGAGAACCTGATTTGGATGAAACTACATAGCCATGGCAGCAGTTGGGATGCCATGACTCCAGCCCTCCAGAGAAGTCATGGTTTAGTATGATATTAGTAGACTTGCTCTCACTTGAACTAGAGGCATTTCCTTCCATGATCTGTCAAATAATGAAAAATTCTAAAAATGATTAGAACTGAAAATTAAAGGATAAATTCATGTCTGACTGATACAGCTTCCCACATATTGGAAAATATGTTCTTAACAAACTGGGCAGAATTCCCTTTACCATCTTCCATTAAGAGAGTGAAGAAGCAGCAGAAGGAAATCAGTAAATCATCAAATAAGACAGATTGGTGAACATCAAACTGTATCCAGCTTATTTAAATTTTACTTTTTTTGGAAGACTCACTGCAAGAAGCCCCTTGAACTATTGTCTTACTTTTTACACGTAGCTTCTACTGTCTACAGTTCAGTATTAGTCACAACATGTTTGTCTCGGAACAATTATACACAGCACAGTTTAATAATAGGCTTCCATATAACACATTAAAAACAAAAACAAAACAAAACAAGTAACCATAATCTTAGATACAATTGGAGCAAAACAAGAGATGTCATGATCTCAAGTGCCATCCATGGTGAGGCCACTAAATCGTGCATCATATGTTGCCAATGTCTATGAGAGTAAACATTAAGTTATAGACTTTCAGGCAAAAAAAAAAAAAAAAAAAAAGTTATAGACAATGTACCGCAGTCATTGTGGCTAATATAGGACTCTTCTTAAAAAAAAATGAATGAGAAACCACTGGAAAGTCAATGCAAGTGTCTAAAGTATCGCAGAACAGCAAGTGACAAAAAGCCCCTACCTTGGTGTCGCTTCCAGGATTGTTCTTTACCGTGGTTTCCATAGCTTCTCTGGTCCTCTAAGCCAATATAACAATCAACCAGAAGAGCTTCAATGAGAAAAATACTAAATATCCAATCAATCCAACAAGATAGCAATATGACCTACTTAGAGAATACAAAAGGTAAAGTCAGTTCAAAGAGGGAAAAACCAGGAAAGTACCTGAGGATGACTGTTGTTTAGGTGACAGTGGGATTTGGAGATTCTGCTTGTGAAGAGGCAGGCAAAGAACCTCTTCATTATATACACGATTTGTTTAGCAAAATTGCAAGTGAAGGCTAAACCAACCAATCAGGGAAACCCCTGTTGGGAAAACCGTTTGCTTTCAATCCTACCTGTGCTAAGTGGGAATTTTATTTTTTCTGTTTTTCCTTCTCCCAGTGATCAGTGCTCCAGTCTCTCTGTAATATCTTGCTTTGTCTTGCAGATAATCAATGCTTGAATTGGAATGGAAGCCTAAGGCTCAAAGCCCGAGAATGTTTATGATCCTTAATCTTAAAATAATCTCCAACCTATTTGTACCATACTTCAATTTAAAGATAAACAAAGAAATACTTTTTCCAGAGTTAGGTGTACCACACTCTTGGAATCTTTTGATAACGAATATTGCCAGTGTTAATTATTTATTTTGAATCACAGAAAAACCAGATTCAATAAATTAAATTGCCAAATAACCACATCATATAAAATTGAACTCAAAAGATTGATCGCGTACCCCAAAAATTCTTTCCACAGCCCTAGTCTGTCCTTCGTGAGACCAAATGAACCTGGGGATCAGAATCTAAAGTTCGACCGTTCGAGCTTGAGCTCGTCCTTCTCTCCGACGATATAGTGAAGGAAGTAAAGGGCGACTCGAATTACAACGATCCAAGCACCAAACTTGGTGACGTGAGATCTCATTTGCTTCATCGATGCAGCCTTGTCTGGCTTACGCATAAATATTGCTGGAAACATGGTTTCTTCGACGAAGCGGTGTACGGTTTCTCACAGAAGCAGAATGCTTAATCTCTAGAGTGATATGTTCGAACAAAAATACCTATATCAGTTTAATCATTTGATATGCTAGATTCAATGCCCATTCTAGATCTCCCCGAGAAATGAGTCCAAAAGTTTACGTACGACCGAACGTTGTGCTGCCAAGAATGTCGTTTCTTGGACCTTGTTGCTGCCAAGAAAATGGCGAATAACAATAAACAATTGGTTTGCCCTCGTTCCTTCCCGCTTTGAACGGAAATTTTTAAAAAAATCAGTTAAAAGCATTTAAATATGATAATTATGTAAGAAAGTTTTTTCCCCTCTTATTAAATGTGTATAAAAGGGAGAGTAATGTTTTGAACAATAAGAGAGAGTAATGTTTGACCAAGAGAAAAAAGAGAGTAATGATTAGAAACAATGTTGTCAAACACTAGTTTCTACATAAATACAGAAGGAGTGGTAGAAAAGTAGATCATAAAAACGACATGACACATAAAGTTTCTATTTTTTACTACTCAATATATATATATGAGAAAAAATCATAAATCAGTAAATAACTATTAAAAATTTAAATAAAAAAAGTCATAAATCATTGCTCAATGAAAAACTTCATATTTAAAAGTTATAATATAAATCATAAACATATAAAACATAAGTTCAAAAACATCAAAATAATAAAGTTTAACAACTCTTAAAATATAACAATTCATTCAAATCAAATACATCATCTCTCTCTCTTGCTTTTGCAAGTTCATTTGTAAAGTTAGAAAGGTCAAAATCATCATTGTCCATAAGTTCCCTTTCAACCAAATTGTCCTCATTGTAGACATCAACATTTAAGTCATCTTCCCCATCTTCTAGTTTTGGACTTGGCACTTGGGTTTTAGGGTTCAAATCTGGACTTAGCCATGCCACGAGCGGTGAAGGATGACTGTGAGCGGTGGAGGACGGCGATGATTTGGTTTTAGGGTTCAATCTTCGAATGAGGCAAGGTTGCAGGAGGTTGGATTGCTGGAGCTAGAGCACGAAATACTCAATTGATTTAGAACGAATTGCCTAATTTCACCCGAGCCCTCCGTTTTCTTTGCCTTTTTTTTTTGGTGGGGAGTTTAAGTAAAAACTATAAAGACTATAAAAACGTAAGTTTCTACTAGTTTCTACGTTTTTATACTAGTTTCTACCAATTTTTACCTCAAATAGTGTTTACTTACGTTTTAACATTGAAACCCCTAGTAAAAATGTAAAAACTTAAGTTTTTATGTTTTTACACTAGTTTTTGACAACACTGATTAGAAACACTAAAATAGAAATAAAATGCATATAATATAATAATTAATTAAGGGTAAAATAAAAAAATTACATTTATTATTGAGACAGATTTTAAAAAAAAAAATCTTATATTGAACGATAAACCCATTGAAAAAAAAAATGTTGTTATAAAATCGAGGAGTAATTAGATGGTCTTGTGTGATTCCATATCATTTTACTTTGTTAGATATTTTTTTAGGCAGGCCTTGTGGTTTGTTGTCTTTTTACTTCTTTCCCTACTCTTGTTAGAATTTTTTTTTTCTTTTTAAAATTTTCATAAAATATTTTTATTTTCAGATAATATTTTATTTTAATATGACTAGAGTAATAAAATCTAAGTACTTCATAAAAAAAATAGCGGTGTCGTTAAATTTGAAATAAAATATGAATATACACGGGTTGTTAATTATATGCCTTTTAAGTTATCATTCTAACATATTTGTTTATTTCTTTACTTTTTAAATCAACTTTTAAATTTTTAAATAACTTATAATATGCCAGACACAATTCTATGTCCTTTAAATATGTATTTTTAATATATGTGACAATAAAAAATCATAAAATAATCTAAGTGGTTATTTGTACATGCGCGGGTAATGAATTTCAAACTGTAGCATGTTGAATGAATACACAATGCAGTGATATTTAAGTAAGAAAATAACTTCAAACCATTTAAAATTTTTAGGCAAGCTCCTCTTAAAGAACACTTTTTTACATGATGTATTGGCCTGCTTGAATTAGCAGTGGAAAATCATGTTTATGTAAGCTGAATAAAATTCCTCTCATATACTGTAAGTTACGTTGGAAAAACAATTTCTACCGTTAATCCAAACAAGCAAGCATACAACAGACACTGACAACCAATGTCCAATTTCATGGCAAAGGAAAAAAAAATTGTCTAGTTGGTCTAGCGGAATGAGACGTTAGGTCTTTTGAACAATGTTCCAATTCTAATCTTGGGTTGTGAAAAGAGTTACTGACTTAGGAGGGGCGCCCCTTTAAGACCTCTACAATACCTTAATCCATATTACTTTGGGTCCTATGGAATTTTCCGTGACATCCCTATATATCCCAATGATTTTGTTTGTTTATAATAGCGATTGTAGTCTTTAAAAACAACTTTTCAATCGTAATTTACGGTATATAAAATAAGCATGTGAGAAAAAGTTTATCTTGATTTATGTGAATAAATATTTTTGAGACCTCCCAAAAATATCCCGAACAAAGCTTGCGCCATCACATCATAACTTTTTTTTTTTATACTAGAAAATTTTGGAAAGATTCGACACCAATCATCTATCAAGGCCAGGGCACGGCCTCGGGCTCTATGAGTACTTACTGGGGATTTACGAGACCACCTACCAAAGGAGTCCCAGCGACAGCAGAGGGGATCGAACCCACAACCCAAGGGCCTAGTCTTAGATCCCTTACCATCTGTGCCAACTCTCATTAGCTCACATCATAACTTTGGTGATCATTAGTTGTGTTTATCAGTAGTGGTTTTCGTTCTGCACTACTTCACCACTGATAAACATTCGTTCTGCACTACTTCACAATGGCGACAGCATCTGGTTGGTGTGAGCTTTTGTTCCCTCCTAGCTTCAGTTCGGGCTAGTGACATGACTAGGCTCGTTCCTGAATATTATGTTTCAATTTGCATGTTTCAGGGTAACTTTGTTGGGTTTATTTCAAGTGCATTGAGCTTGAGTAATTTATATTTGATTCCATAATCTGTTAGAAAAGCCCATAATACTTTCACTCAAGTTTGAATAAATCGACATTCTCACTAAAAAGGAAAAGTTCGATCCTAGAGTTGAGTAAGGTATTGGGGGAGGCTTAGACAATATGAACTTATATAAACATAGGCTGAGGTAAAGACATATATACTTTTAGTCCTGTATGTATTGGGGAGCAAAGTTATAGCGTCTTCCCCTTGATCTATAGGTGAACCCAACCCTTCTTCTAAAATTTTCATATAAAAAAAAGTTTGAATAAATTTGTTCGCCATCAGTAAATTTGTTCTTTTATATATAAAAAAAAATACTTCACTTCTTTTCAAAATTTTTACCATTAAATCAGCATTAATGCTTCTCTTTTGCTCTTAATTTTTTTTTTTCTAGACACGTGTATTTTTATTGGATTCAATCATATTTGAGATATTGTCGGCTATTAATCACTATTAGAAAATAGTGAATTTGCGACGGAACTTGTGACGGAAAATATTCCGTCGTAAAATTGAGACTTTTTGTGACGGAATTTGAATTCCATCACAAAAAGGTGAAATTTTGCGACGGAAAAAAATTCCGTTGCAAAATTTCGCCTTTTTGTGACGGAAAAAAAATTTTGTCGCAAAAAAAAAATTAAAAAAAAAATTACGATAGAAAATAAATTCCGTCGCAAAACCCATGAGGATTTGCAACAGAAAAATTTTCTGTCTCAAATCCTGATGGGTTTTGCGTCGGAATTTATTTTCCGTCGCAAATCATCAAGGGTTTTGCGACGGAAAAATTTTCCGTCGCAAAATCCTCATGGGTTTTGTGACGGAAAATTTTTCCATCGCAAATCCTGATGGGTTTTGCAACGGAAAATTTTTCCGTCGCAAATTTTTTTTTAATTTATTTTGCGACGAAATTTTTTTTCCGTCACAAAATTTTGTTAGAAAAATAATTAAAAAAAGAAATTTGAGATGGAAAATAAATTCCGTCGCAAAATTTCTCCTTTTTGCGACGGAATTATTTTCCGTCGCAAACTCTTCTTAAAGCCCCTCTTCCCTTTTCATTTTCTCTATCGCACGTCCATTCTTCCTTTCTCCCTCGTCTTTGCTCTCCCACGCCGTTCGTCACCGTCCAAGCTCTGACTTGAGTTCCCAGCTGCACCGTACTGCCATCCTCTCCCACCGTTGTTGCTCGTCGAACCCAGTGAAGAGAAGACTCTCTTTTGCTTCGATTATTTACTCCTTCATCAGGTAAGTCCGTCCCCCACTTTTCTTCATCTATTTTCTTCATCGATTTGTTTCTCCTTATACGATTTGTTCTGGCCGAGTATATTTTGTTCAAGATTGAACTGCAGCCTATATGAATCGTTTCTTGTAATTTCCATTTAATCAATTCCCAAATAAATTTGTGATTTTTGATGGAAGAAGTAGTAGATCACATGGCTTACATACTGGTTCTACATTTAACTTCCTACAGCTCTTTCATCTTACTACAAGGAACTTTTCATAATATAGCATGTTTTCATTTTACCTAATATCCTAATGAACTATAAAACTTTTTAACTAATTGATCAAATTCCTCCAACTAATGAGGATAATTTTGATATTTTAGAAATAACTTGTCTTTTAATCTAATTAACTTTGTCTTTTGCATGAAAAATAAAAATAAAAATTCAATGTGACTATTTGTGTCTCAAATATTCTATGTCACTTGCTAATTTTATCATTAATCCCACCATGTATTTTTTATTATTCTTATATGCCTGTCTGGTAAGAAATATAAGACAAGCTAAGTTCTTATAGATAATATGCATATATAAATTGGTTTACTCTAATTCTTAGTCATTAATTTTTTCTCTTTTTTAAATTGTGTATTCCGTTCATGTTGAAGCTTAAATTTTTTGTTGATGTCCTATTGGATATTTATTCTTCCTTGTTAGCTCAACTACTGGTATTTTTTATTAATTTAAAACATATTTAATAACTTAATTGTTACTCCCTCTTATTTCTTTATAAAAAAATTAAAATTAAAATTTTGTTGATCTATTTTTTATTATATCATTTAGAATTGTTTGAGCATTGAATGATTTTTATATTTTGACTTTCTTATTGCAAAAAATTCTATATGATTGTCATTTTATATTTTTATCATATGTAAAATTTATCTTGAAATTTATTTACTTTTTTAATGATTTTTATATTTTTTAATAATTTTATTATATATATATATATATATATATTTTACGATTTTTTTTAAAATTTAAATTAATTTTTTTAATTAAAATTATTTTTTAATATTTTAATTCTTTGCGATGGAATTCAATTCCGTCACAATTGTGACGGAAAATTTTCCGTCGCAATTGTGATGGAATTTAAATTCCATCTCACAATTGTGAGGCCTTTTTTGTGATGGACGAATTTCATTGCAATCCTATTTCACGACAGAAAATTGGAATTTTGTGACGAAATTTTTCCGTCACAAAAAATCAATTTTTTTGTAGTGAATATACCTTTCCTAGTGAGTATTCAAATTTTAATTTGTCATATGTGAGGTGCCAATCACATCCACGAAACCCAAGCCCTATTGATTTTTCTTTGACTCTATAATATGCCTGCAAGTCAGATTATTTAAAAATTCATCTGTCATCTTGAATTGTTTTTGACGGGCTAGTCTTTTAGCCCAAAATTTACATTGACCAAGAAATATTAAAATACATGCCCAAAATGATGAGCCCAATTCTCTGGTTTTCATGAAAATCTTGTAGAAATTTGGCAAATCCAATATAAATATGTATCTACGAGGATATGTATATTTTTAATAAAAACATATAAATCATAACTTTTAAGGGAGATTGGGTCTAGTGGAAAGAATTAGTCCCTCACAACGTAGCGAACCAATGTTTGAATCTCTATTGGGAGAGGTGCTCACATTTAATGTTCAATAATACTTTGAACATGATTGCTTCTAGAAGGAGAACCTATACTTAGTAAATTAAGTTAATTTAAAGTATTTTTATTTTTATTTTTTCTCCAAACTAATTTGTCTTATATATAAACATATATATAATATAATGATACACAACATATAATATAATTAAGTAATTTATTTAGTTTTCTTAATTTCTTAAAAAAAAGGTTAACTGAGTCTTATATTTAAAACCGAAGGGAGTAGCTTGATATTGTTCCCCCTATAACTTCTGTAACTTTGCCCGTCCCCTATAATTGAGTTGTTTAAAAAAAGTGGATAAAAGATACTACCTCCAGCATTTAATATGAAATATATTTTAGGAATTGATCTTAGTTCTAAATATAAGAATATTTTTCATATTTGTTAATATTTTTTTAATTTACCAGCATTAATGCCCTTCAGCAATAACCAAGGAGTAGACAGAATTAAGGAGTTAAGGAAGATGATTATGGTGTTTTTGAAAATACATGTCATATTAACTAATTAAACTAATTTCCTTAATTTAATTAAATTAGATGAATATATCTTTATTCTAAGAAATGGCAAAACGTATATCTTGATAAAATATATATATAGGAAGTTTGAGCTCATGACTTCCTTTGGCGTCCTAGACAATCAGTATGTCTTATCTTCACTTGGTTTTACCGTCTTTTTTGACTCAATATATCTTTTCTTCATATTATACAAAATTGCAAGTTCCAAGATCTAAACCTTCTAACTTTACCTGTCATGAAGATACATTTTATTTTGTGAATCTCAATGTGTTTGGATATCCATTCTTAGTTTCAAATACGTAATGGATTTGAGAGTTATAATAAGACTTGGGTTGGAATATGCCTAATCCATCCTTAGTGGATTAGAGTTTAAGCTCAATAATATGAAGATCAAAATATAAATAATAACAAAAATTGGGTGGATAACTGTAGTATTCCATACTAGCGTTGTTGAACCAATTCAATAGGCCTTTTGATGAGAAATGAGTATATATTAATGAAGAAGAGCACGTGAAATCCTATGATTACATAAATGTTCATGGTTACGTGACATCTTACACAAAAACTAATTGTCCTCCCTCTAGAACTTATTTCTCTTCTTCTTATATGTGGTATATTTGTTGCATGTCCATAATCGTACCCGCAATTAAAGATAACCAGTTGCACTTCAGATTCACCCAAAATTTTTACAAATTATACATCCAAACTAAAGATGGTGATAACAGATGAAAGAGGACTTCCAAATCAGAATTACTGTTTCATAGTTTTACCAAGCTTGTCATATCAAAAAAAAAAAAAAAAAACTTAACTTAGCTTGTCTATGATCTGGTCTGAGATTTCTCTTGGCAATTTATCATCAGTTTGTGGTGTATCTAGCATCTTTGATTTTTAAATGGAAGTCTATTAGTATATGGTGGCACACTTTTCGTTATGGCATAGGTGTTTAATTTGACCCTGTTTTTTCTGAAACAATTATTATTAGCAAAAGCAAGGGGCTTCATGGTTCCTGCCTAATATGCATTTTAACAGTAGGGACAATTAAGCATTGAATATATATAGTGCCCATTGAGTTGAGGATGCTATGTGGCGCACGCTATAACTCACATCGTGCTCATACTTGATTATTTTATCTTAGTTGAGGTTTATAAATAGTTTTTTTTAAAAAAAAATTGTTGATGATTATTCGGGTTATGTAGGTGGAATTAAGTAGGATATGCACATTTAATTTATTCAGCTTCCTTTCCCATAATATAATATTCTTTTCGAGTTGTCATCATCATTACCTATAATATGGTAGCACAAATGTTTGTGAGGCGCCTTTGTTTTCTGATCAAAGTAGGCGAGGCTGAGAGGAGCTCAAATTTTGGCCCGATTTCGGACAACGGGTGGGATTATTCTGCCTCATTGATTTTATTCAACCAATTAGAGTGAGTTGTCCATCGTGACCTAAACAAAATAGATATCAAAAGAAAGAAAGCAACATGTTCAATTTGATTTTGTGGTTAATTCGTGATACGTCATGAGTTTAGAGAGGGGGTGTGAATCGGCCCAATGAATCACAAAGTTATGGGATTTTAGTGGATTTATATCTGATTCTGAGTTGAAATTAAGAAGTCGGGGTCGTCATTATTATAAGAAAAACTAGTGTAAAAACTTAACGTTTTTATTTGTTTATTGGAGTGATACGTATTAAAACGTGAATAAAAATGATTCTCAATAAAAACAGATAAAAACACTACATAAAAATGGTATAAAAAACATAAGTGTTTATTGTTTTTACTTTTATTTTTTTTTTCATTTGCCCAAATCAAATGCATATTAATTCTTTTTCTTTGTTTAGGTTCACACAAAAAAGAAATTGTTTGAAGTAAAAGACTATGAATAATGTTTTTGTGATGGCCAATTCAAGATTAGGCAAGAAAAAGAAAGCACAAAACTCTCATACATATAATTTTGATGATCTTTTATCCGATGATAATTGGATAGTGGAAAATGAAGAAAATTGAGAAAATGTAGGCAACTTAGATGTTGATGATGCCCATGATGAGAAAACTTGATTGAAGTTGAAGTGAGAGAACCTAAGAATGATCGTTATTTGTACATTCTAAGTTTTACAAATAAACTTATTATAAGAGTAAGAGATGAAGAGGATATTGATGACATGCAATTGATGTAAGATGACACGACTGATTTAAATCAATTGATGTAATTTAGCAATTATTAAAATTTATTCTTTTAATGTTTTGGAATTTAGTTGTAGGAATTGTTAAACTCTTTTTGTGTTTTTAGACTTATGTTTTATATAGTTATATGACTTATATATTTTAAATATGAAGTTGTTCCTTGTATTTTGAGTAGTGATTTGTCTTTTCTTTTACATGCATGTATATCTAATTTTTGTATTATAACTTTAAGCAGTAGGAACTTTATGTTTTTTATGTTTTGTGTCATTTTTACAATTTACATTTCTATCACCCTTTCTGTTTCTGCAAATTCGGTTTTGACAACATTAACCCTTATTAGTACAAATTCAATTTTGATAACATTGACCCTTACTAGTAGCTTAAGTATCTGACACGATAGTTAATGCTCCGTTCCTAAAATTTGGCGTCAAAGTCTGCATGGTTTCGAATATTGCTTCTACCAAAATAGATTTTAAGAGGCGGAATGAGATGTCCAGGGTCAGGAGAAATGATGATAGATCGGGTCGGGAGATGAGACATGGCCATTGTGGAGCTTACTGCAAACTTTGAATCTCGTGAGTGGTATTTTGAGGATTGCTCTTATTTTTCTGGCTTTGGCAAGGAATGGCTCTTAAATTTACCTTCTTAAAGTGGTTCTGGTTATTAGTAGAAGTCATTTGACTTGATGGCTATATGGATAGTCTAATGATCTTCTCATGGATCCGGACTAGGACCTATTGTCCTCTTTGAGTTGAAACTATACCAATAATATCTGTCATTAGGATGTTGACAGATTGTAGGTTGGTAGTGTTTATAACTTTAATTTGGTTGGATTTAATTTATTTATTCAAAAATTGAAGTGAACCTAACTTATACTAGATGTGAAAAGAAAGACAGCAACTTGTTCAATTTGGTCCTGTGGTTAATTAATTTGACTTGATTCGCATTTGATTCTTGTGATGTTATCTTTTTTAGTTTTGGGTCAACATTAAAAAAGAAACTCTAATTTACATATTCTTCAGGGTCATTTTCGCCTATATTACTACCTCTTTAAAATATTATTGTGTCCAAACAATCG
The DNA here is from genome assembly GCA_037074495.1 of Acacia confusa. Classification (NCBI taxonomy): domain Eukaryota; kingdom Viridiplantae; phylum Streptophyta; class Magnoliopsida; order Fabales; family Fabaceae; genus Acacia; species Acacia confusa. Next base: position 3,558,560 of record CM073504.1, on the reverse strand, counting down.
ATCACATTTAATCAATGACTGCTTTACAATTTTTACCTTAAAGGACAGAATAATAGATGAAATTGCAAAATGGTACTCCTTCTCCTTTAAATTTACAGTTTCGCAACATTCATGATTGTTCTAATTTTAATGAGTCATGCATTTAAATTTTCATTCCTCCACCCACTCCCAAAAAGTACAGATTTAAAACCTCTAATTTTAAGTGGCTGGCGTATCAAGCATCCCCCCCCCCCCCCTCCTCCTTTGTGGATGAAGGAAATATTAGGTTCATGAACAAGCACAAGATTTTGGTTTCATAGTCTCAATGTGAGATGGTGATGGGTCATGAAAGTTTACACCAAAAAGTGAACGTACAGTACACTCTTACTCTTATGTTTGTCAAATCTTCGTTATAAGGCATTGGAATAGTGTGATCGTCGATCTTGTAGGATTCTCCTGTCCCTATAAACTAAGGTTATGGAACTTACACCGGCTCTTGAATCAGTTAGAGAGTACTGGGTCAAGGGTTAATAAATCAAATTGGAGCTAATCCAGCTGAAGCCAATTTGGTGAGAAATGGAAGATTTTGGAATAATTCATATAAAATTAAAAAAACTATAACTAGGTTAATAAATCAAAATTGATTTTTTTTTTAAAAAAAAAAACTATAACTAGGTTGATATTTGGACTGGACTGATTCGGCCAGTCTGGTCTGGGTTTCAAAACATTGCTATAAACTTGCCATGGCTGCCAACGTAATTATGATAAGTTTACATTTTAATTTAAACAAGGTAAAATATTTTATTTAAGAATATATGTGTATATATGTATGTATGTTATTAAGAAATATTAGTCATTTTCGTACATTCTCAAAGATAGAAGTGGTAGTAAGCAGGGAATGAATCATACTACTTATAATGAAATGTAAAGAACTAGAAGATATTGGGTGTCACTACACATCATTAGTGATTTTTGAACGGTATCTAAATAGTGGTATAATTAAAGGATAGTGGCATAATTAAAGGATAATAGTTTAGCTAAGTGTGTGTATTAAATTAAGTTCAAATATAATTTTTCTTATCATTATATAAGATGCAGTGGCGGGATCACATGCTAGCCCGCTGGGGCCTTGGCCCCAACTGGTCTTTTTCTATTTTATGTATTTATATATATGTATCATATAATATTTTATTTTGACCAATAATTTGGCCCCAACTAAGTATTTTATTCTACATATTTTACTCTTTCTAATGAGGGTAATATTTGTGTTAATTAGTGAAAATTTTAGGATTATGATTTTGGCAGAGTTTTGAGTTTTTACAATAAATAACTATATATATGTAGCCAGTCTGGTCTGGGTTTCAAAACATTGCTATAAACTTACCATGGCTGCCAACATAATTATAATAAGTTTACATTTTAATTTAAACAAGGTAAAATATTTTATTTAAGAATATATGTGTATATATGTATGTATGTTATTAAGAAATATTAGTCATTTTCGTATATTCTCAAAGATAGAAGTGGTAGTAAGCGGGGAATGAATCATACTACTTATAGTGAAATGTAAAGAACTAGAAGATATTGGGTGTCACTACACATCATTAGTGATTTTTGAACGGTATCTAAATAGTGGTATAATTAAAGGATAATAGTTTAGCTAAGTTTGTGTATTAAATTAAGTTCAAATCTAATTTTTTTTTTTTTTATCATGATATGAGAAGACATAGGTCAAATACCACTTGTTGAGTTTAGCATACAAGCATGAATTAATGACGTTGAATATAATAACCATCACATAACATGGCCTACGTGGCATGCCCATAGCCATCCTAAATTGCGGTCACATTATTACATTACTCATGCATCACCGTGTGTTATGGCTTCTTGTCACATTGCATGCTGTCTTATTAGAACAATATGAGTAGAAACTTTTGTGTAGATCTAATCTTATATTGGCATTTTAATTTGATGACTTGTTTAGGGTTAGGTCTTGCTGGTCCAAAGCTCACCGCTTGTTGTTAGTGATCTGGAGGTCACAGGTACAAATTTCATAAACAACTTTTCTACTCAGAGAGATAAGATTCCATGCATTTATCATCTATAGACTCCACTTAGGGTTCGATTGTAGTATAGAGCTCACCTGTTACGTTGCTGCCACATGATTTGAAAGTCACTGGCCCACAAAGACTATCTCTATTTGTAGAGGCAAGGCTATGCATGTAATATATTCCTTGACTACATCTCACTTAGCGGAAGCTTTATTCATTATGTTTTGATGGCTTGTGTGGTCTCACTCTTAAACTTTGTCTTTTTTTTTTTTTTGGACGAAACTCTTAAAACTTTGTCTTTGAAATCAATTTTCCAGCTGAATATTTTTGTACCTTACTAGTGTAGTGTGGCGTCATTATCAGATAGCTAGAGTGGGCATACTTAAGAAAGTGCATTGACCACCTACGTTATTCTTTTCTTGCAAGTCATGCAAACTGTTAAACCTTAGTGACATTTGAACTGGATTTGATTTTGATAGATTATACATCGATCAAAGAGGAATATCTACGTTAGTGGTGATCCAGGCACTTGGAATATATCTTTCTATATATATGTGTATATGTGTGTGTATAGCTTGTTATTAATTTATAATAATATTTTTAGAATACTACAGTTTGTTTTTGTATGAAGTTCTTTCTTTGTACTGATCTTCCATGAAATTCTCCTAAAATTATAATTAAAGTCAGAATGCAATAAAAAGAGTGAAAATATGATATTCCCTCTTTTCATTTTCTCTCTCTCTCTTCTTTTTTTGGAATTCTATAAAATTTTTATAATTAAAAACCTCGAGAATTCTAGATTTATTAACTGTTAGGATTCCTCCACACAAATTTTGTGATGATTAATTAACAGGATGTTCATGATAGTTCTAAGCTGTGCCAATCAATTGTAGCCATGGATCCTGCAAGCTCCAATAACGTAATTATGCTTGAAGTAGACCAATAACGAAGATTCTAAAACTATCTACATCATTCAGGATATCCTTGTAAACCATATATTCCTTAAAAACTGTGCTCTTTTGTTTCTAATTATATATATTCTAAGTCAAGAGAAGACTGGCAATTTTGTTTGTTCCAATTTGACCATTACCCGCACACAGACAGATATATATATGTATAGTTCCATTCTTTTCATGGAAATTATAGTAGATATGGATCTAGCTTTGCCCAGAAACCGACCTTCACAATCCATAATATATAATAAGCTAGCTAACGTAGATTATCAGATATCTGGAGAGCATCCATTATCATTCAGAATAGGACAGTTACAATGACAACTTCAAAGTTTCGTGTGTGTGTTTGTTCTCCTTTTGTTTCAAGTCATAAACTACTAGATCGAGCTGGTACTTTCTTGTTTGTTTTCTTTTTGGGATAATTAATATATATGTAAGTCCTTATAGTTTCAATCAATTTTTTATCAGATCCTTAAAGTTCTTTTTTTATCAGGTCCTTATACTTTCATTTGTTTTTAATTATGTCCCTATAGTTTCTTATCTTTTAATTAGTTCCTTATAGTTTCATATTATTTTTAATTAGCCCCCTATATTTTTTTTATTCTTTTTTTCTCCTTATGCTATAAATTCTAATAATATTCTTATATTTTTATAGAGTCTAATAATATTATTCTAAATATATAAAATATAATATTATTAATATGTTTTAATATTATAGTATAATACCAACTCCGTTTTCATACATATAGAACATAGTTGTGTAATTTTCACTAAAAACTATATTCTATATATACAACTGGATGAGTAATAATATTTTATAAACAATAAGTTATTCTAATAATTTTATTTTATATTTTTTCAATTTTTTTTAAACGAAACATATATTTATATTATTTATTTTATAACTCTTATTTTTATTTATTCGTATAATCATAAAATTTGAATCATAAAAATAAATTTTTCTTAAAATAGAATCAAACTATAATTAATCATTCTTATTATATTAATTATTTATATAAAATTTTATTATATTAATAATTTTTATAGTTATTAATTTAAATATATATTTAAATTTCATTTTTTTAATTTACTTTTAAATTAAATTGGTAAATAAAAAACTACAAGGACTTCATTAAAAATCATATGTAACTTTAAGGGTGTAATAAAAAGTAAAAAAAAAAAAAACCTATAGGGACCTTATTAAAAACAAAGAAAAGCATAAGGATACAATAAAAAGGAAAAAAACTATAAGGACCCAATTAAAAATTAGTTGAAACTATAAAGACTTGTTGACTAATTATTCTTTTTTTCTTTAATTAAAGGGATGACATGCATTAATAGCTTGAGATTACAAGCGGAATTGGACCCATAACCTTCTACTTTAGATGGGGAGATCTCATGTTGCTAGGCTACAAATACACAAATACTCCTTTCAGTCATTTTTTTAAGGAACAACGACTGAAACCACGCAATTCAAATAATATTTAATTAAAAACAATAAACATGTAACTTATACCATTCTCTCCAATTATACCCCTATTTAGAAATACTGTACATGAGAGATAATAAGTGAAAATCTATTATGGAAAGATAGTAAATGATATATACTTAATGAAGATGAAAATGAGAGGAAAAAAACTAGTTCAATTTTTCAGATAAATAGGATTTGTTCCTTATACTAATAAGGACGACTCCTATAAAAGAGAATTCTCCTTATAAAAAAGATAGGAGGGAGTAACAGTTTCAATACCACCACCAATAATGACAAGCATTATTCTATTATATATCATCGGCTATATGAATAACATGATGTTGTTTTGCCTTGTTAGCAATCAAATCTTTAGATATATTTGTGAGTCTTTTTTATTGTTCTCTTAAGTCTTTATCTACCCATTTTCAGATGATTTCATAATATATCTACCCTCCTAATCGGCGCGCTTCCAACGGCCTTATCCCACTAGCTAATAGTTTCAATATCAATTTTTAAACATTTGCATCAATTGGAGATAGGTTACATCACATGAATGAGAAAGTATTGTATTGCAATCTTAAACTTTACAGAAAGATGTCCACAGCACCCCCGCCCCCTCCTTTTTTTTCGGTTAGGTGTGGTTGAAGATCCATTATCAAAGAGAGGTAGCCGATTGGATAAACAAAATCAAGTGAATAATCATTTGAAAGTGAATAATTGTAATTAACTTGAAGAAATGGAATTCACCAATGGTCCTATATATCTCACTTTTAACTTTCACCAATTAAAAGGGCTTTTTGTTAACCTTGTGTCTTTTGCCGAGAGCCTATTATGTTATAACTCAAATTCACCATGAGTGAAATGATGCCATTACCATATTAGTCCATTCAGTCCTTAATATAAGACATATTTATCTAATTTAATTAAATTAAAGAAATTAGTTGAGTTATTTAATATAATTTGTATTTTATAAAATACTTTAGTTGTCTTCCCCAATTCCCCAATTCATACTTCTTCTTAATTATTGTTGAAGGAGTATCAATAAGGTAAATTAGGAAAAAAAAATAAAAAAACATGAAAGTTTTATCTTATATTTAAAATCAAGATCAACTCCCTAAATATCTCTTATATTAAGGAACAAAGAAGTATTTTATTGTAGCGCAAATTTCAAATTTTGATAATTTACGTTAGCTTGATTAGTTGACAAATGCTTCAAGCCAAAATAAGGAATATACTCTTAAGTAATGGTGGTTTATTCTCATAAAGCATGATTACCTTGGGATATCAAATTCTTATCACATCCTTCAGCATGTGTATATATGTATAATTTCCTTAATTTAATTATATTTTAGGGTATTGAGGTCTGACATAGAAGCTATCATGGAGGGTTGAAAACTTGAAAGAAAACACGAGATAAAGTATAGTCTTTTTTTTTTAATCTTTTACTTTTTGAAAAAAAAAATTCAGGGAAAATTAAGCTTATAGTCTCTATACTTTGACTTTGTACAACTCAATCTTTATAGTTTTGACTCGTATTAACTCAATCCTTAAATTTTAACTCACCGCTGCAACTTAATATTATAGTCTCAAACTTTTAATCATTTCATATTTTAATCACTATGCTTTAGAGGGAGTTACAACAAGTCAAAATTGAATAATTGAAGTATAACCGAGTCAAAACTATAGATATTTAATTGAACTAATTTAAAATGTGAAGACTGAGTAACAACTGAAACAAAGCAATATGAACCAAAAGATTAATTTTCCCAAAAATACTAGAGATGATCAAGAATTTGGTGTGAAGCCTGATTGTTGGTAGGAATAAAAGAGAGAAAAGAGGGAACAATAAGAATGGTCAAGAATTTATACGAAGCATGCTTAATTAGAAAGTACAAGTACATTAGAAGTCAAAGCGTTACAAGATTTCTGAATATGAAAAGAAAAGAAAACTGCATATACATTTGAAAGATGATCAAGATAACAATAAGAATGGTCAGAGAATGTTGTCTTAGTTTCGGTTGGTGATTAATGGATAAACACGAGTCATCAAAATTCGAACCTAAAAAGAAATGAAGAGGACGAAGAGAGAATATTATTGGAGAAAAATATGGAACTTGAGTCGTCCAAATGAAGAAAAGTGCGAGAGTGTCGAGTACAAGGAACCTCGTGGGATGGGATCAGTGACCTAACCACCCAAACTCCAATCTATAACCCTTTTTGACTTTAAATCCATTGTGGTTTGAAAATTAAAATTAAAAAATTAAAAATACTGTAAATGGGGGTTTTGTGCAAAACTTTGACTTTTGTTTGAGTTGACTTAACATCATAACGTCGGCAAGACAAGTGTCAGATTTTAGACGTTTCACATTACCCTTAAAGCCTTTTCTTGCTCTCTCACCATGTACGTGGAATAAGCTATTCCCTTCATCCTCGGCACTTATATATATTTAAATATGTTCTAGTGAAAGTAAGAAAAACCTCACGTTTCATTAATTATATATCAAAATTTAGTAATTTTCTAACTTTAACCCTATTTAATATATACAATATCTCATCAAAACAAAGTGTGCATATAATGAAGGGGGTAAACTTGTAGAGTCATGTGAAAGTTTTTAATAAGATGCATGATTATTTATATATAAGCCTCTTTGACCTAATAAGACGAGAGGGAGAACTATATTATCCTCTAGCACTAATCATTTTTACAAAAGTCCAAAATTTAAAATGTTTTGATTATTTTTATAAAAATCCGGCAAGAGTTATCTCAACATTTAATAGTTTTTTCATTTTTACCTCTCATTAATTAAAAGGTTTACTCTATTTCTTTCTTTACCTTGCCCTCTTATAAATAATGGCATACTTGAAAAAGAATTTGTTTTAGATACACTTTAATATTTTCAACTAATTTTATTTTTTTTAAAACTGTGTTATTTGATTATCGGGCTCTTATAAATAGGATCAGAGAGGGAGTATTAGATTATATTCTTTCATTCATATAATTATGTTTAAAGATAAAATAACATTAAGAAATATTTTTATGTGTGAAGATTATTTATCTTTGTCACACAGTTAACTATTTACAAATTTTTGTTATGAAAAAAAATAAAATATAGGGAAGGAATAAAGGATGACATGAGAGGAAAAGAACAAGATGGAATTGACTTGAAAGAGAGAGATTATTAGTGGGTTGTGATTCATCATTTAGTGGATGGATGAAATCAAATTAGACCATTGAATTTAATCTCCAACCAATAATAATTAGTAATGCACAACCAATGCCGTTTTTAGCGCCGACACTATGAAATAATGGTCATGAAGTTTCAAGCTCTGACTCCAAAATGAAGCCAAAGATTATATTCACGAAAAGTTTTTTGATGGATTTGATCTATGAAAAATAAATAGATTAAGTCAACAAGAAAATAATAATAGGCATGAACTTTGATTAAAATTAAGACCACATCTTGATTAAAATTACCATGAAGCTACGTAAAATAAATTAGAAATGCTGGATCCCTTTTAGAGTTATTTATGATTAACTTTTTGTAAAATTTAGAATTAGACCTTGAAGTAACATTGGTGAATTGACTTGAAGTGGGAAAAAAAGTTGGTTGATTGATTGATTTTATTTATGGATAACACAATGAACCTATATATATATATGGTGGAGGTACCCACTATGTGGAATAAAGAGCGCTACCTTTAGGCAAATTGAACAAAGGCTACCCTCCCAAAAAGAGACGACCAGCCTCTTTGATTAGACTTTTGTTGTTGTTGATAATTTCAACTTTTCAATGGTTCAATTATTTAAGTAATTAATTAGGGTGAGAAATAAAAATAAAGGTGGAGACCATTATATATACCTAGCTATCAATGTAGGTCTTAGTACGTTAGTTAGTCCAATTTTATTTTTATTTTTTTCCTTAAATAAATGAGATGAAATTAAAGCAAATCCATATTCTCTCCCACTTAGTCTCCAAAAAAAAAAAAAGAGTCCTACCATTTCTAATTAATTCTAATGAAGAGCGGTAGAAATAAAGGTGGGAGCCATTTGTCCATATGAATGCCATGTGAATTATACTTTATTTCTATTTCTTTCTCTCTTTTGAATAATTAAGGAAATCCAAATTATCTTCTGCTTATAAACACCAAAAGAATCCATTACTTGTTTTTTTTATTATTTTCTTGTACATTGTACCAATAACTTTGTTTAACTGAAATTGTCCCAATAACTTGTAATCTTAACGCTACTTGGATATGAGGTCAACTTCTACAAATAAAATTTCTTAAAACGTGAGAGGATAATGGATCGAAGTAATGATAGCGTATATGATGTTCATAATTTTTTCTTTCAATTACTTTTATCTCTGTATTATTATAAAAACATCTTACGAAGTTTTAACGTAAAGGTTCAATACTCTGGCCGAAGTAGCTCAATTTATAATTTTCATTAATTTTGGATCAATTGTTTAAGGATACAAACCTTAAAATTTTAAATCCCTTAAGTTGATAAGAGTGATCATTATATTATATCTCTTAAAATTTTCGTTAATAATTTTAATAAATTTTAATGTCATCCATATACTTGAATTTAATTAAACTCACACTTAGTTCTTATGAAACTGTAAAGATTAAAATCAATGATTTAAATTTATATGTGTGTAGGGCTGAGAAAGTCACCCATAGCTTAGTAAGCCTGCCTAGATTCAATGGAAAATTGCCCATTTTGGCCTATCTAAAAAATGTCTATAACAAGCGAGCGTAAATGGACGAGCTTGTGTACTAAAGGAGACGAGCTACGAACACACCCTCAGGTTGTCCGCCCCCACCCATATATGTGTGTATAACATATATATGTATGTACGCAAGTATACATATATGTATGTTGCAAAGGAACTCATATTAATTTAATTATCTCTCACGTACGTGAGATAAAATATAGATTTAAATATAAATATATCATATTATATATAAAGGGAAGTTAAAGTTGCTTTGGAAGCAATTTTTCCTAATGTGATTTATAGCATGAAGTCAAGTTGACATAGATTATAGATATCTTGCATAACTTATATGATAGTCTAGTCTCATTACTTGTAATGAAACATCTAGATCTTAGTCTAAGTTAGCATTAGAGCAAGTAGATATGGTAGTGTTTATACTAGAAATGTTTTAGTTTCAAAGGTTGAAACTTATATGTTCTTGCTAGCCATTGATCACACATTTAAAAAGTTTTTAGCCAATACAAAGGTTGTGACTAAGAGAGAGCTAAGTAGCTATCTAATGTGGATGGCTATTTTTAAGTCAATTTAATTGAATATTGTGAATCAAAATTTGACTTCTTGGTAGGGTAGAAAGTGTATACTTCCAAGTATATAGTTCTAATTAAATTTGACTAGACGTGGTTTGTTGGTTAAATCAATCCCTATAGTGTCTTCATAATCCGTTTTAAGTACTAAGAGTCGAGTGCTAAATACTTTTAGAAGTTCCTTATTTTTAAAGATGGTAGAAATACTCATATGTACCCAAAATTTGTTAAGTCCTCCCAAATTGGAGATTGATGTTGATAATTTTATGCTTATCATTTCGTGCGTGATTTCAATGAGGAATGATGAGGATTAAGATGCTTTATTATAAGTGTTTTTGATAATTTTTATTAAGAAATTAGAGGGAACAATGTAGTTGAAATAGAACTGCATATTGATTTAAAATATATAAATGCACTTTTGGATTGTTCACACTCATTCAAACCCATATGAGTTTAGCCCAGCCTCATTGAGATGAGCTTTAAATGTCATTTGATTGGTATGAGTGAAATAAATGGACAGGCTTCAGGCTAACCATCGGGCAGCCCTATATGCATGAACCAGAACTACAATTCAATTTAATTGTACGGAGCAATAATGATATGTGTGTCTATATATATATATATATATATATATAATATCAGGACAAGACACTCAATCCTTTGTCTAAAAAAATCTTGAGTCATGGGCTATTATTTTAGAGTTAATTAGAAGATATATATTCTGAAAAATTAAGTATATTTAGGCAAAATGAAAACAAGAGGAGTTGAATTCAACAGGCTTGTGGATTGCCTCTCTAAAATTGTGGTACACATGTGCACTTAAAATGATGTATCAATGTCACAAGAAAAAAGTATATTAAATTTCAACACTCCACCGAAAAGCAAAGATAAGGTTCTCTGAATTTGGTAAGTTGAATGTAGACTTGTTCTTCTTTTCTTTCCCAAAGCCTTTTGGTGGGATACATAAGAAGATTTGTCTTCAATGATTTATTCCTCTGGACCTCCTGTGCTTACAATATACAAGACAGTAAAATCTATCAAACGACCTTTTTCGTTATTTTTCTTGTTCAAAAGAACCTACTGTACATGTTGTCAGGGATATAGTAATGGAGGGTCCCTCCTTTATTTATTTTTTAGGAGAAGATGAAATTTGAAAATTCAATTAATATTGGTGATATATAGTTAAGAATTTTAAGGAATAAAGTTTCTCTTGAAGTTCATAGAAATACCATATTCGATTGTTAATATAAGAGTTAGTTAGAAAATTATATTTAATTATAAATATAAAACTTCAATTTACTTTGTGCCCTAAACATATAATGTTTTATTAATTGCACACATTAAAGAGTTTTTATCCAAAAATAATTATGATGAAAGACTATATTGTATTTTGAAGAAATAATTAACATAACTACTTTTTTAATCTACCTAAATTAGTTATTGAACTCTTGTATGACGTAGTAAATTACTAATGTTTCCTGAGGTGACTACTCATGTTTACCTAAAACTTGATATTTTCAACATTATAAGAATGTTTCAAGTTTGATAATATCTTTGGATGAAAGTATTGGTAATATTTGAAACATTCAAGTTTTAATTTAAAGAAATAGGGACAATAACTTTGAGAAGAATTAATAATAGCTTATTTTAAGAATCGTTAAAAAAATAATTTTTTTTTAATCTTTGATTGATAACAATATAACATTAAGGGATTGGTCATTTAATTTGTGAATGCAGATTAAGCATTCACACATTTTCATAGGAATTTCTTCAATAATAAAGTAATATTTCCATTGTAGATATACTAATTGATAAATAATGAAAGTCCAACAAGCTGCTGGCTGCCTAATTCATAACCTTTATTGACTTTCAAAGTTGCAGAAAAAGTTTCATGTCGAGAAAGTAGGAAAAGATATAAAAGGATTTAAGCTTAGTCTAATCAAATAATAAAATGATTTATACTTTCCTACCTAAATTCTTCAACTCCTGTAGAGCTTAAAAAAGTTTTGGGAATTCTTTTTTTATTTTGAAAATAAATTCATTGTTTTGCTAAATATAGTTCAATACTTAAATATTGTACATTTTTTCATACAATAAATATTGTAAATTTTTTCATGCGTATTGGCATCTTTTTTTCTTTTTTTTAAGTTAACTCTTTTTAAGACACAATTAGGCACTAAATATGTGGTTATGTTGCGAGTGATTAATGTTTTTCTTACTATAGACTCAACTCTGGTAGCTATAGATAAATATTTTAGATCTCTTAGTGCATTTTACACATATCTTTTAGACTTCTATGATTTAGATGATTTAAAATTGTTATATTTTATTTAAATAATCAATTTTCAAAGTCATAATTAAAAATATATCTATTTTATTCCATGCTTGATTAAAAATAACAAAGACTAAAGGTTAAAAATAATGAAATATAATTGAAGCTATTCAAAGTTTACACAGATTAAAATAAATGTGGGTACCCATTGCACATATAAATAATCCCTATGTAATTGTTTTAATTTAAAGGTGATCTTTTACCATGTTTTTCGATTAATAGACATATCTGCTGTGGACTTGTACGTGTGATTTCTTTTTGATTTTGTGGTGAAGTTCACCAAAAGCATAACACAAAAAAGTGTTAATATTCTCCTTGTATGCATGCCAGAAATACCTGTTTGCAAAACCTGAAATCCAAAAGGTATTAAATATTAAAAGTTTAGAACTACAATCATGCTAGAGATCATCAACACATAACAACAGTTTAGAACTATATATATATATATATATATATATATATATATATATTTGACTAACAATAATCTAAAACAAATATTATTAACAAAAGTAAAGATGCTGCTTTGAATCTGAAGGACAAGTAAAAAAGCACACTGAAAACTGTTAATTATTTCTCATTTGCGTCTAATAATTTTTAAATCTCTTTCGGTACGAGATCAAATTTTAACATATATATAAATATTCAGGAATTAAATCCAGACACACAAGCACATGTTTGAGCATATGACCTATCTCCCGAAAAATTAAAGGGTTGGTGCCACTTTTTAAATTTGAATTAGTCAACAATACTAAATACTCCCCTTGTCTTAATTATAAGATCAAATTGATTTTTTTAGAGAAACTAAGAAAGTTAATTAAATTACTTTAGAGTATTTTTATTTTTTTTTCCAAACTAATCAGTTTGATTAATAAACTAATATATAATCTAAAGATATATATAACATATGATATGATTAAATAACTTATTTAGCTTCCTTAATTTCTAAAAAAATCAATCCTAATCTTATAATAGGATCGGAGGGAGTACCATATAACCTTTTTTTTTTTCTTAAATACATTCAAACACACATAACATAGGCAAACATGTTAACATTAGGGCTTTAGTCCAAGACTTCACTCACGCAGTAACGTTGTTATTGACACAACTAGTCATTGACTTATGAGTATTTAGGTAACTATGAAACCATAATTTTAAAATCTTTAAAATCTTTTTCCGTAAGTTGAAACAAAATTTATCTTACATGTTTGCTTCATAAATTATAAAAAATATTCTTTAAAAGCTAATCTAAACGTAAACATATAATATATTTGTGTATACATTAAACCAAAAAAAAAAAAAAACCTCCATGAAATTGACGTCAAAACAAGGAATAAAAAAGGAGGTAAAGGATAAGTGGCTAGGTTATGTAGACTGTGTGTGAGTGTGGGGACTCTAATACCCTAAAATTTGACTTAGGGTAAATATCATAAATTGGTAAAATATACCTATTGAAAATAGGTGAATTTGAGGTCTCAAACACCTTATATTGAATTTACCTTATTATTAGGGCAATTTCTCCTAAGAATAAATAATTTGCAAATAGGTCCCTGAAATATTTATGGGTTATAAAATACCCTGAAAATATTATAAAGAGACAAATAAATATTCATTTGAAATAGGGAAGAATATTGTCCCTAATTTAGGTAATTTATTAAATTATTACCTTGGAAAAATTAAAGGAGAAAAATCAAAAAGTATTAGGGGACCATATTGGACCCCATGATTTTTAATATTTTGCATAATGCATAAATTATCAATTTCAGTAAAATAGTTGTGAGAAAATAATTAATCTTAATTAAGAAAATTGTCAACAATTAGTAAGTGATTAAATAAGTAATTAATTGTTGATTATTTAAACATGAATAAAAGAGAATATCCAAAGTTAATTATATGAAGCCCCTAATTTGATATTAATGACCAATAGGGGGTCAAGGTTGGCATAAAGAGTGTTGCCAATTAATTTAGCATAATTAAGAGGTATATTACGTAAATTACAAATATCCTTAATAGAATAAGCTTGCACTAATTGAGATTAGTTGCACAATTCTTCAAGATGATTAGAGACAAATTAAAAGAGGGCTAATTATATTTAAAAATAATTAAGCCAAAGAGAATGAAATAATATCTTAAGTAATTAAGTCTAAATCTTCATATAATTGAGTTAGCTAATGGCAAAATATAATTAAGGAGCATGTAAACACTTGATTAACATGATAATTAAAAATTGCTAATTAGTGTTGAAAAGTCAACAATGACACCTAAGCCTTGATTATGTCATCAAGATGACATCACAAGGGCACATGTGTATGAAAAATGAGAGGAGGTGGCATGTTCATATATAGGTGTAGGGATGAGATTTTAATTTCCTTCCTAAGTTAGATCTAAGGGATTAGATCAAGTGAAAGTTGTTAGAAAGTTAACCATTAATTTGCTATAAATAGAGAGCTCTCCTCTCTTCATTCTTCACACCAAACTCATACCAAAGATTAGAGAGTTTAAGAGGAGAGTGAAGCAAGAAGGAGGAAGGAGTTCAAGAGTCTTCAAGAGGTAAGTTCTAGTTCTTAAATTTCTAGTCTTTAGTTTTTATAAGTTCTTAGTATAAATGCTAGTTTAATCTAGAAATTAGAGAATAAATTCCTATATTTGTTTTTAGGCCTCATTGCATTGAAAAATGCCTGAAGAGGTAAAAACATAGTAGGGAATAATTTTTGGGAAGCAATGGATTAATGTTGTGAAAGTTGTAGAATTTTCGGTTCTTAAATCTTAGACAGGCAGCGAAAAAGATGCTATGATTTTATGTAACAAATAAAGTTATAAGATCATGAAATTTTCCAGAAAGAAAGTAGACATGTAGAGCTTTCCAAATATATAAAATATGCAACGTTTTGATCTCTGGTCAAGGAGATATGAATTTTTGAAGTTAAGCCATTTTTGCTGGAATAAAATCTGGGCAACATTGAGAAAAGTTAAAACTGGTAATGACTCACTAATTCTGGGTGAAAATGAATATTTTTCCTCAAAAATAGACATCCTAAGGGTTCCGAGGAATTTTACGAATCCTCATTTCGATTTTTGTAGAATTAGTTATGATTTTTCAAAGTTACTGAAAAATCTGTCCAGAAAACTCTGCACTACGTTTTTAAATAGATGTAAGGGCAAAGTTGTAAATAACAAATCCACCAAGGATAGATGGGTAAATAGAGGTGGAAGTATATCTTAGGATATTATTCTAAGTGATATGGTGATATATTAGAATATCCGGGAGGTCCAAGGCCGGATCCAAAGGTCAGACGTTTGACAATTACCCGTTGAAAGGTACGGACGCGTACTGTAACTCTAACTCTTATGCTGCTTGTATGCTCTATATGTGATGTGATGATTCATATAGTCGTGGACAAGACTGGGTCTTGGGTCATGCACCGTGATTAAGACTCTGTCTTAAGTCACTGTTTATACATTCAGCTATTATGTGGAAACGGGTTACAGTATTGGTAATGCCGTATGGATGTTTTCCTAGCGCTGAGGACACGTTCCAGGGCGTGGCACTGGTTTATGTGCAAACTATGTGGACCTTACATGGGCTGTGTGCTATGTAGAGGTATTGTTATGATGTGAATTATGACATGTGCTGTGTGCTATGTATAGTTATATGCTGAATTGTAAATGAATATCTGTCATACATATACTGTTATACTTGAGCATAAGGTTAATTGTTACCTGAGGTCCAATGGGCATTGGACCTCAGTCTTAATGAACAGTTCGGGAAAGAAACCGGGATAGAGAAGGTGCCAGTAGATGGAGCCGTGAGAAGGCCCCGGTGGACGGAGCTGGGAAGGGTCACCGGTCAAAGCAAATGCTGGAAGAGCGTCTTCAGAGTATTCATTCTGGCATGATTTAACAAGGTTATCCCAAACGGTTTGGTGCCGAAGGCAGGGCTAGTCTATGTGGGTCAGTCAATAAGTCGCCGTGAACTCGGTGAGACTCCCATGATAGACACCTACCTGACCAAACTGTTTGATTAACTGAGTTAGGTTTATTGCCCCAAGTCTAGCTACAGCTTGGTTGAAGATTGTATGATTACCATGTAAGAATTGTAATTGTACAAAACTCTGTATTGTATCACATAAATATTCCTTCGGGAAAATTTTTAATATACCAGCTTATGTCGGGGCATCATCATATGTCTGAACATTTTATATCAGATACTCATTGTCCGAATATTAGCGACGCTATCCGTTTCCGCAGTATTCTAAGCTGTAACACCTTGAACTCTGTTGATTTTCCCAAAACTAAGTGTCAACCGATACGATTTTCAAGCATAGAATTTGGGGTGTTACAGAGACTAGTTTCCCTGTAAAGCAAAATGTTTCACATGAAACGCTCATCAAATCCTGGCCGTGACATTAGAGTCAAGTTATAAAGTTCGAGAGAGAGAGATCAACAAACCAGGACTTCGATAAAATTTAAACAAGAGTATCAATTAAACATGTCAGCCTGGTAAAGGTTTTAATCTGGGACTTCATCTAAACGCGGTGGGTGGTGTTGCTGGTAAGACAACTAATTGTTGATCTAGATATCATTAATCCTCTGGTCCTTAATAGAAGATATATTTATAGAGTTGGTTTTCGTTTTAAATATAAGACATAGTTTTTATATTTATCAATTTTTTTTCTAATTTACTTCTATAGATGTTCCATCAACAATAATGAAAGAGGAAAAGATGAGAATGTGAGAATTAAAAAAGATGTTATTAAGTTACACTTTATAAAGTATATGTTATTTTAACTAAGTTTCTTAATCTAATCAAATAAAGTCAATATACTCTATATTAACAACCGAAAGTAGTAATTGTGTATACATAAAGAAAAAAAACATCAATGGAATTGACGACAAAAACAAGGAAATAAAAAGGAGTCCAATAACAAGTTGATGCCTCTAGGTTACGAAGAGTATGTGTAAGGCCTTGAAATAAAAAATTAAATAAAAAAAAACCAAAGCTTTGAAATTTGGAGTGAAAAGTGAAGAAAATAAAGAGTGAAAGACTTTGAAGGAGCATTGGCTATGGATTCCACTTAGGATTCATATGTTATGTCTCCACTTGTCCCCCGCTTTCTCTCTTTTCCTTCTTCCTTTTGTGTTTTTGTTTCTCATTCTCACTGCATTCTCTTCCCTTTCATGCCGCCGCCCCAATCACCTCTTTCCACGTGTCTCTCCCACAGTGGACCCCTACCTCCCCTTTGATCCTTGCTGACTCCCGGGAATATATAATTTAAATCCCATTACTACGCCCAGACTCATAATTTGCTTTGTGAAGACGAGTGGAAAAACAAACCCATCACCCACTCTGCTTTCTTGATCAGAGTAATACTAAGACAATTTTTTAATTCATAAATAAATATGCACATGAAAATTCATCTAATAAGCAATATATTATATAAATACAAAGGATAATATCATCTTTAGTCCTTAAATTTATCATTATTTTAGTTTTAGTCTCTTTAAAAACAAAATGATCCATATTTTTATTGAGTTATAAGGATCAATATTTTAAATAAAATAAAACTTGGGGGATTAAAACCTATAATTTGAAACATGAGGGACTAAAACTAAAAATTAGGACAAATTTAAAGGACAAAAATTATACTAATCCTAAATACAAAGATAATTTAATTTTTTAAAAAAAAATTGGCGAAAAACTTCTGCTGAAAAATTTTATTGGTTAGCAAATATATACGATATGTTTTCATATATAAAAAGTAAAAGTCATCAAAATTCAAGTTATCCATCCTGGTCAATGAAATTTTCATCGAGACTTGCGACAGATTTTTCCTTTACTTTTTGTTAAATTAGAAAGATATAAATTAATTGTAGATCACGGGTAGATTAGCTCAATAAGACAAAAACCAATTGTTAAGCAGCAGCCTTAGTTTGAACCTCATTCACACACACACACACACACACACACAAAGCATGCATGCACACACATACATATGTGTGAGTAGTGCATAATATATAACACATGGACAATACTATAACACTTTGGTATTATTTATAAGTTTAAATTAGCTAATTCTCATATATCAAGAAGAGTTAGTTAACTTATTAATTATAAGCTAAAACTTCAATTTTACCCTTATTTGTGATTAATACTAAAATTTAATCTAAATAAATTCTTTTTATTTATTGCAATTAATAGGGGCAAAAAAATTTAAAAAAAAACACATTTATTACTTTGAAAAAGAATTTATAGTAAAGACTAATTTGTTTTTTTTTTTTGTGTGAAAATTAACTTATAAAAAACGGCAGAGTGTTATATATTAATTATAAGGAAGCAAGCTAGCTTACTTTCTCTGCTTTCCTTTATTTGAAGGACAAAAAATTGTTATATTTTCTGTTTTTGTTTGTTTAAGGCATAGAGAACGTAACGGTGCTTGAGATTTTTTTGTTTTCGTACATATATAAAAATGGTGTTTGCCATGCATGAAACAGAAGGGATACAGCTATCTGTTAGATAATTTTTATTTCTATTTTTAAAAAGAAAGAAAGAAATTTAGGCAGATTGACAATAATAAATTTCAAAATGGGAGCATAATCTTCTTGTTAATTTAAGGAGGGACAATCTTTTTTAATTGGTCTCCTTGTCTTTGTTAATACAACACACTAAACTACATTACATTATTAGCACTTGAAACATTATATAAAAGAAGAAAGTCATTTCACAAACTCATTATTACTTCTTCCACTGATCGACATGCACCTTCATCCATGTTCTCTCCTAGACCCTCTCATTTTAATTTAATATTGATTGGTATATCCTCTGAATAAGTTATTTATATAGAAAGATTATAATGATTTAATTATAAGTTATTTGTTCAATTTTCTTTTAATGCTTTCTGGTACTAATTGCACAGAATATGCTGTGAAGACTCCTTCTGTAATTAGTGTTTCTATGAAAGCATTACCATTCCACTCACGTATATTTAATTAAGCATATGCAAGTTAATGGAAAATCAATTTGGTAAGTGTAATTATTAGGGATGGTTTGAAATATAAGTCGGCATGTGCTGATAGACAAGAGAAGAGAGAGTTCCATATTAATTTAAATACAGTATAATTAGCAAATGTGTCTTTAATTTAGCATATGCAAGTTAATGGAAAATCAATTTGGTGAGTGTAATTATTAAGGATGATTTGAAATATAAGTCGGCAAGGGACTTGGGGCTTGCAAATAAGATTCTATAAATGGTTTAAGTCTGGGATTTGCTGTAAATTTTTGGGATATTTAAAAAATCACTTATTCCTCCTGTCCTTAATGTAAGATAACTTTGAAGAGTAGATATTAGTCCTTAACTTTGAAGAGTAGATATTAGTCCTAAATATAAAATATAGTTTTTATATTTTAACAATTTTTTTTAATTAATTTGCTTATATTAATGCTCTCTCAACAATAGTCAAGAAGAAGAGAGAATAAGAGAATTGAGGAAGATGATTAAGGTATTTTAGAAAATATGTGTGATATTAACCAACTCAACTAACTTTCTTAATTTAATCAAAGTAGGTAAATATATCTTATATTAAGGATCAAAGGAATATAACATATCAAAGTCTAAGTTACATGACACTCTTTCAAGGTATGTCTTGATTTATTATAACTATAATAGCTATTATTGGCAATAATGAACACAAAGATAAACAGAAAATATATAAATGAATGCATCTGTTCAAAATTATATCAAATTACTTTCTGAAATTAGACAAATGATAAGGCACGTGTTGAACGTTGTGAATATTTTATATTTGATTAATTACAAGATTATTAATTAATTTCGTAAATATATTATGATCATACAATTAAAATATAGTTTAGTTCTTTGAATTAATATTGTTGATTGATTTGTAATTTAAAAATGCTTCCTTAATTTGTAGTGCACATGTTTGAAGACATGGTGAAATATAATATATGTTATCTTGATTGTCATATTATTTGAAATGAATGGTCTCCTTTAGCTTTATCCTTAAAATACGGTGCAACATATATTATTGCACATAATTAACCACCTTTTTTGGATAAAATTTCATGCGTGTTAATAAGGTGAAACTTACTTTTCTGTCTACAGGAGACGCAGCAACATAAAAAAGAGTAATAATTCTTTTAGGGAAGCAAAAATATATATGTGTTTTACCTCCAAGAGCGTCTAGTATAGCACCATATGCATTTTTTAGGAGAAAAAATACACATGTGTTTACTATTTTGAAGAAAAAGTCACATTTCACCATTATGTTATTGTTCACCTGTATTTTTGCTCAAAAAAAAAACATATGGTGTTAGGTATTCCCGGAGGTAAAGCATATGCGTATTTTTACTCATTTACCCATTATTCTTTGATGGATAAGAAATTTATAAAACATATCAATCATTAAAAAAATAAAAATATTTGTGAGAATAATATTTAAAACATTTTGGAGAAATATTTGCTTAAAATATTTGTATTTTTGTAGATGGAATCTTTTGATAATACTAATCAAGAGGGTGGACCACCTATCTTACAAAATGCAGCAAAACCTAAAGCAAAGAAAAGGGTCCTTTCACAGAAGTTTATGTGTCTATAAGTGTGTGTGAGTGTGTCTATATATATATATATATATATATATATATATATATATATATATAATGTTTGAAAACATTTTTCTCTGGTGGAGTATCATACACGTGGGAATAATTATTATGGGTTAGGAAGGTGGATCTCTCGGATTTTCTCCTGCGGGGGCTAGTTCTCTCACTATTTCTTTCTTTTCTTTTTTTTTTCTTTTCTGTTTATTATTTTTTATTATTATTTAGTATTATTATTTTCTCTGTGATAATCTGATCTGAGAGGAGCTAGAGTGCTTGGCCTGGCACTATAAATTGAGAAAGAAACCTCATATTTCCCTCAGAATCGAGCGTTAGAGAGTAAGACAAGCAGCCTTCTCCATAATAACCTTGTAGTCTCTTACTTGTGTCTCTTTGATCTGTCTTTTTCTTCTTCTCATTAAGAGAAAGAGAGACAGAGAGAATAATGGAGGTGGGAAGAAAAGAGTATCCAAAGAGAGAAGATATTACTGTTGATTGGAGAGGAAGACCCTCCAACCCTCAAAAGCATGGTGGAATGAGAGCTGCAGCTTTTGTCCTTGGTATATCTCTCTCTCTATCTCTGTGATATTTACAGATTTATTGTAATGTTTAAAGTGATGAGCATGAATATTACATAGAACGTACAATAAGCTTACTCATCAGTTTTTGATATGGTGTTTATATGAGCTATCAATTTTATATTTCAATTCTCTCTCTCTCTCTCTCTCTCTCTCTCTCTCATGGCTCTTGTTCATTATTATCTCTCTCTCCGTCAAGCTTATTTCTTTGTAACCAAAATATATATTTTAGTCAAAGCTCTTATGTTTAGTTATTACATACTATTGATTGAAAATTTGCCATTTTTCTTTGAAAACCTCTCTCGAACCAGGCTGCAAAGCCAGGTGTATGCTTCTGGGTTTCAGTCAGAATTAAGATCATCTAGAGTACTTATGCCAAATCATACTTCTGCAATTAGCTAGTGCTCTCTCTCTCTCTCTCTCATGTGTGTGTGTGTGTGTAGTGTACGTTGACTAGCTATATCTATGTATTATATAAATATTGAGAATATATAAGAATTAAATGAACGAATATATGTGTGTGTAAATGATGACAGGGCTGCAGGCATTTGAGTTAATGGGAATAGCAGCAGTGGGGAACAATCTGATAACATACTTGATAAATCAGATGCACTTCTCATTGGCAAAGTCAGCAAATATAGTCACCAACTTTGTTGGCACTATCTTCCTCTTGGCCCTCCTCGGTGGCTACCTCTCTGATTCTTATCTTGGGAGTTTCTGGACCATTCTCATCTTTGGCTTTCTCGAACTTTCTGTATGCCCCTCTCTCTATCCCCATGATTTTTGCATATTTATCTATCTATACACACACAGACATGCATACACATTTATAAATGTGAAGTCTCACATTGGCTGTGAAAGAAATGAAAGAACCCTTAAAAGTGTCTAGATACATCCCCTCTTAACATATTCTTAAACCATAAGAGGTGAAAGGCCCTATATATTGAGAATGAGACGTGAGAGCTTTGTGTATTGGGCTACCTTTTGAAATATACTTGGGGTAACATTTGGTGTTTAATTTCACAGATTAGTTATCCACCTTTCTTGTGGTACTAATGCCATGAGAGTTGTTTTGTAAACTCCTTTTCAGTGGTCCTCCATTAACGAATAATTAAAGCATAGACCCACTTTTTCATGACATTTTTCTTTTTGGGAAATAGTAGCTATAGTACTTATAATTAATGGGTTTTTATTTATTGTTTAATAATTACAGGGTTTCATACTACTCTCAGTGCAAGCACATCTTCCACAACTAAAACCACCACCATGCAATATGCTAGAAGAAGGACAAGAGTGTATAGAAGCAAAAGGCTTCAAAGCATTTATATTCTTCTTAGCAATATACTTAGTGGCATTAGGGAGTGGCTGTGTGAAGCCCAACATGATAGCCCATGGTGGTGACCAATTCAACCAAGAAAACCCTCAACAGCTCAAGAAACTATCTACTTACTTCAATTTTGCTTATTTTGCTTTCTCCATTGGTGAACTTGTTGCCCTAACTGTCCTTGTTTGGGTCCAAACCCACTCCGGTATGGATGTTGGCTTCGGAGTCTCCACCGCCGTCATGGCCTTGGGCTTGATTTGCTTGATCTCCGGTACTCTTTATTACAGAAACAAGCCTCCTCAAGGCAGCATCCTCACTCCCATTGCCCAAGTATGTTTCTTTATTTCCCTCACTATATATATTTATACTCCCTCTCCAATGTTTAATATAACACTCAGTTAACCTTTTTTTAGAGAGATCAAAGAAACTAATTAAGTTATTTAATTATAGCATATGTTGTATATTATTATATTATATATCAGTTTATAAGTCAAACAAATAACTTAGTAAAAGAATGATAAATATAAATATTTTAATATAGTTTATTTTACTTCCTTGATCTTTCTAAAAAATCAATTAACCCTTGTATTAAGGATAAGATGATGTGTGTTTTTCATATATGGCTCTCATAGACACAGCTAGCTTTCTGACTTCTAAAGGCGGAAAAACATGTAAAGCTTATACATATTATTCTCTTTTAAAAATCTGCCAGGGTTAATAAGGTTAAAAGCAATATAGTTATAAAAGATCCAGCTTTGATGAGTGGTACACAAGAGAAAAGAGACAAGATATTTTGAATAAAAATATCAAATCAAAGTCAAAACAAAAAAGGTGGCGTTGTCACAGTATATATGACCCTGATGATAGGTCGGTTGGTTTGGTACACAACTTATTTTATATAAAAATATAATGAAATGTGTGATCTTTAATTTTTTTTTTTTTTTTTTTTTTTTGAGAAAAAAGCTATTGAAGATCATAGAACAAGTTTTATCAATAAGATATACGGCCTTTCTCATTTTATTATATTGATACCAAAACAGCCTTGAAGAGTTGACCAAGTGATGAGGCAGCTTCCATTCTCTGAAGTCTGAACAGATGATGGAGGGACCATATATATATAATGTTTTATAGTGGGCCATTAAAAAAAAGGGAATCAAAAGATTTCACCTTCTTAATTCAGACCACATCTTTATGGCATTATAGATTATTAGATTCTACGAGAGCCTACACATGAACAGTATTTAGTTGAGTTGGATTTGAAAACACAGACGCGTGAGTTGTCCCAAGAAAATAAAAAAAGTATCTAGTGGAGCCTGCCTGCTGATAGATCATTCATGTACTAGGAAAGCGTCAACCTTATAATATGTCTTTAAGCATAATGTTGTTGACTCCTATGTCTAGAGCCGCTCTTTAATAATAACAATAATATGTCAACAATATTATTTATCTGTACATCAGTATATACAGTTTTATTTATTTACCTTTATCAATAATATTAATATATGTATATATATATGGATCAGGTTTTTGTGGCTGCTTTTCTGAAAAGAAAGCAGATCTGTCCTTCTAATCCACAAATGCTTCATGGAGGCCATGGCCTATCCACTCATGAATCCTCTTCTTCTTCCCTTCATACCAATAAGTTCAGGTACGTACTATTTTCTCACTTTTTATTTTTCATCATTCACACACACACACACACACACACACACATTTTGTGGACAACTTTGTTAATATTGTTATTTAATATATAAGATATATATGCTTGTACATTATATGTTTTCTTTACCTTTTGTTTTTCTGAGAAGAATTATTCACACACACATATATATCAAAATTAAAACTCTTTAAGATAAAATTTGAAATAGTGAACAAATCTGATTCTATAGTAGGAAAAAAAACCTGCATTATCGGTTAAAAAAAAAAGTCTTATACTACTAAATGAGACTAGTTATATATGGATTACATGACAGTATAAACAACCAAAATTTTATATAAATTGTTAATCGAGAGGTTTTCCTCAATAACATTAGTCTTCAGTATTCTCTAAATATTATAAAAGAGTGCTATTTTGTATAGTAAGTTGATATTCTCTCTCTTACTAATTTTTCAGGTTCCTTGAGAAGGCTTGTATCAAGAAGGTCCAAGATGGGAGCAATAACAACAACAACAACAACACAAAGGAGAGTCCTTGGAGACTATGCACAATTGAACAAGTACAACAAGTAAAAACCCTACTTTCAGTTCTTCCCATTTTTGCTTGCACCATTGTCTTCAACACCATCCTTGCTCAGCTTCAAACTTTCTCAGTCCAACAAGGTAGTTCCATGGACACCCACCTCACTTCTTCCTTCCACATCCCTCCTGCTTCCCTCCAATCCATCCCTTACATCCTCCTTGTCGTCCTCGTCCCTCTCTACGATGGCTTCTTCGTCCCCTTCGCCCGGCGATTAACCCGCCACGAATCCGGCCTCTCCCCGCTCCATCGAATCGGGTTAGGCCTCTTTTTAGCCACATTCTCTATGGTCTCAGCTGCCCTAATGGAGAAAAAAAGAAGAGATTCAGCCCTAACACAAAACAAGACCTTGTCCATTTTTTGGATCACCCCACAGTTCTTGATCTTTGGGATCTCTGAGATGTTCACAGCTGTTGGATTGATTGAGTTCTTCTACAAGCAATCAGTTAATAAGGGAATGCAAATGCAATCATTCTTGACTGCAATCACTTACTGTTCTTATTCCTTTGGGTTTTATTTGAGCTCTGTATTGGTTTCTCTGGTGAACAAGGTCACCTCTGGTGGCCGCAGCGGCGGTTGGCTTCAAGATAACAACCTTAACAAAGACAGGCTTGACTTGTTCTATTGGTTGCTCGCTGTTCTTAGCATCCTTAATTTCCTCAATTATCTGTTTTGGTGCAGATGGTTTAATTATAATCCTTCTCTCTCAAGTATAGAGAATGATCATGATGATGCCACTGGGAAGGACCATAGCTCCAAGAACTTTGGAGATGAAAACATCCCTTAGTGATGATATAATCCATGAAACATTAATTATATATATTGGATATTTATATTATTAATTTACAAGTAGAAAAGTATTGTGATGGCCTTTAACGTATATCGGATAGTTTTTGTAAAGAATATTATTGATAAGTCCCTAAGGCCCCCCTATGTGTAATTAATTGATATATATATATTAATCCAATTAAAGTCTTCCTTGCTTTTATAGGACAAACAAATTCCCTTTTTGTATCTTGTTGTTTCTTCTTGTTTCCCTCATAAATAATAATATATAATTTTTAATTAATGTCAAAAAAGCTTATTACATTTTGAAGATGTGATCAGCTAAAAAGCATTTTTGTCCTTGAACTATTAATTCTTTCATGAGGCATTAGGTATATCCTAAGCTTATATACCACCAGCTGATAATTTAGGATACTTAGTATATATCCTGGAGAGACTCTCATCATGTTTAAGGGTAGAAATTCTTTTATGATTATACTCTTTTTTTAAAAAAAAATATTGTGATTGTCTTTTATGTCTTCACATAAAAGATAAACAACAAATTAAACAAGGTTATATCATACTAATATATATATTAAAAAAAAGTAGCTTTTTTTGGGTGAAGTTATACCAAACCAGCCTAAAGAAAACATATATATGTGGAGGTTGCTTTTTGTTCTTTTTGACAAATAATGATGCAGCTTTTGTGTAATTAAGGAGACAAGAGACATGTCTCCAACATGTTTTGGTGTTCCCAAAAAAAAACCTCTTTCTCAATTTTGAATTGTACATCACTATGTTGGCTAAAAGATTAGCATATACCTCCTTTCCTACCAAATCATCAACTTGTCCTAGCATACATAGCATTGATCACCTTCATTTAGTCTTTCATCACATTAATTATTATAGCCTCCACCATTATTACTGTTAATGATGAGTTCATTTAAAATAAAACAATCACAATTAATTAATTTAGATGGGTTGACATTAATTATTATTGCTTTTAAATAATAAGGTTTTGGGTTTAAGTTTTATAAATAGATAAAACTGTTGTTTGGGAAAACTTTTTTTTTATTGACCTGATTTATTTCAAATATTGGAAATGGTTAATAAATAATTCTTTTGATGATTAAGGGGGTGTTTGGAAAACACCCAAAATCTAGGTTTTGCGCAAGTTGAGACAAAGCTCCTCTCACATACTTACCTTGTACTACGCAAAACCTAGGTTTTGGAAGGTTTCCAAACACCCTCTAAATTATTCAAAACTCTTACATTTTAAATTTGATGACAATTTTTTTTAGAAAAAATGATAGAAAAATATCATTTAAACTTCAAAAACTAGTTGACAACAATGGTAATAGGATTAACAAAAATATTAAAGAAATTAACAACTTATTTTATTGGGAAACCATATATTTAGAATTTTAAAGTTCAAGTTGTATATTCTTAATATTTTCCTTCTTTTTTTTTTTAAGTCTCATATTTATGCAGCTATCCCTTCAACTTTAGTCTATTACTTGTATAAATTTTTATTAATTTAAAAATTGTTATACACTTTTAAAAATTGAGTATTGATCGAACATAGCTGGGGAATTCAATAAGTTTTATTCAAAATTTTCACTTTTATGTTTTTTTTTTTAATTTTTAAATCTAGCAGCCTTTCTTTCTCAATGTATGAATTTGTATGCTTTAGACTTTAAGAGGAAACTACATGCTGCCTATAGTTAAGATTTAAGAAGATAAAAAGTATTTTTTTTTTTCAATATTTTGTGGTTTTAATATAAAAATAAATTTCTATGTCTAGTGAAATTTTGAGGTATGCCCGATTCTTACATAACACTAGGCCTCTACTTATCTAAATTTATTACCTTGAATAAATAAATGATTTCTCTGACTGCAGGATTAGATCACTGAAATATATTATTCAAATAATTTATTTATTTATAAAATAATATTTTCCTTTATTTCATGACGCAATAATTGTTTTATGGGTTTAATATTTTTGCTTTTGTGGTAGAAATATTTTTTCTGTTACATTCATATAAATATGAGTGGGTCCCACTATAAATGTGAGTGGGTCTCATTATAAAGAGAAAAAAAAAATATTAGTGGTACCCACTCACTTTTATGTGAGTTTGACAGGAAAATATTTTCTGCAACAAAAACAAAAATTTTAAACCCTTATTTTATTCCATATGAAATAATTCTTTTTGAAAAAATAATACAAAAAATAAATGGGCCTAAAATGAATAACAGGCCGACGGCGCCAAAGGAACTGAATTATCAGACCCATCGATGTTGGTCCATTTATCCTGTTTGGGTCCAAATAGGAGGGTGTCATTCGCGCTTTTCTTCCCATCATGTATCTTCGCTCTCTCAAGTTCGTCGAATTTCCCTGAACCTCATTCCAATTCGAATTCTGCTGAAGAAAGAAAAATTGAACACTTGAGACGATGCAAGGCGGAGAAGAGCTCAGCGTAGAGGAGTTAGCCTCCAATCTCTCAACCTACAAAGATCAGCTTCACCAGGTCTGATCTGTTTGTCACTTCGTTGGAATTTTGTTCGGTTCAAAATGATTTTAGCTACTCTGATATTTTCATTATATTTCTCGGGGAAAAAATCTCTGTTTTTAGTTTGAACCCCGTTGAAAAGTATTCTACCAGTTTTGTAAGCATTTGATTTAAGATCGAACGCTATTACTCGACCAATTAGGGTTTATATTCTTTGTCCGATTAACTTGACTTGGGTTTTGATTCTTGCTTGCGTACAAATAAGTTAAGTGTATTATATCTGGATTCCTTGAACGGTGATGTATATTTTTCTTTGACACGAAAGAGTATTTTGTTAGCTAACATACAATTAATTTATCTGGCAAATAAACTAGATTTACGTGGATGTTTCATCATCATTATCATTCACTTCCTGTCACACTTCACGTTAAATTTACTAATGAAAGTTCTTCTATTTTTATTATCTCGTTAACGAAAAATGTTATTTTAAAGTTTATATAAGATCAAATGAAGTGAGAAAAGGTAATAAGGGAGAGCTGCAATCTGTCCTGGAAAAGTGGTCCGTGCCATTGATTATTCTTACAGTCTAAATCTTATTACCATATGTATTCCTCGTTAGTTTTTGCATTATGTGATGATTCGGAAAATAGCTGCTATAGTAACTGTTTCCTTCATCTCTCGATCAGGTCAGACAACTTTTAAATGATGAGCCTGGAAATTCTGAATATGCTGACATGGAAAAGGAGCTTAGAGAGGTATATACATATGCGAACATAATTGCGCACACTCACACTCGTGTATATTATTATTATATATTATTTCTTGTGCAGTTTATACTTCATTGGCTGTCACCGAATAGTTATTTTCTTTCCATTTTGCTTTTTTTTTTTTCTATCTGTTCTCTTTCATTTTCACCTGCATATACAGTTGGTTAGAATCTTACCTTACGTAGAAACACCAAAAAGAGGACCAACATATGGATGCTAGATCTGCCATGTGATTCTTTCTTTCTCTTCCCTTTTTATTCATTACTGAAATTCTAGTGGCTGTAAGAAAAAGGTGAGTATTCTGTTTCAGTAGGAAGTGCAGTTTGTAACATATTCCAAATTACGTACCCCAGGGAGCATGAGGAGAAAAACAAAAGGAAAAGAAAATAATCAAGTGATAGATCTTTGTAACAAGAAAATGAAAACCTTGTCAAAATACCCATCACTTTTATCTTGGTTCTTTGCAGGTTTGCTCTGTGTCGTGATGTCCAGCCTGCTTTCTCTCTCCCACCTGATATGGGATGTTCACACTTACATTATAAGTTAGAATTTTGACATTAATTTGTTTATGGTGTAGAAGATTCTGAAAATATTTGCTTAACTGAGTTGGAATGTGGCCTAAAATTGTGTCGCACAGGTGATAGCTTTGACGGAAGAACTCCTAGCAACTGCAAAGCAAAATGAAGCATCTGGATTGAATGCTGATGCATCTGCAAGTTTGTCAAAGTCCGAGGAGAAAGTGGTATTTGCTCATTCTTCTGGTTTAACATTGGCGTCTCCATTAATGGGTGCATAATGTGTTTTATCACTTGCATTATTTCATAATATTATCTCAAGACATTTATTTTTCTCATTTTCACTTCAATATCCTCCTTTTATCCTTTCATGAATTAGGAGGATCATATGGAACATTTGTTTACATCGAATGCTTCTATATTTATGGGGTTCATTGCCTTTGTTGGGTGATGCTGCACTGTTGTCAATAATAATGAATGGTGCTGTGTCTAGGTTGTTTCGAATTGGAGAAGCTTCTGTTAGGCTTGGAGGTTTTGGCTGTCATAGAAAAAAATATTCAGATGTTTTTTTTGTTTACATTGTATTTGTTGTTTCCTTCTAAATAATTATTCTATGGAAAAAGAGAATGAACTAGTGGAGGATCATTTGATGGCGGCTATCTCTAAATGTTTTTGCCTCATCAGAATTGACTTAATTTCTTGCCTTGATTTGATTGTAATTGATATTACAATGGGGCAGATGCTATGGATGAAGCTATTCAAATCATCTTGGATGATTTTGTTGTATGCGTGGGGAACTTTTTCATATTGATTATAATTAATAACATTTTTTTTTTTTCATTATTTCACTTCTAGGAATCTGAAAGCATGTCTGATTATCAGTTTCCTGTTGGCACTAAAGTTCAGGCAGTTTGGAGCGAAGATGGGGAATGGTATGTTAAGCGATTTATCTTTTTCTGTTTTTCTTTTTCACTTATCTTATGTTTACTTTTTTTGAATTGTTGAATATTGAATGTACAGGTATGATGCAACAGTTGAGGCTCATACACCAAATGGTTATTATGTTTCCTATGATGGGTGGGGTAACAGAGAAGAGGTATCATTACTACAACTGCTTGATGAATGGTTTAACTTCAATCCTAGGGCGTATTTGATTAGGCTGAAATTTATCTTTGAAAGCTCTCTGCTGGATATTTCAGTGATGAAAATATACTCAAAAATTTATTTTAAGCACAATTTACATCGGATGAAACTACTAGCACTTGCTAAAATGAATGGGAACATATAGAGAAACTTTTACAACTTGATATTTTTATTTAAATGAGTAAAGCAGTGTTGAATGTATCTGGAAATCTCCAAAATAATAAATATTTTCAGTACTTCATACTGAAACCCAATTTCTGTGAAACTATAGTCACTAGTTTATCAATCACAGTCTGAAGTATTATTTTGTTAAACTTTCAAGCAAGTTGAAAGCCTTCTGCGTTTAATGTAATATGCCTCTAGGGTAACATCATATGTTGATGATAGTTGCTTTTCCCAGGTGGATCCTGCCAATATAAGGCCAGTTCAAGAAGGTCCCGTCAATGCATTGTTAGAAGCTGAGCGAGTTGCAGAAGCTACAAAACAGGCTATCAAACGTAAAATTGCACAAGCTGCTTCTGTTGATTTCCAATCATGGACTTTACCTGCAAAACTACATATAGAGCCTGAAGACCCAGAGGATGTGGTTAGTCTCTTGCCAAGTTTCTATTTTTCAAATTTCTTCTCTTGGTTGCCTGTAATTGAACATTTATTCTTCCCCAAAAGAAAATTTTCGTGCTTGTAGTGGCATTCTGGTATGGCCGTATGGGTTTTTATCTACACAATTTGTGCAAGTCAGGTAGGAATAGTTTGCCATTGCTGATTTAGTTGGTAACTAAATTTTTACAGAAAGCTGCCAAACGTAAGAAGATACATGCTTTTAAGTCAAAGATGCGTCTAGAGCAACTTGAAGTCACACAAAATAAGAGACAGAATGCTTGGCAGCAGTTTCAGTCAACCAAGGGCAAAACTAAGAAGGTACCTATCTTATCTTTACATAACCTTGTTATTTATTCTTACTTCTCTCTGTACTTGTGAACATCCTAGATTTTCTACAGTTTTGATGCTTAATGCATATTTTCATATAAAAATCCTAGTGATTTTATGTGCTTGATTTCTTGATGGGAATGGGCCTCTATTACTTGATACTAGTCCTTGAAGTCGAAGAAATCAGAAAAATGATTAATTATAAAGTTGACCTTTAAGCAAATGGTTTATTGAATTTTATGTACATATTAAAGTAGATATGTCCCTTACACAATCGTGCGTTTTGAAGATTTGTCCTAACTTGGCCATCCAAACGAAACCAAGAAAGAACTGGTTCTTGGTTTCAGTTCTTGGTTTCGTTTGGATGGCCAAGTTAGGCTCACTGTCAAGCCTCTTTTTCACAATCTCTTAATTTTTATTTTTATTTTTTTAAAAAAAAAACTTGTTTCCCATGTGCGAAAATTCCTTTCAATTTGCTAACTTGATCAATAAAACTTGTCTGTTATAAAGATTGGCTTCTTCTCTGGAAGAAAGAGGGAGAGCATTTTTAAGTCTCCGGAGGATCCACAGGGCAAGGTTGGTGTGACTGGAAGTGGGAAAGGTTTGACAGAGTTCCAGAAGAGAGAGAAACATTTTCACCTCAAGGGTGGGACGATTGAGAGTGATGATTAGAGATTATGCGGCTACTAGCCTGCCTACAATTGTATGTACCATGTTCAAACGTTACAGAGTAGAGCTTATTCTTGAATGCATATGCCGTGACAGTAGAGCTTATTCTTGAATGCATATGCCGTGACAGTGAAATGCTTTGAAACTGTTGTGCAAGGCCCTAACATAGTCTCTTTTTTTACTGTATTTGGCCTTGTTCTTTACTCTGTATGATGGGAATTAGTCTTGTCTCATTGTTGTGGGAGACAAGGCAACCTTAATCCCAAAGAGCCTACGAATGCATGTTAAGGCTGGTCTTGAAGAATCACTCCTTTCCCGTATTGAAGAGTCTGAGCTTTTTTCCTACACTTTGTACTACAATATTGTAGGATCCATCTTCACGCTTCATAGTTTTATGCAAGAGAAGCATAGCGTCTAAAATATAATTGGCAACGGAGTATGGAAGAGAATAGGAAGCAGATTTTTCAACTCTGCTTTGAAGTTGAAAGGAGTGGCTAATATCATTGATAAGGATTGTTGAAAGAAGTGACCCATTTCATTTCGTTGCACATCATCTTTCCCCTCGCAACTCTCAAAAAGATCCTCAAATTTAAATAAAGTTAATGGTGAGTGTTGGCTATGCTTTCACATAAAGCTCACCGAATTATATGGATTTTTCTCAGACAAAATGAAAAAGACCGTACCCAAGAGATGGATAACGATTAGGTCATCTTCAGGAAGTAGCATCTGCTCAAGCCCCAGCCAACAGTTAGTTGCTCGCTGGAATTTGCTCTCACCACAAGCACTAATTCCGTTCAATATGTACAAGAAATCACGAAAGTTTAAAGTCTGCCCTGAACTATGTCCATTAAAAAGAGGAAGAGAAGGGAATATTAGACATAGAGTGAAGAAAGAATTAGGAAAATAGATGGGAAAAAACAAAAAGAGAACTATACATAATCCAAGACCTTCCCTATCTACAAACATATGTCTCTTGCTTGACCCTCTAAAGAAGCAACATCGTCTCTGTATAGAATATTGGCTCCACATCCAGGACTATTCACTGAACCAACAGCCTCTTCATCAACTAGTACCTCTTTTATGTTATTAACATCATCCTTGTTTGGAATCTGTGGACAACGTAACACAAAATTGAAGTGTCATATTCCTATTCATTTGTTTTCCTTGAGCAAAAACAACAAAAAACACACATGAAATCCCACCTAATGCACTAATCTCATGTAAGAATGTATTCTTCAAATCGATCAAAATGGGAAATTTGAGTTTCAAACAAAGCCAAATGAGAATTGTCGTTCCTTGAAGACACTTAATTTGGTCCTTGAAAGATGGTGGTGTTGTCAGTTTAATATTTCATAGATTTTTTATATTGCTTTAGCATGGAATTGGGAATATTTAATCCTAAAAAAATGCATCAGCGAGATAAAGCAACACAAAAAATCTCAAAAAGATACATTTGGTTTCTAGAATGGAAAGAAATTGGAAATAGTATTATGGAAAAGGAGGTCTAAATGATTTATGCAATGTCTAACATACTAATATCATTATCACTACTACTACTCAACAGTCTATGTCCCTTATTATTGCCTTTTTTTTTTTTTGCAGTAAGAATATGGGATCATCTCATTTCGTCATCATTTCATTTCTCTTTCCGTCTCACAATACTTTGGGCCTCAAACATATCCCAATCGGTAATCAAAGCATCAAAAATATATCAGAGAATGTGATAGAACGCCACGCCCCTTCCCAGTACATTCCAGGAGGAAGATACACGTGGCATAGGGCAGTTTTAGGGATCAGTTAGTAATGAGTCAGTTATGTCATTTTATCCTTTATTTAGCAGTTGTGTTTATTTAGTTATTAGCAGTTGTTCCTACCAGACTCTATTTATTAGTGTGCTGTATGTTGTTTAAGGTTATGAATGAATTATGCAGTAAACTATTGTGTTCTCTCTGGAGTTGCAGATGATTGCAAGTTCTATCAGAATGTTCCCTTTCTTTTTAACAGGATTGGAAGATTTAAGGAATACGGATGTGGAGGACAAAGAAGTATTGTTCCACATATCCAAACGTACCTCAAACATTGCTTCAGTCAGAACATTCTCTAGTATAGCTCTTAAACCACGGGCTCCAGTGTTCTTTGCCAAGGCTTTTCTTGCAATCAACCTCAAAGCATTATTGGTAAAGTGTAAACTCACCTGAAATGTTAAACCAGAAATTAAACAAGTTACTCAAAAGAGGGCATCATGCTGGTATCCACTACTGAATAGATCAGCAAGGTAAGAGAGAGATAAGAACTTGAGAAAATTGGAATGGTCTAAAAAGCTTACATTGTTCATTCCGAACATCTTCTTATATTGTTTAATGAGGGCATTTTTAGGTTCAACAAGGACCTGTCTCATAAAAGATACTGTATGAAATAGTGGAGTAAAAAGAACTGACAAAGAGCTATAACAAACAAACAAACAAAAAAAGAATGAAAGAAAAACTAACTTCTGAACTGGTGTTGATATACAAACTACTAGGATGTTCTGAAACCACACATTTCCATCATAATTTAACTATAACGTTCAGAGTTTCACACATAAACATTTTGACTGGTTCGTAAATGAAAACCCAAACCATTTACAAACATGTGTACTATAAAAACATGCCAGGTTTTATCAATCAGCACAGGATAGGCAGAATTTGGAGAGAAATACACAAGTATCCCAATATACCTGAACAAGTTGGTCCTCGTTCAAAGCAGACAAACCCACTAAAATTGGAAAACGCCCTACAAATTCAGGTATTAGTCCGTATGCAATGAGATCGTCACTTTCTACCTGCAAATTCGTAGAATCACTACATTAGACATCAGAAGGAGTTACTACTCAAAGCATGATAAATTCATAGATCCAACCAAACATATGAAGAACAATCCAATTAATCAAAAGGAAGAAAAAAAGAAAAAGTAAATACATAATATATCTTGAGCCTTTAGTTCTCACATTTTCGAGAAGTGATGATGCTAATACAGCATCAGTGACTCCCCCAGTCTTCATATTTGCACGAACTGGAGCTCCAAAGCCAATGGAAGAATCTTGCTTCCTGTAAAAGAAATGTGGATCTATCAAAACTCCTAACAGAGAGGACCATCCATGCATGTGGAACTTGAGGATCCTCACCTTTCTGAAATGGTCTTCTCCAAATTAACAAACGCCCCTCCACATATAAAAAGAATATCTTTTGTATCTATCTGTCAAGCATCAAAAATCGAAATGAATAGCAATCAAAGATGTGAAACTCCCAGTCTGCAAAATGGAATCGGTTCTTTGCATTATAGAATTCTACCAAGAGGTCAAAACTATGCACAGAGGAAAATATCTGGTTATGAGTGAAAGGTTACAAATCATAGTTCTACATAAAACACAGCGTGCAGTGATTTTTATAAGAAGTTTTCATCAACTAGAAGCACAGGTTGATCTTAGCTTCAAAATTTACCCAACTAAAAGGCAGAGTTGAAGCATTTTGATGTATGGTGTATATCCTAAAATTAGAAGAAAGAGATTCAACTTTCATTAATTCATGATAAGGAATATCAGCATTATTCAAAATTCTCACTTTTAAGACAGGATAAATCACAAGTCAAGATATAATGACAGCAATTATATTCATGAGGACTACCAAAAACAATAAACTTCTATTACAAATTTAAACCTGCTGCATTTAATCACAGAAAGCCAAGACAAGTGAAGATTGTTTTTCAGGTATACCAGAATGTTATCACCAGAAAGATACTTGCGAGCTCCTTTATCAGGAACACTTACTACCTGAAGGGACAACAGAAAAAAGAAAAGGAATACCATTAATATATTAATAAACATAAACCATGAATAGGAAGAAACCTTGGAAAAAAAACTTTAGACTTCAATTATTTTCAAGCTGTATGAATGCAAAACTTAAATAATTATCAACGACAAACATATGGTTTATGGCAAAACAGACTGAAGCTTCCCTCAAATTTTTATGACATTGATGTGATCAGTACTACTGTGGATATGAGCAATGACTTCATCCAAATCCATTCACTAAACAGTTGCTGCAGATTACTAAAAGTCTAAGCTCAACCCCAGAGCATGCATTTCATAAAATTCCTATTCCAGAATTCTCAACTTTCCTCATTCATAGAGGCAATTTCCCCAAGCAGAAGATAATCATTTTGTCATAATGCGGTTGCACTGGATATCCACACACAGTGGGTGTGCTTGAAAAATAGCTTTGGCAGGAATCTATTCAGTAGAATGGAAAGCACATAAATTCAGCAGAAAGTTTAGCATGCTTCCAATGTCTCCAACACTTTTCTGAGAGCACTGTTATCCCAAATAGCCATGGAATTGTGCTATCAAATAATTTATGGAGATAATTAGGAAAACCAACAATCAGAATGCCACATGCCCCATTTGTGATTTAAGTTTTACAGGGTAAGAAAAATAAGGAATAAAATTCACCCACAGTGCTTTCCAGCATTTTTAGTAAGGCCTGTTGAACACCCTCTCCAGATACATCTCTGCCACTGTTTAAACTCTCTGCCTGCAAAAGTATTTAATTGAAATCAATATATTATAATCAACTAGTGATATAGAATCAATATTTTGACAAAATGTTACCTTCTTAGTAATCTTATCAACTTCGTCAATGTATACAATCCCTTGTTGAGCTGCTTCCACATTGAAATCAGCTTCCTGAAAGATTATATCATCCATCAACTAGCGTCAGAGAATACTGCAACAGTCGGCTAATTATAATAACCTGGGGTTCTTAATAGGCACAGCAGGTTCAAAAGTAATAATTTTGAAAACAATAGGAAAGTGAGTAACAAATAGGGCACCATCTTAAACCACGACCAGCTCTCAGACAATACTAAATTTTAAGCAATGGAGGACACATGCTTAGCAATAAAATGTGTAACACCCAGCTAAGAAGTTAGAGTACATACCGCAAGAAGCTTATATAATATTGATTCCACATCTTCTCCAACATAACCTGCCTGATGTGTGTAAGAGAGCATGTTAGAGGAGCCAGAGGGAGACAGAAAATTGTATATATCTGTGAAAATTAGCCAAGGTGCCCAGTGCAGCAAAGAAGGAACAGAATAATCTAATCACATAATAAGATATGCACACACACATAGAATTACAAAAAACATTGTTCAACTAACTTGCCTGAGTCAATGTTGTAGCATCAGCGATGGCAAATGGAACATTTACAATACGGGCCAGTGTTTTTGCCAGCAATGTTTTGCCTGTCGTGAGGAAGTCCAAATTCAATATGAGCATCATCATATCTTGAAAGCAAGATTATGACTAAAATAATAATTAAAAAAAAACACTCTCCTCATGTTCCCGAAGAGTCTATTGCAATTATACCT
This sequence comes from Acacia confusa, assembly GCA_037074495.1. Lineage (NCBI taxonomy): Eukaryota > Viridiplantae > Streptophyta > Magnoliopsida > Fabales > Fabaceae > Acacia > Acacia confusa. The sequence continues at coordinate 3,521,021 of CM073504.1, read as the reverse complement.
GACCCCGTAGGACCTATCAGCAATATGTTGTTTTTTTCTGGTTCAACGTAGTCATCTTCGTCCTCATCTTCAGCTTTAGCTGATTCTTGATCAGAAGTTTTCTTCAAGGAAGCAAGGCGCAACCTATTGTAGTGGTTGTAAACTGCCACTGAAAGCACCTTTGAGGACAAATCAGGCATCAGTAAGAGGCAAGGAAAGAATGCACAATATAGTCCCACAGAGCAAGACTCATGTAAGAAATGAACCTTAAAAACACAAGATTGAAATGGACCAAACGCATAACGAATTCATCCGCTATATGAACGAGAGAGTTATACTCTTAGTTTCATGACCCATTATAACCTAATAAGCAGAGCTCACCTCTCAACTCATAGTAGTGCGTCTATCTAATTAAAATATAGATTGAACAAGAAGATACGCACATTTCAAAACAAAACAGCTTTGCAGGTGCAGCTCTATCTATAGATAATTATCTGGATACCTGATTAAACCCCACGAGAACAAGGTCATCTAGTCGCCTTCTTTTATACAAGTACTACTAAAGTGTTCATTCTAGAAAATCATATTTCCATGTTCATTTTGAAGTCGTTTCAAAGTTGGGTGTCCTCAAGTATTATACTGCTATCATCATGATATCGTAATTTATATCATTTACACCACATTTACACGACGGGAGGATGGAATTCGACAAATTCTAGGCATTGGTGTCCTATTTTTCTACGATCACTAAATCAAAATCCGAACCTTTTTGGCTTTTTCTTGCCCAACAACAAACTCGTTCAGTACTTTAAAAATCTCCTTCGGTGTTGGCCAGTCCTTCACTAAACTTGACTTGCCATTGTTATCATCGCTACTTTCTGCACAAAACCCACCACCTCCACCACCACCATTCCCATAAGACAGTGTAGGCCCCTCACTCTTGTTCAATTGTGGAGCCTCAAAATCTTTCTCTCTACTTCCATCACCATCCTTAGACCCCTTAACCCTACAAATCTCGATGAAACTCCCCTGTAATGGAGCCAGCTTGAAAGGCCTAAAATAAAATGCCGTTCTGCAACCCGGACAGAGATTCAGTGCCTGGTATACTCCGGGTTCTCGACCCGAAATCGAAAGGGGTCGGTTCGAGAAAATGACAGACATACGTGCGGAACATCGAGGGCAGTTCACATCGGCCTTGACGTGATCGTACCGATCACCTGAGGTGGTGCCGTCCCATTTGAAACGTCTCTGGACCAAAATTGAGGATGTGATCGTGGTTCGGGATTCAGAAGGGTTAAGAAATTTGGGGAAAGAGTGATGATGGAAGAAAGAGGAAGAGGATGCGATGAACCGGGTCGTAATTTGGTAGACGGTGCTTCTTGTGGAGGTGGTTTTCTTGCAAATTCTGCTCAGAACTGAGAACATGCTTTCGTTCTTTTCTCTCTTTGTCGCTTTTCTTGAGAGGTCGTTGAAGTTGAACGTGGTTTTGGGTTTTGGTTTGATTCGCGGCTTGAGGCTACACTAGTGGGGGCACAGTGAGAAGCTGCCGGGCGGGGGACAGCTTATTGAGGAAGAGAGTCTCTCCTTGGAAGACACGTGTCGCCACAAATATTTAAGAAGTGATTCTTGTGATTGGTTCGAAAATATTTCAAAGAAATAAAAATGAATGCTTATCCATAACATTCAGACACAGAGGATCCCCCGTGTCGTGTGTGTGTGTGCTGTGCACGGCTACGTGCTGTTAGTAAAAAAAAAGTGTATTTAATTACTGCCTATTATATTTGATATAATTATTAATTTATAGTTTAGATTTAATTATAAAGTTGTTCTTATAATGAAGATATAAGGAAGTACTCAAAATTTTCAATGATAAATGAACAACATAAGCTTTTCATCATTTTTCTCCCTGATAACTTGTATTACATAATTTTAAATTGTTATTAAAGTTTTGAGTGAGGCCTCCCATACACTCAGTAAATCAAAATGTTACATTTATCATTAAAATAAATTTTTTAATTAATTCTTACATTTAAGATGGTAGGAAGTAGATGAATGCTATGCATTAACCAAGTAAGCAACATTTTTTTAATTAAAAATAAAAAATAATTCATCTTATACATAACTTCCTTCTTTTTGTGATTTTTCTATTTCTCGATAGTCTCTAATAGGACGATAGGGATGAAAATATATTAGACGTCTATCAGGCGGCCTACAGCCTGACTTGTTTAGGGCCTGATTAGGCATAACCTGTTTGTCAAAAAGGTTAGGTCAAGGCCTATTTAAAAGTCTAAATATGTAAATAGGTCAGGTCTATTTTGTTAAGGCCTAGCCTGTTTATATATTAAATAAATATAATTAAATTTATATCATATAAATAACATAATATTTTTTATTTTTCATTCTTATATTATAATTTCAAATTATATTTATATAGATTTTGATAGATTCAAAGTGTATAAAGCCTATCTATGGCCTCCAAGGCCTACAATATGAGGTCTTTTTAAAGGCTTACTTATAAAAAGGCTTTAGGTTCAACCAGGCTTTATGAAGGCTCAGGCCTAAGCCTAAAAAAAGCCTGAATTTAGGCTCAGGGTCAGACTCAAGCCTTCTGCCCTTATTACAGACTTAAGCCTATTTAGCCAAAGTCTGATCTGGCTTGATCTATTTCCATGTCTATAAGACGATATACCTTATCAAAGAAGACACATTTCGAAACTCTTTAAGTTTAATGTACCTGGTAATTTAATAATGCTACTTCTAGTTCTTAATTTAAAAAAGAAAAACAACTTTAATAAAAAAAAATTTGAACTATAAATTTAAAAGATTGGAGAAAGTATGTGTTGGAAATTATGCCTAGGGGTTAATCATTATATAACTAAATTAATTAAGATATCGTATCTTATATTTGATTTATGAAGATAAATAAAAGATTTAATTTTCGGATAAATATATAATATCTCAGATTTAATTAAATTGAGATATAATATCTTAAATTTAATTAAATAAAATGATATCATATTTCAGATTTAATTTATAAAGATAAATTAGCTCTGTAGGCTTTTAATTTTAGATTAAATAAATAGATTAGATTAGATCTATTGGACATACTTAATTAATGCTATTTAAATCTAAAATTTGAATTCAATATTAATTGAGATTAATCTTGAATATTTTAATACGGCCCAATTAGGGTTTTAGAAACTCTATAAAAAAATATTGATCTAGTCGTATTAAAAGAAGAGAATAACCGCAAAAGAAAACCCTAGAGAAATAAAAGGCGTAAGACGCAAAAGTAAGAAGACGCTAGCACGCTAACGTTCGTGTTGAAAAGTTGTTCGCTGTGGAACCAGTAGAGGAAGGCGATTCAAAGAGTCGACTTTTACTGATCGAGAAGGTAGCCTACTAGTTCAAATAGTACGAGACGCACACTAGTTCGGCATAGGTATGATTTGGATTCTTTAAACCTTGATTTAAACGCAGTTGAGCGATCCTCTTCGGGATTCGTAAAGTTTTTTTAATTCCGCTGTGTGTATGGATCCCAACCGTATGTAATATAGTTGCTTACTTACTATTATTCCATAGATAAATTTTAACAAAATACACCATTTATGAAGTAATGATAGTTTGGGGTTAAGGGGTAAATTTGTTCTGTAAGTCTATATGTCTTCTACTTCATTTTTTTTTAACTAGATTTAAAACTTGACAACAAATTTGTAAATTAACAAAAATAATATAGATGACATGTAAATTATCAGTTCAACAAATTTGGTCAAGTAACGATCGAAATTAATTGAAATAACATCCCACGCAAAATGGCTTTTATTTTGAAACTTCTAGAGTAAAATTAACTTTCTTATGAGCATGTTTGAGATGTCTTTTGAACCTCTCAAACGTGCTTGGCCAATTGGGCTTTTAGAATTGGCTTTTGCATGTATTTGGAATAACTTTAAACCAATTGGGCTTTTAAGGGAAAAGTAAGTTTTTCCCATAAGCCACAATTTGTTGCTTATCATGGTTGAGGTTTTTAATAGGGGTGGGAATAGGCCAGATCCCTATCAGGCAGCCTACAGTCTGGCCTGTTTGTCAAAAAGGTCAGGCTAAGGTCTATTTAAAAACCTACATAAATAAATAGGTCAAGCCTATTTTGTTCAGGCCTGGCCTGTTTATATATTAAATAAATATAATTAAATGTTTATCATATAAATAACATAATATTTATTATTTTTCATTCTTATATTCTGATTTCAAATTATATTTATATAAATTTTGATAGATTTAAAGTGTATAAAGTCTATTTATGATATCCAAAGCCTACAATATGAGGCTTTTTTAAAGGCCTACATTGTAAATAGACATTTAAAAAGGCTTCAGGCTTAATCAGGCTTTATGAAAGCTCAAGCATAAATCTAAAAAAAATCCTGAATTCAGGCTCAGACTTTCTGCCTCCATTACAGGCTCAGGCCTATTTAACCAAAGTCTGGTTTGACTTGGCCTATTTCCATGTCTAGTTTTTAGCTTTTACTCAAGAGAGATATGGAAAAGAGGGCCAAGTGATATTTGGGAGAGAGAGAAAGAGAGGAAAGAGGAAGGGTAGATGAGAAAGAGACGGAAAGAGGAAAAAGGGAAGAATGGTGTGAGAGAGAGGATAAATAAAAGGAAAATATTTATCTATATAATTAATTTACACTCCCTCTTACCATAAATATAAAACAGAGTTAACTTTTCAAAGATATTAAGAAACCTAATTAAATTATTTTAAAATATTTTATTTATAATTTTTTTTCCAAGTTTGGGTTGAAGATTATAGTATGTTATCATTAACCCAAATGAATTATATGCGTGACACAATTATTTACCAAATTATGCTAAAATACATAATTTGAAAAATTATGGTACGCCATCTTCAACCCAAATGAATTATATATTGTCCAATTAGCTACGTAATATTATTTGATCACATTATGTATTTTAGCATTGCCAAATTTTTCAAGTTAGCATTTTTTTAATTTTCTGTAATTTATTTTTTCTTATAATTATCTCAAAAGTCACTTATACTATTGTTATTCTAAACAAATTTTAGTTTCAGAAAAGCTATTCTTACCACCATCAATCCAAACCTAAATCATATTACGTAATTTGACTTTTACCAAATTTTAAGTTTTTATAAATGAGATTACAAATAAGTCACGTTTCCAACCATTATTCTAAACACACATATTGAAGACTTCTAAAACAAAATTCACCTAGTTTATTTTTAAAATTTTGTTTGAGTCACCACTCATGCATATCTAGTACCTGATCTTTTCGAGGATAAGGCCTTACCTTTTGATGGCTTGTACACCACGGAGTTTTGAATACAATTACAAGGTCGTCGAGATCAATTTTGTTTAAGTCTTTCCTTTGCATGTTCTTATTCTCAACGTTGGAGTCCCTAAAATGATAAGGAATATAAATCAAGCTACTGGCTCATACAATAGAACTAGGTTCCGTGTCACATATTTTGGAAAGAAATTGTCTTTTCTTTATCTTCATTTTCAGATAAAGAAAAGACAATTTCCTCTTAGTTTATCTTTTACAAAAACAATTAACAAGAGTTAAGGCCAATCATTACACAATCTTAGGCTATATTTATTGAAAACAGCGTTCACATATGGACAATTATATATTGTTTTATCAAAGGCTAACAATATTACAAGATTAAAGATTTTTATACAAGACAAGACTAATCATAGAAAGAGTACAATTACCAATGTGATTTAAACAGAGATCTTTAGAAATATTTAGCTACCTATGTGATCTATTGTCAATTCTTGTTATTTTATGCAGTATGAGGGCTAGAATTTTGACGTTTTTTTTCTTCATGTTTTTGAAATGACGCAGGAGTTATTAGACATATATGAATATAATTACTAGGTTGTGGCCCATGTAGCGGTTTTATGTAGTAATACAACTTATACTTTGTATTGGAAGCTTTCAAATATAATTACTTACTTTGTGTTTCTCTTTGATTTATTCAATTCCTTAGATATTTGGATTTGCTATAATATGATCAAAGTTGATGCTCAGAGTCCGTTATTTGGAATTTGCTTGAAAGCCATCTTCCTCAGAGTCCTCGCACCCAGAAAAAGACCCAACATGCCTTTGATGGAAACGATGCCATAGCATTTTCCCTGGCTTCTATAAGTTCAATTCCGTGTACCCCAGTTCTTAAATTGTAATCGGAATTGATCTCATTTGTTTGGTTTGGTTCCCTCTTTTTTTTTTTGTTGGGGGTTTGATTTCTCTTGTCATGGCTCCCATTAGTCTGAAGCAATCATCGAACCCCTCTTCCGCTGCTCAAACTATTGCGTCGTCTCAGGATGCTCGCGCTCTGGTGCGTGAAACGCTGCGCATGAGTGCCGACTTGGCTTCGCCATCGCCGGCTGATGCAATTCCTCATCTTGCCGAAACTACGTCGGATATTTCTTCTTCATCCCCATTATCTTCGGCGGCTGTATTGGTTGGATCGGAGTGTCGGAGGAGAGTAGGGGGTGATGGCGTTTTCGGTACCCAGGAACTTATGAATCCGAGCTTGAGATTGATTTGCTGCGAGGAAATTGATGGTCGTAGATGGAACTATGTTGCGGAAAATGATGGCTCTGGAGGTTTTGTTAAGAATTCATTCCGTGCACTCAGTTTGCAGACTCCTCAAGCTCCTCTTGATGTAAGTTTCGTGGCCCTTAATACTTTTGTGAATTTTATACCATACTTTGTGCCTGGTTGGAATTTTTTTTTTTTTTAAAAAAATTGTTTTCTTTTATTTGACTTTTGTGTCAATTTTGAAGCTTTCTTCTTCCTTACTTGCTAGTTGTAACACAAGAAGTAGATGCAGGGGCCTTAATTTTACATCTTTGAGATAGTTTGGTTGTGTAATATCTCCCCTGCTTCTTACATTATAATTGTCCTGTTCTAATATATTTACTCCAAACATATTAATAACAAAATATTAGAAATTGATATTCAATCTGTCGTATGGTGGGACTGAGGTGCTTGATTGAATCCGGTTTCTTAAGTTGAGAATTGACTGTTTCCTTCTTGTACTTGCGTTTGATTTTGTATGTGCTTAATATTTTGAAATTTAGAGAGCCAGCAGAGACAGGAATTTCCTTAAAGATATACATTGGGATAAGTTGTAGATTAATAAGTTATGCTAATCATTTCCCAGAACAGGGATTTCCCCCCATCATTTTTCTTGATATCATATCGTGATTTAGTAAGATTTAGCTGGCTTATTTTATATACCATGATCCGTACCCTGATCCTTGGATTATGAAGTTATTTACTATTTCTCCCTTGTTAATTTTAATGCTACTGCAATAGAATAGGTCTAGTTGGCTTTATAACTGTTCAAGAAGGGCTATTATTTGTTTTGATTAATGAATGATTGCGACGTATATCTTTCAACCCTCTCCCTTTTAAGGATTCTTATGGAATGAACGTGAGGCCCTTTACAAATCAGCCTTTGCTTTCATTTACCTATAATACCCGTATCAAGAATGAACTAACCATTTGCTTTGTAGTTGTTATTTGTTAATCATACAAATATTTGACAACATTGATAAAGTTGATGATTTTTTTATATCACTTTGGTTTTTTTGGCTTAAATGAAAGAAAAAGGCACGATTCAGAAGAAAGGAGAGAGAAACAGAGAGAACATGAATATGCACTATCATTCCATATTGTCGGAGTCTGATTACAATGGGTATTAGACCCTTAGTTATAGGCTAGAATGACTTAATGATCAAGCTAACCGTAAAATTAACTATCTAACTTCTAACAGACTTAACTAACTAATGATATTTATATTTTCATATCTAACTTATTCAAGTATCATGTGTTGACATCAAATTAGAAGGTAGATAAGTTTAATTAATTTTGTCTATGTTGTTCTATGTATGCAGGAGATAATGTCATTTATAAGATCCTATGTTGTTCCGGAAGGTTTCCCTGATAGTGTTAGCCCTTCATATGTCCCATACATGAAATGGCGGGCTCTAAAGGTAGTTGCTTTACTTTTACTTATACTCTGTTCTCTAAAATTAAAACACATTATAAGATTTTAAGTGTTAACTCATTTGGAGGCAGTGCAATGCGCTTCCATGTTGTCATTCTTAAGTTTTTGCTGTATTTATTTCAAAGTGGTTTATGACATATGGATGAATTTTTTTGAATCCTTTATGAATTTCTTTTTCTTTATAGCACTTCTTTGGGGGAGCAATGGGTGTTTTCACAACTCAAACACTTCTTAGCTCAGTTGGAGTCTCCAGAAACAAAGCTACTCCCGGAGCTGTTGCTATAAACTGGATTCTCAAGGTGAGATTTATGTGATATACTACCTCCGGTCTTAGTTACAAAACAAATTGCACTACAAACTTTATCCTATATTTAAGACCGGAGGGAGTATTACAATTGAGAAATGCCATGTTTTAATTACAAACTTTCATGAGAAAATTTTTATGATGAAATTAAGGTCCAATCTTGTTCCTGGAATGTAATCTATGTTTTTGGCTCATCCGAATGCTACTTTCCTGGGATGTGTAGTTTTTTATTCTGTCCACTAAGTGTCGGCAAGTGATGTATGTTATCTATGGAGTAAATTAGGAAAGTGGATGGGCAGTTCCTTTTACGGGTAAGTCTATTTTCGTTATGATTGATCCATGTCCTTCCATAGTGAGAGAGGTGATGAAAACAGAAGATGTCTTTAACAATGAAGAAGATGAGCTCTTCACCACCAGGACCTTCAGCACAACTCTGAGGGAGATGAAAGAGAAGAGCAACAGATAGTGAAAAGGATTGAATCAATTTTGACTATTTGATCTCTCATGCTTGGTCTGACTAGGATTGTTTTGAAGCCACAATGTGTCTGTTTTTTCACCTAGCCTTGAATGCCAATCGTTGTGTGCATTTATTGTTTGCAAATTATCTCCTCTTCATCCATTATGTTTGAGACGAACTCTTTTGTTCAACATTTGTTTCTTATCATTCAAGTGAAGTAGCATGTGTTAATTGCACTTGTAGGATGGTGCTGGTCGTGTTGGAAAGATGCTTTATGCTCGGCAGGGAAAAAAATTTGATTATGATCTCAAACAAGTAATAAATTACTTGCTTCTTGTCAATCTGATTATATAAATTTGAGCTATCCTTTAATCTTTCTGAAAATTAGTATTACAGATGCGATTTGCAGGTGATCTTTTGATGGAGTTGGGTGCTGGAGTGGAGTTGATAACTGCAGCAGTGCCGCATTTATTTCTTCCCTTGGCATGTGCTGCTAATGTAGCAAAGGTTTTATTGCTTTCTTAAGACAAGTGATTTATTCTCATCATTTTTGCTGGCTCTTATCTTTAATTTTTGGCAATTTTTTATCTGTTTATTTTTGCTATTAGAATGTTTCTGCTGTGACATCAACATCAACTAGGACGCCCATTTATAAAGCATTTGCTAAAGGGGAGAACATTGGGGACGTCACTGCTAAAGGAGAATGTGTTGGCAATATTGCTGATCTGGTATGCTTAAGAACTTATCTGCTAATTGCTATTGGGGCAAAACAATAGATACAGTTTTGTGGCATAATGTTAGAAGCATGGCACATTCTGCATGTGCTTCCATGCATGCCAAAGACTATTACTTGACGCTGATGGACTAGTAAATCTATCAGTAATGTATGAAAAGAATCAATCATAGACATTAATATAATTAGATCTGCTCTTCATAAACAAGCTTGGGATTTTCAATCCTTGGTAAGATGGGTTAATCTTGGTGGAAAGAAGAGTTTGTTCTCTTTCAGTCTTTGTGTGTGCACTGGCTTTGAATTGTGCCCAGTCAAAAAGATTGAAAACATTGTTGCAGAGCAAGTTTGTTTTATCAGAATAATTAGTTGTTTCTGAAATCTGTTTGCAATCTTGGATATAGCAAATAACTGAAATCTCTTGATATATATTAAGGTTTTGCTAATTCGCCATGAGTCATGCTTTCACTTAGAATGTTTATTAACTTTTGGAATCTTCTTTGCATACAACCAGTGAATTAACATGGCAAATTCTGGGTTACATGCTTGCTTAATTGTGTGCGAACATGTTAGATATATTATTATGCTTTGAGATCAGACTTGTGAGGTAGGTTATTATTTGCTGGCATTGTAGAATAATATATAATCAATGAGGAAGGCTTGAAGTTTGGCTGCGTTTTTTGCCTAATTAACATAAGATGGCAGGGCATTAAGTTTTAGTTTGCTGAAATTGTTTTCTTGGGTGGTATTTTAGTTTATACTTTTGGAATTTTCTGCTTCAATCGATGAAATCAAATGGTCTGATCCCCCCCATCCCCCCCCCCCCCCGCGGGAAAAAAAAAACCTTTACAGTTAGGAACTGGTCTGAGCATTTTAATATCCAAAAAAAATCCATCACTGGTGACTACGTTTTCCCTCCTTTCTTGTGGATATCTCCTCAGCTCTTATAGAGAGGTTTGTTCTATTCCCTCTAAAAGTTCTGCTTTCTTTTCTTATCCAGCGGTCTGTTCTCAAACACTCGAACACATTTACAGGTAAAATCTGTTGTTTTGCATACACTGAACCGGGCAAGATTTAGTGTGGCAGCAGAGTCCTTCATCAAGACAGGTATGATGAGATTGATGTATATGTTTAAATGCGCTAGCATCTCAAGCCTCACCTATACACCCAACCACCCCCCCCCCCCAAAAAAAAAAAAAGAAAAGAAAAAACTGAAAGAAAGAAATGGTGTCGAAAAAAGTGTGAATCCATTTGACGTTTTTTAAGTTGTTGCACACTTTCCATAAGTGTTGCCTTTTACTTTATACGATAGAATAATTTTTTTGTATATAGGTACTAGTGGTTTGGTTTAACATATGATTCCATTGTTTGAATTCCTTGTATTTTAATTAATTTAACTTGTTTCAGGGCGAGTACCCACTGTACAGGATGGTAATATGAATGAGAACATATTCAGGTTCCCGTGGGAAGATAGGCCAGTAGTCCTTGGTATATGAATGGACTGAAATGTCCTTACTTAATGTAGACTTCTTGCCTGAAATATTAAAACTGGATTGTTTATTTAATTTTTTTCATTCAGGATCAAGATTGAAAGATGCATTCCAAGACCCTGGTGCATATGTTGCCATACAGCCTCTGTTTGAGGTATTTGCTTTTTTGAGTTGTTTCAAGTTTTGAGCTCTCCAGCACTGATTGATTTGTAAATCTCTTGCATTCTTATATGTTTTCTGGTTGATAACAGAGAGAGAAGTATATTGTGACATATAACCCCTCAAAGTATAAGGTGTATGCTCTGCTCAAAGATGAGGCGAAGTCAGATGACATTTTAAAAGCAGCTTTTCATGTGAGATATACAACTGTCTCGGGAATTTGTCAGGCTACCAATACTCTCAATAGTACTTATGAAGTAAATCACCTTAATTTTTTGCAGGCTCATCTGCTCTTGCATTTCATGAATTCAGTGAATGGAAATAAGGTTTCTTCCAGTAAGCAAAGGGATGATCTCAAGTCAAATGTGGTGCACTCAGTGGCTGACCTTGAGGCTTATATTGCTGATTCATGCAAGATGGTGGCAAATTCATATGGGCTTTTCAAAAGGAAAGCAAAGGAGCAGGTAAGTTAATTCACTTTATTAATCCATTTCTTGGTTCTTCATCAGGCTCTTGTAGAAGCATAAGAGTTTGACTGTCCAAAGTGTTGTTTTTGAAATGTATTGCCTCTAGTCCTTGGTATTAGATATCCTTCATGGTGTTAGATTTCTTTTGTAGTGTAACACTGCAAACGAGATCTTATATGAATAACCGGAGGTAGTATTAATGGTTTTGAATTGGTGGATCAGATGACCTTGTATTTACCTACTGTGCTTAGTAAGATACTATTTTTCCCTTTATTTGGTTTTGGAGAGGAGTCAGGGAGGGTGAGGGGAGTGGCAACAATAGAAATTCTGGTTGGCTTGTTGCATGATACACTTGCATGGCCAGAGTTGTAACTTTGGCTAGTCCCGCCCTCAATTTTTTTTCCAGAATAAAAGAAGTCACACAGTTGACCCAAGAAAATCCTATTCATAAAAATTAAAATGAATCTGATCTGACTAAAATTGATTAATCAATCGGGTGAGATTCTTAGCATTCAGTTACTGGATATTTGTATTAGACAGACATCCAATCCAAATGAAACCAACAAGAAGCCTCATCTCATTAGGTGGAGTTAGTTACATCATTACATGACGCCATTGTGTTCCTTGTGTACTTTGTTTAAGAAACATTTAAGGATGGACTCCTAAAATTTTATAGTATTTGGATTAGGCAGGATTGAGTGGATGAAACCTTCAGCTTTCCAATTAGATTGATCCAGTCAGTCTAAGTAATCAGACCAAACTAAGCAAATCTGTCCGTGATTGGCATGGGGTTCTTTAATGTGTATTCTGTTACTGAAGATAATAATTATCCCTGCAAACTATATGTAATCCATTTACTTGCAGGGATGGACTATGTCAGATTCACTTCTTAATCCGGGTCGAGCTAGGCTTGTATCAACTTTATGATAGAGATTATATACCCGATATCACCTGGATGATGATGGACTTTAAGTCTAAAAGTTCTAACTGCTCTGGATGTGGACTGAATCATACTAAAGAGTAAGGTTGGACTGAAAAGGAATGGAGAATAATAGGTGAAAGAAATATTTGATGTAGATCTACATCAAAATTTCCCTTCCCTTTCCCTCTATTTTCCTCAACTAAAATATATCATATGGCCTAAAGGCCTTGTATCCTGCCAAGCTCAAGAGAACCCACCATGTGAAATCCATATATGGGTGAAATTTTCCTCTGGACTTGTGAGTGGCAGCCTATTACAGGATTATCTGAAGGATGAGTTGTTAGCATGAATGTGGATATAGTATTCCCACTTTAGATATTAATCTTTTTCAATATTTTGCCTCTTACCCTTCTTCTGTTCTATTCTTTTCTGGTCCCCCACTCCCCTGTTTTTTTGCAGTCAGGATTTCTCTCAGACAAGTTGTCTTCCAATTTTGTATTTTAAAAAAAAAAAAAAAATTCAGTGAGATTGATAATATTGATATTACATGTTGAAACCTTGAGGATCAATGCAACATCCCCATTCTGCATTCATGTGGTTTGTAAGCTTTCTTTTTGATCTCTTTAGGGGTGGGAAGGACTCAGAACTCATGTTTATGTTACAATTGTTTTGGTTTTGGCATTTTACAGGTTTTTTGAATACCATGGTAAATTAAATATGGTTGGTGGAAAATTTGAACTACAAGATTTTCATTATTATAATTGTGATGTTGCGAGAAAGGGATGGTGGAGAAAGATGATGTTTTTGTTTGTGGCAAAAAATAGAACCAAAAGTGAACAGCTGTATATGGAAAAGGGCATTAATTTGGCACTTGGGGACAACTTTGCCTTGGAATATGTCATTTCACTGTCACCAATGGCTCCTCATTAAATATTTCCCCACAAAGCATATTTAATGTGTCTCTGAATTTCTAGCTTCCCCTATTTATTGTCACTCCTGCTCTTGGATCTCCAGCTAAACTGTTCCCTGTCAATTAACGTGAATGAATTCAATTTTATTTATTTGTTTGTTTGTTTATGGTTTCTCTTTAACCAGATAGAATTGAGAATAAAATGTACAAATTAATTTACTCACGCTGTTATAGCATGAGAAAAGTAAAGCATGTTACTTTGTTTTTTTAATCTGTGGTAATTTATGTTTTTAGCAATTTTTTAAATGAGGGACAACCCTTTTTTTTTTAATCTGAATTGAAAGGAAAATATGAGGGATAGTGTGTAAAAGTTGAGGTCCCCTCTCTTACAAAGTAGGGGTAGCTCAAACCACCATTGACTGTAATTATTTATGCCATGTTCACTGGTGTCTGTGGGGAAGGTGGATTCTTTTTCTTTTTCTTTCTTCCTGGAATTTTCTTGGGATTTTTTTATTTCAAAAATACAAAAAGGGGCTTCCAATTATGAGTAGTTCTTTTCATCACCATTATTGTCTGTATAAGTTTGTGGTATAAACTGTTTTTCATATCTGATTTACGATGTGCAAGATAAGTATGTGAGACGAGCTTTGTTTCGACTTGTGTGAACGTGTTTCTCCAACGCTAGCTCAAACCGGTGCTTAATCGATGCATCTTTGAACTGTTGGTTTCTCTAAACAAAGATTCCTTCCATTAACAACATCTATATATAGATAGCTCTACAGGTTCAAAGAAGTTAGGGTATAATTTCAGTAAAATTTATAAGAAGCCTGCTTAATTTCTGTATATTGTGAAAAATAAAAGGGTGTCTATATAATTTTAATAAAATTTAAAGAATATGTACAATTTGTTTATTTTTGAAATACAATTTAATGTTCGAATATAGAAGGGGAAAAAAGTACTATATGATTGTACACAAGAGAGGCTACTAACTTGTCTTCACAAAGGTCAATTACCATTATATTTCAGCTGGCAAAAATAAATAAAATAAAATAAAATAAAAATTACCGTTATATTTTATAGAAATTTATTAGTTGTTCATTCTAAGATTTGGATTTGTGGGTGGAATTTTTGTTGAACATGTTTCTTCAAGACAAGTCTTCCTAATTTGTCCAGCTGTGTTGTCTTCTCTGGACCCTGTTACAGACAGAACATTCTACTCCTTCCTAGCACGATATGTACATGCATATCCCAAGGCATTAAGTTCTGGACATTCAAAGTTTATTAATACGAGTATTTTTTATTTATTATTTTCACATGTATGTGTATCATAAGACCAGTGGCCCTCGTGACTATCCCATTATTTATTTGTAATGTTTTTATTATAAAAATAAAACATGTACTATTTATTATTTAACGTTAATTTTTTTATAATTATATTTATTTAATAATTCAAAAACAAAATTAATAATCAAATTATTTCAAATAAATTTCTCATTTTGGAAAAAAATGACTGAAAAAGAATTTTGAAATTATAAAATCCTAAATGAGGTGTTTTTCATAAAATGAGTTGTGAATTATTTATGAAATCTTGTCATTACTTAATCAATTTTTTTTTTTTAACAAATCTAATTTAAGATTTTACAATTTCAAGGTTCTTTTATGTCATTTATTTATTTATTTTTTACTCACTTTATCGAAATGCCAAACAACTACTAATTTTAAAAGATGAAAAGCATGAATGCATTTCCTTGTTTTTTAACCTACTTGCCTTTAACCCGAAGGATTTATCGAGTCAAACTAATCTTTAGATTGAATCGCGCAGAATCAATAAGGTGAAAAATATCTACCATCAAGTATTTGGGTCATGTTTCTTTTATCATCATTTTCTCATTTTCCCTCATAATTTCTAAATCATATCCGTATAATCAATTTTAAAGGGTACAATACTTTTCACTCTCATTCTCAATCAACGGCCCAAATGAGCTTATAAAGGATAATGCGAAGTAAAGATAATGAGACGATCTCATTCCCAAATATTTAACATTCTTAGAGCTCGAACTCAAGGTTTCTAATTAAGCTAGTACAGATCCAAATGCTCTTTTTCTCTCAAGTATTTCGCCAAGTTTAAAATTTAAAGATGAAGAAGAAGGATTCAAATTTGTAGTTACAATAAAGCAAGACAAAAGTTCTTGTCCCACTAATAGAATCCAAAGTTTTTTTTTAAGACAAGGACAAAATCCAAACCATGACGTGCTTAACATTTTCTGAATTTGGCATTATCTTGTCCTCTTCAATATTTTCACGTCTCAACCGTGAATTTATTGAAATGGTTCATGCTCTACATTTACTTCTTTCACTTGTAGCAACGATAATCTAATATTTGTTCGTTCTTAGAAATCTTATTTAATGCAGTTTCCTATTGCAGCAGAGATCTCCATAGCCACACAGAACTTACTTGTGTATGTGTGAATTCTCTTTGATCCTATTATTCTCAAATTGTTTCAGATCCTGCGTTGCATTCTAGGTGTTCGATAAAATGCTCCAACAGTAAAAAAAGAAGGTAAATTCCATCCATCTACTGCAACTTTCCTGAACTAAAAGCCACAGAACAGTATGAATTATTTTGCTTGAAGAAAGCTCATGCAGGAAAATTTCTTAGAGAGTCATGAAATGAAGAGAAAATAAGTCAATAGATAAGCACTTTTGAAACACAAATTTTGATGAATTCAAAGACCTTATCATAGGGCTAGTTGATGCAGTCATTCATACATTAAGTGTAACTAAATCTTTATCCTTAAAGAAACCCCAAAGGTCAAGAAATTATCAAGAAAGCCTAGCTAACAGTTTTAGCTAGCTAGTAATAATAGGTAGATAAAATTTATATAATAATATAAAAACTTTAACAAGTCATACATGAATCAATCATAAACAATACAACTCATTTTTCAAGACTCCATGTAATACAAGGATCAACCATACTAATTAATTAATATAAAAAGGACGATTCAATACACAAAAGTACACAAGACATTCATGAGATGAGGTCTTGAGAGAAATGAATGTAAGCAATCTTACCCCACAAGGAAATAGTCTATTTTCAGAATTTAAACTCATAATATCTAGGTCATAACAACCTTACTGTTTATATTCACCCTCAATAATTAAAATATAACTTAAGCTAAATAATGAGATCATAACAACATTATGTGATGTGCTTCTAATCAACTTTTAAGGGCTTTAACTAACTAAAGCAGCTGTTGTTGGTGGTGGGGGTGGCGGAGGAGGATTATTAATTTTTTTGGCTAGATTGTGTTTGTTGTTGTGCATCCAAACCTTGAGAACTCTTCTTCTGATTCCAATCTCTTGACAGAACTGTTGCACAACAGATTCTTCCTGCTTCTGAATCTTCCACCCAACTCTATCAGCAAAATCCAGCATCTTCTCCTTCTGCTCCTGAGTGAACTTTGTCCTGAACCTCTTCTTCACCATCTGTGATGATGATGCTGGCCTACCACTACTCACCACCATTCCGCCACCGCCGCCGACATCTTCTTGTTCATCTGATTCCGAAGGAACTAGTGGCCCTGATGTGGGCCCTACTACATTGTAGGGCAGGATCATCTGGTGTGGTGGAGGTGGTACAGTTCTTGATGGCAGAATGTTGCCTGTAGGGTACCCCACAAGTGCTTGTTCTTGGGCTGTTGCCAGGACACTCTTCTGATGAAGATCTCCGAGGTATAATTTCCTCCCAAATTTGTAATAAGAAGAAGGAGGAGGAGGGTCATCACCTTGTACTTCTTTTCTGTGGAAATTTCTGTGACAGTGGCAAGCTGAGCAGGTTAAGGCCTCAATGGTGCCTTCTTCTCCACTAGGCATGAACTCACCACAGCCATCAAGGACATTACCTCCCAAGGAAGCTGCATGATTCTTAAGGCACTCTCTGTACCTTATTACTACCTCTTTCTTCTTCTTCATGTAGGGTACATGGTCCTGATGATGATCTTGAAGGGCTTGTTTTTGTGTAATGGAGGAGCCATTAGAAGGGTCTTGGCCATGGTGGAGATGATGATGATGGGCCAGGTTCCCATGTCCCTCATGCCCATGGCCATTACCAT
Source organism: Acacia confusa (assembly GCA_037074495.1). Taxonomy (NCBI): domain Eukaryota; kingdom Viridiplantae; phylum Streptophyta; class Magnoliopsida; order Fabales; family Fabaceae; genus Acacia; species Acacia confusa. The sequence continues at coordinate 3,503,435 of CM073504.1, read as the reverse complement.
GTTCCCCACCATATGTAGTACTCTTTATTGGGATTGGCATTTCTGTTTCTCCACTAGAAAGTTCCATTCTTAGCTTTTATCTCTGTGGCTTTATTGTTTTTCTTCTCGTTGGGTCTTGTCAATTTTTCAAGCCGGGGGACCTAGAAAAGAAATCACAAGACATATAAGTTGAGAAATATAGAATTGAAGAGGGAATTCCAGGACATTGTCTTCTCAATTTGCCATATCCTTTAGCACCAACAACACCAGAAAAGAAAAAAGTAGTTTTGACTGGCCAAGGAAAAGAAACAAGTAAATTACATAACAAATCCTAGGACTATATAATTTCTTGCTTGCAGTGAAGACAGTTATATTGAACTAGACTTATCTCACAAGCTAGCTAGATGAACGTAATTGTAGAAAGAGAAAGTAAGAAGAAGATAAACCGGGAAGTTAAACCAACGAGTTAGGAAAGAGAAAAAAAAAAAACACTGCTTAAGACTCTTTAATCCAGCCTCTGGGCATTTTCTCTTCTACACATTTCTTCTGATAAATTTCAACTAGAGACAAAGCAAATGGCGCACAAACACACACACACACATATATATATACATACATATATGATGAACAGGTGTTGAAAACAACATACCCACTTGTATATGAAGTTTTGCTGGAGGAGAGAGACTGGTCTTGCTGAGCTTAAAGCATCTGCAGATGCAGAAAATTAACTTGGTTACAAAGGTATTACGACTTAGAAAGAGAGAAGAAGATGAGTTGGGAGAGAGAGTAGGAAGAAGAAGAAAAAGGGTGGAGAGAGAGAGAGAGAGAGAGAGAGAGATTTGGGAGGTGGGTTTTGCAAGAGAAGCACTAAAACAAGAGCTTATAGAGGTGTTGCGGCAAAAATAGAGGGATAAATAAATGAGAGAAGAGAAATTCACCGTGAATTTTAGCCTTGTTGGGAAGATAAAATTTTTCATAAAAATGAAATTATATATGACATCATTACAATTTTCAGATTAAATTGAAATGAAACTATACACACACACACGATATTAAAAAGCTGAGAAATGTTTTTGATAAGGTAGAAAAAGTTTTTATAGTTGCAATATAAAAAGAATAAACTTCTATAATTTTTTATGAATTTATTAAAAATGAGAGTTTTTTATTTTAAAAATATACATGGCCTTGAAGTAAATTATTCTAATCTTTTAAATTTGATTAATTAAAGTGTGGTTTGTAAAAATAAAAAAGATCACCGCCTGCTCTCGAATTTGGCCTTTTAATAAAATAAAAATTATCCCTAAGTCTCATATAAAAATATTAAATATAATAGATCCTTAATTTTTATAAGTTAAAAATTAATTAATTTAATAATTTAATGTTTGCATGTTAGAGTGTATATATATTGAAAGGCAAATGAACGCAATGGAGATTCTGGGGGTTGATTAATTATATAATATAATATTACCTCCTCTGGTTCAAATTATAGTTGACTTTTTTTTTAAGAAATTAAGATAGTTAATTAAATCACTTTAGAGTACTTTTATTTTTATTTTTTTCTTTAAACTAATTAGTTTGACTAGTAAACTAATATATAATCTAAAACTACACAACATATGAAATGATTAAATAATTTATTTAGTTTCTTTAATTTCTAAAAAAAAAGTCAACTTTACCTTATAATTAGGACCGGAGGTAGTATATAAATATGGTCACATCACATTCTCCCTTAATTATTTCTATCTGCTGTAAGTGTGTGTGTAGTTTTAGTTTTCTCATGTTGCATGAGAAAACTAAATTTTCTACAAATATATGAAATAGTGGGACTCATATATACATATAATTTATATATGTATATTAGGTCCTACCATTTTATATGTGTGTAACATGAGATAATTTTTTTCCTATAACATGAGAAACATTAATTTCATATATCTATCTATATATCATTGATATTCACCGTGAGAATATTAAAAGACCAGTAAAACGACTGTGCTTCATTGATATATATGCTTTGCTTGCAACATCAGCCATATATAGATATGGACAAAGGACCAACCTGTCAGATATCGAAATGAGGTCAAAACTAGCTTGTGCATCTATCACATTATAGCATTATTTGTTATTTCTGAATATTTTGAGTTTGATCACAAATTAAAAAATCTTAAATCATAATAAACACATTTGATGAGTCATTATTATTGTAGCTAATCAAAATATTATTCATTTGAGGGTGGCATTGAAAGAATTTAACGATCGATTGAGGGACTGAGCAATCGCAGGAAAGCAAATCAAGAGAATGATCATTTCAATGATTAAAAAGAAAACTCTATTAATAAAGTGCTATGCCAAAAAAAAAAAAACAGAATAGAAGACATTGAAGATAAGAACAAAAAAAATCACATCTTGAATGGTAAAAGAATATATATAAATAAAAGGAATAAAACTCTTCATTAATTATTACTCCCTCGTTTTCTAAATATAGAATACATTTCTAAATATAGAATACATTGGGAGTTGTTTTTCTTAATCTAAACATAAACATAAGACATATTTTTTATATTTAAAAAAAATATATTATGTATCGATCTAAAATTACAGAACACAAATGTCAATTCTTCGTTTTTCCTTAATTAAGTGTTTAATCTTTAATAAATTCTTCAAAGGTTAGGAAGGTCAAAAAAATTCTTTAAATGTTATATTTAAGGAGATACTTGATTATACACATATAGATTTTTATTAGAGCTGGAAATCAGGATTGGACTTTAAAAGGCAGGGCCCTGACTAAGAAAAACATTTGTTTTTAAAAGCCTGGCTCAAGAGCACCAGGACCATGACCTACCCTACCAGGTTTAGAAGTTACTATTTCAAAATTTAATTATTTTTCCTCGATTTTCCCCCAAAGAAATATAATTAGTAAATTACAATAATTAAAATTCTAATTTATCAAATAAATTGTGTCAACATTAATATCTAAACAATACGAATCATTCAACAAATAAACACATTTACTAATTCGCAATCAAAAGTAAACTACTGCCCACAAATTACTTATATAAAATATAAAAAGCATTCCACTAAACAATATTAGTATGATCACTATCATTGTCATCTTCTTCCTCACTATCATCAATTTCAAAGACAATTAATTGTGCTTCACTTTGAGTACTAAGCTCTACTTTGTGAGTAAGAATATCATAATTTTTTTTCCTGCATCATAAACACATTCATAATCTTTATCTGCAACAAATAATAAACCAAATCATAAAATCATAATATAATTATTATGTATTTGTACTTAAATGGATAAATAATTCTATAACAAATACAAAATATATATAAATTAGTAAATTACTATCATATGTGAACCCATGCATCCAATTACAAGTACAACTCTCAATCTATGCAGCCAATATAATCTAAAAAATAATAATTAAAAGGGCCTAATGGACCGGCCTGAGGCCCTACAAAACCGACTCTTTTAAGCCCGGCCTAACAAGTTCAACCCGATTTCTAAACTCTAATTATTATATTATATCCAAGATTTACAGTTGAAGGTTTCATTCAACAAATTATACCATTCTAAAATGTTTGATTATTTTATGTAAGTAAAGATAACAATATTTTGAAATTCTTTTTGGTTCGTAATATAAAATTTAATTGACTTTTTTCAGATGTCAAAAAAATTAAATAAATTATTTAATCAATGTCTGTGTGTGTCATCAGATTATACTCCCTTTGTCTTTATTATATGACACTAGCTAACGAGTGTATTTAGTCATTTTTATAAGACACTTGTTTATTTTCAAGAACCATTGATTGTTTTTTTCATGTATGTTTATAATTAATAGGGTAGTGGGTGAGAGTAATAATAATATAATATTATAGTTTAGTGCAATTGGTTGGGGTAATATTGAAAAATTCTTAGATTTTAGGACAACTTTATTAAATTTAACTGTTTTTATTTATTTACAAGAATTTTCAGTTGGTGCCTTATAATATGAACCAAAGGGAGTACATTAGTTTATAAGTTAGACAAATTAATTGGAGAAAAAAGATAAAATATAAATACTTTAAAATAATTTATTTAATTTCTTAAGAAATCAATTGACTCTTATATTAACAATGAGAAGTAGTATTAATTATACATGTTTACTAATTGCATAGTTTTTTTAATTAATTTATTAGCTTTTCTGGTATAATTCTGAAATTTTGATATCATATATAATAATTACTATGTAATAAAACTCTGAAAAGAACTGCCATTAGCAAAGGAGTTTATGCTATATAATGTGTTGCTTTCATATATTCGAGCTACTGCTAGTGACAAAAATGAGGTCAAAAAGGATCTCTGTAGTATAATTAGTATTAAAATATTCTTTTTGGGTAAATTATTGATCAGATTGAAATTAAATTCACTTTATTCTATTATGATGATGATATTTGGCCTTTATATATTCGAGGCTCTATCTAAAAAGCTTGACCCCTCCATGCATGCTTCCTTTCAATTTTTGTTTTCATCTAACTTGTCTCTTTGCTTTTTTACTTTTCTTTCTTTCTTTTCTCCATCATCCTTTTTTTTTCAATTCCTTACCCAATCTCAAAGTATACTCTTTTTAATTATATGTATTTATTTATTCATTTATTTGTTCTTCAGTCAAGATTGGACCAGTTATGTGGGCACCAATACACACGTTATTGTTCAAGAGAAAATTCAATACGGTTGAGTGGTGATAATAATTAATTACTTACATTTTTTTCTAGGTATATGTTTTTACCTATAAGATACAATCATGTTCAAAGTACTATTAGATATTAAATGTAGACATCTTTCTCATGAGAATTCAGACATTGGTTCATTATTATATTATTGTGAGAGATTAGTCACTTCTACTAAACTAAATTCTTGTCCATAATTACTATTCTACTTGTATTTACAGAGCAGAGATAGAAGAAAATTTTTCATATACTCATATGGTCTTGTATATAAGGTAGACAGAAGCTTTTTTTTTTTTTGTTCTATTTATAAGACAATTCATCAAAATTTTGAGATGAATGTACAATTTAATCATTTCATTTACTATTTTGTTGACCTTTTTTTTTTCCCATTTGGTATTATGTATATTAAATAGAGGTATAACTGGAAATTTGTTGACTTTTACAGCAGAGTTAATAAGATTTAAGGTTTTTTATGATCTATATGAAAAATGTTGGAAATGCTCTATAAATAGAACTAGACAAGTAAATATACAATTTATCATTTATTTATTATTGTATTGACTTTGTGCTCATGGGGGTATAATGCATATTAAGTAGAGATAAAGTTGAAAAGTTTTTGAATTTTATGAAAAATTTAATGAAATTTAAGATGTTTTCTAATATATGTGAAATATGTTGGAAGTTTCTTATAATTATATTCATGGGTACAATTTTTATATAACTTTAGAAAGAGGACAAGGAATATAATCCAACTAACACCACTTTTATTAAGATTTTTTTGAGTGTGAAATGGTGAGTTCAAAACTTCCGTAAAGGATATAATAGGTGTGAGAGTTATAAAAAAAAAAAGATAAATAATTAATTGACAAGAGGAATTATATTAAAGGGTTAAAGTGCAAAAATACACATGAGTTTTTCCCCCATGAGCACCCAACACCACGTGTTTTTTTATGAAGCAAAAATACACACGTAATTACCATTTTGGAGTAAAAGTCATATGTCATCGTTATGTTACTGTTCACTTCATCTCTTTCTCTCACATTATGGTGAACAGTAACTTAACGGTGGGATGTGACTTTTGCTCCAAAATGGTAACCATGTGTATTTTTGTTCCGAAAAAAAAAACACATGGTGTTGAGCACTCCTAGAGAAAAAGCTCATGTGTATTTTTGCACTTTAACCCTATATTAAATATTACTAAGAGATGGAGGAACATAAGATCCATGATATTGTGCTGAATGAATTGAAGGAAATAGTACATATTGTAATATATATTTAAGGAATTGATATTGGTTTTAAATATAAAACAAAAATTTTATATTTGTCAATATTTTCCTTATTTATCTTTATTATTGCTCCCTCTACAATAATCAAAGAGAATGAAATGGGAGAATTAAGGAAAATAACTAGGGTGTTTTAAAAAATACATGACATATTAACTAATTTAACTAATTTTTTTAATCTAATCAAATTAAGTAAATATATCTTATATTAAGAAGTGAAAGACACTTAAATATCACCCTACATAACAAAACATCAAATAAAAATTAAACGAGATAAATATATTTTATATTCATGGGATAGGAGCACTCAATATCACCCTACATAACAAAACATAAAATAAAAAGCCATATAATATTCTCCTTATCCACATCATGCTATATTATATTCTTGGTCAACCGTACCCAATATTCATTTCTTTTTGAAAATATTATTTACTTTATGTGGTAAAGGATATTCTAAAAAAGCACTACTTTTTGGATCATTTTATATGCCACTTCTATATATCTCATCTACAACGTGTGTATCTCTATCTATATATAAATATATTCTTCTCAACCTTTTACTCTCTTTCTTAATTATTATATGCCTTGTTAACATGCATTACTTTTCTCTGCAAATTGGTTTTAGATCTGCATGATCTTTTTTTTCTTTTTTTATAATTCACATAGTAGGAGGGAGGAACAGGGTTCAAACCCTAGATATAGGGAAAGAAAGTCAAGCTCCCATGTCATTGTGCTACTAAAGCACTAACTGGATTTACATGATATTAATCATATTACAATTAATATATTAGGGGTGGTCCATGAAATTTGACATGACCATGAGCATCTGACTTCATTATTATAATCCTCTCTCATCATTCACAATAAATCCTTTACACACACACACACACACCCCGTGTTTTGAATTAAAAGGGAAGACAATAACAACTTTAAATTATAAATAGTATCCAACCTCCAACTTTTATTTACAGAAAATGTTACATTTTATTATATCACAAGGTCATTGACTGCATGTATCCTATATATTTTGTTACCTCAGAAAAATATCTTAAAATATATATCAGACGCGAGTCAAAACCATAGTTTGAAAAGAAGTTACTCAAACACTTATAAAACAGTCAGAAGCATTTTTTTCCCCAAAACTATGATTTAAGTTAAGTTACCGAAACATTATTAAATTCTGTAAAACCATAGTTTTAACTGAAAACCATAATTTCTCATAAGCTTTTTTCTTTCTTTTTTTGTTTTTGTTTTATTTTTTCAGCAGCTATTCTCCAAAATATATTGTTTAAAATCACTTTTTCTTCAGAAGTTATTTTTCAAAAACCAATTCAAACACAAATACTACATAAAGTGTACTCAACCCTACATTCCATACACGAGCATATAATAATTATGGCAAGGCATGAGATTCAAAGTTAGGTCAATATATGGGACCAAAATAATATTCTTTTAGCATGGTTACATTCTCAAAGTTGATATATACTAACTCCAATATTAAATATAAGGTATAATTGATTTTTTTAGAAAAATTAAGAAAATTAAATATTTTTTTATTACAAAGGCAAGCATAGCTTGAATAAGTACAATATGTCTAATTTTTTTTTAAAAAAAGTATATCATGCATTTTAATTTCTTCTTAATTTCTAAATTTTAATATATATATATATATAATTCAATCCTTGGATTTTAAATAATTGTTAATGTTATCCTTTATTCTCTTGTCAATATTTTTTGGCTTAATGTATTAAAATAACCTTGAACTTTTATCAAAAGCGTAACTGTAACCATAAATTATCTTTTAGAGTAAAAATAATCACAAACTTTTAAAATTGGGGCAAAGTCATTAAACTTAACTAACTTCCATATATTAAAATGTGGAAAATTAATATTTTAACCTTTAAAGTTTTGACTTACTTATAACTTAATCCTTGGAGTTTGACTTGGTATGACTTAATCCTTGAACTTTTGATTCATTTGCAACTCAATCCATGATGTTTTTGAGTAATCATATGTGGCCAAATATGTTAAAATACTATTAAGCATTGCTTAGGTGGATTTTACATAAATTACAAAAAAATAACCACCATTTCCATCTCTATCAACTCAAATCCTCCTCCACCTCTGTTTTATAGAAATCTTGTTGGGCATCCGCGGTGTCCATGACAAGTCCTTCAGAAGTTTCTTTAAAGCATAAGGTGCGTGAGATCTATTTTTTTTAATATTAAATGGCCTTCAAAATTATGAACATCATCATGTAAATGATTTGTAGTTCCATTTATTATTAAAATGAGAGATTGTATGTCATATATGTTGTGAAGTGGGCGGTGTGCTCCAACTTTTTCTAATTTCATATTTTTCCAAGCGCTATTCATCATTCATCATTCAAAATGTCAGAAATCTCTTTTTCTACAATGATTTTTTCTTGCATACTTGAGTGCTTTATCGTAATTAAAAGTAACGTAAGTGGCTTCAACCTTTTCTTCAATCTGAGTCATTCACTGCTCTCTGGTGCTTCAAAAGGATCTATCATGAACAATGCACATGGGTATCAAGATTTCTAGAAATAGAGGAGGAGGGGATGCGAGTTGGTAGGGACAGGAAACTGGTTATTTTTCTTAATTTATGTAAAATCCACCTAAACAATTTTCAATAGTATATTTTAACATTTTTGGTCAAATAGGATGACTTATAAACATAGGGACTGAGTTACACTGAGTTAAGATCCAGAGATTGGGTTATAAGTGAGTCAAGATTTTAAGAGCCAAAATATTAATTTTCCCTGTTTTAATAGGTGAAAATTAGTTGGATTCAACAGTTTTACCCTAATTTTAAAAGTTTATGATTATTTTTACTCTAAAAAATAGTTTATAGTTACTCACACTGTTAATAAAGATTAAAGGTTATTTTACCACCTTAACCTATATCTTTTTAGATACATAATCAACCTTACTTCATTTCATTTGTCTCTCTCTCTTTGATATGGGTGAGCATCGAGTCATTAATTCGATTTTATTTGTTATAAAATAGAATAAACCAAAAATAGTAGAATAGATAAAATTCCAAAGATGAAAATGAACCAAAAATAGTAGAATAGATAGAATTCCAAAGATGAAAATGAACCAAAGTATCGAGACAATATTTAATTAATTACAAAAGCAGAATTCAAACATAACATTATCAAAATGTATATCGCAGGGATTAAATTAAAAAAAAAAATGGCTGAGATTGTGGAGGCTAGAAGAGAGAGTGTGTGTGTCTGTGTTAAAAAGAGTGACTAGATGTAGCTCTCCCTATACACAACTTGCTGGTATTTATTCCATTTTTCTTTGCATCACCATCATCTTTGAGCTAAGATATGACTGAGAAAAGTGAATATTAGAAATAAGATATGGAGAATTATTCGTGAGAGGAAAAATAAGTAAAGTTTGGAATCCATATGTATTTTTTTTTCCAAATATATATGTGTGTATGGATATTCCATGTACTAATTAATTAATAGGAGAGTTTATAAATCATTTTTTTGAAATCAATTAATAATTCTAATTAATCAAATTCGATTTTGAAAATAAACCTTGATTATTTGGTAATACTGCTTTTTTACAAATCTAAAGTATACTTTTAGTCCTTTAAGTTTTATATAAGGTATATTTTTAGTCACTTAACTTTATAAAGTATACTATTGGTCCTAAAATTCTAACATCGTTAATGTTGCTAATGGAAAACGCTGACGTAACGAATTCAAGTGATGACTAATAACATTTAATTACACATATTTTATATATTCTTTAATTTACCCATATTCTTAATAGTATTTAATTACATAGTTATCACTTAAATTTACACCGTTATTTCTTGAGTTTGCATTTTCCGTTAGCAAAATTAACGGTGTTAGAATTATAGGATTAAAAGTATACTTTATAAAATTAAGTGACCAAAAGTATACCTTATGTAAACTTAAATGACTAAAAGTACTTCCTCTGGTCCTTATTATAAGGCACCAACTAACAAATCACACAAACCAATAAAAACAATTAAAGTCAATAAAGTTGTCATATAATTTAAGTAATTTCCAATATTACCCCTACTATTTACACTAAACTCTAATATTACTCCCTCTGGTTCTTTTTATAAGGCACCAACTACCAATTCTCACAAACCAATAAAGTTAGTTAAAAGCATTAAAGTTGTCATAAAATTCAAGTGGCTTCCAATATTACCCTTACTAATTACCCTAAACTCAAATATACTACTCTCTCCCAATACCCTTATTAAATATGAACAGACATGGAAAAATACATTAATTTCACCTTGAAAACCTACAAGTGCCTTATAAAAAGGATAAAAAATACTTGATAGTTGGTGCCTTATAATAAGGACCAGAGGGAGTATATTATTACTATTCTCACCTACTGCCCCTATTAATTATGGGCATAAATGGAAAAAATAATCAATGCTCCTTGGAAATAAGCAAATGCCTTATAAAAAAGACCAAATACATTTAATAGTTGGTGCCTTATAATAAGAATCAGAGGAGTATATTTTAGTCTACAAATTATAACTATCCTATCATTAAATGACAAGTTAAAATAAAACAAAATAATTGGGAAAAGCTGAAGCATATTTTGGTAGTACAAAACATTATGTGGTGTTTACTTACACGCTACCATCTTTCGTATTTCTCCCAAATATTCCCAATCATGATCTCACTTCCTGATTTCCATGCTCCTCATCGATCTCACTTTTGTATCTTTTTTATTTTTTAGATCGTGATAGGGATAATAATAACTTTTGAACTTTTTAAATTATAAGTTTATGATTTTTTTTTTAAGTAATAGGGTCATATGCATGTCTCTTAATTTTTTTTATTTAAAAATATCTAATTTTGAACTTTTTATTAATTTATATTTTATATAAAAAAATACGAACTTTCATATGCTGTCCCATTATGTCATAATATATGAATTTGTTTCTTTCTAACTTTACACCAATTACAACCGTGATACTTGTACTCTACTTGGAATGGAAATTGAAAGTTGTACTATTAATAAGTTACCAAAAAGTATATATTTTTTTAATAAAACTTATGTTATATATATATATATATATATATATATATATATATATAGTCAATGACAAGTTACCTAGAAACAAGACCACCCGTGATATTTGTATAGTGTCCAAAGCTTAAGTTTGAGGCATGTTTGTGTGTTATGTTGTTTAAATTAACTGTGTGTGTAAATTTTAACAATTGATAAGTATAAACTATTTGATTATTCTCATAAATTTCAAGAGTATACTTATCTTTTTGATCGTTAGCTGTTAATATAATATATATATTTTAAAACAATATAATTATCTTCTATAATTAATTATCTCTTCCCTCTCGTTTTGATATTGTTTAAGGAGCATTAATAAGGATAAATTAAAAAAAATTAAAAATTATGAAAATTATATATTATATTTAAAACTACTATTTTTTAAATGTCATATATAGCGGCATAGCGCACACAAACTACCAATTATTCTCCCCTATACATTAGTCATTATCACTTTGGAATGTTGCAATTTTAAAAATTCTTGTGTATCTATGTTTTTCTTTTAACCAGGAAAAATATCAGGTTTTTAATTTAATTTATGGGTTCATAAGGCCCCTCTCTCTTAGTTTTTTTTTAATTATATTTTTTGAAATACTAATTTAAAAAAGCTCCACAATAAAAAAAAAAAAATTGAAGGGTTCTTCAAACTTTAATTGGCAGAGAGTGGTTTAGATATGGTCCCCCAGCCACACAACATATTGTCTTTATTTAAAATAGTGATTAGAGTTTTTAAAAATATTTTTTAATTGTAATTTACGGTATACAAAATAAATATGTGAAATAAGTTTTTTCTCGATTTATATTATTAAACACTTTTAGGATATTATTGTTCCTTATGTGTGACCACCTTCTTTTTTCAGAATAGTATTTTCTACAAGCAGAAATGTTTTTTTTTTTTTTTTTTTGTCATAGGGGCTGTTTGGGTTGGCGGTAGGAGTGGTGGGTTAAAAGTTATCTCACTTTAAAAAAAGTTCAGTAGGAAAAAGTCAGATTATGGATAATGATTTGTGTTTGGATTGATGGTGGCAGAAGTGGCGAAACCCATGTCAAAAAGCTGAGAGCTTTTTTAAAAAAGCTCAGAAGTGGAGCTTTTTCTTTAACGGGCCTTTTGAGCTTTAAGTTAAATGAATTTAAACTCAACCCAAACGGATCTAAAATCAGCTGACATTACCGCAGAAAAAACTCAAAAAATTGCACTTCAATCATACCCATAATAAAAATATAATCTCTCACACTCTTTATTGTGTTAATAAATACTTCTTGCGACTCCCCCTGGTTCTACACATACGACTTGCACCACATAGTAAGAAATACTTTCTTTGTTATCTGATAATAACTTTCTTGATGTTTAGATTAATTCCTATAAATATGCCTTCATCTTTCTTTTACTGTATGTAAAATATTTCTTATTTACTACTACTTCCGGTATTAAATATAAATTATAGTTCAAGTTATACTAAAAATTATGTCCAATTTTTACCAAAAAAAAAATTATGTCCAATATTTTGGATCGAAGGAGTATAATTTTGTCTTGCATCCCAAAAAAAAGACCAACCAAATGTGATACAACAAAACACACAAGAAAAAGCCACGTACATATCAAATTTGACATCACGAGGACGCGTTGCAAACTGACTTCTGAAAATTAAGAAGCTACGTCATGCGATAATTATGCCAAGTGCGCACTAGACTTACGAGAAATCTTTTTTTTTTTTTTTTTTTTGGTTGAGAAGTTGATCAAATTCAACTTCTAGATCAAAAGTTACCTATTTGAAAAGTTACTATAGGGAGCTTCTGAACTCTTTTTTAAGATCATAAAATAAGTTTTCAAGATTATGGGGTATTTTTTTTTAATATTGTTTAATATCTTGAAGTATATTTCAGGGTACTAACTAGTACTAAAAATAATTTTTTTAAGATTATAAAATAATTTTTTAAGATCATGAATTATTTTTCTTAATACCGTTCATTATCCTGAAATATATTTTTAATACTAATCAGTACCTTACAAAAATATTTCAGATTAACTATAAGTTTAAATCATAAAAGCTAGTTATATTACTATCAATTCAAATATAAATCACATTTCACATTTTAAATTTTACCTAATCTGATTTTTCCATAAATCAGATTGACTTATTTTTCCCGCCATTATCCAAACATGCACATTTGGCATAGCTTTGGCTTTTAAGGTTCTGCCTCTTCAGAACTAGTATGTTTTCTCAAAACCTGAACTTAAATCATAAAAACTACTTATATTACCGTCAATTCAAATATAAATCACATTTTACAATTTAAATTTTACCCAATCTGATTTTTTCATAAATCAAATTGACTTATTTTTTCCATTGATATCCAAACAGGCACATTCGACATAGCTTTAGCTTATAAGGTTCTGCCTCTTTGGAACTAGTATGTTTTCTCAAAACCTGAACTTATGTGCGAGGTCCCTTATCGGTTATCCCCTTAAACAAATGTTTGTTGGTTATACATTTTATATTTTATTTTGATATTAATGGTGTCGTGCTAATCAATTATAATTTATCCGAAAAAATTATTAATCTTTTGATAATTATGATGTTCTAAGGTACAAAAGTCTTATTCAAGATATCTGAACACACACATACATCCTTTTATTTATTTTTTAAAAATAAAACATCAATTAGAAATTGAATGAATCAGATTATTATAATTATTTAAGAAATCATTTTTATCTTAAAATCGAGATTTTACGTAAAATTGAAAGAGGGATAAAAAATCATAAAACGTAAAATCATAACGTAGCAAAATCGTAAAAATATAAAACCGTTTGGAAAATTAACAAAACCGTTTTAATGAAAAAAAATCGTAAAAACGTAAATCGCAGCTATAGAACGAATTTTTAACTACTATGCTTTTGTCCATGTGAATGAAATAAGACATTCTTTTTTAATGAACATTTTTCTGAATTAATAATTGGGTTTGGGGTTTTCATCCTCTTCAGTTATGGGCTTATAGGAACCCCAATGAAACATCATCAGCCATTTTGGATGCAGAACCTGCTCTGATATTTTCGTATTTAACATAAAAACTAGGCATATTTTCTTATGTATTGCACATAATTTGATGTTGACAAGGTGCTAAATTATGAATTATACGACTCACTTCCAAGTTTGACAATGTACTCCAAATTTCAGATATCAAGTTTTATAGTCAATAAAATTCCCTCCAAGGAGGTTGTATTATTGGAAGAAAGGCCTCTTAAAATGTACTTCGTGGCAGGTATTTACTAAGATGCTTCACTAAAACTCATTCACGGTTGAAACAACTTTCACTAATATGACATTTATTTATTTTAATTGAAATGTGAAAACATTGATGGCCCGAACGATTTTATTTGTGTCCCCTTGTGAGCTCTAACATGCAATTTATTCAAGGTGATTCATTCAAATAAATCGATTTTTTGAGGGATGACAAGTACTTTAAAGGTTGGGTTTCTCTCTTTATTATTTTCTCATTATCCCTCATAATTTCTAAATCACATCCATTCAATTAATACAATATTATTTTTACTTTTCTCTCACTTTCTCAATCAACAGCCCAGATTTGGCTAATGAGAGAAAAAGAGAAGATCTCATTCCGTATTTTAAATGGTCCGTTATGCTCAAAAGTAGAAGCACAATCATTACTTTCTCTCTCTCACACACACACAACAGAAGGAGGGAGAGTTCTACCATAAGGTTTGGATTTGATATAATTTAGGCAGTGCACTGTTGTGAGTAGGCTATAGATTTTTCCCAGGGACTGTTGAACTACTATCATGAGACCTAGGGATCACGGTTTTAAACCAGACACAACCTCTCTACATCTATCTCTTCTCAAACCCCATCACACTTGACGGAAGAGCCTCATGCACCAGGTTGTTTTGTTTTTAAACTGTTGGATTGTTGTGTTTTCAATTTACCAAGCTACTCCTCCTGCCTTTAATATAAGAAATATTTGCCGAGTTGATATTGGTTTTGAATGTAAGACCATTTTTCATATTTGTTAATATTTTTCTAATTTATCTAGTGATGCTTCCTTGACAATAATTAAGAAGGAGGAGGAATAAGGGAATTAAGGAAAGTGACTTGAATGTTTTAGAAAATACATGTCATATTAATTAACATAATCAACTTCTTTAATTTAATCAAATAAGGTAAATATGTCTTATATTAATATTAAGAACCATAAAGGTAATGTAAAACTCATCGGATGGATCAGGATTTTTCTTTTAATGAGAATGAACAAGGATTGGTTGAAATCTGAAGAGCAGACAAACATGATAGTTTTTGTAGGAAATCTTTCCAACGAAAGTGCTTATAATTTTCATTAACAAGGTTAAACAATTTTGCTGGGATCAAAATTAATGGTTTGAAACTTAAGGGGCCAAAATCAAAATGAGGATAAATTTGAGAGACCAAATATCATATTAACCCTAAATTTCATTAACTAGGTTGAATTCACAGCAAGGTGAAACTCAACCCAACTAAATGCCTTCTGCTTTTGAACTTGTCTCTTTCTCATCTTCTCCCTCAACTCATTCACACTGTTCCATTTTCCCTTCTCACCTTGGATCTTTGTAAGCAAGGTGTAAGATGCAGAATGATTTTTCTGCAACTCACGCATCTTCTTTGCAGCAACCTCTCCAAGTTCCATATTTGAATGCATCACACAAGCTGCCAATAATGCACCCCACAACACCACATCAGGCTCAAATGGCATGTTCTTTATTATCTCTTCTGCTTTTTCCAATTTCCCAGCTCTTCCATACAAATCCACCATACAAGTGTAATGCTCAATCTCTGATTGAATTCTATAGTTTCTTTGCATAGCAGTGAAGTGTTTCTCACCTGCTTCAACAAGACCTGCATGTACACATGCCGATAACACATTTACATATGTGATTTTGTTCGGCGTAAGGCCGGTCTCTGTCAACCTGTTGAATTCTTCGAGTGCTCGGTTTGCTAGTCCGTGCCTGGCGTAGCCGCCTATTATTGAATTCCATGACGGCAAGTTCTTTCTCGGGATGGACTCGAAAACACAGAAAGCTGCATTCATATCACCACATTTTGCATACATGTCAACTAGTGAGGTTGATGTGATGATATCTTCTGGTATGCCAGATTTGATGAAACTCTGATGAACTTGCTGACCTATGAGAAGAGAGGAACAACCTGCACATGCGTCTAACACACTTGAATATGTGAAGTGATTAGGGCAAGATTCAGACTTTAACATCAAAATGAACAGTTCTAATGCTTCTATAGATCTCATATTTTGCACATATCCACTTATCATTGTTGTCCATGTCACCACATTTCTCTCTTCCATTTCATTGAATATGGATCTTGCTTCATCAATCTGCTTGTTCCGTATATAACCATTCACCAAACTAGTCCAAGAAACAATGTTTCTTTCAGGCATCATGTCAAAAGTTCTTTGAGCATCAACCAAGCTCCCAACTTCAATGTACCCAGAAACTAAAGCGTTCCAACATGTAACATTTTTCGTCGACAGCTCATCGAACACTCCAGCCAAAGCCTTCTTCTCTCCTAGATTCGCATATGCCGTGACTAAAGCAGTTCCAACAACTGAATCTAAGTTAAGTGCCAGATGAACTGCCTGAGCGTGAATCTGCGGGACCAAAACATTGAAATCAGTATTCACAACTGATCTGAGTAATGTGGATATGGTATAGTCATTGGGTGCTACACTGGCTCGTTCCATCTGTAAGAAACTTTGGTATGAGCCAAGAACGTTTCCAGCTTTCCGAAATCCAGATAACATAATGTTCCATGAAACGACATCTTTAACAGGCATTTCATCGAACAGGTTCTTGGCATGATGAAACTGACCGTGCTGAATGTAGCCGGTCATCGTCATGTTCCAAGAAACACAGCTCCGCGATGATGGATTTTTGTCAAACAGCTTACGAGCTTCTTCAATGTTATTGTTGCGTAGGCAAGTATCAATCATTGAGGTAAGTTCGGCCGCTGAAACTGTACAAAAGCCATGAGAAATTCTCGACGAAAAGACTCTGGTTAAGGCCCGTATCCCTTTCATGCATCGGTGAAGATTGTTCATTTGATCCACGAAGGGTCAAGGGACCAAAGTCGAATCAAAAACCCATGAGTAAGAAGACACAACCATATCCAATTCAGAGGTCACCAGTGAAAGCTCCAGTACAGTCTTCTTCTACCGCCATTGGAAGCCCTGCATCATAATTACTTTGAATATGAAGAATGAGTGCAAAGCCAACCAGCCATGTGCTCGAAAAATGAAGATCGAAAAAGAAGAAAGAGAGTGAAGGTGGAAATATGTAATTTAAAAATGGTCAATGAGAGCGTGAAGGTGGTTTTCAGGAGGGAGGGGGAAAAAAGCTGAGGAAGAGTTCTTCATGTTGGATTCCCCTTGCCCACTGGTTCCATAGCTTTGGCGGGAAATCCATCTCCTCCGCCCGCAAGTGTTAGGACCTTGATTAATGCAACTTCCTTTAGCTCCATTTTACTAAACCTACCTAAAACTTCATTTTAGGAATATTCACGATAATTCTTTAATTTAATTTAGAGAAAAATTAATACTATCATTATTATTTATAGTAATTAAAAAAATTATATTGAAGGATTGAATTCACAAATTAAATTATCCCATCTGATATTTAATACAAGACCTATTTATGGAATTAATCTAGATCCTAAATAGTAAACAAATTGCTAATGATTGACATAATTGACTAAGGCGTCTGTCTTAGATATAAAAAGGAGGAAATTTAATACCGCTGGTGAATATGAAAATCTTGCTAATGGATGATCTATAAATACTTTTATAAGCGTTTTTTAAACCTAGAGACGTACCCTAATCCTGATGAGATACGACTGGTGTCCTTCACCTAAACTTTTCTGTATCAAAACAGAAGTATAAGACAAATTAATAATATTGGTCTATCTTTTATTAATTTATTTTTATTGACGCTCTCATAAAAATAATCAAATAGATATCATTATTTACTAATAGTAGTCCTTAAGAATAAAGTATTTGTGAATTTAATCACATAATTCTCCCTAATTTTTGTTGGATGAGTTGTTATTCCATTCACAAAATAAATTGTTGGATGAAAACGAGTGGCCCATGCGTTAATATACATATTCCCGCAAATTGTTCTTTAGGATACACATTCATCCCAAGGGGCAGGTCTTCAGGATTGTTGATAGTAGCACAATGCTGAAATATACATCAAGAAACACAAGTCGTATATTCCAAAACTTCAAAGCACAAATGGCATCGTCAAAGATAGATTACGGGCCAAAGTGAAAAAACCTAATCTTTTTTAATGAACATTTTTCTAAATTCATCATTGGATTTGGGCGTTTCATCCTCTACGGCCTTCGGCTTATTTGAAGTCCAGCCAAGTGCTCTCACATTTCTGGGCACTGCGAAAGTGTTCTTCCCTTTGATCTGGATGTTGTCACCTCCAGGCTTCCCATTCACAGACTTATTTTCCTTTGCAGCTTCCTTTGAGGCATCATCAGATTCTTTGGTTGCAGAGCCTGCTTGACCGGATCGATCAGTGCCAGGTTCTGCATTATTGATTTCAAGTGAGAAGATAATTTTGATAAGAACATAAGCACGCAGTAAGTAGAGGGCAGATGTTAACAGTAAATATATAAACCAGACAAGTAAAGGGAGGGTTATTAGAACTGTCCATGGTGGATGAAAAAGCACAATTATACCCGAGGAATGTAGAGTTATAAGCTCGATGATGTGTATGTAAAAGCACTTAATCCAAGTAACTACAGCATTCATATTTTGCTACACATTTACCATTAAAACTCTTAAATTCACCTAAATGTTATGTTAATTACTTAATAGTAACTGCCTATTCGTATCTTATATTAAAGTAGGACATTTCCATGCCTCTGACACTGAGATCAATAGAAGGGCAACAAAGGTGGAGGGAGCAGATGCATATGAGAATGCACAGGAGAAATGTCAAAATTTCAACAAAATAAGCTCACGCCACTTGCTTTGCTCTTTCAAGTTTCTCTGACCAGAAGGTTCCTTTCTGCCTCCTCGACTTGGATCAGACCGAGCAATACTTAGCTTCTTCCCAAGTAAACTTTGCTTGTTCTTAGCTAGTGCAGCAGCAAGATGCTCTTCATCCGAAAAATCCACATAGGCCAGTCCCTTTATCAATATGTTCAAACATTTCAGCTTAAAGACAGACACTGAAGGAATGTAAATATATAAAGATCTGTCCCTCTGGTATACAATCATTATGCAGCACAATATATGTTCAATTTTACCATGTATGGCGGTATAAACCCCTAATTAGCCAAGGCGTGACTGCTGTCTCCATGTACTTTATTATTTAACATACAAAGTAGGCATGTTTTCCTATTCATGATTTGTGAATATTGCAGTTTACTTCAATTTTGTATTTATTTATTGATGATAGTTCAAGGCAATATGACTCATGCAAGGTTTGATGATTTTACCTCAAGGTTTAGAAAGTAAGTTTTCTAGTCAACCAACTGACTGGCACTCCAAAAGCTTGTATTATTATTAAAAGAAAGGCCTACATCTCTTATGACTCAAAAAAAAGGTAAGCTCATAATACCCTTGATTTTCCAGTGAACTTGTCATGTAGAATACGAATGGCATCAATTCCCCCAACATCACTGAAGAAATTACGGATATGCTCATAATTTGCCTGCAGTAGAACAACTCATCAGTCTTTCCCACACAAACAAAATGGAGGACGAGGAGGAAGGAAAGTTTTATCTACCTTAAAGTTCAAGTTTGATATGAAGACAGTGCACTGATCTGAATAGGCCCTGCTTTTATCAGAGGTAGACTGTTGTTTAGTTACATCTTCAGATTTGTTAATCTCATTGGCTTCTTCCACTTTTGTCGCCTGAGGGAGGTTCTCTTGACCTTTATTTTCCTCAGGAACTTTTTTTGGGTTCTTACTAACTTCTTTCCGTCGCTTTGCTGGAGACTGCTCATCAGTTATGTCAGATTCCAACTTCCTTTTGTCACGAACATTTCTTATAGGATGATGTTGTTTTTCCTCTGTTGACTTCAATTCTTGTTGTATCCTATATAGTTGTAACTCTTCCAGACGAGGGCTAACCTAAAGAAAGATCATCCCCACCAAAAAGATTAGCATACCCACAAAAATTAACAGCTACTTGTTTCGTCACATTGAAAATCCCTTACATTTCACCTAAGCCCATGAATTTTTCATAGTTTTAGTGGGTAATTATGTACTCCCTCTGGTTCTTAATATAAGACATATTTGGAGAGCTGATCTTAGTCCTAAATATAAGACATAGTTTTCATATTTGTCCATCTTTTTTTAATTTACCCCTATTGATGTTCCCTCAACAATCAACAATAACAAAGGATGAGAAGGAATACGGAAATTAAGGAAGATGACTTGGGTGCTTTAGAAAATACATGTCATATTAACTAACTCAACTAACTTCCTTAATTTAATCAAATTAGGTAAATATGTTCTACATCAGGGACTGGAGGGAGTATCTACTTTTGCTTGAGCTACGAGTTTTACTTCAGAAAAGCCTTAAATTTGTACAGAACTTCTCCCTTACATTTTTGGCACGTCCAGACTTATATTTCTGGTAAAATTGATGACATTAAGAGGATGGCAACATGATCTCATTATTCATACAGAACTGTCAAATAGTCATTCAATAAATAACTTCAACCTTGCAGAAAGAAACTTCAAACTGACAAGAGACAATGCAGACTTTTAATTACAAGACTGAAGCTGAAGAAGAAAGAATGTACCTTTTGTGAGGCGAGATCATAATCATCCAAGGTGCCAAACTCCCTCTCAAAACGTAACCATGAATGGCATATGTCCTGAATTATTCTGTTCTTTTAGGAAGGGGAGGTATCAACTAATCCAAACAGCACTACATAGCAGGAACTATAACCCCTAAATAATTTCTACGAAGAACATAAAATGACAAGCACAGATCTTTAATCATTCAAAGCCAAAAGACCAAAAAAAATGGAAGACAAGTCTTAATAAATTGCAAAGTTTACTGAATTTACTAATTGAAAAGGTGTCAATTTGTGGGGCAAAAGAAAAACATATTATACCTCTGAGCCAATCCCAGGAAACCTCTTACTGTAGCATCTCTTGTATATGGACCTAGCTTCATTTATGTGACCATGTTCAATTTCCATTGCTATATACCCTTTCCACGCCTCCAACATTGATCCACTGCACAAACCAAAAGGAAAAGATAGAAAAGCATGACTAAGCCACTGCACCAAAAAAAGGAGGAAGAACAAAAAAGTGTTGAGGCAAATAATTTATATAAATATTATCAAACCAGATCTTGACAAGACTCTCCCAGACTCCACGAGCTGCAGTTATATCTTTTCCAAGTTTAGCTTCTAAAAGGGCCCAATAAGCATGTAAGCGCACCAAACCCTCTGTATTCTTCAATTGTGGTGACAGGTAATCCGAGGCATGCTGCATATATAGTTCAGGCACAGGCATGGGTAAAAATAATATTCCCTTTCCATAATTTGATTTTCTTTTTGCCCCTGTTGGGGGGATGGTTTGGGTGGGTAGCTAACTCAAGAGTATGAGTTTATACTCTGGTGGAAAATCGTATTCTCGCTTGCTATAGAAATGCAACAAGAAGTCTTTCAACAACAACACAAGCCTTATCCCACTACAACTATGTCCTTCACCAAAAAAAAAACAAAAAAAACAAAAGAATGCAACTACAAGTCTATACCATGAGCATTGAGCTCCCAAACAAGATATAGTTATGTTCAAATCACGAGATATAGGTTCAATCAATTATCCCTTTGCTATAAGAATACAGCCAGATCATGTGCATGATGGGAATTATGGGTCCGAACAGAAAATATATCAAAAAGGGAACAGGCAGAGTAACAAACCTGAAAGGTTTGCCTTATAGTTTGAAATTCCAAAAGGCCCTCTTCACCAGTAGATGCCATTCTCCTCCTTAAGCCATCTACTCGAGTGAGAAATAATTCAAGATACTGAAAGAAGAAAGTACAATGAACAAGTAAAGCATTCACATCAAGAGAAATTTCGAAGTTAAGAGCTAAATGGTTATAAAACCATGATTGAAAACAGGACATAATGAGAAGGACACAGATTTTTTTTTTTTTTGGGGGGGGGGGGGGGTAAATGGTGTTCGTACCTCATCAAGGGTTGAAAAGGTACATAGCAGGGATTTCTCAAAGACCTGAAATTAATGGCAAATTTTCCTTAAACAACAGGGAAAAAGTGAAAAATTCTACCTTCAGGAAAAGCATGATCCACTTCAGACGTAGGGTAAACTCAACTCAATTTATAGTAAGACATGCCCAGAAAGTAGTTCTTTTCTTCTTATTAAGTCATACAATCCACATAAAAATAACTTCTATCATTTTCAAAAGCATTTATATTATCATCCACTAAAAGACATGGACAATTATTTCTCTGATGTGCAAAGAGAAATCCAACAATGCATACTACACACTTGAGACTGCAAGAACTTGTTTGCCTTTGATTCCAAGACCAAAGTGAACAACTAATCCATTAACCAACCTCACGAGATTTTCTTCCAACATCCACTGATTGAATATTTGAAAACTTTAATCTCTACCCCAAACGGAAAAATAATGCTCTGATAGTAATGTCCCAAACTTACTTCTGCTATCTCTGTTTCAGAAGCATGGCCACGCTCCAATGAAAGCAGATATCGAACCCAAAGTTCTCCAACCCATGGATAGTTCTTAGTGGCTCTGGTATAAACATTGGTTACAACATTGCCAACCTGGAGAAAGGGAAAACAAAAGCAAAACACAGATTAACAGCTGGGACTGGAGGCAAGGCCTTCATGACAAACAAGAACAAATAGAGGTAAAACCTTTAAAGTTTTGTCCAAGTACCGAGTATAATCAAGCCAGAGATCAGATAATATTGGCAAGTCTGTAACAGCTCGCTCATATAAAAATAAGACTCTGGCTGGTGTTCCAGAAGACTGTTCAAATTTCAAATAATTCTGTAATACAATAAAAATGTGAATTAAAAGGAGTAACAGATGATAAAGTACAAATACTAAACTATCCCCCAGCATACACCACAATATAGGAATTTCCGGCTTTGATAAGTACCATGTAGTGTTGTAATTTTTCTGAGTCAGAAGCTTGGCTAGCAATATGTTCTTCATGATGAACACGGGCGTCGTACATATCCAATGCCTTCTGGTATGCAGAGGCAACATGAGGATGAATCTCAGATACGTTGCCAGATTCCACTTCATGAAGATTACCCTGTTCAACCTCCCAAGCCTTGTAGGTTATCAATGTTGAACTCATACCAGCAAGGGGAACAGACAACTGACGGTGGAATAAAGTTCGGATTCTCTGAACCTGTTTATCTTTTGCCTGCAGCGGAAGAAGTAACTCCAAGATATTAAGATGAAGCAACCTATAAATCCACAAAATGCTTGAACATGCTGTACTTAATTCAACACACTTTTTTTGTTTTGTTTTGTTTTTGTAATTGCCCAGGAATATTCTCCAAATATTCAACATTCAACTTCCTTAAGTAGATAATTTTGATAGGAAAAACTTAAAAAAAATACTCATGCCTAGAAATGAAATAATTAAACCATTAAAATAGGCCCATAAAATTTCTAAAAAGGCCAGCTGAAATTCTCATGTTGACTAACACCATAAAGATAGACTACAGTCTTAATACAAGTAAGGATAATTTTCCAACCTCTATGTCCGTCTCATCAATGGTAAGAAGTATAGCCTGCTCAAATTCCCGATACATGTCCCATATTTTATTGCCTTCTGCAACATGCAAACCAGCTGCTGTAAGAGCACGCTCAAACAAGTCCCTTGCCTTGGTTATACCAGCAGGTGAACATTGCTGCACCACCGGATCAAACTCTTGGACAAAATTAATGTAATCGCACCATAAAGAGACAGACTGCAGTGAAGAATAACCTATAGTGTTAAATTTTGTAGTAAATATCATAGCATAAGTATCAAGGAAAATTGCCTGAGACAAAATTACTACTAAGACTAAGTATTTCTTTTTTCTTAGAAAAAAGGCTGCGGTTATAAAAGAAACTTCAGCTTTATATTATGTATTCTAACTAAATATTTTAAAATACCAGTTCCAGCATCTACACTTGGTAAAATTAATTTGAGCGTCCATGTGATCATCATGTCAAAGTAAGAAAATCTACTCCTATCACAGCTTATATGTATGTGTGTGTGTGTGTGTGTGTGTGTGTGTGTAATAAAAACTAGCTATGGAACTAGTAAACAATTCAAAGGGGCATCACTGGTTGCATGTATTGAAGACAGAAAGTAATTCTTCTAGAACGCCATAACATTACATATCAACCATGCCAACAAAAGAGAAAAACACAAGTAAATCCTCAAACAAACACTACATTAAGCGTCTATTAAAATATGTAACCAACCAGATATTCGGACACCCCACGGTCATAAAGCTTCAGAATTGTGGAGTATGCCTCAGGCCTGCATGGTACAAAAAATTAGCTCAAGAACATGTTATTTTGGTGGCATGAAGACTGTATGCTGAATAAAAAGCTCAGATAAAAAAAAAAATTAAATAAAAAAATCCCACTACTGCAGAATAAAATATAAATTCTGACAACCACAAAGAAAGAACACTAATATTAGTAGAGTAAAAAGCATACCCAGTATTGAGAGAAGCCTCATCTTTAGTCCATTCCTGCCACATTGCAGGGCTCAATGGAAACAGTTCATTCATAGCTTCCCTTGCCCTTCTAAGTTTTTCGATGTCCCCCATTCTCCTCAGTAGTTTTATATACTGAAAAAAATCATCACCAACCAGGCATCATAAACAAACTACATATATGCTTTAAAACAAAAGGGTTTTCTTTCTTTAAAAAAGGAAGAATAACAGCATTACAAGAACCAGAATAAAACAAGCTCAAGACTTGTATATCCAAAAAGAGGTAGTCGAGAAGAGAGTAAAATAAAATGTTGTAACTTTCATACTAAGCCCGCAACCCGCAGCAGAAAACAAGATATCACGTATAGAAAGGCAATCTACTTCTAATTCCCAATTAGTTTCTCCCAATAATATGTGTTAAACAGCCAACACAAAAATTTAAACACCATTATCTCCTCGGCAATCAATACTTAGCAACTGCACAACAATAGTTTATACTTGCGAGCAACAGTTTTAGCCTCTGCTTTCGATGAATATTGCACCAATGATGGGGTCACAAGAACAAATCATTTCGTAGCAGCAATGGCCCCGAAATGTTAGAACGGTTAAGAACATGAAAATGAAAAACAAAAGCAAAATGTAACTCAGCTTTGGATTTTCCCTTGTATGTCATAACTTGTACTTGTATGCCAAATAGAATGTATTATAAGCATGAAAAGAAGAGTTTACTTGCACATGAGCATCATAGTTAGAGGGGTTAGCAGCGAGCTCAGCCTCGAGGGTCTGGAGCTGAAGGTTCTGCTGAGCTTCGTCATCAGAATCAGATTGAGAATCAAAAGAGTCTGCGTCAGAATCAGAATCCAAATCATCGGGGTTTTCAGCAGCATCACGCATGGGCTCGTCTTCACTGTTGTTTTTCTCTTCATCCACAGCAGCAGCATTAGAAACTGGCGCTTCGGAAGTTTCTGGTGTTGTGGTTAGGGTTTCGTCCATGGAGGTAGAAGGAAGGGATTTTGCTGTGAAATCTGAAGTGTGAGCGAGCTTGAGCTTGAGCTTGTGCTGGTGTCTTTCGGAGGCTAACGTCTGTGAAGTTATCGGTGGTCCATAAGACGGAACGCTATAGCGCAATTGACCTCGGATCGGAAAACGGGGCAGAAATTGTCCGATTGGAATTATATTTTTCAAAATTATTATTTCGGTTTCTTTCTTTCTTTCTTTTTTTCCCATATACATTTCGGATTCTTTTAATTTAAGACAATGTTGTTTTTGAAAAAAAATTCAGTACATGTTTTTTTTTTTTAACATTATTGATTCGTATTGTAGGAGAGTTTAATTTCACATCAAACATAGCTAAAACAATAGTTGGTAGGAAAAAAAAAAAAGCTCTTACATTGATTCGTTTGTTATTTTATTAGTTTTTAGCGAATAACTTTTATGATTTATGAGATGAGCATATGAAAAGAATTCTGTTTTGGGGAAAATAGCTTCTAAAACTAAGATTTCAGAGTTACTTAAACACTTATATTGATTAGATTCAATTCTCCAATCAAATTTTATAATATAGACTTTTTATTATTAGTAATGGTCCAAAAAAATTTAAAAATTTTATCAATGTAAATTTTTATTGTTAAGAAAACTCTACATGATAAGATTTGATTGGAACAATGGTAAATGGAATTAAGTTTTCTCCCGTGTAAAAAGAAAATTAGATATGTGCATTTTTTAAAAAAGAAAAAAAAAAAAAGACTTTGCTGCATTCTAAGCATGACATCAAGATTTCCAGCGATGACATAAAGGATATGTATATGAATTAAATGTAATGCTTAGGATGTTAGAAAACTGATTTGAGAGCAAGAGCAATAATTCTTCCCGGCAAAAGTAAAGCAGTATTTTTTAAACTAAAAAATAGTCATTGCACTATTTAATAGAGTAAGGACCATAAGTTCATTTCTTTTGTATTTCAGGAAGGAACTCAAGTGTAATTGTAACCAGTTAAGTTCTTTGATAACTTCCTTTGATTTTAAGTAGTGATTGGCCTGTGAATATACTCATTTCTCAGATACTTGGAAACAATAAAACAAGTAACTTCATAAATATGTTTTTTTTTTTAAAGTGTTCTAAGTACTTGAGAAATTAAACTACATGAGAACCAAAACACTGTCTAAGATTTATAGACCTTGAGTTTAAAGGATTATATTGGAGCAGAGGGAAAAATAAGAACCTCTAAATATAATATTATTGATCCTTAAATAATACTAATAATAATAATAATAATAAAAAGAGTGCACAAATATAAGCTTTTTTATACAGGTAAGTCTAAAGCTAATACATTAACCCTATAATCAAATCAAATTATAACATGTGCAGTCTTAAGATATAATAAATATTAAATAATCAAATAATGAACCTAACCTGCTACTCAACAATAGCCATAGTAACAAACAAGTTGTTGCTTGAAGTGGTAAAGGGCTTCACCCCGTAAGAAGGATAACATAAATGTGAATTTTGGGAAGCACATTTGTTGGTAGAGGTTAGAAGTTTTTGTCGTTTAAGGGGGAAACCCTTGATCTAATAAAAAAAACAATAGCCATAATAAAGGAAGAGGTCTGAATAACACGAATTAGAGAGAGAGCTAAATTCTGAGGGCCGATTTTCTGAAGCTTTGCTACGGCTTCCAATTTGGGGAAATCAAGTGCTCCACCACCCATTGTGGTGGAGAAAATGAGTGGTTCCTTCAATCACACATTGTGAGGAGGGATGGTGAGGAAATGATAGAGGAGGATCATGAGTTTCTGAGTTGTAGAAAGAGGAAGGTGGCTGGTGTGGGTGGAGAATTTTCAGACAATAAATCGCTACGAGCTAGAGAGGAAGCTTGGATGAAGCCAAAGGAGAAGGCGACGTTGCTTAAATCATACAGAGAATCGATGTTGCAGAACGTGAACTCAAAGGTTTGTTGGTGGGAATGGGTGAAGAACGATGATATAGATGAAATCGAAGACTACAGAGTTGATACTCACTAGGGTTCTTACTCCTAACGATGAAAAAGGATTTCTCAAATCCACCATGTCTGAAGTTTGAATTCGAAGAGAAAGAACAAGAGAGGATGATGAAGCCATTTCGAAGAATGTTAATTGTGAAATTGATGGGAAGGAAGATTTCATATGGATTCATGGTTAAGAAGTTGAAACGCTTTGGGCAAGGAAAGGAGATATTGATGTGTTCAATATAGAGAATGAGTTTTATTTGGTCAATGTTAAAAATAATGATGATTATATGGAAGCTATAATCGGTGGTCCTTAGGTGATAGTTGATGCCTGCCTGAACGTTGCAAGATGGCATCCAGACTTTAATCCTAAGAATGTGAGGATCGAATCTGTGGTGGCATGCGTGAGGTTTCCGGATCTACGAGCCCCTTTATTTGACAAAAAACTCTTGTTGAATCTAGGAAATTCAATAAATAAGGCAATCAGACTAAATGTTCATACATCATAAAGAGCTAGGGGAAGTTTGCATGTATGTATGTGGAACTTGACCTTTCCAAGCCTTTGGCACCTAAGTTCAATGTTGAAGGCTAGGTTCTTAGTGTTGTATATGAGAGTTTGGGGATACTTTGTCAAAAATGTGGGAGACTTGGCTACAATCAGGAAGGGTGCAGGGGGGTTTAAGGAAAGGTATAGGAAGGAGGAAATGGAAGTGGAAGTAGTGGTTCCGAAGGTGAATGATGAGACTGTCAAGGAGGATTTCGGGGGGTGTTGGAAGACCGTAAATAGAAACAGGAGGCCTCAAAGTAATGTAACAATGGCGCATGAGTTTCAGGGGGAACGAGATTCAATGTTCTCACGGAGGAGCCGAGGGTTAGAGACCATGTTTTGGGAGAGGACAGGGGTCAACAACATGGCCTGAATAAGAACAGTGATGAGAATGTTTAGAAGGAGGGGAATTTTGGCATTAAAAAGAAGTCTAAATTGGTTGGCAATCAGGAAGAAAGAAATAGAAGAATGGAGGATCTAGGCCCTTCAAGTGTAGGAAGAAAGGAGCAGGATGGTACAAATAATAGCCTAGTTAGGGGCAACAACCGTTTAAGCAAAGTGGAAAAGGGGGTTGGCCCTAGAAGAAGTAAGGGTCCTAAGGCAGTTGCTTATAGTGGTGAGTATCTGCCAGAGTAGGCTTTGACTTCATAAAAACAACAAGGTGTACGCATAAATAGGAAAGAAAATTTGAACCCAGGAGGTCACTCTGTGAAGTTGAAGAACTTGAATAACATGGATAAATGTATTAGTGTTTCTAGCGAGGAAAGAGAGGAGAATGCTTAGTGTACTGATCACTGCATGGAGGAGGGATGTGGGATCTCTCACAATGCAAATTAAGGTTAGTTGGCTCTGGTTTTATATTGGATAAAGTTTTATGATGAAGCTTATTGTATGGAATAGTAGGGGTGCGATTAGTAAAGGTTTAAGGGTTGTTTTAAAAGATATCAGGTTCTATTATAAATTAGACCTTGTCGTTATATTGGAACCTTAGATTAATGGAAATCAAGCAAACATGGTCATCAGGAGTTGGGGGTTCAGACATTTGGTTAGAATGGAGGCTGAGGGTTATTCATGAGGAATTTGAATTGTTTGGGAACAAGAAGATTTAAAACTAGATGTTTTGGTGAAGGAGGAGCAGTTCATTCATTGTAGATTGAGAGTTAGGGATATGAATATGTTATTCACTATTGTATATGCAAGCCCCACTGAGCAGAAAAGAAGAGGATTATGCGATAATTTCCAGGAGCTGGCTGCTAGTATCACTGAACCATGGTTGATTGATGGCGATTTCAATGAAATCAAATGTCCATTAGAACAAAAAGGTGGAGGCAGAGGAAATGAAGCACATTGTCGGAGATTCAATGATTGGATTTAGGACAATGGATTAATTGATGTAAAGACTAAGGGGCCTTTTTATATGTGGAAAGGGCCAAAATGAGAGGGGTTAGACAGAGTTTTTAAACGACTTGATCAGTGTTTGTGTAATATAACCTAGCTGGAGAAATTTGTAGATGTGGATGCTAGAGTTCTTCCCCGCTTATGCTCTGATCATCATCCTTTATTTGTAAATCTTCTAGATGAAACACATATGCCGAAGGTGAGGAATTTTAGATTCAAGGCAATGTGGATATTTGTAGAGAGATAATGCTAGGCCCCTCAATGAGTGC
Organism: Acacia confusa; assembly: GCA_037074495.1. Classification (NCBI taxonomy): domain Eukaryota; kingdom Viridiplantae; phylum Streptophyta; class Magnoliopsida; order Fabales; family Fabaceae; genus Acacia; species Acacia confusa. The sequence continues at coordinate 3,473,396 of CM073504.1, read as the reverse complement.
ATCTGAGAAATGTATGACCATATTATGATGGAAAAGAGTTTCCATTTCAATTATTAGACTATTCAAGAATCGAGAAAGTAATGGTCAAGAATAGGAGGTTGACATTATCCATGCTTCATCCTTGACCAAATTATCGCGTGACAAAAGGGCGTGACATGATTGTATGATAGTTTGTATCGTATCATTGATCCCTACATGAATTGGGTAGTCGTAATGTCTTGCTAGAGGCCGCTTGCGACTTGTAAGCTGATACAATATTGGCCCGCTGCCAATCTTATGTAGGCTTGTAGGGTTGCACACAAGAATAGCACAACATGAGCAATAATGTTTAGATTCATTGAATCTTAGATATGTCTAGGATTTAATACATGTAACGTTTAATCTAGGGTGTGTGTGTTATATAAATTTGAAAAGGTGGCACATAATATAGATTCTTTTGCTAATTCTAAGGCTTCTGATATGGAGATAGGATATGATTTCGATCCCCACTGTATGTTACGGGAATGTATGGGGTAGTTGTACTAAGAGACTGGTGCAATATGGCTTAGATCCTATCAGAACCTTGAGGTTAAGCATGCTTAAGTAAAAGAAATTTCGCGATGGGTGACCTCCTGGGAAGTCTCATAGGAATTTAATCCCCTGATTTAAAGCCTGAGTGTAACATCCCAAATTTTTGATGTTGGGAACTAAGAATTAATTATGGGAATTGATTATGAAATTTGGCCTAATAATAATTATGAAGTGAATTATTAGAAGTTAAGGCATATAATTCCTTGAATTTATTTGAGGGAAAGATTTAGTAAGGAATATTCGTACAAGATAATTTTAGCCTAAAAATTATATAATTTATATTTCAAGGCCTAGGAAGAATTAATTGCAAAGAAAAAAATCTTTATAAGAAATTAAGGATTTTATTTTGCAATTAAAATCTAATTGCAAATGAGAATTTCATGGGCTACATATTTAATCAATTTTTTTTTTTTTTTGATAATAAGGATGGCATACAGCCTATATTAAGAAATAAAATTACATACAAGGGGATAATAACCCAAACACTCAACTTCCACCCAAGATCTCAGCTGTGGGGGGCAAGTATTAAAAACCTTAGAAGAAGATATCCCTAACTTTGCCATAACATCAGCAACTCTGTTTGCTTCTCTAGAAATGTGCTTTATCACAACTTGCCAATCCCATCCAAGCATTTCCCTAATCTTTTGCATCAACAGACTACCACCGTCCTGATTTCCATCTAATACTCTCAAAATAACCTGGTGAGCATCAGATTCCAGCTCCACTTTCTTAATCTGCAAGTCCCACGCCATTAATAACCCTTCCAAGATTGCCCACTCTTCCACAGCTGCTGCCTGATAATCACCGATAATTTTAGTGAATCCAGTCACCCATCTTCCATTCCAATCCCTTAAGACTCCTCCACAACCAGCCTTAGAAGACAGCACCGAACTAGCTCCATCCACATTACATTTAAACCATCCTACTAGTGGCTTCCTCCAACTCAGTCCGAGTTCATCCCCAAAGTCAGGGGTAACTGTTGCATCCTCATACATAAGAGTATAATTAAACCATACCTTAGATATGACTGCAAATGGATTATCAGGTTTTTTTTAAACTACTATAAAAAAAGACTACAATTCCTCTATTCCCATAACTTCCAAATAGTAACAGCAAAAATTAAGTTCCAGCTATTACCTCACTTCCTACTAACCACATGCTTTAAATTTAGCATTAGCCAACTTTTCAAATCAGCAGCAAAAAATGATTGGAAAAAATTGGCATCAATCACATTCAGCCACATATTATTAGCATAACAACAATCCCTCAAAATATGTAAAGCATCCTCAATACCTGAATTATAGAATTCACACATAGGAAAAGAGGATGACCAGCTGCTTCTCCAAAGCTTGGTAGAGAGTTTATCCAATGCGACTTTCCACAAAAATATACGAATCCTTTCAGCTCCTTTCCACCTCCAAATACGCTTAAATAGAGGATTATAATCCGATGACACATTAGGCTCCATAAGGCCATAACAACTTTTAACAGAAAAAAGACCATCAGACGACGCCCCCCAGATAATAATGTCACCATCCGCATCAGCTCTTGGAAGTAACATTGGAGCAATTCTTTAGATCCCAGAAGGACTAATAATGGACGAAAGCTTCTCTAAATTCCACCTTCCTCCTACTACCCAATCAGCTACAAGGGAATTTTCTTCTAATTCAGTTAGTTGTCTCATACAAAAATCCTGGACTCTAATGCCATTTCCTATCCAGCAATCAGTAAAGAAGCACACATTTTGTCCGTTCCTTATTTTCCATTTATACCTCTTTTAATCGGTTTATTTACTACTTTCCACACCTCTTGACCATTATTATGGCTTTCCGGATTTGGATTGTTTACCAGTATAGCATCTCCATTATCTTCTTGTTGCTTCTCCCTTGTTTTCATACCTCCTCCAGAGTTACAGCTTTCTGCCTTGTGCCCATATACACCACATTTTACACACAGCCAATGAAGCCCTTCATATTCAACAAAATAATCCTCTCCATCTATAGAGAAACCGGACATCAATTGCTTGCTCAAATCAAACAAGACACAAATACGCGCATAATAGCCCCTCAACTGATCAGATGTATTGATGTCGATCTTAATCGTCTCCCTTATCCTGTTTCCAATCCAAGTTAATGCCTCTTTATCATAGTACTCCAAAAATATACTAGGCATTCTCACCCACTCCGCCACCTTCTCAATGGTTGCACGTTTTGGATTGAATAAAGGTTCTCAAGGCCTAACTGTGAGGTAGTAATCAAATAACATCCAGGGGCCACCAGTTAATGCCCTGAAATAATCATCCCTGTTTGTAAATTTCACTACGAAAAATCCACTTCCAATATTAATAACACTAATTACCCCCTTTCTTGCTCACAACGACTGCAGAATCGAACAAAGCAACTTATATCCAATGCTTCTTCCCAAAAGTTTCACAATGATAGCCTTATTCCACGCTTTATACATTCTCTTTTTGATCTTCTCAGAGAATGAAAAGGTAGGAAAGTTTCTATTAGGGTCTTCTTCAATAGTATAGAGCAGCTCACTATCATCCGCATTCTTCGAACCATCTTCAGACATATCATCATCCGAATCTTCTGTCCTTCCTTCTGCCACATCCTTCATGCTTCCTTTCCCATTAATATCCTACAACTTCTCAGTAAAGGATTGTCCAGTCCATTCCAGCTTCCCTTTACTCCCTAACACAAGCCATTCCTCATCTCGATGCATCGCATCATCGTTCTTCATTTTCTTCGAACTTCGAACTTCGAACCAGCAAATCTTCCTCCTCAGTGGAAGAGGAAACCAGAGCACCTTTTCTCTTAGAGAGAGTTAACGCCATCTAGGCTAATCCAAATGCTCTATTTAATCAAATTCAGTTCGGACCACATGAGGTATATCATCAGCAAAGAATAATTTCCCCCAGCTCATACACTCCAAGCCCAACACGTAAGGCCCATTTATGCAGTCGAATATCCAATTCATTCTCCTTCAAATATTCATTCTTCAACCAATGGGGGTTGGCACAAGTGGTAAGCGGCTTGTGTCGCTTAAGCAAGGTCTCGAGTTCGAGCCTTGTGAATGCAAAAAACCCCCCATTGGGAGACTCTCCCACCATAGCTAGGTGTGCAACGCGGGTCGGATCCGGATTAGTCAGGGCGAAGCTTTGGATACCAGATGAGCAACAAAAAAAAATTCATTCTTCACACACCAAATGGGCTAGGCGTGTTATCAGTTTAGCAGGCCATATGCAGAACCGACGTACAAAACAGGCCCAGTTTCAATGCCCAATATCCAATATCTGCTAACTAGCACTTGATCTTTGCCCACATAAGCAATAAAATGGCCACATGAGAGATATGGATTTTCAACAATGAAGCAGCACCTCCTTCTAGCTTCAGTTTCGACGGGAAGGAATGGACCAGCGAAAACAAAAGACCAAGAGATTAAGCACCGCCCAGCCCATCCGAATACCACAGATCAATGGTTCAGCAACCAACCTCTCTAAAAACCAAAGGAACATATCGCGTCTTGAGGCCTAAGCAGCAGAAGGACATGCCGTAATCTGGTTTCAGCGTCTGCTACGGAAAACAAAGAAGCAGATCACGTAAAACAGAAGTTAGATACACTAAAATGCTGAAATAGATCCAAGACTCAGACGCAGGATTAGAGAATAACCATTCCTTTCGAGCCTTGTGCTTAGTAACCGATAGTCAGGCTTTTGGAACCGTTGGGCAACGTCTAGGCTGTGATATTGTTTTGTCTGGACCTTGGGTTATTATTTAAAGGGTCCATGGTTCTAGTTCTCTCATTTTCTTTCGGCAAGCAGAAAACTAACAGGGAAAGAGAGAAGCCGAGAGTGATCGAGGAAGGGAGTGAGAGTTAGAGAGAGAGTGTGTTGATCATTTTCTTCCCCTGCTCAAGGCATCGGCAAATAGAGGAGTAGTTGTAGGATCTCATCAAAAACGCGGAAGCGTATAGAACCTATTTGATGTATAAAAATCTAGAACCATCATTGTTTTGATTACCTTGAAAGATGAAACCGTAGTTCACTCTTTGGTTGATCTTCCAAGCTATCTCTCGAATCGGATCGGAAGGTTGTGTAGGCAACCTTAGATGATGAATCTAGAGCTTGTTGGAAGAGAGCCTCCACTTGTGTTTTTCTCTTCTTCTTGTTAAGAAGAACAACCCTAGAGGCAAGAGAAAATTAGCATATATACTCTACAACCCAAAACCTAACCCTAAAACTACATGGGCTTGGGTTCTTGGGTTGTAATCCAATTTAAGCCCAATTGGGTCTAAATAGAAAGAGCATAAAACCAACAATCTCCCACTTGCTCTTTGAGATACAAACTTGAGTTCGTAAACCCAAGACTATGTAGCCCATAAGCCATCATCATCTAATATTACATCCCATCCTTTGTTTCGAGCTAGCTTGGGGATCTACCATTTGTCATTTATCAAGGCTCGTGATAATCTATAAAAGATTATCTAGTTTGGTGCTACTCCACTAAAAGCCCGAACGTGACCTCCAAGAAAAATGACACTTATAACATGAATATGCGTTACCCCTTTATAGAATGTCTATAATTTGATTGACTAGTTTTCTGTAACTCAATCAATTATTTATTCCCTTGACTATGATAGTTTCTCTAATAGATTACATGCACTGGCCAGTGTCTTCAATATCCAAGTACTGAAACATATCAAGGGGACATTTCCTATAAATTCCATATTGTTTATCTCATAAATACCGATAACCAAGTAGTATCAATCCCAAAATACCAAGTTATTGGCTGTCATATAGATCAAACCTCACCTGTTGGCAAATCAAAGATTGATAACTATTTGACTACCTATTTAAAATAAACTCAGGATTAAGAGTAACTACATAACTATAGTTATCTGGAGATTTGATTCCTTATGACAAAAAAACAACCTTAATCAAATCTCTCCTTGATCCTTTCAATGTGAATATAAACTCACACCAATATTTTATAATGATTCGGACAAAACCATTTCATAAAATATTGCAGCCTAAATAAAACGTCCAACTTAATTTAACAACTGTGAACTTATTCATCAATTGTGAGAACCTATGACCATGTCCTCCATAAACGTATCCATATGATCATATACTCCACAATTGATCTGGGCCTTGAAGTTTATAAATAGTGTGCTAAATAAATGATAAAACACTTCATTTATAACATTCAGAAAAATTACAATGTCATAATGTCTTGCTGAAAAGCACAAAATAACAATGTGAAATAACAACATCCAAAGCTATAGCAAATCTGGAATCCTCCTAAGACCCATAGAAGTAACATGCCTCTCGAACACTTGTTCAGGCAAACTCTTAGTAAAAGGGTCAGCAAGGTTCTCTTCAGATGCTATCTTTGCTACCACAGTATCTCTCTTTTAATTATTTCTTGGATCAAGTGGTACTTCCTCTCTATGTGTTTTTGTCTCTTGTGACACCTTGGTTCCTTAGACTGTGCTACTGCCCCACTGTTGTCACAATAAAGTGTGATAGGACAATCAACACCTGGTATCACCTGAAGGTCTATAAGGAACTTCTTCAACCATGCAGCTTCCTTTGCAGCCTCAGAAGCAGCTACATACTCAGCTTCTGTTGCAGAATCAGCCACACATGATTGTAATACACTTCTCCAACAAATGACACCGCCATTAAGAGTGTACACATATCCTGAGGTAGACCTACTTGAGTCAATATCTCCTTGGAAATCTGAGTCCGTATAACCAATGGTTTCAAGACTCCCACTAGAATAGACTAACATATAATCTCTTGTTCTCCGTAGGTACTTGAGTATATGTTTAACCGCTATCCAGTGTTTCTCTCCAGGATCAGATTGGTACCGGCTTACTACTCCCACTGCATAGCAGATATCTGATCTAGTACATAGCATAGCATACATGAGACTACCTACTGCAGAAGCATAATGTATCCTACTCATGTGTTCTCTCTGCTTAGGAGTTTTAGGAGATTGCTCCTTAGAGAGATAAATCCCATGTCTGAAGGGTATAATTCCCCTCTTGGAATTCTCCATGCCAAACCTGACAAGTATTTTGTCAATGTATTTAGCCTGGGATAATGCCAAAACTCTATTCTTCCGGTCTCGCAGGAGTTTAATACCAAGAATATAATTGGCTTCTCCCAGGTCTTTCATATCAAAATTCTTGTTCAGCCAGGTTTTTATGCCTAACAATACCTCTGTATCATTTTCAATAAGAAGTATATCATCCACATAAAGTACCAGAAAAGATACCACATTACCTTGGATCCTTATATACACACACGGCTCATCAGGACTTTTCTCAAAACCATAAGATTGAATGACCTGATCAAATCTGATGTTCCATGATCTGGACGCTTGCTTAAGTCCATAAATGGATCTATGCAACTTGCATACCATTTTTTTTGCCCTTTGGCTATAAACCCTTTTGGTTGCTGCATATAGATCTCCTCTTCCAAATTTCCATTCAGAAAAGCAGTTTTGACATCCATTTGCCAAATCTCATAATCAAGATTTGCTGAAACAGCTAAGAGAATCTGGATGGACTTAAGCATGGCAACTGGCGAAAAAGTTTCTTCATAATCCACACCTTCCTTTTGGGAATACCCTTTTGCCACCAATCTAGCTTTGAAAGTTTTAACCTTCCCGTCCGATCCTCTCTTTCTCTTGTAAATCCACTTACACCCAATGGGTCTTACCCCTTTAGGTGCATCTACAAGAGACCAAACTGAGTTGGAATCGGACGGGAAGGTTGAAACCTTCAAAGCTAGATTGGTGGCAAAAGGGTATTCCCAAAAGGAAGGTGTGGATTATGAAGAAACTTTTTTACCAGTTGCCATGCTTAAGTCCAGCCGGATTTTCTTAGCTGTTGCAGCAAATCTTGATTATGAGATTTGGCAAATGGATGTCAAAACTGCTTTTCTGAATGGAAATTTGGAAGAGGAGATCTATATGCAGCAACCAAAAGGGTTTATAGCCGAAGGGCAAAAAAAAATGGTATGCAAGTTGCATAGGTCCATTTATGGACTTAAGCAAGCGTGTAGATCATGGAACATCATTAGGTGGATTAACCAATTCATGATTTTGTTCTTCCATAAGTTTATCATCATGCTGAACTTCTGTTTGATTCTCTGGTTCCTGTGTATGTTCATTAGGTATATTTTCCCCTCTTTGAACAAACACAGGAATAAAAGTTGGAACCCCTTGAGGTTGTGGTGAAACTTGATCTGAGACTAACTCATCAAGAATAACCTTACTTCTGCCACGTCATCCACCGAAGTCAGATCATCACGAAACTTCAGGGGAAGGACCGCTAAGTGAAGACGAGTGCAACGCCACTGGAACCGCCTTAAAACACCTCCGAACGCGCTCTCATGCGCCTCTTCTTCACCGGCGCGTGAAGACCACGCGTAGAAGCTTGTGGCGGCGCGTGGGGGCGCATGCCTATGCTTCTGGGGACGGGGTTTCCAGATCCGTGCTCGTCTCTCTGTGCTCTTTCCAACCATATATGGTTTGTCCAATTTTGAGGTCCAGAAAGCCACGAACAGTGTTGACAAAGTTGATTGCTCACCTTTTTCACCATTTCTTGATCTCCAACTTTTACAAAATTCCAAGAAATACATGGAAATTGCGAAAATTGAACAAAAACAGCAAGGAGGAAACCTAATCATATGGGATTAGCCTCCTTGTTACAAATCAAGAAATACATGAGAGAATCTAACCATGGATTAAAGTGATTAACCAATTAAAATTAACAGTAGTTGCAGGGGGCTAGCTTCCATCGTTTAAAGCATAGGGAAGGAGGTAAGCTTGCTGCTAGTATTTTATACGCTGACATAAATACTGAAGGAAGAAAAACACTGATGGTCTCTGCCAAGCTGAAACTAAAACAAAACTGAATATGAAAACTAAAACAGGGACTTAAATATATATGTATTTGTTGTGTTATGCCGTGACTTAGACCAGGGAAGATCATATGTGTGTGTGTGTGTATTAGTTGCTGTCTAAGTAAGAGAAATGGAAGAAGTTTGCTGTCATTTAAAAGAAAAAGAAGAAACAAAAAAGAGGAGCCGTGAGTTTGTGTGGTTATGCATGGGAATGTATATTAACATTGGAATAGGAGAAAAATTTTGCTGATATGGGTTACTGCATAATAGGATTCCACTGTCAAAACGCTGCTGCATGGTCTTGTGAGTGATTAGCAATAATTAAAATAATAAAGTGATACTTTGAGAAAGTATTTAAACTAAGGAATTATTTTTCTGTCAAGTATGACAAATTAAAGTTATGCATATATATGAACATGTTTTTCACGCAGGAATCCTTTTTAATGATTATGTGTATAAGTGTGATCTGTGTTAGGCTGGGTGTGTGTATGCCGTGAGAGAGAGGGAGAGAAAGACTCAACCATGCATGAATCAAATGGATTAGGTGGATGTGTGTGTATATATGTTCATGGGTTCAGTTTGCTGACAAGTTAAAGGAGATACTTTGATTTATTTCTGTACTTTTATCAACTGGGTAGAGTTTTAAATGAAACATAGGATACTCTTCTGTCAGCTTGATTAAATTGGTAATAAAATGAGGGACCAAGTATTATTTTAGTAAGGTTTTGAAAACATATATATGTATGAGTGTACGTGGGTAGTGTAGTAAGTATATGTGCATATTATAAAATATGGAACAGCTTGAAGTATATATTTGCAAATGAGACCCACGTGACTTTCACTTGGTGTATGCGTGTTATATTTATGTGTAGTGTTGCATTTATGTGTAGTGTTGCGAGTCCACATTACATGCTATTCTCTTATGTGCTTCTTATGTGCTTATCCCTCTATTAGAGGGATGAACACATTTTTTTTTAAATTTTTTATATACTTTATTTATTTATATTTAAATTATATGCTGCTTTCTGAAATGTTTTTTTTCACCCAAAATCTCAAATTAATTAGTTTCCATGTTATTAGTGTTACAGATAAATATTACTGAATGCAAGACTGAAAACTAAATAATTTGAGATACTGGGTGAAAAAAATATTTCGGAAATCAACATATAATTTAAATATAAATAAATAAAGTATATAAAAAATTTAAAAAAATAAAAAAATGTGCCCATCCCTCTAATAAAGGGATAAGCACATAAGAAGCACATAAGGGAATAGCATGTAATGTGGACTCGTAGTGTTGTATAGGTGAGAGTTCTTTTCTTTCCTGCATCCTTGTACATATATATTAAAAACATGGTTTTCAAATGAAAAGAAAGAAAAATGATGCACATGAAACAAATCATGTGTAGGTTTATATTAGGTTCAAAGATGTTATTGTGTGGTTGATTTATATATGTATAGTGGTGGGAGGAATTTTAAACATGTAAGTGCTATTTTTAACGCACTATTATTTTTAAGTGTACAAGTAACTTAAATAAGTACATGTTATGGAATTATATTCAAATTAACATCTATGAAATTTAGGTTAATGTGATTTTTGGGAATTAATTTGTAAATGCATCTTTTTATAAAAGTGATTAACTCAAAATTATTGTGAAGCATAGGTTAAGTGGTATTAGTGTTTATCATGGTTTTTAAAAGAAAACCATGAGAAACATTAAAATGCATATTAGTAATTAGCATTATATTATGAAAAAAAATGTAGGAAATCATGAGAATCATTAAATAATTTCATGGTTGGTCTTTATTAATTTTTAATTGATTAATAATAAATAAATAAGGGAGAATAAATAAACAAAGAGAATTATTGATAAATAATTAATAAGAGTTTACATTAAGTATGGAGAGATAATAATGATTGATAAAATAATAATACTAACAGAATAAATAAATGGAAATTAGTGTTATTATTAGGAAATTCAAGATAATTATAATAATAACAAATAATGTTATTATTATTGTGGAAGGAGTGGTGATAATAAATAATAATGAATAATGTTATTATTTATTAGAGGTAATAAATAATAAAAATAAAAGAAGTTATTAATTAATAATAAATTGAAGGGGGAATTTAGAGTTTAATGGTTTCCTTAAATTTTGATAATTTGCCACTTCAAGTATTTCAAATTTTATTATTAAACTTTGAATATTTGTAATTTTATGAAATTATAAGTTATGATTTTGAATATGTGAAATTTTACAGAGTTATTAATTGTTAGTAAATTGGTTGTGGTAGATTAATTTATGGAGTATGTTGAGCTCTCGGTTTAGGAGCAGAGTGATAGTAATTATCTTTGGGGAGAGGTAATCACTTTCCACTTATTACGTTATTGATATGCTGCTTATGAGTATTTCCTGAACTGATTATGAATATTTTAAATAAGAATTGCCTTGTGGAACTTTATGAGTTGAATTATGAAATATATTGCAAATATTTATTGCAAAGTGAAATATTATGATATGGTTATGAGAATTGTTTAAATTCCATGATATGAATGTAAATATTTCGGAAAAATCCCCAATTGAGTTATTATGATAATTTTGGGATGGGAAAAATTGGGAAAGAATGGAAAAGTTATTTCCACCACGTGGTGAGGCCTCCATTGTGCACAATGGTTGGCTTTTTATTGTCCCACCGGTTCAATGAGGGACTTACCCACCAGAGTGATGGGCTTACGACACCTCACTAGTTTAAACTGGGGAAAAGACCCATGGTCTGGGGCAGGTGCTCTGAGGATTTTGGCCAGTCCTCATCACTTGACCAGTGAGCTTTTGAGTAACCAGTAACATGAGTGTGACTTAGCCCATAGGTTTACTCAGAAGAAATAAGGCAGTTCGGTTGGATTGATGGGAGGTAATTTGAGAATTGAGTTTAAAGAGATTTGTGACACCCAAGTATGATATATGGTAATGATGTGACAATTAATGAAGAGGATGTTAATGAATTATTTAATTTTGGATTGCATTGTTTTAATCCACTTAGCACCTCACTGGCACATATTAGTATTCGTAATGAGCTGGACTGATGGTTACAAAATTTTTCCAGGTGACCATATCTGTCCAGGTCCTTCCGGGAAGTATACAGAAGCTTAGTCTACTTTGATACAAGTAGGGCTTCTGTCTTTTGACGTATGTTATGGATAGCTGTATATTGCCACACTATAGGGCTCATTATGCATATTTTGAATATTTTATTTACCGCTTAAACCCTATATCGTGTTTATTCTGATTAATAGATGGTTATTTAGTTAATTAAATGGTGGTCGTTTCACTGAGTAACTTGAGGTATGAAACATGTTGATTATCAGGGATGCTAGGGGAATGTTGTAATGATTACGGATAGGCTTGAATATGAACTAAGTTGAAATATAGCTTAGGTAGAAATGTGATTAAGGTTGTTTCCATTCACTAGTCCATAGAGGCTAGACATTTGTGTTATATAACAGAACATTGGCGTTGATCGTGGGGATCCCATAAATTCCAATCCCTAAGCCACTGAAAATGTCAGCAAATACTAGCAGTTGCAGTTCGATCCCTTGGTAGGACCTGTTGCCGGAGGAGCAACCATAGCCGAATCAAGAGCAAACCATTTAGTATTGAGATTCGGTTGCTTATGATTATAATTAGGTTACAATGGAGATAGAGGCTGAGACAGCGGATACTGGAACCTCCCCAGCCCCTTGTAACTGAGTTATCCAACAAATCCTACTACCAATTCAACAACAAGACCCTCTTTATGAGTTTTGGGTTGAGAACCTTGACATCCGTATGTTACAATGCACGATAGGGTTGTTATTCTAGCGGATTGAGAAGATGGAGAATCGTAACTGACTTCAAAGAGTAGAAGATATTCGACTTAAACAAGAGGATATGGACCTTCGTAATGCTATCTGGAGGTAAGGAGAAGGACAAAGAATGTAGCAGTTGCTGAATGAGTGCGTTGAATGGGTGGAAAACCAAGGTCGAAGCATAGTTTGAGATAATGCTAGCCACAACTGGGTTAATATCCCTATCCAATATACAGATCGGGATGCTGCTGGCCAAAGCCAGGTTGATGCCTCAGATTCTGCTAATGTGAGTGTTGGAATACCATGTGCAAATCATGCAGAAGAAAATCTAGCCGGCCATAACTGAGTTGAGATTCGTGGAGAAGAGATCCGGAGAATGCAATTGCTCGAGGAACGCATTAGATAGCTTGAGAACCCTACGCGAAACATAGGCTGATATGCTAGTGATCCCATCAGGGTTAGTATCACGGCTGCTGCACAAGTAGACGCTGGCATATCGCAGTTTAATAATGCTGAACAAGACCAGGGCTCGAATCCCAGAAGTTTGAGTATTGGACCTAGCACGTACGACGAGTAAGCAACCAGTGGAAAGCTAAGATCCTGGCAAAGAAGATATGATACGTCGGTCGCAGAGCATTCCCGAGGTGTATGCCAAAATGTATGGTGGGGAGGAAATCTGAAGTCCTTTCTCGGATGAGATCCGAACTGCTACGTATCCTAAAGGTTTTGATTCAAGGGACCTACCAAAGTATGACGGAACCCAAGACTTGCAAGTCCATCTCAACAACTTCGCTATGGAGATAATGGTGAAAAGATTCGAAGGACACATCATACCTTGGCTGTTTGTGGGGACTTTACGAGAGCCTAACATATATGGTTTCATTCACTGTGAAAAAATTTGATACAAGATATGGAAAGTTTGGGGCAGAAGTTTTTGCAGAATTTTGCAACAAGCAAAAAACAGCCTAAAACTGAGTTCTAACTCAACCAGGTGAAACAATCACCCGGGGAGACCCTGCAGAAGGAAGATGTGCACCTACATCTGGCTATAGTTGGCTTGGATATCTCATCACAGTTGAAGAAATCGATCATGAAACGATGAGTCAATTTGTTGACAGATTTCCGAGATCGATCCAAGCAGTACTTAGAGTTGGAATAAATGGAGATCACAAGCCGGGTAACCAAAGAAAGTCCTAAAAGTCCACCTCTTAAGGGAAAAGAGCATAATGGTGGATTTTGACAAGATTTCCGTGGATGCATCCCGGACAGCAGATCCCAGGGAAGTAGAGAAGGAAAATACGAGAAGTATACTCCTTTAAAAGTATCGAAGGAGCAATTCTCGAAGAAGGTATCCTTAACTAAGATGAAAAAGGTTGAACAACCTCGGCCCCTCCAGAACAAGGCTATGTTGGATAAATCTCGGTATTGCAAGTTCTATGATCAACATAGACACACAACCGATCAATGCTGGGATTTAAGAGATGTAATAAATAAATTTATGTGGGAAGGAAAACTTCGGAACTGTGTCATTCAAACCCAAGGGCGACAGAGCAGTAAGCGTCAAAATAGGGGTTGGAGCAAGAGCCCGCCCCCAGAGAAGAAAAGAAGGGACCAAAAGAAGAATGCGGAAGACAACGATGACAAGTTCCTTGAGGCCAAGTACGATTGTAATGTCATTAGCGGAGGCTTCAAAGGCGGCGGAGATTCAATGAGTCAAAGAAAGAAGTATCTGAGGGAGGTCTTGTCAATCTGGGATCTCCCAAAGTTCAAAGGAGAGTCTAACAAACCAGAACCTCATGTACTAAGTTTTACTGAGGAAGATTTGAAGGATGTTGCTCCAGGCCATCATGATGGTTTGGTGATAACTGGAACGTGGTCAACTACTGGATGCAAAAGATTTTTGTGGATAATGGTAGTGCAGTGGATATCATTTTTTGGGATGCATTTAAATGCATGAGGTTCAACCCAGAAGATTTGAAGCCATGCAAGACAACCATGATGGGCTTCAATGGGCAAGATACTCGTCCCAAAGGTTATATATGTTGGGATCCGTACTGATAATTGAATATTATTCTACTTATTTTTATCTCTTGGTTAATAATTTAGGGATGTTTAATTGAGAAATAATGGGTTTTATTACTGAATTGGGCATTAAACTTTTAATTAGATTAAATTCGTTTTTGGTAATAAAATTCCAGATTTACAATACTTCACCATTTTTGCCATAACTTTTGATCTAGATATCGGATTAGCCTCATTCTTCTTTCGTTTTTCAAATGATTTAGAGAGCTACAATTGTTATGAAAACCTCGAAGGCGGATTTGGACAAGAAGATGGACGAAATTGGAGCTAAAGACAAACCCATTTTGTTGGATTTCTATTTTTGGACGAATTTTGTAATAAAAGACCAATTATTAGAAGTTTCCTAATTTATTAGAGATTTCATATTGATTAGAGTTTTCCTATGATTAGGGGATTGATTCTAATTGTCAGTCATCTTGATTCATCCTTCTTGTATAAGGAAAAATGTATGGTGGCTGAAAAACAACAGATTATTACATTTTACATTGTTATTGGATTAAAAACGTTTTAATTAAATTCTCTGAGATGTTCTTCGTGTTCTTCTTCTGTTCTTCATTGTTTTGCCCAGCCATGCTCGGCTAAGCCTTTCTGATTAACCCATGGATTAAGGATTCCGTATTCCAGAGGACTCACGCTTAACTGGTAACATCTAAACTCGTTCTTGCCTTCTTTTATCAGATCCGATTTCTGAATTCAGATTGGGTTTTTGATTAAAAACCAAGATTGATTTATCCCAAGGACACAATTTGAACTGGGTTTAAGTGATTACTGGGCGATTGCTCGGTGACACACCACTGTTCTGAACATATTCTGGACGATCGTTCAGTGGAGGGAATTTCTGGACAAACGCAGAGATTTCGGTTTGTCCAGAATCAATCATGAGTTTGGTGTATTATTTTAGTCTGATGAAGGTTTTGGAATTCCTAATTCTGGGTTAGTCGTTTTTAGTCTAATTAATCTCATTTTCCTTAACTGTCTCATTTTGCTTTTATTCTTAATTGCATAAAAAATTCTTCCCCCTATTCTGTTACTATTTTCCTATTTCTATTGAACCTACTGCGAATTCCGTGGGAAACGATCCAGGTTCCTTATACTACAAATCTTTTTACTGAACTTGGTTATTTTGTAAGAGGTCGGCATCTCTTGTCACGTACACGTAGTGAAATTAAAAACTTTTACGAATCCCAAAGAGGATCGCTTAACTGCGTTTAAATCAAGGTTCAAAGAATCTGAATCATACCTATGTCGAACTAGTGTGCGTCTCGTTCTATTTGAACTGGTGGGCTACCTTCTTCGATTAGCAGAAGTTGACTCTTCGAATCGCTTTCCTCTACTGGTATCCACACGAATAACCTCGAACACGGATAGCTGCGTGCTAGCACTTTCAGTATTCTCGCGTCTCTCTTTTTATCTAGAGTTTCTCGTGGCTTTCTCATATGCTTGACAAAAGTCCCATAGGTTTTTCTAAACCCAATAGGCGTATTTTATATTCAAAATTAATCCTCATTAATTTTGAAATTCAAATTTTTGAATCTGGATTAAAAATATATTAATTAAATCTATCTAATAGATCTAATCTAATCTATTTGTTTAATCCGAATTAAAAGCCTTCTGATTTAATTTATCTCTATAAATTAAAACTGAGAATATATATATATATATATATATATATATATATATATATATATATTAAAACTGAGATACTATATCTCAATTTAAATTAAATCAGAAATATGATATATTTAATTTGAAAATTAAATCAGAGATACAATAGCTCTATTTAATTAAATGATTGATTTATTTTCATAAATCAAATCTGAGATACGATATCTCAATTTGTTTTAGTTATATAATGATTAGCCTATAGGGCATAATTTTCAACAATATAGACCTTAAGTTGACACTAGGAACAAAAGATGCCTTTAAGACACAAAGGGTTTGGTTCATGGTTATCGACTTCCCATCCCCGTACAACATAATTCTGGGAAGGCCGACAATACACAACTGGGATATGTTAGTATCCATAAAGCATCAAAAGTTGAAAATGGTCAGTAAGAAGAATGAGGTCGTCACTATTAGAGGAGACCAAAAGGAGTTTTGGCAATGTTATTACGAGGCCGTAAAAGAAAGTAAGGATGACCCATCCTCCTCTTCTTAAACTCCTAAAGCAGAAAGTGTGAGTAAGGAGAAAGCAAAGTTTCTGAAGAAGTCTGTCCATTTGGTAGAGCTAGACTTACGAGAGGAAGATAAAATCCTGAGGGCTGAACCAAATGGCAAAATGGAAGACCTCATCTTGGGCACTGAACAGGGACAACATAGCAAAATAGGAAAAGCATTGTGGGTTCACGCAGAGCTGGAAGACTTTCTGAAGAAAAACAAGGATGTGTTTACATGGAGACCAACTAAGATACTTGAGATAGACTTTGACTTTTGTTGCCTCAGATTGGCAATACATATGGGATCAACGCTAGTGGCTCAGAAGAAGAAAAAGCACGGGCTGGAGTGAGGAGTGGCCTTGGAGGAGCATGTAAATGAGTTGTTGGAAGCCAGTTTTACCTGGGAAGTACAATACACCACATGGTTGTTCTATGTAGTCATAGTCAAGAAGCCGAATGGCAAGTGGAGGGTCTGCATGGACTACAAAGACTTAAATAAGGTATGTCCTAAAGACACATTTGCGATGCCTAGCATAAACTAGTTGGTAGATAGTTCCTCTGGATTTCAACTCCTTTCTTTTATGGATGCATATTTGGGGTACAATCAAATCGCCATACACCCTGAGGACAAAGAAAAGATGGCTTTCATCACTAAGAAGGCGAACTACATTGGGAGCAAGAATGGGATAATAAAAAGGAGCCAAGTAGTTGAGGCCTCGTAATCAGAGCAGCAATTAGTTTATTCTTAACTATATAAAAGCAGAGCAGTAAGCATTTATTTGACTGACACATCAGCAAAATAACAGTTTTAAAATATTAAGATAAAAATAAAATAAAAAACAAAGCAGTTATGAAATATGGATAATGGATAAAGTAGTTACACAATATTTTGTTAATTAAAAATAGAAAGCAAGGCGGTTATGAAATACGGAAAATGAGGAAGATGGATGATGAGAAAGGTAGTTAAATAACATTTTAAAATTGTTCTATAAAAACAGTTCTATTATTTTATCAATTAATAATGGAGATTAATAAAATAAAAAACAAAGCGGTTATGAAAGATGAATAACAAAGAAGGATGTTACACAATATTTTATAAATTAATAAAAAAAATAAGACGGTTATAAAAGACAGAAAATGGGGAAGGTGGATAATGAAGAAAATAGTTATATAATATTTGAAGATTACGTTACGAAAGTATTTCTATTATTTTATCAATTAATAATTGTGCTTATAAGTACAAAATATTTTGTAAATATTTAATTTAATATTTTTATTATTCCTTTAGAAATCTAAATAAAAAGCAAAGTGGTCATTGAAAAGGGATGATAAGAAAAATATTTATATAGTATTTTGTATACTAATAATAGGGATGGTGGATGCAAAATATTTAGTAAATATTTATTTATTTTATTTTTTTATAATTCTCTTAAAAATCTAACTGATTTTTTATATAACAAAAAAATAATAAATATCTACCCGCGCATAACACTTCCCCGGATGTTAAATTCGTATGAAGGGGATATTAACTCCATTGTATGAAAGGGATATGCAAGATATTGCAACATGGAAGTTGTTTGTTGATGGATCATCAAACACAAAGGGAGGCAGAGCTGAGATTGTAATAGAAAGCCCAGAAGGAGTTTCTGCAGAACACTCCATCCGGTTCAACTTTTGGACTTCTAATAATTAGGTCGAGTAAGAGGCTCTTATTGTCGGTTTGCTTCAGGCTAAAGAAAATAGAGCCAAAAGAATGCACGTCTCTACAGATTCCCAACTTGTGGCATCCCATATAGAAGGAACTTACCAAGCAAAGAGTCCCTTGCTAATTATGTACATGGGAAAGGTTAAAGAAATTATGGCAGGCTTTGATGAGGTGGTCATTATGCACATTCCGAGAGGAGACAACATCAGGGCTGATATTTTATCCAAGCTAGCAAGTACCAAGAGGTAGAGAAATCATTTTACAGTGATCCAACAAAGTTCGTCAGAGCCAAGTCCTATTATGATAATCTCGAAAACTGGTGATTGGAGAAAACTAATTGCTGATTATCTCGAGAGAGGAGTCCTCCCCGACGACTCAATCGAAGTAAAGAAGTTGGTAAGAGCAGTGGCTTCATATGCAATGATAGATGATTAGTTATATCGCAAAGGCTTGCATTCCCCAATGTCAAAGTTCCTTAATTCGGACAAAGCCAGGTATGTCTTGGCCGAGATTCATGAGGGCATCAACGGACAATATATGGGTGCTAAGGCACTAACTCAAAAGGCTGCGTGGGCTGGTTATTTTTAGCCTACAATGGTAGCAGATTCTAAGGACCATGTCTAGAAATGTGATAGTTGCCAAAAGCATGCCAAGATAATATGGTCTCCGTCAACAGAGCTAAAATATATCTCGACTCCATGGCCATTTTATAAATGGGGCATGGATTTGTTGGGTCTATTTAAGGCAGCTCCAAGACAGTTGCAATGGCTTATAGTGGCTGTCAATTACTTTACAAAGTGGATAGAAGATAACCACTTGCTATAATAACCTCGGCTCGGGTGCAAAAATTTCTCAAAAGAGATATTATATCTTGATTTGGGATCTCGATGGAGATAATCACAGACAACAAAACCTAGTTTATTGATAAGGGTTTCCGAAAGATCGTATCTGACTTCCACATCAAGCAACATTTTACCTCTGTAAAACATCTGCAATCTGTTTGATATGATTAGTTTTGATAATGTATTATATAGATGCCATTATCCAAAGCAAAAAGCTTGCACACTACATTTATCTTCTACTTTGATTAATTCTTATATATTATAATGTAGACATGAAATATAAACAATGAAGAATGATCAAGATGGGAAATGTGAGATGGAAGAACTTGATGAATGGAACGAGAATATCATTATACAAGCTCCAATATTGATTTTAGAAGTCTCCATGATCAAGTGCAAGTTGAAATGACTCAATTCAAAGTTAAAATAAGCTACAATTGGATTCCTGAAGTCATTCTCAAGTACTACAGTGTAATTTTCGAGTATGGTACTATTCATATGAAAATTTCAGTTATTCTTGAGCCATTCTTGAGAATCATATAGCAATTCTCGAGAATCAACGTGTTCCAGCTACTCTGCTCAACTCTGTTCACGTTTCACCTGCGCGATGTTCAGTAAAACAATGATATCTCCCAAACCAGAGATCAGATTGAGGTCAAACCAATTTTGTTGGAAACTAGACTCCCAATGCATCATTGTGACAAAGTTTCAAGCCCAAATAATTTCAGATGAGAGAGATATAAATTTCACAAGTTGACACATCAATCAACGTCACACAGCAAACCAAGCTTCGATGTTTTGAGGATATCTCACAAACTACACATCGAAATGAGTTGAAATTGGTGACATATGAAACTAGACTCACATACCTTTCCAAAAACATCTAGATCATAGAAAAAAAGATCAAATATGAGAGATTTGATTTTTGGAAGTTCATAGTCTGTTCAGGATTGTGCAAAAATGTTAGTTCAAAACAACTTCTATTAATTTGATCATAATGCTCAACATTCAATAAGTTTGGAGTTGATTCTTGTTGCATTGGTGCAAACAGAGTCCATTACAGAATTAATGCCTAATGGCCTATTCTCGAGAATCCTTATTATACTCTCGAGAATGATCGAAGGGCACTCACAGTAAGTCACTCAAATTTATTCATCCTTGTTTTGAAATTCTCGAGAATCTCAATCCAATTCTTGAGAATCTCAATCCAATTCTCGAGAATGATCGTGCTCCTCTTCAAATCTAATCTATATGTATTTAAAGGGAATTCTCGAGAATTCCAAATCAATTCTCGAAAATTGATGGGTCTGGTGGTTTATGTGAGGTGTGTTGTTTCAATTTAGATTAAAAAATTCTCGAGTATGATCAATATCAAGTCTCTGGCATGAACGAAATGCAATGATACTCGGAGTATTGGATATAGCCTACTATACTAGAAATTGGATACTCAATCAATGTCGAGTAACGAGCATATGTGAAGAGTTTCTGCATAATTACTCAAGCACACTGGATGGGCCGAATGATTAATCATTGTTTGAATTTTGATTAGCTTGTGAAGCACCGAAACTGACGAGGAACAGAGCCAACACAATGAACCCAATTAAGGTTGCCCATATTAGCAAAATGCCGAGATATCACATCGACAAAAGCAAATGCCGAGATAGCACAAAAGCAAAGCAAAATGATGAGATATAAGATCAACAAAGTAAAATGCTGAGATAGTTAAACGGCAAAGCAAAATGCCGTGATATCACGTCGGTAAGAAAAATACCAATATATCTCAACACAACAAACTACACCCACCATGCGAGATGAAACTTCGACAATAACTCGGCTAAGGATCCTGGTGAAGTCATCCCAGCTTAAGATCCCAATATAGCCATCCCTGCTAATAATCCTAGCGAAGCCTGCATGTGAGCAGAAGAGAGTTCCAAGGTCGACATGCACCTAAACAATGACCATTTATTGTGTCAGATGCATTTAATGAAGACAAATACAAATGGAACAAACATTCTGAGCAGACGAAAACATTCCATCGAGGCACACTTATTCCAACTATTGTTTTAAGTCAACATCTGCATCAAGTACTTCAAAGACAAAGCATTTAAATTTGTCAACGCCTATTTCTCTAACAGACTGAAACATTACAACGGTAATATTCTAAAATGGACCAATGCTTCAACATAATAATATCAACTATCTATAAGTAGAGATACATTCAAGATGGAGATAACGATGATGAGAGCTTGCACTGTCGAAATGTTGATATTTTGAATCGAACGTTTATCTCATACGCTTTATGTTCTCAATGCTCATATAGCTTACCTTAGAGAGTGAAATTATTTGTAATGTACGTTAGTGTCTATTCATTTACTTCTGAGAGAGAGAAGATTCATTATAATCATCTTATCATTTAAGAGTTACTCAAGATTGGGTGATCTTGAGTGGGAAACCGATTGTATCCTTATGGTGTGTAAGGGGGAGTATCTCAGTAAGAGATTGTAAAGGCTTCTCTTGTGCCTGGATTAAACAAGAGGATAGTGGATTGGAAATCTCAAGCGGAGTTTGAGGACTATACATAGGTCAAGGATTGGGCCGAACCAGGATAAATCATAGTTTGCATATTCTCTTCCCTAAACTCTTATATTTCCAGCATATATGTTTAAATGAATGACTGTTGGTTTACAACTCATTACTGCCATACGAATTGCTTTCTGTAAGTTGCGAAATTTTTTTTAAAGTTCATAAGTTTTTATCAAACACCTAATTCACCTCTCCTCTTGGGTGATAACTAGGTATAACACAATCCAACGGGTAAGCCAAAGCGGCAAATAAAGTTATTATAGACGGATTGAGAAAGAGGATGGAAGAGGCAAAGTCCAACTAGGGGTAGAGCAGCTGTTCTCTGTTTTATGGAGATACCAGATCAGTGTTCAAACGGCAATTGGGGAAACCCCCTTTAGGCAGACACATGGATGTAAAGCAATGATCCCAATAGAAATCGGCGAACCCTCATGGAAGAGAATTAAGGCTCTATATGAGGAGAATAAGAATAATGAAGTAATTGCAATAGAGTTGGGCTTAATCGATGAAGCTAGAATCACGACACATTGTTGAGATATGGCTACAAAAGAACTGATTGCAACCCAGTACAATAAGAAGGTAAGACCCCCGTCATTTGAGAAAGGCGATTTAGTTCTTCGAAGAGCCAACATAGGCAATAAGAATGCCAACGATGGGAAACTTCCTACAAATTGGGAAGGCCCTTATCGGATCAGAGAAAAGCTTGTCAAAGGAGCTTATATGCTTGAGACACTGAAGAAGAAGGCTATCAAGAGAACATGGAATATGGATAAGCTGAAAGCCTACTATAGTTGAAATCGAGTTCCATAAAGGCGACATAGTTGCAAGTCTATTTTGAGGTGACACGGTCACAAGTCCATTTTGAGGCGACACAGTCACGAGTCCATTTTGAGGTGACACAGTCGCGAGTCTATTCTAAGGCACAATGTCGCGAGTCTATGTAAAATCCTTTATTGGATTATTATAATGGCAATGCCTCCAAGCTTATGTAAATTCCTATGGGAACCATTTGCGATGGCAATGCTGCCAAGCCTGTTTGAATAAATGAATTTTGGGTTAAGGAACCCATTTTCAAAAATCATTTGCGATGCTTTTACCGCCAAGTTTATTTAAAGTTCCTTATTGGAATCATTTGCGACGATAATGCTGCTAAGTCTATTTAATGAATGAATTTAGGGTACATAAACCCGAGTTCATTTGACAACTATTGCTAAAGGCCCACAAAGTTGACATATAACAAAGTCGTCAGGGATAATGAAGTAAACTGTTACACTGACCCTGATCAAGTCGAATTGTTAAAGATTTGGTTAAAGAAAACTGAACTTGAACATATGACGAGTTTACTGTTATTCCAGATTGTACTTTGATAAAACATGCAGGAGCAGTGTGGTGGGTTAATAAAAATCCTCACAAGTACAACAGATGCAATGCAAAGTGAGTAATAGCTCTGGTTGTTCGCTCTTCAAGAATTCTTGTTTAAGCAGTTCATACCATCCATACATAATGTAAGATTTACAAAGAAAATCAACTAGATTACTAACCCGGGCAAAAAGCTACATAAAGGGGACTTAGTACCCCAAACAAAAAGTACAATCAACACCGACATCCCAGCTCTTTAAGAGGTTGATGCTCCAGAATTTGGTCTAGTGTTTGATTGGCCTTCTTCACCCCTATCTTCCTCTTGGTCACCCTCTAAGCGGCTAATTGACTATCCAACAACAAGGGGTAAGAGCGGGATTATTTGCCCATTATGATCAACATAAGCTTTGAAGGTTGTGCCTGAGGTATTTAACTTAACATTGGAATTTAGAAGTGCCACCTGTTCCAAAGCATTGTTGAAGGCATCCTCAACCCCACTCTTCAAGTCGGCTATGTCAACACAAGCGGCCTTAAGGGTTTCCTTGAGGTTTTTCAGCCTTGTCTCAGCCTCTCTGTACATCTCAGTCATCTTATCTAAGGCATTTACATCCCTCTAATGATTTTGTTGAGCTCCAACCTTGTGTTACGGAGATCTTCATAGATTAGGGCCAGTTCTTCATTGACCCTCTTTTTATCCAACTTGCCTGTTTGAAGATCCCCAAGGGACTTTTTCGCCACCTCGCAAGCTTGGTCTCTCTTCGTGGAATAAGCTTTAACTTGTCATCTAAGTTGGCACATTTATTCTTCAGAAATGCCACGCTTTGGGCAAATCTTGCCGCCTTTAGAGCAAAGTGCTCAATCCTTTCAAGCTCTTTGGCCTCAGCGCAGTGGTACGCTTGGCCTTAAGGAAGTTTGGCATAGGACGGATGCTAACCCAGAGGTCCTTTGTCACCCTGTAGTTCCAAATAGAAGACCGAGATAATATGTTACGAGGAGGTGGAGAATTTTCGGTGGCCGATTGATCCGGGATTGGAGCAGAAGAAATTGAAGGGGGATTCAAATTCAATACCTGTGTAATGGAAGTAAAGGCATTGGTCGTTTTCAGTGTCAGCATGCTTTTCATAGTTTTGGATTTTTTGGGAGGGGCTTGTTGCTTACCCTTCCCGGCTTCAGGGGCATTTCACTTTTTAATTATGCCGGGATCCATGACAGACTCTTAAACATGCAATACAACACAGTAAAAAATTGTGTCCGTACTCGTCGTAATTTATTTTCTGGTTAAAGGTGTTGGAATATATTCGACCGAGTCCACAAGGCCACTCTCCTACCTAAAAACTAGTAGAAGGTTTATCACCTCTTTGGCATTAGAAAGGCTGTTTAATGAAGGGTTATAAGCTTTAGGGGAGAGGCCGTGATGGTCTTTAGTCCAATATAGGGGGAATCTCTCTTCAACTTCCTTGGAATCAAGAGTTTGAAGGAACCAAGGTTGTTGCTTGGGTTTAACAACAACCTTGAAAAAGGCGGGCTTGAAGCCTTTAAAAGAGTCAGTAAAAGGCTTGAAAAGTTTGCGATCACGGACACTTCATAGTGAGATCCAACTAAATCTTAAAGGTTTTTCCTTTAGTAGAGTGCAATTCTAATAGGGAAAAGAAATGGAAGAAAACTGGAACAGTGCAAACTATGTCTTGCTCTTGGTAGAAGTTTTCAAAGGCAATGACGAAGGCCCAACCGTTATGATGAAGTTGTGTGAGAGCAAGATGTAGGTGGTTTAGGAGGCATATTTGGAAGTCGGTGAAGGAGGAACAGTGGAGTTTGAAGGAGTGAGTCACGGTACTGATGGTTTTCAACCCAAGAATCCCATAAACTTACTTAGAAAACTTAGGATTTTCTAAAAGGCTACCCAGAAAACTAGGAGAATGGTGTTCTAACAAATGCAATTAAAGAAGAAGAGTGATAGGCAAAATAGTGTGAAAATGAATGAAGCAGAGAAACAGTGAAAAGTACCTGGTTTTGGGAAGAGTTGAAGAAGGTTAAGAGAGTTTTGCAAGGAAAGATCTTTGTGAAAGTGAGAAACTTTCTCTCAGAAGATACAGGAATGTTTGAGCGTAAAGTGTTGAGATGAAGAAGCACGCGGGAATATATAAACATTGTAAATTTCAAGAGCCAGGTGTAGCAATGTCAACATGCGCTGAGAATTAGGTTTTAAACCCTAAAAAGTGCAATGATGACTAATACGAAATGACGTGAGCATTAATTGTGCACAAAAACCAAAGGCGGCTAACGTGGCCACTGCGTGAGAAATGGCAGTTATACGCTAAGACACAGGCCAGCGAACAACTGTCAACCTCATTGAAGAGTCAAACCCATTCGTATGCTGATACGCTTACATGATACCTTGGATTGGGGGCAATACGTGGCAAGGGTTTGTTAACTCGTCAAGCGGGGTTAAAAATTGCAAATACAATCCCGATCATCATGAAAGCATTATGGTTGTGGAAAACCAACTTGGCATGTATGCCAGGGGGCAGGTCAAAAGCAAATTCAGATTTAAGGAATCTCGGAAAACAACTGAATAGAAATAACTTGAATACACAAAGTCCAGGTTAGTCGGGCAATTAATCTTGACAGCTTAGAGACCTGAACTACCGAGTTTGAGGGCAACTGTTATAGACTCATATAATGGGCTTGACTGATATGCAGGCCAGTAAGAATGCTTCATGGCAGAGTCCCTCTATAATCAGGTAAAACTCTAATCATCCTATAATCCTGGATAATATAGGTAGTGGAGCAGGCATTTGTAGAACGTGGAGGTGTAATATTGCCTGAGGAGCGGCACAGAGAGCTATGGATTGAAACCCTAAAGGTAATCTCTATAAATAAGAGATTACCCATGGTGCACACTCTCGATTCATCTATTCTAATATTCAATCTCACTATGCACACACCCTAGTCCTTTTGGCCATTGCCATATTCATGTAGCACAGTGATCACCAGACACTCTATGGCATCTTCTTCATAGGTATCATTGAGTAATTTTCCTCTCCTTCGTGTTTAACTATTAGGCATCTTGGAGAATACATTTGATCCAATATAAAGAATTCACTAGTCCATAGAGGCTAGACATCTGTGTTTTATAATAGAACACTTCCTTTGCAAGGAACGTTAAAATATTAGTTACTCATTAATTCTATTTAATATTAATTATTAAATAATAGTATTATTTACTAATATTATATTGAAATGTTCTACTAAAATAATATTTATAATAATATTTATTATTTAATTTTGATTTGAAAAGTATTATTTATTAATATTACTCTATAATTTATATTAAAAATAATATTTATACTTTAAAATATTAGTTATTAAGTAATTTTAATTAAAAATATAATTCAATTTGAAACAAAATTGGCTAAACAAGAACTTATAAGAAGATTATTTATTAAAGATTTAAAATTTGTTGAATTTAAAATTAATTAATCATAAATATATAAATATTTTTTCCAATTTTTTTTTTATTTTTAACACACACACACAACAACAACAACAACATTTTGTAATAATAATATAATGTAGGTTAACACAAAAGAACCAATAGCTTAAGTAGAGACATGCGAGAGAAACAGAGACCGCGTGTGAAAGAGCGAACGGTGGACAACGGTGGCAGGGAAGATTCAGGCGGTGGAGGATCTGTCGATGTGGGGGGAAAAGGAAAAGGTGGGCAGTCTGAGGGTGGGGAGAACTTCGTCTTTGGATGGTCCGCTGAAAGGAATAAGGTGGTTGATGGATATGATAAGGGAGATGCTGATAAATTCAGGACTGTTGTAGCCCATGTGTCTTACAAAGATAAGTTATTATCGCCGGGGTGCGCAACATATTTCATTGTTTCATTCTCCAATAAAGAAGACAGAGATTATGCTTTCTAAGATGGCCCGTGGATGATAGAGGATCACTACTTGATTGTTCAACATTGGCAACCGAATTTCAACCCCTGGAAAGCCGATTTACAGTGCAACATCGCAGCATGGATACGACTTCCAGATATCCCATTTGAATTCTACAATGTGGAATCTTTGCGAAGGATAGGTAATATGGTGGGAAAGATGATCAAGGTGGATCGCTCAACGTCTATATATGATAAGGGGGGATTTGCTCGAATTTGCGTTGAAATCGATCTCAAATAGCCATTGCTGTCCACGTACACAGTTTTCGAGGAGGAACGTCCAATCATCTATGAAGGTCTCCACCAGGTATGTTTTTCTTGTGGGAAATATGGCCATCGTAAAGAAAAGTGCTCGGTGTAGTTACAGGATGATGGAGTCCGAACTGACAAGGATGAAGACAGAGATGGTGAGT
The DNA here is from genome assembly GCA_037074495.1 of Acacia confusa. Lineage (NCBI taxonomy): Eukaryota > Viridiplantae > Streptophyta > Magnoliopsida > Fabales > Fabaceae > Acacia > Acacia confusa. The sequence continues at coordinate 3,445,974 of CM073504.1, read as the reverse complement.
CTGTAAGTACTGGTGGTAAGCGTTCAGCAACGGCTTCCAACGAGGGTTCTACTTCCGGCACCGGTGATGGCTCAACCAGTGAGAATCCATTTGGGAAGTTACAGATATTGCGACGTGATTTTCACAGAGTATTTAATGAGACTGAGGCAGTTACGGATGATTTAAGGAAGGAAATCAATGAGTCGCAAAAGCAACGGGATTCCAGATTTCAAGTGGATATGGTGCGCAAATCACGTAGGATAAATGGGAGGGCAGATATGAAGCTGGATATGATTATCAATAATTTAGAGAAGGAGAAAAGCAAGGGGCCAAAAAAAATGGAATGGATCAAACGAAAAAATGAAAGTAAAGGAAGAGTGAAAGGGAAAGAGAACAGGCCGCTAGCACATGATAAGGAAATCCGAAATAATCAGGTGGGCTAGTTTGAATCGGGTACCTAAGGTAATTCCTTTACTGCCTTTCAAAACACTGACTCAGTCCTGAATCTTGCTAAGGGACGATCACGTGGTGCTCATATGGATTTAGATGAAGCAGGCCCGACATTGGTTAATGACGAACCCCCTGATACGTTGCATGGAAAAACTCTAATAACCCCAAATCTAAACCTCGCGCCCAGTGTGGCTGATGATCAATTTACTGGGGTTATTAAAAAAGATAAGGATAATACTGATGCTACCATGAGTGAGCAGGATAAGTCTGAGGGTGCAGATATTACACCCAAGCACTTGTCATTGGTTTCCTTATGAATTACATGATATGGAATGCGCGTGGTATTGGAGCAAAAAGCTTCCCTGCTCTAGTACGTGATTTGAAAAATCATTACAGATTGGATTTTCTTGCAATTATGGAAACTCGCTGTTCTAAGGAATTATCTACTACATGTGCTCAACAGTTAGGTTTTACTAATTTTGAGATTATGGACTGTGAAGGTTACAGTGGTGGAATTTGGTGTCTCTGGTCTGATAGCATGGGCTCTATTACATTGATAGCACGTAACCATCAATTTCTGCACTTTCAAATTACCAGTTCAATGGGTGTCTCTTGGAACCTTACAGTTGTTTATGCTAGCCCCAATTGTGTTACTAGTTGGGTACTATGGGACAATCTATCTCTTTTAGCTTCATCAACTGCGGGTGGTTGGTTGATTGGAGGAGACTTCAATGGTACGATACTAGGAAGCGAAAGGAGATCCATAGCTATGTCTCAAACATCTTTTGATCGTGATTTATGCAGATGGATTGATTTGCACAGTATGATTGATATTGGCTTTGTTGGCCCCCAATTCACTTGGAGGAAAGGTACGTCGGAGGCAAGGTTAGATAGGATGGTGGCGAACGATCAGTGGCTCTCTATGTTCCCTAACGCCTTAATGTATCACCTACCATTCTTCAAATCTGATCATAGGCCGATTTTGCTGAAAAGTAACCCACAAGAAGCCCAGCATAAATTGAACCGGCCTTTTAGATTTATTGCTGCTTGGGTCTTACATGATTCCTTCGATGATTTTGTCAAAAAAGAATGGAATAAAGACATAACTTGGATGCAGAATATTTCCCACTTCATGGATGCTTGCTCCCAATGGAATAAGGAGGTATTCAAACACACAAAGGCGAGAAAAAAGCACCTGATTTGCAGATTGGATGGGATTAATCGGGCCGTAGCTAGATATGAGATGTCATCTAAATATGAGGATGTTCAGGTATCGCTTTGGAAGGAGTTAGAAGATATCCTGCTGCAAGATTCCCTCATTTGGGCTCAAAAAGCTAGAGCGGAGTGGTCAATTTATGGTGATTGGAACACCCGGTATTTTCATACCCGGGCCAATGGCAGGCAGAAAGCAAAGAGAATTGATGCCATAAAGGATGAGGAAGACCTTTGGATTTTTGACACCACAAAAATTAAAGGCGTGGCCACCTCCTTCTTCTCCGAACTCCTAACGGAGGAGGTTATGAATCGACCGCAGCTACAATGTAATATGTCATACCTCTTAGTTGATACAAACCTGATCAGAGGATATGAAAGAGAGGTCACTGATGAAGAAATTAAGGAAGCCATCTTTACCATGGGTCACTCAAGTCCCCAAGGCCTGATGGTCTCAATGCTCTATTTTATCAGAATCAATGGGACACAATTGGTCCATCGGTGCTTAACTTTATTAAATTTCTATTTTCTAATCCGAAGGCTATCAAAGATATTAATGGCACTCTAATCGTCCTTATCCCAAAGAAAGATCATCCTAAAACTATGGGAGACTTTAGACCAATCAGTCTATGCAATGTCATTTATAAAACGATCTCCAAGATTATTGTGAACAGGTTAAAACCTATCCTTCCTTAGGTTATTGCTCCTAACCAGTGCAGCTTTGTCCCAGGAAGACAGAGTAGTGATAATATAATTGTGGCTCAGGAGGTTATCCACTCCATGCGAAATATGAAAAGCAAGAAGGGGTTCCTAGCAATTAAGATTGATCTTGATAAGGCCTATGACCGGGTGAACTGGAATTTTTTGTTAAAGTGTCTGCAGGAACTCCACATCCCTCAGTCCATGTATGAGATTATTTCGCAGTGTGTATCTACTACCAACATGCAATTACTTTGGAATGGTGATAAGGCAGAGGTGTTCCAATTAACTCAAGGAGTACACCAAGGAGATCCATTGTCTCCATATTTATTTGTAATATGTATGGAGAAACTAGCTCATATAATCCAAGCCACTATTCAGGAAGGAGACTGGAAGCCAATCCGACTCACAAGGTCTGGACCTCCTATCTCTCACTTATTTTTTGCTGATGATATTGTTCTGTTTGCAGAAGCTACAATGGACCAGGTACAGATGATCAATAGATGCCTGAACGAGTTTTGTGAAAGCTCCGACCTAAAAATTAACTAGCAGAAAACAAGGGTCTTTTTCTCACGCAATGTGAACCATATTAGAAGAAGTGACATGTGTGTGGCCCTGGGTTTTTCAATCACTAATGACTTGGGGAAATATCTTGGGGTGCCCTTCCATCACAAGAGAGCTACTAAAGATTCCTATCAATATGTGGTAGACAGGGTGAAGACACGACTAGCAAGTTGGAAGGTGAAGTCTTCATCATATGCAGGGAGATCTACACTCATATCATCAGTAACCACAGCAATCCCAGGTTACGTCATGCAAACTTCTCTTCTCCCAACAAGCACATGTGAGTCTCTTGATAAATGCAACCGCCAGTTTTTATGGGGCAGTAATGAAGAGCAAAGGAAAATTTCTTTAGTGGCGTGGGATACTATCTGTCAACCTAAGAAGAGAGGGGGCTTGGGTATTGGACATGCTAAATATAATAATCACGCCTATTTGATGAAGTATGGCTGGAAATTATCAGCTAATAGGAATGATTTTTGGGTTAAAGTTGTTAGAAACAAATATAAATGTGGCTCATCTTTACTTCCAAGAATAGACATGGCGAAATCTGGTTCTAACTTATGGAATGGGATTAAGAAAACATGGAATACAGTGCAGAATGGAGTGGAAGTTGTGGAGAATGATCAGCTGCGATGGAAGTGGAATAAGAGTTGAGGATTCACTGTGAAGTCAGCTTATAATGCCCTGGCTAATGCTAATCAGCACATTTTCACATGTATATATTAACTTTCCTGCAGCATATTATTTTTATTTTAATTTTTCCTCTTTCACTTCCCTTAACATTTCGTGTTTAGTCTCACTTATACACTAAAAACCAAGAGACCCGATAATAGCTAAAAACACGTACACACACATACATTCACTCAACTCCTCCTCTTTCTTTTTCACTGGGCAGCAAGCTCTTATCCTCCTATATACATATAAATAAGCTTACACCTCTCATCTCCAGCAAAGTTTGATCAATAACTAAGTTTGTTTTAACCGTGAGAATTTACAACAAACTCATACAAGTTTACGCATAGTGACAGCCAAGAAGAAAAGGACATCAACACCATGACAGCAAAGCGTTTACTCCTATCAATATTCACTCATGCAGAAACACGCCATGGCTCCATAACTACTTATATAATCTGTTTCACGTGTAGACACAACCGAAGAAGAAAATAAAACAAAGCTTAATGAATCCGTAACCTACTTCAGCTAAAGAGAACTTCAATGACCGCAAGCATTCACTATATATATTCAGTTTTCAGATTTCAGTTTCAGGTTCATGTTCCACGCTTAAAATCCACAAGCTACCTATAAACATGCTGAAAACCTTAAGAAGATAAGTTCCAAAACTTACCCAAGGTTTTCGAGCTTGAATTCAACGGAAGAAGCTTGCTGATTTCCTCTGTTTTCCGGCGTAAAAACAGAGCCAGTGATGAGCTTCACAACACTCTCAGTCTCTCTTCTCTCTTCCAGCTCTCTCGGTTTCTCCCTCTCTTCAACTCCCTCTCGACTTGGCTGAATGAAAAGAGATGAGACTAAGATGAGAATCTTTTAAATAGAGTCTCATGTCCCAGGCGATGCTCAACGGTTCAAGAGCTTGACCAACGGTTTTCGGTCACGTAGCTCGAGAGGTAAGGGAGTCTGAGTCCGCTACACTGTTTTCGTGTCTGAGAGAGAAGGTCAACGACCTTGCGTGTACTGTAGAAGCCGAAAGCAAACTCTGGACGTGTGTTTGCAGGCTTTACGTGACGGTGAGGAGGAGTGATCTGTTTCTTCTCTTTTCGGTGGGGCTGCTCATACATCGATGATGGGTGTTTGCTGAAGGTGAAGTGGGCTGGACTGACTGAGGAGGCTAATGCCTATGTATCCGTATATCTCTTTCTTTCCGATCTTGGTTGGGCCGAAATGATGAAATGGGAAGCAAGGAATTATTTGCATTGACCCATGATTCTTGTTTCTGCATTTCTCACGTTTTGGGTTGAAGAGGATGATCACTAATTAAATGAGTGTAATATAATGGGTTGGGCTGAATGTCTTACTGCTTCTGCGTTTTGGACTGGCATGAGAAATGGGTCCATGAAGTCTAAGTAGATATAGAAATATTTATCCTGACAACCATTGGACAATTAATAATTATCAAGGATAAATCCCTGTATTAATCCCAAAAATTTTCTTCTGGCCACAACATAGTTTTTTTCTAAAATATTCAGGCCAACAATTATTCCCAACTATTTGTTTTCAATTAATGGAAAATATGCCTTTAAATATAAATTCTAAATTTTTTTAAGGCCAAATTTTCCCTAATTAATTCTTGGTTCCCAAAGTTTAAAATTTGGGATGTTACATTAGGGTTACCCACCTCGACCATGATTCCTTATCTCTATACTGAAGTTGTTGGGATCAGAAAAATTATCAATGTCAGCCTAAAAATGTTTATCATCGCTGTTAGTCACTTATTTGAATCTCAAATAAACTAATTACACGAATTAGTTTAGAGGATTAATAATAATTATTAATCCCTTGGAAATTCCCTAAAAATAATAATTTTATTATTATTGCTATTATTATTATCATCATTATTATTATTAATCCTAATAATAATAATTCCTTTTATTTATTAATTAACAATAACTCTTATTTATTATTAATTAATAATTCTCATGTATTTCTTTTTCTAATAATAATTTATTATTTTCATCATTATTATACAATTAACTTAATCTCCTAGAGGCTATCTTAACATTTTAAGTTAGGAGTTTATACTTACCAGTAAAACTTTCATTCCATGTTTATCATTCAAGTTAAATTTTCATACTCAACTGGACTTGTTTTTGTCTTATGTGCATATCTTATAATTATCCAGGAAAACACTTGCAGCAAACGTTTTCAATTCAAGGCATGCACACCCAGAGAGAGACCCACGGATGTGTATATATATTATACATAAATGCTGCATTTTTTTCTTCTTTCTAACTTCCTAACCACAACTTACATCATATGTATATTTTGACCCTTAGCTTAGGAAATCCAAAGCCACTCATACTGAAATAATAAGTCCTTGATTCAGCCCCACAAATTCAACACATGCACCAATACATATTTATATTTACGTACACGCATAGATACTTAAAGTGCTCCTTTTTCTTTTTCTCAAACAGCATGTCATCAGTTTTTTTTAAAAAAAAAATTTCTAATATTCATTCTTCTTTCCTTTCCCACAGCACGACATATGTATATATATATATATATATATATATATATTTCCATACAAAAACTCACACACAGAGTCATATTTTGGCGTCTTTCCTCCTCTCACACCGATACACATATATATTTAATCATTCAATACATATCCCTTACAGCAACTCCAATCCACGCCATTGCAAAAACTTTTAAACTCCTTATATACATCAGTTTTATTTCCAGCGCAGTTCACGTACACCCACACACATATATAAACTATACCCACGTGAGCATTTCCCTCTTTTCCCTGGACACTCATATTTTCCTTCTTCTTCTAATCTTACTTACACACAAAAAGCTAGGCAACATGTAGTAATGTGTTTGTCTATATATTCATCTTATATCTTTATGTCTGGCAACACCATATACCTCCAACAGCAAAACACGTACAGGAAGCCTATGTCCAGAGGTTTTCTTTCTTTCTTTCTTTCTTTTTTTCCCCCCTCTTTTACAGTCTAAACTTACATTCATATATTCCTACACATATCCATGGTCTATATCTAATATATGCAGCAAACAGTATACATATATATGTAACAAAATAGCTTCTCCCTTATTTTCTTTCCTTTCCCACTACATAACCACACAACTCACGGTTTCTTCTTTTTCTTCTGCTCATGACCACCACACACGCATTCACTCATGCAGAAAACACATCCTACAATTCTACATATATATAATCACGTATTCCCACTGAGTTGACAGCAAAACGAAAAGAAAACATATCCTAGATACCAACTAACAACACACCTTCGTTTTCCATTTCAAGATTTCATCTTTATTTTCAATGCCAATCTCCTTAGTTTTTATTCAGTTTCAGCATGATTTCTTTTAGGAATACAGCCCCTGTTTTTCTTTTCTCACTTTTTGGTTTCGGTTTTGAATGCCCAAGTTTGGTTTTCCTTTTTGTTTAATCTTCATAAACTGTCAACAAAGATGCTGAAACTCTGAGAAAGGTAAGTGCTAAAACTTACCTTCGGTTTTGCAGGCTTGAAAGGTAACTCTAGCTTGCTGAACCTCCTCTGTTTCACCGTTGAAGAACAGGGGATATGGTTTCTGTTTTTCTCTCCAACTCTCACTCCCTCTTCACAGTCTTTTGCTCTCACGGTTTCACCCTCTCTTCAACTCTCTTTTTCTGCGGTTTCTTTTATGAACACCGAATGGATGGAAAACGAATGAGAAGGAGCTGAAGTGCAATGGTTTTAAAGAGTTCTCATGGTCCAGGTGCCGACGAAACCCGCTGGTCCAGAACCAATATCCATTGGTTATTCATTGAGGAGCTCGAGAGGCATGGGCAACCTCTGACGTTATCCTGCTACGGGTCTTGATCTGGTGTAGATCACAAATTGGGTTGGACTTGGCCCGGGGTGAAATCCCGGGGTCCTACGTACCACAGTGTGGATCAAAGTCCACGTAGTTCGAGGGTATACGACAGGCTAATGATAGCCAGAGGGGGTGGTGTGTGTGCTCTGTGTGAATAGAAAAGCTAGGATTTTAGAAGTGCGTACCTTGTAAGGGGTTTACCCTGTTTATAGGCGTACCTGTGCCTTATCATAATCAGTTGGATTCATCCTTTATTTTAGGGATATCAAGATATGCGTTTTTGATAGATATTCTTGATACATAGGCGGTTATCATAACGATAGATATTTTGATAAAACCACTCCTATTTTCAAGGAAGCGGTTATGAGCATAACTGAAGTCATTTTGACTAGGCTCTTTAGTTATTGGGCTGGGCCCATTTATGAGATATCCGTAACAGTTGCCCCCCAGCCCGGTTGTTCAGGGCTCCGAGCAGCCGGGATGTACTTGTCAGGTTACGTCTTTTGCTCCAGTTCATCTCGCTGTCCTGAGGTTTTTGATTTCTAGTTCTTTTTCCGAGGTCGGACATTTTTGGTCCCCGGGTTACCCCCTCTGTCATCAATTTGCATTCCGGTTTATTTGAGTGGGACACGGGTGTCCCCCATCCCGGTTAACGCGGGTTGCATTCGTTTGCTATCCCGAGAGAACATTAATGTTTGGTCTTAATGTTCTATAATTTTGATTCTAGGCCGAACTCCTCCCATGCTTTCTCGAACTTCCCCTCTTTATTCGTGTCGGGTAGTGTTGATATTTCTATATCGTCTTACTCCCCGTTTACAGGTACCTTGTCCAGTTTTTCGTGGATCGGGACTTGTTGCCCCCAAGTTCGAGATTGCACGGGGAGTTAGGTCGGGCAACCGGGGTGTATTCATGTGGTCGGCCACGTGAGCATTTCGATCCGGGATCATTGTCCGCCTCATCTGTTGATCCAACACTCGTCTTATCTCAAGGCCACGAGTGTCATCATTGCCTTCTGCTGATTTGATATTTACTAGCCGGCCTCTGAGTAGAGCAACTGCCCCATTATCTTGGTTTTCGTGTTTGCCTACCATCAGCATTAAATGTGCACGCCTTTTAACGTCCACGTCATTATTTGTGTATGGGCCCTTTGGGCTTTTGACGGTTGAGTTTCTTGACTCTCACCTGCCTGCTTGTTTTGCTTATAAAAGCCTTCGACTTTCTGCTTCTTGCATTTTGAAAACTGCCAAACCTTGAATTTTCCTTCTTGAGAGAAACTTGCAACCAGTCACCCGTTCATCTTCCTCAGATTCCCATTTCTGCTTTTCGTGGCTCGCGCATTTCCTCTTCCCTTAACTTATTTCAAACCAGGTACTTTCCTTGTTTCCTTCTCTGGTTATTTGGCTGTGTTTTCTTCTTTCTTTCTCTATCTCTTGGTCTTTCTTTTTTCTGGGTAGGTTATTGTGAGTTCTTTCAAGTTTCTTTCCCTTTGGGTTCTGGCTTCTGTTTTGTTCTTGAACTTCTTTGAACTTCTGGTCTATTCAATCCTTTTTCTCCATCTTTGGTTTTCGGTTTCCTGTTTAAATTCTATCTTCTCGGGATGAGCCATCAAGGTTCTCCTCCGCCTTTTAATCCAAATGCTTTTTCCCCGGAAGAGGCCGAGCTTATTTAGCGTATGCCTCCCCGGACAGCTTGGTGGCTGTACGGGAAACCTCTGACCGAAGAACAAAAGAGGGAAAACGTTCTCTGTGGTTATGGCGGAGAAGGTGGTAGTCAACCAGGTCGGTCTAGTCGAGTTAGGGGAAGGGCTCGAGGTCGGTCTGAGTCTGTAGAGCCCGAAAGTCTAGGCCGGGGGATTGCTGCCACTAGGGTTTTTTCTTCAGAGCTGCCCTTAGGAAAGGGTAGGGGGGAAAGTCCTCCTCTACCCGCCTCTTCCTTTCCTTCACGCGCGGAGCCCCTCATCTCCCTTACCCGGCCTATCGGCCCGTGCGAGGAGTGTTCCTGGCTGATATCTGAGGCCACAATGGTTGGCCGGTCATGGGAAGTTGACGAAATAGCTTCGCGATGCCGGCATATCCAACCGCGGGTTGTTGGAGCCGTTTCTACCCGTCCCGCTTTACTATCTTCAGGTATCATTTTCGTTCCTAATTTATTTTTGTTTTGCCTTTTCTAGGTAGTATGTCAACTTCTCCGCGTCCTATCGAGGATTCTGGATCCGTGGAGTCAGCGGCCGTCAGTATTCCACGTCATATTGCTGAGAAGTATGACTGGGTCGCGACCGGGGTGCTGTCCAGGCTATCAAAAGCCACGACCAGTCAGATCGCCGAGCTCCCATTAGGGGACCGGGATCATTGTTCTTTATCTCTTCCCGGCCCTTCTGAACCGGTGTGCGTTGCCCGGGAAGGGAATGAGCGCTCCTTTTTCTTCTTCTACCTAGACTTCGTCAAAAAACTCGGCCTTCGTTTTCCATTTTCTAGGTTTCAAGTAGATCTCTTAAACATTCTTCAGCTGGCCCCTACTCAGCTTCATCCTAACTCTTGGGACTTTATTATTGCATTCGAGCGGCTTTGCCGATTTTTGAATCGTACTCCCACCACCGGGACATTCTTTTATTTTTTTAACATCCAACGGGCTCGTCAACCCGGGGAGCCCGAAGAAAAGAGGGGTTGGGTTTCTTTCCGGGGGAAACCGGACAAGAAGCTTTTCCATGTGGCAACTGACACCTGGAAAGGCTTCAAGGCTTCTTTTTTCAAAATCAACGCTGAACCCGGTCATAAACCGTGGTTTCTTAAGGATGTTGATTCCAGCTCGGTGGAGCTTCTGTTTCCTCTGTATTGGTCGAAAGCTCACTATGACCAAGACCAAAACATATTTGCATCCTCCGATGATAGCCTAGAGCCAGCCGAGGTTGAAACCGTGATAGCTCTGGTTGACCATGTGGCCGAGAAGGATGTTATTGATTCCCGGATTTTTATCCGACAGTCGGTGGAGGAATTGTATTCACCGAGTATGGTTTCTGTTGGATGTTCTTTGGATATATACATATATATATATATATTTATTTATTTATTTTTATGTATGCCCCTTGTCCTTTCTGATGTATGTTATGCTTTTTGTAGTGCCCGACATGGGGAAGGCTTCTTTCCAAGAACTGGCCGAGAAGCTCCGGGCTAAGGCCAAGAAGAAAGGGGAGCCTTCTTCCCAGAAGAAAGCTGTGGCTGCTCCTTCGCCTGCCAGGACTACTGCTGAAAAGAGGGCTGCGCCCTCTCCGGCCTCTACGGATCTCATTCCGCGCAAGCGATCGAAGTCCGTGGCGTCGTCGATCTCGGTCGCAGAAGAGAATCCGGCCTCTGTTCCGGACGCCGGTGCTGCCACAAGCGTCCCTCCTCCCCCACTTCCTGGTAAGTCTCGCCTTCACTCGCGGGGTGAGGTATGGACTGATGGGGTCTCGGAGGAGCTCAAATACGCGGTGAAGCCTCCCAGCAAATATTTTAGTGGTGAGGCCTTTGCCGACTTCGACCTCGATCACCTGCAGGTTCTGCAGGACCACTTAATGGAGACGGCCGGCGTGTTGGACGCTTATGCTTCTGTTAAGCATAAGTACGCCAGGGCTGCAGCCGAGATTGCCAAAGCTCGGGTTGAAAAGAAAGAGGCCGAGATCAGGCAGCGGGAGGCTGAGGAGGCGCGCCTGAAAGCTGAAGAGGCGCAGATAAAGGCGGTGGAGGAGCTATCAAAGGCCCTTGCTGAGAGGGATCATTTCTCCACCGAGCTTGACGCCAGTCATGCCCGGGAAGACACCCTCAATGCCTCACTGCACGCCCTGCAGGGTCAGTATGCGGGGCTGGTGAAGGACCTCCATCTCGCCCAATCCGACCTCCACGCTTCCAAGGCCGAGCTCGTGGCGTCTGCTGCCGAGGTGGATAAGCTGGAAGTCCTGGTCGTGGAGACGGCTGCTGAAGCTTTCAACGTATGCCTGGCCCAAGTCCGAGCTCTGAATCCGGATATTACGATGAATTTAGACGCTGTGGATTTCAGAGCTTCGGTAGAGGACGGGCGATTTGTACCAGCGCCGCTTTCTCCGGTCGAAGAGTCCGAGCATCTTGCGGAGGATGACCGTGTTCAATTAGCTGAGGAAGATGCTCCGACGATCGACGCCCCTGGCTCTCCTGTGCCCGGCCAAGCCCAATCTTGATGCCGTCCTTCTTTTATCTTTTTTATTTTATTTTATTTTTTTTCCTTATGTGGTATTTTTGTTTTTCTGTAATCTGGGGCCTTTGCCCTCAAAATTAATATGACAAGCCGGTGTTCCCGGATTTTTCTAGCATCCTCAGCTCGTCCATCTTACATGTATTTATTTTCATCCTTTAAACCAAACTCGTGTTTTAATTCACTAGTTGATGAGTAAAGGGGAACGTAATCCGTGCACGAAGCTCGGTTCTTTATTTTTTTGACTTGGCCAAAGTCAAGATATATTGCGCAGAATCTGCTGGTTATTCAACCGACGTTTTAACAAACGGGCCACGCTTATTAATGGTCGGGCATTCTAAACAACAGACGATTTTCAAAAATCATCTAAGCACTTTATCTTGTAAAGTACCTTACCGAGATGGTAGCCAACTGCCACATGTTCGGGCCCTAATATCTTTTTTGAATAAGAGCCTAAACATTTCGACCTGATCAGGATCTTTTATGGCAATCTCACACCACCCCAGGGGACAGTTCCAATGCATCGTAACGTTTTACAAGATTTGTTGACAAATCTTATCATGACCGGGATCGCGAAACCCAAGTCTTTGTTTAATTATCTTGCCTTTGTCACGGCCTATCTTTGCATTGATTTCACAAGTAATAACTTGCTTGGCCCATAAATTGAACCACCTTTTTTTATTGATTGAAATAATTGGGATTACACAGTTTAAAATCAATGGAAAATACTGCCAAAAGCAAAACAATGCGTAAAAAAAAAAGGACGGTTCTCGGTTACCACCGACATCCGTTGAAAGTAAAAAGCGGTTCTTGGTCACCACTGACATCCGCTGTGCATTTATTCCGAGTGCATCCCGGTCTCTAGCTGTAGTAAGTCCTTAGTTTGTCCGCGTTCCATGTTCGTTTAATGGGCGTGCCATCTAACGTCTCAAGGACATAGGTCCCGGGCCCCATTTTGTCTGAAACACGGTAAGGACCCTCCCAGTTTGCTGCAAGTTTTCCGTCCCGGGCATTCTTATTCCCGATATCCGCTCTGCGTAATACCAAGTCACCTTTATCGAATGCTCGTGGTCTAACTTTGCGGTTATACTTAGCCGCCACCAGCTGCTTCGTTGCCAGATCTCGGTAGTGTGCCGTCGTTCTCACTTCATCGATGAGGTCTAGCTCGGCTGCTAACTGCTTGTTGTTAGCGTGTTCTCCCTCTTCCATGACTTTGGCTTTCCTCCATGATGTTTGCCCAATTTCAACCGGGATCATGGCCTCGCATCCATATGTCATTCGGAAGGGTGTTTCCTGGGTCGAGGTTTGGACACTAGTTCGGTATCCCCAGAGTACCGGGTATAGTTCCTCGACCCAGTTACTTTCTGCACTGCTCATCCGTTTCTTGAGCCCGTCAACAATGATTTTGTTGGCTGCCTCAGCTTGCCCATTAGATTGCGGATGCTCTACCGAGGCGAAATGGTGCTTGATTTCGAGCTCGGACATTAACCTCTGGAAACCTTGATCAACGAATTGAGTACCGTTGTCAGTTACGATCTCGGCAGGAATCCCGAACCTTGCAACAATATTTCTTTCGAAGAATTTTTGTATTCGAGCAGCCGAGATGGTCGACAGTGGTTCGGCCTCGATCCACTTAGTGAAATAATCCACCGCCACCACAAGCCATTTCAGTTGCCCTGCGGCCGGTTTGAACGGTCCAAGGAGGTCCATACCCCACTTAAAGAATGGCCAAGGAGCCGTGATGGTTTTCAACTCGGTCGGAGGTGGCCAGAGGATCCGAGCATGTTTTTGGCAGCTTTCGCACGTCCGTACGTGTTCTCTGGAGTCCGCGACCATTGTCGGCCAGTAGTATCCAGCCCTTAGGGCCTTCCGGGCTAACGCCTTTGCCCCCATGTGTTGTCCGTTTATCCCTTCGTGTATCTCTGATAGCACGTACTCGGCCTCTGCTTGGATTAAACATCTCATCATTGGGGATTGGAGGCCTTTTCGGTAGAGCTGGTCATCGACCACCGTGTACATTAACGCGGTCCGTGCTATCTGCCTTGCTTCCCCGGGATCGTCTGGGCTAACTCCCTTTTCCAGGTAATTTAAGATTGGCTTTCGCCAGTCTTCTGCTGCCGCGATGACCATGATACACGTGGGCTCCTTGAGACTTTGTTGTATTACAGTTCGATTATTTCCCGGGTTCCTGGTGCTTGCTAATTTGGAGAGGATATCTGCCCTCGCATTTTCTCCCCTGGGGATGTGGGTGACTAGGACCTCATCGAAGTCGGCCATTGCCTCTCTGACTTTCCCCAGATACTTAATTAGTAAGGGTCCCTTAGCCGTGTATGAACCGTTGATTTGGGCCGCGACTAGTTGAGAGTCGGTAGAGAGATGAACCCTCCTGGCCCCATTATCTTTTGCCTGCGATAGCCCGGCAAATACAGCCTCATACTCGGCCTGATTATTGGAGGTTCTGAAGTGTAATTGCAGGGAGTGTTCCATGGCGACTCCTTCCGGGGCTTTCGACTATGATCCCGGCTCCACTTCCTTTGGCGTTTGAAGAGCCGTCTACAAATACTTTCCAAACGTCAAGGGATGCTTTCGGGACTACCTCTGTTGGCACCAGTTCTGCAATGAAGTTGGCTAAAGCCTGGGACTTAATAGCACGCCGAGCTTCATATACTATGTCGAATTCGGACAGTTCGACTGCCCAACTCGTCATTCTTCCTACTAAGTCAGGTTTGTGGAGTATTTGACGTATTGGCTGACTGGTTCGGACAATTATTTTATGCCCCTGGAAGTAAGGGCGTAATCTCCTCGCGGCAGTTAGGAGCGCAAAGGCCACCTTTTCCAACCTTTGATATCTTAGCTCCGAACTCTACAAAGCTCGGCTTGTAAAGTAAATCGGTTTCTGTTCCGTCGAATCTTCTCTCGCCAGGGCGGCACTTACTGCTTCTGGGGCCACGGATAGATATAATATCAAATCTTCCCCGGTCTCGGGTTTGGTCAGCACGGGTGGTGATGACAGGCATTTTTTGATCTTGTCAAACGCGGCTTCACACTCTGAGTTCCATTCTCCATGCCGTGCTTCCTTCTTCAATAACTTGAACAAAGGAAGAGCATTTTCTGCCGATTTCGGTAAGAACCTTGTCAGCGCGGCCAGTCTGCCAGTCAACTGTTGTACCTCTTTTTTGTTTTTTGGGGCAGCCATATTGAGGACGGCCTGACATTTGTCCGGATTGGCCTCAATCCCCCTGTTTGTCAACAGGAATCCTAGAAATTTACCCGCTGGTACCTCGAATGCACATTTAGCTAGGTTAAGTCGAATTCTGTGAGCCCGGAGCTTATCAAATGTTTCTTGCAAATCTTGGATGTGGTCGGATCGCTTAACTGACTTTACGATCATATCGTCGATGTAAACTTCGACGTTCCTGCCGAGTTGTACCTCAAACACTTGATTCATCATCCTCTGGTAAGTAGCTCCTGCGTTCTTCAGCCCGAAAGGCATGACATTATAGCAGTAATTAGCTTTTTCCGTGATAAAAGCTGTTTTCTCCTGGTCTTCAGGATGCATAGCTATTTGGTTATAGCCGGAATACGCATCCATGAATGAGAGCAGCTGGAAACCCGAAGAATTGTCCACCAGTTGGTCAATATTTGGCATGGGGTAAGCATCCTTGGGGCATGCTTTGTTGAGATCGGTGTAGTCGGTGCATACCCTCCATTTGCCATTTGGTTTCTTGACCATTACCACATTTGACAACCACGTGGTATACTGGATTTCCCTGATGAATCCCGCATCCAGCAGTTCTCTTACATGCTCGGTTAGTGCTTCCTGACGGTTCGGTGCAATCTTTCTTTTCTTCTGCGAGACCGGCGTATATCGTGGATTTATGGTCAATTTGTGACAGCAGAACGCCGGGTCCACTCCTGGTAACTCCGAAGGTTTCCATGCGAATACGTCCTTGTTTCTCCATAACAGCTTTTTGAGCTCGCTTTTTTCTTGCTCGGCAAGTGAACTCCCGATCTGGGTTATTTGTCCGGGATCCTCTCCTAGTTGGTAGCCTGTGAGCTCTCCATCAGGCTTGATTTTCATCAACCTTGCTTCTTCTCTTACATCCAGCTCTACCACGTTGACCGAGCTTGGCGTAATTGGCGCTGAATTTCGAGTTCCTTTCTGCTGCGAGCTGGATGTTCCGGGTTCATTATTTTTAACTGTCGAGAAATAGCATTGCCGGGATTCCTTTTGATCACCTTTGACGGTGACGACTTCACTGTTCCGACCTACCATTTTCAGCTTCTGATGCTTCGTTGATATGAGCATGTCCCAACTATGAATGGTTGGTCTGCCTAAGATTATATTGTAGGACGAAGGGAAATCCGCTACAATAAACTTGACTCGCTCAGTCTTAAAGGCTTCTTTAGAGCCCAAGGTCATTTTTAGTTCTATACATCCTTTGGGATTTGTATCCTGTCCGTTGAACCCGATTAAGGTTGTCCTGCACGGCTTTAGATTCTCTGGGTCGAGGTCCATGCGCTTAAAAGCGTCCCATAGGATGATATCCACCGCGCTGCCAGGATCGATGAATATCTTCTTTACACGGCATTTTCCCAGGAGGCCGGTTATAACCAGTCCGTCTTGATGACCCGGGATTACGTCCCTCAGATCTTCCTGAGTAAAGAACAGCTTAGGAGGCTCTTCTGTTTGCGATGGCTCCGGCTTGAAGGTCGGTCGTCCCCTGATGGTTAAGACTTCCCGAAGGTATTTCTTCCGCTGATTGGCGGTATCGCCGCCACCTCCGTAACCTCCACTAATGACATTGCAGTCAAACTCTGCTTCCGGGAACTCGTCCTCATTGTCGTGCTTTCTCCGGGCTTCTACCGGTTTTTTCCTCTGGGAGACCGGGCTTGTACTCCGATCCGTCTGCTTGCGCTTGGCTTTCTGCCCCTGTGTTTTGATAACGTACTGACGTAATTTTCCATCTCGGATAAACTTTTCCACCGCATCTCTAAGGTCCCAGCACTCATCCGTTGTGTGCCTGGGTCCATTGTGGAATTCACAAAATCGTGTGCGGTCCAACTTTTCCTTATTATAAAGTGGTCGGGGTCGCTCTACCTTCCTCATCTCGGTCAGGGCTACCTCTCTCCATAACTGTGAACGAGGGACATTTATTGGAGTATATCTCTCATACTTCCCCTCATGCTTTTGTCCTCGTGTTTTCTGGTCCGAGTTACGGGGTCGGTCTCTTGCTGCCCGGTCCTTCCCTTTCGGAGGCGGGCTTTCCTGTCTCTCTTTTCCCGACGCGTTGGCTATCTGCATTTGCTCTATGTCCAGATACTTTTTGGCTCGTTTATGGAATTCTTCCAGTGTCTTGATCTAGCCAGATATGACCGATCTCCCCATTCTGGATTCGCTATCTAAGCCCGAGATGAGCAAGTGTACGTGGACGCTTTCCGTTAATCCTTGGATTTGTAATGCGGCAGCCTTGAAACGATCCAAATACTTCTGAAGGGTTTCACCGGGTTGCTGCTTGATTCTGTCCAGCGTGTAGACCGATCTGGGTTGCTTTTTGCTTGTCGCGAAATTCAGCAGGAACTTCTCGCTCAGGTCGTTGAAGTCGGTAATGGACTTGGGAGATAGAGTCCGGAACCAAATTTGGGCGGCTCCTCGAAACGTTGAGGTGAACAGCCTGGAAATGATTGGCCCCTTGAATCCTCGGACCAGCATCTCAGTGTCGAAAGTGTTCAAGTGTGTCTGGGGATCCTGACTTCCGTCGTACTTAGGGAGGTCGGATGTATTAAATTTCCTTGGGTACTCAGCTTCCGTAATTTCATCTGAGAACGGGCTGTTGTTTTGTCCTCCATCCCCATACCACATCTTGTACCTACCGGAATCTTGCGGATTTCCCTGATTGTCCGAGGTACGGCTGTCCTTCTTATGTGCCCGGGCTTGATCTTCCTGACTCGCGTCCCGGTGATTATTTTGCTGAGAATTTTTTGTTGAAACTATTCGGCCTTGCCCGGGATGGTCCTCCTGTAGGGGATCAATAGTTTGGTGATTGGTTTCTTCGTCCTCATTCTGCTGATCATCCCGGCGTTCCTCCTGAAGAGGGTCTTGTAAATGTTTAAGAATTTGGTTCATCACCTCGGTCATGTGGTCAATCTTCTGGTTCTGAAGGTTGTCGCGTTCTTCCACATTCTCGATCCGTTTCATCATTGACTCAGCAATGTTATGTAGGAGCCGTATGTCCGGGCTTCCAATCTGAAACTTTGAGGGACCAGCGTGGTTAGTATTTTCCAGCGTTTGGCCTGCTCGTCCATCCAGGTTCGAGTCCGGGGACTCCTCCATTTGTTCCTGATTAACGCCTTGAACGTCCTGCTGTTGGGTCTCGCTAAAATTTTGTTCCTGACCTTGCTCATGTGCATGCGGGTGGCTTTTGCTTCTGGTATTAGCCATCACGGGTCACGGGAATAGGACTTTACAGTCCCCACAGACGGCGCCAATGATCCGGTGTAGATCACAAATTGGGTTGGACTTGGCCCGGGGTGAAATCCCGGGGTCCTACGTACCACAGTGTGGATCAAAGTCCACGTAGTTCGAGGGTATACGACATGCTAATGATAGCCAGAGGGGGTGGTGTGTGTGCTCTGTGTGAATAGAAAAGCTAGGATTTTAGAAGTGCGTACCTTGTAAGGGGTTTACCCTATTTATAAGCGTACCTGTGTCTTATCATAATCAGTTGGATTCATCCTTTATTTTAGGGATATCAAGATATGCGTTTTTGATAGATATTCTTGATACATAGGCGGTTATCATAACGATAGATATTTTGATAAAACCACTCCTATTTTCAAGGAAGCGGTTATGAGCATAACTGAAGTCATTTTGACTAGGCTCTTTAGTTATTGGGCTGGGCCCATTTATGAGATATCCGTAACAGGTCTGTTTTGCAGTTTTAATCATGATTTGCTGCTGTTTTTTACGGTTTGACCTTCAGCTGCATAATGATCCGTGTTTCTGTTTCTTCTCTGGTTGGACGAGATGCTAGTTAAGTGGGTGAGCTGAATATGGGCTGTGGGAAAACAGGGCCGAAAGAATTGTTTTATGGCCCAAAACTGAAGCTGCTTCTGCATCTGTTTCATTCACATCGGATTGGAGGATATGATTCTTTATTTTGCTGCTGCACGTGTTGGCTTAGTGAATTATGATAAGCATGAATCTATTTTGCTTTCATTTATCCTTAGTCCTGTAGGCTTCTCATCACGTGGGCCATTAATTGTTGGGTAGGTGTTGGGCTTGGGCATAATGGGTTGAAATGAGCCCAATCTTTTGTTCCTTTTATTATCTTAAACAATATCTTAATTGCAAATTTTATCAAAAAAAAAAAAAAATCTTAATTGCAATTAAATTTAATTGTAATTATTGAACAATTATGAAAATAATCCCTGATTAATATAGGGATTTTTCCTTCCCAAATTACTTCTCCTAGGCCATAAAATATTAATCTTATAATATTTAGGCCAAAAATTATTACTTATAAATATACCTTGAATTTTATTCTTTTATCAAGGGAAATTAGATCTTAATTTCCAATAATTATTCTTATAATTATTTTAGCTCAGATTCCATAATTTAAATTTCACATGTAATATTCCCTAACTATTTATCCTTAATTCACGGGAAAAATATTCCTTAAAACTTCAAATATTATTTCTAAAGTAATTAAGACCAAATCTTCCAAATATTACAAGGAGAATAATTTCCTAATTCTTCAAATAATTTATTGAAATCATTTGGCCAATTTCCACAATTTAATTCCACATATTATTCTAAATTCCTATATCCCAAATTTGGGATGTTACATTGAATGTTCAAATCAAACAAGCTATTATTGATTTAAATTTCCTCCTCTTGTTTACTACTTATACTATTAAACTACATTGTTATCTGCTCTTAACGTAGCATTAGGTCCCGTACTTGATATTCCTTGTTCATTATGAGACGACGTAGCTTTGAAACCTTTCTCTTCTATATGAAATGTCATACACAAGATGTCAAAATAAAGATGAATTAGAATGTAATTTTGGTGAAAGACCAAAAAATGTTCATGGCATTATTGTTGTGATTATAATTAGTACATTGTAGTAATCATGGTATATTTTTTTTTTCTATTTTTTATTTATTAGATCTAAAGGAGTTTTATGAGCAACAAGGTTGACTAAATAGTGTTGTATATATGAACATAACTTCATAGCTCGGAGCTCTATTGAACTAAACTAGCAATGACGCGACCCACTGGCTAATCTTTCATTTTGTAGGCATTTTAATGCAATAATTGTTTTATTCTAAGCAGTCTCAGATAAGCCGTGCTATGTGCATGGAGGATTTTGAAGATGCTGCTAGGCTTAAGGTTGCAATTGCTACTACTGCTACCCATGACAATGTTGGAAGAGTGATATCTCATCTCAATGTAAGAATTCGGACACATGCAATGATGTTTAGACAAGAAATATTTCTTTACTTGCTTTAAAAATTTCTTGTTTTCTTATTCGTGAGCTTTTATGAATTTTTCCAGAAAGCCATAAAGGAAGAACGATATACAGATGTAGCTTTTCTTAGAGATAAAGCTGGTGCTAGATTTGTGAGTTCTCATAAAATGTGTTGCATGAAAATTTTCATGAATGACTTTTGTCTTTTGGTCGAAATGCAATTTCATGGGGTGAACTTTGTAATGCTAGCATCTGTCCTTCAATTGCTATTACTTAAGTTGGATTAGTTTGGGTGTCTTTCATATTGAATTTCTATGGTATAGTTATTTGTTCTTCATACTATTTTTCAGCAATTTCATGTAACTTGTGACCATGAATGCCAATAGGGATTAGGGACTTTTTCTTGGCAGTTTCAATGTGATCACTTGAATTTATTTGTTCTTATGAGTTGTTTAGTCTATGATATGTTACCATAGCTCAAATCAGTTATGGGTGTTAATTTTAGGAGGCTAGCAAATATGGAATTCATTTATGTTCACGGTTGAATAAGTGGTCTCAAAATTTGTGCGAAAAAATTAATTAAATTTTAGGCAATTTTCCTTTGGAATTAATTAACCAAAGGTTAATTATGAGATATTATTTAGGGGCTATAATTTAGTCTAAGGACAAAAGATAGATGACGACAAAATTAAATAGGTATTTAAGGAAATTAAATGCATAATAATTAAGACAATTTATGCTAAAATTGCATAAGCCTATTAAAAGAAAAATGCCTAATCAAATGTAAGTATTTTCAATTTGATTAAAAGGCAATTAAAGGCATTAATTAAAGATTAATTGCAATATTATTTGAGATAATTAAATCATCAAGAAAAGGGGTTGGTATTTTGGAAAAAATGAAGAGATTAATTGATGAGGATTAAATTGCTAATAATGCTTAAATAACTTGGATTAATTAGCAAACCAATTAGCCTTAATCATATAAGCAATAAAGGAGGGGATTAAGCATATGATTAAGCTAATTATTTGTGCCCCAAAAGTCAACAATGACAACTAGTACATGGTGGAGCTTTGTGAGCCAAGTGTTTTCAAGATATTTTCATCTAATTAAGCTTAAGTCTTCGATTAATTAAATTAACCCATGACAAATTGACAATTATAATTTAGAAGCATGAAAACACTTGATTAAAGGGTTAAATTGAGCTTCTTATTCAGCCCTAAGAAAATAGTACGTCCAACTCAAAAGAAGAATGAGAAGTGATGATGGTCTTGTGTTGAAAAGTCAATTATTTCAACACACCAATTAGAAAATGGAAACATGGAGTATTTAATTAATTAAAAACATCCATTAAATGGTTGAGCAAGGGAATGACGTTTTTTGGTGACTTGAGGAGGAAGAAGCAATTCATAATATTCTAATGTAGATATTATTTCATTAGCACATGGGATAATTGCATTGAACCAATAGGAAAATTAAGGGGAAAATGCTCTAAATCTTAAGTAATTAAAGTGAACCAATGAGAAGCTTTCCTCCATAAAAATGAGTCTTCAAAGGAAACCAAGCCATATGGACCCTTGATGAAGAGAAACAATCCAAGGGATAGAAAGCAAGAAGAAGATTTGGAACTGATAAGTATATATTTTATAATTAAATAAGTATAGATTTTGAGATATTATAGATTGAATTTATTACTTATTTAATTATATTTTATATTTTTCTATCTTTTATTTAATTATATGATAAAAACATATGTTAATATAAAATCTATTTCATATCCTATGTTATTTTATTTTGCAGTGGATAATTTATTAAAAGAAAATGATGAAAAAGTATCATGCAGTAAGGATCTATGGCAGCAATTATTTATCAGGATGTTATTGTGGAAGATTGAAGACGTAGGGTCCACGCAAGGAAAGGATTTATGAAATTGATTGTATTGTTGCTGGAGATACGCATAAGAAGCTAAAAATCAAAAAAAGCTACAATATACCTTTTGAAAGGAATAATAAAGAATGAGATATCATGGATCAGGATCAAAGGCGTGGGCCCATAGCAATTCAAGAAAAAGAAAATACCTACATGATGTCTATACCAGGAGAGCACACGAAGACGCTGACGGCAGAATAAAAAGAAGGAAAACGCAGAGTACTCGCGCGACGAGAAGGACGTAGAAGAGAGAAGACGTGACGGCAGACTTGGAGAGCAGCAGAGACGAGATTTATCCAGAGGTAGCGGCTGTTTGTTCAAGCAACTCCTCACTAGCTTCTTCGTGATTGATCCAGAGGGGAGGCGTGATTTAGTCAGTGTTTCACTTGTATCATTCTTTTTCCTGTGTCTGAACCGTTGTTTTGGATTCTATTTTAGCCATGCGTGGCTAATTTTCTTTGCAACCTAAAGGACCTATAAACTTGTTTGGATTTTAGAGTTTATTCTCATTAATTAGTTTTGCTTAATATTAATTCAGTTTATTTAATCTTGTTTGATTGTTATTGTTTAGTGATTGGCCACCATTGAGCATGTTTTGGGGATTTAGGATTGAACTTGGCAAAGGAAATTTTAAATTAACCTTGAGATTAAATAATGTAGAATTAGATTTTTAATTTAATTTGCGTCTAGGATAGACATATACCTAGAAGCTCCACATAATCAAATTAGAGTGAGCCCGAGTTGGATTGCATCTTAATTAGTCGTGTAAGGCATTGCATAATTAATTGAGATAGGTATATAAATGGACCGGAAGGCATTTATAAATATTAATACTCTAGATTAGCTGATTAAATTAAGTTAAAATTAATTTCGTGGGAATAAAATCTAATAAATAAACAAGGGATTAGTGACTCTAGGTTGTCCGTTTGATATTGAATTTGCTCTCCTGAAAGTCTTTGTCGATATTTATTTTCTTATCCCATTTGCATTTCTTTCTATTCATTGAAAACAATTCTATTCAACTTAAACGAAAAAAGGAAAATTTGACACATAATCACTAGTTGAATTGAGTCCCTGTGGGATGACCTTGATTTATCACTTGCTATTTTCATGACCCGTACACTTGCGGTGCTTAATTAAATTTTGGTAGCATCAAGTTTTTGGCGCCGTTGCCGGGGACTCAAGGCAATTGGTGATTAGTATTAGAAATCTTTTAGTAGTTTTAGTTTGAGTAATATTTTTTTTTCCTTCTTTTCTTTTTAGTTTTTTTAGTATTAGTTTGATACTTTGAGATCTATTTGGTTTTGTAGGTACTTTGGTTTATGCCTCGTAGATCCAAAGCTACTAAAACACCGTTGAAAACAAGGAATATCCAAGAGCTTTTGGAAGCTAACACACCTGAAAACCAAGAGGAGGAAGTGGTACAGACTGAAACTGAAGAAATGGCTGAGGATGAGAATGATCAACTATGTATCAATGATTTTCTGGGAAGACAATCTCGAGGATATCAATCAGGAATCAGAGTGCCTGAGTTTCAAGCCAACAATTTCGAAATCAAGCAGACTATGCTTAAGATGCTTGAACTACAGGGTCAGTATTCAGGACATGATTCAGAGGATCCCAATCGACACCTGATACAATTTCTTGACGTTTGCAACTCATTCAAGCTCAACGGAGTTCCTAATGGTGTGATTCGCCTACGGCTTTTTCCGTACTCTCTACAAGGGAAAGCCAAAGAATGGCTCAACAACTTAGAAGAAGGCAACATCACTTCTTGGGAGGCATTGGAAGAAAAGTTCAGATCAAGATTCTTTCCACATAATAAGATGGTAGATGCACGAGCCGCTCTTACCAATTTCTCTCAACAATTTGGCGAGCATCTGTATGAAGCATGTGAGAGGTTCAAGTTGCTTGTTAGGCAGAGTCCTGGTCACAATCTAGAGAAATGGGTCTTGCTTCAAATCTTTAGTACCCGGTTGACTCCTGAATCCAAATCAGAGTTAAATGCTGTCACTAATGGTGGAATTACAAAGCAACCGGTGAATCATGTCTGGAGATGTTTAGATGACTTATCAGCTGACTTTATTCAGAACAACAATGAAAGAAGGCAAGTGAAGTCAATTGATAAAGCTACTGCAGACCCTTCCTCACAGTTGATGGAAATGTTAAATACAATTAATAAAAGGTTTGATCACTTAGAAGCTCAAGTAAACCGTTCTAATGGTAGACATATGGGAGTAAATGCTATTTATGCCCCTTGTGATTATTGCGGAAATTGCCATGATAATGGACAGTGCCTTATATCTCAACAGATTGAGCTAGTGAACTATACAGGAAACTATCATGGCAACAACCAGAACAATCTCTACTCAAACACCTACAATTCCGGGTGGCGTAAAAACCCCAACCTCTCTTGGAAATATGGAGCCACTCTTAATGAAGCATCAACCTCTAATACAAGGCAAGTAACACCTCCTGGCTTCTATCAATTGGAAAAGGAAATCATTCCTACGCAAGAGCCTAAACCTGATTTAGAGGTAATGATATCTCAGCTAGTAAGTTTTCAATTAAAGAGTACTCAGGAGCAAGCAGCGGTTAATGCAAGAATGGACTCATCTATCAAGAATCTTGAAGTACAAGTGGGACAAATTGCGAACGTTGTGAATGTTTTACAACAAAGAGATTTGCCAAGTAATACTTTGCCTAATCCTCGTAGAGATGAAAAAGCGGAGTGTAAAGCCATTGCCCTTAGAAGTGGTAAAGAATTACCTGAGATACAACAACCAACAATGAAGCCTGCAAGTTCTAATAGTGAAGAAACTCCTAAGGGTCTTGTAGGAGATGATAAAGAGTCTACACAAAAAGCTAAGGGTGTAGATCATGGGGATAGTGAATCCCAAAAGAAGGAGGTACAAAAAAGGGCAGCTAGTACTGAGACTCCTAAATGGAAACCACCTTTACCATTTCCTCAAAGGTTCCAAAAGAAGGCATTTGATGAGCAATACAAGAATTTTTTGGATATTTTCAAGTAATTACACATCAACATCCCATTGATAGAAGCTTTGGAGCAAATGCCTAAGTATGCTAAGTACCTGAAGGAGATGTTGAGTAAGAAGAAGCATTTTACTGAGTTTGCAACTGTAGCATTGACCAAGGAGATCACTAGTGTCATTAAACCTAATGTTCCTTTAAAGTGTAAAGATCCTGGTTCCTTCACTATTCCATGTGTGATTGGTGACCAATTTGAAGGTTGTGCATTGTGTGATTTGGGGTCTTCTATAAATCTTATGCCTCTATCTCTTTTTAAGAAGCTTCAACTAGGGGTAGCTAGTCCTACAACTATTACTCTCAAGCTAGCTGATCAAAGTCTCTCTTATCCATATGGCATCATTAAGGATGTACTGGTGAAAGTTGGCTCTTTTATCTATCCTGCTGACTTCATTGTTCTTGACATGGAAGAGGATCAAGAGATTCCACTAATTGTTGGGAGACCATTCCTGGCTACTGCGAGAGCATTGGTAGATGTCGAACAGGGGGAGATAATTTTACGACTGGGTGATGAGCAAGTTAAGTTTAAGAGGGATAAAGCAACAGAGTCTCAAAATGAATTCAAACAATGTGCAAGGGTTGCGACAAATGACTTCAATCAAACTGAATTGGATTCAATTGCCATAAAAGAGCCCTTTATTGAGCAAAATAGCGTGGAGAATGCTTATGGGCACAGTGAACAAATTTCGAAGACTTCTACATCCTTTTTTGGGAAACAATGACACTGCTTGTCTCAACCTCCTTGACATTCTGACGTAGTCAAGCTGAAGACTATAAACCAAGCGCTTATTGGGAGGCAACCCAATGGTTTGTTTGCAATTTTTATTATTATTTTTTTTCTTTGTTCATTTTTCTAGGTTTAAAGATGATGACTCCTCTTGTGGCTGCCAAGTCTTGTTCGGGCACTCTTTCTTCTCTCAAAATTTGAAACATCATGGATGGTACCAGATGAAGCACTCCACATCAAAGTTAGAGACTTAAACCAGGGGAGTACTAGTTCCTTTTCCTCTATTAATTTTTTGCAACATTGAGGACAATGTTTGATTTAAGTGTGGGGGAGGGATATGATTTCTTTGGTGGTGCTTGTCCTTATTCAATTGAAAAGAATTCTTTTGAATTTTTTTTATTGTTTAAGATTGACCTTAACTTTGAGCATCCCCCATCTTAGAGAATATTATCAAGTAAAACAATAAAGAGAAGAGAAGAATGTTTCAATTAAGCCTCTAAGCCTTGAATTGTTGTAGCAATCTTGAGATGGACTATGAGAATAAGGATTAGTTTGTAATACGATCAACAAATTATTAGTTTTTGAATATTTTCCTACATGATTTCTTTAGGAGATGAGATGATGACTTTCATTAGCTAAGCAAAACTTTTGTTTAGGGGAATGACTCAAAAAAAAAAAGCAAAAGCTGAAAAAAAAAAAGAAGAAAAACAACTCCAATGACTTCTCTAGACCAAACTTAGTAACCGGTGCTGCATCACCCATGTGTAGGGTCGCGTCAAACGGTAAAGTCAAAGAGGGTTATGAGTTGGGCTAAAAGTCGCTTGAGGTGCCTGTTGGAGTAACTGAGTAACCGGTACTACATCACCTATGTGCAGGGTCGCGTCAAAAGGGGACCTACAACGGCTCAAGTAAACTTAAAAAAAAAAAGAATAAAGAAAAAAAAAAGAATTGAGTTATTACCCGAGGATCC
Organism: Acacia confusa; assembly: GCA_037074495.1. Lineage (NCBI taxonomy): Eukaryota > Viridiplantae > Streptophyta > Magnoliopsida > Fabales > Fabaceae > Acacia > Acacia confusa. The sequence continues at coordinate 3,419,163 of CM073504.1, read as the reverse complement.
CTATGAAATTAATTGAAAAGCTTGGTTTAGTGGGGGGCATTTGAATTTTTCTAGAGAAATTGGGTAGCATAATATTAATTTACTAATCGTATTGTTGAACTTGTTACTTGCCGATCCTTTGATCATGGGATGTTAAGAGATTATTATGATTGTTTAAGGCTATTGGCTTAGTGACCCATTCCTATAAGACATTAACTTAAGTAAAACTTGATAATGTGATCTAAGTGTGGTGATGTACTGCTCTTTGTTTAGGGATTTCATAAACAATGTTGTTCTTATCTAGATAATGAATTCTCTTTCTTTTGCTCGAGGACAAGCAAATGTTTAAGTGTGGGGGAAAGCAAGAAGAAGATTTGGAACTCTAGGATAATTACCAATTGAGCCATTGAGTTTTTCCTATAAATAGAGACCTTGAGCTTTCTTCATTCTTCACACCAAACTCATACCAAAGATTGGAGAGTTTAAGAGGAGAGTGAAGCAAGAAGGAGGAAGGAGGAAGGAGTGCAAGGGTGTTCAAGATGTAAGGTCTAGTTCTTAAGTTTATAGTCTTTAGTTTTTAAAAGTTCTTAGTATAAATGTTAGTTTAATCTAGAAAATTAGAGAATAAATTCCTATACTTGTTTTTAGGCCTCATTGCATTGAAAAATGCATGAAGAGGTAAAAACATAGTAGGGAATAATCTTTGGGAAGCAATGGATTAATGTTATGAAAGTTGTAGGATTTTTTGTGTTAAAATTCTGTGTAGCCAGCAAAATTCATGACATTATTTTATGTATGAAATAAATTTATAAAATTATGAAATTTTCCAGAAAGGAAGTAGACATGTAGGGCTTTCCAAATATATAAAATATGTAACGTTTTGATCTCTGGTCAAGGAGATATGAATTTTTTAAGTTAAGCCATTTTTGCTGGAATAAAATCTGGGCAACGTTGAGAAACGTAAAAACTGGGAATGACTCACTGATTCTGGGTGAAAATGAATATTTTTCCTCAAAAATAGACATCTTAAGGGTTCCGGGAAATTTTACGGATCCTTATTTCAATTTTTGTAGAATTAGTTATGATTTTTCAAAGTTACCAAAAAGTCTGCCCAGAAAATACTGCACTACGTTTTTAAATAAATGTAAGGGCAAAGTTGTAAATAACAAATCCACCAAGGGTAGATGGGTAAATAGAGGTGGAAATATCTCTTAGGATATTATTCTAAGTGATATGGTGATATGTTAGGATATCCAGGAAGTCCAGGGCCGGATTCAAAAGTCGGACGTTTGACGATTACCTGGTGAAAGGTATGTTCGCGTACTAGTAACTTTAACTCTGATGTACCTTGTATAATTATATACGATTGGTTGATTTATGTTAAGTCCGGGACAAGACGAGGTCTTGGGTCATGCATCGTGATTAAGACTCTGTCTTAAGTCACTATGTATACATTCAGCTATATACGGGTTATAGTCTTGATAACACCGTTGAGTTTTCCTAGCGCTGAGGACACGATGGGCCGTCGTGGCATTGGTTAGTGCAAACCAGGATAGACTTTACATGTGCTATGTGCTATGTATTGTTGTGTTGTGATAACTTTACATCTGTTGTGTGCTATGTATTGTTAATGCTGAAATGTTGTGAATATCTGTCATATATATTGATTATACTTTGCATATGAGGTTAACTGTTACCTGAGATCCAATGGGTATTGGACCTCAGATTTGTCTAAGGTTCAAGAAAGGAACCGGGTTAGAGAAGGTATTGGCAGGTGGAGCCGTGAGAGAGGCACCGGTGGATGGAGCTGGGAAGGGTCACCGGTCAAAGCAAATGCCGGAAGAGTGTCTTCAGAGTATTCATTCTGGCATGATTTAACGAGGTTATCTCAAACGGTTTGGTGCCAAAGGCAGGGCTAGTCTATGTGGGTCAGTCAATAAGTCGCTGTGAACTCGGTGAGACCCCCATGATAGACACCTACCTGGCCAAATTGTTTGATTAACTAAGTTAGGTTCATTGCCCCAAGTCTAGCTACGGATTGGTTGAATACTGTATAATTACATGTAAGAGTTGTAATTATACAAAGCTCTGTATTGTATCACATAAATATTCCTTCAGAAAATTTTTAATATACCAGTTTATGTCGGGCATCAGCATATGTCTGGGCATTTTATATCAGATACTCATTGTCCGAATATTAGCGCACGCTATCCAATTTCGCATTACTCTAAGCTGTAGCACCTCAAACTCTGTTGTTTTTTCCTAAAACTAAGTGTCAACCGATATGATTTTCAAGTATGGAATTTAGGGTGTTACACGTATCTCTTATTACATTATTGGTTTTACAATAATAGTCACTTTCTAGTAATTTGGTTAAATATAGAATTCATTTCTAGCTCCTTGGAATTAACTGTTGGTGGTTTACTTCAACCTTAGGAATATATTTGGACTTTCAAGTTGGCTGGTGGTCTGGCATTTCAAAGGATGCTAAAGATCCACGTGGTCTAATTATTCGTATAACTCCAGAGTATGGAAGATATGTGGCAAGGAGTTATAGTCTTAGATATTTTCCTTCTCCTGATGATAATGCGTTATGAATTTATCCATTCATGAAAACAGAAAGCTATTTTTTGTTTTTTTTTTGGTAAGGAGATGCTAGTACTACTACTTTATCAATTGCGTTATGGGTGAATGACTTATGTGATGGTGTGAAAATCAATTAGTACTTCAGTTTTTATTTATTTGTTTTTTAAATGATAGGTTTTGGGTGAATTATTTCATACCATGTGTTGGTGACTACTTAGGAAATATTTATCTAGCTTGTCATTGTGTGATACACGTGTGGCAAAGAAACCTTGATCATGGCTGGAAACTAGGTGCAGTCATCATCCATCATCCATGACTGAATTTGTCATTGAAAATGCAGGCTTTCTATCAGAAAAAATATATGACAAAAGTAAATTACATTTTCTCTTATGTTATAGATATACCTCAGTTTAGTTCCTGGTGCCATCCGTTTGAATTAATGGAACCTATGAAAGATTGGCATTTCAAAAATAAGATTCTCGTGTCTGAACTTGTGTTTAGCCTTCATATTGGCCATGATAAGGCACTTTCAATTTTATTTGGTCACTTCAAATTTTGTAATGTTGCTTGGTCTGTGTTGGTGTCCATGCTCCTTAGGTTGGAAAGCAGCTTAAAAATTCCATTCTTTTATTTCCAAGTACCCTATGATTTCGTTGTCTTGGAGATCAATTGGACATTAAGATGTATTTCTGAACAAACAATTAATTTTTTTTTTTCTTTTTTGGCAATCCTACTAAATTATGAGGTCTCTGGTTTTATTTATTTATTTGCAATCATGTAGAAATAAAGAAGTGGGGGGAATGGGTAGGTAAGACAAATGAAGAGCCACTCTCTTCTCCTCCTCAAAATCCTTAGGCCCTGTTTGGTACGAAGCACTGGGGGTAAGAATTGTGATCTGGTCAAGGATTAGGCCCAATTGTATTGTTTGGGATAAGGAGTACCATGAAAGTGAGATTGCTAGAAAACCACTCCCATGTATTGGGTGAGTAATGTCGAGATTGACAAATTTTAGGTCAAAGGATGGAGTAGAGAGAAGAGAGACAGTATCAACAGTGAGAAAAAGATAGATATAGAGAGAGAGAGAGAGATTGAGATGAAGAGAGACAAACCAAGAGATTAAGAAATGATCTATAAGCAAGCTGATGAGAGATCTCTAGATAAGAGGAAGGAAGTTCGAATACCTTCTGTAATTGCAATTACAGATCCCGACCAAGGTGAGTTACCCAACTCCCTTTTCATCTTCAATATCTTTTATTGTTTATGTTTAAGTTCTAAAAGGTTAAATTCTTATTTTGAGAAAAAGAGAACCTTAGGTTAATTATTTGTGGTAGATTTTCAACAAAAATGAATTGGTGGTCACTCTTATGGGTGAAAGATTAGGCAGAAAATCGATGAGGGAGAACCAAAATGCATTTTTTTTTCTTTCTAATAGACATTTATAACACCATTAGGCTTTATTTAGTAGTTTTTAACTTTAGGGACTAACAAATCTAACTGGAGAAATATAAGACCCAATAAAAAAGGAAATAAAAGCTTAGGGATCTCATTTAAAACTGATAAAAAATATAAGGACTGGCTAATATATTTTCCCAAAAAATAGAACAAAAAACAGAAGAAATCCACAACCAATATAATCAACTTAAAAAATTTCAAATTTCAAATACTTTATATAGTATTACATCATATATAAAATCACTCAAATTTACAAGATTACTTGGAACATATCACAAGGTTAAAGAAACAGTAGCTTAAATTTAATTTAACAATTACTCAACTAGTGGCATGTGAAGCATTTTCCATAAACAAAGACTTGATTTTTCTCAATGATGCTACAACATCAATCATAGTAAGTCGTGCCTCTGGTAATTCAGTGGAGCAATGTAATGCTAACTCAAAAACTGATGACATATAAGGTAGTATATTATCAGTATTTTGATTTTCTCTCTGTAGTAAATTGACATCTATAATATACATGATGGAATGTGGCGTGGAGTTGCCCACCCAATCTTTCAAACTTAGTCCTTGAACAAACATTTCATCTGTTGGCTTCTTCCTTGTAAATATTTCCATTAGCAAAATCCCAAAACTATACACATCTCCTTTGATGGAAACAACTCCTTTCGATCCAAACTCTATATGCCATATGGAATTATTAGTAGAGAAGTCACTATATGAATAAGGTAAGTTAGTGTTTAACTTTTCTTTTGTATCATTAATTCAAATCTTTACACATGAAGATGGAAATTATTTGCTAGAAGGTGAATAATATATAATTATAGTTTAAAAAGCATAACAAACAAAAGATTATAGAAATATATCCAAAATTTTACTATTAAATCATTACCTGGTGCTATATAGCCAATTGTTGCCAAAGTTTTGGTATAAATTTCCAACTGTTTTTCACCAAACAATTTAGCAATACCAAAATCACCAAGATGAGCCATCATATCTTCGTCCAACAAAACATTGCTTGGCTTGACATCACAATGAACAACTGGTGTAGAAGAACCATGGTGAAGATACTCCAAAGCAGTTGCCACATCAATCATTATGTTCAACCTTTGCAAGACATTTAAATAATAGTTATGAGAGTATAACCATTTATCAAGACTCTCATTTACCATGAATTCCATTATTAGAGATTTGAAATGACCATTTGAGCAACTACTAATGATCTTAATGAGATTGCGGTGGCGTAGATGGCACATGGCAGAACATTCAACATCAAAACTTCTTGATGCTTCTTCAATGTCTAAGTTAAACACTTTTACAGCAACTATCTTTTCATTTGGAAGAATTGCTTTATATACTGATCCAAAGCTTCCAGAACCAATAAGGTTACTCTCATCAAACCCATTTGTTCCCCGTAGAAGCTCAAAATAGGATATCCTGATTGGTGTATCCAAAGCTATTAAATCCCTCTTTGTTGAATTATCATCATCATCTCTCTTATTCTTTAGAATCACAATGGCTGAAACAATCAACATGGCAACAATGGTAGGCAATAAACATTTTATCATTAGCATCACTTTATTTGATATGTGCTTGTTTCCTTTCCTACATGGTTGGACTTGTAGTTGGGATTTCCCACAAAGATCTTTATTCATCATAAAAGATTGAGCATTAAAATTTTGAAAAGGGCCATCATTTGGAATTTCTCCATGCAGTAAATTGTAGGAAAGATTGATGTATTTAAGATAGAGTAATGACTCTAAGGACTTTGGAATCACGCCAGACAAATAATTATGGGAAAGATCCAGGGACTCCATGCTTACCATGCGACTAAGTGATTCAGGAATAGGCCCTTCTAATTTGTTTTCAGCCAAAGATAGGGTTTGCAAAGTTTGCAAGCCACCCATAGTTGTAGGGATGCTTCCTGAAATTTTATTTCTTGACAAGTTCAACAGTATAATTGCCTTCAAGTTTGATACCTCTAGTGAAATTATTCCAGTCAATACATTAGAGGATATGTCTAAAACCAAGATATCTTCAAGACTCCAAATAGAAGAGGGTATTTGAGAAACCAATTTATTAGAGCTAAAGTTCAACTTCCGCAAAGAAGTATTCCCGAGACATTCTGGAACCTCTCCTGAAAACATGTTGTTATCAAGATACAACTCACTTAGGCTTTTAAGTTGGCAAAGTTCCTTTATAATGAACCCTTCTAGTCTGTTATTGCTGAGACTTAAAAATTGAAGGCTGTGTAACTTGTTAACTGTATCAGGAATCAACCCACTTAAATGGTTCTCATGCAAATATAGTGCAATCAAGTTGGTTAAATTTCCAAGTACATTGGGTATAGCTCCATTAAATTTATTCGATAACAAACTGAATGTAATGAGTTTAGAGGCATTTGATATGCTACTTGGAATTTGTCCAGTTAGTCCATTTTCGTCCAACCATAACTTCTTCAAGTTGGGAAGGCCATTTCCTAAAGATGACGGGAGAACACCTGAGAGGGAATTACTAAGAAGGCTTAAGGCTGTCAATGTTGACATGTTGAATATGTCGGAAGGAATAGGTCCATTCAAATAATTTTCACTCAAGTCCAAGTCATTTAGTTTATCAAGTTTGCCTATGCCTTTGGGTACAAAACCTGGACAGGAAAAAAAAAAAAAGTTGAAGGAAACCACGATTTTCAAATACAAAGATATATACAAACAAACTTATTTCTATTATTTTTTGAAGTCTTTGTAAAAATTTTAAAGCAAAAATGTTAGAGAAATCATAAACTACCCATGAGATGCCATGGTTATTGAAGTTTTTTTTTTTTTTTTTTTTTGAAAATGTAAGGTTTTTCATGTTGTAATTTTTGAATAGCTATTTAATAGGAAACTAATACATTTATAAACCATAATGTACATTTACAACCGACAAAAATTGATAAAATAAAATTAAACAAGAAAAGATGGTGGATGAAAGAAGGTTTTTTTTTTTTTTTACTTGATAGAATATCCAAATGCGTGTATAATAAGTGAGCACATTATATATGACGTTGCGCTATTTGGTTGAATAGGGTATAATTGATATGGTACAGAGTACTTACCAAGATTTAAATTTCATGTGTGATCCTATCTTTTTGTCATTTTAGTTTTACCAACAATTCATGATATCTTTCATTTTGGGGTTGTAAATTAGTAGCTATATTTAAAAAATATGATTAATGAAATGATGAAAAACAAAATCTCATTTTGAATTCATTTTCTAATAGATAAAAATGATTCTAAAAAACAACGAACAGGAATAAAAACTATAATAAACTCATGCTTGTAAATAGGTTTGCATCCAAATATAATTATAATATAAGAACGTCATATTATTTGATATAATATACTTGTAAGAAGTGAATGGAACTTATAAGGAGAAAAATAAAGCAGGACATATTATTTGATATAATATACATATAATACACACACACACACACACTTACGTGTACGTACCTAGGTATATATGTATGCATGTTGCATGTATGTATGGAAGCATGCATGTATATGTTTGTCAGAAAATGAGAGAGCAAATTTTTTTAACCATGAAATTGTTTACCTTCTAATTAGAAAACAAGGGAATGCGATTTGGTAGAGGTGATTTTGGTTTTGATTATTTCAGTTATATTTAATTAGAATTCTCTTTTTGTTTTTAACATGTTTTTTGTTTGTTTGTTTTTATACATGTTTATTTGTTTATTTTATGTGTATATTTTGATTTTTTTTAATATTTGCTTGCCAATTACTTTTCATAATCAAATTGTGGCTAAATTTAAGAGTCCCAGGTAAGTTATGTCACAAAAACACCCATCATTATGTCAGTGAACATCCGCAATTTTTCTCCAATTCTGTTCTTCTTCTCTCTAACATCCAAAAATTTAAGTTTTGAATTAATAATATATAGAGTGTTGAGGAGGCTTTAAGGAATTAATTGAGACCTCAAGAAAATAAATTTATTCAAAAAACTTATTTTCATGTAAGAGAATTCTGAAAAATTAAGAAAGGGATTATTATTAAATATATGAAGGCCAAAAGTAATCAAGGAAAAGTTAAAAAATAATTTAAATTTATTTATTTAATTTTTGTTATTTAATATTAAAATAAATTTTTTATAGGATATTAAATCTCAAACTATAGAAATAAAGAAAGGGAGGGAATGGGTAGGTAAGAGAAATGGAGAGCCACTCTCTCCTCCTTCTCAAAATCCTTAGGCCCTGTTTGGTATGAAGCACTCGGGGTAATAACTGTGATTGGGTCAAAGATTGAGCCCAATTGTATTGTTTGAGATAGGGAGGTACCATGAAAAGTGAGATTGCTACAAAACCACCTCCCCTATATTGGGTGAGCAATGCTGGGATTGAAAAATTTTGGGATAGAGGATGGAGCGAAGAGAAGAGAGATAGTATCAATAGTGAGAAAAAGATAGATAGAGAGAGAGAGAGATTGAGACAAAGAGATTAAGAAATTCTAAAGGCAAGCGGATGAGAGATCGCCTGGTAAGAGGAAGGAAGCTCGAATACCTTTTGCAATCTTCTGCAATTACAGTTACCCAACTCGATCCCTTTTCATCTTCAATATCTTTTATTGTTGTTGATTAGGGGATTGCTAAAAAGTTAAATTCTTATTTTGAGAAAAAGAGAAGTTACTTAAAAAATGTTTGACGGTTCATAAATCAATGTTTTGGGGTTGATTGAAGTTTGACGGAAGTTCAATTTGATAAATGTAAATGAGTTGTTGGTATGTCATTTACAAATTGAAGATTTATGATGTTGTTGGTTTTCTGAAACTAAAGAGGGGTGTGTGTGTGTGTGTTTTTAGCAGCTACAAATGCATATAAATGATGTGTAAATATGAGTATTTTGAACGCTACGGGATTCAATTTTGTGAATAAAAAAATGAGGAAACAAATGTCATAAATCATTTAATCACACTTAGATTATGTTCAAAAGGTTCTATTTCGTGCTGCTTTGTGATAAATAGGTGTCTTACCTATATATAAACCATGGTTAAAGACATTTAAATGATGGCTGAATTGATGCTTGATGAACTGAATTGTTGAAGCTTGAATTTGAATTATGAGTTGTTGTTTTAAGGTTTCTACATGTTGAACAAATGCCTCAAAGCATCAACATGTGATTAAGGATCTCACAGAGATGATTAAATTCAGTATATATGTTAGTTGCATGTTAGTTGCTATATGTTTTTTTAATTAAGAACAAGTGCTGTTCAACTTTGAGGATTTTCAAGAAACTGAAACATTTTCCAGATTAAGAGTGTGTGTGCTTATACGTGAGGTAATGAAGTTAAGGAAGACAAAAATCTTAAGACTGGAATTTTCTGTGGTATATATTACTTTACACGCTGGAAATTTCATCGGGGATGATAAACTTAAGTAAATACAAGTTAAGACTTGTATCCTATATATATATATACACATACATACATATATACATACATACATACATGTGTGTGTGTGTGTGTTCACATGAGTTATTGTGGCTGTCATTGTCCAATTTTGGAGGCAAAAAAAGTGATTGAAAGTCTATTGCTTAATGCCTCTAGATACTAAACAATTATTCTAGGTGGTTAAGCCTTAGCTAGAGGCATTTAAATGTTGGTTTAGTCTACTTTCTAAATCCGGAGAATTTCCACAATATAACATTAAGTGGTTTATCATATGAGAAAGGTGCAAAAGGATGGTGCTAATGTTCATATCAAGTTAGACATTATTGAAAGAAAAATTTTAGATGCTACTAGAGATATTTTAAAGCTAAAACAATTCTTTTAAGTAATAATTACATGTTGAATGATAGAGGCTTAATTAACCATGTGGGTGATTAAATAGGCAATTGGAATATATTATAGCATAAGTTTGTGAACTTTATTTATATTCCCTATTTGAATAGCACAATTTAGACGAGAAATAGTTGAACTATGACATGAATGATACACATGCTAACTATCTTGCTTTTACATACAAATGTTAGGATTTGATTTGTGCCCTACCCCACCAAGAGGATATTAGGAGAGAAGTGAAAACGTGAGAGAGCAAGATAAAAGTATATTTAATCATTAATTTCATATATTTTATTTTGGTTGCATGTTTGTTTATGTCATTGATTGAACCATATTTCTACATGATATTTTATGATTAAATTGGGGTTCTTAATGTATTTTCTTGAGACATTATTGCATGATTAAGCATTAATTTGAGTTAAGGACATTTGCATTGAATTAAGTGAAATTAGGGGTAAAATGGTCAATATTTGTTAATTATTCATACAAATGATTTCTTAGATTTTTGATGCTATTGTGCTTAATCTTGCATTATAGGAATTTTAGAATTAAATGGAAAAATTTGGAAAAAATTGTTCTTTGGGTCAAAATTAATATTTTTGAAGACAGAGGAAAATTACACGAATGACCCAATATTTTCAGAAATGTCAGTTTTACCCCAAATATGTTTCAAAATTTCACACTTTAGTCCCTCTCTGAAACTTTTTTTTACTTTGCAAATTGGTCCCTGGTCAAAACTTGCGTTTTGACCGGGAACCAATTAATTAGGTTGGGGGGTTTTTGGCTGAAGGGGGGACTGGACCAGAGAGGAGAGCTGGAATGAGGAAGCTGGCGGCTGGAGCTGGAGAGAAAAAACGAAGGCCGTGAGTGAGCTGTACCAGAGGGAGGCCGAGAGCGAGCTGTACCAGAGGGAGGCCGAGAGCTGGGAGGCTGTTGGAGACTCTGGAAGGAACAGAGAGAGAGGCTGGCGAGAGTTCGAAAAGAAGAAAACGAGAAAAACAAACAGAGGCTGGCGGCGAAGCTGGGAATGAATATAAGAAAGAAAAAAACGAACGGAAAGGGGGGAGGCTGAAAAACGAAGGAGATAAACGAAGAAAAAAAAAAGAACGCAGATTCCGGCGAGTTCTGGAAGTTTCCGACGAGCTTCTGCACTTTCCGGTGATTTTCTGCAGTTTCCGGCGAACAATTTTCCAGATTCCGGCGAGTGATTTTTTTACCATGAGTGGCTGAATTTCTCTGTTCTTGGTGATGAAGACTTGTTCTTGAGCTCATTGGACTACATTAGGGGAGTTTTATCTATCTTACTATCAGTCTAGGATTATATATTTGAATTGCTAAATTTTGATATATGATTCTGGAACTGAGATTAATGGTAATTATCTCTGTTAGTTTGATATTTGTAGTTGAGATTGGATTTTGTAGAGTGATTTTTATATGTGAATGAGTTACTTTGTGGTTTCAATGAAGCTATGTTGATTAGCGTGGTATTGTTTAATTAATGTGGTTGATTTGTACCATTTTGAAGGACTGTTTAGTACTCAAATTTAGAAGTCTCATGTTGCATAATTCCAATTTCAATTACGCATTAAGTGGGCTCGAACAATCTCTCAAGGGATAATAGTTAGCTATGGTTATAGGAGCTACTATTAATTGGGATTATTGGACTCAAGTGGTATCTTGAGGTTTTTTTCTTAAGACTTAATGAATTTTAACTCCCATAATCTTTTAAGAGCAAGGATAGTCATTTCTTCATTACCAAGGGCATTAACCATTTAATCTTATTTCTATCCAAAGTATTTTTCCTTATTTCCAAAAAGACCAAAAAAAAATATAGGAATAGTTTCTTTATTTTTCCTATGCATTTTAATTAGAGAAAAACTTATTTAGGAACCCCAAATTTCTAACCATGTTTATATCACTTAGTTTATCTTAGGAAATACAAAATAAATTTGTCTCCTTGATTAAGAGAACGATCCCGAGTTAATTGCACTGTATTGCATTTAATTTGTGGTAAATAGTGATTCGACCCCGAGGCGACTAAGGGCCAGTCGAATCAATGGCGCCGTTGCCGGGGACTTGTAAACTCCTTATTTATGTTATTGTCACGGCCATGTGTAATAAAAGCTTCATTTATTTAGTTTTACAATTATTTAGTTATTGTAAAGTATTATTATTTGTAGTGTTCTAAGACTTGGATTGAACCAAAAACCTACGAATCAATCATTAAGCTGGACTGAGGGTCAAACCGGTTCACTTTTTTAAAAAAATTAAAATTAAAAAAGTGAATTTTTAAAATTTTCTTTATAATTTCATGCTTATAACCCTAAAACTTCAATTTTTCACGTTTTGGCCCCTGTTTAGCACTGGTTTGACTCTGGTTTGACCCACTAACCCTTGACCCAGTACCTTGACTAGTTAGTGACTGGTATGGGTTTCAAAACCTTGGTTATTTGTGGTTTATTTCACATGCTCAAGTCTTTACCATGTATTATATACTGAAATATGATTATTGCTACTAAGATTTCTCAATCTAACCCCTCTCTATGTTTTAACCATAGGAACAAGTACATCCGTGGAAAAGGAGAAGCTGGTGGAAGCTTAGCTAAGGTGGATGGAAGAAAGCATGACATGTTTTGTTACATTAATTTTGCATTAGTGTGGCATATTATAATTACTTTTGCATGTAAGCTTAGAGTTTTTTTTTTTTTTTTTTTTTTTTTTTTTTTTTTTGTAGATAACTCCATAAGGATTAGTAGGTGAGTTTTGATATCCAAAGAGTTGGTGTCAAGATTTTAATCTGACAAAAGTATAATTTATAACTAGTTTATATTTATGCTAAAACGGACTTTTTATGGGGTAAAACTTTTATCTATATCATAAAATTTTTCACGATAATAGTACACATCCTAATTGTTGATATAAGTATTAATTTGTAATTTGTAGACATGCAGATAAAAAGATACAAATTTTCTAATTTGGGTCATAATTTTGGATTCTTTTTTTCAGAAAATTCCTATTTACAGTATGAGTTTTAGGCAAGTTCTAGAACTAATGGGATGTTGTTGAGTTTGTGTCTTAATTTTATCATAAAAAGCGTTTCAAGAGCTAAAGATAGAGTTTTGAACCACTATTTTTGGATATGAAACGATTATTTATGATTTTTTTTTTGAAATTTTTGGAAAATTCATTATATCACGTACATAAGCTTTTAGAAAATTTTTAAGTAATTCATCCTTATAAGGATACTAATTGAGTCACATATGGTTCTTAAATGGCCAAACAATTCTGATAAGTAACTCTAGAATGAAATGTGATATTCTCAATACATAATGTCAGTGAATATGTGAATCTCCTGAAAGCACGCTTCACACACACACACACACACACACACACACACACACAGGTTGTTTTTTTTACAATAATAATTTAGATTTTTTTTTTATCTTTACCTATCTTCAAATTACTTTTTAGAATCAATCACAATCAAATAACAAATAAATAAATAAACTACAAACAACGGAAAATATAAATTTAATTTAATTTAAATATTAAATTAAAATAAGGCCCGCATCTACCTTTAATTTTCTTTTTTTAATTATAGAGGGGTATTATGGCCTTTTAACAATATTCAAAAAAATCCTAATTAGAAAATTATTAAAAGTGTAGGCAAATTTAATTTTTGGTATTTCATTTTCCCTTGATTTTTGACTCATATCTAAATAATTATTTTTTATTTATTGTACATTTGTTAATTCCTAAGTTTTAATTTTTTAAAGAAAATATTAAGTATAATTTAAATTTCAATTAAAAAATACAGAATTTTTTCAAGTTAGACATATAATAAATAAGAAAACACAACTCCAAACTTGTCTATATTTTAATATTAAAGCGATAGAAAAAAAAACTTAAAACTAAAGTCATTAAGAGATGGATAATATCATTGGAAAAAAAATAGTATTGGCATAACACATGGTGGCCATTCTGTATGGTTTAAGGTTTTGATGTCATCCAATAGTTTATCAGAATTTCACTTATCTATGTTACAAATATCAAGAGGTTTCGTTGGTTCTTGATCTACACTTTATTTGTTATTTCACATCAATGAAATGATAAAAATCAAAATTAATTTTTAGAGAAAAATATTTAAAGAGAAAAGAAAAAACACAAGTAAAGTACGTACCTGTAAATGAGTTACCACCCAAATATAATTCTTTCAAAGATGTGCAATTGCTTATTGATTTTGGAATGCTTCCCTCTAATTGATTAGAAACAACAGAGAAGGCTTCAAGTAAAGGGAGTTGATGACACATTTCTTCTAACAAATTTCCTTTTAAATGATTGCCACCAATGTCAACATATCTCAAAGAGGGCATGTTCCAAAGAAAAGAAGGAATTGGACCTATGCAAAAAATATAGAATCTTTATTTGTTAGTAGTAAGTCTAGGAATTTCCTTAATCCACACACAACCATATAAGTAATACATGGAATTTTGTTAACTAGAGGCTTAAAATAATAGACTATAATTTAACTTTTTTTGGAAATCAATTTAAAAGGGACTCTTCCAATATAATATCAATTACCAATTGGAAATTAAAACTCTTAAAATATGTGCTAAAGAGAGATTATGAAATTAATTTTGCCTGTATCAAATGAACAACTAAGTTATTTATATTTTGTATTAAATCTATTTATTATTTACAAGGCTCTAACTTCAAAATCTGGCTATGAATTCATCATAGACTTAAAAGGCTAAAATTTTATTTTTTATTTAAGGAATTTAAATACTCTTAGTTACACATTCTGGAGGTAATATAGTATACATAAAAATAAGTTTTTGTGAAAGTATAAAATTAACAGATGTGTAGATTGAACGTACCTGTAAGAAAATTCCATGATAGATATAATTCTTCCAACAAAGTCCCATTACGTAATGATATTGGAAGACTGCCATTCAACTTGTTATTCGCTAAATTTACAATTCTTAAGGAAGAAATGTTGAAGAGAGATGATGGAATTTCACCTGTTTTGAATTACAAAGTCAACAAGATATATCAAAGTAAGCTAATAGTTAAAAGGCTTTCGCATCCATCTTTAACATTACCATGCCACATCAAATATTGATAGGTCATGAAATTCTTTCAAACCAATTTTTTACAGGGCTCCATGTCATTTTCAATCACCCAAAATTATATTTTTTTTTTCTCTTTAGGATTTTTTTACTATGAACACAATTTGACAAGCTTCTTATAGTTCTTTAAATTGAATGAAAAATAAAAAAAAAAAAACACGAAAAGCAAAATCTCTTTTTATAATTATTTTTCACTGGATAGATTAAAACAAACACACAACGTATAATTAGTTCAATCATTTAATTAAACGCCTTACCTTGAAAATTGTTGTCGTCAAGATATAGGAGTAAATAAAAAAAATTAGCTTTCATATTTTAAATCTCACGTGGTCCCATCAATTCATAATATTATCTTTCTTTTTATTTTGAGGTTATAATCACAATCCATATGTAAGTACTATTTATGTATGAACAATATTATAGAAAAATCAAAATATCATTTCAGTTTTACTGCGGAGGAGATAATTATATAAAAATATTATAGAAAATCATAGAATAACAGTCTCTTGCTTGCTAATATGTACAATATTAATGAAAATAAAAATAAAATAAAATATCATTTTTATTTATTTTTACCATAGAAAAATATTAAAAGAAAAGAAAAGAATGACAATAAGAAATAACAGTCTCATGCTTGTAAAGAGTTCGGCGTCGAAATATAACTGATTAACATCAACTACTTGTAAAACAGCTGAATGGACTTTAAAAGAAAAATAAAATGGCTCATAATATTTCATAATATGTTTAATATAAAATTATAAGACATAGTTGACTGATTTGTGGAGACTAAAAAGACTAAATAAATTATTTAATTATTGTATATGTTACTTGAGCTATCTAAATGTTGGGTTTTGGGCTCACTTTCCTATGTGGAGAAAAGCCCAATTTGAATTGCCCAAATTTGATATATTTCCTATTTTATGTATTTCCTTTTTTATGAAAAGAAAAGAAAGGAAAGAAGGAAAAGAGTGAGATAATGAAAAAAAGAAAAGCAAAGAAAAGTTTCCTAATTCTTTTTTGTGAGAAAGAATATTCTCTCGAAGTTTTCTAATTTGAAGTTGTGTCTCACTTATTTAAGTGGAGAGAGGACATATTATTCAATAATGTCTTATGAAATAATGGAATAGAAGTTAAGATAATGATATATATAATTAAAACTCTTACCTTGCAAGCCGCTGTTTGTAAGATATAGCCTCTCGAGTTTGGTCAAATTTCCAATATCACTTGGTATTTTTCCTCCATCGAATCTGTTATCACCCAATTGTAACTCTACTAATTCTTTGCATTGATGCCAAATAGAGGGTATTTCTCCAGACAAATCATTTCCATGCACATAAAATACTTGAAGTTTTGGAAGACCAAAACACACATTTTTTGGGAGACTACCAGATAATTGATTTCTTCCAAGTTGAAAGTTTTGTAGCATTGAAATGTTAAATAAGGAAGATTGTATAGAACCATCAAGTTGATTCACTCCAAGATACAATATCTTTAGTTGTGAAAGATCACCAATTTCATTTGGGATGCCTCCTTCAAATATTAAACGGGTGGGAAAGAAAATAATGTCAGTAACGCGTCACAAGTTATTAGGTGGATGAGATAAATTAATATTATGTAGAAACACACATGACTTGCACATTTTTTAAGAAATGACAAAAATATTGGTAAATGATAAAACACAGTAAAAGGTATAACCCTTTTAATTCAAGTGGGCTAATAACCATAGATTAAATCAACTGGTTGTGTTTGGTTGAGAAATTTTGATATGATTAAATCTAAGAGAGAAATTGAAATCCAATTGGTCCTTCTTTTTCATCATTCATATCAAAACACATGTTTCTCGGGAGACTCCTAGAAAAAATCTTTTTGTTGACTGTACAAATTTTTGTAAAATAATAATTACTAACAAATAATGAAATTAAAATATAATATAGATTGTCCAAATAAAAATTAAATGTTCGGGACAGGTTGTAAGGTTTATTCAATATGTAAAAGGACTATACAAGTTTCTTATATCCATTATCTTAAGTCATCCAATCAATCACATATGACTATGTATCATATTTTTAAAATATTATCAATTAACTATAAATCCATATGAAATAAATAAGACATATGTCAATGTGTAATTGGAGAACTTGACATAATGAATATAATGAACTTGAGCTAATTTTTTTCCCTATGAAAAACCCTTTAAAAAGTTTTTAATGACAGAATAATAAACATTTATTTTCAAAGACTGAGGATGATGATGAGCCTTTAGATCCACTTGGACTAATTAATATTATAACAGTAATTTTTCTCACACGGTGTGACTACATAATTTGTTTAAAATTTTTTATGATGGATGTTTCTTCCTTTGAAAAAGAGTAGAAAAAATATGACAAAAAAATAAAGAAGAAAATTCATAAAAGTTCCAAAAATAAATTAACAAACAATTGAGACAAACTCATATTCCTTGAGGATAAGATCATTCTAACCAATTACACTTGTTTAGAGCAAAGACAAATGTAAATGTTGAAAATAATCCAAAACATACCTGACAAATTGTTATAAGACAAACTCAATAACTCAAGCGAAGATAAGTTAGAAATAGTTTTGGGAATGAATCCTGAAAGTTTGTTTTGGGCAAGTCGTAAAATCTTCAATCGTTGAAGTCTACCCACCTCTAATGGAATAGTTCCTTCAATGAAATTATTATTCCAATCTAAAGTCTCCAACATTGACAAATTGAATAGAGATAGTGGAATAACTCCAATAAAACTATTATTTCGAAAACTTAGTTTCTGAAGTGAAGTTAAATATCCTATCCACGTTGGAACTTGCCCATCAAAATCATTGTAGCTCAAGTTGAATAGTTTCAATCTATGCAATCGAACCAATTCTTCTGGTATTTGACCAGAAAAATTGTTGTCACTGAGATCAAGTTCAACAAGGAATGAGAGATTTCCTAGTTGTGGAGATATGGAGCCCTTAAGACCCATGTCATAAAGATTCAAGGAATGAACCCTTCCATGACGAGTATTGCATGTGACACCAATCCAATTGCATGGAGAAGAAGAGACAGACCAGTGAGCTAAGAAATCATATGGATCTGAAGTGATAAAGGATTTAAGGGCAAGAAGTGCAGCTTTATCAGTACTGATGTTTGTATCAGTCCAAGCTAAGGAGGCCATGAAGCAATGAAGTAAGAGCAGGAAAACAAAGGAAGAAGGCTTTCCCATGAGGAACATACAAACTTATCAGAATTTCAAGTTTTCTGCCTCGAGCAATTAACACACGCGTTGTTTTATACTTCTCCGGTTCCAAATCAAGTGAAGTGATACTAACAAAATGCGGAGTTACAAAAGGACATCTTTTGAAATAAGATTAAAGAAAGTGGAAAAAAAATTTAACTAGCATGTCGGGTGTATTAAATTTGTTTTCACATATATTTAAAGATATTTTTTTGCTTCATTATTTTATTAATGGTCAAGTATCGTGGTGAATGAGAAGAAGCTTTGTCCCTTGATTTGATTACGTGTTGAACAATTTCACTTCAGCTGGGACCACATTTTGTCATTTTCATTGATGGTCAGGTCTAGTAGGCAACAAAGAGTAAACAGTACCTGCAGGGTGGAATTAGGAGGCTAATGGTGGCAACCTACAATTACAGAAAATAACCTAAATATTTAAGAAATCATCTTTCAAACTGATAAAAATTTCATAATTTTCATTTTAGCCCCTCTAGTTACAAGGAACTAAAAGAAAAATATTACAATATTTATAGGGCTAAAATTTAGTTTGATAAAAATATGGTTCCTAATTTCAATTCCTAACTCCACTTGTGAGCGCAAGGACATTTTTTAAATAAAGCTTGCGTGGATGCATTGTTCCTTCAATTATATATGCATTTCCTTATATATATATATATATATATATATATATATATATATATATATTTTTTTTTTTTTTTTTTTTTTTTTTTCTTTGGGTGAGACAGTTATTCCTCTCTCCATTTACCTCTTTCTGCAGCGTGAACTGGAGGTTGGAGTTGATGGGAGTTAATCTTAATTCAGTGTGTAACACCCCAAATTCCATGCTTGAAAATCGTGTCGATTGATATTTAGTTTTTGGAAAA
The DNA here is from genome assembly GCA_037074495.1 of Acacia confusa. Taxonomy (NCBI): domain Eukaryota; kingdom Viridiplantae; phylum Streptophyta; class Magnoliopsida; order Fabales; family Fabaceae; genus Acacia; species Acacia confusa. Next base: position 3,400,069 of record CM073504.1, on the reverse strand, counting down.
TCAACAGTTTGAGGTGCTACAGTTCCATGTACTGCAAAAATGGATAGCGTGCGCTAATATTTGGACAATGAGTATCTAATATAAAATGCCCAGACATATGATGATGCCTGACATAAACTGGTACATTAAAATATCCCGAAAGATTATTCATGTGATACAATTACAGAGACATAAACACAGTTCTATGATAAATCAACTTTATAAATAGACATATGGCTTGGAATCCAACGCAATTAATCAAACAAATTGGCCAGATCGGTGTTTAATCTAATGGGAGTCTCCCCGTCTTTCACGGCGACTTGTGACAACCCACCGACAACCCTTTCTTAGTTTAAGCACCAATTGGTTTGAAATAACTTTATCAAATTCATGCCATGGACTACCTTCTTCAAACTCTATTCTTGATCGGTGCTTCTTCACGGCTCCATTTACATCGTCCGTATCGCTTACTCAAATCCAGTATTCTTCCTTGTACCTTTACTCAAATATGAGATTCAATACCCATTGAATCTCAGGTAACAGTTAACCTCATATGAAAAGTATAAACAATATATGATAGATAATCACAACATACATTTAGCATTTATCATATATGCACAACAATCCACAGCTAAATGAATACAGATACTCATGATTCAATCAATCATATCAAAGTCATACAAGTCGTAGGAGAGTTAAAGTTACAGTACGCGAACATACCTTTCACCTCATAGTTACTGGCTTTCGAATCCAACCCTGGACTTCACGGATATCCTAACATATCACCATATCACTTAGAATAATATCCTAAAAGATATTTCCACCTCTATTTACCTCTCTACCCTTGGTGGATTTGTTATTTATAATTCTGCCCTTACATTTAATTAAAAACGTAGTGCAGTATTTTCTGGACAGATTTTTCAATAACTTTGAAAAACCATAACTAATTCTACAAAACTTGAAATGAGGATCCGTAAAATTTCCTGAAATCCTTAGAATGTCTATTTTTGAGGAAAAATATTAACTTTCACCCAGAATTAGTGAGTCATTCCCAGTTTTTATGTTTCTCAACATTGCCCAGATTTTATTCCAGCAAAAATGGCTTAACTTCAAAAATTCATATCGCCTTCCAAAGAGCTTGAAAAATTACAAATTTTATATCAAAAGAAAGCCCTAGATGTCTACTTTATATCTGGAAAATTTCATGATTTTTAAAGATCATTTACTATTTAAAATAATCCCCACAACGTGACTGACACCAGAAAAATTGAAATCTGGGAATTTTCTCAACTTTCACAATATTATTCATTTGATCTCAAAAATCATTTCCCATCATGTTTTCACTCTAATTTTCATTTTAAACTCATTAGAGACCTTAAAAACATGTACAGAAATTTACCTTACAATTTCTTAAATTATACTACAATTCTACCAAAAATCTATAAGCTAGAGCTCAAGAACTTACCTCTTAAAGTTCTTACTCCTTCTTCTTCTTGCTCCTATCTTGCCTTACTCTCTATCTTGATTTGAGTTTTGGTGTGAAGAATGAAGAGAAATTCAAGCTCTATTTATAGAGTTTTGGGTCTCAACTTCTTTTCAAAAATCACATGTGAATCAACTACCCATCTACCATAACTTGTCTAGCTACTTACTTGTCTATCTACCATACAAAGTTCATCTACCACTCATTTACCATACACACCTTCATCTTCCTTCATCTACCATACACATGTTCATCAGCTCATTTACCAATCAAATATCATATCTATATTAATTTCTTGGTGAAATTTGGAAGAAAATATATTAAATAAAGTATAATTCTTTTTCACAAATAATTTTTACCAATTATCTTAAGCCTTTTCTTATAATAAACTTAAGACTTGGACTCATAGGGGCCTAGTAGTCCTCCTATTTTAGTTTTATTGTGAAACTCTATGCCTCAAAATTGGGATATTACACAGTGAAACTCTGTGGATATGTTCAACATGCATCACATATGAGTTTGGCTGGGCTTATTCACATAAATTTGAAAATATAAAATATATAATTATTGAAAGCAGGTCAGAGCCGAAACGCTCTACCCGGCATGTGGTGTACCATTAAACCATTAAATTTGATTATTCAACGCTGCATTGAATCCATCGTCTCTTAAATTTTAGTTGGTTTTCGCTCAACAACTTCACCCATATCAAGTCCTTCTACCATAAATTGGATGAAAAATATGAAAATTAAATAAAAAGGTCATGTCAAAACCTATTTAAAAACTTAAATGTATAAATAGGTTGGGTCTTTTTCATTCAAGCTGGCCTTTTACATATTAAATAAATATAATTATATTTATATCATATAAATAATACAATACTTTTTTTTTCATTCTTGTATTTTCAAGTATAATTAGTTAATTATATTACTATCTCTATTATTATATTAGCTAATTATGGCCTTTAAAGCTTGGAATATGTGGTTTTTTTAAAGGTCTACATTATAAGTAGGGTTTTAAAAAAATTTCAAACTTGATCATAGGCTCATACCTGAACCTAAAAAACACCTACATTCAAGCTCAAACTTATTTAACTAAAGTCTAATCTGACTTAGGCTCTTCCCATCCTTAATTCCCAAACTCCATAACGACTTCTGAATAACTGCTTAGATTGTGAAAGCAGATTAGAGCCGAAAGGCTCTGCGCGACATGTGGTGTACCATTAATCCATTAAATGTGATTCTTCAACGCTGCATTGAATCCATTGTCACCACTCTTAAATTTTGGTTGGTTTTCGCTCAACAACTTCACCCATATAAAGTCCTTCCACCATAAATTGGATTCCCTACTTCTTAACTTGCGGGTTATGTTTGTTATGTTAACAACCATACACGGAACAAACATAAATGGAATTGGCCAAAAAAGCTTTGATTTTTTTTTTTTGGGAAAAAAAACCCTTTTATTTTTACATAAATGATCTTATAGAATTGCTCCTCCAAAACAGATGAAAAGTCTGAAAATTAAATAAATATATTTTGAATGTCTCACAATTTATTGATTAAATTATGATAACCCAAAAAGAATAATAAAAGAAAATGAGACAACCAACAAATTATTAATTGAGGTGGTAACCGACCTCACAGGGTAAGGAAGAAAACAAATATCAGAAAACGCATTTACGTAAAAAGTTAAAAACCCTTTGCGCTATAGCTAAGTTTGAAAAGGAAAAACCCTTGATCAAATGAAATAAAAGAGAAACAAATAGATTAAAAGAAAATAAATTTATATATAAGATAATAATTAAATTTACATTCCCTAGAAAAAATATTGTGAAATTATTGAGATATTCTATCATATAAATATAAGTTATATCGAATCAAATCTCTCCTATTATTCCAAAACAAACTTCATTTTCCGCAAAGTATATAACTACATCTTATTATGATGTATAACTATTTTTCATTTTCACGAAAAAAAATAGCTAAAATTATTTCTAAGGTTGAATACTTATTAATATATTTATATGTTTTTTTATGGATTTTGATGTCATGATTTAAGACCCAATCAATGAAATTTCAAATGCAGCAGAGAAATTTCATCATGCCACAAAATAATAACCATAGATCGAAATACCTCAACTAGACCCCAGACAATGAAATTGAGAGAAATTGCAATAAATAGTGGTAAATACATAGAAGAGGAGGAGGAGAAAGAGAATGACATGACTTAATAGGCTAGAGTCGCAATGCTAGAGAATACACCCATAACATATCAGTGATGAAGGCATGTGCATGAAGGGATTTTGTATGGAGGGGGTGATAATAGAGCAAGCCAGAAGAAGATTGTAGAAATTGCAATTGTCTTCTTCAGAGATGCAACTGTGATTGATGGGAGAGTAAACGGAAGACTTTTCAAACATTATGTCACCCTCAAGTTAAAAGAAGTTGATGCAACGAAAGAGAAAGAAAATTACGGTAGTGATGAGAAAAACCTTTGATCCTAAATAGTGATTGATCTGTTATCACATGCACCAAGTACCATATATTCATTATCATCGTATTGAATGGATCATAGAGTAACCCATAAATACGTTAGTAATGAGAATAATTTTTTTCCCTTGAGGAACTACATTTTTATCTTCATTGAATTATTTCATTTATGGTCACTCTCATAGGCCATACATAGAGAGAGTACTTCCAAAACAACGTTAATAGTGGGAAGAAATTTGCATGAATATATACGTTGTTGTCGTTACCCTTCACATTCATCTTCATAACATTATTTCATTCAAAGTCTGTAGGTCCACTCACAAGTCAAGCATGTCATGTACCGATAAGCTAATCATTTAAAGTCTGAAGACTTTTGATAGATATTTTTCACGCTAGTTGCCGTGAAACAAGTGGTAGTTAGACTTACTGCATTTGAAAAGAAAAATCAAGTTGAATAAAGAGTTTTTAGCGGAGAATAATTAAACACTCTTCAGATACTATTTATATAGGACATTTCTAATCTATTTCACCGAAACCAAGAAAAACCTTAAACTTTATTAATTTTTCCTATAAATTTAAAAACTTTTCAACTTTATAACTATTTAATATATATTATAGTAGCCATACAAGTACATAGTCTACACAATAATAAATCAAAGGTAAAATTATACCTTCATATGAAAAATGTAATGATATAACTCATAAATAAGACTAAAAAAGATATTCTCTCTATCTTATAAATAGGACTTGATGAGTATATTTTTGGGTCTTATTTATTTGCATGTTAATAAAGACTATTGACATTAGGAGGGACACACATTATAAGGGTGTTAATATTTTTATTTTTTCCATAATTGTGAGGAAGAAAAATATCTACTATGACATATTCAAATACTAAATGCGTCTTTTGGTCTTAGGGTTGTGGTTTATAAGTTTGGTATTAATAATTGGAGTTGTTTCTACCAACACCATTATTTCCATCCAAGATTGTTAACGCCATTAAATTACCTTTATAGTTTTTTACTTTCATACTAATTATCTCTGTTATTCTATTAAATTTACTCTTGAATACATATATTTCGTACATCTCCATGAACAGAAAGGCAATTTTAGACTAGTGTTTACTAGCTATACATGTAATATCCAAATTAATGTCGTTCTGTGGATTGATAGACACATTATTTGTATTTTGTATGATGCTTGCAAAAGTGGGTTATGCTATGATTTATAAATAATACAGCATTAAATTTATAAAATTTAAAAAAAAAAGAAAAAAAAAGCAAGAGGTTCATTTGTTGCGGATGATGGTCGCTTTAGAATTGACACAATATTCTTACCTTTTTTTAATTTTTTTTTAAATTTTTGTGTATAGTTCTTAACAATTGTATCAAATAATTGAACTCTTATATATATATATAAGTTTAGGTGGGTTCAGCACCAGTCCCCCACCAAGGCCAAGACATGGCCCCAGGGCTCTTTAAGCACTTACAAAATCACCTACCAAATGAGCTCTCACAAATAATTGAACTCATAATAATAAACCTATCGGTATGGAGATTACTATATGTTGTCTTTGTCAGTGCAGCCCAATCCATTTTTTAGGGTTTTCCTATTTTTAATGGGCTTATGATATAGATGAATTGTAACCTGGCCTTGAGGGCATTTATTCATCAAAGTTGTCATGCACAAACATCAAAAATATTTGGACGACTTAATTGCGGAATAACTTAGTTTGAAAACATAGTGATAAGTTTTTCATATTCGAATCTGTAACATCTCAATTTTCACAAGCGGAAATAAATTAACTTTTCATTTAAAATCATTTCAAAACATCAGAGTAGACCATTTGAGCGGAAGAGTATTTGTTATTTGTATTTCAAAATGCCATAAGTCTGGCGGGGTACAATAGCGGTAAGAAAACCGAGTATCTCAAAAGGACTGTACAACAACAAAATGATGGCTTCTGCTAGAACAACAGTGGGAAGTCTTCCGCCGGGTCTCTAAGCATGCTGCTTTCCCCTCTCCTTAGTCACTGGTTCTCCTGACCTTGAGGCTATGTTAAGAGCTGAGGTCCCATGCATACGGACCCCAGGTAACGGTTAACCTCATGTTTACAAACACAATATATGAACAGCATTTACCACACATCAACAGCAAACAAACTTTCTATCATAACAAATGCATATATATCGCTCCCAGCATGTAACCATATCGCTCCCAGCATATAGACATATCGCTCCCAGCACATAGACATATCGCTCCCAGCATATGGACATATCGCTCCCAGCATTACAGATACCCTCTAACCTTTATATGCACTTCACAGTACAAACACTCTAAACATACAACACACATACCACATATATGCATAACATAAACATCAGAGTTAGTGTTACAGTACGCGAAACGTACCTTCGTTGACGAGTGTTTAGTACGTCGACAATAAAATGCACTTTTGACGGAAAACAGCGGAACGGCAGCGAAATGACAGTGGTACAAGATTACTGATATCCTATAATGATAATATCACATTTATCAATATTTGATATCACAACAAGCTTTTGAGGTACAAATTACCATTTTGCCCCTGATCCCCTAATCGGCGGAATTTCGCCAGAACTTCGTTACTTTGACTCTAATCTTCCAGAATTTTAACATATCTCTTACTCCGACATATTTCCCAAAATAAATATCATATCTATCCTAAAACATGATATCTAAAATATACTGGAAGATTAAAGATCAAAACAACGTCTATTTTAAAACTTTAAGAACTACCGAACTAAAGACTAAGGACCGAAGAACTTACTCAGAGCTTTACTACGAATTTTCCCCGGACTCCTCCTCCTTCTTCCTCTCCCAAATTTCGAAATCCACAAGAGGATTTGGTGTGAGAATTCCAAATGAGAGGGTGGCTATTTATAGAAAATCTCAATGGCATTTTGGTAATTTTGGTGAACTTTGTCTGGTTAAATTTCGATCGTTAGATCGCACTTTTGCTAGGTGGTTTGATCTTGGCCTTACACCTCTCAAGGATGATGTCATCCTTAGTCACCAAGGTGATGTCACCAACTTTCTCAAGAAGTTTTCTACCGATAAAGTCCCTGTTCGGTGTTCCGATCACGAAATTTTGTAAAATCTTAAAATTCCGGGAATGACACTCTGAAGGTCTTTTCTTCCTCTTCAGGAACACTGGGTTCTCTTAGCCTTATACTCTCATTAAGGGCATTCGTTAACTGCCGAAAATCCTCAGTAATCGCTACCGGTTACGGAAATAACTCCGGCCGACGCCATCTTCGGGATAAAAATCCACTGATTAATAATATACTCTGACTTCTCTCCACTTATCCTCGGATTCTCGCAACGGAATTATTTTCTATTGGTTCTCATTTATCCTGTTCATCTTTTTTATTAATATAATATTCCTTGTTTAACACATGTCTAAATTCTAAATTATTATTATATGAAAAGATCCAACTTGATCCTTATCCCATATATTTATTTATTTTATTTTTCTTTATTTTTCTTCTAATTTTTGTTTATATATATATATATATATATATATATATATATATATATATATTTATTTATTTATTTATTTATTTATTTATTTATTTTAAGTGATTTCCACCTTTTTCTCTTTATCTTATATCTAGACAATTAGCCATTAATTATCTAATTAATTACTTACTAATTGTTGACAATTTTCTTAATTAGTAATAATTATTATCTCTCAACTATTTTATTGATATTAATAATTTATGCATTATGCAAAATATTAAAAATCATGGGGCAATTTATGTTCCCCAAAATGATATTTAATTTTGCCTTATTATTTTCCAAGGAAAATAATCCCATAAATTATCTAAATTAGAGACAACATACTCTCTAATTTTTAATAAATATTTAGTTGCCTCTCAGGATTTATCATAATATTCTCAGGGTATTTTATAACCCACAAATTTACTTAGGGATTTTTAGCTCTTTATCTTTCCTAATTACATGAGAAATCACCTTTGGAAATAAGGTAATTATGACACTAGTTTTGAGACCACAAATTCACCTATTTCTAATAGGTATTATTTGTCAATATAATATTCCAGGTAAATAATTATCCGGGTATTACAGAATCCATCCTATAATCGGATATTAATACAGTAATTCCAAAATAACAGATAAATGATAAATGATATACTGAAATCCAACTCATATTCTTTTTCAAGAAATTCCTCTTCTTACAGCTCGACTTCCCTCTTGATCTCGATCCACTACCTGTCTCTTTCATATGGTCTGGAGTTCAAATAAATGAACCCCAAGAGTAACAGTTAACCTCATATGCAAATATGAAATATAAATGACAACATATCACATGTTAAGCATAGAATAATTCATAATAAATAAGTCGCACCATAACCGCAATTAACAGCCACAGGACTACGACCCTTTAGGACACGTAGCCCTATGGAACACGCAGCTCTAATCCATAACTAGGATATAAACATTTAATTCATCTAGCAAATACGATTAGTCATACATAGATACTTACATACAGGCTAACAAGATAACAGTTACCCACCTCAAACTTGAGTCCTTAAATTTCATCCGAAGGTGTCGGGATCAGTAGAGGTATCAAGGTATGCCTTGGTTAGTTTTTGGATTTGTATACACGTTTGAACTTTTGCCTTCAACGTCTCTCCGTTGCTTTCCTTGGACTCTCTTACTCTACTTTCTATTTTTGTGCTCGTCTCTCCTCTTCTTTTCCGTTTTGTGTCTTGCTCTGACTCCCTTACTGTCTCGGACGCTCTCTCTCTATCTCAATTTCTCAAATTATCTGATAAAATTGAATGAGTTATAAGGGAGGAGTATTGTAATACCCGGATAATTATTTATCTGCAATATTATATTGATAAATAATACCTATTGAAAATAGGTGAATTTGTGGTCTCAAAACTAGTGTAATAATTACCTTATTTTCCAAAGGTGATTTCTCATGAAATTAGGAGGAATAAAGAGCTAAAAATCCCTAAGTGAATTTGTGGGTTATAAAATACCCTAAGAATATTATGATAAATCCTAAGAGGCAACTAAATATTTATTAAAAATTAGAAAGTATGTTGTCTCTAATTTAGGTAATTTATGGGATTATTTTCCTTGGGAAAATAATGGGGCAAAATTAAATATTATTGGGGAACATAAGTTGCCCCGTGATTTTTAAAATAATACATGGAGCATAAATTATCAATGTAAGTAAAATAGTTGTGAGAAAATGATTAATCCTAATTAAGAAAATTATCAACAATTAGTAAGTGATTAATTAAGCTTGTTAATCACAATTTGACAAAGTCAACAAAAAACACCAACCAATCACATGGAAATAGAAGAGGATAAGATGCATTAATTAAAAATGGAAGAAGATAAGGGAAAGAGAGAGAGAGGGACGTGAGGTAGTGTGTGTGTGTGTGTGTTGTGAGTCTAAGAGTTGTGTATGTGTATGTATGTAATAAAAATATCCAAGAATAAACCAAGATGAATTATGGTTTGAAATCCAAAGTAAAACTTAACTAACAAGTTTATTATTTAATCAGCTACAAGCCATGAGAACTAATATAAATTAAATCATATCTTGAAATATTTGAACTAAGCATTAAATATAAGTAGATATTTGGAACCAGTAAAATATGGGATTAAACTTGGCTATTCCCAAAGTCATTTTCATATACTTTTTTGATTCATACCTAAGTGTTTTAGGAAGTTTAAAATGATCATAAATCTAGTCATAAAATTATGATTACAAAAGTGAAATTAGATCTTGAATAAAAATATCAACTTGCACTTAACTAAATAAACATTTGGAAAAAGGTGAAAATATCTGAAAAATGAGAGGAGGTCGCTTGTTCATATATAGGTGTAAGGATGAGATTTTAATTTTGCTTCCTAAGTTAGATTTAAGGGTTAAGATCAAGTGAAAGTTGTTAGAAAGTTAACCATTAATTTGCTATAAATAGAGGCATCATGCTTCATAATTCCTCACCAATTCACAATCTAGAAACCAAAAATTTGAGAGTGAGGTAGTGAGTGGAGAGGCTTCAAGAACAAGAAGCAAGGTTCTTCAAGAGGTAAGAAAGCTTTTAGTTTTATAGTTCTTAGCTTATATAGTTTTAGTAGAAATGTTATTTTGATCTTTAATCTTCCAATTATATTTTTGTTTTTGTGTTTTTATAGCTAAAATTGTATCTATTTCGAAAAAAATTATGGAGAAGAAGTTATAGCAAAATTTTGGAAGATTATGATCAAAATAGCGAAGCTCTAGCGAAATTTTGTCGGTTAACGACTTCCGGAAGGAATTTCAAAAACGCTGGTATCTTATGTTGAAGATGCTATGCCAAAATTCTGATAAAATTCATAGTGAGATTAGACATATAGGGCTTTCCAAATATGCCTAGAGTGTGTCATTCTGAGTGTTGTACAAGGAGATAAAAATTCACAAAGTTAGGCTATGTTTTTCTGAAAAATTCTAAGTCAGGGGTAAAGACGTCAAAACTGGGAATTGTTATTAAATTTTGGGTAAATACCAGTATTTTTCCTCTAAAGTAGACATCCTAAAGAGTCCGGGAAATTTTACGAATACTCGTTTTGATTTTTCTAGAATTAGTTATAATTTTTCGAAGTTAGGCGGAAAATCAGCCCGAATGCTGTTAATCAGCGTTTTCTACGAAAATTCAAGAATTTAAATGGAAAATAAAAAGCACCAGGGGTAAAATGGTCAGTAGTGGCCAAAATATCTTTTAGGATATTGTTTGTGAATTAATAAATGCAATATTATCCTTATAGGATATCTGTGACCGCATTCCGACCGTCAAAATGTACCGAAACTCGACAACGAAGGTACATTCGCGTACTAGTAACACTAACTCTGATGGTTATTATATGCATATATGTGCTATGTGTATGGTATGTTTATATGAGATAGTTGTTAGCTCTGTGATATGTTCATGTACTGTTGTTATACTTATTCTTGCTGGGTATTGGGATACGCTTGCTAGGTGTGAAACGTATGCTAGGTGTGACATATCTGCCAAGGGGCTTATGTGCTAGGGATACATTTGTCTGAGTGCTCATGTACTGTTTATATTGTGAATAACTGTGATCTGTATATGACATATATAAACATGAGGTTAACCGTTACCTGAAGTCCGGTATGTGTTGGACCTCAGCTCTTAACATAGCTTCAGGGTCGGAAGGACCAAGGGCCGAAGAGAAGGGCAAGCAGCAAGCACATATTGAGACTCGGCTAAAGACTATCTTTCGTTGCCATGGTGTGGGAGTTGCCAGGGAGACACTTCTTCTGTTTGTGTAGATATGTTTAGGCATAATGTACCATTACTGTAACCAGCCAGACTTATGGCCTTTTGAATATACATATCAGTTACTCTTCCGCTCAAATGCTCTACTCTGATGATTTGAAATGATTTTAAATAAAAAAAATTATACTACTTTTAGAAAGTTGGGATGTTACAAGTATGCGAACGGTCTGTCATGTGTGATGATGAGTTGGCATTATGCTTTCGGTGTTCCCTCTTTCACGCTATGTCTGTCATTGATCTTCGAAAATTATCAAATTTCAAAATTATTCTAAGATATATTTGTTCAAGTTCATTTCATCACCAGCCTAGCCTCGGGTTAGCTCTAGTTTAATTTCTATTTGACCCACTGATCTTTGACCCACTACCCAAATGGTTTAGTGGCTGGTTTGGGTTTAATAACCTTGTCTATGACTCATTTTTAAGTTATCCCATGTGGCAAAAATTAATTCCATCTCAGCTCACATGGTCCTTATTTTTATATCAAATTCATTTATTTTATTTAAAAAAAAGGACTGGATGACCAAGAATTCCAAAAGGGGGTGTTGGTCGAAGAAGGGGTTGAGTACATATGGATGCAATCAACAGTTTGCTCAACGCCCCTTTCTGAATTCTTAGTTATACAATCCTTCTTTTATAAATTTAAATTTTATATAAAAAAGGAAAATGTGGGGCTAAGGTGAAATTAATTATTGCCACATGGGACAACTTAAAACTGAGTTGTAGAAGAAAATGGTAATAATATAAGAAAAGGAAAAGATAAAGGACTCAGTCATAAGTAAGTCAAAAGTTCAGGGACTGAGTCGCCCCAAGTCACAGTTGAGGGACTGAGTTGCCCCAAGTCACAATTGAAGGGCTAAGTTACAACTAAATTAAAAGTTAAAGGACTTAAAAATTAATTTTCCCTTAAATTAAATTTTTAATGTTTATCATAACTCTTATATTGACTAAAAATAAAAAAAATATTTATGCAAAGTTAAACCATATTTTAATATCTAACATATTATTTGTGAGATAGAAATAAATTAAATTAAAAAAATATAAACACTAAATAAAAATTGCCTATCTTCAACATTTTTACATTCCATTGTATATTTATATGATGGGATTAATGTTTCTTATGTTGTAGGAAAAAAGTTATCTTGTGTTACACATACATGAAATGGTATTCATATATGTATATGTGGGTCCCACCATTTCATGTGTATGTAGGAAGTTTAGTTTTCTTATGCAACATGAGAAAACTAAAACCCTTATATGATTGATAGTTGTACAAAATAAAATCTAATCAAGATTGCATTTTAAATAATTTAATACATGTGGAGAGTAGCTTGGCTCAATTGACAGAGTTGTACTAACTTTAATTTGTAGGCCTCGAATTTGAGTCCTAAAAATGCACCCATTTTAAATAATGGGGTTAAAGTGCAATTTTACACATGTGTTTTTCCCTCAAGGGCGTCCAGCACCACATGCTTTTTTCTGGATAAAAAATATACATGTGATTATGTTTTAGGAGCAAAAATACTATGACCGTTAGTTGACCGTTAACCTTAGTGAAATTACCCTTTTGCCCTTAGTATAAAATAATTTTTAAGAAAACTAAAATACCCCACCCCTCTCTGGTGAGCCCCCACCACCAACCACCTCCGGCGAATTTTTTTAAAAACTAATTTTTTAAAAAAAACTAAGGGGAGGTTGGCCTCCCCACAGCCGGCCATCCCAAGCTGCTGACCTGCTGCCCCCGCCCCACCTCTGGCAACTTTTTTTAAAAAAAAAAACTATTTTTTTTAAAAAAACTAAGGGAGGTGGTCACCGGCAGCGTGGGGTGGCCGGCCTCCCCTTAGTTTTTTTTTTAAAAAAAAAAGGAATTTTTTTTTAAAAAAAGGAGAAGTCGCAGGAGGTGGGGTAGGGGTGGCGGCGGTGGGGTCCATGGGGGGTGGGTATTTTAGTTTTTTTTATTATTTTAGACTAAGAGCAAAAGGGTAATTTCACCATAGTTAACGGTCAACTAACGACCACGGTATTTTTGCTTCTAAAACGTAACCACGTGTGTATTTTTTATCCAGAAAAAAACACTTGGTGTTGGGCGCTTCTGGGGGAAAGCACATGTGTAAAATTGCACATTAACCCTTAAATAATTGGTGGTAGAACTTTAATTACTGCCCTTTGCAGTCATACCCGACTTGATCAAGGGAAAAAAGCATTGGGCGAGTATTCTCTGAACTTACTAAATAATCCATATATTAATATCACCATCACCTCAATGCAACTTGACTGTAGACTTTCAAATTACTCAATGCAATCTGATTCATAATGACTATCGCCGTGCCTCCAATGTCAAAGTAGTGTTTTAAGTAGCACTTTTATGCTACTAATTAAGTTACTCCCTTTGTTTCATAATAAATCTTACAAACAATTCTTTTACATGCATGTTTCATAATAAGTGTCATTCTAATATACTTCAAGAACATATTAAATTATTTGGCTAGTATGAAATAAGTGTCATTGTCATATTTCAAGAATATATTAAATTCTTTCAAATTTGACAAATTATCCTTTAATTTGACTATGTAACATTCGGCTTTCACAAATAAAGAATAAACATGTCGTTAAGGATTATCCAAGGGCCAATTAAAATAGTAGACTCACTAAGGTAATATTGGATATCCACCCTCCCAAGTTTAAGCTAAAGCGCAATTTATGAAAATTACGAGTACATAATGATAATTTTAGAAATTATACCCAGAATTTCACAATTCTCCAAAGGCATAGGAAGGTAGAAAGTAATTCCCCATATTATATTTGAGGCTTGATTGAGGTATAAAGAAGAAAATTACTTCAAAAATTAATTTTAAAGTATTATTAGAATTTTGGTTAATTAAAGGACACTTAGCCAAATTTAATCATGAAAAATATAATGAGGCCTCAAATAATTGGGGAAAATAGGGGAAATTATTTTAAGGTTAATTTGAATTTATTATAATGGTTTCATGCCTTAGAAAAGGAACTTTTCCCTTCTTTTTTTTTTTGTGCCCATCTGGTATCCAGAACTTCGCCCTTATAATAATTTATGGGCATTTTATTCAAGAATTAGGCAATTTATTAGAAATTATGGGGAAAATAGTAAAGGATTGAGTTTAAGCTAGAGAAAAATTAGGGAATTAATCCCTAATAAATTTGATGTATTGATGGTTTAACATTGATCATATTTGTAATATCCCAAATTTTAGGATTTGAAATGTTGAATGGGAATTAAATGTGAAAGTTTCACCTGAATAATTATAATTAATATTAATTTGGCCCATTTTGGCTTGAAATTTTCAAGAAAATAATATATTGGGTGAGGCGTCAAAAATACACACAACCTTTACCTCAAGGATCGCCCAGCACCACGACTTTTTTTTCTGGATCAAAAATACACACGACGTTACGTTTTAGGGTAAAAAATACCACGGGCCATTAGTTGACCAACGCTGACCGTTAACTTGAACGGAAATGAACAGTAACTCGAGTGAAATTACCATTTTGCTCTTAGTTTTAAGTTGAAATTACCATTTTGCTCCTAGTTTTAAATTTTTTCTTTAAAAAAAAACACTAAAATAACCTCTCCCCGTCGGTGGGCCCCACCACCGCCGGCCAATTCCGGTGACCTTTTTTTTTATTATTTAAATTTTTTTAAAAAATAAAAAACTAAAATAACCCCTCCCCCACCGTTTGGGCCCCACCACCGGCCACACCACTAGGGGTGAGCAACAGGCAGGCGGGGCTGCCTCGGGGGGTAACCCGTGGCCCACCCGTTTATTTTACACGCGTACGGGGAAGTTTGTACCCATGCTCTAACCTGTTTAACCCGTACAAAATGGGTACGGGGTTAAACGAGTACTCATAAACGGGTTTGGGGAACCCGTTTATGAATATGGCTTTAAAAAAAAATCCTAAAGCAGTTTTTTTTCCAGAACATCATTCATTTGACGTACTGACTCATGCCATCACATTATATATTTCGCCTCCAACCCTAAGGATTCCAAGGATATGATGAAAACGAAGTGAATATATATAAAAAAGAAAAAGAAAGATCGAAGCCTAAAATAACACAAAAAACAGAGGAAGAAGAATGATTTTAAAATAATTTTTGGCCTTACAATTCCTGAATCTTGAAGATTATACGTCTATCAACGGATTCAAGAAGGCCAATGTCATCCACAAACTGATCCTTTTCATAGTCGTCGTCATCATCAATGGAAATATTCAAATCCAAAGCCACACGAGGGCTTGTCTCCTCCAAACTAGCTATGATGCCGTTCTTCTCTTCTTCACATGACGACTTGTGCTTTAGTGGTGGAGAGCAGGCTCTTGACCTCGAACCAAAACTCTCGCAGCTCAGAATTATGATAGCATCACTAAGCCCAACTTTTTCACCATTCGAGTCCGTAATTGTTCCTCTTTAAAATATAAGCGGGGTACAGGCAGGCATGGGTGCCCTGTGCCTCAACCCGTGACCTGCCCATATAACATAAATGGGTACGGGGTAGCCCGTTACCCGCGACGGGCCTAATTTGGGCAGGTTTACTCCAAGACAAATTTCACGGGGCACGGATGGTTAGGCGGGTTGCGGGCCACTTGCTCACCCCTACACACCACCGCCCTCCCCGCCGCCTCCGGCAACCTCGTGCGGTGGTTTTTTTTTAATAATTTTTTTTAAAAAAAAACAAAAAACAAAAATAATTATTTTCAACGCAAAGCAAGCATAAAAAGTCATAGAAAGTAAATCATGCTTCGCTGAAAAACTGAAACCATAAACAGGGACTGTGTTGCGTCAGGAAGTGCCTGCATTTTTGAGTCTCTTGCATCAGTTGTACTGGGTGTTCCATTGTTATATATATATATATGTGCAGTACATGGAGTCATGAGTATATGGAAGGAGAGAGAGAGTGAAAGAGAGAAGCTGAGGGGGGGGGGGTGTGGTTTGAAAGAGAAACAAGAATATATATTGCATGTGCATGTGGCAACTTGCTGATATTTTATTATTGTCGTCGGGCTCGGAGGAAATGGAAGACTAAAACTGATATGGGAACTATTTATGCCTTAGCAAGTGTAGAACGTAGTTATATAGATACATGGATGAAGTCAAAATGATATCGGTGGGAGTATGACTTCATTGTTTCTTTTCTTTCTTTCCCTGCCGTCATGCTCTATCAGTGGATACATGGATATTCATTCGCTGATAGGAAATGCCATTATATAAGTATAGATGTTGAATGCATGCCATGTGAGAATTTAAATAAGCATACCTATATAATGCATGCAAAGTTGTTGTAGGCCACGTGTATGAGCAGGGCGCCGTAGGTGGCCACCGAAGGAGGTCGCCGTTGGCGGTGGGGAGGGTGGTGGTGTGGCCGGTGGTGAGGCCCACCGGCGGGAAGGGGTTATTTTAGTTTTTTTAAAAAATTTAATAAAAAAAAAGGCCGCTGGAGGCGACTGGCGACGGCCAACGGTGGGGAGGGTGGTGGTGGAGCCCACCAGCGGGGAGAAGTTATTTTAGTTTTTTGTTTTTCAAAAAAATAAAAAAAAAAAAAGGTCACCAGAGGTGGCCGCCAGTCACCGACAGTGAGGAAGGTGGCGGGCGACAGTGATGGGGCCCACCGGCGGGGAGGGGTTATTTTAATGTTTTTTTAAAAAAATAAAAAATTTAAAATTAGGGACAAAATGGTAAATAGCGGTCAACATTGGTCAACTAACGGCCCATGGTATTTTTGACCCTAAAACGTAACGTTGTGTGTATTTTTTATCCAGAAAAAAGGTCGTAGTGCTGCGCGATCCTTAGGGCAAAGACTGTGTGTATTTTTGACTCTTCATCCTAATATATTCAAGAAACACTTCTGAGGGATAATTTTTTGCTTGAAAATTTTAGAATTGATATTTTAAGGCTTGAAGAGGCTAGATGGGGAAAAAATCCTTATATGAAATTAAGGATTAATTTCTAACATTTATCTCATATTTACAATTAAATAAGCAAAGGACCTAATTGCAAAATGGGTTAATTTTAAGTTGTCCCATAGTACATATATATATTCTCAAGCAAACCCAATTCTCTTATTCAATATTGGGTCAGAAGCAACAAAACAAGCCTAATGAACATCTCCAGCCCAAGATCCATTAACCAATTCAGCCCACACATATATTCCATTCCCTATTATTTTTCCAGCCCAACACGAAGGATCAAGAGCAGCAGGAGAGCCAATGAGAGTTGGCACAGATGGTAAGGGATCCAAGACTAGGCCTTTGGGTCATGGGTTCGATCCCCTCTGCCGTCGCTGGGATTCCTTTGGTAGGCGATCTCATAAGTCCCCAGTAAGTGCTCATAGAGCCCGGGGCCGTGCCCTGGCCTTGGTAGGGGACTGGTGTCGAACCCTTCCAAAACTTTTTTGTATAAAAACAAAGAGCAGCAGGAGATCATAGCGTTTTAAGTAAACATTAAACTTTATCATTAAATCCTAAAATAAATATTATTATTAAATTGATGCCCTTAGTATATACTACTTCAACTTTATTCATAAGTCATTCCTAATCTAGTTTATTGGAAAGAAAAAAACATTAAACTTTATTGTTGTCTTAAAATTTAATAAGTTTCAATTTTATCTTTATTCAGTAAACATTATATCCCATAAATATAAATTTTACGTAATAATAAATAATTTTAATTTATATATTCATATAAAATAATTAATGTTGTGATTTATAAACAAAACTAATTAAATATTTTCTATATTTTATAAATATGTGTACTAAGTAATGTCATACAAACTAATTACTTCTATAAACTAATCAAATTAGGTAAATAGGTCTTATATTAAGGAAACCATTATTTATGGTCTTGAATGTCTTACACATAATATTCAGTTGAGTAAAGAAGTAAAAATACATATGTGCTTTACCCCTAGGAGCGGCCAGCAATATATGTTTTTTTTTAGCAAAAATACACACGTAGTTACCATTTTGGAGCAAAGGTCACATCCACCGTTATGTTACTGTTTACTTCATATTTCTCTCTCTCATCACGGTGAACAGTAACATAACGGTGGGATGTGACTTCTGCTTTAAAATGGTAACCATGTATGTATTTTTACTCAAAAAAAAAAACATATGGTGCTAGGCGCTCTCGAGAATCAAGCACATATGTATTTTTGCTCCTTTACCCTATTTAATTTATCAATGTCTCCATCACATAAAAACTATAAGTAACAAAAAAAATTTTATGTTTTTTGATTTAGAAAATCACTTTCATATCTTTGCTTATACGCATAATTTAACATAAAGAAAATATGCTAGTAATTATTAAAACAAGACACATATGATTGGTAAATAATAGGAGAAATATTTCAAGGTGCTTAATATATAAGACAAAAGAAGGGAAAAAAAACATACGACGAAATTCATCAGAAAATACCTACGGAGATGAGGGCGACGGTGGCAAGAAGAAGAGAGGCGGACGAACGGTGGTGGCAGGTGGTGGTAGGCAGCAGTGGTGGTGGACAACAAGGCGATGGCAGTAGCGGACACTAGACGGAATTTACTTTTCGGTCACATAAAACAGCGGGCAAAATGGCCGCTATTTTGTGACAGGTGGGTGTTTTGTTGGAAATTTGCGACAGACTGACTTTTTTGTTATAAAACAACTCTTTTTTGTGATGGATTTATAAAATCCATCGCAAAATCCATGTTTTGCGAAGGAAAAAAATTTCCATCACAAATATGGCCCAAATTTGCGACGAAAAAAATTATGTCGCAAATTTCGTCGTTGTTTTGCCCTTTTCTAGTAGTGGCTTATACCTCGAGTATGTCTATTATCTTTGGTGTGCTATCATATGTAATTAAGACATCCCATATTATGTAAGTTGCCAATGTTGAACTTTGTTTGTTAGATAGTTCATGTATGCTAGTACATATTGTAGTGTTGTTGTAATATTTGACCTAGTATGAGAATTTCGGTCAATTGGTATGTATGTTACATCTTCATGGCTTGGTTTCTATTCTGTCATGGGATGCCTCTAAAGTTGGGACCTCAACATTTAGAAGTGCTAATATAGAGTACTCATGAATTGTATGATGCATCAATTGTGTGTCTTTTAACTTAGTAGGTCATTCTTGTATGCCAAGTATAAGCTAGTGAATTAGTTTGTAAGTAGTGTGCCAAATAGAAGAAAATAGGTGGAAAGCAGCCCAAAAAAATGACATTGTTATATTAAGATAATGACTTACAAAAGGAAGACAAAACGTATAATCTTATTCCCTAGTAAGATACAATGCATTATACAAGAGTACAATATCTTTCCCTTGATTGAATAACAACTAACATAGTTAAAGAATCCAGTATAAGAAAACCTATAACACAATGGAATTCATTGATGGTGGGGCTTTTTAATATCATAATACCTAATGTGACTTGATCATATAGCTTAGAGCATCGGTTACTTTATCTCAATCATATGTATGGGTTGTATCATCATGTCTTGCGCATGAGGTTAGTAAGCGTGTAAAATCCAAAAAATGAACTTAGAAGGTAAGGATTTAGAAATCATACCTCATTAGATGTATTGGGTCCCAACTTTGTCTTCTTCCCACTTGATTTGGGCCCAGGCTCGAGCCAATACATCATTCATTATATGACAAGTATATTTTGTTAGTTCTTTGTACAAAGTAGAGTGAGGAAGCAAACCATTGCAGAACACAACAATTGTTGTTTGGATATCACAATTTGGTGTATTGATTTTTTCTCTGTTTAACCTGCCTACATAATCTTGTAACAGTTCTCTCTTTCCTTGAATGATTTTGAGGTTGTTTGGCTCCTTTTCTAGCTTTTCACTCATGTAAATTGTTGCAAAAACAAATCATTTAGCTTTGCAAACAATCCGATTGAATTGGTTGGTAGGTTGGTGAACCACTTTAGCACCGGCCCAATTAGGCTTGACCTGAAGCCTTTGCACATCCAAGCTTCTCGCATATCACATGGTATTACTACAGTATACAATCCTTTGTCAATATTGTGCCATGTGCTCGTCTGGGTATGTCAAACCACCATAGAGTTGTACGTGACTAAGGCGATATCGTTTGTGAATGGTGAGTCAGCAAAACTATTATGAGCACTCTTCTTCATTGGCAATGGTACACTAAGTAGGTAGAATATCATCGCTTCTAATTCCTAACACGTTTGCTTCTTCATCTATTGTCAGACCCATCAGCCTCTAGTATGTTATTTCTCGCAAGAGTATCCGTCATTCTTTATGCTTCGCCACCAGGCATAACTGGGGTAGTTGTTGTTCCTGTATCATGAGCTTTGTCATTATTATTTCTAATCAGAGTGTTGTTACCTACCAACCCTGTGGGTCCGTAGTGCCAGGAGTCTCTAATGGTTTCATATGTGGGATGAGTGTTGTAACATCCCAAAGTTGAGAATTTTAAATTGTAATATTACATGGAAAATTAAATAGTGAAATTTGTACTAAAATAATAATAAAAATTGATTATGGGAAAGTAAGGCTTATTTTCCTTAAATTAATTTGGGAAAATAATAAATTCAAGTAAGGAATAACTTTAAGCATAAAAATTGTAGAATCGATGGTTTATGTCTTAGGAAAATCCTTATATTAAATTAGAGATTTATTTATAACACTTATCTAATATCTATAATTTTTCCAAAACTTGTACTATAACTTTGAAAAATCATATCTCATAGTAAAAACGTCCAAATGAGGTGATTCCAAAGCCTATGAACTCCTTATTAAGTCTATTTTAAAGGAAAAATATTTTCAGTAGCCAATTACATGCATACAATTCCCAGTTTAATAAAACAGTTAATTTTGTCCAGATTTCATTCTAGAATAATAGGTTATTTTCAAAAATTCATAACTTAGTGTACACAAGTCCAAATTCGACAAATGCCCTATTATATTAAAGCTCATTATATCTACTTTAACCTTGGAAAATTTCATTGCAATTGGACATCATTTACTATACCAAACATTTGTCACTTATTTGCTGCCTGACAGAGTTTTCAAGGAAGTTTTTAGGGTTCGGTATAATTCAATCCTAAATCTTTCAAAATTCCTATCAGACTCTATCCTATACAATTTATCATGTTGAATACAATGGAATCATAAAAACGGTCAAATTCAAACTCCCCTGGTCTGCCCTGTCACTGACCGTGTAATATCCCAAAATTTGCTTTGATAAATTCACTAAATGATAGATAGATAATTGGTGAAAAGAAATGGTGAATATTGTTTAAAGAGTTAATTTTACCCAAAATGCCACCGAAACCAGAAATTTTGGAACGTATGTTGGCACTAAAAGGACATATGGAATTGATACTTCCTTATACCATTTTAGTGTCTTGAATTCAAGTAAAAAGGGGTGAGAAGAAATTGCATGAGTTTTATTGGAAATTATGAGGAAAATTGAGGGAATGATAAAATTGCACCTTTTATGAAATTGTACCATAAGTCTCATAATTATTTAAAATTTACGAGCATATAAGCACAGGCTATGAGCTAACAAAATAGATCAAAATCATCCTAAGAGAAGGACATAATTTCGGCCAAGAAGGGGAAAAAAAGGAGAAATTAATAGAAATTTCAACTTATGGCATAAATGGTAAATACGTGGAAAGTAAAGAGTGATTTGGTAATTTGCTCACCCTAACCATCATCCACCCTCTTAATATATGATATATGCTTCCCAAATGATCATTCATTTCAGTTCTTATCTTCCAAAATGCCAAAACCACCAAAAATCAAAGGAGAAGAAGGCAGCCAAAGTTCACAAAATCAAATTTCTTTTGCTATGGACTTGTAATATCTAGTCCTTTACTCCTCCCACTCATTTATCTCATGAAATATTTTGTTTTAGTATCTCTTGGGTCTGATCAAAATCTGAAAAAAGGGGAAGAAGGAATTTCCACGAAATTTAGTGAACAACGATTAAGGTAAGCAATTTCAAGCCTACTGGTGGTGTACTGGTATTTGCTGATGATTTCTTTGGTTTTTTGTGATTTTGGTCGATGAAACCCTAAGGGAAGGGTCTGTTTGAGTTTCAAAAAGTGAGTTATCAAATGTGTATGATTTAAATAATGAGTTAAAATGTGGATAGGAACCAAAATTAAGGTGTTTCCGAAGTGAAATTGACAAAATGAATTTCTGGCAGTTTAAACCCTAATTTAGGTTAGATACAGGGAAGACCTGAGGAGTTGAAATTTGGCCAAATAGATTATTCCATTGAGTTCAAAATGAAAAATTGTCTAGGGTAAAGGTTTAGTAGGAATTTTGGAAGCTTCGAGATTGAATTGCACCAAAATTTTGAAATCTGCCTTGTAAAATCTTGTGCAAGCAGTATGATTGTGACAAATGTTTGAGACATTGAATGATGTCCAATTGCAATGAAATTTTCTAGGATTAAAGTAGACATAATAAGACTTAATTTTATAGGTCATTAGTCAAATTTGGATTTGTGTATACCGAGTCATGAATTTTTAAAAAAATGGCCTACAATTCTGGAATGAATTTGGATAACCTGTTTTATCAACAAGAAAATGATGTGCATATGAATAGCTTCTAGAATTATTTTTAATTGAAACTAAACTTAACAAGAAGTCCAAAGGCTTTCAAATCACCTTATTTGGACACATGTGCTAAGAGATATGATTTTTCAAAGTTGTAGTAAAAATTCTAGTAAAAGAGATGAAAATGAGACATATGATAGCATATGATGACTAGTTTGAAGTTCATCTATAAAATGGATTCTTGGACATAAATTAAGCCTATTAGTTTCATGATTGAGTAATGGAACTAGAGGACATTTAAAATTTCAAGAGTTGGGATTAGTAATGACCATTGTCCATAACATGTTCTTATAGAAATTTGTAATCGCCTGAACAAGCAATGTACTAGGAAAACGACCCGGATGATTTAAAAATTATCAAATAGTAACTTTAATCTCACATACCCTGGATAATTGTGTATGGTTGTTGAATCAAATATGTGATTTTCCCGTCTCATGTGGGACCAGTACCACTCATGGCTTGATTGAGCGGAAGGACTAACCGTGGAGTACGTTCCTAGTGGTTAGAACTAGATTTCAAGCCTAAGGGACTGAAGGCTCTTAGGTGGCTATCCTAATTGCATTCAGGCAACTTATGGCACTTTCGATTGTGAACGCTGGTGATTTCAGATAGGACTCTGAGTAGTTCCCAATCAATCATTTTTAGTTGGGTATTCTGATTGAGAACTTTGACGTACAGGAGGACTCTTGGTACATGATAAACAATATTAAATAATAAGTTGAACAAATAATTATATATTTATGACTAATTAATTTCAAATTCAAAAAATTTTAAATTTATAATAAATCTTCTTATAAGTATATTTTTAGCCAATTTGTAAAAACTGAATTATATTTTTAATTAAAATTACTTAATAAATAATAATTTAATATTATAAATATTATTTTTAATAAAAATAATATTAATATCTAATAATTAATTTTAATTATAATTAAATAATAACTAATATAATAATATTATAAATATTATTTTAGTAGAAAATTTTAAATATAATATTATTTTAACTAATAATATAATTCTTAATAATTAAGATTAAATAGAATTAATGGGTAACTAATATTTTATTGTTATAAATATTATTTTCTATAAATTTGTGAATATGATATTAATAAAGAGTAATAAAATATTTATTACTAATAATATTTTTATTTTTTATTATATTTATTTAATAACTAATATTATAAATAATATTTTTAATGTAAAATTTAAAAAAAATTAAATTTTTTTCCATTTAATTAGTCGTGGAATTTGCAACAGAATTCTGTGGGTAATTTAGCCGTGGAAAAATTCCATTTGAAATTGAGTATTTTTTGTAGTGTTAAAGATATAACCAATATATGATAATATCATTTTATATGACTGAAATTTGTTTAAAAAAATATTATATAATAATATTTTTTTATATAATTAACATTTATCCAAAATAGATATGATTTATATCTTTAATAAAAATATTAGATATCCTGGTATAAGAATAAAAAGTAATAGATATTATATATATATATATATATATATACATATATATATATATATATATATATATATATATATATTGAACTAATAACAATATGATTTCAGGATGATATGTAACATTCCAATTTCTTAATTCTAAAATATCATAACTTGTTAAGCAATGAGGAAATTTTATTTGGGCTTAATATATAAACTTGACCCAATTTTTGAATTGTAGGAATGAAAAAATTTTAAAAAATTATTTAATTTAATAGTGGACAACACGTGTGTGTGCTGCCCACTATTATTTGGGGGGAGGGTATTAATAATTGCCCCAACCACTCCCTTCTTCCCCAATTTAAAACGTAACACATGTGCGGTTTGTGGAGAGTGAGAAAAGAGAGGAAGGGCCAAAGTAAGAAGTAGAAACGATCATTTGGATGTGCCAAGGTCGGTAATTTAAATCCCTTTTCTTATCTTTTTCTCTTGGTTTCAAAGATAATTGATGGTAAAAAATTCTAAGCTTTATATGATTTGAAATATTTAGGTGTTCCAATGTATTATTTAGCTTATAGTGGCCATAATAGTGTTAGAATAATAATGAGTATGGTTTATTTTGAGCTAGATGGTTGATTTGAGGAACTTTTAGTTAGTATTTGATTGGAAAATTAAGATTTTGTGACAATAGGTCTATTATATATGAATTTATATAATTAATTTTAGCTTACCGGAGGTTATATTAATGATTAAATAGATTGAATTTGAGTTTTATAAGGGAATGTGAGTATTTAGATTTTTTTGCTGAAACTTTGATTGTAGGGAATTTAGTATTTTGGATAAATTGAGGATATGGTTGTATTTTGATGGTTCTAATAATTGAGAAAAATAATTTATAAAAGAAGGAAATGTGATTGTAATGATGATTTGAGAAAGAGTTTATTTATTGGATTTGCACTAAGAATTAAAGTGAACAATTTTGAAGATTTTAAGCTGATTGGAGGGAAGTATTATTGTTAAAATTTTAATTAAGTCAAATAGAGTTAGGAAAAGTTAAGATTTGTGATTTGAAAAGATGGTTTGAGGAATAGATAAATTGTTGTCAATTTTCTTGGAACTAAAGTAAGCCAATCATGGGGGTTTAATTACTTATTATTATTTGTAATTGTGATAGTTAGTATTCTTGTTAATTTTAGTAACCTATGATTATATATTGTAAAGTGAACTTGAACTTGGCTTGTTGGACTTGAATTCTCTCAAGTTTAGTTCTTGTGTCAAGAACTTGAGGTAACCACTTTCTATTTTAACTTGTATGCTTGTTGAGGTGATTATAAGTGTATGTTAACATTTTCAACTGTTATAAGTATATGTTATAATATTTTACATATGAAAATTGCATACATATAAAATTTATGTTAGTAAACTTTTTAGTTAAGTGGGCTTAAATTGTTTATATCGATATTCTAATGTTGATGATGAATAGCATTGAATGTGGAATATATGAGAATAAATTATTGATGTTGAAGCTTGTGATGTTGAGATGTTGATTACATGTCGAAGTTTACGAGATAGTGGTGAGATGTGATTGTGGGAGGTTTGGTTTGTAATACCCTAAAAATCCTACTTAGGATAAGTATCATGATTTAGTAAATAATACCTATTGAAAATAGGTGAATTTGTGGTTTCAAAACTAGTGAAATAATTACCTTATTTCCTAAGGTGATTTCTCATGAAATTAGAAGGCATAAAGAGCTAAAACTTCCTAAGTGCAGTTATGGGTTATAAAATACTCTGAGAATATAATGATACATCCTAAGAGGCAACTAAAGATTTGTTAAAAATTATAAAGTATGTTGTCTCTAATTTAGGTAATTCGTGAATATTAAAATCAATGAGAGGAAATTAGTAACAATTATTGGGCAATTGAAATTGCAATAATTGAGATACTTTAGTAATTTTTAAAATTAGTTAACAATTAATTTATAAAGGTCAGAAATAAGGAAATATTAATTAACTTAAGGATCAAATGATATTTAAAAGCTAAGATTAGCATACAAAAAGTTGTTAATCATCAAAATTAAATTAGAAGCTTGTCAAACTTTTGGTAATTAAGTCTAATAACCCCTAAGGTTATTATATGGGGCGAAATTCTTGATAAGTAAAGAGGCAAGAAATTAAACAAATATCTTCATAAATGGAATGCCAAGATTAAATTTCATAAAGCTAAATCCTAAGGCTTAAAGATAATTTCACTATTAAAAAGCCTTAATCCAAGTAAAAACCTATGGACCAATGGGAGATTTTTCTTCTAAGGTGTGTGAAGACATTAAAACATAGTTGAATAATTATAAATAAGGGGGGGGGGGAAGGATTTGCTAGGGAAATAAGAAGGGAAAATTGTTGTAATAATAATACAAACACATAAGTCAATTGCTTGTGGGAGAAGATTAGAAAACTTGAGGAGCAAGTTGTTTGACTTGGAGAGCAAGTTGTTACCTAATGAGATAAAATTAGATAAGAATCTATAGAAAATAAATCATATCTTGAAATACTGGAACTAAGTATTAAATATAAGTACATATTTGAAATCAGTGAATTCTGAGCTTCAACTTGCTTATTCCCAAAGTCATTTTCGTGTACTTTTAGGATTCATACCTAAGTGTTTTGGGAAGTTAAAAATCACCATAAATTTAGTCATAAAATTAGGATTTCAAAAGTGAAATTTGATCTTGAAGAACAATATTAGTCTACACTTAACTAAATTAGCATTTGGGTAAAGTAAGTGATTAAAGCAACAACTTGTGAGGGAAGGAGAGGGGAGGACAGTTGGAGAGGGGTGGAGGGACAAGATTTTTGCCTCTTCTCCAAGTAAATATCAATGGCCAAGATCAATTGAAGTTTTCTTGGTGACTACTCATTGCTTGCCTATAAATAGAAGCCCTCCTCTTCACAATTTCCTCACCAATTCCTCAAGCTAGGCCGAAAATATAGAGTGAGAGGGAGAGAGTGAGGAGCTTCAAGAAGTAAGAGTCAAGTGTTCTTCAAGAGGTAAGAGAGCTTTTAGTTTTTAAGTTTAAGCTCTTAGTTTATGAAGTAGAAATGCTAGTAGATGTTATTTTGATCTTCAATCTTCCAACTCCAGTTTTATTTTCATGTTTTTATACTTTCCATTGTCATTATTTCGAAAAAATGATGAAGGAAAGGTATAGCAAAAATTTCCGGAAGATTATGATCAAAATAGCGAAGCTCTGGCGAAATTTCATCAATTAGTGATTTCCGGAGTCAGTAGCAAAAACGTTAGTATTTTATGAAGAAGATGATGTTCTAAAATTATGAGAAAATTCATGGTGAAAGTAGACATATAGGGCTTTCTAAATCTATAAAGAGTGTGTCATTTGAAGTTCTGTGCAAAAAGATAAAAATTCCAGAAGATAAGCTACGTTTTCTGGGGAAAATTCTGGGCAGTGTCTTGAAACGTGGAAACTGGGAATTATCCATAAATTCTGGGTAAGTTCCAGTATTTTTCCTTGAAAATAGAGATCTCAAGGATTCCGGGAAATTTTACGGATCCTTGTTTCGATTTTTCTAGAATTAGTTATAATTTTTCGAAGTTAGGCGAAATTCTGCCCAGAAATGTTGTACCAGCGTTTTTTCCGAAAATTTTGTGGAAATAAATTAAAAATAAATCCACCAAGGGTAAAGTTGTCATTTGTGGCCAAGATATCTCTTGGAATGATATTTGTGAATTAATAGAGGCGATATTACCCTTATAGGATATCTGTGACCGCATTCCAACCGTCAAAATGTACCGTAACTCGACAACGAAGATACGTTCGCGTACTGGTAACTTTAAGTCTGATGTTTACTGTATGTGTATATGTGCTATGTGTATGGTATGCTTGTATAAGGTAATTAATGTACGTTCGCGTACTAGTAACACTAACTCTGATGGTTATTATATATGTATATGTGCTATGTGTATGGTATGAGATAGCTATTAGCTCTGTGATATGTTCATGTACTATTATTATGATTATTTTTGCTGGGTGTTGGGATACGCTTTCTATGTGTGAAATGCTTGGTGCGAAACACTTGCTAGGTGTGAAACGTATGCTAAGTGCGACATATCTGCCAAGGGGCTTATAAGTCAGGGATACATTTGTCTGAGTGCTCATGAACTGTTTATACTGTGAATATTCGTAACCCATATATGACATATATAAACATGAGGTTAACCGTTACCTGAGGTTCAATGGGCATTGAACCTCAGCTCTTAACATAGCTTCAGGATCGGGAAGTCCGAGAACTGAAGAGAAGCACAAGCAGGCTGCCTAGAAGACCTGATTGAAGACTTCATTTTGTTGTTCCGGCGGAAGCCTTTCCATTGTTGTTTTACTTCACTGTTGAACCATGCGGTTACTATACCGCTATTGTATCCAGCTAGACTTATGGCATTTTGAAATACAAGTATCAGTTACTCTTCCGCTCAAATGTTCTACTCTGATTATTTGAAATGATTTTAAATGAAAAATTTTTATACTGCTTTTGGAAAATTGGGATGTTACATGGTTCTTTAATACCACGTGGTTTAGCTGCCACTATGTGCACAATAGATGACTTCAACATTTTAAGGGCCCTTGGTATCACCCTTCCTTTAACCATGTTAAGGGTCAGCACAAGGGACATGACATCTTTCCATATTTGAAAGAAAGGGAACCTATAGTTTGATATGAGTTTTGTGGCCTTTGGTCGAGCTATACCTCATCATTAGAAAGCTCGGTGGAGTCTTGTCAAAGAGACTAATCCTGTTATGTGTAGCCAATGGGTTCTATCAACGGTTATAAGGAGGTTAAAAGGATGGTTGAGGGAGTTCTATGCATATTAAATGGTTCTTTTGAATTACTAATGTTTTTGGAAAACCATTTAGACTTTATGTGATACGAATAAATATTTTGCTCGCTTAACTATCTTGTAATCTTTCCCTACATACTTGTTAAATTGGAATTTGTTGTTATGGGGTCTATGTGACTCACCACATCATTATTTATTATTTTTCAAGCAAGAGTTCAAGTGGTGCTACCAAGGGGAAGGCATCTGACAATTGATTTGATTGATCAATATTGTATGCCTTGTTTAGTTACATGAGCATAGCCTAATGTATGTTGCCAAATTTGAAGGGCTTTTTGGTGTATAGTACTTAGAAAAGAACAAGAACATGTGCCCAAGGGGAACATTCCAAAGTGGGTCAGGTTTGAGAACTTAAGCTCATAGAAGCCAAGGCTGGGGGAAACCAAACATCTTATAGAGGCTTTTACAGCCCTTGTGCCTAGTATTGCTAAGACTCGAGTGATAAGTATACTTTTTGCTATATATTTCTATTGTGTTATGACTGGTTTTTACGGAAATTATATGCTGAAAAAGCATTTGATATGATTGATTATGATAGAATTTATACATATGTGGAAATAAGGAATAGTTAGGATAAATTGTTGCATTTTAAAAGTTATCACACATATAGGCAAAAAAAGGGCTTAAATCTAATGTATTCTTGAATTGGCATGCAAGTGTTGTCTTGATGCTACAGCATAATCAATGCTACAATATCATAATGATGTATCGATGCTAAAGCATAATAGGTGATACTCTACGGTATTCTTTCATAAGTTGATCTTTTCTTAAGAATATTTCAAAAGATAACTATAGGAAATTGGGTCTAACATCTAGACAACGGTTGTCTTGACAGAAACGAAAATAAAGAGTGTGGAGAATATGAAGAAAGACCTACAGAATCCTGTGAATTTAAAAGAAAATCAATCAACCAAATTTAGGGAGTTGGGCCTAACAAAATTAGGAACCCCAGCTCACTGGACGTACGACATGAAGGTCCTGATTGTTAAAGGAAAAAATGGCTAAACCTAAACAACGAATCAATAGAGAGAATAGACTAGAGAACCAAGACAAGTAAGCACATACGGAAGGCGTGTGACAGGGAATGCTCTAGGGAGCTCGAGCTTGAGAAGACAGTCCGATTGTGACAAAAGATTCCGAAGACGTGAAGGCGTTATGTGATAGACACTCCAACGATCTCTCCTTCATCTTAGTTTTATCTGTTGATTTTATGTAGTATTATTTTATTGTTTTAGTCGTGTCAAGTCATGGACTAAATTTCTTTTTGGCTGAGTGACGATGGAACCTTAGTTTGTGTTTTGAACCTAGATCTTAGTTCTCAATTAAATAAATTAAGTTTACTTGATTGCAAATTACACGTAGGTCTTATATGTTAGTTGGACTCTAATAGATAAGAGTTGTGGCCTTAGCTTACTCAAAAGGAGTTAAAGTTAGACCTCTATTAAGCAATATGTGTTAGGTGAGTCCATGCAAGATTCGATCTTTGTTATAGGCTATATAATAATATTATTTAATATAGATTATAATATTATTATATAATATTTTTTGTATTTAATTTATCTGATAAATTAAATAACTAAAACAAATAGAGATATTGTATCTCATATTTAAATTTCGAATAGAGATATCATATCTTAGATTTAATTTAAATTGAGATATCGTATCTCAAATTTAATTAAATAGATAGATATAATATTTCAGATTTAATTTATAAAGATAAATTAAATCTATTGGCTTTTAATTCAGATTAAATAAATAAATTAGATTAGATCTGTTAGACAAATTTAATTAATATTATTTTAAATCCAAATTCAAATTTCAAAATTAATTAGATTAATTTTGAATATATAATACGTCTATTGGGATTTAAAAATCCTAAGCAAGAATTCGTTAGGCGTATTGAGAAGAGCCGCAAAAGAAAACCCTAGAGAGAAAATATATGAGACGCAAAGTAAGAAGGTGCTAACAAGTTGTCGTCCGTGTTGGAGAGCTATTCAGTGTGGACACTGGTAGAGGAAGTAAATTCGTAGAGTTGGCTTCTAAATTGATCGAATAAGACACACATGAGCATTTGAAAGGCACGATTATAATTACCAACATGATTTAAACGCCGTTAATAGATCCTCTTCATGGGACTCGTAAAAATTTTAATGGATGAATTCTTTCCGCTGTGTGTATGGATCCCATCACTTTATTCTATCAACAAAATTAGGGTCTAGTTGGTTAGGCCGTGGTTTCTTTCCTAAGGGAGCTATGGCACAATCCGGAGCGAATAAGGGAAATAAATAACACGTTGTTGGTGTTAATTTTGAGAGTGGAGCAGCTTGAAAATGTAAGTCAATTTCGACCTATAGCCCAATGTAACGTATTATATAAAGGTTTGTCTAAACTGCTAGTGAATAGATTAAAGCCTTTTATGGACAATTGGGTTTGCCCGTATCAAACGAGTTTTGTACTTGGAAAAAGCATTCATGATAACATAATTATTGCAAAGGAGGTAGTGCATTCTTTGAATAGATTGAAAGGGCGAAAGGGATACATGGTAGTTAAAATAGATTTGGAAAAAAGCATATGATAGAATATGGAATTTCATTGGTAAGGTGCTTGAGGACCTTGGTCTTGATGAACACTTTAGAAGAGTGATTATGGGGTGCATGAGGTCGACAAACATGTATGTTTTATGGAATGGCAGCAAATGAGATGTATTTTTGCTGACTCAGGGATTGAGACAAGGTGATCCCTTGTCACCATATCTCTTTGTTTTGGGTATGGAAAAGCTGTCCCACATGATTATAGATTGTGTTATTAGTAGAAAATGGAAGCCACTGAGGTTAGGAAGGTTAGGGATTGAAATTTCACATTTGCTTTTCGCTGATGACCTTCTTCTTATATGTGAGGAGGATATGGATAATATGCACACTGTGATGGAAGTGCTAGGAAAATTTGGTGAAGCATCTGGTCAAAAAGTAAATTCCCATAAATCTAGCATTTATTTTTCCCAGAATGTTTGTCGGTCTACACAGAATGAAATTTGTGGGCTCGCTGGTTTCAAGTGAATGGATCATTTAGGTAGATATCTAGGGTCCTTTTTGATGAAGGGAAGGGGTTCTACTAGAAAATATCAGCACCTTCTAGATAAAATGCAAGGCAAGCTAAGCCAGGGGAAAAAGCTAACTTTGTCTTTAGCTAGCAAAATTACTTTAGTACAAGCTGTCACAAAGCAGCTGGCCATTTTTCCCATGCAACACACGAATTCTGATTGGGGTACGACATAGGATGTAAAAGATGCAAAGGGATTTTATATGGGAAAGTGATGAGGGAACCAGGAGAGTACATGTTGTGACCTGTGATCTAATTTTTATGAAGAAGGAAAATGGAGGGTAGGGTTTGAGAAATCTTGAGATGATGTCTGATGCCTTTTGGGAAAGGTAGCATGGAATGTTATGTTAAAACCAGAGAGCCTCTGTTCTAAGGTGCTGAAAGGAAAGTATGGAAGACAATGTGATCTTACAAAGAAGTGCAAAATGGTAAATGCAGATTCCGAGTTGTGGAAGAATGTAGCCAGAATTTGGCCAAAGGTTACAAAACACATTTGTTGGGAGTTAGGAAATGGAGGGAGGGTGAATTTTTGGTATGATAAGTGGCTACAAGGTGGAAAGAAACTAAGTGAGCTTTGTTTGGGACTATAACCGGAAGGTTTGGAGGAGGTAAGGGTGGCTGATATGGTGATTGATGGGCAATGGAATATGGAAGGGGTGGCTGGTAGATTAAGTGAAGAGGGGAGGAAGCTGCTCCTGACCATGTGCCCACCAACTAGTCAGGCGAGTGAGGATGCAATATGGTGGGGATCATCTCCGCATAATACTTTTGTGGTGTTGGAAATGTCCACAGTTTAAGGGGGGAACAAGGGAAGGGAGAAAAGGAGTGGAAGGTGATGTGGAGTTGGAAGGGACCACGTAGAGTGCAAATCTTTCTATGGTTAGCCATGCATAATGGACTCCTCACGTGTCTTAGGAGGAGGAGTTGATTGATGGGGGGTAACCCATGCTGTCATAGATGTCCAGAGATGGTTGAGGACTTAATGCATGTTATGAGGGATTGTGTTGTGGCTCGCAAGTTGTGGGAGAAGTTAAGGGATGGTAGAGCTGTGGGGAGTTTGAAAGGAAGGATTGGAGTGGTTTGGGTGGAACTCAAGGCAAAAGAGGAATAATTGGTTTTTAGTATTTGGGGTTGCTTGCTGGCTATTATGGTCATGGAGAAATAAGTTTCGGTTTGAAGAAGGATTTGTGATGCTTAATAAATCCTATGAAACTGTGCTGTGGTTTGTTAAAGAAATACAAAGGGCAAGGCTGGAATATGGGAGAGTAAGGTGGGTGGCACCTGGAAATGGCTGGATAAAAGTAAATATGGATGGGGTTTCGAATAAGGGGCAGCAGTTAGCAGGTTGTGGTGGTTTGATGAGGGACAATAAGGGGAAATGGCTTGGAGGATTTTCAAGGAAGCTAAGCTTTTGCTCAGCTGTGAGGGCTGAGATGTGGGCAGTGTTAGCTGGCCTAAAACTTGCTGTGAGTATGAATTACACCCATGTAATGTAATTGTTGGAAGTGACTCGGCTGTTGCAGTGCAGATGCTACAGGTAATGTAGGTAACTGAGGTTACTGATAATCATTTTACTGTTAGAAATACTTGAGGTAATGAAACTTTTGCCAAATGTAAAGTTTGAACATGTGTATAGGGAATGTAATTACTGTGCAGATATACTGGCTAGAGATAGTTTTAAGCAGGAGGACCTGTAGGACTCGGTATTCCTCATTTGTCTGTTATTAGGCAATTGCAGCAGGATGCTTTGGGGGAAACATACCCAAGATGTATACTTGATTCAGTAATATGAATGGGCTATATGCCCCGTTTAGACCCCAAAAAAAAAAATAGCCATGGCGGAAAACTTCAGTTTAGTGCGAGCTCTTTAAACTTTGCAATGCAAGCCAGTGCTTTATGGAACTCATCTTCTTCCAATGCAATACTGAAACGACAAAAGCCAGGAATTCCAGTCCAGGAGCTACTATTGATACATAAACCAGTGGTTTTGAGAATGGCAGTTCTAATATTAGAATCATCCAACTTCATTTCTCTATGACCATTTTCTGAAGCATCTTTAATCTTAATTGTCTTGTTCAGATAAGCTGAAGGCTTCGCTACAATAGAAACACCAGCACTGGATTCAAGCACGTCCCAGCCATTTTTCTCAAGTTCCTATGACAGTAAGGAACAAAATATATCAATACATTATGAAAACAAACAATTTAAAAACACTGATAATTTGTGATTTCCACTCTTTCACAACTGCTATTCATTAGAGTTATTATCTCATGTGACTATCAAGATAGGGTGTACCACTTTGATCCTATTTATAATTCTAAATTACCTAATTCTCACATACTAAGGAAAGTTAGTTAACTCAATAAACGTGGACTAAATTGATTTTTTTTTTCAATTTTGCCCTCCTTTATAAATGAATATTTTTTATCTCTTTCTTCTCTCTCCCCCTTTAATAGAGGTAGAATTGTAAAACTAGCATTTATCACTCCGAAAGTGGACTTATAATCAGAACCAAATTTTTTTTTTCCAAATTGAACTTATAAATAGGGCCAAAGTGGTAGTTTATAAAGATATGATTTAGCTTACTAAACCAACTGAGGTTTGATTCAGAACTGATAGAACAAGATGGCAAGTTAGTATTTATCAGTTTTGAGAAATCTAGCTGACTTAGCACTGCGTCCAATCTTCTTGTGAACATCTGGCTAGTAGTTTCATGATGAAGTTTCTAATGCTTTGTTGTTAACTTTGCATGCAAGCCTTTCAAGTTCCTGAATTGTTTTTCACTTCTCAACCAAGCAAAATCATATTCCTCAGGAAACTTAGCAAAGTACGTTTGCTTGCTTCATGAATTACACCCACAAATTGTAAATGAAGTCAAAAAATTAAATATTTGGCAGAGAAAAGAATACCTCTTTCAAGATCTTGGATCTGCTTTTCAATTTCCTCGAGTGTTCAATAGTAGCATCTGACATGTTTGTTGCTTTCTGATCTCCAAGATCCAGCAACTTCTTTACCGCGTATCTAATAGTACGATGAGGCTTGCTTAATCCTGGAAAGCTATTAAACGCCTCGACCAAAAATTGCTGGTTTAGAATTAGGAACCCAAATCTGATAGCACTATTAAGCATCTTCAGAGACAATCCTCCAAAAAGAGAGACACAAAATGATGGATTGCATGAAGAACTCAGTTTTGACAAACATGGCTCTAAATTCCAGCCACCCCAGCCATCACAGTCAAATTCTAAACCTGAGAATGAAGTGTCAAGAATAACTCTTGCCCCAAATTTAGCACAAGTGCTTAAAATCTCTTCAATTTCACTGTTGTTATATACCAAGCCAGTTGGGTTGATTGTTGGACCAGAAATATACACCCATGGTTTGTTTACAGTCTCAAGTACACGTGTGAGTGTATCTCGTGTGAGCTTAAAACCAACACTGACATCGGTAGGGATCATTTCTACTTTTGCATTCAAGAATCTGGCAGCTGAAACATAGTTCCCGTTTGATCCAGCAGGAAAACAAAGAGTGCCACCTTCTTTGATGCAGCACAAGACTAGTTTATTAAAAAGAGCTTTTGAATTGTCTGCATAAATAAAGTCTGAGTTGTTATCTGTTGGGAAACCATAGTTCCTCTTGACAAACTGTTTGATGCCAAGGGTGACATCAGTTTCAGATTCAGCCATATTTTGTCTCGCAAAGCTTTCAAAAATAGCAGCCTTGACTGGAGATGGTGTAGGCAAGAAGCTTAAATCAACTTCCATGTGGATTATAGATCCATTCTCTACCTCATCAATTGACAGCTCAGCATTGTTCAGGACCGATAAGGCTGAACGAGAAAATCCTATCACATCAGCAGCTGACTTGACGTCTTCATGTTTTCTCTGAAAAACAAGAATAGAAGTGATCAGAGAATCTCATTGGCCATTAATACTTTCTTAACAAGTAATGTCTGCATTAATCTCATATAGATTCACTGAAGAAAAAAAATGTTTCAATTACTAATATTAACTACAATTCTGCTAAAAGCCTTAGAATTATTAACTAAAATCGTAACCCAAGCAACAAACCTGAGAAGGTGCCCGACGGTCCGACAGCTGGAAAGCAGTAAGCTCATGAAATATACAACCATAATATTGTTGACTAATCAACGAAGTACTTCCTTCCAATAGTTCTGCAGTTTTAGACAAGGCATTAAAGAGAGATTCTTCTTCTGAAATGACAAAACCAACTTCTAGATCTGGATAAACCTGGACAAATGGAAAAAAAAAAAAACATGAGAAAAATGAAAGACGGCCAGTAAAGGGTACATCAATCGGGCTGTTAACACGGAATCCTACCTTATTTTTCACTAATCCACATATAATTGCAACGTGAGAAGGAAGGCAAGTTTCTGCAACATACTTTAGGACCCCGCTGGATCTTGGGAGGCTGGATAATTCAAAGTGATCAGATATGTCTATGAATAGACGGGATCCAATCTCTTGTGTTGTACGTAAAAGGTGCGCAAAAGCAGAACTAGTAACAGCTTCAAAATGAGCAATCCCAGTCACAACCACTTGTGGCCTCAACCTCTTAATCAATTCTATCATTAAGTCTGACTGTCTAGGAGCTTCAATCACCGTAAGTGAATCCTCTGAGGAATCGCAGGTTTCCTTGCCCTGTTAAATGCATAAAAGAAAATTGATGGTATATGCAACAAATACAAAAACGTACTAATTATTATCGATATGGCATTTTTCATAGACTACAGGATTATCCAACCACTTTCTACTCACAACCAGCTTCTAAATTTTTAAGAAATTAAGGATTCGAGATTCATTTCATACAGTCTAGCTTATGAGTGTACTGGTATATAGTATGATTCATTTCAAGATCCATGTCATCTATAATTCTAAGGATTAAGGAAATCTCATCCTATTTCAAGAAAGCAAGTGATGAAACAGTTAAAAAATGATTTGATATGGAAGCAAAGTTGGCTTATG
The DNA here is from genome assembly GCA_037074495.1 of Acacia confusa. NCBI lineage: Eukaryota > Viridiplantae > Streptophyta > Magnoliopsida > Fabales > Fabaceae > Acacia > Acacia confusa. The sequence goes on along the minus strand of CM073504.1, from coordinate 3,362,708 downwards.
AGGTCTTTGTTGATAAGACAAAATTCTTGCGCAGGAAAAGAGTGAAAATACTGGTGTCATACAGACAAACAGATGTAATTTGCATCAATTTGACGCAGCAAGTTGAATTGAAACTAAGGAATCAAAATCAAACTTTTGTGAAGCTAGATGAATGTAACGTTCATTCAGAAACTAAAGTTGCCATTTTTATGGAAGCGAGACCAGTTAATCTGCCATGGATGAAGTAGGGACTAGGAGATTCTTCTGACAGCAGAAAATAAAATAAAATAACTACACCAATAGCCCCCTTCCCCTCCCTCATAAAAGCGACTTTGTTAAATCACACCAAGGTCAAATGACATGCCTGCATTTATTTGACATAAAATAAAATTATGATAGGTAAATAACAGCATACGAGATTTTTTAAAAAACATGAGAACAAAAGTGCATTTCACTTCTATTACATACCTCAATCGCTAAAGATGTCAACCACTCCCTAGGCAGGTGTCGAGTCAAATGTTCATCAACAACTGCAAGGCGGGGTGAGAACAAGCGAAGAACATTCTCAATTGCTATTGTTCTTGAAGGAAAGATGGCCACATTCTGCACAAGATTTTGAAGGCATGTCAATGTGGGGTCATAGAACAATGAAAAATGGTATTTTAAGAAGTAAATCCAACAAAGTTATCTAAAGCAAAACTTGGCAACTAGCATCCAAAAAGTTAAAATAGATCAAAGACAAAGGGAAATCATGTTATGATTAATGCATGTACTTCTATTTATCCTAAAACATGACTAGATAATTATAAAGCACTATTTTCTACTTACATTGGCAGTAAGTGGAATATGGTGATATGTTTTCATAAACCCTGCAATGAGACTGCGGAAACGCTTACTTCCAACTGGTGGCTCATAGGGAAAATACGTATTTTCTTTAAGAGTATGTGCAAGATGAGCGAGGAAAGGAATCTTTTCATCAGCAACAGAATCATCCTTGAAGGACAAATCTAAGGAACTACTGATCTCTTGGAATCCATTTTTGAGAAAATCGAAGATAACCTTGACCTGTAACATGAAGCATTGTACTTCAAATCTCTTCTGTTTGGTAACAGATATTCTGTTTGGGAATTGACAATCTTTTGTGAAGTATGCACCTTAGTAGGTTGCTGAAGTTGGCAACTGTAAACTGATAAAGCATGAGAAATGCTGCCACCAGCCTTTCCATAAGCCCATGCTGACCGTGCACAAATCGGTTGATCTCCAGTAAGCCCCATGAAAAACTCGAAACGATGAGGGCTGTTCTTTTCAATCTCAACCAGGGCTGTAATATCTGTGTCACCAGCCTGTCCAGGAAAATCTCAATAAGTTTTTGTTCTACAAAAGAAATCACATCCAGTCAAAAACAACTGTTTACTCACCTGAGAAATTTTGGTTTGCCAAAGCTTTGTAATGTGGAAACCTCGGTGCTCAAATAAGCGGCTGCAAACTCCTTGGCCTGGGCGGCCTCCCATGTTAAAGATCATAATTCCAGTTGGTTTGATTACTTCTATGCCCTCTTCAACTGCCCTAGCTATCAAACCTAAGCCAAACTGATCCTCAACAAAACCCTAGATAAAGGAAAAAACAAAATAAACATGAAAATCTACCATGGCTAGTGATTACATCAAGGCAAGCATTTCAATGTGCCAGAAGATCTCTGCCACTGGATGAACAAAGGATAAATTGTGCAGGAAAAACAGATATTTGAAAAATAAGGCCATTCTTGTTGATTGGAAAGCAATGAAGGACAATGTGAAGTAAAATTTAAGCATTGAACACAACAATAAAGCATACTTGCCTATCTGTGGACAGCTAGCTTTTGCAAAAAACAAACAAAGCGTAGCACACAGAAAATATAAATAATCTAAATAAAAACTTGTTTTACTTTCTTAAACCCGACAACAAGTGGAAGTTCGAAGTTTTGGTGTTTGGAGTGCAAAGATAAGGGTATGTAGATGCAAATTTCGAACCAAAATGAAGATGAGCAATATAATAAATGAGGACTTTTACCTGAAGCGCACAATAATTACTTAATGAATGAAGAAATTCCTCACTTGCATTTTCTGTAATTATCTTAGACATTGCATCTGGGTTTGGATTCAGAATCTGTCAAAAGCCAAAAAATGAGAAGGGTCAAAGTTGAGTAACATGGTCATCTTAAAAACACCACTGGCTAAACTGAATTCATTTAGTCTTGATCATGAATGGAGCAGCTTCGACTGAGGTGACTAGATGTTGATCATAATAATAAAATATAAGTTCAAGGTAAATGCTCTTTTGAACAAAGAAATATAGCATGCATAAATCATGATACGTGAATTCCTATGTCTCAAAATTTATAATTATGGCATATGGAAGTGAAAAATTATTCATATTACAACTATGCCGAAGTATAACAGCCAAGAATTTCCTATATGCAGTGGTTCAGGAAATACCTGAGGTATGCATCCAACAATTCCGTCAAGTTGAATTTCATTATCCCTGATATACGATAGAAGATCAGATTCATAGAACTCCACCCTGTCAAGCAAAGTTTTCTTCTCCTCGTCAAAGATAGGCTGGCCTTTTTCATCAAGAGCGTTTAAATATAAATTTATCCAAGAAACCTTTACAGCTCTAGGATTGATATCAAGACCATAAACCTGCAAAAGTGAGCCTCAGTTATGGAACTGGAAAAAATTTTAAAGGTGAGTTATTCCAAAACGTAATAAAACATAAAGCTTCGGCATCTAACATCTACTCATTCTAATCTATCAATCCTGTAAGAAGACAAATTATATGGCCTGACTTGTGCTTGTGAATGGTACTTTCTGAGTTACATGATATGTCTATTTACTTATTTCACTAAAGTGATTTGAATTTAAATTGTGAGTAATTAAGCTAACCTTGGAAGGCAACCGTTTATCAGCCATAGCAATAGATATCCATCCATTTCCACATCCCAACTCAGCAATAGTCCTGTCCTCGAAGATGGAGTCTGGATGCCTATTAAGTCCTTCAAAAAAAGTAAAGGACCAGTCTTCTGGGAGAAAAATGCTAGGAATAACCAACGAAGTCAATTTCTTTCTACCATTGTATCCTGCATATAGCCAAAGAGAAACATATGACGATTTAAAAAAAAAAAATAAAGAGAATAAGAAAAGGAAAAAAAAAATGTGGCACGTGAGAGACATGGAGCATATACGAACAGAATTTGTTTGTAAATATTAGTCAAACGAGACGCTGCTTTATCCGCTTTCTAACAAAGCAGAAAGAGGCAAAGTCACAACAACATAATTATCCCCCTTCTGGCCTCTCTTTAACAACATAATTCATTAAAAGAAAAGTTGCCTCTTTCAACACAATTTTTTTAATATATTTTTAAGAAATCCATTGTCAGTTTCCCTTTCACTTTTGGCCCCAAACAGCAAAAGTTCAGTTTTGTTTGTTTATATGGTAAGAAATCCAATTCATGCGTTGAAGATAATGAGCAAATGACGAAACTATCTCTTTAAATAACGAGAAAGGGAAGCAGGGGGGAAGAAAAAACAAATAAAGCGATTCTATAAAGTCGCTTTTCAGTTTTTAACGCATCCGTTAAAATATCAGGATAAAACCCAATGAAAATCACTTTTTTGTTTTTCATGCACCTGCAAAAGCAAAACCCAGTACAACAAAGTCATTTTCATAAGCTTCTCTGTCTCACCTATCCACAGAAAACGACACGAAGCGAAACTTTGTGTAACACTGATTGGTTGCAAAGAAAATACCAGAAAATCATCAATTCCACACAAATCCAAACAAACATATAAAGAATTCAGCCTTCTCAAGATCTCTTTATCTTTCTTTTCTTTCTTTCGTTTTTTTAAGCAAAGCATTCTATTCACTCACACAGATTAACTCACTTCCTTCGCATCTTATTCAATTCTTCAAGCAGAAACTAAAAACACAGATAATTAAACGACGATAATAGACAACCAAAGATACTATAACGAGACTAGAACTAGAGGCAATATCGATTAATACCTTGGTGTTGATCCAAGATAATGTCTTGGATCATAAAATGGTAATTCTGAAAGCATTGATCGCGCTCCTCCTTTGTGCCAAAACGCTTCTGTAAGTCCGAAAGGAAGATTCGAGCCCGGGCTCGGGAATTTGGATCCTCCAGACGCTCCAAGACCGACCGGAGAGCACCGTACGCAGCGTCGCCGGAATGCTCACACTTCTTCAGAAACTCATCCACCGAACCACACACATCATTCTCTGCCATTTCCTTCTTTGCTTTGCTTAACGGGCTGGGAAAGAGAAACGGGTTGGGGAAGAGAGAGAAAGAGGAGAAGAAGTGAACCTGGCTGGGGAAGACTGAAGAGAGAGAGAAAGAGGAGGAGAAGACAAGGTGGCGGGAAAATAGGAATTCTTTATTCACTCAGACTGAATAGTCTTATCCCCTATTTATAAAACTTAGAGATAATAAAATAATAACAATTCAAATTCAGAACATGTAAATCAAATCCAAAGGTAAGGGAAAAAAAAAGGAAAATTAATGAGGTCTCAGGATCAGAATTAATTATAAAAAAATTTTAACCTAAAATTCTATTATAAAAAAATCTCTTGGGATTTTTTTGTAATTAATTGTCAAGATAGAAAAACCTTTAATGATTGAAAATGTTATATTAACAATTGGAAATGTTATGCTAACAACAAAAAATTATCGCAACTTGAAAAACTGTATTAACAACTTCAAATACCATATTAACAACTGAGAATTTTTGTTATTAACATAACATTTTCAGTTATTAATATAACATTTTCAGTTGTTAAATGATTCTGTCATCTTGGACAATTAATTACAAAAGAGTCCCAGAGAATTTTTTGAGACTTTTTTATAACGAGATTTTGGTTTAGAACTTTTTTGTAATTAATTCTGGTCTTTGGGACTCAATATAATTTTCCCAAAAAAGATAATTACAGAATAATCTAGATGAAATTATAAATATTAAAACAATAAGTCTAATGAATCATATTTTAATATATAAATATCTTTATTTATTATTTAATATGATAATAGGTAACTCCATATCTCCTAATTGAATCTAAAGATGTGCCTTACCAAATCAAAACATGACTATAATAATAATAATAATAAATTTATCAAGTCAACGTAAAAAATTAATTAATTTATATACGCTGATACAGCTATATATATAATCTAGACAAATAAATACAACCATGTGATAAACTAAAAATACATGCAAAATTATACACAAGAGGGCCATAAATTTATTAATATTAGTATCAGTACAAATATTAATCATGTTAATACTAGTAAGAGATACTAATAAGAAAGACAACCAGATATTTAATTAATTTATTAATTGATGAGGTCATCCCCGCTAGGTCAAATAACTGTGCATATATAAATATATATGCAGGCAACAAGAAAGTGATCTTTTAATAAAAAAACAAACGTTTCCTTTTAGACAATAACATTTATATTTAATTGGTTATTACATGAAAAATAATTGCTTTATGAGTAAATTTCGAGGAAAATCTTTAGTAAAGACCGTTGAATTTTTTAAATTGTAAATTAGGTTGTTCAACGTAACAAATCCTAAACTGAGTCCTATATCTTGAAATATAAATTTAGTATTCAATAATTTTACATTATTACCCTTATTTAATTTCAACTCAATAATATATCCCATGCATCGGTCATCTATATTTATTATTCTATATACCACCCTGGTTTTATTTATAAGTCATTTTTAACCAAAAAAATTCGGTCCTATTTATAAGTCCTCTTTCAAGTAATAAATGAGATTGTAATAATTTTATCCATATTAATTGTACCCAAAAAATAGAAAAAGAAAAAATAGTTGAAAGATACTCATTTATAAATAAGGACAAAGTTGAAAATTTACCTTATAATCATTGAGTTAACTACCTCTCCTTGGTATGTGTGATTTAGTTAAGGGTTAAGATGCAAAAATATACTTGATTTTTTCCTAGGAGAGCATAGCATCAAGAATTTTTTTTTTTTTGGAGTAAAAATACACACGTGGTTACCATTTTAGAGTAAAAGTCACATCTCACCGTTAAGTCATTGTTTACCGTGATGAGAGAGAAAAAGATAAAGTGAACAATAACATAACAGCGGTGAACAGTGACTTAACGGTGAGATATGACTTTTGCTCCAAAATAGTAACCACGTGTGTATTTTTTGCTTCAAAAAAAAAGTTTTTGGTGCTATACGCTCCTGGGAAAGAAGATCTTGTGTATTTTTGCACATTAACCCTTTAGTTCAAAAGGATTTATAAATAGGACCATAGTGGTAATATTTATTATAAGGTATAAACTATGAATAATTTATTGTCTTTATTATAAGTCATCAACTAACTTTAATGAACTCATTTATTACTATTTTTCTATTATGCCCTTATTTTAACAAACTCCTTTAAAACTAAATCATTCAAGTAAAGGTAAAGTTGGAAATATTTAACAATTTTAGACCAATTTAATGACTTAACTTACGTTCCTTATTTTACGAGAAACGGTAGTTGATGCATTATAATAAGAATTAGAAAGAGTATTTATTTTTTTTTAAAAAAAAATACGGACTTATTAATTACTTAATTACTGTTTTGCTGCAAAACAAAATCTTCTCCACTTAGCCTTTTTCCAATCAAAGCTTAGCCATCGCTTTTAGTTTTATTTTGGTTGTCGTCTCTCTGTTTCTCTACCATGGGCCAAATTTAAAATGGGATAGGATATTCTTACTATTATTTTTTGTTACTATCAATGTTACTTTTCACCGTTAGATCAAAATCTTATCTATCTTTATCATTTCTCTTTTCTATTAAGATTCTGATCTAACAGTGAAAAAGTGTAATAACAAAAAATGGTAGTAAGAATATTATATCCCATTTAAAATACTGAGGTCTGATTAGGGATAGTTTTTGGAAAAGTTTCGGCGTGTTGGTGAAGGGAGTAATTAATGAGACAGTATTTTTGTAAAAAAAATTAAAATAATAAAGATGGATGAGTCTCAGTTGAAAATAAATAAGGAGTGGTAAGGTAAAATTATTGAATCTGAAAATCTTATTTTAGGGGATTAAATTAGAATTTGATGGGTTTAACAACATAATTTAGAATTTATAAAATTCAACGATCTTTTTTTAGGGATTTTCCCTGAATTTTAACAAAAATTATATAGGAACTATGGTAAGAAACTCTATATATTTTAAAAAATTAAAGAATGGTAAAATTGAAAAACATTAACTAATAACATGTGAGTGGACTTATGGTTGTGACAAAAAAATCATTATAGCCAAATCTGATCGTTGAATAAGTGAACGAACAAGATCAAGCCACGTCAGATTTGTAACGGCCAGCATCAGGCTATCAGCTGTACACTGAGCTGAACTCCCTCCAAAATCCAAACCGATAGATGGAGGCGCCAATCATCGTGCGATGATGCGAGTTTTGGAATTAACTCAGCTGTGGGATCGATCTTCTTCTCCAATAAACCCTGGCAGTCTTCTTCTTCCTCCGGCAAAGCTCCGGCGAAAGTAGCGTCCAATTTGCGACGAAGTCCGAATTTCCGTGGCTATCTCTGATTTTGAGGTTTTCAAAGCAAGATTTCGTCACCTTCGCTTGCTTCTCTTCCACTTTCACTTCTCGTTCTTCCGTTGCGTGAGCAGAATGTAAAGATATGTATATATAGCCAAAGCTTCAAAACATTTCGATTTCCGATTGTTCCATCGTCTCTTTCTTTCCTCTTTAGTTTCTATCGACTAGATCAAATGCGATTGTTTTCTCTGATGTCTTTAATTGCCTACAATTTAGTTGATCTGTCGATTACTGTTGGCTAGTGGATGAAAGGCCATATTATTGGAGAAGAAGTGCATAGAACAGTTTTGATTGATCGCGCGTTCTGAGGCATTCGTTTGCGTTTAGAGAATCTCAATCTGTGTGGATAAGATAGAGTTAGGGAAGAAGACAAATCTGACTAAGCCAGTTTGTGAACCACAAAATATAGAAGTGGCCCAACCGTACAAATTGACTACAAAGAAAAGAAAGCGTTACCAATATCTTTGAACTAACGGCAAGTGAAGAAGGAAGGAAATCCCTAAGAAAGGTCGTCGTCCAAAGGAGGCAGATATGGCTTCCATTTCGTGCTTCTGTGCTTTGTTCAGGCAACCTACACTCCGTTACTTGCTAGCTTCTTCCAACGACAAAGGTTAGTGTTGGATATTTTCCTATTTAATTATTGCATCGAAGTATATTTTTATTAAAAATGACATTGTAAATACTTCACTTCTTTGCCTCGCTGAATATTGAGGGATTAGTATTTAGTAGGCCAACTGTTAAAAAATAGACTTGCAAATAGCTAAACACATTATTCATGATATATATATATATATATATATATATATATATTATGCCATCAAGTCCAATTTGAGTATACTGGCCGAATACAAAAATCCAATTTGAGTATTTTTGGGTTGAATTGGATTGAGCTCTTTGAAAGTGATTCTTGTACCCAACAAAAAGAAAAAAAACGATTCTTGACTCTCATTGGAATAATCGTTTAGTATGCATAAATACCAATGTGTCCTTCAATTTGTAATTCTCTTTCTGTTAGTTAATATAAGACATATTTAGTTAATTAATGGTCAAAATTAGTTAAAATAATAACTATGACAAAATTGCTTTCCTTTTGACACTTCTAAGGTAAAGTTGCCTCGATGAGAACTTTAGAAACAAAGTTGCCCTTTTAACCCATTCTCATATTGTCATTCCCTTGGCAATTTCCTATGATGGGGAGAAATTAAGAAATTAAGAAAGATGACTAATGTACTTTAGAAAAGAATATATTAACTAATTTTCTGAATCTAATCAACTTAATCAAATTAGATAAATATGTTATATGTCATGAATGTGAGGAAACAACTCATATTACCAACAAATATTCCCATGCTCAATGATATTTGTTGTTCTTCAGCTTCTTCGTTCGATTACAAAGCCATGCAAAAACATTCAGCCTCCAATGTTTGTCCCGTCAACATCAGTTCATCCATCGAGCAACCATGTGTGTCTCCTTCTAGAAGACAACTGATTATTCTCCCTGCGCTCGCTGCGTTTACATTTCCGCCCACTCTTCCCCATGCCTTTGCAGGTGCTACTTCCTTCTTCCTTTCTTTCTTTTGCCGACTAATTGCTTTTCTTTTTTTGATTTGTTATTATTATTTGTTGTTGTTGTTCATTTTCACCCTCAGATTCAGATGTTGATCGTATGTACACCGATGATGTGAACAAGTTCAAGATAGCCATTCCCCAAGGTGAGTTAATTTTTCACCCAGATAGAAAAACTTGATCTTTGCATTTCACTTCACCAAATATCTTGTTTTAGCTGCTTCTGTTTTTTCTCCCTCAGAATGGCTAGTCGGAACTGGAGAGCCTAATGGATTTAAATCAGTAACTGCTTTCTACCCACGAGAGGATTCAAATTCCAATGGTATTATTCATCTCTAATGTGGATCAATGTATATTTGCCGTATATATTTGCCAGCACTAACAGAGTCTAATTCTGTTGTTCATATTAGTTAGTGTAGTGATCACGTTGCTGGGTCCGGATTTTACTAGGATGGAATCGTTTGGAAAAGTGGATGAATTTGCTGAGACTCTGGTTGGTTTCCTCACTTTCATTTCCAGGATTCAATCTATTGACTTTTCAGATAAATGTTGAGTTGTTATTTGTCCATCAAATTGCAGGTCAGTGGGCTGGACAGAAGCTGGCAGAGACCTCCTGGTGTGGCTGCTAAGCTCATAGATTGTAAAGCTTCTAAAGGTAAATGCATCACCACTATGTACTACTCAATTATACTCAAGTTCAGATAATTTTTAAAAAGTGGAAATCAATGTAAATGAATGAATTTGAGCTCTTGCACTCTCATTTGCTTGTGTGTTTGTGTGTGTGTGTCTCTCATCACTAAAACACCAATTCAAAGTGTTTCTACTCTCAATTTCGGTGCTTGACCTAAACTATGTTTCAGGCTTATATTACATAAATTATTCCCTTCAAAACCCTGGTGAGGCTCGCAGATATCTTTATTCAGCTATTGGGATGGCATCAAATGGTTGGTATAACAGACTCTATACAGTCACAGGACAGGTATGTCCACCTCCATTTATAGTTGTAGCTCAGACCATATTGTAAAGACTCTCTGTTATAACCCAACCAATCTGGGGAGCCCAAATTTATCATGACTACTATTTTATTCATTGCCTGCCTGCTCGCTTGTAGTTTGTGGAAGACGATGCCAACAAGTACGGCTCCCAAATTCAAAAGGTGAACTTATATTCTCTCTCTCTCTCTCTCTCTATATATATATATATATAGTATATATCTGATATTCAAAACTCGTCTGGATAATTGGTGAAAGTGGCTTTTGGTTTTACGTGCTGAAACCTAATAGTCACTTGCTTCTTGCAGGCAGTCGCATCATTTCGGTTTATATGATGATATTTCGCGGCAACGATGGGAGATACCGGAAATGGATCACATATACTTCCATCTTATGTTATATTTTTCCTCTCCATTACTTGTTAATTTGATTCTATATTTCCAATTTTAGGTGAATGAAGCGATTGAAAACTGTATCAGCAGCGAGCATATAATAACAGGAACCCTTTCTCACCAGGATCGCACCTAATGCCTCTCTGAGTTACATTTTACTAGTGTTAGTATGACCTGCGCAGCCGTTTTTTCCCTTTAGGGCATCAATACTTACAAATGTAAGAGATAACAGCACAATGTTATCCAACATACAATCTTAACAAAAGGGGAAATTTTCATCGGAAAATTATGAAATTGAACATCATTCAAAGCTTGGGAACTTTTTAAAAAATTTCCACCTAAAACAACTCCTTCCAATCTCTCCAATGATTCATTGAAGTCCCCTAGTTATGGCTGGAAAAATGCCAGACTAAGATTAAGAAATGTCATAAAACACACATCACGTGTGTGTTTGGTTTATAGTAAATCACTGAAATTTTCAGCATTTCCAAATCTCATCTCAGAGAGTTCAAACTATGTTGTGATTTTGGTCAATTTTGGAAAACTTTGCATCAAAGAGTCACTTCAATTGGTAAAAGGAGATAATATATCTAACAAAACTGTGTTCCAATTATTTTCAATGCTCAATATGTATGTATTAGGGTTAAATATGTATGTATTAGGGTTAAAGTGCAAAAAAACACATATATTTTTTCCCAGGAACGCCTAGCACCACATGTTTTTTTTTAAGTAAAAATACACACGACGTTATGTTTTAGGAGCAAAAGTCACACGGGCCGTTAGTTGACCAACGTTGACCGTTAATTTGGACAGAAATGAACAGTAGCTCTGCTAAAATTACCATTTTGCCCCTAGTTTTAAGTTGAAATTACAATTTTGCCCCTAGTTTTAAATAATTTTTTTAAAATAAAACTAAAATAAACCCTTCCCAAAGTCGGTGGGCCCCACCACAGGCCACACCCCCGCCGCCGGCGACCTTTTTTTTTTATAATTTTAAAAACTAAGGTTTTAAATATTTTTTTAAAAAAAACCACAAAAATAAGCCCTTCCCCACCAGTGGGCCCCACCACCGGCCACACCACTGCCGGCGCCCGCCCTCCTCACCACCAGCTGCCGCAGGCGACCGGCGACCTCTTCCGGTGACTTTTTTTTTTTTAAAATAAACTAAGCTTTTAAATATATTTTTTTAAAAAACACTAAAATAAATCCTTCCCTATCAGTGGGCTCCACCACCGGCCACACAACCGTCGGCGGCCGCCCACCCCACCACCGACCGCCACCGGCGACTTTTTTTTAAAAATAAACTAAGGTTTTAAATATTTTTAAAAAAAAAACACTAAGGTTTTTTTTTTTAAAAAAAAGCTAAGTTTATTTTTTTAAAAAAAAGTCGCTAGAGGAGGTCGTCGACGGTGGCCGCCGGTCGCTGGAGGCGACCAGTGGTGGGGAGTGCGGCCGTCGATGGTGGTGTGGCCGGTGGTGGGGCCCACCGGTGGGAAAGGGTTTTATTTTAGTGTTTTTTTTAAAAAAAAATATTTAAAACCTCAGTTTATTTGAAAAAAAGGTCGCCGAAAGAGGTCGCTAGTCACCGGAGGCGGCAGGTGGTAGGGCCCACTGGTGGGGAAGGGCTTTTTTTAGTGTTTTTTTTTTAAAAAAATTTTAAAACCTTAGTTTTTATTTTTTTTAAAAAAAAAAACAGAGTCGCCGGAGGAGGTTGCCGGTCGCCGGCGGCGGGGAGGGCTGCCAGCGGTGGGGGTGTGGCCGGTGGTGGGGCCCACCGACTTTGGGAAGGGTTTATTTTATTTTATTTAAAAAAAAATTAAAACTAGGGGCAAAATGGTAATTTCAGCGGAGTTACTGTTCATTTCCGTCCAAGTTAACGGTCAACATTGATCAACTAACGGCCCGTGTGACTTTTGCTCCTAAAACATAACGTTGTGTGTATTTTTGCACAAAAAAAAACATGTGGTGCTGGGCGCTTATAGAAAAAAACATATGTGTATTTTTGCACCTTAACCCTATACCCTATGTATTATATCTTTGTTGTTGTGACAGAAAGAAGCAGGTGGAGAAACTGCAATGAAACAAAGTAGGGGGAAGAGAAAACGGATTAGAAACAGAGAGAAATAGACTGAAGAGGGAGAGCGAGATCCCACAGTTTCAAAATATTCATTCATCAAAGTTTGATTTCAAAGCACAAAATAGCTTAAATTTATGAGCTAAGGTTTACTTCCCCTCAAGGAAAACATAAACTAAACACAATAAGGTAACTTCCTGGTGAGGAAATCTTTAAAATAACATAAAATATCTAACACTTGCAAACACCAAAATACTAGTTAAAATTAAAGAACACCAACTTACATCAGGGAGGATAACAGTAACTGACCTAAAATTTAGTAAAATGACTAGATAAGAGACAATTGCAATCACAAGATAGTTTACTAAGATAGTTTGGCTATAATATACTCCTTCTTCATCTCCTCAGCGAAGGGCAACACGAGGCACATTCACACGTTTGCGGCAAGTGCTAGTCGCTCGTCTCCAGTGGTGTTTGCCATGTCGATGTACCTCTTTGTCGCAACATCTCTATGCTCATGGCACACAAGGGCATCGTTGAGGAGTTGTATGTCTTGAACTTTCTCAGCTTCCTTGAATTTTTCTGGACTTATCTGGAACTTGGCTTCAGCCAATAATTTCCCCCAGTGCACCCTTTTGGATATGGCTTGGATGCATGAAGCATCACAAGAAAGGGCACTGCCTTGTTGCCCATCATTTTCAACCTTGAGCTTCATGGAGCTAAGAATGCCTATGTTGTACAATGACCATAGCTTGCTATTCATGTTGAGGGAAGCGGCAATAGGGTGTAAGACCAGTGGAGGAGAACCCACAGCAGGATCAGGGACGGACCATTGTTCCGGAAGGTTGTCTAGGAAGAAGGGCACCTCTTCAGGAAGCTTGAAGTTGTTAAAAGCTGCTTGGAGATACTCCATCTTACTAACCACCCTCCTCAGCATTCCGCCCTCATTCTTATAATTGAGGGAGACATGCATGTTATATAAGGAAGGGTTGTAAGAGTAGATTGTTCGCTCCAATAGTGTAAAGACGATGCGATCCTCTAGCCTGGAAGCAGTGAGGCACAGGTCGTTCAGGTTGAGGCATGAACGAACCATCATGGAGGAACTTAAAGGGGGAAAGAAAAAATGAGAAGAGAGGGAGGTTTGAAGAAGCAAAATGGAAAATAAATAAATAAATAAAATAAAAATGGAGTGTAGAGGGAGAGTGAATGAGAGAACATATTATTACCTGGGCAAAGCCCGAGAAGGCCAAGAAGAGCTCAAGGGTGCTAGAACGTTGATGGAACGTTGGAAGAAAAGGGATTGCATTTTGAGTTTAAGGTTTAATGTCTGAGTTTTGCAAGTCGATGTGACTTAGGAGAAGGAGAGGGAGCACTTAAATAGAACCCCTCAGGGTGGGTGAGATAGGCTAGGGGCTGAAATTGTAAAATACAATATTACGTACATGGAATGCACACATATCTTAACTACATAAAAATAGCTTAATTATGAAGGAAATTTTTTCTTAATCTAGAAAGTTCCCTTTCATTAAGCGCATCGAGCCAGGAGTGGACATGACACGCACACATATCTTAACTATATAAAAGTAGCTTAATTACAAAGGAAATTGTTTTCTAATCTAGAAAGTTCCCTTTCGTTAAACACATCAAGCTAGGAGTGGACATTATTATCTGTAGACAAAGCCAGATCCTTTATCATCACTAGCTTGGCTAAAGTGAAATAGTATGAGGTGACTTTCCAGAGAGCATTGAGTTGAAATTTAGATGAGGTGCAGAAAGATGTTGACAGACACCACTTTGAACGTTGGTTTTTTTTACATATATGCATATTATTATAATCCTCATACAATGGCAGGAATAGGTTCCTACCTACCTCGGATTATATTTATAGGTTTTTTTTTAATATGTTTTCACTAAAGAGACCATTTCTTTACAATTAAGTGATAATTAAAGATATGCCTTTCACATTCATTTATATATGAGCCACCAATCACGTATCCTGCTATCATATATCCATAACTTTCCTCCTTTTTCCTGTGCGAGCATTTAGGTGTGAGTGTAATGTAAGCTTGTTGTCTATTTGGTTCATCTCCATCCTTTCTATGTGACCCTTTTATACCCCCTTTTTTTCTTAAATTTTATTTCTTGTTCTTTTTTTCTTTGGTTCATCACATTCAAGAAAACAAAAAAAGCTTTATAGTAAGTCACTAAAAGCCTTATATTAAAAATAAAAAAATAAAAAATAAAATATATATATCCACTTAAAACAACATTATCCAATCTCTCCAATGCATTCATTAAAGTTGCTTGGTTATGGCTGGAAAAATGCCAAACTAAGATTAAGAAATGTCATAAAACACATAATGTGTGTGTGGATTATAGTAAGTCACTAAAATTTTCAGCATTTCCAAATCTCATCTTAGAAAGTTCAAACTACATTGTGATTTTGCAGAAGTGCAGGCATAGCCATTGAAGCAGAAGAACAACTAAGCGCCTTGATGCAGGCAAGATAATGAACCACAAAATCCAAAGGCGCTAACAAAATCCAAAGGCGCTAATAAAGTCTGAACGTACCTACGGTTGTTGCAATGATCAGGAAAGGATGGTAGCTAGATGAGGAATTGGAAGTACATGATCTCGATCGTAGTCAGCTCATATTTCTTTTTCGTTTTAATAACAATGTTGATTACGCTCGGATCCTCAATGGTCCATACAACTACAAGGGCATCTGTTGAATCTCCAACAATTGGGGGATTTCATGGTTCTTAAAGATGTAGATTTAGCTATTCTCCCTTTTGGCTGCAATTTCATGGACTTCTGCTGGAGGCTTTCGATGGTTTAAATCCTAAGATTCTCGGTGATGATGTGGGCAAGTCAGTCATGTATCATGTATGAGAGGCCAATGGTGGATGGGAAGTTGGTCTGAAGCTTTGTGAGAGTTAGGTCTCTCATTCGACTGAAAGTACCCTTGCCCACAGGTTTTTAGGTCCCAAGGGAGAACAAAAACCCATTCTGGGTTGCGATGAAATATGAACATTTGCAAAATTTTTGTTATAGGTGTGGGTGTATCAGACATGAAAGCAGAGGTTGAAAAGACTCAATCCCTATAAACAACGAAGGGGATGACTCTGAGTTTGGCAGTTGGATGACTCTGAGTTTGGTAGTTGGGACCACAAGTTTTTAGGTCCCAAGAGAGAACAAAAACCCATTCTGGGTTGCGATGAAGTATGAACATTTGCAAAATTTTTGTTATAGGTGTGGGTGCATCGGACACGAAAGCAGAGGTTGCAAAGACTCAATCCCTGTAAACAACGGATGACTCTGAGTTTGGCAGTTGGATGAGTACGCCTGTTATGCGCACATTTGAAGATATAATGGAGGTATGCCAGGAGGGGTGGCTGGACGTCTCTCTGATAAGACCTCCCAAACTCACCATTTTTGTTGGAGCTCCCCTCCGGTCGAAAAACAGATTCAGGCGAGGATACCGATTTCTCTTGTAAATTTTATCATTGTATTTATCCTGAAATTGAGATTTTTGTCTGGTCCAAGATTTCTTTGCAGGGAACTATGTTTTAAATGAGATCAATCAAACCAACATCACCCTTATCCCAAAAGTACACAAACTTGAACATGTATCTCAATTCCATCCCATAGGGTTGTGTAATTTCTCATATAAGATTATCTCTAACATTATAGCCAATGGGATGCATCCTTTGCTTGATGCTTGTATCTCTCAAAATCAAGGCGCTTTTGTCCCTAGCCGATGTATCCATGACAATATAATAATTACCCATGAAGTCTTTCATTATCTTTGTTGTAAGAAAACTGGAGGTAAGTATGAATTCTCTCTTAAAATTGATATGAGTAAGGCATATGACCGAGTTGAGTTGGATTTTTTAGAACAGGTTTTGCTACGTTTTGGATTTTGTAATGTATGGATGTCGCTTGTAATGAAATGTTTACACTCAGTTAGCTTGAATATTTGCTTGTTTGGCAAGAAGGTGAACTCCTTTGCTCTTGGTAGGGGCATTTGTCAAGGGACCCCCTCTCGCCATACCTGTTTATTTTAGTTGCAGAGGTACTATCTCTTATGATTTGTAAGAACTAGGAAGCTAGGCATATTAAGGCTGCTAAACTGAGTCATGCATGTCCTAAACTTACTCATAGTTTCTTTACAGATGATGCTCTTTTATATATGCATACTAAACAGTGCAATTGTAATAATTTGCAAATATTTTGATCTTGTATTGTGCAGCATCTAAACATGTCATTAATCTTGATAAATCCAATATTTTTTCCTCCTCCAATTACCCCATAAGCTATGAGAATGATGGTAAGCAATATCCTGGGTATTTCAGCGATAGAGGATCGAGGCAAATATTCGATATAGCTAGTAATTGGGGAAAGACCAAACAGCAAGCCTTGGCATATATCAAGGAACGAGTAGCAAATAAAATCCAGGGTTGGGGTCACTCTCATCTATCTTTTGCTGGACGTGAAGTTTTTATAAAAGCCGTTATCCATGTTATCCCTATCTATCCAATGAATTGTTTCAGATTCCCTTTAAAGACTTGCAAGGAGTTAAATAGTTTCATTGCTAACTTTTGGTAGGATGATAATGCTTTTGGAAGGAAAACTTATTGGAAAGCTTGGGACATTTTGACTACAAGGAAAAGCATAGGGGGTATAGGTTTTCGAGACCTATGAATGATGCACTTTTGGCTAAAATGGCATGGCGGCTATTAGTGAGTCCTAATAATTATGGGCGAGAGTATTAAAAAGTGCGTATTTTCTTGGAGGTGGTTTTATCAATGCAAAAAAAGGCTACAACTCATCATGGTGTTGGTCAAGTATTCTAAATGGACGAGACTTTCTCAAAAAGGACCTACAGTGGAGTGTTGGCAATGGGACTGCAACTAAAATATGGGGTGACAAATGGGTGCCAAATGTTGAATTCCCAGTGAAGCGAAGTAGTACTGATGATCCTATTATGGTTAGGGGAAGAGTGTGCAACCTTATAGTTGATGGAGAATGGGATTTTGACTGCAGGCAGCTCGGGTAATCTTTTACTTCAAAGTGAGTTGTTAGTTTTCCTTGCATTACTGCCATTTCGAGTTTATAAGTGGGTTGAAAATATTTAGTACCTTAGAGACTAAGACTTTCAACTATGTGTTTTTTGGAATAGGGACATCTCATGTTGACCCACTTTCTTGGAGCAACCGCATGAAAATTTCTCAGAGAAATAGAATTTTAGTATTTCTGTGAGAGGTTCTGTGCCCTCAGAATTTTGCGAACTTTTTTCTTTCTATTTTGTATTAATTCTTGCTAACTCACCATGAAATCACATTAATTTTAATTTGTGAACTTTTTGAAATCGGCTTTTTTAAGACTTAACTGTTAGCACAATAATTTCTCGAATAGAGGCTCATTTGGCTGATCCACTCAAACCATCTAAATTTTTAGATTGCTGTCCATGTGAACTGTAAGTGGATTTACTCTTGATAAGCTCTACAATGTAAGTGAAATCCAGAAAGTGAACCGTTTCATCTTAAACCCATGAACTGTAACCGGATTTACTCTTGATTATCTCTACAATGTTGTTCATCTTTTCTAGGATCAAGCAAGGAAAAACATACACTGGATGAAGGGCAGTTCTTTTTATTCATATTAACATCACCAATACCAATTACCAAGGATAAAGTAGATTGAATGAAGGGCAGTTACTTTTACTGAGAATTTGGGGGTCTAGGTAATTCTTCATGGTTTAATTGAGCGGATCTTTAATCCCTGTCATTCTATGTGTACTGATCAGTATTTTTTCCTTCATTTGTGTCCAATGCAGCACAACCTATAATGTCTATCATTTTGGTGTACCTTCTCACATTATGGCTATGGAAGTAGGTGGTGCAGATGCTCCATGCTGTAGTAGTTGGTGCAGTTATGGGTGTTGTTGTTGCCTAATTTATATAACATAACACAAACCCAAAGAGTATATGCAATTTAATTTGTTAATATCTGGAGTTTTAATGGTGCCTTTGAGATTTTTTCTTCCATGTGCCTTTGTCTGACCAGTCTACTTTTAAGCAAACGTATAAAAGGTACAACTGATTTTCTGAGGTCAACATTATTTGGCATTATACTTTTTCATGTAGCAATATCTTTCAGCATGTAGTTATACTGTCTATTTGGTTTGTAGAGGATTGTTGTAAGTATTTAAAGGATGGAGACTGTTGTCCTACCACTCAAGTAGTGAAGAGGCTACAACAATTTCCTTCAAAACTTAATTCTCTGGTTGAAGTTTGCCTCTGGGTGCTAAGTCGTAGTATGGATTACCGTGTCCATAGGCATCACATTGCTACTTCCATAGGTGTACTTCTTCAGCTTTCGTAGTCAAATTGCCCCATGTAATTTAATGCCAAAACTATGTTTTTTCTAATTTTAACTGTTTTTCATCTTCATATTGAATATGTGTAGTATAGCCTTTATTGAATCTGTATCATTTCCACATGACATGGGATCATTTTTCTGATTTGATTTGGAAACAAAGGGGAGAATTTCTTTCTTTATATTTGAAAGGTTTTTTCCCAGCTGTTATGTTCATTGTATAATGTATAATATATTAAATGATATTTTCAAGAACACACTCGTGGACTTTTATGACAATGCAATTCTATTTCTTGATTTGATCAACAGAAGGCTAAAAGTATTGGTCAATTATGTTTCCCCTTGCGTATACCTTGGACATAAAAGGAAGTAGTGATAGGATCTTTTTGAGAGTTTTTTTTTAATGTCTGCATAATTTATATAAGCGGATCAATCGTTATTTCAATCAAGCAATCGTTTGTATGTAGAGATACTTATCATAAGTCTGTTTATATAAATTGATGCAAAATTTCTCTCACATACTTATCTTATACTACGTATATTGTATTTGAAGGCTGTCTTAGAAAACTCAATCATCATTCTAAACAAGCCCTATTATCTATTTAGTAGCTCTGTTTTATCTAAAGATGTGTCCAAACCTTAATGAGATATCGGTCTTGAAATAGCTAGGGAGAGGGTGATTGTGGGAATATTCATTGAGGATGAGATTGATTGCTTCAAAGGAATCATGGTATACATTGACCGAATGTTTGTTTGGTATAAGGAAATTGATGAGGGAAGGATGGAGAAAATTTTAACAGGTTCAAATCAAGAAAATTGTAGAAGTGGGGTTAAAACCTTTTAATTAATTTTATTATTATTTTATCTTATATCTTCTCTTTTATGTATCTCTCTGACAAAGTTTAAAACTGTCTTTAAAGACTCAATTATCATTCTAAATAAGCTCTAATATCTATTTCTTAGCTCCGTTTATCTGAAGATGTGTCCAAACCTTCATAATTTTTTTGGCTCAAAGTCCAAACCTTCATAATGAGATATAGGTCTTCTTGAAATAGCCAGCGAGAGGGTGATCGTAGGAATATTCGTTGAGGATAAGATTGATTGCTTCAAAGGAACCATGGTAAACATATACTGAATGTTTGTTTTATAAGAAAATAAATGAGAGGAAAGGATGGAGAAAATTTTAACAGGTTATAATTAAGAAAATTAGAGAAGTGGGGTTAAAAATTTTTGATAATTTTTTTTTATTATTTTATCTTATATCTCCTCTCTTTATATATCCCTCTAGCAAAGTTTAAGGCATTGAGCTAAAAAGCTCAGTTGGGAGTAAAAATCAAGATATCCAGTGGCTCCTTCTAACCACTTCTTTCGTGCATATCAAACAAGCAAGAACCATCAATAAAGAATCTGTCTTTTTGTGGAGTCAAAATGAATATTATAACCTCCAATTTTAAATATAATTGCCAAGTAATTATTAATGTATTGTTATATAAAAAATTACTTAGATCTCGAAGGGAAATTAAAATATTAAATTAAATATTTATTAAATATTTTGTATTTACCTCCCCATTATTAATTTATAAAATATTGTTTATCTATCTTTCCCATTATCCATATATCATAACCGCCTCGTCTTTCTTTTATTTTTTAGTGTTTTGAGCTTGCCCTTTTACTGATGTATTGGTCAGGAAGATGCTTACATTGCTCTACTTTTATATAGTTAAGATATCTAATTATATATATATATATATATATATATATATATATATATAAAATGAACATATGGCTACATAACCCTGTTCAAATGATCACATTGCTGACTCTAGTTTGTAACCTCGGACCTGTATCATTCCTTTGTCTAGAAGGTTATTAATCAAAATCAAAGTATTATTTTCCTTTGTTCTGAAGGTTATTAATCAAAATCGAAGTATTATTTTTGGTTTTCTTGCCGGCATCAAAACATTATTTAATATAATAATATCAAGTGTTTTGTGTCCACAAATTCTTTAAATTTTAGACTCTCTTTCTATCACCAAGTTTTACTATTTTACGGGTTTGGTTCATGACAGAAATCTAAATAAAGGAAATTTCATTAGACTACTTGGCCACAATATAGTCCTTCTCCATCGCCTCAGACAAGGGCAACACGAGGCACAGATACACGTTTACAACAAGTGCCAATTGCTTGTCTCCATTGAAGCTTACCATGTTAATGTATCTCTCTGCTGCTGCATTCCTATGCTCGTGGCACGCAAGGGCATCTTTGAGGAGTTGTATGTCTTGAGCTTTCACAGCTTCCTTGAATTTGTTCGGATTCTTCTGGAACTTGGCTTCAGCCAAGTATTTCCCCCAGTGCACCCTTTTGGATATGGCTTGGATGCATGAAGCATCACAAGAAAGGGCACGGCCTTGTCGCCCATCATTTCCAACCTTGAGCTTTAGGGAATTAAGAACGCATATGTTGTATTGTGACCATATCTTGCTGTTCATGTTGAGGGAAGTGGCCCTAGGGTCTAAGACTAGTCGAGGAGAACCCAATGTAGCATTAGGGTCGAACCATTCCTCCGGCAGGTTGTTTGGGAAGAAGGGTACCTCATCAGGAACCTTGAAGCTGCCCAAAGTTGCTTGGAGATACTCCTTCTCACTCACCACTCTCCCTAGCATTCCACCCTCGTTCTCATAATTGAGGGAGACAGGCATATTGTACAAGGAACAATTGTAAGAGTAGGTTTTCCGCTCCACGAGTGTGAAGTGATGAGATCCTCTTGCTTGGAAGCATCAAGGCACAGATCGTTGAGGCATGAACGAACCATGATGGAGGACCTTAAGGAGGAAAGAAAAATGATAAGAAGAGAGAGAGTTTTGAAGAAGCAAAACAAAAAAATAAAAAGAAGAAAAAAGAAAATTGGAGTGTAGAGGGAGAGAGTGAATGAGAAAACAAATTATTACCTACGCAAAGCCCGACAAGGCCAAGAAGACGTCAGGGGCATTAAGATGTTGATGGAACGTTGGAAGGAAAGGGACTGCATTTTGAGGTTGAGGTTTAATCTCTGAATCTTACAAGTGGATGTGAATTGAGGGAGGGAGAGAGTGAGGTCTTAAATAGAAAAGCCTAGGGGCTAAAATTATAAAATATAATATTACACTCAATTTTGTTTTTTTAGAAGGAACTGTTTGATGGACTTTTTAAATAAAATTTAAACAGACATTCTCTTCGGGCAATTAATGGACTTTATTTCTATGCCCCAAAAAGAAAGCTTCTGTACCTTATAATACTTTATCACCATATCTTTTGGGATTTATAGAAAAATCTCTGCGTGTAGAGAGGTGTTGGCAAACTCCACCGTCAAAGTTGGCTTTTTTACTTTTATGCAGATTACTCCTATTATAGTCCAGATACAATGGTAGGACTGACTCGCATTATATTTGTAGGCTTTTTTTGGCTAATAAGGAAATTCTTTCTTAATCTAGAAATTAAAGCTCCCTTTCGTTAAGCGCGTCGAGCCAGGGGTGGACATCATCATCAGCAAACAACGCCATATCCCATATCATCATTAGCTCAGGTAAATTGGAATAAAGATCGGTGTTGGTATAAGAAAGAGAATCCCTAGATGGAGATTTAGATTGTGAAGCAAATTAAAATATAATATGGCTATTATAATGAAGAGTTGTTGACTGAGTGTTTGAATTATTGACCTTATAATTAAGGATGCCTTGGGTATGAGGGGATCATACGATGTTATTTAGGGATGAAAATATGTCAAGTTAGGCTAGGTTAAGCTTTAACTAAATAGGTTTGACTTTGTAATGAGGGTAAAAGGCTTGAGTCTGGGCCTAAGCCTAAATATAGTCTTTTTTTTAGGCTCATGTCTGAGCCTTTCTAAAGCCTAATCGATCTTAACGTCTTTTTAAAAGCCAACTTACAATGTAGCTAGGCTTTTAAAAAGGCCTCATATTATAGGCTTTAAAAGTCATAATTAACTAATATAAAAATAGATGTAATACTATAATTAACTAATTATACTTGAAATTAGAATATAAGAATGAAAAAAATTAAATATTGTGTTATTTATATGATATAAATATAATTATATTTATTTAATATGTAAATAGGCCAAGCCTGAAGGCTTACAGGCTAGGCCTTAACAAAAAAGGCCTACCATATTTACACATTTAGACCTTTAAATAGGTCTTGATTTGGCTTTTTTAATAGGGTTAAGGTGCAAAAATACACATAACCTTTTCCCCCAGGAGCGCCCAGCACTATAACCTTTTTTTTGTGCAAAAGTACCCATGACGTTACGTTTTGGGTGCAAAAATACCACGGACCGTTAGTTGACCGACGTTGACCGTTAACTTGGACAGAAATGAACAGTAACTGGGGTAAAATTACCATTTTGCCTTTAGTTTTAAACTGAAATTACTATTTTGCCCCTAGTTTAATTTTTTTTAAAAAATAAACCCTCCTCCACCGGTGGGCCCCACCACCGCCGGCAACCGCCCACCTCACTGCTGGCCACCTCCGGCGACCGCAGCGGCAATTTGTTTTTGTTTTTTTTTAATTTTAACTAAGGTTTTTTCTTTAAAAAAAAATAAGGTCTTTTTTACAAAAAACTAAGGGGAGGTTGGTGGGCCCCACCACCGGTGATGGACACCCTCCCAGCTTCCAGCTGCCGCCGACGGCCACCTCCGACGATCGGCGGCCGCAACTTTTTTTTTTATTTTTATTTTTTAAACTAAGGTTTTTTCTTTTAAAAAAAAAAGTTTTTTCTACAAAAAATTAAGGGGAGGCCGGTGGGCCCCGCCATCGGCGGCGGACGCCCACCCTGCTACCGGCAGCCGTTGGCGACGAAGATTTTTTTTTTTTTAAAAAAAACGAAGGTTTTTTTTTGTAAAAACCTTAGTTTTTTTTTTAAAAAAAAAAAGGTGGCTGCCGCCGGTCGCCGAAGGTAGCCACCGGCAGCGGGGAGGGTGTCTGCCGTCAGTAGCGGGGCCCATTGGCCTCCCCTTAATTTTTTGTAGAAAAAACCTTTTTTTTTAAAAGAAAAAACCTTAATTTTTTTTTAAAAAAAAAAAAAGTTGCGGCCGCCGATCGTTGAAGGTGGCCGCCGGCGGCAGCTGGAAGCGGGGAGGGCGTCCATCGTTGGTGGTGGGGCCCACCGGTCTCCCCTTAGTTTTTTGTAAAAAAGACCTTATTTTTTTTTAAAGAAAAAACCTTAGTTAAATTTTTTTAAAAAAAAAACAAAAACAAATTGCCGCTGCGGTCGCCGGAGGTAGCCGCCGGAGGCGGCTGGCAGTGGGGTGAGCGGCCGCCGGCGGTGGTGGGGCCCACCGGTGGAGGAGGGTTTATTTTTTAAAAAAATTTAAACTCGGGACAAAATGGTAATTTCAACTTAAAATTAAGGGCAAAATGGTAATTTTACCCCAGTTACTATTCATTTCTGTCCAAGTTAACGGTCAACGTCTGTTAACTTACGGCCCGTGGTATTTTTGCACCAAAAACGTAACGTCACGGATACTTTTACACAAAAAAAAAGGTTATGGTGCTAGGCGCTCTTAGGAGAAAATGTTATGTGTATTTTTGCACTTTAACCCTTTTTAATAAATTGGGTTGGCCCTAAATAGGCCAGGCCGAGGTCACTTAATAGTGGTCTGACATATTTCTGACTTTAAGTACCCTTCGAGTCATTTTTAGAAGTAGATAAAGAGGTGAATGGATAAAATGACAAAAGATTTGGAGAGCTACGGTATCCTCTTGCTTTGCTCGAGGTTCAAGTAACCTTCGCTTACATCAATTCTATTCAAAGAGTGACAGCCTCGGAGTCTCGGACTATGCTCATACTAAAATTAAACTGCCAGGCTAAAAATCTAATCTTATAGCTAAAATCATAATAAGCATTCTGTTATTCTTCATCCTTACCCATCCATAAAAAAGAATTATGTTTGTTATTGGCCACGAAAGTTCAAATACATAAACAGTGATCATTAATCATTGCAGACAAATTGAACGACCTTTCAAAGAATTCCACATTTCTTTCCATAGAAAGTGGACGACCGACCTTACAAAGAACTCAACATTACTCTCTGCTCTCACCCATCCACCTTACCTAAAAAGCTTTTCAAACAAGTAAATAATAAGGGAATCTTTTTATGGTAAATAATAGGGAATCTTCCGCGCTTCATCATTGCATTGGGATTGAGATGAATCCTTTGGGTGAAGAAAGTTGGACTTTTTTACGTATATGCATGTCATTATAGTACACTTCCGACGGCGGGTATTTATAGGTTTTTTTAATCTGTTTTCACTAATAATACCCTTTCTTTGCTATTAAGCTAGATCCACCAACCATCACGTATCCTATTTTATATAGAAAATGTCTTCAGGGTTTAAGTTATCAAAACATTATTAAAAAAGGCTTAAAGAAAAGTTATATGTCAGAAAAGGCCTAAGGCATTTTTTGGTATCATTTCAGAAAACTTTGTACGTATATAGGTATTAACATGTATTGATATAATTGTTAACATATATGTATTGATTTAGTTGTTAACGGATACTAATATAATTGTTAATTGTATTGATTTAGTTGTTAACATGTACTGATATAACTGTTAACGCTTCTTAAAATAATAAGAAAAGACTTTAAGACCTTTTTTGATATGTGATTTTTTTTTTGACATTTTTTTTTACAATATTTTGGTTAATTAGGCGCAGAGAAGAATTTTCCCTATTTTATATTTTTAATTGACCCACTCTAATCTTTATCAGGACTTCACGAATACCTATGGGTATTTTTTTTTTTCTTGCATCACATTGGCTGTTACTTACGTCTTGAAATACACAGGGCGAGATCGAAACCCGCGACCTCCCCAATACATATGGGTATTTTTTCCTAAATGTAATACTATACACAAAACACTAGCTAGCTATTGCCTCTGGTCTTAAATATAAAACAAAGTTGATTTTTTTAGAGAGATTAATGAAATTTATTAAATTACTTTAGAATTTTTTTTTATTTTTGCTCCGAACAATTAATTTGACTAATAAACTGGTATATAATATAATAATACACAATATATGATATGATTAAATAACTTATTTAATTTCTTTAATCTATTTTTAAAAAGTCAACTATATTTTATAAGCTAGAATGCCAACAGGCGTTTATTATTCAATTCAACTGAATCGAGAGTACAGTACCCATGTTGGGAACGTCTAGTGCCAAAGTCATTGAATGGGTAAGTTGTCAATCCCTAAAATGGACTATGTAATGTACTTTATCCGCTGAGTTACGAGTGGACATTTTACTAGAGGTTTCTATTGTATCAATCTACCCCTGTGTGACTCTTGTTGAAGCATATAGGGGGGTGGGGGTAGGTGTAGGGCGGGCGATTTCAAAATGGACTCCCCATTCATTAGATAGAGAATATCACTAAGATTTCGTGTTCCGCTGCTAAACTTATTCTAATTCAATAAGAGATCTTAATATTATGCCTTGAAGAGGACTCGAACTTCCACGTTTTTTAGCACGAGATTTTGAGTCTTGCGTGTCTACCGTTTCACCACCAAAGAATCTTGAAAGTGAATTGTATTCCATGAATATGATATCTATCTAGTGTGATGTATGGAATATATGACAAAGGTTAAGACTGGAGAAAATAATATTCATCTGAAAAGACAGAAAAAGAAAATGGAAAAAGAAAAAGGTCACTTGACCTAATGGAAAAAGAAAAAGGTCACTTGACCCTTTATAGAATTATAGCATATAGTTGAGACTTGAGAGCCATGATCTGATGTATTTCTGCTCTCAACATGACGTAATAATACCTAAGCCAAATAAACCTTTTTCTAGACATTTCACATTTACATGCACTTCTTTTATTTCTTTTATATATATAAATATAGTGTGAGTTTACCATTTTTCTCCTATTTATAAGTCCCTTTATATATAATACACTTTCTTACCTTTACACTTTCTTAATACTTGTATTATATCCTGCAACTATTCTGGAGAGTGTAAATTTTATTCTTTTCACACCCCATATCCAACACTCATCCGTCCCCCGTACCCATATCATATATATTTTCATTGGATTTCCAACTGCAATTTGTCAATATATATATATATATATATATATATATATATATATATATATATATATGATAAATCTCAATTTTCATATATTTTATCCCTCTTTATTCATTTATTTTGGGACTATTTTAGACTAATTTATAATTATTAGATAATATTTGGATTGTTAGCCAATTTTATAAAATAATATAAATCTGAATTAATCACGAGATTATTGAGTTTAAATTAATAATATTCTGATTGTGATTGAATAGTATTTCTAAATATACGATATATCATGATTTTATTTAATTTCTGCCAATAAAAAAAACATATTGAAAAATCTTATGATGCAGAATTTTTTAGAAAAGTCAAAAGAAAATCTAATGATAGAATTTTATTGAGCTTCTTAAATTTTAATGGCTTTAAGTGAATACTCATAGCTCCCCTCTTCTTTCCTATAGCCACTAGAGTTGGAGCACGCTGGAAATTGGAGGAAGAAAGGAGCATTCATGTACAGCTTATATCCATTAATTCACCAACTCTGTCAAGGAGAGTTGGCACAGATGGTAAGGGATCCAGGATTAGGCCCTTGGGTCGTGGGTTCGATCCCCTCTGCCGTTGCTGGGACTCCTTTGGTAGGCGATCTCATAAGTCCCCAGTAAGTGTTCATAGAGCCTGGGGTTGTGCCCTAACCTTGGTGGGAGACTGATGTCGAACATCTCCAAAACTTTTTTGTATAAAAAAAAATTCACCAACTCCATTCATTATCAATTATTCATTCTCTTTCTCTAGTCACGGGCCCACCTATACCCATCAACGAGGGACTTCAACGCATACATATTTTTCCAATGGCCGTGCCTTGCGTGACGTAGTCTGAGGAGGGAAATTCCACGGAAGCTTAAACTCTTTAGAAGATAATTTGGAAAGAATATAGAGAAAGCTAAGGTCTAGAATTTACATTTGAAGATCATAAAGAAGTGTCTTTCTTTTTATTGATTTAGTTCAAGACTTGAGATTATTTAGTTTTAGATAATTTTGAGTTATTTTTTTAAGAACAATATAGTTTAGTTCTAGATTGTAAACATATTATTTAGTTTGGATTAAATAGATAATTTGGATTTAAATTGTGCTTAAGATAATTGCTGGGTTTTTTGTTTGCAAACCGTTTGATTATCAATTATATTATTTATTGAGTTTTCATTATTAATGTAATTGTCAATTTAGGTTTATCCTCTTGATTGGTTAATTGTTTAGTTGTTTAATTAGACAATTGTAAATAAGATTTTTAAGATTATTTTGGAATTAAATATGATTGGTTTTTAATGAGTTTAATTAGCCACTGCTTATTTCTTTATGAGTTTTTTAGTGGAATATATGTATTGAGCTTGAGGGTTTTCATGTTTGAATTAGGTAATTGAACTCATTAATTTCAATCTCTCATTAACCTCCCTTTGGTCTAATTAATTAATTTTGGCTAAAAAAGTTAATTTCATGTGAATTATAAGTTGTCCCCTTAATTATCATAACTGAATTAGTTTTTTATTATTTTACTTGCTTTTAATCAATCTTTTTATTAGGATTTTAATTTTTGTTTCATAAGAAAACCCCCCCCAAAAAATTGCATTCAAATTTGTATAGATTAGTTTCATTTTCATATAGGTTTTAGAGTCAATTGCATTACTACATTTAGTTAGTTAATTGCATATAGGTAGTAGTGTTTTGCATTATAGTTTAGGTCGATTTACATTCCACTGTATCTTTTGTCACTTGAAAGTTAGTCCTAAAGAAAACTCACAACTTGCTCCTCAGGAGAATAACTTAGGTTGACTCTAAACTGCATAATTAATTAAGATCTAATTTAATTGATCGTTTTAACGACAAAAACACCTCATCAATTTTAATGATGAGCACAGTTAGAACACAATGTTTTAAAACATTTCAAATATTCATATAAGGATTCCCCAACTATTTGTCGACATCCACTTGTGTCTTTCCTGATAGATAAAGTGTAAGAGGCTGGGAAATACCTTTCTAAGAACATTTTCTTCAGTTGATTCCATGAAGTAATGAATCCAGGAGGCAATTGAAGCAACCAGCTTTTATTAAATTCTTCCAAAGATAATGGGAAAACAAGCATCTTAAAGCTAAAATCATGATAAGCATTCTGTTATTCTTCATCCTTGCCCATCCATAAAAAAGAATTATGTTTGTTGGCCACGAAAGTTCAAACACATAAACAATGATCATTAATCATTGCAGAGAGATTGAACGACCTTTCAAAGAACTCAACATTTCTCTCCGAGAAGATTTTCAATTTTATTTTTTCGGTTTGCATCACATAGGTTTGAAACCTATACTCCCTACTCACACCCATCCACCTTACCTTAAAAGATTTTCAAACAAGTAAAGAACTCCTAAAAATGAAAGAAAAGATAAATTGTGCACGGTAAAAGATTCTACTTTTCCCATTCTCCAATGGCAGAAAATTTAAAACACAATCGAAAATCCTTTAGTAGATAAACCAAAGAATTTCCCAAGGTGTAGAATTTTGTATGTGAAATCGTCACTATAATTAGACAAAGGGGAACTGAGAGCCAAGTTTTTTTTTTTTGATACATAAATTTTAGGAAAGGGGTTGGGTTCACCCACAATCTAAGGACAAGGCGAAATCTCCCTTCCTTCTAAGTGATACCAATGTTGGGCAGGGCGAGCCGTCTATTACCCTCAAACGTTTACCTAGGCACTTAGGAGTTAGGATGTCTCCCTCAGCGCCTTGACCAACTCCAGGATCGAACTCTCTCCCTTTGGTGAAAGTGTCCAATCCCTTTACCAGTTAAGCCCTAGCACGAGAGGTAACTGAGAGCCCAGTTGAAAAGTCTAACCATCCCCCCCCCCCCCCCGGTTTGTTGAAATTGGGCTTTTACGGTGGGCAAGGTTAAACATGGGCTCTGTCAATTGTCCTCCATTGGAGTTTTTGTTTTAGTTTTTTTTCTTAAAAAAAAATTGCCAAGCCAACGGTTAAACGTATGAAAGATAACAATACTGCCACAACAAGCAAGCGGGAGATTGGGAGAATGATTTTTAGGTACTAACTAAGAAAAATGATATTAGAAAATTAAAGTCCCCATTGACAATTAAGCAAGGGAGATTACCACCTCGTCTTTTGTTTTGTTTTTTTTTAGTGTTTTGAGCGTGTCAGTTTGCTAATGTGCTGGTTAGAGAATCACTTACTACTCTACTTTTATATAGTTAAGATTCTAAAATATTTTCTTTTATATAAAATGAACATATGGCAGCATACGCCTTTTCAAATGTTCACATTGTTGACTCTAGTTTTCTTTAAAAAAAAAACTTCAGATTAATTAGGTATCATTCCTTTGTTTCGAAGGTTATTAGCCAAAATCAAAGTATTATTTTTGAGTTTCTAGTCTGCATCAAAACATTATTTAATATAATAATATTAAGCGTTTTGTGTCCACAAATTCCTCATATTTTAAACTCTCTTTCCAGCGTCAAATTTTATTATCTGAGGGGTTTGATTCATGACAAAAATCTACACAAAGGAAATTTTATTATAAGTATATAATTTTTAAATATAAACACGTGATGGTCTCAAATGTGAGTAAATCATACAGTTATCATAATCGAAAATTTAACACACACACACATAAGAATATAACCTTTCTTTTTTGAAGTAACCAAGTAAAAGTAAACAACACAACGAATGATTTGGAGAAAGGAAACTTGGCTTTTAATGTTCCTCATTATAATTTTTTTAGATAAATTATGAATTTTTAAGAAAGTTTACCTAGGGATTTTAGGTCACCCCCACCATATCAGCTTAGCCATAATATACTTCTTCTCCATTTCCTCAGCGTAGGGCAGCACGAGGTACAAACACATGTTTGCGGCAAGTGCTAGTCGCTTGTTTCAAGTGGCGTTTGCTATGTCAGTGTATCTCTTTGCCGCCGCACCCCTATGCTTGTGGCATGCAAGGGCATCGTTGAGGAGTTGTATGTTTTGAGCTTTCGCAGCTTCCTTGAATTTGTCCGGATTCATCTGGAACTTGGCTTCAGCCAAGAATTTCCCCCAGTGTACCCTTTTGGATATGGCTTGGATGCATGAAGCATCACAAGAAAGGGCACTGTCTTGTCGCCCATCATTTTTAACCTTAAGCTCCATGAAGTTAAGAATGCATATGTTGTATAGTGACCATATCTTGCTGTTCATGTTGAGGGAAGCGGCAACAGGGTCTAAGACCAATGGAGGAGAACCCACTGCAGCATCAGGATTGGACCACTCTTTCTGTGGGTTGAATGGTAGGAAGGACACCTCTTCAGGAAGATTAAAGCTGTTGAAAGCTGCTTTGAGATGCTCCATTTTACTGACCACCGTCTTTAGCATTCCACCCTCCTTCTCGTGATCGAGGGAGACTTGCATATTGTATAAGGAATGATGGTAAGAGTAGATTGTACGCTCTAATAGTGTAAAGACGATGCGATCCTCTAACGTGGAAGCAGTGAGGTTCATGTCGTTTATGTTGAGGCACGAACGAACCATCATGGAGGACCTCAAGGAGGGAAGAAAAATGGTGAGAAGAGATGGAGGTTTAAAGAAGCAAAAAGAAAAATGAAGTGTAGAGGGAGAGAGTGAATGAGAGAACATATTATTACCTGGGCAAAGCTCGAGAAGGCCGAGAAGAGGTCAAGGGCACCGGAATGTTGATGGAACGTTGGAAGGAAAGGGACTGCATTTTGAGTTTGAGGTTTAATCTTTGAATCTTGCAAGTCGATGTGACTTGGGAGAGGGAGAGGGAGTGCTTAAATAGAAAAGCCTAGGGGCTAAAATTGTAAGATACAATATTACTCTCATTTTTTTAAAGGGACCGTTTGATGAGACTTTTTAAATAAAACTTAACCAGACATTTTTTTTTTTTGCTCGAATACCCAGACATTCTCTTCAGGCAATTATGGACTTTATTTCTATGCCCAAACAAAGCTTTTGTACCTTATCAACATACTTTATCACCATATGCTATTAACCAGACAGGTATGACTACGTACACACAAATATTGTAAGCGTCTCATTTGACGTACAATAGTAAAATGACAGCCCAAAATATTAAAATAAAAAAGTAAAAAATATTAGTTTTGAAGAGACCCAGACACATATGACTCACTTGAGAAGATCTGAATTGCATATAATAGCAGGGGGCTTTTTGGGGATTGTCGAAATGTGGGTCGCTGGAACGTACAATGTGAGGGATATATAATATTGGTATATTAAGTTAATTATTTATTCCCCACGTTACGCACCCATTTTATAATTATTTAGTTGTAAATATTTTATCCTAATATTATATAATAATTATATTCATTCTAACGTCCTGTGATTCTTCTTCCCTGCTTGAGTCAATGAACCACTTTTGGTGCCCATCCTTAAAGGATAGACACTAATAACCTATCCAATCTGGATCCAGATTTAATATTTTTTCTTTTTATTTTTTTATAAAAATTATTTTAATGGATAGAGAATCTAAAATAAAAATAATCTCTTGACTACTATTTTTTTCAAAAATAATTTTTTCATTTTAAAACACATATTTTAAAAAATATCAAATTTGGACCGTCTAGATCCAATCTGAATGGAAAAGTGGTTCCCTTGAGTCAACGGATCTCCTCTCTTTATCATTCTTCCTTCTCATCTAACCGACATCTTTGTTGTAAATCACACTAGTATATGTAAAATATAGTTAAGTAGCAAATTTGTCAGGGAAGCTTTCACTAAGGAGCAATGTTACTTGTAAGCTTTTTTTGTTTCAATGTTGTTCCAGAAGTTTTAAAATGTAATAATATTGCCTATTTTTCTGTTAAAAAGGTAACGGCCAATGTCAATTTCTTGATGGTCAACATTAGTTTTTAACAGAATATGACAACATTGCTACGTTTTAAAACTTCCAGGACAACATTGAAACAAAAAAAAAACTTTTAGAACAACATTACTCATCATCCTATACTTCTGGGACGGATGTGCTACTTAACCCTATAAAAAAAATACAATAAGACTTTTTACTCTAGTTGTTGCAAAGATTATTAGATAGAAACTAGCAACGATGGACGGGTGATAGGCCGACTATTTATTAAAGTGTTGTTATGTAAAAAATCACTTAAGTTTTTAGGGGAATAATCAAAATATTAAATTAAATATTTTGTATGTACCATCCTCATTATTAATTTATAAAATATTGTGCAACTACTTTCCACATTATCTATATATCTTTTACAATTGTCTCGCGTTATTTTTTTTATTTTAGTGTTTCTAGTCTGCCATTTTGCTTATGTGTCAGCCAAGAAGACCCTTATTGCTCTACTTTTAAACTATATAAAACTATAGCATTAAACATCTCCTTGTCTGACACATCAGTAAAATGACAAGCTCAAAATTCTTAAAAAAAAATTTAAAAGAAAAAGAGGCGGTTATAAAATATGGATAATTAAGGAGGTAATTACACAATATTTTGTGAATTAATAATGAGAGAGGTGAATACAAAATATTTAGGAAATATTTAATTTAATATTTTGATTATTAAATATCAATTTTTTTTTAAACACCACTCACTAACTCTACTTGAGGTGTGGGTGTGGGGGTACCTATTATTCGTTGGCTTAGCTAAAGTTAAATATTATGACAGGCTTTCTAGAATAGTTTTGGGTTCTTGGCTACATCAAAACATTATTTAATAAAATAATATCAAGTATTTTGTATCCACAAATTCCTCAGATTCAAACTTGAAATGTTTTTAGACTTTCGGCGAAAAATTGAATATGAAAAAACTTTCAGAACAACATTACTTATGGGCATATACTTCCGGGACGAATTTGTTGCTTAACTCATTTATACATGAGTCACCATACATCACGTATCTTATTATCATATATTTGATTAATTAACTAATATGTATTAAGATATCTAGTGACTCCTTCTTACAACTTCTTTCACGCATATCAAACAAGATTCTCCAAACAGAAATATGTCTTTGTTTGTTGGAGTCAAAATGTTGATAATAACCTCAAATTTTAAACATTATTATTCGCTAGCTTAACTAAAGTTGAATAGTATGATTGACTTTTAAAATAATTTGGGTTTCTTACCTTCATCAAAACATCATTTAATATAATAATATCATGTGTTTTCTATCCATAAATTCCTCATATTTTAGACTCTCTTTATTTGGCTAAGTCTTCCTATCTTAAGGGTTTCGTTCATGAATATAAATGAATAATTCTTCATATGTCTGTTTATGAATAAATATATGAAAAGCATGAATCTAACAAATTGTTAAGATGAAAGACCTTTATATTAAGAAATATATAATTAATGGAAAATCCTTAGATAATGTTCTTTATATCTATTTCATCAAGTTCTCTAATCATATTGTATTATTTTTTTGTTATTATCATTTAACTATAAATTCATATGAAAAAATAGGATACATATTTATGTGCAATTAGAGAATTTAATATGATAAATATAAGAAACTTAATGTAACTATGGTTCTCAATAAATTTACAAAAAGAAACAGTAAAATTCGTCATTCACAGCTCGTCTCTAAAATGAACTAGCCTCGCCAGTATTTTTTCCTCGCCAGTTAAAAACTTATGAAACGTCAAAAATATTAGTTTTGAAAAGGCACGCGAAGACGTGAGTTGAAACTCACTTGAGAAGATTTGGATTTCATATAATAGCGAGGGGCTTTTTGGGGATTGCCGAAATGTGGGTCGCTGGTCACTGGATCGTGGACGTGAGGGATTTAGAATATTAGAAAAATTACATTTGGGTTCTAAAGACCAGAATTAATTATAAAAAAATCCCATATCAGAATCTCATTACAAAAAAATCTAAAAAAGTTTCTGAGACTTTTTTTGTAATTAATTGCCTAAGATGAGAGAATCATTTAACAACTGTAAATGTTATATTAACAACTAGATGCTATATTAACAACAAAAATTCTCAATTGTTAATATAGTATTTTAAGTTGTTAGTACAGTTTTTTAAATTATGATATTTTTTTGTTGTTAATATAGTATTTCCAGTTGTTAAAGACTTTTGTCATCTTGGCAATTAATTATAATATGATTCTGGTGTGGGACTTTTTTGTAATTAATTCTGGTTTTTGGGACCTAAATGTAATTTGCCCTAGAATATTGGTATATTGTGATAATTATTTATTCCCCACGTTACGAGCCCATTTTATAATTATTTATTTGTAAATATTTTATCCCAATATTATATAATAATTATAATTATTCATCCCAATGTCCTGTGATTCTTCTTCCCTGCTTGAGTCAAAGGATCTCCCTTCTTTATCATTCTTCCTCGTCATCTAACCAACATCTTTCTTGTAAATCACACAAGTATATAAAATATACAATGGAGAATGTTATTCAAATACTATATGAAATTTCAAAACCTAGAAAACTCTACTAAAAAAAGAAAAGGATTGAGAGGAATCCGAGTTTTGAATATGTGGACAAAAGACAAAATTATCCTCTCCTTCATTCCTTCTTCCTCCACTCCATTCTCTCTTCTTCACTATCTTTGTGCGACTAGTTTTGTAATCCTCACTCCCTAGAAGCCATCAAGGCTTGAAGAAAAAGACTCCAAAAACCAGTTAACTTCTTCTCCTCCTCCAAAAACTTGGTTGCCATCGAGTTCATAGGCTACATTATCTTCTTCTTCTTCTCCATTCAACTTCATTTTTTCTCTTTACTTTCACCATTGCAACGCTAAGAAACCAGTTTTCGGCGGAGTTTTATAGTTTCTAGCGAGTTCCAGCAATTTTATGAATTTTCAAGTAAGCTTTTCCAGTTTCCTGCAAAGAGTAATGAGATTGACAAAATCCATAAGTAATGACAATATGTATAAAAAGATTGACAATGAGTTTTGGGTTGTGACCAATTAAGTAATGGGATTGACTAAAATAGTAATGATTTTGACAAAACTCGTAATAATTTTGACAAAATTGGTAAGTAAAGATAATATGTATTAAAAGATTGACAAAAAGTTTTGCGTTATGATCAATTGAGTAATGGGTTTGATAAAAATTGTAATGGTTTTGAAAAATGCGTAATAGTGTTGACAAAGAGTTTTAGGTGTTGAAAAAATGGCTATAGAGAATGATTTTGTCAAAACCATTACAATTTTTATCAAAATCATTACTCAATTGCCACAACCCAAAATTCTTTGTCAATCCTTTTACACATATTGTCATTACTTACGGATTTTTCAATCTCATTACTCTTCGTGGGAAATTGGAAAAGCTTGCTAGAAAATTCATAAGATTACCTAGAAAAGTCATGAACTAACCAAAAATTGTAGAACTTCACTGGAAATTGGTTTCTTGACATTGTGATGGTGAAAGTGAAGAGAAAGAATGAAGTTGAATGGAGAATGAGAAGATAATGTAGCTTATGAACTCGATGGAAACCGAGTTTTTAGAGAAGAAGAAGAAGATACACTACAAAACAACATTAGATTAAGGACAGAATTACTGACGGAAAAAAATTCCGTTCGTAATTTCATTTTGCGATGGAATTACCCATAGAATTTCGTCGGTAATCTCTTTTGCAACAATTTTTTATACAACGGGTGTTTTTGTTAGAAATCCTAATTATCGACGGAATTCTATCAGTGATTCCGTTGCAAAATGAAATTACCAATGTAATTTCATTGGTAATTCGATTTTTTTTGGTAGTGATAACTAGTTTTTGGAGTTTTTTCATTCAACCTTTAATGGCTTCCAGCAAGTGAGGATTACTGAACTGGTGGCATAAAGATGGTGAAAAAGAGAGAATAGAGTGGAAAGAGAAAGAATGAAGGAGAGGGTAATTTTTTATTTTACCCAAATATTCAAAACACAGCTTCCTATCTACGTGCCGCTCTATCCTTTTTCTCTTTTTAGTAGACCTTTCTGGGTTTTAGAATTTCATATGGTATTTAAATGTCATTCTCCCAATATACAAAGAGACTTTTTACACTAGATGTTGCAAGGATTATTAGATAGAAACTAGCCTAGACCCCTACGATATTTATTAATGTGTTGTTATGTGAAAAATCACTTAGATCTCTAAAGTAATAATCAAAATATTAAATTAAATATTTACTAAATATTTTGTTCCTACCTCCCCATTATTAATTTGCCAAATATTGTGCAACTACTTTCCCCATTATCTATCTTTCATAACCATCTCACATTATTTGGGGGAGCGATCGCGGGGTAGAATATGATGGCCCCTCAAGGAACTCTGTATAGAATTATACACCATACGATTGCTCCTTACACTCCACAATCAAAAGGGATTACAGAGATGAAAAATTAGACATTGAAAGACATGATGAATGCAATGTTGATTACGTTCGGTTTACCACAAATTTTTTTGGGGAAGCCATTTTAACGGCTAACTTTCTAATTAATAGAGTACCTCAAAAAACGATACAAAACATAGCACACAAAATATGAAAAGGAAAGAAAAAATTCTTGAAATATTTGAAAGTGTTGGGTTGCTTGGCAAAAGTTGTGATTCCTAAATGCATAAGGTTGAGAATTAGACCTAAGACATTAGACTGTGTGTTTATTGGCTATGCACTTAATAGTAGTATATATCAATTTTTGGTTTATAAGTCTAATGTATCAGATATCCATGTTAATACATTTATTGAATCAAAGAATGCTATATTCTTTGAGAATGTATTTTTGTATAATAAGGGTAAGGATGATAACAATACTATGATATCACAGGATACTATGAATAATGACGATCTTGTAGAAGAGAAACTTAGACATAGTACAAGGAAAAAGACGCAACATCCTATGGGCTTGATTTCCTGACCTTTTTGTTGGAAAATGAGCCTCAAACATATGGAGAGGCTATAGGTTCTCCTGAAGCACCATTCTGGGAAGAGGCTATCAGTAGTGAAGTTGAATCTATTATGTCAGACCACACTTTGGAATTGGTTGACTTTCCTCCTGACAATAAGCCTTTAAGAACTAAGTGGATCTTCAAAAAGAAGATGAAAGCATATGTCACTATTGATAAGTATAAAGCTAGGTTGGTAGTAAAAAGCTATAGACAATGTGAAGGCTTAGACTACTTTGATACCTATTCACCTATTACAAAGATTACATCCATTCAGATGTTAATTGGGTTAGTAGCATTAAATAGGTTAGAGTTACATTAAATAGATATAAAGATAGCTTTCTTGAATGGTGATTTAGAGGAAGATATTTATTTATAACATCTTGGGGGAATTGTGGTTCAGGACAAGAACGGAAAGTTTGTCACTTAATAAAGTCCCTTTATAGATTTAAGCAAGTCTCAAAACACGTTCTTGATCTCCTGGATTACCACTGCATCCAGGTGACTCATCTGAGCCAAACTATTAATTAGTAAAACAACCTCCTCGGCGTCCGTTTCCAGAACTACTCTATGTTGGCCTGAATCCCAGCACATCTTGAGACAAAAAAGAACGGCGCATAATTCAGATGGAAGGCTATTCGCAGGCTCCTCGGCTTTGAACATGAATCCTTCCATGAGAGCATCGAAGTCATCACGAAGAACACCCCCACATGTCGTCATATGGTTTTGTGCACAGACCCTATCCACGTTTAGCTTGACCCACCCAATGCTCGATGGATCCCATGAAGCGGCGCTAGGTCTGACATGGTGCCCATTCAAATTAACCCCTTGCAACAAACTTCTTGCTTTCGATACAGTATCACTAATAGCGTTAGCTCTATGGATGATGGAATCATTGCTAGTAATGGTATTCTCAAACACTCGGGCATTCCAACGTTGCCAGATGAGCCAACAAACTGTAGAGAAGAAATTAAACCAACTCTCTTTCCCTCGTACATGGCTTGCATGGATATTCATTTTAATCCATGTTTCTGTTGGAAATTATGCCCTAGGAGCTACTCATTAAATAACTTCCATATGTGATTTATGAAGATAAATCAATGATTTGATTTATAAAGATAAATCAAATCAGCTGGCTTTTAAATTCTCATTAAATAAATTGATTGGATTGAATCAATTAAACAGATTTAATTTCCAATTCAATTTCAAAATTAATAAGATTGATTTTGAATATTTAATGCGGCTCATTAGGGTTATAAATATCCTTAGGTTGTAAGTAATTTGATTACACACACAAGAGAATTCAAGAACCACAAAAGAACCCTAGGAGAGAGACGTGAGACAAAAGCTTGAAGACGCTAGCACGCTGCCGTTCGTGTTGGAGTGTTGTTCAGTGTGGATACCAATAGAGGGAGTGGATTCATAGAGTCGGCTCCTAGTGATTAATAGATCAAGAAAGTGTTGGCCCACGAGTTCGCAAAGCACGCACACGGGATCGCATAGGTACGTTTCCTAATTACTAACCCGATTTAAATGCTATTGATAGATCTTCTTCTTAGGATTCGTAATTTATTGGATAAATTTAATTCCACTGCGTGTACGAATCCCAACAGTGACATCAGAGCCAGATCAATTGTGCGTTTAAATTGGGTTTATGGTCTTAATATGATTATATATGGGATATATATATATGTGTGTGTGTGTGTGTGTGTGTGTGTGTGTGTGTGTGTGTGTGTGTGTGTGTGTGTGTGTGTGTGTGTGTGTGTGTGTGTGTGTGTGTGTGTATGCAACGTGAATATTGAATATAACGTGGATATTGAATATATTGCAACTTGTGCATTGCAAGGTGAATAAATCATTGTTGACCTTTCTTTTGTCACATAGTGTATATATATTGCAACGTGATTATATAATTGCTGACTTGATAGGAATCAATTAGAATTGGTTATAATTGGGTTATAATTAATAATTTGTTATAATTATAACTGATTGTATATTGTAATGGATGGAAGTTTGGAATTGACATCACATTATAGTTATAATTATAATTATTAATTGATGGAGAAATCATGACATTTTCTTTCATATTGTATGAATTAATATCTGTTATGATTTACTTTCAAATTGTTTGGGTATGGTGAACAACATGATTTTAGTCTTTACAATGGTTATAATATTTAAATATGGCCTGCGAGTCATGCCTCTCTCTAAATATTCTTGATGTACATTCTCTTCTCATCTCACTCCCCTCGTATGTTTAAACGAGGTTTCTCCTGATGTAATTTTCTTTTCTTATCTAGAGAAGTCCTCCCATTGGCTTGAGGGGATTTTAGGTTAGGCGAGCCATGTTGTGTCACATTTTAATTATGCTTTTGATTAGATCATGGCATGTTCATTTTGCGTGTTATGTGTTGTTTATATGAGATACAACTATAATTTCTTTCATATGAATATAATTAATTAGATTAAACTCTCCAAATGAAATCTTAAGTCATAATGTCATCAATCAATGAATACTTGTCAAAGCCTAAATCGCTTATTTGTATGTACCACCAAAGTGGATGCACTTGAGTAATCTTGGTGAGACAAGAGTGAGTAATGATGATACTCAACATTCATTATTGTCTTGACTTAATTGAGATTATCAAAACGGTTTTGGATCTCAAGGCATTAGATGGGATTAAACATGTCAAGTCATATGATGATTGAATCCCATAAAGATCTAAGAGTTACATGTGATGTAATTGGTAAAAAGGTTACCTACCTTAATAACTTGATTTTAAGCGTCCTGCCAAAGCGGACTTAAATTTAAGCCAAATATGAATCTTAGCCCACTTATTATATTGAGGGTTGTTAATTCAGTGAGAGATTATTAATTAACTTTGCATATCTTTTAATTGTAGAATTATGTCGACTAGTAATACCGCTACATTATCACCGCTATCAGTCCTTGAGAAGGACAAACTAAATAAAACCAATTTCCTTGACTAGTTTAGAAAATTGAGAATTGTTCTCAAGCAAGAAAGAAATGATATGAAAAAGAAAGGTAAGGGAAAAGGAAAGGGTAATAGCTCAATTGGTAAGACCAAAGAGTCAAACATGCCCAAAATTAAGCCCGCAGCCAAGAAGGCAAAGCCTTCGAAGGATGGGGTTTACTTCTTCTGCAATGAACCTGATCATTGGAAGAGGCACTGCAAACTCTACTTTGAAGATTTGAAAAAGAACAAGAAGGATGGCAAGGCTATCTCTTCAAGTATTTATGTTATAGATATTCATTTTTCTACTTCCTCTATATGGGTATTAGATATTGCATGTGGTTCTTACATTTGCACAAATGTGCAAGGTCTTAAGGACAATAGAAAATTGAAGAAGGGCGAAGTGGACCTACGAGTTGGAAACTGAGCAAGAGTTGTTGCTTTAGCCGTAGGCACTTATGAATTAGTTTTGCCCAGTGAGCTTTTGTTAATTTTGAACAATTGCTTTTATGTTCCTGTTTTAAGTAACAACATTGTTTCTCTTTCTTATTTGGATAAGGAAGGTTTTACTTCCATTACTAGGAATGGTAAATGTTCTATTTATCATAATAATATTTTTTATGTTGATGGTGATTTGCATTTTGGTCATTATTTACTAAATTTGGAACATCCTAATAATGGACATATCTATAACGTGTCTACCAAAAGGATCAAGTCAAATGATTTGAATCCGACCTATCTATGGCATTGTCGTCTAGGCCATATAAATGAGAAACGCATTTCAAAACTCCATCAAGATGGATTTCTTAACTCATTTGATACATGTGAGTCTTATTTATTAGGAAAGATGACAAAGGCACCTTTTACTGGGCATAGTGAGAGGGCCACTGATTTATTGGGACTTATACATACTGATGTATGTGAACCAATAAATACATCTGCCAGAGGAGGTTATATGTACTTATTACATTCATCGATGATTTTAGTAGGTATAAGTATATCTATCTAATGAAACATAAGTATAAATCTTTTGAAATGTTCAAAATATTCCAAAATGAAGTGCACAACCAACTTGGCAAAACAATTAAAACACTTCGATGTGATTGGGATGGTGAATATTTAATCCAAGAGTTTACTGATCATCTTAGGAATTGCGGGATCATCTCACAACTAAATCCTCCAGGAACGACACAATAGAATGGTGTTTTTGAGCGTAGGAATCTAACTCTATTAAATATGGTTTGATTTATGATGAGTCAAATAGATCTTCCGCCGTCCTTTTGGGGTCATGCCCTAGAAACAGCTGCATTCACACTAAATCGCGTTCCATCAAAGGCAGTTGAAAAGACACCATATGAGATATGGACTGGGAAGAAACCCAGTTTGTCATTTCTTAAAGTTTGGGAATGTGAGGTTTACGTTAAACAACAAGCCTCTGATAAATTATCATCCAGATCCTCAAAATGCCTTTTTATGGGGTATCCTAAGGAAACTAAAGGATACTATGTCTACAATCCAACCGATCACAAAGTGTTTGTTATCCGGAATGGTGTCTTTCTAGAGAAAGAATTTATCTCTAAAAGAACCAGTGGGAGTAAGGTAACCCTTGAAGAAGTTCGAGCGTCACAAAACAACGTAGAACCACAAATGGAAAACAGAGAAGACTCACAATAAGTTGATGAGCCTGCTCTAATAACACAAGGCCCACGAAGGTCCGATAGGACATGGCAAAAGCCTCAGAGATCTGTACTTCTAACTACTGGAAGTCGTGATATCTTGCTCATTGAGCAGAATGAGTCAACTACCTATCGAGAAGCCATAGTGAGACCAAACTCCGAAAGATGGCTAGATGCCATGAAATCTGAAATGCAATCCATGTACGACAATAAGGTATGGACCTTAGTTGATCCACCTAAAGGTGTAAGAACCATTGGGTGTAAATGGGTTTTCAAGGAGAAAACTGATATAGATGGCAAAATAAGTGTATTCAAGGCACGACTGGTTGCAAAAGGATTCACTTAAACTCATGGTGTGGACTATGATGAAACCTTTTCCCCGGTTGCAATGGTCAAATCAATCAGAATCCTTCTTTCCATAGCAGCATATTATGACTATGAAATATGGCAGATGAACGTCAAAATAGCCTTCCTTAATGGAAAGCTACTTGAGGATGTGTACATGACACAACTTGAAGGCTTTGTGCGTCCAAAGGAATCTGGTAAAGTTTGCAAGCTTCAAAGATCCATTTATGGATTGAAGCAAGCATCTCAA
The DNA here is from genome assembly GCA_037074495.1 of Acacia confusa. Classification (NCBI taxonomy): domain Eukaryota; kingdom Viridiplantae; phylum Streptophyta; class Magnoliopsida; order Fabales; family Fabaceae; genus Acacia; species Acacia confusa. The sequence continues at coordinate 3,319,443 of CM073504.1, read as the reverse complement.
AGCTAGAATCATCGTTTTAATTAAGTAGTCAAAGAGTTTGGATTCATTCAAAACATTGATGAACCTTGTGTTTACAAGAAGGTTAGTGGGAGCACAGTTGTATTTCTGGTGCTTTATGTGGATGACATCCTACTCATTGGGAATGACAGCCCTACCTTGCAGAGTGTCAAGTCTTGGTTAGGAAAGTCTTTTTGAAATGAAAGATTTAGGCGAAGCCACTTATATCCTAGGGATCAGGATCTATAGAGATAAATCCAAGAGGCTAATAGGTCTAAGTCAGAGCACATACATAGACAAGATACTGCATAGATTCAGTATGCAGGATTCAAAAAGGGGTTACATGCCCATGTCTCATGGCATCAATCTTAGCAAGGATCTGTGTCCTAACACACAAGATCAAAGAAACCGCATGAGTAAGATTCTATATGCCTCCACCATTGGATCTATCATGTATGTCATGTTATGTATTCGACTAGATGTCTTATTTGCCTTAAGTATGACCAGCAGATATAAACAAGATCCCGGTGAAGGTCACTGGACTGCCGTCAAGAATATTCTGAAGTACTTAAGAAGGACTAAGGACTTATTCTCGGTATATGGTGGCTTGGAGGAAGAGCTCTATGTGACTAGTTACACAGATGTGAGTTTTCAAACTGACCAAAATGATCTAAGATTACAATCAGGATATGTATTCCTGTAGAATGGTGGTGCGGTAAGCTGGAAGAGCTCAAAACAGAGCATTGTAGCTGATTCTGCAATAGAAGCTGAGTATATAGCAGCATCAGATGCAACTAAAGAAGTCGTTTGGATCAGAAAGTTCGTTATTGAACTAGGGGTGGTTCCTACCATCTCAAATTCAATAGACTTGTTATGTGACAACAACGGGGCTATTGCACAAGCCAAGGAGCCTAGGTCACATCAAATGACCAAGCATATACTCAAGTGTTTTCATCTTATCAGAGAAATCAATGATAGAGGTGACATAAAGATATGCAAAGTATCAGGAGAAGACAATGTTGTTGATCCTCTTACTAAGCCGCTTGCACATATAATACATGAATGTCATGTGAGGACAATAGGAATTAGAGAAATTAATGATTGTACCTAGTGCAAGTGGGAGTATTTTGTTGAAAAGGCTAATTATTGTACTTTAAACATTATTGTTATTTAAAGTATTCTCTTTTAGTTATCATTTCATTTGCATGTTTATATTGATAACTGTATCTTTGGATATATCTTATAGATTATCCTAAATGTCCCTGGTCGATCATCTACGTGGGAGCAAAGATGAGATAAGACTAGTATGACTTTGATGAGGTATAGAGATATGAATCAAAGTCATAGGCACTTGTAAGAGTACAAGATGCTGGACCGGCCCACTATGAGAAAGCTACATGGATTAAGTCATAAGTTTTTCTCCTGTATAACCACGTCACACTGCCCTTTGACCTGAGATCATCATGGATTTCTACATGAGAGTCGCTGATCTTTGACCTAGTCAAAAATCACCTTTAACCGGGTAATGATAAAGGCTTGGATTGAGATCAATGGTTTTCTTGCAGAGGAATGTGAGTGGTTAAGATGGAATTTGTCCCTCACATTTGTAGAGAGATAATACTGGGCCCCTCGATGAGTGAGTCTAAGAAATGTGTGGCTATACTATGATGGAAAAGAGTTGTTCCATCTCAATTATTAGACTACTCAAGAATCGAGAAAGTAATGGTCAAAAAAAGGAAGTTGACATTATCCATGCCTCATCCTTGACCAAATTATCGCGTGACAAAAGGGACGTGACATGGTTGTATGACATGGTATAGTATTAGCCCGCTGCCAATCTCATGTGAGCCTACAGGGTCGCACACAAGAATATCATAACACAAGCTATAATGTCCAAATTCATTAAATCTAAGATATGTCTAAGATTTAATGAATACAACATTTTATCTAGGGAGGATATATATATATATATAATGATTGCACCTAGTGCAAGTGGGAGTCTGTTGGAAATTATGCCCTAAGAGCTAATCATTAAATAACTTTCATATTTGATTTATGAAGATAAATCAATGATTTGATTTATAAAGATAAATCAAATCAGCTAATTTTTAAATTCTTATTAAATAAATTGATTGGATTGAATCAATTAGACAAATTTAATTTCTAATTCAGTTTCAAAATTAATAAGATTGATTTTGAATATTTAATGTGACCTATTAGGGTTATAAATACCCTTAGGTTGTAAGTAATTTGATTACACACACAAAAAAATTTAAGAGCCACAAAAGAACCCTAGAAGAGAGACGTGAGACAAAAGCTTGAAGGCGCTAGCACGCTGTCGTTCGTGTTAGAGTGCTGTTCGTGTGGATATCGGTAGAGGGAGTGGATTCATAGTGTCGGCTCCTAATAATTGATAGATCAAGAAGGTGTTAGCCCACGAGTTCACAAAGCACACACACAAGATCACATAGGTACATTTCCTAATTATTAACCCGATTTAAACGCTGTTGATAGATCCTCTTCTTGGGATTCGTAATTTATTGGATAAATTTAATTCCGCTGCGTGTACGAGTCCCAATAATTTGAACATCTAACTGGAAGAATCTACGCTTTACCAGTGGGTTCACTGCCTCCAACCAAAGCTTCTTTGTTTCCTTGCAATCCCGCAACACGCGAACCAAACTCTCAGACGCTTCCCCACACCGGGAGCAGCTCCCTTCACCCCCCATTCCTTTCACGAAAGTATTTTCAATAATAAGCTAATAATGTACTTTTTTTAGATATATGTAATGGTATATGTAATAATATACTTGGGAAAGTGTATGTCAGGGCCCAAGGTAGCAAAATAATTTCAAAAAAGGCCTAATAAACATTCACATGCCAAAAAATGCCCTAAGGTAGAGCCTTTTTTGGCATTATTTCAAAAAAAAGTGTACGGATATAGTTGTTAATTGCTACTGATGTAGTTGTTAATGGCTACTGATATAGTTGTTATTATGTAGTTGTTAATTAGACTGATTTAGTTGTTAACCGCTACTGATATAGTTGCTAACGCTTCTTGAAATAATACCAGAAAATACCCTTTCTGACATGTGAATGTTTATTGGGCTTTTTTTGAAATTATTTTGCTACCTTGGGCCCTGACATACATTTTCCCAATATACTTTCCTTGAATCGAAAATTTGAAAGATATATGTAATAATATGACCTTTCTTTTTGAAGTTACCAATTAAAAATAAACCAAACAACGAATAATTTGGAGAAAGGACACTCCTGGCTTTTAATGTCCCTCATTATGAAATTTACAGATAAATTATTAATCATAAGGAACAATGGAACCGAATCACATAACATTTACATTTCCCACTCATTCTTGAATAATCGTTCAAATATATGAAGAAAAGGCATACAAAAATTTTGAAGATTTGTCTCAAAGAACTAATGCTTGATGAATTCCTTACTTACCCTCTGACCTCCTTTTTCATTGACTTTCCACATTCACTAAATAATGTAAAATGTCCAACCTTTTGTGTTTTAACCTGCTTACAAAAAAATTTGAAAGTTTTGTTCAGAACTAAACCAAAAAGTGTCATACAAATTCTTAGATAAACTACGCAAAATCAATAGACTAAATTTTGTCATGTAAATATGTCAAAAGTGAGTTCACACATAACACATTAAAGAGAGAAAGAACCTAAATTTCTCCCAAAGGACAATAGTTACTATTGGTAAAGTTCTCAATAAAAATAGAACATGTAAATTTTTTTAAATCATACTATTATGAGGTGCTAAACTGTAATACATACATACATACATACATATATATATATAAGCATGTGTCGTATTTTTTTTAAAAAAATGTATCATAATTTCCTAAACTTTCTTTGTATCCAGGAAAAAAAAATCTTGGATTTTAAACATCCTATCACAAAAGAAAACGTTATAGGGATGGTAAAAACCGAAAGCTTAGCTCTCGAAAACAAGCCCTAAAAGAAGAACATCAAGAGGCTACCTTTTCCCTTCTTGGCTTGCAGTTATTCCAACATAGAAGTCCTATGCAACCTCCAGCTCTGCAGCCTGAGTCATATCCCCTACAGAAAATAAAGCAGTTAGCAGAATATATTCAAGAATCTCTCAATTCTAAGATGCAAGACACTAACATTCATAATATTTGTCAATTTTGTTTATGTTACTAAACCAATGTAGCCGGCTAGAGGTTGGAAGAGTTGCAAGAAGATTTTGCAATATCTCTGGCACATTCCTTTGTGAAGAAATCAATTCCATGAACCAAGTGTGTGTGAAGCCAGATGCAAGAAAATTATGTCAAACCACTGAACTAGGTTATGGTAGTTTATATGAGTTCCTTTCTTTCTACATGATATATATAACAGAAAAGGGCAATCAATTATGATTACCAAGCAGATGTAAACTAGCAAAAGTATCAATTCTTTAGGTAGTTTATGAGAGTTCCTTTCTTTCTATATGATATAATAGAAAAGGGCAGTTAATTGTGATTACCAAGCAGATGTAAACTAGCAAAAGTGTCAAATCTTTAGAAAAGACTCAGTTCCTAACGTTAATCAAGAAACAAATAAAATCAACTACTTCATCCATATTTACTTTTTAGGAAGCATATATAACACTGTAGAGTGGATTGAAAATAAATTCAAACATTACGCCACCATCCGAAAACAGATACATATAGCTAAGTAAACTCATAGTTTATCCTAGAAATACTCCTATTTACAAGCCTTCTCCTGTAATTTGTTGAGGATAATATTCATGTAACAGCAAAATTCTATTACTCTGTCCCACAATACGAAGCTCATAAAATAGTTTTCTTTGCTAACAGATTAGTAATTTTCCATGGACAAAACTATTAAATTCCATCATTCACGGCATAAATTTTTTATCTTGTGTAAGATGAACATATTGAAAAGTTGAAGAAATTAGGGACTTACGGATTATCTTTGTTGGACTGTGATGCTAAACTGCTACCATGCAATAAACTTGGGGATATGGGACATCGGGCTCCATTTCTACTAATCTGACCATTTTGTATAATTCTTCCATGTTTAACTTTCAAAACTTTGACTTCATGATGAAGGTCATCTTCCTGACGCTGAGAGGAAAACCTTGTCGAATCAATGGGTTCTAATGGGCCTTCACAGATAACATTTTCCTGAGGCAGGACCTGATTCTTCTCAGGTCTTGCTCCAATTCTATTGTTCTTTCATAGCCTCGTATCAAAAAATTTTCCTTGGATTTTCAACATCCTATCACAAAAAAATTTTCTTTCATAAGGAACAATGGAACCGAATCACATCACATTTACATTTCCCACTCATTCTTGAAGAATCGTTCAAATGAAGAAGGCATACAAAATTTTCGAAGATTTGTCTCAAAGAACTAATGCTTGATGAATCTCCTTACTTACCTTTTGACGTCCTTTTTCATTGACTTCCCACATTCACTAAACAATGTAGAATGTCCCACCTTCTGTGTTTTAACCTGCTTACAAAAGAACTTGAAAGGTTTGTTCAGAACCAAACCAAAAATTGTCGAATAATTTCTTAGATAAACTACCCAAAATCAATCAACTGAATTTGTCATGTACATGCATATAATGTAAGTATGTCAAAAGTGAGTTCACCCATTAAAGAGAGAAAGAACCTAAATTTCTCCCAAAGGACAATAGCTACTATTGGTAAAGTTCTCAATAAAAATAAAACATGTAAATTTTTTTCAAATAATACTATTCTGAGGTGCTAAACTGTAAAAAATATATATATATAAAATATATCCATGTGTCTGTATTTTTATTAAAAAAAGTACCATAATTACCTAAACTTCCTTTATACCCAGAAAAAATCAAAAAAAGAATTCCTTGGATTTTCAACTTACTATCACAAAAGAAAACGTTATAGGGATGGTGAAAACCAAAAGCTTAGCTCCAGAAAATAAGCCCTAAAAGAAGAACATCAAGAGGCTACCTTTTCCCTTCTTCGCTTGCAGTTATTCCAACATAGAAGTCCTATGCAACCTCCAGCTCCGGAGCCTGACTCATACCCCCTACAGAAAATAAATCAGTTAGCAGAATATATTCTAGAATCTCTCATTTCTAAGATGCAAGACATTAACATTCATAATATTTGTCAATTTTTTTTTTATGTCACTAAACCAATGTAGCCAACTAGAGGTTGGAAGAGTTGCAAGAAGATTTTGCAATATCTCTGGCACATTCCTTTATGAAGAAGTCATTCCATGAACCATGTGTGAACCCAGATGCAGGAACACTATGTCAAACCACTGAACTACGTTATGGTAGTTTATACGAGTTCCTTTCTCTCTATATGATATAATAGAAAAGGGCAGTTAATTATATTTATAAAAAGTTTAACTATATGACAAGTTATAAACCATAACGCGGTTTACTATCTCAAAAATATAATGAAATTCCTCATATTCGTTATACTTCCACAGTAAGTAATTGACCGGCACAGTTGTTTATTTTGCAAAACATTTCTTCAAATTATGGTAGAATTTGCAAATAACCGTTCAAATTTGACCCATTTGCACATACAGCCTCTGCATGTTTTATTATTATTTTTCTTTAAATTCTTTGAAATTTAGTAATCAGATGATTCGATGACACAATTGGTCTTTTGGTTGAAATTCAAATTCTAGAAGCCCAATCATGGGCTTGTTAGATCTAGAAGAGCATTTCATTGATGCCACTTGCTCTTCTGATTTCCAAGTTTCAGTTCTCATACCCTTGTAGCTCTTTTGTTAGCACAATGAGGATCTGGATTACTTTTGACCAATTCATATCAGCTTCGGCATCAAAGTAATTTTACAATCTCCTCAAATATATATGACAAAATAGTTGAGATTTCATTATATATATTTTTATATATCAGATAGATCATGTAGAGAAATTACTTTATAATTATTTATTAGTATCTGCTTATTCTAAAGTTGGTTATACTATTCAACTTTAGCTAAGTCAAACGAATAATAGTGTTTAAAATTGTATGTTATGATGAGCATTTTAACTCCAACACAAAAAGTTTTACACTCATTTTCTTGTCTTAGGGTTTGCTTGATCTTTCAAACTTTCCCCAAAAAATAAGCAAGATGAATAAATACCAATAATCAGTTGTTTAACTAACATAGATCCTAAATTTAATGAAATTGATTGATTGCAGAATTGGGTCCCATATTCTTCATAATCTCTTGCAGTACCATTTGGTGTTTGTTTATGATCACTATCGTTCTTGTGATTTTTCTCCAGGTTGCTCCAGGACGTTGGGTTGAATGATGTCAACATGACTCGATGAACATGATGAGAATTCATTGTTGCTTGAAATTATTGAAGTAACCAATAAATTAATTATGACTCTATACAGAGCAATTTTAAGTATTTTATGTACATATTAAGAAATGAAAGTAAGAATTGGCATAGCATCACCAACCATCACATATCTGTCTTTTTGTGTTGGAGTCAAAATGTTCATCATAACTTCTAGTTTTAAACATTATTATTCGTTGGCTTAGCTAAAGTTGAACAATATGACTTGCTTTCAAAATAGTTTGGGTTTCTTACCTGCATCAAAACCTTATTTAATATAACAATATAAAGTGTTTTGTGCCCACAAATACATCATATTTTAAACTCTTTTTCTATCGCTAAGTTTGACCATCTACATGAAGGAAGTTTTCACCAAATACACCCTTTCTTTGCTATTAAACTATAATTAAGGATATACATTTCCCATTCATTTATATATGAGCCACCAACCATCACTTATCTATCCTTTTGTGTTAGAGTCAAAATGTTCATCATATCATCCAATTTTGAACACTATTATTCGATGGCTTAGCTAAAATTGAATAGTATGACTAGCTTTTAAAATGGTTTGGGTTTCTTGCCTGCATCAACACATTATTTAATGGGCTTTGGTTTTCTCATGTTAAATGAGGGAAAAAAAAATTCTTACACACACATGAAATGGTGGGACCCACATATACATATATGAATTAATATATGTATATGTGAATCCCATCATTTCATGTATGTGTAACATGAGAAAATGGTTTTCCTAGAACATGAAAAAATGTTTTCCATTATTTAATATAATAATATCAATTGTTTTGTGTTTGCAAATTTCTAAGATTTTAAACTTTCTTTCTATCACTAAGTTTTACAGTCTAAGGGGTTTGGTTCATGACAAAAATATACACAAAGGAAATTTTCACGAATGACAACTTGTCTTTGCTATTAATCTATAATTAATGATGTACATTTTCCACTCATTTATTTATGAGCCGTCAACCATCACATATTTGTCTTTTTGCGTTGGAGGGAAAATGTGCATCATAACCTCCAATTTTAAACTCTATAATTCATTAGCTTTGCTAAAGTTGAATACTATGACTAGCTTTCAAAATAAAGTGTCTTTCCCGTATCAATATTTAATTTAAGGGTTTAATGTTTCTGCCTTTAAGGCTGAAACATGTTATCTGTCTCACTCACATAAAAGTGAGTAGGTCCCATTATTATTTTCTTTCTCTTCTCTTAATGGTGGGATCCACTTACTTTTATATGAGTAAGGCAGATAAAATGTTTCTGTTTTAAAGGCAGAAACATTAAACCCTTAATTTAATAATATAAAATGTTTTGTGTCCACAAATACCTCATATTTTAATTTCTCTTTTGATAAATCCCAATTTTATATATTTTATCCCACCTTATTTCATTTATTTTGGGGATTATTTTAGGCTAATTTGGAATTATTAGATAATATTTAGATTGTTAGCCTATTTTAGGAAATAATATAAATATGAATTAATTATAAAATATTGAGCTTAAATTATTAAATTATTAATATTCTGATTAAATAATATCTCTTGATATATGATAGATAGTGATTTTATAAGATCCTACAGTGCAGGATTTTTCAGGATAGCTAAAAGAAATCCAATGGTGAAATTTTAGGGGACTACTTGAATTTTATTGGGCTCAAGTTGGTACCCAAAAGCCCTCCTCTCCTCCCTTCTAATTAACCTAGTTCTGCCTATTAAAGAAAAAGATCATCAAGCCGCCGGACACAACAGCACTCGGCAAGAATTGAGCTGAAGGCCGCGAGAATTAAAGACGCAGCCGCAAGACGCAGAGACGCGAGGCGTAGAGGAGATTTGGCATCATTCCAATATTGTCAATTATCCATTTCAGTTGTCTCTCACGCATCCATTATTTCCATCCACGCACAGCAACTCCAATATCCATTAATTGGATTCAATTCACGGGTCCCACAGCATTGGACCTCACTCAACTATTACTTCAATAACTCTTTTCATGGCTGTGACGTTTTTGGAGTTTGGAGGGTGGAAAACTTCCATGGAAGCTTAAATCATTTTGGGAGGCAACTTGGAAGGAGTATGGAGGAGGTTAAAGTCTAGGGCTTACACTTGAAGACCACAAGGAAGTGTCTTTCTTTTTATCTTTTTAATTCAAGACTTGAAATAATTTAGTTTTAAATAATTCCGAGTTGTGTTAATTGAGAACAATCTAGTTTTAGATTGTAAACTTATTTCTTTTAGATGAGACTGGTAATTTGAAGTTTTATGCTTATTGTTGGACTCTTGTTTGCAACCTTTAGATTGTCAATTAAATTAGTAATTGAGTTTTCGTTATTAATTTAATTGTTAATTTGGTTTATCATCTTAATTGTTTAATTGGGTTGATAAATTATCTGGTTGTTCAATTAGATAATTGTAAACAAGATTTTCAAGATTATTTTATGATTGGTTTTAAATGGGTTTAATTAGCCACCGCTTATTTCATTATGAGTTTTCTAGTGAAATATATGTTATTGAACTAGAGGGTTTCCCGTGTTCAATTGGGTAATTAAATTTATTAATCTCCCTTTGGTCTAATTAATTAATTTGGGCTAAGAAAGTTTACTCCTTGCAATTCCTAAGTTGTCCCCTTCGTCATCATAACTGAACTAGACCTTTATTATTTTATTTGCATTTAATCAATCTTTTTATTAGATTTTAATTATTTTCTCATAAGAAAACCCCCCAAAAATTGCATTCAACTCATATAGATTAGTCTCATTCTTATATAGGTTTAAGAGTCAATTGCATTATTACATTCAGTTAGTTAATTGCATATAGGTAGTAGTATTTTGCATTCTAGTTTAGGTCCGTTTACATTCTACTGCATCTTTTATCACTTGAAAATTAGTCCTAAAGAAAACCCACAGCTTGCTCCTTGGGAGAATGACCTAGGTTGACCCTAAACTGCATAATTAATTAGGACCTAGTTTAATTGATCACTTTAACGACAAAAGTATCATTGATCATCTTTCTATCACCAATTTTTACTATCTGAGAGGTTTGGTACTTGACAAAAATCTACACAAAGGAAATTTTCACCAAAGACATCCTTTTTTTTTGCTATGAAGCTATAATTAAGTACATACATTTCCCATTCATTTATATATGGGCCACCAACCATCTCATATCTATCTTTTTGTGTTGGAGTCAAAAAGTTTGTCATAACGTCCAATTTTAAATACTATTATTCGTTAGTGTAGCTAAAGTTTAATATCAAGTGTTTTTATGTCCACAAATTTTAAACTCTCTTTCTATCGTGTAGTTTTACTATATGAGGGGTTTGGTTCAAGAAAAAAAAAATCTACAAAAAGGAAATTTTCGCCAAAGACACCCTTTCTTTTCTATTAAGCTATAATGAAGGATATTCATTTCCCATTCCTTTATATATGAGCCAGCAACCATCATATGTCTGTCTCTTTGTGTTTGAGTTAAAATGTTTATCATAACCTCCAATTAGGAAATGTTAGTTATATTTATGAGTTCCTTCTTTCAATTAATTATATGACAAGTTAACTATATAAAAGTAGAGAAATAAGTGTCTCCTTGCCTAACATATCAGCAAAATTACAAGCTTAAAACGATAAAATAAAAATGAGGTAATTATGAAAGATGGATAATGGAAAATATAGTTACAAATAATTTAACAATTATTAATGGGGGAAGTAGGTACAAAATATTTAGTAAATATTAAATATTGTTTTTTATTATTAAATATTATTTTTTTTCAACACGGCTCGCTCACTCTGTTTGGGGGTGAGTCCACATTATATGTTTTTATTTACCTTCTTATTACATCCTTTGAAATGGAGTGAGAAATTGCAAACATTAGTTTGGCAAAAAAAAAAAAAAAAACATCAATTTCTCACTCGAGTTCACATTTCCTCATTTTCCTTACATCCTTTTCTCATCCTTTTCCTTGAAAAAGAGGGAGAAATTGCAGCTTTTTTTTTTTTTTTGGCAACTCATGTTTGCAATTTCTCCCTCCTTTTCAAAGAAAAAGATGAGAAAATAAAATAAGGAAAAGGAGGAAATGTGAACTCCTTATTATTCATTGGCTTAGCAAAAGTTGAATAGCATGACTAATTTCTTCAATAGTTTGGGTTTTTTACTTGCATCAAAAAATTATTTAATATCATGTGTTTGAGTCCACAAATTTTTTAGATTTTAAACTCTCTTTCTATCACATAGTTTTACTATCTCAAGGGTTTGGTATATGACAAAAATCTACACAATGGAAATTTTCACCAATGACACCCTTTCTTTACTATTAAGCTATAATTAAGGATTTACCTTTCTCATTCATTTATATATCAACCACCAACCGTCAGGTATCCTATTATCATATATTTGATTGACCAACTAATATGAACCAAGATTATCTAGTGACTCCTAACAACTTCTTTCGCCCATGTCAAACAAAAATCCCCAAAACGGAATCTGCCTTTTTGTATTGGAGTCAAAATGTCTATCATAACCTCCAAATTTAAAAAATATTATTTGTGGGCTTATCTAAAGTTGAATAGTATAACTGACTTTCAGAATGGTTTGGGTTTCTTACCTGCATCAAGACATTAGGGAGGGGGTTCGATCCCTACGTTAGTCAAGGCGCTGGGGGAGGCATCCTAGGAGTCTAAAAAGCAGTGGTAACGCTGGTAGAGGTGGAGGCATGTGTACTCTCTAGCCAGTATCCCCTGTGGACTGGGCTCCAAGCGCCTTGCCCTTGGACTGTAGGTGAGCCCGACCATTTTCCTAAAATTTTTCTATAAAAAAAAAAGACATTATTTAATATAATAATATCAAGATTTTTTTTGTCAACAAATTTCTTCGATTTTAACATCTATTTCTATCATCAAGTTTTGCTATCTCAAGGGTTTGGTTGATAACAAAAATATACACAAAGCAAATCTTCACCAAAGACACTATTTCTTTGCTATTAAGCTATAATTAATGATGTACATTTCCCATTTATTTATATATGAGCCAACCACCATCACATAGCTATCTTTTTTGCGGTTGAGTGAAAATGTTCATCATAACCTCCAATTTTAAACACTGTTATTCATTGACTTAGCTAAAGTTCTATAGTATGACTAGCTTTCAGAATGGTTTTGGTTTTTTGCCTGAATCCAAGCATTATTTAATATAATAATATAAAGTGTTTTATATCCACAAATACCTTATATTTTAAACTCTCTTTCTATCGCCAAGTTTTACTATCTAAGGGGTTTGGTTCATGACAAGAATATACACAAAGGAAATTTTCACCAAAGACACTCTTTTTTTGCTATCAAACTATAATTAAGGATATAACTTTTCCCTTCATTTATGTATGAACCACCAACCATTTTGTATCTATTTTTTTGTGTTGGAGTCAAAATGTTCAACATAACATCAAGTTTTAAACACTATTATTAGTTGGCTAAGTTAAAATTGAATAATATGACTAGCTTTCAGAATAGTTGCGGGTTTCTTTCCTGCATCAAAACATTATTTAATATAGTAATCTCAACTGTTTTGTGTCCACAAAGTCCCAAGATTTTAAACTCTCTTTCCATCGCCAATGTTTCCTATATGAGGGGTTTGGTTCAAGACATACCCTGTCTTCGCTATATATTAAGCTAACAACCATTATGTATATGTCTTTTTGCATTGGATTCAAAATGTTCATCATAACCTTCAATTTTGAACTTAGCTATAATTGAACAATATAACTCACTTTCAAAATGGTTTGAATTTCTTACTTACATCAAGGCATTATTTAATACTTCTTCTGATCCTAATTGTAAGACAACATTTAGGGGTTGGTTTTTGTCCTAATTATAGGACAAGTTTTTAGTTTTTGCTAATTTTTTCCTAAAATACCCTTATTTTATTATATCAAGTGTGTTTTGTTTTTGGTAAGTATATATGTATAGGGGTTGCAATACACACACATGCGCACACATGTGTATATCTATAAACATATGTGTGTGTGTGTGTGTGTCTATATATATGCGTCTGTGTGTGTGGGTGTGTTTGTATTTGTGTCTATATATGTGTCTGTATATGTATATGTATGTATATATGTATGTGTGTACACACACACATATGTATGTATGTATGTATGTATATCTGTGTTTGTGTATGTTAATATATATACCTCTATGTGTAAATACATGGTTGTGTGTGTGTAGACACACACACATATATATATATAGCAAGACCATTATTTTAATTCAAAAACATGTGGAAAGGAAAATTGGTCGAAGAGATATGTGACAAAGTTGTTGATTAACTTTTACTTATGTCATTTTAAATGTATATAAGGACATTTTAGGAAAATGAGTAAAATTAACTAATTTAATTTATCTCTTTAATTTTTCCAAAATCAGTTAAACATGTTTTATAATTAAGACCGGAGGGAGTATAATAATATGGAGTGTCTTGTATCCACAAATACATCATATTTTAAACTTTATTTCCAACACAAAGTTTTACTATTTGAGGGGTTTGAATCTACACAAAGGAAATTTTCACAAAAGAGACACTTTCTTTGCTATCATGCAATAATTAAGAATATACCTTTTCCATTCATTTATATATCAGCCACCAACCATCTCGTATCTATCTTTTTATGTTGGAGTGAAAATATTCATCATAACACTATTTGACTTAGCTAAAGTTCAATAGTATTATTGACTTTCAGAATGGTTTGAGCTTTTTACCTGCATCAAAGCATTATTTAATATAATAATATCAATTGTTTTGTGTCCACAAATTCTTCATATTTTAAACTCTCTTTCTATCACCAAGTTTTACTATTTGAGGGGTTTGAGTCAAGAAAAAAATCAACACAAAGGAAATTTTATTATAAGTGTATTATAACTTCTAAAAAGAAACACGTGATTTTCTAAAATCTGAGAAAGTCACGCAGTTATCATATTTGAATAATAAATTTAAAAGATATATCAGAATATAACCTTTGTTTTTTAAGTAACAGATTAAAAATAAACATAACAACGAATAATTTGGAGAAAGGACACTCCTGGCTTGTAATGTCTCCCTCATTTTGAATTTTTCAGATAAATTATGAATCATAAGGATCAATGGAACCGAATCACATCACATTTACATTTCCCACACATTCTTGAGAAGGCATACAAAATTTTCGAAGATTTGTCTCAAAGAACTAATGCTTGATGAATCTCCTTACTTACCTTTTGACGTCCTTTTTCATTGACTTCCCACATTCACTAAACAATGTAGAATGTCCCACCTTCTGTGTTTTAACCTGCTTACAAAAGAATTTGAAAGGTTTGCTCAGAACTAAACCAAAAAGGTGTCATATAAATTCTTAGATAAACTACCCAAAATCAATCAACTAGATTTGTCATGTACATGCATATAATGTAAACATGTCAAAAGTGAGTTCACCCATTAAAGAGAGAAAGAACCTAAATTTCTCCGAAAGGACAATAGCTACTACTGGTAAAGTTCTCAATAAAAATAGAACATGTTAATATTTTTCAAATAATACTATTATGAGGTTCTAAACTGTACGCGCGCGCGCCCGCACACACGTGTCTGTACTTTTATTAAAAGAAAGTATCATAATTACCTAAACTTCCTTTGTACCGAGAAAAAATTAAAAAAATAATAATAATAATTCCTTGGACTTTCAACTTACTATCACAAAAGAAAACGTTCTAGGGATGGTGAAAACCAAAAGCTTAGCTCCAGAAAATAAGCCCTAAAAGAAGAACACCAAGAGGCTACCTTTTCCCTTTTTCGCTTGCAGTTATTCCAACATAGAAGTCCTATGCAACCTCCAGCTCCGGAGCCTGACTCATATCCCCTACAGAAAATAAAGCAGTTAGCATAATATATTCACGAATCTCTCATTTCTAAGATGCAAGACATTAACATTCATAATATTTGTCAATTTTTTTTGTTACTAAACCAATCTAGCCAGCTAGGGGTTGGAAGAGTTGCATGAAGATTTTGCAATATCTCTGGCACATTCCTTTGTGAAGAAGTCATTCCATGAACCATGTGTGAACCCAGATACAAGAAAATTATGTCAAACCACTGAACTAGGTTATGGTAGTTTATATGAGTTCCTTTCTTTCTGTATCATATAATAGAAAAGGGCAGTTAATTGTGATTACCAAGCAGATGTAAACTAGCAAAAGTATCGATTCTTTATAGTAGTTTATAAGAGTTCCTTTCTTTCTACATAATATAATAGAAAAGGGCAATTAATTGTGATTACCAAGCAGATGTAAACTAGCAAAAGTATCAATTCTTTAGGAAGGACTCAGTTCCTAACGTTATTCAAAAAACAAATAAAATCAACTATTTCATCCATATTTACTTTGTACGAAGCATATATAACACTGTAGAATGGATTGAAAATAAATTCAAACATTACGCCACTATCCAAAAACAAATACAGATAGCAAAGTAAACTCATAGTTTATCCTATAAATACTCCCATTTTCAAGCATTTCCCTGTAATTTGTTGAGGACAGAATTCATGTAGCAGAAAATTCTATTTACTCTGTCCCACACTACGAAGCTCATAAAATAGTTTTCTTTGCTAAGAGATTAGTAATTTTCCATGGACTAAACTATTAAATTCCATCTTTCGCAGCATAAATCTTTTATCTTGTGTAAAAGATGAACATATTGAAAAGTTGAAGAAATTAGGGACTTACGGATTATCTTTGTTGGACTTTGATGCTAAACTGCTACCATGCAATAAACTTGGGGACATGGGACATCGGGCTCCATTTCTACTAATCTGACCATTTTGTATGATTCTTCCATGTTTAACTTTCAAAACTTTGACTTCATGATGAAGGTCATCTTCCTGACGCTGAGAGGAAAACCTCGTTGAATCAATGGGTTCTAATGGGTCTTCACAGATAAAATTTTCCTGATGCAGGACCTGATTAGGTCTTGCATGACTCAGTGAACCCGGAGAACGTTTTTCTATTGCCTGTAGCCACGCAGTTTCCAGCCTCTGCTCATGTATAATAGATTCAACTCTCTGTGTGGGAATTTCCTGTTTATTCTCTCTCACGCTGTTTCTTCCAACAGTAAAATCTGATGAATCAATGATAGAATGCAAGTTGTCATCAAGCAAAGGAGGAAAGCAAGAATGACTACCCTTTTCATTTACACGGTCCCTTTTTATTTGCCTCTCACTTCCCATTGTTGATCCTGCCTGCGTGATACCAGGCAGATTTTCACCTTCACCATCTGGCAAGTGAATGATTCTAACCTCCACATTGCACCTGAGAACCATTTCCATTGAATTTGTAATACTACTCAAAAACCCTTCAGCCCTAATTTTAATATCTCTATCTCCGAATGCAACATATGCAACCAGAAAACCTGCAAGAAGAATGATATTAACAAATAGGTACAAGATAAAAATGAAATAAGGTGATTAGTAGCAAATTGGAAAACATAAAGAAAGAATATCTGCACTGGGTGTAACACAAAAAAATTATAATTAGATTTTGTCAGCACAACAGCATTCCATTAGCTGACAACCAATGGGTGCCATCCATAATGAGTAGATGAATGTTGAGCTATAGCCTATAGGCTGTTGTAAAGTTTGAATTAATACCATGGTTAAAATAATCATCTGGTATCTAGTTGCACAAGGGTGACAGCTAACTAATACTGTGTGTGTCAAGAGTTGTCTCAGTAGTATATACACTTTTGACAACCAAAATATCTAGTTGCGCTGAAAGACCTTGTCAGCTTACCGTCAACTTCACAAATAGATACAAGTTTTCCATGATTGTGGAGCAGCAGCTTCAATGTCTTAGAATGACACCTCCCTATACAACTTTCCCAGATATCATGTAACTTCCCTGAATTAACACATCTTAACATCATATTCCCAATAATCAGATCATCAGATGAAGCAGGTGTTGCATCATCATCTCCTAGAAATGGACTGCTTGATGGCTTTGAACTCGAGCTGAAACCATCTGATTTAGATGATACATCCCATTGATGTCTGGAATTGCCATTCAAAGGTCGTTGCTGGGATGCAGGGGATGTTGACATTCGAGAAATATATCTGACATCTGAATTGTGCTTTGGAGCTGTAGCTTCTCTTGAAGCACTTGATGGATCATATTCAGAAGTCTTGCAGCTCTGTCTCCTGCCACTACCTGACTGGGTAAGATCTGGTGAAGGCATTGAACCAAGCTGTAACAGAGTAGCTGTGAACCATGTTGAGCGTTCACTAGTAGAAGTCCTTAACTGTTTCTCAGCCTCTGAGAGCAGCTTCAAAGCACGATTTAACCTTCCCAACTCCAATTCATTCACTAAGCAAGAAACCCAAGCATGCATTCCGACAATTAATCAAGTAAAGCCCCCATGAATATGACACATAAAGACAACCAGAAGGGATGCAAAGCATCCTTAATACAAGAACGAGAAACCAAAAATATCAAGAACCAAGATCCCATTCTCCTAATATGCAAGCCTAAGGTCACAAGATAAAAGCAAGAGCCAGGAAGTAGACTTGGATAGCTTTGTGAAAACATTCACTTAACCACATAACCTTTCTTTTCTTTATATTTTTTATCACGTATAAAAGAAAAAAAATTAAAGCTGACAATTGTCTAGTTTCATCAAATAGAAAGTAAGATAACACCATCAAAATTTACAAATGAGAATGTGGGTAGGCAAACTCAGTCTAGAGAATAAATCAGTAAAACAGGACACTAGAGGTAACCAAAACCAAAAGGCCAGAAGCAACTCATCATAGTAGACTACTGACAGGATATTTCAGAGGACAAAACCTACATTAAAGAAGCTCGTACGCCATGACTTAAAACTTTAAAAGTGCCATAGGGCAACATTATAAATACCAAAATTAAGGCAAGGAAACAGGATAAAAATCATTTAAAGATTTTAAAAGAGATTGCACTCACAACTTCGTCCACCAAAATATAAATCACTAGGTTTGGCATCGATGACAGTATACGATCCAGCAATGATGTCCATAATGAGGCATGTCATTTGTGATAACAAAATCATTGGATCAGCCACAGAATCCATCACTTCTCTGGCTCTCTTCACTGTTTCTGAGGTATCTGATGACAAAGCTAACTCCAACAGCTCTAGTAGTTTTTCATCCGAGACAACACCCACCTGTTAGAAAATAAATGACAGCATTAAAATTGAATTACGTACTCAAAGCAAAATTTCATTGACCTGAAGCAGAGTGCTTCAGTTTTCAGATTATGTCATAAAATTATAGTCACAAAACTCACAAGCTCATTGACAAGTGAAGAAGTAATTCTTTTCCCCAGCAAGCTCAGTTGTTCTAACATAGTTTCTGCATCTTGAAGTGAACCATCTGCATTCATAGCAATAAGGTCCAGCGCATCTTTTTCATAATCCAGGTTCTCCTCAACAGATAGCGTCCTCAATCTGGCCACAATATCACCATCTTTAATTTTGTTAAAAAGGTATTTCTGGCATCGGGACTGTATTGTCCGTGGTATGTTGTCAAGATCAGTAGTTATAAATATGAACACAACTCGATTCAGTGGTTCTTCCAGAAACTTCAGAAATGCCAGCCATGTCTTAGAAGGAAGCAAGTGACACTCATTTATAACAAATACACTGTATCGTGAGGAAGCTGATGGTGATCCCACTGATAGTCTTTTCAACAGATATCTAACACTATCAATCCCTTGCTTATTGGTTCCATCAACTTGGAAGAAATCCCTAGTCTTGCCAGAATTGAGATCAGTGCAATTCCTGCAGCATCCACAAGGCTTATTTACATCAGGAGCCGTGCAATTCAGGGCAGAAGCAAAAATTCTGGCTGTTGAAGTTTTACCAGTACCACGAGGACCTTGGAAAAGATAAATGGGAGCAATTCTATCCCTAGAAATAGCATTCTTGAGTGACTGAACAACAATATTCTGGCCAATCAAGTCACCGAAGGAAATAGGCTTGTACTTCTGACTGAAACTCATAGCATTTTCTAGCGTGCCTTCCTCATCCCCTTCCCCCTCTACAGCCACAATCTCCAAACCATCTTGACTCCTACAACTTGATGACCATCTCCTTCCATCTAACCTGCTTAAACCCTCAAGATAAAGTTCCCCTAAGTTTGCAGAAAGTTCATCATCGCTCCTTCCAGTTCCTACGGATGACCCTCCTCTAACATCACCACTGCTAGTGAGCAGTGGAAGAACACCCTGAGCGCTCCTTGGAGAAAGTCTCCACTTGTTAGAGCTCGATAAGGCCCTTCGGTGTCTTGTATAGATACTTTGACTTCCACAGAATAAGCTACTTCCTTTCCTCCTCAAAGTCTCTGAAAGAGAAGGGGAACAACAACTCCTACACATCCCTCTATTTTTTGGAGTCCTCTTGGACCAATAACAAGGAATCCCGCATCCCCTCTGGCCAGGCAAATCCAAATGACCGTCTACCTCATCATCAACATCATTCAATGAGCATGTAGTGGCGTCCCAGGACCCAACAGTACTTGAATTATAGCGACCATACCTATTATAAGAGCAGGTAGACAAAGCAGGAGTACTGTAAGTATAAGAAGAGTCCTCAGTTCGGCTACTTCTCAGTAACTTGGATGAAGAACGAGACCAATTCTTACGCTTGAGTTTCAGCAGCAAACGTGATGACCCTAAAATTCGCCTTAAATCCTCAGAATTGCAGTAATCTTCAGTATCATCAGACTGTTCAAGTGAGTCCTCTAGAAATGACTTGGAATTTACAAACCTTCTACCCAAATTGGTTTCTGGTTGCCGAAATTTTGATTTATCCAAATGTGGGTTGGTTTTCTTACTCTTTCTCTTGATACTGCCCATTTTTCTTCTGGCCGAAGAAAGATGATTAACGTCTCTACTTCGGAAAATACAAGAACGTCTGCCATCTCGCAAGTAAGTGCTTCTCTTCGAATCGCAACCTCGAACATCGCTCAAAGAATCCTCGAAACTCCCCAGAAGAGATGAGGAAGACATGCCGTTGCCGCCACTACCAGCAGCAGCATCCTCATCATCATCACCATCATCTTCTTCCTCTGCATCGTCGTTTTTAGCCGCTTCACTCTTGATACCCGATGATTTACGATTCTCCCAGTTGCACAAGAACACGCTATTCTCTTTTCCCCTGTAGGAATTGCTCTTCCATGCAGAAGCAGCAGTAACGGATCTCGAGGAACTAAGAGGTGACTTCCAGGATGACGTCGTACCAGGATCCCTCAGCACACGAGCAGCTTTACGAATTTGACTGAGGTCCTTCTTCTTGAGATGAAGCTTGCTAGGATCAGAAATTCGCCTTTCAGGCATGATTTTTGAGCAATTTCGAAGCTTCAAACTCAAACCAATGCCATGCCTCAGAATCAAAAAGAAGCAAGACTGAAATACATGTATTTACAGAACAAGAAATACAAATTTTCACAGTAAGAATGAAGGATCAGAGGAAAAAGCAAAAAAGTTGAAGAAATGATGAGAGAATGGAAGGAGGTGGAATAGTGAATGAGTTATAGGAACTTGTGAAAGCAGATCTGTGAGTAGAGCAGCTGAGCATGACGCTGTGTCACTGTCTCTTTCTCTTTGTTTGTTTCTTAGGGTTCTATTTGGCGCCCCAATTGAATTCTTGAATCGGTGACACTGTTTGAAACTGAGACTGAGAGAGAGTGGGAGATTCTCTGGTAGTCTTTTTGATTTGGGTGATGAACCCCATTCAAAGTACGGAGAAATTACTTTTTAAAGATTTGAGAATCTAAAATATTTATGTTACAAATATTTTTATCCAAAGTAAATTTAATATATATATATATATATATATATATAATCAAAATATGAACTCAATAATTTTCATTTTCCCTCATCATTAATTAAGGGAAGAGAATATTTTTATTACCATTTTTTGTTATTATTAATATTATTATCATTTTTTCACCGTTTAATTAGAATCTCAATAAGAAAAAAAATTATAAAGATAATGATAGAAATAGATAAAATTCTAATCTAACTATGAAAAAATGGTAGTAACAACATACTAACACATTGGTAGTAACAAAAAATAGTAATAAAACTATCATATCTGTTAATTAAAATCAAAATAAGTTATTCATTTGCAATACAAGTCCTTTTTTAAAAGAAAAATCTGTTGCATCTTATATGTGATTTTATAATTTAAAACAATATTTTTTGTTATTTTTTGTTGTAATCTTATTTATACCAGTGATATAGAAATGTTTTATACATTAAATTAAAGATAAATTTGAAAATATGATTTATTACATTCCTTAATGTTCATGTCAAAATCGTAAAATGTAATGCTACCTACCTAATGTTTATGAACGAGATTTTATATTAAATTCTAAATGTAATATTTAATTAATAGTAATTGAGTTTGGAAGCTATTTTTAAAAAAATAAAATAAAATAAAAACAAGTATGTGTGTGTGTGTGTTTTTTTTTTTAAGAAAAAGGTCTATTTAATTGACAAATATTTAAACGCCGCTTTACGTGCGATGTTAACAAGAGACTTTGATGGTGTAGTAAGCGCCACCTTTTGACTTTCTTGCGTATGTCAGTGGGCGCCTCTGGCATTATTGCATGTGTTTGCCTTTTAATTTGAACTGTGTGGATATTAAAAGGAAAATTGATTACTGGTCCAAGGAAGTAAAATAATTACAAAAAAAGCCTAAAAAATATTTACATGTCAGGGCCTTTTCTGACATTTTTTCAAAAAATGTTAACAACTACATCAGTAGCGGTTAACAACTATATCAGTCCCCATTAACAACTAAATCAGTCTAATTAACAACTACATTTTAACAACTACATCTGTAGCAATTAACAACTACATCTGTAGCAATTAGCAACTAGGCCTTTTCTGGCATGAGAATATTTCTTAGGCCTTTTTTGTAATTATTTTGCTTCCTTGGGCCCTGTAATCAATTTTCCCATATTAAAACTCTTCCATTTAAGTATTATAATTTATATCCTCATTTCAGTTTTTTTTTTTTTTTTGAAAAAAAATAGTCGTTTAGAATATAGGCCCCACTTAGTCGTGCTAGTACAATAAGTTATAAATTTGAGTTATAAATTGCCACGTATTCAACTCAGGCTTCACTCCTGCACTGCCACGGAGGAGTTGTCATGATATTTTGGAAAAATCCCTCAGTGACCAAAATGTTGTTAAAAAAACTTAAAAGAAAAATCATATTTTAGAAAACCCTTAAAATCTTTGTGGTTATTATTTCAATAAAGTTAATAATTATATTAGTAGTTCATTAATACTAAATCAGTATACGTTAATAATTGTATTATTATACATTAATAATTGTATTATTATAACAACGTAATTTTGTTTTTTGAAATAATACTCAAAAAGAACTAGTGTCTTTTTTAATATATGACTTTTCTTTAAGTCTTTTTTATAATATTTTAGTTGGTTGGACTTTAAGGGGGATTTTCTCTATTATTTTCAGAAAAAGATAAAAAAAGAATTTTGAATTTATAAAATTTTAAATCAGGTATTTCTTAAAAAAGAGGTTATAAATTGGTTATAAGGTTTTGTCATTTTCTTATCAACTTTTTTTTATGATAAACTTGATTTAGGATTTTATAATTTTTAATTTTTTTTTTGTCTTTTTTCCTAATATTTTCCCATTAAGTTTGTATTATCTTCATATGTGTATATAATACAAAATTTTAAGAAAATCGTATTATTTATAACACGTGAACGAATAATGAGATTCATTTTTTAACCTCCTTAAAATGGTTTTTGGATAAAGTAGTTAGCACATTAGGCCTTGTGCCGATAAAATTAGGCCTAACAGTGTGATTATGACAAAGGCGATAGTGAAGTTTCTTTACTTTTCACCCAAAAACAAAAAATCGGGGGGAGTGACATTTTGTAGCCTTTTTCATGTGTGTCTTCCAAAATTAGGTACGTGACCAATCCCCACCTAGAACCTATTGGTGCCTATCAACATCAAGAGCTCGTGCGATGTGAACCGTCCAGATTAAATCTGAACGGTCCAAATTTTATTTTTTAAAATTAGTGATTTTTTAATAAAAAATTATTTTTAAAAAAATATTAGTTGAAATATTATTTTTATTTTAGGTTTTATACCTACTAAAATATTTTTTTTCCAAAAAATAAAATCTAGACAGTCTAAATCAGACGAGATCTAGGTGTCTATCCTTTGGATAAACACTGAAACTGGTTCCCTCCCCACCCACTTTCTTTTTTACCGACAAACGCCCAAGATTTTCAAGTTAAAACAATTAATGTTGGTGCTCATAATTTTTTGCACACCAACCTTTTATCGGGTGGTGACTAGTTTGATTATTCTAGTTTACTTGTGTTTTTGTTTGTCTCTTGTTGTATATGTTTGTTTCTATCATGTTTTGTTGTTTGTTATTTAGACGGTTGTTTCTCCTTTTTATAACCGTTGCTTTTGTGAAGTTTATTAATAGAACTTTTGTTGACAAAAAAAATATTATATTTACCATAATAGATTTATAACATTAAATATAATAAAAATTTACCATGGTAAATAGAATAAATCTCCACAATTAAAAATATGATATAATGGTGAAGATATCAAATGGAGAGGAAATTGAGAGAGAGATCAATGGAGACATTCATCTCTCCATATTTATAGGTAGGGAGAAATTTTTCATGTGAATATGTAATTTTATCTTTTAATTATTATTTTATTAATTTTGTTTTTGCTAAATATGATTAGTTTTGATGATGTCTCATATAGTTGTCATTCTTAGAAGCAAAAAGATTGAGTAATATGTTTATCTTCTTCATTGATGAATTCTTGAATTTTAATGTAGAATTAATATAATGATGTGAAGTTCATTCATGAAGATTGATCAAAAAGAAGAATCAGCAAAGAGGAAAAAGAAGAAGATTAAGGAGAATGAGAATGTAGATGAGGATAAGGAAAAGGAAGAGGAGAAAAAGAAGAAGAGGAGAAATTGAGGAGGAAAGAACTTTGAATAGAATATATCTATTCAAGAACAGCTCAGATATGTCTATGGAGAATGCTCAAGAGAAGAAAGAAAGAAAGAATAGAGTTGTGAAGAATGACCAAGTGAAAAGATTGAAGAAAAAGAAGATCTTGTCAAAAAGAATAAGAAAAATGAATATACAAGGTCTTAAATTAATATTACAAGTCTTCACAATCAAATGAAAGTTGGTTGGGTCAATTCAGAGTTGAAAACAGCAAAAATCGGGTTCTGAAAGTCAATACTTGAGTTTCCAGGTCAAAACTCGAGTATACAAGCTTATTGGAAAAATTTGCTTCTGGACGAGAAAAATGTAGTTTGGACGTCAAAGAGTCAAAACTTGACTATGAGAGTCAATACTCGAGTATGGAACTTATATACTCGAGTGTTGAGAGTTTTCAGCTTCTCTGGTGTGTCTGGTCCCAACAAAACTCGAGTTTGCACTTTAATACTCGAGTATCAGCACTTAACAGCAACTCTGTTCATCCCTGTTTCATGTTCAGCTTTAGGCGACCTCTGGTAAATCGATGATATCTCCTAAACCAGAGATCGGATTGAAGTGAAACCAAATTTGGCTAAAACTAGACATCCAATGCGTCATCTTGACAGAGTTTCAAGCCCAAAAAAGATCAGATGAGAGAGCTTTGAATTTCCAAAGTTGGATTAAATGTTAACGTCACACTTCAGAGCGAGCTTCAATGTTTTGAGTGTAACTCACAATTTACAAATCTAAATGAGCTGAAATCAATGGCATTAGAAAGAAGACTCACAAGGCTTTCCATCAATACTTGATTAAACAAAAATGAAGATCAGACCAAAGAGATTCAGCCTTCAAAAGTTGACTGATTGCTCAAGACATTGCAAAAACGCTGGTTAAAGAACTATCTTTATTCATCAGATCATAAAGAGGAAAATCCAACAAATTTGGATCTAATTCTCAATGCATTGGAAAGAGGAATCAAAGAGCTATATGAGAATAACTGGTTTGCTAAAATTGAAGCTATATCAAGTCAGAAAGCAACCAATGGACAGAACAACATGAAAACTTGAGTTTATAAGTGAAAACTCGAGTATAGCTCAGACAGAAAGCAATGAACGTTAGAGAAACTTCAATACTCGAGTTTGTAAGTCAATACTCGAGTTTCGGGCAGACAGAGACGAATCTGAAGTATTAAAACAAGCTCAATATCGTAGTATTCAAGACAATACTCGAGTATACATCGAAACTTCAGAAAATTCAAAATGTCGAAAATCCTGAATCTGATCCAAATCAACCAGAACCTTTTTCCAAGTGATTTGTAATATTTCTTAACATCATTTACATCATTTGTGGACATATTCCGGATGATCAAACGAGGGATTACATGAAGATCCAAAATGTTGAGCTGTTAAGTTGAAAAAGCTGAAATAACGGCTAATTTCCAACTGCCACTTCCTTAAATAATTCTAATCTCAACGGCTATATTCTCCAACGTTCAAGACACCTTCATCTATAAATAGAACCAGATTCAAAACGCAAGAAGGTGGAGGAGTGAGCTTATACAGTCATAATGCCAAAATTCTGAATCCTCTTCTCACTTTGTTTTCTAATGTTTATTCTGATTATCATTTGAAGAGTGAAATTATTTGTTATGCACTTCAGTGTTTATCATAATTACTTCTTAGAGAGAAGAAATATTGTAAACATTCTATTTTCTGAGAAATACTCAAGATTGGGTAATCTTGAGTGGGAAATTAAACGTATCCCTTGGGTTGTGAGGGAGAATCTCTATGAAAGATTGTGAAGGCTACACAAGTGCCTGGACAAACTTGTGGGGTGTAAAGGCTTGTCTCTTGTGCCTGATTAAACAAGGAGATTGTAAAGGCTTGTCTCTTATGCCTGGTTAAACAAGGAGATAGTGGAAATCTCAAGTGGAGCTTGAGGACTGGACGTAGGTCAAGGTTGGATCGAATCAGTATAAATCTAAGTTTGCAATTCTCTTTCCTTAACTCTTTATTTCCAGCGTACATGTTTGAATGATTGTTTACAGATTTATAACTATTTAATATCATTCAAACTGTTTTTATCGAATTGCAAAAAAATTTGAAAAAGGTTGCAAGTTTTTATCTTCACCTAATTCACCCCCCTCTTGGGTTCAGCCGTGTTTTTCAGTTTTCATGTTGTATAATGGTTAAATAGGTATAAAGTTGAAAATTTGTTGAATTTTAAAACACAATTAATAACTTTTAAGATTTTTCTTGGTTTGTATGGAATATGCTGAAAATACACTACAAAGAGGATCATAAGAGTAAAATATGAGCTCTACATGTAAAAACATAAAATTAAGTTTTTTTTAAGGAACATCATTTCCCTCCATAAAATCAGTTGCTACTACTTTAATTGTTTGTCACTTGATAAGTTAAAGTTATTTCTTGTTAAACTATTATTATTAATATTCAACAAAAATTTTGTCAAATTAGTTTCCTTGTCATTGCCTTAAGTGTTGTTGTCATTTGACAAATAAAAAAAAATTGTTAAACTTTTGTTATCATTTCATTTTTCAGATTTTAAATTAAGCACATTTAGGTATTTTTATCATAATTCTCACTATCTCAGCACCGGCCCATTTGGTGTACTTTTTTAAGAAAATTAACTACTCATTTTATTCTGCATTTTGTCATAAGGTAAAACCAGTCGTTGACTCCCTCCTTATTCAAGATTTCGAGTATTCAGTCACTTCTAATTCCAAATTATAATGACCTCCAACTCACAATCTCTCTCTCTCTCTATGTGTCTCTCTCTCTACTTATTTGAACTTGTGAGTCGTTGTTGACTCTATTTATAATGTAGAGAAGATTTCAAAAGTGAATGAATATTTTCAAATTGAATTAGTTGGCTTTCGTACGTGATCCAAAATTTAATGTTTTGACGCGGTAGAAAGTGAAGGCTTCCAAGTATCAAGTTCTAAATCTGTTGGCATGTGATTTGTTGGTTATGCCAGTATCTTCACAATTAGCGTTTGGTCTTGGGGTCAAATATTGTATTCTTTCATGAGCTCCTTGTCTTTAATTTAAAGATGGTTGAGACACCCATATGTATTTAAAATTGGCTATTCAAGACACCCCTAAATTTAAGGGCGCGGCTTTCCTCCGATGCATCGGAGGATCCGTTGCCCTTTTCCAGTTGAAATTTTTAACTTTACAAAAAAAAATAACATGACAAAAAAAATCAGAGGAAAAAGGGTAGCGGATCCTCCAATGCATCGGAGGAAAGCCGCGCCCTAAATTTAAGGACCTTGACATTGATAAATTTGATGAACGTGAAAGGGTTGTTACTAGAATTTTTAATAACATTCTCAATTTGTATTGTTTCTTTTTATTTTATTTTTCATATTAGATTATTGTTGATATGTTTTTTGTTCATTTATTTTGTTAATTTATGAACTTGTAGAGTTGTATTTGTAATGCTTTAATTTAAAAGTTCGAGTTTGGATATCAAAATTATGTTATAATGGTATTAGTATAAATTTATGTTGTTTTGTGTAAATTGTCGTTATTGAACTTTGAAGATTCATATTTCAAAAACTAGAATGATGAATTTGGAGGATGCTTGATGCTTATGTATGTTTTTTACAAAAAAGAAAAAAAAAAGTCAAATGTAAATGAGTTACCCAAAATTCAATTAGTCTGCCCATTTAAGTGCGAACCCATTTATATGGATTTAAATGGATTGAAGTACGGGTATGGGCTAGCTCGTTTTTGTTCAAATTTAAATGGGTGGGCTATAGGTTTGGCATTGGGTTGCCTAACCCGCCCATTACTCTGCCCTTGTTGGTCGTTAAAGACTTCACAGTTGTTTAGGAATCTTGAATTGAAATTTACAAGTCTAAAAAATATTTGTATCTTTATCCTAGTTTTTTATTCAAGTGTTATGATGTACTATTTCCGGTCTTAAATATGAGACAAAGTTGACTTCTTTAGAGAGATTAAATAAGATAATTAAATTACTAAAAATATTTATATTTATCATTTTTTTTCAAACCATTTTTCCTAACTTATAGACTAATACATAATCAAATGATACATAACTTATGATATAATCAAGTAATTTATTAGCTTTTTTAATCTCTAAAAAAAACAACTCTATTTGTATACTTAGGATTGAAGGGAGTATACAAATAGTTATTAATTTGTTCCTCTCCATAATTACGGGATATATATTATTGACTATCTCAAAAGTCATAAGGATTAAAAAAAAATTTAACTAAAGCTAAATTTGTGAGTTTCTATGATGGAAAAAAAAGACTTTCTGAGGGATTGCATCCAAAAAGTGCTGATTGGGAGCACGTTCCACAATAATGTTTGGATCATGTTCTGCTAAGTGATGGATACTTCTCTTTTCTTTAAATTTTTCTTTTTAAAAAAATTGGGACACAATGTTGATCTAGTGGTTAAGGCGTCACTAAATCTTTTTAGGTCTTAAGTTTAACTCGAGTCACTTGAATCGAGGGCAGCTATAAATCATGAACCCCAAATTGAATTCTAATTGAATTCTAAATATCGAATATATATATATATAAAACAAATTGGGACCACTTTTTTATATAAAGTGAGTTGGGAAACACGATTTGGGGACCGTTTCAATTGGGTTGTCTTTCCTTCAAGCTTTTTTTCTGCCATTCTCATCAATATAAATGTCATCGATGTATAAATTAATGATGATTCGGTAACATAGAAGGGAGGAATTTTTATTAAATAAGACCGACGTTTGAAGTGGGGAAGAAAAAAAGATGTCCAAGAGCTTACTTAAATATGAGTTGTTATAATTAAATGTCAAATAATTATATAAAAATATTAATATAAGATATAGAATTTATAATAAATTATTGAAAAAAAATCAATAATTTTTTCTATATATTTTTTACTCGATTCAAACTTAATCCCTAATTTTTAATTTGATATAACTCAGTTTCTATGATTTTAACCACTTAAAACATTAATAATCCCTAAATTTCAAGTAATAATTTTAGTCCTTATACTAACATGTAAGTACCAACATTTTTAATGGTTACAACTATAAAGAATAATTTACACCAAATTAAAGTTTAGGGACTAAATTTTAATCCAATTAAAACTATATCAATAAACTTGCATTGAGTACAAAATTTAGGAATTAAGTCAAAGCTATAAGGAGAATATATATTTTTCAAAATCATATTAGTTATATGTTGTGGTGGAGCTTCTTGAGGATTAATGGTGGCCATGGCCCCTTCAAAAAAAAATGTCTTAAATGTTTAATGTAAGTTAGAGTTTTTTTATATATATTTAGTCTAAAAATGTACATATTTATCCCAAAAATTTATACATTTGGCCCTCTCAAATAATTTTTTCTTTTAATTAATTAATGAGTATACATTTAGCCCCCCTAAATATATATCCCAAGATCCGCCACTGGTTATATGCTCACTTTCTCTATGCCATAGTATTTTAAAAATTAATTAAATTACGTTTAAGAAAATAATTATGTCAAAATCCTTATATCCATTATATCAATTTTCCTAATCACACATAGTTATGTGTTATATTTTTTTTCAAATATTACTATTTAACATTTTAAATATAAACACGCATGAAAAAGAAGGATATATGGTCATGTATGTTTAAAGATCTTGATGTGATAGGCATAAATAATGTTAAGATGCAAAAATACACATAAGTTTTTTCTCCATGAGCACTCAGCACCACATGTTTTTTTTTTTGAGCAAAAATACACACGTGGTTACGTTTTAGGAGCAAAAGTCACATGGGCCGTTAGTTGACCAACGTTGACTATTAACTTAAACGAAAATGAACAGTAACTCCGCTAAAATTACCATTTTGCCCTTATTTTTAAGCTAAATTATCATTTTGCCTCTAGTTTTAAATAATTTTTTTAAAAAAATAAAACTAAAATAAACCTTTCCGGGCCCTACCACCGGCCAGACCGCCGGCGGCGTCGGCCCTCCTCGCCGCCGGCGACCGGCGGCCACCTTCGGCAACTTTTTTTTTCTTTTAAATTTTAAAAACTAAGGTTTTAAATATTTTTTTTATAAAAAACACTAAAATAAACCCTTCCCCACCGGTGGGCCCCACCACCACAAGAGACCGGCGGCCACCTTTGGCGACTTTTTATTTATTTATTTATTTTAAAAACTAAAGTTTTAAATATTGTTTTTAAAAAAACACTAAAATAGTTTTTAAATTTTAAAAACTAAGGTTTTTTTTCCTTTCAAAAACTAAGGATTTTTTTTAAAAAAAAACTAAGGGGTTTTATTTTAGAAAACTAAGGTTTTTTTTTCAAAAAAACCTTAGTGTAAAAAAAAAAGTCATCGGAGGTGGCGGCGGGGAGGGCGGCCACCGGCGGTTTGGCCGGTGGTGGGGCCCACCAGTGGGGAAGGGTTTATTTTAGTTTTTTTTATAAAAAAAATATTTAAAACCTTAGTTTTTAAAATTAAAAAAAAAAAATCCGAAGGTGGCCGCCGGTCGCCGGCGGCGAGGAGGGCCACTGCCGCTGGTAGTGGGGCAGGTGGTGGGCCCAGAAAGGTTTATTTTAGTTTTTTTTAAAAAAATTATTTAAAACTAGGGGTAAAATGGTAATTTAGCTTAAAAATAAGGGCAAAATGGTAATTTCAGCGGAGTTACTGTATATTTCCGTCCAAGTTAACAGTCAACGTTGGTCAATTAACGGCCCGTGTGACTTTTGCTCCTAAAACGTAACCACGTGTGTATTTTTACTCCAAAAAAAAACATGTGGTGCTGAGTGCTCCTGGAGAAAAAACTTATGTGTATTTTTGCACGTTAACCCTAAAAAATTTGACGTAAGTATAGTCCTTCTGTACATATATGCCACGATGAGAACAGGCCAATATTACACGTGTATATGTATATAAGAGAGGATTTGTTAAATCAATTAGGAAAAATGTAGTGTGTGCCTTGTATCATTTTTTAGGAAACATAGAGCAAGGTCCGGTTTCATTCTATAAGATATGATTGAAGGATAGAGCTTATCCAATTATATAAAATCAATTAGACTTTAATTATTTTCAATTTGATGAATCACTCATTATTATATCCACGTGAATGGATGGGTGGTGGGTGAGCATTGAATCTAAATCCTTGCACTTTTCTTAGTTAAATGAATCACTCATTTTTATTTTAATAATTTGGCCCCAAAAGAAAAAAAAAGGTGTTGATTAATAATGGAATGTCAAATTTAGAAGCAAAAAAAAGTAAGATCATTTCACTTATTGGTCCCACTAACACCAGACTTGTGCTTTAAGAATGGGATTCGTAAATTGGACAACTGAACTGTCAACTAGTAGCAGCATGTGGTAGCACACTATCTGTGTCAAAATGTGGTAGCACTATCCATTTCCTTTTTTTTATTAATATATGTAATTTTAATTTCTTAAGGAAAATTTCAGAAAAATACCTTGAAAATATCAAAATCCCAAATTAGTTTTGTTTACTATACTTCATTAGCTAGTTGTTTTAATATGAATTCCTGATTTGATTTTTTTTAATTCAAAAGGTACTTAAATAAAATTTTTTGAGGTATTATGAGTATCTTTTATTTATTAGGGAAAATCTTGCCGTTCGTTGGGCTTTAAATTTTTATGAAAGGGAGGGGTTTCTCTTACCTTCTATCCCCTTCTTAAGGGTTTGTTTGGTTTGAGGGGAGGGGGGGATTGAGGGATTTTGACCCCCTCTCCTCGTTTGGCTGATCATATTTTTTAGGAGGAGAGGGGAAATTCTTTAAGATTTTCCACTCACTCCCCTAAAAAACGTCACCCCCCAAATTGGATGGATTTGGAGAGATTATAAAAATTGATGTGTCAGTGGACTATAATATCCCTAAATTTTTTCTGTTATTCCGAAAATAACCTTAACCTATTTATTAGCCCCTCTGCCCGACATCTGCTCTGTCTTCCGAAAGTTCAAAGGTTTGGCCGTTTGAACTTTGATGTCCGCGTTGTGGTTGGCGGTTTCTCCCTCAATTAGTTAATCCTCGCTCTCTGATTGTGAGATTTTGGGAGATTCAGATTCAGATCTGAGCCTTATGTGCTTCACACTGCCAAGTATTGACATTTCTTTCAATCCATCTCCACTAAAATGGCGTAAGGTGTCCGCTCTTTCTAAATTCAAGCTCGTCTTCTTGGGCGATCAATCCAAGAAGAAAATTTGGATGACGCTTCTGCATATAGAAGATTGATTTCAAGTCTTTTTGAAGGACGATTTCGTAGTATTGTGCCAAGATAGAAGCTGTGCATGCCAATTTCATCCTTAAATCACGAGGTTTGCAGGGTGCACGTGCTTGGAAACTTATAAATAATTAACTTAATTAATTTTCTTAATACACACACACAAAAGCAAATTAGTGATTTGGAGATTTGCACATAAAATATGATTTCAAGATATTGCGGGAATTTATGCATTGAAGAAACGTCATATGAGGAGTGGATGGGTTGCGATTCATGGGGATTTAATTATGTTTTGTATTATTCAATTAAAAGTATGAAATCATTGGGACTCAAGAAAATAATATTGATTCTCTTTACAACAGAGGATATTATTATGATTTCATTCAATCCAAATTCCTGAAGCATACAAGGTAACATTAAAATCCCTCTTATAACATAAGGGTAATGTTGTCAATGTGAAAATTTTTTCTCTCCCCTTCCCTCCTGAACCAAACGAGGTAACATTAAAATCTCTCTCATCCTCTTCCTTTTGATCAATCCAAACAAGGTAATATTAAAATTCCTTCTATCCCACCCTCCATTAAAATCCCTTCTTTCCCTTTCCCTCCGTCGAACCAAACAAACCCTTAGTTTCCTCTCAAAAATTAGGGTATTTTGGAAGGGAGATGAGAGAGAAATTTTAATGTTCTAAAATTAACAATAGTAAAATAATAAAATTACCCTCATGCCCTCAGGTTTTATAAACTGGACTTATAATAAGAATTAATTTTTTTAATTAAAATGGACTTATAATAAAGATCAGAGTACTATTCTCCAGTTCTTAATACATTTAATAAAACTCTATGAGCAAGTGAAACTCTCTTTGTCTCTTGACCTTCGTTTTTCCTACATAGGTTTTAGTTTTTCTTAATCTTTACTATATTTTGGTTTGTTGTATACTCATTTCAGACTCTGAAAAAGATATCTCTTCCCTTTTTTTTTCTCTTCCTTAGTTCTGCACATCCCAGTTTTTATTCGAAAGTCCCACATCGCCACAATTGCAAGCAAAATTAATGTATATATCATCAATAATTTGCAATCTTGATTGCCGAGTTGGGTCACGACAACTTGTCACTCAAGTGAGGTCTATAAAATGATGGGCTACAGCTTGGTCTTCACCGTGCTGGGCTGTTTGTTAGCAGCATCATGCTGGGCCTGCCCTCTCCAAGTGGAGAGTTGGCCCATGAGACTTTGGCGAAAGCTTAAGCCTCTTGGGCCCTAGATGAGAGAGGGATTACACAGGCTGCTGCACCATCAGCCCACTATGGTCACTGGTGACCCTATCTGCCTACACCATCATTTTTTATTTTCTTGTTTCATAATTTTATGCTTTAAAATCTAAACAAATTACGCAATATATTCACAAAAAATTAAGAACATTTATGTTCTAAATTGAAATTAAATTTATGTTGAATGTTGACATCAAAGTGTCATTGATTTACACTAGTTGCCTGTAATTAAAACTAGACTTGAAATTCTTGAACTCTATGCATTATGCAATCCTTAGATGGTAAGTATATTTATCTTACCAGAAAGCAAAAATAGACAACAGTTAAGCTGCAATTTTATATATCAGTCCGATGTTCCAATAACAAAGACATGAAACCATCAAAATTAGAAAATTGCTGCCATCAATCCATTAAAAATTGACTGACTCGGTTGAGAGAGAGAGAGAATGTTTTGTAGCCACCAAGGTGTAAGAATAAAAATTGAAACTAGGAATACTACCAGCGAAAACACGTGTATTTAATTCATTTCTCCACTATTAGGGACATGAAAAAGTAAGCAGCTTTACTTCTCTTCCCTCTCTAATGATGTAAAACCATTGGTATAGTTACCCCTGATCTATACACCAACAATTATTTTAGTATATATTCCTAATTGATAGAAAAAAAGAAACATTTAACTAGAAGTTATTAAATCCAGACCGGTTACTAAATCGATCGGGTATTAAATCAAGGTCAATGAATCAAATCGGAGTCAAAACAAAGCTAAATTAGGACAAAACCAGTAAAAAAGTGAAGATTTCAGATTATTAATATAAGATTATAAAAAAAATAAAATGTGTTTATTTAACATTGTGGGAAAAGTGAAACCTTGCCCAGCCCCAGATACTTTTTATAACCTGACTATTGATACTAGAAACCTATATCCTAGGCTCTTAGCTAGTAGCGTGCAAGGAACGAAAGCAACTTTTGTTCTCCCAAAGACCAAAATCCAGCATTCATTTTTAATTTCTCTCAAAATATCTGCTGCAGATGTTGATAGCCAACAATTGGGCTGCTTAGAAGTCGGAGGTGTCGAGAAGCTCTTCCATTTTCTTTATGTTTGTTCCCTCTTCCATTTTCTTTGTTGTCTTCTTTCTTTTTTCTTCTTGTTTGACCCTCCTTCAATTTCGATCTCTCACTGCATTCTCTTCTTTCTCAAAGAAGAGTTTGTCTAGCTTAAAAAAAGATTAACTCGAGCCTTACCTGAGTTGAGAACTCAATCGGGCCGGCTAATTCTGAAGTTCACTAAGTTTAAAGTCAACTCTGCTAATCCGATTCGAATTTCATGACATTGATTTAACATTATAGATAGGCCTAATAGAGCTTGAAACACTTGCTAGTCAAATATAAGGACATAATGATACACAATATTGTTTCATTTCCCCCAAAATGCTTAGAAAAATAAATATGCAACATAATACTCCCATGATAATTTAAGATTTAGGCTATTCAAAAAATGCTTAACAAAGTAAATATGCAAGATAAAAATAATAATTTAAGATTTAGTGCCTATTTAGAAAGCACCTCAAACCTAGATTTTACATAAGCTAAGACAAAACTTTTTTCATATATTTACCTCGTAAATCCTACAACTTAAGTTTTGAAAGATTTCCAAATAGGTACTTAGGCTCTTCACAGTTAATGTTTGCAATGGATACGAGACTTTCTACATAAGGTAAAACTTGAGTAGACATATTGGAAATACGAGGCCTGCTCTTATCTATCTTCTTCCAACTCCATTTCTTACCTGATGCATCCACAACCTCCTCCATCTCCCATAAATGAATAGCAGATTCATATCCACACCCAGTGATATAACCAACTAAAACAAGTTTCTTGTTAAGCTCAAGAACTTTCGAATGTAGTGATCTAATGTATAAATCAGGCACTGACATGAATGTAAATACTTGCCTCGCTAAGTCAAATGAAACTATTCCATTCATCTTCTCCAAAACCCAAAAGATAGATCCATTAAAAGAGGCATGGCCATGAGATATTCTCCCAATCTCTGTGTTCCCAAGTTCTATCTCCCTCCAAGTATCTGTGTTCAACGAATACACTTCCACTCGCTGGTTCACACCGGACAATAAAATTTTCACTATCTTATAGTCATTAAGAATAGGACTGAATCCAAATCCAAAATAGAAAACGCCAGCAACGTCACCATCAATAACTTAAGGCACGCATCTCACCTCTCTAGTGGCTGGATTCCATATGAAAAGAGAAGTACCCGAAGACGACGCAACAGAATCAGATCGAACACAGATCAAGCCGTTGCAAGAATTAATGATCTGAGTACGACTTAATTTACTAATGAAAGATGGCTTCCAAAGGTTAACAAATTTTTGCGTCGTCGCATTGTCCACCACAAACAAGTTCAAAGGATCAAATCCACCCCAAATGAAAAGAAAACGAGGGATTTGATTACTGGTGTACTGATCGAGGTGGTCTGCGATGAAATATGGAGACCTTACGAGATTTTTCCAAATTTTGGAGACACGTTGAAATCGGATTAGGGTTTTTACTGGAAGTCGCTTGAGAATGTTTGTGATGATTTCATCAGGAAGAAACGGAGAATTGCCATGCACTAGCATCTTCTTCATGTTGGTGGACAAAAGAGGAGGGTTTTAAAAGGGACTGGTCTAGGGTTTTCTCTCAATTTACGTATCTTACCTTACCTCATCCTATTATCATTGATATTATTATTTTCAGGTGCACATGATAACTTGACGATATTTGCGGGGATTTTTGAAAAAGGAAATACCTTCTTTATAACAAATTGAAGGTATGGTATAATTCTTAAGGAAAATCCCATAAAATATCACTTGAATTTTAAGATGTTAAATAGATAATTTTTTTAATAAAATGAGTTGTCAATTGTTTTATTATTTTTATTAATCTTATTATTGTTTTTATCAACCAAATTTTGAAATTCAAGTGGTATTTTCTATCATTTTTCCCAATTCTTGTGTATTTTATTTTTTAACTTCCCTAATTTTTTTAACAATGTTTAAAAAACAAATTTTATATATATAATCTTCAATTTTTCACTATAAGGTTATTATATTATTCAAACCTCACATTTTTACACAAACTCGTGAAAATAAAGAAGCACACCGTCTGAAGCAAATTTCACAGTAATCAATTGCATCTATATGATATGTATTTATTCTTCATAGAACTTCACTAAATTTCTAGAACCCAAACATGGAGGGGATAACAAAATTGTAACATGTACTTAAAAATAAAAGCGATGAAACTAAGCAATATTCGTTTATCAGGACTAGACTAGTACAAAACAATGACTAACTTGGGAGCTTTTTACTAATTAAAGCCCCCCAGAAGTTTTCTTCAATGACCTGTTAAAAATTGTCATGATCATTTAATTGTGCAGTCATGTAACAATAACGTTTTGATGGAGTCATGTGGGACATCAGTCTTAGATCTAATATGTTGTGAGTTGTTCCAATTTAATCAATAGTATCATGTTTGAACACTTGGCCTATATTCCTACAAAACGGACTAATCGATTACTAGTAGAGTTGGGTACCACTAGATTAATCCAATTATATATATATAGTAGTAACAATAATAATAATCAAAGAGGAGGGGGAATGAGTAAATCAAGAAAGATGACTACGGTGTTTTAGAAAATACATGTTATATTAACTAATTTAACTAACATCTTTAATATATTTTATATATCTTATATTAAGGACAGGATGTGTTATTATATATTCATACGTGAAAGAAAAAAGAACCATTTAATATTATAGACAAGTCTAATAGAGCCTGAAACATTTTGCTAGTGAAATATAAGGACATATATAATGATACACACTGATGTTTCATTTCTACCAAAATGCTTAGCAAAGTAAATATGAAACAAAATAATAATAATTTAAGATCTAAGCTCTTCACAAAATGCTTAACAAAGAAAATATGCAACAAAAAATAATAAACGTAAACATTTTCATTGCTAACTGCTAAGTAAAATGAAATTATTCCATCTGTTATGTTATAAGAACACAAATGTCCAGCCTCAAGAGATTGGCGATTGTTTATGCGGATCTAATATAATCTCCAAGGTACCTATAGGTGCAAACATCAAGGAGAGGGAGATTACTCAATAATACCTATGAAGGAGATATTACAAAGCTTCTAGAGATCACTGTGTTACATAAGAATGACGATAGCCAAAGAAGTGGGGTGTGTGCACAGCGAGACAATATTTAGAATAGATGAATCGAAACTGTATACTTTGCGGGCAATCTCCTATTTATAGAGATTACCTAGGGTTACTGCCCATTGTTGTGTCTGTTAATAGTGCGCCTCTACATTCTGATCATGTCTACTCCACTATCTGTGTCATGCATGATTATAGGAGAATTAGTGTTTTACCTGATTAAGGAGATTTTGTCATAAAACCTACTTGATGGGCCTTGCTTCATAAGGTCCATTTTGCTGGTCCATAACACCATCAAACCCAACAATATAATTTACGATATTTTTCGAATACTCGGACACAGAATTCCCTATCATCTTCTTAGGGAAGCAAATTTCTCAGGTAAGTCAACAAGAGAAGGAATCGCAGAAGAAAGGAAAAGATGTGTTGAAAAAGTCACAATCTACTTACATTAATTACGTTATCCTTGTTATTATTATTTGTTTTGATATTCTTGTTAATATTGGCTTTTTTAATACCCTATTATTTCTATATTTAACTTATTTTGTACCCATATTTACTCTTTTTTACCAACACAAATATTTGCCTTTTAAATATACATATAGACGCACTCAAAAGTTAATGGGGGACGCTTGTGCCTTTTGGGGACAGCCTCAGGCCTCATTTAACAATCCAGATCTCATTGACTTTTAAGTAAAAAACAAAAAAAAAATCAGCAGTTCAATCAATATTCTGAATATTTTTTTAATATCATCCAATACTCTGAAATAATTTTTTAAGATTTTAAAAATTATTTTCAAGATTATGAAATGTTTTTAATACCAGTCAATATTCTAAACTATTTTTTTAGTTTTAGTACGTACCCTAAATTTTTTTTAACAGTATCAGTTAGTACCCTAAAGTATCTTTTTAATCTCAGTTGGTACCCTAAAAAAGATACACAACATATGATATAATTAAGTAACTTATTAACTTTTTTAATCTTTAAAAAAAATCAACTTTATCTTATACTCATGACCGGATGGAGTATACGAGTAGTTATTAGTTTGTTCATCTCCATAATTACAGGATATATATTCTTGACTATCTCAAAAGTCATAAGGATTAAAAAAAATTTAACTAAAGCTAAATCAGATAGGTTAAATTAGTGAGTTTCTATGATGGGGGGAAAAAGAAGTGACTTTCTGAGGTATTGCATCCAAAAAGTGCTGATTGGGAGCACGTTCCACAATAATGTTTGGATCATGTTCTGCTAAGTGATGGATATTTCTCTTTTTTAAAAAAAAAAAAAAATTGGGACAATGTTGATTTAACGGTGTAAGGTCTCGCTAGATCCTCTTGGATCTTGAGTTCAACTTTGAAAGGAGTCACTTGTGTTGAGAGACAACTACAAGCCATAATCCTCAAACGAAATACCAAATACCGAATATTAGGTAATAATATCAAAATAAAAAACAAATTGGGACCATTTTTTAATATAAAGTGAGTTGGGAAACATGATTTGGGGATCGTTTCAATTTGGTTGTCTTTCCTTCAAGCTTTCTTTCTGCCATTCTCATCAATATCAATATCAATATCAATATCAATATTATCAATATAATTAATGATGATTAGGTAAAATAGAAGGAAGGAATTTTTATTAAATAAGATCGATGTTTGAAGTGGGGAAAAAAAGATGTCCAATAGCTTACTTAAATATGAGTCGTTAAAATTAAATATAAAATAATTATATAAAAATATTAATATAAGATATAGAATTTACAATAAATTATTGAAAAAAATTAATATTTTTTTCTATATAGCCCTAATTTTTAATTTGATATAACTCAGTTTCTATCATTTTAACCACTCAAAACATTAATAATCCCTAAATTTCAAGTAATAATTTTAGTCCTTATACTAACATGTAAGTACCAACATTTTAAATGGTTACAACTATAAAAAAATAATTTACACCAAAATAAAGTTGAGAGACTAAATTTTAGTCAAATTAAAACTATATCAATAGAATTGCATTGAGTACAAATTTAGGAATTAAGTCAAAACTACAAGGAGATTATTTTTCTTAAAACCATATTATTTATATGCTTAGTCTCTCTATGCAGTAGTATTTCAAAAATTAATTAAATTATGTGTATAAGAAAATTGGACCCACTACCACCAGGCTTGTGCTTTAAGAATGAGATTCGTAAATTTGACGACAGAAGTGTCAACTAGTAGCAGCATGTGGTAGCACTATCCATTGACTATTTTTTATTAATATATGTAATTTTAACTTTTGTAAGGAAAATTTCAAAAAAAATACCTTGAAAATATCAAAATCCCAAATTAGTTTTGTTTACTATACTTCATTAGCTATTTGTTTTAATATGAATGATTTGATATTTTTTAATTCACAAGGTACTTAAATAGAATTTTTTGAGATATCATGAGTATCTTTTATTTACTCAGGATAATCTTGCCGCTAGTTGGGCTTTAATTTTTTTTAAAAAAAATTTTTATGAAGGGGAGGGGTTTCTCTTACCTCCTATCTAGATGTGAGCAAATCAAAACCGAAACCGAAAACCGAACTGAATTGAAAGCTATTCGATTTTGGTCTATTTGGTTTTCAGTTTTTTTTTCCGGTTTGTAAAATAAGTATATTTCGGTTTTTGGTTCAGTTTTTGTAAAATTAATTCGGTTCGGTTTTGCAATTAATTCAATTTTTGAGATAAAATTGATTCGGTTTTTGTACAGATTATATATATATATAATGGACCTATGATGTTATAGTTACTATACATGTTTTAACGAAAAAGAAAAAATGAAGAAAGACAGAAAGGCCCACAAGAAGGCCCAACTGAAGCCTAAAAACAGAATTAATTGTAAAACCGAACCGGAATATTTCGGTTAATTCGATTTGGTTTTTTTTCTACTTCGGTTTCGGTTCGGTTGTGATAATATGGATATTTCGGTTTTTACCAAAAAACCGAATCGAAAACCGAATGTTCACCCTATTTCTATCCCCTTCTTAGTTTCCTCTCAAAAATTAGGGTTTTTTGAAAGGGAGATGAGAGAGAAATTTTAATGTTCTAAAATTAACAATAGTAAAATAATAAAATCACCCTCATGCCCTGAGGTTTTATAAACTAAACTTATAATAAGAATTAATATTTTTAATTAAAATGGATTTATAATAACAATCAGAGTAATAAGCACTATCCTACTATTCTCCAGTTCTTAATACATTTAATAAAACTCTACGAGCAAGTGAAACTCTCTTGGTCTCTTGACCTTTGTTTTTCCTACATAGGTTTTAGTTTTTCTTAATCTTTACTATATTTTGGTTTGTTGTATACTCATTTCAGACTCTGAAAAAGATATATATATTTTTTCCTTTAATTTTGTTCTCTTCCTTAGTTCTGCACATCCCAGTTTTTATTTGAAAGTCCCACATCGCCACAATTGCAAGCAAAATTAATGTATATATCATCAATAATTTGCAATCTTGATTGCCGAGTTGGGTCACGGCAACTTGTCACTCAAGTGAGGTCCATAAAATGATGGGCTACAGCTTGGGCTTCGCCGTGTTGGGCTGGATTGTTAGCCGCATCTTGCTGGGCCTGCCCACTCCAAGTGGAGAGTTGGCCCATGGGACTTTGGCGAAAGTTTAAGCCTCTTGGGCCCTAGATGAGAGAGGGATTACATGCTGCTGCACCATCAGCCCACTATGGTGACTGGTGACCCTATCTGCCTACACCATCATTTTTTATTTTCTTTTTTCATAATTATTGAAATTAAATTTATGTTTAATTTTGAGATCAAACTGTCATTGATTTACTCTAGTTTCCAGTAATTAAAATTAGACTTGAAATTCTGGAACTCTATGCAATCCTTTATTACCATTTATCTTACCAGAAAGCAAAAATATAAAACAGTTAAGCTGCAATTTATATATCAGTGATATTCCAATAAAAAAGACATGAAACCATCTAGATTATAAAAGGGAAAATTCCATTCAAGGCTTAAGGTAGGAAAATATTGTCAAAAAAAGCCCTAAGAAAAGTCAAATGTCAAAAAAGGCCCTAGGGCCTTTTCTAATATTATTTCAAAAAAAATTGTACGGATATAGTTGTTAATGGCTACTGATATAGTTGTTAATGAGACTGATTTAACTGTTAATATGTAGTTGTTAATTATACTGATTTAGTTGTTAACAGGGACTCATATAGTTGTTAACCGCTACTGATATAGTTGTTAACGCTTTCTGAAATAATATTAAAAAAGACCCTGTGGCCTTTTTTTACATTTGACTTTTCTTAGGACCTTTTTTTACAATATTTTCCTACACTGGGCCCTGAATGAAATTTTCCCATTATAAAATTGCTGCCATCAATCCATTAAAATGATTGAAATCAACATAATTGACAAATCCCCATGAAAAGAGTCAAATTTAAAGCCTTTGACTCATTTGGTTGAGAGAGAGAGAGAACATGTTTTGGAGCCACGAAGATGTAAGAATAAAAATTGAAACTAGGAATGTATTTAATTCATTTCTCCACTATTAATGACATGAAAAAGTAAGCAGCTTTACTGCTCTTCCCTCTCTAATAATGTAACACCATTCGCATAGTTACCCGTAATCCATACACCAACGATTATTTTAGTATATATTCCTAATTGATAGAAACATTTAAGCAAGGTTATTAAACCCGGATCAATCACTAAATTGGTTGGGGTACTAGATTAGATTAAGGTCATTGAGTCAAACCACAATTAAACCAAAACTAAATTAGGGCAAAGCTGGTAAAAAAGGTAAAGATTTCATATTATTAATATAAAATTATAATAAGATGATAAATAAAATAAAACGTTTATTTTGCATTGAGAAAAGTACAACCTTGCTTAGCCCCAGTTAATGCTTTTTATTTGCAAACCTGACTAATTGATACTACCTCCGATCCTAATTATAAGATAAAGTTGACTTTTTTTTTAGGGATTAAGGAAGCTAAATAAGTTACTTAATCATTTCATATATTTTGTATTTTTAGATTATATATTAGTTTATTAGTCAAAATAATTAGTTTAAAGAAAAAAAATAGAAATAAAGATACTCTAAAGTAATTTAATTAACTTTCTTAATTTCTCCAAAAAAGTCAAAAATGTCCCGGTGGAGGGAGTACTAGATACCTATATCCTAGGCTCTTAACTAGTAGCGTGCAAGGAACAAAATCAACTTTTGTTCTCTTAAAGGCCAAAATCCAGCGTTCATTTTTCATTTCTCTCAAAATATCTGGTGCAAATAAATGTTGACAGCCAACAATTGGGCTGTTCAAAAGTCTATGCCAACTCCCGGAGGTGTCGAGAAGCTCTTTCATTTTCTTTATGTTTGTTCTCTCTTCCATTTTCTTTGTTGTCTTCTTTCTTTTTCCTTCTTGTTTGGCCCTCTTCCAATTCCAATCTCTCACTCGCATTCTCTTCTTTCTCAAAGAAGAGTTTGTCCAGCTTAAAAAAAGATAGGCCTTATTCGAGTTGAGAACTTAGCCAGACCGGTCAACTCCCAGGTGTAGTGAGTTTCAAGTCAACTCAGTTAATCCAGTCCAAGTTTTATAACATTAATTTAATATTATAGATGGATCTAATAAAGCCTGAAACACTTGCTAGCTAGTCAAATATAAAGAAATAATGATACATACTATTGTTTCATTTCCCTCAAAATGCTTAGAAAAGTAAATATGCCACATAATACTCCCGTAATAATTTAAGATTTAGGCTCTTCACAGTTAATTTTGGCAATCGGTACGAGACTTTCTACATAAGGTAAAACTTGAGTAAATAGATGGGAAATACAAGGCCTGATTTTATCCGTCTTCTTCCAACTCCATTTCTTATCACTAGATACATCCACAACCTCCTCCATCTCCCATAAATGAATAGCATCATATCTTCCACTCGTAGTGAAATAACCAACTAAAACAAGTTTCTTGTTAAGCTCAAAAACTTTCGAATATAGTGATCTAATGTATGAACCAGGCACTGGAATAAATGTAAATACTTGCCTTGCTAAGTCAAATGAAACTATTCCATTCATCTTCTCCAAAACCCAAAAGATAGATCCATTAAAAGAGACATGGCCATGAGATATTCTCCCAATCTCTGTGTTCCCAAGTTCTATCTCCGTCCAAGTATCTGTGTTCAACGAATACACTTCCACTCGCTGGTTCACATCGGACATATAAGTTTTCACTATCTTATAGTCATTAAGAATAGGACTGAATCCAAATCCAAAACAGTAAACGCCATCAACGTCACGATCAATAACTCCGGGCACGCATCTCACCTCTCTAGTGGCTGGATTCCATATGAAAAGAGAAGTACCCAAAAACGACGCAACAGAATCAGATCGAATACAGATCAAGCCGTTGCAGATATTAATGATCCGAGTATGACTTAATTTTCTCATGAAAGATGGCTTCCAAAGGTAAACACTTTTGTACGTCCTCGTATTGTCCACCTCAAACAAGTTTAAAGGATCATATCCACCCCGATTGTAAAGAAAACAAGGGATTTGATTACTGGTGTGGTGGT
This sequence comes from Acacia confusa, assembly GCA_037074495.1. Classification (NCBI taxonomy): domain Eukaryota; kingdom Viridiplantae; phylum Streptophyta; class Magnoliopsida; order Fabales; family Fabaceae; genus Acacia; species Acacia confusa. Next base: position 3,274,740 of record CM073504.1, on the reverse strand, counting down.
GGAGGTGGTCTGCGATGAAATATGGAAACGACCTTACGAGACTTTTCCAATATTTGGAGACACGTTGAAATCGAATTAGGGTTTTTACTGGAAGTCTCTTGAGAATGTTTGTGATGATTTCATCGGGAAGAAACGGAGAATCTCCCTGCACTAGCATCTTCTTCTTCATGGTAGTGTGGACAAAAGAGGAGGGTTTTGAAAGGGACTGGTCTAGGGTTTTCTCTCACACTCTTCTTTAACGTAGTATTATTTTTACGTGATTTATAAAATTTAAATCCATGATCTTACCTTACCTCATCGTATCATCATTGATATTATTATTTTCAGGTACACATGATAACTTTTCGATATATGCGAAAATTTTAAAGCAAAGGAAATACCTTCTTTATAACAAACTGAATAATTCTTCTTAGGTATGGTATAATTCTGACGGAAAAACTCAATAAAATATCATTGAATAATTTTACGATGTTAAACTGATGATTTTCCAATAGAACGAGTTGTCAATTATTTTATTATTTTTACTAATGTTTTTGTCAATGAGATTTTAAACTTTTTTTTGCTCAGAAGAGATTTTAAACTTTAAGTGGTATTTTTCTGCTATTTTCCCTAATTCTTATGTATTTTATTTTTTAATAACTTCCCTAATTTTTTTAACAATTAATGTTTCAAAAACAAATTATATATATATAATCTCCAATTTTTCTACTGACTTTACTTGATTAGTAATTAATAACTAGTAGAAAATAACTGATTTGGGATTTATAAATTTTGAAGGTATTTTTATGAAAATTTTCTAATTATGATTATCGATGCCAAAATTAAAAGAAATATTTTTTTACCTTAGTTTTTGTTGATAGCTTTTTCGAAAAAAATACTGGGTCTTGAAAAAGAGCCTTGTTTGTGTGAAGGAGGGTGCAAAATGGAGTACCCAAGAGGTTTTGTAAATTGGGCTTAGTTATCTTATAATCCTTTCTCACGTGTTTTTTCATAATTTCATCTCTATCTTTATCTTTAGATTAAAAAAAAAGATAATTAAAATTTAATATTTTATAAAACTATTATTTTAAACATAAATAAATAAAATTAAACTACTTAAACATGATCGCTACAATTCATAAATGCAACATAAACAAAATTAATTTCAAAAACAGTATAATTATAGTTTTAAGAAATATTAAATTTGAACCATTCAATTAATTGAATTAAGAGCTGTAATCAAGTAACACGTGTGATAGCAGCAGTTGTTTGGAAAGTACAAAAAGATACTCCTATCCTAAATATTACAAAATTTTTTTTAGAGGGATAAAAATAAAAATCAACTATGTTTTAAATAAGAAGTAGCTTAGACCTGCTCAGATTAGAATCTCTCCAAACATTATGACGGATGGCAGTAAAGCCAGTAATCTGATCTTGTGAAGGTCTCAATATATTTTATGTTTTCTGCCAAGTTGGCACATATGGTAAGGGATCCAGGACTAGGCCTTTGAGTCATGGGTTCGATCCCCTCTGTCATCGCTGGGACTCTTTTGATAGGCAATCTCATAAGTCCCTAGTAAGTGCTTATAAAACCCGGGGCCATGCCCTGGCCTTTGTAGGGGACTGGTGTCGAACCCTTCCAAAACTTTTCAGTATAAAAAAAAAAAATGTTTTCTCTTAAAATCTTCTTCCTAATTTTATAATAGCATCGATTCAATATCATATGAGAAATTCTGATTTTACCTGGATTCACGGGTTGTTTGTTAGCAAGGGAGGAGTTTTTTTTTTTAGTTTATTCTTTTATCTTAAATCTTTTTCTTTTTGGGTTAAAATTTTATAACTCCAATTCCTATTTCTTTTTTTAAAAAATTTAACATAAAAATCTTTTAATTATGCATATTGAAACTACTCTGAATGAAAATTCCGTAGTAAATGTTGTCAATAAAGATACTTTGAGACCAGCAAGGATTGGGTTTAGTAGTAGGATTATTCTCTCACAATATGACGAACAAGGTTTGAACTATTGCTGGTAGAGATACCCACTTTCAGTGTCTGAAAGTACTTTAAATATGGCTGCCTTCAATATGAAGATGCATATGGAGAATTAATTGTATCAAAGCAAAAAAAAAAAAAAAAAATACTTTGAGGCAAAAGTTACAAATGAGAGACATATTCTAATATTTAGAATAAAGTAAACTGTATAGTCTAGCTCTTATATTATTGATGATAGGAGTAAACACTATATTTTGTAATATTTTGTTGACTTTTTCAGTAAAACATCAAAAAAGAAAAGAAACGAAAAGACAATGATCCAAAGATAATCAACACCTCTTTTCTTGTGGGGCCAAAGATGAAGTGATACAATAAAGAAGCAAACTCCCTGAAGCAAAATTCACAAGAATCAGGCATCAAAATGAAGTGTATTATTCTACACAGAACTTCACTAAATTCCCAGAACCCAAATATCAAAACGGGGAGGGGATAATAAAATTGTCACATCTACTTAAAAATAAGAGTGATGAAACCAAGCAATCTTTCTCCGGACTAGCCTAGTACAACAATGACCAACTTTTGAGCTTTTTACTAACTAACTGAAGCCAGAAGTTTCCTTCAATGAGCTCTTAAAAATGGACCAGTCTTAGATCAAACAGGCTTCTCTTACTCTCATGCCACTCAGTTTATAAGACTGAATCAAACATGGATGACTAAAATCTAATCTATATATTCTTTTCAAGTTGTCATTTCATTCACTTCTAGGTTGGAAGTTGAGAAACGGATCTCATTCTATGATCTGCATACTTCAAAGCAAAAATGTCAAGAGTCAAAAAGAAATATCACATATGAACTATCCAAATTGAACCCAAAAGGCCGAAGCCAGTTTGTTCTTGGACATGGTGGTGCATATTAAATTAGACACTTCAAATTTTGTCAGGCCACCCGTGTCCATATTTGTGTCAAATATTCAATGCTTTGCAAGGGTCTCAGGTTAAAAAAGGTGCATCACAAACCATAGGTAGTTATAGTATCTCTAGGATGGTCAAGAAGAAATACATCAAATCTGCATAAAAACAATCAGATATATTGATATAATATCCTTGTTGCCAATGACTACCCAAAAACACAATTAACAGGAAGATTAGACACAGTAGGAATAAACATTAGCAAAACTTTAAATTATGTCTGCATTGTCATTCATGTTCAGGTGACTAACACAGGCAACCAGTGTTCTTAACTTTTAAAATCTTTATCAAACATTCTAAACCTTGTCTGTCCTGTTTGGTTGGAGATCCTCCAGAGCTTCTAAACTCTAGCCCTCTTGTTACTGCAGCTAGGGCACTTGTATTGCTTGATGTGTTCAGCCTTAGCAGGAGTGATTTTCACACATTTCCCATGGAACCATCTCTCACATATATCACAACAGATCCAAAACTCGTCAGTGCCATAGTTATCACCACATGCTCCACAAGTTGCCCCTTGTTCGTCATCTTCTTCTTCTTCTTCTCCACTCTCATCCTCTTCTTTTGGCGGAGGAGACATTTTCACTCCCTTGGCCTGAGAGTCAGATTGGGAGGACTGGATAAGCAGCAGCATCCAAACAGCAAGACCAAAGAAACTTTTCAAAATGGGAAGTACCAGAAGCATTAGCAAAGAAAATGAAGTTGAAAATTGCTTACCACCTTCCCACTTGACTTGTTTTTGCTGCCATTGTTGTGAGCAGGTGACAGATCCTTTGATTGCTTAGCGCTTCCTGTCACAACTTCAAATATGGTTGGGAGATCATTTATCATCTGGAAAAGCCTTTTCCTGCAGATGCCAATGAGAAGCCAAATCAGTAGGATCTTCCCATCAAAATGTCACATAAAACCTTTGATCCTGATATTTTCAGGATTTCTAGATATATATTAATTTTTCCAGGGCTCGTTCCAGAATCCACCCCCCCCCCCCCCTCATGTTTTCTCCTCTTTCTTTCAAGGCAAAAAAGATATCAGTAATCACTGTCTTCAGTACTCTGATTGGTGTAAGTTATTACTTCTTTGGTCTAATCATATGACTCATTGTCAACAGTATTGTCTGAAAGGGATCATATGGTGGGCTGAAATGGGACCGGGAGAAGCTCTAGCATTATACATTAACCATGCAATTGATGTAGCAGTGAGGCAACAAGCATGTGCGTGAAAGACCACATACTAACTAAAAGACCATAAATAGTTGGTCTTTGACCGCGGAACCTATGTCAGACCATAATAGTATCCTATCAGGATTCAAGACTTCCTCGCAAAATACAAGTGAATATAATAATAGCATTCAATAAGCATCAAGCAATATTGCTGTCAAGATATGCATCAACAACACCAGTTATTAAGAAACTTAATATAACCTATTAAGACCACATAATTTCCCAGATCCTGTATCAACATGAAATTCCAAAGGCAAAGTCATTTTAAGCATAAAAAATTTCTATTGAGGCAGACAGTCAACTCCCATTATAATATCTTAATGCTAGCAACACATTAGAGCATCATAACCAAATTTTCAATCTAAATTAACTTCAAACAAACCTACGCATTTCACCAGATTCAAAAAATACTCACTATATAATATCATAATATCAGAAAATATCCCAATTAGCAGATATATAACATGTGAAATGGAGAAAGTTTCCAGAGAGAATAATTTATCACGAAAAAGGAAAAAGACCTCAAGAACAAAACAAGACTTGTGAACAAAAAAAAGTCTGGCTATAACTTTCAAACCAACATTTATACTACTAAAAAAATACCATGATGTATTCCAAAACAATACTTTAAACACAGAGTGATAGTTTTTTAAAGGAAGACAAGGAACTTTAACGTAGTGGAAGGCACAACTAATAAGTTTAGTCCTAAGCTCCACCATAAAACTAACAGTATGGGTGCATTTGGTTCAAGGGATTTGGAGGGGATGGCTCCCCTCCCCCTTGTTTGGCATCATAAGAAATTTAGGAGGGGAGGGAAAATTTTAGAGGGAAGGAAAATCTTATAAAATTTTCCCTCCCATCCAAAAGAACAGTTAACGCAAAATAAGAAAATTATTAGCACTTTGTTAATGAAAGAGGAGGATAATTAAAATGATATGAAAAACTAGAGCACAAAAATAAGGGCATTTTCTTACAAATGACAAGCTTTAGAACTTTGAAGACTGGGCTTTTTTCCCAAAGTGCCTTTTTTTAGGAAACTATTTACCAAAATGCCCCGACTTTAAAACTATTTCCCATTATGCCCTTCTCTGGAAACATATTCCCTCTTTGCCCCCATTTAGTCGACTAAAACAGAGCTTTAGTCGACTAAATGTCGAGCCTCTTTTTTTTGAATTTTGTCGACATTTAGTCGACTAAATCCCAAGATTTAGTCGACTAAATGTCGACAGCAGGCTTTTTTAATCTATCACAACCAATTTTCCTTTATTCTTTAATCTCTTTTCTCAATATTATCTTCTTTATTTTGTATTATGAGTTAGATAATATAGGAATTAGTTAGTTAGTTTAGATCCTATTATTTAGGAACAATTTAATTCAAATCATATCTTTCTGATTTTCCCGATATTATATTAGAAGAATAACTTCTTATATATTTATTTAGTTATACCGATATATAGGTAATTTATCCCTACAATCTCTCAATATCTTTTTTGTTCGTATATTTGAATTTGAATGCACTAATTTGTTAAACTTTGAGAAAAAAGCTGGGATTGTTATCTTCAACACAAAATAATAATAACAATAATAATAATAATAATAATAATAATAATAAACAATTACCAGTTTTTTGTATTTTGTGTTGAAGATAACAATCCCAGCTTTTTTCCCAATAATAATAATAATAAACAATTACCAGTTTTTTGTATTTTGTGTTGAAGATAACAATCCCAGCTTTTTTCCCAAAGTTTAACAAATTAGTGCATTCAAATTCAAATATACCAACAAAAAAGATATTGAGAGATTGTAGGGATAAATTACCTATATATCGGTATAACTAAATAAATATATAAGAAGTTATTCTTCTAATATAATATCGGGAAAATCAAAAAGATATGATTTGAATTAAATTGTTCCTAAATAATAGGATCTAAACTAACTAACTAATTCCTATATTATCTAACTCATAATACAAAATAAAGAAGATAATATTGAGAAAAGGGATTAAAGAATAAAGGAAAATTGGTTATGATAGATTAAAAAAGCTTACTGTCGACATTTAGTCGACTAAATCCCAAGATTTCGTCGACTAAATGTCGGGGGAATTTAAAAAAATTTGAACCCCACGACATTTAGTCGACTAAATCCCAGGATTTAGTCGACTAAATGTTGACAAAATTCAAAAAATAAAAAGAGGCTCGACATTTAGTCGACTAAAGCTCTGTTTTAGTCGACTAAATGGGGGCAGAGAGGGAATATGTTTCCAGAGAAAGGCATAATGGGAAATAGTTTCAAAGTCGGGGCATTTTGGTAAATAGTTTCCTAAAAAAGGGCACTTTGGAAAAAAAGCCTTGAAGACTGTCCACAAAGATAAAATGCGCAACCAGAAGCTATGACATCTAAGTAGTATAAGGAATAAATTAATAAGCATCTCTTTCCCTTATTATCCAAACATTATCATAAAGATGCAAATGTCCCCACAAAAATGCCTAGTATTGAAAATTTTGAGAATTAATCAAAAGACTACACTGCTGCTTTCTTTCTTTATTTTGTGAACAAAACTAAGAACATAATAAGGTTATAATAAAATTTCTTCAAAACGAGCCAAACTGAATAAATTGAAAATACCCAATGGCCTAAAAGTGTTAAGGAAGTCTATAACTTGCAAGGCCAGACAAACCAAATCAAACTTGATCCTGTGCCCAATACGAAATGAAGAGAAACCCAAACAAAAAGCATTTCTCAATTTAAGACATTTACTGTAAAACTACAAGTGTTGGATGGGATTAAGTTGATGCAGGACAAAATTCTAAGATTTACATGTGCAACACTTTTTGCACATGTGTAATAGAAGATCAAGATATCTTACCTTTCATTCTTACCAAATCCAAAGCGGGCACCAAAATAGAAAGACACAGCAAGCAGCCAAGAGTCACTGTGGACTGCAACCAGTGACAACCAATCCTTCTCTTGCATCCCATCCCTAGCAAAGTTTATACCTAATGCTGGCTCAGGAAGTTCAGGAGGCACTTCCTCGACAGGCAAATTCACTTCCCATGTTTCATTCGGTAATCCATATAGACACAAGTTCTCTTTCTCTACAATACAAGAAAATTTGTTTTAACTAATGCATGCAAAATTAAATATGACCTTTTTACAGCACACTAATTTACAGATGTCAAATTAACAGAACTTCAAGACTGTGCCTCAAATAGACCATCAACAAGGTGTGATGTTAAACTCCAAAATTACAAAAACACATGCAACAAGAGCAGATCCACCTCCATGTTAACCATAAAACTTACTTTGGAAGAGCAAGTACCAGAAAGCAAATGAAATTAGACAGAGAGAATTTTAACTTTAGATCAAAAGATAAAAGTAACCTTATGTCAGGGAAACGTAAGATATTTGTATGTTCTTTAAGCATCAAAGTTTCACCTGCCTCTTTCCTAAGAAGCTAAACATACAGTAGCGCTAGGAATTCATAGACAACCAATCAATGGTAGACAAATTAAACTTTCACAACAATTTAAAACACTAAGCCAAGGGTTTAAAAAGGCAACCCATGAAGCTTAATAGAATCGACATCCCAAGATTCCAAGCAAGTAAATTTAATGATCCATCGGTTATTTGTTTCTCTTTAAGCAATAAAATGATCTGATAAAAAATTATATCATGTGGAAGGTGTATTGATGATAACAACAAATTAAGTAAGCCAACTAATTAAGTTACCAAAGCATTTTCAGAAGAGGAAATAAAAGGGTGAGTAACCGTCCATCATCAATAAAAGAATCAGAAATTCAACTCCTACTCCCGACATTTATGATAGTTACACTCTATAGCCATCTTAAATCCACGTGGACAAAAAATTCTTAGGTAATCAGGAAAAGAAGATTGCAGAAGTGTCCATAGCCAAGCCAAAAACAGGGTGCACATAAAGTAGAAAATGTAAATAATACTCCAACTCTGCTCTCCAAAACAGGTAAGAACTCTGAAGGGTACAAATGCGTCCCATAAAGTAGAATGGAAAGGCAACTATAAAACAATTACACTAAAAGAACATCATAAGGAGAAAAATCAACAAGCTGCTTGCAACCCAACGTGTTCGGTATGTAGCGTGAGCTTATAGCACAGTGACAATCAAGTATCAAATTGAGGGCCAGAAATTCAATTAAGTTTTTTTTTTTAAAAAAAAATCCTCTCTGTTTTCCCCCAATAAACAATGGGATATACTAGAAATTACCCGAAGGAAAAGTTGCAGTTACAAAGTGATAGAAGAAGCCCCATCAGTCGAACAATTAAAATCGCAATAAATGTGGCACAGTTACCATCAGTCAAACAAACTAAACGTTAATTCCCAAAACAACAAAGAACGGAAGTTCTCGTCCCGATAAATAAAAACAACTGAAATATTCAAGTTACTCACCAGGATCGCACTGCTGGTAGAACTTTTCAACATCTACATCAACAAGGACCCATAGAAAAAGCTCAGTAAACACACAAACATAAATTAAAAGGAAAAGGAACAACAGAATAGAGGGAAAAAAAATTAACGAACCAGTAGTGAGGGCCTTAATTAATCCAGCTCTTCTTCCCTTAAAGTCGCTGAAAACCTCCTCCACTGTTCTCGGTATTGGGTGCGGTAAGCTTTCCATTGTCTCTCAGAGTAGAGTACCGGACAATCTTCCAAATTAGAATTATATATAACCTACCCAAAAGAAAACCCAGTTTGAATTCAAGACAACGACTACAAAATGCTGCTTCTGACTTGGAATTCTAAAGATAGTCAAACAAACCAGAGAAAATAAACAGATTCAGGAAACCCCCTTCTTATGTTTGCTGGCTAGGGTTTCTTCTTCTTCTTCTTCTTCCCCTTTGCTCAATCCTACACCAATTTCGGGAAAAGGAGCTTCTCTATCCAAAATTGACACACAGAGACACTGAACGAAAGAGGAAATGAGCATTGGGAAGCCATAATATAGAATTGAAAAAAAGATGGGTTTGAAACTTGAGAAGGAAAGAAATCTGGGGTCATTGAAAAGTAGTAGAAAAAAAAATAATAAAAAGGAATGTACATACTAATAACAGCCTTTTGATAATTATTTATAATCCTAGTTTACGGTCCAACCTAATTACTACTCTTGGATAATTAAACTGGTATTTCCATTTTTCACATTAAACATAGAGAGTATGTCAATTATTACCTTTCCACAATAATTGTTTTCTCATTATTTTATATATATATTTTTTATTAAATAATTACCCATTAATATTTAATATTTTGAATTGCATAATTTTAATAGTTATTTCGCTTACACAGGAGAAAAGGAAGGACAGTGTTCTTTTCCTATATATATATAGGAAATGTAAAGGTGAGATGATTATTTATTACGACAAGTATTTTTACTTTTGGGAAATGTAAAGGTCTGTGCGATTATTATTTATTATTATGTAGTATTATTACTTTTTAATTATTTTTATTATGCGAAAAACGTGTCTCGTGTGTTTTTCAAGTTCGGAGTTCGGACGCCTTTGCCTGGTAAAGCGGGTCCCTGTGGCCTTTTGATTTGTAAGGGTCAGGAAAGAGAGGCACAAAAATGTAAATTACGTTGGATTTATTAAAAAATAAAATATTGGGAAAAGACATATAAATTAAATACTATTTAAATTAGGGAAACTCCAAAATGTATTTTAATACATGAAAATGACAAATAGGTCTGAGGGATTATTATGGGATTTTGAAATATTGTACTTTTATTAAAATACTCATCAATTTTTTTTTAAAAAAAAGAAAGAACCGTCGTTGACGTTAGAGTTCTACCAACTGGCACTGCCCCACAACAAGTATCCAGTGGCCAGATGCCTGAGCTCTGACAACCGATGACAACTTAAATAAAGGATTGATTATTTAAATATAGGGATTGATTACTTAAACTCCATCAACACTATCAAGCATCGTTAAGAAGTTGAATATAAACAATGATAATTTGAGAACAATGTTGGATTGAGCTTATGGATCTCAAGTAGTTAATTCTTATATCAAAGTAGTCGGTCTCATAACTCAAAATTGGCCACGGCGCCAGCAGGGTGGTGTTGGCCAACAAAGCTCCAACAGCGGCAATGGTTTTTTTCTTTTAAAAAAAAGAAATTAAGGGCCATTTTAATAAGAGCACATCATTTCAAAATTCCTGAATAGTTTCTTGAGATATATTTGTCCTTTCCATGTGTAAAATGACATTTTAAGATTTTATAAATTCAAATAGTATTTATTTAAAATTTTTCCTAAAATATTCTCTCTCTTTTTTTGGCAACTAAAAAATATTCTAATCACTCTTTTATTTTGTCAAAATTACATATACTTATTGATACCGTTGAAATAGTTATATGTTTGAAAATTAATATTAATACGAGTACTATATGATATTTAGCTGAGTTTCTAATTTTGAAATTGAACATAATTCCTAGTCTATCGTTTTGCAATATTTGTTAATTATTAATTTGATTTAAATCCGTTTCTGTTGAAAAGCTCATATGAAATGTTTGCATTTAACCATAGAACTCTCTTATTGGGGATACAGAATAGGACCTTAGATGCTTTATACTTGTATTGTAATCACATGGCAATGAGATATAAATTATGAAAGCTCAATCGTAATTGTTGAAAATTTCTTTGTAAATAATGAAAGATTAGTTGCAATTAAGTTTTAAATTAAGCTTTTGAGTTTTCTCAAACTTTCATAATTTGAAAATTATAGTAACTAGTCTTCTTCTATCTATAACTGAGTTTCTAATATTTGTAATGGAAACTTTTGGAATTTATGAACCTTTTTACAATTATGGTAATTAACTTATAAGTGATATTCTTATATTTGCAAAAAAAAAAAAATTACCTTGAATTTATATTTACAACTAATGTTGTAAAAAACTAGCGTAAAAACGTTACGTTTTTACTGGGATGTTTAATGCTAAAACTTAGATAAATACTGTTCGAAATAAAAACAGGTAAAAACTAGTGTAGAAATTTACATTCTTACAGTCATTACCATTTTTACTTTTAAAAAAAATAAAAAAAAATTGACCATTCATTGGTGCTCAATTTAAAAATCTCCATCGTGCTTCCTAGTTCCCACTAACCCAAACTCTAAAACCCAAATCATCAGTTACCTCCTCTACTCGCAGAATCTCCAATCGCCCTCCTCCTTGATTGATCCACTCTGGCCCGTTGACTCATTGTGCTTTGCTCGTACTTCTTACTAACCCAAGTCTAGAACTCGTCACACAACCTCCTCCACTCTAGCTTGGACCCGCTACATTTCTCACTAGACATAAAACGATGATAGTTATGGCTTCTTACCAAGGTGCTTATTTCTTGTATTTCCTCCCCTGTTTTTGGCTCCTTTCTTGTTAGCTCTTTGAAAGCGATAGGCGATAGCTAAAAACTGAAGCGCTCATGTTCTTAGCTTCTTGCTAAATTTAATTATTTAGTGATATTGTGATAGGCTAGTAGTAAGATTTTCATCAAAAAAATGGGTGTATTCTTATACTTTACAATTGCCCTGTCAGTGGTCAAGTATGACAGTAGCTAGAAATTATGTTCTTTCTTCTAAATCTGGCTTCTTCGTGTGTGTGTGTTCATCATAGTTCATTTTCTAAGTGCCAAGCCTATATTTTTCAATTACATACATACATTTCATATTGATAGAGATGAACCAACAAACTAAAGTTGCCGACCTTAATTAGTAAAAAGTAGAAACTTTATGTGTCGTGTTGTTTCTATGATTTACATTTCTACCACCTATTCCGTACGTAGAAACTAGTTTTTGATATAATTATTTACAACTCAGCTTCTACGATATGGGATTCATCTTCTTCCATTTGTAACTAAGCTATGAGTCAATCACATATGGACGTGTTCGTTCATCTATTTTTTCTTTAAAACTTTGATCCATTTTTTAATTTAAAAAATGTATGATGCTTTTGAAATGATTAATCTTCTTTCATGATCCTCTTATGTCATTTTCTCAAATTTTAAACTTCAAGTTAAAGTATTTTTACACTCCCATTTCATTGTACTCTCCATCCATCCCGTTTTAATTGTCGACCTGACAATTTTTTTGGGGTAATTTTTAACTGTCATTTATGATATTAATTGAAAATTATTAAAATTACTGTCATTTATGATATTAATTGAAAATTATTAATAATATTTTTCAATTTTATCCTTAACAAATACTTGATAAATAGTTCTTAAACGATGTGTAATGACATAAAAATTGAAAATAGAAGGGACTTTAATTTAGTGAAATCACAATACTGACACATCCTATTATAAAGCATTTAGAAAAGAGATTCTGCAGTCTTTTTCACAAGTCCCCGCATTTTTTATAATTTTTACCCTATTTAATATCAACATAGAAGACTAGAAAAATTTTAAATATGTATTTAATAGGAGTAAAATATAAATTTTTTAAAATTTTTAGATAATGTTAATAAATTTTAAGATTTTTTTCTTTATTTCATTGTAAAAATACTAAAAGTGACTTTATATGAATAGGACCGCCTATTTATTAAGTTTTTTTTTGGTAAAATATTTATTAACTTATTTTCTAGGTAAAATTATTAAGTTATTTATTGTTTTCCTAAAGCCCACCAAATAAAACTTCTTTTGGGTGGACCCAGAATATCCATCATCGTAACAATAACTAATTCATTCATGTCATAAACGTCCTGAAAGGATTTTAGTGTTAGCCAACTAGATGCTTAAAATAACAGTCATTAAATTCATACATAAAATCTTATAATACCCACTTAAAAACCCATTTAATAAAAACAAGTCTAAGTAATCACATTTAATTAACCCTTGCATAATTACATTAACACCCATTGCCCATTAAAATAATTTCCTTTTTTGAAAAAACCATTACAAATTATTTATTACTCTAGAAAGTTCAACCTCTTAAATAATAACGGACTAAAATTATGCATTCCATTTCTAAGTTATTTAAATTTATTGGAATATTATTCTCATTTAATACCCAACTTTTATTATTAGGGTTTGAAGAAAATGTAATACAGTTAATTGAATTTCACAGTAGACATTAAATCATGAATTCAATTTGAATGAATTTGAAAAAAGAGATCAAATCATGAACATAAATTACAATAGACATCCAAATTTTATAAAAACAATTATGTTTTTTTCCCCTTCATATCCAAAATCCAATTCGGACATTTTTTTACAATGATAATTGAATTAACTCTGTTTTACTTTTAACATCAATCTCATGTTAATTATCCTATCAACATATTTTGATACTCATACTCCCTAACATTGCCTCTATATATACTAGTATGATTCACAATGAACACTTTTAGATATAATACCCCCTCAAACAAGCTACAGGGAGATATAGCTAATGAAGTGCTAAATATATTGGCCTTCATTGTTACTATTTGTTAAAACTTTAAAGCTTTGTTTGGGAGTTCTATTTTGGAAAGAAATGAAAGGAAAGGAAGGGTTTTAGTAGTCTCTTCCCTTGTTTGGGAGTTTTAAAAATAAGAGGAGAGGGAATTAGGGATTTTCACAAATCCCCCAAAACCCTCATTCTTCAAAAAAATGAAGTTCCCCCAATATGGGGGGTTTTTAAGAGAGAAAATAGATTAATTATTTTTTTACCCTCATTCAAATAAAACACTCTTATTATTTCTGATTTTTATTTTCTTTTCTATTATTGGAATGCACACGAAAATATTTTTAGAGAGAGAAAATACTTTTTTGGGAGAAAATATTTTTTAGAGAGAGAAAATACTTTTGTAGTGAAAAATATTTTTAGGGAGAAAACATACTTTTTAGAAAGAGAAAATACTTTTGTAGGGAAAATATTTTTTAGAGAGAGAAAATACTTTTTTATGGGAAAATATTTTTAGAGAAAATATTTTTTGAATATAAAAACTACATAAATAATTTTTTTTAGAAAATTTAAATTTAAATTTATTTGTAAAGTATAATAATTATATTAATTTTTAAATAAAAAAGATAAAATAATAAAAATAACTCATTAATCCTCCATCTTCTCCTCTTACTATTTTTTTAACTCCTAAACAAAGGGAGGAAATATCTTCCATTTCCCTTCCTTCTCCTCTTCTCCAAACTCCCTATATCTCTTTCCTTTCCTTCTCCTCTAAACTCCCAAACAAAACCTAAACGGCTGTTTGATATGAAGAATTGAGAGGGGAGGAGAGGAAAAAAAATTATAAGTTGGATCTGAAAAAATTGAAGTGTAGTTATAAGATTTTAATAAAGAGAAGTAAGATAAACAAAATTAATCCCACTTCTCTATTTTTTTCAAATCCAACTACAAAAACTTTTCCCAGACTTTCCCTGTACCAAACAAACAGTAATTGAGATTTAAAAAGGGAGGAAGCATGTCCATAAACAATTATTACACGCTGAGTCATCGCAATTTGAACTAAATTGATCAAAACTAATTGCCCTCAGAGCAGGAATACATTTTCTTAAACAACAATAAGCCCTAAGGGCTCGAACCATATGAATAAAAAGATTTATGTTGAAAAAGTTACCCAAAATTAAATCTTTAATAATTGAATATTACTCAGTAGCATCAGCATCAAGTAACTGTATTAAAAAAAAAAAAAATCCTAACATCATATCTAAATTTCATTGGAGAAATCTTATGACAAGATGGTACAAATTTAAAATGTTAATTTACATGGTAGGGAAAAAGGGTTGTTTTGATAAGAGGACTCTGTCTAGGTTGGCTAAAAGCTTATCACACATCTAACCTATAAATTAGAACACACATGGAAGACATTGTGCCACATCGTATAAATAACCATATGGGAAATAAATAAATAAATAAATATATATATATATATATATATATATATATATATATATATATATATATATATCATACAGACGCAAAAAAAGCATTTTATGGAACCATTGCGGATAACACAGACACATATGTCTGGACTCTGAAACAAAATCGCAACAACACTTTTTTTTGATACACATAATAGGGGAAGGGGGTAAGGTTCGAACCCTGAACATGAGGGAGGGGGAACTAAACTCCCATGCCTATGCACTAGTAAGGCACTGGCATCGCAACAAAACTTGAATTATAGGGCAAGAGGGATGTCACTTGTCAGTGAGGGCCACAATCACTTGATAAGCCCTTTTCAAAATGACTCTGTTGGATTTATGGGCCGCTCTATCATAGGTTGATATTTTGAGAGAGGCTCCGGAATAATTCATTATTTATTTGATATTTAATTTGAATTAAAAAGGTAAGTTATGTATCTATCTATTTGTGCCGAGAAAAAATATTGACTGAGGCTCCAGAATAATTCATTATTTATGTACCTCTCAACTAATAAAGTTATCTTAAAGCCTGATTTCTTCTGTTCCTTGTAATATATGATGCAACTATAGTTCTCCAAAAAATGTTAGATGCAATCATTCATTATGACCACTACTATTATACAACTATTTCTTAAAATAGACCACATATGCCACCAGGTGAATTTTATGAAGGATATATAAATAAATAAATAGACGATAATCATATACTAAATATAAAGTATGAGTTGCGAAGAAAAGACAGAACTTACGATGGCCTTGATTAGCAGGAGCTTTTGCGAGCTGAATGAAAAAGCTCCCAAGCTACATACTTGAATTGAGGGATCAGCTTCATTGATAACATAAAAAAAAAATTGAAAATTAAAAACAGAAGGAATTCCTAAATTATAAGTAGCACGCCTATTTACACACAAGTTGTCATTTTATCTGCTTCCACATCAAGTTCAGGACAAAGATGTGGCAAACCTTCAATATCAAAACACAAATTTGAAACCAATGGCAGAATTTACCTTGATACCTTGCTTTCAAATCGCACGAAAGCTGTTACTTCACACGTAGCTGAAGGCTGAGGCTCACACTGAATCAAATGTCAATTTCAGTACAGCTTGAGTGTTAGCAACTTTGAAAAGAGACATATTAACCCTATTTCACCATTACATTTCACATCAAAATGTTGCTCATACAATAAATAATACAGCAACTCATTATCAAACAATGGGACAATGATTTCTATCAATGGAGTGTAACAATAAATAGTCCCCTAAAACAAGAGTGTAAAGAATGAACATGGAAAAAATAATAATAAAATGATATTGTAAAGAATCAATCATACAAACGAAAAATTATATCCAAATCATATTCTCAGAATGACATGGTGTAGGGCCCAAAAAATGATAACAGGCTTCCTCTTCTACTACACGTGTTTCTGCTGAAACTATCAAGGCTTTCCCTGGTATCCCCAAGGATTGTTGCTTGCCCATTTCCACTGATCCCTGCAAATTTCTTCAATACCGTATTTTGCCCTGAAAAAAGCCGCATGTTCCATAGAAAATATCATAAGATACTAAACGAAAGGTATACCACAGTCTGCTTATTAGCTATTTAATTATAATGAAGCATCGTACAATTTTCTTTTTTTTTTTGATATTATCATATGGTATCTGGTTTAAGGTTCGAGACTGCCTCTTTCAACACAAGTGTGTCCTCTATAATTAGAACTCAAGACCCAGAGGGATCTAATAGGGTTTTACACTGCTGAATCAACTCTGTGTTGGTGAAGCATCATACAAACACTTAGGAGTTTCATCGTGTTGAAAAAAGTATGAATAGTTTAATGATCAACTAGACCTGCCTTTTTGTCTACAAGAGCTAGTATGAGATACTTACTTCCATCCTAGTTCTTTCTCAGCTTTCTCTGTAGATGCATAAACAACAGTAGCATCTCCTGGCCTCCTTGGGCACATTTTCACTGGAATTTTCTGTAAAATAGGGGGAGAGAAAGAAGAGAAGATTTTATTATTTGTATACACACAAGCAAATTTTTTTTGTAAGTATGTGTGTCACTGGAGGGGATTCATTTGTGAGTATTGAGTAAGATGCACATTTACCATGCCAGAAGCTTTTTCAAATGCTGCTACCATTTCAAGCACTGATGTACCACAGCCAGTTCCCAAGTTGTAAGCAGTACAACCTAAGCAAGAAGTGGCCCAAACACCAAATTCATTTTTGGATACAACAATGTCAAGTGATGAAAGACGAGAAACACGCGATGAATTAAGAAACATATCCAAAATTCTGTTGCAGTTCTAGACAGGCTCAACACTCTTTCAGCTCAAGACAAAGAAACGCAGGATTAATCACCTATGCTTTCTGCAGCAAAAAGCTTCCGCAAGGCAGCAATATGACCATCTGCCAAGTCCATTACATGAATATAATCTCGTATCTGATTCATAAAACAACAACAACGAAAAAGTTCAAAAATTTAGAACAAGGAAAATATACATATTTCTGCTTCTACTTGAGTTTGCATTGTCCCAACAAAATGGGTTTAGACTTTAGAATACATAACTACTGAATTATTCATTATACCTTCCACGGTCATCAATATAAAACATATTTGAGAAATTGATTTTAATTATAAATATAAATATAAGACATATTTTTTATATTTAACAATATTTTCCTAATTTACCCCTCAACAATGATCAAGGAGATGAGAGGAGGGAATCAAGAAAGATGGCTAAAGTGTTTTAGAAAATATGTCATATTAATTAACTTAACTAACTTTCTTAATTTAATCAAATTAGGTAAATATGTTTTATATTATTAAGGACCAGATGTAGTATTTTTCTTTAAAAAAGAGAGAGAGAGAGAGAGAGAGAAATTGTAGTTAGTTGGCTATACAAACCGCGCTTCCATCCTTTGTTGGATAATCATATCCATATACATTGAGCACAGGCAATCTCCCGACAGCAACTTGCTGAATGTAAGGCATTAGATTATTTGGGATGCCCCGAGGATCTTCTCCTATCCTACCACTTTCATGGGCTCCAACTGGATTGAAATATCTCAGTAAAATGATTCTCCATTCCGGCTCAGCTTTCTGAATGTCTCGAGCCATTTCTTCACTAAAAAGCTATCATAAAATGGTATGTCAGAGAGAGGAAAGTAGGAGAAAAAACAAGGGAAACGGACTAGATCCCATAAACAAGTCATGAAACAGAGAAAGAAAGTAAAATGTTCCTAAACCATAGGGATTATTACCTTAGTCCGTCCATAAGGATTCATGGCCTGTAACTTAGAATCCTCAACACAGGGTATCTCAGTAGGTTGGCCATAAACAGTTGCAGATGACGAAAAAACCATCTGGTTTATCCAAAGATACAGATTAGAAGGTTCAAGATGAATTGTCAACAGATGGAAAGATGCCAATGTATTGCGAAAGAAGAAGAAAAAAAGAAAGAAATTGTAACATCTTTCTTAAGCAAGTATAGAATCTAGAATCAATCAAATCATATCCAGAAATAGGAAATACAAGATTATATCGCAAATGTGGCTCCTTCTGTTAATTCAGTATCATAGGCCAAACACAACAAGCATGGATTTAATTGTCAGAAGCTACATTGCAGAACTACATTTTGAAATTAGCATCACCAAGTGATTACGAGGATATATATCCAGAAAATCCATTCTACACATCCTCATTACTTGAGATTTCAAGAGCAGGACTCAATGTTTTGTAGACCGAAAGGAGAGCTTACCTTTTTACAGTTATACTTTGCCATAACTTCGAATAGATTGATAGTGCCGACAATATTATTATCAAAGTATTTGCGGGGTTCGGCAACACTTTCTCCAACTGCCTTCAGGCCCGCAAAGTGGATCACGGCATCAAATCTTCTTGTGATTAAGCACAAATGCACAATCAAAATTTGAAAAGCAAAGTGTTTCAGATTTAATAGAGAGATCCGATGAAAAAGAATCAATAAAATCAAAAGCATAATAAGCTTACTTCTTTTTACTGAAGACTCTCTCCAAATCTTCCTTGTCCCTGAGATCACCCTGGGAAAGAAATAATTGCTCAGATATAATACACTAAAATGCAATTTGAAGCCCCCCGAAAGAAAATCAAAATCGCGATAAACGAGCCATATGATTACCTGGTTGATCTCGAGATTCTGAGAAAGCTGCGGACCTACCAAATCTCGAACTCGATTCACTGCTTCCATCGAGGAATTGTTGAAATTGTCGATAATGGAAACATCGAATCCCTGTTTGAGAAGCTGAACTACTGTGTGGGATCCAATGAAACCAGCACCGCCAGTTACGAGAATCGTTTGCCCCAAACAAACCATTTTCCCCGACCTTCGAAAGGATCAAAGGTGGAGACAAAGAAGCATGAGTTGCGGAGGAAAAAGCAGAGGAAAGATCATTATTTATATATGTACGAGAGAGAGAGGTGAAATCAAAAGAAAAGCGAGGGAGAGAGACGCAGTGAAAGAGCACCGTCGGAGAGAGACTTGAATAGATTAATGAGTTTTGATGATTTAATTTTGAGTAATCGAATCATCTTTTTTGGCGGGTCTTTTTTCTTGAAATAAAGTTTTTGTACAAAAAAAAAAGGGGCTTTTGCAAACTTTTTTTAAAACATTACCATTATTTTTTTAGGTAATATTTTTCAAACATTAATATAAAAATAATTCTACTACATTTTTAAAATTTCGGATAAATATCTGTAACTAAAGGATAATCTAAAAATGAAGAAAATCAATATATAGTATGAATTTCGTATTACATAATCTATTAAGATAAATGGGAAAAATATTGTGCTCGTTTGGATAGCTTATTGGAGGGGTTTTTAGGATTTATTTATCATTTCAATTGAGCTTATGAGTTTTTTTTTAATTTTTTGTTTGGATGAAAAACATGGGCAATCAGACTTATGGGCAAAAATGAGCTTATTTAAAAATCTTGGTTTTTTGACTTTTGAAAAACTATAAACTCATTATTTATTATTTCAATCAGATGTTACTTTTATAAAAGCTGAAAATGAGAATATTAGTGTAGATGAAGAGTCTTCGTTGACTGATTCTTCTGAGGAATCTTTAATCGAAATAAATCATTCAACTTCAATTGAAATGAATCAATTCATGACACAATTAGATACCAAATTGTATCGAGCATAAGTTCCTAATTACTTATTTAATATCTATATAATCAAAATATATATTTTAGCATTGTCAAGTTTTGTAATTTAGCATTTTTAATATTTTTGGTAATTTTAATTTTTCTCTTATAATTATTTCAAAAGTCACTTATTCATAAATCATTCTAACAAGTTTCAATTTCACAAAAGCTAATTATGCAACAACCAATCTAAACATAAATCACATTTCACAATTTGATTTTTACACGATCAGACTTTTACCCAATCAAACTTTTTTATAAATCATTTTATCTGCCGATATCTCAAACAAACCCATTATTTAGTCCCTAACTTTACCTCAGTTGCTTTTTTAGTACAGTTATTTTCCCTATCTTCTAAACCACTCCTCCTAAGGTTTTACCTTATCACGCGCTGTCCCTCCATCTTTAAAGTGATAAGCTTTTTCTTTTTCTTTTTTTTTTCTTTTTTTGCTCAGGAAAGTCATAAGCATTTGAATCCCAAATAATAAGTGTATATGACACGTGGCGCAAATATAATTATATTCATTCATTGCTAATGATGGCGTCCCATGCTCGGGTTAGCGCGCCTCATAACTTGAGCCTATAAGTTAATTTTCTTTGAGGGGCCAAGGTTTGATTTTATTATGAAGATTGTCGTTTAATATCCTCCGAAAAGTTTTTTTTCAGGCCTCAAGTTAAATTTGACTGTTAGTTAGTTGATAAAATATACTAAGATAAGATGATAGCACATGTGTCATCCGTTTAGATTTAGTTACAACGTTGTTTCGAAAGTTTCAGATTATAACAATTTCACATGACTATTATCCAGGTTAAGTTTACCTGATAGTTGAACAAATACATGTGTCATCTACTTCATATCTCTCAATGAAAGCTCCAAACTTTTATGATCAAACCCTGATACAATATGAACAAAAGATAAAACTTATATTAATATCAATTTCAAGTATTCATATAGCTATAACATGATAAATCTGAGAATATATCAATAAGATGAAGCACATAATACTAAGGAATAATATAATAGACAGAAGAGTAGAAAAGATAGAAGAGGTTCACACAGAAGAGACAAGAGACAGAAGATCCTAAATCAATTCCACACCTCCTTCTAGCGTCTTTTGTCCTTATTATAGATTCTGATCTTTGAATTCCCTAAGCTTCCAGGTCTTTCTTTTAATTCTCTTACTCTTCCTTTTGGCCCCTTGTTCGTTCACAGGTATTATAGCTATTGGGTCACCTATTGTTGGGCCCATTCCATCTTTACTCATCACAATATGCCACAATTCTAAAGTTCGGAATCAGGGTTGGCTCTTGAAAGGCTCGAGTCTTAAAAGGGTCGGCCTTTTTAAGTCCGGAGTAAGAAAAACAAACATTTTTCAAGGCCCGACGGTGAGCGTACGGGTTAGGGCTGAAAGTTATTTTATCAGTATCAGTAATCTTCCTGAGTGTGTTCTGCATTCAATAATTACATATTTTTCTGGTTGAGTAACAGGCTACAAAACGCCACTCATTTATCTTTTGCGTCGGACATTAGGTATCGTTTCAATCCTGCCCATGAACACCCCTAATCTTAATTATAAAGCATTTTGGAAAAGAAATATTGTGATTTTTTATAGGGAAAATTGACATGAAGGCCCAATTTACCAAGATATTTTCAGAAAAGGCCCTCCATACTTTCCCATACCAGAAAAGGCCCTGGGGCCTTTTCTGGTATTAACTTCCAAGGAAAATTACCAAAACACCCCCTTGTGTTAATTGTGAAATAAGAACCGAAATCTCACAATCTCTCTCAGTTTCACTCTCGCTTTCTCACTCTCTGTCTTTGGACTCTCCATCGTCTTCCACGCTCTCACTCTCTGTGCTCTCAACACCCGCTATCACTCTGCCAGGTCGTCTTGTCTCGTCTTGCCGCGGAAAGCTGAAAGTGTCCTGTGGAAAGTCTCGCCGTCGGTATCTACATTGTCCAAATCTCCGAAAGGTTAGTGATTATCTTTTTCGTTCTTCGCCCAAATATCTGAAATGCTGCTTTCCTGTTCTTTGATTTTCGATTTGTAGGCAAATCTATCTACATTTTAGTGATTAGGTTATTTCATTCTTTGATTTTCCTGTTCGCTCTCTATCCGAAATGCTTGCCCAAAATTCATTTCAATAAGGCAAGCTTCTGCCGTTGGATTCATTTCAATATTACAGAAAGACGGATTCATTATATGTATTTGTAAACACCTATTGACCCCAACCTTTTTTATGGATCAATGTATTTTCGTTTTGATATATTGATGTAAATAGTTATTCAAAATTGATTGGAAATATTCCCCTTTCCTCTGTGTGTTCACTTGTGTGTGCTGATAAAAACATAATTCATTTGCCTTTATTCAGGTCCATGATTTTGGTTTCTTTCGCTATGACCCTGGTGCTATATAGTTTTTGAACTATGAGGAGATACCTCTTGCTCCAGAGGCGGCTTGTGTTGGACTAGAGATTAAAGTTGTTGGTAATGATAGTGGTGAGAAGGTATTAGCATGATTTTTACCCCTCTATTGTCATCTCTTGGTTTCTTGTTAACCATTTAATGACTTGATAGACAAGCTTGTGCCATTTGACATTTTAAATGTAATCATCCTTCTTCTTTTTCCTTTTCTTTTGTTTTTCGATCTTAATTTTCTGGTGAAGGAAAATGACTATTTGATATGTCTAGATTATATCTTTTGACCATTAGATGGAACTGGCATAATGATATTGTACCTTTGGCTTGATAACTCTTGGTTAATTTCATTCACCATTTTTCAAGATAATGCTAATGATATTATCTTATTTTGCTCCCATTTTTTTAATGTTTTTGTCAATCAAGTGAATTGAACATTATTTTTATAATAACGGACATATGGGTTAAACTAGTGCTCGTACATAAAG
Organism: Acacia confusa; assembly: GCA_037074495.1. NCBI lineage: Eukaryota > Viridiplantae > Streptophyta > Magnoliopsida > Fabales > Fabaceae > Acacia > Acacia confusa. The sequence continues at coordinate 3,251,611 of CM073504.1, read as the reverse complement.
AAATAAGCCAATCTCTCATCTGCTGGAGTGTTGTTGCTTTTAGTTTCCATCATAATAAATTTTACTAGCTAAAGTATATGTTTGGCCCTTTTAGTTTACATTAAGTTTCTGTTTGGTCCCTCAAGTTTAAAAAATGTATCTTTAGTCATTTAATCTTAACATCGTTAGTTATATTTAACGGAAAATGTTGACTCAACAAATTTACAGGGTGATTTTGCAACTAAATGCTGACAAAATATGCTCAAATTTTTGGCTAAGTGGTTTAGAACTAGTATTACATATTTTTGGTTAGTGTGTCTAATTGTGCATCTTCTGTCCCATTGTTGATTTCAATCATATCTATTTCCAGGCTGCGTCTGGAACCAAGGGAGGATCAAGTGGCTCACCAGTTATAGATTGGCAAGGCAGAGCAGCCTTGAATGCTGGGGGTAAAACATCAAGTGCATCTGCATTTTTTTCCCTCTAGAACGAGTGAGCTTTTCATCTATATTTGCTTAACTTAATATTTGTCCGCTACTTCCTATTTTGCGTAAATATTCTTGTGAGGAGCAACTGATTCTGTTTAGCAAAGGTGAAGTAGATACGATGATTTAATTTTCAGGTTGTGAGAGCATTAAGGTTTCTTCAAAAGGGTAGTAATGCTAATTTAGACAAATGGAAGGCAGTTTCTATACCTTGTGGTACTCTCCAAGTTTGTCCTTTGCAAACCCTTCCTTCTTTCTTTGAGCATTAATTTTCTTTTATCCTTATTAATTGTTGTCAACCTGTCTAATTCTGTTCGGTACTTGTTGAAGTGTAAATTCTTCTAATTACAATTTAGAGGACTGATTGTTGCTTGAAGACTTATTTCTCTTGCGCAGCTGAACTTGTCCCCTTTGTTGGAAATAAATGCCTATTATGTATTTCCCTCAACACGAGAAACATTAGAATTGTTGACTGCTGAATACATTCACTTTCCTTGAGTTTCTGCATTCATGTATCTGTGCAGTAGAACTTTTGAATATAGCTGATTTTGTTGATTGGCCCCATTGTTGTAATTAAATGCATGTTATCTATTTCCCTCAACATCAGAATCATTAGTTTTGTTGACTTCTGAATACACTACTAAATGTTTTGGCTGCAAGTTGTTAGCTTAACTGAATTACTTGGTGAAGAAACAACCTACTTTAGTACGACAACGATGACCTTCTTCGCGCTAGATTCGTTGGTAGAAACCCACACATATATGCGCATTCAGAGGGAACTTAAAGAAGGAAAGAAAGTGGAAACCAAGTCCAAAAAAAAGGCAAACAAACCAGCCTCATTTGATGCCAAGGGAAAGATGGCAAATGAAGTGGTAATCTGAAGCGAATTTAAATATGTGGTTACGTTAAAAATGCTTGCCATAATTAATATCTAATTGCCTGAACTTTGATTTCAGCGAAAGTGCTTCATGGACATTTTACGAAGGGTGAAGCCTCAATTGTTCGAAAACGAGGGCAGAATTCCGGAGGGGGTGACATGGGCTAAAGTCCATGTCCAAAGTGACGTGTAAGTGTCTATTAAGTTGTTTATACTTCAAAAGTATCGTGTTAAAGTTACATGAAGCGTGTTTTTAACATCTTTATATATTTATTGTTTACAGGGACTCGTGTGGTGTTCATGTCCTTTCTTGGCTCCAGTCATGGGACGGCACAGAGAAAGAGGATGGCTACACAATGCCTTCATATCAAATGGATGATCTGAGAGAAATTAAGATTGGCATGTTGTGGTGGTTGGTAAACCACCCAAACAACCTACATCGAGCCAAGGTGCTGTCATTGATCCAGGAAGCCCAAGCGCGGAAAATTAGTCGATAGTCTATGTCTGACTTGTTTAAATTTTGTATCTGAATTTCTGAATTTTGTTGGCTTGCTGTTAGATTAGATTACAGAACTTGTACAAAACACTTGAGTTCATTGTTAGGAGCTAGTATTGTAAATGTACTGATGTAGTCAATTATGTTGACTTGACATTTTAATATGAATGACAACCACGGTTGGTTCCAGCAGATATTTCTCCATTTCTTGTGTATGTATGAGCAGAAACAAAGGAATATGATCAGGTACTCGTTTGTGAAAACCATCACCCTCTTTTAGCAACACCATCAGTGACCTTTAGCAACACCATCAGTGACCTTTAGCAACACCATTAGTAAAATTTAGCAACACCATCAGCACAATTTAGCAACACCATCAGCCCTCTTTAGCAACACCATCAGTCCAATTTAGCAACATCATCAGTAACCTTTTGCAACACTATCAGTCACCCTTAGCAACACCATCAGTAACCTTTAGCAACACTATCAGTAACCCTTAGCAACACCATCAGTAACCCTTAGCAACACCATCAGTCACCCTTAGCAACACCGTCAGTCCCGATTAGCAACACCATCAGCACAATTTAGCAACACCATCAACCCTCTTTAGCAACACCATCAGTACAACTTAGCAACACCATCAGCCCTCTTTAGCAACACCATCAGTCACCCTTAGCAACACCGTCAGTCACCCTTAGCAACACCATCAGTCACCCTTAGCAACACCGTCAGTCCAAATTAGCAACACCATCAGCACAATTTAGCAACACCATCAGCCCTCTTTAGCAACACCATCAGTACACCTTAGCAACACCATTAGCCCTCTTTGGCAACACCATCAGTCACCCTTAGCAACACCATCAGTCCAATTTAGCTACACCAGCAGTCCAACTTAGCAACACCATCAGCCCAATTAATAATTACATAAGCCACTTTGACAAAAAATATCAGCATCAAATGACAAGTTCAGAAAAATATGACAGCAGCACCATCACTTTTAACAACAACATCAGCACTCTTTAACAACACAATCAGTCGATTTAGCAACACCATCAGGCCCCCGTTAACAACAGTATCACCACAACTAACAACAAAATCATCCACCCATTAACAAGTACATGGGACCTTTTAACATCAGTAACACTAAAAAATAACACTTACATCAGCCGACTTTGACAGCAACTAAGGCAAACAATAACAATCAGTTGTCACCATGTGTAGCAATATTAATAAGTATACATAAATGAAACCTGGATACAATTGTGGCAATTGTATGTTATATCTAACTTTCATTTACATCAAAAAATATGCGAATAAAATAGGGATTACAACTTGACCCACCACCTCCAAAAAATAATATGGTGGGGATTTCTATCTATGGCCATTTACAACAAAAGAGTGTGACACGCAATGCCCAAAAAATAAACAACATTAGGAAATGACAACCATCAACTTGGGTTTGGATTCTTGCAAGTCCTGACGGTGTGTCCTGCCTCATGGCATATACGACAATGATAAACCTTCTTGTTTTGGAATTGAGACTCACGCCTTTTTCTTTTAGGTCTACCTGGAGGCCTTGTCGTGATTGGAGGATCCAAGAAGGTCTCTGTGAGCATTTCTGTGACTGTTGGAGCATCAGCCCGTGGACAATCATGTGTTGCCACGGGCCTCATGCTATGTGCATAAATTTTCTCTTGTGCTGAAACTCTAAAGCAATCATCTACAAGTGAGTATACACTACCATTGAGAACCTTGATTGCCGCACATGCATGTGGACAAGGCAGTCCACTCATTTGCCACTCCAAACACGAGCACTTTTTTCCAGCAAGATCTACATTAACATGAATGATGGCATCGCCGCATCTAGTTTCAACCGAAAACTGGTAGTCCCCGTAATATGCAGCATGCATATTTTCAGCAAGGGAAACTTGCTGCATCAGTTTTTTCTCAACATTAGGTCCAATGCCATTTTTCCAATCAACTAAAGCCATCTTGCTTGCTAGCAACTTCGAAGCCAACTTCTCCCTATGCTCATGTATCAAAACTGTCACGGTGTGCCTTCTCTCTTTCAACATCCATGCGTTAAAGGACTCGGCAAGGTTGGTGGTTATGTTATCCCACCTTTGGAAAGGAAACTTGCTAAGAGCCCATCGATCAATGTCCCCATGAGTTTGAAGCCATTGTGCCAAATGTGGGTTGAACATTTGTAATTTTCCCATTGCAACAATGAAGTCTTCATGCAGCCTCGCATATGCAATTCCATCAAGGAGATGCAATGCGGTATCCTTAGAATTCCGAGACGTTTGTGTAACCCCTCTATTTATTTTAAGGAACGCCGCACTATAATTTTCCTTCAAATGCCTATAACAAAATGCATGTCGCTCGGTGCCAAATACATCATTTACAGCACCAATGATGGAATTATTCCGGTCAGAAACAATTGTTATCACCAGTGGTCTTGTAATGTCTTTTACTTTGTTTAGGAACCAAGCCCAATCATCATATGTCTCACCGCTCACAATGGCATACGCTAAGGGAAACATGTCATTGTCTGCATCATAAGCACAAGCTGACAATAATGTTCCTTTATAAGGGCCACTAAGATGGCATCCGTCTATGTAAAGTATTGAACGACAACCGTGTACGAAACCTTTAATTGAGCACCCATATGCAATGAATAGCCGCTGGAATCTATTATCAGGTGACCCTTCCCATGTTGCGACAGTGTCTGGATCACTCTCTACCAGTCTGCGGCACATCCAAGGAATAACCCGGTAAGTGTCTTGTACTCGACCATGCAATTGCATCACCGCTCTTTCTTTCGCCCTATAAGCTTGATGATAGTTGAGCTGAACCCCATACTCTCTATATAAGTCAGTTCGGATTTCATGGGGTGTCTTCTCAATATTGCATCTCAAACCATCCAACACAATCGATGATGTTAGGGTACACTTAGGTGTATGAGATACAATAAGGCTATCTTGTGCATGGTGTATGTGTTCACCTCTAAATGTCCTGATGATTAGAAACTCGGTCTCTTGATGTTCTCCTCCAGCTGAATATGCACCAAGGTACCAAGGACAACCATCAACCTTGCACTTCACTATTATCTTTTGTGGCTTGTTCTTCACAAATTTGTAGGCAAAGTTGTGTGCAATGCTATATTTGTACAGCATCTCACGGAGGGTCACAGCATTTGCAATAATCTGTCCTGCTCCCATGATCAAATCTTTCCATTTACCATGATTCATTTCAGGCCTCGTTAATGGCACGGTTTGAGAAGAACACGGTAACGAGGGCAACTCTTGTGTTTCATTGAATATTTCAGGGGGCGATATGGCCAACCCGGCTGAACCTCCATAAACGTCATAACTCCTGTGACAAACAACAAGTATTAGTGCTTGTAATGACAATGTGTTTAGACTTTATTTGCAACTTACATATGAAAAAATTGCATTTCTTAACACATCAAGACTTACACTTCTTCTTCTTCCGCCCGTGCAAGTCTATTGTCATTATTCTCAATTTCTTCAACATAGACATGACCGTATTCGTCATTATACTGTATCAAGTGATCCACCCCTTCATCATCCACAAGATCAATAAATGTCGATGTATCCATGCTAACTTTGAATCTCACGCAAATTTCATTACTTTCTTTCCCAATTAAAGATGATATTGTTCTTTGCAACTCTTCATATGTGGTCCCTTCCTTTATGCATCTTGTTCTTACCGTTCCTCCAACATAATCACTTGCATCTTGTACAAACTTCCCCCCCATGTGAAAGAAACATAATATATTCTTCCCTGAACTACTAGCCATCTGTAATTACAATATGCAACAGAGTTAGTATTAGCAACTTCAACAGTCGAATTAACAACTAAAACCGAAGGAATTAACAACTTCAACTGTAGGTTTTAGCAACTATCCCGTATAAGTATTTTTACATTCAAACATTCCCACTAACAGACCTCACTCTGTTTCAATACCCAAAAAACAGAGCAACCTTGATCCCCTACCACGTTTTCAAATTCACCTCATATTAACAAGTTAAACAGCCATATTAACAACAAAAACAGATGGTATTAACAACTTCCACTGTAGGTATTAACAACTATCAAAATTCAGCATTTTACAATCTTCATTCCTTGATCACTTTCACCCATTCCCACTAAAATACATAAATTTTCCTCTGTTTCTGTGACAAAAAACAGAGCAACATTTTATGGACCCCACCCTAGAGAGATTAAAAAAGAGGAAGGATGGTGATTAAGCTATCTTGATGAAAAACTTAGCATTTCTTGTCTATATTCTACCACATAATTACATAAATGAGCTCAAACTCCTACCTTTCATTAACCCAAACTTTCGACTGAAAAAATGTTGATGAACAGCAATAACCACCAAGAAGAGGCAACAATATACAACCAGGATAAGCTACTTTCAGTCCAGGAGATGAAAATACCGAACGACAATGATCAAACGAAGCAAGACGAAGGAGATAGACGAACGATCATGGCAGCAGATAAACATCCAGAAAGCTGTCGTTTTTTTCCCTCATTTCAGCGCCAAAACAATCTTCATTTCCTTTTTTAACACAAGGGGGCGTTTTGGTAATTTTCCTTGGAAGTTAATACCAGAAAAGGCCCCAGGGCCTTTTCTGGTATGGGAAAGTGTGGAGGGCCTTTTCTGAAAATATCTTGGTAAATTGGGCCTCCATGTCAATTTTCCCTTTTTTATAAGGTGCCACATTAGTTTTTCGGGAAAAAGACAGATTTTTTTCCCTTGAAATTGCAAAATTTCAAATAACGTATTTCCCAAAAAAAAAATGAATTGTAAATTACTTATCAAGTTTCGACATTCCCTTATCAGCTTTCGGTAACAAACCTATTTTGAAATTTTATAATTTTAAAATTCTTTTTCTGTATTTTTCCCCAGTTTGTATTAGAATTTTTTATTTTATCCTTAAAATGTTCATGTATGAAGGTAGAAAACCTGTAAATATGTACTCCGTATTAAATATGAGTAAAATAAAATTTTTAAATTTGGAGGCAATGTTAATAAATTTTAAGGTTGTTTCTTAATTTTCATTGGAAAGGCTAAGAGTGATTTTTATACAAATAAGACCATGTATCTATTAAGCTGTTTATTGTTTTTCTATAGCCTCTGTGCCAAAACTTTAATTGATATTTAAGTAAAGGGCCTGGGGCTCAATTGGCATGCAAACCGGGCCTCTCGTAAATGAATATTGTGGGTTATAGCCTTATGGAAATCATCCTTAAAAAGCATTTGACTAATGAAGAAAGGAAAAATTATTGTTATTGTGATGGTAAATTTGACTTGATTGTAATATGTAACTCAATCTTTAAATTTTTACTTGATATAATTCAGTTTTTATCATTTAAATATTTAAAATATTTATTTTTATAAGTAAAATTATATATACTTTTTATGAAGTTTAGAGGTTAAAGTTTAAATGATTTAAACAATACAAATCGTAGTAACTTAAAGTTTTTTACAACTGAATTTTAAATGAATCAAAATTAAAAGGATTGAGCTATATTAAATTATCAAAAATAAAGGTGTAAAAATGCACATATGCTTTATTCTTAAAAGCGCCCAACACCAATCACTTTTTTAGGTATAAAAGTACACACAAACTTTAAAAATTGGAGCAAAAGTCATAACACCGTTAAATCCTGTTTGATGTTATTAGTTTTTGTAGTGGGGCCCACATTATTTTTGTGAAAATACAATAATACCGCTAACTTTGAATAATTATCCCACCTTCCACATTTTTTTTGCTCGGACCACCTTTCCACATTCAAACACAAGATCCCTAGTGAATCCTATCGGTTCCGTCATTGACAAATTACTCATCCAAGCCACGAGATCCAGGTATTGACCAAATCTGATGAAGAGATTTTGAACAAGGTAGTTAAAATTGAGATTTTACGTAAAATCGAAAGAAGAATAAAAAATCGTAATGTAGTAAAATCGTAAAAATATAAAAGCATTTGGAAAATTAGTAAAATCATTTTAATGAAAAAAAATCGTAAAATCGCAGTGATAAAACGAGATTTTAACTATCATGATTTTGAGTGCTGAGGAATCTACCACGATTGATTTGTTACAATCTTCGTAAGATTCTTCCGGCCATTCTTGGGCAGAATCTTTTTCAGATTTACATCTAAGGGAAGGTTTCAGATTTGTTTGTATGTTGCTCAAGAGAAAGAAAGCGAAGGTTTGAGGATAATCTTGTACGCTTGATTTCTCTGCAATTGATTTCTGGGGACACCAGCATTTTGCATTTACATCAAAATTACAGCAAGAATTTTCTTTTCTTTTGTATGCCCAGACTAAGGGGGATTGATCCTTCCCACACTACATACCCATAAAATGGAATTCAGCAATGAATACAAAGGATTCATAACATAATTGCTTATAAAAGCACCTCAATATGTATAAAATTGTTTAACCATATTGCAAAAGATGAGGGGGAACACGAGTGGCACTAACCAATAGGACAAGCAATTTTAGTGATAAACATAAATCAACTTGGATAAGTTCTCCTTACACCTAAGTTTTGCAATCATAAATTCAAGATTTGGCTAACTGAATAGCATAAGAGTTTCTCAATCTTACACCTAAGTTTTGTGATCATAAATTCAAGATCCGACCAACTGGGTAGCACAAGAGTTTCTCCATCCAACAAATGAAAGCATAAACATATTGGGTGTCCAGAATCTGACTACCAATGGCATTATAAATCATTAATAATTGACTCTATATAAGCTGAAAGCGGGAGAGGGGAAAAATTTCCGAGAAAATCTAAAATCTTACTGAGCCTTGAGCTGGGTCTCACTCCAACTTTCAAGAATAAGTGGAACACAAAGACAACCTGCGTTGTAATGGAGAGGCGAGCAGCGAGAACGTACTTATCCAAAAAGTACATTATTCTTGCAGGGCCCCTCCTTGTCAAGAAGAGGGTAAGCGATTTTCTAATGGAGCCCTTGTATGCGATTTTCTTGTAGCTTTTCTTCAACAGAAAAATCTATTTAAATACCACTTGAATTTATAAAATCCACAGAAACCCATTGAATTTGCTAACAGACTAAGAATGCAGATGGACCAATGAGGGATATACAAATTCGGATGAATTTATATTTTTGTCCTTAGTTTTTAAATAATAATAAAAAAAAGAAATATGATCCTCATCAGAGAGCCACCATAGCCAGCCGCCGGAGGGTGTGCAACTAGGGGTAAAAACAGACTAGGCCAGGCCAAGCTTCGCCCTTAACAGGCCAGGCCTGTTTTACAATATAATGGCCTGAGCCTGGCCTGTAGCCTGTTACAAGCCTTTTTTTGGGCCTGAGCCTGGCCTGTATACAGGCCTGGTCTGGCCTGTTAAATAGGCCTGTTTTCTTTTTCTTTTTTTTACTGAACTAACAGGCCACAGGCCTACGTTAAACAGGCTGAAAACAGGCCTACGTGAGAAGAGTAAAAAAACAGGCCAAATTACATAATACTAATGATATAAAATGCATCATATAATATGAAACCAAATACAACATCATAATAGTTTCATTACAAGTTCAACAATTTAAACCGAATCAATTTAAAGACATTCACATCAAATCTTCAATATAATTTCTTCTTTTGCTTCGAAGACCTTAAAAAAAAAAATCAAATATATGATATTAGAGCATAACATAGTTGAGCAAGTAATATAATATATAAACTGAGCAAGCCTAAGATTATTTTAACAAGTGACATAGAAATTTAGAACTTTCAATGTATATTATAACAGCTCATATAAAAAGTTGCGAGTTATAAGCATTTAGCAGGTGAAAAGAAATGATCAGCTGACAGCTATTGGCCAAAATCAACAATATAGCAATTACTAATCTTTTGAAAAGAAATGATAGTTAAGAGAGTTTCTTTTCTTTTGAAAAGTCCAAGCATTCTGATATCCAAATAAAACAATGGACAACATACATCGTAGCTTGCCACAACATAACTTTATCCTCTTTACTATTATAAAAACCTCAAAAATTCATCTCAAAATGTTGGATAATTATATTGATGAAAAGTCATCAACACTCGATCGCTTACGGTGAAGATACTAATTAATACGGAATTGAAGGAACACTAGCTACAGGCTGCTTAGTCTTGGTAAGCTCAAAATGTTGGATAATTATATTGATGCAGGTGAAAAATAATTAACAGGACATTAGCTTCATTATTTATCAAGCAAAATATGGTGCCATACTTTGGTGGTGGATATCTCTTTCTTTCCAACACACATAATCCGAAGGATTCCACTGTTTCACCATATTTAGAAAAACACACAGATTAAAGGGAAAAAAATCCATCAGAATGCTGTGATGGAATTTATTCAAAACAAAACCCAAACCTTTCAACACCAAAACCCCGGAAGGAAAATTCAAAAATTGAAGGGAGAAGAGAGAAAAAATGGAAACTTGGATAACTTGTCATTGAGCTCCTTCAAGACGGAGGCTTTATGGTTCATGTGTGGAAAATCCTTCACTGCTTCTGCGAAACACAGAACACGCCGCGGCGAAGGAAAAAAGCAAAAGGATATGAATGAAAAGGAAGAAGAAAGTTATCTCTGTGAGAGAGACAAGAAATTGAAAGGAGAAGAGAAAAAGGTTGGGGTAATGGAGCCGAGAGAGAAGGGATTAAATTACTGACAACATAAAGCAAGAAAGACAAGAATAAGCAGCAGCCAGCAATGACAATTCGATCAAAATTCGCAAACAATGTTACATTCACAAAAGCACAAGTACAAAACAGAGAAAGGCGTAAAAATATAAATTGTATTAAAGAGAATTAGTCCAAACCCATGAACACGTCCGAAAATCTTGGCAGATCAGAAAGAAAACGAGAACATGGAACAAGAAAAATAAGCAGATCGGGAAGTAAACAAGAAAAAACGAGAAACCTAGACAAAATCAGGAATACAGGCAAGAATCCCATCGGAAATTAGAACAGGAATAATAAGCAGATCGGGAAGATAACGTACATAGAAAGGGGAGGAAGATGACGAAGAGGAGAAGGCCACAACCACAGATCCAGTCGAGCTTGAGGAACCCCAGATCCAGCCGAAGTAGTAACCACAGACCACAGCGCAAGCCCGACGAAAACTTCTTGGGATTCTTGGAGGCGAGCGGCGGAAATGAATGTTAGGGTTTTTCAGACTTAGAGAGCCATACGTGTCACACTATTATTGGAGGATAGAAGAAATTATTACAATATTACCCCTATAACAGCCGGCCTGTTATAAGGCCTAGGCCTGGCCTATTAAGCAAAAACAGGCCTTATCAGAGGCCTTTACCTGACCTTTTAACCTGACAGACCATGCCTGACCAGGCTTTTAACAGGCCAGGCTAGGCCACAGGCTCCTGGCCTATTTCCATCAATATCTGCAACCGTCAGTCGGCACTTTGACCACTGGCGGCCAAATCTCCGACAAGATTTTTTTTTTTTTTGATTGGGGGGGTTGAATCTTAGTTTTAGAAAAATATTTAATGAAAGTGAACTCCACCCCTCTCTTGTAGGGAAGCAAGTGGGGGGGGTTGGTGGCCAGCGGTGGTGGGGTTACCGGGGGAGGGATTATTTTATTGTTTTTTTTTTAAACATTATTTAAAACTAGGGGCAAAATAGTAATTTCAGCTTAAAACTAGGGGCAAAATTGTAATTTCTGTGAAGTTACTGTTCATTTCCGTCAGACTTAACGGTCAACGTCCATTGACAAACGGCTCGTGGTGCTGGGCGCTCTCAAAACGTAACTTTGTGTGCATTTTGTGTCCAAAAAAAACTTCGTGGTGCTGGGCGCTCCTGGGGGTAAACTTGATGTGCATTTTTGCTTCTTCTCCCAAAAGAAAATGGCGGAATCAAGATGAAGGTGAAGATTGAGAAAGAAGAAGACCTTGAATCAGAGCCTATGGTGGATGGAAGCTCATGAGGATGGGTCCTATATATATGTCCACCGTTAGAGAAAAAGGAAGGGAATTGGAGAGAGAGGGAGAGAGTTGAGGTGGAAGATGGGATGGTTTTAGGGGTATTATTGTATTTTCAAAATAATAATGTGGGCCCCACGACAAAAATCAACACCGTCAGACAGGATTTAATGGTGATGTGACTTTTGCTCTAATTTTCAAAGTTCATATGTACTTTTGCATACACGAAAAAAGCATTTACTGTGGAATGCTTCTAAAGTTAAGGTACATGTGTTTTTTGCACCTTTACCCAATTATCAATTCAAAATTTAGTGGAGTAATTATAATTGAAATAAAACTATAGGGGACAAAACAAAATTTCTCTTCACTTAGCCCTATTCCAGTAATCAATCAATCACATTGTGATACATGATTTTTTAAATTTAAATATTTTATTAATTTAAAGTGCTTTATAAAAAGATCCTTAAGGTCTTTATTGACAAAAATCTCTCTAATGGAGCCCTTGTAAGCAATTTTCTTGTAGCTTTTCTTCAAGAGAAAAACCCATTTAAATACCACTTGAATTTGTAAAACCCCTAGAAGCTTATTAAATTTGCTAAAAAACTAAGAAGACAGATGGATCAATGAGGGATATATAAATTCAGGTAAATTTATATTTTTTTCCTTAGTTTTTAAATAATAATAATAAAAAGAAATATGACCCTCTGGGGCACTGTAGACGGCCAGAGGGTCTGCAACTAATCTTTGGTGAAGGTTTTTTTTTTTTGGTTGGGGGTTGAATCTTGGTTTTAGAAAAAATATTTAATGAAAGTGAACCCCACCCCCTTTTAAAAGGAAGCAAGTGGCCCAACCACTAGGCCACTTGGTTTCTCTAATATATATATATATATATGCATTAACGAATATTTAGTTCTTATTTACGAGAGTTTGGGGAAAACCTAACGAAAGTATTGGTAATTACCATTAAGAAACTTGTAAATACCATTAACGAATTGGTAATTCTCATTACAAAATTTGTTATAATTGACCCTTATTTGTTGTCTCATGAAAGACACTTATGCAAAACCTGACAAAAGCACTGGTAATTACTATCACAGAACTTATAAATACCGTTAACGAATTGATAATTACCATTCCTGAACTTATAAATCCGATTAATAAACTTGTTATTCACATTACAAATTTTGTTCAAAGTGCTTAGATTTTGTTCAATATCGTAAATCCTATTTTATATATGTCCATATAATATATCATATATATTATATATTTACACACTCTCTCTCTCTCTGTCTCTCTCTCTCTCCCCCTCCGGTTCTAATTATAGGATAACATTTGAGAGTTGGCTTTGGTCCTAATTATATGACAAAATTTAAATTTTTGTCAATTTCTTCCTAAAATACCCCTATTTTATTCTCTCAAGTGCGTTTGGTTTTTAGTAAGTATATACATTTAGATTCATAGAATTTTTCAGTAAATAAAACTCTTAAATTGTTGAATTTTAATTTATTTATCGATGAAATTGTGTTGATTTACCTATATATGAGTGTGTGCGTGTGCGTGTGTGTAAACACACACTTATATATTTATATATAAATACATACACACACATATCGACATACACACACATTATATATGTGTGTGTGTGTGTGTTTGTTTATGTATACACGTGTGTGTGTCTATATATGTGTGCGTACATACTCACACACTTATGTGTGTGTATTTATATGTGTGCGTGTGTGTAAACACACACACATATATTTATATATAAATACACACATTGTGTGTGTGTGTGTGTGTGTTTGTTTGTTTATGTATACACATGTGTGTCTATATATGTGTGCGTACATACTCACACACTTATGTGTGTATGTGGATGTGTATACATGTGTGTATGTGTTGGGGGGTAGATGTAGGTGTTTGTATTTGTGTGTGAATATGTGTTGTATCTGTGAGGTGTGTGTATGTGTGTTTTTTTTTTTGACCGGGGGGGGGGGGTGGGAGGAGTGTAGATATGTGTATACACACACACGCATATATAGCAAGACTATTATTTTAATTAGAAAGCATGGAAAGGAAGATTCTAAGTCGGGAATATATGTTAATGTAATTAAAAATTTATATAAGGGCATTTTAGGGAAATAAGTAAAATTAACTAATTTAATTCCCTTCCTTAATCTCCCCAAAATTGGTTAAATATGTCTTATAATTAGGACCAGAGTGAGTACACACACACACACACACACACACAAAATATGAGAATTACCAACTCGTTAATGGTATTTACAAGTTCTCTAATGGCAACTATCAACTCTTTCGTCAGGTTTTTTCCAAACTCTTGTAAATAAGAACTATATATTGGTTAATGCATATATATATTGGCCACTTTCTTCCTTTCAAGAGGGGGTGGGTTCAAACCCCACCTCCTTCAATTTCATTAAATCTTTTTCTAAATTCAAGATTCAACCTAGGTTTTGAGAGTTTCCAAACACTATCTAAAACTTGCGGGTTGTTGATAAAGTTCTTATCAACTAAATCAAACATGTTGATGAAATTAAGACATTTTGCTCCATTTCAAAAATGAAAGTGAATAATAAGTTGTTAGTTGAAGTAGTAAGTAACATCGTTCTATAAAGAAAGAACACAAATTTGAATCTTAGGAATCACACTCGTTCGGAGAAAGGAAACTCTTTGAACTTTAACAAATAATAATAAAAAAAAGATTGTGAAGGCCCAAAACATGTTAAGATGTTCATTTAAATTGGTTTACAAACAATTGATCTCGATCCATCAGCTCAATCAAAAGGCCCAAGAGGTTTATAAATCCGTGAAATTATTAAAACAAAAGCCCAAAATTTAAACCCATGAAGAAATCATGAAGGAAGCCCTTAAATATTGTCTCAATTTTTCTTTCTTCTGTTTGATCTTTAATAATATTTATAAATACTATAGAATCGGATTTTTTTAAAAAAAGTATTATTCAATACCGTATATTTTTTCCCTGAAAGTCATGATGATAAATAACTTCTTATTAACAATATTCTACGTTAGTGTACTTTTAAAAGTTTATATACACACTATTTTACATAAAAAGATCCTGATAGAAAATTGTTATGTAACTCAAGATGCACTATGATAATAAAATGACCACAATTTGAGCATTTGCATTCCAATAAATTATAAAACCTAAACAAATTGTTCGTTTAAATTACAACTGCATTATATTGATAAAAGAAAATACTAGTACTTGTTTATTTAATTAAAGTACGTCTTTTTATCTTAGACTGGCCAGGCTATATATATATACACGTACGTACGTTTAGACTCTATATATCTTCAATTAATTTGATGCTGCGGCTATTAGTAAACTTTTTAGGCATCAGTTAATGTGAAGCAGCTG
The DNA here is from genome assembly GCA_037074495.1 of Acacia confusa. Taxonomy (NCBI): domain Eukaryota; kingdom Viridiplantae; phylum Streptophyta; class Magnoliopsida; order Fabales; family Fabaceae; genus Acacia; species Acacia confusa. The sequence continues at coordinate 3,236,393 of CM073504.1, read as the reverse complement.
AGTTAGTTTAATTAAGTTGAACATGATTTGCTGATTTATATATTTCATTGAATTCAGATTTTATGTGGATGCGTAAAGTTTGCTCAAATATATTAATTGACATGTCTCCTTATTGAAATTTTGATTCCTTAGAGTTAAATTAAGAAAAATATGTAAAATTATACAATACTATTTGAATTTTGAGTCAGTTACATATAAGTTTAATGACATTTTAAAGTTTAAATTTAATACTCATAACCTTTTTTTTTTTTTAAATCAAGGATCTATTGCTATTAATTTATCGTTATCCCTTTCATAAAGGGATATAGTCACACTAGATAAATAGAAGATGCATGTTATCCTATATATGTAAGTTAATAATTTTCTAAAAAAAAAAATTAAGTAGGTCAAGTTCCTTATATATCTATTACGTTAAGTTTTTCAATCACATGAGTCCATATGTCTTATTTTTAAAATAATATAATGTCATTTAAAAATAACTCACATGAAAAATATAGAACATATAGACATGTATGATCAGAGAACTTGATACAATGGGTGTAAGAAATTTGATCTACGTGTAGTTTTTTTTTTTTTTTTTTAATAAAACCCGCCATGAATTTTAGATTGGTTTTATATCATCTCAAAGCTGACATTTTAAAATTTATATTTAACATTTTAAAGTTTAGGAGGTTTTATGCAATTTTTGAAGTTTATGAAGTTTTATAAAATTATTAACTTATATAAGATGCCATGTATCTTCTATTATTCTAAAGCAACAATTTTCATTAAAAAATAAATGTAACGTGTACATGATAAACAAATAAAAAATTATAGAGGCTAAACTTAAACTTTAAATAAAATGTGATAAGATTTATATATAACTGACATAAATCTCAGAGGTTTTATATAATTTTTCCTAACAATATTTATGTTAATATATAATTATAGTGGTCAAGTAAAAATGACTCCACCTTCTTTAAACAAATTCAAAGGTTTAGCCTTTGATAACCTTTGAGTTACATTATTCACAAATAGAGTTACTTCTAATTGGTTATAAGTACAGCAGTACACACACAGCCACCAGTGCGCTTCTTAAACCAATTATTTAAGATATTATTACCTCATATCTTTACAAAAATTCATTTTGTAGTTTAATTTTTCATTATTAAAATGGATTTTATATTAAGAACTGATATAAATTTTTTTTTGGTATTAGTGTATGTATAATCGATCAAAGGCCAAAATTAAATAAACAGTATGGGTTAGCTCCAAATATATAGCTTAAACTTCAAAGTTTTTATGTTCCATAACAGTTAACAAGAAATGAAAGACTTCTTATAAGACTGGATACCTAATTTATTAACACGTTTTAAAGTTATGAGGGGTGAATGAGATCCCCTAAGTAGACAGTATCAAAAAGTGAGGCGCAAGATTTTGGAATTTATAATGATCTTTAAGTGTTGGTTAATTATTCCTCTCAATTTTTACACTCATTTAGTCATATTCACCATTTTCCCTTTAATTAAGTAGTGTACATGTGTGTGTATGTCTTTCTCAGTTGTTAGGGAAAAAAATATAGTGTCTTTCAAGTTGCTTTTTTTTTTTTAAATATGTTATACTTTTTTTTAATCCTCAATGTAAGACAAATTTATCTAATTTAAATATATTAAAAATTTAAATAAATTACTTAATTATAATATATGATGTTCTTTAAACTACTTTCTTGTAACATTAAATTATTGAATACCTATTTATTTATGTGGTACTCCCCTCGGTCCTTAATACAAAGCCTAATTGTTGAATTGATCTTAATTCTAAATATAAAACTTATTTATCGTATTTGTTAATCTTTTTTCAATTTATCCCATCGATGCTCCTTCAATTATAATCAAGTAAAAGAAAGATGATCATAACATTTTAGAAAAAAATATGTTATATTAACTAATTTATTAATTAACTTCATTAATATAATTAAATTTAGTAAATTTATCTTATATTAAGGATTAAGGGTGTATAACTATTATTTATCGCTTAGCTTATATTCCTTCTCTTCTACTAGATCTATCTATACATATTCATACAAGGTACACTCTCATCAAATAACTGTGAAGTGAAGCAGAAATTATATTTATTTCAACACATAACAAATCGATTAGAGCTTTCAAAAATAAACTTTGATCATCATAAGGACATTTATACGGATAAACCATATGATATAAAGAATTTGTTTCCATCAGGATCTCTTTTGCTCCCTACTATATTATCCATTATAACATATGTTGAATTTATTAATTTGTACTTTTATTATTTCTTAAATAAAGATACAGCACTAGTTTTTTTTTTCATGCCCATTAATTTTTTTCTTCATTTTATGCACCAATTTAAACAAGTAGGATAAATTGTACTATTTGATGTATATATGAGATTACTTGTTTTAAAACCTTTTCAAGTGCCACGACAAACTAATTTAACTTTAAATAAACACACCCACACGGTTTATAAATGTTAACATTATGTTTTCTTTCCACTTTTTTATTTGGAACTTGGCTATTGAAATGAGCAATACTATAAAGATTATTTTTTTAAAAAAAAAATTATAACAAAGAATCGTACATCAATATCAGAAGTTTACAGAACTTGGTGGCTGGTAGTTTCAAGGGAACTTTTGTGTGGGTTAATTTGACTAGCTCAAATCAGATCCTCTAAAAAGTTGACTATTTCTCATATAACTAGACTTTATCTCTAATTAATTGCAATAATATAATAAAATACACAGATCAACTTAACCATTTCGCTTTAAGAGGGTTTGGTGAATCCAATTCCTCACCAACCAAAGAATCAAATTCAATTGATCAATAGCATACTTCAATTTTCTCGATGTGTGTATATTATATATGTATGGGTCCAGCCTCTTCAATCTCTAGAACTCTAGAAAGTAAAACATGATATTTATTTATTTGCTTTTATAAGAGCTTAGTTCTTCATTAGGTGCTGCTTTAGCTCAAAAGTTAACGGCGCGTAGATGATGATCTAAGCTAGAACCCTAACGTTGATCATATCTCTATCTTCTCTTAATTATTATATTAATAAATTAGTTGAAACTAATATAATGAAGTTGGAATCTTCTTTTGTACATACTGAGTATATATACACTAACTCTCTAGCTATTTGGAATGTAATGAACTAGTTGTGTAAAATTGATTAGTTTGTGTCTCAGTTTTGAAGCTTCTTATTTAACCCCTCAGCACACCTAAACTTAGAGGAATACGTGTGCGTGTGTGTGTGTGTGTGTAGAGGCCAATTTACTGTACAAGTATTTATATTTTTTTAGTGTTTATGTGATTATTTTGTTTAATTAAGGGATTTGGCGGAAACTATTGCTACTTTTGAATTACCACATGCAAGTAGATGAATATAATATTTTAAATACTTCACAGAGGAAAAGTCTACTTTGAATCAAATCACAAAGAGATCATCAATAAATTCTAATATAAAAAGTCGCAAATATAAATGCACTTGAAGCACACCATATATAATAAGTCTAACACAGGTCTATTAAATTAATAATCAAAGACAATTGATGTCATGCATATACACGAATTGTTAATTTAAAAAAAATAAACACCTAATAACAACTAAAAACCAACCCTAATATTATGTGCTACACATCAGTCCATAATGGTAACACTTGAAATTATTTAACACATACTAGTGGATCATAATTAATTAAGTATCACTGTCTCTAATCTCCAAACATTATATATAAATAACAATGTATGTGCAGGTGACAGAGGGTTATCATCATCATTATTATAATATCACAAATGCAGAGAGAAAAATAATATATATAGAAGTAAGAATATAATTACTTGAAGGACATGTTGCTGTACTCTCTGTTACTAGGCTCAGGGATGAGATTATTCCATTCCCACAGTTTATTATCAGAGATCAAGTTGGTCGTGATGGTTGCCGTCGTGATCGGTGTGGTCGTTAATGGAAGCGAAGTTGGCAGGGACAACGAGGAAGAACTGATCATCAGAGCCGTTGGTATTTGAGGTTGCACCAGAAAATTATTTGACAACTGTTGTTGGTAATGGTGATGATGGGTTGGAGCATTGTTGGTGCTGAAGTATTGTTGCAGCTGATTATAACTCAAGAGCCTATTGAGATCTTCCACTTTTGATGAAGAAGGTGAAGAAGAATTATTATTATTACAATTAGTACCAGAGCTAGGTGGTGGGAAGAAGAAGGAGGAAGAAGAAGAAGGTTGAGCTTGCTTCATCAACAATGGCTGTGTTGCCATATTAGTGAGCATCAGTAAATCTTCATCCTCAATGAGTGGAAATGGAGGATCCGCCATTAATGTTGAAGTTGAAGAATTATTAGGGTTAATGATATTATGGCTTTGTTTTGAAAGCCCAAGAGCTATAGAGACCCCTTGATTGTTATCTGAAGAGCTTTTTCCTAATAACTGCTCATGATCCGTTCGATGATGATGATGATTGTAGTTGTTCATCATCATCGTCATCATCGTACTTTGTGCCCCAAATTCTACGTTGTTGTTGTTGTTGTTGCTGCTCTGATGATGAAACGTTTCGGTGTTGCGCTTAGTGATGCTTTTTACTGAAGAGTGTGAAGAAGCTCTTGAAGAAGAAGATGGCCTCGTTGCAAGAGAACGAGGAAGTGAAGGATGGTCTTCTACTCCTGGTCTCTTGTACACTCTACACAGCGATATCTCAGCCTAAACCAAAAGAAAAAAAATGAAACAGCATTAATAACCCAAAAAAAATAAAAAAAATTCAAACCTTATACTTTTCCAAACAACATCGATCACGCGACTCTGATACGAAAATTGAAGTTCTGAGAAGATATAAGTAACTAGTAAAGTTCTGTAATGGGGGTTTTGATCACACAGAATTTAAAGCTTTCATGCATGTAGTGAGGGATTTCTGCAACAACAAAAGAATACGATAAGGGGTATTGAATTTAATTTATTACAATAATTGTTAAGCAAAAGTACATCTTTATTAATTATTGTTGTCCACGAAGAAGAAAGTAAATGCTGGGACGGTGGCCAGTTCTTTTAAACTTTCCTCCCAATTCCTTCCTTTAAATTTGAATCCTCATCCCATCATATCCATCCTACAATCAATTAATTACACCACAGCATTGGATCCCTATATATGTGTATTTGAACGATATATAATTTCTCTCAAACTAATTACAACAAAATTGTTTATAAAATTGAAAAAAATTAGTTATTGAAGAGAGTACTCTCTCCTTTATCATCTTGTCTCGAAACATTCTTATCTGGTTATGAAAATCATATTGGTGATTATTTGAAAACAGAAGCATAATAATGAAAGTACAATACTAATACTTTAATACTTATTTATCAAGTTCTTTATATTCATTGCATCAACTTCTTCAATCATTATATGTATTATTTTTCTTAAGTTGGATTATAATTAAAAGATAATAATTCAAAAATAGTACCCATAATCACATGTAACCGGCGGGAGAACTTTTACCTGATGAAATGGATATAATTAAGTATATGAGCATTAGAGTACCTTTTGGTATCGTTCGGTGTCGTGGTGAGGCAAGCGATATTCGTTCATGATCCAACTGGTTCTGATACCTTTAGGAGCTTTACCAGTGTAGAAAACTAGGGTTTTCTTGAGCCCAATCGACCTGAAATTCTCAGTCCTAATCATTCTATCTGCTCCGGTGGCTTTCCAGTACCCCGACGTCGTTACTCGGTTGGGACGATCGCCGTTCCGATACTTCCGATCTCTCGGCACATAGAAGTACCACTCCTTCTCTCCAATCGCCGCCATCGCTGCTCATAGAGAGAGAGACACACACACCACAATATAATATATATATATATATCAGAGAATTCTCTCGTGTTGTCATATCTTGTGAATTTCTTAATTATGAATCTTAAAAGAAGAAGACGAAGAAAAGATCTTTCTGAGAGATTTCTCTTGAACATGTGTTGATGGGAAAAACTAAAAAAAAAAAAAGTCACATGTTTTTTTTTTTTTTTTTTTAATAAGAATGTAATTGAGAGGAGTTCGATGCTTCTTAGGATTAAAAAGCAAAGCAAAGTGAAACATTGCTTGAAGAGAAAGTGAATAGTATTATAATAATATTTGTGTGTGTGTGTGTGTATTGTGTAGTAGGCTTACCAGGAAGCTCCCAGGGGTCATAGCTGTAAAGATCAAGGAAAGTGATGAGCTCAACATTGAAACGTTTTCCCTCAACCTTACGGCGAAGGTAGAATTCCACGAGTTCTTCTTCCGTGGGGTGAAATCGGAAGCCCGGCATCACCATGTCAAGCTCGTGACCGTCGTCGAGCTTCGCGGCGGCGGCCATGGTAGTGGCTGTGGTGGTGGTGGTGTCGTCGTGGCTGTGGCTATGGCTGTGAGTCTGACTCATGGTGGGTATGAGAGGTGAAGAAGAAGAAAATGAAGCTTCCTCCTGCTAAATCAACGAAACTACCACGAAATTATGTATATATATAGTTATAATAAATATATAACAAGAGATTGACACTGGTGTGCTGAATTTATATATATATACCACAAAATGGAAGAGCAATTTGTAGGATTTGGGTGGTGAGGATGAGAGATTTGATAGTTAAAGATTATGGGCTAGTGCAGAGGAGGAGTGTTCATGTTTTTTTTAGTCTCTTACTCTAGAAAATGCAGATGTGGGTTAATTAAAGTGAGGAAAGAAGGAGGAGGAGGAAGAAGGACGAGGAGAGAGGGGAAGAGTAAATAGAAAGATCTACATAGCTTTCAGGGGTTGGGGGGAGAGAGAGAGAGAGGGATGTGAGAGAGAGGGAGGGAGGGAGGGATGTTGTGTTTTAAAGAGAAGAAAATGACATTTCAAAAAACAGTACAGGGTGGCCATACAATTACAACCCCATTGCGGTGCACTTGGACTTTCTCCAACTTCATTTTTATTGCCATAAAAATACTTTGCTTACATTGTTTTTCTTCCTCCAAAATATTTTTTCATCCTCAATGACTACAGTTGGTTTCTCGAGCTAAAAGTGAAGAGATTTTAATTAATAATCATGAAAAGATCATTATTAGCATGCATCCGTACCAAGTATACTGTAATTTCTTCGGTGATCCATGTAATAGAGTTTCAATTAAATTGTGCATGTGAGCTATTACTGTATGTAGACTGGGTTAAGGGCCTAACTTATTTCTATCGCTAAATCAAGCTTAAACCCTCTCTCTCATTTATCTGGGTTTGATGCCCGCTATAAAACATGGATAGAGTTAACATGAATCAATAAGTTGATATAAAATCTGAAATCTACCATATATAACCTATTCAATTAAATTGTGAATAACTAATACTACCCATTGATTAGATTCTATGTAAATGTATAAAAGTTATGTCATACATTGTATGGAAAATTAAAATAAGATGATTAGAAGTGTTATTCTTTTCTACCTCAAATATAGAAGTTACTTAAAAGAATTTATTTTTGTTTTATTTATAAAGCTTCATCCTTTCCGTCTACGTCATTAATTAATTTTTCCCAGATCATCTTTATCTGTTAATTATTTTTTTCATGGGAAAACCCATTTGCAGGTATTTATACTTTCCTTAAACTTTTAATTTGGTATGTGTGTATTTTTCTCTCATAATTTAATATTTTAAATTTTCTCTGTTAGTGCCATTATATTAACTCTTGTGTAAAGGGTAATACTGCTAATTATAGAGCAAAGTTTCCAAAGCTAACGGTGTTAATAATAAAATTGATGATTTAATTAAAAGAGAAAAACATATATTGGTACCAAATTAAAAATTGAGTGAGAGTATAAATACTGCAAGATGGTTTCCCCTTCTTTTAATTGCAGAATACTAGCTACATTAGTTTGATTGGAGGAGTATTTTAGGAAAATTATCACAAAATTTTGACACATTAATGATAAATAACTTGTGAAATATTAACTAAGCTCCTAAGTTTATGATATATATACGAGGGGTATTGTTTTATTTTGTAAATTCTATTTATTAACATAAAACACACACACACACACACATTTGTAGAATTTGCACCTTTTTATGTTTACCTATATCCCCTTACAGCAGCCATATATCCTTATAAAAATAAATAACTTAATTACAGTTATCCTTTCAAAACAAGAGGCATCATAATGTGGGGAAAAAAAATGATACAATGGTGTATCCTTAATCATGCAATTCAAATTTAAATTCAAATAGTTGAAGAAGTTAAAATTACTTAATCACCCAAATATTTTGACCATATCATCATGCAGCTCACGAATCACTATATACAAAAATTTCAAAGGTCTATCATATTTAGATGTAATATATAATGAATATTCCAGATTACGAATCACCTTATCTCACCCAATCAAACACTCGTGTGCTGCTTTTTTTGTTTTTTTTGTTTTTAAGTGTCCTTATTTCCACCCTAGCTACTATCTCCTTTTGTCTCATTCGAATATAGTCAGATTATAATTATTAGGTGTAAAGTCAAACTATTTTAACTAAAAGTAGCTAATTCCCGTGCCCTTTTAGTCCTAATTATGCAATAGCAAAGTTAATTAACTATAAAAAATAGTTAACACTCCCCCAGGTCCTCTCTCTCTCTCTCTCTTTCTATATATATATATATATATATATATATATATATATATATATATATATAAATAAAAGAGACTTCTAACTAACTCATCACAGTTAATATTAGGGTAGTAAAATTGTTTTAAATTATTACTTTCCATTTCTATCCCTAATAAAACACTTCGTCAATCCATATTGTAAAGATTCGACATAGTTTTGGGTTAGCTATCGAGGGCCTAATGCAACTCTTGTCCTTTATCAGGCTTGAGATAGATCATCTATAACAACATAGGTGGAATTATCCTAACAAACACTAGTTTTAGATTATTCTATGTTATATTGAAATGTGGTTAGGAGGACATTTACGGAATAACCCATTAGATGCTGTATCAAAAGATAAGAAATGACTTATATTAAGGATTATAGCTCCCTTCTATAACGTGCCTATTATATAGGATCAGGGGAGTATGTTTAAATTTGTAAAAAAAAAAAAATATATGACTCTTTTTTTCCCTTTAGCTGAAATTAAGCACAACAATAATAAATTGTATATAGCTAGAAATTAAGGGCTCACTTGGTTCAATTCCATCCCACCTTGCAATGCAATGCAATATTGATAATAATAGGGATAGTGTTTGGTTTGATTTTACAATAAAGTACAATGAGTTACTCCCCCGTCCTTAATATATAAGATATATTTATTAGATTTGATTAGATTGATAAAATTTGTTAAATTAGTTAATATGAAATATATTTTTTAAAACATTGTAGTCATTTTTTTTAATTCTCTCATTCCATCTACTCATTGATTATTGTTGAGAGTGTTATGAGTAAATTAGCAAAATATTGATAAATATGAAACATATGTCTTATATTTAGAACAAATATGAACTTCTTAAATATATCTTATATTAAAGATAAGAAAGAATATTATTTTAAGGACTCAAATGCAACATATCTTTAGGGGTTGCAACTCTATATTCAATTATGTGCAACCTATCTTCAATTACATGTAAAATGGAAGACACTTCTAAATAAATGAAGCTATGATATTATACACAGATAAATAAAAGTTACGCTAAAATGAGTCGCACAACGGAGGAGGTTTGTTATGTTTCCCTTTCATTTTCTTAAAAAAAATTAATTAATTAATTATTTTTCCATCTAAAATATAAATTCATTGCACAAATTTTCAATGGACGTAGCTTAACTGTTGAAAGAAATTCCGAGCTCAGAAAAAAGTCAAGAGTATATATTTATATAGAAAAGATTATAAACTCAATATATTTAAATTTTAAGTCAAGAAGTAGTATTCCGGCAAAAAAAAGTCAAGTAGTATTATGACTTATTTATATACATAATACTACTTCTTATCAAAGTCCAATATATTTCTGAAAGCTCTTTGAATCCTCCCAGCAAACCCCAGCCATTTTAAATTTCTAAAATGTCATATCAAAATTTTCTTTTTTAAAAAGGACGTCGTCCGTAATTTTTAATTATATATCGTGAATTTGTTTGTAACTTTGAAAATACTAACAATTGGTTGAAACTTGAAATTGGCAAAAAAAAAAAAAAAAAAATTGTTGAAACTTGAAAGTCTAAATTTTCTAGAGAGTTCTTCATAATAAAGTTTTCGTTTAGAATTTATAGAGGAAAAAAATAAGTGAGAAGTGTAAAAGAAGTTAAGTGAACTCCATACACAAGATCTTTGTCTTATATAACAATCTTAGAATTAATTAACATACTGACCCACATGCTTTATTTCCGATAATTTTTTTTTTAATTTGCCCAATTTTTTTTTTACAAAAAACTTTAATTATAGTTTACTAATATTCTTGACATAAAAATTTACTTAAATACACATTAGAGTAAATTAAATCAAAATACTAGTAAAAAGGTAAATCAACAAGAAAATAATTAATAATTCTATGAAAAACGACAAGTATTTCAATAATAAATCACTAAACTGATAACTTTGAGAGAAAAACCACAAAAACTAGTTGCTATGTGAAACTCATGACAAACTAGTATCTCTTTGAAAGGAGTTCGAGATACATCTCTGAGGTGGGGATCAAACTTTGGTTCATTGTGTTATGAGTGATTAGCCCCATCCACTATACCTAACCCCGTTGGTGGTTATCTTACTTTTATTTAATATGTAAATTTTTACTGTTGATATATATGTGTGTGTGTAAGGAATTTGTTTCAAAGCATCTCATCATATTTGATCCAAGTGTTAAAAATCAATTAATATTTTATAAAAATGAAAAGGTTTAGTGTACTTTAACTAAGAACATGAAATCTCGATACAGATGAATTATTCTCTGTCATCAATGTATACAGTCTAAAATTGTTCCCCAAAAAAAAAAATGTTTACAGTCTAAAGACGATAAAATTTAGATTCTTTATGTTTCCACACAATAATTTAATTAGGGTTATTATTGTACTTCAATTTATGAAATTATAAAATTAAAGAGGTTAGGCGAAAATTAAATAAAATTTTGATAAAATTGTTGAATATTAAAATTCAACTAAGAATAAGATGTACATTTGAAATCATTCAGGCATGACTTTGTGTGGTCTTGTGGTCACCAACAAATAAAGTGAATTGAAAATTAAGAATATACAACTCTAAAACTAATTATTAATTTAATTAATCTCTGTTAGCGAACTAATAGTTGTGAGTTGTACCATAAATTAATGAAGAAGTGGACTTTCATAAATTTAGTCAAGGCAAGAATTTAATGTATGTATGTGTTGCTGTCACATAATTAATATTGCATGTATGCGTGCTTGAAGATATTTTATATCTATATAGTATATAATAGTATGGGTTTAATATGTTTGTTTTTGCTACAGAAATATTTTTCCTGCCACACTCACATATAAGTAAGTGGGTCCCATTATAAAGACAAGAGAGATAAAATGTTAATATGATTCACTCACTGATATGTAAGTGTGGTAGAAAAATGTTTGTGCAGCAAAAGTAGAAACATTAAATCCTAATGGTATAATAGTAAAATAGAGAAAAATCAAATCAGATGGATATAAGAAAAAATGTAATAAAGGAATTGGCAAGGAGGCGAAGAAGATAGTGTGCATGCGGGGGCAAGAAAGGTAAAAAAATGATTTCTGGCAAATAATGAATAATGAATTAAAGCAAACATTTATGTATAGGGTGGCTTGGCTGCTTTTTCAATTCTGCCCACTTTTTCACATATATTTAATTAATATACATTATTTTTGGATGAGTAAGACTCGAGAAGCCCGTGACCATTTAATTTAACTTTAGTTTTGATTTATTTATCATCTTTCGTATCATTTTCAAATCAATATAACATAAACTAAAATAAAATCTGTTGTCTTAAAATAATCAATTATTCTTAGAACTAGCTAGATTAGACTGACCAGTTCAAAATTGATCTAGAATGCTTTCAAAATTGATTAATTGAAAGCGAGGGTCAGAATAAGTTTAAATCATACAAAATATTATTTAATAAATGAAATTAAATGTATTATTTTAATTATAATCACTTTGATTATGATCAGGCTGATAAACATTAAACTGAGATTTCTCGTTACCTAATCTATCGATGATAATTTTTAAATTTTAAAAGTAATGTTTAAACTCAGCTGCCGAATATAAGAATGAAATAAATAATTCATAGATATTAAAAAAATTAGTTAAGTAAATAATTGGTAGGAAAAAAGTGTTTTAGTTTTTCTAAACTACGCAATATAATCCAGTTATCTACATATTTAAAAGGGAAAAAATAATCTTTTGGTTCCTATAGTTTTGATTGGGTTGTAACTTAGTCCCTATTAGTTTGACTCGGTTGTTATTCAATTCATAAATTTTAACTCACTGCAACTCAATTCCTATCATTTTAAGTATTTTATAATTTAGTCCTTATATTATAGAATAAAGGTGGGGGACTTATATTATAAAATGGTTAAAATTATAGGGACTAAGTTGCAGTGAGTCAAAATTTAGGAAATAAATTACAACTCATTCACTCGTGGCTTTGTGGCACGTTCTTTGGGAATGTTACATGGGGTTACGGGTTCGATACTTGGTATATTATTTCCTCTGGTTCCTTAATTATTATAAGTTACAACTCAATTAAAATTATAAGGATTGATGAGTTGTTCTGAGTTAAAGTAAAGTAAAGGGATTAAGTTGTAATATAGTCAAAACTATAGAATCCAAAAGATTAGTTTTCCTATTTAAAAATTGCCCCCTGATGAAACTCTATTAATATGTGTCATGATTAGGGAGAGTTTGAGAAAAGAATTATAAATAAGACAGAGAAAATGGACTTAAGTCTCATATATATTTATGACAAAAACAAATCCTTCTATTAGCTCTTTTTTTTTTTGCCTGAACTTTTTTTAGTTTTTTATATTTAGAACGTGAAAAAGTATATAATTTTACTAATGTAATTTTTTTTTTTGACTTGGCTACAATGTTATTATCAATATTTGAAGGTATGAATATCATTGATCTCATCACGATGAAGTGTGTGGGTGGATTATATTATTGTTCTAGCTAGTGACAGAAAAGAAATTTTGTTTTTATATTTCATTTGACCAAGTATTACAATATTCTCCTAGAAAGTCTGAAGTAAAATTTAAAGCGATGTCTTATCATATATAGCGTACATATAACTAACCCTACACGCACCAATAATTCAAATTACATTTTCTTAAAATTGACTAGTAATATAATTGAACACCACACAGACTATCCTTCAAAACTTTGTGCATTTATTAACTACTTTAATTAGGCTTGCAAATTGCCCTTCGATCTGTCTCTTTTTATCTTTCAACATCGTTTAATTATAACTACGACACCATCGATCACCTTCATAAATAAATACGCGTATCATTTTTGTATAAAATAATTTATCTTAAATGAATTATTCAACTTGTGATAAGTATGAGAATTAATTTTTTTTTTAAAAAAATCATACTTTATAAGTAAGTTTCAAAAATAACATGTGGTTTATTGAAAAAAAAAAATGATATGAGATTGATTCTTTTTCTTGTCACGCAAAAGCCAATCCATGTCTTATTAAGAAGAATTAATTCATCATCTAGCTTAGCCTATAGTAGCCCAAGAAACAACCAAAAAATATAGAACATTTTCAAATTCGATAAGTATTTCAAAGAAAATGACATCTCTTTCTGATTTTTGGAGTGGCCAACTTGATCATATAATTTATAAGATACCCGTAAAGTATGTATGTGAGCTTTTAATAAACTTTTTTTCATTGGTGGACAATTTGAAACGTGCTCTTTTTGGGCCTTTTCATTTTTACCTCCACTAATTACATATTGTATCACTGTATGAATAACCGTACACATCTTTTTTCCTATTAATTTTTTCTCTTCCATTCCTTAAAAAGTTTATTTTTAACAAAGTAAAGTAAACATTTTTACACATTTATTGCATTTAACCAATGTTAACTAACTTTTTTATCGATGTAATTGGGTTGTTTACATATTATATTTAAGACCAAATGGGGTATTATAATCGGGCCAAAAAAAAAATATGGGGTACCATTATACTTTGAGTACTATATATACATAATTACTGTCCCACCAACAGATAGAATCCATTTCTAGCTATCAAAGTTTGGTTAACCAATTTCTGTTGATAATTAATCATATTTATACAGTTAGGAAACATACTAGATCTCAATTTACAAGAAAAATGAAGCCAGTTAGGCCAATTAATTTCACCCACTTTTCTGTTAAGCTATACACATATAAAACGATCAAAGCCACATATAAGACACTGGACTTTCTGAACATTATTTTCTTGGCATGACCATAAATTAATTAAATTATGCATGAAATTAAATAGTTTTTCAGAAAGGATGGGGCCTATCGTTTTCAAGATGGACCGACCATATCCGATAAATTTTCTTTTCTTCTTCGAATGATCTAAAATCAGTAGCATTTTGATATGAAAAATTTGTCTCTCCTGTGAAGTTGTTGCTTAGTCTCATACCAGCCCACTATTTTAAAAATTGACTTTTTAAATATTGTCCTCATTTTTTATTTTGTTTGACGTGTGTGTGATAAAGATACTTGCGTGTCCTTGATATCATTTATAATATCGGCCATATAGCTTGTGTAATCGTAGTTAAATAAACAATGACCTTTCCAAGATTTTAAATTAGCTTGCATTTTTTAAGAAAAATAATTAATTGTAACGGTACGTACAAACTTGGCCCTAATTAAATATTGGTTTCAAGATAATGGCCAAATGGGATTAATTTTCCGCTGAAATAAAATAAGCAAACATTTCCCCCTTCTGGTTGATATGAATGCTAACAATTTTGAAACATATAGATGAGAGTCAACATTACAAAAATGAGGATCAATTTAAGGTTTTTATAAATATTTGTAGTAAATTGTAATATAATAGTTTTCACACGCCTTTTTTTTTTTTTTTAGATATGCATCATATTGTTGACGTCATTATTCAAAATGGAGTCAAGTAGAATTTTGTTCATTTCTAAAGTATAGCACACAGCAAGTTCAATAATATTATAAATTAAATCTCGAAGTTTTAAAAGTCAAGATGATTGATTTCAATCATTAATGGCGTGTTGTATTGAAAGTTTCTAGTCATAGTGTTTTCCAGAAAATTCTTTATATAAATTATAGGATTAAGTTTACCTAATTAAGAAATCAAGAAGGGATATTCGCTCAAAAAAGAAAGAGAATAAATAGCCAAAACTGATTCAATTGTTTATTTGATTTCTTCTACAAGTAGTGAAATATGATTAATCAATTTTGTGGGCTCCAAAAAGCAAAGTTTTTCCCGATGAATCTAACTTCAACTACATTTGTTTCTAGTAAATTAAGTTTAAATATTTAATTAGAGCATTTCATTATAAATAGAGAGATATTATGAGTATCTGTAAAGCTTTGTACACATAGAGCATTTGATTTTTTGTTAATTTTTTTTGCCAGCGCATTTGATTTATGCTTATAGAATACTTAATTTTAGAAAATATTTTTTTAAAAAAAAAAATTACACTACTACAAATAGTAAATTTAACGACACAAGTTAATGTCCGTTTTTCAAAAACCAGAAGTTAAAAAGGAGGAGGTGTCATTTTAAAAATTTTGGATTAGCTTTTAATGATTGTTTCAAGATAAAAAGTCATTGAAAGTTAAGCCAAAAAATAGCGAAAATATAATATTTGTGAGTTTCAATGACTATTTTGACAAAACAGTGGTTGAATCTTGCAACATGTCTGGTGGTAGCGCAATTAGCTAAAGCCTTTTTGTCATTTTTCCTATAATCAAGTGTTTGAGCCTCCCTCACCTCTTTATTTTTTATTTTATTTTAAGTAACAACGACTATTTTATTAAAAATAGTTGTTGTATCTTTCAACATGTCTTGTGGTAACATAGTTGATTAGAGCCTTTAGTCATTTTTCTTGAGTTCGAGTGTCTGAGCCTCCCCAACTAATTTATTTTTTAGTGTATCTTAATCCGTCATTAATAAAATCATCACATTATTTAATCATTAATTAAACAAAAATACTTGATCAAATAAGTATTAATTACTCTAAACCAAAAATCCTTCTATAAACGGGAGGGAGTAGGTTCCAAAACGACAATTTTGTCTTCATAGTAGACAAAAAAGGAAACTGCCAAATAAGGCATGGGGTTATAGCTATAGGTGATGACAGTAATTTCACTCGTGAATTCATCAGTAGTTGTAATATGAATGAATCTCTCTGCTTGAAAACGTCACGTCGTTTTCTGCTAAAATAGCTTCCATCCATGAGATAAATCGTGAAGTAATGCTTGCTCATAGTAACATAATTATTCTGTTCTTGGATTCTTTGGGGGGAATTCAATACTCACACTCACGAATATAACAGGAGTCATTTACTACAAATTTATTATTAGTCAGTGGCTTTTTTGAGTGGGACTGTTATGATCATTGAGTCAAGAAAATATATACAGTAAAACTGATCCAAATAAATTAGCTAAATATTAAAAGTTTAGAGTTTTGGCTTACATTTTAAGGTTAGGTGATAATATTAAATAATCTCAGTATTTATTTTCCTGAAAAGGTGTTTGTGATGACTCATTAGGTTTTATTTACACGAGATGATTTTCATTCAAGTTGGTCTTTTAGATCACTATTGTGGCTCTTCTCTCTTTGATGCTTTTATTTAATTAGGTCTTAATAAGTATAAGTAGTGGATTTCAAGTTTACTCCTTTTAGATTACTCTTTTAATTTCATGCCAATTTATCTACAATTTAAAAAGAGGTCAATAGATAGTCAAAAAGAAAAAAAGGGGAAATGACATTTGAATTTTAAAAACCCCAAAATGTTTACTAAATTAGCAAAAGGATAAATGGATAATTTAGTAGAAATATGAGTTTTGAAGTTTGGGTGTAGATAATTTAAGTATAGGAATTAACAATTTGAGTATAGAGATTAACAACTTCTTATCACTATATTTAAGTTTTCATTGTTATTTTTAGGTTGCTATTATCTATAAATACTCAAGCTTTCAACATCTAAACTTCAAAATTTTAAATTCCTACCAAATCACCTATTTGTCATTTTGCTGATTTAGTATACATTTTGGGGTTTTTGTAATTCAAATGATATTTTTCTATCATTTGCCCAAGAAAAAAGTTACCTAAAAGCTCATTTAAATCTTATTTGGTAATTACTCCTATAGTTCTTAATATAAGACATATTTAGAGGTTGATCTTGACCCTAGATATAAGATTAAGTTTTTAAATTTGTCAAATTTTTTTAATTTATCTCTATTGATGTTCCCTCAATAGTAATCAATGAGGGGAGAAGAAATAATTAAAGAATGTAACTAGGTATCTTAGAAAATATATGTTATATTAATCAACTTCCTTACTATAATTAAATTAGGTAAATATGTTTTATATAAAGGATTAGGGAAGCATCTTAGAATATTCGTATTTTGGTTAAAAAAAATTCAGTAAAGACGTCGATAGCGCTTGGCTCGCCATTCAGGCATTTTTGCCTAATGATCAACTAATGAGAAAAGTGAAGGTCAAATTTAAAAACAAAAAATCAAAATAAAAAATTCAGCTGGTGGTGCTCCCCTTCATATCTTATGATCAACATCTTGGGATCGTCTCGCTCTAGTACCAAAAAATAATTAAATTAGAACCGCATACGAAGTTTTATTAGATAAATTAAATTGTAAGGGTTGAAGATTCACCAACAAGCTATTGGTTGAGGTGGTAGGTGGTCTTATTTTCATAGAAAAGGGAAGCACTTGTTGAGAAAGGCGAAATCCTTTTGCGCTTTAGAAGGGTTTTTTTTTTTGGGGGGGCCCTTGGTTGTTTCTCTGATGCACTTT
Source organism: Acacia confusa (assembly GCA_037074495.1). Taxonomy (NCBI): domain Eukaryota; kingdom Viridiplantae; phylum Streptophyta; class Magnoliopsida; order Fabales; family Fabaceae; genus Acacia; species Acacia confusa. The sequence continues at coordinate 3,218,402 of CM073504.1, read as the reverse complement.
GTTTTGCATCTTTATTGGTCTTTCATATATATATATATATATATATATATATATATATATATATATATATTTTGGGTGATATTGCTCTTTTCTTAACAATTCCAAGGCAACATTGAGGAAAAAAAATTTATGGATACCTATTGTTGCAAAAATGTTCATAGACGTGCCCACAAGGAATAATCATATGTGGTATAAGGTCAAAAGTGACACACGTCTATTTGGCTATTGCTGGAGTAGGGTGACATTACTTCTTTTTTTAACACTTTCGAAGTGATATTAAACTTAGGAAAAAAAAAACCCCTTCAGGTACTCATATCTCCTTTGTGAAAATTGCTAGGGCAAAAATGACATTACCCTTAACCCAAACTTTAAAATGGGTTTAGTGCCAATTACTCCACTCCACATACTATTGAACTTTAGGCGCTAATTACTCCTCCCTAAATACACTTTAAGGCTATGTTTGAATAGAGAGAAAAATGAGGGGAAAATGATAGACAGAATACTAGGAAAGAAAACTTTCATAAATGACATTTTTTGTTTATTATTTTTGGGAGTTTTCCCTCCTAGTATTTTTTCTTCTCTAATTTTCTTTCCATCCAAATATAAGGTTAGGTAAAAATATCCTTTAATGCAAAGATTTTTGCACATAGGCATGTCACATGTCAATCAAACTAGATTATATATATTACATTTGGTCATTTATATAAGAGTTTGATAACTAATTTATAATAATTATAGTTAGGTTAGTTATTTCTAACAAATACATATTATTTTTCTTAAAATTCCATCTTTTAATCATGTGCGTTAGAACTACTCTTGAAAAAAACTCCATTTGTGCACTCAATAGTAATACCTTGGAAAAAATTCTAAATTTAGGAAATAATAGATTGAGATTATATATTAAGAACTAAAGTGAAATCGATCCTTGTTTGGCTTTTATATTTAGGACTCCTTTTGAAATTTGGAGTTAAATGCCAACGTCTATACTCATCAACATATTATCTCATTACAATATGTATTTTAAAATATCAATTGTTCCTCCCAGAATACTTAAAGGACGAAAATGCGTATGCCTTTTAAACCTTACAAAAGTGAAGTGGGTTCTATGTATTTTCATATATAGCCTGATGTGAACACCGTGTGATTCACAGTATGTAAACCTACTATATATATTTATAAGGGTAAAGGTGCAATTTTACACATCACTTTTACCCCAAGAAGCGCCCAACACTATAACCTTTTTTGGGGAGCAAAAGTACACATAACTTTACGTTTTGGGAGCGTCCATCACCACGGGCCGTTAGTCAACCAACATTGACCGTTAAGTCTGACAGAAATAAACAGTAACTCCGCTAAAATTACCATTTTGCCTATACTTTTAAGCTAAAATTACCATTTTGCCCATAGTTTTAAATAATTTTTTTTTTAAAAAACACTCAAATAACTCCTCCCCGCCGGTGGGCCCCACCACCGGCCACACCGCCGCCGCCGGCCGCACTCCCCCCACCGTCGGCCGCTGGCGGCCACCTCTGGCGACCTCTCGGGTGGTTTTTTTTAAAAAAAATAATTTTTTTTTAAAAAAAGTAAAATAACCCCTCCCTCACCGGTGGGCCCCACCACCGGCCACACCGCAAGTGGCGGCCTCCCTCCCCCCACCGCCGGCGACCAGCGGCCACCTCTAGCGACCTCCTCTGGCGGTTTTTTTTTTTATAATTTTTTTTAAAAACAAAAAACTAAAATAACCCCTTCCCGCCGGTGGAGCCCACCACCGCCACGACATCGCCAATTATCGTTGGCCACCGCTGGCCAGAGGCCGCCGCCACGACATTGCCGGCGATTGTATTTTATTTTTGGTTTTTTTAAAAAAATTATTTAAAAAAAACCGCCGGAGAACGTCGTCGGAGGTGGTCGCTGGTGGGGGGATGGCGGCCTCCACCGGCGGTGTGGCTGGTGGTAGGGCCCATCGGCGAGGGAGGGGTTATTTTACTTTTTTTTTTTAAAAAAAATATTTTTTTTAAAAAAAAAACCGCCGGAGGTGGCCGCTGGTCATCGAAGGTGGGGGAGGGTGGCCGGTTGCGGGGGTGTGGTCGGTGGTGGGGCCCACTGGCGGGGAGGAGTTATTTGAGTGTTTTTTTAAAAAAAAATTATTTAAAAGTAGGGGCAAAATGATAATTTTAGCTTAAAAGTAGAGGCAAAATGGTAATTTTAGCAGAGTTACTGTTCATCTCCGTCAAACTTAACGGTCAACGTTGGTTAACTAACGACCCGTGGTACTGGACGCTCCCAAAATGTAATGTTATGTGTACTTTTGCTCTAAAAAAAGATTTTGGTGCTGGGCGCTCCTTGGAGTAAAGGTGATGTGTGAAATTGCACCTTTACCCTATTTATAAATTCCACGTAGGATTAATCAACATAATTTACTCTTTGCCTGACCAAAAAAAAAGGAGTGAATATTATTTACTCAATGCAATGTACGAAAAATCAGGTGTAATGAGGAAGCAATAGGTAGGGGAGATTGAGAGTTGGAGAAGGTGGAGAAAATTAGGGTTAGTTAGGTGGGGGTATATTGTAGATGCCTCATTAATGGCTCAACCCAACAAACCCACAAGAACCTCGTGGCTTCCCCCATTTTGGCGGTCTCAACACTTTCCTTACAAATAAACTATGTCAAACTGTTTACATACACACACTATCAACAGGTATTTGACTCCTATTCTGATACTATTATTATCAGGTATCCGAACATTTAACTACTTCAGTTTTAAGGATTGTGGATGCCCCTTCTGATATAGTTGTCTCTTATGAAATATTGAAATGAGACTGAATTGCTCATATTTCATTGATATATTGGAGGCATTTATACACATGATAGTACATGAGGGCCCTAATGGATAGTATCATAACAATTATATATCCATACTAATATTGCTTTTAGGACTCGAACTTGATACTCAAAGGGATTTAGTGGGGCCTTACAATGCTAAATAAACCGTGTTGGTCAAACAACGTCAAACTCTTATATATATAATATATATACATCACACACTCTCACACGTACATATATATCGGAAAACAGGTATTCTTCTGTATGATATATGATGGGCGTATATTAATATCAGCCGTGCTAATAATTGTAACATCCCACCTTAAAACAGCGGATTTTTTTTTTTTTTTAAAAACGGTGATCAGAGTAGAGCCTTTTTAACAAAACGAGTAACTAAACCTTGATAAAACATAACCACAGTGTAATTGTTCTATTACAGTCCTCTAATGTCCGAAGGAAAGTAAAATACATAACTAGAGAAATAACAAAATAAAAACTTCGTCTTGGGTCCTACACCGCCTGCCTGCCTCTCTCTTCCGACCTTGGTCCTCCCGACCCTGAAGCTACAGCTGAGATCCAATTCCCGATTGGATCTCAGGTAACGGTTAACCTTATGCTCAAATAAAACAGTATATGGATAACAGCATGTACATAATCACATAACAGCAGTATATCACTACATAAGCACACAACAGATGCATGATCACATATTGGCAGAACATAAGCACACAGCAGTATGTAAAGCCCCACATAATGTTTGCACATAAACAGTGCCACGACGGCCCATCGTGTCCTCAGCGCTAGGAAAACCCAACGGCGTTATCAAGACTATAACCCGTATAAAGCTGTATGTATACCGACAACCCTAGATAGAGCTTCAGTATATAAGCATGTCTATCACATATAGTATATGAGCAGCATAAGAATTAAGGTTACAATACGCGTCCGTACCTCCGTTGACGATTCCGGACACTTCGGTAGAATTGTGGTACGCTTGACAGCGGTATGACAGCGGAAACAGCGATTCCTGATTTCGGGTATCCTATAAGGATAGTATCACCGGTGTGAGCATTTAAGATCATATCAGGCAAATTTCGGTACAAATTACCATTTTGCCCTTAGATTGACTATTTGGCGGAATTTCGCCAGCACTTCGCTATTCTGATTTTAAACTTTCAAAATTTTTGCTATAACCCTTCCTCTAGCATACTCCTAAGATAAATATCATATTTATTCCTAAAAACATGATATCTAAGCTAACTTAAGAATTAAAGACTACTCTAACAATTCCACTATAACTACCGAAAAACTACTTAAACTAAATACTAAAGACTGAAGAACTTACTTAGAGCTTTGCTATGAACTTCTTACTCCTCTTCCAGAGCTTCTCTCTCTAACTTCTCTCTAGGATTGTGAGTGAATTGGTGAAGAATGAAGAGGAATGATAGCCTATTTATAGAAAATCTCAATAGCAATTTCGTAATTTCGCTGAACTTGTCTGGTTGAATTCTGACCAACGAATCGTACTTTTTTGAAGTGGTTTGATCTTGGCCATACACCTATAGGCTGACCTCCCCCTCCCACAAGAAGACAAAATTGATGACATCATCATGCTTATGTCATCTTGCTTTATCAGATGAAATTCCTGGTTCGGTGTCTTGATCGTGAAATTTTTTGTAAAATCTTAAAATTCTGGGAACAACACTCTGAAGGTCTTTTCTTCCTCTTCAAGAATACTGGATTTTCCTATCCTTGTAATCTCATTAAGGATATTCCGTTATCTGCCGAAAATCCTCGGTATTCGCGGCCGGTTACCGAAATGACTTCGGTCGGTGCCAACTTCTGGACAAAAATTCACTAATCAATAATATACTTTGGTTTTTCCCAATTTATCCCCGGAATCTCGCATCCGAATTATTTTCTATCGGTTCTCATTTTGACTATCTGCTTTAATTCTGTAGAACATCTTCTTAGGCTGATCTCCAAAACACTCCATCGGTTACAGAAATGACTTCGGAGACAGCCTACTTCGAGATAAAAATTCACTTGTTCCTAATATACTCTGACCCTAGCAACTTAGTTCAAGGTTTTCTGGATAGGATTTTATTTCTATCTGTGGTTAATTATCCTGTTCACTCCTTATTATTATAATATTACTTATTTAACACATGTTTTATCTCATATTATTATTATATTCAAATATCTAATTCATCCTTATCCCTCCCCCTAATTTCGGCCCACACACACACACACACACACACACACACACATATATTTCCATTTCCCATAATATTCTATTATCTTGTATTTATTTCCCCCAAAATTTCCTATTGGTCCATAAGCAATTACATGGATTTAGGCTTTTAAAATTCCTTAAAAAATTCTTAAGCCCTTGATCTTGTTTTTTTCAAGATTACATCCTAACCCTTACTATTATTTAATTAGGCCAAAAATTTCAGCCCTTATTATTAATTATTTATATTTATTTTATTTTTCATGTTTCCTAAATTTCTACAATCTTATAAAATTTCTCGAAAATTACTTAATTAATCCCTTAATAATTTCTAATAATTTTCTTAATTAAAACTAATCATTTTCTCACAACAATTTTATTAATGTGAAAAATTTAAGCTCCATGCAAATTAACAAAAATCATAGAGTCCATTTTAGTCTTAGAATACTTTTCAATTTTCATTTTTCCTATTTTCATAGGAAGTAATTTATTAAATTGTCTAAATTAAAGATAATATGCTTTCTAAATTTTTAATAATTGTTTCATGCCTTTTAGAATTTTTCTTAATTCTCTTCAAGGTACTTTATGGCCTTAAGGTGTATTTTTCACATTTCCACCAATAAATTTCCTTTAATTTTCTTCGTGTCTTCCTTAAAGCATAGACTAATCATATATCATGTGGAGATCAAAATCTTCATAAATGGACATTTTTATTATTGTAATATAATATTCCAGATAATAGTTATCCGGGTATTACAATAATATAGCTGTCACACTAAATATTTAATTGCATATATAGCTAGCTGCTAGCTGAAGATGATAGTGATTTTTTCTTAATGTTATAAATTGCCCTCTTTATTATTTGTGTCTCATTTTATTTCTATGTATCAATGTCGAGTATGTATATATGTATTAGACAAGCTTTCTTTATATTTTTGGTCAATATTAGTTGTTATATATCTTTTAAGTTATTTAGTAAGTAAAACCCTACGCAGAAGATATGAACTACTCCCTCTGGCTCCTTTTCTAAAACATCTTCTAAAAAGTATTTTTTGGTTCTTTTTATAAGATATCTTGACAGTTTCAACGAGTATGCAATAATTTTCACACGTGCACCCATACATATTTATATTTAATTAGGGTATAGTGAACGAAAGTAGAAATTAATTAATATGATGTTGGAGTTTAGTATAATTAACAAGGGTGATATATTGAAAATACTTGAATTTGATGAAAATTTAATTTTTTTAAAACTATTTTTATAGGTTTAATGTTTTTGCCTTTAAGGCAGAAACATTTTATCTGCTTCACTTACATAAAAGTGAGTGGGTCTCATTATTATTTTTTCCCTCTTTTCTTGATAGTGGGATCCACTCACTTTTATGTGAGTGAGGCAAATAAAATATTTCTGCCTAACATTAAACCCTTATTGGCATATGTGAATTAGTTTGAAGCGTTTTATTGAAAATCTCCTACGTACAAAGTGAGGAAGGTAAGTCTTCGTCTTCACATTAAAATGGACTGAATAAAGACTACGCTTCGTGATGTTTCATCATAGTTCGCAAAAAGTTAATGTTCTTTAAACATCTGTTACTTTTCCAAAACATATTTTTGTAAAGATGCAAAAATACCTATCATCTTTTTCACAAAGTGCTGCAGGCACCATAATCGGACCCCTGGGTGAAAAGTGCAGATGCCATGTTAATCCTACATATCACCTTATCTCTCTTCTCTATATTACACCACTTCTGATTAATTTTAATATTTTTTAAAAAATAATTTCTCTTTCTTTTGTCCACTTCTTCTTCACCTCCGATGACGAGTTCTCCACATCTTCATCAAGCTCGACTCCATCACCACCATCCTCCTATTCTTCGTCACATTCATTACCATCGGAGGAAGATAATGATGATAGAGAAGAAATTGTCGTCACACACCTAAATCTGGAAGAATAAAAGTTCTAAAATCGTCACCTTCATAATTGCTTTACATTGTTGCATAGATGCTGTCATATTTGTCTTCAATTCTTCAATCACGCTCAAATTTGAGGAAGGGAGGGCTTCATTGATGAAAGACAATGAAGAAAGGGGTTTGCCGAAGGAAGTAGAAAGAGGAGAGGTTTGGTAAAAAAATGATTAAATTGTTTAACAAAATTGAATTTTAAAAGATATATTTTTTTTAAATACATGTGAGCTCGTAACTAGGACTAAAATCAAGTGAGTTGTTGTGTTCTAACAAGTCAGAATAGATAAAGTTGCACATTATGAATGCCTGATGATGATGGAGACAAGCTTGATGAAAACAATGGAGAACTCACTGGAGGAGGCGAAGAAGATTAGAAAAGAGAAAGAGAAATTATTTTGTTAAAAAATATAAAAATTCATTAGAAGGGATGGAATTGTAGAAAAGAGAGAGAAGATAACATCTAGGCTTAGTATGATATAGGCACTTGTGCACCTAGGGTTTAATTATGGTGCCAGCAGCACTTTTTTTTTTTGGGGTAAAACAAAAAATATATTTTAAAAATGTAAGGGATGTTTAACGGAATTAACAGAGGTGACATTTTTAATTCCATTTTGAAATATTCGTAAGTATTTTTGCACCTGAAATTTAATTATAGTGCTAGCAGTAGCACTTTTTGAAAAAGATAATATGTAGATTTATAAGCAGAGGGTGATTATTACAAGCTTGAAGAATTTGACTTGTTCACGGGTATATATTAATAATACGTATGTATGGATGAGCATGAAGGAGTACAAGTTGGTGCTGGACGAATCAGAATCATCGTACAGAATTTAATGGTGAGTCTGGATAATATATGGTGCTAGAGTTTTTAAACCGTCCATCCAATCTTTTTTGTGGAAGCGCATCGATGGCGTCTAACCTCAAGTTGTATTTCTCTAAAAGTAAACTAATAAAGCCTAAACATGTCCAAACAAATTGAACATATCGATCTTGGCTTTTCTTCCACACGTTTATCTGCTACCTAATGGCTTCAATCTTGTCTTGATAAAGACAAAAAACAACGCAAGTTAAATGAACCTAACCCTAATTCTTTGTCAAGTTATCATTTTTCAGTCCTCTTTAGTCGGAAACAGTACAGTTGTTTCATCCAAGTTGTGATTTATTTTTGCCTTAATTCAATGGTTGGAAGAGGTGTTTGATCTAGCAATGAACATATGTAACGTAATTTATTGCTCTTGGATTAAGTATCAGTTTAGATTAAGGTATTTTAAATAATTTTACATTATATGAGATAATATGTGAGAGTTTTGTCTTTTAAAGTGCTAAAGTACTTATTTTAAGTACTCCCAAACCCATTGTAAGTCTCTTTTCTAATCATTGGATGCTTTAACCTATGTTTGGGAACCCATTGGAGATGAGCTTTTCCAACTTTGAAGTAAAAAAGTACTTTTAATTACCCAGTTCAGACCAAAATTAATCGGTTTAATTTTCAGACTAAAATTGAACAGATGAAGGCAACAATGTTTTTCTAACAGAATATGATATTTCTTTTTGGGTCAGATACATCTTTTTCAAATTAGAATAACAGATTGATAACCTGAGGTTACAATTAGAATCAAATTCATAACCCTCCACTTATGGGAGCTTATAAGGCCATTAATGCGTGTTCAGATACATCTCAAGTCATGTTTAGCTTTATATGGACAGATATGACTATGTTTGACAATTAAGTAACTATATGCATGTATTATTTAAATGTCGACGTATGTTGCATATCATCGCTTTTGAATATCACGGCATTACGAGAAGCATAGCCTCATTTTAATTTTAAATAGATGATTTAACTCGTAAATAATTATTTTTCCTATAAAGATTTCAATCGAATCAAAAGTTGGGCCTGGAATGAATGCTTTATTTGATTTGGTTACATTTGGGGAAAAAATGAGTGGCGTTGGATTTTTGCTCTCAAATTCAGTATCTATTCATTTTTAATTCTCAACTTATTGTTCTAAATTAAAAAAGAGGTCGTCTTGCGTACAATGTCAAAAAAAGGAAAAAAAAATTAAAAAATTAGCTCATACCAAAAGAATAGTTATTGGGAGTGAGAGCCCCTTACAAATATAAATTAAAGTATACTTCATTTGTGTAATTTCCAAACATGAAACTCATAGCAATGTGTGTTCATGATTATGGTATTTCACTCAGTCTCTTGCTAGTTAGAACCTTTTTCATGACTATGGTTTTCACTTAGCCTCTCGCTAATCAGAACCATCTATGGGCGGCCCGCTTCATGACCATGGCATTTCATCATTTAGCCTCTTTAATTTGCCGATCAAAACGTACACTTCATGAGTGCAGCTCTTAATTTCAGACATCAGCATCATCTGATCAATTAAATCACCAATATCATGAATACAATTAAGTCTATTAATTCAAGAGACTTATAATAGAGACTTTTCAAATTAATTAATTCAAGAACCTAGCTAGATATACATGATGTTTCAGGAAGGACCTCAAGTAGCTATAAAAGCCACTTGTCGACAAATTTTTGATCTTTCAGGGTTTGAATGTATATCAATCCAGCTTTATAATTAATGTTCATGTTTGAATCGATCCTCGATCCTATCTACTTTAGCTAGCTTTATCTAAGTTCAATTAATATATATGTTTCCTTGAGTTTTCCACACAAATCAATACTCAACAGATGATGATGATGATGTCTTCTTCTTTTTTTTTTTTTTTTCCTTGTTAGCAAATCTTAAACTTTGATGGCCTTTAATTACAACTCTTAATGAGAGGGATCTTTCCATTGTTTATAATATGGTCAAAATCTACTCTTGAACAAAAAGTACAAGTGAGATATTATTTATCCACCAATAGCCTTGTGCCGACGATAATGTTCTTTTCATTAAGGTGGGGAAGGGGGCCAGTAATGAACAAATTAGAGTCAGGATTTTACGTATATAGTTTAAAGAGTTTCGGTTTCAGTTTTATTTTGGTATTATGTACTAATCGATTTCTGAAAGTTTCATTAAATTGGGACAAGCTTAGATCAAGCTGAATTAGAGGTTGAGATTTGAAGTAAGATTAGGATCTCAAAGGATAGCAAACTAAAGTTTCTTACAAAGCCAAAATAATAATAATAATAATAATTCCAGTCTTTGCGATTCTAATATCTATTACTCATAGTTGGTGAAACAAATTAAGGAGACTTAAAGGAAAAAAAAAATCAAAGTACTGTGTGACAATAGTATGTTTATTGAAAACTTATTGTTTTGATTGTTTAATATTTTATCAAGTCCTAAATGTAGGAGCTAAATAATTAATTTAAATATATTAAAAAAACCAGTTTAGTTAGTTTTCCTAAAATACTCCCTTTAATTAATCATTGTCCCCATGGATAAAAACCACTTTGACACACACACAACACACACAATAGGTATATAGCTTGGGCAAAAATTTATAAATTTGGGAGATAAAATGGATTGAGGTCTTAAAATTAAGGTCAAATTATTATTAGACTAGCTCTTATATTTAGGACCAAATGGATTAATTAATATGCATAAGCTAGAGAAAGTCAAGGGAAGATATGAATTTTATGATTCCCCCATCTCCAGGTTTAGTTCACTCATTCAAAAAGTTTAGTGGCATCCATTATTACTATCCTTCATATTACAGGCACTCGCAAATGCACGTACTGCCAAAGTAATGATAAGCTAATTCAATAACTATCATAATTATTGTTCACCATATGTTTGATATATCCACCACATATATGGTGCATGCGCGTGTTATTTAAGAAGATATATTTAAGTTTTCTTTTAAAGGATGTGTGTGTGTGTGTGTGTGTTGCGTGAATAGGTTGGATTAGTGTGTGTGTGTTATCATTGCATACTTAATACTAAGTTTTTATATAACTTCCCCCTTTTAATTCAGTATATATTTGTTGTGCTTGGAGTAAGAAGGACAATTAATCAATTTCAACTTCATTCAAATAGCTTTCGTCTTGCATTAATTTGATGAGATTAAAGCTAAATCATTGTAAAACACTTAACAATGATAATTAGTACTACAAAATACGGACACCTTGTTAGTTTACGCGCTTGCCTATATTCACAAAATGTTTATAATTAGTTCTCCCCCCTCCTTTAATATAAACCATATTTAGAAAATTGATCTTGGTCCTAATCATAAAACATATATAGTTTTTATATTTGTGATTCTTTTCCCAATTCACCTATATTCATGCTCTCTCAACAATAACTAAGGAGGAGAGTGAATGAAAAAATTAAAGAAAATGATTATGATGTTTTAGAATATACATGTCATATTAATTAATTTAACTAATTTTCTTAATCTAACTAAATAGGTAAATATTTTTTTTATATTAAGGATATAAGAGGGAGTACTGTTTTCAACTTTAATTTCAAGGAAACCTTCTAGCTATAAAATACCCCCACCAATTATAATTATAAAAGGTAGTATATGTTAATACTTCAATTCATTTTTGTCTCACAAATTTATAACTTTTTCCCTAAATTATCTCTAATAATTGTACATATTAAGTGAGTTTTCTTTAACACAGTGGTATCCAATGCAAATTATTAGAATGTGTATTTTAGAGAAACTAATTTTCTTAATTAATATTTATAAATTAAATATTTAGCTCCTATATTAAGGAGAATAGTGAAATGGCCATACAACTATTCACATATACGTCTAAATATCTATCTTGCAATGAGAGAGAGAGAGAGCGAGAGAGAGAGAGAGAGAGAGAGAGAGAGAGAGAGAGAGAGAGAGAGTTAGTTTTTATTTAGGGTTTCTTTATATGTAACTGCATATATTTGGGGTTTTACTACTTTATAAAATTGAGAGTATATATCTTCTGGATTCTATGAGCAATGTAAACGCCTTACATGCATTATATTCATTTAATTAGGCTTGTTTTCAACTAGGTCATTTTCATTCCTTTACTCTTTTTTCAACTTACCACAGGGTTCTCATTTAGTACTACCACAATATAATGCTTCACCTCTAGCAAAATAAATATGAATTCAAATAAGCATGTACATGCATACAATAATTGCGCAAATTTCTCGAAATAGTATATACATAGATGAGATTAGAAGATACTCCCTCTAGTCCTTTTTATAAGAATATGAAGAAAGTTGTATTAATATTAAATGATTTTTTTTATATTTTGTCTCTCATTAATTATATGAATTGCATTCATTAAAATGTTGGTGATACCTATATTTACTCTATTTCTCTCCTTTATCTTATAAATGAAGGCATGCTTGGAAAAAATGTTAATTTCAGAAACAATTATTATTTTTAATTAATTTTAACTACTTTTTTAAACTGCATAATTCAATTGTTGGACTCTTACAAAAAGAAACATAGAGAGTAAGAAAAAAGGGAAACGCCTTCCATTATTATTTGGGTCTGAGAATTAAGTTTGAACAAAAAAGAAGGACAATCATACACACACATATTTACATATGAATATATGTATCCACACACACATAATGTAAAAATAAAGTAGTGAAGCATATCATTTTCGAAAGAGTAAATGATCGGTGGAGTTTGGTAGTGCAATAAAGTGAAGAGTGATGGGTGATTCCTCTGGTTCGTTGTGTATGTATGTGTATTTTACAACCACTTTGCCCCACTCAAACTTTAATTTTGTGAAGAAGCCATATGGATCCACATGTCTTCTTCTCAATGTCAAACAAACATGAATATGTCAGAAGGATCTCGATCTGATCATAAGAAACTTTCAGATGGATGCTCTCATCAGAGACCTGTCAGACATGCTATGTCCAAAAACTCGTGCATAGATTCCTTTCAGATTTTTATTATTTGTATCTTTATAAACACACTCATTATTCGCACAAGTTCACACACAAAATTTAGCTACCTATTGTGTGGTGTGCATGTGTGTGTATGAGGTATCATGAACGGAATTCATTATTTACCAATGGTTGTTGAATATTTTAGAGTTTTCATTAATCTCATCTAAAGGCTTATCACTTAAACCAAATATCTTAAATTATATATGTACTCTCTTCCGTCCTTAATATAAGACCAAATTAAGAGATTGCTAAATATAAGACTTATTTCCTATATTTATCAATATTTTTCTAATTTGCCCCATTGATACCATAATAATCAAGAAGTAAGAGAGAGATGAAGATAATTAAGGAAGATTATTATGACATTATATATATATATATCCATTTGGGAGAGGCGTCTTAATCACAAAGCCTTAATCCAGATTAGTCAGTGGGTTGAATCCTTGTAATAGGATCTAAAAAAACACCAGACATCATGGGGTGGCTCAAATGTTTATAAAAATATAACTTATCTAACCCCCTTAATTTAATTAAATTAAGTAAATATGTCTTACATTAAAGACTATAAGGTATGGCTCATAACACACATCTAGATTATTTTATATGATTAATTAATTCTAATCAATCGATGCGGGACAATCATAGATTTTTTTTTTTTTGGGGTTCTTATTTGGTATTGCCTTCAATTCAATACTATACTAGAGTTTGTTTTGACCACATTCAAAGTAGACTTTGAATGGACTCACCACACATTTATATATAGGTGTGATTAATCATCAATCGCTCTATGTGGAACCATCATACATCTAATAGAATCAAGTGAAAGGAATTTGATTACCTTAAGATACGTGGCTGGTTCGAGTCCTAATAGATGGAAAATAAATCACATTAAAAAACTGGATCTATTAATGCTCGAATTTAATAATTTGCGCACCAGAAATCTGATTAGCTTAATAAAAAATAAAATGATAAATTAATTTACTTCCACAATACACTCTTCTTTCTTCAAAATGAAAGACGGGCTCCATTTATAAGGCTCTCGTTAACGATTCCTTTCTTTTTCTCAGATTTACATATTGCTGGACTTGAAGAATAATATTTGAATTTTTTGGTATGTATTTAATATTATAAACATAAACATAGCAATAAGTTAAGAAATTAATTACAGGTTGAAAGAACTTTTTCGGTATCATTATGTATATCCTTGTCTTCATATTCACACACACTCATCTTTGACTTTGATCGATGACATAATTAACATATTCTGAAACATTGCAACTGCAAGCATTTTAAGGAGACACAGATACACAGAGACCTGTCAGACAGTAGTATTTGTACTGCCAATTAAAGTGTGTTATTAGGATAAAAATAATGTGCAGAAACTTGTCACCTGGAGTCCTGGACAACACATGATCTTGATCAGATGAATTGGTCGCATCGATCTGTCTCTTTTTGTTTCTTACTGGACAATTCAAGAAGCTTATTAGTTACGTGCTGGGTTTGACAAATGGTCTCTCTCTCTCTCTCTACACACACACTCATATAGGAATATATATGACTCGAATTCAACGCAGCATTTGATTTAAATTCAGTCTAAAGTTATCGACAAGATCTCAATCTTTCATTTTGATTAGTGTCACTTAATTAGTGCATCACGTCTTCCATTGGACTTCAATTTCAAACAGATACTAGCTACGTCATTTTACCAAGATATGATCATACATATGACTATACATATATAAATATATAGGGACTAATTTGAGACAATTAAGGACACTAAAAAAATTATTTAATTATAGGATATGTTACATAATATCTCTACGATTCTTATATGTAAATAGGATTATATCAGTTTATAAATTGACTAACTTAATTTTTTTAAAATGATAAATATAAATATTTTAAACTAATTTATTCAACTTCTTTAATTTTCTCAAATTGATCAACTTACGGACCCATACAATAATAGTAATTCAAGGCTTGGAGTGGGAGCATGGTGGGGGAGTGTACTGTGTAGTTGAGAGAAGAAGAGGCATGGTGGGGCCCACAAGCAAAGTGTTGGATAAAAATAATTAATGAAAAAAGAAGAGACTAGTCAAGGGTTTGACCACTTCATGCCCCCGACCACATGTTGACTCTCTGACTGCATTTATTCCTTCATCTTTTGTTTTTGTTTTGTTAACATGACTTCCCAACCAACCTCTCATTGCGTAGTTTTGGTTCTCTCCACAATTATTTAACTCTAAATATGATATAATTAAGCCAATTATTATGATTTGCTTTATCTACAAATGTTACGTTATTCATTTATAACAAAATTCTGTGTTCCTCCTATACCCTTTATCATCATTTTCCCTCCTTTTTTTCTTTTCTACCGTTGGATTAAAATCTCAACGGTTTAGATTTATCATCTTTTTTTACCATCCTTTTCCCTTATAATAATTTTTTTATTATAGGATAAATCTAAACCGTTGAAATTTTAATCCAACAGTTAAAAAATGAAAAGGAAAGAAAAAATGGTAAGAGGTATAGGAGGAAAGCCAAGTTTCATGGTATACATGGTTGGCCAGAGGGGCCAAGGTAATATATTGAAGGACTTTAATTTGACCCTAGCTATGAAAACTTTATTGTAAATTTTCATGGTTTCGTTGATTCCTGTGGACTATGAATGACTAAAGTTTTCACAACAAGGGACAGTTACACACACACGCATACGTATGTGTGAGTGTAGTGTGAGTTAGAGTACGGGTTTGGTTGGTTGGAGCATCGTGTGTGGGTGGTGGGACTTGCATTGCTAATAATAAAGAGGACCACAATTAAGAAGAGAGGGGGCAGGCATCTCGTGATCCTCTTTACGAGCTTGACCATCATCATCATCTTCCTCCTTTGACTTATTGCTCACTTGTTTGTTTCATCTATATATATATATATATATGCCATCTATATTATTAGATATAACAAGTTTTTTTTTTATAACCCTTTGATCACTCGGTGTTTAGCGCTTTTTGTTTTGTATCAAATTACCAAATATTTAAGAATTTGACTAATTTGAATCGAGTCTTTATGATTAGGATGTCTCTTACCAATGAACTTTTTTAACAAGGTGGGATTTGAACTCAGTTCGACAACTTTTTAGTTTAGATGATCCACTACTAGACCAATCATTCTTGGATTTAGAATTTTAGATATAACAAGGTTAAAAGATAGCATGTGTGTGTGTTTGTGTGTATGTGTGTGTTTTTTTTTTTGAAATTGAAGCTTATAATAAGAGAAAATATATTTTTCAAGTTTGCCTAAATGGCTCAAAAGTAGTGATCCCTATCTATATATTGAACGAGTTTGAGTTTATATTCTCTAATTTCACAAAATTCTTTATATGGGGTAGGATTTTTTTTTTTTTTTTTTTTTTTTTTTTTTTATGAGGGAAAAGAAAAGAAACTGCAATTATGTGATGTAGAGTCCATACCAATATATTGTGAGAATCGGACTGACTATTAAACTGGTCAAGGCATCATTGAATTGTGATTGGACTGATTATTAATAAATTAATAATTTTAAATATTATATTCTTAAAGTGAAACAAAATAGTTATCGATAATAATAAAATGTATAGTAAAAAATAGGAATATTCATCATATCCCATAGTATTAATTGAAAATGTATATATTTGTTTTATAATCTATAATTTTAGAAAACACACACACACACACAAATTCTTGCCTATCTCTGTTCAATATATTCTTTACTTCTTAAGGCTCATTTGGTAAAAATATGCTTAATTACAGCTCAAAAACATGAATTAAATTTATTAATGAAAAAAATTGTGACTGGTACGTACGCGGTACACCAACCGGTTCAAATGAGATCTGGTTCTCATAACATTGCTGCATACACAACCATATTAAATAATGTTCACACAAAGTTAATTTGGTACGCGAAAAAGTATTTTCTAAAAAAGAAATGGGAAAGATTTTCTAAGCATTGTTAACGTAATTAAGCTAATACTACATAGAAACAATTAGTTTTCCTTCAGAAGTAAAGGGTTGTAATTCTGAGACGTGAATCTCCTACTACATTTTTTAAAAAATAAAAAAATAAAATCTATCTCTCTATAATTTCATGCATGATAATAAATATTTTCATATATATCAACCATCTAAAAATGTTCATTCTCGATTATGTTGGCTAATTTAGTAATAATTAATCAAAGTATCATATTTGTTGTGATGTTAACTGAACTTGCATGATGAGTTCGAGAGATCAAAATTAAATAATAATAATAATAATAATAATAATAATAATAATAATAATAATAATATAAAAAGAAAAAGAATTAGTGTGGGGTGTGTGGGGAAGATAGAGTAAATGGTGATGTTGGGAATAATATATGTAGCGGTGGAGAAAGTCAGAAGACCAGTTTTTATTATAAATGTTTGTACTCTTCTTTTGTATGTATAGCGGTGCTCTATATATATTAATGCCTTCTTTGTCTCTTTCTCCCAACCCTCATTTTCCACCATACCCAACTTAATTGTTTTGTGTGTGTGTGTGTATGCTATCGAATCAAACTATTTTGTAAAGAAAAATATGTATACATTTTCAGATTATTTTAACATATATTTTTAGGCTCAACTTTGTTCCAAGAATATTAATGTTACTATCTCTCTCTCTCTCTCACACACACACACTCATTAGGGTTAGAGCATGTTGTTAAGTAGAGTAGTAGACCACACTTGAGCCAGAATAAATGAAAACGTTTCACATTGTGAGTTTATTTATTTATTTTTAATCTGAATTGTGAGTTTAATAATAATATGTATACAAGGGAAATAACTAATAAATTCATTATTTTAAGGTTTTGAGGTTAAGATGTGGTGTCAAGCTTACCTTTATGCATCTTCTGAACTCTTTTAGGCATAGTGTCCAGCAAATGTATGTATTATATAAATGAAATAACTCGTTAATTTTTTTAATTACCTTAAGAATCTGGGTTAAGATATGGTGTTAAATAAACCCACTGATATATACATGTGCTTATTTCTTTTAAGCTAACTGGATTCTCTCTCTTTTCTGGTTGTTTCTTGGGCAAAATACAAGAATTAAAACTAAAAAAAAAGCTTACAAGAAATTTTAAACAAAAAATCGAATGAGTAATAAGAATTACTCTATATTCTTTTGTTATGTATATAGATACATGTCTTTATTTGATACCAAATGGACACATTGGACTCATATTGAATCAAGAAATATTGAATAATATACATACATACATAAATGATAATAAATATCTTAGTCGTCCCCATATATGCTAAGCCAACTTTTAATTTAATCCGATCTATGAATTTTATAAATGAATATATACCACATAAACATTTGAACAGTCAAATCCAATATATTGAGAAACATTACTGAGTATATTGAGAGATATAACTTTTTTTCCCCATCAATTGAAATATGTATGATGCTTGCCCAAAATTACAATCAGGATAAAATCCCAGTTTTGCTTAAGCATGCTTGATGAGAATACAAATATGAGTGGACATATAATTAATATATTGTATTATTATATATTTTTTGGAGTGGTTAATGAGCATTGAATTATGCTTAACTATATGAAGGTTGAAGGTCAAGTGTAAGCCGTTTATTCACTTTAATTCACCACCCCATTAGGCCATGGGTTTTTGGCCCATTTGTAATGGGTTACAAGCCCAATTATTCAAGTTGGGCCTCATATCCACAATAAAGAGAAACAAGAACACAAGCTTCCTTGTAAAATGTGTGGGCATGACCAACATCCGTTGGGAGTAAGTAGAAAGCAACTTGCTCTCCCTTAATCACATCTTCGGTTTGAGACGTGAGAATTGAAAAAATGGTATTGGGAGTTATTCCCCCACAATTGCGGGCTTGACTCAAGGGGAATCTGGATTTGTTGGAACCGAAGGTTCTAGTGAACTGGGTGGACAACAAAAAAAAAAGTATGACATGGCTAATGGGAATTAAGTCTAATGAAACGGGCTAGTCCCTTACAATAGGGCAAATCAATATTCGAATCCCAGTTAGGGGATGTGTCAACATGTAATTCCCAACACTGCCTCGAAACTTTCAATAGGAGGATACAAGGGCCTAGAAAAAAAAATTGAATTACATGTTGAAATATCGTATTGAACTCAAAAACTATATATTGTTGTTTATTGAATTTGTGAGATATGGAATATGGTATTTTTATAGTTTTTGGAACTTAAGGCCCATTTGAATTAGCTTTAAAAAAAATATTTTGCGTTATATTAAATAAATATGTGAAAAAAGTTTTACCTAATGAAATGATTGTGAGTGAGCCGTATGTTTGAGAATCATTAGAAATGAGGGTTGTTAGCATCTAAACTGGCTTATTAGATATTGTTAGGCCAAAGCTAACCTTTAGTGAATTTTATCTACTGAAAGGAATGATATGCGTCAAGTGGATGTACAAGAGTTATAGCTGGATTTGTCGAATGTTTTAGTAGCCTACGCCTCAAAGTTCCCTAAGCTCATTTATTGTGTGTATTATATATATCATTAATTTGCTTTTTAGGGATATAAGACTTTACAACCTTGGAAAGAGGCATTAGGTTGTCGCTTTCTACCAGTTGTACACTCATTTTGTTACTTGATCGAATTTCATTTAATTATGATAGGCCTTGAATGCTAAGCTTTATCTTTTTTTTCTATTAGGATTAATCTTCAATTGGGTATGTTTGGGTGGTTTATAGGAATCCCAAAGGTGTGATTGGGTGGTAAAAGTGAGATTGACAGCTTTTCACCTTTTGGGATGTGTTTGGTATGTTGTCTTGCTAATTGAGTTTTTAGGGTTTATGTGGCTTAATTTTCTTAAGCTAGAACTTGTGTGGCTTAACACGATTGGCAGGTGAAATAAAAGTCAAATTATCGTTACAAGCATTAAATGCTTGATTTTAAAATTTTACTAAACCTTATATTATTTCTCTCTCTCTCTCCTCTCTCTTCTTCATCTCCATTATACTGTGGCATCGCACAAACATGGAAGCATATCCTTTCATCATCTTATTTTTTTATCATCCCTTACGAGCCCATCTAGACCATGGTTATTAAAAACACGTTTTAAAACGTTAAAAACGCGTTTTTACGTTTTAAATTAAGTAAAACGAGTTTCGTTTGGGAAAAAAACGTATAAGGGGTAAAAATGTAAAAAGCGCATCCATAAAACGTAAAAACATAAAAGCGTGGGGTTTTTGGAAAAAACGGAAGTCAGGGCCAATGTTGGATATTTTGAAAAGAAAATTACATTTGAGCCCCAAGGACCAGAATTAATTACAAAAAAGTCCCCCACCAAAATCCCATTAATTACTTAAAAAATTCTCAATCCGTATTTACAATTAGAAATGTTATATTAACAACTGAAAAATGTTATATTTACAACAAAAATTCTCAATCCGTATATACAACTAGAAATGCATTGATTAGTATATGTATGGAACTATGGATAATGACAAGTGTCTTTATTTGAATGATATTTGATGACAATGTTGGATATTTTGATTGATATTGCATTGATCAGTATGTGTACGGATGATGACATGTGCCTTACTTTTCTTAAATTTTTTTATTTATATATACAGGTAAAAACTACGTTTTGTATTACGATTTTACGTTTTACGATTTTTCATTCCCCTTCCGTTTTTACGTGAAAACTATGTTTTTACAACCTTGATCTAGACCTTTGATTGGGAACATGAGTACATTTAGATTGTTGATTGGGAAGAGGAGCACACTTGGACCACTAATTGAGAAGAGGAGCACATATGGACCTTTGATTGCGAATAGGAAAGAAAAATTGAAGTAGTGATAACTTAATGACGTGGCTCATTTTTTACCTTTCAGATTGATTGAACGGATATAATTTACATATTATGAGGGATGATAAGAAAATGGATTATGAGAAAAACAAGACCTTTCTCTCATCTTCCCAATTAATGATCCAAATGGGCTCCTTTTCTCAATCAACGGTCTAGATGGGCTCATAAAAGATGGTGAGAGGATCTATTTCCAAAGTTCTAGGTAATGGGTAGTTTGGACAGTTTGATAGTAAATGTTTAATAATGATACTTTGTTTAATTAGAGACCAAATTGTACTCAGACATGTGTTTATGTAATATTATTTGATGAAAAACTTTAAATTTGTATGATTTCTAATTGGGTTAAATATCAAATTTGCCACGGATGTTGTGCAAATAGAGCGTTCAGCACCCGAAAGTATTCGTGGTACCAAATTTACCCCGGAAGTATTAAAATGGTACCAAAATTACCTCTGAAGTTTTCAAAAGGGACCAAATATACCCAAGACTGACGAAACGTCAAACGTCTGTTGGCCACGTCAAAAATGTTTTTTTTGGGTTAAAGTCCAAATTTGCCACGGAAGTTTTTCGAAAGGAGCGTCCAGCACCCGGAAGTTTTTTTGGGTACCAAATTTACCCTGGATTTTTGCCACATCATATAGACACGTCAAATTTTTGTTTTTTGTTTTGTTTTTAGCAAGCTTCATTTCCCAGCACCATTCTTCTCGGCCCATACATCCAATCCATATACTTATTAATCTTCTGTCATCCTCACTCCCTCTAGCGTGATTATGTGAAGCAGAGCAGATCGCGTATCAGTAACCAAATCAGCGGAGATCACGGTGAAACACAAACCAACCAAACGCGCAAGAGCAGCTGATTTGCGATGAGCCATACCTCTCGAGCCCTGTGCTCTTTATCTGAAAGTTCATGCGTCTGAACCTTTGTGTTTTATCTGGCCGATGAACTTCTATTTAAATGGGCCTCTCTCTCGTCTCTATGCCATTTGTTAGGCGTTGAAAATGAATCCAAAAGCAACGCTGAAAATTGAAACTTAAACAGAGGGTTGTTTGTGAGCTATGTTTTTGGCATCCGTTTGTTGGGTCTGTTAATGGTACCAAATTTACCCCGAAAGTATTAAAATGGTACCAAAATTACCCCGAAAGTATTAAAAAGGGACCAAATATACCCAAAACTGACGGAACATCAAATATCCGTTTGCCACGTCGGTGCCACGTCGGTTTTGGGTATATTTGGTACCATTTTAATACTTCCGGGGTAAATTCGGTATCACGAATACTTCCGAGTGCTGAACACTCCATTCGCAAAACTTCCATGGTAAATTTGGACTTTAACCCTTTCTAATTTATATGCATCTTTGTTCATTAACTATATTTAGGGAAAATTATTATAAAAGTCCTAGCATAAATAATATTTTATCAAGAATGACCATAAAAATGGTAATAACTTTGAAGGACTTGAAATTAGAATATTAAAATAGAAAGATTAAATTGCCCCTATGTTATCTCCGTATCCTCTTCTTCCTAGTCTCACATAATGCAGAATCAGACACGAACATAATGTTTATTGTTTTTTCCATATTAAGTAAAAACAAGAAACACTATATTGGCCGTGGGATACAATAACAAATGTAAAAATATGCCTATTGATGATTAGAAAAGAAATAGAAAAAATTAAGATCAACAAGAAACAAGAATGTTATTGGGAAGAACTCTAGGAGGTGAAGCATTGTAAGTCACATCCTTAGGTGTAAGTCATCAACAAAAATGACAAAATGTTAATGCATATTACTTTATAAAAAGACCATCTCTTTATGATACAATTTTACAGATTATTCTAGCGAAACCATTAATCTATCGGAGGTGAACTCATCTTGTTTTGGAAGAATGAGGTGATTTGAATTGGTATCTATATGTCATCAATCATCAATCACTCCATATTCAGTTAGAGAGAAAATAGGAAATCTAGCTAAGAATAATTTCATCTTTTTATTTTAATTTAAAGTCCTTCAAAATAATTACTATTTTTATGGTCATTCTTAATAAATGTTATTTATCCTATGTCCTTTATTATAATTTCCCTCTATATTTAATTATGTATTTTAGCATTGCCAAATTCTCCAAGTTAACTATTTCCACTTTTTATAATTTTGATTTTAATTTTTCTTTTATAATTATCACAAAAACCACTTGTGATGCTGCTAATCTAAACAAGTTTTAGCGTTAGAAAAGCCACTTATGCTACTGTCAATCTATACATAAATCACATTATAAAATCTGATTTTTGCTCAATCTTAAGTTTGTATAAGTCAAATTACAAAAACAACCACTTTTCCCATCACTATACCCAACACACAAGGATGAGATTCAATTATTTCTACCATGGTTGAATCAAATGCTTTAAGAAATGTTCTAAGTTTAACAGATTATAATAACAGGTGTTACAGCCCTCTGGTGATTTAAGCTTATGGGCAAAACTTGTGTTACATACCAACCATTGCTTTTGTACTAACTCACACATTCAAGTGTCCATCCAACAACCCTAGTGATTGAAGGGTTGGACAAGCTCTCACTAAAGGAAGTGAGTTTGATCCTTAAGACCGTTACGGCACTAGGGGGCATCACATGACCTAGTAAAGCATGGAATTTAGGATTAATTCCCATGTGGTTAATGCTCTACCTTAATCAACGACTTAGGCTTTGTTTGGGAGTTTGGAGGGAAAGGAAAAGAAAGAGATGTAAGGAGTTTGGAGGGGAGGAGAAGGAAGGGAAATGAAGGATATTTCCTCCCCTTAAGAGTTAAAAAAGGAGTAAGAGAGGAAGATAGAAGAATAATGAATTATTTTTACTATTTTGTCCTTTACTTTAAAAGTTAATATAATTATTATACTTTACAAATAAATTTAAATTTAAATTTTCTAAAAAATATTATTTATGTGATTTTTATATTCAAAAAATATTTTCCTCTAAAAAAATATTCTCTCTCTTAAAAAGATTTTCTCTCTCTGATAGTTATTTAGCACATAATGATTTAAGTATATAAAACTACAAATTAAAATATTTAATTATACACAATTCCATAACTAGTTGAAATTGAATATGATTTCTTATTTTAAAATTTATTGAGATTAAGTGATATTATTCTAAAATCTTTGTGCTAAAAAATAACACAGCCATAAACCTTTTTTTTTTAAAAAAAAAATAGAGCATAAAAATTACAAATGTGGGAACATATCTAAAACAGATATGTTAGTTTATTCTGGCAGAGAAACGACGTGGGTTTCACCATTGGAGGGCTCAATCTCATCGGAACGGTTAGGAGGAGGAAGCTGAGGGGCCTGATAAACCATGCCCAGAAGACCGATTAGCAAAACTATGGCTGCTCTGGAGACCATCCCTGAAGAATTAAAAGGTAGATCTAGCAGGGCTTGATTTCCAAATTCTACGAGGGGAAGAAGAAAAGTTGGGGATTATTGGGTAAAAGGACACGATAGACTCACCTGGCAAAAATTGAATCTGCAGAGAATGTTAAATTCTATAGTGCAGAGAATGTCTTTAGCTGGAGGCGTAAAAGGGTTTTGAGAATGTGAGCCACCAGGGGCGACAGTTGTTAACGGGGATAAGAAAGTAATTTATCGCTTATCCATCTTAAAACCCCTAGGGGGACTTTAATTTTAAGAAGAGGGAGAGTTTTGGAGTATTTGTAAAAATTCCTAATTTCCTCCCCTCTTATTTTTAAAACTTACAAATAAGAGAAAGGATTTATAAAACTTTCCTTAAAAAGTACAACTCTCAAAACACACCCTTAAGCACATTGACGCTACCTAAAGGATAGTGTACTACCGATAGATAACTAGGTTGTGTGTGATTGGGTAGACACCCTGCCGTTGGTTTTTGAGTGAGCCCCATCCCCCACCTAAAATTTTTATATCAAAAAAAAACCAAGGAGTGCCCATCCAACAAATTATATCCAGACATGAAGAGCGCCTTCATACAATCAAAGCTTTTAAAAAGAAAAACAGAGAAAGCTTTCCTTTCAATTGCAGTTCCATCTTCAATCTCTCAAGCTAAATTTAAACCATGCTCAATCTCAAACTAAAACATATATAGAAACCATTCCATCAACCTTTCCCTCTTCTATTCTTCTTCTTCTTTGGCTAAACAAAGCAGTCCTCAAACACATGAAAAAAAAAAAAAAAAAGACTTACATAGGCTCAATCTTTGGATTTGGAAGCACTGCACCTGCATCAAGGGACTCATTGCTGTAAGGATGACGAGAACTTCCTTTACTAATATCCTCATAACTAGCTGACGTGGATGCTGATTCAGCATTAGGGTTAGCACCAGCCAACAGCAACAAGTTTTCAATCTCTTTCACCACATCACTCATTGGAGGCCTGTCAGAACCTGACTCCCCCACACACTTCATTGCAAGACTCACATACTGCGCAAGACCAATCAGTGTTGACCCTAAATCCATGGTGGGGTCCAGGAATTCATAAAGACCACACAAATCTTTCTTCTTATCAACTGCACTCTTGATCTCTGTTACTATATATTTCCCTCT
Source organism: Acacia confusa (assembly GCA_037074495.1). NCBI lineage: Eukaryota > Viridiplantae > Streptophyta > Magnoliopsida > Fabales > Fabaceae > Acacia > Acacia confusa. The sequence continues at coordinate 3,193,088 of CM073504.1, read as the reverse complement.
TTCTATAGGTTTTCTTGCAGTTATCAGCTCCAGCAATACCACTCCGAAGCTGTAAACATCACTCTTCTCTGTTAATTGTTGAGACATATAATACTCTGGATCCAAATAGCCCTGAAACATGAACAAAAATCTGTTCTCATCAATAAAACTGCACGTATATGTTTGTGATACAACTACACTTTCCACAATAGATGTTACTACAGACATTAATTAAACCTTATGGGCAGGACAAAGCTCAAGCCCATTGGTCAAGCCTACGCCTGATACAGTTAAACCATAAATAGATAACATTCTTTCATAATTTGATTCAATCTCTGAAGGAAGATTATTATTTTATGAGAGTAATGATTGGATTAGTACTTAAATCTATTCAACAGGGACACAGTAAAACACACTCTACCATTTGCATCCCATAGCTAAATCAGATGTCATCTCCTCATAAGTAATTATGTAACTTTCTTTGGTCAACAGTAAGGATTTAATTTAAAAGATACTATACCCACCATTGTTCCTTTAACTTGAGTGGTTATATGGTCTTTTGCAGTATCAATCATAGACTTGGAGAGACCAAAATCAGCAACCTTTGCATTCAAGCGCTCATCCAGTAAAATATTGTTTGATTTGATGTCCCTGTGTATGATAGGAGGGTTGGCATGTTCATGAAGATAAGTCAAACCCCTGGCAGTGCCGAGGGCTATTTTTAGCCTTCTGATCCAATCCAATTTAAATCCTGATCTCCCTGCAAGACCGTAGTTATATTATCAGGTACAAGAAATTATGTATGAATCTTCATGGTTTCAGTCAAAATCTTTTCTTGGTATTAAGGATTTCACAAGGATGTAAACATGTTGGAATACATTCGGTACTCCAACCTCACCCTAAAATTCTGTAGATCTTCTGATATATTCAATACCATTACATCTCTTATATTGACATTGTATCCACGATGCCAATAAATTTGATGATAGAAGTGCACCAGAAGGCTCCATAATTCTACTGTGATATGCGATTATGTAGTCTTTTTTTTTTCTTTTTTCTTTTTGGTAAAAAAAAAAAATATATATCTTAGGAAACTTCATTTCTCATGAGGTAGAAATTAAAGCAATTAGTTCATTTCAGCTGTTAAAAGAGGTCCAAATTCATCTCTTTAGCAGGAAACAAAATTAATTGAAGTACCTGAGAGAGTATTCTTCAGACTCCCATTTGGTACATACTCATAAACAAGCATTTGTTCTCCCTTATCAAAGCAGAATCCTAAAAGACTAACAAGATTTTTATGGTGGACTCTAGATAGAAGTTCAATCTCTGCTTTAAATTCAAATGCTCCTTGCATAGATTCTTTTAGAGCTCGTTTTATGGCTATCAGTTGTCCATTTGGAAGAGTTCCCTTATAAACCTGTGGATATGTTTGGAAAACAATGAAAAAGGGAGAAAATAAGCTATTGAGAATAACATAAAAGGAGAGAAGAAAAGCTTCTCCCAATCCTAGGTTTGGCTAAATGTCTAAATCACGAGAACATGTTTAAAAACCCAAAAAGAATAATAAGACCTTCCCGTAACCACCAGTTCCAATCTCGTTAGCTTGAGAAAAATTTGTAGTGCACTTTTTAATTTCTTCAAATGAGAACTGCTTTGCTCCTTTCAACTGAGGGGCACCACTCTCACTACCCCAGCGTTCTACATTTCATGAAATCAAACATATTAGTTGACTCAATTTGAAGTGACTACTAATCGAACTACAGGAGCCAAATATAATATTATCATACTGAAAGGATAGTTGTGGTCAATTGCTCTTTCTGCCCTCTTCTTTTGGAAGCAAGCATAAAAACCAGCGAGGAGTAACAACACTAGCAGGATTGAACCACCAACTGTTGCTCCTATTATGATGCTAATGTTTGATGATTTACTAATCTTCGCAGATCCTAAATTATGAAGGGAAAAAGAGAGAGAGAGAGAGAGAGAAAAGGTAGCAAAAGTTATTTTAAAAAGGAGCAATCACAATAATTAATATCATCACTGCTGCCTGAAAAACATATTTACCAAAGTGTCCATAACTGTCTGCAAGAAAGAAAATTGGTCCAAACCCTTTAGGAGGCGTATATATCTGATGATTTAGCATAAAATCAATGCTAGAAGTCCCAGTTCGATTGAAACGATCTTGACTTGATGGGAAGACTTGTAAGCTCAATACAAGATACTGTCTTGAATCCTTGATTGGTTGGCTCAGAGAAACTGAATTCACAGGAAGATAATGAAGTTGAAAAGAATGTATAAGAGACTCCTCAAGAGTTGCATAGTGAGTTTTGTTTCCCAAGTCTGAGAAGGAAATTGCTCTGAAAGATAAAGTTCCTGTATATGGATAAGAGCATTGGCAGTTGGGGCTAGGAAGCTGTTCTACAGTACAGGCACCAGGCTCACAGTTCTTAAATGGTGTTTTACATAGGTCATCACTGGGTTGGGAATTGGAACAGTAATTCTCTGATGCCGTTCCATTTTCTTCACAAATTGGGTTACCTTTGAGTCTGCAGTTAAAAAATGTAGTTAAAAATAACATGGCAAGGAGTCGGAGGAAAATAAATTATGGAAATGTTTAATATTTAAAGTAAACTAAATTGGATCTCAAGTGTTTGCAAAAAATCAGAGATGAGTTGCATAGTTTATGGCTTCACACCTTGTGAATAGTAAATATTTCTACAACTTCTAGAGAGGAGTCTCTTATACTGATATTGATTATATGGGCTTTTCGCTTAGGTTTTTCTGAAACTGCAGAATGCTCTCTCTATTTCCAAAATTTACATTGAACTCTCCTTCAAACAAAATGTACATTACAGTTTACAATGACACATATCTCTCTTGATTTTTGTTTACATTAAAGAGACCGTACTTTTATTTTTAAAACATAAACAGATCTTTTATGAAAATAGAGTAAATTACACAAATTTCCTTGGGAAAAAAGGCATAAATTTCCCTACTATTCTAAGGGGAGGTTAGAGTAAACTTTGAAAATGAAGTTTTTATGCATGTAATTCAATAAAACTCAATGATGGTTTGTGTGATTTTTGGCCAAAAATGGGTTTGTTTGATTTACTCTCTTTTTTTGGGATAAAAATATACTTTTTTTTTTTAGTTCAAACGTCATTTGTATAGGCTTTAAAAATAAAATGGAGGGCGGCCCAATGGATGAGGCTTCTACTAGGCTGAAAAGGGATAGATGTATATAATTTTATCCCTCAACTAGAGAGGTTGTTTCCAAGATTTAAATCTATGACCTCTAGGTCACATGGCAATAACTTTACCGCTATGTTGAGGCTCACCCTCATAAAAAATAGAATGGAGGTTAGTAGAATTTAAGTAAAATTCAATAGAGGTTTGGATTAATCTTAAAAATAAACAGATTTGAGTTATTTTAATAAAACTCAATGTATATAATTGTAATTTACTCAATTTACAGGAAGTTAATTAAACTTCTAATTGAATCACCAATTCTATGTATGGAAAATACGAAAAAACTTTCACCAAAAAAAGAAGAAAAGAAAGAACCATCCTGATAAGGCTTACATTATCTTGACCTTGGGGACTCCATTTGAGCTAAGCAGGTCAATTTTATTACTCTGCAAGTCAATGAGTTGCAGCTGGCTGCTGTGGGATGAGTCAATGTCCAAGGTTCTATCTAGTTCATTACGTTTTAAAACCCTATGATCACATTACAGAATGTTCAGCATGAGATGTCTTCATCCATTTTATTGGAACTATCACTGGTAAATACAACCTGATACTCACACGGTCTGTAAATTGGGAAGGTCAAAGAAAGAAGAAGAGATCTGTCCTTGAAGTTGTGTGTTCTCCATCTTTCTGCAATGCAAGTATAAAACTATTGTATAACACACAAGGACAGAGTACTCAGGGTCAGGGGTCAAAGAAGTTTGAAAAGAAAGACATACAACGTTGTTAGGGACTGCATGGTTGATAACCATGATGGAAAATCCCACGAATCGAAGCTATTATTGCTGATATCCCTACAAATGGACTTAAAAAAATCAGGCATTGTCACAAAGTAACATTGACATAGAATGACAAGGAAATGATATTAGTATTAATTATTAAACATAAATGATTTACTGATTACATGTAGCTGAGGACGCTCATTCCTGCAAGGTTTGGCAAGGATCCTGAAAGCTTATTGTTGGACAAGTACCTGACAAATGTAAATGTGAAACCTCTATGAACAAGGTTCACTTTTGAAGAAACAATACACTTTGGAAAAAGAAAAAAAATGTGTTTGGCTTGCTCCTTATCTCTGCTTACATCTGTTGAACATTCACAAGGTTGCTGATGTTTGAAGGCACCGGCCCGCTTAGACCATTACTGTCCAGACGCCTGCATCCAAAACAGCAGATTAAAGCAAAGGGCAATCACAAAATCACCTCTGTTTATGAGTTTTTCTTCAAGGATATAATATAGAAACTCACACCAGCTCCAGACTCTTAACAAGTCCAAGTGTAGATGGGATGCTTCCACTGAGTTGATTACTTTCAAAAAGCCTGCCCATGAAAGATATCCAGGCAAAAGCACACATCATCTGACTTGGAAGGGTAAGACAATGAAGAAATCCGTAAGAGTTTAATTGATTTTACCATTTTAGAAATGTTTAGTTTAATGTCACCTTCATCTAGGTATCTAAGATACTGGTGTTTTATATATTGGTATGCAAAATGCTTGGACGCAAACAATGTCTCCATTTTGCTGGCAGCTCAACCAGAAAAATTCTCAGGCTCACATTGATGACTCTATAACTTATTAACTCTTAAAAGATTTATTGTGTAAGTTCTTAAATAATTTAGTGGTCATCTCAAGCATCCATGAGAATTATAAATATTATGGTATCTGACAGATGCCATGGTATCCAAGATAGCATGGAAAATAAGATAGCAGTGTAAGATGTATCTCCTATGATTTTTAAGTCTTTAGCTTTCCCTATTTGCATGTATGCATTCTCCACTACTTTTTCTTTGTCCTTCAATGGAAAGCTACCACAGTTTACTAACAGATTGTCACCACTTCCATGACAAAAGAAAGAAGTAATGTTAATATAAGAAAATTACAGTGACTCATGAATGTATAGTTAACAAGTTCGTGCCAATTTTCAATGTTTTAACATTGTCAATATATGGGTAGGAACATTATATTTATATATATGCTGCTTTCTCTAATACAACTGAGTAGGTAAAAATCGCCAAGACAGTTCTTAGAACTTACACATGAATCAAAGTCATTTTCGAACTAAAAAGTTTAGGAGGAATGGGGCCTGAGAGCTTATTGTTGCCACAATGACTGTAAATAATGAAAAATTGGAATATGTTAGATGGATACTGAGTGGAAATCTAAGCCAACTATTGCAGAATAAGTTGACGTACAAATGCTTTGCCTGATAGAGCATATCAAGACCAGGCTTACTGCCACTAGATACTGGGATGGGTCCTCCAAGCCGATTATCAGATACATCTAACCAACGAAGTTTAGATAGATTACCAATAGAAGCTGGAATTTGTCCAACAAACTTATTGGAATTTAAGGATCTGCAATTGAAAGTAACTGATTTAGGCTACAATCATATGCATCAATACCGAATCTTGAATGTAGAAAAATTAAGAGATGGAGAAAAGTAAATTAAGCTCCCATGAGTCTTGTTGCTATTACATGGATTCTCCCTTTATTTTTGAAACCTACATAATTTTCTCCTAAAACATGGTGAATTCTATGAAATGAGTTTTGCTAAAATTATAGACATCCCTTCTACTGTCAAAACTTACATGAACCTCCCCTAAAAACAACAATAAATCACACAGAGCTCCCTAAAATTTTGCTGAAATTACACAATTTTTCCTTTTACTTTCAAGAATGGTTTGTGTAACTCACGCTATGTTTCAGGGGAGGTGTTGCCATACAATTGTAAAGGAGGGACACACGCACAAAGAATATCAATATAAATTAGGATAGAGATTTCTTTTGTTATAAACATAGATGGGAGGTCTTAGTAATTCAAAACTTGAGATGAAATTTAATTAAAAAAACAGAAGTCAAATAAACTATTATTAGAAAGTCCCATCTTTTTTTTTCACCATCCATCAGAAATCCCTATCTAGAATATGCCAAAAACATACATGTTACCCTAGATCACTTGAATTTCAATTAGTTTGAATAGAGTTTTTCCATCTACCTTTACAAAATAACAGAGTTAAAATTGCTTACAGGAAGAGGAGCTCCTGCAGATTTCCTATTTCTTCTGGGATAGGACCATTGAAACTACAACCAACAAGCATTCTGGAAGGTAAAGGAGAAAACAACTATTTTGTTAGAAGCATTGGTTAAACGAACGCAGATTTAAATTATTAAATTTAACAGTCAATAATGTCTTACAAGGTTGACAGATTCTTCAAATTTCCAATCGTTTGAGGAAGGGATCCTGTCAAGCCCTTGTTGTTTGACAAATCCCTGTTAAAAGAGAATAATCAAGAACAAAGAGACCAATTATTGGAATATGGTTTCCCAGTAAGGCTAAGATAATGAAGGGCTGAAAGTATTGTAGTGTTGTGCTCTTCTTACTAGCATGAGGTGCAATTGGTTAGTGTAAAATGCAAAAATATCCAGACAGCAGTTTCTGCTTGTTAATCTTCATTGTCAAATGACTGTTCTCCTGGCTTCTTGTGATTTTTGTGCTCGGTTATTCAAGTTCATGGAAATAGTGTTTCTTTGTGTGATATGCAAAGGGATTAGAGATGTTTTTTGAGCATAATATTTCCTATTTACCTTTTTTTTCATTTGAATTTTCTTTTGGTTTTAGGAAGATACCTCTTCCTACATTGTATTCTTCTTCTCATTTTTTAAAGATTTGCTACATGCATGTTGGGTAGACTAGTTGATCTAAAGAACTCTGGCCATTGATAGACAGAAGATAGATAATAAACAGAAGCCAAGTGTTTCACAAACTCTAGCAGTGGAATAAATATTAGAAGATAATACTAAGGGCAAAAAAGTTACAAGGTCTCCAATTCAGATAGTGATCCAATATCTCCAGAAAGTTGGCCTGTCAAACCTGTGCTTGATAACGATCTGAAATATTAGCAAGCATGTTAATACCTTAAAAAGTGAAATCCAGGAGAAGGTAGCAAGCAAGCAAGCATAGAACTTAGAAAGAGGCACTACATGGAAATAACGTGTGAATTGGTGCACTTAATTCCATCCCAACCATTACAAGGATCAGATCCCACCCAGTTGGGAGGTGTGTTCTGCCAGGTATCCATAAGAGACCTCAAAGTGGTCACTGCAAGATGTCCCAACAATAACATTTCAGTCAACAAGAATCCCACTGAAGATGTGCAGAAAGAAAAACTCAAAACTGATGTATAATAATTTTGAGAGCTCGAGAACACAAAAATTATTGTCTTCTGCATTCTTTCTGCCAACAAAAGCAGGTTCAGTGCTTCTGGCACTGAACTTCCTACAGATCGAGTGCTCACTATATGGATTCTAAACACCCAATGAATGAACATTATATTGAAGACAGCGTTCAGATCTCAAGAAAAATATGAAAGAGATAGAATATAGACTTAAGGTTGAACTCACAATCCTCAGGAGCTGTTTCTGCTACTGCTACCAGCAAATAACTGCAGACAAGCAGGAGGAATACCAGTGTTCTTCCACCCATCATCAACTATAACCAGCATTCAAAAGCTCACCACTCTGATAATTTTTCTATATTGAGTAAGAGGACCTTTTGTTATCAACGTTTTACGCCTAAGTCACTCACCACCCTCCATACACCAATGAAGGAAAAGTCAATAAGGAGCAAAAACAAAATATCCGTCTGCTTATAAATATAAGACCGGTTGATTTTTTTTAAGAAATTAAGAAAACTAAATAAATTATTTAGTCATATCATGTGTATTTTTAAATTAAGTATTAGTTTATTAGTCAAACTAATAAGTTTGTAAAAAAAATATAAATACTCTAAAATAATTTATTTAACTTCCATAATATTTAAGTCAACTTTATCTTATTGACTGTATTAGAAGTCAACAAAAACTGATAAATATATTAAATTTATCTTCGTCTTTTTTTTATATAAAAGTTCAGGAAGGATAAACACCGGTACTCCACTTGGGTTAGGGTATACCTTCAAATTCAAAAAATACTTACAGAGATACTTATCAATCACCCACCAACAATGCCTTCACATCGACCAACAGGTATCAAACATCCTTATTTTTGGGTTGAAGGCCGACATTTTAGTCAACTGTGCCACCCCTCATTGTTTATATTATATTTACCTTTATGCTTGTGTTCATCATGAATAGAAAGGCCTCCCTAGTGTCCGTCACATTTAATTTAGTTGCATGAGTAGAAAGGCCAAGTGGCCAACAGCTCTAGGCTCCATAGACGACGGTAAAACTCACAGCACATATTAGCCATAGAAGACTAGGAAACTAATGACCTATTTGGTACATGTAGATTTGAGGAGGGACATGAATTTAGAAGAGGGAAAGAAGGGAAGGAAATATTTTAAGGGCCGAAGGAAGATGAGTTGTTTGGTAGAAAGAATATAAAATGATAAAAATTGGTAAAAAAAAATCAGAAAATACTTATTTTACCTTCAAAGGTAATTAACTCAAAGTGAAATGAAAAATGTATTTTTTTCATACTTCAAATTTGATAAGAATTTACTTGCAAACTATAACAAATCATTTATTTCGAAAAAAAAAGAAAGAAGAATTTATAGGTTGAATTCGAATTATATGATAAAGCATTTATTTTAAAAAATAAATAAATTAAATTTTTCTAAAAATATTCTCTCGCCAAATTCGAATTTATACCATAAAGTCAAATTTAATCATATTTTATTGCATTATAGAAACTAAATATTTTATAAGGGGTAAATATATCTGAAAGCGTCACTATTTATAAGGGAACTTGAGTTCTCACCAATTTTGGTGGGGTTTTATATCTTCACACCTTTAAAGAAAGATTAGTAGGCTCAGGTGGGTTCAGTTTATGAGAAGATTGGACGTAAAAAGTATACTAAATATGGGAACTTACTCATCTTTCTTTTACTTCCCACCTATTCTAGTACCAAACAGACCCAAAAGATACTCACTTTCAGATATCAAAACAAGTCGGTCACATTTTCTAGTGGGACCCACCGATGTGCTCAAATGATCAGGAATTCCAAGTTCAGTTAAACAAGACACCAAAAGAATGGGCAACAAAGTTCAACATTTCACAAAGCCAGTCACTAGCAGTCGCAGACAGCGTAATGAAGTGAACAATGTTGTCTTCATAGAGAAGACCATGAAATTTCCAAGTGAAAAGGGATACAAAAGAAATGAAAAATCAGAGTCAGCCAAGTCAATGCATAGTGGGTGGAAGAAATTATACCAAACATTTGGAGAAGCTATTCCATTGGGTATTGAGGATTGATCCATCCCTGTCACTTCTCTGAGCAGACGATTGTGGAGTGTGGGGGACGGCATTGAATGAAAAGATAAGACCCTAGTTAATGCTCTCGACCCCAGTGGAGCAAATTGCCCGCCTAAAGGCTTTTAATTCTCAACAATAACCCAACTATCGTACTCCATTGTCATTCCTCCCTCTAGTCTTTATTATGTTTTTATTATAAGAGATAAATATCATTTTTATCATGAAAATTTATTCTTAGAACTATTCACTATTTGGAAGTTTTTTTGTCTCATTTTTACCATAAGAGTTTAAAAATAGAGCAAATCTGCCTCAAAAGTTTTTTTAGGGGCAATTTTGTCCCTGAAAATTTAGAAAGAAGAGCAACAATTCAATGGTCAAGATCAACAGATGGACAAGATTGCTACGTTTTTAAACTTCTAGGGAAAAAATAAAAGCAAAAAAACTTCCGGATGACCAATACTCCTCAGGATAAACTTTCATGACAAAAATGGTATTTAACCCTTATTATATAGCATTAATAACTAATGTATTTGATTTTTTTATAAGGTATTTGTTTGTTTTCAACGAGTATTAAGAAAAGATCTTTTTTATAAGGTATTTGTTTGTTTTCAAAGAATATTAAGAAAAAAGATGCAGTTATTACTGATCCATGCAGGCGCATAAAAGAAACAAAAGATAGATGTTGTGAATACCGAGGGTTGGAGTTACGATTTAGAGTTAATGAGTGCACAATTAGTATAGAGGTTCAGGGGTTTGGGGGCAGCGCCCCTGAATTTTTTTTTTTAAGAAAAGTTTTAAATACATTAAGATTGTATCATTGACATTTTCTGAAAGGAAAAAAATTTGACAATATTAAAAAACATGTTGAAACTTGAAACCTATAAGAAATCAAAGAATGAAGAATTATAATAACTAAAAGGTGGGTAAGCAAACCAAAATGCTGGTTTCGTCTTCAATTCATCATAAATGAAAATCACAAGGTGGGGTATTACCTTTAAATATTCATTTACATCAATCTTCATCTGTTTAACCTTGAGTGCTGCATCAATCTCCAAAAAGATTCGAAAGGATAAAGTTATTTCTTGAAGCAAACCAATTTACAAAAGAAAGCAGAAAAGGAAGTTGTGTCATGCCAATATTCAATACAAATAAGATTTATTATCATGATTTCGTCATAGAGCAAAGAAATAAGAAAAGGATAGTTACAAACTGGCACTCCAATTTCAACATGCCTAAAAAAGGGGCTATCCACTAGAGAGTACGACACTTTCAATAGGTTCAACACCAAACACCTACATAAAGGGGAAAGGGGGAAAAAGGTAAAAGAGAAGATGGAGGTTTGAACCGACAACCTTAAGCTAAAGATATGAAATCTTAACCAACTATACTATCCATACATATTGTTACTAAATTCTTTCAAAAAAAAAAAAAATATATATATATATATATATATATATATATATATATATATATATTATAGGTTCACTTGCCCCCATAAAAATAAATGTAGCTCCGCCAGGGTGGATAACAATTCATTCCAAAAGCACACAATGATTTTTGAAATTACTGAGACCTTATTTTTATTTACAAAGCCGACAAAGAATGCCCTTGACCTTTGTTTAAATTACTCACATATCTCTTTCATTTTCAAAATTACAAAACTTGAGGGTGATATCTCCAAGGTCTAGCAATAATAGTTGTTGTTGTTGTTTTTCATAGTAGCAGAAGTGGCAGTGGCAGTGGCAGTGGCAGTTGTGGTAGTCATAGTCATGGTAGTAGTAGTACGTGAAGATGATAGAGCACTAAAATCAAAAATCTCATTCAACTACTCACAAGAAAACTATTAATAAGAAAAACAAACAAATAAATAGTACATGCACAAGATTTGAATAAATCTGAGCTATATACTTCTTTCGGTCCTTTTTATAAGAATTCAATATTTAAATTGTCTTAACCATTTTTATAAAACTTCAACAAAAGTTGCTTGCACATTCAATGATTTTTTTTTTTCAATTTTTAGCTATCATTAATTATATGTATTACATTAATTAAAATATTATTGATGTTTATTTTTACTTTATTTATCTCTCTTTCTTGTTCCTCATAAATAAAGACATACTTGAAGAATAAAGTTTATTTAAGACATATTTATTATTTTTAACTAATTTCAACGACTTTCTTAAACCACGTAATTTTATTATTGAGCTTTTTTAAATAAAATTAGAATGAGAAGTTAATAACAATGACTACAATAGTTTTGTGACTTCCACTGAAAGACTATAAGCACCTTGTTGTTTATTAGAGATGATGCTAATCCATTGAGAAATCAACAACCAATTGAATTGTTTCTTAGTTGGCAGTATATTTTACCATTCAAATTTATTTAATTTAAAATTTTGAAACTATTACATCCCATTTTAATATATAGTATACTTGATTTTCATTAGATTAATTGAATTGATTTTTTTTTTTTGCACGACTAATCCTATTTTATTTATATTGGGTTAGATTATCGATTACTCAAAAAATTGAAAATAAATAATAAATGAACAATTTAAATGCATGCATAACATTGGTAAACATATATTCTCTGATCAATACTATTAAGCATAGCTCAAGTAATTAATAAAAGTTTAGTGTAAGTGATACAAATAGCTCAAAACTTCAAATCCTCTTTTAAAATTATATACTCGTTTATTTAAAAAACTTTATTTTCATTTTAAAATAAATAAAATAAAATAAAAAAGAACTTTTCAAATCGTTAATTAGTGTGTGTGTGTTTAAAATTTTTATGAAGTTGCATCATAATATATAAGTTATAAACAATTTAAATTGTTTAATTTAAAATGCATGAAACCCACATCGTTTTAATACAAATTTAAATAGTCTCCATTAATTAAAAAAACTGCGTAATCAAGAATTAACTATTATAATTTGGGTTAAGGTATAATTTTACTTTGTAAGTATACATTCAAGAACGTTAAGTATTTAGAAGTTTTATGAAGAGCAAATTTACTCATAAGTGTTAAAAAAGAGTAAATACGTCATAACCATTAAAAAACTAATGTTAATTATTAAAAAAAAATGATGTTAAACACTAACATTTTTAATGAAATTTGGTGAAGTTACTATGTTTTGGATACTCATTATTCCTGAATGATTAATTTTAAGACAAATTTACATCTTAATCCTTATAAATTTTCTAATAAATACTTATTATATTTTATTTTATGAATTAATTACTATTTTATTTCTCCTTTTGACTCTTCTTTTACAATGACAGAGGAAGACTCATCAAATGATGGAAGAGTTTTGACCAAGTCAAATAAAAACGAGCATTAAATTACGCTTTTAAACTTACTGGTGAGTGCTTCAATCCCGTTGAAAGAGTGTGTGGGTGTGTATAATTGACTTGTTCTCCACTTAATATAACCCACTTTGAGAATTTAAGTTAAAAGTATTTTTACAGAAACAACTGTTGAGAGCCGAAGGTTTTTTTTTTTTTTTTTGTTAAACAAAAAGAGTATATTTATGCATAAAAAATAATTGAAAGACAATTATTTTCTAACAAATAAAAAGAAACATACTACAAGTATTGTGTGATTGGGGAAAAAAATGAAGGAGAAAGAAACTTGCTAGTTGTAGATGAAATAGACCTTGATTTGTGAATATAGAAAATACCTTTAAAAAAGGGTTAATGTGTAAAAATACATATAAGTTTTTTCTTAGGAGTGCCCAGCACGTGTTTTTTTTAAGCAAAAATACACACGTGGTTACCATTTTAGAGCAAAATTCACATCTCATTGTTATGTTACTTTTCACTGTGATGAGAGAGAGAGAGATGAAGTGAACAGTAATATAACGGTAGGATGTAATTTTTACTCTAAAATGGTAACCATGTGTGTATTTTTGCTCAAAAAAAGCACGTAGTACTGGACGCTCCTGAGAAAAAGTTCATATGTATTTTTACACTTTAACCTTTTAAAAAATTACTCAAATTTAAATCACTAATATTCGATCTCTTGTATATCTATACACACCTTAAATTTAGCATATGCAAATTAGCTTGGGGTACATACCCACCACGTTTCAAATGTTTTATATAAATTTCCATAATTTTACTAGTAAAGATATTAAAATATTATTTAGCCCCAGCGAATTTATTTTAGTTTTTTAGTCTCCTGCTTGTTCATTTCTGAATTCCTGTTCATCAAAAGTTTGAGCAAGTAAACTTAATCATCACTGTGAACATCAACATTAATAGCACATCATATCATTGTATAACATCCATATTAATATTTGATATAGAATATAAATTCTATAATAAATCATACTTTTCACAAATCATAATTATACGCTAACCATTTCTTAGGCTGCATACAATGCATGAAAAAATCTACACTCTTAATGGCATATCAGTGTATAAGATTCCACCAACTTATGTTTGAATATAAATAGACATACACAATCTTACCTTCACAAACAAAATGAAAATGATGTTTCCAAGATTTGAATTCGTGACTTTCATGCCCACACATTAAAATATAAAGTTTATAGTGATTTTCATTATTTATAAACCATAAACAGTAAAACTCATAAATCTATAGCAAAAGAAGCCCTGGTCAAGTTCCATCCTTCGGTCCAAGCACTGTTTCTTAGTGATTCAGGGGCTGGAAAAAAAAAAAAAAAAAAAAAGTCGATTTTGCCAATAGAAATTTAGAATGGAGAGTCTCTCAGTAGACTCGACCATATTACACTCTTCCATCAGGTGAAAACTGGAGTTTTCTGCATTAGAGGACATGCAATAAGGATTGGTTGGTACACACTTGTTAGTATAAAATTAAAATAAAATAAAACCAATATTAAAGGACAAGAAAATGACAATAAATTTCAGTACCATATATACAATAACATAAATTAGAAATCAAAATAAAAGCTGATGTTCCCTGCGCCACAAATTACAGGCTACGTCTTGCCCTTGTAAGACCTTGAATGTTAAGTCTTCCACAAAACATTTTTGAAGGCGTCAAGTCATGTCAACATCAAACACTACCATGAAAAAAAATAATAGCCATGGAGAAAACACCTAGTGTCCTTCTCAAGATGGTTTTCCCTAGTGTGGAAGGTAATGACCAAAAAAGGGAAGATAGGTTCACCTTTCAGGATGAACAAGTCATAAGGAAAAAATGAAAGTATTAAGTATGCAAGAAGAAGCGCTACAAATAAAATGAATTGGAAGCAATAAAGCAATACCTCTTTTGCAACAGAAGAGTAAGATCTGAATAGGAAAAAAAGGTAAAGCGAAGGGTCTGTAAAATTGTACCAGTACTGTAATGAAACATACATAGCTAAGGTGGGGATGAGACAATAAAAGTATGCGAGAAGAAGCGTAATACTTCACATCTTTGTTTGAATGTTTTACTTGACGAAAAGTTAGTGACAAGATCCCAGGATCAAAATGGAGGCGTCCATGGTTATGGAACCATACATGACATGACCATTTGCATATACAAATTTACCTTCAAGTAAACAAGAATTTCTTGCAGGCAACCGCAAATGAATATGCAGAATTTGTGATTCTGGAAAAAGAAATATAATAGTCACCAATAATCACCACACGAGCAAGTCCCATGCTGAAAATGGTGAAAACGATTCATATCTCTGATAATAATATCTCGCTGCACGATTTTGGAGATCAACTTCATCACAATGTGGCAATCTACACATATACGAAGATTTTTTATGATATGTACAGGGCAACCACGTGGCAATCGAATCAGTCCAAACGCCAGAGCTAATCTTTCACTGTGAACCCACAAGAGACGTGCCTTTTCAACATCCTCCATATCGAGCAGAACAGCATCAATATTGGGTACGTATCCTTCCTCCCTAGTTTTCATGTTTAACCATTCAAGCATTGCACTGATAAGTTTAATGTCAGGATGATTAGTGTTCCCTGCAGTAAAATAGTGAACCACACCTTGATCCTCAATCCAACTTAACCCAGGTTCCTTCCTGACTTTTTTCGTGTGCATAATTTTCCTAATAGAAGCAACAGTGTCCCATCTCCTTGCTGTGGCATACATGTTTGACAGAAGTATATGGGTTGCATCGTCATGTGGATCCATCTCAAGTACACGTTGGGCACAAACTCTTCCAAGATCAATATTATTGTGGATGACGCAAGCACCAAGCAATGCCCGCCACACCATAACACTAGGCTGAAATGGAATTTCACCAATGAGTTTCACTGCTTTCTCAAGATGGCCTGACCTTCCAAAAAGCCAAACCATACAAGTATAATGTTCTATACATGGCTCAATGCCATAGTCTTGCATCATTGACTTAAAGAGCGCTTGTCCTTTATCTAGCAGTCCTGCATTACTACATCCAGATAGGACACCGACAAAAGTTAGTTTATTTGGTTTACAATTAGACCGTTGCATCATTTCAAATATATTTAGAGCCTCCACTCCTAGGCCATGCATGGAATATCCACAGATAATAGCATTCCATGAAACTTCATCTCGTTTTCCCATCCTATCAAATACTATTCGGGCATCACAAATGCTACCACATTTGGCATACATATCAACTAATGAATTGGCTACTACAGTGTCCTTATCATATACGGTTTTGACAGTTAAAGAATGAACCTGGTGTCCTTGCTTCAATGATGTTAAACTTGCACAGGCACGAAGAACACTTGAGTATGTCACTTCAGTTGGCTGTATGGGATAAGCAAGCATGGATACAAACATATTTAGTGCCTTCTCCTCATCTCCTAACTGCACATAACCAACAATCATGGTATTCCAAGTCACGTCATTATGCTCAGGTGATTCCACAAATAATTTCATAGAGTTCTCCATTTCACTACACTTGGCATAAACATCCATGAGGGTATTAGACACAAACACATTTGAGTCAAGACCAACTTTCAGGACACAAGAATGAATTTGCTCTCCCAAATTTAATGCAGGTAAAGTAGCACAAGCTTGCAACACACTAGCAAATGTGAACTGATTAGGGACAATGGATGATTGCCTCAAACGCTGGAACAACTCCAAAGCCTCTCCACTTTTGTCACTCTGAGCATACCGGGCGATCATTAGACTCCAAGGAATAAGAACATTTTTAGGCATTTCCTCAAAAAATTTCCGTGCAGCATCAAGGTCTTGGGACTTGCTATACAATTCCAGCAATGCAAGCCCAACGTAAAGATCCTGTTCATAATGAGTTTTCAAAGCACATGCATGAATACTCATCCCAAGGCGAAAGGCCTGTAGGCCAAGACAGGACTTAAGCACTGCAGTGATGAGAAAGTTATTTAGTTTGTAACCTATTAGCATCATGCGGGAGAAAAGTTGTAATGAAGGGTAAAAGCAGTCATTCTCAGCATAGCAAGCTACCATGCCAGTCCAAGTGACCATATCCTTATAAAGAATGTCATGAAAAACATTTCTAGCAATATCAACACATCCACATACAGAGTAGGCATCAATAAGAGCAGTACCAACAAATGCGTCAGAGTGATAACCAAGCTTACAAATACATGCATGAATGGCAAAACACATCTGTGCACTGTCCATACTAACAAGCAACTTGAGAATGGATGTGAAAACAAAAGGATTAAGCAGGTGACCTCCTCTGAATAACCTAAGGAATAAGTCAAGAGCTGCAGGGAATTGAAGTGAACGCATATAACCCTGAGCCAATGTAGTGAAGGAGACAGTATTACTACTGGGCATTTCGTCGAACAGTCGAGATGCATCGAACAAAGAATCAGATTTTACATACAGATTAAGAAGAACATTGAACGCAAATAAATCCAAAGGCACGCCTGTCTTAATTACGTAACAGTGAAGGCGTTTTCCGGCGTCGTAGTCGCCGTTTTGTATGCATTCTTGAAGTGTAGCTGCGTAGAGATGGGAATCGAACTCCACAGAAGCTGTGGATTGATAATGGTGGTGGTGGGTAAATTGAGAATAAATAGAATGTATTGACAGAGTGATGATACATGATCGAGTGGTAAAGTTAGTGGGACGGAACAATCTGATCATGCGCCACTACGATTGCCTACTGCAACTCTAAAACTGGGTCCGTTTGGTTCAATGATTTAAGTCTTTAGGCAAATGGAAAGGAAACCAAAGTCAGGGTTCTGAGTCTGAATCGTCTAATTTGAAGAAGTTATACAACATTCCTTTCTCCCAGGAAAGATAATGGTCGCATATGGTGAGAATCAGAGATAGAACGATGATAATGATGAGGTTGAGAGGGCCCACAAGTGGAGTCGTTGAAAAGAGCTGATAAGGTGGGTTCGTAACTCAAGGCGGCGGAACTCAGCGCTGAAGGCTGTGGTGGCCGGTGCGCCGGAGATTGAGTGGTGGCTTTACGCAGAGGAGCAAAACTGGGAGGGCGGAGAAAGAAGCCGCCAAAAAAATATAAGAACCTTTAAAAAAAAAAAAATAGAAATCATCCTGAAATGATTCAGAAAACATATGAAGAAAAATACTTCAATGTTCTTGCGTATTGTTAAAAATTACTGCAATGGCAGGAATTGAAGGAATAAACAGTAGATTATGCATAAATATATATTTTTACAATACACACTAAAGCTGGGAATCAGGGTCGGGCCGGCCCTCCAGGGTCTGGATAAAGAAAAACACCTGTTTTTCAAAGCCCGACCCGAGAGCATCAGGACCAGGGTCAGCCCGCAAGGCCCGGTAATTACTATTCCAAATTTTAACTATTTTTCCTTCACTTTTTTTAAAAAAATATAATTAGTAAATTACAACACGAATCATCTAATAAATAAACACAGTCGCTAATTCATAATCAAAAGCAAACTATGTTCACAAATAACTCACATAAAACATAAAAAGCATATCATTAAGTGACATTAGTACGATGATTATTATTGTCGTCATTTTCGTCACTATCATCGATTTTAACGACATTTGATTGTTTTTTACTTTGAGTAGTAGCCTCTAGCTCATGAGTAAGAATATCATGAAATTTTTCTCCCGCATCATGAACACATCCATAATATTTATTTGCAACAAATAATAAATCAAATCATAAAATTAGAGTATAGTAATTATGTATTTGTAATTAAAAGGATAAATAACTCTATAACAAATACAATATATATATATATATATATATATATATATATATATATATATATATATATATATATATATATAAATTTATAAATTTTAAAAGGAAAAAAAGAAAAAAAATACAGTGAAAATGGCCTGCAGGACCGGTCCGTTTAAACCCGAAGCCCGTTAGGGCCAACTTCATTTATCTCTTCAAATTTTTAGGCCTGACCCTTAAAGGGCCAAGGTCTAAACGGCCTCGGCTCGATTTCCCGGCTCTAATACACACATATTGTTTATGAATAATATGAATGTAAATACATATTAATGTATTCCACTATCCTTAATATAAAATATGTGTTAAGAGTTGATCTTAATCTTAAATATAAAACATATTTTTTATATTTTTCAATTTTTATCTAATTTACCTATTTAGTACTCTCCTAAAGATGATTAAGGAGTAAAGAGAATGGGGAAATTTAAGAAGATAAATAAATTATTTTAGAAAATACATGTCATATTAATTAACTTTAAAAAAAACTAACTTCTTTAATTTAATCAAATTAAATAAATATGTTTTATATTAAAAATAGAAAGAGTATATTTTATGCTTCTTTTGATCCTTAATATAATTTAACTCGTTTTAAAAAAAAATTAAACTACAAAGTATGTCTTAAATTATATACCTTCTATTTTAAATATAAAACATAATTTCTAGTAAAATACACCATAAAATATGTTATATATTTAGAGAATGAGGCAGTATTAAGGGGAAAAAACGGGAGTAACATTTATAGGAAGTTTACAATGTACATTATTGAATGCAATGTAGCTGATGTACCTTATGTAATGCTTTTTTTTTTTTGGTCAAACACCTTATGTAATACACATAACACTATTTGAATATGAATTAGATTTTAGTGGGAACAAAAAAAATTAGATGGTTATATAAAAAATACATAAGAAAAATGTGTTTAGACATCATGAAAGTGATACACTAACACATAACTCTTGGATCACATCTCTAAAAACTAGAGGTGAAATCTTAAGGAGTCATATCCGAAGTAATTTATGTTTTTTTTTTAAATAGAAGTAATTTATGGTTACAATGTAATCCATAACTTTATTTAAAACTTTATAGATAAGAATTTTGGTCTCTGCATTTTAGTTCTATTCATCTCTTAAAAAAACACTTCTCATACCATATAAAGGCTTCTTTTTTATGGTTAAATATTGATTGATGATTTTAATTTCAACTTACGATTTTTATCAGATTGAAATTTAAGTATCCGTTAAATTTTTGGGTGGAGGGATCATTTTCCAAAAGGTGAAAGAAAGACTAATTTTTTTAAAAAACGGAGAAAATTAATTGATATGTAGAATCAAAGATTCATGTGAATATAATTAATTGATATTTTTATACAATATTATCACATAGAAAATATTTCCAAATCTAAAAATAGCTGTTAAAATGTATGTTTTGACAACAAATTGGTAAAAAAAAAAAATAACTTAAAAGGATTTATTTAAAGAATTGACAAAATTTATGAAAGACAAACATAGATGAAGTATATATATAGCCTGGGCTTTGCACATCACTGTTAAGATATGGGTAGGAGTTGGGCCTGGCCCATTACTTGTCTGAGGCCTAACATCACTGAGTCTGAGGGTAAGAATAGCAGTGAGCACTAAAAACTGGAGCCAGTAAGTGCTCCAGTAAAGGATGTGTGTTTGATTCCCGCTGCCGTCGCTGGAATTTCTTCAATAAGCGATCTTGTAAATCTCTAATAAGTGCTCAAAGAACCCGAAGCCGTACCCTGGCTTTGGTGGGGGATTGATGTTGAACCCCTCCAAAACTTTTTTGAGAAAAAAAAAACACTGGAGCCAGCTTTCCTTCTTTGCTACTGCTGTGAGTGCTATTTGTCTGTCTGCTGCCTTCATTTACATTAAAACACCGCCGTTTCAACGCAAAAACATTGAAGCTTGCCTTTTTTTAAAAAATATCTCAGACCACTTACTAGAACTAAAAAATTACTTCAGGAAGTTGAATGGTACCAAAAAAATATTTCATGATTTTGAAAATTTATTTTAAAATCTTGAAAAAATATTTCAGGGTACTGAATGATACTAAAAAAATACTTTAAAATACTGATTAGTACTGAAAAAATACTTCATAATCTTGAAAAACTATTTTAGAATCTTGAAAAAAATATTTCAGGGTATTGATTGTTACTAAAAGAATATTTCAGATTATTGAATGGTACTGAAAAAATACTTTATGATCTTGAAAAATTATTTTAGAATTTTGAAAAAATATTTTCAAATATTAACAATATACTTCAGGATATTTTTTCAAGATCTTAAAATAATTTTTTCAGATCATTAAATAATTTTTTCAGTATCATGAAGTAGCTTTTTAATACCAATCAGTACTCTGAAATATTTTTTTTTAGAGAGAAAATAAAAGGGTTAAAGTGCAAAAGTACACATAAGCTTTTTTCCTAGGAACAAAAATACATATATGGTTTTTTTATGAGCAAAAATACATACGTAATTACCATTGTGGAGCAAAAGTCATATCTCATTGTTGAGTCACTGTTCATGTGATGAGAGAGAAAGAGATTAGGTGAACATTAACATAATGGCGGTGAATAGTGACTTAACGGTGGGATGTAACTTTTGTTTTAAAATAGTAACCACGTGTATATTTTTATTCTTAAAAAAAGTATATGTATATTTTTGCTCATAGAAAAAAAAAACTTATATGTATTTTTACACGCTAGTCCAAAAAAAAAAAAGAGGCACGACTTTAGTGTTTTTACGCCAAAATGGCGCCGTTTCAACGCAAACAAGGGCTGAGGACGTTAGTAGCAAAGAAGAAAAGCCGGTCCCTAAAAACTTGTCCCCTTTGAAAAGGAAATTTGTACTTTTTCTTAATTATATTAGAAACATTCGAAATCTTATCATACGAGGTTGAGTTGTTACTTTCTACCAAGTTTGTTTTTTGGGCGAAGAATATAAAAAACAGAGAGATCACAACGCTATGATAATGTTGATTGTAAAAATGTAAGCAGCAAATGAAATCAAGTTGTTTAAGAACATTAATACCAAAACACCATTTCATCCTCTTACGTTGAATATTATATTTTTCCAGTTTCAAAACCCAGAAAAAGAACCTGATGCAACACACACACACACACACACTTGTTCTATAGTAAATATCAGGCTATTTATAGAAAGAGCTTTCTTTCCGGTAAAGAAGGCTCAACAACTTGTAAACAAAAAGTAAATAACTTGCAAAAATAAAATAAACCCCACTTGCTTTCCCACTTACAAAATAAAGTAAAATAATCACATTTGCTTTATCCACTTGCAAACTAGTCAAAATAAATTGCAACATCGATTTCTTCTATGATAAGTCTTTCCATATTTTTTATCAGAACCTCATTCTGTTCATCCATAAGTTCAAATTCTTTTCAAATACCTAGGAAGTTTGAAAAAAAAAAGAAGGCATTTAGAGTCTCTCTTAACGAACAAATATCAGCTATACAATCCCAAGGTTAAAAGAAAAGATGGATCAATCAAGACAGCCCTATGTTTAACCTATGGCCTAAAAATTTCCTTGCTTCATAATTCTAAATTGTACATATGACTTGCTTAGGCTCAATTTTTGGATGCAGGGGTACCACACCTGAATCAAAGGATTCATTACTGGAAAGATTCGGAGGACTCCCTCTTGTTATCACATCAAAAGTAGATGAAGTAGATGCTATTGAACCAGAAGTGTTGTTCAAACCAGCTATCAGCAAAATGCTTTCAATTTCTTTTGCCACATCATTCATTGAAGGCCTATCACCACCTGTCTCCTGAAGACACTTCATTGAGAGATCCACATAGTTCTCTAAACCCTTCAGTGTTGATGACTCTGAACCCATCACTGGGTCAACAATTTCTTCAAGTCCATATAACTCCTTTTCTCTACCAATTGAATCCCTAACCACTTTCACTATGTATTTACCTTTCTCTATAGGTTTTCTAGCAGTTATCATCTCCAGCATCAGAACTCCAAAGCTGTAAACATCGCTCTTTTCAGTCAAACGTTGAGTCGTGTAATACTCTGGATCTAAATAGCCCTATATCAAAATAAATCCATTCTCATAAAATTAATTTGAAATATCTTTATAGCATTTAAGAGATTTCTAGATATAAGGTTCTAATGGGTACCTAAGTGGGACGGCAAACCCTACCCCAGAAGCTAACCGTTGAGGTGGGAGAACCAACACACTTAAATACCCCATTGAGCATCTCATAAACTCATATTACTCAATGTGGGACTTAGTATCCTATACTACAAAGTCTCCATTAGATTCCATAACTAAAAATATAATTGCATTATTGGAACCATTAGTTACTACCTCCGGTCCTAAATATAGGCCAAAATTTGTAGTGCAAGGTAGTAAAATTTAACGGTAGAATGAAGCAACCAATCCCCAATCAATTTGTACAATAAGATGAAGTTTTCTCATAAATCTTAACTAGTTCTGTTGTACTTTTTAGGGTAAAAGCGTTCAGAAGATACCAAACCTACCATAGTTCCTTTAACTTGAGTAGTGATATAATCTTTGTCACAATCAACCATAGTCTTGGAAAGCCCAAAATCAGCTACTTTGGCATTCAAGTGATGATCCAGCAATATGTTACTTGACTTGATGTCCCTATGTATGATACAAGGATTGGCATGATCATGAAGATAAGCTAAACCTTTAGCGGCACCAAGGATTACCTTTAGCCTTCTAGGCCAATCCAATCTAAGTCCTGATTTCCCTGAATATAGTCACAGATCACATCCGTGTTATGTGTAAACATTTTTACTTTTTTACACTAAGTTATATAAAGATGTATGAACAAGGAATTCCTAGTTTTGAATGGTCTAGTAATCGGAATGAAAATTTTGGCCAACCTGTTGGTACTCAAATCCTATCATATTCAATTCATATAATTTATACTACCTCTTATCCTTAATATAGGATTTAGTTTGTAGTGCAACATGCTATAAACCAAATCTTATATTAAGAACTGGAGGTAGTAATCTATTATACTCCTCCAATCTTAAATATAGGAGTTAAATAAGGGAGTTTACTTAGGCTCTAATTATAAAATCTCAGTCCTCTTTATTTCTTAAATTTATAATTTTTTTTTTCTCCAAAGCATCTGATTTCACATATTAAGTGGTTTTCATAAGGGGTAATTCCCATGCATTTGATTAAAGAGGGTACTTTAGCGAAACCGACACAAATCTATTACAAATAACTAATTTAACTAATTTCCTTAATATCTGTACATTAGTTATCTAGTTCCTATATTAAGGACTAGAGGGAGCATAAACATACAAACTCATTTGAAACATCTGTCTACTCAGCCCCATTATGGTAACTATTTCTTAATCGGGCAAAATCTCTAATGGGTAGGTTTTAGGAAACTGCATTGTGCCCAAAAGCTGAATTTAGAAGCTAAAAAAGATCCATATAAATTTTCTGAAGACACTTGAACAGATACGTTACATAGTTAGTGAAGAGTTGATAGAAATACCTGAGATGGTATCATATAAAGTTCCATTAGGGACATACTCATAAACCAGCATTTGTTCTCCTCGCTCAAAGCAGAACCCTATAAGGCTTACAAGATTATTATGGTGAACCCTTGACAGAAGTTCAATCTCAGCTTTAAACTCAAGCCCTCCCTGCTTTGAATCTTTTCTAGCTCTTTTTATGGCCACTAGTTGCCCATTGGGAAGTGTCCCTTTATAAACCTGTCAACAAATATTTGCCAAATGTGTAATTATAAATATTAATTTGACCAAAAAAAAAATTCCTGTGGATTACATGACAGTATTAGTGATTGTCATTGTTCAAAGTTGAAGCGATAAATTATATAACCTCCTGTGTTGAGAAATGTTATTTGCATCTTGATCCCTTTTTTGGGGAGAGATTAAAAGGCACTAAATAAGTTAGCTTAAAGTATTTAAATTTATCGTTTTTCTTCAAACTAATTTATTTAACTTATAAACTAATATATAATATAATAAAACGCAGCATATGTGGCATGCTATAATTAAGTAACTTATTTTACTTCCTTAATCTTTCTAAAAAAAGTCAACTGGCTTTTATATTAAGAATTAGAAGGAGGAGTACCACACAGCAATATTATAGTGATATTCATTGTTCAAAGTTAAAGGATTGTTATTAGCACTCTGACCCCTTTTTTAACCAGCTATATGTATTAAACCACATGGAATTGAAGATGAAGATAAGAAATGACCTTTCCATAACCCCCAGATCCGATATCATTGTCTTGAGAGAAATTTCTGGTGCATTTCTTAACTTCTGCAAAAGAGAATTGCCTTACTCCTTTCAATTGAGGGATCATGATTTTGCTGTCCTTGGAAACCCTTTGTCCTGCATGTTACATAGAATCAAAAAAATTTGCCAACTCAACTTTATTAGATTGTCTAGAAATTCTGGAGCTATGTGTAGAAATTTATAAATAAAATAAATAACTTAAAGGGTTAAGGTGCAAATTTACTCTGAAAGTTTTCACTGAGGAACAATATTACCTCAGAAGTTTTTTTAGGTTCAATGTTTCCCTTTACCATTAAAAACTTAATGGTCAACATTAGGTTTTTTTAAAATATGAGGTAACATTGCTATGTTTTGATACTTTCAAAATAATACTGAATTTGAAAAAACTTTCAAGGAAATATTGTTCCTTAGTGAAATATTTTTGGGGCAAATTTGCACATTAATCCTAACTTAAATGTTTCTTTATTTTCCAATCATATAAACATCTCCCTTGAAACAAAACATAAATTATAGGGTTAAGGTGTAAAAATACACATGAGCTTTTTACTCAAGAGCGCCCAGTACCATGCGTTTTTTTTTTGGAGCAAAAATACACATGTGGTTACCATTTTGGAAAAAAAGTCACATCTCACCGTTAAGTCACTGTTCACCGTGATGAAAGAGAAAGAGATGAAGTGAACATTAACTTAATGGCGGTGAACAGTGACTTAACGGTGGAATATGACTTTTGCTAAAAAATGATAAACATATATGTATTTTTGCTTCAAAAAAAAGCATGTGGTGCTAGGCACTCCTAGGAAAAAAACGTATTTTTTCACTTTAACTCTAAATTATACAAGCCTAACTCAAGGTTGAATAAATTAAATAAACCTCTCCTTTATTATTCTTAAGAAATTATATGAAGACTTCCTCTAGAAAAGGGGAAAAACATGGGCAAGCTCACGATTTCAACAAAACTCAAGGGAAGTCTTTGTAATTTACTTTAGTTTAGGAGATGTATATGTGTTTTTAAAATAGATAGGAGGTCTATCAAATTTCAAAAAAATTAAGAGAAACTATATGTTATTTTGAACTAAAGTAGGAGAAATTTTGTGTAATTTACCTCTCATAAATGATGTCTTACCAAAAGGATTGCTTTGAGCAATTGCTTTTTCTGCCCTCTTCTTTTGGTAGAAAGCGTAAATGCCAGCAAAAAGTAGCAAGACCAGCACAACAGAACAACCAATAATTGCTCCAGTTTTAAAAGCAACATTTGATTTTTCACTTGATTCCGTAGGTTCTTCCAAATGACATGAAAGAAAGGAGAAAAATAATTAATATGAAGGAATCACTATAATGAACGTCATATTATAAAATAACAGGGAAAAAACCCATTTGCCGATACCTATACTTTTCTTTAATTTTTAATTTGGTGCTTGTTTTCTTTTTTCTCATGATTAAATATTTTAATTTTTCTCCGTCATTACTATGACAAGAGCTAACCATGTTAATAGAACAAAATTAAAAAAAACACACATGTGCCAAATTAAAAATTGAGTGAAAATATAGGTACTGGCAAATAAGTTTTCCCAAATAACAGGCTAACCAAAGTAGTTACCATAATGTTCATAAGGGTATGGATAGAAATAGAATGGATAATCAGTCAAGTTGCTCAGAAGAGAAGTTATACTAGAAATCTCAATTCTGGTGAAATGATCTTCCCTTGAAGGGAACACTCGTATGCTCAATTCAACATCTTGAAGTTGATTCAAGGTCAGATTTTTCAGAGAAACTGAACCCACAGGGAGAAAATTAGCTTTAAAATAATCCAGTAGATTTTCCTCAAAATGAGAATAGTTTTGCCAGTCTGGGAAGGAAGGTGTTCTGAAACTTAAAATTCCCATTAATGGATAAGCACATTTGCAGGTTGGACTGAGATCCTGATATGATCTGCAAGTAGAAGGAGGGCAGGAACTTGTTGTTGCTGTATATGTTACATTGGCTGTCACATCAGAACAGTAACTTTGTGTTTTTCCCTCTTCATGGCAAATAGGATTGTTCACCAGTCTGAAAAGAGATAAATACATGAAATTGTAAAATATACGATGAACTGAGTATTAGATTTTAATAAACTAGGTATATGTCAGGTTTGTCTTTCTATCAAAATAGTTTAAACTAATTTGAAAGGACTCATCTGAACGTTATTTAACCTTCAATCTTTTTGGGCAATTAGCCAATGTGGGACTTTTCTTAATATTCTAATACTGAGAAATAAGATTCCTTTGAAGCAAACAAATTGCCTATTCTGTATATTGCTAGATGTTAAAGGAATCCATAATCATTAAGATTGTATATCTTACATTATCTTAATGTTGGAGGCAAGATCTTGTTGCTCAAATCTGTCAATTTTGTTATCCTGCAACTCAATTCGTTTCAATTGCTTGCTGTAGTTGGTGCCAATGTTCAAGGAGCCATTGAGATTATTAAGATTCAGCACCCTATAGTCACATGTCAGAACTTGTTAGCAGAGACTAATATGAGAAATTTCTTCTTTTTTTCCTGTTTGGATGTGATCATTCATCATATAAGAACTTTACACTAGTTAAAACACTCTAATAAATTGGATTTTCTGAAATTTCTGACTGTCGAGGTTTCAAATGTCATGGTACTGAACCAATCCCTCTATTACTCACACATTCTGTAAATGAACAAGACTGAAGAGAGTAGCAGGAATCTCCCCTGTAAGTTGAATGTTCTCCATCTTTCTGCCATGGGAGAACTTGTCAAATTCCAATGTTGTTGAAGACATACAATGTTGAAGTGCAAAAACAAAAAAAGACATACAATGTTGTTAAATTCCATAGAGTAGGAAGCCATGGTGGAAAATCTGAAGGATCGAAGTTATTGTTGCTCATATCACTTCAAAAAAAAAAAAAAAAAAAGTCAGGCACTCTCATAGGAGCAACATTCTTTTCTTCACAAATTTTATTTGATAATATCAATATGATTTTCATAAAATTTATGCATAGTAAAATAATTTACAGGTATGTGAGTAAATTCATTCCCCTCAGGCTGGGCATAGGACCAGACAGGTTATTGTTGGACAAATACCTGCAAGCCAAAAATAAAACACAGAACCTTGATCAAAAGTCAAATCTTCCATAACAATTACCCATGGTCACCAAAGAATAAAAATTTTTCTGGTAATTAATTAATCTCTGCTTACAACTCCTGAAGATTCTCAAGAATGTTGATGTTTTGAGGCACGTGTCCATTTAAGTAATTTTTGTCAAATCGCCTGTAGCCATAGAAGGATTATTGAACCAGAAAGAATCTAAGTTGAATTCTAACATGTCTGAAATGTGTAGCATAGAGACTCTTACACCGCCTCCAGACTCTGAACAAGTCCAAGTGTTGAAGGAATGTTGCCTGTAAGCAGATTGTTATCCAAAATCCTGCATAAAAAGATGTTCAGGTACAAAAAATGATCTTCGTCCAAAATATATAAGACATATTTTTTATATTTGTCAATGTTTTCCTAATTTACCTTTATTATGCTCCCTCAATAATAATTAAGGAGGAAAGTGAAGGAGGAAATTAAGGAAGAAGACTATGGTGTTTAAGAAAATACATATTGTATTAACTAACTTTCTTAATCTAATCAAATAAGTAAATATGTTTCTTATTAAGAACCAGAGAGGGTAAGACATTGTGTTGGTTACTTCTATATCATTGACATCTTTCCTCTACATCTTCAATCCCCAGTTTCTATGCTAGCCTAGCATCATAAAAATATCCTTTATCTATTATCACCGTCCTTTTTCTTTTTTGGAAAAATTAATCTTTTGTTACCAATAATTTTGACTTGATTGTAGCTCAGCCCTTAAATTTTGACTTGGTGCAACTTGGTCCATACATTTTTAGCCATGGAAACTTTAGTCCCTAATATTCATAAAATACATAATTTTATCATCTAAAATATAGGGACTAAAGTTCTAAATAATTAAATTATAGGGACTATGTTGTATTGAGTTAAAATTCACGAACTAAGTTAGAATTGAGTCAAAATTATAGGACTAAGTTGCACCAAGTTAAACTTTAGGGATTGAATTACAACTGAATTAAAACTATGTGGATTGACAGATTAATTTTTCCATTTTTTTTTTCAATTTCTTTGCTTGTTCCTAGTTTACACATAGAACTACTGATGTATACAAAGTAAAGGTATATATTTGGGTAATATTTTGTGCCTTGCTTTGCTTCAATATGAGTAGGAAATCTTACATACTTTTCTATATGTCAAATACTTACACATGTATCAGAGTCATTTCTGAGCTAAAAAGCTGAGGGGGGATATTTCCTGAAAGCTTGTTCTTTCCAAGATGACTGTAGGAAATGGAAATAGGTATCAACTCATGGAAGATGTTCAATGTTGGACCAAAAATGGTAAATATTGCAGAAGAGAGGGTTAGAGTACAAGTGTTTTGCATTGAGTAGCTTATCAAGACCAGGCATACTTCCACTTGATACTGGGATTGCTCCTTCAAGATCATTTTCAGTTAAATCTAGCCAAGTAAGTTTTGACAGATTACCAACTGAAGGAGGAATTTTCCCAGAAAAACTGTTTTTGTTCAAAGATCTGAAATTAAAAAAAAAAAAACAAAAACAAACAAACATGATTTAGAGTGCCACTTCAGAAAGTAGTACACCAACAAAATATATAGACTGCAACAATGGAATATTGAACAGATACTAAAACCAGATTTTCTGTTACTCTAAATGTAAAGCTTTCTCATTATTCTTACAAGAAGACAAGCTGCTCCAGGGATCCTATATCATCTGGAATAGGACCAGTGAAACTACAATCAACAAGAAACCTGAAAATAAGAAAGCATATTTTTTTGTTGAGAATCATTTAATACAAACTATTCCCTCCGGTCCCAAATATGAGAGTTCGATTGCTTTAATTCTAAATATAAGACATTCATTAACTTTGTCTCCTGTTAGGAAATATATATTATAATTAGTATAGCATACAATCAGGGATTATAGAGATTAGAGAATTAATCTACATAATGAGTCATTAACTCTCTTGTCTCCTCTCTTTGTATAAATACCTCTATTACATACATGAATATACACACATTTGATAATATATATATCTCTCTCTTTCTCTGGTTCTACATGGTATCAAAGGTGGCTAGTTGTGGGCTGTTTCCGGTTTGTTTTTCAGTTCAATTTGTTTTTTTCGGTGGTCTAAAGCAGTGGGTGAGAGGAGAGATTTCGCGTTCTGCCACGACCGGTTTCTTGGTACACGCGCCACCCCATCGTACTCTCCATCCACCAATCTGCATTCACCATGAATTTGGTGGCCATCCGACGTCTCTGTGGCGGCTCGTGGAGTACATGCACTCACCGGAAGCTACGCTGTGACGGCGCCTGGAGGCGCGTGAAAAACATTTTTCGACGGCGACTTCTTGTTGTGATATCCTATCCTCATTTCCGGCGGTTCTTATGGTTTGGGGTCATCTTTTGCAAATCGTTAGTTTGCTCTTTGGCGTTGGGTTTGTGAGTTTTTTGGTTCCAAAGCTGTGTTTGGCATTTTTTGGTTGCAGTCTGTATTTTCCTTTTTGGAGGAGGGGTTATTTGGCTCTCTTGTTTTTCTTTTGGCTCCCCTGTGTTATTGGTTGCAAGCCGTTTGGTTATTGTTGGTGTGACTTTCTCTACATTGTTTGGCTCAATATGATGGCTTTGGTTTCATGGTGTTGGTTTTTTGGTGGTGTCATCTTTAGTGAGGTTCTCCACTCACTGTTGGGATTTTTTGTGCGGTTCTCTGCTCAATGTTGAGACTTGTGTTCTTTGCTGGAGAGACAATGGATATTTAGTGGCGGGTGGTCTTGCCTAGAGAATTTATTGTGGAACTCCACTTATTTTCGGTGCGAATCAATGACTGAATCTAAGTCTAGTGCTTCTGTTGCTCTTGCTACAGGTAATATTACGTCTAGTCTTGCTACTTCTTCCTCGAAGTGGATCATCGATTCCGGTGCTACTGATCATATGATAGGTAACCATCATTTGTTTTCCTCATATGCGCCTTATGTCAATCCTTCTAGTATCACAATTGCCAATGGGTCTTATTCTCGTGTTCTTGGCTCTGATACTGCCACACCAACCCTGTCCGTTTCCTTATCTCATGTCCTTAATGTCCCTGACCTTGCTTTTAATCTTTTGTCTCCTAGCAAGCTTACTCGACAATTAAATTGTTTTGTCACTCTCTATCCTGATCATTGTTTGATTCAGGATCTCACGACGAAGTGAGTTATTGGTAGGGGTTATGAATCTGGTGGCTATTACTTCCTTGAGGATGAAGTACCATGTTCTATTGCTTGCTCTGGTTTGTCCCCTTTTGACATTCATTGTCATTTAGGTCATGTGTCTTTGTCTTCTTTGAAGAGGATGTATCCTCAATTCCATCATTTGTCATCTTTAGAATGTGAGTCATGTCAATTTGCTAAGCATCATCGTGTCCACCTCGCACCTCGAGTTAATAAAACAAGCTGCGTCTCCTTTTGATTTAGTCCATTCTGATGTTTGGGGTCCATGTCATGTCGAGTCCAAACCTGGTTTTAGGTACTTTGTTACATTTGTGGATGATTTCTCTCGTACCACCTGGCTCTATTTAATGAAAACTCATTCCGAGTTGTTTTCTCACTTTTGCAATTTCTGTGCTGAAATTAAAACTCAATTTGGCGTCTCTGTAAAAACCTTACGGAGTGACAATGCTAAAGAATATTTTTCTGCCCAATTTCAAACCTATATGTCTCAGCATGGCATGCTTCATCAGTCCTCCTGTCTAGATACCCCAGCTCAAAATGGTGTTGCAAAACGTAAGAACCAACACTTGTTAGAAGTTGCTCGGGCTCTAATGTTTCAGATGAATGTTCCTAAGCCTTTTTGGGCTGACACCGTGTCTACTGCGTTCTTTCTTATTAACCTTATGTCATCTCTAGTCCTTAATGGTGCCTCTCCATACACAACCTTGTTTCCTTCCAAACCCCTGTTTCCTATTGACCCTAAAATCTTTGGTTGTGTCTAATTTGTTTGTGATGTTCGTCCCACTGTTACCAAACTTGATCCTAAGTCTCTTAAGTGTGTCTTCCTTGGGTATTCTCGGGTTCAGAAGGGATACCGGTGCTATTCTCCCACGCTTCGGCATTATCTTGTGTCTACAGATGTCACTTTCCATGAGTCGACCTCGTTCTTTCCTGTCTCTACTCCTACATCTCTTGTCTCTACTGATGACACCACTGACAGTCTAGATGATCTCTTGGTCTACACGGTTCAGTTACCACCAGTGCAAGCATCTGACCTGGCACCTGCTAAACCACCTATCTATCATGTTTATCGGAAACGTCCCAAGGCGAGTAATGCAGTCGACCAGGTTCATGACCCACCAGTGCCAGCTTCTGTGTCTAATCCAGAATTAGTTCCTTCGGCTCCTAATGTAGTTGCCCGGGTTCATGACCCATTAGTGCTAGCTTCCGTGTCTAATCTGGAATTAGTCCCTTCAATTACTACTTCTAAACCAGCCATAGTGCCTGAAATTTCTGATACTTCCACTCTTGTCTTTGAACCCCAGATAATGCCTGATACTTCTGCTGACTTGCCCATTACCTTACACAAAGGTAAACGTACTTGCACCTATTCTATTTCTTTTTTTGTTTCTTTTAACCATTTGTCTCCTCCATCTTGTTCCTTCATAACCTCCTTAGACTCTCTCACTATTCCCACTACTCTCCTTGTCCTATCCCAATTGGTGTGCTGCGATGGAAGAAGAAATGGTGGCCCTTGATAAGACAGGTACCTGGAATCTCGTTGATTTACCTCTTAGCAAGAAGGCTATTGGGTGTAAGTGGGTGTTCACGGTTAAAACAAAAGTTGATGGCACCTTGGAACGTTTGAAAGCTCGACTGGTTGCCAAGGGCTATGCTCAGACGTATGGTGTGGACTATTCGGAAGCCTTTTCCCCTGTGGCAAAATTGTCATCTGTTTGCCTCTTCATTTCTATGGCAGCCAATTATGGTTGGGATCTTCATCAGTTAGATGTTAAGAATGCGTTCTTGAATGATGATCTTCTCAAAGAAATATACATGGAGCAACCACCTAGATTTGTTGCTCAGGGGGAGCGTGGGAAGATATGTCATCTTTAGAAGTCTTTATATGGCTTGAAGCAGAGCCCTCGTGCTTGGTTTGACAGATTTAGCTTTATGGTTAAGAAGTTTGGTCTAAGTCAGAGAAAGTGTGACCATTCTATGTTTTATCATAAGACAGATGCTTACATGATTCTGTTAGTGGTATATGTTGATGATATTGTTATTACGGGTAGCAATGCTTCGGGAATCTCATCACTTAAGGCCTTTCTTAATTCTCATTTTCAAACAAAACATTTGGGTCCATTAAAATACTTTCTTGGGATAGAGGTTATGAGAAGTAAGAAAGACATCTTTTTGACACAAAGGAAATATGTTCTTGATCTGCTTAAAGAAACCGGGAAACTCGGAGCAGCACTGAGTAGCTTTCCCATGATTTCTAATCCCTTCTTGGACATTGATGATAGCATACCGTTTGATGAGCTACTTGAGGATGTAAGAAAGAAAGTTGATCCAGAGAAAATCAAGTCATTTGCCTATCTTGAGAGATACCGTAGATTAATTAGGAAATTGAACTACCTCACGGTCACTTGTCCCGATGTGACCTTTCCAGTTAGTGTGCTTAGTCAATTTATGACTACATCAACCGTTTCTTAGTAGGAAGTTTTGGAGCATGTCTTACATTACTTAAAGGGCTCACCTAGTCGTGGTGTACTCTATACGAATCATGGCCACAATAAGATTGAATGTTTTTGTGATGCAGATCATGTAGGGTCAAAGGCTACCAGAAGATCCACCACAGGATATTGTGTGTTTGTGGGTGGAAATTTTGTATCATGGAGGAGTAAGAAGCAAGATGTGGTTTCTAAGTCAAGTGCAGAAGCTGAGTATAGAACCATGGAGCAGTCAGTACAGGAAATTGTGTGGATTCTCCAATTAATGAAGGAGGTTAGTCTTGCCACGTCATTACCTGCGAAGTTATGGTGTGATAATAAAGCTGCTCTACACATAGCCTCCAACTCTGTGTTTCATGAACGTACAAAACACATTGAGATTGACTGTCACTTTGTACGCAATAAGATCAAGGAGAACTTTATTTCTACAGGGCATGTGCGATCTAGTGACTAATTGACTGACCTTCTAACTAAGGCCTTAAATGGGACTCGAGTTGACTATCTTTGTAACAAGTTGGACTTGATTAACATCTACGCTCCAACTTGAGGGGTAGTGTTAGGAAATATATATTATAATTAGTATAGCATACAATTAGGGATTATAGAGATTAGGGAATCAATCTACATAATGAGTCATTAACTCTCTTGTCTCCTCTCTTTGTATAAATACCTCTATTACATACATGGATACACACACATTTGATAATATATATATCTCTCTCTTTCTCTAGTTCTACATCTCCCAAATTTTGTCATTTTCCCCCCAAAGTACTGTTATTGATTGCACGTATTAAGAGGTTTTCATCAAGTGGCAGCTCCGATGCATAAGATTAAATAGGTTTTTTTAGGAAAACCAACAACATTTGTTACAAATAACTAACTTATTTAATTTTTTTAATATCCATATGTTTGTTATTTAGCTCTTATATTTAGTAACGGATATAGTATTTGAGATTAGAGTTGCACTTTCAATAGCAATCAATACACTCTTACAAGCTGGACAATTTCTTCAAGTTTCCGATTTCTGGTGGAAGTGAACCAGTTAAGGCCTTGTTGTAAGAGAGATCCCTATCAAAGGACAAAAATCAGAAAAAATATGTGACAATTTTAGAGAAAACAATTTCTAACAAAAATCATATAAACTTTAAAAACATATATGAAGTGCTATGTCATGTCTAATACAAGAGATAGATGCATGTCAAATACAATAAGAAAATACTAAAAGCAAATCATCACCTACAATGTTTCTAATTCTGAAAGCAAACCAATATCTCCTGATAGCTGGCCTGTCAAACCTGTGCTTGATAATTTTCTGAAATGTTAAGAAGCAAGCTCATCTCACAACATAAGACAACATAGTAAAAACCAGGAAACTTCACTTGAAAATCCACAAAGAAAAACCACATCGAAGTAACACGAGAGTCGGTGCACTTGATTCCACCCCAACTATCACCACAAGGATCTAAACCTGACCAACTAGCAGAAGTGTTCTTCAATGTATCCATAAGAGACCTTAGAGCTATAACTGCATGAGAAATTACAAACACTAAGGTACAGATTTTGATTGCACTGAAAAAATGCATAAGAGAAGGTGGAATAAATAAAGGTTTCACTCTTTTAAGTACAAGACAAATCATGAGTTTAAAATATACATACATGAGTATCCAACTCTGGATTACATAAAAAATAAGCAGAACAGAAGGTCAAATCATTAAGGGCTTCAAGTTTCGTTCTTTTTTAGTGCACTAAAGTTAAAATTCAAAAGTCTGATGCTAAGACCACGTGCTAAATCTTGAAGATATACAGGTTTTGCATATCTTCTGGTTTAGAAGATTATATATGCAGAAACCTGTAGTAATATAGAAGTCATTTAGAAATCAAGGAAGTGATATTATACATGACTTGAATACTAAACTTACAATCCTCATGAGCTGTTTCTGCTTCTGCAACCAGAAAAAACGTGAAAACAAGAACCAGTAACACTAATACTCTTTCACCCATATCTTCTGTTGGCTTATCTCTCGTAACTTCCCTTTGTTGAATTATCAAATCTTTTGTTATCTACCTATCATCCCTATACACTGATATAGGAATAGTTAAAGGCGATATTCTAAGATATTTCCCCCCAAGTTTTGTTAACATTTGCCAAAGATATTTAGATACGGATGTGTTAAATGCGTGTATAAGACTTCATCTCACTTTCAATAGCACTGTACTTTATAGTATTTTTGTGTTCCTATTTTTATATCAAGCTATGTATCCAAGTTAATATTATTGTTGGATTTTTTTTGGGATTAAGGTGTAAATTTACCAACAAACTATTGGTCCAAGAGCATTCAACATAATTAACTCTCTAGTGGACCAAAAATACCAACAAACTTTTAAAAACGTAAAATTTTCACAATGCTGTTAGATGGGAGTTAACCGCCGTTTTCTGGGTTTGGAAAAAATTACAGAATCGCACCTAAATGTTTATGAAACTATATTTAAGCCCTAAAAAAATTCAAAATTTTTATTTTAGTCCCTCCACGGACTTTATATGGAGGGACTAAAGTGAAATTATAAAAATATTTTGGGGCTGAAAGATAATTTTCTAAAACTTTGGGTTCTTTTATGTAATTTTTGCGGGGCCAACCCTACCCCCCAAATCCGCCCTGATTACAGGCCTTTTTTTTTTCCAACTTTAGCCTGGCCTGTGACCTATTAAAGATGTCTGTAATTTTAAAAATTTTGTAAGCAACCTAACAAACCACAGGCCTCATCTCAAAACAAACCTATTTCAAACAGGGTGAAAACATAGCTACTTTTAACAGGCCGAAAACAGACCTACATCTAACAGCCTATTTAAAGTAGGTCTATTTTTTGCTTATTTAAAGTAATTATGTTTTCGTCCTCTTCTAAGTAGGCTTGTTTTGAGGTGAGGTGTGTGGTTTGTCAGGCTGTTTGTAAAATTTTTAAAATTACAAGCCTCCTTAATAGGCCACAAGCCAAATCAAGCTAAGGTTCAAAAAAAGGTCTGTAACCAGGAGTGGATTTTGGGGAGTAGGGATAGCCCTCAAAAATTATAGAAAAGAACCCAAAATTTTAGAAAATTATCTTTCAGCCCCAAATTTTTTTTTATAATTTTCACTTTAGTCCCTCTATATAAAGTACATGGAGCATGAAGGGACTAAAATAAAAATTTTAAATTTTTTTGGGCCTTAAATATAGTTTCATAAACATTTGGGTACAATTCTGTAATTTCTTCTAGACCCAGAAAACGACCGTTAACTCACATCTAACGGCATTGTGAAAATTTTACATTTTTAAAAGTTTGTTGGTATTTTTGGTTCACTAAAGAGTTAATTGTGTTGGGTGCTCTTGGACCAATAGTTTGTTGGTAAATTTGCACCTTAACCTTTTTTTTGGATTAATCAACCCGTGTGCTACTGGTAACCAACTAGTGCGGTTTGTGGAAATGAAGGCCCACTATGGGGGCACCTCACTA
The DNA here is from genome assembly GCA_037074495.1 of Acacia confusa. NCBI lineage: Eukaryota > Viridiplantae > Streptophyta > Magnoliopsida > Fabales > Fabaceae > Acacia > Acacia confusa. The sequence continues at coordinate 3,155,861 of CM073504.1, read as the reverse complement.
CCTCCAAGTAATTATCGCAATAGCACACCTAGTACTCGAATACCATACTACAAAATAAGCTGGAACAACCCCTTTGCCTATTGATCCAAGCGCTTGGTGGTTATTATTGTTAGATTTAACACTTACGCTCAGGACAATAACACAATAGCAATCTTTTTACTTGATTTGAATAAGTTCAAATACCGTATGAAACTTTTTGGTTAACAATTTATCTTTTTCACATGATTGAATCAATTCAAATACATAAACAATTTATCTAAAAATTTGGTGCATGGATTGGATGATTTACGATATATAAGGTAAGTTTGTGATTTATTGAACATGCCTGGATTATTGGTAGAAACTGCTTTTTCAACATGATTTATGATATATAAGGTAAGTTTGTGAGAAGATTTTTTTGGGTAAAGGTACAATTTTACACATAACCTTTACCTTGATGAGTGCCCAGCACCACGACCTTTTTTCTGCACCAAAAATACACACGATGTTACGTTTTGGGAGCAAAGAATGCCAAGGGCCGTTAGTTGACCGACGTTGACCGTTAAGTCTAACGGAATTGAACAGTAACTCCGCTGAAATTACCATTTTGTCTTTAGTTTTAAATAATTTTTTTTCAAAAAAACACTAAAATAACCCCTCCCTTGCCAGTGGCAACCACCCTCCCCACCGCCGGCAACCAACGGCCACCTCCGGCGACCTCCTCTAGCGGCTTTTTTTTAAAATAAAAAACTTAAATAACCCCTCCCTCACTGGTGGGCCCCACCACTTGCCACACCGCCAGTGGTGACCGCCCTCCCCACCGCCGGCGACCAACGGCCACCTCCATTGACCTCCTCCAGCGGCTTTTTTTAAATAATTTTTTTAAAAAACAAAATACTAAAATAACCCCTCCCTTGCCAGTGGGCCCTACCATCGGCCACACCGCCGGTAGCAGCCGCCATCCCCACCGCCAGCAACCGGCAACCACCTCTGGCAACATCTTTTGGCAGTTTTTTTTTAAAAAATAAAAGTAAAATACGCCGCCGCCTCCGCCAGTGGTGGCCAACGATCGCCGGTCAACGGGGGAGGGGTTATTTTAGTTTTTTAAAAAAATTATTAAAAAAAAATGCCGGAGGAGGTCACCGGAAGTTACCGCGGGTCGCCGGAGATGTCGCTGGTGGTAGGGACCACCGGCAAGGGAGGGGTTATTTTAGTTTTTTTTTAAAAAAAAATATTAAAAAAAAAGCTGCCGCCACCGGCCGGCGGTGGGGCCCACCAGCGGGGAGGAGTTATTTTAGTGTTTTTTAAAAAGAAAAAAAAATTATTTAAAACTAGGGGCAAAATGGTAATTTCAGCGAAGTTACTGTTCATTTCCGTTAAACTTAACGGTCAACGTTGGTCAACTAACAGCCCATGACACTCTTTGCCCCCAAAACGTAATGTCGTGTGTATTTTTAGTTCAGAAAAAATGTCGTTGTACTGGGCACTCCTCGAGGTAAAGGTTATGTATAAAATTGCATCTTTACCTTTTTTTTTTTCCTGACTTGCGTGAACATGCTTTTACAATGCCAACTTAAACAAGATAATTTAAAATGCCAGTTGGATTAAAAATAATAATAATGTTTGAGATAGTGGCAAAGACAAATGATTTTTTTTTTCTTTTCCTAAAAACTACATTAGAGTAAAAGCAACATATTTTTAGCTTTGGAGTTTTCCGATATAAATTAAATATTCTAAAAGAGACTATTTTATAAAAATGTATCTAAACATAAATCACATTGTACTAATTAACTTTTATCCCAACTTCAATTTGTAAAAGTTAATTAGGATAAAAGTCACTTTTTTACAAATATGTTAATATAAACCAGCTGATTGTTGATAGAGTATAATACCGAGATTAGACCTAATCATTGACGACCACGGCTACTCAATTCAAATACCATATGACTCGACCTTTTACTAGGTCCTATCAAGAAAGGGTGGTTAATTAATCATCTAATATAGTAAAACAACATTGGCCATACATTTCTAAATCATAAAAAATAAAAGGATAAGAGAATGACAATAAAAAATCTCAGTACCGTGAAAAACAGGGCATGCCTCATCCATGGAAGACCTTGAACGTTGAGTCTTGCACAAAAAGTCATAAAAGGTATCAATCACTCGTTATATGGAAAACATTAAGATTATAAGAGAAAAAAGTAAACATGTGTTGTTGTCAAGGTTGGCTTCCCTACGTATACTGTGGAAGGTAGTGACCAAAAAGATAAGAAGCTCACAGTCATTGCACTCACAGGTTTTCTCAGATTTTATCAACCACAAGAACGATGTAACTCCTGGATACATGACTTGACTTGAAAAAGTTCTTAGTTCAAGTCCTTCTGGAGTCATATATACGTCAATTTGTTGTAGACTAGAACTTTGTATATAAGAATCCTGCTCTAGGAAGATCACATGTAAAGTTGGTTTGTCTCAATTTACAGCCTAATTTAATTGTCACTACCTAACAAATAGGATTAATTGGTCAAGGTGTACAAATACTTATTGACTTGTGCAAAAAAGTATAACTTATACCAGAAACTCTTCTTGAATGCATAAGTACCCACAAACATTCAGGTACAAAGCAAAAATGACATAGCCGTTAAAATGGACTAACGTCCATTACTTTTTGTAATGAACTCACTCGATTTTTCTAAAGAACTAAAATGTCTCTAGTTTAAAATGACAAACTCTATTTTTTTTATTATATGAATATATATAAAATGGGATTCACAAAACTAAACAAAATCTGAACACTTCAAACAAAATTTGTAATGGAAATAACAAGTTCATTAATGAGATTTACAAATTCAGTAATGGTAATTACCAATTCGTTAATGGTATTTATAAGTCCCGTAATGGTAATTATCAGTGCTTTCGTCAGGTTTTTCATAAGTGTCTCTTATGAGACAACAAATAAAGGTCAATTATAATAAATCTTGTAATGGGAATTATCAATTCATTTGGTATTTACAAGTTCCGTAAGAAATTACCAGTGCTTTGGTCAGGTTTTTCACAAGTGTCTCTTAAAATCTTAGGATTAAAATTTTAGGTAATTTTTTTAACAATCTATCGAATTATAATTAATATAATTACATATTATAAAAGTAAAATGATCATAGGAAATACTATATATTATTAATCAAGATGTGAGTAATAGTATAAATATTATTAATAATACAGTATTATTAATATTAATATATTACGATAACACTTTTGAATGAAATCAGTTAATTCAAATACTCATATAAAATAAAGTCGTAGTAGGTGAATTTAAACTACTTTTAATCAAACAAAAAATCAAAATTGAATATAAGAAAATTTAATAAAAATATTATTTAAATAAGTCATAATTAAAATCATTAGCAACAAATATTACTAAATATTAAATATGAAAAATAATAAGAAATAAATATTAATTGATAATTAGTGAATACATCAGTATATTAAAAATTATTAAAAAGTTGAAATTTTCGAAACCCTACATAAATAAGAATTATATATTTGTTAGTGCATATATATATATATATATATTAAAGGAACCAAGTGGCCTAGTGCTTGGACCACTTGGCCCCCATGAAGGTAGGGTGGGTTCAAACCCACCCTCTTTCACTTTCAATGAATCTTTTTTTAAAAAAATAGATTCAACCCTCCCACCCAAAAAAAAAAAAAAAAAAAAACCTCACTGGATCTTAGGCTTGCGATGGCCGGAGCTTGGAAGTCGGCAGTTGCAAGCCGTCTGCCGGTAAGCCATAGTGGCCTTCTGGTGAGGGTCATATTTCTTTTTTTATTTATTTAAAAAGTAAGGGCAAAAAGGTAAAGTCACCTGAATTTGCATATCCCTCATTACCCCTCCTGTCTTTTCAATCCTTTAGCAAATTCAGTTGGCTTCGGGGAGTTTTTGCAAATTCAAAAGATATTTAAATGGAATTTTTCCAAAATATTATTTAAATAAATCATAATTCAAATCATTAGCAAAAAATATAACTAAATATTAAATATGAGAAATAATAAGAAATAAATATTAACTAATAATTAATTAATATATCAGTATATTAAAAATTATTATAAAATCAAAATTTTTCAAACTCTAAGTAAATAAGAACTATATATTTATTAGTTAGTTAATGTGTGTGTGTGTGGAGTTGGCTTTCCTCCTATTCTTCTTACCCTCTTTTTCCCTTTTTCACCATTGGATCAAGATCTCAACGGTCTAGATTTAACATATTATATATTTAAGTAAACTTATAATAATAAAGTAAAATTATAATAATATTTTTATTATCTTTTTAAGCTAAAATTATAATAATAAGGTAAAAGTATAATAATATTTTTATAATATGTTAAATTTGGATCATTGAGATCTTGATCCAATGGTGAAAAAGGGAAAAGGAGGGTAAGGAGAAAAGGAGGAAAGCCAACTCCGTGTGTGTGTTAAAGGAATCAAGTGGCCCAGTAGTTGAGCCACTCAGCCCCCATGAAGGTGGGGTGGGTTCGAACCCCACCCTCTTCACTTCCCCCACCCAAAAAGAAAAAACAAAAACTCTCATTAGATCTTAGGACGCTGATAGCCGAAGCCCGGAGGCTAGTGATTGTAGGCCCTTTGACAATTGGCTACGGTGGCCCTTTCTTTTTTTTTTATTATTTAAAAACTAAGGGCAAAAGGGTAAACTCACCTGAATTTGCATATCCCTCATTGTCTTTCCTATCTTTTCAGTCCTTTAGTAAATTCAGTTGGCTTCTAAGAGTTTTGCAAATTCAAAAGGTATTTAAATGGAATTTTTCCTTTTTTTAAGATATTAAAAAAATTAATTATATCATATGTTGTTTATTATTAAATTATATATCAGTCTATAAATTAGTAAAAATAGTTTGGATAAAAAGCAATAAATATAAATATTTTAAAATAATTTAATTAAATTATTAAATATCCTTAAAGAAATTAACTATATCTTATATTTTGTGATGAAAGAGTATTTTGTTCTCATGTATGTTTCATTTTCATCCTTCAGAGCAACTCTCCTTTTTTTATTGTTGGTGTGTATGTGTGCCTTTTTTAAATTTGTAAGTAGAGTTTTCCATACATTTTTGTATTACACTTGGCGGCAAAAGTACGGAAAAAACCTTAATTAATTACCAAAATGCCACTGAGGCAAAAGTATTAACCTATCTGCCCCCTGTAATCGATTACATACCTTATGTAATCGATTACAGGAGGGCAGATCTCTTTTTTTTCATCTTTTGCACTATGTAATCGATTACGTCACTGTTTAGTAATCGATTATACAAAATTTACACTGTGTAATCGATTACACCAGCTGCATAAGCACAATGAAAAAGAGATTTCGAATTGGTGCATGACGAAACTGATTTCCAACTTCTTTTTACCTACAAATGCGACCTGGGGAAGGTCTTTTTGCCAACAATTAACCGTCTACGCTATGCCTAGTCCATCGATGTCTCTATATCTGTTTTTTGTCCTAAGACATATCATTTGCAAAATTCATCACCTCAAATCATATGAACTGAAAGCATAAACATTCATAACTAAAGTAAATGTCATAGTCAGTACAACTTCACCAAATCTAAAAAAAAATACAAGATCCAAATACAAACATCATGTCTGACAAAAAAAAAACATAGCTATCTAATCTGCATCCTCCTCTGAATCCTCCTCCTCCTCCTCATCGGAGACATTAGGCACTTGGTCCTCCTCTCTGGGTGCCTCCTGGTGTTGTCCGTCCTGTAACTGCTGAAGTCCAACCTCTAGCCCGTGCATCCGGCTCTGCATCTACCACCACCGCTCGTTCTCCTTCTCAATGTGGCTCCTCCACCACTATCTCTATCGAAGGTCCATTTGCCTCATCTGCAGCATGACGTCACAGAGCTGGAATCCACCATCCGGCTCAACCATCTCCTCATCCTCATCATCGTCATCCTCCGGCATAGGGACCTCAAGATGAACCACGAGGGCAGCAGGCAGTGCATCATCCTCGTCAGCGGAAGTTTATAGCCAGACACCTTGATCATTCTGAACGATCTTGCACTACTCCAGTAGGCGCCTCCCGAAGACAGCTTTCCAATGCTGCTGGTCCACCATCTCAAATGTCTGCATCGGCACACTGAAGTAGAGCAATATACGATGGACTAGGTAGGCGAATGGGAGGGCGGCGTTCTCCTTCTGCTTGACCTTGTACATCATCCAGCAAACATAGTGTCTCCAGTTCATAGACATGACGTAAAGGATGGCCCACATGATCAGGATGTCAACCTTCAACACCCTAAAGTGATTGTAGGCCCGGGGGAACAGGATATGGGTCAGCACGTAGAAAAGGATCCATGCACAGTGAAAAGGGCTCTCTGATCCAAAGGCCTCCTGATATCGTTGACGGTGACGGCTCGGTTGTATCCAAGTAGGTTGACATTGGTATCCCCATCGTACAGAATGGCGCCCACCCCATCAAAATCATATCCCAGCATGTGGGCCCATATCGGAGCAGTCATCTCTATATCAATGCCGCAGACGCGCGACTTCAGCACTCCATTGATGTAATTGAGGTTATGGTAGAAGGCTCTAACCATATCCTCTGAGTAGGGACTGACGAACTTCGCCAAGCCACGTAGATGCGATCCCTCCACCAGTGGGACTATATCAAATCCCTCCTCTGCAAAAAATTGCATTTCCAGTGACTTGGGCTTAATCACGGGTCTGCTCGCAAAGTGCTGGACGAAGGATCTGTGGGCCGGCTGTGCCTGAGAGCCGGATGTCTCACCCTCCATCCGTGCCTTCGAACGTCTCTCGGCCTGTAGGTCAACTCGCCTGCGGGGAGGCATGATGACAACAAATACCTACAAAGATACAATATAAACCATCAACAAACATGAAACAAACACAATTACTGGCATAATCACAATGCATAATCAATATCGGTCAACGGAGACAATGAAATTGAAAGAAAAATGCACAATCAATGATCAAACTCCACGTAATCAATAATCTTCAACATCCATACACACAATAACATGTAATTTGTGCTTCAATCCCACTGTTTACATCAATTTCACATGCAAACATACACACATTGTTTCCGAAACGCACAAAAACATCAATTTAATCTATTACTTGTTCAAAAACAACAACAAACAATTCAAATCAATGATCAAAACACTACATACCCAAAGAAAACAAACCCTAATCGATTACATGAACCATATCTTCAGAAAAACGGAAAAAATAGAGACAAATTCGCAATAGGTACCGAAAACCTACCGAAATCAACGCAAATAAGAGCAAATCTTTGATTTTTCCTCAACCCACGGCTTGAATCCGCAGCTTTTTGGCCGAAAATCGCAATGGAGGAGAGTGGGGGAGCCCTAATTGGTTAGAGGAATGAGAAATGAGGGAAAATGAGGTGTTTGACGTTTTTAAAAATTGATTCCGCGATATGTAATCGATTACGGCCCATGCCGTAATCGATTACATAGCGTGGTAACTACCACATTTGCCTTTTGGTTTTATGTAATCGATTACGCCACTCATCGTAATCGATTACACAGTGTAAATTTTGTGTAATCAATTATTAAATAGTGACGTAATCGATTATATAGTGCAAAACATGAAAAAAAAAGAGATATGCCCCCTGTAATCGATTACATAAGATATGTAATCGATTACAGGGGGTAGATGGGTTAATATTTTTGCCTCAGTGGCATTTTGGTAATTAATTAATTAATTAAGGTTTTTTCTGTACTTTTACCACACTTGGCCGGTGTTAGTCTTGGCGCCCATGTTTGTGTCAAGGTCCTAAAATCCTGACCGGTTATTAGACTGGTTGGGATACTAGGTTGAGAGTCAATGAATTTGACTGGAGTCAAATCGGAGCTAAATCAGTAAAAAATGAAAGATTTTAGAGTTATTAATATGAAATTCTAAAGAAAATTTAAAAAAAAAAGATTTTTTTTTAAGTGAACTGGTCTAACCCTAAATTGGATTGGTTTACTGACCGATTCGGCTGGTTAAATTACACAGATATATATAAACCTACACGGATTTTCGTTTTATTTCCGCACTACCCCACCTTCCATCCCGACCATGTGTGATTTGTGTGCATATTTTATATATATTACACATTATTCATACCTCAGCATCCTTTTTTTTTTATTCACCCCCTTCATCCTCTCTTCCACGTGTGCCTTGTGGACCTATTTTTGTGTACTTCCTACTGTGAAAATATACAAATACAGTTTCCTATCTGTATGGCTTGTTTTAAAATTTTATTGTGAGGCCATTTCACAATTATTTTCTCATGTGTGTTTCAGTTCTATTTTCTTCCTCCTTTATCTACATCAATACAATACTGCCTTGTAAGCAGTGTGTTTCCTATTTATTCCTGCATCATATTGAACCTCTGAGTTCTCTCATGTTGATATATGTTGTCATGTTGAAGAGCCTATGTCTTCCCTACCTGTTTCTTAATTCCTTTGAATTGCTCTCACACCTTTAATATGCACACGTGTCTATATATAAATATAGGGTTAAATAGCAAATCTGTCCTGAAAGTATATGTCCGAGAGCACTATTGCCCTGGAAGTTTTTTTGGACTCAATGTTGCCTTGGAAGTCTAAAGAAATAGCAATGTTATCCTTTTCCGTTAAAAAGTTAACAATCAACGTCAATATTTTAACGGTCAATGTTGGTTTTTTAACGGAAAAGGGCAACATTGCTATGTTTTTAGACTTTCGGGGTAAAATTGAGTCCGAAAAAACTTTCAAGACAACATTGCTCCTTAATGTATACTTCCAGGACGAATTTGCTACTTAACCCATAAATATAAGTGCATAGTATATCAGGAATGTAGATTTATTTAAGAATTGAATGCTAAATGAAGGGCATAGAGTAGGCTTAGAATATCCAAACTCTAAATATAGTTTTGAACTATATATTGATAGATGTTTATGTTGGTGGCAATGTAGACTCTCTTTTAATGTTTTGAAGTAACTTTGTGTGATTACTTATCAACTAAGGAGTAATATGTAACTCTAAATATTCTGTCATATATTTGAAAATAGTGCATTATTGTGAATGACTATCTTTTATTAAAAAAAAGACTAAATTATATGTGTATGTGTATGTGTTGTAAATTATTTTAATTATAATTAATGTAATGTTAAATTATTGTTTCCTTTTAGACATGTTTGAATATGTGATATTATTTGATATAAATGGAAGAATGAGTTATTGCACATAATCTTTTTTAATAGTATTATATTTATTGGAGATTAAATATAATTGTCATAGCAGTTGCATTTATGAGGAGTTGGAATAAGAAGGAATTTTTATGGTGAGATCTTTTACTATGTGGTATGCCATCACTCGGTGTACAGTGGATGACATTTGGGAGAGTCACTTTTTCCATGTTTTCCTTTGGCTGAGATTGCATTAGTAGTGTTGTAAGACATGTGACAACTCATTAGTTTTATTCTTTTAAAGAGGCGAGTCATGGTCCAAACTTAAACTCTACACCTTTGTCTAAGTGTATCTTAAGAATTGGTGATCTTAGGACAATCCGATAGATAAGTTTATGTTAGACTATGTCTTAACCTATGACTTTAGTCAGCAAAATAAGGATGGAAGTTATATAAGAAAGATAACATATTACATATTGCATAATTTGTATATCACATGTTATGAATAAGAATAGAAGTTTGCTTAATGACGATTAATTTGAAATTATTCTATATAAGGATTGTGATATATGCTAATATATATGTAATCAATTCTCTTTTAAAACATATTTGGTTTGCTTATGTACTATAAAAACTTTTAGTAGTTATTGATATGTAAAATCTCATCTCTTTATATTAACATTTTTTAGGTGAATATCATAATAGGAAGTAATTAAGGAAAGTCACATGTGGAGTAAGCCTTGAAGTCTTTGTCATGCTCTCAAAACATATGTTATGCCACCTTATATTTGATTGTCATGACACTAGGATTATTTGTTATAAAATCCTTTGGATTTAATAATTTTTTAAAAAATTCAATCTTTCAAATAATATTTGGAACTATTTGCTAAGTGTATATTAAGTATATGGGTTAATAAGTATGAGGTGTGACGCATGAAATATGAACTCAGTCAATATTACACTAAGAGATTGAAGTTAAACGTAACAATTATCTATATGCATTTATAACATAGTAGAAGTTATTAAAATCAATACAATTCAACAATAATAAACCAAATTGTAAAATAATAGAAGTTATTAAACTAAATTGGAAAATGGAATTCATGGGTATTTTTGGAAAACGTCTATTACATGATTGTGCTTTAGGATTGATATTTTTGGTATAATTTTTTATATCTGGATTAGCAATATCATAATTTTAATTGTTTGGGTATTGATATCCCAATAACCACAATTTCATCCTGATTACACATTGTGCATTTTTCTTTTTCAATTTCAATTTACTCTATTACCTTATCTTTAAAATAAGGTAACTTTTTTTCCCTTTTTTTTTTATTGATTAACGATGCTTCCATGTGAAGCACTTCGAGTGTACATGTAAAATTATAGAACAAGTTTTTCTTCTTCTCAGAGATTAGATTAATAATGTGAAATTAACTGAATAAGTGTGAAAATAATTATGCATGGATTAGTTTAATGATGTGATCAGCCGACCCTGTTTTTAGTTAAACAAGTTCTTAAGCGGGTATTACAAGATTTCATATATAAAGTTGATTGATGGACTGAGAATGATCAACAACTCACATGTTTGCTGTATGTTTATACTCCTTTTTTCTGATGTTTTTTTTTTATATTAAAAAAAACACAAGTATTCTCCTATTGAAGGAAATTTTATGCGAGACACTTTCAGACACTAAATGTAGGCATTTCTCTTCACTAGGATTCAAACATTGGTTTTCCAAGTTGTTTAGGACTAGTCCATTCACTAGAACCAACCCCAATCGGTTTTTTTCTTATAATATCATCTATCTACTTATCCATCTACCACATAACCGTCTAGATAAAAGTGTGATATTTGATCGGTAGATAAGTATAGGGTAGTTAAATGGTAGATATACATGTGTTTGGTAGTTAGATAGTAGATGAACTTGTGTGTGGTAGATGGATAAGTAGATAGATATGTTTATGGTAGATGAGTAGTAGTTAGACATGCGATATTTGGAAGGTAGTTGAGACCCGCAAATTCTGTAAATACCTCACCACTTCTCTTCTAACACACAAATATAGATACTTCCACTGTTCAGCTATACGAGAGCGTAAGAGAAAGAGAGAAAGAAATAGTGTTGTGAAGATTATCTGGGGTGCTAGAAGAATCTCATCAAGAGATTTGGAATCATTTTTTTAAGGATTATCTGTAAGCTAGGAGATAACATGTAACTCTGAAAATTCTTCCTTATACCTGTGAATTATTTATGATTGTATATGTATATTTTTAAAAGAATTATACGTATATATTTTATTGTTTCTAAGGTTTTAAGATCTGATATAGGAGCTGTAAATTTGTCAGAAGTACATCTTATACCCTAGCATTACTTATACAGAAGGTTACTATTTGTACGTATTTTTTAATAGCGATTTAATATTTTCTTAGTGAGTTATACGTATTTTTGAATAGTGACTTACAATTTGCATAGTGACTTATACGTATTTTTTAATAGTGATTTACAGTTTAAGTGACAAATTTCAAAATGACCGCTTTATCCAATATCATAATAAAATGTTGGTGTATATAATTTTTTATCAAAATGAGAGTATAATATGATGCTCTATTTTTATGGGTTTATTTATCATGGCGGCTGTATGTGATGGGGAGGAGTAAGGAGGAATTTGTATGATAAAATGTTTTAATACCATCATTTGGTGCACAGTAGATGGTAGTCGGGCCCCTTCTTCCATGTTATCCTCTGGCCGGGATTGCATTGGAGTTGTGGGACACGTGACACCTCCTTAGTTGTGTTTTAGGGAGGGGAGCCATAATCCAGACTTAAGCTCTATACCTTTGGCCAGGTGTATCTTAAGTTTCGGTAAGCTTGGGGCAATTCAGTCAAATGGATATGACCCTGTTGGATTATGTGTTAGCCTATGGCTCCAGTAAGCTGTATAAGGATGGAAGGGGGGTTTTTAATCCATTGGAGTCTCCCCGTCTTTCATGGCGACTTATGACAACCATATAGACCAACCATTTTTTAGTTTGAGCACCGAATGGTTTGAAAGAACTCTATTGAATTCATGCCATGGACTAACCTTCTTCAAACTCTCGACTTGATCGGTGCCTCTTCACGGCTCCATCGTCCATGTCGCTTCCTCAGAATCAGACCTCTTCCTTAAACCTTTCGTCAAATCAGAGATTCAATACCCATTGAATCTTAGGTAACAGTTAACCTCATATAAAAAGTATAAACAATATATGATAGATAATCACAACAAACATACATTCAGCATTATCATATAAATACAATAATCCACAACCAACTGAATGTAAACGTAGATGATTCAATCAATCATATCAAAGTCATACAAGACATAGAAGAGTTAAAGTTATAGTACGCGAACATATCTTTCACCACATAGTTACCAATATGCTCGACGTTTGAATCCGACTCCGGACTTCATGGGTATCCTTTAACGTTACCGTCGAATTATTTCTCTTTTCCATATTTTATATGATATTATAATAAATATCATATTTCTTAGATTATTATCAAAAAATATATTTTCACTTATCTTGACCTTTTTACCCTTAGTGGATTAATTCTTCCATTTTTACCTTTACTTTTTCTTTAAAAACGCATTGCTGGATTTTCTGGCCATATTTTTCAGTAACTTTGAAAAATCATAACTAATTCTACAAAAATCCAATTTGAGTTCTGAAAAAATATACATGACCCTTGACATGTCTATTTTCAAGGAAAAATAACGGCATAAGCTCAAAATCCTTGAATAATTTACCAATTTTAATTTTTTCAACCACTGTTCAAATTTTAACATCCAGAACAAGGTCTAAATTCAAAAATTCCTAACTCCTTGTCTAGAGCTTAAAACGTTATAAATTATATATCAATAGAAATCCCTGGATGTCTACTTTATTTCTGGAAAATCTCATGATTTTTAAAGATCATTTACTATTTAAAATAATTCCCACAATGTGACTGACTCCAGAAAAAATGAAATCTATGAATTTTCTCAACTTTCACAATGTTAATCCTTTGATCTCAAAATTCATTTCCCATCATGTTTTCACTCTAATTTTCGTTTTAAACTCATTAAAGACCTTAAAAACATGTACAGAAATTTACTTGACAATTTCTTGGATTAAAATACAATTCTACCAAAAATCTATAAGCTAGAGCTCAAGAACTTACCTCTTGAAGTTCTTACTCCTTCTTCTTCTTGTTCCTATCTTGCCTTACTCTCTATTTCAATTAGTTGAATTGAGTTTTGGTGTGAAGAATGAAGAGGAATTCAAGCTCTATTTATAGAGTTTTGGGACTCAACCACTTTTCAAAAAACACAAGTTCATTTACCTTCCAACTACCATACACAAGTCCATCCACTAAAAACTCATCTGCCAATCAAATTTTACATTTATATGAATTTCTTAATTAAATCTGGAAGAAAATATAATCAATAGATTATAATTCTTTGAGACACATATTCACCCTTTGTATTTTGCTAATTTATTTACCAAAATACAATATTTACATGAATTATGAAAATTAGGGTATTACAAAGACAAAAAAAAAAAAAAAAAAAAAACCCCTCTAACTTTCAATAGTTATAAGAAACTATTTAGTTTTAGAACTAACAAGTTTTGGACTAAAGATTTTTTTTTTTTCAAAATCATATATTAGTGTGTTGTTATCAAACTCATGAGTTAACTCTCCAAGTTTCTCGGCTTTATGTTTCTAGCTTATGATACCAAGTTTATTTGTTTTTAAATCCATGCTAGCCATAAACTCAGTAAACCTCGTAAGTTTATATATCAAGTTTACCATTTTTATGTTTTACCTTATAAAATCGTGTAAATACACTCTTAACTCATGTTAGTTTGTTCGTTTTAATCAAGTTCAGTGCCTTTATATACTTTGAATGCATATTTATCAATAAAAATAATCTCTTGCGATTTTACAATTTAAATTCACAATTTAAGTCCACATTTGTATTACAAGTTTATTTAAACTCAAGAGTTTGACACCATTAAATGGTACTATTATATTTAATGGCCATTAATTATTAGGGTCCTCATGCATTGCAAGGAAAGTAAAGATCTAAATTTTAACTATCTTGTTTTATATAGGAAGAGAGTTTTATAAAAGAAAAGTAAAATGATACATAAATTGTTGGCCTTTTTTTTTTTGGGCCAACCAAACTATTGGCCCTTTACAAATATGTTTCGTACAAGGAGTCCATGTAAAAGAACTTACTGAAACAAACAGAAGGAAATTATACATAATTACAATGCAACTTTATTGCCACAAAAGCATATTACGTGCTTGTGGAAGACTGAACCAGAAACTAAACAGGACGATCCCCCAGCAATTCCAAGAACTCTATTTCAGTGATCAATAAAAGGATAAGTAAGCAATGAAATATGTTTTTTCAATGTACACAACGTAATGAATGCAAGCAAGCATAGTCATTAGTATATAATATGCATGGGTCATTCAATATTTACCTCCAGTGATTCAGGGATCACCACTTAATACTTCCACATTATTGATTCAACTAGTTTCCTGGAGAGGGAGCATCTGGCTGGTTCTCCGGTGAAGCCTCTCGGATCACCGGGACCTCACTGTAAGTTTCCTTCAATCTTGCTAGAACAGGAAACTCCGACTGCATGTATGATGAAGTCTTAGCCGATGAATTTAATCCATGCAGTTCAATATATGATTGAAGATTGTGGAAGGAACAGAAGAGATCAGATCAACATTCTTTTTCTTTGGTTCCAGGGTTACTCATAAAGGAAAACTAAGGTATATATAGGTTAATTACTAAAAAAAAGGATCAAATAAACAGATAAAAAGGAAAGTGTGGAAAAAATTAATTGGCTATTACGAATTACAAGCTGATAACATGGAAAAGGCTTTAATCCGGACCATAGTCATAAACCTTCATCACCTCCTTTTGTTCTTGATTGAATGCCCTATGACTAAATAAAGGTTTTATGTTTTATAACATTGGTTACATATACAAACTTATAAATGGTCAGCAAGTGGCAAAAGGCTTGTAAGTCACCAAAATTAAGTGAAAACCTAAAAATGCGATCTGAGGAGACGTTAGATAAGGACCAGTCTCACTCATCCAAAAACCACTCCACCAGAATCTAAAAGCTACGGAATAAAAAATTCTTTATGTTAAATTTCAAGAATGGTGATGGTGATAAGGAAGATAGATTACACCCTAGAGCACTAAATCAAAGAGGCAGAATTATTACAGAGTAATACAACTCAGATACTTTAATCCCACCATACCACTCTTGGCCAAAAAGAGGGTATTAATGCAACAACAATGCAGAGAACATTACCATGTCTACATTGAACCTTGTCGCACTATAGAATTGAGGTGCTAAAAACACATCTGCCTGCAAATGATAGTCAATTTGTAGAGAGTCATGCGACAGAAAGTCAAAAATTAAATTCAACAGATATAAAGTTACTCCACATGGCTCTAGCTAATCCTATTGTCATTCACAGTCAATGATTTGGGAATGAGATAGACCAGACCCGATGACAGAATCACACATAACATATTATATCAGTATATCCTGTTGCGAGAAGGATGAAAAGTGCTACCTTTACCTGAGGTTTGGATCTACTGGAAGTCTGGAACTAGGCAAGGGAGTTATGAATTTCTCATTATATATTATGGACAGAAACTTCCAGGGAAAAAAGGCTTTGTTTAGAACTATATCAAGCATTTAATTTGGGCCGCCCATGTTAAGATATGTAGCTGAACAAAATTTGACAACCAACCTAACTGTATCTATGCTCAATTAAACTCTAATAGTAATATAGAATTCTAGTTTTAGAGAAAGTGCAAAATGCATAGACTAACATAGTAATATCTAGACTTGAAAATAAATGGAGCAGAGATGCGTACCAGGAAAAGTTCATCTCCAGTAGCATATCTTCCTGTGTGGCCTTTCAATAGTTTTTCGATAGCTGAAACACATTTAAAGGAAACTAAGTAAGCCTGAAACCATCTTAAGCCAGGAATTATGTTCCTAGTCAAACCAAATAACTATATTGCTGTTAGAAGGGATAAAATACAAAATGCCCAATGTTAAAATGAATTCCTTAAAATGTGACATTTATAACTATAAGCATGATATAACACTTAAATGCATGACCTGTTAGTTGGCAGATAACACTTAAATGCTTGACATAACAGAAATTCTATTCTTAACTAAGTAAAAACTCACCAGTGAAGCCTTTTCGTATAACACCATGGACCCAAGGAAGCTTTTCATCAGGGCTGACTTTTTCCCCAATATAGTTCTGTTAATAAGAGAATGCAGGATAACTGTAAACATATAACATCGATTCTAGCATCCAGAAAAGGTTGCAAGTTGAATCATAAACTCATAAGGGGAAAAAATTGCTTAACCATACCAATACGCCCAAGTTATGCAAGGGCTGTATACTGGAGGCAACAATATGTGCAACCTATGGATCACAATGTCAGAAGAAAAGCATGTATCAGGGCCTAAATTATAGCTTTAAAATCAAACTCTCGTCCCCCCAGGTTTCTCTTCGTTCTTTTCTGATGGAGGGAAGAATCAAAAGAAGACAGAAACACAACTGAATCACAGAAAAGGAGAAAGTAAGACATTTGCAAACAACCACCGTGTACTCGGAAACCTGGGTAATAGACCCCTATATTATAGCTGGCTTGAGAGCTGACCCCTCCTCATTCTTCTAAAAGCTACCATTGACGATTTTTCAAATCCAAATCCACGATATCAACTAGTAAGCCATGATTTGATTTTGTTTTCAAACCCTAATAATTGCATTTGTGATTTGGAACCTAGGTACCTTCCTCCCCTAATTTCTGTTCACAGTTTCGTTCAAAATCTCACTGTTTAACCCTGAATATTTTGTTTGGAATCCCACAGCTAAACGCCCTTCTTATCACAAATTCCATTAGATAATCTCCAAAACGGAAAATGGAACATTATGCTCCCAATTTTGCTGTGGTATATAGGAATCTATCATCTGGATTTCATAGTACATGATAAATGTTTAAAGAAGTACAGGGATTACTTGTGAATTTTTCCCAGAATAAAGGAATTTATACCTGGAAATTGATTGTTCTTTTCTGTAAATCAGAAGGCAGCAATGGACGCTCAGTAAACTTATCCTCCAGATACTACAAGTGTATTAAATCCATAAAAAAAGAAAGACGATTTAGGAGAAATAAAAGAGGTCATAGAAAGAATTTGCATTTCGAAACTCCAAAGGAAAGCAGATAATCACCATAATGATGGCAAAAGAGTCAGAAATGACGAGGTTCCCATCCACGAGGACAGGAACTAAACCGACAGGATTGAGCTTCAGGAAATCTGAAATGCCAAAGCAAAACAGCAACAAATTAAACTACCATAAACCCGCCCACCCATTATCAAGGACCAAAATGAAGCAATGAAACGGAAGAAAACAAACCAGGGTCCGAGTGTTGACCCTTCAGCAAATTGACTGTTTTGTACTCATACTTAATCCCTGAAATCAAAACACACTAAAACTAATAAAGGATTCGAGCAAGAGGGACTTATCCACACAAGACATTTACCTGACGAATTCAACCGAAGTAGGGGGAAAAAAAGGAAGAGTCATGTGTTTATCCAGATTCAGTACCTTTGAGGTTGAGAGCAATTCGAGCTCGAAAGGAGCATGAGCTCCTCCAATACGAATACAGCTGAAGCTTATTATCGCTACTTTCAGTTGCCTAATGACACAACAGAAATCAAAGGAAATCAGCGCATGTCTCAGGCACGATTTCACAATGAAGGATTGTTGGTATGAAGAAGCAGAGGATACCATAGTGATCAGTGAAGAAGTTAAGAGCCAAGACGAGTATATACGATCAGGACGAAGCTATGGTTTGCCAACCGCATTTCGGAAGAACCAATGGACAACCATGATGTATAATGTATTTACGGTGAGGTCAGCATGCGAGTCATCTTCTTTCTCAACAATGATAATTAAAAATAATAAAAAAAATCTAAAAATTAATTAAATCGGCCAAAATGGATATAGGGTTAAGTATCAATTTTGCCCCGAAAGTACGCGCTCAGCAGTAATTTTACCCTGAAAATTTTCGGCGTAGCAATGTTGCCACGGAAGTATCAAAACGTAGCAATATTGCCTCTCCATTAAAAACCCTAACGGTCAACGTTAGAGTTTTAACGGAGGGGCAACATTGCTATATTTTGATACTTTAGGGGCAACATTAAAATGTAGCAATGTTGCCCCTAAAGTACGCACCCAGGAGCAATGTTGCCCCTCCGTTAAAAACCCTAACGGTCAACCGTTAGGGTTTTTAATGGAGGGGCAACATTGCTCCTGGGCGCGTACTTTCGAGGCAACATTTGAAAACTTCCAGGGTAAAATTGTTTCTAGGTGCGTATTTTCGGGACAAAATTAGTACTTAACCCATGGATATATTGCCATGTTAAAAATTGCTTAAGAATTTCCGCATAACAAAATTTATTGGCTAAAATAACTAAAGATCATGTACTCCCTTCAGCAGATTTGTTTACCTGATGGCTGATTAGAGCCTAAGTACAAGGAAATTAGTGAACTTTGATATGTAAAATTTTCTGTCATTTTTATTTTTATAAGCAACTTTCATCTTTACTATGCAAAAAGAACTAACTATTAAGATTAGTTTAAAAAAATAAATATGTAAAAAATGTCTTATTTATTCTAAATATGTCATGATTTATTAAAAGAGCATAAGAAGAATGAGTAGTAAATACCAGAGAGTATAAGTATATAATATGAGAGGGACAACATAATAAATAATTAAATGAAAGAGAATTAATGGTGAGTGGTTGATAATTAATATAAAGATATGTATTTAAGATGATAGAAAAAGAAAAATGTAGTTTAAATTTTAAAACACAAATTGTTTATAAAAATGACCAACCCCAAAAGAAAAGAAAGTTGTTTATATAAAAGACCGAATAAAGTAAACACTATAGTCATTTTCTTCTTAAGTCCCTAATCCCCTCTTATGGTTGATTATTGTTTAATAAGCATTAATATAAATAAATTTAAAAAATATTGATAAATATATAAATTATACCTTATATTTTCTTATATTTTGAACTAATATCAACTTTTATATTAAGGAGTTGGATAAAATATTAGATAGGTGAAAATTTGGGTAGTTTCGGTAAAAAAAAAAAAAAATGTTAGGGAGAATTTTTCAACCATTTTATTCATTTTTTGAAAAAAAAAAATTGACCATAATAAAACAAAGCGTGGGAAACGTAGAGAAGTGAGTCACGAAACCGATAAACAACGTCTTTTTGAAGTGGGCTCCATATTGGACTAGCGAGTTTGAAAATAGAGATTGGAGAGCCTGGGAACATTAGGCCGCCATACTTACCTTGTTTCGTGCATTTGGGCCCACTTAGGACTTTATTGACTTTTTTGTTTTTTGAAGTAAGGTCTCAAGTTCGAACCTTATGAATACAGAAAAGCCTCGTTAAGAGACTCACCCACCATAGCCAGATGCCAATGCAGATTAGATTCAGATTACTTAGAACAAAGTTCTGAATACTGAATGGACAAAAAAAAAAAAAAGAATTCATGAGGAAAAAAAGAAAAGGTTAGCCCCACCTATGTTTAATTTAAGAAATAAATATTACCTTTGAATGCTTAATGTAACTATAAAAGTTAGTAGTGGTAAAAAAAATAGTTGGTTGACTAATTTAGAGAAATTAAAATAATTAAATAAATTATTTAATTATAATATTAATTATATGATCTCTCTAAAATTCTTGTGTGTATACTTAGATTATATAATCTATTATTTTATAAGTTAGACAAATTAGTTTAAAAAAATAATAAATGAAAAAGATAAAATGAAAAAAAAAAGTTTCATATTTAGAATCAAAATTCCCTTCTAAACTACTAGCTCTTATACTTGGAGTATTACTTTTGATTTTTAATATAAGACATTTAACTAAAAGAAAATTACTTATTTAAAGTTTCTTATTTAACTTTAGGTAGGTTTGGTCCTTTCTAAATAAAACACCCCTCTTAAATCATTTAAGGCTTTGTAATTGTTATTATAGTTAAGAGAATGATCAATAAGTTATCAAAAATGTATAGTCCATATAAAAAATGTCAGAATATGATAAATTATCTAAAAACTCTCAAGGGACCTCCATGATATAGATTCGAACTGTGAAATTACCTGTTCGCCCCCATTGTTAATATGACACAAAAACTTATTAAGGATAGCACTATGACTTGTCAATATGGCACATATACTTGTCAATAGTAATACCACAATTTATTGGCACATACACTTATTAATGGTAATACTAACTTTTCAATCAGGGCAAATTGATAGTTTCAAAAATCGAATCTACACAGAGGTCCCTTGAGAGTTTTTAAATAGTGAATCATGTATTTTTTTTTTTTTAATATTTTTTCGGTTTCTTGAGACCATCCTGCCATTTTCCCAACAAAATATGAATTTAAGCCATGTTATTCAGAGATGGTTTTTTTGGTTTCTATAATATAATGGACCTACCAAGTTTCCTAACATGATTCTCCTATTGGACAGGTCTGAAGTATGGGACTTCTACGAGAGAAGATTTGGGAAAATGGATGAAATGTCTTGCTCTGATTATAAACTCGTAACTGGCAGTAATATGAGAAGTGAAGGTAGAGGCAATAGAAAGAAGAGGAAACGAGTACCTTTGTTTGCAATGAGTTTCTATATTATTTGAATGAGCTCCTCATGCTTGTTGCCTGTAAAAGCATAATTGGAAACAAATATTTGTGCATAATGTAGAACACATATATTGTTCAACGTGGATTATAACTCCATGCATATTGATCCAAACATATTTGTCATAGTTTCATTTGAGCATAAATTTTTAAGCCATGTGAAGATTTGAAGATACGTCTGAAGTGAACGTAAACAGTAAACTAAGATACACGAAACACAAAGTGGATCCTACACAAACACAATCTTATTAGAGTTCGCATTACGTGCCCCGCGCATCTATGAGATTAAGAGCTCATCCCGTAGAACTACATTCAATTTAAAACTGTTTTCATCTCCAGTAACATATATTCATGTTAAATTGCTTATTAGTATTTTTACTTCCTCCAAAACTTATTTGTGATAGACTCTCCTCGAAAAAACTTTGTTTGATAAAATTGCACTTTAACTCAATTTTTGTCATCAGAAGTTTCCTTAAATTCAGTTTCATGAAGAAGACAAAACCCGAGCAAAAAAAAAAAAAGACAAAAAAAAAATCTCTAACTTTTAATAGTTATAAAAAACTATTTAGTTTTGTACCTAATGAGTTTTGGACTTAAGATTTTTTTCTTCAAAATCCTATATTGGTGTATTGTTATTAAACTCACAAATTAACTCTTTGAGCTTCTCGAGTTTATGTTTCTAACTTACAAAATCGAGTTTATTTGTTTTTAAACTTATGCTAGCCATAAAATTAGTAAAACTCATAAGTTTATACATCAAGTTTGCCGTTTTTACATTTTACCTTGTAAAATCGCATAAATGCACTCTAAGACTAGTGTTATTTGGTTCGTTTTAATCATGTTGAATGCCTTTATATATGAACTTTCTAGTTTTTTTTTTTGATATTATAAGTTATAAATTTTGATAGATTTAATTTCAATTATTCATATATAAAATATATTTCAATTAAATTATGGGTTAAGGTGCAATTTTGCCAACGAACTATTGGCTCATGAGCAATTTCACCAATAAACTCTCTAGTGGACCAAAATTACCAACAAACTATTGGATCAAAAGCAATTTCGCCAACGCCGTTAATTGAGTCTAACATCCGTTTTCTATCTTCATGCAAAAATTACAGAATAGGACTCAGATGTTTATGAAACTATATTTAAACCCCAAAAAATTTTAAAATTTTTATTTTAGTCCCTTCACATACTTTATATGAAGGGAAAGTGAAAATTATAAAAAAATTTTGGGGCGGCAAGATAATTTTATAAAATTTTGGGTTCTTTTTTGTAATTTTTGCGAGGCCATCCCTACCCCTCAAAATCCACCGCTAGTTATAGGCCTTTTTTTCGGCTTTAGCCTGACCTATAGCCTATTAAGGAGGTATGTAATTTTAAAAATTTTGTAAGCAGCCTAACAAACCACAAGGCTCACCTCAAAACAAGCCTACTTCAAACAACAGGGTGAAAACATACCTACTTTAAACAAGCCGAAAACAAACCTACATCTAACAGCCTGTTTCAAGTAGGTTTGTTTTTTGCCTGTTTAAAGTAATTATGTTTTCGCTCTGTTTAAAGTAGGCTTGTTTTGAGGTGAGGCTTATAGTTTGTTAGGCTGGTTACAAAATTTTTTAAATTACAAGCCTCCTTAATAGACCAGAAACCAGGTCAGGCTAAGAGTCAAAAAAAGGTCTGTAACCAAGGGCAGATTTTGGAGGTAGGTATGGCCCCACAAAAATTACATAAAAGAACTTAAAATTTTAGAAAATTATTTTTCAGCCCATAAAATTTTTATAATTTTCAATTTAGTCCCTCCATATAAAGTACGTTAAAGGGACTAAAATAAAAATTTTAAAATATTTTGGGGCTTAAATATAGTTTCATAAACATCTGAGTCCTATTCTGTAATTTTTGTATGAAGGCAGAAAACAGACGTTAGGCTCAATTAACGGCTTTGGCGAAATTGCTCCTGATCCAATAGTTTGTTGGTAATTTTAGTCCACTAGAGAATTTATTGACGAAATTGCTCCTGAGCCAATAGTTCGCTGGCAAAATTACACATTAACCTTTAAATTATTGGCATTATTATTATTATTTATTTTTTATATACTTTTAACACATTCATTAATAAAAAAATCTCTTCAATTTTACAATTTAAGTTCACAATTCAAGTCCACGTTATTATCACAAGTTTGTCTAAATTCGAGAATTTGACAACATTAGGTGGTACTATTAAATTTAACTACCATTAATTATTAGCGTCCTCATGCATTGCATGGAAAGTAAAAATCTAAATTTTAACTACCTTGTTTTATATAGGAAGAGAGTTTTATTAAAGAAAAGTAAAATGATCCACAAATTATTCCTGAGCAAAAAAAAAAAAATCCACAAATTATTGGCCTTTTTTTTTTGGGCCAACCAAACTATTGGCCCTTTACAAATATGTTTCGTACAAGGAGTCCATGTAAAAGAACTTAAAACAGAAGGAAATTATACATAATCACCTTACAACTTTATTGCCACAAAAGCATATTACGTGCTTGTCGAAGATTGAACCAGAAGCTAAACAGGACGATCCCCCAGCAATTTCAAGAACTCTATTTCAGTGATTAATAAAAGGATAAGTAAGCAATGAAATATGGTTTTTCAATGTACACAACATAATAATTGCAAGGAAGCATAGTCATTAGTATATAATATGCATGGGTCATTCAATATTTACCTCCAGTGATTCAGGGATCACCACTTAATACTTCCACATTATTGATTCAACTAGTTTCCTGGAGAGGGAGAATCTGGCTGGTTCTCCGGTGAAGCCTCTCGGATCACTGGGACCTCATTGTAAGTTTCCTTCAATCTTGCTAGAACAGGAAACTCCGACTGCATGCATGATGAAGTCTTAGCTGATGAATTTAATCCATGCAGTTCAATATATGATTGAAGATTATGGAAGGAACAGAAGAGATCAGATCAACCTTCTTTTTCTTTGGTTCCAGGGTTACTCATAAAGGAAAACTAAGGTATATATAGGTTAATTACTAAAAAAAAAAGATCAAATAAACAGATAAAAAGGAAAGTGTGGAAAAAATTAATTGGCTATTACGAATTACAAGCAGATAACATGGAAAAGGCTTTAATCCGGACCATAGTCATAAACCTTCATCACCTCCTTTTGTTCCTGATTGAATGGCCTATGACTAATTAAATATTTTATAACATTGGTTACATATACAAACTTATAAATGGTCAGCAAGTTGCAAAAGGCTTGTAAGTCACCAAAATTAAGTGAAAACCTAACAATGCGATCTGAGGGGCCGTTAGATAAGGACTGGTCTTACTCATCCAAAAACCACTCCACCAGAATCTAAAAGCTATGGAATAAAACACCCTTCATGTTAAATTTCAAGAATGGTGATGGTGATAAGGAAGAAAGATTACACAGCACTAAATCAAAGAGGCAGAATTATTACAGAATAATACCAGTCAGATACTTTAATACCCCCATACCACTCTTGGCCAAAAAGAGGGTATTGATGCAACAACAATGTACAGAACATTACCATGTCAACATTGAACCTTGTCGCGTTATATAATTGAGGTGCTAAAAACACATCTGCCTGCAAATGATAGTCAATTTGTAGATAGTCATGCAACATTAAGTCAAAAATTAAACTCAACAGATATAAAGCTACTCCACATAGCTCTAGCTAAACCTATTGTCATCCACAGTCAGTGATTTGGGAATGAAATAGACCAGACCAGATGACAGAATTACACAGAACATATTATATCGGTATATCCTGTTGGGAGAAGGATGAAAGGTGCTACCTTTACATGGGTTTGGATCTACTGGAACTAGGAAAGAGAGTTATGACTTTCTCATTATATATTATGGACAGAAACTTCCAGGAAAAAAAGGCTCTGTTTAGAACTATATCAAGCACATAATTTAGGCTGTCCAAGTTAATATATTTAGCTGAAGAAAATTTGACAACCAACCTAACTGTATCTATGTTCAATTAAACTGTAATAGTAATATAGAATTCTCGTTTTAGAGTAAGTGCAAAATGCATAGACTAACATACTAATATCTAGACATGAAAATAATTGGAACAGAGATGCGAACCAGGAAAAGTTCATCTCCAGTAGCATATCTTCCTGTGTGGTGTTTCAATAGCTTTTCAATAGCTGAAACACATTTAAAGGAAACGAAGTAAGCCTTAAACCATCTTAAGCCAGGAATTATGTTCCTGGAAAACTAAATAACTATATTGCCATTAGAAAGGGTAAAATACAAAATGCCCAATGTCAAAATAAATTCCTTGAAACGTGACATTTATATAAGACTTAAATGCTTGATATAACAGAAATTCTATTCTTAACAAAGTAAACACTCACCAGTGAATCCTTTTCGTATAACACCATGGACCCAAGGAAGCTTTTCATCAGGGCCGACTTTTTCCTCAATATAGTTCTGTTAATAAGAGAATACTGGATACTGTAAACATATAACATGGATTCTAGCACCCCGAAAAGGTTGCAAATTGAATGATAAACTCATAAGGGGAAAAATATTGCTTAACCATACCACTATGTTCATGTTTTGCAAGGGCTGTATACTGGAGGCAACAATATGTGCAACCTATAGATCACAGCGTCAGAAGAAAAGCAGTATCAGGGCCTAAATTATAGCTTTAAAATCAAACTCCCGTCCCCCCAGGTTTCTCTTCATTCTTTTTGGATGGAGGGAAAAATGAAAGGAAGACAGAAACACAACTGAATCACAGAAAAGGAGAAATTAATACATTTGCAAACAACAGTCATGTACTTGGAAACCTGGATAATAGACCCCTGTATTATAGCTAGCTTGAGATCTGACCCTTCCTCATTCTTCTAAAAACTACCACTGAGGAATTTTCAAATCCGAATCCACAATATCAACTAATAAGCCATGATTTGATTTTGTTTTCAAACCCTAATAATTGCATTTCTGATTTGGAACCTAGATACCTTCCTCCCCTAATTTCTGGTCACAATTTCGTTCAAAACTCCACTGTTTAACCTTGAATATTTTGTTTGGAATCCCAGAGCTAAACGCCCTTCTTATCCCAAATTCCATTAGATAATCTCCAAAACGGAAAATGGAACATTATGCTCCCAATTTTGCTGTGGTATAAAGGAATCCATCATCTGGATTTCATAGTACATGGTAAATGTTTAAAGATGAGTCGAAGTACACGGATTACTAGTGAATTTTTCCCTAAATAAGGGAATTTATACCTGGAAATTGATTGTTCTTTTCTGTAAATCAGAAGGCAGCGATGGACGCTGAGCGAACTCATCCTCCAGATACTTCAAGCGTGTTAAATCCATAAAAAAAGAAAGACGATTTTGGAGCAGTGAAAGAGGTCATAGAAAGAATTTGCATTTCGAAACTCCAAAGGAAAGCAGATAATCACCATAATGATGGCAAAAGAGTCAGAAATGACGAGGTTCCCATCCACGAGGACAGGAACTAAACCGAGAGGATTGAGCTTCAGCAAATCTGAAATGCCAAAGCAAAATAGCAGCAAATTAAACAACCATAAACCCACCCACCCATTATCATGGACCAAAATGGAGCAATGAAACAGACGTAAACAAACCAGGTCCGAGTGTTCACCTTTCAGCAAACTGACTGTTTTGTACTCATACTTAATCCCTGAAATCAAAACACACTAAAACTAATAAAGGATTCGAGCAAGAGGGACTTATCCACACAAGACATTTACCTGACGAATTCAACCAAAGTAGGAAACATAAAAAAAAAATAAAAACAGTCATGTGTTTATGCAGATTAAATACCTTTGAGGTTGAGAGCAATTCGAGCTCGAAAGGAGCATGAGCTCCTCCAATACGAATACAGCTGAAGCTTATTATCGCTACTTTCAGTTGCCTAATGACACAACAGAAATCAAAGGAAATCAGCGCATGTCTCAGGCAAGATTTCACAATGAGCGATTGTTGGTATGAAGAGGCTGAGGATACCATAGTGATCAGTGAAGAAGTTAAGAGCCAAGACGAGTATACCCGGTCAGGACGAAGCTATGGTTTGCCAACTGCATTGGGAAGAATCAATCGCCAGCCATGTATTTGCGGTGAGGTCAGCTTGCGAGTTAGGGGTGTTCATGTGGCAGGCGAGACCCCAATGCCCAGCCTGAAAGATGAATGAGCACTAAAATGAGGCCTAGTGTCTCGCCCGATAAAAGTCCTAATATTTTTGGGCAGGGTGATAATGGATAGGGTAGGGTGGGCCTTCCATGACTAAGTGGTCATACTCTATCACATCTTATATAAAAAAAAGCTTCAATCATACCTAATAAATAATATTACAAACTACAAATAAAATCTATAATTCTACAACTTGAGTCTTGAAATTAAAAAGAAAATCATATGTCTTAACAAATAGTCAATATTTATAAGTGAACAATTAAATAACATCTATAATACAATAATATAAGGTATCAAAAAATTGTAATCAAAGCCTTGTAGTTATCCAAAATTCCAAGAGGTTGCATCACATCCCTAAATTGTCAAAAGAAAGAAGCATATGGAATTAAAAAAATTGAAGATAATATATTATAAAATAAATATATATATTATATAGTACCAGGCAGGGTGACATACCTTGCCTGATGCCCGGCCTAGCCCGCAAAATGCCCAGCCCATTTATGCCCAAATTTTTTTGGGCATCTTTTTTTCGGGCTGGGTAGGGCGATTTTTTCATGGGCATGGGCGGGCGCACCGGGCCTTGGGCATTGTGAACACCCCTATTGCGAGTCATCATCTTTCTCTGATAATTAAAAAAGAAAAAAGGTTAAGATGTAAAAATATATATATTTTTTTAGGAGTGTCTAGCATCACTTTTTTTTTGAGTAAAAATACACATGTGGTTACGTTTTAGGAGCAAAAGTCACACGGGCCGTTAGTTAATCGACATTGACCGTTAACTTGGACGGAAATAAACAGTAACTCCGCTGAAATTACCATTTTGCCTTTATTTTTAAGCTGAAATTACTATTTTGCCCCTAGTTTGAAATAATTTTAAAAAAGACACTAAAATAAACTCTTCCCCGCCGGTGGGCCCCACCACCGCCGTTGGTGGGGATGGTGGCCGCCAGCGGTGGTGTGGCAGGTGGTGGGCCCCATCGACAGGGAAGGGTTTATTCTAATGTTTTTTAAAAAAAATTATTTAAAACTAGGGGCAAAATGGTAATTTCAGCTTAAAAATAAGGACAAAATGGTAATTTCAGCGAAGTTACTGTTGTTTTCCGTCCAAGCTAACGGTCAACGTCGGTCAACTAATGGCCCGTGTGACTTTTGCCCCTAAAATGTGACCATGTGTGTATTTTTGCTTAAAAAAAAAAAAACATGTGGTGCTATGCGCTTTTGGGAAAAAACTCATGTGTATTTTTGCTTGCTCCAAAAAAAAAACATGTGGTGCTATGCGCTTCTGGGAAAAAACTCATGTGTATTTTTGCACATTAAACCAAAACAAAAATCTAAAAATTAATTAAATCCACCAAAATGGATATATTGCCATATTAAAAATTGCTTAAGAATTTCCGCATAACAAAATTTATTGGCTGAAATAACTAAAGATCATGTACTAGGGGTGAGTATGGGCAAGGCTAGGCAGGGCGAGACCCCTGCCCGATGCTCTGCCCAAAGAATCATTGGGCAGTAAAATGCAGCCCGGTGCCCAGCCCTGCTCGATAGAAATCCTAATATATTCGGGCTGGGCAAGGCTGGCTTCCTATGCCCAAATAATGATATCCTACTATACCCTATATGGAAAAAAAAAAACAAAACAAAACAATTTCAATCATATCTAATAAACAATTTTGTAAACTTCAAATGTAATCGATAATTATACACCTTAGAATATTCCAAAATAAATCTACAACTTGAGTTTTGAAATTAAAAAAAAAACCATATGTCTTAACAAATAATCAAATACACATAACATGAAGAATTAAATAACATCCATAGTCCATTAAATACAAGGCATTATTGGTAATATAATAGACTAATGGTCAAATACTTAATAGATATATTAGAGTATTAGTAAATATATAATATAATACAAGTCTATTAACTATTATATAAAAAAATATTTATATCAACTATAACACACACACACACACACACACACACACACACACACACACACACACACACACACACACACACACACACATATATACTAGGCAAGGCTAAATGGGTAGGGCGGCATACCTTGCTCGATGCCTGGCCCTGCCCGTAAAAATGCTCAGCTCGATCATGCTCCTTTTTTTTTTGCTTCTTTTTTCTGGGCTAGGCAGGGGCATTTTTTGCTGGCCCGGGCTGTAACATCCCAAAAAAACAACGGATTTTTTTTAAAAAAAACTGTGATCAGAGTCGAGCATTTTAGCAAGTGAGTAACTAAGCCACTAAGATACATAACCATAGTGTAATTGTATTTATACAGTCATCTACTATCCAAAACAAGGCAAATACATAAACTAGAAACGTAAAAACTTCGTCTTGCATCCTACATTGTCTGCTTGCCCCTATCTTCACACCTGGATCCTCCTGACCCTGAAGCTACAGCTGAGATCCAATTTCCATTTGGATCTCAGGTAACGGTTAACCTTATGCTCAAATAAAATAGTATATAGACAACAGCTAATCATAAACACATAACAGCAGTAAATCACTACTTAAGCACACAGCAGATGTATGATTACAATATTGACAGAACATAAGCGCAAAGCAGTATGTAAAGTTCCACAACATGTCTGCACATAACCAGTGCCACAACGGCCCATTGTGTCCTCAGTGCTAGGAAAACCCAACGGCATTATCAAAACTATAACCCGTATAAAGCTGTATGTATATCTGACAACCCTAGGCAGAACCTCAGTATATAAATATGTCCACCACATATATGTATATGAGCAGCATTAATTCGACTCACCCTTAGTCGCCTCGGGGTCGAATCACTATTTACCACGAATTAAGTGCAATACAGTGCAATTAACTCGGGATCGTTCTCTTAATCAAGGAGCCAAATTTATTTTGTATTTCCTAAGATAAACTAAGTGATATAAACATGGTTAGAAATTTGGGGTTCCTAAATAAGTTTTTTTTCTAATTAAAATGCATAAGAAAAACAAAGAAATTATTCCTATATTTTTTTGTCTTTTTGGAAATAACGAAAAATACTTTGGATAGAAAATTTAATGGTGAATGCTCTTGGTAATGAAGAAATGACTATCCTTGCTCTTTAAAAAAAAATTATGGGAGTTAAAATTCATTAAGTTTTAAAGAAAACCTCAAGATACCACTTGAGTTCAATATTCTCAATTAATAATAGCTCCTATAACCATAACTAACTACTACCCCTTGAGAAATTGTTTGAGCCCACTTAATGCGTAATTGAAATTGGAATCATGCAACATGAGACTTCTAAATTTGAGTACTAAACAGTCCCTCAAAAGGGTACAAATCAACTACATTAATTAAACAATACCACGCTAATCAACATAGCTTCATTGAAACCACAAAGAAATTCATTCACATATAAAAATCACACTACAAAATCTAATCTCAACTACAAATATCAAACTAACAGAGATAATTACCATTAATCTCAGTTCCAGAATCATATATCAAAATTTAGCAATTCAAATATATAATCCTAGACTAATAGTAAGATAGATAAAACTCCCCTAATGTAGTCCAATGAGCTCAAGAACAATTCTTCATCACCAAGATCCAGAAGATTAGCCACTCATAGCTTGCTGGAAGAAGTCACCGGAATTTGGAGAATGTCGCCGGAAAATTCAAGGTTCGCCGGAATCTGGGAAAACGTCACCGGAAAAATGCAAATCTCGCCGGAAGTAGAGAACTCGCCGGGAAAAAAAAAGGAAAGAAGAACACGGAGCCAGGAAGACCGGAAAACTCGTCGGAAATCAGGATGGAACCTTCGCCGCAATCTGGAAAGCTTCGCCGGAAACTTCAAAGTTTGCCGGAAACTGGAAAACCGCCGGAAAATGCAGAAAACAAAACTCCAGCCAGCTCCAGCAACGAAAAAGAAGAAGATGGGGATTTTTTTTTCGGTGCTTCAACTCTCTTCCTCTCGAGTCTGCCCCTCGTTTTCTTCCTCTCTTTTTTTTTCTTTTGATTTTCGGAAACTCCAGCCACAGCTCTCTCTGTGCATGTCCGGTGAAGAAGATGATGAATGAAGAAGAAGAAGTTGGTCTCCTTCTGTTCCTTTCTCTTTCGTCCTCCAAGCACTCGGGTTCCTTCCTCTTTTTTTTTCTTTTCTTTTCTTCGTCCAGAGCTTCAAGCCACCACCTCCTGTTCCTCGCATTTTTTTCTCTTTTCGGTTCTCTGGTCCAGTCCCCCTTTAATCATTCCTTGCTGAACCTAATAACCCTGGGTCAAAACTTGCGTTTTGACCAAGGGACCAAAGTGCAAAAGTTTAAAACTTCCAGAGGGACTGAAATGAAAACTCAAAAAACTTTCACAATTTGAAATCAAACCCTTTTTTTTTTAATTTGATTTAATCTTTTCAGGAATCTAAAATAAAAATGATTAATCTAACATCAAATATTCTCTGAAAAATCAATGATTAAGAGTAATTATAATTTCTTTGACAATTTTGACTGTTTTTAATCCTAATTTCATGTATTTACTCTTAATCTCAGTTTATCACAAGAAATGCATTTAAAGCTCAACAACTACGACAAAATACATTAAGAATCCCAATTTACTATGAAAAATCACATAAAAATATGGTTCAATCAAGCATAAGAGTTAAGGTTACAATACGGGTCCGTACCTCTGTTGATGATATCTGACACTTTTGTCGAATTATGGTCCGTTTGACAGCGGTATGACGGCGATACGACAGCGGAAACAGCAGTTTATGATTTCGGATATCCTATAAGGATAATATCAACGATATGAATATTTAAGATCATAACAGGCATTTTAGGTACAAATTACCATTTTGCCCCTAGTTTGATTACTTGGTGGAATTTTGTCAGATCTTCGCTTTTTTGACTCTAAACTCTCAAAATCTTGTCATAACTCTTTTTTTAACATATCTCTGAGATAAATATCATATTTATTCCTAAAACATGATATCTAAGCTAACTTGACAAATTAAAGACTACTCTAGCAATTCTACTATAACTATTGAAAGAACTACTAAAACTAAAGACTAAGGACCGAGGAACTTACTCAGAGCTTCGCTATGAATTTCTACGGACTCCTCCTTCTTCCTTCCCTCCCAAATTTCGGATTCCCCAAGAGGAATTTGGTGTGAGGATTTCAAATGAATTGGTTGGCTATTTATAGAAAAACCGAATGACATTTTCGTAATTTTCCTGAACTTTGTCTGATCAAATTCTGACCGTTGGATCGCATTTTCTTGAAGTGGATTGATCTTGGCCCTACACCTCTTGGCCAACCTTCCCCCCCCCACAAGAAGACAAAAATGATGACATCATGCTAGTGACTTCATCTTTGCTTTATCAGATAAAATCCCTAGTTCGGTGTCCCGATTGCGAAATTTTGTAAAATCTTAAAATTCCGAAAGCAACACTCTGAAGGTCCTTTCTTCCTCTTCAAGAATACTGGATTTTCCTAACCTTATACTCTCATTAAGAACATTCCGTTGCCTGCTGAATATCCTCGGTAATCGCTGCCGGTTATAGAAATAACGTCGGTCGGCGCCAACTTCTGGATAAAAATCCACTGATCAATAATATACTCTGGTTTTTCTCAACTTATCCCTGGATTCTAGTTTATGAATTATTTTCTATCGGTTCTCATTTTGACTATCTGCTTTAATTCTGCAAAATATCTTCTTATCCTGATCTCCAAATTACTCCGTCGGTTACAGAAATGACTTCGGAGACAGCCTATCTCGAGATAAAAATTCACTTGTCTATAATATATTCTGACCCTAAAAACTTAGTTCAAGGTTTTCTAGATAGGATTTTATTTCTATCTGTGGTCATTTATCCTGTTTACTTTTCACTAATATAATATTATTTAACTTATCTTATAATATTATTATTATACAAATATCTTAATATCACTTTTGCATCATCCTTATCCCTCCCCCTAAATTTTCGGCCAGCACACACACACACACACACACACACACACACACACACACACACACACACACACACACACACACACACACACACACACACACACACACACACACACACACACACACACATATATATTATTTTCCTATTTTATTAACTATATTATTCCATTTCTCTTGCATTTATTCTTCACAAAATTTCCCTATTGGTCCATAAATAAATACATGGATTTAGGCTTCTAGAATTATTTGAATAATCCTAATTAATCCCTTATTAATTGTTGATAATTTTCTTAATTAAGGTTAATTATTTTCTCACAACTATTTAATTGACATTAATAATTTAAGCTCCATGCAAAATATCAAAAATCATAGTGTCAATTTTGGTTCCAGAATACTTTTTAATTTTTCTCCTCTTTATTTTTAAAGGAAATAATTCATTAAATTATCTAAATTAAGGACAATATTCTTTCTAATTTTTAATAATTATTTCACGCCTTCTAGAATTTTTCATAATTCTTTTTAGGATGTTTTATGGCCCTAAAGTGCATTTTTCACATTTTTGACAATAAATTTCCTCTAATTTTTCCTTAGTGTTTTCTTTTGAAAATAGACTAATCATACAACATGTTGATACCAAAATTTTCATAAATGGGCATTTTTATTATTGTAACATAATATTCCAGATAATAATTATCCGGGTATTACATGAGCTGGGCGCACAAGGCACCTGGGCTATGCACAACCTTATCATGTACTCCCTTCAATAGACTTGTTTACCTGATTAGAGCCTAAGTACAAGGAAATTAGTGAAGTTTGATATGTAATATTTTCCATCATTCTTATAAGCAACTTTCATCTTTACTATGCAAAAAGAACTAAATATTAAGATTAATTTTAAAAAATAAATATATCAAAAATATCTTATTTATTTCAAATATGTCACTATTTATTAAAAGATCATAAAAAGAATGAGTAGTAAATACGAGAGAGTATAAGTATACAGTATGAGAGGGACTATATAATAAATAATTAAACGAAAGAGAATTAGTGGTGAGTAGATGATAATTAATATAAAGATATGTATTTAATATAATAAAAAAAAAGAAAAATGTAGTTTAAATTTTGAGACATAAGTAAAAAGTTGCTTATAAAAATGACCAGCCTCAAAAGAAAGAAAATTGCTTATATAAAAGACTGAATGAAGTAAACACTTTAGTCATTTTTTTTAAGTTCCTCATTTCTCTTGTAATTGATTATTGTTGAATAAGCATTGATATATATAAATTTAAAAAATATTGATAAATATAAAAGTTATACCTTATATATTGAACTAATATCAACTTTTATATTAAGTAGTTGGATGAACTATTAGATAGGTAAAAATTTGGGTAGTTTGGGTAAAAAAATTTGCTAGAGAGAATTTTTCAACCATTTTATTATTTATTTATTTATTTTAATTTTGACCGAAACGTAGAGAAGTGAGTCACGAAACTGATAAACAAGATAGGCAAAGGGGATAAGTGGGCTCCATATTAGACTAGAGAGTTTGAAAATAGAGACTGGAGAGCCTGGAGAGATTAAGCCACCATACTGAACCTGTTTCGTGCATTTAGGCCCACTTAGGACTTTATTGACTTTTTTGTTTTCTTAAATTGAGTTTCATGGACCCTCCTGGTTTAACTGGTGTGGGGGTCGGTCTTCCTCACCTTTAGGGAGGGGGTTCGATCCTTACGTTGGTCAAGGCGCTGGGGAATGCATCCTAGGAGTCTAGGAAGCAGTGGTAACGCTGGTAGAGGTGGAGGCATGTGTACTCTCTGGCCAGTATCCCCTGTGGACTGAGCTCCAAGTGCCCTGCTCTTGGACTGTGGGTGAGCCCGACCCTTTTCCTAAAATTTTGATATAAAAAAAAAAATTGAGTTTCATGGAAAAAAAAAAGGTTAGCCCCACCTGTATTTAATTTAAGAAATAAAAATTACCTTCGAATGCCTAATATAACTATAAGAGTTAGTAGTGGTAAAAAATAGTTAGTTGACTAATTTAGAGAAATTAAAATAATTAAATAAATTATTTAATGATAACATTAATTATATGATCTCTAAAATTCTTGTGTGTATATTTAGATTATATAATCTATTATTTTATAAGTTAAAGAAATTAATTTGAAGACAAATACGTTTTTGTTTCATCACACAGGTAAACCATACTTGACTGAAATTATTCAGATGCTTCAACATACGAAGGCAAGGATTAATCTATGCAATCTGAAGCGAATTTTGCTATACCTATCAAGAATATATACAATTTCACACCTTGTCCATGTACTTATACAGTCCCAACTCCGAACATTGGGTTAGAAAGTGCTTGCAATCTTACTTAGGTTAGGAGAGATGTCATTTCTCTTGAAAAATATGATAATTAATCATAAGGATAAATCTATTAGAGCTTGTATCAGAACCTGCATAGGTTCACTAATCTCCTATGATTCTGTGGAATACTTGGTTGAATCCAATAACTACATATTTTCATACTTCGTCTATGCACTTGCACACAATTCTTATCCCAACATTGATAAGTGCAAATGTTGAATACATACTTCCATATCTCTTGTTCGTGCACCGACATAAATTATGAATACTTACTTAAATATTTTTTTTCCACACACTTGTTCCCGAGCCAAAAAGCTGTTAGGTTAGAAAGTACTAGCAATCTTACTGAACTTAAAAGAAAAGATGTCATTTCTCTTGAAACATATGATAATTAATCATAAGAAAATCAAAGCTTGTATCAGAGCCAGCACAGATTCACCAGATTCACCAGTCTCCTGGAACTTTGTGGGTCACCTGGGACTTTGTGGGTCACCTAGCCGAATTCAACTACATCCCTCCCCAAAACATATTATTCAACCAGTTTTGTCCTCGAACATGTTTGATGGAAATGAGATTTGAAACCGGTTTTGATACCACTTTCACACCTAACCTTATAAACAATAAAAACAAGTATTCCAAAGGTGTCCACGTTCTTTCCTGTTGTCCTCATAAGTAGATTGCTGGGACTAAAATTGGTATACAAAATATCACTTTCAAAATTTTGTTTTTCCCCACCTTTGCAATTATGTAAAGAATCATTTGAATTCATCCCACGTCTAAGACTGTTTGGGAGAGCTAATTAAAAAAAAGTAGCTGAAACGTATGCTAAAATCCCTTGAAATTAACTGAAGGTGAAAAAACATAAATTCAACCGGTAAGTAAGTTGGTACTAATATTTCCGGACTTATAGCTAGGGGTGAGCAAATCAAAACAAAAACTGAAAACCAGACCAAACCGAAGGCTATTGGGTTTTTAGTTTTTTTTTTTTTTTTTAGGTTGTAAAATAGGCGTATTTGGTTATCAGTTTTTGTAAAATTGATTCGGTGTTAACCAAATAACCAAAATATGGAGGTTATGTGTTGACCCATCTGGTAAGCAAGATATGGAGGCCCAAACCCAATTTTTATTATCAAAAGTTTTCATAAATTCAGTTTCATGAAGAAGATCAAAAAAAAAATCTCTGACTTTTAATAGATATAAGATACTATTTAGTTTTGGACTTAAGATTTTTTTTTTCAAAATCCTATATTGGTGTATTGTTGTCAAACTTATGAATTGACTCTCCAAATTTCTGAGCTTTATGTTTCTAATTTACGAAACCGAGTTTATTTGTTCGTAAACCCATGCTAGCCATAAACTCAATAAGCTCATAAGTTTATACATTAAATTTGCTGTTTTTATGTTTACCTTATAAAACAGTGTAAATACACCCTTAAACTCATGTTAGTTTGTTTGTTTTAATCATGTTCAATGCCTTTATATATGAACTTTCTAGAATTTTTTTTTGGATATGATAAATTATAAATTTTAATAGATTTAATTTCAATTATTCATATATAAACTATATTTCAATTAAATTATTGTCATTATTATATTTTATATACTTTTAACACATATTTATTAATAAAAATAGTCTCTTACAATTTTACCATTTAAGTACACAATTCAAGTCCACATTCTTATCACAAGTTTGTTCAAACTCGAGAGTTTGACAACATTAGATGGTACTATTATATTTAATTACCATTAATTATTAGCATCCTCATGCATTGCATGGAAAGTAAAAATCTAAATTTTAACTACCTTGTTTTATACAGGAAGAGAGTTTTATTAAAGAAAAGTAAAATGATACACAAATTATCGGCCTTTTTTTTGGGGGGCCAACCAAACTATTGGCCCTTTACAAATATGTTTCGTACAAGGAGTCCATGTAAAAGAACTTATTGAAACAAACAGAAGGAAATTATAATAATAGCAAAAAAAAAGAAGGAAATTATACATAATCACATTACAACTTTATTGCCACAAAAGCATATTATGTGCCTGTAGAAGATTGAACCAGAAGCTAAACAGGACGATCCTCCAGCAATTCCAAGAACTCTATTTCAGTGATCAATAAAAAGATAAGCAAGCAATGAAATATGTTTTTTCAATGTACACAACGTAATGAATGCAAGCAAGCACAGTGATTAGTATATAATATGCATGGGTCATTCAATATTTACCTCAAGTGATTCAGGGACCACCACTTAATACTTCCACATCATTGATCCAACTAGTTTCCTGGAGTGGGAGCATCTGGCTGGTTCTCCGGTGAAGCCTCTTGGATCACCGGGACCTCATTGTAAGTTTCCATCAATCTTGCTAGAACAGGAAACTCCGACTGCATGCATGATGAAGTCTTAGCTGATGAATTTAATCCATGCAGTTCAATATATGATTGAAGATTACGGAAGGAATAGAAGATATCAGATCAACCTTCTTTTTCTTTGGTTCCAGGGTTACTCATAAAGGAAAACTAAGGTATATATAGGTTAATTTCTAAAAAAAGGGATCAAATAAACAGATAAAAAGGAAAGTGTGGAAAAAATTAATTGGCTATTACGAATTACAAGCTGATAACATAGAAAAGGCTTTAATCCGGACCAAAGTCATAAACCTTCATCACCTCCTTTTGCTCTTGATTGAATCGCCTATGACTAATTAAATATTTTATGTTTTATAACATTGGTTACTTTACAAACTTATAAATGGTCAGCAAGTTGCAAAAGGCTTGTAAGTCACCAAAATTAAGTGAAAACCTAACAATGAGATCTGAGGGGACATTAGAAAAGCACTGGTCTCACTCATCCAAAAACCACTCCACCAGAATCTAAAAGTCATGGAATAAAGCATCCTTTATGTTAAATTTTGAGAATGGTGATGGTGATAGGGGAGAAAGATTACACTCTAGAGCACTAAATCAAAGAGGCAGAATTATTACAGAGTAATACCACTCAGATACTTTAATACCATCAACCCACTTTTGGCCAAAATGAGGGTATTAATGCAACAACAATGTACAGAACATTACCATGTCAACATTGAACTTTGCCGCATTATAGAATTGAGGTGCTAAAAACACATCTGCCTGCAAATGATAGTCAATTTGTAGAGTCATGCAACATAAAGTCAAAAATTAAACTTAACAGATATAAAGCTACTCCACATGGCTCTAGCTAATCCTATTGTCATTCCCAGTCAGTGATTTGGGAATGAAATAGACCAGACCAGATGACAGAATTACACAGAACATATTATATTGGTATATCCTGTTGCAAGAGGGATGAAAGGTGCTGCCTTTACCTGAGGTTTGGATCTACTCGAACTAGGCAAGGGAGTTATGACTTTCTCATTATATATAATGGACAGAAACTTCCAAGAAAAAAAGCCTCCGTTCAGAACTATATCAAGCACATAAGTTAGGCCGTCCAAGTTAATATATTTAGATGAAGAAATTTGACAACCAAC
Source organism: Acacia confusa (assembly GCA_037074495.1). NCBI lineage: Eukaryota > Viridiplantae > Streptophyta > Magnoliopsida > Fabales > Fabaceae > Acacia > Acacia confusa. Next base: position 3,116,832 of record CM073504.1, on the reverse strand, counting down.
CTAACTGTATCTATGCTCAATTAAACTGTAATAGTAATATAGAATTTTAGTTTTAGAGTAAGTGCAAAATGCATAGACTAACATACTAATATCTAGACATGAAAATAACTGGAACAGAGATGCGAACCAGGAAAAGTTCATCTCCAGTAGCATATCTTCCTGTGTGGTCTTTCAATAGTTTTTCGATAGCTGAAACACATTTAAAGGAAACTAAGTAAACCTGAAACCATCTTAACCCAGGAATTATGTTCCTGGACAAACCAAATAACTATATTGCTATTAGAAGGGGCAAAATACAAAATGCCCAATGTCAAAATAAATTCCTTGAAACGTGACATTTATAACAATAAGCATGAATAGTTAGTAGGCAAATAAGACTTAAATGCTTGATATAACAGAAATTATATTCTTATCTAAGAAAAAACTCACCAGTGAAGCCTTTTCTTATAACACCTTGGACCCAAGGAAGCTTTTCATCAGGGCCGACTTTTTCCTCAATATAGTTCTGTTAATAAGAGAATGCAGGATAACTGTAAACATATAACATCGATTCTAGCATCCAGAAAAAGGTTGCAAATTGAATGATAAACTCATAAGGGGAAAAAAATTGCTTAACCATACCACCATGCCGATGTTTTGCAAGGGCTGTATACTGGAAGCAACAATATGTGCAACCTATGGATCACAGCATCAGAAGAAAAGCATGTATCAGGGCCTAAATTATAACTTTAAAATCAAACTCCCTTCCCCCCAGGTTTCTCTTCATTCTTTTTTGATGGAGGGAAGAATGAAAAGAAGACAGAAACACTACTGAATCACAGAAAAGGAGAAAGTAACACATTTGCAAACAACCGCCGTGTACTCAGAAACCTGGATAATAGACCCCTGTATTATAGCTAGCTTGAGAGCTGACCCCTCATCATTCTTCTAAAAACTACCATTGACGAATTTTCAAATCCGAATCCACCATATTAACTAATAAGCCATGATTTGATTTTGTTTTCAAACCCTAATAATTGCATTTCTGATTTGGAACCTAGATACCTTCCTCCCCTAATTTATGGTCACAATTTCGTTCAAAATTTCACTGTTTAACCTTGAATATTTTGTTTGGAATCCCACAGCTAAACGCCCTTCTTATCCCAAATTACATTAGATAATCTCCAAAACGGAAAATGGAACATTAGGCTCCCAATTTTGCTGTGGTATATAGGAATCTATCATCTGGATTTCATAGTACATGATAAATGTTTAAAGATGAGTCGAAGTACAGGGATTACTTGTGAATTTTCCCCTAAATTGAGGAATTTATACCTGGAAATTGATTGTTCTTTTCTGTGAATCAGAAGGCAGCAATGGACGCTGAGTAAACTTATCCTCCAGATACTTCAAGTGTGTCAAATCCATAAAAAAAGAAAGATGATTTAGGAGCAATGAAAGAGGTTATAGAAAGAATTTGCATTTCGAGACTCCAAAGGAAAGCAGATAATCACCATAATGATGGCAAAAGAGTCAGAAATCACAAGGTCCCCATCCACGAGGACAGGAACTAAACCGACAGGATTGAGCTTCAGGAAATCTGAAATGCCAAAGCAAAACAGCAACAAATCAAACTACCATAAACCCACCCACCCATTATCAAGGACCAAAATGGAGCAATGAACCAGGAGAAAACAAACCGGGGTCAGACTGTTCGTCCTTCAGCAAATTGACTGTTTTGTACTCATACTTAATCCCTGAAATCAAAACACACTAAAACTAATAGAGTTTTCGCGCAAGAGGGACTTATCACCACAAGACATTTACCTGACGAATTCAACCGAGGTGTTGGGAAGGAAGAGTCATGTGTTTATCCAGATTAAGTACCTTTGAGGTTGAGAGCAATTCGAGCTCGAAAGGCGCATGAGCTCCACCAATACGAATACAGCTGACGCTTATTATCGCTACTTTCAGTTGCCTAATGACACAACAGAAATCAAAGGAAGTCAGCGCATGTCTCAGGCAGGATTTCACAATGAGGTATGGTTTGTATGAAGAAGCAGATGATACCATAGTGATCAGTGAAGAAGTTCAGAGCCAAAAAAAAATCCGATCAGGAAGTCAAACCATGTATTTGCGTTGAGGACAGCTTGCGAGTCATCTTCTTTCTCTATATTGATAATTTTTTTTTTTAAAAAAAACTAAAAAATAATTAAATCCGCCAAAATTGATATATCTCCATATTGGTTTTTTGGGAAAAAAATTTGCTTAGGAATTTCCGCATAACAAAATTTATTGGCTAAAATAACTAAAGATCATGGAATCCCTTCAGCAGACTTGTTTAGCAATTGGACTAAGGAAATTAGTGAGGTTAGGCAATATGTGATATATATTTTTATCTTCTTTATAAGTAATTTGTATTTTTATTGCGTAAAAAGAACTAATGATTAAGATTAGTTAAAAATAATAAATATATTAAAAAAAATTTAATATACCTCTATTTATAAAAGGGTTAAGTACCAATTTTGCCCCGGAAATACGCGCTCAGAAGTAATTTTGCCCTGAAAGTTTTCAGCGTAGCAATGTTGTCCCAGAAGTACGCGCCCAGGAGCAATATTGCCTCTCCGTTAAAAACCCTAACGTTGATCGTTAGTTGACCGTCAGGGTTTTTAACAGAGGGGAAAAATTGCTCTTGAACGCGTACTTCAAGGGCAACATTGTTACATCAAAACGTAACAATGTTGCCCCTGAAGTATCAAAACATAGCAATGTTGCCCCTCCATTAAAAACCCTAACGGTCAACCGTTAGGGTTTTTAACGGAGGGGCAACATTGTTACATTTTGATACTTCCGGGGTAACATTGCTACGTCGAAAACTTTCAAGGCAAAATTGTTCCTGAGCGTGTACTTCCGTGGCAAAATTGATACTTTACCCTTTATAAAATGAGCATAAAGAGAGAATGAGTAATTAATAAGAGAGAGTGTGTGTGTGTGAGAAAGAGAGAGAGAGAGAAATAGGGTTAGGTAAATATGTGATATATTTTTTTATCTTCTTTATAAGTAATTTTATTTTTATTACGTAAAAAGAACTGATGATTAAGATTAGTTAAAAATAATAAATATATTAAAAATGTCATTTTTTTAATATACCTCTATTTATAAAATGAGCATAGGGAGAGAATGAGTAATAAATATGAGAGAGAGAGAGAGAGAGAGAGACTGTGTGTGTGAGAGAGAGAGAGAGAAAAATAGGGTTAGAATATCTATACTCCCTTTCAGCACCCTTGTTTACCTCATCGCTCTTAGTTAATATGATATCTATTCTTTTCGGTTTTTTATAAGCAACTTTAATTTTTATTGCGTAAAAAGCAGGTTAGGCTTTTATAAAAATAATAAGTGCGTCAAAAATATTATATTTCTTTTAAATATATTTTTATTTATGAAAAGAACATAGAAGAGAGAATAAGTTGTAAATACGAGAGAGTATAAATATATAATATGAGAAGAAATGTGTAATAAATGATTAAATGAAAGAGAATTAGTGATAAATGGATGAAAATTAATATAAAGATGTGTATTTAATAGAGATAGAAAAGCAAAAAGGAAGTTTAAATTTTGAGACACGAGGAGAAAATTACTTATAAAAATGATCAGCCTTAAAAAAAAAGTTACTTATAAAAAAGACCGAATAAAGTAAACACTTTAGTCATTCGTCATTCTTTCTTGTCATTGATTATTGTTGGGTAAGCATCAATATAAGCTAATTAGAATAATATTGATAAATATGAAAATTATATTTTATATTAAAAATTTAAACCAATTTTCTAAATAGGTTATATATAAAGGACTTCAATGTAGCATTAGACAGGGGAAAATTTGGGTAGTTTGGGTAATAATAAATCTTGCTAGAGTGAATTTTTCAGCCACTGCTAGGAGTAAGTCACGAAACCGATAAACAGAATAGGCAAAGGGAAGAAGTGGGCTCCGTGTTGGACAGCGAGTTTGAGGATAGTCCGAGCCTGGAGAGATTAGGCCGCCATACTCACCTTGTTTCATGCATTTGGGCCCACTTAGGACTTTATTGACTTTTTTGTTTTCTTAAATTGAGTTTCATGAGCCAATGAGAGTTGACATATATGATAAGGGATTTAGGACTAAGCCCTTGAGTCGTGGGTTCGATCCCCTCTGCCGTCGCTGTGACTCCTTTAATAGGCGATCTCGTAAGTCCCCAGTAAGTGCTCATAGAGCTCGGGGCCGTGCCCTGGCCTTGGTAGGGGACTGGTGTCGAACCCTTCCAAAACTTTTTTATATATAAAAAAAAAGAGTTTCATGACCCCTTGTCCTTGGGCTCAACTGGTAAAGGGGTCAGACTTTCTTAGCAAAAGGGAGAAGGTTCGATTTTGGAATTGGTCAAAGCGCTCGGGGAGGCATCCTAAGTGATGTGAATTTGTGGAAACACAGGCTGAGGTAGAGACATGTGTACTCTTAGTCTTGTATACTCTGGGGAACAAAGTCATGACGCATTGCCCTTGATCTATGGGTAAACCCAACCCCTCTCCTAAAATTTATCAAACAAAAAAAAAAAATTGAGTTTCATGAAAAAAAGGAAAAAGAAAAAGTTAGCCCCAACTATGTTTAATTTAAGAAAAAAAATATTTCCTTCGAATGCTTAATATAAGAGTTAGTATTGGTAAAAAATAGTTAGTTGACTAATTTAGAGAAATTAAAATGATTAAATAAATTATTTAATTATAAAATTAATTATATGATCTCTCTAAAATCTTTGTGTGTATAATTAGATTATATAATCTATTATTTTATAAATCAGAGATATTAGTTTAAAGAAAAATGATAGATATAAGAGATAAAATGAAATATATATATATATATATATATATATATATATATATATATATATATCATTTTTTGAATCAAAATTCACTTCTAAACCACGAGCTCTTATACTTAGGAGAGGAGATAATATTACTTTTGATTTTTAATATAAGACGTTTAACTAAAGGGAAAATATTTATGTAAAGTTTCTTATTTAACTTGATGTAAGTTTGGTCCATTCTAAAACACCCGTCTTAAATCATTTAAGGCTCCGTCATTGTTATTCTAATTATTGAGTTAAAGAGAATGATCAATGAGTTACTCAGCTGAGAGTTCTTATTGTTTTGCAACTAAGATTTCTCTCATTCAATTAGAAGAGTGAAAACTGAATTAGTCGATTTTTATTTTAGTCATAACTACTAAAAAGATTTTGGTGGCCTGGAAGGCTGGAAGGAAGCAAGAAAATTGTCCAATGGTTCCTTTTTCCAAAAGTATAATTTTATTGTTTTGAAAGATTAGAGGAATCATTTTTGTAATTCTAAAATTTTGTTTTTGTTTTTGGTCTAACCAACATTTCATGTTAAGTATGGGCTCTTATATATGATGTTCTTCAAATGCAGCAACAAACGAAAGCAAGGAACAATCTATGCAAATCTGATGCGAATTTTGCTATCACCTATCATGAATACATACATTCATGTCTTGTCCATGCACTTACTCAGTCCCAACATTGATGTGTTCAAGGATGTTGAAACATATGATAATTAGTCATGGGGATAAGCTGCAAGAGCTTAAACTAAGTTTGGTATCAATGCTCACACAAGTTCACCAGTCGTCTATGACTTTATAAAACACTTAGTAGAACCCAATAACTACATTCTTCCATAGCTTGTTTACGCACTTAAACACAATTTTTGTCCCAACATTGATAAGTGCAAGGATGTTAGAATACATACTTCCATATCTTGTTCGTGCACTTGCACAAATCATAAATACATATTTCCGTACTTTTTCCATGCACTTGCACCCTAGCCAACAAGTCGTTGGGTTAGAAAGTGCTTGCAATCTTATTTAGGTTAGGAGAGATGTCATTTCTCTTGAAAAGTATGATAATTAATAATACGAACAAGTGTATAAGAGTCCGCACAGGTTCAGTAATCTTCTATGACTCTGTGGAACACTTGGTTGAACCTAATAACTACATGCTTTCATGCCTTATCTATGTACTTGCACACAATTCTTATCCCAACATTGATAAGTGCAAATGTTGAATACATACTTCAATATCTTGTTTGTGCAGTGCACTGACACAAAATCATGAATACTTACTTCCATACCAATGACTTTGTGGGTCACCCTGGTCAAATTCAATCCACATCCCTCCCCCAAGACCTATTATTCAACCAGTTCCATCCTCGAACATGTTTGATAGAAATGAGATTTGAAACCAGTTTTGATACCACTTTTACACCAAACCTTATAAACAATAAAAACAAGTATTCCAAAGGTTTACACTTTCTTTCTTGTTATCCTCACAAGTAGATTGCTAGGACTAAAATTGTTAAGTGCTCGTTTGAGATAGTGATAGTAGAAGTGGCTTTTTGTTTCTGATGAACTTCTATTGATGGGTTTTTTTTTCTGCTGAACTTTTTTTTTTTATGTGATTTGCGTTTGGGATAGCGGTGGCAAAAGTGCTTTTTTTTTCTTGATGGACACTTGTTTGACATAGCTTTTGAAAAGATAGTTAAAATGAAAAATAACTGAAAATGGTATAAACCATATACACATATGTTGTATAAAATGTGATAATTTAGAAAAAAAAATTAGAATAAATATAAATTTGTTAAATAAAATAGTAAAATTATCATTAAAAAAAATTACAACACAATGAAGTGGATCATTAGTGTTTTCATCACCCAAATTTCATTCTTCAGCTTAACCAAATTCTACAACATTTTGGGAATATCTTCAGATAGAATTATGTATTGTCATTGTTGCGCAAACTATCCAGACTTGTATTTGAAAGCTACATGAGTGCATATTTTACAAGATGTGGAACCTATTCTTCCAGACTCCAAATATCCTTTCTCCAAATATCCTTTCTATCGTGTACCTCAAAGTAGAATGCTAAAAATTTACCGTAGATCATTAGAGACAATTTACAACTTACATATGTTTAACAAAATTAAAGCTTAAAGCTTTACACCAAATTTAGGTAAGGCAATACATTTTAGATTGGGACAATTTTCAGTACTACCGAGAGATAAACATGTAACTGAGTTACCTGATAAGATGCCATGCATAATCATTTAGAGTTGGGTTTAACATAAATTAATGCTTTCAGAAAAACTTATCAAAAAATTTATTATGTGTGTTTTGGGAGAGGAGGACAACGGTTTTTTTTTGGGAGAGGAGTTTGAAGCCACGAGAAACTCCATCAATGAGCTTCAGCCAAAAAATCTCATGAACCCTAAAAAACTCATCAAATACTGATGCTATGACAAACACCCATTTATCAACTCCAAACTTTCGTTGGGCTTTTTTCAGCATTTGATGGATTTTTTTTCTTCCATCAGATGCTATCCCAATACAAAATATCACTTTCAATTTTGTTTTTTTGCCACCTATGTAATTATGTAAAGGATCATTTGAATTCATCTCACGTCTAAGACTGTCTAGGAGAGCTAATTTTTTTTCTTTTTTTCAAAAAAAAATCCTGAAATGTATACCAAATCTCTTGAAATTAAGCGAAGGTGAAAAAACATAAATTCAACCAGTAAGTTGGTAGTATATTTCTGGACTTACAGCTTATTAGATAATAATTTGCAACTAAGATTCTTCTCATTTAACTAGAAGAACGAATATTGAATTGGTCAATTTTTTTTAACTGTTCAAAAAAAAATTGGTCAATTTTTTTATTATGAACCAGAGAGAAAAAAAGCTACTTGCTTTATATACGCGCTCTCAATGCATGTATATGTAGGGTGCTATGTCCATCCCCTTATATGCTTGTTATGTGTCCATCTTTTTTTTTTATATATTATATTTATTTATATTTAAATTATATGTTGCTTTCTGAAATGTTTTTTTCATCCAGTATCATAAATTAATTAGTTTCCAATTTTTATTTAATAATATTTATTTGTAACACTAGTATCATGAAAACTAATTAATTTAAGATACTGGGTGAAATTTTTTTTTTAAAAAAGCGTATAATTTAAATATAAATAAATAGAATATATAAAAAAATAAAAAATAAAAATATGGGTTTGCATTGGGTTCAGCTTGTGTCCACTGCCTTTAATATCCTCTTCCATCCTCTGCCTGAAAAAGACGCCGTTTTGTGTTAAAATGCAACCTCCACCAGCAACGCCATACGAAACCGAATTTTGAGTATTCTCTTCCATCCTTTGCCTTGATTTCCTCCTCTGCCTTGGATTTCATGGGTGAGCTAAAAAATTGCAGCGCCAACGCTTCTTCCCAAATTCATACCAATCGATTCTCATCCCTTACAATTTATCAGTTCTCAAATCTTCAGGTATTTCCTGCACCCCCCCCCCCCCCTCTCCATTCTCATATTTTGCTTCTTTGATTATTGAAATCTTCAGGAACGAACTATAGCCAAAGGCGCTTTGATAGATGAATTTTACTTTCCCTCTCCTTTCTTGGTATTAATTACTGTCTAATAATGCTTTTCGTAAATTCAATGAGATGGGGGGAAATGGGCAGCTTGGTTTAGATATGGCTAAATTAATATCATTCAGAATTTAGCCATATCTAAACTTACCTACATTGAAATGAATTTTAATCATTTTGCAGTTAGCTGCGGACACACAACGTTTCTCTCGGCCAGAGATACACATAAAGGGCCCTACAATTTCTCATTTGTGGTGTGTTATAATTCTGCTTGAGTGGTCTGTCACTTGGAATTGGCCACCTTATTTTTTTTTTTAATAAGTTTTCATCATATCTTCAAGCACCTTTTAAGTTTGTCACTGCGGCCAATCCATTGTTTTTTTCATAAAAAATCACTCCCATCCTTTGTAATCTTTTTGTTCATTACTCTAGGTCTATGTTGAAGTTACTCGATGTTTTGGTGCAACTTGACCATCTGAAAAATGCTAAAGCTAGCATACCGAATGATTTTTTGTGGTATAAAAGGTAAGATTGTTCTGTCTCTCTTTACTGTATAGATTTGTGTATATAATGTTTTGTTTTCTCTCTTTCTCGAATTAAAGTTCTAGGTCTTCCATTGTTTTTAAATAGTTTTGGCTTGGTCAAGTTATTATTTTGTCAAAGGCAAATTATATCTCATGCATTCCTCTTGACATCTGTCTTTATATATGGTGATTCTTATGATTTGGAATTTGATTCAGGACTTTCTCTCGTGTGTGGGGAATTAGAATATATACTTATTACTTTATGGGTATTGAGAATAAATTATGGTTTGTTAGTTTAAACCTTATGGCTGCTAGATAGAGATGCATTCATATGATAAAACATAAGAATTTCATGGTTCTATTGATTAAAAAATGAATATGATTTATAGATTTTGCCTAGATGTGCCGGGGGTGCAGGAGTGAACTGAATACCCCCTGGTAGGTTCAATTGCCCTTTGTCCTGTGAAAAGTTCAAGCAAAAAAGTGCTATGCGCCCATACTCTCTGCTGAAGTTAGAGTGCCATTTGTTCAGTTTCTTTAAATTTTTTTCATAAATTTTTGGGAAACAATGTGGCTCTGATATTTTAAACTTTAAGGTGAAAAAGAAAATCTGGTTATCAATAATCCCTGATTAGTTTAACTTGCAATAATTCTGGATTCGAGAAATGGTACCAAAAATAAATCTAGTTGTCCTGTCTTATGTGTGCTTCATGAGTATATTGATATTCATCATCAAAATGAAATGTTGGGCAAAGATGGGTTTGAAGAGACCAAAAGAAGTTATTATGATATTCAAGATTGTTCCATGTCTTTCTCAATGCCGTTTATAATCTGTAAGCTAATAGAAGGAAAACCTGCAAGAAGTAAACCTGATTGCCACCCTTGGTTATCTCTGAACTCTATATGCCTATACATATATATACTCAAACAAGCAGCAGTGTTCGGGAAAAATAGGGTGATGAAAGGGATATCTTTGAAGTCTAGGTCTAGACTTTTTGTTGAGAGCTGATAAGATGATATTTAACCTTGAGAGAAGCTTTGGATTTCCGAAGTGGTTAATGAAGGAGGAATATTTGTCTTGACTTTGGTTACACAGCTTTAATAGTATTTGATTATTGTTTGAAGTATTATGGAGGCTCTTCCATGTTCTTCTATAATACATTTTCAAAACTGACAAATTACTCATTGCAATTTCCCATTTTTTAAATTTTGGTCCTTTTTCTCAATATGTCAGAACTTTCACACAAGTTAGTGGTCAGTGGCAAGACACTGATTCGATGAGGGAGGAGTTAGATGATTTACATGTGCATAATTTTGGCACTTCTATGTTTATGAAAGACAACAAGCTTTATGGTTTCCTGCATATGCATGTCTTTTGATTGAAAATTCCAAACCAAAAATAGGCTTCTTTGACTCGCCCATTTTTCTCACTTTATATGCAGATTTTCTTGAGTACAAGGTGGAACATTTTCTAATCAACTTCTAGTACTGCTTGATTAACTTAGCCAGAGACTTGTTCTGATTATATGGACATTTTCTTTTGGCCAAAGGATATCTGAGGAACTATTTGGTGTTGGGCAACTGTTAACCCAATTGTTTGTTAGTTGTTTTTGATTACATGGCTTTGAGAATGAACTAGATTTGGTGATTCAAATTTATAAATTCATTGCAAAGTAAGTTCTTTCTTTTCTATCCATATGCACCACCAACTTTTAGTATCCAATGTGTACTAAGCATAATTGTATGTCATGTTTCGTAACAGATTACATGAAGGGTGACCAAGCTCAACCAAAAAAATAGAGTCTACACAAATGATAAAGTGAAAAGACATGAATATGATAGTGCTACAAAACGAAGAGCTTCTGTAATCAAAATAGACATCGGCATAAGAGAACAATATGATGAGCTTGCTTGACCAAAAAACGCAGCAGCCCAAAAGAAGCAATAAGTTGTACAAAAGAAGCTGAACTGGAGACTTCATGTAGTAGTAGGAGTGAGATCATTGTCAATCATTGAACCTGTATTTGTATTATTATATAATGTTGTATTTGTCAACTCTGTCTTGAGATGAGACATTGTTATGTAAAAAATTTAAGTTTCAATAAAAGTGACTTAATTGTTTTCTCTCATTATCATGATACTTTATGGTTACCTACATTATATGTTTGGCTAAAATCTAGTGCTTCAAGCGATGTGATGTCACATTCAAGTGGTGCCTACAATGAAGACATAAAAAGAATAACTCAAGATATAAAAGTCATAAATGAACAAATTTATTGATATGTAGTCAAACATTATATGACATACCATTAACAAATTTGTAAAAGTCATTTCACTTGGTTGTGAGTTGTCTAACATCATACTATTCTGATCTGTTTGAGTTAATGAGCCTGATCTTTGAAGTTGATTAAGCTGCACATTTCAAAATTTATAAAGAAACTATAACAAACTAATATGCATCTTTAAACATTAAATTGATATCATAAATATACCTGTGAAGTTCTTAAAGGTTGTGAAACTTGAGGAGGTTTTTTAGAGGATTTTGTTCTTCGTTTTCTTGAACCAATTTCAACACAACTCTTTATTCGTTTACTTTTCTTTCTACCATATCTCTTTTTGAAACCAACAACTCTTCCACAACTAGTACCACCATGATGATTCCCCACACCATCCTCATCACCATTACTTTCATCTGATAGGTATTTTATATGAAGCTCAGTTACTTTCTTACTAAGTTCCAACACGGACTCATGGATAAGAAAGAATGCCTCTGAACTTTCTGATGCGTCACTTGCTAGTTTGACAAGCAAGGGGCATAATTGTTTGTATCGATTTGATCTTTGTAATTTAGGGTCAACTTCAATTTCTTTTCCTTTAATATCATAAACTACACCACATCGTGCTTCTCTTGTCCACCTCTTCATAATATATTTTTGGGGTAGTAGTTTGACATCACGTTCATTTAAGACTATCAATGCATGACAACATAATATGCCTACTCGCTCAAATTTTTTGCAGCTACAAGTAATCGTCTCCATTGAAGGATCAAATGTCAGACTATACTCCCTTTTCTTATCATACATGGTGATAAGATAATCGAACACAGTTGCACTTTCCTCTTCACTTTCATTTTTCTTTCTCTCTTTTCTCTCTTTTATACATGTAGCATCACGTAAATCATATTCATATTGGAACAAATCAAAGATAGGTCGAGTATAGATATCAGAAAGTTGACGAAGCATACATGAACTCTGCAATAACAACCTTGGCAACTTGTCACGTGCCTCAAAATCTCTTTTCAATTTGTTATAGCGCTTATCCTCTAGAACTTGTTTAAATTGTTGGAAGAATCGATTGATATCCAATTTAACATTGGTGCAACTTTTGACGAAGGCAGTGACACTTTCACTAATTTGTGTGCTTCTCATACCAAGAGTCCTTGAATCCTTCAAATAACATGCTACCCATTTCTCTTTTATGTGGTACATGATCAACCATGAGTTTTCTATTGTATCTTGTTGTGATAATAATGCTTGCCAAGCCGCTTTAAACTTTGTTTCATCCCAACAATGATACATGCAATGGTTGAAATCTTTAACCATTGAACTCGGAAGGTGCTTCATTGCATTCCTTGAAATATGCCATGTGCACAAGGCATGTTTTACATGTGGCATAACTTTTTGTAATGCTCGTGTCATAGCAGCATCTTGGTCAGTAAAGATTGTTTCTGGCCTTGCATTCTTGTATGCTTGCAAAAAAGTGTTAAAAAGTCATTTGAATGTCTCAATGGTCTCATCATATAACAATGCCACTCCAAAAATCACCCCTCCTTTATAATGATTGAAGCCTGAGAAAATTGCAAGAGGTCTATGGTTATTATTTGTGCAATAAGTTGTATCAAGTGAAATGACTTCTCCAAAGCAAGCACAGTCAACCAACATACGTGCATCAGCCCAAAACACATTTGTCACTTGCTCATCTGAGTCCATCTGGTGAGAATGAAAAAAGGATGGATTTTCTGCCAATTGTTGTTCAAAATAACGAAATATACATCCGGCTTCACCGTATTTCATAGCTCGTTGCCTTCTTGAATTAAGATAATTTTTCACATCAACTCTTGTATATCCCAAATTGTCTCGACCTCCTGTATATTGGCTTTGCAAATTGAATGCTGATTTTTAATTGATCCTAGCTTTTTCAGCATTTTCTAATTCAAAACGTTGAGCTTGTGTTAGCCCTCTATGCGATGCAAGCAAATGAACTGCTTCTAGAGGTTGAAGAGGATGATTATGATCTTGAAAAACTTCACTTACTCTGTATTTTCCATCTACTAGCTTAACTTTCATTCTAACTACACAATTTGTTCTTGTCTCATCTCTAGACTTTCTAATTTGCATTTCTCGTGTATTTGGTTTTCTCACCCCTTCCTTATTACAAACATATAGATAAGATGTATATATTGACGAATCCTTTTTACTCTTGTTAAAGTTCTGCTTTCTAACACCAAAACCAATTCTTCTACCATATGCCCTCCAAAATTCTCATGATTCTATTATATTGGCAAATTCAAGATCAAGTGTTGGAGTTAAATTTATAGTCATGGCTCCAGCAAAATTAAAATATATATGTCCAATGCAAATCAATGATAAAAGAATAAATTAATTATAAACTATACATATATTCAAGGTCCCTTAAGGATGCTTTTAAACAAAGATATATTGGGAGATCAAGTAATATTATTCCTTGCATGTCATTTTTCGTTCTATCATCCTCTTTGATGATTGAGCACTTTCTTCGTCTCTCTGAGCATATAAAAACACTTAACTTTGCAAATTAAATGTCATAAATTCAAACATTATTAATTAACAAGCAAGGCCAACGCATTATATCAAGTGTTTAATAGAACACCAAAAAAAAAAACATATGAGCTTACTGTGGTAAAATTGTCATCCTTATCAATGTTGATTCTTTTTTTTATTATTAAGTGTTATTTCTTTCTCCTTCATCATCTTTTTGTCCTCCGTAGGCATTCAGCTTTTTTTCAAAATGATTTTGTTTTTAAACAATATTTATCACCATTGACCAAAAAATTAGACAGTCTATCCATGCGATGCATAATTCCCACATTTTCAAATTTATTCGAGCCACACAACAATCAGAGCAATGCTTATCAGATTAGATTGTGATTATATTGCTTCTGTTTATGGGCTAAATGAAGAAACACTATGCTTCTTCAGCATTTTCAAAACTGATACAGGAAAAAAAAAATTACAGAACTGATTCATGATTGTCCCTAATTAAAATTCTTACCAATATTCAATGCCCATAATTATCTCATTAGAATTCTTGTCCAAAACCTTTTCACAGTAACTCCTTCAACTTTCCCGCGCTTTGTTACAGCAGAACGCGCCAAAAATAATGAAATGACCCACAGCAAAATTGGCACTTTGCTGGCTTTTTCAATTCACGAAGGGGATGGGAAAATAATAATTAAAACGGTGTCGCCCGAAATGATGGGATTTTCAGTTGGTCTCTCATTTTGACAGATACGGCGTCGTTACGGGGCAGTGGATGGAAGAGGATCTCAAAGGCAGTGGACACAAGCCGAACCCTTCGTATATGTAAAGCGATTTGGATGGAAGTACGCATGAAAATCCGCGGATGATTCCTTTGTCTGAAGGTACTGGTGGCGATGAGTCGTAAAGAACATAAATTCAAATGCGAATGGTTTAGCCTGTCTCTAGGAAGCTACAAACAAGCTGGGGAACCACCCTTGTAGCTTCTTTACGGTGTGATGCTTCTCGACATACCATTTCGATGCAATCCTTTACTTCGTCACCATGTTACTTTCTCGCCAAAGCCGCATAATTTCTCAGTTTCGTGTAACTTCTCGTATTTGTGGATGTTTCGGAGCTTCAACTTCCACTCACCCAGTAAAAGATTTGGCCAGAAAACCCGATTGGTCTCTCATTTCAAATAATGGAAGTTTTAATCTCCGAAAATTGAGACCGAGGAGTTCGGAAGTAGTTCGTAAGTGTAATGTAGAGATTATAAGCCTGGGTCGGCTAGGCAAAGTTAATAAAGCAAGGAAGCTGTTCGACGAAATGGCTCACCGAGATGATGTTTCTTATAACTCCATGATCACGGTTTACTTGAAGAACAATGATTTATCCAGCGCTGAATTGTTGTTTAAGGCAATGCCAGAAAGAAACATTGTTTCTCAATCCGCAATGATTCATGGATACGTGAAAGCTGGTCGTTTAGATGATGCCCGTGACGTGTTTGATAATATGACTGAGAAAAATGAGTTTTCTTGGACTAGTTTGATTTCTGGATATTTTAAATGTGGAAAAGTTGAGGAAGGCCAGCGTCTTTTTGATCAAATTCCAGTGAAAAACGTGGTCTCATGGACTACTACTGTTTTGGGGTATGCTCGAAATGGATTTTTGAAAGAAGCTCGTAAGTTCTTTGACCTCATGCCTCAAAAGAATTTGATAGCTTGGACGGCTATGATCAAGTCATATCTTGAACATGATCATTTCATTGAAGCTTATAGACTCTTTCACGAAATGCCTGAGAGAAATACGCATTCTTGGAACATCATGATTTCAGGTTGTCTAAGTTCTAATAGAATCAATGAAGCTATTCAACTGTTTGATGCAATGCCTCAAAGGAGTGCTATTTCGTGGACAATGATGGTTTCAGGTTTGGCGCGAACTAAGATGATTGACAGTGCAAGGAAGTATTTTGATCATATGCCTAATAAAGATATTGCTGCATGGAATGCTATGATTACGGTGTATCTTATTAACGGGCTCAAGGATGAAGCTCATGAGCTCTTCAATTTGATGCCTGAGAAGAATGTTGTGACTTGGAACACTTTGATTGACGGTTATACAATAAATTGTAATGAAGGAAATGCCTTACAATACTTTGCTTTGATGCTAAGATCTGGTTTTAGACCTGATAAAACCACTATGAATAGTGTAATCGCCTCCTGTAATAGCATGCTGGAACTCAGGCAAGCTCATGCACTAGCCATACATCTTGGTTTGGAACAGGACACCTCTCTCACCAATGCTCTTATTAATATGTATTCCAAAAGTGGGGATCTTTGTGCTGCTTGGCTTGCTTTTGAGCAATTAAAGTCAAAAGATGCAGTTTCGTGGACATCAATGATAACCGGCTTCTCAAATCACAGACACGGTTACCATGCGTTACAGGCTTTTGCATGCATGCTAAGATCAGGATCAACCCCAGATGAAATAACCTTTGTGGGTCTCTTATCTGCCTGTAGTCATACTGGCCTAGTGAACAAAGGTAGAAAATTGTTCAATTCAATGAGGGACACGTATAATTTAAATGCAAAGCCAGAGCATTACGCATGTCTTGTGGATATTCTAGGTAGAGCAGGACTAATGGATGAGGCAATGGGTGTAGTAAGTAAAATGTCTTCTTCTGAGATGGATGGAGTTGTACTTGGGGCTTTGCTTGGAGCTTGCAAGCTTCATGGGGATGCTAAAATGGCAAATTCTATAGGTGAGAAGCTATTGGAGCTAGAGCCATCTAGCTCGGGGGCTTATGCACTGTTGGCGAACGCATATGCTGCAGAAGGTAAATGGGATGAGTTTGCTCAAGTGAAGAGAAAAATGAGGGAGAGAAGTGTGAAGAGAATTCCTGGATATAGTCAAATAGAAATATGAGGCAAGAATCATGTGTTTGTTGTTGGGGATAAATCTCATCCTCAGGTTGAGGAAATTTACGGATTGTTGTTGCAGAATCTTCAGCCTCTGATGAGGGAAATGGCTTATACACTAGAGAATCCATTGCTACTGGAATAGATTCCAAGTATTGAAAAACTAACTATAGCTTACACTTTTCTTTACACAAAATCAGGTACTTGGTAGCTGGAATCCTGATGAATTAGAAGCTGAAGAATTATTTCATTGGTTACTGTGACTCTAAGTGCCTTGTTCTTTCACAGTTGACTGATTACGTGCCTGTTTGAGTTAACGGCAAAATTTGATTTTCCAAAATGATTTAAATCATGAGAGAAGTTTTATTTCGGTTTGTGTGAACATGCTTTCCAAACGCCAACTTAGACAAACATTACCTAATGCTCAGTGTTAAGAACAGTATTTAGAAAACTCAAAAGATGTAGAGGTTATAACTGTTAATCATTGAGTATATTTTGGGTTTTGAATGGTAAAGTGAAAGAGTTAAAAGGATTATAAAAATGTTGCATACAGTTCAGCTCGGAAGGCCTTATTACCAAATTCAAATCAGCCAATGATTTCCTCTTCTTTCCTATTATGATCATATGACTTTAGAAAGGTGCAGGTATCGCTCTTTCATTCTTTATCTTTATTTCGTGTGGTCCATATTTGAAGCTTTCATAACTGGCTTTGGAATCGAAGCACCGCGTGATTAACACTTAAAAAAAATGAAGGTGCCGGAATTATTAGTAAATGACAAAACTGTATTAACAAGCACTAGAAACAGGGAACGTTGTATGTAATCAAGAAAAGATAGTTCATGATTGAGATGGGAAATTTGGAATAAGATTAGACAGATAAGATCCTAGTACATGGTCTGAGCTAATCCCCCTTTTGGGACTTAGATTTGACTTAGTCAAATTTTAACATGAGGAAGCAATTAGTCATAGTCTTACTTTGTAGGCTAGCAAGCAACTGGCTTTCTCCTTTACCTTCTTTTCATGTACAAGAGAGGTTCATTGATCATAGCTTTTACATATCTGAGTCACCAAAAAGGAGACATTCTGAAGCTTTCAATACGGCAACAGTTTCCTTTAGTGCAATTGTCGTTTTCAAGCCCTTCTGGTGTTGTTTGCTTTGAAAGATACTATCTACTCCCTTTTATCTTTAATACAATACATATTTATCTAACTTAATTACATTCATAACATCAGTTAAGTTAGTTAATATAATATATATTTTTTAAAAGGTTAAGGTGCATCCAGCATCCTAAGTATTTTTCCAGCTTCATTCAGTGTTTGAAAGTATTTTATGGTCTACCGAGCACCATTCAGTGTTCGAAAATATTCATCCTTCTTAATTCTTTTATTTCATCTCTTCCTTAATTATTGTTAAGAGAGTATCAATAGAGAGGTAAATTAAGAAAAGATTGAAAAGTATGTCTTATATTTAGAATTAAGATTAATTTCTCAAATATATTTTATATTAAGGATTGGAGGAAGCATCATCTAATGTTGATAACCCCTCTTGAACAACTTGCAGTGGATAAACCAGAATCTGCATGGAAAGTAGGATGGTTAAGTTTTGTTTTTTATATTACCATGGAAAAAAATCATTTGTTATGGATACTGAATCACAGATTTTTGAAGTCTTGTTATTTGTTCTCTTCCTTTTGTCTTTCTTGGAGGTTGGAACAAGTGATGGGAGCCTATGCATATGCTTAAGAAACAACCCATTAAATTAAAGATACAGAAGAACCTGATAATTGTTTGGAAATTGACAAAAAATAGCTGAATTCATGGTATATGTGGATGCTCATGACTAATCATTTGTACTAGTTTAATCTAAGGTGACCCAAACCCACCTAAATTGTTTTCTACTTGTGAAATAAATTAAGCCAAACACTTGGAGGAAAGAGCTTAATTAGGGGAAATCATATCTGATCTAAGGACCCAAATGTTAAAAAAAAATCTTAGTTTAATTGAAAGATCTTTAAACATCTTCAGGATATTATAAGAAAATTAATTCTAAACTTTATAAATGCCAATACAATTTTATTTGAAATCATAATTTTCTGAGGAAAAAAACAATAATGAATTTGGTACTTGGCAACAACTAAAACTTCTTTGATATTATTTAACCTAGACTTTCTTAAGATTTAGATCTTTGGATGTAATTTTTTTCAAGGACTTGCCAATCTTGTTGTGAGTTTCTATTCATGCTTATCAATAACCATGAATTTGATGTGTTGAATTCTAATGTTAATTGATTGTTTCATGTGATTTTTTAGACAGTATTATCCATTTATATTACTTGTTATTGAGGGATACTTATGATGTTTTTTAACTTGTGATCAAAAACCAAAAAAATAAAAGGAGGTGAGATAATTTTGGGGCCCTCTGCTTTTTAGGTACAAGACCTGTGGGACCGAGCACAAAAGAAAGAGAAGAATCAGAAGGGGGAAAAATAAAGCATGAAAAAGAGCAAGTCCATTTTATGGTATGATTTACTATCTTCCACATTGTGTTTTGTTTTTTTTTTTTTTTTTGGGTCAAACACATTGTGGTTGAATCATCAATAGAACAATGTGCTTTGATAAATAATAATAATAATAAAATAAAACAATGTGCCCTTTTTCAGATCAAAGAGGAGGAGGTAAAAAGAGATAAATAAGCGTGCCTATAAAAGTGCTTCTGAAGCTACTTGTTATTGCTGAATAATCTTTTTTTTCTCTTCTTTTCTTTTAAGTTCTTTTCCTTTTTTGGTCCTCAATTTGCTTTATAAGGTATGCTACATTAATACAGTATAGTCTGCTTACTGTTACCAAAAAGTTCAAAAAATAAATCAAAAGTCTTGTAGTCTAATGGTACAAGGTGCTCTTATTAAAAGAGAGCTCAAAAAAATAGGTTCAAATGTATTAGGTCATTAACTTAGGGCAGTTTGTTTAGCAATGGAAAATCATGTTTACATAAGTTGAAACTAAACTCCGTTCACAAACTTATCTCATATACCATAAATTATATTGGAAAACCTGTTTATTTAAATAGACACTTAATTGTCACTCCCTCCGATCCTAAATATAAGACAAAGTTTGTAGGTCTTATGGGATATGGTCGATACATAGGTATGTAGTTCAAATTCAAATTGAAATTCAATTATTGAGGCCTCTGTTAAATTATGTGTCAATCTCTCCTTTTTAGACCTGTTTGACACATTAAAAAAATAATTCCCATGATTATATCAGGAGTTGGTCAAATAATTGTGAATTAATTCAATATTTGCCCACCTACTTCCATTAATTTGAAATTATATTTTTTAAAAAATAAAAAAAGAGTAGCCAAGGATATGAAAAAGAATAAAGATAAGGCAGTTACAGAGTAGCCCACATAAGCCTTGAGTACAATGATGGAAAGCAACCAAAAATGAAGAGAAACATTTGGGCGCCAATTCACTTGAAAACTCTTGCAGCAAATTTGATAATAACACTTTAATAAATTAAATTAAATAAACATATTAAATCATTTAAATGTCTCTGTATTTGTAGTATATAAATATAAAAAAAAAACATTACTACACTTATGTGGCCTTTTTTTTTGCCACATTTGTACGGCCTTTGATTATAACAAAAAATGATCATCTAATGATCCCTTTCTTGTGTTAGCTTTACTCATTACATATAAAACTGCTCTTCAATTTTCAAGGCATGTAATAGAATTATTACTAAACCTTTCAAATTTAAACATAACGGTCGTTTCCCCATACCTCTGGAAACCCTTTTGACCCTTTTTTTTCCTCCTCTCCTTTTTTTTTCCTTTAGAAAAAAAATCAAACTTACCATCCACTCTATGTTTTTGTTTCATTCATTAATCAATAAATTAGGTTTTGAATCTCAAAAAGATATCTTACCTCAGTATAAGCCTGGGTATTATTGAGAAAAATATAAAAGTAAATGCTGCTTTAAGATTTATAATTTATTGTTATACCAATGATATTATTTATATGTAAAACATAAAAATATTTTTAAATAAAAGGTAGTATATATAAACATGTAGTTTTATGTTTAATGAAAAAGTAATTTAGATTACCTATGAAGCCCAGTAACACAATATTATCATCATTAATTTTATCTTTAAATGGTCATCGTGGTTTACAAGCACCATCTATATTTTGTAGCCACATAATGCTATAATGTGAATTTAATAATGAAAATGCTGTAAAATAAGCTTACAAATACGGGAGTATTGATATTATTTTTTTTCATACATCAGGAGGGATCGAATCCCTGAGGGGGAGGAGGGAGACCAGCTCCTAAGGCTGGCACAAGTGCCACTGCACTACGAGGCAGTTGGCGGAGTATTGATATTATTGTTCTCAAGTTTGTGAGTTGATTTTTTGAATTTACTGTTTTTACATTTTTGGTTTATAAAAATCGAGTCGAGTAATTCTTAAACTCGTGTCAGTTTTAAATTCAATTAAATTTACAAGTTTATACACTGGGTTTATCGTTTTTACTTTTACAACTTATAAAATTATATTAATTTGTTCTTAAACTCGTATTATCTTTTTTCGATTGGATCATACTCAGTAGCTTTATATATGAATTTTTGTTAAGTATGACATATTATGAATTTTGATACATTTAATTTCAATTATTTAGATTTAAAATATATTTAAATATAAATTTTGTCATTTTTATATTTTAAGTATTTAACTATACACTATTAATACTTATTAGATGAGAAAAGTAAATTCTCACTAGTTTACAGTTCAACTTCACAATACTTATTGAATTTTTGTCACTATAAAGGTAATTTCTATGTGAAAGTAACCAAATGAACTTAAATTTTTGATAAATTTATGAGAAAGGGGGAAGTCCATATGAAATTTAATTTGTTTAGAATTTGTATGGTCTGATTTTACAATAAAAAATATTTAAATAAAATGAAAATTGATTCAAAATTTTTCCAAGTTTAGACTAAAAAACTTAGGGAATATTATTTCTGCCTTAAGTTAAAACTACGTTGTTTTGGCTCTTTTTTGTTTTTGTTCTTTTTTTGTTTTTATTTTTTTTTCCATTCTTTTCCTTTCATCTCTTTATTTAAAAAAGAGTTAAACCGATGTAGTTTAGTTTAAGGCATAAAAACTTTTTTTGCTTTAAAGGAAAAAATGATATTCCCAAAAACTTAAGTCATATGTGTGCGCCATTTACATATTTACAAAATATGCAAGAAATAATCATTAGGCTTAGATTAAGAAGGAAAATGCGGAAAAATAATAAGGAAAATAGAGTGGTCCAAGCATTATTATTAATATTATTGAAAAGAAGGAAAATGTGGTCAATCAGGTATACTGGTTTGGCCCCACAAATAATTTCATTGTCTTTCAAAAGGTCCCCTCCTTCCTCTCTCCTCCATGCGCTCTTTCATCCATCCATTTCAACAATCATATATATATATATATATCAAGTTGTTCCTTTTTTGGGGGTGACAATGTCATATAGTTCTTGGCTTTAACCTACCAAAAAAGAAAATGTGTGTGTAAATATACTTTGTTTTAAAAAATTCCTCACCTTATTAAAACATGTCACATGTCACAGTTATTAAAATTAGATCAATCACTAAATTGGTCAAAATGTTGGGTCAATGGTTATTCAGTCAAACCAGAATAACTTGATGCCAAACAAATGAAAAAGTGAAGAATTTATGATTATTAATATAAAAATTAAAATTAAAATTAAACTAGGTTAATGTACAAACCAAACCTGACATTAAGGGTTGAGGTATAAATTTATTTTGAAAATTTTATAAAGGAGTAATCTTATGTTAGAATATTTTGTTAGATTTATTATTATTATGATACTTTTAAAATAGAGGAATATTGTCATTTTTTATTAAAAAAATTAATTGTTAATGTCAATTTTTAACTAGATAAGTAAATATTATTATGACTTATAAATAATTTTTTTAAAAAAAAAAACTTTCAAAATAATATTACTAATACGAACACCTTTACCACAAATCTATACATTACCCATATTAATTAATATTAATGGTGGGTTTGGAGGGGAAAAGAAACCGAAGCCAGGTGTGGAGAAGGTAGACAACTGGTGAATCTGGCAGAGCTCTGTCTCCGTCTCCGTTTGAGCTTCTCTCTCTTCTGGTTCCTCTCTGCCGCACAATCATCTGAGTCAGACCAACCAGAACAACCAGCACCACCTCCTCCTCATAAGCTCAGAGATAACACAATGGGAGAAGGAGAACGAAGAAGAAGAGCAACATCCACTCTCAGACAAGTAGCAATGAAGGTGGTTTTAGCTGCCACTTCCGCTTGTGGCTCCGTCTCCAGAAGAAAGCCTCTCGTCGATCCACACTCTGTAATCATACCTCTCTCTCTCTCTTTCTCTCTCTCTTGTATCGCCACGATTGCTTTCTACTCATCGTTGATGATGTTTCTCATTTTGAAATTGCTCTCACCTCGAAGCTTCGTTTACTCTTTCGGAAATGCTTGTTGCCTCAATCTGTTCCCCTAATTCTTCTTTCTTCAAATTGATTTTCTATTTTTTCTGATCTTAGGTTTATTGGATCAGCATTGATTCATTCATTCTTTTTTTTTTTTAGTTTTTTTTTTTTTTTCAGAATTGTGGGTTTCTCTGTAGTTCTTACTGTTGAAGATGCTTCACATTTTGAGCTGGCCGAATCCGGAAAGCTTGACTTCGTTTACAGAAAAGAATTGCGAACTGCTCTTCTATTTTTCTCGAATTGTTGGTCAATAAATGCCCCTTTTTATTCTCTCATTGTAATACTCAGTGGAATTAAGAATGTGATATAGGAACTGCAGGTGTTCGTTCGTAGTTCCTTCAAATGCTTGTAGGTTAATATGCTCTTCTAATTCCTCTTTCTTGGTGCCGTTTTTTCTATTTGGACCATCTTGTTTCGAGAACTTGCCAGTGGTTTCCATTGTTGAAGAAGTTCTGCAGTTTTAGACTGCTGCAAACATGATTGTCTTTTCTAAAAACAGCTGAAAATTGCTCTTCCATTTTCAGAATTTCTGAGTAAATGTCACCAATATTTAACTTCTTCAAAATTAAAAATGTTAGCACGAGAATTGAGGGTGTTCCCTCTTTCTTAGGTTTTGCTGTGCCGTGTTTTCTTGTAATTGCTCATTTTGAATTGCCTCAATTTCAACTTTTATAACAGTGGGTTACTCAAGGAATTTATTGTAATTCGTCGTTTTCAATATGATTTTCCAGTATTTCTGAAGTTACTTGGTGATTTTGGCTCTCTTCATCTGGGAAATGCCATTATTAGGATTTAAGAGTAGAACTTGACAACTATTGCTTTCGTGCATGGTCGCAGATCTCTCACAGTTCTTCGGTGTCTCCATCAACAACGCAGAATAACTCAGGGGATATTGTTGATGAAACAGATTGTAGAATCACCCTTAAGAACACCAACAATGAGCTTCCTAATAAGGTAATTTGTCTTGCAGTTCCTTCCATCAACCCAACGCATTTTTCCTTTGATGAATAAATTAACATTCAATGGAGGTTATTTGGGGATGGTATTTATTTAAAAAAAAAAAAATCCTTTCACACCTAAAATTTAGGATTAAAGACAGTCTCTGACTGAAAATCCACGGCGTTTATGTTAAAAAGATTCTGCAGTTTTCAAATTTTTCTGCTTCATCCTTTCTTGGGTTTTGTGTATTTGGATTCTTGAAGACTAGAACTACTTTAAAAAATCACAATCCGTGAATCCAATGGTTTCAAGTTTCGACCTTCACACACGCTCTGTTTTTCCTTTTTCCTTTTGCTTTCCCCCTATAATAAAAAGAAAACTGTAGTGCTAAATTTTGCAATTGATTGCCCCTTCTTCATCATCATCATCATCTTCTGATTCTTCTCCTTTTCTCATCATTAGATTTGGCAACACAGGGGCAAAAGATTTAGTAATGTTTCAAAATTTTTGTTTGGACCACCCAACGTATTAAATTTAGAATTTTAGCATGTGAAGGCCCGTGCACCTTGCGCATTACTGAAGCCAAGAATTGGTTCCTTATAAAGGTTGACCCCACTTGGGAATTTTCGCTTTCTCTACGTTACCAATCAAAATTTTTTAAGAGAATTTTCAGTTAATAATTCTCTTTATAATAAAAATTAGCTAAATGGGACTATTTATAAATATTATAACTAATAAATAATTAGTAAATATATAATTATATTGAATTTTTATCTTCCTAAATAAATATATTTGATATGCTTATATGTTTCATTTAGATTAACCTATTCTACTTATTTTTAGTAAACAATTATTAATTAACCAATTAAATATATTAAAGGAGTTTTTTTTATACACACAACATGTAGCTTCTTGAGCGGCTAATCTCGGAGTTTCTTTTTTCTTTTTTTCCTTTTTTTTAAAAAAAACTATGTCTGACCTTACTATCAAGTAACATGCAGTCTGACAAGTTCTATGAAGTTACGCATTGTTACATGTTTCCATAAACAGCTAAAATTTAGTGTTTATGCGTTCTCGTCTCCATTTGGTTCTCAACTCTGTCCACAGACCACAAGCCATTACAATTGGAAATTGCTTCACATTTTCTCTCACTGAAAAGTTTCTGGTCTAAAAAGTATATGCTCATTGGTTTCGGCTGTTTGGTCTGGGTATCACTGTTGTTCTAGTGAAGTAAATATTTTTCATGAACCTAGTGGAGAATGTCGTAAAATTTACCAATATTTGATAAACCAAGTTGGGGGAGCCTATTTCCACTAGACATTAGCATTATACCCATCTAAATATGAATATATCCCTGATAAATCTACATGTCCCCAAACAGAGTCTTCAGTTATTTTGGAGCACAGATTTCATTTCAGAATCAAATCTCATACTGCAGTCAAAGTAGTAGTACGACATTTACTCAATCATGGATGAGTGTGTTTTCCTGCTTAGGTTGTTGTGCTGACTCCTATTGCTTTTTTTTTTTTCAAACACAAATTGCAGAATCTGTGTGCAATATGTTTGGATCCATTGAGCTACACCAGCAAGGGCTGCAGTCCTGGCCAAGCAATATTCACTGCCCAGTGTTCGCATGCTTTCCATTTTGCCTGCATTTCTTCCAATGTCCGCCATGGTAGTGTCACATGTCCCATCTGCCGTGCTTACTGGACCCAGCTCCCCCGCAATCTGAACAACACCCGCTATAATTCGCTCACTTCTTGTAACCAGAGTGATCCCATCCTGCGAATCCTTGATGATTCCATTGCCAACTTTCGTGTTCATCGCCACTCACTTCTTCGTGCTGTCCGCTATGATGATGACGACCCTGTTGAGCCTGATACCATGGCTGAGAGTCCCAAGTTATGTTTCTCTCTAGCACCTATTCAACCTTCTAGTGCACCACCACCAAGCTTCCATCCAGCTTTGCTATTGTCTCAGAATGCCTCAAGTCCATGCCATTCCTCTCATCATCCTCTGACCTGCAGCTCCTCTTCACTGTCTCATTCACCACCTTATATTACATATCCCTCTGTAAATAGAGCTTATCTCTTAGTAGAACTGGCTCATGAACGAGCAATTGACTTAGTCTTGGTGGCTAGCCCCAATGGACCACACCTGAGGCTTCTCAAACAATCTATGGCTCTGGTAGTTTTCTCCCTCCGACAGATAGATCGCTTGGCCATAGTCACATACTCCTCAGCTGCAGCTCGTGTCTTCCCCTTGAGGCGAATGACATCCTATGGCAAACGTACTGCCCTTCAAGTTATTGACCGTCTCTTTTACATGGGGCAAGCCGATCCTACTGAGGGTTTGAAGAAAGGAATCAAAATTCTCGAAGATCGTGTGCATAAGAACCCAGAATCTTGCATCTTGCATTTATCTGATAACCCTACAAGGCCATTCCATGCTGTTAGCATGGAGCTGCCATCAGCCCCCATTCATCGCTTTCATGTAGGATTTGGATATGGTGCTTCAAATGGATTTGTGATAAATGAGTTTGAGGAGTTCTTGGCAAAGGTTCTGGGAGGGATTGTGAGGGAAATACAATTGAGAATAAGTGGGGCCGGGGAGGAATTTGGCAGTGGGAGGGTTATACGAATTGGTGAGCTAAGAGTTGGGGAAGAAAGGAGAGTTTTGCTTGACTTGGGTGAGTGTTCACATGTGTTTGTGGAATATAGCTACATCGAAGGTGAGATTGATGAATGTGTTAGAAGAACAGGGGAGACTGTTGTGAGCATTGGAGACCATGACAAAAGTTCAGGTGTCCTAGATGCTGAGGCGGTGGAGACGGGGATTAATATGAACCCAATTGGGAGGAGCAGCTGTGTTGAAAGTTGGGATTTTCATGACCCTTACATGGCTAGAAGGTGGGCCAAGCATTTGCATGGTTATAGACTTTGAAAATGCACGAATCAATCCCTGAAAAATATACACATTGATGCTTTAGTCCCTGAAGAGAGACTTTTGCATGAGTCAGACGATACAAGTTTGTGGCTGACTGTACTTGAGTCCTCTGTGCTAGTTTGGATCCAACAGAAGGATTCTACCTCTTGTGTATCCTCTTTCTCTTCATTGAATCCATCATCCATTGCTGAAAGGGATCTAAATTGTAATCAGGTACGCTAATTTTTCATGGACATGTTGAGCTGACGTAGCCGATCAAGTAATTGCGTGTTTACTTGCTGGATCAATATCAATTGTTGAACATCAGCTAAGAACTAGCGGTGTACTGCTAGATGTGCCAGGTATTTATGTGCTTGTTTATGGACATTTGAAAATGCAAGGTCTTGGAGAATAATCCACCCCTTGCTATCTCTGTCTTCAGGCCTCTCTGCTCTTCCTTGTTTTCTTTTAGTCTTAGATTTAGGTAGGCTGTAATCATATAGAGCTGGAAAAGATACACAATACACATTGTAATTTGTAGTGCACCTTGAAAATTTCAGTGTTATTGATGAAGATTAAATTTTGTTTTGAACCCATTTCTTCATTGATCTACGTCATAAACATTGGAGTTATTAAGCGGGACCTCTTCATTAACAATTAATCTAAAAGTTTTGTTGTTGATGGATCATTATTGATATGTGCGATCCTTCTAATAATAAGGCTTGTTGTCATTGCGGCCAAGTCTTTTTTGCATAACCCTGATTATAATTTTTAGCTTTTTACAACATCAAGAACAGCTGCGGAAATTATGCAGAATTGGATCTTGAAGTTGAAAAATGCTGAAATGCCTAGATGATGCAGAGGGAGGAGAGGTTTTCATTAATTAGGAGAATATATATGTGTGTGTGTGAAAAACAAAATGTTAAGCTCAATCTCTTCAAACTTAAGGCTTTGTTTGGGAGTTTGGAGGAAAATGAAAGGAAAGAGATGCAAGAAGTTTAGAGGGGAAGAGAAGAAAGGGAAATGGAAGATATCTCCTCCCGTTGTTTGGGAGTTAAAAAAAATAGTAAGGGAGGAAAATGGAGGATTAATAAGTTATTTTGATCATTTTGTCATTTTCTTTAAAAATTAATATAATTATTATACTTTACAAATAAATTTAATTTGAAATTTTTTAAAAAATTATTTATGTAATTTTTATATTCAAAAAATATTTTCCCATAAAAAAGTATTTTCTCTCTCTAAAAAATAAATTCCCTAAAAAAAATATTTTTTCTGTCTAAAAAATATTTTTGTGTGCATTCCAACAATAGAAAAGAAAAAAAGAGATCAGAAATATAACGAGAGTGTTTTATTTAAATAAGGGTAAAAAAATAATTAATCTATTTTTCCTCTTAAAACCCCACATATTGAGGAAAAACTTCATTTTTTTAAGGAGGGTATTCTCTCTCGTCTTATTTTTAAAACTCCTAAATTAGGGAAGAGGTTACTAAAACCTTTCCTTTCCTTTTCTTTCCCACCAAAATGGAACTTTCAAGGTAGAGGATTCATTTGCAAACTATATATGATTAACTAGAAGCTAGTAACTTGTGATTCTTCTTTGTGCAACAGTAATCCTTCATGGATATTACGTGTTTTTTATGGATTTTTGACATTTAAGAAGCCTGGATGAACAGGACCATATACGAAAGGGCTCTTTGATGTTGATCTCTTTTCTTTTTCAATTAATTGACAAAATATTACTCCTTTTTTTTTTTGTCTTAAATGTAAGAACTAATAAAGGAATTTGCTTTAACCCTAAACATGAGATTTCAATTTATTCCTTCTCCTTTATTTATAATTTTTTTTTTGTAAATTCTCCTTGTTGATTGCACTTGCCAAGAAATTTTATATCAATTGAGGGGTTTCTAATGTAAATGGTTAAATTAAGTACTTTAGAACATCGACACATTTTTTTTTACAAATAACTTATTTAAATAATTTTGTCAGTACCTGTAAATTAGTTATCTTGCTATTTTTGTTTAGAAATGGAAAGATTCCTGAAGTTACATGAACTCCGGTAAATAATTGTAAACAAGTAGATAGTTCATCTAGTAGTTTACTCCAATTATGTGAAATTTACATTGGAAAATGAAATAATTTTCTTTCTCATGAATGTGGAGAAAGTTTTTCGTTACATAGCAAGTACTAAAAAAACTTATGCTTAGCTCGTTCCATGACTTAAAATGATGATGACATATTTTATCGGCATTAAGAAGATTTACAAGGGATCAAAATTTTGGGAATAAAAGATTAGTTTATTTTTTTTTTAATAATAAAATTTTAGGAAAGGGGTCGGGCTCAATCACAGTCCAAGGGCATGACATTTGGAGCTCAGTCCACAGGGAATATTAGACAGAGAGTACACATGTCTCCACTTCTATCAGCGTTACCACTGCTTCCTAGACCCCTAGGATTCTCCCCCAACGCCTTAACCAACACATGGATCGAACCCCCTCCCTAAAGGTGAGGAAGACCGACCCCCACGCCAATTGAATCCAAGGACGAGGGGTAATAAAAGATTAGTTTAGTTCGTACCAGAAGATAAGAGTTGGTGAATGATAATAAGTTCTAGTTTCTTATGGGTCTATTTGAAAAGAGCTTTAAATAGCTTAAAATCAGAAAAAAGTTCCAATAAAATAGGGGGAAAAAAGCTTTAGGTGGAGTGTTTAGATTGGGCTTTAAGTTTACTGGAGCTTTTTTAGCTCTTAAAAGCCCATTAAAGAAAAAACTCAATGGGGTAACTTTTTCTAAAAAGCTCTCAGCTTTTTAACGTGGGCCTTATCACTTCTACCACCATCAATCCAAACACAAATTATATTTACAACTTGACTTTTTTTTTACCGGGCTTCTAAGAAATTCAAATAAAAAAAAAAGTCACAGCTCCCACTACTAACCAAAATAGGCTCCATGTTGTAGATATTATTTTAAGTTATTAATAAATTCCAGTTTTCATTAGAAAGAGAAAGAAAGATTAGTTTAATTATAATTATAATTTAGGACTAAAACCCTGTAGAAGAAGAAACCGTGCCTTCACAAGTTTCTTCCCATTTGGCCCACATCGGCATCGTGGGGCCCGCAATGTGCAAATACAGATAATTGTCCCAATCTAGACTAAAAATATATATAAGCTCACACGGCATCCACACAGAGACAGACAAATATATAGGTTGGAGGGATGTTTCATGGGCCAATAATATGTTTTTTGTCCTGTCAGCTCTGCAAATCTTTGAGGAATGCAAGTAATTGACAAACATTTTATATCATAATGAAATAATTATATCGGTTTAGGTAAGGTTTTGGAATCTGCTGGTTATTAATCCGGTCAGGGTATTAGATTAAAGGTCGGTAAATTAGATCAGAGCTAAATTATGGTTAAAACTAGTGAGAAAGTAAAAATTTTAAAATAATTAATATAAAATTCTAAAGATTTTTTTTTTTAAAAAAAATACATCGGTGGGCTTGATACTTAGACCGGACTGGTTTTTGGTCCGATTCAATATGGGGTTTCAAAACAATGGTTAAGGTACAATATTTTGAGTTTACGTTTAAAAATCATGTTTGAGAGAGCTATTCTTTATTTAGGATCTAATAGAATTTAGATGTATCAGATCATTTGTTAAAAGTTAAAAATGGGATAAATTATGGGTTAAGATGCAAAAATACACATGAGTTTTTTCCCCATGAGCGTCCAGCACCACGTGATTTTTTTTAAGCAAAAATAGACACGTGGTTACCATTTTGGAGCAAAAGTCACATCCTACCGTTAAGTTACTGTTCACTCCATCTCTTTCTCTTTCAAAACGATGAACAGTAACTTAACGGTGAGGTATGACTTTTACTCCAAAATGACAACCACGTGTGTATTTTTACTCCCAAAAAAATCACGTGGTGCTGGGCGCTTCTAGGAAAAAACTCATGTATAGTTTTGCACCTTAACCCATAAATTATTTATAAGAAAAATAACAATAAAATACTACTTAAACTTTTAAAATCTTAAATAAATAATATTTTATAAAAACGAGTTATCAATTGCTATAACATTATAATTAATTCTATTTGGATAACGAAACTTATTTGAGACTTTAAAGTTTAATCGATGTTTTGTTATCTTTTTCCCTTATTTGTATGCATTCCTAATTGGGTATTATCTTTTCCCTTTCAAGTTCTCAAATGAGAAAATCAGACCTCGTACAAGGGTTTGAATTTAGTAAAAAGCCATAAAAATTGATTGCAACCATCTATTTTCTTGCCAATTTTTTATCACAAACAAAAATAATCATGACCACGTAAGCAAATCAGACATCAAGTCACATAATTTAAAGAATCGAAACAATTAAATAAACCACAAATAAAGATATTAATGACCACTTAAAAACTAAAACAATGCAATGAACCACGTACAAAGATAATCATGGCCACAAAAGCAAATCACTAACGGCATCACATAAGCACCTAGATTAGCCAAATAAACATATTACTTAAACCAATCAACGTGTAGAGCCATGTGATTTCTAAAAATATATTGAGGATGATTGATATGTTTTAACGAAACATATGTTTAATGACAATTAAATTGTTATGATTTATTTTGATCTCCTTTATTTTCAGTTAACTAGGGGAGCTGGGAGCAGATCCTTTCATGATCTATTTTTCTCATTATCCATTATAAGCTAATATGAACCACTAATTGAGAAGATGAGAGAAAAATTAAAATAATATTGTATCTATTGGACAGATATGATTTATAAATGATAAAAAATAATAATAAGAGAAACCTGACCCATTAACGATAGTCTTGTATTCTCTATTCATACTCCATAGACATAAAACTGATGTAACAAATTATAGTTGTTTGAATATTTCAGAATGTTAATCCAAATAAACAAACCATACAACTGAAAGTGAGTTATAGCCCACCCCCCATCCTATAATTGGTTTTCTATCACTCTATGTTATATATATTGATATAAATAATTTGGTGTGATAAAAATAATTTACTATATCAAGCAATATATTAATAAATGGTGAAGGTCTAACTTTGCCGTAAAAGTTGTCAAGCAGGAGCAATGTTGCCTCAAAATTTTCCTAATTGTAGTGATTTCAGCCATATTGTTAGCTAGGTTAAGTTTGACAGTTAATTAATCAAATATATTAAAATGACATGTTTGCACATCATTTACATTGTTCTTGTTTTAGGTTAATGTGTAAATTTATTGGGAAAGCATTTACTTAAAAGTATTGTTGCTTTTGGAAGATTTCAAATTGTAGGAATTTCACTCCAATAACAGCAATTTAATGTATTTATGTAAAAATCTAAACTAGTCATGGCCTAATTTTTTTGGCCAGAAATTAGGGCATAAATTGGAATACTATACTTTCTATCTATAAAATTGTGTCAAAGTATTGCACATTCCATGTATGAGAAAAACATACTAGCCCACTTTCTAACTAATAAAACTTTCAAATATGATTTTTCACTTATTTTTCCAATGAGGTGTTACTATCATTAATATAATAGTTCGATTAATAATTTTTAAATATTAAAAAATTAATTAAATTAGTTATTTATAATAAATATTTATTGAGTAGTTATTAAAGAAAAAAATGTATATCAATTTTCCTAATATGCACATTTACTTTTCGCATTATAACCATCATTAATGAAAATCCTCAGTGTGAGCAATGAACATGGATATTTTAGGAAAAAAAAGAAGAAGATAAATTGAACTATTATAATTGGAATTAAAATAAACCATTTATTATCTAGTAACTTCTTAAGCTTTTTATTATAAGACATCAACTAGAAAATGCATTTGATATTTAAGTCATGGAATTATAAGATATCAATTAACAATTCTCACAAAACAATATAAACATTAAAAGTAAATAAAAGTGTCATAAAATATAAAAAATTTACAATATTACCTATACTAATTACACTAAACTCTAATATTATATGATTATTACTCTCACCCACTACCCCTACACCTATTAATTATGGGCATACATAAAAAAAAATAATTAATACTCATTGAAAACATATAAGACATTAGCTAACAATTATCACAAAACAATATAAATATTAAAAGTAAATAAAATTGTCATAAAATATAAAAAAATTACAATATTATCCATACTAATTACACTAAACTCTAATATTATATGATTATTACTCTTACCCACTACCCCTACACCTATTAATTATGAGCATACATAAAAAAACAATTAATATTCATTGGAAACATATAAATGTTTTATAAAAATGACTAAATATACTTGCTAGTTGATGTCTTATAATAAAGATTAAAGAGAATATGATATTAGAGTTTAGTCTAAATAGTATTGGTAATATTAAAAATTATTTACATCATAATTTTATTAACTTTAATTATTTTTATTAGTTTATGTAAATTGTTAGTTGGTTTTTATATATGATAAGAGGTAGGACTAAATTAGTAGGCTTTTTTTTTTTTTTTTTAATTTTTCAACTAGCCCCTTTAAAAAAATAAAAGTCCAGGACAATTGTGCGAGGACGGTCCTTGGAAAATGATTGTGAGTGAGGAAAGCAAGAATAGAATGGAGAAATGTTTGAAATTTGTTTGAAAAAAGGAAGAAGAAAGAGACAAGATCCCTGAAAAGCGTGCCAACACCAGTTCCTATCGTACGACTCTTTCATCCTCCATCCTTTTCTTCCCCTTTCTTGCCTTCTCATCTCTTTTCCATTCTGACTCACTCACACCTCTTCCTGTTACTTTCTTCCCTCACTCTCCTATTTCGTAAGCTGTTACACAATAATAGTTAATTTCTTCTTTGCTTAAACCTTCCTTGCAAGAAGTTGAGTCCAGTTTACTGTTGCAAGCAGGAGGAGGAAGAGGATGTTTCCGAGACTGATACACCCTCATGAAAGCTTAATCGAAGATTTTGAGGGTGCTTCGAACCTCAACAATCACAAGGGTGACCCATGTCTGGTTTTGACCGCCGATCCCAAACCTCGCCTCCGATGGACCCAGGACCTCCACGAACGATTCGTCGATGCTGTCACCCAACTTGGTGGTGCTAATAGTGAGTATAATGCTATCTCTTTCTTCATCTTTTTTCTTTTTGGGTTTTGAAATTTGGCTTTTCCTTTCTCTCTCTATCACTAGTAATGTTACTTCATTCCTTTATTTTAAGAGGTTTCCCCTAATTTGCTTTGCTTACCAAGGAGCAGGAACAACTGGGATGTTTTAATGTGTTCTGTATTTTGTTTAGACTAGCAATGGTCATAGTGTAGGTGGAAATTATTTTTAACTCGGTTTTAATCATATATTGAATTGCCTTTCTTGTCTGCTAATTTCTTCCTTGTCAATACCGTTTGTTTTTTCTTTTGGCCTAGCATTTTTTATTTAAGAAAAAAAGTCTCCCTGCCTTGGACTTGAAATGGTATTTCTTATTTAGGAGGTATAGATTGTTATGGCTGCTATGAATGAGTGGAATCTAGTTACAGCATACAGCAAGTAGATAACCTTTAACAAGGAGACTAGTTATCTCTTTGGCTTAAGAGAGTTCATGAATCGGTGAGTCCTGGGTTTGGTTAATTCGTATACACTTAAGACAGAGAGTCCATCCCTCACATGAAATGTTGACACTGATGCATTTGTTGGCAGCAAATTAACTTCTGAAAACATTTACTGAAAAACAAAAGCTTAAAGATCCCAACTAGTTTGATCAATTCGACATGTTGATGAATGTGGGGTATCAGGACAGTAGACCCGGCTGTTAAGCCCACCAACAATTAGATCCTGAAATTAGGTAATTTGATTATCCCACCAGGCTTCCACCTTCTAGTTTTGTAGAATTTTGAATGGGCTAGCCTGATAGTATATGTTTACCCTTTGCTTTTATAGGATATCCTTATCATTGCTTCCCTGTTCTCTTCAACTTACACAAGGGTGCCGTTGTGTAAGATAGATTTTCAATTTAAAAATAAACTACTTAGCAAATGGTAGAAAAGCAGTTGAATTGTCATGGGTTCAGCATGATTCATGCATGAGTCAGAGAAGACATTTTTGTTTTTAGTGGTGCTCTTCAGCCTTTTGAATTCCCACTGGAAAACAGTTGTGGAAAAACCAAAGAACTGGAAAATATGTTGAAGACATAGCTAGTTCTTGCTTTGTGGTGGGTTCAAGTAAAATACATCTTCAACTTAGGGCCTGTTTGGTAGAGGGAAAGCACGGGAGGGTGAGGGAAGATGATGGTGTTCCCTGGCCAAAATCATGTTTGGCGCCAAAATTGTTTGTCGACTTTAGTTCCCAACAAGCATTGAGTTCCCTTAAACATGGAAAAGTGGCTTCCCATCGAAAGTGGAGGGATCTGAAGATCTTCTCAGTAGAGATATTTTATGGGACAACAAAGCCCCTTGTATGTGTTAGAGCCGAAGATTTGATCTGAAAGTGGTGGTGGTGGTATGGAGGAAGACGGTGGTGGTGTTAAAGCCATTGACCCTCCTCTCTCTCTTTCTGCATTGAATCTCCATCCTAAGGTCCGATTTGCTTGTCGATAATGGTGGTGTGAGGCAAGAGGGTGCTAGCAATGATGGATGAAGGAGAGGTGCCGGTGATGGTTGATAAAGGAGAGGCGTCGGTGATGGTGGATGAAGTAGAGGGCGGTGGTGACCATTGATGGAAGTGAAGGCTGAGATGAAAGCGACGAGGAAGAAAGGCAAAGATGAGAGTGGGGAAGAAGGTTTGGTTGTTTTATTTTTCAAGGGCATTATAGGTATTTTACCTCTTCTTCCCACTTAACCAACTACTTTTTCTTACCAAACATTTTATTTTCCCTCAACTTAAGTTCCATTCCCATATTTGCCAAACAACTCATCTTTTTAAGTTCCCTCCCAATCTGCCCTTCCCTTCCTTTCCCTCCTCAAATCTTCCCCATACCAAACGGGCCCTTAGTTGGGTGCAACAAATAATATCCCTTCAGATTTTAAGATGCTTGATTATTTAATCGAGTCCATATTTTTTATTTTACAATTATGACAAACATCTAATTCTAGTTGCAAATTTTATTTAATTGTTTGACCGAGTTGGTAACTGTGAAGCAAGGGCAGCTATGCTGTTAGGAGTGTTTAATTAGGTTTATCCATTCATATATTGTGTCATGTCATGTTTGTGTTAATAATGCTGGTTTATTCAGCGGTGGATCGGTGATGTCTTATTTGCACTCAGTGAGTTTGGAACATCTCGATTTCATTTCTTCCCCCTGAAATAAAACATCATTAAAGAGATTCATGTGGTGTCCAAAATCACCATTCTTATGTGATATATATGTGTAGCCAAAATAAGGGCTATGGTCTTGGAGCCCACCTTACAGGTATGTACATGGATCTGTCTGGGTTTTGCATGCTTAGGCTAACCATCAGTTTTTGAGACCAATAACGAATTATTTATTATCAAAGCAATGATCTGCTCCAAATTTTTGAAGTTTTACTTTTGTTAACGATGAAAGAGAAGAATGAGGGAAAGAATGGAAGGAGAGGTTTGACCAGTGATCTCTTTGTGTCTTCTTCCACTGCATGGCATCACGGAAGATTTGCTTCCAATAGAATACAAGGTTAAAATGGTGGCAAGATGAATGGCTTCCAAGGGCGTTTCAAGAGATGCCCTAGGGTTACTTTGTAATGTTGGGCCTTACTTTTTCTTCTATCGAGCTCTATCTTGTAGTAGTGTATTTGTTTTGGTATATGAATTTAATATGGGGAAGGTAAGTTGAACTCGAGTTTAAAGCCTCACTTTGCATTACTTTATATGGCATCATATACAAATAACATGAATGAAAAGTATGTGCATAATATTCATGCCTATTCTATCAAATTTGCTAATCCAGACATAGTCTCGTTTGATCAATTATTGTAATAAGCTCTTCCACTCTCTTTGCTAGGGAAAAAGTAGGAAGAGAGGTATGGCATGTGATTAATGTTTTAAAGCTCAACGTCTGCCCATGTCAGGTGCTGTGTGTTCAATTATTATTAGGAATCATAAGTATAATACTGCCAGCCACTATTGCATCTATCAACTGTCAAAACTGGAAAGTAGGCTTGGCTAGATATCTAAAAAAATTTAATAGGCTTGGCTCATAAATGAAGCTTGATGTGGTTGTTAAGTACCTACTAGCTACCGACAAGTTGGTTGAGGTTGTAAGCGGTCTCAATCTGTTAGG
Source organism: Acacia confusa (assembly GCA_037074495.1). NCBI lineage: Eukaryota > Viridiplantae > Streptophyta > Magnoliopsida > Fabales > Fabaceae > Acacia > Acacia confusa. The sequence goes on along the minus strand of CM073504.1, from coordinate 3,079,521 downwards.
AGGAGAGTACAAATTTGTATTCCGGGAAGCACATTTGTTGGGAGAGGTGAAAATCTTTTATGCTCTAAACCTCGAAAGAGATTAGTCTCAAGTCCAAAGTGGCTTGGGATACTCTTGATCAAATATAAAAAAATAAGTGTCTAGTAGATACTACAACAAGTAGCACCTACTTTTTCTATTTCCTGACTTGCTCTGTTTGTAACTTTGATGTGTAGTTTATCATCTTTCCCATTTTCTGACTAGTGTTTAATACTATCTTCAGAAGCTACACCAAAAGCAATCATGCGTACCATGAATGTCAAGGGTTTGACTCTATTTCATTTGAAGAGCCATCTTCAGGTCTCTTTTCACATTATTATGGTGCTTAGCTCAAATTTAGGTTTTGTGGTGACTATGGAAGTTTACAATATTCTATTGTTTTAAACCGTTCCTTGTTGCGTTGCAGAAATACAGACTTGGTAAACAATCAGGGAAAGATATGGTTGAAGGATGCAAAGATGGTATGATTGTTGCACTTTTTCTGTACTTTTTCCTATTATGTTCATGTCGTCTGAATAGTTTCAAAATAGTGTCTCTCTCTGTCCTTCCCAGTATTATCAAAGGTCTCTTTCTGTCTCCTTTCTCTTTACTTAGTGAAAGGATCCATCGGACGTGTTTATATGTATGTGTAAATCTAAGACCATATTCATCCATTAGCAACTTAATTTGTATTGATGGACATTGCTGAGGAACTGTTAACAAGGGAAACTTTTTGTTCATATCTTAACATAAACTTTCTTATTGAAAATATATCGAAGGGATGTCAGGCTCTTATCTTCTAGAAAACCCCAGTACTGATAATAACTCTCCAAAGTTGCCAGCTTCTGATACAAACGAGTAAGAATTTTATCCTTTAAAACATTTGCTTCTTGTTGGATATCCTAACAGTTCTGAATCGTCTTGATTAATGCTATGTTATGTCCAGGGGTCATGAGATCAAAGAGGCGTTAAGAATTCAGATGGAAGTGCAAAGTAAGCTTCATTTGCAAGTAGAGGTAAAGTTCCTTCTCACAATACAAGCTTTATTTCCAGTTTGGCTTTTAATGAATCTTAGACCACATTGTCTGGTTTGTTATAATTTCACTGTTTTAATATTGCTTATTGCTTTTCCTTCGATTGTGTCAATACCAGGAACTTGTCTTAAACACGATTAGATGATCTAGTCTGATACATACTAATGTTTGGAATTCATTTGCTGCAGGCAGAGAAGCATTTGCAGATTCGCCAAGACGCAGAGCAGCGGTACATGGCCATGCTTGAAAGAGCTTGCAAGATGCTTGCTGATCAATTTATCAGTGCGACGGTTATTGAGCCGGACAACCAAAAAGTTCAAGATCTTGGAACTAAAGCACCAAGAGGTTCCCTGCTTGATTCTCTAGGATTCTACTCCTTGCCATCTACTGAGGTAGCCGGAGTTTGTGTCCCGGATGAGAAAATCATGCCTAGTTTTGAGCGGCCTAGGACTGGCTGTTCTACTGAAAGTTGCCTAACATCTCACGGGAGTTCTAATGGGCTGGCTTCTGAAGGATATCCAGATGGAGGTAAAAAGAGGATGTTGGGCTTGAACCCTATGGCCCCACCTTTGATCTGGGGTGAAGCCAAAATGAGAGCTCAAGACATTAATGTAGCCCAAGGTAATCTTCATGGAATAGCCAGGTATGGCATGTAGAGGTATGGAAGGTCTGCTTCATGGTTCATCCTCTGAACTCTTGAATCTTGATGATAAAAAACAGATCTTTGGTGGGGTTCATTCCTTTTTTATATGATGATTAGTTGGATTCTGATATGTTCTTGCCTTGTATGCTGGTGGGGACAGAGGTGGAATCAAATTTAGCCCAATTTGTAAATTCAAAATACTCAATCCTGGTCTATTTGCCTTTTTCTTCTTATGGATTCCTACCTTTGTCGCTTATTGCATCATGTTGGATGATGAGCCACTTTCTCTGATACATAAATCTTTATTGACTAAAGTAGCTTTTAACCTGTCAGAGCATCAATCGATCAAGGAGGAACAGAAGAAAACAATCATGAATAAAGTTGTAAATAGGTCAAGCAAACTTTTTGACATGCTTAATGTTTTTTTTCCTCTTTATAGATGAAAACTTGTCTGAGAATCTCTTCTCTGTACACAAGCATTAAAAAGGGCAACTTTATTCAGCTTGGATTCCCTCTAGTATTGAAAAGGTAATCTCACTACTCTGTTGATAGAGAAGGAGATAATGGAATAGATTCTACATCTTTTATTTGGAGAACATCCGTAACTGGGTATGATAGGGAAGGACTAGTCCGACTTTCTTTCTTTTTCAGAATATCAAAGGGCTAAACAAATTTTTGGTACAATTGAGCATGTTTGGTATAGTTGGTAAGAGGGGTAATTGAGTTTATTTATTATTCTAATCGGGTTTATGGGTTTTTCTATTTTTTTCGTTTGGATGAAATTGTTTTTTCAAATCAGGCTTATGGGCTAAAAGCAGTTTATTTGAAAAGCTAACTTTTCTGGCTTATGAAGTAAAAGCTCCTTATTTAAATTTGGTTTATGGAGTAAAAGCTGCTTATATAACCACCAATATAAACATAAATTATATTTCACAATTTGATTTTTACTCAATCTAACTTTTCTATAAGTCATTTTTCTCATTGGTATCCTAAACAAACTCAATATCTTAAAGGAATTTTCAGAACAACTTTGCACTAAAGTATTTTTTGAATAGCAAGAAGCACCTTAAACTTATTAAATTTAAGGAAAAACCATATGTAGCTAGTATCATTTAAAATCATATCTTATTTTTCTATATTTTTATGATTAGTTGGTTTAGTTCAAATTATATTTGCTAGCCAAGAATTTTGAAATTATATTTATTTCACTTGGGTAGTTCTGATCATCTTTTAAATATTTACTATTAGTTTCTCCATACGTGACTAGGGAGTCTAGGACTGTAACACTTGAACATTTTTTTTTTGATAATAAAAAGTTTTGGAGGGGTTTGACACCAGTCTCCCACTAAAGCCAGGGCACGGCCCTGGGCTCTATGAGCACTTACTGGGGACTTACGAGATCTCCTACCAAAAGAGTCCCAACGACGGCAGAGGGGATTGAACCCACGATCCAAGGGCCTAGTCCTGGATCCCTTACCATCTATACCAACTCTCATTGGCCTAAATTGTCTGCGTAATTTCTTTGGCAAGAAGTGTTTTGAAGGACTCATTTAATTTTTTTTTTTTTTGAGTGGAGCCATGTGATGGACTTAATGGATTAAAGGTGGCCCAAATTAACCAAGATTGCCTCTTAACTAATTTGTACAAATTGTCTTTATAAGTCAACTATTTCTTCAACTTTCTTTCTAGAAGTGGCGGGACTTTTTAGTTGGAGATTTGTAAATTAAATAAATTAGGTAAAAGGTCACATATTATCATGTCTTGAATATTGACATATTATTACAACTATATATATAATTATTAGAAAGAACGTGCAAGATCTTAGGAATAATTTGAGAGGGGAATCAAATTAAAGTATATAATGAAGCATAATTATTAAAAGTGGACTAGACCGGACGGTTTGAGTCGGAAACTAGTAACCCGGTCACCTAATTTAATTTGTTTTTTATTTTATTCATATTTTCATATTAATAATCCTGAGATCTTTACTTCTAATTTTACCCTAATTTAACCCATTACTTCAACCAGTTTAATAGTAAGACGGTGGTCAATAACCATAGTTTGAAGTCATAAAAAAGGTTCTGTTGTGTTTTAAAAAGGGCAAAAAATGTGGGGTACGTAAGAAATGTTGCAAATAAATGAAAAATATGCCTAAAGCACAATTCTTGGCGATCTATAGATACACCCATATTGCAGAAAAATATATACTTTACATTTTTGTGAAATATTATATATTGAATGAAAATATGTAATGAATTCGTTCGCTTTATAGCAGAAGGGACATATCACAGCATCATTGGAAAAAGAGCCAATATTTTCCCGTCCCTGCCTAATTTTTGAATGGGCGTATTCTTTTAATATAAGATTTTTTTTTTTAAGTTTCCCTTAATAATAAATGTATTTTTTTAATTCATTATTATATTACATATATTCTTTTTTATCATTTTTTTTATTATTTTTTCTCTCTCACCCATGAATAGGGGTACTTTTGAAAAAGAAATTAAATTTTCTACTTAATTATTATATTTAACTACTTTTAATTAGTTTTTAGAAGTTAAAAAACTCTTATGTATATGGATGGAAAGAGTTTAATCAAATACTGCTTCTAATCTTTATTATAAAGTACTAACTAATAAGTTTATTTGGTTTTTTTTACAAAACACTTACTTGTTTTCAAATAGCATTAATTATTTTTTTACATGTATGCCAATAATTAGTAAAGGTAGTATGTAAGAATAATAATTCATATAATATTAGAGTTTAGAACAATTAATAAAGTTAATATTAAAATTATTTAATTTTAGGACAAGTTTATTAATTTAAACTATTTTTATTAGTTTTACGAGAATTATTAATTAGTATTTTATGATAAGCAGCAGAGAAAATATTAATTATCATGCTACTAAGACAAACCACTTTGAAAATATTTTTAAGGAACAAATATTTAGATGAAAGCCACTTGGACGGCTGTTGTTCGGTTTTGCTTAGTGGCCTGCGACCTTCTGTGTGCCTCTGTCTTCGTGAAACACACACACATCCTTTTTATAAGTTTTTTTTGATAAAAAAATTTGGTTCGTTTTTTATAAGTCATCTTTCAAATAATAAATAAGATTGTGATAATTTTTTCCATATTAATTGTACCAATGAAAGTAGAGAGAGAATAAATAGTTGAAAGATACACATTAATAAATGAGGGTAAAATTGAAAATTTACTTTATAATCATTAAGCTAACTAACTCTTATTGGTATATGTGATTTAGTTAAAATGGACTTATAAATAAGACCAGAGTGATATATATATATAACGGTTTTTATTATAAATGACCAACTAATAACAGCTGTATTTAGTCTTTTTTATAAAGAACTTACTTTTTTCTAAAGAGCATTAAATATATTTTTTTGTATGCCCATAATTACTAAAGGTAGTGAGTGAAAATAATAATTAATATGATATCAAAGTTTAATGCAATTGGTAAGGGTAATATTAGAAATTATTTGAATTTTAGGATAAATTAAATTACTTTAACTGTTTTTATTTATTTGTGAGAATTATTAGTTGATGCCTTATAATAAGGATCAAAGAGTGTACACACACACTGTTCTTAATATAAAATATATTTATCTAATTTTTTTAAATTAAGATAGCTAATTAATATGACAGGTATTTTCTAAAAAATTCCTGTCATCTTTCTTAATTTTTGTATTCCTTCTCCTCTTTAATTATTGTTAAAAGAGCGTCAAAGGGGATAAAATAAAAAAAGATCGAGAAATATAAAATATGTTTTGTATTTAAAATTAAAATCAATTTCTCAAATATATCTTATATTAAAGACCGGATGAGTAATTTAAATTCAATAAATTAATAGAAAAAGCTTAACTGAAAAATATTTTACTTAACGGGAAAATGTAAGTTTTTTTGAAGAGAAAATAAAATTAATAATTTAAATGTTCATTTATTTAATTAATTAGAAAACAACACAAGGTCCTGTAAATATGTAATAAATTTTTCTTAGGCCATTGCAACGTTTCTATTTTTTCTTCATCTATCAACAAATAATAACTAAATATAATTTGCATATATGTCCAATCAAAGAGAATGACTTACTTGATATTGAACCTTCCTAATGTATTAAAAAACATTTCACTATACATCCTAATTAATTAGTTAATCGCTGGCTAGTAGCATTTATAGTAAAATTTATATATAACAAATGAAATTATAATGGAGATATATAATTTTTAATTATTAGGTGGAACGTCATATGTTTAAGTTTAACCCTGTTTACAATTTTTGGATCAAACTTGTAAGGGTGGATACTCGCTCTGGTTCTTATCAAAAGGCACTAACTAACAATTGTATTTATTTTTATTTAATAAAGCACTTGCTTATTTTTAAGTATCATTGAATATTTTTTTCCACGTATGTCTATAATTAATAAGGATAATGAGTGAGAGTAATAATTAATACTACCTCTGATCCTTATTACTATAAAACACCAACTAACAATTCTCACAAATCAATAAAAACAGTTAAAGTTATTAAAGTTGTCTTAAAATAAAATTAAAAAAAAATTACCCTTACAAATTGCACTAAACTCTTACCCACTACCCTTATTAATTATAGGCATACATAATAATAATTAATTCTCCTTAGAATTAAGCAAGTACCTTATAAAAAGGATTAAATACAGTTGTTAGTTGATGTCTTATAATAAGGATTAAAGAGAAGAAAGTATGATTTTAAAGTTTAATGCAATTAGTAGGGGCTCTATTGAAAATTACTTAAATTTTAAAACAAATTTAATGACTATAACTATTTTTATTAGTTTTTTGAGAATTTTTAATTGATGCCTTATAAATAAAACCAGATGAGTATTATCTCTAGTTCTAAATATAAGGCTTAGTTAAATTTTTTAAAGACAGATTAACGAAGTTAAAGATACATTAATTAAGCTAAATAAGTTACTCAATCATATATTATATGTTATGGGTGATTAAATTATATATGAGTTTATAAGTTAGACAAATTAATTTTAAGAAAAGATAAATATATATACTTTAAAAAATCTCATTAACTTTCTTAATTTTTAAAAAGCGCAACTCAATTTTATATATAAGATAGGGATATTAATGGTCTGTTCTTTCCCTTAATAGAGGCTAAGTTTTTTTTTCCTGCCGCCCTAGGGGGTGGGAAACCATCCTTTCCCCCAAACAAAGATTGTGGTATTAAATCTTTTATGGAGGGCAAAAAATCATATTGAGAGATTAAATTATATATGTTGTATGTGATTAAATTATATATGAATTTATAAATTAGATAAATTAATTTTTTAAAAATGATAAATATAAGTATTTTAAATAATTTTATTAACTTCCTTGATCTTCTAAAAAACACAACTCGATTTTATATATAAGACATGGATAATAATGGTGTATTCTTTTTTTAGAGGCTAAGTTTTTTTTTTTGGGGGGGGGGAGGGGACTATCCCTTCCCCTCAAACAAAAATTGTGGTATCAAATCTTTTATGGAAGGGAAAATGTCATAGGAGATACTCAAATTTGATACATTCCTTATATTCACAGGAAATTTACTTAAATAAAAATAATTTTTTTAAAAAAATTATCAGAATAAGGCACTGTACAAATTATTTATTGAACTAAGGCAGTTAATGGCGTCACTTGACACCGTGCCACTAATAGCGTCGTGTCATATATTTTCTTGATTTCATTATAGAAAATTTTCTTCATTTCAAAATATAAATAAATAATTTTTAAATTATATTTGATGAATCAGTCATTTTAAAAAATTTAATAATCAAGTTAATCATTATTAACTATTTTTTATTATGGTTAACTTGGTTTGAAAATGACTTACACACACACACATAACGAAGTGAATGCAGTAAAGTGAAACTTGTAAATCTACACATAGTTTGATATCAGCAATATTTTTTTTACAATTTATAAGTAATGTGATTATATTTTCGTTTTTTATAGATATATTGATATTAATAATTTACTTAATTAATTTAATCAATTGTCATTGGTTAACTTTCAATTACCATTAATTGTAATAAAAAATAGTTAAAAATGATTAAATTAATTATTAAATTTGTTAAAATGACTAATTCATCAAATATAATTTAAAAATTATTTATTTATATTTTGAAATCAAGAAAATTTTCTATAATGAACTTATATTTTGAGTGGCAGAAGGAAGGAAGTATTGATGACGAAAACGTAATTTAAATAATATGCGGGCTTTGAAGAATGTGATCAAAATGAAATGATGATGGTCATGGTCCGTAGAGTTTGAGAACAGCTAGATGATGCAGAGCTTCAACAATCCCATGTATTTTTTTTTATATAAATTAAAGCAATTGCTGCAATTAATAACTGACGCCACTAATGACGTTATAGATGACAACGGTACTGACACAGTGATGTTAGATGACACGACGCCTCACCACTAACTGCTTTAGTTCAGTAAATAGTTTGTATAATGCTTTATTCTGATAATTTTTTAAAAAAAATTATTTTTATTTAGGTAAACTTCCCTTATATTCACTAATAAAAATGTTATTTAAGTAATTTGAGTACATTAAGAAAATGAATTAAATAAATAAAAAAATTTGAAAAAAAATATGAAACAATAGATGATGCAGAGCTTCAACAATCCCATGTATTTTTTTTAATATAAATTAAAGCAATTGCTGCAATTAATAACTGACGCCACTAATGACGTTATAGATGACAACGGTACTGACACAGTGATGACACAGTGATGTTAGATGACACGACGCCTCACCACTAACTGCTTTAGTTCAGTAAATAGTTTGTATAATGCTTTATTCTGATAATTTTTTTTAAAAAAATATTTTTATTTAGGTAAATTTCCCTTATATTCACTAATAAAAATGTTATTTAAGTAATTTGAGTACATTAAGAAAATGAATTAAATAAATAAAAAAATTTGAAAAAAAATATGAAACAATATCTTTAAAATATACTATTATATACTATTATAACATTAGATTTCACATGAATTTATAATAAGTTTGATAAACCCAAAACTACTTGGTCTAGTGGCAAACCAACTATATTATAAAGTGGATAAATTGGGTTGAATCCTAGGAGAAAGACACTATGGTGGTGAAGCGCCGTTATCAAATCTGATCTTTTAACTAGCTCTTATATAAAAGACCGAAGTAAAAACAATATAAACAATAGAGGAGGAAATGAAAGAGTGTGCGAGGAAGGAGAAGAAGGAAGGGGATTGGAGGAGAGGGCATCAGAATATTACATAGGGAAGATGCTGAGTTGATTCCGTCAAGCCAATTACTATGTTTGTGTGATGAGGACATTTGTTAAGGATGTGAAGACATTTGTTAAGGATGTCACCTTTCCATATATAAATTATAACTTGCCAGTTGCCAACATGCTTTATATATATATATATATATAATATCAAATTCCTTTATTCTTGTTCCTTCTATACAAACAAAGCCAGACACTTAACAAGGAACCAAGAAGACCTCCACAAAGAAAATATCACTCTCACATCACAACCCAACAAACTCATTAGTTAACCTCCATGCATACATCGCTTCTCTCTCCTCATGTAACTTCATACTTTATATCTCATAATATTAAATATAAGAGCACAATCCAGTGTGTTTCTAAAATTTATTAACTTTTTTCTCAAAATATTCCTGTTGAATATCACACACGATAAAAGGGATTTTGTTAACTTAAGGGCCAATTTCAATACATATAATTAAAAGGGCCTTTTAGGAAAATCAAACATATTTGTTATAAGTAAACAACTCAATTAATTTTCCCCATATCTACAAATTAATTATCTAATTTCTATATTAAGTAATGGATGAAGTATTACATAGTTGCTAATGATACATTGTTGCTAAAGGATAAGGGTTTTGGTTAGTGAGAGAGACTAAGAATTGCTTTTTTAGTGAGATATAAATTCAAGTTTTGTTGTGAGGCACTTTTTAAAGCTTACATTGGACCTGTTTGGGTTAGTGGTAGGAGCAGTGACTTAAAAACTATCTGATTTTAAAAAAATTTTGGCAGGAAAAAAACAGGTTATTGATAATGATGTGTGTTTGGATTGATGATAGTAGAAGTGACGGGGCCCATGTAAAAAAGGTGAAAGCTTTTTGGAAAAAGCTAAGAAGTGGAGCTTTTTCTTTAACTGATTTTTTGAGCTTTTTAAATTTTAAGTTAATTAAATTTAAGCTTAACCCAAACAGACTCAAAATCAGCTGGCAACGTTAACTATTTTTTTTTTCAAAATTATCACAAAAAAAACTCAAAAAGCTAGTAATCCAAACAGACCCATTATTTTTAGTGAATTTCTAACAATTTGATGCACACCAAAAGCATTTTTTTTTCTATATTAAAAATAGACAATAAAACTTGATAAACAAGTAACTATTATATGGAAACCCTTTCTAACAATTTTTTATATTACTCATTACAAGACCTTTTATAAAAATTAATGAAATACATTACTTATGGTCCTCATTTTTTTTTTTTTTTGTTTCCTAATGTAGCTTAAGTCCAGATGGTCTTACCCAACTTATCTACTTGTTTTTGGAGACATCTCTTCAATGAAAAGAAATAAATAAATGTTCACATAATGTTGAGTTATCTCCACATACTTCTTTTATTATTATTATTTTCTCCAATAAAAAAACAGTGGTAAATATTAGGCTTTGCCTAGGAGTCTTGTGAGCCCTACATCTTCTGAAACGCGAACTGACAAATATTCTGTGTACTTCGGCATATATACATTTACATATACTTTTCCACTTTTCCAATTCTCGCACACAATAATTTTTGTAAACAAGTGTATTATATTGTTTTCCTCCTTTTTTTTTTTGCCCCCTCTTCGTGTATTGTTTTCCATATAGTAATGATACACTTGATCATTTTACCAAAAAAAAAAGTCAAAATACTGTAAAATAATTTAATTATATGTTGTGTATTATTGAATTATATATCAGTATATCAATCAAACTCATTAGTTTTTCTTTAAAAAAAATCAAAATACTATAAAATAATTTAATTAGTTTCCATGATATTTTTAAATTAATTAATTTTGAAAGATTAGTACACCCTCTAATTCTTATTATAAGACATTAACTATTTTTAAATAACTTATTTATTACTATTTTCTCATTATACCTTAATTTTTAACTAACTTTTTAAATTCACATAATTAAAATAGGAATAAAGGTAAAAATATTTATTAATTTTAAAACATGGTTTAGCTTCTATTCATTCATCAACAAAAAAAAAAATATTTAGTTGCTTATAATAAAGAATATGAAAAAATAACTTATGGACAAGTAGAACATTGAAAACGATGATTTATGACTCATTCAGATATTTTTCTGGGGATGAAAAACAAGAATAATTTTTTAATAAAAAACAGAGCAATGAAATGAAGTCGTCCTGCTATGTAATTTTTTGAAGTCTTTGAAAGAGACAGGGAGGAGCATTGTGTTAGAAAGTGGTGGAAATTGCATTTATTTCTCTCTCTTAATATTTATTATTATTATTATAAAAAAGTAGTAATGTTATATTCCAAAGCATTACTGTGTTGGACTCGGACAAAGAGAAAGAGAGAGAAGAACGCAGAGCTCAGCACAGCTCCGGTGTTGAAGGAGGCGAATTTTTTTTGTATGTGTTGAATTTCATAGATCTGGGTATGTCCAGTTTGTCTTCTGTTTCAATCTCTCTCAGTAGTATTCGTCTTTTTCTACATTTTCTCTTTTAATTTCTTGGGATTTTCCCGTTTTTAAAAACGATCCCCTTCAGCCATATTTCTCTGTGTGTTCAATCTTTTCTGTTTTTTTTTTCTTCTTCTTTGAATTTCAGATTCTACTACTTCTTGTATTTCTAAATTTGTGTGCTTGGAGCTGAGAAAATTGGAAGTTTGACTCTGAAAATTGGTTGAGACTCGACTCTTTTAATGGTCATCATAGCGCTGGGTTATTTATTATTCGTTGTGTGAACGAAGCCCTAATTGCTTCTGCTCGTTTCATAGCTATTTTTGCCCGAATCATGGGTTCATTAATTTTAGCTATGAGTTTAATGAATCTTCTTCTCCATGTGTTGACCGTTAAAATTGAATGTGTGTGGTGATTCCGTGGTACCGAAGTGATGAACGATAATCAACTTTAACACTCTGTCCATCGTTGCTGTTATTACCAGTTTGGATTTGCTACTTTCCTTAAAAAATTTCGATTTATGTTTTCGTTAATATTTCTTCATGAGTAAGATTGATGCCCTGAGTGCTGTTTGGTACATGAAAATTTCAATTCCCATATTCCAAATACATGAAAACCGATTTATAATATGTTTGAGCATAAGAAATATGGACTATTTACAATCCATCTGTGGTACGTGTTCTACATAATATAAAAGATTACGGATTCGTTTTTTTAATATATGCCATGATCAGGTTTTTTAGATTTTTCTGGCCAACTAGTTTTGTACAAATTGGTTTTTAAGTATTTGGAAATCAGGATATTAAAGAGCGACTAAATAACTTGCCTTTTGTTTTTAGTATATGATATACCCATTCTCTGGTAAGTTTTTGGTCCTGCCACCAAAAAGGAAGGCAATAAATGTCCTACTCTCATCGTATTGGGTGCACTTCTTGCCATTTCTTCGCTTTGTGGTTCTCCAATTATCCCTTGACCAGCATCAAGAGATAATTGGAGAACCACAAAGTGAAGAAATGGCAAGTGCTATATATATATATATATATATGTATGTATGTATGTATGTATGTATGTATGTATGTTTTGGGATGTTAGCCGTTAGGGATACTAATTCTTTGAGTAAGTCTGTTTACAGTAGGATATAAAAATAACCTCTACTTTCTTTTCTCTTTGCTATCAGCCTGATGTTTAATTGAAGTGAAGGGAACTCTTACTTTTTCAGACATTCTTTTATGAAATCAGGTTAAATTGGGTTATGAGCCATTTATGCTGTTCTTTGGGTTATACTAATTCTTTGCATTCCTTATTTAATAGTAAATAACTAAATGACATATTTTCTAACAGTCCAAGAAGCATGTATTTGTCAACCTAGGAAATTTTTTACGGTTCTTTAATATTTTCCTTCTTTGAGCTGATCTTGTAAGTTTATGTTGCTAGTTATGTGAAATTCTTATTCATTTTCCATGGTTCATTCCGTTGACTGTGATCCAACTGCTGTCAGATAAATGACAGATGTATCAACCAAAGACTGTTCCTAATTCAACTCTAGTTGGAAGCAATTTATTAGTTCATGGTCAGCATTTAGATTGTGGTGGCAGTGCAATGGATCCTCTCAGTGGAGGTAACAATCCTGCCAACAACTCTAATCTCAGCTCAAAGCAACGTTTACGCTGGACTCATGAGCTGCATGAACGTTTTGTTGATGCTGTGGCACAACTTGGTGGGCCAGATCGTGAGTCTTCTTGCTCCATGCCTGCTTAACTTGAACTGGTTTCTTCTTGTTGTTCTCCAAACCAAATATGTGGCATTGTTTTATTTGGTAAAATGTAAACATTTGTTCTGTGGCTATCAAAACCAATTAGACTAGCTGTGTTTTTTACATGCACATTTAATCCTTGTTTTTTGTCAAATTTGTTTATGATAGGCATGACTATCTAATAACTTGTTGGTTCAAGCACTAGTATGATTTGTTTGAGTTTGAGATGCATAAGTATTTGGATTTGTTTGATTTTGATGATAAGCATGTCATTGTCCCTGCCTCTTGAATAAAAAGTATAATGCGATGGACTTCCTGCGTATATGGGTCAGGTTCTGCTACTTGTGCTGTTCAGGTCTAAAATTTTGGTTGAGGAATTTAAGTTTCCATGCATGATAGCTTGTGCCTTATAATAGTGTTTTTTTAAAAAATTTCTAGCAATTTTTTCACAGGTGCCACACCTAAAGGTGTCCTCAGAGTTATGGGTGTGCAAGGCCTAACGATATATCATGTCAAAAGCCATTTACAGGTAATATGTGCTTTAAAGCCTCTTGAACTTTGTTTTCACTTGTTCATCTTTGTTCACTCTTCTTGTCTAATATAATCCAGAAATATCGACTTGCAAAATACCTCCCTGATTCCTTGTCTGATGGTAAGTCTTCAGTATCATTTTGCCAATTTATTGATTTGTTTTTTCCCATCCCAATTGACACATTCAATTACTTCGAAGATTTGATCTTTATTGTCTAAATTTGTTGAAATAGAGCTCTAAGGTCTATTTCCTGATATCGTTTTCAATCATTGATGCAAGGGAAAAAAGCCGAAAAGAAAGAAACTGGGGACATGCTTTCCAATCTAGACGGATCTTCGTGAGTATAGCTGCCTCTTTTGCTTTTTGATGCTTATACTTCCACCAGTTGCTGGATGAGAGACACAATGGTTCATATATATGTTTAAAAGTTTATAACCCTTGTCACTCATTCTCATTCAGCTGGGCTTAAGTAAATTTTAACAATATACAGACAGTTCAAACCAAAGTTGGCAAGAAAAGAAAAAAGATGAAACTAAGATAGTTCAAACTTCTAACCAAAGAGATAAAAAAAGTGGAAAAGAAAAGATGGAAACATGGAGAGTTAAATTAATTTTTACATATTCAATACTCAAAATTCTCTTAGTTAAAGGCAAGTTACTTTTGCAAAAAAAGTCTCTGTTTCATTTAGTCTGGTGCTAAGAGATACAAGCGGGCCTGTCTATCTGTCTGCAGTGGTGGGATACAAATTACCGAAGCACTGAAGCTACAGATGGAGGTGCAGAAGCGACTGCATGAGCAATTAGAGGCATGTTTTCCTTTTTCTGACCTAATTATACTCTTTTCGGCAGATTTTGTTTTTGTTTTAAGAACTTAGTTGTATCTGTATGGGTAACTATCTAGCAGAAAGGGATGTTAAACACCCTAAAGAAGAAATACACAGTAAATGTTCATATCTGCATCGTATTTTTGAATATAAAGATTAAAAGGGAATAAAGTAGTGAATGCTTTGACATCGGCATGTGAATTTATGGGAATATTTATGACCTGTATGATGAATGAACTCACTTGCCTCATTCTGAAAATTATGCTATCTTGTATATTAAACACGTTGAAGGAGAAATTCGCTTTAAATGTTCATACATCTATCATATTTACTATCATAAAGACTAAAAGGGAATAAAATAGCATATGCTTTATTGCTTTGCCACCGTCAAAAGAATTGACAGGAATAATTATGACCTTTATGGGATGCTAATGCTATCTTATATATTAGTAGAGCATGCACTCCCCTTTACTCTTCTATACGTTCAAATATCAAATCTATAGATTCTGTGTGAAGCACAAGACCCATATTTTAATCAAGATGGTACTTTGGAACATATGAAGTGGTGTCATGTGATATATATTTGTGAAACAGGTTCAGAGACAACTTCAACTACGGATAGAAGCCCAGGGTAAATACCTGAAGAAGATAATTGAAGAGCAGCAGCGGCTTAATGGGGTTCTGTCAGAATCACCTGGCTCAGGTGTTGATGCTCCGGCATTGGCTGATGGATGTCAAGAATCAGAAAACAAAACTGACCCCGCTACCCCGGCTCCAACCTCTGAGGGCCCCCTCCAAGATAAAGCAACAAAAGAACGTGCCCCAGCAAAGAGTCTGTCTATCGATGAATCGTTTTCATCTCACCACGAACCATTGACTCCAGATTCTGGTTGCAATGGTGGCTCACCTATTGACAGTCCCAGAGGGGAGAGACCGATGAAGAAACACCGGGTGAGCATTGAGGGAGCATATTCTAAATCAGACATGATGCTTCCACTTCAGATACTAGAATCAAGCATGCCATCATACCAGCAGGCAAACAATGTTTTCCTCACCGGAGAGCAGTTTGATCCTTCATTGGGTATGTCCGCTAGGAGTGATGAGGCATTACAGAAGGTTGGTGGCAACAATCTGTGATTCAGTGTAATATGCAGTAAAACTAGAACTGATTTTATTGTCCTTGCTTAGTTTAGTTTCTTGGGTTGATGTACTTCTTGATGGATCAAGAAAACTTTGTACTGTAGATGCTCCTGTTTATTTTAATGTACCTCTTGATGGATCAAGAAGACTTTGTACTGTAGATGCTCCTGTTTATTAGTTTTAAGTTCCAAGCTTGACTAAATCAGCGGCCTTCATTTATAGTTACAGAGCTGAATGTGAATCAAATCCCATCTTAATCATTGAATCGTCTTATCTGCGGATGGTTCCTGGCATTCTCAGTTTCAAAAGGTAAATGACTGTGAACAGTAAAGTTTTGCTTCAGAGATAGATCAAATTTGAAGGATTACATTACAGTGTTGATATGTGTTTGTTTTTTCGTAGGTGAGTTGGCGCGTGACATTAGGTTTTTTCTTTGTAATCACATACTTTGTGAGGAAAACAATATCAAATAATATAATTATGTGAAGAAAAACTAATTACATATAAAATTTATTATTAACTTAGATTTTGAGTGTTATATCTGGTATTTAAAAATTAGAATATAATTTGTAGGAAATGAGAGTAAATTAGTTATTATTAAAATAATCTCATAATAGTTATTATTAACAAAAAATTTACTATCCGCCTAGGCCTAAACATAAGTGGTAAAGATACAATAAGTTTAGGGTTTGAGTTTCTCTCATAATCTTTTTCTCATTATCCCTCATAATCTCTAAATTATATCCATCCAATCAATCTAAAAAGTACTTTATCATCTCTCTCCTCTTCCCAATCAACGGCTCAGATGGGCTAATGAGGGAAAATAAGAAAAAAGATAAGGAGAAGATCCTCTTCCATAAGTTTATGGTCTTATGGATAGAAATTAAAGTTTTTAATTGTCTTGATGTAATTTTTTTAAGAAATTATGATATTACTTCATCTCAATACTATCTTGTGTGACTATTAGGATAAATTTGTCTTAGAAATTAGAATGTTGTTAAATTAAACTACTATGACATTTTTTTTTTAATATTTTACCTGTACACTCCTCTGGAAATTTATACTTCCTTTTGAAAAGTTAAAATTTCTAGCTATATTTAATAAAATTACTCCAGTATTGCAATTAGTATCATAGGTACAACCCTACAACCATTGGACTTATATAGGACTGATTGATGGAATTTCTCTTTTTGGTATCGTATCTGGTTCGTCGGAACTTTTGATTTCAACTAATTTGGATTTCACTTCACGTTAGGCCTACTGTTGTGGGGGAAAAGCTTTTAACACCATTTTCTCTATTCCACGCCTTGAACTGAGGATACGGTGAAAGAAAAGTAAGTTCTTTTTCACTTATTCCCAATAAATATTGATTGATGGAAATTGAATTCGTGACTCAATGATATTAACCCACAAGTTGAATTGTTGTGGCCCACTTATCTACGCATGGGGCACTTCATTGTTGAACCTTTCTTGCTCAAATTTTCTAGTGATGGTGGAGGCGAGTCACAAGGATGAGTTGATTCTGATTGAATATTCTTAAGTTACCCTTAATTTAATAGTTAATTTAAAATTAGTTAAAAATAATACATATGTAAAAAAAAAATACAACTTATTTTTCAAAAACACTTATTTATTTATAGAGAGAGAATGCCCTCATCTTCAATTTCATCTGAGTAATCTTCCCCATCACTAATGTCATTCTTGGCAATTGTGAATCCTTTGTCTCACCATATTTACGACATTCCTCAATTATTGTTGCAGTCTCACCTTGAAGACGTTCTCTTGCTTCTCGAAATGAGCTAACAAATTACACTCCATTTTGGGATCAAGGTTTTGGAAAATAAGCCCCCCGCCCTTTTTTTCCAGGGAGTCAGATTCAGTGTCTATCATTTGAATAGGCACTAAAAGCTCGTCCAATCTGGACCATCCAGATTGGATTTGGATGGTCCAGATTTTATTTTATTTTTCACTTTTTATTTTTTTAAAAAATATTTTATTGGATAGAAAAACTAAAATAAAGATAATTTCTCAACTAATATTTTTTTTACTTAAAAATCACTAATTTAAAAAAATAAAATCTTGATCGTCTAAATCCAATCTGGACAGTTTAAATTGGACGAGCTCTTAGTGCCTATTCAAAAGATAGCCACCGAAATGGGTCCTGTGAGAGAGAAGAGGATGGCTGAAGATATGAGATGAAGAATAGAGAAGACCAAAAGAGAACCAACAAATAAATTATTGTAAGAAGGAGGGAGGAAAAAGGAATTCACATTTGGTGCTTTTCTTTTACATGCTTATTACATGCTTGTCCCTCTCATTAGAGGGATGAGACAATTTTTTTTAATTATATATATATATTATTTATGTAGATTAAATTACATGATGCATCCTGAAATATTTTTTTGCACCCAGAATCTCCAATTAATTAATTTTCAGAATACTAGTGTCAAAGGAAAAATATTTCTAAATGCAGTGCTGAAAATTAATTAATTTCAGATACTGGTAGAAAAGTATTTCAGGATGTATCATATAATTTAATATATATATAAAATATATATATAAAATTTTTTTTAAAAAAATGGTCTCATTTGCTAATTAAGGAGACAACCATGTAACAAGAGCGTAAGAGAGAAACACAGATGTGAACCCCGCTCACACACGCTCGGACACTCTTCGGCCGATCCGGAAAGTTTCTATGAAATTACTGGGGTTTAAGGTAAAAGCAATCATTTCCATGATCTCTTTGGTTTTGTCCTGATTTTTGTCGTACTTTTGCCACGCTCGCCATTTTCTCGAACTGTCGAAATCGTCGGCTGATCCTGAAAATTTTCGTTTTGTCTCAGTTTTTCCTTGTCTTCTTCCAGCCGTGATCTTTGCCACTGCGAACGTCCCTTTGAACACTTCGATCCTGAGGTTCAAGGTACATTTCCTGGTTTTCTGCTCGCAAATAACAAGCTACAGGATCTTCAATAACTCGGGAAATTCTCTCCCTTTCCTCAACTCGGGTTCTCTTCATCCCATTTTTTTTTTTTAAGAATTCTTTGGGCTGATCTTTGCCTTTTTCTTTTGGTGAAACCGATGCTGTACAGGCTATTTCTTTCCGGTAATCTTTAAGATCTTCGGCCGATCCAGAATCGTGGTTCCTGGACGGTCGGAGAAGGTGGACGTGGCCGGTGGGTTCCTGGGCGATCCGATATCTTCTAGGTGTTTGCTGCTCTGTGTTGTTATTCTGGACTTTTGACAGAGAAGAAATAAAAGGCAAGTCTGAACTGTGGGCTTGCTATTCTCTTAATTTTTGTTGCCATTGTTGTTGATTATAGCTGAAATTCAAAATATGCTTTGCCCCTGAATGAAAACAAATTTGTTGTCAGGGTGGTGTACATTGTTTGGTTATTGCTGAAATTAAATTTGCTTGCATGATGGAATAATTTGATTTGGGCAAGATGATTTTTGATTTGGTTATTGCGTTCGTTAGGCTACGAGCAAGATGATTTTTGATTTGGGGTTCACTGTTCTAGAGATGATGCAACTGAAATTTTTGATGAGAACCAGTGGAAAATTTCGATTTGGGGTTAAAAATGAATTAATAAGGCTATTAGGTTATGTTTTAAAGCTTCAAAATTATTGTTTGGAGCAATGTTATGAAAGCTGTGATAGTTTTATGAATCGTGATAGTTTTATAAATCTGGAATTTCCAGACTTGAACTTAGATGGGTCAACATGGTATATAGTTTCAAGTATTATAAATCGGTAACAAATGGGTTTTAAGTTGTTTGATGTTAAATGAGAATCCTGGATAAGTTGAGGTTTTCATCCAAGATAATTAGAGGTTTTCTTGAAAACTCTTAAATCAATGTTTTCAAAGTTGGAAATTTTTGGAGTTTCTTTTTACTGTTAAAAGTGGCTTGAGATTGCTGAGTTTGTGTGACATTTGCTGAGAAATAACTTTGCCTTAAGTTTCAGTAAAATGAGTAAGGTGAAAGCTTCTTGGGATAAAAAAAATACAAAAAGTGTTAATTGACTTGTGCGCAGTATAAGTCCAAAAAGGAACAAGGAAATCTACAAGCTTCAACTAGGATGAATGGAAAGAAATTTTTGATGCCTTCATGGCAATTACTTGGAAAGCGTATGAGAAGAGCCAGTTTAAAAACAAATATGATTCCCTACGAAAGGAGTGGCAGTTGTGGGACTGAGATAGGTTGCTTAAAGAAATAGACATTGGATGGGATAATAACAAGAAAACTATTATGGCCGATCATGATTGGTGGGAGAAGAAGATTGCGGTAAGTAATTAACTTTTTGAGATGTTACATGGTTATTTCGCATGATCGTGGTTCTATATATTATATAATATATTTGGTGATAGATGTACAAGAAGTTTAAGGATATGAAAAAAATCATAAATCAGGGACTCCAGTTTCAAGAAGAATTGACCTAATTGTTTTTAGTTGTTGTGGCCACTGGAATACATCTATGAGCGCCATCATCCATTACACTCCCAACTGATGCAGGGCTTGAATATGATCTGAGAGAAGGTTTTAGAGATAGTTATGAAGTCTTAGAGACAAGGACTGGCTTAAGTGGGGGCATTAATTCATTCACTTTCAATAGTGCTTCTGGAGGTAGTGGAGGCAACACTGAGAAAGGGAAGGCAAGCATTAGTTGAGACAAAACAAGTAGTGGTTATAGAACAACTAGCTCAGTGGGGGTGAGGAAGAGGGATGATGACTTGAGAAAGAAAATGCTTTCCTCAGCGAAAAAAGCAAATGCCTTAAGTAGGATAGCTGATACGACTGATATTGGAGCATAACTTTCATATAGGATGACAGCAGAAGCACATGCTTATGATATATCAATAACGGGAGTAATGAGTCACCTTCATCAAGTTGAAGAAATTTTCTCTGATAAATAATTTTTATGCACAATTTACAGGCCTCCTTATGAACCACCCACTTTTAAGGGAAATGTATGCAGCTATGAAGGGAATGAGGGAGCATCTTCTTTTGTTTTTGAGGCAAAAATGTTCTCGACATCAATGAATTATTTCAGAAATGATGTAACTATTAACGAACAAGTATTTTAGAATTATATGCCTTGAACAACTACTATGAATGACTACTTTTACGTTATTGCTTTACCATTCTTGTGTGTGTGTGCATATTTTGACTATTTAATTGTGAATGTTACAATTACTAAATTTAATGTATATGTGTACAGGTCTTTGAGAGTATGGACAATGAATGTAAAATAATTGCAAAGCGTGCTAAACGGCGGTCAAATAGGGTTCGGAAAATTGCGGCATATGTTGGTGCATATGCTAGTCTATATTTGTGTAAAGAATCGAGACAGACCAATGTTTATACAGGTGCTTGTAGAGGTAGTGGAGGCAACACTGAGAAAGGGAAGGCAAGCATTAGTCAAGACAAAACAAGTAGTGGTTATAGAACAACTAGCTTATTGGGGGTGAAGAAAAGGGGTGATGGCTTGAAAAAGAAAATGCCTTCCTTAGCGAAAATAGCTGATGCCCTAAGTAGGATAGTTGAGACGATTGATATTGAAGCACAACATTCAGATAGGATGACAACAGAAGCACGTGTCGAGAGAATGGCAGCTGAAACACATGCTTATGATATATCAATAACGGGAGTAATGAGTCACCTTAATCAAGTTGAAGAAGTTGTCTCTGATATGGAACTCCATGCACAATGTGCACTCCTCCTTATGAACCACCCACCTTTAAGGGAAATATATGCAGCTAAGAAGGGAGTGAGGGAGCATCTTCTTCTGTTTCTGAGGCAAGAATGTTCTCGACATCAATGAATTATTTCAGAAAATGATGTAACTATTAACGAACAAGTATTTTAGAATTATATGCCTTGGACAACTACTATGAATGACTACTTTTATGTTATTGCTTTACCATTCTTTTGTGTGTGTGCATATTTTGACTATTTAATTGTGAACATAAGAATTACTAGATTTAATGTATGTCTACAGGTCTTTGAGAGTATGGACAATGAATGTAAAATAATTGTGGAGCATGATAAACGGCGGTCAAATAGGGTTTGGAAAATCGTGGCATGTGTTGGTGCATATGCTTGTTTATATTTGTGTAAAAAACCATGACACACCAGAGATTATAGGGCGCTGTATGTGTTAATGATATTTTAGAGGGCAATTCCATTCGTTATTACGAAGTGTTTAGAATGGAACTTCATGTGTTTCAACATTTTTACTTGAAATTGCAATGACATGGTTTGAAGGAAACTAGACAAATGGGTATACATGCAATGGTTGGAAATTTTTTGAAACCTGTTGGACATATATGTGGTAGGGAGTATGCTGCAACAAGAAAGATTTTCGTGTTTGGGAGAAACAATTTATAGGGCTATATATGTTGTCTTAAATGCATATTGTAGTCTTGAAATGTCCAACATCAAATTACAAGATCCATTGTTAGAGACATTCATTTAAAGACACACCTCAGTAATCGATAATGACCTTTCTCTAAAAATGCTATTGGAGGTTTTATTTTTAGCCATAAAAAAAATTAAATATTCAGTAAATAACGTATATTAATATCAAAGATATTGTATTAGATAATTACTATTTATAAATAATTTTTGTCTATACAATTTATTAATACAAATATGTTTGATCTGATTTTTATCATACATAATTTACTAATGGTATAATTTATTCTTGTTAACAAATTTATGTAATTTTTTGCATTTATTATGAAATTTAATGTTAAAAATATTTAAAATATAACATCATCCTTCATACGCAATTATACTAAGACCTAATATCCTTTTTAGTAAATTTGACATTGAAAAAACTATTTTCATAACAATATCGAAACACTATCATTTTATTAAAATTACTTTTTTTATAGAATCTATTATGCTAGAATCAATTCTAAAAAAACCCTTGTACCTTGTAAATTCTAAAAACTATTCTCCAAAAGCTAATCTAAACAGTGTTCTTACTTCTTTTAGATTTTCATCCTAGTGGTTCTACTAATAAGTACGCAGGTTACTTTTTGGTGTTCAATATAACTATACAGTCCTTGAGGGGTAATGGCATTATGAACTCAAGGTTGCTCGCTAGTTCATGGTGGGCATTACTAGGTGGAATGGTGGATCACTTTGGCAGTCTTTGTTAGTCAATTTATAAATTCCATCTTCACTTCTTTGGCCGCCACCTTTTTTTTTTTGTTTGCTATAAAAATGTTTATACCCCAGATTATTATTATTATTATTGTTAATAATAATAATAATTATAATAATAATAGTAAAAATAATAATATAGTATTAGTTTAATTTTATTAGTTTAGATTAATTTGATTAGTTTAGTTAGTTTAGATATATTTGATTCTATTAAATTTATATTGATTGATTTAATAGAATTTAATAATATTGTTTTATGATTTATTTATTTTCATTTTTTCTAAAAAAAAATGTACTATTCATCAAAATAAAATTATTCAAATTTATATCCTATATAATCATAACAAGTATTTTTATCCCGCAAGGATATTTCATAAATATAAGAACATATCTGTATGTGCGATATATTTTTTTAAAATAACTGTACTATTTATCGATATAAAATTTAATACCCTAGATTTTATTATTATTTTAATAATAATAATAATAACGAATACTAATAATACTAGTAATAATACTAATATTAAAAATTTAAATTTAATAATGTAGTAATAAAAAAATATAATAGTAATAAATGGATAGATAAAAATTAATTTAAATTAGAATCTAATAAATGATTTGTCATTATTTTATTAAACTAGCAATAGTTAAAAGCCCAACCCACAAAGCCCAGCTAATAACTAAACGCTAAGAGCCTAATTATAAGTTAGGTTTAGCCGCCTAACTTTAGTCATCGTTCAGTAGCTCTCTCCCTCTAAAAATTCCTTGCGGCAGAGTTTCCCTTCTAGGAGCTTAGCAACCACGGAGGCCAGGTAATCCTAATCCCTAAGAATTAAATGTTGGTAACGTTAGAACGTTGATTGGAATTGACTGATATTGACTGATTGTAATCTTAATCCCTAGAACAATTGAAATTCATAATTACATATCATAATTCTTTGAGAAACTCTCTCTACCGGTTAATCCTCTTTTAATTATCTCTATTGTATTCTTCTCTACATTGCAATTAGGTTCTTGGATCTTTTTAGGATTGATTATTTAGGTTATAGATATGTATACATATATTGTTGTTCAGGTTTGCAATACAAACACGTGACCTAAAGTATATTTTTATTGAAGTTTTCAAATATTGGTATATATCGATTATTAGGTTTAGAATGATTGGCATCTGGGTTTTTGGCATATATCATTTAACTATCGACATTGCTAGATGTCTACGTACTTCAACAATTAGTTAACATCATCTCAGTCACATGTTATTTTTTTTTTTAAAAAAATTCTGTACTTGATGAATATAAAATTAAGAATCAGATGATTGAGTTTATGTGTTGTATATATATGAAAACTAATATTTATCAATAATACACATTGTATATTTTAATGACTTATGAATTATGAAGTTCTCTATATATTATATTAATACTTCAATTTATTTGTGGATAAATTTATAGTTTTAATTATATTACGTTATAGTTTTATTGTTTATATACATATAAGGATAGGATATAAGTAGATATAATATCAAATTAACCTTCCATCTTATAATTAAATTTAAAGAATAGAAAAGTATATAAAAGATAATCTAACAGTGGGAGGATAACTTTGGGATGGTACCTCCTAAAGTGATGAACACACTTTTAAGGCTTTATGCCTTCGAAATTTTTTTATGTGAACCGATATATCCGTTCTTCCCAAAGTGGTGTCTGACAGGGTTTCCTGGGATACTAGTAGCAACTTTGGAAAGAGGTGTGCACACTAGGAAGAATGATGATATGGCCAATTTTGATGATTTTGTGACTGGCAGGGTTTCCCGAGTCACGGGTAAACTGGCAGGTTTCCTGGGTCTATCATGGTTTTCTTCTCACTAAACAGACTGGATTGGAATTTCACTTGCCCAATAATTGTTATTAATTTCCTCTAATTGATTTTATCATCCTCTGATGATTTTAAGTTGTTAAAATGGTGTAATTCCTAAAAATAATAATAAATCAATTAAAACTTTAGAGACAACATACTCTCTATTTTAATAAATATTTAGTTGCCTCTTAGGATTTACCATAACATTCTTAGGGTATTTTATGACCCATAAATTCACTTAGGGTTTTTAGCTCTTCATTTACTCTAATTTCATAAGAAATTACCTTCAGAAAATAAGATAATTATTTCACTTGTTCTGAGACCACATATTCACCTATTGTAATAGGTGTTATTTATCAAAATATAATATTTACATGTATTATGAAAATTGGGGTATTACAACTAACCTTAATCCCAACATCAGAGGGAGTGTTGTTAATTTCATATGTAAGGACCCAATTTTCATTCCATTATTAATATTCACAAAATATATTTTAAAGAAATAATTTAAAGGATTAACCAACTTTTAGTCTCTTAAATTTACTTTTATTTTGGTTTGAGCCCTTCAAATTTTAAATTATAACCTTTTGATCCTCAAACTTTGTTCCATTTAAAACTTAGTCCCTTTAAGTTAACAAAAATTGGGAGTATTTTGCTCCAAGTACCAACATTTGAATGTTGATGCCCCAAAATCACAGTGAATGTGGGACGTAAGATTTATGAACCCTAATTTAAATTTTCGGAGAAAAAAAAAACCCCTAATTTAAATTCAATAATAATTCTTATCCGACCCGATTTGGCTGGCCTACACATTCAATTCCCTGTCCGTCTTCTAGATTTCCCGTGCTAGTCATTTTCTGAATGAGAGATGATGTCGAGCGTCAGGTGTATTCTCATATTTATCCTCGCAAACTGTGATGCTCGGTGAATTGCAGACGCAGATCAGGGCCATATCACAAAGACCTAACTGGCGAAGACGCTGCTCTGCCTTGGCTTATTGATCCATTTCCTTCTCTAACGAACGGGCAATTGGATTCCATTTACGAAGGAAAAAGGGTCTGAATTTGCTTTCCTGCTGTTATTTCCAACGAATTATTTTTTTCGTTGTTGCCGTTAATTTTCATAATTCATTTATGATCTTCCCGGCTTCAAGTTTTCGCTTATTTAATTTTTTTAATTAATTTTCATTCCCTTTTTCTCTTCATCTCGATTACGTTTCTGGGTTTTTTTTGAAGATTTGATTGATGACTATGGGAAGTCGAATTTCTGGATTCGAAATCCTCAGGATGGATTGTTTTGGTTACGGAAATAGATGGTTGTCGCGTTTAAGCGGCAGGAATAGTTGAGCATGCCCAAATTTATGCATTGTGTCTCCCGAGCTCTGCGCATTTTCGCATTCCCTTTGTTAGGATTCTAGATTTTGATAAGGATCGTTTTTCATTTGTAAAATTTGTTTGTTTTAGGTTAGGTTGAAGTTTTGTCTTTCCTCTTCAATTATGCTATATATCTCTGTAAGTGGCGTCTCGTTGCTGGCAACAGATGTTTGTAGGAGGGGCTTAGTACTGCTTACATGAATTAGATACTATATTCAACTTCAAAAAAAAAATGATGATTATTTAGTTATGTACGACCATTAAGACCTTATACTCTCTCCTTTTATGCACCAGGTATTAACAGGATAGGGAAACATGGCTCAGAACCATGGAGATGAAATAGATTATGGCGCAGATGATAATGAGATGGCCGAAGTAGAAAATGATTCATATATCCGTCGAAGAGTGGTTGGTGGTTCAGATTCAGAAGATGACGATGATGAACAATATGACCCTTTGGTTTGTTTCCAATTATGATTTAAATATCTAATGTTGTGGTGTGAATGCTTGTCATCCTACCAAAGTTGTTTTTAATTGTTACTTTTATATTGGCCATCTTATTTATATTGGTCCTGCCTTTTAGCTTAGTCTCCTTACTTAGATGACTTATATGTACATGACAAATTATAACTTTATGAGTACACTGTTGACATTAACTTATCTTTTTCTCATGTCTTTTCTGTGGGTTTGTATCTTTTCTTGGGGGTGGGGATTTGGGTGCTCTGTTGCAGGACAACAATATATCAGATACCACTGCTACAGAAGCTAGGGGGGGAAAAGATATTCAAGGTATACCTTGGGAGAGATTGAGCATTACTCGCGATAAATACAGACAAACAAGATTAGAGCAGTACAAGAATTATGAAAATATACCACAATCAGGGGAATTGTCAGAGAAGGTAAAATATGTCTCATGGCATTCAAAAATCATTTTAGTAATGATTTTGGTGGGAGAATTTCACCCTATACTTTTTCTCTACAGGATTGCAAACCTGCAGATAAAGGGGGGAGGTATTATGATTTCTGGCAAAACACCAGATCTGTGAAATCAACGATACTTCATTTTCAAGTATGTTAATGCGGTGATTTTCTACTATTGATTTTTTAGTGCAGGCTTCACCCCTCCCCGTTTTAAGTAGTAATGATGGAATTCTCATGTATTGGGATTGATGTGTCTTGATTTATGAGGTTTTATTTTCATAGTTTGCCTTTTCTTCTTGAGCTTAGTTTAGGCATTTTCTTAATAATGTAAGGAAAATTAATGTGAAGCTCTTAATTTGGACTTTGCAGTTGAGAAACTTGATCTGGTCAACTTCAAAGCATGATGTGTATCTTGTCTCACATTACTCCATTGTTCACTGGTCCTCACTAAGTTGCAAGGGAACTGAAATCTTGAACGTGTCAGGGCATGTAGCTCCGTGTGAGGTAATCATTGTTGCACTGCTTTTTTGTTGAGAAAAGTGAAAAGCACAACTAGATTAGGCATCTGAACTTTTAAATTGTGGTCTCAATAGAAACATCCTGGAAGCCTTTTGGAAGGATTTACCCAGACACAAATTAGTACATTGGCTGTACGAGATAAGTTGATGATTGCCGGAGGTTTTCAGGGAGAAATAATTTGCAAGGTACTATTGTTGGACTTATTTATTTTTTTTGCTAAGCAATGCAGAACGTATAGGGGCTTTAAGGAAAAGGAACAAATTTCACAAAATTCAAGATAAATTCAATTATTGATAAAGATTAATACTTTTAAATAACCGTGGTTGAACCAAAATAGTTTTTTTTAATAAGAATTGGTATCCTAATGATTCCTAGTCCTACAACAATTGTAGATATGAGCTAGCAATATATTTGGCCCAAAATCCTCTGTCCAGGTCCCTAATTAAAATTGCACAGGGTTCCTCATTTTTTAATCATACACAGAGTCGTACACCTCAAATTCTACTAGATTTTAGCCTTATGTGAAGTTGATATGTTTAAACATCCTCCGTTAACTTAAATACATGTATATTTTTTCTTTAATTTAATGAAAACACAAGATACTCTTTTTATGTTTGACTATATTTAAATTCATACATTTAAGTTAGTGGGGGGCATTTTAGTTTTTCTAAAAATAATTTATATTGGTCTAAAGTATATATTTTGAAAACAGATGAGGTTTATATAATTTAATAAATTCAGTAGAGGTTTGCGTAATTTTTTATATTTAATTTTCTATTTATTTTGGGAAATAGTTCTGTTGTTGGTAATTTACTGTCTTTCCTGACTGATGGCTTATGCATAATGTCTTTGCAGTACTTAGATCGACCTGGGGTTAGCTTCTGTACCAGATCTACTTATGATGATAATGCAATAACAAATGCAGTGGAGATTTATGAGGATCGAAGGTCTCACTCCAGTGCTTTGCTCTTTGTTTTTTCTTTCTCAATAGGCACTAACTTTCAATGACAATATGGTATTGGCAATTATTATCCTTGTAAAAAATAGGAGAATATTTCAAAGGGACCTGTGATCACCCACTTAGTTTAGCTTAGCCGTCGCATTCTCTCCATTTTAATAATTCTTAACTTTAAAAGTATAGTTGTTTGGTAACAATACATTATTCTTGCAGTGGGGCTGTTCATTTCATGGCTTCAAATAATGACGGTGGAATCAGAGACTTTGATATGGAGAGATTTCACCTTTCTAAGCACTTCTCATTCCAATGGCCAGTAAATGTGAGTACCTCCAACTGGTTTATTGTGGTTGAATCAAAAGAAAAGAAATCATTGCTTGTATTAACTTCAGCTTCATATCTATAGAATTGGCGTAATCTTTTGTAGTATTTTTTGGGGTATCTGCAACTTATGTGAGAGAGAAGGTGAAAAAAGAGGGACGATAGCTCCACCATGCTTTGTTGAGAAGGATTGCTTGACCATGGAGAGATAATTGATGCTGATTTGATCTGCACGATGCTCAGGCTTTCTTCTTTTTCCGTTTTTGTGCCTTTGTGTGTGAAGCCTCATGCTAAGACTGCTGGTCTCACATATTGTAGTTGACATTGAGTCAATGGTCTCTTTTGAGTCAGCTAGCAGTTGAAAATATTTGAAAATTCCTTATTATCTTTTGTGAAACCGAAGTAGCATCATTAGTGTCTGTCTGTAGAACTAGAAGTTTGTCTTCTGAATTCTGAAGACATTTAAGTTTCAGAACCTTGTGTCTTGCAATGTGTTTTGCATTCTTCTTCTACTTTGACAATTTGAGAAATTCAAATAGAGAAAGTGAATTCCTTTGCTTAAGAACAAAACGGAGGGAATATATTTTCACTATCACTGAAAAGTCTGCTGAAATATTTTACATAAACTAGTATTGTATGCTGATTGTATACTGCCCACTCTAAAGGGATAACCTTTTGGCTTCTTTTTTACCTCTAATTGGCCTGAATCTATTTTTGTTGTCAGTAAAACAAATTTGTCCTTAATCTTCTTGAATTTTGTGTGATATTCTTGCTTGGTCAACAAGAGCACTTGTGACTGCTTTTTTTGTTAGAATCATTTGGTATTTAGAACAGAATAGAACGTAAAAGAAAATTGAATTGGAAAGAAGAACAAAATAGATTTTTTAGATGAGAAATGTATCTTGTGCTTTTCAATAAAAAATAGTCATAAAAAATGTAGTTACTGCTGAATGTTAATAATGATAGGAATTTAATAGATGGATACATATTTCGTTTTCTGGGGCAATAGAAGTGCAACTCTAGATCATGTTACGTGTTCATTCAAGTATACAAGTGCTGGCTTATGTGGCAACAGAAAGGGAATTACCCCAAGTAGTATCAGTCTGTGTTTTAAAACTGATGAGCCATGCTGACTGATTTCACTCTTTTATTAATTAAAATTAAAATTGGGGATAAATGTTCAATCCAGTAGCCAAGACCCCATGCTCCCATCTTTCGCATTTAAGGAAGCCTTGTATGAGGTGCAATCACAATTTACAGATGACATATCCCAGTACTCGTGTAGTCTTTATTTATTCTCTTTTCACTATATGGGTGTGCATTGCTAGTGTTAGTGAATATGTATATGATGTTTGAACACAGCACAAATATTATTGGAGCTCTTGTCCATTTTTCTTGCAGCATACTTCATTGAGTCCTGATGGTAAACTAATTGTAATAGTTGGAGACAACCCAGATGGGTTAGTGGTGGATTCTCAAACCGGGAAGGTTCGTACATTATTCTGTTCTTGCGTACCACAAATTTCTAGTTTTGTTCTTCTTGAGAAGGATTATGACATGAGATGCGTTGAGATAAGCTAATGTTCTTTAATCTTTATGTATTATAGACTGTCACATCATTATGCGGACACTTGGATTACTCATTTGCATCAGCGTGGCATCCTCAAGGTTATATTTTTGCCACTGGGAACCAAGACAAGACTTGTCGTGTTTGGGATGTCCGTAACATGTCAAAGTCTGTAGCTGTGCTGAAGGGTAACCTTGGAGCCATTCGGTCGATACGATTCACATCTGACGGGCAGTTCATGGCGATGGCCGAGCCAGCTGATTTTGTGCACATCTATGATGCAAAGCAAGGGTTTGAGAAGGAGCAGGAGATTGACTTTTTTGGAGAGATCTCTGGTGTATCGTTTAGCCCTGATACAGAATCACTTTATATCGGTGTTTGGGATCGCACTTACGGTAGCCTTCTTCAGTACAACCGACGCAGAAACTATGCTTACCTTGACGCCTTGTAAATTTGTAATCATGTAATATGTTGTAAGTACCCTGATACTTGGACTTATATCCAAAAGTTTAGGAATTTGAGCGTTGAAATGGATTTGGTGGCTTGGTCCATCTTGTCATATGATGTGGAGGAATGGCATAATGATGTTTTATTGTTGTACTTGTCATGTTCAATAATATTGACTGCTAATCTCTTAAGGTTTTTCTTTTCTTGCTTTTACAAAGTTGTCTTAATAATGGAAGAACCTGAAATTTAATTTGGTTGGTTACTTTGCGTTTTGGTGACTACTAAAAAGTCCTAAATGACGTCACACACAAAAGATCTAGATCTGAATTTTGTCTCTTCTAATATCCAATCAAATACATTTTGCTAATGTATGGATGTTTTATATAGGATAGAACCCAGAATCTGAAGTCCTTGACCAATTTGACAGTATAACATGGATGTATATTTCTGCATAATGTTCCTGTTTAGATGGTAAGACATGTATAAAATTACATAACTGTCACCAACAACTGAAATTAACTTCCTAAGAGATAAGATACATAAGCATAACTTCCTAATAAGTCTTAACCAACCTATAACTTCCTAACACATAACTTCCACCTAATATAAATAATAACGGGATTATTCTTTTATAACTTCCTCTTCCTTGAATAAACCAGCAAAGGACGTTTTGGTTCTGCTGGAGGTATCCTATCAATGTTGCTGTTCTTATCCAAAGGGACCAAAGTTGCCTTTCTTTCTCTTCCAAATAAAAAGGCTAGCAGAACATGAGAAATACTAGCAAAGACCAAATCAAATGTGGCTAATGTGCGGATTAGTATCAGACCACTCGTAGAAATGTCAATATTATATATATGATAAGCATGTGATCAGTTAGACCATGCAATTAGTTAGATAGTTGTAACCATAAGCCACATCATTAGATACCTGCACATTGTGAAGAGATTCTCTGGTTCATAATCAATGAGATCATATATTATACAGCTTTTTTAATCTCTCTCTTTTAATCCTATCTTCGGACAAACAACTGGTATCAGTTCAAGTTAATGTGCCACCTAACATTAGAGCCAGGTTTGAGTTATTGTGCCAGGTTCGAATTTCGAATGAACTAATAGGAGTAATTTATATAGGAAAAATGATAAAAAAAAAAAAGAATTTTCAAATGACATAATTTTAAATTAGGGATTTTTTTTTAAAAATGAGTTGTGAATTACTTATCAAATTTCATCATTCCCTTATTAACCATTGAAAACAAAATTTATGTAAGATTTTTACAATTTCAAAGCTGTTTTTCAGTTATTTTCCTGAATATATTATATATATGATAATAAGGAGAGAGAGGGAAAATTTATCATATCGGTGAGGTAAAACTAATAAAATAATTGTAGAGACGTCTCTGAAAAATTTTTTGGGAAAATTCATCTTAGGGTCTTGTAACAGAAATTTTTTTTTAAAAAACCCTAAGATTCTGAAAATACCAGAAAAGACCCTATGACTTTTTTTTAGTATAAATTCATTAAAACGTTAACAACTGTATCAGTCCCATTAACAATTATATCAGCCCTGTTAACAACTAAAGTTTTAATAAATTTAGGGTTTTTTTTGATATTTTCAGAATTTTAGAGTTTTTTTTTAATTTTTTTTCCTGTTATAAGAGCCTCAAAATGGATTTTCCCAAATTCCTAACGAACAGACGTGTTCATATTCCAATGATTTGGCACTTCAAACAATTCGGTTAATCAACTGTCAAAAAGAAGAAAGGAAGTAATAGGAAAGTGATAATATACTCATAAATTGGTTAGCAAGTCTAATTCAACAAGAAGATTGGCAAGCAAATCTCCTGATAAATCTCTATGGAGTTTGAAGCGCTTGATACACCTTAGGAAATGAAATCGGTATTAAGTATTTAATTATTGTAAAATGTACAATAATATTTTTAATTTAATAGATTATTTGGAAAAGAAGAACTGTATCTACAATCGCTAACTCAGGTCAGGTCCTTATCACGATGATCTAACTGGTGAAGCAGGTGCTCTGCCTGGGCTTATTCATCAATTTCCTTCTCTAAGGACGTACAATTGGATTCAATTTACGAAGAAAAGAGGGTCAGAATCTGTATTCCCGTTTAAGCTTTCCTGCTGTTTGCTCCAAAGAATTATATTTTTCGTTGTTATCCATAGTTTTTTCGGTGCAGTCATTATCTTCTTGACGTAATTTTTCTTTGTGAATTATTGATCATCGATTTTCATTCCCTTTTCTCCCCATTGCGATTATGTTCCTGGGTTTTTGAAGATTTGATTGAAGACCATGTTAAGGCGAATTTCTGTCTTTGAAATGCTCATGATAGATTGTTTAGGATTCGCGGTAGGAATAATTGAACAGGTGCAGATTAATGCATTATGCCTCTCGAGCTTTGCTAAGTTTGCGTCCCCTTCCTTGAATATGCCTCTCAAGATGAATCGATTTTCATTTGTTAACGCTTTTGGTTATTAGGTCAGTTTAAAGTTTTTCCTTTCTTCTCCAATTCTGCTATATATCTGTTGTGAGTGGCGTCACGCTGCTGGCAACAGATGTTTGAAATTCTTATGAGTGGCTTCGTATTGTTTACCATCCGAATTAGACAATCAGTATATTCAATTTCATGGTCATGGAATTTGATGTTTATTTAGTTATTTCCGATCATTAGGCCCTTTCACTCTCTCATTTTGTGCACCAGCCATTAATAGCATAAGGAAACATGGCTCGGAACCATGGGGATGAAATGGAGTATGCCGCTGATGATAATGAAATGGCAGAAGTAGAAGACGATTCATATATCCGTGGAAGAGTATTTGGTGGTTCAGATTCAGAGGATGACGATGACGAACAATATGACCATTTGGTGTGTTTCAAGTCAAATGCAAAGCCTTTGTTATGATTTAAATATCTGATGTTGTGGATTAGACTGCTTGCTTTCATTCCAAAGTTGTTTTTAACCGTTCCTTTTATTTTGATAATCTGATTCATATAGTTTCTGCCAACTGTTGTGGCATGATTGCTTGTTTTCATTCCAATCTTTTAACTGTTAATCAGATGACTTACATGTACATAACTAATTATGAGTAAACCGTTTCCATTAACATATTTTCTCTTGTATTTTACGTGGGATATTGTCTTCTCCTGCGGGTGTGGATTTTGGTGCCATGTTGCAGGAAAACAATATATCAGATACTACCGCCGCAGAAGCTAGGGTGGGAAAAGATATTCAAGGTATACCTTGGGACAGACTGAGTATTACTCGCGATAAATACAGACAAACAAGACATGAGCAGTACAATAATTATGAAAACATACCACAATCAGGGGAGCTGTCCGAGAAGGTAAAAGACATTTAACATGGCATTCAAATATGATCTGAGTAATAGTTTTGGTGGGAGAATTTCACCTTAGACTTCTTCTCTACAGGAATGCAAACCTACGGATAAAGGGGGAGAGTACTATGATTTCTGGCAAAACACTAGATCAGTGAAATCAACAATACTTCATTTTCAAGTATGCTGATGTGATGATTCTTTACTTTCAATTTCTTACTGCAAGCTTCACCCCTCCCAGGTTTAATAGTGGAAGTCTTCATTTATAGTGATTGATTTGTCTTGACGTATGAGGCTTTATATTCATAATTTGCCTTTTCTCTTCATGAACTTTAGTGTCGGCATTTGTTTTTAATAATGTAAGGAACGTTAATATGAAGCTTTGACACATTTGTAATACCATAAGGAACATTAATGTGAAGCCTTTAATGCGTACTTTGCAGTTGAGGAACTTAATTTGGTCAACTTCAAAACATGATGTGTATCTCGTGTCACATCACTCTATTGTTCACTGGTCTTCACTAAGTTGCAAGGGATCTGAAGTCTTGAATGTATCCGGGCATGTAGCTCCATGTGAGGTAAACGTGGTTGCGCTGCTTTTTTGTTTAGAAAACCTAAGCTTGATTTGGCATCTGAAATTCTTAATTGTGGTCTTAATAGAAACATGCTGGAAGCCTGTTGGAAGGATTTACTCAGACACAAATTAGTACATTGGCTGTCCGAGATAAGTTGATGATTGCTGGAGGTTTTCAAGGAGAACTTATTTGCAAGGTACGTTTTTGTATTGCCTGTCTTCTACATGCTTCATACTAGCAATGATTATTTTATTTATTAATTGACTAATCATTGCAGAACATGATGGGGTTTAAAAGAAAAGGAAGAATTCCCACAATATTCTAAATCAATTTAACATGTCTATAAGCAACGGGTAATACTTTTAAAATGACCAGGGTTGAAACGAAATAGAATTTTATTGAGAATTGTATCCTCATGATTCCAATTTTCCTAGTCCTACATATCACATATGACCAAATGACATGCTAGGCCCAAAATCCTCTGTTCTATTCCTAATTAAGTCCTTGTTAAATCCTAATTGCCTCAATTGCCAAAGTACAAACCCTAATTTCTTTATCGTAATTGTTATACATAATAAACTAGAAAACAAAAAAAAAATCTACTTAAACTGCATTACTAATATATCATTTCACACATTCACCATAATAACAATTGCCTGGTTATGCCTTTGACGCCTCCTAGGGCTACAACCCAAATGGAAGGGGACTGATTCTCAAACAAACCAAATGAAGGCTTCCTTATTTGTCATACAGTTGGTTGACGTGTTTTTTTCCCAATCATGTGGCCTGGTGTGTGATGCACTTCTTGAAACTTCATGTGGGGATTGGTGGAATCAATTGGGGGTTGTGTAATGTTGGATTTTATGTATTAACTATGTATGAGGTTTATCCTTCATGCTAAAATAGCTTAAATTAGTTGGTTAGATTCACCTTAAGTTTATTTATATATGATTTTCCTTTTAGCTATTAGATGTGGAACTTTTATATATACTTTAATACTGCCCCAACTTTCTCTCTCTTTTTTTCTTCTATCTTCATTTTCTCTGTTTTTTTACTATTTTTATAATTTTTTAACTCTCTCTCTCTCTCCACACACACACACCCCCTTTTGAGTCCTAATTGTTGTTCCTCTGATATCGTGTTGAATTTTATGCATTAATTACAGATGAAATTTGTCTCTTTTCTACCAAAATAGTTTATATATCTTTGATTTGCCACTAACTATTAGATGTGGGAATTCCATACATACTCTAATATCTAATACTCTGTTTTCTGCTTTTCAACAGCATTTCTTCCTTACACGGTGTTCTATCTAATTCTCAATTAGAACATAAATAATTGGCATAATATACCACATAATATTATAAGAGAGCTTATGAAAATAAGTCGCATTGTATCTTCTTATGTAAATTTTAGACTCTATTGTATTTCTTTTGATCATTAATGAAATTCCTTTTCACTCAAAAAAAAAAAGACGCATTGTTTACTTTTCTCCTCACATTGTTTTTAGGAGGGACGGAGCTTGTTTTTCCTTTGTATCTCTAATTTGATAAATTTTTAATTAATGAACTAATGAAGTGGAAGTAATCTGAAATCATTTCCATTTCATTTCTTTTCTTTTCTTTGTCCCTGAGTCAACTCTTAATTTAATATTATTGAATTGGGTGAATTATGCATCATCTTAATTTTGTTATAATTACACAGACTTCCTCCTTATTTTCATAAATATATTGAGTAGTGGGCCTCAAACTCTGCTGCATTTTAGTTATATGTTAAATTGCTTTACTAAAGCACCCTCCATTAGCCTAAATACATAGAGTTATATTGTTAAATTTATTGAAAACACAATCTACTCTTTTTTATTTGATTTGATTATAATATAAATGCATATATTTAAGTTAGTAAAGGGTATTTTAGTAAAAGAACTAAATTCTTCTAAAGTATATGTTTTGATGACAGATGAGGTTTTTCTTAGATAACAAATTCAGTAGAGGTTTGTGTAATCTACTCCATTTAATTGTATGTTTATTTTAAATGGTTCAGTTTCTGGTAATTAATCGTCTTTCTTGACCGATGGCTTATACTTAATGTCTTGCAGTACTTAGATCAACCTGGGATTAGCTTCTGTACCCGAACTACTTATGATGATAATGCAATAACAAATGCAGTTGAGATTTACGAGGATCGGAGGTTTAATCCCAATTCTTTGTTACTTGACTTTTCTATCATGAAAGGCATCAATATTTATGGCTCTATATGGCGTGGAAATTATTATTATTGTTGTTGTTGTAGAAAAATAGAATATTTTAAAAGAGAGTCAGACTTAGCCTGATACCCCGAGTCTAATTATAAATTAAGTGCAAATGGTAGAACAAATAGTACAAACTGAACCACTTGTTTTCTCCCACTTAGCTTAACTTCGCTGATGCATGATTACTATTTTAATAATTCTCAACTCTAAGCATAGTTTCATAATAACAATACATTATTCTTGCAGTGGAGCTGTTCATTTCATGGCTTCAAATAATGACTGTGGAGTCAGAGACTTTGATTTGGAGAGATTTGAGCTTTCCAAGCACTTCTGTTTCCCGTGGTCGGTAAATGTAAGTATCTCAGCTTGATTTATTATGATTGAATTAGAAGAAATGGCTGTCCCCACTTTAGAGGGACAGCCTTTTGGCTTCTTGCTGCTGAATAATAATAATTGGAATATAATATATGATGCATATTTTCTTTTTTAGAGCAATAGAAAGGGAATTCTTCCCAATGGTGCAACCACACGGGGTGTTCATTGACGGGTATAAGTGCTGGATTAATTGAAATTTTGGATAAAAAGTTAAACTTAGTAACCAAGGCTCTAGTGTCACATATTCCACATATATGGAGCATTGTATAAAATAGTAGTGCACTTCACAAGTGACAAAGTTCCTGTTTGATTTTTGGCCTAAAAAATTCCAGTTTGATTTATTCTTTACTTTTTCTCTTTT
Source organism: Acacia confusa (assembly GCA_037074495.1). Classification (NCBI taxonomy): domain Eukaryota; kingdom Viridiplantae; phylum Streptophyta; class Magnoliopsida; order Fabales; family Fabaceae; genus Acacia; species Acacia confusa. The sequence goes on along the minus strand of CM073504.1, from coordinate 3,041,782 downwards.
CACACGCATATGGGTGTGAATTGTTAGTGTTAGTGAATCTGATATCTAACTTTTGAACACAGCAGAAATGATTATTGGATCTTATGTCCATGCTTCTTGCAGCATACTTCGTTGAGTCCTGATGGTAAACTAATTGTTATTGTTGGAGACAACCCTGAAGGATTAATGGTGGATTCTCAAACAGGGAAGGTTGGTATACTATTCTGTTCTTTCATTTCTCAAATTTATGTTTTTATTCTTCTCAAGGATTATATGACATGAGATGAGTCGAGATAAGCTAATGTTCTTCATGCATTATAGACTGTCACATCATTATGCGGACACTTGGATTACTCATTTGCATCAGGGTGGCATCCTCAAGGTTACATCTTTGCCACTGGGAACCAAGACAAGACATGTCGTGTTTGGGATGTCCGGAATATGTCAAAGTCTGTAGCTGTGCTGAAGGGTAACCTTGGAGCCATACGGTCCATAAGATTCACATCTGATGGGCAGTTCATGGCGATGGCCGAGCCAGCTGATTTTGTTCACATCTATGATGCAAAACAAAGGTTCGAGAAGGAGCAGGAGATTGATTTTTTTGGAGAGATCTCTGGAGTATCGTTTAGCCCTGATACAGAATCACTTTATATTGGCGTCTGGGATCGCACATATGGTAGCCTTCTTCAGTACAACCGATGCAGAAATTATAAGTATCTTGACGCCTTGTAAATTTGTAAGCATATATCTAACTCACTCTGTGCGCGCGCGCTTGTGCATGTGTGTGTATGTCTCTTGACGCCTTGTAAATTTGTAAGCATATATCTAACTCACTCTCTCTCTGCACGCGCACGTGTTGTAATGTAATTCCCCTGTTCAGCTAATATCCAAAAGTTTAGGAATTTGAGTGATGAAAATGATTTGGTTGCTGGCCACACCTCATCATACTATATTAGGAACAAATGGCCTGATGATGTCTTATTGGTGTAACTGTTATGCTGAATTATATTTGCTGCTAGTCTCCTAGGGTTTGCGTTTTGTTTTGTCTTGTTAATAATGGAAGAAGGTGAAATTAGTCTGGTTAGTCTCTCTTCTTAATGATGTCTAGGTGACTTTTTCATGTCTTTAATTCGTTTGATATATAAAATGAGATGGAATTTAATATTTTTTAAAATATGAAAATAGATTGTCATTTTATCATGTTTATTTTCAAAATTTTGTAAAAGAAATATAAATTCATAAATTTGTAGCAAAAAAGATACATATTAAAAATAGGAAAAAGTAATTATTTCCTTTCCCATTGACCAATCCATCGGCTATCTTTCAGTTGAATTTTTGCTTGATGCTGAATAATGAAGTCATGTAGGAGAGGTGATAGCTTGCAGATTGTGAGATAATATACAATTTGGTAAAAGCACAACATTCAGATATTTCCAATGATCCCTTGGATTGATTTGGAATTTGTTGTGTTGGGGTGGATTAATTTGGGAATTGGGCATTTCAATGGGATTTTTCCTACTTTTTAAACTCTAATATACAGAGTGAAACTAGCTAAATTAAATTAAAAAAGGGAAAATTAGGGAGAAGGACCAAGAAAGAAAATATTCATTATAAAAAGATCTAAAAAAAATTGTAATTATTTAGCATGACCAAAAATTAAAAGCCAAATTTTCAATGTAGAAATTAACTCTGACAAACTCCCCACCTTTCCTCTACCCCATCTTTGCACGCAAAGGTTCAATCCATAGCAATTGGCTTCAAGTGAATATAGGCCAGAAGGCAAGTTAAAAAAGATTCAAATCGGCTTCAAGTGAATGCAGGCCAGAAGACAAATTTAAAAGACTCAACCACAAAATCCTGTTCACGATACATATATTTGGATTATTATTCTTCTTCCTTTAATTTGTATGGTTCATAAGTTTAAACCCTAATAGTATATCCATAGATACTCTAATGTGCACAACTTAGAATATGAAGCCGACCATGACCATTTAAACCTCCATAGTGAATAGGAACAAAAAATCAAGTTTATAAAACTATTCAAATCGGGACAAGTGAATACATGCGAGAGATATAATGACAAATAAGCAAATGGAAGGAAGAATAATATATTATCAGAGAGCAGAGAGCTGATAACTAATTTAAATCCGAATGAGTGAAACACAATAATCAAAAATTCGGAAAAGGATCCTCTCCTTATCTTTTTTCTCACCTTACCTCATCATCCAATCTGAACCGTTGATTGGGAAGAGGAGGGTATGTTAAAGTAGTATTGTGATTGATTGAACGAATATAATTTAGAGATTATTAGGGATAATGAGAAAATGATTATGAGAGAAACCCAACCCTTAAAATTCACATCAAGCAATTGAGAAAAATTAAAAATCAAACAAGCTCATTATCTTATCACAATATCGTCTGGCACCAGATCAAAGTATGTTAGTGAATTAGAAAAATGATGAGGATAGAATCAGATTTTTAGGTTTAATTGAGGATAAACTAGTAATTGACAATTTTTATTTTTATTTTTAGTCCTTCTAAATAATTACGATTTTTTGTAATCCTTTATAATAAGTATTTTATTTCCTTGATCATCTCCTTAATTTTCCCTTTAAAAGAAAAGACATTCATCATTTAGAATATACAATAAATTCTAAACAGAACGAGCATAATCCTTATCCACACCGTACATAAAAAATTCCAAACCTAGATCTTAACCTGTCTCTACATCTAAATCCAATTTGTTAATGCAGATGCTTTGCCATTGTTCCTCTAAGGAACTAAGGTTAATTATCGTAATATTTTGACAACACTTTGACATCATATGCTGCTATTGTCGCATCAAATTTTAAGGGTGGACACTTGCCCCCTTCTCATACACTTGTTTCCGCCCATGCTCACCTCACATGGTGGCACAAACCCTACTTCAACTATAAGTATCATTTATCTTAGTTGTTAGAGATTATAACAAAATTATTTATTGCCTTTTCCTTAACAGCTTAAGCTTCGAAGTTGTAATAGTCATTTTCAACAATTGAAAATGACTATTACAACTTCGAAGCTTAAGCTGTTAAACAAAGGGCAATATAATTTTATTATAATCTTTGACAATTAAGATAAATGATACTCATAATAAAAGTAGAGCTTGTGTCACTGTGTGAGGTAAGTACTACTTTTGGAGGAAGAGAGAATAGACGCAAAGGCTTGGAGAGGTGTAATCCCTTTGTCAATCTCAAAGCTAGCAATGTTTTGGTCATAGTACAAATCAACTATGTGAAGTGTCAAATCGGCTCTCATTTTATTTTCAGTAACTATGGCTATTCATGAGCTCCCAACTTCACAGCATTTCATGGAGTGCATAGAATTTTATCTTTTTGTAAACATGGTTCTCCTCAGCCTTCTTAAAGCATCTTCGTCTCCATCTTCGTCTTAGCTCTTCTCCTGAAAGTTTCGAAGCCATATTTGTGAGCTTGTAGTGTGATTACTTGGGAAGGTAACAAAGCATCTATTGGAGTTGCTATTTTTTTTTGGTCAACATTGGAGCTGCTATTAGGAAAGTTCCAATCGTTTATTTCATATTTGATGGACTTTGTAAAGCATATCTTTCTTCCATGCCTAGGTGGTTTCTCGATCTTTGTAGTTTAATCTTTATGGTTATCACTCCTTCTTATTAATTCTCTTTCATTTAATCTGAGGAACTTGGAATACCAATATTTTATCTTCTCTATTCAACAACATCCTCTGAATCGGACTTGTTGCCATTTTTTTAATAGGCATATGTATTATCCTATTGCACACGATCTTGTAAATGTGGGTATTACTCCTAGTGAAAATTCGAACCTTGATTTATCACATTGTGAGGGACTAGCTTTTTCCGCTAGTCTCAACCTCATTGGTGACTTGATACCATCCTGATGCTTTGAAGTGAATCACTATGACAATGCTTCTTATCATGATCTTTGTCCTATGGTTCTCTATCACCTCATAGCCTAAAAGCATTACCAGAAAAAAGCAAGTTTTCATTTACATTCGATGTTTTTAGAAGTATCATAATTAACAAAATTTAGCATACGTTGAAATATACAAATAAATGGCCTTTGACCATTTGAGCACGAGGTCTCAAATATCAGTCCACTTAAATCCAAAAAAACATCTTATAAGTTAGAGTTATGAGGGCTTTTGAATCAATTTGAGATACTAATATCCTTTTGCAGATTAAATGAAAAGACAACAATTATCATCCAAAAAGGCGTTTTAAGGCAATTTACATTTAAATTTTCACAGCGTTTTGAAATTTAAGGAAATTAACATAACCATCCATCTTAAAAGAAAGAAGGAAAAGTCAGGTAATAACTTTGATCTTAAAAACATATATAATAATGATTTTCAAAATTTTTAGGGAAAATTATACTCAGGGCCCAATTAATCAAAATGTTGTTAAAAAAAGCCTAAAGAAAAGTCACATGTAAAAAAAAGCCCTAGGGCCTTTTTTAGTATTATTTCAAGAAGCGTTAACAACTATATCAGTATCTGTTAATAATTATATTAGTCCCCATTAACAACTAAATTAGTATAATTAACAACTAAATCAGCTTTATTAACAAATATATCAGTAGCTGTTAACAACCATATCCGTACAATTTTTTTTGAAATAATACCAGGGCCTTTTTTGACATATGACTCTTCTTAGGGCCTTTTTTGATACTATTTTCATAATTTGGGCCTTGAGTGAAATTTTCTCAAATTTTTAAATACTGACTTTTAAATTCTGGGTCCTTGATGCATGCAACTTTCGCAAAAAAATGGATCCTCACTTGTTTTTCCAGAATAAATACTTCAAACAGTTGAAAAACTTCTTGCAGGATGCCAACCCCATGATCAAGAGTTTACAAGAATAAATCATACCGTTTGAGTTTTACATCATTGAGAAATACTGATATAGTAACAAGATTTCAGAGAATAATAATGCGATTAATTTTGTAAGGTAAACATGAAGAAGAAGAAGAAGCCATGAAGGATGAAAGAAACCATTAAGAAGATATTTACTAAGCTTCTTCGAGTCAAATGGCGTTGTTGATAGGATCAGAGTGGAGATTCGTGCAAGAATCATTTTCAGAATGAGGCTTCCACTCTATCCAAAGCTTTGAGCTTAAATGCCTCTCAAACTGCGCTTCCATATATATGGAAAAGAAGAAGAAACTAGAAACCTGCAAGTTTTATTTTATTTGATCAAAAGGGTGAAATCTCTTTCCTGGCTTAGAACGTAAAGATTGAGTTTTCATATGTACAAACAAGTGAGTTTAAAAGTACTTTATTTAGTCTATAATATAAGACATTTAAACTAATATATCAAAAACAAAAATGGTTGTTAACTCATTAAATTTGTTTTAAACTAGAAGAAATTTTGAACTTTACCCATGTTAGGCGTTGAAGCTAAAGGAAAGAGAAAAATACAAATATTACATGGACAAAATTGATAATAAGTATCAATTTCTCTCTAAATGACTTGTATAATTATGTTATGCACCAAGTCATTTTCTTAAAAACGAACTTACATTTATATTATAAATTGGAGGGAGTAAACAAAGTAAAACTCATAATTCTTTTTTGCTTTCTATTGTGAATACTAGGATGATCTTAAATTCCAATTAGAGATAACAACAAGCTAAAACCCGCCAAAATATGTGTTTTGTTATAGAACAAAATATTTCGGACTTGACCTAGGATTAAATCCCAGGGCCTACGTACCCTTGAGAGGGATCAAAGTCCACGTAGTTCGATATACAGATGAGCGTTTAGCTAGAGGGAGTAGGGGTGTGTGCTCTGTGTATGCTGAATAGTAAAAAGGCAGAGCTTAGATGTGTACCTTGTTAGGTTAATTTCCTATTTATATGGATTACCTTAGGGTTAGGGTCTGGACTGTTGGGCCTCTTGTGCCTCTAAGCCCAAATGATGTGATGTCATGCTTATGTCATATTGGTTGCCTCTTGTTGGGTCATACCTTGGATGGGCGCGATATTTCACATCCGTAACAATTGTCCCCCAGCCCGGTAGTTCAGGTCTCTAGGCTACCGGGATGTATTGATTGTCTTGCTTGCTTTTGTAGCAATTTTTCCCGGGATAATACTCGGTTTATGTTCTTGCATTTAACAATATGTAAATAAATCATAATCAATAGAAAATACTTACTATTTTGTGCGAATCATTCAATTTGCTTCTTTCTTGTTGAACTCGAATGCTTGTCCAAGCTTGATTTCTTTTCTGGTTTGCATTAATTCTAGTTATTAATAATCATGCTTTTTCATTAATTCCTTGTTGTCCACTCTGTTGCCCCCAGCTTGGTAGGTCAGGTCTCTGAGCTATCGGGATGTGTTGCTTTTCCAACCCAAACCAGGTGTTCGTGATTGCTAAGATTCCTGGCATGCTTACCCAAGATTCCGGGTTCATATACTTTAACCCCGAGATTCTGGGTTTATATACTTTAATCTCGAGATTCTGAGTTTATATTCTTCAACCTCGAGATTCTGAGTTTATATTCTTCAACCTCGAGATTCCGGGTTTATATTCTTTAAGCCCGAGATTTCGGGTTGATATTCTTTACTCCCGAGATTCTAGGTTAATATTTTTTAAGCTCGAGATTTCAGGTCGTGCTGACTATTTAATCCGAATCTCATGCTTGAGTTGTTCAGCTTCTGTTCGAGTTTTGATGGACTTCGGATTTGAGTTTTAATTGAATTACCCCTAGATGTGAAGTCCAGGTTCATTCACCTTGAAGCCTTCTGTATCAAATATTCGGGTTTCTGGTTTTGCTTGTCTTTTATTTTGTTCTCGTTCTTATTTGCCTTGATCTCGGTTATTGACAACGTGTTTTTTCAATAACAGTATCTAAAAAACCAAGATAGCATTATTTTCCTTGATCTCAGTTATTGATAACATGCTTCTTGATTAACACTATTCAAAAAACCAAGATAGCATTTGAGAATTTATGTACGCCACGAGAGCTTTCATTTCCTCTTCTTATATCACCATGGCAACTTTATAATTGTCCATCTTTTGTTGCCCCCAGCCTGGTAGTTTAGGTCTCTAGGCTGCCGGGGTGCATTGATTTTTTTAATTCAGATCTCATGTTCAAATTTTATTTTCATTTCAATAATAAGTTGATTATATGAACTCAAACATATGTTCAGAGTTCTATTCAATGACTGGGCCAGAGTCAAAATATATTGCGTAAAATCCGCTAGATATTCCACCAATCTTAATAAACTGGCATGCTTATTAATAATCAGGATTTTCAATATACATACGATTTAAATTAATCATCTTAACACTTTCGATTTATAATCAAAGTGATAATATGTGGTGATAGCTAATCGTCACATGTTTGGGTTTTAACTTATTCAAGTAAAAACCTAAACATGTCGACCTAATCAAGATCAGTGATGACAATGTCAAATTATCCCAGATTGTTGTTCCGATGCATTGTAATGTTTACAAGACTTGTTCCCAAGTCTTGTAAGAGCCGGGTTCGCGTCACCCTGTCTTTTTAAGCTTTACTAGTTTATCTGGGGCCCATTTATGAAGCGCGGATTTAACTGTATAATTTTCAATTTATCCTAGGTCCATTTAAGGAGCATGGATTTAACTGTATAATTTTCAGTTTATTCGAGGTCCCTTTAAGAAGCACGAATTTAACTATATAATTTTCAGTTTATCTAGGGTCCATTTAAGGAGCACGTATTTAACTCTTCTTCAAACTCAGTTTTACCGGGTTCCAAATTGATCATGGAAGCGCGGATTTAACTGTATATTTATGATTTCTGAAAACGGGTTTGTTTACCCCGAATTCAATCATATAAGTAAACTTTGACATGATTCATGAAAACGGGTTTGTGCACCTCGGATTCATGCATGTAAATAGACTTGACGGTATTACCGTCGCAATATGATTTATGAAAACATGTTTGTTTACCCGAATTCCATCATTTAAATAGACTTGGCGGCATTTGTCGTCGCAATACGGAGTTCGAATTTTAATTAGATTTAGTTTATTCGAGGTTTGCCTTAAAAAATTTACATGGAGCCCGGATTTTAACCAAATTCGGTTTAACCAGGGTCCAATTTCAAACATTTACACGGAGCTCGGATTTTAACCATTCGGTTTAAATGGGGTCTGCCTTCAAAAATTTACACGGAACCAGGATTTTAACTAGATTTAGTTTAATCGGGGTCCACTTTAAAATATTTACACGGAGCCTGGATTTCAACCAGATTCAGTTAATCCGAGGTCCTTCTTTTTCTTTTGGAGGCACACTCCTCCTCTCTTTTCCCGTAGCATTAGACAGGATGCTTTGATAAATTGGATGTGCCATAACAAGCAAATGACATTTATAATAATATAGGTTAGTAATCAAAAATAAAATTTCTTGCAACTAACCATTCATTGTTCACCACAAAACCAGTGAGATAACTGGCTTGGCAAAGATTGTTGTAGTCTTGGTGGCACAACAAAATTCCTTAAGGCGGATAACACAAATTATTATCTGCATAGCTATAAATAACTCTAGCACAAACCATAATTTATGGTTAATGGACAAAGTATGCAGTAATACTTTCTTAATAGTCCTTAAGAACCCAAAAGGTAATTATCTGTATAGCTGTAATGATGATATAAGTCACTGATCTGCTACCTCTTGCTCAATGATAGCAGAATCATCATCATTAACTTCTATAATAAAAGCTTGAGGATTGGTTCATAATAGACAAGCCATGCCAATGCAAAAGCATAATAATAAAACTGTTCAAGGGAAATTGGTGATGGCGGATACCTGTACTTATGCAGAGGACTGTTATGGCTGCTCACTCTGGGAAGAGGTTTTTTGTTGACTCAATACGCTATGACTGCAGAGAACTCTTTTCAATTTTTCGCCCGCGAGTTGCAGGAACCAGATATTTCCTTGCATCATCTGAGCCAACGTTTTGCACGTCATTATCATCACCTTCATAACCTTTATAAACATCATATGTTTCTGCCTCTTGAGCAGGTGCTTCAGTCTCTTTCTTGTTACTATTATTGTAGGTAGAATACATAAGACAAGTCGTGTGATACGCATGTCAGCAAAAGAAAACAATGACTGATACATTCTGTATAGAAAAGGGGTCAAAACATATACAACATCTTCGCCCTCCCCTAGTCTTTGACTTAGCTTCCATGGTTCTCAGAGTTGAGGACTTTTCAACCGCCTGAGAAGCATAAGCATCACTCCTTTTAGGTCGTGGCTCATCTCCTTCATTACTTAGATATAATCCATGCCTTGCCTCATTGTAATATTTAATCAAAAGATTAACAATGTCAGCCTTAAGGATATCGTTGCATCCATGTCTAAGAGATGTTTCGGTTCTGTAATCCGTGATAATTTTGACTAGTCGATCCCTAGGTCGAGGTATTTCCAATCCATTGGGAACCTTATTCACAATGTAGAGGGGATCAAGATTTCCGACAGTGTGCTCCAATAGCACGCCCACCATTTCAGGTTTGTGAAGACTTGATTAGCTCCTCCCAGAGTTCTTCATCATGCTGCATGGTAACAGACTCTACAATCAATGACTATATTTATGTATATCACTATCACCGTTCAAAATAGGCTTCAATTTTTCTGATGATGTCTTCAGTAGAATAGCAGATTATATTCTGTGTGTTTGTCTTTTATTATAACTGGTACGATTTTGTCACTTGGTCCAATATCAATGATCTCATATTAAGAATACTTGTTGCCATGAGAGTTGTCTAGTTTGCAATTGTCAATAGCGTGAAAGGAATCATATATGCTATTCCATAATCTAGAATTATTGAAGTAAACAGCAACGTTTAGTCAAAATTGAAGCATCCTCTGAATACCCTAATGACATTTTGCCGCAAACATGCTTCCTTCCACGTTGTGACAAACATCTCTGATCAGGAGGAAGTCAAAATGTCAAAGCACTGAGTTACTCTATTTCCTCCCATTAATTTCATTGTATCATTCCATTCCGAGGGAAAGAAAAGACCTAGGTGGGCCCTTATTGACAAAGCATTCATGCAGAGTACATGGAGATCTTCATAAGCATCCTCATGTTACTCTTTTGATGGATGATCTCTTAAATCTCTCTATGCATAGCTATGAAACTATCCGCATGTTTGCAGGAAAATCTCTAATTAAGATGATCAAGAGATGGCCTTTTATGATTTCAAAGTGTGTCACCACAGTTACCAACAACTCGTGCAACCCCAACGCAGAGGAATATGCAGTGTTGGATTCTTGTTCAGTTCTTTCCTCGCAATGGTTCTCAAGCATTTGACGACGGATCCAAAGGCATTGTCTTCATTTATCATGGGGATTCTTTCAAGTTCACATCATGAATCTTTGAAAGCCCAGAAAACAATTGAGGAGCTTTTTATAAAATACAACAACCACTTTTCTGGAGTATCTAGAAGCTTTTTCAGGATGTCAGATAATCACGCTAACGGCAGCATAACCTGCCACTATTGGAACTTCGTAACTGGGAGCCGTGATTGGTCATATACAAATTGAATTCAATTATCATTAAAAACCAGCACAAACATCTTACCGCTTTACGCAGCTTCTTGATCAGTGCCATTGGCTTTTGCTTCAGACCGCACTGGAATCTTCTGCATGGCCGAGCATGGAAAAGTTTGACAAGCTTATCAGTAGACATGTCCATCTTTATGCTTAACAGTTAATGATGATGATTCTGGATGATGTGGGTTGCTTACTAATGAAATTGCATCATCTGGCATCCAATTGGAAGGATTAGTCCTCGCAATTTCCTGTCTAATTTAGCTTCTGTTATTTCTCGAGATCCAGTTTTTTTTTTATGTTGGCTGCTCAATCTGTTTCACTAGGCTTATGATTCTGGTCAACCATTCTCTCCAAAACTTGATTTTCCTGAATCAAGTGGCGTCAGTAAGCTTTCAAGAAGCTTTCTTTTGGATAGGAGATGAGTATACCAACTTCCAATTCATTAGTAACACGTGCTCCAGAATTCATTTGCCTCAAAATTCAATAATGATGGAAGATCTCGTGATATGGGGACATTACTGTGCATTCCACTCTGCTGGGCATTATTACATTCCCGATGCTCTTGATCTTGAAAATTTTCTTGTGATCACTTGAGCCGTTAACAAGTTCGAGTGACAGTTAAACTAGTTTGACCGTCTAATTTGATCCTGTTCTTAAATCATTGGATCTAAGAGATAAGGTCTCCTCACAGGGACATGATTGTTTATTAAACGGTGCCAAGAACTCTATAGATAAACCACTTGAAACCTTCATTGATCAATAAAATTGAGGAAAATCGAAGTATGCTTAAAGACTTCTCTTCTCCCTTCTTCTCACTACAAATTTCTCACCCATTGGAAAGATTCTCAATAGTTGTCAACCATGAAATGTATCACACAACACAACAAATAGTGTCATAGTTGAACCTCTTAATTTCCTCAAGAAGAGTGTGTCAATCTCGAAGGAAATTTGCCATGCATGCAACTCAATAGCATCGTACGTATTATAGGGCTTAATTTTTCTCAAGGAGAATGAGTACACATCAAAGCTATCTTCTGATTCCTTTCAGTTTCAACAAGGTACTCGAGTACGCATCTTCATTGTTCAGAAGCCTTTGGAACACGCTGAGGAGGTGAATATTCAACAATGGCCTTATGTTAGGCATCTATCTCATTAACCAGGACATGTCCGTCAAAGAATTCAGCATCTTTCTCGTAGAAGTGGTTGCCATCCTCGGTCCTGCCATTCCCAAATGTAATATCCTCATTAGTCGCCTCTTTATTCTAGATTGTTGAGAGCAGCGAAAAACGTGGCGATCTTGGCCTTCAAAAGAGAAAATTCCCGAAGCGCAAGAGCCAAGACCATTGGCAAAAATAGATCATACATGTCTTTCTTGGTGTTTATTCGACAATACCATTCGCCGAAAATCGGCGCTGTTCAAGCCTCTCCCTTGATCAAAGGGCTCTGTGGTGGCCCAAGATTGCGGTTTCTTGAAATATACAGTGCAGGATCATATAGTTTTAATGGTTGAAGAATATTGCGAAAAAGTTGCTATATTCAAGAATATGTTGAGAATGTCCATGAGGCGACATTCGACTAATTTGGAATGATTCATATCTGAATTCGTTGATTTCGACCGACAACATGCGTAGAGGCTAATCGTCAAGTTTTCGTGGTCTTTTTTCATAATTGGTCACGGAACCGAAATTTATCAATCCCCACGGTTGCGCCAATGTTCTGTTGTAAAATAAAATATTTTGGATTTGACTTAAGATTAAATCTCAGGGCCTACGTACCTAGAGAGAGATCAAAGTCCACGTAGTTCCATATACAGATAGGCGTTTAGAGTGGGAGTGTGTACTCTGTGTATGCCAAATAGTAAAAAGGCAGAGCTTAGAATGTGTACTTTGTTAGGTTAATCTCTTATTTATAGGGATTACCTTAGGGTTAAAGTTTGGATTGTTGAGCCTCTTGTGCCTCTAAGCTCAAATGATGTGATGTCATGCTTATATCATATTGGTTGCCTCTACCTTAGATGAGCTCAATATTTCACATCCGTAACAATATGGAACCTCCATTAGTTTTTCTAGACATAAATTCAATCATAATATTCCAAAGCATCTTAACCTCGTAGATATATTAATAACTTAGTAGATTACTTATATGATTAACAATTTCCTATATAAGAGATCCTATGCTCCTTCCTCCGTCTTTAATTATAAATTTATAATAAATGATTTACATTTGTAAAAAAAAACAATTAAAATTAGTTAAGAATAAGATTTTTTTTTCACATTATATGTCATTATTTGTAAAGGGAGAAAGACAACTTATACAATAAATATAGTCAAGAGGTAAAGTTTGAAAAAACACAATAAACGTTTTGACAAATCTAAAATAGAGATTATATTTTAGGACATACTTATTCATAAATTTAAAATTTATATTTTGGAATGGAGAGTGTATTTTAGATGGGAGGAAGTACTGAACAAGTGAAAATATCCATTCCCTTTATCTCTTCCAATCTATTACCAGGGTAAAATTTATTAACAGACCAATAATGAACAAACACACACTCTTTTCTCAGTAATGCAACTGTCATATTGCACTAGAAGTTTCAACCTTCCCAAAACACTGTTTGACTTTTCACAATGTTGCAAAAGCAAAAACGTGTGGCAACTCCACGGATCTTTTTCTCTTTCAATATCTCATTTAATGAAGATAAAATTGAAAAAAATCTTTTAATTTAACAGATTTAATGAGTCAATAACAGTTCCTTAGTTCCAATAGGTTGTTGAAAGTAACTTAGTGTTGGTTTAAAACCATGATTCATAAACACATTTATATAAGTTAAAATAAAACTTTTTTCACATACTCATCTTTATATATAAATAATCATGATTGAAAATCTGCTTCAAGAAACTTCAATCGTCATATCTTGGACGAGACAGCCGGATCAAACTCGATTAGTAACATGATTAAATGCAATTATACTTTAACACGGAAGGTCTTTTTAAATGGTTTGATGCGTTCAAAGAGAATATTATTGATTTAAGCCCCAATTATATTCTTCTCCCGCATCTTGAACACATCTATAATCTTTATTTGCAACAAATAATAAATCAAATTATAAAATTAGAGTATAGTTATTATGTATTTGTAGTTAAATGGATAAATAACTCTATAGCAAATAAAAAAAATATATAAATTAATTAATTTAAAAAGGAGAAAAAGAAAAAGCTACAGTGAAAAGGGCCTGCAGGGCTGGCCTAAGGCCTTCCAGGGCCGGCCCGTTTAAGCCCGAGGCCCGTCAGGGCTGGGTCTTGAGAGCTAATTTCAAATATCTCGTCCATTTTTTCAAACTCGGCCCTTAAAAGGTCAGGGTTAAACGGGTCAGCCCGATGGGCCTGATCCGTTTTAACGGTTCTATTTTAGAGTATCAAGAAAATAAAAATGTTAACTTGTCTCTACATCAAAATCCAATTTGTTAATGTACATGCTTTGCCATTGTTACCCTAAGGAACTGAGGTTATCTTGTTACTTTGACAACACTTTGACATCATATGCTACTATTCATAGACAATCTTCATTTTATGAGTATTCTTTCAAATATCCCAGTTAAAATGAAGTGTCAAGTGCAAAAAAAAAAAGCATATTGACTCGAATTTGAACGCTTGGAATATAAACACTTCAAAGAAGATTCCAAATTCACGATGCACAAAAACAAGGAATAATCAATAATCCGCAACTAATCTGTTATCTCAAATTGATTGTGTTTTCACACATTGGTGATACATATATTAGACAAATTTAACTCTACATAACTCACTGATGTTACAACCAAAAACATTACTAGCTTTAAAAATACACCTCTATTCTTTCTACATCCAAAAGTGGTACTCCCCTCACATGGTGGCACAAACTCTATTTCAACTATAAGTTATCTTAGTTGTTAGAGATTATAATAAAACTATTTATTGCCCTTTGCGTAATAGTTTAAGCTTTCGTTTTGTAATAGTCCTTCAAAAGTAGTACGTATCTCACATGGTGACCCACAATTGAAAATGACTACTGGAACCCGAGAACTTATGTTGTTAAACAAAGGGCAATAAATAATTTTATTATAATCCCTAACAATTAAGATACATGATACTCATAATCCAAATAGAGTTTGTGTCACCATGTCAGATAAGCACTACTTTTAAAGGCAAGACCGAATAGAATAGAGGCAAGGGCTTGGAGAGGTGTAACCCTTTTATCTTTCTCAAAGCTAGCAAATTTTTTGTCACAGTACAAATGAACTATGTGAAATCTAGTTCTCTCAGTTTATTTTCAGTAACTAAGACTATTCATGAGCTCCCAACTTCACAGCATTTTATGGAGGTTAAGAGAATTCTATCTTTTTGTAAACATACAGCATTTTATGGAGGTTAAGAGAATTCTATCTTTTTGTAAACATGGTTCTCCTCTGCATATTCCAATGATCTGGCACTTCAAACAATTCGGTTAATCAACTATCAAAAAGAAGAAAGGAGGTAATACGAAAGTGAGGAGAAGGAGCAATTTTACACATGAAGTTTGCCCCTAGGGGCGCCCAACACCACGAAGTTTTTTCTGGACTAAAAATGCACACGAAGTTATGTTTTGGGAGTGTCCAGCAGCACGGAATGTTAGTCAACCAACGTTGATCGTTAAGTCTGACGGAAATGAACAGTAACTTTGCAAAAATTACAATTTTGCCCCTAATTTTATGCTGAAATTACCATTTTGCCCTTAATTTTAAATAATGTTTTTTTAAAAAAAAACAATAAAATAACCCCTCCCCCCGGTGGCCCCACCATCGCCGGCCACCCACCCCATTGCCGGCCGCCACCATCGACCTCCTCCGGCGACTTTTTTTTTTTTAAAAAAATTAAGGTTTTTTTTTTAAAAAAAACTAAGGGGAGTTCGGTGGGCCCCACCACCGGCCACACCACCGCCGGTGGCCGCCCTCCCCACCGCCGGTCACGGTCACCTCCTCTGGCAACTTTTTTTTGAAAAAAAAAACTTTTTTTATAAAAAATCTAAGGGGAGTCCAGTGGACCCCAACACCGGCCACACCACCGCCGGCGACTGCCCTCCCCACCGCCGTCCATCGCCGACGACCGGCGGCCACCTTTGGCGAATTTTTTTTAAAAAAACCTTAGTTTTTCTTTTAAAAAAAAATTCATTGGAGGAGGTCACTTAGTTTTTTTTTAAAAAAAAAAGTCGCCGAAGGAGGTGGCCGTCGCCGGTGGTTGGCGGTGGGGAGGGCGGCCATTGGCTGTGGTGTGGCCGGTGGTGGGGCCCACCAGACTCCCCTTAGTTTTTTTTAAAAAAACCTTATTTAAAAAAAAAAGCCGGCGGCGGTGGCCGGAGGTGGGGTGGGTGGCCGACGGTGGTGGGGCCACCGGGGGGAGGGGTTATTTTATTGTTTTTTTTAAAAAAACATTATTTAAAACTAAGGGCAAAATGGTAATTTCAGTTTAAAATTAGACGCAAAATTGTAATTTCTGCGAAGTTACTATTCATTTCTGTCAGACTTAATGGTCAACGTTGGTTGACTAACGGTCCGTGGTGCTGAATGTTCCCAAAATGTAATTTCGTGTACATTTTTAGTCCAGAAAAAATTTCGTGGTGCTAGGCGCTCTTGGGGGCAAACTTTATGTGTAAAATTGCTCCTTCCTCCATGAAAGTGATGTAAAACTCACTTAAATCTCTGTGGGGTTTGAGGGTGTTTGGTAGTTGGTACACCTTAGTCCTTAGGAGATGAAATTGGTATTAAGTATTTAATTAGGGATAGGATATTCTTACTACCATTTTTTCTTACTACCAATCTTACTACCACTTTTTCACCGTTAGATTAGAATCTCATCTATTTTTATCATTTATTGAAAGTGGAAGAAATCACCAAGAGGGGGGTGAATTGGGGATTTTAAAATTTCTTTTCAACTCTTTTAAAAATAAAGCTTAAGAAATGAATAATGAAAGAGTAGAGAAAGAAAAGCTCAGACACACAGGATTTATATTGGTTCGGTCTTAACCTTGACCTACGTCCAGTCCCCAGATACCTTCTGGGTGTTTCCACTAGTTCAACAGGTTTTTAACTACAACAATGAAGACAAGACACAATCCTAATCACCTAGGACTTGCTCCCTCTTACACCTTGTAATTAAACAACCCAATTCACAGGTTCCACAACCTTGAGTTTACAAAACCAAATACTTTAAAATAATTTCAATCTCTCAAAAGAGTGAATATTGATAATCACTGAAGAATAGAAAAAAAATCACAATACAGACTCAAAAATGCAAATGTGTTCAAGTGTAGCTTTGTTGTGTGTTTTGCTCTGAGTCTTCATAGCCTTTTATAGCCTAACTAGATGAACTAGCCATTGCAATATCTTCTCCAACGTTCAGTTGCAGATATGGAAAATGACAGTTGCAAATTTTGCTCTGTTCTTTCAATTCTTTGCTGAAATCCTGGAATATGTTGTTGCAGAACGTCTTCCAGATTCTTTGTCATTCCACAATCTTAATTCGACCGTTTGAGGTGATCTTAATGTGTTCCAACGGTCTGAACTAAACATCTGGGATAAGGGAGAAGAATCAGCCCTGTTCTTGGTTCTTCATTAAATGCACTTATTCTGGATCTTTGATTCTCTCTGATCTTGTGATGAACTTGTCTGAAACTTATCAAAAACTTGATCAATAACGTTAGGAATAATAATGCAACAAGATATGATAATTTCAGATTAACCCATAATGATTTCGCAGATTGATTTGATCTGGTTTTCAAAAGTTACCGAAGCAAACTCGAGTTTGGTGTTCTAGACTCGAGTTTGAGGTTCATCCAGAGAGCAAGATATGTTTGAAAGTTTCCTAAACTCGAGTTGACAAGTAACTGACTCGAGTTTGATTTTTACAAAGAGGAAAGTCGCGAGTTAGTCTTGAATGAGATTTTGAACACTTGGCTAAACTCAAGTCATTTAGTGACTGACTCGAGTTTGAAGCTTTTATGAAAAAACTTAAGTTTAAGTTCACAGCTTCAAAACTGGAGTTTAGAAATGCAGACTTGAGTTTAGAAATCATGTAATAGTTCGAGTATTTTCAAATAGTCCTAAACTTGAGTCTCCAGAAATCTGACTCGAGTTTCAGTGTATATTGAAACTTTGAAAAACTTTTCATTTAAGTACAAACTGGAGTCACTGAAATTTAAACTGGAGTTTAGAAAACAAGTATCAACTCGAGTATCTCTGTATATGCCAAACTCGAGTCTACATAATCCAGACTTGAGTTTTCATTGAAAACTGAAAACATGAAGGCTATTGTATTTTGCAAACTAGAGTTTGTAAAACTGAAACTGGAGTTTGGAAAACTTGATAAAACGTTGAAGCTTCTGTTTGATCTCAAACTCGAGTTTCCAAATCATAGACTCGAGTTTACAAGTCTTTAAACTTTTAGCACATAAACTTTCTTGTAAACTGGAGTTTCTCAGAATCAAAGGTAGAGTTTGGAAACAAGTTGAAATTCGAGTGTCACTGCCTTTGATCTAAACTCGAGTTTATAAACACAGACTCGAGTTTACAATTCTTGTAAACTTTGATAGCTCTCTGTAACTCTGCAAACTCGAGTTTGCCTATACAAACTGGAGTTTGACCAACATTGTATCTGTCTATTAAGTCCAAACTCGAGTTTAGTAACCCAAACTTGAGTTTGCCTTAAACAGAAAGTTTTACAACTTTCTAAGGACAAACTTCAAATTGAGTTTACAATTGTCGGTTATCATCAAAACACACAGAGAACTAACACTTCTCTCTCTCTTATTGAGATTCTGATCTAACGGTGAAAAAGTGGTAGTAAGATTGGTTGTAAGAAAAAATGGTAGTAAGAATATCCTATCGTATTTAATTATTGGAAAATGTACAATAATATTTTTAATTTAATAAATTATTTGGAAAAGAAGAACTGTATCTACAATCTCTAACTCAGGTCAGGTCCTTATCACGATGATCTCTAACTGGTGAAGCAGGTGCTCTGCCTGGGCTTATTCATCAACTTCATTCTCTAAGGACGTACAATTGGCTTCAATTTACGAAGAAAAGAGGGTCAGAATCTGTATTCCCGTTTAAGCTTTCCTGCTGTTTGCTCCAAAGAATTATATTTTTCGTTGTTATCCATAGTTTTTTCGGTGCAGTCATTATCTTCTTGACGTAATTTTTCTTTGTGAATTATTGATCATCGATTTTCATTCCCTTTTCTCCCCATTGCGATTATGTTCCTGGGTTTTTGAAGATTTGATTGAAGACCATGTTAAGGCGAATTTCTGTCTTTGAAATGCTCATGATAGATTGTTTAGGATTCGCGGTAGGAATAATTGAACAGGTGCAGATTAATGCATTATGCCTCTCGAGCTTTGCTAAGTTTGCGTCCCCTTCCTTGAATATGCCTCTCAAGATGAATCGATTTTCATTTGTTAACGCTTTTGGTTATTAGGTCAGTTTAAAGTTTTTCCTTTCTTCTCCAATTCTGCTATATATCTGTTGTGAGTGGCGTCACGCTGCTGGCAACAGATGTTTGAAATTCTTATGAGTGGCTTCGTATTGTTTACCATCCGAATTAGACAATCAGTATATTCAATTTCATGGTCATGGAATTTGATGTTTATTTAGTTATTTCCGATCATTAGGCCCTTTCACTCTCTCATTTTGTGCACCAGCCATTAATAGCATAAGGAAACATGGCTCGGAACCATGGGGATGAAATGGAGTATGCCGCTGATGATAATGAAATGGCAGAAGTAGAAGACGATTCATATATCCGTGGAAGAGTATTTGGTGGTTCAGATTCAGAGGATGACGATGACGAACAATATGACCATTTGGTGTGTTTCAAGTCAAATGCAAAGCCTTTGTTATGATTTAAATATCTGATGTTGTGGATTAGACTGCTTGCTTTCATTCCAAAGTTGTTTTTAACCGTTCCTTTTATTTTGATAATCTGATTCATATAGTTTCTGCCAACTGTTGTGGCATGATTGCTTGTTTTCATTCCAATCTTTTAACTGTTAATCAGATGACTTACATGTACATAACTAATTATGAGTAAACCGTTTCCATTAACATATTTTCTCTTGTATTTTACGTGGGATATTGTCTTCTCCTGCGGGTGTGGATTTTGGTGCCATGTTGCAGGAAAACAATATATCAGATACTACCGCCGCAGAAGCTAGGGTGGGAAAAGATATTCAAGGTATACCTTGGGACAGACTGAGTATTACTCGCGATAAATACAGACAAACAAGACATGAGCAGTACAATAATTATGAAAACATACCACAATCAGGGGAGCTGTCCGAGAAGGTAAAAGACATTTAACATGGCATTCAAATATGATCTGAGTAATAGTTTTGGTGGGAGAATTTCACCTTAGACTTCTTCTCTACAGGAATGCAAACCTACGGATAAAGGGGGAGAGTACTATGATTTCTGGCAAAACACTAGATCAGTGAAATCAACAATACTTCATTTTCAAGTATGCTGATGTGATGATTCTTTACTTTCAATTTCTTACTGCAAGCTTCACCCCTCCCAGGTTTAATAGTGGAAGTCTTCATTTATAGTGATTGATTTGTCTTGACGTATGAGGCTTTATATTCATAATTTGCCTTTTCTCTTCATGAACTTTAGTGTCGGCATTTGTTTTTAATAATGTAAGGAACGTTAATATGAAGCTTTGACACATTTGTAATACCATAAGGAACATTAATGTGAAGCCTTTAATGCGTACTTTGCAGTTGAGGAACTTAATTTGGTCAACTTCAAAACATGATGTGTATCTCGTGTCACATCACTCTATTGTTCACTGGTCTTCACTAAGTTGCAAGGGATCTGAAGTCTTGAATGTATCCGGGCATGTAGCTCCATGTGAGGTAAACGTGGTTGCGCTGCTTTTTTGTTTAGAAAACCTAAGCTTGATTTGGCATCTGAAATTCTTAATTGTGGTCTTAATAGAAACATGCTGGAAGCCTGTTGGAAGGATTTACTCAGACACAAATTAGTACATTGGCTGTCCGAGATAAGTTGATGATTGCTGGAGGTTTTCAAGGAGAACTTATTTGCAAGGTACGTTTTTGTATTGCCTGTCTTCTACATGCTTCATACTAGCAATGATTATTTTATTTATTAATTGACTAATCATTGCAGAACATGATGGGGTTTAAAAGAAAAGGAAGAATTCCCACAATATTCTAAATCAATTTAACATGTCTATAAGCAACGGGTAATACTTTTAAAATGACCAGGGTTGAAACGAAATAGAATTTTATTGAGAATTGTATCCTCATGATTCCAATTTTCCTAGTCCTACATATCACATATGACCAAATGACATGCTAGGCCCAAAATCCTCTGTTCTATTCCTAATTAAGTCCTTGTTAAATCCTAATTGCCTCAATTGCCAAAGTACAAACCTTAATTTCTTTATCGTAATTGTTATAAATAATAAACTAGAAAACAAAAAAAAAATCTACTTAAACTGCATTACTAATATATCATTTCACACATTCACCATAATAACAATTGCCTGGTTATGCCTTTGACGCCTCCTAGGGCTGCAACCCAAATGAAAGGGGACTGATTCTCATACAAACCAAATGAAGGTTTCCTTATTTGTCATATAGTTGGGTGACGTGTTTTTTTCCCAATCATGTGCCCTGGTGTGTGATGCACTTCTTGAAACTTTATGTAGGGATTTGTGGAATCAATTGGGGGTTGTCTAATGTTGGATTTTATGTATTAACTATGTATGAGGTTTATCCATTATGCTAAAATAGCTCAAGTTACTCCTTAAGTTTGTTTATATATGATTTTCCTTTTAGCTATTAGATGTGGGCTTTTATATACACTCTAATACTGCCACGACTCTCTCTCTCTCTCTCTCTCTCTCTCTATATATATATATATATATATATTTTAACCCCCTTTTGAGTCCTAATTGTTGTTCCTCTGATATCGTGTTGAATTTTATCTATTAATTACAGATGAAATTTGTCCATTTCTACCAAAATAGCTTATATATCTTTGATTTGCCACTAACTATTAGATGTGGGACTTCTATACATACTCTAATATCTAATACTCTGTTTTCTGCTTTTTAACAGCATTTCTTCCTTACATGGTGTTCTATCTAATTCCTAATTAAAACATAAATAAGTAGCATAACATACCATATAATATTATAAGAGAGCTTATGAAAATAAGACGCATTGCTTACTTTTCTCCTGACATTGTTTTTAGGTGGGACGGAGCTTGTTTTGCCTTTGTATCTCTAATTTGATAAATTATTAATTAATGAACTAATGAAGTGGAAGTAATCTGAAATCATTTCCAATTTTTTTCTTTTCTTTGTCCCTGAAGTCAACTCTTAATTTAATACTATTGAATTGAGTGAATATGCATCATCTTAATTTTGTTATAATTACACAGACTTCCTCCTTATTTTTATAAATATACTGGGCAGTGGGCCTCAAAATCTGCTGCATTTTAGTTATATGTTAAATTTCTTTACTATAGCACCCTCCATTAACCTAAATACTTACGTTTATATTGTTAAATTTATTGAAAACACAATCTACTCTTTTTTATTTGATTTGATTATAATATAAATGCATATATTTAAGTTAGTAAAGGGTAATTTAGTAAAAGAACTAAATTCATCTAAAGTATGTGTTTTGAAGACAGATGAGGTTTATCTTAGACATCAAATTCAGTAGAGGTTTGTGTAATCTACTCCATTTAATTGTTGATTTTCAATCGTTCAGTTTCTGGTAATTAATCGTCTTTCTTGACTGATGGCTTATACTTAATGTCCTGCAGTACTTAGATCGACCCGGGATTAGCTTCTGTACCCGAACTACTTATGATGATAATGCAATAACAAATGCAGTTGAGATTTATGAGGATCGGAGGTTTAATCCCAGTTCTTTGTGACTTGACTTTTCTTTCATGAAAGGCATCAATATTTATGGCTCTATATCGTGTGGAAATTATTGTTATTATTATTCTTGTAGAAAAATAGAATATTTTAGAAGAGAGTCAGACTTAGCCAGATACCCTGAGTCTCTAATTATAAATTAGGTGCAAATGGTAGAACAAATAGTACAAACTGAATCACTTGTTATCTCCCACTTAGCTTAACTTCGCTGATGTGTGATTACTTTTTTAATAATTCTCAACTCTAAGCATAGTTTCATAATAACAATACATTATTCTTGCAGTGGAGCTGTTCATTTCATGGCTTCAAATAATGACTGTGGAGTCAGAGACTTTGATTCGGAGAGGTTTGAGCTTTCCAAGCACTTCTGCTTCCCATGGTCAGTAAATGTAAGTATCTCAGCTTTATTTATTTATTTTTATACAATGGTGCAGCTATACATTATCTGGATGTTATCCATTTCAAGTAGCCAAAGGAGCATGTGAGATGACCTGGAGACTTGGCATGGACGATAGGCCCACTTTGGCTAAATAATCAGCAGCATTAGTCACCCATCTACTGATGCGCCTAATCTCAACGTCCCATTCTTGAGCCAACATACCCTGAATTTCTTCTACCAGCCTCCTATTCTCACGCGCCTCATTTACCGGATTTCTTATTAGCGCTACAACATCTGCAAAATCAGTCTCGAGAATAATCTTTTTGAGTCCAACATCCCAGGCAATCTTGAGTCCATGTATGCATCCCCACAACTCTGCAGTTAGGTAGTCGCCCTCCTCCCCTTTAAAAATGAACGACTTTCAAAACCCTCCAAACTCATCTCGAATAACACCTCCGCTAGCAACACCAGGTGACGAGTGGGAGAAAGCTCCATCCGTATTAACTTTGAACCACCCAGCTGGGGGTTTTTGCCATTGATCTCCATGATTGCTCACCATACTCTGCTTAACAGTCCGCAAACAGAGTTGGTCCCTAGCCTCCTGCATACTCCTCGCCACAGTAGAGACGTGAAGTAATGGTTGAGAGTTTGAGATCCTCTTTCCTTCGAACACAAAGGTATTTCGACACCTCCATAGCCACCAACATGTGATGACAAACATTTGCCGCCACTCCTCTGTTTGTTGTTTCTCACCTCTGGTTCGAAGGTTCCATCGAATCCAATTCTCGAACTGAGTTACGCACAAAGTACGCCATATATTCCGAGGAACAATCTGGCACCACAACTCTAGGGTGTTCGGACAGTCCCGCAGCACATGTAATAAATCCTCTGACACCCCATTACATACTGGGCAGCGACCATCAGGACTCAACTCACGTTTTTGTCTAGATGCGTTAGTTAGGAGCCTTTTATGAGCGACGAGCCATATGAACATTTTGCATCGTTCTGGAACTTTCAGCTTCCAAATTAAATCCCATAAAGGATCCGGTTGACGTATCCTATGTAAGTGCATTATAAGCTGATTTGACTGAAAAGGCTCCATTCTTGTTCCATTTCCATCTTAGTTGGCCATTAGGCATTTCCTCAATCCCTTCTTGCACCGAGTTCCACATGAGCTTGATCCCACTCCACAAATTTGAGCCAGATTCGCTCATATTAATTCTGGGCAACACATCTGAGCCATAGTTGTATTTATTACGTAACACCTTTACCCAAAAATAATCTCATCTAGTCGATAAGTTCTAGCCAATCTTCATGAGATAAGCTTGGTTGTACTGATTAGTGTGACAAAGCCCCAGACCTCCTCTAGCTTTAGGTTTACAGACCACATCCCAAGCAACCAAGGGGATTTTCCTCTGATCTTCCATAGAGCCCCAAAAAAATTTTCAGTTTTCTTTATCCAATGTCTCACATGTGCTAGCCGGCAGAAGGGAGGTTTGCATCACATATCTTGGATTTGTCGTGGTCACAGAGGAGATAAGAGTGGATCTTCCCGCCGATGATAAAGACTTTACTTTCCAATTTGATAGCCTTGTCTTAACCTTGTCCACCACATAATGGTATGACTCCTTAGTGACACGTTTATGATGGAGGGGAACGCCTAGGTATTTGCCCAAATTACTTGTGATAGAGAAACCAAGAGCCGCACACATTTCATTCCTTCTTACATGGTTGACCTTTCCAGAAAAATACACTCGGGTTTTTTGATGGTTAATTTTTAAGCCCATTCTCTTTAAGGCATGCGTTAATAGTAGAGACTTGCTCCATCGAAGCTTTTGCAAACAAAGCAATATCATCTGTAAAAAGAAGATGGGAGGTGAGAGGTCCAGTTCTTGTGAGGCGGATTGGTTTCCAATGTCTGTCATGAATAGCATCCTGAATCAAGTGGGCCAACTTTTCCATACATAGAACAAACAGATATGGAGATAGTGGATCCCCTTGTCTCACTCCCTTAGAAGGGTGGAATAGCTCAGTTTTATCCCCATTCCATAAAAGCTATGTAGAAGCACTAGATACACATTGCCCGATCACCTCGATGAGATGGCTTGGGATATTAATTTCCTAAAGACAACTTAATAGGAAATTCCAGTTAATTCGTTCATAGGCTTTCTCCAAGTCAATTTTAATTGCCAAGCACCTCTTTTTCTTCTTCATATTTCTCATGGTATGAATAACCTCCTGTGCCACGATTATATTATCACTACTATGTCTTTCCAGAATAAAACTACATTGGTTTGGGGCTACCACCTAAGGTAACACAGGTTTCAGTTTATTCACAATAATTTTGGATAGAACTTTGTAAATTACGTTGCATAGGCTAATTGGCCTCAAATCCCCCATAGACTCCGGATGGTCCTTTTTCGATATAAGTACCATTAGCGTCCCATCAACTTTAATGGCCTGTGGGTTAGAAAGTAAGTATTTCACGTAATTTACCACATATGAGCAAACCGTGTTCCATTGGTTTTGATAAAATAGTGCATTTAAACCATCTGGCCCCAGAGACTTTAGAGCACCAATATTAAAGATTGCTTCTTTGACTTCAATCTCTGAGATCTCACTATTGCACTTTCTTAGCAACCCCTCCTCAACACATGAATATGACATGGTGCAGTTCAGTGCTGGTCCGTTAACAATGTCCTCAGAGAGGAGGTTAGAAAAGAAAGTAGTAGCCATACCTTTGATAACTGCGACATTGTAAACCCATTTGCCCTCACCATTCTTGATACATTCTATGCGTTGAGACTTTCTTCGATGATTGGCACGTGCATGAAAATAGCGAGTATTACAATCTCCATAGACTGACTTCTCCGCTTTGGCTTTTTGGGCCCAAATAAGAGATTCCTGGAGCAAAACATCCTCAAGTGCTTTCCAAAATGTTAGTTGCAAGTTCTCATACGTTGGCAAGGCTCTCGACCAAGAGATAGCCCTATTTATTCCGTCAAGACGGCGCAATAACTGTTTTTTCCTTCCCTTTGTGTGCCTAAAAACATCTTTATTCCAAGTCGTGCATGTGGAAGTGAACTGGTAAATATTTTGCAGCCAAGAGATATCCGAACACCAAAATTGTTTAACAAACTCATGAAAATCTTCATGAAGGACCCAAGCCGCAATGAAACGAAACGGTCGATTAGGCCTAGTAGTTCCCACCACTGTATCAAGACGAAGAAGTAAAGACCTATGGTTTGACTTAAAGAAAGGTAGATGAGACACTGTAGCGTTGGGGAAATGGATACTCCATTGTTCATTAGCAAGCATTCTATCAAGCCTTGCCTCTGAAGTGCCTCGCTTCCAAGTAAATTCAGGCCCGGCAAAACCAATGCCCCTCATCTCATGTGAATCAATCCAGTTAAGGAACTCACAATCCACAGAGTAGTGGAAGGTGGCCGTTGAGCATCTCTCCCCTAGCAATAAGGTGCCATTGAAATCCCTTCCCAATAGCCAAGCACCTTGAATCGTAGGGGCTAACCGGGAAAGCTTGTCCCATAACATACGCCGGGATACACAAGATGGACTAGCATAAACCACCGTGAGGTTCCATGAATATTCTACTACTCCAGTCAGTATCAAGTGAATAAATTGATTGTGTCGTTCTAGAATAGAAATAGAGGAAATGCTATGATCCCATTAGCACCAAATGCGTCCACTGTACCCCTCACAATCGACTAGTGCCATGTGGGGAAATCCCAACTTTTCTGCTCTTACTGTGGAAATCTCCTTATTACACCTTGTTTCTACGATAGCAATAAAATCTAGTTGATAGAGTAGGAAAACTTTTAGCTCCGGTGCCCCTAGAGTTCCATATCAAGAAATTCATTGGGAAACAGTAGATGGGTCTTGGGGCATGTTAGCCTCCCCCTCGGCATTATCCTATTCACACATGTTCTCATCAACTTGTTGATTAAACACAACAGCCTTCACTTCGGCTTGTTCGTCAAAATCTTGCACGCCCAGAAATTTAGTCGGATTCAACAAATATTCTCTAGTCAACATTACATCCTGTCCACCTTGGTGCATGGCTTGGATTCCTTTATTTAAAATTTTGGGCCCTTTATCATCCATTCGCGTCACATCACTCCCCTGAAAAGCATTTGAACTAATAGACTACAATCCTTGGCCCATATGTGAAATACGAGCCACCTTGTTTCTTGCTGGTGGTTTATTCTCTTTTCCCTTAAATCTCCCTTTGCTATCACTTTTTCGTTGAGAGCCCACTTGGATCCATTCCGCCATTTGTGTCCCCATATCCTTTTTTCAACCTTTTTTAATTTCATTTATACCCATTCCTGATTCACTTTTCCCCTTAGCTTGCCACGAATCCCTCTCAATCTCCGCTGATCTCTTAACTTCAGTCAACGCCGAATCCTCAAGGATAGCATGCCTAGAGACAACCCCATTAAATTGTCCATGGAAATCCCGCCAAAGAATTTTGATTTTCCCAAATGGGCCTCCGTTGGAATCCTCTCCACCGGAAACTGTATCATGCCTACTTGCCGGCCCTTTCACGTTTGTCGGCTTCCTCGTGCCATCATTCCCTGACCCATCTCTCCCAGCTTCCTTCTCCTTCCGTCCAACTCCCTTCTCCACGCTATTGCCACCATCAACATCAACACTATCCTTTCCTTCTCCTTGTTCAAACGCTGGCATATTCGGTTGGGACAACAACAGCAGGCATCCAGACTTTTGTTGTCTATATTTGCCATAGCCAAAGCAAACTTGGTGAAGTCCTTCATAGATAATTGGACGCTCCTCGCCAAAAACCAGGTATGTTGGGAGCAAGGGTTTTTTTAAGATCAATCTCCACACAGATGCGTGCGAAGCCACCTTTGTCGTAGACTGATGTGGAGCAATCAACTTTAATCATCTTGCCGATCATATTTCCAATCCTTCATAATGATTCAACATTATAGAACTCAAATGGGACATCTGGTAATCTAACCCAAGCCGCAATTTTGCACTAATGGTCCGCTTTGTGGGGGTTGAAGTTTGGGTGCCATTGCTGTACAGTTAGGTAATGATCCTCAATCATCCATGGCCCCTCCTGAAAAGCATATGCTCTATACTCTTTATTGGAGAAAGAGACAATAAAATATCCGTTACTCAATGGAATCAACTTCAAAGGGTCCTTCAGTCTCCACATACGATTAATGCGGTCACGAATCACGTATGTAGGGAGAGTGACGCCTAGAATTTTAATGATGAGCGATTCATCCATGGCAAACAACATGCTGCATACTCCTCAGCAATGAAACTCAGTTTTCCAGGTTTCCCCTCCATCCTTCTCGCCGTTGGGTTGTCATCATCATCCGACTCTTCCAGAGCACACTGGGAATCCTTCTCATTCATTTTATGAAAGTAATCCTTCCACCCCTGCATAATGTCATCTTCCTTATAGTGTTTCACCAGAAATCCTGCACATCCAGGCGAGAGGAGCTTGTCATGATATGACAGTGATGGAGCAGGAGCACTCTTACTTGTACTAGCCATCCGTTTAGTGTTAGGTCCTCCATCTGCCCTCCTCTCTCCCTCAGATACTTTCTCGAAGGCGAAATCCTTCTCACCATCAGCCTAAGCCCAACTCCTCGAGTCCTTCCCACTGTCTCCTTCCCCGCCTCCTCCACCTAACTCCTCCTTACTGCCACTCTCCTACCCTTTCTTTCGCTGTCTCTCGCTTGCCATTATTATTCAGCTTGCTTTATTATGATTGAATGAGAAGAAATGACTGTCCCCACTTTAGAGGGACAGCCTTTTGGCTTCTTGCTGCTGAATAATAATTATTGGAATATAATATATTATGCATATTTTCTTTTTTAGAGCAATAGAAAGGGAATTCCTTCCCATTGGTGCAACCACATGGGGTGTTCATTGATGGGTATAAGTGCTGGATTAATTGAAATTTTGGATAAAAAGTTAAACTTAGTAACCAGGGCTCTAGTGTCACATCTTTGACATATATTGAGCATTATATATAAAATAGTAGTGCACTTTACATGTGACAAAGTTCCTGTTTGATTTTTGGCCAACAAAATTCCAGTTTGATTTAGTCTCTGTTTTTTTCTTTTTTCACGCGCATGTGGGTGTGGATTGTTAGTGTTAGTGAATCTGATTTTGAACACAGCTGAAATGATTATTGGATCTCATGTCCATGCTTCTTGCAGCATACTTCGTTGAGTCCTGATGGTAAACTAATTGTTATTGTTGGAGACAACCCTGAAGGATTAGTGGTGGATTCTCAAACAGGGAAGGTTGGTATACTATTCTGTTCTTTCACGTCTAAAATTTTTGTTTTTGTTCTTCTCAAGGATTATATGACATGAGATGAGTTGAGATAAGCTAATGTTCTTCATGCATTATAGACTGTGACATCATTATGCGGACACTTGGATTACTCATTTGCATCAGCTTGGCATCCTCAAGGTCACATCTTTGCCACTGGGAACCAAGACAAGACATGTCGTGTTTGGGACGTCCGGAATATGTCGAAGTCTGTAGCTGTGCTGAAGGGTAACCTTGGAGCCATACGGTCCATAAGATTCACATCTGATGGGCAGTTCATGGCGATGGCCGAGTCAGCCGATTTTGTTCACATATTTGATGCAAAGCAAGGGTTCGAGAAGGAGCGGGAGATTGATTTTTTTGGAGAGATCTCTGGAGTATCGTTTAGCCCTGATACAGAATCACTTTATATTGGCGTTTGGGATCGCATATATGGTAGCCTTCTTCAGTACAACCGACGCAGAAATTAAAGGTATCTTGACGCCTAGTAAATTTGTAAGTATATATATATGTTGTAATGTAATTGCCCTGTTCAGCTAATATCAAAAAGTTTAGGAATTTGAGTGATGAAAATGATTTGGTTGCTGGCCACACCTCATCATACTATATTAGGAACAAATGGCCTGATGATGTTTTATAGTTGTGCCATTTATGCTGAATAATATTTGCTGCTAGTCTTCTATGGTTTGCGTTTTGTTTTCTCAGTCTTGTTAATAATGGAAGAATGTGAAATTAGTCTGGTTAGTCACTCTTCTTAATGATGTCTAAGGTTACTTTTTCATGTCTTTAATTTGTTAGATATATAAAATGAGATGGAATTTAATTCGTTTTAAAATATGAAAATAAATTGTCATTTTATCATGTTTATTTTCAAAATTAGTGAAAAAAATATCATACATTTGTAGCAACAGGACACATTAAAAATAGGAAAAAAGTAATTATTTCTTTTCCCATTGGCCAATCCATCGGCTATCTTTCAGTTGAATTTTTGCTTGATGCTGAATAATGAAGTCATGTAGGAGAGGTGATAGCTTGCAGACTGTGAAACTATACAATTTGGTAAAAGCACAACATTCAGAAATTTCCAATGATCCCTTGGATTGATTTGGAATTTGTTGTGTTGGGGTGGATTAATTTGGGAATTGGGCATTTCAATGGGATTTTCCCTATTTTTTTAAACAATAAAATACAAGAATGAAACTAGCTAAATTAAATTAGAAAAGGGGGAAATTAGGGAGAAGAACCAAGAAAGAAAATATTTATTATAAAAGGATCTAAAAAAAATTGTAATTATTTAGAATGATCAAAAAGTAAAACCCAAATTTTCGATGAGGAAGTTAACTCCAATCAAACTCGCCACCTTTCCTCTACCCCATCTTTGCACGTAAAGGTTCTATCCATAGCAATTGGCTTCAAGTGAATACAGGCTAAAAGACAAGCTAAAAAAGATTCAAATTGACTTCAAGTGAATGCAGGCCAGAAGACAAATTAAAAAGACTCAACGCAGAATCCTGTTTACGATACATATATTTGGATTATTATTCTTCTTTGTTTAATTTTTTATGGTTCTTAAGTTTTAATCCTAATAGTATATCCGTGGATACTCTAATGTGCACAACTAAAAGAATATGAGGCCGACCATGACCCTTTAAACCTCCGTAGTGAATAGGAAAAAAAATCAAGTTTATAAAACTATTCAAATCGGGACAAATGAATACATGCAAGAGATATAATGACAAATAAGCAAATGAAAGGAAGAATAATATATTATCAGAGAGCTGATAACTGAATTAAATCTGAAGGAGTGAAACACAATAATCAAAATTTGAAAGATGATCCTCTCCTTATTTTTTTTCCTCATCATCCAATTTAAACCGTTGATTGAGAAAATAAGAATATGTTAAAGTAGTATTGTAATTAATTAAACGAATATAATTTAGAGATTATGAGGGATAATGATTAAAATTCAAGAGAAAAGCTCATTATCAAAAATCAAATAAGCTCATTATCGTTACCACAATATCGTCTAGCACCATATTAAAGTATGTTAATGAATTAGAAAAATGATCAGGATAGAATCAGATTTTTAGGTTAGGTTAAGTAGCAAATCTGCCCCAGAAGTATAAACCCAAGAGCAATGTTGCTCTGGAAATGTTTTTGGGCTCGTTTTTTAACTCAATGTTGCCCCGGAAGTCAAAAGAAGTAGCAATATTGCTATTTTCCGTTAAAATATTAACGGTCAACGTCAAATTTTTAACGAAAAATGACAACATTGCTATGTTTTTAGACTTTCAGGGTAAAATTGAATCTGAAAAAACTTCCAAGGTAATATTGCTCCTCGATGTATACTTCCGGAGTAGATTTGCTACTTAACCTTTCTAGATATAATTGAAGTTAAATCAGTAATTAACAATTTTTATTTTTAGTCCTTCTAAATAATTACGATTTTTGTAATCCATTATAATAAGTATTTTATTTCCTTGGTCATCTCCTTAATTTTCCCATTAAAAGAAAAGACATTCATCATTTAGAATAAACAATAAATTCAAAACAGAATGAGTATAATCCTTATCCACACCGTACATACAAAATTCAAAACCTAGATCTTAACTAGTCCCTACATCTAAATCCAATTTGTTAATGCAGATGCTTTGCCATTGTTCCTCTAAGGAACTAAAGTTAATTATCGTAATATTTTGACAACACTTTGACATCATATGCTGCTATTTATAGACAATCTTCATCTTATGAATATCCTTTCACATATCCAAGTTAAAATGAAGTGTCAGGTGTAGAAAACAAGCATATTGACTTGAATTTGAACGCTTGGAATATAAACACACAAAAGAAGATTACAAATTCAAGATGCACAAAAACAGGGAATAATCAATAATATGCAACTAATATGTTATCTCATATTGATTGTGTTTTTCACATATTGGAGATACCACTACAAAAAAAATTGGTTTTTTGTGATAGAAAAATTCTGTCGTAAAATAGGATTGTGACGGAATTCGTCCGTCGCAAAAAAGGCATCACAATTACGACGGAAAATCGTATTTTCGTCGCAATTTCCAACAGAAAAAATTCTGTCACAATTGCGACGGAATTTTTTCCGTCGCAATTTTTTTTTTGAATTATTTTTTTGTGTCGGAATTCTTTTTTCATCGCAAAAAGGTGAAATTTTACGACGGAATTTATTTTCCGTTGTAAATTTGAAAAATTTTGCAACGGAATTTTTTTTCCGTCGCAAAAATCTTTTATTATTATTTTTCTATCACAATTTTGTGACGGAATGTGAATTCCATCACAAAAATCCCACTTTTTGTGACAAATTATTTTCCGTCACAAATTCCGTCGCAAATTTACTATTTTCTAGTAGTGTACATATTAGACAAATTTAGCTCTTTATATATTTATCTGACATTATGACCAAAAACATTGCTAGCTCTAAAAATATACCTCTTCAAACGCTTGCCTCTATTCTTTCTGCATCCAAAAGTGGTACTCACCTCACATGGTGGCACAAACCCTATTTCAATTATAAATAACATTTGTCTTAGTTGTTAGAGATTATAATAAAATTATTTATTGTCTTTTCCTTAACAGCTCAAGCTTCCAAGTTGTAATAGTCATTTTCAATTGCGTGTCGCAATTGAAAATGACTATTACAACTCGGAAGTTTAAGCTGTTAAACAAAGGGCAATGAATGATTTTATTATATATAATCTCTAACAACTAAGATAAATGATACTTATAGCTGAAGCAGGGTATGTGCCATCATGTGAGGTTAGTATCACTTTTGGATGCAGAAAGAATAGAGGTAGGGGCTTGGAGAGATGTAATCCCTTTGTCATTCTCAAAGCTATCAATGTTTTGGTCACAGTACAGATGAACTATGTGAAGTGACAAATCTGACGCTCTTAGTTTATTTTCAGTAACTAAGGCTATTTATGAGCTCCCAACATCACAACATTTCATGGAGTGGATAGAATTCTATTTTTGTGTAAACATTCTCCTTAGCCTTCTTAAAGCATCTCTGTCTCCAGCTTAGCTCTTCTCTTGAAAGTTCAGAAGCCATGTTTATGAGCTTGTAGTGTGATTACTTGGGGAGGTAATAAAACATCTATTGGAGCTGCCATCAGGAAAGTTCCAATCATTTATTTCATATTTGATGGACTTTGTGAAGCATGTCTTTCTTCCATGACTAGGTGGTTTCTCGATCTTTGTAGTTTAATCTTCATGGTGATCACTCCTTCTTGTTAATTCTCTTTCATTTAATTTGAGGAATTTGGGATACCAATCTTTCATCTTCTCTATTCAACAACATCCTCTGAATCTGACTTGCTGCCATTTTTTTTGTATAGGCATATATGTATAATCCTATCACACACAATCTTGTAAATGTGGGTATCTCTCCCAATGAGAATTCAAACCTTGGTTTATCATATTGTGAGGGACTAGCTCTTTCCACTAGTCTCAACCCCATTGGTCACTTGATGCCATTCTGATGCTTTGAAGTAAATCACTATGACAATGCTTCTCATCATGATCTTTGTCCTATGGTTCTCTATCACCCCCATAGCCTAGAAGCATTACCAGAAGAAAGCAGGTTTTCATTTACATTCACATTACTGATGTTTTTAGAAGTATCATAATTAACAAAATTTAGCAATACGTTGAAATATACAAATAAATGGCCTTTGGCCATTTGGGCACGAGGTCTCAAAAGTTTGAGTCCACATTAATCCGAAAAACATCTTAGAAGTTAGAGTTACGAGGGCTTTTGAATCAATTTGAGATACTAATATCCTTTTGCAGAGTAAATGAAAAGACAGCACTTATCATCCAAAAAGGCATTTTAAAGCAATTTAGATTTAAAATTCTCACGGCGTTTTGAAATTTAAGGAAATTAACATAACCATCCATCTTATAAAAAAGGAGGAAAGGTCTGGTAATAACTTCGATCTTAAAAACATATATAATAATGATTTTCAAAATTTTTAAATACTGACTTTCACAAATCTGGGTCCTTGATGCATGCAACTTTCGCAAAAAAATGGATCCTCAGTTGTTTTTCCAGAAGAAATACTTCAAACAGCTGAAAAACTTCTTTCAGGATGCCAACCCCAAGATCAAGAGTTTACAAGAATAAATCATATAGTTTGAGTTTTACATCATTGAGAAGTACTGATATAGTAACAAGATTTCAGAGAATAATAATGCGATTAATTTTGTAAGGTAAAACATGAAGAAGAAGAAGAAGAAGCCATGAAGGATGAAAGAAACTATTAAGAAGATACTTACTAAGCTTCTTCGAATCAAATGGCGTTGTTGATAGGATCAGAGTGGAGTGGAGATTCGTGCATCAATCATTTTCAGAATGAGGCTTCCACTCTATCCAAAGCTTTGAGCTTAAATGCCTCTCACACTGCGCCTCCATATATATGGAAAAGAAGAAGAAACTAGAAGCCTGCAATTTTTTTTTATTTGATCGAAAAGAAAAGGGTGAAATCTCTTTCCAAGCTTAGGGCGTAAAGATTGAGTTTTCATATGTACAAACAAGTGAGTTTAAAAGTACTTTATTTAGTCTCTAATATAAGACACTTAAACTAATTTATCAAAAACAAAAATGGTTGTTAACTCACTAAATTTGTTTTAAACTAGAAGAAAATTTGAACTTTACCCATGTTAGGTGTTGAAGCTGAAGGAAAGAGAAAAATACAAATATTAAATAGACAAAATTGATAAATAAGTATAAGTTTCTCTCCAAATGACTTATATAATTATATTATGCACTAAGTCGTTTTCTTAAAAACAGACTTACATTTATATTATGGACTAGAGGGAGTAAACAAAGTAAAACTCATAATTCTTTTTCGCTTTCTATTGTGAATACTGAGATGATTTTAAATTTCAATTAGAGAGATAACAAGAAGCTAAAACCCGCCAAAATATGGAACCTCCATTAGTTTTTCTAGACATAAATTCAATCATAATATTCCAAAGCATCCTAAGTTCCTAACCTCGAAGATATATTAATAACTTTTGCTCATAAGATATATTAATAACTTACTAGATGACTTATATGATTAACAATTTCCTATATAAGAGATCCTATGCTCCTTCCTCCGTCTGTAATTATAAATTTCTAATAAACGATTTACATTTGTAAAAAAAAAACAATTAAAATTAGTTAAGAATAATAAATATGTTTATTTTTTCAAATCTGTCATTATTTGTAAAGAGGAAAAGTGAGAAAGACAACTTATACAATAAATACAGTCAAGAGGTAAATTTTGAAAAAAAAACACAATAAATGTTTTGACAAATCTAAAATGGAGATTATATTTTAGGACATAGTTATTCACAAATTTAAAATTTATATTTTGGGAAGGAGGGTGTATTTTAGATGCGAGGAAGTACTAAACAAGTGAAAATATCCATTCCCTTCATCTCTTCCAATCTATTACCAAGGCGAAATTTATTAATAGACTAATAATGAGCAAACACACACTCTTTTTTCAATAATGCAACTGTCATTGCACCAGAAGTTTCAAACTTCCCAAAACACAGTTTGACTTTTCACAATATTGCAAAAGCAAAAACGTGTGGCAACTCCTCGTATCTTTTTCTCTTTCAATATCTCATTAATGAAATAAAATTGAAAAAATCTTTTAATTTAACAAATTTAATGAGTCAACAGCAGTTCCTTAGTTCCAATAGGTTGTTGAAAGTGGCCTAGTGTTGGTTTAAAACCATGATTCATAAGCACATTTATGGAAGTTAAGATAAAACTTTTTTCACATACTCATCATTACACAATAAATCATGATTGAAAATCTACTTCTAGAAACTTCAATCATCATATCTTGGACAAGACAGCCAAATCAAGCTGGATTTTTTTTTTTTTTTTTTTTGCACAAGAAATCAAGCTGGATTAGCAACATGATTAAATGCAATTATACTTTAACACGGAAGGTCTCTTTAAATGGCTGGTTTGACGCATTCAAAGAGAATATTATTGATTTCAGCCAAGAGAAGCAAATGACTCTTTTGAGAATATTATTCATTTTGAGGTGGGAGAGAGGCGGTTGAGGTTGATGCTGCCTTAATATCTCCCCCTCTTGCAAAAGCTACATATCGTGACGTCTTGAAGGCAGAAGATCTTTTGAAGTCATCCACCTAATAAATGCATGAAAATTAGGAGGTTATTTCTGAGATCAAGAATATGATCAATTGGAAGCTGGCATGTCAACTTTAGAGTCATTAACAAGAATAAAAATTTATTACTCCCTTTATTCCTTACTATAAGGCATCAACTACTATTTTTCACAGACCAAGGAATTGAAGTTAACTCATTAATCAGATCTAAAATTAATAAATGTTTCCAACTTCACCCCTACTTTAATGATTTAGATTTAAATGAGTTAGTTAAAAATGATGGTATAATAGGAAAATAGTAATAAATGAGTTAGTTAAAGTAAATTGGTGCCTTATAATAAGGATAAAAAAATGTTGATAGTTGGTGCCTTACAATAAGTACAAAAAAATGTTGGTAGTTGGTGCTTTATAATAAAGACCAGAGGGAGTACATTGGTAGACTTGCTCCCAAAACAAGCTCTAAATCGAATCTACTGGTGTTCAAATCTTTAACCCGGACTTGTTGAGGGAGCTCTTAGCTTTTGCTAATACTTTAATTTCTAGGTTTGTTGTTTTTCTATTTTTTATTTTAGAGTATCCAGAAAATAAAAATGTTAACTTGTCTCTACATCTAAATCCAATTTGTTAATGCAGATGCTTTGCCATTGTTACCCTAAGGAACTGAGGTTATCTTAATACTTTGACAACACTTTGACATCATATGCTGCTATTTATAGACAATCTTCATTTTTTGAGTATCCTTTCACATATCAGAGTTAAAATGAAGTGTCAAGTGTAGAAAACAGCACATTGACTAGAATTTGAACGCTTGGAAATAAACACACAAAAGAATATTTCAAATTCAAGATGCACAAAAACAAGGAATAATCAATAATCCCCAACCAATCTGTTATCTCAAATTGATTGTGTTTTCACACATTGGTGATACATATATTAGACCCTCTACATAATTCACTGATATGATGTTACAACAAAAAACATTGCTAGCTTTAAAAATACACCTCTCCAAGCACTTGCCTCTATTCTTTCTGCATCCAAAAGTGGTACTCACCTCACATGGTGGCACAAACCCTGCTTCAACTATAAGTATCATTTGTCTTAGTTGTTAGAGATTATAATAAAACTATTTATTGCCCTTTGCTTAAAAGCTTAAGCTTTCGAGTTGGAATAGTCCTTCAAAAGTAGTACTTATCTCACATGGTGACACACAATTGAAAAGGACTATTGCAACCCGAAAGGTTAAGCTGTTAAGCAAAGGGCAATGGATAATTCTATTATAATCCCTAACAATTAAGATAAATGATACTCATAATTAAAGAAGAGTTTGTGTCACCATGTGAGGTAAGTACTACTTTTGAAGGCAGAGAGAATAGAGGCAAGGGCTTGGAGAGGTGTAATCCCTTTGTCATTTTCAAAGCTAGCAATGTTTTGGTCACAGTACAGATGAACTATGTGAAGTGTTAAATCTGGCTTTCTTAGTTTATTTTCAGTGACTAAGCTGCTATTCATGAGCTCCCAACTTCACGTACAGCATTTCATGGAGTGCACATAATTCTATATTTTTGTAAACATGGTTCTCCTCAGCCTTCTTAAAGCGTCTCCGTCTTCTTCTCCAGCTTAGCTCTTCTCCTGAAAGTGCAGAAGCCATGTTTATGAACTTGTAGTGTGATTGCTTGGGGAGGTAACAAAGCATCTATTGGAGCTTCTATCAGGAAAGTTCCAATTTTTTATTTCTTATTTGATGGACTTTGTCAAGCATGTCTTTCTTCCATGACTATAGGTGGTTTCTTGATCTTTGTAGTTTAATCTTCATGTGGTCACTCGTTCTTGTTAATTCTCTTTCATTTAAGCTGAGGAACTTGGACTACCAATCTTTTATCTTCTCTGTTCAACAACATCTTCTAAATTGGACTTGCGGCCATTTTTTTTCCTATAAGTACAAGTATTTTTCTATTCGAGACAATTATGTTTGAGGCACTGTCAGACACTAAATATAAATATGGATACTTCTCCTAGTAAGAATTCAAACCTTTGTTCACCATATTATGAAAGACTAGCCCTTTCTCGTTAGACTCAACCGTTATTGGTGACTTGATGCCATTATGATCCTTTGAAGTGAATCACTATGACAATGCTTCTCATCATGATCTTTGCCATAAGGATCTCTATCACCCCATCCTGAAAGCATTAGCAGGAAAAGCAAGTTTTCATTTACATTCACGTTACTGATGTTTTTAAAAGTATTATATTAACAAAATTTAGTACGACCTTGAAATTGAAATAGATAAAGCGGGCTTTAGTCATTTGAGTATTTGAGTATGAGGTCTCGAATTCAAGTTCACGTAAATATAGAAAATGCCTTATAAGTTATAGTTGCGAGGGCTATCCTTTCGTAGACAAAATGAAAAGACAACACTTATCGTCCAAAAAAGTGTTTTAAAGAAATTCAAATTAAAAATTTTCTGGACTAATTATTGAAATTTGAGGAAATTAACATTACCATCCACCTTAATTAAAAAAATTTGCTACAGCATTTCTAAAATTTAGAAATAACTT
The DNA here is from genome assembly GCA_037074495.1 of Acacia confusa. Taxonomy (NCBI): domain Eukaryota; kingdom Viridiplantae; phylum Streptophyta; class Magnoliopsida; order Fabales; family Fabaceae; genus Acacia; species Acacia confusa. Next base: position 3,002,801 of record CM073504.1, on the reverse strand, counting down.
TGCCAAAACAGGAGGAAAAGTCTGGTAATAACTTTGATCTTAAAAACATATATAGTAATGATTTTCAAAACTTGTAAATACTTTCTTTTACAAATATGGCTCCTTGATGCATGCAACTTTCGCAAAAATGGATCCTCAGTTGTTTTTCCAGAAGAAAAACTTCAAACAGTTGAAGAACTTCTTTCAGGATGCCAACCCCAAGATCAAGAGTTTACTATTACAAGAATAAATCATACAGTCTGAGTTGTACATCATTGAGAAATACTGATACAGTAACAAGATTTCAGAGAGTAATAATGCGATTAATTTTGTAAGGTAAACATAAAGAAGAAGAAGAAGAAGCCATGAAGGATGAAAGAAACGATTAAGAAGATACTTACTAAGCTTCTTCGAATCAAATGGCGTTGTTGATAGGATCAGAGTGGAGTGGAGATTCGTGCATGAATCATTTTCAGAATGAGGCTTCCACTCTATCCAAAGCTTTGAGCTTAAATGCCTCTTACACTGCGCTTCCATATATATGGAAAGGAAGAGGGAACTGGAAACCTGCAATTTTTTTTATTTTTTTATTTTTTGTTTATATGCACAAACAAGTGTAAGTTTAAAAGTACTCTATTTGATCTATAATATAAAACACTTTAATTAATTCATCAAAACAAAAATGGTAGTTAACTTATGAAATTTGCCTTAAATTAGAAGAAATTTTGAACTTTACCCATGTTAGGTATGAGAGAGAAAAATACAAATAGTGAAACTTAATCATTAATTACATGGACAAAATTAACAAATAAGTATCAATTTCTCTTCAAAAGATATATATAATTATATTGTAGACTAAGTCATTCTTTAAAAAACGAACTTATATTATAAAATATTATAGACCGGAGAGAGTAGACTAAGTCAAACTCAATTCTTTTTTGCTTTCTTTTGTGAATATTGGGATGGGTTTTAAATTCCAATTAGAGAGAAAACAACAAGCTAATCACCGCCAAAATATGGAATATCCATTAACTTTTCTAGACATACAGTCAATCATAATATTCCAAAGCATCTTAACCTCGTAGATATATTAATAACTTAGTAGATGACTTGTATGATTAACAATTTCTTATACAAGAGATCCTATGCTCATTCATCCGTCTCTAATTATAAATTTCTAACAACCGTTTGTAAAAAAAAAAAAAAAATTAAAATTAGTTAAGAATAAAAAAAAAATCAAATATATATTTATTTATAAAGAGAATAAGTGAGAGAAACAATAAATAAAATAAATACAGTTAAAAGGTAAAATTTGAAAAAAAAAAAAAACACACACACACACAATGAATGCTTTGAAAAATCTAAAATGGAGATGATATAAGGTGGTGCGACTCAGTTGTAAATTTTTGTCTCACTTGTGACCCAATCCTTCACCTGATACAATTCATCCTATGTGACCCAGTCCCTCCTTTCTTGTTACGCTTCCCAGTGATTCATCGACACTTGTGAAGAAGAGGAGTATTCAGGCAATTATGCAATCAACAACCAACAGCTAGCAGCGACATAATGAATAGAACCTTAAAACTGAAATAATTTACTCCCTTCCTCGTATTTATAAGATCCTATTATTATATTTAAGCAAAATAGTTAAAATTAATTAAAAATAATAAATATATAGAAAACACATCCATTCCAAGTCGAACATACATACAAAGAGTAAACTTAATGAGGCCAGGTTGAAAGTTCAGCAAAGCAACCTTCTGGAGATAGAGGAGAGTAATGGGAGAGAGGTGGTTGAGGTTGATGGTGTCTTCTTCCCCTCTCTTGCAAAAGCTGCATGTTGAAGGCTTTCTACTAAGTTTGGAAGGGGATCATCCCACAAAAGAACTATGGTGTGTTTTGTGTGCTTAAGTGAGCATCTGGTAACTCTGAACGTATAGTTTTTTTTTAAAAAAAAATTCTTAAGTCCAAGCAAAACTCATCTTAAATATTTATCTCGTAAATCATAAAAGTTATTTTTCAAAAAATAATATACACACACTCAAAAGTGCAAGAAATATAGTTCTGAGATCTTTTGAAGTCATCTACCTAATAAATCACAAGACTCCGTAAAGGCATGAAAATTGGGAGGTCATTTTTTAGATCAAGAATATGATCAATTGGAAGTTGGCAGTTCAAGTTTCGAGTCATTGAGATAAAAATACATTGGCAGACTTACTCATAAAACAAGCTCTAAATCGAAATTCAAAGCTACTGGTCTTCAAATCTTTAACCTGGACTTGTTGAGGGAGCTCTTAATTTCTGCTGATACTTTATAGTTTTGTTGTTTTTTCTTTAAAAAAATTAGAGTATCAAGAAAATAAATATATAAGAAATATATTTGATTTTCTAAGTACGCTTTTATTTATAAGTGAGTAAATGCGGGAGTGTATTAGCAAAAAACAAAAAAGAGTGAATAAGAGAGTTTAATAGTGAGAACAACAATAAAAGATAATGTATGAAAAAAACTAATTAGAAGTAATATTAATAAAAATACATTTAATGCTTAGATAATCAAAAGAAATTTGGAAAAAAAGAAAAAAAAATACAAATTAAACTTTAAAATCATGTTGACAATAACAGTAATATGATTAACAATAACAATAAAGCAATTAACAACTCGTTTTATTTAAAAATCATATATTTAAATTTTAAAATTCCAATGATGTTTTCTTAAGATTTTTTTTTAAAAAAAAAACTTATAACAAAAAGTAGAACAATTCAAAAAATATGACTTTATAAATAATCGCAGAGCAAATACTTCTTAAATTTCGAACTTAGTCGGCGTATCAAATCGATATAATAATGATCCTTATAGCGCAGGAAACATCATTATTTTATTTCTTAATTATTATTAATTCTTAATTATTTTGTACGAAAAGTACATATCTGATTATCACGGGTGAACAGCATAGTATTTATTTTATATAAGGCTGCGTGCAATGTACTATTTCACAATTAAAAAATTTGATCCTAAGAATATTCTTATATTTTTATTCGATAATATTTTAAAAAAATACTGTTTTTTCCGTTTGCCCATACAAATGTGGTCGATAAGATTCTCCAAGTCGCTGTTGCATGCATGGGGCTTTGATTGAACTCTCTTGTCCCACTAACCTCGGAAGTTGCTCTCATCTTAAATGACACGGCATCCAATTATTAAAAAAACAAGGTCAAATTAAGAAGAAAATGACAACAGGAAAAAAAAAAAAAACCCTGAAGAACACGTCAATTTTATAAGGGTACGTGGCAATATTAAGAGAAGTAGACTAATTCTTAAGCTGGTCAAAATATAAGTTTATGCTTGATCGTTTTGACGTGATCTTAGTACTGTATACAAGTGATTTGAAACGTTACTATTTGAAGTAAAAGGGGTTTCCTTAATTAATAAAGAAGCTCATGTACTTGTAAAAGTAAACTTACCTTCAAGTTTCAACCACCTTTCTCCATAGTTTCTCTTAACCAAAAAAGAAACTTATAATTTTCTAATATGATTGAAACACAAAGCAATATAAAAAATTACAGCAGAGAAAACAAATAAATTCATTTTGTCTAGAGTAAATTTCATCAAAATATCCTTAAGATAGGGAAAATTAATCTGAACGTCCCTGTATGGTTTTACCAAATTTTTAGGGTTAAGGTGTAAAAATATACATGAGCTTTTTCTCCAGGAGCACCTAGCACCACGTGTTCTTTTTAGGAGCAAAAATACACACGTGGTTACCATTTTGAAGTAAAAGTCACATCCCACCATTAAGTTATTGTTCACCGCCGTTATGTTACTGTTTGCTTCATCTCTTTCTCTCTCATCACGGTGAACAATAATTTAATGGTGGGATATGACTTTTGTTTCAAAATGATAACCACGTGTGTATTTTTGCTCCAAAAAAAAGCACGTCGTGCTGGGTCCTCCTAGAGAAAAAGCTCATGTATATTTTTGTACCTTAACCCAAATTTTTAATAAGATTCTTGGATAATTTTTTTCCCCATTTTATCATCAAGTCGTTATATAATAGAGAGAATGTTTTTGTAACTAAGTCAATATTAAGGAGTGGTTAGAGTATCTGAAAAAACAAACTATATATGATTAAAAACACGTAAAACTATATTATGATAAAAAGGGGGAAAACTACAAGGGCTTAATTAAAAATTGAGAAAATTAATCTTTTAGTTTATATGGTTTTGATTGGGTCGTAACTTAGTTCTTAAACTTTGAGTCGGTGCAATTCAATTCCTATAGTTTTAACTCGGTCGTAACTTAGTCCTTTAATGTTGACTGACTGCAATTCAGTCTCTATAGTTTTAATCATTGTATATTATAGTCCTCTTCTTTTATTTTAGAACATAAAAACTAAATTATAAAATGGTAAAAACTATAACAACTGAGTTGCGGTGAGTCAAAAAATTTCAAAGAATGAGATTTACAACAGAGTTAAAATTATAGGAATTGAATTGCACCAAATCAAAATGTAGCAGGGACTAGATTACAACTCAGTTAAAACTATAGGGGCCAAAAGATTAGTTTTTACCTAAAAATTACATGTTGAAATTATAAAGACTTATTATACCTTGATTTTCAAATTCTCAAATTCCATTATTTATGCCTCAATATGTTCATATCTGCCAAAAATGAACACATTGTCATTCGGGGAAAAAATGCAAAGGATGGAGTCATCAAGCTAAGCACGCCTAATTTACCATGATAACGAGCTCATGGAGAATCTTGGTCAGGAAAGCCTGCTCTGTGACTTCTAGCTAGTAGAAATCAAAAGTTTGGCTGGTAACATCAACAACAGGTTGGGTTAATTAATACTGCATTTAGGATATAATTATGCATCAAGATAGTTGATGAAAAGTAATACTGGAAACACAACTCTCAAACTCAGTCCCTTTTCAAAGACATTCTTGTAGCTAGGTTCAAAAACCTGATTTCAAGACTAGACTTTAGAGGCTACTCCTTCTTGTTCTTTTTATAAATATTAACTAATTTCCTAAGATAAAGGAAAATAGTTAAACTTAGTCAAATGTCAAAGATTTTTACATCTTTTCAAGATCACCCTTAATCAAACTAAAAGTCGTTATTTAAACTAAGAGTGAAAGAGATATCATCAATGCTTTATTTTTGAACAAAAATTTGGAAAATATTTTGTACTATTAATTAAAGACCAATGGATAGGCTCTTATAAATAGCATTAGAATGAGTACAAAATTACATATATGTAATTGACAGATATCATGTTACCTTGAAGATACTCCCTCTTGTCCTTATTATAAGGCACCAACTACCAATATTTTTTTGTCCTTATTATAAGACACCAACTTGCTTTAACTAACTAATTTATTACTTTTTCCTCATTATGCCCTCATTTTTAACTATCTAATTTAAAGTTATATCATTAAAGTAAGGGTGAAGTTGGAAACATTTATTAATTTTGGACCTAACTAATAAGTTAACTTTCATTCTTTAGTTTGTGAGAAAAAATAGTTAGTGCCTTATAATAAGGACCAGAGAGATCAATATATGATATGTACTAACATATTAGCATTCTTTTAATCCTATCCTAAGCCTTACCCAAAGGAAGGGGACCCACACGCACATTTGGGATTGAACCCACGACCTCCTCCACTAGAGAATTAGATTCTCCCACTAGCACATTTTTCAATATCCCTCACTAATTTTAAATCTGATCTATTCAATATTAATCTAAGTATATAGAAAGAGACACATCATCTATTTCAAATTATCCCACGCGATAGAGATAAAATTTTAAAAAGTAGATGGTGTATCTCTCTCTAGATTCTTAGATCAATATTGAACATTTAGAATTTAAAGCTACCGAGGGATACTACGAAACATGCTATCATCAAGTATATTTTTATATGGGTTTGTTGGTAGGTAATATCCGTTGAGAGGTTCATGGAGCTATACGGGCCGAAGTCATCTGTAAGACTCAAGATTCTTCCAATATATCATATTTTTGGGTCCAATGGAATTCATAGGTATAAAAAGTCGTCCTATCAAATAGAGATTTTTTCTTTTGACCATCTTTCAATTATTAATACGATATTAAGGACCGCTAATATTATAAAGAGTACTATACCTTTGATCGTGAAATAAAATATCGATTGCTTGTTGAACCATGTAAATTGCATGAAAGTAAGATACTTCGAATTCTAGAATCCAAGAGTTTTATAAAACACTCTTGATGGAAAAAGTGTTAAAAATAAATCCTTAATTCCATATAAGGATTTTTCTTCCTCAATTAATTCCTCTAGGTCATAAAATATAGATTCTATAATTTTTAGGCCAAAAATTGTCCCTTATGAGTGTTCATTGAATTCATTCTTTTTCTGAGAATTTCAAGGAAAAATAAGCCTTAATTTCCAATAGTTAACTTTATAATTATTTTAGGCCAAATTTCACAATAATTTCTCATTCAACATTTCAAATTTCAAATCCTAAAATTTGGGGTGTTACAAAGGGCCTGATTAAAAATTAGGAAAATTAACCTTTTGGTCCCTATAGTTTTGATTATAACTTAGTCCTTACATTTTGATTCAGTGCAACTCAATCTCTATAGTTTTGATTTGGTTGTAACTCAGTTCCTAAACTAATTGACTCAGTACAATTCAATCTTTGGTTTTAACCATTTTATATTATAGTCCCCCTTATTTATCCTAGAACATAAGGGCTAAATTATAAAATTGTGAAAACTATAAGGATTTAGTTGCAATTAGTCAATATTTAAAGAATGAGTTACAACCAATTCAAAATTATAAGGATTGAGTTGCACTGAGTGAAAGTATAGAAATAAAATTGCATTGAGTCAAAATGTAGAGACTAAGTTACAACTTAGTCAAAACTACAGGCACCAACATATTAAATTTCCCATAAAAATTAGATGATGAAATATAAGGACTTAGCTAGAGATTGACTTTCAAATTGTCAAATTCCATTAACTATGCTTCAATATGTTCATCTTGACAAAAATGATGAACACATTGTCACTCGGGGAGAAAATGCGAAGGATCGAGTCATCAAGCTAAGCATGCCTTTTACAATGATAACGAGATCATGGAGAATCTTGGTTATGGAAGCCTGCTCTGTGACTTCTAGTAGCAGTCAATAGTTTGGAAGTTAACGTCAACAACAGGTTGGGTTAATTAATAATGCATTTAGAATATATAATGCATCAAGATAGTTGATGAAAAGTAATACTGGAAACTTTCACCCCCACAAAAAGAAAAAAAATAAGTAATACTGGAAACACAACTCTCAAACTCAATCCCTTTTCAAAGACATTATTGTAGCTAGGTTCAAAATTAAAACCTCATTTCAAGACTAGACTTTAGAGGTACTCCTTGTTGTTCTTTTTATAAATATTAACTAATTTCCTAAGATTAAGGAAAATAGTTAAACTTTGTCAAATGTCATATTTTTACATCCTTTCAAGATCACCCTTGATCAAACTAAAAGTTGTTATTTAAACTAAGAGTGAAAGAGATATCATCAATGTTTTTTTGGAAAATTAAAGGCCAATGGATAGGGTCATATAAATAGGTTTAAAAGAGTACAAAATTACATATCTATGTCTTCTCCTTTTTTTCATATGCATTCGGTATTTTGGGCTACCTCTTTTTAATTTAGAGGATTTATTGAAGCCAGATTAATCTAGATTTGCCCTAGGTCAATCTCTCTAGTGACAAGAAAGAACTACCAATGCCACCTATTCCATTCACAACTTCAGCATTTATTTAAGAGAGAATAAGTACCTTACCACTAGGTATCAGTAATGTTGGTAATTACATATCTATAATTGACAGGCATCATGTTACCTTAAAGATATAGATATATGATATGCACTAACATATATTAGCATTTTGTTAGTCCTATCCTAAGCCTTACCCAAAGGGGAGGGGACCCACACGCACACTTGGGGATAGAACCCACAACCTCCTCCACTAGATGGGATGTGGGGCGCCATTGAACAAAGAGGTTCTTGCTACTAATGTATTAACATTAATAGGGAGTGTTGCTTACAATAGGTTGAGAAAATGAATGACGAAAGATCATTATTAAAAAAAAACAAAAACATTTTGCCATGTTTTCAGTATCAGAACTCAGAACCTAGCTGATACCTGTTGGGGAGTTTTTTAAAGCTCATCTTGAAAATGTTCCCTGGTGGTGACTCTTCATTGTGACAACGAACATGATCACCATTATTTTCTACAAAATCCTTGAGAAAGAAAACAAAAATATTAGTTAAATGAGAAAAAAGAAATAAACATGTATATGCTAAATTATTAGGTTAAAGAAGATCCTTCAGAAGGCTAAATGACGCTTTCAAAATTCTTCTTTTTTTTTTTAACTGCCCAGTTAACATACAATTCTATGACAAATTTTATAAACTTACCACGGTTTCCTCAGAGCCCAGAAGGCTATCAATGTTATTGCTATCAGTAATACCTAAAACGAGTATAAATTTTAACGTTCAATAATATTACGGACTGAGATTGGAGATTAAAATAGCAGCGTGGGGATTGGCAGCTTGCCTATAACTTACGTGAGAAAATGTTACAGCGTCACATTTTATAGACCGGCAAATAACTAGGATTTCCTTCATCAGTAAGTTAACTCAAACGATTTGAAATTGCCGTCCAGCAAAAAATTTTACAGTGGCATATTTTTTCACTAAATCAAACAAAAGTCTATCTTTTCCAGCAAGGGCAATCTACGAAGCAACTTGAACATGGATGGGTGGGACCCGGATATGAACAGATACATATGGAAATGCAATTTATCAAGAATGACAATACCATTTAATTAAGATCAAGTGTGTGTATTTGGTTTACAGTTTGGTAAGAGTACATTTGCTAAACTGACTTTCAAAACAGTAAGGCAATGCTTTTTAAGGATAAGTTTTTATACCTAGAGATCAATCTAGTGACAATTAGTTTACCAAAAATGACTTCTTGGGTGCCAACTAAGAGTAAAATGAGTGAGTATTCCTAACGTCAAAATAATTATTGCAGTAGTCGCAGTAAATATGGTCTCACACAGCATAATAAACGATGTAACACCCCCACCAATACGTGACATAACAGAGCATTATAGAGCATTATAGCGCAGTGTAGTGATAAAATGGTTTGGGCGAAGTAGAATGATAATATATACAAATCTTGGTTATAAATTCTAAATATATAATCACATAATATTCTACAAATATCCCTCGAACAATTTGGAACCGGTCTAGCACCTCTATTTGCTGACATTTGCTGCTTTGTCCTAAGACCCTCATCCAATATGCTGTACAATTCATAGGTAATATAGGGGCTGCAATCCTGAAAAATCTCAGAGTAACAGTTTAATCTCATGCACAATATATATACAATGTATGATAGCCAATCAAAATCACGAAATAAACAATACAGCATTCAATATACACACAGTCACATACCACAACATAGCAACACAACAATGTAGAATACGAAACGTAGGACAATACATGTCCTAATTCCACAGCTAAGAAAAACAACAAGTGGGGCCTCAAACCCAAAAATGACGGAATGCAAAATGCACGTTGCCTAGACACGGATTACAATCATGGTACAAACAAGCAAATACAAATATACAAAGTATGTGAAATTACAGTTACTACCTGGTAGATTTTAGACTGACAACCAACTCCCAAATTCCTTAAAGGCTCTGGCAACAATACTCCATATAATTATAAGTCATATTCGTCACTTATGAAAATTCTCCATAATTCGAATATTACTAGAATTAATTATCATTCTAAGCCCAAATTATGGCTAAAAGTCCTTTATTAATTACTCCCTCTAATCCTTATTATAAGGCATCAACTAACAATTCTCACATATCAATAAAAATAGTTAAAGTCAATAAAGTTGTCCTAGAATTTAAGTAATTTCTAATATTATCCCTACTAACTATACTAAATTATAATATTCTATTAATTACTACTCTCACCCACTACCCTTATTAACTAGGGGCATACATGGAAAAATATAATTAATGCTCTTTGGGAATAAGCAAGTGCCTTATAAAAAAGGACCAAATAAACTTACTAGTTTGTACTTTATAATAAGGACCAGAGGGAGTACAAGGACACAAATTAATTATCCTTGACCTTTAGGACTTCCATTTTTGGATTTTTCTCAAATATGTCTTGAAATTTGCAATAATTTTAAAAATTCATAACTAATTGTACAAATGTCCAATTTAGGTGATTTCAAAAGCTATGGAACCCTTGATAAGTCTATTTTCATACACAAATATAAAAGGTGGTCATTCACATGCCTTTTGGTCCATTGTTTCTTATTTGTTGTCTTTATTCAGATTCACTTTCCAGGTTCACATGTAAACTTTAAAAATTTATATCTCTGTAACGACACCTCTAAAAATTATGAATTACTTATCAAATTAAAGTTTAAGATATCTACTTTAAGATTGTAAAATTTCATAGTCATTGAAAACCATTTACTTAATCTAAATTGCATCACAAATCATCTGCCATGCTGGAAAGTTACTTCCACAGATTTTGAAATTTCTTGAGATTTAGCCCTAATGCATGCTTCCAAAATTTCTTTTTAACCTTTACCCCACACAACTTTTCATTTTAAACACTTTGAAAACCTTAAAATAGGAAAAAAAAAATCTTACTTCTTTCTTGTGTCTTGGTTTGACCGAAAATAAGATACAAATGGTTTCCAAGTTCTTCTTCACAAATCTTATGATTTTATATTCTATTTGGCCTTCTAACTTCACCTTTAGGCCTAATACACCCTTTTAATTCATATTATAAGTCTTTGGGCAAAACCTCCTTTTCAAGTTTATAATCTTTGAATCTACAAGAAACATGAAAAGATTAATTCTAAGATCAATAACATAAACAAGTGCAAGAGCCTATATGAATCACTTACTTAGCTTGGTTTTACACTTGTTGAGATTTTTCCTTCTCCTTGACCCTTCCAACTTTCGGCCTCCCTCAGAAAAATACCATACACAATGGCTTTTCAACATGTAAAACTTTCATAAGAATTGATGAGAGAAATGGGGACCTAGATCATTGTAACTTACCTTGGTTCCTTGTTGTTTTTCCTCCTTCTTTCTTCCTTCTTGTTTTCAGCCAGCTCTATTGTTGGCTATTTCTTGGGAGTTTTGGACGCCACTTGTACACAACAAGAGGGATAGGGAGTATTTTATAATTGATGGGAAAATTACCCAAAGATCTCTTTTGGTAAATGTCCAAAATTATCCTTGCTTGTATGACTCATTGCGGCTTGTCTCTCAATTTTCTTTCATCTTCTCATGCTGGCCGAAAAGTGGCCTTATTTTTACTCCTTAATTGACCTTGAATGTGTGGTAAATTATTAGCCTTCTTGTCCTCCTCTTATGGTGCGAAAATTATATGACTTATATCAGGGTTGAAGTTAATTTATTTGAATCATTTTATCCCAACAATATAGTAGATATTCTATTCCTCTCCTTGCCCTGATTTCAGCCGAATAGCATGGCTTATTGGGCAAACTTTTGAGTCATTATCTTGGTCTTCTTGTCCATGTGTTGGTGTCTTCATCAAGTTCACGAATTTTCCCTATGAAGACAAGTGGCACAATAAGGTGAATTTGATTGACTTTTAATCTTACTACATGAGACAAGCTTTCAACTTTGTGGAATTTTTCCTTATTCTTTTGTACTTTCATGTAGAATTTCGCACTCCCTATTTTCCCTTGCCTTGTGGTCGAAAGTATGGCCTTAGAAATAGTGACTTGGCCTTTACTCTGTCTCTTCCTCTATCTAATAACTTATGGGTAATACATGAAATATCTTTGCTTTTTCCCTTGGTCCTTTTCTCAACGGAATTAAAGGCTTCCTTATAAAGTCTTTTGTCATCTTTTTCCATCTCAATTATAAGTACATATGTCCCTTGTCAGCTAGCTACAAAAATTCCCTAGGATGACAAGTGTTAGTTTAGGGAGGTGAAATTTCATGGCTATTTTCTTTGTTATGTCATCAATTTGACAAACTCACATGATTCCTTTTTTATCATTGTTAGCCGAATTGGAGACCCCATTTCGAGCTTCATGAAGACTCTCTTGTATGCCTTTAAATATCTTAATTTTATGGCTCTTTATATTGTTACACTTGGCAAAATCCCAAGCTTACACAAAGAAAACTTATACCTCACTCCTCTTAACTTACACATGCTATTATGTAATTTACTATCTCATGTCCCTTCTTGCTCTCGTCCACCGAAAATACCCTTAGGAAAAAGGGTTCCACAATTGTATCGATTTGGTTTTGATCACATGCTTATTAAAATGTCACTTGTTACCAAAATCAACAAATGATTTCCAACTTAGGCAAATAAAAGCTATTATTATCATTTTAATTCCTCAAGCATATTTATTGGGAAAAAAATTCACATGACCTTCTTTTTGTCAAAATTATGACCTTAATTAGTCATTGGAATATGAATCCCATATAATATTTTCAAAATTGAATATCATACTTCTTGAATCGTGTTTAGTCGTCTGTATGATATAGACTTATCTTCAAATTCCTCGGAGCAAAATTTAGGATATTACAAACGAAATTTAGCCAAAGCAATAAAACATAGCTAAAAGTACCAATAATCAGTTTCCTTTATTGAATCGAAAGTCCACACATATTCAAATACTTCCTCAAGTGCTTAATATAAGATACATTTAAGGAGTAGATCTTGGTACTAACTATAATACATAATTTTTATATTTGTCAATCTTTTTCTAATTTACTCCTATTGATACTTCATCAACAATAATTAAGGAAGAGAAGAAACAAGGGAATTAAGGAAAATGGTTAAGATGTTTTAAAAAATCGTTAAGTTACAAATTTGCTCCGAAAGTTTTTGCTGAGAAGCAATGTTGCCCTATAAATCTTTCTAGTTTCAATGTTGCCTCGAAAATGCTAAAATGAAGCAATATTACCCTTTATCATTAAAAAGTTAAGGATCACAATCAATTTTTTAAAATATTAGTTTTTAAATCGTATGAGACAAATATTGCCACATTTTAAAACTTTTGGGGTAACATTAAACCTAAAAAAACTTCCGAGGCAATATTGCTCTTCAATAGAAACTTCTGACGCAAATTTGCACCCCTTTTAAAAAAACCATTTGATATAACTAACTTAATTAACATCCTTAATCTATTAAAGATCAGAGGGAGTACCACATTTCGTGCCTTCCTTACTGCTATGGAGGGAGGGAGGAATTGGTGAGTGTGTGATGATATTCTACATCATGATTTCATGTGTCTACCCCAAAACCATGAAACATTGGGGAACAAATATAGAAAGAAGGAGACCCACGAGACATTGGGTAACGAATATAGAGGGACCGAGGCATCAGTTAAAAAGTGAGAAGAAGTTATGCCGTTAAGAAGTATGATTGCCAGGCTAAACGTGGAGGAAGCTGCAGCCATTTTCATTGATGAGCACAACAAGCCATGAAGGAATATATAGAGAGGGAGGTAATGATTTTATGATGAAACCACAAAGGGATATATAGAGGGGGGAGGTTGTGATAACGGGAGGAGAAATTACTAAAAGTAACAATCAAAAGCACTTTATAAAGCCATTGAGATATCTATCACATAACCAACAGATCTTTCCAGTATTTCAACAACCTCTTACAGTGTGTGACCTCCTTTTCTTCAACCTAATCACGCCATAGTGTGTGGCCTCGTCTTTAAATGTACAAATATTTATATATAATATCACTTGATTTGGTAATTTTGAAAGCAAATAGTATCCAACACTATTTTTGCCCACCATCAATAAGTTTAGTTTAATAACTTGTTTACTTTATAAACTTAAATTTGTATTTATTGTTTGGGTAAATGAGCAAAAATACACATGTGCTTTATTCTCAGGATCGCCCAGCACCATACGCTTTTTTTAGAGCAAAAATATACATGTGGTTATCATTTTGAAACAAAATTCACATCCTATTATTATGTTACTGTTCACCGTGATAAGAGAGAAAGAGATCAAATGAACAGTAACATAACAGTAGTAAACAGGAAAATAACTATAAGATGTGACTTTTGCTCTAAAATGATAACCACGTGTGTATTTTTACTTTAAAAAAAAAAGCATATGGTGTTGGGCACTCCCAGAAGTAAAACACGTGTGTATTTTTGTTTCTTTACCCTTATTATTTTGATTCACACAATCATGAATCACGTTTTTCTTTTCCACTTAACAGAGGGTCTGATACCGTATTACTAACGTGTGTATAATATCATGTTATTAAAGTATGAATAAGTGGTCGCATTTTATGAAAAAATCTCAAAATTATGGTTTGCAATTTTCAGCAATTCCAAGTAAAATATTTTCTACCTAACGAGGGGTTTGATTATCAAAAGTAATTAAGATACCATCATATATAGAGAGGTGAGTATGTGATATTGGTCTATATATCATCATAATCACTCGCATCATGATTTCCTAAATCTAAGACAGATCCACAAGGCATTCAGAAGGACGAAGGGCATGAAAAAGTGAGTAAATATTTTTCTTCTATAAGTTTTGGTGCCATCCACCTCATACGTTATGCATTACACTCATGTTAATGGTGGTGAATACGTTTATGCATCACACTCGCTTGTTTCCTTCCTACACATGTTGGCGATGTTGAATACCATTGTGTGCTACACAAATGTGGCATTCTAGGAGCTCATCAATGAACACAATTCCCATTCATTCACAACCATAAATTGCTCATCACTATTATGTATTGCTTATGTTCACCTCTGATACCATGTTTTATATTGTTACAAATTATAGTCCTAGTTAAGAAGCAAGAAGGTATTTGATGCATGTGTTTTGGTTATAGGGAGTTAAATAAGCTCATGGTGAAGAACAAATACCCAATTTCATTAGATGAGGAATTGTTGGATGAGTTAAGGAGTACAAGATGATTTACCAAGTTGGATCTTCGAGTTGGGTACTATCAAATCAGAATGGAACCAGATGACTCTTACAAAACAGCTTTTAGGACTCATTCACGTCATTATGAGTGGTTGATCATGCCTTTTGGTCCCACAAATGCAGCTATGAACAACATTTTCAAAGAGTATTTGCAAAGGTTTGTCTTGGTTTTCTTTGATCATATACTTGTTTACAGTTCCAGCATGATCTTACATTTAGAGCACTTGAGGATAGTCCTTGAAATTCTTAGAGAGCACCATTATTTTATCAAGGAATGTAATGTAACTTTGTTGCAACTAAGGTTGAATATTTGGGTCACACTATTCAAAATGGGGTAGTTTCCACTGACCTCAAAAGATTGAAGCAGTAGTTGAGTGGCCTAAATCCTCTATGGTCAAACAATTATGCTCCTTCCTTAGATTAGCAGGATATTATAGGAATTTTATTAAGGGTTATGGAATGTTGGCAACGCCTTTGACAAATGTACTTCATAAAGATTAATTTAAATGATCTCAAGAAGCTGCAGCATAGTTTTTAGTGCAAGGAGGTCAGCCATTGACATTTTCCAATAAAGGGTTAGCCCCAAGACACCATACTTTATCTATATATGAGAAGAAATTGCTTGTTCTGGTGCAAAGGGTTGAACATTGGCATCAATACTTAGAAGGGAGGAATTTTATGATAGGAACTGACCAGCAAAGCCTAAAATACTTGCTAGGTCAGAAATTAAAAACTTCCTTCTAGATGTATTGGATCTCTAAAATCATGGGTTATGACCATAAAATACATCACAAGAAAGGAGCCAACAATAATGTAGCTGATGCTCTTTCTATAGATTGCCTAAATCGCAACTTTTCCAGATTGCTCTTTCTACTTGTTCCAATAACTTGATGCTGGAAATTGGGGAAAGTTGGGCAAAAGTTTCAGGCTCTTGTAGATTGTCTCAAGCAAGGTATGGGTACTGAAGGAAAATTTACTTGGGATGAGGAGTTGTTGCGCAGAGGTACTTATTTAGTAGTGGGAAATGAACCTACGGTAAGACAAAAGGTGCTAGAATGGCTCATTCTTCATCTCAAGGGGGTCATTTGCATATACATGCCACTTACCAACATGTCAAGTCATTATTTTGGTGGAAACATTTATTTGAAGAAATAAAGGGATTCATCCAAATTGTGATGTATGTGCACGGTGTAAGTATGAAACTGTGGCATATCTTGGTTTGCTTCAGCTTTTGCCTATTCCTAGTAAGGTATGGGAGAATATGACAATGGACTTCACTGAAGGATTGCCAAAATCACATGGGAAGGACACCATTTGGATGGTAGAGGACAGATTGAGCAAGTATAGATTGAGCAAATATCCACTCACCAATATATTTTTTGAATAGGCGGCTTTCAAAGTTGTATTTATAGAAAAATTCTCAAAATTATATGAAGCAAGTTTCATCCAATCTAAGTAAAATATTTTTCACTTAGCAAGGAGTGTCATACCGTGTTATTAAAGTTGATATGATATCTTGTTATCAAATGGCTCTAATAGCATTTTATCAAAATATTAATAAATAGCTTTCAAAATCCTATTTATGAAAAAATCTCAAAATTATACCAAGTAAAATATTGGGTTAAGGTGCAAAAATACACATATATTTTTTCCCCAGGAGTGCCCAGCACCACATTTTTTTTTGTGTGCAAAAATACACACGATGTTATGTTTTAGGAGCAAAAGTCACACGGGCCGTTAGTTGACCAACATTGACCGTTAACTTGGACGGAAATGAACAGTAACTCCTCTGAAATTACCATTTTGCTCCTAGTTTTAAGATGAAATTACAATTTTGTCCCTAGTTTTAAATAAATTTTTTTAAAAAATAAAATTACAATAAACCCTTCCCAAAGCCGGTGGGCCCCACCACCGGCCACACCCCCGCCGCCGGCAACCGGCGACTCTTTTTTTTAAAAAAATTTTAAAAACTAAGGTTTTAAATATTTTTAAAAAAAAAACACTAAAATAAGCCCTTCCCCACCGGTGGGCCCCACCATCGCCGGAAGCCGCCCTCCCCACCACCGGCCGCCGCTGGCGACTTTTTTTTTTCCAAATAAACTAAGGTTTTAAATATTTTTTTAAAAAAAAACACTAAAATAAACCCTTCTCCACTGGTGGGCCCCACCACCGACCACACAACCGCCAGCGGCCACCCTCCCCACCACCAGTCGCCATCGGTGACTAGCGGCCACCGCCGACAACCTCCTTTGGTGACTTTTTTTTTTAAAATAAACTTAGCTTTTTTAAAAAAAAAAAACCTTAGTGTTTTTTTAAAAAAATATTTAAAACCTTACTTTATTTTTTAAAAAAAAGTCGCCAGAGGAGGTTGCCGGTGGTGGGGAGGGTGGCCGCCTACAGTTGTGTGGCCGGTGATGGGGCCCACCGGTGGGGAAGGGTTTATTTTAGGGTTTTTTTAAAAAAAATATTTAAAACCTTAGTTTATTTGGAAAAAAAAAAGTCGCTGGAGGAGGTCGCAGGTCGCCGGCAGCGGCCGGCGGTGGGGAGGGCAGCCGCCGGCAGTGGTGTGGGCGGTGGTGGGGCCCACCGGTGGGGAAGGGCTTATTTTATTGTTTTTTTAAAAAAATATTTAAAACCTTAGTTTTTAAAATTTAAAAAATAAATAAATAAATAAATAAAAAAGTCGCCGGCGATGGGGAGGGTGGCCGGTGGTGGGGCCCATCGACTTTGGGAAGGGTTTATTTTAGTTTTATTTTTTAAAAAAATTATTTAAAACTAGGGGTAAATTTGTAATTTCAACTTAAAACTAGGGGCAAAATGGTAATTTCAACAGAATTACTGTTCATTTCCGTCCAAGTTAACGGTCAACATTAGTCAACTAACGACCCGTGTGACTTTTGCTCCTAAAACATAACGTCGTGTGTATTTTTTGCACAAAAAAAAAACATGTGGAACTGGACGCTCCTGGGGAAAAAACATATGTGTATTTTTGCACTTTAACCCTAAAATATTTTCCACCCACCATGCGAAGGGTCTGATACAATATTATCAAAGTGGCTATGATAGCATTATATATAAAGGAAGGGAGGGATTATAATTCCCTAAATCTTTCACAAACCCAGAGACATTAGGGAAGAAATGTATAGATGGAGGGAAGAAGGGAGACATAATTGTTAGTTAAAAATCTCCTAACTAACATTGCATAATGAGTATGTAAATTCTCCCAGAACATTGCATTAATTATTGGGAGGCACAGTAGGGGGAGGTTTTTGGGTGGTGTGGGCTTGAGGGTAGAGGCTGATATATAATACACTAATACTTAAATGTTGGGCTTTGATAGAAACTCTCAGCGTCAGGGAATTATTTAGAGATGGATTGGTGATAAGGGAGACTAATTACCAAAAAATTATATAAATCAGTAAAAGAGAAGGACATGGAGGGATGTGACTGGAAGTGTGTGGACATGTAGAGATCTGATCGTTGGAAGTGTGTGAACCTACTGAAGAATTGCTTTGAAGAGGAGAGGCTGAGTAGCAATTGGAAAATGTCATTGGTTTTACGTAAAGGCAATAACACTGCTAATCATTTAGAAATTTAAGTAGTGAGAGGTACCAAGGCATGGTACCGCAAGGATGGCTTTAGAAGTCACCATCCTCTTTAGAGTGTGTTTTGCTAAAGAATTTATGTTGCAGTGAAGCTTCTTCAGAGGTGAGGGAAGGTGTAGGCTAGGTGGTTTGTTTGTATTTGCTTGTGGGTTGTACCTAGTGTTTCTTTGCTTTACTTGATTCATAGGTTATACTCTAGGTTGTTTTTATTTTCTCTTTATTGGAATATTTAGGGTGTAATACTCCTTTTGGTGATTAATAAAATTGACTACTTTTGCTTAAAAAAAATATAACTTGTGTTATGGACTCATTTATTAAGCTCATTAATGATGTGGCCCAACAAGGGGCAATCCATATCAGAATCTACTAATAATAAAGGGACATCTTAACCGAACCTATAATCAATGTTATAATCAAAGAAGATTTCAATCAAGAATCTTGACTTAGCTGTGGCGGCACAACATGTGAATCACAGGGCTCACAAATCCAAACCCTACATGTATAACTTTATAAATAAGAGATAAAACTTAGAGGTACACACATTCTCTTTCAGTTATTATTTTGATGTCATTATGTACACACACCATCCCTTAGGTGAAAGTCATCCTATTTGCACAAACAATAATTCACGGCACTCACTGGTGGTATCTGACCCATAGATATCTAAGAAAACTTTATTGATCTAATATCAACCTACTAACTTATTGACTAGATAGCTCTATGTTCTTATACAAAACAACTTTGATTTGGTGATTTAAAAGTACTTGAGAAACTTAAATTTCTATTTATTGTTTTTATACACAAAATCATGAATCACTTGTTTTCCTCCTAACGAGGAGTCTAATATCATCGTGTTATGAGAGTAGATTTGATAACGTGTTATCAATGTGGCTCTAATATCATTCTATTAAAATATGAATAAAGTTAGCAATTTTAAGCCAATCCAAGTAAAATACTTTTTACAAAACACACGTTATGAAAGTGGCTCTCATACCATCATATTATCATGGCTTTAATAACATCCTATCAAAATATCAACCCAATAAATCACACTTGTGTAATGTTAGTGTAGTGGAAGATTTTGATATTTTGGAGCAAATTTCAGTAAGACCAAAACAAATTAAATATTTTCCATTTAAAGATAACTAATTATATAGATTATTATTTTGAAATATATACAGATATTCTAAAAGAAAATTCTACTCATAGCTAAACATTTTTTAGGATTTTGTACAAAATAAACGTAGTCATCTCATCTATGAAAACATCAAGAGAAAGTGAAGCAACTATAAAACTACAGAGAAATTAGAGCACACATTTTTTAAAAAATTGAATTCTTAACCTTTATGAATTTAATAATATAATATAAATATTAAAAATGAAGTAAGTGAATGAATGATGTTTAAACTAGATACTCTTAACTAAAAAAATTACATCTAAACAAATTAAATTTTGCAATGTCCTTAAAACAATTAAGATTGTAAAATAAATTATTCAAATTATGAAGCTAAGTTACAAGAAAATATATAAATCATTCAAATTATGAAGCTAAATTACAATAAAATACTGAATTCCATCCTAAATATAAGACAAAGTTAATTTATTTTGAGAGATCAATGAAACTAATTAAATTACTTTAAAATATTTATATTTTTTTAGGTAAATGAGCAAAAATACACATGTGTTTTACCCTAAGAACCCAGCACAATATACTTTTTTTTTAGCAAAAATATACACGTACTTTTCTTTTCTAAACTATTTTGATACACATCATATGAAATTATTAAATAAATTATTTCGATTTTTTAGTCTATCAAAAAGAAAAAAAGTTAACACTCTATCTTGACAAAAGGAGTATTTTTTTTTTTTTAGGACTAAAATATTAACCCTTAGGAGAAACAAAGGAAGTAGGAACGATGAATTTCCAACTAAATAAAAAAAAAATTATTAATCTTGATTGTTTGCTTAAAAAAGGTCCTATTCGTCAGGAAGAGTTAGTTTGTTAGTTATAGCATCGATACAGGGCGCAAGAATGAGTGGAGCTTCCTCATCCTTGTCAGAATCACACCGCATAGCATTCAAGCATCCACCAGCTCGGTTGCCTACGGCGGCCGGCGGAGACTGCGGCGACTTTCTCCGACGGCAGTCACGCCTAGGCATTCCAGAGTTTTGGGAGAATCAGTAGAACTTAAAATCTAATTTATTCTCATTGTATGATTTATTCATATGTTTTAAATCGGCTATACTCTGCTGCTCGATCTATTGCCTTGTTATATATCGTTCTCTGGTTACCTTTTGATTTGCATTGTTCCTCTGTTCTGGAAATTCGCTTTCCGTTTTTTTTTTTTTTTTTGGAAAATTAACGAAAGTCTGTGATCTTCCTTTATTTGAAGACAGGGATTAGTTTTGGCTAATATTAGTTCATAGTTAATTATCGATAAAATTTGTTAAGAAAATTCCGGTATTATGAATTTCAATTAGATGACTTGCATCCATAACAAGACTATATAAGTTGCAAATGAGGTTATAAGATAGATGTACGGTGGATTGAATCGAACAACAAATAAAAACAAATATTTGTGTTCAATTCAATTCGCCACGCACATTTATTTATCTTCTTATTTATAAGGGGTGCAAGTTCTCTAACAAAATTCTCAGTGCTGGTATTTCTTTAACATTTTTTGCTATCAATTGACTAATTCTAACTAATGTAACTGATTCCACATAACAAATTTTAATGTGGATTAAAGATTTAAGGGTAGACCTAGTTCACCTTGTTCTGGTGATTTTTCCTTGAGATTGCAACTTAAAACAGATGCGTGGAGTAATAACTTGCACATAGGAGAAGAAATTTTAGAGACATACCACCATTTTGTTTAATTTGGGAGTAAAAATCAGCCAGTGATAGGATCAGCTCACAAGTTATTCTTACTGATTTATGCATTTTATATCAGATTAATACTTTTGAGCTATTGATTTAGAGGTCCTTCTTGATTATGATGTTCTATTTTTGTTTAGTTTCACAG
This sequence comes from Acacia confusa, assembly GCA_037074495.1. Classification (NCBI taxonomy): domain Eukaryota; kingdom Viridiplantae; phylum Streptophyta; class Magnoliopsida; order Fabales; family Fabaceae; genus Acacia; species Acacia confusa. The sequence continues at coordinate 2,981,154 of CM073504.1, read as the reverse complement.
CATTCTGGCTTCTCAGAGATGACACCAGAACCATCAGAAAAGTGTGAGAAACGTGAAAACGCTGGTGGTAACTTGGGGGGGAGTAGTGAATATGTAAAATTGGCCAGATATGATGAACCTAAGGCCGCCGAAGATCAAATGTTGCAGCCTCAAGCACAGCCAAGAATTAAAACTCTCTGGTGGTGGTTGAAAGTGTTGCTATGTTGCTTTGTAATCATTATACTTGCTTTCATTATTGTGAAGTGGGGCATCCCATTTTTTTCTGTGAAGGTACTACATCTTTTTTTAGTCTTATTCTAGAACACTAAACTAATCTGATATATTAGAAAACTGCATATTCTAAGATTTGGATCTTTCCCCAGCATAACATTAGCTTATTTGATTAATATTAACTGATTGGTTTTAAAGCAGCCTAGTACTTCTTTCTTCCGTCACTTTACATAATTTATAATTCCATAAGTGCCTATCCTGATCCACCATGTTTTGATCTGTTGTTCTGTCAAATTGATTTTTCACTTCATTTCTGATTATGAGAAATACAATGCTTTAGAATGATGGAAATCTTTTGAGCAAAAAAGAATGATGAAAATCTTGGTATGCATGTCTTCATAACTAATCAGTTTGTTTCTAAAGACAGCAATAACATAGACTTACTTCATGTAGATATCTGGAACATTTGATTTATTCATGTATAAAGTCCTCGGGCTATAGTTTTTTTTTAAAAAAAAAAAAAAAAAAAAAACTATAGCCCGAGGACTTTATACTAGTGGTCTCTCATGAATAAATCAAATGTAGCCTCAGGCTATAGTTGGATGGAGAGAAAACTGAGGAGAAAATAGGGCAGAGGTAATACTAGGAAGGAAACTTCCATGAATGGTAAAAAATTACTATTTTCGATAATTTTCCCTCCTTGTATTCTTCCCCCCTATTTTTATCTCCACCCAAAACATAAGATAAGTTTTAGCTATAGATAGTTTAGGCAAAAATATAAGAAGGATTTCCAAACATGTTTAACTATGTCCAATATTCCATGTCCTATTTTATTTTGCCAAAGTGATATCAAACATCTTGACAATTTTGACCTCATTCATATTATGATGCTTTATAATTTTTTTTATTCTTATAGGTTCTTTATCCATTCATGGAGTGGCAAGTTACTGACTTTAGCCGTCCAGTTCTTGCCATTGAACTGTTTGCTTCTCTGGTTGTGTTCCCAGTATTCCTAATCCCTTCAGGCCCATCCATGTGGCTGGCTGGCATGAGTTTTAATTATAGCACTGGCTCTGTCATAATAACGGGTGGAACAACCATTGGCATGATCTTCACTTACCTTATTGGCCGACTGTACCGTAAACTGGTTCATGTAATTTCTATCCTATATAGGATCATAATCATCTAGTGGGATTAAGGCTATGTTGTTGTTGTTGTTATCATTCTATATGATCTTAATCATCTCGAGTTTTTGCAGTAAAGTTATCAAAACTAAGTGTTCACTTTCTGTCTGTGAACTTGATTTGTTTCTTAATTTTGTAGCATTGGTTAAAGAAGTGGCCCCGGATAGCAGCAATAATTAAGCTTGCCACTGAAGGAAGCTGGTACGAGCAATGCCTAATAGTTGCTTTGGGTAGGGCTTCTCCTTTTCCCTATACCATATTTAATTATGCAGCATCAGTGACACACATAAGGTTTTGGCCTTACGTTTTTGGGTCAATAGCTGGAATGATACCAGATGGTTTCAACTATATATGCAGGTTTGTTGATCTCCACTCCCTCCTGAAAATGGAAATTTTAAAAAAAATGCAACTGTATGGGAAAAAAAGAAATAAAATATATGGTATACATATTTTAAATAAATATTTTTTTTTTCAGTAGATATGATTTATGAAGAAGGTAGAACAAACCTGTTTTTATTTTTAAGTAGGCACAGGGCATTTGACAGTTGAATTAGGCATGACATGTTTATATGCCTTCAGTATTGGTGTAAAATTTATGTTAATATATTTGAAGAGTTGATCTCAGTCCTAAATATAAAATATATCTTTCATATTTGTCAATCTTTTCCTAACTTACGTATGTGGATGCTGCCTTACAATAATTAAAGAGGAGAATGAAGGAGGGAATTAATGAAGATGACCAGGATGTTTTGGGAAATACAAGTCATACTAACTAACTTTCTTAATCTAATCAAATTAGATAAATATATTTTATATTAAAGGCCGGAGGGAGTAATTTCTTTGTAATTGATTTTTTTTTTTTTTTGAAATGGTATCTTATTTTTGGCTTTGTTGGACAGTAGTTATCTTTATGCCGGTGGAAAAAAAAAAAATCCCCATATCAGAAGTTTATGCTATAATTTAGCAGTTCATATGGGAAGATATAGAGCTGTTAGGACTGCCAGATCAATCGAATATGAACAAGTCTGATCATTGGAAATTTTTTCAGAGACTTCTCTGATTATTTTATTAGTTCTACTGCAGATCACAACTTCTACATCACAGATCTGATAAACTGAGCATAAGAACATATTTCTTTCTGTAGATTTTTCTAAACTTGATCAGCATGTAACTGTTAATTAATTTATAATGGTTGATTATGTGCAGTGGGAAATTAATGAGGGCCTTGGCAGATTCACAGTATAGCAAGCATCATAAAATCACAGGAGCAATAATATACAACATTGTTACTTATGGAGTTACAATAGTTATAACTGTTGTTATCCTTGTTCATGTGATAAAAATTATAAATAAAGTGAAAAAGTTAAAGTTTAGTGAGGATGGTGAGTTTGTCTCTGTTTCAGGGGATGTTAGTTCAGATGTTATGGAGAAGCTTTCTCTTGAGAAGCCTAAGCAGCTTTTACTTTCTCCTCTAAGCCTCTTGAGTCATGCTCAAGACATTTTTGATGTTTAATAAAAATTTAGCAATGAGTTTGGTTTAAGATTAAACAGTATTATATTTCTCTTTGATCTCAATTACATGATCCACAAGTTCCAGGAAAAAAAAACATTGAATTGGGATAACTTTTTAAATTAGAACAGCGATTAGTTTAATTATAAGATTTAAAAACAAAATTCACAATATCTTTCAAACGTGTGTGTGTGTGTGTGTGTGATAGATTAAATCAAATATAATCAAATTATTTGAGTCATACTTTAAAATATTGATATTTTTAATTTAGAAAAAATGTTGAGATCAGTAATGTTGGAATGACTCACAGAAAATATTTTCAAAAATTTCAATTTACATACAAATATTAAAACATTTTTTATCCATATATACATACACACCCATATTAAAAAGAATAATGCTGATGGGGATTATAGATTTCTCTCACTCACCAACTTTTGGCAATCCCCTTTTTTTATTTAGAGTGGCAGGCACTAACAGATTGAGATATGTACCAAATCTCGATTGTCTAATTGCCAACATAAGGTTGCTTTGAAGAAGCTTCGATGATACAACCAAGCTCAACCGAAGATTCTTGTGGTTGGTCATCAAATTGAACATCATGTTGTGTTGGTTCTTTGACCATTTTTTGGGAGGAATCACCACCAGCAGGTCTACTTTTTGTTCCTTGATGCCAATTCAAAAGAGATGATTGCACTGACTCTTTCAGCTTCATCCTGCTTCCCATCTGAACAGACACCATAAATTTCATCAACATTATTTCAACTTTTCATATGTGCAATATGATATTGTTCTTTGCAAAAGTTGGTAGGAATCAAGAGATTTTCGGTGCATTGTTATTGGTATTTAAATTGCTCTTGCCAGATATGATATTTTAAAAGTTGTTTGAGTCAAAATACAAAGAATTTCTAGCTCAGATGATGAGGATAGGATGAAGCATGGATAGAGATCAACATTTCAAACCCTCTTAATGTATCAGAAAAAATTAAACGATTTCTCTTGGATTTTGATAAAATAATATAAATTTCATCTCTATTTCCAAAACATATAATAATTCCTTGAAAATAAAAAGTAAATTTCGTTAAAATAACTCAAATTTCTAATGGCCTTATATATCGCCTAGTGATATGAAAACTCTCTTAAGTGAGATGTCGTAAGTTCAATCCTGTTTGAAACCCCAAATTGTCACTGTCAGCCCCTTTAATTCCACAAAACAGACAAATTTGCACAAACTTGCTTTGGAAAGAGTATATCACAATTACCTCCCCTAAGTTCTATCAAAATTTCAAATATTAACAAGAATTTAGTTTAAGTTGTGTATACTTCCAACTTCCATTTTATACGTATTTTCATGTATTGTTAAAAACAGAAAAGAAGTATTTGTAATTTCAACAAAGCCATACCCCTAGACTTTGGATAGTATATTACCCACAATAAGGTCTATGTACCAATACAAACATGCTTCATCTCAAAGTTATTAGGATCAAGATGATCAAACGCCTTCTAAAAAAAAGGAAGGTGAATCTCTGGATTATCTTACCTGAGTCACCAAAGCATATAGAGGCAGGGTGCTGTAACTGCAGAGCACTTGAACTATTAAGCTGCGTGACAAAATGAAGTGAGAAGAGGACACAACTCAATATCAAGCAACATAAAATTAGAACTGAAAAATAGAATACTGTTGCTTCTCTATTTATCACTTCTAAGGATTATATTATTATACCCCATAACGAGTCTTATTATGATGAAGGCTGCCTTCTCCATAATGCAGGAATCGAATCCATATGTGAACTGCAAAGGGAAGAATTAACAGTTTTAAAGATATTTTAAAAGTCTAAATATACTAAAGGGAAAGTCGGGAAAAGAATAAAGTTGTATATACAAAAAGTACCAAATTTTGTAGTACTGGTACTCTAATTTAAGTCCTCCTCACCTATAAATTTTTCAATGGGGGTCTTTTCTCTAATTTTCCCATATACTTATCATATTGCCACTTTCATTCCTCAACATTTTACTGGTTTTAATATTATTTTATTTCTCAAAATGTTGTAAATCTTATACTTACAACTAATTATGTGACAACCTCACATGTCATATCCTAGACACATGATGATAAATAAGATTGTACAGCCAATAATACAGCTTTTTGAGAGAGAGAGTAGTAAAGTGGAACCAACAGATGAACAATTGAAAGAGAGATTTCATGTAAGTACTCACCAAAATCCAGAAGAAAAATGCAATCTCAAATGAGTTCTGAAACAAAATGAAGTGAATCAAGTCAAGCACAAGAGCAGGGTTGCTAAACCAGAAGTGTTTATCTGAAGGTTTCACTCTATGTTCTTTCTTTTTCTTCAAGGTTCCCACAACTCTTGTAGCCTCCTGATCTTCCCTTTCAATCTTTTGCCCGGTTTCTTGAGCCAACCTAGCGATTATGTACTCTAACTTTGCTCCCACAAGAAGCAGAAGCTGTAACATGATGCAAATGAATGAACTTAAAAGTTTCACTTGAATCACATCCCTCATGTGCAACATTCACAAAATGTAATCACTGGTAACAGCCTCAGTCACTTACTATCAATGGTAAAAAAGCCAACCAGAAATAAGTGTGCCAGCCTGCATGGTAAATTTTCATGTGATTAGATTTCTAAGGCGACACTTGGGTAGAAAGGATGTCTTGGCATTTAATAAAGCAAATGAAATTATGATACTGTCTGGTGTTTAACTCAACAAGTTAAAGATAACATTATGAGACAATATCATTATTAATTCTTATAGTTTGATTCTTTTAATATATGTACTTTCAAATCGTTGGTTTTGGTCTGAGTTTAACACTTGGTCCTTATACTTTTTAACGAGTTTTGGTCCTTGTACTTGAATTCAGACCAAATTCTTATGAAACTATAGGGATTAGAACCAACAATTTGAAACTATAAGGACCACAACCATAATTCGATCAAACCATAAAAACTAACAATGATATTAACCCTAACATTATACCAAAAAGTCTCCAAAGAATATTGTTGAATAAGGAATAAATATTACCCTCGAGATTTAGCAGCAAAAAGAGCACAACAAAGAGCCACAGGTACCAACTGTGATGGAGAAAACAATTAAGAATAGATGGTCTTAAATTTGATGACATAAACTTGTATGAACACAAAAATTTCTAGATTGACCTGTTTCTATCTACAAAATTATCGATAAACCAAATTGATCGTAGATGAACACTCAATTACCTTAGAAGAAGTAGGTCTTACTAAAAAGTTCAATATGTTTGTAAATTCATCTATAATTTATAGGTTTGATCCATCCAAAAGTTTCTCAATGTTTGAATTGAGAGAGGATCTCCTCCAATACTAAAAAAGTAAAGAGAGAGAGCAGGGGGGCCCACAGTCATAAGTGAGTTCCACTTCCTTTCTTTCCCCCTCTCCCCTCACTTCTTCAGCACTGAAAGAGATCCGAATCCATGTGAATTAACTTATCACCTTATGCCTACAACTTTCTTGAAGTCACTTTCAAGAGCCCACATCATGTACTTGTGAAAGTCAAAGTCAGGAGTTCTTGGGCAGTGCTCCTAGAAATATCACTATTCACAATTAGTGTCTAGCAATGAGATAGAGTATTAGTGAATAGTGCAAAAAATACTAAATTATACTCCTTCAGTCCTATTTATAAGTTACTTCTAATATGTTTTACCAAAACTAAAAAAAAGTTAAAAATCTTAAACCTCATTAACTCTGCCTTAAAATTCAAGAATTTTCCAACTTCACCTCTATTTAATATACACTATACCTCATGAGAATAAAGTCTACACAATAATAAATAAAGGGTAAAAGTGTACATTCATATGAAAAAATTAATAAATGGACTTATAAATAGGACAAAAAAATTCCTTCTCTCTCTCTCTCTGGCCTTATAAGCAGAGAACTAGAACGGTACAAAAAATTAGAGGTCTAGAGGATATTAACCTTTACAAATCCATTTCGCAGTGCAATGTAGTCAGACTCAGTAACAGAGCCATGAAATTGCTTGAAGAACGCTCTCTGCCAAAATGAACTCAAACCCAAAAGTCATCACATTAGGCATCAAATCAATGTTTTATTCCCATTTTGGTAGCAATATAATCCGTTCAAGCAGCTTTTTTCAATACAATGATATGAGTTCATTGTTAGTGCAAGCATTTTATCTAAGCTAGGTTACTATAATACTGGTCTTCAGAATCTGTTTGAATGAGATATAACGGCCCTACTGTTCACAATCGACCTTTAATGCTTATTCCTGTTATCCATTGCCATTTAAGTGAGGTAAACATTGGAATAAATCCATGTGTTACTATTATTCAAGAACAATTATTCCTTATAATCATCTTCTTAGGCCCACACCAATATGTATCATACTTTTGTCATTACTCGCTCCGGTCCTTAATATAAGACATATTTACCTAATTTGATTATATTAAGGAAATTAGTTACTATAACATATATTTTCTAAAAGACTTTAGTTATCTTCCTTAATTCCCTCATTCCCTCCCCTCCTTAATTATTGTTGATGAAGCATCAATAGAGGTAAATTAGGAAAAAATTCACAATTATAAAAACTGTCTTATATTTAAAACTAAAATCAACACTCCAAATATATTTTATATTAAGGACCGGAGGGAGTATTGTTCAAGAACAAATTTTCCTTATTACTACTTTTTATCCAAAAACACGGGGCATTACTCATTCAAAAAAATATTTTTTTTCATTCCATTCCATTCTATTTTTTATTCACTCAATAGATCCAAATAATGATATTATAAGAAGCCACGTAGAGAAAAGTGATTCTTACAATCCAACATACTACAGTTGCTCTTCTCCAAAATCCTTCAGCATGTGTTTTTATGAACTCTCTCTGATGGAGAGCTTGGCTATTATTACCTGCATATAAGAAAATATATTATGTCAGAGCCTAAAATTCCAAGTCACTTATTCAGGTGTTCTTAGTTCTTACACATAGAAAAGATTGAGTTTCGCAGTCATAATACCCCCTGAATCTGATCTTCTAGCTTTTTCATGAGCATCATTCTCCCATTTCTTCCATTGGCGGATCTACATGAAGAAAACAATAAACATCATCATGGAACAACTCAATTCATGGTGATAGAGCTATGATTTTCTTCATGTATTTTTTAATTTCTTTTTTGATATACAGTCAGGAATGTTGAAAGAAACTAAATTCCCTCAACTATGAAATTTAAAAGGCCTCTAACAAATTCAACCCAGGCTAATGATACTACCACTTTTTATGGTATCATAAAATAAAAAGCCAAACCTTATCAAACACAAGAATAACAACAAAAAATAAAATCTACCATAAACTTAGTATGAAGAAGGTAGGAAGATCAAGAAAATAATGAACAGATATCCAAGCATGTTGCATATTCTCTTTAATGAAACACTCTAACACACTTGCATATCTATTCATGATTAACTTGGTCTATTTTTTTGCAGATTAACTAAATTTTCTGCAGAATCAAGATTCAATCTCGTTATCGATTCATTACCTTTGCACCTCCAAGAAGCATTGTGGATACACAGAATATCACGTGTACAACAGCCAATACAAAGATGAAAATATGCAGATGATGCAATGATTCTAGTGACATCAATGGAACCTTCCCCTGTTTAGGTAAAAAGAAAGTAATGAGTCATAAATGTTTTAAAAAATTGCAATAAATAGGAAAGGAAAAAAAAAAAAAACTTGTTTTGTCAATAAGAGTTCTTACTAATTTATCTGATCCATTGCTATTGAGTAAGCTGTTGTTTAAATCTCTTAATAGCTGAGTTTACAGTTTATGTTTTGCTATTACCTTTTGGGTACAATGCTTTGAAGTTGAACTAGGTTCTTCAGAAAAAAGCCTCCTTCTGTTGGTTATAGTGTTATAGTAGATTAAATTATGCTCTGAACCTGTTGTGGACTCTTGAGGCCTCTTGCATGGAAGCATATTTGTTGCGAGGCTTGGTGGGATACAAATGTGACTTATCGATGCTTGAGAGACAGTCAATAGAAGGGAAATGAACCCCAAAAGCATCAATTCTGGTGAAAACAAAATGACAGACAAACTAGTTAGTCTACACAATCTCGTTCGAATATATACAGAAGAACATTATGCAAGACTCAATATGAATCAGTAATTTTGAAAAAAATCAGTGTCATTATGCACTAATGGGAGTTTATTGGGTCTGCAAAATACTTATTCAGGTAACTTTCCTCTCAGAAAATAGATTACACTAATTATAGCACCAAAATAATGAACATTTGTCATGAACAAATAAGCAAAGTCCATTGAAACGTTTGCCATTAAAGTTTATAATAGCATCATTTTCTGATCGAAGTCATGCATCTTGTTTACCTGTATAAAAGATGAGGGATAAATTTCGTTTACTTAAAGTCTGTTTGTTGTTTAAATGAATGCGTCCGTGTTTGGATTATGACAAAGAAAAATGTACCTTCTTTTAGCTTCTCTAATGCTCGATATAGTGCATCATTCTTTCCTGCCAAGTACTGTATCATCCAAGCCAATAAACAAATTATTATGCACCCAATGAGTTACATGAAAGAAAAACTAGGAAGAAATATAAATTGGATTCTCAATAAAAAATTTCTTATAGTTGATGTACTAACCAACCCCAAATTGTGATTTACAACAATTATGGATCTAAAGTAATAAATAACTGATGTGATCAGAGACTTGTTATTGGGCGATCTATAAATATTTTTGTAAGTTCTCTTTGACCTAAAGGTATACCCTGGCACTGGTGATCAAAGACTTGTTATTGGGCGATCTAAAAAAGAAGTTGTTTTTTTATGTTATGTTTAATTATGATAGTCAGTCGGTATTTTACCTGTACTGAAACTTGTCATTGCAAGCTGCTCACTCACTTGTTATTGGAACTTTTTGGTGATTATGTTTTTTCAAAAAAAGAAAAAAAAAAAAAACTTTGCAGTGAAGCAAAGGAGAATTGTGATGCGATATTTGATCAAAGTAGTCAATTTATTGATGCAGAAAAGAATCTATCAACCAGTTTGAACTCCAGCTGAATGTGCCATGCCCTAATTTTGGAAGCAAAATTAGATTATTCAATTTCCCAGTCCGATAGAAACTAAGGAGAACGTTACCTTGCCAAAATGATGAATGCCACGCTCGACCAAGAAGGAAATAGCGACAATGATGGAGCAAACAAGAGCAACAATCCACGTTGGTGTATATTCAAGAGACTCATTCAGTTCCTCTGCCATTTGCAGAAGTAATTAGCCTCAAATATTTCAGAGTAATTAAAAGTATTGGTAAGTAATTGAGGGAATGATTGGAAGTGACTCGTTTAAATTGATGAGGATAGTGAGGCTTTGATTCTGCGTCTTATAACTGGAAGCAAAGCAAAGAATACTCAAATCCAAAGCAAAAATGAAGTTGGCATGAAATAATATGGGAATTGGATGCTATTGATCGATGCTTACTTCAAGTAACGCATAATCCACCAATGAGCATGTTGCACACTGAATTGTAATAAAGACGCCAACATTTGCCTCTATCAAAAATCACTGGAAGCTTGCATTACAAGTTGTGTTTCCCACTATAGCATGTTAAATCTTAAATAACATGATACTCTCCCTCTGGTCCTTTTTATAAGACACCAACTACCAATTCTCACAAACCAATAAAGTTAGTTAAGAACGTTAAAGTTGTCATAAAATTCAAGTAGTTTCCAATATTACCTCTACTAATTACCCTAAACTTAAATATTCTACTCTCTCCCACTACCCTTATTAAATATGGGCAGACATGGAAAAATACATTAATTACATCTTGAAAACCTACAAGTGCCTTATAAAAAGGACCAAAAACACTTAATAGTTGGTGTCTTATAATAAGGACCAGAGAGAGTATATATTAACCGGTACTTAAAATAAAAGTCGGTTAAAGAACTGGAATTCCAACAGTAACAAGTGAATCGATGAAATAGCCAAACTCTAAAGAAATATCATTATTTATAGTCCAAGACCATATATATTGATAGATATATAGAACTGTTATTGATTTGATGAATAGCCAGATTTACCCAAAAAATCATAACTATTTAATAATAAAACACTAGGAAAAGCCCTCATATGGTGAAGGAGAAGTCCCACTCCTACTAAGATAGGAAGTGGAAGTGGAAAGAAGGGTATGATCCATGAAAATTGATGTGAATATTCCATTTAAAAAAAAAGAAAAAATGGATTCTTAATGAGTTTTGTTTCTTATTCGCCAATTTTATCTCTTTTGAAAGGGTTTAATTAATAAAAAAATGAAAATCAAGATAAAAAATAGAATTATCCACTGTTCATTATTCTGAATTTTTGTCCAATATTTCCAATAGTTGGAAGTACAAAGTGAAAATGGGTCAAATGATATAATCAAATTACTAAAGAAAAATCATTAAATTATTTATATTTTTGATTTTTTTTGAACTAATTTATCTAACTTATAAAATTAACTAACTTTTATATTAAAAAATAGAAGGTGTATTTTTGTCCTAAAAGTTGTCAAAATGTCTCAATTTTTTTTTTTTGAACAACATTGTTTTGAAAGTTCCCAAATCGTAGTAATTTCACCCTCACTGTTATCTAACTTAGGTTTGACTATTAGTTAAACCAAATATGTTGAGTTGACAAGTACATGTGTTATTCATGTTATTTTTATTAATATGCAATTCTGCCTCAAAATTTTTTTGGGTTCAACATTACCAAATTTTAGAAATGTCGTCATAAACATTATAAAGGTTAAGTTTGATTGTTAGTTCACCAAATATGATAAGTTAATAGCGTGAACAACATTGAAAAGGAAGCCGCAAATGGAGAAATTCACGTTCACTAGAGAATAATGGAGAAAAAGATTCAAGCAATAACAAGAACAATGCCACTAATAACCCCTTCATCATTGTACCCTAGTGAAGTTGAAATAAACAGGCACCTCTTCGATTTTCTCTTCATCACACAATATACTTTTACTTCTTTGATTTTCTCCAATCATTCAAATCAAGTGCATTTTAAAAATTTAAAAAAAAAAAATCCTTATTTATAAATTTGACTTAAGAAAAAAAAAATGAAATGGATAACACATGGACTTGTCAAATAAGCATATTTAGTCAACTAACAAGTAAACTTAACTTGGATAAAAGCCAAGGTGAAATTGTTATGATTTGGAAACTTTTAAAACAACATAGCTTTTGCATCAAAACTTTCAGATCAACTTTGCACATAAACTCAAACACAAAAATAATGTGGATGTTATGTGAACTGCAAACTTAGTATATTTGGTCAACTAACGGTCAAACTTAATTTGAATAACAATCGAGGTGAAATTGCTACAATTTGAAAACTTTGTGAAAAACATTGCTCCAAGAAAAACTTTCAAGACAAAATTGAGATATGCTGACAACTTCCGAGATAAAAACATATGGTAACTCTTTTTGAAGTGTGGTGTTTATTTTATTTTCACCAAATTTGAAAAAATAAATTATAAATTACACACTGCATTAGAAATTTTTATATTTATCTAGATTCAGTGTTCCCCTGGAGCTTAGAAAGAAATCTGGCGAAGAGAAATGCCTGTGACTGATTGCGGCGAAAGGGCAAGGATTGCTGGAGAACACATGGTGAGACCACAAAATGTGCCGCCATGGAGGGAGGGAGAGATTTATACAAGTTAAAAATGATAGGTGTGAAGATACGATATGATAAAATTGAAATAAAAGCAAAGTCTGATACCAAGCATTAGTGTAACGTAGTGGTATAATGCTGATTATGCAGCCTTTAAAATCAGGGTTCGAACCCTGCCCGGACCATCGGTCCAATATTTTTTTTTAAAAAAAAAAAAGCAAAGTCTGATGAAATAACAGTAATTTTTCAACGGAAGGAGCAAACATATTTGCACGCACAAATTCACCAGCACAAGTTTTAGAATTGCTTCATGAAAAGAAGAACCCAACCTTAAATTAAAGAGCATATAACTCATTTTTCATCATCTGTAAAAGGTTGTATGAAACAGTCTCGAACAATTTCAAGCTGTTCATGTTTTCAATTTTAAAGAATACAAGGTTTATTACATATACACTACGTATGTCACAAAATTTAAACAAAGGGACACTCCAGATTTCAACTCTTGATGCTAATCTTGAGAGGCAAAACTTGCCCCAGCTTACTAGACTTGCTAGATCTTTCTTCCATGACTTTCATTACGTTCATGCGCTTCTAGTTTTCAAGAGATAATGAACAGCATAGCACCTTATGGCTTCCATGGTGCTGGAGGTGGTGGAGGTGTAGGAAACATCGGGGGAACGGCGGAGAAAATTGTGTTTTTGTCGATCCCGGTGCTTTTATCACCTGATAAAGCCACTAGTGCGGCTACTAAGCCTGCATTTCCTGCAAGAGTTGGCTCTGTGTAGTTGTAGTTCGTACGGACGTCATGGAAACCGTCATGCCTGTCAGGACCAGCAACCATGGCTCCAACCATGGTATTCGGATTCGGTTTTTTCGAGTCTCTCCATTTCCATCCTCCTTTACAGTTATACTTAACCTTGTTCTTTGGGATGGATGCACCTCTATGGTGAAGATGTTTTGGGTAATGTTTGCCAAAACCTACAATATAACTCATTTTTCGAGGATTCTTCCCAAGGATGTAGTCAATCTGCCCAAAAACAAAAGGCCAAACAAAAGGTCAGAGAAATTGAAATTTTGGCAGACACCTCGCAAGTTGCAACAACGTTTTAAATTGAGGAACAGCAAGAACTGATAGGTTTGTCAAGGGAGCGGAATATTAAGCACCTGAGTCTTGGCAAATTCTCGAAGAACGTCAGTAGAAAAGAAATTGGGCCCACAATACCATCCTGGTGTATCAGCAGCATCAAGATAATCACTATATAAGGTAGCCAAAAAGGCTGCATTGACAACGTATTGGAGAGGCTGTGGTCTACCATGGTTCAACTGAATCAAGCCACCTGCGCAAAAAGAAATACCATTATTCACATTAGAATGCCAAGTAAGCAGCCTGACCTCTAATGCCTGGTGAAACGATTTGAACTAGAAGGATATTTACCTCTGGTTCTGTTAAAGCTTGTGAAAACTGGTAGATAAGAGCACATAACTATGCTGGTCTGATTGTGAAAGGTCCTTAGAATTTCTTCATACGGGTAACCAGGACTTAAGAACAATCTTAAGCGACTCAGGAGAACCTACGTATAAAACGTCAAAATTAAGTTAATCAAGAAGGAATTGCAAGACCAAGTCTAATGGGAAGAATAATTGTTCTCAAGTTGCTGATACTTCATTAGATAACTTCATATATATGAGTCAATTACAATGGAACATAGTTCCTCATAGATACACAAGAAAGTCAATTAAGTACAATATTAAGTACAATGGGTCAACATGGCTCCAACCTACAACATAATGACATGATATAAAATCATGGAAAGCCAAGGAGCATTTCAAGAAGGGATAATGATAATCAAAGTAATTTGCCCATTGACTAGGAAAAAGAAATATAAATGAGACCAAAGCAGTAAAATATGACAGACAAGATCTCAAAGCACTAGGAAAGAAGTACTAACTTCAGTCCCCGAATGATTTACAAACAAACAGAGAATGAATAAATAAAAACTTCGACTATCTAAAGATACCACACAAATATAGACCATGCTAAAAATCAGACTATTTAGCTGAGTATAGCTGCTAGCCAGCCAATGTAGTAGTCAACTATCAGACAAAATCTCTCAAGATAGTATACAATTAGAATAACCCAAGATTCAAATACTTTAATTTCCAATTCCAATCACAGTCTCAGTGCATGATCTCATTTATTTTTTTAAATAAAACAAGAAGTTAACTTCAGAAAGCTATGGCAAAAAACCTCCATAAAATTACCTGAGCACCAGCAAGCTTGTTATCCCAGCTCAACACACCATAATCAGGGCCTCCCCAAAAGGCACCAGCATGCTTAGCAAGGCCAGGAGCAGTAGCAAGCTTAAGGTAGGAAGAATTTCCAGTTGCATAATACATCCAAGCCCCTCCCCATACAAATTCATCCCAGTAGCTGGAGGAATTGTAGAACATCGCAGCATCAGAACCACCAGCACTATATCTCCCTCTATTGTCCCTTGAAAATTTAAATAGAGTTGTGGCACCATGAACAAGTTTCTGTGAATAGGCTTTGTTATCTTTGAAAACAATGGATGCAGCAGCTAAAGCAGCAGCCATCTCTGCAGCAAGATCTGAGCAAGCGTGGCATTCATAGACAGGTCGATCATAGTCAATGTCCTCTGGACGCATCCAACAGTAATGGTCATTTGCAGTTGTACTTCCTCCAGAAGTATCCCCTACCCCAACCTGTCAAAGAAATCACAAAACCAACGATGAGATGCATTCTCCAAAGATTTCTAGTAAAAAGATTGAGCACTTTTTTCAAGCATGTATAATTAAATGTAAAAAATTTTTAATATATTAGAATTAACGTCAAAATTGCACAAGTTTAGACATAATAAAGGGAAATCCCTTGTTTTCCGTTTTCCATGATGTTCTATATCCTGGAGATGAATCATAGAGGGTATAGGTCTTCATGCTGATTCCGAGCATGAACAAACTGACCAAAACCAAATAATGAAAAAGACCCAACCTAAATCCCCCAACATCAATAGAAGGAGGACAAAAGTTTTGGAGAATAGATATCTCCACATATGGCAGAACAAACAGATAATCAACAATTCAAATATGTCTCCAACGCATGATGCTTACTTGTGCAGCAATTGTAGTTATGGTATCAGCAGAATTATTGAAGGTCTTCAGAAAGTAATCTGTCCCCCATTTAATGATGTCCTTGATATGGTTGAGCTCCCCAGCGGCTTCATATTTGGCACTATATTCTATTACACTCCAGCTCAACATGGTCAAGGAGAAAGATGCAGGGAAGTTGAACTTAATAGCGTCTCCAGCATCATAATAGCCACCAACCAGATCCTTAATTGAACTTGATGTATCAGACTTGCCATCTTGCATACAGGAGTTACCTCTCCATGAAACATTGTTATGCCTAGGGAGTTTCCCAGCTGCATGCACATAAATATTAAAAAGATTAATTTTTTAACCCAAATAATGTTCTGAAGCAAATCATCACAATAGGGCTACGTTTAGAACAAATCACACATGATGATACATGGTGATCGATGTGATTAGACATAGAATCAGCTCTAAAACTTGCTTGCGAGGTGGATTTCCCCCAAGTTCCAACCAGGCTCTTAAATGGAGTGATCAGACAAGCAAACTAAAAATACAGCAACATATAAAATCTCCATCTCCAATTTAATAACTAGAAGTTGTCTTAACAAGAAATGGTAAAAACAGTACATAAAAAAGATGCACCGACTGACGGAATCAACGATCCATAATCCATTATCTACATCTAAAATATTCAGATTTCATCAATAAAATATATCTGGCAAAGAAACGGCTAAAAAATGGACAAAGGAATAAACAAAGACTGCAGGATTCAATTATAGATCATCAATAATCAGCATATAAAATATCCAATTCTCGTAACTAAAAGCTATCCCAATAAGAAATGGTCAGAAAGAGAGATGCACTGTCAACTGTAGGAATCAATTGTAAATCGTCAAGAAGAAACATTTAAGATCTTCAATCCCTTATAGAAAGCGCACACACACACACACACACACACACACAAAAAAAAAAGACGGGTGAGTACTTGAATATTTGTGAGCGCGCACTTCAGTGAGCGAGCGAGAATGGCGGATATAAACACAGTGATTACTTGTGGGCGCAATTGAACGTTAAAGAGAATCATTAAAGAGAAAATGGTAGGAAAAAAAGAAAAAAAAAAAAAAAAAAAAAAAGCTTACATCTTTGCGCATTAAAGAACATAAGAGCCTTGTGAAGAGCCAAAGTGTAGTTATCAGGAGGCGGAGCCTTATGGTGGTGGCGAGGGACAACCTTGACGATGAGGGTGATGAAGCCAGCCAAGAAGGCAGAAACAAGAAGCGTCCCCACCGTCCAAACAAAGATCTTATGGCTCACAATAATACAACCCAGATCCACATACTTCTTCTTCTTCTGCTCGCCAGGTCCAAGAAGCCAGCTTTGCTGGGTCTCGTCCAGTGGCCGAGAAAGCGCAGCCCGATCGAAATCCTGCAGATTCCGGCTCCGGTCATCGTCGGTGGCGGAATCCGTAGCATTAATCTCCAGCGGACCACCCCACGGGTCCCTACCATACATACTCATTTTGGAAGCTGAGTTTGGAGATCTTCAGTCTCCACACACCCCCACCGACAGAAGAACACAATCAGATCTAAGAAAGGAGAAGAAAGAAGACGATGTTGGAAGCAATGAGAGAGAGAAACAGGTTATATTAGCGAACTGGTAAAGTGATCAACCCAGCAAGCAAGGCAGTACATATAAACAATTATGCTATCACAATATCTGATTCTCTTTCTCTCTCTTTGGGAGTAAGAAAAAAGGTGAAGACGATGTGGGGTGGGACTGTGGCTGACTGGCTGTAGTGAAGAGGACTCAAGCTGGACTCGTGACGTATGGAGATTGCAAATACTATTATATTCCAAACACGGTGGTCAGCTGTACACTTTTTTCTATTAATAATTTCGTTTATTTTTAGTTTAAGGATTAAACTGATACAATCATTTCCATGTCATAAATTGTGAATAAGATGGTTTAGAAGTAATAAAAACCCCAAAAAAAAATACTACTTCAACTTCAAAGTCTTAAATAAGTAATTTTTTAATAAAATAAATTGAATCTCATTGTTATTATTGTCAATAGAATTTTAAAGTTTAAGTGATATTTTTTTATCATTTTCCTTTAGAAGTAAGTATGGTTGAATAATAGAAAAGAAACTTTACAATTGAAAAATTCTAAATTAAGTATTTCTCATAAAATGAGTTATAAATTACATATTAAGCTTTATCATTACTTTATGAATTTTTTTGTAACAAATCAGATTTAGTATTTTGTAATTTCAAAATTATTTTTCTATTATTTTCCCTATAATTATCAAATTTCTGGTAAGGAAAGTTTATTTCTCAAACTCAAATCTCCAGTAATTTTTCAAAAAAATAAATATATAGATGGAATAAAAAATTATAAATAAATAATATCTTTTATATATTTATATAAAATTTATAAAGATTTTAATGATTCACATATCATGGATGGTGTAGGGCTAAGCTGAGCTCTAGGTCTATGCAATAATGCAAATCACATTTAATTTTGGAGATAATATCCAGATCCAGGTATGGTGGTGGTATTTAATTGTCCCAATTAGTTTTTTTTTTTTCAATGTTGTCAAGGAAATTGAGTTTAAATAATGGATCCTTGAATTTATGATTTTTTTTTTTTTAGTATAAAATATGGAAGTGCTATATACTCCATCTATTCCAGTAAGAAGCTACATCCAACAAATTTACTAGAATTTAGAATAGATGTATAAGTCATTAAATTTATTTTAAGAAAATTCAATTTACTTATATTTAAAATCATGAATCACATTTTGATAAACGGAAAAAAATATTGAATCAAGTTCTAAATAAGCGCACTCTTTAAGAAAATTTAATTAATACCATATTTAGTTACTTGTGATAAAAACCGCTCAATTTTTTACAGAGTGCCTTATAATAGAAAATGCCAAAATGGAGTCTTTGATAAAATAGGATGAATTAAGATGGTGTTTTCTAATACATAATCATCTTGAATGTATTAACTATTTCTTTATTCTTTGATATAAAAGCTTTTTAACTATTACATTCGATCATGAATATAGGAAAAAATTTGTAGTAAAATTTGCAGTACAGACTTTATTTTATATCTAGAACCGGAGAAGAAATTTAAATAGAATAAAGAAACTAGATAAATTATTTAATTCTAAAAAAATGGCATGACTTCCTTAAAATATCATAGAGTAATATTATATGATATATTAATTTATAAGTTAAAAAAAATACTCCTTTTGATCTTAAATACAAGATAAAGTTGATTTTATTGGAGAAATTAACGAAACTAATTAAACTACTTTAAAATATTTATATTTATCATTTTTTATCCAAATTATTTTGTCTAACTTATAAACTTATATATAATCTAAAAATACACAACATATAATATAATTAAATAACTTATTTAACTTCATTAATCTAAAAAAAAAAGTCAACTAAATCTTATATTTAAAACCAGGGATAATAATAAATAATAAGAATAATATGGATAGATGTTTTATATTTATGATAAATTTTAACTTCCTAAAGAATTCTTGTAATTAGCAGGAGAATATGTGTGGATCTTTATAGACTCACATATAAAGAATATGTAAGAGTTTGAAATTATTCCTTCTTAATATGACAAGGGAATTAAAAAAAAAAATGGAGAAAGGGAGACCAAGATGGTGAATAATTATGATTGATTGGCTTGGTCATAATTAGTCAAATAATGTCTTGGGGGTTAATAGATTAATAGAGAGTAGTAGAGACTTCCCTTTCATATTTATTTTAATATTTTTGAAATTGTTTATTTATTGAATTTGGACTTATGTTGATTCTTCAAGTAAGAACAGTCCAATAATGGACAAGGACAGCCTGTCCGCAACAGTAACCTCCAACTATATCCTTCAATTCTAAGGCTCAAGGGATCAAAACCAAACTTTAAAAAGAAAAAAAAAATAAAACTTTATTCTGAACTTTTTGTTCTTTTTCTCTTAAAAGAATTTGTTCTGCTTATTTACTTTGTACTTATTGTTTGTTATTTTAAGAGTAATTATTTTTCAACATGATCTTAATTTTTCAAATATGATTTTAAAATATAAAATTTTTATGCTGATTTCTTTAATTTTATAGAAAATAAGTACTTTATGGAATTAATTTTTTTTGAAGGATAAGTAATCTTTCAAATAAGAATTTTTTGAACTTTAACTCATTCAAGATAATGGAGTGAATTGATGGTCCAAAGAGCAGCAGAGTAGCAGCACCAAACAATTCATTAGCCAACACATATCATTAATATATATATATATATATATATATATTTCTTAACAAATGGTTTCCCGAGATTTAAATCTCAGGAAACCATTTGTTAAGAAAGGTGAAAATCATCTATTTTCTAAACCTCAAAAATTTACATCAAGTATTTGGTATAATGAATATCTCGTCTAAACGGTATCTTTTATCCACTTGTCAGACACACACAAGAAGCACACTGTTAACAATAATACGTAGTCATCTGGTCCATATTAAAAAGTACCAACTAATAATTCTTACAAACCAATAAAAACGGTTAAAGTCATTAAATTTTTCCTAAAATTTAATTAACTTTCAATATTACTCCAACTAATTACATTAGACTGTAATATCATATTAATTATCACTCTTATCTACTACCCTTATTAACTATAGGCATGCATAAAAAATATTTAATATTATTTAAAAACAAGCAAGTATCTTATAAAAATGACTAAATACACTTATTAGCAAGATTGTCAAACTCGCGAGTTTAAACAAACTCGTGACAGTGACGTAAACTCGTATCGTAGACTCGAATCGTAAACTCTTGAGAGTTTACTTTTATTATTAAATAGATATTACTAGTATATAATTAAATAATTAAAATATGAAAATGACAACAATTTGATTTAAATATATTTTAAATCCAAATAATTGAAATTAAATTCATCACCATCCATCATTTATCATATTTAATAAAGAAATTTCTATAAAATTTATATAAAAAGCTATTGAGCATGATCAAATAAAAAAACTAATACAAGTTTAAAGGTAAGTTAAAACGATTTTATAAGCTAAAAACGTAAAAACGGGTAAACTCGATGTATAAACTCGCGAGTTTAACCGAGTTTACAACTGACACGAGTTTATTAGTAACTCGACTCGTTTTTATAAGCTAGAAACGTAAAAAACGGTAAACTTAGAGAATCAACTCGTAAGTTTGATAACAATGCTTATTAGTTAGTACCATTTAATAAAAGAAACAAAAGGAGTATATTTTAAAAATACAAATGAAAATTTATTGTTGGGGACTGAATATTCATTTTGGAGGTAAGTTTTCTTCTACTTTTTTTTTTAAAAAAAAAAAATCTACTTTTATTTTTTATAAACAACCTATTTTACTGATTTTCACTCACTATATTTTGTTTGATTTATAAAAATTTCTATAGAAAATTTCATAAAATTGAAAAGCTGAAAAATTAATTTGGTATTCATATGACTTATAATTAGTTATTAAAATTAAGAGTAAAAAAAATCTAACCATTTTTTTGTTTTTCCTTAGTTACACATATCTCTTTTCTATTTTTAATACGTATATTGA
Organism: Acacia confusa; assembly: GCA_037074495.1. Classification (NCBI taxonomy): domain Eukaryota; kingdom Viridiplantae; phylum Streptophyta; class Magnoliopsida; order Fabales; family Fabaceae; genus Acacia; species Acacia confusa. The sequence continues at coordinate 2,959,836 of CM073504.1, read as the reverse complement.
AGTCCAAACAATTAGCTCCATTAAAAAAAAATTCTAAGAATATATTTTTTATTTAAAATTTATATAAAAATAAAATTTAATTATTAATTTTTTGTTAATTCTAAAGCCTAAACTTTCATTGACAACTTGTAAATATCACAAACTTTTAAAATTTTAAGTTATTTTTTTAATATTTTTAGAAAAAATATCAAAATATATTTAAATGACTTAATACAATCTCTCAAACGTAACTAGTTTATTGTATTTGATAAAAAAAAATGTGTTTGATATAATATAGTCATTTAAAAAACTAAAAATAGATAAATTTCAATAAATATAATAAAAATTTATAGTTAATATATTAGAAAGTGGAAAAAATCTATTACAATAAAAGTTTGGTGGTATATATATTTTTTGTGCTATTTGTTTAAATAATTCTAATGTTAAAGAAGAGCATTTTGGTAGAACAAAATTTGAAAGTCAAACTTAACTGTTAACTAATAATTTGGATAGATGAAAAGAAAACATTAAAATATAAGAGAGGTTTGTGTAACATACAGTTTAATTTTAAGGATGTGTATATGGATTTTTAAAATAAATGAAAGGTTTATGTAATTAAAAAAAAATAGAGGGTCGTTAGAGTATTAATATACCCTCAATCATGATAGTTGAGTAATAAGTATGAACTTAATTAATAGCCTTAAATATAGTTGAGGATGCATACTATGAATGCAACATAAAAAAGCACCAAGAGCTACCCAATTTATTCTGATTAATAATACTTAAAATTAAAGCCAAAATGTCAAGCTTGATAGTCCTTACAGGAACCAACATCAAACACTACTCTTGAAGGTTTTTTTTTTTTTTTTAATCCTGTATTATTAAATTAAATTATATAACACTGTATTATTAGCTAGTTGTATGAATTAAAAATAAGACAAAAAAGTTTGGTGTTATAACTTTATACAAGATTTCAGTTTGGTGTCTTAATTTATAAAATATCTTTTTAATCCTCTAACTCTAACATTGTTACTCTTAAATTATGATTTTTTTTAACAATAGTTGTTATTTTAAAATTAAACTTAATATTTTTTTTTATAAATGAAAAAATTGATATTAAAAGAAATAATAAGATCTACAAGTCACAAATAGGCGCGGAACAAAAATTACTAGCTATAAAATTGCAATAAAAAAAAATTAGAAATGTTCCTAACTGTAACCTTTAATGTTATTTTGTCAATATTTAGAATTTTAATATTAATGTGAGCATTTTTTTAAACCACGTTAGTGACTAAAATGAAATCTTGTTGGTAGATAAAGGGCGGGTAACTTCTCCAAAGATAATGTCCTAAAATAAATGCCGTAGTTATATAGGAGTATGTGTATATATTGCTGGGGGATGATTTTTTTTTTTTAATGTGGCAAAAAAATTTCATTCACCGTATGTATGGTGGTTTTTTGGAAAAAAAAATTTGCCCCTAAGTCCCAAGTAAAATAAAATACAATAGAAAACGCATTTAACATCTCGAATTTATTATTCCAGATGTAGAAAGTCCAAAATGACATTGTTGATTAGATAGAGATAGTGGTGGAAATAGGTTGAGGCTTACGAACTAACTTACTTTAAAACTAATCTAACTAATCTATTTATAAATAGGCCAAATTCAGACAAGTTTATTATCAACCCTTTTTAAGTAAACAAACCAATTATATTCTCATAAGGCATAGTCTACCGGCCTATAGGCATAGCCTATTTAATTTTTCTTTTAAAAAAAAGAATTGTATTATGATGCATAATTATATATAATTTAATCTAAATTAATTTTATAAATTATTGATAAAATTATTAATTTAGTCTTAACCTCAAGTTTCACATTTCATGTTTTACCCGTAAAGTTTAACATTTTTATTCATTAATTGATCATATCTACTTCACTTTCTTTTTATTGCTCGAGATGATAATGCTAAGTCACTACCTCTGTTTCAATTTGTGTCATTTAATATAACATAATAATTACATTTAGTTTATTTTAGTGATTCCCAAATAAAAATGATCCCTATAAAAGAAGTTTGTTTCATTTTATAGAAGAAAAACAAGAGGCAAAATTTAGTTTTACATTTCACTTGAAATGTTTGGTTAATTTTAAAAAAGGTATCTTTTTAGTCAATAAATAATTATTTTTTCTTATTCCTACTTACTTAGAAAAATGTTGCTAGTATTCTTTTGTTTCTCTTACTAACTCTTTCATTTTATATAAGAACAAATCTCTAAACTTTTAAAACATAATGTAGGCTTTTAAACAGGCTTAATGAATTCTATATGAACTTAGATATATAGGTTTGAGGCCTTGTCAAGGTTTTTGAAAGCTGAGGTCCATGCCTAAAAAAAACCTTACATTCAGCTCTTGACCATGACTCAGGCTTTGAATCTCCATCACAAGCATATGTTTATCTAGTTAAAGTTTGATCTAACCTAGTCTATTTCTATTTTTTTTAGATAAAAGAGAGGGAACAGAACAGATGATTGTGTGACAGAATTCAAGCATTTTGAGCTTTTCACATTTGAAATATATTCCACAAATGTATCAAGGAACTTTACAGCAAATTTAAGATTTTTAGGTGATCTTTCTGTTATATTTTCTTTTACTTTGGACTTAGATGCAATTTTTCCTTTTTATGACTCATATATATGGTAGTTGTTTTTTTTTTTTTTTTTTTGCTAGAAAGATTTTAGGAAAGGGGTTGGGTTCACCCATAATCCAAGGGCAGGGCGAAATCTTCCTTCCTTCTAGGTGATACCAATGTTGGGCAGGACGAGCCGTCTACTACCCTCAGGCGTTTACTTAGGCACCCAGAAGTTAGGATGCCCCCAGCGCCTTGACTAACTCCAGAATCGAACCCTCTCCCTTTGGTGAGAGTGTCCAACCTTTTGCCACTTGAGCCGACGAGGGGTCATATATGGTAGTTGGTTACTGTTTTGTACGTTGTTTTTTTTTTTCTGACCTGACTGGTTGGTTACTTAATAGTTAATACTTGGTTCCTCTTTTTGGCATTTTCCTTTACAATTACGAAGGCACCGACACCAAGTGGCAGGAGCCAGGAAGCATCTATTCTAACTAACGGTTGTAATGGATAAATATTTAATTAAAAAATTAATACCTCAAAAAGGTTAGCTAATAATTAAATTAAAATACTTAATTTATTTTGTCATGAGCTAATAACGACAATAATATATTTTTTTTACCTTAAATCATAAGAAGCGTTTGCTAAAAAAATTATAACAAATCTCTTAATACCAACGACCACATCATTTTCGCATACATATCATTCATTTGGTTATTAGTGTCGGCTATTCTCAAGTGTCGGTGTTGATTTAAAATTAATTTTAAAATAAATAAAATTATAAATATGATGAAACAATCAAAATGCATATGCAATACGAATACTTTTAGAAATAGAAATTTGAGTTAAAGTGTTCATGACAGAAGTTGATATACAACCATATATAATATTTGAATAATGTTTATTATATTTTGTGAAACGCAGATAATATTTTATAAATAATTAAATATGGAATATAATTGTAATATTTATATTCTGTGTTTTTTTTCAGAAAAATCTTGTATAAATTGCTCTACATGTTTTATACAAGTCCTTCAATTTGAAACCAAAAAAAAAATACTAAAATATGAATGACATAATAACAAAATTAAAATGATGTGGCAGAAAAAAGAAATTTTTTACGTGTACTGAAAAATGTTACAGATAAAAAAAAGTGACGGCTAAAAAAAAAAAAAAAATTGACGGCATGGCATATCTCCATATGATGTGGCACTGAGAAGAGTTGGCTTGCAAACTTGTTAAAACTATAAGTATTGGGTCATGGCAAGTCAAACTATAAGGATTGCATTATAAAATTGGTGAAACTATAAAGATTAAATAATTAATTTTTTCTAATATTCTATAAGATAAAGGTACAATTCTACCCATAAACAGTTTTAGGAAGAGTTACCAGGAAAAATGTAATACCCTAAAGAAATCCTATTTAGTTTAACCACTATATTTTGATAGAAAATACCTATTTTAAATAGGTAAATATATAGTCTCAGATTTTGATGTTGTATTTATGTTATTCCTAAGCAATTTTCCCTAGAATTAGAAAGCCTAAAGACTAATTTTTTCTAAGTCTTGTAAAGGATCATAAAGTATCCTAAGATTATCATAATTTAGTATAATCATAATTATACCATGTTAACAATTAAAATCATCAGAGAATAGTAAAATCAATTAAAGAAAATTAGTAATAAGTATTGGGCAATCGGAATTGCAGTAATTGAGATACTTTAATAATTTTTGAAATTAGTCTATAATTAATTTATAAAGGTCATAATTAAGGAAAAATCAATCGAATTAAAGACCAGGTGATATTTAGAAGCTAAGATTAGCATACAAGGAATTTTTAATCATCAAAATTAAATTAGAAACTTACCAAATTTTGTTAATTAAGTCTGGTAACCCTTAAAACACTATGTTGGAGATTAAAATTAGGATTTAGCTAATTATTCCTAATTTATTCTTATTTAATGGCGAATAAACTATACAAATAAACGGAAGAATTATATTAACCTTAAATCCTAAATCTAAGTGGACCAATGAAAGAATTCCTTTCTTAAAAGTGTGAAAGCAATAAAACATAATTGAATAGTTAGGAGGGGGGACGGATTCTTTAGAAAAAATAAGAAGAAAGAAATAAGTCAATTAAAGAGGTGTGTGGGAGAAGATTTAAAACAACTTGGGGAACAAGTTGTTTAACTTGGGGACCAAGTTAATACTTAATTAGATAAAATTAGATGAAAACCTATAAAAATTAAATTATAATTTGAGATATTGAAACTAAGTATTAGAGGAAAGTACATATTTGAACTCAGTAAATTATGAGCTTCAACTTGGCTATTCCCAGAGTCATTTTTGGTTACTTTTAGGATTCATATCTAAGTGTTTTGGGAAGTTAAAAATCACCATAAATCTAGTTATAAAATTAGGATTTCAAAAGTGGAATTAGATTTTAAAGAATAACATTAGTTGATACTTAACTAAATTAGCATTTGGATAAAGTAAGTAATTGAAGCAAAACTCAAGAGCAAGAGGGAGGGGGAGGACGGTTGGAGTGAGGTGGAGAGCCAAGATGTTTGCCTCTTCTCCAAGTAAAACTAAGGGCCAAGATCAAATGGAATTTCTTGGAGGCTACTCCTTGGTTTGCCTATAAATAGAGCCCTTAGCAACACAATCTCCTCACCAATTCTTAAGGCCTAGACCGAAATATAGAGAGCAAGGGTGAGAGTGAGGAGCTTCAAAAAGTAAGAAGCTAGCGTTCTTCAAGAGGTAAGAGAGTTTTTAGTTCTTAAGTTTAAGTTCTTAGTTTATGAAATAGAAATGCTAGTAGATGTTATTTTGATCTTCAATCTTCCAACTTCAGTTTTATTTTCATGTTCTTATGGTTTCCAATGGCTTTATTTCAAAAAAATGATGAAGAAAGAGTATGGCAAAAATTTCCGGAAGATTATGATCAAAATAGCGAAATTCTGGCAAAATTTCATCGATTAGTGTTTTCTGGAGTCAGTAGCAAAAACATTAGTATTCTATGAAGAAGATGATGTTCTAAAATTCTGAGAAAATTCATGGTGAAAGTAGACATCTAGGGCTTTCCAAATATATAAAGTTTGTGTCATTTGAAGTTTTGTGCAAAAAGATAAAAATCTCAGAAGTTAGGCTATGTTTTCTGTGCGAAATTCTGGGCAGCGGTTTGAAATGTTGAAACTGGGAATTATCCATGAATTCTGGGTAAGTTCCAGTATTTTTCATTAAAAATAGAGATCTCAAGGATTTCGAGGAATTTTACGGATCCTCATTTCGATTTTTGTGGAATTAGTTATGATTTTTCAAAGTTAAACGAAATTCTGCACCAGCGATTTTTCCGAAAATTATGTAGAAATAATTGAAAGTAAATCCTTCAAGGGTAAAAATGTCAAGTGTGGCCAAGGTGTCTCTTGAAATATTGTTTGAGAATTAATTGAGACGATATTACTCTTTTAGGATAGACTGTGCACGTGTTCCGATGACGAACGTACCCAAAAACCCGTCAAACGAAGGTACGGACGCGTATTGTAACCTTAACTCTCATGCTTATGGTATGCGTATATATGATAATTGTTTTCACATGTTGAAACCCTGCTTTGAAAGTTTGTTCTGAGAATGTTGAATTGTATACAGGTTATAGTCTTGATAACACCGTTGAGTTTTCCTAGCGCTGAGGACACGATAAGCCATCGTGGCACTGGTTATGTGCAGACTGGGGTAACATACATATTGCAGTGGCTGTGTTATGTTGCTTGTTGTATGATTTCGAAAGTTATAATTGTGAATTTACTATTGTGATACCTGTCATATACTGTTTACATTACTGTTTACATAAGCATGAGGTTAACCGTTACCTGAGGTTTAATGGGTATTGAACCTCAGCCCCTGCCATAGCTTCAGGATCCCAGGGAATCAGGAACGAGGATAAGGGTAAGAGGCTGGCGTAAGGACCCTGTGGAGGCATTAGCTTTTTGGATGTTTATGTTTAGGTTTAAATGTTCAGTTAGATACATTACATACAATATTATTCAGTCACTCTTTGTTTTTGTAAAATGTTTTCAACACCCAGCTCTGAAACGTTTATGAAAATGAGATGTTACAAAAAAAAAAAAAGTACAAAAGTACCCGTAAACATTAAAAAGTAACACAATAATGCCCATTCAGTTAAGTTGTGGGACTTGACCGTGGCAATGTAACAAGGAATTGACATTATTGTGCTACTTTTTAATGTTCATGGATACTTTACACTCAAAAAATATTTATTATGCCTATAATTCTTCTGAAAAATGTTTATGTGTATAATTACACATTTACTCTTTATTTTCTTAGTTACTCATCCGATATCTAGAACTTCATTCTGACTAATCTGGAATTACACATTTACTCTTTTTTTGTTTTGGTAAAACACATTTACTCTATTTTGCATATATAGTAAAAAAAACTTACCAACAGATCATAGTGGAATAAAGAGTTCAGCCCATTTTATGTGGACCCCATACAATGTAGAGGGCCATTCTAACTAAAATCCACTGTTAAATAAGCTGTGATTTTAATAATGAGAAATCAATTTCTTTGTTAAGTATGTGTTTGTATTAGTTTTTACAGAATAGTTTTTATGATCTACAAGGTAAGTATGTGAGGGGATTTTATCTCTGCTTACAATTAAGAGCTTTTGAAACCACGGTTTTAGAAGTTACTGAGCACATATTTAAATCTTTTCTAATTCTGTGAAAAAATGTCTGTATGTTTACATCTATATAAAAATAAAAAGGTGGTCAAATAAAATCATTTCTTAATTTATATAAAAACTCATTTCTCAATTAGTAATGCCCTCACAAAAGGCTGTTTCTTAATCGTTAATGCAAGAAAGAATAATGGACGCAAGATGCTTCATTGAAACTTCTCGGTACTTTTGATGAACAAGACACTTTAACAAACTAATCCCATTATAAATCTAAAAACTAGTAGAGATGCTTATTGTAGTCTAGAAGATATCAATTCACTTTATCTTCTAGCTTTATCATTTTTTACTTAAGCTCTTCTTGTTAATTGCACGGGTTAAAAATGGCTTCTTTTAAAGGGATAACATTAAAAAAAATAACAAAATTAAATCCTATTAGATGAGGTTGGCTATATGAATCACACGAGATTTATACAAAACTATATCTTTAGATAGAAACTTCTCAGTACTTTTGATGAACAAGACACTTTAACAAACTAATCCCATTATAAATCTAAAAATTAGTAGAGATGTTTATTGTAGTTTAGAAGATATCAATCCACTTTATCTTCTCGCTTTATCATTTTTTGCAGCTCTTTTTGTTAATTGCACATGTTAAAAATGGCTTCTTTTGAAGGGATAATATTAAAAAAAAATAACAAAACTAAATCTCATTAGATGGGGTTGGCTATATGAATCACACGAGATTTATCCAAAACTATATCTTTAGATAGATTATTAACCAATAATAAAGGAATAATATCCAATAAAATTATTAAGATTTATATATTTTAGTACAACCAACATACATTTTTTTTAATATAGAAATAACTAATTTATCTAATTTTCTCAACATCCATAAATTAATAATCAAACTCATAGGAAGTACAAATATACAACTTTGGTGATACAACATTAATTCACTAAATATTACAACTGGAAGAGGGATGGTTTGCGCAAGAGAAAGAGTTCTTTTCTAAATATTGAACGAATAAATTATAAAAAGAAAATCAGAACATGAATTCAGTAAATTTCAAAAAAGGGTTAAAGTGCATCCACCAAACTGAAGTATATGTTAAGATATATTTAATGTCTCAAAGTATTTTGTGGTAAACTCAACACCTTAAAGTAATTTTTTAAAGGTGTTCATCGTCCTAAAATATTTTTGTTCTATTTTTTTACCAAAATTGTACAATTATATTCTTAATAATTAAGATAATTTTGGACATTTGATTTTACTAAAAAAATACTTTAGGATATTAAATACATCATAAAATGAAAATATCTTAGGACATTAAATGCATATAAAAAATATTTCGGAGCGATGGATATACCTAAAACTTAAAAAAAGAAAGGGCAGTAACAGAGAAAAAGGACGTGACAAACTGAGAGAGAGAGAGAGTAAAAAGTAGGGAAAATCTCTTTTATAGCCTAAATAATCAAAATATTATCAAAAATGGTAATAAAAAAGTCACATGTAAAAAAAAATTCCAAAACATTTTCTGATATTATTTCAAAAAACGTAGTTGTTAACGAGAACTGATATAATTGTTCACGAATACTAATATAGTTGTTAACAAGTACTGATTTAGTTGTTAGGATATAGTTGTTAATGTATATTGATTTAATTATTAATGATGTATTGATACAATTGTTAAGGTTTTCTGAAATAATACTAATGTCTTAAAGTTTTTTAAACATGTGACTTTTTTAGGTCTTTTTTGATAATATTTTAATTACTTGGGCCCTGAAAGAGATTTTCCCATTCAAGGCAAGATCCGTGAGGAGTGAGGGAAAGTGCCGTTAGCGTGGGCCATTGAGAGGAAACAAAGGCCTTTGCTTTTGTGCTGTGACTCACCCACCATCCACCCACCCATTCATTCATTCCCCCAAATCCAACGGCTCTTGTGAACCCACCACCACCCACAGCTCCCATTTCCAAAAGGCCAAAACCCATACCCACCTCCTCCTCTGTCTTTGTGGGCCCCACATAATTATAGGTTTTGGTTAAGCTAACCCCCTTTTCTTAATATTATCATTAACGTCAACAATACTCTTAACCCTTGCCCCAAACTACATGCAAATGTTCCATTACCACCAACCCTTGAAAAATAGAGTTTAAGGCTCAACTGCTTGTTTCTTTTAACTTCTTCAGAGTATTTTTACGGCATTCGGGTAAGTATGTGAGAGGAATTTTATCTCATATTGTGAAAAGGTATTTCTGGAACCATAGTTTGGTAGTTTCCCAAATAGGAATTGAATCATGATGCGCAAGTATAATTTAGGGGCCTGTTAGGATTGGCGTTAAAAGAATATGTTTATGTAAGTCAAGAGAAAACTCATCTCACTAACTTACCTCAAACTCACTTCGGTCCTTATTATAAAACACTAACTACTAGCAATTTTTTGTCCTTATTATAAGACACCAACTTTCTTTAACTAACTCATTTATTGCTATTTTCTCATTATATCCTCATTTTTTAACTAACTCTTTAAATTAACATCACTAAAATAGGGGGTAAAGTTGAAAACATTTATCAATATTTAACAAATTAATGATTTAACTTTCATTCCTTGGCCCATAAGAAATAGTAGTTGGTGCCTTATAAGAAAGACCAGCTACACACGTTAGAATGGTAACTTCTACCAATAATCAAAATAGACACTTGATCTCATATTCACTCTACCATCATTGTCAGCCTTGGCGTGTTACAACGAAGTCAACGATTTTGTAGATTGATGTCATATATTTTGGAGAAGTTCCTTTCACTATCCATTTTCTCATAATCCCATTTCTCATAACCCCATCTAAGTCGCTAACAGAGAAGAGAAAAATCTAAAAAATATAACTTAATGATGTAACACTTCATATTCACTATTCTAACATAATTTAAAGATTACAAATATGATAGATAACAATAACCTGACCCTATTTACTTCCTCATAAATGAGGCGTCCCAAGTTCGATTCTAGTTGTCAATTCAGACGGTTAGAGTATGCTCCTCCAATTCAAAAATAAAAAACAAAACAAAAGCAAGAGTACTACAATAAATGACAAAGGGGCAATGGGATCCACCACGTGATCCCAAGAGCCTACCTGTGGTTGTGCTGGATTTTTATTAATTACTATCATCATTCAGATATATATATATTCATGCAAGTGCTTGCAAGCAAAAATAGCTGTCCTTGGGGCCCACCTCCAGCAGTATATTATAATAATGCAATATGATGCGTCCCCCAACTTTACTCTTTCCCACCTTCCTCTCTATCTACCCTTCTTGTTTTCTTATCCTTGCTTTAAATTATTCACCCAACCAAACATGACTTTAGTGGTAAAGGGTTATCCAAGTTCATACCCCACAAAGCCAAGGGAGGGGAAAAAAAAAAAAAAAACCCATTCCCTATCCCACTCACAAAAAGTCATGAGTCCAGAGCCACCTGGTGCTGATATAAAGTTAAGAGCTGGAACCCACCTGTTCTAACTTGTCGGTGCAGCTAAATTACATTTGGGAAATGTCAACCAAATACAACTTCAACTTTAAAATCTTAAATAACTCATTTCATATTAAAATGACTTATCAATTGTTATACCCCTCTGATCTTATTATTCATAAGTCCAACTTCACTCTTTTCAAAAAAGGACCAGAGTAATAATCTTATAATTAATCCCTATACTCTTGTAGGCGACAAAACTGATTTAGAATTTGAGTTTAAGTAGTATTTTCCCGTATTTTTCCCATTACATTTTCTATAGTAATACGTTCAAAAAGAATGCCAAAAAAGTCATGTAAGATCAAAGGCTCAAATAATAGAGAATACAAAGCTCTCATATTTGTGACTAAATGAGCAAAAGCCTTGAGAGGCTGAAATTGAAATGAAATCATTCTTCACAATACTGAAGCGATACAAAAGACTTGCTAGTGTCAAAGTGATAATCACGCCATTTTTGGAGGACTGATATTGAGTTTTTGCCCAACCAAAAATGGTTAAACAAGAAGAGAGAAAGATGAGAATATGAAGGAAACCACAGAAAATAAAAAAAAATCTAGCCTCTTCATTTCATTTACAAATAAAGTTTGGTGTCTCTGCAGGCATGGGATCAAGAACTGCAAATTGACTATCTAATTTGGAACTGATTCTTCTCTGCCCAAATCAACCAAAAATACAAGAAAGTGTATACAAAAGAATTTTAAACCTTCAAAAAGAAAAGTAGCAACCCAGTGGAGATGGAATTGCATCATCAAAGCTAATGTTAAGATTAAACGTACCATGATACTCTCATCTATGGATTGATGTTGCATTCTCTCAAAAACAAATGATCATAATTAACATATTTCGACCAGTAATTTCTGTACTTTGGAATGCTTATCTCCAGCCATGGTTTCATGTTCCCATTGTAATGTAAAACAGCCGACCTCTCGATGTCTCTCTGGTTGACATTGGGGTTGTAGCCAAGACCCAAGACATGCCAGCCTCGGTTCAGTGAGAAGGTGCGTTTCCAGAATGTTATGAGACCAGGTGGAAGTGTTCCTAACTTCCACAGTTGTCTGTCATGATTCTGTATAACAGTTAAATATGACAAGAGATAAGTAGATGGACAAATATTAGAGTTCATCCTTATAATGGAATTCATAACTGTCTCAATGTTCTTTTTATTGCCTCAATATTCAAGATTCAAGAATTAAGACCACGCTAGAGCACTAAAAAGGGCAAGAAAGTGTACTTCAAAGATTGAAGCAAGAGATGAAGACAGAATAATTAATTACAAATATACAAAAAAGACTTCTTGTATTTATCACTCTTATCATGTGACTGGCAGGTCATTTGAAAAGATTCAAATCCATACTTTTAAACCACAATAGGGAAGTGAAGAACAGTAATGCAGCGTAAAGCTTGCTAAATCTTAAAAGCTAAGGGTAGTACAGTAATACATGCGCTACAAGCCTATTGGCACAAAAAAAAAAAAAATTGTATAACCATGATCATATTTACAGAATTACAGTTAGAATTATTTTTGTCATAAAAATGAATCAAGTTCATGTTACTGTTGTAAAGGGAGCCACCAATTTTCATGTGACAAGCAGTCATATCAAGAATACTTTTTGACAAGTAAAATACTACACTTACCAGCTTCTGCCAGTTGTGGTACACCTCTGTGATGTTTTGTCTCTTCCATTCAGCTAAATCAAAAACATTCATACCGTATGCCCATCCACAGGCACGCGGATCAAAATTCTTTGCGATAAGAGGATTAGAGAAATTGAGGTAGCGATCAAAACGATGGAAACTTTCTCCACATGTTTCTACAGCACCATTTACATTGCCCTTCAAATCAATTGACCAAAGACCACTTAGATCCTTCTGCACAACTATATCATCATCCAAGAACAACACTTTGTTGAGTTTGGGAAAGATCTCAGGCAGGTAGAACCGGAGGTGGTTCAAGATAGATAAATACTTCGGGTTTCTAAACTTGAGGTTTGAATCAGAAGTACCCCGATGAGCCCTGAAGTAATAATCAATCATAGATGGAGAACCCAGCTGCTTAAGAACAGGACTGTAACTTGCATTCAACCATGTAAATTCTTCAATGTTCTGAACTTGGATTGCTGCCCTGCCAGGTGGATTTGCCAAAAACCACATCCTCATTGCCGCATAATTAAGCCTATCAGTAACAATGTGGATAACATGTTTTGATGGGTGCTGCAAAAAGAAATCAATATAAATTATTACAATCAATCAGAAATAGGATTGCAACATTTGAACATTTTTTTAGTTCTCCGCTACATTGAGCCACATTGAAATGTAAACAATTGTTTAAAAACATTTACATCCTTGTGCAGCAACAACACATTTTTCATTTGATTTTCACAACTATTTGGCAACCAAAAAGATGTCAAGGAAGTTTTTCATATAAAAAATGAATACCTTAGCATTGGAAACAGTTGAATTCACAACAACAGCTGTTGCCAATATATTATCTGAGAATATCGCATAATGGAATAGTTCAGGGTCTTCTAACTTCTCTTGATTTGGAAACTCTTGCTGCGAAGAATTCAATGAATAATACTCAGTTGTAAGGCGCAGTGGAAGGCAATGAAGACCTTTAGGCAGTGTTTTTGCTGTCAATTGTGTTAAGAACAAGGTCTGTTTCTTGTGCGCACGAAGCTGCTCCTCTGTTGAGTGGATCATAGCACGAAGTTTCTTCACAACAGCAGCACAATCATCTTGAGCTTGGGTTCCTTTCATCAATGATTGCTCCATTGCCTTCATTCTCTCATTTGCACTGCATTAACATTACAAATACAAATTAACACCTAATGAAATGTAGCCCAATGAAAATTGAACTATTTATGATGTATGTATCCTGCAGCTGCAGAAAAGACTGGAAACCACAAACTAATAAATACATAACAGGACATCATATTGACTGGTATAACAGTATCCATAAAGGTCACTTACTTCTTGGGCAAGTCAGAATCTTTGGTTGCGTCCCCTAGTGTTCGGGAAACTTCCTTAACCCGTAAACGAAGCTCCCGAGTGAGGTGGGGATTGTTTTTTACTGCGGGAAGGGAAAGATAAACCTTTGCCCTCACAAGCTGATCTTTAAGTTGTCGTACCCGAGTGTCTGAAGGCGTTTGGTCATTTGGCTTAGGGGTTTCAAAAGAAATATGCATGTTATTGGCTACTTTGTTAGAAGTTCCAGTTGTTTGTTCCACTTGCTTAGTGACCTGAAGGAAGATACACCAAATGCAGTAAGAAAATCTCATTCTGTGTTGAAGTTAATTTTCCTCAATTAACGTAGTTACTCAGAAAGGCTGCATAATTAAGTCCAGCATGTAGGTAAGTAACATGTAAATACCATAGTAGCAAGTCATTCGTCCCCTTTCCTTGCTAAACCGGCAGGGGAGTAGGGAAGATGAGTGATGTTATATCTTATGATGATGGATACATGATGCAGGGGAAAACAAATAACATGCTCTAAAAACAAAACTTGACCAAAAGAACATTGAAATTAACAGAATGAACCAAATTTTCAATTGCAATTAAAAATGAGTTATGCCAGAGCTACCACTGCAGAAAGTCAGACCTTATGCTCCTAAGGTGATTAATTCAAGACGCAAAACCTATAAAGTAAACCAGACATTGAATACATTATTTGAAAGATGATATATAAGTATAACCTGCCCGTAGAAATGAATTTTTTATGTTTAAGCATGACCAGAAGCCTTGAAAATTTGTCTTGTGGAGAAGTAAGATACAGATTAATATTTCGTAAACATAATGCAGCGTATATGATGCAACCCAAATAAAATACAGAAAAGTCAAAAGGAAAACATATCGTTACTTACAATGTTTTGAGATGCATTGGTGTCATTGCCCTCTAATGCAGCTTCACCCTTTACGTTTTCACCAGCTGCATCAGCTTTAGTTTCTTGATTGATTCCATATGTCACCTTTCTGATGAGGTTCACCCTTTTACCTTGCTCCACCACATTTGTAGTTGACAAAACCCTGGCAGGTACATGTTCACTTGATTCAACCAATTGCAAATCTAGGTCAACGAGGCAGCTAGATCAGAATATAAATTAACATATATAAACTAGAAATGAAGAATAAACGAAAAATAATCTTAATGAGAAAAAGAGAAATCCCAAACAAAATACCTTGGGGAGATGTCTTGCTGTCGGTTGAACCCTCAGTATACACAACCCCAATTGGTTCTTTAAGAACTGTTGAAGTTTCCTGTTAACGAAATGAGAAATGTCAGCAAAAATTTCAGCAATTCCCAGGATTTCAAAGGAAAAAAATTAATCTTTACCTGCGGTAGCAAATTCAAATGCCCATCGTCTCCAGCACTGTGAGCCTGGCAAAATAAAATAATAATAATGAGACAAAATTCAGAAATTCAAAGATATCTTCACTGAAACATAGAGTCGAATTCTCTCAAAGAAATCACTTACGACAGCAGCAACTTCATCAATAAAATCTTGCTTGGCTGCACATAGCATTAAAAAGAAACACAGAAACCAAGAATCAGCGAAATGCAAGGGTCTGGGAAGTTAAGGATGGGCACTGAAACATATGAGATCTAAGATAAACTCACCAGAAGGTGACTTGAAGTTACCAAGACGATCAGTGTAGAGAACAATCGGAGAAATAACAGTAATACAGAGCAGCACCAGCACAACGCTTCTCACAGCCACCATTTCGACTCAACCTCCAAAATCACAACCTTCAAGAACCCCCAAAAGCGTTGTCGGCAAGGAGGCAAAGCTGGGAACACAGAAAGAGAAGAGATGCCTCTGCTGCTGTCGCTTTCTCGACAAAAAAGATATGCGTCCCTTTATCGCCCGCGCAGATTCTATATTAGAGGCCACTGAAGCAAACAAAAATCCAACCCAAGAAACAAAAACTTTTTCAGAATAAGAAATGAAACTCACTTTTATGTAAGGAAATGACAGAAATCTTAGAAGGTGGGGGAAGAATTCGAAGAAGGAGATTCAACAAGAAGAAGCAAATCTATGACGCGTACACTGGTTCGTGAGGATAGATAGAAAAACGCATTTTCCCCCCGATCTGAAACATAGAAGGATGCGTTATATCTGATAAATGTGCTCTGTAACCCCAAAACACATAGGATCCGTTTCTTTATGGATTGAACCGTACCCTTTTTCTGTAAAATGCACGACCAGAAAAAGAAGAGAAGGAAGAAGAAGGGCTTTCAGGGTAAAAGAAGAAAATGAAGAATAAACAAAAAAAGAGGGAAAAGGGTTTGTGAGAGAGAGAGAGAGAGAGAGGGGAGGAGGATATTAGCGAGAAAACAGAGATCATCTTTGTTGGGGCCTGTGTCAGTATTATTTAAAACGAAGGGGAAAGGAAGAAGAATTAAGAGAAAAAGAGAAGATTTTTTTTTTTAAAAAAAATAAAAAATAAAAGAATCTGAAAATAATAAAAGCGGAAGATTAGAATGAAAACATGCTGTTTAAGAATTAATTAAATACGTAATTAGATTCCATGGAAGCCCTAGAAAGGAAAGAAATGTGAATAAATAATTAAATTGCTAAAATTAATTACGCTCACGCGGCTGAAGAAACGCGTGGAGTCCACGTGGAAGACGTTAAAGTCACAGTTGGCTTGGCTGGCTATACAGTGTACATGCCAGTTTAAAGTCAATCTTAACTAAAACCCCCATGATTCGCGCGTTTAGCTGATAGAACCTGTGTTATTTGTTTCTCCTAATGAAATTAATTAAATTGTTATGAATATACTGATTATGTGGATGTCCATTGACTCCCGGTCTCCAAATATTACAAGATGACATGGGACCCACGCATAGTACCATGCATAGTAGTTTACTATTTGGTGGGACCCACACACAAAATAATACAACTCACGGGAATGCATTCCCGTGAGTGTACAGTGAGTAATTAGGGGAATATTACATCAAATGACCCAAAGTGGAAATTACACTAAAGGCCCATTTTCCTTCTATAAATAGAGGCCTTCTGTAAACATTCAAATTACACTTAAATGAGAACTTCTCTCTACTCTCTCTCTCTCTAAAATCTCTTGTTCTTGTATTTACTTTTCATCAGTTTTATATTACGTTATCAGCACGAAGACTCTACCAAGGTAAGATTTTATTACCATCTCCTTTACTATTTGTTTATTTTTTCTATCTGGGATAATCTTAACCATGATATGGAATTAAAGTTCTACTTTTACCGATTATTTTGAACATCAGGTTCCATGGTTAAGATTTGAGATTATTTACTATTTACTATTCACAGTAAATAGTAATTTTTACTATTCATGTTAATTTTACCTTTTTCAGTAATTTTATATTTCTATTTATTTTGACTCCTTTATGGAAGTCTAGATTTAATATTTCAGTAATTTATTTTTATTCACTATTCATTGTGAATAGTAACTTTACTATTCACGGTAAATTTATATTTTACTATTTACAGTAATTTATTTATGTTTATATATTCTTCCCACTCCCTATTTATTAATTCATGGTGGCAACATTAAGCTCCATTTGTAATTTAATTTTACTGTTTTATTTATTTAATTCATGGTGGCGATACTAAGCTCCATTTGTTTAATTTAAATTCTTTACTTACTGCTTTATTTATTTCATGGTGGCGATATTAAGCTCCATACTGACTTTATTAATATTTACATTATGCCACTAACATTTAAATTTATGTTACTAACATTTATTTATGCATTTATTTACCTTTTATGGTGGCAACACTAATATTAGTGGGCTCCATTTATTTATGCATTTATTTACCTTTTATGGTGGTGGCACTAATAGGGCTCCATTTGTTTATCTTAATTCTTTACTGTTGTCTATATATTATATAATATATGCATCATCTTTCTTACCTTCGGATGAGATAGGTCTCGCTGTGAGTTTACTCCCATTCCTATCTCATCTTATTTTTATTTTCTTAGCATGTTTATTTACCGTTCTTTAAATTATGTTTTAATTTATAATAAGATTTTATAATATGATTCTAATTATTTTTATTATTTTTAGTTTGAATCATGTCTTCCAACCTTTCAAATCTTGAATTTAATGCTCTTGACATCACCGGGAAGAATTATCTATCATGGGTTTTAGATGCTGAAATCCATCTTCAAGCAAAGGACTTTGGAAAGGCTATATTGCCAGGAAATGATGCGTCCCCTCAAGTAAAGGCTAAAGCTATGATTTTTCTCCGACACCACATTCATGAAAGTTTGAAAACTGAATATTTAACGGTGAAAGATCCATTTGAATTGTGGACTAGTTTGAAAGATAGGTATGATCATCAGAAAACGGTGATTTTGCCTAGAGCTCGTTATGAATGGATTCATCTCAGGTTACAAGATTTTAAAACTGTAAGTGAGTATAACTCAGCTGTTTTCAAAATAAGTTCTCAGTTAAAATTATGTGGTGAAAAAATAACTGATGAGGACTTATTAGAGAAAACTTTTTCTACCTTTCATGCTTCGAATTTGCTTTTACAACAGCAATATCGTGAGAAAGGTTTTAAAAAATATTCTGAGTTAATCTCATGTTTACTAGTAGCCGAGCAAAATAACGAGTTATTATTGAAAAATCATGAAAATCGTCCCACTGGATCTTCTCCATTTCCTGAAGCGAATGTGAGTGTACGGAATGATCATGGTCGTGGCCATGGTCGCGGTCGTGGTCGTGGCCGTGGTCGTGGACGAGGACGTGGAAATCGTGGAGGTAGAAATAATCATGGTCCTTATCATGGTGGAAGAGGTTATTATAGTCCTTATACCCACCAGAAAAAGATGAACAATGAAGGACAAAAGAATGATAAAGAAGGTCCTTCAAAAGTTGTTGAACATAAATGTTATCGGTGTGGTATGAAGGGACACTGGGTACGTAATTGTCGTACACCAGAACATTTAGCGAAACTTTACCAAGCCTCTATAAAAAAGAGTGTTAATAATGTGGAATGTGATGATAAGGCTCATAAAGATAATGATGTCAATGAGCCAAATGATGATGTTATGTCTCACTTGGAGGTGGAAGATTTTTATGATTAAATAAGTTTTGCAAAAATTGTAATAATTATTTTGTTTCGTTCTGACTTGTTGCCAATTATGTATAATAAATATGTTTTTAATGCATCTTCTATATTGAATATGTTTTGATGCATTTCTTTTCTTTTAATGAAGCTCATGGACATTTCAAATATTGCACACAAGAATGAAGATATATGTCTCATTGATAGTGCAACGACACATACAATTCTTAAAGATAAGAAATATTTTTCACATCTAACAAATTGTAGTACAAGCATCAATACCATAGTGGGTAATACAAGATTGATTGAAGGCTCTGGAAGAGCAATAATAATATTATCCAATGGTACGAAATTTGTTATTAATGATGCTTTGTATTCCTCTAAGTCTCATAGAAATTTGTTGAGTTTTAAAGATATCCGTCGAAATGGATATCATATTGAGACTATAAATGAGGACAATAAAGAATATCTACAAATTGTTACTGTTAGATATGGTGAAAAATATGTTCTGGAGAAATTACCTATGTTATCTTCTGGTTTGTACTATTCAAGTATTAGTACAATTGAAATAAATGTTATGGAAAACCAGAAGCATGTTGATAAAGACATATTTATTGTTTGGCATGACCGGTTAGGCCATCCCGGGTCAATTATGATGCGACGTATAATAGAGAATTCATGTGGACATAACTTGAAACAGAAACAAATACCAAAATCCCATGATTTCTCATGTGATGCATGTTCCAAGGGAAAATTAATTATTCGGCCATCACCAACCAAAGTAGAAAGTGAGTCTCTCACATTTCTAGAACGGATACAGGGAGATATTTGTGGGCCAATACACCCACCATGCGGACCATTTAGGTATTATATGGTTTTAATTGATGCATCAACTAAATGGTCGCATGTGTGCTTATTATCTTCTCGAAACCTGGCGTTTGCGAGATTACTTGCTCAATTGACAAGATTAAGAGCACATTACCCGGATTATCCTATCAAGAAAATACGTCTTGATAATGCTGGTGAATTTACTTCACAGACTTTTAATGAATATTGTATGTCCCTTGGAATTGATGTTGAACATCCTGTAGCACATGTTCATACGCAAAATGGACTTGCAGAATCATTGGTAAAACGATTGCAACTTATTGCAAGACCTTTACTTTTGAAATCTAATTTACCAATTTCTGCTTGGGGCCATGCCATTTTGCATGCAGCAATGTTAATTCGCATCAGGCCAACTAGTTATTTAAAATTTTCCCCCTTACAAATGGTTTTTGGTGAAGAACCTAATATTTCTCATATACGGACCTTTGGATGTGCAGTATATGTGCCTATAGCACCTCCACAACGTACTAAAATGGGTCCTCAAAGAAGAATGGGAATTTATGTTGGGTATAAATCTCCTTCAATTATAAAATATTTAGAACCATCTACAGGAGATTTATTTACTGCACGATTTGAAGATTGTCATTTTAATGAATCAGTTTACCCAACATTAGGGGGAGAAAATAAGCAGTTGAATAAAGAGATTAGCTGGAATGAATTATCATTGGCTCATTTTGATCCTCGTACAAAACAATGTGAACTAGAAGTTCAAAAGATAATTCATTTACAGAATTCAGCTAATCGAATGCCAGAAGCATTCACTGACCCAAAGAAAGTGACAAAGTCACATATTCCAGCTGCTAATGCTCCTATTCGAATTGATGTCCCTGTAGGACAACCGATTACAAATGAATCAAAAGCACGCCTTAAGCGTGGTAGGCCTATCGGTTCCAAAGATAAAAATCCTCGAAAAAGAAAAGAAGCTAAAATTATAGATGGCCAAGTCGAGGATAATCAAGAAAAAAGCGTAGCTCTGGATGAGCCACTTTATAAAGAGAAATTATCTCCAGAGGAGAATATTGAGGCCCCAGAAGAGATCCAGGTATCTGAAATGTATGAAAATAATGAGATCTCAATAAATTATGTCACAAATAATATCAAATGGAACCGTAATGAAGTCAACATTGATGACATTTTTGCTAATCATATGGCATATGATGTGATGAATGAAGAAGAGGATCATGAGCCAAAATCCATGAGAGAGTGCCAACAACGAAAAGATTGGCTCCTATGGAAAGATGCCATTAATGCAGAATTAAAATCATTGGCAAAACGAAAAGTATTTGGACCTATAGTCCATACACCTAAAGATGTAAAGCCAGTTGGATATAAATGGGTTTTTGTACGGAAAAGAAATGAAAAGGGTGAAATTACAAGGTATAAAGCACGCCTTGTAGCCCAAGGCTTTACACAAAGACCTGGCATAGATTTTGAAGAAACATATTCACCAGTAGTGGATGCAACTACTTTTCGTTATTTAATTAGCCTAGCAGCAAATGAAAGGCTTGATTTGCATCTAATGGATGTTGTGACTGCCTATTTATATGGTTCACTTGATAGTGATATCTATATGAAAGTTCCTGAAGGACTCAAGATGCCTGAAGCATTTAATTCAAATTCACGAGAACAATACTCGATCAAATTAAATAAGTCTCTGTATGGCTTGAAACAATCAGGGCGCATGTGGTATAATTGCCTTAAAGAATATTTGTTGAAAGAAGGGTATAAAAATGACCCGATATGCCCATGCAGTTTTATAAAAAGATCGAGAAATGAATTTGCTATAATTGTTGTTTATGTTGATGATATCAACATTATTGGAACTCCTGAAGAGATTACAAAAGCCATTCATTGTTTGAAGAAAGAATTTGAAATGAAAGATTTAGGTAGGACAAAATTTTGTCTTGGATTACAAATTGAGTACCTGAAGGACGGGATCTTTGTACATCAAGAAACTTATACAAAGAAGGTCTTGAAACGATTTTATATGGATAAGTCACATCCATTCTGTACTCCAATGGTTGTAAGATCTTTGATAAAAGAAAAAGATCCATTCCAACCCCAAGTAATTAACAAAAAAGGTGTAGAACAATTACTTGGTCCAGAAGTGCCATATCTTAATGCTATTGGGGCACTAATGTATCTTGCTAATCACACAAGACCTGATATAACATTTGCTGTTAATTTATTAGCAAGATATAGTTCTGCACCAACACAAAGGCATTGGAATGGTGTAAAACGTATTTTTCGTTACCTCAGAGGTACTATGGATATGGGGTTATATTATTCAAATGTATCTAAACATGAACTGATTGGTTATTCAGATGCTGGATTTATGTCTGATCCACATGATGGAAAATCACAAACAGGTTATGTATTTACATGTGGAGGTACAGCAATTTCATGGCGATCTATGAAACAAACTATATCAGCCACTTCATCTAATAATGCAGAAATCCTAGCAATGCATGAAACAAGTCGAGAATGTGTGTGGTTGAGGTCAGTAATTCATCATATACGAACTACTTGTCATTTATCTTCTGGTAAAATGGTTCCAACAGTTCTATATGAGGATAATACTGCATGTATTGCCCAACTTAAAGAAGGATACATCAAGGGCGATAGAACGAAGCATATTTCACCAAAATTTTTCTTTACTCGTGATCTTCAACAGAATGGTGAAATAGATATCCAGCAAATCAGTTCAAGAGAAAATTTGGCAGATTTATTTACCAAGTCACTTCCAGAAGCAATCTTTGAGAAGCTTGTCTATGGTATTGGTCTTCGAAGACTTAAAGATCTCAACTGATGTTATCAGAGGGAGTAATACTGATGTTGTCAACAGGGGGAGTTGATACACGTTGTACTCTTTTTCCCTTATCTAGGTTTTGTCCCACTGGGTTTTTCCTAGAAAGGTTTTTAATGAGGCAGCACTGGATAGTGTATCAATGAGTGATTTACTCTTTTCTTTGGCTAGGTTTTTATCCCACTGGGTTTTTCCTAGTTAAAGTTTTTAATGAGGCACATTCATAAATGGACATCCAAGGGGGAGTGTTATGAATATACTGATTATGTGGATGTCCATTGACTCCCGGTCTCCAAATATTACAAGATGACATGGGACCCACGCATAGTACCATGCATAGTAGTTTACTATTTGGTGGGACCCACACACAAAATAATACAACTCACGGGAATGCATTCCCGTGAGTGTACAGTGAGTAATTAGGGGAATATTACATCAAATGACCCAAAGTGGAAATTACACTAAAGGCCCATTTTCCTTCTATAAATAGAGGCCTTCTGTAAACATTCAAATTACACTTAAATGAGAACTTCTCTCTACTCTCTCTCTCTCTAAAATCTCTTGTTCTTGTATTTACTTTTCATCAGTTTTATATTATAAATTATTTTATAATATTTTTTATTTTTATTTTTTTTGTCTAAACTAATTAGTTTCATTAATAAATTAATATTAAACTAATATTTAATTTAATTATACGTAATATATGATATGATTAAATAATTTATTTAGTTTTCTTAATTAAAAAAAATCAAAGAGGTCTTATGATTAGAATTAGAGAGAGTAATTATTATCTCCAGTTCTAAATATAAAATATATTTTATAATTTAACTTATACTATAAACTATGTCATATATTTAAGTTGGAAGAATAATAGTCATAGAGTTTTAAGTATTGGAATTTGTATTTTTTTTTTTTTCTGTTGCTAGGGTTTGGGTGAATGAATATCTTCAAAATTTTTTTTAAAAAAAAAAATCCTAGAATTAAAATAATATTTTTCTTGTATAAGAGATTTTTGCTTTAAGGGGAATTTCGACCTGAATAATTCAGTATAACTTTTTTTGAATAATTATATGGTAATATTACCAAATTTACAAATTACAATACTATTTTTTTTTATATGACAAATTACAATACTATTGAATCACATTTGAATGTTAAAGGTTCCAATTAAAAAAAATATTTTTTTATATGATTTTTCATTTAAAAAGTTCAAATACCCAGCTGTTTTTTGTGCCAAAAAAAAAGCCCAACTGTTTTAAAGAGATTATGCCCTTCCACTCATTTTTAATATTTGAAAATGTTTTTTTAACTATACAATCAATTTAAACACACACATGTTAATATATATTTTTTTTTTATATTGAAAAGTTTTGGAGAGGTTCAACACTAGTCCCCCACCAAGGTCAGAGCATGGCCCCGAGCTCAATGAATACTTACTGGGGACTTACAAGATCGCCTACCAAAGAAGTTCTAGCAACGGCAGAGAGGATCGAACCCGCCTTAATATTATATTTGAGGCAAAGACCTTATTCAAGAGTGATGGAAGACGCCAGCCTGTTTCTGTTGTTGTTGACAATACTTAAAAGGGTTGTGGTAAGGTCATCTCCTGGTCCAAATTTGATCAAGATTATATTTTATAATTTTTTTAGTAGTTAAAAAAATGGGAGAATGATAGAAAAATAATTTTAAAATTGCAAAATTCTAAATCAAATATTTCTTCTAGAATGAGTTGTGAATTACTTATCAAATCTCGTTATTCCTTTATTAAATCTTGATCATGAATCTAATTTGAAATTTTACAATTTCAAACTTTTTTTTTTCTCTAAAAAAATCTAGTAAAGTAGGAAAATCAAAATCATATTTTTATTTGACATATTAGCATGATTTAAATTTGGATTCTTGTTTGCACCCCCACTTTTTACTGCCTAAACAATTCGTACGTGGTCCAAATTAAAAATATAATTTTCTTAATACATTTTTTTAGAAAAATGCTTGCAAAATTTGAAAATCTCAAATAAGTAATTTTGTATTAGAATGAGTTAGAAATTGTTAAAAATGTAGTAATGCTTAATCTTTAGAAGAAAGCAAAACTATTTAAGATTTTGATATTTTGAAGTTATTTTTCTCCTGTTATATGCCTACTATTTGATATAAATATATACCCTCGTGGAGGTTAAATTAAAAATATTTTTTAAAAAATTTTATAGTTAAATAAAACATCTGGGTATAATTAGAGAGGGATCGCAATATTGTGGTGGATGGCAAGAAAGCGAAGCATATTTAAAGTTGTAATAATTAAGGCTTTGAAACTTAGACCCGCCACTAAATCGGTCGGGTCACAAGATCAGTAGGTTAAATCAGAATTAACTTAAAGGTCAAACCGATGAAGTTAATTAATATAAAATTATAATTATTTTTTTTTAAAAAAAATGAACTAGGTTGATATCCAAACCGATTTACTGACTATTTCAAGGTTTTCAATCTAATTTGGTTAGTCGGTTTTAGAACAATGATGACAACTACCCCTATTTATAGTTCTTGATTATTCTTTTAAAAAGACACTTCCATTCATACCATCCAAAATTAAATAAAAACAAGTCAACCAAAATACCCAATTCATATTCGATATTTCAATTTGATTTTTATTAATTATGGACAAATTTGTGGGTGAGCAAGAAGGGGCTGTACGTTTCAGTTAGGAGGCAGTTCATAAATCCTTGTTAGAAAAACGATGGAATAATTAAATTGAAAGTGAAGAATTAATAAGGGCCCGTTTGATACATGGAAGATTTACAGAGGGAAAGGAATTTAAATGAGAGAAAGAAATGGAAGGGAAGAGAAATTAAAAAGTTGAGCTGTTTGGTAAACATGAGAAGGTAACTTAAGTTGAGGGGAAATGAATGGTTTGATATGAAGAAATGGGTGTTAGTTATGTGGGAATATGATGTGAAATACCAAAAATACCCCTAAATTAAAACAAACAAATTCACCCTATGCGTCTTGTTCGGCATCGTGACCCACTGCGTCGCCGCCACTCCCCTGTCTTGGACGCCACTCCCGCTACCGTCGACATTGAACCTGCTGTCTTGGACGCCGCCACCATCATTAGCTTTAAGTGTTGTATGTGACGCAATTTAATTTTAAAAAAAAAAATCAGACTCGAGAATTCATGGAGAATTCACAATAATTCTCCATGAATTCTCGAGAATTCAATGAGAATTCTCGAGAATTCTTTGAATTCTCAAAGAATTCTTGGCGTCGTGACCCAATGCATCGCTGCCACTCCCCTACCTTAGACGCCACTCCCGCCACCGTTGACGCTGCACTTGCCATCTTGAACGCCACCACCATCGTCAATTTCAGGTGACAGTCCTTCGTTCAGCTCCTGTTTTCGATTTTAACTTCGTCGAGCTGTAATACCCTAGATTATTATTCTTTATATTTATAATAATAATAATAATGATAATGATAATGATATAGTATTAGTTTAATTTTAGTAGTTTAAACTGATTTGATTAGTTTAGATGAATCTGATTCTATTGAGCAATTAAGAATTATATTTCCTATGATGTATACAAGGGTGCCTGGTTTAGGTTGAGCTATTCATATGTGAATATACCTTGTTTTTATTGTCTCCAATTATCCCTTCCATGTTTATGATTTATGATTCTTGATTTGATATCTATCTTTCAAAATCGTAGTCCATGTAAAATTCTAGAATAATCCCAACATTAATTCTTCAAAAATGGATTATAGATCCCAACATTAATTCTTTCAACATTATTTTTGATTTGATTGAATTTAATAATTTTGGTAATATTTTATAATTCATTAATTGACAATAGCTAAAGAGCTAAACCCTAACTTAGACTACAAGTTTAGCTTTAGCTTAGATTCCAAGTTTAGCTCTAACTTAGACTACAAGTTTAACTTTAACTATAAATATTAGCTCTAGCTGCCTAATTTTAGTCTTCGCTCATATTTTTCTTCTCCTTACTCCTTTCTCTGTAAACTCTTTAGTGTAATTTACACCTCAGGGTCATTTGGTGTAGTTTCCCCCTAAAACATAAACTGTACACTCAAAGATTTCCTTCCCGTGGATGTATGTATAATTGTGTGCGGGTCCCACCAAATAGTCAATCACTATGCATGGTACTATACGTGAGTCCTATGTCATCTTGTAGTATTTAGAGACTGGGAGTCAATAGACATCCACATAATAAGTATATTCATAACAGAAATGGCTTTGATTTGGACATTGATTGATTTTTAATGTGAGAGAGTTTTGAAGGCCCCACGATTGTGGATGTCTACATATGAAAAGTGTCGGCGGAATCAACCAGATAACAACTTGCCACGGCTTCCTCAGCCAAGTGTAGATTGCCACCACCCATACCACTGAAATTTTCATTTTTTTTCTAAATATATTATATATATAGTATATATATCCAAAATTGTCTAACTCGAAACTTGTGAAAATAATGTGAATTCATATCGTGAATTTAAATTGTAGATTTGTTAAAGTTTATTTTTATTATTAAATATGTATTAATAATGCATAGTAAATAACTAAAATATAAAAAAATAACAACAATTTGATTTAAATATATTTTAAATCTAAATAATTGAAATTAAATCCATTAACATTTAAAATTTATCATATTTAATAATTTTTTTTATAAAACTCATATATAAAGCCATTGAACATGATCAAATAAAAAAAGTTAACACAAGTTTAAGAGTGAATCAATATGATTTTATAAGCTAGAAACGTAAAAATGATAAATTTAGTATATAAACTTGTTCGTTTAACTAAGTTTACAATGATCGCGAGTTTGTCACTGACTCGACTCAATTTAGTTAGTTAGAAACGTAAAAAAAACGGTAAACTCGGAAAATCAATTCACGAGTTTGACAACAATGTATGTATTAACTTTAATGACATGGATGACATATGTCAACTTACCATATTTAGTCAACTAATAATTAAATTTAATCTAAATAACCGCGTGATGAAATTACTACGATTTGAGAACTCCCTAGTTGACATTACTCCTAAAAACCACTTTTGAGGCAACATTACATGCATGACAATTTTCAAGGTAAAATTGGACTTGGCTAGATAATATTTTTAGTTTAATTTGGTGCTTAGTCTAATCTGGAATAATCAGTTCAATTTGTTTAGGGTCAATGCCCAATTTTGAAATATATACTCGGATCAAGACAAATCTTGTTAATTTAATACTTAACAAAAGAAAAAACCAGTTTCATTGGGGGCAAATGTGAATTTGGGACACATGATTACAAAACAATCCTGGCTATTTTATAAAAGTACATCTACGAAATGAATTACTAATTTGTGATTTAAAATTTTTAATATTAGAATATAATTAAAAGTATAATTTCTTCCCTAAAAATTTATCTGTCCCTAATGAATGTTATGGATGTTCTACAATTCAATTTAAGAATAGAAAACCGGAACTAACTTTGAAAGCATCGCGCCATTTAAAAATGCATTTCAATTTTTTTTTTTTTTTACCTCATTCCTTGTCCATATTGATAGGGCAACAGCCAGAATTAACTTTTCTTCCAGATTCTTCTATTCTGATTTACATAAAAATAATATTAATTTTTTATTTAATATTACTATAATACTTGCCATCTTTTACCTTTTCAGCTACTTCTACACAGACGTTTACTGGTTAAATATAAAATTCATTAAAAAAATTAGAAGCAGATATCTTGTTCACATCAACACAGCAAAATTTAGCAAAAAATAAATAATATTATATCATCAGTAACATCCCTTGGCTTTCAACGTATAATAATGGAGTTTTTTTTTTTTTTTTTTCGGGTTTAAGACATTGTAACATTTGTAAATTGAGAGATAACGTGTTAAGACATTATAATTTGCTAATTGGTAACCCACCCTTTGGAACGTGTTAAAAATTTAAATGGGAAAATTGGTCAAAAATATTTGTTTAGAGATATTAATTGTCAAAATGACCTCTTTTCATTTATGTTTAACTGGGGCAACTTTTATTTAACTATATGTAATTTGTCTCTAACTATGTGTGAGAAGTCTTCAAAATAGAAGTCACATGCATATAACTGAAAATAGGTACTTTTAACTAATTTTTTCAATTGAAATTGAAAAAAAAAAAGTGTTCTAAAGAGAGAGTGTGTTCAACCATTTGAGTCATATTACAAAAAATTAATTTTGTGATTTTTGTACCTTAACATCTAAAAAAAGTTAAGTTTCATATGTATTTGAAGGGATAAGATATTCTTACTATTATTTTTTATTACTACTACTTTTTCACCGTTAGATCAGAATCTCATTGAATATCTAAAGTTTTCTAGTACAAAACAATCCAAAAACAAAAAAACACCGTCGAATACTTGTAAAGTTGTAACAGGATTTAGGGACAATTTTTAGTTAAATAAACAAATATTCCTCATAATAATTCATAAATGTAATAATGAAACTTGAAAGAGAAGTAAAAGAGGGACAAATTCAGTACTCCTCATAGAAGAAACCCAAAATTAAAAGATAACTGTTTCAATGAGTGTGATTAGGTGACGCCTGTGGTTTACCTGTAATTCTTGTTTTTTTTGGGGACAACCTGTAATTCATGTTTATATAAAAATATTTTCATTTTGAGGCCCAATTGATGGTAGGTCAAATTACAAGCCCATTAAATCATGGGCCTGCTGAGGAGTTTATACTTTTTATTACCAAAAAAAAAAATTTGAGCCTTCAAACTGGATTTTGTAAGAGAATCATGACACTTACATCAATTGAATAAGAAGAAGTTTATAAGATCCACCAAACTGAACACACTTATTACATATAGATCCCACATGTGGTCAGACATATTAAACATGATACAGTATTCTAAAAAGAAATTCATATCTAAATTATATATGAATACTTCAAAACTTTTGTTTTGTCATTGTGTTATGGTCTATACCAGTTAAACCATTTCTCATCTTGACTCAAGAATCCATTGTCTCTTGTAGTGTTCAAAGAGCTCTGAGGCTATGCCTGCCTTGGTAGGGGACTGGTGTCAAACTCATCTAAACTTTTTTTTAACAAAAAAAAAAACAAGAATCCATGGTCTGGATTGCAGAATAAGTTCTTTGTCGGAACATCCGCTTACTCATTAATATAGGAGTTTTGTTGTCTAATTGTCACACAGACACTCCAACCACATAATAAACAGATAATTTAAAAAGAAAAAAGAAGAAAGAAAAAGATGCATTAAAATGTCATTCATCATCGTTATTCGTCAACAGACCTTGTATTTTAACACACACTACCTTATTTCATTTGGGCATACCAAGAATTAGGACTTGTTATAAAAGTCAGCAACATGGCTAATAATTGTGTATTACGTACGTTGGTGTTCAATATTCAATATATGATGAAGTTTCCTATTCCCAAGTTTACAATACTTGGGGAAAAAATAGGATTTCTAGATTAAAAAATTGCAGAAAAAGTTACAGTTGATATATCAACATAATCATGGATGTGTGTGTGTAGAATACATGTTGGATGGATACATCCTTTGATGAGATCTATTAATGATACATTTACTGGTTTAATCTCTGTTGATAATTAGCTTAATCTATAATTTTAATACACCGACCCTGAATGAATGTTAAGGCAAAAAAATTCAAGTACACATGTTGCTGAAACAACTGCAGAATTTCACTGATAGCTGCAATAACTTGGAAGTTTTACCGATTCATTACCATAATTTCCAACTGATCAACATAAATTTCCATTCCATGTTTATTTGAACAATCAAGAAAAATTGTAACAAAATTGGTGATTGCATACCCAACTGGAGAGGGCAAAAAGAAAAGAAAGGAAAGAAAGGAAATATGTATATATGGAAATAATATTAAACACTATACACCTAACCCAGATTTGACATCTTGTAATTAATTCCAGAGATTGTAGCAGAAGACAGGAAGAAGAAACTACTTACATCAAAATCTTCCCCTCATGGTTGTTCTTATTGACGAGAGAACTCCAAATGCAATCAACATCCTCTGCTTTAATCTCCAATCCATTATCACTCTCAGATGGCTGCCACACAGTCTCCATCACCATCTTTGATGACTCTGGAGTTTCACAGTAACAGTAAGCTTCTGAGAAATGAATACCATCTTGATTTTCTAGCGATGATGAGAATTTGTCCTCAAAATCCAAGAAATAATGGTCATCTGTGTTGGATATGACACCATCTTTAAGCCATGGGAAATCAAATACTCCTAATGCTAAGTGGGAATCCCAAGGTGGTTGTTCTGGTGTCTTTGAAGAAGAAGCCTTTTCTGTTGATTCTACTTCTTTCTGTTGATTCTCCTTCGCCAGGCTTATGCCATACAGATCTCTCTTCTTTGCATTATCAAGAGATCGAGGCTCGGTTTCATCATCTCTTTCTCTTGCTCTCTTCATCTTCCCCTTCTCCATTTATGAATGCCCAGATAGCCTTTTTCTGTATTGTATGTCTGTAAATTACAAGGATTGTTCTTTTATACAATTATGCACTTCCACAATAATCAAAGGCAAAAGCCATACAAAAAATATTTTTTTTCAAAAAAAAATCATCAAAGTTATAGTATTGCCAAGCATCACCTGTATTTTTTAGTTAAAGATATAAGTGGAATTGAACTTGTGACCTTTCACTTGTGGGGAAACTTACATACACTATAAGAACATTTATCATTGACTCAGTTGGTATCATCTTTAAAAGACTTTCTAGCTTTTTTTTAAGACTTTGTAAGTTGCTTGACACTCATCTACGTTTCTGAATTCTTACTTCCTTACAATCCAAATCTTTCATTTGATTTTAAATTTTATACAAACTTTTCCTAAATCAAAGACTGAATTTCATAATCTTTTATTTGTTTTAAAATTTCATCATAAAGAAAAGAAAACGCAAGACAATTTTAGTAAAACTCACAGAATATATAATTTACTCTATATTTTCAAGAGAAACATGTGTATACTTTTTTTTTTTTTTAAAAAAAGATAATTCGTAATTAACATCATATAAAGAGGATATTTGTGTAACTTTCCTATAATTCAATAGATAATTAATCAAAGTAGTTGCACAGGTGAAAAGAAAGCATATTTCGTCAATCTCGGGATATTGAATTGAATCAAACTAGTAGGCCCAGGAAAAAAAAAGATAATTGAATCAAACTACATCTGAGAAAGAAATTAAAAGAAGAGATTTCATGCACTCCAAGACACGTTACGCAGTCGCAGATGCAAATACCAAAGCAAAAGCTAAAAGGAAGGCATCAAAATTTGCATCACGAATACAACATTTTATTCCAGATTCTTCCTCCCAGATAGAATCAAACCGCCATGTCCACCAAAAAATCCCGAAAGAAACGCAGACAACACACATAACGATCGGTTTCAAAACTTGTTCATATCAGAATCATTATGATCGGAAAAGCAATTAATGAACAGAGATCGGTAGTTACCTGAGAAGAAGAATTGGTTGAGCGAAGGGATTGAGTCACTTACTGTTCGTATAAGAATAAGAAGAAGAAGAAGAAGAGAGGTTTTGGAGAGAAGAATAATTAGGAATAGTGAGCTTTGAACACACGCTACGCAATTTTTAAGCTTAATATGGTAATGGAAATCGGATATATATCATTCAAATCACGCAGATCACACACACACAAAGCACATACAGATCTCTCTCTCTCTCTCTCTGATCTCACATCGCACGCCTTCCATCTTTTTCGCGTAGGCCCCTATAATGAAAACCAACCAGCAATCCAATCTGGGAGAGGCGTTTGGTTCCTTCTTTTACGTTCCTAATTTGGGTTAATCATAGACCGCTTATTCATGGCGCGCTTTTCGTTTTTAAGCTTTCCCCTCATATTTATCTACTGAATATACTTTTTAGAAACTACTATTAAATTACCCAACATTTGCATTTTTTTGTACACAAAGGTGAAAATAGGGTAAGCCTCCTATCAAGCGTGTTACAACCTACTTTGTTTAGAGTCTCATCTGACATGACCTATTTACACATTAAATAAATATGAAAGGGTTAAAGTGTAAAAATACACATAAGATTTTTTCTCAGGAGCAAAAATACACATGTGGTTACTATTTTGGTGCAAAAGTCGCATCTTACCATTAAGTCATTGTTCACCGCCATTGAGTTACTGTTCAACTCATCTCTTTTTCTCTCATCACGGTGAATTGTAACTTAAAAGTGAGATGTGACTTTTGCACAAAAATAGTAACTACATGTGTATTTTTGCTCCTGGGAAAAAGGCTTATATGTATTTTTGCGCCTTAACCCAAATATAAATGATATAATTTGTAAATATTATGTTTTGAAGCCTACTAAAAACCTATATTTATATAGGTTTTGATAGAGTCAAAGTGCATAAAGTTTACAATATGAGGTCTTTTTAAATATTGACATTGTAAGTAGTTCTTTAAAAAAGTTGTAGGTTTGAACATGCATTATGAAAGCTCAGGCTTGAGCCTTAAAAAAAGCCTATATTTAGGCTCAAGCCTAGTCTGAAACCTTTTGCTCTCATTATAGGCCAAGCCTATTAAACTAAAACATGGCCTGACTTATTTTTATCCCCAACAAGAATTACAATGAAGTTCTAAGAAAAAGATTTAATTATCAAGAAGTCTGAACAACAAATGAAGAGTATAAACTTAATGTCATTTCTTTTACTAACACTTGTTATTGTACGTTCTTTTGTTGTTATTGGGTTTGTTTGGAGTGCAGCTTTTTGAGCTTTTTCTACAATAACTTTGAAAAAAAGTTAGTTAACGTTACCAGCTGATTTTGAGTCCGTTTTGGTTGAGCTTAAATTCATTTAACTTAAAATTCAAAAAACTTAAAAAACCCGTCAAAGAAAAAACTCCACTTTTGAGTTGTTTCTAAAAAACTTTCAGCTTTTTAACATTGGGCCCGTCATTTCTACCACTATTAATTCAAATACAAATAATTATCTATAACCTGACTTTTTTCCTATTGAGCATTTTTTAAAGTCATATAACTTTTAAATCACCGTTCCTAACTGTCAACCCAAACACGGATTTTTGCTTCATTAAATATCTATCTTAGAACTTTATTGTAATTCCTTTGTTATTTAATAATTGCTGAAAATCTCGTTATTGCAAATTTTATTTCCGAATATAGTCATCTCCCGTGAATACACATATTTTCAGCTATGTGTAACGTGTCTCGTATCGTATATGGTTAATGAATAATTGTCAATATAAGTTGCATCTAAGCTTTTAAATAAATTTCAAGTATCTTTGAATCATAAATTTTGCAATTGGGGTTTTTTTAAAAAACAAATTGTCTTGTTTTCAACCGAACATTTGCCTCAAGTTTTTACTACCTTATCCTCCTGTTTTAAATACAAGTTTCTATTAACTAATTCATAAAATATTAAAATAAAAAAGAAAAAGTAGGTAAATTTTGATATGTAGAGACACTCTTCCAAAAATATCCCTATCATTTAACTATTAAAATTTAATAGGCAGAGATAGAAATTCTCCAATAAATAGAGGTTTCGTGAGAGAGGAAAAAAAAAAGTTTAATGGGAGACAAAAAAGAATGAAACCTTTTATTTAATATTAAATCAAAACTCTCAAAGTTTATGTTTAGAACAAAGGAAAATATTGTGTTGATATCTAAATAGGCTAGTGTGAATAATAAGTGATTTTTTTTTTCAATGGTTGGATTTGATGGCAAAAAAAAAGGTTGAATTTGATTCCTCGCCTTTTCTATTTAACATAATTGATATGAGTTTATTTTTTACCCCTAAAAAAACAGGAGAAGAGTGTACTTTTTACCCTCATATCATAGACTATGAATATATGAATTTTAAAAATCACAAAACTATTTCATTGTCAATAATTAATATATTAGTTTACTAATTAAATATAACACACACTACCCTGCCCCTTTTTTTTAACAAATGACCTTTCAAACTTTGATAAGTGTGTGTCCTTCTTACACTTCAAGTTAAGACATGTTAGTTTAAGAATATCAAATTGGTTTATTATTTAATATAAAAATTTCCCAATAATTATTATATGAGTTTAATGTTTACGTCTTTTCTGAAGAAACATTTTTTCTGTCTCATTCATATAAAAGTGAGTGGATCTCATTTATAATAGGATCCACTCACTTTTATGTGAGTGGGGCAGAAAAAACATTTCTGTAGTAAAAGCGGAAACATAAATCCTTACACATACACACGATACAAAGCATTAGCTACTCCTATTAAATATTTATCCTTTTGATTTACTATTAATCAATATTTTATTTAAAAGATCAGAACTATTTTCTATTGACAACTGAGTCTAATTTCTTTTCAAAAGATAATGGGCAAGGGATAAAACTCTCTTGTCATGTAGGTTTGCTCATGCACAAGAGTTAAGAATTTTTTAATAATTTCATGTCATATCAACCAGAATATTTAGAGAATTTCAACCACATGGCAAAAGAAGATTATGCAGAACATCAATATGGTAGGAGGATAGCGCAAAATATCGGTACCCTAAAATAGGGAAAATTACACTTAGGTCTAAAGTAAGGAAAAAACAATATAAAATGGTCCATTGAAATATTAAAAGTACGGTGAAGTCCTATGAGACTTTTTTGTAATATTTTCAATATGTGAAAAGACACAAATGTCTCCGTGGAGACTCATGGACTTGTCAACATAGGCATGTGAATTTATCAAAGTATGTTCATTTGTCAACACATGTACATGGGTTTATTAATATAGGCATATGAACTTATTAAAATATAAACATAGAGTTATTAAAACAGACTAATAGACTTATCAACACAGGCACATAAGGGTATTTGTGTCTTTTCACATATGAAAAATATTATAAAAAAGTCCCATTGCAATTTTAAAATTTGAAGAGACAATTTTATCATAAATTCTCTTGCCTTGATCTAGGCGCAATTTTCTCCTAAAAAAAAAGCACCATGTCCGGTCAGCAGAGAAGTGCACAATCCTCTTACCAAAATATTTATCCTAAAAGCACCATATGGCAACAGATTTGCAGAACATGGTAGGAGGAAAGTGCAAAATATTGGTATCCTAAAGATAGGGAAAATTGCACCTAAATTCTAACAAGAAAAAATACGACAAAATGATTTATTGAAATATTAAAATTACGGTGAAGTCCCATGAGACTTTTTTACAATATTTTTAATATGTGAAAAGGCACAAATGTCTTCATAGAAGTTCATAGACTTATTAACATAGGCACACGAACTTATCAAAACATGCTCATTAACTTATCAAAATAGGCTCATAGACTTGTCAAAACATGCTCATTTGTCAATATATGCACATTAACTTATCAAAACAAGCTAATAGACTTGTCAACATAGGCACATAGGGTATATGTGTCTTTTTAAATATGGAAAATATTGTAAAAAAGACTCATAAGACTTCACCTCAATTTTGAGATTTTAAGGGACATGTTGTAGTAAATTCCTTTATTCGGAACCTAGGTGCAATTTCCGGGGAAAACAAAAGCACCATATCCAGTCAGCAGAGAAGTGCGTAATCCTCTAACCAAGATTTCACTTTAAGACCAAACTTTTTAGTGCTCACAAAGATCACCATCATAGAACCAACCATCAGCTCCACATTCAGTATTTTATGCAAAACTCGGTTGGATACTTGTGATAATGACAACTATTACTTGCAGGAATAAGATTCTGTGTGTATTTTTAAAATGCATATAGATGAAGATAAGAATGGCCATTTCTGAAATTATTTATTGTACACTACCAAGAAGCTAACAAAATTGATTTGATGATTTAATATTGATGACAACTTATAAAAATACTTCTAAGAATTATCATGTTCCTCACTCAAAGGCTACGCACACGAACAAGGGAAGTGATTGAAAAATAAAGACTTCCTTTTTTATTATGATCCAACGAGCCCTATCCAAATCCTATTTTTAGGAACTGGACTAATTCAGCTCAACCCGACTAAAGTCCCTTAAAGGGGGTGGGAGTCTCCTAGCAAGGTCCCCTTTTTTTTTTTTCAATATCCACACCTCAACAAACCCGCTTTGGTTGAAAAAAAAAACTTAATTGGAGCAAGAATAATACTCAATATTTGAATTCAATTTAGTTCACATTTTATCTCTTAATTATTTTGTGAACGCATTTCAAAAGTACTTATTCATACATATCAAGATAACTCTCACATTATCACATACTTACTTCATACACAATAAATCAAGATTAAAAAATTACTTTTGAAAGCTCCAATTGTCATTCCAAACAAACAA
Source organism: Acacia confusa (assembly GCA_037074495.1). NCBI lineage: Eukaryota > Viridiplantae > Streptophyta > Magnoliopsida > Fabales > Fabaceae > Acacia > Acacia confusa. The sequence goes on along the minus strand of CM073504.1, from coordinate 2,922,904 downwards.
AATGAAGATCCTCTCAATTACATCACTATAACTAGGGAATCAAGATTCTAACTAATGTGATAATTTATCAGATTGGATTTCTCTCATTTTCTTCTCATAATCTCATAACCATCATTAAATTAAAACAATATATGATTTAGATTTATTCTTTTATAAAATTATTTCTACACACATAAACAAGTAAATTTAAACTTTTAAAATTTGATATATATCATTCATATCTTCCCTCCATAAAAAATAAATAAATTTTTATTTATAAAACATTATAACAATAATTTTATAAAATATTAAATTTAAACCATTCATTTCATGATTTAAGGGTGAAAATGAGATTATGAGAAGATAACGAGAAAGAGGACAGTAAAAGTACCCTCTTCCTAATTTGTGACCTTGGACGAAGGATCGCACTGTTCTATTCAAGTGAGCCTTTTGGTAACAAAAATGTAAGAGAGATTCAATTTGAGGAGGACTATATCTCACATGTAAAGTACAACAGACAGAAATGAGGCTATTTCACACAAATAATCAATTGTACAAGACAACCAGCTACATAAATAGTTCATCTCATCAACTGAACTATCTGGATTTATGTACAAACCAAAGTTGAGGCTTCCATTTTCTGCACACATGATAAAATACAAGGTGAAGTTCATTTACAGCTCAATAACACAGAGTTGATGACATGCATAAGCAGGCGAATTGTGCTTGCTTCTGATGAAGAAGTAGTTGGTAAGGTCCGATGATGGCCCAGCGTCCTGTACACTTGCTCCAAAATTGGCCTCACGTGCACTGCGATTGAAGGATCTGCCGGGTTTATGGCGGCAGCCACATCGGTCATCCATAACAATTTTCTGGGTGACTCTGAATTGAGGTCACATGATAGTTGCTGAAGAAGAGACAGAAGAACTCCTTGGCTTAATGGCAGTGGCACCATCGACAATATACCAGCCAAATCAACCTGGTTAAGGAGGTATGAAAGTACAAGTTAACGGAAGTCCTAAATATAAGGAGCTGATTTTTCTTTTTTAAAATTTAATCCTAGAGCATATGATAACAAACATCTATAAATGTCATTCAGTAAACTAAAGAAAACACAAACAACCTCCTCTTTCTCCATTGTTATGCTTTTGATAGATTCTGATTTATTTATGTGTGAATTCTGGAAATAAAAAGAAAAGTCAATTTTTAAAGAGAAGCAAGGATCTCACTAACTTTTTAAGAACAGCCTCTCTGAGATAGAGAGTAGGCAAGAATCTCACCTCTTCTCTTAAATCAGCCCACATCCTTAATAGTAGATGAGCCAGAATCTGGAACTCATCGAACTATTAAAGTCCAAGGAGAATCTCGTGTACTGATTTACTCTCTTTATATTCGACACTTTATTGATGAGGCACTAGGCCTATTTATAATGATTTACAGAGGGTACACTCTATTCAAAATATAAATATGAAATATATCTAAATTTAAGATTTAGATAACTAACAATCATAAATCCTAACAACTAAATCTTAACTAATAAGATATTCATCTTATTTTCTAATTCCTAAAGATAATAATAAAAGATAATATCTAATAAGATATTTCTCTTATTTCCTAATTCCTAAAGATAATAATAAAATAATAATAAAAACAGACTCAATTTATTACATATTAATTCCTAAAATCTCTAAACTTTCTGCAACTTCCGTTATCTCCTGCTAATCCGATACTCTATCAGCTTTATTCAATTTTATTATTTTTTCAGAATAATTATTCACACCAATTGCAGCCATACCTGAGAGCACAACCAAGAAACTATTGAAACATCACTTCTATGAAGGGCGCTGGTGAATGCTTCCTCAAATTTTCTTTCACTTATCAACCTTGAGAGTTCTTTGGTTGGATCCTCAGTCTGTCATATAAAAGTGGTTTTGCAGTGAAAAACATCAAGAACACTAATTGTTAAAAATAAGAGTAAAAGGGGATCAAAAACACAAACGTACAATCTCAAGCAAACCATTGCTGATTTTTGTTACTGAGGTATCTGCCACTTTGGAGGTAGCCGCAATTTCTGATAGTTTATGTAGGCCATCAGCCAATTGTCCACTCATGGTTTTAGTAATTGAAGATGCCGAATTGATTGTATCCTGTGAAAGAGTGAAATTACAAATTGAGTATTCAAGCATGAGGAATCAGACGTGTGATACTTCAAACACCAGCCAAGGAGTTCTTCTGTCTCTTATCTAAGAGCTACACTTATGTTTGTTCTCCAAAATAGGCTCACTGCACATACCCTTAAAGTCATGACTAGAGGAGAATGAGTAGAATCATACTGCTGTTGAATAGCAGTATTGTACTTCACAAGTCCATTCTGAAATGCCACATCAATTTGCTCAAACATAGCTTTGCATGACATCTCAAATGCAGGAATTATTGAAGCTTCCAGACTAGATTTGAGTGCTTCCTACAAATTGAAACGCAAAAATTAATTAACCACAGCTACACAAACAGGTAACTAGTTCCAGACCATTCATGCCTGCAAAACTAGAGCAAACAAATGGTCCAGAATGAGACCAAATTCTAAGCTATTGTTGCATACAAACACAGCTTGTAATAATATATCTTGATAATTAGAGGAGGATAGAAAATTAACAAATTGAAGAACCCAAAATGATACAGCTTTTGGATATTGAAAGAAAGCTGCAAGTTCCCTGGCCTTTGGTACAGGCAAAGTTCAGAATTCAAACAGGCCTTATTTTCAAATGTTGTCTTGACAAGGCAATAGACCAAGTCATGTGAAGTTGCAATGGTCCAAATACTAAGCATGAACAAACTAAGAAAATTGCAAAACTTAAGGCTCTAGAGGAGTTTCTAAAGCAAGCTGTATTGAATTACGTTGGATATCAGACACTATAAGATTATAAATGTTAAGGAATACAGGCTGACATTAGTAATTTGTGATCCTTATTTTATAGTTCATCATCATGTAGCATGCTTCATGCACAACAGTACTATCGGGCCTTACTTGACGTTTGTTGCCAACACTTCAACCTCATAGGACCTACAATCAATTTCTCTCCAGACCTGATTTGGCTAGATTTTCATTCTATATTCTAATTTGAAGTTTGAGGGTGCACCAGCACCAGTTTTGGATGGAGTTTGGATTTCTAGCTGAATCTAATCCAAGGACCTCTCTATAAACTGCACCTACAGTTATAAATAGGTTTGTGCTATTTTTCTCTAGTTTCACTTTGGTCAGAATTGCTGGTCAGGTGATGGGATTTTAGATTTGGATTTTTACTTTTGATAAGTCATGTTTTTCATGAAGTTGGGATGTTCAGTCAACAGTGCCGCTGGCAGGAAAACCAAGCAAAATAATGTGAACTCACAATCTACTATGGCTCCTTGAGAGGGAGATTTTCTTTACTTTGTATAAACCTCGAGGAATTGAAGATCCAAAATCAACAACCCAAAAATATTAAAATGTTCTGACACATTGTATGAATTTTAGAAAGGAGCAAAGAAATGAAGAATATAAACCCACTATAGGCATGTCAATGGGAGATATTGGAAAAGAAAGGAGAGGTTGAAAATAGTGTCAATAAAGTCAGGTATTGCTAGGGTTTCAATTGAGAAAGAAGAAAATCTCGTCTAAGTTATTAGTTTACACTCAGTTACCTTGCGCAGTCAGTTGCATAATAAGAGAGGAGAAAGCATAAACACAGAACAGCTTGGCTACTATCATGTATACTATTATCCCTTCACCTTATACTATCCTATTCTAATCTATATGGTAAATGTGTCAAACAACATGACGTCAATTGAGTTTTAATATGAATATCATTTGTTTTATAAAGAACATGCGTATGACAAGTTGTCCAAATTACAGAAATATCCTCAGAAAATTGATAACTTTGTAGGTTATCAATCACTTAAACAGTTCCGTACAAAGCGACTAGTAAAGGACTGGCATGGGTCATGCAATGCTATTATCCTCTATCAACAAAAGGTTATAGATAACAAGAATTTTTTTTTTTGTTTTTTTTAAAGAGATCTTTTGAAAATATTGACCAATATTGATTATAGGCCAAGAAGTCTTTTCAAAATATTGTTGACTATGTGTTTGAGTCGTTGTTAAAATAGCGTTCAATGTTGATTATGTGCTTACCTGAAAAGCTTGCTTGCCAGAAGTTTGGAACTGTGCTTGTATCTGCTTAGTCACTGTAGCCTCAAGTTTTGAATTTACTGACTTGTCCAATTGGTTTAATGCCTTGTCTCCCACTCCCTTCTGCAGTATTTATAGAAGAATGTCACTCTTACAAACCAAAATTACCAACATTTAAGTAGCTAGGTAGATGTGATCCTACATTATTTTTTATCAAAAACCTAAAGTGGAAATATACCACATCGGACTGAATTATATTTCATTAAATTGAATATTCAATTCTAATATGAAGCTTTGCCTTGACATGACAATTAACTATTTTCTATACTTGCCTTTGAAGAGAATAAATTGTCAAGGGATAACTAGGAGCATTCACAATGAGCGATTCTCTCCCATAAAAATTCCAAGCTTACCACAAGAACACTCTAGTTTAATGCCATCACATTCAAACAAAAAATATTTATCTTAACCTGAAATGAGTCAATGACAGTTGATGATATTGTTTTCTCGATGATTTGACTGATTGAACGAGCAACAGTTGTTCCAATTGAAGATATTTCCTTCTTGATAATTTTCTCCAATTGAGTGGATAAATCCTTGTTTAAATAATTGGAGATCAAATTCGTTATTTGCTGAGAACGATCCTGCTCTAACTTCTCTTGCTTTGTATTTTCTTCTAGCAATCGAGCCCATAAGGCATCAGAGTTAGACTTGACAACTTTCTCCATGTTCTTACCCAAGGATCCTTCTAACCTTTTGCCTTCCTTGGTAATTGGAACAGAAACCATCACATTCATCTGTTTTTGCATTTCTTTTTGCATGCTTATTAACTGCAAAACAAGAAAAGGTTATTAAAAAAACAGACAATCAGGCCATGCTTTGATATATCTAGATAAGAGTGACAAAACCGGATATCTTAATTCTTAAAGACTATTATAAAAAATTCAAGGAAAGACTAGAGACATTTTTCAAGGATTGCAAGGGCAAGTGACATAATGATAGAACCTAACGGTTTAAAAACAACATCAACTACAGGATGCTACAAAATCACACAATCAAAAAATACAGCATGCTAGTATAGATGTTACAGATAATGTGCACTTTGTCGATGTTCCAGACTAATTGAAATGGAATAAAGGCATGAATGATGCATAACCAGGACATCAAAGTAAAGGATCAGATTTCATCAAATACAGGTCTATCAATTTTAAGGTTGCAAAATGTGGTGCATTCTGTCTTCACTAAATGCTAAAATTTGACAACCCAAAGAAAAAAAGAAAAATTCAAATTTTATCATCAAGGAAATGTTTTATAAAATTAAATTGGTTTGATCGAGAGGAAATAAGAGCAGTACATATTAATACTGGAAACAATTAACGTAGGCTATACAAGAAGCATGCATGTAATCTATATTACACTCCAAAAATGGTTCAACAACAGGCTGAAAGAAGCAAAGACAATTTTAAAGAGAAAAGAAAAGAAAAGAAAAAATTGTGAATTGACACCTGGCCTAGCATCTCCTGCATAGTTGATAACTGGGGCACAACATCTTCCATGGTAGAGAGTTCTGAATTGCCACCTTGATAGTTTGACGAGGCCATTGAGTTAAAAGGACTATGAGATGGGGAAGACGAGCCAGATGCTTGAGAATTTTTCCCTTTTTGTTTTTTACCTTTCACAGATGGTGCTGGAGATTGTGAAGCAGCAACAGTGGTTTCCGATTCACTGAGGCTGGCAGTTACAACCTTACTAGTATCTTGACTTTCTTGCTTAGCAGGGTTACAAGTTTGATCAGGTGAATCAATATTGTTCGTGTCATCAGCCAGGCAAACACCCTCAATGCTACAAGTTTCTCTGGCCATTTGAATGCCCAGGTCAGAAGCCTGTGAATAGAACAACTTCTCTCTTTTCTCAGCGACAGTAGTGTGAGTATCTCTCTCTCTATCAGACTCAGTTTTTTCTTGATTAGAACTTGTCTCACCTGCAACCTTGACCTCTAGTTCAGCATTTACCACATCACTATGGGCAGCTACATCTTGAATCTTTGCTTCAGCTACATTAATACCTTGAGAAGTGAGATTCTCTGAAGATAAAGCAGATGTAGAGAATATCTCAGAGGGGGTTACCAAATGGGTTGGGTGTTTGAACATTGAAGAGGTATTGGAAGCCACAGAAGCTTCATTTTGTTTATCCTTCTTCCTTAAACTGTCAACTGATGCAGGCACATTGCGTGTACCATCTTTTTCAGACTCCATTCTCTGTTCAGCTGAACAATCAAAGTATGTCTGCTCACTGCTGTGATCAGCACTTGATGAAGTAATCTCTATATTATTTGTTGGACTTTTTAAATCAGATAACTTCCCTGACAATCTTGGACTCAAAGGAAGAGGAGGTGAATTACTACGGATATGTTCAACACCATTATTTGAAGGAACATCATGTGGCTTTGTTTCTGAGCCTGAAGCAGAACCTTCTGGTAAACCAGAAATATCAGAAGAAGACAAACTGACAGGAAGACTGGGAATGGGACCAGCTTCAGAGTTGCTTGACTGAACTTGAGGCATATTTACAGCTTCCATATTAGTAGATCCATCAAAGGCACGAGATCTATTGGGTGCTGTTTTCTCGAGTTCAATGTTGTCCATGGGTGGAGGTAAACATTGAGATAAATTAAGCGCATACTGTTGAATAGCTTGTGTCTGGACGCAATAAATCTGTACAATATGTTCTCCATCTGGTAAACAATCACTAGTTCCAGTAAGACTTAATATAGGCATTGTGACCGTGAACTCAGCAATGTAATCCATGCGAGTAGCTGTTGGATTTGGTCCATATTCTATGTGTACAGCATATATTGTATTTTTTTTGGAATTAGCAAGCAGAAATAGACCAGCACGGTTCAATGCTACAACTTGATTAAAGAAAGCATCCTCAGGATTGGCTACAGAAGAACTTTTTATTTCGAAAGTCTGGATACAGTTCCATGACTCAGAGTCACTAGGCAATAACCAGCCCTCCTCATTGTCAGAGACCCATATCTTCACTTCCTGATTTAGTGGCCCCTGCAGCAAAGGAATATATAAAAATAAATCATTTTATATAAATGCTTGGACACTGGATGGCATCTTCAGCAGAAGGAACAAATGGTCAACCGGCATTTTAAAAATCCAGAAGCACCCACAGATGAAGCATATAATCATATATCATATTTCCAATTATGAGAGAAAATAGGAGCAAATACCGCTGTTATAAGGACAATGTGGTCAGGGCGGTGAGGAGCAGTCAAGAATGTCACAGAATTAACAGGATTGCCATCATGGGGCCTTAAAACAGCAAGTGGAGATGCCTTGCGTTCTTCCCATATCTTTACCTGTGAGCACAAATGAGTAATTGATAAGCAAAGGACAGAGCGAAACTGAACATGATTCTTCATACTGACAATTCAACTACAGGTTTATGCCATGAACTAATTAGTTGGACTTAAAATACTTTACTTATCCCATCCATTGACAGAAAATAAGTTCAAAAAGAAATAAAAAATAATTTATTTCACACACACTTCTGTATTCATAGGTTTAAATTATTATATCTGATGGAACAATTGACCTTATCAAAAGTAAAATCCAATTGATAATATCATGAGTTCATGACATGAACACTTCCTCCCCTAGAGGAGGAAAGCTGTGATGCTGAAGAGGGGATCACACATGTTTATCCTTTCAGGGCCCACACACTATAAAATTGGAAAGACAGATACCAAAAGCAAAAGAACAAGGCAAGGAGGGGTAATGCAAACCGTGCCATCAGTTGATGCTGAAGCTAATCGACTTTTCATCCATTGGCACATTGACAACTCAGTGACATCACCATCATGTTTACCAACAAGTTGCACCCCATCAATCAACTTATCAATGGAACATTTAAGAGGCTCGTCTGCTGAAAAAGCTTCACCTTTTCCAGCTTTCATGGCATCAATTTTGAGGATGCGATTTCCAATAGCAACCATTAGAATCTCCTATTGATCAATTCCAAGAAATGGACAGCAAAGAAATTAAAACTTAGATCAATTAATGTAGGCAGGACGATTTAAGCTAAATGATCACAACTACAAACTTGCCATTACTTGTTTGTGGGGATGCCAGCACACTCGAGGATGAACTGATTCACCAGCTCCTAATATTTGAAGGGCTATGATGACTTTTCCAGTAATTTGAGGTTTGTCTTCTTCATCAGGACCCTCATTGATCTTCCATATGAAAATTCTCCCGTCAGTGCTAGCACTGTGAGTTAGATAGCATATTCAAATGGGGTAAACAATTACATTAGTGCAATGCAATTTTAATGACAAACAAGAAGCATAGAAGTAAATTTACCTTGCCAGCAGGTGGAGGTCCTCAGCAAAGAAAGCCATGTCTGTTACTCTCTACATATATGAATGGTGATGTATAAAAATATAAAATTATCACATATCAATCGAGTGTAGCAGCAGTGAATTTCTTATACAAAACAAGGAGAGCTTAACATATTCAAAGGATAATGAATTTAGAAGGAAAACATCCAACATGATGAAAAAGCTACCTAGGCTAGGCATATGAGGGATAACACAAAAGAAGTCCACAGGTACACAATTAAGTAATATAGGGGAGCTGGAGATCAATAGCTCCATGAACTGAACCAATTAAATGAAGATAACGCCAAAAGTAAAAGAAAGGATGACAGAAACAACTTAAATTTATTTACTTCCATAAAAAGGCTTATTTGCAGTTGTTTCCTACCTTAGTCACAAGCAATGGGAAAAACTCACATTAAAATTAAAAGCAACTTTAAACCAATATTCACTTGTAGATTTAATAAGTGCAAGTTCTTCATGAATCTAAAAAGAAAAGACAAAATCTTGTTCTTTTTAATGTCACACCAAGAGGAAATTAATGCAGCAAGTACGATGGAAAAAAGGCTGTTAGAGTGAAAATAATACACTTCTCAGAACAGGAATTGGAAAGTTCACAGTCATCAGGACCCATAAAGCACTTGCTATGAGCAAACTGAATTTCGTATTAATCCAGGCTTACTTTAAAACATATTATTACAGCATTGGTATGTTTGAAAAGGGAAATGGGTGTACCGCCCTGAGTTACTGAACCGATGCAACAATTTTTCTATCTAGAAGAAGCTAGATTTGGCTCAACGAAAAATTCAAGGAAATAACAAACAAACAAAGGTTTTTGTTCAAGAGACCAACCTGGGTGTGACCCCGGAGCAAGTATCTTAATGCAGTATTAATATTAAGGACCCGGATTGCACCGAGTTTCAGTCCATAGCATATATAAGATCTATTCACTGCAATTTGACGGCCAAGCACAAGCCCAGGATCAGAACCATACTTAGTAATAGGAGTAACCTCAAGCTGGGGCTGAACCTCCCCTGGTAATCGAGCATCAATGTCGTAGACAACATTGTCTGCTATCAAATGACGTCCTTTAGGAAGCTTGCTACTGAGCATCCTCGTCGGAGCCGAAGGGCTAGAAGGCAAAAGTGTCGGATTTGGGGACATTGCAAATTCAGAAACTGTAGGAACAGAGGAGGATTGCGTGGGTTCAGGATTAGGAGAAGGGTTTTGTTGTGTGCCCAAGAGAGCCATCAATCGGGCCCCACTGGGGTTATTACTAGGATTCGGAGATGAAGGAATTAGTGGGGACGATGAAGGAGAAGGCGATTGAAACATAGCTCTTGGGGGTACATGCATTTGGGGAAGATGAGGAAGAATACGAGGTTGTTCTTGCTTCTGCTGCTGCTGGAGATTCGTCTGGTAAGGAAGATAGTGAGGATAATAGGGGTATATACCAGTGGGTGGAGGATAAGAAGATGAAGAAGGCGTAGGATAAGAAGAAGACGACGACGACGGTGCAGGGAAAGAAGGGGAAGAGCTTAAGATTTGGGGATTTAAAGGATTGGGCGAAGGCTTGAAAAGATTTTGCAAATCAAATTGACCTGTTTGTTGCTGCTGCTGCTGATGATGTTGCTGTGGCTGTTGATTTGGATTCCCAGGAGATGCCATAAAACGTTCAAGCAAGGGCGAAAAAAAAAAAGATAATAATAATAATAATAACTGCTTCTTCAAACCCAGAACCCAAATTTTTTTTCCAAAATTAGGATCTCACAGATGAAGATTTTGAGATCTAAAATTGGATTGGATCCTGTCTCTCTCTGTAAGCTCCCAGTACAGCTACTACTTCATACTTATTCTTTTTTTCACTTACTTGTAATAACATCACAAAACAATCTTCATTTACTTACACAAACTCTCTCTCTCTCTCTCTCTTCGTTTTCTCCCATGCGATGACCAGGATTAGCAGAAATTGAGGTTAGGGACAAGCATGTCATGCTTTAATGTTTTGTTATTTTAATTTTTGTTGTTGATAAAAAAAATTGATTTTTGATAAAAAAAATGTTTTGTTATTTTAATTGAATCCTCCAATTTAGCAAATTGCAGATAGAGGGAGAGAGAAGAAAATGTTAACAATGACAAACATAAAAAGATAATAAAAAATCTGGGGGTATGCAGAGAGGAATTTAATAATTAAAAATTTGTATGTATATAAAATGAATATAGTGAATGAATGAGTGATGCTCATCAATTTAATTATTAATTTTTTTTTTCTACTGGTCACTCATTACTTATTGTTATTTACTGCTTGTTTATATGCATGTTTTGTCCAAAAGCATTGATGCTGCAAGATTTGTTTCTTCCACAAAATTAGTAGTTATGGTACTAATTAGCAGCTGTAGTAATTAATCTATCCTAAGATAGTTTAATTGTGAAACAATCTTTAATATTTTTCTTATAGATATTTACCTTGGAGGCATCAAATATAAAAAAGAGTAATATAAGGGATTAATTAATTAATTATAATTGATGTTGAAGATTCACTGGCAAATCTAAAGATATGGCCTTTAAAAAGTTTAATGGGATCCCAGGTGCTATTCTTTTAGAGGACACTCATTTCTTCATTTATTGCTTCTTTCTTTGTTTTATTTTTGCCTTTTCAATCTTCAATGGCCCCCAAATAAAAAGCTTGATGAAAGGGATAAGTCACAAACAGAATTATTGAAAATATCATGTTACTTTGTTGTGTTTTTGGCCTTTTAGGAAATGGGGAAATTCCAAGGATGTCTTTTTCGTGATAATTATCAATTCATGGTGGTAAAATTTGATCGGCAAATTGTGTTGAACATGAGAAGTCGGTTTGAAAGCTTTTGACTTCGTCGTTTCAGATTGTTGTTTTTCCAACTATTTCTGTCGAATATATTTGTCCTGCTTGACTTTTGTGTTGTACGAAAACATCAGATAAAAGCATTTTGGGAAAATTTTAAATAAAACATTTGAACTTAGAAACCTGAAAAAATCTAGTAATATATTAAATGAGGCTCAAGGGTTGTTTTGGAATCTTAAAATATTGTACTTTTATCAAAATGTTTATCAATTCTTTATATTTTTTTTAAAGAAAGAAACTTACCGCCGGTGGGACGCTGACGGCTGGAGTTTTAGTCACAACCTTAATAATAGAGTTGACTATTTTAGTATGAAGATTGACTACTTGAGTTTTATAAACCATATTTGACGTTGATAATAAGTTGAATAAAGGCAATGATAATTTGAGTATGATGATTGACAAATTTTGCTCTCGAGGTTATTAATAGCCACACTCAAGTTGTTATTACCAATACTAAAGTTATCATTGTATTTATTTAACTTGTCAATGATGCTTGATAGGGCTTAAGGAGCTCAATTAGTCAATCTCATTACTCAAGTTGTTATTGGAGCTTCGGCAGCAGTGAAGGTTTTTTTAAAAAAAAAAATAAATTAAGAGGTATTTTGGTAGAAACACAACATTTCAAAATCTCATATTAGTTCTTTGAGACTTATTTGTCATTTTCATGTATTAACAGTTTTTTTAGGTTTTTTAGATTGAAATGGTATTTATTTGAAAATTTTCCTTTTTGATTTTTTTTCAATATTTTGTAATTTTTGTAATTTTTTAATTCAACAGTTGACTATATAGGTACTAGTTTATCCTAGGTATTATTCCACGAGTAAAATTTTAATTGGGAATGAGGGAATTTATTATGGGCCTACTATCTTTTATTGCTCTTGGGCCCAATGTTGAATGTCTCATTTACGTTTTAAAGGTTTAAAAAACAAAAAACAAAAACCTCCTAGAGTACCACCAAGAATATGGTTTCCCTTTGTTGTCGTTGGGACTCCTTTGGTAGGCGATCTCGTAAGTCATTAATAAGTACTCATAGAGCTTGGGGCCGTGTTCTGACTTTGGTAGGGGACTGATGTCGAACCCTTCCAAAACCTTTTTAATATATATAAAAAAAACAGAATAATTTTTATTCTTCACAACACAGGCGAATTAAGGTTTGAATCCTTGTTAGAGGACGTATCTACATTTAGTACCCAAGAGTGCTTCAAATAGGATTATCTCAATTAGAAGAACACTTATGCTATACTAAAAAAAAAAAAAAAAAAAATCTGCCAACGCTAAATTTTGTAAATTATAGCTTCGGGCCTATGTATTTGGTTTAACACGATAAACTCTGTTTATATCCCAATTTTTTCAAGGTTAGACGGCTCTTAGGATGTTTGAGTGTAATCTAATACTCCCTTTATTTCTTTTTATAAGATAAATACATAGTTGACTTTTTTGGAGGGATTAAAGAAGTTAATTAAATCACTTTAGAGTATTTTTATTTGTATTTTTTCTTCAAACTAATTAGTTTAACTAATAAACTAATATATAATCTAAAAATACATAATATATGAAATGATTAAATAACTTATTTAGTTTTCTTAATTTTTCCAAAAAAATTCAATTTTATCTTATAATTAGAACCGGAGGTAGTAATAACTAAGCTACATAAATCAAAAGATTAGTTAAAATTAGTTAAAGACAAGGAAATAATTATCATAATCCACACGAACAATTCAATTCAATTCTTACAAGGAAATAATAAAGAATGAGAGCAATTAAGCTTACATCCGAATTCATCATTCGTGTCTGATCTCTAATTTCTCCGAATTACACTATTTAATATTTATGCCTTAGCTTATTATCTGCACATAATATTTTTTATTTTTAAAATTAGTAATTATTACACGATTGTTTATTTTCCTACTTCTATCAATGCAAACTTTAAAAATAAAATACGATTTCGATATTAAAAAACTTAAAAATAATTAAGTACCATATTCTCCCTCCCAAAAGAAATTTAATTAGCAGGGCATTCATTTTATTTATAGGGCCTTTTCTGCCACTTATTTGGTCATTCCTTAGGATGATGAAACAATCTAATTACATCATCTCATGTATAATCACATTTATTATTATTATTATTTTAAACGTTCTATATATATTTTAAAAAAATAGTCAGAAAAAGATAAGGTTGGGGGCGGTGGTTACTAATTAAATATGGCTTAACACTAGCTTCATTAATGACAATTATATATGAGGATAATGTTGAGGGAGTGAAACATAATAGACCCAAAACAAAAAAGAAAAGAAGCTTGATATATTACTATATAAGCAAGTAGACATGCTAGCTACAGTATATAATATATTGGGGCAAAGGAGCAATAATGCATATGATATTTTTTTAAAAGAGCATGCGACACCATAAATAAATTTTAGGTTAAAAAATGTTCATTTTCAGCAGCGGAACTACTTGCTGGCCAATTGAGACCTTGGCTGCAACTGACCCTGGTTGACATTCTAAAATTTGTTAGTATATATACGTATTTATTATATAATATTTTATCTTGGTCAAATACTTTAGCTCCAACTAGTCTCTTATATTCTTTATAAAGACAATGTTTGGTTCATTACTTATTAGACTGTGAGAGGAAAGTAAAATTTTTGTTTGAAATACATACTGGAAATATTAACATCATCTTATATTTTTTTTTGATTTATTATTTTCAGTTATTATTTATTTATATTTTTAATATAATGTGATAATATTTAATAAATAGTTTAATATGTTTATTTTTTTTTACTCGGACTAAAAATATTTTCTGATTCCACCGGTGTCTATGTTCTTAAGAAAACCTAGCTAAAATGCTACAGCCGTTTAATGTAGGTGACGGCTGTTAAATTCTTCACAAATGTGTCTTCACTTGTTCATTGAGAGTTCAACGTGGCAGGGGAGGATAATTAATGGTATGGCTAAGGAGACTTAAAGCCGTCGCCTACCTCTGCTGCTGTGAGAAGAATTAATGTCGTTAAAATTGAAGAATGGCCGATGAGGGAAGCTAAGGAAGCATACGAGAGACTTGAGACTTCAAGGTTTATGAGGTCAGGCAACAAATGCGAAAAGGACTTTGAGGTTTAAAGTATGCAGGGGAGTTGACTTTAGTCTTTTCTCTCCTACCTTGTGTAAGGTCTCAATATCTGGTTTTCGATATTGTCTGTTTTGGGATCTTCGTTACCTCTCACGGTTTTAAAACACGTTGAGAGGGAGGTATTCGTACGCGCCTTTTGCTACCTTCCTTGATCAATGTGAGACATCATAACACTCTACTCATATTTTGGCTCAACATTCTCATTGGCACATCAACCTACATCGATTAGAGTCATGCTCTGATACAAAAAATGTAACACTTCATCCAAAACAACATATACCTTTAAAATTCAATCTGATATATGTCACTTATGAGCTTAGGGACCCTATCCCAACAAAACTTGAATAATATTTACTTAATATTTTCAAATGTTACTTCAAAGATTTAATTTCAAACAAATATTTATCAACTGAAATATGATTTAAAAGAGGAAACTTATTACATGTATATTTGTATATATCATAATCCTCACATAAAACAAATTCAAATTATTCATCACTTTGTCAATCTTTATTTTTATCATAATATAATATACAATTATGCAATATGTAACCACCCTTTATCATCGCTCATTCTTATATTGCTTATTAGAGCCATAAGCTAATATATAGTCTAACAGAAATTCATCCGTTTGACTGGATTATCTTAAACTCACAAGTTCTTAAGATATACCCGGTTAAAGGTATATAAAATCTAGACTTTAGCTCCCCTCCTTAAAAGAACATAACTACCAAGGTGTCACATGTCTCACAGTTATAATGCAATCCCGACCAAAGGAAGATATGGAAGAAGGGGTCCTGATAGTGATAGCATACCACGTGGTAAAGAAATTTCAACATATAAGTTCCTCCTTAAACCAACCCATCACAATTCCAATCGCCATGACAAATATATTCAATCACCAATAACATAATAAAAAGACAAAGTACAACAAATCATGTTTCCATTCCTATAAAATATCAATTTACAATGCATACACATATGCAAATAATTCACTAATTAAGACCACTAATTTTTAATAAAAGATAGTTATTCACTATCATACACAATTCACAAACATATAGAAAAATATTCATAGTTACCTGTTATTTCCTTACTTATAAGTAATTACACAAGAGTTACTCTAAAGTTCACAATAAGAGTATACACAGTCACAACATAAATATCTATTAATATATTACTTCAACTATTCTAAAGTTGCTTTAAAGATACTTTAGATACTTAAAACTACGTTCTAAACAAATATTTTATATACACATCTTCTTTAAAAATGTAAGGCCTCCAAACCAAACAACAATACTTAATCAAAGTATTTTAAAGTTTGCCAATAAGAATGCTCAACGTCCAAATTATCAAAATATATAATGAGTTCAACTAAAACCCATATCATAGCATTTCATCAAACAAAATGAAATACATAAGTCTTGGAGTCATGACAAATAAAACCACATCATTTCTAAGATGATATTTCCTCAGGGACAACTTCTTTCTTATATCCCAATTTAACAGTAAAAAACCCATTTCTTACAAAAGCATAAATGAAGTTTCTAAAATGATGCAAAAATGCAACAATTGTGAAGTATCATATCCATAGTTCGGCAACATTGAATCCTTACTCAAAAAGGACTAAATATCATACTATGCATACATCCATTACAAAATGGGTAGAAAAACCTTTCGGTCCTCTTCTAGAACGTCCTACGTTGACGTCAATGTAAGTGAAAAACCAGAACTAAATATCAGCACGATCAAGCATATCCACTAAAGTCAACCTCCTAGGAAATCTTGGAGGCAGCCTTAAGACCATGCCATCTTTAATCTTAATTGGTAAATGAGTTGCCACAATCACAATCCCTCCATTCTTTCTATGTTCTGCAATTATGTACTCAAGTAACTTCACCCCTTCATTATCTAATGCAACTGACGGCTCATCAAGCAACCAAATTGGACGATCGATCGCCAACAATCTGGCAAGTTGCAATCTTTCCGCTGGCCCATTGACAGTCTACTTGGCCTCTCATTAGCCAATCTTCCGAGACCCATCAACTTGAGTGCAGGCAAAGACTTACCTTGCCAGCCTTCAAGAACTTCAAACCATTAAACATTGTCAAGAACTGTAAATTTCTCTTTAATGGCATCCTTGAGGGAAAGCCAATTGAGCTGAAGCTTATACTGATGAAATATTCCAGATTGTGTAATGTCATGGCCATTCCAAAGGATTTCTCCAGCTGAAGGGCGTGAAAATCCAGCTAACATGCGCAAGAAAGTTGTCTTACCAGAGCCATTTGCACCGGTTAACATGAGTGCACTGCCATCATGAAGGGATACATTCACGTGATGAAGAATTTGTTGGGCATTTCTCATGCAGGAAACATCATTGAGGAGGAGACGTGGAAGTGGAGGTTTTCTGAGAGACATTAGTGAAATAACTGAAAATGAAGGCTTCAATCAATGATTCAGATCAATGCATTTGATCTTTTGGTTTCACCAGCATAAATCCTGTCATTGAACAGTAAGTTCTAACGATACATCTACATTAGCAATGATAAAAACTACCAATTTCCATAGCAATAAATTGTATGCAACTGAAAGTACATGAATAAAATGATCAGCAGATTTAATCAGAAAAATGTCAGTTTGTTGAATCTTTTATATCAAGTCTGTTACATCAGTGAGGGTAAATCGAGAGCGAGGCGGCTTTGGGATGTTACTCCTTGTCTCCTGCGCCGACATAGTCAATTTTTTCTTAGATTTAACGCCACTTTCCTTCTGTTTGGCTAGCAGATCCACTTTCACCACCTCCTTTCTCGTTCATCAATGCTTTACAACATAGCTTTTCAGCAATAAACCAAGATTGAAAAACAGGGGAGATGGAATTACAGAAATTGCAGTGGATTTAAACGGAGGAGGAGAACAAAGAAGGTAGAGGAAGAATGTGTAGGATCTCATCAAAAACGCGGAAGCGTATTGAACCTATTTGATGTAGGAAAATTAGAAGTCCACTCTATGGTTGATCTTCCAAACTATCTCTCAAGGTGGATCGGAAGGTTGTGTGGGCAACCTCTCTTGATGATGGATCTAGAGCTTGTTCTTGATGAGAACCTCTCTTTCTTTCTCTCTTGTGTTTTCTTCAAGTGATTCAAGAAGAAGAAAGGAGGCTAATGTTAAGCTAATATACCACTACACCAAACCCTAACCCTAAACCACATGGGCTATTGGGTAGTCTCACTTAAGCCCAATTGGGCTCAAGTGAGTTAAAGAGCATAATAGCCCAACAATCTCCTACTTGCTCTTTAAGATACAAACTTGAGTTTGTAAACCCAAGACCATGTAGCCATAAGCCATCATATCTGATATTACATCCCATCCTTTGTTTTGAGCTAGCCTGGGGATCCACCATTTGTCATTTATTAAGGCTCATGATAATCTATAAAAGATTATCTAGTTCGGTACTACTCCACTAAAAGCCCGAACGTGACTTCAAAGAAAAATGACACTTATAACATGAATATGTATTACCCCTTTATAGAATGTCTATAATTTGATTGACTAGTTTTCTGTAACTCAATCAATTATTTATTCCCTTGATTGTAATAGTTTCTCTAATGGATTACATGCACTGGCCAGTGTCTTCAATATCCAAGTACCGAAATATATCAAGGGAACATTTCCTATAAATTTCATATTGTTTATCTCATAAACACTGATAACCAAATAGTCTCAATCCCAAAATACTAAGTTATTGGCTGTCATATAGATCAAACCTCACTTGTTGGCAAATCAAAGAATGAAAACTATTTGACTACCTATTTAAAATAAACTCAGGATTAAGAGTAACTACATAACTATAGTTATCTGGAGATTTGATTCCTTATAACAGAAAAACAACTTTAATCAAATCTCTCCTTGATCCATTCAATGTGAGTATTAACTCACACCAATATTTTATAATGATTCGGACAAAACCATTTCATAAAATATTGCAACCTAAATAAAGTGCCCAACTTAATTTAACAGCTGTGAACTTATTTATCAATTGTGAGAACCTATGACCATGTCCTCTATGAACGTATCCATATGATCATATACTTCACAATTGATCCGGACCTTGAGTTTGTAAATAGTGGGCTAAATAAATGATAAAACACTTCATTTATAATATTCAGAAAAATTACAATGTCATAATGTCTTGCTAAAAAGCACAAAATAACAAGGTGAAATTAACAACAACCCAAAGCTATAGCAAATCTGGAATCCTCCTAAGACCCATAGAAGTAACATGTCTCTCAAACACACGTTTAGGCAAACTCTTAGTAAAAGGGTCAGCAAGGTTCTCTTCAGATGCTATCTTTGCTACCACAGTATCTCCTCTTTTAATTATTTCTCGGATCAAGTGGTATTTCCTCTCTATGTGTTTTTGTCTCTTGTGACACCTTGGTTCCTTGGACTGTGTGCTATTGCCCCACTGTTGTCACAGTAAAGTGTAATAGGACAATTAACACCTGGTATTACCTGAAGGTCCATAAGGAACTTCTTTAACCATGCAGCTTCCTTTGCAGCCTCAGAAGCAGCTACATACTCAGCCTCTGTTGCAGAGTCAACCACACATGATTGTATTACACTTCTTCAACAAATTGCACCACCATTAAGAGTGTACACATATCCCGAGGTAGACCTTCTTGAGTCAATATCTCCTTGGAAATCTGAGTCCGTATAACCGATGGTTTCAAGACTCCCACTAGAATAGACCAACATATAATCTCTCATTCTCTGTAGGTACTTGAGTATATGTTTAACCGTTATCCAGTGTTTTTCTCTAGGATCAGATTGGTACCGACTTACTACTCCCACTGCATAGCAGATATCTGGTCTGGTACATAGCATAACATACATGAGACTACCTACTACAGAAGTATAAGGTATCCTACTCATGCGTTCTCTCTACTCAGGAGTTTTAGGAGATTGCTCCTTAGAGAGATGAATCCCATGTCTGAAGGGTATAATTCCCCTCTTGAAATTCTCCATGCCAAACCTGGCAAGTATTTTGTCAATGTATTTAGCCTGGGATAATGTCAAAACCCTATTCTTCCGGTCTTGCAGGAGTTTAATACCGAGAATATAATTGGCTTCTCCTAGGTCTTTCATATCAAAATTCTTGTTCAGCCAGGTTTTTATGCCTAATAATACCTCTGTATCATTTCCAACAAGAAGTATATCATCCACATAAAGTACCAGAAAAGATACCGTTGGACCTTGGATCCTTATATACACACACGGCTCATCAGGACTTTTCTTAAAACCATAAGACTGAATGGCTTGATCAAATCTGATGTTCCATGATCTGGACGCTTGCTTAAGTCCATAAATGGACCTTTGCAACTTGCATACCATTTTTTCTTGCCCTTTAGCTATAAATCCTTTTGGTTGCTGCATATAGATCTCCTATTCCAAATTTCCATTCAGAAAAGCAGTTTTGACATCTATTTGCCAAATCTCATAATCAAGATTTGCTGTAACAGCTAAGAGAATCCGGATGGACTTAAGCATGACAACTGGTGAAAAGATTTATTCATAATCCACACCTTCCTTTTGTGAATACCCTTTCGTCACCAATCTACTCTGAAGGTTTCAACCTTCCCGTCCGATCCTCTCTTTCTCTTGTAAATCCACTTACACCCAATGGGTCTTACCCCTTCAGGTGCATCTACAAGAGACCAAACTGAGTTGGAATACATAGAATCCATTTCACGATTCATAGCCTCAAGTCATTCCTGAGCATCAACATCTCTTAGTGCTTCATCATAACTTGTGGGATCATCATCTTCATTAATGATGACATCCTGATTTGACTCACCCAACAAGAGATATCTTGCAGGTTTACGAATCAATCTCCCACTACGACTTCGTTGCACTTAATGTTGTGCATCTACAGGTGGATCCATATTTTGTGGGTTAACAATTTCTGGATTAACCAATTCATGATTTTGTTCTTCCATAAGTTCATCATTATGCTAAACTTCTGTTTAATTCTCTGGTTCCTGTGTATGTTCATTAGTTATATTTTCCCCTCTTTGAACAAACACAGGAATAAAAGTTGGAACCCCTTGAGGTTGTGATGAAACTTGATCTGAGACTAACTCATCAAGAATAACCTTACTTCTTGGCTTATAATTTGCCATATAGTCCTCCTCTAAGAAAGTCACGTGACTGCTCACTATGACCTTCTTTTCCTTTGAACTATAAAATAACCAACCTCTGGTTCTTTTAGGATAGCCTATAAACATGCATACTTCAGTACGCGAGTCCATTTTATCTGGTTTCTGTTGCAAGACATGTGCCGGAGCACCCCAAATCCGAATATGTTTCATGGAGGGCTTACACCCTTTCCACAATTCTATTGGTGTCTTTGAAACCAATTTGGATGGTACTAAGTTCAACAGATACATAGCTGTTTCTAAGGCATATCCCCAGAATAAATCAGAAAGAGATGAATAACTGAGCATAGATCTTGTCATTTCTAAAAGGGTTCTATTTCTTCTTTCAGCAACTCCATTCTGCTGGGGTGTCCCTGGAGAAGATAATTGTGAAATTATCCCCTCTTGAGTCAGGTAAGACCTGAACTCTCCAGATAGGTATCCCCCCTCGATCAAATCGAAGAGTCTTAATTTGAACACCAAGATGCTTTTCTGCCTCAGCCTTGAACTCTTTGAATTTTCCAAAAGCTTCAAACTTGTGACGCATCAAGTACACATGTCCAAATCTTGAGTAATCATCAGTAAATGTGATGAAATACTGATACCCACCTCTAGCCTGGACACTTATTGGTCCACATACATCAGTATGTACCAATTCTAGCTGAAATGTTGCACGTTTTCCCTTGGCCTTGAAAGATCTCTTAGTTATTTTACCCTCTAAACAAGATTCACATATTGGTATTGGTTCAAAGTCCAGGGATTTTAAAATCTCACTTTTCACCAAACCTTGTATCCTGTTAGAGTTAATATGACCCAATCTCAAATGCCAAAGATAAGTTTCATTGGAAACTTTTCTTTTATTTGAAAACTTAATATGCTCATCATCTTTTAATTCAACATGATTAGCTTCACAGGGAACAAGACTAAGGAAATAAAGACCATTAAACTTGACACCAGAACAAATAAAAGAAGATGAACTTCTCATAGAAACTGAGGAATTAAATTGAACTGTCAAACCATATTCATTCAAACAACTAACAGAAATTAAATTCCTCTTGAAAACCGGAATAAATAAACAGTCTTCTAAAACCAAAGTTCTGCAATTATCAAAAGATAAAACAACTTGTCTCACTACCTGTGCAGATACAAGCTCCCCATTTCCAAACCTCAAATCTCTTTGTTCTGTACTTACAGGCAAGCTATGTTTGAACCACTGCAAAGAGTAACAAACATGGTTAGTGGCTCCTGAATCAACAATCCATTTATCATTGTGATTCTCCACTAAATAAGTCTCAATCACATTTAAATTACCTATATCTGATTTATTCATACGTGGGCAATTTTTCTTCCAATGCCCCTTTTGTCCGCACTTGAAGCACTTGCCTTTAGGCTGCTTCATTGCAACTGTTTTAGCAACTGGAGTACCTGAATTCTTCTTTTTCTTGTTCTTGTTCTTCCCTTTGGGTTTCCCCCTTAGGTTTCACAGAACCCTCACCAACAAAAAATGCACTTCCCTGCTTGACTAGAGACTGTGCAGCACTCTCAAGCCCGTGCATCAGTTGAGTGAGATCAAGATTCATCTTATTCATATTATAATTCATCTTGAATTGATTGAAGTATTTAGGCAGTGATTGTAAGAGAAGGTCAACTTTGACTTCTTGTTCTAACTTAATACCATGGTCATCAGCCCTCTTGAAGTTTGCTATCATTGTTAGACAATGATCCTGCACACTTCCTCCAGACATCACTGTCCTGGTGACTACATTCAGCGCATTTTGCCTTGCAAAACTGCTAGGCGTAGCAAACATGCCATCAAGAGTCTGGAGCATTGTTGCTCCACTCTCAATCATGCTCACTTGTTCTTGAAGGTGACTGGCGAGACTGGCTAAAATATAGCAGCGAACTGCCACATTCACCTTCTCCCATTTTTCCTTCTCCTGCTGAAATTGAGTCCGAATTGCATCAGACGCATCTGCAGCAGGCTACGCTGGTTTAGGTGTAGTTAGAATAAAGTTGAGCTTTTTATATTGAAGAACAATATCCAAATTAGTTTTCCATTGTTTGTAGTTCGTACCATCCATAGGTTTTTGCTCAAAATTGTAGCTAAAGGATTGAATGAAGACATTTTTCTGAAAATAAGGAAAATCACACTAATTACAAACTATAATTAACAACAAACAAATATATTGCTAGTAGATTCTAATAACTACTATTTGTTTATTGTTTAACAATCTATTAGTTTCTTTATAAGGCTTACGATGAGCAAGATACTTGTAAAACCAATATTGTTAATTTGGGCCTTCAGTTCCATTGCCAGAGCCTCGATGGGAAGGTTAACAATTTCACCAAAGTTGAATGTATTTAACCATTGTTCACTTTCAAAATTATCTTTAGTGTCTAATTGTTGCCGACGATGGGCCGTATAAAACTTCACTAAAATTTTGAAAATATTAAGGTTTAATCTAGCAAAATCTGATTATCCTTATCCGATGGGGCTTCAGCGATAATCATTTCACTAATAAACCCATAATTGGAGCCCGTAGGTTTTAAAATTAAATGATTAATTTAAAACCTTCACCCATTCAATATTTTAAATTTAGAATTTTCAATTTCCAAGAATTTGTTCAATTTAGAGTATTCATTGTGTGAGATCAACAACTATGATTGAAATCATTAGGTATCTAAAATCTAGTCATGATTGGCAAAATTTGCTTCACATGACCATTTTAAATAACCCACAAATTACTCCAAAATACAATTCTCTTAGGAAATTTGCTAGATTATTTATCTAGATTCCACAATTAATTAATCCAATTATTATTCTAGATTTTAATATAAAAATCATAATAATTGATAATTAATTTAGTGGTTATCTAGATCATAATTCCACAATTAATTAATCCAATTATTATTCTAGATTTTAATTTAAAATCATAATAATTGATAATTAATTTCGTGGATAACCTAAATAATCTCGTATAATAACTATCATACTAGTCGATTCAAGACATAATAACTATTATGCATTTATGACATGTGATTATGCAACAATATGACATCTTCCTATTCTATATGGCATGTTATTTCTAATCATGTTAATCGCACATATAATTCATACCATTCAATAAAAGCATTAAATAATAAAACAAATAACTTTAATCCATGGTTTTCCTATAAAAATTAAAAGATAAACATTTACAACTTTGGAATTCCTCTATTGTCTAGCCCATAGTGTTTGTCCAAGCTTCTTTAGGGTCTCTATGGGCTCAAAAGCCCAAAAACCCAATCATTAGCTAAAAACCCTAGGACATAAAAGAGGAACTCTAGCTTCCACTTCTGCCACGTCATCCACCGAAGTCAGATTATCACGAAACTCCAGGGGAAGGACCGCCACTAGAAGAGAAGAAAAACGCCGTCGGAACCGCTGCAAAACGATCATCCACGCGCCCTCACGCGCTACTTCTTCACCGGCGCGTGAAGCTTACGCGTAGAAGCTTGTGGCGGCGCGTGGAGGCACGTCACGGTGGTTCTAGGGTTGCGGTTTCCACATCTGTGCTCGTCTCTCTATGATCTTTCCAACCATATATGGTTTGTCGAATTTCGAGGTCCAGAAGTCCATGAACAGTGTTGACAAAGTTGATTGTTCATCTTTTTCACCATTTCTTGATCTCCAACTTTTTACAAAAATTCAAAAAATACATGGAAATTCTGAAAATAAAGTAAAAACAACAAGGAGGAAACCTAATAATATGAGATTAGCCTCCTTGTTACAAATCAAGAAATACATGAGAGAATCTAACCATGGATTAAAGCGATTAACCAATTAAAATTAACACAAATATCAAATATGAATTATAAACGAATAATACCATGAAATAAATAACAAATATAGAAAAAGATGTCATATTTTCAAGAAAATAATTTTCTGAAATAATCACATAAAATATGAAAGAAAATCAAAACTAGGTTCTTTTCCTCATCAACATGGCTCTGATACCAATTGTAGGATCTCATCAAAAACGCGGAAGCTATTAAACCTATTTGATGTAGGAAAATTAGAACCTTCATTGTTTTGATAACCTTGAAAGATGAAACCGTAGTCCATTCTATGGTTGATCCTCTAAACTATCTCTCGAGGTGGATCGAAAGGTTGTGTGGGCAACCTCTCTTGATGATGGATCTAGAGCTTGTTTTTGATGAGAATCTCTCTTTCTTTCTCTCTTGTGTTTTCTTCAAGTGATTCAAGAAGAAGAAAGGAGGCTAATGTTAAAGCTAATATACCACTACATCAAACCTTAACCCTAAACCATATGGGTTAGTGGGTAGTCTCACTTAAACCCAATTGAACTTAAGTGAGTTAAAGAGCATAATAGCCCAACAGAACGGGTATTGCCGTTTTACAGCTGCCCAGAATGTTCTGTTCATCAGTAAACCACGATTGTCGCTTCTTCTCTTTTCTGTACGAGATTCTCTTCACATAGGTTGTAGATTCCAACCTTTCGATCGCTTCTCTCACTCTCACTTTCTCGATTTCTCACTCTGTAACCCTAGATTCCTACAATTCGGAACTTGCCCCGTTTTCCCTACATCACTCCCCCGATTCACCCTTGCTCGACTACTCACAATTCTTTCTTTCGATTTAGCCCAATAAGTCTGTCGTTTTTTTTTTAACAGATTGTATGCTCTCCAGCTCATCGTCAGTATCATCCGCACACAATTTGCCAAGTCACCGTCTAAAGCACACGGTCAACGTTTGTATGGTAAACGGTTTTAGCATTTTAACTACGTCTTGGCATAGAGAAAGAACATGGCTATTTTTGCTCATTTGCCCAATATATCATTCATCCCACAACTTTTTCTTAATCATGGCTCTCTTTTTATCTTGTTCAATCTTTTCAGCCCGAGTTACGTGCCTTTTTTATTTTATTTTTTTAATGAATGTATTTAAATTAAATATTGAATGTAGACAACATTCCTTTATGTTGATGATAATTAATATCAGACCAATTTTTTAAGGGTTCGGTGTAAAAATACACATGAGTTTTTTCTTCAGGAACGCCGAGCACCACGTGCTTTTTTTGGGAGCAAAAATACACATGTGATTACCATTTTAGAGCAAAAGCTACATCTCACGTTCACTGCTGTTAAGTTACTGTTCACTTCATCTCTTTCTCTCTCATCATGGTGAACAGTGATTTAATAGTGAGATGTAACTTTTGCTCTAAAATGGTAACCACATGTATATTTTTACTCAAAAAAAGCACGTGGTGCTGGGCACTCCTGAAAAAAAAACTTATGACACTTTAACCCATTTTTTAACCATGCCACCTTTTTTTTTGTTTTCTGCCTTTTCCCATCCATCATGGACCTTCTCGGGTTGGGATTGATATCATGAGAGAGTTGTCTTTTAGCAATTATTATGCATGCTAGCTTTCTAAAAAAAATTTGTCACAAAAAGGAAAAAAATTAGAAAAATGCCTCTTTAGATATTTTTTTTTATTAGTTTAAGATTTCTTTTTAAAGTTTAGAGGGTACAGACTTCTGTAAATATTTAATTTTATGTAAAATTTTATTTTGTTTATTTGATTTTATAAAATATTTTTCCAGTTTTCCAACCTTTACATTGCTAACAAAAGATACAAATATTAATAATTTAAATCACGATATGTTTAGTTCAATTTTTAAAAACACTAACAATGACTAGTACAAAAGTATTATTTATGTCAGATATATATATATATATATATATATATATATAATATTTATATAAAAATTGTATTTTTCTCCATCAAAATCACATTATTTAATTATTGTAAATTTTATGTTATTCATTCAAATTTAAATGACTAAAATATTAATTTTCCCTCATTATATCTCTTATGCTTATTATGTGTATTCCAATTTTTATCAAATGCACATATGCTGATTTGGAAGCCAACAATTTCAATTTTTGATAACTTTAAAGTAATATTTTCCCTCACATATGATAATTAATTAATGACTCAAAATAAGTTAGGTATGATAAATGATTAATTATAAAAATATTATTAACTGAGTTATAAACAAATTAAAAATTCAGAAATTGGATTGGATCGAATTATAAATAATTTAAAATTTAAATGACAGTTTTTTTTTATAAGAAAATTTTAGGAAAAGAGTTGGGTTCACCATAATCTAAGGGCATGACGAAATCTCATTTCCTCTTAAGTGATATCAATGTTGGGCAGGGTGAATCGTCCATTACCCTCAGACGTTTACTTAGGTACCCAGGAGTTAGGATGCCTCCTTCAACATCTTGACCAACTCCAGGATCGAACCCTCTCCCTTTAGTAAGAGTAACCCACCAAAGAGGAGTGGTTAAATGATAAAAAATTCTTCAATCGTGCTTAGGTAAGAAGGCCCAATTCATTTTTTTTTTTTTAAAAAAAAAGTACGCCATGAATTCGCACGTGTCTACAGCTTATTATTGACGGAGACGATGAGTATGACGAGCGGCACCGAAGAAAAGGTACAGAGAGGTTGGAAGCGAGACGGAAACGGATTGGCCACTCTGGAAATTGCTTCCTCA
Source organism: Acacia confusa (assembly GCA_037074495.1). Taxonomy (NCBI): domain Eukaryota; kingdom Viridiplantae; phylum Streptophyta; class Magnoliopsida; order Fabales; family Fabaceae; genus Acacia; species Acacia confusa. Next base: position 2,895,596 of record CM073504.1, on the reverse strand, counting down.
AGTTTCTGTTTCATTTTGACTCCCTCTCTCTGCGCTTTACATTAAATTCTTTCTTTCTTCTGATTGCTCTATAATTATATCTCTTCCTGGGGTTTCCTGTATATATTTAAGTTTTTTTCTCAGAAAGGGCTATTGAATTGGAAAGATCTGAACTCTGAATCTTCGCGCTTCACCCATATCTACAACGCACAGAATGTCATACGCATACCTTTTCAAATACATCATCATCGGTGATACCGGTAATTTCCCTCTCTCCTTTTTTTCCTCCGCAATTTTGATTGATGTGGGTTATGAGAATTAGTTTGCTTAACAATCGGATTAGTGTTGCTTCTTGATCTGGGGTTGGTTGATTTCATGAGTAAAGTCTTAAGCCCTTTGTCTGTTGTAACTTGTTTGATTGAATTATCTGTGAATCATCTTAATGACTTTTTTTGGTTATTTTGGATGGTCTACTTTATGAACAATTGTTGAAGTCGTCTACCTTAATTCAAAGACATACCGTACATGCTATCGTACCGCTTTCCATTTTTCCCCTTTTACTGATAATTGATCGGTGATTTTTGACAAAGATGATAGACATAAAAGACGTGATACCATAACGTTCTCCATAACATGTCTTTGAAGAATATATGCTGCGATGTCCAAATATTTGTTTTCCATGCATAATCGGACGCTGCGGTGCTTTTAGGAGGATCTATTTCTGCATTTTATTCTTTTTGTAGTTCTCCTTTTAATTTATATTGTAATTGTAGCTGTAATCAGAAAATCAGTTCACGATTTCATCTGCTGGAGACTGAGCCACGATTTTTCTTAACTGCAGGTGTAGGGAAGTCATGTCTTCTACTTCAATTCACTGACAAGCGCTTTCAGCCTGTCCATGACTTAACCATCGGTGTTGAATTTGGGGCTAGGATGATTACAATTGATAATAAACCCATCAAATTGCAGATATGGGATACGGTTTGTTCCCCCTTTCCTGTGCTTGAACTTGATCCAAACCCTTAAATAGTTTAAGTCTGGGATTCTGTATTAAATATTTTACTTTTCATTTAAGGAATTTCCAATCAACTGTGATATTTTTAATCGGGCATCTTCTGTTTGGTAATTTAGTTGCTGTCTGGCCCTTTAGAGGGTCTGTATGTCTTCCCTAAATGACATATGTAGTTGGAGCTGATTATCTCATATTACTAATTATAATATGTTGAACAGTGGTCGCCATAACTGTTAGGAGCAAAAATCGTGATTGAATCATTTCTGTTTGTTCTAATGACTTTGTTGATCTCAACATGCTTGTTTCAGTAACTATAGCACTAATCATACTTTAGTGTGTCCTGATTGTGTTAGATTTACGGTACTGAGTGTGCTTGTAATATGCCAGGCTGGTCAAGAATCCTTCAGGTCTATTACTAGGTCTTACTACAGGGGAGCTGCAGGTGCTCTGCTTGTCTATGATATTACCAGGTATCTTCAAATTTGAAGGTGTCTCAAGATTTACTTGTATGATAATTGATTTTTAATTTTGTGGCATGGAATGGATGAATATGTCTGGGTTTATTGAGGGAGAACATGTACTGTTAGCCAAAGAACAAAATATTGGTGAAGGGGAAAAACAACACTGGTTCCAGACATTGTTTTTTGAGTTTCCATGGTCATCGATGATTGAAGGTTGATTTGCCAAGTATCTATTCTTCTGGACTCTAGGATTTTTACTACTGATGCTGTTTGAAATTGATTTTGGTTAAGTCAGTATTAGTCAAGGTATTTTCATTGCCGGAGAAGAGTGTTATAAATACTAAAATTGATTGGGCTAGGAAAAATTTTGATATATTGTTGATTCATGCATCTTTGTGCAGTTTTTATTTTGATAGTGTTTGTTGGCAAAGTACACGTTGGACAATGTGAAAGTTTCTGACCTGTGTCTTATCAATAGGAGGGAGACATTCAACCACCTGGCTAGCTGGTTGGAAGATGCAAGGCAGCATGCCAATGCAAATATGACAATAATGTTAATTGGCAATAAGTGTGATCTTGCTCACAGAAGGGCAGTGAGCACTGAGGAAGGCGAACAGTTTGCTAAAGAGCATGGGTTGATCTTCATGGAGGCCTCAGCAAAAACGGCTCAGAATGTTGAAGAGGTCAAAATTCTCATTATATACATGTTTGTTGAAAGCTGAAAACTCCATCCCCCTACCTTTAAAAGGTTGAACTTTGGATCATCTTATCTAGCAAAGCCTCTGATATAACCTGTCCTCATGCAGGCATTCATAAAAACAGCTGCTAGCATATACAAAAAGATTCAGGATGGAGTTTTTGACGTATCAAATGAGGTTAGGGTCTTTCATCTTCTCTATGTACTAAGGAATCCAAATATGGAGGATCAGTTTCTTTTTCTTTTTAAGGTTTTCTGACATATTTTATAATCTTACGAATTTGAGGATTAATGTGAATAATGATTTTGAAGTGAACTACACAGTCCCATATTAATGCTTTATTATATGGTGGCAGTCTTATGGAATAAAAGTGGGATACGGTGGGATTCCCGGACCATCTGGAGGCAGGGACGGCTCGTCGTCTCAGGGCGGAGCCTGCTGCAGTTGAAGTGGAACATGGCATATTTCTCTTAATTTGCATTCCTTGCAGTCTTTTATTTTTATTTTTTTAAAACTTGAGGTATGGATATGAATCATCTCTTACCTCATTGATGAAGTGAGGTAATGGTATAATATATAGCATGGGGCTGAACTGATCCACTTGGTGTAATTGATTGATTTGTTATTTCCGTATTCTTAGTCATGTGGGTAAAGAATTGTTCATTTATTGAAATACAACCGTGAGTCTTCTCTCTTCTGAATTTGGCTAAACTTGCAAGTCCTGGATTTTGCAGCCATAATTTTGAAAGGTTGTTGGACCAGGAGCTATGTTAAATGAATGGGCTATTTTGTGTATTAAAAATTGCTGTAGGCGGCAATCTTGTTTTGTGGCTCTCTAAACATGTGAGAGGAGTGAGTGGCATTCGTGCCTGTAGCATTGCTTGTTCACCAGTTTAACAATATGAGGACTTTATTTATAAATTTAAATTCATATTTATGGTTTTTATTCACCGACATTATCTTTACCAAGCAACTTGTGTGATAGTTCCCCCCTTATTTTCAAAAAATATTGTACTCCTCTAGTTCAAAATACTATAGCCTTGAACTAGAGCCAAACTTGTGAGGGACTACGGCTTTTATTTTCTAAGACCCACTTTGCTTTTGTCTTTGTATTTAATGTTTTCTTTTTAAATTTGCCACACACTCTTATCATTCTTATCCCTTACATTGTCTTTCTTCTTTTTTCTTATTACTTGTCTCTCTTACTTATTCTCTTAATAAATCAGGGCATGTTAAGAAAAACAAGTAGATATTTTATATATTTATTTTTTTAACTAATTTTTTGATAAATGTTAGGTGGGTATTTGGCTTTTATATTTTGAACTAGAGGTTTTACATTGTCATTTATTTGTTGATGTCTATCACTGCAAGATCCTAGATATAAGGTTGGCATGGGATCAGGTGAAGACTGAAGACGGAGCATTAGCTCCGACCTTTTTTGGGTGGTTGTTGTGGGGACCTTGGCTAGTAGGTTTTATGAATCGCGTGTTTCGGGTTTGTAGTGTTAAGGCTTCCATCTTTTCATTTTCTTTTGTATGTCTACTACTGAGTGTAATATGTTTTTGAATATCAGGTATTGATAAAAAGTTGAGGATAATTTTGCTCGTAACTTTTTGGGAGTCAATTTTTTTTAAAAAAGTTTTTTAGGGAGTAAATTTTCCTTAATCGTTATTTCGGCTAATTTTGACCATTAATTGACTAAGTATGTGGAGCTGGCGATACACATGTAATTTATGTTATTTTTATTAAGGTGTAAATTTGTGCAAGAAGCCTATGTTTTATTTTGGGTTAAGGTACAAAATATACATGTTATTTTTTCAAAAGTGCACTCAAAACCCAAGTGTTTTTTTTAGTGTAGATTGATTATGTGGTTATGAAAATAAAGCAAAAATATCCATTGATTATTAGTTTGACTTTTTTGTATTTTTAAAGGTGATACAAATGTTGACTTAGCTAAATTTTATCCCAATTAGCAGTAAAGAACTGGAGACAATTACAGAAAATGACATAAATATTTAGGAAATTACAATTCAGTCATTCTCTCTCCAATTCTCCTTCTTTCTCCCAATTCCAATTTTATCTATCGAGTCACTCATCTCTACCGTTGCCACCTTTCTATAATTTTCAAAATTATTTGAGCCATTTTCTATAATTTTCTCCAATTCTCTACTGACTACTAGAATGAAATTTAGCTGAGTCATTTTGTAGGTGGCTCTCGGTTGAATGCTATCAACGAAACCAACATCACTTTAATCCCTAAAGTTGATAAACTAGATCATGTGTCTCAGTTCTGTCTAATTGGGCTCTGTAATTTTTCCTATAAAATTATTTCTAAGTTGCTGGCAAACAGATTAAGACCCTTGTTGGATGGTTGTGTCTCTCAAACTCAGGGTGCTTTTATCCCAGGCAAGTGCATTCATGATAACATTGTTGTGGCCCATGAGGTATATCATTATCTCCGGAGGAAAAAGGGAGGAAACAAATATATGAATTTGCATTGAAAATGGATATGAGCAAGGCGTATGACCGAGTAGAATGGTCTTTCCTGGAAAAAACTTTGCTAAAATTTGGTTTTTGTCCTAAATGGGTTTCCCTTGTTATGAAGTGTGTGAGTTCTGTAAAGATGAACATTTGCCTTTCCGGAGAAAATGTCAAATCCTTCACTCCTAGTAGAGGCATTAGACAAGGCGATCCACTTTCCCCGTACCTCTTTATCCTTGTGGCGGAAGTGCTTTCTCTTATGATTCGTAAAAGTCAAGAAGCCCAGCTACTTAAGGGAATCAAGTTGAGTCTAACATGCCCGAAGGTCACACATTACTATTTTGCTGATGATGCCCTTATCTATATGAATGCTAATCTGGGTGATTGTACTAGGCTTGCTAATATCATGCAGTCCTTCTGTGGTGCCTCAGGCCAGAGCATTAATCTTGAGAAGTCGAGTATCTTCTTTTCTTCCAACACATCGGAAAGGGTTAAAGAGGAAGTTGGCAGAATCTTTGGTATTCAGGCATCCTTGGATTCGGGGAAGTATCTTGGTATTCCTAGTATATGGGGAAAAACAAAGCATCAAGCTTTGGCATACATCAGAGAGCGAATTACGAATAAGATGCAAGGTTGGGGACATTCTCTTCTATCATTCACAGGAAGGGACGTGATGATTAAAGCTGTGGTTCAGGCGATACTGATTTTCCCCATGAATTGTTTTAAGTTCCCAATCAAGTCTTGCAAAGAAATTCATAGTCTTATAGCCAACTTTTGGTGGGATGGGAATGCTTTTGGTACTCGAACCCACTGGAAAGCATGGGACTCTTTAACGATAGGCAAGAATCAGGGTGGCTTGGGTTTCAGGGACTTGGTAGTATTGAATGAAGCAATGTTGGCAAAGACGGCTTGGAGATTAATGACTCGACCCTCAGATTTATGGGCTAGAGTGTTGAAGAGTGTTTACTATCCCAGGGATGCTTTTGCCGACGCCAAAAAAGGTTATAAAGCGTCTTGGTGCTGGTCGAGTGTCCTTGAGGGTCGTGATTTTCTTCGAAATGACCTCTAATGGGATGTCGGATCAGGTATTGAAATCAGAATCTGGGGGGATAATTGGGTCCTTAGGGTTATTTTTCCACTGAAACCTATTGAGTGTGATGATTCGTTGGTTTCTTGTGGTAGAGTATGTGATCTCATTGTTGATGGGGTCTGGAATCTAGCTCCTATTGCTCAATATTTGCCTACACAAGTTCAAAATGCTATCCATGAGTTACCTATCCCCTCTAACGGCTTTGAGGACAAACTGATCTAGTTTTGCTCGGCCAATGGGTCTTATTCTGTGAAGATGTGTTACAGAAAAGGGATAAGGAAGCTTCAAGTGGGACTCAATAAGGCAAGACCTTCAACTGTGCTTTCCCCTGCTGATTGGTAATTGACTTGGAAGATCAAAACCACCCCTAGGGTACTTCACTTTATGCGGCGCCTCCTTAATGAAGCCTTGGCTACAAATTCCGTCCTATATAGCAGAAAAGAGCAAGAGACAGAAATTGCCCAGTGTGTGAAAAGGAGGAGGAATCACTTGAGCACCTCTTTTTCCACTGCCCTTGGATGAGAGGGATCTGGTTCGGTGGTAATTTGGGAGTGAGGACTGATGTCTTAAAGGTTGTGAATATCAAGGCCTGGTGGTTGTCGATTCTGAGTTCTTCTACCCTTATTTCTGCTGATATTTCTCTGATCTGCTAGTATCTGTGGTTTATCTAGAAATTCAGGAATGATAAGGTGTTCAACCACATAGATCCATGTCCCTTGGCGGTAATTGAATTAGCCTGGAGAAGTAACAATAAATACTGGGCCTGTTAAGATAATTTGTTGACCAACTCGGATATAACTGGGGAAGGCTCAGGCATATCAGTTTTCTAGCACCCTCCAAATCCCGGCTGCCTCAAAATTAACTCCGATTGTGCTTTTAAAGGGGGTAACGGACTGTCAGCCATCAGGTTGGTGTGTAGAGATCATCTTGGTTACTTCAAATGGGGCTTTGTTGACAAAGTTAAATCAATATTTGTTTTTATTGCTGAGGCACTAGCCCTTAGACAAGCCTTGATGTTAGCAGTGGATTTAGATCTTGATAATACTATTTTCGAATCTGATTGCCTTTCTCTTATAGCTAGTGTTGAAGCCAAGTCTCCTGACTTATTTGATTGGCATTGCAGAAGTATCATCCATGACATTATTTCTCTTCTTGCTACTAAGGTTGGGTTCTCTATTTTGTTTACTCTTAGACGGGGTAACCGAGTTGCCAATTGCCTTGTAGCAAATGCCTATAAGGGGGTGTGCCCTTCCAGGTGGGTATATCAACCATCACCCTCCTTGTTGTCCTTTCTAACCTTAGACATTCAGGAAGCAAATTTAGTTGTGGATATCCCTCTCTCGACTAATCTGACAAGGGATGGAGGGTAGTTGTTTATGGTGTTTGGTTTTGCTTTCCCGTATCTGGTTTTTTTTTTTCTGCTAGTTAGTATGTACTTGTTTTTGGTTATGCTTTCACTATGGATATTGATTTATGTTGTTTTCTTATCTCTGTAAGGTTGTCGCTGGACTTTATTATTATTGCAATACGAGTGCTTCCCATTTTTTTTAAAAAAGACAAACTGATTTGGTATTTCTTCCACCCAGTCAACCGCGAACCCCAATTCCATTCTTAAATTATTTCATTGGTTCCATCAAAACCATTCTATAAATTCTAGAGAGGTGAACATTTTCCTTGCACTTGGATGTAATGTTATCAGACTCGGACCGGTCATCGACTCGGTCGGGGTACTAGGTCAATGGATCACTGGTTGAACTAATTAATGGGTCACTGGTTGAACTGCATAACTATAACCCGATCTCGAAAACCATACTATATTTATAAATTATACAACCATACTTATAAATATAAAAAAATGAGTTTACAAAATAAAAGTACCTAAAACATTTTTACAAGTTTGAAACATGAATAACCCAATTAACTAGGAGCAAAATTAAAGAAGATGGGGTTTTTTTTTTTTTTGCTCGGAGAAAGAAGATGGGTTTATAAAATAACCTCCAAACACAATAAAATCATGGCCAAGAATCCAAAGGTGGTGCATCAATGAAAGGCTCTCTATCATCATCAAAATAATGTAGATGACCAATAATATCTTCAACAACGTTTAAAAAAAAAAGCACCAACTAGTTGGGTTTCACAGATCCAACGGTTCGACGGTTTTCTCCAAACTCGGCAGTCGGACCAGTTTTAACGCATTTCTGATCCAATTAGTGGCTTGGACCGGTTGGGTGACTGTTTCACTGGTTTCCGTGTCAACCCGACTGGTCTGAGTCGAGTCTGATAACACTACTTGGATGGTCTAAATTGAGTGAGTATTGTATCAGGTGGTCTGTTGATTAATGACATAGGCATGAGTCATCTATATCTATATAAACCACAAAAACTCTAGTATGACCAGATGGGGACTTTATTTATAAACTTAAATTCATATTTATTCTTTTTATTCACAAAATCATTATCTTTACTAGTAACTTCTCTATAATAATTTTCCCTTTTATTTTTAAAAATATTGTACAACGCTGTTTTGCTAATATATATCGCGTTGCAAAATATAAGGTTGGCATTGGATGAGATTGAGATTGGATATTAGTTTTGGCTTCTTTTTTCCTGGTTGTTGTACAAGAAATTTAACTATTTTAATTTTTATATAGTTTTAATCATGTCTTCTTATCATCACACACCTCCTTTGTCATACCACGTGCGCATATTCCCTATTTGATACCACATGTGCACTTTTTAACCCTCCAGCGTGTGTTCATGTTTCAGACCACTTTTTGATGTGTTTGACTTTAGTATGAAAAATTCATAGGATGCCATCTACGTTGCACCCAAAGTAGTCAATCTTAGACAGTGACGCGGAGCGATTGGCCAAAAAACGCTATGGTGGTATATTGCATAGAGGAGCGATCGCTACACCGAAGATAAACACATAAATGCTCAACAATAAACATATACTTAAAATTTAAGACCTATTCATCATTAAACAATAGATCATTCAAGTCTCTAAAAGCCATAAACAAAACACAAATATATAACAAAACATTCAACATTAAATTAGTTTTTAACAACCATAAATATAAGGAAAAATTCTTTTTAGTCTTCAATGAAAAGATCATCTAAGTCCTCTTTATTATCGTTGCTTTCACCACTACTAGACTTGTAGATCTCTTCCTCCTCATTGTCACTTTCTTCATCATTTGCCTCTTCCTCTTCATCTTTAATGATACACTTTCTATTATTGCTAGTTGAAGGCCCTAAAATTGCATTTTGTTTATTCTTTAGTCTGCTTTGCTTCCTAGTGTATGTTTTAAGCTCACTAGCCCCAACTATATTAGCAACAACTCCCCAAGTCAAAGTGTCATGCTCAAAAACTAATTCCTCCTTAGCAACTTCTTTATCTCTACCCATTTCCCCTACCAACTACTCATTACTATCATCAATGTCATGTATGAGAATAGGATCAATCACATAATGGCAGTCAAAGCATTCTTTAAGAGCTTGGTTATACTCACTACTAGAAAATACAATATTTGCTACGGAATTTGTGAGGGAATTTTTTCCGTCGCAAATTTTAGCTAATTTGTGAGGGAAAAAAAATTCCCTTGCAAAAAGGTGAATTTTGCGAGGGAAAATTAGTTTCCCTCGCAAAAATGATCAATTTTTGTGACGGAAACAAAGTTCCCTCGCAAAAAGGGACCGTTTTGCGAGGGAAATAAAGTTTCCCTCGCAAAACAACCCCATTTTGCCACGGAAATTAATTTTCCCTGGCAAATTTGTGAGGGAATTTGTTTTCCCTCGCAGAATTAGTCAGATTGCCTCCTAATTTTCAGCCCAAAAGTTCATTCCCGCGGCTGCCTTCTCGCGCGCGAAGCTCGCCTTCTCGTACTTGGGGAGGAAAGGACCAGGACGAAATTCCAATCGAGTCGATCGATAAGCTTTCGTTTCTCCATTAATTGATCTGTAAATTTTGCGGAATCTGATTCTATTTTCTACTTGGTTGGTGAGTTTTCTGTCTTCTCTGGGTCACTGGTGAGGAGGTAAAAGGAGAAAATTTTGGGATTTGATTAGGATTAGGATTGATTTTGTCAAAATTGGGTTTTGAAATCCGTCCACATGGGGATTTCTTAGGTTGAATTAGCAACGATTGAGTTAATATACTTGGTTGGATGCGGAATTTGAGAATTCCAGGGGAAAGTCAGGGAACCCTATCTGATTAAATAATAATCTTATCAGTTATCAGGCTAAGTGGGCTTCGTGTCCTGGTTTACTAGATGTTAACAAGTGAGAAGTGTGTTGATAACATTCCTTTTTCTTCCTCTGCTCTCTTACTGTTGTCGTTGGGAAGCTAAAAGGAGCCCTTTTCTTTTTTATTTATTCAATTACTCAGGAGAAAGCAAAATAGTTTCGATCACTCATATCTTTTAGTTCGTTTTATTTTAAAGAAATGCACATCTGAAGTTGTAAGTTGCAATGAATCTGTTCATTTTGTCTCAGTGATTATTATCAAACGAAGCTTTTGTTTATAAGTTCTTTTTTTTTTCCAAAGAGGGGTTTATGAAATGTTCTTCCTTAGGATAAGATATTGCATAATCTTAATTTATGACATATGTCCAAATAAAGTTATGATATTTTCTTTATGATATATAATCTTGTGTCAAGGATGTTAGTTGTGTGGGCATAATATCTGTTGGAGTCTCCAAGGCTTTGTCAGCATGCGTTGGATGGGCCTCTCTGTTGATGTATTTCGCAAAGTTGTCTGCTTGAACGTGTATTGTAAGGTTATTCTGTAGAGTAATATTCCAATAAGTCATCCGCTCGGTTACCTTTAATCCTTTTGGTCTAAACCACTACCTATGGAAGCCAACTGTCGTATGATCATTCCTTCTGATAAGTATAGAATTGGTTGAAGAATAGTAAGTGAAGAAGGTTCAGTAGTGTGTCTTTGGCATGTCCTTGTTTGTTTGTTCCCTTTTCTAGCTGGTTTTCATTTATTCATATAAGTTGGTACCTTCTTTATTCTATTTTATTGGGTATATTTTTGGTGTAAACATACTGACTGAGTAGTGAGGCAAGAATCAAAAGACGTTATGGTGTGCCATGCGGCAAGCCAAACAAGATTTTGGGCATTGAAATATGAGAATGGCATTTAAGGTGAACCAGCAATCATTATTAGAGTGATAGCATGCTTTCAACCATTGCACAATTGTCAGGTCAGTGGTCTGTTATTGTTACTGTTTTTCTAATTCTATTGCAGTTTTCTTTAGCTGTTTTTCTAATTCTAATGCTATATATCCTCTGCTTTACTTTCCTCTCTCATAAATTAAAATCCTTTTTAATATAAGTTGGATATAATAAATTGGCATTCTGATTAGTTTTGTATTGTTTTAATTTTGTACTAGATAATGTAGTTCCAAACCATTGACATTGTTGGTGTGTCAGAGTATTTCCTTGCATTAAAAAAGAATTATTTGTTTTGGATTGAGCATAATGGCGTATGTGAATGTGTTGGTGACCTTGAGATGGGTAAGGTAGGCATGCTTTAAATTTTATATTTCTAGGGATGGAAAAATAGTCTTGGAAGCAAAGTTGTGATAAAAGTTATTTATCTATCCAGATCTTGGCTAGAGATGGAGAACTGTCCAAAAATGAGAGTTGGGTTAATCTCATGGGAGACTTAATTGGCTGCATATCTATAAAGAGGCCAAAAGAGGTATTATGTATGCCATTTTATCTTGCTGAACAACTTAACTAGGTGATGTAAAAGACAAATAGATCACTTCATAAAATGCCAAACTTAAATGCATCACTGTACAAAAAAATATCATTAGATCTATTGATCTATTTTCCTGAAAATTCATGCTCACAGATATGTATTGGTTTTGGTACTTACATATGCTTATGATTTCAAAGTACACTCAAGTTTGACAATTCATCATGTTTATGAGCTTGTCATTTTTTATTTGAAATAGATATAAACAATGTGCACCTGTACGCATAAGATTAGAAAACAAGATCAGGCATACCATTTATATCTAGGAAAGTCTACAAAATTTAATGGGAGTGAAAATTTTGAAAATCTGCATTTTTGTTTTTCTCTAGTTCATGAATACCATTTAGAAATTTGTTCTCATGATATTGTTACTAATGGAAGAATTTCGCTCCTCATGGCTTCAGCATGCGTACTGAATGGAAAACCTTCTTGGAAGTGCTCATTGCGTCATATATTAGTGGCTTCCATTTCTTCATTTTTATGTGGCTACCATCTTGTGTGCGTCTCACTCTTATGCTCTGGTTGATCTTCCTTCTTTTTATGTCTGTAATTTCTAGGGGAAGATGTTATTAGCTTTAATTGTTTTTGCTGATGCTAATGCAGAGTAGTCAACGAAACCTTAGAGAGCATTTCTATAGACCTTGGATTTAGAGGGAATACCATGGCTGAAGGTACTCTAATTGGTTGACATTAAATCTTTTATCTTGTTCTATGGATCTAAAATATGTAATTTCCTTCTATATTTTGGTAGGTCTTGTAGTAAGTACTTGTTTGGGTGGTGCTTTTGTTGGATCTTTGTTCAGTGGGTGGGTTGCAGATAGGGTTGGATGTCGAAGGGCATTCCAGATATATGCTTTGCCTATGTTCATTAGGGCATCAGTGAGGTATCTACTGCAAAACTGCAAAATAAATTGTTACCTTTATATTTATAGAAAATTGTGATAATCTTCTATAAGACTTTGGTGGTAAATTTGAGAAGACCTTATATAGAAGGAAATTGATTTACTTTATGTTTTAATTATTTTTTTATGTTTACTTTATTAAGTTGGCAGAGCAAATGGAATTGATTCCTACTTGAGAAGGAAGCTTTAGCAATTGCATTCTTATATATAACTCAATGTATTTTTGAAAGAGACTTCTTTTGACACCTAAAGAAACAAGAGAGGCTACAAAAGGTTATTCCCAGCTTACAACTCAAATGTTTAGTTGGAACTGTAACTAAGATCGTTGAAGTGGTGTAGCAATCCAAGGATGCGCATTGGGGAATGGTGGTTTCTCATAGATTTGGTTGCAACATTATAATTTGTACTTTTATAAAAAAAATTATAATTTGTAATGTTTTGTTTTTGCTATGTAAATTCTTATGATTGTTAAAATTTATTTTTATGATATACAAGTCCTTTTATTTTCTAATTTTTAATATTTTTTATGAAATTATTTTATTTTTTTGATTTTTTTATATTTTTTTAAAAAATAAATTGATTTTTGCGAGGGAAAAGGATTTCCCTTGCAAAATATTAGGATTTGCAAGGGAAAATTAGTTCCCTCGCAAAATCAAGATTTGCGAGGGAATTGATTTTCCCTCGCAAAATATCAGAATTTGCGAGGGAAAGTTTTTCCCTCACAAAATCCTGATTTTGCGAGGGAAAATAGGTTTCCCTCGCAAAATTTGAATTTTGCAAGGGAAAAAGCATTTTTTCCGTCGCAAACATGGTTTGCGAGGGCATTTTTTGCGACGGACAGTTTTCCGCCGCAAAAAACTTTTGCGACGGGAAATGCTAGTTTTACGACAGAAAATTTCCGCCGCAAAAAATGGATTTTCTTGTAGTAACTTAACAAAAATCAAGTCTTGCAACTGTTGATGCTCAAGCTTACTTTTCTTCTTAGAATGAATTTGTTGTATAATTTACAAAAAAAGAATGTTTGTTTCACAATCACTACTTAAAATTATATAAAGTAGAATAATTTAAATAAATACTTGCATACTCAAAAGTACTGCAATCACGCTCACATCTAGATGCACTACAAGTCAAGCTTAACACTTTGATGGTGAGTTTTTGCAAACTTGGAGTAGATGCTTCATACATCCTCCACCACTTAGTTGTAATGAGTGAAATAATTTGCAATTTAGCATAACCTTTAGTTTGAACTATAATGTAATTAATTTTATCAAGGAATGCTTGTCTTGTTGCTTACTTCATACCAAAGACGCTTCCAACTCTTTTATATAGTGACAACTCATTTGTTATCTGATCTGTCTCTTCTTCGGTTGGTATTAACCTCTCAATGGATTTATAAAGTCCTAAAGTCACTTCTTTATCAAATTCAATTCCTGGATTGTTATAATATAACTCTAGGTTTAGAAAATGAGCTGCTACATGCAATGAATAATGAAGCTGGCATTTCCATCTTCTGTCAACAATTGCAAAATCTCTTTGTACTTGTCTTCATTTCCATTAAAATATCTTTGAATAGCTTACTCAGTCTTATCCATAGCTTCATATATTTGAATAGCTTCCTTAGCCCTATCCATAGCTTCATATATGTAAGCCATTGCAAATTTTTTTTTTTTCATTATCAACAAGCCTAAGAACATACAAAAAGGCCCCATAGCCATAAGAGAATAAACAACACCATTCTAAAATGTAGGCATAACTATAGTGTCAGTAGCCCTTTTCCCTTAGCATATTTAGTAGCCTTAGATTTGGACCATTCAATCTGAGGTAACCATCATTCTAAGGTTGTTGTTTTTTTTTTTCTTTTAAACAAAATTGTGCAACCTTTATAATATAAGGAAGGTTGTAGCAAACCTTGTGACTCCATACCTAACCAATTCAATCTTCTTTGTGTACTTCCTTATTGTGTTCAAAGCCAATGAGTGGTTATCAATAAAGCCTACTAGACTTATGCCCCTTTGTATGGTTGTTTTAACTTTGGGAAGCTTCCCAATGTCTTTTAACATCAAGTCCAAGTAGTGTGTAGCACATGAAGTCCAACAAAGATTGATTCTCTTGGCTTGTAACAAATTACCAGCTAAAACATAGTTGCTGCCATTATTAGTTACCAATTGAACCACATTCAATTCCTTTCTTCAATCTTCTCCACAAATATCATCCAATAGCTGAAATATCTTCTCCCCAATCTTAATATACGATGAGGCATCAACACTTCTCACAAACATAGTCCTAGATGGACAATTAACCATGAAATTGATCAAGGTCCTGTTATTCCTATCCATCCATGCATTTGACATAATTGAACATCCAAATTCCACCCATTCTTTCTTGTGACTCTTCAACATTTCGTTTGTTTTGTCAACTTCCTTTTTAAGTAATGGAACTCTAAATCATGATAGGTTGGAGCCTTTAGATATGGACCGTAGTTTCCAACAGCTTCAAGCATCAACTTGAAGCTTTTCGTCAAGCAACATTGAAAGCTATTCCGTTACTGTAAAAAAAATTGGGTTATGTATTGACAAATTCAATCCCTTGCTTCTTTATCACAAGCATCATTTATACTTGCCTGCTTCTTCTTTTTTCCCAATTTGATAGTTTCTTTAGGACTTTTAAAAAGAAGTAAATACATAAGGCCTTTCAAACTTTTTGCTTTCTTGGTCGATGGATCACTTGATGTTGTTGGCCTTTTTCCACTTTGTCAGGTATGAATTTCTTCCATTTCTTCTTCCTTATTATTATCTTGCAACTCAGTGTAAGTTTCAGTAACCTTCTTCTTCTCAATAGCTTTCTTGAGTAGATTTTTAACTTCAGGTGGACATTTCAAACAAGCATTCACATCTCCTCTAATTCCCACTTGGTGCCCTTTTGCTTGAGTAATCCCACCCGTAGTCACTTTGCCACAAAAGTCACATGTCACACTCTTCCTATTATTTATATCTCTCAAGCTATTCTATTGCCATGCTATATCAATATTTTCACCTGTAGCTTTTACCATTACACAAGAAGAGATTGTGGCTGAGGTCTAGTTGTTGTTGTTGTGACTGGGAAAATGAGGGGATTTTTACTGTTGAACTCAAAATAAACAATACTATTGAAGTCAGAATGCCAAGAACGCTGACAAAAAAAAAAAGAATGCCAAGACTAAGACGGTATTTCATAATGCTGAATATCAATAGAGGCTCGCACTCTTGTCGAGAGAGAACTCAATTGACTGTGTCTCGCCCCTGTGATCTCATCTTATCCTCTTTGGAATGGATTTGAGTCTCGTGGCTCTCAACCTAAGTCTCTAGTTAGGCTCCATTTTGGGAATAAACTTCTTGGCCTCTAAATTGTTTGTATTAAAAATAAAAAAAATTATATCGCTGTTGTGATGACGCCAAACCAGGCGCACCGCAATTGCATTACAGTAGCGATGAAAAAACGCACTGCGAATGGCTTGCTGTGGAGACAAACAACTATTTTGCTTTGCCTTGGCACGATTGCATTGCTTTTATGTGCTATTGACTACTTTGGCTACTCCACGTTATTGTTGCCAACATGCACTTCCTGTCTGATACCATATGTGCATTCTCTCTCATCTGGTACTACATGTGTGCACCAAGGTTTTGAAACTTAGACTGATCATTAAACTAGAGAAGGTACTCCACGTTGTTTCTGCCAACATACACTTCTTGTCTGATACCACGTGTGCATTCTCTCTCATCTGGTACTACATGTGTGCACCAAGGTTTTGAAACTTAGGTCGATCATTAAACTGGAGAATGTATTGTGTTAAGGGTTGATGGGTTAGACTGGATTCAGATTGGGTTAGGTTGAGTTAACCTCGGGCCAACTTAGAACTTGGGTCACCCTATGACTTGATCGGACCAGTTCGCTGGTTTTCGATTTGAACTGCTCGTTCCAAGTTTCATCATAATAATCAACCACAATCAATAGTCTAGGACTCACACACACATAGGATTAGACCTTAGGCAACCACAACGCTACTAATCAACGGCTAGTAACTAACTAACTAATTATTCCCTAAGTGTGACCTCATTAAATTAATTGTGTGCCATCACTTTCCTCCAATTATTAACCCTAATTACCCAATTACTAACCTTTACAGTTTACATATCAGATACCACGATTACACCCTTTCTCGTTTGGTACTAAGTAAAACATTTTCCGTTTAGTGAGGGGTTTGATACCAAGCTTTTGAAGGATAAAGTAAAATATAAATATAAACAATAATAATATCTATATGAACAAAGGCAACCCTAGTTTAACTTAAATTCATATTTATTGTTTTTATTCTTAGAATTATTATCTTTACTAGGCAACTTTTCTGCAATAGTTTCCCCTTTTATTTTTAAAAAATATTGTATAATATCATTTTGCTTATGTGTATCACTGATGTAAAATTGGTACGTTATATGATTTACTCGTTTTGATTTTGCATTGTTAAGGCTTCAATCTTTTCACCTTCTTTAGTTTACTAGTGAGTGTAATCTATTTTCAAGTTTCGACCATTGATAGAATTAAAAGGGAAATCGACAAAGAAGAAATTGGAGAAGGAATAGATATAGAAGGAGGGATTAAGAAACACAAGGGAGGAAGGGATTAAGAAACACGTAAATCTTAACTTATGAAACGCTAAAATCACCTTATAAAGACATTAAGATATATATCCCATAACCAACCAAATCTTTCTAGTACTTAACCAAACCCTTAAAATAAGTCCCATATATAGTTATCACATTAATACTTTGTAAACTTAAGGTCATATTTTTTTTTTTATTCACATAATCATGAATCACATGTTTTTATTCCCCAGTTAGTGAGGGGTTTGATACCATGTTATTAGGGTGGATATGATATTGTGTTATTAAAAAGTGGCTCTGATACCATATCAATATATGAATAAGTTGTGATATTTATGTTTCTCAAAATTTTAGTTAGCAATTTTATTATGAGTCAAGAATCAAAAAAATTATTGATAGAGGTATAATTATGAAATACGAAGTGGAATGATAACTTATTGGATAGAACCAAGGTAGTTAAAATCGAGATTTTATGTAAAATTGGAAGAGCGATAAAAAATCGTAAAACGTAAAATCATAACGTAACAAAGTCGTAAAAACATAAAAGCGTTTAGAAAATTAGTAAAATCGTTTTAATAAAAAAAATTATAAAAACGTAAAATCGCAGTAATAAAACGAGATTTTAACTACCATGGATAGAACACATCAACAATTGCATACCGATTTTCCTTTAATCCAACCCATCAAAATTTCAAAACATATCAAGCAGCAAAATGAATCCAATGTACCCAAAACAAGGGGATCAATAATTGTCAAAATCAACCCATTATCTGTAGGCAATTTTTTAAAAAGGGAATGGGCATTTACAGTAACTAGTTTCCCTACTAAGGGGGAAAAAACCAGTAGAGAGATAAGGAAATTTAAACTATCAAATCTGATCTAGATGGTCAAAATCTGAATTTTTAAAAGCTTACATTTTATTAAAAGTATTATTTTAATGAGTATAGAATATAAAATAAAGATAATCTGTTAACTATTATTCTTTCAAAAAAAAATGAGTTTTCATTAAAAAAATATCATTTCAAAAAATTCAGATCTGTATCGTTCAAATCTAAACAGTCTAGGTATGCTCAGTAAGGAAATTGGTTCTGCCATTTGCATGTCACTCAAGGGGACGCCTTTAGAAGGAAAAAAATGTGGTAAGCAAACAGAAGCTGGGAGGACAACCCTGTCACAAAGCAACTTTAACTTTGAGGTAGGTTATCTCTCAAAAGTCCAAGCATTCTGATATCCAAATACAAGAATGGACAACATACATAGCAGCTTACCACAACATAACTTTACCCTCTTTACTATTATAAAAACCTCAAATATTCATTCAAAAGATACAACCAAGTCTATTAGACCAAATCAAAAGATACAACATCAATTGCAGGTTTTGGTAATAAGGAGGCGAAGATTTTGTGGCAACATACAGATTATGGAATTATTTGATGTATTTGGTTAAAGTGCTGAGAAACCTTTCCCAGGGGAACTCGAAATGGATTGAGAAATCTGCAGTTAGTTACTTGGAGCATTAGGTTAGAGAGTGTTGAGATACGTCTTTCAACGGAACTCTGGATGGATTTAGAATTTATCAGTATCTAGAGCATAAGAGTTTATTACTATTATTTATGATTCTTTAGTTATCATTTATCATTATATATAATAATTTACATTGTAGGTGATCTCTATCTTAACTTAGTTGCCCGTTGTTGTCGTGGTCTTTAACTTAATTTCATATTTGTCCTGGCAGCCATTGCTCTGCTGGTGGAATATAACTAGTCGCCAGTACAAACATGAAAGTTAAAGATCACTATTACTATAACATGAAGATCACTATTACTATAACATGAAATCTGCAGCTAGTTACTTGATGATTTTATACGGAGGGGAAGGAATATATATATAGAAGGAGGGATTAGAAGCCAGAAGTTGTGAAATCATCGTGATCACCGACATGCTCTATCTAACCAATACGTAAATCTTAACCCTCACCCACATTAGAAGGCAGCCCATGGAATCTTGGAAATATAGTGAAAATTTTAAAGACTTTTTGAGGATTCAACGTAGGTTAAGAGATTAAGGTTGAACTAGTATAAACTCTGTACCCTTCGGTGAAATTTTTTAATTGTTTTAATCGAAGATGCTTAAGTGATTGAGAAAGAACTCTTGATTAAAGAAGAGAATATGGTTGAAAAATCACAGGTGAAATCACGGCTTGATTCAAGCTTTCGAGTATGCAATTAAAAACTGCAATTGTATGTCGTGGCGTGATTTCAGGTCAGATTACAGATGAAATCACGATCTGGAATCACGGACTGATGCGAGTCTTGCGAGGGCGATAGGAAGCTGCAACTGTCACGGCGTGGTTTCTAGTTGGAATTTCGGATTTCGTTGAATAAGTAATAATGTTGTACAACTGATGGATCAAGTCCCTTATTTGGACAATGACAAACTGAGAATATAACACAAATTACAACAAAAACTAAACATGGGATTACTAGACTAATATATATACAAAATAATCGCTTTTTTCTTCACAATTCACATATGTATATCATCATATAGGAAGAAGATCCTTTCCTTGCCTATTTTTCTCCTCTTTCCTCATCAACTTATATGAGCGGTTGATTGGCAAGGAGAGAGAAAAAAATATTAAAGTAATATTATATTAATTGAACGTATATAATTTAGAGATCACGAAGGATGATGAAAAAATGATGATGAGAGAAATCTAACCCATCATATATATCAGTGTGTGAATGTGTAACCATACCAATATCATTGATATGTATATATTTAACCAACTTGCAACAATATGCACAAAGAATACCGTGGTCCTATTTGTTACGCAGAAGATTTAGGAAGGAGGGGGAAGATTCATCGTCTTCCTTAGTGAGAACCTTTTAGATACTCCATCTTTTGGGAATCCAACTTCCAGCAGTAGTCCATCTTTCCTTATTCATGGGAAGACTACTTCCCTCCATTTTCGGTGGGAACTGATCTTCCTATGGGAAGAAATTTCCAAATAATCATTTTCTTCTTCTTCAATCGATCTGTCTTCCTTTGCCACCGCTATCACCTCCTCTTTCTGCTAATCCTGCCACTTCCTCCTTTTGCAAATCCTGCCATCCCATAATAATCCATTGTCTGTTTCGAACCTACAATCAAAAGCTGTCAGTATCACGCATTTATACCATCAGACCGTCGTCCGTTTCGAACCCACGACCATTTTGTGTGTCGTTGTGTTTGTGTCAGATCGGGGATGTGAGGGATGAGGAAGGAGGGAGGTTTTTTTTTTTTTTTGGTAAGGTATATTTTGAACATTGCAAATATTATATTTTAATTTCCATTTTTTTCAAAATTATCATCTTCTATTCCCATTTCATGTCTACCAAACAGAACATCCATTTTAAGTTTCTTTCCAATCTTCCTTTTCTTTTCATTCAGTTCCCTTCATTTCCTTCAGTCTTTAAACTTTCTATATACCAATCGGGAGATTAAGAAGATATATTTGATAAGATGACATAATGATGAGGGAATTAGAGGAAGGAAAGGGAGAGAAGGGTGAGGGGAGAGACGAGATAATATAAAGACATACAGAAGAAGAGGGGGAGGTGAAGGGCTGAAGGCCACGGCGGCAGCCAAAGGGAGGCTTCTTTATAACAAATGGTTCCATTAGATGCATCCAAAGCTGCCTGGGTTTTACAGGCAACCCTTCTGGAATTTTTCTTCACTTAGGAAAAGCCCATCCCCAATATTATATACTAGTATTTCTTATTTATGCTGAATCATTTACAGTCAGTCACTTTGTGCCTTTTCCTACTAAGTTGAAAAAAAAAAATCATTTGATTTGTGTCTAAATCCATATAAATAAATCTAAAATATTAAAATTACATCTAAATACTTCAACTCTGTAGATCTTTATTAACAAAATTTATAATTTTTTTACTTTATTTTTATATATTTTTGTTCATAAGATTATAATATATTGTTATAAAATATTAAATCCCAACTATTGGAAATTGATCCAATGATAGGAAAAATAAATGGAGAGGAAAGTTAATAGAAACACATCTACCCTATTGTAGAAAACTCACACGAAAATTCATCCTTTCGAGTCCCAATTAGTTGCTACAAGCCAGCTTGGCTCTTATCTAGGCAATTCATATTTATAAGAACCATTTGGTACTAGTCACTGGCTGTCCTTTTTTAACATAGGCAACTACTAATTAATCACGGTGATTCAAAATAATTAAATTTAACTAAAAGCAATAAATATGTCATATAGGTTTTTTTTTTGAAAAAAAATATGCCCTTATTTATAAAGATAGGAGATAATAGATAATTTGTGAAAATGCATGTATTGCATAAAGATAAAAAGTGATATATATATAATGGGGTAAAAATGAAAAAAAAAAGTTTAAAATTTCAAATAAAAATTATTTGTTCCTAATTTTTTTGGACGATCCTTACGATAGAGATTGTTTTTTTATAAAAAAGTATAAGAGGTAATTTCATATCTAAAGCAAAATATATTAATCCACATTAAAACCTGTAGAGCAAAGTAATCTAAATCTCTTGGTTTATCATGTATAAAAGAGGGTTTATATATATACATGAGAGATGAACTTTAGTATTTATGACTCTTAAATGATAATTTCTACATCTAATCCTTGATTCCTAGTGATCCTAATTGATTATATATTAATTACAATATATTTTCTAACACTTCTCAAGTTGGAGTGTAAATGTTAATAAAAAAACCCAACTTGTTATAAATATAGTCAATACATGTCCCATTTAAGACCTTGGTTAGAAGATTGTTTAATCTGTCGCTAGACCTCATATGCCCTGTAGAAACAAAGTTCTCCTTAATCTTATCACGTATAAAGTGACGCTTAATCTCAATGTGTTTCGTATGTTCATGAAACACAGAGTTAAATGTTATGTGTAGAATGACTTTATATATTATCATACCACAGCTTTGAGGACAATGACATGGCCAAACTAACCTCCTTTATTAACGGGTGAATGCTTACAATTTTTTACACTGACTGAGTCATGGCTCTATACTCAGTTTCTACACTAGACTAAGATAATACTACTTGCTTCTCCAGGAGACCAAATTTCCGCCTACAAACACGCAATATCTTGTGGTGGATCTCCTGGTAGCCTTTGACCCAACATGATTTGCATCACAAAAACATTTGATCTTAGTATGGCCATGATTAATAAAGAGTATGTCATAACTAAGTGAACCCTTCAAGTAATGTAAGACATGCTCCAGAGCTTTCCATTAAGCAATGGTTGTGCTTTCATGAATTTGCTAAGTACAATAATTGGAAAGGAGATATCAAGGCGAGTCATCGTGAGATATTTCAATTTCCCAATCAGTCTATGGTATTTCTTAGGGTATGCAAATGGTTTGATTTTCTTAGGATTAACCTTTTTCCTCACTTTCTTATGTAGCTTTTCAAACAGTACTCTATTATCAACATCCCATTAGGAATCATGAAAAAGCTACTTGATGATGCTCCAAGTTTCTTGGTTTCTTTTAGCAGTTCTGGAACATATTTCTTCTATGTTAAAAGAATGTCTTTCTTACTTCTCATAACTTCGATTCCAAAAAAGCACTTTAACAAACCAAAATCCTTCATTTGGAAATCAGAATTAAAAAAGGCTTTGAGTTATAAGATTCTCGATGTATTGCTACTTGTATTTTTTTTTTGGTCGAAACTACTTGTAATAACAATGCCATCAATTTATACCACTAAAAGAATCCTCATTGCATTTGTCTGCTAATAAAACACAAAATGGTCGTACTTACTCTGACTCATGCCAAATTTTTTAGCAATAGAGCTAAATCTACCAAACCAAGAGCTAAACCTCCCAAACCAAACACATGGACTCTACTTTAAACCATATAAGGATTTTCTTAAGCCACATACTTTCCCACGCTTTAGAGCAATGTAATATGAATTTCTTGATTTATCATGTACAAAAGAGGGTTTATATATGCATGAGAGAGGAGCCTTATCATTTATGGTTCTTAATGATAATTTCTAAATCTAATCCATAATTTCGAGTGATCCTAATTGATTACAAAATAATCCTAATTGATTCAATATTAATTACAATATTTTTCCTAACAAAACCAAAAATTTTAATTTGAAAAATTAAAAAAGAGTTTAAACAAATATATATTTTCTGTTTAATAAGAAGTTTGCCAGCCATAAGCTAAAGTTATCTTAAGGATTCACATTTCAAATATTTTTTTTATATTTTATTTAAAAAAGGCAATTTAACTCCAACAAATTAGCACAAACCAACAAGCCTGCCTCGATCTCAATTATTGCATTCTTCAGTTTATCCAATTTTTTTCAACTTAATTAAAGCACATATATATTCACATCCAAATTAATAAAAAAAAAAATCACCATTGAAGAATTCTTAATTACATTCTTAATCCAAAAAGTTAACACAGTCAAATCAAGGATTAATTTAACAATAAAATGACGCCAGCTGTTATTCATAATATCCTATTGATCAAAATTACGAGTATCATCTTTAATAATCAGTTCAAAACTTTGAATTCCATTTGTACATATTGGGTACGTGTTAAAGCTTGATCTGGAATTTATTTGTATATATTGGGTACGTGTGAAAGCTTGATCTGTCAAATCCCATTTTCCAATGTACGTGACTCAACTTTAATGATTATGTCTGAAGGAGTAAATCAGTGAATCAAACGGCATTAAAGTAATTAAATGATAATCCTATTAATTTATTTAAAAAGTTAATTAAACTAAAAAGGGTCAATGAAGTTATTATAATGTGATATATCGATCTGCGTAGAAGAGGCCAAAACCAGCGAATAAGACAAGGCCAAAGTTGCAATGTGTGTTTGCTGAGTTTGAAAGCTCTCGGATGGATCAAATTAAATATCGACAAATAATATATTCCATAATCAAAATCACTCTTAGTTCATCACCATCACAGTTTTAATATAATTAGAAATCTTGTGCAGTATCAATCAAATACATTAAACTAGTTCATTTGGATTATCTATATATGCATTATTCATAGTCTGTGAAGCTTTTATTTTTCTTTTTGTTTTTAAGGGAACTACTTGTTATTTTCTGTATGTCTCTGCAGATTCGATATATATGGGTCGTCACATTGTCTAATTTGTACTCAATGCATTAAATATAAATTATTAAACTAACAGACATTATTAATAAAAAAGTATAAAACAGAAAAATTGTTAATTAATTAATTTTGCAGTTTTTCTGGGATTGAAATTATATTGTGTGTGTAGGGGGTGAAATATGTTTAGGTTAGACCAGGGTTTAGTTAAATATATTTGAGCCTGCAACAAAATTGTTAAATCTAAGTCTGTAAATAAGCTTTTTTACAGGCTTAAACTTGAGCCTTCAAAATACTAGATAAGGCATGAAGCATTTTAACAGCTAGTTTGGTTTGAGGGAGGGAGAGGGAGAGGGAGAAATCTTTTACCCTCTCTTTATAAAAAAACCCATAGAAATTTTTTAATATTCCTAAAATATACTCTCAATAAAAAAGAATATTCCCTTCATTAATGACAATTTGGTTAATTCCCTCCCCTCCCACACCCTCCCCTCCCAACCCTAAAGGTCTATATAAAATTAAATATAGGCTTTTAAATAGGTTCAAAAGCATATGCTTACAAGTTAATATATCAAAGCCTAAGCTATATCCTAAATGAGTTTAATAAGCTAAAAAAAAGGTCTAGTAATGACAGTTACATGTGCAACTATGAATACAAAAATTAATTATTTTTTTGACTAAGAAGATATATTTTCTAAAACAAACAAAGAAGATATGACTCAGTTATATCTTAAACGAGTTTGTTAAAGAAAAAAGAAGAATTCATAATAGCAACAGTAATGTTGCTTGTGCAATTATGAATACAAAAATCAATTATTTATTGACTAAGAAAATATATTTTCTAAAATAAAGAAAGCACAATAAGTCGCGTGTATAATCGGCACTATAAAAAAACACAGAATTTTTTTCTGTGGCAAATTTTGTCATGGATTTTCCGACAAAATTTTTCTGTAACTAGTTTGGCTGCAAAAATTAAAATTTTACTAGATTTGTAACAAATTTTATATAAATTATTATAATATTATTAAAATTTAATTTTAATTAAAAATAAATTATTTGTTTGTAATATTATATTTACTATTTATTAATGTAATATTCATATTTTTATATAAAAATATTATTTATAATATTAAATATTATTTATCAATTAATACTAATTAAAAATAACTTCTTAGTTATTAAAATTATATTTATAATTATATATTAACAATAATATTTATAGTATTAAATGATTAGTTGTTAATTAATGTTATTTAAAAATATAATTCAATTTCAAATATTGGATAAAAATATTTAATGATTTAAAAAAATAAATTGAAATTAACTTATACTAAAAAAGTGTGAAAAATATATAAAAATTATTTCAAGTTCTTATTTCAATTATTATTAGTTTTTAATAACATTTCACACACACACGTACACACATATAATTTTGTAATAATACAACGTAAGTGCATGTTGGCTCAACTCATAAAGGCACGCGTAGACCTCACATTTTCAGGAAATATGGAGGATTATTTAAAAATAGAATTCAATTTCAAATATTGGATAAAAATATATTTATAAAAATATTTATTAAATATTTTAAAAAATTAATTTAAAATCAAGTTATATACATTAAAAAAGTGTGAAAAATATATAAAAATTATTTCAGGTTTTTATTTGAATTATTATTATTTTTTAATAACATTTTACACACATATATATGTATGCATGTAGATATATATGTATACGCGTGTGTGTGTAATTTTGAAATAATACAACGTAAGTGCGTGTTGGCTCAACTCACAAAGCTGGCACGCGTAGACCTCACATTTACAGGAAATATGGAGGAGACATGTGGCACACTAACAATGGCAGAGCCAGGAATTATAATGAGAGGGTGAAAAATAAAACATACTACATTATAAATAAAAGTACTTAAAATAGAATATATACTTAGTCCTTACAATTTTTTTCCCCATATTTGTCAATGTTTTGCTACTTTACTTCGATTGATACTTACTTAACAATAATCAATAATCAAGGAGACAAGGGAATTAAGGAAAGTGACTAAAGTGGTTTAAAAATACATGTCATATCAACTAACTTAACCTAATCAATTAGGTAAATATGTCTTATATTAAAGACAAGAGAAGTATTATGTGAACAACCAAATAACTCCTTGTTATCTATCTCTACAACCCGTGATGTATATCTGAAGCTCATCAATAATTTTCACAGCTCTCATTACTGTAAAAATTTCTGCACATAAAAGTTGATTTAGCATTTATCTTCTCACCAAAACCCCACATAAAATCCCCAAGGTAATAACATTATTCAGGTTAAGCACTTGGTCTGGCTTTCATCTCTCCCTGCTGGTGAAGACTACACAATTTTTTTTTCTTAGACAATTGGACGAGATCACTGTTTACTTACGGAAAAATGCAAGGCTGTTTTGAGAAATGTTTTTATCTAACTTACAGAAGCCCTCAACGTAGAAGATTGATGGCCATATTAAAATGTTAATTGGAGAAGAAAAATGGATTTATCAATAGAAATCAAAAGTAGCACAAGCATGTTCAACAAAGCTTAAAACAAGAGAGCAGATCATGGCTAGACCATGCAACTCATGGAAATACCAGTTTGATGGAGAACCGTGCAAGCCCTCCACAAACCAGAGGACAATACAATAGCTAGAGTTGCCATCTGAATTCCATGGAAATAAGTTCAACCTCAGTTTCCTGAACAAAATAGTGAAATACTATGATCTGTTGCTCGGATTTTGCCTTACATTAAAATATTACTATAATCTATAATATAAATTAGTTAACCTCTTCAACCAATCATGAGCATTTTATTTAACCTCTTTTCAAACGATCCATCACAGATTTTTTTTTGGGGGGGAGGGGGGCGACTTTCCTTAAAAAACTCCTATTCATGGAAAAAGTGAGTGGGAGAAAGAATGGGTGGAAAAAGAGATGAAAGAGAATGAATGAAAAAAATACTATTCATTCATATTTATTGAAAAATATTTACATTCTCAAAGAGTGAGACATCATATGACCTCCATCCAATCAAAACAGAACTCATATCATTTTAATATTAATTGGTTAATGACTCATATGAAAAAATTTACATTTATATTTTTTTAAGAAAAATAAACATATTAATTTAAAAGAAGAACTAAAGCAAAATGATCAACAAATATTTTTCTTAAAACCAAAATAAATATTGAATTTTTTTTTTAGATGAGATATCATCAGCCAACTATGATTAAAATTATATAAATTGTTTTGTTTTTATTAGATAGAATTCAAATGGTATGACACTCTCAGAGTACTAGAGTATTTATGAAGTTTATAAACATTGGTATCAAAATTTAAACTATTTTTATTTTTAAGATTTATTAAATACATATTTTTATATTCATAAACTACTAATTCTCTTTTATTTAATCATTTATTAGCTATTACTTATTCTCTATCATATTTTCTACTCATTCTATATGTTTTATATCCTTTTTATAAATAAGGGTGTATTTAAAAAATGTGTTACATTTTTTATGCATTTATTGTTTTTAATTAATTTTAACCATATATTCATTTTATGCAACAAGGATAGTTGTTATTTATAAAAAAGACCCGTGGAAATATATGAAAAAGACATATGATTAATTAAGAATAAAGTTAAGAAAAAAAAAGACATTAAATGATTACACAAAAATAATGTGTATCTTATATAAACAAATCACCCTGCGGTTATATTCGTTATATTATGTGTCTATGCGCGCGCGCCCCCGGGGGGAGTTGAACAGTAAAAAAAAAAAAATACAAGTCCAGCGTTTCAATATATTAACTAGTGGTAAAAGAAATAAACATCCCAGGGAATTGAACATTTCTGTTTGAAACAGTGAATTAATTAAGCAAACGTATGTTTTTATGTCCATAGATAAAGATATATAATTATCTTCCTACGTATCAGGAGATCAGAATTAAATAGAAGAAACAATAACAACAAGAATGGAGAAGAGATACGGATTTGAGGCTCCAATGTGCTTCTATCTAAAACTCTTTATGATACCCTAACATTCCAAAAGTTTTGTTCCTATTTCTTGTGATCATTACATTATACATAAAACAAGTGACATTTTTTATATATTATGGGGGAAAATAGTGCAGCTTTGAGTTTTTTTTAATGAATTTTAAAAGAAAAAATACTCTAAAATTATGTATTATTTATTTTAAAAAATCAGAAAAAATTTCAAAACTGTACCATTTTATGCCTATATAAGATATTAGAATGTTATTCATTTTATATAGAATCTAATGATTATAAGAAACAAGTATTTTTTTTTTTATCGAAAGCTAGATATCTATTAATGCTGGAGACTAATACAATAGATGAAAACAAATACAAACAAAACAAACTCAAATACAACCAAATAAACCAGATACAAAAACAGCCAAGAGTACATAACAGATTTAAGAGTAGAGGAAAACTCATAGGCAATAACGATCTCCTCGATATCCAAGGTTAGAAGTGACGACAAAGGAAGTGTTGGTCGTAAAATCCACTCTGAAGGACACACGTCCTTATAAGCATTAGCTGTAATTAGAGCAGCTGTACAGACACCCCATATTGGGATAAAGAACCTAGAAAACCCAACTTCAGAAAGAAGAAGACCCATAATGTCCTGAATAAAACTTCTGCTCCTCTGATCAAGTAGATCTGATGACCTTGATCACACACCGAAAAACACCTCTTTAAATCTTCCCCCAAGAACGTAGATCCAAGCTACCAAGAGATAATAAGATCTAATAACGTTCAAACAGTCATCCAACCAAGAGGATTTGAACGCAGATCTTACAGACATGTTTATTTCCTTAGACAAAAACACCACCACAAAACCCAAAACTATAAAAAAAGGAACAAAAAACAGATAAATCTCACATCCGTAGATCAAATCTGGAGAAGGAGAGGAAAAGACTAGCCACAAGGACGAGAGAAGGTCATAACCGACAAAACTCAAAGTGAAAGGACCGCAGATATCAGATCTGGACTCCAAGCTATACCTCTGACTTGTCTGTGATACAAAAGTAGGCTTGCCGGTAGCTTGTTCATCACAAGCCACCAGCAAGAGGGCGAGATACAAAGGGGAATGCAGGAGAGAAGAAAAAAAAGGGGGGGGGGCTGGCTAGGGTATTATAAGAAACAAGTATAACACATTTGAAAAGTTGTGAAATTTTGAAGGGCATTAGTGAGCGCATTAAAAACTTACAAACCAGCTTGGTTCTCATCTAGCCAATTCATATTTCTATGAAGCATTCTGCACTAGTCTATGTGATGCTTTTTTTATAATCATGTGATTTAAAATGTTAGGTAAATTTAGTTAAAAATAATGATACATATGTTTTTTTTTTTTGGCAATTGTATCATTCTTAATAAAGAGAATATAAGAGAGATAATTTTCAAAATTTATTTTAGAGAGAAAATAAGTAATAGGGTAAAAATGGAAAGATAAGTTTGAGATTAAAAATAAACATGATTTTTTTTCTTGTATTTATTTCCATTAACTACCGTTTGAGCTCTTTGGATTCATGTGAAAGGTAAGTGAATTGAATATTAGTACTATTTTATTTCTCTCTCATGTCTTATTTATAAGAGCTCAATAATTAAATTATGTGGTTTAATAAAATGATTAAGATTAGTTAAAAATAATAAGTATGTCAATTTTTTTTTTTAAAAAAGTATGCCCTTGTTTATGAGGGACAAATAAGAGAGAAAAATAAACTATATATATATATATATATATATATATATATATAATTAGGAACAAAAATAAAAAAAAAATCATTAAATATTCAGAAAATCGGACATTTATAAAAAAAGTAAGCACAATTTAAATTTTAAGTTACCGGCGGAATTGTTTGATCTCCTCAAACTCATAAGATGAAATAATTGACTTTTCTTTTGCTCTCATATATATAACCCATAAATTGTAAGCTGCAAAACTTAAACAACGCTAACCAAAGCAGTTTACTGCTCAACTTTGCAAGATTTGACAAATCAGCTCGAGCTTTCTTACAACAAAGAAAATTGGCATCTGCACTGTTTCTATCTGCCTTAGTGGGGAACCAAAAAAAAAAAGACCCCTCATGAACTAAATAAAAATGCTGAGGTCCTAACTCCTAATGCTCAGCAATAAACTCAGAAAAACTAAAGTTTGAGAATTGGCAGCAAAAGGAAGAAGAAAGAGGAAGAGACAGAGTGTGAAACAAAACAAAAAAACCAGAGCACCATTTGATTGATGTGTGAAATTGGGTTATTATGTAGCTGCCACGCTGACAATATCAGTTGGGCCAACCTTTTTTCTCAAACAGTTTGTTAGCTTAACAGCGTCAACTCCTTCCCCAATCACCACCACTATATCTTTTTCATCTCCTTCTAACCCCACAAAGCTCACACCTGCAACATCATTTCCCATTTCAGTTTCATATTCAAAACTTAAATTCATTCATCAATATATATATATTATATATAAACTTAATTCACTTCAATACAAAAACTTCAAGTTCTTCATATCTCACTTACCATTGGCTGAAGCCACAACTTTGAGTGCTTTGGTCCTGCATTTCTGGCACTTCATATGCACTTTCATCACAATCTTTTGTTGCACATATATATAAGCAAATGCAAATGGGTCAGCCACGACAAGATAAAAACACAGCATTGACTAATTACATACAAGCATGACATTTCTTATACTACGTATACCTTCATGTTTGATGACGGATAAGTTTAGAACAGATTTTGAAGTGATAATGATCGGAGAAGCTATACGTCGATAAGGCGTGAAAGTTGCAACGCTTTTTCTTTCTACAAGACAAGTCAAAGCGAGGTCAAATAAAAGGAAGAGTAACTAAAGATGCTGTCTTTTCAAGCAAACATTATCGTACTGTAACTTCGCGTAATGTTTCTTACGTCGTAAGAGTAAAGATTGATGTGAAAGACTTGTTTAAAATTAAGGGTAAATGTGTAATTTTACACATAACCTTTGTTCCAGGGAGTATCCAGCACCACGACCTTTTTTATGAAGTAAAAATACACATGACGTTACGTTTTGGGAGCAAAAATACCACAGTCCGTTAGTTAACCAGACGTTGACCGTTAAGTTTGACGGAATGAACAATAACGCGAGTAAAATTACTATTTTGCCTTTAGTTTTAAATTTTTTCTTTTAAAAAAACATTAAAATAAACATTCCCCACCGGTGGGCCCCACCACCGGCCACTGCCCTCCCCACCGCCGCAACTGGCAGCTTTTTTTCTAAAATAATTTTTTAAAAAACACAAAAAACTAAAATAATCTCTCCTACGCCGATGGGCCCCACCTCCGGTGGTTTTTTTAAAAAAAATAATTTTATTAAAAAAACAAATAACTAAAATAACCTCTCCCTTGCCGGTGGGGCCCACCACTGGCCACACCACCGCTGGCGGCGACCGGTGGTCGCTGGCCAGAGGTGATTGTCGGCCGCCGCCGTCAGCCAGAGGCAATTGTTGGCAGCGGCAGCGATGTATTTTAGTTTTTTGTTTTCTTAAAAAAATTATTTTAAAAAACAATCCACCGGAGGAGGTCGCCAGTGGTGGGGAAAGCGGCCGCCGGCGGAGGTGTGGCCGACGGTGGGGCCCACCGGCGGGTGAGTGGTTATTTTAGTTTTTTTAAAAAAATTATTTAAAAAAAAAACCACCGGAGAAGGTCGCCGGAAGTGGCTACCGGTGGTGAGGTTGGCGGCCGGCGGGGGTGTAGCTGGTGGTGGAGCCCACCGGCAGGGACGATTTATTTTAGTGCTTTTTTAAAAAAAAAAAAATTAAAACTATGTGTAAATTGATAATTTCAGCTTGAAACTAAGGGGAAAATGGTAATTTCACCCGCATTATTATTCTTTCTGTCAGACTTAACGGTCAACGTCTGATCAACTAATGACCTGTGGTATTTTTGCTCCCAAAACATAACGTCATGTGTATTTTTGCTCTAGAAAAAAGGTCTTGCTGGATGCTCCCTAGGACAAAAGTTATGTGTAAAATTGTAATTTTACCCTAAAATTAATGATCTCGTGGGGTGTGTAGACGTGGGGACTACGTTCTTTACCCGTGTAGAAAACGCGTCTGGGTTAAAATATAATTAAGAACTGACCATTTCCCCCACTTTCTGTCCAATGTGGAACAACCAAACGCAATGGGACAATGTACTGTTAACCTGGGTCGTCTGAATATAATCAGCAAGTCAAGTCAATTGGAAAAAAAAAAGAGAGAGAGAAGCACTATCAAGGTACAAAAATAACCACAAAAAAAGTGCAAGAAATCTTTAAATAGCTAAAATGTCGAATGGGATCTTGGTGAAAGATATCCTAACTGTAGAATTATCATATTGCCCTTTGTGTTATTCTTCTCCTACTAAACCTTTTAGTCAATCATCACTCTCTCTCTCTCTCCATTTATCAAATTGCCCACTCCAATGCCTCCTTCGGCATCACCAACTTCGATAACTTTCTCCTCTTCAATTGACCTTCCGACCACATTATATATCTCTAACCTCTCTTCGCCGATGTTGCCCAACTCCTCCATTGATGGTAACAACGCCTTGCCTTTCGCCACCATAGCAGCAGCGTGATTGCAATCTTGGATTTTGTCTCAAAGTTGCGTGAAGGAATCAAATGGCTCTGGCGGGAATTCACAACAACTTATTTGTTGTGGGGAATAACTCGTGCACTTGTTAATATAATTTATATAGTTGTAAAATAAGGTTAAAAAACTTGTTAAAACACAAATCAATGGTTGTAACAGATTCTCTCTGAATACTCATGCACTTATTAATATGACTCACGAAGTTGTAAGACAAGAGTGAAGAACTTGTTAAAATACAAATCAATTATGGTTGCTGACTCATTAGGAATAACTCATGTGCTTGTTAATATGAGTTGTGACGTTGTAAAACAAGGTTGAAGAACTTGTCAGAACATAGATCAGCTGTTGTTATAAACCTTAAAAGGATAGCTCATGCATTTGTTAATATGAGTAAGATAATGTGCTTATGGAATTTAACATAAACACTAATATAAAGTAGATGCAATTATTTTTCATGTAATAATTACAAAACATTGTCATTTTTGTGAATAGGTAAATAAAGGGCCTGTTTGGGTTGGCAGTAGGAACGGTGACTTAAAAGCTATCTGACTTTAAAAAAAGCTCGGTAGGAAAAAAGTCAGGTTATTAATAACGGTGTATGTTTGGATTGATAGTAATAGAAGTGATGGGGCCCATGTCAAAAAGCTGAGAGCTTTTTAGAAAAAGCTAAGAAGTAGAACTTTTTCCTTAACGAGCTTTTTGAGTTTCAAATTAAATAAATTTAAGCTCAACCAAAACGGACCCAAAATCAGCTGACAACGTTAACTGATTTTTTTTTCAAAATTATCACAAAAAAAGCTCAAAAAGCTTGTAATCCAAACAAACCCAAAAAAGTTACAGCTTATTGGGGGGAAGATTTAGCTTGTTCTAGAATAGACCAAAATATCATAAGTATTGGTTGAATTGCTTTTATAAATTAATTGTTCTGAAACAGGTTGTAATGGTATGTTCTCCCAAATTTACATGGAGTATTTTATAATTTTATCTATTTGGAGTAATTATTTATTGTAATATTATTTGGCAAGCATTTCTTTTAAATCATCATAGCGCCTTTATTTGATAGCTTTATATAGGAGCAATATAACACAACCTTTGAGCAGACAAAAGGGTGGAAATCCTTTTCCAAGCCCTGAAAGATGATGGTATATCAAGTTCCACAGGTTTTTTTTTTCTTTTTTTTGGGGGGGGGGGGGGATTCTACTAGACTAACTTTTACCAAAAAATGGATGTTGATTGGCTCTTGACTACAAACAAATATGAAAGGTTTTTTTTTCCCTCCAACTGAGGGGCATTAATGTCATTTCACTTAAAATTTGGATTCTGCAGGGGACTGATTTGGGATTTCTTCCACCATTCAATTGCGAACCCCAATCTCCATTCTTAACTCATTTCACTTCCATCCAAACCATTCTAAGAATTCTAGAGAAATGCATTCGGATGGCCTAGATTGAGTAAGAAATTTTAGCTAAATTTAGTTAAGAATAATAAATATGTCATATATGTTTTTTTTTTTTGTTGCAATTGTACTATTATTTATAAAGAGAGTATAAGAGAGATAATTGTCAGAATTTATCATAAAGAGAAAATAAGTAATATGGTAAAAATGGAAAGATAAGTTTAAGATTTAAAATAAAAATGATTTTTTTTTCTTGTTTTTATTTCCATTAACTACCATTCGAGCTCTTTGAATTCATGCATGTGAAATTTAAGTGACTTGAATTTTTATATTTTATTATTTCCTTCGATTCTATTTATAAGAGTTCAATAACTGAATTATATGATTTAATAAAATGGTAAAAATTTGTTAAAAACAATAAGTGTGTCTAAAATAATTTTCTTTTTTCAAATACACCTTTATTTATGAGAAGTAAGTAAAAGAGAGAAATAAAATAAATACATGTACCATCAACCTTTTAATGAGTACAATATATATAATTCATGAGGGGCAAAAAAAAAAACTCATTAAATATTAAGGCAATTGGGATTTTATAAATAGTATCAATAGGTTAACGTATAAAAATACTTATGAGTTTTTACACAAAATATATCCATTGTCATCTGCTTTGCGAAGTTATAAAAATACACATGAACTTACAAAATTAGAATAAAAATGAAATTAACTTTAAAAGAGACTAACGTCTGTTTATGATAATTTGGAAATACCAAAATACCCAACTAAAAAGAACCTCTCTCTTATAAAAAAAAAACTTCTCTCTCCACCTTCGATAGTCTGATTCATCCCCTCCATCACCAAATTCATCATCACCCATTCTCAATAAGAAATTAAACTAAAAATCAACAATTAAAAAAATGTAAAAAGTCCAAGCCTTAGTCCAAAAATAATCTAGTCCTTGCCAAATATCTCTAATTTAGTGATGTTTGCATAATTTAGGGCCTACAATCATGAACCAAAACAAAGCTATGAGAATCTGAGGGAAGCAAAGTCAAATCACAGAAACACAATGACAAATTCAAACCACAAAAACACGATCGAATAAGGGAGTTTGATTAGATAGAGGAGTTGTACCAAAGAAACATGATCGTATAAGGGAATTCAACTCCCTAAGTACTAGTAAAGGACAATGAATTCCTATGAGTTTCCACCTCTATGCAGAACGTTGCGACGGAACCAGAAAAACAAGAGATCATTTCAAAAAAGTAGAAGCCCCTAGCCGAAGCACAGTGCAGTGGGTCAGAGGAGGAAGAATCTCGAATCAGCAACCATACTAAGATGATGACATATTCAGATCTACAGAGAGAAAAAAAAATGCACAACCCAATCTGACCTACAAGATGTTGGGAGAGACGGGAATCTTCAATTGTGTTAGTGAAGGATAGTTGGTATTGTTGCTGTGAGGTCACCGTGCCACCATCATTGGCATCTAAGAAGACTATGTGGGGAGATGAAGGAACGAAGGAGAGAGTTGGTGGACCAAAGATCTTAGGGAAGGTCATCAAAGGAATTTACAAAAGGTGGACATTTTTATTTTTTCATCATGTGGGTCTCATTGACAGAAATTAACCTCCATTATCAGCATGGTTATTTTTTCTCTGATTTTGTATGCTCATGATCATTTTTATGACGCTGGCCGCACTTTGAATACAAGCTTATAGGTATTTTTACATCTTAGCACTTTAAATTTTGGGCTTTAAAAAGCACCAAAGATTATTTGATCTCGTCAAACTCGTAAGATTGAATAGTTGACTTTTCCGGGCGCTTTTCTTTTGCTCTCATATATATAAACCCATAAATTGTAAGCTGCACAGCGTGAACAACGCTCACCAAAGCAGTTTACTGCTCAACTTTCCAAGAATTGATAAATCAGCTCGAGCTTTTCTACAACATAGAAAATTGGCAACTGCTCTGTTTCTATCTGCCTTCGTGTGTTTTTGTGGGGGTGGGGGGGACCCTATCATGACCTAAATGAAAATGCTGAGGTCCTAACACCTATTGCTCAGCAATAAACTCAGAAAAAAAAAATAAAGTTTGAGAATTGACAGCAAAAGGAAGAAGAAAGAGGAAAAGACAGAGTGTAAAACAAAACGAAAAACAGAGCATCATTTGATTGATGTGTGAAATTGGGTTATTAGGCAGCTGCTACGCTGAGAATATCAGTTTGGCCAACCTTTTTTCTCAAACAGTTTGTTAGCTTAACAGCGTCAACTCCTTCCCCAATCACCACCACTTTCTCTTTTTCATCTCCTTCTAACCCCACAAAGCTCACACCTGGAATATCATTTCCCATTTCAGTTTCACATTCAAAACTTAAATTCATTCATCACTATATATATAAACTTAATTTGATCACTTCAATACAAAAACTTTAAGTTCTTCATATCTCACTTACCATTGACTGACGCCACAACTTTGAGTGCTTTGGTCCTGCATTTCTGGCACTTCATATGCACTTTCATCACAATCTTTTGCTGCACATACATATAAAAGCAAATGCAAATGGGTCAGCCACGAAAAGACAAAAACAGAGCATTGACTAATTACATGCAAGCATGAAATTTCTTATACTACATATACCTTCATGTTTGATGACAGATAAGTTTAGAACAGATTTTGAAGTGATAATGATCGAAGAAGCTATACGTTGATGGGGAGTGAAAGCTGCAACCCTTTTTCTTTATACAAGACAAGTCAAAGCGAGGTCAAGTAAAAGGAAGATTAACTAAGATGCTGTCTTTTCAAGCAAACATTATCGCACTGTAACTTCGCGTGATATTTCTTACGTAGTAAGAGTCAAGATTGACGGGAACGAGTTGTTAAAAATTAATGATCTCGCATTCTCGTGGGGTGTGTGGACGTGAAGACTACGTCCTTCACGCGTGTAGAAAATGAGTTTGGTTCAAAATATAATTAATAAATGACTACTACTTTTCCCCGTCTGTGCAATGTGGAACACCCATTTTCCTCACGTGGGACAATGTACTGTTAACCTGGGTCGTTTGAATTTAATACAGCAAGTCAAGTCAATGGGGGAAAAAGAAAAAAACAAGAAGATGAATCCAATCCGACTTCTTGATATGTCATTCTGTTCATTATGTGTTTGTGAGCTTAGTTTGAGTTTTAAAGGGTGCAGTTGAGGAGATTGATCAGATTCTAAAAGATCAGAAAATTACTATTAGAATCCTACACAAAGATTCAAAATAATACTATATAAAAAACTCATTAAAATCACTTATATCAATTTGATTATATCACAGTTAGAACAAAACTTAAAAGAACAATAAGTGTAACATAAAGCAAGAACAAATGGGATATATTCTTAT
The DNA here is from genome assembly GCA_037074495.1 of Acacia confusa. Lineage (NCBI taxonomy): Eukaryota > Viridiplantae > Streptophyta > Magnoliopsida > Fabales > Fabaceae > Acacia > Acacia confusa. The sequence goes on along the minus strand of CM073504.1, from coordinate 2,857,990 downwards.
AACTCAATATGATTAATATCAATCTTCAATTTTCCATAAATCAATAAAATATATAAGAAAATGGCGTAAAATAAATTACAACATAAATGAATAAATAAATATAAGGGAGAGACAACATAAATTGAAGATATGTATAGAGAGAAACCCACAATCATGTAGTAACACAATATATACTAATACATATTATAATGTAAATATATATAGATAAATATGGCAAATGCGTGCTAATCATATAAGGAAAACTGCATATGTAGGACCATTAGCTGGGCTATGGAGACATTTGGCTGATGAATGCTACTGATCAGATGGGAAGAGGAAAAAAAAGTGGCGTATAGAGAATTAAAATTGTGAGTGATGATCAGATAAGGATCGAAAAGCCACAATATAAACCTACTTGTTTTAAAATTGGAATACTATCCTTTTTCGCTTTAGCTTTTCAAGGGGCTTTCTTGTGATTGTGATTGGTGGTTGTAATAACGTTTATATCATTATCTGAGTCACTTTAAATTATTCTTAGACATGTTGGTATCCACCACTATTGTTCACATACACAATACAATTTTTATTAACAAATTCACCAATTATATTAACAACTATCGCTATTTCTATCAACAATATATTTTGACTTTACACATTAGGAATTCCAACCACACAAATTTCATCCCATATTGATTAATTCCCACTTTTGGTGCATACACAAAATACTCAAAAACATTTAAAAACCTACCCAAACACAATTAAACCACAATTAACATATTTAAATATGACCATCAGTTGTTATTAACAAAGTTTATCACACATATTAACAACATTTTTTATTCTTTCACACACCAAATGTTGTAACCACAATACTTTCACCCTTATCTTCATTCATTGCACTCTTGTAATGCAGAAATAAAGCATACCGAACTCGAAAACAGAGCACAAAATCTAAAACCTACACAAACACATTCGAACCTCAATCACAACATATACATTACATTTAACTAGGTCATCCTTGATAGTTCACAAATATAAAAGGAGGGTAATAGAGTCAGCAAATTCAAGGGAAACAAAACTTAAATTGCAACTCAACGCTTCAGCAGAAATAAACAATAATCCTAGGATCTTAGTCCATAATATGAAACCAAAAAACTTTACTCAATGCCGATAAAGAACGAACTGCAACGCCAACAAGATCAGGTTGCCTGAGGCGATGCCGACCACTATCGGGTAGAAAGAATAAGAAAGGGTCCACTGGGGAGAGAGAGTGAAGAAAATGTTTGACTTTGCTGCCTTTTTCTTAATTTCATTGAAGGTATTTGTGTCTTTTTACATTTGAAATATCTTACAAAAATATTCTACAGGACTTCACTATAAATTTAGATTTCAAGAGACTTTTAGATCATATTTTCTCTTACTCGAGACTTACGTGCAATTTTTTCTATAATAAAGAATATATAAGATAATTAATATCTATTAATCAGACTTTTAATCAAATTAAATAAGCTACTTTTATTGTTGGCGAAAAAAAAAAGAGCTAGTTTTATTTACAAAGGTTGATTATCAGACTTTTGATCATTTCTCGCTTAAAGGATGAGAGTTTTACATTTTTATTTAAAACTTCCCAATACAATGTGCAAAGTATCTTAATAAGATACATACATTCCTGAAGAGATATTGTAGAATCCAGTGGACACTCTTAGATTTAGTAATGACTTTAACGTAGGGTTTTACACTTACGTCAAAGTGAATCGGTAAATAATGCATATAATAATATTGGTTGCCATAAATTTCATATATGCCCATAAATTTAAAAGTAAGTTGACATCATTTTCTCCTAGATTGTGGACTTTAATTTCACCCCATCCATCGGGTCAAAAATAAAAAAAATCATCCCATCCATCCCTCCTATATAATACATTATGCCCTTTAGTTGGGTCGTTATCGCCGTGTCAAACTTGGCAACTCCTAGTCTACCATTAATCTTATTGGTATTATGCGTTTTAAATTATAATTTCCCTATTCTTATTTTATTATAAGACACCTCTTAAATACTTTTAATGATTTAATCACCTATGCTTAGTTCGGTGAAGTGGTATGTTATAGATACCTTATAATAGAAGCCAGGGGGAATATCATTATTAAGAAAGATGTGGTGGTGTTTGCTTTTTCATCAAATTAATTTTTCTCAAGTAATCAGTAAAAAAAGACCTTTATTATCTGGAAAAAGGGTCATTATTATTTTTACTAAATAGTTAAACACCTTTCAAGATTAATTCACAGTGCTGTAATCTAATTACTCTATAGAGCTATAATAAACTGTTGCAAAACTGATAATAATATTATGTGTGATGAAGAAGTGACTTGTGTAGAATTCTCTGGAGTCTGTATATTAAACATCCAACAAATTTCCATATGATATAAAACTCAAACTCAACTGACATATAAATAACACACACTATCTCGGGTTTAAAATATAAGGTGTTTTATAGTAGGACTCTTCACTCTGACTTAACGTAGTTTGCTCTTTTTCATCACAACGTCTTTAATAGAAGTTAAGAGTAAAATACTTTTTAATTTTTAATTTAAGACAAATTTAACAGTTAATTTCTATTTTTTATTTTAATGGTCTGGTTGAAAATGAATTTAATTACTTTTTTTTATTATAAGTATTTTCTAATTAATTCACACATATCAATAAAAACAATTAAAAACATTAAATTTATCATAAAATTTAAGTGGTTTTTAATATTACTTTTATTAACTACACTAAACTTTAATATCATACTCCTTTGATCCTATTTATTAGTCACTTCTAGTATACTCCCTCTGGTCCTATTATAAGGCACTAACCACCATTTCTCATGAACCAATGAATGGAAGTTAAGTCATTAAATTGGTCCAAAAGTAATAAATATTTTCAACTTTACCCCTACTTTAATAATATGAATTTAAAGAGTTAATTAAAAATGAGAGTATAATTGAAAAATAATAATAAATGAGTTGGTTAAAGCCATTTGGTGCCTTATCATAAAGACAAAAAACTTTTGGTAGTTGGTGTCTTATAATAAGGATCAGAGTATTTCACATAGCCTAAGGAAACCTGAAACCTTATTAATTTTTCCTTAAAATTCAAATTTACAATTGTACCCCTAATTAATATACACAATACCCCATGAGAAAAAAGTCTACATGATAAAAAAAATGAAGAGTAAAATTGCATGTTCACATGAAAAATTCAATAAAAAGACTTATAAATAGGAAGAAAAAAACTTTCTTTATCTGCCTTACAAATAGAATTAAAGGAGCATTAATTATTACTTTCTCTCACTCCCTCTATTAAATATAGACATACATAAAAAATATTTAATACTCATTGAAAAGCACCCCATTGTTCTTATTATAAAGCATCAACTACCAATTCACATGAACCAATAAAAGTAGTTCAAAGCATTGAAGTTGTCATAAAATTAATATGATTTCCAATATTATCCATACTAATTACACTAAACTCAAATGTCACATTAATTATTACTCTTACACACTACCTTTATTAAATATGAGCAGACACGGAAAGATAAATTAAATGCTCTTTGAAAACTTGCAAGTGCCTTATAAAAATGACCAAAAATAGTTGTTAGTTGGTACATTATAACAAAAACCAGAGCGAGAAGCATATAACTTATATAAAGGGTCAATAATTTGAATAATTTATAATTGGTGTGGTTGGTGATTTATACTCCCTTCAATCCTATTTATAAGCAATATTTTTTCTTATGGACTTGTTCTTATATGTAAATAATAATTTTACTTTGTCTAAAAATCTAAGGCTTTTTTTTTTTTCCATTTCTACACTTAATTAATTATATGTCTATCTCATATATCTTTTTTATATTATTATTCAGTATTCAATTCAAGGTTCGTGATTGCTCCTCTTACCATAAGTATGTTTCATCTAAGACTCTAATTTGAGACCCAGAGAGATCCAGCAGGGCCTTACACAACTAGACTAATTATATGTTGGATCTCTCATCTCTTTTTTCTACGCATTCTTTCTCATTTCTCCTCGCCCATTCTTTATCTCATCTATCATCGTCATAAATAAGGGTACATTTAAAAAAATATATATCATTTATATATTCTTTACTTTTAATTAATTTTAACTACTAGTTTATTTTACGTAATTTGGATAGTTACTGCTCATAAACGAGGATCGGAGGGAATAATTAATAAGAATCAAATGGACTATATTTTTGGATCGCAGGGAGTATGTGTATACTCCGTTATTAAATATTAATGACTTCCAATTAATGCACAACTATCAATATAAAAAAGTTAAAAAAATAATGTGATTTTGAATATTACCCATATCTACGCTAAACTCCAACACTGTATTGTTTTTATTCTTTTATTACCTTTTATTAAATATAGGTATATATAAAAAATATTTAATACTCCTTAAAAATAACAAATGACTGTAAAAACGACCAAAACACCTGCTAAATTTAAAAAAAAAACACACACACACGTACAAAGACAGTCGTTCTACAAGAAGGATAGCTAATGTGGACTTTGATTGAGCATGTATTGGTTGGGAAGCTTCACTGCATTTTCTTGCCGCACATTGTCCAAGGCTGCTGCTGTTTCCATGCCTACAGTTTCATGCGCTATACGTCTAGAGAGAGTGTGTTGAATGGTGACTATGCAGCATCCCAAGATATGAACTGGTACAAGGTAGATGTGTTTTACCGAATAAAAAAGCAGACGAGGTTTAATATAATATTTAATTCTTTAAGTTTATTTTAATTTTAGTTTTAGCCCCTCAAATTTCAAGTCACAGATTTTTCATCCCTCAAGTTTCTTTAGCTTAAAACATTAATTTCTATACTTCAATATGAATCTAGACTATTTTGATTTTAAAGGGATTAAAATCAATTATTTAAAACTTGAGACTAAAACCGAAATGAGGGTAAAATTAAAATAAAATAGGTGATATTAACCCAACAAATTACAAACATCCTAGGTATTGAACATTTCTGTTTGAAACAGTGAAACAAACACATGTATGTTTTTATGTTGATATACTGATATCATCTTCGTGCATATCAGGAGATCAGATTTCAAGAACAGAAGGACTAGCAACAAAGAGAACACAATATTATCTGTTCCAACATCATCAGCAACAAGAATATATTACGCGCACACACACACATGAATGACGGATTGAAACTAGTAGCTAGCTCGTGATGAATGAAGAAACCTGCATGGCTCCCTTCATGCCAAGTAAGAAGGTTACCAAACCTTTTGGTAAGCTTCTTAGATGGCATTCAGGGAGCCAGGCAGGCAATAATCATCTCACTTAATTCATGATGTGTGTGTGTCTGTGTATAGCTATACCATTAATATCACTGATATATACAGCTTCACCAACCTGCACGAAATCATACTCACATAGAGATACGGAGATTAAGAAGATTTATGAAATGGTGTGATGATGATACAGTGAGTGGGGTTGGTGGAAGAGAAGGGGGAAAGGAGGGATTATAAGGAGAAAGGAGGGAGGGGAGAGACAAGAGATAATACAGAGAGGGAGGAAGAGAGGGGTGAAGGCCAAGGCGGCAGCCAGAGAGTCTTCTTTATAACAAATGGTTCCATTAGATAAATCCAAAGCTGCCTGGGTTTTACAGGTAGCCCCTTCTTGGATTTTTCTTCTCTTGGAAAAGCCCATCTCCAATATTATATATATTTATTATTTATTCTGAATCATTTACAGTCAGTCACTTTGCGCTCTTCCATTTCTTTCTTTGTTTTTTTTTTAAAGAAAAGTCGTTTGACTCATTCGGAGGGAATTCACATGAAAATTCATCCCTCTCGTATTTCGAGTTCCTATTAAATGGCATAATCCAGCTTGGCTCTCATCTAGCCAATTCACCTTTCTAAGAAAACCATTTGTATTTGATGTTATTCTTAATATTTAATTCATATTTAAATAGCATTAAAAAAAATACATTTTTAAACTTTTTTTGGTACACAATTTAAGACTTTATTTATGGGACTTCGTGTCCTTATTATTTAACCTGAATATGCTAAATAATTCAACCTACTAATTTATACCAAAGAAATTTCCTATTCCACATTAAAACTATTTTTTTTTAAATATAGAATTTACAAAGTATCTTTATGCTCAATAAGAAGTTGCCTACCATTACTAATATGGGGTTAGCCGAGGTTGAAGATAGCTTGACCCTTTAACTAAAAGTATCATATTCATTTATTCAATCCATGGACATGAAAAGAAATCCTCTGACTGGTAGACTCCTAAAGACGTCTATCACCTTAGGCTACCTTAATCTATTGTAATAAAAAAGAAAAAAAAAAGGCTAAATTATATAAAACCTCCTAACTTTAACTTTAGGTTAGTGGAATATAATCTTTGACATTTTAAAATTTAAATTTAACCCCATATCCTTTCACTTTTTAATTATTATCTCTATATTGTTAAGTGACGGTTATCTTTTTAATAAAAAGTGTCACATCAGATTATTAGATGACATGTGTTATTCTATTTGACATGTAAATTACTAATTTCATAAAATCTTTGAACCTTGAATAGTTATAGACAACTCTTGAACTTTGATCAATTACAAATAACCTCCTTAACATTTTATAATTAAAACTCCCTTAAAATTTTAAATTATAATAAATAAGCCTCAAGTTGTTACTTCAATCATTTTAATAAATTTATTAATTTTTTTTACTATCATTTGAAAACTAAAATAATTTTCTTGTATGAAAAAAATATAAGAAGAATAATATTTAAAAATATGTAAATAAAAATGTCATCATTTGTATAATATTTACTTATTTTCTTGGGTTAGTTGAGCATTTATAGTATATAATTGTCATCATTTGTGTTAAATATATTATTGGTATGATTGAACGTTGATAGTTTAAATATCATATCCAAAAAAAAAAGAAGTAAATGTTATACAAATGATGATATTTTTTTTTTGAAATACAGTTATTTTAATTGATATATGATAGTATATTATAAATCAAGATTTTAGGAAAATTAAACTTAAATTTTGAAATGTTCAGGGGTTATTTGTAACTAGTTAAAGTTTAGGGAGGTTATCTGCAGCTGCAACTAGTTAAAGTTCAGGGATTTTTTTATAGAATTATTAGTATTTTACATTAAATGCCGCATGCCATCTCTCAATCTAATTTGACAACTTTCGTTTAAAAAATAACGGTCAATTTATGGCAGGAGGTTAATTAATAATAAAAAATAAAAGGTCATGGGGTTAAATTTAAGGAAAATTAAAATAAAGGACTTAAATAAAATAATATTTAATTAGAAGGACCATAAAAATTATAATTATTAAGAAGGACCGAATAAGTTTAAAAGTACTAAATTACCCTTTAGCTTCCCCAACGTAGAAAACAAAGAGTAAAGCGTCTTTTTCTGTCCTCCCATGAATATCAAGGTGAGGCCATTTAAGAATCCAGTATTAGAAATTAAAAATGACAATATTTGGTAAAAGTGTATGCATAGTAATAAAGTTCAAAAACAACTTTGTTTTAATTAACTTCTTATTTTCACGGGATTACCAAAAATCGTTATTTTTAACTTCTAATACTGGATTTCCAAATGGCCCCACAATATTTAAGGGAGGACGGAAGAAGGTACTTTGTTCTTTGTTTTTTGTGTTAGGGAAACAAAAAGGTAATTTAGTACTTTTAAGCTTATTCGGTCATTCTTGATAATTACAATTTTTATGGTCCTTCTAATTAAATATTATTTTATTTTGGTCCTTTATTTTAATTTTCCCTTAAATTTAAACTTTAAAAATGTCATAGAGATTATATGTAACTAATCAAAGTTTAGGAGAGTTTTGTAATGATTTAGCCTTATTTAGTTTATCCAAAATTAAAGCACACATATTCACATCGAAATAAATAATCACCATTATTAAAAAATTCTTATAATTACATTCTTAGTTCCAAAAGTTAACGCAATCAAGGTTTTAACGGGACAAAAATGGAATGGCTAATTTAAAATTTTAGACAAAAAAGATTTATTTCTTATATTAAAGATAATTCTTATGAAAGAAAATGTTGCTTATAGAAACACAGGGAATACAATACAATGCCGCCAACTGTTGGTAGCATTTATAGTCTTGATAAGAATTCTCATCTTTATCAGTAGTTCAAAACTTTATAATTACATATGTACATATTGGGTACGTGTGAAAGCTTGATCTGTCATATCCCATTTTCCAAAGCCGATTATTCAACTTTAATGATTATGTCTGAAGTAAATTAAACGGCATTAAAGTAATTAAATGATAATCCAATTAATTTATTAACCCACTTAATTAAAATCAAAAGGCATAATCATTTATCTCCACAGACGGGGCCAAAACCAGTGAATAAGACACGGCCAGAGTTGCAATGTGAGTTTGCTGAGTTTGAAAGCTCTCAGAAACTAATGATGGATCAAATATCGACAAATAATATATTCAATACTCAAAATCAATCTTAATCCATCGCCATCACAATTTTAATACAATTAGAAATCTTGTGCAGTATCTATCAAATACATTAAACTAGTTCATTTGGATGCATGCATTACTCATAGTTTGTGAAGGTTTTCTTTTTCTTTTTGTTTTTAAAGAACAACTTGTTATTTTCTGTATGTTTCTGCAGATTCAATATATATGGGTAACATTGTTTAATTTGTGCTCATTGCACATGGAATATGAATGATTAAATTAACAGTAGAGATTAAATAGATTATTATTTCTTTAAAATTCATTTTAAATTTTTTATTTTAATGAAATGAACTATAATACAAATATGCCTAATTGTGGTGATAATCTATGTAATGACCGATTTGCTTAATTGTTGTAGTTTCTTATGGTTATCATATTATATGTACCTATAGTCTTTTTTATAAGTCCATTTTAGAAAAGAAATTTGGTTCTTATTATTAGCTTAGAGATCTTGAACTAAGAAATAGATTCTAGAAGCTATAAAAAAGGGTATCTCGAGAAATGTCAATAATTGAATTCATTGATATTCCTAGTATAGTAGATGCTATCACATATACATACAGTTATACTCAATTGGGTGGAATTGTTTGATTTTAAAGAGGACTTTCTATAATTTCGCACGTAAGGAGTTATTTCTTGGTTTTGTCCAATTATTAATAACTTGATTATTTTTAGATGATAGTAAGTAGAAACAACACTCCAAGAAAGTAATTAATGATAGTTTTACAATTTTGCCTCTATTAAATTTAAAAAGAGAAGAAAGAGGTGAAACAAAGTGTATGAAATATACATATATTTTTAATGCCCATTAATCAATGAGGCTAAAATTATTAAAAAAAAATATCAATTGAGTATTAATAAGTTAACCGACTTTTATTCATACATGAGAATTATGTAAATTTGACTTATAAAAATTACTAGAGTGGTATTGTAGGATTATAAAGCCATTCTATCCACTTGGGCCTCATATGTATTTTATAATTATAAAGCCTATCCCTTCCACTTGGGCTGGAATGTTAAAAAAGCTGGTATAGGACCCATGCGGGTACGGAGAAAACATTTGACCAAAACAAAAAAGGTACACAGAAAACGAAATACACGTGACATGACACCAGTTAAAAGATGACAAGTAAGCAACTAACCCGGGGGTTTAGGTTAGGGAAATTGGCTAATATATTGAAGAATCAAGATTTAGGACTTGGTTTGCCTCCTATGCATGGGGCAGTGTAAATGTCAATTTAATTTTTTTTTTTACAAAATGACAACATAAAAAAAAAATAAAAAAAATTCACTATCTCCTGTGCAGCGGAGCCTCCGATGCACAGTAGGGAAACCAAATCCCAAGATTTAACTCTGTATAGGAGAGGTATTTACATTTAATACACCGTAGTGTCTCAAAAATGATTGTCTCTAATAAGGACTTGTACCTATCGGAAAAAAAAAAGCAAAGAGAATTCAAATGAGTTTTAATAATAGGATTAAAGTGCAATTTTAGTAACAAAATTTTTTGCTATGAATTCCTAACACAATTAAGTTTTGAGAGCGTAAAAGTAGGCATAATATGTTAAAATGACGTACTTTTAGCAATTTTATTGAATTGACCAAAAGGTACGTTATAAAGTTGGAATGAGAGCAAATGGCTCCCACATAAAAAAAAAAAAAAGTAATGGATGTTTAGACCAATTTAATGGCACCATTATAAAAGTTCATGTTTATTTTTATACCTTTCAAAAATTAATTATACCAGGTGTTTATGGTGAAAAACTGCATTGCTAAAATTATATCTTAACTTTATATATATTATAGCACTCTTATGAATTCATAGTTGAAGAAATATAATTTTACACACAACGAACAAAGTCTAACATCTAATAATATTACCTTTAAACATTATTAGTATATCTATTTTACATTTGGTGATATAATTGTTATGTATATTTAAGTTTTATAAATCTTATAAATTTTAAAATTTTTCTCTATGTTTGTCATGTCTCATTTTGACTATTGAGTTTATTTCATCCTTTATACCATGGATTAGTTAAAAATATATAACTGAGTTACCAAGTGATATGATTTTATTTAAAAAAGGAAAAGTTTGTGCATTTTTTTTTTTAATTTGATCAAGGATTAGAAGGTACAAAGTTCTCATCTCTTTAAACCAGGATTCGAAATTATGTTTTCATTCTTACAAGAGTGAGTCCCTTATCATTTCAATCAACATTTTGTTGTAAAATGTTAGGGCATTTTTAATCAGCATAAAAACAATCTATACACACTCGTTAAAAAAAATCAAAATCAAAATCTTACTTTCAAATTTATAATCTAAAAAAACATATGTATCACAAAACTGTGAGAACAACGAATTGAAATGTCTGCCAAACATAGCCAAAACAACCATCTACAAAAAATAAAGAAGAATCACGGTCCCAATAATCGTTGAATTAGAATAAAAAAATTTATAGAGAATGTTTACGAGGAAATTGCATGCCCACAGCTAATTTATTATGCCAATTCAAAGAGAAATAGATCCTTCGTTTCGAGGAAAAAAATCAACTCATTTGTTGTAACAAGTCTAAAAAAAATAGTCCCTATAAATAAAAAAGTCAACACTGATGGAATAGTGGCACATAAGCACTGCGCAGGGTGCTGAATAGTCAAATATACATAAAAAGAATTCTTAATATTATGAACGTGAACATTAAACTATGGCTAATTAAATTGCTTGCAATTGATTATGATCCTTTCAGTATTAATTCATTAGATGAGACACTTAGTTAAGCAACAAAGCTTGAAGTGAAAGATTTGTTTCGGTGCTGTGTTTCCTTTTCTTTTTCCCTTTTCGTCATGATTTTGGACTCTAGAATGGTTTATTGTGCTGACATGGATTTTATAACAAGCATTGAATAACAAATCTATCATATGAAAGTATACATCTAAGAGCAATGTTTCTCTGAAAGTTTTTTTAGCTTCAATGTAGTCCTAAAAATATAAAAATGTGTCAATATTATTTTTTTCCGTTAAAAATTTAACTATTAACATTATTTTTTTAACGATCAATGTTAGATTTTTTAATAGTATCAGGTGGCATTACTACTTTTTTAAATTTATAGGACGATTGATCGATGATATTTTTGTCATTAAAGTGATCAATTAAATTAGGTCCTAATTAATTATGCAAGTTAGGGTCAACCTAGGTCATTCTTCCAAGGAGCAAGCTGTGAGTTTTCTTTAGGACTAATTTTTAAGTGATAAAAAAAATGCAGTGGAATGTAAATGGACCTAAACTAGAATGCAAAATACTATTACCTATATGCAATTAACTAACTAAATGTACTAATGCAATTTACTCTAAAACCTATATGAAAATGAGACTAATCTATATGAGTTGAATGCAATTTTTTGGGGGGTTTTCTTATGAGAAAATAATTAAAATCCTAATAAAAAGATTGATTAAGTGCAAATAAAATAATAAAGGTCTAGTTTAGTTATGATGACGAATGAGACAACTTAGGAATTGCAAGGAGTAAACTTTCTTAGCCCAAATTAATTAATTAGACCCAAGGGAGATTAACGAGATATTGAAATTAACGAATTCAATTACCTAATTTAAACTTGGGAAACCCTCAAACTCAATAACACATATTCCACTAGAAAACTCATAATGGAATAAGTGGTGGCTAGTTAAACTCATTAAAATCCAACACCTTTGATTCCAAAATAATTTAGAAATCTTGTTTACAATTATCCAATTGAACAACTAGATAATTTATCGACCCAATTAAACAATTAAGATGATAAACCAAATTAACAACTAAATTAATAACGAAAACTCAATTATTAATCTGATTGACAATCCAAAAGTTGCAAACAAGAGTCCAGCAATATACATAAAACTTCAAATTATCAGTTTAATCCAAAAGAAATAAGTCTACCATCTAAAACTAGATTGTTCTCAATTAATACAACTCGAAATCCTTTAAAATTAAATAATCTCAAGTTTGAATTAAAGAGATAAAAAAAACAACACTCCCTTATGATCTTTATATGTAAGCCTTAGGCTTTAGCTTCCTCCATCCTCCTCCCAAATTACCTCCCTATAGCTTAAGCTTCCATAATACTCTGTTATTCAATCTCCTCGCAGGTCACCACCGCCCTAAACATTTGTCAAAGGAGAAAAGGACAAGAATTGAATTGGAATCAATTCTTGCAAGGTATATGGGCACGTGGCAGAGAAGATGAGGATGGGTGATTGATTAATGAATGAAGAATAATAGCCCAGCAATATCCTGTGCGCCTCTGCGTGAATTCGGTGTCTCCGTCTTGCTTCAGCTCTTCGGTTTTTTTCTTTTGCGGTGTGATCTGATCGTCTTCCTCTTTTTAATTGTTGCGGCGTGATCTGATCGTCTTCCTCTTTTTAATTGTTGCGGCGTGATGCTTTTATAAAACCTAGCAGATAGGTTAATTAAAAGGGAAGGGGAGGATAGCTTTTGGGCATCAACTTGAGCACAATAGAATCTAAGAAACCCAATAAAATTCTAAAATTGAATTCTTTTTTGGCTTTCCTGAAAAATTCTGCATTTATAGGATATTCCAAGATATATTTTTTATTGGCAGAAATTAAATAAAATCATGATATCATATATTCAAAAATATTATTCACTACAGGATAATAATCAAAATATTAATTTAAGCCCAATAATCTCATAATTAATCTAGATTTATATTATTTCCTAAAATTGGCTAACAATCCAAATATTATCTAATAAATCTAATTTAGCCTAAAATAGTCCCCGGAATAAATGAATAAGAGGGATAAAATATATGAAAATTGAGATTTATCAACGACATTGAAACAAAACAAAAAAAATTTTAAGGCAACATTACTATAGACGTATATTTCTGTGACGGATTTACTACTAATCCCTTGCTATAATTATAGGGAAAATTGATTTCAGGGCTCAAGCTAGTAAAATAATTACAAAAAAGGCCCAAGAAACATTTACATGCCAGAAAAGGCCCTAGGGCCTTTTTTGACATTTTTTCAAAAAGCGTTAGCAACTATATCAGTAACGTTTAACAACTATATCAGTCCTCGTTAACAACTAAATCAATCTAATTAACAACTATATTTTAACAACTACATCAGTAGCAATTAGCAACTATATCCGTACATTTTTTTTTGAAAAAATGCCAGAAAAGGCCCTATCTGGCATGTGAATGTTTCTCGGGCCTTTTTTGTAATTATTTTACTAGCTTGGGCCCTGAAATCAATTTTCCCATAATTATATGGGTTGCTAGTTTCCACAGACCTAGAGTAGCGCGATAGACTGATTCAAGGATTCTAAGCATGTATGAACCAGTTTTGTGTGTGTTTAATGTTATGTTTGTTTTCTTAATCTACTTCTTGTTTGCTTAGTGTCTAATCAGCATTAGTCTATATATGTGAAAATATACAAATTACTCCTCTGGTTTTTAATATAAGATATATTTGGAGAGTTATTCTTGGTTTCAAATCTTTCGTAGTTTTTATATTGGGTAAAGGAGCAAAAATACACGTGTGCTTTTTCCCCGAGAGCGCTTAGCATCATATGCTTTTTTTGAGAGCAAAAATACACACGTCACATCCCACCGTTATGTTATTATTCACTTTATCTCTTTCTCTTTTATCATTTGCTCCAAAAAAAAGTATATGGTGCTGGGCGCTCCCAGAGGTAAAACACATGTGTATTTTTGCTTTTCTAATATACAAGAAATACTTATATATATATAATATAACATAAATGTACACAAGTTAAGGAAAAATGTTACTTTTATTAAAACCAATGTGTACGTATAATACATCAAGATGCCATCCAAATACTATTGTTACTCTTTATTTCTTTAATACACTATTTAGTATGTCAAATGTTGCATTACAATTAACTTTTTTTATAATCTTATATAAACATGTTTTTCAGGTTAAAAAAAATATAAACATGTTTCATATCTCTTAAGTGAATGTTCATCTTCCATAACAAGGGGAATTGATGAATGGGCCACCAAGATTATAATGCAAAAATGATGGAGATGTAGTTTTAAAAGAATATGATGTGTCTTATTCTGGGTGCTCGGATCATTTGGATGGACATGATTATTGTCATATCCCAAATCTTGGACCCAGAAATTCAAGAATTAGCTTAAAATAAGTAGGTTACTAAGCACAGTTGATTAGAGTTCCGAAAGATAAAATGATTTCAAGGGACTGTATAACATTCAGCCTTTCCAAACATATGGTTCTTTTCTTTCTTCATTTGTTCTATATTCTCTCCCTCCTAAAGCCCAAAATAGCAGTATAGGCTGAGTTGCACTGATTCTTATTCTCACCGTAGCAGCACCGCGGTCATGGTAAAAAAATTCTCTTTAAAACTTAGAAATTACCCTTCTCAATTATAGAATATTCCTGTGCATAAAAAACCTACTGCATGACTACTATGACCCTTCTAAATGGGTCTCTCATTGTTGCCTTTCTTTTGTAGGTCTTTTGTGATGTCGATATTGGTAACATCTTGGATTTCGGAGACCTTAGATAAGGATACAATAGTCATTAGAAAGGTGTGATCTACATGGAAGATTGTGGTTGAGTTGAAAGAGGACCAAACTGGTGGTAATTAGAGACCAATAAGATGTTAACAAGGGCCCAAAACAACCCCAAAAGTGGGCTCATACGTGGACCTACGTTTTCGGTTGATTGGGCCCAATTTCTATTCACTTGAGCCTATTAGGCCATAGCTTTCTAAACCTTAACTAAGGACCTGCACCTTTAAAAGAGACTTAGTCAAGACGCAAAAGTCTTGGAGAGAAGGCTCAGAGCCCTGCTAGGCATTAACTCTAAAACGTTGCTCAAACAATTTCTAAGACTTCAATCATCCCGATAAGTCTATCTAATCTTGTGAGATAGCTCTAAGCCACCTAGGGAATTTTAATTCTAGATCTAGAGGGGCTGTGTGATCCCAATTGGTAGAAAAGTCAACATTTTTTAGAAAACTCCTTTCTACCAATTCCTTCTCAATCTTTCTCTTTAGTAAATAATGGGTAAGACTAATTTTAATTAGGGAAAACAGCACTAAAATCCCAAGGTATATCAAAAATAGAATAAAAATCCTAACATAAAATCACATATAAAAAAAGTGAGACTTTTTTATTATTAATTCATTTTGCCAAATTAAGCCATATTAATGACAAAAAATATTATTTTGACAACAACATTTTGTAATGTAGAGTGATTTCCATGTTAGAAAATGTTGTTGTCAAAATAGCATTTCCTATTGTTAATATAACTTGTCTTGTTAAAATTGGGACAATCAAGATACTCGAGTAGAGAATAAATCATACTCGATCGAGTAATGTCGAGGAAAGTCACAGATGTTATTTCCAGATTACAAAATATTGTTGTCAAAATAGTATTTTATGTTGTCAATATGGCTTTTACTATTAGCTTTATGTACATTTTACTTGAGTATAATTAAGGTTTACTCAAGTACACTTTGATTGAAGCTATTTCCAGGTTAAAAATATGTTGTTGTCATCAAAATAGCATTTCCTATTGTGAATATAGTATTTACTGTTGTTAAAGCTGTTTGTGCTTGAACTTGCTCAAGTACTCCTCCTCCTGTCAAAATGACTATATTGCCCATTTTGTTAAATGCCCAATCTAGAATTGCTCACTCACTCAGTCATTTACTTCACCAAGTTACCTCAAAGCGATGTGAGAGAGTGGTGAGACAATAGAAGTAGTGAATGCTGGAGGAGGAGGAGACGACCGAAGGGAAAATGATTAAACCGATTGCTTACTCAGTAATCATCTCCTATGCATAGCGTTCGACCGATAGACTCAGAGTGACACCAGACAAGAGCAAGAGAGAGGTGAGACGAGAGGAGTAGATAATGTTGGAGGAGAAAGAGGAGGAGGAGTACTCGAGTAAGTTCAAGCAGAGAAGGCTTTAACAATAGTAAATGTTATATTCACAAAAGGAAATGTTATTTTAAAAACATTTTGTAACTTGGAAATAGTATTAGTGATTTTTCTCGACATTATTTGAGTATTGTTTGGTCTCTACTCGAGTATCTTAATTGTCCTAGCTTTAACAACAAGACAAACCATATTAAGAACATGAAATGCTATTTTGACAATAACATTTTGTCCAGGTTACAAAATGTTGTTGTCAAAATAATATTTCCTGTTGTTAATATGATTTTTCTTGTTGTTAATATGACAAAATGAATTAATAACAAAGAAGTCCCTTGAGACTTCTTTGAGACTTTTTATATATATGATTTTGTGTTAGGACTTTTTTGCTATTTTTTCTGTATCTTGAGACCTTAGTGCTATTTTCCCTTTTAACTAGAATAAATGAATTATCTTTTATGCTGCAAGCAATTTAATTAGAGTAAGTAATAAGTTATTTTTTTTACTCTCTTAATTAAATCTGGTAAAATTAGAACCCATATTGACCTTGGGACTTGCTGACCTGCTGGTAGTAACTTTTAGTAATCATGTTATTCAAAGTAACTAGATTCCTTCTTGAAGTATAGTTATTAGGTGTTTGTGGTCCTGTGAACTCATATATTTTATTATGTTTATTAACTCTAGGACTTTCAAAGTCGTGTAACTCTAATATATATTTATATATTTTGTGATAACGATAACATGATATGGTATTGTTGTGCTAACTGTTTATGATTGTGGAAACAAGAATATGAGATTGATATTCAATGATCTGATGATATTACACTTGTATCATGTGTTCTAAGATATTTGTGTAAATGATAATACTTAATGATAAGGGGGAGAAGTTGTGAAAAAAGTTTGAGTATTGTTGTGCCACATGATATACTATGGTTGGCTTTTATTGTTCCTGGGCACTAACCTAGGATTGTGACGCCTCACGGAATAAAAGGTGAGGGAATACATGGTCTGCTGTGTGCTCTACAGTTTTTTGGTTGGTTCGTATCACACATTGGAGATCTGGTAAGAGTCCCCAGTCATGGAGAGACTTAATGTGCGCGTTACATATTGTATGGAGTGAATCAAGGTGGTTTATCGATGTAAAATTAATGTGGAAGTTATAATCATTTGATTCTCATCCTTACTTTTTGCGCCCAACATAAAGTCATCTCTTTCAGTGAGTCTCTCACTTCTCACATGGTTTGTTTCCTCTAGAACCCTTAAAGGATTACTAGTGTAGCCTTTTATGTTTATAGAAACCATTCTTGATCTCATCTAGATCAAGTAATATATAATTTACTAAAATAAAAAATAAGTCTCGTAATTTTTTTTTTCTTCATATTTTTTGCCAACACGTTAAGGTCAACATTTAATACAACAATCTAGTATATTATCGTGGCTTGGTACACATGCGGGAACATGCATATTTTTTATTCTTGATATAATTATTTATTTTTATATTAGTTAATTTTTAGTTTTATTAAATAAGGCAATTTAATTTAATCCCAACGAATAAAATAAAAAAGTATGAAATAAAAAAACAAAAATATGGTTGAACCTACAGATGGCTAGATTCATTATAAAAAAAAAAAGCCCAAAGAAAAGATTTTTTATTAAATAAAATGTAGTGAATTAATTTGAATAAATAGTAATTATTTTCATTAAATTAAGGGTAAATTTTAGTATATGATATGATCTTAAAGAGAATGTAGCTAGGGAGTTTAGTTAGTGGCAATGTATTATTTTGTTATTTGGTTCTTCAACATAATTTCGATTTTTAAGATCTTCTCCAATTAATATTATTTTCACTGGGCCTTTCATCGGTATATATCTGGAAACTTGCAAACAAAATTATTTATAAAATCTACAATGAATTATCAGATGTGAAAATGTTCTTTTTTTTAAAAAAATTAGAGTAAAATACATAAACCTCCTCTTATTTACTCTAAATTACAGAGACATCCTTTTATTTCCAAAACCTATGTGAATCTTTTTTAAAATCAAAGTATATGTAGCATAAACCACCTTTTTAGTTTTGAGATTCTACTTCATTCTTCCCAACTGTTATTTGACTGTTAAATAATAGCATTGACCCATTATTTTGATCAAAATACCCTTCATTAACATATATATTACTAATTATCAATTAATCATGTATTTGTATTCAAAATTATAAAATAATTATAATATATATTTTCAAATTTTTGTCATACTATTAAGTTCATTAATTTTATAATTATAAATGTTTATTTCAATCCCATTTATTTTTTAAATTTCTCACGCTCTAATATTTTTAATATATGTGTTGCCTTAAATATATTTCGTTAAAGAAATACTCAAATTTTGTATCAAGTTATTAATATTTTCATACAAAAAATTACTTCATTTTTTTTAGAATTTAGTAAAAATATCAGATAGATTATTGATAAATAATAATGTTAAAAGATGTATTAGGAATTTGGCATTATGGGGGGTAAATCAGTAAACAAGATTTATTCTATGATGACTTTTAATTAAAAATATAATTCAAGAATATTTTAAAAATATTCTTTAAAGGTGTTAATGGTCTAGACTAATATATGTTTTTAAACTAAATGGGAGGTTTATGTAATTAAGTTAAAATATAAGGGTGGTAATAGTAGTATTTTACTTAAAAATTTAAGCTACACGCGGACAATGCTTTTTAAAATACGTCAACAGTAATTTTCTAATTAATGCCTAAAAACGATGAAGCTATATTCCATAGGAGATTTATCCGGCTAAAATATCTGATGAAGCTAAAATAATAGATAACTTAAGTGGAGAAGTGTAGAGAGGGATTAGTGGAGATGGATCCGGCTCCATCCTCTTCTATTTTCTTCTTCATCTTAACATTGGATTGAAATTTGAAAAGGTTTAAAACTTAAGTGAGAAGAGGAGTAGAGAGGGATTAGTGGAGAGATCCTCTTCATTATTCCATATGAGAAAATATCTTAAGCCGTTGTCTTGTTTTATATTCCATACGAGAAAATATCTTTGGCCGTTCTCTTATTTTAACACAATAACAAAGAAAGGTTAAAAGGGAAAATCCCATACCAAGCTACATAAAATAGATAAATTCTAAATCAGG
Source organism: Acacia confusa (assembly GCA_037074495.1). Taxonomy (NCBI): domain Eukaryota; kingdom Viridiplantae; phylum Streptophyta; class Magnoliopsida; order Fabales; family Fabaceae; genus Acacia; species Acacia confusa. The sequence goes on along the minus strand of CM073504.1, from coordinate 2,838,360 downwards.
TTGGTAAATTCAATAAAGCCCTAATTAAATTATCGACCAAATTTAAGATTTCAAAATATGAGTTGAATAATTTTATTCCCCTCTCCTAGTCTTCCCTCTCCTCTTAAGGGGTCTTAGTGGCTATAACCTATTTTATTCAATAAGTATGTATACAACATCAATATGTAATAAAATAAAATATGATTAGTGTAAATCAAAGATTTATTGTGCAGTGGAAGGATCATCAATAATAATTCAAGCACCAACACGGGTTAGCACAAGTGATAAGCGGTTTGTGTCATTTAAACAATGTCTCGAGTTCGAGCCTTATTGATGCAGAAAAACCCCGTTGGAAGACTCTCCCACTATAACCAGGTGTGTGACACGAGTTGAATTCGGATTAGTTAGGGCAAAGTTTTGGATACCGGATGGATTAAAAAAAAAAACTCAAGAAAAAAAGAAAGAAAGCATAATCCCAAGATCCATTAAATTATTTTCAGTTGAATGTTAAGAGTAAATTTTTTTCCCCTTAAAACTAGATTTCTTTCTCCTATGAAAAGAAAATTAGACTTATGTTAAAAAAAAAAAAAACTGACTAGTGTGTATATTTCAAATTATACATGAAATATTTTCATTAGCGGCATTTACAAAAACAAGAGTTGCATCAACGTAAAAAAAAAACTAGATATTACAATATTAAAAAAAATGTAATGAAGTTTGATTTGTTTTAAGTCGAGTTTTTTGAAAAATACAATTTCTTATCCACGATACTCAAATATAAATATTTCAATCAATATTGGGTTAATGCTTTTCTTTTTATTTTTTTGACTTGAATTATTATTGTTGATTCTTCCCAATTAAAGGAATCACACTTTATTTTATTATATGTTAATGTTAATATATATAGAAAAACTAAGAATACAGAGTAATAAAACCATTTTAAGAGAAAATAGGAGAAATTAGACTATAAGAGTGCAATAAAGTCTTTCACCCATATTTTAAAATATTAAATTGGGTCAATAACTTGATTTGTGATTTGTTAAGTTTAACAACCTCATTAATTTTTCTATTTCTGACCACTATATATAAGATTTTCCCATGTTAAAATATCGAGATGAGATTTTTATGCTAATTTGTTGAGAGACGTACGGATTTCATCACTTAAATATAGATAGACACTCCAGCTTAATATTCTTCTCAGTAATCTCGTGAAGGCAGAAATGAAACTTGCAATGCATTCCATTTTATTCTTAGTCTTCGTTCTCTTTTCGTTGTTTCAAACGCCCACTTTTGCAACCAGAAAGGTAATATTTATTTAAATTTTTCTTTATTCTTTTTATATTTTATGTAGTACTATTTAATCTGATTACGATCAATTAATCTTATTTTTATTTGATTGGATGAATATGTAGTCTTACATAGTGTACTTGGGATCTCATTCGCATGGTCGAGAAGCAACAAATGCTGATTGGGAGCGAGCTACAGAATCTCATCATGAACTCCTTGGATCTTTTCTGGGAGGGTATTAATATTATTCTAATTTTAATTGATTATTACCATTAATTATCTGATAACTTATCTTATTTGTTCACTAATATGTAGTTCAAAGGAAGCAGCAAAAGAAGCAATGACATACTCCTATACAAGGGTCATCAATGCTTTTTCTGCAGTTATGGATGAAAATGTAGCTGCTGAAATCAAAAGTAAGAATGAATGCAAAACATTTATATATAGACATATATATTGGAATTTTTTTCCGAAAATGTATCAAAATTGAAGTAATTTAAAGGGTTTTAAATTTGTGTTGGTGGTATATTGTCGGTTTTGGCGGCACCAAAATTTCAACGGTCCATCATCCAGATTTATTATTTTTTTATTTTTTTATTGTGTGCAGAATTTAAAATAAAGATAATATTATAACTATTATATTTCTTAAAAAATGTATTTAAGAATAATCAATTGAAAATTTTAAATTTGAACTGTCCAAATTGTATTTGAACAGTGCTGATTTCAACGTAGAAGTGATTACCAATCTAGTTGCTTATATATAAATCACAGAAAAAGATATTTAATTTGTTGATACGTTTGTGATGCACACAGGGCATCCTAAAGTTTTGAAGGTATTTGAAAGCAAACAAAGAAAATTACACACAACTCGTTCATGGGAATTCTTGACCCAGACTGATAGTAATGGTGTTGCCCTGCCACATTCCACCTTCAAGAGGGCTAGATTTGGTGCTGACGTCATCATTGCAAATATCGACACCGGTAAATAAATAATTACATTTTAGCTTTCAAGAAATTAATTAATTATATTAAACAAACAGGCGAACTTCATTATATATATCTATTTATATATATATTATGAAAATGCTATTAATCGCAGGTGTTTGGCCTGAATCTCCGAGCTTTTCTGATGAGGGAATGGGATCCATTCCTTCTAGGTGGAAAGGAGCTTGTGATGTTGGGAAAGACACCTTAGGGTTTCGTTGTAACAGGTACACCAAATTTTAATGGGAAAATCTATATCGAGGTCTAAGTAACAGAAAAAATTTTAAAAAAGACCATAAGATTTTGAAAATACCAGCGCCTTTTTTGGTATAAATTCATTAAAATATTATCAACTATATCAGTCTCATTAACACCTATATCAACCCTGTTAACAACCAAAGTTTTAATGAATTTATACTAGAAAAGGCTCTTGAGCCTTTTCTGGTATTTTCAAAATCTTGGGGTCTTTTTTACATTTTTTTTTGTTACTTGAGCCCCTATATAGATTTTCCCAATTTTAAATACTGCCCTACATATAGTTTAGTGACATAAAAGAGTGACATGAAAGATGAGGCATATATATAGTTCAAGCATAATTAAAACATCTCACACACACACATATAAAGTGGGGAAAATCTATATGGGGGCTTTTTAATAGAAAAAAATTCAAAAAAGACTCAAAAATTCTGAAAATACTAGAAAAGGCCCCAAGGCCTTTCCTGGTATAAATTCACTAAAACTTTGATTGTTATGGTATCAATTCACTAAAACTTTGGTTATTAACAGGGCTGATTGTTATGGTATCAATTCACTAAAACTTTAGTTATTAATAGGGCTGATATAGTTGTTAATGTTTGAATGAATTTATACAAAAAAAAAGGTCATGTGGTCTTTTCTGATATTTTCAGAATCTTAGGACATTTTTTAAATTTTTTTCTGTTACAAGGACCATATAAATTTTCCCCATAAAGGGTGACATAAAAGATAAAACATATATACCAACGGTCATTACTTTAAATGAATGATAAAGTAAAATACTGCTCACCCTGGCACTTATTATTATTATAAATGCCCCTAACGTGGCCTAGTATCCTAACTAGCTGTAAAACTTCCTAACTGAGGATAATTATGTATTTTTTAAAATAAATCACTAACTTTAATTAACCTCAGTTATAATTATGAGTGGTATAGTTGATTATAGGAGCATATTGAAGCATTTGGATAAATTATGAATGCAGGAAGTTGATAGGAGCAAGGTACTTCAACAAGGCTATAATAAGTGGCCTTAAAAGTTTGGGGTACTCGAGTGAAGTACTGAGCCAGCCTAAACTCAACACTCCAAGAGACTACAACGGCCATGGTACTCACACCCTCTCAACAGCCGGTGGTGGCTTCGTTCATGGCGCCAATATGTTTGGCCGCTTGGCCAATGGCACTGCCTCCGGAGGTTCGCCCATGGCAAGAGTTGCCGCCTACAAGGTCTGTTGGCCGGACTTCGTTTTTGGATCGGGCAGTGATGTCATCTGCGTTGATGACGACATACTCGCCGGCATCGATATGGCCATTCACGACCGTGTCCATGTCATTTCCGCCTCTCTTGGAGGTTCAGTTGCCACGGATTATGCAGATGATATGTTTGCAGTTGCAGCTTTTCACGCCTACAAGAAAGGCATTCAGGTCGTCTTTTCTGGTGGGAATTCTGGTCCCGAACCCAAATCTCTCGTTAATATCGCACCTTGGATGTTCACAATAGCTGCTAGCACCATAGACAGAGACTTCCAAGCTCGAGTTCAACTCCAGAATGGAAAGATCTTTGTGGTATATATTTTTCTTTTCTCGGTACTATTCTTCGTTCCGTTTCTTATTCAACTATTTATTCCGTTAGAGTATACTATGGGTTCTAAATATAGACCTAGTTGAATAAGTCTCCCAAAAAAATCAACTGGCCTTATATTTAGTAGCTGTAGTGATAAAATAAGTCTCACGTAATGGACTAACTGAACAACGTACGGAAAGCATATAGTCTTAAGGTAGGATCTAAAAACCTGGTATATGCCTTTTTGACTCAAAATCTTATACATATGTTCATAAACGTGTAACATCAGGGAGCAAGCTTTTCTAGAGCATTACCACAAGGCAGGTTCTACCAAATCATTGCTGGTGCAGAGGCAAGGAGGGCTAATTCAACCGTCGGTGATGCGTGAGAACATGTTTCTCTATTTGATTCTGCAACTGATTAAACACTTGTTTCTCTCTGGGAATCATTTACAGAGAGATAGACTAATGACACATTGTTTTGGAAAATAACTAATTAATATAATCACGTACTTAAGTTTCTCTGTATGATTAACGAAACATCCTTGTTGTTGTGCAGCAATTTTTGCTTATTAGGCACAATAGATCCCAATAAGGTGAAGAACAAGATCTTGGTTTGCAAGACAAAAGATAACGAAGAGAATGAAGAGAGAATAGAAAAGGGCTTCGAGGCGAATCAAACCGGTGCAGCTGCAATGATTCTTGGTGGCAACAAAGCCATGAATGAAAGGCCTGTTATGCATTTGCTTCCAGCAGTACACCTTAAGTATCAAGACTCTGTTGCTTTCTTTGCTTACCTTAAATCAACCAAAAATCCTATGGCCACTATTCATCTACCTACTGACGTCTTCAACTTAAAGCCTTCACCTGAAGTAGCAGATTTCTCCTCTAGAGGACCAACCACAATCCTACCAGAGATCCTGAAGGTTGATTTTAATTTTCATAAAATGTGTTTAATTTGTTTGTTCTCATCTACCAGTAAAAAGTTGTTGTAACTTTTGGTTTTGCCCTTTTTCTCTTTTGTAGCCGGATATTACTGCTCCAGGGGTGAACATTTTGGCTGCATATTCACCTGCTGCTCCACTTACATCATATTATAATGATAATCGTCAAAACTTTTCTTATAACCTTCTGTCTGGAACTTCTATGTCTTGTCCTCATGTTGCTGGAGTTGTAGGCCTTCTCAAAACTCTACATCCTGATTGGAGTCCTTCTGCTATTAAATCTGCTATCATGACAACAGGTAAAGTTCATCTCTTTATTATGAATTTAAAACTACATACCCCAATCACTCTTTATGATTTTGTGGGGTGATTGCAGGTAAAGTGACGCTTATAGATATTTGGATCTCTCCCTCCTAACAAGCTAGTTTTTCAAAATGGTTCTCCCTAATCATAACATTAGCGCTTCCATTGGAAAGCAGATCTCATGAAGAGGGCCTCCTATGAAACCAAAGAGAAAAAGAAATCTTACTCCTCTAATCTTTAATATAAGATATATTTACTTAATTTGATTAGATTAAGGAAGTTAATTAAATTAGTTAATATGACATGTATTTATTAAAATGCCCTAATCATCTTTCTTAATTTCTTCATCCACTCTCCTTCTTTATTATTCTTGAGAGAGCAGTAATAACAATAGGGGTAAATTAGGAAAAGATTGACAATAATAAAAATTATATCTTATATTTATAATTAAAATGAAATCCCTCCATTAAGGACCAAATGAGTGTTATTAAAGTTATCCACTCTCTCTCTCTCTCTCTCTCTTCCAGCACTCTTCTCCAATTAATACGTATAATAATAAATATGGCTTTTAATAACTTTGATTCTACCTATGAATGTTGTTTTTACAGCGAAGACAAGGGACAGCACTGATCATCCAATGCTTGCTGAAACTGATATCTACGACGCAACAATAACAACGAAGGCAACCCCATTTGAGTACGGGTCAGGTCACATTAGGCCAAACAAAGCCCTAGACCCTGGCTTGGTCTATGACTTAACCTTAAACGACTACATCGATCTTCTGTGTGGCCTATACAACAACGCCACAGAGTTAAGATTATTCTATGATGCTCCTTACAAGTGTCCTCACTCCTACAGTATTCTCAACTTCAATTACCCTTCAATAACCGTCCCTCTTCTCTATTCCTCAGTCAATGTGACCAGGACCCTCAAGAACGTTGGCTCACCAGCCACCTACGTGGCTCGAGTCTTCTCACCTCCTGGTCTCACCATTAATTTGGAACCTAAGACCTTAAAGTTCGACAAAATTGGTGAAGAGAAAAGTTTTACTTTGACATTCGTTGTTACGAGGCCAGGTTTTGAGACTGCATTTGGAAGGATAATTTGGTCCGATGGAGAGCATCTTGTGAGAAGTCCTATAACTGTTGGTGGTGTTCATGTTTAGAACGTTTGAGTAGCAACTACGTACGTGTTACACATGTATTATAAATCTAGGGTTTTGTATTCCTTTTAGGAATACAAAACCCTAGATAGAACCGAACTTCTATCTAGGTGTTGAAGTTCAGTTCCTTTCGGTCTATTCAAGGCAATAATGTGTCCCCAACTATGGTTTCAAATAAATGTGTGTTGGTTGATTATTAAGAAAATTAAATTTTCCTGTTTTTATATAGATATTTAATTTTTTTTTTCACCTAACCTTCAATACTATTTGAAACAAGGGAAAATCTCAGCTAATATGCATAAATTAGCTTATTTGTGTAGTCTAATTAGTAGAAGATTATGAAGACAAAAACACCTTTAACGTGAGGGGAAAAGACAATTAAATAAAATACCTTAATTAATGTTCCAGAAAGCCCAAATTAATTCACCAAACGAAGAAATCCCGAATCAGTTTATTAGATGTTAACATTTGGGTGAAATAATCTTAATGCCCCTGGGAAAAAAACCTTCTTTGTGTGATACGCATCAAAAGCTGCGTATTCTAATGTGACATGAGCTGAACATGCATGCATAATATATTTTAGGCTAAATTATATAAAAAAACCCTATGAATTTTAAGGTAGGTGCATATAACCCTTGATATTTTAAAGTTAAAATTTAACATCTTTAACCTCATATTATATTTTTATAAACCTCCTTGCCGATAACTTGTGGCTATCTTTTTAACGAAAATTGCTATGTCATATTATCAAAAGATATGTGGCATCCTACATGGCATATGATAATTTTATAATAATTATATATTTTTAACATAAGGATTAAAATGTCATTTTATCATCTTAAGAAACCCTCATTTTTTCCTAGTGTCTCCTCGGCCTCGCCATAGGAACCTGCAGCACATAATATAACCTCCAGATGTATATCGAAGCGTAATTATAGAAAAGGTAAAAATAGGGAAGAAAAAAAAAGGCACTAACAGGGAAAGTCTCCTTTTTTTATTTCATTCAAGGTCTTCTTTTGTTTTTTATGCATTTCCTAAAATATAAGAATAGCGGACAATTGGTCAAGAGGGAAGTAGCAATGTTGAAACCAAAATTCAATTTCTGAAATAACGGAGTACAAGCAGAGTCCTAATTGGAAAAATAAGAAAAACGTACTCACTGCTCAAGGCTGTCAAGGACTATTCTTTGCTGCGATGATCTGCAGACTATGCGTCTTATTATTATTATTATTTTTGTTAAGGTGCAAAAATACACAATAACTTTTTCTCCAGGAGCTTTTTTGGGTTAATGGGCTCTAGTCACTATTCACCGCCGTTAAGTTACTATTCACCTCATCTCTTTTTCTCTCATTACGGTGAACAGTGACTTAACAGTGGGATATGACTTTTGCACCAAAATAATAACCACGTGTGTATTTTTGCTTTTAAAAAAGCATATATGTATTTTTGCTCTTAGGAAAAAAGCTCATGTGTATTTTTGCATCTTAACCCTCTTCTAAATAATAAGATAATTGTTTCCAGATATATAACTTGACAAGATTGTATATTTTAACCATAAATCCACACAAAAAAAGGACATATATGGGAGAACTTGATTTGAAAGGCAAAAATATCAAAACGGAAAATTTGGAGAGTCATTTCGCAAGTTTGGTAAATTCACAGAATCAATTGGCGAGTTTGATAAAAATGACTTCTAAGTTCTTTTTATAAGAATCAATCTCTCTCATTAGAGCTGTCCTAAATATAAGGAACAAATTCTTTTTTTTTTTTTTGAAATTTTAAACTTGTCTTCCCATTTTTACACATTATCTATGATGTACTCTCTTTATAAATAAGGATATAATTGAAAAACAATACAATTTATTACTTTTAAATAAAGTTAGCCAACATTTTAAACCACATGATTAGTTAATACCTTGCTCACCTCTCTTTTACGCTAAGCCACATGCACAGAATCAAGTCTCAAGGAGGGAGCAAAATTGTCTTAAGGAAACAGCGTACGTTAGGCCCAGATTATTTCATAGTTCATTATCATATTTGACAGTCTTGTGAGTTCGTTCATGATTTTTTCTTATTATACAGATCCATTGTATGCTTTCTATATATGAGATATTGGTTATAAAGATTCTTGTTTTACAGTATACGCAATCTTAGTAATATAGATTCTTCTTATTATTCAATTTATACCTATTTAGTATAATTTAATAACAATCTTAAGACAATTTTTATATATTAGTTTGTGCTCTTGGAATTAGAATCAGATAAGATTATTTTCCAATGATATAAATTATAAAACTAACTTCATATTGGTAGAATAAATTGAATCTGTGTTTAGTATCTTTAGTTTTGATTATTATACTATTTGTAGATTAATCTGTGTGATTAATCAAAGTTTTTGTTTTAGTAACAGAAATGACAAGTACAAGTGCAAATTTGGTGAACCCAAGTGGTTTTGTTCCACTGCATGGTGAAAAACCATATAAGTTTAATGGGAATGATTTCAAAAGATGACAATAGAAAATGTTTTTCTATTTAACCACCTTGTACTTGGCTCGATTTCTCACCGAAGATGCTCCAAAATTGGAAGGACAACTGTTGGACAAGGAAAAGGTTGCTCGATAGATGCTTAGAAGCATTTTGATTTCCTGTGTAGGAATTATATTCTCAATGGTCTGGATAATACACTGTATACTATATATAGTACTTTGGAAACAACCAAGACATTATGGGAGAGTCTGGACAAGAAGTACAAAACTGAAGATGTTGGCTTAAAGAAATTTATAGTTGGCAGATTTTTGGACTTCAAAATGCTTGACCTAAATCTGTGGTAAGTCAAGTTGAAGAACTTCAATTGATTGTGTATGAGATTAATGCCGAAGGGATGTCTCTTATCGAGTCTTTCCAATTTGCTGCTTTTATTGAAAAATACCACCATCGTAGAAGCATTTCAAGAATTCTCTCAAGCATAAGCGCAAAGAGATGTCACTTAAATATCTTGTAGTACGACTGAGAATAGAAGAAGATAATAAGATTTCTGAAAATAAGTTGGGCAGCAATCCTATAGTCTCCAAGGCTAATATTGTTGAAGATGGTCTAAAATTCAAGAAACGGAAATGCTTTGCTGAGGGATCATTTAAGCAAAGCCATAGGGAAGACAATTGTTATAATTGTGGGAAGCCTGGCCACCATGCTAAGGATTGTAAGAAGGCAAAGAATCTCAAAAAGAAGAAGAACACTCAAACCATTATGGTTGAACTATTACTGATATGATTTAAAATATGAATCTTGTGGCAGTTTTAATAGAATGTAGCTTTGTTGGAAATACCAAAGAGTGGTGGGTGGACACTGGTGCCACCAAGCATGTGTATACCAACAAATGAATGTTCTCTTCTTATACCCCTACAAAGCATGATGGATAACTTTATATGGGAAATTCTTATACTTCAAAGGTTGAAGGTGTTGGGAAGGTGGCCTTAAAGATGACTTCTGGAAAAGTTGTGACACTTAATGATGTGCTTCATCGCAAGAATTTAGTGTTTTGATCCCTCTTAAGCAATAATGGTTTTAAGTTTGTATTTGTTTCTGATAAGTTTGCACTTTCTAAGAATGATATGTATGTAAGAAAAGTTTACCCTAGTGAGGGCCTTTTCAAACTTAATGTAATGACTGTCACCAATGATGGTACTATCAATAATAATATTGCTTTTATCTATATGCTTGAGTTCTCTAATTCATGGTATCAAAGATTAGGACATGTTAATTATAAATCAATTAAAAATTTAATTTAATTAGATTTATTGCCTAAAGTTGATTGTTCAAATAAAGATAGATGTCAAGTATGCATTGAATCAAAATTTTCTACGTTATCGTTTCCTCTTGTTGAAAAATCAATTGAGTTGTTAGATTTAATACATACTGATATATGTGATATGAAATCTGTACTATCTAAGGGTAATAAGAAATATTTTATTACATTTATTGATAATTACAGTAGATATTGTTATGTGCATTTGCTTAATAGTAAAGATGAGGTTATTATTGCTTTTTAAACAATATAAAATTGAAGTTGAAAATCAACTTAACAAGAAAATTAAAGTAGTGAGGAGCGATCGTGGGGGAGAATATGATGGCTCCTTCGAGGAATTTTGTATAGAATTTGATATTATACACCAAAAGATGGGATTGCAAAAAGGAAAAATTGAACATTGAAAGAAATGATGAATGTATCATTAATTGAGTCTGGTTTGCCACAAAATTTATGGGAGGATGTTATTCTACCAACTAACTTTCTAATTAACAGAGTGCCTCATAAAACAATATAAAGCATACCATATGAAATATGGAAAGGAAAGAAACTTTCCTTAAAATATTTGAAAGTGCAGGGGTGCTTTTGGCAAAGGTTGAGATTCCTAAACCTAAAAGGTTAAGAATCGGATCTAAGACAGTAGACTGCATGTTTATTGGCTATGCACATAATAGTAGAGCATATCGTTTTTTGGTTTATAAGTCCGATGTATCAGATTTCCATGTGAATACGATTATTGAGTCAAGGAACACTAGGTTCTTTGAGAATGTATTTCCGTACAATAAGAATAATGATAATAACAACACTGTAATATCTCAGGATACTATGACTGATGATAATCTTGGAAAGGAGGAATCAAGACATAGTACTAGTCAAAGGACCTCAACATCCTTTAGGCCTAATTTTTTGACTTATCTTTTGGAGAATGAGCCTTGAACATATAAAGAAGCTATGGGTTCTCCTTAAGCACTATTTTGGGAAGAGGTTATCAATAGTGAAGTTGAATCCATTCTATCAAACCACGCATGTGAATTGGTTGACCTTCCTTCTGGCAATAAGCCACTAAGAACTAAATGGGTCTTCCAAAAGAAGATGAACATGAAGGCCTAGACTATTTTGATACCTATTCACCTGTTACAAAAATTACATCCATTCGGATGTTAATTATGTTAGCAGTATTTAATGGGTTGGAATTACATCAAATGAATGTAAAAACAACCTTATTGAATGGTGAATTAAAGGAAGAGATTTATCTTGAACAACTTGAGGGATATGTTGTCTCAAGACAAGAACAAAAAGTTTGTTGCTTAATAAAGTCCCTTTATGGACGTACTTAAGCAAGCCCTGAAACAATGGCCTGTGAAATTCGATGAAGTTATGCTATCAAATGACTTTAGTATTAATGAATGAGATAAGTGTGTCTATTCGAAATATTGAAAAAACAGGTTTGCCATAGTTTGTCTTTATGTAGATGACATGTTGATAACATATAGTAATAATCAAATGATTAAAGCTACTAAGCGATTGCTTACCAGGAAGTTTTATGTGAAAGATATGGGTCTAGCATGTTATTTTGGGAATTGAAATCCATAGACCATCTTATGGGTTGGCTTTATCACAAGCACACTATATTACTAAAATTCTTGAGAAATTCAAGAGTTTAAACATAGCTCCTGTGTCGAACCCTATCGATTCTAGTCTTCTACTATTGAGAAATACTTGTGAAGCTGAAAAAACAAGACACTACTACAAAAAGTGGATACTACTTCTCCAAAAGACGTCATTATTTTAAAAAAGGAAGTAAAAAGTATAGGTGGATACTTAGGGCGTCCTAAATATAAGTTTAGGGCGCCTAAAATATATTTTAGGCGCCCTAAATAAGTTCAGGGCGCCTTAAATATATGTTAGGCTCCCTAAAAGAGTTTAGGGGGCCTAAAATTGCAGCTATTATAGAATTTTTGGCAACCTGAACTTTATTTAGGTTGCCAAAATTCTAATTTTGGCGACCTGAATATAGTTTCAGGCGCCAATATATGAATATTGGCGACCTGAATTTTATTCAGGTCGCCAATGTTCCCTCTTATATATTTTTTTTGTCAAACTCTTATTTCAATATATATATTCCTTCCATCTCTCAATTCTCTCTCGCGCTTGTCTCCTCTTCCACTCACCAAATCTCACACGTCCTCCCTCCTTCTTCCCTCCCTCGATCCTCCTTCCTTCATCCGCTCCTCTTCAAGCCTTGTCCACGTGCTCAAACGGCGACAGCCATGGCGACCCACCAGCAACGGCCACAACTCCCTCTCCAGATCTCACATCCTCCCTCCAGCTTCTTCCCTCCCTCGATCCTTCTTCCTCCACCGCTCCTCCTCAACGGTGACGGCAAGGTTGCAGATCGTCAGATCTGGGTTGGATCGACAGATCGAGGTTGAGTTTCGCGGATCTGATTATCGCAACTCCTTCAGGTAGCCCTCAATTCTGTTTCAATTTTTTGTGCCCAAGAAACAAGAATTTCCCCTTCGTCAGGGTATCGGCAGTGTTCATCTTTTTACCGTATGTATCTTTTTTCATTGCCCTTTTTCGGTGATCTTGTGCATCGGCTGTCTTCTGCTTAATCTTCTAGAGTTCTGGTTTTGTACCTGATGGCGGTGTGATGCTATAGATACTCAGCTGTGGTTTATTGATGGATAGTAAAAGTTATTTAGGGGCAAATTTGAGGTTATTCTTGTTGGGGTTTAATGACATTTTGTTTTGGTGTTCTTGATTTGGGTGTGGATGTTTTGAAGTTTTCATCTATTTGATTGGAATTTTCGTTGGAATTTAAAGATTCTAGGTCTACTTTGCAGATTTTGGTCTCTGGGCTGAAAACGTGGTTCGCTGAAATGTCGAGGATTTTGTTCGCTGAAATGTCGAGTATTATCTTATCATTTGTTTGTTTGGGTCTTTTTTTTTAAAAAAAAGAAAAAATACTTAGGGTGTCCTGATATCTATTCAGGACGCCTTAAATAAGGCGTCCTGAATAATAACCAGGATGCCAAAATTCATAATTTTTACTCCCCTTCATTAGACGTCCTTATGATAAAGGACGTTAATTGAGTCTTATTTAGGACGTTATTTATTCTTTTTGTAGTAGTGAGAGTATGCTCAAGTGCTAGACAATCATATATATGTTATGAACTATATTAGACCTAATATTACCTACATAGTAAGCATGTTGAGTGGCTTTACAAGTAATCTGAATGAGCTTCATTGGAGAGCTATGATAAGAGTTTTGGATTACTTAAAACAAACTCAAAACTTTGTTTTGCATTATGAGAAGTACCCTGCAATGCTAGAAGGGTTCCATGATGCAAATTGGATCACCAGCTTTAACGACACAAGATCCACAAGTGGATATTTATTCACCCTTGGTGGGGGTGTTGTGTCTTGGAAGTCATCCAAACAGACTTAAATTGCAAGATCAACCATAGAAGTAGAATTTATTGCTTTAAGTAAGGCTGACAAAGAAGTCAAGTGGCTCTATGATTTTCTTGAGGACATTCCTAGTTTGCCAAAGCTGGTACTAGCAGTGTGTATAGACTGTGATAGTCAAGCAGTTATTGGTAGGGCCCAGAATGTCATTTACAACGGCAAGTCTAGATATATACATCATATAAATGATACTATTAGACAACTACTCTTGAATTAAATCTTCTCAATTGATTATGTGAAATCAAAAGAGAATGCAGCGGATCCATTGACTAAAAAAATTCCCAGAGAGTTGGTTAGAAATTTGTCCAAAGGAATGGGTTTAAGGCCAATCCGTTGTTGATTGTTGCGGTAACTCTACCTAGAAGAGTGGAGATCCTACAAACTAGGTTCAAAGAGACAACTAGGTCACAATAGACTGTTAACACTATAGAGTTTTTAAACTCATACTCATTCTTAGATAAGATAGTACATATACATGAGGGTAAGCTTTTAGACTTTTCATGGTTTCTTAATCTGTTGTGTTCAGATTATGTATGTTGACTTATATCACAAGGAATCAACTATGTGAGTGTGAAGTGTGGGCAACTTTTATAAGAATGCAAAACGGCCGATTATTTAAAACACTCGCAGAATCAACAGGTGTCTAGAGCCAAAATGGACACAGCATGAGTACCAACGATGCTAGAGGAGCAACTGTTACACTAAAAGGTCAACAATTCAAGAAAGTGCGTCCACTGATTGACCAATATATCCGATAGGTTTTTACTAGAGAATTTTCAAAGGTAACCCCTACCTTTCTCGATGCAGTTGTTTCTTGTAGAGGAATCGCACTTTGCATACATGATCATTTACATTTGGTCATAATGGACTAACTTCTTATTCATATGGGGAATTGTTGGAATTTAGGATATAATCGCATGGGTTATGAATAAGAAGGCTAGAGAAGAAGAGGAAAAAAGAAGAAGGAATGTGTGTGTGGGTAGAAGTCTCACATTGAATAGTTGAAGTAGAGTTAGAGGGTATATAACCCTCAACTTTGCTCCTCTTAAATGAGCCCTTGGACCAACCTACTTTTGTGGAGGGGAAGGGACTTAAGTGACCCTTAGTCCACTACACACACACACTACTGCCGTCCATTCAGCTTGATTCGGTCGTGCGCCGCCTGCCTGGTCCAATTCACATGTGTGTGAGATAAGAAATGATTTTTTATTAAATTATTTTTGAATTTCTAATTTGACCTCAAACTTTTAATAATTCCTTTTTTACCCCTTTGAGATTTTCCCAACCAGTGCTTGCAAATCGCGATCTATCGTTCGCTCTGTTCTGGTGCGTCAGTTCGTACAATGCACCAATTCATCTGCAAGGGTCACCGGTTGTTACAGTTCACTTTATTCTCATGCGTCTATTCACCCGACGCACCAATTCATTACAGTAAACAAGTCCATCTATTCAAATTTCCTTCATCTTTAAATACGGCGCCCTAGTGACAGAATTTAAATATGATTTTCCTACTCTTTGCATAAAGCATTCTGTTAAACATATTCAATTCAATGAGTTTTGAAAGTAGACTCATTATGTTTGCTTGGGCTTCAGATTGAAAGAGCCATCATTTTGAAGACGAAAAATCCGCTCTATGCTAGGAGGCAATTGCTCAACAACCTTGAGCATTCATATATTGAGTGAGCAAAATTGTCTTAAGGAAACAACATACATTGGACCCAAATTCCTTCATAGTTCATTATCATATTGGGTAGTCTTGTGAGTTTGTTCATGATTTTTTCTTATTATACAGATCCATTATTATATGCTTGCTATATATGCGATATTGGTTATATAGATTCTTGTTTTACAATATATGCAATCTTAGTAATACATATTCCTGTTATTATTCAATTTCTACCTGTTTAGTATAATTTCAATAACACTATATTCCATATATAATTACCGATGAAAAAATTTTGTTAATAGCATGTTTTATTGTAGTGTTTAAATACTATACTTACTTGAAATTAAGGTTTCTTAAAAAAGAGAAAAATTAATAATAAAAGTTGGCTCTCTTTTTAAGAGCGAAATTCAAAGTTGGCTTTGTTGACTGGCTATCAAAAAACGATAGCATATTGTTGCGAAACTTTTCTCAATATAATATTATGGGAAATCGGTTTTTGGTATCGCATGGAATCCTAAATTAACTAATTTTTTTTAAATTTTTTTATAAAATAATTATCTTATTCCTATATTAAAAATAAAAGGGAGTAATATCCATCAACATTTAGCTCATAGTTGATCCATTTTCTATTTGTACAAATCAGTATAATGAATAGAATGAAATAGGGAAAAAAATAATAATAGAATGGAAAAAGTAATTTTAGAGTTAATCATCGACTTGTATGTCTTTACTTAGAAAAGATTATAAAGAGGGAGGGGAGACCAAATTTTTGGTTAAAAATATCCATCCATAGATGGAGACTTTTAACTAACATTAAACATTTAAAGTGGAAGATAATAATTAAATTTTATTTTAGTTGTTTTAAAAGTAGTTATACCCAATAGAGAATTTTTAACAGCAGCAGTGTAAGATCAAAACAAATGATGATGATGAGATGAGGCAAGGGAATCATCTCTTCTCCCTTCTTTGTACGCGCTTGCCTCCGTCTATTTTTGTCTCTTCTCCTTTTTGGATGACGTGTGGCTCTATCTTAATTACCAGGTACATACCGTTGCATTTGAATCTTCAAATGGCAATTCATATCGTGGCTAGTAAAGTGGCCTTGTCTTTGTGCATATATCAAATTAAGTTCGTATTTATGTTTACCGTTTATGTTTCTGCTTTTCAAGATCGAGATCTCCCATATAAGTCTTATTTTTGTATGTGGATTTATTGTTTTTTTTTTAAAAAAAAAAAACTATCTTGCCAAGGTATATATCTGGAAACAGTTCTCTTATTATTTAGAAAATATATATCAAATTTCTCAATATAACAGCAGCAACAACAACGATAAGAAAGCTGCTAAATTACGACCAGATGGATAGTTTAGAGATTTTAGGCATTTGAATCTAGCATGAAATATAGCTTTGATGTTTGTAGGCATTAATTGGAAAATTATTATTCACAAATTTGAAAAAGCATTCTCTGGGTGTAGCCTAAAGTTTTTACAAATAACATTTTCGCATCTAATAATTCGTATTTAGATTTTCTAAATCATTTTGTTTACAAGTTTCCAGATATATACCTGGGCAAAATAGTATTTGTTAGGGAGAATTAGAGGGAAGGACCGATGAAAATAATATTTATTGGAAAAGATGTTAAAAATTGAAATTATTTGGATGCACCGAATATCAAAAAATTTAAAACAAAACAAAAAAATTTCAAATACCTAATAATTAAGAAAAAAAAATCAAACTAATTAATTTGAATTGTGAGGTCAGAAGCTAATGATAATTAGTTTAATTAAATTCATAATTAGCTTCATCTAATTTTTTATTAAAATAACTAATGAAAACTCTTTTCTTTGAGTTTTTTGTTCATGAATCTAGCTAATGTTGCGGAAGCGCGATATAGAGTGTAACCGATTATACTAGAAAATTACCCAACTCGAAAACAAAGTTTCTAGACGTAATTTAATAATATAATAAGCACCAACTACTATATTTAAATGCAACTAATAAATAATAAATTGGACAAATATAAGAGAAATATCAGATCCTAAATTCACTCCAAATATTTTACAAATGAAATACTACAAGAGAGGAAGATATACAAATGCCTTAAGAGGCTATTTGAGGGGTGAGGAGAAAGGGAGGGGGAGGCACCCTATTTATACTAAATCCTCCGCCTCCCCCCTCATGAATTAGACGATGTGGGACTTTTGCCCTCACATCCAACAAATCTCCACCTGGGCAAAATTCCCGTAATCTCAATTTCTCTTAATTCTAATTGTAACTCCTATTTAAAGTACAATGTTCAACAATGTTGATCAAATCCAAACAATGTTGAAATTTAATAGAAGTAACCACCTTTGTCAACATATCAGCAGGATTGTCATCTGTCCGTATCTTTCGTATTGTGACTCCACTTTCTTCCAAAATTTCTCTTACAAAATGATATCGGACGTCAATGTGCTTCGTCCTTGCATGGTAAACTTGGTTCTTTGCTAACTGAATAGCACTCTGGCTATCACAAAATACTGTGATGTTTTCCTGACCAACACCAAGCTCTCCAAGCAAACCCTGAAGCCAAATTGCCTCCTTCACAGCCTCTGTAATTGCCATGTACCCTGCTTCTGTTATAGACAAAGCTACCGTTGACTGTAAAGTTGACTTCCAACTAACTGGTGCACCTGCAAGAGTGAATACATAACCAGTAGTTGACCTTCATTTGTCCAAATCACCTGCGAAATCTGAGTCACAGTACCCAACTAGACATTGATCAATACCCTGCTGAAAAACCAATCCAACATCTACAGTATTACAAATATACCGTAGAATCCATTTCACAGCTTGCCAATGCTCCATTCCGGGATCATGCATATACCTACTCACCACTCCAACTGCCTGTGAAATGTTTGGTCTCGTACAAACCATAGCATACATCAAGCTACCAACAGCATTCGCATATAGCACCCTTGACATATATGCTCGTTCATCTTCATCCTTCGGCAACATGTCAGCATTAAGCTTAAAATGTGGGGCAAGTGGGATGCTAACCGACCTGGTTTCTTCATTCATACCGAAACGATGTAGTACCTTCTTTAGATACTCCTTTTGAGATAAGAAGAGCTTCTTCGATTGTCTATCTCTTGTTATCTCCATGCCAAGTATCTTCCTTGCCTCGCCTAAGTCCTTCATCTCGAACTCCTTCTTCAGTTGGTCGTTCAGCTTCTCAATCTCTGCTTGATTTCTTGAAGCAATCAGCATATCATCAACATACAAAAGGAGATAGATAAAGGATCCATCTTCAAGCTTCTGCAAATACACACAGTGATTGTATTTGCTTCTCCTGTACTTGTGCCGCAACATAAACTTGTCAAACCATTTATACCATTGCCTCGAAGACTGTTTCAATCTGTATAACGATTTTTCAAGTTTACACACCATATTCTCCTTTCCAACAACTTTGAATCCTTCAGGCTGAGTCATATAGATTTCCTCCTCCAAGTCTCCATTTAGAAATGCAGTTTTTACATCCATTTGAACTAGTTCCAAATCTAACTGTGCCACCAAAGCCAATAAAATTCTAATAGATGAATGTTTTACAACTGGAGAAAATACCTCATTGTAATCAATTCCCTCCTTCTGTGCATAGCCTTTAGCTACCAGTCTTGCTTTGTAGTGCACATCACCTTGGTTAGGAAATCCTTCTTTCTTCGCATACACCAATTTGCAACCAATTGCCTTCTTACCCTTTGGGAGTTTGGCCAATCTCCACGTTCCATTCTGATGAAGGGACTGCATTTCTTCATTCATAGCATTCATCCACTTATCCTTTTCTGAGCTCCGGACAACCCATTTATAAGTTGAAGGAATGCCATCAGTTGCAATTAAAGTTGCACAAGCCACCATATCCATAAAGCGAGTAGGTTTTCTTACTATTCGTCGTGGCCTGCCGGTTGCGATTGATTCTTGTTGTTGTTGAGGTTCCTATGTTGAAACCTCCCTTTCAACTGGCTCATCTTCTACAGGAAAGTCTTCCCTCGTTTCCCTATCCGTTCTCTGTACAGGGAAAATCAACTCTCCTTCAAACTCCACCTGCTTCGAAGCACCATCTGTGTGTGTGGTATCTATAGATGTTACCGGCTTCATAATAGCAGTCTCATCAAAAGTAACATCCTTGCTAAACACAACCTTCTCCGTCTCTGGACACCATAAACGATATCCTTTGACTCAAGAAGTGATCCCCAAGAAAATAGCTTTCTTTGCTCTATGATCCAATTTTGATTCTTTCACATCATAGTATGTAGTTGAGCCAAACACATGTAAAGAATCATAATCATTAGTAGGCTTACCATACCATTTTTCCAAGGGTTTTTTTTACCATCAATAGCAGCAGATGGTAGACGATTAATGATATGGCTCGCATACGTTATTGCCTCAGCCCAAAATTCTTTGCCCAAACCAACATTGGACAACATACATTGAAGCTTCTCCAGCAAAGTCCGGTTCATGCGTTCTGCCACCCCATTCTGTTGTGGTCTATTTCTCACGGTGAAGTGTCTGATGATGCCATTATCTTCACAAACCTTCTGAAAAGGATCATTCCTGTACTCTCCACCATTGTTTGTGCAAAGACATTTGATCCTCCTGCCTGTTTGTGCTTCTATCATCGTCTTCCATTTGAGAAAAATTCCCAAAACTTCATCTTTGGTCTTCATCGTATACACCCAAACTCTTCGGGAAAAATCATCAACAAAGGTCACAAAATAATGTTTTCCTCCCAATGAAGCTGTTTTGGAAGGACCCCAAACATCAGAGTGTACATAATCCAAAATACCTTCAGTATTGTGAATAGCTGTATCGAACTTAACCCTTGCGTGTTTCCCCTTTACGCAATGCTCACAAAAGTCCATGATGCAATGCTTCAATCCCTTCAATAATCCTTGACTTGCTAAAGTTTTCAAGGATTTTCCTCCAGCATGTCCTAAGCGCATATGCCACAACCTGGTTGCTTCTGCATCCTTCTCACTACTGGATGTCACTGCAGCCGTCCCAATAACTGTACTACCATGATAGTGGTACGTGTTATTGTTCTTCTGAATACCCTTCATTAACACCAGTGCACCATAAAATATCTTCATTACTCCATTTTTTACAGTGATCTTGAACCCTTTTGAGTCTAGAGTCCCCACAGAAATGGGATTTTTCTTCAAGTCTGGTACGTACCGAACATCTGTTAATGTTCTGATCAATCCATCATGGTTCCTTAATTTGATTGAACCAATGCCATATGCGGTAAGAGAAGAGTTATCTGCTGTGTGAACAATTCCACACTCTACTTCTTCAAAATCAGTGAACCAATCTCTGTTAGGACACATATGATGGCTGCAGGCTGAGTCCAATAACCATTCATCCGATGGTTTTGACGACGTTGTTGTAGCCAGCAAGAAATCTGAATTCTCATCATCACAATCAGCTACATTTGAGTCCATAGCGGCCTTCACATCTCCAGGTTTGGCTTTGTTCTTTAGCTTCGGACAGTCTTTCTTCCAGTGTCCTTTTTCCCGACAAAAGGCACACTCATCTTTGCTGGGTCTGGATCTCGACTTGGATCGCCCTTTCTTTGATCTCTTCTTCTCTTCAGTACGTCCTCTAACCACTAGAGCCTCTGCCTCTCCACCTTTTTGTTTCTCTTTCCTTCTCTGTTCATGGTTGTACAAAGAAGAACGAACTTCTTCCAGAGAAACTTTATGCTTACCGTGAAGTAGCGTAGTTTCCAGGTGCTTGTACTCATCGGGAAGTGATACCAACAACATCAGGGCCAGATCTTCATCTTCAAAAGTCACGTCCAGATTCTGCAAATCCGTCACCAACTTGTTAAAGCTAGTGATATGCTCATTCATTGTGGTACCAGGAACGTAAGTGAAGCGAAACAACCTTTTCTTCATATAGAGTTTATTCTGACAGTTTTTCTTCAAGAACTTTTCCTCCAGTGCCTTCCACAGTCTACATGCAGAAGTTTCCTTTGTGTATGGATACTTATGCTCTCTTGAAAGGTACGACCTAATAGTACCACAAGCAACACGATTCACGACCCTCCATTCTTCTTCCTCCATTTTATCTGGTTTTTTTTCTTCAAGGGCAAAGTCAAGTCCTTGCTGAAAAAGGACATCTAGAACCTCGCCTTGCCACATGCCAAAATGCCCAGATCCGTCAAAAATTTCAACTGCAAACTTCGCATTTTACACTATTCTTGTTAAATACGATGATGTGAACGACGAACTGCCGACATCTGCTGTGGATACATCACTCCTTTTGTCCGCCATTTCTGCTCCAAAAACTATTTAATAGTTGCCAAAACAAAAGCCCAAAAGTAATTCTTTTCTGATGTGGAAGCTCAGACTAAGCTGCAACCACAGAGCATACTCAGACAGAACCTCGGCTCTGATACCAATTGTTGCGGAAGCACGATATAGAGTGTAACCGATTATACTAGAAAATTACCCAACTAGAAAACAAAGTTTCTAGACGTAATTTAATAATATAATAAGCACCAACTACTATATTTAAATGCAACTAATAAATAATAAATTGGACAAATATAAGAGAAATATCAGATCCTAAATTCACTCCAAATATTTTACAAATGAAATACTACAAGAGAAGAAGATATACAAATGACTTAAGAGGCTATTTGAGGGGTGAGGAGAAAGGGAGGGGGAGGCACCCTATTTATACTAAATCCTCCGCCTCCCCCCTCATGAATTAGACGATGTGGGACTTTTGCCCCCACATCCAACAGCTAATACCTAACTGCAATGTGGAGTATGTATCTCTAATACCTAATATGGAGAGCACAGTGTAAGAAATGTAGGAGTAATAGTATCGTGTCAGTAATCTCCATAAGAATTTGGTGAAGTTACGAAAAGCAATTCCTCAATCTCTCCATCCCCTCTATATATATTCCTTCCCTTAGCTAAAATCATCATCAAGCAACATGGCCAAAGCAGATTTTTGGATGTTCTTCGTTGTCTTTGTGCTAGTAGCCACAGTCGCCAAAGGTGCGGTGACATGCGGCCAGGTATGTACGGCATTCCGTCCTTGTCTTGGATACAGTTCCTATAAGGTGCCTAAACCGCCGCCAGCTTGCTGCAAGGGCATGTTGAGCCAAGAGAAAATCTGGAGGAGTAGAGCTGACTACGTTGAAGAATGCAAGTGCTTGAAAACAGCCCTGGAGAACAAGAAAGATTGCGATCCTAGTCTCATTCCCTTGATTTCGAAAAAGTGTGGCCTATCTTTCCATCTCCCTGCCATTGGCAAGGACACTGATTGCAACAAGTAAGCCTTTCTTTTTCTTTTTTGAGTACGTGTATTTCTTAAATTTAGGTAGCTACTAGAAAGATCATAAAAACTTTTGTTTTGGTTATGCAGGGTTGTGCCACCCGGCTTTTGAATGCTATGGGGATGACATGGATCGAGCCACGTAAAGCTTGCTATAAATATCATTAATATAAATAATTACTCTAAATAAATAATAAATAATGCTCCATTACATGGTCAACGGAACCTGTGTTGTACATGTTTTGTCCAATACGCTGAAAGACTGTTATATAGAGTATATTAACATCAGATTTCTGCATGTGTTAGTCTCGGAGCTCACTATCGTATGGTATCAACTGTTAAATAAATTAAATAACAAAATATTCATGAGAAAAATTATATTAGGTCGTGCTCTAGATCAAATTAATAAAGTGTTCTCTAAGAATTTTATAATTTTTAACTAATCGAATCCACTTCCCTCTCTAAACATAAATTTATGCGCAAATAGTCAGATATGATATCATCAATTCATCTTTAGCCTTCAAATCAAGATAAAGAAATGTGCGGCAAGAGAGAGGAGTTCCAACCGAACTGCCGAAGGAATGAAGATAAAATTTGCAATTGTTGTCTTTCTTAGATGGCCCAAATAACATTTAGAAGATATATTTTTTT
This sequence comes from Acacia confusa, assembly GCA_037074495.1. Taxonomy (NCBI): domain Eukaryota; kingdom Viridiplantae; phylum Streptophyta; class Magnoliopsida; order Fabales; family Fabaceae; genus Acacia; species Acacia confusa. The sequence goes on along the minus strand of CM073504.1, from coordinate 2,814,968 downwards.
AAAAAAAAAAAAAAAAGAGCCCACAAATAATAACATATAAGATCATAATTTTGGCTATGGATATGTAAGATAAAATCATTCAAAATTACTACAGATAATTAATGTAAAGATTAAATTTGAACTTTCCATACCAGCTTGGCTTACATTAGCTTGCTGACATTTGTGCTTATAAAATTTTACTCATAAAAAAAAACGATAAGATGATATTTGTAAGAATAGATGAAAAGATCCTTTGAATGCTGGAGCAGATTCCAAACGTGCATCCCAGAGTATGAAGCAAGAATCATCACCAACACTACAGAACTCGTTCACACTTCAATTCATATTGAAAATTGTGGAAGAAATCAGAAAACAACAGAATGGAAGCATAATGAATTAATCAATAAAAATGAAAAAATATAAAATTTTAATTAAAGCCTTACATTTTCTCTCATCATGTACTCTAATTTTCTCATTATTTAACCCAAAAAAAAAAATCAATGATTATTAACTAGTATTTACGTTGACTGCATACAATATTCAGCAACAACATCTACAAGTTTAGTTTCTCTATAAGGTAGATCTCGCAACATAATCAATAGGCTTTTTTTTGGGTGGAATATCCCAAATTTTATTATAAAGATTTAAATAATTAACACATATATTTAAAATGGATAATTGAGTGTCGGTATAGTTTTTAATGTTTAATACTAATTTTACAATTATTTAAATAAATAAAATCTACTTTAAGTTAGATGAGATTTGAAGGATCAGATTTCAAGACATGATTTTAGGAAAAGATTACATATAATTAAATACAAATCAATAAATAAATAATGTAAATTATTATCCCAATTAAAATATTTGAGATACTTAATACTTTTATTATAGGAGTAATATGTGAGTGCCTTTTATACACACACATACATATATCTGTGTATGTGATAAAAAAAGACTGAGAAAAGAATATTTAGAAAAAGAAAGGAAATTAAATGTAATAAAGATTTATTAACCTTGGTGTTTAAGAAAATCTATCTTAGGTGAGATATATTTTTAAAAATAATTCCAAATCAAGGAAGATAATATGGTTAAATAATAGGGATAAATAAAGATAAGTAAAGTTGTTAGTAAGGGGGGAAAAAGATATCTTGAGTCAATTTAATATTTAGAAAGATCTAATACACACACATATACCTAGCTATCTATCTCTCTATCTATCTATCTACACACACACATGCGTGTGTGTGTGTAGACACACAAAAAGAGGATTTAATTTGTAATCACTATTAGGACTCTATTTGTAACATCCTATTTTCATGTACTATGTATAAGGCATGAATTAATGACTGATGGAGAAGTTCATGATTCTAAATTTATTATTCTCTCTTATGAAATTCCTTAATCTAATTAATTAGCAAGGTCGCTATTTAGTGCCTTAATTTTTTGATTAAGACAAGAAAATAACACATAAAACAATTAATACAAGGAAAATAATGAACTAAGGTGATATCATTAAGATGATGTAATCCAATTTGTTGAGCAAGAGAGCATAGATGATGAGACAAAAATCACATGATACAAACCAAAGTCAAGTAAAAATTCCTAAAAGAACAAGTGGCAAGTTAGGGATTAAAGTTGACCAACAAGGGAATAAATGTTACAAGCTAATTAAGGAAAATGAAGGACAATAATTCCTCCCCAAGATACCTCATGTTCGGCCAGCTGAATCAAGGGGGAAGAAAGATGAAATTTTATTACACAAAAAGTAAAAGAAGCAAGACAAAATGAAAAGGAAAAGAAAGGACAATGGCTAATAAAGAGGGAACCAAAAAGGAATTATGAGAGATGACTTTTGTGGCAATTTGGAGACAAATTATTCCTCCTTTTTCAGATGCACCTTCGTCCAAGATGAGGGCTCCAAGAGTAAACCAAAAGCAAACAATAAATGAAAGGAAGCAAAAGTAAAAAAGGCTTGAGTTTGAGACCAATAGGAAAGCACCAAGAATAAAGCCAAGAGTAAAAGCATTTGAGCACATGAGACAAACCAATTTTATGATGCAAATGGGAGTATCTTCGGTCAAGACAAGGAGACAAGAAAGATAGAGAAAAATCTAGAGAAAGAAACTTATAAAAGAAGTCAAAGTAGAAGTCAAACAAGAAGCCAATTAAAGTGAAATTGTGGGGGATATTTTGCATGGTAAAAGATATATATTAAAGAGTCCATCTGCCCTTATTTTGAACAGCCAAAAACTTGCAAGGCAAGAAGAGAGTAAAGAAAAAAACTAAGTCACGAAAGTGGAAGAAGAAGAAGCACAACTTGGAATACTAAGGTAAGTAGGTTTTAAACTTAAGAATTTGTCTTCCATTCTCCTTAACTTGCTTTATAACTCCAAGATACTTATGAACAACTCTTCCATGCTGTCTTCATCCTAAAGGTAGACGCCACCAAAAAACCAAAGAAGAGGAAATCTAAGTGCAACCAAAACACAAGAAGGGTAAGTCCACTAACATAGCTTGTTGTGGCTTATGTTTTGGGATTTTGCATGATTTTTATAAAATGGTTGAATAAAGAAATAACATTTCTTATGAGGGAAGGCTCTGCCTAAACATTTAAAAGGGGTTATCAAGTGATTAAATTCAATATTATAATGTCAAAAGAAAGATTAAGCCAAGAAACGAAAGAATACGAAGCTAAAATAACATATATGATTGTGGTGAAATTTTCGTGTAGGGCTGTATACCTGAAGATATGTTGCGTTTTTGAGGTTTTTGATGGTCCCAAAGTGTTTAGAACGAAATTTTATGTGGGAATAAGTGAGAAAAATAATTTTGGAATTCAAAAGATAAGTTAACAAGAAATTGGAACAGCTGCCAGTCTTGGAATTTTCTAGGCAAACGCACTTAGGAAATTATTTTAAAATAGTCAATGAAGTTAGATGGCTATGAAATTTTACAGGGATAACTTAGACATTCCAAGCTTTAATTTGGTATATAATTTGTAATTTTTTGAGATGTCTACTGGAAGATACGAATTTTTGAAAATAGCCCAAAATTTTGGATTTAATTCTAACCAGAGGTGATATTTTTACACAGAAAAATCCTACATATTTTTGTGGCCTCTGAGAATATTTTTATTAAAAACTAGACATGTTAAGGGTTAAATGGCCACTAGAATAAAGTCAATTGGATTTTTCCAGAATTAACTATGAATTTTTGAAGTCAGTACATTATTTCTAAAATTTCTGGAATAAGGTCGAATTTTATGAAAATAAAGAAAAGAACTTGTATAAGTGAATAAAATGGATTGTACTTGCTTGGTGTTGAGGCAGGTACATATCCAGAATAATTTCAGCCTTGGCAAATTTTATATTTATTGCTCAGCTATCAGGTGGTAGTAATTGCTCACTTCTATACTTTGTGTGGTTTTTGTATATTTGTTTTCCATGATTGTGGGATCGGGGTTACTTTGGTAGCTTGTCTGACGTTTTATGTTCGGGCTGTGGAGGCCTAGTGGACTGTGTGTCCTTGAGTTGTTGCAGGGCCGATGATGCATTTAGTGTAACTTGGGTCTGAGGATCGCCTACAATTGTTTTTCCCAACTACGGAACCAGGGTTACTTTGGTAGCCTGTCAGGCGTTATGGGAATTGGATACTCTCGCAGTGAACATTTGCATTGTGTGATAAACTTTGACATGTCAGTGCGTGTGAAACTGAATGCTATGGTATGTGTTACCATTATAGTCACTTTTTCTTGTTATGATTGCATACATGCATTGCATACACTTCGTATATGAGTTTGACAGTTACTCTAGGATTCAACTTTGGATCCCAGACTGATTGAAAGATATATGTTATTTTTGGCTGAGTTGATTAGGAGAAAAGGTAAGGGCATGGAACTAGAGGTGGAAGAAATAGGGGATGCCCTATCTCTTTTTTGTACTTTATATCATACTAGATAATTGTATATCTTTATTTATCAACCGTATTTATATTTTGGATGACTGTAATTTGACCCTTCGGGGAATTTATTTTATGCACTATTTATACTTTTGCTAGTATCTAGTAGTCATTCAAACTAATCATATGCTCTGTTGCGAATAACTCTAATATACACATTCTTAAATGATAATTAATCAAGGTAAGGTAATTAATAAGAGAGAAACCCTCTATCCGCCACCCGGGAGGGTGAGGTCGGTAGGGGTGTAACACTATCTATTGTTAATTTAAATAATTTACAAGCCCAAAATATGAAAACGTATTATTATTATTATTATTATTATTATTATTATTATTAATACCCTAAAATTTGACTTAGGGTAAATATCATAAATTGGTAGAATATACCTATTGCAAATAGGTGAATATAAGGTCTCAAACACCTTGTATTGAATTTATCTTATTAGTAGGATAATTTCTCCTAAGAATAAATAATGTGTGAAAAGGTCCCTAAAACATTAGATAATTTGCAAATAGGTCCTTGAAATATTTATGGGTTATAAAATACCCTGAAAATATTATAAAGAGGCAAATAAATATTTATTTGAAATAGGGAAGAATATTTTCCTTAATTTAGGTAATTTATTAAATTATTACCTTGGAAAAATTAAAGGAGAAAAATCAAAAAGTATTGGGGGACCATATTGGACCCCATGATTTTTAATATTATGCATGGTGCATAAATTACCAATGTCAGTAAAATAGTTGTGAGATAATAATTATTACTAATTAAGAAAATTGACAACAATTAGTAAGTGGTTAAATAAGTAATTAATTGCTGATTATTTAAATATGAATAAAGGGGGAAAAGATGTGTAAAAAGGTTGTGAATATGTGTGTGTGTGAGAGTTGTGAGTGTGTGTGTGCCTAAGTGTTGTGTATGTGTGTGTGTGTGTAGTAAAAAAATAAATATCTAGATATTATTTGATTATAATAGTAATATAAATGGGATATTTTGTAAAGAAGTTGATAGGATAAATGAGAACCGATAGAAAATAAATCTTATCTCAAAATATGTGAACTAAGTATCTAACATAAGGACTTATTATAAACAAGTGAATTTTTATCTCAAAGTGGCCTATCTCCAAAGTCATTTCCGTAACCGACGGAATGATCATGAGATAAGGCCAAAAAGATATTTTGTGGAATTAGGGCAGATAGTAGAAATGAGAACCTATAGAAATAAAATCATAACTTGAAATCCGAGGATGAGTTGGTAAAAACCAGAGTATATTATGAATCAGTGAATTATTTTCCAGAAGTTGACGTTGTCCAACGTTATTTCCGTAACCGACGGCGTTCAGCTTAGAATCTTCGGCAGGATACCAAATGTCCTAAATAGGATCAAAAATTTAGTCAACCCAAATATTCTTAACGAGGAATATTACATCTTCAGGGAGTTGCTTCAGGAATTTTGGGATTTTTCAAGATTACGCAATTAAAACACCAAACAAGGACTTTATCGGTAGAGAACTTCTTAAGCAAGTGTGTGACATCACCTTGGTGACTAAGGATGACATCATCTTTGAGAGGTGTATGGCCAAGATCTTGCTACCTCCAAGAAGTGCGATCCGACGGTCATAATCTGATCAAGGAAAGTTCAAAGGAATTACCAAAATGCCATCCACTTTTCCTATAAATAGCCTTCACCTTTCTCTTCATTCTTCACAAATCCTAGAGCTTTCTAGAGAGAGATTTTAGAGAGAAGGAGGAGTCTGTGGAAATAGCAAAGTGCCAGGTAAGTTCTTCGGTCCCTAGTCTTTAGTTTTAGTGTTTCTTTCGGTAGTTGTAGTAGAAATGCTAGGTTGATATTTAATCTTCCAAGTATGATTAGGAATCATGTTCTAGGGGTAATTAAGGTATGAATTTCGAAAATCATTATGGAGTTAGAAATATGTGAAAATTCTGAAAGATTAGAGTCAAAGTAACGAAGTTCTGGCGAAATTTCGTCGATTAGAGAGGTCCGGGGTAAAATGGTCATTTATGACTAAAATTACTGTTATAATGCTAGTATTGATTACATGCGATATTATCCTTATTAGGATATCTGAGATCACGTACCACTGTTACTGCTGTTGTGCCGTCGTCATACCGTTTTCTGTCTAAAGTACCGTATATCGACAACGAATGTACGTTCGTGTACTGTAACACTAACTTTGATGTTTACTGTATGCGTATATGTGCTATGTGTGTGGTATGCTTATATATATGGTAATTGATAGCTCTGTTGTGTGTTATGTATTGTTGATATGTTCACATTTCTAAGTGTCACACATCTGCCAGGGGGCTTATGTGCTATTGGGATACATAGTGGCTAAGTGCCAAATGCTTGCTAAGTGCCATGTATTAGCTAAGTGCCACATATCTGCTAAGTGCCACACATTCGCAAGGGGGGGCTATGTGATAATAGGGTTGCGGTTGTTGTATATTTGTTTGTTCATATATTGCATATGTGAACATGAGGTTAACCATTGATGTATGGACCTCAGCTCTTAATATAACTTCAAATCAAGAGGTCCAAGGACCGAGGAGAACGGCGAGCAACACTTATATTGACTCGGCTGAAGACCATCTTTTGTTGTCACGGCATGGGATTGTTAAGGGAACACCTCTGTGGTTGTTTACTTTAAAAAAACTCTCGGTCTTTGTACCATTTCTGTAATTAGCCAGACTTACGGCATTTTGAATATATGTATCAGTTACTCTCTTACTCCGATACTCTACTCTGATAAAAAAAAAAAAAAATTATACTGCTTTTGAAAAGTTGAGATGTTACATTATTATTATTTGTAATCACTATTCACTAATGGCTTCCATTGATTTAGGATTATATCTATTGTTAATTCTTTATTACCTATAAAAATCTGTAATGATCATTTCTCACCAACCCATCTTCACCCAATCTTTTATTTTTCTTATTTGATTCAATATTCAACTTTAAATTCATTTATCTGATTCAATGTTGAAAAGAGGAGGTTCCAAGCGAAAGGATCAGAATAATAATGAAAGATGATTGAGCAAAAGAAACAAAACGGACCAATAATAAAAATGAGATCATGAATAGCTTGACAAAACTTAATCCAAGTTCATTATATTCTTTATTTCAAAATTTCTATTATGTGTCCTATTTTTTTTTACATAAATTTATAGTTAAACGATATTATTTTAAGAATAGAACATGTGGCCATATGTAATTGGAAAACTTGAAATACTAGATATTCGGAGCTTTACCTATGCATTAATTGTCTTTTAATTTAATCCTAGGTATTGGAATTATACTGATATGGAATAATATGAAAGTATGAAATAAATAAACAAAAGCGACTGAATTTTCTGGACTTTAATACCTTGGTAGCTAGATTTATGAATAAAAAACTAAAAGAAAATAGTTTTTCTTAATTACAATATTTTAAACTACAACCGGACAATGCTTTTTCTAGTATCTGAATAAAGCAACTGTAACATTCAAATGTATCGCTCTCGATATTATTTGCTTTGGGTGTGTGACCCTCACAGCTTTAAACCATATTAAGAGAGGCAAATATGCAGATGATAGGGCAAAATCTAAAGCTTAAAACTTCGTAAGTTATGGGTCGTATCAAATCATAAAGAGTGAGTAAAGTATTGTTTCCATAAAGACTTAGTATCCAAATTTTAGTTAAACATTAATTTTACACTTTTGTTTAAATTGACCAGTCCAAATTTAATTTAATTAAGTTAAAGGAAATTAGAAATAAAATTAAAATAAACAAACAAACTACCCCAGTAATCAACACTACAAAAAAAACACGGAATCAGCCACGGAATTACCCACGGAAAAAATTCTGTCGGTAATTACCCACCGTGGATAATTACCGACAGAATTTTTTCTGTGGGTAATTCTGTGACTGATTCCGTGTTTTTTTTTGTAGTGCAAATGTGCAACCCAGAGTTACTAATCCTTAATTAGCTTTATAAACATTGTTATGTCTAACATAATTACTCAATAGACTACAAAACTCGACTACATTTTTCAACAATTATATGGGGTCATTAGGTATATGTCTATCCTAATGTAAATTAAATCTTAATCTAATCTCATACTATTTAATCTCATAGCCTAATTAAAATTTCTTTTGTCAAGCTAAATTCTGCTAAATCCTAATGTTCAAATTTATATTTAATGATGGTCAATCACTAAATAGATAAATAGATAAAGCTAAATAAGATTAAGTAACCAAAATTAATATCAAATTTAACTAAACAATGAAAATAAAGTCTATTCCACCCAGCCACACATGGCTATAATAAAATCCACGACAGAAAAATTAAAATCCAGATTCAATGAAGAAAAGGAAGAAGGAAGAACACAATAATTTTGGCCAGCTGTTTGTGGTGTAAGAAAACGAAGGTTGCGCCTCTGGATAGAACAGCGTTGGTTGCCATCGCAAGCCAAAAACATCCTCGGTTACTGCTAGTCGTCCCTGCTGTCACAGGATTCCTCCACGTTTCCGTCGCTACCTTGTTCTCTCCATTCCCTCTATTTTATTTCCTCTGCCGTTCGGGTCTGTGCGTTGCTGTCCAGGTCTCAATCATTTTATCGCCGATTTTCCTCCCTTGCTTCAATGACTTGGGCCGCGGGATCTATGTCTTGGACTCCTTTATTTTGATTCCCATGGCCCACGTCTCTAATCAACATCTGATTCAAAACCTCTCTCTTTTGATTCAAATATATATTATATTTGTATCAAAAAATATATATTATATGGCTTAAATTAGAGGATGTCGGAAGTTCTCGTTCTCTCTATGAACAACACCTTGCTCATACCTTCTTCCAAGGATGAGGAGGACTTGTTAGCGAGAAACACCAAGAAGATCAAGAATGGGACATCAATATTGGGAGGCAATATGGAAGATCAATGGCCTAGACTGGGTAGTAAGGAATCGACCTTTTTGAAAGGGGCGTCTTCGTTTGCGAATAAGTTAAAAGGAGTTATAATAGAGGCGAAGATGAGGTTTCTTAGGAAGATATTGCTAAGGACGATTATGCCCTGTCCAATGATACCATGTCAGATGGTTTTCAAACTAACAATGAGGAGGAATACCTCTATAAAACAATAGAGGTCCCCCAACGAAACTTTCCAACCTTCACCTTCGTATTCTCAAAGAAAATGAAAAAGATGGTGTTGAAAATACTTTAGAATTCTAATTTTGATAAGGGAGAGAATTTGTGTAATCAATATGCATAATCTGTAAACATACAATACTTCTACACAAGAAAGAAAAATAGTAAAACTCACAAGACTGCCGACTAAGATAATGAACAATGGAGAAATCCGGACCCAACTTTCGTTGTGTCCTTAAGACAATTTTACTCCCTTAATATGGATGCCGAAGGTTTCTGAACAATTGTCTCCCCGTATAAAGCGGATTATTCATCTCCAAAAAGATGGCCCTGTCTGTTTGAAGCCCAGGTGAATCCAACCAGTTTGTTTTTGGAATGCACATAATGTATATGCAGTATGTAGAAAGAGTGTATGTAGAGAAATCGAGGTTATGATTCTATAACTAGGGCACCCTATTTATAGACAAAGGAAATTTGATCAAATGAACTTAACTCTTGTTAGTGAACAGACACTACTATTGCAAACTGACGCGACCGGTGGTGCCAAACCAATGTGACTTCTTATTCATAACATATGGGACTTAGACATAAAAATCCAACAAAAGAGATGTATAAGGCATGAAATAATTCTGTCAGCTGCTAGGAAGGAATATTGATTACAAAGCCCTTGAAGCCAAAGTCTAATCCTTGTGGGCTAAATGCGTGTAGTCACCAAACTAATTAATATTGGCCACGGGTTCTGTGGTTAAGTGTTCAAACAAAGAAGATTACCTCCATGCACTTACTGTAGGGTCGTGGATGATTTATGATCATTATCTGATAGTGAGGCCTTGGGAACCTTTGTTTAACTCCGCTAGTGCAAAAGTTGACAAAGTTGCAGTATGGGTCTGCCTTCCAAGTATGTTTCTCAAGTATTATGATAACGAAGTATTACCATTCATCAGTGATAGAATTGGAGAAATTGTGAAGGTTGGTACCAATACCTCTTGTCAACTCCAAGGTCATTATGGTAGGCTTTGTGTTTTGATAGACTTGACTAAACAGCTAATGTCTTGATTTTTTCAGCGGACGGGGAAGAATATTTCATAAAGTATGAAGGTTTGCATATGATTTGTTCTAATTGCGGATTTTATGGGCATCGGCATGATTCATGCTCCCAAGAAAAAAGGCATTATGAGAACTCAAAAGACCCCAATCAAATGTCAGAGAAGCAAAACAATGGGAGTGGAGATAATCAAGTCAAGGAGGTGGTGTCTGGTGACCAATGGAAAGTGGTTCATAAAAACAGACGTTCCTGTTGGAGCAAGGAAAAATAGGGAGAATATTTCGGGCAACAACAGCCGGATTTTGTTTCACCCGACTTGCTGACATGGAGAATGTGGAGCAGCAACAACAAGCGATAGATATGTATAGAGCCAGGAAAATAGGCTAGGCCCGTCGGGCCGGCCCGTTTAAGCCCTGACCCTTTAAAGGTCAGGCTTGAAAAATGGATGAGATATTTGAAATTAGCTCTGGAGGCCCGGCCCTGACGGGCCACGGGCTTAAACGGGCCGTCCCTGCAAACCCTTTTCACTGTAGCTTTTTCTTTTTTTCCTTTTTAAATTTATATGTATTTTATATTTGTTATAGAGTTATTTATCCATTTAACTACAAATACATAATAAATATACTTTAATTTTATGATTTGACTTATTATTTGTTGTAAATAAAGATTATGGATGTGTTCATGATGCAAGAGAATAATTTCATGATATTCTTACTTATGAGCTAGAGGCTACTACTCAAAGTGAAGAATAAATGTCGTTAAAATCAATGATAGTGACGAAGATGACAACAATAATAGTCGTCGTACTAATGTAGCTTAGTGATATGTTTTTTACATTTTATGTGAGTTATTTGTGAATATATTTTTCTTTTGATTATGATTAGTGACTGTGCTTATTTATTGGATGATTCGTGTTATAATTTATTAATTATATTTTTAAAAAAAAGTGGAGGAAAAATAGCTAAAATTTGGAATAGTAATTTCCTGGCCCTGATGCTCTCGGGTCGGGCTTTGAAAAACATGTGTTTTTTTTACTCCGGGCCCTAGAGGGCCGGGCCTGCCCTGATTCCTAGCTCTAGATATGTACGATGTTCCTAGTCAGGGAGCAAAAACCAAAAGTCTTTTTCCTCCTAAGAGCACTTTGAAGGTATGGAGAAATATGGTGGAGAAAATAGAGGCTCAATGTTAGTCGAGAAGTGCGCTCTCAGGGGGTAAAATGGTTTGAGCGAATTGTGTCAGAAACCAATTAGGAGTAGACGGGTGGACAAAAGAACAAGAGAAAATGGGGAGGATTTGACAAAAAATAATGGTGTTGTTATGAGGATAAACTATGGGAGAGGAGCAGTGTGGAGCGAAAAAGCATGAGGTGGATTTTGGTGCTAAATATGCAGTGAGGATGTTCAGATTCAAAGCCCAATGGAATGTCAGTCCTTGCCTTATGACCCTGGAGCTGAAATTCGACTTTCGCTAGGAATTGTTCTGGAGACTATTAGGCCTAGTATGACTAGCCCAATGTTAAGCCATATTGATGGCTGTATACGTAGTGATGGACTTTAGTCCCAAAGTCTCATATGTCTACCTGATCTTTTTGGGCTTCATTTTTTTACACTAATGTTTTTTTATGGATTGTACATTTAATTGGAACACCAAAGGTGCCTGTGGTAAGGGTTGTTACTTCTCAGATGAAAGGTTTTGATGATAACAAACACTTGTAATAAGATATAAATTTGATGATTCAAGTCATTCTAATATGTATTAAATAACACTCGGGTGTACAATAGTTATTGAAACTAAAACTTGAATCAGAAAGTTAATTTCTAAAGTGTTTGATATAGACACTTGAGTGTTACTCCTCAACACTGTAGTGTTTACTTTAAAATCATAGGAAGAATGTCTAATACTTGTTTCTAACATAAAGAAATTGTTGAACACTCGAGTGTTGCTTCAACATCAATAATACCAGTGCCATATACTCATGCTCATTCTGAAATCAACATGACAAACACTCGAGTGTGTATATCAAAAGTTGGGTATAATTGATTAATTGGCATCCTAATTTAATTTTGAGCTGCCTAAAATTCACTTTAGATGTTCCAATTCTAAATATATAGAGACACCTGACAAAAAATTATAAAAGTACTATCACCTTTATTTTTTACTTCCCTATTTAAAAAAAAAAAAACATCCCTTTTTTTAAAAGGATAAGTAGAATCTATTGTTGTAGCAGTGATGTCATCCCCATAGCATTCAAAAGCCGGGTGGCACAACCCTGCATAACCAAAACAAAAGTTATCATCATCTTCATAATTGCTACCTAAATTTAAGATATACACGTACTCACAATGTAAATAATGGGGTTTAGGGCCTTAAATGAGTCTATCTCCAATAGACTTTATAATGCTCCGACTTTTAAAATATTTTTATAAATAAATTGGACATAAAATATTTTGATATTTTAAGAGCTGAATTTTTGAATTTTTTATGATTTTTTAAAGAAAAAAATATTCTAAAATTACATTAATCTTCATTTCTTAAAAAAATAATGAGAAAATTAAAGGACCTACTCCCCATGCTGTAAGGCTTTAATTAAAATTTTAAATTTCTTCCATTGTTGTTGATTAATTCATTATGCTTCCATTCTGTTGTTTTCTGATTTCTTCCACAATTTTCTATAAGAATTGAAGTGTGAACGAGTTCTGTAGTGTTGGTGATGATTCTTGCCTCATACTCTGGGATGCACGATTGGGATCTGCTTCCACAATTCTTCTAAGTATCATCTTATCTTTCTTTTTCTTTTTCTTTTTGTGTTAATAAGTAGAAGTTTATAAGCACAAATATCAACAAGCTAATGTAAGCTAGCCAAGGTGGTATGGAAAGTACTAATTTAATCTTTACATCAATTAGCTGTTCTACTGCATTTACCTTGTTCATGTTATAATGGGCTGCATCTAGAACTTGGTGGCTTTAAAAATTTGTGGTAATTACTGATTGAACTGAAACTGCAGTTTTACCTTCCTATTCAAAGTACTGATACTTAAATTTTTCTTTATTTTTTTATTTTTTTAATATATAGTCCTTTGTGGTACAGATGCAAGAAATTTATGTGTTAATATTCCCTGTAAGAAACGAGCCGATGTCTTTTTATATAACCTTACTTACCATGTCGCTTTTTGTAGTTTTTGTTGTTTTGAATCCACAATCAGCTCAAATTTTTGTGGTCTTGTTTATATAATAATTTATTCTTTCAACTCTTTTTATGAAAAGTAATGATTGAAATCCGAATATGTTATTACTTCAACATTTTTTTCTCATATCTTCTGTGGCGCCCGACCTTCGGGGCCTTTACTTAATCAGAGTTATTGCGGAAAAGGATCGAGGAGATTTGGACAACTTTAAATTATAAAATAAAAGGTTTCGAAATTACTATTATATGAAAATACAAGTAAATTTTTCGCGATTCGATGCCGTCCGATAGTTGGACATTACTTACAATAATCCAAAAAGTAAACGAATGATAAACACTAATTATATTACAATTATCCAAAATGTCCAAAAGGTACAACCGCTATATCTCTTACAGCTGTTTCTTGCCCTTCAATCTCAAACTAGTTCCTGTATCTTTTACATGATCTGGGGTCCAAGTGAATGGGCCCCAGGGTAACAATTAATCTCATGCACATATATGAAAATAGAGATGACATAATAGCACATGTTAAAGCATTGAAGAAATTACATATAACTGTAACCACAGTTAACGGCCAAGGACCGCAGCCCTTGTCTAGGACACGCAGCCTCATGAGACCGCAGCCTCGAATCCATGACCAGGAAAATATAAACAAGTAATTCAACTAGCATACATGATCAGCTAATAATTGCATAACATTTACATATATGATTATAATATTAGAGTTACCCACCTCGATCTTGTATTCTTTTACTTCACAGAAGACGTCGGGATCAGATGGATATCAAGGTCTGCCTAAAAATATGTTTATCATCGCTATCAGTCCCTTATTTGAATCGCGAAATAAACTAATTACATGAATTAGTTAAAAGAATTAATAATAATTATCAATCCCTTAATTTTCTCTACCAATAATAATTTTATTATTATTGCTATTATTATTATTAATAATAATAATAATAATAATCCTTTATTTATTATTTACTATTATCACTCTTTTCTTATAATAACATTAATTGTTATTATTATTACTTTAATACTAATTTTCCTCTAGCTAATTTTGTCTATTAAATTATTTATTTATTTCCCTTAATCTATTAATTTGAATGCGATTAGTTCTAACACATGAATTCATTCCCATTTAATCATGCACTTAAAATAACAATATAGCAATCTATATGTTTAACAATTTCTCTCACCACTATAAATTAATCCTAAAACAATTAAATCTTGGAACCTAATTTACCTATACATTATTTTTTTCATGCATATTATTTTTCTTCCCTTTTATCTAAGGGCCATGCTTTTAATGTATATATGTATAGAGATACAGGAAAGAAAACACCATGCATTACATATGTATGTTTATTGTCTTCATTTTCTTTCCTTATCCTTGACAGCCATCACACGTGTATGTATACATATGTGTGTATATTAAGGTTTCTTTTCTTTTCATAAACAGCCCCCCACCCCACGTGCACTGCATAGTGATGTACATAGGTAAGACAAACAAACAAATAACTAAAAACAACTACCCAGCTCCATCTTTTTTTTTTCCCCTGACAGTACACGTTCACACACATACACGTCTTCATGGTAAACTTCCAGATCCTTCTCGGCATACACCCATATATATATTGTCTTAAGGTTTCTTTTTCTTTCTTTCCTTTACTCTCTCGGCACACACACAGCACAAGCTTGGATGAGAGCTATATATACATATCCTTTGTTTTCTTTCTCTCTTCCTTGACAGCACCCTTACCGTCGAAATAACACAAACATATATATATTTATTGGGTTTTCTTTTCTTCATGCAGACACACACGTGATGATACACACACAACTATCTATACATATTCAGCTTTTCTCTTTCTTTTCCCCTTTTTCTTTAGCCAAAACAGAACTTAAATGCAAGGAAAGAAAACACGGACAGCAAGATGAAGCATGACAGAAAAACACTCCATGTGTCTTTCATGTTGCGCCCGATACCCCCATACACCCAAGTAAATCCTAGCCTGTTCTCTCTCTCCCTCTCTCTATCGGCATACACGCACAGACCCGACAAGTTTGGAGAAGTATGGTCTACGACTGAAACATCTGCTCCCTACTTCGAGATATGATTACCCTCTGCGACTTAGTAAATGCCGCTGCTAGTTGACTTTCGGCAAGTCCGTATATTTTCTGTTTCTTTTCGGTTTCAACTGGAGGCTTAGTTCGATTTCTTTGTTTCCCAACTGAGGCTGGTTAATGGCAGTGGATTGGGTATTTGGGCCGAGAGGAAAATGGCTGGGGTTCTTGAGCTGCCGAAACTGTTTCTGTGTTTCTCATTCTTGCTGTCCGGTTCGATGGGAAAGAGAGCAAAACAAAAAGAAAGAAACCAACTCATTCATGCCTTGCGTTTTGGGCTAGTATTTACTTCATCTTGGGCTTGCTTCTTGCTCCATATCACGTGACCCATCAGCCTTTCTTATTCTCTTTTTTTTTTTTGTCCATCATATTACTTAATTATAATCATGCCTAATCATAGAGATTATTTATTTTATCCCACCAAATTATTTGCAATTGGTCTTAATTGCAATTTATGGAAATGAATCCATTAATACTTAATCCTGCAATTATTATTTACTATTTTCCTTAAATTTATTTTCTTCTCAAAATAAATTAAGGCAAATAAATTCTTAAATTTCAAGTAATTATTTTCGCCCAAATTTATAATGTAATTCTCATATAATTCTTTAATGTTTAAATCCCAGAAATTTAGGATGTATCTTCTATTCTATTTTATGGTTAAGGCACATAATGGAGGTCTTCATTATATTGTGATGACTGTAAGTCCCTATGATATTAATTTTATTCTGACTGTACTCCTGCCTCCAAGCTATTGAATGATTTTATCTTACATATCCGTAATCAAAATTATGATCTTATATGTTATTATTTGTGGACTCTTTATATATATATATATATATATATATATATATATATATATATATATATATATATATATATATATTCTAAATGTTATTTGGGCCATCTAAGAAAGACAACAATTGCAAATTTTATCTTCATTCCTTAGCCAGTTGGGTTGGAACTCCTCTGTCGAACTAGGTCTGATCGAGTGTGACTGTCACGAAATTATAAGTTAGAACGAAGGAACTAGAATATGGTAAGACGTATAAAATTCATATCCCCTATCCCCTCTCTCTTGCCACACATTTCTTTATCTTGATTTGAAGGCTAAAGATGAATTGATGATATCATATCTGACTATTTGCACACAAATTTATGCTTAGAGGAAAGTGGATTCTGATTAGTTAAAAATTATAAAATTCTTAGAGAACACTTTATTAATTTGGTTTAGAACATGACCTAATATAATTTTCTTATGCATATTGTGTTATTTAATTTATTTTACAGTTGATACCATAGAATAGTGAGCACCGAGACTACATGCAGAAATCTGATAATAATATATATAATAGTCTTTCCCCATAGCATTATTTATTTAGAGTAAGCAAGTTTATATGTATAATAATTACTCTAAATAAAAAATAAACAATACCATATGTTCATCTAATGCATTTTTGGAAAACAACAAAACCATAGTTCCATAAACCCTTTTTCCTTAAAGCGAGACAAAACTCCTTTTTACATATTTGTCTTTGTCTCGTAAATTATAAAACCTATTTTCCAAAAACTAATCTAAATTATTTTGTTTCTGGATGGATGCTTGGCCAATATGCATATGAAACTTTTATCCCACGTAGTATCGCAGGGCATATTGATCGTGGACACACCTGGCACTCCCCAAACCATCCAGCCATCCATTTGATTTACGCTCCAGGAAATGTTTCGCGTGCTTATCAACTTACTGAACAGTGTCTTTTAGGACGTTGCTTCTGAAAAAATCAAGTTTTAAAATTTTGAGCATTCCGTTTCTCAAAGGACAATGCTCTCAATCGTCTTCTTCCTTTGACGCCGGGCTATTTGGAGAGGCTTCAAAATTTGTAGGGCTTCAAGTGACCGGTCTAGCTAGTAGCTTCCGAAATCCTAATAACCTGCCTGCTCATTTATGATCCATAAGTGAGCAGTTTAAATGAATTGAAACGAGGGACTATAAATTGCGTTGTAAACAAAAATGCATTAGATGAACATATGTTATTAAATATGTAGACAAAAATGCAATAAAGGGTTTCCGTTGATCAATTAAGCAAGTTACAAGGAGCATTATTTATTTTTTCATTTAGAGTAATTATTTATATTAATGCTATTTATAGCAAGCTTGCACGTTGCTCCATGTCATCCCCATAGCATTCAAAAGCCGGGTGGCATAACCCTGCATGACCAAAACAAAAGTTGTCATCATCTTCATAATTGCTACCTAAATTTAAGAAATACACGTACCCACATGGTAAATAATGGGGTTCAGGGCCTTGAAAGAGTCTATCTCTAATAGAATTTGTAATGCTCTAACTTTTAAAATAGTTTTATAAATAAATTGTATATAAAATATTTTTGTATTTTATGGGATGAATTTTTTTAAAAAAAAATGATTTTTTTTAAAGAACAAATATTCTAAAATTACATTAATCTTCATTTTTTTTTTAAAAAAATGATATTAAAAATTAAAACATCCTCATTTCAAGAAATTAAATATCAAAACATAGAAAAATCTAATAATAATAATAATAAAGAGATTTGAGAAGTTAAAGTTTGTCAAGATATGTCAACAACTATGGGTAAATCGAAATGCAAGAGTTTGTTGAGATAAAGCTATGGGCTCTCAGAGTTTAGTAGCACAGGCGAGGGCTATAGTGGAGTGGTCAAACGTTAAACTGAGGTCTCCGACGTTAGAGGAAGAGGCTGTGGCTAAGTGGCGTCCGCCTTTTGTACTTTGGGTGAAGGTTAACGTGAATGAGGTGTGTACTCAGGATGGTGGCTCGTCGGCTTGTGAGGGAGTGGGAAAGAGATAGACCACAGTTCTTTGGAATGAAAGGAATTAATACGATTAGGATCGTAATTTCCCTTGTTCTCAAGGACTTCTTGTATGCGTCAACGTGGTCTGCTCGGGTCCTCAAGAAGTTCTCTATGTTATTAATGGATTTGGCTTCAGTCCGTTGCACTTAACCCATCCTCTGCAGAAAAACGGTGACGTTTTGGAGTTTTGCTGGTGCCGTTTTTTCCTTTTCTTTTCTTTTTTTTTTTAAATATTTTAAGGTGGTCACTGATACTAAAAAGATACTTTATGATCCTAAATGGTACTGCTAAATAAGTTATGATCTTAAAAAATTATTTTAGGATACTGAAAAAATATTTCAAGGTACTAACTGATACTAAAATATACTTTAGAATGTCGTACTAAAAAAATATCTCATAATCTCTTGAAAAAATATTTAAGGGTACTAACTAGTACTAAAAATATACTGCAGGATTTTTTTCAAGATCCTAAAATATTTTTTCAAGATCATGGAGTAGTTTTTCAAGAGATTATTAGGTATTTTTTCAATACTAGTCAGTATTTTTAAGTATTTTTTTAGTACCAATTAGTACCTTGAAATATTTTTAATATTCTAAAATAATTTTTCATGATCATGACGTATTTATAAGTACCATTTGGGGTCCTAAAGTATCTTTTTAATATCCTAAAATGATGCCTTTGCAGCAAGCTGCCGCTGGAGTAGGCACCTTTTTAAATATGTATTCAAAACAAGGACCCGAGCAGATCATGTTGAAGCATGCAAGTGCTTGCAAGGAGAACTTCAGAAAAAGGAAAATTACGATCCTAATCTCATTCCTTTATGTATCCAAAACAAGGAGTAAACGCTGGATTGACAATGCCGCATGTAACCGCTGCTTTGGCCACCGTGGCTGCCAGGACAAAGACAAAGAAAAACATGGGAAAGGCTTCTTTAATTTGGCCATGTTGTTTGATGATGATTTTAGCCAAGGGAAGGAATATATATATAGAGGGAATGGAGAGATTGAGGATTTGCTTTTCGTAACGCGACTGCATTCTTATGGAGATTACTGACACGATACTATTACTCCCAAGTTTTGTGCTCTCCATATTAGGTATTAGAGATACATACTCCATATTACAGTTAGATATAGGCTAGATTCAGGGATAAAAAAACTCAAACAAAATAGTTTTCATTAATTAATTCAAAGATAATAAAAATTAATTACGGCTAATTATTAATTTAATTTAATGGATTAGCATTAGCTTCTGACCTCAATATTCAAATTAGTTTGAATTAATTTGAATATATCTTCATCATTTTCGTTAAATAATGGTCATATTAGAGGATGTTGTCTACGAGAATGTAAGGAGTGTAGTTTGGGGGAAGTTTGTTTTGTTTTGTTTTAAATTTTTTTATATTCGGTGCATCCAAATAATTTAAATTTTTAACATCTTTTCCAATAAAGATTATTTTCATCGGTCCTTCCCTCTACTAATTCTCCCTAAACAAATACTATCTTGCACAAGTATATATCTGGAAACTTGTAAACAAAATTATTTATAAAAATCTAGATACGAATTATCCGATGCGACGAAAATGTTATTTTTTTAAAAAAAAAAAAAAATTAAGCTACAACCAGACAATGCTTTTTCAAATTTGTGAATAATGATTTTCTAATTAAGCCTACAAACGTCAAAGCTATATTTCAAATGCCTAAATCTCCAACATATCTATCTTATCGTAATTTAGCAGCTTTATCGTAGTTGCTGCTGCTGCTGCATTGAGAAATTTGACATGTATTTTCTAAATAATAAGATAACTGTTTCCAGATATATATCTTGGCAAGATAGTATTTTTTTTAACAATAAATACACCAAAAAAAGAAAAAAGAAAAATAGGACATATATTGGAGAACTCGATTTTGAAAGGTGGAAACTTAGAAAGTCTCAATCTATGGATGGAGATTTTTAACTAAAAATTAGGTCTCCACTCCCTCTTTATACTCTTTTAATTTCTATGTAAAGACATATAAAAGTCGATTCTTAACTCTAAAATTACCTTTTCAATTCCATTTTTTTTTTCCTATTTCATTCTATTCATCATACTGATTTAATTTGCACAAAAAGAAAATGGATCAACTATGAGCTCAATGTTGATGGATATTACTCCCTTGTATTTTTAATATAGGAATAAGATAATTAGTTTGTAAAAATTAAGGAAACTAGTAGTTAATTAAGGATTTCATGTGTTACCAAAAAACGATTTCCCATAATATTATACTGAGAAAATTTTCACATTAATTTTGAATTTTACTCTTAAAAAGAGAGCCAACTTACATGTGTGTGTATTTGTGTGTGTATAATTTAATATTTTCGTGCTTTTTCTTATGGATAAACGAAAGGCCTATGATACATATTAAATTGTTTGTGGGTTTTTCTAGACAAACGAGTTGGTTTGATACTCAATATTCTATTTTTATACAATTCCATATATTTTTTTAATTACGTAAGAGTGAAATCCTTTCAATCCTTAATGTTCATAATATTTACACTTAGTTATCCTTTTTTAATAGAGGCTTTAGCAATCTTTTTTAGATCTTTCAGTCTAAGCAGAGACTATATATATACCTATATACTATTCATTATTCTTTTATTTAAGCAATCATGCTACTTCAATTGAAAAGGAAAATACCATATATATATATATATATATATATATAGTCACACACACAATGTATGTTTGTATAGCTTGCAAGGTGGCAGTGTAAGGGTAATGCTCCGTTTCCAACGTTGAAGCAATACAGAACCAGCTGCATGCATTTGTCGCCATTTAACTGGTGCGTGACCTTCATCTCCCCTGCCCACCTACCCTATTTACCTTCTTGCCCCATGCAAAATTATTGCAAATTTAACTCTCTCTACACCCCCACCACTAATGCAAAATATTAGGGAAATTTGCTAAAATAAACCAAAAAAAAAAAATTATTAAAATAGACCACTGTGTATAGTATTTTCGGATCTAACCTAGTTGTGGCACCACTTGCAAAGTGGTGCTGCCACGTAAGGCACCACTTACGTGGCAGCGCCATTTGTGGCGTGCCAACGTGGCACACCACGTGGCGCCACTTTCACAATTTTTTTTTTAAATTTTTATAATTATATTTAATATATATTAAATATAATATATATTGTTTTATATTTTAGAAATTATATATTATTTTCTAAAATATAATATTTCAAAAATAATATATAATATATATTATTTTAATTTTAATTTTTAATTATTATAATTATATATTTCAAAAAATTTATGAAATATTCCTTTTAAAATGATGTCCTATTTTCAAAAAAAATTTCTCCACGGGGCGTTGCCCCACAACCCGCCCTCTAACCGGCTAGCGGGACCACCATGCTAGTTGTTCCTAGCGCGATTAAATCGTAGTGTCACCTAGTCTGAACTTATCACAACCAACAAGTAATTCTGCATTTTGCCAATCAATCTCACTTTTATCATTTTGCTCATCCCATCATTGCTGCCTGCAATATCATCTTTCTCGACAATCCTATTGTTTTTAAAACCGTGGTGGTGCCACTAACAATTATTCTTGGCCGTTCGAACTTCGCAATACCCATTAAAAGTTGGTCATTGGAGCCATAATTGCCCTCTCAACAATCGTACTCTTTTACTTTTTTTTGCTGCCTGCAACATCATCGTCCTCGACAATCCTGTTGTTTTTATGTTTTTTTGCTTCTCTCTCTGATGACCAGTTACGAGTCATAATATAATAATATATTATATTAATAATATATATTATATTTTATATATAATATATATTATTAATATAATATATTATTATATTAATATTATATCTATTAGATTATATAATACGATACAATATCACTATGATTTAATCGCGCTACGAACAGTTAGCACAGCAGTCCCACTAGCCGGTTAGCGGGTGGGGTGCGGGGTAGCGTCCCGTGCAGAAATTTTTTTCAAAAATAGGACATCATTTTAAAAGGAATATTTCATAAATTTTTTGAAATATATAATTATAATAATTAAAATTTCAAATTAAAATAATATATATTATATATTATTTTCGAAATATTATATTTTCAAAAATAATATATAATTTTCTAAAATATAAAATAATATATATTACATTTAATATATATTAAATATAATTATTAAAAAAATTGTGAAAGTGGCGTGCCACGTTGGCACGCCACAAGTGGCGCTGCCACGTAGGGCACCACTTAGTGGCGCCACGCCACGTGTGGCGCCAGCTGATGTGGCGCCACCAATTAGGTTAGATCCGAAAATATTTTACACAGTAGTCTATTTTGACAAAAAAAAATTTTTTGGTTTATTTTAACAAATTTCCCAAAATATTAATATACTACATCCGACACATACTATAAGATTTCACTTGTAATGTTATTTGTACTATAAATGAAATCTTATAACAGAGGTGGTTCTCTCTAATAATATAGATAACTAACTTCTTATAGATATTAAAAAAATCAGTTAAATTAGTTATTAATAATAAATTTACATTGGTTTCTCTAAAACTCTCTTTGTAATAGTGTGTATTGTAACCACCTCTAAATAAAATAAAATAAAAATAAAAACCTCTTTACTATGTACAATCAATATGATACTTTTAGAACAGTGCATTGGATGAGGGATTCATCTTACAAATATTTGGAATAGAGTCGCTGATGGGATTGTTGTTGCTTCTAAGTTCCTTTCTTTGTATTGCTTTTCATTTCCGTCTATAAGAAAAATAGGATACCTAAGGAAAAGAATTACAAATTTGGGAGCTAAAGTAGATTGATATTTTATACTTAGGATCAAAGTAAATTTCTCATTTTAGCTTCTATATCTAGTATATAGGGGGTGGCGTATTAGGAAGAGGATACTGTATTTAATGACCGTTACAAAAGCATTTTCGTGACCATGTGAGTTATAGTAGAAATAGAAGTGACAGTAAATAGTAATTTTGGCGAATGTTACATAGAAGAATAGACCTGGTAATTAAACAATTTTTGTTTTGGTATAAAACCGTCTAATATCAGATTAAGAAATAAGTTTTCAAATTAGTCTTTTAAGAGAGGCAGATGGATGAGCGGCCGTATGAATATACGGAATGAAGTCAATAAGACATAAACTGTATGTGTGTAGTACAGGGTATCATTAATAGCCAGTAGTCACAAATATCATACTAGCTCTATTTCTATTTCTATTTATAAGTTCACTTTCAATTTCTTAAAAAATAACTTATAAATAGAATTATAATGTTACATGAATAAATTAAAGTTGACGCTAAGAAAGAGCAAGAGTAATGAAGAAGAGATAGGGTTTCTTGGAATTTGGGAATGTTAAGAATAAGGTTCACATTAGATGTTTTTCCTTTATGTGTTTTTTACATGTTTGTCTTTCTAATTAGAGAGATGAGACATTTTTCTTTAATTTTTTTTATATATTTTATTTATTTAGATTTAAATTATATGTTGTTTTTTGAAATGTTTTTTTGCACCCAGTATCTCAAATTAATCAGTTTCCAGAACTGAATTTAGAAATATTTGTCTTGTAACACGAGTATCCTGCAAACTAATTATTTTAAGATACTGGATGCAAAAAACATTTCAAAAAGCATCATATAATTTAAATCTAAATAAATATAATATATAAAAAAATTAAAAAAAATGTCTCATCTCTCTAATTAGAGAGACAAGCATGTAAGAAATATATAAAGGAGAAGCACCTTATGTGCTTCCAAAGAAGAGAGACATAAAATTGTATTTTATTAATGACAATCATACTAATAAAGCAAACTATTTTTTCACCTTTTACTTGCCCATTTTAAATATGGTTTTTAAAATAATGATTCAAACATATTTTTCTAATTTTGCTTTCAAAATTTGTTCTAACTTCTTAAAAAACGAATCTATATATATAATTGTTGTAACAAAATAAAAATATAAAAATAGAATGAAAATGATGGAGGAAGATACAGTACAGTTTGGGGATACAGGAAAGTTTTAGAAAGTTTAGGAGGTTGTTTGAGAATAATTTGTTATGTAGGGATGCAGTGAAGTTTTCCAAAAAAAAAAAAAAAAAAAACACACACACAGAATAAAGAAGAAAAGCAGTTATATGGGCCAACATGGGCCAACAGATGGTGGCCGATTAAAAATGTAAAAGCCCACTTTCCTTATCAAAATTCGGGGCTCCAACCCAAATTAATAATCATTCTTCACTCTTCTTTTTAGTATAGAAAGACCAGCTACAACATATTTTAAATGAAATGATTATATACGAAAGAACTAATAGGTGTTAAATCTAGAGGAAGTGGTTAGTATATCACAGTATAATAAATTAAATTAAGGTTCAAATCTCTGATAGGAGAAATGTTCGTATGAGTGTCTGACAATGCTTCAAATATAATTCTTTGTGCTTAGAAAAAAAAAAAAGGATTGAATCCTAAATATTTTTCTTTAAAAAAAAATAATAGACATGTGAATTGCGAATATTAAAATGAAGTTTCTCAAATTAATTGGTGATAGCTTTTAGCAAAATAAATTAAAGGGTTAAAAATTCAAGATGATTAAGTGGCGACAAACCTAGCTGGAAAAAAGAAAGAAATGAAGGCGATAAATAACCGTGATGATAGTGTGGTTATTGTTTTTTTTTTTAATACTAGTGTGGTTATTGATTATATTGAGTATCATAATCGCTCTTGGACAAGTGATCCATAGTGTGTTTCATACATATAATTATTAATTTTTTTTTTGCTCAAATTATTAATTATATATGAAGATCCATATATTTGACTTTACAATCCGCATACAATTCCTTACTTGTGAAGTTGAAGTGTTGCGTTTGGCTAAAAGACCATATTTTTTTTCCTTTTTTATAAAAAAAATCAACCAAGGCTTGTTTGGTTAACATGTGCAAAAGTAAAATCATCCAAGGCTTGCTTTAATATAATGTGATTTATATTTAGATAAATTTTTCTTAAAAAAATTCGTTTGATATAATCTTATTTGAATGATATTATAATAAGAAGTTAGTTTCAAAATATTTAAATTTTTAAAAAAATATTTAAGTTTAAAGTCATTTTCAATTCAGAAGTTATTTTCTCAAAAGTTAGTTTCTTATTGTAATATCACATGATGTGTATAAAATGGTCATACGTGGAAGCCTTGGTGACATGACATCAAAAATTACTCCTACTTTAAACACCACGTGCTGAATAAAACATAAGAATTAGGTGAACAAGCACTGAAACACTATCACCAAGCAATTTTTTATTTACGCAATGTTTGTTGCCCAGTTTTTATGTTTGTTGCACCATTTTTCATTGGACTAAAGTGGTGTTTTTATCACACATGCATCCTCTTAGTACTTGTGTCTTTTAACTTTTTATGAGTACTTTTATTGTATTCTAAGTAAATGTGTACGAGGAATTTTGTCTGTGAAAAAGTATTTAAAAATTAAAATCACTTTTTTGAGGTTGTCAATAACACTTGTAGACAATTCATTTTGAAGCGTTATACTAATCCTAAATGTAGGGATCTTTTCTGACATAGATTTCAACTTTAATTTGAGTGTTTTAGACCTCTGAAAATTATAATTATATGTTATGCCTAGAGAATAAATTTCTACTACATACACACACCTTGTATGGTGCAAAAATACCTTTTTTTTTAGATATTCCAAATAGGAATTTAATTATGAGTTTGAATGAGATTAGAAATGTCTTATAAAAAATTGGGAGAAAGTAGATTTTTTTTTTTTTAAAAAAAAAACTAGTGTCATCACATGGTGTATTATTAATTATAATTAATGGTTTCGTCACAGAGCAGAAACTTCTAGATAAGCAGTTTCATATCACTATCATCATTTAGATACAAGTCAGATTTGCTGTCAGATAAAGGATTGAAAATCCCAACCCAATTTTTTTCCTCTTGCCTAATAAAACCAAAACATGAATTAAGAGACTGAAAAAGAAAAGCAAAATATAATCCGGAAATGATATACCAACCAAGAGAAATATGGGCTAAATATAATCATAAGAAGCCGACAGATGTAAAGCCATTAAAATTGATTATTGAATTCATTAAAATGAAGGCAAAAATGAAAATCAGTTTCACTTGCTCTTTTGAATCTATTTATGAGAGACTTTTAATATATTTCACCAGAACTAATAAACACCTTAAAACTTATTAATTTAATGACTTTCAAACTTTATTACTATTACTTAACATTAAGGAATGGGTGATAATTGTGAAGTTAAAAAACAATAGATTATGTATAAAATTATGGGGAAATTCTAAAATGTAAAATTTCAAATATCAAGAAGGTATCCAATTTATGAAATTCAAATAAATACTTCACACTAAAATGAATTTCTTAAATATTAGTGATTTTACAATATCGCCCCGTACTTTAATAAAAAAGCCCAGCCATCCCCGCCGACAGCCGACAACTAATCTGCTGTTGTTTAAGATTATATGAACAGAAAACTTTTGTTACAATACTTTTTTAAGAATCTAGTATACGGGGTATCATAATCTTCCCATAATTTTTTAAAATTATGGCTAATTATGAAATAAAACTAATTTAAACATTCTCACCATCCAAATATTACTGTATACCAAATTAATTTAAAAGTTTTATTAAAAAAAAACGTAATTTAAAAGTTTCAATGTCAGTCCCAATCTCACTTCTAGTCCCACTCCCAATGTGATTAAGGAAAAGTAAAAAGGGAAGACGGCGGGTGAAATGAAAAGAAGAGACACGCCAAGACATCACCACAATCCCATGTCATCATACCTCCATTTTTTAAAGGAAAAACGTGGAACACGTGCTCAAAATCAATATCCAACGTTAAAACTACAAAACACACGATGTCTATGTCTGTCAACTCCCCACCGTTTCAAGTTTTCAACTTTCGCCCTTGTATTTTTATTTCCGACTTGTGCCTTGCGTGTTTTCCAAGTACACTTCTCTCTTCACACACACACAATCTCTCTCTCTTCTTTATATGTATTGCTCCTCAATTCATCCTCTTCAATCTTCTTCTTCTTCACTTTCCCTGAACAATATCGTTTATGAAGATGAGGAGAAACGGCAACTTAGAACTTCGTCTTTTCCCTTCTCACGATTCCAGCCCCAATCACCACCACCCCATGTAAGATCTAACCTATAACTTCTCTTACTCAGTTTTCTTTTTCTTGCTTCTGATTTTTGTTACCCCAACTGGTATAACTTGTGGGTAGTAATTTGATTAGGTTTTGCATAGTCATCAAGGTATATAATAATAATCATAATGATGATGATGTGTTTTGTTTTTTTCAAATGACGAAGGGTGGGAGAAGGCAGTAATAATAATGGCGAGAGAGAGATGAGTGCTGCAGAGGATGAAGGGCAGCAACAGAAGCTCACAATTTTCTATGATGGCAAGGTTTGCGTCTCTGATGTCACCCACCTTCAGGTCAGTGTCTTTTCTTCTCTATTTTAAGTTTAACATCAATTTTTATAATATTTTAATTTGTTTGAGTAACTAATCTATTTTTATTTATTATTTTGGATAAAAAGAGTACATTCAACTGTTGATTGTTAGAGTAATATCTGACACCCTAATAATATTTTTAGTATATCCAACACCCTAATATTAATTATATGAATTGGCTTGCCGTCCTTTACCCCCTTAGCGTCTACTGTGTCCTTTGCGTGAAACAATACGTTTTTATAAATTTAACACACATGTTTCTTAAAAAAAAAAAATCAGAGTACTTTCAGTAAACAGATAATTCAAGATACTGAATTGAATTAAAATTTTTTTTCATGATCCTGAAAAATTATTTCAGGATTTTGAAAAAATATTTAATGACACTAATTAGTATTAAAAGGATATTGACTGATACTGCAAAAATAATTTATGATATTGAAAAAATTATTTTAGGATCTTAAAAAATATTTTTGATTCTTATTGCTACTAAAAATATAGTTTAAAATATTTTTTCAAGATCTAAAATAATTTTTTAAGATGATGAATTATTTTTGTAGTACCAGTCAGTATCTTTTTCATACTCATCAGTGCCATAAAATATTTTTTCAAGATTCTAAAATAATTTTTTAGGATCATGAAGAATTTTTTTAGTTCAATTCAGTATCCTAAATTATTTATTTACTATCTGAAAGTGTTATGATTTTTTTTTTTTAAAGGAACATGTGTGTGTTAAATTTATCAAAAACGTCATCTTTTCACGCAAAGGACGCAGCAGACGCTAACTGGGTAAAGGATGCAAGCCAATTCCTTAATTATAGTGCATCTAGCACTTGATATTATTTTTTTTGTTGCATCCAACACCTCTTTATCTTATTTATGATTTATGGAGTTGGATGCATTATGAGAAAGATCAAGGTGCTAGTACTAGATGCTACTAATTGTACCCTGGATTCAAAATGTGATGTATTATATTAGTGAGTTGATAGAGAAGAGGATAAAAAATGAACAAGATTGATGGGGACAAGAGACAAGACAATAAGAGAGTAGGTGTTGGAATGGAGATATTTGATTATTATTTGCTTGTGGTTGATGCGAGGGGTTATTTGAACGAAAGTTTCCAGGAAACTTCCTTAGAGTTGGAATTCAAAGACTTTTCAATTTGAATATTTGGAATTTTTGTGCGTTTGAAAGATTTCACGTGAAGTAGTAGGTGTCTAGTGTTTCTAAGAGTCATTAATTACAATGAATGCAGGCGAGTTGGATAATGAGGGAAGCAAGCAAAGAAATGGCGGAGGAGAAGAACATGATTAAGTTGAACAAATCATTGAGTGAATCTCAGAGGCAGATGTGTAGCCCTAACAACAACAATGCTTCATCACTTTCCATGAAGAGATCTCTCCAATGTTTCCTCCAGAAGCGCAAGGATCGTATCCTCCATTCTCCTCATCCTTACCATCATCCTTAATTCATTGTTCCTCCTCGCTTCATTATTAATACTTCAGTACATTGTCATGACTCTCACTGGCTCTCTCATACACTTTTGCAGTTTCTTCTTTATTCATTATTATTAGTTTCTCTCTTTATTTTTTGTATTATATCCGTCAGTTTTATTTTTGAACACTATATATCTACCTAGCTTATCACCTTTTTCTTCCTTTATTCTTTTGTCCTTTTTCTTTCTTTATTCTTGTAATAGTACTGGAAAACACATTTGATCTCTCTCTCTCTCTATATATTTCGTGTGTATGGATTGCTTTGGACTGTGATTTATAGGCATCCTCCATTAAGTTTTTTTTTTTTTTTTCACGTTTCTTCCACAATATGCTTGAAATAAAAATAAAAAAAAAACATGATAGAATATAGGAAAAGAGATGGAAAAAGAATTTTGAAATTGAAAAATTTTTAATTAGGAATTTCCTAGAAAATGAGTTATGAATTACTTATCAAGTTTCATCATTCCTTTATCAATTCTTGATAATAAACATGATTTAAAATTTTGTAATTTCAAAATTCTTTTCTGTTTTTTTCCCTAAAATATGGTCTGCGAGTATTGTGACTTCATATATTTTTCTTTGCATATTATAAACTGATATTGATTAGAAAAAGGACAGAAACCATAAAATTCTATTTATTAGTAGTGTATGATCAATTAAAATATGTGATTATTTTAATTTAATTGCTCTCTAATTTGTTGAATATTGTGGATTAGCCCCCAATAAATGTTAGAG
Source organism: Acacia confusa (assembly GCA_037074495.1). Taxonomy (NCBI): domain Eukaryota; kingdom Viridiplantae; phylum Streptophyta; class Magnoliopsida; order Fabales; family Fabaceae; genus Acacia; species Acacia confusa. The sequence goes on along the minus strand of CM073504.1, from coordinate 2,784,948 downwards.
ACATATATGTATGACATGTTATTAATCGATTCGTCTTATTAACACCATCATGATGACCGGTCATTGTATTATTAATTAATTAATTTAATTTCTTTACTTTTAATCTCACCTAATATCAAATGAAACACACTCCAAAAACGTGGTGATATGTGATTCAACCACCACGGCACAATTTCTAATGATATTTAAGGTTTATCATGTACTCATATTATTAATAAAACTGTCTTAAATGACCTAAATTATTATCAGATCTAATATATGGCTAAATTATATAAAAACCCATTGAACTTTGAGGCATTTACATATAACTTTCCTAACATACTACTACAGAAGACACTTTGAATGACTATTTTTAGGGCCATAAGATGATTGTCTTCAAGAAATAGTACAAGTGAGTGTCGTTGAAAAGTTTTGAAAAAGACACATGTTTCTAATAATTCATTGTAATTCTCACTTATGACAATTGTTTTAAGAAAACAGTTGTTATAAGTTTCCCTTACAACGATGGTTTACTGAAAACAAATCATTGTAAGAGAGATTTACAAGGCTTACAATGACTATTTTCTAAAAAACGGTGGTCTATAGTTTTTTTTTAAAAAAATTGAAATTATTTTTTTCTGTTCATAGCCCTTTTTTTAATAATAAAAAAATTAGAACAGAGGATAAGGAAAATCGAGCAATAAACAACCAATTTTCAGAAAAAAATAGTAAAGAAAACTTATTGACATCACATTATAGCATCTTGTATACATACAAAAGTTCTTTATTCATGGTTAATATAAAAATGTGCATAAGTTGACAAATTAATATAATCAAATATGTCCACAAGTAGTTGTAAACCACTACACTATATAAAAAAAAAACATTTTATTCATATCTACACATCTTCTATCTCTTATAGAAGATATCCCGTTAAAAGGTCTTTTATCACATTAATGTCCTCCATTGTGTAGGGTTTCTAATGACCAAAAATTTACAGGCAAATTGAAGAACAAGTTAACATAAATAAATAAATTTAATGAAATAACTAAAAATTCACTTACAAAAAAAAACTGAAAATCATTTGAAAATGAAGAAATAATTACCTGTTCAAAATCTGAATTAACTCCACTAATAATGATGTTATACATATATAGTATAACATAGTACCTACACTTAGTTTTCCCTAATTGACGAGGGTACTATACATCAAAAGAAAATGGTAAAAATAAATAAAGGCAATTATAAAGTGATTATCAATTGAAGAACTTGAATTTAAACAACTTGCTTTTGGCTGGTACCACTTCGTAGTAATAACTTTGGTTTGGCACTTCACACTCATTATATAATACATCTTGAAAGCGCTATCATTAGAATGAAAAGAAGAAAACATTAAAAGGATTTGTTCAAGTCAAAGTCATATCATTACATTTTTCATATGTATGTGTTATTTTAATTTGTAAATAAAATATAAAAAATAATTTTGTTAAAAAGAAGAGTATAGGGAAATGTGGAGACAATTAAGGTTGTTTTTAGGGGAAATGACTTAATTATGAGTATACACAGGAACCTAATAAAAAGGAAAAAACTACAGATTTAATTTAAAAATGACCTGACTTTAGAATATTTGCATATGGGAGAGTTAGGGTCCTGATAGGTCTTTTATCAAGGTGATTTCATATGGGAACAATAACAATAATAAATAACTATATAAGAACCTCATAAAAAGAAGGGAAAAAAAATACAGATTTAATTAAAAAAATAACCTGAAATTAGAAGATTCGCATATGGGAAAGTTAGGGTCTTGATAGGTCTTTTATCAAGGTAGTTTCATATGGGAACAATACCTATAATTAAATAACTGTATAAGAACCAAATAAAAGGTCAATTAAATCTCCCTATTTTGTTCCAATCAGATCAGACTCATTAGACACAACCCCCAATAAATCTAATTTCACATTTTAAAAACTGAATCAACATCAACAAATCTTCTTACTCATTCTCGTTCATGATTCATGCACTAAAACAGAACAGTAATGCGTAGCAGAAGAGCAGGATTATGATGGAAGTGTCCCATTATTACCATCTGATCAAATTGACACACTAATGTCTTTGCTTAGATTTGGAAGTACAACTTACTATCTAATTACAAACAAGAAGCCCCTAAATATATATAACTCCATCCAAACAAAATTCTTATAAACTATGCCGATTAAACTACAACTATGAAATAAAGTTCTCTCAACTACATTACATGTCAACTTAGTATTTCAGCAATTGCATCAAACTGTTGAGTGTTGAGCATACAACAAAACCAAATCTTGGCAATGTCACCTTGCCCCGAAAGAACCAAATCAGCAAAAATAAAGAAGGAAAGAGAAACCATAAATCAGCAGAGAAACCTATATAAATTAACCATAAACTCAAATATTCACCTTTTCGTGACAAGAACATTTCAATGCAGAAAAACACACAATCGAAAGGTCGAGTACAAGAAATGAAAAGGAAAACAAACATCAAGAAGAGAAAGAAGGAAACTTTTCGCAATGAGTGTCATTGAAGTGAGGGTGTGATGGAGGAGGGGGAGGAGGGCCTATAGCTAGAGTACACAGAGTTAGAGAGAAACAGAACTAGCTTAGGGCTCAGACAAAGAGTTTGGACATTTGAGGAGGAGTGGGAGGAGCAGCCACAGAGTCAAAAAGGGGGAAAAAATATGTGAGAGTTGAAATATTTACATTTCAACGACTGGTTTCATAAAACCAATTATTGAAATTTGAATTACAATGACTATTTGTTAAAATCTGTGATTTTAAAGTAGTCGTTGTAACTAAAAAAAAAAAAAAGGAACGGCATGAGAGAGGTCAACTTTCAAAAACTTGTTTAATGAACTAGTCGTTGAAAGTTGAGTTACTATGACAAGTTTCCAAAACTAGTCATTGTAACTAAAAAAGGGGGAAAAAAATTGCGTGAGAGAGGTTCAAACTCTTGATCTTAGGATAATTAAACAAACACTCCAAGATCTTAGGATAATTAAACAAACACTCCAACCAACATTGCTACCAAGACATTGTTAAAGAATTCAATGACTGTTTTGTATAAAACATTCGTTGTATCTCAAAACAATAAAGCAATGAATTGGCATGACAAGGTTCGAACTCTCAACCTAAGGATAACTCACCAATGCTCTAGCCAACTACGCCAGTTAGTAGGTGCAATGACTTTTTTTAATAATATAGTCGTTGTTTCTCAAACTAAAAATAGAATAAAATAAAATAAAATAAAATTGGTGTGAGGACATTGATAGGGCAAACTTTATAGCTTATAACTTCGCAAGTTTACGGGCCGTATCAAGTAATAAAGAATGAGTAAGATATCGTTCTCACGAAGACTTGGTACCCACAACTTTAATTAACAATTAATAATTTTACACTTTTGTTTAAGTCGAACAACCAAATTTAATTTAATTAACAGAAGAGAGAATAAAACCAAAATTAAGATAAACAAACTACGACTGTAACATCCCAATTTTTGGGATTTGAATATTGAAATTTAATATTTTATGGAATGAAATTATGAGATAATTATGGGAAATAAAAATTTATTTTCCATAAATTAAATTGGGAAAAAGAGATAATAAGCTAAGTAATTAAATGATTTTTTTTTTTTAAAAAAAAAAGCGGAGATGAAAGCCCACAACTTTAGAGCCCATTTATAATCCATACAATTATTCAAACTCCCTGGCCCAAACTTATATCCTACAATACGTAAGGAGCAAACGAAGCATATTTCTCCTAGCTCCAACCAGATCCGACGTAATGAGATGCATAAGCAGCTGCATTATTTTTTGGACCATCAAAGACCAATTACTTCGGCCCAAACAAAACCCTTCCAGTCAAACCATTATCCCATATCCTGCAACCTGTCAAAAACGCAGGAAACGAATCATACAGCAGAAGATAATCACGCACGCAAATGCAGAAGCAAAACACGTAAGCTCAGAGGAGATCTCAGTCAGCACCATACCTCCCTCTGAGTTCTCGAGCCACACACCCATGGACCATCGGTTCCTTGCTTGGACTGGACCCTTAAATTCTTATTTAAGGGGCTCAATCGGTTCTCATTTTCCTTGCTTCAGCAGCAAGGTTGGGTAGAGAGTGAGATACAGAGAGTGTCACCGAGGGAGGGGGAGTGGCAGGAAAGAAGGGATTAAGGTCGAGAAAGAGAGAAGAGAGTGAGAGGAAGCTGGAATTTTCTCCTCTGTTCTTGTAGCGGTGAAACAGAGGAGTCTTGCAGCGACCTTCTTGTTGCCATTTAAGCTTGGAAACCAAAGGTTAGCTTTTCACTTTGTGCCTCTAAATCTGGGCTTTGTTTTCGGGACTGTTATATGTATATATAACCACAAGATCTTGAATACAGTAAGGGTCCGTATAAAATGGATTTGCTGTCAAGTGTAGATATTTTAGAAAGTCAAGTATGCTTAAGATTGTCAACGGAATGATGAAAATAATTATCTACCAAGTTGGAAAGTAATTAAAACACTCGAATGGGATGCAGCTAGCCATTATCGCTTCACTGAACTATCATATATCATTTCTGTTTCTGTCATGCACTTAAACGGGCTGTTGAACTAAGAAATATACATGTATATTTATGGGAGCTTATTTGGACGATGCATGACGCTGAAGAAAGGATGCTAGATGAGAGGCATGTTGGAGTCGTGGTATATGTGTGTTTATATATATGTGGATCTGTTTGTGCGTGTGTAAGGTTAAAGGGAAAACCATGTTGAAGCTTTTTCTCTACTGTCATCGGTTTTCCTTAATTTTAAGAGTGAAACCTTATATATATGATAGCTGATGTTTACATAGACTAATAGGCAAAGAAGGGAGAAGGAAAGAAAATAATAAATAAAACAGTGAAGTTGCTTAAGTGTTTAAGGGAATGATGCTTTTCGGTTCTTGAGAGTATAAAAGAAGGAAAAGATATCTATCTGTGTAACTGTGTGTGTGTTGGTGTGGTGGGAAAAGAAAAGAGTGAAACCATAAAGAAAGAAAATTATGCTGAGTGTATCTAAAAGATATGTAAAGAAAAGGAATGCTAAATATATATGTAAGTGTACGTGTGCATAGATATTCATCTGCGTTTTTCCTTCTCTAGGCATTAGTTGCACTTAGCTGAACATATATATATAATAAATAGATAATAAATCAAACCTGTTGTAGGTGCCGTGGAAGGGAAAGAAGAAATATAGAAAGATTAAAAAGAAAAGAAGAGAAGGAATTTAGTATAATCTGTAGGTATATGAATAATTAAGTATTCATAAAACCCTTAAGTAAAAATTAGTCTATGTGGTGTTTATTAAAGCCTAATTTAAAGAATATATTATTAATAAATTAAGGGAAATAAATAAATAAATTATTGATAGGTAATTAATAGGAGTTAAAGTTAATTATAGAGAGTTAATGATAATTGGTAAATTAATAATGGCAAAATAAATAAATGGGAATTATTAACCAATTGAGGGTGTTAGTATTAACTAATAATAAATTAAATAAAATGTGTCCGGGGTATAGGGTTAGGAGTGGCAAGGCCATCCCTTAGGATGCTAATCATAAGAGAAATAATGCGGTGATGATATTATAGGGTACTCAGGAAAGGTTTGCACCAATACTGAAAAGTGAACGTACTGTTAGCGAAGGAGACTAAGGTACGGACGCGTACTGTAACTCTAACTCTTATGTTGTTTGTATGCTTTATATGTGATATGATGATTCATATAGTCATGGACAAGATTGGGTCTTGGGTCATAGACTGTGACTAAGACTGGGTCTTAGGTCATCTTATTAAGTACATTCAGCTTTGAAACGGGTTACAGTCTTGGTAATGCCGTATGAATGTTTTCCTAGCGCTAAGGACACGCCGGGGGCGTGGCACTGGTTTATGTGCAAACGATGGTTGAACATTACATGAGCTATATGCTATGTATTGTAAGACATTACATCTGTTGTGTGCTATAGATTATTTTACATTATATTTGCTGGTGTTATGTATTGTTGTGTTGTGAATATGCTATGTATGATTAATGCTGGAATGTAATCAATATCTATCATGCATATACTGTTATACTTAAACATAAAGTTAACTGTTATCTGAGATTCAATAAGCATTGAATATCAGAATTTACCCTAGCTTCATGATCAGGAGGATCGAGAACAGAAGAAAGGGGTAAGCAACACGTATAAAGACTCAGAAGGAGTTTTATTTTGGGACAGATTATGTATATTTTTATATAGTTGGATCACTGTATTGCTAATGTGCCAACTGGAACCATCGCTAGGAAATGTTTTAGATGTATCACACTTATATTCCTTCGGGAACTTTAATTAACCAGCACATGTTATCGGTTACTCATTCGTCCAAACGTTAAGCATGCTCTCTGTTGTGATTTACTTTGGTCTGTCAACGCCATCACTTAAATAAATACATTCTGATTAGTTTAATAAGAGACCTAAGATCATAATTGGACACCATAATGGACTTAAGAAATATGGACGTTACAACGACAATAATCAACTGAGCAACCTAGAGTCACTAATCCCTTATTAATTTCATAAACCTTGAGTTTACTAATTATTTAGCCTTAATATTAATTTTGTTAACAAGATTAAGCAATCAAAATTAATACTAGTTATAACTAAACCATGAAAACAAAGTTTAATCCATTAATAAATTCATAGGTCCCCTAAATTGCAAAACAAACTAGCCTAACATGGCATTTGGATCACAGCATCAGTAATATTCAATATTCAGACTCAAAGAGATACGGGTGAATGATAGGAATTGAAATCAAACAAGAGTAAAGGAAGATAACAAAACCAAGAATAAGAACAAGAATCAGCAACAGCAGCCTCTTCGTTCTGCACAGCTGCCCAGTCCTTCTGTGCGTTTTTCTTTTCTTTTTTCCGCGTCTAGTGCGTGTGTCTTCTCCTTGAATAATTATTCAATCCAGCTGCCAGTTGTCTCTTGCGTCTTGATTTCTCGTTCAGCTCCTTCTCTGCCGTCGCCTGTGTTCTCCTCTTTTTGTTCTGCGTCCAGACTCCTCCTTTTATTCCTTTTGCTTTAGGCTTCTTTCTTTCATTCCATTCTAATCGGTGGGGCCCAATTCATTCAGCCCACTTCCCATTTGCCATTCAATTGAAACAAGGGCATCGAAATAATAGTGCTCCCTCCTGCTACTTCTGATTGTCACAATAAAATAAAAGAAATTAAATAATACTAATAGTCCTCATGATAATAAAACTAAATTTTTATTTATTTTTTAATTTTTATTTAGAAAACTTCTCATCTATTATTTATTCCCTAAATTAAAAAAAACATTTATTTTAAATTGAAATCCCACAAGTAATACACCACTTTGATTTGATCTTATAATAATATAATTTCATAGAAATCTTTCAAAATTGTTTAAATAACTCTCTAAATATCTTTAAAATGTAACACACACACACACACACACACACATATATAATATGGAAAGTTATCAGACATACAATGACTATTTTTATTAAAACAATCGTTGTATCTAAGATTAAAATTATAAAATTGCCACCGCCAAATTTTTTATGTCTACTTTTTTCAAACGGACGTTAATATGGAACGTTGAATCCCTACTTTGTAGTAATGACACTTCGAAGTTTAAATTTAACATCAATTACCTTTTATCTTCTTATTGCAAACCCCTTGCAATTAACTAACCGTTATCTTTTCTAATAGAGATTGCCACATCAGATTAATAAATTAAAGACACTTCGCACCTTATGTAGCATCCCACATGGCATCCTATGCAAGCTAATAAATTTATAGTAATTACAATTTTTTTACACAAGGGTTAAAATGTAATTTTTCAATTTTTTTAAAAAAAAACAAAAAAAACCTTATTCTCATTGCCTGCTCTCCCTTTTCAGCCTTCAATTCCCAAAAACACCATTGCCGCGTAGATTATGAAAGTGAATGATGGCTTCCAATCTTCATCAGCCAACAAATGAAATTTCCTAATCGCCATTGTGGCATGGCTACTCTTTAGACTCTCATTATTCCCTAATTTGCCATCATTTTTAGACTACTTACCATCCCCTTAGTTGTTGAATTGCTTTAAATTTTTCTGCTCAGCCTCTTTAATTATGTAACATCCTATTTTCATAAATGTTTCCATAGTACTTTATTCAGAGCTGAGGGTTAAAAATATTTTTCAAAATACAGAGTAACTGAATAATATTGTATGCAGTGTATTTAACAGAACGTTTAATAATATATTCATCCGGGTGTTCAATACACCTAACTATATATATATCCAAAAAGATAACGCTACCGCAGGCCTCGATCCTGACTCCCTGGGATCCTGAAGCTATAGCAAGGGCTGAGGTTCAATACCTATTGAACTTTAGGTAACGGTTAACCCCATGCTTATGTAAACAGTATATGACAGGCATCACATATATAAATCATATTCACAATTTCAAATCATAACAACATGTAAGGAAATAACATAACACAGCCACTGCAATATGTATGTTACCCCAGTCTGCACTATTCACCAGTGCCACAATGGCCTATCGTGTCCTCAGCGCTAGGAAAACTCAACGGCGTTATCAAGACTATAACCCGTATTCAATTCAATAAGTAAAGAACAATTTCAAAACATGTGAGTACAACTATCATATATAAGCAAACCATAAACATAAGAATTAAGGTTACAATACGTGTCCATACCTGAGTTTTGATACGTTCTGTTGGTCAGAAAATGACCTCCAATATCCTATAAGGGTAATATCGTTCCAATTCCCAAACATTATTCCAAGAGATACCTTGGCCACAAATGACAATTTTACCCTTGGTGGTTTTATTTTTCAATTATTTCCTTAAAATTTTGGAAAAAAACGCTGGTTCAGTATTTCTGGGCAGAATTTCGCCTAACTTCGAAAAATCATAACTAATTCCAGAAAAATCGAAATGAGGATCCGTAAAATTTCCCGGAATCCTTGAGATCTCTAATTTCAAGGAAAAATACTGGAACTTACCCAAAATTCAAGGATAATTCCCAGTTCCAACGTTTTAAACTTCTGCCCAGAATTTTCCCCAGAAAACGTAGCTTAACTTCTGGGATTTTTATCTCTTTGCAAAGAACTTCAAATGACACACTCTTTATATATTTGGAAAGCCCTATATGTCTACTTTCACCATGAATTTACTCAGAATTTTAGAACATCATCTCCTTCATAAAATATTTACGTTTTTGCTACTGGCTCCTGAAATCGCTAACCGATGAAATTTCGTCAGAGCTTCGTTATTTTGATCATAATCTTCCAAAATTTTTTGCCATACTTCTTATTCATCAATTTTTCGAAATAAAGGCAATAAAGAGCATAAAAACATGAAAATAAAACTATATTTGGAAGATTGAAGATCAAAACAACATTTCTTAACATTTCTACTTCAAAAACTAAGAACTAGAACTAAAAGACTAAAAGCTTCCGTACCTCTTGAAAAACCTTACTCCTTGCTTCTTGAAGCTCTTCCACTCTCTTCCCCACACTCTAAATTTCAGTTATGCTTGGTGAATTGGTGAGGAGTTTGTTAAGAATGAAGCCTCTATATATAGCCAAGCCATGGGTAACATCTAGCATCTCTTACTTGATCTTGGCCATTGATTTTTACTTGGAGAGGAAGCATAAATCTTACCCCTACACCTCTAAGCAAACTGCCACCTCCCCCCCCCCCTTCTAGATTTTTACTTCATCTCTTTCCTCCACTACACCCACACACACTCACAACACTTAGACACACACACACACATATGTACAACACTTATCTTCCAATATTTGTTTCCCTTTGATTGGTTGTGTATTTTATTGACCTTGTCAAATTGTAATTAGTAGGGATTAATTACTTACTAATCTCATCATACAATTTGGTTCTTCCATTGGTTTTTAAATTTACAAGGATTTAGGATTAAAGGTTAATATAATTTGGTTCTTCCATTTATTTGTGTAATTTATTTATTCCTCATTAAATAGGAATTTTCGCCCCTTAATGCTAAATTAGGAATAATTAGTTAAATCCTAATTTTAATCTCTAATATAGTATTTTATATGGTAACAAACTAAATTAGTTTTTAGACTCTTAAATTCTATGGAAAAATTGCCTATAAATAAAAATAAATACAACACCAAAATTTGAGATCTCATATTCACCTATTTAAAATAGTTATTATTTATGAAAATAAAATATTTAAGATAGGTAATTTTTTTCGGGTATTACAAATTAGACGATACATTCTGGGGCGAGCGCCTAATGAAATTTCGTACAATCCAATGGTCCATCCAGTTGGCTCTAGCTCTGGCCATGGTGATGAGTGGAGAAGATGAAGGGTAGCAACAGAAGGTCGCAATTTTCTGTGATGGCAAGAAGGCTTGCGTCTCTGATTTCACCCACCTTCAGGCCTGTGTCTTTTCTTCTCTATTTTAAGCGTAACATCAATTTTTCTAGTATTTTAATTTGTTTTGTAATTATTTTTGTTTATCATTTTGGATAGAAAGAGTGCATTCAATTGTTGATTGTTAGATTCAAAGTAATATACAGCAACCTAATCCTATTTATAGTGACTCCAGTTGTAATTGATGTTATTTTGATGCCACTTTTAAGCTCGATTCAAAATGTCATGTACAAAATTAGTTTATTCCTAATATTGGGAGGAGGGGGAGTGCGAGTGAGTTGACAGAAAATTAGAGGTTGAAAATGAATAATGAAATAGGGAAGGGAAAATGAACAAGAGTTAGGGACAAGAGACAAGACAATAAGAGAGTAGGTGTGGGTATGGAGATATTTTATTATTAATTGTTATTATTTACTTGTGGTTGATGTGAGGGGTTGTTTGAAAGAAAGTTTCCAGGAAACTTCCTCAGAGTTTGAATTCAAAGACTTTTCAATTTGAAGCTTTGTCATTTCAGTGCGTTTGAAGGATTTTACGAGAAGTAGTGGGTGTCTAGTGTTATTAAGAGCCATTAATTACAATGTTGCGAGCTACTCGTATTTGACAAACAAATAGTAATAAATGGGAATGAATGAATGCAGGCGAGGTGGATAATGAAGGAAGCAAGCAAAGAAATGGCAGAGGAAGAGAAGATAATGATGAAGAGATCACTGACTCAGAGTCATGAGAGGGAGATGTATAGCCCTACTAATAGTAATAACAACATCAAAAACACTTCACTTTCCATGAAGATATCTCTTCAACATTTCTTTCAGAAGCGTAAGGCTCGTATCCTTTATTCCTCCCCTTACTACAATCTTAATTGGGAGAATTACTATGAGATCCTAAGCATGAGACATAATGAATTATTAAGAAGTCCTAATAATAAATTAGATATTGTCATTTCTTATTCAGGAAGTTGTCATTGTATGATCTTGAGTTATCATTAGGACTTCTCAGTAATTAAATCATTTTTTTGGGATCCTACAGCAACTCCCCCTCCTTAATTATCCCTCACTTCACTACTAATTCCTTCAATATATTGTCACTCTCCCTTTGGCTCTCACACACTCTTGCAGTTTCTTCTTTAATTTATTGATTACTTCTCTCTTTATTTTTTGTATTATATCAATTGGTTTTATTTTTGGACACTATTTATCACCTAGCTTATCACCTTTTTCTTTCTCTATTCTTGTAATAGTACTTAAAACCACATTTGATCTCTCTCTCTCTCTCTCTCTCTCTCTATATATATATATATATATATATATATATATATATATAGTATGGATTGCTTTAGACTGGGACTTATAGGCATCCTTGTCCTTTAAAGTTTTGTTTTCCTTTTTTTCTCACGTTTCTTCTGCATGCTTCAAATTAAAAAAAAAAGAATATATAGTTGGGAAAAAGACACATAAATAGCATGTGAATTAGGAAAACTCTAAAAAGTCTGTTAATACATGAAAATAACATATAAGTCTCAAAGAAGGAATATAAGTTTTTGAAATGTTGTGCTTTTACTAAAATACCTATCAAGGTTTTTTTCTTTTGTTTTTTTTTTGGGTCGGGGGAGGGGGGGGGGAAGGACCCTCACTAGCATCAGCGCCGGAGCTCTGCCAGCCAACACCATCGCACAGGTGGGCCTTCAAAGGTCGAAGCTCTAGTGACAACTTGAATCATAAGATTAACTATTGGAATTAATATAGAAATTGACTACTTGATCGAACTTCTTTAACCATATATGGCATCATTGACAAGTTGAATAAAGACAATGATGGCTTATAAATAGCAATTGACAACTTGTGCTTCCTAGGTTGTGAATGGCTATATCAAGTTGTCATTACTTTAATGCAACTTGTCAACGACACCTGATAAGGCTAAGGGAGCTCAAATAGTTAATCTTTATACAGAAGTAGTTAATCTCATTACTCAAGCTATCATTAGAGCTTCGGTCGCCACGGAGTGGTACTCGATGGCGGAGGTTTGGCGGCGGCCAGGGTTCTTTCCTTTTTTTTAAAAAAAAAAAAAACTTTGAGAGGCATTTTGGTAAAAACACAACATTTCAAAATCTCTTATTCCTCCTTGAGATGTATTTGTCATCTTCATGTGTTAATAAACTTTTTGGGGTTTTCCTAATTTAGATTATATTTAATCTGAAATTTTCCCAATATAGTTTGTGAGTAGTGTGATTTCTTGATTTTTCTTTGCATATTATACAGTGATATTGATTAGAAAAAGGATCAAAACCATATAACTCTATTTATTAGTAGTGTATGATCAATCAAAATATGTGATTTTTTTGGCGTGAAAATATGTTATCATTTTAATTTTATTGCACTCTAATTGATTGAATATTGAGGATTAGCGCCCAGAAATATGAGACACACACAGATATGTGTGTGTGTGTGTGACATGTTGGTCATTCGTCTAATTAGATTAACACCATGATGATGACCGGTCATCATTGTCAATTAATGAATTTAATTTCATTTACTTTTAAACTCACCTAATATCAAATGAACCACACTTCAAAAACATGTGAACATGTGATTCAACCACCACGACACAATATCTCATGATATTTAAGGTTATATATTCTCTTTTTTTGGCTTCCATATACTCATATTTAAATAAAATACCTACTTCATTCTTGTAATAGTACTAATATATATGCATCTATTATAATTTTTATGAATTGAAGGGCAAAATGGTATAACAATAACAAGTAATATTTTACTGAAATTGTAAAGTGCTGTTATTATTATTGGGAAGAATGATAAAAAAAATTGAAATTGTAAAATCTATTTTTATGTCATTTGTTTTTTAGTAGGGACTTTGAAACCGGGATATAAAAATTGAAATTATTTTTCTGGTAATCGAAATTGATTTGGTGACAGTATTTAAAGTCACAAACAACTGCTGATGATATTTAATTAAAAATAGGGACATATGTGTGAATGTCTTTGGTAGTTTAGTGAAACATGCGGTGGCACCAACTTAAAAAAGGATAGTCAAAAGTAAAGGTGGGGACCAAATTATTATATATATACAGTGACTCTTAATTTGTAAGCCCTCAAATCAGCACTATACTTTAATTTCATTTTCCACTTCTTTGACAGAAACTCCCATATGTAGGAATTTTTTTCACATGTTACATTTCTTCTTATTACAAATTGTGAATCGATGTCCACCTCGCATACATGTTTGACTCACCCATGCTGGTCCATTAATAATAATAAAATTAACCGTGAATATGTAAATTTAGTAACTAATTGTTTTTCTAAGGGAACCCAACACAATTAACTAATTTTTTGGAGCAAAAATAGACATTAAAAATATATATAGGTGTAGATATAGTAACACCTATAAAGAGACTTAACTTCCGCTACTTTTTGCATTATGAGTCTAACTAGTTTTCTCACTCTATTATTTTAATATATTTTAAAAGGGTTAAGATGTAAGTTTAGCAATGAATTATTTTCAATGGGCACCAACACAATTATTTTTCATAAAAGTATTTACAAGACAAATATGTACATTTGTATAAAAGCATTTATACTAATGCCCTTACTTTATTTTTTTCATAAGAACATTTACAAGACAAATAAAGGGATTTAAAAGAATACAATGAGTTAAAAAAAATTTATTGCACCTCATTGTACCAAAATAAAACTAAGTTTTGTCAGTGAAAATTTAAATATAGGCATTTACAAGACCAATATGTGAATGACCAAAAAAATTAAACTCTCTGGATTCGCTTAAATCCCTTTATTTTTCTTGTAAACCTCTTTATGTGTATGGTAAATGTCCATATTTGTCTTATAAATGCTCTATTAAAAAAATAAAGTGAAGGCATTAATGTAAATGCTCTTATGTAAATTTTTTATTTGTCTTGTAAATACTATTATGAAAAATAATCGTGTCAGGTTTGGGTGCATACAGAGAAATAGGTCATTATTAAATTTACACCTTGTAACGGATGAGTAGATTGGGCTTTATCCCTGAAGGCCCAATCAGGAGAGCCCAATAATAGACACAGGATTGCCTAGTAAGATATTTTCCCTATAATCTTGCTAACCGTCATACAACGTGCAGATAGTAAGGCTGTTATGATTTAGATCACGTGGGCGCGACATAAGCAGATAAAACAACATATCAATATCTCAGGTACACTATATATATGAACTAGCACATACTCACGAGGTATACATATGCTAAAACTCGATCTTTTACTATTCAGTACACACAGAGCACACACCCCTCTCCCTCTGGCTAAATGCCTAGTTGTGTATTGAACTATGTGGACTTTGATCCCTCATAAGGGTACGTAGGCCTTAGGATCCAATCCTGGGACAAGTCCGACTTTTATTGTTCTATAACAGAACATTGGCGTCGACCGTGGGGACGTTAAATTACGATTCCCAAAGTAAAGAGAACTGCTAAGAATGGCAATTACCAGAAGTCAGAGTCAGGTGTCTCTTCAGGACCAATCAAGGCAGCTACTGCCATTGAATCCTGAATCCGGGCAACGTGAAGACTTAATACCTCTAAACTATAATCAGGTCCTGGTTGAGACTGAGGATGAACTTGCTGACACTTGGACCTTCCCAGCCCCTAGTAACCAAATCCCACAACAACAGGTACCACCGCTGCTCATACCCTAGCACGCTCCCCCAGAGTTCCAAATTGAAGATTCCGACGTTCGTCGCTTGCAAAACGTAATGGAGACGTTATTTAAACGAATGAAGGATATGGAGAAACGCAACGCACTGCAAAGAGAAGTCGACGTTAAGCATATCCAAGAGGACATGGAGCGCCGAGATGCTCTATGGCGGGTAGAGGAAGGACGTAGGCTACAGCAGATTCTAGACAACAGACTTGGATGTAAGGATCGGGATGGTCGGAGTATAAGTCGAGATAACGCTGATCCAAGCCAAGTGGAGACTCAAACTCAGTAGAAAAATGGGACCGATGCTAGACCAAGTAGGTTAAACATGTATGACTCAACTCAAGAGAGAGCGAGAGAACACGATCTCAAAGGCGGAAAAGAGAAACAAGATGAACCCAATAGAAATAGAATGCGTGAAGAGGAAATTCGGAGACATTAGCAACCCCAGTGTCACCACGACAGCGCATCACGCAGATACAGGCACACCCCAAAGTGCTACCGACCAAGCCAGGGCAAGTGCCTTAGGAAGACAACTGGTAGAAAACCCAGGCACCGAAGTGATAGGACCAATACCAGTAACGCAGGGCACGGAAAGGCAGGAAGCAACCCTGTCAATCCCGGTTAACACAGAAATACCGGAGAGAACAGACACTGGCAGGGTTCAAGGACCTTTTGCTGACGAGATACGAACTACTAAATACCCCAAGGGTTTTGACTTAAGGGATATGCCGAAGTATGATGGAACCCAGGACCCACAAGTCCACCTCAACAACTTCAACATGGAGGTGATGGTGAAACGTTTTGAAGGACCCATAGTATCTCGGCTCTTTGCAGGAACAGTACGAGGAGCGGCATAGCTATGGTTTCATTCTTTACCACAAAAATCCATCCGAGACATGGAAGGTTTTGGCCAGAAGTTCTTGATGAACTTCGCCACGAGCAGAAAACAACCAAAAACCCAATTTCAACTCGAAAATATAAAGCAGGGTCCTAATGAGACGTTACAGCGATAACTCGAGCGTTTCAAGGATGCTACCCTACAGGTTCTGGACTTGAAAAAAGATATACACCTGCATTTGGCAATTTCCAGCTCAGACGATGAATCTCGTCTTAAGAGGTCAATAATGAAAGATCATGTGGCAACCTTAGCTGAGTTTAGAGAACGTTCGAAGAAGTATTTGAAACTCGAACAGTTGGAGATGGCTAGCCGAGATAACAAAGGACGAGCTAGGAGTCCACCTCCAAAAAGCAAGGACCAACCAGGTAACTCAAAGTCAGATAATCAAGGATGAACATCAGACAATAAACCTCGGGGAACCAGAGCAGAAGGAAGATACGAAAAGTATGCACCCTTGAAAGTTTCTCAAGAGCAAATATGGAGGGAAGTCGCTCTGATTGAGATAAAGAAAGCAGAACAACCCCGGCCTCTGAGGCACAAAGCAGCCTTGGATAAGTCACAATATTGTGAATTCCATGACCAACATGGACACATGATCGACCAATGCTGGGACTTGCGGGATGCTATAGAGAAATTCATTCGGGAAGGCAAATTACAAAAATACTTGATTCAAACATAAGGGCGTCAAAACAGTAAGCGCCCTATGGAAGGACGGAATAAAAGTCCTGAGAGGAAGAAAAAGAAGCAAGAAGAAAGTGACGATGAATTTCCTGAGGCAAGATATGATTGCAACGTCATCAATGGAGGTCCCGGAGGCGGAGGTGACTCTCAAAACCAACACATAAGTACCTTAAAGAAGTTTTGGAGATTCGAGATCGCCCATATTTCAAAAGAGGAATGAAAGAGCAGGAGTTGCTGGTACTCGTTTCACTAAAGCTGACCTAGAAGACGTTGTTCCCGGACATTATGACGGCCGGGTAATAACTGGCACCATTCTAGATTGCATGGTACAAAAAGTCATGGTCGACAACGGAAGTTCAGTAGACATACTCTTATAGGAAGCATTTCAAAAGATGAAGCTAGATCCAGACAACTTAAAACCATGCAAAACGACCTTAACCGGTTTCAACGGCCAGGATACCACACCCAAAGGTTGCATAGACTTAAAGCTAACTTTGGGAACAAGGGAGGCTTTTAAATTGGAAACGGTAAAATTTGTGGTTGCCGACTTCCTTTCTCCTTACAACATTATTCTCGGAAAGCCAATCATCCATAACTGGGACATGCTAGTGTCCACAAAGCACTAAAAGGCAAAGATGATTGGAAAGAAGAATAAGGTAGTGGTTATCCAAGGCGACCAAAAAGAGTCACGGCAGTGTTATTACGATTCAGTAAAAGGGAGTAAAGAGGATCCATCCTCTTCCCAAACTCCCCCGGAGAATGACACCATTCATCTCGTTGAGTTGGATATGAGGGAGGAAGAGAAGATTCGAAGGGCGGAACCCAGTAGAGAATTAGAACATTTTATCCTCGGCAGCGAGCCGGGGCAAACTACAAAGATTGGAAAAGAATTAAGCGCGGAAGTTTGTATGGCCTTGAAAGAGTGCTTACAAAAGAACGTCGACATATTTGCATGGGGGCTAGCCGACATATTAGGAATAGATCCAAAATTTTGTTGCCACAAACTTGCAATTCGACCAGGATCTACCCCGATTGCACAAAAGAAAAGAAAGATGGGCCTGGATAAGATAGCCGCCCTTGAAGAACACGTTAAAGATCTCTTGAAGGCCGGCTTTATCATGGAGGTCCAATATACTACATGGCTTTCAAATGTAGTCCTGGTAAAGAAGCCCAATGGGAAATGAAGGGTCTGCATGGATTACAAAGACTAAATAAGGTATGCCTTAAGGATGCTTTTCCTATGCCTAATATTGATCAGTTAGTGGATAGTGCCTCAGGTTTCAAACTCTTGTCCTTCATGGATGCGTATTCGGGGTACAACCAAATCGCCATACATCCCGAGGATCAGGAAAAGACAGCGTTCATCACAGAAAGGGCAAATTTCTGTTACAACATTATGTCGTTTGGCCTGAAGAACGCTGGAGCAACGTATCAATGAATGATGACGAAGGTCTTTGAAGACCAGTTGAGAAAGAATGTTGAAGTATACATCGATGACATGATCGTTAAGTTGAAAGACCAAAAACAACATATTCAGGATTTGCAGCAGACTTTTGACAAGTTGTGCGCGCATTGAATCTGACTTAACCTGGCGAAATGTGCCTTTGGAGTCCCGTCAAGAAAATTTTTGGGTTTCATGTTAACCCATCATGGAATCGAGGCCAATCCTGATAAATGCCGAGCAGTATTGGACATGAAGGCTCCTACGTGTTGTAAAGAGGTCCAGCATCTTACAGGAAAACTCACTTTATTTTTTCAGACTACTAAAAAAGGAGGCTATCCATGATTGGAGTGCAAAATGTGAGGCAGCCTTCGAGAAGGTAAACCAGTGTCTTGCAGCCCCACCTGTATTAAGCCGACCTGTGCCAGGGGAGGTCCTGATCCTTTATCTGGCAGTGGCCGAGGAAGCTGTAAGCACGGCTTTGGTTCGAGAGCCGAAGGAGGGACAAATGCGGGTATACTTTGTAAGTCAAGCTCTCTAGGGAGCGGAGATGTGATATCAAAGGCTCGAAAAGATGGCCTTCGCACTACTGATCACGGCCCGACACCTGCGCCAGGATTTCCAGAGTCATCCTATCGTAGTCTGAATTAACCAACCAATCCGACAAGTACTACACAAACTCGACTTAGGAGGAAGGATGACAAGCTGGGCAATAGAACTATCCAAGTTTGACATTAGCTATTAAGCCAGACATGCAATAAAGTCTCAGGCCTTAGCCGACTTTATAGTAGAACTTACTCCGTCGGGAGAAAGTATAGAAGAAAAGCCCCAGTGGAAGTTGTTTGTAGATGACTCTTTAAACTCGTCAAGAAGTGGGGCTGGCATCATCCTAGAAAGCCCAGAAGGAGTATCCATCAAATATTCCTTAAGCCTCGGTTTTAAAACATCTAACAACCAAGCCGAGTACGAGGCCCTTATAGCTGAATTACTCCAAGCAAAAGATAATGGAGCTAGGAACATACAGGTATCTACGGACTCCCAGTTAGTGGCATCACACATAAACGAGTCTTACCAAGCTAAGGGACCGTTACTGGTTAAATAACTCGGAAAGGTTAAAACCATTATGGCTGATTTTGATGAAGTAGAAGTAAGGCATATCCCCCAAGGAGACAACACAAGAGCCGACATTATATCTAAGCTCGCAAAAACTTAAGGAGCCAGAAACCACTGAACTATAATACAACAAAGATTACAAGTTCCGACATGTGTAATGGTCATTACAGGAAAGGATGATTGGAGGAAACCTATTGCCAACTACTTGGAGCGAGGTATTCTCCTAGACGAATCTATGGAGGCCAGGAAACTGGTAAGAATGGCGACATCTTACGTGATGGTGAATGATCAACTATACAGGAAAGGGTTGCACGCGCCAATGGCAAAATGCCTCGGTTCCGACGAGGCAGAATACGTGTTGGCTGAAATACACGAAGGCATCAATGGGCAACACATGGGAGCCAAGTCATTAGCTTGGAAAGCAAAAAGGGCTGGATATTATTGGCCGACATTATCAGTAGACGCAAGGGATCACGTTCGGAGATGCGATAGTTGTTAGAAACATGCTAAGGTCATTCAAACTCCTCCAGTCGAGCTAAAGTATATCTCGGCACCATGGTCGTTCTACAAATGGGGGCTGGATTTGTTAGGCCCATTCCAAAGAACCCCAGGACAGCTACGATGGTTGATAGTCACAGTGGATTATTTTACTAAATGGATTGAAGCTGAACGTCTGTTGTTCATAACCTTGGCTCGCGTGCAAATCTTTGTGGTAAGGAATATTATCGCTTGCTTTGGAATCCCGGTGGAAGTTATCACTAACAATGGAACTCAATTCGCGGATAAAGGTTTCCAAAAGATGATGACCGACTTCCAAATTACCTAGCATTTTGCCTCGGTCGAGCATCCACAATCAATGGCCAGGCTAAAGCAGCAAACAAGATAATTGTTGATGGCCTTAGAAAGAGAATGCAAGAAGCCAAGACAGACTGGGTCGAACAGTTATATGTCGTGTTATGGGGGTACTGGACTAGCATTCGAACCACCACAGGGGAAACTCCCTACAAACTGACATACGAATGTGAAGCAATGATACTTGTGGAAATTGGAGAACCCTCATGGAGGAGAGAAAAGGCTTTGTAGGAAGAAGAGGAGAATAATGAGGCCATTACGGTCGAGTTAGATCTCATAGATGAAGTGAGAGCCATCGCACATTGCAGAAACTTGGTTGCAAAACAGCTCATTGCGGCTAAATTCAATAAAAGGGTAAGACCTCGTTCCTTTGACAAAGGCGACCTAGTGCTAAGAAGAGCCGCCATAGGCAACAGAAACGCACGAGAAGGAAAACTGGCAGCAAATTGGGAAGGACCTTACCGGATTAGGGAAGTGCTGGAATGTGGAGCTTACAAGCTAGAAACCCCAAATAAAAAGACGATAAAGAGAACATGGAATGCAGATAAGCTCAAAAAGTATTATAGTTAAGACAACATAGTCACGGGTCTATAAACAACTTAAGCAGAACCAACACATTTTAGGCGATGCAGCTGCCACTTCGACGCAAACTCGGATAAGAGTTAGTTTCCTTTTTTAGCAATGCATTTGTTGTTTCGTTGCAAGCTTTATTAGAGCCTTTATCTTGTAAGCGACATAGTCGCCATTTTCAATAAAAGCTCGGTGAAAGCTAGTTATCTTATCAAAGATATTATGGCCAATTAGTTATAAGCTCTGAAAGAGCCAAGTAAGACGGTCGCGCCGTCAAGACTATACGAATTCAAGAAAAAGAGTTCTGAAACCTATTTTCAAATGAATTTTGTAAGGCTGTATTAAATCGTCAAGCCCACTAAATATTCTTAAGTGAATATATACAAAAGAAAAATGTCAACAAAAAAACTATATGAATTTAAGAACTGGAGTCCGAGAACCCATTTTCGACAATTCAATGCGACAGTTTTTAAACTGCCAAGCCTATCATGAATTCTTGGTAAAATAATATGTAGGCAAAGCCGGCAAACCTACACGACAAAAAAGTCATACCCGAGTTAAACCCATAATGCTGGCCTTGATCAAGCCGGCTAAATTAGGTTTTGGTCAAACCAATCTTGAACAACGAGGTTGTTAATGACTTGGAGTAGAGCACTTAAGCGCGATGAAGTAATTAGAACGTCGATGAGCGAAACAAAATATTAAATACTGGTTGCCGAAATACTGAATAAGTAAAATTCAAAATGAAGTATTTCATTAACTGCAAAAGTGAATTACAAAGCAAGTGCTAAGGGGGTGACCCCGACAAAAGAACGAAAAAGAAATACAAAAATAAAATTTTGGGCTTGCTTCAACATCCGAAAGGGTAGAAGGCCGAGATTCAGCATTATCAGCCGGTTGAGCTTCAGTATCTCCTCCAACCCCAAATGGGCCCTCTCCAGCCGACTCATCCAAAGCGCTAGCCAGGACAATCTTCCCATCCTTGACAACCCCGTCAAAATGAGTATCTTCGAGATTAAGAGTGGTGTTGGGTTTGAGAAAGATCACTTGCGCTATGGCATTGTTGAACGACTCCTCCACGCCTTTCTCCAGATTGACGATATAAGTCGCGTCAAGGGCCATCTACTCTCTCAGGCTTTCGATTTCAGCCGCCAAACGAGACATCTCGGCAATGTCTTCTTGAAGTTTACGCCTCTCATCTTCCACTTCTAGCTGAGTGGCCCTAACGATATCATCAGCTGCCTTTTTTACCCCTTCCATCTCGGAAAGGGCCTTGTCGCGAGCATCTTCAGCCGACTTTACTACGACCGTTACTGCCGCCTTAATAGCCTCGCCCCTCTCTAAGATTGAGGATTTAAGCTTGGCATCAGCATCTGCCCATTGGGATTTGAAGTAAGCAACAGCCTGGGCTAATCCGGCAGCACGGATAGCTTGTTATTCAATCTTGAGCAACAGTTGTTTTTCCTCGAAGGTAGGTGGAAGAGGCGTAAACCAACTAATGGGAGGGCGAATCCCGTTGCGAAGCTCGGAGTCAATCCCATTGACCCACAAAAAAGACGGTAGGGTGTATTAGTTGGGAGAAACAGTGGAAGCGGATGTCGCGACGTCGACGGCAGAAGGAGACAGAGAAGAAGGAGGAAGGACGGTAGACTCAGGTTGAGAGGTGTTGGCCTTCTTGGAAGGCTGAGCCTTGCCACCCTTACCAACCTCAAGGGCTTTTCGTTTCCCGCCTGGGTCGGCTTGCTTACCAGCATCCTTCTTGCCTAACCTCTTCATAAAGGCCGGCACAACAGGAGCAGCCGACATAGTTTGTTCTGCACAAAGAAGAAATTTGTCAATAACTTCATAAAGCAAAAAAAAAACGGCATACTTGAGGTTCTCCTTTTCTTTTTCTTTAAGGGAACTGATAAATAGATCCCGACGTCAAAAGGGCCCATGGCCTAGCCAAGATCTACTAACAATTCCTTGGCTTTCTCTTCAACCGGGAAAAGAGTTATCGCTTTCGGCCTAAAGGTCTTGGACCCTAAATCGTGGTGTTCTGTAGTCCAACAAAGGGGAAATTTTTCTTCTAATCCCCCGAGGTTGTTTACACGAAGGAACCATGGCGCTTGTTCAGGGACGGCCTCAACCTTAAAAAAGGCCACCTTGAAACCTTTGAATGATTCGGTGTAAGGGTTAAAAAGTCTTTTACCCCGGATCCCCCTAAGAACAGTTCACTCAAACTTTAAGGGCTTCTCTTTGGTTTTATACGTATTTACAGGGGAAAAGAACTAGAAAAATAAGGGAACTGTACAAGCAATCCCTTGTTCTTTACAGAGATTTTCAAAGGCTAGAGCATAGCCCCAACTATTAGGATGCAGTTGTGTAGGGGCTACATGCAGATGATTTAAGACTTGAATTATGAAGTCAGAGAAAGGTAGGGCGTCACCTAAGAGGGTAACTACATCCCGATACATAAAAAAGAAATGAGGAGATTCCCCAACTCTCTAAGACGCCATGGACTCCCAGTCTAAAGGAAGCTGGACGGTGTACCCTTCACCATCTTTGAATGTCGGCTTATTAAATTCCTCCCAAGTCATCTTATTTTTAATTAGCAGTACTTCTGAGCTTATTATGAATTGACCTGGGCTAGAAGAAACATCGGTAAACTCTAACTCTTTCGCAATTGATTGTTTGCTAACATGAGAAGGAGAAGCCATCTATACCTATATAAAGAAAAAGAAAAGACGAGTTAGATAGAGATCTACCTCGGCATAAAGGCGTGAGAGCAAACCGCTCTTCGAAGTGAGGATGCGAGCGGATCCATGAGTGCAACTTCTAAGTACGGTTTCACCTGCTCTCTCTCGACCAAGTACGACAAGGGTAATGTACTCGTGTTGACGGTTTTCACAAGGAGAGACCGAGATTGGAATCACTCTTTTGGGAGGAAGGGGCTGGGAGGCCGAGGTTGGCACAACCCTAACGAAAGTTGAAGGTCATACAGCCGAGATGGGATCGGCTCCAAATGAAGTCGAAGGCCGTATGGCCGACATTGGAACGACTCTTATGGGAGTTGGAATAGGAAATGCTGAGATGGGAATGACCCTTAAAGGAGTTAAAGACCTAAAGACGGGTGTTGAAGTAACTCTTAAGGGAGAAGGGGGAACAGGAACTCGACGTCTACCCTTCAGACTACTACTACCAGAAGATTTCAGAGCATTTGCTTTGATAATTTGCTCAGAACGAGGAAGGGCATACAACCAATACGCCATTTTTTTTGGCATTTGCCTACCAAAATCCCTATCCTTTTCAGGAATGGGCTTACCATACATGTCTACGGGTAAATCTGGGTTTTCCTCCATGAACACCAAGAAAAAAATTAAGAAAATTAAGGCAAACTATACCCAAAACCCAGAATCCCAGGAACGTATCTAAGGACGTTTCTAGAAACTCAAAGAACCAAAAAGGAACACAAATCCCACAGAAGAAAAGAAGGAGAAACAGTAAACGAACTTAAAGCAAGAACCGACGAGGAAAGTATACCTGGAAAGGAAGAATGCGATAAAGATGAAGCGCGAGGCTTGGATTTGGAATGCTTGGACCTGGAACGTTTTCTTTTGACAGTAGCAGGAATTTCGGAGCGTAAGAAGGGAAAACACCGCGACATCTAAAGTTATATAGAAGAACACTGAACAGGCAGGTTTAAAATCGCCAACTAGTGCAAATGTGAAATGATAGGACCCGTGACGTCAGAAAGGCACAAAGATTTAGGCGTGACAGAACCCTAAAGGAAAGAGTGCAATGATGAGTTCTTTTAAAAAGTCATGAGTATTTAATAAGCGCAAAAACCAAAAATGGCTAGCAGAGATATCAATGAATTAGTTTTGATACGCTGCTACGCATTCCAACACCTAAGAAAGTTACGAACTACCTGTTCGAATGCCAAGTTCGCATTTTACCTCGAACTTGGGGGCAACCACGGTGATATATGGCAAAGAAACACAACCCGGCATGACAATATGAAAGAAATAACGCAAGACGGCTGACACAAAAGTCGAGGCATAATGAAAACTCGGCAAAATAGGTTATGTCGGTTCAAGTTAAAGATAAGAAGAAATCAAGAAAATCCCAAACTTTTAAAATTCTTAAGTCAAAAAAAGGGATTACAACCCCGCACCCGAGATAACAAAGTCACATGTTCTAATGACAAAACCAAAGACCGACTTAGAGGAAATTAACCTGGGCATCTCAGAAGCCCGAGACACCGAGCTTGGGGGCATCTGTTACAGACGAGCAAAGTGGGCTTTATCCCTGAAGGCCTAATCAGGAGAGCCTAATAATAGACATAGGATTGTCTGGTAAGATATTTTCCCTATAATCTTGCTAACCGTCATACAACGTGCAGATAGTGGGGCTGTTATGATTTAGATCACATGGGTGTGACATAACCGGATAAAACAACGGATCAATATCTCAGGTACACTATATATATGACCTTGCACATACTCACGAGGTACACATATGCTAAAACTCGATCTTTTACTATTCGGTACACATAGAGCACACACCCCACTCCCTCTAGCTAAACGCCTAGTTGTGTATCGAACTACGTGGACATTGATCCCTCATAAGGGTACGTAGGGCTTGGGATCCAATCCTGGGACAAGTTCAACTTTTATTGTTCTATAACGGAACACACCTTAATCCTTTTAAAAATATATTAATATAATAGAGAGTAATAATACTGGTGGCATCCATAGTGCAAAAAGTAATGGAAGTTAACTTAAGTTAACGGAGTTATAATATTTGCTCTTGAACTGTCAACTTTTGTACCCAAAAATAGTTAATTGTACTGGGTGTCACTATTTATTTGTCTACATTTTCATAAATATATAATAAACTTATTTACACTTAAAGGATATGAAATATCAGAATAATTTAAGTGATTCTAATTATTTGTTTAATACAGAAGTATTTTCGTTGCGTAGGATTCTTATAGTGACTTTCTCTTTTAGAATTTGATCAATCTCCTCCTGGCTGAGCCTAAT
The DNA here is from genome assembly GCA_037074495.1 of Acacia confusa. Taxonomy (NCBI): domain Eukaryota; kingdom Viridiplantae; phylum Streptophyta; class Magnoliopsida; order Fabales; family Fabaceae; genus Acacia; species Acacia confusa. The sequence continues at coordinate 2,759,190 of CM073504.1, read as the reverse complement.
TTTTAACTCAAACCAATCTCACAACACATAATAAATAGAAAGCGTATCATGAAGTGGGATTATGGACTTATCTTCTTGTTTTTCCCCCAATTGGTTTGACTTGATGTATTAAATTCAAACAACCCAAGATAATAGCACATTGTCCCATGTAAGGAAATTTGGTGGTTTCACATTGATCATATAGGAAAATATGGTAATTTCTTAATTATATTATACAAGAAAGAGTTAAAGTGGCATCTATTGAAAAGAAAATAGTTAATGGTCATCTAAATTGATTTGGACACATACAGAGAAAGTTGTTTTATGGTGGTGAGAAATACCTAGATCAAGCAGTATAATGTTTACTTCCTATTACGGACAAGCAAATTGGGTGTCATCTGAATAGGCCCAATGCTAACAGGGTGCGTCAATAAAGGTCAAGAATCATCTAGAAAGATATTATCCCTATTATCTCGCTAACCGCCATAGGCCATGCAGATAGTGGAATAGTTACAAATAGACCACATGGTACACTAAAAGCGGAGTAAATGGTAGATCAAGGCCCCAAGTACACTCTATATATACATCAGTGTACGCTCACAAGGTACACACATGCTGCCAACTCAACTTTTATCATTCGATATACACAGAGCACACATCCCACCCCCTCTGGCTAAACGCCTAGTATTGTATCGAACTACGTAGACTTTGATCCCTAATAAGGGTACATAGGCCTTGGGATTCAATCCTGGGACAAGTCCGATTTAATTTTTCATTTACGGAACATTGGCGCCGTCTGTGGGGACGCTAAATTGTGATTCCCGGAAAAATGAAGCAGTTAAGAATGGCAAATACCAGAAGTTAGAATCAGGCACCTTATCAGGAACAATCGGAACCATTGCCGCCCACCAATCTTGAAGTTGTGTTGCACGACAACTTGGTACCACCAGATGTGAACTAAGTCCTGGTGGAAACAAATCACGAGCCTACTGACAGCGGGACACTTCTATCTCTTGATAACCGAGTTTTGCAGCCGACACAACTGCTACCCATACTTCGAAATCGTCCGCAGGAGTTTTAGATTGAGGATCCCAACGTCCGCCGTCTCCAGACTGTAATGGAGACAATATTGAAAATAATGGAGGAAATGGAAAAACGTAATGAGCTACAAAGGGAAGCCAATGTTAAGCGTTTGCAAGAGGATATGGAACGCAAAGATGCTCTATGGCGGCTCGAGGAAGGGCGAAGACTCCAGCAGATTCTAGACAAAAGGTTTGGCAGAGAAGAGAATAATAATCGAAATGTCGGCCGAGATAAAGATAACCCAAGTCAAACGGAAACACAAACTCGACAAGAAAATATAGCCGAGACAGAGCCAAATAACCTCGAGCATGAAGAAGAGATACAGGGAGAGCCCCGCGCTAGAAGGACTCGGGAAGAGGAAGTCCAAAGGATGGCATGGTTGGAAGAACGGGTAAGGTAGTTGAAGAACCAAGAGCAAAGTAACGATCGGGATACTAATAATCTCAATATCACCACGGTAACACAGCAGGTGGATGCAGGAACGCCCCAAAGTACCACAGATCTAGATTTGCCACGTGCCTTGGGAAGACCACTAGAAGAAATTCCAGGCGCTAAGAAGATGCGAGGTACGGAAGCACAAGTAGTAACCCCGGCTAGCATAGAAACTTCAAAGAAAACTCACGCCGGTGGGGTGTAGAGACCTTTTATTGATGAGATACGAATGACGAAATATACTAAGGGTTTCGACTCAAGGGATCTACTGAAATACGATGGAACTCAGGACCCGCAGGTCCACCTTAGCAACTTTAACATGGAAATAATGGTGAAAGGATTTGAGGGACCAATAATACCCCGGTTATTTGCAGGAACACTGCGAGGGGCAGCCCAATTATGGTTTCATTCTTTACCACGGAAATCTATTCGAGATATGGAAAGTTTTGGCCAAAAGTTCTTGTTAAACTTCACGACAAGCAGAAAACAACCGAAAACTCAGTTCCAGCTAGGAAATATAAGGCAAGGTCCTAATGAGACATTACAACAATACCTCGAGTTCTTTAAAGATGCCGCCCTATAGGTTCCAAACTTAAAAGAAGACCTGCACTTACACTTGGCAATTTCCGGCTTACATGATGACTCTCGTCTCAAATGATCAACAGTGAAACACCACGTAACGACATTAGCCGAATTTAGAGATCGTTCGAAGAAATATTTGGAACAAGGCCGAACGACCCCGACCTATGCGACACAAGGCCGTTTTGGACAAGTCTCGGTATTGCGAGTTTAATGATTAACATGGGCACACAATTGACCAATGTTGGGACTTGAGGGATGCAATAGAGAGGTTCATTTGAGAAGGCAAATTACAAAAATATGTGATTCAACATCAAGGACGCCCAAATAATAAACACCTCGGGGAAGGGCGAAATAAAAGCCCTGAGAAGAAGAAAAAGAGGCGAGAAGAAAGTGATGATGAGTTTCCTGAAGCAAAATTTGATTGTTTTGTTATCAGTGGAGGATCTGGAGGTGGGGGCGATTCACAAAACCACCGACGTAAATATTTGAAAGAAGTATTGGCAAATCGAGATCGCCCATATTTCAAAAGAGAAGCAAAGGAGCAGGAGTTGCCGATACTCAGTTTCAACAGAGCCGACCTAGAGGACATGGTCCACGGTCATTACGACTGCTTAGTAATAATCGGCACAATATTGGGTTGCAGGGTTCAAAAAATCATGGTTGACAATGAAAGCGCGGTAGACATCCTTTTATGGGAAGCATTTCGAAAGATGAGGCTAAACCAGGACAAGCTGAAGCCGTGCAAGACGACCTTAACCAGTTTTAATGGCCAAGATACTAGGCCTAAAGGTTGCATAGACTTAAAGCTGACTCTAGGAACAAAGGAGGGTTTTAAGTTTGAAATAGTAAGATTTGTAGTTGCTGATTTCTCATCCCCTTACAACGTCATTCTTAGAAGGCCAACGATACATAATTGGGACATGTTGGTGTCCACGAAACACCAGAAGGCAAAGATGATGGGGAAAAAGAATAAAGTGGTTGTCGCCCGAGGGGACCAAAAAGAGTCGCGATAATGCTACTACGACTCGGTGTAAGGAAATAAGGAAGAGACAGCCTCTTCCCGAGCTATAGAAGAAAAAGATGTCATTCATCTAGTTGAATTGGATATGAGGGCGGAGGAGAAGACTCAGAGGCCAAAACCTAATGGAGAATTAGAGGACTTCATCCTCGGTAGTAAGCCGGGACAGGTTACGAAAATTAGGAAAGAAGTAGGCAGAGAAATTCGTCGCACGCTGACAGAGTGCTTAATGAAAAATACCGACATATTCTCTTAGGGACCGGGAGACTTGCCAGGGATAGATCCAAAGTTTTGTTGCCATAAACTGGCTATTCAGCCAGGTTCTACCCCAGTCGCACAAAAGAAAAGGAAAATGGGCCCAGATAGGATAGTCGTTCTTGAAGAGCATGTTAAAGAACTCCTAGAGGCCGACTTTATAAGGGAGGTCCAATATACTACATGGTTGTCGAATGCAGTGCTAGTGAAGAAACCCAACGGTAAATGGAGAGTCTGCATGGATTACAAAAACTTGAACAAGGTATGCCCTAAGGACGCTTTTCCTATGCCTAACATTGATCAATTAGTGGATAGCGCATCAGGTTTTAAACTGTTATCTTTAATGGATGCATATTTGGGATATAATCAAATCGCCATGCATCCTGAGGACCAGGAAAAGACTGCGTTCATCACAGAAAAGGCCAATTACTGTTACAACGTCATGCCTTTCATATTAAAGAATGCCGGAGCAACGTATCAACGAATTATGACAAAGGTCTTTGAGGACCAGGTGGGAAAGAATGTTGAAGTTTACATTGACGACATGATTGTTAAGTCGGTAGATCAAGAGCGGCATATTCAAGATTTACAACAAACCTTCGAAAAGCTAAGGGCACATCGAATCCGGCTTAACCCAACCAAATGTGCTTTTGGAGTCCCGTTAGGAAAATTCTTGGGTTTTATGTTAACCCATAGAGGAATCAAAGCCAATCCTGATAAATGCCAGGGTGTGCTAGAAATGAAGGCTCCTACGTGTTGAAAAGAAGTCCAGCAGCTCACGGGAAGGCTTGCCGCCTTAACCAGGTTTCTCCCAAAATCAGCAGAAAACTCACTCCCGTTCTTAAGGCTGCTCAAAAAGGAGGCCGTCCATGAGTGGAGCACCGAATGCGAGGCAACATTTAAAAAGGTAAAGCAATGCCTTGCAACCCCGCTAGTATTAACCCGGCTCGTGACAGGGGAAATCTTGATACTTTACCTAGCGGTGGCTGATAAGGCTATAAGCACGGTTTTGGTACGAGAACCGAAGGAAGGACAAATGTCGGTATACTTCGTAAGTCAAGTTCTACAAGGGGCTGAGGCGCGATATCAAAGGCTCGAGAAAATGGCTTTCGCATTGCTAATTACAGCTCGGCGACTGCGTCAATATTTTCAGAGCCATTCCATTATAGTTTGGACTAATCAGCCAATTCGGCAGGTACTACACAAACCCGACCTAGCAGGAAGGATGACAAGCTGGGCAATAGAATTGCCTGAATTCGACATTAGCTATGAAGCCAGACATGCGATAAAATCTCAGGCTTTGGCCGACTTTATAGCGGAGCTTACTCCGACAAGAGAAAACATTGAAGAAAACACCCAATGGAAGTTGTTGTGGATGGTTCTTCTAACTCATTTGGGAGCGGGGCTGGAGTAATCCTCGAAAGTTTGGAGGGCGTGTCTATCGAATACTCCTTGAGTCTCGGGTTCAAAACCTCCAACAACCAGGCTGAATACGAGGCCCTTATAGCCGGGTTACTCCAAGCAAAAGAAAATGGAGCTCGGAAAGTGCAGGTGTCTATGGACTCCCAACTAGTGGCATCACATATAAACGGGACTTACTAGGCTAAAGGACTGTTACTGGTCAAGTATCTTGAAAAAGTTAAATCTTTCATGACTGATTTTGAGGAAGTAGAAGTGAGGCACATACCGCGAGGGGACAACACAAGAGCGAACATTCTGTCTAAGCTCGCCAGCACTCAAGTAAACAGAAATCACCGGACTGTAATACAACAAAGATTACAAGTCCCGACATGTGTAATGGTCATAACAGATAAGAACGACTGGAGGAAACCTATTGCGGATTACCTGGAGCGAGGTATTCTCCCAGACGAATCTATGGAAGCCAGAAAGCTGGTAAAAACAGTGGCATCCTACTTGATGGTGGATGATCAATTGTACAGGAAAGGATTGCACCCGCCAATGGCAAAATGTCTCGGCTCCGACGAGGCGGAGTACGTGTTAACAGAAATACATGAAGGCATCAACGGACAGCACATGGGAGCTAAGGCATTAGCCTGAAAAGCCATAAGGGCTAGATATTATTGGCCGACATTATCGAGAGATGCTAGGAATCACGTTCAAAGGTGCGATAGTTGCCAGAAGCATGCCAAAATCATTTGAACTCCTCCATCAGAGTTAAAGCACATCTCGGCACCATGGCCGTTCTATAAATGGGGGTTGGATTTGTTAGGCCCATTCCAAAGAGCACCAGGACAATTACGATGGTTGATAGTCGCGGTGGACTACTTTACTAAGTGGATTAAAGCTGAGCCTTTGTCGTCCATAACGTCGATTCACATACAAAAGTTTATAGCAAGAAATATCATCGCTCGTTTTGGTATTCCGACAAAAGTGGTTACCGATAATAAAACACACTTCGCGGATAAAAAATTCTGAAAAATGAAGGCCGATTTCCAAATTGTTCAGCATTTAGCATCAGTTGAACACCCGCAATCTAATGGTCAGGCTGAGGCTGAAAACAAGATAATTGTTGATGGCCTTAAAAAGAGAATGCAAGAGGCCAAAACTGACTAGGTCGAACAACTATACGCTGTGTTATGGGGATATCAGACTAGCGTTCAAACTGCCACAGGTGAAACGCCCTACAATCTGACGTACGGATGTGAAGCCATGATGCTTGTGGAAATTGGAGAACCATCATGGAGAAAAGAAAGGCCTTACGCGAAGAAGAGCATAACGAGGCCATTATGGCCGAGTTAGATCTTATAGACGAAGTCAGAGCTATCGCGCATTGCAGGAACTTAGCGGCCAAACAACTCGTCGCAGCAAAATTCAACAAAAGAGTCAGACCTCGCTCCTTCGGCAAAAGTGACCTAGTGCTAAGAAGAGCCGACATAGGCAACAGAAATGCCCAAAAAGGGAAGCTAGCCGCCAATTGGGAAGGGCCATACCGAATTAAGGAGGTACTAGAACACGGAGCATACAAGCTCGAAACTCTAGACAAAAAGCCGGTAAAAAGAACCTGGAATGCAGACAAGCTGAAAATCTATTATAGTTAAGAATGTAAAAACTGCAACACAAGCACGGTTCAAAGAATTAGCTTCTTAAGCAATTTATTTGTTGTTTCTTCGCAGCTTCCAAAAAGCATTTATTTTGTAAGCGACATAGTTGCCACCTTAATAAAAGATCTATGAAAGTCAGTTATCTCGTCAAAATCTTATGGCCATGTGACGATAACTTCAAAAATGGTTAGATAACGGTTGCGCCGTCAACATCATACGAATTCAAGAAAAAGAGTTCTGAAACCTATTTTCAAATGAATTCTACAAGGCTGTACTAAAACACCAGGCCCGTTAAGTGTTATTGAATTAAAACGTACAAAAGAAAAGTGTCGACATTAACAATAGGGATTTAAGGAAAGGAGTCCATGACCTATTTCCGACAATCCCACGAGACGATCCTTAAAGCCACCAAGCCCATTATAAACTCTGCAAGAGTGAAACATAGGCAAGGCCGATGGAAGCACACCCGAGGTAAGCCGATTACACCGGACTTGATCAATCCGGTTTGGTTAAGATTTGGGTTGACAAATTTTAAGCCATGAGGTTGTTAACAACTCAAGCTAGAACATATCATGCCACAAAGCGAATAGAATTTGCAAATTAAATAACAATAAAACCGTAAGCTCGGAAGGGTAAATCTTATTAATTGATAAAAGTTGATTACAAAGAGAGATATCCCGGCAAAAGTCAAAACAATATGGCCTATTTTACCACTCCAACAAGTTTAAGCACGCGCATCAGCATCTGGGAGGGTAGAGGGCCGAGATTCAGCGTTATTAGCAGTGTCCTCTCCTACCCTAGATGGGTCCTCGCCAGCCAATTCTTCCAAGGCGCTAGCAGGCACAATCTTCCCATCCTTCACCACCCCATCAAAATAGGCATCGTCAAGATTAAGTATGGTGTTAGGATTGAGGAAGACCACTTGCGCCAAAGCATTATTAAAGGACTCCTCGACGCCTTTCTCCAAGTCAGCGATGTAGGATGCATCAGAGGTTGTTTGATCTTTCAAGTCTTTCAAAGCAGCACTAAGACGAGATATCTCAGCGGCATCTTCAGCATGCTTCTGCCTTACTGTCTCCAATTCCAGCTGTTCCGCCTTAATCTTCTCGTTAACAACCTTCCTCAACTCTTCCGCCTCAGCCACGGCCTTATCCTTGGCATCCTTAGCCAATTTAACAGCAACCTTCACGACCGTTTTAATAGCCTCTAAACGTTCTGATACTGCGGCCTTGAGCTTGGTTTCCACCTGATAAATCCCAATTTTTATATATTTTATCCCACCTTATTTATTTATTCTGGAGATTATTTTAGGCTAATTTGGATATATTAGATAATATTTGGATTGTTAGCCTATTTTAGGAAATAATGTAAATATAAATTAATTATAAGATATTGGGCTTAAATTATTAATATTCTGATTAAATAATATCTCTTGATATATGATAGGTTGTGATTTTATAATATCCTATAAGTGCAGAATTTTTCATGGAAGCTAAAAGGAAATCTGACGGTAAAATTTTATTGGGCTCCTTAAATCTTATTGGGCTCAAGTTGGTACCCAAAAAGTCCTCATTCCCTTTTAAAATAACCTAATTGCTGCTAGGTTGAAGGATCATCCGCTACACGCTGAAGAAGGAGCTGAAGGCCGCACGGTTCACAAACACGAGAGGCAGAGGCGAAGGAATTGATCATTCTTCATCTCCTTTTATCCATTAAATCCCGCAGGACCCACCTCCAATTCCATTCATTCACTTCCTTTTCCAATCACGCACAGAGAGTTCTCAGTTTCATCTAGCCGCGGGTCCTACCTCCAATCAATCCATTCACATAAGCCTTGCCTTTATTCATTCATTTACCAAGTAATGGCAGTGGCTTCACAAGAAAATTTGGGAGTAAGAGACATCGTGATGAAAGCTTAAACTACTTTGAGAGACAACTTGGGAGGAGCATGGAGGAGGCGAAGGCCTAGGGCTTATTCTTGAAGACCACAAGGGAGTTTTGTTCTTTTTATCTTTTTAATTCAAATTTGAGATTATTTAGTTTTAAAGAATTTCGAGTTGTGTTAATTGAAAACAATCTAGTTTTAGATTGTAAACTTATTTCTTCTGGATTAGATTGATAATTTGGATTTTTATGCTTATTGTTGAACTCTTGTTTGCAACCCTTGGATTGTCAATTGAATTGATAATTGAGTTTTCGTTATTAATTTAATTGTTAATTGGGGTTTATCATCTTAATTGTTTAATTGGGTTGATAAATTATCTGGTTGTTTAATTAGATAATTGTAAACAAGATTTCCAAAATTATTTTGTGTTTGGTTTTTAATGGGTTTAATTAGTCACCGCTTATTTCATTATGAGTTTTCTAGTGAAATATGTGCTATTGAACTAGAGGGTTTCCCATGTTCAATTGGGTAATTAAATTTATTAATCTCCCTTGGGTCTAATTAATTGGTTTAGGCTAAGAAAGTTAACTCCATGCAATTCCTAGGTTGTCCCCTTCATTATCATAACTGAACTAGACCTTTATTATTTTATTTGCTTTTAATCAATCTTTTTAGTAGGATTTTAATTATTTTCTCATAAGAAAACCCCCCAAAAATTGCATTCAACTCATATAGATTAGTCTCATTCTCATATAGGTTTAAGAGTCAATTGCATTATTACATTTAGTTAGTTAATTACATATAGGTAGTAATATTTTACATTTTAGTTTAGGTCCATTTATATTTCACTGCATCTTTTCATCACCTAAATTTTAACCTAAAGAAAACCCACAGCTTGCTCCTTGGGAGAATGACCTAGGTTGACCCTAAACTACATAATTAATTAGGACCTAGTTTAATTGATCACTTTAACGACAAAAGTAGCATCGATCACCGCCTCAGCCCATTGAGCTTTGAAGAAGGCCACGGCCTAGGGAAGTCCGACTGCACGGAGCGCAAAATGCTCGATATCCATTAGCATATCTTTCTCCTCAGAGGTCGGTGGCAGGGGCATGAACCAACTTAGGGGAGGACAGATGCCATTACGAAGCTCCGAGTCAACCGGATTCTCAAACAAGAACGATGGCATGGTATATCAACTTGGGGATAGAATGGCCGCAGAAGGGGAAGAGGTAGCATCGCCAACACCAGGAGACGAAGAGGAAGGAGGAGCAATGGCGGGGATAGTTGGCTCAGTTCGTGCCACGGCCGACTTCTTGGAAATTGGAACTCGGGGGTTTTTCTCAGGCTCGGCCGCCTTCCGCTTTCTGCCGAGTTTCTTCATGAAAGCCAGAACTAAGGGAGTTAAAGGCTTTGACGGCTTTGACGACATAGTCGTTTCTGCACATAAGAAGACAACGGTCAGTAAATCAATAAAAGCAGTAAAAGTGTAAAAGACATACAAACGCCAAGCGTACTTGTTTTTCTCTTTTTCTTTAAAGGAACGGATAAGTAAATCCTGGCGTCAAAAGGGCCCATTGCCTTGCTGATATCCCCCAGTAGCTCCTTATTCTTCTCCTCGACCGAGGTAAGCATAATTACTTTAGGTTTAAAGGCCTTGGTTCCTAAATTGTGATGATTGCTAGTCCAGTAAAGGGGAAATCTCTCTTCTAACTCCCCAAGCTCGTTTAAGCGAAGAAACCATGGGACTTGTGAAGGGATGGCTTCGACCTTAAAATAGGCCGACTTAAAACCTTTGAAGGACTTTGTCAACGGAGTAAACAGTCTCTTACCCCGGATACCCCGGAGATGGGTCCACTCAAACTCGAGGGGTTCTTCTTTGGTCCTATAGGTGTTTATCGGAGAAAAGAAATGGAAAAACATGGGAACTGTACAATCTATCCTCTGTTCCTTGCAAAAATTTTCAAAACCTAGCACATAAGCCCAGCTATTCGAATGTAACTGCATAGGGGCTAAATGTAAATGGTTCAAGATATGAATGATAAAGTCAGAAAAAGGGAATGAGGCACCCAGAAGGGTAACCACATCCCGGTACATAAAGAAGAAGTGAGGGGCCTCCCCAACCTGCCAGGAAGCTACCGACTCCCTCTCTAAAGGTAATCGTACGGTATACCCCTGCCATCCCTAAGAGTAGGTCCCCTAAATTCTTCCCAGGACATCTTATTCGAGATGCCCATAACCTCCGGGCATATAACATAGTGACATGGACTACGGGCTACGTCGGTAGAACACGATTCCTCGGCCACTGACTAATCACTATTATGAGATGAAGAGGCCATCTATACCTATATAAATAAATAAGAAGCAAAGACGAGTTAGATAGAGATCTACTTCAGTATGCAGGCATGAGATGCAACGCACTCTTCGAAGTTAAGAAAGGAGCAGATCCGTGAGTACAACTCCTAAGCACTGTCTCGGCCGCCACCTCCCGACTAAGTGAGACAAAGGCAATTGCCTCATGCTGACAAGTTTCACAGGGAATGATCGCGGGTGAACTGACTCTACTTGCAATCAAAGGCTGTGAAGCTGAAATAAGAACTGCCCTAATAGGAGACGAAGGCCTAGTAGCCAAAGTGGGAAGAACTCTAGTGGATGTCGGAGGCCGAGACATGGAAGACAGAGAAACTCTCAGAGGAGGAGGAGGGGGAATTCTATGACTACTCCTACGACTACCACTCCCAGAAGGTTTTAGGACATCTGCAGCCATGGCTGCCTCCGACCGACGAGCACCGTACAGCCAGAAAGCAGTTTTTTCAGGCATATTTCTAACAACCTCCCAATCTTCTTCAGGAATAGGCCTGCCATAAATGTCTACGGGTATATCTGGGTTTTTATCCATGGAGACCCAAGAATCCCTAAAGAAAACACATAAAAAACAGCGCTCAACATGCAGAATCCCAGAAATACAGTAAACTAAGGAAAGAACACGATTTTCACAAAAGAAGAAGAAAAGGAGAAACAACAAGTGAACTTAAAGCAAGACCCGATAATGAAGGTATACCTGGGATGGAAGAACTTGCTAAGGATGAAGAACAAGGCCTGGACTTGGAGTATTTTCTCTTGAAAGTAATGGGAAACTCAGAGCGTAAAAAAGGCAAACACCGCGACATCTACGTTATAAAGAGACAACTTGAAGAGGTGGGTTCAAAACACTCTAATGGGTGCAAATGTGAAACGACGGGACTTGTGATGTCAGTCAAGTACAGAGAAATAGGTACAGCTGGCAAAACCCTAGAACAAATTGCAATCATGATTTTTGAAAAGGCGCGAGCATTTAATGAGCGCGAAAACCATAGACGGCTGGCAAGGACGTGGATGACGTCAGTTTCGATACGCCACTACGCATTCCAACACCTTAGACTCGCGAGTGCCGATTCATAGGCCGGTTCCACTTGTTACCCTGGACTCGGGGGCAACCAAGGGAACAAGTGTTAGAAAAGCGTAACTCGGCACTACATGTTAATGAAGGCCGAAGCATAGTAAAACCTTGGCGAGAGAATTAAGTCGGAAAACAGAAGGAATCAATCTCGAACAAAAGTAACAGAATTAAAAATTTCATCCGAGGTAACGTAGGCTTAGTTTCATCTTTTGAAAGCAAAATCGAGGACGGCTCAAAATTGCTTAAGCTCAGCATGTCAGAAGCCTGAAACACTGAGCTTGGGGGCATCTATTACGGACAAGCAAATTGGGCTTCATCCAAATAAGCTCAATGCTAACAGGGTCCGTCAATAAAGGTCAAGAATCATCTGGTAAGATATTATCCCTATTATCTTGCTAACCGTCATAGGCCATGCAGATAGTGGAACAATTACAGATGGACCACGTGGTACTCTAAAAGCGGAGTGAATGGTGGATCAAGGCCCCAAGTACACTCTATATATACATTAGTGTACGCTCACAAGGTACGCACATGCTGCCAACTCAACTTTTATCATTCGATATACACAAAGCACACACCCAACCCCTTCTGGCTAAACGCCTAGTATTATATCGAACTACGTGGACTTTGATCCCTAATAAGGATACGTAGGTCTTGGGATTCAATCCTAGGACAAGTCCGATTTAATTGTTCGTTGACGGAACACTTCCAATAAAAATTAAAGAAAGATGGAAATAAACAAGTTATTAAATGAAATGTTTTAGTTAAATAATTTATAAAAGATTTGATTTTGTATTTATATTCTCGTTTAATTCTGGGTTTAAAATATTTCTTTCTTGATTAAGCATAATACGTCGCACGATCAAGCTATGTAACAAATCTCACGTGTTGGGATAAAACTCGAAGTTGTCATCTTGTCAAAAAAAATATTTTATTAAATCGGAATTGTTCACTAACAATACTTTCTCCTAAAAATATAATCTGATGTCGAATCGCCACGACGTCCGTCTGGCTCCTTCTCGTACTTCTAACAAGTCCTTCGATCAAAGCAGATTCATTGCTCCAAATATATATAAGGAATTATGAAAAGTTTTTAACTTTTATTTAAGACACTGAATCATTATATTTTAGTAGACTCGAACAACAATTTTAAAACAATATAATCTAATTAAATTTTCTCTACCTGCATAATTTATGGATATTAGAGAGTGTCATCACCTCTAATAGTTAGAACTACAAATAAAAGATATACGAGCTAAAACGTCAGTCATATAAATAAAAGCTATTTTAGCGTACTCCTCTTATTTTAAAAGTAGGAGCCAGTGAAAATGTTCGTTTGTTTGCTATATATATATAATCATCTACACATGTTAAGGAGGTTTTTCTCAAGGCATAATTCTTATGCAAATAATTAAATATGGTATTTTAGTAAAACCAACACACTATTTGTATAAATAACTAAATCAACTAATTTTGTCAATTTCTGTAGATTACTTATCTAACCCCTACATTTAGAACCAAATGAGTGTAATTATATAAAGGACAGTAAGCTTTAAAACATAGTTCTTGTTAGATGTTATTAGATACGTAAAATCTAACTTATGGAATTAGAAATATGTACGACACACACCCACATTATTGAGTTTGCGTTCTATAAATATCTCTTCAGGTGCATGGACTACAAAATAAAATGAAGATGTTGATTAGTAAAGTTTAATTAGGCAAGCAACTGAATTGATGATACATGGAACGAGGACATAGTAAGATTAAAGTGGTGGCCATCGTTTTTCAGTGCCACACACATAAAGATGTTGATATGTACATTTCTTAGCTTGTTTGGCTTAGACACACCAATAAGACACAATAACCACTTTAATTTATTTCTTTGTACAAAATTTGGAACTATATATATACTCCCTCTATCATAAATATAAGACAAAGTTTTCACATTTATCAATCTTTACCTACTTTATTTTTATTGATGCTCCCTCAACAATAATCAAAGAGGAAATGAGATGGAAAAATTAAGGAAAATGACTATAGTATTTTAGAAAATATATATCATATTCACTAATCAACTAACTTCTTTAATCTAATCAAATTAGGTAAATATATCTTATACACAAATATGGTTCATGGTTATGCATCCAATGAAATGATTGAAACTGTGTCAGATGCAACTTATTATGAAAGTACAATTAAACAATTGAAATTATCTCAAGTAACAATTTCCAAGTTAGATTGTGTGTACTAAATATGTAAGAAAATTATATTTTCTCCTGTTCTTAATGTACAAATTAGGTAAGAAATTTGCTTTGGTCTCTAAAGTTACACCTTAATCCTATAATTTATTCCTCTTATTTATTATTAATTTCAAATTATTCTTATTAATTGCACACATATGGTAATTTCCAATATGAATTAATACTATAAGGAAAACTATTTTAGAAAAATCAACCTGTGTATATTGTAAATAATTAATTTTTATATACGTCAATTAATTATTTGAATCCTATATTTATTATGGGAATAGCAATTATTTTCTTTTTGGTAAAAGATGGGACTAGCCAATCGGAAGAAGGAGAAACCTCCAAATGAAATGTGGACATGAATGTGTTGAATTTGAAAAGACAGACAAAGAATAGTGGATTTGATTCTTAGCATGAAAGCCAAGTCAACATATGAATTATAAGACAATAGATTGATGCTTGCCGTTCATCGTGATCTAGAAAGATACCCTAATTTGTCCCCCCCCCCCCCCCTCTCTTCCAACCACTATCAAAATTTGTCCATTTATATACATTAATCAGCATTCCATGTGCAACAAACACTATTTTTTATCAAGAATACATATCTCCCATTTCTAATCTCTTGATATTCATCAACTTCCTTTTGGAACAATCTGAAAAAATTTAATTAACCACTATTTTTCTGATCAATATCTGTAAATATTATGTATCCAAACACGGCAACGTCAACAAAATTTTGCTTTAGATATTTGTTTGCTGTTAGATTAATATTTTAAGTATTGGTAAACCATTCTCAAATGTTGATATATTAAGTTTAGTCTTTAAATTAAAAATGATAGTTTCAAAAAATCATCATTTGAAATTACCGATGTTAGAATTAAAGAATTGAAAATATACTGTTGAAATCAAGGGATCAAATGAAATTTTCTTATAAAATTAAAGAACCAGATGTACACTTTTGGTTTTCTTGTTTTATATAAACCTTTAATTCTAAAAATGTATATAAAAAAGGGAGGGATTAAGTCACATCCAGCATTATAAATTATTTTTTTTAATAGCACCCACTACCCTACTAATTTGTGGTTTATCAAACCACCCAAAGGATTTTCCCAACAATTGCACCAAAAATACTTTAAGATATTGAGTGCTACTAAAAAAATATGGGTGTTAGATGAATCACAAATTAATTTAAAATACTAAGTACTACTTGAAAACTACTTACTTCAGAGTGTTTGATGCTTCCAAATCAGAAAAACAACTTTTATAGAGTATAGAGATGTATGTAAGAACAGCCGATACATTCTTTAAGAGAAACTATCATTTGATATATTTACTCCATACAAATAATTTTCTATTTGAATTCCGTCAACCATATGATTCCATTGGGAGTTTCTTATTAACTTGATCTCATGATGTTTTTTTATAAAGATAATTAAACCAATTATAATATTAGTAGTAATTATCTTCTGAAAATCAAATTGATATATACATATAGGATTGGCGGCTTCCTCAGTTTGGTGGTGTTCAGTGGTTATGGTTAGTTTACAGTTATATTGTGGTCCAAAGAATCACCCAGGGAACATATTCTCCTCTAGGAAGCTAAAAAACACATCCTTATGTATATATTATGAAACTATCAATTTATATATATTTGGAAAACAATATATATATATATATATATATATATATATATATATATATATATATATATATATTAATGCTTTCCTTTAGACATCCATTAGTTTA
The DNA here is from genome assembly GCA_037074495.1 of Acacia confusa. NCBI lineage: Eukaryota > Viridiplantae > Streptophyta > Magnoliopsida > Fabales > Fabaceae > Acacia > Acacia confusa. The sequence continues at coordinate 2,743,460 of CM073504.1, read as the reverse complement.
AAAATGGCCACTAGTGAGCGAGCAACACATGGTCTGCATCCCAATAACCACACATAGTAGGAGTTTTTGGAGGTTTTTGGAGCAACAAGACAACATAAGCAAAATAGCATATGGAATATTCTACGAGTCACCCATTTATTTTGTTTCTTCTGCATTATAAATTCAATCTAATAAACCGAATAATGAGTTAAAAACCTAAGAGTTTTTTTTAATGTTTAATAAGACTCTCTTCTGTCCTCATAAGAGAATTTTTGGACAGATCATCGCTTTATTTATAAGAGACTCTAACAACCTATATGAAATATTTGTTCTTATGTTTCATTATATTCTTACCCTATTAATTACTATATCAATATTAGTCAATCATGCTACATCAATTATTATTTTATCTATATGACTATATGTAGACGGACCAGAACCATTAATTGTTTATATGAGAGAGAGCTAGATAAGAGTGCTTTTTGAAAACAATTTACATTTTAAACCTATTTATTATATTTAACTAATTTTAGCCATATTTTTTCTACAAAATTTGGTTATTTATATCTTTAAAAGAAGGATTGAAAGAAATATATAATATTATTTAATCAGAAAATAATCTAATAACAAATATAGAATAATATGCATATATGGTTCCTAAGGAAACATATATCCAATATCATAGAGAAGATACCCACACACAAAAAAATGCATAAACCTTCTTTTAGATTCTTTCAGTTTATACTGCCAAACTATATTTCATTTTGGGTCACTGTTATAAGCCACCTCCAACCATTTCACAAACAACAGAAAAAGTAGTCAAATCATTAAATTTGTTTGAAGATAATATAAAATCATAAATTAAATCTTGAGAAACAAAAAGGAAAAAGACAAAAATGACATCAAACCATTTTTATTTGATCATTAGTATCATCAAGATACTTTTGACTTGAGACTAATCCTTCCGAAATTTACAGTAAAAGAATTTTTGCTTTTTTTAATAAATGTATTTTTCAAAGGTTTGGTCACTTACCACCCGTCAACCGCTTAGTTAAACTACATCAAACTTTCGATTGAGACTATTTGTTGACTAGTTAGCAGTAACAAAAACCACTTGTTCCTTCTAGAACATCCTTTATAATAGAGTGGAATATAAAAACAATTCATATGGGACTTGAAAAATACTCCTTCCGTCCTTAGTATAAGACATATTTTGAAAGTTAATATTTATCTTAAAAATAAGACAAATTTTTCATATTTATGAATTTTTTTCCTTGTTTACCCCTATTGATACCCCCACAATAATAATCAAAGAGGGGAGAGGAGGGGGTTTAAGGAATTGGTAACTAAAATATTTTAGAAAATACATGTCATATCAATTAATTAACTTAATCAACTTCTTTAATCTAATCAAATTAGGTAAATATATCTTATATTAGGAATAAGATGAGTGCTCCAAAATTTTTGACAACTACCTGCGAGCCAGCCTATGATTAATTACTTTGAGTATTAATCTAAATTTTTTACAACTACCTGCGAGCCAGCCTATGATTAATTACTTAATTTGAGTATTAATCTAATGCTAGTGGCCATAAAAGATCTAACCTCAAATCATTATGTATATATACGAGCATGGGTACCCACGAATTTGTAAATATGGATATTTTTGGATTCTTTGATGTTATATTCAGTTGGCTATAATGTTAGGCAAGCAAAGAAGACAAAATATTTTAAAATAATAATAAAATCTTTGTATATTGATTTTGATTAAAAAGGCATATTTGTCTCCCAATCAAATATATAATTTAAGCAATATATAAATAGGGTCAAAAGAAAGGTGGTTTTAGGGCACATGGTTTTGATTTGTTTGCCAATTTAAGGATGTGTTTAGAATCAAGTTCGGAGGCCTAAACATATATACATTCTCGTAAATCCCCAATAAGTGCTCATAGAGCCCGGGGCCGTGCCCTGACTTTAGTGGGGGACTAGTGTCGAACCCCTTCAAAACTTTTCTTTCTAAAAAAAACAGCCAAAAGCCACTTTTTGAAACTTTGGATCATCATTTTTTCAATTGATCTTTTTTTGGGATGCTTTAAGCCATAAACCAAAATTTCATGCTTTTAACCTTTTCACCGTAGAGAAATAATAAGTTTCTATCATGGAAAGAGAGAAAACTAAACAACTCATGAAGAAAATATACTAGGCCTCACTTTCTTTTATTAAAATAACATTTTGGTCCTTATTATAAATTTACTTGTAGATGAAAATTTTGATCCTAATTATATAATTCCACGTAAAGATTAGTAATGATTATTTTTAATTTTATTCTTATTTACGAAAGTATCCAAAGAAAACATTAAAAAAAAAAAAATTAAGGGAAATCAGGAAAACTCTCCCGTTACAAATTTAATTGACATTAATAACTTGATAAGTTTACATATACGAAGGATGATAGAACTCTGATTGAGGTTTAAAGGGGGATTTTCTCTAATCTTCCCTAAAATTTAAGTAATTTAGTATTTTTCAAATGTTTTCCAATATTATATTGACTATTTTTAATTAAATTCATATCATTTTTAGTCATTTTATATAAACTTACTTTACATTAATCATTCAAAAGAAAATTTAGTTTATTAAACTAACTTTTTCAAAAGTTAATCCAGACATAAATCACATTGTATAATCTAATTTTTAGCTGGTCTTACGGTTGTAAAAATTAAATTGAAAAAAAAAAAAAACGCAAACATCTAGCACCGTTAATTCAAATACACTCAAACCTTCATGAGACATGAACCCACCCCCACGTACAAACAAATTAAAGCTAAAAGCAAACAGTACAAGTCATCCTCACGGTACTTACTTTTTAAGATAAGAACCGTTTAAATTTCATTATATAAAACTTATAGTAAAAAATTATTGTCAATCTATCTCTTATTGAAATCATAAAAATGAAATAAGGTCTTTAATGTTTAAATTTCATTTTAATTGTATCATTTTTTCACTCATCTAATAATGCATTACAATTATCATTTTTCCCTCTCTTACTCTATAACGCATGCACACCATATAAATTTCCTTAAAATATTTTATATATATTGTTTGATAATTGCCCTAAATATTTTGCTACTTGTTGGCCAGCTAAAGAAACTCGGACACATCGATCGTCAACTTTTGATGCTTGGTTTTCGTTTGATCGATGAGGACATTTCGTGTTACAAGTTGAACAAATTAATTATAAACCCTACATATTAGATAATTAAGTTTGCTTTTATATATATATATTCGACCTTCCTTATAAATCTCAGAAAATATATATACGATGAAGGCAAAAACCGTCATCATCTTATTTTTCCTGAAAGTCGTCGTTCACTTTCTAATTATTTTGTGGGCAATTAATAATTCACTTTGGCCTTTGAATTGAATGTTGTTTTCTTTTCCGTTTTTTCTTTTTCACAACCCAAAAATATGCCATTTCTTATGCCATATACAGTAAAGAGAGAAGATGACTAAAGTTAGATTGATGTGTTTGATAATAATTTCTTTAATTCTAAGGATCACATATATGTTTATTTTTCCATTCAGATGAGAACAGCTAGATTCCGATCATATCATAATTTCCTATCCTGTGTCATCCTCATTCCTCAATACAAGACCATTGCCGATATTTAGTAAAATATTAATGACTTAGTTTTCTTAAAAAATACATTTGTCTGTTTTTCTCTTGAATTAAATAAAGACAAAAGCATAAAACAAAATGGCCAGGTCTGGTGCTGCCAAGCGCAATTCGAACTGCAATCATAGCTTCAATGAACTACTCTGATCCTTATTTATAAGGCACCAATTACCAACATTTTTTTGTCTTTATTAGAAGCCACCAACTAACTTTAACTAACTCATATATTACTATTTTCCCATTATGCCCTCATTTTTAACTAACTCATTTAAATCTACATTATTAAAATAGGGGTGAAGTTGGAAACATTTATTAATTTTGGACCTAATTAATAAGTTAACTTTCATTCCTTGGTTTGTGAAAAAAAGAAATTGGTGTCTTATAATAAAGACAAGAGGGAGTATATATTAATCCATCGGTAAATTTGAAATTTCTTAAAAACTTAAAGACATATTACAACAATAATTAATTTCATCAATTATTATAACGAAAATAATTCAGACGCCTTATTTCACTCATAATATCAAAATAAAGTTATTTCATTCATATATATTTAGGTGATGACATGAATATTCCGAAGCCATTCTCGGTTCTATAAATACCTCATTGAATCTCTTCCTTCCCTCAAAGAAACCACTTCTTCTCCTTCTCATCACTGCTTCTTTAATTTGTGCCTAGCACTACACTATTTTCACTCTCCAAATATCAAGACCTCAAATTTCTCAATCATGTTATCTTCCTCTCTTAATTTGACCACCACTCATTTTTCTACTTCTGACTCCTTCTTCTTCTTCGAGAAGGCCATTCTCAGAACACCATTGAATTTTGTTGTGCACTCTGCTTTACACTCTCCTCCATTTCTTGATTTCCCAAAAGGCCCCCGCCCTCAACCTCTAATTACTACCAAACCTGAAACTCTCATTACTCCTCCATCTCTGTGGAACCCAATCCAAAAAGTAGCATCAATGGCATTAAACGCCGCCGAAAGAGCGTTAATCTCACTTGAACTCCAAAACCCACTTCCAAAAACCGCCGACCCACGAGTTCAGATAGCCGGCAACTTCGCTCCAGTGCCGGAACAGTCCGTATGCCATTGCCTCCCCGTCAGTGGCAGTATCCCCAACTCCATTAACGGCGTTTATGTCCGAAACGGTGCTAACCCATTATTCCATCCCATCTCAGGGCACCACTTGTTCGACGGCGACGGCATGGTTCACGCCATTAGTATACGCGGCGGCTCAGCTATTTATGCGTGCCGGTTTACTGAGACGGAGAGGCTTGTCCAAGAACGGAAGCTTGGCCGGCCAATGTTCCCCAAGGCCATCGGCGAGCTCCATGGGCACTCGGGTATAGCCCGACTACTCCTCTTCTACGCTCGTGGACTCTTCCGCCTCATCAACCACCGCAACGGCGTCGGCGTCGCCAACGCTGGCTTGGTCTACTTCAACGGCCGCCTCCTAGCAATGTCAGAAGATGACCATCCTTACCAAGTCCGTATTACTCCCTCTGGCGACATCAAAACCGTAAGGAGATACAGTTTCGATGACCAGCTCAAATCGAACATGATGGCTCACCCGAAGGTCGACCCAGATTCTGGTGAGCTATTTGCCCTAAGCTACGACGTCGTTTCAAAGCCATATCTCAGATACTTGAGATTCTCACCAGACGGAAAGAAATCACGTGACGTGGGAATTTCTTTACCAGTTCCTACAATGACTCACGATTTCGCAATCACAGAGAACTACATGGTGATTCCGGATCAGCAAGTAGTGTTCAAGCTCCAAGAGATGATCACAGGAGGATCTCCGGTGATCTACGACAAGTCGAAGAAATCGAGGCTTGGGATTCTGGCGAAGAATGCGAGAGATGCATCAGATATCATTTGGATTGAGTGCACAAACATATTTTGCTTTCATTTCTGGAACGCTTGGGAGGAACCAGAGACGAACGAAATAGTAGTTATCGGCTCTTGCATGTCGCCGCCGGATTCCATTTTCAACGAAAGCGAAGAGAAGTTGACGAGCGTGTTGTCGGAAATCAGGCTGAACCTCATCACAGGTGAGTCAACACGCCGGGTCATTATGATACAACCAACTGCTCATGAGGATTACGTGGCGCTCTCAACTTACTTTGTGGATCTGCTTTGCTAGACGTTGGTGCTTTGCTAGATGTCAGGATGATTTTTTGGGACGATTTCCCTATCTTTCAGCTTTATTGTTATTATTTAATAGTCACGTACTGCTTTTTTATTGTTATTATTTTATCGTCAGTTAGTTAATTGGTGGCTCACTTCCTAAGCCACGTACTGTTAGTGGAGTCCTAAGTCTAAGATTAGTGGCGTCAGTTATTGCTTTCAGTTGATGTATTTGTCTCCTATTTAAGGAGATTAGCTTCATGAATAAAGGAGCGAAGAATCTTTGTCTGTTTAACTCTTGTTTATTCTGAAGCTTATCCTTTCTGCCTAAAAGGAGATTAAGCTTTGGCTCTTTCTGCAAAAAGAGTCCTATCACATTATCTCGGAGCAAATGAACTTGGAAGCCGGAACGGTAAACCGGAACTGCTTGGGAAGGGAAACCCGGTTCGCGTATTTGTCCATCGCGGAGCCGTGGCCGAAGGTGAGTGGGTTCGCGAAAGTGAATTTGATGACAGGGGAAGTGAGGAAACACATGTATGGAGAAAAAAGATACGGAGGAGAGCCATTTTTCTTGGCGGCAGGAGAGAAGGACGAGGACAACGACGGAGAAGAAGAAGAAGACGAAGGGTACGTTTTGAGTTTCGTTCATGACGAGAAGACATGGAAGTCGGAACTGCAGATCGTGAACGCGGTGGAAATGAAAGTGGAAGCCACTGTTAAGCTTCCCTCGAGTGTGCCGTACGGTTTTCATTTTCATGGACCTTAAGGATTTGGCCAAGCAGGCGTAATACAACAAATTAAAGCACAATTATTAACAGTCGTATTTTTATTAAAAAAAATATATAAATAGTGATAAATAAATAAGTAAGTCAAAAGGTGAGATTGTCGAAGAGGATGGATTGACTAGCTGTAGAGGGACCTGAGCGTAAAGACAATACACAAACAGAGTTTAATACAAAAACACGATGGGAAGGAGTATATAAGTGAACTTACTTCTAATTTTATTTTATTCGTCATCACCCATCTCATTTATCACTCCAACCTCACATACAAACCCCATACCATATATAATTCATTGAGCTTCATATATACTACATACATACATATATTATAGGAAAAAATCAAGATCTCACTTTTGTGTCTGTGCTGTGGATTCGTAGCTAGCTGCCAAGGTGGCAGTGTGAGGGTAGTGCTGCACACCCACTAATGCAAAATAATACTCTCTCCTGTCCTTAATATAACACACATTTATCTAATTTAATTAAATTAAGAAATTTAGTTGAATTAGTTAATATGATATGTATTTTTTAAAGGTTAAGGGGCAATTTTGCCCTAGAAGTTTATAAAATGGAACAGTTTTACATTGATCATTATCCCAATTAATTTTGATCATTAGTTGACCAAATATGCTGAGCCGACAATTTATATGTCATCCATATCATTTTAACCACTAATTCATTTTCTTGTTGCATTTTTTTATATTATCATTCGACCGGCATACGGATTGGGATTTGGAGTTGCTCTTTTCTACACAAGTGTCTTCTCTATGACTTAAACTCGAGACCCTAGAGGGATTTAGCGAGATCTTTATGCCACTAGACCAACTCTATATTTGTTATTGTCGCGTGTTTTTTTTTGGACAAATTGTTCTGTTGCCTTTGATATTATACTTTCATTATCAATGTCATTTAATTTGGCCTTTTGTAAAGGGAAAAACACTTCTCATATTATAGGAGAAGTGTTTTCTCATGTCACACATATAAGTGGGTCTCACCATTTCATGTGTATGTAGGAATCTTCTTTTTCTCATGCAACATGAGAAAATTCAACCCCTTTTATAAAATAAAAAACGCATGTATATGTAGGGTGAAAAGGGAAACAAGAAGAATAAAGAAGAAAAGCAGTTATACGGGCCAAGGATGATGGCTATTTAAAAATGTGAAGCCCACTTTCCTTATCAAAATTCTAGGCTCGGACCCAAATTAGTAATCGTTCAAGCAGAAGTGAGTAGTCCCCCGCAATATGAAAAGCAATGGCAAACAAATTAAACGTTGAATCTCTCGAGAGGAGAAGTGCTCTCATGTAATATTTGATATTGTCTCGAATATGATTTTTATAGATGATCACGATAATTGTGATTATTGTTTCTATTAAGTATCATAATCGAGGTTGGACAAGTGATCCATAGTGCGTTTCATATATAAACTATTAATGGGTTGCTTTCTATGTCAGATTTTTTTTTTTTTTTTTTGGCCTTCTATGTCAGAAAATTAAAAGTAATTAATTATATATGAAGATCCATAATTTGACTTTACAATCAGCATACAATTCCTAATTTGTCTGGAAACTTAACGTAGTGTTGCGTTTTGGCTAAACGATCAGAATTTTCTTTATTTGTTTTATTCTTTTCTAGGGAAAAAGAATCAACCAAGGCTTATTTGATTAACATGTGTAGTGAGATTATCCCAACTGAATTTAGTGATAGATAAAAGTCAATTAATACAATATGATTTATATTTAAATACTTTTTAAAAAATTAGTTTGATATAAACTTATTTGAATTATATTATGATAAAAATTTAATTTGAAAATATTTAAATTTTTCAAATAAAATATTCTAAAGTCATTTTCATTCAGAAGTTAGTATCTCAACGGACGAAGAGGACCTGAAATTTTTCACAAGAAACAGAGAGAAGCGGTGGCTTTGCTTGCAGGTAGTCTATGCCTTCCTATATATGGTGGTGTCACGTACGTGATGTGTAGAAAATATTGACACGTGGAAGTTTTGGTAACAACATCAAAAATTACTCCTCCTTCAAATACCACGTGCCCAATAAAACATAAAAATTTGGTGAATTACCACTGAAACCCTATCACCAAGCAATTTTTTATTCCTCAAGATTACGAAATGTTTGTTATCCATATTATCCTTTACTTTTTAATGTTTGTTGCACTTTTTTTCATTCGACAAAGGTGGTGTTTTAGAACAACCAATGTTCTTTTTCCGTTTACCCTTACCTTTCCTTTTAGATATATGCCAAACAAGCACTTATGAGTTTTTGTAAGGGTTAAGGGCATTTGTTTCCAAAAAATTTTTCACCGTGGGTAATTTTACCTTGGAAGTTTTTAAAATAGAGTAGTTTCACTCTAACCATTATCATAATTAATTTTGATTGTTAGTTGATTAAATATATTGAACTGACAATGTATATGTCATTCATATCATTTTAGTTTCATCAAACATATCTAAGGTAACTGTTTACGCAACCAATTCTTTATATGGATTTACTAACCTAGTTTTCTTGTCGTATTATTTTATATTATCATTTATCATTTTAATTTCATCAAACATCTAGGGTAAATGTTTACGCAACCAGTTCTTTATGTGGATTTACTAACCTAGTTTTCTTGTCGTATTATTTTATATTATCATCCATGGGCGGACCACGTTTGTAGTTTGGGTGCCCCCTTGAATTTCACTCTTTTTTTTTTTTTTTGCTTTGCTTTTTTGATCTAATAGTTAGGAAGAACTAAGAAGGAAGGGGAATTTGTATCTAATACCCCTCTTGAATTTCGTTTTTTTTTTCTTTCTCTCTTAGAGGGCAAGACTGTTGAATTTTGTATAAAACATTATATAGATATCCTTGATATGAAAAGTTTACTCACATTACAAGGGAGAATAAAACGTAGAGGACCAATTACTCATCTGCATCACTTTAATGTTGACATATTGCATGCAGTGATAGATACACAACTTGAAGAGTTGAATGATCGTTTTAGTGAAGTTAGTTCGAATTTGCTGGAATGTATGGCATGTTTAAATCCGTACAACTCTTTCTCGACATTTGACAAGAATAAGTTGTGTGAATTTATTGACTTTATCTTTCAAATTTGGATTTGAATGATCTTGTTATACTTGAATATCATATCGACACGTATATTGTTGATGTGCAAAGTGATCCTATTTTTTTGGATTTGTGAGGAATAGCTAATCTTGTCAAGAGGATGGTTGAAAAGAAAAAATATTTTGTATATCCTTTAGTTTGTTTACTTGTAAAGTTATAATTAACTTTGTCTGTAGCAACTGCATTTGTGGAAAAATCATTTTCAACTATGAAATACATCAAGACTACACTTCATAATCAGATGAGAGATGGATGGTTGAATGATTGTTCTATAAAAAAGATGTATTTGATAGCATTGATAATAAGACAATTATAACATAATTCCAAAAAATAAGGTCTAGAAATATGATATTGTAATCATTTTTATTGTAATATATTTTTGTTATTAAAAAAAATCAGGGGCGCAACCCCTGACCCCGAATTCCTCCAATGGTGCCCCCTTGATAAAAATCCTAGATCCGCCCCTGTTATCATCCGAATTACAATTCAAGGTTTTTGAATCCCCCTCCTAACATAAGTGTCTCCTTAAGACTTCAAGACTCCAAAAGAGTCTAAAGGGATCTTACAACACTAGACCAACTCTATAACCATCTTTGAAGCCTTTGATATTATATATCCTTTTGTCATCAATGCCATTTAATTTGGCCTTTTCATTAAAAAAAAACACATGTATATGTATGGTGGGGGAAAAAAAAAAAGAATAAAGAAGAAAAGCAGTTATACAGGCCAACGATGATGCAGACTAAAAATGTGAAGCCTACTTTTCTTATCAATATTCTGGGCAGCGACCCAAGTTAATAATCCGTGTAGTAGAAGTGATTAGTCCACCGTAATATGGCAAACAAAGGTTAATCTCTCAATAGGAGAAGTGCTCTCATTTAATATTTCACGCTGTTTCAAATAGGATTGTTAGTGCTAAGAAAAAGAGAGGATTGAATCCTAAATAATTTTTCTTAAAAAAATTAGACATGTGAATTGTAAATATTAAAATGAAGTTTCTTAAATTAATTGGTGACAGCTTTTAGCAAAATAAATAGAGGGTTAAGAATTCGAGATGATTAAGTGAATAAGTGGGGAGACAAACCTTAAAAACAAGAAAGTAATGATCGTGATTATTGCTTCTATTAAGTATCATAATCGAGGTTGGACAAGTGATCCATACTGTGTTTCACTACATAATTATCAATGGGTAGCTTTCTATGTCAGAAAATTTTGATTAATTATACATGAAGATCCATATATTTGACTTCACAATCAGCGTACAATTCCTAACTTGTCTGGAAATTCAACGGAGTGTTGCGTTTCGACCAAACGACCAGAATTTCCTAATTTGTTTTAGGTGGAAAAATCAACCAAGGCTTAATTATTTGATTGACATGTGCAAAATGAATTTTATCTCAACTGAATTTTGCGAAACAAAGACAAGGTACAAGGCAATTAATATAATGTGATTTATATTTAATTAATTTTTTTAAAAAAACTTAGTTTGATATAAACTTATTTGAATTATATTTTAACAAGAAGTTAGTTTCAAAATATTTAAATTTCAAAAAAAAAAAATCTTTTTTTTTAAAAAAGTCTTTTTTTTTGTGTAAGAAAGTTTTGGAAGGGTTTAACACCAGTCCCCTACCAAGGCCAGGGCGCGGCCCCGGGCTCTATGAGCACTTACTGGGTACTTATGAGATCGCCTACCAAAGGAGTCTCAGCGACGACAGAGGGGATCTAAAATCATTTTTAATTAATACTCCCTCCGGTCCTAATTATAAGACAACATTTGGGGATTGGTTTTGGTCCTAATTATAGGACAACTTTTTAGTTTTTACCAATTTCTTCCTAAAATACCGTTATTTTATTATCTCAAAGTGTGTTTAGTTTTTGATAAGTATATATGTATATAGGTTGCAATACACACACGTGTATGTCTATAAACATATATATGTATGTGTGTGTGTGTGTGTCTGTCTATATATATGTGATATGTGTTTGTGTGTGTGTACATATATGTGTGTGTGTGTGTTTGTGTGTGTCTATATATATATGTATGTGTACATATGTGTGTGTAGTTATATATGTCAGACTTCTTTCACACACACACATATGTGTGTGTGTGTGTGTCTGTATATATGTGTGTTTGTGTGTGTGTATGTATAGTTATATGTGTGTGTTGTTGTCTATAAACATATATATGTATGTATATATATGTGTGTGTGTGTGTACATATATATGTGTGTGTTTGTGTGTCAATACACACACACACACACATACATGGTTGTGTGTGTGTATGCATGATAGATCTTTATGTATACATATACACACACATATATGTATATCTAGCAAGACTATTATTTCAATTAGAAAGCGTGTAGAAAAAAAATTGGTTGGAGAGATATGTGGTAAAGTTGTTGATTAACTTTTACTTATGTCATTTTAAATGTATATAAGAACATTTTAGAAAAATGAGTAAAATTAACTAATTTAACTTCTCTCCTTAATTTTTTTCAAAATCGGTTAAATATGTCTTATAATTAGGACTGGATGGAGTAAGAAGTTAGCATCTCAAAGAAGGAAGAGGAACTGAAAAATTTTCTCAAGAAACAAAGAGAAGCGGTGGCTTTGCTTGCTAGGTAATCTATGCCTTCCTATGGTGATGTCACGTGACGTGTAGAAAATGGTGACACGTGGAAGTTAATTGGTAGCAACATCAAAAATTACTCCTCCTTCAAATACCACGTGCCCAATAAAACAAAAGAATTAGGTGAACAACCATCAAAACAGTATCACCAAGCAATTTTTTATGCCTCAAGATTGCGCAATGTTTGTTGCCCATATTATCCTTTCCTCTTTAATGTTTCTTGCACTGTTTTTCATTTGACTAAGGAGCTGTATTTTAAACACGTGCATATTCTTATAAGAGACATTCTGATCCGACTAATTAAATATTAATAACTCTTCTAATAGAGGTTGAAACTTTAATTCGTCACATTATAAAAAATTAATTCTTTTTAGAGTGACTTAGACCTCTTAAAATTTATGATTTTTACGCTTTGAGAATAAACCACTATTACATATACATATATTACCAGCTTATTACATAGATACATACACACGGCAGAGTCAAGAATGGTAATTAGAAACGTGAAAATTATAGAATAGAACTTAGATTTTTATGAAATTACATTTTAAATCTGTAAACGTTTCAATATTTTTATTCTAATCTCTCAATGAATCTTTCAATAGAGACTTAAGTGAAAATATTAAAATTCTTATAAAACTGAAATATAATTTCCTGAACATTAGAAATTTATTCTGTAATTTTAAGGGGCCACTAGCCCCGCCCTAATCCTTGCCATGACACCATGTGGTATTGTATGGTGTGAAAATACCTTTTTTAAAAAAGAAAAAATATATGTTTCAAACAGGTACTTATGAGTTTGAATGATGTTAGAAATGTCTTATATAAAAAAAAATGGATAAAAGTATAATTTTAAAAACAAAATAAAACTACCGGCAACACATGGTGTATTGTTAATTATAATTAATGGTTTCGTCGTGCAAGGCAGGCTCTTTGAGTAGACCCTACTAGATTAAGCAGTTTCATATGATTATCATTTAGGTACAAGTCAGATTTGATGGAAGATAAAGAACTGAAAACCTACCCCATTTTGTTTCCTCTTGCCTAATAAAACCAAAACATAAATTAAGGCTATACACATAAAACAAGAGACTGAAAAAGTAAACAAAAATATAATCCGGAAATGATATACCAAGCAAAACAAATATGGGCTAAATATAATCATAAGAAGCCGACAGATATATAAAGCCATTAAAATTAATTCCACTAATTCTATTAACCCTATTTATGAGACACTTATAACATATTTCACCATGACTAATAAAAACCTTAAATCTTATTTGTCCTAATGTTTAAAATTAAATAAATTTCAGATTTTATTATTTTTACTTAATAGTAAGGAACGAGTGATAATTGTAAAGTTAAGAAAAACGAGATTATGCATTAAATTATTGGAAAATTCTACATAAGTAACAATTGAAATTCCAAATATCAAGAAGGTATCCGATTTACGAAATTTAAGATCAATACTACACACTAAAATGACATTTTTAAATATTGTGATTCTACAATATTACTCCCACTTAGAAGGGAAAAAAAAAAAAGAAGAAGAAGAAGAAGAAGCCCCAGCCTCCCTTGTCGGCAACCCAGCCACAAGCCGGCAAGACTACACTCTACACCCTATAAATGTAAAATTAGAGGAGTAATTAAGAATATAATATGGTGAATCATTGGAGAAAAAAATATAGTCACTTAAAGGTCTAAATAACAATGAGCATCATAAAGCTACCCGTTATTTTCTACACTAAAATTTGTCATTGGATGTGGCTTTACTTCAAGACTTTTTTGTGGAATATGTTTCCTTCAAGACTTTTTTGTGGAATATGTTTCCTTTTGCGCACCTAGTAATCATTTTGGCAATGTCCTCAATCTGGTTTTTAATATAAGACATTAACTAATAATTCTCACAAACTAATAAAACCAGTTAAATTCAATAAAATTTAAGTAATTTTTAATATTATCTTTATTAATTTTACTAAACTCTAATATTATGTTATTATTATTATTCTTATTTACTACCCCTAATGAAATAAAACAATTAATACTTTTTAAAAATAAGTAAGTGCCTTATAAAAAAAAAATCAAATACAGTTAATAGCAAATACCTTATAATAAAAACTAGATGAGGAGGAAAGACCCAGATGCGAAATGAAAAGAAGGCGCGGTATGTCGGTGACACGCCAACACATCATCGTCATCCCGTGATTTTTCTAAGGAAAAAAGTGGAACACGTGCTCAAAATCAATATCCGACGTTAAAACTACAAAACACATAATGTCTCTGTCTGCCAAACTCCCCACCGTTTCAAGTTTTCAACTTTCGCCCATGTATATTTATTTATTCTTCGACCTATGCCTTGCGTGTTTCCCAAGGACACTTTTCTCTTCACGCACTCTCTGTCTCTTCTTTATATCTATAATCTATTGCTCCTCAATTCATCCTCTTCAATCTTCTTCTTCTTCTTCTTCACTTCCCCTCAACGACATCGTTTATGAAGATGATGAGAAACTGCAACTTAGAACTTTGTCTTTTCCCTTCTCACGATTCCAGCTACAATCACCACCACCACCCCATGTAAGATCAAACCTATATAACTTCTCTTACTCGTTTTGTTTTGTCTTGCTTCTGATTTTTGTTACCTCAACTGGTATAACTTGTGGGTAGTAATTTGATTAGGTTTGCATAGTCGTGGTATATAATAATAATAATGATGACGTTTTTTTGTTGTTGTGTCTGAAATGATGAAGAATGGGAGAAGGCAATAATGATGATGATGATGATGAGAGAGAGATCAGAGGAGAGGATGAAGGGCAGCAACAGAAGCTCACAATTTTCTATGATGGCAAGGTTTGCATCTCTGAAGTCACCCACCTTCAGGTCTGTGTCTTTTCTTCTCAATTTTAAGTTTAACATAAATTTTCTACTATTTAAATTTGTTTGTGTGATTATTTTTATTTATCATTTTGGATAGAAAGAGTGCATTTAATTGTTGATTGTTAGATTCAAAAAAATATAGAGCACCCTAATCTTATTTATAGTGCATCAAGTTGTAGTTAATGTTATTTTGATGCTACTTTTAACCTGGTTTCCAAATGTGATGTACAAAATTATTTTTTTCCTAATATTTGTTGGGGCGGGGTGATGCGAATGAGTTGACAGAGAAGAGGTTGAAAATGAACAATGAAAGAGGGAAGGGAAAATGAACAAGAGGGTTAGGAACAAGAGACAAGACAATTAAGAGAGTAGGTGTGGGTATGGAGATATTTTATTATTATTATTATTTATTTGGAAGAAAGTTTCCAGGAAACTTCCTTAGAGTTTGAATTCAAAGACTTTTCAATTTGAATTTTTGTCATTTCAGTGCGTTTGAAGGATTTCACGAGAAGTAGTGGGTGTCTAGTGTTATTAAGAGTCATTAATTACAATGTTTCGACCTACCTTATTACTCCCTTCCTCTGGTCTTTATTATAAGGCACCAACTACCAAATGTATTTGGTCTTTTTTATAAGGCACTTGCTTGTTTCCAATGAGCATTGATTATTTGTTTACATATATACCCATAATTAATAGGGGTAGCATGTGAGAGTAATAATAATATAATATTAGAGTTTAGTGTAAATAGTAGGGGCAATATTAGAAATTACTTAAATTATAGGACAACTTTATTGACTTTAACTGTTTTTATTAGTTTGTGTGATTTGTTAGTTGGTGCCTTATAATAAGGACCAGAGGGAGTATTATAAGGCACCAACCACCTTTTTCTCGCAAACCAATGAATGAAAGTTGAGTCATTAAATTGGTCTAAAATTGATAAGTATTTCCAACTTTGCCCCTACTTTAATGATGTGAATTTAAAGAGTTGGTTAAAAATGAAGGTATAATTGAAAAATAGTAATAAATGAGTTGGTTAAAGGAAGTTGGTGCCTTATAATAAGGACCAAAAAATGTTGGTAGTTGGTGCCTTATAATAAGGATTAAAGGGGTACTCGTATTTGACAAACAAATAGTAATAAATGGGAATGAATGAATGCAGGCGAGGTGGATAATGAGGGAAGCAAGCAAAGAAATGGCAGAGGAAGAGAAGATAATGATGAAGAGATCACTGAATCAGAGTCATGAGAGGGAGATTTATAGCCCTAATAATAAAAACAACAACAACAACACTACGACTTCGCTTTCCATGAAGAGATCTCTCCAACACTTCTTTCAGAAGCGCAAGGCTCGTATCCTCCATTCCTCCCCTTACTATCATCCTTAATCCTTAGTTGGAAGAATTACTTAGGATCCTAAGGATGAGACTTAATAAATTATTAAGAATTCCTAATAATAAGTGAGGTGATGTCATTTTTCATTGGGTTAAGGTGTAAAAATACATGAGTTTTTTTTTCCAGGAGCACCCAGCACCATGTACCTTTTTTGGGAGTAAAAATATACATGTAGTTACCATTTTAAAACAAAAGTCACATTTCGTCGTTATGTTACTGTTCACTTCATCTCTTTCTCTTTCATCACGGTAAACAGTGACTTAACGGTAGGATGTGACTTTTGCTCCAAAATGGTAACCACATAAATATTTTTGTTCCAAAAAAATGCACGTGGCGTTAGACGTTCTTAAGGAAAAAACTCATATGTATTTTTACACCTTAACCCTTTCTTATTTAAAAACTTATCATTGTATGATTTAAAGTTATTATTACGACTTCTCGGTAAGTAAATCATTTTCTTGGATCCTAAAGTAATTCCCCCTCCTTAATTATCCCTCACTTCACTAGTGATTCCTTCAATATATTTCCAGTCTCCCTTTGGCTCTCACACACTCTCGCAGTTGCTTCTTTAATGATTATTACTTTCTCTCTTTATTTTTTGCATTATATCAGTCATTTTCATTTTTGGACATTATTTATTACCTACCTTATGACCTTTTTCTTTATTCTTGTAATAGTACTTAAAAACACATTTGACCTCTCTCTATATAGATTGTATGTATGGATTGCTTTAAACTGAGATTGATAGGCATCCTCGCTCCATTAAATTTTTGTTTTCCTTTTTTTCACGTTTCTTCCGCATGCTTCAAATAAAACAATAGAATATATAGTTGGGAAAAAGACACATAAAAAAAAAAAGTGTGGATTGGGAGAACCCTAAAAAGTCTGTTAATACATAAAAATGATATACAAGTCTAAAAGAAAAAATATGGGTTTTTGAAATGTTGTGTTTATACCAAAATATCCATCAAGGTTTTTTTTTTGGGGGGGAGGGGGGGGGGAGGACAACCCTCACCAGTACCAGAGCTCTACCAGCGAGCACCACCTCACAAGTAAGCCTTTGGCAGTTGAAGCTTCAATGACTACTTGAATAATGAGATTAACTCCTTAAATAAAGAAATTGACCACTTGAACTTTTTTAGCCCTATTTGGTGTCGTTGACAAGTTAAATAAAGGCAATGACAACTTCAATATAGTCGAGTTGCGAATGATTATACTCAAGTTGTCATTTTCTCTATCCAACTTGTTAACAACACCAGATAAGGCTAAGATAGATCAAATAGTCAATCTCTATTAGAGGTGTTCATGATGCCCATTGCCCTATGTGCCCGCCCTAACCCACAGAAAAATCGCCTTGCCTAGCCTAGAAAAATTGGTCATAATTGAGCTGGGCATTTTTGCGTGCAGGGCTGGGCATCAAATTTGATATGTCACCCTGCCCATTTGACCATGCCTAGTAATATATATAGTATTATATATTTTTTATTTTCACTTATGAGTATTTGATTATTTGTTAAGATATATGGTTGCCCTTTTAATTTCAAGACTCAAGTTGTAGACTTATTTTGGAATATTTTAAAGTATAAAATTATAGATTTAATTTCAAGTTTGCAATATTGTTTATTAAATATGATTGAAGTTATGTTTTTCACATAAAGTGTGGTAAGGTATCACCACTTGGGTAACGAAGGCCTGCCTTGCGCTGCCCAAAAATATTAGGGCTTCTATTGGGTAAGGCCAGGCATTGGACTGCATTTTACTGCCCAATGATCTTTAAAGCGAGGCATCAAGCAAGGGTCTCACCCAGCCTATAAACACCCCTAATCTCTA
Source organism: Acacia confusa (assembly GCA_037074495.1). Taxonomy (NCBI): domain Eukaryota; kingdom Viridiplantae; phylum Streptophyta; class Magnoliopsida; order Fabales; family Fabaceae; genus Acacia; species Acacia confusa. The sequence goes on along the minus strand of CM073504.1, from coordinate 2,725,042 downwards.
TATCGAAGTAGCTAAGTTCATTATTCAAGTTGTCATCATAGCTTCGATCGCTGGCAAGGTGGTGCCAAACGGCGGAGCTCCAATGGCAGTGAGGGTTCTTTCCTTTCAAAAAAACCTTGAGGAGCATTTTGGTAAAAACATAGCATTTCAAAATCCCAATTTTTTGCTTGAAACATATTTGTCATTTTCATGTGTTAACAAACTTTTTATAATTTTTATAATTTAGATTATATTTATCCAAAATTTTCCCGATATAGTTTTCGAGTTATACAGTGATCACTACTAGAAAACAATAAATTTGCGACGGAATTTGCGAGGGAAAATTATTCTGCCGCAATTAGTTTTTGAGTTATACAGTGACGATATTGATTTTTTCAAAATCAAGGGGTGACTTGATTTTTTTCCTTTGCATATTGTACAGTGATATTGGTTAGAAAAAGCATGAAAACCATATAACTCTATTTATTAGTAGTGTATGATCAATCAAAATATGTGGTTTTTTAATGAAAATATGTGATTATTTTAATTTAATTGCACTCTAATTGATTGAATATTGTGGATTAGCTCCCAGAAATATGAAACACACACAAAAACATATAACATGTTAGTCATTCGTCTAATTAATTAACACCATGATGAGGACCGGTCATTATCAACTAATGAATTTAATTTCGTTTACTTTTAAACTCACCTAATATCAAATGAACCACACTCGAAAAACATGTGAACATGTGATTCAACAACCACGACACCATATCTCATGATATTTAAGGTTATACTCTCTCTCTCTCTCTCTCTCTCTCTCTCTCTCTCTCTCTGCCTTCCATATACTCATATTTAAATAAACTATCTATCTTTATTCTTGTAATAGTACTAATAATATTTATCCATATATATTAATTCCATCTATTATAATTTTTATGAAGTGAAGGGAAAAATGGTGTAACAATAACAAGTACTAATATTTTAGTAAAAATGTAAAGTGATGTTATTATTACTAGGGAGAACGATTAAAAAAAATAAAAATTTCCAAACCAGATATTATCAATGAAGTGGGTTGTGAATTACTTATCAAATCTCGTCATTATCTTATCAATTTTAATAACAAACCTGATTTAGAATTTTGTAATTTAAAAGTTTTTTCCTGTCATCTTTTTCTTTGAGACTTTGAAACCAGGATATAAAACTTGAAATTATTTTTCTGGTAATTGAAATTGATTTGGTGACAGCATTTAAAGTCACAAACAACTGTTGATGATATTTAATTAAAAATAGGGACATATGTGTGAATGTCTTTGGTAGTTTAGTGAAACATGTGGTGGCGCCAACTTAAAAAAAGATAGTCAAAGGTTAAGGTGGGAACTGGGGACCAAAGTACTATATATATACACTGACTCTTAGTAAGACCTCAAATCAACCGAACCAATTTCCTTACCTTTCCAAACCTGATCTAAACGGCTGAGATAAAAAAAAAAAAAAATTAATTTTTTTTAAAAAAATTAATCAGTAGAAAATCTAAAATAAAGTTAATTTTTGAACTAACATTTTTTTAAAAAATGATTTTTTCATATAGAAAAAAAATAAAAACTAAAAGAAAAATTAATCTCAGTTGTCCAGATCTAGATCTGGACAGACGAGCTCCTCCTGCCTTTCCTTTGGAAAGGCAGGTAATCTGGTTCCCAAATCAGCACTATACCTTAATTTCGTTTTCCACTTCTTCGACACAAACTCCCAATATAGGAATTTTTTTCATGTGTTCCATATTGTGAATCGATGTCGAGCTCACATGCATGTTTGACTCACCCATCCCTGTCCGTTCATAATAATAATTAAAATTAAGGGTGAAAATGAAAATTTAGTAACCAGCTATTTTTTATGACCACTTAACACAATTAACTATTTTCGGGTGTAAAAATTAACATAAACAATTTATGCCGAAACAGATATAGCAATGCCGTTAAGGAGGCGTAACTTCTATTATTTTTTTGTATTGTAGGGTTTCATTAATCTTCTTACTCTATTATTGTAATTTAACTTCTATTATTTTTTGTATTGTAGGTCTCACTAATCTTATTACTCTATTATTTTAATATATTTTTTAAAGGATTAAAGTGTAAATTTAACAATAAACTATTTTCCAATGGACTCCCAAAACAATTGTTTCATTAGAGCATTTACAAAATAAATATGTGCATTTATATTAGAGCATTTACATTAATGCCCTTAGTTTATTTTTTCATGAGAGCATTTACAAGATAAATAAAAGGATTTAAAAGAATATAGTGAGTTTAAAAAAAACTTTACTGCACTTGTTGGGTCAAAATAAACTTAAAGTTTGTCAGTAAAAAGATAAATATGGGTACTTAATTACAAGAAAAATCTATGAATGACCAAAATTTTTTAACTCTGTATATTCATTTAAATTCCTTTAATTGTCTTGTAAATCTCTTTATTTGTCTCACAAATATCTATATTTATCTTGTAAATGCTCTTATAAAAAAAATAAAGTAAGGGCATTAAAGTAAATGTTCTTATGTAAATGCCCATTTTAGTCTTATAAATGCTCTAATGAAAAATAATTGTGTTGGCTTAATTGGGTATGTCCATTGATAAATTTGCATCTTCACCTTTCTAAAAATATATTAATATAATAGGGAGTTATTAGACTATAGTGGGACCTACAAGGCAAAAGATAACAAAATTAACTTGAGTTAACAACATTACTATATCTGCTTCCGAATAAATTGATTATGTCTACTTTTACATATGAAAATAGTTAGTTGTGCTGAGTGCTCATAGGAAAATAGTTGGTTGCTAAATTTACACCTTAACCCTAAAATTAGAGTATTTGATATCAAAATATCAAGTTTGGCGGGACATTTTTTTTTAATATATATATATATATATATATATATATATATATATATAAATAATATTTAAGGGATCATTTGGTTGAGAGGAAATTTTACTCTCCAAAAAGTAATTACATCCAGTTTACTTGGTAACGGCTCAAAAGATTAAGGCTCATATCTTCCTTCCAGTTAGAAAAGTAACTAAGCCGGAAAGGAATTATAGAGCAAAAAATTTGTTCTCACATGGCTGAATCTTTTGACTTTCAGATTGAAACGAATTTGATGGTACATTAGATATTGGAAATTTTTAACCCTTGCTTCCCAAGCTAGATGAAATAAAGCATTATCAAATTAATGCCAATCTCAAAGTCAAAATGAGGTAAAGATGTCAGTCAAAAGATGCAGCCATATGAGAACAATCTTAACCCCAAATTTAATAAATAAATATCTAAAGAGGTGAATATCTAAAGCATTACCGAATTTATTTCAAAAGATGTACAGATTTCTGTTTTTTTTTTTTTAATGGGATTTAACAACCCCATTTTTTATACTAATAAAAACCAAATATAAAAGGATGTGACAGTCTATTAAAGCTGATAATATGGGTTTTAACCATGCCAACTTGTTCAACCTAAAAAAAAAAAAACGAAAGATTTGAGTTGTGCAAAAACGAGACTATTTTGATGTGATTTTTTTTCTCGAACCTATATTGGCCTAACTCATGGCGTGTTGGACCGTTTTTATTTATTAAAAAAAAAAATGTGACTTCTAAGTATATTGTGCAACCTAACACCAATAATATTAGGCTTTTTTCTCAAAGTGCCCCTTTTTAGGAAATTATTTACCAAAATGCCCCCACTTTGAAACTATTTCTCATTGTGCCCCTCTCAGGAAACATATTCCCTCTCTGCCCCAATTAGTCAACTAAAAAGGGATTTAGTCGACTAAATGGGGGGCCTCTTTTTTTTTTTTGAATTTTGTCGACATTTAGTCGACTAAATCCTGACATTTAGTCGACTAAATGTCGTGGGGTTAAATTTTTTTCAATGCCCCCGACATTTAGTCGACTAAATCCCTGAATTTAATCGACTAAATGTCGACAACAGTCAAAAAAAAAATTGTGATGAAGTTTCTTTATAAATGTAATCTCAGCAGTCAAAAATATATATTCTTACGCACATCTCAGCAATCGTACTAATAGTGTGATGAAGTTTCTTTATGAATGTAATCTCTTGACGCAGTTTCCATGTGAGTCTTGAATTAGACGAGCCCATGAAACTTCTCCTTCAAGACCGATAATCAATGCCCTTCCCGCTTCTTTTTCTCCACCATTGAACTGGGTCTCCTATTTTGCAAATTTTGCCTACTTAGGAGATTAAAAAAGGCCCCCCATTTAGTCAACTAAATCCTTTTTTAGTCGACTAACTGGGGGCAGAGAGGAAATATGTTTCCTGAGAGGGGCATAATGGGAAATAGTTTCAAAATGGGAGCATTTTGGTAAATAGTTTCCTAAAAAGGGGCACTTTGGGAAAAAACCAATAATATTGACTAATTATTGATTGTATTGAATGGTAATTATGACTTTTGGATTTATGTTTATTTTGTAAAGTGTGGGCTTGTGGTCAATATTATCAAAATCAAGTTTCTATATAGAAACAAAAGGAGATAGTAAAAATGTAAATCGTAGAAACGACACGAAACATAAAGTTTCTATTACTTAATGTCATGATACAAAATTATGTGAGTGTGTACATACATATATATCTATGTATATGCATATAGATATATACGTATATATGTATACATATATATGCATGTAAAAAAAATAAATCACTATTCAAAATTCAATAAAAAAACTTTATATTTAAAATATATAAGTCACATAATTATATAAGACATAAGTATAAAAACATAAAAAGAGTTTAACTTCCTACAACCAAGTTCCAAAACATTAAAAGAATAAAGTTTAATAATTTCTAAATTATATCAATTTATTCAAATTAAACACATTACCTTACATTAGTTGTATGTCCTCAATGTTATCATATCTTGCTCTTATAATAAGTTTATTTGCAAAATTAGAATGTTTATATCACGACTGTTCATAAGTTCAGTCACTTCAACTTCAATCAAGATGTCCTCATCATGGGCATTAACATCTAAGTTGTTTATATCTTTCCAATCTTTTTCCTTAACAATGGTAAAAACTTATAAAAATATAAGTTTTTACTGTTTTTACAATTTTTACTTACATTTTAAGTTTTTAATACGTATTATTTTAGTAAAAATATAAGTTTTTATGTTCACACTAGTTTTTGACACAATGCTTGTGATGAATACTTAATTTGTAATGTTTGAAACTTTGAACTTAATGTTTTATGATCACTTTATGATTTTGTAATGTAATCTTAACTTTTCTTTTAATTTAGGTTTATGAGGAAAAAAATTAAGTGTATTATTTTAAAAAGTTTAAAAAATACTGTATAAAAAATTAAAAAGGGGATTATGTTCTTTTTAAACCGAACCCATATGACCCCAACCCATAGCAAGTTAGCCCAAACCTAATGGTTCAGCCCAGCTCTATCTATTAGGATGCTTGTGAACTTGGGAGTGTTACAATTCACTTGGGATTTTGGGAATGTAACTGGTGGCTTCTACCAAGTTTTGATCATTTTCCTTTTTTTTTTAATTATTATATAGAATGTGTACAAATTGTCTTAGTGATAGCACCATCCATTATGCTTGGATGATGTCTTCAACTTGAGTCTAATGTTGCCATGTTTGTGTGTGTTTGGATTAAGGTTTTGAAACCCGGACCGGTCATTGAACCGGTGGGATTATTGGGTTAAGGGTCAATGGGTCAGACCGGTATTAATTAAAAAATCTAATTTATTTAAAATGGTAAAAAATATTTATATCTTAATAATAAAATGTTATGAAACTGAAGGAATTTTAGAGAGAAGTCAGAGGAAATTCTAGAGAGAAGAAATCCATTCAAATCAAATGAATAGTTACAGGAGACCTCTATTTATAGAGGGATACAAATAGTAAATTACTATACATATTACTATACGTGGGTCCCATATCATCTTGTAATATTTAGAGATCGGGAGTCAATGGACATCCACATAATCAGTATATTCATAACACTCCCCCTTGGATGTCCATTTATGAATGTGCCTCGTTAAAAACTTTAACTAGGAAAACCCAATGGGATAAAAACCTAGCCAAAGAAAAGAGTACATCATCCATTAATACACTATCCAGTGTTGCCTCATTAAAAACCTTTTTAGGAAAAACCCAGTGGGATAAAACCCAGATAAGGGAAAAAGAGTACAGCGTGTATCGTCTCCCTCTCTTGATTACATCAGTGTTGCTCCCCCTGATGACTGCATTGCTTCAATGTCTTTCTGAGCATATTATACTTTCTGTCATCAAATATTCTGTTAGAAACGCCCAATTTGATTGTTCATTATATACCTGCAAGATCTAAATCTGTCAAGTAAAGTCATAATAATCTTTTCATAAATATATATGTACATATAGAAATTCAATAAATGTTTATTCAAATAATGATGTTATATGCACTATCATCTTGAGTCCTTTTGGGACATATGTGTTTCTGGCGCCTTATGTGCTTCTAGCACATACAAATATATTGTGGCTCATGATCCTCATTATCATTCATTGCAGCATATGCTATCATAGATATTATTAACGTCGATTTCATTTTCAGTCCCATCAGATTTCATTCATAATTTATTGAGATCTCATTATATTTACATATATTAGGTACCTAGGTCTCTCTTGGACCACAATACACTTTTCTTGTAATATCTCTTCTGGAGATAACATCTCATTAAAAGATAACTCTTCTGGAGCTTTACTTAATTATCCTCGACTTGATCATCTATATTTTATAGCTCCTTTTCTCTTTCGAGGATTTTTATCTTTATAACCGATGGACCAGCAACGCTTCAGGCGTGCTTTTTAACAATTCATATAGGAGCATTTGCAGTTGGGACATGTGACTTTGTCACTTTAGGTCAGTAAATGCTTTTAGCATTTGATTAGCTAAAATCTGCAAATGAATTATCTTTTAAACTTTTAGTGCACATTTCTTTGTATGAGGACCAATATGAACCAATGATAATTCATTTCACTTTATCTTTACCCAATCTGCTTATTTTTCTCCCTCTCATCAAATCATCAATTTTCTTTGTATATCCATCTATGTGCATCGTAATAGATTAATAATCATTACACATTTAAAACATTTCAAGATGGAATTAATCTGGCTCCTGACCAAAAGCCAATTATACGGGGAGAATTCTGTTGGCTTATATAATTGCTGCTAATATACACAACATATAAATTTTGTTCTCATAATCATTGATCTATCCATTCATGGATACTTTAATACATTATTTCTGGATCATTCAATCTGGAAATTGCGCGCATAATATATTGCAAACTTCTGGTTGCAAACATCACTGCAAACTTTGCAGATTTATAATCTCATATGTAAACTTTCAAATTGATATATTTCCAGAGATCCATTTTCAATAATTATTTCTATCTGAGAACAAGCAGCACATAATATATGACTCGGATGATCAAACAAGTCATGCCAACTTTCCATATGATTTATCATCAAATCTAATATTCATTTTGGGGGAATCAACATAGAAACATTCACAAAGAATTATCACATAAATATTCACACTTGATATATATCATTATCATTCTCCCCCTCAAGTGTAAGACCTTAAAAATTAATTCATGGAATTTCCATACAATATTCCATGATAATAGCATATATGATATCTATTTCATTAAAATTCCACAGATTTCTAAATGCATTATCAATGCATAATTTTGTTACTTCTGGTAACAAAATTTCCATTTTCCAGAATCAACAAACAAATATATATTAAATACAAAATCATCAGGTGTATAATTGCAGATTCACGAGCGCAATACTGTGTAATCACAGGCGCATCACTGTGGAATCACAGGCGCAACAACTCAGATTGTCGTATACATATAAAGTCAAAAAGATTCCAGGCTCGTGCTTTATAGGGAGCAAATCTGTAGAGATTTAACAGGACTACGCAAATCTGCAGAGATTCAATAGGATTTAATTCGACTATAAATAGAGGAAGGCAAACGAACATGCCTCACAAACACTCAAGCATCTGATAATATCAACTACCAAATACTCACACATATTTCTCTAAATTCTATTGTCATGGCAGGACCAAGCAGTTTTATCCCAGTTTCTGATACATCCGAAACAGCATTACTTGATGCTTTGTTGTATGATGATCAGCATAACATGTCATTTACTTCTTTGTTATCTCCCAATCCCTTTGAAATGTTTATTCCTCCTTCTACTATTCCTCCTTCTGCTTCAAATGTACCTACTTCTCCCCCAAAAACAAGTGTTCTTCCACAATCTACAAGGATTGAAGGTACAACTGAAACAGGTTCATCAAGGAGGCCTGTTAAGAGGTGTAGAACTATGGCAGAACTAATGGAGTCTACCAATCCAGTTCAGCCAATAGTGTCGGCAGTTAATCAACCAGCATTCACTAGCCAGCAAACTATCATCAGCCTGCCAGCAACAACCAGCCCGACAGCAACAATCAGCCAACAAACAACCACTAGCCAGCCAGCAACAATCAGCTAGCCAACAACTACAAGCCAATTAGCAACTACTAGCTTATTGGAATGTAGTTGCTGTCATGTTTTACGGGAAATTATTCATACCAACGGACTTCGATATCATAAACTTGAAGTTCACGGGAGGAAGATAGGTATGATTTCCCATGCTGTTTTATTTGAAAATGTACAGGATAAATCTTACAATACTGATAGGCTTCCAATGTTTGATTTTAGTAATAAAAATTTTGGAGAAATCAAACATTTTCTGACACAGTATTGTATAGATTTACAAGCATCAGGATATAACTTGATGCGTGATCCTGTATTGGACTATCATGAGGTCCTTTGTGTTGGTTCAGAATGAGCTAAAAATCCAAATGAACTACCGCGGAGTTCATTTCAAACCAACATTGAAAATCCATTAGATAAAGGAAAACAGCCCGTGGTTAATATTCCATATGATATATCATCCCTTAATCAGGGTGAATTATATAGGTTAACAATGGAGCAACGGGAAAGAATAAAGAAAACAACGCACCATGATTTAAGTGATTATTTTCACTTAACCCTAGATGATGCGAGTAAACAATTAAATATGTCTACTCACACCATACAAAAGATCTATCAAAAAGGAGGGTTAACTGAGTGGCCACACAAAAAGCTTAAGAAACTTATGATGCAAATCTCGATATTACGAAGAGCTTTGCCTCATCTGGATCCCATCTCAAGAGAAGCAAAAGAAGAAGACATTAAATATCTTCAAAATGAGATGATTAAGGTTTGTAATAGAGTTGAGCCACTCGCTATTAAACTTTGTTGAAATAATATTGTCTTTTGTTTAATTGTTTTATTTATAAATATTCTTTCTCATGTATTCACTTTATAAATATTCTTTCTCATGTATTCACAAAAATTGTTATAATTATCTAAACACAAAAAAAAAATAATAAAATCATCATAATCACAATTTATATATTGCTTCATTCACTTCTGGGAATAAAGTTGGTAAAAATTCATGAACCATAACTCACTGATCTATTTGATCATGACAAGAAGTTAATCAACAATATTTCTTGACTTAATCACAATTTTGCTACTGCAAGAGCAAATTGGATATATTTATTTACAATCATCCATGATCATACAATCCCTTGTCTCATAATATGAGGGAATATTTAATGCCAAATATACAATTTTGAGGCCTTTCTACAATTGATGGCATACAAAATTATGGATCGAGCCTTGTTTCATAATTTGTCTTCTTAGCTTCAGGCCAACTTGCCTCTTAACTTCAAGCTAATTTATCACTTGGCTTCTAGCCAATTTATGCCTTCTCATGGTCTCAGGCCAATTTATGCCTCATTTATCAGGCCAATTTATGCCCCATATCTCCATGGCATTTTAATCTCATGATACATATGGCCTTTAACAATTTTTCGTCAAGATAAATATAAAATATAAAAATAAATAGATGGAACCCACTAATATGTATATATTAGTGTCGTTGCCATAAATAATAAAAAGGGTAGGGGAATATATAAATTGTAAATAAATAAATAAAAATAAAATGGAAGGGGTATATAATGCAGTAAATAAATAAAATAAATGACTGGAAATAAACGTGCTAAATAAATAAAAAGAAGATGAAATAGGAATGGTAGTAAACTCACAGCGAGACCTATCTCATCCAAAGGTAAGAAAGAGGATGCATATGCAAATGCAAATATATATATAATATATAGAAAGCAGTAAATAATAAAATAAATGGTGCCCACTAAACTAGTGTTACCACCATGAAAAATAAAGTAGTAAATAAATTATAAATAAATGGAGCTCATTAATATATGGTGTCGCAACCATGAAAAGTAAATAAAGCATAATAAAATAAATAAATAGAGCCCACTAATAGATACTAGTGTGCCGTCATGAAAAATAAATAAATGTAAAATAATAAAATAAATGGTGCCCACTATACTAGTGTTTCCACCATAAAAAAAATAAATTATAAATAAATGGAGCCCACTAATATATAGTGTGCTTTCATGAAAAATAAATAAATGTTAGTGACAATAAAAGTAAATGTTAGTAAAGTTAATAACAATAAAATTAAATACACATAAGTAAATGTTAGTCACAATAATAAAATGTTAAATTAAAACATTTAAAAGAAAGAATTAAATCTAGACTTCCAATTTGGAATCAAATTAATAAAAATAATAATAAAGAAATTTTTTTTTTTTGGAACTGTTTCTGCCAACAGTTTTAATAATAATTTTTTTTTTTAACTCTCTCTCACTCTCTCACTATCGGCAGACCAGAGCAAAAAGAAATTATGAAAAAGACGAAGAAGAATAAATGATGAACTGGAGATTGTGATAATAATTTAAATTGGGCCCACTATTTGAATTGATCAAACAACCTAGAGCTACGGGAATAGAAAAGAAAGAAGAAAAAGACGAAAATAGGAGGATCAATTGAAAATGTTGGGCAATTATTAATGGAAGGAAAAAGACAAAAATATGAAGGAAATGAAGGACCGAAAGAAAGAGAGAAAATGAAACGAAAGAAACGAAATGAAAGGAGGAAGGAGGCTGAAATACATAAGACCAACTTAAGACTCCCTCCTTTCTTTTTTTTTTCTTTTTTTTTTTGTTAAACAGGACCTGAGCTCTTGCGCTATGACAGGGTTCACGGCTAAGGATTGAGACTTGGAACACAACACAGAAAACAAGTCGGAGGGGTGGCTCTTTGAAGAAGGAGAAGAACATTTGGAAAAGAATAGAGGCGAAGACAACGAAGCCGTAAGGGAAAACGATAGGAAAAGTGCAAATCTGAAGAGGGATGAAATATACGTCACCATCAAACTAGCAAAGGATGCATTAATTTCAGATGGTAGTTCAATTGCTGAGACCACATGAGGAGTTGGCCAATTTATTCGGTTGTCTCTTTCTTTTCCCTTGTTCTTCGGTTTTCCAAGATTTGAGAAAGCTGAGATTTGAGGAAGCAAAAGCTTAGGACCAGGCAAGGGAATAATAAGAAGGTTTCTGGAAAATTGAGTTAAAGCATTGGTATGCTGAAATTCTTGGCGGAAGATGGCAGAGGAGGAAGAAGATGATGATAATCTTAAGATAGTGGTTGGAGACAGATCTAGAAGCATCATCAGGAGTCTGCAGATTGAGAAGAAGAAGATGACGGTGAAGGCATCGCAGTAGCATCAAAAGAAAGAGAGAAGATGAGTGATGGACGGAGGCTCAGATGGTTAGAAAAATCATCGTGCTGATAACGTGTTATGAAAGATGTGTAATTTTATATTAGTTTTTTTAAAAAGAAGAGATCACATGGGTTTGGCTTGTCTTGACAAAACGTGAGATTGAGAATATGAGATTTGTCTTTACTCTTTATTAGTTTTATTCAGAGAGAGAGAGAGAGAGAGAGGGGTAAGGAAACCATGAAAGTGACTAGGGGGAGAGGGTTCGTCAGAGATATTTCTCCAATTTCCATAGCTCTTGGTCATCTTCTTCACCGTTCGAGCTTTACTTAGGCACACTCACGGCACCACCGTCGATGGACACATTTTTCAACCTTGGATGAACTCATGAACAAAACACCGTTCGGGTCTCTGGTCTCAGATGGAGTAGGTTGGAGACAAGTTCGAAGACAATGGAGAAGGTGAAGATGATTTGCCGACGCCGATGCTCCATCTCGATTTCCTTACTAAGAACCTAACTCTTTTTTCAGATCTATGTGTATTTCTCAAACCCAACTCTTTTTTGTTTTTTTAGATCTGTATATTTCTGGATCTCTGCTTCTCCATTTGTTTTCTGCACTGACTCGGTGACTCTCAACCAGGCCGAGTTGGACGAGTTGACCCGGAGTCACTGAGTCAACGCGGGTCTAGCATAACTCGGATTGGCTTTCCGTCTGGTTCACCGGCTTCCGGTCCGAGTTCCTAAACCATGGATTGGATAGGCAGAGGTAAAAACAATTCTTTTTAATATAACATTTGGAAACTGAAGGTTAGGTAAAAGTCACTAATGTGATTTGTATTTAAATAGTCAGTGGTAAAAGTGACACTTTTCAAACTAAAACTTGTAATGATTATTTAGAATGTAAAAAGACAAGAAATAATATAAATTTTATTAAATAATAGGTATATATTAAACTATATTGTGATAATTTTAAGAGAAATATTAAAATTAAAATTATAAAAAGTAAAAAAAAAAAAATTGTTATTGAGAAAATTTTGAAAATAGTGACATACTTATATTTTAGAAAGAATTGGAAAAAAATCGCCATTGAAAATTTAATTGGTAAGAACCTAAATCATAGTACTAATACTATGAGTACAAAATTTGTATAAAAATTTATTAGATCCTTCCCACTAATTTAATTTTTAATGAATTTTTTTCTCAATTTTCTGAAAAAATTTTATTTCACTTCTTTATATTCTTTGGATTTTTTTATGGACAGAAAATTATTGAGTCTTCTGGTAATTTTATCCTTTCTCCATTAAAAAGGAAGGTGGGACCCATTAAAAATATTGTTTCTTCCTCTCCCGTGGAATACAAAATCTTGTGTTCATGGCTTGTGTATTTTAATTAGCTTTTGGAGAATAGTTTTTTTATAATTTACAAAATAATCATTTGAGATAAATTTTATCTCAGCTTAAGAAAAAAAACTTCTAAAACCACGGTTTAAGAGTTTTTTTTTTTTTTTTTGCTATTAAAAAGTTTTGGAGGGGTTCGACACCAGTCCCCCACTAAGGCTAGGGCACGGCCCTGAGTTCTATGAGTACTTACTGGGAACTTACGAGATCGCCTACTAAAGGAGTTCCAGCAACGGCAGAGGGGATCGAACCCACGTCCCAAGAGACTAATCCTGGATTCCTAGCATCTGTGCTAACTCTCTTTGGCACTACAGTTTGAGAGTTATCTAAACACACATGGCACAAAGCTAAATAGGCTAAAAAGCTGAGGTAAATAAGAGGCTTTTCCCCCCATAAGCTAAATAGGCTTGAAAGCCCATCTACACACTCCCAAAAGGCCCATCATAAACAAAAATGTGGGGTTTTCAGTACCAGGCGGAGCAAGGGTTCTTCAGATACGGCTCTTGTGGGATTTTTCTTTGAACACTTTGCTTCTACCTATTCTACTAAAAAACAAAGAATGGGGTAAAACACAGACAGCACTGAACCATTAAGTATCTAACTACAATTCTTTTGTGCTATAAATATACAAGAAATCTAAAGATCAATATCAGAATCAAACTACATATGGTATGGGTATATGCTTGGGTGTTGATGTAAATATTTGACTTTTGAACAAGCCATTGAACGTGATTTTCTAGTTTTATTGCCAATGTTAGGGAAGAACTACCACACATTCAACTCTGTAGCATACATGTCATCTTGAGATACACTGGATGAGGGAGGGCTATAAGATTTATGCAGTTCACCAAGCTTTTTAATTTTGTAGAAATATGATATATGACATCCAATGTAACAAACTTGAAATATCTGTCAAGCCAAACAAATCTAAAACCTGTACCATCAAAGGTTTTTCATTAGACTATCCTTGGCAGGTTTTATTGGTTAAGCAACTCCCAACAGTAGATCAAATAGGCACAGGGTGTCCAGTTTGTATTTAGAGGAATAGCAAAGATGTAAAGGCTAATGCTCTACTACAAAACAAACTAATTATTCGACATTATTGCAGTGAAAATGAAGAAAACAGTATCTCCATTGGTGCCATGAACTACTTGAAATTTTCATCCACAAACAAGCAGTGGTTGAAATGTATGGATCTCAAGAGAAACTCACGGCCAAACTCGTTCTTAAGGCATTTGTAGAAGCTGTACTACTCAAATTTCACCTCTCTCTTTGGAAGATCCAACTGCAAATAAGTATAAGGTTCTGTTGGTTCTTCCCTGCAATTGCCAAACATGTCATAAGCTATCGTACCATAAAGCAAAAACACGGTGTAAATGGAGAGCTTCATGGCCAAGGCAAGTTTACCTAAATATGAATTGAAATGTGAAGGGCAATCTTAGCCCTTAAAGCCAGCATTGCAAGTGTCAAGAGTTCTAGACTTCTAGTTACTATTTATAGAGCTATAGCAGATGGTACATAAATAAACGCATTATTATGTTACATGTCACTGGTGGTAGAATTCTATGACTTTAATGTTCAGTTAACTTGTAAAGTCAATAGTAGAGCACAGAAAGATATAATACTAAGATTTAGATTCGTAGGAGGAAAAAAAATCTCACCCAGGTTTTGAGCGCATGCACTGCCAGAAGAGCTTGAAAGGACCAGGAACTGTCTTGAATGGGTTTCCCTCAAAGCAAGCCTAAGGAGCAAGCAAATTAAATGAGCTCCGTCTTACCTTTGAAACTCACATGACAGTAACAAGCTTGCATAAGACAAATACAGTAGAGAAGAAAAGAAATTGTAAAATCAAAGAGAACATGCAGAGATTGACACATACTTAAAGCCATGAGAAAAAAATCATAAAGAATATACCCGAAGCCATCAATTCAGACCTCACAAGGGGATGATTCTTCTCTTAATTGACTCGCCATAATTCATCTAGTGGGGAATCCAGGAGTAAAATTCTATATGCACCAAACTAATGCCAGGAGTGTTTGGCCTTAAAGATCACCAAGGATTTATTACAAGGAATAAGCCCAGGCTAAGTAGCTAACCCTAATTCAAAGGTATCTGACACTCAATTTTGAATCACACAAGTAAATTCATTTTATTTCTTTTTCAAGCAAGGTTGCCTACCATCTTCACTCGATTTAGTTTTGGCCTCTGCTCTAGTTCACTGCAAATGCATATCTAATGATCTGTTTGAGAGAGGTGAAAGGGAAACATTCCCTTCCTGCCCCCTTCTCTCCCATAAAGATTTATCATAATCTCAATGTGAAAATGCTGACTGCAAATTAAGTCAATCTAAATTCCGTTCCATTGTTAACAAGGACTGTCGCGAGAAATAATGATCAATAAGCACCATCAGCCCTGTGGCTACTATTCCGACATTTCCCATAATCTGCTCTGCGAAATTCACTCCCATCCTGGGGAGGGGATGCAAGTATAATCCACGGATTCAATCCGGAAGAAGCATAATCCATTAAACTTAAAGATTAAAAGGAAAATGAAAATCCGAATTGTATAATCAGTGAAATAAAAACATTGAATCGATGGAATAAATAAAAAGCGTGGGAAAATAGAGAAAGGGTTTTGTAAATTGCACCTGAATGACATCCTCAGCTCGGTCGTTGCATCGGTGAGCCTTAGGCTCACGATGGTATCCTTCTGAAACTCCCCATGGACTCTCTCTCCTTGGCACAGGCCTCGTCTCGCTCATTTTCTTCTTTCTTCTGCTTCGCCTTCTTCCTTCAGCTGCGAGCCACAGTGCCCGTGCCTGTGAAGCGAATAAGCATCGCAGAAGGCAGATCGCAGACTACTATAACGGTGTCGTTTCAGTGCTTCTATTATTATTATTATTATTCTTTTAATAAACTACTCCACTATGAAAAATATTTCAAGAACCCAAGCCCAATGAATACGGCTCATATATTGGCCTCTGCTAAATATACTAAACATGGAAATAGGTCAGGTCAGGCTAAGCTTTGGCTAAATAGACCTGAGCCTGTAATGGGGGCAGAAGGCCTGAGCCTGAATACAGACTTTTTTTTTAAATTTGGGCCTGAGCCTTCATAAGGCCTGGTCGAGCCTGAAACCTTTTTAAAGATTTACTTACAATGTAGGCCTTTAAAAAGACCTCATATTGTAGGCCTTTGAGGTCATGAATAAGCTTTATACACTTTGAACCTATCAAAATCTATATATATATAATTTTAAATTAGAATATAAAAATGAAAAATAATAAATATTATGTTATTTATATGATATACATTTAATTATATTTATTTAATATGTAAACAAGCTAGGCCTACAAGCCAGGCCTTAACAAAATAAACTTGGCCTATTTACATATTTAGGCTTTTAAATAGACATTGACTTGACCTTTTTAACAAAAAAATCAGACCTAACCAGGCTTTAAATATGTCAAGTTGTAGGCCACCTGATAGAGGTATGACCTATTCTCACCCCCTCTAGTGGGGTTTTTTTTTTTCCTTCTTGAATTTGGCTCATTTCTTTTTCTTTTTCTATCCACTCTCATCCTTTGCACTCTTCATTATCATTGGATGAATATCTAATGATTTACATTTAATATTTTCTTCTCAGCCTTCTCTCCATTTCCTTCCCACCCTCCTCTCCATTATAGTAATATTTTTATAAAATATTAATGTGAATGCCTTGATCTTGATCCAATGATCCATTATAGTAAAGGATGAGAACGTATGAGAATAAAAAGAGGGAAGTAAGATCCTATTTTGTTGTTTTGCCTAACACTTCTAGTGGTTAGGACTTAAGAGAACCTTGCTTGTTAATCAAGCCAGATTTGGTAAGTCACGTGCCCATCATAGTTATGGAGAGGCGAATTCACATTGCACAACCTTACACTTGAGAAAAGTTTAAGAAGGTACTTGATATCAGTTAGATCAAAACAACCCAACTGATTGGATTTGTGAAAAATATAAAATTTATTGTATTACTAAAATAAATAAAAACGGAATGGAATAAAATTAAATGGAAATTAATTTTGTAAAGGTAAAATATTTTTGTGCCCATAAAACAGCAAAATAAGGTGGCATCCTATCAAATAGATTGTGGTGTGGGGAGCAAGGAAAGGCAAACCAATTTTTTTTTCATAATTTATTAAAAAAATTCATAAATCTATTTTCTATGAAACATTTCTATCTTTTCAACGCTATAAGTAATGTTAATAATAATAATAATAATAAAAGATTAAAGTGATACAATAAAGGATGAACAAAATATGAATCTTTAGAGTTGTAAGATACCACAATATGAGATTTGTTTGAATTGGCGTTTAAAATATACCTTAATATTAATATGAATCAAGATAAAACTCCTCTTACATATTTATCTCATATACCATAAATCACTATTGAAAAAAAAAAAAAAAAATCTTCCACTTCTGATGCAAAAAGCACTTAAAATTTTTTGTCCACTGTCTCACGCTGCTCATGCAATAAAGGGTAGGAGACAATAGGTAAAAGATTTGGAACTGTCAGTAAGATTCCCTGTGTCCCTCTCCATAACAAAAACAATAACTGAAGTGTCCTTCCTTTCCCCAAAGGCTGCTCCACATGACAGAGACAGAGACAACACTTGACCTGAGAGGTTTGGATACAAGGACAATACTCAATGCTTTTTTTTTCCCTTACCTCACAACAGATCAAACACAACACTCCAAACTTTAATCCCCTTTCATCATTCCCTTTCCACACAACCAGGAACCATCAAAATAGTACTGCGTGCCATTTTTGTAAGATTTCACTTCGTTTGTGAACCATTAGTAGATAATTGTAGATTCAATCCCTTCAGCAAATCAAGATTAGGACTTAGGAGGACGTAGTACATTAAAGTTGTGAATCTTATTGTCAAATCTTACTTTAGTGTGCTCCATATAGTAGACAGATAACTTTTTATATAGATGGTGCCTAGCAAGAAAATGATCTATGAATACAACCTAATGAGATAAAGATTCAGTATCCAAAGATGGATTTGAGTTAATCATTTATAAAATATTAATTTCTGAAGGTTACAACAAGAAGAGGGAGCAGATGACAAAATTAGTAATTAAAGTGAACAGCATGACTTGTAGATCCAGCCATGATGATGATAAGTTTGAATTTGTGCTGCTGTTATACTGAGTTGGCTTCATCTCTGCAGGGTCCTCTGGAGATTCGTCAGCCAAAGATTTGCCATTTCTGGGTTTTGAGCTCAAACAAGCAGGGATTTCCAAGTATGATGAGAGATTTTCCTTGTTGGGTTGATGATGGCTTGTACATAGCTCACTGTTTCCACTTATATCTAATCTTTCACCAAGCTTCTCAATGAAATCATCAGAAAGTTCTATGACACCACTCAGATTGTTGTGGCTCAAATTTAGCTGATCCAAGTTTAAGAGTGAACCTAAATTTGGAGGAAACGGTCCACTGAGACTATTGTTATCTAAGAAAAGAGCAGTTAGGTTCTTCAAGGTAGAAAAACAATTGGGTATGGGGCCAATCAAACCACACCCAGAAAAACTCACTGATTTGAGCTTTTTAAGGTTGCCGATGAACAAGGGTATCCTATCTTTTATGGGGTTGCCATCGAGGACAAGATATTCTAAAACTTCTAAACTAGATAGTGTTTCAGGAATAGGGCCACTTAGAAAATTATGACTCAGATCAAGCAATACTAACCTCTTCAGTTTTCCCAAAACTGAAGGCACTTCGCCAGTAAGCCTGTTAGAATTCAGATCAATCTTCTGCAGATCTTTAAGTTGCCCAAGGGAATAAGGCAAGTTTCCTTCAATCTCATTCCCACTCAGGTCCAAGATAGCCATTCTCTTTAAATCACCAATTTCCTCGGGGATTTGACCACTTAAGTTATTGTAGCTGAGGTCGAGTTGCTCCAAACAAACCAACCCACCAATCTGTACTGGGATTTGTCCCTGTAGGCTGTTTTGGGACAGACTCAAGACTCTAAGTCTAGGAACCTGTCCCAAACTTGAAGGTAACTCTCCAGAGAGGGATGGGTTAGATTGCAAAGCTAGGTGTTCCAAGGAAGAGAGAGATCCAAAAAGTGTGGCAGGTAATATGATTGGGGAAGCCAGAAAGCAATTGAAAATTGAAAGGGTTTTCAAATAAGGTAGTTTTAACAACGACCCAGATAGGTAAGCAGAAGATTTACAAGGTGATGGGGATACAATATCAGGACCAATGTGGATCTCTGTGACATGAAAGACTTGTGGGTCATCATCATCACTAACTTCACATTTCACACCAGGCCATGGAGTGTCCGTACAAGGTTGTGGATGTTCATGGACCCAATCAGAATCTTCTAGGAGAGCACCCATTACTTGGAAAAGTCCATGTAATTCCTCTTCTTCCATTGCCACCATAGCTTCAGCTGTAAACACAAGGAGGCAAAAGAGAAATAGATACACAGAAGCCATTTGAGAAAATGCCAAACCGAGAGGTGTTTAGATTTGAGGGATTTGGAGATTATGGAGACAAAAATAACAGGCAAGGTTCTAATGAACTTTAAGGAATGTCGCTGATAATAAGGGTAAAGAGCGTGAAGCGAATTACCCTGTGTCATTGTTTTGTGTCAGCGTTAAGGCTGCAAAGAGAGGGAGAGAGTGAGAGACCAAAGCTATCGTATTTTTTGCTTCCCGCAATTTGCCATTTTGAAGATGGCAGTGAGAATTTGCGAGCAAAGGTGAGAAAAGCTGGGGGAAGAGACAATCATCATAATGAGAATCGGCAGGGGGTTCAATTACAATCATCATTATATTGTATTTAATTTGAATTTAACGTTTCAGCTTTTTTTTTTTTTTTTTCCTACAGAAAATATTTATCCTACCACACTTACCTATAAATAAGTGGGTCCCAAAGAGAAAAGAGAGATGGGACCTACTCATTTATACATGAGTATGAAAGAAAAAATATTTTTATAATAAAAGTAGAAATATTAAACCTATAAAAATTTGAAGAATATGTTTTTATGATTTATGAGTTAAATTTGAGATGAGTTTATCTTAAATTTTAAAAAAAATGATTTTTAAAATTACGGTTTGGGTGTTATATAAAGACTCAATATTGATTATTTACAAATGTCTAATAGTTCTGTTATTTGCCATTTTTTTACCAGCTAGTAATTGTCAATTTTAAACAAATATAATTATAATTGTACTTGTAAATTATAAAGGGTGAATGTGTTAAAATATCTATAAAATTTTTACCTAAAATACGTCCAACACCATATATTTTATAGAAGATGCAAAAACATCTATGAACATTCAAAAATAAAGTAAAAATGTCAACACCATTAAATTCAATAAACCATCATTACTTTTTGGAGTGGAACTCACAACCTTTTTACGTGCACACACATGTATACACACACAATGTTTATATTTAATGGTATTGATATTGTTTTGTTGTCATTTTAAATAATTATGGGTATTGATGCACCTCTAAAAAATATATGATATTACACACACTTTTAATAAAAAATCATATATATTTTTATACCGTAACCCAATTATAAAATTGTTAGTGGGTTAAGGTCCAAATACCCATACAATATTTGTGGACATAATACCATAAAAAAATGTTGTTGTTGACATGAGGCATAGAGCGTCTTTTTGTTTAAAAGTACTTATGAATTTTTTAAAATGATGTAAAAATATTAAAATGGTTGAATCAACAAGAAATGTGTTAGAAAAAAAATTGTACAAAAATACCTATTAAGGTTTCATATGAAACAAAAATATCATTACCGTTAAGTGAATTAACATTGATAGTTTAACCACAGTCTCCTTAGGGAATTACACAGCATTTTTGCTTCAAGCGGTTCTGTCTACCACTGGAGGGTCTTATGCAAGATGCAAGGACTACACAACCTCTCATTTTCTCTGTTTTCTGTTATGGTCGATGAATATTATTAAAGGATTTAGATGAATTAATGTTTGTGACAATGGAGAAATCATCTTCATGTTCCTATTTGGGTCCTTCCAGTACATGGCTACTTTATAACAATAATGCCCCTAATTTCTAACTCATATAAAATCACTCGTGACAAAGAAACTAAAAAGGTGATGGATGAGGCAGTTGAGAGGGGCAACTCCAACATTAAGGTGTTGCTACGGCTTATGAAGCACCGATTTTGATACGACATTTCTGTCACGTTCCTGATACAAAGTGTTGTGTTGATACGTTACTTCAAAAATACTAGTATTTCAATAAGTTTTGATATGTCATAGTATAAATAATATTTTTAATATAAAGAATATATTTCAATCCTCAAAAATTTTAGTTTAGTCCCTGACTAAACTATTGCGTTTTGGCAGTACAGTTTAGGTAAGGAATTAAAAGCTTCAAACCTCATAAAACAGGAAGCGGCGAGACCTCAAAGACCCAAAAGCAAGCAATGTCACGACAATACGGGAGCTGGAGTTTGTACACAGAGAGAGGAGGAGGAGGAGACCACTACTGCCATCCTCTCTCTCTCCCCCCGTCTCTCTGTCTATCAGCACCGACTCACTTCTTCTGTTTTTCCTAACTATGGCTAGCCAATTTCAGCACCACTGTGTCAACAACCCAAAAAGGTGATGGGCTGAACTTGAACCACAGGGATGGGACAAGCCTGACCTAGAGACCTTCGACTTGCAACCTTAACTCTCATCTTCAACTTCCTTCTCTCAAACAGCTCACACCATCATCCTCTGTTCACTTCCAGATTTCCTGGCAACACCCAACTTTCGTCTCTTCGATGCTTTCATCTTTGTCAAAAGTGGACCATATATGTGCTTGTTGATTACTCCAATATGGCAATATATGTATCAGGCACGTATCGGTATTGAAAAAAAAAAAATCCAATGTATTGACGCTTCGCTACTGCCACCTAGTAACCAACAAAGTAAGATATTATCAAGTCTAACCAAATCAAGATTGAGTTACATCCTTAGTTTTTGAAACTAATGATTAGAGGATTTTTTTTTATTTCCGCGTAAATGATTTTTTTTCTATTTTATTAATAAAAAACATATAAAAAGGCAAACTGCCCCGGTGGCATCTTATCCATAAAAAAACCAGAAATGAAGAAAAAGCAGAGGCTTCTGTTGTGGGAACGCAATGGCTCACTGTAGTACAATGGCAAGGTTGGCAATGGCATTAGCTTCTCTTCAAACTACTGTCTCTCCTCTGTCATCTTCCTCAACCTCCCTTCCTTCTCTTTCCCTCTCCACCACGCGACGAGGAGCCATTGCCTTTGGTTCCTGCGTTTCCCTCGCTTCTTCTTTGCTCTTTCTCTTCAATCCCAATTCATCGCCACTCGCACTTGCTCAGCTTCTATCAGACGAACTTCAGCAAGAAGAAGACCGTATCGTAAATCTATTTCAGGTCCTTTTTGCCTTCCCTTTTTCTCCAATTCAATCTGATTTAGCTTAATATACGTCGAAGTTAGAATCAGTTGAACTTTTTTCATGTTTAATGTATGCTCTTATTTTGGAATTATTTGGGTTTTCGGGTTTCTGAAGAATTTTCTGTGTTCCATTTTCTTTCGTCGTTTCTGGACAATTTCATCAGTATCATTTGGTAGTAGAAGTGGAAAACACTGTACGGTTTGAAGTTGCGTTCAGAGGCCATTCTTTTGTATTTTGTACGGGCATTGCTTTGTGTGAAACTTGAAATCAAAATTGATATCTTTACAGGAAACTTCACCGTCCGTTGTTTTTATTAAAGACATTGAATTGACTAAAGTCCCCAAGACCTCTAGCGAAGTCATGGCGAATGAGGATGAAGATGCAAAAGTTGAAGGAACTGGTTCAGGCTTCATTTGGGATAAATTTGGTCACATTGTATGTACTCCTTGTTCTAGCATATTGCAGACACGATCATTTAGACTTGATTGTGCTTATTTATCTTATTTATCAGTTGACTAATAGTGATTGCCCAGGCTTTTTTCCCCTTCAGATTATATGACAGTGTTTATCTTTTATGATCACTTGATCAGTGTTACTCGTTATGGTGTTGACTCAATCTTATGGAAAGATTAAAATTTGGAAAACATTTTGAAATATTATTAGTCACCCATGGAATTAATGTGCATCATGTTAACAATTTTTAGACATATTGATAAGGAACCAACGACTGTCTGTTATGTATATATTCTCTTTTATTTTGATTGCACATATTTGCTACTAAACTATATTAGAATCTCATCAATTTTCTTTTCTGCTGAACAGGTTACCAATTACCATGTTGTTGCTAAATTGGCTACTGATACTGGTGGTGGTTTACAACGTTGTAAGGTTTTCCCTTCTGCTGTTAATTACATTGAAGTTTTTGCTTGGAGATGAAGTTAATGTGAATGTCTTTCCGCTTTGTTGTCATTGTTGGGAAAAATAAAACAGAGCATTTTAAACAGTATGAATTGCTTTAAGAAACTCTGCCGTAGAGATTTTTCTGCCTCTTCAAATTTATTTTTTTGTAGCACCCCCCAAAATTAAGTAGACCAGAGAGGGGAGTGGAATAAGCACCACAGTTCAAAGGAGAAGAATGACACGTATAGCTGCTGATTTGATGATGACAATAGGTGGTGTGATTAATGGGGGGATATTAAACCTAACAATTAAACTCATAATCATTTGATTATTACAATAATTAACTTGATATAAATAAGGTAATGCAGGAGGCAATGTGAGATGAGAGTTTCCTTTTGAATTATCCACACATATCCAATAATCATATCTAATTGTAATTTTTGTTAGAAGCAATTGTTCAGAGCGGCAATTCATACCAGACTACTACTGTCTACAGGTGTTTCTAGTTGATGCCGGAGGGAATAACTTTGTCAGGGAAGGGAAGATAGTTGGGTTTGATCCAGCATTCGATCTGGCTGTTCTCAAGGTGTACATTGATCCCACAATTCCTATGTTATAAGTCATACATCGGGAGGGTTACCTCAAACGAGGGCCTTATAACTTTGTCATGAACGATTTAAATGGAAATATTGTTCTTACAGATCAATCCAATAACACTCATTTTCCACTTTCCCTCACTGCATGCCACTACTGTCACTCAAAATTACTTACTCGATGTGCAGGTCGATGTTGGTGAGTACGATATAAAGCCTGTTGTTCTTGGTACATCCAAAGAAATACGTGTTGGTCAGAGCTGCTTTGCTATTGGGAATCCTTATGGATATGAGAACACTCTGACAACTGGGGTAATTTTCAAAACTTCAAAGTAAACATGATATTATTTACCTTAATTCAAAGTCGTAATGACTGAATCAACCTCAATGTTTAATAATTGATGTGTATTGACTGATGTGAATGCTTCAGGTCATTAGTGGTTTAGGTCGTGAGATTCCTGCACCAAATGGGGGAGCTATCAAAGGAGCTATTCAGACTGATGCATCTATTAACGCAGGTAGCTTTGCCTTCACTAAAGTTCCTTGTGTTGGAACCCCAAACTTCCAGTCCTACTCTCAGTAATTTTTTTTTTTTGGCGGAAAAAGTTATTAATGGCGAGAAACTAAACCTTATACCCTATCACATATTGGACAAATTAAAGGGAAATCAATTCTACCAAATTTTCCCTGCACTAGGACTCATTGTAATTGAAACTAGGTAACATTAGCATCCTAAGAGTTCTGATTCTGATAGTGAAAAGGAGGTTCAAAAGTCAATATCATGTAATTGAGCTTTTGGAGAATAGCTGTGGGAGAAAAGGTAAAAAAAGTGATTTTAGAAAGTTGATTTTGAAGGATGGCTTTCGAAAAAGTAGAAAAAAATAGCTTATGGAAACCATGGTTTTCCACTCCAAACCATGGTTTTCTTGCCAAAAATAGATTCCAGAGAAAACCTGATTTGGTTGTCTTGTAACAAAACCATTGTTTTAGGAGAAAAGTTGATTGTGAGAAAATTAAGAGTGTTTGGGTTGCTTTTTTGGAAACCACGGTTTTAGAGACAACAATGGTTTTGTGAATTACCCAAACACACACTAGAGAGAATCATGATAATCCCCTTTTCCTGACTCCATGATTCTTATGTGAAATTTACGACATAAAATTTCAGCGATGATGTGGCTTTCAGAATTTGGCTTCCTTGAATTTTGTAGGTACCAGTTATGGGTTATGATATGATGTTTAATGGCTTCAATAAATTCATGGATGTGAACAGGGAATTCGGGTGGACCTTTGATTGATTCACACGGGCATGTTATTGGAGTAAACACAGCAACATTCACTAGAAAAGGTATGAACAATATTTCCAAATAATCCTTCTAAAAGAATATACTTCCATAAGAACACAGCAAAAACGAGCATTTATATTGGTTTACCAATATCATTCATTGGCTTGACAAATTACAAAAGAAAACGACAAGTGATGGGCTATTACTTATTTGACATAATGAACTTGAGAAGAATGGTTTAAGTTGATGATAATGTTGCGTTGCAGGGAGTGGAATGTCGTCTGGTGTGAACTTTGCAATCCCCATCGACACTGTTCTTAGGACTGTGCCATACCTCATTGTGTATGGAACACCATATGCTAACAGGTTTTGAATTGATAACCTCAGTTTTGGGACTAATGCTCATCAAATCCCATGATGCTTGTATTATCATCTTTATTTATGTTATTATTTTGCTTTTTCCGGAACTATGCCTGTATCATCTATAGCAAACAATCCGTGGTTTGGTTAATCAATTTTTTTTTTTTTTATAACAAGGTTAATCAAATTTGGTCACATGTCCTTTTCCTTAAACTAAAATATATGGGCTTGCCTCGTGGCCATTACAGAGTAAATGACTGTCAATTGTTTTAAATAAACCTTGAAATCGGCCCACAATCGAGTTATGCTGATGACCCACCCCACTTTTACAAAATTACATGTGTCTAACACCCATTGAAATTAAGTGATAAGAAACATGTTCTCTTTTAAGCACGTCCTCAATTCAAGGTGTAATTCAAGGTGTGTGGATAGCGGAAATGGGTTTGGGGACTTTTCGTCCACAATTGTTGGGCATAACTCAGAGTGAATTTGGATTAGTTGGAACCAATAAATTCCAGATACTGGATGCGCTACCAAAAAAAAAAGGAAAGAGATCCATTATAGAACGTTGGTACCTTTTTTTGGCCAGAATAGAATGTGGGCACTTAAGCATAAAGGTTAATTAAAAATGGGAGTCCATCCAGATCTTTTTATAGATTCCGGGTAATTACTTTCTTTACATTAAAAAAAATTAGTCAAAGTTAAATAAATATTACAAAACTTTTACAACTTTCCAAAATTATTCTTTAATTACTAAATCATATTACAAAGAGATGATAAAGAAACTATTAGAGATCAGAGCATTTTTGGATATTAAATGTTTTAAAGGGTCTTGTTAAGATACCAAGAGATGGGGATGTCATAATATGATTAGAGGAGTAGGTTTTTTGGGACTGAAGAAGATACGACGCCCATAATCAAGCGGCAGTCGAAGAGGGCATTGGGAAACGGATGCCTGTAAACAGATTTACAAATGGGAAAGTAACAATAAAGTCTTAACTCACTATGTGAGTCACCTATATGGATTCTAAAACATCATTATACTCTATCAATAACTTAATTTTTGGATAAATTATTGATTAAGAGAATAACAAGAAAAATGTACCCCGTTTAAGTTTCTAGTAGGGAATTCCATTTCCTGTTGTTCTCTTGGCCTATAATTTCTATGATCAGAATAGCTGCTATAGAGGCAGGCCAAACAGAATACAACATGCTTAAAGCCTACCTATGGGGATTTTAAAGCTAAGGTACTATTTGCATTTATCATTATCTACAAACACTACATGTTTTGTTTTCATTTCCTTCTGCCCCTCCAAATCAAAGCCTGTCAATTAAATTGAACTGGGAAACATTCTGACTTCCTCACATAGGTAAAGTCCACACAAATAAAGGCAGCTGAGTTCAGTAAAGCACCAACTGTTCTCTTTTTTCTTTTTCTCGGTGAAATCTCTTTCACTTTCTGCTGAGGCATTTTTGTAACTTCATTTCAATTAAACTACTACAGTGAATGTAGCATCAGTTAAGATAATTGGAGGGAGATACATAGGATCCAAACATGACATCAATAAACCACTGTGATTGTCACTAGATGATCAAACCTTAAAACCCATGATTCAAATCCCCATTACCATATTATTAAAAAAAAAAGAAAGGCTTTATAGCCATGACTCTGATTTTGACCATATGAACCCTTCCATGGTTAAGTGTTAACCCACTCTTTCCAAACAGGTCACATGTGCGAAGATTTTTACCTTTTTGGGGCAGAGTCTTTCATAAAATGAAGAAAATAATACATTATTTGCTTCTTTTCATCTCCATATGAAAATGAAGCATGGTAGAAGTGTAGAACTAGATGTTTCAAATGGTTTCATGTTCAATCATTCAGAATCACGCTGATATTTTAGTATGTGCTAACAAATATTTACAAGTGGGCGATTCCTAGTCTCCGAGGCAGAGTAAAATTAAATGATGCTCTTTGCTTTGAGATTAAGAACGTCATTTCCTGAAGAGAGAAGAATAAAGTTTGTCCATCTCCTTTTATTGAAACAGGCAAATTCGCAGTCCCTTGCACAAAAACTTGATAAGCTTAGAAAGCTGGATGTAGTTTATTGATCCTTCATAGTTATACTGCTACAAGTTTTACGCAAAATTTAATGAATATTAGTTGGATGCAGCTCTAGAGAGGGGGGAAAAATAGCTTCAACTTCCAGACAGCAAATCGTCCAAGATTGAACAGAAGGGAGGGAAAAAGATACGAACTATTGGACTATACTACAAATCAAATCTTCTACATGATCAATTAACAGTAATTAAACATAGGCCTTCTTTCACAATTGAAAATAGTGAAGAACCGCAATCATATCGTATCTGATGTGATATTCATGCCAATGGATTGAAACCTACTCAAGCGCCACAATCCTAGATAATTAACACAACACAACATTCATGAACCACTAAACTCTATAATCAATTCACAATCCTCAATCCAGAGATAGAGTAAACCAGAATAGTACTCACTCTTCATTGAGTGATAGCAGTGACAACTGTTCTTCCACTGAACAATCCACATGGCAAGATGTGCGGCACGAAGAAGGAATAAGAATAAGGCCAAGGCACCTCTGCTCCATCGGAGAAGGCGAGGACCGCCGCGTGCTGCGATACTCGACGGCGTCCTGGAGAATAATGTTCCCTTGCTTGTCCATACAATAGAATCCACCCAAGAAAAACCTCCCATCTTTAATGCCTACAAGCATCCGACGGAACAAAAGCTTCTTTACCCGATTGATCCGATCCGAACTGATTTCCCGTGGACCGTCCGAGCTATTCTCCTGAATCGGAGCCGAAGGTTGCTGTGTTTCTCCTTCCATCGTTTAGGGCTTAAACGGAAATCTCCCGCCAAAAACGGTGCAAAGTTTGGTTTCGATGAAGTTGAAATGCAGAAGTAATGCTAATGAACTTGTTCGATCGAGACTACGTACGTCAACCTAGCAAGTTCTTGTCGGCGATGGCCATCCCCACCGCAATTAAGGTATAAAATCAGAAGATGGGCGAGATTTTGCGTTTGGCTTCTCTACAGGCGCGTGATGTCGAGGAAGCTGATATTATTCCAATCATTTTTTTTTGGTTAAGGTATAAAATACACATAATTTTTTTTTAGGAACCTCAGTAACAAATTTTTTTTTTTTGAAGCAAAAATATATATGTGTTATTATTTTGTAGTAAAATTCGTATCTCACCATTAACTTATTGTTTACCGTGATGAGAGAGAAAGAGATAAAGTGAACAGTAATATAACGACAGTGTCGCGGTGGATAATGATTTAACGGTGAGATGTGACTTTTACTCCAAAATGGTAACTACGTGGGTATTTTTGCTCAAAAAAAAAAAAATTTGGTGCTGAGCACTCCTGAAATAAAATTATATATATTTTTGCACCTTAACCATTTTTTCTCTTTTCATTATCACTAATCAACTCATCAACTTATTTGAACGGGTGATGGAAAAAATAAGAAAATAATTAAAATAATATTGTGACTTTTTAAATTAATTAGATAAATATAATTTAAAAATTATAAGGATGACGAGAGAAACTCAGCCCTCATCTTCACTATCTCCACAAAATGATGAGGAGTGAGTATAATGTTTATATATATATTAAAGAGAAATACTTATATTTTTTTGTTAATAATTTATATAATAATCCTAATAATTGTTTAAAATATTACTTTTGAGGTTATTATTTTTTATATAAAAATATTATAATTTTTTATCAAATAAAAAAATTTTATTATAAAACTAAACTTTAAAAAAATGAAATGACAATTTGTATTAGACTTATAATTTCCTCTTTTATTGAATTTGAGGCATTTAGCTTGTGCCCTATCTTTCCTATTATAAATATATTTTTATGATAAAAAAGGTTTTGTTGAAAGAAACAAAACTTACTATAATAATATCTATACTTTCAAAGGATTAATCACTAATTATCAATCGGGAATACTACCTAGATCCTAAAAAGAAAGTATATTTTACCTGCAGTTTTTGTAAAACACAAGTCATTATGCTAATTTCTTAGAGCAATCCATGTTATTTGTCCAAAACTAATTACCTAAGATGTAAATATTTATAATGAAATGTGAGTCAAATATATTAATGAGAGTAAATTTGAAGATTTTTTAGCAAAATATATTTGAAGAATTAATACTAAAATTTTTCATAAACCAACTAAAACTTCTTAGTTCTGATGCTTTGGCCTTGATTATGTATTTCAGGTACTTATTATATAAGACTCATAATGTTGACAACCAACGATAATTTTTTGTGTTTTAAATTAATGTATATATATGTGTTTAAAAATGTTATTTATGATACCCAAAAAAAAAAAAACTCGACGGGAGTGATAGTTAAAGATTTTATTGATCTCTCAACTAGGGACTTACTTCCTGGTCAAAAAGAAAAACTACGAGTCACTACGTTTCAAATATCAATAATTTTAATTAATTTTACCTTTAAAATAAATTATTATTTTTAAATTTAATAATGAAAAATATTATTTGAAAATTATCTCAGAAATGTTTGCACTTGCACTTGGACTTGCATTTTAACCTTTTTTTTTCAAGTTTATAATTCATATTTTGTTTTTGTGCAAGTTTTACGTGTCTCTATTTTTTTTTTTCCAGCCAATTAAACACATTTGTCACTACATGAATTTTGAAAAATGAATTGTATTTGTTATTTGTTAGTATATAAATAGATAACGGCAATTATAATTGTTACATGATATTTTAAAGAGTAAAATACATTAACTACCTTTATATTTTACCTGAATTTCACAAACCTCCCATCTATTTTGAAAACATATATAGACATCTCTTGAAATTAAAATGTATGGTACAAAAACCTCTTTTACATACTTGAGATTTTATTTTCATTCACCCAACCATTAGTTAACCGTTGAGTTTGACTATTAAACATTTTCTTTGACCAAAATTTCCCTCTTTTAACAATTGAATAAACATTTAATTTTTCTAAAAATAATTTTTATGTCAAATAATAATAATAGATATATGTTCACAATTTCCAACAAATTGTAAAATTTATTAATTTTTATTATATTATAAAATTTAAAATTTTTATCATATTTATTGAAGTTTATTTATTTAGTATTCTTTTAAATCACAAAAAATATATTCCTTTGTTTTTTTTTTTTTGCAATGACACCATGATTGAAAACATATTTAAAAGGCATATTTTTAATCACCATATATTAGTAATAATGTAATTTTCACATATTATATAACTATTGGAATTTAGGAATAAATCCCATAATTTATGAATAAGAAGAAGGATGGAAAAGAAGAGGAAAAGTAAAAAGAATTGTATGTGTGTGGCAAAGTCCCACATTGGTTAGATGGAAGGTATATAAGCCCCAACTTTGCTCCTACTAAATGGGCCCTTGGGCCTACCCACTTTTGTGGAGGGGTGAGGACTTAGGCAACCCTTGGTCCACCACAAGCGCGCGCTCGCCGCCGCCGGCCCGATCCAACTTTGCTCCTACTAAATGGGCCCTTGGGCCTACCTACTTTTGTGGAGGGATGAGGACTTAGGCAACCCTTGGTTCATCACGCGCGCACGCTCGCCGCCGACCCGGTCCAGTCCGGTCCGCACGTGTGAAATAAAAAATAATTTTTTATTAAATTATTATTTGAATAAAATAATCCTTTTATTTTTATTTTCGTTGTCTCTCTCCGTTTTTTTCCACCAGTAGCTACGTACAACTCGTTCAGCTCCGTCTGGTTGCGTCTGTTCGTACGACCCGTCGACCCGTTCAGCTCTGTCTGGTGCATCTGTTCGTGAGACGCACCAATTCGCCGGCAACAGACGCAGGTCGCCTCTGTTCATTCCGTTCTGGTGTGTCTTTTCGCACAACGTACCAGTTCGTAGCAACAGACAAGTCCATCTGATCGTGTTTTTCCGAAGTCTATAAATAGGGGCCCCTAGTCACAGAATTTTTTACGTTCTTTCTTTCTGCATACACTCTCTCTGCATATACATAGTGTGCGTTCCAAAAGCAGACTCGTTGGCTTCGCTTGGGCTTCAAACAGACAGAGCCGTCTTTCTGGAGACGAATAATCCGCTCTATTCTGGGAAGCAATTGCTCAGAAACCTTTGGCATCGTAGAGAGAGCAAAATTGTCTTAAGGACACAACAAAAGTTGGGCCCGGATTTCTGCATAGTTCATAACCTTATTCGGCAGTCTTGTGACTTCGTTTATAGCTTTTTCATATGATACAAACTTGTTGTATGCTCTCTGTATGTTATATATTGTTGACACAGATTGTTGTTATATTGTTTTGTTTACTGCATATTCAATTTCTACCTACTCTATTTCTGTTTTAGACAACAATCTTAAGACAATTCTTGTGATTGAAATCATTATATAGCAAATTTATATCGTTGCTTATTTCGTACGTTGGTAGTAGTATTGAATTGAATCTGTGTTTAGTTTTTATGAATATTATTATTATTTTACTGTTTGTGGATTAATCTGTGTGATTAATCGAGGTTTCTGTTTTAACAACAGAAATGGCAAGTACAAGTACCGATCTGATTAACCCAAGTGGTCCTGCTCCACTGCATGGTGAAAAACCAGAGAAGTTCAATGGAAACGATTTTAAAAGATGGCAATAGAAAATGTTTTTCTATCTAACCACGTTGAACTTGGCTCGTTTTCTCACTGAAGATGCCCCAAAATTGGAGGAAGGACAACCGTTGGATAAGGAGAAGGTTGTTGCGATAGATGCTTGGAAGCATTCTGATTTCTTATGTAGGAAATATATTCTCAATGGTCTGGATAATAAATTGTATATTGTATATAGTATTTTGGAAATAACCAAAGCACTATGGGAGAGTCTGGACAAGAAATACAAAACTGAAGATGCTGGCTTGAAGAAGTTTATAGTTGGCAGATTTTTGGATTTCAAAATGCTTGACTCTAAATCTGTAGTAAGTCAAGTTGAAGAGCTACAATTGATTGTGCATGAGATTCATGCAGAAGGGATATCTCTTAGTGAATATTTCCAAGTTGCTGCATTTATTGAAAAATTACCACCATCTTGGAAGGACTTCAAGAATTACCTCAAGCACAGGTGTAAGGAGATGTCACTTGAAGATTTGATTGTAAGATTGAGAATAGAAGAAGACAACAAGATTTCTGAAAAGAAATTTGGCAGCAATCCTTTAGTTTCAAAGGCCAACATTGTGGAAGATGGTCCGAAGCCCAAGAAACGGAAACGCTCTAATGAGGGGTCATCCAAACAAGGCCTTAGCAAAGGTCAGAACTTCAAAGGCAAGTGTTACAGTTGTGGGAAGCCTGGTCCCCGGGCTAAGGATTGTAGGAAGCCAAAGAATCTCAAGAAGAAGAACACCGAAGCCAATATGGTTGATAAAGCTACTGATATGATTGATAATATGAGTCTTTCAACAGTGGTAATGCAATGTAACTTGTTTGGAAATACCAAGGAATGGTGGGTGGACACTGGTGCCACCAGGCATGTATGTGCAAACAAATGGATGTTCTCTTCTTATACACCTGCAAAGCAAGATGAACAACTATATATGGGAAATTCTTCTAGTTCAAAGGTTGAAGGTGTTGAAAAAGTGGTGTTGAAAATGACTTCTGGAAAAGTCGTGACGCTTAATGATGTGCTTCATATGCTTGACATTCGCAAGAATTTGATTTTTGGATCCCTCTTAAGTAAGAATGGTTTTAATCTTGTATTTGTTTCTGATAAGTTTATACTTTCTAGGAATGATATATATGTTGGAAAAGGGTACCTTAGTGAGGGCCTTTTCAAAGTTAATGTAATGAGTGTCACCAATAACGGTGCTATTAATAATACTATTGATTCTATCTATATGCTTGAGTCCTCTAATTTATGGCATCAAAGATTAGGACATGCTAACTATAAATCAATTAAAAAATTAATTAACTTAGAATTATTGCCTAAAGTTGATTTTTCAAATAAAGATAAATGTCAAATATACATTGAATCAAAATTTTCTAAGTTACCTTTTTCTTCTATCGAAAGATCAACTGAGTTGTTAGATTTAATACATACTGATATATGTGATATGAAATCTATATCATCTAGGGGTAATAAGAAATATTTTATTACATTTATTGATGATTGCAGTAGATATTGTTATGTGTATTTGCTTAATAGTAAAGATGAGGCTATTATTGCTTTTAAACAATATAAAATTGAGGTTGAAAATCAACTTAATAAGAAAATTAAAATAGTAAAGAGTGATCGTGGGGGGAGAATTTGATGGCCCCTTTGAGGAATTCTGCATAGAATATGGTATTATACACTAGACAACGGCTCCTTATGCTCCGCAGTCAAATGAGATTGCAGAGAGGAAAAATCGAACATTGAAAGAGATGATGAATGCATTATTAATTGAGTCTAGTTTACCACAAAATTTGTGGGGGGAAGCTATTCTAACGGCTAACTTTCTAATTAATAGAGTGCCTCATAAAACGATATAAAGCATACCATATAACATATGGAAAGAAAAGAAACCTTCCTTGAAATATTTGAAAGTGTGGAGGTGCTTGGCCAAGGTTGTGATTCCCAAACCTAAAAGGCTAAGAATTAGACCTAAGACAGTAGACTATGTGTTTGTTGGCTATGCACATCATAGTAGTGCATATCGTTTTCTGGTTTATAAGTCTGATGTATTTGATATCTATGTAAATACGGTTATTGAGTCAAGGAACGCTACGTTTTTTGAAAATGTATTTCCGTATAATATAAATAATGATAATAACAACACAGTGATATCTCAGGATACTGTGACTAATGATAATCTTGGAGAGGAGGAACTAAGACAGAGTACTTGGCGAAGGACTTCAACATCCTTTGGGCCTAATTTTCTAACTTATCTGTTGGAAAATGAGCCTCAAACTTATGGAGAGGCTATGGGTTCTCCTAAAGCACCATTATGGGAAGAGGCTATCAATAGTGAAGTTGAATCTATTATGTCAAACCATACTTGGGAATTGGTTGAGCTTCTTCCTGACAATAAACCTCTAGGAACTAAGTGGGTCTTCAAAAAGAAGATGAAAGCAGATGGCATTATTGATAAGTACAAAGCTAGGCTGGTAGTAAAAGGCTACAGACAACGTGAAGACCTAGACTATTTTGATACCTATTCACCTGTTACAAGAATTACATCTATTCGAATGTTAATTGCGTTAGCATCATTGAATGGAATGGAGTTACATCAAATGGATGTAAAGATAACTTTCTTGAATGGTGAATTAGAGGAAAAAATTTATATAGAACAACTTGAGGGATTTGTTGTCTCAGGACAAGAACAGAAAGTTTGTCGCTTAATAAAGTCTCTTTATGGACTTAAACAAGCCCCGAAACAATGGCATGCAAAATTCAATGAAGTTATGTGATAAATCCCAATTTTACTATATCTTATCCCACATTAATCATTTATTTTAGAATTATTGTAGGCTAATTTGGATATATTAGATAATATTTGGATTGTTAGCCAATTTTAGGAGATAATATAAATCAGAATTAATTATAAGATATTGGGCTTAAATTATTAATATTCTGATTGATATCTTGTGATTAAATAATATCTATTGATAAATGATAAATTGTAATTTTATAAGAGCCTATGGTGCAGAATTTTTCAGAATAGCTAAAAGGAAAATGGTGAAATTTTATTGGGCTCAAGTTGATACCCTAAAAGCCTTCTTTTCCTTCCCTTTAATTAACCTAGCAGCCACCAACATGAATTTATGCTCTTTAGGAGAGCCGAGGGAAGCTGAAACACGCCGCCACATGCTGAGAGGCCGTGAGAATTGAATCACGCCGAGGACTAAGAAAGAGAGACGCGTAAACGCTGAGGAAGAGACCAAAGACACAAAGACGCAGCTGGGAGAAGATTAATTGAATCAATTATTCTTCCCTTCCATTCCAATTCACGCAGTGTGATCTCGCGGGCCCACCTCCAAATTCACATTAATCCGTTCAGCTTCCATTCATGTCACGTACGGGATCTACGCCTCATCAACTCCTATTGCACAATTCATTTACATGGCATTAATGTTTTTAAGGCTTGGTGAGGGAAAATCCATGGAAGCTTAAACTCTTTGGGAGGCAACTTGGAAGGAGCA
This sequence comes from Acacia confusa, assembly GCA_037074495.1. Classification (NCBI taxonomy): domain Eukaryota; kingdom Viridiplantae; phylum Streptophyta; class Magnoliopsida; order Fabales; family Fabaceae; genus Acacia; species Acacia confusa. Next base: position 2,689,114 of record CM073504.1, on the reverse strand, counting down.
TGGAGGAGGCTAGAGCCTAGGGTTTACACTTGAAGACCACAAGGGAGTGTCTTTCTTTTTATCTTTTTAATTCAAACTTGAGATTATTTAGTTTTAAAGAATTTCGAGTTGTATTAATTGAGAACAATCTAGTTTTATATTATAAACTTATTTCTTTTAGATTAGACTGATAATTTGAAGTTTTATGCTTATTGCTGGACTCTTGTTTGCAACCTTTGGATTGTCAATTAGATTAATAATTGAGTTTTCATTATTAATTTAATTGTTAATTTGGTTTATCATCTTAATTGATTGATGGATTATCTGATTGTTCAATTAGATAATTGTAAACAAGATTTCCAAGATTATTTTGTGATTGATTTTTAATGGGTTTAATTAGCCACCGCTTATTTCATTATAAGTTTTCTAGTGGAATATGTGGTATTAAGTTAGAGGGTTTCCTATGTTCAATTGGGTAATTAAATTCATTAATCTCCTTTTGGTCTAATTAATTGATTTATGCTAAGAAAGTTAACTCCATGCAATTCATAAGTTGTCCCCTTCGTCATCATAACTGAACTAGATCTTTATTACTTTATTTGCTTTTAATCAATCTTTTTATTAGGATTTTAATTATTCTCTCATAAGAAAACCCCCTAAAAATTGCATTCAAATTCATATAGCTCAGTTTCATTCTCATATTTTAGAGTCAATTGCATTAGTATGTTTAAGTTAGTTAATTGCATATAGGTAGTAGTGTTTTACATCCTAATTTAGGTCCATTTGTATTTCACTACATTTTTTATCACCTAAAAGTTAATCCTAAAGAAAACCTACAGCTTGCTCCTTGGGAGAATGAACTAGGTTGACTCTAAACTGCATAATTAATTAGGACCTAGTTTAATTGATCACTTTAACGACAAAAGTAGCTCGATCAATTATTAAATGGCTTTAATATTAATGAATATGACGAGTGTGTCTACATTCGAAATACTGAAAATGGGTTTGCCATAGTCTGTCTTTATGTAGATGACATGTTGATAACAGATAGTAATAATCAAATGATTAAAGTTACTAAGCAATTGCTTACCAATAAGTTTGACATGAAAGATATGGGTCAAGCAGATGTCATTTTAGGAATTAAAATTCATAGAACATCTGTTAGGTTAGCTTTATCGCAAACACACTGTTTATAAAATTATCAAGAAATTTAAGAATTTAAACATAGCTCCTGTGTTGACCTCTATAGAAACTAGTCTTCGACTATTAAAAAATACTGGTGAAGCTATTAAACAAAAAGAGTATGCTCAAGTGTTAAGCAGTCTTATGTATGTTATGAACTGCACTAGACCTGATATTGCCTATGCAGTAAGCATGTTAAGTCACTTTACCAGTAATCCAAATGAGCTTCATTGGAGAGCTATGACAAGAGTTTTTGGTTACTTAAAGCAAACTCAAAACTTTGCTTTACATTATAAGAAATACCCTGTAGTACTAGAAGGGTATTGTGATACAAATTGGATAACCAGCTCTAATGACACAAGATCCACAAGTGGATATATATTTACCCTTAGTGGGGGTGTTGTGTCTTGGAAGTCATCTAAGCAGACTTGCATTGCAAGATCAACTATGGAAGCAGAGCTCATTGCATTAGATAAAGCTGGTGAGGAAGCTGAGTGGCTTCATAATTTTCTTGAAGACATTCTTAGTTGGCCAAAACCGGTACCAGCAGTGTGTAAACACTGTGATAGTCAAACAGCTATTAGTAGGGCCAAGAATGTCACGTACAACGGCAAGTCTAGACATATACGTCGTAGACATGATACCGTTAGACAACTACTTTCAAATGGAATCATCTCAATTGATTATGTGAAATCAAAAGAGAATATAGCGGATCCATTGACTAAAGGGATTCCTAGAAAGTTAGTTAAAAAATTGTCCAAAGGAATGGGTTTAAGGCCGATCCATTGTTGATTATTGCGGTAACTCTACCTAGAAGAGTGGAGATCCTACGAATTAGGTTCAAAGAGACAACTAAATGATGATCGATTGTTAACACTGTGAAGTTTTAAACTCATATTCATTCCTAGACAAGACAGTGCATATATATAAGGGTAAGCTTTTAAGCTTTTAATGATTTCTTAATTTGATGTGGTTAGATGATGTATGTTGACTTACATCACAAGGAATCACCTATGTGAGTGTGAAGTGTGGGCCGCTTCTATGAGAATTTAAAACGGCCAATTCTCTAAAACACTCGTAGAACCAGGTGGTGTCCAGGGCCAAAATGGACACAACATGAGAACCAATGATGCTAGAGGAGCAACTATGTGACTCCTATTGTCTTGGTATACACTAAAGGTCGACAGTTCAAGATAGCACGTTCACTGATTGACTAGTATATCCGATAGGTTTTTACTAGAGAAGGTTCAAAGGCAACCCCTACCTTTCTCGATGCAGTTGTTTCTCATACAGGAACCGCACTTTGCATACATGATCATTTGCATTTGGTCATGATGGACTTACTTCTTATCTATGTGGGGGATTGTTGGAATTTAGGAAGAAATTCCATAGTTTATGAATAAGAAGAAGATGGAAAAGAATAGGAAAAGTAAGAAGGATTGTATGTGTGTGGTAAAGTCCCACATTGGTTAGATGGAGGAAAGTTGGAGGGTATATAAGCTCCAACTTTGCTCCTACTAAATGGACCCTTGGGCCTACCCACTTTTGTGGAGGGGTGAGAACTTAGGCAACCCTTAGTCCACCACACACGCGCGCGTGCTGCCGTAGTCCGGCCGGCTCGGCTTGGCTCGGTTCAGTAGGTCACACGCACCGCCGGTCTGGTCCGCGCATATAAAATAAAAAATAATTTTTTATTAAATAATTTTTTGAATAAAATAATCCTTTTATTTTTATTTTCGTTGTGCCTCTTCATTTTTTTTTCCACCAGTGGCTAGGTATGACTCGTTCAGCTCCGTCTGGTCGCGTCTGTTCATACGACTCGTTGACCCGTTCAGCTCCATCTGGTGCATCTATTTGTGAGACGCACCAGTTCGTCGACAACAGACGCAGGTCGCCTCTGTTCGTTCCGTTTTGGTATGTCTTTTCGCACAACGTACCAGTTCGCAGCAACAGACGAGTCCATCTAATCATGTTTTTTCCGGAGTCTATAAATAGGGGCTCATAGTCACAATTTTTTACGTTCTTTCTTTCTGCATACACTCTCTCTGCATATACATATTGTGCGTTCCGAAAGCAGACTCATTGGCTTCGCTTGGGCTTCAGACAGACGGAGCCATCTTTCTGGAGATGAATAATCCGCTCTATTCTGGGAGGCAATTGCTTAGAAACCTTTGGCATCCGTAGAGGGAGCGAAATTGTCTTAAGGACACAACAAAAGTTGGGCTCGGATTTCTACATAGTTCATAACCTTATTCGGCAGTCTTGTGAGTTCGTTTATAGCTTTTTCATATGATACAGACTTGTTGTATGCTTTCTGTATGTTATATATTGTTAACACAAATTGTTGTTATATTGTTTTGTTTACTGCATATTCAATTTCTACCTACTCTATTTCTGTTTTAGACAGCAATAACGTATATTTATTAAAAATTCAGTTATATATTTATTAAAAATTTTGATTTTTTAAATACATTTTTTCAAAAAAAATTATAAACATGTTTATTTAAGTATGCATCAATTAAAAGAATTAATCATATTTTAATTAATTTTTCTATGTTGTCATTAATTAATTTTGTCTTTATCTCAATAAAAAAAAATTAACAGATAATTATTTTCAACACTGAAAATAAATTAAGAAAAAGGAAAAAAATTCTTAATTAAATTTTCAAAACTATTTTAACCAAAATTAGAGAATTAGTAATGATGAAGTGTAAATTTGTAAATAAAATTTATTTTAATAATTATTTAATTAAAAAATCGTTAACGATTTGAATTTAAGTGTATATTTTTAAAATAAGGGAATCTGTATAATTAAGGTAAAATATAAGAGAGGTTAGAGTAATTTACTCTATTTTAGGGTTTAATGTTTCTGTCTTTAAGGTAAAAACATTTTATCTGTCTCACTCACATAAAAGTGAGTGGGTCCCATTATTATTATTTATCTCTCTTTTCTTGATAGTGGGACCAGCCCACTTTTATGTGAATGAAATAGATAAGATAAAATGTTTCTGCCTCGAAGAAACATTAAACCCTTTAAACTAAATCAAAGTTTATTATGTCAGCTATTATACCATGAAGCATTGAAGACAGATAAAAAGTTAAAAACAGTACTGCCTTTGTTTTATCATTACTTCTTGGTTAATATCATGTACCAATATCTCTGATTTTCATTTTCATTTTTTATTTTTTTATAGATAAATAATAATAAATATTAATTAATTTAGGTGCAAATAAATACGTAGTATTAATTAATTTATTTATTTACTACTGAACTTGCCCCTCTCCACAGTCACTTCTGGCTTTTGAGTTCGAAAGCCCAAAAACCTGGATATCCAATGTTTATGATCCGGACAGCGTACTACCGCGAATCCAAGGAAGCTTGCCGGGAAAAGCTGCTTTGTCTCTCTCCCTCACTTCAGAATTAGGGTTTTGATTGGCGCTTCGTCTCTCAAATTCGTCTGGTATGCCGTACTAGGGTTTTCATTTCTTCTTCTTCTTGGTCTCTTCTTGTTTGAATTGTGGTATTGTTTGTTGGGTTTTCGCTAGTTTGTTTTTTCCCCTCGCACAATCTTCATATTGATTTGCTCATTTTTCTGTTTCAAGATGACTAGTTTCTGCATCTTTTGTTTAAACTTTGTTGGTTAGATAATTAAGAAAGAAGATCAGCAGAAGAGTAAAATCATACGTTTCTTTTGTACAGAAAACCAATTTGTTCCAATCTTTTAGGGTGGTTTGTCTAGCGGTCATTATACAGTTATTTTTTTACCTCTGTTAAGTCATCACTGCGGCTCAAATGTTTAGCGGTTGCATTTTTCTTTCAAATTTTATCGCTTTTCAGAATAGTTCTTTCATTTGTTTGAATTATGGTGTGGCAGACCGTGTAGAAGACTGTGTATAGTATAGCTGAGAGCTTTTTGGGATAACTGTAAAAGTTGGTTTAGTGGTGCTATTTTAGTTTAATAGTTTATTCTAGCAAAACAAAACGTCGTGAAATAAGTAATGACTTAAAGTTTCATCACCCATGGTTTACTTTATATCAATTTAATCTGTTCACCTATGATTTGCGGAGATGTTACACGTGGTATTAACTTTCAGGTTGTGGTTGCCTTAGTAATTGCCAGAAAATATATAGATGTCACGGAGACATTCCAAACTGCAATTATTGATTGATTTGTTTTGGAAATTTAATCCGCCACTACAATGTTGCAGTTACTGATTAGAATTCTAGTTAATAAACAAGTATACGACTTTGTGATTATTGATACATCTAAAAGTATGCTTTACTTTCAGGAGTCACGCCAATACAGATCAATGGGTGAGACAGGGAAACGATTTCGTTCACATAGAGACCGTAATGGGGATAAAAATCAAAAGAGACGCATGAATCAGAGAGATGGAAAGGGCAATGATGAATTGGTTGTTTATAGGATACTTTGCCCAGATGGAGTTATTGGAAGTGTTATTGGGAAGGGTGGAAAAGTGATAAATACAATAAGGCAAGAGACTAATGCAATGGTCAAGGTTGTTGATCCATTTCCAGGTGCTAAGGATCGAATTATAACAATTTACTGCTACATGAAGGATAAGGAAGAAATTGGGGTTGATGATGAGTTTAACAACAGGGTGCCTTTATGTGCTGCCCAAGATGCTCTTCTCAAAGTTCATGCTGCCATTGCAAAATTTGTGGCAAGTGTTGGAGATTCTGAAAAGAAGTATAAGGATAAGGAAGAATGCCAAATCCTTGTTCCATCAAGCCAGTCTGCAAATATCATTGGTAAGGCTGGGTCTACAATTAATAAATTAAGAAATAAGACAAGGACAATGATCAAGGTTATGCCCAAGGATGTGACTGACCCAACACACTCATGTGCCATGGATTTCGACAATTTTGTGATGGTTAGTTACTAATACAATGAAATATACTATTGACATGTTTATTGCATTAATTTATTATCATTTTTGGTTATTAAAGTAACATCTAGGTTTATCTACAAACATATTCCAACTATAATGCCTTGTAGGGTAACAAGAGTGCTTTAGTTGCATTAAAGTCTGTTTTTCCCCATCAAAAACTCCTGGAGTTGTGATTATTTGTATTCTATTGTATTGATTTTTAATCTGCAAAGTGGAAGCTGGGACTTCACAATGGTGAAAAATATGTTTGCATGAAGTTAATTCATGGTTGGTAAGAGAGTCAAATGAATCTGAGGCCCCTAATGGGTAATAAGTGGGAAAGTACATCTGCCTTTCTTGTTTATTTCCTTGTTATACGGTGTTGCTAAAAGTCTTCTTTTGGCAGAAACTAGCCAAGGCCCGCGCTTTGCGCGGGTAGATATTTATTGTTATATTGTTATATAAAAAATCAGTTAGATTTTTAAGAGAACAATAAAAAAAATAAAATAAATATTTACTAAATATTTTACATCCACCATCCCTATTATTAGTATACAAAATACTATATAAATATTTTTCTTATTATCCCTCTTCAATGACCACTTTGCTTTTTATTTAGATTTCTAAAGGAATAATCAAAATATTAAATTAAATATTTACTAAATATTTTGTACTTATAAGCACCATTATTAATTGATAAAATAATAGAAATACTTTCGTAACGTAATCTTCAAATATTATATAACTATTTTCTTCATTATCCATCTTCCTCATTTCTCGTATTTCATAACCGCCTTGTTTTTTTATTATTAATTTATAAAATATTGTGTAACTACCTTCTATATTATTCATCTTTCATAATCGCTTTGTTTTTTATTTTATTAATCTCCATTATTAATTGATAAAATAATAGAACTACTTTTATAGAACAATTTTAAAATATTATATAATTACCTTTCTCATTATCCATCTTCCTTATTTTCCGTATTTCATAACCGCCTTGCTTTCTATTATTAATTAACAAAATATTGTGTAACTACCTTATCCATTATCCATAGTTCATAACCGCTTTGTTTTTTATTTTATTTTTATCTTAATATTTTAAAACTGTTATTTTGCTGATGTGTCAGTCAGATAGATGCTTACTGCTCTGCTTTTATATAGTTAAGATATATCATGCTGTTAATGAGGAAAAATGTTGAATTAAATAGTACTATAGTAGTGGTTTCGTTATATGATATTAAAATCCTAATGATCTTAACAGGTTTAAGAAACTCAAGCATATATAAATCCATAGTATATATGATTAAACTGCATGAGATTTTGACTATCTCTCTCTCTCTATAGATTTACAAGAATGCTGATATGCATGAGTTAAATCACGGATAAACACAAGAAACAAGTTTTATTTTTGACACTAGCACGTATATATTTTTCCTTCCATGTTTTTATTTCAATTTCAGCTGGGCTTCCTGTTGCCTGCAAGGTGGTTAATGTGATGCATAACTAAACACCCTGTATTCATGCATGCATTTTTTTTATGCGATACCAATAAAATATAGAGTTAGAGAATTATTAATTTATTCAGATGTTGTTGCCCGTCCTTTTTCGTTGTTACCTCTTTAACTTCTTCAATTGTAACTTTATTATCAAATCCTCGTTATCTGTCTTGGGTTTAATGATCTTAGTGCTTTTGGTGGAAGATTTATTCTTTCTTATATTATCTTGATAACAGATATCTGGTGAGCCAGAAGCAGTTAAACGAGCACTCTATGCAGTTTCTACTATTATGTACAAGTTCCCTCCTAAGGAGGACATTCCTCTTGACACAAATGTACCTGAACTCCCTCCCAGTATAATTATCCCCTCTGACGTCCCTATTTACCCCCCTGGTGGATTATATCCAGCTTCAGATCCTATTATACCACCCAGATCTCTTCCTCCAATTATAGGTGCTACTAATTTACAAGACCTACAAGATCTACCAGCTTATGCTGATGCAGGAAGCACGTGGTCTCTGTATTCATCTGCCCTTCCTATAGTTTCTGGTGTTGGTGGTGTTTCCCAATCTGAAGAATTAATTGTTAGAATGCTCTGCCCCTCTGACAAGATTGGGCGTGTCATTGGAAAGGGAGGGGGTACTATTAAAAGTATAAGGCAGGCTAGTGGTGCTCATATTGATGTTGATGATTCCAAGGCTAAACACAATGAGTGTTTGATTGTTATAACTGCAACAGAGGTGTGCTATTACTTTGCCTTTCATTTTCCTGTAAAATAATTACTTGCACATGTGATTATTATGTGAGATGTCAAACTTCGTGAAGTTCATGATATATTCTATTCAATCAGGGAACCTTGGAATGCACTACTTATCAAGATGTTCTTTCATTATTAATTAGAGGATGGCCTAAAATTTTTAAGAAAAATGACGTGGTGTTTGTAATTTGTAGTCACAAAATGATGTTAAGTCCATGGCAGTCGAAGCTGTTCTAATGCTACAAGAAAAGATAAATGATGAAGATGATACCACAATTTCAATCCGGCTACTAGTTCCATCAAAAGTCATAGGGTGTATCATTGGGAAAGCGGGTTCAATCATAAATGAAATTCGAAAGAGAACTAAGGCAGATGTTCGAATCTCAAAAGGTGATAAGCCTAAACTGGCGGAGGCGAATGATGAACTAATTGAGGTTTGGCTTCTTTTTTCATTACTTTCTTGTTTAATTTTAATATTTATTTCACTCACTTTGGTATTTTGCTTCACTGCTTATTTTAATCAATGCTTCTGGATTTAGGTGGTTGGTAGTGTTGACTGTGTGAGAAATGCGCTAATACAGATTGTCTTGAGGCTCAGAGATGATGTGTTGAGGGAAAGGGACACTGGCCATAATCCCTCTATAGGTGCTGAGCACTTATATTCTGGTGGCACTGGTCATTCTGTTCCATCTGTGTTGCCTTCAGTTCCTTCACTGGCTTATGATCATAGGGGCGAAAGTGGAAGCGGACTGGGCATGCTTTCTTCTAGCAACCTGTATGGATATGGATCTTTGTCGGTATGTCTCTTTACTTCATTCTTGCTAAAGTCACTGCACTGTCACCAATACCTTATATCTTGATACTACTTTTGTAAGTGCCGTGGTTTGTTTATTGATTCTGGTTTTGATTTGATTATCTAGGATACTTCAAACCAAAGAGAAAATAGTTCTGTTCATTTTTTAATAGAATTTACGAATTACAAATGAGTTGATTTCATTCAAAAAAAAGTTTTTATATTTCATGCTTAATTTTCCTTTAAAGATGTACTTTTTCTTAATAAGAAATCTTAATTTTTATGATCCTCTTATTTTCCAAAAACTAAAAAATTTAGGATGGAAATAAACCAAATCTTAAATAATATATCCTATCATTCCATCCTAGGCTGCATGTGATATAATAGAAAGTTTTCCCCTGCAAATTTTACTTTGGAAGCAGACGTGTGAGAATTTACTCATTTTCATGAGAAATTATTACCTCAATTATTCTTTAATAGAAATTTTTATTTGACAATATTCTAAAGCTACATATTTCTCTTAAAGGATTTTGTTTGGACAAACACCAGTTCTTGATTTATGAGTGCCATTGTTCATTGACCTGTGGTGAAGTGTCTGAATAACATAACTTGATTACTAAATACAGATTATATGTCTAATGCCCATTTTAAATTGTTTCCCCTTTGTTGTAAATGTTACATGTAATGTAACCTCCGGTTTTAGTTTCTAAACATTTTTTGGTGATTTCTTATCTATTGTTTGTGTCTGTTGCAGATGGGAGAAACTGGCTATGGATCTGTGTCCTCATATGGCTCCAAGGTGTATGGAGGGTTAGTATATCTTGTTTGTCAAAATTCTTCAGTCTAATGTTTTACAACTAACTTAGCCTTTTATCCCAATCAACTTCAGAACTATGCCATGCTAATAATTCTTCCTTTTGTCCCCCTGTTGTGCGCAGTTTGCCTCCACCATCAGCTTTGGAGATGTTGATTCCTGCAAATGCTGTTGGTAAAGTGTTAGGTAAAGGAGGGACAAATATAGCCAATATCAGAAAGGTTTGTTTATGCGTTTAAATCTGGCATTTTTTATTCAGTATGGGGATTTAGTTCATGATTCAAAAAATGCATGACAATTCATCACCTTAAATTAATGTTTGTTCCCTTGCTTCTTATCTTGTATTCTCGCTGTATGCCTTTGATTGTGATAGTCTAGAATAAGTTAAATATATTGAGCTTCAAAAACCTTAAATTCAATATCATGCTTTCTTAAATGTAGCTCTTAGTGTTGGCTTTTGAGATATGATATGCTATCTTATCCTTTCGCAGTTTTTTGTGGGAAGGTAAATATGATACCCAACTTTTCTCATACCAAGTGACATGTCTGTGGGCGGAAATTAAGTTTTATGCCTACTTAGATAGAAAACTAGTTAATGGAGTTCCCTATTCTTTATTTTATCAGTGATGTTTTACATGCTTGGTGCTAATAGTATTCTGTCACATTTCATCCAACATACTTTTGTCATCTTACTGATGACAGTCTTGTATGCAAACTATGCAGTGAAATGGTTTCTTTTGTTCATAGTATGTTTATCGATTGGCACATGAGAAACATGATAAATATACTTGTCCTGTATGGTGTCAAGTGCTATCATTGCAGCAGAAATCATTCATAAACTTTAGATTTGCTGGGAATACCAATATTTGTTACATTCACATTGTATAGAGACGGATGAAAATGTGTTGTAAAAGATGCCTCATTTAATGTCTATTAATTGCCTAGTTGTTTCACTCCAGATTTCAGGAGCAATGATAGAGGTTTCTGACTCCAAATCTTCCCGGGGTGATCGTATTGCTCATATATCGGGCACACCTGAGCAGAAGCGTGCTGCTGAAAATTTGATCCAGGCATTTATAATGGCCACCTGAATTATTGGAGTGCTATAGTTTGGAAGGTGGAATGATCAATTCTTGAAGCATGTCCTTGTTCCTATCCATAGTTCTTCTAGGTTGTTTCCTGAGACATAGTTCTCTGCATCAACCTGATCCCTGCCTCTTCCGAAACAGTAACTTGTTCCTGAGGATTCATTGCTGGTTCTGTATTTCGGAGTTTTAGTCCCCATCTTTTTTCATAATCTGCCCCTCATCTTCGTACTCTTAGAAATTTTTAGGATCTTTCCATTCATACTGTTTTGTCTTGACTTGTGCGGAGTCATCTTTATCTCCATTTGATGTTATCAAAGGAACCAAGTGATTGTTTTTATTTTGATTCTGGTGGTTAATGATTCGTCCTCTTATTCTCTTATCTTTTTTTATCTAAAACTTTCTTCCACGAAAATGCCAATGGATGCAGTCTCTATTGATCTCCTCTTTCCAATATTCATGATTTACACTTGCTTATACTAGTCAAAACTGGGGAAGTTGCCTTATGATTGTGGAGAAAATTTAGTTCTTCCCCCTTCGTTTCTGTTTTCCATAGCTTGTACTCCTGGTATACCGCTGATCATTTCAAACTGCATATAACCCTTGTTCTTTTTTATTTTGTGGGCTTCTAGTTTTCCCTCTTATCACACCATTTGTATTATCTTCCATATACCTATAATCTGAAAGGGCTTTAAGATTGATTTTCTGAAACTTCTTATGTAAATTCTATTGTCTTTTGATGGGTGCCACTCACCTGGAGAAACTAGCCAGCTCCTGAATCATATTGTGGACTTGTGGCAGGTCTTCCCCTCTCAGTAATTCATTGTGGTTAAAATGGATTTCATCAACTCCCATAAATTCAATCAATGGTGGCAGTTGGATTAACGTTTAATCTCTAGCTCTGCTTCCTGTGACTATTGTCTTATCAACAAATCATTATCTATATCCTCAACTAAGCTTGAATAGCAGTTAATCAGATTCATTTCATCTGTGTAATACCCATCTCAACTTTTTTCTATCTTAGCTAAACCGAAATTAAATTAGCTGGCAAAAGCTGCTTTCATATCCTATGGACATCTGTAATTCAGATCTTGCTTTCTGACTAACATGGCTCTTCATTAGCAACAAGATCAAATAATATTGTTTCATTTAGGCATATTCTTTCATATCTATAAATGCCATCTTCTGCTTAAACATTATCTCATCCATGATTGCCTGTATTTTAACCTCAGCATCAATGTGCTGAAAGCTTCTAATCCCTTTGTTGATTTGACTCAGCTCTTTCTGGCCCTTCTTTATATTTTCTGTGTTATCAACTGGAAACTCTTTAGGGATGAAGTTGAAATTTTGCCTTACCTCACTAAGTGTAAAGTATGGAATTTTCTTGTACTATTCATCTGGTTTCTTGGTATTGTGGGAACTTAAGCTATCCTCTGATTTCAGCTCATTGTTAGTATGCTCACTAAAGTTTTCTTAGGTCCCAACTCAAATCATATGTCATGTAGATGAACCCTTCCTTCGTTTTGAATTATCTTATGTTTCTGTAAACTCAGCCCCCCATACTTCATTCTGTGTATATCAATTCTTTACGTGTATTCTTTGATTTGTTTTGGTCAGTACTCATATCAGTAAGGATATCAAAATTAGTGAGTTAGGTTTTTCTTGAGGGATGTCCAGTTACTTCTGTGAGGAATATAGTTCATTGGGGGCTAGAAGCATACTGAAACTTGATGTCACAAATCAACTTGTTAGTTACCTTGTTTAGGTTTGCCCATTAAGTAGCACAAGTATTTGTAGATGTAGATGTGGATTATCAGTGTGTTTGGGTTTCAGCCCCTGCTACTTGCCCTGTGGTAGCCTTACATGCAGCCTACTTATTGTACATACATCAATTAATGTTGTTTATTATATACGAAACACAATGAATTATGTATGTCATTTTCTTTAATGAAAGATGTCCACTTGATTAGGGGTCGTTTACTTGGAATGTTTTGAACCCTTTGTGTTGTGAAGAATTTATGGTGGAACGGTTTCTTACACAAGGGATTATATACTATACTAGTATTGCTCAACACAGCTGTTTTAAAGTCACATGGCATTTTTTGTACTGCGACTTTGGTTTTTTTTGCACTTTGGACCTAGAAATCTACGAAGAACAATTTTTGGCATTTTGATCCAACGTATCGTCTCTGTTTTCATATGGTAAATAGTTTATGGGTTTTCTTTTTAAAATTTTTCTGGTTGAATCAAGCTCTGTACTATCCACAAGGGCATGACCAAAAGTATGCCTTAAGAGTTAAGAAATGCATTGGGCTAAATGTGTGTTTCTTTCTGGAGAGATATGCAGAGACAATGATTGATTATCCAATTGCATTTGATATGTTTCTGAAGATCCCTTCTTTTTTGCAGTTAGCATCATTATTGTCATTGTTTTGGTCTCATCTTGGCGCATCTTCTCTTTAAAGAGGAATGGCAGCTTCCCATCTTAAATTTGTATTCAATGCTGCATCTAAATTTTCCAACTGTCTCTAACCTCTTTTTTTACTTTAAATTTCTCACCCACTTCGTTTATGGTACAGTTCAATATGATTGTGATATAAAGAGTTCCAGTTTCTCGGGGTTTTAATGTAGAGCATCATATTTATGTGTAAGGATAAAAAGTAAAAATGGTTAGAACTTAAGTATTGGGCATCATAAAGTTTTTTTTAGGTGTATAAGTGTGAAACTTTTTAAAATAGAGCAAAACTCCCAATTGTTGGTAATTACAGCTACGTTGACCAATTGCTTAGGAAGAGGGAAAACCTGTTGACTCTTGTAAGAGATGGTGGTTTTGCTTTGTTTAGAAAGGTTCAAGTGTACATTGAAAATAAAAACAAAGAAATGTTCATGTGAACTTTTGCATTAGCGTAAAAATTTTATATGATGCCAAATGGTAGGAAGCTTTGTACCTTAACAAAAATTTTGTTGTTTTAAGTGGGTTTTTAATAAAATGTACCACAAGTTCATCGATTACTTGTGTCAACAAAGGATTTATTAGGCATATTCCTGAACGTCATCTTACAAGTAACATTACATGGAAGGAAATTCTGACTTTGCTGAAGGAAATTATATAGAATATAATTAAGTAAATTCTTTGAAATTAATATATATGGCACAATTTTTGTAATGTATTGTATTTATCAGCTTGAATTCGTTTAATTGTATAAAAAATCTCATCACTCAAAGATTTCCAATTTTTATAGACAAGGATTTAATGCTGGGTATGTGCTTCCATACCAGCACAGGTATATATTTATTTTATAATCTAATTTTGATCTGAACATTAAAATGTTTTTTTTTCTTTTAAAATGAAAATCATGTGCCATTTAATGCACACATGCAGGCCACACCCTGAAGACGTGTGTGATGTTAAATAAAAGTTAGTGATCTGTTGGATCTAAATCCCAATTATGAGAATTTCATGTGCACAATTATTTGTGATCCAAATTATGCATTCTATACAGCTCAATATTGTATAATCCTACTATTTTAATTTTAGTTTTGAATTATTATAAATATTTTTTATTTTTAATAATTCATATCCCTTGCGTATTAAAATCAAACCTTTTCAGTTTAAAAATGGTTTAGAGGATCCAAGTTCGATTACTGGTACTATCATAAAATCAAACCTTGTTAGGTTTGATGTTAGGCTTTGAATAAGGTTTGTAATTAATAATCGCTTTGTTCCTTATTTAGGATCTAATTAGGTAGTTGATGTTAATCGTGGGTGTATGACCTATTTCACATTTTTATCCATTTTTTCTAAATGAACCCTACCCTTAATAAGAATTAAGTATGAGAGGTTGAAAGAGAATTTAAAAATGATAATGAGAATATTTTTTAAAAAATATCATATTAATTAATTTACTTAATATTCTTAATCTATTTAAATTAGTTAATTAACTCTTGAAAAATGCTTTTGCACAACGAAAGAAAACACTTAAGTACAAAATTAAACCATGTTAGGTTTGATGTTAGGCTTTGAATAAGGTTTGTAATTAATATGCCCTTTGTTCAAATGAGGCAGTTGATCTTAATTCTGAATGTAAGACCTATTTTATATTTTTATCTATGTTTCCTAAACTAACTTTACTGATATGTCCTATACAAAAATTAAGTATAAGAGGTTGAAGGGGAATTAAAGAAGATAATTAGAATGGTTTTTTTTTTAAAAATCATATTAATTAATTTAACTAATATCCTTAATCTATTTAAATTAGTTAATTAATTCCCACAGTGTTTGAAAACTGCTTTTGCAGATGAGAAGAAATGTTTGGAAAAGTCATTCATACTTTGCCTTGTAATATACAAACTTAGGCCGATGATACCGGATTGTATAAAAAATGGCATTTAAAATAATAAATTTAAAAAAAAAAACAGTTACATTCAAAACCAAAGCCTAAAGTTAATTGTATAATTATTATGGCAAAAGAAAACTGTATAATTATACGAACAGCTTGGTAGTACAGATGGCCATGATTCGGTCTATTTCTTCCCCATAATTATTTATTTCCTTTTGTTTTTTTTTAAAATTAATTTATCTGTCAATTTATTCATTCTATTATCCAAAGAGACCTAATAGCCAACTCATATTCTCCCATTTTCAATCATTCCAATCCTTTGGTCTAATTATACACATTATAATAACCAAGGGGCATTGCTTTCTTATTGCACAACATTTATATATTATAAACTATGCTTATTATGTCAATATATTTTTCCATTCAAATATGATAAATATCTAATTTTCAGTGCTTTATATGATTAGGGAATGCAGTTAATGTATTTATATTTAATATTATAACTAAGACTTTAACAATAAAAATATTCTTAAAAAAATCAATATCATTAGTCTTTGTGGAGTTATATGATCAGGAATATGAGATGAAGTAAGGATATTTCTAAATTCAAATTTAAATAAATCTTTAAACTATCTAAAAAATACTTATTTTCAAGTTTAAATAAATTGGCTCTGCAAAAAAAGTTCTTATTCATTAACAAGTATTGGTCTTAGTGAAAGATGCTGAAAGAAAGAAAACACTTCAACATAAAACCTCGAATTCAGATTTAAGTGAACGTAGAAAATGCTTTTGAAAGAACCAACCGGCAATTCATTTGATAATGCTCATCCATATTAAAAATAAAAGAAAAGGAAGTTTTCTATTGACTTATTCATGATATGTAGCTCAATACATTTGTTTGGGATGAGAAATTCCTGGGCAAAAAAAATGAAGATATAAACTATTCGATTAAATAAATAAATATATATACACACGTTAAAATAATTGTTTTTGGACGGCCATAATAAAAGGATCACATCATGAAGATCTTAACAGGGTGTGTTAGAAACTCATCAGTTTGAAATCAAGAATAATTCAAAACCAGCTCATCATTACGAATCTAAAACATGTCTTGCATAACTAGGCAAAAAAGGGAAGAAAAAAAAAATTAAAAAAGAGTGTAGCGTATGAGTTTTTAATTCACGAAAAAAGAAAAAGATTCAAAGGAGCTCTCTCTACAGAAGATTCATGATTCTAACACGAAGATAATTAAATATTAATATGTTTAACTAATCAAGGGCCATGAAAAAAACAAGAAAAAGAATTGAGATGGCATCCCAATATTGTATCTTTAGTAAAGTCTAAGATTCTATGTCTTCCTTCATAATATACGTTGTCCCTAAAGTTCATTCAAGATTTACAACTGCCGCTACTTTATGCTTAATCATGATAACTGAGTTTTATTTACTGAAGGAAGGATCATTAAAGTTACGTGTAATTTCATATTAATCTTTCATCAAGTTTGTTGATTAAAATGCCATATAATTTATTTATAAGAAAACTAACTGTTCCTCCAATCCTAAATATAGAACATAGTTTGTTGTATAAATGATACTCTTTTAATATGGCTGATAATTCAAACATGCAATATGTACAATATATTCACATATTACACTGGAATAACCCTATCTTTAATTGGGTTAGATTATGTATGATAATTGAGTTAGATAATAACCTAATCGGTTAAGCGTTTCACTCTCGATATTGATAGGGTTAGATTATGTATGCTAATTGAGTTGATATTGTCTATATTGTCTATTTTGGAGTTTATTGTCCTTCATAGTTTTAAAACGCGCTAAGAGATAGAGATATCTAAATTTTTATAATACGTCTTTCCGTTTCTCTTCCTAACCGCACACACACTCCAAATGATCCCCCACCCCTTATTGAGTTAGACAGGACATTGACATGCTTCGTAAACTCTAATAGGGTTGCAACATGGAGAGGCCTAACACGGGATTCAAACGGAAGATGAATGAAAGGGATTTAAGTAAATTCATTAAATATCAGACTAACACTGGCTGAAATGCTATCTATGATCTGGTGTCAGTATCACTTCCTGACAAGAACTTACTCCTTAATTATCTGGAAAGTTATCAATAATGCTCTTCTTGCCAAAGAAGAGAACTCTGGAACACTTGTTTCTATATATGCTGCCATTATTATGCAAGGAGCAATATGGTATGGGTCTTTATCTAGTCCGATTTAAATTGACTCAATTGAACAAACTCTTCAGAAACTCCAAAAGGATGGACTCACTCATATATATGGAATCATAATTCGTGAAATTAAAGGATCCTTAGTACTCTTCTCGCAGCAAACTGTAGGACAGATAGGACCTCATCTCTATGGTGGCTTTCTCTTCTCAAGTCCCTGTCTCTCTGATCAAGTTGTAGCTACTTCCTTCTTCTTACAATTGTTGCATTTTAATATTTCTCCTACCTTCCTTTCACTATTGTAATACACTTTACTTATTTATAATATCATTTTGCTCACTATATAAATGTGTGTGTGTATTGTCAATTGAAGGTTTAAGTCTTTGTGACGAAAAATACGACTAAGTCAATATCTATATGTTGTGATTCAATGGATGCAATACACTTAATTCAATATTAGTACTCTCTCACTCATCCCCTTAAGGGTCTATTTGGTTCAATAAAGGGGAGGAAAGAGATTTTAATATCATCGCGTTTTGATTAATCTGAATAAGGAGATGGATTTTAATACTACTTTATTAGATTTAACGGGAGAGTGGACGAAAAATATTTTAATATGGATAACTCTACAACATACTCATATATATGTGTGTGTGTGTAATTGTAAAGTCAAGGGTATATATGGTTAGCACAAGGTAAACTATTGTCCTTTACAAATTTTCATAAGCCAAATAAGGAGAGCCAAGCAAAATCCCTCCCATCTTTTTATTTTTACCAAAATTCCCTCCCATCTCATTAGGTCTTAGCAGGATTAAAAACTTTCTCAAACCATAGTGCATGTTTAGCTAATCCTCTAGAGAAGCAAACATGTGTGTGGATTTACTTGTCGATCAAGCACCTCAAAAGAGAATACACTGCATTAATTAATGCACTAGTATAAATTGTCAAAAATATTTAATTTATTATAAATTCAAATGATTTTCAATATTATCCTTATTGACTATACTAAACTAACCATATTAATTTATAAGAAAAAAAACACATAAATACCATGTGAACTTCCAAAATCCAAAAAAATCTATTAACATTTGCAAAGGATTGAGGGGGAATTTGGGTTTTCTATATTTGTGAAAAATGACCAAAATGTCCCCAGATTAAAACTTCACCCTCTTTCTCCCCCTCCCCTTCCTCAGCTCCTCTCCCTCTCTTCCACTTCTTGTTCCATCTTGCTCAATGCCTCCACCTCCTGCTTCTCACGGCCGGATTGATAAGCTAAAGAAGGAGTTTTTTGCCTCCCAATAGTGATTAAAGGACTGATGGAGATGGTGATTGTGATGAAAACAGAGGATCTGAGAAAAAATAGAGATTATGATTATGGAGAGAGAAACTGACTGCGATGGTAGCAAAATTGATGGTGGTAGTGAAGTCAAAGATTGTATCCCTCTCTAATTTCCTTCTCTCTCTTTTCCATTCAAAAATTTTAGCATCCCCTCTATCTCAGATTTCTGTTACTAGCGATAAGAATGGATAGGAGAATGGCCAGTGTCTTCCTATGGTGGTGTTGCGTGACCTCCAAGGGGTCCTGGTGGTTATGATGGTGAATGCTAGATTCTTGATGGCAGAGGCAGTAAACTCTCGTTCCTTCTCCCTTTCTCCACCACCATACTTGAGCTGATTCCTTAGGATCCTAGAAAATCAAAGGAATAAACCATCAAATGAATAACTCTATTCAAATCATGACAATGAAATTCATTATTCTATTGGGAAGCTGAAGCTCCGTATTGTCAATAAAATTTGTTGTTTCAAGTGACTCTTTAAGCAGAGTACTATGTAATTTCTAGACAAATCACGGTGTTGTGTTCTAGATCCTGTTTATTTGAACCACCTATATGTTTTTCCTACATTTCTCCTTCATATATGTTTTTTTTCCTTGTTGCATTGGTAAGTGGTAATTGATTCTTCAAGTGGACACCATTGTCTTCTTTGTCAACAAGTATTGACAATATATATCACAAGTAAAGCTGGGAAACGAGTCAGACCCATCGGGCCGACCCATTTAAATCCTGACCCTTCAAGGGCCAGACTTAAAAAATGGACGAGTTATTTGAAATTAGCCCTGGAGGGCTAGCTCTGACGGGCCTCGGGCTTAAACGGGCCGGCCCTACAGACCCTTTTCACTGTAGCTTTTTCTTTTTTTCCTTCTTAAACTTATTAATATATATATATATATTGTGTTTGTTATAGAGTTATTTATCCATTTAACTACAAATACATAATAACTATACTCTAATTTTATGATTTGATTTATTATTTGTTGCAAATAAAGATTATGGATGTATTCATGATGCGGGAGAAGAATTTCATGATATTTTTACTCATGAGCTAGAGGCTATTACTCAAAGTGAAGAACAATCAAATGTCGTTAAAATCGATGATAGTGACGAAGATGACGACAATAATAGTCATCGTACTAATGTCACTTAGTGATATGCTTTTTATGTTTTATGTGAGTTATTTGTGAATATAGTTTGCTTTTGATTATGAATTAGTGACTGTGCTTATTTATTGAATGATTTGTGTTGTAATTTACTAATTATATTTTTAAAAAAAAAAAGTGAAGGAAAAATAGTCAAATTTTGAAATAGTAATTTCCGGGCCTTGCAGGCTGGCCCTGGCCCTGGTGCTCTCAAGCCAGATTTTAAAAAACAGGTGTTTTTCTTACTCCGGGTCCTGGAGGGCCAGCCCTGTTAGGCTCTGGCCCTTCACAGGCCAGCCCTGATTCTCAGTTCTAATCAAAAGATAAGATTGACAAAGAGTTTTGAGTTGTGACCAACAAAGTAGTAATATGATTGACGAAATGAATAGTAGTGCTGACGAAATCCATAATGATTTTGACAAAATCAATAATTATTGACAAAATGTGTAAAAGAATTAACAAAAAGTTTTGGGTTGTGACTAATTGAATAATGAGATTAACTAAAAAAGTAATGATTTTAACAAAATTAGTAATGGTTTTGATAAAATCAATAGATACTAAAAATATATGTAAAAGAATTGAGTAATGAGGCTTTTAGTCTTTTCTCCCAAACATGAAAAACTCATATTCCTACACCATATCCCTTTTCTATCCTTTGCATATGTTAATAGACTTTTATGAGTTTTAGAAGTTGAAATAATATTTATAAGTCTTTTTTCCTAATTTACACCATCTCTCACTACCTCCACAAAATATAGGCGTATATAAAAAAAGGGTTTAATGTTTTTGCTTTTAAGGCAAAAACATTTTTTTTGCTATACTTACATATAAGTGAGTAGGGCCCATTATTAAAAGAAGAGAGGAAAAAAATAAATAGGTCCCACTCACTTATATGTGAGTGCCGCATAAAAAAAAAAAATCTACTTCAGAAACAGAAACATTATACCCATGAAAAAAATATTTAACACTTCTTAAAACCAAAAAATACTTGGTAAAAATATTATAAATACATTCTAGAAGGTGATACATAATAGTTACATGAGGGAGTATATGATTCATAAAATAAACAAGAATTAATTAAAATAAAAATTTTATTTTTTTATAAAATGCAATTACTATTAAGTGAAAATAAAAGATAATAATCATATATCTACAATCACAGTTGAACAGGATTGCATAGAACTAATAAGGTGATTTCCTATATTTAATACCCTACCTACCTGACCATGGTGAAAATAACTCAAAAGGATGACAATATCTCAATATAGAACATTGTGGGATCTATCTAATTCCAAAATAGAAAGCAGAATGAGTTTTTTGTAACAGTAGATTCTGAGATTTCTATCATCATGATCCAAAAATAAAGGTGATTTTGCAATCTACAATAGAGCCCCCCCTGAGGCCTTGTAAAGAGACAAAAAGGTTGCAGAGTAACTTTCCTCCATACACCAAAGAGAGTCGGCACAGATAGTAAGGGATTCAGGATTAGTTCCTTGAGACGTGGGTTCGATCCCCTCTGCCGTTGCTGGGACTCCTTTGGTAAGCGATCTCGTAAGTCCTCAGTAAGTGCTCATAGAGCCCGAGGCCATACCCTGACCTTGGTGGGGGACTGGTGTCAAACCTCTCCAAAACTTTTCTTGTATCAAAAAAAAAAAAAAACTTTCCTCCATACAAAAGATTGAATTGCTTGACCATGAAAACATATCCATAATTGGCATATTGTGTGAGCTTCTCTTTTCCTTTTTTATAGTAAGATAGTCCAACCCTAAGAAGGGATGATCTCAAGCAACTGGCATTACAACGCTGTTGTCAATGACGATTTGTATGCCAATTCTATGAGATGCTGCAGATTGAATTTCTTTGATCACATCATAAAGGTTATATACATGCCATTTTTTTTTTAATGAAAAAACTTATTTCATCCAAATAATCGAAAATAATTTGACCAGCTTGACTATTTTATTAAAGAGACCATCATGATGTAATCCAAAATAAGTTTTTATGAAAAAACTTATTCCTTTTCATCCAAATAAATGAAAACTTATTTTTGAAAGAGGGTTTATAAATATGACCAAGATGGTATTGGATAGAGTATCTAATAATGATAAATAAGATATAGGAAATAAGAAAATTCAAAGGCTGGAATTAAAGCATAGAGTAGGAATTGTTAAGAACTCACCAATCAGAAGAAAAAGAAAAAAGTTTTTTTTTTTTTAAAAAAAATTAAGATTTGGAGAGAGTAATGGGATATATGTGAACTTAAAATCTCTCTGCCTAGTCACGGGAAGGAAATTCCGGGGGCCCTTCTCTCTAGATTTCTCTCTCTAGAATCCTGCTGGTTTGGTTTTTTTTTTTTTTTGGGCCAAACTCCTGGTTTGGTTAAATTCCGTGCAATTGCAGACATCTACATTTAAAATAAATGAATGAATAGTGAATAAATATTCATTAATCACAAACTCACAAGGAAAGGAATAAATTAAGAGGAAAAAAGCAAAGTACTAGTAGTTTACTGTGAAACACAGACACAAAGGCGCACAATCTCTCTCTCTCTCCCTCCCCCTACATCACAATCCCCACCATTTCCATTCTTCTTTCCTTCATCCCATTCTGCTCATTTTTTTCCTCCCTATATCTTCTTCATCTCTTCACTTTCTGATTTTCCTCTCTATTTCCTCATCTCTCTGCGGCTCAATTTAATACCATGTAGATCTGCTTTAATCTCACTTCTTTCAAATATCCGAGTCTCATACCTAAACACCATCGAAATTTCTGAGCTTTATCTACTCTGCTACGTTTCCCAATTCGTCTTTTGAACAATCTGTCGTTTTACTCTCTGCAATGTCCACCCTTCGTCCAGATCCGACCTGCCGAATCTACCCGGAGCCCGAAAGTGTCGAAATTGATCACTTCGATCGCCTCCCTGACTCTCTGCTTCTCCTGGTCTTCAACAGGATTGGCGATGTCAAGGCCCTTGGTCGGTGTTGTGTGGTTTCCCGGAGATTTCACTCTCTTGTGCCCCAGGTTGAAAACGTCGTCGTTCGTGTGGATTGTGTCATATCCGACGACGATTCTTCGTCTTCTGCGGCTTCGTCGGACAAATCTCGCAGCGCCTTCTCGAATTTATTTCGGTTAGTGTTCGGTGGGATTGTGAAACCCCTTCAAGCTCTGGGTCAGTTGTTAGGTCCCAGAAGGGTTTCTTTGAGTTCAGGTTCTTCGTCCTCTTCGTCATCCTCGCTTGCCGTTGGGAGTGAAGACATGGAAGGCGAGCAAGGCGGTGTAACCCATCACTCGCCTACTCAAGTTTTGAAGAATTTCAACGAGATTCGGTTTCTTCGAATCGAGCTGCCCAGTGGTGAATTAGGAATAGATGATGGGGTTTTGTTAAAATGGAGAGCTGATTTTGGGTCTACTTTGGATAATTGTGTGATCTTAGGCGCTTCTTCGGTCATTCACCCGAGAAATTCTTTGAATTCTCAGGGTGGAAATTCTGACGCCTCACGCGTCAATTATGGTGGTGATGATAATGGATGCATACCTGAATCTTTTTACACAAACGGGGGTCTGAAACTTAGAGTTGTATGGACAATCAGCTCTTTGATTGCTGCTTCAGCAAGGCACTACTTGCTGCAGCCAATCATTTTAGAGCATAGAACATTAAACAATTTAGTTTTAACAGATGCTGATGGGCAGGGTGTGTTGCATATGAATAGGGATCAGCTAGAGGAGCTAAGGGTGAAGCCTCTTTCAGCTTCTTCAGCTTCAAAGAGGACTCTTGTGCCCGCCCTTAGTATGAGGCTTTGGTATGCACCCGACATAGAATTGCCAAATGGGGTTGTTTTGAAGGGCGCAACGCTCGTTGCAATTAGGCCAAGTGAGCCATCGTTGATGGGGAAGAAGGAAATGTCTGATTTGTCTTGGGTTTCTACAGCATTTGAAGAGCCTTATGGGACTGCTGTGAGGATGCTGGTGAAGAGGAGGACTTACTGTCTTGAGATGAACTCCTTCTAATGCGAGCAATAGGATAGATGGTAAATTTTATTCTGCCCTTACTGTGCAAATTTTGTTGTTTCCAATTCAACGTTTATAAGATGTTGCAAAAGAACTGCCAGTTGAAGATATTTGTGAGTGTTTTCCGCTGTTTGACTCTGCCAGAACCCCATGCTTGAAAGGCGTCTTTGTCATAGGGTTGTGCCAGCCTGCCAGGTTTAGATATGGTTTTTGGATTTTACAATAGAGTTAATGATATAGGAGATCTCTCACTCTTTTACCACATCAGTTGTTTGTTAATTGCTTGAGAGTGATAGACTTCTTTAATATCTTTTGTTTATAGCTTTGGAAGTGGGATAACGTAGAAACATAACTGTCGTTCAACATGTGAAAAGGATGAATGAATTGTATTCTGTTGTATATATGTCTGTTTGCATACGTAGTATTAATTAGCACCGAATTTCCGGAAATGATTTGCCTGGAATAATACCATAATTTGATTCTGATAAACTGATTCTTTCCTTTTTATTGGGATTTTTGATTTGCCGTCAGCCTATTTTATTAGTAAGTTTTACCACTATTATTTACTTATTTAGGAATGGATTTTGTTTTCAGTGAATGAATAGGGGAACTTTGAAGTTCATGACTGAAGGAATCAAAAGCTCAACATATCCATGGAGTGGAGTGAAGGCAGGTCCCTTGCTTGATAATAATACTCTTTTCTACCTCTGAAAGTTCATCCTAGAGCTGAATGTCTCATAATGCGGCAGGTGTCATTCGCTTATCTTTATCTTTATCTCAACTGATGACTAAATGCATTTTGCTGGTTGTTTTTAGAGGTAATGCTTCTAAGAGTGCTGGCACACCTGCAACTAGATGATGATCTTGTAAAAGCTTAGAGCTTCGTAGTCATTTACTCTTGCATCTGTGAATATTCTAGGTATTATTTTTTGTATCCTTTGTGAAATATACATCTCAAGTTGAGTGAGCAATGCGATTTGCTTCATCTGTACTGGTCAGAAGAACCTGCTCAGGTTTCAAGCATATAAATAGATGTAAAAAGAATCAGATATGAAATTCCATGGCCTATGTATCTGCAATTAGATTCCCTTTTCTTTTATAACCGAGGCTGTTCTCTGCCTTGGTATGATCTGAAGGGTTTTTCCTCCCCTAATGGCTAAGTGCATATAATATTTAAAATTTTTAATCTCCAAGTGATTACCCAATTATATCAAACTGTAGTAGTTAAGCAGCTAGATTCTGCTTCATATTGATAGGCCCCATAATCTTTCTTTTTTGGATATAGAATTAAACTAGCAGGCATTTTATAATTATTTTTGGATATGTGAAGGCATACCTTTTTTAATAAAATGACAATTTTTTCCATTGGCACAGTACTTAATTCCAAGATCTCTTTTGAGGAAGATGTGCTGAACTAAGTGTCCCGAATTTCTCATAAAGAGAGGAGTAACCAACTTGATTGTTGGTGTTTCTTTTGGGTTACTGATTTGTGTAAAGAGGTCATACAAATTGACTTCCTTTTATCATTTAAAGCTTAAAGATTGTCAACCCTATGAAATTGGTTACTGATTAATGGAGTGTGCAATGAGCCAGATTGGTGGCTTTTAATTTGGTTGGGGTGGTCCCTAAGGCTTAGGTGAGGACACTTTGATGGAAGCTTTTGCATTTATAATTGCCCATAAGATCTCATTTATTTGTGTGACCAATTTGTGTTGTGTAATGATAGTGATAGTTGTGTACAATTCTCACTACCTCTTGTTTTTTTTTCCCCATCTTCCTCACTACCTCTTTCCATCTACCTTTTTTTTTTTTTTTTAAAGGTGACAATCTATGAGCTATGAAACACAGACACTCCTATTTTTCGAAAATATGCGTGTCGGACAAGTGTCGGACTCCGACACTCCTCGACACTTATATTTTTTGGGAACAGAGAGGAGTGAGAGAGTGACGATATGGGTGATCATGGCAGAGGAGGAAAGGCCATGACACAACTTTAAATACCTAATTTTTGGGGGATTTGCTTTTTCCAAATATTTATTATTGAATAAAAAACTGGTTGGGATCTCCTATTCTCCTTCATTATGCATATCAACAACATAGAGACTTCCAGCAATGCAATTTTACTGAATGGAATGTCTTTTTTTTTTTTTTTTTTTACTGAATCACATGCAATTTTATCTATCCACTCTACACTCTATAGATGTTTTGTATTAAATGTGAATTATACTATATATATATATAATATCAGTGTCCTAACATGTCGAAATTTAAATTTTTTTAGAATAAACGTGTCGCTTCGTGTCGCGTGTCAGTGTCAATGTCGGTGCAACATAGTCTATGAGTATGACATATTCCTTTTCGTATGAGAGACTTGAAGGTTGTCTTTTTTTTTTCATGTTCAATTTTACCCCCATTTTATTACTCATATTGCCCATATAATTTTACTCTCTAGTAAAAATATAAGACATTGTTAACTAATTCACATGAATCAAAGAAAGTTAGTTAAGTCATTTTGATGTGTCTTAAACTGATAAAATTTAAACCTATTTTATCCTTATCAAAAAAAAAAAAAAGATTTTCAAATATGCATTTAATACTATGTGTTACCAATTTATCTCTCCTACTAGGGGTAAAAGTGGAAAAAATCATTAATTATCCTATTAACCTCTTATTTTTTTGACTAAAATGTCCTTATAGAAGACTTCTTATATTCCCACACATTCGCTATACAACATATATACAACATAAATGAGGGTATTTTTGACCAAAAAAAAGGTTACACTTTTTAATTCTTTATTTGCTCCCACTAATTTTAACCAACTTTTTTAAGAGCATAATTCTATTAATTATTTCTTTTTTTAAAAAAAAAAGTATTTACCTAAGTCATTCATGGTGGTAGTATGTGATTTGTGCAATAATAAGCCAGGGATTGGGGAATTAAAAATAGTGTTTGGGGACAGGTTTGGTGACAGTTGAATATCTCTTTCAAAATTAGGTCAGGATGAAACTGTGGAACATATAAACATTGTTTAAAGAAATAAAGAGGAGAAAGTTGTTGATAAAGCTTGTGTTTTAAAATTTTGAAGAAGTCATTTTCAACACAGTCGAGATAGCTTTTCACTCTAAACAGAATCAATCAGGCTGAGCTGGATCGTGTTTCTGTTCGGTCAATGAAGAACAAATAGATCTGTTAAAAAAATTAATTATTTTGATTCTAAATCTAATAGGGGAAATTGCTGCCCCTTGAAATTTAAAAATTGCAATGAAGTATTGTGAGACTTTTTTGCATTATTTTTCATATGTTAAAACATGTTCATTTGTCAACAAATATATATGGATTTGGCAATACAGACAGGTGGACTTATTAAAACATGCACATGAATTTATCAAAATATACTCATGGACTTGTCAACACAAACACATTGGGGCATTTGTGTCTTTTCACATATAAAAAATATTGCAAAAGAATCTTATGGGATTTCACCGCAATTTTGAGATTTCAATGGAACATTTTATTATAAATTCTCTTGCTCGAGACCTAGGTGTAATTTTTCCAATCTAATATGATAAGTTTATATATATATATATATATATATATATATATATATATATATATATATATATATGAATATAATTTGATTAGATTAAAAAAGTTAATTAAATTAGTTAATATAATACGTATTTTCTAAAACACTCTATTCATCTTCATTGATTTTTTTCATCTCTCTTCTTTTTTTTATTATTGTTAAAGGGAGCATTATTAAGGATAAATTAGAAAAATATTAACAATTATAAAAATTAGATCCTATATTTAGAATCAATATCAACTCTCCAAATATATTTTATATTAAAAACTAGAGAGAGTGTATGTCTATATAATAAGAGATTTAAATGTTTATTTTTATGGGGAAAATTATATGTAAAACTAAATTTTACCTTTCATCTAAAGAAATGAACACACACATATCATATTCATAGAGAGTTGAAATCACAATCTCACGCTTAAAAAAACTTAAAGAGATGTTTGGTGTCATTGGATCACCTGGACTAATTTTTTTTTTTAATTGTGACTTTTTTTCTAATGAAAATAAAAAATTGATTAGATTTACGAAAAGCAATAACATGGATGGATCCAATTTTATGGTCAATCATATAAATCTGGTATTTCCCATTTATCCAGCCAAGTTAATTCATGAGATATGACCTTGTGTTATAATCTATATATTTGTTAAACAATTATTATTTAGTATGCACCTCTCTCTCTCTCACCCAATAAATAAATAAATAAATGAATATGAAAACATAACATTCATGTAATAATTAATCAGAGCCTAGAAAAGATGCCATGTGTGTGGTATATTCAAATAAAGAGCCAAATAATGTCACTTTCAAGCAAGCTTGCAGGCTGATGAATCTAAGCTGGGAAGGTTGCTTACATGATAAGTTTGGAAGCATGAACCAATCAATAATTTTCATAGCAAGAACAAATATGTTGAAATTAATTTAAATTGTTTTTTCCACTATTTTTAATTATTATTTGTTCCTTTCAAACATCCCACTTGCTATTCTTTTTTTACCTTTGAATAATCGCTCACAGATGGATCAAATTTGTTACTCCCACGTATCTTTCGCCTAATCTGAATGGCATTTATCCTTTTTATAAAAAAGAGAGAGTTGTTTGAATATTTAATATTTTTTTTTCATTTTTAACTGTCATTAATTATATACTCTCTCTGATCCTATAGGATATAGTTGACTTTTTCTTTGAGAGATTAAGGAAGTTAGATAAGTTTTTTAATCATATCATGTGTTGTGTATCCTTAGATTATATATTAATTTATTAGTCAAACTAATTAGTTTTAAGAAAAAGATAAAGGGTTGAGGTGCAAAATTGCCAACGAACTATTGGCTCAGGAGCAATTTCGCCAATAAACTCTCTAGTGGATCAAAATTATCAACAAATTCTTGGATCAGGAGCAAGTTCGCTAATGCCGTTAATTGAGCTTGATACCGTTAATCTGTCTTCATGCAAAAATTACAGAATAGGACCCAGATGTTTATGAAAGTATATTTAAGCTCTAAAAAATTTAAATTTTTTATTTTAATCCCTCCATATACTTTATATGGAGGGACTAAAGTGAAAATTATAAAACTTTTATGGGCCGGAAGATAATTTTCTAAAATTTTAGATTCTTTTATGTAATTTTTGTGGGGTCATCCCTACCCCCAAAATCCGCCCTTGGTTATAGGCCTTTTTGTTAACCTTAGCCTGACTTGGCCTGTGGCCTATTAAGGAGGCCAGTAATTTTAAAAATTTTGTAACCAACCTAACAAACCACAGGCCTCACCTCAAAACAAGCCTACTTCAAATAGGGCGAAAATATAATTTCCACTTTAGTCTCTCCATATAAAGTACGTGGAGGGACTAAAATAAAATTTTTTAAATTTTTTGGGGCTTAAATATAGTTTTATAAATATCTGGGTCCTATTCTGTAATTTTTGCATGAAGGCAGATTAACGGCGTCAAGCTCAATTAACGGCATTGGCGAAATTGCTCCTGTTTTAACAGTTTGTTGGTAATTTTGGTCCACTAGAGAGTTTATTGGTGAAATTGCTCCTGAGCCAATAGTTCGTTGGCAATTTTGCACCTTAATCCAAAGATAAAAGTAAAAATACTCTAAAGTAATTTAATTAACTTCCTTAATCTCTAAAAAAAAAGTCAACTTTGTCTTATATTTAAGACTGGAGGGAGTATACTGCATTGATTAAGAGGTTGGTGATGCTTATATTTACTTTATTTATCTCTCTTACTTGCTCCTTATAAATAAGTGTACACTTAAAAAACAAAATTTAGTTCAGATATACTTAATATTTTAAACTAATTTTAATCATTCTTTTAAACTGGGTAATTAATTCCGTTATTGAGTTCTTATAAATAGGATCAGAGAAAATACTGTTCGGGCCTCTTTTAATTTGTCATTTTCAGTATTTTTTGGGATGTATATACAAAATTTAAAAAATAGAAGAAGGTGCTCTGGCAGGCCTTAAGCTCATTTTACAAAGAAAGGCCTAGAAGGACATGGATTTGTTTCAAGTTCTGTTTTTTTTTTAATACCATGTTTCAAGTTCTATCTTTTTTTATTGGTTGCAAAAAAAAAAAAAATTGTTCAGAGCAAGGTCTATCAAATCAGGATTCAGGATACAAATTATGAATAGTAAGATTTATGATCACTTTTAAGGATGATATTAATATAATTTTCATATCAAAGAACATCAAAGGTTTATACATGTTAGCATTTTAAAGGCAGATAACACTTCAGGAAAAAAAAATAATAATAACATCTTGATTAGGGATATGTGAGAGGGAATCGGAAATAATCATAGAAGTAAAAGAAAATTCTTAAATAAATCTGGACAAAATCAGAAAATGAAAAAAAAAAAAAGAGGGGGGGTTTTCTAACGCCAGATTCGACCTGATCTGTGTGCAACATGGTTCACCTAGAATTACAAGAATTGTAGGGATTGCGCGATTCCTTCAATTTTGACTTGTACCGATGCTAAAATTGCAAGATACATACATAAGTAAGATACATCAACAAATTCGAATCTTTCTCACATGTTTTTTAATTGACTCGTGACATATGATTCAACATTCATAGGATTCTGATTATGTTCATTGGGACTATTCTAAAATTAATTTTTTTAGTGAAATGACCTAATTGTCCTTAGAGAAATTAGTTATCACACTGACTTATATTATTGTCATCATATTTATGAGTTAAAGTTTTATTTTTTTTCCCAACAAACAGTCCTCCACTTTCTGAAATGTTTGTAGGAGTATTGATCCCCTGCTTGCTCAATCAATAATTTTAGTGGGGAAAAAGTTTAGAGAGGAGACAGAAAAAAGGGAAGGGAAAAAATTAAGGGGGATAAACTCTTGTAGCATTGACCTTAGGAAGAAAAGTCTCCCATATATGATATATCAAGGCAATGGCTTTATCATTATATTTTCCTTTTAGCAGCAAAAGTTGTACTGATCTGTCATTTTCTCACAGCTGCTTTTTCTTAACACTTTTGCAAAGAGGTACAGGGCAACAAGAAAAGATGCTACTGTGAAGTGTGAGTATTTTTGAGCCAAAAAAAAAAATTGTGAATATTAAAAGCATTGTTCAATTATTCAAAATAAATTTATGCTTCTCTTCTTCTTCTTCCTCCTTTTTTCTGTGCATAAATTAAAGAGTACTCTTCAATACTTTAGGGATACTGTAACCTGTGCCCTGTATGCACATGCATTGTTCATAAAGATTGCTGCTTCTTCTTTCTCAAGCTTTGAAACTGTTGAAATTGAAGCGCACCTTCAAATAATTCATCCCTTTTTTTTGCCCCAAAATAGAAAATATGAAATTGAAGTTGACTGCCCAATTCCCTAAGCCACTGTTCTGATGGGGCATGTTACCTGAGTTTGTGACCCTTCAGCTATGGACATCATGGAAGTTTGCTTGTACCCCCTTTTCGTGTCCAAAATACTAGTCATATTTAAAACGACTTGTTTGGTTTATAATATGTTATTAAGAAAGTTAAATAAATTACTTAATGATAGCATATGTTGTATATCAATTTATAAATCACATAAATTATTTTGAAGGAAAAAAATAAATATAAGTACTTTAATATGATTTATTTAACTTCCTTAAATTCCCTAAAAAAATTAATTGAGTTTTATAATAAGAACTGGGAAAAGTAATTATCTAGCTTATCACATTTTCTTCCAGTTTCAAAACTTCATTTAGTATGTATAAAGTTGGAAAATTTTATCAATTTAATGAGTTTACCATTATTCCTTGGTTCCAATAACAATAGTTGAAAGTAATTTATATGGTTAAGGGTCAACTAGCACCTTGAAGTATTTATTGACATACCTAACACCTTGAAGTATTTTTTTCTGATGCATTGAATACCATGAAGTATTATTTCAAGTGCGTCCAGTACCATAAACTATTTTTTTGGTACATCCAACACGCTAAAGTATATTTTAAAATGCATCCAACATCCTAAATTATATAAATTATTAACTACGAAATTGGAAAAAAAAAGCACTTGGGGATTATAAATGCACTTGAAAAAATACTTTAAGGTGTTGAATATATCACGAATTACTTCAATACATTGGATGCATTTGAAATAATACTTCGACGTTCTAGTTGCACCTTAACCCTAATTTGTATTTTAGAAAGGAGGGAGTAACTTTTCATAGTAAAGAATGTATGTTGTGCAAAACATTATTGTAAAAGGAGAAATTAGTGTTAAAATCACCAAGAGGTTTGGCTTCTTTTAGGGACTGATTCATTGCACCCACTAATGAAATGGGTATATATAGACAATTTTAAAAAATAATAGCAGAAAGCCAAAAAAGAATAACTTCAAAGTTTTTCTCTTACATTTCTCCAGAAACACAGAGGGATGGATGTGCAGCACGCATAGATCAATAATAATAATTAATAAATATATAATTAATTATATCCAAATACTGAACTTAAGAAGAAGCCGATGATACTCCCAAATGATCAATGTATGAGTATCAACACTTGATGACAACATTGTACGTACCAACCCATTTAGGCTCAGTGCCATATAGCAGCTTAATTGATTCAACTACTCTCGCTTTTATTCTGGTCCCTCTATTACAAAAACATCACACAAATCAGGCTTCAGTGGGAAATTAAAGGACTAAATTAAATAAATTCTAATATATATGCAGGTTATAACTGGATTTACTTGAATATAGAAGCAGATTAAAATTCTAATAGTATAACTCCTGTTCAGGTAGGTAGACAAGTATCTACTAAGCTTACTGTACATCTGATGAAACTACCTTAAACTTCATCTATGAGAGAGAACCAGTTTCTAGGGACTAGAAATTAATAATGAATTGAACAAAATGGAACACTTCAGGAGGTCAGAGACATATATAAACCCATTTCAGATATAGTTAATTAACCATCGTATTAAAGATTACAGGTCAAAAAAATTAAAAAAAAAATTGTAGCTATTTACTCTAGCTTAAGCACAAAGATTACAGGAAACAAAAACTTCAAATTTACTTCTGTAGCCACATGTTGCTTTTGGCATTGTAATTACTTTCAGTTCTCAAGCTAACCATGCATAATAGTGACCGCATATGAGTCACCAAAGGGAGTTCATAAAGTGCCAATGAACATTGGTCCACTAGTTAAAGACCATTCTCATATACTCTCTTTGGTACTCTCGTTGATCCTTAATATAAGGTTCAGTTGATTTGTTTTTTTAGAGAGATTAAGAAAGCTAAACAAGTTAGTTAATTAATCATAACATATCGTGTGTCTCATTGATTATATATCATTTTATAAGTCAGGTAAATTAGTTTAATGTAAAAAGGATAAATATAGATATTTTAAAGTAATTTATTTAGTTTTCTTAATTTTTCTTTTAAAAAAAGTCAACTAAATCTTATATTAAAGATCAAATGTAATATAATACTCTATAAAGGCATGGGTTTGAATCTTTCTGCCAATGATGAGAAAGAACCTAGTTGGTGGAATCATCTCGAGAAGCATTTGTTAAACCGTGAAACTAACCATGGTCCTTGTAAAACTTAGCCCCAACCCAACCCAACTTTTGTACCAGAAAAAATAAGTTCATATGCTTAGACCAGTTGCAAATTACAGGACACAAATCTGTGAAATTCTAATGTAGAGTTTATAGTAACCTTAACCTCACCAATATTATAGGAGTAGGGCTGTCAGAGGACAAAAGGATTATATGACTTTGTTGGGTCATTTCAAATTTCAATCCCAAATTAGTAATTTTGCTCAGTTTTTCCTACTTGAATTATCAAATCGTCTGTTGAACTAATTAACTTTTGTATTTGATGACCAAAGACCTTCTCAAATTTTCAACTTTCTACAACATAACCTATTCTTTAATTTCCTAAACCCATCCAAATTCCAACACTACTTGCTTATCCATCTCAGTCAAATAAATCAAAACAAAATTAAAGCCATTTCACATGTGAGATACTCATACTCTTTGAGGAAGCCATCACATGAAGATTAGTTTGATCGACAGTATCAATCAGTTCATGTATTTGATTTCATTTCAATCTGAATGATTTTTTTTTTTTCTAAATTATGTTTTACATTCTTGATCAGAATATATGTTATTCAAGTTACTTGGGAATCAATCTCAATAAATTAAATTAATCTCACTCTCAGAGCAAACAAGTAAAGAAAACACACACACACAGATTTTTCATCACAAGGGTATGTGAATTTTAATAACAATAGGGAATGTTAAGTTGAAGAGTTCTTAGAGAGTGAAGGACCTCAAACACAATTACATTATTTTGTAAATACATTTTTACTGTCAGGCATATTTGGTAAACCATCTGATTTTCTCTGTGAAAGAATATAATCTTTTTTTTTTTTTGGTCAAAATGAAAGAATATAATCACATACTAATTTAACATCATTAAATGGCCACCTTTTACAAAAGAAAGTAAGGCGATGGCCAAACTCATCCTCTTGCTTTAATAATCAAGGATTTACCTTAAACGCTTCACTATACTACTAGTCTGAACAATTCTATATACAAAGTTTTACAAAGGAATTTTTTTTTTTTTTTTTTGGTAATTAATCATGGGCTTCACAATAAGGCACAACAAAGAACTTGTTATTTGCACCAACTTCTAGTCCAGCAAACATTCAAAATAGGAGTTAGTTAAAGAATTATGATAAAAACTTTTTTTTAAAAAAATCTCAATTGCACCATTATCTTTTATTCGATCTTAGACGATAAATTGAATGAAATCTTAACATTTTTATCCTACTTTTTGACCTTAGAAATAAACAAGACTTTTACCCTACGCATTCGGCTTGATAGTTGACATCTAAGTTTAAGGGTGATGACTAGTATATTGAACAAAAATTATCACACGAATAAATTAAATCAGAAACTCAGAAACTCTTTTCAAAACTTAGATCGTGGCTTATCTTATTCATACTCATATTGACTTGTAATTAGTAATTTAGCTGCTGAATAAATTACCAATTGAGACCTTATATTTAGAATCAAAATAAACTCTCTAATAAGCACCTACATTTAGAACTAGAGAGAGTATATAATTTGCAAGATTTCCAACTAACTATGTCATTAGGATCAAAAACATAAATGATTCCAACAAGACAGCGAATGATCTCTCCCAGGAGGTGCTGTTACAAAGTGACTATTTAACCTCACTATGGTTCTTTTATTTTAGTGTTTTGAAATGATCCTTTAATTAATCAGTGTTAGTGTTCATAATTAGTCTTCTACGACGCAACATATTGTTAAAAGGACACCAAGTTCTTCTCATCCTGAGGAAAGTAAATCAAAACAAACCAGAAACGAAATTTCTATGGATGGCTTCATGGCAAATCAAGCGTTATGAAACAGCTGAGACCAAGTTGAGATGGGTTACACAAGATACAAATGGTACTATCACTCACCTACCCTCAACCCATAACATATACATGCATAGAGAATATGTAACTAATAAATATAACCCAGCAAATTTATTATTATCATTATCATTATTATTATTATTTTGACAAAAGGTTTAGGTGAGTTGGATCCCAAGGCTTATTAGAGTAGAACATGCCTTTACACTTAAAGAGCGTTTATGAAATTATATACAAATTGCGCACCAACACGATCTTCATAACGGTTAGATTTGAACTTACAACCTAACTTATGGTTATGAGATAACATCTTAACCAATTCAACCAGCCTTTACTATTTTGATTAAAAGTTCTATAATAGATTTATTTTTATCATGCATATGAAATTTGGGTGTAGGGAAAGTTTACTATACTGGATCGACTTAATTACAGTACACAATTGTATTAAAGTAGTGAATTAATCATGAATTACTTCTTGAGAGAAGCGATGAAAAGATAAAACTATATATATAATTAATTAGTTACCTTGTGCATTACAGTTAAGCCTACCGCCTAATTGCCTTAAAACTAGGAGGGTCATGGTTTTTTAACATAATATTGTCTGTAAAACATGTACCAGGTTGTGAGTTGTGACCCCTTGGCTTCTCATGCTCAAGGAGACAAGATGTGTCTACGTGCATCCACCTAATACTATAATTCTGAATCCTAAACCAATCACAACAACCAAATAGGAATATATACTCATCGTATATACCCAATCTATGGATAATAATAAAATAAATTTTAGGCACACTGACACACGCACTCACTGTCTGTAAATCGGACACGTTTATGCATATAATATAATATATGATATGATCTATTAATTTCTATTTGAATAAATTATATGCATCCCCCTCTTTGAATTTGGTGCATAATCACAGTTACAAATACGATACATCTTTCGTCTCTTTTTATAACAAATATTGATATTGATATAGACGTGCTCTATATTTTGTTGTAAATAATACAGGTATCTTTTTTATTTTTTGAAGTGAAGAAGATAGGGGTAGTTGGGGGAGAATGTAGAGAGGTTGCCCCTCTAACGGAGGAAAGATGGTATAATTTTCAAGATGGAAGAGGGATATGTCAGTAATTTTAACCAAATTTAAAAATATAAGTCACTTTTAACTAGGATTACTCTATCTCACCTCTATCCTCTTTCTCAATATACAATATGCACCACCAACAAATAAGGATAAAATTGAAAAATATTAACAACTTAATAAGTTTTTAAGTGATATATATAAGTTATGAACTAAGGATTTTTATAAAAGGGTTTAAATAGCAAGTTTATTCTGGAAGTTTTTGTTGAGGAGTAATAAATTTTTGTTGTTTCAATATTTACTAAAAATTTCAAAACATAACAATAGTATTTCATTAAAAAATTGACAGTGAACATTAGTTTTTTAATAAAATAGGGTAAAATTGCTACATTTTGAAATTTCCTAAACAACATTGAGACAATAAAAACTTTTAGGGTAACATTACTTTTTAACCTATATATCCAGAGCGAATTTACAACTTAACCCTTATAAAAAGGGCTCAATTTTTTGTACCTCATGGAATATAAAAGTAGCAGTAGCAACAGTAATGTAAGAGTAAAAACAAGGCACGTAGAGCAGCAGGAAGTAGCAGACAATGCGCCGAGCAGAGTCATGTGAGAAACGAATTGGGATTGAGGAACCCTAATATCCTCTATATATATATATATATATATATATATATAAAAAATTTTTTAGGCCTACTTTCCCTAACCTCGTACTCTGCACAAAGTGAGTGTGACCTAAAAATCCGCCATTTCCTTCATTCATGAGCTTATAACCTTACAAAGTTACAAGATGCCACACAACAGCCTCAAACGAGGAGACACACAAACCCATCACCCACTTACTAGTACTAATCTTCGACACGACAACCTCAACACAATCACAACAACCTCGTTTCTTTCTTCATTGACATCGTTGTTACCCGCAAAGCTGCCTCTGCTCTGCCAGACCTAGCTAACAGGAAGATATATAGGAGCCAAGTCCTATTTATTCTTTTTAAAATAGTCAAAAAGGTTAACTAATCTCCTGTTTGCTTCACTAGCATGTTCAAACTAAAACTGTTACGCAACAACAGTACACACTCATCGACCACGCAACACAAGCATTTTATTTTAATTATAATGTCTAGCTATCTACTTCTATGCCAGCTACTTGACTGTGTACGTAAGTAGAAAGTGAAAAGACAGAAAATTGATAGATGAATTTTTTAATTAAAAAAATGTTTATTTTGTCTTACCGGGAAGACCATGGATCGCCAGGAATGGGGTGTTGTCGATCGGAACTCAGTTCTTTCCCTTCCCCTTCTGGTCTGAATGTCGGCTTCCGTCGCCGTAGTAGAGTTGCAAGCGGCCGTCTAGTTCGGGCGAGAACTGATGGTGTTGGTGTTGGTGTTGGTGGTGGTGGTGGTGATTCTCCATGGCTGGAGCTGCGGCGGCTCCCATGAAGAAAGGTAAGTTGGACGATCCGTCTAAAGGTGAGAACCTCTGCAGATGATGAGGCAGAAGAGACGGAGAATTGGACTGAAGGGTCCCCCTACTATTGAAACCAGCAAGGCCGCCGGAATTTGAAGAAGAAGAGATTGTGAAGTTGAGATTGTACTCGCCGCTCCCCCCACCGCCGCCGCTTGGGGCCTGCGACGCCGACGAGGACGACGTCACCACCCCCGCCGGCATAAGATGGTCGGTGATGAACGAGAAATGCTGAAGCTGATCTGCTTGCTGGTTTTCACTTTGCACTCCGAATGGTGGTGCAACCGACATTGCCTGAGCAAGATTGTTCCCCAATTGGATCTGCCCTGAAAACCCAGAAGATTGATGATGATGCTGGCCAGTTCTTGAACCCGACGTCGACGAAGAACCTCCCAGAATCCCGGCGCCGAAGTAGTCCATCGGCGCTATACTCCATTGATGTCTAGCTCCTTTGTTGAACAGATCAGCCTCATCACTCCGATGGTGGTAGTGTTGGTGGTGACCCGACCCGGTGGAACTAGTAGTCGCCGCAGGTACACCGGTGAGAAGCTCAGTGAAGGAAGAAGTTTGAGCCATGGAGATGACAATGTTATTATTATTATTATGGGAATGATGAGCAATATTATTATTATTGCAAGATTCATCATTCTCTTTCTCCTTCTCCTTCGCTGCTCTCTCCCTCGCCCTCTCGCGGGCCTTGACCCGAATCTCCGACCTCGAGAGGGACAAGCCGCCGGAGCCTTTGCTCGTCTCCGATGTGCTACTGCAAGCAGACTTGGACAAGGAAAGATTCTGGCTCTGATTCTGATTCTGGGGGTGGAAACTCGCTTCACCATTTTCTGCATCAGCTGAACCGATTCCACATTTCTCACCGCCCCTCTTCTCATCACTGGGCTGTTTTGGGGTGTCAGGAAAGGTATTGTTCAGAGAAGGAAGCTCAGAAATTGCATCAGAAGCAGCTTTAATTAACCATTCCACAGCTTTACTAGGTTGGTCATAACCAAGACGATCTTGAAGGTCATAGAATTGAATCGCTGTGGTTACAGAGAGACGAACCCTTCGGTCTCTTAAACCCTTGGAAGTCATGACCTTACTGTGCCGATCTTTCCCACCGGAGGCACGAGAAACCCTAATGATTCGAGATGAGTGGTGGTTCCAGCTGTGAAATCGGTGGCTGCTTCCGTCTCCGCCGCCTCCTCCGCCACTTCTTTTTCTGAGGAGGACTCCATTTTCTTCCTTAATACTGGAACCTATCTTGGTGTTGTTGGAGGAATCGTTTCTTGCAGTTCCATTTTCAATTCTTGGGAATTTACACGCTTGTCCTTGAATCCCATCCTCCTCCATACCACAATCATGCCTTGTGGGAAGCTCAGTCTGTAGAAAAAGAAAAAGGCTCCTTTGCTCTCTCTTAACCTCACAATTTAGAGAGAGAAGGGGGAGGGTTTTTTTAGAGAGAGAAGGAGGAGGGAGAGAGGAGGTGGGGTTGGTGTGTCCTTTGCATTGATGACGATAATTCAGAGTACTTTGGGTTTTGTAGTGATAAAAAGGACTTTTTTTCCCGCTCCGATATATCACAGTCCAAGTCAGGGAGGAGATAGGCCCTCCTTCAAGCTTTTTTGCAGTTGCAGAGAAAGAGAGAGAAGGCTTTCAAAAGCAAAGCCTGTCTCAGAGACGGCTCAGCTCCTGCAAAAACCAAAAGCATTTCAATTTTCACCTTCACCTTCACCAACCACACAAAAAAATAATTTAATTAATAAATAAAACTACAAAAATCACAGGAAAAACAATTTTTTTGGAAGACAAAAGTGATATGCTTAATTAATACGTATGTAGTAGTAATTAAGTACACATTCTCAGACTCCCTTGTTGGTTATTACACAACAGATAAGATCAGACGGTAGTAGTATTTATTAATAACGAAAACCTAAGTGTAGATTATTAAAGACTCTCTCAGCTTTAGCAATGAACACTTCTATCTAGGACGTACCTCCGATATGGGCCGTTCTGATTTGTTATTATCAATCAAAAAGTCCAAAACTTGCTCAAGGTTTTGCCGATCTGAGCCACCTCTTTAAGCTCCTATTGCATTTATATATCTTTCTTTCACAGCCCTTAATAATAGGAGCTATATATTGCCATGAAATATAGTTCAGATTCAGCTTCTTTAATATGAAGCATTATGGAGCAGATCTCATTGCTCACAGATCTGTGTGCACCTCAACGAAGCAAAAAAGGAAACAAAAAATCATAAGGGAAAAACCTGCAAATTAAATAAGCTCGAGCTCATTGTAAGAAATTACATTTTCAAAACAAGTTCGAACTTCTATATGCCCGGAAAAAAAAAAGGCTTTTTTAGTCTCTCTCCTCTCTCTTGCTGTCAATATTCTCAAGTCTAGAGCATACACGAGACCTAAAGTCCTCACCTAAACAAAGCACACAAGCAATATATATAAATCTGTCTAGTTAGTGAAGTGAATTTGGAGTTCAGATTGGCACTTACAGTGTTTCTGCCAAGAGATGAGGCACAAGAGTGTGTTCTAGGGTTCATATGGGCTTGTTTGGTGGGTGAGAAAATGAAAGGAAATTAAAAAGCAATGAGGATGAAGAGAGGACTTTATCATGAATTGAGGTGAGGAAGATGGTGGGTGGGTTGATTTGTTGGAAGGTGGGTTTCTGAATCAAAATCCATATTGCTTTTGCATTAACAAACACAAAGGTCACAGAAGGGCTTATCGGGAAAGGGAAGAGAAAGAAACACAGAGCGCCGTTCCAGATTTTATGCCAGTGGCCACATCTTCACATTTGGCCCTCCTTTTTTGTTTATTTTACTCTCTCGCCCCTTCGCTTCACTCATTAGTCATTAATTATACTCGTTCCATAAATATCTTCTCTGGATAATATACCCCAAATTTATCTTGTTTTGATTTTACCCCTTAAATTTAAAATTATAGATTTTAGTCCTTAAAGTTTCATTTTATTTGAGATATTGGGTTTATAACTCGATAAAAACCTATAAAATTTTATCTTAGTGGGACCAAAACCAAAATGAAAATAAATTTAAAGAAACAAAGGTGGTATTAACCCTATTTACATTCAAGGTTATCAAATCCGACCAGACTCAAAATTGGTCGAGGCAGTATAGGTTAAGAGTCAGTAGATCAACTCAGAGTTTACTCGAGAGCCAAACCGATAGGAATAAAAAATTAAAAATAATTTAAATTCTCATCATAACATGCAAATACTGGATATCAATTCGGTACATGAAATCCCTAATAAAATAATTGTATATTTATTTAACATTCTTTTCAATTTCAATAACATTTCACATATTGACATTATACTATCAATCCACTATCCAATATCACTATAATCAATAATGACTAAAAAATTTTAAAGCAAAATAGGCAAATGATAACTACACATTTAATCACTAAACTAATAGTCATTATTATTAAAATTATCATTAAATTCAACTAATATTACTGTCTACAATTAATACCCCAAAAAAAATAAGTTAAATTTTCCTTTAAAAAAAGGCAATTCGAGCAACCCAGCAACTTGTCAAGTTGAGACCAGGTCACCTTTGAGCAACCAAAGTCCTAAATCAGAGACATGTTGAAATGGTTACCTAGCCAGGCTGTTGAGAACCTGGCTGACTCTGGTCGGTCTAGTCCGGATTTGATGACTGATTTTTCAATTCATTACATACAAGTTTTTTTTTTTCTCAGAATTACATACAAGTATTTAACTCACAAATTTTTAGTGAACGTCGTGGTAATTTACATGCTACAAGATTATCTCATAGATGGATGTATATCGTTTGTATGTATATGCTTTGTCGTTATTCAAACCTCCATGACTCCTATCTGAATTTGTCTTCCCATCTATATATCCTACTTTTCTTAGCTTGCCTGATTCACGTTTCTTTGTTTTTTTTTTTTTTAAAAAAAAGCCATATTATTTATGTGTATTTTATTCTCGGTCTAACCTTCGGTTTCTTTTAGGTTGTATTCGTGTTTTGTCTGGGGGCTAAACTTGGGACCTAAGTTTAAGCCTAGGATTAGTATATCACCAAATGACAATTGTGTAGTAACTAGTAAGGAATAGAACATGGATTTCCCGATACAATAAAGAACGTGGTCATTTTAATGAGTGAAGATATCCAATCTCCTCTCTCTCTTTCTCTCTCTCTCTCTCTATATATATATGTATATATATAACGTTTATCGTTTGTCATATTACTTAACGTAAGGTTTTGTCAAGTCATCCAAAAACTATTATGTCGTTCTAAAAATTAGGGGAATTAATGAACAGTGTTTTGATAAAATTCATATAATAAATATAAAAATAAAAATACCAAAATAACTTCATTAATTCCCCTAACCCCAAAACTACGTCCTTTTGGGAGTTAGGGGAATTAATAAAAGGTATTACTAGATACATTGCTAAAGGTTCTTGAAAATCAATTACTCCAGAAGAACGTAGGAGAGAATCACAAGAATAAACTAAAATCACAAAATGCAGGAATAAACTGAATAAAGCTCAAACCGACCAAACCTTACTCCAAATGCAGGAATCGGAGAGAAATACATACCTAGAAGCAAGAGCAGAGGCAGAGGAAGGAAGGGAGTGAGTGGCGAGAGGTGAGTTGTGAGTCTAAATCTGGCCATTGACTCATTTGGTAATCCCTCGGCACTTGGAATTGGCGGCCATACACTGAAGATGGAGTTAGGTCGAAGACGTTGCAGAGGGAGAAAGAGAGAGAGGGCAAAGGAAGATGATAAATTTTCAGATGGAGGAAGACGTGGCAGACAAAGTTGGGAAGATGATAAATTTCTAGGCAGAGGAAAGAGAGAGTGTGTATCGCATGTCTTTTTATTCAATGGACCGAACGATGCAGTTTTACTTTGACTGGATAAAAGCTTACCTCCTGTCTCTGGACATATCCTATCCCCATATATATATATATATATATAAAAGCAAAATCAGGTTAAGTATTAAATTCGTTCCAGAAGTATACAGCTAGAAGCAATGTTGTCATTTTCTGTTAAAAAACTGATATTGGCCGTTAAAAAATTGATGTTGACTATTAATTTTTTAATGAAAAAGGAGGCAATATTGTTACGTTTTTACACTTTCGTGAGTGATATTGAGACAAAATAACTTTCTTTGCAACATTATTCTTGAGTATATACTTTAGTAAGTTTGCTACTTAAGCCAACAAACATTTATCTTGATTGAATTATTTTACTTATTACACTCTCCTGATATGACGTAGACATATACTTTTTGTTCAACATTTTTATGTGTTATGAGAAAAATGAGACAATTGGATTCCCTTCCGCTTGAGATTATCTCATGATAAGGACTTTCCAACTCAAATCTGGCCACCTAAATTTTATGAATCGACTATACTGTGATTTTTCATGTGCGTTTTAATTTTTTAATGTGCGTTTTATTATTTATGTCCATGTCATGAACTACATAATCCAGCTAGTTAATTTTTCTTCCCTTTTATTTATGAAGGACAATAATAATATTAAATTTATTATTTCAATTATGTCAAATTCTCCAAGCTTGCTTAAGCATTGTGCCATGTTTTTAAAATATAATTATTTAATTATAAATCCACATAAAAAGAATATGACATAAATATAACTATGTGGGATTGAAGAACTTGACTTAATAATATTTTTCAGTTAGGGGGAAAAAAAGA
Organism: Acacia confusa; assembly: GCA_037074495.1. Lineage (NCBI taxonomy): Eukaryota > Viridiplantae > Streptophyta > Magnoliopsida > Fabales > Fabaceae > Acacia > Acacia confusa. The sequence continues at coordinate 2,645,346 of CM073504.1, read as the reverse complement.
ATATAGCCCTACGATAGGGAAAAAATCTTTTTGTATTATTATATTTCTTATAACTATATTTGCATATGTATATGTATATACACACACACATATGTATATGTATATATACATAAACATATGTATAACACACACACACATATGTTTGTGTGTGTGTGTGTAGATATATAAAACACAAGTATAGTTAAAATCAAAAGGGAGTACATGTATATACAAAATCAGATTCTTTTATTTTATTCGCAATTGGAATACATCAATAATTACAGGATTATAAAAGATTAAATTTACACTAGTTCACTAGATGCATTAATTTTTGTTTGGACAAATAATATATGTGTGGCCATAACATAACACAACTATCGACCTCATGTTTAATTTCCACACACATAAGGCATAGAAATTGGCATCTTTATGTGAATATTCACAAATCTTCCCCAAGTTTCCACACACATAAGGCATAGAAATTGGCATCTTTATGTGAATATTCACAAATCTTTCCCAAGTCAAAATATAATACTCTTTCGACCTTTAATATAAGACATATTTACTTTATTTTATTAAATTAAGGAAGTTAATTAAATTAGTTAATATGATATTTATTTTCTATAACAGCCTAGTCATCTCCTTTAATTCCCTCCTCCCATGTCCTCTTTAATTATGGTTGAGGATCGAAGCATTAATAAGAGTAAATTAGAAAAAAACTAACAAATATGAAAACTATGTCTTATATTTAGAACTAAGATTAATTTCTTAAATATATATGTCTTAATGGACCAGAGGAGTAATAATATTCTTAAGAAATATAATTTTCATTAATTATGTGCTCTTCACATTTTTATTTCTATGTTTGTCTTCAGCAAGAAAACAAGGGGGTGGGGCCTATTTCCTTTGTGGTTTTTGACAACACATAATTGATTCACAGTTTCACACGTTATTGTCACTAGAATATATGAATGCTAGAAAAAACAAAAGAAAAAAGAATTCCATGGCATTTCAGTTTCCTAAATTTTTTTAGGGTCATACTTATACTGAGTTTTTTATATTTATTATTACATCAGCTCTCCAATCACATACAATCATATATCCTATTTTTTAAAATGAGTTTATAGTTAAATGATAATAATTCAAAGATATGACATGTGGTCACATGTAATTGAAGAACTTGACAAAATGGATATAAAAAACTTGATCTAATTATTATTATATATATATATATATATATATATAACCATTTGACCAAGTCAAGCCCTAACAATTGAGTGGGTGGGATGGTAATTTTAAGAGGAGGGAAGGGTATAAGCGTAAATAGAAGTAGAGACCTGAAAGTGAAATGGGTGGGAGTAAAAACTGTAAAAGCTCCACTCAGATGATGATGCTAATAAGAACATTACAACTGAGCACATCTCCAATAATGCAGCCAACTTTTTGTAAAAAAAGATGTCATTTGTGGGGGCTTAGCTTAATCAATTCTAATCATGATGCTTAATTAAGATTACATAAAGTGGTTTTTATGATTTGATTAATTAATTAATTAATTATATATGTGAATATAATTAGATTTGTTGTTCCTCCGCACGCACAGCATGATGTGTCTATTTGGCACTAAATCTTATTCTTAAATACTTTTATGCCCCTTGATATGCAATGTACTTGCCCAACTGTGCAAATACACACCTTAATTATATGCTGGCATTCAATTTGGAGACACACCTTTCACACCAATTTTCATCTTCTTACTTTTTTCATAAATTTTAAAAAGGTTTTGAGGGCATTTTTGTCCTAAAAGTTTTTACTAAGAGGCAATTTTGCCCCAAAAATGTAAAAAAATGGAGCAATTTTACCCCAGCCATTATCTCAGTTAATGTTGATCGTTAGTTAACTAAATATATAGAGCTGACAATCCACATGTTATCTGCGTCATTTTTGTGAAATTAAAACTTTACCCCGGAAGTTTTAAATATAACTTTGAAAAAAGATGAAATAGATGATACATGGATTTTTAACACAAATTTACACCTTAACAAAAATGACGTGAATAACATGGGGATTGTTATATTAGCTCAACATATTTGATCACCCAGTGGTTAAATTAATTGGGATAATGGCAATGGCAAAATTATTCCCTTCTTATACTTCAGGAACAAATTTGCCCTCCAAAAAGCTTCCTGGGAAAAATTGCTTAATGGTTTAACCCTTTAATTTAAAAAATTCAGCAAGTTACTTATATTATTGTTTAAAATAAATATGTACTAGTTTCGTTAAAATGTCTTTTATTTTAATAATTTTTAATGGAGTATTATCTACATAGCCTATATATCATATAGGAATCTAACTGTAAAGGTGGTTTGGGAAAAAAATGAATAAAGGAGATTAATACTTTTACATCTAGATCAAAACAAGCTTCTCTAATACCATAGTTTGGTTTGTAATTCACTAAGATCCTGAGGGTTTGGACAAGATACCGAGTGCTAATAACAACCTAGTCATCTCCAGTAATTCTCTCCTCCCCCCTTCCCCTTAATTATGATTGAAGAAGCATCAATAAGGGTAAATTAAGAAAATATTGATAAATATAAAAACTATGTCTTATATGTAGAACTAATATCAATTTCTCAAATATTTTTTAATGGACCAAAGGAGTAATAATATTCTTATGAAATATATTTTTCATTAATTATGTGTTGTTCACATTTTTTTCTCAATGTTTGTCTTAAGCATGAAATATATATATGTTTGCTAGAAAAAAAAAAAACAAAAGAAAAAGGAATTCCATGGCATTTTAGTTCCCTACATTTTTTAAAAGACCGTACTTATACCAAGTTTATTACATTTAAGTTCTTCAATCACGTATAATCATATATTCTATTTTTTTTTATATGAGTTCATAATTTAATGATAATAATTCAAAAATAGGACACGTGGCTGCATGTGATTAGAGAACTTGACGAAATTGATATAATGAACTTGATCTAAATATTTTACTTGTTTTATAACCATTTGACCGAGTCAAACCCTAACAATTGAGTGGATGGGATAGTAATTTTAAGAGGAGGGCAGGGTATAAGCGTAAACAGAAGTAGAAACTGTGAAAGCTCCACTCTGATGATGATGCTAATCAGAACATTACAACTGAGCACTTCTCCAATAATGCAACCAACTTTTTGTTAAAAAGAAGATGATATTTTTGGGGTCTTAGCTTAATAAAGTCTAATCATGATGCTTAATTAATTAAGATTACACAAAGTGGGTTTATGATTTGATTAATTAATTAATTAATTATATATGGGCATTAGATTCAGTTGTTCCTCCGCACGCACCACATGATGTGTCTATTTGGCACCAAATCTTATTCTTAAATACTTTTATGCCCCTTGATATGCAATGTACTTGCCTAACTCTGCAAATACACACTTACATGCTGGCATTCTATTTGGAGACACACCAATTTTCATCTTATTACTTTTTTTATATATAAATTTAAAAAAGGGTCAAGCGGCATTTTAATTCTTTCCTAAAGCAAATTTGCCGCAAAAATATAAAAAATGGAGTAAATTTGCCCCATCTGTTATTATAGTTAATTTTGACTGTTAGTTAACCAAAGAGTATGTTGAGCCGACAATCCATATGTCATCCACGTCATTTTTGTTAAAATCCAAATTTGTCCCGGAAGTTTTAAATTTATATAACTTTGAAAATATATGAAATAAATGACACATGAACTTTTGAAGCAAATTTTCATCTTAACAAGAATGACGTGGATGATATGTGGACTACTCAGCCCATCATATTTAGTTAATTAGGAGTCAAATTAACTAGGATAATGACAATGGCAAAATTACTCCCTTTTTTTATATTTCATGGGCTAATTTGCCCCCCAAAAAACTTTTAGAACAAAATTTCCCCTTAATGAAAACTTTCATGGCAAAATTGCCTCTTGGTTTAACCCTTTAAAAAATTCAGCAAGTTTATTACACTTTTTTTTTAAAAAAATAAATATGTAGTGTTTTCCTTGAAATGCCTTTTTATTTTAATAATTTATAATGGAGTATTATCAACATAGCTTATAAGATCACATATGAATCTAACTATAAGGGTAGTTTGGGAAAAAAAATAAAGAATAAAGGAGATTAATGTTTTTACATCTAGATTAAAACAAGCTTCTAACACCACATAAGGATTGGATCAATTGGCAGAAATTGTTCCATCTTAATCAAATCAAAGGTTACACAGGTCTAATATTATTAACGTTGTTGTGGAATTTACATCAACATTTTATTTAAATTAAAATTATAAATTTATAGTATTAGGTAAAAACGGTTTTAATAAAAAAGAAAACATGTGAAACCGAACATGCTTTTACGCCGAAGCCCACATTAAACAAAACAATCTCGCAGATCAACTAGCGAAGTCTGTCTTGTACCCAAAAAGAAAACAGAAAAAATAAAAAATAAAAAATAAAAGAAATTAGTATAAAACGAGTAATACGACAAAATCTTATCTACAAACTTAATTTATACAAGAGGCTCGGCAAACCAAAATAAATAATATTAAATTAACAGTAATTAAATAAGCAACAGAGATCGATCAGTATATCACATGAGGGTTCCTACTTGACACTTGACAAAATGAAGCACCAACGATTATTTATTCTCATTTTAAAACTAAAAGTAAATTTTGATTGGTCTTCCTAACAAAAAATAAAAAAATAAAATTGAATAAGGATCAAAACCGTTTTGGTTCGACCAAGAGTCGAGACAATCAGACAAGGTTCCCTCTATTTGGAAGACAGGGCCACGTGTCATGACTAAACATCACTCAATGTTCACGTACGTAATTAGATTTTATCTGCAATATTCAAAACCATAAAATTTTACACTGATTTTTTTAAAACAATATAATTATTATTAATAATAAAAAATTAAGCATATTAATAATTAAAAGGCTAAAGTATAGTTTTAATCATTTAATTTTACTTGAGATATACTTATACGTCCCTTAACTTTATAAACAATGTTTGTGATCCCTTAAATTTTAACACCATTAATGTTACTAATGGAAAATGTTGACACAACAAACTCAATTGATAACTATGTAAGCTTGAGTGTTAACTATGTAATTAAAATCTATTAATTTAATATTTAAAATATGTATACATTGAAAAATATCTAAATCCGTGATAAAGCAGTAATTATCAAAACCCCAATTATATTAAAAAAATTAGTTTAATGATCCAAATATAAAAATTTTAGTTTAATAATTTAAATTAAATTGCAACGATTTGTCAATTTATTTTAGTTTAATAATATAAATATATTATATTAAAAAAAATTAAACTTAAATGTGTTCTGTCAGCTACACAGTCATCAATTAAGTTTACTGCGTGAACATTTTCGGTTAATAACACTAACAGTGTTAGTAATACAAGACTAAAAGTATACTTTATATAAAGTTAATGGATCAAAAGTATACATCATGTGAGACTTAAAGGATTAAAAGTATATTTTAACCTAATTAAAATTAAGCATAGGTGCATATTTTCAAATTTTAAATAAATTCATTTCATTAAGAAAATTATATACTCGTTTAATCTTAATCAAAATTGTTGAACGAATCTTCAACCTTGGCCACATGCTACTCTATTTCTTTTGTTCACAACATACTTATATTAATATTTAAATCAAAAGGTACACGAGAACATAACTATTACACCGAAAAAAATAAACCAGAACAATATAGGAATACAAACAAATAAAACTAAATAGATCAAATAAGAAGGAAACTAACAACCAAAACCACTGAAGAGTTACTGAAGAGGTAGGAATAAAAGAAGCGTCAACGACTGCACCGGTTCCTTGAACATCCGAGGTTAGAAGTAACAAGAAAGAAGGTGTTGGTTGTAAAACCCACCCTATAGGGCACACCTCCTTATAAGAATTAGCTGCAAAGAGATCAGCCACACAATTACTCAAATGGATAAGAATCATAAAAAACCCAACCTCATATGAAAAAAACCAAATGGAATCATGAATCAAACTTCTTCTCCTCCAATCAAGTAAATCTGACAAACAACTACCGAACAAACTAACAACAGAAAACACCACTAGACACAAGAAACATAAAAAACATAGAAATAAACCGTCCACCCTGCCAACGGAAACTACCGAAGAAAAAGAGGCCGATACAACATCTCTCACCATGAGGGAAGAGACTCCCACTACCTCAAGAAAGATTTGGAGAGGTAAAGGAAAGGCTCTCACCAAAGGTGAGAGACAACCACCGTTGACTGAGATTTGGTGAAGAGCATAAGAGGGCCGACGTCAAAGAAGATGGAGGCTCGTCGCAGAGCGACTTGAGGCCGATTTGAGAAAAGCAACTCCAAAATACTCTGGTGCTACCTTCTTCTGAATCTCCAAGCCCCGATCTACAGATCTATGATGGTTGTGGCTCAGATCTGAGCTAACCGGCAGCAGTCTTGTCGCTGGCGAGAGAGAGAGAGAGAGTTGAATGGGAGAGAGCGCGCAAACGTTTGGGAGAGAGCAATCCTTGCTACTCTATTTCTAGGACCACATCGTACCATTTTTAAAATTTTAAGGTTACATTGCATCAATCGGAAGTTAAAAAACATCAATCTCACCAGTTAAAAACTTTAAAGACAAATTTAAACATTACATTGTGATTAAAACACACACAAATACTCTAATTATTAGCGATCTCATACACACAGTCATGCTTTCACAATTTTTTAAAATATATGTCTATAATTAGTTTAGGGTTAAATACTATTTTTGTCATAGAATTTTACCCTTAGAAACACGGGTCACTCGAAAGTTTTTTTGATTTCATTTTTACCCCAAAAATTTAAAAACAGAGTATATATGTCCTGAAAGTTTTTTTATGAGTAAATTTAACTTGGAAGTTTTTTTAGGAGGAATTTTGCCACATCAAATTTATAAAGAAGCGCAACAATTCAACCGTCAAGTTTAATGGATATGCAAGATTGCTACATTTATAAATTTTCAGGATAAAAATGAGAATAAAAAAACTTGGCAAAATGGTATTTAACCCATTAATAATTTTGTGCATGAAAAATGATAATTAAAAAAAAGGATTCAGCAATTACATTTAGATTAAAATTAATTCATTAATTAACTCTTATACTTAGGTGTATTAATTAATTCCATCATCCAATAATTGATTACAACACACTTTTCCCTCCAATAATTCACTCACAACTCACACCCCATAATATTCGTCACTTCCCAATTTGGGTAGTACATAGTCCTATCTTTTCATCAAGAGTTTATTTATTTTAAAAGCCAATAATAACCCTGGAAAAATAATATAACAAAGAAACCACAATTTTTAAGTCATAGAAAAAATAATATAACCATGTTGCTCTAGAAAAGGCTGACAATTTCTCCACTAGCTAGTTTAATTAATTAATTTTTGAGTTATTATTAAAAAGAATATCGAGTAAATTAATTATTGAAGAGAAGAATAAAACCTTGGTGGGTTTGGTGAAATAATAATTATTTGCTGAAATAATTCCAACAGAATCAGCATGTGTGTGTACGACTATATATAATTGGCACTTGCATTATTAATATTAAAATATATTATAATTAATTGCTTTCTAATCATGATTTTCTGACTTGAGAGATTTAAAGCCCAGCATGCTTCCCCTTATGGGATACCACCCAGCATGTGTCCTAATAAAGCTGTTTAACCCTTTTAATCTCCTTTTTAATATTTATTTCATTTATTTATATTTTCTCTGCTTTGAATTTCATTTTTTTATGTGACTATCACATGATTTTTTTTATTTAATGTACCTTACCTATGTTGTAGGAGGAATCCTACTCAGTTGAATAGAACCATTGTGTAGGTATGAATTGGAATCTCTCTGTCTTTGTTTCTTTTTTAATTAAAAAAAAAAAAAACAGATCTCATATTAAAATAGGAAAAACTCAGTGTATACTTTTTTTTTTTTTTTAATTTTGTATCTGTGTGTTTTTCTTAATTAAATAATTAATTTTGCTTTGTTAACACCATTAATATTAATGTCGCAACTTTGTTCTATTAGTTCATCTACTGGAGTTAAGATACCAACAGAGGAAATTTGAAATATTTAATTAGGAGATAATCAAATTAAAAATTGAAGAAAAATATAGATATCTTTAAATGGGTTTTCGCTTCAAAACATATACAAAAAACCCGCTACCACATTTTATTTTAATTGTTTTAAATCTAAACAATTATGAAGATGTGTTAGTGATGATGAGACTTGCCTCAAAAACTTATTTTGGGGACTTTCGCTTTTTTTTTTTTTATTATTATTCATTCTATATTTTTTCAAGAACTTTTTCTGACAAATATTAAATTCACAAGTGATACTCCATTAATTATAAAACTAAATTGACTTTTTTTAGAGATTAAGGAAGCTAATTAAATTATTTTAGAATATATTTTTTAATTTTTTTCTTCAAACTAATTAATTTAACTAATATATAATCTAAAGATACATAACATATAATATGATTAAATAACTTATTTAGCTTCTTTAATCTCTCAAAAAAAAAATTCAACCTAGTTTTATAATTAGGACTAGAAGGAATAGTTCATATGTTAACAAGAGAGTATTCATCCATTTACAATTGTATTTCCCATATATTTACAAGCGATATTTTTTACATTTATAAGTGACTATCCGTATATCTACGAGTGAGATACATAAATTCATGAAATTATCGATTTGTTTCCGGCTGACTTTAATTTCCACAGATTTATAACATTCCTATAATATGTAAATTCATGAGACTATCTATCCATTCACAGTTGACTCTTCTTATATTCAAGCCTTTATTAAATTAACTATTAACTGTTTTTATATTTATGAGTGGCCTTTCATTGGATATTTATGCATTCAATGATAAGGTGAATTTTCTAAAGCCATTTGATTTTTTTTTGGGTAAATAAATTTTAAGAAAGGGGTTGGCTTCACCAACGATTTAAGGGCAAGACAAAATATCTCTTTCTCCTAGGTGATATCAATGTTAGGCCCCTACCTTCTAGGTGATATCAATGTTAGACAGAGAGAGCCGTCTATTACTCTTAGGCGTTTAACTAGGCACCTAGGAGCTAGGATACCTCTCTCAACGGCTTGATCAACTCCGGAATCGAACCCCTTCCCTTTATTAAGAAAGTCCAACCTCTTTTCTAATTGAGCACTTAAACCCAAGCCAAAAGGTAAAGTCATTTGATTTTTTTTAAAAAAAAGAGACCAATGATCCAAACACGGTTCAAATCTTGATACAAAGGCTAGATAACCCAGCGTCATATCACTGCGCTACATTATCGCTTGGTAGGTGATTTGATTTTTAGTTGTAAGAAAAGGCCATGATCTGCAATTGTTATTTTTTCTCTTTCTAAATTTATGAAAACATCACATCATAAGTCATAACAATGAAGTCATAATACGATTGATTTGTATTATAGTGTCATCTCAGTTATTTAAATCAGTGAATAATATGTACGAATTGAAAGTCAAAAGTTGGGCGTTGTGATTGGTAAATTGAAAAATAAATAAATAAAATAATGAGAGAAAATGATTGACTTGTGTAATGTCTTTCAAATAATTGGAGACAAGATTCTTTGCCTCTATCAACCTTATAAAACACAAAAATTCTCCAAATCACATCAATGGAATATTGAATTCTTAACCTGGCAAAGATATGTAGTCATAGGTTGAAGGCTAAATGTTTCTACTTGTACTTTCTACCACGTTTACACACACACACTATACACACACACATATAAAAATATAAAAAATAATTTTTTTAATTCAGAAGAGTTGACTCAACAGAACGAGAGAAGAAAAAATACTTTATTATTCTTAAAAATTATTTTATATCTTGAAAAGATATTTCAAGTATTGATTAATATTAAAAATTTACTTGAAAATACTAACTGGTATTGAAAAAATACTTTATGATCTTAAAAAATTATTTTAGGATCTTGAAAAAATATTTGTAATAAATGGTACTATAAAGATACTTTAGCATACTAACTGGTACTGAAAAATACTTTATGATTTCTTGAAAATTATTTCAAAGTATTAACTAATACTTAAAAAAAAAAATACTACATGATGCTGAATACTATTTTATTTTATTTTTTAAAAAAAAGAACAGTGTGATTTTGCATCAAAACAGTGTCGTTTTGAGATAAAAAGGACGACAACGTAACTACGTAAGATATGTTATGGGTAAGGGAGGAAAGCCATATCTAAAAAAATTACTTGAATTTTTCTTTTGCCAAAAATGACATGGAAGTCAAATTCTCATCTATGTGAGAGGGACTGAGGCCCTTGTATAGGTATTAGGTGGCCTGCAACAAGAGCATGACAAATGCAACTACGTGAAAAATTATAAAAATTAATTTATAATGAAAAACATGTAAAGATGTTACAAATTTACCATTTCATTGTACAAAAACTTAAAAGTGAAGAGAAGGAGATTTGAAGAAAATAGGGAGAGAATTTAGATGGGGACCAATGGATTAGGAGGAAAAATTACTATTGCTAGTAATTGTATTTCCATTAATATAAAAAATATTTAATTAATTTGGATAGATTCAGGAAATGAGATAATTTATTTAATTATAATAAATGTGACTTAATTTTCTTCAAATATCATTTAATAACATTAGATCATAATATTATATGGAAGAAAAAATGATAAATATTATAGATAAAATATATCACTATTTTGTATTTAGACTCAATAACTACCCCTAACTAACTCCCTTTTATTTAGGATGGTAAGAGTATCATTTTATTGGGTGTGTGCGTAAGATATTAAGATTAGATTATATTTTTGGGAATGATGGGCCAAAAGCCCAAAATAGCGGGTGCCCACGTCTTTTTAATGGGCCCAAACCCTTATTGGGCTAATCGTATTGAAAACCTGTACTATTTCAATTGTCTCAGCAGAACTTTTCTTCACTAAGCCAATCATTATTATTTTTCAAAAAAATAATAATATTAAATTAGCTCATCTTTAGAATAAAATTTCAATCAAAATATGAGATCGTATTAATCATTTAATTATCTCACCGGAATTTTTCTTCAAAAAGCCAATCTTTATTTTTCTTGAAAAAAATATTAAATTAGCTCATTTAGAATGAAATCTCAATCAAAATATTTTAAAATATTTGAATTACAAAGCGTCTAATTCAATATTTAACAATACAATGGGAGGAATTTTAGGTCATAAATAGAGCATATTACTAAGTGTCTATTTGGATTAGCTATTAGAGAATAACTTTCATAATTTATGAAGTCTCCGCTTATGAAAAATGAGTTCTAAAACTATGGTTTTTTTTTTTTTTAATTTCCCAAACATATATGCACTTAAACACATAACAAATCAACTTATCTCCTAAAAAATTTATTTTAGGTTACACAAATCTCCCATAATCATCTATCTGCAGCAAATCACATAAAGAAAAAGAAGCTAAAGAAATCAAATGTCAAGTAATAAACCCCTTGTAGGAATAAATTTAATCATTAAAAAATCAAATAACAACTAAGAATATATAATGAGAAGTTCTATTACAGAAAATGTTTATTTGTCATTAAAAATTTTTGAATTTTGATTAAAGAAGTTCATAGTAATTCTCCCTGATGTTGCTCCAGGGAATTAAACTATCAAATCTAAAACCTCTCTCTGTCAAACTCAAGAAAAAGGAAAAAGAAAAGTCTCAAACAGGCACAGACACAGGCACAGGCACAGGCACAGGCGAAGGATTCTTCCAAAACCTGAACTGGACAGGCCTTTGTTCAAGCATGGCCTCGACTTCTTCAATGGGCAGGCCTTTAGTTTCAGGAACGAAGATGAGGGTGAAGAATATTCCAATGAAAGAAACAAAACCAAAGATCATGAAAGTCCAAGCAGTGCCAATACTCTTAGTCATGACCAAGAAGAGTTGAGACACAACAAGGTTTGAAACCCAAACTGCTGTAGCTCCCATGCCTCCACACACTCCTCTGTACCTCAATGGATATATCTCTGAGTTCACAACCCAAGGAACTGTCCCCATTCCTGGTGAGAACGATATGATATAAAGTGACAGCCCTAAGATTGCAAGCCAACCTAAATTTGAAGGACACCCCTCTGTGTACCAAGAACTTTGTGCTTGGCATTGCTTCTTTGAGTTGTCATTTAACACCAAACACACCCCAGGTGAGAGCTGCACAAAAACAATTCACATTTTTTTCATATATCAGACTAAGTCCGTGTGAGTGCAGATAACATATCTTTGAAATAGCTACTGTTAGTTGTAACCATTGAAGGGAGGGATAATGGGTTACCTTATCAGACGGGTCAGCGCAGAATCCACAGGTTGGAGAAGCTTTGAGGCACTTGTTACAATCATATGGAGTATTAGACTTCATTGCAATGTCAAAACTAGGACACGTTCCATTGAAGTGAGAGGTTGCAATTGGAGAAATAGCAGGGGAATGAGTTTCTGTGAAATAGAATGGAGCAAAGATAATGCAGAGGGAAAGTGTGCAACCAACAAGACTGATCAATACAAGCTTCTTTCTCCCAATTTTCTCAATAAAGAAAATGCTGATGATGGAACCGAATGCGTTTAGCCCAGATGTAATGAGTGAGAGAAGGAGTGCAGTTTGATTTGAAGTAATTCCAGCGAGTTGAATAATGGTGGGACTATAGTACATGACTGTGTTGATGCCCACAAATTGTTGGAAGATTTGAAGTCCCATTCCAGCATATAAGGCTCTTCTTACTGCTGTGTTCTTCAGCATTTTCCATATGCCAATCTTGCTTGCAGATTCTGATTCCTTCATTTCCTTTTGAACTGACTCTTCTAAAGCTTCTATTTCAGCCTCAACCTCACTGGGATCATAAATTTTCCTCAAAATCAGTTTTGCTTCTTCAGCCCTCCCCTGTATATTTAAAAGATAGAATACAAGTTTGCAGGGTTATAACATGAATTAACAAATACAAAAACACAAGAAGTTGATAAATCAAAGGCCTGCCTTTCTAAAAAGCCAACGAGGTGATTCTGGAAGCCAAAACATTAGAATGAACTGAATCAAACCAGGCACTGCTGCCACTCCTAACATCCACCTCCACGTTCCATTTGCCTGAACCACCAAAACATCATTAAAAAACAAAAAGGTAAAATGATACCCGGATCTCAAATAAAAAATAATAATATAAAAAAAGTCTCATAATTTGTCAATGATAAATGAAAAAACAGTCATTAATAAATGGGAGACCTATCATTAACAAGTTATGAGACTTTTATGATATTATTTTTATTAATAAGGACTTTATTGTCCTTTTCCCAAAACAAGAAGAGAGTTTACCTACAAATTTCATGACTAACAACAACAATAACAACAAGAATACCAACTTGAATCGAGTTTTAATACCATGATAATAACAAGCTAAGAATACTCTCTCTAATAATTTGTCAATGATAAATGAAAAAGCAGTCATTAATAAATGGGAGACCTATCATTAACAAGTTATGAGACTTTTATTATATTATTTTTATTAATAAGGACTTTATTGTCCTTTTCCCAAAACAAGAAGAGAGTTTACCTACAAATTTCATGACTAACAACAACAATAACAACAAGAATACCAACTTGAATCAAGTTTTAATACCATGATAATAACAAGCTAAGAATACTCTCTCTAATTCCAATTATAAGACATTTTCTAGAAGGATTCTTTGGTCCTTAATATAAGTCATACACATAGTGTTTTTCTTTTTTCTCTATCAAAATCTCATTAATAGAGGTAAAGTTGTAAAATAGTATGGAGGGTTAACCCAATATGTAATCCCTTAAATTTGCCCTTTGGCTTTGATCCTTTAAATTTCAAATCAAGAGATTTTGGTCCTCATGAAGCAAAATAGTCTAGATTTTATAAGGACTAACGTTTTGGACAAAATAAAACCTAAAAGACCTAATTTGAAAATTGATGAACCAAAACGATAGTAAATTTGCAGGGTTAAAAATTATATTAATCCTTATATCAATTTAAGACAAATGTAATAAATTGAATGACATGCATAAATTTGTTGAGAGTGTTCTACAAGAACAAATCAAAAGACAGTATTTTTTTTTTTTGGAGGTTGAGTTTCTTCTTCATTTGTTGAATAAAGACAGTATAAGTATTGAGAGTGAGGGTGTCTTACTTACATGAGCAAAGCCCAAATTGATAACATAAGAGAGGAATTGGGCTCCAGTGATGAGGAAACTGTTGAGACTAACAAGGGCTCCTCTAACTTTAGTGGGAGAAGCTTCAGAGATATAAAGAGGAGCAGTCATGGAAGCAGCTCCAACACCAAGACCAACCACAAATCTACCAGCCAAAAGTGCTGCTGGGTTTGGGGCAGCACCCATTATCAAAGCTCCAACAAAGAACAAAAAAGCTGCAATCTTTATGGCTTTTTTCCTTCCAAATCGATCATTAAACCATCCTCCCACTAGAGCCCCAATCACTGCACCTATAAGTGCAAAACTCACCACAGCTCCCTGTTCAAACAATCTGATTAGTTTTGATTACTTTTTAACCACATATCTGTAATTGTAATAGGAGTATCAATTAAGAAGTGGACCAACCGAGTCGTTCTAAATAAAATAGTTAAGATTACTCCCTCGGATTTTAAATATGAGACTTAGTTCACCTTTTTTTTTAGAAGAGGTTAGGAAAGCTAAATAACTTATACTATGTATTATTAGATTTTAATTTTATATTAGTTTATTAGCCACATAAACTAGTTTGAAGAAAAAAAATTATAAATATATATACTCTAAAATAATTTATGTAGCCTTCTTAATCTTTTCAAAAAAATCAACTAGAGGATTTGAGGTAGTAGTTAAAAGTAATAAATAGGTAGGAAACTTAATTTTCCCGCCAAAAAATAACCCTATTTATGAATTAGGGAGAGTATACTAGTGAGAAAAAAATATGAAATAGAATGCAAGGTATGAGATTAATTGACAGTAAAATAGGGAAAAGTGGATTTATTTAGTAAGTATTAAAATTATTCATTAAGATACATTATTGTTCTCTATATATGTACTTACTTAGAAAGGGAAGAAAGGGAGTGAGATATTTGGCTATAATAAGATACATTTGAAAAGTATGAACCAAAGACGTTGAAAATACTAATGAACCTAATGAATGGATAGATAAATATTTAATTATTTATTCAGTGATTAAATTACTTGAATTTAAAAGATAAGTTTCCTCTTTTCTATGAAGCACAGACACTCTTATTTTTAAAAAATATGCGTGTCAGACACTCATATTTTTTTTTAAAAAAAATATGCATGATTTTAAATATTACTGAATTAATTATGAATTTTTCTTTTGCATTTTGTTAAAAGAGGCACAACTTTTATGATGAGGCCGAATCTATGATGAGCCAAAACTATACATCAGGATTTTACGAATTTGAATGTAAATTTATATATATATATATATATATAATATGTTCTAATGTGTCAAAATTTAGATTTTTTTAAGTATTAACGTGTCTCTTGCCTCTTTTATAGGGATAAATATTGACTAAAGATAAACATGGAAACAAATAATTCGATTTTGTTTGGATTGAATTGACGGCGATGATTATCCACCAATGCTCTGTTTTTAAAAGAAAAAAAAATGATGAGAATGGATTACCTGCAACCATGCGGATTTTGCAACAGCTGGAAAAGCATCTCTGATGTATAACAGAGCACCAGATATAACCCCTGAAGCCACAATTTCCCACTCGATTAAATAAATAAATAACTAAATAATCACTAATCAACACAGAAAAACAGAGACTCAAGTAATTAAACATGAATGATTAAGTACATTACGTTCTGAAACACTTTTAGAACAATCTGGTAAATTTGAAGGAAATAAGGAAAAAACAGAGACAGAGGCGTACCAGTGTCATAGCCGAAGAGGAAACCGCCGAGACCAGCGGAGAAAGCTAGCCGGAGAACGTAAGGATTTTTGGTGGAAAGAGACAATAAAGCTCGAAAAGCAGAGGCATCAGCTTGAGGGACTCCTCCTTCCATGATCACTAATTGATTTCACAGCACGGGCTAAAGTTTAAACAGGGGAGAGGAATATATAGAAGTGACGAGAGACGGACAAGAATGGGTTCAAATGTAATTAATTAATTGATAATGCAATTAAAAGATAATTAACTAGATATCATGTTAAAATAGATATCAATTAAACTAGTTTTTAACCTTATTTTGTGTAATCTCTCAACGAGAGATTCTTTCATGACTTCAAGACCATTTTTTTTTTTACCCAAAAAACACCACTTATTTGAAATTTCAAAAATCAAAATCAAAATCACAGTAAACTAAAAGAACAAAAAATAATATTAATCCAAAATTAAGTTTAAATCTTCTATGGGATGAAATCGGTAATTTTGCACTCTTTTTAATATATTATATATATTTATTTATTTTTAAATCTATAGGGGAAAAATAAGATTCAGATATCTTTACTAGTATTTTAAATTTGGTTTCCTCTTTCTACTTATGGATTAAATTTGAATTTTATATATATATATATATATATATATATATATATATATATATATATATATGATTCCAGTTTTTTAAGCAATTCTTAATAAGAATATTATTTGTCACAAAATTTAGTTCTCTCGTAGCTTAATCTCTCATCCGTTATATTAATATCATATCAATTTATATTATTTTAATATCATAAAAAATAATAGGGATATCTTAAATTGTATAGTTTAAATATAAATGCTTATACCGTGTGTGTAGAATGCTTCCAATTTTTTAAGAAATTCTTAATAAAAATATTATTTGTCACATTATTTGTCACGAGTCGTAGCTTAATCTCTCATCCGTTATATTAATATAATATCAACTCATATTATTTTAATATCGTAAAAAATTATAGAGATATCTTGAATTTTATAGTTTAAATATAAATGCTTTATATATATATATATATATATGTACACCAAATTTTTTAAGAAATTCTTAATAAGAATATTATTTGTCACAAAGTTTAGTTCTCTCGTAGGTTAATCTCTCATCCGTTACATTAATATCACATCAATTCATATTATTTTAATATCATACAAAATTATAGAGATATCTTGAATTTTATAGTTTAAATATAAAAGCTTATACCGTAGTATGATAGGATTATGCTTATGCTCATGAAAATAGGGAGAAATGTTTTTTTTTTTTTAAAAAAAACACTTGAAATTTAAAATGTCAAAGAGGTGCTTTTATAACAAAATGAATTGTTAATCCCATTACTATTTATTAATCCCATTATAGTTTTGTTAATAACATTTTAAAATTTAAATGGCATTTTTCCGTCATTCTCCCTTGAAAATATAATTAATATAATTAAAAATATCGATATCTCATATATTTGTACAGAACTACAGATATGTTGATATATATTAACTAATATATTTTTTTTAATTTGTAGATGTATGTCATGCATCAACCGTAGAAAATAGATATTTATCCTTTTATACTTACTTATGCCTCATTAAATCAAAACAGGTGAAATTAAATTTTCCCAATCAAATTTGAAGACGTGGATTTATTTTTGAGTTAAAGTCTAAATTTTCCCCTATAGTTTTCACTGAAGAACAATATCACCTTAAAAGTTTTTTCATGTTAAAATTTCAAAAAGTAGCAATGTTACAATACACCGTTAAAAAATAACACCATTCAAAATTTGATGTTTACTACTAACTTTTTAACGGAAAAATGTAACACTATTCTATCTTAATATTTCCAAAGCAATATTGAATCTAAAAATACTTTCAGATAATATTGTTTCTCAATGAAAACTTCCTTAACAAATTTGCAGCATAACCCTGTATTTTTTGAGAAATAAAAGTATTAATGACAAAAGTTAGTTGCAGGGTAAGTCAAGGAGTGAGAAGAAATATACATGTGCTAATTTAATTGAAAACATGTATTACAATTCACAAATATACAAGATATGCTTGAGAAAACCGTCCTTTTTTCATTAGATCAATGGTTTGCCCTTCGAGGTTTAGAGGATAAATGATTCTCATCAAGGGTAGAGCCAG
The DNA here is from genome assembly GCA_037074495.1 of Acacia confusa. Lineage (NCBI taxonomy): Eukaryota > Viridiplantae > Streptophyta > Magnoliopsida > Fabales > Fabaceae > Acacia > Acacia confusa. The sequence continues at coordinate 2,627,202 of CM073504.1, read as the reverse complement.
GATTGAAATTAGGGAGGCAAAAATTATATAATAGAACCGAAATTTTCATAAAGATATATTTGAACCTATAAATATTTCAATATTTTCCTTTTAGTCCCTCTATATAACTTTACATATAGGGACTAAAGTAAAAATCATGAAATTTTTATAGGTTAAAACATAACTTCCTAAACATGTGAGTTCAATTCTATAATTTTAGGGGGTGGCCACCCCTAACCCCCCTAAATCCACCTATGGTTCTCATCTCTGGGCCTGTTTGGGAAAGCATCAAAAGCCAAAATAAGTCCTACAAAAGCTCATCAGATGTGATTCTATGGTTTTTGGGGGGTTTGAGGAAGCATTAATATCTGATGGACTTCAAGAGTTGAAGTGCTTATGGAGCGAATCATCTCCTCCTTGCTTCTAATCCTATCACATCAAAAACTGATAGTGGGGCCCACCCCCAAAAACGCAATTGCATCTTTCTCCTCACTGTTCTCTCCTCTGAAATCACTCTCCTCTCTCTTTCGCCTGTTTCTGTTCTTTTCTGCAATTAATCTCCATACCAACCATGTAACATCCCAAAATTTAGGAATTTAATTTGAATATTATATGAAAATTAAATAATGAGTTTTGGCCTAAAATAACTATAAAAAATTAATCATTTGGAATTAAGGCTTATTTTCCTTAAATTAATGGGAAAACATTTTCTCATGTTGTAGGAAAATCATTTTCTAATGTTATACACATATGAAATGGTGGGACCCACATATACATATATGTATATGTGGGTCCCACCATTTCATGTGTGTGTAGGAAACTTTTTTTTCTCATGTAACATGAGAAAACCAAAGTCCTAAATTAATTTGGGAAAATAATTTGGGAATTAAGGCTTATCTTCCTTAATTATTTGTAATTTTTTTAATGGTAATTTTACTAGTTTATTTAGAAAATTTATATTTAATTTTAGTTTTTTATGCCAAATTATCACATTTTAGACAACACACATGTATGTATGTATATGATTCGTGCCCTTTTCAGTCATTTTCCATCTTATTTATCTTTTCAAAAGCTATGCCAAACAAGTGCCCATCAAGAAAAAACTCACTTTTGCTATCCCAAACGCAAATCACAACAGAAAAAGTCCAACAGGAAAAAAGCCCATCAAGAGAAGTCCATCAGAAACAAAAGTCACTTCTATCGCCGTCCCAAACGGGCCCTCTTACGACAAGTGTATTTCTAAAAATTTGAATTCGTGTTCTCCTCCTTATGGCATCAACTGACAACTTATTGTTAATTGAGAAAACAATTTACTTCTTTTATAAATCATAAACGGACTCATTTTAAATTGCTCACAAATGGGTAATATATTAGTTTACTTGCTTTTATAATTATATTGGAAACCATGATTGCTGCAGAAATTATACTTGGTTACATATTTGGAAACCATTTTATAGACAATAAATGCATGTCTTGAAGTGTATGTAAACACATTTTCAATAAAAAGTCATTATGATTAATATATTCATGAATCTTATATGTTGATTCATGAACAAATATAATATAACTAATCAATTGTTATTTAAAATAACATTCACACAAAGAGCTGCACCTTTATCATATTTATGTTTTCTTAAAAAACAAAATAACTTTTTACCAAATTGTGGTTCTCGCAGTTTTAGTTATAATATTTCACATGTGCTTCTAGAAACTAAAGATATACAACATTGGTAACTTTTTATATTAAAAGTTAAAACTCCATCAGTAACTCTTTATGTAAATTCCTTAATTGCAGGAAAAAAAATGTGAATTCCTTAATTTATAAGCATACGACTTTAACCTTACGATTGGATGAAAAAAAATTATGGGAAATAATACTATGAGGGAAAACTTTCAAAAATAATAATTCCTTAATTGTGTTTTTTTTTACTATTTTTTGGAAGTTTTCCTTTCAAATAATCCCTCCTCCTATTTTCCCTCCTCACTTTTTTCATTATCCAAATATAGCATTAAAAAAATACACATCTCTCGAATTGTAAAAACATTCCAGCATTTAGAATGCCACTGTGATAACAATGGCTGCAATTAAATGATGAATATTGAATTTGTTTTACAACAATAACCAAATAATAGGTGCTCAATAAAGAAGTACATTCTGTTTATAAAAATGCATCCTAATCTCATTCACCTAAAAATAAATATAAGAACCTATATATTACATAAATATCAATTAAATATATGAGCTTCTCTGGGAGTAGTAGTTCTTCAGTCCTTCAGAGAAGATCTGTAATCTCTGTATCCGGTTAATCTTACTCCTACGATATAATAACACAGAAAATCGCTCGCTTAAGGTGGGTTATTTATGTACCACAGTTAATTAATTAATTAATTAAAATACCACATCCGTGGAATAAATATTTAATTTCATGACTCGTCATTATGTATTTCCATTCATGGTGGTGTCTGTCTTCTTCCTCTGACGTACCTCCCAGAACTTCAAGTTAACAGATCGTTCTTCCAACATCTTCTCCACTTCCTCAATGTGAAGGCCTTTAGTTTCAGGAACGAAGACGAGGACGAAGAAAATGGCTACCAAAGCTATGACACCAAACACCAAGAAGGTCCATGAGGTTCCTATGGCTTTTGTCATTGTCAAGAAGGTTTGGGATACAATGAGATTGGAGATCCAGAGCGCCGTAGAGGCGATGCCGCCGCAGATTCCTCGGTAGCGAAGAGGGTATAATTCAGAGTTCATGACCCAAGGAACAGTTCCCATTCCAGGTGAGAAGGAGATGATGTAGAGAGCAAGTCCTAATATTGCTACCCAACCAACTTTGCTGGGACAACCCTGTGTGTACCATTCACTTTTTTCTGCTGTGCATTCTTTCTCTGCCATTTCATTTGTCAACAAACATGCCCCAGGTGAAAGCTTCACAAGAGCAATTCACAGTTTTATATTATGAAGATCAACAAAATATAACAAGTCTACTCATCAAGTGTCAAAATTTTAAGAATTTAGGGGTGCTCGTATGTATGCGTGCATAAAGGAATAGGAAAAACAGTGAAAAGTCTCTTATTGAAAATTTTGTAAGGCAGAAGCAGGGTTGTCCAAAAAATCTAGCGGTCTGGTTGGTCCGATTTGGGCAAAAAATCGGACCGGACTTGGGTTCAGAGGCTTAAACCCCTAAGATTTGTTCGGTCTGACCCGATTTTTTTGTTATTGTTGTAAATTACTACTACACTCTGCACTAAACCACTCACCGGAGTCTAGACATCCTAATGTGCTTTTAAACTTATAGGAATAACATTTCACTCAGTTATTTTTTATTACTTTTAGAAGTCAGGTGTAACAAAAGCTAAAATAATGCCTCCCAAAAAGGCAAAAAAAACTGGATTGTCTAGAGTGGTCCAGGCAATCCGTCAGTCATCAAGTCTGGTCTAACCCGAGGTCCTATTGGGTCAGACCTTAGGTTGATCTCCAACCTAGTCTGACTCGGTCCTTAGACATCCCTAGGCAAAAGGATATGTGATATGTATATACACACAAAAAGACATTAATCTTACATAATTCCAAAAATAGAAAGTACTAGTATTTGAATCCAGGTCATTCAGACTAATGAATGGACACCATAAATGTTATCATTCTTTTAAAGTTTTTCATAATGTTTTTATATTAAGTCTCGAAAAAGAATTTGGGGATGCTTGTATGCATGCATAAAGGAATAAGAAAATAAGTGAAGAGTCCCTATTTAAAAATTTTATTAGTAAGAAGGATCTACTATGTTTTCAATCAGATCACAGAAAGTATCACTATGCTACTCTATATAGAATTTCATTGACAGAAAATAGTGGTACTTGAATTTATATTCTTATTGCCCTATAGATAAACAACATAAATGTTTAATAATCTTGGTATCATTTTTATAGAGTTTTTCATATGATTTTTTATTGAGCCAAGTAAATGAAAGAAATGAAGAATGAACTTTTATGGTGTTCAATTATTCAATTTTCCCCCATTATCCGAACCCTGCAAAAACTTTATATAAAATTATCCTTAAAGACTTCAAACTTATTTGAGCAACGGCTTGGATCAAGAAAGGGCAAATCCCAATGGACCTCTAAGAATCTGGTCATGGAAGATGATAGCTTCTAATATTTTTATGTATTCTTGCAATATTTTTTATTGTCAAGGATTCATTAGTATTCAGTAAACCCACCAAGTCATAGTCAGACTGAGGGTTTTATTAGTCTTGGCCTAAGCAGAGTGCATTGTCAAGTCAAGTAGATTGAAATGAAGTTATGAGATGTTACCTTATTGGATTTGTCAGCACAGAATCCACAAATCGGGTTAGCGCTGAGGCAAGTCATGCAATGCCATGAACTAGAATCCACTGCTGAGGCATAACTAGGGCAGGTGTTATTGAACTGATTGGTTGCAATAGGGCTAACCAAAGGAGAGGTAGTGGTGGCAACTTGAAATATGGAGGTTAGAAGAACAAGTGAGAAAGTAACACCAACCAAACTGATAATAGCAAGCTTCTTCCTCCCGGTTCTATCAATGAAGTAAATGCTTAGAATGGAGCCGAATGCATTGAGCCCAGATGTGATGAGTGATAGAAGGAGTGCTAATTGATTTGAAGCAAAACCAGCTAATTGGATTATTGTGGGGCTATAATACATCACTGTGTTGATTCCCACAAATTGCTGGAAGATTTGAAGGCCAACACCTGCATATAACCCTCTTCTTACTGCTTTATTTTTAAACATTTCGCTGAACTTTATATTTTTTGCTTCCTCCTGTAACCTCATTTCTATTTGGACTTGATCGTGTAAGGCTTGGATTTCAGCTTCAGCATCTTCAACATAAATCTTCCTCAGAATTGCTTTAGCTTTTTCTTCTTTTCCCTGTTATACACACACATTTTTTACATAAATTAATCGATCGATCATAGATCGAGCTAGACACTTTTTTAACAAGATAGCGATGTTAGTAAACCTTTCTGTAAAGCCAACGAGGTGATTCTGGTAGCCAAAACATAAGAATGATTTGTATCAAAGCAGGTACGGCTGCCACTCCTAACATCCACCTCCAAGTTCCTGATGTCTGAAATAAATGATCATCCATGTATTAATAGACTATGTTATGTTACTGAACCATTACGGTGATTCAGCATTATTAAATTATCAAAATTTTAGAGAAAATAATAACGAACGAGGGACTTCAAAATAAAGAAAAGCACGGAAGGAGATTATCTCCTTATCTTTTTCTCCTTTTCTCTCATTGGTCTTATCTGGGCCATTGATTAGGAAAAAAAATAAAAGTTAAAGTAGTATTGTATTGATTTGATGGATGTGATTTAAAGATTATGAGGGATAATGAGAGAAACCCAACCCGAAAAACACACCATGACCCTCCAAATTTGGAAAAGTACAATAAAAGTAGGTACTTGTTAGGTTAAGTTGTACAATGTAACTGGAATATCAATTTTAGAGTGTAAGAATTCATTTATAAATGAAAAGAAATACTATGTTTAGGATTTATAACAAAATCAAGATGTGTCAATGGTCTTATAGCCTAATGACATGAGAATTCCCATATAAAGGGGCGATTGCGGTTCCATCCTCCCGCTTGTGTTAGTGACTACTCCATTAATTTTTTTTTAAAAAAACATTCAAAATCAAGTTATAATTTCTTATATTAATTGTAAATCACCAATCTTAAGTCATTAACAGAAGAATTTAATCAACTAATATGATGGTAATCGATCTTCAAGACCAGCAAAATATCTGAAAACCTTTCATAAGACCCAATTAAACATGGTCTTTATTGAATTTTTTTCCCAAAACTTTAAGACTTTTAGTGCCTTTTTGTTTCTGATATCATTTAATGTCATTTTCAAACCTTTTCATGTTAATTTAATCCCACCAACTATATAGCATATATATGCTCACATGGTTAGTGAGAAATACCTCTCACCTTAGTGAAGGCCAAGTTGATGAGGTAGGAGAGGAATTGACCTCCAGTGATGAGGAAGCTGTTGAGAGCAACAAGGGCTCCTCTAATTTTAGTGGGAGAAGTTTCAGAAATGTAGAGAGGAGCAGCCATGGAAGCGGCTCCAATGCCAAGACCAACAAGGAAACGTCCCAGAATGAGAATAATGGGATTAGGAGCCGCTGCCATTACAATTGAGCCCAAAAGAAATAGGAAATCTGCTCCGAAGATTGTTACTTTCCTTCCAAATCTATCATTCGCCCATCCTCCTACTGCTGCCCCTATGATTGCTCCTACAAGTGCCATACTCACTACCAATTCCTGTACAATATATAAATAAATTAAACACACACCATTATACATTATACATTGAATTATCTATAAAGTAACACAACAAAGTGAACTCATATATAGAGTTAGTCTAGTAGCAGTGTAAGACCTCACTACATCTCGAGTTCGATTTTAGAGGAGACATTTATATTAAGAGGGATAGTCACAAATCTCGAACCAAATACCAAATGATATTAAAAAAAAACAACCTAGTGAATATATATATATATATATATATATATATATATATATATATATATATATATATATTCGAATTTGGATAGCAGATGGAAAGCCTGAAGAGTGCAGAGATCAAACCCTAGATTTAGTGCCGCAAAGGGCAGATCTAGTACCACTAGACCAAAGAGCCTTTGGCAAAGTCACTGTATATTATGAAATTTATCACATCTCTTAGGACTTTTTATTTTTATTTTTAATCTCTATAAATACCACGCACACTCACTATTTTTGGGATGGTAAAAAGGTCTACATTTTTAGTGGCACAATATCAAAGAAAGAGGATCCTTTAAAGGAAATGATGGCAAAGTTGTCTAAGATTGTTTCAAGTTAATAACTTTAATTTCTCAACATTAATTAATTATTTCAATTGCTGCAATTTATCATGTATTCTTTGAACCTATCCCCTTCACTTGTCCTCCTAATATGTTCATTCTCAATTTAATCTCCGGTGACTTTTTTCCTTTCTCCATTTGTTTCTTGTGACTTTATTTTCTGCATAGCTAATATTTAACACGTTTTCCATAAAAAAAAGTACAAGTTTTCTTACACCAATAATTTATCTTTGAAAAAATATTTTCAATGTAATATAAATGAAAATAAATTGAAATGATATAAATTTATTGTCCCACTTTGTTTTTTCAATCATCCAGTAATATATTCGTAACAAGCAATACAAAATATCTAACTTTTATCATATAAATAATAAGTGTCGTAGCAGGTAAACAGTTTGGAACTTTGGGTATGGGTTTTGGGTTTTGTCTTGACAATATAAAATTTAATTTTCTTGGGCCAATAACGTATTGAAGTCAATCATATGAGTAATTACAGCCTCTTCGGCCATGTTTCTGATAAAAAAACATTTGTTTTTTCCTTGAAAAAACAGAGTCATTTGTCTATTGAAAAAAAGAATGTTTTTTTTTATACTAATTATAAAGAAGTTCTTATGTCAGGATGGCTTTTTTGGACACTTTTAATATATATGGATGATATATATAAATGACTAATGACTTCAAGATGGAAGTATAAAAGATTAAAAATAAGTGTTCTACTTATTTACTATTTTTAGCCAAAATAGTTGGACTTGTTTGCATGGATCTGAGAATCCTGAAATTCCGGATGCTATCTGGTATAATCTTATCCTAATTTATTTTGTTGATTTCACTCAACAACAATCAAAAAGAAGAGGAAAGAAATGAATTAAAGAAGATGATTTTAGAAAGTATATGTTATATTAAGTTATTAACTACCTTAACTAACTTCCTTAATTTAATCAAATTAGATAAATATATTTTATATTAAAGAGTGGATGAGAACTATTTTTGTCACATAGTAATACAACCTTATCCCCTACGTTACGGTATAATGGATCTTTTTTTTTTTTTACCTCACAGTAAATGCACCTTAAACGTCATGTAAATTTTATAAATAATTAATTTTCATTATATATATATATATATATATATATATATATATATATATGAAAGAAGAAGAAGGATTCGATTTTCCTTCTTCCTCTTTGCCTTCTATAATTAATTAAGAGGAGTCAGATGGAACCAAAACTGAGAGCATGCCTTCTTGTTTTTCAAAAACTAATTGAAACGTATGTAATGTCCAAGATGCATGAAATTTACAGGAAAGACAGGAGGATTTGAATTGAATGAAAGAAAAAATAAAAAACATATTATAATATTGAACAAACTGAAGCAAAACAAGAATGTCACCTGTAGCCATGTCTTTTGTTGCATTTCAGGGAACTCGTCCCTTATATACAGAAGAGCCCCGGATATGACTCCTGCACATTATCCAAAAAAAAAAGAAGAAGAAAACATAAATCTTTTTCACTCTCCAATGCATTTTGTAATCCAATGAAAAATTCAACACAAAAATTCTTTTAGAACAAATAGACGTCAAATTCTTCATGAATGCTCATGAACTACTAGAACAGAGAAGAAGTAGACGTGCATGCATGATCCAGATATGAAGAAACAAGAGCAGAATGACAGAGACTGATTTTTAGTTTTTTCTGCATAAGCTGAAGATTTCAGATTTTAATCTGTAAAACCTAAATTATTTAGGTTAAAAAAAATGTGATCTCCTTTCACCGATTCATTAAGAATGCAAAGAAACAAAGAAAATGAGGACGTTAAACCGCCGGAAAACAGAGTAACAAGGCTTTTCCCGGAAAAATATATCAATCGGCGGCATTGAAGAAGATGTCGAAGGCAGAACAGAATGGAAGTTACTTGATCGGAAAGAAAAACAGTGAATGAAGAAAGAATTAAGTAGCGTACCAGTGTCGTATCCGAAGAGGAGGCCGCCAATTCCAGCAGAGAAGGCAAGTTGAAGAATGTAAGGGTTCTTCCATGAGAGAGACAAGCATTCTCGAAAAGCAGAAGCGTCAACATCATGAGGAACACCTCCTTCCATGGACAGAACAATCGAGAAGATCACACACAAAGAGAGAGAGAGAGAGAGAGTAACAAGCAGCGATACTGGAATTGAAATGAAAGAATTGAGAATGGGAAGATCAGAAAGAGAGAGAGAGAGAAACGTGATGAGTAGTGAGGAAGAAGAAGGATGAAAAGCGAGGCGTGTTCGTAGAGAATATAAAGGAGGAGAGTAAGAGGAGGAATCGGAACAGAAAACAAGGGCGTGTGAGGTGGTTTGGTTTCATTGAAACACGCACGAAGGTACACACAGAGAAACAGCACATGCACCGTTTCGTTTCGCCTTTGGACCGTTATGGAGTCTCGTATCTCTGTCATTATTAACCAATAAACAATAAGTAACCACTTTCACAGTCCATTTACTATTTTTTTTGTTTTTTTACTACCAACTTTCCTAACAATTTTCAGTTCATCCTACAGTTCACGATTCACTGTAATTTACTAATAGCAAATGTAATCATTGATAAATATATCAATTTTTTTTTCAGTTATTTATGAATCTCTCTTCCATTTTACATGCAGTTAAAAGATGAGCTGTGCCTGTTTTTTTTACACGAAATTTAAGATATTTTTGAACAATTTTCATTATTTTTTTAGTAGGGTTAAATACCATTATCTGACGAGTATTAGTCACTCGGAAGTCTTTTTGGTTTTATTTTTACTTCGAAAGTTTGAAAACGGAGCAAATATATCCTGAAAGTTTTTTTAAGGAGCAAATTTACCCTGAAAGTTTTTTGAGAAGCAATTTTGTCACAGGAAGTTTATAAAGAACAATAATTCAACAGTCAAGATTAACGGATGGGCAAAATTGCTACATTTTTAAACTTCTAGGATAAAATGAGACAAAAAAAAATTTATGGGTGAACAATGCTCCATAGAGTAAACTTTCATGACTTAGCAAAGGAAATTTTTCCCATTTGCACGAGAAAATTTTATTTTATTTTCTCTTTTGGTTTTTTTTTTTTTTTTTCAGAAGTCCGAACATGATGAATTAGTAATAAGTTTGGAGGACTTGTGAAAGTTATATAGATTTCAATGTTTCTAATTTCTTTAGTATCAAAATAAAGAATTTAAAGAGCTAAATCACTGTTGACGGTATTTATTTAGTTATGACTTAAATTATTTTAAAATGATTATACATATCAGTTGGTAAAAGGATTTCCAAAATCTAAATAACTACTTGAGTCTATAGGATTTTTTTTTTAATAAAAAAAGATATTATAACAGACTAACAGTTTTGTATGCATATATTCCCTTTTTTGCTAAATTTGTTCAAAAAAATTATAACAAGTGCAGAATTATAGTTCTCAGAGTATCTCTTTAAAATAGATAAAAAAAAATTCTTATAAAAATAAAATTCACGCTGTACTTTTAATTAAGATTGTAGTTAGTTATCCAATTTACGTAGGATTTGTCCCCCGGCTCAACGTGTTATGTTGCGACAACCTAGTTTATGCAAAAACATAACGGGATACGTCTCTCTGTGGTTTTTTTTTTTTTTAAAAAAAAAAACATAATCCGACAACCTAACTTATATGATTGAATATATGGATTTTCTAGCGTTGAAAAACATCGTAATCACATTTTTCGTTTTTATTTTAACAAATTATTTTTAATTATTATTTTTATATTCCAAAGTTGAGACAAATAACTATGAGTTTATTAATAAAAAGGATTTCGTGGATGGCCAAAAATCAAAGTGGAATTATAGTATTGGATGCTCCACACTTCTATTTATAAAACTCTATCCATTTTGTCCTATGACAAAATCCTTTACAAAATTTAATGAAATATTTATGACTCATTTTGAGTTTCGTATTATTTTTTTTAAAGTAACAATTACTATTTTAAAGTATTTTTAATGTATTTTAGCGCTCTAAAATATATTTTTCAATAGTACACCGTATCATAAAATTATAGTGTTAATTACTATTGAAAAACACTTTAAGAACAAAATGGCACTAAAATTATTTTATAATACTAAGTGTTATAAAAAAATTATTTGAAAGTGCCAAATGTATACATATTGGGAAGGAGATCTTCTTCTTATCTCATTTCTCATTTTTTCTCATTGGCCAAATCTGGGCTGTTGCTTGAGAAAGTGAAAGAAAAGTAAAAGTAGTATTGTATTGATTGGACGGATGTGATTTAAAAATTATGAGGGATAATGAGAAAAGGATGGGGAGAGAAACTCAACTCTATTATTTTAGAATACTAAGTGTCATTTAAAAAAAAAAAAGTACTTTAGAGTAATATATGGTCAGTGTAGCTTAGCAGACTTATTTTTTAAAAAAGGTCATTCCCGCTTTTATTTGTATTGGAAAAACTTAGCATTTGTGAGAAGTGAAGCACATGATTATTTTACGTACAGAATCTTACTTTCCTATTAATGATGAAAAGATAATTCAATCAAAATTTAATTAAGCTGAGAAAGTAAATTTTAATTACCTGCAGCTACTCCCTTATAAAGCATCCACAACATTTTGCCCTTTTTTCTCTTATTCACTAGTTTTGAAAGATTCCAAACCATTTAAAAAAGGTTAAGGTGTGTAAATCTGTTTCTGGAAGTTTTCACAGAGGAGTGATATTATGTTGAAAATTTGTTTAAGTTTAATATTGCCCCAGAATTATAATAATGGAGTAAAATTACCATTTTTCATTAAAAAGTTAAGAGTCAAGGACAATTTTTTAATAACAACATAACATTCCAACCAATTCAATAATTAAATAATTACATCAAAACAATTCAAGCTTATCTAATTCCATTTATATCACAACAAACATGCCTTCTTATAATTAAATACTATGAAATTAATTTAAAATATATATGTTCAGCCTGCCAAAGAATTTAACGTGGCATGACAACATGTACGAGGTTACTTAAACATGTGTATCGATATATTTTCCACTCCCTCATATCCTAAATGTAGAAGCTAGATATATGAATTTGTTTTGATCACACACACTACAATCCACTTTATCTCCTAAATTTATAGTTTTTTAAAGTACCCTTAATAATTGCATACGTTAAGGGGTTTTCACCCGGGGATAACTCCGGTGTATATAATTTAAGAGGACATTTTAGAAAAAATCAACACATATATTACAATTAACTAACTTAATGATTTTTTTTAAAAAAAAATTCCCACACAGTTATTGGGCTTCTATGGAAAAGGCAAGAAGAATTCACATAGAGATTACAAAATAAGGTTGAGCTTTAAAAAGCACTTTTGGGTATGAACAATTAAAGCTTTAACTTTAGATGCAATCCCATCTATAGTAAAAGATTCCCACTGAAAATTCTTCGATTTCAGACTTCCCAGAATTTCCAGCACGTGATGCATATACCTATCTTCCAAGAAGTATTCAGAGAAGGTGGTCAGATGATTAAGATTCGCCAATTTTGAATGTTCAATCTAAGAAAGTCTATAATCATGTATGCAAGAAGGACTTTCCTCCAAACTAATGAGACCACAATACATTGTTTGAAAACATGATCTAGACATTCATTGTTGACTTGACAGAGAGAATATAGCTGATCCATAATCATTCTCCTTCTGAATCGTTCCTCGTTAGAGAGCAGCTTCCCTTCTAATAAAAGCCAAGTGAAGGTTCTATAGTGATGTATAGAAACTATTGAATAGTGATGTATAGTGTTCAATAAAAGAGATATCAAGGCTATTATTAGCCTTGATACAAATGTTAAGCAATGTGAGCCGTCTATTACTTTCAGGCGTCTACCTAGGCGCGCATCCAGGAGCTAGGATGTTTCTTACAGGATCGAATCCTCTCTCTTTGATGATAGTGTTCGACTTCTTTACCAGTTTTTTTTTTTTTTGTAATAAAATTTTAGGAAATAGACTAAGCTCACCCACAGTCCAAGGGCAGGGCGCTCGGAGCCCAGTTCGCAGGGAATACTGGCCAGAGAGTACACATGCCTCTACCTTTACCAGCGTTACCACTGCTTCCCAAACCTTAGGATGCCTCTCTCAGCGCCTTAACCGACACAGGGATCGAACCCCCTTAAGGTGAGGAAGACCGACCCCCACGCCAGTTGAACCCAAAGACGAGGGGTGACTTCTTTACCAGTTGAACTCAAAAATGAGATGTTGGGGTTCATTATTATGCCTCTACGATTTTTTTCAGGCTTACAAGGCCTCTGAATTTGCCTTAGGCCCCTTTTGCAACAAATATTGATGGGCTGAGAAATGGTCCTTATGTTACTGATCTTTCCATGTAGAGGCTAGATTTCAGCCCAATTTAATGTGAAATGAAACAAAAGTTCTTAGCTTTATAGAGTTGGCGGGGGGAAAAACCCATAGAGTTGGTCCAAAAAAACTCTAGAGAGAAAATTTTGAACTATCATTTCGACATATGAACTGTTGATATTACAAGAGAAACTATTGAATAGTGATGTATAGTGTTCAATAAAAGAGATATCAAGGCTATTTGTTTCTATAAGAAAATTGAAGAAACTATACATTAGGATACATTTGAAATAATGATTGGAGCTTTTAAAATCATCTTTTCAATTATAATTTATGGTATACGAAGTCAATATGTTAAGTAAGTTTTATTTCAATTTACGTAAATAAACATTTTTGGAGGTCCCAAACGTCAAAAAAAAATCTTGTTAGTCATTTTATTTGTTTTTTTGACTAGTTTTTCTTTGACTCAAGAACCTATTATTTTCATTGGGAATTTAAATTCACAACCTCATATTTGAAAAGACTTAAAGAAGTTTGGTGTCATTACTATAAAGCTCCAAGTTGACAATTTTGGATCTTAATAGTATTAACTCTTCTTAAGTAATGTCTTTTTTGATGCGCCAAGCCTTTTCATCTTTACTATTTCTTTGGTGATGTTAGAGAAATTAAACAAAGGTTTAATGTTTCTGTCTTTAAGGAAGAAACATTTTATTTGTTTCACTCACATAAAAGTGAATGAGTCCCATTATTATTTTCTTTCTCTTCTATTGATAGTGGGACCCATTCACTTTTATGTGAGTGAAACAGATAAAATATTTCTGCCTTTAAACCCATTAAACAAAAGGGAAATAAATTTCTATTTTTGGTATCCATAAAAAAAAATCTATTTGGCAATTAATAGAAATTTAGCACCCATGGTATTGGTGTATTTTTTTTTAATAATTTTCACAGCTGAATATTATTATTTTTTATAATAAAATATACATTCAACAATCCAACTGAGTCAACTAATTAAGTAACACAATCTTATTACTTAAAATACAAATGATTGGAGTTTCAAGAGAAAATCAATGCACTTGCTAGAACTACAGTGCCTAATCCACTTTCTACATTAATAATCCTTCCCAAATGAAACCATGCTCCAATTAATATACATGGTTTCACATATTATATATCATACATAATTTTCCATACTGAAACACAAATCAAGAGGAAAACACACTAAAAGTCAACATGGCCATAGAGACTTCATTGTTTTACAACAACTTGAGGCTTAGGACTTCTCTGCCAAAACTTGAAGTTGAGGGTCCTTCTTTCAAGCATAGCCTCCACCTCCTCCATGGGAAGACCTTTGGTTTCAGGGACAAATATGATGACGAAGATGATGGCGGCGATGGTGACGAAGATGAAGATCATGAAGGTCCAAGAAGTGCCAATGGCGTCTGTTAGGGACAAGAATGACTGAGCAACAATGAGGTTGGAGACCCAGTTGGAAGTAGAAGCCATGCCTCCACAGATCCCTCTGTACCTTAGAGGGTAGATCTCAGAGTTCACCACCCATGGGACTGTGCCCATACCAGGAGAGAAGAAGATGATGTACAGTGCAAGTCCAATTAAGGCAAGCCACCCATATTTGCTAGGGCATCCCCTTGTGTACCATCTATCTTCGTTTCCACACAAGTCCTTCGAGGTGTCATTTGAGATCCAACACGCCCCAGGTAACAGCTGCACAATTATTCATCACCTCACTGTGAGAATGCTATATATAATGCATATACAGTAATGATTAAAAAAGTCAGATAAGTATGTGTTGGAGATATTAAGGTGAGATTGGTTAATTAAGATCTTTTGTGTGTCAGCTAGTCAGGGAATCTAATCTATATAAAGGGTCATTGTGAATATACTGAAGTAGAAATTATGAGAATACTTAATTTATCAGAAGGATGATTGAATCCTCACCCAAAGAGAAGTGTCAATTAATAATACAAGTCATCTCCTCATGATTCCTTAAAAATTTTTGGTTAGTGGTTTAACCCAAACAGGATTATGACTTGTTGTTGTAATGCTATTGATGACTTGTAATCATCTTATCAAGAATTCATATTTTAGGTTGATTTGAAAAACAAGTCCCCTATTAGATAAAGTTAGGAAGTAAAAATGATTATGCAAGTGAAAAACTAACAGCAAGTAATGTTAAGAAGAGCAAAATCTAATACCTTGCTTGCTGATGAAGCACAGAAGCCGCACTCAGGAGAAGATCTAAGGCACTTCATGCAATCCCAAGAAGAAGGATTGAAAGCAGAGGAATAATCAGGGCATGTCACATTACTGAAGTGAGAGGTCTCAATGCTGCTAACCATTGGTGAGTGTGTGGTCGTCTCATGAAACACAACAGTTAGAACCACGAGAGCCAACACAACCCCAGACAAGCTCGCCAACAAAAGCTTCTTCCTTCCTGTCCTATCAATGAAGTATATGCTGAGTATCGACCCGAACGCATTAAGCCCAGCTATGACGAGTGATAGAAGGAGTGCTGTTTGATTTGAGGCGAAACCAGCGAGCTGAACTATGGTGGGGCTGTAGTACATGACTGTGTTGATGCCTACGAATTGCTGGAAAATTTGGAGCCCCATTCCTGCATATAATCCTCTCCTCACAGTCGTGGTCTTCACCAGCTTCAGTATGCTTACTTTTTCTGAAGATTCAGCTTCTCTGATTTCTACTTCGATTGATTCCTTTAAAGTATTGATCTCATCTTCAACTTCATTGGGTGGGTATATCTTCCTCAAGATTGCTTTCCCTTCTTCTTCCTTTCCCTGTTGTGTTTATTCCATCATGAAAGGCAAAGGCAAGCAAATCAAGATGATGAGAGGTTATTTTTCATTAATGAAAGAGTAAATTAGAAAAATACTGAACATAAAAATAAAAGATCAACTCTTTAAATATGTAAATAATACCTTTCGAAATAGCCAACGAGGTGATTCAGGAAGCATTAGCATGAGTGCGATCTGTATCAGAGCAGGTGCTGCTGCTACTCCCAACATCCATCTCCATGTTCCTGGTGCCTAGTGTTGCATAATAGTTATCCATTAAAATATAAGAACTGAATATTACAATATGTTGAAAAAAGTCTCAAACATACTAATTAGAGAACAAAGATAAGGTATTAAACTGTTTTGATATAAACATAAAGCTAATACTCTTGTCCTCTATATAAAAGATTTTTAAAATTAAGAAAACTAAATAAATAACTTAATTACAGTATATGTTTACCAGTTTATAAGTCCAGAATTCTTGTTCTATGCTCATTCCAACCCTCAACACTCTATTTTAGATACATCAATATTGAATCAATTAAATGCACTTCTAATACATATTCCACTTTTGGAAGAGCCTGCGTTGCGTTGTATCACCATATCTCGATTTTTTTATATATAAATGTAAGTAATATATCTTCTCAAATAAATTAGTTTGAAGAAAAACAATAAATATAAATGCTTTGATCTAACTTAATTAATTTTTATAATCTCTAAAAGAAAAAAATCAACTTAAAGACCGGAGTAATATATGATATCACAGTCAGAACACTTGGTTACCTTAGTGAAGGCCAAGTTGATGACGTAGGAGAGGAACTGGCCACCAGTGATGAGGAAGCCATTGAGACTAACAAGGGCACCACGGACTCTGGTGGGAGAAGCTTCAGAGATGTAGAGAGGGGAAGCCATGGAAGCCATTCCTACGCCGAGGCCGACAAAGACTCGGCCGATGAGCAGAATGGCGGGGCCGGTGGCGGCGGCCATGATGACGGAGCCTACGAAGAAGAGGAAATCGGCGAGCAGAATCGCCTTCTTCCTTCCAAATCTGTCGTTGATCCATCCTCCTACTGCTGCTCCTACTATGGCTCCTGCTAGTGCCATGCTTACTATGGCTTCCTGTGAATGTGGTCATCAACATATTAACAAACTAATTAAAATTAAATATTATACTAAAAAAAAATGGAAAACAACATTACAAGTAATGAATTATGAAGCAATAAGGAATATACCAGAAAGTAATTATATCCAATTTATATATAGTATTCATTATTTCTTCCTGTAGTATATACGTATATTTTTTAATGGGGATAGGACCATGAGAATATCTACTTAAATGTCCGGGTAAATTACTACAGATTATTTTTAGGGCAACGAATCTCAAAACAACTATGTAGGGAGCAATATTTTTATTATTATTATTAAATAATAAAAAGTACTTTTTGAAATATGTGATAAAAAAAATATGAAAAAATTATGTGGTACTTTTTAAAAAATAATACTCGTCTTTCAATGAGGGTATTAAATATAGGAGATAAAGAGTACTATATCTTTAAGGAAAACTGAAGCTGACAGCTTTCTTCATGTTATAGAATAATAAATCTAAGACAAATTATTCATTTATAAATAATATAAAAAAGCATAATGAGACGTATAATTTGTAAATAATGGAAATTATTTATTAAAATTTATGCAACTTAGAATAACCATTCAAAACATAATACTACTAATATGAAAAGGAGCAAGCATTATATTCTTCCCAGATAGGTAACAGACAAAGTAAGCCGATATTCATCACACTCATAGCAAAACTCTTTGAATGAAATATGAAACAAATACAAATAAATAAAATATTTTTTGTAATTATTCTACTGTTTAGCTTGTTTAATTTCTGTCAAAATCGTTTAGTTTAATAAATTAATAATAATAAGATTAGTCCAATCTGCAGCATCCTAAGGATAAGAAAGAGGACGCTAATTTTGGAATTATTTGTATAGTAATTAACCAAGTCAGTTTTTTAATTAAGATGTGTTAAAACAGTGAAATAGAACTTAACTAATAAGTAAGGGGCATTTTTGTCCATTAAAAATAGGGGGAACTCACAATAAGAAAAAAAAATTAAAAATAAATATTTTAAAATAAAAAAATGGGAATGAAATGAGATCATCTATTATTCCATCTGATGTTAATGTATGAGCTATTTAATTTTAACTAATTTGAGTATATCAACAAAATAAAATTAATTAGTTAATTGTAACAAATAAAACATGATATTCCTAAGAATGATAAATAGACATTAATTACCTGTAGCCATGTCTCTCTATCAACGGCTTTAAAATCATCTCTTATATATAGAAGAGCCCCTGATATTACACCTGCACATGCCCAAAATCAAAACAACAATTTTAATCCCAAACTATAATTGAAAAATAAAAAATGAATAAAAAATTAAATATTATATGTGCTTGATGTGCCTGAGACACAAATATTGTCCTTTTTTCTTTCCTTTTTATGAAGTGCAAACTGTAAGAAACAGAGGAAATGAGAGCCTGAAGAAAGATGAAAAACAGAGAACAAGTAACAACACAACACAACCCAAAACAACACCAACCAATAATACCATGAAAAATGAAGTGATTTTATAAAATATTAAAAAAAACGAATTATTTTGAAAAGAAAAAGAGTTTGTGTATGACAGAAGAGAGAGAGAGAGAGAGAGAGAGAAACAGGGGAATGTTAAGAGAAACAGAGTAAAACAGAGGAAGGAGTTAATTGCCAGTGTCATGGCCGAAGAAAGCAGAGTTTTGATTTGTGGAGTGTATGTGTGTGAGATAGATAAGAGAGAAACAGAGGAATGTTAGGAGAAACAGAGTAAAACAGAGGGAAGATTTAATTACCAGTGTCATAGCCAAAGAGGAGTCCACCGATTCCGGCGGAGAAAGCAAGTTGAAGAACATAAGGGTTCTTCCATGAGAGAGATAGACATTCTCTGAAAGCAGAGATATCGGCTTCTGGAACTCCTCCTTCCATGGTTGAGGATTATTTTGGAGCAAGCTAGGTGGGTTCTCTTGTTTTTTTTCCTCTAGCTATATATATCCAAACAGATAATAAAATCCCAGAGGAGGAGGAAGAAGAAGAGACCAGAGAAAATAAGAGAGAGAGAGAGAGTGAGATAAGAAGGCTGTGATTGGCGATGTATTTATAGGCACAAGCAACACTCGTGATGATGAACGCAAGGTAGACTCTAATTATTTGGAGTTTTCTCACTTCTTTCTTTGTTTTTTAACACTTTACTTTTATTAATATTTTTAAAAAGAATTAAATATTTTCACGTTTATCGCAGTAAAGTTTTTTACAACAAATGGGTCCCATTAAAAAAGACACGTATGTTTAACTTAATTTAATGGAATTGTTAAAATTACTCTGTTTTTAAGAAATTATATTTACTTTTACATAATTCAAAACTTAATTAATTCCTATGCTAATTAATGGCAAACAACTTCATTTTTAATTCACCTTAATCCTTTAAAAAATTATATTAAGAGAGGTAAACACAAATTTCTTGAGCCTACAAAACCATTGATACTTACTAATGTTATAAACTTATAATTTTCCTTGTTCTACTAAAATTGGTGTCATGTTTTTTTTTTTTGGACCGATCACTTTTAATTTTTGAAACTAGGGGACCAAAATTATTTTTATTAGTTATCATTATTCTTTTATAAAACTATATGATATGATACACATGAAATAATGAAATAAGACTCGAATATTGTTCAATGATAATGGTGTAGTGATATGTGAATAGAAGTCAAAATTCAAGCTATAAAAATAAATAATTATTAATTATAAATGTTAAAAAAAAATTAAAGCACACTGTAAAAATTAAATAATTATAAAAATAAGAAAATGAGAAAATTTTTTTTAATTTTACTTTATAAAAATATGATATGTTTTTTAATATCACAGTCAATTTAAACACATACCAGAAATGCTAACCTTGGGATTAATTAAGTCTGAAACCTGGTCAAAATATGATAATAACGTGGCCATGGGACAGGTTTTCGTTGACTAAAACTATGATATGCCTATAATGTAGGGTGATGTAAGGAGTGAAGAAAGAAAAATAAGATGGAAATAAATAGTTTTTTTTATTAAAAAAAAGGAAATTAAAAAGTAAAAAAGAAATGTGAAGAAGAAGAGGGACGGGTCAAGTCGACTAGAAACATCCCAAGGTTTCTTATTTGGCCGACTTTGGAGAACATACCCCAGAGAAGAGTCTTAGCCTCATCAATTTTCAAAAGCTATATCTTTTTTAATTTTTATTTATTTTTCAAAAAAATAAACAACAGGTACTATTATTCAGTTTTTTTTTTTTAAAAAAAAAATTCTTATTCGATTTTGGTAAACAGGACGAAGTTGAAATATTCTAAAGTTTTTTTCCTCCCCCAGCTTTAAGCAAGAGAAGTTCATCAGTATTACCGACTCTCTTTGATTCTCAATGTCAATTTTGAATTCTAACTTCGTAATAATTTTTGTTTTGTCCTTTAGCTATTCATTCGTATGTAGTTGATCAAAGAAAGCTAAATTTTTATTTTTTGGATTTACATTAATTAAATAATTTTTAAATTAATTGGTATTCTATTCTAAATCTCATTCAGAATAATTCTTTATTTTTTTTAAAAAAAAATAGCCTTACTCTACAGTCTACATGATGCTTTACAATTTTAAAAATGTGCTCATAGGGAAAATTTATTTTATTTAGTGAACATATGATCATTCAAAGTTTGTCATCAGCTTTAATTTGTAAGAAGTTAGTGGAAGTAAAAATTGAAATAAACTATTTTACTAGAAGTAAAATATTCAAATAAATATAAAAGTATCAAGGTTAATTAAAACTGACTTTTTATGTTGTTGTTGCATGTCCATTTTAGCAAAAAAAAAAAAAAAAAAATCTAACTAATTAAGATGAATACTAATAGACCCAATATCTTCTAAACATGGTCTTATATTGCAATTTTTTAAAGGTTTAACGTGCAAAAATACACATGAGCTTTTTCCCCATGAGCAAAAACACACATATGTTTTTTTGAGGAGCAAAAATACATACGTGGTTACTATTTTGGTGCAAAAGTCACATCTCACCTTTAAGTTACTGTTTACCTCATATTTTTCTCTCTCATAATGGTGAACAGTGACTTAACAGTGAGATGTGATTTTTACACCAAAATGGTAACCACGTGTGTATTTTTGCTTCTAAAAAAAGCACATGTGTATTTTTGCTCTCGGGAAAAAAAACTCATGTGCATTTTTGCACCTTAACCCTTCTTAAATAAAAACATGTAAAAAAAATTTCTCCACAATTAGGTCTCAACTTGGTTTAAATTATTTTTTAATTATTAAATCTGAACTACTTCAATGTTAATCTTACAGTTGGGATGAGAATATAGAGAGTTAGAGAAAGTGGAGCTAGGCAACAATTATTGAAAAGAAACAAAATTCCATATACTAGATAATTTGTCAAACAAATATGTTGACAATTTTTGAGTCATCAAGTTTTGTAATAATAAAATCACGTGATAAGGAGAATATATGTATAAAAAAACAAATATGAAGAAAGTGTAGGTGTGAGAATATAATTAATGGCAAAAAATATATATGCAATGAACCTAAAATTCAAAAGGTGAGGTTGCGATCAATAATAACAAAAGGCACCAAGAACAATAGGAAAGGGAAACACTTGGCTCTTAATTAGGTCTTATTTTCTGAAATAAAATGTGACAGGTAACAACCTTGGTTCACTAACTCTGACTCACCATTATTATGAATTGTGTATTTTCATTTTCAAAGCCCAAGTGAGAATTGAACTTCTTTTTTTTGTTGTTGTATGTTTCATGTAGGTTACGTTATGTATATGATGAATTGATGAATATGATTTTTCTTTCCCTTTTACTTTTATTTTTACTTTTCCACCTTTGTCTATCTAAGTTGGCGTTAGAAAATCATATTAACGTAAGTCGAGATAAAACTCCTCTTACACACTTACTTTGTAAACTGTAAATCACTTTTAAAAAGCAAATTTTACCACTAACTCAAAGTGTGCTTTAGCTATATAGCTTATAGGACACTTTATGTTCATGCTTCCACTTCTGTTGGTTTGTATATATTTACTCATGAGTTGTTGATATCTGAGTTCATCATGATGTCCATCCTTAGTTTCAATTAGCACTCCTTTCTATTATAAGATATATTTACCAAATTTGATTAGATTTAGAATGTTAGTTAACATGACATGTATTTTTTGAAAAATCCTAGTCATCTTTTTTATTTCCTTTTCTCTCTCTTATACTTGATTGTGGTTGAGGGAATGAATATCATTAGGGTAAATCAGAAGAAATTGACAAATATGATAAATGTGTTTTATAACTTTTAATTATTTAGAATCAAGTTCAACTTTCTAAGTATGTTTTATATTAAAGATTGGATGAAATACTTTAGTTAGCTAGCGAGTTTGTTCATTATTTGAATGAGAGATATGTCTTATCATATTTACATCAAAATTTACAAACATCACTTACTATTCATTAATTATAAGATGTTATCTCTCTCATTTGAACACAATTGAGAACTTAATAGTTTGGGTGAAATGTAAATCAGCGTGTGTTTAGAGAAACATAACATTAATACCAATTTTTTATAAACTTTCAGCCCAGATAGTGTTTATCAATTCTTGAGTTTGCTGTTTGATTACCGTGATCGTCAGTCCTAATTAAAAGAGCTGAGTTCCACATAAGTTAATTATATGGCTTGAGTTTATATAAATGTATATAATGTTTGAGTTTGAGAGAGTTACCCCCTGACTTAATATGGTTTAATTTCAACTACTATATATTTTTTCCAATCTTAATATACATAGGGAAAAAGAACTTTAAAATTATAAAATCCCAAATTAGGTTTGTACTAAGAGTTGATAAAGAAATGACGAAACTTGATAAATAGTTTACCACTCATTTTGATAAATTAGGTTTCTTAATATGATTTAGTTTTCTCATGTTGTATGAAAAAATTAAGATTCCTACACACACATGAAATGGTAGGATCCACATATACATGTATGAATTACTATATATAAATGTGGGTCTCACCATTTCATGTGTGTGTGACATAAGAAAACACTTCTCCTACAATATGAGAAGTGTTTTTCCTTTATATAAATGTATATAATGTTTGAGAGAGTTACCCCCTGACTTAATATGGTTTAATTTCAACAAGTATATATTTTTTCCAATCTTAATATAAAAAGAACTTTGAGATTACAAAATCCCAAATTAGGTTTGTACTAAGAGTTGATTAAGAAATGACGAAACTTGATAAATAGTTCACAACTCATTTTTTGAGAAATACTTTATTTGAAATTTTGTAATTTCAAATTTTTTCCCCATCTTTTTCCCTAATATATAACCCATTACCAAATTTAATGAAATATTTATGACTCATTTTTATTAATATATTTTCCTTCTTTTTTTTTTTTTTGCTTAAATATTCTTCTATCGTCCCTCTCACCAATAAACTATATTTGTTAAGGGGTAGTTTTATTAATGTCTTTGGTTTTCATATTTATCACTCTTTTTTTTAATTTATTTATATCAATGTTCCCTCAACGATAATTAAAAAGGAGATAGAGTAAAGGAGGGGGTTATAAGGAAAATGACGGTGGTGTTTTAAAAAATACATATTATATTAACTAAATTCCTTAATATAATTAAATTAGATAAATATATTTTATATTAAGAACACGATGGAGTAATTTACTAAGAGTATCATTCTAAACAAAAGAAAGTACGAGTTTGTATGAAGATTAAATAAAAAAATGTCTTAGAAGAGTTGCTTTTTAATTGAGTTTGATTTATGAAGCACGGACATGTGAAAATTTCTGATTTAAACGTATCTGATATGTGAATGACACAGACACGCATATGACATTGGAAATTGCGAATTTGTGACTGTGTCTACCTCCCTGTGATCGCAACTCCCCTGTTACATCCTCCATTGTTTCCCTTGTGTCCTTTTCCAGTTTTCTCCTTGTAAATTTTGTTTCTTAATTTTGTTTCTAATATGATTGATAGAATGGAGTCAAACACACTTTTGATATTAAAAATATTATTTAATATTAAGATATATTGAAATGTATCAAAATATTAATATTTTTGAAGTAACGTATCGACGTCTTGTATCAGTAACATATTGGAAACACCTGTCGGTGTTGATGCTTCGGAGGGTCTGACAATGCTAGAATTTGATTCAATTGTATAGTCATATAAAAAAACAAAAGAAAGTTTCAGCTTCCATAACATTATATAGTACTAGCTCTGGTCCTTAATATAAAAAATGGTTGGGGATCGAATTTTAATTGGTTCTAAATATAAGATTCATATTCACTTTACCTCCTAAATTTATAATTTTTTTTTTTCTGAAAGTATCCCTATTAATGAGTTTTTATCCAATTGTTGTAGTCATAATAAAAGATCGTATTTTAGGAAAATCAAGAATCTATATTTATTATAAATAATTAACGTAATTAATTTTTTTTAATGTTTATCAAATTAGTGAATTAACTAGATCTTAGATCTTAAAGTAAGCAACTCTACCAATCACCAAATACCAAAAATCAACCACAGCTAGCCAATCAAATTAGTTTCCCTAACAATCACTCTGACTACCACTCATAATTGACTATTTCTTAGATCAACCACTCTGAACTATTGTTTAGCTCTTCAGGGTTTTACATCTCCCAGAAATATTTTTCTTTTATGAGGGGGCGATCTTCTGATCAGAACTCAGAAGCTTAAACAATAAGCTGCCCATACAAGTCACAAAATATTATAACACACACATATATAATGTTTTGTCTCCATCCAAGTGGCCCAACCAATCATCACAGTGTGTGTGTGTGTATATGTATATATATAATGGAGACAAAACATTAAGTTCAAAGGTTTTGAACTATGGGGAATATCTGAAGTAATCGTAACTGACAAAAATGCCATTTTTTTAAACACAAAATTCCAAACATTGAAAAACATTGGGTTGAAAAAAATGGCAATCCCAATGTAACCCGAAGAGTCAAAAACACACCATGCAATCCCTCAGGGATAAGTGTTACTGATATATTTGACAGATAATTGCTCAAAGTTTCTGACACATAAAAATATTGTTGAATTTTGACCTGTTTCGGGCACAGGCTTGAACAGTCAAATGATTCAGATCACATGATGTTTTAATTTTTAGTGGCTCAATTATATAAGACAAAGACTCTGATTCACACACTGAAGATCTGGTTAAGACTAATTAAATATTATACTTTGTTGTTTGATTCTTTTTTTTTTTTTTATGACTTTGAAATACTTTATATGATTTTGTTGGTATTTGTACACGTAACGGAATAAAATTTATCCAATAAATTACGAATCTCAAGAAGAGGATCTATCAACAGCGTTTAAATTGGGTTAGAAATTAGAAACCATACCTATGCGAACTCATGTGCGTGCTTTGCAAACTCGTGGGCTAACACCTTCTTGATCAATCAATCTCTAGGAGACGACTCTAGGAAGAATCCACTCCCTCTACCGGTATCAACACCGAACAACACTCTAACACGAACGGCAGCGTGCTAGCGCCTTCAAGCTTTTGTCTCGCGTCTCTCTTCTAGGGTTCTTTTGTGGATTTACAATTCTCTTATGTGTGTAATAGAATTACTTACAACATAAGGGTATTTATAACCCTAATGGGCCGCATTAAATATTCAAAATCAATCTTATTAATTTTGAAATTGAATTGGAAATTAAATCTATCTAATTTATTCAATTCAATCAATTTATTTAATGCAAATTAGAAGCCAGCTGATTTGATTTATCTTCATAAATCAAATTAGGAAGTTATTTAATGATTAGCCCCTAGGGCATAATTTCCAACAGACTCCCACTTGCACTCAGTGCAATCATTAGATATATACCCTCCCTAGATAAAATGTTGTATTCATTGAATCTTAAACATATCTTAGATTCAATGAATTTGGACATTATAGCTCGTGTTATGCTATTCTTGTATGTGACCCTGTAGGCTCATATGAGATTGGCAGTGGGCCAATAATGTACTAGCCCACAAGTTGTAAGTGGCTTCTAGCAAGACATTGCGACTACCCAATTCACATGAGGATCGATTTTTGATACAACCTATCATATAACCATGCCACGTTCTTTTTGTCACGCGATAATTTGGTCAGGGATGAGGCATGGATAATGTCAACTTCCTTTTCTTGACCATTACTTTCTTGGTTCTTGAGTAGTCTAATAATTGAAATGGAAACTCCTTTCCATCATAGTATGGCCATACATTTCTTAGACTCAATCATTAAGGGGCCCAGTATTATCTCTCTATAAATATGAGGGACAAATTCCATCTTGGCCACTCACATTCCTCTGCATGAAAACCACTGATCCCGATCCAAGCCTTTATCATCACCCAGTTAAAGGTGACTTTTGACTAGTTCAAAGATTAGTGACTTATCAAGTAGGAATCCATGATGATCTCAGGTCAAAGGGCATTGTGACGTGGTTATACATGAGAAAAGCTTATGACTTAATCCATGCAGCTTTCTCATAGTGGGTCGGTCCAGCACCTTTGTACTCTTACAAGTGCCCATGACTTTGATCCGTATCTCTATACCTTATCGAAGTCATACTGATCTTATTTTATCTTTGCTCCCGCATAGATAACTGATCAGGGACATTTAGGACAATCTTTAAAATATATCCAAGGATACATTCATCATAATAAACATGCAAATGATATGATAACAAAATGGAGAAATACTTTAACTAACAATAATGTTTAAAGTACAATGATTAGCCTTTCCAACAGAAGACACCCACTTTCACTAGATACAATTATTAATTTCCCTAATTCCCATTGTCCTTACATGACGTTCATGTATTATCTATGCAAGCGGCTTAGTAAGAGGATCGACAACATTGTTTTCTCTTGATACTTTGCATATTCTTATGTCACCTCTATCATTAATTTCTCTGATAAGATGAAAACGTCTAAGTATATGCTTGGTCCTTTGATGTGACCTACTCCTTGGCCTGTGCAATAGCCCCGCTGTTGTCACAAAACAGGTCTATTGGATTTGAGATGGTAGGAACCACCCCTAGTTCAGTAATGAACTTTCTGATCCAAACGGCTTCCTTAGTTGCATCCAATGTTGCTATATGCTCAGCTTCTGTTGTAGAATCTGCTATAGCGCTCTGCTTAGAGCTCTTCTAGCTTACCGCACCACCATTCAAAAGGAATACATATCCAAATTGCGATCTTAGATCATCTTGGTCAGTTTGGAAACTCGCATCTGTGTAACCAGTCACACAGAGCTCATCACTTAATCCACCATATAACAAGAATAAGTCATTTGTCCTTCTTAAGTACTTTAGGATATTATTGACAGCAATCCAATGACCCTCATCGGGATCTTATTGATATCTTCTTGTCATATTTAAGGCAAATGAGACATTCGGTCGAGTACATAACATGACATACATGATAGATCCAATGGTAGAGGCATATGAAATCTTACTCATACGATCTCTTTGATCAGGTGAACTAGGACACTGATCCTTAATGAGATGGACGCCATGAGACATGGGCATATTACCCCTTTTAGAATCCTGCATACTGAATCTATGCAATATCTTGTCTATGTATGTGCTCTGACTTAGGCCTATCAGCCTCTTGGATCTATCTCTATAGATCCTGATCCCTAGGATATAAATGGCTTCGCCTAAATCTTTCATTGAAAAAGACTTTCCTAACCAAGACTTGACACTTTGCAAGGTAGGGATGCCATTCCCAATGAGTAGGATGTCATCTACATAAAGCACCAGAAATACAACTGTGCTCCCACTAACCTTCTTGTAAACACAAGGTTCATCAATGTTTTAAATGAATCCAAACTCTTTGACTACTTCATCAAAACGATGATTTTAGCTCTGAGATTCTTGCTTCAATCCATAAATGGATCTTTGAAGCTTGCAAACTTTACCAGATTCCTCTGGACATACAAAGCCTTCAAGTTGTGTCATGTACACATCCTCAAGTAGCTTTCCATTAAGGAAGACTGTTTTGACGTCCATCTGCCATATTTCATAGTCATAATATGTTGCTATGGAAAGAAGGATTTTGATTGATTTGGCCATTGCAACTGGGGAAAAGGTTTCATCATAGTCCACACCATGAGTTTGAGTGAATCCCTTTGCAACCAGTCGTGCCTTGAAGACACTTACTTTGCCATCCATGTCAGTTTTCTCCTTGAAAACCCATTTACACCCAATGGTTTTTACACTTTCAAGTGGATCGACTAAGGTCTATACCTTATTGTTGTACATAGATTGCATTTCAGACTTCATGGCATCTAGCCATCTTTCGGAGTTTGGTCCCACTATGGCTTCTCGATAGGCAGTTGGCTCATTCTGCTCAATGAGCAAGATATCACGACTTCCAGTAGTTAGAAGTACATATTTCTGAGGCTTTTGCCGTGTCCTATCGGACCTTCGTGGACCTTGTGTTACTAGAGCAGGCTCATCAACCTATTGTGAGTCTTCTCTGTTTTCCATTTGTGGTTCTACGTTGTTTTGTGACTCTTGAACTTCTTCAAGGGTTACCTTACTCCTACTGATTCTTTTAGAGATAAACTCTTTTTCTAGAAATACATCATTCCAGATAACAAACACTTTATGATCGGTAGGATTGTAGACATAGTATCCTTTAGTCTCCTTAGGATACCCCACAAAAAGGCATTTTGAGGATCTGGATGATAATTTATCAGAGGCTCGTTGTTTAACGTAAACCTCACATCCCCAAACTTTAAGAAATGACAAACTAGGTTTCTTCCTAGTCCATATCTCATATGGTGTCTTTTCAACTGCCTTTGATGGAACACGATTTAGTATGAATGCAGCTGTTTTTAGGGCATGGCCCCAAAAGGACGGTGGAAGATCTGTTTGACTTATCATAGATCGAATCATATCTAATAGAGTTCGATTCCTTCGCTCAGAAACACCATTCCATTGTGGTGTTCCTGGAGAAGTTAGTTGTAAGATGACCCCATAGCTTCTAAGATGGTCAGTAAACTCCTGACTTAAATATTCACCACCCCGATCAGATCGAAGTGCTTTAATTGTTTCGCCAAGTTGGTTTTGCACTTCATTTTGGAATATTTTGAACATTTCAAAAGATTCATACTTATGTTTCATTAGATAGATATACCCATACCTACTAAAATCATCTATGAATGTAATGAAGTACATATAACCTCCTCTGTCAAATGTATTCATTGGTCTACACACATCAGTATGTATAAAGCCCAATAAATCAGTGGCCCTCTTACTATGCCCAGTAAAAGGTGTCTTTGTCATCTTTCCCAATAAATAAGACTCACATATATCAAATGATTCAAAATCAAATGAGTTAAGAAATCCATCTTGATGGAGTTTTGAAATGCGTTTCTCATTTATATGGCCTAAACGACAATGCCATAGGTAGGTTGGATTCAAATCATTTGACTTGATCCTTTTAGTAGACATGTTATAGATATGTCAATTACTAAGATGTTATAAATTTAGTAAATAATGACCAAAATGCAAATCACCATCAGTATAGATAATGTCATTATGATAAATAGAACATTTACTGTTCCTAGTAATGGAAGTAAAACCTTCCATATCCAAATAAGAAAGAGAAACAATGTTACTACTCAAAGTAGGAACATAAAAGCAATTGTTCAAAATTAACAAAAGCCCACTGGGCAGAACTAATTCATAAGTGACTACAGTTAAAGCAGCAACTCTTACTCGGTTTCCAACTCGTAGGTCAACTTCGCCCTTCTTCAATTTTCTACTGTCCTTGAGACCCTGCACATTTGTACAAATGTGAGATCCACATGCAGTATCTAACACCCATGTAGAGGAAGCAGAAAAATGAATATCTATAACATAAATACTTGAAGAGATAGCCCCACTATCCTTCTTGTTCTTTTTCAGATCTTTAAGGTAGAGTTTGCAGTTCCTCTTCCAATGACCAGGTTCATTGCAAAAGAAGCAAACCCCGTCCTTCGAAGGCTTTGCCTTCTTGGCTGCAGGCTTAGTTTCGGGCCTGTTTGACTCTTTGGTATTACCAATTGAGTCATTACCCTTTCTTTTGCCCTTGCCTTTCTTTTTCATACCCTTTCTTTCATGCTTGAGAACAATTCTCAAGTTTCTAAACCAGTCAAGAAAGTTGGTCCCATTTAGTTTGTCCTTCGCAAGGACTGATCGCAGTGATAATGTAGCAGTATTACTAGTCGACATGATTCTACAATTAAAACATATGCAAAGTTAATTAATAATCTCCCACTGAATTAACAACCCTCAATATAATTAGTGGGCTAAGATCCATATTTGGCTTAAATTTAAGTCCGCTTTTGCAGGACGCTTAAAATCAAGTTATTTAGATAGGCAACCTCTTTGCCAATTACATCACATGTAACTCTTAGATCTTTATGAGATTCGATCATCATATGACTGGCATGTTTAATCTCATCTAATGCCTTAAGATCCAAAACCGTTTTGATAATCTCAATTAAGTTAAGACAATTATGAATGTTGAGTATCACCATTACTCACTCATGTCTCACCAAGATAACTCAAGTACATCCACTTTGGTGGAACATACAAATAAGCGATGTAGGTTTTGACAAGTATCCATTAATTGACGGCATTACGACTTAAGATTTCATTTGGAGGGTTTAATCTAATTAATTATATTCATATGAATGAAATTATAGTTGTATCTCATACAAACAACACATAATAGGCAAAATAAACATGCTATGATCTAATCAAAAGTATAATAAAACGTGACACAACATGGCTCACCTAACCTAAAATCCTCTCAAGCCAATGAGGGGACTTCTCTAAATAAGAAAAGAAAATTACATCAAGAAAAACCTCATTTAAATATTCGAGGGGAGTGAGATGAGAAGAGAATGTACATCAAGAATATTTAGAGAGAGGCATGGCTCGCAGGCCATATTTAAATATTACAACCATTGTAAAGATTAAAGTCATGTTGTTCACCATACTCAAACAATTTGAAAGTAAATCACAACAATATTTCAATTTTTTTTAATATATATAAATCATGATGCATCACGTTATAATTAAATCAATCACATTATATATCTAATTATATATGAGTTATGATGCATCACGTTATATATAAATCAATCATGTTATAATTATATATAAATCTATCAACACGTGAACTCGACATTATGTTGAATGTAATTGAATATAATGCTATTATTGAATATAACGTGACAATTATAATTAACGTGAACTCTTACATGCTAATATTTCATTCCGGAACTCTGTGCCATGTAACAATATGTCTATATTATAATCACATTATATTATATATTGATAGATATCTCTAGTGGGCCATAACGTGATTAAATCACACAGCGTAAATAACAAATTGCACACCACGATGTGTAATATATTAACAATTAATATAACGTAAAAGCACTGTAATACCCGGATAATTATTTATCTGGAATATTATGTTTACAAATAAATACCTATTGAAAATAGGTGAATTTGTGGTCTCAAAACTAGGGAAATAATTACCTTATTTCTTAAAGGTAATTTCTCATGAAATTAGGAGGAATAAAGAGCTAAAAATCCCTAAGTGAATTTGTGGGTTATGAGATACCTTGAGAATATTATGATAAATCCTAAAAGGCAATTAAATATTTATTAAAAATTAGAGAGTATGTTGTCTCTAATTTAGGTAATTTATGAGATTATTTTCCTTGGGAAATAATGAGGCAAAATTAAATATCATTTTGGGGAACATAAATTGCCCCATGGTTTTTAATATTTTGCATAATGCATAAATTATCAATTTCAGTAAAATAGTTGTGAGATAATAATTATTAATAATTAAGAAAATTGTCAACAATTAGTAAGTGATTAATTAGATAATTAATGGCTAATTGTTTAGACATAAGATAAAGAGAAAAAGGTGAAAATTACTTAAAATAAATATATATATATAAATAAAAACGAAAATTAGAAGAAAAATAAAGAAAAATGAAATGAAAATTAAGAAATTAATATCTAGATATTTGCATTAAAATAATAATATAATTAAAACGTGTGTTAATTAGATAATAATATAATAATCAGAGGAAAAATGAACAGGATAAATGATCACGGATAGAAAGTAATTCCGTTGTGAGATTCTGGGAATGAGTTAGGAAAAACCAGAATATAGTATTGGTCAGCGGATTTTTATCCAGAAGTTAGTACCGACCGAAGTTATTTCTGAAACCGGTCACGAATACCGAGGATTTTCGGCAGATAACAGAATGTCTTTAATGAGAGAATAAGGTTAGGAAAACCCAGTATTCTTGAAGAGGAAGCAAAGACCTTCAGGGTACTGCTTCCGGAATTTTAAAATTTTACGAAATTTCGCGATCAGGATACCGAATCAGGAATTTTACTTGATAAAGCAAGATGACATAAGGCTTGATGATGCAGCAGGGATGACATCATCCTTGAGAGGTGTAAGGCCAAGATCTTGCCACCTCCAAGAAGTGCGATCTAACGGCCAGAAACTGATCAGACAAAGTTCAAAAGAATTACGAAAATGCCATTGGGTTTTTCTATAAATAGGCCATCATTCCTCTTCATTCTTCACCAATTCACACAATCCTAGAGAGAAGTTAGAGAGAGAAGCTCTGGAGGAGGAGCAAGAAGTTTATAGCGAAGCTCTGAGTAAGTCTTTCGATCCCTAGTCTTTAGTCTTAAGTTCTTTCGGTAGTTCTTAGAGTTTTAGAGTAGATCTTTAATCTCCCAGTATATTTTAGATATCATGTTTTAGGATAGATATGATATTTATTTTGGAAAATATGTTGGAGTAAGAGATATGTTAAAATTCTGGGAGATTAGACATGCGTAGATACTGAAACTCTGCTTAGGGTTGTCAGTTATACTTACATCTTGATACGGATTATAGTCTTGATAATGCCGTTGGGTTTGCCTAGCGCTGAGGACACGATGGGCCGTCTTGGCACTGGATATGTGCAACCATTATGTGGGGCTTTACATACTGCTTTGTGCTTATGTTCTGCCAATATGTGATCATGCATCTGCTTTGTGCTTATGTAGTGATATACTGCTGTTATGTGAATATGTTCTTGCTGTTATCAATATACTGTTATATTTGAGCATAAGGTTAACCGTTACCTGAGATCCAATTGGAAATTGGATCTCAGCTGTAGCTTCAGGGTTAGGAGTACAACGGGGATGACAATAGAGGCAGGTGTCCGGTGTAGGAGGGCGGAAGACTTCCCGCAGTTGTTCTGGCAGAAGCCATCCTTTTGTTGTTGTACAGTCCTTTTGAGATACTCGGTTTTCTTACCGCTATTGTACCCCGCCAGACTTATGGCATTTTGAAATACAAATAACAGATACTCTTCCGCTCAAATGGTCTACTCTGATGGTTTGAAATGATTTTAAATAAAAAGTTAATTTATTCCGCTTTTGAAAATTGGGATGTTACAAGCACACCGTAGGATTAAATCGTTAAGCAATTTCATACACACATATATCCAATATATATCAAATAAATTTTGTTAAGCATATATCTCATACATATAATCGCATTAAGAACATAAACTCAATTTAAACGCACAATTGATCTGGCTCTGATGCCACTGTTGGGATTCGTACACACAGTGGAATAAAATTTATCCAATAAATTACGAATCCCAAGAAGAGGATCTATCAACAACGTTTAAATTGGGTTAGGAATTAGAAACCGTACCTATGCAAACTCATGTGCGTGCTTTGCAAACTCGTGGGCTAACACTTTCTTGATCAATCAATCTCTAGGAGATGACTCTAAGAAGAATCCACTCCCTCTACCGGTATCCACACCGAACAACACTCCAACACGAACGGCAGCATGCTAGCGCCTTCAAGCTTTTGTCTCACGTCTCTCTTCTAGGGTTCTTTTGTGACTCTACAATTTTCTTGTGTGTGTAATAGAATTACTTACAACCTAAGGGTAATTATAACCCTAATGGGCCGCATTAAATATTCAAAATCAATCTTATTAATTTTGAAATTGAATTAGAAATTAAATTTGTCTAATTTATTCAATCCAATCAATTTATTTAATGCAAATTAGAAGCCAGCTAATTTGATTTATCTTCATAAATCAAATCTGAAATATGATATCTATTAAATCATTGATTTATTTTCATAAATCAAATTAGGAAGTTATTTAATGATTAGCCCTAGGGCATAATTTCCAACAGATTTTGTTTTAAAAGTTATGGAATCAATCAACTTTGGATTCATAAAAAAATGAGCTTCCCTCTTGGAGCCATCTTGTTGGCTTAGGTTTTTTATCCTCGTCCTTTTTATATATAAAAAAAGTTGGTGTAATATACGGAATATATTAGGTTTAAAAAGTTCGTAAGAAATATCTTTTACAAAATCAGAATTCATTAAAAAAAAAAACAAACAAAAAGGGAACAATACCCAGAAAAGATGCTTGAAATCTGTTTATTTCAAGTTGATAGATTTTTCCCCCATGCAATTCACATAATAGATAATATATTTAAAATACATTATGGGGCTGCGGCCGTAGCCTCTTCGCTAATTAATTAATAAAAACTAAAGGAGATAAGGTTCTTATGCTTATATATGCGACTTTACCATTTTAAATTAAAATCATACACACATTCACTATATTTGGTTTTAAATATAAGACCTAATTGATTTTTTTAGAGAGATTAAAGAAGCTAAATAGATTATTTAATTCTATCGTATGTATGTTATGTATGATTAAATTATATATCAGTTTATAAATCAGAAAAATTAGTTTAAAGCAAAAATGATAAATTTAAGTACTTTAAAGAAATTTAACTGGCTTCTTTAATCTATTCGAAAAAGTTAATTGGGTCTTATATTTCGAACAGAGAGATTATATATGAAGGTCTTTTTCCTTGAAGAAAGATATTCCAATATAATGTTTTCTTTAAAGATTCAATCTAAGAGATCATCTTTTTTGTTTGCACGAGATCTTAAACCTCATGATTCATGCTTTAAATTCTTCAAAAGAAAAAAAAAAATTATTCGTCTTGGGATGGATAGGAAGGAACCAAAAGAGGAAAAGTCTTACCCGAAATTCAACCCCAAAAGAAACGGAGCATTTTCATGATTCTCTTGGTTTTGATCATTTCCAGGTGTTACCCAATAAACAAAAAATATATAAGATTATAAAGCATGAAAATCTAGTTTCCATAAACTAAGTACACTCCATCCTGAATATATAACTAATTTATAGATATTAAGAAAGTTAATTTAATTAGTCATTTATAAAAATATGTGTTAGCTAATTGCTTCCCAAAGTACCCCTAAATCATTTGTATTACAAACTACCTATTGATGAAAATCCTTCTTAATTATGTGTCATTAATTGGGAGAATTTCAGAAAAAAAAATTATAAATTTAAGAAATAAAGTGAATTGAGATTTTATATTTGACACTAAAATAAATCCCTTTATATTAGCTCTTATATTTAGAACTGAAGCAACCAGTGCTATGTATATCTCTCTCCATCAAATCCACAAGTTGAATAATTGGCACTTCCTTTTATTCTCAAGCAGATAATATTCCCATCCCAACACCAAGCAAGTTTAATATCGTATATCACAATGAAGATTGAAAGTGACAAGGGATCATAAATACATAATCACATGTAATGTCACATGTTTTTTCTAGCCATGCAAGATATCATATATATATATATATATATATATATATATATATATATATATATATATATATCTTAGTTTTTTATTTTTCAAAACTAGTATAATAGCAACTTTTATAATAACGTCATAATAATCTTGAGGTTAGTGTCAAATTATTTAATCATACTAAAGAGATAAATTAATTAACCGAGAAGTGTCTCCCATTATATATATTAAATAGCACCATTATTTGACCGCGATTGAAAAGTCAAGAGAGTTTATTTCTTTTGGCTATGAATATGATGTCATAATCTTAAATTGTATATGCCTTTTTTACTTTGAAATGTATAAAAATGGTAAGTTTTGGTCCTAATTAAGTGATGGCATGTGAACTTTTATATATATGTGTGAGTATATGTGTGTCTATATATATATATATATATATATATAGGGAAAACATTTTCTCATGTTACACATACATGGTGGGACCCACATATACATATATTAATTCATATATGTATATGTGGGTCCCACTATTTCATGTGTGTGTAGGAAATTTTTTTTCTTATGTAACATAAGAAAACCAAAGCCCATATATATATATATATATATATATATATATAGGGCAAGATGTTGATGCTAGATTCACGTGTGCCCTGTTGAATATATTCATGAGTCTGTCAAGGAATTGTTTTTCTTAAACATAATTTATTGTGTATGACATACAATTGTCATCACTTTAATAAGGAAACAAAAATTTGACGTATTCATTCTTCATGACAAATTTGACAAGTTACGGCAGCATAACAATTCATGTAGCTCACCCCACTTAATAGAATAAAGTTTGTTGTTGTTGTTATTTTAGTATTCTTCATGACCAAATTAATTGTGCCTCATTAGTAAAAATAATAAAGTAGCAATTGAAAATGGCTTATCTACATAAATTAAAATTTTCAGAGGCATTTATCATTAATGGACTAATTTTCTTTAAATTATACGTCGGCCTATGGATTATGGACGTAAATTATAGTCTTAAAACACGGACATATATATATATATAAAACAAAAGAGTAATAATGAATTAATAATGAATTTACTAACTTAGAAGTAACTACA
Source organism: Acacia confusa (assembly GCA_037074495.1). Taxonomy (NCBI): domain Eukaryota; kingdom Viridiplantae; phylum Streptophyta; class Magnoliopsida; order Fabales; family Fabaceae; genus Acacia; species Acacia confusa. Next base: position 2,590,219 of record CM073504.1, on the reverse strand, counting down.
AAGTGTACGTGTGGACATTTGAGCTTACTTGTAGCTGCGAAATTATTAGGGTGATAGAAACAAATATTTAAATTAAATGCATTATAAGTTTGAATGTGCAAAGAAGAAGACGTTGCCGACTTGAAAAGAAAAGATGAAGTCAGAAAAGTCCAACGTGTGGGATCATTCAGTTAATCTAATAACATTTAATAAACTAATTTAACTGGTAACGTCATGTGTTGTTTGTTGGCTTTTACAAAGTCAAGCGTTTACCACTATAATAATTCTTGATTTGAGTCACGGTTTGCCACTTTAATTTGGCTTTGACACTCCCCATTTTCTGGATATTAATTCAATCATGTGGATCCCATGAAAGGTAATAAATTCAATTAATTAATTCACGTAATACTAACATAATCCATGACATGATGTTAATTTTTTCAATAAGGAGGTTTAATTTGTGTTTGAATCTTATACTTTTTTTTTTGGTTTTTTTGACTAATAATTTTCAACCTTAGTTGTCTGCATGTTTTTTTTTTTTTTTTAAATAACAATTGCAAGGTAATCGTTGTATTGTGTCAGTTTATGTAAACTTACTGTTTTTTAAATTGAATTAATTTTTTCCTGCAAGAAAAATTATAAGGAAAACCATACTTCTAGTCCTTATAGTTTGAGTCAACTTTAGTCTTAGTTCCTATACTTTATTTCTTTAAACATTAGTCCTTATAGTTTTATTTTGTTAAAAGGTCAGCTATTTTTCCATGTGTTTTTTCATCTCAGCATATATTAACAGTGTTAGTGGCCATGTCAGCTTTGTTGGCCATTTCGTCGGTGTAATGCTCCTAATTCCTACTTCTGATGTTCAATTATGTTCCTATACCTCTTATTACTCTAATTGGTGTGTAATTATTAGAGTGGCATATCAGTTAGAGTAATTCTGTAACAAAAAGCATGCATAGCGTTTGGACTATAAATAACTGATAACATATGTCCATACATATACTGGTTAATTTAAATTCCTTGAGGGATATGTGTGATACAATAATTCAATACGTATATGATTAAGACATAGTATACAGCCCGAATATAAATTTCTTAAACTTCTTCAAAAACTCTTCTTGACCAGTGCCTCTTCACAGCTTTGTCCACATTGCCTTTCTACGTCCTGAAGCTTTAGACAAATCTGAGATTCAATTGAATCTTAAATAACAGTTAACCTCATGTGCAAACATAAACAATATATGATAGATATTCATAATTTGGAAATAACACAACATCCAGCAACTATACCACAACCAAAATATATAGCACATAACAAATGTAATGTTAACGGCAAATACACTCACCAGTGCCACATGTCCCAGACACATGTCCTCAGCGCTAGGAAAACAAGCATGCAACATTATCATACACAACAATAATTCATAGCTAACTGAATGTAAACATATACTTGACCCAAGACCCAATCTTATCACAAGTATGCATGACCTAAGACTAGGGGTGAGCATTCGGTCTTCAGTTCGGTTTTTTGGTAAAAACTGAAATAACACACTCTCATGACTAAATCGAAACCGAAGTGGCTAAAAAACCGAACCAAAATATTTCGGTCGATTTTACAATTAATTCAGATTTTGGACTTCAATTGGGCCTTATTGTGAGCCTTTTTGTCTTTTTTTTTTTGGTGAAAATAGTGACTAAAGTGCTTAGAGCAAATGGGTTTTGTTGGGTTAGGCCTCCATATCTTGCCTACCAAATAGGTCAACATGTAACCTCCATATTTTTTATCTAAAAAAAAAAACTCCATATTTCAGTTATTCGGTCAACACCAAATCAATTTTACAAAAACCAATAACCAAAATACACCTATTTTACAAACTGGAAAAAAAAAACCAAAAACTGAAAAACCGAATAGCCTTCGGTTTGGTCTGGTTTTCAATTGCGGTTTTGATTTGCTCACCCCTACCTAAGACTCAGTCTTAGTCATGAGTCTACAATTATGAATCAAACAAACATATATAAGCATACAAGACACAAGAGATTAGAGTTACTCACTACTAGCAAATAGTGAACATATACTTGACCCAAGACCCAATCTTATCACAAGTATGCATGACCTAAGACTAGGGGTAAGCATTCGGTCTTCAGTTCGGTTTTTTGGTAAAAACTGAAATAACACACTCTCACAACTAAATCAATTTTACAAAAACCAATAACCAAAATACACCTATTTTACAAACTGGAAAAAAAAAACCGAAAACTGAAAAACCGAATAGCCTTTGGTTTGGTCTGGTTTTCAATTGCGGTTTTGATTTGCTCACCCCTACCTAAGACTCAGTCTTAGTCATGAGTCTACAATTATGAATCAAACAAGCATATATAAGCATACAAGACACAAGAGATTAGAGTTACTCACTACTAGCAAATAGTGAATTTGGGACGGAAAATATTCCGTCTCAAAAAGGTGAAATTTTGCGACGGAAAAAAATTCCGTCGCAAAATTTTTCAAATCTGCGACGGAATGTTTTTCCATCGCAAATTTTTCAAAATTTCGCCTTTTTGTGATAGAAAAAAATTCTGTCGCAAAAAAAAATAATTTTAAAAAAATTGCAACGGAAAATAAATTCCGTCGCAAATCCTCAAGGGTTTTGCGATGGAAAAATTTTCCATCACAAATCCTCATGGGTTTTGTGACGGAAAATTTTTCCGTCGCAAATCCTGATGGGTTTTGCGACGGAAAATTTTTCCATCGCAATTTTTTTTCAAATTTTTTTTGTGACAAAATTTTTTTTTCTGTCGCAAAATTTTGTGACGGAAGAAAAATTCCATCGCAAAATTTCTCCTTTTTGCGACGGAATTATTTTCCGTCGCAAACTCTTCTTAAAGCCCCCCCCTTCCCTTTTCATTTTCTCTATCGCACGTCTATTCTTCCTTTCTCCCTCATCTGTTGTAACACCCCAAATTCCATGCTTGAAAATCGTGTTGGTCGACACTTAGTTTTAGGAAAATCAACAGAGTTTGAGGTGCTACAGTTTCGAGTAATGCAGAATGGAAAGCATTCGCTAATATTTGGACAACGAGTATCTGATATAAAATGCCTAGACATATGCTAATACCCTGACATAAACTGGTATATTAAAATATCCCGAAGGAATATAATATTCATGTGATACATTATACAGAGACTTTAAATACAGCTCTCTGTCAAAGTAAGTCTTAAACTAGACCTATGACTTGGAACCCAACATTAGTTATTCAGACATATTAGTCAGATCGGTGTTTAGTCTAATGGGAGTCTCCCCGTCTTTCACGGCGACTTATGACAACCCACCGACAAACCCTTTCTTAGTTTAAGCACCAATTAGTCTGAAGTAACTTTGTTAGATTCATGCCAGAAACTAGGTTCTAGTAACTTCTACCGACCTTCGTCTTTGATCGGCGCCTCTTTATGGCCCTGTCCACCTCACCTCTTCTTAGCTCCATTGCCTTCTCAAATCCAGGTGGCTTCCTTAAACCTTTGGATAGGGCTGAGATTCAATTTCCATTGAATCTCAGGTAACAGTTAACCTCATGTGAAAAGTATAAACAGTATATATGATAGATATTCAATACATTCAGTGGACAATATATAGCACACAGAAAATGCATGTCAAAAACACCACACATAGCACACAGCTCATGCATGTACGACCATGTTTGCACATAACCAGTGCCACGACGGCCCATCGTGTCCTCAGCGCTAGGAAAACATACAAACGGTGTTATCAAGACTATAACCCGTGTCAAGCTGAATCCACAGCTATACCCTGAATGTAGGCAAACGACTGAAACCACAATCATGCTCATAACACATGAATCAACAACCATATATAGGCATACAAGACACACAAGTGTTAAAGTTACTGGTACGCGAACGTACCTTTCACCGGGTAATTGTCAAATGTCTGACCTTCGAATCCGGTCCTGGACTTCCCGGATGTCCTAACATATCACCATATCACTTAAAATAATATCCTAAGAGATATTTTCACCTCTATTTACCCATCTACCCTTGGTGGATTTGTTATTTACAACTTTACCTTTACATTTATTTAAAAACGCTATGCTGAATTTATGGGCAGATTTTTCAGCAACTTTGAAAAATCATAATTAATTCTACAAAAATCATTTTGAGGTGCTGTAAAATTCCTCATGACCCTTGGCATGTCTATTTTAAATTAAAAATATTCCCAGAACCTAGAAAACTATGAATTATTCCCAATTTTAAATTTTCTCAACGTTGCCCAGATTTTATTCTAGCAAAAATGACTTAACTTCAAAAATTCATATCTCATTGACCAAATATCAAAATGTTACATATTTTATATATTTGGAAAGCCCTACATGTCTACTTTCTTTCTGGAAAATTTCACAATTTTATAACTTCATTTGCTATATAAAATAATATCATCTTTTTCGCTGTCTGACCAAGATTTAAGAACCGAAAATTCTACAACTTTCACAACATTAATCCATTGCTTCCCAAAAATTATTCCCTACTATGTTTTTACCTCTTCAGGCATTTTTCAATGCAATGAGGCCTAAAAACAAGTATAGGAATTTATTCTCTAATTTTCTAGATTAAACTAACATTTATACTAAGAACTTATAAAAACTAAAGACTAGAACTTAAGAACTAGAGCTTACCTCTTGAAGACTCTTGAACTCCTTCCTCCTTCTTGCTTCACTCTCCTCTTAAACTCTCCAATCTTTGGTATGAGTTTGGTGTGAAGAATGAAGAGAGGTGAGCTCTCTATTTATAGCCAATCCTTGGTTAACTTCCTAGCAATTTTCATTCTATTTTAACCCTTAGATTAAACTTAGTTAAGAAGCTAAATTTTCAGCCTTACACCTTGGCAAGTTGATGAGGTCATTTTGATGACACAATTGAGTGCTTAGGTGTCCCTAAGCTCCACATGACTATACCCAATTGGTTTGCCAATTAATCAAGAGCATTTGCATGTGTTTTATTATTAAATCTCATCCAAATCTTACTCCCATAGGTGCTGGACGTTTTTATCCTTTGGGGCAGATTTAATAAGCTATAATCAACCCTCCAATCAAGTGTTTAAAGCTTCTTAAATATAACCATTATTGGTTACTTTAATTAATTGAAGACTTAAGCTTGATTATATCAAAATATCTCAAAAATACTTGGCTCTCAAAGCTCCACCATGTGCTAGTTGCCATTGTTGACTTTTGGGGCACACTTAATTAGTTCTAATCATGTGCTTAATCTCCTTCTTTATTGCTAATATCTTAGGCTAATTGGTTTGCTAATTAACTCAAGTCATTAGAGCATCATTAGCTTTTAATTTCATCATTTAATCCCTTTCTATTCATGTTTAAACAATTAGCAATTAATTACTTATTTTATCACTTACTAATTGTTGACAATTTTCTTAATTAGGATTAATTATTTTCTCACAACTATTTTACTTAAATTGATAATTTATGCATTATGCAAAATACTAAAAACCATGGGGCAATTTATGTTCCCCAAAATGATATTTAATTTTTGCCTCATTATTTCCCAAGGAAAATAATCTCATAAATTACCTAAATTAGAGACAACATACTTTCTAATTTTTAATAAATATTTAGTGGCCTCTTAGGATTTTATCATACTTTTCTCAGGGTATTTTATGACCCACAAATATTTCAAGGACCTATTCGCACATTATTTAATCTTAGGAGAAATTGTCCTAATAATAAGGTAAATTCAATACAAGGTGTTTGAGACCTCATATTTACCTATTTTCAATAGGTATATTCTACCAATTTATGATATTTACCCTAAGTCAAATTTTAGGGTATTACATCTATGCTCTCCCACGTCGTTCGTCACCATCCATGCTCTGACTTGAGTTCCCAGGCGCACCATACTGCCATCCTCTCCCACCGTTGTTGCTCGTCGAACCCAGTGAAAAGAAGACTCTCCCTTGCTTCGATTATTTACTCCTTCTTCATCAGGTAAGTCCGTCCCCCACTTTTCTTCATCTATTTTCTTCATCGATTTGTTTCTCCTTATACGATTTGTTCTGGCCGAGTATATTCTGTTCAAGACTGAACTGTAGCCTATATGAATCATTTCTTGTAATTTCCATTTAATCAATTCCCAAATAAATTTGTGATTTTTTTATGGAAGAAGTAGTAGATCACATGGCTTACATACTGGTTCTATATTTGACTTCCTACAGCTCTTTTGTCTTACTACGAGAAACTTTTCATAATATAGCATGTTTTCATTTTACCTAATATCCTAACGAACTATAAAACTTTTTAACTAATTCATCAAATTCCTCGAACTAATGAGGATAATTTTGATATTTTATAAATAACATGTCTTTTAATCTAATTAATTTTGTCTTTTGCATGAAAAATAAAAATAAAAATTCAATGTGACTGTTTGTGCCTCAAATATTCTATGTCACTTGCTAATTTTATCATTAATCCCACTATGTATTCTTTATTATTCTTATATACCTGTCTGGTAAGAAATATAAGACAAGCTAAGTTCTTATAAATAATGTGCATATATAAATTGGTTTACTCTAATTCTTAGTCATTAATTTTCTCTCTTTTCTAAATTGTGTATTCCGTTCATGTTGAAGTTTAAATTTTTTGTTGATATCCTACTGGATATTTATTCTTCCTTATTAGCTCAACTACTGGTATTTTTTATTAATTTAAAACATATTTAATAACTTAATTGTTACTCCCTCTTATTTCTTTATAAAAATTTAAAATTTTAATTTTTTATCTATTTTTTATTATCTCATTTAGAATTGTCTGAGCATTGAATAATTTTTATATTTTGACTTTCTTATTACAAAAAATTCTGTATGATTGTTATTTTATATTTTTATCATATGTAAAATTTATCTCAAAATTTATTTACTTTTTTAATGATTTTTATATTTTTTTATGAAATTTTATATATTTTTTAGTAATTTTATTTTATTATATATATATATATATATATATATATATATATATATATATATATATATATATCGATTTTTTGATTTAAATTATTTTTTTATTCTTTGTGACGGAATTCAATTTCGTCGCAGTTTTCCGTCGCAAATTTTGAAATTTGCGATGGAAACAAAATTCTGTCGCAAATTTCAAAATTTGTGACGGAATTTAAATTCCGTCGCAATTCAATTTTCCATTGCAATTGCGAGGCCTTTTTTGCAACGGACGAATTCCGTCGCAATCCTATTCCGTCGCAAAAAACCAATTTTTTTGTAGTGATTGTATGTGAACGTATCTTTCTTTGAGTTATTAGTAGTACTCTTGCTTTTTGAAACCGATCTCAAGCTTCTCGAATATCCTATAATGTTGTCATTGGATTATTTCCTTTTACATATTTTATATGATATTAAAATAAATATCATATGACTTAGGATAATATCTCAAGGGTTATTTTTACCTCTTCTTACCTTTTACCTTTAGTGGATAACTTACTCAACTTTTAACTTTATTTCACTTAATTTTTGAATTTGTCACTTTTCTGCTAGAATTTTCAGTGATTTTGAAAAATCATAACTAATTAGGGAAAAAAATCCAATTAATGTACTTCAAAATTATACATGATCCTAGACATGTCTATTTTAATGGAAAAATATTTCCAGGAGCCTAGAAAATCCAAGTTATTCCCAATTTTATTGTTTTCTATCACTATTTAGATCACATGTCTAGAAACATGGATCAGTTGAAAAAAATCTATAACTTTTTGTAAAAAAAAAAAGTCAAAAAATTGCTTGTAACCTATAAAAAAAGTTATTTCTGTCTACTACATTTTTGGGAAGTTTTAGGATTTTTAAACATCATTTGATTAGTCAAAATCCACACACAACCACTACTTTTCAAATTGAACTTCTAAAAACATGGCTCAACTTCAAAAATCATTATATCTTTATAAAAAGCTCTAAAAATTACATCTTATATATCAAATAAATCTCAATATGTCTACTTTACTCCTGTAAAATTTCATGATTTTTAAATTTCATTTGCTTGGTAAAATATCACGCATAAGCCTGTTGCCTCCAGTGGACTCAAATTTGACAGTTTTCTTAAATTTTACCATTTTGATATTTTATCTCTAAGAAATCATTCTCCACCATGTTTTTACTCTATTTTTTATTTTAAACCTCTCAATGACCTTAAAATCATGCAAATAGTTTTACTTTATATTTTTCATGCTTAGGCCAAAATTTTGCCAATAACAAAAAAATCACTTTTCACATGAAATAATGGTTTTTAACCATAGGTTTGCTTCCAAACCTTGTCTTTTGAACTTTGATAATATTGAATCATGTTCTTAGGATCTTGGACAACATGTCCCCTTAGGCTCCCATGCCTCCAAATTCCAAGACAACATGATCCAACTACTTTACAAAAATATCACAAAGTTTGAGCTAGAATTTTACCTTGTGCTTCTAAACTTTGCGCTTCCTTTCTCTTCTCTCCTCAATTTCGTCCCTCCCTCTCTCTTAGGTTCATATGTGTGTCAATTTTGTGTAACATGCAAGAGGGGGACCTTGTGCTTAAAATAAGTGAATGGCAAGCCCCTTGTGGGCCCACAAGTCAAATTATCATCTTACCCTTGCAGAATATCTCATTTTCTTGGTTTAATCACCAAGTTTTCTCATATTTCTCTCCTCCCCATCAACCATACAAAATTTTTGACTTATTTAGAGCCCTTATATTTCTTTGCCACATGTCAATTCCCTATGGTCTCATTTGCTCCATTGCTCAAGAATGTTTTGGAAAATCTTAGAAGCTTTTGGCTCTAATTAACATGTGCTCTTATCATGACAACTTGGCTTCATTATCATCCCATGTGCCCAGTTAAAATGAAGGACTTCTTGGGCAAGTTAATGAGGTCATTTTATGACCCAAATAATGGCTTAGGTGTCCCTTAATTCCAAATGTCATTGTATAGTTGGTTTGCTAATTTATCAAGGTGTATTTGTGCATTAGTTATCAAGTTTTATCTTATCTTCTTAGGCCCTTGGACTTTCAAAAATATCATCCCTTAAAGAGGATCTTTATTGCCTTTCCTAGCTTGAATCACATGCACAATTTAGTTATTAAGGAATTAGATGTTAATCCCTTGCTTGACATATGTTAATTCGGCACAAAATGCACTAAATCCTAAGTGTTTTATTCCCTTTGACAAATATTTCATTTTCTCCCAACACTTGTATTTAGGCCAAAAATATATTCTCATTAGGGATTTAAAAGTGTTAACCTTCAATCTATATTAGTACAAGTTCACGTGTGAAGAGATTGTTGTTAATATGAACTATTTGACTAAGTGTTATTCATTCGCTTTCTTGACTCCTTTATATTGGAAGTAACCATTATTTTATGTGATTTTATGTCACATATTTTAGCCAATTTAATGTTGTCACATATTTAACAATTAATTTCAAAGTGAAATTTGAATAGAAATATAATCAATAGATTATGATTCTTGAGACATATATTCACCTTTCGTATTTTATTATCTATTCACAAAATAGAGGGTTTTTTATAACACCAAAATTAGGGACGTTACAATCGGACAGAAGAACTATCCTTTTGATAGAATAAAAACTATAAGGACTAATACCCAAAAAAACAAAGTATAGAGACTAAGACCAAAGTTGACTCAAAATATAAGGACTAAAAGTATGGTAAACCAAAAATTAAATATAATTATTTTAGGCTGTGAAATTTTTCCAGTTAGTTTTCAAATTTTCCTTAGTATTTTCTTAAAATATTGACATGATCATGTGTTTTTTATATATAAATATTTTTTTATGTTCCATCCTGCTTAATTTAATCCATTTTAAAACAATTCAGCACATCGAGCACTTTTAAAATTAATAAAACTAATTTAGTTAGGTAACATAGGACTCTCATGACTGTTAAATTATAAATTAATGGCTAAATACCTTTTTAATAAACCATTTTAAATGGAATAAATTGTTTATAAAATGTTTTCAAATTAATATCAAATTAAAGATTAGAATGAATTGCAGCAAAATATTTTTTGAATTATATTTGGATTTGGACCTCTATTTACATATGGGTATCTTATCTCACCCTTATTTGAGCTCGCGTTAGATGACCTGAATCGAAATATACACACACCTACTGAAATATATACATGTAATTAAATGAATAAAAAGTAAAATTTGGAAGCTAAAGATAAAGTTGTGAGATAAGTAGGTGGGACATTTGAAAAGATAAGGACCATAGGGGAGACCATAACCAACACCTTTCAATTATGACACTTCCTTTCTTTTTATTCTTTTTTTAAAAAAACAATAAATTTTGTGATATGATCTGTTAAAGTAGAGAGCTACATTTTTGTCGCTTTATAATAAAATATGAAAAATACAAATAAAAAACAAAATATCAATTTTCAAGTTTTAAATTCATCCATGTGTCACTGCATCTTACCAGAGTTTTTATATTGTTCTTGTGGTCCATTTTTTCTCTAGCTCAGAAAATTGGTATATTTTTGTTTTGTTTTCATTTTTTAGCATGTACTAGACGTTATTGGTTCATATATTTTTAACTTATGTACATAATATGCCTCGCTTCATATATTGTTTCATATATATTGTGTACAAACTATTAATTTAAAATATTTTGTTGTATAAATTATTCAAATTATTGATGAGTAATATTAATACTAAAGTACAAATAATAAATTAAAAAAATATGTGGTGTGGAAGTTAATATGCGACAATTTTTTCTCAATAATATTTATAAATGTTAACATGCATGTGCGAGTTGGCAACTTTGCCTCCCAAAGTGTAGATCACTCATACTTAGTCAACAAATTTTGGCCAAAAAGAAACAGATAAAAATTCAACTTTGTGAAAAATCAAACAGCCAAAATCTTGGGGCCAAACAATTGCAGCAATAAAAAAATATAGTATAAAAATACATTTCATGCAAATTGCAAATGGGTATTGGGTGATTTCATGATTAATGTGATGATTAAAAACCATAGAAGCTCAAGATAAAGCTAACCACAAATGGAAGAATGTTACTAAGCAATCCACTAAAACATTTTAAAGATAAGTTTGATGCAACATTGAAGAAAATAAATCATTACAAGGAGGATTTTTTGTACTCTAAAAAATTAAGAAAAATTATATTGATAAAACATTTCATTCACAAATTATATAAGTAGCGCAACTCATTTATAAAATCTCATTTTATAAGATATGGGCTTCTTTTTTTAGGGTGGGAAATGGAGAAATGATCCATTAAAGGGTGAAAATATAAAATGCGATGTGAACCGAAAAAGCAACTTGTACATAAAAAGCTATTTACAACAAAAAGAAATATGAACGAAGTTGGAGACATAAAAGGGCATACAAATTAAATTAAATATATACAGCTCATCTAGTATATATATTACTCATTTGGTTTTAAATATAATTTTAAATATAAGGCAAAGTTTATAGTGTAAACTTTATCCTATATTTTTACGATGAGAGGTAACATCAGATAGCAATCTAACGCTGTAAGCAATCTCAAAGGGCGATGACATCTTAGTACATCTTGAAAGGCAAAATATATATATATATATATATATATATATATATATATATATATATATATTAACATGACACTTCCGGAAGGGGGGGGGGGGGGGGGGGGAAAGACCCCCATATAATTGAATGAAAGTGAAAGAAGGTCGGTTGCAGTTTTGTTTCCAAAAATTCAGGATATGAAATGAATACAAAAATCAAATATAGAAAAAAATCTAAATACGGCACGCATGAAAAGTAATTATGATATAGCTTGACGTTTAAAAGGAATTTCCCCCACTAAGGGGAATAAGACCCCATTATCGTTCTATCTTGATTCCTAAATTGTTATGGACCCAAATACAATAATTTGTTTTCAATTTGGGGTACGATGAATATTATACCACAAGTTGTATTCAAAGTTATAATGATTGATTTTCCCACTATATAAAGAGAATAGGTTCCTAACAACATAATATTAGGCTAAGTAACATCACACATTAATCTAAAGTGCGCAATTACAGTACAAGCAATATCATGCGTGTGATCCTATCAAAGGCAACTTGAAAAAAAAAAAAAAAAGATATAATGATCATGCAAATTGTTGTGTTATTATTGAAATTATAGACACACAACACGCAACTGGAGTGTTATATGTATATTAGAAAATCTCAGAAAAATACTATTAAAATAGGTAAAAGATAAATATGTGTGGTCAATTTATAAAATCTCATGTCAAATCAAAAAAATGAATATGGGATAATAAAAATGTTGTAAATATACTTAAATGCCTCTCTTCTTTTTGTCTCTCTCCTGTCTTCTTTTTCTTTTGTCTCTTTCCTCTTTTCAATGATGAATAACAACATCCGCATATCTATATAGATTAATAATATGAGATTTTAAATTAGCATACTTCATCATCCTTTTTCAAAACTTCATATCCTCAAAAACTAAAAACCTAATAAGTATAATTTGCACAAGTTTCAAATATCAATAATAATATCAATATATAGATTAATAACATGATAATTTAAATTAACGTCTTCATCACCTTTTTCACAACTTCTTATTTGGGTATACTTTTTAGGGCATAAGTTTCAGGGGTCAATAATAATATTAATATATAGATTTACAATATGAGATTTTAAATGAACAACTTCATCATCCATTTTCATAACTTCATATTCGGGTATAATTAATTTTTAGGCCATAAGTTTCAGGGGTTAATAACAACATTAGTATATAGATTAACAACATGAGAATTTAAATTAATGACTTTATTATCCTTTTTCATAACATCATATCCCCAAAAATCAACAACCCTATAGATATAATTTTTAGAACTTAAGTTTCAAAGGTCAATAACAACATAACATATGAATTAACAACATGAGAATATAAATTAACGACTTTAGTATTTTGTTTCACAACTTCATCCATTTCATATGTTGTTTCAAATTATAATCACGAGCATATTGGTCAAGTCGAAAGATTTGAAGAGATTATATTCCTCCATCAAATTTGACATATGATTTTACAAATTGGTCACACTTATTTATCTTTTACCCATTTCAATAGTATTTTTCCGGGATTTTCCCCGTATATATCCAATATATTTCTAGCTTTTCAAATATATCAATACTAAGGAGAACTAAGGAAGTGGGATTCACAACGTAAAAGTTAGATTCTGAAGTGGTAGTGACCTGTTTATAGCATCAATTCCATTAACTAGAAAGTTTTTCTTAGGACTCAAAATTTAATTATGAGAATGCTATAATTGAAAAGCTTACACATCCTCCCAAATCTAAATATAATTAAAAGCTAGCTAGTTGGGAGGTTTGTTTTGGTCACACACAAATATTTATATGAATGCAAAACCTGATGAATTTCTAGTTCATACTATTATATTCGAGGATCTATACTTAATAGTAATAATACATTTCTTTTGTTTTCTTTTTCAGTTATTTTGTTTCTCCCTCTCATGTTAAAAAAACTTTGTCAAATGACAATTAACTAATCATGTAGTATAAGTCTCTAAAGTCCATTTGTTTCCATTAAAAACATCATTTTGTTTCATTTAGAAACAAATAAGGATGAGGTTCTGACCCAACAATTTTACCCTAACTTTCTTTAAAATATTTAGGGTTAAGGTGCAAAAATATACATGTGCTTTGGTCAGAGGAGCGTTCAGTGACAAGTATTTTTTTGAGGTGCAAAAGTACACACGTGGTTACAAATTAGGCGCAAAAATACCATTTGACCGTTAAGTTTGACTTTAACCGTTAAGTTTGACTTTTTTTACTTTCAAATGTGCAAAAATACACATATGCTTTAGCAAAAAGAGCACCTAACACCAAGTATTTTTTTTATTTAATAATTTTATTTTAATTAAAGAAAAATTATTATTTCTCTAAGTATAATTCCTAGAAAATTAAATTTTTTATTTCCATAATTTAATTTCTTTTTTTAAAAAAAAAATCCTTATTAAATTTTGTTATTAAATTTCCTTTGGCAATGTCAATTTTCAAGAATTGCCCTTCGGTTTTCAATTTTCATTTTTAAAAAAATCTTTTTTTTAATCATTTGAGCGAGTTTCTCCTGCATGTATTAATATTTTATCCTTCTCCAAAATAATTTCAAATATAAAACTATTCAAAAAAATATATAAAAAATAAATAAGAATAATTATTCAATGAAGAAATAACTAATTCTTAAGTAAGTTATTAAGCTTCTTTTAAATTTAAGTTTAAATAACACATAAGAAGTTAAGATAGTAGTAAAAAAATAATAAAATTAAATGAGAATTCTGTATCTAAAATGCAAAATAAATTTAAATAGTTAAACCAATATAAAAAAGTGAAAAGTGCACAGGTCCTATAACGAGTATATCGTATGGGAGCAAGTATTTGCTTAAAATTAATAGCACACGCACCAAGATATAAATGATAAAATTTATTACAAAATATTGAAAACCACATGATTTTCACTTCGCATTAAGTAAAGACAATTTCCAAGCTTTTGAAGCACAAAAAATACAATTTCTAACAAAAGGGTAGGACCGTTAGAATTTAATGAATACTTTACGTTACTCAGTAATATCAAATTGTGCGCCCTAACTACATAATTAATTGATTATGTTTTTGAACTTCAACTAAAGGAAACAATTTGTAGAATTTGCATACTGGGTTAACAATTTTAATTTGTCTATACAACATTTTGACAAATTATTTTCTAACCTATAATTTTAAAATCCAAAAAATATAGAACTTTTATTTAATTTTTTCCCCCAACTACATAAATTTAATAAGAAAATTTAATAAGGATTTTAAAAAAAATAAAATTATGGAAATAAAAAATTTAATTTTCTAGGAATTATACTTAGAGAAATAATAATTTTTCTTTAATTAAAATAAAATTATTAAATAAAAAAAATACTTAGTGTTAGGTGCTCTTTTTGCTAAAGCACATGTGTGTTTTTGCACATTTGAAAGTAAAAAAAAGTCAAATTTAACGGTCAAAGTCAAACTTAACGGTCAAACGGTATTTTTGCACCTAATTTGTAACCACCTGTGTACTTTTGCACCTCAAAAAAGCACTTGTTGCTAGACGCTCCTCTAACCAAAACACATGTGTATTTTTGCACCTTAACCCAAATATTTATTATGTGCATTGTGGTGGATTCATAGTCATGCACATTTAAATGGAAAATATGGCTTTTAACCAAAAGCCAATTTTACTAAGAGAATTTTGGTCGATAATATAAATGATGCAATATGTAAGATCAAATATGCCAACAATAAAATAATTTTTGTCCCCTCATAAATATTTATCTAACTATTTATCGAGGATTCAATGAATGAATCGTATAATGTAAAAATTGCACGCTTAACATAATAATTTATTCAAATATTCCTGCAAATCTCAAGTTGCAAACTAATAGTAATATTATATGTAAACATCTTACAGATGCATCTATCAATATTATTGAACACTTATATGGTTTACATGCTATTTGAATGAGTCCATATATTTTAGTTTGATATATTTCTAGATATTTGGAGATCCATTCCAAATCATAGAGTGATACTCTAATAATCAATTTTCTTTGAGAACATACATCACATAATAATTCTTGAATTATATAATATGTTGGTTATTCATGAAGAATCTTCTAGTTCTTCAATTGATGTTAATGCATAATATTTTATAATTTTTTGTATCATATATATGACTCAGATGATCAAATAAGTCATGCCAACAATAAATTTCTTTGAATCAGTAAACTTCTAGTTTACTATTACCAACATTATACTTTACAATTTTCATATTATTGATATAAAATCTTAACCTAACAACTATTTTTGGGAAATTAATTAGGCTTTGTGAGGAATTGTATGAGTAGAAATTTTCAATATTAACTCACACTTATATTCTAACAATCTCCCCCCTCAAGTGTAAGTCATATTAATTATTTCTATATTTTAAAGATAATCCACTATATAGCAAGTCAATAATTTATCTTTCATTTAAAAGCTCAAATACTTCATACTTCACATAAAATCATGGATTTTAGTTCATTGGGCTATCACTTAGACCCTTTAACATATTGAAACTCGATGGGTCATAACTTTTCATTATCAATTCTTCTTCCGTCCATAGAATTAAGAAAAATCTATATTAGTTCTCCAAAAACTATATTATTTTTTGTTACATGTATGTTCCTAGGAACTAACATATATTATCACATTTCTATATAATTTTGTTACTCATTAATAATAATATGCTTCAAATATCCTCTTTTGATGCATATTCAAAGTATAAAATGTTTAGAATTTTCCACTACATAAAGAAATACGAGGAGAAAATGTTTCTTTGTATAGTTTATGCAAAGATCTTATTGCAATGATTTGTGATGTTTATGTGCTAACATTAATTTGAGAGAAATGTAAATACAAATTGTAACATCCCACCTTAAAACAGCGGAATTTTTTTTTTTTAAAAAAAAAGGTGATCAGAGTAGAGCTTTTTAACAAAACGAGTAGCTGAACTTCGATAAAACATAACCACAGTGTAATTGTTCTATTACAGTCTTCTAATGTCCGAAGGAAAGTAAAATACATAACTAGAGAAATAACAAAATAAAAACTCCGTCTTGGGTCCTACACCGCCTGCCTGCCTCTCTCCTCCGACCTTGGTCCTCCCGACCCTAAAGCTACAGCTGAGATCCAATTCTCGATTGGATCTTAGGTAATGGTTAACCTTATGCTCAAATAAGACAGTATATGGATCACAGCATGTACATAATCACATAACAGCAGTATATCACTACATAAGCACACAGCAGATACATGATCACATATTGGCAGAACATAAGCACACAACAGTATGTAAAGCCCCACATAATGTTTGTACATAACCAGTGCCACAACGGCTCATCGTGTCCTCAGCGCTAGGAAAACCCAACGGCATTATCAAGACTATAACCCGTATGAAGCTGTATGTATACCGACAACCCTAGACAGAGCTTCAGTATATAAGCATGTCTATCACATATAGTATATGAGCAGCATAAGTGTTAAGGTTACAATACGCGTTCGTACCTCTGTTGACGGTTTCTGGCACTTTCGTCAAATTACGGCACGTTTGACAGCGGCACGATAGCGGTGACAGCGGAAACAGCGGTTTGTGATTTCGGATATCCTAGAAGGATAATGTCATTGATATGAATATTTAAGATCATAATAGGCAATTTAGGTACAAATTACCATTTTGCCCCTAGTTTGATTAATTGGTGGAATTTTGCCAGAGCTTCGCTATTCCGACTTTAAATTCTCAAAATTTTTTGCTATAACTTTCCTCTAACATATTCCTAAGATAAATATCATATTTATTCCTAAAACATAATATCTAAGCTAACTTAAAAAAATTAAAGACTACTCTAGCAGTTCTACTATAACTACCGAAAGAACTACTGAAACTAAAAACTAAGGACTGAAGAACTTATTCAGAGCTTTGCTATGAACTTCTTACTCTTCTTCCAGAGATTCTCTCTCTAACTTCTCTCTAGGATTGTAAGTGAATTGGTGAAGAATGAAGAGGAATGAAGGCTATTTATAGAAAATCTCAATGGCATTTTCGTAATTTTCTTGAACTTTGTCTGGTTGAATTCTGACCGTAGGATCGCACTTTTGCTAGGTGGTTTGATCTTGGCCCTCCCTTGCTTGGCCGACCTCCCCCCCCCCCCCCCAATAAAGAGACAAAATTGATGACATCATCTAACCTTATGTCATCTTACTTTATCAGATAAAGTTTCTGGTTCGGTGTCCTGATCGCGAAATTTCGTAAAAACTTAAAATTCTGGAAGCAATAACTTGAAGGTCTTGTCATCCTCTTCGAGATTACTGGGTTCTCCTTACCTTATACCCTTATTAAGGACATTCCGCTATCTGCCGAAAATCCTCGGTATTCGCGACTGATTACAGAAATAACTTCTGCCGGCGCCAACTTCTGGATAAAAATCCACTGATCAATAATATACTCTGGTTTTTCTTAACTCATCCCTGGATTCTAGTTTATGAATTATTTTCTATCGGTTCTTATTTCCATTATCTGTTTACTCCTTATTATTATAACATTATCTATTTAACACATGCTTAAATTTATATTATTATTATATGATAAAAGTCAAACTTCATCCTTATCCCCCCCCTAAAATTCGGCCAACACACAAATATATATATATATATATTTTTTTTCCAATTACCATAATATCCCATTTATCCTATATTTATTTCCCTTAAAATTTCCCTATTGGTCCATAAGCAATTCCATGGATTTAGGCTTTTATAATTTCTTGAACAATCATAAGCTTTTGATCTTGGTTTTCCAAGATTACTTCTTGACCTTTATTATTTATTTAATTTTGGCCCAAAAATTTCGATCCTTAATAATACTCATTCATATTTATTTTATTTTTCATGTTTCCTAAATTTCTATAAGCTTATAAAATTCCCAAAAATTACTTAATTAATCCCTTAATAATTTCTAATAATTTTCTTAATTAAAACTAATCATTTTCTTACAAAAATTTTATTGACATTAATAATTTAGGCTCCATGCAAATTATCAAAAATTATAGAGTCCATTTTAGTCTTAGAATACTTTTTAATTTTTCTTCTTTTTATTTTCAAGGGAAGTAATTTATTAAATTGTCTAAATTAAGGATAATATGTTTTCTAAATTTTTAATAATTATTCCATGGCTTTTGGAATTTTTCATAATTCTCCTCAGGATGTTTTATGGTCCTAAAATGCATCTTTCACATTTTTTTTATTATTGCAACATAATATTCCAGATAATAATTATCCGGGTATTACACAAATGCATTATAATATAAAATAATGAATAATTGTGATACACATAGTCTTCTTTCAAATATTCCCTACTATTTTATCATCCATAAATTTGATTTGCACTATATGTATCATTTACGCACATTACAAAAATGGTTTTGTCTAACAAACTATAAACTATTTATAATAAGTTTTCTAACAAAATTAAATAAATTCTCATTCTCTTTTTTTTTGGTATTAAAAAGTTTTGAAGGGGTTCGACACCAGTCCCCCACTAAGGTCAGGGCACAGCCTCGTGCTCTATGAGCACTTACTGGGGATTTATGAGATCGCCTACCAAAGGAGTCCCAGCGACGGCAGAGAAGATCGAACCCACTTCTCAAGGGACTAATCCTAGATCTCTTACCATCTGTATTAACTCTCATTGGCAAATTCTCATTCTCTTAATTCAAATATTATATATGATTTTATATAAAACTAGTTTGATTCAATTATATATCATATTATATATTATATCATGATTAATGTATGAAATTTGCATATATCATATGAGAATATTGAGGAGTAGAAGAAATAACAATACAATCAATTGGGAGAGAAGACAATTACTTATGAATACCAAAATAAAATACAAATTGCAGAGTATTTGTATGCCTCTCAATAATGAAACATTTGGGAACTAAAAAAAATCACACATATAAGGCAACATAATAGTGCTCAAGAGTAGAAAAGAGATGGAAGACAAACCTAAAATGAAAAATAAGACTAATAATGAAAGAAAGTACCTTAATGTTAGCGTATATGAGTTGGACAGATTATAAGAACTATGGAGCAATAGAAAAACACAAATCCCAAGAAGAAAACAGATATAGATTTGACATAGTAAACTCTATGGATGTATGAATAATAGTCACATACGTCATAAACTTAAATTTATAAATAAAATTGTATAATTATACATAAATAAAATAATTAAAACAATTAATTGTATGATTGAAGGTTATATGAATCCATACTAACAACCCTTGGATTTGGGAGTTGAGTTATAGGATATAATATAATTATACCTTTATTGTTTCAGAGGGTTCCATCGAAGGATCCCAATTGGAACCTTGTTAGGCAGTATATCATTCTTTTAATTTTCACATAAATTGCATAATAAAATACATCAATATTATTACCACTTTTTTGGCTATTTGATTTCATAACCACTCTTGGCATCTTCTTATGGTCATTAATGGTTTCATAACCATTTGTTTTCACTTTCAATATGGTCATTTGTCTATATGGCTTTTAAGCCATATCATCAAAACTTTTTCTCATAATTCTGTTTCAACGTCCACGGCAAAATATATATGTGCTTCAACATGGCAAGACATTGTTTTCTTCAAAGCCATGAATTTTCAATATTGGGTTTTAATGCCCAATATGGACATTACATTAAAAGCCATGAATTTTCATTACTGAGTTTTAATAGCCAATTTATACATTACTCACATGTTTTCTTTTTTAGACATGGATTCTCTCATATACTAGTCTTTAGGACTAAGATAAAATTCTTGAGCTATTAACCTTTAAGTCATGGTAAAGATATTGTCTACAACCATCAAATTGTCTATAGTTCTTTTGCAAATAAATGTTCTTTATTTATATCACTAAGTGAACTTCTATACAAAGTAATCAAAATAAACTGATGAAATTTTAATTCATAATCAAATATAAACAATAGATAAGGCCATGGTCATATTGATCACATTGTATAATCATGTATAATACTATTATGTATTAATCTAAATAAATTATATAAGCAACACACACATATAAACAAACCCAATAAAAAAAACGGAGCATTTATAAAATGATAAAACAACGTCCAATGTAAATAACAACATAATTAAAAAAAAACAAAGAGGTATACATACGACGTAAATAAATATACATATGTGTATATAAGAATGCCCATAGTGCAATACATAACTAGTTAGAGGAAGAAAATAAATATATGGATGCAATTAATTAATATCGGTAACAGAAGGGAAAATAGGATAACACGCATTAAAATGTAAAATAGAAGGTAACATAAAATAGATAACGTAACACAAAATAAAGATAACACATAAATATATAATCCTATTACAAAATTAAAATGTATAAAAGGAAAAAAAAAAACAGGATACAAAGTCCAGAATATAATATGCAGCAAAGAATAAAGACTAAAAAAATGAAAATATAATTTGGATAAGGGAATAAAAGGGTAAAAGAGGACTAATATAGAATACCACAAAGAGAGTAGAAGAAATAGAAAACTAGACCATAAGTCTTCAAAGCGAATTCATATGCTGATAACGTTTTTATAAATCAAGAAAATATAAGATATTGAGATGAGATAGATGAAGAGATAATTGGAGAGAAAGAGGAAGCAATATCTTAGTCATTTGAATACATACAATCATTTGATACAATGCCATTATTTATAGGCAACAAATCCTTAAATTCTATCCAAGAGTTATAACAAAGATTAAAACTCCATAGTTGTACAATAGGTAACATGTATAGGTTGTGTATATATTAGTCACAAAAAACTCCCAAGAAGCCATTCATCTGGTATAGGCTACATAGGTTTAAGTGTATAACTCCAAAAGACTCATCTTGAAAGGTCATGGAAATTCACACTACTCATTTGTTGTCGAATTTTTTGGTAGCTAGCGTTTCATTTGTCACTTGGTTTGCCAGTATACTCCCACCAATTCATAATGTAAATGTAAGTTGCTTCAAGAAGAATGACTTGGTCTATAATATAAATTGCTTTTAGAGTAATTAATACTTATTTGTCAAGTTTACCTCTGTAGTTAATGTTTAAACGTGACTCATTTTATTTTTATCTTTCTTTCAAATTCTTTCATTTAATAAGGATAAAGTCAAAAAATTATTTGAATTTAGTACAGATGAGAAACTACTATTTCTTGATTCCAATGAGTTAGTTGAAGTGACTTATATTGTGGATATTGTGGGCTGAAGAGAGTATATTTATTTTAATTATTATAATAATTTTGTGAACATAAATAGAAAGTTTTATGTGTGTGTTTGTAATGAAAGGGTTTTATGACGGTGTGGAAATGAATATACAGAAGTTGATATGGATGAAGAATATATCAATTCGTTGTCAATTTATGTAACTTAGCCTTTTTATTGGGCAAACAAGTTTGTATGAAAAAATAATTAACCTTTGAACCATAACACAGCTAATCAAGGCAGATCCTTAAATATGTGCTACTATTCTATCGTCCGAATCTGGGTTTTGCATCTGATACCTCAAGAAGAAACATTTGAGTGAAGCTTCAATATAATTCAACATGATCAAGATGATCATCTTTCTTCAAATGCTTCTGATCCAAAATTGCATTTCTAACATATCTCTCTCTCACACAAAGATTATTTAAACACCAAAGTGTTTAATTACATGCCATGACGAACACTCATATAATTTAATTCTCATCACCAACTTAGGGATTATAAAAATACACCACCATCGAGAAGCAAGAACCTAGTTAGGTATTCTAGATAATTTTATCGTTTTCCATGTTTTTATGTGATTTTCCTTTCTCTCATTTCTTGCCTCTTCATATGTTTTATGTGCTCATTGACGTTTAATAGTTAACTTTTCAGCCAGCTGATTCTAACGCAAACAATAAGCTAGCGATAATTACTTTCGCAATTTATAATTATTGAGATTGAATATTTTGCGTTCATATTACTGGTTCATTCCATTAAGATGACTTCTCTCTCGGGTGCATTACGAGTTTTTTTGTTCTTAAAAAAAAAATCACATGAATATATTACTAGTTATTTTTTGAATCGACATTAAATACAAAAAGGAAACATGACTAGAAATCCTTGTTACAAAATTTATTATTCAAAGACACCTAAAATTTGTTTAAGGACTCGGGTGCTACATATCTTCGGCAGCTAAAACTATTTTTGAGCTGTAAGGAACTTATCTTGAACTATGTACAAAACAAAACCTAACAAAGGTGGTATTCTAAGGTAGCGTTGAGTGTAACACTATAGAAACATCTCACACAGAGTTTGACCGATGGTTGGACTAAATATCTCACCTTCTAGAGGGTCAGCGTGCATGCATGGAGCCTAATTATCCTAACTATTTACTGTTCTACTCCTATATTTATAAGTCTAAATTATATAATTCTCATATACCAAAGTTAATTCAGTAACTATTGATTAAATTATATTAATACATTTTTTCAAGTTTTTCCCTCGTTTATGAATGCATATTTTTTCACCTTTCTTTTCTTTCTACATAAAATTTATTACAATTAATATGGGTAAATTGTGACACCTTCATTTATTACCCTAGTGGACTTATTATAAGGACCAAAATCTTTCCATAAAATGACCTAAAAATAGGATCAAAGTAGTATATTGTTATCCAAGTTGGATTTTGAAGGAGTAAAACAAGAAGAACCTAACATTAACCTTATGTTTGGATAAAGAGAAAATTAGAAGAGAAAGAATATTAACTACCATAGAAAACTCTAAAAAATAGTAAATTTTTTTTTTATCATTTTAGGAAAAAAAATTTCCTAGTACCAGCTGGTATTTTCTCCTAAATATACCCTGGAAGGACTAAATTAGTAAATAAAGTTATATGAGGTTCTAGATCATTCTCATGGGATCATATTGTCGACAAAAGATAGAAATTTTTTTTTTTCTTTGCCCAAACAAAAGATAGGAACAAAAGCATTATTATTTCCTCTTTCTTTATGGTTTTGGAGGCCACTTTTCTTTTACTTCCTTTTGTCCTTTCCATATATATATATTCTCTTTTTCCTGTCAAAACCCTACTGTTGATGTTTCTTTTTCCCTTTCTTAACACGGAAACAAACAAAAACAGTAACAAGTTTTGTTCTCCATATGAGTCCTTGTCACTCATGATAAGCCTCCACTACCATATATGTTGCTTCCCTCTTATTTTTGCTGTTCATTCAGCTTCTGAAACGTGTGCCCTCTTACCATCATCGCTTACTCAGATCACATGGCTTTCTGGGATACCCTTTAATGGGAATATCGATCAGAAACTCAAAACTCATCAGAAAGAAAACAATTAGAGAGATTCATTCATATACGCAATAATTATCCTAATTACTCAGAATATCTCACTAGGCTATGGTTTTCTTGAGGGGCACTAATTAATCGATCACCTCACAATATCTAATCATGTGTTATTGTTTCGTTACGTATCTTTATTAGTACTTTTTTTTTTTTGTGTTTCAAAATATCTGTCACACCTTGTTTTAATTAATTAGCATTTAATTTTAGCCCTGTATATTTAATTTACCTTTTTCCAATCAAATTACAACAAATGAAACTTAAAGCATTATTAAAATAATCAATAATAAGAGTTTTGTTAGAGATATTAAGGTAAAATTAAACTAATTGATTAGTTGGTTGTTAAGGCTCTAATCTATATAGAGAGTCTTAGTTAATGAGTTGAGTGTGTGAGATGTGGAATCCTCACCAAGTTAGAGAGAGAAGTCTCTCTCTAGTCATAATCTCAAGAATTAGGATTAGCAGTTTAATTCAAGTGGGTTACGTTACCGTGTTATATGAGCATGTTACTCTTATATCAATAATACATAATGATTCTTCAATTTTCTCTATATTATCTCTCCAACCACTCTGGTTAATTAACAAGTTTGTTATATAATAAATTACATATACAAAATTCACACGCATGCATGTCTGAATTTGAGGCTATACTATTTTTACATTTGCATGCATATATGCTGCGAGTATAGGTGTATTAGTGTATATATGTGATTTTCGATGGTCATTAAGTTTATAATCCATCTCCATTATTATTGATGCGATCCTATAAAGATCTCCTAAGATCATGCTTGATTTAATGTTAATTAATTGTTTGTCTAAACTTTTGTAGCCAATGCGTTGTATTTAAATATCATTCTGGATTGCATATATTTATGCATTACTTA
The DNA here is from genome assembly GCA_037074495.1 of Acacia confusa. Classification (NCBI taxonomy): domain Eukaryota; kingdom Viridiplantae; phylum Streptophyta; class Magnoliopsida; order Fabales; family Fabaceae; genus Acacia; species Acacia confusa. The sequence goes on along the minus strand of CM073504.1, from coordinate 2,565,295 downwards.
TAGTAGTAAAAGTTTTTATTTTGAAATATGAAATATGAGTGTTTAATTACAGTTATAGTGTTAGCATAAAGTCTTCAACAAAACATTATATAGGAAAACGGATCACCTTTAATTTATGTCATTTTCTTGGTTCTCAACCACAAATCTCCTCCTCCTCTTCGCTTTATCAACTAACAGCTCGCACATTTGAGGATAGCCATGAATGTTGTTCTATACATGAATATTTAAAAATTTTCATATTTAATTAATGCATTTTGTTATATAATTATTAATATTATTGTTCTGCAGTAAGAACACAAATGTCCAGTCTCAAAGGATTGATGATTGTTTATGCCGGATCAAGTGTAATCTCTAAGGAATCTATAACAATTAAACGCCAAGGAGAAGAAGATTACTCAATGATATCTATGAAGGAGATATCACAGGGCTTTTAGAGATCATTGTGCCACACAAGAATAGTGATAGCCAAATGAGTGGGGTGTGTGCACAGTGGAACAATATTTAGAATAAATGAATTGAAACTTGTATACCTTGTGGGCAATCTCCTATTTATAGGGATTACCTAGGGTTTCTGCCCATTGCTTAGTTGGTAGTGAGCCTCCACGTTCAAATCATGTCTGCTCCACTACCTGTACCATACATGATCATGGGCATAATTATTGGGGAATTAGTGTTTTACCTTTTTTTTGCTATAAAAATTTTAGGAAAGGGGTCGGGCTCACCCATAGTCCAAGGGCAGGGCCCTTCTTGGAGTTCAGTCCACAGGGGATACTGGCTAGAAATTACACATGCCTCTACCTCTACCAGTGTTACCACCGCTTCCTAGACCCTTAGGATGCCTCCCCCAGCGCCTTGACCAACGCAGGGATCGAACCTCCTCCCTGAAGATGAGGAAAACCGATCCCCATGCCAGTTGAACCCAATGACGAGGAGTAATTAATGTTTTACTTGATTAGGGGGATTATGTCATAAAGCCTCTTTGTTGGGCTTGGCTTCATAAAGCCCATTTCGCCAATCCATAACAATTATCAAAATGGTTTGTTAAATTATATGCTGGATCAATCTCATTTGGAGGAAAAGAAACTTGGCAATTCATCAAGGAACATCAATCTCTCGATCCAAAGGCTGTCATTAAGGAAGTCAAGCATATTCAACTTCTTTCGCCAATTAGCTTTCTCTGTAAGTATTCAAGAGAAGCAATTGATTCCTGCCTCAGGGATACAAATTTTCTTCCGGCCTAAATGTTAATGGATGGATATGATTTTCTATTAATATAAGAGGCGGAGTTTGCATCATTACCATGAGATTATTTGTTATCATAGAACCATTTTAAAAGACTTGTTATAAAGCAATCAGACAGTTTCAGGTGATGTTTTCCTGTCAAAGGGCTTTCGAGCATCTCCATTTACTGTGTTAGTAAACGCTAGCTTCCTTTACATTTCTACTATTTCCTCTCAGATAGCTAATATAACTTGACATAAAATTATTTGACTAATTTGAACTTTTAGTTTTCTTGGTGATCAAACACTCACTTATTCAGGGGTTTCACTCTTGTATTAAGTTTTCCTTTGAAACTTTGATTGTACGTAATATATAGCATGTACTCCTGGTATTAATCAATATTATTTTGCCTTGTTTTCAGAAGAAAAAAAAAAATAAAGCATTTCGTTTTAGGCTTATTTTTAGACAACTAAGAACCCATTAGGATGGTTTTTTTTTTTCCTCAATAGAAAAAGTCATTTTTTTGTTCAAATATAAAGTGATGTTTTATTAATGTATGTGTTTGGATGAGAGTTTTTTAAAAAGTAAAAGTCAAAAAAATTTAAAAAAAAAGTCAAAATTCTCCCCCTTTTTTAAGGTCCAATTTGTAGCTTAAAAAAAAACGAACTGCGAAAGAAGAAAAAAAAAATAAAAAAACAAATGATAGACTATTTTTTATTATTTTGTTTTAACACTAATTACCTTTGATTTTCAACAAAATAACAACTTATATCCTAAACCTTTTTATATGCTCATTTCAATAATTTTACTCATGACAGTTCTTCTCTAATTAACACGTAAACAGTTTTTTTTTTCTAAATGATTTATTCAAATGTAAAATAACTTTAACTTCTAATTAAAATCTTGTTTTAAAAAGCAATGCATAAAAAACCCCCTTTTTTTTAAGTCCATCCAAGCCCTTATTAGATAGAGTGAAAATAAGAGAAATTAAAACATCCCATCCATGAAACCCAAGCACTCTTTCATGGGAATCCACATTAGGTGTTTTTCCTTAGGTCCTTCTTCCATCCTTTTCTTTAAAATTCAGTGAGAAACTTATGTTTTTTTGTTTTTTTTTTAGGTTTGAAAGAGAAAATAATGCTTATCAAACAAGAGAAAAGGATGAAAGAATGATCTAAGGAAAAACATATAATGTGGACTCGGGTAGGGGTGCAACCACTATACCACTAAACCTCATGTGTGAACCAAGCTTCCTTTACAATAAGTGTGAAAATTTTGTAATTTTTCTTTTAAAAAAATATTTTCAAAATAGGTGATAGAGCGGAACACTATTTTGTAGGTACTTGTACTTTTCATCAATTTTTAATTTGGTAACCTATGGGTTTTCTTTCTTAATTAAATCTTTTAATTTTGTTTCTGATAGAACTGCTAACCCCAGCAAGGCTGCAACTTTTTTCTTCCCCTGTTAGTCCACTTAACCCTTGTATATGAGCTAATTGTGCTGACAAAGCAAAATTAAGTATTTAATTCAGAGAAAAAACACTTAGACATCAAATTAAAAATCGAGAAAAAGTATATGTATCTACAAAATAATTTTTCCCATTTAGATTTGATTAAAAAAAAAAACTTTTCTACTAATCACTCCAAGTAACTTGAGCAATTTAACCTATTAGTTTGATTTCCTTTCTCACTGCAAGATTTCTCTTTTTCTTATTTTTCTATTTATCCAAAGATATGATTCAAGTGTGTTATAATATATTACATTAACATGAGAAGGATTTGAAGCTAATCATAATCCAATAAAGCAATGAAGAAGTGCATATTCAGGTAAAAAATAATAAAGAAACAAATCTAATAAGATTCGCACTTTATTTCACTCTTCCCGTGAGTTGATTTCATGTGGCAATGTTAATCATGTCTTTATAATCATAATTTAATTTATTTATTTAACTTTTTTTTTTCAAGTTAATTAATTGAACTCACTTTTTTTTTCCTTCCAATCTGATTATGTGTCCCGAAGCCGGCCACAACATTTCAGATATATTAGGCAATATTTGGGCTGAGAAATGATTTTTCTTCATATGATTATTGGGCTAATGATTTGGGCTTCATTTTATGCCATCAGTTCAATGACTATTTACGCCACAGGCTAATATGACTTGGGTTTTATGTTTGGGATAAAATATTGTTATTATCATTTTTTTTTTGTTACTATCAACGTTACTATCACTTTTTCACCGTTAGATCAGAATCTTATCTATCTTTATCATTTCTCTCTCATATTGAGATTGTGATCTAACGGTGAAAAAGTGATAGTAACATTGGTAGTAACAATATTTTATCCCTTTATTTTTATCTATTTACACATTTTTAATATGCATAAATATTTACCTCTCGTTATTGGTTCAACTGAGAAATGAGTCGGACACTCTCATTAAAGGGACATCCTTGCCCCTGGGTACTTAGATAAATGCTTAAGAGTAATAAACCACTTGTCCTACCCAACATTTGATATCACCTAGGAGAAATGTGGATTTTTCTCTGCCTTTGGATCGTAAGTAACTCCTTTCCTAATATTTATGTATAAAAGAAAATGCATAATATTTATATATATATAAAAAAATTGTATAAAAAAATATGCATACCCATGGGAGAGTTACATCCGATAATGTTTCGAATATGATTGCTTCTAACAAGATGATACCTATAATAAAAAACAAAAATATATAAGATACAATCTGTACCACCAAAAAAAAAAATAAGTATTAGATACAATCAATCAGCTTTTGAAGATTCGGATATTCAAAATGGTAATTGCATCGTTGGTATTGTCTTGTTCTTAGGACAAGTTGGTCTATGATAATAAAAATAATACTGTCTAATTCCGATCATCTTTGCATATTTGGAATAAACATATGCCTGTGTAATGGTCACTGATATTAATTTTTTTTTATATTTAAACATGTTTTAAAAATATATCGTTACATTTTAAAATTTATGCACAGGTAATTTTAAATAAAATATTTTCGTTTACACGAGGATGATTAGAACTCTACTTTTCGTGCCGGGCCGCGCGGGACTGCGGGTTTATTATTTGGGAGCTGTTTATGGCCCACAAATTGTCTATGAGCCTGCCATTTAGGTGAGTTTTGGGATTTGGTCAAGTCCTAAAAGGATATGTGTTCGATCCCTACTGGCGTCGCTGAAACTCTTTTGGTAAGTGATCTTGTAAGTTTCCATTAAATACTTAAAAAACTCGAGGTCATGTCCTGGTCTTGGTGAGGAACTGACGTCGAATCCCTCCAAAACTTCTTTGTAACAAAAAAAAAAAAAGGTGAGTTGGCCTTTAACTTTAACTTTAGTCTCCCAACTCATCCTAACCATAAACCAAAACACAATAAGAAACCGGTTCATTGTCAACACAATTACTGTTTTCTCCCGTAGTAAAATATTATAACCACCCTTCTATTTTATCTTAATTATATATATCTCTTTTATATTTTAAAAGAGATATATATACCTGGGGCTTGATTCTGTCTGTTTGAATCTTTCCTTTTTGTTTATGCGATTTAATATGATTTTATGTGACTTTTTTGAAATCAATTTATTAATCTTCGTATGAGTTAAATTTATTTCAAACGGTTTCGTTGTCGGAGAGAAAAGTATAGGCGCTGGAGGGAGTTTTATCTCCGGCGGAGGGCGTTCTTGGTCATTTTACTACAACACACATTAATTAAATATAAAAAATAAAATGGTTTTATTTTCGTCCTGGCCCATTGTCTTACTTGCCCATTGTTAATGGAAAAGGAAAACCGTCAACGACGAACGGCGCCTATCATCCTCGTCAAATCCTGAGATTTGATTTTCTTCCCTTCTAAGAAGACCTTGGACGATAAATGTAAAAGCTCTCCTAACCCCACTGACCTGCGTTAAATGCGTGTAATTCCTTGGTCAATCACATTTCCTCGAAACTCACGATCCTGTGATCATAGCAGGCAGTCTGAGATTTTTCCCTTTCTTCTTTTGGTCGGTTTTCTCTCGGCCACTGGACAACAGCTCTTTGTTTTCTGAAAATCTTGGCTCTTTGTGTCGAAAGGCCGGATATTAGTTCAGATTCGGACCAGATGGTTTCGGAGGTCAAGAAGAAGGGCCATGGGATCCGATGGGCTTGGGTGCTGGTACCTCTCGTTGCTATCTTTGCTGCAATGGCTATGTCAACCAGTTGTCCCAAAAAAGCTCTTTTTGATGCTATCAACAAAGCTTGTCAGTGTGCTCAGGTAATTTGTCCGTGCTTCAGTTGACTTCAAGATCACCGAGTAACTATATTGGATCGTCAAATTGCATCACAATTTTTTCGATGAAAGTGAAAATATGAACTTTCCTATCCAAATTGAAAGTCGTGACCCGGTTTATATAATGCATTGTGTATTTTAGAAAACTTTATTGCTTAGAAGGAAATCTTTCTGCTGGTGTGGTCTTTGATCATTACAGTTTTACTTGTTTTTCATTTGTATTATACTTGGGTGATCAAATTTCCAGTTGGAAGCTTTCTTCTGGAGAAGTCTTATCTTCAAAAGATTCATCTTTGGTTAAATTGCTAATCCTTTCTGTGCTAGACAATACTTATTTTGTGGTTTATATTTTTGCTTTCTGATCAACATATGTCGTTTCCCCTTTTGCAGGGTACGCACAAGTATAGTGGCATGGTAGAGGATTGTTGTTGTGATTATGAGTCCGTGAACCATGTTAATGTGGAAGTGTTGCATCCATCACTTCAAGAGCTTGTGAAAACCCCTTTCTTTCGATATTTCAAGGTTTTCTGATCTTCTCTCAAATCGGGAATATCTTGACTTTCCATTATGCAATGCCACTGATGATGTGGTGTTACTTTTACCGAGGATGTCCCAATAATATGTTTTTCAATTTTGTTTGAAGAAGACCTTCTAGTGTTAGCGTGCCTTAACTAGTATTAGTTCATCTCCATGTTTTAGCTTGGGATGCTGTTGAAAACCAATAGCAGAATTTGAGAAGTCTTTCTATAGAGAGGGCGAGTATGTCTGTGCGTCTGTTTTTGGCCAGTAGAGAGTGTGCATTTGATTGCTTGAAATGCTTAAGAATGTATGCTGCTAGACTCTTGCAATGGATCACAAAGACTAGTTGTTCTGTGGCAGGTTAAGTTATGGTGCAAGTGTCCTTTTTGGCCGGATGATGGTATGTGCCGCCTGAGGGATTGCACTGTATGTGAATGTCCAGAGAGTGAGTTTCCAGAATTATTCAAGAAGCCTCACCGCCTTCCGTTGGATGACCTAATTTGTCAAGAAGGAAATCCTCAAGCAGCTGTTGATCGAACCGTTGATAGAAAAGCTTTCAGAGGATGGACAGAAACTGACAACCCCTGGACAAATGATGACGAGACGGACAATGGTTTGTCACTTCATATCTATGAATTTTTTAAAACAGCATTTCATTTTATCCTGGTGAATCTGCAAAATAACATAGGGAGAATGACATTTAGGTCCCAACCAGGGGAAATAATCCATTAACAAGTCTCATAAGTTATTAATGGTAACTGTTGCACTTGTTAATCCCCCTGTGCACTTGTCAATGAGGACTTTTCTAACATTATTTCCCTTAATTGGGGCCTCAAAGTCATTTTCCTATAATATATGTTTATGCCGAAGTACTGGTACTAGTATTCATAATTGACTTTGGTCTACACGATTATCTCGAGACTCAAGAAAGTAAGCATCATATTTGATGCCATTTCTCATTTCTATGTATAGATGAGTTGAGTTATGTGAATCTTCAACTGAATCCCGAAAGATATACTGGTTACACTGGACCATCTGCAAGAAGGATATGGGATGCTATCTATTCTGAGAACTGCCCTAAATGTGAGTTTCCTGTTAAAACTTAAAAGCTTATACCATTCAGTATTTTCTCTTGCAAATTCAAAATTTAAAGATGTCAACCATGCTATCATTGTTTCTTTACTTTTGAGAAATAATTATCTTTAAAGGAATGATGGAAGAGTAATTGTTTTCCTTACTGTATGCTGATGTTGGGTGCTGTGCATGAAATAGATATATATGTGCATCCTTTATAATCTACTGATGAGAGAATATGTTTACCTTCTGTAGATCCATCTGAAGAGTTATGCCAGGAGGAAAAAATTTTGTATAAATTGATATCTGGTCTTCACTCCTCCATATCAATTCACATAGCCTCTGATTATCTACTCGATGAAGCTACAAACTTGGTAAATTGTGTTCTTTTTTGTCTGTAGTACCTGATCCTCTTTTTGAGTAAAAATCTGCATTGGCTTTGCAGATAGGTACAGTTCATCTTGTATTTTAGGATGTGGATGGACAGCTAGCTGGTTTTGGCTTTTAGACTGAAGTTTTTTTGATCTGATTTTCTTTTAGAATAATAGACCTAATTGACTGATGGACCCTTTATAGTGATGGACATTAAATTAAAACAAACTTAATTACATGCCTAATTTGCTTTTCTTTTTTCTCTTTGGTAATTCCAGTGGGGTCAAAATCTCACCTTGATGTATGATCGAGTCTTGAAATACCCAGATCGTGTCAGAAATTTGTACTTCACTTTCCTTTTTGTCCTGCGAGCAGTAACCAAAGTGAGTGATTATCCTACCACTTTTACATATAATTACTAGTCATCATCATATTTGTTTGTCTTTACAACTGGTTGATAATGTTTCTTATACTATCTACAACTGAATACTCTTTAGGCTGGGGAGTATCTAGAACAGGCTGAATACGATACAGGTAACCTTATTGAGGACCTTAAGACACAGTCCTTGATGAAACAGATGCTTTACAACCCCAAACTTCAAGCTGCATGCCCAGTTCCGTTTGATGAAGCTAAGCTGTGGAAAGGCCAAAGTGGTCCAGAGCTAAAACAGAAAATTCAACAGCAGTTCAAAAATATTAGGTATCTCCTTAAATTTAGTGGGTTTAACACTGGCTTTTACTAAATAGCTACCAAGTTGACAAAATTTTTAAATTGAAACTTTGTGGTAGCATAGGCGTCTTTTAAATTAATGCTCTTGCTTTTCTGAACTATGATACATATTTAAGAAGGAAGATTGATTAGCAACGGGTTCTATTTTCTCCTGTTAGATAATAAAGTATACGTAAAGGAAAAAATAAAAGAAAAGAAAAATTTATAAAGATAAATAGATGCTGTTTGAATTTTGAGACAATTTCTGTGTTTAGATTATGTTTGTATCTGTGTGTGCTTTCCCAATCGCATGGATAATTTACTGAATTTCTTCCTTCCCAAGATTCTATAAGCAGGTTTATCCATAATTCCCTTGTCATGTGGGGAATGTAACACAGATAGGAGAGTGAAATATAAACTTATGTCTGGTCTTCCACTAATATGTTGCAAGTGATTCAGTTTGCTACCTGCTTCATTTGATATCTGTCATTAGTAATGGCCTTATCATTTGTGGCATGCAGTGCAATAATGGACTGTGTGGGATGTGAGAAGTGTCGACTATGGGGTAAACTTCAGGTTCTTGGTCTTGGGACAGCACTAAAAATTCTCTTTACTGTTGATGGTCGAGAAAATGGGGATCAAGCAGTAAGTTCATTTTGCTCGTCTCTTGCTTTTATTCATATTCCTGAATTTGAAAGGGGCATATATTTTCCATTCATCTGTGAGTCCTTCCACCTTGCTAAGTTTTGAATACAAGAAAAGGATGGAGTTTTTTTCTTAAATATTATGTAATGAAATTCTCTAATAATTGAACACTTGTACTTTTTCACAACTCATTATGTGGTTATTAACTGATTTGAAAAAGTTTGTAGAACTCAACCAGGACACTTAAAGCTTTGCTGATTTATTTTTTCTTAATTATTTTTCCCCTCTTGTATACTTGTTAAATGGATACTCTGTTTTTGCTGTATAGATAATAGCTTGTATACGGTGAGTAAAACATTTTAGCGAGTACCTTTAGGGATCCTGAAGCTTTGCCTAGCAGTAGTCCTTTACTTCCAAATTAATCTTCAAAAAAACTAACGAGTGTGTGTGTGCGCTCGCACGCTACCATTCACATGCTTGCTACAAGAATTTGTGAGTTGTGTTATATGGCCACTTGGCTGTCCAAACTAAGTATGCTGCACTTTATTGCCTTCAGCTGCAGCTGCAGAGAAATGAAGTAATTGCCTTGATGAATCTCCTTAACCGACTGTCAGAATCACTCAAATTTGTTCATGAAATGGGACCCACAGCTGAGAGAATTGTTGAAGGGCATGGTTCTGTTCATAGTTTGATCAGCTCTTGGAAAAGAATTTGGTCATACGTACCCAAAGCTTAGGTAAAATGGTTTCTTTTGCTGATTTGTTGTGTCCCCTTCACGTATATAAATGCCCAATTGGTTTGGTGTGGTAATTGATTGTTCTCTTCTGTTTGATATTTGCAGGCAGAATTTGTTGAGCCCTGTGTCATACTGTACACATTACAACACCAAAACAAGGAAGGCTTCAGAAGCCATTGTCTTGGTTGGGAAAATTTTTACGAGGACATAGAATATTGAACAGAAGCCCTGTGTATTTTGACTAGTTGTAATTTGTATGTAGTAAGTTATAGAATATTGAACAGAGGCTCAGAAACGCATTATCATGATGCAACCTGTGTTTTGAGTATACACACAGTCACAGAATGATGTAACAACAAATTTACCTCTAGATTATTGGTCAGAACTCAGAACACTATGTAGGGATCTTTGAGGGGCATGCAAGCTTATCATGACATATCTTTTGAATACATGTCTCAGCACTGCTTCAATAATTTTTCCTTAGCTTTTAATTTGAAAGTAAAACAATTTTTTTGAGTTATCTATGCATTCGAAAGATAAGCTTTTTAAATGTTTCAGCTAATTTTAGGGAATATTATTTCTGCCTTTGAGGTAGAAAAAGTTTTCTGCTTTAAGTTAAAATAACGGGGTTTTGGCCTTTTTTTTTTTTTTTTTTTTAATTCTCTGTTCCCTCTTTATATAGAGTGTCCTTCCGCGCCAGCCTGTGGAAATCTGGGCGTTTGCTTCAGCCTCCTGGTCATCATCGCCAACATCCATGGGTTCTTTTCCGCTGGCATATTGGTTGACGCCGGAGCCAGAGTAGTGTTGGGCTGGCGGAGGGGGAAAGTTGATTGTGGAGAGGAAATTGGAGAGATTGCGGTGAGTGGTGTGAAGGGAAGAGCAGATTTGGAGGAGATGGGTTTGGTCGGAGGTGGAGGGGAGTCGTTTTAACATGAAAGTGGCTTGTTCTAGCGAGAGAATGAGGTCTGCAGGTGGAGCTTCAGCCATGAACATCACTACGCTGGAAGAAGAGAAGCTGAGACTGTACAACTCAAGAGTACATAATTATAATGAAAAAAAAAAGCTAAAACAATATTGTTTTAACTTAAAGTAGAAAATTTTTTCTGTATTAAAGGCAGAAATGATATCCCTAGTAAAAAGTTAATGTTTTTGTCTCACTCACATATAAGTGAGGGAGTCTCATTATCAAGAGAAGAGTCACATATAAGTGAGTGGGTCCCATTATCAAGAGAAGACTCTTCTCTTAATAATGGGACCCACTCACTTATATATATGTGAGTGAGGCAAAAACATTAAACCCATTAAATAATCTAATGATACACAATATATATTTTTAATAAAGAATTTACTTAGCTTTTTTAATCTCTTTTAAAAAGGTTAATTATATCTTATATTTGGAATAAGAGGGAGCATTTCAAAAGGGGTTGTAAAGTTTTTGTTTTTTTAAGGGAATTGCACATATTTATTTCTTTCTTGACAGTAAACAGGGCCTTTTTTTTTTTTGCACATATATATTCATATACACCTCTATCTTTGTTTTTCTTAAACACCCACACATGATTAGTAACGGCAAGCAGCAAAATATACACAAGAACAGATGCAAAACTCGACATGCATAGAAACAGCAGAATACTTTCTTTCTTGTTGCATGCACCGAAACATATATATACATATATTTATTTCTCAAAGTTTCTTTTTCTTTCAGAAAGCACATTTACAGATACGTAAACATATATTCATGCACCAAGGTGACAGCAAAATGCCACTTTATGCAGCAAAACCATTTGACCGAAAGAAAACTCCAGCACAGAAACACACATAACTTCATATGCTTTTCTTTTTAGTTTTCTTCAGTAAAGACAAAAACCTATATGCATGAATAAACTCCTACCACAACCACATAGACAATGATAGCACTTTTTCTCTGATTCATCTTTTAGTTTCTGTTTTCATTTCGTTTTTCATATACACCATCAACAGCCCTTGTTTCACGTTTTTCATGGTTTTTGGTTTAGTTTACTTCCATTTTCAGTTTTATCTTGCTTTAGTTCAGCTTCTAGACTTCGACGGAAAAATGAAAGAAGAGGCAAGGATGATGACCACCTTCGGTCTCCAAGCCTGGCAGTGGATGAATGATCGATGAAACTCTCCTCTGTTTTAACGTTGCAGAAACAGAGCCAGTGATGAATTCTTCCCACACTCTCGGTCTCTCTTCTCTCCCTTTCTATCTACAGTTTCTCTCTGTGTATACCGAACAGATGAAAATGAAGGGAAAAGGGCTGAAGTGGAATGGCTTTATAGAGCCATTTGATGATCATTTGTGCATGTAAATTTTCGGACATCTGTCCACTTACGTGGAGGTTAGGCAGCTGATGGTGTATTTGATGGTATGTATCGCATGTTTGTTAATGAAATAGTTAAGGAATGAAAGGTTAAGTATATATGTATGTGCAGTGTGTCTGTGCATGTTGGATTCTTGCTTCTGTTTGTGTGTCGTGGGTTTTGCTGATGGTATATTAAAGGAATGAAAAGTCAAAGTTAAACACATATGTGTGTGTACTGTACGAGTTTTGCTGTTTGTGAAAGAAAGAAAGAAAATGGAATGATTATATTTCATGTGTGTGTGTACCGTGTTGCCCAGTGTCAAAGGGAAAGAAGAAATAGATATATATGTGTGTGATCATATGTGTGATTTGAAAGAAAAGAAAACTAAGTAAATATATGTGTGTATTGGTTGTCTTGTAAAGGAAAGAGAGAGAAATAAGTTAATACATATATATAACTATAAGGGAGAATCAGTTAAGTCTATAGGTATATGTATGTTGAAGCTCATTTTGCTAAATGGAATTAAAAGGAATATTGCACATGTCCATGTAGGTACTTGTGCGTGTAAAAGGATGGGAAAGCAAAAATAACATATATGTATATTAAGTCACCATAAATTTCCTGAGTGTTTCTATATATATATATATATATATATATATTGGAAGTGTTTAACTAATAGACACATGCATAGCATTTTCTTTTATATTCATGTAGTATTTGTTTTGCCCGAAAAATATTTAAGTACATTGTAATACAAATATGCTCAACCCAAATAGGTGAAACATAAATGAGGATTTAATTTATAGAATTAAGATTTTAAAAAGGAACCATGAGAAATGTTAAATTAATAAAATTAATTATCTTCTTAATTGAAGATAAACATTTATTAAATTTTATTGGTGTTACTATAAGGACCATAATAATAACAAACAATGTTATTATTTAAGATTTAGTGATAGTGACCGATAATTGATGGGGAGCTTATTATTATTATTGTAATACCCGGAAAAAAAAAATATATATATATATATATATATATATATATATTTATTTATTTATTTTAAACATTATATTTCGATAAATAATACCTATTTTAAATAGGTGAATATGGGGTCTCAAAATTTTGGTATTATATTTATTTTCATTTATAGGCAATTTTTCCATAGAATTCAAGAATCTAAAAATTTATCTAGCTTGTTAACCTATAAAACAATATTTTAGGATTTAATTAGGATTTAACTCATTATTCCTAATTTAACCCTATGGGATGGAAATCTCTTCAATAAAAGAATAAATAAATTATACCATGATATTAACTTTAAATCCTAAAAACTAAGGGAGCCAATGAGGGAATTTCTTCCATATAAATATGAGAAACATTAAAAACAAAATTAAATTAATTAACCTAAGGGGGGGGGCGAAATTTTAAAAGAAAAAGGAGAGAAAAATAAAAGAAGATAGTCAAAAGTGTGAAGAAGAAGCTACATTTGTCTTGGTGGCTAAGAAAGACTTAATCACATAAAATTAAATGGAAACCTATAGAGATTAAATCATAACTGGGAATCTTGAAGCTAAATCTTCAAGATAGATACATATTTGAGATCAGTGAATTATAAGCTTCAACTGGGCTATTCCTAAAATTAATTTCGGTAACTTGTAAAATTCAAACCTAAGCATTTTGAAAGATAAAAATCACCATAAATCTTGTCATAAAATTAGGATTCCAAAAGTAAAATTGGATTTTTAATCAAAACACTAATTAACACTTAACCAAATTAAGTTTTGGAGGTTAATTAGGTTGCTTAATGAGAAGAGGCTTTCTTAGAGACCAAGCAAGCAAATTCTAGAAGGGGAGGGGGAGGCATTTTCGGCCAAGAAGAGATTGAGGGGCCAAGATCAAGTCTTCATCTCCAAGCAATGATCCAAGAGCCAAGATTAAACCAAAGTTGCTAGATGTTTAACCCCCTCTTGCCTATAAATAGAAGGCTTGGGCTAACACATCCTTCACACCAAATTCCCTTGCCTTGGCCGAAATTTAGAGAGAGTAGGAGAGGGAGGAGCTGCTGGAGAAAGAGAGACAAGAGGTCTTCAAGAGGTATAAGAGTTTTTAGCTTTTAAGTTTAAATTCTTAGTTTATAAGTAGAAATGCTAGAAAAGGTATTTTAATCTTCAATCTTCCATATACAGTTTTATTTTCATGTTTTTGAGGTTTCCATTGTCTTTATTTCGAAAAATTGATGAAGAAGAGGTTATATCAAAATTTTTGGAAGATTAGGATCAAAATAGCGAAGCTCTGGCGAAATTTCAGCAAATAAGAACTTCTGGAGTCAGTAGTAAAAATGCTAGTATCTTATGATGAAGATGATGTTCTAAAATTCTGGGAAAATTCATGATGAAATTATACTTATAGGGCTTTCTAAATCTATAAAGAGTGTGTCATTTGAAGCTCTGTGCAAAAAGATAAAAATTTTAGAAGTTAAGTTGCCTTTTCTGGGCGAAAATCTGGGCAATGGTTTGAATTCTGGAAACTGGGATTTATCCAGGAGTTCTGGGTAAGTTACAGTATTTTTCCTCAAAAGTAGACATCTCAAGGATTCCGGGAAATTTTACGGATCCTCATTTCGATTTTTATGGAATTAGTTATGATTTTTCGAAGTTAGGCGAAATTCTGCCCAGAAATACTGAATTAACGTTTTTCCGAAAATTAAGTGGAAATAATTAGAAATAAGTCTTTCAAGGGTAAAAATGTCAAGTATGGCCAAGGTGTCTCTTGAAATGTTGTTTGAGAATTAATTGAGACAAAATTACCCTTTTAGGATAGACTGTGCTCGCGCACCGACAGTGAACGTACTCGGAAATTTGCCGAACTCAGGTACAGACGCGTATTGTAACCTTAACTCTTATGCTTATGGTTTGGTTATATATGATTGTTGTTTTCACATGATAATACTCTGTTTTGAAATTTACTCATGAGAGTTGAATTGTATACGGGTTATAGTCTTGATAACACCGTTGAGTTTTCCTAGCGCTGAGGACACGATGGGCCGTCGTGGCACTGGTTATGTGCAGACTGGGGTAACATACATATTGCAGTGGCTGTGTTATGTTATTGCCTTACATATGGATATGTATTTTGAAATCATGATTATGTTGTATGTCTATGATAACTGTCATATACTGTTTACATAAGCATGAGGTTAACCGTTACCTGAGGTTCAATGGAAATTGAACCTCAGCCCCTGCTGTAGCCTCAGGATCCCAGGGAGTCAGGATTGAGGACAAGGGTAAGAAGGCGACATGAAGACTCTGTGGAGACTTTACCCTTTTGATATTTTAGTTTAGTGCGTTAGACATATGGATGACTGTATATTCAACTATTTACATTACATACAATATTATGCAGTTACTCTTTATTTTAAGAAATGTTTCCAACACTCGACTCTGTATAAAAATGCTTATGAAAATGGGATGTTACAATTATTATTCAAAATAATAATAATAATAATAATATTGAAAATAACAATAATAATTAAATTATTATTGTTAGGGAATTTGTAAGGGATTAATAATTATTAATCCTTTAAACTAATTTACATAATTAGTTTATCCGCGATTCAAATAAGAGACTGATAGCGATGATAAACATTATTTTTAGGCAGACCTGGATATTGTTCTGATCCCAACAGCTTCAGTACAAAAGAAAAAGGATGCACGGTCGAGGTGGGTAACTCTAATCTTATAATCATGTATGTTAATGTTATGCGTTTATTAGCTAATCATGTATGCTGGTTGAATTACTTGTTTATATTTTCCTGATTGGCCATGGAAATTGAGGCTGAGGTCTTATGGGGCTCCAGTCCTAGACAAGAGCTGCGGTTCTTGGCTATTAACTGTGGTTACGGTTTGTGTGTAATTTCTTCCATGCTGTAAAACATGTGCTAAAATGTCATATTTATTTTCATACATGTGCATGAGATTAACTGTTACCCTGGGGTCAATTCACTTGGACTCCAGACCATGTGAAAGAATACAGGAACTAGTTTGGGATCAGAAGGCAAGGAGCAGCTGTAAGGGTTACAGCAGTTGAAGCTTCCTGGAAGAGTTAGGATTAATTAGTCTATTTATCATCCGTCTGTTTTGGATTATTGTATTCACATCTCTCCATGGGATAAATGCCGAATCGTGAAAAACTAGTGCGTATTTTCATACTATTGTAATTTCAAAAACTTCGATTTACAAAAATCAAGTCGTCCAAATTACTTCGATTCTTGTGACCACGCTAACTCTTATTAAATAAAGGCGCCAAAAGAAAATGCCGGGCGTGACAGTAAAAACAGAGTAGAAAACAGATTTCTGATTTGCTCACTCCCGAATGATGATGACTTGAGGCCTTAGGTTTTGGGCTCTGGGCTTCAGTGAAATGTCTAATCTGAACCGTTGAACCCCTCCACTAACCATGAGCTCGCGCCGCAGCTAATCGCTTCCTTCCCGCCCTGTTAGCGAAGAACATAGTGTTCAGCGGTTCCTAATCCTCTCTAGGTAAGCAATATTTTCCTTCGCTAACTTATGCATCTGGGAAACCCAGTTTCTTCATTCCGAATCTCTCTTCAAAAGACATTTAGTTCAAGTCGTTCTTGTCAAGCCTGGGATCAACGTAAATTACCAGGTAATATATTAAGCTGCTGAGAAAATGTGAGAGGCGAATAAATGATCACAAGTATGTTCACTTAAGATATCTTTTGTGTTATTTTATCGTTTAGAATGAGCTCTAAATGGTCAGATTATTGCAGTGAATTATCAAGCCGTGTGTAGTCTGTGCTTTGGGATTTTTTTCCCCCCCTGCATTTTAAGAGGCTTAATTTGATATTTTGATTTATAAAGAATACTCTTGGATCTGCAAAGTTGGAAATTTTTCTGATTAAATTAAAAATTATAGCTATTTCCTAGTTGACTGAAGCAAAATTTTGACTTTCATTGCAGTGTTGGGACTTGGGAGAATGCTAGTGCTTTGAATCTTGGAGGATTGTGATAATGGAAGTTGAGGCAGGGAGTTCTTCAACAGTTTCCAGAGGAAGCCAAGCTTCCCAACCAATCTCAGTACGATCAAGGCAAAATAATGATAATGGTGTGTTTTTCTTGTTTCCCATCGCAGTTTTTCAATTTTTTTTTTTTTTGGCATTTACACAGACAATTGAGGATTCTTCTGTTGATGTTTATATATCTAAAATTTCTGATTTCTCTATTTGATATGGTTTGCAATAGATATCAGATTATAGGAGGTTCCTTAAACACACGAGATGCTGGGGAATGGTTTCTCTAAGCCATCTCTTCCTATTTCAAGTTTCAAGACTAGATTGTAATTTTCTTTTTTACTTAGATCAAAGCTTATGTAATTCTTATCAGCTGTCAAAAAGAGGGTTGGTTCATTTTGTTTTGGACATTCTGTTAATTGACTTCATTGAGATTTGATTTTTTTGTCGCCTTTAGGAACATAAAGTTATAGGAGATCTGGCAGAGTAATTATATATTTAAATCAGTTATTTATATACACCTTCAGATCTCAAGTTCGCATTGCCAAACAAAACTAAGAATAAAGGGATTTTAGAGACTTAAATCAAAGTAAAATGCGGTGGACAATTTGGACTATTATAAATAGGAGCCAATAGGTGTTCATTTGTTGCCAAGATTGAAATTGAATGCACAAAAAGTTTTTTTTTTTTAAAAAAAAAGTAGAAAGAAAGAAATTGCTTCTATGGTTTACTTTAGATGTGCATATTGGTGATTTGGCTGCCATTTGGGCAATGAGAGACTTTGCCGCTGTCTGCTTAGCTACTGTCAAAGCAGATTGTTATGAGAGTACTTGTTTAGTTGCAATATTATGATGGGCCTAATAAATATTGGGATAAAACTTACCAACGAAGGGCCAAGATGCACCAAGAAAAGGCTAAGGGAGTCTCTCGGCCCATTTCAGATCAGAATAGGCATGAAATAGTGGGGTAACCGACAGTAGTCAGGTAGTGGAGGGGTGCGTTATATGGGAGGCAGGCAGGATATGGGGGGGAGTTTTTTTGGGAGTAAGGAGAGGAGCAGGTCTCTCGAATACCTGGCTGTTTGGAGTGCTAATTTGTGTCTTTGTTCTTCCCTTTTCTGTTTTGGGTTTCTCAGTGCAATAGTTGCTGATCACAGAAGCCTTTGTGTGTAATCTCTCATTTTCCATAAATATATCAGAGGTTATACAGTGCGAATCCTTACACTTTTACATGATAAACGGCTGGTTCTAACATATTACATACTGTTTCAGTGCATTTTATGATATATGTCTTTTTGTTAATAGTGATTCTGCCTTGAGCATGAATTAAATTTAGGGCAGATTTTATTTGTTACATAGACTAGAAAGTTTTTCTTGTGCAATGGTTTACTTTTAACTGCATCTCATTTCTCTACTTTAGCCAAGTTTGTGCTTGAACTTCCATTTTAAAATCTTTGACCTTTTTACTTCTTTAAATATGCAAGCTAAATCTCAATCATGCACTATGCAGGTCGTTGCTACATTTCTATTGATGGGTTTTTATTTTCATTCCTGTTGGGCTTGTTACTCTTTGTGCTTCCAATAGTGAAATGTCTAATCTGAACCGTTAAACCCCTGCACTATTCATTAACAAAATTGCTTCTTTGGCTCTTCATTTTTCCAGTTTCACTGCTTCCCGTTTCTTTGATAGCCCACTTCACTTGGCTCTCTGCTTTTCATGGAAAAAGGACAAAGCAGTGTGTTTTGAGTTGGCAAAGAGGCAGCAGCGAGTTTAGTTAGTGGAGAGAATCTGACTCTGATCCTTCTGGCTTCAAGTTAATTTTATGAAGCTCTTGATCAAACGCCATTTCAGTTATCTTGTCTCTAATCTCAGAAACTCAAGGGAGCCGTCAATCAAAGAGTTCAAAATCCTTCAACACTGTAAGTCTGGTGCTCTTCCTAAGGCACTCACGCTTCTGAACACCATTAGTTCTGGTGATATCAGTGTTAAACCAATTTTGTACGCCTCCCTGCTTCAGACTTGTACCAAAGTGGTTTCTTTTGGTCATGGCATTCAAATCCATGCCCATGTTATCAAGTCTGGTCTTGAAACTGACCGTTTTGTCGGCAATAGCTTGCTCGCACTTTATTTCAAATTGGGTCCTGATTTCTTGGAGACTCGGAAAGTGTTCGATGGCCTTTTTGTGAAGGATGTGGTGTCTTGGAGTTCAATGATTTCTGGGTACATTCGTGCGAGGAAGCCCCAAAGTTCTTTGCAATTGTTTTGGGAAATGCTTGAATTTGGGGTTGACCCTAATGGGTTTTCTTTATCCGCTGTGATTAAGGCATGTTCAGAGCTTGGCGATTTAAAGCGAGGAAGATACTTCCATGGGATGGCTATAAGTCGTGGGTTTGATTCAAATCCTGTTATTTCTAGTGCTCTGATTGATATGTATGGAAGAAACCATGGTGTGCAGGATGCTCGCCAGTTATTTGATGAATTGCTTGAACCAGATGCTATATGTTGGACATCAGTTATTTCAGCATTAACAAGGAATGATTTGTTTGAGGAAGCTTTGGGATTTTTTTCTGTCATGCATAGAAATCATGGGCTATCCCCAGATGGATTTACGTTTGGATCAGTGCTGACAGCTTGTGCTAATTTGGGGAGGTTGAGGCAGGGGAAAGAAGTTCATGCTAAAGTTGTTACATCAGGGCTGTGTGGAAATGTGGTTGTTGAGAGTAGTCTTGTGGACATGTATGGAAAATGTGGCTCTATTAGCGAATCCAAGAGTGTTTTCGATAGAATGAGCAATAAGAATGCAATTTCCTGGTCTGCTATGCTTGGTGTATACTGTCAAAATGGAGAATGTGAAACTGTGATTAATATTGTTAGGGAAATGAAAGAGGTGGACCTTTACAGTTTTGGGACTATTCTTCGAGCGTGTTCGTCACTGGCGGCTGTGAGACAGGGGAAAGAGGTTCATTGCCAGTACGTGAGAAGGGGAGGGTGGAGAGATGTTATAGTAGAGTCAGCCTTAGTTGATTTATATGCAAAATGTGGCTGCATTGATTTCACAAAGAGATTGTTCTTACTCATGCCAGTTAGAAATCTGATAACGTGGAACTCCATGATTGGTGGGCTTGCTCAGAATGGAAGAGGGAGAGAAGCACTTGAGTTATTTGATAAGATGATCCAAGAGGGGATGAAACCTGACTACATAACTTTTATTGCTGTTCTTTTTGCCTGTAGTCATGCAGGTTTGGTTGATGAGGGGAGAAAGTATTTTGCCTCAATGACAAAAGACTATGGGATTAAACATGGCACTGAACATTATACTTGCATGATCGATCTTTTAGGCCGTGCTGAGCTAATAGAAGAGGCTGAAAACTTGCTAGAAAATGCAGATTGTAGATATGATTCATCACTTTGGGCAGTTCTTCTTGGAGCATGCACCAAATGTTCAGACTCTATCACTGCAGAGAGAATCGCGAAGAAGATGATCGAGCTGGCACCTGATCACCATCTAAGTTATGTTCTTCTGGGTAATATTTATAGAGCAGTAGGCCGATGGAATGATGCTGTGGAGATCAGAAAGTTAATGGAAGATAGAGGGGTTAAGAAGATGCCTGGTAAGAGCTGGATTGAAACAGAGAGGCAACTGGGTTCTGGTCTACGTATGCACAATTTGAGCAATGTTGGAAAAGCTGTGTTTCCATAAGTATCAGAAAGCCTACTTTTAGATGTAATAATTTTAATTGAAAATTTTGATGGCAAATTTGTTATCCAATCAAGGTTTTTCCCATTCAAATTGTTAATTGATTGCAAGTTTTTGAGCTAGTCGGTTCTCTTGGGCCATCAATTTCACCTTGCAATGTTCAAAGAACTTCTGAGATGTATTCATGTAGGAATATAATGAATGCTTCCTCTTGTTTCATTTCAGGGTTTGTCTGACAATACTTGTCACAGAGACCATAAGGGGAAGCTTCAATAATCAATATCAATTTATATGTCTTTTTTCACGAACAATTTGTATGATTTTATTACATTTTAATTTATCTACAAATTTTATATTGAATTCCCCCAATAGCTTGGAATGGATATATACTGGTCATTACTTCATCTTAACCATTAAGAAAAGTACTAAAGAAACTAAAGTCATTGGGAAAATTGGCTAAAAGTAAAAGCACCTATTAATGTTTTGCTAGGCATACGTGTCCTACTATTGGAGGCAATTTTGTTCGAGGTACTATTAGATACTAAATATGGGGTATCTCTTTCAGCAGGGATTTAAACCTTAATTTGTCATGTTGCATGGGATTAGCCCCTTCCATTAAACTCAAACCTGTTGATTAAAAGTGCCTAATTAAAGATTTTATTGGTTATAAGAATTTGAATAGTACCCATATAATTTTTAGTGCTGATGTTTTTTTTTTTTGGTTAGAAAACATACTATGCTCTTGTGATCAATAAAATTTTCAAGCATGTATATTTTAACTTATTTTCTCAAAAGCTCATTTCTAACTATCTTTTGCCATTTGGGGAAGATAATATTTTTCACTTCTGTCGATTATGATTTTATACGTTAACTTATTGTCAAGTTAAAATAATAAAATAGAACCTTTCTATTATCTTCACCTTTTTTTGGGGGAAAAATCGCTGAGAACACTTCATTATTTTAAGAGTTTCACCAATTTTACTTGACATAATTTCGTTAAATTAAAAGTACTTTAAAAAGTTGTATAAAAAAAGTACTTTAAAAAGAGATTAAATTGATTAAGAATATGACGGCCAAATAAATTTTTTTTTTTTTAAAAAAAAGGTTTAAACCATACCACTGAAATATTGCATTGGAATTCAAATAATTTTTGACCTTTTTTTATTCTTCTCATAAAAAGTCTTCGATGGCTCAAAATTGTTACTAGCGTGTTGTGTTGAGACCGAAAAGAGAAAAAGTTAGAGAGAGAGAGAGGAGTCATAGTAAACGGAAAATTGAAACCTTGGGATTCTTCTCTTGCTCGTGGCTCCTTGGCAGCTGATCGCTTCCTTCCCGCCCTGTAAGCGAAGAATATAATGTTCAGCAATTCCTAATTCTCTCTAGGTAATCAATCTTTTCCCTCGCTAACTTATGCATCTGGGAAACTCAGTTTCTTCATCTCCGAATCTCTCTTCAAAAGACATTTAGTTCAACTTGTGCTTTGGTCAAGCCTGGGATCGACGTAAATTACCAGGTAATATATGAAGTTGCTGAGAAAATGTGGTAGGCGAATAAAGGATCACAAGTATGTTAGCTTTGGATATCTTTTGAATTATTTTATCGTCTAGATTGAGCTTGAAATGGTCAGATCATTGAAGTAATTATCAAGTCGTGTATAGGTTGTCTTTTGGGAATTTTTTATCTGTTTTTTAATTTGATATTTTGATTTATGAACAATAAACGTGGATCTGCAAAGTTGGAAATTTGTGTGATTGAATTACAAGTTATAGCTATTGCCTAGTTGACTGAAGCAAAATTTTGACTTTCAATGCAGTGTTGGGAGAATGCAAGTGCTGGGGCAGGTTGATTGGTTAGTCTGTTGAGCGGCATATTTGAATCTTGGAGAGTTGTGATAATGGAAGTTGAGGCAGGGAGTTCTTCAACAGTTGCCAGAGGAAGGCAAGCTTCCCAACCAATCTCAGTACGTTCAAGGCAAATTAATCATAATGGTGTGTTTTTCTTGTTTCTCATCGCAGTTTTCCAATTTTTTCTGTTCTTTATGCTGACAATTGAGGACTCTAAGCCATATCAGATCATAGGAGGTTCCTTACACACATGAGATGCTAGGGAGTGGTTTCTCTAAGCCGTCTTTCCTTATTTCAAGTTTCAAGACTAGATTGTAAATTTATTTTTTACTAAGATCAAAGCATATGTAATGGAGGGTTGGTTCATTTTGTTAATTGATTTCATTGAGATTTTTTTTGTCACCATTAGAAACATACAGTTATAGGAGATATGGCAGAGATTATATTATATATTTAAATAAGTTATTTACATACTTCTTTGGATCTCATGTTTGCATTTCCAAACAGAACTAAGAATAAAGGAATTTAGTAACTAAAAGCAAAGTAAAATGCCGGGGGGGGGGGGGGGAATTTGGACTATTTTATATAGGAACCAAAAAGTGTTCATTTGTTGCCAAAATTGAATTTTGTGTGTGTGTGTTGGGGGGGGGGGGGGGAGAAAGAAAGAAATTGCTTCTATGGTTTACTGAAGATGTGCATGTTGGTGATTTGGCTGCGATTTGGTCAATGAAAGAGTTTGTCGCTGTCTGCTTGACTGCTGTTAAAGCAGAGTGTAATGAGAGTACTTGCTTAGTTGTAATATATTTGACGGGCCTGATATTACATGCCGTATCAGTGCATTTTATGATGCATGTCTTTTTGTGAAGAGTGACACTTGGATGATGAATCAAATTAATTCAGATTTTATCTGTTACATAGACTAGAAAGTCAGTCTTGTGCAATGATTTAATTTTTACTGCATCTCATGTCTCTCCTTTAGACAAGTCTGTGCATAAACTTCCATTTTAAAATCTTTAACCTTTTTCCTTCTTTAATATAACTTAATGTCATTGTGGGGGTGGCTTTGTAGCATTCTATCAGTTTACCCAGCAGAACCTTCCAGCTTGTAAACCTGTCCTTACACCTACAACAGTAAGTTCTTTGACATTATTTGAATATTAAGAGATGCTTTACTTAAAATGTGCACGCTAAACCTCAATCATGCACTATGCAGGTCATTGCTACATTTCTATTGATGGGTTTCATTTTCATTCCTGTGGGGCTTGTTACTCTTCGTGCTTCCTATAGTGTAAAATACATCTCTATTTTCTTTTAATACTATGCAGTGATTGTTTTTCCTTTTCTCTCTTCAAAAGCTTAATGCTCGGTGGAATATACTTTTTGAACTATGTATTTTTAGGTTGTTGAAGTGGTGGATAGGTATGACGTTGAATGTGTACCAGAAGAATATAGAAGTAACAAGGTTGCATATATCAAAGATGACTCAATCGCCAAAAATTGTTCACGATCCTTAAAGGTGATTAATCATTTATCTTTTGACTGCATTACTTAGTGGTTATTATCTCTGCGGCCTTTGTTTGATCTTTTTTAAACCTTTTCTGGAATTTGAAACGTCAACCCACCTCCAACTCACTCCCTCTCGTCCTTTGTACGAGTTACAACCCCATATTGCCTCTATTCTTCTCTGGCCTCCTCACCACAGATAATGCAGGCTTCATCAGACCTGCCATACTATCTTTTATCTTTATTTTCTTCACATAACTCTTTAGCTTCATTGGCCCAAAACCCACAGGTCCATCAGAATCATTTAATAGATCAGCTGGTGGTCTCATGACTCATTGGAGAGTTTAAAAAAAAAAAAAACCATATCCTTAATGTGGAAGGTAAATTATTGAGTTTTGCACTTCCCATATGTGGATGAATTGAGACTAAAGAAAATAGAACTTGTCCTTTCTGTTGAGTTTTAAGCAAATTTAGAAAATATTTTGTATCCCATACAATTGACCCCTTTATTTTCATTCATTGCCTTTCTCCTGCAATCAAAGGTCACATTATACTGTGAAAGTTTTGAGCCCATTTTTTCTTTCTTTCCTTCTTGATTTCTTGTTAACCAATGAACTAATTCTAGGAAGCATATATCTAAAACTGACACAATATTGAGAGAAAAATGTTTCTGATGATTTATTCTCTAGGTTACATGGGTATTTATACAAGAGTTAATCAAGATTGATGAATTCTAGAGAATCAACTTCTAACCCCTAACTAACAACACTAAGCTACTAATTACAAAATATTTACATCATTTAACAAAAGCACTTGGCAAAGTTTACCTGAACTATTTATTCAATTTTCTAGATGCAATTTCCCTGCAGGTTCAGACAAAAATCATATCTCTTTTATTTTATGAAAACCTTGTGGTGATAGATGGTGATGGCTGGCTCATGTTATTGCTCAATATTCTTATTCTATTGATGCTGATATTTTGCTTCCTTGATTTTCTGCTGTTGCTTCACTTTCAATACATTTTTGGCTTCTCTCTTTTTTCTCCCCCCCCCCCCACTTCAATTATAATTGAGACTTTTGGATTGGGTACTAAGCTAGTAATAGCTTTTCCAATGAGCCACTGATAGAGTTCATGTTGCTTATGGTCCCTTAATTGTGTTTGCAACCTGTCTGTAGGTACCTAAATCAATGAGAGCACCCATTTATGTATATTATCAGCTTGATAATTATTACCAAAACCATCGACGGTGAGGATTCATTATTTCCCTCTATATGCCATGCAGCTATTTCATGGTGTTGCGTTTTCCCTTTTTGTTATGTCTCTTTCACTTTCTTTTCCTCTTATCTATATTTTGTTTTTATGTCTTGGTTTACAAGTAATTTGTACTCTCTCCAGTCCTTTTTATTAGCAATTTTTTCCTGATTGCGCAAAACAAATTGCAGTTAAGGTTAGTTAAGAAAATAAGTATGTAAAAAATGTCATGTCTTTTCCTAATGTGCCCCTATTTATATGAGAGAATGAGTAGAAAATATGAGAGAGAATATGTAATAAATGATTAAATGAAAGAGAATTAGTAGTGAGTGGGGGATAATTAATGTAAAGTTATGTATTAATAGGAGTAGAAAAGGAAAAGGTAGTTTAAATTTTGAGACATAGAGAAAGCTACTTATATTAAGAACCAGCCCCAAGAGATAGAAAGTTGTTTATAAAAAGGACCGGAGGGAGTATTTCACAAGTATCTCCTTAAGTTTGGGAATTTCAATAACATCATGAGTATTTATGCTGGAGCTAAGCTGGAATTTGCTTCGTTCAAGACAATATGCTTTTTAGTTTTCACTTCACCTACCTGCTCTATTATCTTTGCTGCTTGTTGAATGCCTATATTTGAACTTGGAGAGATCCTGCAGAATGATATCTCCATGTAAAGGAAAAAGATATCACAGTCAGTTGTCATATAGAAATGTTAAGGCCTTGATCCATAAAATGGTCAGATACAAAAGAGCCTTGAGCTCCAGCCTGACATTATAACTACAAAGCTAAAAGCAAACTGAAGTAAGAATTGAGCTATCAATTGGTATCAAGTTATTTGATGGCTATAATTGTCTTTCTTTCTTTATGCAGTCACAATACTTTTATGTCCTTCCTCTTAACAATGTGCTACAAATTTTAGACTGATGGTGATTGTTGTCTTGAAATGATTTTAGATGTCTACATTTCTTTCCCTTCCAAAGCAACTTTTCTCTTTCCTGCAGTTCACAATTTTTAGATCCACCAAATTATGAATCTCTAGGATCTACATGATATTTTCAAATTGTTCCCTTTGACATTTTAGGTCGTCTCTGAAAAATTAGTTGTGGATTTTGTGTGTAAAGTTTATATTTCCTTAATTTCTACTAGTATTTGTTATTGTGCGCCAAAATTTGTGAGTTGGACCATGAGAAAGCTCATCCCACCTCTTGGTATGCTTTCTGGACATTATGGATAAAGATTATGTAGGGTACCTGAGAGCATTTCAGATTCTTAAATTAGCAGATTTATTAAATATGTCTTTTATTTTTTCCTTCTTCATTATACCCCTAAACACGAGTGTTTATATAGTCAGTTTCTATTACATGATTGCTATGATCATTGACGTCCCTAAAAATTTGTTCAGGTATGTCAAAAGTAGAAGCGATCAGCAGCTCTTACAAGGACTTGGGCACAATGGCTCCAGTTCTTGTAAACCTTTAGAGTCCTCTGATGGCCAACCAATTGTACCTTGTGGGTTAATAGCATGGAGTTTGTTCAACGATACATATAGATTTCGTCGAGGGCAATCAGATTTGAAAGTCAACAGGAAAAACATAGCATGGAAGAGTGATCGTGATCATAAATTTGGGAAGCATGTTTACCCATTCAATTTTCAGAATGGGACCTTGATTGGTGGGGGAAAGCTGGATCCGCGTATTCCTGTAAGTTCCAAGTCTTTCTAGCAATTCTTCTCTAGTGGTACTTCCTTCTTGATTATGATACGCACCAGATTTGATTTTCTTCCCTTTTTTATGAGAAAAAAGGTTAAATTCAATCAATTTGATTTATAAATGCTAATATAATTAATTTGTCGCCTTGGCTGCAATGCCTTTTTCCTTATCTTCATATATTTTATAGATTTCCTTCTTGGTCAATACCGATACACCTGGAGTAATTAGAAAACAACAGCATTTATCATAATCCTGGATATTGACAAGCATATAGGTTAAACTGAAGTTTTAATTTTTGTATACCCACCATGAGAGCAGTACCTTCAAGAGCCAATTCAGGTTCATAAATGTTTTCCCCCTTATAATCTCGTAACAATCAATTTATGTGCAGTACTCGTCTCTCGAGGTTAGCAATCTGATTCATGTGTGATCCTCATGACTTTTTTTTTCCCGAGTGAGAAAAAAAACAATTGAAGTGGTCCAAAACCCTATATCTACAGATAGAAAACAGTGATAAAGATTCAGTTTTTTTTTTCTATATATTGATATTGATGAGAGTTGTCATCGTCTTATTCTGCTTAACTGAGCTACTCTTTTTGCTTTTCACATTTCAGCTTAGTGATCAAGAAGATCTTATGGTATGGATGCGCACTGCCGCTCTCCCTAGCTTCCGGAAGCTGTATGGTAAAATTGAAGAGGATCTGGATGCGGATGACGTCGTTGTCGTCCACCTACAGAACAACTACAACACTTACAGTTTTGGTGGAAAAAAGAAGATTGTTCTGTCAACATCGAGCTGGCTTGGTGGAAAGAATGATTTTCTTGGACTCGCAAATCTTTTTGTTGGCTCCTCTTGTATATTGATCTCCTTTATCTTCTTGTTGCTTCATGTGAAAAATCCCAGGTAATTATTATAGTACATAAAATGATACGGGTCTGGTAGATTGTCATTCTTTCCAACTGATTCCAATTTCATGTTGTCCATACTTAAATATCCCTATCAGTTAGCCCACTATCCCTAACTAATCTATCATGTAGTTTCCTGGAAGATTCTGAACATTAAAGTTTTTATTTTCAAGAGTAGAGAAAATAATGGAGTCAATTTCCTGGGTGTTTCCTGTCAAGTTATTTAATTAAAATGTGAAATATGAAATGTTGAAGAACTTTCTTGAAGGAGTCAAAAGATGTGTTGTTGAGTTGAGAAAAAAATATCAAATATTATATAGCCTTTATTTATTCCTTAATGTACTTATATTCCCATTAGTAACAACTTGCAAAAAGCTCATCTGATTTTTTCCTTTCTTTCTTTTCTATTTGCAGGCCTTATGGGGACCTAGCTTACTTATCTTGGAGCTAGTAAGCATTGCAAGCTGATAACCAAAATGGATGAGTTATACTTTTTCCCACTTCCAAAAATTCTCTTTGGCTGAGGCTGGTCTTAAATGATAGGCATTGTTTAGCTGTTGTTAAATGATAGGCATTGTTGTTACATATATAGCCCATTGAGTTGAAACACATTAGAAACAAAAACTGTGTTTTGCACTACTTGGGATTTCTCTCAAATCATCAAATATAGAGTTTACATAAGATGTGCTAAAGTAGAAAGTAGTAAGGGTAGATTTTTTTTTTTTTTTTTTTGAGTTACAAAGTATCGTAATAATATACATGCATCCTTTAAAAGGTAGGATAAATTCCAAAACACAGATCTGGTCTTAGTAATGGTTTTTATGAGACTTTTTAACAAGTTTACAATGTATAGGATGTAACATCCCTACTTTCATGTATTATGTATAAGGCATGAACTAATAAATTATTGAGGAGTTCATAGACTTAATTTATTATTTCTTTCATGGAACTCCTCAATTTAATTAAATTAGCAAGGTCACTATTTAGTGGCTTAATTTTTGATTAAGACAAGAATTAATTTTTGAAGCAAATTAACATTTTGATGTGTAATGTTTGTAAAGGAATTAAGAGGCAATATTTTACACCTTTGGCATGCACAATCTCTGCCAAGTAGTGACCAAAAGGGTATCAAGATCATGTTGGAAGAATATGACATATAAAGTTCTTGAGATAAGGACTTAGTAACTTAAAAATGTGTAGTATGAAAATGCAACACTTTTGTCCTTCTTGACCCCATTATTTTGGCCAACATAGAAGGTTGGGGGATGAAAATAATTCCTATATAAAAAGAAGCACGTTGGAAGTCAACCAATAAATATGGGAAATAATTTTGGCTTAAGGGGAAATTGCCAACAAAGATGATATCACCAAGATAATGTAAACTAACTTATTAAGCAAGAAGTCCAAGTGGTATTATGAGACACAAATCCTTCCCCCACAAGCTTTTTAATTTTTGTACAAGAGAAGGAAGCAAGAGACCAAAGATGTATCTTTCCAATTTCTAAGCCAAAATATAAGTTCTATTAGCTTGGAAGTCAAAAATCATAAAAAGGAAATTAAAGTAATTTTTGAAGAATAGATATTTGGCATGTGGATAAGACTTTTGAAGAATCAATTTGACTTCCCAAATAAGCCAAGAGTTCGGCCAGCAAAAGGAACATGGAAGGAAGACACAAAAATCACATGATATAAAACAAAGTCAAGAAGAAACTCCTAGAAGAAAGGGTTAAGCTAGGAGTTTGTGTTGACAAAAAAAGATATATTGTATAAGTGAAACAAAGATGATTGAAGACAAATTTTTCTTCCTCCCCAAGCCAAATGATTCAGCCAGATCTGGACAAGGAAGAGATAAGAAGATTCAGATTAAATAAAGTCAAGAAAGGTAGGACAGAACGCTAAGAATGAAGACCAAACAAAAAAGGAATATGTAAGGTGACTTTTTTGTGACTTTTGGAAGCATAAATATTCTCATTTCCCATGAATTTTAATCCCATGTGGGGATATGAAAGAAAAGATATGACTTGTATAATAAGCCAAGAAACAGTGAAGTCAAACAAGGAGGCAAAGAAAATATAATTAAAGGGATAATTTTTGTATAATTATAAGCCTTTATTTAAAGACTAGAGGGAAGAGGAAGGAAAAGAGCTTTTAAGGTCTAAGTGCAAGAAAAACAGTTAAGATAGGCAAGTTCTAAGTTTTGTATTAGATTTCTCTTCTACCTTCCCTAATCTTTCCTAAGTTCCAAGTTTTGTTAGATTTCTGGTGGAATCTAACGATGACGAAGAGAAGATTGTTGGAGTATTAGAATGAATACTAGAAGAGTGTCTCCATTGGTGAACCTCAGGAACTCTGTTTTGCCGAACTTGCACAGAGCAACCGCCACCATTTACAGATGAAAACCACGAAACAAAAGTGGTTCAGCGTTGATGAGCTTTGTGATAGAAAGAAATGTTTTCACGAGAAACCATTGGCTTGTCTTAATCTTTAACAAAATATGATCCAAACCGAGAGATAAGCCTGACACTGTGAACTGTCATACTGAAAGAGAGGAGCTAAGCATCCCAATCACAATCCTGTTCCTTATGAACAATCCGGTCACATGCACAACAAATTCTAAAAAATCTCTCATATTTGAAAGTCAGCCATTCATGTTGGTTACTACTTTCCAAATGAACGTAGCAACCCATGATCAAAGGCAATTCTGAATTGATAGTTGCATAGACGCGAATGAAATGAATATTTTCCAAACTTGGATGTAGATCAGATATGATAATCAATTGGTGAACCCCCAAACTTGCACCCACTTCTGAGTTTTCGGAGACAATAAGAAATGAGTTTTTAAGAGACCAAGGACCCATTCAAGTCATGTATTCACGATCTTAGTCATTCTGAAAGTGAAGCAGAAACATGTTTTTACTCCGGCCACGAACAGAGACTGTACCCTGAAGCTTCCAAGCTTGATTTAGCTCATGTTGTAGTTCACTTCTGGACCATATATTGGGTTAACGTTATTGTCGATCCTTATAGTTTATCGGGGGAGACAAAAGCCATGAGGTCCTCCTTAGGAGAATTATCATCATGAAAACCACTAGAAAAACTTCCTTCTACATAAGAACTGCTTTCTTCCAAATTGTATGTCATGTTCTTATTGTTATTGTTAAAACTTTTGTTGGGAAACAAGCTAGAACACAACCATGATTTGATGCGAGCAACGTGCTGCCTCGTATTCAATTGAAGTATGAATTCCAAGTATAAACAATCATAGTTTTATATTATTTATGGTTAAGGTGTAAAAATGCACATAACCTTTTCGCTTAAGAACGCTCAACACTATAACCTTTTTTTGGTGCAAAAATACATACGACATTACGTTTTGGGAGCAAAAATACCACGGGCTGTTAGTTGACTAGATGTTGACCGTTAAGTCTGACGAAATGAACAATAACGCGGGTGAAATTACTATTTTACCCTTAGTTTAAAGCTGAAATTACTATTTTGGCCCTAGTTTTAATTTTTTTTTTTAAAACACTAAAATAAACCTTCCCTGCCGGTGGACTCCACCACCACCAACCACTGCTCTCCCCACCGGCGGCTTTTTTTTTTAACATAATTTTTTTTTAAAAACCAAAAAATAAAATAACCCCTCCCTCACCGGTGGGCCCCAAAAACCAAATGATTAGTTTTAAAAAAAAATTATTTTTTTTAAAAAAAGCCACCGGCGGTGGGGCCCACCAGTGAGGGAGAGGTTATTTTAGTTTTTTTTTTTTAAAAAAAATTATTTAAAAAAAAAGCCGCTGGAGGTGGCCGCCGGACGCCGGCGGCAACCGACGGTGGGAGGGCAACGGCAGGCGGTGGTGGGGCCCATCGGCAGGGAGGGTTTATTTTAGTATTTAAAAAAAAAATTAAAAACTAGGGTAAAATGGTAATTTCAGCTTAAAATTTAAGGGCAAAATGATAATTTCACCTGTGTTACTGTTTATTCCGTCAGACTTAACGGTCAACGTCTGGTCAACTAACGGCCCAAAGTATTTTTGTTTCCAAAATGTAACGTTGTGTGTATTTTTACACAAACCAAAAAGTTATGGTGCTGAGCGCTCCTGAAAGAAAAGGTTATGTGCATTTTTGCACCTTAACCCTATTATTTATATAACAATTTAAGACTTATTTATGAAAATATAATAATCAAGGGGTTGAATTTTCTCATGTTGCATGAGAAGAAGAAGATTCCTACACACATATGAAATAGTGGGACCCACATATATATATGAATTAATTCATATATATATGTGGGTCACACCATTTTATGTGTGTGTAACATGAAAAAACACTTCTCCTACAACATCAACATGAGAAGTGTTTTTCCCAATAAATCAATTACCTATCAATATTTGATACCAAAGGTAAAAATTTATAATAATAATAATAATCATAAATTGTGGCTGTATTGAGTAAAATGGATTTTATTTTAAAATATAATATCAAACATTATATTTCTTTTTGATATATCAAACATTGTATTTCTTACGAAATACAGGTTCTCTTAATCCATAATATGAAGTCTGAGCCAAAAAAAATCCATAATATGAAGGGGCCCATCTAGTTGATTTGACCATTAGATTTTTATAAACCCAGACCTCAATTAGTCATCAAATTAACAAAGATGCTCGATTGTTTTCTGAAAACAGAATAGTGTAGCCTTAGAAGTCATCATCTGCATCTAGAAAACCCAGTAGATTAAGATTAAGTAATTATTATTTTTTTTTATACAAAAAAGTTTTGAAGGGGTTCGACACCAGTCCCCCACCAAGGCCAGGGCACGGCCCCGGGTTCTATGAGCAGTTACTGGAGACTTACAAGATCACATACCAAAGGAGTCCCAGCGATGGCAGATGAGATCGAACCTACGACCCAAGGGCCTAGTCATAAATCCCTTACCATCTGTGCCAACTCACGATTATTAAGTAATTAATTAATTCAATTGACTTAATCTATATTACCTCATCTCTGTAGATGAATATCATCCCAGCTAGCTTGTAGACATTAAGTACGTTAATAAATCGAATTTTAAACTAATAAATTGACTAGATCCAAAGGCTATTCCCAATTTTCAATTACTTAAAAATATTTTCCTTTCTAGAACAATGACATATGACCACACATCATTGCTTATCTCTCAAGTCAAAGATCTCACCAAGCAAGCTATCTTCTTCTCTGATCTTTCCTTCTTGTTTCCTTTTCTGTTGTTCATCACAATGACTCTATAAATTCTCATATTTCCTTCCACTTTCTATCACTCAAATCTTTCATTTTCTGCTTCAGAATCATATTCTTTCTATCAATTAATTGAAGATTTTCATCGATGGAGTCTCAGTATTATACGAAAAAGTGGGATGAAGTTGCACCTTCTCTCTTGATATCTCGTCAGAAATCTTCGAGTCATCCAAGTTTGGAACCCATTATTGAAGATGATCAACAAGACCTGTTTCAATTCCTGAATCATGATTCTCTTCTTAGTTTTTCACTTTCAATTTTTGTCACTGTTTTATTCTTTTTCTCTGTAAACTAGTCACTTAGCGACGCTTCTTCTTCTTTTTTCCAGTCTCTCTCTCTCTCTATGTTACATATAGGGAATTAGCAATAATATTCAAAACTTTCTGATTAAGAGTCCTTTTTTTTTTTTTTGTAATTTCTATTTTAATTTCTTTTAGCTATCACGATGGCACATACCTTCTCTTGATGTTTAAATAAGTTAAAGAGGACACTGAGCAGGCTATCATTTTAACATTTCGTCTTGGTAATTTTTCAAGATTACTTTATATATATGGAGGGTTAAAGTATACTTTTTATTTTTTAAGTTTAGATAATGTTCCATTTTACTCCTTTAAATTAGTCCTTTTAAGTTAACAATATTAACTTCACTAACCAAATATGATCAGTTGATAACTGTAAAATTCTGACATGTCTAAATTCTAATTATTTTATATGTTAATTTTAAATTATATTAATCTTCTAAAAGGACACGTCAACATTTTAAATTTGTTAACTCAACATTTTTTATTAGTGAAGTTAACAATGTTCACTTAAAAGGACTAAAAACATTTTTTTTTAAGTTAAAGGACTAAAATGGAACGCTTTCTAAACTTAAATGATCAAAAATATATTTTAACCTATATGCTAGTTATAAACTACCCCTTCAAATATCAAGATTCTAATAGATCATTCTCTCTGTGGTTGACAACATTTTATATTTGATCTTAATCCTAATTATAGGACAAAGTCAATTTCTTCCTAAAATACTCTATTTATATTTTTTTAATAATAACTAAATACAATGATAATTTAATAATGCGTCTATATTATATATATATATATTCTTACACATGGCTCTCTCTCCGGAAATTACATTGGGCTCTTAAACTTCCTCAGGGATGAAAATGGCATCTGGATGCTTTTATTTTCGCGAGAGGTAAAAGATAATCATATATTCCAGAATTTGACGCTATATTTTGAGCCAACATTTTCAAGAATTAAATCTCATCACTTGTATAATTAATTAACCTCGCAGAGTTAACCATTTGAAGACTTTCAAGTTTCGTGTTTCAACTTCCAACTACTTATGGGGCCTTTTTTTTATTTATTTAAATAAGAGTATTTTAGAAAATAAATATAATTAACTAATTTAACTACCATATATCATTAAATCTCCAAAATTTGGTAAATACGTTCTATAATTAGCACCAGAGGGAGTCTAAAGTAACTTGCTAATTTCATGGGGTTATCGATCTAATAAGGAAATTAAGGAACTATGCAAACATCTATATAATTTTATTCATATATATGTACTGAAAAGCTTGATATTGCTATACAAGAAAAGGTAGGAGACAAAAAAGAGGGGAGCAACAAAGAGAACCCTTTTAGACAAAACAACCTCAAGCTGGTATATTTTATTATTATTGTATTCACATGCTTCTTCAATGATTGGCTCCAACGTTGGCAGAAAATTAGGGCTAAATTTCTGAGGGTTTATCAAAATTGCCGGTGCCACCTCTCCACATATTCTTCTCACTTGCTTCACCATCTTTGAAGAATCAGCTAATTAGGGTTTTGAGATTTGGCTCTTCAGAGAGAGAGAGAGAGAGAGTTTTTTATTGCTTCACAAGTCTGAATATTTCTGTGTTGTTTGATGATTTAAAATCAATGGAGCTCTGTGGGTATATATACATTGGGTCAGTAAACTATAGAAAGAAAAGAAACAGTTAGGTTTGGCTATATAAGAAAAATAACCAAAAACGTGTTGGAAAAGTAATTTACACCAGAATAGATGCTTTTGGAGGCTTAAAATAGAATAAGATTTAGGTAATTAAGACTTTTTATTGACCTAGTGTGGTTGGCTTTTCTAATGATAGTGTTTGCGGGAAGCTTAAGTATGTAACTACTTGACAACGCATGATTATGTTATTGGCTTATTTAAAAATAGATTGATTGTTCTTGATCTTGTTTTCAGATTTTTTTGTAAAATTTCAATAACAATTAAACATCTAAATAGTGTAAAAATATAGCCTTAAACCCTTATTCTAAAATTATATATTAGAGGTTAATTAGTTTTACACATGTACGTGTATGGATTTAATTTTTTTTTTTTTTATATATAAAAAAAGTTTTGGAGGGGTTTGACACCAGTCCCCTATCAAGGCCAGGGCACGGCCTCGGGCTCTATGAGCACTTAGAGGGGACTTACGAGATTTCCTACCAAAGGAGTTTCAACGACGGCAGAGGGAATCGAACTCACGTTCTAAGGGACTAATCCTGTATCTCTTACCATCTGTGCCAACTCTCATTGGCTGTATGGATTTAATTAGTTTGCAAATGAAGCACTTAATAGGTCATACTACAAAAAAAAAAAAAAGAAGACTTTTGGCAGTGACAAAAGTCGCAGCTGAAAGTCTAAATGTCACCGTTGAAGGTTTTTCAATGGCGAAAATTTGTCGTCGCTGATACTTTTGGCGGCAATATTTCTATGTCACCTTTGAAAGTAGACAATCAACGACGACATTTTGTCGCCACTGAAAATAGGTATCAATGGCGACATTTGTCGCCACTGAAAATAAGTATTAGTGGCAACATTTGTCACCACTGAAACAATGTATTTAGCAGCGATTTTTTGTGTCACTGTTGAAAATAGATATCAGTGGTGATAAATTGTCGTCACTGAAAATAGGTATCAATGACGACATTTGTCGCCAATGAAACATGTATTTAGTGGCGACTTTTTGTGTCACCACTGAAAATAGGTATCAATGGCGACTTGTCAATGAAAGTCACAATTTTTTTTTTAAAAAAAATTAAATGGCAAAAATTCCAATGAGTTTGCAATTGTGTAGCATCTAATTTTTAACAACCAATTCAATTAATTTAACAAGATGCATACACTTCAATTCAAACATGGACAGCCTATAAAAAATTCCAACAAGTGCTCAAGTGTTTGTAAGTGACAACTACAATTAATCAGAATCAACCAAATTCTACTTCTCCACTTGATTTTCCTTGATGATATCCTCTATAATCTTATCAATCTCTTTATGGATCTTCACTAAATTTGCCTCCAGTTTTGTTATGAGACAAACAGCTTTAATTGATGGAAAAAAATCAGCCAAACCAAAACAATAAATCAAGAAAATTTAGCAGAGGAAGAAGCAATCATGTAGATAAGAAATAGAGATGCTTTATCTGGTAACACAACTCCATCATCCACCTAGGCCAAAATGAGAAAAGCAGATTATCAAAGTACTCTCTACTATCAATATTGCAGTGAAAGGAAGTAAATGAATATTAACATGGCAATTCAAGTGATGCAAATTAACACATCCTAGTGACCCCAAAGACTGCACAATTTACTTAGTATATCATTTCTAAAAGGATCAATGGTAGCCACTTCATGTTCTTATTTATAACATTTCACTCACATACATCGTCCACACATTCATATTCATCTATGACCATAGCACTAGCAAACTCCCCACTTAATTAATCACCAAACACACTTTAAAATTTTCAATATATAATTAGAAATCACAAACTTACTCCAACAAACTTATAACTTCAAAATTTAATAATTATATTGTTTGAAGCAGGAATTATTTCCTCATTGATCAACTACATCATCAATTTTTTTTTTCTGGTCTACCCAGCACTTCTTGAACATTTTTTACATTACATCTTGTACCCAAAATTTCCCACTTAAAGAAGCTTACATGCCACTAGAACTCAAGACTATCGGCTAAATTTTGTCATTCTGGATATCTAGTTATAACTATCATATGAATAAGTAGCGAAAATAAGTTAAGCATACCAAACAAGGGTGCAATAAAAACAAGATGAGCAGCAGCCAAAGAACACAAATATTAATTTCAAACAATTCTACATTTGATTGTAACTAAATTTAGGTACGTAGCTTGCAGTATGAGATGCAGAGGAAGGATGATTGATAACAGAGTAATCTCCCGAGAAGCATGGCTTTTATTGCAATTTGCAGCTGAAGAAATCTCAGGCGGAGATACACGTTTGTCACTGTGAGAGGAATTTGCTCTTGGAGGCGTATTAAGAATTGGCGAGTTGGTAGGAAAGGAATGTGAAGTCTCATTGAATAAGCATTTAGCAACAGAAGATCCTTGAACTTGTGTCCCACTGGGCACGCAATTGTCAGGAGATGATTGAACAGCACAAGAGGGCTGAACAACTACTTGATCATTCACAGCATTATCAGATTGGGGTAGTATATTTGGACCTGCTAGTGAAGTTAAAGCAGAAATCTATTTATCAATTAAGATACTAGCATATAGCAATACATACTTACATTCTGAGTCATGAGAACACTATACCTAGGCTTGGAATTTTAAGGGCAGAAGATCTACCTCGTGTTTTCTTTGCAGCTGCAGGGGCATCCATGGCTTTAGTATCCTTTCTCTTTCTGTCAGATGGATTCATCAGGGGTGTTATCTCTGCTTGGGTGTTGGTAGACTGAGGCCAAGTTTGTATATTCATTGTGCTTGGCATAGGAGTAGGAATACCAAATTAACGAGCACAGAGAATCATAACTTAGCAAAGTAACATCTATGAAGCGTGGAGATTCCTATTTTTTAAAAATATTAACACCTATGAAGCACAGAGACTCCTATTTTTTAAAAATATACGTGTCGGGCCATCCAACACTCCTCAACCGTCCAACACTCCTCAACACTCATACTTTTTAAAAAATATGCGTGGCTTTAAATATTACTGAATTGATGATGAATTTTCCTTTTGTATTTTTTTTTTAAAAAAGGAGGCACGACTTTTATAATAAGGTCGAATCTACGATGAGCCAAAGCTGGAGACCAGAATTTTACGAAATATTGAACTTGAATGTAAAGTATAATACATATATTAAATATCAAAACGTGTCCTAACGTGTCAAAATTTAGATTTTTTAGAATTAACGTGTCGAAGTGTCGAGTCGTGTTGTATCTCATGTCTCGTGTTGGTGTCGATGCAATATAGGTTAACACATGGTTGAAACAAAGAAAGTATAAACAATAAAGAAGATGACATCCTTCAATCGCAACTGACTGTAAACGCTCAAGTAAACATAATTTACAGACTAGAGCACAACCAAATAAGCAAGAGTTTTATTTTTCTAGGCACCACTTCCTCCCTTGTCCCCAACCAAGTTGAAGTTATATACAAGTTTCCAAGCTCCGTGAAGAACCAAGATCTAGATGAGAACTCACAAGCA
The DNA here is from genome assembly GCA_037074495.1 of Acacia confusa. Lineage (NCBI taxonomy): Eukaryota > Viridiplantae > Streptophyta > Magnoliopsida > Fabales > Fabaceae > Acacia > Acacia confusa. Next base: position 2,526,690 of record CM073504.1, on the reverse strand, counting down.
CACCTGCTAATGAGTTGCCCTTAACTGTCATTAACGAAGTATATCTTTAACAAAACACCTACTTCAGCACACCCAACACTTCGGAAATGCAGTTCAACTGAAGGACTTGAGTTTTTAAGGGATATTTTTTTGATAATATCAACTGAGTCTTCTAACACGAATAAAAAAAAAAAAAGAATCAAATTATCTCCAGTAAGTGAGTATTGACCAGCCAAGGAATATATACACACTAATGAAAATGTCTGAATCATAGAACTTCTAAACAATCCCCAGAATTATCGAAGGAAATAAATATTAACTACGGGGCATAGAACTTCTAAACAATCTGCTCCTTCAAGCAGATATACTCGTCCAACATCTCTCCCAAACTCAACAACGTCTTGGGTGCCTAGTACCGCAAAAAGAAAAAGAAAAAAACATGTCTAAATCAGGACCCGCTCCCTAATTAAGAAAGTCCGACAACAAGGGTATAGGGCACAATAATATATGAATCAAACAGACGAGACAGATCTAAAATTGGGAGAAGAAGCGAATGAGCAATCGTACCTCTTGCATTTGGGTGTTTTGGCGGCAAACAGCTGAAAGAACACCAATTTAGAAGACACACACATTGAGGTAATTAAAGGGTAAATGGTCTAACACTTTTATAATATTTTTTTTTATAGTATTATGAATATAAAAATTGGAAACACCTTTATTTTAGTTAAAGTTCCTAGATTATTTATGATAAAGAAAGGATACATTATTTTTAATTTAAAATTAAGGAGAAATCCCTTTAAAAACCCTTTGAAGTACCCAAATCCTAATTTGGGTTGATAAATTTAAGAAATTATTAATAAGGTTATATGACCCAAAATTAGATTTACAAATTTTGTCAATTTACAAATCCTAATCTGGGTTGCTATTAATGAAGTTCAATTTTATATGTTTCATCCAAAAAAGTTTAATTGTATCTACTAGAAGATTGTCACATATCAATTATCTGGAATCAGGTGAAGCATAGACAAATCTACCCTATAGCAAAGTTATGGGAGGCCTTCCTCTATTTTTGCATTCAACTGTTGTTGGAACAATGACAAATACAGATTGTAGAGGAGCACAATGAACTTGAAATTTCAAATTTTTGTATAATGTAATTGATTCCCATCATCAATATATCCTTTCAGAAATAAAGTGATATTTGCCTATTTACAAGAATATTGTAATTGATGTTCATCCAAGCATCAGACAATCTGCATCAAGGAGAAGTGGACGATATATAGTCCAGGCATCTTAATCTCCTCACTGTTCTTGGTTTATAAAAGTGTTAGACAATTTCCAATTTTTGAAATTGAACTCAAATTATACATACAATCAAACTGAGTTCCAATTCATTAAACATCACTCAATTATAAATAAGGCCAAATCCTGAAGATCATAACTATTTTGGTTGGCTGGTAAGATCATGAGTTTTTTTTTTTTTTTTGTTAACGAAACATAAGATCATGATTTTAATTATATTATATCATATCATATATTCTTCTCACTCAATTTTTTTAATTTCTTTTATTAATTATCGTTGGAAAAAATAAGAATTTAAAAATAATTTTAAAGATTTTACAATATATAGGTTGTTATGATTTCACAAGTGCACAAATCACGCCAAGTAATAAAGTGATAAGTAGAGATATATGGTTTCCACAAGGATTTGATAAACAAATGATCGAGCAAAAGGCTTAGTGAATTCAATTAAGTTGAGCCATGACAAATTTCGATAAGTAAAGAATGATAAGTGCAAATGATACTTTAACTTCAATGGTTAAATGGAGCCTAAGATTATTTTTCTCATTTGCATTTCATAAAACTAGATCAATTTCCTCTCAACTAGTATTTCAATGAATATATATGTGTTAGAAGTAGGTTTAAAAGCACTTGACAAAACTTTCTTAAGTCAAAATTATGTTTATCTTTTCATCAAAATGTACATCTCTTGTTACTATTAATGAAAATCAACTTTAAGCACTAACATTGATGTTACAAATTTATTGTATCAATATAAAAAAAAAAAACTTTCGGTGGCGACATTTAATCGCCACTGAAACATACTTTTGGTGGCGACATATAAGAGTTGCCGCTTAAAGTATTAACTTTCAGCGACGACAATGTATGTTGCCGCAAAAAGTATGATTTTTGACGGCAACTTTCCAATGTCGTCGCTGAAAGTCTAAAAAATTCCGCCAACACTTCCTCCCTCACACCCAAATTTTTTATTATATCAATATTATATAAAAAAAAGAGACTATCAACGGCGATATATTGGAGTCGCCACTGAAAGGCATACTTTCAACGGCGACAATGAAAAGTTGGCGCTGAAAGTATGACTTTCGGCGGCGACATTTAAAGTTGCCGCTGAAAGTTCAGAAAAATTCCCCTCACATTTCCTCCCTCACGCCCAAATTTTTTCCCAAATTTTTTATTATATCCATATTATAAATAAAATAAAAAAGACTAAACGTTGCCGCTGAAAGTCAGCGGCGACATAAAATATGACTTTCAGCGGTGACAATGAAAAGTCACCACCGAAAGTATGACTTTCGGCAGCGACATAAATTGTCGCCGCGGAAAGTTATACTTTTGGTGCTGACATTTAAAGTCACCACTGAAAGTCCAGAAAAATTCCCCCCACACTTCCTCCCTTGCGCCCAAATTATTTTCTCAAAATTTTTTATTATATCAATATTATAAATTTAAAAAAAAAAGACTATCAGCAGTGACTTTAAATGTCACCGCTGAAAGTATGACTTTCAGCGGTGACAATGAAAAGTCGCCACTAAAACTCATTTTTTTTTTGTAGTAGGCACCACTTTGATCCTATTTATAAGTCTCTTTTAACTACATTACACATATCAAGAAGATGTAGTTAGTTTGATGATTATGAGGTAAATTTTTAACTTTACTCTCATTTATAAATAAATATCTTTCAACTATTTTTTTCTCTTTATTTTTATCAGTACAATTAATATGGGTAAAATTGTCAAATTTCATTTATTACTTGAAAGAATACCTATAAATTGACCAAATTTTTTTTATCAAAATGGATTTATAAATAATATCAAAATGGTAAGTTGATTTGGCCTTATTAATTATTATGTGGTATTTCAACTTTTAAGCAGAGTTTTCCCAGGGGAAAAGTGGGTTAATAACGAGTCAATTAAATTAGCAAAGTTGAGATTTTTATACAAATAAAATTAATTAACGTTCCTGAACATAATAGGACTGTTGATTGTTTAGAAAAAAAGTACATTTTTTGAGCTTCTAATTTTATATAATGTTTCAATTTGCTCCTTTAATTTTATAGCATATAGCATATATATGTTAAGTCTTCTAACCCTAATATCGTTAGTCTCAAATAATAGTTTATTTAGATGAATCTTTGTTTTTCTTAAACATTAAACTTAACATGTCAGCATTTAATTTGAAAATATTTTGCCAACCTTAAAATTTTCAATTTATTTATTTTTATTGAAACTAATGATATTGGAGTTAAATGACTAAAAATATACACTTTATAAAATTCAAGGACTAAAATAAAATAGTGTGTGAGTTTAAAAGATTAAACGTATACTTTTGCTAATTGTTTAGCATGATATTACACTCTCACACTTTTTTTAATTAAGATTTCATCACACACACACACACACACTGTTTGCAGAATATCGTTCAGTTGCTGATGCAGTTCAGGAAGTCATGTGGATTATGGCTCTTCTTCAGGAAATGGCTATATCTGTCATCACTCCCCCTTTGGTATGGTGTGATAATTCCGGTGCAGTTGCCCTGCTTGCTAATCCGGTGTTACATTCAAAATCAAAGCATGTTGAGCTTGACTTGCATTTTATTCGCGAAGAGGTTTCTGCTGGCCTGCTTCAAGTTGGTTATGTCCCTTCCACTGAACAGGTTGCTGATGTCCTCACCAAACCACTTTCGTATGGCATGTTTGATCACTTGCGAACAAGGTTGAACGTTGTCAGCAAAGAAACAAGTATCAATTGTCTTTGGGATGTTCTTGAGGATGAGGACGTTCTTGAGGATGAGGATGATGAGTTTTGGATTGAGGCTGATACTGATGGCCTCTGGGATGCATATGCGGATGATGATCAGGGTTGCTGCAATATGGTTGTAAATGAATCTGCTATTCCTTGTTTTTCGTCATTCTAGTGAACTAAGTGTAGTAGAGGGAATATTAGATGTAATTGACAGCTCATTATTATGTTGTAACTGTAACACGTGGACCCATACACGTGGCTTTCTGTTGTCACTGAATGAGAGTCACAGTGAACTCTATATACTGTAACCGACTACACTTTCAATGATAAGCTAGTCAATATACAGAGCAACGATTCTCTATCTTCTCTGAAATACTCTGGTTTCTGGCACACATATGGAGCAATAACCTGCAAACTTTTGAAAAGTTCTAATCAAAAGATATAATTATGAGGTCTTTTTAGGAAGAATTGAAGCTGTGCTGTGCGAGTTCTGACTTTCTTTCTGTATCATTTTGTCACCAAAATTAAGAGTATTTTGTGATTTTATTAAAACTAACTAGCTAGAGAATATAATCTCACATCATTTATTTAATAACGACAATAATAAGACATCAATATAATTAGCAAGCACCATTATAATAGTACTCTTGTCTGCAGATTTTAATGAATATTTCGACAAAAACAAATGGGGTTGCTGAACATATACATAAGTAATCATTAATATATCAGTCTATAATTTGGTGCATTAATTTGATAGTGCAAATTAAAGAACCAAACTTGAGATTAAGAAACAAAGAAGAACAAAATTTACATACTTCGATCTCTACAAGCTTTCTTTCAGCTGAGAGATTTGTTTTGATCTTGGAGTGAGATAACTAAGCTCTTAAAGACTCAACTTATTTGTACTTTTTAACAAAATCACGTACTTGTAATTCAACATAAATAATAATCATGAAAGATCTTACAACCACAGACTCAGATTAATGACTTGGTGTGAGTGTGTGCATGTGTATATAAGTAGGGTTTGATTTCATCAGATGTCTGAAAGCTTGATTTGCTGATGGACTTCATACTTCATAATCATCATCTTCTTCATCTTCATCTTCCTCTTCCTCTTCTTCTTCAGAGATTGTTTGGAGATTTTGAATCTTAGAAACGATATTAAAGAAGCGATGATGATGATATCGAGGTGCAACAGCACATAATGGCGTCAATGGAGAAGAAGTGTTTAGGACTATTTGGGACATACTTATCTGGTAAATTGTAGGAGACATATCCATATTTTTTGGTTTTGCTTAGCTTGCTTAAAAGTGATGAGCTCTCTCTGCGTTATTTATAATACACAGTTCACTCACACACACCAACTTGTTGATAAGGATGACATCATTCTGTGAAGACTGAATCAAAAAATGACAATCGTTTTGTATTTATTTTATACGTCTAACCAACCATGGAGGGCCTAATTTTTGTGGTAGCTATTATATTTGTGAAAGCTTTTTATATATTATCCTCTTATGTATATCTTTTGAGAATCTAAAATTAATTCCTTTAATATAAAATATTGGCCCTTTATATTAATAAGATTTTGATCGTATATTTACAATAACAATTAATAAATCTATCCCATTATGTAGAGTTGGTTATAATATTACCTTATTGTACTTTTTCAACAACTAAATATTATCAGTAAGATGTTGGTTGTTGTGATAAGCATCCTCATTTCCTTAATTTAAAAAAAAAAATAATAATAGTTTGAATCTCGACAAACACATTTACGGTAAAACCTTTGCTCTCTTTAAATTAAACCTCAAAAGGAATTAATCTCAAACCTAAAATGGCTTGAAGATATCCTTGATCAATTATTTTTCTTAAAAGAAACTAAATATTTAGATAAATTGTTAATCAAAAAGTTTGCTTAATAACTTTATTGAGTATTTCTTTATCTTTTCCTTTACTCCTTTTGAAAAGTCTCTATACTCCTTGATTTATCTTCTTTATAAGCGCATCAAACGACTTTTTTAGTGCCACTTGATGCCTCTAGATTTTGCGGGTACACATATGTACAAAGGACTTGCTTTACATAATAAATGCAGGTATTTGGAGGCATTCATTTATATAATTTTTATTTATATAATAAATCCTCCTGATTGATTGTTACGCTTCTCTGAGTGGCCCTCTATCTCTATGAAAATGGATTAGATAAGCCCTAGAAAGCTCTAGTTTTACACAAGCTTGACCTTACCTATACGGCACATGTGATGTTTATGGGCACAGATAGGGCACAATGCCTTTGAGAAGGAAGGTATATGCTAAGCCTCACATGGCCTTTTTGGCGGGAAGGATATGGATAATGTGAAGTCTAAGAGATAATGTATGTGTAGTAATCACCATGTCTGATCATCAACATTAATGCCTTACTTAATTGGGGAGAAAACCATCAATATCTATCTCAGATGTGCGTGTGTTATTTCTAATGTTGAATATTTTGCTAATTAACTCTCTTGGTTCGTAAATATAAATATAAGAGATAATAGAGGGTTTACTCTTTAGTTTTAATTAAATGTAATAATAATTTAATTCATCTTATCTTCTAAAATTATAATGTTTTCCTTAAATGATACCTATTGATGAATACACACATACACTTTTTAATATAATTTATTTAGTTTCATTAATCTCTTAAAAAAAAAGTTAGTCGGTTATACTTCTATTAAGAACTGGAGAGAATATATTTGTACACAAATAAATAACTCAACTAGGAGTAATATTTTATTTAGATAATAGCATACATGCATGTTTTGGTGGAAGATAATACACTTATTGTTCTCTTTCTTATTATTTTTTCATCATCTCATCTCCCCCTTTAGATCAAGAAATGGATTATTTAGATTTAATATTTGATAAAATTATTATTATTATATTTTATAAATTGAAATTTATTTATTTTTTATGGATTGCAATTATGAATGGTATAGATTAGATTTAAGAGTTTAAATTTACTTATTTATGTTTATAAAAATAATTTTATAAAAAAATTGAATCCAAACCATATATTATTCTAATCTAATAGTGAATATGAGATTATAAGAAGAAAATGAGAAATGAAACCATGAGAGAAATCCAACCCATGTTTTGGTATGCACTAGTATATGCCATGTACATGGTGAAAGAGTACACTAATATTCAAACTTTAATTTTCGAATCAATTAGACTACTATTATTTTCCACAAAATACTTGTCATATTCTTATTCATAAAAAACATCTCATACATCTGTGATATTGTATATAGCTGACAATAATTGTTATCTATTAATGCTAGTAATAATTAAGATACATGGGATGTTTTTTGCTTAATCCCCCCCCCCCCCCCCCAAAAAAAGAATGTATTATTTCCAAAAATGTTATTAATTAGTAGCTAGCTAGCTATTATAAAGTTTTCACGTTATTGTAACATATGGATGTAATTAAGTAAGAGGTGAGCAACATGACAACAACAACAAGAGAGAGAGAGAGAGAGAGAGAGAGAGTAAATAACCAACATTGGTTGATTCAATCAAGTGTAATGGGTTTTGATCGTTCTAATTAAGCATTGCGAGAGATTTGAGTTTAAGTCTTTGTGAATACAAAAGACACAAATATATATATAACACAATTAGACAACAAATAAAAAAGAATATGTATGGATGTCAAGATGATATATATACTATTTTTTTATCTTAGAGATAATTTATACTTTATAGTGTAACATTTAGGATTGAAGGAGTATAAAATTTCTAATACGATAAAGAAATTGATCCTTTCATTAAAAAAAAAAAAAGTAAATATTGTGCACTAGCTAATTAAAGTTAGAGTTTAATAAATCCATCCATTATAAATCAAGAAAATGAAAATTTGGTGGCAATGCAAAAAGGTTGGGTGAGGACTTTTTGGAGATGTAGCTATAAATAATGAGGCTAATATAAAACTGATGACAAGTAAAGGAAAATAACAAGAGAATATAGAGATAGAGAGAGAGAGAGTAGGGAGAGATTCTATTTCAGTGTATTTTGAATGTTTACAGAAACCCTCTATTTATAGAAGGAAAATGGGCCTTTAGTGTAATTTCTACATATGGGTCATTTGCTGTAATTAACTCCAAGCCAAAATACTATGCGTCCCGTGAGAAACAATCCGTGAAGCTACAATCAATCCGTGAAGCTACAGTGATTCTATAATTGCATGTGGGTCCCACCAAATAGTAAATTACTATGCGTAGTACTATGCGTGGGTCCCATGTCATCTTGTAATATTTTAAGATCGTGAATCAATGGACATCCACATAATAAGTATATTCATAACACTCCCCCTTGGATGTCCATTTATGAATGTGCGTCGTTAAAAACTTTAACTAGGAAAAACCCGGTGGGATAAAAACCTAGCTAAAGAAAAGAGTACATCATTCATTGATACACTGTTGAGTGGTGCCTCATTAAAAACCTTTCTAGAAAAACCCAATAGGACAAAACCTAGATAAGGGAAAAAGAGTACAACATATATCGACTCCCCCTGTTGACAATATCAGTTGAGATCTCTGAATCTTCGCAGACCAATACCACAAACAAGCTTTTCAAAGGTTTTACATGGAAGAGATTTAGTAAATAAACCTGCTAGATTTTCACTTGAACTGATTTTCTGGATATCTATTTCACCATTCTGTTGAAGATCATGAGTATAGAAGAATTTTGATGAAATGTGCTTCGTTCTATCACCCTTGATATAACCCTCCTTGAGTTGGGCAATACATGCAGCATTATCCTCATATAGAACTGTTGGAACCATTTTTTCAGAAGATAAATGACAAGTAGTTCATATATGATGAATTACTGACCTCAACCACACACATTCCCGACTTGCTTCATGCATTGCTAGAATTTCTGCATGATTAGCTGAAGTGGCTGTTATGGTCTGTTTCATAGATTTCCATGAAATAGCTGCACCTCCACATGTAAATAGATAGCATGTTTGTGATTTTCCATCATGTGGATCAGACATAAAGCCAGCATCAGCATAACCAATCAGTTCATGCTTCGATACATTTGAGTAGTACAATCCCATATCCATTGTACCTCTGAGATAACGAAGAATTTGCTTTACACCATTCTAATGCAAACGATATATCAGGTCGTGTATGATTAGCAAGATACATTAGTGCCCCAATAGCACTTAGGTATGGTACTTCTGGACCAAGTAGTTCTTCTACACCTTCGTCATTAATTATTTGAGGTCGAAATGGATCTTGATCCTTATCCAAAGACCTTACTACCATTGGAATACATAATGGATGTGATTTATCCATATAAAATCATTCTAGGATCTTCTTTGTATAAGTTTCTTGATATACAAAGATCTCATCCTTTAGGTACTCGATTTGTAGTCCAAGGCAAAATTTTGTCCTGCCCAAATCTTTCATTTCAAATTCTTTTTTCAAACAATTAATTTTTTTTGAAAGCTCTTCAGGAGTTCCAATAATGTTGTTATCATCAACATAAACAGCAATTATAACAAATTCATTTCTCGATCCTTTCATAAAAATGCATGTGCATATTGGGTCATTTTCATACCCTTCTTTCAACAAATATTCCTTAAGACAATTATACCACATGCGCCCTGATTGTTTTAAACCATATAGGGACTTATTTAATTTGATCAAGTATTGTTCTTGAGAATTTGAATTAGATACTTCTGGCACTTTTAGTCCTTCAGGAACTTTCATATAAATATCACTATCAAGTGATTCATATAAATATGCAATCACTACATCCATTAGATGTAAATTAAGCCCTTCATTTACTGTTAGGCTAATCAAATAACGAAAAGTAGTCGAATCCACTACTGGTGAATAGGTTTCTTCATAATCAATATCGGGTCTTTGTATAAATCCTTGGGCTACAAGACGTGCCTTATATCTTACAATTTCACCCTTTTCATTTCTTTTTCTTACAAAAACTCATTTGTATCCGACTGGCTTTACACCTTCAGGTGTTTGGATTACAGGTCCAAATACTTTTCGTTTTTCCAGTGATTTGAATTCTGCATTAACAGCATCTTTCCATAAGGGCCAATTTTTTCGCTGTTGACATTCTCTAATAGATTTAGGCTCATGATCCTCTTCATTATTTATTACATCATATGCTATATGATTAGTAAAGATGTCATCAACGTTGACTTCATTTCGATCCCATCAGATACCATTCATAACATAATTAATTGAGATCTGATTATTTTCATACATCCCAGGTACCTGAGTCTCTTCTGGGACTGCAACATTCTCTTCTGGAGATAACTCTTCAAGAGATGGCTCTGCTGGAGCTACTAACTTTTCTTGATTTTCCTCAACTTGACCATCTATATTTTTAGCTCATTTTCTCTTTCGAGGATTTTTATCTTTAGAACCGATGGGTCTACCTCGCTTCAGGCGTGCTTTAGATTCATTCACAATAGGTTTTCCTTCAGGGATATCAATTCGAATAGGAGCATTCGCAGCTGGAACATGTGACTTTGTCACTCTCTTTGGGTTAGTGAATGCTTTTGGCATTCGATTAGCTAAATCCTGCAAATGAATTATCTTTTGAACTTCTAGTTCACATTGTTTTGTACGAGAATCAAAATGAGCCAATGATAATTTATTCCAGCCAATCTCTTTACCCAGCTGCTTATTCTCTCCCCCTAATGTTGGGAAGACTGATTCATCAAAGTGACAATCAGCAAATCGTGCAGTAAATAAATCTCCTGTAGATGATTCTAAATATTTTATGATTGAAGAAGATTTATACCCAACATATATTCCCATCCTCCTTTGAGGACCAATTTTAGTGCGTTGTAGTGGTGCTACTGGCTCATATACTGCACATCCAAAAACTCTTATATGGGAAATATTAGGTTCTTTACCAAAAACCATTTGTAAGGGGGAAACCTTTAGGTAACTAGTAGGCCTGATGCGAATTAGCATTGCAACATGCAAAATGGCATGGCCCCAAGCAGAAATCGGTAGATTACATCTCATAAGTAAAGGTCTTGCAATAAGTTGCAATCGTTTAATCAAAGATTCTGCAAGTCCATTTTGCGTATGAACATGAGCTACAAGATGTTCAACATCAATTCCAAGAGACATACAATATTCATTAAAAGCTTGTGAAGTAAATTCACCAGCATTATCAAGATGTATTTTCTTGATAGGATAATCAGGGTAATGTGCTCTTAATCGAATCAATTGAGCAAGTAATCTCGCAAATGCCAGGTTACGAGAAGATAATAAGCAAACATGTGACCATTTGGTTGATGCGTCAATTAAGACCATAAAATATCTAAATGGTCCACATGGTGGATGTATTGGTCCACAAATGTCTCCCTGTATCCGTTCTAGAAATGTAAGAGATTCACCTCCTACTTTGCTTGGTGAGGGTCGAATAATCAACTTTCCCTTGGAACATGCATTACATAAGAAATTATGGGACTGTGGTATTTGTTTACACTTCAGGGTATGTTCACATGAATTTTCAATTATTTGTCGCATCATAGTTGACCCAGGATGGCCTAATCGATCATGCCAAACATTAAATTCATGAGTAAACTTCTGATTTTTATTGGCAAACTGCTGGTTTGCATTGACAAACTTATGGTTTGTATTAAACTTCTGGTTTACAATAGCATGTATTTCAATTGTACTTATAAATGTATAATACAAACCAGAAGAAAAAGCAGGAAAATTTTCTAATATGCATTTCCTACCAAAAATTATACTCGCGATAGCAAGACATTCCTGATTATTTTTAGTTGTTATTTCTATATGATATCCATTTCTGCGGATATCTTTGAAACTCAACAAGTTCCTTTTTGACTTGGTAGAATAAAATGCATTTTCAATGCATAATTTTGTTTCTTCAGGTAACAAAATATTAGCTCTTCCGGAGTCTTCAATCAAATTTATACTACCATATATAGTCTGAACATTGGCTTCTCGCATTACCAATGAAGAAAAATATTTGTCATTTTTTAGTATGGTGTGCGTTGTTGTGTTATCAACGAGACACAAATCTTCAAGATTGTTGTCAACAAGATTCATTCTTCATTAAAGATACATGAAAATAAAAATAAAACATAATTAAAAGAAATACATATAACAGAAGAAAGTTTCAACATATTAAAACATAATCATTAATCATGAAAAATGATTTATACTAAGTAATCAGCAATATCAAAATGAGCCATCTCAACGTCTTCATGCCCAGAATTTTCAGCCTTATCCACATGATTTGCTTCAATCTTTGGCCTTTTACCATTACTTTTTAAATGATTCTTGGTAAAGGTCAACCAAATGTCTTGGTGTACGGCAGGTACGTGACCAATGACCTTTGACACCACAACGATAACATGCATTTTCAGCATGTTTGTTATTTCCACTTGTTTCCCTTCTGGGGTTCTTATCAAACTTTCCCGATTTAGGGCGGGAATTTGATCCACCATAATTTGGGCCACGACCACGCCCACGCCCACGATTGTATCCATCTTTACGTCCACGTCCTCGACCACTTGAAAATTCATTAGTTACTACATTCACTTCTGGGAATGGAGTTGAACCTGTTGGACGTGATTCATGATTTTTTAGTAAAAGCTCATTATTCTGTTCAGCTACTAAAAGACAAGATATTAAATCTGCATATCTCTTAAAACCCTTCTCACGATATTGCTGCTGCAGGAGCAAGTTAGATGCATGGAATATGGAGAAAGTTTTTTCTAGCATGTCTTCATCAGTAATATTCTCTCCACATAATTTCAGTTGAGAAGTAATCATGAACGTAGCTGAGTTGTATTCACTTACAGATTTAAAATCTTGTAAACGCAAATGAATCCAGTTATATCGAGCTTTTGGTAGAATGACCATCTTCTGGTGGTCATATCTTTCCTTCAAATTGTTCCAAAAAACAAGTGGGTCTTTTACAGTCAAATATTCGACTTTTAGATCATCATGCAAATGGTGGCGTAACAAAATCATGGCTTTGGCCTTTTTTTGATTGGATTCCTCATTCCCTTCTTTAATTGTGTTTTCTAGCTCATGGGCATTCAGATGAATTTCCGCATCCAGCATCCAGGATAAATAGTTCTTTCCAATGATGTCAAGAACCGCAAACTCAATTTTTGAAAGGTTTGACATGATTCAAACTAATTAAAGAAAATAAACATGAATTAAAAATACGAATAATAATAACAATAAAATATTAAAGACAATAATTATAATTAAAGCATTACGGCTTCAGGCCATTTATATCTCATAATGAGAAAATTAAATTTATATGTCTTCTGGCCATAAAAACAACATGACTTCTGGTCATGAAGGCAATATGACTTCTGGTCATATAATTTCAGAATAAGAAAATATAAGTATATGGCTTCTGGCCATAATAACATAACATTAAATGTTAATAACAATAAAAGTAAATGTTATGTTAGCAACAGTAAAAATGACAATATCTGCAAACAGAGAATATCAAATCTAGATATCTATGTAGGAGGTAAAACCTTCCATGTAGATGTTAAATGAACAAAATATAAAATTACCGTGAATAGTAGAAATTACTATTCACAGTAAATAGTAAATAAAGTAAAATTACTGAAAGATTAAATCTAGACTTCCAAGTAGGAGTCAGATGAATAAAATGTAAAATTACTGAAAAAGGGTAAATTTACTATGAATAGTAAATTACTATTTACCATAGTAAAATAGTAAATAATCTCAAATCTTAACCGTGGAACCCGATATTTAAAATAATCGGTAAAAGTATATCTTTAATTCCATGTTGTAGTTAAGATTATCCCAGATAGATAAAATAAACAAATAGTAAAGAAGAAAATCTTACCTTGGTAGAGTCTTCGTGCTGATAACGTAATATAAAACTGATGAAAAGTAAAGGAAAATAACAAGAGAATATAGAGATAGAGAGAGAGAGAGAGAGAGTAGGGAGAGATTCTATTTCAGTGTATTTTGAATGTTTACAGAAGCCCTCTATTTATAGAAGGAAAATGGGCCTTTAATGTAATTTCTACATATGGGTCATTTGCTGTAATTAACTCCAAGCCAAAATACTATGCGTCCCGTGAGAAACAATCCGTGAAGCTACAATCAATCCGTGAAGCTACAGTGATTCTATAATTGCATGTGGGTCCCACCAAATAGTAAATTACTATGCATAGTACTATGCGTGGGTCCCATGTCATCTTGTAATATTTTAAGACCGTGAGTCAATGGACATCCACATAATAAGTATATTCATAACAGAGGCCACCACTTTTGGCATTAATTATTAGGGATGCATCGTTAACATCATTTATCCCTACCTCATATCAGCTTTCCACCTCTTCATGTCATCACACGTCACAAAAAAACTGTGATCGAAACAGTTATAAATATAAGACAGAACTGACTTTTTTTCAAGAGACATTAAGAAAATAATCACATTATTTTAAAATATTTATGTTTGTTTTTTTTAAACTATTTTTTCTAACTTATAAATTGGTATATAATCTAATTAAGGATATACAACATATGATATGATTAAGTAACTTATTTAGCTTTTTTAATCATTTAAGAAAAATCAACTATGTACTCCTTCTAGTCTTTATTATAAAATACTAACTAGTAAGTATAATTGGTCCTTTTTATAAGACACTTGTTTGTTTTCAGGGAGCATTAATTTTTTTCCCATATATGCCCATAGTTAATAGAGATAATAAGTGAGAGTAATGATTAATATAATATTAGAATTTAGTGGAATTAGTAAGGGTAATATTGAAAATTACTTAAATTGGAGGACAACTTTATTGACTTTAACTGTTTTTATTAATCTATGAAAATTGTTAGTTTGTATCTTATAATAAAGATATGATAGAGTATTATATTTAGGACCGAAGGGAGTTCTACCTTTATTTCTTAATATAAAATTTATTTTGTATTAAAAACGGAAGGTAAAATATTTTAAATAATAGTATATGTTTAAATATTTTTTTTCCTTTTTTTCTTATTAAATATAAGTTATATCTTAAAAAATGAATGAGAATCTTAATATGTCATTTTTGTCCTGGTTTCGATACTAATTCAACTTATCTTTCTATTGATTTTTTTAGTCCCCCGAATTATTCCTCAAGATTGATTTTGGTCTAACTAAGCTAGTCGAATTCAATATTTATTAAAGTTTTTTCTTTTATAATTTCGATCTAGCATTCATGTTAATAATATTTCTTAATCTACAAGTAAATATTTTATAAGATGTACCCTCTATCTCCTCCTAAATATAGGGTGCTTTCTATAAAAAGTACCTAGTTTATAATATAAGTTACTTGATGGTCATTAATTAACATTTTCCAAATATTATCTTTATTATAATTAACTAAAAAAACACTTGAAATCAAGTATAATTTTCTATACTCTAAATTATGAGTAAATTACCCAAATTCCACTAGGGGAAAACTATTAACCTATATGCCCCCTGTAATCGATTACATGCCTAATGTAATCGATTATAGAGGCTTAGATCTCTCCTTTTTCTTTTCAATTTTTGCACTATGTAATCGATTACGCCACTGTAGCGTAATCGATTACATAAAACGTTACACTATGTAATCGATTAAGCTCTGTGGCTTAATTGATTACACTAGTATGGTGTAATCGATTACACCAAGTCCATAAGCACAATGAAGAGGTGATTTCAAATTGGTGCATGTGGAAACTGATGTCCAACTTCTTTTTACCTATGAATGTGACTTGGGGAAGGTATTTTTACCAACAATTAAACATCTACCCTAGGCCTAGTCCATCAATGTCCCCATATTTGTTTTTTGTGCCTACGACATGTCATTTGCAAAATTCATCACCTTAAATCGTATGAATTGAAAGCATAAACATTCATAAGTAGATAATTTGCCATAGTCAGTGCAAATATGCCATGTCCAACAGAAAAAAAAAATACATGAAGCAAATGTCAAGCAGTCAAGTCTAACAATGCATAACAACATAAGTATCTAATCCTCCTCCTCCTCCTCAGAGACATCAGGCACTTGGTCCTCCTCCCCAGCTGCCTCCTAGTCCTGTCTGACCTGTAACTACTGCAGTCCATCCTCCAGCCCGTGCATCCGGCTCTACATCCACCGCCACCGCTCGTTCTCCTTGTCAACATGGCTCTTCCACCGCTTCTTCTGTCTGAGCTCCATCTTCCTCATCTGCAGCATCACATCACGGAGGGAGAATCCACCATCCGGCTCAACCATGTCCTCATCCTTAGCATCGTCATCGTCCTACACAGGGACCTCAAGATCAACCACGGGTGCCACTGCTGGTGCATCCTCCTTCTCAGCAGCAGTGCATACCTAGACATTATATGCATTCTTTGCGATCTTGCACTGCTCCAATAGGTGCCTCCCGAAGACAGCGTTCCAATGCGTCTGGTCCACCATCTCCTCAGTCTGCATTGACACATTGAAATAGACCAATACACGGTGGACTAGATAGGAGAATGGGAGTGCGATGTTCTCCTTCTGCTTCACCTTATACATCATCCAACAAATATAATGTCTCTAATTCACTGGCAGGGCGTGACGGATGGCCCACATGATCGGTATATCAACCTCCAACACCCTGGAATGATTGTAGGCCTGAGGGAACAAAATATGCGTCAGCACATAGAAGAGGATCCGTGCATCCATAGTCAGCTGCCCTATAGTGAAAAGGGCTCTCTAACCCAATGGCCTCCTGAGGTCATGCACAACAACAGCTCGGTCAAATCCCTCTAGGGCCACTGTGTAATCCCCATCATACTGAATGGTGCCCGCCGCATCAAAATCATATCCTAGTATGTGGACTCATATGGGAGCTGTCATAACTATATCAATGCCACATACGCTCGACTTCAGGTCTCCATGAATGTAACTGAGGTTATGGTAGAAAGCTCTAACCATATCCTCTGAATAGGGACTAATGAACTCCGCCAAGCCACACAGATGCGAAGCCTCCAGCAGTGGGACTATATCAAATCCCTCCTCTGCAAAAAATGCCATGTCCAGTGACTTAGGTTTAATCATGGTTCTGGCAGCAAAGTTCTATACGAATGCTCTGTGGGATGTTGCATGATGCTCCAACAAATATCCATACCGGAGATTTTCCGGCTGTGCCTGAGAGCCGGATGTATCATCCTCCCTCCACTGCTTCGAACGTCTCTCAATCTGAGTGTCAACTTGTCTGCATGGAGGTATGATGACAACAAATACCTACAAAGATACAATATAAACCATTAACAAACATGAAACAAACACAATTAATGGCATAATCACAATACATAATCAATATCCGTTAACGGAGACAATGGAATTGATAGTAAAATGCACAATCAACAATCAAAATAAACATAATCAATAACCTTCAACATCCATACACACAATAACATGTAATTTGTGCTTCAACCCACTATTTGCTTCACATTCACATGAAAATATCCATACATTGTTTCCAAAACACACAAAAACATCAATTTAATCTCTCATTTGTTCAAAAACAACAACCAATTAACAATTCAAATCAATGATCAAAACACTACATACCCAAAGAAAACAAACCCTAATCGATTACATGAACCATATTTTCAGAAAAACAGAGAAAATAGGGACAAATTCGCAATGGGAATTGAAAACCTACCGAAATCAACGCAAATGAGAGCAAATCTTTGATTTTTCCTCAACCCATGCCTTGATTCCTAAGTTTTCTGGCCGAAAATGAGCATGGAGGAGACTAGGGAGCCTAATTGGTTATGAGAGAAGCAAATGAAAGGTTTCGGGTGGTTTGGGTCTTTTAAAAAACTGAAATCGTACAATGTAATCGATTACAGCCTGTGGCATAATCGATTACATTGCGTTGCAATTGCCATATTTGCTTTGAGTTTATGTAATCGATTACGCACTGTAGTGTAAACCAATTACATAACATTTTACACTATGTAATCGATTACGCCACAGAGCTTAATCAATTACATAGTGTAAAGTTTTATGTAATCGATTACGTTACAGTGGCGTAATCGATTACATCGTGCAAAAATTAAAAAAAAAAAAAAGAGATCTAATCCTCTGTAATCGATTATATTAGGCATGTAATCGATTACAGGGGGAAGATAGGTTAATAGTCTTCCCCCAGTGGCATTTTGGTAATTAATTAATTATTTAGGGTTTTTTCCGTACTTTTGCCTTACTTGATGGTCATTAATTAAAATTTTCCAAATATTATCTTTATTATAATTAACTAAAAAAAACACTTGAAATCAAGTATAATTTTCTATGCTCTAAATTATGGGTAAATTTGAAAATATGTTTCTTTTTTAGGTACAAAAAAGAAATAATTAACATTATGGAAATGCATACTTTCTTTCCGTGTAGATAAGGGTGAAGACCAATTTATCCGTAGAGAAGGTAATTACATATTTGACATGGTCACATGCACATTATAAAACTTAATTGTATCTTCAAAAAGACAATTGCATATTAATTCATGTTGCATATTGGGGGAGACAAGGAGGAGGCCATTTGCACATCATATATATATATATGGGACCTAGCTAATTGCATTTTGAGGAAATTTAATTGCGTATTAGTTTGCAAAAGGTACGTACGTAATTGCATATTCGAGAAGACTGCTTGTATACTTTATGGAAACTAATTGTATCTTTAGGAAGATAATTTCGTATTCAAAGAGGCCACTTGCACACATTATGAAAGCTAGTTGGGGAAGCTAATTGCATATTCAAGGAGACCACTTGCACATTATATATAGAAGTTAATTGCCTTAGCGGAAGGTAAAAGCATATTAATTAGCTTATATTGCATAAAACAAGAGGTAATTGTATATATTTGGGGATTGGAGACCACTGGCACGTTTATTTTTGGGAAGCTACTTGCATGTTGGTTTATATATTTCTGCATCTACAGAAACTACCTTTACAAAGATGCAAATAGCTTTCTCGAACATATGCAATTACCTTCCCTGAACCGATATCCAATTAACTTTCTCAAGATGCAATTAACTAGGATCCATAATGTGTAAGTGGCCTCCCAAACATGTAATTACCTTCATTAATGTACGTACAATATGAACCAACCTCTTCCTGAAGATGCAACTAGTTTTCATAACGTGCATGCAATCTTCTCAAACATGCAATCACCTTCACTACCCCCAAAAAAAAAAAAAAAAACCCTTCATATCTAGGAC
This sequence comes from Acacia confusa, assembly GCA_037074495.1. Taxonomy (NCBI): domain Eukaryota; kingdom Viridiplantae; phylum Streptophyta; class Magnoliopsida; order Fabales; family Fabaceae; genus Acacia; species Acacia confusa. The sequence goes on along the minus strand of CM073504.1, from coordinate 2,507,390 downwards.
GAAATAATAGATGGAAAAAATTGTCGAAAATTACCGACAGAAATCTGTTGATAATTGAAATTATCTAAAGAATTCTTTAGGTAATTTAGTGGGTAATGTTTTCTACCATGGTTTTTTTGTTACGGATGTTTTCTATAGGAATTCTAAATATCAACGAAATTCTGTGGGTAATTTTTGTCAGTAATAATTACCCACAAAATTACACAAAATTTTGTCGATAATTTTTGACGAAATTTTTTTCATAAGTAATTCCGTTTTGATCTAATTTTTTTTTCTTTTTTTAGTTCTTTAAGGGGGTAATTTGATGTCTCTCTCATCACCCATACTTGGACTAAAGGACTCACATTTCTAAGTGTCAGGTCCCATTCTCTAAATAAACTTAAAATTGGGGATTTATAGCAAATTGCCCCCATTTCAAAACGGAGGAAATAGTAAGAGAAGACAAAGAATTGCGTGGAGTGTGCACGTGGGCGGCGGCAGCTTGCCATGTGACATGCAGCTATCTTGCCATGAGCCCCACGAAATGTTGATGTGCATTTGTGTGTGTCTACACTCTAAATAGACACACACGCACGCACAATAAACAATCAAATTTAATTTGATTCGTCCTCTTATTGGTCAATCCCTATCCATACCAATATGGTTTTATTTCCTTCTAATATAAGAGTCAGTTAAAAATTGGATTTCATTCTAAATATAATACCTTAATATTCTTTTTCCTCATATTTATTTATTCTAAATTATTCTATAACTGCACATGTTAAAAGAGAATTTGTATTAACTGATAACTTTAATGCAAATTATTTAAAAATGGTACTTCAGTGAAACCAACACACATTTTTAATATAGACAATGTGTGTTAAGTTTTATATATCCAATATGAAAAGTTCTTCAATCTATATGATCATGTTTAAGTAGCAGATCTTGGGATAAACATTTGGGGGTCAAATGTATACTTATTGACTAGTTAAAAAATATATATATATTTAAAAGGGCCAAATGTATAAATTTTTGAGGCAAATATATACATTTTTGGACCAAAATGTTTATAAAAAAAAAAAAAATCCTATTTACAATAAATTTTTTTTTACAGATTTTTTTTTTTGGGGGGCTATGTCTCTAGGATGCTCTGCCATTGCATGTTTTCTACTTTTTTTCATTTGAGTTTATAGTTAAATAAACATATTTAAATAATAGGACATCTGGTCATGCAATTGAAGAACCCCGAATCTCAAGCCACTGGCGGTCAAATCTCTGGCGGTTGGCCATGGTGGTCCTCCGGCGATGATCATTGTTTTTTAATATATTTAAAAACTGAGGACAAAATGATAAATTCACCAATGTCTTAAAATCTCAATTTGGTCCCTGTCACATTTAAGTCCTTTACAAATGTTAACAAACATTTGGGGGTTTTAAGATTTCATTTGGTATTTAAATGAAAGTTTTCCAAGAATCTAACTTGGCCGATCCATTCGAAACTCTTAATCAAACCGACTAGAAAATTAGTTCACCGATTCATTAGTTTCGCCGGGAAATCAATTGAGTTTTAATCTCATGATTGTTACGCTATCATCTTCCTTTGCTATCATAATGTTTATCCTCCTGCTACATATTCACACATTTTTCAATTCATGCAACAAATGTACCATATATCAATGTTTAATTAGCTTATATTATTTCCTAAAGTAGTGCCAATACAAAAAAGAACTTCAAAATTTGATATTGCCAAATAATTCAAATTCAGCTATCTGCTCCCTAAAATATAAATCTATTACGCTGTCCAAGTTATATTTTTCATGTATAAAATTTAAATGTATAGTATAGTCAAGGCCTTGTAATTCAATGACACCAAGCTCATTATTTCTTAAATTTTTCTTAGACCTAATGCTGTGAGTTTGAATATTGTATAATATATATAGAGTTTAACGACGGAATTCTGCTACTAAATTGAGTTGGAGATAGAATTCAGTATCTAATTAATTAGTGGCGGTTTATTTGACTGATGAAATTATTCAATTTCGTCGCTTAACTACTCTTTTTTAAGTAAGAATATCATATCCTTTACATAAGTTACATTAAAAATCTTTTTAAATAATACTTTTAGTCCTTTAAATTTTATTTAAAATATATTATTGATCCATTAACTTTATAAATTATGTTTTTGGTCTCATATTCTTAACACCATTATGTTACTAAAAGAAAATGTTGACGCGATAAACTTAAGTGATGATTATACTATTGGTAAAGCATGTTTAAGTTTTAATGCTATTAATATCATATAATTAGATTATCAAACTAAAATAAACTAAAAAATTGTTAGATATGAAATTAAGGTTTCAATATTTAGCTTATTACACTAATATATTTAAATTGTTAAACTACATTTTTTTAATAGAATCAAGGGTTTGATATTGACGGTTTCATTATGTTTGTAGGTATTTTTTTAATTTACACATATTTTAAATTAAATATCAATAGCATTTAATAACATTGTCACGTCAGTTAAGTTTACCAAGTCCTCACTTAAGTTTGCTATATCTAAATTTTTTGCTAATAACATTAACTGTGTTAGAATTATAAAATTAAAAGTATATTTTATAAAGTTATGAGACAAAAAATATATCTCATATAAACTTAAAAGACTAAAATTATACTTTAGCCTAAAATTATATATTTAAATGTATAATCTTACTTAATATTTATATTTATTGAACCAAACAAATCTTAAAGGAGATCAAATTTATTCTATTTAACGCAACGAGGCCACCATTAGCTAGCATTCTCTTAATTATTAAGTTCTCCATCTCATCTATTATTGAATTAGAGCGACTTAGGACTACTCTCTATTTTACAAGATATATACGTAAAACCTCAGAACCACCGAAAATCTGGAAAAATTAAAAACACAAGTCCATCAAAATCAAAATTTTATATGTTAAAGCCTTGAATGAGTAGTTTTTTAAAAATTAGAAAAGTCAACAAATCGACATCTTAATTATAATAACGTAACCTCCTTTTTTTTCATTAGAGAATCTAGGACCACAATAATTAATAGGCATAAGAAAAGAGTTGCATGCATATGCCTTGAAGCACACGGTACCTTGTTGGTTCTTTGATAACGACTGGGGAGAGTACTGTCAACCTCGTTCCTTCTGTAATTTCTTGAAAGCATGTGCTTTTTTCTTTTAATTTTAGTTCATTCCTGTTAAATTAAATTATTAAATTAAAACACACACAAACATAATATATATGTGTGTGTCTTTATTATTTATTACAAGAATTAAATAAATTGATTGCCTTAATTTATTATCATGCTTTTACCTATAAATATATGATTTTTACGTATCATGACCAAAAATCATTGAGATTCAACAGTTCATCATGACTTTGTGACCAATTATAGCGACCAAGAACACACACACACACACACACACAGTTACTTCAAATGAATGGTTCTAATGGTTACTTCTCAGCAACTTCCGATGACACTTACTTCAAATGAATGGTACTAATGGTACTTCTCAGCAACTGCCGATGGTACACTTGGCAAAGTTTCCAGCTTTCAACTGACCGACCATATTAAGATTTTTGTTCTCTTGCTTGACTAATCAAAATCGATTAGCCAAACAAATTAATATTCAAAGATTAAAACCCAGATTATAATTTTCCCGGAAAATGAAGGGAACGAATTGAGAGGAAATCACTCACACCTCTTCATGCATCATTATCACAGTTCAAATCAGTTCCTTCATCTCCATAAACGTGGCAGTATTGTGAGTCTCTCTCTCTCTGGTCCTTCAAAAAAAAAACCCCGTTGAAAAGTATAAATTTGGAAGCCATTGATGCTTCCAAAAACCATATCTGAATTTTCCACCCATGTTTTGCCACTTGCCTAAAATTTTATGGAGCTTATCTCACGCAGTTCTTTGGCTTCATCATTAGTATCAAAAAACAAAGGCGGCACATACATTAAATGAAAAACTTTTAACCTAACTCATTATGTAAACCCTAGTTATTATTGAACCATGCCACTACTATATAAAGCCACATCCATATGCCTTGTTTGTCTATCTACCGCACTAGCTATACTTGAGACATTTATACTCATTACTATTCTCTTGTACACCTTCAACTATCTTCTTCTTCATCAACTACTTCTGTAACTAATCTGAGTGGCGATAATGGCGAATTCACGCATTGCGAGGTTCATCATGGAAGTGGCTCCACCACAGTATGTGACTGTGATGAGGCATAGAACATCGAAAATGTTGGATACTATTAATGAAGAGGACCAGAGGGAAATGTTGGATCATCATCATCATCATCATCATTCTTCTTCTTCTTCTTCATCCTTATTCCCTGCTAAACCTTCATCATCAACTTCAGCATCTTCATCATCAGTTTCAATTCCAAATGCTGATAGTAAGTGCTTCCTCAAGGAGGTTCATAGATCGCTCTCCAATTTGAACCATTGATGATGAGATGAGATTATTGGATGAAGTGTAAAACGACGACGTTTGGATCGTCTCTGAATATGAGAGCTCCTGAACTTCTTCTTTAGTGAAGAGAAAGCACTAGCTTGTACTTTATGTTAAGCTTTGTTTTGTGTTTGTGTGTGTGTGTGTGTGTGTAAGACAATATTTTATCTCCAATGTAAATGATTGGAACTCTTTACTTCAGTGGATCCCAAATCTCCCTATATATCCCCCGAAAAAATAATAATGTACTTGGTGGCTTTATTTTTTTACAATGAGCCAAGAATAATGTTATAACAAAGAGTAGTTATATTCTTTTAATATATTTATCATCTTTCTGTTTTTATCTATTATATTCTTTTGTTTAGCAGATGACACAAACACCTTGCAGGTGTGTGAGAGAGAGGGGGAGAGTTCGGAATCGCACCCAACCTTGTCAATATATATAGTCATAAATATCATATTGTATTTCGAAATGAGTGAACTAAAAAGGGGTTGAATTTTAAATTTTTTTTCCTTTACTTGTTGAACATGAAACGACATTGTTTTAAGTTTAATTTTAACAAATAGAAGTCCATCAGATTTTTGCTTTACTAAATGTTTTGTTGGATTATGTTTATGAGGATTAATACTTTTTTTAAAATATTATTTAAATTATAACCAGTTCAGTTTGAACCACTGTCTCAACCAATTTGTCAATTTTATCAATGGGTCTAATTCTCATTTCGTTGATAAATATTGATGCTAACAAATATTGGTGTCATAGTGGGGATTGCGGTCATGCTATTTGGAAGTCACTGATAAAAGAAAGCCATTTGGGGGTGGAATACAGCACATGATACTATGACAGATAGCAACGAATATTTAATGCATATCATCAGGGGCTCGCTGATTTTTGCTGGAGTACAATTAATGCATAAAGTTGTTGAATGTTCGCCTTGCGTAAAAGTGTCGTTCTAAAGGAGGATTTGTATAACAAATTGGTCAATCAAAACAAAAAGTTTAGTAAATTTAATCAAGTTATATTATATTAGAATAAAGTTTTGATGTGGAATGAAGATTTTTAAAAACTATTTCTAAAACTAAAAGTTGATAAAAACAATTGATTATTTGACTTCAAGGATTAAATGAAGCCTAAGATTCTTCTTTCCTTTTTGCATTTCATAAAACTTAATTAATTTTCTTCCTACTAGTATTTCAATACATATATGTTAGTCTAAGGTTCAAAAAAACTTGATAAGCTTTTAAATCAAAATCAAGTTTATTTTCTTATTAAAATGCACAATATCTTGTTACAATTAATGAGAATCAATCTTTAAGCAACAACCAGCTGGAGGCTATATTATGAAGTGTCTCTCTTTGTATGAACAGATTTCATATTTAAGGGTAAGCATTGAGAAAACTGTCATTTATTTCTCCAAACATATATATGAAGACTTGGCTATTTCTTTAGCGGCTAAAAGTGGATTCAAGTGAGTTAAAAATGTAGGAAGATGCTTGGGAGCTTGGATGGTCCATGGGCGAGCAACTAAATAGTGTTACCAACATATTGTGGACAAGTTAAGAAGGAAATTAGGTGGATGGCAGCAGCAATGCCTATCTCAGGCAGGTAGAATAACTCTTGCTAAGTCAGTATTATCTACCATCCCTTATTTCCATATGCAGTATGCTAGACTCCTATCAAATATCTATAATGAGATTGATAGAATTCAAAGGAATTGCATCTAGGGTGATTCCCACCTTCGTAAAGCTCATCATGCTTTAAGCTGGAACGTATTGACTAGCCCTAAACCCATTGGAGGCCTTGGCTCAAAATCAGCTGCTATTATGAATGATGTTTTTCTCATTAAATGTTGCTGGAGGTTCCAAAATGAGCAAGATGCCCTATGGATTCAATTTCTACTTGGTAAATATAAGTTACAAATTGGTAATCTACCAATTCTTAAAGCTGGATGCTCCTCGTTCTAGAGTTCTTTATGTAACATTATGATTAATATGAAGGATGAGGTGGTATGGGAAATTGGAGATGGGGCTTCTATTTCTTTTTGGAAAGATAAATGGGTGTCGTCCTCAATTTGTCTTCAGAATTATGCAAAGAGGGACATTCCCGATGGTATGCGAGATTGTAGGGTTAATAGGCTCGTTGATCAACATGGACAGTGGGACTTGCCATTACTACTACATAGCCTGCTTCCCCAAAATGTGGTAGAATTAATTAGAGGTATGCTCCCTCCTTCTTTTGATGATGGAATTGATCGCTCATTTTGGTTGGCTAGAGATTCAAGGAGTGTAAGTGTTAAAGGGTGCTATCTATACTTAGTCGAATCTGAGTTTCAGCATTCAAATTTAAATTGTGACATTTGGATCAAATTATGGAAGGGGGGGTTCACGTAGAATACAAATTTTTGGCTGGAAATTTTTCCATTAAAGGCTCCCTTTGGAGTGATGGATCCATGCCTGGTCCAACAGCGATGGAATTTGCCCATTGTGTCAGCAAGAAGAAGAGACCACCTCACATGCATTTCGTGACTGTCAAGTGGTTCATGCTTTTTGGAATAAGGTAATACCCGTTGATCAGTTGCACTCCTTCTGCAGCTTGGACTGGATAACTGAGTTAGGGAGAACTGGATGTGTGATGAACTGGGAGTAGGTGGATTTCGTTGGCATGATTTTTTTCATAGTCTCTTGCTGGTTTATTTGGAAATGGCAAAATGCTACTATTCATGATATGCAAGGTGCAAGTACGAGTTACAGTCTGAGGCCCATAATTGAGTTGTTGGGAGAACTAAATTATTCAACTGTCAGAGGAGGGATCAAAAGCTCAATACATGATCAGATTAATGATCGATGGTCCTTTCCAGAAACTCCTATCGTGAAACTAAATTCAGACGGGGCACCTAAAAGTCAAGAACAGGTGGCGACATACGGGGGCTTAATGAGAGATTGCTCTGGTAAGTGGCTAGGAGGGTTTACTTCACGTCTTGGTAGATGCTCAGCGATGATAGCTGAGTTGTGGGGAGTTTTGAAAGGATTAGAGATGTCATAAGAGGCAAGATGGAGGTATGTAGTTGTTGAAAGTGACTGTAAACCAGTCATTGCATTACTTTCCACACAAGGTAGTGCAGCTTGTGAGTCTCACTTGGTGTCTCGGATATAAGCAGTTACCCATAAGCAATGGGTTTTACGTTTCTGTCATGTTTTAAGGGAAGGCAATCAGTGCACAGATGGGTTAGCAAATTATGGTTTGGCGCATGTGGAGTCCATGGATGAAGCTCACTTCTTTGATCCCCCTGATGGTATGGTTTGTTTGTTGATTGCAGATATGTCGGGCGTCGAGCACGTTAGGAGGGTCTGAGTCATTAGCTGAGTTATTTCTTTTGTTTGTTTTAATTCTGTTTCGTATAAAAAAAACATTACCCAAACAATTTAATGCATAAAGTTTATTGGGAAAATCACTGTTAGGTCCCAAGGACCATAAAAAATCACAAAAAAGTCTCATACCGAACTCCTCTATCAAAAAAATCCCCAGCAACTTTTGTATGATTAGTTATCAACGTGAAATAACTAAGTTATCCCCTAAGGAATAAACAAAGAAAAGGCACTAGAGAAAGAGGCTCATCTGTACATTTTGCATCCTTCGCCCATTCGTATGTCCGACGCACTTCTAAAGTCCTAGGGTCCATCATTAGTTTGTCACTCATTCGAACCCCCAACCTTGTTCGATTATCCAAACCCTCAACCTTCATCACTCGTCGGTACTCTTAACATTCCTTGCTCATTCAAAGCCCCACCTCCGTTGCTCCTCTCAAGCCTGAGCCTCCGTTGCTCATCTAAACCCCCAACCTCCATCGCTCCAAACACCCAACTTCTGCCACTTTTAATTTGCATTTTTCTTTGATTATAAAAACTCATGCACTTGTTAATATAATTGATGAAGTTGTAAAACAAGGCTGAAAAACTTGTTAAAACACAAATCCACTTTTGTGACAAACCCTCTAATTATAAAATCTCATGAACTTGTTGATATGACTCATGAAGTTGAAAAACAAGGCTAAATAACTTGTTAAAACACAAATCAATTGTTATGACAAACCCTCTTATTATAAAAACTCATGCACTTGTTAACATGACTCAAGAAGTTATAGAACAAGGCTGGAGAACTTGTTAAAATAAAAATCAGTTATTGTGACAGACCCTCTGATTATAAAAACTCATGCACTTGTTAATGTGACTCAAGAAGTTATAGAACAAAGCTGAAGAACTTGTTAGAACACAAATCAGTTGTTGTGACACATACTCTAATTATAAAAACTTATACACTTCTTAATATGACTCATGAAGTTGTAAAAGAAGGTTGAAGAACTTGTTAAAACACAAATCAGCTATTGTGAAGATCCTACAGGAATAATTCATGAGTCATATTAATAGCTGATTTGTGTTTTATTCCCTTTGTTTTTACAACTTCATGAGTTATATTAACAAGTGCATGAGATATTTCCAGAGGGTCCGTCACAACAGCTGCTTTGTGTTTTAACAAGTTGTTCAACCTTGTTTTACAACTTTATTAGTTATATTAACAAGTGCATGAGTTTTTATAATCAGAGGGTCAGTCACAACAGCTGCTTTGTGTTTTAACAAGTTGTTCAACCTTGTTTTACAACTTCATGAGTCATATTAACAAGTGCATGAATTTTTGTAATCCAAGTGGCAATCACAATAGCTTATTTATGTTTTAAAAAGTTCTCCAACCCTATTTTACAATTTCATAAGTCATATTAACAAGTGTATGAGTTTTTATAATTAAAGAAAAATGCATATTAAAAGCGACAGAAGCTGGGTATTCAAAGCGACAGAGGCAGGGCTTTGCAAGAGTGAGGGAGGCTAGGAGTTCCAACGAGCGAAGGAGATGTGGGGTTTCAACAAGAGACCAAAGCTGAGGGCTCGGAGGATCGATGGAGGTTGGAGGTTCGAAGGAGTGACAGACTAACAAATAACTTTAGGACTTCAGAGGACTGACAAGAGACAGACGCACAAATGAGTGAAGGACGCAAAACGTACAAATAAGCCTCCTATATGCCTTTTCCTTGTTTATTCCTTAAGGACAACTTAGTCATTTCACATTGACAACTAATCACACAAAAGTCCTTGGGACTTTTTTGTGAATTTTTATGATCTTTTGGACCTAATAGTGATTTGGGTTAAGGTGCAAATTAGCCAACAAACTATTAGGCCAGGAGCACCCAGCACAAAAAACAATTGGAAGCACCATAATTACCAACAAACAATTAAAAAATGTCAATTACCACAATTCCGTTACACCTAAACTAACGGCGTTGGATGTCAATCGAAGATGAGCAATAACCATCTGGTGAGAGGATTGAAGAGAACCCAGCCACTCCAAAAACAAATAATCAACCCAAATTTGCAGATTCTTGTTTAACCCAATTAATATAGTGCCATATGGGTATATCCATTTCCAGAAAAAAAAAAACATGAAAGGGATGCAAACACAAAATAAGAACACACCAATGACAAAGCCATAAACAGGAAAGATAAAAATTTCAAATACCAAAAGCAGAACACACAAATTCCAACTTCAGCTTTTAGATGATATATTCAGGATAAACAAAAGAATCAACTTTCACATATGATGAAACTAGAAAGGTGATGTTGAATGGAATTTGAAACCTTCTCAAAGGTTTGAACTAGAACTTGTAATCTTGGCACTCACTACGGAAAATCACAGTTCCAACGACTTCTCCATCAACCACGCTGACAGATGATCGCTCTCTCCACCACTAGTTTCGTTAATTCTTCCAACATCGCAAGACCCAGTGGTTTTTGGCCTTTAATTTTCCATTTGTATTGATCTGGAGTATTTGGGATCTCGAAAAGGACTATTGATTTTCTGGGTTTAGATGTTTTTGCGCCTAAGCTTGAGGATTTCTTTTTGAGGCTTCGCGGTGGCATTGTTTGTTGGGTTGGGTAGATGGGATCCAGTAGTAGTAAAGCCGCTACTTCTTGCAATTCTTTGGTGACGTTGTCGTCTTTGGGCAGTGTTTGTAAGGGTCGATCATGAGGGCACAGAGGTTTTCAGTCGCAGTAGATCTCTTCAGCAACGCAGAGAAGGTGAAGGAATGGAGGTGGTGATAGTGTGGTGATGGGAGAATCTCACCGGCGGTGATAAAGGTAAGGAGTCGTTGACGAGTAAGGAGAGAGGCGAAGGAGTCACTGGCAATGCTTTTTTCCCACTGACACGTGTATACTACACCTTGCTTCCCAACGCCCATTAGTTTAGGTGTAACAGAATTGTGGTAATTGACATTTTTTAATTGTTTGTTGGTAATTATGGTGCTTCCAATTGTTTTTTGTGCTGGGTACTCCTGACCTAATAATTTGTTGGCCAATTTACACCTTAACCCTAGTGATTTTCCAAAGTTTATTTCACACCAATGAAGGGGTTACCAAAACTTTGACGTCAATTAATTATGAATTTTCTGACAGAAAAATCAATGTTTTTTTAACAAAATACATCTATTGAATATAAATATGCAAACTTATATTTTTTATAAAATTAAATTGAATTATTTAGATTCTAAAAATTAATTACTCAAAATATCTATAATATCTGAATTTTATAAGGTGTTGGTTTTTACATAGTCCTTTATCTAGCTCCATTCCATTTAGATCTAAATTTTGTGATTGTATCAAAAAAAAAAGATAAATTTTGTGAGCTTGTTTGGTTTGTTATCACTCTAATCCTATTTATAAGTCCAAATTAACTAATGAGTTAGCTAGCTCATTAATTATGAGCTAATTTTTTTATTTTGGAAGAAAAGAATATAGAATTTCGAATACAAATAAATATTCCCTTTTTTCCCTATTCTAGGCCTTATTTATTATTGATTCCAAAAAATAAATTATTTTTGTTTATTGCAATTAATAAAAGCAAAAATGTAATAAATACATTTATTACTCTGAAACTAGACTTATAATAAAGACTAAATTTTTTTTATCAAAATTGACTTATAAAGTTAAAGTGATATTTTTTTTTAAGGAAAAATAACGTTTTCTCCAGTATATATTCCTATTGTAGGAAAACTAATAGCCTTGACAAGTGTTTCCGAAACACCATACAATATGGTTCTTTTCTAAAGTAGGGGCAGAAAGGAAATAAAACAAATTTTTTCAGAAGATAACTTCTACACCTGTAATTTTGCAGCAAGACATTTTGTCATAGTTTTTGAACTAGGGTAAAAGGTATTGAATTTTTACACCAGCCATATCTATACTAGATGGATAACCATTTCTTAAGATTCAGTTGATTTTTTATTTTTTTTCAGAGATTAAAGAAGATTAACTTATAAATTAATCAAAGTATGTCTTGTAACATCTGATAATATATCATATCATGAGTCAAACAAATTAATTTGGTATAAAAAAATATAAATAACAATACTTTAAAATAATTTATTTAACTTCTTTAATCTCTCTAAAAAATTCAATTGAATCTTATATTAGAATACAAAAGGTAGTAATATTTTTGAATCCTGTTTGATATCTCATACACCCAAAATATTATCTCCAATGAAATTTTCGAGATAATGAATGGATAATCCAAAAGATCTAATTGAAAATCCTATAAATATGAAAAAACAAATTAAATAAATAAAATTAAAAACAACCTAATCAGTCATGATACAGCCCTTAACTATCTTAGTTCTTCGTGGGTCTCCAGTAGTCATAGGACCTCCTACTTGTTCACCTCCACAAATGCCACTTGCATGCCAGCACTAAGTCACATAGGTGACGTGTAGGATGCTCTGTGGGATAGAATTTACTACTCCATCAAATATATTCTACAGAGCTTCCTATGAGGTTTTCTCTGAATAATAAGCTCTTCTTTTATGAGGCAGTGTATAAGCAGCTATTCCCCTGTATGCTCATTTTCATTAACTTTGTTTGCTTGACTAGTCTCTGAACTCCTCTTGGGTTTCTTTCCGGCTTCCAAAACTGTCTCTTTAAATTTCTTCAGCGCTGATCAATAGAGAAATCAAAACCAGATTTATTTCATCAACAGGAATGATCTCTACAACAATATTCTATCAATAGGTCCAACTAAAAAACGCCTATTCACTTAAAGTAACTAATCCAATGTGATTGTATCAAAAAAAAAAAAAAAAAAACTAATCCAATGTTTTGTAAACCCCCAAAAAAAACATACTAACCCAATGTTAGTTAGTGACTATATATATAAAGGGCGGCCCATCAGGTGGGTCTGAGAGAAATATATAGTGACTATATATATATGTGTGTGACCAGAAATTATGTTAACCTCAACCAAATCAATGCAATACTATATTTTCATGCGTTTCTCAGGTATCAAACAAGATTACAGAAAATCAGCACTGGCATAAGGATTACACTGATATGAAAACGTACAAATCTCATAAATGAGAGGAATCACTCAGGTACAAGTCAAGCCATATTTCCCATTTTTTTAGTTAAGAACAAATACCAGAATCAAAATATAAAACCAAAATAGACATCACATATACCTGATTGGTAAGTGGCATGAAGTTCTTCAATCAAACTGGAGGGCAGTGTGTGATCACTGCAAGTACTGTTATCAGCCTTCTGCAACAATTTCTTCAAACGCCTAGCCTGCCACATCGTGCATGAGTTCACACCATTTTGAGAAGGGGTTCATAAAGGGCAATATAAGAAACTATATGGACCCTCCTTCCTTGCAGGTTTTATTAGGAAATCTAAGGGGTACTGATAGGTTCTTTCCCAGAATCAATTAATCAAGCCCAGTATATAATAATTAGATTTAATCTTGAACACGTTGCCAAGTAAACGAAGACTGACTTCCTCCATTGGATCCCAAAGACATACAATATGGACCGAACATGAACAATAGCTACCGAGATTAAAAGAAACTATTCTATAACCAACCATGACTGAAACAAGATGGCTTCATACCTCATCTTTGGACATCAGTGTGAAGCAACGTCCAGCCTGCCCAGCTCTTGCTGTCCTACCAGCTCGATGAACATAAGTCTTTATGTGTTTCGGCATGTCATAATTAATAACATTTCTCACCCCTTCAACATCCATTCCACGAGTCATTGCATCAGAAGACACAAGCACTTGAAACTCCCCTTTCCGAAATTCCTTCAATGTCTTACTGCACATAGAATATCATTTTCATAACCGTTTAATCCTGTTGAACAATAGGATGCACAAAAATGGAAAATACAAAATAAAAAAATAAGGTGGAGCAATATTTGAACCTTAACCTGTATCATAGTGACAAATGAAATACAGAACCATGTAGGCTATGGTGTACAAGCAGACAACATCCATATAATCCTTTTATTTCAAAACAAGGAAAATAGTGACTGATTCCTTTCCTAACACGCCTAGTTTGATCTATATTCAAATATAGCCTTCTTTAATGAAGGAAGACAACGACAACAAAGGTGATCCCATAGTTTCTTTCCCCAAACTATCTAGTTCTTTAAGGTCATCAGTAGGATCTCTCTATGGTCTTTCTTTCCATTTTCATATTTTCACCCTTTTCCTTCTTTACCACCTCACTATCCCGCACATTCACTAAGCCTTACGACATATGTAACACGTACCCACATTGCTCCTCCTTAAAAGCACAAGACAAATAAAAGATCACAACTTCGTCCCAACAAGCTTATGTAACTATTGACTGGATTTAGCTTAGAGGATACTATTGAATAAGAGGGTGTCACAAGTGCAGTTATATTTTTCCTACAACATATAATTTCTCCAATTACTTTAAAGAAATGTCCATGTTTCCTAAAGGCGTCCCAAACGATACCCAAGACACCATGTTGTTGTGTACATCTATTCCTCCCTGGACCTCACATGATGAGAACCATATGCACTAGGCCATCCCTTTTTTTAAGTAACTTGAGAAGTTTCTAGCACAATGAGCATTCCTTCATGTTTTTAAGAGTAAATGTGCGATATGAGATTATGCCCAATTAAGAATAATTTACAGCAAAACAGTGTACTTACCTTCTTACACGTTGACGATGAAGACCAGAATATTGCTTTATCTTAATTTGAAGATCACTGAAATAGTTCAGTAACTTGCACAGACGATGTGTTGAATCAACAGATTTGGTAAAAACAATGCATTTTTCTCGTCCCAATGTTTTTAAAAGGGCAGCCAAATACAAGGGTTTGACCTTTGTTTCGCAGATCTGCACACACACAGTGAAGAAATTCAATTTAAAATTGTGAGAACCTATCAAGTGATAAGTATAACTCAGGCAAGACCCCAGAGATAGAAGGGGAGTACATATCATCATATAAATTTAATTTAATCATCCATAATCATGAAAACATAATTTGAAATAGAAGCTAAAAGCAAGCAGCTATGCTAATTTCTGCAAATTAAATGATACATGTATTATTCCAACTTAAATGAAATCATTCTAATAAATTCATACAAATGGTATTCATGTTTTAATGTCATACCACTTTAAGCGATTCCAAATTTTCAGGAAGCCTATAACGCATTTGCCCAGCTTTCAAGAATATTGGATGATGCAGATCCAGTTGGACAAGCTTTCCTGGGTCCTGGGTTATTGTTGCAGATAGAACCATCTTTGCCAACCTGGGGTAAGGTTTATCTTTAAATCCCCTCTCAACTCCACTGCAGAAAATAAAAATATATATTATGAACATATATGAGTAATTATTTCTCTAGTATCAAAGGGAAGAAAGTATGACAAAGGGACAAGAGATAACACTGTAAATAGGCTGAATGTTAAAAAAATACAAAATATAGAAAGACACTATGTTATGGAATAATAATAAGATCGTTTCTGTTGGTTTGTTAGTGGCTTATTAGCAGTTGGGCTTAGGTGAGTATTTCAGGATATAAACAGCCTCTACTATACTGTATCAATTCAGACTATTGGTTGATTATGGAATAGGAGTGCATAATCAGTTCCTCTCTCCAAACCATCTCTGTTTCTATCTCTTAAACCCCTCTTCCCTGTTTCTCTCTCTTCTTTGTTTCCTCTTGTTGGAAATCAGCCCATTATTACCTATCCCATGATTCTAGCTCTATCACATCCCCTGATTCTAGTTTTACTAGTTTAGGGAAGATTTCTGATTGATTGTAATTAATCATTTATTTCTCTTCATTTTGTAATCCCTTCAATCTTGCCTCTGACAGCTCCCTTGGAGCTTATATAAGTGTAATCTTTTTCTCTGAATAATCAGAATAAACAGAGTGTTTTATGCCTCTAAACAACATGGTATCAAGAAGTAGTGCAGAAGCAAAGCTGAGAGCTATTAACGAAGGAGTATGTGAAGGACTTTGGGTCATCAAACTATTGATAGAGTTGGGAATTCCATATGAGGGACCCATGCAACTCTGGGGTGACAACAAGGCCAACATTGAAATGACAAAATATCCTATTTATAATGATCGAACGAAACATGTTGAGATAAACAGGCACTTTATTAAAGAGAAGGTTGAAGGAAGCATCATGAATCTGCCTCACAAACGATCTACAGATCAAATTGAGGACATAATGACCAAACCACTAGGTCGAGCTAAATTTGAATGGTTTCAATACAAGTTGGGAATGATCAACATATACTCTCCGAGTTGAGGGGGAGTGTTGGAAATCAGTCCAGTATTACCTATCACAGGATTCTAGCTCTATCACATCCCCAGATTCTAGTTTTACTAGTTTAGGAAAGATTTCTAATTGATTGTAATCAGTCCTTTATATCTCTTCATTTTGTAATCCCTTCAGTCTTGCCCCTAACAGCTCTCTTGGAGCTTATATAAGTATAATCTTTTTCTCTGAATAATCACAATAAACAGAGAGTGTTTTATGCCTCTGCCAGATACGTCTCTCTATTTCTCACTAAGATTTCAAATATTCAAGAAGTGACAGCATTCTAGTATCAGTGAACCAAGATTACAGTTAGAAACATCATGTGCCGCTTAAGACTACATGTAACATTGTTAGTAAGTACACTGATAAGCGTCAAGAAGGATTCATAATTCATTAACTACATAATTTAAAAATATAGTTGAGGCCAACATATACTAACCAATTATCTTCACAAGGCTTAAATTACTTCTTGCGGGGAGAAGGTTCATTTACTCTTTCCTTCTTGCCACTCAAATATTCAAAAACAGCCCATATAGCACAGTCTGAGAACCCAAATAATAAGATCACTTAAATAAACCCCATTGTTACTAAAACATTATTAATACACAATAATATCTAAAATTCAATAGAGCAACTAACAGGGCAATCTCTAGTTTGTACATCTTGGAAGCATTTCTTCTTGCTAACATAGTCCTTAATACAAATTATAAGAATCAAGGTAATCAACCACAATTTGTCCATTTAAACTAGATTAAGAAAAAAAATCCAAAACCATGTTTATGATCTATTAAGACAATATGATAAGAACACTACTAAAACATGTAATGAACTTTGAACTCACCATCTCCTTCTAGTGCTTAATGCACTAAATGAATTAAGAAGAAATGAACCAGCTGGTGGATAAATATTCTTGTCCATAGATCGAGTTAGTTCCAGCACAGTAGGTAACCAGGATTGGTAGGCCTCTCGAAGAAGCCGATCTGTTTCATCAACCACCTGACACAGTTTACCTGGTTCACATGGATCCATGTACAATGAAAGAAATCCAACTTAACAATATAAAATAAATAGCCCTATGTGTTCCTTTGTTTCCAACTTTATGGGCTCTTTTAGCAAAAGGGTACTCCCTGTGGTCCTTAACACAAGACACATTCTAGAAGGTTTCTATGGTCCTAAACATAAAACAGTCTAATAAGTCAATGGCATTAAATCCTCTTTCTTCATAAATGCCCTTATTAATGGTGTTGTGGAGAGAGATGACATAAGAAAGAAATTAAAGATAATTAAGATAAACTCATTTTAATTGGAGGGTTATTGTGGAAATTAGTGATAATTTATAATAATTTTAATGATAGAGACTACTTGTAAGTTTTAACTATCCTTAATCTTTAATGGGTAGTTAAAAAAGTGTGGTATTGTGAAGACCAGAGGGATTAACTACTTCTATTGATATCTGCCCTGTTTGACTATGGCCTTAGATTGTTTCCCCAGCCAACATTCAAATATACTAAATGTAGAATCTGTTAGAATATTTTATTAATCTCATAATTATAGGGATTAACTAAACCTAGAGATTATAGGAGAGTATTGTTAGGATATTAGTTACTTTTCAAATTTCAAATCTAGATCTCTTGTCTATAAATGTAACCGTTCTCTCATATGAATAATAAATCAATTATTCTCATCCAATACTCTTCATGGTATCAGAGCATCGGAAGAGATTAATTAGTCATTGACACGATTGCCCACTGCAACGTGATCAAAGTTCCGAACGTTACCGACTGTGACGTTCGAACTGAAAGTTAACATCTCAAGCGCCTTCCAGTACGTCATCTAGTTCGTCTGGGCGTCGTCTGGTTCTCAGCTTCTGTCTGACGCTGAGTTCCGCCAAAAACTCCAACATCCGACGCCATCACCGTCGTCGTCCATCAATCTCGATCGTGAACAGTAAAATTGGTTCCGATTGCTGTCTCATCCTCAAAGACTCGAGTGCTTGTCGAAAAGCTCGTCCTCGTCAGTCGTGTGGTTCTTGAATCTCTAAGTTCTCGACCTCGACGCGTCTTCCGGCAATCGTCCCTCTGCCTCCCTGTCTCCGACGCTTGTCCGTCCGTCCTCGGACTCATCTGCTCTCATCTCGATGATCTGTCACGGCATCATCTCATCATCGCTCAGATTTCTTCTCGACACGGCGTCGTCAGATTCACCGTTCGCATCGTCATCTTGTCTCGTCTCAGCCCAGATTCATGAATTGTCTGCTAGGCTTTCATCTCATTTGATTTAATCAATTTGACTATCAGGTATTTTGGGCTCATCATTGGGCTTAATCAATTTACTGTGCATCATATATTTGGGGGGCCTTGTTTTTGTTCCTATTTGCCTCACTAGTGGTTGATTGCACTGTTGGGTAATTTTATTGAAATTTGAAGTATCTTATTACCACGGTCAAGATGTCTACAAAATCTGATGCCTCATCCTCTATGCCACGATCTAGGTCTAATGATATCTCTACAGTGCTTATTGTTTCTGAAAAACTTACCAGTGACAATTATCGAGAATGGTCTCAATCCATGATTCTTGCTTTAGATGGAAGGGACAAACTTGAATATATTAATGGAGAAGCTGTAATGCCACAAAAATCAGAAACCCAGGCATTTCGAAAGTGGAAATCAGAAAATGCCTTGGTTTCCTCTTGGTTGATTAATGCTATGTCCTCCCTACTTAAGAAGAGTTTCATGTACCTTCCATCAGCCCGTGAAATTTGGGAGGCTCTTCGTGAGACTTATAGTCCTGTAGGGAATCGTTCCCGCATCTTTGATGTTAAGAAAAAATTATGGCAGTTAAAACAGGACCACATGTCACTTGATGATTATTACCTGGAAAAATCAGCTCTGTGGCAAGATTTTGATGCCCTACGAAATAAAACCCATCATTGTGGGGCTGATGCTAAAGCAGACCGCAAAGAGAAAGAAGAAGAAAGAGTCAACGAGTTGCTGGCTGGTCTTAATGTCATTTATGATGATATTCGAGCACGAATTCTCAGTCAAGAGCCCTTGCCTTCTGTACGTGAAGTCTATACTACTTTGCGCGATGAAGAGGATAGGCGCAAATCAATGCTTCAGAATCAAAACAATTCCACTGTTACTCAAGTACCTTCTGAAGCCTCAGCACTTGCTGCTCGATCTATGGAATCAAAAGGACCTAAAGGGCGATTATTCTGTGACCATTGTAAGAAACTAGGGCACACCAAAGACACCTGCTGGGATCTTCATGGCAAGCCAGCTGATTGGCAGCCAAAGAAAGGAAAAGGAAGAGGAAGAGGTTATGTAGCTGAAGCCTCCAAAGAACCATCCCAAAATGACCAACTAAACAAGATCATGGCAATGTTAACTGCACTACAAACTACAAAACAACCAACTGCCACAATCGTCAAGCGAGGTAACTTTTTCCACGCCTTAGCTTTGATTAAAGGTCGGTGTATAGGGAATTGCTGGATTATTGACTCAGGTGCCTCAGATCATATGACCGACAATAAAGCTCTTTTTTCATCCTACACACCTATTACCAATGGAGTGACTGTGTGAATTGCTGATGACTCTCAGTCTATAGTAACTGGCATTGGTTCTATCAAAATCTCTACTACACTTACTCTTCACTCTGTATTACATGTTCTAAGATTGAAGTGTAATTTATTATCAGTGATTCAATTAGCTAAGGATGAACGATGCCAGGCTAACTTCTTTGCTACTTACTGTATTTTTCAGGATCTGCTGACGGGGATGACGATTAGGAGTGCTAAAGAGCTTGATGGTCTCTATTACCTTGATGAAAGCGACAGTAGTGGAATTAAATCTTGCAATAAAGTGTCTCTCCCTAGGAGTAGTGATTTGGAGTTATGGCACAAACGTTTAGGTCATCCAAATTTCCATTACATGTGTAAGATGTTTCCATCTCTTGTTTCCAATAAAATTGCGTCTGATTTTCAATATGATTCATGTGAAAAGGCTAAACATCATCGTACTTCATTTCCAAAGATTCCATACCATGCATCAAAACCTTTTTCCATAATTCACAGCGATTTATGGGGACCATCCCGCACACCAAACCGATCAAAATCCAAATGGTTCATTACATTCATTGATGACCACACGTGTCAGTTGGGTTTACCTATTAAAAGATAAAACGGATGTGTATCAAACCTTCCTTAACTTCCATAATATGATCCAAACCCAGTTCCAAACCCATATCCAGATCCTACACACTGATAATGGGACTGAATATTTCAATCAGTCCCTATCTACCTTCCTATCTGAAAAGGGCATTGTTCACAAAAGCACTTGTCCCAATACACCCCAACAAAATGGCATTGTCGAACGAAAGAATCGTCATATTCTCGAAACTGCAAGAGCCATCATGTTTAGTAGTAAAGTTCCTAAATATCATTGGGACGATGCTATTCTTACTGCCACATTCCTCATTAACCGAATGCCAAGCCAACCACTATCTTACAAAACACCACTTCAGCTCCTACATCAATACTATAACCTCTCATATCTCGAAAACACTCTACCACTTAAAGTGTTTGGTTGCACCTCCTATGTTCACCTCCATCATACCAACAAACTTGACCCTAGAGCTCTTTGTTGTGTCTTTATTGGCTACTCTAATTCCCAAAAGGGCTACAAGTGTTATGACCCAGTTTCCAAACGTTCCTTTGTTACCTGTGATGTCACCTTTCATGAAACTACTCCTTATTATTCTTTGTCTGCAATTTAGGGGGAGAGAGATGGTGAATTCCAGACACCAAAAGATGACCAAACAATTACAATATATACACCTCCGCTTCATACACTTGTCCAAACAAAAACTGATACCTCTGATAATCCTGATAATGTGTCAAGTCCAAGGGGAGATACAAACAAATGGAGTAAGACCTACGTACGAAGAAGTAAAAAAGGTAATGAGTCACAAGCTATTAGCACTCACCAAGAGTCAGAACCGGAGGCAGGTCCAGGAGAAACAGTGGTAACAAAGAATTCTGACCTTGATCTTCCCATCGCAGTACGGAAAAATCCTAGATCATGCACCCGACATCCTATTGAGCAGTTTGTCTCATATAAAGCCATTTCATCTAAATACAGGGCATTTGTTTCTCACCTTGATAGCATAAGGGTACCAAACACTATTGATGAGGCCATGGCTATACCTGAGTGGAGACAAGTTGTCCTGGAGGAAATGGAGGCCCTAAAAAGAAACAAGACATGGGATATAGTAGATTTACCTCAAGGGAAGAAACCCGTTGGGTGCAAATGAATATTCACCCCAAAGTATAGAGCAGACGGGACACTTGAAAAATACAAAGCTAGATTGGTTACAAAAGGCTTCACTCAAATATATGGGGAAGATTACACTGAAACGTTTGCTCCGGTAGCCAAGTTGAATACCATCAGAATTCTCTCAATTGCAGTAAATCTAGACTAGGATCTACACCAACTCGATGTAAAAAATGCCTTCCTTAATGGAGACCTCAAGGAAGAAGTGTACATGAAGTTACCTCCAGGATTCCCAGGAAAAAAGACTAATCAAGTCTGCAAGCTAAAGAGATCATTATATGAGTTGAAGCAATCTCCATGTGCCTAGTTTGACAGATTCACTCGAGTTCTGAAGAGACATCGGTATACTCAGGGGCAGAGCGACCACACCTTATTCGTTAAACATCACAAGGGTAAGATGGCTGTGTTAGCTGTATATGTTGATGATATAATTCTTACTGGAGATGACAGGGTAGAAATTAATCAAATCAAGGCAGCCCTAGCACGAGAATTCCAAATCAAGGATCTCGGAGAAATGAAATACTTTCTTGGGATGGAAGTAGCCCGATCCAAGAGAGGAATCTATATCTCCCAAAGGAAGTATGTACTAGACCTCTTAAAAGAGACAGGAATGACAGGTTGCAGACCCACTGACACACCTATACAAGTTAATAAAGTGGATGAAGACACAGATCTCGGTAAAGCGGTGGACATAGGGAACTATCAACGAATGGTAGGCAAACTAATTTATTTGTCTCATACCAGACCAGACATTGCATTTGCAGTAAGTGTTGTCAGCCAACATTCACATAACCCTAAACAGAAGCATTTGAATGAAGTCTACAGAATTCTTCACTATTTGAAGGGATCTCCTAGACCTGGTTTGCTGTTCAAGAAAACTGATAAACGGAATGTAGAGTTATTTACAGATGCTGATTGGGCAGGCGATCAAGATGACAAGAAATCAACATCTGGATATTGCACATATGTGTGGGGTAACTTGGTTACATGGAAAAGTAAAAAGCAAAGTGTAGTTGCAAGAAGTAGTGCTGAAGCTGAATACAGGGCTGCAGCATTGGGGATCTGTGAAGGCATATGGATAAAGCGTGTCCTAGAAGACTTGAGGAAATGCATAAATCTACCAATCAAGGCCTATTGCAACAATATGGCTGCAATTAACATTGCTCACAACCCGGTTCAACATGACAGAACCAAGCATGTGGAGATAGACAGACATTTTATAAGGGAAAAGGTCGATGAGGGTATCATTGATCTAAGGTATATATCTTCAAAAGAACAGAATGCAGACATCCTCACCAAAGGATTAGCCAAGGACAGATTTGAATATCTAATTGGCAAGTTGGACTTGATTAACATCTACCGTCCAACTTGAGGGGGAGCGTAGAATCTATTAGAATATTTTATTAATCCCATAATTATAGGGATTAACTAAACCTAGAGATTATAGGAGAGTATTGTTAGGATATTAGTTACTTTTCAAATTTCAAATCTAGATCTCTTGTCTATAAATGTAACCGTTCTCTCATCTGAATAATCAATCAATTATTCTCATCCAATACTCTTCACTAAATGCAATAAAAAAAATCTTCATGACATCATGTTTCATTGAGTTGTCTGGTATTTTCATATCTCTTGGAGGGACTAACTATCCTTACACATTCTTTCTTGTCATTTAATAAAGTCCTTTTGCAATAAAAAGTTAAATATAAAATCAAGAAGCAGCATAAAAATATGAGAAGTAATATGTTTCCACAACTTACAAGATAATAAAGATGCTCAAGTGTGAACCCTTTAGTAGTGGTGATGTGGTCCATGAGCCGTCCAGGGGTAGCTACCAATATATCCACCTTGCTTTGGAAGCCAAGTTGGTAATTAAGAGATATATCCTCTGGATCATAACACATGCCTATCTCATGTCCTGGTATATCCACAAGCTTAGAAATCTCATCAGCTATTGAAGATTGACCAACAGCCACACCAACATGTAAACCTAATGGAGACGCAATGGCATCAAAAACTTCTTTGACCTGAAGCGACAGGGAAAATTAAGGATAAATATGATGGCTCATTTTAATGGCATAATGGATTATTCATCTTTGATTTCACATTCACCCAAACAGAGATGAAATGCAAAGGGTTTGCATCTAAAAGAACATACATGAGTGATATGTTGAATTATTAGCATAGCATTGAGAGAGAAAACCAAAATATATATATATATATATATATATATATATATATATATATATATATATATTTAAAAGAACATCAAGGATGCAGTGTAACCTGTAAGGCAAGATCACGAGTGGGCACCACCACTAAAGCTCTCAAGCATTTTACAACACGGTTTGACAGCATTTGCACAATTGGTAGAGCATAAGCTAAAGTTTTTCCACTTCCAGTGGGAGAATTTATACAAAGGTCTCGCTCAAAATTACCAGGTCCAACTGTCTCTTCCCAAACTGCAACTTGCACAGGAAAGAGACTAGAGATGCCCATATTCTGCAATGCCAACTTCAACCTGATGGATATAATAAATAATTAAAAAAATGGACTGAAAGTAAAGACATGAGAAAATTCAGAGTAGCATCATATGTGGACTAATAGAATGCTTAGCCTTCATAAGAAACGGAACCACCTTTTTTTATTCCAGAGATTAAAAATGATATAGTAGAGGGAATGAGATACTAACGGAACCAAAACTGGGGGAGATTAAAAATAAAATGTCATAGAAATCAATGAATAAAACCTTCCTACAAACTAGAAGGGTCACTAGGTCAGGTTGATACGAGCCCACCCAGTGGTCAGTTACTTCACAAATCACAGAACCTGAACCATGACTAACAATAAGAAGAAAATTGAACATGAAAACTGCAACTTCCAAACAAGACTTTGGAGACTCTAATCCGCATTCTCAACATCACCATTTCATCAAAAAAATGCATTTTACATTCACTAATTCAAGCAGGGAACCCAAACACACAGAAAAATACTTGTATCTATACTCACATTGAAAAGTCAAAACGATAGGATATACAGCATAACTAAAGAAAAAACTGCAAACAAGCAAGGCAAAGGCAATAGAATGAATGATTACTTTGGGTGAAGACAAGGAACTTGTTCGAGAGGGAATTCTTCAGATAGAGTGACATCAACAGGGTCACGCATCCATTGCAGAGCTGGAACACTATGCTTTTGCTCTCCCATCTTGACTTCCCTCAACACCAAAACCCTTCACCGTTCCCTCAACTGCAATAAGGCCATCAACGAGTTATTAATAGACATATAAATCAACATGTAATGGAAAGGATAATGGGGATAAATTTTTATCTCCAAACGAAGCCCTCATAGTTTATTAGTGAGAGAAACTATTAAACTTCAATCACTGATATTTTTTTCTTTCTAAGCAATGCAACCAACATTAGGAAAGGGAATCCTCTTAAATCTTTCAAGTCGAAGTATGCTCAAATTGCTGCAAGTTATTACTCCCCTGGTCCTTAATATAAGACAACTTTAGGGAGTTGATTTTGGTCCTAAATATAAGACATGGTTTTTATGTTTGTCAATCCTATTAATGCTTCCTCAACAATAGTTGGGCCGCGGGGGGGACAAAGGAATTAAGGAAGATAACTAAGTGTTTTAGAAATTACATGTCATATAAACCAATTCAACTAATTTCCTTAATCTAATCAAATCAAGTAAATATATCTTATATTATGTTATGTTTTTTGATCTAGGGTTAAGAAAATAACTGTAGATGAGAGACACAAGAAGAGAAATAGAGAAGAGAGCTTCTATGCTCTCACAAATCTGTACTCCGTAAGGTCATGACTAACATGATTGTACAAATGAGAGGATTGGGCTATTTATAATATGATAGCCTCCTTCAAATCCTATTCTAATGGTTAGTTGTTAGTAGGATAATTAACTCATTATCCTACTAATTACGTATTTTTCATTTAAGTCCCTATAGAAAGCTTTACAAATAAGTCCCTAAGTATGCAATTATAGATTCTATAACATATTAAGAACTAGAAGAGTATAAGAGTAACCAGAGGATTATTTGCAGTACCTGTTACTACAACAGGTACAAGCATGCACACAACTGAAAATGGAAAAATCTAAAACAAGTAAAAAAAAAAATACAGGCGGCTTTAAATACTAGTGACCCTTAACCCTGTCCTCCGCCACGACATTGAGAATGGGAGAGCTGTTAAGGCATTCATTAAGACCCTCAAAAAATGGAAGCACCCCAATGAGCATAATTAGATCTGGGTATAATTGAGAAGATGAAAGAGCAAGAGAAAAAACACAAAAATACAACATAGAGGAGAAACAAAATCAAAAGAAAGCATGAGCATAAACGGAAAATATGAAAAGAGACCATTCACATGCAGAGTGAGCTAAGAAGAATGATGCAGAAATTGCACTCAATTTGTTTGGTTTCCACCAAACATGAAGAAATCTCCAATGAAACAAGGAGAGTAACCCAAAGTGTCTAACCTAAATCATCCAATTGAAGCAAAATCAGACCCTAATAAGATGAAGGTTGAGAAGGAAAGAGAGAAAACACGACGAACACAAAAGTTGAGAGTGGGTGAGAGTGCCGACAATCTGAGAGCGATGAGAGTAGGGGTGAAAATAGGCCAGGCTCCACCTTTAATAGGCCAAACATGTTAAGCAACATAGTGGTTTGAGACTGGCCAGTGGCCTGTTACAGGCCTTTTTTTGGGCCTAAGTCTGGCCTGTATACATGCCAAACCTGGCCTGGCCTATGGCCTATTAAGGAAGCCTGTTTTTTAAAAAAAAAAATTAACTAAGCTAACAGGCCACAGGCCTCACTGCAAAACAAGCCTACTTTAAACAGGCTAAAAACAAGCAAAATTACATAAATTAATACTAATGATATAAAATACATCATATAATATGAAACCAAATACAACATCATAACAATTTTCATTATAAGTTCACCAATTTAAAACGAATCAATTTAAAGACATTTACATCAAATCTTCAATATAATTTCTTCTTCTACTTCGAAGACCTTAAAAAAGTAATCAAATATATAGTGTTAGAGCATAACACAATTGAACAAATAATGTAATATTTATAAGAAACTAAGCAAGCCAAAGATTCTAAACAACTCATTCTAAAGCAAAATAAGCGTACTACAATGCAAGAATAAGTTATTATTTCCCTACGCATGATAACAGGTTATTATTGTTAAATTCAAGATTAAATTAAGATCCAGCTCAGATGACAACTAAAAAATTTAATGGAGCTTTACTGTTCCTTGACAAGTGAAGAGTTGGCAAACATGATCTAACCATAGTGATGCTACATTTGTTTTAACACAGGCATTATGAGCTTCAAATTACTCATCAGACCACCAGTCAATTAAAATCTCAAGGTCACCTAACTAAAATTTTGCTGTTTCTTGCCATAAATATCTGCAGTGTGTGCAGGATCCAATTCATTTAATAGGGTCTATTATTTGCTTTTTTCCACAATAATAAAAACAATAAATATTACCGACATACTACTATATGGGAAACAATTATGAGAGGAAGAGAATAAGTTTTCCAAACAGAGACAAAATAGACAAAGACATGCCAACTCTTTCTAAGAAAAGAAATCAATGGCCATAAATCTCAGCAATGTCAGGCTTCATCCTCATCATGCATCAGCAAGAGAATACAGCATTCACTGAACAAATTTTCATTAAAGGTTCATGGATTTCAATTGGGATCATTAACTTCTTAGATATCTGCTAGGAGAGAGTATGTAAAACTCAATCTTTAATCAACTAACATGACTTATTTTCAAGATAGAGTGCAATCCCAGAATTAGATCCACAGTGTATTCGAAATTTAAGCTCACAAAAAACTGCTTATTTCTATTAGAACTAATACATTAAATATTGAAGAATCATTTTGGCGTATAAATGGCATTAGACATTTTTGCAGCAGAAGGTCTTCCTGTCTCAATTAGCTTGTAATAGAAGTTTGTAGAGGTATTTGAATAGCTCAATAGCATGTGAAAATGATTGTGATAAGCACCTAAAGTGATTCCCGTAGAATACATACCCAAGTACTCATTATTAGAACCAAAAAAATGAAAATGATTTTTTTCCTCCTTTGCTTTGTTTGTTTACGCATTTTGATTGATATATAAGTCATAAATAGTTAGTTTTAGGGCACAATATTAAGTCTATGAGGCCTTAGGACTAGCTAGTTATAGTAATAAGTAGGAAAGGGTAGAATTGGCATAATACTAATCCTATAAAGCCATATTAGGGATAATCAGTTACATCTATAAAGCCATATTAGGGATAATCAGTTACATCAGTTATGTGTGCGTCTGTATTGCCTATTGTGTGTGTCTGTATTGCCTTCCTCTATATATATGTGGAAGGTAGGATCATTAGGAAGTATGATTCAGCATTGTGTATGAATGAAAGAGTGGACAGCAGTTCATCTCCCTCCTCTCTCTCTTGTTTCTCTTCTCAATCCCTCTGATTTCTGTTCTTTCCCCTCTGAATTCTTAATTCTTCTACTCTAAACCTATCAGAACCAGATGTTACAAAATTATCAAGAAGAATCCTTTCCTTAAGCAACATAGACAGAACAACGAGTCCCCACCAAACTCCTTAATTGTATTATGCAGAAACCAGAATGAAAAAAAAAAAAAATCAACTGATTTAGCAGAAATATCAAACAGAATAATGAACTGAGACGATATTATAATTTTCAGACACAAACGCATATATAAGCGTATCAGATCAAGAGGTTATCATATCCTAGATCAACGAGAACAACAACAAAGGAACCTCAAAACAAGACAACCTCAAAACGAAATCGAGAGGATTTTGATTTAAGACAAAGCAGCGTCGAGATCGAGAGATGAGCTGAGCTAAGCTGAGCGGTGTCAGAGATAGAGGATCGACAATTGCCGAAAGACGAGCTGAGATTTGAGGGCAGGCACTAAGCTGAGCCTGAGATTGAAAACCAGAGAAGGCAAGAGCGTTAAGATTCAAGAAGAACCACAGTGGGCCTGTTTGGGTTAGCGGTAGGAGCGGTGGCTTAAAAACTATCTGACTTTTACAAAAGTCAGGTTAAGCTATTTGATTTGTGTTTGGATTGCCCATTTGGTTTTTTGCAGAAGTGGTTTTTTTCTAACTGATGTGTGTTTAGATTATTATTTGAAAAGTCAATTGAGATGGAAAATGACTGAAAAGAACATGAATCATATTGAATACTACATACACATATTAGTTATATATATTGAATTAATGGAAATTTTAATTTGAAAAAAAAAATCAAATATTATTAAAAAAATAAACAATAAAATCCTTAATTAAATATATTTAATGGATAAAATTGTTTATAAAATAATGCATTAATTTCTCCTATTGTTATTCCTATTACTATCCCTTCACTTTAGTTTCACATGAGCACAATCCTCCACCTTAGCCACTTGTGCATCTTTTTTTAATGCAGACAGAGCCACTTGAACTCCTTCCCCAGCAATCCATATACAATTCATTTCCTTCATCGTTTGTACATACACATCCGAAAAGAAATAATCATTATAAAACTGACATTCAACTAAAAAAAATTAGTTCAAACGAGCCAAAAAAAACTCCCATAACAGGCATGAAAAACCATGTTCTAGCCACCAAAAGTCCAGCCACGAAACAAAAATGAAGAAAAACTCTCATAACAGTTCAAACTTGCACCAAACAACCCCCATATATATTCTGAAAAAAACATGATTCCAGCCACGATTCTAGCCCCCAAACAAACGATGAATAACTCCCATAACAATTCAAGGCGATGAAAAAAACAACTCCCATAAAATCAGTTCCAACTTAATAAAAATACCAACATTCCAGATACGATTCCATGAAGAACCATCAATAACTATGACCAGTCAAATAGGAAGTAAAATAGGAAGAAAAAAATAGGATTCCAGAGCTAACCCAATTCTTCATTCAAAGCTAGATAGACTTTCTCATATTCTCATTGCACAGTTAATGTACAGTGACGAAAGAAAAAAACATGAAAGACGAATCATTGGCATAACATTTTTCAATCGAAGGCGGATCTAAATAGAGGCTCTGAAGATCAGATGGAAGACGAATCACAAACCTGAAGAAGTTTCTTGGGCCGATTGACTGTGGGCGACAAGGAGAGGCTGACGAACTGATGGCGACGGGCTCGTTTATGGCTTCTTCCACCTGCGAGAGAGCCGAGAGGACGAAATTAGCATAGAACAAAAATAGATCTTAGATTCTTCGTCGATTTGGTGTTGGGCTAATCAAGTAAGTGCAGTGAGGCGGGGACGAGACGAGATGAGGGCCGAGACGGAGAGGAATCTCCGCGGGAGGACGATTGTCAGCTGGGGACGGAGGGCAAAAGGCTGAGGACTGAGGACAGAAGGGATGAGTCACGATGGAAGCTCTAAGAAAAATCAGAGTAACGGACCGAAAAAAAAAGGGAAAATTGATTACATGGCCCAAGGAAGCAAAATAATTACAAAAAAGGCCCAAGAGACATTCACATGCCTTTCTGGCATTTTTTCAAAAAACGTTAGCAACTACATCAGTAGCGGTTAACAACTATATCAGTCCTCGTTAACAACTAAATCAGTCTAATTAACAACTACATTTTAATAACTACATCTGTAGCAATTAGCAACTATGTCCGTACACTTTTTTTTGAAAAAGTACCAGAAAAAGCCCTTTTCTGGCATGTGAATGTTTCTTAGGCTTTTTTTTGTAATTATTTTGCTTCCTTGGGCCCTGTAATCAATTTTCCCAAAAAAAAAAAGCACAGCTCACTCAATCAGGCGGGATGAAGAAGCAACTAAAGGACAAAAAAAACAAAAAGGAAGCACAGTAAAAAGCTACGTTGCTGCGTTTTTGTTTTGAAAATAGCTTGGAGTTGGGGCTTATTAAAAAGCCCAATACGTTAGATTTTTTTAAATAAGTCCAACGCGTCCACTAGATCACCCAAACAAACCTAACTAGCGTTTTTCCAACTGGCCCAGCTTTATCCAAATAGACCAGTGACAAACTGAGTGGCCGAAATTGTGACTTGGATATTTTAGGGTTTCTTCAAACTTGGAGCAGGTATATGTGTCACAATCTAATTGGAGGATAGATGAAAAAACTACAATGTTACCCTTATAACAGGCCAACCCAATAGGCCTAAAAAGCCTCTTTTTAGGCATGGGCCTAGCTTGTTAATCAAAATAGGCCTTATAAGAAGCATTGCTTGGCCTGTTAGCCTAACAAATTAGGCATGACCAGACTTTTATCAGGTCAGGCCGCAAACCCTGGCCTATTTCCACCTCTAGGTGAGAGCATGGGGACGAAGAGAACTAGCGAGCAGAACAACAACAGGGGTGAAATGGTTAGGAGTCTATGTGAGAGTGAGGAATTAATGAGCAAAGCGCAAAACCCCGCTTTTTTCTTACGGTTTTTTTCCTTCAAAAGTAAGGATAGCTTGATAATTTAACAATTAGATCCTCTTACCGTTAGGAGTTAGGACTCTATAATACTACTAGTTCATGTCCTAAATATAAAACTGTTTTTTTTAGAGAGATCAAGGAAAATAAATAAATTATTTTAAAGTATTTATATCTATCATTTGTTATCTAAACTAATTAGTCTAACTTACAAACTAATATATAATCTAATGATACACACAACATATGATATGCTTACAACTTAAGTAACTTATTTAGCTTTCCTAGAGCTCATTTGGATGAAATTTTTAAAAAAGGACCTCTTTTGCATTGCTTTTTAAAAAAGTATTTTAATTAGAAGTTAAAGCTATTTAACATTTGGATACACCATTTAAAAAACACTTTTAAATAAAAAAAGTTATTTGGATGTTAAAATATAGAAGCACAATTTTATGATAGAAATTATTAAAATGGGCATATAAAAGCACTTTTTTTTTTACATTCGTTTGGACTAAAAGAAAGCACTTATATTGATTTTCTTGAAATATTTTATTCTCATACATCTTTTTTGAATAGTTCTGATATATCTTATCTTATAAATCAAAGTTGTTATCAAATATTCCTTTTAATTTATATACAAACAATGACTAAAAAACAAAAATTAAATAGTATACAACAATGTACCATAACTTAAAACTTCAATATTACTAATGAATAGTAATTTCCACTCAAAATGGCTAGCTACTATACTATAACCAATGCATTAATTAAAAAAAGAGTCATATTGAACCATATTCCAATAATAGAAATAATATCCATTAACAATGTACTCAACCTAACAATTGATCTCTAATAGCATTCTTTGTTTCTTCGATTAGTCTAATAGGCTCTGGAATTGGCCTTTCCCATTCATATTCTCTATGATCATCATTATTATTTTCAAATTCATCAATATTCTCAAATCTTCTAAGTATATCTATATCACAACAATTCATTCTCCTTATATAATTATGAAAAGCAAAGGTTGACCATATGATAGCAAATTGAGCTTCAAACTCAAAGTTGGTCATATTCTGCAATATCCTCCACCTTTGCTTTGCAAACTCCAAAGGTTCTTAATATAATTGTTTACTGCAGAATATTTTGCAATAAACAATAATGACCATATTGTCTAAACAAAATAAAGTCTGTTCCTATAATTTCCCAAAATATGTCTAATAAGTGCAATGAATAGACCATAACAACAAAGTTCAAACATAACACTATATTATAAAGGGAGAAAGAGCAACAATATACATGAAGTTTGCCACTAGGAGCGTCCAGCATCATGAAGTTTTTTTGGGACAAAAAATACACACGACGTTACGTTTTTGGAGCAAAAATATCACAAGCCGTTATTTGACCAAACGTGGACCGTTAAGTCTAACGGAAATGAACAGTAACTTCGCTAAAATTACCATTTTGCCCTTAGTTTTAAATAATGTTTTTTAAAAGAAACAATAAAATAACCCCTCCCCCGGCCACACCACTGCCGGCCGCCCTCCCCCCGCCGTTCGGCAGCGGCCACCTCCGACAACCTCCTCTGGCGACCTTTTAAAAAAAAAAACTAAGGGGAGTCCGGTGAACCCCACCACCGACCACCTCCGACAACCTCCTCCGATAAGTTTTTTAAAAAAAAAAAAAGGTTTTTTTTAGAAAAAAACTAAGGGGGGTCCGGTGGGCCCACCGCCAGCGGTCACCTTCTCCGCCGCCGGCGACCAGCGGCCACCTTCAATGACTTTTTTTTTTAAAAAAACTAGGGTTTTTGTTTAAAACTAAGGGGAGGTCGGTGGGACCCACCACCACCAACTGCCGCCCTCCCCTCTGCCGGTGAAGGCAAACTCCAGCGACCTTTTTTTAAAAAAAAAAACCTTACTTTTAAAAAAAAAAATCACTGGAGGAGGTTGCCGACGGTGGTGTGGCCGATGGTAGGATCCACCAGACTCCCCTTAGTTTTTTTTTGAAAAAAACCTTATTTTTTAAAAAAAAAAGTAGCTGAAGGTGGCCGGTGGTGGGGCCACCGGGGGGAGGAGTTATTTTATTGTTTTTTTTAAAAAAACATTATTTTAAACTGAGGGCAAAATGGTAATTTCAGCTTAAAACTAGGGGCAAAATGGTAATTTTCAGCGGAGTTACTGTTCATTTCTGTCAGACTTAACAGTCAACGTCTGGTCAACTAACGACCCGTGGTATTTTTGCTCCAAAAACGTAACATCGTGTGTATTTTTTGTTCCGAAAAAACTTCGTGGTGCTGGGCGCTCCTAGTGGCAAACTTCATGTGTATTATTGCTTCTTCTATAAACTATCTATAGGTTTGTACATCTTCAACATAAACATGCTCAAATATAATTATGCATGCATGCTCTTAGGTAAAGTGTTGTGGCACCATTTAGAGTAAATGCCAAGAACAGCGGAATCACAACACTTTAACAGTAAACACAGTAGTACATTAATCAATCAATTTGACAGCAAGTTCTTTCTCATAGTACTAGCAGGAACATGGCAAGTAACAACAGTTAAATGTAATCTAAGCCTAGTCAAATTCAATCTAGGGAAATACTAGAATAGAAAATCAATCCTAGGACCAATATCATGACAATTTGAGCCCTAAAACAACACTCTGGGATGTTTAGAGAATAACAGATAATGCTCCAGAAATGGTTTAGAATCTATAACAGCGAATTCTAGCAAAACAATCCAAGAAAAAGATATTCTGTAAGAAATTCAAAAACATGAATTCACAAACTGGTTCAGTTTGGAAAATATTCACGTGAAAAGTTCATATCAAAGACAAACAATTTGAGATTTCCAATTCCTATTACTTTTCTTTTTCACAACTTAACTGTAAGTTGCTGAAGCATAAACATAGTCTAAAACAAACTTAGGGACGTGAATCCTTGTACTCAGAAGCAGATTCAAAAAGGAAATTCAGAACAGTTCGATTCAACATCGTGAGTTCACACCAAAACTTAGTGCACATGAGGAACACCAATCAGAATTTTTTTTTTTTTTTTTTTGCAGTCAACTTCCAAATTTTCAACAACCATTATAGTCCAGAAAATTAAATGACAAGCAAAATACAATCTAATTTCAATTTCCAAGAATAAAAGACTAGTTCAAACTTCAAAACACCAACAAATTCAGATTCTCAGTCCCAAACTTTCCTTCACAGCAAAGTTCAATTTTCAGCAAACAATTTCTGAACCATCTCAATCAAAATAAACAAACGGAACTTGTTTATCAATCCAAAACCATCTCAATCAGAATGAACTTACTTTGAGAGAAAGGGCGGGTAATGTGGCGCGAGCAAGTACAAGGAGACAGAGATGAGACTGGTTCAATTCGCCGCCAAGAAGAGGTTAGCAACGCCGACGGCATGAAGCTTCAAGTATTGGGGAGGCAAGGCCGACCTTTTCCCTAAACAAGCGACTTCGGTTAATGTTTCGGTGTCAAAACAAATCGATTTGTTTTTTCATTCTCTCTTTCATCGCGCTTACTTTTTACTTTTGAAGCTACAAATTGAGAATTATAAAAAAGAAAAATTTTAACTTTTTTGCATAATTTTTATTTTTTAAAAACTCTCATCTAAATACATATATTAAAAAAAAAGACACTTTATTTTTTAAAAAAAATATTTTTTTTATAAAAAAGTTCATCCAAATCTACTCATAATTTTTCTAAAAAAATCAAGGGTTAAATATTACTTTTGTTATGGAAGTTTATCCTGAGGAGAGCTCGTCGTCACCCATAATTTTTTTTTTATTTGCATTTTTTCCTCAAAAGTTTAAAAAAGGAGCAAATTTTCCTTAGAAGTTCTTTTTAGGAGTAAATTTGCCTTAGAAGGTTTTTTTAGGAGCAATTTTACCCCTAAAAGTTTACAAAGAAGAGTAACAATTTAATAGTCAGGATCAATGGATGAGCAAGATTGCTAGGTTTTTAAATTTTGGGGCAAAAATTATACCAAAAAAATTTCGAATGACCAATGCTCTTCAAGGTAAACTTCCATAATAAAAAATGATATTTAACCCAAAAATTAACTATGTTTCATATTTTCCAGAGGAAAAATCAAAACTCTTAAAATATCTACCCTAATTGGGTTGAACATTATGCCTATCGAGCGTCGAGGAGGGCGTAACTCTCCTCCCGTGTTACTGTGAATAGGGTAAGGATTCTACTAGAATAGACCGGTTGGCCCAAATGAGCTCGTATTTTTTCAATTATAAAATGACAATGCCTCCGTTTCTCAAATTAGCTCACTGGCTCGCGGAGATTCAGAGGGTTGCAAAGAACAAAGCTAAGAAGAAGAAGATAGAGTCAATGAATTCCTTGCTGCAGAGAACCATAACTAAAGGTTTGCTGTCGCAACTGCCATTGCACATATTCTCCATCCTCTCCACACGACGCCTAATCCTGCTCATGATGTGTTCATTTTGCGCAAGAATCACGTCTATTCAGAAATTGCAAAGTATATCAACATCGTTATGCAACTTCTACCAATCTTGAATCCATTTCTTAATAATGTTGATAAACTTCACACTAGTATCGTTGTGGTTTACGGACGACATGGAGAATTCGATGGGATGACTTTAGCTATCACGGCTAGCCAGTGACCAAGACTGGTCTTGAGGGTTGGATTAGAGGTTATAGTGCCATTCCGGACAAATCACTTCCACAGGAACAATATCTTCTTTATGTGGTTGTCTGTGGATACCTGCAACACGGTTGACAAACCTCCACAGAGAGAAAGGACGGTTCAATTCGACATGCCCTATTCAGAATGGCGCCATAACTTCCACTTTAGCCCTCAAGACGAGCCTAGGTGGCTGGCTAGTCGTGATTACCTAAGTCATCGTGGCCAATTGCCATGTCACCCATAAACCAGGACTTCAACACCATCGGCAGGATTTTCATCTTTCTTAAGAATTTGATTGAAGAATATTACAAGTTCAATTCCAATATCAATATGGCTTACAATTTATGTATGGACGTGATTGTTTTGTCGGATGAATTTATCATAAGCAGGATGAGGAGATCCTCCAAGAGGATGAAGAATTTGTGCAATGGCAGTTATTCTGGAATATGAACACGAATGTCCAATCTCAAAGTATTGGTAGATGTTAATATCATATCGATGTAGGGGCTCAGCAATATTTATGAGAGAGATATAACTGAACCTCAAGAGATCACTGTGTCACACAAATGGCGAATACCAATAAGGGTGTGGGGTGTGTGCACAGTGGAACTGAATTTAGAATAGATAAATAGAATCTGTGTACCTTGTGGGCAATCTCCTATTTATATAGAGATTACCTGGGACCTTGGTCCACTCCAGTAAATGCTTGTAGTGCGCCTATTTCCCTGGATCATGCCTACTCCACTATCTGCTTCATGCATCGTGGTGGGCATGATTGTAGAAGTTGTATCTTACCGGGTAATGAAGGTTCCGCCATTGGGCTTTCTCGTTGGGCTTGTCGTTGTCTGGCCCACTTTGTCAGTCTGTAACAGCAGTTATGGCCAGCTACTAATTTGCAGCTCCGAGAGGATGAAGATGAAAGGGGCCTAGTAGGTCAAATTATGCACCCTCTTTACATGGCAATTGAGTCCTTGCACCATACTTTCACCTTTCAAAAAGACCATGTGGCCTCGGAGCACATAATTTAGATGTTGGTATGAGATTCAAAAATGTGTTTGCTGGCCTTCTCAATGAAACAGGAAATTTTCAACATGATGTATCAGTTTTGGTGTGAACAGGGTAATTGCAAAGGATGAAAATTGACTCGTGGCCAAGGACTTAGACGGATCAGTTTTTTCAAGGAAATTTGTTGAGTGGCTTCTTCTCTTTTAAGGCGTTTTACTAATTGTATTGGAAGTAATCTTGCTTTCATGATTGCTTGAATTCAAGATGGTTGATAGGTGGCCAACATTTTTTTTTTGTTAACATTGCTGCTATGAAAAGAATGATGGTGTTGATTATGGAAAAGAGGTATAAACTACATTAGATATGACTACCTTTCTAATACTACTTTTTCTTCATCACCTCTTGGGTTTAGGTAGATGTGTCGATTGGGTTCAGCCTGGTGAGCCACAAATTTGTAGGAGACTTGTGGACTTGTATATGATATGGGTTGAAAGGAATTGGCTAATTGGGTGTGCTTTTGCTACTATAGACTACAAATTTGGGAGAAAATTTGTTCCCATGAGGTATAATATATATTAGGGTTAATATAAATATATAATCATTAGTCCCTAAAGTTTGCCTTAATTTTGATTTTAATCCCTCAAGTTTCAAATCATAGGTTTTTGTGCCTCTACTTTCTTTTTATTGAAAACATTGGTCCTTATAACTTAATAAATGTCTGAACCGTTTTGCCTCTATAAAGACCAAAACTAATAGTTTGAATTTGAGGGACAAAAAAGCAACATGAGGGCAAACTTGGGGGACCAAATATAATATTAACCCTATATATTAATAGGGGCAAAGTTGAAAAGTTGTTAAATTTTAAAGCACAAAATGAAGTTTAAAATCTTTATTGATTTATATGAATCATATTGAAAATATCTTATATATAGTACCAGAGAACTAGAGAAGTATTAAATTTGAGCATTAGTTTCATTTAGAATCAAAAATATGGATGGTTCATAAAAAATAAATGGAAAAAAAATACCATAAAAATTGGTAAAAGAAAAATAAGTATGTCGAATTTCAATAATTCTAAAGTGACTGATTTTAAACTTGGAAATATTCAAAATTTGAGAAATCACGAAACTACCCTTAGTTTTGTGCCAACGACTGATGACCAGAGCTCTGGTGGCCTAATATTTCTTTTTTGAATTTCTCAAATAAAAGTTGTTAATATAGATAGCTGAATTGTTAATAGTAATATCAAAATATCTATATTGACAACTTTTGCTTCAAATATATATATATATATATATATATATATATATATATATATATATATATATCCGGTGGCCGACCACTAGCAATATCACCAATGCTCCGGTGACGGCTGGTCACTCTGGCGGCCAGTAAGGGGTTGATAATAGCAAGCTTAGTTCAATTGGTACAACAGTTTTACCATATTGGAGACAATATTGGAGAGAGATACAACGGCTTTAGCCTTGACCTTGAGGTTGCTATGGCTAACATATGCCCACAGATGTAGAAGCAGAGGTGGAGGGGCTATTGAAGCCACCATTGAGGTCAAAGCCTTATCTGCTTCTTCACATACAAATCATTTGTCTTAAGATGCTTTTAGCAGCAGCTACATCATCTGTTAACATATTAGAATTTAGGAAGAAATCCCATAGTTTATAAATAAGAAGAAGGATGGAAAAGAAGAGGAAGAGTAAGAAGGATTGTATGTGTGGTAATAAGTCCCACATTGGTTAGTTAGAGGGAAGTTGGAGGGTATATAACCCCCAACTTGCTCCTACTAAATGGGCCTTTGGGCCTACCCACTTTTGTGGCGGGGTGAAGACTTAGGCATCCCTTGGCCCTTGGTCCACTACACACACGCGCATTGATGCTACCAAAATTTAATTAAGTACCGTAAGTGTACGGGTCATGAAAATAGCAAGTGGTAAATCAAGATCATTCTACAGGGACTCAATTCAACTCATGATTAGGTGTCAAATTTCCTTTTTCGTTTAAGTTGAATAACTTAGAGTTGTTTTCAAGAGTAGAAAAAAAAATGCAAATAGAATAAGAAATTAATATCAACAAACACCTTTCATGAAGAGCAAATTTCAATATCAAAAGAACAACCTAGAGTCACTAATTCCTTGCTTGTTTATTAGATTTTATTCCCACTAAATTAATTTTAACTTAATCTAATCAGTTAATCTAGAGTATTAATGTTTATAAATGCCTTCCGGTCCATTTATATACATATCTCAATTAATTATGCAATGCCTCACACGACTAATTAAGATGCAATTCACTCGGGCTCACTCTAATTTGATTATGCGAAGCTTCTGA
The DNA here is from genome assembly GCA_037074495.1 of Acacia confusa. Lineage (NCBI taxonomy): Eukaryota > Viridiplantae > Streptophyta > Magnoliopsida > Fabales > Fabaceae > Acacia > Acacia confusa. The sequence goes on along the minus strand of CM073504.1, from coordinate 2,468,413 downwards.
GTATATGTCTATCCTAGACGCAAATTAAACTAGAGTTTAATTCCACATTATTTAATCTCAAGGTCAATTTAAAATTCCCTTTACCAAGTTCAATCTTAAATCCCCAAAACATGTTCAATGATGGTCAATCACTAAACAATAACAATCAAAACAAGATTAAATAAACTGAATTAAAAATAAGTAAAACTAATTAATGGGAATAAACTCTAAAATTCAAACAAGTTCATAGGTCCTCTAGGTTGAAAAATAAATTAGCCACACATGGCTTCAATCCAGATGAAGCAAATTCAAAATTCAGGTTCAACCACATACTGGACTTGCAAAATTCAGTTACTGGAATAATAGAAACTAACAAACTACTGAACCCAGAATTACTTGAAATAAGATCAAAGAACAAGAATCAGCAACTCTTTTTGCTCTGCGTGGTGCTCTCTTCAGGTGCTGCTTGCTTTTGTCCGTCACCGTCTTGCTTCTGAATTGATCCAGCCATCAGCGTATTGTTCTGGTCTTTTTCTCTGCGTCTCCAGCCGTATGCGTCTCTTCCTTTCTGCTGTCACGTGTTCTCTGCTTCTCCGTGTTCCTTCGTTCTCTCCTTCTCAATTGATTGCCGCCAGCCCTTTTTTTTCCTTCGCCTTAGGTTAACTTTCATTCATCAATTAAAATGACTTCGTGGGCCCAGCTGCATTATTCAATTCAATCATCAAAATGGGCCCACGCGCAATTGTAATTGCTTCATCCGAAATCCCCTTTTTGTTCTGCATTTAGATCACATTCAATTGATTCAACGTGGGCCCAGTCCAATTGCCATTCAATTTCCATTCTTCAGCCAAATTCTGAACGTGCTTCCTCCCGGTACCTGATTGTAGAAATAAAATAAAAGGAGCTAAATAATAGTGATGGTCCTAATAATAATAAAACTAAATTTTTATTTCTTTTTTATTTTTTTTATTTATTTTCTAAACTTAAAAACTTTTATTTTAAATTGAAACCCCACCAATGGTGCACCAATTGATTTGAGCCTATAATTATGTAATCTTATAGAAATCTCTTAAAATTATCTAGATAACTCTATAAATATTTTTAAAATGTACTTTATTTATATCAAATATGGAGAGTTATCACGCACCGTCGCCGCTCGTCCAGCTGACTCAGTTCATTCGGGCGTCCAGCCGGCTTGGTTCATTCGGTCGCGTGCGCCGCCCGCCCGGTCCTATCCACGCATGTGAAATAAAAAATATTTTTTTATTAAATTATTTTTTGAAGAAAATAATCCTTTTATTTTTGTTTTTGTTGTGCTTCTCCGGTTTTTTCCACTAGCGGCTACGTACGATCCATTCAACTCCGTCTGGTGCGTCTGTTCGTGAGACGCACTAATTCGCCAGCAACAGATGCAGGTCGCCTCTATTCGTTTCATTCTAGTGTGTCTTCTCGCACAACGTACCAATTCGCAGCATGAGTCCATCTGACCATGTTTTTTCAGAGTCTATAAATAGGGGCCCCTAGTCACAGAATTATTACGTTCTTTCTTTCTACATACACTCTTTCTGCATATACATTCTGTGCGTTCTGAAAACAGACTCGTTGGGTTCGCTCGGGTTTCAGACAGACAAAGTCATCTCTTTAGAGACGAATAATCCGTTCTATTCTGGGAGGCAATTGCTCAGAAACCTTCGGCATCCATAGAGGGAGCAAAATTATCTTAAAGAATAACGAAAGTTGGGCCCAGATTTTTGCATAGTTCATAACCATATTCAGTAGTCTTGTGAGTTCATTTATAGCTTTTTCATATGATACAGACTTATTGTATACTCTTTGTATATTAGATTCAGTTAATACAGATTCTTCTTATATTGTTTTTGTTTACTGTATATTCAATTTCTACCTACTCTATACGTTAGAAACAACATAACATTCGTCCCTTCAGTTAGCCCCAAATACATCCATTAACAATATCAATAAACGGAAGTAAGATCGTGGAAAAGGAAAGTGAATCACACGAGTCTACCAAATGAATCAGATGTGGATGGATCCAGCAATTCATCACTAAATGATTCGAAAATATCAGAAGCAGCCATGATAGAGGTTTTGCACAGAGCACTTTGAGGATTTTTCAATGTCTTAGCCACCACCGATGCAACTTCCCCCTGTTTCATTTATGAAATTAGAGGTCCTTTATTGTAATGTTCTATGATCTTTCTCTGTTCTAAAAGTGACGCTAGTATTACAGAAAAAGGCCCTTCTTTATGTCAAAAAGGCAGAATGAATCCGTCTTAGTCCTTTTGCATCTTGCAATATCTTCCTTCAAAATTCAAAGTTTAAAGAGCAATCACAAGATTAACAAATATATCTTTGAAGCTCTATTTTCACACAATCATCTTTAATTCAATTTAATCAATATAAATGCTCTTTAGCCCATAATTAATGATAAAATCTTTAAATAAGATATTAAATATCATGATAAAATCGGATATATCATTTGTATTAGACATTTTCCTGCCTTCCATTACTAGCTATAGAAGAGGATTCATCCAATGAGCTTCTTCATTCGCAATTGACAAAGAGTATTAGAGTAAATCCTCCCGGTATTGAACAAGAGTTATTGATATAGAAGTTCTCAATTTGATGATAGGGAAATTCAAAATCTCAAAGATAATGTGTAAAGTAAAACAATTCACGTGCAATCATGTGTCAAAGCATAATCAACATCAACCAGTAAATGATTTTTTCCCTCAAGAATTCATCACCAAATCTTAAGTTCATAGGAAATGAGAATATATGATGTAATTACTGATCTTAGGCAAACATGCAAAGAAAAACATATCTAAACTCTGATCATAAGTTATATGTATATATGGAAGATGCCCTAGCTCTAATCATTCTAGTTCTCATGCAAACATGCGAAGAGAATTAAACAGTTCTAAGCAAAGAAAATCAGAGTGGGGGAAAGCTTTTCCTGTTAATATGAATGGCACTGTGATTTGAGCAGGGAACAATGGCCTCTGATGTGATCATGTGAATGATGTGTAAAAGGCCAAAATCTGCAAATCCTGAATGAATGTAGCCTTTTTAAGTCTAAAAGCAATGAAAAAAAGGTCCCAAAAGCCTAACTTTGAATTAGCAGAAAACTAGAACCTAGAGAAGTACCGCAGAAAAACATAATATGGAGAAGTATATCAGCAAAAACTGTCGAAGAACAACAATACAAGGGCCTACATCGTTGGACCACACTAATGTATTGTCTGATTGTAAGCTTTATCATCGCCCTTACTATAACCTAGTATCAGGGCTACGTGTGCATGCGTTCACCTAAGTCACTGATGCACCGACGAAACAATTTATGAGTGTCTATATATATATATATAACATTTTGGAATGAATACAAAAGCCACCTAGATCGTTGCTGGTTCTTGTGATAAAATCTGTAGACACAACATAAACTTTGAAACAAAGCAAGGTTACGAACAGAGTGTATCTAGAGGGAAAAAAAAGTAAAATACTCTCATGATCTTTTTATTTTGCCTTAATTACATATACCTCCAATCTATTTTAAAAACATTCACTTAAGTCCAAACCATTAAATCCTTTAAGAATATTCTAAAAATAGTTTTTAATTAAAAATTATATAAAAATAAAATTCATTTACTAATTTATCCTTGATATAAATACCATATTTTAATTGATAGTATGTTTATGGACTTTTAAGAAGTTGAATAAGGTTTTTAAATGTTTGTAGGAAAAAAATGAAATCATAAATTTAAATAATTTATACAATCTCTCAAGTCTATATAGTTTATTACATTTTATTGAAAAATGGGTTTGATATATATTTTTAGTACACTAAAAATAAATAAATTTCATTAAATATGGTCGATAATTAAAATTATAAATTTTATGATATCACAATTAATAAATTTTTAGCATATTAGAAATTTGAAAAATTAATTAGAATTAAAATTTGGTGGGCATAAATTTCTTGGACACAGGCACACATTTAAATAATTCTAATGTTAAAGATAGGCAATTTGACGAAACAAAAGTCTAAAAGTCAAATTTAATGGTTAATTAATGATTTGAGTAGAAGAAAATAAAATCTCAAAATATATGGAAGATTTGTATAATATATATTTTAATTTTAACGGAGGTCTACATGACTTTTCAATATAGAAGGAATATCTATGTAATTAAGACAAAATAAAAAAGTAGTTTAAACATTTTACTCTGAAAAAAAATCGAGGTACATATTGTTTATGAAAAACAGAAGCAATTAACAAGGCAACATGACACTTCTTTTTTTTTTTTTTTTGGAGCAAGAACTGTCAGTTAGTTATGATTACAGACGTATACTTTAGATGGTGATTATATTAAACATGAAGGAATATGTGAATAGGAGAAGATACACAACAGAAGATACCTGAGGGTGGCTAAAAAATACGAACGTAAGGGATGTGAGCAATCTTTGCCCAATCTTCCCCTTTCAGTTTCTGGCACTTTCGTTTAAGCTCCAAACAATCTCCCCCAATATGAAGCTGAGAAAGGGAACTGGGGAGGCCTTCCTTAGGCAAGCATTCAAGTTTTGGACAATCCTGAAGAAACAATAGTTTGAGGGAGGACAATTGGCAAAGAGCCTTGTAGTCCAACATTCTGAGATTGCTACATCTTTCGATCCGAAGCGTAGTAAGACAAGCCGGAAGTAGTCCTGGTTCAGGTAAAGACGCCACCGCATCATCACCTAAGATTCTAAATGAGCTTAGAAGACCTAGATTGTGCAAACCCCATTTCATTTGGCAAGCAAACAGTTTTGGGCCGTTGTCAATAGTAAGAAACTTCAGTTTTGATGGCAAACTCCCCTCTGGAAATGGTTCCAGTTGTGGACAATTCATTATACGTAGATTGCCAAGAGACGGAACAAAAGTGTTCATAGGCTCAGGTAGTGATTTCAAATTTCCCAAGCGGCCCAAAGAACAATATCTCAACGAAGAAAACCCCCCTTTTGAAAATGATATGAAATTTGGACACTCCTTAATAACCAAACTTGTAAGACTTGTGGGAACATGGTTGCACCCCTCTGAAATACAAATCATTTCCAAATTATCACACCCACAAAGTTCCAACCACTGAAGTGCAGGGAACAGATCCAATGGGAAGGTCCAAAGAGACCCACAACTTCTTTCTATATGTATTTTATGAAGTGAGTCATATTGTTGGCTCAATGGAAACTTCAAATTCGGACAATCAAAAATATCAATCTCTTCAATACGATTGTCATTAATGGAATGCTCAATCTTTTCAAGCAAATTTGCATTCCTGCATGGTCCCCCAAAGCGGAGAACTCTTAGAGAATAAGGAGCATATTCCAACTGCACCTTTTCACAATTTCCAAGAGCCAACCTCTGAATTGTTGGAACCCACGGAACCAATGCTACAAGTTGTGGGCAGTCTTTAATAACAAGATGTCCTAAAGAAGGAAGTTGTTGGGGCAAATTCTCCTTCAGCCTTGGACAATTTCTTATACGAAGCTCTTTAAGGCTTGGGAAGGCACTTGAAACATTCGTACAATCCCATTCCTCCCAATTCACCATTCCTGCAAGCTCCAAGGATTCAAGAGATCTAGATGAAAGTGTAGCACCAATAGCCACAATGCTATCCAAACCTTCAATGGTTAGTGACTTGAGAGACGGCAAAAGGCCTAATGAAGGCAAAACAAAACAATATTTGCAACTTTCCAATCGGAGGGATACTATGTTGGAGAGTGTGTTATCAGCTATCCAATCTGGAAAACTTGTACCGCCGTAGGAGATGATTGAGAGTATCTCCAAGTTTGGGTGAGGTTGGAGCTTTTCCAGCACATCCCTTTCTTTCTCTGAATTATCATTTTTGTTTTTATTCCATTGGAAGCTTAAATACTCAAGGTACTTTTTTTCTTTCAAGTTGGCCTCTAAGGCATTCATCCCCTGAGCATTCTGCAACTCGTAAATTGAAAGTTCACCGTCGAGATTGAGTTCCCCCAATTGTTTCATGTTAAACTCATCACTACATTTTCCCACATGAAATTTTGTCAGACGAACCTTCAAATTTTTTAACTCCCCCAAATTTGGTGGAATATTTTTTACCTGAGTGTTTTGTAAGTCCAAAAGACACAATTTTTTTAATTTGTGCAAATCAGTAGGCAACTCAAGCAAATGCCTACAACTGACCAACTTCAATGTTTGTAGATTATACAGAAGACATATGGAATCAGGAACTCTCTTAATTCTACAATTAGATAGATCAAGATACCGTAAATGTATGAGATTTCTTGTGGAATCAGGTATCTCCATAATTTCCAAATTGTAAGCCAAAGATAAAAATCGCAGGCATTTGCGCTCACACAGTTGATCAAATATTAGACAGCCTGAAGTCCAGCCATATATACCCTTAAGAGACACAAATGTGTGTAATTTTTTAATTTTTGGCAAATACTCAAACGGTCTAAATTCTCCTCGTTCATGCACTAGAAAAGATAAATGACGGGTTTTTTCTGAAATATGTGACACCTCTTTAACCTCTTTCTCGGAACAAAATTGTCCAGATACAAAATTAGCCAAATCATTGAGAATGTCATGCATTACAAAACCTGTTTTATTTATAGTTTCCTGAAAAAATGACCTTGACACAAGCTCCGAAGCATTCAGTGCCTACTTCTTCAATGGACTTATTCGGTTGAGAGACACTTAAGAAATCTTGAGCCACCCACAATTCAACTAATGTCTCCTTGTCAAATTCATAATCCTTCGGTAATAATGAACAATAAGCAAAGCATCGCTTAAGATGAGAGGGGAGATAATGGTAGCTCAATATCAAAGTAGGAAGAATCTTTTTACAGGAAATGTTCCACATCTCACTCATCAAAATATTATTCCATTCCTCCAAAGAAGATTTCCTATACAAGAGACTTCCAATTGTTTTCAAGGCCAGAGGCAAACCTTTGTACTTTTTAACAATCCTTCTTCCAATTTCTTCAAGATCAGAATTTGCTTGAGGACAAGAGTTGCGAAATGCATATTTTGTAAATAACAACCAACCATCATCATCTGACAAATGATGCGGGCGATATGTTTTATCAGACGGGGCAGCTGAAGCAACACTCTCATTGCGTGAAGTGACAAGAATTCTGCTTCCTGCAACCCCACAAATAAAAGGTGCTAGAAGAGCTTCCCATGATGTGTAATCATCACACCAAACATCATCAAGAACAATGAGGAATTTCTTTTCAGACAACTTATTCTTCAACTGATTTTGAAGCACATCTAAATCTTCTGTATCATCATTAGATGACATGATTTTGTTGAAAATGATTTTTGTTAACCCCAAAACATTAAAATCATCAAAAACACATACCCAAACTCTTTGGTCAAATTCACTCTTGATCCTTTCATCATTATAGACAAACTGAGCAAGGGTGGTCTTACCCAACCCACCCATACCCACTATAGACATCACAGAAAAGTGAGTGTCATTTAGCAACAACTTAATGATACTTTTTTTGTCCTCATCCCTGCCATATGTTCCAGCTTCATCGACTAAGGAAGTTGTCGGCAACTTTGTGGCAAATCCAACAGCACCACCTTTACCTTCTTTTAAACCTAGAGCAATCTTTCTATTCTCAAGAAATTCTATGATTTCATATACTTGTTTCAACCTTGATTCAATATCCTCATCATCAAATGAACTAGTAGAAGGATTCGCACCTTAGCAATAACTCCAGTTTGAGTTTCAACTTCAACCTCCAACTTGTGTTTGTAGAGTTCATAGTTAATCTCGTCCAAGACATCCTCAGCATCGTACACAACATCTTTGAGCTCAGAAAGCCAGGCCTTCACGTTTGAATCATTGAACTGCTTATACTCAGCATCATCAATGACAGGGTTGATGGTAGAGCCATTAAAACGGGCCGGGCTTGTCGGGTCGGCCCGTTTAAGTCCTGGCCCTGTAAGGGCCGGACCTGAAAAATGGAAGAGAGAGGTGAAAATTGGCCCTGCAAGGCCAGGGGCTTATACGGGCCGACCCTGCAGGGCTAAGGGCCGGCCCATTAGACCCGTTAGATATATATGTATTTTTTTTAATGTTAAAAAGCTGAAGTTTAGTAACCTTAAAAAAGAAAAAATCATAGTCTTCTTTTCTCCACACTACGCAGACTCAGTATTCACTCCTCACTCTCAGCCGCACGCCTCGGTCGAGTGTCGACCCTCGCCTCCTCCCTCCTCCTAGTCCTCGATCTCAAGTTCTCCTGCCGGTCGGTCCTAGCCGTGCCCACCATCTCTGCTCAGTCCGTCAATCCCCTCCACCCCGCCGTCTCTGCTCAGCCCTCCACTCCTCGTCTCCTCCTCTGCACTGTATTCTTGAATGGTAAGATTGACTTCTCTGTAGGAAGATTATGTTTGTTTTTAGTATAATAAACTGGATCTATGCTTTTCATTAACCACCAATCTTGCAGCCAAGAACTTCTAGCAGCAATGGAAGCTGAAAAACGTGCAAGGTCAAGAAGCTCATACTCCTCTGCATTCCCATATCCTCGTATCCCCATTGAACGGCATAGAGCAGAACAGGTGAGCAATATTTCCATTTGTTATGAAACTGTTTTTTAATTCATTATGTATTTGAATTGCTTACCTCTATGGCTCTACATGCTACAAGATATAAGAGTGAATTTTGTAGTATTAGATCTAAGTAGGATTTATACAGAGAGTGAAAACTCCATGACTTTAGAAGATTCTCTTTACATGCTGCAAGTAGGATTTGTTTTCTTCTGCTGAACTGGGGCAAAATCACTTAAGTTTTGGTTATTTTTATGGCACAGTTACTCCTCCAAGAATTTTCCCAGCATTCTTAAGTAGTTAATTATGAGGTAAAATTGACTTCAATCCTCATAACCAATCTAGTCACGCACAAAAAATTATAACAAATAAACAAGATGTAATAGATTACAACGTCATGACTTATTCGGCAACCCAAAAGACTTTCTTACACAATTGCAAAATGGGTGATCTTTGTTTGTTTCGAATGGTGATTACAACATTTAGAAAATAGTTTTTCAATTATATGTATTTGATTTATATGTTTAGTATTAGTAAATTCTGTAGGATTTATATGTTTTCGTCATTATGTTCTCTTCTGCAATAATTCTGTACTATTAGTAAATTCAGGGAACCAAGCTAGAGTTTTCATATTCTCTCTTGATGATTTCAGTTTAGTGAAATTTAATTAATATTCATATACATTAACTATAAAATAGTAGTAAAGTAAGTTTGTTCATCAGCTCGCTAAATAAGTGTTGGTTTATATGTTTCTATATGTTGGTTGATCTTTGATGCAGCCTCAATAAGTGTTGGTTTATATGTTGGTTGATCTTTGATGCAGCCTCAATAAGTGTTGGTTTATATGTTGGTTGATCTTTGATGCAGCCTAATGTCTTCGTCACAAAAATTACAAGAGACTAATGGATCATTAGTTATAATGGCTAAGGGTAAGACGTCTTCTCTTCAAGAGAATGAAGAATCAAAGCCTAAGAAGGCAAGAAATTTGTCTTCTGATGTGTGGAGGTATTTTAGTAGAGTTGAAGTTGAAGGGTTAGCTAAGGCAAAGTGTAATACTTGTGAACATTTATTTACAAGGGATCTAGATAAAGGCACCTCACATCTAAGTCGTCATATTAAGAATTGTCCTGCTGGAGATAAATTTTGAGATATTGGGGTGATGATGTTGGATAGAGAAGGGAAAATGAGGTCTAGAAAACTTAACCATCAGCGTATTAAGGAGATTATCGCTTTATACATAATTGATCATGATCTTCCTTATTCATTTGTTGAATATAAATGGGTCAGAGAACTTCTAAGGACAATAATATTGATAGTCATCCTTTTAACGCCGCTTAGTAGTATGTTTTTTATGTAAGTTATTTGTGAACTTAATTTGTTTTTAATTATGAATTCGTGACTGCTTATTTGTTGGATGATTGTGTTTTTTGGATATAAATGTCGACAACATTTATTTGATAAATTAGAGCTTTAATTATTGTAATTTACTAGTTATATTTCTTTGAAACACGCGGAGAAAAAATAGTTAAAATTTGGAATAAATAATTTTCGGGCCCTATGGGCCGGCTCTAGCCCTGATGCTCTCGGGTCGGGCTTTGAAAAATGTGTGTTTTTCTTACTTCAGACTCTGGAGGGCCGGCCCTGTTAGGCCCTAGCCCTTCACAGGCTGCCCTGATTGACAGCTCTAGTTCATGGATATCAACATGATCTTCAGCTTCTTCACCAGAGCCTCATTCAATCCTCTGTTTCGGAAGTAGTGAAGAATTTCACGAGAAGCCAACTTGTCAAAGGCCACCTGAAGGAAGGAAGACAAAACAGCACCGCCAACAAGTTCAGCAGCCATGGTTAGAAGAGAAAGTGATGAAGAAGGGTAAGAGATGATTGCAAACAACAGAAGAGTGCGCCTAATGCCAAAGCAGGGTAAGGCTAATAGTTTTTTGATATAAAGGAAAGCTAATAGTGGTTTGGCCAAATAATATAATCCCTCTTGTTCTTATTATAAGGTACCAACTAGCAAGTTCCTTTGGTCCTTTTTATAAGGCATTTGCTTGTTCCCAATGAACATTAATTATCTTTTTCCATGTTTGCCCTTAGTTAATGAGGGTAGTGGGTGATAGTAATAATTAATAGGATATTAGAATTTAGTGTAATTAGAAGGGGTAATATTGAAAATTACTTAAATTCTAGGACAATTTTATTGACTTTAACTGTTTTTATTGGTATATAAAAATTGTTAGCTGGTGCCTTATAATAAGGAGTATCTCACAACAATGTTTCGAGGACCCAGCGAGTGGACCGACATCTTTTAATTTGAGGATGCTTTTTGACTTTAATTGGGTCTTTTCTTTCTTTTTGACGTTAAGTGCCGGGCAAAATTTTTAATGACAGCGTAGAGAGGTTAAGCGAAACATGTAATGAAATTTTCAGGTAATAACAACTAAATTATGCAAAATTCTTTGATTTTCATGGCTCATATCACCGTTTAAAAAAGAATAATAAAGAGCTATAGAGAGAAATTTTCAGGAGAGGAAATTAATTGGAAATTGAAAATGCATATAGTGAAAATAATCCAAAGGGTCACTACTGGGTACACAATTTCCATTCCACGTGTGTCCCACATGTCCCCATTGTTTATGAAGAAATTAGGGAAAATTGATTACAGGGCCCAAGGAAGAAAAATAATTACAAAAAAGACCCAAGAAACATTCACATGTCTTCAAAAAAAAGTGTACGGACATAGTTGCTAATTGTTACAGATGTAGTTGTTAATTGCTACAGATGTAGTTGTTAAAATGTAGTTATTAATTAGACTGATTTAGTTGTTAATGGGGACTGATATAGTTGTTAACCGCTACTGATGTAGTTGCTAACGTTTTTTGAAAAAATATCAGGGCCTTTTCTGGCATTTAAATGTTTCTTGGGCCTTTTTGTAATTATTTTTCTTTCTTGGGCCCTGTAATCAATTTTCCCAAGAAATTATGGCTTCATGGGACCCTCTTTCAACATCATGACACGTATTTCCAAAAGATGATCTCATTGCACTCGTTAGGAATTCGCATAACATGAAAATAATGAAATAATTCATAAGTTAATCCTCCCTCTTATTCTAAATATAAAATACAAATAATTAAAATTATATGAATCAAAACTCTTTAAAATTTATTAAAAGCAATGAATATATAAAAAAAATTATATTTTGAAAATACACAAATTTATTGAAAAAAAGAGTGAAGGAGAGAAAATGGGTAAGAAAAGTGGTGTGTAAGAGATTATTAATAAGTGAAATAATACGTAATTAATAAAGGTAAAAATAGAAAATAACTAGTTAAAATTTTGAAAATTATTTAAGCTTGTGTTATAAATAAATTATTTTTAGAAAAATATTTTGGTAAAGTTCTTATATATTTATTTCATTAAGTTTTTCAATCATATATGATTATATGTAATTTAAGAACTATAAACTATAGACTTAATATAATAGATATAAAGAATATAGTGTAAACTTATATTAAAAAAATAGAACACAAGTTTATGTGTAATTTAAGAACTTAATATAATAGATATAAAGAATATAGTGTAAACTTTATCTCAAATATTATATCTTCTAAGGTATATAGGATGAGATGATGTAACCTCTTTTGTGTTTTTTAAGTTAATTGAGGGAAAGAGTACTTATTTGCTTGAGAAATAATAACATCAGTAAAATAGATATAATATCTTTTCCGTTGCATGGAATTTTTTATTTTTATTTTTATACATTTAGTTCATTTAGAAAAATAAAGTATATGAATTTTTTTGAGCAAAAGTATATAAAAATATTAAAATTTATATTTATATAAATGGATTTAACTAATTCATTTCATGTCTCTTTCATTATGCAATTTTATTTATTTATTTCATTCTTTACTGCCCCTCTAATCATTTGACAAAGGAAAAAAAAAAAAAGTAAAAGTCTCCTTTGTGCCTACCTCTTAACCATCACCTTCCCCCAACTACAAGTTATGAATGCCAAGTTAAAAATAATAACTGAGAATTTATGTTATTTAATATATAAGTGGTAAACTAATTAAATAATTTATAATAATATAAAAATGATAAACGTAAATATTTCATTGAAAAGGTAGTTCTTTTTACCTTTTTAATTTTGGAAAAAAGCATATCTACTAATAAATATTAGGTTCCTTTCTAAAATATTTTCTAGTTGAAATCATGTTAAAAGAGCTACTTTCAATTAAGCCTAACAATAATTTAATGAGACACAGTAATTTCGAACACCAATAAAAAAGAAGATTTTTCTAATTCACCCTTATATGATAAGGGATTTTGATCCTCCCAGTATTCTCTTTCTCCTTTGCTTTTTCACAATCCTTGTATGGCATAGATTAAAAAAAAGTAGATGGTCCATATATAGTGGGTCCCTCTAGGAATTCAATTAAGGAAACCAGTTATCATCCTCCCTGCACTTGCAAGCAATGATACTAACTCTTATTCTCAATGTATGAACTAAATAATTAATTTATAGAGATTAAAAAGAGTAGTTGAATTTGTTAGTTGTAAATATTATGAGTTGATTTTTTTAAATGCACCCTTTAACTATTTGCATTGAAACTACTATTCGATAGAAATATCTTTAATATGTAATCAATAGAAATAACTTAAACTTTAGAATTAATATTAATATTGCCACATGAGCATTAAAAAGAGTGAATAAGTGGTGAGATTGAGTTGAGGAGTAAGGGGTGACATCAGAGACAGTGGTGGTGGAAGTGGTGAACAAGTTGGAGGTGAAGGCGAGAAGGAAGGAGAGAGGCTAGTTAGGGGAAAGGGTACACTTTCGTGTTTGGGAGTTCTGGGTCACAAGTAGGGAGTAGAAGTGTAGAGTAGGATATGGTGAACAACAACGTCGAAGGATGGCTCCGTTGTCGTATAGAGATGAATTGATGGCCCCGGGGTTATAAGGCTTCCTTGTGAAACATGATAAGGAAGATGACATAGTTATTGGTTGAAAAAAATACTTCCAGATGATGAATGTAAGGAAAGTAGAGACGAGTGTGTTGAAGGACTCAAATGGGAAGGAAGTAGGGGGAGAGGAGGGGTACCACTAGATCCCCAAAGCTTCAATTCAAGGCGGATGAGTATGTTGCATAGTGCGAACTGTGGATGAACTCCCCCATAATTAAAGTTTTAGGAGTTGAAATCCCATTGCACATCATCCATCGTATGTGGAAACCCCAATATAGCTTGAAGTTAACTCCCCTAAGCAATGCATATTGTATTGTTTCGTTCACTTCTAGGGAGGATTGAGATTACGTGTTTCAAGAGGGACTGTAGATGATTGACAATCACTACCTTATTGTTTAGATATGGCGGCCAAACTTCAATCCTTATAAAGCAGATCTGCAAAGAAGAATTGCCACATGGAAATTCCATATTTGCTAGTGGAATTTTACAATGTTGAATGTCTAAGAAGGATTGGAAATATGGTAGGTAGGACAATTAAGATTGATCGCTCAACCACCAAAAATGATAAAGGTGGGTTCATGCACATTTGTGTTGAGATTGATTTGCAACAACTCTTAGTACCTACGTTTGACAAATTGGAAGAGGATCGTCCAATTGTGTGTATGAAGGCTTACATCTTGCGTGCTTCGGGTGTGGAAAAAGGATAAGGTGGAGAAGGAGAATTCTAGTACAAGATGAAGTTCGGTTAATCTGAATGGAGTATGCAATAAAGAGCATAGGAAGGAGAATGTCCATATGGTTACTTGAAACTGCTTAAGCGTGAATTTTGGGGGGATGTGGTGATTATGGGGATCACAAATGAGAATGGCGGGATTGAGATGCAAGTGAATGGAGCGAAAAAAGGATGATTTGAGGAGGGAAGTTCGGGATACGAATATAGGTAGAAACAGGGAAGGAAATAAACAAAAAAAAGGGGGGGATAATAAAAGGTGAATGAGTGGCAAGGATGTCAAAAACATGACAACAAAGTGGGTCCCTATGGGCTCAGAAAGGAAAGTGAAAATTGGGTGCGCCCAATAGGGAAGGAAAATAACCCAATAGCAATGGTAGAGATGAAGTATGCAGTGAGGGTGGGCTTAGATAAAAGGCCCATTGCTACTACTAATGCGTTCTCTGTACTATCTAATGAGCCACTAGAGCTTACAAGGAGTAGAATCCAAGATGGCTTAGGTTTTGTGCAGATAGGCTCTAGTGACAACAAGTGGGACACTGGCCCAACTGTCTCAAAAGAACTTGGGTTAAGTAAAAACTAAGAGAATTGTGATATTGATAAGGATGAAATGCCTCTATTCATACTGATTGATTGATGTCAAACCCCTCAAAACTTTTCAAATATATATTAAAAAAAAAAACGCCTCTATTCATTGTGGACACGTTTCTAATGAGGCAATGAATGATATGGATAAAGTCTTTGTGGAAGACTCAAACAGCCACCAAACCAAAATGGTTTGCCCATGAATTTTATGCTCTGGAATTCTAAAGGCATTGGAGTCCATTGCTTTCCAAATCTAATGCCAGATTTAAAAAGACATTTTGGTGTAAATTTCAAGTAATTTTGGAGCTAATGGGAGAAGGAAAGCAAACCGAGTGGAAGGATGAGGGATCGTGGATATATAATTTGAACATCATTAAGAATCTAGCTACGAATTATTTTTCAACTATTTTTTCTGATTATTCTTGTAACACCCCTATATTTCTACAAGTTATAAAACATAAAATTTCACTGGTGTTTAAAAAAAACTAAAATTCAAAATAGTCAAAAATACAGGAAGTGTTACCGCCACACTTGTCACTTATGTGTGACAAGTGTAAGGCTATGAACTACATTAAATAAATCTAAACCTAATCAGAAAGTTTTACTTGAAATATAAAATAAACGAAAATAAGTAACTAGAGTTTATGGAACGTCTTTCTCACTTCTCACTGCTAGCTCCAATCTTTGAAACCTGTTTCTCTGAAACTTTGCTCCCCCGAAGGATCATCACAGCCCAAGAACACAAACATCAGCAAAAGTTGGTAATCCTAATTATAAAATAAAATAAAATACTTAAGTAAATAAATAAATGAGTGAATCTAAAATAAATTGAAATAGGTTGAACAATTACAAAATTAAAATAAAATGATTACAAAAAAAAACAAAATAAAAAAAAACTATCATATCTATGTATAAATAAAAGGTGTCTTGGTCTATAAAAGTTTCTAGTAGAAAGAGAATCATGGTAGACCTGGATATACTACCAGTCTACCCTTTGACCTGGAAACCTGTCGGTCACAATTCATCAAATTTGGTCATAAATCATTTTCTTCCTAGTGTGTACATCTCTTCCCAAAATTGCTACTAGTGCCCTGGATATCCCGTCAGGCACCACTTTAGGAAGAACGGATATATCGGTTCATATCAAATAACATATCGGAGGCTTAAAGCCTAAAAGTGTGTTCATCACTTTGGGAGGTACCATGCCAAAGCTATCCTCCCACTTCTAATTTGTTTTAAATGCTCTCAAAGAAATTATATATATATATATATATATATATATATATATAAAGTTAAAAATAAAAATAAAAATTGAATTGAATTAAATTAAATTAAATAAAACAACATTGGATAAGAGATTGCATCTTTGTCAAAATTATTATCATATTATAATATATCATTATACTTGTGTGGAGGAAATACTAAGTAAAAAAAAAGAATCAGGAACGTGTCTGTTTCTTCAAATCAATATTCATACCTATGTATGAATATATTAATAAAGGAGCAGGAGGCTAGCAAATCACTAAATGTACATTAATTTCTATAGAAAAATAGTACCTCACACGCATATACCTTGCGCATAAAACTAATGCCTAAATGATTATTTTAGGTTTCTTGATATTACTAATATCTTGCGCATAGGTTGTACAGAGAAAAAGGCAAAACGAAACGCAATACATATGGAATAATATATATATCCAACATAAATCAAACATAAGAAAAGACCCACAAGGAAAAAGATAGAAACGAAGGTGTGCCAAAAAATTGAAGCATGGCATAGGGTATCCATTAATCACACAAGTTGGAGAATGAAGAATTGGATATGCTATCCAATCACGCAACCCATAGAGGAATAAGTATATATGTTGCCAAAAGGTGAATAATTCCATAAATTGTTTCTTAAATCAAGACTGGCATAACACCTTAAAATCCTATTGTTTTAGGGATTAGGATTACCTGGTCTCCGTGTTTGCTAAACTCCTAGGAGAGAAATTTTGTCGCAGAGAATTTACAGAGAGAAAAATAAAGAGCAATGGCTAAGGTTAAACGGCTAGACCTAAACTTATTATTGAGATTAGGGTTTAGCTATAGACTGGGCTCTGTGGGTTGGGCTCTTTAGCTATTACTAATTAAAAATAATAATAAATCATTTATTAAATTCTAATTTTTTAATTATTTTATTATTTTATTATATTGTTAATATTAATATTAATATTAGTATTAGTATTAATATTAATATCATCATCATCATCATCATCAATAATAGCCCTATCCCCAATTGCCTGGTCCCACGGTTCGATCAATACAATCGAGTAGGGGAGCCATAATTAATAATAGGATAACTTAGAATAGAAGGAATACGAGTATTATATTGCTTCGTCAAAGAATGGAAAAGAGAGCCTGCTACCTTTGAATCGGGTTATCAATATCATTATTATTATTATTATTATTATTATTATTATTATCAATAATAATAAAAATATGGGGTATTACAATTCTCCCGCAAAATCGAGTCTTGAATGTAGTATTAATTTTCCTCATATTGACAAGAATGACTTACATTGGTGTGGGTGGGAGGTGACCAAAGAAGATATGAAGAAAGTTTTATTTAGTATGGGAGCTTTAAAAGATCCAGGCCCTAACGGTTTTAATGCTCTATTTTATCAGAACCAATAGAGCACCATTATACATGCAGTGGGTTGTGCATGTGAAGAATCTCTTTGCAAACCCGAAGAATATACAAGATATTAATGGCACTCTAATTTATAAAATTGTTACAAAGATAATTGTAAATAGGATTAAAGATGTCTTGCCACATGTTATTGCCCTTGACCAATGTAGCTTCATGCCAAGACGATGTAGCGATGGCAACATCATTATGGCATAGGAGTTTATCCACTCAATGAGAAATATGAAAGGAAAGGAGGGTTTCATGGCAATCAAAATTGATTTTGAGAAAGCATATAACCGTATCAACTAGAAATTCCTAATCAAATATCTCCAAGAGGTGAGCTTCCCGAACAATTTAATAGAGCTAATTGAAAATTGTATTTATACCCCCTTGTTACAGCTTTTGCGGAATGGGACAAGGCATATATGTTTAGATAGTCATCTAGAGGAGTGATATAAGATAATCCGATTTCTCCATATTCATTTAGGGCCCATTTGGTACAAGGAAAATTTGAGGAGGGAAAGGAAGGGAAAGGAAGATTATGAAAGATGAAGGAAGATAGTTTGAGGGAAGATGAGTTGTTTGGTAGGAAGAAAATGAAGGGGTGGTAGTAAAGAATTATGAAATGTCTATTTTACCCTCAAGAGTAATTAATTCAAAATAAAAAGGGAAAATATTTTTTTTGATAAAATATATTTTTTAAAAAATATGCTTTTTAAAAAAATATCCCGCCAAGTTCAAATGTTCTCACCACGTTCGAACATTCCGCCAAATTTAAATTTGAGGGGTAAATTTGTCCAAAAGTGTGAACAGTGACATTGGAAGTTGAAATCCCACCAATTTTGATGGGATTTGATCTTCCCACAGATGAGGGAAGATTGGTGGGCCTGAGGTGGGCCCGGGAAGTTGGATTTTCGAGAAGATTTACTTAAAATGTGTACCAAACAAGGAAATTCTCTAATCTTCCTTTCCCTTCCCACCGATTTTGTGTACCAAACAGGCCTTTAAGATTTTCGTAGAGAAATTGGCTCATATTATTCAAGAGAAGGTTTTAGAAAAAGGATGAAAACCGATGTGCCTAGCTCGAATCTTTTTCGCAAACGACATCATCTTATTTGCGAAGGCTTCTGTCCACTAAGGCTACACGAGTATATGATGGTGTTTTTTGAAAGTTCTGGGCTTAAAGTGAATGCATAAAAAACAAGACTATTCTTCTCCAATAACATCAATCATACTAGATGCACAGAAATAATCTCTCTCCTTGGATATACTCAAACATAAGGCCTCTGTAAATATTTGGGTGTTCCTTTCCATAACAAACGGGTCTCTAAGAATACGTTTAATGATGCAATTGGTAGAGTTAAGAGGCGATTATCAAGCTGGAAAGTTGATTCGTTATATTCTGTTGGGGGATTTCGTCGGTCACGAGCGCAATTCCTGGCCATGTAATGTAAATTGGTTATCACGCTAGACAGGCAAAATAGGAATTTTGTTTGTGGAAATTCTGATTAATACAGAAAGATCTTATTTGTAGCATGGGACGAAGTTTGTAAACCTAAAATGAAAGGGGGCTTGGGATCAGGCATGCACAGCGTCAGAATCAAGCGCTCTTTATGAAGGTTGTTTGGAACCCAGAGAAGCAACAAGATGCATTCTAGGTGAAAGTGATTCAGGATGAATAAATATGTATTGGAGACTTGCTACCAAAAGTGGAGTAGAAAAGGCAGGGGTCGAACCTATGGAAAGGTATTAAAGCAACATGGGAAAAAGTTAAACAAGGGATTAAGAGTATGCCGTTGTTAGCGGACAGAAGATGGGATGTTTTCCACTAAGTCATCATATAAACTATGTGATGAGCATGGGATATAAACTATCATAATGTTATTCTCCAAATATATTTTGCAAAAGTTGAGCGGTTAATTAGTGGAGCTTACTGTGATGAGCATGAAGACCGAGGGTTAGTGGAGGAAGTCCAGCATACTTTGGAAAGGGATTGGTGTGTTGTTATTGTTGTAAAAATATAATAATATGTGTGGGTGTGTCAAAGAAACAAGTCCCACATTGCTTGGGAATGAGAGAGCAAAAGCCTATATATATCATCTTATTATGTTGGGCTTGTAAAGAGGCCTAGAGGAGTAGTGGGCTCATGCGCACAACAATGGGCCAACGGAAGGCAAGCATAGTGGAAATTCGGCGATTCCCCCCTGCGCGCGAGTAATACATAATACTATCTCCCTGAAGATATTATTTTATTTGTGTAAAATAATAATTTATTTTTGGAGGCTTACCGAAAAGACGCAATATTTAGGGGCTTAAAATTGAGAACCCTTCGTGACCAGATGTTGTCAGCGGTCAGCCACGTCCCGAACAAACTTTCCGTTGTCAACGTTCGGATTCGTCTTTTCGATGGTGCCTGTTGGTCTCAGGGGTTGTGTCGTCCGAATAAACTAGCGTCCATTCGTCATCAGTCGACCGTGTCTATAGAAGGGATTCAGACGAAGTACGCAGGTTTTATGATAACATTCTCTCCTCCTCTGATTTCTTGTTGTCATTATTATAATCTTCCGCTTGTTCTGTCACCCTGATCGTCTTCAGGAAGGATCTATTTAATCCTGGGGAGTACCGCTTCCTCTTTGCCGGTGGTCACGGAATAACTCTGTAGGACAGCGTTTTCGGACGTGACTCAGATCTCCTTTTTCAACCTTGCATCTGTTTGTTCGTGATTATTCAACAATCTACAGAGTTAATCCTAATATGGAGAACAACGCTACTAACGCTGTTCCTGAGAACCATGATATGCCCAGTTCTAGTACTACAACGGTGCCTTTTGCCATGCCGCTCCCCAAGCCTTTTCCTGACACATCCAAGATTGACGTTTTCGATGGGAAAAATTTCAAGCCATGGCAAGAACAAGTTTATTTTGTCCTTGACATGCACGGTGTGTCTACTGCTCTAATTCAACCACAACCCTCCTCAGAATCTGATCAACCTGCAAAGGATGCATGGACATATGCTAATAAGGTTTGCAGGCATACCATCATAAGTACTCTGTCTAATGATTTGTTTGATGTATATTGTGTATATAAAGAGGCACAAAAGATTTGGGAGTCACTTATCCTGAAATACACTGCTGAGGACGCTGGAAAACAAAAGTTTGTTGTGGGGAATTTCTATAGATGGGAAATGACCGAAGATAAAGACATCAAGTTGCATATCAATGTGTATCATAAATTGTTAGAGGAACTCCGGGCTGAAAATATCAATCTGCTAGATGAATTCGTGGCAGGAGTCCTGATTGAAAAACTACCAAAAACATGGAATCATTACAAGCATCAATTGAAGCATAAGCAGAAGTAGTTGTCCCTGTTAGATCTGATTACACACATTATTATTGAAGACACCAATAGAAAGGCGGTCCAAGCAGAAAAGGGGAAACAAATGACTGCGAAAGCCAATTTAGTGGAAACGAAGCTGCACAACAAGAGGTACGATTCTAAACACCATCACAAAAAGAATTCTAATTATAAGCCCAGTGATTCTAACCCCAAATTCAAGAAGAAAGGAAGTTGTTTTTTCTGTGGTAAGCCAGGACATTTTGCTGCTCAGTGTAGGAAAAAAGCTAGAATTGAAAAGCATAAGAGAGATGAAAATCCTCCAAAGCCAAATGTAAATTTCGTTGTAAAAGATGAAAATAGTGATGATGAAGTTATTGTTGCAATGATCTCTCAAGCTTTATCGGTCTTTGATGTGAAAAAATGGGTGGTGGACTCTGGTGCTACCAAGCACATTTGTGCAAATAAAGAGATGTTTGCCACTTTCCAAGAAGCAGAAAACCAGATTTATTTGGTTGATTCACGAACTGCAAAAGTTCAAGGAAAAGGAAAAGTGGTGTTGAAACTCACATCAGGAAAGACATTAGCACTGAATGATGTTTTGTATGTACCAGAACTTAGAGCTAATTTGATATCTGTGGCTCTATTAGGAAAGTTTGGGGTTAAGGTGTCATTTGAATCTGATAAGATAATTATGACAAAGAACAATATTCTAATAGGAAAGGGTTATTGTAATCAGGGTCTTTTTGTACAAAGTGTTGACGACAATAATGATAATGCATCTTCTTCTGCTTACTTGATTAATTCTTTTGATTTATAGCATGCTAGACTAGGGCATATTAATAAATCTTATATAAAAAGATTAATAAATCTCGGGATAATTTCTAGGATTAATATTAATAATATTAATAAATGTGAAGTATGCGCAGAAACAAAACAAACTAGGAAATCACATTTTATTACTCAAAGAAAAACTGAGCTGTTATCTTTAATACATACTGATTTAGGAGATTTAAAACAAACAGAAACAAGAGGTGGAAAGAGATATTATATCACTTTTATTGATGATTTTTCAAGATATACTAGAGTATATTTACTTAGGAATAAAGATGAGGCATTTGAAAAATTCCTTGTATATAAGGCAGAAGTAGAAAATCAATTAAATAAAAAGATTAAAAGGGTTAGGTCAGATAGAAGAGGGGAATACTTATTGCTTAATGATTTTTTTTTTTGAAAAAGAAGGAATAGTCCATGAAGTAATTCCCCCATATTCACCTGAATCTAATGGTGTTGCTGAAAGGAAAAATAGAACTCTAAAAGAAATGATGAATGCTTTATTTGTAAGTTCTGTTGCACCTAGTAATTTGTAGGGAGAAGCAATATTATCTGCATGCTTCCTACAAAATAGAATACCTCATAGGAAAACAAAGAAGACACCATATGAATTATGGAAAAATTTTACACCAAACTTGAAATATTTGAAAGTGTGGGGATGCCTAGCAAAAGTATTATTACCTGATCCTAAAAGGAAAAAGATTGGTTCAAAAATTGTTGATTGTATGTTTATTGGTTATGCTCAACAGAGTCCTGCATATCGTTTTTTGGTTTTGAAAAGTGAAATTTTAGAACGCAATACAATTATTGAAACTAAAGATGCAGAATTTTTTGAAAGTATTTTTCCTTTAAAAGTTGAGCCTATTCCTAAGAGAATTGAACAAAGTTTTTAACAAAACCCAAATGAAGATATTATTGAAAACCTAAGAAGAAGTAAAAGACAAAGAAAAGAAACATCTTTTGGAGATAATTTTTATACTTATCTAGTAGAAGGCGATCCTATGAATTATTATGAAGTTGTTTCTTCTATAGATGCAAAGTTTTGGAAAGAAGCTATTAAAACTGAGATAGACTCTTTGAATCAAAACAAAACTTGGGTTTTAGTAGACTTGCCCTTAGGAGCAAAATTTATTGGGTGTAAATGGGTGTTTAGGAAAAAATATTTTCCTGATGGGTCAATAGACAAATATAAAGCTAGACTAGTAGCCAAAGGGTTTACCCAAAAGGAAAATATTGATTACTTTGATACATTTTCGCCTGTGACTAGGATTTCCTCTATTAGAGTCTTAATTGCATTAGCCTCAATTTATAATCTTGTTATACATCAAATGGACCTTAAAACAACGTTTCTAAATGGTGACTCAGAAGAGGAGATTTATATGGCTCAACCAGAAGGATGTATTATTCCTGGGCAAGAAAACAAAGTTTGTAAGTTAGTTAAATCATTATATGGTCTGAAACAAACACCTAAACAATGGCATGAGAAATTAGATCAAGTATTGATAAGTGGTGGATTTTCTACTATTGAAGTAGAAAGATGTGTTTATATAAAAGTTGTGAATAATGATTGTGTGATTATTTGCTTATATGTGGATGATATGCTCATTTTTTGTACTAGTTTAAATATTGTGCTTAAGACAAAAGGTTTTCTTGCTTCAAATTTTGATATGAAAGATCTTGGAGAAGCAAGGGTTATATTAAGTGTAAAGATCATAAGGAATGAACATGGTATTCAACTTTCTCAAGAACATTATGTTGAGAAGATACTGAGAAAGTTTGAACAATTTAATGAAGATCCTTTGAGTACTCCTTATGATGGTAGTGTACATCTCACAAAACATGAGGGAGACCCAATAGCTCAATCTAAATATGCACAAATTATTGGGAGTTTGTTGCATTTGATGAATTATACAAGACCAGACATAGCATATGATGTGTGTAGATTGAGCAGGTATACTCACTGTCCAGATAGTAAACATTGGGAGGCTCTCATAAGGTTGTTACGGTACTTGAGAGGTACCATGAATTATGGTATACAATATAGTGGGTTTCCCGCTGTATTAGAAGGGTACAGTGATGCTAACTGGATTTCAGATTCAGATGAAACAAAATCCACTAGTGGCTATGTCTTTATTCTTGGTGGTGGTGCAGTCACATGGAAATCAGCCAAGCAAAACATAATAACACCGTCCTCAAGGGACTCTAAGTTTGTTGCTATAGAGTTGGCTGGTACTGAGGCTGAGTGGTTGAAAAACTTCTTAGCAAATATCCTATTGGGTGATAAACCAACACCTTCAGTGTCGTTGCACTGTGATAATAAAGCAACAATAGCCACAACAAAGAACAAAAACTTCAATGGTAAAAGTAGACACATACGATTGAGACATAATATTATAAGGCAGCTGCTAAAGGATGATGTTATCTCAATTGATTATGTGAAGTCAGAAATGAACTTGGCGGATCCGTTAACAAAACCCCTTGGGAAGAAAATGATTGTTGAAACATCGAGAGGAATGGGACTAAAGCCAACTTATAATTGACAACGATGGCAACCCAACCTTTGTGATTGGTGATCCCATGAAGAAGGTTCAATGGGTAAGAACAAGTCGTTCGTCAGTTCTGCCTAGCACAAGAAAATATTTGTCGTCCCTTCCTATGACAATGAGAGAGTGCTAGAATGCACGTGTTTTAGGTTGAGCAAAAGCTCTTAATGATTTCATAGTCTTACAGGACAGTGTGCTAAGTGCAGGTACACATATATGAAATCACCTCTATGAATGTGGAGTGTGGCCACTCCTATGAGATCATGGCAAAATCTCTAGAGCATTCGTTATGCACTAGGCATGCACATGGCCGACATAATGCGCAAAACCATTGTTAACAGTGAAAATGTTATGATATAATCTGACTCTTAATACCTCTAATACACACCAAGATTTGTTAGTTCATAGAAGCATGCTTCACTGACATCTCTGTGTATTAAGTGTTATGGGTCTAGGTCTGGTTCATAGTTCTAAGGACCACCAAATACAATAGTTATAGTCCTATGGATAATACAGCAGGTTTCTTTGACACATATGAGGGATTGTTGTAAAAATATAATAATATGTGTGGGTGTGTCAAAGAAACAAGTCCCACATTGCTTGGGAATGAGAGAGCAAAAGCCTATATATATCATCTTATTATGTTGGGCTTGTAAAGAGGCCTAGAGGAGTAGTGAGCTCACGCGCACAACAATGAGCCACCGGAAGGCAAGCGTAGTGGAAATTCGGCGATTCCCCCCTGCGCGCGAGTAATACATGGTACCGGCACTTTTGTGAAAATATTTTTGCTCCTTGAAGATATTATTTTATTTATGTAAAATAATAATTTATTTTTGGAGGCTTACCGAAAAGACGCAATATTTAGGGGTTTAAAATTGAGAACCCTTCGTGACCAGATGTTGTCAACAGTCGGCCATGTCCCGAACAAACTTTCCGTTGTCAACGTTCGGATTCGTCTTTTCGATGGTGCCTGTTGGTCTCAGGGGTTGTGTTGTCCGAATAAACTAGCGTCCATTCGTCATCAGTCGACTGTGTCTATAAAAGGGATTTGGACGAAGTGCACGGGTTTTATGATAACATTCTCTCCTCCTCTGATTTCTTGTTGTCATTATTATAATCTTCCGCTTGTTCTGTCGCCCTGATCGTCTTCAGGAAGAATCTGTTTAATCCTGGGGAGTACCGCTTCCTCTTTGCCGGTGGTCGCGGAATAACTCTGTAGGACAGCGTTTTCGGACGTGACTCGGATCTCCTTTTTCAACCTTGCATCTGTTTGTTCGCGATTATTCAACAATTATAAACTCTGTGCCACGATAGGTGAATGACGCTGCTAACTGGCTTGTTGACAATGAATTCACATTCCATGTTTTTTCTTACATGCTTGTCAGGTCTTTTTCTCTCTAATTAGAAGGATGAAGCTATATACAAAATAAAATAAAAATTTTAAAAAATGTCATCATCTCTCTAATTAAAAGGAAAAACACCTAACAAGCATATAAGAAAAAACATATAATGTGCACCCGTTAACAATAGTCTCTTCAATACCTGGTTTCCATATTGTAACTAGCATGGATAAAGATCTTGCTCGGATTGTTGAAAGGGATAAGGGTTAGATAAGTTGAGGGTACCTGATGCTATCAAAATCCAATTCACATCAGTAATTTGGGATCCTAATTCAATGCCTTGAATTGTGTAGCTTCAGTTTCAAACAAGAATCTTGCTTTTGACTTTCACCCTAAACATCAACATCAAACAAGAGCTGCTTCCCCCGTCCCCCTTAAAAATTCTTTTCTTTTTAATACCACTGTAGTTAAACAGGCTTGTAAACTACTTGTAGTGCCTCATTAAACTTTTCCACCATTATGAAAACGTTAAAAGAAGAGAGTAATTAATGTTGGTTACTCTATAGTGAAAGTTGCATTTTCAGTGTAACAAGCAAATTCATTATTGGCAGGTAAATTTGTTTAACATTTTTAACATTTACATAGTGGTTATATACCACCAAGTCTGTATTTTAAAAAATAACTTCATTTTATATTCATGCCAATTCAAGATCTTTGTCCTTTTTTGTGGGAAATATCATCTCTATATGACAATTGCGTAATGATGCGGCAGCTACTTTTAAGAAGGAAAGCGAGTAGAAGACAAGTGTAATGCTCCAACCTTATAAGAAAATGTGTGAGCAGAGAAAGATCATATATTATTTCTCATTAAAAATTAGTTGGAATTAACTCAACAAAGTTTATTTATATGCTTATTTGGTTGATGCATGTTCATGTAGATATTGTAGTGATTTAATCTGATGATGTAGAAACTGCAATAGCAGAGGAAGTTGCCAAGAGTTCTACAACCAACCTGGTTATAGGGGCTTCATCTCATGCCATATTTACTAGGCATTTACATTGCAGATTAGTGTAAAATGCAATAGTGTTTCTGGTTTTAGAGGTATCTGCTTCTATTGCATATGGACAGAATGTAAATACAATTCAATTTTAACATTAGCTACTTCTTGTCTGTCGTCAGAAGGTTCATCATCCCTTTAAAATGTTACGTCTTACGTGTATAGCATACTCTTCCATAAATATTTATGAACATTATCAAGTTGACCAGAAAAAATCTGCTTATTGTTGCATTTTAAACATGATGGTTTCCTTTTTTTTAGGATGAACTTGATTGATCTTCAACTGATTATTATGGTTTTCTCTCAGGACATTACTTAAGAAAGCCTTTCTATTTATCAAGGCCTTTGTCTATTCTAGAAATTTAGTTTGACTGCTTAACACAGTTCTTAATGATGTCCATTAGTTTTGTATTAATGTTTCACATTTTTCCTTTATATAATACACACACACACATTGTTAATTGGCTATTGCCCAATGAATAAGTAGCCTTATTCTTCTGTTTTGCTCCAGCTAGAAATACTGAGCAGAATTCGTCATCCAAATTTACTTCTTCTCGGGGCAATGCCCCGATCATGGATGCCTTGTGTATAAATTCATGGAGAATGGTAGCTTAGAGGACACTTTACTCCAAAATAAAAGTAATATCTCAATTCCATTGTTCAAGAGGTACCAAATTGCATGGGAAGTAACCTTTGTTCTTGCTTTTCTTCATAGCTCAAAGCCCAGACCCATCATCCATCGTGATTTGAAACCGGCAAACATCTTGCTAGATGGGAATCTTGTGAGCAAGGTTGGCGATATGGGCCTCTCTACAATACTCCATTCAGATACTCTGTCTACAATGTTAAAGGACACAGAGCTTGTTAGGGCACTCTCCTACATAGATCCTGAGTACCAAAGGACAAGGCAAATATCTCCCAAATCTAATGTTTATGCTTTTGGAATGGTGATCCTACAGTTGTTAACTGCAAAACCAGCTAGAGCACTGGCGCATTTAGAAACAACAATTGAAAAGGGAAATTTAGCAGAAATGTTGGATCCTATGACAGAGATGTAGTTTTAATCATTTCCTAACAAGTTCTTTAATAGAATGTAGAAATGTGAGGAATTTTCATTGTATTCTTGAAACAACTTCATTTTCCTTTGCTTTTTATTTTTTTCTATATTATATTGAAATGCCATGATGTATATACTGTGTTTGGTGCAGGATGTGATCGAGAATCCTTGTGTTGCTGCTGATAGTTATACTTATGATTACAAAGCAATTGTAACATGGCTACAAACTCATGACAAATCACCAATGACAAACTTGCCATTACCTCATAACAATGTGATTCTGAATTATATGCTTCTGTCTACTATTATGGAGTGGAAATCTAGACAAAACTAATACAAACATTCTTAATTGCCAGTTCCATTGTTGGGTTATTGATTTCTACATTTTAGCTTTGGTTTATTAAAAGAAAAAAAAGTATTTATGCTGGTTAGTAATCAGTTTGCTTGATAAATGTCTAAATATTTGGTTATGCTTGATAGAGTTTTATTCATGATTTTGAATTGTTAAAACATGTTTAGATTTATTGATCAAAGGCACTTTTAATGCTTTTTAGTCATTCTGTTTTCTAAAAATCACTTTATGTTATTCTTCTTAATTAGAATTGGAGCTTTTGAAATATATGGAACAAGATATTGGCTTTGTTTGTGTATTGATTATAATCCCTGACAGTATTGTGAAAACGGCGTTCCAGAATGTAGAAATGTTTGTTTCTACGTTTTGCCGCCGGAAAACAAACCAGAACAGTGGTCTGGACGGGATCTAGGTCGAAACGGTGAGAACGTCGAGTTAACTCGGTAAAAACGGAGAGTTTACTGAGTTAACTCGGTTAATTTTTTTTTAAAGCCAGATTTAGTCGAAATGAAAAAGAAGCTCAACCCTATTCGACAATTTTGACTTCTCTTCTCTATCGGCGCGTTGCTTCTTCTCTTCTCCATCGGCAGCTTCTTCTTCGTCGTGACTCGTGAGTGGTGCTTCTTCTCCATCGGCTTCTTCTTCTTCATCGTCGACGGTCGACCGACAGGCATACATAGGTTCGATTATCTAGAATAGAAAAATGGTGCTTCACTGCTTCTTCTTCATCGTCTGTTTGCTTCTTCGCAGTTAATCTGTCTAAAATAGAATCTAGATGATCTGTTAGGTGGTTGTTTCTCTGAGTTCTCTTCTCCATCACTTGCACTGATTGTATTCTGTTATGTTTTTTCATATGAGCTTCTATTTAAGCTGCCTGTGTTTCTGGGTTCTGTTCTGTTTTTTCATATGATCTTCTATCTGTCTAGTATAGAATCTAGAAAAATGGTGTTTCTTCTTCATCATCTGTCTGCTTCTTTGCTGTGCTTCTCTGAGTTCTGAGTTCTCTTCTTCATATGATACTTTTTTGAGACCTGTGATGTCTTTCTGGGTTTTACTATGGGGTTGGAATTTCTTCCCCTGAATTTTAGTTGAGAAGACATCAGATCTTTGCTAGTAATGAATGTTAGTGTGTTTTCCTGAATTAGAGATGATATTGACATTGACTTTGACTCCGATGAGTTAAATTAGAGATGTTGATCTCTTTTATATTTTTATTGCCGTAGTGTTTTGACTTTAATATGTATTATGAATTTATGATGATTGATGACTAAGTGTTTGGATTTAAATTTGTGATAACTTTAATGTATTGGTGTGTTTTTGTTGGATTTTTTTTTATCGTACGGAGTAAACTCTTACGTTTCGTTTCCGTTTTCCGTTTTGGTTCACCCTTACCGTTTCAAAGTAGAAACTACGTTTTAACAACATTGATCCCTAATGTTTAGTTTGTTTGATGTAGGGAGGGATCCATCTTCAAGTGATAAACGTGTTTGATTCTTTTGTGGGGCTGTTTCATGCCTGAAATAGACATTCAAATATGGCCCTTAATTTTAGAAGAGAATTCTATGTAATGAAGGTAGGGAGAAGGGGGAAAAGGATAATTAGTCTATTTCTTTCATTTATGTTTTTGGGTACTCTTATTGGGTCAATGGCCGAGAGTTTTAAGCTTTTCTCTCCATTAGCGAAATACAAATTATGTCAATTAAAGCTTAGAAGAAGCTTTTTCTTGTTAGTAAGCAAAAGTTAATCTCTCCATTTTTAAATATTGGAGCTAAGGGACTAATTTGTTGAGATTAAAAAAATTAGTTAACTTAGTTATTTATAAAAATACATATTGATTTATCTAAATTAGTTAAGCTAGTTATTTTTATCATAATATCTAAATTTCAATTAAAAAAAAACATGTGAACCTTTTTTTAAAGTCATAATTTCTTATTCAAAAAATAGAACAAAATTTGGTTTTAAATCAACATTTAGGGGTGTAAATAGGTTAGCCGGCCTATTAGGGGCCTAGGGTCTAGCCTAACCTGTTTGATTCCAAGTCAGGTATGGCATATCATCTATTTCAAAACTTGTTTTGCTTAATAGGCTAGACCAAGCCTACTAATAAGTCTACATGTTAATAGGCAAAGGAATAAGCAAAATTCCACGCTCTACATCGTGAAGGGAAGAAGCAGCCACCAAGAAGTTGCAGAAAATGCCACATTTAATTATGATATTAAACTCCGGGTAGGTCAGTTAGCTAGTCTTTGGTTGGATCGTCCAGTAAAAAATTTAAAACAGCTTGATTGAGATGAATATTATACAATTAATAAAGGTAGTTGAGTTAATTAATATGAGATGTATTGGTTAAATGATCAAGGGGCATTTTTGCTTGGAAGTTTTCACCAAGAGGCAATTTTGCCCCGAAGTTTTTTTTTGGGGCCAAGTTTGGTCTAAAAGTATAAAAATGGAGCAATTTTGATTTGGCAGTCATCCCAGTTAATTTTGCCATTAATTGACTAAATATTTATAAACTGACAGTCTATATGTTAGCCATATCATTTTTATTCATGTTTGCCGAGGAAGTTTTATATCTAACTTTGAAAAAAGATGAAGTAGAAAAGACATAAACTTTTGTATCCAAACTTTTACCTTCACAAAAATGACGTGGGTAATATATCAACTAATTCAACATATTTAATAAACCAACAGTTAAAATTAACTCAGATAATGATAATGGCCAGAACAAAATTGCCCATGAAAATATAGTAATATGTCATATTTATGCTTTAATAACGTGTTCTGTTAAATTATGTGTGATTTGTACATGAATTTTGGAACATGTTCGGTTTATGAGGCAGAAGAATGGGCTATATTGAAGGGACTCCAGTTGACATGGGATCTGGGTTTCCGTAGAGTAATTGTTGAATATGATGCAAAAGAGTTGATTGCAATGTTAAACGATGGAAGACTGAAAACGGAGGCGATCTCATTTGCTGGCAGATCTGGAAGTTTAGCAGAAAGTACTGGGATCTGAGGTCTCACTTTATTTTAAGAGAAGGAAACAAGGTGGCTGATACACTTACTAAAAAAGGCATTTCTTCTTCTGCTTTCCTAGACGTGTCCTGAGTACTTACAAACTCTGATTTTACAAGAGAAGCTGGGATTCAATTCCCATATGTAATTTACTTTAGTAGCCCTTATTATTCACATGTATAAAGAAAAACATCATGTTTATACTGTTAATCACACAAGCTCGTGATTACAACTTCGTTTTAGAATGAAGCTAAACTCACAAACAACCAACATTTCAACAGATAGGATGTTCAACTCTGGTCTTGCTAATTGCATTAATAAGCTCCAACAACTTGGAATCTGTCTTAAATAATGCTTCAAGCAAAGCCGTGATAGGATCATCAGCGGCTTCTTTCCTTTTTTGGCTCTGCTTCATATTCAAACTACAAATTTTCTTGTTTATCCTAATCAGGTCTCTGTAAAGAGTGCAAGGATCACATCAGTATAAATCAATAACTGTAATAGCTATCAGTGATTTTTTTAAAAAAGAAATTGTAAGTAATGAACATTTAATCATACTAAATAACTCATTTCAATAAGTGGGCTTACCCCTCCAAAAATTTCCATTGCAAGCCACAGAACAAAGAAGCATCCTCAGTGACTCCATTCACAATGCTTTAGATCAGGGACTCAAGTGACAGAGTAAGCTCATCTGTGATTGCCCCTAACAAGAAAGAACATGAGAGTAAATCTTAAGAATTCAATATATATAAATGATACTACTCTTAAAGAAGTTCTTAGTTTTATAAGGCTATCCTTGTTCTCAGGCAAACATACTAAGAAAAACAGTTTTTACAGTGAACATAAGTTATATGTCTGAATCTGAGTGGAGGAAGCTTTTAACTAACAACATCATATGATTTTAACTGAGAACGATATATGGCCTCAAATGTGAATGAAGGCAAAAGTAAAAATCTGTAAATCCAGAATTGTAGCCTTTTGAAGTCTAAAAGCAATGGAAAAAAGTCCCAAAAGCCTAACTTTAAATTAGCAAAACACAAGATCCTGGAAAAGTACTACAGACAAACATAATAATGACATGGAGAAGCATATACAATGGCAAAAATCAGTTGTAGAATATACAAAGCTGTACAAGTTGTTTGTTTCTCGTTCTTCTCGAGAATATAAAATAATTCAGGTAAATATTGTATCACCAATGTTTATGAAAACCAAAAGGCAATGACATATGGAATATGATTAGCAGCATCAACACGTTGCTAAGCAAGATAATAGTTATTACTACCTCCGGTCCTAATTATAACATATAGTTAACTTTTTTTGGAGAAATTATGAAAGCTAAATAAGTTATTTAATCATTTTATACATTACGTATTCTTAGATTATATATTAGTTTATTAGTCAAACTAATTAATTTAAAAAATAAAAATACTCGTAAGTAATTTAATTAGCTTTCTTAATCTTTCTAAAAAAATTAACTATGTCTTATAGTTAAGACCGAAGGAAGGAAGTATAACAAACTCAGTTATTTTTACTGCAACAGACTAGGCTAGGTAGAAAAGGGTACAGATGTATACTTTTGCAGCTGATTGCATTAAGCAGAAAGGAGTATGTGTATAGATAAGGTACACATGACATGATAGTATCATCAAATATTTCTTTTTCCGGCTCTGCTTCATTCAAGCAACTATCAGTATTTTTAAAATATTTGACATTGTAAGTAATGAAAATATATTCATATTAATAATTCATTTCAAATCCTCCCAATATGTATGCGTGCTTACCCCTCAAGAAATTTTCAAACCACAAGATTATAACAAATATATCCTTTTAAGCTCTATTTTCAAACAATCATCTTTAATTCAATTTAATCATAATAAATACTATTCAGCGATTAATGATACAGTCCCTAAATAAGATATTAAATATTATGATAAAATCTAGATATATCATTTGCATTACGTGTTTGCCCGCCTTCCATTACTAGACATAGAATATGGTTCATCCAATGAGCTTCTTAATTTGCAATTGACAGAGTATTAAAATAAACCCTCCAGGTATTGAATAAGAGTTACTGTTATAGAACTTCTCAGTTTGATGATAGGGAAATTCAAAATCTCATGATAATGTGTAAAGTAAAACAATTCAAGTGCAAAAGAAAATGAGCATATATGATGTGATGTGATTACTGATATAGCATAAACGTTAAAGTTCTTGGTTTTTACAAGGGGATTCTAGCTCTGAGGCAAACATGCAAAGAAAAATAGATCTAAACTGTGATCATAATTTATATGTATATATGGAAGATGCCGTCTAATCATTTTAGTTCTCAGGAAAACAAGCAAAGAGAATTAAACAGTTCTAAGCATGATCACATGAGTTATAAGTCTGAGTCAAAGTGGGGGAAAGCTTTACCTGTTAATATGTATGGCACTGTGATTTGAGCAGGGAACAATGGACTCTGATGTGAATGAATTGTAAAAGGCCAAAATCTGCAACTCCTGAATTAATGTAGCCTTTTTAAGGCTAAAAGCAATGATAAAAAGGTCCCAAAAGCCTAACTTTGAATTAGCAAAAAACTAGAACCTGGAGAAGTACTACAGAAAAACAGAATATGAAGTATATACAATGGAAAAAAACTATTAAAGAACAACAATACGAGGGCCAACATCTTTGGATCACACTAATGTATTGTCTAATTGTAAGCTTTATCATCGCACTTTCTAGAACCTACAATTAGGGCTACGTGTGTATGCTTTCACCTGTATCACTGATGCACCGACAAAACAATTTATGTACACACACAACATAAACTTTGAAGCAAAGTAAGGTTACGAACAAAGTGTGTGTATACATACATATATATATGTATGTATGTATACACATAAAAACCACTGTTCATGAAGAAACCACCTCCCATTATCTGCTTCATGAAGAAACCACTGTTCAAATCACCCAATCTCTAGAGATTTTTAGCCAATAATGATCATTCTTTAGTTGAACCCACCCCTCCCTTATTCAAATGTATCTACTTCCTCTCTACAAAATGCCCCTGATAAAAATTACTCCCTCCAATTTTTAATATAAGACATATTTGATAAGTTGATCTTTGTCATAAATATAAGATACATTTTTTATTTTTGTAAATCTTTTCCTAATTTACCCCTACCTCAACAATAATCAAACAAGAGAAGAAATGATGAGATTAAAAAAGATTACTATGATATTTCAGAAAATACAAGTTATATTAACTAACTTAACTAACTTTTGTAATCTAATCAAATTAAGTAAATGTATCTTATATTAATATAATAAAAGAACTTTGGCAATTGAGTATAGATGTAACATCTCAGCACCTCGCTCTTAATATCGTCTGCTTTGAGGCCCATCACCCCTCATGGCTTCAAAATGCGTCAAAAGGGAGAGGTATCCAGACCCTTATAAGGCATCTTTCGTTCCCTATAACCGGGGAGGGGAACGAAAGACGCCTTATAAGAGTCTAGATACCTCCCTTCTTGACTCGTTTTAGAGGGGCGATAGGCCCCAAAGCGGACAATATCAAGAGTGAGGTGCTGGGATGTTACGGTTGGATATTACTTAAATTTTAAGATAATTTTATTGATTTTAACTGTTTTTATTGGTTTGTGAAAATTATTAATTGATGTCTTATAATAAGGACCATACAGAGTATATAAAAAAAATTATAATTTTAAAAAAATACACATATTTATTAAAAAAGAGTGAAGGAGAGAAAATGAGTAAGAGAAAGTGGTGTTTAAGAGATTATTAATAAGTGATATAATATGTAATTTATCCATGGTAAAAATAGAAAACGAATAGTTAAAATTTCAGATGTCATTTAAGTGTATGTTATAAATAAGTTATTTTTAAGAAAATACTTAGGTCAAGTTTTTAATATTCATTTCATCAAGTTTTTCAATCCCATATGATCATGTTACTTATTTTTAAATTATTATCATTTAACTATAAACTTATATTAAAAAATATAAAACACATGATGATATGTAATTTGAAAAGGTATAAATAAATTGATGTAAGTATGGTTTTTATGTATACGGTCAAATATTATATCTTCTACTAAATATGGGAAGGGATGATCTAACGTGTTTTGTTTATTTAAGCTGATTGAAGGAAATAGCAAGTACAGTCTGTTTGGATCCTCTCTTTTTTTAAACTAAAAGTTACTTTTAAACTAAAGTTAAGAAAAAGAGCTTTTACAAAAAAGCTAAAAGCTATTTGATGATTATATAAATTATTTAGCTTAAAAGTTCAAATTAAATTTAAGTTGTTTGACAAAATTTTTGTCATAAATACTTTTTCTAATAAAAATTATCATAAAAGATATATTACAAAATAACCTTTAAATTATCAATATATTCACAAAATAAAAATGCTATGTGAATAAATTTGCCAATAGTGGAGCACAATTAAAAAATCATTAGTAGTCTTGCAAATTGTCAACCAGTATTTCATTCACATGAAATCTGAAGTAATGAAATTTTAATGTGAATTTGTAAAACAATGAAGTCATAACTCTTTTTTTTGGAAAGTGATAAAATATAAAAGTTCTTGAATTGAAGCATTGTTGATTTGTTTGTTGCAGATCATGTAACAAAATGGATAAAATATTGGGTTAAGTTGTATAAAGGAGTTGTTTTGTTAAAACCTTATCTGAAGTTGACAAACTCTTATTAGAAATGAGAATCAATACATACCCATTGTAACAAATGCTGACTTAAGATTTGAAATTTGTGAAAACTTTATCTGAACTTATTAAAACTTTATGTAAAATTTTAAAATTCTTATAAAAAGGGAATAAAAAAATGTAAAAAGATCTTATTTATTATCAATATTCAAAAAAATAATTTTTTTTTCTATTTTTAAACTTCTTTTTGTGTGGGATTTTTCCCAAAAATAAAGAAAGAAAGTAGGAAAGAAATTTTTGGATAAGAGATTTTGACCAATAAGAGCTTAAAAAAAAACTCCTCCTAGGAGCTTCTAGCTTTTTGCTTTTTTGTAAAAAAAACTCCTTTTATTATAAGAGCTTTTGTAAAAACCTGTTTGGCCTAGCTTCTACTTATAAGGGGAAAATAAGCTAAAAATAAGAGGATTCAAACGGATACTTATTGGCATGAGTAATAATACATCGGTAAAATAAAAATAATATATTTTCTGTTGCATGGAAAAACATTTTACCAAGCACCTGGATCAATGGATAGGGGTTGTTCCAGCTTAATTAGAGGTCTCAAGTTCAAACTCTGGGAATGCAATAGCGTTTGATGGTAGAGCTTTCCGCCTTTGTGGTCCTACCAATCTCGATCTAGATTAGTCTAGACCTCGGTAAATCCTTCAAGTTAAAATGAGGTAGGTCCAAGATATAGATGCTCATGTAAAAATTTAAAAAAAAAAAAAAAAAATCTTTTTATACATTTAGTTCATTTAGAAAAATAAAGTATATGAACTTTTTTAAGCAAGAGTATATAAAAATATTAAAAATGATATTTATATAAATGTAATATGTGTAAATTCATTTGTTGACCCAAAAAAAAAAAGTGTAAATCCATTTCATGTTTCTTTCATTACTCAATATGTGTAAATTTATTTATTAAAAAGAATATTTATGCATCACAAAAGGTATTATTCAATGATCCTTTCGTCCTTCTCTAATATGAGAATGCTAACTCCGTGTTTGTTATGGGGAGGTTATTGGTATTTACATTATGTTTTGTATGAACTAAACTTCTACTTTTCTGATTAAAGAAAAATATCTTTTAGATCGTCCTCTCTCGTAATCTTGCACACATTGTGCAGAGTAAGATGGCTTATGTTTTTATCTCTTTAGTAAAAAAACTAATTAGGTTTTAATCTTTTGCACAGTAATTTGTCTTCATGAAAAATGAGGACTTTTTGGTCCAAATACAACAAATGTAGAGAACTGGATAAAGTAAGAGATGTGATCTAGCTTATATGAAAATTACAAGTAAGGGGAGTAAGCAATCATTGTTTGATCACAAATTCTTGAAATTAACAATGGCAAGGCATGCATTTTGTTGATTGAAATTGTCAGTTGGAGTAAATTTGTAAATGGTTTAAGCAGTTGAACAATCTAAGTAAGAAGACAATGGAGGAATCCGTGAAATTGAAGGAAATTATTGCTAAGGAAGGCATGGCCAAAAAATTAGTAATGAAGGGGAGAGAGAGAGAGAGAGAAATGTGAAGCAGCTGAAAGTTAATATGAATATCATCAAGCTTTTAATTAATGCAATACATATAATTAATGATAGATTAAAATAGAGAAAAACTCATTAAATATTTAGACAATTTTTATTAGGCTCTTATGAAAAAGACCAATGCAATTTAAATTTTCGACTCCTATAAAAAGGATCGAAGGAAGTAAACTTATAATGTAATTCTGTTATAAACAAAGCTTTAAGATCCTGTTCATTCTTCTAAGTAGGATCACTTCAAGAAATTTAAAGATTTTCACTCTTCAGAAGTTTGTACTCTCATTCTCAGGTAAATGATTTGGTACAACAGCTAACAACAACAAAAACAGAAACAGAACCAAAGAAATTTAGTTATGTATTACTATGATAAGAGGCATATATTGATTTTTGCTAATAAAAATCATGAAGATGTATTACCAATTTAACAATTGTTTAAATTTCTTTTGAAGATGTATTACCAAAAAAGGATGTGGTATTTATAACTATCTCAGTAAATGTTCAGAGTATGAAGATGAATAACCAATAAAGAGCGCAGGAGTCATGTCAGTATAAATCAATAGCCACAATACCATCCAACCTTTCAATGATAGTGTTTTATCAGCAAACCAATCTGAAAACCTTGTACCACCATTTTAACAATCATTCTTCCTATTTACTCATGATCAAATTTTGTTTAAAGATTAGAGCTATGAAATACACATTTTTTAAAACCATCTTCATCCAACAATTGATGTGGATGACATATTTTATCGAAGTGACAAGAAAGAATTTTGCTTCCAACAACCTTGCAAGGTGTTTGAATAGCTTCCCTTAAT
This sequence comes from Acacia confusa, assembly GCA_037074495.1. Lineage (NCBI taxonomy): Eukaryota > Viridiplantae > Streptophyta > Magnoliopsida > Fabales > Fabaceae > Acacia > Acacia confusa. Next base: position 2,430,301 of record CM073504.1, on the reverse strand, counting down.
ATTTGATTTATAAACTTCTAGTAATATGCAGTGAAGGACATAATTTAAGTGGTGATTTTTTAGGAGCTTTTTATTTAATTCTTAAACTAAAGTAAGTGATAAAGACATTGAGATGAATTTTAAATTAATTTTCTTTTAAAATAATAGAAAAGAACCTAAACTACTAATATATATTTTTTTTTTGTTTTCGAGAAATTGTTGAGATAAGTAATGAAATTTGATTTAACCAAATTGATGAGAAATGCTTCTTGAAAAAGGGAATATAGGTTGTATACTTCTTGCTCAAAATGATTTGAGAGTTAAATTATCCACTAAGTCTCGAAACTCAAACATTGACAACTCACTAAGTCTAGTAATATTAATTAGCGATTATTCCTAGAATTGTAATTGGATAATTACTTCTTAATACACTATTAAACACCACTTAATGTACAATTTAGTATCAGATTTATGCAGTGTATTCCTCTTTGCAATGAACACTTCAAACAAAATCAAAGTATTCATAATACTCATTTAAATCTCAAACCACAAAATTCAATCTAAATCACAATTCTTCAATCCAAACTAAGATAAACAACTCAAAATCAATCTCAGTAATTAGCTGCATAACATAAATCCTAACTCAGGAAATCTATTGCATAGCCAAAATCAAAAGATTGAAACAAATAACTCGCTGAATGTGCCTCTAAAGCTCAAACCAATTTTCCAACCCCAAGAAGAATAAAAAAATTTAGCCACAAATGAAACAGCCACCACTCAGTCAAAAGCACGAAGAATCCATGGAACGAGACAACGCAAAGAGGAGAAGATGGAGGCGATGGTGGTTGATGATCGACTGTGTAGGCCATCTCCGATCTCTCCCTTCGTTCAAAATCGCTGCTGCTCTCTCAATCTCGTCTACGGCCTGCTGATTTGTCACTCTCATCCGCCTCCATTTAGAGTGACACGGAGGCCTGTTTTCGGCTTGCTTAAATTAAATTAGGCCTTCTATGATGAATTTTAGATCATTAATAATAATTTATGTAAGTAGGCATGTTTAAAGTAGGTTTGTTTTAAGATGATGTCTATGGTCTGTTAAGCTGCCTACAAAATATTTAAAATTACAAGCCTCCTTAACAGGCCAAGTAAAGGTCCAAAAAAAGGCATGTAACATGTTACAAGCCAGACTTATACCACTTTACTCTAAAAGAGGCCTGACCTTTTAATTTAAGGTACTAATTATCAATAATTTTTTGTTTTTATGATAAGGCATTAACAATGACACATATTTCTTGTATACTATCATTTATTATTTTTATACCAGTTTAATGACTTAACTTTCATTCTTTGGACAGCAAGAAATGGTAATTGGTGTCTTATAATAAGGATCAGAGATATAGTATAAGCAGTGAAAGTCTCTACTTAATTAGTATCAAAATCAAAAGAGTGGGAAAATATATATAATATAATGTAATTGAATTATATTGAATTGTGATATTAAAGTATTTATATTAAAAACTTTTGCTTCAGAAATTAAAAAAATAATATTAGGCTACTGAAGCTCTGGTGGCTGGCCGCCAACAGTGTCACTAATACTCAAGTGACGGCTATTGTTGCCGGCCACTCTGGCCGTCAGTAAAGAGTTGAAAATTTTTTATTTAAAGACTAAGGATGATTAAGAAATTTTCAAATTTTATAATATTTTAAAATTCTAAATCAGTGCATTTAAAATTATTATTAAAATTCAACGCGTTTTTTTTTGTTTTACCAACTATGGTTATTTTTGTTTCTTTTCCCAAAAAAAAATGAAGTCACGAGGAGGCCGCATTTGTCCGTATACGGCTTCTCCTTCTAGTCTTCTACATATTTACACAGATCACAGGCTCATATGATTATCACGTTCTTCTAATAGGAGCGCGCTTGTTTTTTGTTTTTAATCTCGAGATTCTCTTCATTTGGCTATACACCACCCACGCTGTTTGATTTTGCTTTTCATTATCCGTAGTGAACGCCTTCTGATCTCCGCCGGTCCAATATTCAATTTATTTCTTACCCGGAAGGGAAAAGAATTTATTCCGCTTGCCTTTTGAATTCAAAGTTGTCTTACATATTCTCTTTTTGATCTCCTTGGTGTTTCTCCTTCTTTGATCCATCCGAATTCATGGGTCCTATCTTTGATCCAACAGTGAGCGATTTCCCGACCCTGTTTCTTCTTTAAATACGAAGGTTAAAGATTGATTTTAAGGTCTCTGCAAGATCAGGGGCGGATTTTTTTTTTTTTTTTGGGTAATAAGTGATCAGGGGCGGATTTTATTTCTTATTTGGGGTCCTTTACGGAAAAAGAAGAGAAAGATGAAGGTGACGAAGTCTCAGGTGTGGCAGCCTTGCAAGAAGAAGAGGTCTTGATAGTTTCTGGGAAGCTGTAGAGAGGCAGTGAAGGGGGATTTTAGCAGATAGAGAACCAACAAGGGCAGCTTTAGGTAAAAGGGAAGGAGAAAATCGATGTCGTCGTCTCGTACCGTTACCGGAATTTCTAGCGGCAAAACCCGCGTCGGAAAGTTCGAGCTGGGTCGGACCCTCGGTGAGGGCAATTTCGCCAAGGTAAAGTTTGCCCGGAATGTCGAGACCGGAGAAAATGTGGCGATCAAGATTATTGACAAGGACAAGATTCTCAAACACAAAATGATTTACCAGGTATGTGAGTTTCAGTAATTTTATGTGCACACTCGTCTCTAGAAATGATCATGGATTTGGTAAATCGAGTAGTTTTTTCTTCCATCTTTTATATTCTTGTTTTAAACTGTTTATTTCTTCTGAACTTGTGTAATAGTTGATCTGGTCTTCTTTCTTTCAGAACAAAATTATAACAAGTCAAATTTGCCGGTTTATTTGTTGAATTAATTTTTAATTTTCTGAGCCGTCTTTGGGGTCTATTTTTTCCGCTATTTGGTTGTTGGGAGCAGTTGTTCTGCTTTATCAATTGAGAATATTCCTTCGTTATGCTAATTGAGAAATGATGTAATCTTGCACGCCTCTGTAATTGTATATTAAGGAAAATGGTCAACAGTGATTTGATGTGTTCCCTGTAGACTCAGCTAAAAGCTGAAAAATGGTGAGAGGAAATCTTGTGTAATTAGGAATAGGGTATTTTTCTTTACTTATGTGGAAAGTAATTGAAGTTGAGTAAGATTACTCAGTTATCTTTGTTGAGCTTCTGACTGGTTTGTCTCATGGATATTCTTCTATTTTATTGGATTCATTCGCTTTCTGAGCCTTCTTAATCGTCATTTCCTTGGTGACTGAACTTCCCTACAAAATTGGTTGAACCAAGCAAAAGTGGACTATACTACGAAATTGGTTGGTGATTGAACTTTCCGAAATTCTGCAGACTACCACACATATTAGTTTTGTTATTGAGAGGCAATAAAATAGTTAGTGCTGTTAGGATAGAGTATACCTTACCATGTTAGTTTCACATTCTTTGTGTTGCATAACATTGCAATAGATCAGTTTACCATGCTTTGGTGCTATGGCTTGTATAACTTGTGCGAGTGTGGCATTCTCCTGCTAAGTAAGTGGGACTCTATTCTTCCGAGCTTGAACATTCTAGTCTCATTTATATTTTGTGTATGTGTGATGCAGATAAAGCGAGAGATTTCTACAATGAAATTGATCAGGCACCCAAATGTCATACGCATGTATGAGGTTAGGAGGAAGTAAATGACTGCGTCCATGTATTTTGATGTTGTATGATTTATTTTATTGACTTCAACTTTACTCAATTTTTTGTATGGGAGAATGATCATTCATCTAGACTCTCACTTAAATTTATTTTTTCCCTTTATATTATGCATAATAAGCAACTTATGCAGCATTTATATTGTAGGTGATGGCTAGCAAGACCAAGATATATATTGTACTAGAATTTGTGACTGGTGGGGAATTGTTTGATAAAATTGTAAGATAGCTCGCCTTTATCTTTTCTTCTTCTGGTAAACTGTTGTAATTTGAGTCTGGTGCCAATTTTATTGTTATGTTCTTGAGTAGGCAAGCAAGGGCAGGTTAAAAGAAGATGAAGCAAGAAAATATTTCCAGCAGCTTATATGTGCCATGGATTACTGTCACAGTAGAGGTGTTTGTCATAGGGACCTAAAGGTGAGTCTCTATCGCTGTTTGTAACTTCCATTATCTTTCATATTTTGCCTGGCTTTTTTGTTTTCTTGGGCGAGTTAGTGCACTCTTGTCTTCAATTATGTATTCTGAGTGTGTACTTGTTATGTCTAGGATGGGATGTACTGATCCAACTAAGAGAGCATCAGGGAGAGTGAGAAGGAAAAAGAAAAGTAACATTTTTAACTGTATTTTGTCTGTTACAGCCTGAAAATTTGTTGCTGGATGCTAATGGAGGTCTTAAAGTTTCAGATTTTGGATTGAGTGCACTACCTCAACAGCTTCGAGTTCGTATATTTATTAATTTATTTTAATATCAAATACAGTGATTCTCAATTTTTGAATTGATTATCCTTTGATCTGGCTCAGGAAGACGGGCTGCTTCATACAACATGTGGTACACCAAATTATGTTGCCCCAGAGGTATTTTGGCGGTTGCTGCAATTCAGCATATCTTTTTCTCATGACCTTTCTTCTTCTTGTTTTTTCTTTTTTCTTTTTGGTAATTTCTGCTTTCATTTTTCTAGGTGATCCACAACAAGGGCTATGATGGCACAAAGGCAGATCTTTGGTCATGTGGTGTTATTCTTTTTGTTTTAATGGCTGGCTACTTGCCCTTTGAAGATAATAACATTATGGCTTTATATAAAAAGGTAATTGTTATTATTATTTTTGCTATACTTGGGAAGGAACTCATAGGCCTTTATTTCTGTTTTCTGATTATGTGTTGCTTCAAATTGTTCTTGACATACCATGACTCAGATCTTTAAGGCTGATTTCACATGCCCTCCTTGGTTCTCATCAAGTGCAAAGAAATTAATCAAGAGAATTCTTGACCCTAATCCTGCTACAGTATGCTCTTTGACTTTGCTAATTTAGCTGAAAGTTACTTCATGTCTCCATAAATCTTTGTTTTGGCTGATGCCTGATAGGCTGTTTTCCAAAGACGTTTAAACTTTCTTTTTTTCTTTTTTGGTGATGTGAAACAGCGAATAACATTTGCTGAGGTAATTGAGAATGATTGGTTTAAGAAGGGATATGTGCCTCCTAGATTCGAGCAAGCTGATGTTAGTCTTGATGATGTAGATGCTATATTCAGCGAATCAGTGGTGCGAATTTTATTTTACTTGTGTCTTTATTATGATTCATTAGAGCATCTGAGCTCTATTTATGATCTTAATGTTTCTTGTGGTGCACAGGATTCTCAAAATTTAGTTGTTGAGAGGCGAGAAGAGGCACCAGTTGCACCTATGGCTATGAATGCTTTCGAACTTATCTCTACGTCTCAAGGCCTTAACCTTAGTAGTCTTTTTGAGAAACAAATGGTATGCTCATAGCAAAAGAACAGTAGCTTGTCTCTTATTAAACCTTGGCTCCCAAAATATAGGCTTGGAATGGGTTGAATATGAAGAAAATCATTTCTCTAATTACAAGAGATCTGATCACCATTGCTTAATGGCATATTTTTGTTCTCGTTTTACTCTACTATGTCTTTGGTTTGAAGTTTTTTGGAATAGGAGTACCAAATCTCTCCATTTTGATCCAAAAAAAATTATTTTAAAATATGGATTATGATTATTTTACCTTTCTGGCTGCTGCTAGGGACTTGTTAAAAGGGAAACAAGATTCACATCCAAATGTGCAGCGAATGAGATAATTTCAAAAATTGAGCAAACAGCGACACCAATGGGTTTTGATGTTAGGAAGAATAACTACAAGGTAAAAATATTATTCTCTTATCTTATTCTCTAAGTCAATAATTTAGTTCCATCTCTCTTTCAACTCAAGCTTAGCTATACACTTTGATGGCTTCTTTGCTGTTTTATTGCTGTCTTTGTATTCACCTATGTTACACTGGCGTCAGTGCAAATATTGGAATGGATGGCAATTTTCAATAATTAATGGGTGCTACTATCATCATAAGTAATTGTCCACATAAAAATATGTATTATCTTTGGTCCTAAAAATATAAAACTTAGTTGACTTTTTTTGGGAGATTAAGGGAGCTAATTAAATTACTTTTGAAGTATTTATATTTATTATTTTTTCTCAAAACTAATTTATTTGACTTATAAACTGGTATATAATTTAATCATGTATAACATATGATATGATTAAGTAGCTTATTTAACTTTCTTAATCTTTCTAAAAAAACTCAACTATGTCTTATATTTAAGACCAAAAGGCAATAATATATATAATTTTTATCAGTATTTAAAATAAAAAATTTTGATATATTGTTAATCAACATGATAATAGATAAAATCCATTGAGTGCTATTCAATGATGTATTTTGCTATACCCTATGCTTACCGACACCAATATTGGGAACTGGGTAGTCATCCTGTGCTTCTTGAGAACTCCTCAAGAATTATACTTACCTGGGATTAATTGTTACTCAGTCCTGAGATTATTTGTAATAACTTTTTGTTATGAATGTTTTACTTTTGGTGACACTTGTTATTGTCTATCACTCCATCTCAGTTAAAGCTTCAAGGAGAAAAGAGTGGACGCAAAGGACATCTATCTGTTGCGACTGAGGTAAATGTTTCTCACAGTATTTCCTTTCTAAAGGCGCTCTATTTCTGCTTTATAATTTCCTTGTAATCAGGAGTCAGGGCTATTTCTAGTGATTGGTTTTTATTGTTTTTATAGATATTTGAGGTGGCCCCATCACTTTGCGTGGTTGAGCTCCGCAAGTCTGGAGGAGATACTCTGGAATTTCACAAGGTTACATTTTAGAATGCAAATATGAATATACTACATAATTTTTCCAACTACCTTTCCTCCATTAGTGAAAGACCTCGGATAAAATCTTACTTCTCCTGTCCTTAACTATAAGACTTAATTATCCAATTTGATTAGATTAAAGAAGTTGGTTAAGTTAGTTAATGTGATATGTATTTTTTAAAATACCGTATTCACTTTTCTTAATTCCTTCATTCTATCTCCTCCTTCTTGATTATTGTTGAAGAAGCATTAATAAGAGGTAAATTAAAAAAAAGATTAACAAATATGAAAACTTTGTCATATATTTAGGAATAAAATCAACTTCCTAAATATGTCTTATATTAAAGACTGAAGAGTATTATTTGTAGTGTAGAGAAGGGTTAAAGTATAAAGCAGGCTGGTCAGTCATAATCATGCCGTCAGATGGTCAATATTATAATCGGTAAAAGCAGAGAATAAAAGAAATTTTATTTGATCCTGTTAGTGTCCAGGTTGGATTCCCATTGGTGTCTCCCATTAGTGTCCAGGTTGTACCACCAACCCCTCCCCATTACTGTCCAGGCTGTTCATGTCTCCCATTAGTGGCTTTCTGTATTTACCATTGTGTCCTCCTACTTAGTGTATAAGTAGGTATTGTATCAGTGTATTTCTTGGGTTAATGAGAATACATTTTATCATTATGTAGCTTTACAGATCCCATAATATTAGATAAAGACTGACTAGGGTTTGACTAGGAAGAGAAGAGGTAATGGGTCCATAGTATTGGGCCGAGCCTACTGTTCAATAATTAGTACGTGATATTGAATGTTGCATAATGTGATATGTAATGTTTGGTACGTGAAAAAGTGTTCTCTAGAAAGGAAATAGAAAAATGCATTGCCTTATGATTGATTGCCTTTATATTGCTAGGCAAATATACTTTTTCATTTTCTTTTTTAAAAACACTTCTCCGCGTGCCAAATATTTGTTTAAATGACTAAATGTCTATACAGAAAGATTCAAACTATGTTCAGAAGCTTCTACATGCTGTTCAAAAAAAAAAAAAAAAATCCTGTTGTCCTATGTACATTGCTTACTAATATTTTTCTAGTCTATTGGACTGAATTTTGAACCAACTGTCTTTCTTTTACAGTTCTACAAGAACCTATCTACGGGGCTGAAAGATGTTGTTTGGAAAGCAGAACCTATAGGTGAAGAAACAAATGGTGAGTATCAATTAGCAATCATCTTTACTTAAGTACTACTTCAGTTTCTTACCAAATTCTGATGCTTAGTGGGGATACACTGTTGGCAATCATCCTATCCCTCTATTACCTTGTTGCACTGTTAGATAACCTTGACAGTAATACGTACAGAGAATTCTTGCCCTCCAAAAAAATGTCAAAAGAAAGTTGGGCGGGTCGAAGATAGGAGAGGGAGAGTTTTTTTTCTGTGTTTTTAGGGCCGTTCTGGGAAACCTATGTGGAATTATTAAATAACAATTCTATGAATTCCCTTTTTTACAGGTGGTGCTGCGACTGGATCAAGATAGCTTTGTTTCCACATCTTCATGACTGCAAGTGCTCCTTCACGATCTTGCCTTCCTTGGATTTTTCTTTTTCTCTCTGGTTCTCTTGCTGAGTCATTGTGAATGAGATGGGATTATGTTTGTCAAATCCTATAAAGTAATAAATGGTACTGGGTTTAACAACTTTTCCGGTATGCCGGCTCTGTGTGGACACAGATTTCTACTCTTGTTTAGCTTATTTTTCAGGATTTGGCATTTTGGATTGCCTCAGGCGGTGGAAAAATAACCTGATGTGGCAAAATCTGTTGTGTTTGTGAGATTCTAGGTCTGTTTTGGTTAGCGTTAGAGAAGTATGTTCACATAAATAAAGTTAAAACTTCTCTTACATACTGTAAATCACTTTAGAAAAATAATTTCTACCGTTAATTTAAAGGACTTTGACGAGCTAAAGATTGACTTGGCTTGAACCCAGTAATCATTTCATCAGGAAAAAATTAATTTTTTTAGTCTCTTTCTAAAGTTGTATTCGATTCATTATCCCGTTCTTACCTCACCCTCTCATTTTCATTGCATCTTGAGGGCCCAAATTTTTTGATATTCCCTGATATCCATTTTATATGAATTTAAGATTTGAATTGTCTAAATTTTTTTTATAAGAGCCTAATAAAAATTGTCTAAACATTTAAGGATATTTTCTTTTTGGTACCTGTCATCAATTATATGTATTGTATTAATTAAAGAGTTGATGATATTTATGTTTAGTTTATCCCCCCCTATAAATAAAAGTATACTTGAAAAAAAAAATATTTCATGATATATTTATTATTTTAACTACTTTTTTAAACTTCATAATTTAATTATCGGACTTTTATAAATATAAGCAAGGGAGTATGGATGAGCAAGTTGACCATAACCCGATAGGCTCATGTGAACCCAACTAAAATTTGTTCAGATGATGAGTGTCCTAACTTCCTTAGAACTCTAGTCCTTCATGATTGTATGGGAATTCCTTCCCCTCCTAATTTTATTTAATACAAGGCGTAGCCTCCTTTCATATCAAAAAAAAAAAAAAAGAACGCCCATAAAAGACCCATGATAGGACAGGTCTCATTTAAGAATTAAATGAGCGGGCTATGGGTACGCCTTCAAGCTGCCCATGCTCGCCCATTTAAAATTTTTAAATTTTATTGTGATTTATTTTTATTTGTGTGTGTTTGTATTTTACAAAACACTCCATTACTCTGCTTTCAATTAGTTTCTTGTTTATATAAGTACTATGAATTTTATGTTTTTTGGTTTCTGAACTCGATCTTTTTTATTATGATAACCAGATTTTAAAGTGGGGTTGTGGTTAAAATAACATTTAATTTGTCTAAAGTATTTTTCTTATTGTTATTTATCGGTAGAGTTTCATGTGCAGTTTTTAAAAATAAAAAATTAGCAAAGGAAGTAATGTTACTGTTAGTTGCATAATGAATTAACATGGACCAGAGTTGTTTCTGGACAATTGTCCATTGGTTTTATGGATTTAGTTTTATTTCATAAGGAGAAGAACAATTTTTTGTGGTGCATTTTGACAATATATTTGATGGTGTCATGATTGTATTTTTATCCAAGTATATAAAATAAAAAGACAAAATAGGGTTGTGCAAGTAACAAATACTCCTTTCGGTCCTAATTATAAGACATATTTAACCGATTTTGGAAAAATTAAGGAAATGAGTTAAATTAGTTAATTTTACTCATTTTCCTAAAATATCCTTGTATACATTTAAAATGACATAAGTAAAAGTTAATCAATAACTCTGCCACATATCTCTCTAACCAATTTTCCTTTCCATATGCTTTCTAATTGAAATAATGGTCTTGCTAGATATACATATATATGCATACATATAGATCTATCATGCATACACACACATACAACCATGTATCTATATATAGAGAGATGTATATATTGACACACACACATGTGTGTGTGTACACATACATATATACATACATATATAGACACACACACACACACACATATATATGTTTGTAGACATATACATGTGTGTGCATGTGTGTGTTGCAACCCATATACATATATACTTACCAAAAATCAAACACGCTTAAGATAATAAAATAAGGGTATTTTAGAAAGAAATTGACAAAAACTAAAAAGTTGTTCTATAATTAGGACTAAAACCAACCCTCAAATGTTGTCTTATAATTAGGATGGAAGGGAGTATGTATTTAAGTTGATATCAAGTTTATATATTGGGGTAGTTTGTTTTGAAACTATATCAACTAGTATTTATTTGACAATTGGAGCTACATCCCCTTCATCAAGTGAATATGAAATTAACGTTGAAGCATAAAGATCTAATGGGAGCATATGATCTCATAAATCTGTAAACTTATAATTGTCATGATTTAGTTTGAAAGATGAAGTTTGAACATTAAATAATATTATAATGATATATGTTTAAATTTAAGTTCTTTTGTGCACTATGTAATGATTGAACCTTGAAGATTCAAAATTAAAAACAGTGATTCTTACAAAGATTTTTCTTAAAAAAGGTTTAAAATTCAAATGAGTTACCCATAACTGGTTTTGACCCGCCCACTTATATCATAACCCGTTTAACATAGCTTAAACAGGTTGAGTTGAGGTATGTATATGGACTAACCCGTCCTCATATAACATTAAATAGGCGAGCTACGAGTTTACTACTGTTCAACTTACTCATTGCTTGTTGTGCCCGGAGTAAAATGCTATTCTACTTGAGGAGAGAGAAATGTTGAGAGGGGCACGTCGAAAAATGGGAAAGGCTGAGGGAGGGGAGAGAATAAAACTCAATTGGCTCTTCCTTAAAATGAGTTTTGCTTTTTTATCCAAACTCATTCACACAATATAAGATTTTAAGTACAGCATATTAAAATAATTACTAGTACTAAGAATGTTCTTGGATTTTGTCTTATCTCCTGTAGGAGGATACTATTAAGATACTTTGTATCTTATACTTTTTCATCATGAATATAGTTATATTCCAAAAGAAATTATAGAATATAATTAAATACTTTCCATGTGTGGTATTTTAATATTTTTAAACAGTTTATAATTTTCATATTTATTCAACGATAAATATGTCAAACATTTGGTATGCAAAAATAGTCATCAACATGTTATATGAAAACAAAATAACAATACCACTATTATTTTACTAATTAACGATGCAATTTTGTTTCTGCCAATCAATTGATTTATTTTCGTTTCAATTTTGTAGTCTTTTTAATTCAACATGAATTGCTCCTATTAGTTAACTGTATATGTTGAGGATGGCTAATTAAATAGTATGGCTAATTAATTACAGAGAAGTATTGGAAAGCGCTCAAACAAATATTTAATAAGATTATAGAGTGAGATCTTTCAATTTATAACATATTCAAGAATCTAATTTTTAATAAAACACAATAATGTCAGATAATCCTTATAGTTGAATTCACCTGACGGGATGAGACTTTTAGCCATAGTTGTTAAACCTAAACTAGAGCGACCGATTCGGTCTAGAAATCATGAACCAGTCAGTAAATCGATCCGGTTTAGACATTAATTCAGTTTTGCTTCTTTCTTTTTTTAAAATAATCAATTTTTTATTTTGTTTATAATTTTATATTAATAACCCTGAAATCTTTACTTTCTCATCAGTTTAGCCCCATTTTAGCTTCGTTCTGACTCATTGATCTTTAACTCAATGCCTTAAACGATCAAGTGACTAGTCCAATTTTAATAAGTTTGCTTTTAATTGTAATAAATTAATGGGTTAAGATGCAAAAAGACACATGAGCTTTTTCTCCAAGAGCGCCCAGCACCACGCGCTTTTTTTTGGAGTAAAAATACACACATAGTTACTATTTTGGAATAAAAGTCACATCCCACCGTTAAATTACTGTTCACCGTGATGAGAGAGAAAGAGATGAAGTGAACAGTAACTTAACGGCGGTGAACAGACTTAACGGTGGGATGTGACTTGTGCTCCAAAATGGTAAACACATATATATTTTTGTTCCAAAAAAAACCACGTGGTACCAAGCGCTCCTAAAGAAAAAGCTCATCTGTATTTTTACACTTTAGCCTTAAATTAATTATTCCCACTAAAAGGATCCGAATATCCTAATTAAAATCGATGCTTCCATGTCATCACGAGCAAACCTCGTGTTTCCCCTAGCACTCGCTCAGAGACACGCGCTGACACTCGCCTATATAATGTAGCTCGCATCCTGCTCACACTGAATTCCATTGCTTCGAAACTAGAGAAGGCGAGAGAGATGAGAGAAGAAGTGATCAGCTCCGGTGGCACCGTTGATCCCACGGCTAGGTACCTACTACAGTACTACCCGTTTTCTATCCCTCTCACTCTATTCCTTCGGTTCACATACTTATGCAAGCAGAACATTGTTAATGTTCTCTTATTAGGGTTTCAATTTACATTCGATTTTTGGGATTTTCCTGTCTTGGCATTGTGGTTTTCAATTTGCTTGGTTTGGAAAAATTTCAAAGATTTGAATTTGAATCAGATTGTAGAAAGCTAATATGACGGTTGCTGTATGTGGTATTAGTCTCCTTTAATTTTTTGGTTCAATGGTATCCTCCTCGAAATCCCGATCTAATGGAAAGGTGTGACTTGCTGTTTGCGTTAGTGGCTTTTAGTTACTTGTCTGGAGGTTTGGACCTGGTCAGAGTTGTTTAGCTGTTGAAATGAAAGTCTTGGAGGCAATTCACACCTTGAATGTAAAAATGTTGCCTACTGTTGGACCGTAGTCCTGGAAAGTGTGACAGATTCTTAGTTACCCTCCTGCATTGGGTCTCAGTTTGTAGCTAATTCGTTGCTCATGAAATGTCGTGCTTGCACTTGATATAAATGTCTGATTTTAGCCACTTACTGAATTATCTTTTCTAATTCAAATTGCTTGAAGCAAAAAATGAAATTTAAACTTTGTTGATAACTTGGCATTTCCTTGGCTGTCTCAAACTCCTTTTGGGCGACCCTGTATTGAATGGTTTGACATCCAGCATCGATGAAGGCCACCATAATCACGAAAGATTGATGGTTGGGAAGTTATTATTGGATTGTTCATGTTCATACCCCCCCTCAAAAAAAAGAAAGCATACATATATACTGTAGGTTCATCCTTAATCTTTTTTTTTTTTGGTGGTCTTCTACAAATAATGTTCCTAATTCAACAAGTCAACCATGATTTTCTTGAGCAAATATATATGTTCTTGTGAATCCATTTTCATATAGAATGATAGTTACATAGAAAATCAAACGTGAAGCTGTAGATGACTTTATGGAATGAAAATGAAAAATAATTTGATGTGACCTGTAATCTTATTTAAGCAATAAGTATATGTTCTTGTGAATCCATTTTCATATAGAATGATAGTTACATAGAAAATCAAACATGAAGCTTTAGGGGACTTTATGGAATGAAAATGAGAAATAATTTGATGTGACCTGTAATCTTATTTAAGCAATAAGTATTTTGATATGTAAACCATAAATAAAGATATTAGTTAGTTAGTTAGAGGATTAGTTATATTAGTTAGTTAGTTTAGGGAATTAGTTAGTTAGTTAGATGTTAATGAGTCTTGAGATTGGGTCTTGAGTTATTGCCTATAGAAGCCATACAACTCTACATTGTATTAGGTGTGTGTTTTTAGTGAATGTGATCAATGAATGAAATGCACAGTGATGTGATTCTCTCCTCTCTCCCTTGTTTCTCTTCCCAATTCCTCTACTCTTCTACACTAATCCTATCAGTGGTATCAGAGGGAGTCATCCTCCCTGCTTTGCTGTATAATCTCTGAAATTCTTGCTCACTTCTGGACCATTCTCCTCTTCTCAAGGTTTAGAATTGTTGACAAGAACATATCAAGAAAACTGAAAAAGATTTTCAATTTGATCAAGAACCCATATCAGTTCTGGGTTTTCATTGAAGCTTCAATTCTGGGTACACGGAAAATTCAAAGAAAATCAAGAAACACTCAGATTTCCAGTCCTGCCTCTGTCGTTCGACTCCTGCCTTTGTTCTGAGTACTGGGTCCCACATTTTGCCTCTTCGACACAGTCCGCAGTTCTGGGCACCGTTAATTGCGTCTCAGAAGTCACGCCTTCGCTATTCATTTCGTTTCGTTCTGCTTCATCGAGCGACTGGGTCTTTCAGGCGTTGGTGTGAATATTGATTTTCGTCTGACTCTGGGTTCCGGTTATCGCTAGTCGCAGCATATGATTGTGATTCTGTCATCATCAGGTTCTGGTTTCTTCATCTTCGATGGCGTCGTGGGATTCTGTTTCGCATCGTCGCATTATTCTGGGCTCACGTCATTGTGCGTCGTGGGCTCTGCTTCTGTGCGTCTCTGGGTTCTGCTTCTCTTCCTCGTTAGGTTCTGGGTTTTGCTAGTGGGCTGGTTCCTGATGTGTTGATGCAGACAAAAAAAAGGGGTTGAAAAAAAAAATAATTAAATTTTTTTTCCTATTGTTGGTATGGGACAACAGCTGGAAAAAAAAAAAACAAAGATTCCTTTTCTTGTTGGTATGGGACAACAGGTGAAGGAAACCAAGAAACTCTATCAATCATTGGTATGTTCTTTGAGAAACGGCTAATCGAAGAGGGTTACCTACGAAGGGTTCTAACTGGAGGGGCTGACCAACAAGAAGTTGAGTAAAGCGCCATGTAAAGTATCGTGGAGTGAAGTCATCGGGAAGTGAGCTCTTGAAGTGCATGTTTTTAATTGATTTAGAATTGTATTTTGAGTTTTGTATTTTTGTTCTTTAGTTTGTGTTTTGTTGTTTCATATCCTTGAGGGCAAGGATGTTTTTGGGAAGGGGGTATTGATATGTAAACCATAAATAAAGATATTAGTTAGTTAGTTAGAGGATTAGTTATATTAGTTAGTTAGTTTAGGGAATTAGTTAGTTAGTTAGATGTTAATGAGTCTTGAGATTGGGTCTTGAGTTATTGCCTATATAAGCCATACAACTCTACATTGTATTAGGTGTGTGTTTTTAGTGAATGTGATCAATGAATGAAATGCACAGTGATGTGATTCTGTGATTTCTCTCCTCTCTCCCTTGTTTCTCTTCCCAATTCCTCTACTCTTCTACACTAATCCTATCATATTTCTTTATTTTTTTCTGAATTTTCTTATGTCAAATAATTTTTGTGTATGAGACGTGTCACTGGTGGCTGTTAATTTTAGTATCTCTTGACAGGATCTGATGATCATGCCTAACCTTTGTTTGAATTATTGAATTTATTGAATGTAACTCCTGAAAGGACTAATCATACATACATTTTATCAGTTCTGCTGCAGCATCCTCACCAGCTGTTCCTATGAATGTTAGCAGTTTAGATGGATCAAGTCATGGGCAAGGCTCTAAAGCGGCTTCTCTTTCTTGTGTTGGTTCACAACCACCACGGACTTCCTTGAGCACAAGTGCTGGTGGTTCTACTTTTGGTTCATCAAGGCCTTCATGTAGGCCCTGGGAAAGGGGGGATTTATTAAGGCGTCTGGCAACGTTTAACCCATTAAATTGGTTTGGGAAGCCGAAGGTTTGAACTTGACATGGCTTTCCAAGAATAAGTATATTATAGTCTAAATCATAATAGATGTTTAGGTATACCTCATTTCCCCCCTTGTGATTGGTTGGTCTGTAACAGCTGATGCTTTTTGTGTCTTCAATTTATGGTGTTTCCTTAAAAATATTCAATTATTTGTCTGAACCTTGAAATGAAAGTCATCATGTAAAATGCATCCGGCTTGTTGTGTGACTTATGCCTTGTTGTAATTCCATATCATTAAAATGATAGTTCTCACTCTCTCATGGTTTATGGGCTACTCTCGTATACTTGGTATCCATGAGGGTGCTGATACATTATTAGGGGGCTTTCTCTTATGAATTTGTGAAGGAACTGGAAAACTCATTCAAACTGATGTACTGTTACTTCTTTTTCTTTTTCCAGTAGGATTTTCTGCCCCCCTTTTCTCTGTGGTTTCTTTGAATGAGTTGTTCTCTGAAAGAAAAACAGATATTTTCAAATGTTTGGTCCCTCCAAAATTTTGGCTCTCAGAGCTCTCTTCATACTACTACTATATTGTCATTCTTTCTTGTATTGTTTAACGTTTTTTTCCCCACCAAATCTCTTTGATCATATTCATCACCATGGTTTGAACTTAAGTTTTGGCTTTTTGCTTGGCCAAATGCCTTAAATTCTTCCAGATCATCAGCTCGTTGTCTTGTGCTCAAAAAGGTTGGATGAACGTTGGTATTGACAAAATTGAATGTGAGTCATGTGGTGCAAGCCTGAGTTTTACATCATCATCATCTTTGCCATTGGAGGAAGGTTAGTAATTGCAATTTAAATGTCATAAGTTACTTCGCTCTGCTTTTGAAGTTTATTGTTTCTTAGGTGAGGTGTGTGAAAATAACGAGGGCAACAACTTCAAAGAATATTCATTGGCTTTAGGTGAACCGTGGATGTTAATAAAGGTTCAACTTGATTCAGGAGCTCTGTAGTTCATATAAGGAATATCTGAAGTCAATTATGATGCAGAGAGTTTTTTGGGAAGTTTAGGATCAGGATGAACTTCTTCATAGTTTAAATGAGGGCTTTCTTTAATGTAACTTCTGTCTTTTGTTAACTAGTAAATGAACAAATAATAGTTATGGCACCTGTTCCAAGGTTCCCAAAGCATGGTTGGGTTTCAACTCACTTAAAAAAATGGACAGTTGTAAATTTTCCTAACTAGTTTTCCAAGCAATCTGCATCTGATGACTATGGAAAAGAAGCTTATCTGTAGCTATTGTTGGTTGTAGTCTTCAATGTGTTTTAACCTTTTTTTTTAATGATGGTTGAAGCTCAAAATGCCTGTGAGTCCTTTGTCGGGCAGCTGGATTCAGGCCATAAAGTTAATTGCTCTTGGAGAGGTAATAGCTGTCCAGAAAGCTTGGTCCAGTTCCCTCCAACTCCTCAGTCTGCATTAATTGGTGGGTACAAGGATAGATGTGATGGGCTTGTGCAGTTTCCGCATCTACCAGTTGTTGCAGTAACTGCAATTGAGTTTATGCGTGTTTCTCGAGGACCACAGATTGACTGCTTCCTGTCACAGTCACAGAATTTTATGCCAGGAGAAGTAGACATTATACCTCCGATTATATCAGAACTTGAAAGCTCTCGAGATGATGGATTCTGCCTATTTTCTCATGTAAGAATTTCTATGAATTCTGTCCTTGTAGTTGGTGGTTAAGATTGTCAAATATAGTTATTTTCTATTTGCGTATCTTCCTTCTGGCAGGCACAGAAGCTTATAAGCCTCTGTGGGTGGGAACCGAGATGGCTTTTAAACATTCAGGATTGTGAAGAACACTCAGCTCAGTCTGCAAGAAATGGACATTCATTTGGCCCAGGCCAGACTCAGCTCCATCTTCCTCAGGATTCTGGACCAAAACCAGTTTCTACTTCTGCTAAACTGGACTCCAAAAAGACTAAGGCGTCTCGTAAGGAGTCCAAACTTGAATCTAGGTCACCCTTGCTTGATTGTAGCTTATGTGGAGCTACAGTTAGAGTTATGGATTTTTTGACAGTCCCTCGCCCTTCTCGTTTTGCTCCTAACAACATAGATATTCCTGAGACTAGCAAGAAAATGGGATTGACCCGTGGAGTGAGTGCAGCAAGTGGAATAAATGGTTGGGTTGCAGCTGATGATACAGACAAAGATCAAACTGAAGACCGTGATGAAGTCACAACAACCAATGAAGGGAAATTTTTGTCTAACGCAGACATTGACTTGACTCTTTCTATGGCAGGGGGTTTGCCATGTGCTTCACTGGGAAGGATAGCAACATCTGAAAAAAGTCACGATGTAGATATGGGAAGGGATTTAATGATTGGCCAACCTTCAGGGAGTGAGGTTGGTGATCGTGCCACATCATATGAATCACGAGGACCAAGTTCTCGTAAGAGGAATCTTGAAAAGGGTGGAAGCTCAGATGATAGGCCAGTCCTTGGGTTGCAGCAGCAGGCTGATAGTGTTGAAGGGACAGTCATTGATTGTGATGGTGATGAAGTTACAGATTGCAGACAATATTCAGCTGGTCCTTCAAAACGTGCTCGTGACGCTGACATTTTTTATTGTTCACCTCATCAAAGAGATTTATCTGGAGCTGGTCCTAGCCATTCAGTGGGTTTTGAGGCTTACGCTGAAGGCAATCGTGTTTCTTCATTGCATCAAGAGAATGACCGCCTTATGGGAATCCAATCTGCTAGGGAATCAACCTGTGCATCATCTGTCATTGCAATGGATGTAGTATGTCATGACATAAATGATGACTCTATGGAAAGTGTTGAAAATTACCCGGGAGACTTTGATGATGTTCATTTTCCCTCCTCTAGCAATGTTGATATGAATGAGACATCAGAACTGAATAACAGCAATCAAGTTCAGCAGAGCATTTGTCTGCAAACAGCTACTGAAGTTGCCCCAGGTGAAATGGGTGTAAGTAGTACAAATAATGGGGAAGAAATTTTCAATGCAGAAACTGCTCAGGCTCGAGATGGAACTAGTTTTGGTGTTAGTGGAGGGAGTGTTGGAATTTGTGCTAGTCATGAAGCTGAAATTCATGGAGCAGATTTATCTGTGCATAGAACAGATAGTGTTGTTGGTGATGTGGAACCTCGAGTAGAAGATGTTGAAAACCAGGGTCAAACTGGTGAATCTACCCCAGATCCTGGTCTAATGGATGAGATTGTCCCAGATATGAACAGGGAAGATCCCAATGGTGATAACCAGGAGATGTTATCTCACTCTGCAGCCAGGACAGATAGCGGATCAAAGATTGGTTGCACTACAAAAGCTGAATCTGTTGAAAGCGGTGAAAAAATTAGTCAAGATTGCAATATTCCCCCTGCAAATAGCAGGCATCCATCCCGTTCTGGCAATGTTATTGTGAATTCTGGTTGCGGACAGACTAAGGAAGAGATCATGAAGGATGGTAAATCATCCTTCACCAACAATTGTACTCACCTTGAGTCAGATTTTGCTAATGCCAATGGGATAGGTAAGTTCTTTCTTAAGGGTTTTGGATATGTTTCACATCTACCCCTGATCACTTCCACATCTCAAATGCATGTATCTTATGAATCTTGAAATGGTGTCTTGAAGCTCATCTTTCTCCCTTATCCATATCCTCCTTTTGCTACATTCCATTCCTGCTTTTATTGGGATGAAAAAAGTTGGATGTGGATATTTGGCATCAGTAGCTATTACCAAAATTTTTCTAAGTCCAAATTGATAATGATTTGGGGGATAATTGTTGAAGTCTTTTGCTATCTTCCTATTGTAAAATTTTTTATTTATATGAAGTGTTAGAATATAGAAAATAGAATTAGTTTGTCTTTTTTTCTTAGTTTAGTTAGACCGTAATAGTTGCATCCCTTTATTCCAAAGCACTGCGAATGTGGTTGTATCCCTTTATTCTTATTCCATTCCAAAGTCCTTCGAAACTTTATTCATTCATTCCTGAGTATGTTGGGACCACCGCAACTTACATGGTTCAATTATTTAGGCCCTCCAAAAGGAGAAAGTAATTATGAGGAAGCTCCAGAATTTGATCCCATTGTCTACCACAACCAGTTTTGCCCTTGGGTGAACGGAAATGTTGCTGCTGCTGGGTGTGATAGCTCTAATCCAAGCACCATTGCTGACGCCATTGCACTTTGTGGTTGGCAGCTGACATTAGATGCTTTGGATGCTTTCCGATCCCTAGGTCTTAATGCAATTCAGACAGTACCATCTGAGTCTGCTGCATCTTTGTACAAGGTGTGTTAGTCTACTCGCATCAATTGCTTTCTGTATGTTACTCTCCCTACATGTAATTCATGTTTATAAAAATGCTCAACTTTGGATTATATAGTAGAAATGGGGTTCCTTTTTCTTTACGATGGGGTTTAGGGTTTATAGGTATGGCATTAGATATATTGTCACACGATGGAGAATCAATAGTATGGGATTACTAAATCCCACATTAAGTAGCGTGGGATGTTCAATGGTAACAGCCCCTTATGGAGTAGGGTTCCCTATCCCACCTGGTTACCCATCATGACAGATGTAACTTTATCCCATGCTACTCAATGTGGGACCTAGTACCAAGTCTCCATCATTGTAACCATTACTATATCCCACGATAGATGTTACTTAAGTCCATTTTTCTTTTTCAATGTAACTTTATCCCATTTCGCAGACTTATTAGATTCCTTGGACGGGGCAGACACTAAATTTTTATATCCCTTGGTGACAATTACTGTGGTCCTCTCGTTTTCTCCTGTTGTCTAAAATTCTTTTTTGTATTCTGCTATCATGTGAAAGACATAGTCTGGGTAACAGAGAACGTATAGTCTACTTACAATTGAGGACATGATTTAAATACATATGAACATATGTCTTGTGACGCCATATTGTTGTGTTGTATATAGAGGGGCAATTAATTTAGAAATCCCTGGCTAAATCATCTCCAGTTTAGAAACTTTGGAACTACTAACCAGGATTGTTTAGTCAAATTGTTTTGTATTGTGTTTAATGGTTTCATCATTTTATTTATAAATTTTCCTATGATAATTTGTGTCCATGGTGCATGAATTCCTTCCTGTAGGATGATCAGCAAGTTACTGGTCAAAAGCTCCTTCGACACCCTTCTATGAGCCGAAGCCATGGGCAGCTCTGAGATCACAGTTAAAGTATTCGGTGTTTCCATTCTCTTGTAAGTTGATTATTTCATATCTAATTGGTCATATACAAGTCATTTGCCAATAGTTATATTTTCCTAACAAATCTTGGGGGCAGTTTTGAGTTTTAAAGTGTTTGTTACGAAGTTGTCATACAAAAAGGTTTATTTTTATACATGTAAGAAACTTTTCTGGCCCAAAAAAAAAAAAAAATCTGAGGACCTTTATACAAGTTTTGTGCATTTTTGCCTTTGGCTGCGTACTTGCTAATATTCTCTTTGTTCCCAATATTCTTGCAGATATTATGAATTATAATGGTTCAGCAGAACTTGGACAATTGTTGTGTTTATCTGTTGGGTCAATGATGTCGAAGGCTGAATGGATTTTATTAAGCAATATCTATATGCTTCAAAGGCATGTGTTATTATGGCCAAGACTTGTGAGCCATGAACTGTAAATTGTGAGAGGCATTGGTTCTTACGGCACAATGGCATGAGATTTTAATGTGGGGAATTTTTAATAAATCATGGTTTCTTTAATATCATATAGCTTTTAGGTTTTGATTCTCTTAAAGATTTGTATGAATTGTATCATGGTGAGATGTTCATCCATTTGCAAGGTATAGGAATTTTTCTAAATCACTTGAATGCTATTGACCAAGAAAAAAGGTACTGGGATGACAGTGCCAATTTTCATACTTTACTTTCTCAATGTAGTCTTGATTTAATGTTTACTAACTCAGATTAATTTAACCATTCTTCTTCTATGTATGGCTGTTGCAGAATCCAATTAACCTCAGCTTTAGATGTGTACTGTGCCAAATGGATGATTAGTGATTTTTTTAACTGAGAAATTAAATGAAAACTTTTGCGCATTCTGAAATTGATAAACTGCTTATTATTGAAATTTCGAAATTTACAGCTCCAACTTGTATAACTAACATGTATGATTAGGTTTTTCTTTTACTTACAATAAAGTTCTTAGTTGTTATCCCCCCTACTTAAAACATTAGTTTATTAATTAAATAATGTTAAGAAGTTAATACCCTAATATTCAAATCAAAAATATATTGAAGTTTTTAAATATTATAGTTTAACTGATGAGGATTAAGTCTAACGGATCGGTTAATTTCTTACCCCATTCGAGGTTTGAATCCCCATGGGGAAAATGTTCATATTCAGTGCTCAATGTTTATTTTAAAAAAAAAAAAATATGCTAATTAAAAATTATTGAAGTTTATTAATAGATGCAATTAAATGTGGCATCACTCATAATGTGGCTAACCAATGTTTAAATTCTCACTGAGAAAGTTATCACATTTAGTGTCTGACAATATTTTGAATATGATTATTTCAAATACTACTATACATATACTTAGGAAAAAAAAACATTGAAGTTTGTTATCAAATCTTTTAAGAAATTAAAAGAAAAAAGTCATTTAATAATAAAAAAGTATCATAAATACTTAAACTTGAAAACATTTTATTTTTTTAAAAAAATACCATTTAGCATTTTAAATTTTTTTTAAAAAAAATTTGAGTCCTTAAATATATGTTTTAATATGCAAAAATATCACAACGAAATAACCAAAACACTGATTCCATCAAAATGACAATCTGTGAAATCCATTTTTAGCCAATCAAATTCAAACAAATCCCCACGTGTCGTCCCACAATAGTGCAACATCTCGACGCTAACTAGCATTACCAGAAGATATTTACACACACAAGCTCCCTCGCATCACACACGCTCTCTCCACTCTCCATTCTCAGTCTCCGCCATGGCTCCAGCCGGAGCCACCGCCCTCCACTCTTCCCTGTGCAGCCTCTCTCCTCACAAACCATCGCCTCCAAATTCCCAGCAGCCAACAACCCAATTGGGTCCCACCAACCCCAAAAGCCTCCTCCAAAAGCACCCACTTTATACTCCAACACACACCAAACTCTCCCTTGAATTCAAAGAAAAAATTCTCTGCCTTGAAATTATGGGTGTTGATTCAGGCAAGGCACTTTCAGTAAACCCAGATCTCAGAACAGCAACTATGGAATCCATACACTCCATTATCTTTTTCCTTCATTCCAAAGGCATTCAACAGAATGACTTACCCAAAATTCTGGGTATGTGCCCTAAAATTCTCACCTCCAGCATAAAATCTGAACTTGGACCTGTTTTTGATTTTCTCTCTCAGGACCTTAAAGTCCCAGATCGTAGCTTTAGGAGGGTCATTAACAAATGCCCAAGATTGCTCACTTCAAGTGTCAAAGACCAGCTCAAGCCAGCTTTGTTCTACCTTCAGAGGCTAGGGTTCAAGGATTTGTCAGCTTTGGCTTATCAAGATTCTGTCTTGTTGGTTTCTAATGTGGAAAGGACTCTGATTCCTAAACTGAAGTTTCTGGTGAATCTTGGGTTTTCAAAGGAAGAAACTAGAGATATGGTTTTGAGGTGCCCTACATTGTTGACATTTAGTATTGACAATAATTTTCAGCCCAAGTTTGACTTTTTTGTTGAGGTAATGGGGAGAAAGTTGGAGGAGCTTAAGGAATTTCCTCAGTATTTTGCTTTTAGCTTGGAAAACAGGATTAAGCCAAGGCATATGGAAATTGTGCAAAATGGGATTAATATGCCTTTGTCTTTGATGCTTAGGAGCACTAATGATGAGTTTAGGGAGCTCATCAAGCGGAAAACTGGTGGATGACTATGGTGAGGTGAGAGATCATGTATTGTTACTAAACATAAATTTGGTCTTTAATAATTAAAGGATGGGTAAAAAGTGTATATGAGAAGTGAGGTGGGGGTCAATGAAAACTGTGTTAGTAACTTTATGTTTATATATTTCTTTCTTGGTGGTTTGGTTTACTTTGTCTTTGGTAATCGGTGTCATCTTAAAGAATTTCTTGCTTCATATGTTATGCTTTACAATTGTAAATGTATATTAATGCAATAATGCATGCTGTTCAAATGATATTGTGAATCTTAATGCAAGGTTCATGAACTTGTATCAATTTGATATTATAAATATTTGCCTTACCTTATTTTGAACTTTTGGACTATCAGCTCTAGAGTTGTGATAGTAATGGAGAATATGATTTAAAAGAGTGGTGATATGAACGGATGTTACTTTCCCTCTTTACACTCACTCTCTCTGTTTTCTATGTATTCACTTTAATCCTTAATATACAATTTTTTTATTTCATTTAATTAGATTAAAAAAGTTAGTTAAGTTAGTTAATATGACAAATATTTTTTAAAATACTTTAGTCATCTTCCTTAATTCATTTATTTCATCTTGTCCATAATTGTTGCTAAGGGAGCATCAACAGTGTATATTATAGAAAAGAAAACTGACAAATGTAAAAATTATGTCTTATATATTAAGGACGGGAGGAGGGAGTACCTATTTCTTAGAATATTATATATACAGTGATCTATATACTGCAGAAAATAGAAATTCCTTATTTTGGCGGTTGTTCATTTTGATGTCAAGAAAAAGCTAGGGAAGATTACAATGAAAAGATAAAGGTATTTCTAATTACTTTGTAGTTTTTAATCAAATTTGGAAGCTCATCATCAAGATGAATGATCCATTTGGAGTTAGAAGAAAATTTCTTGAGAGTTAATTACACCGCCTATAAATGGTCACCAAATGGGATTGTGAATTCTTCATTAAATGAAGCACTTGTTGTTTGTGATCCTAAACATTGATTTTTAAACTTTGACCTTTTACTACATATTGACATTTTATATTATACTCTATTCTACTTACAAGTTATTTTGCAAAATCTATTGAACAATTAAGGATACAAATAAATAAACTAATTTCTTGTTCTCATGTCATAATATACAAGTCAAAACACTGAGAGTACTGAAAAAGCAATCAAATACCTTCATAACTACTTTCAAAATATTACTTACAAGAGCCTCAAACAACTTATGAGTTATGATACAAACATAACCAAACGAAACAGTAGAACAACCTGTCAGCTATTTGTACAAAGGAGCTTTTATCTTTAATTTTTTTGTGTATTTTTCTGCTTCCATCATAAAAAATGTTTCTTTCTCGAATGCCTTGGTGCTTGTGCACGAGTTGATATTCTCAGGAATAAGACTCATCCGCTTGTTAAAAAGAAACATCTTCAGCAACGAATGCAGCCCAAGCATCCTGCAATGAACAAACAAGACACAAACTTACTCTTGGCATTGATCTTTGATTGAATCAGAAACTTGATGGCACAACTATCAAGTGATTTGTAGTAAGATATTAAGTCATTGACAGAATATTCTATTTGATCCTCTAAGAATACACATAACTATTAATTTGACACTGCCTTTTTTCTGAAAATATGGTTTGATTTCAATATTACTCTTCTGAGAGTAAAAAGATGCTAAACAAACCTCCAATAATGATCAGGTATGCTATGTGGTTGACTTACTAATGAATAATGGCACTCCCTCTTGTCTTTAATATAAGACCTATTTACCTTATTTGTTTAAATTAAGAAACTTGTTTAACTTGATTAATATAACATGTAATTTCTAAAACACCCTAATCATTTTTCTTAATTCTCTCCTTCCGTCTCCTCCTTGATTATTATTTATTAATGAGGGAGCATTAATGGGGGGAAATGAGGAAAAAATTGACAAAATATAAAAAACATGTCTTATATTTATTTAAGGCCAAGACCAACTCTTCAAATAGGTCCTATATTAAAGAAGATGGGGGGTATCATCTTCAAATGACCTTTTTGAGTAACAAATTTGCATACCTGAAGAACTGAGAAAGCCTTCTCTGCTATGTACTTTTGTGTCTGGGTTGCTCCTCGCTGCTGAAGTTTGTCCGGGTGGAGACATAATCTTGCTTTTTGATAAGCCTTCTTCACCTGTGAGCTTTCTATCAGGTTCATGAGAGGAATAGCGCACCAGCCACTCTCAGGCCATAGAATCTAGAAATGAAAACACACAATTACATCAATAATCTATTATCTGCATGCCTTCAAGCCTTCAAATACAAGACACAAATTCATGGGAAAAGTTCTATACACATTTCTTTTTGAGTTTGTTGTTAAGCTCTTCCACATGATTACGAAATGTAAAGAAACTTTTTGAATGAATCAATGATTTACTAAAAACGTCTAAAGGTCGTCCTTTCATTCAAGAACTTAGCAGCAAATACATAAAAGCTGGCATTTTGTTAACCTTAAATTCCATTATGTTTAACTAGTTGAATGCAAAGGACAAGAAGAAGTTAGCGTAAAAGAAAATCTTACATAATGTAATGTTGAAAGCAGTAGCCGGATGTCAGTTTCCTTGCCAGATGACCACAATCTTATTTCTCTGTCTAACTTCTCTGTTTCCGTCTGTAGCTTCTGTTATAATAGCAGAACAATCAATCCAAAATCTTCACACAGCGAAAAGGAAAGTAGTTTATGGAATAGGTGGAATATCCATAAATGAACTATTTACTAAGGATGGAAGTTTCTTCAACTTCTTGATATGAAAGTACCTATCTTATGTCATTTACCCTCTTCAATGAATTACATAGAATGCTTTATAGAACAATCCTATTTCAAGATCTAGTTTATCATTACATCTTAGCAAGTTTTGAATCAGTAATATGATGCTCATTTACGTTCTTAATGCACTAAATTACCTTCGGAGATTGAATTGTTCCAGTTCCTTCATCATGGTAATCACTTGCATCAGGTTGATCACTTTTTTTTCCGGCACCTCGCTCATCGCCATTATTTTTCATGCTTGAATCTTCATCAGAGCTTCGTGTTTGAAACTTCTCTTTGGCCCATGCAATTGCTTCATCAATGTCAGTAGATCCACTATCTTCCTCTTTCAGGTTAGGGTTGATCTCTATGACATAAGAGCTCATAACATCATCGTCATCGTCATCGTAATCCTGTTCTATTATTTGTTCTGGATGCACATGATTCTGAACTGCAGATTTTGCCAACTCAGATTCTTGACAGAGTGAAGAGACAGCAGAAAATGGAGAATTGGGCTCCCAGTCATCAACAGATATTTTGATGCTTCGATACGAATTGGTTTCAAGGCTAATGGTTTCTGGGGATGAGACTTTTCTTGAGAATCCTAAATGGGAACTTCTGAAGTTGTCCTTGAACTCATTATCCTGATATTGAACTTCAAATAGTTGACCATTACTTGGAAAAATTGGTCTCCCTTCTTCATTCAAGTGTTCCTCAGGCATCGTCGTGGTGAACGAGTTCCATCTACATGGGACATTAATAGGCCTGTAAAAATTCAGTAAGAAGCAGCCTCAGGACTCAAATTCCTGACTTGCATCAAACAGTAAAATATTTACCTTAAATGATTTGCTAATGCACAAAACTCAAAATGCCATGCAGTTTCTTTGGGTGTTCTGTAAAATTTCAAAGAAGTTCTTCACAAACTTCATTCAAGTTTTATCCATTGCTAATGCTAACAGTTGATTCCAAGGTCAGAAGTGGAAGAGGGAAGCTAGAGGCTACTTCACCAAGTGACTTATTAGTTATTAGCAAAAGCTGCTTTTCAAATAACTCACTTTTGTCCTGCATATCTGTTATCTATAACCTATTTACTTGTTTATTTAACACTAGATAATAGGACAAAAAGTTATTTTTTTTCATATAGAATCTCCATCGAGCTAGCTGCTTTGATGAATCTCTAAACTGTTAAGGGTTCAGGTGGAAATTTTAGCCTTAAGGTTGCTCAATGGAAAGATTCTTTCCTGATGTGGTATTTCTGCAGATATAGCTATTCACAAGGGGCATAAATGTCAATTAACGTGTACCAGAGCAGTTTGTTAGTTGCGATACTCTGTACCAGAGCAGTACCAGTACCTGAGCTTCGAAGCAAAGACGGACAATGCCACGTCATCGCCGATCGCCGGCCGGGCTGGGCTCAGATCCTCTGAACTTAGTACCGAGGAAGAGTTCGATTTTGCCTTTGAGTGCGATCCTGATCTTTCTCTCGATTTCCGGTCATCGTCGGACCCGAAGATATCGCTGTAAAATCCCTGGTTCTTAGTCGGGATCCTGAAGACCGGCAGGTTTCTTCCACCTTTATTTGTCATCGAAGATACGAACTCCGGCGGCCGGAAAATCTCCTCGTAGAATGAATTGGTCCTCGAGAATTTGTGTGCCAAGAGGCTTCTTGGTGGACCTCCATAAACGTCAGCGAAATCTTCCGGGTCTAAGTTTTCCGATTCGCATCCGCTACCACCGCCGGCGAAGATTGACCGCCTAGAACGAGAAGACGACCTATCCTCCATAGAACGCCGCCGAGGGAGACCCAGACCCTGCATTAACCCCATGCGCATCCTCCATGACTCATCCATTACCGGTGACACTCCTCCGTCCAACTCCGGTGAAACAACCGGAAAATTCAGTGGAGCAACACAGAGTAAAGCTTGTGCTCACTCTATATATAAAGAGAGAGAGTTGAAAATCACAAAACGAAGAGGAAAAAATATATCAAAACAAAGAGATTCGTGAAAAGGCCATTGATTGACATTTACTCCTTCCCTTATCCACCATAAAAAAGCACACAAATTTCAATCAAGAAAGTTATTTTGATTTGAAAAGTAGGATGCAAGCAACATTATTAAAAAGATTATTGATCATGTGGTGTGAGATTTTATAATTAGGGAAGTGGGATTATTGATGCAATGAGTTTACATGCTTGCTTACCTGGAAAGGATAGGGAAGAAAGTGGGAGGGAACAAAATGATGAAGACTCTGTTTTTCTTTTGCCAACTTTTGATTTTCTTTTTGAGAGGTGGGGGCATGTGTTCCTGTTTTTCTCTTTTTTGCTTGTCCTCATGCTCTTCCTCTGTAAACCCATCATTCTGTATTCTCTTCACTACCCTGTTCATCATGTTCATCCAATGAGGCTAAATCACTTTTATTTTCAGGGAAAACAATAAAAATTACTTTTACATTGTGCACTCCAAGGTTGTTTTAAAAAAAAAAAAAAAATTATTATAAGTGCAGGCACTAACACTTGAGCTACTGCAAGTAGGATCCATTTTGTCACTTTCTACTTGATGGGAAGAATCATGATACTAAAATACTCCTCTATCTTTATTATAAGACACTAACTACTAATTATTGATTACAAATATTAAAGGTTTTCATCAAGAGTTAATTTTCAAAGTATATTTTTTAGAAAAACCAATATACATTTTTTTTTATGAATAAATAGCTTAACTAATTTTCTTAATATCTACGCATTAATTATATCTAGTTGCTATATTTACCATTAGTGGGAGTAATTTATTTTCACGTTTGATATTATAATTATAAAGGTACTCTCTCTGGTCTTTATTATAAGGCACTAATTACTATTTCTCACAAATCAAGGAATGGAAATTAACTCATTAATTAGATCCAAAATTAATAAATGTTTCCAACTTTACCTCTACTTTAATGATGTAGATTTAAATGAGTTAGTTAAAAGTGAGGGTATAATAGGAAAATAGTAATAAATGAGTTAGTTAAAATAAGTTGGTGCTTTATAATAAGGACAAAAAAATATTGATAGTTTGTGCTTTATAATAAGGACCAAAGGGAGTATATCATAACTGATAACTTGATATAGGAGTGTCATAAAACAATGGGAGCCTCCAATAATTGCTTCTAAATGGGGAAAATGGGAACTAGCTTCCTTGCTCATTTTTTTAGATGAGTAGAGAGAATTCAACTCATTTGGATCATTCAGATATCATCTAGACGACCTAGATTTTTTTTTTTACTTTTTGTTTTTCAAAAATAATAATTTTAATGGGTAGATAATATAAAATAAAAATAAAACTTTAATTAACATCTTTTTAAAAAATGATTTTTCATTTAAAATTACCAACTGAAAAAAATTAAATATGGACCACCCATATAAACCAAACTTTCCTTTCTCATCCTTCCTTTGAACAAGAAAGTTGATTCTAAAAATGGATGGACGTCAGAGAAAGATTGATAAAAAAGGTGAAAAAGAGGAAGGAGAGTGTGAGGAAAAGGACGATGGATACCTAAAAAGGAGACAATGCATGCATTCAATTGATTTGGGATCAAAATTCTATTCAAATACCCCCCCTTCTCTCTCTCTCTCTCTCTCTCTATATATATATATATATATATATATATATATATATATATATTGGTTAGAGAGCATATTCAATTGGGAAAATTTCATTCAGGGCCCAATTTAGGAAATTATTATCAAAAAAGGCCCTAAAAAAAGTCATATACCAGAAAAGGCCCTAGGGCCTTTTCTGGTATTATTTCAAAAAAAATTGTATGGATATAATTGTTAATGACTACTGATGTAGTTGTTAATGAGACTGATTTAGTTGTTAATTATACTGATTTAGTTGTTAACGGGGATTGATATAGTTGTTAACGCTTTCTGAAATAATACCAAAAAAGACCATAGGGCCTTTTTTGACATTTGCCTTTTCTTAGGGCCTTTTTGATAATATTTTCCTATATTGGATCCTGAATGAAATTTTCCCTATTCAATTACTTTGTTGAGTTGAGATTATGATCAATAAAGAGAGAGGCATATCCTGTTTGCTTTATTTTCTTCCTCTCTTTTTTCTTTTTTGTGTTTGTGAGTGTCTTGTTAGAATGTTGTTCGATCTCAATAATTTCATTTGCACAACCAGAGAGTTATATAAACTTGTGGTGCACAGAAGCACCAATCCCATCATTATTGTTCAACATGTATGTATCTGTTTTTACCAATATTCAAACAACACTTTTCAAAAGCATCCTATTTATTAGCCTCCAAAAGCTAATTTAGGCCCCTCTCATGTCGAATACTACTCTACACTACTTGTTAAAATCTCAACTCAACTTGTTGCTTAAAGATTTAAAATATTTACACTATTTACTACTCCCTCTGGTCTTTATTATAAGGCAGCAACTTCTTTAACTATCTCATTTATTACTTTTTTCTCATTATACCCTTATTTTTAACTAATTTATTTAAATCTACATCATTAAAATAGGGGTGAAGTTGAAAACATTTATTAATTTTGAAGCTAATTAATGAGTTAACTTCTATTCCTTGGTTTGTGAGAAAAAGTAGTTGGTGTCTTATAATAAAGACTTGGTATATTATTGGATTTGAATTACTCTCTCTGGTCTTTATTATAAGGCACCAACTATATTTTCTCACAAACCAAGAAAGTAGAAGTTAAGTTATTAAATGAGCCTAAAATTGATAAAAGTTTCCAACTTTATCCCTACTTTAATGATGTAGAATTAAAGGAGTTTGTTAAAGTAAGGGCATAATAGGAAAATAATAATAAATAAGTTAGTTAAATATAGTTGGTATCTTATAAAAAGGACCAAAAATTGTGGGTAGTTGATGCCTTATAATAAAGACCAGAGGTAGTATCTCACCATCCTTTCTCTCCTTTTTTTTCTCCTCATTTAGGTTAAAAAAAATAAACAGTTGAAATTTAATGAGATTATTCATTTATATTTATAATAATATATAATTAACCTAGAGTCTTAAAATCTTCAAGTCAAAGTTTAATATTTTAGATTTATTTATTTATGCTATCTTATAGAATTTTTATAAAATATTAAATTTTAGCTATTCAGTTTTTTATCCAATGTGGGATGGCATGAGAATAAAACTAGATAGTTCTTATTATACTATACAATCTAATTTATACTCTCTCTGGTCCTTATTATAAGACACCAACTAACAAATCACACAACCCAATAGAAACAGTTAAAGTTAATAAAATTGTCCTATAATTTATGTAATTTCCAATATTACCCCTACTATTTACATTAAACTCTAATATTATATTATTATTACTTTCACTTACTACTCCTATCAATTATGGGCAAACATAGAAAAAAATAGTTAATGATCCTTGGAAACAAGCAAGTGTCTTATAAAAAGGACCAAATACATTTGATAGTTGGTGCCTTATAATAAGGACTAAAGGGAGTATTATAAATTAGATCTTATATTAAGGACAGAAAAATTATAGGTTACTTTTACTTTTGCACACGAGTTAAGAAAGCTAATAAATAGCCTAAATTTTGACAAAATCTAATGTTATTTTGCTAAAATGTCTGTATTTATTAGAAAACAATTCTTTATTTCAAACTAGGATGGTTGGTGCTTGTTCTTGTCTCTCTAAGATACTATGGTTAGTTACATTTTTCAGCTTGAATTCGTAGTTTGCTACGTGCCAATGTTACATGGAGTTTTCAAATTCTGATTTGCATATATAAATATATTTGATCGTTTTATATTAAAAAAAAAAACACTTTTGATTTATTGGAAAGTAAAATTTTTAAAGAAATAATTAATGCTTTATTAAAAACCTAAAGCGACAATTATTTTGATAAAGTCAAACCTTTAAAGTGAAACGATAGTGTGGGTTACAAACAATTGACGTAAACATTAAAAAAGAAAGTTATCAATGGGAAAGAGTTGGTGCATGTTACAAATATTACATATGATATATTGAGTAATTATTAAATCTTGAACTTTAGAATCGCATTATTCTTGCTAAGTTGCTATCTCTTACTCAAATCCAGATTATGAATACTGACAACTTTTTTTATGAAGTAAAAAACAATCAAAATGGTTAATATTATATACTCCTTTAATCCTATTTATAAAGTAAAGAAAGAAATTTTTTAATCCTATTTATAAGTCACATAATTAAATTTTTCATATAAACTACAATTTTAATATTCATATTATTGTGTAGATCATGACCAAATTTTTTTATTAAAATAAACTTATAAATAGCATCAAAGTGGCAAACTTTGTTTTCATGGGTATGAGTACATTGTAGATTAAATAAGAATAAAGTTAAAAAGTTGTTAAATTTTAAGGTAAAATTAGTAATGTTTAAAGTTTTTATTGATTCAGTTAAACATACAAGAATTTAAAAATGACTTATAAATCGGACTAAAAGATTATATAGCCAGACAACATTTTTTTCAACATTAAGCAGGCAATTAATGAAACTTAGCAAACTAATCCTATTGGTTTTAGGATTTGCAATCTTGCGTGATGAGGTGGTGCAAAATCATGATAGAATTACCCCAATTGTCAAATACTGAAATGTGTCTAATTAAAGGCTCTATCATTTCAACATAAGTGATATACTCCCTCTAATCTTTATTATAAGGTACCAACTACCAACATTTTTTTATCCTTATTATAAGGCACCAACTTACTTTAACTAACTCATTTATTGCTATTTTCCTATTATGCCCTCATTTTTAACTAACTCATTTAAATCTACATCATTAAAGTAGGGGTAAAATTGGAAACATTTATTAATTCTGGACCTAATTCATGACCTAACTTCCTTTCTTAGTTTGTGAGAAATAGTGGTTGGTGGCTTATAATAAGGACCAAAGAGTATAATGAAACTTGCAAACCACCAAGTACTTTTAAATCCAATTGGACCTTAAAATTTTGACTAGTAAACTTTGAAGTGAAAGTTAAAAATTTAACTTGATGGGCGAAAAAACAAATTTAGTGAAATGTATGAATTTATGTGGCTAAACTTGATTTCAACTTCTCTTTTTAGGCCTAAATATAATAGGAGAAATCGCAATTAGGTTACAAACAAGGGAAATATGATAAAGTAGTCCATTAAAATCATAAAATTACATTTGAGTCCTGTATGACTTATTTGCAATAAATTTCATTTCTCAAGTGCTCATAGACTTGTAAATGGGACGTCTATAGACTTGTCAATGTGGCATTCATGATCTTGTCAGTGAATGCTCTTGGACTTGTCAATAGAATTGGTATTTATTGCAAAAAAGTTTTACAGAATTTAAATGTAATTTTGAAACTCAATGGACCATTTTGTTATATTTTCTTTTACCCGGGACCTAAATACAATTTTCCCAATATAATAATTTTCTAAAAGAAGTTTTTTTTTAATTAATAATTTAAGTCATTTTGTGAGTCATTAATCAACTATTTTTTCAAATATTAACCCTACGACAATTTACCAGGGAAGTACTTGAAGTCTAATGCAGTGGTTGTCTAGACTCTAGACTCTTAAATATGGGTCACATTAAAAAAATATTTCATTTTCAAACAATGTTAATGACTAAATCGCCTCTTATTGGTCCTGACTCCTGATAAAATAATAAGATGTGACTTATAATATGGGTGGGAGGGAGCAAACATTATTAATTTTCCGTGAATATATAATTAATTTATCAAGAAAAAAATCTGTTAAAATTAGTTAAGAATAATATATATGTTACATATTTATTTCTTTTTTTCTAGAATGCCCACATTAAATATTTAATATGGTGACTTAAGTGTTTAATTCTTTTTCCGTCAGACTTAAAATGTTTAATAATACTAACCTAATAATATTCCTGAACATAAATTTTTTTTTTTAATGAAACTTTCATTCTCAATCACATTTTTTTTTAGTGAAAAGTCTTTTTTCCCCATCAATCACACATTTTTTCATAATGAGCACGCACACACAAATAGACAAAAGCAACACAAAGGATCTCTAAAGTTCTTTACATGATTTCATTTTTTTAATCATTTACTTTTTAATCATATTTTGATTAAAAAAAACTTAATTAAGACTTTAGGTTATCTCTGTCATTGAGATTTGAGAAATTTACCATTCTTTACTTCTGTAGATGAACTTTCAATTTCAAGAGAAAAATTTATAAGAAACACCAAAATTTCAAGCTCTCTTTACTAAAAGGTTGCTAATGGAGGTGGTAAGTAATATCAACCCCGTAAGAAAATAAATATAAGCTTAAATCCTAAAAAGCACATTTATTATAATAGGCGAAAACATTTAAAGCCTTGAAAGATGAAACAATTGATCCAATAAAAAGAATTTCAAGCTCTCTTTTATTCTCACGGGAAATAAGAAGCATTCACGATATTGCTTGAGATTCTTTTTTTCCCCCCTCATTTCTCACCACTTTGGAGTTATACTTTAAAAAAAAAAAAAAAAAACACTTGTAAGCAATTAGTGTTTTATTTTTTTATAAATTCTATATTGTATACCGATAACAAAATTTTCGTCCATTAATGAATAAAATAAAACAAAATTATAGAGCGAATGTCACACAGTTTTTTATTTACACAATAATGTTACAATAAGATATAGAACCTGAATGGTGTTAAAAAAATTAAATGGAAACTGCCCTTTATCTCGCATTGAAAAAAGAAAAAAGAAAAAGGAGATTAAAGCCCCCCGACTCGCACGCCATTTCTCTTATACCTTTTCTTTTTTCGTTTTTGCCTTTTTCATCTTCTCATGTTGTGTGATTGATATTTTTATTTTCTCATGAGTATCAAGTATCCTAGGCCTACCTCTTTTAAATTAGAAGATTTAAAAGGGTCTAGACTAATCTAAATTCGCCTTGAATCAATCTCCACGACGGAAGGGAAGAGTTACTAATACCATATACTCCATTCACAAGCCAATCTGAATTCACCCAATCCCAATGGATGTTGGTTGTGTGATTGATCTTTTTCAACGTTCATACATGACCTTCAATGGATTTACCATTAAGATTCTGCTTGTCAAAATTTTGGGAAACCAATGTTATCATATCTTCTTGTTCCATGAACTGTTGAAATTAAATTTGAAAAAAGTTTATTTGAATGGTTCAGCTGTTTTCCAAAATAAAAAAGCAGAAACAGTTTTTTAATGTTTATGTTTTACCAATTGAAAAAAGAAGAAAAAACATCATGTGTTAAACTGGCAAGCCCCTAAACGTATCAACATAACTAGAGCGAAGAAGTAGCCGTTACCATCAAGATCCTATTGGACCTGAAAGTTCAACCACCTTTAAGGCTTTAACTACAACAAATAATCCAACCAAATAGAGAGAAGTGCTAAGTACAAATTGATACCAACACCATCAATATCTTTCGACAGTGACCCAAAAAAATTATTATTTTCTGACATCATCTGAGGTTCATGTTTACAACTCTGAAGCTAAAAGAGAGAAGAAATCGATAGAGGTGAGGAATGCAAAAGCCATTTGATACACAAGGTTGGGTCAAAAGCTTCAATGTCATCATCCTGTCAACAAAATTATTTCATCTTCGTTTTTTTTCATCTCCACAATGGGATCACCTTCATGATTATCCACTCAGCTATATGTTGCCATCAAGCGTGCCTCTACCCAACATAGAAGTAAACAAAGTTACCGACATTTTTTTAACATGCCCAAAAATCAAGAGCTCCTGCTTACAGTCAGCAAAAACCAACAATTGCTCGTCTTGGCCAACCAACAATTATTCTTTGCAGGAGTATTCTCTACAGTTACAAGGTGAACACCAAAAAAGGTCAAGGCAACAAGAAACACATAAATTGCAAGTTCAAGAAATATCCATCATTGACAAGACACAAAGTTTGATTTTTTTTATTTTTTTTTTGTGTGGGGGGGGGGGGGGGGGGCATTAGAGATACATTCTGATTCATTATGCATACTGGTAACTGAATTGAGTGGTCATGCTTCGGTTTATTGTTAGCACTGCAGGTGAGGGTATACTGTATGTTGGCAACAAGAAACACATAAATTGCATATTAAAGAAAGCTCCAGTTTTAGATGAAGCACAGTTTAATGAATAGAATTTTAAATAAAAGAGTTATAGCTATATTTTCTTTCATATTGACAACTAATTAGAGTGAGTGGCCATGTCACAGTTTATTCTTAGCCAGTGTGTTCCCAAGTAAAACAGTCAGAAAGTCATGAGGAAAAGAAGTCTAGGTATTGGCAAAGGATGTGAAATGATCGGTATTGTTCATGATCTGTTAATATAACCTACTATATTTTAGTATTTTATATCAATTAGACGTTACCCCACCTAATGGAGGCTGTATATCAATGAGACGTTGATCACAAGACTTGACAGAACAAGGATCAGTGTTCCATTAATTCCGGAAGATGGGTTCTCTCGGTGGAGAAGAAATAAAGAGAAGCTTCAACAGTGAGTGATTCATTCATGAAGCTAACTTGAAAAAGATTAACATTAGAATGGTAACATCATACCTGCATTGCATTCTCAAGGCAGCGTTCAAAGCACATCTCCATGTGACTAGTGAGCATAGCTTGATACGCTTGACCTGACAACTTCTTCACCCAGGTCGGGCAGATACAGACCCAACTTCTGGCAAGGGGAATGTATGAATCTATATAAAGCATCATTGTTCTTATGATAGGCACTGTCACATTCATTACTTAACGTTTGCACCAAGCAACTTTGAGAGATCTTTCAACAGTTCAATAAAGGGCATCCACTCCCAAATGATTCATCTTCGATATGGGAAACTACATAGCAAAGTAAAACCTTTCAACATGGACCCATAAGAACTAGCAGACTAGCAGTGACATTACATAAGAACAACTAAAAAGAATTAAGACACAATTTATCAGTATTGAGGAGGTTAAATGCTTGACCAAATGTATATAAATATTGTATGGGAAAGCCTGACTAAAGAATATGGAATATCAACAATGTAAAATGATAAAGCGAAAAATACCATATACTTCCTCTAGTCCTTATTATAAGGCACCAACTGCCAACATTTTTTTCCTTATTATAAGACATCAACGGCCTCTAACTGTCTAATTTATTGTGTTCTTCCCATTTTACCCTTATTTTTATCACTCATCTTGTAAATTATCATCAGCCCACTCTAAACATTTACTCCAATCAACCAAATTATCATGCTGATTGCAGTAATACTTTTCCATTGACTTTCATCTCCAATCACCAAGTTTCTCTCTCCCCCCAAAATTAAGTTTTCATTTCTCATGGTTTGGACTCTCTGTCTTCTCTTCCCCCACTCCCCCACCCATCAAATTTATTGCCACTGTCAATGTCATTTGGAGTACTTGCTTGCATAGATGTTGCATTAAAAAAGGAATGGTGAGAGAGAAAAGAGCAGTGTGAGAATATCGAAACACTTGGCAAATCTAAAAAAGAATATTTTTAATATTTATAAATCAACATCATTAAAGTAGAGGGTAAAAGTGGAAATATTTATCAACTGAATACTCATTTATTGATTTAACTGTCCTTCCTTGGTCTAAGAGAAATAGCAGTTGGTACCTTATAATAAGAACCAGAGGGAGTATATACCACTTGAGCTTCAACCAACAATTAACTTGACACATGTGTCCCTTTCTGTGGCATCATACATCCACGCTCAACAAATCTTAACATGAGATTATCAGCCTCCACCAACATGCCATCCGTTGTTAGTTTCTTGCTTACTTTCTCGCACAACTTAAGGTCAGGAATCAAATTGCGGCTAAACATTCTACTAGCCACCTTATATGCTGACAGAGCCATCCCTTTACTCAGATAGTTTTTCATCAGAACATGGCATGTATCAGCATCAAGTTTTGAAGCAGTTCTCAAAACCTTCCCTATAAGTTTATCAGCTTCCTCAAGGTTCCCAAAATCACAGAGCTTCTCAATAACCAGATTGTATGCCATTCTGAATGTTTGCCTGGCAAGCATTTTATCCAATAATTTCAACAAATCCTCCACTCTACCCCATTGACAGTACCGGTGAATGACTGTCCTATATGTTACAGGAGTAGGAACTAAACCTTTGTGAAGCATTTTCATGATTAGTTCAGAAGCCTCTTCCAATCTACCTTTCTTCCCAAATGAATCAAATAGTGCCGTATATGTGACTGTATCAGGATGTTTGTTGCTTAAATACATGTCATCAAGCATAGACAAAGCAGCATCCAAGTCATCCATCTGACAAAAACCATTAATCACAGCGGTAAAGTTGACAACATTAATGGCACAACCCTTATTCAGGCATTCTTCCATAAATTTTTTAGCTTCAGTTACTTTCCCATCTTGACATAGAGACTGGAGAAGCAAGTTAATTTCAACTGGTGTTGGGTAAAAACCCCTCTTGACCATTTCCCTGAACATATCACAGGCCTCAAATAATTTCCCCTCCCTACGCAACCCATGCATGACAACACTATAAGTGACAGCATTTGGGCTCCACCAATGCTCCTCACTTGCATTTATCATTTCTCTCGCCTCACCTGACTTTCCACTGTGACAGAGGCCATTCAACAGGGCTGTATACGATACAGTATTGGGCTTACACCCATGTTTGTACATCTGTTGCAGCATCCTTTTAGCTTCATCTACATTTGCAGTGCGACAAAATCCATCAATAATAGCAGTATATGTCACCACGTCAGGTATACAACCCTGTACATACATATTGTTCACTAAATTCTTTGCCTCACCTATACAGCCCTTCTTGCAAAAAGAGTTAACTATTGCACTATACCCAACCTTATTAATGCGAAAACCTTTCTCTTCTGCTTCCTTTAGAAAAGCAAGAGCATCATCTGCGTGCCCATGCTTTGAAAGTACATGGATAAGAGTATTATATGTAACCTGATCTGGTATTAATTTACTGTCCCTAACCATGTTGTCCATTAACTGCTTCAATTCTGCAATTCTTTTCTCCTTACAGAGGAAAGCCATTACAGTATAGTAACTAACTTTATCAGGCATGCATCCCTTAGAGGGCATTTTCGCAATAAGCTCCAATGCACCCTCAATTTGATTTAAATCACAGAACCCCTTAATCAAGCAGTTATAAGTAACAGCATTGGGTTTGATTCCGATTAGTTGCATTCTTTCCAAGAACCTCAGTGCCTTTTTCAGTTTCTTCCCCTTCACCAAGACATAGATGGCAGTGTTACATATCGATAAATTAGGGTCAACACCAGATTTCTGCATCAAGGTCAAAATTTGAAGGGCATTCCTTAACTTGTCTGCACGACTATATGATACCATCACATAGCCAAAAGCTTCAGGTGAACAATCAATTCCCCTACGGGCCATTAACCGTAGAACTCGCCTAGCACCTTGACACAATTTAGTCTTACTAAGGATTTCCAGCATAGTGTAGTAGACCATAATCTTATGTCGATAACGCCATTGCCGATCAGCCCAATAGAAAAAATTCAAAGCTACACGCTCATCATCTTGGGAGCGTAGAACAGCACAAACTTGAGGGGGCTTGAGGCTTCTTAACAAGTGCCTCAATTCTCCTTCCAATTTTGGGTCCCAAGCTGATCTAAGTGTAATTAACCTACTAGCCTCTCTGACTAAAGGGTGTCTAAATTCATTCTCGTCAATGTCAAATTTCTGAATGTCTACTCTCTGTCTGTGACTTCCTTGAAAGGTGCTAAGGACCTCAAGACTATCCTCATCACTATCATGCTCTCCTTCAACTTCATCTTCTTCATCATCTTCTTCTTCTTCATTTTGGTAGAGCTCATGTGACTCAACCTTGTTAAGACACCCAAAATTGAAGCTTTGAGGGATACTAGTGTCATCACATGAACTTCCAGTAAAACGTAATACTGCAGGAACCACAGAACCCATCCTCCCAGAACTATCATGCCCATCATTGATATTGTTGGCTTTACATTCCTCCTCACTTTGAGGCCCAAAATTAGTAGTTGAGAATACACTGAGTCTAATAAAACAAAGAGGGTTTGCACAAAAATGACTCAGGCATCTAGAAGCAGATGCCTTTATCAGTCGATTTAACCTGAATACCATTACTAAAGAAATAATACTTAAAGAAATCAGCACAGTTAAACCGGCTAATTAGAAAGAACATTCAAATGTCTTTGAATCCCATTCTGTTTCCTCCATGCCATTCTTATCGCTGATGCTCTCTTCCTCTTCTTCATCCCCATCACCATCGCAAAGGTCAGACTATAACGCACACCCAGTGGTGGGTCCAGTATCATTGAAAATGTGAAAGAAGGTTGAACTGGAGCGATTGGATAGATGGATTTGTAAAGGGAAATGCACATGACTAGCGCATTAGGGAACAGAACCTCCCATCTTCAGTTTCAGTCCACTTCCATCCACTTAAATGAAACAACAGCATT
Source organism: Acacia confusa (assembly GCA_037074495.1). Taxonomy (NCBI): domain Eukaryota; kingdom Viridiplantae; phylum Streptophyta; class Magnoliopsida; order Fabales; family Fabaceae; genus Acacia; species Acacia confusa. The sequence continues at coordinate 2,389,189 of CM073504.1, read as the reverse complement.
CTATACCCCTCAACAATGTTTCTTTTATTCGCATGCCATTTTGCTGCAAAACAAGTTTAATGTCATATTAAAAAAACTCAAAGGCAGTGGAGAGAGGATTTTTTATCACAAACTTTCCGCACCCCCATTTTGATGTTTGATTAAAAGAACCAGAGAAGCAGATTCATGAAGTGATCAAAAGTGATTTACGAAAACAATAAAACAAGGTCAGATCTTATAGCCCTACTTTGAGTTTTGCCTCTTCAAATGTTAAAATTTGATTTTATTAGTTTGGAAATCTTTTCCTTCTGTTTAAAATTGTCAAATTATTCAGTAGTGTGAATGATGCTGACAGAGTTTTAATTCGACTCTCTTAATCCTGGACCAGAAAAATAACTATCAAGATGTCTTGGGTGACTAAATCCAATAAACATGCAGAACACTGTATGTACATACAGAGTTAGTCATAAAGTTCCTAATACCTTGTCAATAACTATTCTGACTCAAGATGTGAATTTGCTAAATGAAACCCATGAATATTTTCATCTCAGTTGATGCATACCTACTAATACTATCATGGATTTGTCAAATTTGCCATACGCCATTTCTTTTCTCAGAGATACTATCATGGCAATCAAAGAACTTATAAAACTATCAAGTTGAAAGAGAAGGACTCTAACCTTCAAATTTGCGGCAGTAATGAGTTTGACCAATGATTCTAAGACCAAACTGGCATCATCATCCACTGGAATTATAAGGAGAGAACAGTGTTTTAAAAAAATCAAAGTGATTAACAAACCCTTTCCTTTCCTTAAAGAAAAATGCACTTGTTTTTTCAACAAAGTGGGCCCATAAAAAATCTTCAGCTTTGTTAAGTGTTAACTATCCACTAACTATCTAACTACCCAAACTTAATACTGTACTAAGAAAATATTCTAACATTTCTTCCTCTTATCCTTTATTAATTATTGACATTACTCTACGAAATTAGGAATGAGCAATAACACTATAAGCTATTCAAAGTGACATATTGAACATGGCGCACAGCTATTTGACTGTCAAGAACATGAATTGTATAATGGTCATTATACAGGCATTAGTATGGTTGCAAGAAATATCAAAGACAGTTCAAATCCTAAAGCAGCAGAGAGTGCTACAACTAAGACCTATTCTCCCTTTCATGCCTACATTGCCACAACTGACTAGTAATTGCAATCTCAAGAGTCAAAACTACGTACACGATTAAAACAATAAAAAACAAAACAAAATGTAAGTTAATCCCTACTCTCTAGCACAAGACTCCACTGTGAAACACTCAACCACTTTGAAAAATAAAACTCTAATTTAGAATACCGTAAGTAAAAGCATAAAGATAGAGGGGTTTAATTTGTGAAGGAAAGGAGGACATTTGAAGCATTTTAAAGAATAAGAAATCAGTGGGTGCGGAAGAATTTGGAACCTTACCTCTCTTCTTCAGATGAGGATGCAGATATGGGTGACGTGTGAATTAAGAGGCCACTCTTTAACGAATAATCACCGGAGGTACGAGGACGGCGAGATGCATGGAGGAAGAGAACGGTCGGCACCATCGCCGGCAAGGATGAGGCCCGATCTTCTCGTACATAGGATGGAAAAAGAAGCTGCGCTTTACAGAAAATATGGGCCATTGGGTTGTTGTCCTTACTACAATGGGCCGTTGCATATTTTTATTTTTTTATCAACTGGGCCTTTGGATTGAGTTAACAATTCTGCAGATGAGGGATACAAACAACTACGTTTATTCAACCCCTCGCTTTAGGTTCAACTTATGTGGGGGTCGGTCTTCCTCACCTTTAGGGAGGAGGTTCAATCCCTGTGTTGGTTAAGGCGCTGGGAGAGGCATTCTAGGAGTCTAGGAAGCAATGGTAACGCTGGTAGAGGTGAAGGCATGTGTACTTTTTGGCCAGTATTCCCTGTGGATTAGGCTCCAAGCGCCCTGCTCTTGAACTGTGGGTGAGCCCAACCCTTTTCCTAAAATTTACTGTATAAAAAAAACTACGTTTATTCATATATATATATATATATATATATATATATAAACTACGTTTATTCATGTCATTTATTGATATCAAAAACTATGCCCCCCCCCCCAAAAAAAAGGGATTGTCTTCAAAAAGAATAAAATATGATATACATATTTTAGCAAAAACTAGAAGACAGGTGACTCAAAAAATTAACTTAGGGACGAAGTACATGTTATTATAAAATGAGTTAAGGTGCAGATTGGCCAACAAAGTGTTACGCTAGGGGTACCGGACACTAAAATGTTTTCAATTGGGGAAAAATACCAATAAACAATTAAAAGAGAGCAAAAATGCTAATGAATAATTTAAAACTTTGGCGAATAGGCAAAAACTGAGATTGTGTTATTTTCACAATTTTAAAATTCTTTATTGGTATTTTTGCTCCCTTCAAAATATTTTTATGTTTAGTACTCCTAAAATAACATTTTATTGGCTAATCTATACGTTAATCCTTATAAAATAAGAAGACAATTAGCTTGTCTTCTTGTTCTTTGGATTGAGTTAACAATTTTTCTGCGTGCAAGCGTATATAATTAATTAGAGGTAAAATTAAAAAATTGTTAAATTTTAATATAGAGGTAGTAGGGTTTAAAATTGTTCCTAGTTGAGATTATACACGTTGGAAGTAACTTATAAAATTAGAAGAGTAACATTTCAGACTCAATGGACTTGAGACTGACATGTTAGGACCTGGGAGGAAGACAGTTGTTTGCTTTCTGAACTGCACTTCAGCTTCTCGAACATGTTGGCATAGATGGAGCTTCAGAAGACTCACCTTTTTTTCAAGTACACATCATTTGTCTTTTTATATGGTCACTTGCTTTGTTACAAGACAATCAATACATGCAGTCTCAGAATAAATTATTATGTGTAAATTGTTTACGTGGAATTTAAGTAATTTTTATGGTTTTTTTTGTCGTTTTTTATGTTGTTAGTTAGAGGTTCTTTGTTTTAATTAATAGCTTTTCAGCATCAAAAGCATAAAACAATTACAAAGATTATTGGTTTCTATTTTAATCATAGATTTTTATTATATTTACAATTATAGTAATATTTTTACATCTATTCTCTCAATCTTTAAACGTTTATATATAATGGCTGAGACATTAAATAAAGAGGTAATTCAATAGAGACACTCCTTTTCCATTTTTAAATAGGTCATTTGATTTTTCTCACTGCTAAATGTTTTGTTTTATTAAGTCTTTCACTAATTAAACAAAATCCCAATATCTATCATGCCATAATAGCCACTAATACTCAAATCTATCCAATAACCCTTGATATCTAATAATTATATTAGAAAAAAAATAATCCACAGCTTGGGTCCTTATTAATAAGGCATCTTCTAAAAGAAATATAGTCTTTATTATAAGTCGCTAGTGGGGTATTAATTTTATTTTTTCAAAAATTATCCCTATTCGAAAATCTAATTTTACTACAACTATTTTGATTTTTTGACATAATTCATGATATTAAATATAAGTAAATTTAGAATTTTCTTTTATTTAGTTAAAGACTTAACATTTTTTATAAAGTGGTTAAAAGTGTTTTATAATAAGAATCAAATGTCATAATAAGTAAAACATTTGAAGTTGTAAGTTTTAATTTAATTATGATTGTGCAATTAAATCTAAGCAACGACAATAATCAAAAGTAGGCAATGAAGCAGGCAATGATTCCAACCACATGGAACAAGTTTGATTTATTGAAGCAATAATAATGAATAATCAAGTGCCTTACACTTGAGGGCACTTCAGCTACGATTATTAAATATGTCTTTTTGGTCTTTCTCTTCTTTCAAAAATATCTTTTTTCTTTCCATTAAAAGCTGAGCCACTTTGCTTTTATTTATATATATTCTAAATTTTAAACCTCATGTAGAGTAGCCACATTAACTAATCCTCACATACTTAAGTTAATTAAATCCATACTAATAAAATTATATAATTGGAACGGCTCTTGTAATAAGACAAGATGTATCGTGTGTGTGACAGGGAGAGACATTTATATGTCCTTCCCTATATGTTTGACCAGCTTTTATTATCTATTATCCTAATTATAAGAGTCCAATAATTAAATTAGGTAGTTTAGAAAAACAGTTAAAATTAGTTTAAAATAAAAAGTATATGTGAAATAAACTTGTTTTTCTAAGCATGCCATTATTTCTAATGGAGGAAGTAAGAAAGAGAAATAGAGTGATGTCAATATAACCAACTCTTTAATTGATGCAATACCTAAATTAATGAGAGGCAAAAGAAAAAAAACTTATTAAATATTCATACAACTCTTATCAGACTTTTATAAAAAGAATTAAGATAATTTAAATTTTAGACTTTTATAAAAAAGAACTCTGAGAGTAATTGGTATTGGAATAAAAAAATAAATTTGAATATTCGAATAAAATTTGAAGAATTCCAATTACACATATGGGGCACAACCTTTGAGAAATATAACTAATCCAAACACAAAAAAAGTAGTATTAAAGATAAATAGCTCCATATATAGGATTTTATTAATATTGAATATAATATACTTAAATTTTATAAATTCAAAATTATAGTATTACCATAGTGCCTGAGTTTCAAAGGTTGTCATTAAAATAGCATTGACTTGAAATCGAAAGCAAGCACACGATTGACAAAACGAGAGAAGCAAAATCATAAATAAAGAATGAACTTTCCCACCAAAACAGACAACGTTTTCAAAGATGGCGAAAATACAAATAAATAAAACCAATCATGTGGTCCCATTGAGCATCATTCTTTGACCATATCAAATCATTTTTGAATACACTATCTCAATACTAATAAAAACTTGGAAAAGTGATGATAAAATCCAATCAAAATTGGTAAAAGATAGATAAATATGTTGAATTCTAAACTTATAATTCTAAAGGGACTAATTTAAAATTTTGAAATGTAACTGAATTTAAGAAATTATCTAACTACTCTTAAATTTTTTTTTTAAAAAAAAATTCCCAACCCCTTATTGGCTTCCAAAGCCTAACATTGGTAACCAATGACGGCAGACAAACTTGGTGCTCCGCTGACCTTGTTAGTAATCGGCCGCTAGAGCTTCGACGGCCTAATATATATTTTTTAATTTCTCAAGCAAAAATTTTCAATATAAATAATTGAGTTGTTAATGAAGATATTAAAGTTGGAAACAGAGGCCTAATTTTATTTTTTTTAATTTTTCAAGCAAAAGTTGTTAAGATAGATATCTGAGTTGGTAATAGCGATTTAAAGTTTGTAAACAGGGTATTTATATTCACAACTTTAAATCGCCATCACCAACTCAGGTATTTATATTCACAACTTTAGTATCAATATTCAATAAATACCATATTTACAACTTTAGTATCGTTATTAACAACTTTAACCTGAGAAATTAAAAAAAAATAAAAATAAATAATCGTTAGAGCTCTGGTAAAAGTTATAAAAAATATTCAATAAATAATCCATTTGAATCTTTAGTATTGTTATTCACAACTCTAATATTAATATTAACGACTTTTACATGAGAGATACACACAACCGCTGTTTACAATTTTAGTATTGTCATTGACAACTCAAGTATATATAGTGATAGTTTTTGCTTAAGAAATTCCAAAAAAAAAAAATTTATTGGGTTGCTCGAGTTCCGATCAACGGTCATCGTTGCTAGTAAGGCCATTAGAGCTCCAGTGACGGTTGAGAAGTCAGAGCTCCGGCGACTAGCTGGAGGGTTTAGGGCTTTTTATTAAAAAAATTAGGAATGATAAGGTAATTTCTCAACTTTTGAATAAAACTCCAAATTAGCCCTTTTGAAATTATTGAAATTTAACACATTTATTTATCTTTTATCAATTTTGATAGTATTTTTCCTTAAAATCTTCCTCCGATCCATTTTATAAAAGAAAATTTTAGTTCTTTTTTATTAGAGATTTTAATAGCTTCAAACTTTCAATGAATATTGAATATTTTTTTTCATATATGCTCACATTCAATTCAATTGGGAGAGAGAGTATAGAGTAAAAATTAATATGATTTGGGACTTTAATGTGATTGATAAGGTGATATTAAGAATTATTTGAATTTTATGAAAAAATTAATTATTTTGACTATTTTTACTGGTATAGATGAATCAGTTAGAACTTAGAAATGACCTATATAATTTGAAACTGAGGGTTGTAATACAGATTAACAAAAACAAAAATTTCTATAAATGTGGTTATCCAAGGCTTCACCGTAACCAATTCTTAGAAAATATAGAATTTTGTTAGTGTTGATAATGAAATTTTCTGTAAAAAAAAAAAAAGTGACCAAAATTACCATTGATTTTTGCAAGAATTGGGGAAAAGACGGAAGTTCATTTGCAAATTCTAGGGACCATTTGGCCAATTAATTTATTAATGAGAGACTTTTCCCCAATTTTCTCATGTTTTTTAATAAAGTAATAATAAATGCCTTTAAAGTTGGACCAACGACAACTGGCTTGGGCAGTTCACCTGTTCTTTTCAAACAATATCTTAAAACTGAAGTTTTCTGAATAAAGAAAATTTCCGTTTTAAGTATTCTCAATGTGAATTTGATCAAAAATTCAAACTTAATCTAAATTAGACAATATTTAACATGTGTTTTAAGTTGCTAAGTGTATCAAAAAGAAGTCTCACATTGATTTTAGTGTATATAAATTAAGATGTGAACTTGAATTACTAAAAGGGTCAAAACGCAAAAAAAAAAAAAAGAGAGGGCTCGCACACAAAAATAAACCCACATAGTAATTTGCCGATTTCCCTCATATATATATATATATGGCTGTCCAACTCTAGATGTCTCGACACACCGTTGGTTTTAATATAAGAAGCATTAACCTTTTGTTTTCTTTAAATTAATTTGTTTGACTTATAAATTTATATATAATATAATTAAATAATTTATTTAACTTCTCTAATACCTCTAAAAAAAAGTTAACGGGGTTTTATATTTAAGACCAAATGGATTATATATATATTAGAACATTTCAATACTTGGCATGGCAACAATCCAAAAAAAAAAAAAAAGGCTTTACAAGGCATAAAAGCTAAAAACTAATATTGTAAACATTGTAACAGTTTTTGAATTTATAAATTTAATGAGATTTTGAAATTGAGAAATGGTCAAGTTATTGAGCAAGTTCAATAGCATAGCGTGGTTGACGTAGTTCAATAGCATCGTGTGATTAATATAGTTAACATTGTCGTGTGCTATATATAACTAACATCATTTAGTGGGATAATGTTCTACTGTTGTTGTTGTTGTAATTTTATTTTACGATTTGTTTAGAAATTATAAAAAAAGAATTGGATTACTACCTCTGATCCTAATTATAAGATAAAGTTGACTTTGTTTAGAGAGATTAAGGAACCTAAATAAGTTACTTAATCATTTCATATGTTATATATTCTTAGATTATATATTAGTTTATTAGTTAAACTAATTAATTTGAAGAAAAAAACAAAAATAAAAATATTATAAAGTAATTTAATTAGTTTCCTTAATTTTTCCAAAAAAATCAACTGTGTCTTATAATTACAACCAGAGGGAGTATTATTATTTGTTGGACAATATTGTGATTTAGCACCATACAAAAAAAGATAAGACTAGTAATCAATTTATAGGAGAAAGAGTTCGAGTTGCACCTATTGAAGAAAAATGATAAAAAAATCATCTAACATGATTCGAATACTCGCAACGAAGATTATTGAATGCGCCGGTATAGATGATAGATCAAATTATTTAGAGTCTAATTATAAAAGATAGAGAAAAACCGAAGAAAATACTCAATAAGATTATTGAGTAAACACTTTTAATTAATAATTTATACCAATAGTTGATTTTTCACTGAACTCAATATTTAACTGGTACAAATAACCCCACCATTGTACTCAGATAATATTTTATTGTTGCTGTTGTATAGTAATGTGATTTAGCAGATTTGCGGGGGAAATTGAAAGAACAATATTAGGAAATGTGAGCACGTGGAGGGGTGGTCAAATATGTAGGCATGGATTCAAAGGAGAGAAGAAAGAGTAGTCAAAGGCATAATAAAGAAACATGCATGCAAATGACACGTCACACTACAGAACACAGGGCCCGTGACAATACAAACATGCCATGTGAAATCGTGGCTCACACAACATTTTCTTAGTATTACTATTAATCACTCCTAACTTTAATTATTCTATTATTGTCAATAATTTATTTATTTATTTATTTTTTTAAAAAAAAGGAATGTTTCTTGGGCCCATACATTTCTCATAATTCCACGTACAGTCTCCAAATATTTGTAGGGTATAGGGAGGGACCATATAAATCAATAGATTAATTAGAGCTCTTAAAGAGCCTTTGCCTTGTTGCTTTTTAATACTTCTACTTTATGGTCCTTCATGAATAATGTGTCCATTGTTGATTCTCTACATTTAATGTGTTTATCTCTATTCAAACTTTGGAATATTTCTTCCTATGTATTCAAGTCTTTCCAATGTACACTTTTTGCAATTTCAATAAATGGCCATCACCCTATCCTACCTCCAGTCTTACCTGCTCATATTTACAAGTTACTCTACCCTTAAAACTTAAGAAATTTTGTAATTTTATCATTATTAGTATGTACGAAATAATAAGTGAAGAATAAAATAATATATTCGTATAAAAATTTTAATGATGTAGTTTATAAACAAGATAAAAAAAAAAAAAAAACTCTTCTGTCTATATTATAAATAAGATCAAACGAGTATGCACACATTTTGATCATTTCTTGATACATAAAAGTTTATATGAGGTGGGTCGAGAGCTTATCAAGGTCAAAATATATTTTCAGGCTCAAAAAGCTCACATGTCTTGATCTCAATACTCTCTTGCAAAGAGAGAATTTTTTTGTCTTACTTAAAAGTTCTATTATTAAATTCTACACATGAATATATAATTTTACCTATACTTATTATTGTATAGACTCTATACATTATTTAGGACAACATTAATAATAATTAAAGTGTTTTTTAACTTTAAAGAGATATGGTATGCTTAAAGATGATATTTGAACAATAAGAATTAAAAAAAGATAAGGTTATGGACACTTTTACTTCTAGAAGTTTTCATTGAGGGACAACTTTGCCCCGAAAGTGTAAAAAATGAAGAAATTTTGCCTCGGCCATTATTTCAATTAACTTTAACTATTAGTTGACAAAATATACTAGGTTGACAATACACATATCTTCCACGTCATTTTTGTTAATTTTCCCGAGAAAGTTTAAATCTATTTTTTTAAAAAAAAAATGAAGTAAATGACACATAGACTTCTTATGCAAATTTACAACAAAAATGTCATGGATAACATATAGACTGTCAACTCAACATAATTGATCAGCTAATGGTCAAAATTAACTAAGATAACAATAATGACAAAATTATTTCATTTTTTATACTTCTAAAGCAAAATTGCCCATTTCTCCAAAAAATATATAGTCCAAAAATGATTAAGCAAACTACCTGATGATTGCACACGTTATGGTCCATCACTAATCCACGTTCAGGACTTTTATATATAGTTTTATGGTTTACATGATGGGTGATTAAAACTTGAGTTTTATTATTACTACATGATATCTTCCACTTAATTACTTGGTACATTAATTAATACATAGCATCTTCTAAAACCTTTTTAAGGCCACCCATATTTTGTATAAAAGTTTTTGGTGGATAACAATAAATAACATGTTTGTTTTGAACCCGATATTCTAAGTATAAAGTTTTTTACCAGTCTGTTTTAGCCTTTTAAAACTGATTTTATAATATTTGAAATAAGTATATGAAAGAAATTTTGTATCTAAAAAAATGTTTAAACTTCCCAAACAAAAACTTAAAACTTAGCACCTATTCAATCCGTCTGCATCTGCATATTTTTTTACTCTTTATTATTCGCCTCAATCCTCTCCTTTCTCCTTGCTCAAACATCTCTCACTGATTTTGATTATAAAGAATTACTGTAACATAATATCGAGCGATACATATTGACTGGACATAGTATTTGATAACTTGATTAATAGTCAACAAAATACGACTTAATGAAATTAAATTATCCACTGGAATCGATAATTCAATTTTTTTAATGGTTGCTGGAAAAAAAATGATAATACTAAAACAAAATTCAAAAGTACAAGCAGAAGGCAAAGTGGGATTTGGTGAAGAAGATGAATGAGTAGGTGGTGGGTAGTAAATAATGTAAATAGCGACTCACACTCTCATACTTCCAAAATAATTGTAATTTTTAAGGTGTTTTTTTTTATTTGATCAAAGTTTTCTATTGAGACGATAAAACACAAAAAAATTTCAACTCTTCCTACAACTACAAGTATGTTTCTTAAAAGTTGAAGTTGTATTATTCTTTTTAGGATTAAATAGTAAATTCGTTTCGGAAGTATACGCCTAAGAGCAATGTTGCCCTGAAAGTTTTTCTTTTTATCTTAATATTGCCCCGGAAGTCTGAAAACATAATAATATTGCCATTTTTCGTTAAAAAGTTAATGATCAACGTCAATTTTTTAATAGCCAATGTTAATTTCTTAGTATAAAAAGGCTGCTATTTTTTAAACTTTCGGGGCAACATTGAGATAAAAAAAAAACTTTTAGGGTAATATTACTCCTAGGCATATGCTTTCAGGACGGATTTGTTACTTAACCATTCTTTTTAAAGTGAAGCGTTTATCACCTTAACCAACAAATTATTATTAATATGTTTGCCACTTTAAATTTTTTTCTAAAGTATTAATTATTTTTAAATTTTTTATATTCAATTGACATCTCAATATATTTAATATCAATATTTAAACAAAATAATTAAATTAAGTGTATTTAAGCGTAATGTTTTTAAATTGTTAAAGTTGACAATAATATAGATTATTTAATAATTTTTTAGTTTTTTTTTCTTGAGTTGCATAATTTTTTTTGTTCTTGTTAGTTTTTTAAAATATTCATGAGTAAAATACTCTAACAACTTTTCTGGTTTTCTTTTATTATACAATCTTCTCTCTATTTTGAAAATATACGATTAGGTCCAAACTGTAACAGTTAACGCCATTAAGAATATTTCAACAAGATTAATTAAAATTTGTTATAATAAATTTTATTTACTAATTTTCCTTTCATCATATCAAATTCTAATTTATTTTTGAACGTTTGCAAACTTGAGAAAACAATTAATGGCCAGCGATGAATTATTTATATAATACCTTAAAATTATAAAATTTATAATATAATAAAAATTAATAAATTTTATATATTAGAAATTTTGAAAATATATTTCAGAATTATTTTTTAGTTGTATACTTTTTTAATAAACATAAATATTTAAAAAATTCTTATGTTAAAAAGGGATATTTTAGAAAAAAAAGAGTTTAAAAGTTAGACTTCACGGTTCATTAATAACTAGATGGATGAAAATTTGATCTTAAAAATATAATAGAGGTTTGTGCATATATTTATAAGTTTTTAAAATAGACGGAGATTTATGTAATTAATATAAAATAAGTAGTGGTTAGATTATATCACTCCAAATTTATTTGATTATTTAAAATTGAAGATAAAGAAATGATTTTACAAATATATTTGAAGTATCAAATTTGTCTTATTGTTTATGTAAGTCAATATGTTGTCTTATTATGAGGAAAGGGTTAAAATAGGAAATGAAAGGTAAAGTCACGTTATAGAATTCTGGACCAACTGATACGGCTATTGTATTCACTCACATTCGCTTTCGCCTATCCCAACTCAATTTAATTTAATTAATTTAATAGTTATGATAATTATAATTATAAATAAAATTCTAAAGGAGGTGAAAGAAAAGAAAAGTGAATGAATGAATGTATACATGGGTACGTGTGTAGTGTATCTTTCCCCCATGCCATGTCAGGAGTATCTTTGACTAGTGACATCATTTATTCTTCTTTTCATAATTATAACAGTGTTAATTAATTAATATTAAATATTTTTACACAAATAAAAGAAAATCGTGAATTCCTCGTCTTCCCAAGTGTGAATTGCCCCATTTTGTACTCACTGGCCGACCATATTCATTCATTTTGTTTATACCCAAAAGCTGTGTGAAACCCCACTCCCCTCCGAGATTATCGCAATGATATATACTTTATATTATATAGATATCTATTGAGAAGAGAAAAAGTATTTTTTTTCCCTCCGGTTCTAATTATATAACATATTTAACTGATTTTAGAGAAATTAAGTATAAGAGTTAAATTAGTTAATTTTACCCCTTTTCCTAAAATACCCTCGTACAAATTTTAAATGACATCATTTTAATCAAAATGAAAATTTGTCCATTAACAACTCAAAATTCTATTGGAGGTTTTTACTGCTACCTTGCCGTCTGTTTTGTTCAAGTGTTATTTTCTTTCCTTTATTTCATTACTATTTTACAAATGGGAAACATTTAAAAAATATATGAGTGCGTATTTTATCTTAAAAGCGTGTTAATGATAAATATATCTGTCTGGAATATTCAAAGGCAGTGGATTGTTTTTTTCTTTTCTTTTTTTGGTGAAAAATATAATTTATTAAAACTATGCTTTCTTGAGGTTTTTTATTGTATATGTAAAATTTTCGAACATCGTAATTTCAGAATTGAGAATGGCACTGTTAAAATATTTGGGCACTGAATCTAAAACTATTAAAATATTTTTATTGTTTCAATACTTTAAATACCCTGTATAAATGAAAATTACTCCTTGCGAATTTACTTTTTCATTTGGTACTGCATTAATTGAGGTGTATTCTTGAAAGGGTATTTTAGGAAGAAACTGACAAAATTAAGAATGTTGTCCTATAATTAGGACCAAAACTAACTCCCAAATATTGTCTTATAATTAGGACCGGAAGGAGTATTAAATTTAGTATATTAATATACAAGTTTACACTTAATTTATGATTTTTAAGATTTTTGGTTATCATTAATGTTTCCATGCTCAATGGAGTAAAATAAAAAAAAAAAATTATTAAATTTTAAAATATAATTAATAACATTTCATGTTGCATGTTGAAATTGTCCTATACATGGATTAAAGGAGTACTAAAGGTGATAATCTAACTTGGACAATTGAGTTACAATTTTTAATTAATTTTAAATCTTACATATTCTATCTATTACTTCTTCTACTCCGTTTTATAATAGATAATTTATGTATATGAAATGTTCCTTTTTATAAGAGACAAGGGGTTGTCTCAATTTTTTTTTTTTGTTAATCTCTAATTTTACCTCATTTAGTTACTCATATTACTTATACAATTGTATTTAATCCCCACACCTTATTTCTTCACCACCTTCTCACTTTCATATAAGTGAGGGTGTTTTTTTTTTTTGGTTGCAAAAAGGTTATATTTTTAACCAACTTTTCAGACAAAATAATTCGGTCAATTATTTCTTATAAAAAAAATAAATAAAGGGAGTATGCTTTAACAAATAATGAAGAGTTTTAGCAAAGAGGGGAAAATAATGCAATAAACACTCTCATGAAGTAGTTAAGTTGTTGACTTGTTGCTTGGTTTGTTTCAAAAGACATCAATTCTCCTTCTCAACAAGAGAAAAAATCTTTCAAAAGAAGTCTATACGCATGACAATTACAGAAATAGCTTGTCAAGGAAAACTCAAAATACTTAACTAATTTTTTTTTATATCTATTATGTATTATTATTTAATAAATAAATAAGACATTTGACCATGTGTAATAGGAGAACATGATATAATAAATATAAAAACAAAAAATTTTTTTTTTTCCATCCAAAGATTATCCTCCTCAAAGGAGTTTGTTGACCAAACCAAATAACTCCATAATTTCAAGACTCGTGTGTTTAAATATATATGTTATGTAACATTTCTTTTTTATTATTGAAAAGCCATTATTACTAGGGGCGGATCCAAAAAATTTATGAAGAGTGAACACCAATGGCAAGGGGTTTGGGGGCTTTGGAGAAAACGCCCCCGATTTTTTTTTTTTAAAAATAGTTTTAAATACATTAAAAAACAAAAAAATATAAACAAGAAGAGAAGAAAATATCAAAAAAATGTTCATGAAATCAAGTGAATACTAATGATGTACTAAGATAAACGGTTATTTTATAAATATGTCTTTTAGAAAAGTAAAGCTAAGTGCTGTTAGAAATACAGTTACATAAATTACAATAAAGAGTAGGTACTCAATAAATTCAAGTGTATATATATTAATAACAAATGTATATTACGATAAAAATAATTACAATGTCATCATATTTTTCTAAGTCTTATTTTTTGAAATTCCATCATAATTGTCTTATTATCAATGATATCAAATACATCTTTTTCAATATAAAGCCCTAACCAATCATTCAACTATTCATTCCCCATCCAATTTCAAAGTGCAGTCTTGATGTATTAAAAGTGAACACTAAATTTAATGATAAACAATCATTCAAACATGTATTATTTTTTTAAAAAAAATATATCCCCCAATTTCCCAATTCAAAGGTGGGCACTTACCCCCAATCTTGTATGTGGATCCGCCTATGGTTATTACCATGAGAGTTGAGACCTACTTTGTCGTCTGAGTGAGTGTTTAGGTAACACCTAAAACATAGTTTCAAAAGTTTTTCTATAAGTTAAGATAAAACTTCTCATAAAAATTATTTTTCAAAAATTAATTTAAACACATACCAACAAAAGTTACTACTATAAGCATAATAGACTTGTCCTTCCGCCACTTAGTTGGAAAGTTCGAAATCTTGGACCTTTCATTATTGTGCTTCTTCATACACCTACTCCGATTGTCCCATTCCTAAATATAAATATATTTTGAAGTAGCTTAATCAAAACAAATATTATTAATATCATTAAAAAATAAATCTTGCTTCTACAAAATTTTAAAAGATAAAAGTAATTTTTTTTTTCTTTCTAACTTAAGCTAAAAATTTTAAAGAATTTGACTTCTCTCTCAATATTATTTCATTGATTTTAGTAAATAACTCCAGATGCCTTTTTAAATAAATAAAATAATGTCCGTTTAATGAATTTATAAAATAAAAGCAAGACATGTGAACTTCATTGAGAATTGTATGGTCTATCTCTATCGAGAGTAGGTAAAACTACTCACTCTATATAATTTATTTTCCTAGTAAATGGAAAAGTAGATCCTAGATGACATGAATTTTAACAACAACCAAGTAAAACAAAACAACATTTGCTGGTTATGTCTCAAACAAAAGGGTAAATCAGAGTGGATAGATTGTACAAAGTCTGATTTCTTATAATTATAATTTGTATACAATACATTTAATATTATATTTTTCTTAATATCCATTTGGGTCACCTGATATTGTTGGATGTTTTTTTCTAAATCCTATTACTAAGTATTTGAATAAGGTTTTACAAACAAGATGTCTCTCCCCACAATTTTTTTTTTTTAATAAGGGGGATTTAAACTCAATTTACATATTTTATAGTCTAGCTGATTAATCATTAGACTAAGCACAATTGAGTATACATTAAATATTATATCAAATACATTACATTAAATTCTGAAAAAATTGAGGTACACGTTCTTAATGCATGAACACAGGACCCACTACAAATTGTACTATTTATAATTTATTATTAGTAGATTTTTCTTTCGTGTATATATATCATATATAAATGTATTATTTTATATATATCTCTACAACAGAAGAGAGTAGAGGATGGATACTCTCTGCTTCGAACGAGAGAGACAATTGAGAATTGGTTTTAAATATTATATGTTAATATTTCTTGTTTTTCATACCTTTTAGAAGCTACACATGATGTTAACCACAAACATTAATGCATTAGTCAATAATAATAATAATAATTTGAAAAGTAAATGATTAAAAGAAATGACATTTAGATGTCAAAAAAGAAAGAAAATATATTTTAGAAACATTAACATACTAACATAATTTTTTATAAACAAATAACTTAAGTAATTTTCATAATGCATATGAATTAATTATCGAATTGAAGGAGATGATTTTTTTTTTTTGGATAAATTATTGGGAAAATCTGTATAGGGGCTCAAGTAACAGAAATTTTTTTAAAAAAGACCCCAAGATTATGAAAATACCAGAAAAAGCTTTGGATAAATTATAGGGAAAATCTGTATAGGGGCCCAAGTAACAGAAATTTTTTTAAAAAAGGCCCCAAAATTATGAAAATACTAGAAAAGGCCCTGCCTTTTCTAGTATAAATTCATTAAAACGTTAACAACTACATCAGCCTCATTAACAACTATATCAGCCCCATAAACAATCAAAGGTTTTAATGAATTTATACCAGAAAAGGTCCTGGGGCCTTTTCTGGTATTTTCAGAATATTGAGGCATTTTTTAAATTTTTTTGGTATTTTCATAATCTTCGGGTTTTTTTTTTAAAAAAAATTCTGTTACTTGGGCCTCTATACAGATTTTCCCTAAATTATAAGTACTTTCAACTTGCCATAAATATTTTTCTTGAATTAAATGGATATGGACTGACTACCTAAGATCACAAGCAACGTCCAAAGCAGAGACTTCCCTTGTTCTGGTGGAGATAACATTCCTCCCTCAACTAAACCTACTCTATCCAAACATGTGAGAGACAATTTGCCTAAAAAAAATACGTTATAGGTAATAAATAATTTACCTGTTATTTATCTTTTTCTTTTTCCTTAAGAAAAAAAGTAAAAAAATTAGAAAAATACATTTAACAGTCAAAATTTTAAATCGGAAATTTTCCATCAAAATGAGTTGTGAATTATAAATTAAGTGTACTCAATACTTATGTATAGTGTGGAAAACAAAATTAATTTGAGCTTTTGTTATTTTAAATATTTTTTAAATATTTTTTTTTTAAAATAGTTGAAATCGGCAATTCCTCGGCACACGGTGATTGTGGCAAATCAATGAGGATTGTGGAGTTGCAGGGAAACTCAACTCGGAAGGCACTGCCTTCCTGGACTTAGATCTCTCTTCTCCTCTCCATGTCATGGGTCCCACTGGTGGTCCCCACACTCTGTTTGCGTGGCGATATAAAAAAAAAATTAATAGAGCATCCCCGTACTGCACAGAGAAGAACCTACTTACCAGTTACCAGAGAGACCAATACAAACACCTCTCTCCCCCCTCCCAGCACGCCAAAAATACAATAAAAGCCATCCTCCATTACTCACCCTCTCATATGTTCATCACCCTCAACCTCAAGCTGTGATTAATCTCTTGTTTTCTCTACTATCTTATATTTTAGAGAGAGATAGAGAACCAATGGAGTACGAAAGGATTGACAAAACTCAGGTATGTCATTTTCTTGCAGCATCCAGAAACGAAAACCAGGTCTCTTCATTCTCTGTTTCTTTTTGAACTTTTTCATTGTTAATGGGACTGTCTGGTCTTGTTGTGCCTTGTGGGTTTATGAAAAATTGAATCTTTATATTGTTTATAAAACTGGGTTTCATGGGAAAAAAAAATGGTGGGTGTTTTTGCTTGGGTCTTAGAATTTCTGTTGAAGTTTTCTGTTCTTAAGGACTTCAGAAACAGCCAATAATTCTCTTTGGTTCTTCTTGAGCTTCATCTTTTTTGATTCCCTCAACCAAAAAAAAAACTTTTTTAGCCCAATTTTAAAACTTCTTGCTTTTCCTTTTCCTACTTTTATAGTGACCAAAACAGTTGGATTTATCATGATTGTTTGTTTGGGTGAAAGCTGAGACCCAAAAAAAAAGAAAGGAAAAAAGGGGAAAGAGAAGAGCAAAGTTTGAATTACCCCTAGTGTTCATCTTGAGGTTAATTAAAAAGGGTATATTTGGATGGCAAAAAGTGGTCAATTTCTGGGTTTCTTTGTTTAAGCTTTGTTGAAAGATGTGTACTTTTTGAATTTTTGTAATTGGGTTTTAGGGTTTTTAAGTGGGAATGGTTTTTACCATTTGTTCTTTCTCCACTGCAGAATGGAATAATTTCTCCTAGTAAACTAAGAATGAAGCTCATGGGAGCGCACCATCACGAGAAGAAGGAAGGATCCAACTGTAATTCTTCTAGAACCTCACCTTCAAGGCTTGAGGATACTGAATTTGTGAACAGCTTATTGGCCTCAAAAAGTGATAGCCTTGATGATGAAGGTTAGATATATATAATAAATATATTTAACTTTGCTTACACTTGCATTTATAGCACTTGTATATCAGTTTAAGCTACATGTCTCTTCTTCTTCTTGTTTACCACCCTTATATATATTTTTATTGATTATGATTTTGGGGATCTAATCTTCATATTCATTTTAAAAGAATTAAATTTTCTATTTCAGAATTAATTAAAATAAATATTTCCACCAGTTTTTAAGAAGTGACCACGTTGATGATGAAGGTCCACAGTCTGTATATATTTCTATTTTATATTTAATATTTATTCTTCCATTATGTATATTGGAGCGCAATTACCAGTTTCTGCTAGCTGCTTCACTCTGCTTTTTTACCCCTTTTCCTTTTGCCTTTTCAGTTTCAGATCATCAAACATTGAAAAGAAATAGGATTTTTCAAATTGAAACTGATTAAGACTTGGTTTCAAATTTCAGAAGTGACAACTTTTGTAGTGAAGGTCTTCAATTTTGAGTATGACTTTAGTTTTAAACTTCATTTTCTATGAAAGGAAGCGGGTTTAATATTTCATTTCGGTTTCTTACAGTTATTATATTTCTGTTATGTATTGAACCACTCAAACATATTTCATGTTCTAGGGTGGTTTTGAAATTCATAAACAATTAAGACATATTTCCTTTCAGTTACATCTCCCAGCTTAGAGATACTGTCAACAAAGCCATCCAGTGATGTGTTGCCTGACCAAAGACACGGTGTTCAGACTTCTTGCGAACTGAAGGAGACAATGCCCAGGGAAAATGTTGATGCGAGTCGTGTGAATATGCAGCATGTTTCGAAGCATGATAGTGGCAATTCTAGCGCAATTCACCCGGTGAGGATGACTGAAGATGAAAATCTTGATTATGACAGTAATGCCAGCTCATCGAGCTTTGAGTTTCATAAAGGAGAGAGATCAGTGAGCAATCCTGCAACAAGATCCCTATTGAGACCTATGCCCTCTAAGTGGAATGATGCTGAGAAATGGATAATGAATAGGCAAAATATACAATCAAACTACTTGAAGAAGAATTTCGTACAAAGCCAAGCTGGTCGGGCACCAGCAAGGGTGGCTCCAGAGTCTGCTAATCATGATCATCTTAAGTTAGCAATCAGCAGAGTGGCTGAAACAAAAGGAATCGATTTCTGTCAACCGACTTCCTCTCATATTGCGTTTGAGAAATTCTCTTTTGTTCCATCCGAGGCTCATTCAGTTTCAGGCCAAGCTCATGGAAGGGTTCCAACTGTTGTAGACTCCCTTCCCCAAAGCAAAGATTTGAAGGAAGTGAATGAATTAGTTATATCCTGCTCAAGTACAGATGACCAAAAAGGTACTAAAAGCATTAATATATAATTTTATAACCTCATGCATACTTTATCAGGCATAATCAGTATTTAATAACACTACACATCAAACATGAGCTTACACCCTTCACCTCAAGAACTGAATGTATATATGATTATGTCCTAGGATGTTTCATAATCTGTATTTAATACAGTGTTTCAAAGTTAACAGATGAAGCATTTCTGGGTGACCTTAATAAGTGCCATTTGATATGATAATGCATGTGTACTTTCTGTGATGTACTCCTTCCGGTCCTTAATATAAGACATACTACCTCCTATGCAAATATAAGACTTAGTTGACTTTTTTATAGAGATTAAAGAAACTAAATAAGTTACTTAATCATATCATATGTTGTATATGATTAAATTATATATTAATTTATGAGTCAGACTAACTAGTTTTGAGGGAAAAAATAAACATAAATGCTTTAAGCTAGTTTAATTAGCTTCTTTAATCTCTTAAAAAAAGTCAATTGAGTCTTATATTTAGGATCAAAGGTAGTATTTATCTATTTTGATTAGATTAAGGAAATTACTTAATATATGTATTTTCTAAAACATTTTAGTCAACTTCCTTAATTCCTTCTCTTCCTTGATTATTGTTTAGGTAGCATCAAAAGGGGTAAATTAGGAAAAGATTGCTAGAAATGGAAAATACATCTTATATTTAGGATTAGGATCTACTCTCCAAATATATCTTATTTTAAGGACTAGAGTGAGTATGATTATTGTTATTTATATTTTTGCAATAGCTGAAGTATTCAATATGTAGATAAGAACATTGCCATGTTCATTTGATGCAGCTATTCCTGGGATTAGATCAGTTGCTATGAGAGACATGGGAACAGAGATGACCCCTATGACAAGTCAAGAACCTTCACAAACTGCCACTCCAGTGGGGTCCATAAGTCCGATGCGTAGCCCAACTTCCTCAATGCCGTCTACTCCTAGGTTGGATGCACCAGCTCCTACGCCATTTGAGAGCAAAGCTGACAAGGATTCACAGTTTCCAGTTGGAAGCAAGACACTGTTGTCAGAAGAAGAGATTAAGGTCAAGACAAGAAGAGAGATTGCAGCTCTTGGAATGCAGCTGGGTAAGATGAATATTGCTGCATGGGCAAGTAAAGATGATCAAGAGAAAAACAAATCTTCTGGTCAGAATATAAATCAAGAAGAACTTGAGAGGATTGAATTTGAAAAACGTGCTAATTTATGGATGGAAGCTGAAATATCTAAAAACACTGCAAGGTTTGTTTTATTCATGACTCATTCTCCAAGAACTTGAATAAGCTCTGTTTTTTTATACATGAATTTTGGCTAATATAATTAGGCCATTATAAAATCTGATAATTGATGTTGATAATGCAGATATAGGCGAGACGAGATTAAAATTCAGGCATGGGAAAGTCAACAGAAGGCAAAATTAGAAGCAGAGATGAGGAGAATTGAGGTATTTACTCTTTTGTTGCACTTTGGAAACTTGATGTTCTTTCTGATGCTGTGTCTATGCTAATATCCTGCCTGACAACTTGGTTCTGATTAATCCTGATATCTAGTTCAATATATATATATAGATATATCTCTATTTGGGTATATAATAAACTGAAATCCTATTTTGGTTCTTCATTGTTAAACCAATTTTCAACTTCCCCCTGCATTTCAACACACTTCTATTTTAGTCCTCCTGACAGTTAACTAGTAGCTCTTTAAATGGATTTGCGACATGACATTTTTTTCGCCATGGGGACTGTTTAAATGCCCAGTAGAATATGCCATATCACACTTTGAAAATGCGAAGGACTAAAATGAGATCGAACATTAAATGCGGGATCAACTTGAGATTTGGCCCTTCTTTAATTGCAGTTGCAGTATGATCTTGTAAGCTGTAAATCCTTAAGAGTTATTATTGAATAACTTGTGCTTTGCCACTGATGGAAACTTTTGTGTGTTTTAGTCGAAAGTTGAGCAAATGAGAGCCCAAGCTCATGCAAAGATAGTGAAAAAGATTGCCTTGGCAAGGCAAAGATCTGAAGAGAAGCGTGCTGCAGCCGAAGCAAGAAAAAATCGAGAAGCGGACAGAACTGCGGGACAGGCTGAATACATACGTCAAACGGGACGAATGCCGTCTTCGAATTACAGTTGCTGTGGTTGGCTGTGATATAATATCAAGGCACTGCAACTAGAAGAAAAATGTTGCTATAATGGTCTTTATTTTTACACACGGCAAATTGTGTTATAGGTCACTCAAATCTTGTAATTTCCCAAGCAATTGAATGCAATTGTGCAAGTTGATGCATGAAGTGAGATTATTAGAGGGAAGAGAGAGAGAGAGAGAGAGAGAGAGAGATTATGCTTACAGGTCACAAAAATTTGTAAAGATGTGCTTGTGATCATTTCTTTATATCTCCTGTTCATGTCATTATATCTGAAACACTTGCAAGAGCTTTTTAAGAGGCAAGTGACTATGAAAACGCAACACAAGTTAAGGTAGGAGAATCGTCCTTTGAATCCATCAAATCCACCACAGTAGTTCAATAATTTTAACAAGTTATCTCAGATGTGCGCTTTCAAGTAATTTGAGTAACAAAATTGAATGCCAAGGCTCCATTAGTTCCTTAACCTCATAGGCAGACATCTCTGTTTTTCTTTTTCCTGACAAGTGGTTAAAGGGAGAAAGTTTCTTACTAAGCAAATTTTTCTTAGAGAGATTAAGGTAGCTAAATGAATTATTTAATCATATTATACTATATGTTATGTATGATTAAATTATATAAGAGTTTATAAGTTAGATAAATTAGTTTGAAGACAAAACAATAAATATAAATGCTTAAAAGTAATTTAATTGACTTCCTTAATCTCTAAAAAAAAAATCAACTGAGTCTTATACTTACGACCAACAGTAGTATTTGTTTATACCCACCTTCTTTAGAACAACTTATAGCAGGAAGAAATTTTGATTTGTTTGTTGTTCTTGATGTATTCCAAACTAGGTAGTTCTTCTAGCAATTCATCTCAGGAGTTAATTATTGTCATTCCATTGTAACCGGACATTTTTTTGTTTTGAATAAAACGGGGATTTTATTTTGATAAAAGAGACTTTATAACAAAAGTCAATATCAACCTAACTTTCATCAACCTTCGCCTTTTGAATAAAAAGAGGAGATTGATCAAAGAGACAAAAATTACCATGTATCCTAAGAGAGTATTTTGCTAACTATCTGCAACAGTTATAGCATCCCTATAAACATGAGTGACTACAACGTGCCAATTTCTATGAAGAATTAACTTAAAATCATCCACTATGTCCTTGAAAGAATAATCTATGTCACAAACTCCAATAATATAATTCATAGCTTTTATACAATTAACGATTAGAACAATATTCCTGATTCCTTTTGACCAACACAGATTAAGTCCATGAATAAAACCAATCATCACAGCAATCACTGGTGGAACATTTGTTAGTTTACGGTTAAACTACCCAACCACCTTCCATTATGAACATTTTCCCCCACAATGGATTGTGCCATCAAGAGTGTGTCTATAAATCTGCTTCCTTTCCTCCTTTTTTATATCATTTTATATTTTTATTTGCAATTTTCCTTGGTCTGCAGCAAATTTACCTTTGAGATTTAAAGGTAGAGAACGCCTTAGCCAGCTCCACGTCTGAAAATTTGTGATTTTGGTTATTCTAAGGTTCAAACATAGATTAATATCCGTATGATCAATACAAAGTGATTTAAATAATTAGTTGTATTTGACACTTTTTGTAAGCTTTTTTCTCTCAGTCATCTAGCTTCAACCATGTGACAGATGCATCATTAAACACATGTAGCTATAAATTGTTAACTCTAAAACTGATTCACTTTTTTTGACAGATAGCGACATTCTTGTACATGGGTTTTGAAGTTTCTTATTTCTCCCAGTTTGACATGGGCTTGTCTCTATTTTATGTTTCTTTTCCATTCTTTACGGCCTGTGAATATGAAACTATTAGGCTGAGCAGAGCTGATAAAAGAACTCAAATTTTGTTACTAATTTCCTTGTTAAAAAAAAAAAAAAATCCATTTTAGTAACCCGCTATGAGCTTCAGTGGCTTGTAATCTTCTTTATGTTAATGCCATGAGATGTGGAAAGCACTTCAACTTTTACCCGTTTGACAAGTAAAGTATGAAACTTCTTTTAATACACGACAAAATTTAAAACAGATATGGAATAATGAAAATATCATTTGTGTTTATATCATATATAAGCATGTTTAGTATCATCTTTCAAAATATACAAATCCAATAATTATATAAGATCAAAAATTTAATAAAAATTATATATTTTACAATGATATTTATGAAATTCTATTATTTATTGACTTCAAATTTAAATTAATTTAAATAAAATAAATTTTAAAAAATAAAAGTAAAAACATATGATAGCTTCTATTATTATAAATTTAAGGGAAAATCTGTATAGGGGCCCAAATAATAGAAAAAATTTCAAAAAAGGCTCCAAGATTCTGAAAATACCAGAAAAAGCCCTAGGACCTTTTTTGGTATAAATTCATTAAAACGTTATCATCCCCATTAACAACTAAAGGTTTTAATGAATTTATACCAGAAAAGGCCCTGGTGATTTCAAAATCTTGGGGCATTTTTTAAATTTTTTTCCGTTACTTGGGCCCCTATATAGATTTTCCCTAAATTTTGAAGGATTGTCTTAGCACTACTTATGGCATTTAAAGGGTTTGATCCTCATACCAATATTATAACCAACCAAACTAAATTTAAAGGATTGTCACTAAATTTAAAGGATTGTCTTAGCACTACTTATGGCATTTAAAGGGTTTGATCTCAGACCAGTATTATAACCAACCACACTACCCAGACTAAAATACTTTATTTGTCTATTTAAAGTAAATTGTCATTTTTTTAAAAAAAGCTTTTGTAATTGATATTTGCAAGCCTTTCTCTCCACCTATGTTTCATTGTTTAGGGGTGAGGAGGAATATAGTGGTTCAACTCTATTACCTACTATATTACTGATACCATTTAATGTGGAGCGGCGTGGATAACAACCTATGAAATAGAGTTGAGAATCAAGGCTAACCCTTGAAGAGCCAAGGCCTAACAGGGCTGGTCTTATAGGGTTTGAAGTAAGAAAAACATCAATTTTTCAAAGCCCAGCTTAAGAGCTCCAAGGCCGGCCCTATAAGGTCCGAAAGTTATTATTTCAAATTTTAACTATTTTTCCTTCGTTTTTTTCAAAGAAATATTTAATAAATTACAACAATTAAAGTTTTAATTTATCAAATAAATGTTATTAATGTTAATATCCAAAAAACGTAAATCATATAACAAATAATTACATTCACTAATTCCTAATCAAAAGTAAACTATTATCCATAAATAACTCACATAAAACATAAGAAGCATACCACTAAGCAACACTAGTATGATGACTAGCATTATCATCTTTTTTGCCACTATCATCAATTTCAAAGACACTTAATTACGTTTCAATTTGAGTAGTAGGCTTTGTTTCATGAATAAGAATATCATGAATTTCTTCTCTCACATCATGAACACATTCAATAAAGGGTTTGTAGGGCCGACCCGAGGCTCTACTGGGCTGGCCTGCGGGGCTTATTTCATTTAACTTCTCTAATTTTTAGGCCCGACCCTTGAGGGGCTAGGACCTAAAAAGACTAGCCCAACGAGCTCGGCCTGATTTCCCAGCTCTACTATGAAATTTTTATAATGGACTCAAATTGCATCAAAAAGCAGCATGTAAACAAACATTGTAGGGAGAACAAGTGCATAAGTAGTATCAGATGTGAGAGTTAACAATGGTATCATACGAGAGGTGGTTTGAGACATGTGTCTTTATTAAAGTTATGCCCGGATCCAAATGTTAAACAGCAGCATCCACTAATTGGTTGGCCACTTGTCCCAAATTTTCTTTATCCTCAGCAAATATTGTCTCAACGTGTTGGTAGGAAAAAGAGAAGGATAATTACAAAAGTATTGGTAAAATGGCAAGGCTATCCGGAGGAAGAGATTACTTGGGTTTCCTTATTCAATTTGAAACACCAATTTCCGAAAAAAATCATTGAGGTCAAGGGTTATTTCAAGCGGCATTGTTATAGAAACTATAATTGTAAATCTAGGGACTCAATTGTAAACTCTGTCTGGGCACTTAAGTGAATAAATATATAATTAGTAGGATAATTATATTAATTATCATACTAACAACATATTAGTATTTGGGGAAGCCCAAGCCTTTGGGGAGGGCTATCCTGATATAAATAGCCCAATCCTTTCATTTGTACAATCATCAATCCTTTCATTTGTACAATCATGTTTGACATGATCATGTGAGAGCCATAGTTAGCTCTCTTCTCTCTCTTCTTGCCTCCTTTTTGTATCTTTTCTACTCCTATTCTCTATTCTAGATCAACAAGCATATCGGGATAAGAGCCTTTAACTTTTCAATAATAAAACCACACTACAAAAAACATTTGAAATGTGGAAACACACGCGGTGGGGAGAGAATGTTCATATGTGGTATCAGACAAAAGGGTGAACAATGGTATCAGACGGTAGTCCTGTGATAATAGAAACAAAGTGGAGCGGGATGGTGACCTCTTACTTTTTTTTTTACTAGAGTCAAACTATGTCAAAAAGCAGTGTGAAACGTGAAAATGCACGCTCAATAGAGATAAAGTGAACATTTGGTATCATATGAGGGAAAACTAATTATTATTTTACAATAAAAAATCTAATTTTTCATTGAAATATATTATTGGTTTTAGTCATTTTGTTATAGAATATTAATAATATGTATTTAGGGACCTAAATGTAAAATAGGGCAAGGACCTATTTGTAAACAAGATAATTGCTATGATTAGTTAGTTAATAATCCTACACGGGTTACATGGCTGTTAGGCGTTAGGAAGGGATATAGGAAGGCTATAACATTATAAAAAGTTATCTATGTTTGTTGTGCAATGAAGTGAATACAAAAAGAACAGAGAGTATTTAGAATCTCTTTAGCATCTTCTTCTATTCAATCCAGCTCTACAAATTCTCTATGAGTGGCTCCTTCTACAAGATTAGAGTTCAATAAGTTTTTTGAACAAATGTATTTGGTTTAGATGTTGCCACCATTAACCAACATGGCACAAGGTTGCACCACAAAATTATCAGAATTGCCAACAGAAGCTCATAAATCTCTTATTAGGTTTGAAGGGTTATTTGATGAGCTAAAAGGACTCCTTCCTCGAAGGCTAGGTCAAAATCATCCTTTAGTACTACATGAAGGCACAAATCCAATTAGCTTAAAACCTTATCGATATTCAGCAGCTCAGAAGGACGTTATTGAAAAACAAGTTTTGGAGTTGCTACAAACCAAGGTTATTCAAGAAAGGTCTTCTCCCTTATTAGCAACTATTGTTTTGGTAAAGAAAAAAGATGGAACTTATGTGCATTGATTTTCGTGAGTTGATCAAGAAAACTGTGAAAAACCAATATGCTATTCCCTTAGTAGAGTTAGTAGAGGATTTACTTGATGAGTTACATGATGCTAGATGGTTTACTAAGCTAGATTTGAGGGCTAGTTATCATCAAATCAAATCATGATGAAGTGTAATATCTTAACTTTTGCTTTACCAAAAATCCTGTACATTATGAAATATTCAATAAAATGATAAGGTTGAATATTTATTGTGATATTATTAATTATTGAATATTTTCCACTTGAAAATATAAATTGAGTTTTTAATTGGGTTAAGGATTTAAGCCCAAAATTAAGGAGAAAGAAAAAAGGCATATTAGACTCATGTTTGGGCTATTGAACATGGCCCAAAACAAAAAGGAAGAAGGAAAGTGGATCATTGGGAAGGCCCAATGATTTTGGCCCAAAGATATCCAAGAGAGAAAAGTATGGATCATGGGTAATGACTCTTGCCCAAGGTCATTTTGTGGAGCAAATCAAGCTCACATTTTCGGCCCAACTGAGTGCAAGAAAAGACAAATACACATGTTCTCATAAATGTGATAACACATGGCAACCAAGCAAGCAACCACCTCACACAACTTTTCCCCTCAATTTTCAAAGATTCACATATGCACATACTTCACAATATCACTTCACTCACTTCCTCTCTTCATTCCATACGGCTCCCCCTCTCTCTCAATCACATGTCATGCACACATAACACTTACACACACACTACAAAATCAGACTCTCCCCTTCCATTTTATCATTTCGACCTTTTTCCTCCCCTCACAAATTAGATTTTTCTCAACCTCTTTCCCTTCCCTTCTCCAAACTGGCCCCCTCCCTCCCTCTCAAACTTCAATCTTCATCTTCAACCTTCCAATCCGTCATCCTCTCTCTCCTCTTTAACCATTCCTCTCATCTCCACAATTATCATCATCATCTCTCAACAATCATCTTAGAGTTTCGGCTAGAGCAAGAAGAAGCAAGAACATGAAAGTATGTTGTAGAAACCTTCTTGCATATTGGTTTGGGTGGCTGAAGGTTTGAGCAAGAAAAGTGAAGAAGTGTATTCAAGAACAAACACAAGTCTAGTGGCAAAATTCCAACTTTCCTCTTGATGTTCTTGAAAAACCCAAATTTTTGGATGAACTGGAAATTTGTGAAATCAATGGATTTTCCAAAATTTAAGCTCACCAACGTGTTCACCACTGACAATGGAGTAGGGACAATGGAGTAGGAATAAGTTGGTGGATGAATTTTTAAAGGTACTTTTGAGCATAAGATCATAAGCTCTTCAAAG
Source organism: Acacia confusa (assembly GCA_037074495.1). NCBI lineage: Eukaryota > Viridiplantae > Streptophyta > Magnoliopsida > Fabales > Fabaceae > Acacia > Acacia confusa. The sequence goes on along the minus strand of CM073504.1, from coordinate 2,360,833 downwards.
AAATGAAATTTTCCTCTGGCTTTTTAGAGTTAGTCGGTGTTCATACATGGTTTGATTGAGCTAATGAACCTAGAAAAAATATGAAATCTTCATAAAGCAATTAGAGACGTGCAACTTTAATTTGGTGGGTATTTTGTAATTTTCTAAGTTCTCAGTAAGGAGTTATGATTTTTACAAAATAACCCTAATTTCTAGAAGATAAAATGGGACAGAGAGCTTATGCAAGATGTTTGAATGGATAAACAAACCCATAAAATTATGATATGTTCCAGAATTAAAGAGGACTTGCATAGATTTAAATTGATGTAAAATTAGAAATTTTTGAAGTTTTGCATTAAGAGATATCGATTTCTGAAGTTTGGTTAAATTTCTAGAAACTTTTCTAGGCAGCGCTTAAATTTTTTGAAAATTGGGAATTTAAAGCGGAATATAAAATTATGAAAATGTCCATATTGATAGAATATGAACAGAGCTTTAATTTGATATAAAATGGGAATTTTTATGATCTCTGACCAGAGAGATATCAATTTTTGAATTTAGGATCAGTATCTGGGAAGATGAATCTGAACAAGGGTCATGTAACAAATTTTAGAATATTAAAACGGAGTTCAAAAATTCTAAAATTTTTAAGAGTGGTAGAGGATATCTAGAGCTATTAGATGTTGTGAAATGAGAAATTTTGGAGCCTTTTAAAATTAAATATCAATTTTTAAAGTAAAACAAACTTTTTAGAAACTTGGATAAGGCAGAGATGAAAATATTAAAAAAAATGAAATTGAATTGGCAAGTTCTGACTTAGGGATTTATTTTTCTATGAAAATAGACTTGTCAAGAAACACGTGAGAGTTGGAAGCATATTATTTTTATTTTTGAGAAATTAATTATGAATTATTGAAGTTACTAAATTTTTTGGCCAATCAAGGGATTAATCTAGAAATAAATAAATTAAAGGATAAAAGTAATAAGCTTTTGTGAAAAGGGTTTTTTAGTAATTTCATATATAAAGACAAACCTCTTAAATTCTTTGAATATCATGAATAATAATAAAGTACAATAGTACTGTTATAGGGATTTTCGGGAGCGTTACATGAAGCTAGATGATTGTTACAAAAATGCATTCAAAACACATTCTAGTCATTTGAGTTGCTACTAATGCAATTTGGGTTGACAAATGTGCCAGCCACAGGGAGCTTTGAATGATATTTTAGGCCTCTCCAGAGAAAATTCGTCCTTTTTTCCTTTGATGAAATTCTAATTTATAGTGCTACTATTACAGATTGATGAGCCACAAAGTTACCATGTATTAAGGCACAAATTGAGCTTGAAATTGATCAAATATAATTAAAAAGCTTAAGGATAATAAGCTAAAAACATGGATTTGATGTCAGACATACCCTCACAAGTATTTTTGTGTGTTTTGCAGGTTTTATCCATAAAAAGAAGCTGTTTGGAGACTCCGCGAAAGGACAAAAAGTGAAGCCACAAAGAGGAATTAAAAGTGGCGCCCAGGGCGCCATTCCAGTGCAAAAGTGGCACCCGGGGCGCCACTGTAACATCCCAATTTTCAAAAGCGGAATAAATTTTTTTTTTCATTCAAAGTCATTTCAAATCATCAGAGTAGACCATTTGAGCGGAAGAGTATCTGATATATATATTCAAAATGCCATAGGTTTGGTTGGATACAATAGCGGTATAGAAACCGCGTGGTTTAAAAGTGAAGAAAAGCAATAATAGGAAGGCTTCTACCGGGACATCAAAGGAAATCTTCAGCCGGGTCTTCTAGACGACCTGCTTGCGCTTCCCCTTGTCCTCCGTCCTTGGTTCTCCCAACCCTGACACTATGTTAAGAGTTGAGGTCCCATGCATACGGACCCCAGGTAACAGTTAACCTCATGTTTACATACACAATATATAGACAACTCATACCACAACACCAAACCGCATACTCAAGCAAACTATCATAACCAATGCATATGTATCGCTCCCAGCATGCGACCATATCGCTCCCAGCATACAGACATATCGCTCCCAGCATATGAACATATCGCTCCCAGCATTACAGATACTCTCTAACCTTATATGCACACATACCACATATATGCATAACATAAACATCAGAGTTAGTGTTACAGTACGCGAACGTACCTTCTTTGACGAGCGTTTAGTACGTTGACGATAAACTGTACTTTTGACAGAAAACAGCGGAACGACAGCGAAATGACATCGGAATAAGATTACTGATATCCTATAATGATAATATCACATTTATCAATATTTGATATCATAACAGGCATTTTAGGTACAAATTACCATTTTGCCCCTGATCCCCTAATCGGCGGAATTTCGCTAGCACTTTGCTACCTTGACCCTAATCTTCCAGAATTTTAACATATCTCCAACTCCATAATGATTTTCGAAATTAATACCTTAATTACCCCTAGAACATGATTTCTAAACATACCTGGAAGATTAAAGATCAATTTAGCATTTCTACAACAACTACCAAAAGAAACACTAAAACTAAAGACTAGGGACCGAAGAACTTACCCGGCACTTTGCTATTTCCACAGACTCCTCCTTCTCTCTAAAATCTCTCTCTAGAAAGCTCTAGGATTTGTGAAGAATGAAGAGAAGGTGAAGGCTATTTATAGAAAAAGGCAATGGCATTTTCGTAATTTCATTGAACTTTGTCTGATCAGTTTCTGGCCGTTAGATCGCACTTCTTGGAGGTGGCAAGATCTTGGCCTTACACCTCTCAAGGATGATGTCATCCCTGCTGCATCATCAAGTCTTATGTCATCTTGCTTTATCAGGTAAAATTCCTGGTTTGGTATCCTGATCGCGAAATTTCGTAAAATCTTAAAATTTCGAGAACAACACTCCGAAGGTCTTTTCTTCCTCTTTCAAATTATCTAATTTAACTCAATTTCTGATCCTGCTGAGGACATTCTGTTATCAGCTGAAAATCCTCGGTATTCGTGCTCGGCTACAGAAATAACGTTGTCCGGTATTAACTCCGAGACAAAAATCCACTTATTAAAATTATACTCTGGTTTTTCCCCACTTATCCCTAGATTCCCACAACGGGATTATTTTCTATCGGTTCTCCTTTTGGCTATCTGCTTTAATTATACAAAATATCTTCCTATTCGGATCTCCAAATCACTCCGTCGGTTACAGAAATGACTTCGAAGACAGTCCACTCCAAGATAGAAATTCTCTTGTTCCTAATATACTCTGACTCAAGAAACCTAGTTCACGGTTTTCTAGGTAGGATTTTATTTCTATCCGTGGTCATTTATCCTGTTCACATTTTTACTATTATAATATTACTTAATCACCACATGTCTTAACTTATAATGTTATTTTAATGCAAATATCTAGATATTAATTTCTTAATTTTCATTTCATTTTTCTTTATTTTTCTTCTAATTTTCGTTTTTATTTATATATGTATATTTATTTTAAGTAATTTCCACCTTTTTCTCTTTATCTTATGTCTAAACAATTAGCCATTAATTATCTAATTAATCACTTACTAATTGTTGACAATTTTCTTAATTAGTAATAATTATTATCTCACAACTATTTTATTGACATTAATAATTTATGCTTCATGCATAATATTAAAAATCATAGGGTCTAATATGGTCCCCAGAATACTTTTCAATTTTCTATTCTTCTATTTTCAAAAGAGACAATTTAATAAATTGTCTAAATTAGGGACAATATTCCTTCTAATTTTTAATAATTATTTCACAGCCCTTTAGGATTTATCATCACATTTTTAGAATGTTTTATGGCCCTAAAATGCATTTTTCACATTTTTGGCAATAAATTCCATTTAATTTTCTTAGTATTTCCCTTTGAAAATAGACCAATTATACAACATTTTGAGACCATATCTATCATAAATGGACATAATATTCCAGATAATAATTATCCGGGTATTACAGCCACATCTCAACCCAACCAGTAAGTTGGCGCCCAGGGCGCCAACTCACTGTTTCCCCCATAAAAATGGCGCTCAGGGCGCCAGAATTGCGAAAATCAGAATTTTTAATTTTTGGAAAGTTTTCAGGGCCCGAAAAAGGAAGGAAAATCAAGGATTTTGGAGATTTAGAAACCCAATTAGATGGAAAAACATAAAAGAGGCAAACCTAGCAAGAAAAGGAAGAACTTCTGACACAAGAAACTACTCTACGACATTGGAGAGGAGATCAAAGCAATTGTGGGGATCCATCTTCCCCAACCTCTGAAGAACCATTCTCTCTTCATCTTTTCTTCTTTGTTTTGTTAATCTAGCCATGCTTGGCTAATTTCCTTTTTGTAGTTAGGGCTAGGATGAACCCTATGCAACTTTGAATATTTGGTTGAATTCTTGTATGAATCTTGATTTCTTTGATTAAATGAATTTCCTTTGCTTAATGCTTTCTTGAAGATTGATCACCTTTAGGATTGACCATAGGTTGATGTATGACAATAGAGATGTTGGTGCATCTAACTAGAACTTGTTAATTCATCATAAAATTGCATGACCTAGACATAGGCTTACGAATTTATGCGATCACATGATTTTGGTTCAAGATCTAATCTTTCTAGACAATACTAAGACATTAGGTTGTTTTTAAAGATAAAATAGACTAAGGTAGCATCAAGACATTGGGACTCAATCTAACCTTAGAGAATCGATCGTCAATCATGGGATTAATAATTAATTAAGGATTCAATTCAAATTCTTGAAGGAGCATATGGGGATTATAAGTCCTAGCTACGTTTTTCTCGACTAATTATCTTTTCTAAACATTCTCTTGCGAATTTTTATCTTGAATTCTTTTCTTTCTTTGATTCTTGATTAGTTACAACTCATCTTTTATTACTCAAAATTGTCCAACTAAGGTGATAATAGCGAATTAGTGATTGAATAACTATTCTTCGTGGCACAATACTTTCTCATTACTTTATTACTTGTAATGACCGGTGCACTTACCGAAGTCGCCCCTATCACAGATCATGCTCAGCACCTTAAAGAAGTGATGAGAATATTGTAAGGTAATCATTATTTTGTCAAGAGGAACAAGTGTACCTTTTCTGCCAAGAGTATGTAGTACCTTGGTCACATCATTAGTGAAGGCAAGGTAGCAACGGATCCAAAGAAAATTCAAGTTGTTGCAAACTGGCCTGAACTTGAGATAACAAAGCAATTAAGGGCTTTCCTTGGTTTGGCAGGGTACGATCAAAGATTTATTTAAGGGTATAAATCAATAGCAAAAGCTCTTATACTTTTATTGCAAAAAGATGCCTTTAAACGGTTAGAGGCAACATGTGCATCCTTCCAATATCTGAAAGAAGTACTTATTTCAGCCCTAGTATTAGTGCTACCAAATTTCTCCAAAGATTTTATAGTTGAAACTAATGCATGTGGTGGAGGAATTGGTGATGTGTTGATGTAGCAAGGGCAGTTGTTGGCTCATTTTAGTTAGGCTCTAGCTCCTAAACAGTTGAGTCTTTCCATATATGAAAAGGAGTTGTTGGTAGTGATACAAGCAGTTGAGTATTGGCACCAATATTTGGAGCATAACAAGTTTATCATCCGAACCAAACAACAAAGTCTCAAGTACTTATTGGGACAGAAATTGAAAACATCATTTCAAATGTATTGATAACAACGCTTTTGGGGTATGACTATGAGATTCAATATAAAAAGGGGAATGAAAACATAGTAGCTGATGCTTTGTCAAGGTTATAAAGGTCTCAAATACTGTAGATTTCTTTGAATACTACTTCACCTAAATTGATGGAGAAAATTTAGCAAAGTTGGGAATTAGATCAAAAAATACAGCTCTCCTAGTTGAAGTGAAAGATAAAGATGGGTTGTTCCAAAAGTGCTCTTGGGATGACACTTATTTGAGGAAAAACAACTGTTTGGTTGTTGGTAATGTTGCAGAGTTGAAGAGCAAGTTGTTGGAATGGCTCCATGCTAGTCCTCAAGGAGGCCATTCAGGCATCCAATGGACCTTTTACAAGGTTAAGGGGTTGTTTTGGTGGAACAATTTGCATAAGGATGTTAAAGACTTTGCTAAAAGGTGTGATACATGTGCTAGATGTAAGTATGAAACCATTTTTGCACTAGATTGTGAAATCCACTACCTATCCCAGGTAAGGTATGGGAAAGCGTATCAATGGATTTAATAGAAGGATTACCTAAATCTAGAGGTAAAGAAATGATTTGGGTAATTGTTGATAGAATGAGAAAATATGCTCATTTTTTCCCTCTTTCTCATTCCATTCAGCTTCTACTCTTGCACAAGCTTTCTTAGATCAAGTTTACAAGTTGCATGGTGCTTCGATGGAGATTGTAAGTGATAGAGATCCTCTCTTTCTTAATAATTTTTGAAAAGAGTTTCTCAAAGTTCTAAAACTGCAGCAAAGCCTTTCATCTGTTTACCATCCTCAAAGTAATGGCCAAACTAAAGTTCTTAATAGGTGTTTGGAATCCTACTTGAGGTGTATGGGTTGAGAAGTTACTAGAGAGTGGAGTCAATTGTTATCATTGGAGGAGTGGTGGTATAACACCAATTTTCATACTTCCACAAAGGCTCCACATGAGCTTCTGTATGGTCAGAAGCCTTCTGTTTATGTCCCTTATGTGCCTCGGTTAACTATAGTAGAGGTTGTAGATAGGAGTTTTCAAGCCAGGGAAACGATGATTGCAGTTTTAAAGCATCATCTACATTGGTCAGCCAACACTATGAAGAAGAGGGTTGTTTTAAAGAGGTCTAATAAGGATTCTGAAATGGGACAATGAGTGTTTCTTAAGCTGCAACCTTATAGGCAAATATCAACAGCCACGAGAAGCAATCAGAAGATGGCTCATGGGTTCTAAGGTAGCTTATAAGCTAGACTTACCTCTTAAGACTAGAATTCATTCTACTTTCCATGTCTCTTTACTGAAATTGTATCCAGATTTCAGGGTAAAGCAGAGACATTCTCCTATTGAGTGACCAACAGTCCCTACTTCACTATATCCACAATAGATTTTGTCCCAGCAAATTGGTAGAAAGAAGTGTAGCATAATCACTGAAGTATTAGTTCAATGGCAAGGGTATCCAGAATAGGAAGCTACTTGGATTTCATTGTTCAACTTGAAAAATCAATTTCCTATGCCAAACCCTTGAGGACAAGTTTTGTTTCAAGGGGCAATGTTATAAAATATTAATAATCTATATTTAGAGACTTAAGTGCAAAATAGGACTAAGAACCTATTTGTAAAATAGATAGTTGCTATGATGAGTTAGTTAATAATCATAAACTACCTACATGGCTGTTAGGCGTAAGAAAGGCTTATAGGAAGGCTAAAACATTATAAATAGCCCATTATCCCATTTGATTGTTTGTTGTCCAATTCGTGAAAATATAGAGATTATTTAGAATCTATTCAATATCTTTTTCTTCTTCTATTTTGTCCCTTCTCTATATCTCTTTATCACATTTATTCACCAAAACTATCTATTAACATATCATTTAGTTAATAACTTACGACCATTATGAGTGAGAAAGAGATGGATGGAAAGAGAAATAAGAGGGAATGAGTAGAAAAAGAAGTAAAAGATATATGCAAGTAATTGGGATAAAAATAAAAAATGAATTAAATTCTGAGGCAAAAAAAATGTGTCATTAATATGTAAGATGAAGTAAAACCTACTTATGTGTACCAAAAAGCATATATTTTTTCTCTCATAGACAAATAGTTCCATATTACCAAAAGACCATATTGTTTGAACTCTATCCAATCAAAACACAGTAACTCATATTATTTTAATTTTGATTGGCTAAGGACTCATCAAAAAATACAAGTTTTATCTTGTTTCTAATGAAAAATATCTTAATTTAGAAAAAATAAATAAATAAAACAAAATGGTTAGCCACTCTTTTTTATAAAAGCAAGATAGACCTTAAAATTCTTCATATAAATCATCAACCAACTAAAATTAAAATGACGTGAATTGTTATATTATCATTGGATCACGCCATACTCCTAAATTATCTGAGTATTTCTTCTTAATTAAATCTTTAGTTTTACTTAAGTACCTATATATATTTTTTCTCTTAATTAAATCATTATTTTTGCTCTATCAATGTAGCAAAATTAAAGTATTTAATTAGGAGAAAACACTGATCCCCAATTAAGAATTGAGGAAAAAAAAAATTATAAGCACATGCAGTCGATTTTTCTATAAAAAAAAAAAAAAAAAATTACGCGTGTGTGTGAGAATATTAGAACCATCTCAAATTTTCAATGTCTAATAAAATAAAGAATGACTAACATTTAGCTGCTAACAGAGTATTCAGACCGAATTCAACATTGTTTAAAAAAATTTCTTTTTCTTTGATTTTTAACTACGGGAGAAAAGAAAAACATGAAAGGCGAAACAGGAAAGATCACCTATCTAGCTGAAGCTAAATTTCATTCTTTCTAAAATTAAGAGACCAAGAAAATTAAGTTCCTTGAAATAATGAACCAACAGCAAAACTATCCAAACATGCCAAAAAACCAAAACTCTTGATATAAGGCACTATAAAATTACTAAGAAACCAGCATCAATAAAATACACCAAAAACTTCAGCAGTTCCTTCACAGATCTTGAACGCTCAAACCTGCAAACATAAAGAGGAATACGAGTTATATTTAAGTGACCGAAATGATATCGCAACCTAAGAAGGGAGCACATTTATACCATCACAGATACATGATAAAATCCCAAGTGTCGTGACCCCATTAAAATGTCATGTTTGATACATAACACACAAGCTAAAGAGATAGAAAGAATAGAAGAAGATATGTGTACACGGAGAGAGAGTGTATCTCATTGTCAAACTCTTTACATGCATCAAATAAAGAGCAGTGTTTGTTTTTACTAACCTGGAGGAAGTGATTGCTTCAACTTATCAGCCTTCTCTGGGTCAAACACACAAAGTGTGTACAGGTACCTGGAGCATCGGACCTTGAACTTCACAACATCCCTGCTCCTCTTGATCTTCACTGACCTGGCATCCTTCCTTCTTGCAGTGAGAAGGAAATCCTTAATCTCGTGGATTTGCTTAGGCTGTGTAGAACATATTTAAGATTAATAAGAATATAATACATACAAAGGAATCAAACAAGATGGGATTTAGACATCGGTAGCATTGAACCAAGATGGCACATTCCTTCGATAGGCTCAACAAAGGATCTGTTTGATTCAATAGGAGGGGAGGAGGAAAAACAGTTATCACTTATACCCTGCTCAGTTAAAAGTAGTCTTTTTCTTAAAAGTAAATACCAAAGAAAACCACTTTTCCAAAAAGAAGAAAAAAAATGGCAGTAGGGTTGGTGTAGCTTGAATAAATCAGCAAAAGATTGTCTGCAGGCACTGACCAATTCCACGTTCAATTTTCAAATGCTAAGAATAGCCCACAACCCACATCCCCATTGCTCCCCAATCCGATATTTGAGCAAATAACCACATATCGCTCATGAATCCTTGTTTCTCATTTACAAATATGAAATCCATAAGAGATTTAAATTATTTTTCCCTCGTTTTCATCTAGGTTTACAAATCTGTAATTCTATGCTCTGTAATTCCACAAGCATGTTCATAAAACTTTTCTTCACTTAACTTCTTCTTTCTATCAATGAACCGAATATAGAATAAGAGATCAAATCATCTCTATTTACGTAAAAAAATCCCACCCAAAAATGTTCGGCACATCAATCAAATCGCAAGGACAAAACCACAGATGCTATACATTATCTAAGAACGAAAACATTCCATCGAAAAGAATATTTGAATCCCTTCTCGTTGTTCCTATCCATGCTCCATTACAGATAATGAAATTTGAGATAAAAGACCCATATCAAGACATAATCGAAGATGAAAAATCGATTAGGGGGAAAATAATAGCATACCATTGTGACGAGCCCCGATGTCCGCTACTACGATTTACCAGAGACTCCAAGCTTCACCGCAGAGTTTGAAACACTGAAGCCAAATGCGGCATTCAACTACTCATAAACCCTAATCTATAATCTCTGAATTCCCCAAATTAACCCTGAAGCCCAAATTAGGCCCATTATAACCCCAGAGCCCATAGCTAAATTACCGTATGACCCAATTCAAGCAAATGGACTTCTCCAGGCCGTATTGATATTTGAGTGATTTGTTGGTTTTAGTTAATACATTGAACTTGGGCTTAAGATTGCTAATACGCAAAATCTGACCCAATAATATTCCCAAGATTAGTTCGGGTGTAATTTTGTATTCCATCCCGTCCAAAATAGAAGAAAATGTTCTTAACTAATTCATATCCAAAAAAAAAAACTAAGAAATTTAAGTTGAGTAACTTAATATTCTTAAATTGAAAAAAAATTATCTTATTTTCCCTTATTAAATAATGTTATTTTTAAATATGCATTGATTATTGGGACAATCATTGTGAGGTCCCAAAGTAGATAAAAAATCACGAAAAAGTTTCAACCCTAAATCCCCTTACAAAAAATTCCCTAAGGACTTAATTGTGAATAAGTTGCAGAATTGCCCTTAAAAAAAAGTCTTCCTATCAAAATGCCTTTATTAGTTATTAAAATGTCTTTATGAAAATCATGTTGTGAAAATGGCTTCTAATGTTGTTAAAATATCTTTTCATATTGTCAAAGGTTCTTTGAATTTTTCTTCCGACGTTTAGAATTTTAGAATCCTGAACAATTTTTAACAACATCAAAAGTCATTTTCACAACAAGATTTTTATAGAGACATTTTAACAACTAATAAAATCATTTTGACAACAAGTCTTTTTTTGTGTAGGGAATTTTGTAACTTATTCACAATAAATCACAAAAAAGTCTCATGAGGAGATTTGGGGTTAGAACTTTTTTGTGGTTTTTTATCTACCTTGGGACCTAACTATGATTATTCTTACCAAGAATGAAAGTAAAATCCAATCATTAGTTATTCCGTCGATCTTTTATATTTTGAACCAAAATTTTCTTTCAGAGAACATTTTATATTTTGGGGCAGAGGGAGTATGTTTTGGAGACATGAGAATAATGATGAACATACAAACATTGTGTTATGATGTTCTCATTGAATTTAATTAATATTTTTTTAGCGAAAGGCACTAGTGTATAATATTTTTATCAATTAATTTAATTAATATTTTACTATGGGAAAAAAATATTTTATCAATGATGTTTGAAAGAGTTGTGAACTAAAAGAAACGACTTAAACTATTGTGCCTTAATCTCTGATTAATTAATTATCATTATTGTTAATAATCTAAGTTTAGATAGATGGAGATATAGAATGGTTACGGAAGCAAAGTATGCCTTAGCTTTTGAGAACAAAAGGAGCCTCAATTTCTACAGAAACGACATTACTGCTTGCACGTGTTCATCTTCCTTCATTCTAACTTTTTTAGTGGGTCATATATCCAATTCTATTTGTTTATAAAAAATTGGGAAAAATATATAAATTATAATAAATGTGTGAAAATTTTGTTTTATAAAGCTTGTCTCTACGGAAAAGACTTTTCTTTTGATGTAGCAAAACCTGCTTATGAGTTTTTTAGACCCAGAAAAGAATTAGACTTGTTGGTTTGGTGATACTCTAAATAAAAATAAATAAATAGTTGATAAAATCATTTCTTTAACAAAGAGGGTGTTTGAATTCACTATTTGGAAGTCATTTTACATTACGTAAATATTTTGAATTTGGCTTTTCTTCTACACCTATTCCTTTCCTTTTTTCTTATTTTTTTGTGTACAGTTAGATCAAGATCTCAACAGGCCATAAAAAATGATAATAAGGGGTATAAGAGAAAAACTAATTCCAAATATTTTATCCTCAACTTGAGTGGAGGCATTTTTTTGGACTCAAACTAAGGATCAATTATTCCAAAAATGTTTTTTAAAGGAATAATTTTTTATAATCATATGACATTTAATGCATGCATGTTAAATAAGTTAGATATTTGTTAGGTGATAAGGAATTATAAAGTAGGGAAGTGGGGATGTAGGGGTAGGGTAGGTTTTTGTGAAGGAACAATAATAGAAGGGATAGTGCCCTACCTTGTCATTATTCCACACTCACAAATTCCACAAAGATAGAAAGAAAGTGACTCCAACTAATAGGGTAGCCCCAAAACCATGTGCCCATTCTTTTTTCTACCCTCACCGGCCAACTTTCCTATTAAATGCACAATTCCAATTTTTTATAAATATTTAATTAAATAAATAGCACTCAATAATCTTGTTGAGTATCTAGTTTTTCAAGAAAAAAAAAGATATGTTTTGGCTACCATTATAAAGTTGTTTTTGGTAAAGTTGTTTTTGGTAGTGTAAGTAAGGCTCTTCCTGCTTAACATTGGTATCATTTAGGAAAAAAGGAGATTTCGTCCTGCCCTTAATTGTAGGTGAACCTAACCCCTTTTCTAAAATTTCTATATATATAAAAAAAAAGTAAGGCTCTTCTAGATCACTTTGGATTTTGAATTTGAGCCTGGAGACACCTGTGTTGGGAGAAATAGCTACAAATTTCAATATTGGATGATTATATATAAAAAAATTATTTTGGTTAAAGTATACATTTGGCACTATAAGCTTATAACAAATTTCAACTTAATTCCTTTAATTTATAAAATATATTCCCAATCCCTTAATCTTAATACTATTTACCGTGTTAACGGAAAATGCTGACTTGTCAAATTTAAATGGTAATTTTGTAATTAAATAATGACTTAACAATATAGTTTGAACCTGAGACCTCTCATTTTTGGGAGATCCTACGTGACTAGGCCACTTGTTCTTTGATAAACATGCAAAGAATTTGTTTGTAAATGTCTCAATGCATAATTTTATATTAAAAAAAAACTCTTTTAGTTTTTAATATAAGACAAATTTACTTAATTTAATTATATTAAAAAAATTAGTTAATATAATATGTATTTTCTAAAACACCCTACTCATTTTTTTCTTCTCCTTGATTATTGTTGAATGAGCATTAAAAAATAAATTAAAAAATATTGATAAATATAAAAAAAATTATTTTTATATTAAAGACCATGAGATTGTTCAAGAAACTTGTGAACATAGGGAAATTGTATTTTGGCAGCGTACATTATGGGAATGGAGTGGTTGTAATTTGTCCATTATGCCGACAAAATTGTCCTATATATGTTATTCATGAATTGAACTTTTTCCAAGAATTGGAGTTAAATTACTACAACTCATCACAATAATTGCCCAACTTGGGAAAGTGGATCACTGTCATTTTATTTGGGACTATTATTTTCTTAAATTAAAATAAAAATCAACCTCAATGGTTTGCATTTGTAAGAGATATAGTTAGAGGCATTTAGTCATGCGATTTTTTCTCTTTCTTTTTTAATAATGAACCCCACTCACTTATATGTGAGGGAGGCAGAAAAAATATTTCTACCTCAGAGGCAGAAATATTAATCCCTTTATTTAAACTTGGATAATTCAATTGTGTTTGTGTGGTTTTCTTATTTCATAATTTGATAATTCTGTCTTAATGTAAAGTTAAATTATTGAAAATCAATATGAATTGAGTCAAATGAAAAGGTGAAACAAAGGTTGATCCTTTAAATTTTGTGGATGAAAAATAATTAAATAAGGATATGCATTAAACTACTCATAATTAATTTTAAAAAAATACTTTGAAAATGTATATAAAAAATGTGTCTCGGTCATAAATAATACTTCATTCGGTCCTAAATATAAGACAAAATTGATTTTTTTTAGAGATATAAGGAAGCTAATAAGTGAATTTGATTTTTTTTTTCAAACTAATTAGTTTGACTAACAAATTGATATATAATCTAAGGATACACAACATATGATATGATTAAGTAACTTATTTAATTACTTTAATATTTCAAAAAAAAATTAACTTTATCTTATATTTAGAACCGTTAAGTGCCTAAACTTTATCCCCTCTCACATGGAATATAAGTCAAAAAGGCACATACATGTTGGGGGATGACAAGGATGTGCATTACATAAATGCCCTTTTCTTTTATACTTTTCCTGCCTTTTCAAAATCTCCATGTGTTAGCAACTAAGTGGATGTTTCATAGCTTCAAAAAATATCAACCTTCACAATATGTATCCAATATACATATATACATTAAAACTTCCTTAAACTTGAGTAGTGCCAGACTTGTTTTAAGACACTAAAATTCTAACAATATTAACAGTAATTGTGAGATGAGAGCGATGTTCGCTTTTCCATGAGTAAAATGTGGAAAAAGATTAGGGGTTTCATATTTCTTAGCCTCTTTCAAAACATAATATGAAATTAGGGGTGAAAACAGGTCAGACGATCTATTAAAGGTTTGTAGCCTGACCTATTAAAGATCTAGTCAGGCTTTGACCTGTTAGTGAAAAAGGTCAAAACCTATTTAAATGTTTGTTTTTGTTGGTAGGCCAGGTTTAGGCTTACTAAGAAGTCTATTAAGTCTATCAAACCGGCTTGAGCCTGTTAATTACTTTATGCTAAGGGGGAAAAAAATCATTACTTAATCTAAGAAAAACGTAATTATCCTATCTAAAAAATAATAATTATTCTATATCAAGAAAAATGAAATTGTATTAAACAAACTTGATCTTAACATGTCTAATTTGGCTAATATTTAGTACTTGATCTTAATAGGCCTCAGGAAAGGCCTTTGTACAGGTTAGGCTTAGGCTGAAAATGAGGTCATGTTACAAGCCGTTCAGGCCACCTTGTTGTAAATCAAGCCTCGCTTATTAAGAGAAAAGTCTAACCTGACATGTTTCCACACCTATATGAAGCCCTTACTTACATACATCCTTGCAAAGTAATATGAAAGTGGGACTCAATTTCTCTATTTTGATTTGCTTACAATTGATTTCCTCTTTATGTCATTATAAACATTAAACAATATATGGGATATTTAACTTAGTTACAAATAAGATTCTCAATCACTAAGAACCTCCTAGTTCAATGGCACTAACAACACCCCTCTTATTAAGGAGTTTCTACAAAATTTGGAATGAATGTCAAAAAATATTTTGAAATCAAACTAACTTAATTAAATCCTATCAAAATATACAAAACAGATTACTCTCATTTGAAAATCTTTTGTTCAAAGAATTGTGCCCACCTACTAAAATTTTCCAAATTATAGACCTGCAATCAAAAGTGATAAAAAAATATCACAAGTAAAAAGCAACCAATTTCCAAACCTGCCAACAGCCTTGACCATAACGGTCAACAATTTATTGCATCACGTGCGGTTTCTGTATCACAGAAAAATAAAATAGACAGACAGTTAAATATTTTCATTTTCCAACTCCTTACCAGAAAGTTTGGTCAGGAATCATTAATGGTCAAAAGCAGCCTGTCTATCTAAGTTCACATTCAATGTCCTGTAGAATACTTTAGCTCACTCTTGACTTTGAAACATTTGCCAAAAACACTTTCAAAGTTCCATAAAACTTGTAGGTATCTACACAATAGATTTCCTAACAAGTTATATATTGAACATACTGTAGCACAATGGGGAAATGCGACATAATCACAGTATATATCGTCATGAAGGGAGAAACCAAAACAAAAGGCTTATGAGCAGAGACTACAAACTAGACCTAAGCAGAACTTCCCAACATTAGAGAAAGGTTAGGAAGAAAAGCTAATAATAATATTACAGGAGATGCAAATGAAAATGCAGAATCTTGACTGTCACGTTATAGTTTAGTAGTCTAGAGACCCCACAGTCGTGATCCCAGAGCTTAAACTTGTTGGGTCCTGTCGGCTCACAAAGTCTTCACAAAGTCTTTGAATTGGAACCGAATTCAGAAGCTGGAAACCATTATTGCCCATTTGTTGCACTTCTTGTGGGGAAAGTATCTTGATACACCATACACTGTTGACAAATTCCCTGTAATTAAAAAGAACAAGTTTTAAGAGAATATCTAAAGAATAGAGCAACATCAAAAGATGGTCACAAACAGATAGTTTGAATCACACTAGGTTTTGTTTATGGATACTTACGGCCAAGGGCCATCACCAAGGAGAAGAACGTCGTTCTCTCGGTCAACGAATACAAGCTGCCAGCCTGATCTTACAGGGTCCTCCAACTCGCCTTCAAGGCCAAACATACGAGCAAGCTCACGGCGCAGCTCATGGTAGCTGCTGAATTTAGTGATGTCCAAAGATCTTCCAAAGGACCCTGACTTGTAAACCTGTAAAAAGCATACCAAAGAACAAATGTTGGAATGAACGAGTCAACTTAGCTCCGAAGAAAGTGGGAGTGAGTGAAAACATCACTCGGGGAAAAAATCACCTTTACAAAGGTTTCATTGGAAGAATTTCCTTGGCCCATATTTGCTGGGGCCTGCAAGAATCCTGAATCACCAATGGTTTGTGACATCGCAGGATTCAAAGTAGAGTCAGAGCCTGTTGTATTCAGGTAATTAGAAGATTGAAAAGGTATGGTTGTAGAATCAACATTGTTGCTGACTCCCTTAAGGCTCGACATCCCATTATGCAATAATAGAGACGAGGGATCTATATTAACACCGAATACAAGATGGTTTTGTGGATCAGTGCTCCCTTCTTGGTCAATTGAACACTCCCTTCCGGGAAAGGGTGGCAAAGTAACTGCATTTTGAGACAAAATATTCGGGCGCTGCCGTAACTGATCCATATGAAGCAGATCACATTGAGAAGCACCAGAAGAAGGACGAGGGTCCACAGCAACACGCTTGGAAGGCCAAGTAGCTGTAGTAGAAGGTTGAATGGGTATCCAAGAGCTTATCCTAGGAGTATTGAGAAGGTGGGAAGTTTCTTCTTGGGGAAATGAACCCAAAATATTATGCAGGGGAGAAACCATTGCAGTAGCTACATTGTTCCCATTTGAATCAGAAAAACTTTGCTGATGGCACAATGAAGAAATAGCTTGCGTCGGTGGGGACTGAGGTTGAGGTGCTGAAACAAACTGAGACATTGTAGAGACAGAATTTGAAATCTGCTGATCAGAAAAACTTTGCTGTTGATGTTGCTGTTGCGGCTGCTGCTGCTGCTGATTAAAGAAAGAGTTACGATGCTGAAGATGAGTCTGACTTAGAGCCTCAGATTGAGATGGATGCATATTTTCTGGGTTATTTTGAAAAGTTTGTTGAGGTTGAGACTGATGCATCATCTGGGCCTGCACCAAAGCAGCATTCCGGTTGGGGAAGTTCTGTGGTTGCTGAAATTGAAGCAGGGACGCAGCATGTTGTTTTGAAGGATCTATAGACCTTATATCCTGAAGTGCAGCAGCGGCCATGGCTTGGTACACGTCGGTTTGCAAATTCAGAAAGGACGGATCAAACCTTGGTTGCATCCAAGGAGTAACCCCAATTCCAGGATAATTAAGAGACTGAAGCCCTCTATCCAAAAACAGTGGAGAATTCATGCCCAAATCATCATCCTTTATGCCTGCAAATATATCATACAAAAAATGAAAACTTTAGCTTCCAAGGCTACTTAGATAAAGTTTCAAAAATTTAACAACCTTTTTAACGTTGACACTTGATTAAGTAGTCAAGTTTGCTTGTGGATTCTCATCACTGAAATAAGCAAGAAGCATACCATGGAAAGAAGGCAGTCCAGGATGCCATGGTCGTTTAAGCCTAAGAGGGAATGGGGAAGGATACATTGGAAATGTTGTCAACGGCTCAATTTCCCACAAGGAAACTCTAGGTTGCCTATCTCCTGCTGTGGACTCATCCCAGCCAACCTGCAATTCAAATCAAATCCACCAATTACCCTCAGTTGAAAAACCATTCACCGAGCAATGCCATAGAAGTCCAGTGTCTAGACTAGCATTCAAAAACAATTATATGATACCAAAGCATTAAAATATCAGTGTTCAGTTACAGACCTTAACTGATCGCCAGTGTGAATTAGGCCACCTCACAGGATCCAGGTCACTAATGCTGGTAATTGTGCCCATGTATCTGATCAAGGAAGAAACATTACATATTTAGAAACTCATGTCACAATCACTGAGGTCACTGAGGTCATTTATCCAGTCAATGATAAAAATGTATAAGCAACTTTAAAGATAACACACCAAGGCTTTATTCAGGGGTAAAATCAGTCAAAAGGACTCTAAATCAGTCAATTAAACTTGAGCCAAGGCATGCAGAAGTGTGAAAAAGACAACCTTCTTGACTTATAAGCCAATTTTCTTAAGTTTACAAACAACCCAGAAGTGCACATCAATCATGAAAATATCTAGCACTAAAAAAATTAACAAAAACATTATATGTGAACCTACCGCCGGACACTTGATTCCTCTGTTTCAAACAACATCCGGAAGCGCATGCCAACTGAAACTCGGGTATGATACACAGCTTTAACATACTTTGCTAGGGGTATGACAAATTCTGATGGGCTAGCACTGAGTTTTAAAACAGAAAAAATATCAATCGATAGTATGAGATTTTCTGAAAGCTTCACAAATTAGTAACCAAGGCTTCACAAATTAGTAACCAACTGTACCGTGGGTTGTAGAAAATGGTGAAACGGCTGTTTGTTGCAGCTGCATGTGCTGCAGCAGCAAGAAGCCCCAAGTGCATGCTATCGCTTGAGAGCACTGATGAAGGCATCACTGTTTGTGATCGATTTGCATGTCGAATACCAAGAAGCAATTGATTCTTGTCATTCCTGTTAAGCAAAAAGAAAAAAAAAAAAAGAGGTAACCACTCGATTTACCACAACAGCATCATGTAAGTATAAGCTAAATTGACAAAACTTCAATACATCACAAACAAACCCAAAATCTAATAACTAGGAGACAGGAGAAATAACCACCCTTTCAAGATTAGATTATAGGCACGTGACATTAAACATGATGACTAACCAATAGTAATCCCATAAAGGATTTCTCACTCATAAATAACCACAAGTGCCTCCGGGGGTATATTCCAAATCTGACCCCAACAAAAATAGAGAAATACAATGGAAGAAAAATACTGCAATGCATGCGATTCAGATACAAGACTTGCACCACTCTAGACTACAGATGAAAATAAAAGGGAACAAAAACAAATACTTACCAAATAAACAGCACAGAATCGCCGGCAACAAGCCTTTTTGCACTAACAAAGACACTCCATCCTGTTGTAAGTAGATGTCGTTTAGGCTGGCCTGTAGAAAGAAGCCAAAATTCCACACTGTAAACCAGGTTCTGACCTTTGTCCTTAACTTTTATATTTGAGAAGAAATTCCCATTTTACATTTTACCACCCACAGAACTTACCCCGGAAGATATGTCTGAATTTCCATTCATTACCGTGCAGGTCCCGAGCAATTAACTCTTGGCAAGGAGGCTGCTGAGTGAAATCCTGCACATTTAATTTTCAAAGTTAGAAGATGACAAGCTTTTGCCTTAAAACTACTAAAGAGGTTTACCAATGGAGGAAAAACTTTCTCAGCAGCCCGACGAGGAACAGAGAATCCCCCATGAGTGCTTGTGTCACTAGCAGTCAAAGTTTTGCAAAAGTAGTTTGTCGGCTGTTTACTTGAAGCGCCCAACTCTGCTGGAAGGTATGACTCCTTTTGTTCTTGCTGCAAACATAATCATAGTCAAAGGATGAAGAGAACAAATTCTACACAAACCGTTAAACCACGCTACTAAGTTACACAGGTGACATACAGGATTCAGAGGTTGCAAGGTCATCTGAGCGTATACTTCATCCGTCTCTGCATCAGCCTGAATCAAAAATAAACAAACACAAAACATTGATTAGCCATAAAAAGAGTGTAAATTTAACATTCAAGGAATTTTAAATAGTAGCAAACCAAATTTTAAAAGGCCATACATGCATAGTCACATTATGAAGTTGACAGATAAGTTGGGGATGTAAGCTTGGGTAGTTTGGGGCATGGACATCCACCTCCTTGTTAGTTGATGCAGCAACCTAAGCAGATTAAGGATATGCAGGCAAGCAGCTTCAGTTAGAGCAAATGAACAGAAAGATGCTTCAGAAAGAAAAATATTAACATGCATATGTTCAAGAGGATGGAATTGTGTATTAACGTGAAGATGTATTATCCACTTTGTCAACCCCACGGTTTTAAAAAGCATGGAGGGAGAGACGGGGAGGGAAGTATCTAGACCCTTATAACACATCTTTGGTCCCTCCTCAGCTTCCTCCTTGATCTTAAGGAGATGCATGGAAACCAAAGGTTAGGGGCGAGAAACAATCAGAGTAGATCAAAATAGCCTTCAGTTAGAAGCCAGAATCTAAGGTTACGTTTACACTCACCTGTTCACTGTGGCCCTGGGGGAAGTAGACGACGCGACTTCCAACAGCTGGAAGGGAAACAAGAGGACCAGCACAAGCATGCCAGAGCTCAGAATCTAGAACTCGCTTTTCTCCTGGACAATTCATTCCTATATATCATGAGTAAGGAAAATGAAAATCCATAACTACAGCGTTCAAGTGTCAAGGGACAAATTGATGTTAAATTTGAGCATAGAGATGGCAAAGCCAAGATCTTGAATTGCAAGAGCAAGCAATTGGGAGCCAAACTTAGAAAAATAACCTTCACTTGTTTATCTTTCAGTTCAGACTTCCAAAATTTAGTGACATGATTAAATTAACCATGAACCTTTCAGAGTCTCCCAAAATCACAATGGTCATAATTAGAAGCAGGAAAGAAAAATGGAGAAAAGAGAGAGAGGTGGTGATGAAGGAGAGACAATCTGTTGCAGCCAAGTGTTTACATACCTTCCTGAGGTGAAGGAGTAAAACCAGCTGAAGAGAGTCTCATTTCAGCGATTAAACAACTTTGTGTAGTTCAGCTCACAGTCACAACCAAATATTCAAAATACGTAGTTCAGCTCACAGTCACAACCAAATATTCAAAATACAAGCTTCAAATAGAACGATAAGAAACAAAATTATCTCAACCTAAATAACGCGGATATTCTGAGTTTTGAGCTAACTAGACTGAGAATGCTCACAAACCCAGAAGATTCCCGCCCTTGAATCATTAGCCAAAACCAGTTTCACAACAAAAAGCAACAATTGCTTTACGCTTCATTCGTTCCACACCAATCCTCTCAACTCAAGAGGCTTCACACGCCACAAAATCTTCAAGTCAAACCTACAGATTCTCCACCCTGAGAGTTCTTTGCTGCCTGGTTTTTCACATCCTAAATTTGGCAACAATCCCAAAGCCGAGGAGACAACTTACACGCAAACCCAGAAACACACTCACAAACTCAGACAACCCAATAAACTTCAGGAGCCAATAGATCTCATTCAAAGAAGAATGAATCCCGGAAGAGAACGGATCTCAATGAACAAAAAAAAAACTATCCCAGAAAAGCATAAAGGCCCAATGGACCAGAAATCAGCTCAAACACTCACACACTTTATCACTGCTAACAAAAGTGGGTATAGCAATATTTTTTCATGGAGAAGAAATGGAAGAAACGATAGTAGCTATGTCCAACCTTGGAACGTGAAAAGTCCATCGTTGGGTTTGGTGTTATGGTTCATTTTTTTTGCAGTAATGGAAAAAAGGAAGCTAGTGGCTATGGTGGTGGTGGTGTTCGCTTCACGCCTCCTCTCTCATACTCACTCAACACACAAATCTCCCTCTCTCCCTCTCTCTCTCTAAGCTCCCATCACAGTGAGTTAGTTTCTCTCTCCTTCAATCAATCAGAAACACAACCGCCATTATTTTTCGCTGTCCTTTTAAGAGGGAGAGAGTGTGTACTACGAGTCTCAGTTTTTTTTTTTTTTTTTTATTTTGCAAATTTTGCATTTCTTATATATTCGTTCTTGTCTTTTTTTTTTGTCCTTGTTATAAGACACCAACTATGAATATTTTTTTGTCTTTATTATAAGGCACCAATTTACTTTAACTAATTCATTTATTACTATTTTTTATTATATCCTTACTTTTAACTAACTTATTAAAATCTACATCATTAATAGGGGTGAAGTTGAAAACGTTTATTAATTTTAGGCCTAATTAATTAGTTAACTTTCATTTCTTATTTTATAAGAAATAGTAATTGATGCCCTCCTTCAAATAAGGATGAGAGAGAATATAAATATATTACTACTTTTGGTGCCCACTATTTCAGACAATCAATAAGAAGACTTCTAAATCAGCCTCAAGATTCAGTTTTTTTTTTTTTTTTTACTACACTACCCTCGAGCAACATTAATCCATTACCTTCATAATCTCTTATTTCTAATACTTTCAGAAGATTAGACTCGCACAAATTTACTCCCTATCAAATAAAAAATGGCTAAATATCACTCTTCAAAACGATGAAACCAGATCAGCATGATGATTTATCTAGTTGTAAATGACTTATTATATCGAAGTTTAATACTCCCTCCGGTTATAGGACAAATTTAAGAGTTGATTTTGGTCATAATTATAGGACAAAATTTAAATTTTTGTCAATTTTTTCCTATAACACCCATATTTTATTCTCTCCTATAACACCCATATTTTATTCTCTTAAGTGTGTTTGGTTTTTGGTAAGTATATACATCTAGGTGTATAGAATTTTCCAATCAATAAAACTCTTAAATGATTGGATTTTAATTTATTTATCGATGAGTTGACGTTAATATATATATATATATATATATATATATATATATATATAGTATGTATGTGTGTGTGTGTGTGTGTGTTTTTTTTTTATGTATATACGTGTGTGTCTATATATGTGTACATACTCACACACTTATATGCACGCACGAGCGCGCACACACAGATATAATATATATATGTGTGTGTGTGTGTGTGTGTGTATTCATGTGTGTGGATTGGTATGTGTGTGTGTTGGGGGGAAGGAGGGAGATGTGAGGTTTGTATTTGTGTGTTTGTCTGTGGTGGGTGTATGTGTGTTTTTTTTTTTGGATATACATGTGTGTGTGCATACACATATATAGATATATATGTAATAAGATTATCATTTCAATTAGAAACTATGAAAATGAAGATTTTAGGTTGGGAAAATATATTAATGTCATTGAAAATTTATATAAAGACATTTTAGGAAAATGAGTAAAATTAACTAATTTAACTCTCCTCCTTAATCTCCTCAAAATTGGTTAAATATGTCTTATAATTAGGACCTGAGGGGATAGTTAATACCATTATTATTTTGAATGAATTTAACCATAGTCTATATAATTTTAAATAGTTGGTTTTAGTTCATATACTTTCACAAAATTGTAATGAGTTAAACAATTTACCTTAAACTTTTAGCAAATTTTGATTTTTTTTTTGGTCTATTTAGATCAAATCATTAAGAAATTATAATAACTAAAACCAACTATTTAAAATTATAAATATTACAACTAAAATTCGATCAAATTGTAAGGACATATAATAATATTAACTCTTATATGCATATGTATGGACGGACAGACGTGTCAAACTTATCTAGTTCTATTTATAGGGAAGAGGAAGATTGTTTACTTTTATTCTATTTATTAATTATATCAATAAATTTTTTATATGACCTTCATTTATTATTATGTTCATTTTGCTTTCATGGGATATTTTGTATATTAAATAGATGGAAAGTGGGAAACTTAATTGTAATATTTTAAGGTAGAACTAATGAAGTTTAACATTTTTTTTACTATGTGTATAACATGTTAAAAGTAACTTATAAATAAGGGTTAAGGTGTAAAAATACATATAAATTTTTTCCCCAGGAGCAAAAATACACTAAGCTTTTTTTTTTTTTTTTTGCAAAAATACACATGTGGTCAATGACGGAGCTTCTTTATGACAATGCCCCCCGCCAAAATTTTTGATGCTCAAAAAATTTCTTTGGAATTTTTTTTTAAAAAATTTAATATAAATGTGAAAAAGTATTTTATCTTATACATTTGGCCCCCTCAAATATTTTTTTAGTTTATGAGTATACATTTGGCTCTCCCAAATATTTTTTTAGTTCATGAGTATAAATTTGGCCCCCCCACATTTTTTTCGCAAGCTCCGTCCTTGCACGTGGTTACCATTTTGAAGCAAAAGTCACATCCCACCGTTAAGTCACTGTTCACCGTGATGAGAGGGAAAAAAAAAAAAAGATAAAGTAAACAGTAACATAACGGCAGTGAACAATGACTTAACGGTGGGATGTGACTTTACTCTAAAATGGTAATCACGTGTGTATTTTTGCTCCAAAAAAAAAAAAGCTTATGTGTATTTTTACTCATGAGGAAAAAACTTATGTGTATTTTTACACCTTAACCCTATAAATAAAATAAGTGGAGGAATTTCATAGTAAAATGTAAGGCAATATACTTAAGGGAAGTGCTTAATATTATTGTTTCCATTGCATCTATACTAATGTAATAGTGTGTTTTTTCCTAAATCAAAGATTCATTAATGTATTTGGAGATACATGAATGAATGATTATATACTTAATAACTTGGATTTAATTCATGAATGGAGAAGAAAAATAAAAAAGAATGATTCATAAGCTCTTCGAATATTGGGAGGTCATGATCATATCATCCATAAAATATAATAACATTTATAACATAAATCATAAAAAATTTGCGAAATATAGAGTTGCAGATATACCAATTCAAATTATTATAAATATAGGATTACTACATTACAAATCAGGTGTTTAAAATTTTAGATGCCAGTAGGCCACTCTAATTGATTTATAACTTAAACTATCTCATATTTGCAACTGTTTAAACTAGTATTTAAAACTTATTTTTAATAACTGTTTTTAACTAAGTTGTCATTAACTTTATATTTTAGGGGGCTTATGATAACTTTCCCTAAAAAAACACATACCATCCTCGGTCTATCAATATTATCAATAAATCGCAAAATATTATTGTTTGTCCTTATATAATAGTTCAATTTTGATTTTGATGCTCATAGTTTTAAAACAAGGTTTTTAGTTATTATAGTTTTACAAGAATTTGGTCCAAATTTAATGCTATTAAGTACTATATGAAGTAAAACAAAGTAAAAACACTTCTTAGAAGTATAAGGAGCAAAACTAAAACTTGTAAAAAATATGAAGATTATAACCAAAACTTTTGGGATGTTATTCAACTCATACTACATGGTTATAAAACTATATCACAAAAAAAAAAAGTACATTTACCGTATTAAAGGAATTTAGCCACGGAATTCCATCGTTAATTCATTAGCGACAACTTGCTTAGTGATGGAATCATCCAATTTCGTCGTTGAATTCCATCATTAATGCACTGTTTTTCTTTCTCTTTCTTTTTTTTTTTTTTTTTTTGCAGTAATGGATTAAAAATCGCGATTTGAAATTACATGGACTAAAACTGATTCTATCAAACCATAAGTATCAATAATGGTATATTAACCCTAAAAAATATGTAAGCAAAACAATTTTACCTTAAACGATAAAACTCTTTTTTTTTATATATATAGAATTAACTTGGACTACCTTTGTTCCTAATATAAGAAATATTTACTTTATTTAATTTAAATAGATTAAGGAAGTTGGTAAACTTGGATATCTCTCTTCCTCACTCTCTCTGCCTCGCAAACTCACCCCCTCCTCTCTCCCTTTCGCTGGCGGCATGTTTCACCATCACACATCGCTAGTGAGCCTCATCCTCAATCACAACCGCTTCAAAAAGGATAGATCAGAGCTTGGATCTCCCAGCTGTGGCCTCCTCCCTTAGATTTTTGTCGAGTGTGGTCTTCTCTTACCTCTGAGGCGAGTTTTTCCTCTCCTACTCCAAATCTTTCTTGAAGCAGTAAGAGTTCTCTTCCTTATCTTTATACGAATTGTCCATCTTTTCTTCCTTTTCTTTGTGGTGTTAGGTTTTAGTGGTGGTGTTTTCTCAAGTAATAAACAAATCTACGAGATATGAGTATAACTCCTTTTGGTTGGAATGTTATTTGAACGTTAATAGATCTTATCCTCTTCGAGTGGCTCGGATTTGCATTCTTAAGGGAATTGTTTTATTAATAGTTACTATTGCCATATATGCTTTGCCTATCATAGGACCATTATTAGCTATAGGCATTATCAAGAGGCGTTATTTGATGTGTGGTCGACGTCACCAAATCTGTTTCAATAGAGGAGCATAAGTGTTCTTTAGGACATCATTAGGCTTTTTTTTGAGGTTGGGTTTTTTATGTTCTTTACTCCAAGACGGGGCTACTGTGTAGCTGCTCTATTTGCAACTGATGCTTATAAGAAGGTGTGCTCTATGGGGCAGGTTTTGCAATCAACATTTTCTTTCATGTCACTTATAACCTTAGATCTAAAGGAGTCCGATGTTGTCATTGATGCTACTTCTATTCCAGTTCTACAATTGGTGATAATTATTTTTTTTTTGCCCCTTTGTATTTGGTTTGTTCCCTTGTATTTGCTTTGGCTGTGTTAGTTTTCTATATTCAATTTGTCCTCATTTTGTGTATCTGGCTTCAAATTATTAATATAAGTAGCTTCTAAACAAAAAAAAAAAAAAAAGCTGGTTAAGTTAGTTAATATGACATGTTTCTTTTAAAACAATCTAGTCATTTTCTTTAATTTTTTCCTTCTATCTCTTCCTTTATTAGTATTTATGAATCATCAATTAAGGTCAATTTTTAAAAGATTGACAAACATAAAAATTATGTCTTACATTGAATTAATTTCAATATCAACTATCCAAATATATTATATATTTCTAACGAGAGGGAGCATTTAATTAACAAGATAGGACCATCTATATTTAAAATTGTTAGCATCAATTGAGGATAACTTTCTCATTACAATTTTTTTTATTCACAATATTGAAATTAAAATTGTTGACCATGTGTGCAAAAATAAAGTTCTTTTAACTCCTCACTCCAGTAAATAACACAAAACTTCACATTTTAGTATTACTCCCTCTATTCTTTATTATAAATTACTAACTACTAACATTTTTTTGTCTTTATTATAAGACACTAATGATCTTTAACTAATTCATTTATTACCATTTCCTAGTTTGCCCTTATTTTAACAAATTTCTTTATATCTATATTATTAAAGTAGAGGTAAAGTTAGAAACTTTTATCAATTTAATGACCTAACTTTTATTTTTTGATTTATAAAAAATGATAATTTGTATTTTATAATAAAAACTAGAGGGAGTTCTTAATTGTTTCAATTTTAGGCGATGCATGGCGAAGAGAATATATCATATATGTAACACAAAGTTATCGTGAAAAATTGCAACCAGAAGACTGAGAAAACTGAGTTTCGAGGAAGAAAAGAATGGGCCAAACCATATTCCACTTTATAATTAGAGAGAGAGAGAGAGATGAGGACGGGGAACAAATATTCATCCTTAGATTCTCTCGTATGTTGTTTGTTTCATGAGCCACTCTCATACGTACGCAACTCTGCAACACACACACACACACATATAGTGGACACTACGTGTAAGTAGTTACCTAGCTATATACTCTGCCTAATAAATATTTCATTCACTAACCGCTGCTCTACTCACTTTGTTAGGTAACTAACTATTCATAGGATGAACGAAATCATCCACATTCATAATTATTCGTACCTCTTGAATGTACTTATCTCCCATGCAATAATACGTAGTACGTATTCTCTAATTCATCAAACGGAAGGCTCAACATAAAACTCACATTTTACACTATTGAGATTTTTTTTTTTAAAAAAAAAAATCAGAATACGTAAGGAATGAATGCAATGACCATATAAAAATCTCAATGGAATAATATGGACTTATTAATTATTTTTTATACTGAAATTTATTATTACATATCAATACTCTGACTTTTTAATAATTATATTCCTTCATTTGGAAATAATGGATTTTTCCCAAATATTTTTTGTTAGTGTTTTAATTTTCAATTTCATTCTTAATTGAAATTTCTATTTTTCTTTAGAAAAAGAAAA
Organism: Acacia confusa; assembly: GCA_037074495.1. NCBI lineage: Eukaryota > Viridiplantae > Streptophyta > Magnoliopsida > Fabales > Fabaceae > Acacia > Acacia confusa. The sequence continues at coordinate 2,332,854 of CM073504.1, read as the reverse complement.
CTAAGATTGCGTTATCAATCTATTTATAAGCCTGAGAAGATATTTTTTAAATATAAGTAGTCTAATTAACTTTATATTATCATAGGATGTATAATTTTACTATTGATTTAGGGTTTGTTTGAGTTAGTGTTGAAAAAACACATCCACACAAGTTGAAATAAAACCCTCTCTCTTACAAACTTATATTGTATACTATGAGTCATGTTGGAAAAATATATTCTACCACTAATCCAAACAAACACTTATTCTTAGGTCAATGGCTACTAGTTTGGGAAATTGTAACGAAGCTGAGAAATTATAAAATATTAGTGCTGGCTTAGACTTCAGAGAGAGCTGTTTAATGTTTCTCACAAGAATATTTACACAAATTGAGATAAAAACCTCTCTCTTTTTACATGTTTACCTTTTAAATCATAAATAATCTGAATTAAAAACACTTCAAATGAAGCATGCTCTGGTCAATTTTTCTTTTTTCAATCAAATGATAGGCATTATTGACATCAAATTATAAGCGAAATCAAATCTTTAACCTTCTAAGTAAAGGAAACTTTCATACAAGGACTGACTTGCTCTAGCCAGTCAACTTTAAACTTATATTCTTAAAAAAATTTCATTCAAGTTTTAAGAAATCAAGAAAACTTTAAAAAAGTCCCAAAAAAAACTCAGAGGTAAATGAAACTTCAAATAGTTGTTAAACTGACTAATAGAGTTGTTAACCCCATATATATGAGTTATTAGTCTGATTAAAGAAGTTGTTAATAAATTTTTTTTAATATTTGAATTTTACTTAAACTTTTTTAAGATTTTGTTGATTGTTTAAAAGTTGGAACAGAATTTTCCTTGTATACTGTCAGGAATGAAACAGGTTATTGGCAGGCTGGAGGAGGAGAAATGAGTGAGTGAATGGTGACCGTTGGATGGAGGGGGGGAAAGGTGGGGTCCACAGGGGGAAAAAGAGGAGGGGAGGAAAGAAAGGAGAGGTAGAGGCTGGGGGCACAGTACACAATACTTTTAAAAGGGTCACAATCAGTGTCGTACGATGGCTAAACAACACACGCAATAGCCTTTGCCCCCACGCGTTTTATTGCCTGACAGTGACCAAGGCTTCTCCTTTTTCTCTTCCTCCTATGCGTCCTTTCCTCCACCACTACTTTTCTTACTACTTCCTTCTCTCTCTCTCTCCTCAAAGAATAACATCCTCAATAATCACCATGTCATATTTCATATCTCTCTAACAAAATAAACAGTTCCATACTAAAAGATTTTTACTACAACATGCTCCATTCGCTCTTTAATATAAAGTTAAGTTATTTTGTACGGTTAAGGTACAAATATATATATAAGCTTTTTTTTCTACGAGTGTCTAGCTTTTGGAGTAAAAATACACATGTGGTTATTATTTTTGTGTAAAAGTTATATCTCACCATTAAGTCACTGTTCACTACCGTTAAGTTACTATTCACTTCATCTATTTCTTTATTATCACGGTGAACAATGATTTGACGGTGAGATGTGACTTTTGCTCCAAAATGGTAACCACATGTGTATTTTTTCACAAAAAAAACACATGGTGCTGGGTGCTTCTGGAAAAGAAGTTCATATATATTTTTGCATCTTAACCCTATTTTGTATAGTATGTATTTCTAATCTTTCTTTATTTTCTTATTCTCTCTCCATTTTAATTATTATTGAGAGAATATTAATATAAGTAAAGTAGAAAAAGGTTGGCAAATATAAAAAAAATATTTTACATTTATAATGAATATTAACTTTTCAAATATGTACTATATTATTAGGAATAAAGGGAGGAAGATTTTGCAAAAACGTATATGTATAAAAATGAAGGCATGTACGTACGTAATATGTTCTTCCTTCTAACGTTTTTATAAAGCGCACACCACTAATCCTTCTTATGAGTCATTTGATAGGGTGTTTATAGGATATATTAGAGCCCAATCCCCATAAGTGATGGAGATTCTTGTCATTTAAAAAGTGATTTAGGTGTTCAAATTCCAACTATTACTGAAAAGAATATACTCTTTACTATATGATAAGAGATCGATGAGAAAATATCGATCTTATAACTTTATAAGTATACAGTATTCAGTGTCAGCGTCTATTAGCTCAGCTGTCAAACACCTCTTAAAGTACAAGTGTTACTCACCATAGAAACCATACACTTGCTTTTTGTTCAAACATCAGAGTCCAAATTTTGCAGATAAGTTCATGCATGCATGTATATCCCATGAAAATCTTTGGAAGAGACTTTAATTTGGGGCCTTCTAAGATACTCTCTTTTACACCCACAGAGTGTTTGATGAGTCTACCACTTTCAACTCAAAAAATCCTCTCCCTATGTTTACTAGCCAACCCATTTTGTCTTGTGCTTTTGTAGCAACAGAACCAGACTCATTTTTTCCATGATTGGTTAAACAACAAGAAGAGAAAACAAGTTAGGCAAAAAAAATCATTTGAACTACTGTCCCAAAAAGATCTTTTTGATCTGATAAATATAAGATCGAGCTAAGTAATTTTCTGCATTACTTTCTTTTTCCTTTTTTTTTACTGTTTTTGTTTCTTATTTTCGCTTCTCTGAAACTTGCAGTTGATCATTATTGAAGGAAAAGTAGTCACATAATGTATTGATTATTACGTACAGAAGAATACGAAACTGATCATGACTCATGAGAGAGGACCAAGAAAGTGGAAGAGTCAAATATATTAATTGTCATTGATACTTGATTTTTGGAAGTTATAGTTTGAGTTACTGAAGATATCCCAAATCACTTTTGGTTTAACACTATTTTTGTTTTTTGTTTTTTTGCAAGGCTTTGATTGCATTATAGAATTTTTGTCTCCTACAACCAATGTGTTTATTAAGATTTTAACTTGTTTTCTCTTCTTTATAAAACAACCAAATTTATTGGTTCATTTTTCACCCACGTATCCACCCTAATAATTCTCTTCATTTCTTTTTACTTATTGGGTTGCATGAGAAAATAAAATGAGAGAGAATGGATAGAAAAAAGTACATGGGTAAGATATAATTAATGTAGTGGTATAGTAACTTGTAATTAGATGGAGAAAAGATGAAAAAAGGTGGGTTGAAATTGCAGATATTCTTCAAGTGGGTATCTTATAACAAAGACTACATTAAAAAAATCTTATATAAAACCGGGGAAGTGTTAAAAAAACATAAGACTACAATATTTAGGGTTGAGCAAGGGACCCGCAACTCGCTGAGCCTATCCACAACCAGATCTAATTAGGCCATTTTGAACCCGCTCAAAAAAACTTATAACAAGTTAGGTTAAAACTCGTCGATTTAAAACTTGAATGGCCGAGCAATGGGTACACCATTAGCTGCCCGTATCCGCCTATTTAGTTAGTATTTTTTAAAATGGAATATATAGACATACAGGACATTGAGGAGTGAAGACAATTACAATGTAATACTCATTCACTAACTGTCTGACTCTTAGTCTCTCACACTCTTTTCCATTGCAATTAGGTGTAACCCTAACCCTTGCACCACCAAGGCACCGACACCATAGTAGAGCAATAGGACAAGGTAGTAGCTAGCCTCGAGCCATAGTGCACCGCCGTTGTTGTCATTCTTCCCCAACAAAGTTCTTCTTCTTCTTTGAATCTTTGTGGGTCGAAGCAACAACTGTGAGTCACGGCGCACCACTGTCCTTCTCATTCTTCTTGAGCAATGTTCTTCTTCAAATTTCATGGGTCGTGAGTTCATCTCCTTCCTTTACTCTAAATATTTAATATAAAAGTTGGAGTTTGAATATTAAAATTATGTTATAATAATAGTTGTCTAAATTTAGGTTCTTTTATGTGAATTGTGATTATTGAACTTTGAAGATTTATATTACAGAATTTAAAATGATGAATTTAGATTGATGCTTAATTCTTATGTATGTTTTTGTTTTAAAAATAATAATAAGTTAAATGTAAAGGGTTATCCAAAACCCGGTCAACCCGCCCATTTACACAGGTTTAAATGGGTTGAGATATGAGTATAGGTACGGGTATGTGCTAGCCTGTACTCACATAAAATTAAATAGGTGGGTTATGAGTTTAGGCATGTGTTGCCCACCCTGCCCATTGCTTTGCCTTAACCCTACTCCAAAACAATCACATTTATATATATAATCAGTAGAAGTATAAAAAATAAATACGAATCACTTTTCCATAAGGAAAAAAGTAGGTTAATTTAATTAATTAGAAGCTTTGAATATATGAACATGAATTGTTTTCAATAATACCCTTAAATATATCTCCCTTTACATGATATTTTTAAGAAAATATATCTCCTCTCTTAAATAAAGGTACAAGTGAAAAAATAAAGGGTTAAGGTGCAAAAATACACATGTGCTTTGGTTAGAGGAGCGTTCAGTGACAAGTGTTTTTTTAGGTGCAAAAGTACACATGTGGTTATAAATTAGGTGCAAAAATACCGTTTGACTGTTAAGCTTGACTTTGACCGTTAAATTTGACTTTTTTTACTTTCAAATGTGCAAAAATACACATGTGCTTTAGCAAAAAGAGCACCTAACACCAAGTATTTTTTTTATTTAATAATTTTATTTTAATTAAAGGAAAATTATTATTTTTCTAAGTATAATTCCTAGAAAATTAAATTTTTTCTTTTGATTTATCATTTTGGAAAGAAGGATTTATCCAATGGGTAAAAAAAGTAAAAAAAAAAATTATTTCCATAATTTAGTTTCCTTTTTTTAAAAAATCCATATTAAATTTAGTTTCCTTTCAACCTTTTTCTTCTTTTTGCTCTGTTTGGCCGACGAGGAACAGAGGCTTGTGTAGCGAGTGATTCCTTCGGTTCAGGCCTGGATATTAAAGGTAAGACAACTCGATCATCTTTCGCCAAAGTCCTTAGCTTTCTATCGGTAGTGGTAAGGATGAGAGAAAGCCAAGCATAAGACACTTAAACAGAACTTAAAAACTGAAAAGGAAAAACAGGGTAGCTGTAGGCATTTCTTTTTCTACCTTTAGGTTCGGTGTTGCTGCATAAAATGATCTCATATTGATGTTAAATGATATATATATATATATATGTGTGTGTGTGTGTGTGTGTGTGTGTGTGTATGAAATACAAAAGGTGAGTCCTTAACGTATAGATGCATGGCGTGATATTATTTTGTTGTCATGGATCTGGGTGTGGGCAGTTTCGGCTGTCATTGTTTTTTTTTAAATATATATGGGAGGAAACTTTTGCTGCATCAAAGAGAGTATTATTTTGCTATCACTTAAAAAGGAAGAGAAAGAGAACTCCTAAGATACATACATATATATGTGTGTGTGTGTGTGTGGTCGCTGTGTTCAGTGAAGGAAAGAGAGGTATTTAGTTTTTTTTCTTTGACATGGAAAACGCTGAGCTAAGTAAATAAGTAAATATACAGATATATATGAGCCTTGCATAAACCCAAGAAAGAGTGAAAAGGAAAGAAAACCGATGGACATAGCTCTTCTGTAAGTATTTTACTATTGAATATATATATGTATTCATATGTGTATGTCGAGAGTTTTGATGAGTTGCTGTGTGTATCTGAAATGTGCAAATATAGATATATGCATCGTCAAGCTTGCTGTGATACGTGAGTATATATATATATACATATGGTGCACACCGTGGCTACGTTGCTCGTGAATATATATTAGATATCCCTTGCCTACCGATTCGGTATATACATATGCATATAACCGCTGGAAAGATTAAAACCAATGGATATATATATTGGAAATTTTTTTTTTTTACCTTTTTTATCCATTGGATAGATTAAAACCAATGGATATTTATGGAAATAATTTTTTTTTTACCTGTTTTACCCATTGGATAAATCCTTCTTTCCAAAATGATAAATCAAAAGAAAAAATTTAATTTTCTAGAAATTATACTTAGAGAAATAATAATTTTCCTTTAATTAAAATAAAATTATTAAATAAAAAAAATACTTGGTGTTAGGTGCTCTTTTTGCTAAAGCACATGTATATTTTTGCACATTTGAAAATAAAAAAAGTCAAACTCAACAGTCAAAGTCAAACTTAACGGTCAAACGGTATTTTTGCACCTAATTTGTAACCACGTGTGTACTTTTGCACCTAAAAAAATCACTTGTCATTGGACGCTCCTCTGATCAAAGCACATGTGTATTTTTGCATCTTAACCCAAAAATAAATAATAAAAATAAAACACATTTTTTAATTAAAAAAATTGTACTCCCATTTTTTCCTTGTAAAAGAAATGGAGGGAGTAGTAAGTCGTATGAATGCTTTATATCAAAACAGATATATCATAAAAATTATAAGATTTAATGAAATTATAATGAGCAGACTCTTCATAATGTCGTCAAATTTATATATCTTGCTTGATCCCTGCATTGTAGTGTATTTAAATTAATGGTAAATTTCTCATTTGCCGTTTCTAATAGTGAGAACTACTATTTTAATAGGAGCTTGGAATATCAAGTGTATCAATAAAGAGTTTTATTTAAGTAAGTTAGATTAACATGAAGGTTGGTCAATATTATTCCCACATCATTTTTTATTAGAGCTGGAAAATCGGTCCAAACCCGTCGTTTAGACCCTGGTCCTTCAAGGACCGGACCTAAAAATTTGAAGAGATAAATGAAATTGGCCCTGGAGGGCCACGAGCCAGTCCGTTAAGCCCTGCATAATTTTTTTTTTTAATTGAAGTTGAAGTTAGGTTTGAGCGCTTTAAATACATGATATTTTCACTCATAAAGCAGAGTTTATTGTAGTTAGTGAAGCACAATCAAATATCTTTGACATTAATAATAGTGATGAAGAAGATGTGTAGTCACCTGCTGTTAGTGGTACGCTTCTTATATTTTATGTATTTTATTTGTGGACAGTAGTGGATTGTGAATAGTAATTTGTTTTTTATTATGAACTGATGAATGTGTTTATTTGTTGAATAATCTATGTTGCTTGGGTATTAATGTTAATAATATTTATTTGATAAATTAAAACTTTTATTATTATTTTTTTACTAATCATATTTCTTTGAAAAAGAAATGGATGAAAAATAGTTAAAATTTGGAATAGTAATTTCCAAGTCCTGACCTTGATGCTCTCAAGCTAGGCTTTGAAAAACAAATGTTTTTCTTCTTCCAAGCCTTAGAGGGCCGGCCTTGATTTCTATCTCTATTTTTAATATCCTAACTATGCCAAAATGGTTGAAAATGATGGTAACATTATAATCAGTGGATCCCACCAAAATTTTAATATGTAAAGTCTCATATAATATATACAGTATTCAAAGGATATCAGCAGATTTTAGACATGAAATATGAAAAAGTCAAAAAAGAGACTAAATCACAAGAAATTGAAATTATTTGTTGTTGTTTTGTTCTTAATTCTTATACACACATTCACGAATATGTTGAAATCTATTAATATTTTTATATTTATATTTCTCTTCTGATTGCCATTCTCTTAGGCCTTGGCTATATAAAGTGATGATTAATTCCCTCTAACAGTCACTGATTGGATATATTAATTATTAACTTGCTTTCAACTTTCCAATGACATTGATAAGAATGATTATGATAATTAATGACAGTGACTTAAGATAATGCCACTTGCCACTAATAGAATGTCTGCACTTTGGACCAAACCACTAATATCCTAATAATTTATAAATAGGAGTAGTCCTAGTTAATTACTTATAAAAATTAAAAAGAAGCCTAGGCTATATTAGACTAGAAATTGTTCCGGTGCAGAGTATGGGCATACATAAATAATAGAATAACTTGCCGATATTCTTAAAAGCAAGTTCATCTTCGAATATTTTTTATCATTTTTTTTCCAATTTAACTGTCCATAAGAAAAATAAATATACTACGCTGATTTGAATTTTGACAACTAATAATATGGTGCCCGATGCGCAGTGATTCATGAAAATAATTCAGTAAAATTTATAAAAAAAAAACATAGCAAAAATATATAAATTAAATTATGCCTCAGGTTTCTTCTCTTTATTTTTTATTTATTGAAAATAATTGTTCACATTTTATTTAATTGGAACATAAAAAATAAAATCACACGTCATAACACATAATTGAATAAAACTCGTAAAATATATAATAAGTTGAATTATTTAAAATTTGTAAACAGTATAACTCATTGTTCATCATACTTTAAAAAATGCATCCGGGCTAATATCTAATTCCTATAAAGTAGATATAAATCATAACACAACAGAACTTAAAAAAAAAAAAAAACAGGAAAAATTACAAAGAAAAAAGGCCAAAAATAAAAACATCAAAGATTTTTTTTTTTTTTTTTAATGAAGAACATCAAATAGAATTTAGTCAGCTGTGTTATCATAAGTTGGTAAAAAAAATTTAAAGTATGATTTGTCCTTTTTGGTGCCAAGAGTCAAAAAGCCTTAAGGTGCTTAGCTACCTACCTACCTATCGAGCCATACATTTATTATAATTCAACTAGATTTATCTTATTAATATATATGTTACAGAATTTAGGCATTAAATTTGGGGACGTTTTATAGATGCTAAAGTTAAATATAAATTTAAGGTTAAAGCAAGTATCTCCGTTCCTTACATATAAATTATATAATATAACATACTACTACTATTATACTATGGAACTTTTTTTTTTTGGTCGAAAATTATACTATGGAACTTGGAAGAGTACTTCTTGCTCGTTGTTTTATTATAATAGAATATAGAGTTATTAATTTATTATAGCTGTGCATTCATTGGTCAATTCGATTATGGTTTTTATGATAGATGTGCATACACACATAATCACTTGTCAATTTTTATTTTCCTTAAAATACCATTTGACTATATTTAATTTTTAATTATAAATACTAATTTAGTTTAAGGGTTAAGATACAAAAATACACATGAACTTTTTCCCCATGAGCGTCCAACACCACATATTTTTTTTTGGAGTAAAAATACACACGTGGTTACCATTTTGAAGCAAAAGTCACATCTCACCCTAAAATTACTGTTCACCGTCGTTATGTTATTGTTTACTTCATCTCTTTCTCTTTCATCACGGTGAACAGTAACTTAACGGTGAGATGTGACTTTTGCTCCAAAATAATAACCACATGTGTATTTTTGCTCTAAAAAAAGCATGTAGTGCTGGGCGCTCCTGGGGAAAAAGCTCATGTGTATTTTTACATCTTAACCCTTAGTTTTTGCTCTAAAAAAAGCACGTAGTGCTGGACACTCCTGGGAAAAAAACTCATTTGTATTTTTGCACCTTAACCCTTAGTTTAATCGTTTAAATGTTTAAAATTCATATATATATATATATATATATATATATATATATATATATAATTCCTTCTTTACATCAAGGAAAATAATTTATCGAGTACAATTTAAGTAAGTTTTACAGTTCCTGTATTTATTGTATATTTTTAAATTTATCCTTAAAATTACAAAATAAAAATCATTTAAAGGGTATATTTATTTTTAATACTAGCAGTTATATTTACTTTTTTCAAAAAAAAAAAAAATCAGACTTCATGAGAATCATAAACTCAACCCAGCAAACCTTTTATAAATAATGATGTAACCGAAGAATTGATCCATTGTTATGTTTGTTGGAGACACCAATGGTTCACATAACATGTGGAGATAATAATTGAGTGAACTTAAATCAAAGTGAAAAGTAAGAAAAGGATAAACATTAATTTAAATTTTAAGAGTTGTGTACTTTGTGTTTAAGGTAAATCAAAGGATGTCTGAAAATGGGGGAGCATCATATCAATTCTGAATGTAAGAACAAATGAAATGAAGCGCACACGTGTGCGTATGTGCGTGTATAAATATATACACTCTCTTCAGCTCTAATTATGGGGCCATAAAAAAATTCAAGGGTGTTAAAAAAAAAAAGTTTTTTTTTCAGGTTTATAAATGACATAATTTCCCCCATATAGCTTCTTCTTACACCATAAAATCATTTAAAATAAGCTAATCTAAATCACCACTTAATCTTCAATATAGGGCAAACAAATAGTGTTTATATATATTTTTTTCAATCACAACCATAATTATTTATATTATATTTTTAGTTCTCTATGTATATCACACATTTATCTCATACATCATAAAATAATTTAAAATAAATAGATCAAAACAAATATGTTTTAGTTTTATTTGCGTAGTTTCTTGTGGACATAAATTCTAATAAACTCATCGAAAAGTTACAATTTCTTGTAAATTTAATAATTCTTTGATAATTATATATTCTTTTCTTCTTTTTTTGCCAGCGCTAATGATATATTCAAGGATATTGACAATCACATATAGCCAACTTCGAAGAAATGATTAATTTTACCGAATTATGCATCAAAAAGCGTGTGTAGACATGGATGTGTCCACAGCCTAATGAAGTGAAATAAATTAGGGTAAAGTGTAAAAATACATATAAATTTTTTTTTCAGGAGCGCCCAGCACCAAGAACTTTATTTTAAAGCAAAAATACACACGTGGTTACCATTTTAGAGCGAAAGTCATATCCCATCGTTAAATCATTGTTCACTGTGATGAGAAAGAAAGAGATAAAGTGAATAGCAACATAACGATGATGAACAATGACTTAATGGTGGGATGTGACTTTTATTCTAAAATGGTAACCACATGTGTATTTTTGCTCCAAAAAAAAGTTCTTGGTCTGGACGCTTTTGAGGAAAAAGATCATGTGTATTTTGACACCTTAGCTCTAATAAATTCTTATTATGTATAGTTGTTTGAGTTGACGAATGAAAAATATATTTATACAAGTTGAAATAAAACTTATCTCATATATTCTCTCTACTCTTTTTTATAAGGCACCAACTATCAATTCTTACAAACCAATAAAGTTAACTAAAAACACTAAAGTTGTTGTAAAATTCAAGTGATTTCTAATATTATTCTTATTAATTATCCTAAACTCAAATATAATACCCTCTCATACTATTCTTATTAAATATGGACAGATATGAAAAAATAAATTAATTGCACTTTAAAAACTTGCAAATTCCTATAAAAATAACTAAAAACACTTAATAGTTGGTGCATTATAATAAAGACTAGAGGGAGTATATACCTATCTCATATACCATAAATTATATTGAAAAAACAATTTCTACCTCTAACCTAACCTAAACAGACCCGTATATGCTTGTTTAAAATAATAATTGGAACGTTTCAAAAATAGTTTTGTAATCATGATTTACCGCTATGATGCAAATAAATGAGATGAGTTTTATATCATTTCACATAAATAAATTTTTTTGTATGCCAAACAGGTCCGAAACCAGCAATAGTAAACCCAAGCGGTATCATACACAATAATATCAGGTGCCCTCGTTAAAAGTGAAGTCTCCATCTCAGTCTCAGATGAGTCTCTGTCACTCTCTCTCTCTCTCTCTCTGCCGCTGCCTCTGCCTCTGCATTGGATAGATTTCTGGGTTGATGACGTGTTATCTGAAGAATGCATGAGAGAGAGAGAAGGGAGAGAGAGAGAGAGATAGTTGTAGAAGCTTTTCCAAAAAGTCTAATGGAAAATGACAGATCATATATTTATAACGTGGGGTTAATAGTATTGTGGGTAGGTCCATTTGAGTTTCATTTCACGACCTAATTCTGAGTATATTTGGGCCAATAAACATTATATAATAATTATTGATTAATATCAATTCAAAGTATCAAATGCGTCTATATTCAAACTCAACAACTCGTGGACCCTTCTTAATTTCATATTATTCACCATGGTCACAACAATCAACACCCCCAAATTGATACGAATCTACATTCCATGTTCATCACCAAACTAAATTATTTAAAAAAATTTGTTTCATTAATTTTTTTTATATATATATATTTCAGTTAAGTTGTGTTGAATGACTTGGGGTATTTTTTAATAACATCAAATATCTTAAATTAATTAATATTTAGTGTATCTATAGTAATTTCTTTTTTAAAATTAACTGATTTTTTGTTCGTCCAATACTATAGAGTATTTTTATAAACATATACATACTTTTTATCGTATGTAAACCAAACATTTGTTTGAGATCCTATTTAGTGTCGTCAAAAGTGATTATTTATTTAAACTGAGATAAAACAAATCTTCCATACTTATCTTACATGTTGTAAATCATGATTGTATAACTATTTTTAAAGGTTTCATTCCCTATTCCAAATAATCACAAAGTTATTATTTATAATAGTAATGTTATTGTCTGGCTCCATGTTTTGATCACGTTGAAATTTTCAAGCCGAGTTTTTCGGATAAGATAGTATACAGTTGTCATTCATAAACATGCTTATTATTACACCCCAGCAAGATTGTTATTTGTAATATTATATTTAAATCCTTTGGGATTTTATTAGTATTAGGCCATTTTCAGAGACTAATAAGTGACAATTTGGGACGATTGATTAGAAAACAGAACTCTGGTTTTGATTATAAAGAATAAACTAATAAGTGTTTTTAGTCATTTTTATAAATAAAATCAATTTAAGAATATCAATCAACAACTAGATATTTTAATGATTTTTAATATTTTTTTACTCAAAATATCTAGAGCATTGCGTTTATTTTAACTATGCACTTATCAAAATTAAAATATAAAAATGATAAAAAAATATTACATAAATCACAAAAGCTTTTAAGTATCTACTAAATTAGTAAAATGATAAATAAGTGATTTAATACAAATATGAGATTTTAAAGTTTGAGTATTGAAAACTAGAGTATAAGAATTGACAACTTAGATATAGAAATTGACAACTTAAGCACCCCAAGTTTTCATTGTACATACTCAAGTTGCTAATTAATATTCTTAAATTGTAATTGTTTATACTCAAGTTGTCGACACTCAAATTTCAAAATCTCATATTAAGATCACATATTTATCCTTTTACTAATTTAATAGTCATTATGATTTTAATTAAAATGATTTTTTTTTTGGCCATTTTCCCCATTTTATGATTAATTTCTTTATTGATAACATGAATAATTCCCTATAAGTAGAGTTGAAAATCAGGGTCAACTCAACCCTACAGGGTTGGCTTTGCAAGGCCTGAAGTAAGAAAAATATCTATTTTTCAAAGCCCAGCCTGAAAGCACCATAGTCAGGGCTGACCCACAGGGCTCGGAAGTTTACTATTACAAATTTTAACTATTTTTCCTTCATTTTTTTCAAAGAAATAATTAGAAAATTATAACAATTAAAGTTCTAATTTATCAAATAAATATTGTCAATATTAATATCCAAACAACACGAATTATCTAACAAATAATTACATTCACTAATTCAGAATAAAAAACAAGTTATTGTTTATAAATAATTCACATAAAACATAAGAAGCATACCACTAAACAACATTAGTACGATGACTATCATTCACGGGTACAAAAAAAGCTTTTAAGACCGGACAAAAGAGGCATCGGCAGACCAGACTCGTGACCGGTCTTGTTCCAGCCGGTATTAAAAGTATATCTTTAAGAGCGGACTTCAACTAGTCTTAAATAAACTCTTTTAAGACCAGATATTTAAAAACATCAGGTCTTAAAAGTGACACTAAATCCAACCAAAATATTTTATTTGTCGGTCCTAAAACACAATTTTTAAGACCGGACAAAAATTTAACTGCTTTTAAAAGGTCTAATTTTTAAGACTGGACAAAAATAAATACGCTCTAAAAAGTAGCGGCTTGTTAGACCAACGAATAATTATACGTGGTCTTAAAAGACCCACTTTCAAGACTGGATGATTAATACGTCTAGTTTTAAAGATTAACTTTTTAGACCAGACATATTAAACCATTGGTCTTGTAAGACCAACTTTTAATACCACCTAATATCAAATATGTCGCCTGACCTTTAAGACCACGCATTTAAGTAAATCCAAGTACATCCGGTCTTAAAAGTTGAACTTTTAAGACTGGCGTTTTTGTTTTATCAGTCTAAATTTTCCTGAATTTTTTTCCTATTCTGTTCTTACTAATCATATATATACACAAATCCATACCAGTCAATCCAGCACATAAAACGGTATACTTTAAGCTACAAGCTATGAACAATTATGGATAAATTGAATGATCTATACACAAATCCATACAAGCCAATCCAGCACAGAAAAGGCTACACTTTAAGCTACAAGCTATGAACAATTATGAATAAATTAAATTGAGAAAAAGCAAATCGTAGAATACAAATATTATTGACCATGAGTTACAAATACAAATACAATAAGTTGTTACAATAAGATATACCACACTTAAATCAATATACATGCCCAATATTCACCATGCCTTCATCTAATTCCTATTCAACATAGACAGCATGATGTACTTTCGTTTCATGCATAACATAGGAGATAAGTTGTAAATAATCAGGAGTACAGGCTAAAAACTATGTATGCTGCTAAGGCTTCCATATGGATTCAGGCCATCCATGCTAAGGGCAAGCCTAAGGTTCCTAGGTTCTTTGTCGAAAGTCAGAAATAATTGATCGAGTTTCCTCCATTGAGAAGAATCGGCAGGATGTCGAATCTTTCCATCAGAAATCCTCTCATCTGCATGCCACCTCAAATTTTTTGCATCATTTTCATTAGCAAACAAGCGCTTGAACCTTGGTATGATTGGAAGATACCACAACACTTTTGCAGGCCCCTTATTTGACTTGTACCTTGGAGTTTCACATATTGGACAATTCAGCTTCTCTTCTAACTCGTTCTCATACAACACGCAACCATTCGAGCATGCGTGGATCTTTTTGTACTCCATCCCCAGTGGATAAAGTATTTTCTTAGCATCATAGTATCAGTGAGGCAACACATTATCATCCGGAAGCATGTCCTTAAAAGCCTCAAACATTTCAGAAAAACTCTTGTCGTTCCACTCATGACGTGGCTTCAAGCTGACCAATTTCAATACAGCGTTCAACAATTGGTATTTCTTACACCCAGGGTATATTGGGGTCTCTGCATCACTGCACATATTACCATATGCATGTGATTGATGAAAAGCCTCTTCTCCTATATCACGAACAATGTCCTCTATGCGATCATCCATATCCGCATCATTATCATCAGAGGTCACTTCTCTGGGTTGAGACCCACTTGACATTTTTTCACCATGCCATACCCATACTGTATAAGTCTTACAAAATCCTTGACAAATTAAATGTGTGTGTATAACTTCTGGACTCAATCGCCTCTCATTGAAACATCGTACACAAGGGCAATAAAACTTCCCACTATCTTCATGTGCGTTTTGTTTAGCAAATTCTATAAATTCCCTAACCCCATTATGATATTCAACACTCATCCGTAAAGCATTTATCCAACTACGATCCATAGTAGAGTTCTTATAAACGGAAAGATTTAACATACATAATTCATAAAAACTGAAACTTGCATATAAAATAAACCAACTACAAATGCGTATATAAGCTAAATGTTGGTTTTGTCTTATGGTCATAAATTTATGACAGCGAATCAAGAAGCAAAAAAAATGCATGATGAGGAAATTAAACGCATCATAAGTAGGTCTTGTGCACTCACCTGTAGCATATAAGGTCTAATGCGTTTGCTGAGTCTCTCTTGTCCTGCCACGAATGTTAATGTTGCAGACAGTAAGAGTAATCTGAAAACACTTGTTGGTCAATTGGGTAGGTCCCAAAAGAAGATTTCATCGATTTTGGTCAACCAATGGAAAACCCAGAACAATAAGTAGGAAAATAATACAGTTATATAGCCGAAACAATTCGTACAGCTTGGTCTTTAGACGTTGAGCTAAGGAACCAAAAAGTTGTTGTCGAGAGAGCAACGCGAAGCAGCGACGAAGCAACACACAAACACTGAAGACAGAACTTGAGTAATTACTTTCGGCTCGACGAGAGAAGTTCATACAAGGAAATTTAATTTTTCCGCGCGAGTGGTGCCAGAGAGACATTTATTATTTGAGATATTATCAAGATCGGTCAATTTAAAGGAATATGGCCCTAAAAATATATTTAAATTATATTGAACTTTTTAAGACCGAAGTTTTATAAAACTGTGGTCCTAAAATAAATTTAATTTAAATTTTGTATTGAAAAGTTTAAGACCGAAGGTTAATAATACTGCGGTCATAAAATTCATTTAATTTTGGACCGCATGTTTTATAAAACTGCAGTCTTAAAAGTCAAATACTTTTTAGTATTAAAACGAAAAATTGTTGCAGCAATTGAATGAAAATAAAGAACACTGGAGATTGGAGAATAAGCTTTTTCTTTAATGGATAATATGGAAAAAATAAAATATAAACTTAGTTCTTATTAATTTTTAGATTACTATGACAATATGCAAATACAAAAAGAAAATAAGAACAACAAACTGAAAATTAACAAAAACAAGCTTATAATGTGACTAAAAATTCGAATGCTTATTATCAGCTAATGTCTTGGAGATATCGGCTTCAGCATCAGCAATTTCGCGCAGGATATCAGCAATTTCCTGGATTATGCTCATCAATTTCACTTCACCATCATCATCCATGGGAGCGTTGGGACCAGGAGGTTGGAGAGGGAGAACGGGAACCTCTTCGTGGTCTGAATGCTGGAGGGGGCCGTCAACCTCTTCATCATCCGTAATAACAATGGGTCCAACGACCCGTAACTCCTCCGTCGGAATAGAACACACTGGAAGAGAACCCACGAGAGATCTGGTGTGGGCACAAGCTTCAGGAGTATCCCTATGAGGGGTTATCTTGTATCTAATCATTGTTTGAGCAGTTGGGGAAGGAGGGGCAAAGAGCTACGTTGTGTGGAGTTACGAGGTAATGAGGACTTAAGAAAGACAGAGAGGAAGCGTGAGGAGGATAATAAAGGCAGGACAACATTAGTTAATACTCAAAAGTGTATTAAGACCGTCATATAATATATCCACGGTCCTAAAAGTCTATTATTTATTATTTCATTAAATTACCTGTAAGACCGATCATTTATCTTATACCCGGTTCTAAAAGTCTATTAATTTTTTTTTAAAAAATAGTACATTTAAGAACGGATCTCTTACAATATCCAGTATTAAAAGTTCTTTCTTTTCAAGTGAGAGACACTAGGGTCGTATCCTTACACTTTGTTCAAATGAATGATTTAGAGTTTTTTTGGCTTCCAGATAAACTTCCCTACTATGCGTCTTCTCGTATTTTGATGAACTATGCGTCTCCTCGTTAATGGTTCCCACGTTTCACATTCTTCAAGATGACTTCTCTATTTAAACCCATTGTTACTTTACGTTCTTCACATTCTTCTCAATTACTTCTACAACCTCCATAATGACCGCTCTACCACTACTAGGTGTGCACAACAATGGTCTTCCCCCTCCACCACCACCACTGCCCAACAATGGTCCTCCTCGTCCACATCCACCTCCGTACCTTCCTCCGCTGCCTCCAAACCCCTCCGCCCGACAGATAAGCAGCACCTCCTGGCCTGCGTCGCTCATATAGACCGACGCATGGGCCAAATGTTTCTGGTCTACCACACCGTCAACAACAAGCTGAACATATTACTCGTCACCAATGACATCGAGTACAATCTTTCTGACGCATCGTCTCCGACCTCTCCTCCGATCCCTCCCTCCCCTCCGACAACGACGGGGGGATTAATTATTTTTATGTTTTTTTGTTTTTACTATTCCTGCCCCATGGCGAGCAAGAAAAAAAATATGATAAATAATTTTTTTTCCATATTCGATTGTCTGTTAGTATATACTTTCGTTATCTCAATTTTGTTTCAGACAAAAAGGAAACAAACAAAACCATAACTAAAATGTGATTAACGATAAAAGTTCACAGAATATAATTAACAACATACAAAACGAAACGAAAAAAAGATAACTTTTACCTTTTAAGAATAAAAAGAAACAAAGTGACAACTCTTCTCAAGCTTGGACCATCACTGCTGTCAGTTTTACCACACCAAAAGTTGAAAATTTCCATTATCTTACTTCTTTTCCGACAATGCTCTTCAACTTTTGGAGAGGTAAAACTAGCAACAATAAGGGTCCTGAGCTTGAGCAGAACGCCAGAAACTCGAAGTGTTCTTGAACCCTAATTATTTGTCTTAAAAAAGAGTCATCATTTCTATTTAAAGAGAGATTATTAAGACTAGAAATTTAACAAATAGACAGTCCTAAATATCTAACCATATTTAATTTAGAATTATTGAAGACTTTTAGGACCGGACTTTATATAAATATGCGGTCTTAAAAGTGTCGCCATATTTTATAAGACTTTTAAGACCGGAGATTTATTGAAGATATAGTCCTAAAATCTAGGGTTATTTTTTTAAAAAAACAAAGACCTTTAGGACCGTCTGTTTAATAAATATGCGGTCATAAAAGTTTCGCCAAATTCTATAAGACTTTTAAGACTGGAAATATATCAAACATACGGTCCTAAAATCAAGGCTTATTTTTTTAAAAAAAACAAAGGCCTTTAGGAGCGTCTCTTTAATAAATATGTGTTCCTAAAAGTGTTGTCACTTTTTTTAAGACTTTTAAGACCGGAAATGTATCAAACATACGGTCCTAAAATCAAGGATTTTTTTTAAAAAAAACAAAGACCTTTAGGACCGTCTATTTAATAAATAAACGATCCTAAAAGTCGCGAATACTTTTCAGAATCTCTTACTGCTAGTTTCAACTCTCCAAAACTCAAATTTCAAGCAATATCCACCATCCAATACGTTCAGAAAACCAAAATTACATAAGATAAGAAAATTGTTCGAAAAAATAAACAAATTTATTATATGTTGAATTATACAAATTGTAAGATTGTTCATTTACATAATGAATTTACAGTTTAATGTAGTACTGTAATTACAATTGTTGCTCTACAAACATATATTTACAACTGAATTAGTACAATGATTGTTGTATTTACTTTAAGATGTCGGTAACATGTTGACAAAACACACTGCGTATGTGGTCCACCTCATCATCAGAAAAAGAAGTCTCAGAGGCAAACCTTTGTAGCATCAAAGAAAGAAACTGAATTAATTCGCGTGCATATTTCATATGTAACATTAAGCGATAAACTTAATTCACCATAATATGTAACATCAAATACATTTACCTTTACAGTGAGTTTATTACTTGGTTGAGTGATAATATCATACATGTGTTTCATTATGTACAAGCCACATAAGTTGGATCCGATTGGTTCCCGATGGGTTTCAAAAGAACAATAAATATATATAAGATCGAACATATATAGTTTATTGACCAATTTCACAAGGCAGTGTGCCAGTGTCCAAATATGTACTAACCTTTGGTGTGGCCATCTAGGATATTTGAGATCACTCCCTCGCTTTTTTTTTGACCTGGTTTTGGAAGGTCCTCATGGCACTATCATCAAAATCACAAATTTATCAATAATGTTCGCTGGAAATTCACTCAAAGATTTCAGACAAGAGAATCAAAATGACATGCTTACTCATTGATGATCTGCTTCAACAGAACCCCTGGTTGGCCGTGCGTGGAGCATAAGAATAACACCGTATTCAAGTCTATGATCAAGACAAGCAACTGCCAGTGGGCGCTGAAATTTCACAGCAGTAAAGTACTCAGTGATATATTATGTAAAATTAAGTGAATTCCAACAAGAGATCGATTGTGATATGTACCTATGGTGATATGGAAACAAGTACACCTTCCTTCTCACTTCACATAACCTCGTTGATATGTACTGCTGTCTTTCTTCCTTGGGGGTTGTGCTTGCATATACTAGGCATAAGAATCCAAAATCATTGATTCTGCCCTGTTGCTCCAAATCTTGATGCATGAACCTACAATAATGACATCAATAAGAGAATTAGTATATATGTATGTGTGTCTAAACGGTTCATTTAGATTATGTACTCATAAAATAAGATACTTACCTACACCACATTTGAACAACTGCTGATGTAACCTTCTGTCTAGGAAGCAGAAGGGACTTCATATCAACGGTGTCAAAGAAAACCGGTTGAGTGTCATTAGGAACCCCTATCACTTCATCGATATCCCACGATTGTAATTGAAATTCTCCTTTGGATACCATTTGGGATATTTTATCCTTGGCCCCCAACTCAGCAGTAGGGGATGCAGCTTTAAGAGGAGAGGAGTGATATATTATGCAGAATTAAGTGAATTGCAACAAAAGATCGATTGTGATATGTACCTATGGTGATATGGAAACAAGTACACATTCCTTCTCACTTCACACAACCTCGTTGATATGTACTGTTGTCTTTCTTCCTTAGGGGTTGTGCTTGCATATACTGGGCACAAGAATCCAAAATCATTGATTCTGCCCTGTTGCTCCAAATCTTGATGCATAAACCTACAATAATGACATCGATCAGGAAATTAGTATATATGTATGTGTGTCTAAATGGTTCATTTAAATTATGTACTCATAAAATAAGATACTTACCTACACCACATTTGAACAACTGGTGATGTAAGCTCTTATCCAGCAAGCAGCAAGGACTTCACATCAACAGTGTCAAAGAAAACTGGTTGAGGGTCATGAGAAACCTCTACCACTTCATTGATATCCCACAATTGTAATTGAAATTCTCCTTTGGATACCATTTAGGATATTTTATGCTTGGCCCCCAACTCAGCAGTCGGGGATGTAGCTTTAGGAGGAGACGATGCAGCTTTATTAGGAGGGGATGGAAATTGAGGAGGGGATTGAAGTGGAGGAAGGGATGAAGCATTAGGAGGAGTATAGACATTTACAAGCTTCACTGGTCAAGAGATAAAGGTTCCCTTAACATCACTCACACGCTTCAACTGATCGGTTGGGAAAGGGAGAGGTGCATCAATGATCACCTTTTCAACTGACACTCTGACTTCATCATCAGCCATTTGTTTATGGTGTACAGTTGATCCCAAGTTATGGACAGTCCCTTTAGCAACTAATTATCTAGTTGGTTCTGCCACGTATAGGTCACAAAATTGCTCTGATTGTCCAACAATGCAACTCCCTCTAGTGCTCTATTGCACAGGTGTAGGTGTATGTGTGAAGGGAACACTGGTCTTTGGCCGAGAGCTAATAAGCTTCTTCATCTCCATCATTTCCTCCTTCATTTGCCTCATCTGGGCTTCAAACATTTCTTTCAATGCATGTTCTTTGGCCGCTGCCTCCTCATTTAATAGTCTAACCGTTTGGTCTATCTCTTCCTGGGTAGCCATACTTTGCCTAAGTCGTTTGGTTTTATCAAAGTATTCTTTTAGGCCTACTTGTCCTCTGATCCCCCTTACCCGCCCCGAGTGATCCGGTTTTCCGGTCGCAACGGTCAGAACATCATTCCTCCCGCCTGACACAAAAGATCCTTTTGCTTCTTTCTTTTTAAGATCTTCCTGTAAGATACAGATAACGAGAAGCTTAGTAATGAAACATGTTTAGTAACTAAAAAATAATAATAAACGATACTTACAATTCTCTCAGCAACTATACGAGTTTGTTCACTCATGTAAATGCCTTTTTTTTGTCACTGAATGTACAACCACAAATCCTCGTAACGTATTGGGGATGCCTGCTGATCAACTATAGCAAAATGATTGGATTCAGCTTCTTCTTCCAATCTTTTCCGCTTGGCCTCCATCATTTCTTCTTCGGCCTTTGCATATCCCCCGCGAGAACCCCTATGCGGGCAATCATTCTTTCTCCCTATCTCCTGTGCTTGTTCCCTTCTTCTCTGTGAATCAGAATTGAAAACAACTATTAATTATGAATTCAAGCCATCTCACTAAAAGAAACTATAGAACTTCTGGTTCATATGAACCTCAAACACTAGTCAAATTCACGTCATCAAGTTTCAACATTTTATTTAAGGAAGATGTAGAATTGTATAGAACTAACATACTAACTTATTAATAGTAATGTCTAACCACTACCTACTATAACAGAACTAGTTAAGAATATAATAACGGTCAACATATAAGACATGCATACTCACACATTAAACCATCATACTCAAATTCACTTCTGACTTACTTGATTGTTCCTCTATTGCAAGACAAAGGATGAAAATATATACTTCTACTCATACATTAAACCATCTAACTAGCACGATTAGACAAATACAATAACATTCATATATCCGCATAGGTTAATAAGCAAACAAAAAGGGCAAACAAAACTAAATATGAACTCACCACATCATCAGGAGTGGTTTGAAGCTGAACAAATTGATCCCAAATTTGTTGATCAATGAATGTGTACTTGTCCTATGGATTATGATCAGGTTGAACCCTGGCAAAAATATAGGTGTTGGCTAGAAAGGTCTTAAATTTCCTCCACCGATCAGCACAATAAGACAATGTCTTGGCTTTCAACTTCTCAGAGTTAGGGACAGTGTATGAAAGCCGGATAGTGTCCCAAATAGGATCCTTCACTGTGCGTTGGTCAACATTTTTCCACTAATCTATCAAGATGCTGACCTTGTTGCGTGCCATATAGCCAACATAACTATTATATTCTTGTCTGTTCGACCGAACGGTTCCAACCTGTCATTAAATTGAATCTCGATCTTTGACCCAGCGTTCCGTTTTACAGATACGTTGCTCATTTGTGTGCCACTTCTACCATGGCATGCAGGGCGGTCATGAGGCTCATTTTGAGAAGAAAAGGGTTGGTTCTTGCTCACACTAGTAACATCAGTAACTGGTGTTGACTAAACAGGGAGAGAATGGTTTTCTTCGTTCATTTTCGAGAAAGTAAGAGAGTGGTGGTGCGAAGGAGTAACGCCTAAGAAAGTGAGAGAGTAACAGAGAATGGTGGTGGTTGGGGAGGAATAGACGTAATGCAACAAGAAATGGGATAGGGGTTTCAGAGTTTAGACAGTAAGACGTAAGTCGTAAGTAAGGTTTCACGCGAAGAAGTATATGTTTCCATTTTTAAGACCGAAGTAACTAAAACGACGATCTTAAAGGTTAACATTTAAGACTGTTTGTTATTAATGTCCGTTCTTAAAAGTAATAAACTATTATTTAAAATTTTTCATTATTTAGTATTGGGTACAAGTTACGTCCGCTCTTAAAAGTATTACTTTTAAGACCATCATTTATATATGTCCGGTCTTAAAAGTTTTATACGATTATATTTAAATATTTCCTTATTATTCTTGACCGTAAAAAATATAAGTCGATAATGTACGAGTTTTCTCTACAATGTAATCCATATTTTATTTTATTTTTAACATTTTAAAGAGCGGTTGGTTATTTTAAG
This sequence comes from Acacia confusa, assembly GCA_037074495.1. Classification (NCBI taxonomy): domain Eukaryota; kingdom Viridiplantae; phylum Streptophyta; class Magnoliopsida; order Fabales; family Fabaceae; genus Acacia; species Acacia confusa. The sequence continues at coordinate 2,309,554 of CM073504.1, read as the reverse complement.
CAGCCTAAATATTATATTTAAGAATTTATACGTTAAAAGAAGTTCTTTATATTTACAAAATTGCCACCGGTCATATCTTTAAGACTAGTGCCTCGAAACTCCGCTGTAAATGAAGTGATCTTAAAAATTGATGCAGGTGAAGAAGTTCTTTATGTTTACAAAATTGCTACCGGTCATTTCTTTAAGACCGAGGCGTTGATAATCCGTTATAAATGAGGTGATCTTAAAACACTTTTTTGCACTAGTGATTATCATCTTCTTCACCACCATCTTTAATTTCAAAGACATTTAATTGCACTTCAATTTGAATGGTAAGCTCTTTTTCATAAGTAAGAACATCATAAATTTCTTCTCTCACATCATGAGCACATTCATTAAAAGGGTCTGCAAGACTGACTCTTTTAAGCCCGAGGCCCTGTCCTACAAAGCTTATTTCATTTAGCTCCTCTAATTTTCAAACTCGGCCGTTGAAGGGCTCAGCTTGATTTTTCGGCTCCACTTGTAAGTGATAGCAGACTCACATATTTGCTGTTGTGTTATAATCTCCTATGGTTAGCACCTGAGGCCTCTCATTCATAGGAGGATTTAAAGGAGATGATGTTTGACATTGTAAAAGCATGTATAAAAAGGAGATTTTTTTCTTAGTTTTTTTTTAATCTTTCCTTATCAGTCTATTTAGACCGTTAATTGAGAAAATAATAAAAAAAATTAAAATGGTACTATATTAATTAGACAAATATGTTTTAACGGTTATAAGAGATGGTGATAAAAGAAACCTAACCTTTATACTAATCGATACAAAATTTTCTCTTATATTTTTAACTCTTATAATATATATATATATATATATATATATATATATTATCATAAATGATGTTGGAAAAAATCAGTTATTTCCGCTTATTTAAATAAGCACAATATGGTCTTGGGCTAACAAAAATAAGTATGAGAAAAACAGTGATAGATTAGAGAATGGGGGCGGTTAAAGGCTTAGAGGGGTGAAAAGGGAAGAATGGCAAAAATGTAAAAAGAGGGAAGGAGGAGGGTGGAAAAGAGAAGGGGGAGGATGAGGAGAGAGAAAGAGTGCACTTTTTGGAGGAGAGAATGAAATACTGTGTCTGTGTGAGAAAGGGTTTGGGTGTTGGGAGTGATAGATTTGTGGGGGCCACAGGGAAATATTTGGGGCAGATTTGATTTGCATATAGTTGATTAAGTTTCCCTCTTTTTGACGCGATGCCTTTCCATCCTGGGCCCCACTCACCGTCACACCCCACTTCCTCTCTCTCTTCACTCATTTCGCACGTGTTCTCTCCCTCTCTCTACCAAACTCTTTAATGCTCTTAAACCCTCTTCGAATAATACTATTTATTCCCTCCTCCTATCCTAATTATAAATTATAAAGTTAAGTTGATTTTTTTAAAGGATTAAGAAAATAATTAAATTATTTTAGAATAATTAGTTTGGTTAATAAAATAATATATTATTTTAAAATTACATAATATATGATATAATTAAATAATTTATTTCTCTTTTTTAATCTATTTAAAAAAGATCTTATAATTAAAATTGGAGAGAGTATCTCATATTCACATGAACTAATAAATTGGATTTGTTTGGTATGGTTTATCGGGAAGGCAACATGCTTATTTATTATTTGAATCGGACTTATGATTTATTTTTTGTTTGGATGAAAAATACTACTAATCAAGCTTATAAGAGCTTATGGGTGTTTGTGAGTGTATAAGATGTTTATTGAATAAGCCAACTTTTACAACGAGCTTATGATTGGCTTTTCTCTCTCTGTCTCTTGATTCCAGTTACTTATGTAATATTTATTTGATCAAATTATATATTTCGGCATTACCAAATTTTATAATTTAGCGTTTTTCATATTTTTAATAATTTTTCTTTTATAAATATTTTAAAAGTCACTTATTCATAAGTTATACCAAACAATTTTCATAATCTGACTTTTACTCAAAAGCTACTTATGCAACTATCAATTCAAATATAAATCACATTTTACAATCTAACTTTTACCCAATTAGACTTTTCCATAAGTTATTATGTCTACCAGTATTCCAAACAAGTTAAGTCATTTTACTAAAGTGATAGAGTTAACTTATTTTATTTTTATTAAAGAAATATGATTTTCTCATTTTCAACTATAGTCTAGTACTCCTATCTATCATCTTCTTTTCTACAATACAAACGGTAAAAGTAAAAATAATAATTAATTATTTTGTCTACCTCTTCTATTTCAAATCAAAATTGGTCATGTCTAAGCATCTAACTCAGTGAGATTTTGTGTGTGATTAAACTTATTCTTTGATATCTCTTTGTGATTTTTCCTGAATAATAATAATAAATTACTCATGATTTATAAGTATTTCAGATCATTGTTATTCTTTAAAATTATCGCGTGAAAAAAAAAGAAAAAACTTGCATGATGGGTTATTACTAAAGTAGTAAGAGGACGTGGTAGCTAGCAAATAGTTTGAATTAATCGTATACTTCCAATTTTACCTCACTCATTTGACCCAACAAAAAATAAATTTTTTTACCTCATTCTGTAAAGGGATTCATGTTGTGAGAGTAAATGAAAGGAATACATAATTTCCACATGAATGCACGAAAGTTGGATTCAATAAATAGAGGCAAACATCCCACGGAGATACACGCACCAATCTACTTTGACCACTATAAATATCTATCATTAAGATGCAAAAATATATATGAGCTTTTTCTCTAAGAGCATCTAACATCACTTGCTTTTTTTGAAGTAAAAATATACACGTGGTTACTATTTTAGAGCAAAAGTTATATTTCACCGTTATGTTACTGTTTATCGCCGTTATGTTACTGTTCACTTCATCTATTTCTCTTTCATCGCGGTGAACAGTAATATAACGGTGGGATGTGACTTTTGTTCCAAAATGATAACTACATGTGTATTTTTGCTCCAAAAAAAGCCCGTAGTGCTGGGCGCTCATAGGGAAAAAGCTCATGTGTATTTTTGCATTTTAACCCAAATATCTATATATTCACTAGCTACAAAATAAAATATATAAACACCCTGTGTTTTTAGGCTTAACTAGTAAAAGGGTCAGATACTTTCACCCAGTGGCGGACTTAAGATTTGAGGTTTCCCAAAAAAAAATTTCTAAGGGAAGTTTTAAATGCAATAAAAAACATAAGAATATAAACAATAAAAGAACAAAAATCTTCAACTGTTGCTTATCATATGCACGAAGAAGAGAAATAGGTACAAATATTGAAACAAATGTACATCTTATTCCACTCTACGCCGCAAATTCACATACAAGATATCTAAGGTTTACTTAATCTTCGATCACGTTTTCTAAGCTCTCGTAGGGGTGGAATATGAAACGGAAATTAGGGAGCAAAGTCGGGTTGGCGCAATGCTCAATTTTTTTTTTAATTTATTATCATTGGATAAAAAGTAAAAATAACCGTGGATTCAAGCCATTTGTTGTGTGCACTGTGCTCCCCCATCTTCTCAGCATCCAACAAGAGGCAAGTATATCAAAATAACCAAACTTGAATTCGAGTAACAGAAAGAAAAAGAATATAAATCCAACATTTCGATGCGTAGCATTCCTCACCTTTGGATCTCAATGTGCTCGATTTCTCCAGAAAATGAGGAAAATTCGTGAATCTCTCTCTGACTCTCAGTAGCTGAAACATTCTTCAAATCTTGACCAGAAGCTCAAATCGAACTAAAAGCTCAAATTCAAACTAGAAGCTCAAATCGACTGAGTTTCTTATCATGACTGTAAAATCGAACTAGAAGTTCAAATTCGAAATCAAAACACAGAGACACAGAGTAGACACGATCCAATTTCAAATCGTGTTGAAATTCCAAAAATCCTAGCAAAGGCAGTAAAATTGAAATAAGACGAGAAGGAGGGGAGAAAATTGAGCTGAAATTTGTGCTTTGATAGGACAAATCGACAGTGCCACAGAGGAAGATCGACGGAGCCACGGAGGAGGTGGAAAGGTAGAGAATATCGTAAAAACGGGGAAGGAAATGGGGAAAAAAGGGGGAGACGGTAGACCGACAGAGAACGAGACAAGAGAGGGAAGGAAATGGGGAAAAAAAAGGAGAGGGCAGAGGAGAACGAGAGAGCACGAGATGGGTAGGCCGGTAGGGAAGGAAAGGAAATGGGAAAAAAAAGAGTTAGCAGGCTTTTCATGCTCGAACACGCGACCATATGAGTAAATCACTGGAGTGTTAACCACTGCACTATCTATACACATTGCCATTAATTTCTTTTAAATTATATTTATTTTATGTCTGCACTTGCCCACATTGGCACATGTGCAGGTTCGCCACTGCTTTCACCAAAGGAAGGGGATTCAATCTTGGAGTTGGTTAAAGCGTTGGGAAATACATCTTAAGCGATATGAATTTGTAGAGACATGTATACTCTCAGTCTTATATATTCTGCAGAGCAAAGTCCGCAAAGTCATAGCGCCTTACTTTTAGAGTATACTTGATTCCAACTCCTCTACTAAAATTATGTTATAAAATACACACACACACACGCATACATATAACATAAATAATATTAAATAGAATGAAAGAAGACAAGCAGACGATATATTAATATATCTACATATGTAACACAGTGGATCAGTCCCCTCTAAGGCTCTAACCAGTCAGTTAAGAATTTTGGACAAGTTAACGAGGTTGGATTAATTTTAATTTCTTCCTAATTTTAAAATGGCTTTGTTTTGGGTTTTAAATTGAAAAAAAGAAGAAGAAAGAAATAATCCATTACATTTGTGCTTTAATAATTTTGTTTTGTTAAATTATGTGTGGTATGTATCTAAATATTCTAATTACTCGTCGTGGATCAATGCCTTTTATATATAAAAATTATTTCTTTTTCCACTTACATATATACATGAATATTTTGGTATCTGTTAATTAAATACATTATTTTAACCTTAAAGGATGTATAGGATCACTTTTGGAGTTCTATAAGTGTTTATTCATGTAAATCGATATCAAATTTCTCTCATATACTTATATTATATATCATAAATTATAATTAAAGAATTATTTTTAAAAGCTTTAATCACTACTTTAAATAAGCATGTACTCTAATTATCATTAATTAGTTTGGCTTTTGATACTTTTCTAACTGTTTATTTAGAATAACGTAACATTTAAAAGTATATTTTTAATCATAATTTATAATACACAAAGTAAATATATGAGATATTTTTTTTCTATTTATATGAATAAACACTTTTAGAGATTTCAAATTTAATCTAAAATAACCACTCCCTAATATCTCATACACATTTGAAAGGGATGTGAGTGCTACTAAGCCAAAAACTCTTGGTTTAATTAATGTATACTTATAAAGTCATATAGAGAGGGAGAGTAGGTCGGAAGAATGAATATAGTAAAAAAAAAAGATTAAGATGTAAAAATATATATAATTTTTTTTTTAGGAGCGATAAGTATCACATGTTTTTTTTGGAACAAAAATACATACGCGGTTACTATTTTGAAGCAAAAGTCACATCCTATTGTTATGTTATTGTTCACTTCATTTCTTTCTCTCTCATCACGGTGAATAATAACATAACGGTGAGATATGACTTTCATTAAAAAAATGGTAATTACGTATGTATTTTTACTCTAAAACAACACATGATGTTAGGCGTTCACGAGAAAACACTTATATGTATTTTTACCTTAAATAAAAAACAACATATCGAGGGGATGACAGTGGTGAGTGAGAAGCAATAATGGTGATGGGTTGGATGTAGAGAAGAAGAAAAAGGACGAGAGAGATAATTGAGATGCGAGAGAGAAGGGACCCACTTCTTCTTTCTCTCATTGCAATAATTTTGAGCATCTCACGGAATTTGTGATTCCCATGTTTCCACTCCTTTGATTTCTTTTCCACTCGTGATTTCTTGTCACCTTGCCTCAACCTCATCAATCAAGCTCTAGTTGATTTGTTTCAATTAACGTTGAAAACAATTGACATTTATCTCTGTTGAAATTAAGGAAAAAAATGGATTAGGGTGATATGATTTATGTTTATATTTATTTTTATAAGGTTATTATGCAATTTTTTTTTAGAAGTAACCGCTTAAGAGTGTCATCTATTCAAAAGTTTTTCAAGGAGTAATTTTATCCTTAAATTATTAAAATAATGGGTAAATATACTTTAACCATTAAAAATTTAATGTTGACCATTAATATTTTTAACAATAAAAGACAATATTACTATGGTTGATTACTTCCAAGATAATTTTTTTTTCTTCCAAAAATACCTTCCGCTACCAATGCTCCCAAGTGTTTGCTTCCAAACAAAAATTATAACTTAACCCTACTTTTATATAAAAATTAGTTTGACATGATGTTGTTGAATGACATATTATTGAAAAATTAGTTTCAAAAGTTTTAAATATGAATAGAAGTCAGCAGTTAGGAAAAAAATTGTTTCAACTAACCAACTTTGAAGCCAAAAACTCTTTTATTATGTGGCTTATTTATCCAAACATTTTTTCCTTATAACTACTTTATATTAATATTTACAACTAGAGGATTTTTTTTTTTTTTTTGCCTTCAGAATTATTATTATTTTTTCCTTCAGAAATATCTGATTTACTCTTTTTGGCACTTTGCAGAGGAAGTATTTGATTTACTCCTATATTTAGAGGAAAAAAATAATGCATTATTAATTAATTATATTAAGACACGTAGCGAGGGGATGCATGTTCTTCATTGTAAAATTAATCATATAAAGATTTGTGATTAACTTAGTTTCCATTTAATAAAAAAATAAGTCTCCCTGATAATAAACTATATATGTATTTTACGCGTACTGGCCCTAGAAAACAATAAACTATAATGTCGGTAAAATAAATATAATAAATGTCGGTGTGACTAAAAAAATCGCATCGTATGATCTTTCAAAATCGTCCATGACCACACGAGAGATCTTACTTGTTACTTTAAAGTATAATTTAGTCGTGATTTAACAATTATATGTTCATATCAAATTGGCTTATTCTAATGAATTCGATACATACAAAGTGGTTAATCATTGATCTCTCCTATAATCAAACAAAATGAAGTGCTTATTATAATTAGTATATAATTTATACATCCGAAAAAATAATTAAACATGTAAACTCCAGCATACACGCTACTAGGATAGATATCGATATGAGTGAAAAAAAAAATCATTATATGGACAAACTAGTGACTTGTGAGCTTTTCAATAAATTATTATCAAATTCAAAGTCTAAGTCTAAGTCATTCTTTAGAGTACTCAGAGAGTATTATATACGTTTCTTATAACTTATACATGGTGTAGTTCATAATTAGTTTCCCCTTCTCCTATCATATTTTATAGGAAAAATCCTTTTAAAGCTCTAAGAGACTAAAAAAAGGTCAAAAAAATCTCATAGAAAATTATGATATAAAAAAAGTCTCATTGACAACTCTATTTATAAGTTTTAACAATTCTTTAGGACTTTTTTGACATTAGGATTTTCTGTGGGACTTTTTTGATGTTTTCTTACTCTCTTGGAACCTTAAAGGGATTTTTTTTTTTTTTCTATTTTATAAGGCAAAGAAAGAAGTTTTTTTATTTTTTATTTTTTTTATCATATTTATAAGTCATGTGATATGTGGGATAAGAAATAGAATTATGGTCATCGTCGTTGTCATTGTTTCTTTCAAGCAGCTCTAGGGTTTCATTTTCATATTAGACTTGAATTAAATTGATTACAGTTACTTTCCTGAGCTTTCTCTTTTCTCTTGTTGTTCTCTATTATCTTCTTTCTCTTCTATAATTCCCCTTCCTCATCTCTCTCTTACCTTTTTTCTTTCTGTATTTTACATATTTACGTTATTAAATTTTTTATACAAGTGTATATTCTTATTTTTAAATTATTATTGTGCAGACTTTATTCATATGAGGTATAATAATATGTGCGTATATATATTAATTAGGGGTAAAACTAAAAATTTATTAAATTTTTAAGAGGAGTTAATGAAATTTAAGATTTTATAGATAATTTGATGAAAGTGATATATAATTTATAGATAGGATTAGAGGAGAATTAATTTATAGATAATTTTAAAATTTTTTAAATGTGGTGCTGAACTAAGAATTAATTCTTTTTTCCCCCAAACATAAACACACTTTTGGAATTAATTAAAAATATTCAAAATTTAAATAATCACATTCAACAACAGCATGAAGGACCACAAAAGTTCAAGTAACTGAACCAGATAGACAAGATTCTTGAGCTTTATATACATTACAACCTTAAAAAAAAAAAAAAAAAAGGAGGCAAAACATAACAGTCCAACAGTAACAGAATATATCAGTGTGGAGCCCATGTAACTGTTAATGATGACAGTTCCTGTAACCCTTATTACTGACATAATCAAAAAGGATTAGTCTTAACCTTACTTAAACATAGTCCTTTATCAAATGAGAGAAACCCCTCAAACAAGTTTAGCAGTTAGAAAGAGAGAGAGAGAGCAAAGAATGAGACATGTTGACTAAATGTCTGTGTTATGCTCTCGTTTAGGGTTTCCATTTTACAAAGCAATAAAGCAAAGAAGCAGACTTTTTAGGGTTTTATTATTTCTTCGTCGTCTTGGTCATGTTTTGGGGTGACATAGGATCCAAACGAAACCCCCCCCCCCCTAATAGCAACAACGAACAGTACTACGTACGTATATAGTTGTGTTTTAAATGATAATTATGGATGTTGGGTAATCACCAGACCTTGCTAATCATTTATTTATCATCTAGGGTTTGTGAAAATGGACCTACTTTAAACATTCTTGTCTTGTGCATGTCAAATCCTTAATTCCCTGTCATTTGCATAATTAATAATACTAATAATTCTGTTTTGTTCTCTCTAATAGTGTCTCTCTCCCTTTTTGTCACTCTCATGTTCATATCTACACGTGGCTAAACCTCAATGGCCGCACAACCTATATCTGCATGAGAATATATATATAGCCGTAATTGCTGATTACTGAGATTTTTCAATGTTTATTTAATAATTTAGTGGAGTTACTGTCCAATACGTAAGTTTATCTTCTGTTTATTAAGATTTAATTTTAATTAATTAATAAAACGATAGACAGCCACACAGTCAACACTCACCATCGCAGTCTCAAAACAAACAATATCTTGTTTTTTCTTGAGCAAAACAATATAACAATATCTTGTTGAAGACTATCCTTATTATTTTTCATGTCTTTTTTTTTTTAATATATTTGACGTATTATTTAAAATTTAAAACAAAAAACATGGTCAATAAATAGTTCTTCCACATATAAATATCCATATGTATTATTTTTATATGACAATATCTATATGTATAAGTCAAAGTTTGAAAGTGTGTATATGATAAAGAAAGAATCGATGCATTACCATCAATGGGGCCACTTGCCAAGCAGAGCAAGTGGGTTAGGCACATTTCTTGGTTTAGAAAATGTTAGGCATTAATATAATAATGCTATTTTTTTTTAAGTATTATGATTATAACAAAGTTTTATTTTATTATATATGTAATATAATATTTGTAGGCTTTGATTTTTTTAAAAGAAAAATTGTACTGAAGTATATATGATATACTAATGTCGTGTGAACTTTTAAGATGTAGCAGAGGAATCACGGGGATAGTGTAGGCCATAGAGAATATATCATAATAAAATACAAAGGAAAGGTTTTTGTTTTAAATATTACTCAAGCATGTTCTGGAGATCACTAAGCTCCAAAAAGAAAACCCATGTTTTTTTTATATAAAAATATTTTTTTTCCCACTTTTGACTGGATTTGTACATATTTCAAATTTTATTAGAATTATATTACACGCCTTTTTTTTCGGTGCCTGTTTTTATTGAAATCATAATATATATCTAATTTTTGTAGTTTTGAAAAAATTCAGAGCAGGTTCACATAATTTTTATAAAACTCTTTTAATAATATTTTGAAAATAAGAAAAATAATAGTAAGTAAAAGAAGCAAAGAAAAAGGCTGCTAATGAGACGCAATTCATGAAACGAGGTTGGAAGATAAAGATGAAAAAAAAAAAAGGAGAGAGTTCTCTACAGCTGCCATTCCTGGTGCTGGAATCACTTTTAAAATTGAAATTGTTGGAAAATAATTTAAGATTAAAATATCAATTTATTATATATATATATATAGAGAGAGAGAGGGGGGGGGGGGCTTTATTTTTCTTGATATATGGCCATATGATTCATTCATATTGGAGCATTATCAGATCTAATTAGAGATATCTTTTGCAAAAATATTTTATGCATTTATATGAATTTAAACTCGAGATTTCATATGAAAGCGGTCCAAACCATTGATTAGAGGCTTGTTTTGTGTCATATATATGTGTGTGTGTGTGTAGAAATGAGTGAATTGGTGGTTTACCTGTGTAAGTGTAACTGTAAGGCTGATACCAACACAAATTCAACTTAGTGGAAGGAATTTCAACCGCTTAAATATGAGTTCTCCAATTTGAATATGTGCAAACATAGAAAATGAGTGCTTTTTTATTTGAAAGTTAAGCTTGATTTCTCTTTTTATTTGAAAAGCTAAAATTCATTGAAAAAAAGTGTATCATTAAAAAAAATATATATATATATCTTATCTTTAATGTAAGAGCTAGTTAGGATTAATTTGGTCCTAAATATATGACCCTAATAATCTGCTTTCTTTCCTAAATTTATATTTTCCCCCAAAGTTTCTTTACTGATTGAATATATTAAGGAATTTATATCCAATGCTAGTCATGATAAAAGCTGATATTTTAGGAAAATCAACATATATTTATTAAAAATAAGTAACGTAATAAACTAATTAATCTACCCAAATTAAATTAAACAAATGGCTTTAATTTAAAGACTGAAGTTAGTACTGTGTTTAGACTTAGTAGAATATAAGTAATTAAAAAGGAATATAATATATCATATGACTTATAAATGATTAGTTAGTTCTAAGTTTGTGAAGTAATTGTTGAACATTCAGCTTACTACTCCCTCCGATCCTAAATATAAAATAGTGTTAATTTTTTTTAAAAAATTAAGAAAGCTAAATAAGTTACTTAATCATATCATATGTTATGTACCATTAAATTATATATCAATATATAAATTAAATAAATAGATTAAAAAATATAAATATAAATATTTTAAAATAATTTAATTAATTTCTTTAATATTTAGTAGAATATAAGCTTGATTGGTGAGTTGAGAGTGAAAACAGAATATGCTTTAGGGTTTCATCTTCAGGTAACGACAAAGAGAATAGGTGCATCATTATTTTTTATAGTCAAACTTGGAATCATCACTGTTAAGATAGAAGCCATAATTTTTGACTAAATTGTTCAACAAAATCATCACCAAATATTTTGTAGATATTATGGCCTTCAATTACTCATGAAACAGTACTACACCTCCAAATTCAAGAAGATAATTTTAAATGTTCGAATATTCAAAACACAAGTGTGGTATTTATGATTGTCAAATGATTCTTTGGATCTTAATCACGAAAATATTCACAAGAGAAATACGTAGGGAAACAGCACATCATCAATTATCAATATTCAAATGATTTATTTTTAGTAGACTTTTTTTTTTTTTTTTAAAAAAAAAGGACTTTTGTTGAATGACTATTGAAGAGAGTGACAGGAAAAATATATATTAAAAATTTCGTTAATATTGTCAAGCAACGATATGATTAAAAGAAGACTCTTTTTAGAACATCAAATATAGTGCTCTCGGACTTCTATGAAAGGCTAAAGTTATTTTCTCTAGTTTTAATAGTGTTAAGATATTGATGAAACAAACCAAAATTTGAGGTTAGTTTATAAATGATTCTTCAGATTTTGGTGAAAAAAAAACAAAAGAAAGGATTTTTCGAATACCATACTACTTATTAAGGATGTAAATAATGATGTTTATTATAATTAGGATTTAATCATGAAAAGTAATAGCATATACTTCAAAGTGAATGGTTGATCGATTTTCAACACGTTGTAAGATTGAAGAACTAGAGTGCTAATATGGTAGTTGAACGTGCTTTATCGATGCTTTTTGATTTTCATTGGGTTCTTTTAGATGGTTATTATTTGTTTCCTTATTGTAATGTATAGTGGTCTTTACTTATTTAAAAAAAAAAAAAAAACAAGACGACTTTGCTTTACCTATAATTGGTTCCAAAAGTTAATATGAATAGTTTTTGTTGTTGTTGCCATTAATAAGGCGAAAAAAAAATGTATTTATTATTCTGAAACTGTACTTATAATAAGAAACAAATTTTTTTGATTAAAATTGACCTATAAATAGGATCAAAATGATATACAAGAAGAAAAAAATGTTATTCAAAAGTACTTAAGCACAAGTTGTATGCAATATAGGTTTGATTATATTTAAATATGTTTTGTTTAACGCATAGTTATAAATATATTGTATGTAGTTGAAGAAGAGTTGTATCCAATAGAAATAGGTCACAAATATGTTTTTAAACAAATTTCAAGTATATTTTGATAATAAATTTTATAATGGGAATATTTTTAAAAAATAATTATATAAAAGAAAGATAGTTTATGCATTTGGTAGATGCATAATTAAGAGTAGTTGTGGTTTCCGAAACAAGTCACACACTAAATGGCACAAGTTCCATTAAAACTTGCAAAGCCCCCTTATAATAATGCTCTTTGTTTCAGTTTAACAGAAAGATCTTTGAAATGTGAGAGCAGAAAACATATACAATGCTGTTCTCCAAATTTTATAGTAATATTTGTCAATTTTAAATTTCAAAAGATCCATTAAAATTGTTATCTTCTGTTTTGCCCCTTGTTAATTTTAAATTCAGAGAATGCATTAAATCAGGAGTAACATATATTTTTTTAAAAAAGTAGTAGATTAATTTTATAAAATCTAATGTCATTCAATGATTTGTCTTGATCTCTGTAAAAGTTTTTTTTTTTGGGGAGAAATAATATAAAATAAAAGAGTATATTGTTTTAAAAAACATAGTATAATTCAAGGAAACTCATCTGTATATGTCTTTTGTTAATAAATGATTGACCACAAATATTAAGTTTAATTGGTGGGGAATGGGGTTATGCTAGTCTAACTAAATGTCTCCCGTTCTTCAGAATGAAGTCATGTTAAATACAAGAAACTAGAGGTTTACATTTTATTTTATTTTTTTGCACTAAGCATAGGTCAGAGGCAATCCTATTTGAAGCACTGTCGAGCACTTAATATGAGCACCTCTTTCAACAGAGTTCGAATATTAGTTCATCACATTATAAGGAATTAACTATTTTTGTTAGTCCCAACCCATGTTGAGCCAATAAATTCTTTAAGAAAAAAAGTCTCCTAGAAAAATTTTTATTAGTTCCTAAATGTAGAATACGTGTATTTTATGTATATAAAAATTTATTAGATACTTTTCACCAATAAAATTTTCATTCGAGGATAAAGAAAATGGGGAGGGAAAAGCCAGTTTGGGATCACTTTTAGAATTCTAAGTATTTATTCACGTAAATTAAGATAGAACTACCTTCACGTTGTTTTCTTATATACCATTAATCATGATTGAGTATAAAGTCTCTTATTAAAAATTTCATTAGTTCCAACATGTGGAATACTTTTCACCAACGAAATTTCCAATTGACGATAAAGAAAACGGGAAGGGAAGATGGCTAAGTCCTGAGAATCTGGGTTTAGTGAATTTGGTGTTGACACGCAACTTTGAGACTTGAGAGAGAGAGAGAGAGAGAGAGAGAGAGAGGCATAGGATGGACCCTCCCAGGTTTGAGGGCTAGGGAGAGATTTTTGAGATAAATTAATTAAATAATAAATACTCATTTTTCTATTTCTTGGTTTTTGGACACAAGACTGAATCTCATGCCCATCTTTGCTTAGTTTTGTGCAATTTCCCTTTAATTTAATACTACTACTTCTAATCCTACTTCCAATTTTTCTGTGAACTTGAATACAAATAACTGCCACTTTTTTTTTTATTACAAAATTTTAGGAAAGGGGTCGGGCTCACCCACAGTCCAAGGGCAGGGCTCTTGGAGCCCAGTTCACAAGGAATACTGGCCAGAGAGTACACATGCCTCCACCTCTACCAACGTTATTACTGCTTCCTAGACCCCTAGGATGCCTCCCCCAGCGTCTTGACCAACGTAGGGATCGAACTCCCTCCCTAAAGGTGAGAAAGATCGACCCCCACGCCAGTTGAACCTAAGGACGAGGGGGTAAATAACTGCCACTTAATCAAATTATTATTATGTTTAGTTAAGCCCGATAAATAGGGCTCAATCTGTGAGGCTTCTCAGTTCAAGCCATCTTAATTAAAGTCAGTAGGTTAGGCCCATGTAATTGGGTTCATGAAGCCCAACCTTTTCTAACACCATCTTTTAAGCCCATCAAGTAGGTTTAAACACTTACCAAATTCATTAAAAAGATCCACACATATGATATCAAAAAAATAAATAAATAAATAAATCCCCACATTAATTGTTATGGCTTGAGAAAATGATGAAAACTATACTTAGTGAAGGTATATATATGTAATCTTAATTATTGACATAATGACATTACATCTCCACTTATTTTTGTTCTTAACATAACACATATAAAAGCAAAATTCTTGCTATTTCTTATTTCCATCCTTTATTAGGAAAACGTCCTGTTTATACCATATTTTCCAGTGTTTCAAATCCAGAATCAAATTCATAACACACACACACACACACACACACAATTTAGCACATTTATAATTCTTTCCAAAAAAAATCCTAAACTTCACATCATAATTCAAGTTAAAAAGAAGAAATATCATAATTCCTAAACCGTAAGCTTTCTCCTTAATTTAATGACAGTAAATTTTTCAATGCAAATGAGTTCAATACACTAATAATAAGAAAAGGGTAACAGACACGTCAAGAGGCATATCAAAGGGACAGCAAACGCTAAGATGACTCTAGATCCAAAATTTTTGAAGTTTTATATTCAGATCCCTAATGTTCAAATGATAGTTACATTGATACATAATATAATAAATATTACTTTATCATCCCATTCTGCTAAAATTTAACATACATATAATATTCCTCTACATTATACAGCTAGGAAGAACATAAACTCTTACATGAGACAAATTACTCTTCTTCAAAATCCAGGAGGAAATCAGTCAGGTTCTCAGAATCATCTACAGCCTCTTCCAGGGACAAAGGCTCATTCTTCTTGGGCTTAGGCTGCAGGATTGAGAATGAAAAAAAAAATGCCAATTTGTTAAAACATTGTTATTGATGAAAAAGAAGAAACAAGTAATTCTACCAAATAATCCAAAATATAGATATCAGATTGCAAAAAACCCATATCAACTGAAAATACCAGTCCTTTTACTTTTATCTACCTTAGGCTAATATTTCAATAAGACATTACTGAACGAGGAAACTTGTTTGCATGAATTAAGCCACCGTTTGGTTTGCACATTGAAAAAATGTTCTTTGTATTGCACAAAAATCAAAATGTACAATATTTATTATATTTCTATTATCATTACTTCACCATATATTTTTTGTCATCGTTTAAGTCCCAGGGCATGAGGGATATTTCTCATCCACCTCAAACTAATCTTTTCATTTCATTTTAAAATGCATGCCAAACAGATCCTAGGACCCAACAAAACAGAGACAAGGAAACACAGATGAATTCCTGTGATTATGAGTAAAGATATTCCGTACAGAGCAATATAGAAATCCAATTAAGGGCAACTGTGGTATTTCAGCTATCATCTCATCAACAGTTTGCTGTTAGAGCCAGGGTGTTCTATAATTGCTCATTCTAAACAATCCAAACAGTCCATGATAGTATGTTATGAAGCAGTGTGAAATATAATAATACCTTTGACTTGCGAAGATGAGGGCTAGTTTTTAAGACACTCCAATTGCGATTAATCTTCTCTTCCTCGCCCTCTTCTTCTCCCTCTCCCTCTTCATCTTCATCTTCATCTTCCACTTCTTCTACAGCCTCAATATCACTGTCCTCTTCATCCTGACGAAAGAAAGTGAGAATAACAGTTGAAATGTTACTTGAGAGTTGCCATCAAGCCTTTACCAGGCAACTACAAGTCAATAATTATGTCCTAATTAAAGAGAGAAAATGAAATTCTATAAAAAATTGTCAGTCAAGGCTTACATCATTTTCACCAATGTCAACAGCTTTTGCCATAGCTTCATCCATATCTGTCATCTGCCATGATGCAAATAAAAAGGTATCAAACCACACATCTAAAACAAAATTACAGGTTTTAAACAACGGAGCATTTGAACAGGAAGGGGAAAAAACTAAATAAGACAAATAAATGTGCTTATCACTTCCTTACCTCAATTTGTTCCGTCTTTTCCTTGGCTAGAATCTGGTCAAGTTCTTCCCTTGAAATGATTTTTCCATGCTGATCATATGAAGGAGAAGTTCAGTGTTTTACCATAGAGATAAATAGCCAATCACATTATTAAAGATCAGATATTAGCCTTATAAGTCTGAAACTTGAATTTCAGCAATAAGTATATATGGAAAGAAGAAAAGTAAGCACTAATATAAGTTGAGAACAAAATTTTGCAACTCTAACCAGACAGTAGATTAATGTAAAGCTTAACATTATTACAAACAAGATGTCTTGTATGGTCCTTTGCTTTATTCTGTTATCAAGAAAAAGGAATTATCCTAATGGTAGCAACTGGCTAGAGATATATGAAAACAGTTAGAATTTAGTTGTTTCTAATATCTTTATTTTGGTTAGAATTTAGAAAAAGGAACGTATTTTGGTTACTTATTTAGTTGTTTGTGTCTTTTGATATTGATAAAGAGACATTTAGTTATAGCATGATGAAAATAACCGTCAATGTTTATTATAGGCATATGAGTTGGAGACAAAATAGCCCATAGATGTAAGGTACTATTCCCCCCTTTCACATGAAGCAAGTGGTGGAAAATGATTGAAAACATCTTTTGACTATGCTGACCTGGGCGTACATGGCTAAGAGAAACAGGTTTGACTCTCATAGTTCCGTTGTGGTGTCCAATTCATTTCAATTAAAAAAATGAATGGAACTTTTAAGAAAGAATTGAATCAATGCAATGGAATAATAACCTCTTTAAGATAAGCCAGCATATTTGGTGTTGGTTCATGAAAATCTGGTCCCCTGAAGTCAATCACTGCATCTGGATCTTGGATATAGTTTATAGTTGGGTAAACTGGATCTCCACCCCAAACTGCAAGAAGAAAGAGAGATTTTAACTACCATACTGGATTAAAAAGAATATAGGAGTATCAACAGATGCAATATCATAAATGTATATGGTGCCGACTTGTTTAAGTAACATGCAAGAACAAACAGTCAGAGAAGCAATTGCGCAAGGCATCAGGATACGCAAGGAAGAATGAAATCGAGCACACACAAAAATAGAAATGAAACTTTGGACAAAGCAGAGTACTTTGACTGGTTAACAGTTGAGAAGTAGGCATAGATCAACATACAAAGGACAAGTATAAAAGGGAGAAACTGCCACAGAGGTAAAAGGAAGAAAGCAGATGACTGATAAGGGTAATATACAAAGTATGTAGAAGGCAAAAATATCCTGTTTGACATTTTTCTTCAAAAAAAATAATGTAATGGAAAATATACTCATCGTTCCTCCACTCTACACTATTAGGTCATGCAATCCTTTGACGCAGAAAGAAAGCCTACAGACAACAAGCTGGTTTAGAGTTCAATCTTTTCCACCTATGCTTTTATTTGAAATTTTGATACACGGAAGTGTTGAGAGACAAATACTTCAGCTAAGGTAATGGTGATTCTCCAGTGTTTACATTTCATGCCTAGTAAAATTTAATGGGTATGAATGCCCTCCAAGAGAAAATACATTCTATGGTATTTTCTTAACAGGCTGTCTCCTTAAAAAGTTTTAGTTCAATTGGTCATGACAAATAATGCTGTATGAAGATGTGCAAGCTAAGATTTATATAGTTTAAAATATATA
This sequence comes from Acacia confusa, assembly GCA_037074495.1. Lineage (NCBI taxonomy): Eukaryota > Viridiplantae > Streptophyta > Magnoliopsida > Fabales > Fabaceae > Acacia > Acacia confusa. Next base: position 2,291,451 of record CM073504.1, on the reverse strand, counting down.
TGCAGATGAGCGAAGAAAACTACAAAAGAAAGATCTAGACACAACACAAAAAGGTTTAAGCCTTGATGTTAGGTACTTTGCTTTATTTGATCTTCCCTCATTCGCATTGCTAGAGGATCCCTACGGATACGAACATCAGTCCCCATCATTATCCGATACTCTCGGTCCGTTTGATGGCTGAACATTTCAATTAATTGAGTGTTATCGTCTTCACCAGTTTCTTCAAAATGTTTCTGAACTGCTTCACGAGAAGTGTCCCTCTTCCAAGCTTTTACCCATTCTGAATAATATGCCATTGGACCTATCCGTTCCAGTCTCTCTTGTTCAGCTTGAAGCCTGAATACAAAAAAAAAAAAGGAGTTATTATCACAACTTCAATCAAGTGGGACATGATACAACAGAAAAGCTTTTACAATCAGCATTATTCAGGTTTGCAAGGCAATCAAAACAGAGGCATAATAAGGCAAGGCTCTTGATGTTCTGATTTAGGTGAAAGAGATTGTAAAATTTTTAAAATATATTTACATTGATGTTTCACATACTAATAAGCAATTAGATTAGATCTGTCTTTATCATCAGATGCCATACTACTACTTAGAACTCTGAAATCCTCCAGAAAGTCACAGAAGGTAGGCTTTCTTAATTTTGTCCTGCGCTTGCTCTGATAGTCTTGAGTCCAAATGAATGGACAATGGTTACATTTGGCCCCAGGAACAGTTGTGCATCCAAAACTAGGGATTCTCCTCTAGGGCACAAGATTTTCTATGAGTTTCACATAAGCGGTACTAAATTTCATCCACCCAACACTCAAGCGGTAGTAAATTTCAACTTTCACCTATCATCCGAAACCTATTAATTTTTGTTAGGATCTAGTTACAAGGGGACTTGAGTTTCACATTTGAAGTGCGGAGTTTTGATGTAGGGTTCTATCAGAACCTTGGATTCTCTAACTCCATGAGATTAAGTTTTGGAGTTTTGTATCAATTGCTATCAAAATAGAGTTGATTTAGTATAAAATGGTTTAAATGGAGAAGCTCAAACTTTGGCTACTCTATATCAAAAGTTTCTGTTCAGATACTCATTTAAGCACTAAAACATACGGGATATGCTAAATGGTAACACAATTTCACTTCAAGACTTTTTAGAACTGTTCTGCCAGTATAATAATCAACAACCTTTCCTCCTTAAAAATGTGGCGTCTTGCTCGATAGAGAGAAGTCTCAGTTAATGTTGGATGTTCACCATAAAGCTTTACTTGCCCAGTTTCTGCCATGGCTTTCAGGAAAACCTGAAAGAGTCAATGAAGATGCTCATGGTTCAAATGGAAGACACCGTTATCAACAATAAACTACATATCGCAACATATCTGATCAATGTAAGCATGGGGGATCTAAAAATGGAATAAAACATGGTATGGTATGACATTCAAGATGATAATTTTGGGACTAAGTCCCGTGAAAATTGCTTGCTTCTACACAACATGTGCTAGAATCAACAGGAATTATTGCCAAGGGGGAAAAAGAAATCATGACCTTGCGAAACATTAAATTGATTTAGCAGAACAACTATTCAGATATGAGTCAGGATTCCAAAGCAAACAAGCAATGAATGGGAAAATTATCCATTAGTTGTAAGCCAAAAAGGAGGCGACATGTGACTCGTGGCTGAGTACGGATGTGAAACAATATACTTATGCTGTGAGACAAATTTTCCCATCTCTCACATTGTGCACAAGAATAAATACCCCCTTCAGTCCTTTTTGTAAGAGCCTAAAATTTGAATTGTCTTGATTCTTTTTATAAGAGCCAAGACAAAAGTTATCTGAACATTTAAGTTTTTTTTTTTAAAATTTTTACCCCTCATTGATTATATATATTGCATTAATTAAAAGGTTGTTGGTACTTATATTAACTCTATTTCTCCCGCCCTTTATAAATAAAGGTATACTTGGAAAAAGAAGCTATATTTCAGACACATTTATTGTTTTTAACTAATTCTACCTGCTTTCTTAAACTACGTAATTAGGTCATCAAGCTCTTATAAATAGGACTTATAAATAGGACTGGAAGAGTACCAATTTACAAGGTGTAGTTGGCCATAATAGATGTGATAATTACAATTAAAGAACATCTTCCACTATCACACCATATACACTAACCGTTTCAACATCAGGTCGCCTCCTTTGCCATCTGGACCATTGCTCTTTTTCTGGCTTTCTCCAATGCCACCACAATTCTTCACTTGAACGTGGTTCCACTATTGGCTTTTTAACTTTTGGATCAATAAATGGATGGGGACGTCCTAATTTCTTATCTAGGTCATATCCAGTCTCTTCTTCCTCAGGCTCAGATTGATAAACAACATAGTCAGATGAGAAATCTTGAGAATCTTCCACAGACCCCACTGAAGATTCAGGAGGGTTAGGATCATTTGATCCCACATAGGCCTCAGAGGAAGCAGCTGCAGATGATTTGTAATTCTTCCTCCTACTTCCAGGCTTTTGGCCATAAGATGGTGATCCTGACGATTCACCAGTTGGTTCAGGAGCTCTAGCAGCCCTAACTTGACTAGCAGTACCCTCAGGCCAATACTCCTGCTCAGGAATACTTGCTCGAGCACCAGAGGCTGGTTCAAGCTCGCCAGAGGTCGAATCTTGGTATACATGGTAGGGTGGACGTTCAACATATTCATATTCAACATAGTCATCTTTCTTTTCACATTTTATACAGGTATATGGCGTAACCCGCCTTCGTGTATTATTCAAACCAAGTCTAACTTGCAAAATTCCAGCAGGAAATGAACCCAGGTATGGCGTCTGCAGATTTCAAGAATCAAACAGATTATCCCCATATAACATTAAACACCGTAGAAGCATGATAAAGTGAGATAATGAAGTGAAGACACAAACACACCAAAAGAAACAGATATATTACCGGATTAAACCTCTTTTGAAATTCAAAGAAACAAATATATCACCAAGATATACTGCAGTGTATATGAAATCCAAAGCAACTCACACGCTAGAAACTACAAATTTAGTTATTTAGAGACGCCCTTCAAGAAAAGAAACACATAGCCACTGAAAGCAGATAAACAGAAATTGTTGAGAAGAGAAAGAAACCAACCCTGAAGTGATTGAAGCACAAGTTGCCCCCAACATTGCCATGAATAGATGCCATAAGGTCCCACTAAGGATCGCTTCTGGATTTGGAAGATGAGGATAACACAAGATAGTCAGCAGTGGCGCCGCATCAAGAAGTCACATAGCAAAGAGAGATTAACGAACGGGAGAAAGAGCGAGAATAGGAAGCGAGTTCTTCGTTAGAACTGAAACGAAAACACAATTCCGATTGAGAAGCGACTCCAGGGGACGGAGCAGAGTGTCATTGGAACTAGCAATTGCTGTTTTGCTTCTATCGTCCCCTTATCATATTTAACCTCCGTAGTCGAAAAACAAAAAATCCTCAAATATTTCGTTCCTGAAGAACACAGCACAAACTTATTTTATGACAAGTTAAATGCAACAAAAGTTTTTTTTCTCAAAAGTTAAAATATATATAAATTTTTTTTGGAACAAAAAATACACATATGTTACCATTTTGGAGCAAAAGTTATATCTCACCGTTAATTCAGTGTTCACTATGATGAGAGAGAAAGAAATGAAGTGAACACTAATATAACAGCGGTGAACAGTGACTTAACGATGAGATATGACTTTTGCTCCAAAATGGTAACCATGTGTGTATTTTTGCTTTAAAAAAAAAACTTATGTGTATTTTTGCTCTTGGGGAAAAAACTTATGTATATTTTTGCACCTTAACCATTTATCTAAAGAAAATTGAGTTTATTTTGAAACTTTTCATAACTTAAGTTTATGAAAGTTTTATGTAAATCGAGATAAATTTTTTTTTACATATTTACCTCACAAATCTTTTAAGATGTTTTCAAAAACTAATCCAAATACTCATGTTTTTTTTCCCTTAAAGATGGAAGCATCATAAATTTTTTTACAACCTCACCGACCTTCTTAAGTTTGATCAATCAAATTTATAAACTTACCCATGTTGAACACCAAACTATGGCCCGATTAAATTGTAATATCATTCCATAATAATCTGGGCAAAAAATACAAAGATATACAGCCCCTATTTACAGTAACATTACATCAGAAAATACAAAGAGAATTCAACAGAAATACAACAGACATTGGGGCTTACTGAACTCCTAATCCAGGCCCATGCGTACCCAGTAGTAGATTCACTCAACACTGTTCCTCAAGTTGGAAGTGTGTACTCTCTGTGGTCAAGACGTTAGGGGAGACATCCTAGAGGTTTAGGAAACAATGGTAACACTGGTAGAGGTGAAAACATGTATACTCTCTGGCCAATATCCTCTGTGGACTAAGCTTCAAGTGCCTTACCTTTAGACTGTGGGTGAGCCTGACCCCTTTTCTAAAATTTTTTTATCAAAAAAAAAAGTTGGAAGTGTGTAGATTATAGACTCTCAACTTACCTTATAGATCCTGAAAAATATCATTCCCAAGTGCTTTAGTTGGTATGTCAGCTCTAGATGAGACCTCACATGTTTAGACCAATTAACTTAGCTTGAAGTTTTTTACAGACGAAGTAACAATCCATTTCAATGTGTTTAGTCCTTTCATAAAATATCGGATTAGTTGTAATGTGTATCGCAACTTTGTTGTTACAGAAAACAACCGCAAGTCCTGTTCTTTTAATTCTCAAAATATGATAATAATCTAGTAATCCAAGTAATTTCACAATCATGAAAAACAAACATGAAAAACGTCAAACAGGCTATCGAAGTAAGCCCGATTCCACAATCATGAAAAACAAACATACAAAAGCCACACAAAGTATATAGGTAAATAATTACTACTACCTAGTTGCTTAAATTTTCCTATGCTGGAATTACCCTGATTTGTACCTGCCTCATCACAAAGGAAGTACAATCCATTTTATTCACTTATGCAAACTCTTCTCTTATTAAATGTGGAATTCGTCCATAATTCCAGAAATTCTAGAAACATTATTTTGACTTCAAAAATTCATAGTTTATTCTATAAAAATCCAATTAAATTGATTCCAATGGCTATTTGACCCTTAATATGTCTAGTTTTTATTAAAAATATTTCCAGAGGCTAAAAAAATACGTATGATTTTATTGTGTAAAAATATCACTCTCTGGTCAGAATTGAAATACATATTTCTAGGCTATTTTCAAAAATTCGTATCTTTTACTAGTCATCTTGAAAAATTACAAATCACATACAAAATTAAAGTTTAGGATGTCTACTTTAAGCCTGTAAAATTTCATGGACATTGGATTTCGTTTACTATTTTAAAATTAGGCTTTAAGTATGACTGTCCAAAAAATTCCAAAATTGGCAATGACTTTAACTTTTATAACCTAGCTCTTTAGGTTCCAAAATTTTGTTCCTTACTTGTACCCATAAAAATTTTCGTTCTAAACCTTCTGGCATCATTAAAAATACCAAAATCACATCACAACTTCAAATATATAGAGCTGGTCAAAATTTATGTCAAACTAGCCTCAATCACCAATTTCAATTTTAATCCTTTACCTTCCTTAACTCTTGGTTATTCTTCTTTTTAAGACCATGATTTTAACTCTAACCTCTTGATAACCTATTTTAGTGACTAGGGCAAAGTCTTCCCTTCATAAATATTATTATTCCATGCTCCCCCATCATTCTTGCAAAAAATCCAAAAATCACAACACAAAGTCACAAATAAGCCTAGCTTAGTAACTTACTTTGCTTGTGCTTTATTGTGCTTGGATTTTCTCCTCCTTGATCTTGGTGTATATTTCGCCCTTGATCATGGAAGAACCATATAAGAATTGCTCATGAAATTATTGAAGTGATTATGGAGGATTAAGAATCACAGGAAGGAAATCTAACACAAACTTAGAATTTATCTACCTTAGTCTCTAAGTTGTGTGCTTTTCTTCACCTAAACTTCGAAAGTTCTTTTCCTTCCTTTTTCCTCTTGGTTTTCATTAAATGGGCAGCCAAAAATGAGCCTTGAGAGTTTTTAAATAAAGTCTTATTACCATGCAAAATATCTCCATAACTTGATTTTGATTGGCTCCTTGTTTGACTTCTTTATTGGCTTCTTTTGCAAATCTTTTTCTCCAGATTTTTCTCCACCTCTCTTCCTCTTTCTCTTTTACCGAAACATGCCCCTCCTTCAAACATAATACCGGTTTGTCTCATGTGCCCAATTGCTTTTATTATAGGCCTTATGCTTGGTGCTTTGTTATTGGTCACAAACTTAAGCTTTCTCCCATTATTAATTGCTTTTGGTTTACTTCCTTTGCCCTCATCTTGGGCGAATGTGAGCTGCCAAAAAGAAGAAAATATTTCTCTTCAAATGTCACCAAAAATCTGCTTTCAATATTCCCTTTTTGTTCTCTTTTTAATTGGTCCTTGTTCTTTTCTTTTATCCTCTTTTCTTAGCTTTATTTTAGTTTGAATCTTCTTGTCTCTTCCTTAATCATATCTGGCCGAATCATATGGTTTGGGGAGGAAGAAAAATTTATCTTCCATAATCTTTATTTCACTTGTACAATATGTCTCTTTTTGGTTAACTTGAATTCCTAGCTTGACACTTGTCCTACTATGAATTTCTTCTTGACTTTTGTTTCCATCATGCGATTTTGTGTGTGTCTTTCCTCTATGATCATTTGCTGGCCGAACTCTTGGCTTATTTGGGAAGCCAAATTGGTTCTTCAAAAGTCTTATCCACATGCCAAATATCCCTTCTTCAAAAATTAATTTAATTCCCTTTATGATTTTTGACTTCCAAGCTAATAGGACTTATATTTTGGCTTAGAAGTTGGGAAGATACATCTTTAGCCTCTTGCTTCTCTCTTTTGGACAAAAATTAAGAGGCTTATGGGGGAAGGATTTTTGTCTCACAATACCACTTTGACTTCTTACTCAACAAGTTAGCTTACATTATCTTGGTGATGTCCCCTTGGTTGACAATTTTCTCTTAAGTCAAAATTATTTCCTTATGTTGATTGTTTGACTTTTAATTCTTCTTTTTGTGTAAAATTTATTTTTATCCCCTCATCCTTCCTTTTGGCCGAAATAATGGAGCCAGGAAGGATATAAATGTTACCTTTCAATTACTTCACATACTTAAGTCACTTAAGTCCTTATTATGAGGGCTTTATGTGTCATTTTCTTCCAAATTCTTATTCTTGTTCTCTTGCCCCTTTTTTGGCCGAAATAATGCATGCCAAAAAGAGTAAAATATTGTCTCCTAGTCCCTTGACAAACATACCACATTAAAGTGTTGCCTTGATTGACTTTATGTGCCTAAGTTCAAAAGTTCATTCTTGTTTTAATAAAAAATTAAGGCACTAAATAGTAACCTTACTAATTAATTGAATTAAGGAATTCTATAAAAGAAATATTAAGTTAAGTTCATGAACTTCTCAATAATTCATTAATTCATGTTTTGTATATAGTACATGAAATAGGGATGTTACATCATATCCGGGTGATCTTTAAAGGGAAGTTAAATTTTCTAAAAGTGTTATTCATTCCGGTTTTAAATATAAGATATGACTGACTTTTTTGGAGAAATTAAGAAAATTAAATAAGTTACTTAATCATATCATATGTTGTATATTCTTATATTATATATCAGTTTATCAGTAAAATTAATTAGTTTGGGGAAAAAGTAAAAATAAAAATACTCTAAAATAATTTAATTAACTTCCTTAATCTCTCTAAAAAAGTCAACTATATCTTATATTTAAAACCGGAGTTAATACATGCCTACTAACAAAGATGTCCTTACTTCTTAGGTTATCTAAACTATATCCTTTGCTAGGAGTAAAGTAACCTAAAAACCTAAGAAAAACACAAGGATCAGTTTTTGACTTGAATTTATCAGTATTAGGCAGATTCGACGCAAAGGTTAAACACCCAAAAATACTTAAGTGATCCAAATTGGGGCTTTTCACCATGAATGAGCTCATAAGGAGTTTTAAACTTTAAAACCTTACTATGTGTTCCATTAATTATGTTTGCAAATACTTTTAGACACTCCCCCCAAAACATAAGAGAATTCCAGATTGAAACATCAAACATCTAGCTACTTCTAAATTATAGTAGATTCACTCAACAACCTAACACATGAAAGAGATGTAGGGCTTTTTTCTTGAGATTAAGTAGTAAAATCCACCCCAGAAGTATACTCCTATGAACAATGTTATTATGGAAGTTTTTTCAGATTTAATGTCATTTTAAAAGTTTTAAAACATAATAATGTTGTTATTTTTTGTTAAAAAGTTAACTGTCAATATCACTTTTTTAATGATTAATATGAGTTTTTCAATGGTATTAGGTGATATTTATGTGTTTGAAAACTTTCAGGGTGATATTGAATCATAAAAAACTTCAATGATAATATCATTATTAGTTTTATACTTTCGAAACGGGTTTGCTACATAACTCTTTTTCTTATAGACAAAATCACATTTGAATTGCATAATTAGATGTCAAATCCTATTCATTTTGGTCAAATTTCATGAACGCTGACACTTACAATTTTTTATTTTACTTATTTATCTAAATATGTCACTGATAATAACATAACAAACATATTGATACAAAAGTATTAATCCAGCACAGTCAATTATCGGATTTAAATCTAAATATTATATTTCCATATACTAATCAAATAATTGCATGCCTTTGATATATTATGTTCGTGTGTTGCAGGATTAAAAAAATAAGGAGACACAATACTCATTCTTTTTAAAATTATAAATGATACTAATAATATTTTATTTTCATGATTACATTCATTCCCGCATTTCTTGTATCTTACCCCTTCCAGCTCTAAACCAAGGAATTATACAATTAATTTATAAATATTAAAAAAAAGTCAAATTTGAACTAAAAAATATAGTTAAATCAGTTGTTATTTTTAATGATCATGAGTTAGGTTGTTTAAAATATCAGTTTTAATCATTTGGATTATGAACTACCCTCGCTTATGAAAATATCCTTCAGGGCTTGTGTAGTATGAGGGGAGGGGAGAGAAAATGGGCAGCAAGCGAAATTTTTGAGTTGGATTTTCAAAAATGAAAGAAATGTGGTTAAGAGATTTTAATTAATTTTTCTTATTATTTTAATTTACATCTCCTTTAAACTAAAATTTTGTAACTCTACTTTTTCAATCTTTTTAAATCCAACTCGTAAAAATATCCTTTTTCCTCTCATTCTCTTCAAATCCCTCATATCAAACAGACCCTTAGTATGTGTCATCAATATGTTTGTTTGAGTAAAGAATTAGTATATATTATTAAGATAAAGTTAATTAAGTTTTAGTTGAGAACAAAAACAAACTCTCAAGACTCCTGCATTCACAATGGAGAAATCACTACTTCCGGGTTCTATCATAGGGTGCTTCTTAAAAGGACTTTTTATCTATAATATAAGTTATTTAAATAGTTAATTATGAATGTTTATTTGTCAATTTTATATTTGTAATAAGTGATTAAATGTGCCTCATTATGTTTCTCTCTTTTTCAAACCATCACTAATAAGAATAAATTTGAAAAATTTTACTAATTTATTAAGATAGATGTCACAGGAAAGTATTCCCATGAGAATAATAATACAAATTCAAATTTATGATTGTATACTTATTGGGATTGACGAAACCATTTGTATTTTAAATTTTAAAAAGAGATTATATCCTTCATCAAATTAAGAAAAAATAAAATGAAAATGTCTCATAATAGAGAGTTAGAGACGGAAGGAAGTACTAAACTTGAGATTAACATGGAAAAAAGTGATTAGGAGGGAAAAGGTTAAACAAGGCTTTGATGCAAGGGAAGTTACATATAAGCAAAGCATATATTCACTCAAAAATAAATTAATGAATTAAATGCTATAAAAGCTAAGATATGGTGGACAATACTTCCCTTTTTTTTCCCCTCCTTTTTTTTAGTTAAATTCTTAGGAATAAGATATTCTTACTACCAATGTTACTACCACTTTTCCACCGTTGCATTTCTCTCTCCTATTGAGATTCTGATCCAATGGTGGAAAAGTGGTAGTAACATTGGTGGTAACAAAAAATGGTAGTAAGAATATCCTATTATAAATTCTTATTACATTGTTTTTATAATTTCTGATACAAAAATCTGGGGGCAATTTTTTTTTTTAAAAAAAATTGACAACGTTATAATTATATAAAATCGTATTCATTCTTCATCAAAACTAAGCAAGGGGCACGAGCTTCACACACACATATAAAGAAAGATTAAACATATTGATCAATATATTGTTTCCCACTAGGACTAATCAAAGTAGGTTTGAAGAACATTAAACATAATATTTCAAGGAGAAAAGGCTCATTTAATTTTAATTTGTAAGCCAATTTTTTTAAAAGGGGTTCATTGTTGGACAGAAATTAGGTGAATTTACTTATATCTATTATGTGATTTTTTTATTTTATTAAATATTTTCATATGTGATTTTACTATATTAACATGGTCCAACCAAATTTCGAAATTTTACTAATACGAATTTTTATTATTTAAAAATGTCCACATGAATTCTTACTTTGATATGAATATTGTTAAATATTTATGATAGGGAGAATAAAAAAGGTAGTGAAATTGGGTTAAAGAACCTGAAAAATAGGAAAACACATAATGATGTCGTTAATATTCATAATGTCAGATAAATTACAAAATCTCAAAATGAGATTTCTTAATTGGAAGAAAAAGACAACATAAAAAGTTGAAGATAAAATGCCCCTAATTAATGGCAAAGATTAATGAAATATAAAGAATATCTTAACAAAATTTGTGAATGATATGAAAATGTAAATTTATTATATGGTAAACAAAAATTAATGCCGCCTAATAAAATATAAGGAGTGTCTTAGCAAAACTTGAATGGCGCTAAAGTGTTGAATAATTATTCGATAAGTAAGAAATGATAATACCTAACTAAAATTTATACGGATTTTAGTATAAATTTACACGAGTGTGAGATTGATGAATTTACACGAAAAACATTACACACACACATGTGTGTATCAAATAAAAGATACGTCGGGGGGTAACTTAATAGAACAGATAACTAATCTTCCACACTTACTTAAAAATTAATATATACGTTAAAAGAACATATTTTTTTCTAACTTGATGAAGCGAAGCTAAATAAGAAGTCAAATTAAGTGTTCTTGCATGTGCATGGTATCTTATCTTAATTAATGAGACACCTAATCCATTTAAGATTTGATGGTTGGTATAGAGATCTCGATGAAGACCTTCAAAGTTCACCACATTATCAATATAATGTCCATATTGAGCCTAAAATAAACAACATTATTTTTATTTTACATAGTTTATTTTACATTAATGTCGGGAATATTTTAACAAAATTTAAAAATGATCCAAAAATGTGAATTTATTACTTGATAAACGAAAGTTGATAACATCCCAATGAAAAATGTAAAAAATACTTTAATAAAATTTGTGAAGTAATAAATAGTGTTTCTCGCCGGGAGCAATATTAAAAATGTCAGGTGTTTTTGATAAATTTTCCTTATTCTTAATTAGTGTAAATTAATGAAAATGACTTTTAAATAAAATAGAGGGAGTATTGATTAAAACATAATTATGATTAAATTTTTAGATGATTTTCGCTAAAAAGAAATACTACACTTCAATAGTTCATACTTAATTGTATACGATTTTTCAATGTCGATCAGAAAAATGGCATTTTTTTTTTTGGGGTTCAAGAAGCGGGCTAATCCAACTTGGATTAGGTTACAATGGGGCAGACTCTAAGTGTTCCAACTCCATCTGCATCCTCTTGAAGAAAACTCAGCAAGCCATTCGGTGGTTCTACAAATAAATGCTTTCCCTCTTACAGGTTTAGTGCAAACGTTGCCAGAAAATCCGCACATCTATTTCCTTTGCGATATATATGAGTTACAACCACTCTCCAATCCTGAGCTAGCAAACGTTTTATACGACAGACCAGACTCCAATTGGCATGTGAGTGGCCCTCTGGTTTACTGATCAGCTTCAACGCAATCAAACAGTCAATCTGGACGATAACATCTCTATATCCGAGAGACCATGCAAGGTCTAACCCATCCATTATGGTCCATAATTCCGCCTAAAGGGAGGTGTAGGTACCTATGTTACAACAGCTACTCGCGACAACGTCCCTCGTGGTTGCGTATCAAGCTTCCAGCCCCAACTTTCGAGGAGCCTTCTTTCCTGGACCCATCACAATTAAGTGTGATCGATGCTTCCAATGGCTTGATCCAGCTGATAGACGTTGCCTGTTGGATAGGCCTATCTCTCCGCATTTCGCTTGGTGAAACTATGGCATCTGTAGATATCTCGGCTAAAAGTTTTCCTTCCCTTGCAATATTCACCGGTTGAATGTTCGTGTTTTGGAAGATTGCCTTATTCCTGGATTCCCATAGCTTCCAGCACGTCATTCCAAATATGCTCGTCCACTAGGAGCAACTGTTAAGATAGAGAGTGTGTAGGGAAAGATTCTGTAATAGCCAATGTTGGAAATCTGATCGAAGGAATTGGTGACTTTGGGGAGCTAGAAACAGATAAGACCACACCTCCTGAACATACTTACAAGTCTTTAGTACATGATCAATATTTTCTAGAGCCTCTCCACATCTTAAACAAGCATCGTTCTCCACCATATGTCTCTGTCTTCTTTCTGCATTGGTAAGCAGACTAGACCTTGTAGCAAGCCAGAGGAACACTTTCACGCGTTGGGTGCCCTGCCATTTCCATATTACTTCGAACAATCTATTAAGAGTTGCTTCTTCCACACCATAGGTCGAAACTGAGAAGCGACCATTTGTTGACAGGTCCCAGAAGCGTTGAGCATCACCATTGTCATGGGATGGGGTCTTACAGCCCGATATTAGTGAGAGAACCCTATCTGGGAGTATATCACGAAAAAGGTCCAAATTCCATCTGTCTTCATCAGTTACAAACTCTCTCACTGGTTTCGACACTTCTTCCTCCATAATGTCTTTGAAAGCCAAACACTTAAGGGGCCCCACCTCTGGCACTCAATTTTCAAACCAGAACCCTAATCAAGCGCCATCCCCTGGACTCCATTGTGTACGAGAATCTACATCATTCCATAGCTTCCTCAAATGTCGCCATAAATTAGAACAATTCTGGTTGCTCCTCAGAGGCCCTAGGTGATCGTCCCAGCCATATTTATTCCGTAGAATTTGCACCCATAGTAAATCAGGCCTTGATCGCAAGGCAAATCCTAGTTTCAAAAGGAAAGCCTGGTTTTGTGTCTCTAAGCGTCTAAAACCACAGCCACCAACTTTCAGCGATTGACACATGTTCTTCCATTTGACCAATGCTGGTCTTCTTTCAGTACCTGTCCTCCCCACACAAAATTCCTGATATGTCTCTCAAGGTGGTGACACAATCCTGATGGCAATTTGGTATTTTGCATAGCATACATAAGGACAGCCGCTAGAATAGCTTTAGTGAGTGTGATACGTCCTGCAAGAGACAAAGATTTGGCCGCCCATCCTGATAGTTTACTCTGGATTTTATCTTCCAAATACCCAAACGTCCCTGCACTTACCTGAGAGTGAAGTAAAGGAACACCAAGGTACTTCCCTAGATCAATAGTCTTCCTAAATCCCAGCTCCTCACATATAGTCACCTAGTCTCTGGATCGAACATTGTTAGAGAAAAAAATGGCAAATTTGGAATTATTAACCTTATGGCCAGAGCTTGCATAGAAATCATTAAGGATGCTATGTATAAGTGTAACTTGAAACTGTGTCGTGGAGCTAAAAAGAACCAAGTCATCTGCAAAAAATAAATGGAAGAGTGGTGATCCCCCTCTTCCCATGCGAAGGGGAATCCACCGGTTGTCTTCCACTTGCTGTGTAATTATTTGAGATAGGCGCTCCATGTACAAAACAAATATATAGGGTGACAAGGGGTCCCCTTGCCTAATACCACGAGAGGGGGGAAAGTCTTCCGAGCGTATGCCATTCCACACAACACGCATATTACATGTAGTCACACAAGTCATAACTGCTTGCATAAATTTTCGTGGTAAACCAGCATCATGTAGAGTATCCTGAATAAAGTCCCATCTTAGCCGGTCATAGGCTTTTTTCAGGTCAATTTTAAGAGCCATCCATCCTTTCTTTCCTTGTTTTAATCGCATAGTATGAATCGCTTCTTGGGCAATGATGACATTATCTAAGATCTGTCTACCAGCTACAAAGCTAGCTTGATTAGGGAGAACTAACCGTGGTAGCCATTCCTTGAGGCGATTTGCTAGTACCTTGGTTATAATTATATATGGAACCATGCATAGACTGATGGGGCGAAATTCTTTAATATATTCAGGAGTCGGGACTTCTCATTAAGTGCCAAGTCCATAGAACCATCCTCAAATAATTGAGTGAGCATTAGGAAAATAGATGGGCCCACTGTTTTCCATTGGTCTTGAAAAAAGGCTGCATGCAATCCATCGATTCCCAGGGCCTTTATAGGTTCTATCTGAAAAAGTGTAGAGTGGACTTCACATAGATAATTACTAGCTTCAAGGGCCCTTACCATAGAGCTTTCGGGGGCAGGAAAGAGCCTCTATCCTAGGTAGGGGATAAAAACATCATCTTCCTTAGTATAAAGTTGTTTGTAAAAATCAAAAGCCCAGCTGCGAATTGTTTCCTCATCACAACTCCAGTCACCTGATTCACCTCTTAAAGCCGAGATGGTTTTCCTTCGGTTTCGTTAGATTGATTTGGCGTGAAAGTAAGCAGGATTGCGGTCACCAAATTTTATCCAATCGATTCTATCATGTTGTTTCCATGTCAAGCATTCTTGTTCACAGATTTGATCAAACTCCTTTCTTAATTCAATCTCCAGCAGATCCTGACGGGGAGATGGACGTGTCTCCTGGGCTTTTTGGATCCCTCCTACTCTTGCCATAACTCTGTGTTTCCTTGCTTTTATACTACCGAAAAATTCTGTGTTCCATTTCTCAACTGAGGAGGTGAAGTTCTAATATTGGCCATGAATGGTTCAGAGTTAGACCAGCTATCTTGCACTACTTTAGCAAATGAATCCGAAGTAGCCCACGCCGCAAGATATCGAAACTGAGGTTGTTGAAAGGGCCGCCTCACATCTCTGCACACTTGGATACATAGTGGTTGATGGTCTGAACTAAGCTTTGGAAGATGTTTCACCAGGGACGTGCTAAAACTTTGCATCTAGGAAGGGTTACCAAGGGCTTGATCTAAACATTGGAGTAGGGTGCCACGTCTCCAAGTAAATTTTGGCCCTAAGAATCTGAGGTCCATGAGACCATTGTTAAACATGAAAGATCGAAACATCTCACAACCATGACCACGTCTCTCAGAACCCCCAGCATGATCCCCACCACTAAGAATGGCATTAAAGTCGCCAGCTATGAGCCAAGGTTCAGCTATTATCATTGCCATCACTGAAAGCTCCTGTCATAATTCCTTCCTGATGGTGTTGTTTGGACTCCCATAAACCGCGGTGAATAAGAAAGGGTCAAAGTTTCCTTGTGAACATATTTTAGTATGGATAAACTGAGGATGGCATTGTTCAATCGATACTGTCACCACATTCTTCCACATTAGCCAGATTCCCCCAGAGAAACCACGGGCTTCTATTCTGTAGATGAGTCGAAACCAGATTGTTTAATAAATCCATCTTCCTTGATTCTCGAGATACGTGGCTCAACTAGGACAGCCACTGTAGGTTTATGTTCTAACATAAAATGCATGAAAGTGCTGAAGAAACTGTTATTAGCTTCTCCTTGTCAGTTCCAGACAAATATTTGTACAACTATAAGACAAAGGGAGAGTTAAGAGTCATGCCCGACCTAGGGGGATCTTCATCATTCTCATTCCGTGCCACCTCTGTTTCCTAGGAGCAAAACAGGGGCACGTGGGGAGTTGGTGACGTTTCAAACTCCTCCCGAAGAACTTCTAGAGCAACTTTGGAAATATGTTTGCTTGGTGGTTTCTTTCGAACTTTAAGGTTCCATGAAGTAGATGACTGAAGCTTTACTTCTGTGTATTCTGCTTCTTTGTAGGAATGGATATCACGTTATTCTCCTTTCCTCTATCCTCTTTAAGATGCGTCTATATCCCCATTTGATCATCTTCGAGTTTGTTTTGGAATTGCAATCCTACTTCCTCCAGTGCTCGACGACATCTTTGTAATTCCACCATTATATGTTGACTCTTGTCCAGGGA
Source organism: Acacia confusa (assembly GCA_037074495.1). Classification (NCBI taxonomy): domain Eukaryota; kingdom Viridiplantae; phylum Streptophyta; class Magnoliopsida; order Fabales; family Fabaceae; genus Acacia; species Acacia confusa. The sequence goes on along the minus strand of CM073504.1, from coordinate 2,275,111 downwards.
GGACTCATGTTCTATGGTAACAAAAGAAGCCTTGCTTTTCATGCCCGAACTGGGGGATCCTCCATTTGTAAGGTCATGAGATTTGCCGTCAGTCTCCAACGTGTTTCCAACATGTGACAGGGCCATTCCATCAACTCTATTTGCATCATGTGGCCCATTAACTGGAGTCTTGTCTGATGTGGGCTTGGGAGGCTCAGTATTGTTTTTATTGCCTTTTATCTCTTTTATCCTATACTCTTGGGCCGATTGGGCCTTCCCATGCATGGCTCTAAACGAGCCCAATGCATGACCCCAATGCTCTCCTTACCATTAGCCCTAGTCTCCTGAACTTGCAGTGATCCAGTTATTATTTTCCCTGTTTTGGATAGGTTTGTCCTCACGCTATCAGTGCTAACATCTTGCCTAGATGTAGCCGCTAAATCTTCACTTTCAAACAGAACATTAAACCGAGATCCCCCATTTAAATGCTTATCCGGAATCTGCGTTTTCCTCCCCCAATTTGGCTTATTTCCTTTCCTAGGATATTTGACCTGCATCCATGAACCATACTGTGTCAACAACGGTTCCGATGAGTTGGTGGCGGTGGTTTCAGGGATAATCTGAGAATTGTGAGCGCCAGTGATTTCTGTCTCCACATTCCCTTGTTGTTGAGAGTTAACTTTGTTGCTATCAGAGTTGAGACTATTTCCATAGGGGCCCTTTTGTTGGCATTTGTCTTTAGAGTGGCCATACTTACTTACCACACTCAAAACAGATCAGTGGAAAACCTTCATATTCCACTCCATATGTTTTTCCATCTACTCTAATCCAGGGAATCAATGCCTGTTGGAGATCAATAAGAACGGCAAGGCAGGCATATCTCCCTCTCCCCCTTGATTCCGTCATGTAATCTATTTTATAGACTTCCCCCAGGAGCGTGCCAATGGCTTTAAGTGTATTTTTATGATAATACCGGAAGGACAGACCAGGAATACGTACCCATACCACTACTTTATAAATGACAACAGAGTTGCAGTCAAAGTCCAGAGACCACGGTTGAATGGTTAGATATGCCCCAAAAATCATCCATGGGCCCCCCGTAAGAACTTTTAAGTAGTCTTCTTCCAAGTCAAAAGATGCAAAGTAGAAGCCACCTTCCACGTCAATTAGTTTGTAGGAGCCCTTAAGGTGCCATAAAGATTGAGTTCTTGTCAGGAGGTCATAGTAGGTTATAGATTTGCCCAAGAGTTTGATAACTAATGTGTGTTCCATTCCTTTCACCAGCGCATTGTGAACTTCTTTGGAAAAGTCAATGGATGGAATACCCCCATCCCGAGAAACGTTGAAATCCTTATCAGTGATCACAAAATTAGTAGAGTTTCTGTCAATCCTTCTTGCAGAACAGTTCAAGAATTTGCTCCTATAAGAGGCACCCGCCTCATCTGGCATCTCTACCATTTCAACATCATCGCCCTTAACGCTACCATTAGCTTCATCGTGCCTCTCACCGGAGCGGATACGGATCTTTTTGGTTGATCAGCCATTCTTTAGAAAAGTGGCATTTTTAAAGGGGAAAAACATATCAAAACATATCGGCGAACAAAAAAAGATCAAAACAAACATTTATCTAATATAGTATTTTTCTATCCAAACAAAAACAAAACTCATTAGTTTGGCAAAACAAAACTCATTAGAAAAAGATAATTAAATGTTTGCAAAATAAAAATACCATAAAATTAAATCAAGATAGTGCCATTTTTGTTTTGGCCTGTTTGGGAAACTCCTAAACTTAAAATTTCAAAAGTTGTTTTCCACAATCAGAGACAAAACTTATTTCACAACTTATATCGTAAATCCTAAAAGCTATTTTCTAAAAACTAAATTCAAATGGTATAGATTTCGTTTTTGGAGAATAACTTTTCCAATTTAGAAGGTAAAAATGACTTTCGGAGAATAATTTTTGAGATTTACGAGGTAAAAATGACTTTTAAAAAATAACTTTTGGATAAAAATGATAATGTCCGGATATTGTTGTTAGAATAGTTTTTTTAGAGTCAAATTTTTCAAAAAACACATTATCTTTTAGTATAATTGCATATAACGGATAATGTTATATTTTAAATATTATAAACATTATATTTCATAATAAATACCAAAAATTACATAAATTTGTGTACAAAATGAAAATATTTAAAGATATTGACTGGTATTGAAAAAATATTTCATGATCTTAAAAATTTATTTTAGGATTTTAAATAAATATTTCAGGGTATTGACGGGTACTAAAAAAATACTTAAGGATATTGAAAAAATATTTCATAATCTTGAAATTTTTTTTAGGATATTGAAAAAATATTTGAAGGTAATGATTGATCTTGAAAAATATTTTAAGATATTAAATGATACTAAAAAGATACTCACTAGTACTAAAAAATACTTCTAATGGTTTTAAAAATTTATTTTAAAATCTTGAAAAAATATTGCAGTGCTAATCTTGAAAAAAATTTCAGGATAGTGAAGGGTATTAAACAAATATTTTAAAATATTAATTGGTACTTAAAAAATACTGATAATGACAAAAAAGAATGAAAAATCTGAAAAAAGAAATATGTTTTTTTTTTCAAAATTTAATTTTTGATGTAGAATCACTTTTGGATAATTTTGAAGTGTTTAACAAACTTTTGTTAAAACCTTACATGCATAATAACTTGCAAATAATTTTGGAATGTTCAGTCAAGTTTGATCAAAACCTTAATTTTGAAATTATCCAAATAGCCAAATAGACCTTTACATCCTCTCCTCATTTTTTTAATTAATTTTTATTAGTTTACTTGGGGCGTTAATTACAAAAGATGGGAGAAAATTAAAATAATACTGTGATTTTTCAAATCATTCAATAAGACGATTTATGATTTAGGGATTATAAATGACGATGTGAGATACCTTAAACAAGACGCAGTATTTTTGTTCATTGGGTCCCCCCATTTTCAAGTAATCTCGTTTCGAGAGTTCAGTTTGGTGTCCTCGCCATACATGTTAATTTGCTGCTAATACCCGTCGTCCTTCTTCTTCAGCTTCTTCTTTCTGTCCTTCAATGCTCCGCCCATATCTATGGCTTCTTCAGCCGCGATCAAAGATCTGCGTTTCTATTCGTGGGCTGACCTTAATCTTGGCGTCCATTGCTTCTTTTTTTGTGCGGGATTTTTAGTTTTCTGTTAAATGCTGGCTGAATTTTGAATTATTCAGGATTCGGCATCTCTGATTGTTTTGGGATTTCTTGCAGCATCGGAATATTGGTTCATTTCTGAATTCGATAACTTTCCGTCCTCGGAATTCTGGTTCCTTCTATATTTGCCCAGAAACCCACTTCCATTGTCCAATACCTAACTATATGGATTTTTCCCCAAAGTTGGACGTGTTTTGGCTTTGAAGATTTGGCATTGTCTCTTTGTGCGTGCTTTGCCGGTTGGGAAACTTGTTTTCATTTCTTCTGGTTAGGTAGCGCATGAGTCTGAGGGAGATTTTGTTTTGGATTATTGTAGTCTAATTAGGGTATTAAAGATGAAGAGACACAAAAGTGAACCTCCCAATTCGAGGAGGTTCAGATTGTCTCATTTTTTGATTGCTATTGGAGTGTTATATTTGATTTTTATATCATGCAAGTTTCCGCAATTTTTGAAGATAGTATCACAGTTAAGTGGGGATGAAAGCTACTCTACGCTGGATGAGACAGCTGTAGGAGGCTATAATGATGCAGATTTAAGCAAACCCTTATTTAGTTCTGTTTATAAAGATGTATTTCACCGGAGCTTAGAAGATAATGAAGACCAGGATGCTCCATCGAGGCCAAACAAAGAACCGATGAAAGAGGAGCATGCCCCAGAAAATGTGAAGCAGATTCCACAGCGATATGGCAGGATCACCGGTGAAATCTTGCGTCGACGGAACAGGACTAGTGATTTGACTGTTTTTGGGAAGATGACAGACGAGGCATGGACATTAGGGTTAAAGGCTTGGCGAGAATTAGATAAGGTTGATGAGAATGAGTTGGGAGAAACCTCTATCGTCGAAGGAAAGCCTGAGTCATGCCCTTCTTGGATTTCAGTGAGTGGAGAAGAATTGCTGAAGGGAGACCGGTTAATGTTTCTTCCTTGTGGGCTTGCAGTAGGTTCTTCAATCACTGTGGTGGGCACGCCCCATCATGCTCACAAGGAATATGTACCCCAGCTTGCAAGGTTGAGGGGAGGTTCTGGATTGGTTTCGGTTTCTCAGTTTATGGTTGAATTGCAAGGGCTGAAGTCAGTGGATGGAGAGGATCCTCCAAAGATTTTTCATTTGAATCCTCGTTTAAGAGGGGATTGGAGTAAACAACCTGTAATTGAACATAATACTTGTTACAGAATGCAGTGGGGAAAAGCTCAAAGATGTGATGGTTTGCCTAGCAGTGATGATGAAGAAATGCTAGGTATGATTTATCATATTTCATCATAATTTTGAAGCACCTAATTTAGATGTAATGTGTTGCAGGGTGGAGTCTCCATTTTCAGACTAAATGGAGACAAAACATAAAAGATTTAGCTGTGATGGTTCCTTAAAAAAATGATAAATGATCCTTCCAGACCACGATTTAAACACAACACCAATTATCTCTAAAGAGCTTACCATTTCCTTTGGGATATCCCCATGAAATCATTGACTGAATACTCAGGGAAGCTTTAAAAATCATTCTCTACCAAAGAAGATGTGTCAGAAGAAACTGATGAATAATGACCATGGCTAGCTTTAAAAATCATTCCCCATCAAAATGTAACAATTGATGCATTAAAACCTACCTTTTTAACATGTGTTTTCTTCAGTTGATTTTACATATTCTACGTATTTTTGCTTTTATATGTGTTTCCATATGCTAGCCTCATTGTATCCCTTGTTTTAAGGACTCTTCTGTTTCTGTGTCCTTGTCATACACTGGACTGTTCTGCAAGACCACAGATCAAGACTGTCTATTCTCCTCATTGGAACACACAATTTATAAAAAGTTTCTTCTTTGGGTTGATTTCAGAAAATTGTTCTTCTAGGGCAGCGCCTTTTTGGGGTTTAAAAGGTTTAGAAAGCTCTATTGAGACAGAGTTAGTCCTTGTTTCACAGTAGTCTACTTGTCCTCTGATGCTGTATTGTTTTCTATTCCCATCAATAAGGTCTCCCCCCCCCCCCCAAAAAAAATATGAATTTTGATTTAGAGTTGTCTTTTTAAAATATTTCACTTTTGTTACCAGTACACATGTTCCAGCTGTTTAAGGTGTCTAATTTATGTCTCCTTTTTGGTGCTCTAATAAATTTATTTTCTTAAAATTGATAGTCGATGGGCATAGACGATGTGAAAAGTGGATGCGCAATGATATTGTAGACTCCAAAGAGTCCAAGACAACATCATGGTTCAAGCGATTTATAGGACGTGAGCAAAAACCAGAAGTGACCTGGCCATTTCCTTTTGTAGAAGATAGAATGTTTGTCCTTACACTGCTTGCTGGTGTTGAAGGATACCATATTAATGTTGGAGGTCGCCACATAACTTCATTTCCACATCGAACGGTAAGTTAATTGAGATGAAACTATTATTTATACCTCTTGAATCAAATACCTTGACAGTGTGACATTGTATATCTAGCTGATTTACAACAATTATCTGTAGTGGAGGGTTAAACAGCATCAAATCACTTATTTGTCTCTTTTTTAGTAATTTCCATCGGCTAATTTGTTTTGAGTCTGTACCCTTGTTTTGCAAACTCTGCCATGTATTTATATCCTCTCCTTTTAATACCCTTTTTTTCAAAAAGAAAAAATAGTCATCATGATAAGTTCTTTCATATAATTGCTTGTACTTTCCTGTCTTGGGGTTTTGAAACTTGATTTTTATATTTTCATATAACTGCTTTTATTTGATATAATCATGTTTTATTTTTATTTCTCATAGAGATGGTAATAGCTCTTTTTCGCATGTAAAGGTTACTCGATGGAAAGTCTTAAGCTTTGGGACTAGTTGGATTTTATCTTATTACTGCCCTGAGCCCCTGGCTGTTTTGGTCACAGAAGCTTTTTCTTTTCCTCAGTCATTTCCTTTTCTGATTATTCTCAGGGATTTACACTGGAAGATGCCACTGGGTTGGCAATCAAAGGAGAGGTGGATATTCATTCAGTTTATGCAACTGCTCTCCCTCATTCTCATCCGAGTTTCTCACCTCAAAAAGTACTGGAAATGTCAGAGACTTGGAAAGCCAGTCCTCTACCAAAAAGTCCAATTAAACTCTTTATTGGAGTTCTTTCTGCTTCTAATCACTTTGCTGAACGCATGGCAATTAGAAAAACATGGATGCAATCAGCTGCAATCAAATCTTCAGTAGTAGTTCGATTCTTTGTTGCATTGGTAAGTCTCCTGCCTTTATATTTCTCTGGCTAAAATGCTATTATTTATGTGAAAAAGAAAACGTATTCTCTGGTGAAAGAATAATGTCTTGATTCACCCTAGACACGAGCTTAAAGAAATGTGTGGTCTGTAGAATGATATGGCACATTAGTAGAAACTTAATGGATAAGATATGAACAACTCTCCAAGGGTTATTATGAAATTATGATGGAAATTGTGGTGTGAAATAGTAGTTTGGAGTTGTGTAGGAACAATGCCTGGTCCCATGAAAGGTATGGGATGGGAATAGAAACTCTATTGATAAGATATCAACAACTCTCGAGGGGTTATTGTGGTGTAATTTGTGTGGGAAATTCTGGTTTTAAGTCCTGTAGGAGATAGATGTGTTGCAGGTCTCGTTTGATATGATCGTCAATATGTTACTGTTAATGGAATTTGAAGTTGCTACATGTCATAGCCTCTAAATAGCAGCTTCTTAGGGTTTTTGTAGAGCTAGGATCAGATTCACTTTCAGAGAATGTGTTTGAAAACAGTTGAAATACAATGATATAAGTAATGGATTTATGTAGCATTTTAAAAACTTCTTATCTAAAGCACCAACTTTAGTTTTAAGTGTTTGAAGATTAGGCTGAAGTGATTCATATGTTAAAAACGCTTAAAATAGCCTTTCAATCATGCAGCTTCTTTTCATTTTCTAAGGTGGATTTGTTTCTTAATGGCAGATATTATAAATTACTTAAATGATGTCATTAAATGATGAATGTCCACTTAAATTATAAATCATATATGTGAGTTACAAAACAAAGCCTTGAACACCCATGTCAGCACTGCCTAATTAACATACGAAAGAAGAGGACGCTTTTGGGATGGAAACGCAATGGACAAAGGTGAAATTGCTGGTGCATAGTTAAAAGCATGCATACCTAGAAGACCACTAGTTAACAAAAGGGTGGAAAGAAAAAGATGGACATAAATTATCTAATTGTATTTAAGTTGTTCAAAAAGTGAGAAGAGGCATTAATATTCATGCAGATTATTTATTTTTTCTTTCCCTTGAAAATGTAAAAGCATTCTTTTTTACAAAATTTGGTTCAGTGTTCTATGCCATTTTCCAGTGGCCTTGTGTTCATATTCTTCTTCTTTTTTCACACAATATTCTCTCTCTTGCTATGGGATTTTGCTAATTCATCTATGTATTGTGGCTATTATGAATAATCAACATGAAGAATCCAAGGAAGGAAGTAAATGCTGTGTTGAAGAAGGAGGCCGCTTACTTTGGTGACATTGTCATTTTGCCTTTTATGGACCGCTATGAGCTTGTTGTTCTTAAAACCATTGCCATCTGTGAGTATGGGGTGAGTTGATGTTTAGGACTTTGGTTACTTTTCTATCTATCCGCCCCCCTCCTTTATAAATGATTAAAAAGGGATGGGGAGGGAACTTTAAAAGCCACTGTGCTCTGTTTTCTTCTGTGGCCAAACCGTTGTTTCTTCATGCAGGTTCGGAATGTGAGTGCCGCATATATCATGAAATGTGATGATGATACGTTTATTAGGGTGGATACTGTCCTGAAAGAAATTGACCGCGTCCCCTCAAAAAAGTCACTTTATATGGGCAATCTCAATCTCTTGCATCGGCCTCTGAGAAATGGCAAATGGGCTGTCACTTTTGAGGTATTGTAATTGCAACCTGATAGAGGAACTGAAAGCTAACAGAGACCTGTATATCCTATTTTTTTGCATGCTAGCTCTCACTCCACAATCCCAACTTTAAGAAGGATTCTATTTTTATCTCACAGGAGTGGCCAGAAGAAGTTTATCCTCCTTATGCAAATGGACCTGCATACGTGATCTCCAGTGACATTGTTCATTTCATCATATCTCAGCACCAGGAGAGGAGGCTCAGGGTTGGTCGTTCTACTCTTCATCTGGAATTCACATCTGCTTTCCCCATTGTCTCTTATACTCCCTCTAGTCCTATATACCGCTATGTGTCTAATATAATTCAGTTGTAGGGTTGGAAAAAAAAAAGGAAAAGAAAAGTCACATGTAGGGAAAAAGTGTAGTTCAAAATATAAGTCACTTGTAGGGTAATTAGTGATGTTTTGTCAATTTTACCCCTATTTGATTTCTATTGGAAAGAGAGAAAGAAGAGAGGTGTGAAAATCATTTGTAAAGTAGAGAGAGAAAAAATTTAATGAGGGCAAATGTAGAAAATTGTATCTTTTTAATGCATTTCTTATTATGCGAGAATGAGGTATAAGTGACTTGTATTTAAGCATAGAGTAGTATGAGAATGAGAGAGAATGAGTGGGTAATTAATATACAAGCATATATTTAATTGGGGTAAAAATAGAAAGAGTGCTTTAAAATTTCAGACAAAAAGAAAGTGTAGCTTATATATAAGACTAGCCTTATTCCAAAAAATTGTAACTTGTATATAGGACCCGAGGGAGCAGCTTATTCTTCTTTGTATAAACATACACAGATTATACTGGTACTTCATGTTTATCCTCCTCATCTTTGTTTCTGGTGGCAGCTCTTTAAGATGGAAGATGTAAGCATGGGGATGTGGGTGGAGCGATTCAACAGTACCATCAGAACTGTACAGTACTCACACAACTGGAAATTTTGTCAGTATGGATGCATGGAGGGCTACTTCTCAGCCCACTACCAATCACCCAGGCAAATGATCTGTCTGTGGGACAAATTGACAAGAGGTAAAGCTCAATGCTGTAACTTCAGATAACAACGACGCGTAGCTATACCTCTCAACTCGAGCCTTTTTGCATATCATCTTGTATGTTAGAACCCCACCACTGATGTCCAGCCAAGAATGAGTCGCAGTCATGAAATAGGATTTAACACGAACACTGAACACATCCTTGGAAATGAGGCTAATGAATTGAAAGTTTCTGAAACAAGAAAAGAGGAAGAGAATACTTTTTGGGTGTGTTTGTAGTGGGTAGGAAAGGAGAGGCATTGAATTGTTGAGAGCACAGATGTGATGAAGTTGTTAATTCTTGCTGGTTCGGTGTTTGACTGAGAGGCGCATTGTTCGTATCCAAGAATGTTGGTGGGTTATTGGTTTTGGTCGATCTGGATAGATCAAGGATCTTTGTAGATTTCTGTCTTTTTTTCGTAGATTAAGAATCAAGTTAGATTTCTTTTTTTAAGTCTGATTTGGGGTGATTGACTTGATTCATTTAAATATCTAAAGCCTCACATGCAGAGGCACATAAGCTGACACACAAACAAGTCAAAGTACAATATAATTAAGATTTAATCCCAAAAGTTTTTGTAGAAAAGTAATGTTGGTCAAGAACTATTTTTAGATTCAATGTTGCGCCGTAAAGATTAAAATGGGGAAATGTTGCCTCCTACCGATAAAAAGTTAACAATTAATGTTAGTTTTTGTTAGTTTTTTAATAGAACGGGTAAAATTGCTATGTTTTGACATTTTTAGAGAGACATTGTACTTAAAAAAGTTTATGGAGCAATATTAGTCTTCATTAAAAACTTCTAAACAAATTTACATCTTCACGGTATAAATAATTAGCATTATCTAAAGAAAACTATGAAATTACCCATTCTTCAAAAATAATTAGAGATGATAGAAGTTTATGAATATCGTTTTCAACAAAGTCCAATTATGAAGTGTTTATCTATAACCTATACGATCATAAATTCAAATTTTGTTACTTATTGGTAGGCGCGCGCACACACATTTATTATTCATTTAATGACTAATATAATTCATTCACTCAAACACCCGTATCATGAACATGATGGATATAGTACTTTAAGTGATGTGCTTTTACTTATCTATATGAGTTAAGATGTAAATATACCGCAATATTGCCCCAGATTCTTTTTTTTTTGGTTCAATATCATTATGATTTCAAAACATAGCAATCAAAAATTAAAATGACTAGTTAAAAATAAACGTTGACCATACTATTTGAGGGTAAAGGGCAACATTTCTTTATTTTAATACTTCTATTATAAAAAACAAAAAAGGCAACATTACTAAGTGTATTGGTTGTACCACTCTTGTCCTATTTATAAGTACACTTTGATCAAAAAAATTTGGTCATATTTATAAGTTCACTTTCATATAATAAATAAGATTGTGATAATTTTACCCATATTAATTATACCCATAAAGATAGAGAGAGAAGAAAGAGTTAAAAAATACTCAATCATATATGAGGGTAAAGTTGAAAATTTACCCCCTATAATCCTTGAGTTAATTAACTTTCCTTGGTGTGTGAGATTTGGTCAAAATAGAGTCCACATTCCCTCCTTTTCCTTACCTCCTTGTTTCATCCTTTTTAAAGAAAAGGATTGAGAAAGTGATGCTTTTTTTTTTTTTACAATTGATGTTTCCACTTTCTCACTCCTTTTTAAAGAAAAGAATGAGACAAGGAGATAAAAAAAAGGAGGGAATGTGGACTCGTCAAAATAGAGTTATAAATACGACAAGACAAGAGTAGCACACAATACTCCCATTTATTTTATTAACAAGTGAGATTGCCAAGTCGCCAACAACAATAACACCTAGGCAACTCACTTGAATGGATGGGGTGCAGCTACCCTACTTGACAAAGTGGGCCCACTGCACCCTTTTCAGAAAAACTGACATCAAAAAAATAAATAAATAAAATAACATAGGAAAAAAAAACAAAAAATCCTGAGTGCAAGAGGAATGCAGCCGACCTCCTTATCAATGAAGGTAGCCGCACCTGAATGGATGAATCATACGCAACGGACAACGGTTGACAGTTGGATTTCATTTTCGAGATGTTTGCGTGTCTGATAGGTGTGGGTCCCACTTTCCTATCTGGAACGTGTATGGGCGGGCCCCTCTCACTTGCCGACTTCCCGCATAGGAGGAATTCGAATACCGACAGAAGTCAGGAAAAAGGAAAAGACTAAAGGCCCCGAATCAAGCAGGATAAAGTGGATCGGGTGTCTTCTTCTCCACCTGTCGGCAAATCCATGCAATTTACTATTCCTCCTACTCCTAACATAAAAGACATAAAATAATCACATAGAATCATAGATGAAATGAAAAACCACATAACTCTTGTTTACTATATATAAAAGTTAAATTACTTGTTCGAAATCTTGCCAAGGATGTGACATGTTAAAATGTATGATAAAACGTGAAAAAAAAAATCAAATATTAATTATCAATCTTTAAAATAATAATAATTACAATTTGAGGATATTTTTTTAAAAAATAAATATTATTGAATATATATGTTCCTTATATATAATAGGGTTAAATAGTAAATCTGCCTCGGAAATATAAGTTTAGATGCAATGTTGTCTTGGGAGTTTTTCTTGTCTTAATGTTATTTCGGAAGTTTCAAAACGTAGCAATGTTATCCTATTTCGTTAAAAAATTAACGTTGACTGTAAAAAATATAATGTTGACCGTTAATTTTTAAACGAAAATGAGTAACATTACTCTGTTTTGAAACTTCCGAGGCAACATTGAGACAAGAAAAACTTTCATAGTAATATTACTCATCAAAGAAAACTTCTAGGACAAATTTTCTACTTAACCCTATATAATATTTCCTTCAATCTTTGTCTTAGAGAATTTTCATTTTGTTTTGTAGAATCTAGACCCATCAAAATATTTTATATGCACATGGTTTGACTTAAATTTAAGACATTATGTTTAAGGGATGTAGCTATATACCAACTGTGTCGGACTTTTATTAGTGAATTTTCATATTTTTTGATAATATGAATTTTCATATTTTGAAATGGATGCACTTGCCTCATAGCACCATGAGCCCATTAAACAAAGGTTTGGAGATTTAGCAAATCATTTCAACTCGCTTGTATATATTGTCATAATGTCATCTTTTCCATGCGTATACTTTAGTTCATCATCATATATACTAATATATGTAAATAAAGACTCTGCCAAATTAGATATTCGATCTACACGTAGCAATTGATGCCCCTGAAAAAATACAAATCAATGAGGTTATGAATGTAATTTCCACTATTATTACATGAAGAAACTTGTTTTTGCTAACCTCAGCTACCCTCAAATTGATGCATGCATGATATTGACTTGCTTGAGCATCTTATGGATAAAATTTTGAATATCAGTATTTTATAAAAAAAAAAAAACTTATTAAATCATTCTGAAGCAAATCAAGTAATTGATAGCCAAGTGTCATTGTTTCAATTTGAAGCAACCGATCCAAATGATAAGTAATAATTGCAAGCTAATAATATTTAGGGAAAATGCATGTCAGGGCCCAAAGTAGTAAAATAATTACAAAGAAGGCCCAAGAAACATTCACATGCTAGGGCCTTTTCTGATATTATTTAAAAAAAAATGTACGGATATAGTTGTTAATTGCTACTGATATAGTTGTTAAAATGTAGTTGTTAATTATACTGATTTAGTTGTTAACGGGGACTGATATAGTTGTTAACCGCACTGATATAGTTACTAATATTTTTTGAAATAATGCCAGAAAAGGCCCCTGGCATGTGAATATTTCTTGGGACTTTTTTATAATTATTTTGCTACCTTAGGCCTTGACATATATTTTCCCTAATATTTACTTTAACTATTGTACTTCACGCTGTTTAGTACCACCCAACTATAACATCAGGATTAAGTGTACTTTTTTTAATAAATTTTTATTGACATTTCAACAAAATATTTTAAAATAATAATTCATCAATTATACACAAACACTAAATTAGTCCTTACTATAATATAAGAGTTTAGTGTACTTTGAGTTGAAGTTAGGAAAATATATTTACGTAAATCAAAATAAAACTCTTCTCATACACATATTTCATAAATCGCAAATAAAATGAAAAAATAGCTTCTACTACTTACCTGAGCACTTAGTTGGGGGATTGAATATTTTTTCTAAATATATATAAGACCACAACCCTCTTTGTTTCTAAAATTTATAAATGTTTTTCAAAGTATCCTTATTTATTTATTTTTGAACAAAAAAGTATCCTTATTGATTGCACATATTAAAAAATTCATATCTAAGGGTGGTCTTAATAAAACATGATATTTTAGGGTTTAGGATTTAGGTAATACTCCATCTAGTCCTCGATACAAGAAATATTTGAAGAGTAGATTTTGATATTAAATATAAGACATTTTTACAAAATGTCAACTTTTTCCTAATTTGAGTGTATTGATATTATTTCAACAATAATCAATGAGGAGATATAATTGAGGAAGATAATTAGGGTGTTTTAAAAAATACATGTTATATCAAATATCTTTCTTAATCTAATCAAAATAGCTAATTATGTCTTATATTAAAAACTAGAGAAGTAGTTTATTACTACTTCCTTAAGTCCTAAATATAAGATATAGTTGACTTTTCTTGGAAATATAAAGAAAGATGATTAAATTAATTTAAAATACTCATATTTATCATATTTTCTCCAAACTATTTTGCATATTTTATAAATTGATATATAATCCAATGATATACAACATATGATATGATTAAGTAATTTATTTAACTTCCATAATCTCTCCAAAAAAAGTCAGATCTATCTTGTATTTAAGACTAGGGGGAGTATATTTTTGTTGGCTGAGTTATACAAAACCCCTCTAAAGTTTGATTAGTTACATATAACCCCTAGACATATCAAGGTTTAAATTTAACTTCTCTAATATTCTACTCCCTCCGGTCCTAATTATAAGACATATTTAACCGATTTTGGGGACATTAAAGAGGGGAGTTAAATTAGTTAATTTCACTCATTTTCCTAAAATGTCCTTATATAAATTTTCAATGACGTTAACATACCTCCCCAACCTAAAATCTTCCTTTCCATGCTTTCTAATTGAAATGATGGTCTTACTATATTTATATGTGTGCGTGTGCGCGCACACATATGTATGTGTATGCACACACACATATATATATCTACAACCCCTCGCCCCCCCCCCCCCCCCCCCAAAAAACACACACACACACACACCCCATAGATACACACAAATACAAACCCCTACATCCTTCCAACGCACACATGTATCCACACACACACAAGTGTATGAGTATGTATACACATATATATAGACACACATGTATATACATAAACACACACACACATATATTTATATAATGTGTGTGTATGTCTATATGTGTGTGTGTGTGTGTTTATATATATATATATATATATATATATATATATATATTGGTAAATTAACATTAACTCATTGATAAACAAATTAAAATCTAACAATTTAAGAGTTTTATTGACTGGAAAATGCTATGGACCTAAATGCATATACTTACCAAAAACTAAACACACTTAAGAGAATAAAGTAGGGGTGTTTTACGAAGAAATTGACAAAAAATTAAATTTTGTCCTATAATTAAGACCAAAACCAACTTCTAAATATTGTCTTATAATTAGGACAGAAGGGAGTATTTGTTTATTATGAGACTAATAAGCAAGTAGAAGATCATGGAGGTTAACTTTCAACTTTGAAATGTCAGGGAGGGTTATATGTAGCTGTCCTAAAGTTCCCTGGGGAAGGGGAGATTTGGTATAATTTAGCCATTTTAATTTAAACCAAGGGTAATATAGGAAATTCGTGTTTAATCTGAGGGCATCGTTGGCAACTTGTTATATCGCAAATTCGTTCCGTCCCCAATCATTTCCCATTTTTTCAAATCTCTCACTCTTTATTGCGCCAAAGGAAAAAAAAATAATAATAATAAATTATTCTCTTCCTTTCAATGGGTCACCATGTCTCCAATCCATATATTCCTCTCTTTCGCATCAGATTCAGAAACTGCAAAAGAAAAAGGATCTGAGTTTTTCCCCCCTCCCAAAACTTCATCAAAATGGCTTTGCTGCTGAAATGAAAAAGGCTAAACAATCGCCATCGCAACAAGCCAACAACTACCTGCCTTGCTTATCCACATCCAACTGTATAGTATAATTTCCCTTTTATATCTCTCTGCAACCGCTTCTTCTTCTTCTTCTTCATTCGCCATCTGCAAAAACTAACTGACTATATTTCTCGCCCGATGAACCGCATTTGAATTCATCTCAATCTGTTGGAAGAAGAAGGTGAATTAGGTCCTTCAATTCGACATGGATTTGTCTTCGTTCCTGACGTCGCTGACGACGTCGTTTGTGATTTTCGTGGTGCTTATGCTTCTATTCGCGTGCTTATCGGCTAGACCTGGGAATAATGTGGTGTATTATCCGAACCGGATCCTGAAGGGCTTGGATCCGGTGGAAAGCGGGTCCAGGATCCGAAATCCTTTCTCTTGGATCTCGGAGGCGTTATCATCGACGGAGAAGGACGTTATCGCCATGTCTGGCATCGATACTGCCGTCTACTTCGAGTTCTTGAGAACTGGTTAGTTAGTTTGTTGCTTTTTCTCTGTTACTGTTATTTTTTAACGCAATCCATTTTTACGTCCACTTCCTCTTGTTTTATAGCCAATTTAAAACTCAGTTTCTCCCCAATTTTTCCTCCATGCACTTCCTCTCCAATCCATTTAGCTTGATTAGGTAGTGTTTAGAAACCTTATAAAATCTAACCTTTGTGTAGTATTAAGTATGTGAGGGAATGTTTATCTTGGCTTGGGCATTTTAAGCAACTTCCAAACATGTGCTAGATATAGATCTAATTCTATTTAAAATTGTATTACTCCCTCCGCTCCTAATTATAAAACATATTTAACTGATTTTGGAAAGATTAAGGAGGGGAGTTAAATTAGTTAATTTCACTCATTTTCTTAAAATGCCCTTATATAAATTTTCAATGACATTAACATACCTCCTAGAATCTTCATTTCCATGATTTTTAATTAAAATAATGGTCTTGCTATATATACATATGTATTGTGTGTGTATACACATATGTATGTGTATGCACACACACATATCTACAACCCCCCCTCAAAAACACACACACACCCTACAGATACACACACATATCTACACACAAATACAAATCCCCACATCCCCCAACACACACACAAACATGTATACACACATCCACACACATATACATAAATACACAAATACACACATAAGTGTATGAGTATGTACAAACACAGATATATATATATATATATATATATATATATATATATATATATATATATATATTAGTAAATTAATGTTAACTCATTGATAAACAAATTAAAATTTAACAATTTAAGAGTTTTATTGACTGAAAAATTCTATGCACCTAAATGCATATACTTACAAAAAACTAAACACACTTGAGAGAATAAAATAGGGGTATTTTAGGAAGAAATTGACAAAAATTTAAATTTTGTCTTATAATTAAGACTAAAACTAACCCTCAAATGTTGTCCTATAATTAGGACCGGAGGGAGTAGTAGCAATTCTCGCATAATACGGACAAATTGGGTATGTACGCAAGTTCCCAAAGCTAAGTGTTACAAACTTACGATTAGCGGTGATCATGATGACATATTTTCAATTGACTTTTATAAATTTAATATAGGATAAAAGTTAGATCATAAATGCGTGTCTTTGTTAGGATTAACGATAGAAGCTGTTTTTCAAATATAATTTACAGTATATGAAGTAAGTTTATGAGGGGAGTTTTGTTTTCAACTTGTGTAAATTTGTTTTCTTACCGTCAACCCAAATAGGTAGAATTTAGTGACTTTTTTTAATAAATTGAAACTTGTTTAGATTGAAAAGTAAGTTGAGATAGAAAATAATTGAATAGAACATAAATCTTATTAAATACTGACACACATATATTAGTTGAATATATTAAGATGATTAAAAATAAAAATTTAAATTTGATGAAAAAAAAGGTTAAAATGTTATTATTGAAAAAATTAAAAAACACTAAAGTCCAGACAAAATGTTTTTCCACCCTTCATTTGTAAATGACGATCATTATTGTTGTTTCCTGTATATTTGCTCAATGTATTCTTAGATGAAAATCTCCGTGTAACTTACATCGTAAATTACTGTATCTTTGTCTTTGTTCATATTTTTATGTCAAGAATACTGAATACACAAGCATATATAAATTTATTATCTAAAAACAGTAGTTAAATGTAATAATTTAATGAGAAAAAATAATATAACGGATAGGAAAGGAAGTCACAGAACCGTAGTATTTTCATAAAGCGCCATAAAGGGAGTGAACAGCTGATAAATAGTAAAATAGTAAATCTGTTATTTTGATTTTTTTAAAAAAATTTAATATTGTCTTGGAAGTATAAAATGTAAGAATGTTATCTCTTTTCTGTTAAAAAATTAATCGTCAACGTTAACTTTTCAATAATCAATGTTTGTTTTTTAACAGAAAAAGATAACATTGTTAAGTTTTTAGATTTCCAAGATAACATTAAACTTAAGAAACTTTTAAAGCAATATTATTCATGGGTGTATACTTTCATAATGGATTTTCTATTTAATCAAATTTTAAATTCACTCTCGAAGTCTTTTTGTGTGAAGTGTGCTGGAGATTTGGCCCTTGATTGGCATCCATGAGCTCTTGGTGTTTAATTTCTGTGCTCTTTGACTTCTACTAGTTTGCCGTGATTGTGACTAATTTGAGTAATTTGTTCTAGAACAATTTGAGTATCAGAGTATAATGTATTTGTTTTACAATAGTCTGTGACTTACTGGTTTGCTCAACCTGCCAAACTGATGATTCTGAACATGGAAAATTTAAACTAACTAGTGTAAATCAAAGTTATGGAAAAAAAAATAAATTCGGTATATCCCGGTTTAAGATCCTGATGAAGAGTTGCCCATATTTAGGGATCAAATTCAGTAAATCAAAGTTTTGCTGCATATCAGAGTTTGCTTGGTCTCTGTTTTTTATATCATTACATTATTACATTTAGATTGGGTAAAATATATGTTTGTGTTAACTTACAGATATAACAAGATGAAGAAAGACAAAAGTAAAACAACTTGGAATGTAAGTTACACAGAGATGTTCATTGATCAATGTATATCAAATTTATAAGAAACAACAAGAAGGCTAGTCATTTACAAAGGAAGGGTGGATATAGATAATAATGATTTACTTGATGTAGGATCCTCATCAAATATCTATATATTATCTTCACCACAAATGAATCATCTTCATGTAGAATCAGAGTCCAACTTGTTAGACGTAAGCATTCCAATTAGCAATGTATTATTACTAGTATCAACCTGTAAAAAAAAAATATTTAATTAGGACCGAAGGGAGTACTTTATAAAGTTAAGGGATGAAAGGTATACCTCATATAAACTTAAAAAACTAAAAGCTTACTTTAACCTTTATTTAAGGGTAAAATAATGAGAAAATAGTAAGATATAAAGTATTTATGACGTTGCATTTTTTTACTCGTGTCATTTTTTTTCAAATAATTATTTCGTCTATTTATTTTATTATTTAAGCATTATGTAATTATGAATTTGAATTGATGGAAGATTAGTTAATCTTTATTTCAAGAAAAATATATAAAATATTTTTAAAAAAATTGATATACTAATTTTTTTTATTTATATTTCATTTTCAAACAATTGAATTAAAATTTAAATGCATTTAATAATTTAAGGATCAAGCTTTTTTCGTTTCATTCCGGAGAAAGTTTATTTATATATTTTACAATATTTGTTTGCACAACAAAGTTACCCTTACCCGTTTTTAATAATGTGGGGCAATGCATTTGTCCTATTGTAGAATAAGAGAGATTTGACTTTATCTCAGGGGCCTACATATCGTTGAAAAGAATCGAGGTCCACGTAGTTCGCTTCAATTCGATAGACTTACAGCCAGAGAGGAGTGGGGGTTACAGCCAGAGAGGAGTGGGGGTATGTGCTCTGTGTATACTAAATCATAAAAGCTAAGGTTAAAGCGTGTACCTTATTAGGGTCTGTATTCTATTTATAGGTTTACCTAACCCTAAATTGGTGGGCTTTTCTTATCTTATCACTTTAAGATATAAGATATCTTTTAGTGATAAAATCCTTAATTAATGGGTAGTTGTGATCTTGATAAAGATACTGATAGATTATCCTTGATTTGGGGAGGCAGTTAGGATTATAAATGAGTCTTTACATTTGGGCTCTTAAGGTGCTGGGCTAGGCCCATATTTTATACATCCGTAATAGCATTATTCCCAGAACGAAGCAGGGGTATCATTTAATGATTCAAAAATGTGAATCCAGACTATCCCGCTCTTTCTTATCCCTTGGTTACAAAATCAAGTTTTCAAGTTTCTCGGTGCACTACTTACATTGTCCTTATATTGGATTTGGCTCCCATTCTCTTTCTTTCCCATCCTCTTCTTCATCTCGACCGTTGGATTGCAATCTAAATAGTTTAGATTTCATCTTTTTAAAAAATATTACTTTTAAATATTTTTTAATAATTTAATATTTTATTAATATTTTTATAAAAGATGAAATCTGAACCGTTTATATTTAAATTCATTGGTTGAGATAAAGAAGAGGTTGGAAGAAAATGAGAAAGGAAGAGAATGGGAGCCGATCTCCCTTATATTAGAGATAGCATACCCTCTAGTGATAAGCTTTTGTTCAATTTAAAGGGTAAAGGAGTAAAAATACACATGTACTTTACCTTCGGGAACGCCTAGCACCATATGTTTTTTTTTAAGTAAAAATACACACGTGGTTATTATTTTGAAGCAAAAGTCACATTCCACCGCTATGTTACTATTCACTTCATCTCATTCTCTCTTATCAACAGTGATGTGACTTTCTCTAAAATGGTAACCACGTGTGTATTTTTACTCCAAAAAAAACATATGGTGTTTGACACTCACGGGATAAAACATATGTGTATTTTTGCTCCTTTACCTTACCTGTTGGCATGTGTCTATATATCTGATGATTTGTGAATGAACTTTATCTGCTTGTAACTGATGTTCTTTTTGTAATGTATCAGTGTTAGGTATTCTAGTGTTATCCGGCATTATACTGCTTCCAGTTCTTCTGCCGGTTGCTATTACTGATAATGGAGCTATGTCTAATTCAAACACTACTGTTAGCACTGGGACGTTCAACGAACTTGACAGGTTATCTATGGCAAATATCACAGTAAAGAGTCCAAGGTTGTGGGCATTTCTTATTGCCACTTACTGGGCCTCTTTTGTTTCACTGTACCTCTTATGGAAGTCCTACAAACATGTATCTTTCCTGCGATCTGAAGCTCTCAGGGAAGTGAAACCTGAACAATTTGCTGTAGTTGTCAGAGACATACCTCCTCTACCTGAAGGCCAGACTAGAAAAGAGCAGGTTGACTCCTATTTTAGAACCATCTATCCCGAGACATATTACAGATCCATGATTGTCACTGACAACAAAGAGGTACTGTGTTCATTTCACTGTTCTTATTCATGTTCTCTCACTTACCTTCCTGTCCCTGATTCCTTACCCTATGTGGAGTTTGCATTTACAGATTATATTTGCGGTGGCATATAGAATTTGCTCTGTGACTTAATTTGTCTATGGTGCTTCTTTCTAAATTTTTTATGCTTTTGAGTCTAAGGTGTTACCACGTTGGCCATAGTTGCAAGTCCTTTTTGAGGAAAAATTTTGGTTCTTATTATAAATCTATTTTTAAAGTAATAAATGTGATTTTTACAATCTTGCCCCTTTTAGTTGCAATAAACAAAAAAGTTTTATTTATGCTGACTCTTGGGACTATTCATAAATAAAAGCAAAACTGAAAATTTAGCCCATATATATAAAAGTTAGTTAATTGAGATTTATAAATAGAATTATAGTAGTTGATGAGATACCGATTTGAGTAGGTTGATAAGATGGGAAAGTTATAAGATAATTTGAGAATCTAGGTTGAGAAAACTATAAGATAATCTGAGATAAAAAGCCAGCAAAAATCTCACCTCCTCTCTAAAACAACCCAAAAGAATCTCCTATATCAATTTTCTTCTGGAATATTCAATGCTTTATTGATAAGGCAATATGACTATTTATAAGAATAGACTACAAAGAGATAGACTTCAATTTGAAATTCAAACACTAAATCCAAATACGAAATTCAAATGATTAACAATTCTATATTCTAACAATCTAAATGTCACTGGTGGGATATTCCATTTGTTTCAAATTTCCTAAAATAATAATAAAACAGACTAAATTAATGAAATAAATAATTATAATAATAAAACTTAATAATGTTTAAGCTTTTATTCTTTTCTGAGAGTTCTTTTTTCTCTGAATAAATTAACCGATAGCGCAGATCGTTATCAGTGGTACTCCTCTAATTCTATTTATAAAAATAGAGAGAGAATGTATTTTTTAGCACATTATTAAATTTTTACATGAAAGTACAATTTTACCCTTCATTTGTTTAGATTGTTATTTTCTTGGAGATTGTGTAATTAAATGGAATTAAATTTAGAAAGTTGTTGAATTTAAATATAGAGTTAATGAAATTTTAGATTTTTATTGGTTTGTGAAATATGAGGGGAATTATAGCATATCATTCAGTCCCCAAATTTAAGATTAATGCTAACAGGTAAACGAGATTTGGGAGGAGTTAGAAGGGTATATGAAGAAGTTAGCACGTGCTGAAGCTGTACATGAAGCATCAAAAACACCGTCCAAACCACAAGGAACAAGGCCAACTAACAAGACTGGCTTCCTTGGTCTTCGTGGTGAAAAGGTGGATACTATAGAATATTGCAATGAGAAGGTAAACGAACTATCTGCTAAATTGGAATCTGAGCAAAAGGTCACTCTCAAAGAAAAACAGCAAAATGCTGCACTGGTTTTCTTCACAGATAGAGTAGCCGCAGCATCTGCTGCTCAGTGTTTACATGCACAAATGGTGGACACATGGACAGTGTTTGATGCTCCTGAACCACGGCAACTTATATGGTCGAATTTGCATATAAGGTTTTCCGAAAGAGAGCTTAGGCAGAATGTGGTGTATATCATTGTTGCACTAACTATATTCTTTTACATGATTCCTATTACATTTATTTCTGCTTTCACAACTCTGAAGAATCTGATGAAATACCTACCATTCATAAAGCCGCTCGCGCGTATAACTGTTCTGAAGACTGTGTTGGAAGCTTACCTCCCTCAAATTGCATTGCTTGTCTTCTTAGCTATATTGCCCAAGCTCCTCTTGTTTATATCTAAGCTTGAGGGCATTCCAACAGAAAGTCATGCAGTCAGGGCTGCTTCTGGGAAATATTTCTATTTTACTGTGCTTAATGTTTTCATCGGAGTTACTGTGGGTGGTACCTTGTTCAGCACATTTAAGACCATTCAGCAGAACCCAAACCAAATTGTGTCCTTGCTTGCTCAGAAGCTTCCTGGCAATGCTACGTTCTTTCTGACCTTTGTGGCTCTCAAGTAAAGTACCATCCTAATGTTTGGTTTCTTCTATTTCTATTACTCACTATAGTTTCATTCATAAGATATGACAATTTAGCATCACATGATGTGTCTTTAAAATAAAATTTTATTTTTTTGTAACAAAATTTTACCTTTTCTTTGGATGCAGATTCACTGATTTGGCTCTTTTTTTTTGTTAAATTTTTTAATCGTTTGGCTCAGATTTTTCGTTGGCTATGGGCTTGAACTGTCCCGCATAGTTCCTCTTATTATATACCATTTAAAGAGGAAGTTCCTTTGTAAGACTGAAGCAGAATTGAAAGAAGCTTGGTTCCCTGGAGATCTTGGTTATGGGACAAGAATTCCTGCAGACATGCTGATTGTTACAATAGTTCTCTGCTACTCCGTTATTGCTCCTTTAATAATCCCATTTGGAGTTCTTTATTTTGGTCTTGGATGGCTCATACTTCGAAATCAGGTGAGGTTTTTGGAATTTTGTCTCACATTACTTCAGCTTTTTTCTTTGGTGATTTCTTAGTACATGTTTAGATTAGTGGTAGAAACTATTTTTCCAACATAATTTAAGGTATATGAAGTAGGTAACACTAATCCAAACATGCCCTTAGTGTATAACTTTAAAAAATCATACTTCCTCTCTGGTCCATAATATAAGAGACTTTAACTAATTTATCAAAATCAAATAAATGATACTTAACTCATTAAATATGCCATGAATTGAAATTTTGCTCATTAAATTATGTTTCAAATGAGGGAGAACACAAATAAAATCATATTAAAGCATTAACTACATAGGCAAAATTGACAAATTAACATTAATTATTTTTCAAGTGACTAAGTATTCTTATAGAAGTTACTTATATTGTGGAGAGGAAGTAGTATAAAAGTATGAGAGCATAATATTGTCCAATTCTAAAGAGTAAAACACTTTGCTACCACTGAGACTTTCCTTCAGTTATATCAGTAAAATCTCAAGA
Source organism: Acacia confusa (assembly GCA_037074495.1). Classification (NCBI taxonomy): domain Eukaryota; kingdom Viridiplantae; phylum Streptophyta; class Magnoliopsida; order Fabales; family Fabaceae; genus Acacia; species Acacia confusa. The sequence goes on along the minus strand of CM073504.1, from coordinate 2,251,349 downwards.
TTTGATCGTATTTTAACATTTTGTTCTTATCCGTGTATGAACAGGCACTGAAAGTGTATGTTCCATCATATGAAAGTTATGGAAGAATGTGGCCTCACATTAACAACCGAATACTAGCATCTTTAATTTTGTTCCAACTTACCATGGTTGGTTACTTCGGGGTTCAGAAATTTGTTTACGCGCCATTGCTAATTCCTATTCCTATCTCGTCCATACTCTTCGGTTTTGCCTGTGCAAAGAAATTCTACCCTGCATTTCAGCACCCTGCACTTGAGGTGGCAGCTCCTAGTCTGAAGGATCATCCAAACTTGGAACAGATTTTCAGATCATTCATTCCCCCAAGCTTGAGTTCTGACAAAGTTGATGACCATCACTTTCAAGATGCTCTGTCCCAGGTTTCAAGATCAACATCGATGGCCTGATGTGTGTGTGAATTACAGCTTACTTCCACTTGGCAACTGTAGTGTTGTGGTGAATAGTGGTGTTTTCATTGTGTATTCCATTGATGATTATTTGTTGAGAAATAGGTTGTAGATTGTTTATGTAACTTGTAGTATTACATTATGACCTTGTAATTATTGGTTGGCTTGAAAGTATTGTTAGTATCAACATTCTTCAAAGTTTAATGTGCAAATATATGGAGCTTTTTGTTGATAGTAGTGGATGGGTATACAGATGTAACTTAACTTTCTTGCACTTTTCATATACAAGGTATGGCTTTCAGCCTATTGAGTATTGACATTACTTTTGAAGTGTTCCCACAAGGAAAATGATCCAACCTGACTATATTTGAAACATCAAAGACAGACAAGTCTCTCAACAAAAATGATTTCACGTACTACAAGAAAGCTGCGAATCTCAAGCCTGTGCTGTGTCACCATTTTCCCAGGGCGTAGAGATTATCAAAGTGGGTTTTGTTGTGCTTCCTCTATGGACAAGAGTGATGGATACAGTCAAATGGAAGCTTTGTGCTTGCTGTGAGAAATTCTTTCAACCTCTGAAGATGGGTTTTAGGTGATTGGAAGATTGGGTTTAAGCTTTCATTTGCAAGTGCATAGAGGAGGCACAAGAAGGCAATGGCGGCATGCTAATACCTCAACTTGGTGCGCTTCATTTATTCAATGAATAAGCCTGAACTGGGTTTGAACCAAGCCATGTGCGTAGAAAAGAGTAGGAGATGATGGGAAAAAGAGGAAGAAGAGAGGGTATAGATACTTCGAGAAATGGAAGAAAGACAGCGTTTTGATGGCATAGGCATAGTTTCGTCCACAAAAAGAGATGAAGTAGCAGCTTGGCTATCAAATGGGAGTGGAGATTCGCTGAGGCTGTCTCAGTCTGCAACTGGGAGAGAGTATGCAAGTGCAAAATTCTATTTTCCCCTTAAGTGCCCAATTCCTTCGATTCTTCACTCCCGTGAGATTGCCCTAATTTTTCTTCCAGTTCGCTTCGCAAGGTGGCGCCGGTGTTGTTTCCGGCCAGGGTGGTGATCCTCACGCCGTCATCTTTCTCGTCCTCCAGATTCTGAGCTGATCTTGATCCGGATGCTTGTGCTTCTCTGTTTCGGCGAATGTAGATTGATTCAATCTAATTTGTTAATTTGTTGTGAAGGCATTTTTTGAAATGTGGAGTTATGAGGATTTCTTCTTGTAAGAATTTTAAGATGGAGTACTTGTGATTGTTTATAGAAGAGGAATTTATAGGATCTATAGCTTCTTGAGTGGATCTTCCGTGAGAATAAAGTAGATGGAATTGGAATGACTTGAATGGCAATTAAAGAACTATGTTTGATCCGACCGTATAGTATAATTTCCCTTTTATATCTCTCTGCAACCGCTCCTTCTTCTTCATTCGCCATCTGCAATAACTGACTGACTATATTTCTCGCCCGATGAACCGCATCTGAATTTATCTCAATCTGTTGGAAGAAGAAGGTGAATTAGGGACTTCAATTCGACATGGATTTGTCTTCGTTCCTGACGTCGCTGACGACGTCGTTCATGATTTTCGTGGTGCTTATGCTTCTATTCGCGTGCTTATCGGCTAGACCTGGGAATAATGTGGTGTATTATCCGAATCGGATCCTGAAGGGCTTGGATCCGGTGGAAAGCGGGTCCAGGATCCGAAATCCTTTCTCTTGGATCGACGGAGAAGGACGTTATCGCCATGTCTGGCATCGATACTGCCGTCTACTTCGAGTTCTTGAGAACTGGTTAGTCTGTTACTGTTATTTTAACGCAATCTTCCACTCTAATTCTGTTATTTCTTTTTTCCGTCCACTTCCTCTTGTTTTATGGCTAATTTAAAACTCAGTTTCTTCCCAATTTTTCCTCCATGCACTTCCTCTCCAATCCATTTAGCTTGATTTAGACATAGATCTAATTCTATTTAAAAGTACCAGTAGCAAATCTCGTACAATTTTGTTTACAAGTACGGACAAAGTGTGTACGTAAGTCTTCGTAAGCTAACGCCCGGTTTGGTACGCGAAAAATTTGAGGAGAAGAAGGAACTTAAAGAAAAAAAAGGAAAAGAAAATTTTGAAAGATAAATAGTTTGGTAGGAAGAAAATGAAGAGATAGTAGTTAATAAAGAATAAAAAAAATGTCTATTTTACCTTAAAAAGTAATTAATTCAAAATAAAAAAGAAAAATAATTTTTTTTGTTAAAATATATTTTAAAAAATTTGGTCTTATTAAGTTCAAACTTATGTAAAAAATTTCCTACTAAATTCGAACTTTCCCACCAAGTTCAAATGTTTCTGCTAAATTTGAATTTAAAGTGTAAATTTGTCAAAAAAATATGAACAATGATTTGGGAACTTGAGATCCCACCAATTTTGCTAGGATCTGATCTTCCCACATATGAGGGAAGATTGGTGGGCCCAAGAAATTGGGTTCCTGGGAAAATTGGTCCAAAATGCCTACTAAACACAGGAACTTACTAATCTTCATTTCCTTTCCCACCGAATCTGTGTTACGAAACAGTCCCCAAGTGTTAAGGCAGTTTCATCACAAATAAATCATATTCGTGATAGAATTAGAGACCAACTTGTTAGACATAGATATTCCAATTAGCAATGTACTATTATTATTATCAACATGTAAAAAAAAAATTTGTTTAGTAGCAAAAAAGTGTGTACGCACGAAAGTCTCCCTAAGCTAAGGCGCCGTTTAGTAGTGGAAAATTTGAAGAGAAAGAAAAAGAAAGGGAACTTTTGAAAGATGAAGGAAGATGAATTGTTTGGTAGGAAGAAAATTGAGGGATAGTAGTTGGTAAAGAATCAAGAAATGTCTATTTTACTCTAAAAAATAATTAATTAAAAATAAAAAAATATTTTTTTTGTTAAAATAGATTTTTAAAAGTATGGTCTTATTAAGTTCAAACTTGTGTAAAAAAATTTCCCACTAAATTCAAATTTTCCCGTTAAGTTCAAACGTTCCTGCTAAATTTGAATTTAAAGGGTAAATTTATCAAAAAATATGAAACTTGAGAACTTGACATCCCACCAATTTTGGTTGAATTTGATCTTTCCACATATGAGGGAAGATTAATGGGTCTGACAACTTGGGTTCCTGGAAAGATTGGTTCAAAATGCCTGCTAAATGGGGGAATTTACTAATCTTCCTTTCTTTCCCACCGAATCTATGTTACCAAACAGGCCCTAAGTGTTAAGGTAGTTTCACCACAAATAAATCATCTTCGTGATAGAATCAGAGACCAACTTGTTAGACATAGACATTCCAATTAACAATGTACTATTATTAGTATCAACCTCTAAGAAAAATTTGTATACATAATTTATATATCATGTTATCCATTAAATATATTTAATTAATATTTTTTATTGATTATTAATTTTTTTAATAATAATTTAATTTTTTTTCAAATTTAAATTTAAATTTTATCTTCAATTATCTCAATATATACAACTAATATGTATATATAGTATTCATTAAGATTCATGCCATTTTTAATTATTTTCTATCTTAATTAACTGTTGAAATAATAATTCAAACACTCTTTAATCTTTAATTTGGGGGGAAAAATCACTTTTGCCACCATCAATCCAAAGATAAATTACATTTATAATCTAATTTTTTCCTTTTTTACTTTTGTACAAGTCAGATAGAAAATAAGTCACTTCTTCCACCGTTAACCTAAATGAGTCCAAACTGGGCTTTTTGGAAGAAACTTGGTGAATGAGAAGCTTACCCAAACACTAAAGAACTGAGCTTTTTTTCCACTTAGTTTTTTTTCTTCTCAAACTGGGCTTTTTGGTATGCTTACCCAAACAGAGCCTTTTTTTTTAATGGTAAAATAATGAGAGACTAGCAAAATATGAAGTATTGGGTGTTGCTTCTCTTCCACTGTGTGTTGCTAGATTTCTATAGAGTGATGTATTGGGTGTTTTTTTTTTTGTTTTGCTATAGTAAAAGTTTAGGTGGGGGTAGATACCGGTAACCTAACAGGGTCAAGGCATGCCTCCAGACTCAAAAAGCGCTTACAGAGATACTTACAGATTGCCAATTAAAGAGACCCTCACATCGACCAATGAGATTCGAACTTCCTCTCTTTTAGGGTGAAGGCCGATACCTTAGCCAATTGTGTCACTCCTCCTTAACATGTATTGGGGTGTTGTTTACCCAAGAACCATATTGATTCAGAAATAAGAATATGCTAATGCTTTATACCAAAAAAAAGTGAAGTAAATTTTTTTACTCGTGTCATTTTTTTTTTCAAATGATTATTTCCTTCTTAATTAGGACATTTACATGATAAAAGGAGGAGTCAGTTCTCTAAGGCTTTGTTTGGGAGTTTAAAGGGAAAGAAAAAGAAAGAAATGTAAGGAGTTTGAAGGGGAGGAGAAGGAAGGGAAATGAAAGATATTTCCCCCCTTGTTTAGGAGCTAAAAAAGTAGTAAAGGAGGAAAATGGAGGATTAATGAGTTATTTTTACCATTTTTTTTTTCATTTTAAAAATTAATATAATTATTATACTTTACAAATAAATTTAAATATAAATTTTCTAAAAAATATTTCACATTTGATAGATACTAAAAATATGCTATAACATATTTTTTTTAAGATCCTAAAACAATTTTTTAAAATTATAAAATATTTTTTTAACATCAGTGAGTATATTTTAAAGTATCATTTTAGTTACTATAAAATATATATATTCTTTTTCTAAAAAAAAGGAGGCAGCTGTACTGTTTTGCATTAAAACGGCACAGTTTTGCAGTATAGGAGGACAATGGACATGAATGGCACCAAACGAAAGCAAAATCCATCATTAGTTAGGGTCGTTTGGCATGGAAAAGAATTTTTGAAGGAATTGAATTGAGAACGAGAGTGAAAATAGAGAAAATATTGTAAATTTTTTCTGGAAAAAAAAATATTCTTTTAATATGAGAGATATATTGAATTTTACTATTTAAAAATAGTTTGACTTGTGGAAAAAAAACTTATGCAGTTTCTACAATGAAGGATTAATGGTTTATAAGGATGCTGTGGCAAGTTATAAGGATGATAAGGATAACAAAGTAATTTGTTGATTATCCCTCTTAAAACCCCCCATATTGGGGGAACTTTAATTTTAAGAAGGGGAGGATTTTGAGGGATTTGTAAAAATCTCTAATTCTCTCCCCTCTTATTTTTGAAACCCACAAATAAGGGATAAAATTAACAAAACCTTTCCTTTCCCTCAAAAATACAACTCCCAAACACACCCTAAATAACTATTCTTTTTTTGTTTCATGCCTAAATTCGTTATTGAAATGTAAAAATACTTTCTACCTTAATTTACTTTTTTTAATTTTTACAACAAATTATCCTCTATTTATTTTATTATTTAAGTATTTTGTAATTATAAATTTGAATTGATGGAAGATTAGTTGATCTTTATTTCAAGAAAAATATGTAAAATATTTTTTTAAGAAAAGTAATATACGAATTTTTTTATTTACATTTCATTTTCATACAATTGAATTAAAATTTAAATGCATTTAATAATTTAAGCATCAAACTTTTTTCGTTTAATTCTCGAGAAAGTTTCTTTATAGATTTTACAATATTTTGTTTGCACATCAAAGTTACCCGTTTTTAATAATGTGGGGCAATGCACTATTCCCAGAACGGGGAAGGAGTATCATTTAATGACTCAGAAATGTGAATCCCGACTATCCCGCTCTTTCCTATTCCCTGGTTACAAAATCAAGTTCTCAAGTTTCTCAGTGCACCATAGTCTATATACATTGTCCTTATATTAGAGATAGCATGCCCTCTAGTGATAAGCTTTTGTTTACTTTAAATGAAGCCAAACTGTTGGCATATGCCCATATATCTGACGATTTGTGAATGAACTTTTTCTGCTTGTAACTGATGTTCTTCTTGTAATATGTCAGTGTTAGGTATTCTAGTGTTATCCGGCATTATACTGCTTCCTGTTCTTCTGCCGGTTGCTATTACTGATAATGGAGCTATGTCTCATTCAAATACTACTGTTAGCACTGGGACGTTCAACGAACTTGACAGGTTATCTATGGCAAATATCACAGTAAAGAGTCCAAGGTTGTGGGCATTTCTTATTGCCACTTACTGGGCCTCTTTTGTTTCACTGTACCTCTTATGGAAGTCCTACAAACATGTATCTTTCCTGCGATCTGAAGCTCTCAGGGAAGTGAAACCTGAACAATTTTCTGTAGTTGTCAGAGACATACCTCCTCTACCTGAAGGCCAGACTAGAAAAGAGCAGGTTGACTCCTATTTTAGAACCATCTATCCCGAGACATATTACAGATCCATGATTGTCACTGACAACAAAGAGGTACTGTGTTCATTTCACTGTTCTTATTCATGTTCTCTCACTTACCTTCCTGTGTCCCTGATTCCTTACCCTATGCTGGAGTTTGCCTTTACAGATTATATTTGCAGTGGCATACAGAATTTGCTCTGTGTCTTAATTTGTACAGGGTGCTTCTTTCTAAATTTTGTATGCTTTTGAGTCTAAGGTGTTACCACTCTTATCATAGTTATAAGTCATTTTTGGGGAAAATTTTTGGTTCTTATTATAAATCTATTTTAGAGTAATAAATGTGTTTTTTACAATTTTGCCCCTTTTAATTGCAATAAACAAAAAAAAAAATGGTTCTTATCATAAATCCATTTTTAGAGTAATAAATGTGATTTTTACAATTTTTCCCCTTTTAGTTGCAATAAAAAAAAAATCTATTCATGTTGACACTTGGAACCATTCATAAATAAAAACAAAATTAGAAATTTAGCCCATATATGTGAGAGTTAGTTAATTGAGACTTAAAATAGTACTAGAGTGGTTGATAAAATACCGATTTGAGTAGGCTGAAACGATGGGAAAGTTATAGGATAATTTGAGAATTTAAGTTGAGAAAACTATGAGATAATCTAAGATATAGAATCGAAAAGAATCTCACCTCCTCTCTAAAACTGACTTGACTTTTCTCCTATACCCCTTACCACCCTTTTCCCTCCTTTTCTTTTTTGTACCGTTGGATTAAAATCTCAACAGCCCAGATTTATCATATGATTAAAATATTATTATAAGGGAAAAGGAGGGAAAATGATGATAAGGAAATATGATAAATCTGGGCCGTGAGATTTTAATCCAATGATACAAAAAAGAAAAAGAGGGAAAATGATGGTAAGAGATATAAGAGGAAAGTCAAGTCCCTCTAAAATAACCCATAAGAATCTCCTATACCAATTTACTTCCGAAATATTTAATGCTTTATTGATAAGGCAATATGACTATTTATAAGAATAGATTATTGAGAGATAGACTCTAATTTGAAATTCAAATACTAAATCCAAATACGAAATTCAAATGACTAATAATTCTATATTCTAGCAATCTAAGTCTCACGCGTGGGATATTCCATTTGTTTCAGATTTCCTAAAATAATAATAAAATAGACTAAATTAATGAAATAATAATGATGATGATGATGTTTAAGCTTTTATTCTTTTTTTAGAGTTATTCTTTCCTTAAATAAATTAATTGATAGCATAAATCGCTATAAGTGATACTCTAGAGAGAATGTATTTTTGGCACATCATTAAATTTTTATATGAAAGTATAATTTTACCTCATTTGTTTATATTGTTATTTTCTTGGAGAGTGTGTAATTAAATAGAGTTAAAGTTAGAAAGTTGTTGAATTTTAATATAGAGTTAATGAGGTTTTGGTTTTTTATGGTTTGTGAAATATGATGGGGAAGTATAGCATATCATTCAGTCCCCAAATTTGAGATTAGTGCTTAACAGGTAAACGAGATTTGGGAGGAGTTAGAAAGGTATAAGAAGAAGTTAGCACGTGCTGAAGCTGTACATGAAGCATCAAAAACACCCTCCAAACCACAAGGAACAAGGCCAACTAACAAGACTGGCTTCCTTGGTCTTCGTGGTAAAAAGGTGGATATTATAGAATATTGCAATGAGAAGATAAATGAACTATCTGCTAGATTGGAATCTGAGCAAAAGGTCACTCTCAAAGAAAAACAGCAAAATGCTGCACTGGTTTTCTTCACAGATAGAGTAGCCGCAGCATCTGCTGCTCAGTGTTTACATGCACAAATGGTGGACACATGGACAGTGTTTGATGCTCCTGAACCACGGCAACTTATATGGTCGAATTTGCATATAAGGTTTTCCGAAAGAGAGCTTAGGCAGAATGTGGTGTATATCATTGTTGCACTAACTATATTCTTTTACATGATTCCTATTACATTTATTTCTGCTTTCACAACTCTGAAGAATCTGATGAAATACCTACCATTCATAAAGCCGCTCGCGCGTATAACTGTTCTGAAGACTGTGTTGGAAGCTTACCTCCCTCAAATTGCATTGCTTGTCTTCTTAGCTATATTGCCCAAGCTCCTCTTGTTTATATCTAAGCTTGAGGGCATTCCAACAGAAAGTCATGCAGTCAGGGCTGCTTCTGGGAAATATTTCTATTTCACTGTGCTTAATGTTTTCATAGGAGTTACTGTGGGTGGTACCCTGTTCAGCACATTTAAGACCATTCAGAAGAACCCAAACCAAATTGTGTCCTTGCTTGCTCAGAAGCTTCCTGGCAATGCTGCGTTCTTTCTGACCTATGTGGCTCTCAAGTAAATTACCATCCTAATGTTTGGTTTCTTCTATTTATATTACTCACTATAGTTTCATTCATAAAATATGACAATGTAGCATCACATGATGTGTCTTTAGAATAAAATTTTAGTTTTTTTTTATTGGTAACAAAATTTTACCTTTTCTTTGGATGCATTCACTGATTTGGATCTTTTTTTAATTTTATTTTTAATCGTTTGGCTCAGATTTTTCGTTGGCTATGGGCTTGAACTGTCCCGCATTGTTCCTCTTATTATATATCATTTAAAGAGGAAGTTCCTTTGTAAGACAGAAGCAGAGTTGAAAAAAGCTTGGTTTCCTGGAGATCTTGGTTATGGGAAAAGAGTTCCTAAAGACATGCTGATTGTTACAATAGTTCTCTGCTACTCCGTTATTGCTCCTTTAATAATCTCATTTGGAGTTCTTTATTTTGGTCTTGGATGGCTCATACTTCGAAATCAGGTGAGGTTCTTGGACTTTTGTCTCACATTACTTCAGCTTTTTTCTTTGGCGATTTCTTAATGCATATTTGAATTAGTGGTTGAAGCTTTTTTTCCAACATGATTTCAGGTATATGAAGTGACACCAATCCAAACATGCCCTTAGTGTAGCTTTAAAAATCATATTCCTTCTGATCCATAATATAAAACACTTCAGCTAATTCATCAAAATCAATAAATGATAGTTAACTCATTAAATATGCCTTGAATTAAAATTTTACTCATTACATTAGGTTTCAAATGAGAGAGAACACACATAAAATCATATTAAAGCATTAACTACATAGGCAAAATTGACAAATTAGCATTAATTATTCTTTAAGTGACTAAGTATTCTTCTAGAAATTACTTATATTGTGGAGAGGAAGTAGTATAAAAGTATGAGAGCATAATATTGTCCAATTCTAAAGAGTAAAACACTTTGCTACCACTGAGACTTTCCTTCAGTTATATCAGTAAAATCTCAAGATTTAATCGTATTTTAACATTTTGTTCTTATCCGTGTATGAACAGGCACTGAAAGTGTATGTTCCATCATATGAAAGTTATGGAAGAATGTGGCCTCACATTAACAACCAAATACTAGCATCTTTAATTTTGTTCCAACTTACCATGGTTGGTTACTTCGGGGTTCAGAAATTTGTTTACGCGCCATTGTTAATTCCTATTCCTATCTCGTCCATACTCTTCGGTTTTGCCTGTGCAAAGAAATTCTACCCTGCATTTCAGCACCCTGCACTTGAGGTGGCAGCTCCTAGTCTGAAGGATCATCCAAACTTGGAACAGATTTTCAGATCATTCATTCCACCAAGCTTGAGTTCTGACAAAGTTGATGACCATCACTTTCAAGATGCTTTGTCCCAGGTTTCAAGATCAACATCGATGGCCTGATGTGTGTGTGAATTACAGCTTAGTTCCACTTGGCAACTGTGGTGTTGTGGTGAATAGTGATGTTTGCATTGTGTATTGCATTGATGATTATTTGTTGAGAAACAAGTTGTAGATTGTTTATGTAACTCGTAGTATTACATTTATGACCATGTAATTATTGGTTGGCTTGAAAGTATTATTAGTATCAACATTATTGAAGTTCAACGTGCAAATATATGGAGCTTTTTGTTGATAGTAGTGGATGGGTATACAGATGTTCAATTAGCAGAAGGAAGAACTTAACTTTCTTGCACTTTTCATATACAATGTATGGCTTTCAGCCTATTGAGTATTGACATTACTTTTAAAGTGTTCCCACAAGGAAAATGACCCAACCTGGCTGTATTTGAAACATCAAAGACAGACAAGTCTCTCAACAAAAATGATTTCACATACTATAAGAAAAGCTGCGAATCTCAAGCCTGTGCTTTGTCACCATTTTCCCAAGGCGTAGAGATCATCAAAGTGGTTTTGTTTCCACCAACAAACTCTTTTCTATGCACATGGCTTGGTTCAAACCCAGTTCAGGCTTATTCATTGAATAAATGAAGCACACCAAGTTGAGGTAATAGCATGCCGCCATGGCAAATGAAAGCTTAAACCCAATCTTCAGAGGTTGAAAGAATTTCTCACAGCAAGCACAAAGCTTCCATTTGACTGTATCCATCACTCTTGTCCAAGAATAGAATCACTCACACAACACAACAAGGGCATACAACCACTTACAGTGTTTCTTGATAGGAAAACTGAATTCAGCATAAAAAGTGCCTCACAGATATGGACTCTAAACCGGAGGAGAGAAGCGAGTCAATAATTTATTCCCGAGAAAGGAAATGCAATCCATTCAGCAAAATCTTGTAGGTCTTATCATTCATTGAAATATCTTTATTCCTCCATTGATCAAGTAATTCAAAGGCCTCGTTGCCTCTCCCTTCTCGACATAACCCTTCCAATACAGTCTTGTAAGTCAAGTGATCAGGGGACCTAGAATTAGCCAACATATCAAACACAATCTCGATAGCATCCTCAAACCTCCTATCCAAAGCAAGACTACAAATGATTATCACATAAGTACTAGTGCTAGGCACCAAAAACTTGCTCCTCATCTCCTTAAAATACCCTAAGCCTTGATTCACCCTCCCTTTCTCACACAAACCCTTTGCAATATAACCATACGTATAAGCATTAGGCTCACACCCATATAATCCCATTTCACGGACAACTCTTATGGCCTCATCGACTTCCAAACACTTTGCATAAGCTTTTATAATCATATTCAACACAAAAGTGTCAGGGATAACCCCAGATGCCTTCATCTGCTTGGTCAATGATCTAACAGCATGTAAATACACATAACACACGTTCAATTTATTAAACCTCCTGAGAAGTGAATTGAACAACAAGGAGTAAGTTTCAAGTGTTGGCTTACAATCCTCGGACTTCAACATTTTCTTATACACATCAAAAGCGCGATTAAAAAGGAACTTCCGACCACAACAGAATCTGATCATAGAGTTGTAAAGAGGAACACTAGCATCACAAGCACCAGCGATTACCTCCTCAACTAGGGTTTCTGCCTGTCGATACCGCCTACCTGCAATGAGTTGCTTAATCATGGTAAGATACGTGACATTGTTGTGCTTATACCCACGTTGTTGGGCAGTCCATCGGAAGATGTCAAGTGCAAGATCAGGGTCTGACTGAGCACGCAAGGCTTCGTCCACATCATATGGAGTGAACCCAGGTTTGAGCTTCTGAACCCATGTCTCAAATTGTTTCTCCAATGGTGTCCTTGTACGAGGGCTAGGATTTGTGAACTGGGGTTCGAGGTTTTGATCTTGGCCGGGTGAGGAGGAAATTGAGCGAGCATAGGGGGATGAATGAGCTAGAAAACAAGAGGGTTGTGGGTGTAGGAGATGTGGGGAAGAAGAGAGGATGTAGACGCTTCGGGAAATGGAGGAAAGAAAGCGTTTTGATGGCACAGGCATAGTTTCTTCCACATGAACAGACGAAGTAGCAGCTTGGCTATCAAATGGGTGCGGAGATTCGCTGAGGCTGTCTCAGTTTGCAATGGAGAGAGAGTATGCAATTGCAAAATTCTATTTTTCCCTTATGAAGTTGAGATCAATCTCCAATCCTATTGAACCTCATCTTCTCACTGTAATTTGTACACGTTTTTCTATCCTTAAAATAAAAATACCAATTATTTGAGTATCCACACAATCTGTTGAACAAACCGAATAATTGAATAGTAGTTGTTCAATCCCATGTAACCTATCAAGTCTCTAGATCTTCAGCTAAAGGCAGCCCAAAAATCTATATCAAACCTTTTCTCAACGTATCATCTGTTATATCCCACGTCAATATTCTCAACCCACAAAAATATTCAAGAGCCAAGACACGAGCACAGTTCGGAATACCCCAGAAGCAAAACGCAAAGAAAACTCACTACAAAGTTCATAAAAATGAAACTTCTTCAGAGTTCATCAACATTCAATAGGATAAGTTACTAATAAGACACTTATCCGCATGAAAATCTGCCAAAAATCTCAGACCCAAAAGCTGTGATTAAGCTGAGAATCCAAAGGTGAAGGTCACAAGAAAAGGTCTGAATCTCAGCAAAAGAGGAGAAACTGAACTGACGGAAGAAACGTACCAACACAAGGAAAACCTTTGCCAGAAGGAAATTATGGAAATACGTAATAGGGGACAGAGACGATCCGACGAGCAGAGCAATCGCCGCACGACTAGGCGGAGACTGTGAAGCAGAGCTAACGGTGAAGAGCCAAGACTTGGTGGCTTGATGCAGAGTAGACGAGGAGTGGATCTGGACTCTGAAGATTTGGGCCCACTTGGACTAAAAAGATCAACATAATTAGTAGGCAAGATATGGAGGCCCACAATAAAAAAAATATTTCGGTTAATTACAAAAAAAATTGGTTACTAAACTTGTTTCAGCAAAAAAAAAAAAGACAATAAAGCCCAACTGAAGTTCAAAAACCGAATTAATTGCAAAACCTAGCCAAAATATGTTGGTTAATTCGGTTCAGTTTTTCGGTTTTGGTTTCAGTTCAGTTGTTCTCATGTATGTATTTCGGTTTTTACCGAAAAATCGAATCGAAAACTGAATGCTCACCCCTAACCACATCAACAAACCACATTGGGTATATCAAAAAACAAAAAAAAACACATTGGGAGCAAGTGGAAAGGGACTTGCTCTCCCTTAACCACATCGTTAGTTCAAGGTTTGAGAATCGAGAAAATAGTGTTTGGAGCTCTTCTCCACAACTGTAGGCCTGACACGAGGTGAAATCTGATTAGTATGATTAATGTTTGGATTTTTATTGAAGGAGATGCAAATATGCATTTAAATAAATGGGATGACAAGCCATCTCATTGGTTATTATTTGACGGGCATATGAATCTATATTACCTTAAGAATGAAATGCTGAAATATGTGTTTGAAGTGTGTTTGGTCACTTTAAAATTATAATTTGAATTATGTGTGCTTGAAATTTTATCTGCAATGAAACATACACCTCAAGAGATTTTGCTTCCATGCCTTGTTGAACAATGATGGTCACAAAAGATGTCGTGATATTTGCTAATTGGGGAAAAAAATACTATGGTAATCAATAAGACAAGTTCTTCATATAGAACCTATAGAAGAGCCATTATATCCACAATTTATGTTTATGAACATTTATTTATTTAATTTTACTTTGAAATGTTTATGAATATTTATAAAATTTGTAAATTATGTTATCAAGGATACATTAAAATTGGTAATATTAAAATCTTAAACTCAACTTTAATCTTGATTGTGACTTAAAAGGCTAAAAACATTTAGATCGGGAACTAAATTGATTGACAACCATGCTACAAAAGTATGCTTTTATTTCAAGGGCGTTATTACCTGGTACATATGTCTTGATCATCTCTGAACAAAAGTTGTTAATATGGACAAAGTAGTGTCTATTGAAGGACTTGTCATTTTGGTTGAAATTTCCTTCAAATTCGTCACAACTTGAGAAGTTTGATTCAAATTACTTAAAATATTCTCAAAGTATACTTCTTCTTCTCTTTTCCCTTACTGAATCTCATGGAAAAAAAAGGAAAAAAAATGAAGCTTGGGAGTACAGAGGCCAGAAAATTTATTTGGCAGGTGAGGTATTGCGAGCACAAATTATTTGGATTACAACACATAAAAAGAGACAGAAAGGACAAAGTCTATTAATGTATAGGCAGAGACACAAATAGTACTCAGGCCTTCTGTGTACTAGGGGTGTGTATGGATAGGGGATGGGTAGGGCGAGACCCTTATCTGATGTCCTGCTTGAAAGATCATTAGGTAGGAAATTGGAGCTCAGTGTCCGGCCCTGCCCGATAAAAGTCCTAACAATTTTAGGCAGGGCGATAATGGGCTGGACATGGTGGACCTTCCTTATCCAACGGGCAATACTCTTTGTGAAAAAAAAAACTTCAATCACACTTAATAAATAATATTGTAAACTTCAAATGAAATCTATAGTTCTATACTTTGAAATATTTCAAAATAAGTCTACAACTTGAGTCTTGAAATTAAAAAGACAATCATATGTCTTAACAAATAGTTAAATATTCATAAATGAAAATAAAAAATATATAATATTATTGTATAAAACAAATAATATTATATATCCTAATGGGCAGGGCGGCATATCATACTCGATGGCCAGCCCTGCCCGCAAAAATGCTCAGCCCAATTATGTCCAATTTTTCTTGGGCTAGGTTAGAGTGATTCTTCTGCAGGCTCAGGCGAGCGCTCCGAGCCGTCGGCATCATGAACACCCCTACTGTGTATATTAGGGGTGTTCATGGGTAGGGCTGGGCAGGGCGAGACCCTTGCCCGATGCCCAACCTGAAAGATCAATGGGCAGCAAAATGAGGCCCAGTGCTCGGCCCTACCCGATAAAAGCCCTAACATTTTTTGGCAGGGCGATAATGGGCAGGGTAGGGCAGGGCGGGCCTTCTATGCCCAAGTGGTCATACCCTATCACATCTTATATAAAAAAAGCTTCAATCATACCTAATAAATAATATTACAAACTACAAATAAAATCCATAATTCTACAACTCGGGTCTTGAAATTAAAAAGACAATTATATGTCTTAACAAATAGTCAATATTTATAAGCGAACAATTAAATAACATCTATAATACAATAATACAAGGCATCAAAAAATTGTAATCAAAGCTTTGTAGTTATCCAAAATTCTAAAAGGTTGCATTAAGGCCCTAAATTGTCAAAAGAAAAAAGCAGATGGAATCAAAAAATTGAAGATAATATATTATAAAATAAATATATATATTATATAGTACCAGGCAGGGCCAAATGGGCAAGGCGGTATACCTTGCCCGATGCCCAGCGCTGCCCGCAAAATGCCCAACCCATTTATGCCCACATTTTTTTGGGCCTCTTTTTTTCGGGCTGGGCAGGGCGATTTTTTTATGGGCATGGCCGGCGCACCAGGCCTTAGGCATTGTGAACACCCCTAGTGTATATATAACCAACAAATGCAACCAAATATTGTTACAGCTGAAATGAACATCCTAATAAATAGGACTAATAAGGACCATACACATATACAAAGACACAATTGTTATACAAATTTACTTTACAATTTATTCTTTCTTTTATTCTCTTGCTCTAACATTCATTCAAAAAGTTAGTTGTTGAAGTTTATGAACTGATTGTCTTACAAAACATATCATTTAAGGTAACTCCCTTTGTGTGGGACACACGTCATAAGAATATTTCAAAGATTGACATTGATGATCTTAAGTTACAAGTAAACTTGATCAATGGTCATCCCCACTGAAATTTCTAGTTCTATTCTTCCATTGGTCCTTAAAGTATTGGCTAAAGTTGGATTAAGGAGAGGAGGGGCTTTTCTAGCCACATAAATCTTCTTTCGAGGCAACTAATGAATTGGTCTTTTCTTGTTTGTTAGCTGAAGTAAGTGGAAGAAGCACTGTGAAATTCAACCTGAACAAAGGAGAAAGAAAAACTGAAACGAATGTTTCAACCAAGAGCTCATATTAATTGACAAGACTGAACCGCTCAGATTTTGTTTCAAGAAGAAAAACGGTGCGCTTTGACCTCAGAAGGAAGAGGCAGTTGTGGGAATTGGGAAGTGAAAGAGTGAAGGCGATGCCCATGGCTTTGCTTTAAAACCCCAACTTGAGTCATCATTTCCCTCCCGAAGCTCCACATTCAGACACACCAAATTTCAAAACTTCTCCGAAAAATGCCATCTCTAACACCAGACTTACTCATTAAGAATCGCTTTCTGGGATTCTTAATCTGGCAATCGATTCCCTCTACTGTGATATACTTCTTCCTTAAAGCTTTCATGTCAACTATTGCCAATTCCATTACTGATAGTCATACCTCAAACTTACACAGTAAAAGTAGCTCGTTATTTTGGACTTTCGTACCTTCATTTAGGGGCTTCATCTCGTTCATCACATTCCACCTTTCCCAGCTTCTTTTCTCCTCCTCACTCTCCGTCATCGCTTCTCCGCAACCTGAACGACCCGCCTCCCTGTTTGAGCTTGCAACTGCGCTTGTCCGCCTTCTCTATGTTCCTGGAGGCGGTGGTGGGTCCACGGTGGCTGATTCCGGCGATTTTCACCATCGGATGAAGGTTTCTTTGAGCTTTGTGTTGTTTGTGGCAGCATCAGCGGCTTCGGGTTTCACAGCATCGGTGTCGCTTTGTGGAGTGAGAGCAATTAGAGAGCATGATGATGGGTTTTGGGTGATTGGAAGATTGGGTTTAAGGGGCTTCTTGGTGGGTTTGCTATTTGGGTTGCATTATGTTTATAAGCGTCGGTGGGTTCTGGAGTTTCCTATTATTCAGGTATGCCCGCGACTTTTACGAACGATGTCATAAACATTTGTCTTATGCTGTTCAAGTTTTCTGGGTGGTCTTCCTGGCCTGTTTAAGATGCATAGGTGATGATTAATTTGATGTTATCGCTTGCTTGAGGAGGAATTGATACAACTACTTCACGACGTACCCACTGTTATAATCCTTGGCTTTTAACCGAGATGGATATGTCCGCGACTTTTAATAACACGATGTCATAAACATTTGTTTTGTGCTGTTCAAGTTTTCTGGGAAGTCTGCCTGGCCTGTTCTAAATGCATTTGTAATTATTAATTTGATGTTATCTCTTGCTTTAGGAGGAATTGATAAAACTACTTCATGACATGCCCATTTCATTGGCTCTTAACCAAGATGGATATTGCAAGTTTTAAACATGGGATGTTTATTTCTTCATAAAACACCAAAAAACATGTATGGAAGTGACATGTTAATGGGTTGCTGGAAATATATCAGTTATAACTTTGTTATTATCATGCAACCTAGATATATCTGGGTTCCAAAAGGGAGGGCAATCGGATGTTCTCGGATGTGAATCAAATCTACAGACTTGTTCTGATGGCAGGTCATCATAATACTATTGTCCTGTCTAGGTTATCATCTTTACAAGATCCATTCTTAGCGGAAGATGCGTTAATTCCATTGTCTTGGAGTGAAATGTTATTTAATGAGCCATCACTGCCATCAGCATCTTTCTTTCTTTGCTTATAACATAATAGTTTTTGTGTGCCTGATCTGAAAATATTTTGGTCTCTAAGTGCTCTTCCCACAGTAGGGGGCTTTGTTGTTTGATTTTCTAGTTTGTTCTATGTTCAAGAAAAAGCTGCAACTTGTCCTTACCACGACTATGCTCTGCATTCACACCAATAAGTTCTCCATTTTTCTGAAGAGTCTACTAGGGTCCTTTTCACTATTTCCTTAATGAGTTTGCACTATCAAGCTCTATGTATTTATTGTTGTCTGAAACTGTACCGTTTTCCTTATATTTTGGAATGTACATTTGGTGTATGCAAATTTTGATTTTTTACTTTTTTTCCCCTCAGTAATTCTAAGAACTGATTCCAATTGCTTGCTTGAGCAGCGTTCTCCTTACTTCAGCTTCAAAATGGGACTTCGTTCAGCTGTTGGACGAGCTTTGAAGCTTTCCTGTGTGGCATTCTTATTTTCAACAACTTTAGTTGAGTTCCTTCCGCATCCATTGAAGAGCAGCATCACAGTGCGAAAGTTCTTCTTGGAGCAGATCATCTTTTCCATTGGGAGTTTTGCTGTCTATATCTGCTGGGAGTTGACTCATCATTTGCACCGGGTTGGTTTCTAACATACTTAACTGGGTTGAACTTTCAGTGCTCTTACTCAAGTGTTGCATGATGTTCACAGCTGCATTGCATAGCGTCCTTGACTCCTTGTTTCTTATGTTCAGCATTCTTAAAGTTGTTAGTTCACAGGATAGTTTTGACAATCTTAATTTCATGTTCAGCCATTCATATGCTAATCTAAGATATATTATCAACTGTTCACATATATTCCTGCACTATGTTTCATATATTTTCACGTGTTTTGTCTTAGACAAAGTGGTTGTCATGCTTTAGTCATCCTATGTTTGTTCAAATATTCATGTTGGTTGTCTCTTGTAACTTGACAATGCATGATTGTCAAAAAGAAAATTTAATGCAAGGTGTTTTATTTCACAATTATTAGGTTTAATTGGGTACTTCAGTAGTTGTCTCAGCAAGATGTTGTGAAAATGTGAAAATGGCGTATGCATTATAAATATCTGCATAGACAAATTGGGTTACATGTACTTCTTTGGTCATGAACCCTGTATATATGTGATACACTGCACTTACAATGGCAACATATAGAATGAGCTATCTGGAATTTTACATCTTTTTTCCTAAAACCATGCTCTAAACATTTGGAGGGCAAGAATTGTTACCTACTGATATCATTGTCTCTATTGATTGAATATGGTATGTAGGTTTTGCATACTAAAAGGTTCATGTTTGCGCCCCCAAAAGGGTCAGCAGCAGCAGAAACTAATCCAAGCGAGCATCTCCTGGTAGCCTTGGAGGAGAGTAACCCAGCATCTCTTTTACGATATCTTGCATATCTTGATCTTTGTATGGTTTGTGAGAACAATGTTGACACTTGGCGGCGAGCTGCCTTTTTTGAAGAAACCGGTGAGACCTACAAAAGGGTAATAGCTGTGTGTTTGAGGCCTCTGGAGCAGCTAGCCTCAAGGTTAGGTGAAGGCTTGGGAAATTCTGTTGATAAACCTGCCCAATTATCAAATCAGTTATTGTCTCCAACAGACTCACGACTAGATATGAAGTCCTTAGAGCCACTTACTAACTTCAAGGTATGAGTATACTTTTGATCCTTTTAGGCTGTTTACAATTAATTAACAGACTTCACAATTTTATTGCTTTGAGAACGTTGTGGGAATTAATGCCTTTTAACTTGTATTTCTATTCTCCTGTAAATATCTTAAACCAGTGATAGACCAAATTTGCCAGGTCTATTCATGGGCTGGAAATTCTGATTTCAAAGTTAATTCTCTAGAACTGTGCCAGGCTTCTGACT
The DNA here is from genome assembly GCA_037074495.1 of Acacia confusa. Taxonomy (NCBI): domain Eukaryota; kingdom Viridiplantae; phylum Streptophyta; class Magnoliopsida; order Fabales; family Fabaceae; genus Acacia; species Acacia confusa. The sequence continues at coordinate 2,231,264 of CM073504.1, read as the reverse complement.
TTAGCATCACCAATAATGTTTTTCAATTCCTTTAAAAGAAGTGCTAAGATTGGGGATGGGAAGTCCTCCCAGAGAAAACATACAAGGAGAAAGATTTTTTTTTTTTTTTAAAAGAACACATTAGCTTGCTAGAGCCTTACAATCCCTCTGAGTTCTGTAAACTTGTGAAATCTATAAAGAAGCTAGTACTCTATCGAACAATCAAATTTATGGGATTGACATAGATGTGTGCATATGCTCTTGAAGCTCCTAGTTTTGGCTGGATATAGTCTGCATATCTGAAAATTTACCTTTCGCTCAGTCTGTAAATGGGGAATTAAAAACAATGAAATGGTTTCAAAATCTTTTAGGTTCCAGTTTGTCTCTGTTTAATATATAACGCTATAAAGTGTATTCATTTATAAAGATAACATAACTACTGTCTATATTCTCTTAGAAATGTCTATTCCAGAACGCTAATATTTGAACATGCCTGAAATAGTTTTCCCTATATCTCATGTTATTTTATGAATGCATATGATTACATGAAGTTAAATGAAACAAAGCAATGAATGAGTCATCTTGAATGAAAGCTTAATTTCTATAAGCTGCTGTTCGTCCTTGATCCTCCGTCTATTTTGTGTGTGCATGTGCCTACGTCTTTTTATTTGACTGAAATGTAGCTGAGGGTGTCAGATATGCACAGCACGCACACTCATAACTAATCATTCTGACACAAGAAGAAGCCAGATCTTTCTTATTGAATTACCTCACTGATGATTGGGTTAAGGGTACTTTTTAAAGTGTTGACCTGAGGTCTCTAAGTTATTCTCTACTTCTATCATAGCATCTGATTGCAGTTCCTATATGATGACTCTGTTCAATTTATGCTTTGGGTGATTGACTGCGCGTTGCATTATAGTATATCTATTTTTCACATTGAATCAAGATAGAACAGTTTTGTGCTTTCAAATTCTGCTATAATTTCTAGCTCCCCAAGCAAAATTTGGACTGTAAGGAGTTCTACTTCAAAACCAACTAAGGTGAATGATGGGGTTTTTCCAAGAAATTCATCGCCCTTCCCAAGAAGACCTTGTTTTCTTTGACTTTTCAGCTTGCTTGGACAACACACTATTGTAGACTTCAAAATGAAATGATACTCTAGCAATAGGCAGACAATTGTGAGTTTGGACTTGGGGTCAATCAGTATTCAAGGTGCTAAATAGATTTGTTAGCAGGTGGTACTTGTCATGGTCATTGGCTGATTAAAGACCATATAAAATAAGGGAAATAGAAGAAAAGCAATGAAGCTTAGTAAAGAGTTTTAGGTGTCTGTTGTTAGGTTCTGTAATGAAAAGTACATGAGGGAATTTTATGGATGAGCTAACATCTGTGAACAAAATACCCCAACATTATTACTTAGTATCTGGCATATTAAAAGTTGCTGGTTTGCTTGTATGCAGCTTTATGCGTGGTGTTCCAAGACTGTTGCCTCACTGACTGCCTGCTCACACGGAGAGGACAAGTTTGGAGTTGCTCAGCTTTCGGGGAGTAACGCTGCTGTCGTGTCAACATTGATATCCTGCCTTCTTGCGATTGAAACATTCATGGGAAAGAAAACAAACTTACAATCTCCTAATCAGCTTTTGGGACCTGCCAGCATCCGGTGGCTACCGGCAAATAGTGGAAGGGCTGATTTTACAACTGTCAAAAGAAGAAGTGGACCTGTAAATTCAAAAGCCTATGCTGTTGCTGATGTCCTCAAGACCTCTATCTATCAGATTGTCTCCACATTCCATGATGAGATGTTGGCTAGTGCCAAAGCAGGTCTTCTTGAGAAGGACTGGATCACAAGTGGGAAACCCATTTTTGGTACTCGTGAGATCCTTATACAAAAATTGCGCCTATTCCTTGATTTCCGAGCTACCTAACTGCAGATTTCTGGGCTTGATGCTACTTCCCTATTTAACCTTTTGGTGAGATATCCTTTGATCCGTCAACATGCTTTACCGACATTATAGTACACAGGTTGTTTGCCTAATGGAGGAGAGGATCAATTTTTGCTGTCTGGATATCGGGATGAAGGATATGAATCCCTTGCAGTTTTCTTGAATGTACTTGATTTGGAAATTGAATTCATAGTAACAAGATTTGGTGGGTGATTTTGCTTTGGTTGACATGAATATTGAGTATGGGTTTAATTTTTAATTTGTTTATTTTTTTTCCTTTTGTTCCCGAGGATAAATAAATATTTACTAATAAGGAACTTAAAAATTGTAATTATTTTAAAGGGTCAAAAATTAAAATATAAATCTTCAATTATAAAATTAATCCTAATTGAACTCTATACGTTTTCAATAATATCATTTTAACTATTTGATGGTTAGTTATCAACTAATGTTCCCTCATCAACTGCGTCTTTAAATTAAATTGACTTTTTTCAATATAAAATCACATATTTTTAAGATAAACATATTATAATATTTTTTTGGGATTTTATGTTTTTAAAAATAATAAATATCAAGATACAAATAGATTTTAGAGGCTATTTTAATTTGAGTAACTCTTAAAATAATCTAATATGTATACGAAAGAATATCATAAAAATATTGAGTTGTATATAAATGTTTTTTTTTAATCAAAATATATATGGAGATATCATCAAATTTGATAACTAACCGTGAAATAGTAGAGCTGAGTTAGGGAAGTTTATTTTCGTAATTTAAAATTTATATTTTAATTTTTGGTCTTTGAAAATCATTACAATTTTTAAGATCCTTATTAATAAATATTTTGTTTATTTGGTCCTTCTCCGTAATTCTCCCTTGTTTCTAATGATTGAAATAATTTAAAATTTTATATTTGTATAATATTAACATTTATAATGAATATTTTCATTTATGTCGCAAAAAAACCCATTTGTGAAATACCGTAGCAAATGGGAAATTAATGGAAAAGTACATGCATGATTCATCATAAATAGTATAACATTAACTAATTAGCGTATAATCCATGTTTGTTTGGAGGAATTGAAGGCCTTGTATAAATTTTAATTATGAAAAAATGCACAAATTTCACAAAAACTAAAATATGATTAAAAGAGCTTTTAGTCATAATTTTATTTTTTTGAAAAAAAAATAAATAAATTCAGTAAAGAAACATTTTTAAGCTTTTATTTCAGTATTGTTTATCTTGTACTAGCAAGGAAACTGTAAATTTATTTTATTATAAATATCATCTTTACATGAGTAAACTGAGTTTGTAATATTTTTATATTTATAGATGGAATAATGTTTTAGATAAAATATAATTATTACTCATTCTTATAATCTAGAGATAAGCGTATATACTTAATTCTGAACAAATGAGTACATATTCTTCAAATAAACAAGAGTATTAATTTAACTTGTGCTTGCACGAGAAGACAATGAACCCTTCTGAAGGAATAAGTAAAGCTGAAACAAGCATAAGAAATTAAAAATAAATTTTGCAATTGACTGGGCTCTGTGTGTAGGGTAAATCAAACATTTGGTGATTAAGAAATTGACTGTGAATGGGAAACAAGAGACATTAAAGTTTAAACTTTGACGGGAGCTTGTAAGACTTTATCTACTTTATTAATTATTAAATTGGTTGATTTTTTTCTTTTTCTTTTTCTTTTTTTTTTAAAAAATTAGTGTTCATGGAGATTCCGAAGAACACACGAACGACTGAATAGAATGCATCAAAATTAAGTGCGTGTTGAAAAAAGTCCGAGAGACTCGCAGGCACACATATTGAAATGTGTGTGTGTGTGTGAACTGAAAAAAAAATTATTTGAATCATGGAATGTACACACGCACTTACACTACGAAAATAATTGTAAATAATGATAGAAATAAAAAATTAAATTGAAATTGAAACAATCCAAAAATAATTGTAAATAATGATAGAAATAAAAAATTAAGTTGAAATTGAAACAATCCAAATTCAAAAACATGTACTCTGTCTGTCTTGCTCCAGCATATACAAGTCACCTTGCAATTTACTGTAAATAGAGAGAGATAATGCATGTTTTTGAAGATGATGCATTTTTGGAGAATAATTTTTATGATTTATGTGGTAAATATATAAAAAGAGTTTTGTCTCAATCTACCAAAAAAAAAACTTATAAAACCACAGATTCAGAAGCTACCAAACACTTAAATAAAGCATCATTGGTATGTGTGTGTGTGTCAAATCAATGATTTAACCACATTTCTCATATTTCCTTAATTTAAGTAAAGATCAATTCTCCGGCGCGAATTCAAACCAGCATATGATTTATACCACAACCCAATACACATTAGTTCAACTGAAGTATTGATATTTGTATTTACCATTGACCCGATCCTTTAACAGCTACGCGTGGCATAGCGACCAAACTTGCAACGATCCAAACAATACGTCATGTGTTTCTATATGAATACAACCATGAATGCTTCATCACACCCATCTCTCTCAAACTACCAGAGACTCCAGAATCTGTCACCAAATTCCCTTCCACTTACCGTCAAACTCATTCCCACTTGAGCTTCAGCATTGCCACCTATGGCGGTTTCCACCATGACTTACACCCACCTTCCGGCCACCCAACAGCCCAGATTAAGGCAGTCAAAAGCAGCTCCGGCCTTACAACAGGGAGTTCAAGATAACCCACAAGCCAAAACTACCACCAGGAAAGTGACTCGCTGGGCTGAATCACTATCTCATCACCTCCACCTTCATGTTGAACTGCCCTCTTCACATGCCGGCGGCCAAAACTTCATTAGGGACATACGGAGAGAATATGAAGAGAAGCTTTCAACACCAGTCATGTCTCCCAAGGAAGACATATCCCAAAGATGGAGGGAAATCCAAGGCTTCTCTGATTGGGAGGATCTCTTGGACCCACTTCATCCATGGCTACGCAGGGAAATAGTCAAGTATGGTGAATTTACACAGGCAACATACGATGCCTTTGACTTTGATTCCTTCTCTGAGTACCATGGAAGCTGCAAATATAATAAGCACAAATTGTTTGACAAGTTGGGCCTTACAAAACATGGCTATAAAACAACAAAATACATGTATGCCATGTCACACATCGAGCTTCCACATTGGATTGAAAGATCCCACGTGGCAGATGCATGAAGCCGGGACTCAAACTGGATGGGTTACGTGGCAGTTAGTGATGATGAAGAGACACGTAGGATCGGGCGTAGGGACATTGTAGTGGCGTGGCGTGGCACTCTAGTACCATGCGAGTGGTTTGACAACTTCCAAAGCAAGTTGGAGCCAATAGGGAAGGGGGAATCCAAGGTGGAACATGGGTTTTTAAGCATTTATACTTCCAAAAGTGATTCCACAAGGTACAACAAGTCAAGTGCCTCAGAACAAGTTATGAGGGAAGTGATAAAGTTGGTGAACTTCTACAAGGAAAAAGGAGAGGAAGTGAGCCTCACAATCACAGGACATAGCTTGGGAGGAGCATTGGCTCTGCTTAATGCATATGAGGCAGGATCCACCATTCCTGATCTTCCTATAACTGTAATTTCCTTTGCAGCACCTAGGGTTGGGAATTTTGCTTTCAAAGATGAATTGTATAAACTGGGTGTGAAAACTCTAAGAATTGTGATGAAACAAGACTGGGTGCCAAGGATGCCCGGGCTAGTTTTCAACGAGGCGCTTCAGGTTTTTGATGAAATAACAGGACCGTTGGAATGGGTTTATACTCATGTTGGGACTGAATTGAAGCTTGATGTCCGTTCATCTCCTTATTTGAAAAAAGGGATGAACTTCTCAGGGATTCATAACTTAGAGACATACCTCCATCTTGTGGATGGGTGCTTGAGCTCCAGAGTGCCTTTTAGGTTTGAAGCTAGAAGGGATGTAGCTTTGGTGAACAAGTCAAGCGATATGATAGTCGATGAGCTCCGGATTCCACATCGTTGGTACCAATCAGCCAATAAAGGATTGGTTTGTGATGATCATGGAAGATGGGTTAGATCCAAGAGAGAACCAGATGATGTACCTTCACCAACTATAGAGGCACATAACCATGATCTTGCAGTTGAAATGCAGGCATATAATGTAAATGTAAATGGGCTTCTGAGCTGCATAAAATTATAAACTTAATTTCCCCTAATTATTAGCTCAACAACAAACAATGTCGTTATTTGCCTTTCATCAATTTTTGTGTCGTGGCTAGAGGTTAAACAGTACACTGACCATCACAGTTATACTGAATGGAGCAAGTGATTGGGCAAATGCTCATCCTTCATAGCAGCAGCCAGCAGGAGCTGTATTTCAGCGGGGAAAATCTCAACAACTTGAGCAGCCTTGCATATTACTTGAACCTAATTTGACAAAAACAGCCAATTGAATAAAACTATTATTCTTTCTAGAAATCCAACAAAGAAAAAGATTCAAAGAAATGCATGAAAAATATAAAGATGATTGAAGGAATTGAGCATATAAATCTGCAACATGCAAAGCTGAAAGCAAGATAGGACACATATCTCGAGCCAGATGAGAAAATGAAGATAGAAAAGAAATTATAAACTAGTCCAAGTACGAAATGGAAGATAAAGAACGTAGCAAGAGGAAGAAGAATGAATACGAGATAGAGTGAGTAAATTGGAAGCTGAACAAGACGATAGAAGGAGCTAGAGCTGGATGACAAAAATACAAGCACAGATGAGTGATTGAAAGGAGAAAAATAGTTAGAAATGACCCAGCAACAAACGAGAAGTGGGGAGTCACACCTTTATATGTCAGAGTAAGCATTCTACATGAACTTTTCTAAATGATCACCTCTTGATCATTAATGTCCAATTAGCTCTGATTGCTATATCACTGTGTTTAAACCTCACAATATTCTCTGAATGTGAAGCTCTAATAAGCAGTGAATCAAGAAATATGGAAAAGAATTTACCCAGAAGCTTTTATGAAGACAGCGATGGGTTCCTGACAGTGGCGGAACTAGGGGAGGCTAGGGTTGGCCACCGCCCCCCTTAAAATTTTATATTCAATGGATTAATTGGTGGGTGGCAAGTGCCAGCATATTGATTTGACAAGAATGCCAAGAAATATGTAATTTGCATAGAACGAATGAAAATATCATGTATGCCGCATGGTAAAACCATTTGTTTTTTAGTACCTATTTCAACAAATGAGAAAGAGAGTGACATAACATCAAACAGGATTTCTTAGGCTTGTTATGACTCCGAAATCTTTTCTCCTGGAGAATGTAATGATATTCTTCCATACTACTCCCTCCGATCCTGACAAAGTTTGTACTCCCACATAAGTCAGGAAGACTGAAAAGGAAAAGGGTAGCGTATAATGTACTTGAGTAGAAGCCTGTAAAAGAGTACCTCAAGAGTTATAAAGTTGCAGTGCTAATCATGGTGGTCCATTAGGTTAAGAAACAGAGGTCCACACTTCACAAATGCCTTATTTAAAAATAATAATAATAATAATATTGCTTAATACAGAGGGGAACAATTGCTTGTTTGAAATCGACTCAAATAAAGGACCAATAGGAAGAATTACAGTTTATACCGTTCACAAGAGTTCAGTTTTAGCTCACTGCCCGTTGAACCGCTGAGACTGTAACAGAGAGAACAACGAAAATCGATGCTTAAGCAGAAGAGAGGGAAGTCGATCGCCTAAGAACGGAGCAGGACAACCGAAGGAATAAGCAATCTGGGAATCATCAGAAACCAGGGAAGAAGGTAAGTTTCGAAACTGCAGAATCGGCGCCAATCATGGCTCGTTGAAGCCTTTAAGCTGAGCGGCATGGGTTTACAGAGGAAGGGGTTTAGCCATTTTATCTTGGGCCGAGGCTAGGACTTAGGAGTCTGAAACCAAAAAAAAAAAAATAGTGTTACTATCATCATCATCGTCGTTAGACTCAATTAGCAAAGGAGTCAGACTTTCTCACTCAAAGGGAGAGGGAGAGGGTTCGATCTTGGAGTTGGTCAAGGCACGGAGGGAGGCATCTTAGGTGATGTGAAGTTGTGAAAGCTCAGGCTGAGGTGGAAGTATGTGTACTTTCAGTCCTATATATCATAAGGAGCAAAGTCATAACATCATGCCCTTGATCTGTTAGGTGAACTCAACCCCCTCCTATAAATTTTCTACAAAAAAAAAAAATTATTATAATACAATACTTTTTAAAGAAATTTAATTGTTAGTGTAATACTCATTGTTGTCAAACTAGCGAGTTGAATCTCTGAGTTTATCGATCGTAACTTACAAAAACGAGTGGAGTCACTGGTAAATTCATGTCAACTATAAACTCAATTAAACTCATGAGTTTATGCACCAAGTTTACCGTTTTTACGTTTCTTGCTTATAAAACCGTGTTAACTAATTCTTAAACTTATGTTAACTTTTTTGATTTGATCATATTCAAAATCTTTATATATAAATTTATTTATTAAATATAATAAACATCGATAGATTTAATTTCAATTATTTGAATTTAAAATATATTCAAATCAAATTGTTGTCAATTTTATATTTTAATTATTTAATTATATATTAGTAATATCTATTTAATAATAAAAATAAATTCTTATGAGTTTACAATATAAGTCTATGTCACTATTACGAGTTTATTTAAACTAGGGAGTTCAACAACCTTAGTAGTACTACTCTCCCAATTTTATAAGATGTGATTTGTACTGATTTGAGGTTAGGGGTGAGCAACGGGTAAGCGGGGCTACCCCAAAGGGTAACCTATGGCCTGCCCGTTTATTTTACACAGGTACAGGGAAGCCCGTACCCGTGCTCTAATCCGTTTAACCAGTACAAAACAGGTACGGGGTTAAACAGGTATTCATAAACAGGTCTAAGGAACCTGTTTATGAATATGGACATTTTATAAAAAAAAAAAAGTTTGTTTTGCCTAAAGCAGTTTTTTTTAGCAGAACAGCCAATTAGAGGCGGAACTGAAAAAGGAAGGAAAGAACGAATACCAGGGACTAGAGCACGCAGCTCAGACAGAATTGGTTGAGCTGCTCATAAGCCATGGCCTCCACAATGGTCAATTACTCTCTATCCCGCCCAGCAACTACCTTCTTGTTCCCTTTGAATCAGAAAGGACCGAAATCTATATCACTCCCTTTCCTCTGATCCCGCCATTGCAGAACGAGACGCATCGTCGTGTCGCGAAGAATGGTGCTGAAAGCTTGCGTCAAGGTGGGAGAAAAGAATGTTGCAGAAAATTCATCTGCAACTGAATGGGGGAAGGTTTCTGTTGTGTTGTTTGACATGGATGGTGTCCTCTGCAACAGTGAAGACCTCTCTAGAAGAGCGACCGTTGATGTGTCCACGGAGATGGGCGTCCAAGTCACTTGATGCACAACAACGACATGTATAGATGATTACTTTCCCCTCTTTTTTAAGTGCAAAATATGCCCATGCTGGGTCAGTTTTTCCATGTCCATGAATTGATGAGGGAAACTCAGATTCATATGTTGTACCACCAGCATCATTAGTGGTTGCATCCTCATTAGGAGTGAGGGTCAGAATCTCAGCATTTGTATTATCCATGAGCAAAAATCTCAGAACATAGCAGAAATAAAATAACCCAACAGGAGCTACAAATTATCATAACAAATTAACAACAAAACATATCACTAAAAAGTAAAAACCAGGCTAGTAACAAATATTCAATGTGAAGAACCGAAGATAACTCCCAATGAAAAACATGATAAAAAAATTAACCAAACCCCCAACGAAACCTAAGTCAGAATTCAGAAGCAAAATGTAAACTACAAAATGAACAGAGGGGAAAAAAAACTAATCGATCAAAGCTGAAACGTCAATGCCATCGTAAAGAAGTGAAGATAACTTCAGAAGACGAAAATAAAAACATATATAAACAGGGTACGGGCGGGCACGGGTGCCCCGTGCCTCAACCCATATAACATAAACGGGTACGGGATAGCCCATTACCCATGACAGGAAAAATCTGGGCGGGTTTACACCCCGGCAAATTTTACAGGCGCAGGCGGTTGGGAGGGTTACGGGCCATTTGCCCACCCCTATTTAAGGTTCATAAGATATTTTAAAGGGAAAATTATACTCTGGGCACAAATCAAGACAAATCAAAATAAAGAAAGATTTGATATTGACAGCACTTTCGTTAGGTTTTTTATTATTTTTAATTTATATATTTTAAATTAAAGATTAATATGTCAATGTTTCATTGCTGAATCAGAATTTAAATTGGCAGCTAAGTCAGTATTTTTTATTATTAAGCTAACCCAGGACTAAAAATAAATTTTAAGAACTCAAGGGACTAAAATTAAATTCATGTAAATATAAATGACTAAAAGTATACTTTAGCGATTTAGTCTTTTTTTTTCAAAGCATTAGCTAGGGTAATATTCATTTTTTTGTGATTAATAAAATTGATTCTTTTTCTTTTTTAAAAAAACTTGTCTCCGACCAATATAATTTCAGCAGTAACATTTCTTTAACCAAAAAATAAATAAAATAAAATTGAGCACTTCTCATCATCCGTTTGGTTGAAGGAAAGTAAAAAAAAAAAAAAAAGTAGAAGTTAGATAAAGTTTATAAATTTTACTTGTTTGGTTTACTAAAATGCTCAACTTTTGAAGAAATTGGGTCTCTAATGCTTCCTTAATTAGAAAAACAAAGGGCTTTGGTTTTCTCATGTTACATGAGAAAAAAAAGTTTCCTACACACACATGAAATGGTGGGACCCACATATACATACATACATACATACATACATATAATATATATATATATATATATATATATATATATATATTAATATATATATATATATATATATATATATATATTATATGTATGTATTAATATATATTAATATATGTATGTATTAATATATATTAATACATACATACATAATATATATATATATATATATATATATATATATTAATATATATATATATATATATATATATTATATGTATGTATGTATGTATGTATGTATATGTGGATCCCACCATTTCGTGTGTGTGTGACATGAGAAAATGATTTTCATACAACATGAGAAAATGTTTTCCCAAAAACAAAATAGAGTTACAATTAAGTTAGTGTTTTTTTTATGATAAGGGGAAAAGAAAGTTAATTTTCTAAATTTAACTATAAATAGTATAAAATAAAATTTCAATTAAAAAGGATTTTTTTTACCTTTAAATCAGAAATATTATTATTTGTGTAGACAAATTAAAATAAAAAAAGCAATATTCAAATTTGTAAGCATATTTTTTAAAAGGCTATTTTTCTAAGAAATTTGATAAATTGAACCAAACAACTCCTTAAATCTTACCTAACTCAAATAGTAACTTCTTTTGCCTATATAGTAACTTTAAATAATTAATCATGCCTCCAAAATTAATAATATGAAAAACATACCTTTTAAATCCCTTAACTTTACAATAGATTTTTATACTCTCTAATTACATTTAGTTTTTTATTTTGAGTGTAAATTTAACTCGAAAATTTTTTCAAGTTCAAAATCAACCTAAAAATTTCAAAATGTAGCAAACTGCTCTCTCTCTCTGTGCAGTTAAAAAACTAAAGTTAACTATTAAAAAATTGGTGTTGGCTATTAATATTTTAATGATAAGAGCAATATTGCTATATTTTAATATTTCCGGAGAAACGTTAATCTTGAAAAACAAAAATTTAAAGTACTATTACTCCTTAACTAAAATTTATGAGACAAATTTACACCTTAAATCTTATTTTTTTTATCTTTTAACTTTTAAATTAAAATACAATCAAAAGTTTCCATAATTCTAACCCCCTCACGAAAAATATTGAGAAAATACTCTGAAATACTGACAATGTATCATCAAACGTGAACACATGAATCCAACTTAATTTTTTTGCATGAAAAAACACAAATAATCCAAATTTATGTTAAAATAAAATAAAAAAAAATCTTATGTTTACCTTTATATAAAAATCTTGTGTGGAACTGTTTTTTTTTTTCTATAATTAACTCTCAAATCAGATACGTGATGATAATATATTAAAAAAAATAATTTAATTCATGTGTTTGTACTAGAGAATATTCTGTCGGCATATGTGAAATTGCTTTATCATTAATTTTTTATTAACAAAATTAATGGTCTTAAGAATAGGAAAATTTCAGTTGTATTTTAAAAGTTTCACGAACCTTTTTGTTTTGCAGATATAGTAACTTTAAATAGAGAATCATGCCTACAACTTTGCTAATTAGGAAAATTAGTAATAGGAAAAAACACACTCTTAATCCTTTAAGCTTCATAATACAGTCAAAATTTTCCTTAATTCTAACCCTATTACTATTAGTTATGTTGGTGAAAAAATGTTGAGAAAAAAAAAATCTTTAATACTAACAAAGCATTATCAAATAATGTGGACACATTAATCCAACTTAATTTTTTATGGAAGAAAAAAATATTTAATTTTTCTTAAGAAACAGTCATCTTATTTTTCCTTCCTTTGATGAAAAATGTGTTGGGCTTTGTTTTTGTGTAATAAAATGAGTTGAACTAATATGTTCGCATTAGAAAATGCACAGTATGTAAAAAAATGCTTTATCAATATTTTTTATTAACAAAATTAATGGTCTAAGGAATTGAAATTTTTTAATTTTATTTTAAAAGTTAGGTTATCAAAAATAAATTAAATAAAGTCAGAGAATAAAATGAAATGTATTGTAAAATTAAGGGATCAAAAGCATGATTTTACCTTATGAAAAACACTTCCATATTAGTAAATATATATATATATATATATATATATATATATATATATATATATATTACATGACAACCTCTTTGTGGGATGGTTCTGTAGGGGTGTGAGCATTTATGGTGTACATTCATAATTAAATCCAAATTTGTAAAATCCATTTCTCTATTCTATTTAAAAATTAATCACCTTACCAATTAATTCTAGAAATAATAAATTTTCTACACACTTTTCAATACTTCACATTTATAGCCAATTATTATCATTTTTTATAGAAAAAATTAACTTATATACCCAGCATTACCAAAAATTATTAGTAAATCACATTAAATTATTCATTTTTCACCTCTAGCTATGTATATATATAGCCCCTCATTCTTCTTCAATCTCACCCATCTCCAACTCAGTCTTCTTCTTCTTCTTCTTTCTCTGTTCTGATCAAACTAGGGTTCATGGGTCGTCGGAAGATCGAGATGAAGCTTGTGAGAGACTCAAGCTCGAGGCAAGTTACCTTCACCAAACGTCGCAATGGCGTCTTCAGGAAAGCGGACGAGCTCGCAACCTTGTGTGGAGCAGAAGTCGCCATCATCGCCTTCTCTCCCGGCGGAAAGCCTTTCTCCTATGGCCACCCAAGCGTCAACGACATCACCAACAGGTTCCTCCGTCGTGGCTCCGTCGAAGACAATAATGGCGGATCAAAGGGTCGTCGTCGGGCAAGTAGTTATAATAATAATGGTGAAGCTGTGATTGAGAAGCTGAACCAGAAGCTTATGAATCTGATGAATGAGGCTGAGGTGGAGAAGAAGAAGGGAGAGATGCTTGACAAGAGGTTGAAGAAGATGAATTTGAAATTGAATAATGAGGGGAAGCTGCAATTGGAAGGTTTGAATAAGGAAGAACTTGGGAAGTTGAAGAAGTCTCTTGAAGAAATGAGAGATGAAGTTGAAGAGGGTGTGAAGCAATTGGAGGCTTCGTCTTGCTTGATGCTTCTCGCTCACAAGGCTGTGGACAAGAAAGAGAATTGCATTGCTTCTGCAAATTAAAATATGTATGCTTGAAATAAAGGCCCTCGTGGTTATGAGAGTTCCCTCTTGAAAAGAAGATTGCAAGTTGAATCGTGTGCGTGACTTCATGTGTTAGTGTTTGTCCCTTTAAATAAAATAAAAAATTAAAGTATATTTTTAGCCTTTTAAATTACATGACATATATTTTAGTGTTTTGACTTTATAAAGTATACTTTTCATTATATACTTCTAATACCGTTAATGTTATTAAAGAAAAATACTGACACAACAAACTTAAGTGATAATTATACGGCTGACAAAATATATTTAAGTTTAGATTTTTTTTTTATATAATAGATTTAGATTAATAAACTAAAACAAATAAAAAAAAACTACTTTAAATGAAATCAAGGTTTTACTATTTAGATCATTAAATTATTAATATATTTAGATTAATAAACTAAATTTGTTTAATACTATCGAGGTTTTAGTATTGTTTGCTTCATTAGATTTTTAGATATTTTTCAATTTACACATATTTTGAATTTAAAATTAATAGCATTTAATTATATAATCATCACTTAACTTTACTGCGTTAGCAACATTAATGGTGTTAAAATTGTAGGACTAAAAGTATACTTAATAAAGTTAAAAAACTAAAAGTATACCTCAAATAAATTTAAAAGATTAAAAGTATACTTTAATCTAAAAAAACTGCATGCTTGAGATTTGAATGTTTTTCTTATTTTGGTAGTAGTATATGCAATCTGTTTAGAATAATAATAAATCTTCCCTATTTTCTTAAATTTTTTCTTCATTAAATGAAAATAGAGGAAACAGAAATTTCGGGGTGGTGATGAACAAGTGGGTTGTTATTGCTGTTCCGTTTAATTTTCAAACCAAGTTATATTGCTCTTGTTAGTCGAGATTTAAATTTTTATGTTAACTGTTTCTTTTTCATTATTAATAAGCTTTGATATTATTTATTGGGGAACCTAAATCATCACGAAAATTAAGCCTCTGATCAACCCATGTTTTGTTGGGTATAATTTTCATTGTACTTGTACAGATATATAATCCATCATCCAGGTCATAAATAAATGTAGGAGCTAGTTAATAGATTTTCTTTTGCCTTGAATGTAAAAGCTCAGTTCACTTTATCTCTTCAATTTATTATGTTTCTCCCAAATTATCCTAAATGATTATATACATTGTTGTTAAACTCATGAGTCGACACTTCGAGTTTATCGTTTTTGAGTTTATAATTTATAAAAACAAGTCAAGTTACTAATAAATTCGTGCTAGTTGTAAATTAAACTCTGTTAAATTCATAAGTTTATCAATTGGGTTTACCATTTTTACGTTTCTAGATTATAAAATTGTATTAACTTACTTTTAAACTCATGTTAACTTTTTTGATTTGATCATGCTCAGTGTCTCTTTATATATACATTCTATAAAAAAAAATTGTTAAATATGATAAATGATGAATGTTGATGGATTTAATTTCAGTTATTTAGATTTAAAATATATTTAAATCAAATTATTGTAATTTTTTATATTTTAATTATTCAATTATCTACTAATAATACCTATTTAATAATAAAAGTAAACTCTTATAAATTTATGATTTGAATTCACTATATAAGTTTATGTCACTGTATAAGTTTGTTTAAATTTGTGAGATTGACAATCTTAATTATACATATCAAAGGGAAAGTTTTCTATCGAGAGCCTTAAATGTAATTTAGTGTTAATGACACTCTATATTATTATTATTTCTTAGAATAATGGGTATTATATGTTTTCTTATAGGATGACAAGCAAAGAAGTACATTGTAGGTATATTGGATAGTAATTAAATCAATCTTCGTTTTATAAATATATTAATACTTCAATAAAAAATTCTGCATATGTTCATTTCTAATTTTTCTTCTTTTTTTTTCATCATTTGTTTTAGACTCCACAAGAATTTGATAAGTATAAAATATTATTAAACTAAATTTAAATATTATCCATAAATTTAATATATTAGTTGAAAATTTAATTTCATCAAATGTAAAATTTTTTGTTAATATAATATAAAATTTATTAAAAAATTGTATGATTCACAAGTCATAAATAATACAATAATTAATCTTAAATTTCATGTGAAACCATTAAAAACCCAAATTCTGTATGTATCGCCAAAGTTGTACGTATTCAATGATTTTTATCAAACATGGAGTGAAATTGAATTTTTTTTAAACATCTAGTAAATTGTTATAAAAAATTTTAATCATGGGATTTTAGCAGTCAGAAATTGCTGTACATGTGACCTAAAGTATTTTGCACACTGCTACTATTTTTTTTTTTTTTTTAGTTGATTAAGGGGTTATCACCTCTCTAAAGCTTACTATATTTCTAATCATACTAAATGTTATTGATGTATATTTAAAAAAAAAAAAAATTAGCGCGTGCACTTAATACGAGTGAACCTTTTAAATTAATAAAGAACTTTCTCCATTTGTGAAAATAACTTCTTTATATGTTTTGATAATGAATAAATTTTTTATATTTACTTTCCTTTTATGTGTTATAAAATGTATTTATTATAGAAAAAAATTATCTTCATAGATTCTTGCACTTAAGATTTTTACACTTGTAGTGTTTATTTTTAAGGAAAAAAAAAAAGATAGAAAAAGAACTTTGAAATTGTAAAATTCTAAAATAAGGTATTTCTCAAAAAATAAATTTTTAATTGCTTATCAAGTTTCATCCTTCCGTTATTAATTATTGGTAATAAATCTGATTTGAATTTTTCAGTTTTAAAGATCTTTTATGTATTTTCCCCTATTTTTAAACAAGTCAAGATATGTAAATTTTTAAACAAGTTGATGAGCATATGTTGAAAATCAATGTATTTGGTTAAAAGGGGATTAAGTATACATGTTGTGACTAAACATGGGTTTGAGAAAATTATGATAAATAATGGTTCATTATACGATCGATCCAACTTTCATAAGTCTAAATAGTTTGCTCAATTAAATTATTTGTGAGCTGCTTTATAGAAAAGAAAGCGTTTGTGAGCTAGTACTAGTCTTGGACTCAGAATATTAAAATGATGTATTATCTACAACTATACTTAGGAAACTTAGTTAAATTCAATCGAAAGTAATTAATTGTCAAATGATTTGGTTCATTTTCATTCAACAAATACCATGGTTTCTAGAAAAACAACTTCTTCCAATCCTAAATATAAGATTCAGTTGACTTTTTTTAAAGAAATTAAATAAGTTATTTAATTATATAATTTGTTATGTATCATTATATTATATATCAATTTATTAGTTAAATTAATTAGTTTGGAGAAAAAATAAAAATAAAAATACTCTAAAATAATCTAATTAGCTTATTTAATCTCTTCAAAAAAATCAACTCTATCTTATATTTAGGGTTGGAGGAAGTATTGTGTGTGTGTGTGCGCGGGCGCACTTTCATCTAAGCCCCGACTCACCCAACATCAAAGTTAATGCCCTTAAAATATTTAAACATGCCCTGCAATTGGCTCTAACCAAAGTATCCGCAACTACACTTAACCATTATATATACACAAATTGATTTGATTAATCAACCGGTGAAAAAAATTAAATAAATTAAACATCAGAGATTCAAGTCCCATTGCTTATGTATGGAACGCTTTGAAGCAGCTCTACAGACATGGAAGTTGTTCTTAAAGTGAAGTGTGCCAATTTTCTCCCAAAAAAAAAAAAAAATGTAAGTGTGCCAGTTAATAAATTAGCTAGCATAATCTCAAAGATGTGGAAACGAATAAAAGCAGAAAGAAGGAATAATGCCATATATAAACTTAGACGTGATGAGCCCAAATAAATACATACATTAAATTAAAAGCCTAATAATTGAAACTCATAACATTTGACAAACTAATAAGATAGTAATACAGTGAAAACAGAAACCATGCCCTCACACCCATTGATAGACATTATTTTCTAGGGATAAATATCATTTTTATTTTGTAAGTTTTGGCTGAGAAGCATTAGATACCTAAAAGTTTCTTTTGGAGTATTTTTACCCAAAAAGTTAACAAAATGTAGCAGTTTGCCTCGAAATTTTCACAGAAAAACAATGGATATCCAATTTTTTTTTTCTTTTTTTGAGTAATTTTGCCCTAGAAGTTAACAAAATGTAGCAATTTGTCTCAGAAGTTTTTGCTGAGAAGCAGTGGGCTTCAGAAATTTTTTTTATGAGTAATTTTACTCCCAGAAGTTTACAAAACGTAGCACAAATTTAACGGTCAAGATTAATAAAAAAGTAAGATTGCTACATTATGTTAACTTTGGGGATAAAATTGCTCCAAAAAAAACTTTCGGGTGCCCAATGCTCATCAACCAAAACTTGCAAAACAAAAATGATACTTATCCCTTATTTTCCATAGCTAGCATTTTGCTTTGTTGCAACATCTATATGCCAATCAGTCCACTCACTATTTTCGTGTCAAAACCAAACATTTGAAGATAAATTAAATAAAATGCCTATGTTGCTGCGTTTCAACATTGAATTTGGGCTCAACCACCACCGAAACATGAGGTAATCACTAGTGGTAGTGGGAGAGAAGAGGCAACAAATCAGACACTGAACAATAGAAATTTTCCAAAATAAAAAAAAAAAAAAAGGAAAGGAATAGTAACATACCTGCAAAAGAAAGCGGAGAGAGTAGCAGGAAGGAGGATTTTGCTTTAATTTATGGATCAATCTTCAGTTGCATCTGGCAGCAGATTCCCTCTTTTCCGTAGCCATCTTGAACCCAAAGAATCTCTTGAAAACGTTGATGTGGAAGATCCTTTCTCACCCAACGTGTCTCTTCTCAATTATGAAACAATGAAGATTGGCCATGTTTAAAGGGAAAATTGCATCTAATTCCTAAGTAAGAGAAAATTCGATTCAAAAGTGCCTTGAAACAACAACGTAAGATTTGGTCATTGCCGTTTCCACCGTGCAATAAAAGAAGCAGAAACTCCAATGAAATTTTGAAACTTCCTTGGTTAAAGTTGCGCCCAACATTTAAGTTAGAGCAATATTTCAAAATAGCGACCAAAAAAAGGATAAATCTTTCTCTGTTTCTAGCTGGGGACCATAGGTAGAAAGATGATAGTGAGGGAAAAGGATTTAATTATGCTAAACAGAGATCAAGTGCCAACAGTTCAGTCAATGATTATTCTGGTAAACATAGTTGTTGGAAGCCATATCAGCAATATATTAGAAGAAAGATGATTCTATTCTGTAATAATATACATGAGATGTGTACTATCTCAATCTAATGAATCTTCCCTCCTTTTTCCTTTATTCTTCCACCTTTAAATTTTCCTTTTCTGGTTGTCTTTTACTTGCAGGCAAGTTCTATTGGCATCAGAAATTATGGTTTGCGTTGGACTAATCCTAAGCTTCCATATTTTCATCCTTTACTCAGTGCTGTAATACGTTGGCTCAGCCCTAGTCACTTTTGTATCTGTTGAAGTCCTTGAAGGTAGTTTCATATGTTGATATAGCTCAACCATTCTAAGTTGGAACTGTTTTGGCTATTCTTAAAGTTGCACAAATTTTTTCTCGGTCTGAAGAGTTTCATATGTTGATATATTACAGGATATAATAATTATCATATTGCAAGTCAGATTTTGTATTGCCTGTATGTTGTATGTTAATTCAAGTGATGGTGTTGCAGCAGTATTGCAGTACTGAATGAATGACTAGAATTAAATAGGGAATGCCTATAATGGAATAGGTAATGACAATATTTGTTTTGCAGAAGAAGATGGTGGTTGAAGGGAAGGAGGTGGAGGTGGTTGAAGAAAGGCAGAAAGTGGTGCAACAAGGGGAGACATCTAAAACGTTGAAGAACGGGATGTTGTTGTTCATAATTGAGTTTTACAAGAAATCAAAGCGTGAGAAATTTGAGAGTTATTGGCTTTTGTTGCCACTTTTGTATGGTTCATATAATATTTAATATTTAGATGTTGTGGCTTTTGTTGTGACTTTTGTTGCCCACTTTTGTATGGGTCATACCGGTTTTATTATCTAGATGTTATGGCTTTTAGATTTTACTTGAGGATTGAAATTAACAACTTCAATATTTATTTTAACAACTTCATATCCTTAAAAACCAACATCCTTGATGGTCTAAATTTGAAGTCACAAGTTTGTAGCTTGCATGACAACTTATATATAGAGATTAATAACTTACGTAATGAAAGTGATGACTTCTGTATCTATTTTGATAACTTTATATCCCAAAAACCAACATCACCCTTAGAGATATAAATCTAAAGGCACAATTTAAATTTTGAATGACTACTTATGTATAAAGATTAACGACTTTAGTATTATAATTAACTACTTCAGTATGACAGTATCCATTTTAAAAAGTTTGTATCCCAAAAACCAACATCCATAGTAGTATAAATTTGAAGGCACAAGTTAGAGGCATGAATGACAACTTATTTACATAAATGAACGACTGAAGTATTGAGAGCAAGGTGCTGAGATGTTATAATTGGTATTAGAGTTAAGTTGGAGTCAATGTTGTTATGTCCTACATCTTTCATAGGGAAGGGAATGAAATACGATGTTGTTTTGTCCTACATCTCTTAGGGAAGGGAAGGAAATAAAAGACAATGTTGTTATGTCCTACATCTCCTAAGGAGAGGAATGAAAGATGCCTTATCAGTCGGGATACCTCCCCTTTTGACACATTTTAAAACTATGATGCCTTATAAGGGTCGAGATATCTCCTCTTTTGACATTGTTTAAAATTGGGAGATGAACGAAAGATGTCTTATAAGAATCGGGATACCTTCCTCTTTTGACGCGTTTTAAAACTGTGAGGGTGACGATGACCCCAAAGCAAACTATATCAACTGTGTCTCGATGTTATAATTGGTATCAGAGCAAGGCACTAGGATGTTATAATTGGTATTAGAGTCAAGACACTTGGATGTTATAAATGGTATCAGAGCAATCCACTAAAATGTTAAAATTAGTATCAGAGTCATGCTCATGATGTGTCAATCCCAAATTACTTCAAATCACATATAAAAGATATATTTCTTGAGGTTGTAATACCTCCCCTTTTGACGTGTTTTAAAACTGTAAAGGGTGATAATAACCTCAAAGTAAACTATATCGACTGCGAGGTGCAGAGATCTTATAATTGGTATCAGAGTAAAACACTAATATGTTACAATTGATATAGAGCTAGGCATATGATGTATCCATTCAAAATTTCCTCAAATCACATATAAAAAATATATTTCTTTGAGTAGCAATTTGTTCAATATGATCTTTAACATCATTACTTCATTGTTGTTGGAATTGTCTTTAAACTTGAATGTTCAATTCTTCAAAATATTGAAACTTTGAAATTATATGAAAGTAACTAATACTTATAGCATATGAGAATCTTAGGCACCTCAAATGTTTCAAGTAAGGCACAAAATCTACTCGAGTACCTTGAATGTCGAATACCTCAAGATGTGAAAGTGTTTGGATATCAAATGGAGATATTACCAAGTCTGAACAATCATTTAGAAAAAAACGCCTTAGTTAACCTCAACAAATATGATAACCTCCTTATTTTAGTACCATTAAAGTTTAGTATAAAAAGATTGCCCATGCTATCAAAATAGGTTGTTAGGATTTCAATCAACCTCATATTCTTTTGTAGCAAAAGTGTTTGAAGACTCCCATAATTTTGTCTTGTTGGAAGACTATATTTTTTATTGTCAACTATAGAAACTTATTTAGCATCTTGATCTAAAGGCTTCCTTATGTTCTTCATCATCAACATAAATTATGCTTTCTGAATTTGCATCTTTAGATGGTATATGCCAAGAAAATTGCCTATAGAGATCAGTCATTTTAACATACCTCATTTGTTCCTCTTCCTCTAAGAATGCGACATTAACAAGGCGCCTCAATATTACATATTTAGATCTGCTTTGCTTTTCATTGTATTTAGTATCTGCATCAACATCACTAGCTTAAACTATATAACACTCTATCAAGTAATGCGTATATATAATGATGTTTATAGGATATAGTGAAGCATAAAGAAAGCATTTTTGTTTGCTTTCATCACTCAACCATATATAACAAATTTCCAAGATTGAGTACATCTCTTTTAAATTAAAACATCAACTCGATGTTAAGCAAAAGGCATCCCTTTTCAAAATTGTGAGGGGTGAGGAGGACTTCAAAGTGGAGAATATCAAAAGCAAGGTATTGAGATATTACAATTGATATCAAAGTCAGGCTCAAGTAAATGTTGTTATGTCCCACATTGATTAGGGAGTGGAACAAAAGATGCCTTAAGGGTTTGGGTCCCTCCCTTCTTGACGCGTTTTAAAACCATGAGGGGTGACGAGGACCCTAAAACAGACAACATCGAGAGCGATGCACTGAGATGTTACAATTGATATCAGAGCCAGGCTCGGGTCAATGTTTTTATGTCCCACATCCTTTAGGAAAGGAAACAAACCCCAGGCTTTCAAATAAATTGAAAATAAAAACAAAAACAAAAAAAAAGGAAACGCAAGGGAGCGCCATTGACTTACCATAAACGGACCAATCAAGGAATTTTTTTTTTGAAAAAAACTCAGTTTGAAATCCCTTGTCGCTACATGGTCCTGCCAACTATTCCAACGGCCCCCACATTGGTTAGGAAAGGAAATGAAAGATGTCTTATAAGGTTTGGATACCTTCCCTCTTGACCTTTTCTTAAAAAAATTGTGTGAGGGTGAAGAGTACTCCAAAGCAGTATTAGGAGCGAGGCACTTGGGGTGTTATAATTATCGGTATCAAACCCCAGGCTTTCAAATAAATTGAAAATAAAAATAAAAACCAAAAAAAAAAAGAAACACCAGGGTGCGCCATTGACTTACCATGAACGAACCAATCAGGGATTTTTTTTTTTTTTTGAAAAAAAACTCAGTTTGAAATCCCTTGTGGCTACATAGTTGTAACACCCCGAATTTCTAGAATTAAAATAACATAAAATGTCGATAGTTTTCATAAATAATAATAAAATCCAAAATAAACTACTTCGAGAAAGTGTCACCGCCGCACTTGTATGGAACAAGTGTAAGGCTTCTTATTACAGGAAATAAATCTATACTTAATCAAAATGTTCATAAAAATATAAAAGAAAAGAAAAGAAAAGAAAGTAAGTAACTAGAGTTTATTGTCGTCATCCTCACTTCTCACTACTAGCACTTCTCACTACTAGCCCCAATCTTTGAAACCTGTTCACTGAAATTCTGCTCCCCCGAAGGATCATCGCAGCCCAGAAACACAGACATCAGCAACAGCTGGTAATCCTAATTAAGAACAGATAATATAACATAAACTAAAATAATTAAGTAAATAAATAAATAATTTTAAAATAAATTGAAATAAAATAAAACAATTATAAAATTAAAATAAAATATTTACAAGATAAAATATCGTATATTTGTATAATCATAAGGTGTATGTCACAAATTTGTTAATTAAAGCAAACGTATATATATATCACCTGATATTTGCATCAAACTTTAATCATTATCATTTTAAATTTTGTTTAGACCCGGAAATCCTGCCAGTCTATTTAGTGGGAAGAGAACCATGGTAGACCTGGATATCCTGTCAGTCTACCCTATAACCCGGAAACCTGTCAGTCACAAATCATCATCAAATTGGTCATGGATCGTTTTCTTCCTAGTGTGCACACCTCTTCCCAAAGTTGCTGCTAGTACCTCGGATATTCGGCCACGCACCACTTTGGGAAGAACGGATATATCGGTTCACATCAAATAATTCTTTTCGGAGGCATAAAGCCTAAGAGTGTGTTCATCACTTTGAGAGGTACCATCCCGAAGCTATACTTCCACTATTAAATTATTTTAAATAATTTAGACTCATTATAAAATTCCTAAATAGTCTTTATTATGTGTAATCAGATATTTATAATAATAATAAAAAAAAAGAAAAGAAAAGAAAATGATTAATCCTACAAGAAAGGGTGAATCTTAATTTAACAAACCTATTAGCTATAACTCTTTATGAGAGCTCTTGAGGTTTTCCAAAGATAACATTAAAAAAAAGAATGTTGTCTCTATTTTTATCGTGGGGTTTCCCCAAATTAAACTATAAGGTAAATACTTATAAGTCCT
Organism: Acacia confusa; assembly: GCA_037074495.1. Classification (NCBI taxonomy): domain Eukaryota; kingdom Viridiplantae; phylum Streptophyta; class Magnoliopsida; order Fabales; family Fabaceae; genus Acacia; species Acacia confusa. Next base: position 2,207,326 of record CM073504.1, on the reverse strand, counting down.
TATAAGTTTGTCGTGTCTCCATAACTCCATAACCAATTTAAAAGTATGAGAACCTATACACCCTTCTTGGATTTTGGCAATCAATATTCCTATCAACAAAAATAAATAAATAAAAAATTACCAGACTTGTTTTATTCAATATTATAAGACCCATAAAAGATTTGTCCTACACATTGATTCAAGTTAGTTGATTGATGTGCTTTATTCAATATTATAGGAACCAAGAATCTGTATGAAACCTAAACCATTCAATGATCATTAAAGAAATATTTGACCGAATTGATATATAAGAATTACACAGACTTTGTCCTAAGGATTTTGACCAAAGAAAAAGACAAGACCTACAGATTCCAATATTGTGTGGACCATAAGAACCTTGGCCGAATTGAACCCTACAGCCGTCAATTAAAATTTTCACCGATTTCAAATATTAAACATTATATCAACCATAAAGCAATAAACCTACTGACTATAATTAGCATGTCGTCACAATTATCCAATTCAATTGGGAAAGGGATCACGCATTCAGCCTCATTCGTGAAAGGCATTAGCGAAATAAAAATCTCACGCGGACATGGAATATACGCTGACACCTCAATCAATAACCATTTGGAGAATCAAATAATAAAGCAATGAATCTAACTTGATCGCTGATACAAATTAGTGAATCGGAAATTCCCTTGATATACCTATTAACATACAATAGTGGTTTTAGGATTACATCTTAGGGATTAAGATTACAATCAATTAATTCTAATCAATGTTCTAACGCTACCAACAATTAATTTTTATTGCTCAAGGGATTAGGATTACCTGGTCTCTGTGGTTGCTAAACTCCTGGAAGGGAAGCTCTGCCGCAAAGGATTTTTTTCAAAGAGGGAGCTAATGAATGATGACTAAAGTTAGGCGGCTAAACCTAACTTATAATTAGGCTCTTAGGGTTTAGTTATGAGCTAGGCTTTGTGGGTTGGGCCTTTTTGTTTTTGTTTTTATTTTCTTTTGTTTTTTTTTTACTATTACTAATCTAATGAAGAAAAATAATAAGTCACTTATTAAATTCTAATTTAAAGTTATTAATTTTTATTTATAAATTTATTTATAATTATTACTATAATAAACCAGGTGGGAACACTATATATAACAATCAGTGAATTATATAAAACCAACACCTAGGATTTTAAAGATATATATATATATAATAAATATTATACTCTTAATTATCGCTTTAATAGTAATTTAGATATAAAACTATGAAATAATTTTCAAATTTCAAAGGAATATAATTAATATCAAACAATTAATAATGACATTTATTTTCCTGCATTTTATCACCAAATAAAACAAGCTCTCTATACCGGATGATTTACGGTGATAATACCATAATCTAGTGAAAGCAATCTTTTTATTTTTCCATTTTTTTTTCCAAAAGTGTTTTATAGTACATTCACACAAATATAAATTTAAAACCTTATGGTTAAATGATCAAAGTGCAACAACCTATTTAATTTTAATATCTTTATTAATAATAATAATAATAATAATAATAATAATAATCTGGGGTATTACAATAGTTCTGTCAACTATTCCAATGGTTCCACATCGGTTAGGAAAGGAAGCAAAAGATGTCTTATAAGGGTTTGAATACCTCCCCTCTTGACTTTTTTTTTTAAATTGTGTGGGGTGACGAGGACTCCAAAGCAGTATCAGGAGCGAGGCACTTGGGTGTTATAATTATCGGTATCGAAAGTGAGGTGTTGGGATGTTGCAATTGATAGTTGGTTTTCTTATAAGAGTTTGGATAACTCCCCTCTTAACCTTTTTCTTTTTGAAAACTATGAGGGGTAACGAGGACTCCAAAACGAACAGTATCAGGAGCGAGGCGCTTGGATGTTATAATTACCGGTATCGAAATTGAGGTGCTGACTTGTTACAATTGGTAGTTGGTATCTGAGTCACGCTCATGATGTATCCATCCCAAATTACTTTCATTGTTGTTGGAATTTCTTTGAGCAGCGATTTGTTCAATATTATCTTTCAATTTGTTGCTCCATTTGTTCAATATTATCTTTAACATCGTTACTCTATTGTTTTTGGAATTGCCTTTCAACTTGAATGTTGAATTCTTCTAAATTGTGAAGCTTTGAAATTATATCTATTCAAGTACCTCGAATTTCAAATACCTTAAGATGTTGAAGCGTTTGGATATTAGATGGAGATAAACCCAAGTCTAAATAATCATTTATATAGAATGCCTTAAGACTAGTTATCCTCAATAAATATGATAACCTCTTTATTTTAGTACCATTCAAGTTTAGCACGATAATAGTGTCCATGCTATCAAAATAGGTTGTTGGGACTTCAACCAACCTCAAATTCTTTCCTAGCAATAGTGTTTGAAGACTTCCATAATTTTGACTTGTTTGAAGACTATCTCTTTTACTATCAACCATAGAAACCCATTTAACATCTTTCCATAATGTTGATCTAAAGGCTTCCTTATGTTCTTCATTATCAACATAAATTTTGCTTTCTGAATTTGGATCTTTAGATGATATATACAAAGCAATTTGCCTATAGAGATCATACATTTTAACATATATCATTTGTGCCCCTTCCTCCAAGAATGCAACATTAACTAGGGGATAGGTAGGGGGAGCTCGTCCGTACGGATGAGCTCTAGGTTATCCAAATCTCGATCTGGACGGCCGTTTTTTTTTAGTTTTTATTTTTTTTACATGAAAAAATTATTTTTTGAAAAAATTTTAGTTCAAAGATTAACTTTATTTTAGATTCTCTATTCAATAAAATTTTATTTAAAAAAAAAAAATTGGACAGTCCAAATCAGATCTGGATGGCTAGAAGCTTGTCTGTACGGGCGAGCTTCTCGATATATAGGGAAATGGAATCCCCTTTTATATGTCTTTTCTCAATTTTAAAAATATTTTTCTACGATTTTTCTATATAAAAAAGTGTTTTTTTTTTCCTTCTGAACTAGGTGTTGGTTTAGAGTAGTAATGAAAGCCTTCAAAAATAGTTTTTCAATCGTGATTTAAAATATTCTGATCCGGTGTAGATCACAAGTTGGGTTGGACTTGGCCCGGGGTGAAATCCCGGGGTCCTACGTACCACAGTGTGGATCAAAGTCCACGTAGTTCAAGGGTATACGACAGGCTAATGATAGCCAGAGGGGGTGGTGTGTGTGCTTTGTGTGAATAGAAAAGCTAGGGTTTCAGAAGTGTGTACCTTGTAAGGGGTTCACCCTATTTATAGGCGTACCTGTGCCTTATCTTACTCAGTTGGATTCATCCTTTATTTTAGGGATATCAAGATATGCGTTTTTGATAGATATTCTTGATACATAGGCAGTTATCATAACGATAGATATTTTGATAAAACCACTCCTATTTTCAAGGAAGCGGTTATGAGCATAACTGAAGTCATTTTGACTGGGCTCTTTAGTTATTGGGCTGGGCCCATTTATGAGATATCCGTAACAGTTGCCCCCCAGCCCGGTTGTTCAGGGCTCCGAGCAGCCGGGATGCACTTGTCAGGTTACGTCTTTTGTTCTAGTTCATCTCGTTGTTCTGAGGTTTTTGATTTCTAGTTCTTTTTCCGAGGTCGGACATTTTTGGTCCCCGGGTTACCCCCTCTGTCACCAATTTGCATTCCGGTTTATTTGAGTGGGACACGGGTGCCCCCCCATCCCGGTTAACGCGGGTTACATTCGTTTGCTATCCCGAGAGAACATTAATGTTTGGTCTTAATGTTCTATAATTTTGATTCTAGGCCGAACTCCTCCCATGCTTTCTCGAACTTCCCCTCTTTATTCGTGTCGGGTAGTGTTAATATTTCTATATCGTCTTACTCCCCGTTTACAGGTACCTTGTCCAGTTTTTCGTGGATCGGGATTTGTTGCCCCCAAGTTCGAGATTGCACGGGGAGTTAGGTCGGGCAACCGGGGTGTATTCATGTGGTCGGCCACGTGAACATTTCGATCCGGGATCATTGTCCGCTTCATCTGTTGATCCAACACTCGTCTTATCTCGAGGCCATGAGTGTCATCATTGCCTTCTGCTGATTTGATGTTTACTGGCCGGCCTCTGAGTAGAGCAACTGCCCCATTATCTTGGTTTTCGTGTTTGCCCACCATCAGCATTAAATGTGCACGCCTTTTAACGTCCACGTCATTATTTGTGTATGGGCCCTTTGGGCTTTTGACGGTTGAGTTTCTTGCCTCTCACCCGTCTGCTTGTTTTGTTTATAAAAGCCATCGACTTTCTGCTTCTTGCATTTTGAAAACTGCCAAACCTTGAATTTTCCTTCTTGAGAGAAACTTGCAACCAGTCACCCGTTCATCTTCCTCAGATTCCCATTTCTGCTCTTCGTGGCTCGCGCGTTTCCTCTTCCCTTAACTTATATCAAACCAGGTACTTTCCTTGTTTCCTTCTCTGGTTATTTGGCTGTGTTTTCTTCTCTCTTTCTCTATTTCTTGGTCTTTCTTTTTTCTGGGTAGGTTATTGTGAGTTCTTTCGAGTTTCTTCCCCTTTGGGTTCTGGCTTCTGCTTTGTTCTTGAACTTCTCTGAACTTCTGGTCTATTCAATCCTTTTTCTCCGTCTTTGGTTTTCGGTTTCCTGTTTAAATTCTATCCTCTCGGGATGAGCCATCAAGGTTCTCCTCCGTCTTTTAATCCAAATGCTTTTTCCCCGGAAGAGGCCGAGCTTATTCAGCGTATGCCTCCCCGGACAGCTTGGTGGCTGTACGGGAAGCCTCTGACCGAAGAACAAAAGAGGGAAAACGTTCTCCGTGGTTATGGCGGAGAAGGTGGTAGTCAACCAGGTCGTTCTGGTCGGGTTAGAGGAAGGGCTCGAGGTCGGTCTGAGTCTGTAGAGCCCGAAAGTCTAGACCGGGGGATTACTGCCACTAGGGTTTTTTCTTCAGAGCCGCCCTTAGGAAAGGGTAGGGGGGAAAGTCTTCCTCTACCCGCCTCTTCCTTTCCTTCACGCGCGGAGCCCCTCATCTCCCTTACCCGGCCTATCGGCCCGTGCGAGGAGTGTTCCTGGCTGATATCTGAGGCCACGATGGTTGGCCGGTTATGGGAAGCTGACGAAATAGCTTCACGATGCCGGCATATCCAACCGCGGGTTGTTGGAGCCGTTTCTACCCGTCCCGTTGTACTATCTTCAGGTATCATTTTCGTTTCTAATTTATTTTTGTTTTGCCTTTTCTAGGTAGTATGTCAACTTCTCCGCGTCCTATCGAAGATTCCGGATCCGTGGAGTCAGCGGCCGTCAGTATTCCACGTCATATTGCTGAGAAGTATGACTGGGTTGCGACCGGGGTGCTGTCCAGGCTATCAAAAGCCACGACCAGTCAGATCGCCGAGCTCCCATTAGGGGACCGGGATCATTGTTCTTTATCTCTCCCCGGCCCTTCTGAACCGGTGTGCGTTGCCCGGGAAGGGAACGAGCGCTCCTTTTTCTTCTTCTATCTAGACTTCGTCAAAAAACTCGGCCTTCGCTTTCCATTTTCTAGGTTTCAAGTAGATCTCTTAAACATTCTTCAGCTGGCCCCCACTCAGATTCATCCCAACTCTTGGGGCTTTATTATTGCATTCGAGCGGCTTTGCCGATTTTTAAATCGTACTCCCACCACCGGGACATTCTTTTATTTTTTTAACATCCAACGGGCTCGTCAACCCGGGGAGCCCGAAGAAAAGAGGGGTTGGGTTTCTTTCCGGGGGAAACCGGACAAGAAGCTTTTCCATGTGGCAACTGACACCTGGAAAGGCTTCAAGGCCTCTTTTTTTAAAATCAACGCTGAACCCGGTCATAAACCGTGGTTTCTTAAGGACGTCGACTCCAGCTCGGTGGAGCTGCTATTTCCTCTGTATTGGTCGAAAGCTCATTATGACCAAGACCAAAGCATATTTGCATCCTCCGATGATAGCCTAGAGCCAGCCGAGGTTGAAACCGTGATAGCTCTGGTTGACCACGTGGCCGAGAAGGATGTTATTGATTCCCGGATTTTTATCCGACAGTCGGTGGAGGAATTGTATTCACCGAGTATGAATTTTTTTTTTTTTTTTTTTTTATTTTTTTGGTATGCCCCTTATCATTTCTGATGTTTGTTATGTTTTTTGTAGTGCCTGACATGGGGAAGGCTTCTTTCCAAGAACTGGCCGAGAAGCTCCGGGCTAAGGCCAAAAAGAAAGGGAAGTCCTCTTCCCAGAGCAAAGCTGTGGCGGCTCCTTCGCCTGCCGAGACTACTGCTGAAAAGAGGGTTGCGTCCTCTCCGGCCTCTACGGATCTTATTCCGCGCAAGCGATCGAAGTCCGTGGCGTCGTCGATCTCGGTAGCAGAAGAGAATCCGGCCTCTGTCCCGGACGCCGGTGCTGCCACAAGCGTCCCCCCTCCCCCATTTCCTGCTAAGTCTTGCCTTCACTCGCGGGGTGAGGTATGGACTGATGGGGTCTCGGAGGAGCTGAAATACGCGGTGAAGCCCCCAAGCAAGTATTTTAGTGGTGAGGCCTTTGCCGACTCCGACCTCGACCACCTGCAGGTCCTGCAGGACCACCTAATGGAGACGGCCGGCGTGTTGGACGCTTATGCTTCTGTTAAGCATAAGTACGCCAGGGCTGCAGCCGAGATTGCCAAAGCTCGGGTTGAAAAGAAGGAGGCCGAGATCAGGCAGCGGGAGGCTGAGGAGGCGCGCCTGAAAGCGGAAGAGGCGCAGATAAGGGCGGTGGAGGAGCTATCAAAGGCCCTTGTTGAGAGGGATCATTTCTCCACCGAGCTTGACGCCAGTCATGCCCGAGAAGACACCCTCAATGCCTCGCTGCACACCCTGCAGGGTCAGTATGCGGGGCTGGTGAAGGACCTCCATCTTGCCCAATCCGACCTCGACGCTTCCAAGGCCGAGCTCGTGGCGTCCGCTGCCGAGGTGGAAAAGCTGGAAGTCCTGGTCGTGGAGACGGCTGCTGAAGCTTTCAACGTATGCCTGGCCCAAGTCCGAGCTCTGAATCCGGACATTTCGATGAACTTAGATGCTGTGGATTTCAGAGCTTCGGTAGAGGACGGGCTATTTGTACCAGCGCCGCTTTCTCCGGTCGAAGGGTCCGAGCATCTCGCGGAGGATGACCGTGTTCAATTAGCTGAGGAAGATGCTCCGACGACCGACGCCCCTGGCCCTCCTGTGCCCGGCCAAGCCCAATCTTGATGCCGTCTTTCTAGGATCTTTTTTTTTTTTTTTTTTTTTTATGTAGTATTTTCATTTTCATTTTTGTTTCTTCTGTAATCTGGGGCCTTTTGCCCTCAAAATTAATAATATGACAAGCCGGTATTCCCGGATTTTCTAGCATCCTCAGCTCGTCCATCTTACATGTATTTATTTTCATCCTTTAAACCAAACTCGTGTTTGAATTCACCAGTTGATGAGTAAAGGGGAATGTAATCCGTGCACGGAGCTCGGTTCTTTATTTTATGACTTGGCCAAAGTCAAGATATATTGCGCAGAATCTGCTGGTTATTCAACCGACGTTTTAACAAACGGGCCACGTTTATTAATGGTCGGGCATTCTAAACAACAGACGATTTTCAAAAATCATCTAAGTACTTTATAAAGTACCGTACCGAGATGGTAGCCAACTGCCATATGTTCGGGCCCTAATATCCTTTTTGAATAGGAGCCTAAACATTTCGACCTGATCAGGATCTTTTATGGCAATCTCACACCACCCCAGGGGACAGTTCCGATGCATCGTAAGCTTTACAAGACTTGTTGACAAATCTTATCATGACCGGGATCGCGAAACCCAAGTCTTTGTTTAATTATCTTGCTTTTGTCGCAGCCTATCTTTGCATTGATTTCACAAGCAATAACTAGGTTGGCCCATGAATTGAACCACCTTTTTTTATTGATTGAAATAATTAAAATTACACAATTTTTAATCAATGGAAAATACTGCTAAAAGCAAGACAGTGCGTAATAAAAAACGGTTCTCGGTCACCACCGACATCCGTTGAAGCTAAAAAGCGGTTCACAGTCACCACTGACATCCGCTGTGGGTTTATTCCGAGTGCCTCCCGGTCTTTAGCTGTAGTAAGTCCTTAGTTTGTCCGCGTTCCATGTTCGTTTAATGGGCGTGCCATCTAACGTCTCAAGGGCATAAGTCCCGGGCCCCATTTTGTCCGAAACACGGTAAGGACCCTCCCAGTTTGCTGCAAGTTTTCCATCCCGGGCATTCTTATTTCCGATATCCGCTCTGCGTAATACCAAGTCACCTTTATCGAACGCTCGCGGTCTAACTTTGCGGTTATACTTAGTCGCCACCAGCTGCTTCGTTGCCAGATCTCGGCAGTGTGCCATCGTTCTCACTTCATCGATGAGGTCTAGCTCGGCTGCTAACTGCTCGTTGTTAGCGTGTTCTCCCTCTTCCATGACTTTGGCTTTCCTCCATGATGTTTGCCCAATTTCAACCGGGATCATGGCCTCGCATCCATATGTCATTCGGAAGGGTGTTTCCTGGGTCGAGGTTTGGACACTAGTTCGGTATCCCCAGAGTACCGGGTATAGTTCCTCGACCCAGTTACTTTCTGCATTACTCATCCTTTTCTTGAGCCCGTCAACAATGATTTTGTTGGCTGCCTCGGCTTGCCCGTTAGATTGCGGATGCTCTACCGAGGCGAAATGGTGCTTGATTTCGAGATCGGACATCAACCTCTGGAAACCTTGGTCGACGAATTGAGTACCGTTGTCAGTTACGATCTCGGCAGGAATCCCGAACCTTGCAACAATATTTCTTTCGAAGAATTTTTGTATTCGAGCAGCCGAGATGGTCGACAGTGGTTCGGCCTCGATCCACTTAGTGAAATAATCCACAGCCACCACAAGCCATTTCAGTTGCCCTGCGGCCGGTTTGAACGGTCCAAGGAGGTCCATACCCCACTTAAAGAATGGCCAAGGAGCCGTGATGGTTCTCAACTCGGTCGGAGGTGGCCAGAGGATCCGAGCATGTTTTTGGCAGCTTTCGCAAGTCCGTACGTGCTGTCCGGAGTCCGCAACCATTGTCGGCCAGTAGTATCCAGCCCTTAAGGCTTTCCGGGCTAACGCCTTTGCCCCCATGTGTTGTCCGTTTATCCCTTCGTGTATCTCCGACAGCACGTACTCGGCCTCTGCCTGGTTTAAACATCTCATCATTGGGGATTGAAGGCCTTTTCGGTAGAGCTGGTCATCGACCACCGTGTACATTAACGCGGTCCGTGCTATTTGCCTTGCTTCCCCGGGATCGTCCGGGCTAACTCCCTTTTCCAGGTAATTTAAGATTGGCTTTCGCCAGTCTTCTGCTGCCGCGATGACCATGATACACGTGGGTTCCTTGAGACTTTGTTGTATTACAGTCCGATTATTTCCCGGGTTCCTGGTGCTTGCTAATTTGGAGAGGATATCTGCCCTCGCATTTTCTCCCCTGGGTATGCGGGTGACTAGGACATCATCGAAGTCGGCCACTGCCTCTCTGACTTTCCCCAGATACTTAATTAGCAAGGGTCCCTTGGCCGTGTATGAACTGTTGATTTGGGCCGCGACTAGTTGAGAGTCGGTAGAGAGATGAATCCTCCTGGCCCCATTGTCTTTTGCCTGTGATAGCCCGGCTAATACAGCCTCATACTCGGCCTGATTATTGGACGTTCTGAAGTGTAATTGCAGGGAGTGTTCCATGGCGACTCCTTCCGGGCTTTCGACTATGATCCCGGCTCCACTTCCTTTGGCGTTTGAAGAGCCGTCTACAAATACTTTCCAAACGTCAAGGTCTGCTTTCGGGACTACCTCTGTTGGCACCAGTTCTGCAATGAAGTCGGCTAAAGCCTGGGACTTAATAGCACGCCGAGCTTCATATACTATGTCGAATTCGGATAGTTCGATTGCCCAACTCATCATTCTACCTGCTAAGTCAGGTTTGTGGAGTATTTGACGTATGGGCTGACTGGTTCGGACAATTATTTTATGCCCCTGGAAGTAAGGGCGTAATCTCCTCGCGGCAGTTAGGAGCGCAAAGGCCACCTTTTCCAACCTTTGATATCTTAGCTCCGAACTCTGCAAAGCCCGGCTTGTAAAGTAAATCGGTTTCTGTTCCCTCGAATCTTCTCTCACCAGGGCGGCACTTACCGCTTCTGGGGCCACGGATAGATATAATATCAAATCTTCCCCGGGCTCGGGTTTTGTCAGCACGGGTGGTGATGACAGGCATTTTTTGATCTTGTCAAACGCGGCTTCACACTCTGAGTTCCATTCTCCATGCCGTGCTTCCTTCTTCAATAACTTGAAGAAAGGAAGAGCATTTTCTGCCGATTTCGGTAAGAACCTTGTCAGCGCGGCCAGTCTGCCGGTCAACTGCTGTACTTCTTTTTTGTTTTTTGGGGCAGCCATATTGAGGACGGCCTGACATTTGTCCGGATTGACCTCAATCCCCCGGTTTGTCAACAGGAATCCGAGAAATTTACCCGCTGGTACCCCGAATGCACATTTAGCTGGGTTAAGTCGGATTCTGTGGGCCCGGAGCTTATCAAATGTTTCTTGCAAATCTTGGATGTGGTGGGATCGCTTAACTGACTTTACGATCATATCGTCAATGTAAACTTCGACGTTCCTGCCGAGTTGTGCCTCAAACACTTGATTCATCATCCTCTGGTAAGTAGCTCCTGCGTTCTTCAGCCCGAAAGGCATGACATTATAGCAGTAGTTTGCTTTTTCCGTGATAAAAGCTGTTTTCTCCTGGTCTTCAGGATGCATAGCTATTTGGTTGTAGCCGGAATACGCATCCATGAATGAGAGCAACTGGAAACCCGAGGAATTGTCCACCAGTTGGTCAATATTTGGCATGGGGTAAGCATCCTTGGGGCATGCTTTGTTGAGATCGGTGTAGTCGGTGCATACCCTCCATTTGCCATTTGGTTTCTTGACCATTACCACATTTGACAACCACGTGGTATACTGGATTTCCTTGATGAATCCCGCATCCAGCAGTTCTCTTACATGCTCGGTTAGGGCTTCCTGACGGTCCGGTGCAATCTTTCTTTTCTTCTGCGAGACCGGCGTATATCGTGGATTTATGGTCAATTTGTGACAGCAGAACGCCGGGTCGACTCCTGGTAACTCCGAAGGTTTCCAAGCGAATACGTCCTTGTTTCTCCATAACAGCTTTTTGAGCTCGCTTTTTTCTTGCTCGGCAAGTGCACTCCCGATCTGTGTTATTTGTCCGGGATCCTCTCCTAGTTGGTAGCCTGTGAGCTCTCCATCAGGCTCTGTTTTCATCATCTTTGCTTCTTCTCTTACATCCAGCTCTACCATGTTGACCGAGCTCGGCGCAATTGGCGCTGACTTTCGAGTTCCTTTCTGCTGCGAGCTCGATGTTCCGGGTTCGTTGTTTTTAACTGTCGAGAAATAACATTGCCGGGATTCCTTCTGATCACCTCTGACGGTGACGACTTTATTGTTCCGACTTACCATTTTCAGCTTCTGATGCTTAGTTGATATGAGCATGTCCCAATTATGAATGGTTGGTCTGCCTAAGATTATATTGTAGGACGAAGGGAAATCTGCTACAATAAACTTGACTCGCTCAGTCTTGAAGGCTTCTTTAGAGCCCAAGGTCATTTTAAGTTCGATACACCCTTTGGGGTTTGTATCCTGTCCGTTGAACCCGATTAAGGTTGTCCTGCACGGCCTTAGATTCTCTGGGTCGAGGTCCATGCGCTTAAAGGCATCCCACAGGATGATATCCACCGCGCTGCCAGGATCGATGAATATCTTCTTTACACGGCATTTTCCCAGGAGGCCGGTTATGACCAGTCCGTCTTGATAACCCGGGATTACGTCCCTCAGATCTTCCTGAGTAAAGAACAGCTTAGGAGGCTCTTCTGTTTGTGATGGCTCCGGCTTGAAGGTCGGTCGTCCCCTGATGGTTAAGACTTCCCGAAGGTATTTCTTCCGCTGATTGGCCGTATCGCCGCCACCTCCGTAACCTCCACTAATGACATTGCAGTCAAACTCTGCTTCCGGGAACTCGTCCTCATTGTCGTGCTTTCTCCGGCCTTCGTCCGGCTTTCTCCTCTGGGAGACCGGGCTTGTACTCCGATCCGTCTGCTTGCGCTTGGCTTTCTGCCCTTGTGTTTTGATAACGTACTGACGTAATTTTCCATCTCGGATAAACTTTTCCACCGCATCTCTAAGGTCCCAGCACTCATCTGTTGTGTGCCCGGGTCCATTGTGGAATTCACAAAACCGTGTGTGGTCCAACTTTCCCTTATTATAAAGTGGTCGGGGTCGCTCCACCTTCCTCATCTCGGTCAGGGCTACCTCTCTCCATAACTGTGAACGAGGGACATTTATTGGAGTATATCTCTCATACTTCCCCTCATGCCTTTGTCCTCGTGTTTTCTGGTCCGAGTTACGGGGTCGGTCTCTTGATGCCCGGTCCTTCCCTTTCGGGGGTGGGCTTTTCTGTCTCTCTTTTCCCGGCGCGTTGGCTATTTGCATCTGTTCTATGTCCAGATACTTTTTGGCTCGTTTATGGAATTCTTCCAGCGTCTTGATCTCGCCAGATATGACCGATCTCCCCATTCTGGATTCGCTATCTAAGCCCGAGATGAGCAAGTGTACGTGGACGCTTTCCGTTAATCCCTGGATTTGTAATGCGGCAGCCTTGAAACGATCCAAATACTTCTGAAGGGTTTCACCGGGTTGCTGCTTGATTCTGTCCAGCGTGTAGACCGACCTGGGTTGCTTTTTGCTTGTCGCGAAATTCAGCAGGAACTTCTCGCTCAGGTTGTTGAAGTCGGTGATGGACTTGGGAGATAGAGTCCGGAACCAAATTTGGGCGGCTCCTCGTAACGTTGAGGTGAACAGCCTGGAAATGATTGGCCCCTTGAATCCTCGGACCAGCATCTCAGTGTCGAAAGTGTTCAAGTGTGTCTGGGGATCCTGACTTCCGTCGTACTTAGGGAGGTCGGATGTATTAAATTTCCTTGGGTACTCAGCTTCTGTAATTTCATCTGAGAACGGGCTGTTGTTTTGTCCTCCCTCCCCATACCACGTCTTGTACCTGTCGGAGTCTTGCGGAATTCCCTGATTGTCCGAGGTACGGCTGTCCTTCCTATGTGCCCGGGCTTGATCCTCCTGACTCGCGTCCTGGTGATTATTTTGCTGAGAATTTTTTGTTGAAGCTATTCGGCCTTGACCGGGATGATCCTCCTGTAGGGGATCAATAGTTTGGTGATTGGTTTCTTCGTCCTCATTCTGCTGACCGTCCCGGCGTTCCTCCTGAAGAGGGTCTTGTAAGTGTTTAAGAATTTGATTCATCACCTCGGTCATATGGTCAATCTTCTGGCTCTGAAGATTGTCGCGTTCTTCCACATTCTCGATCCGTTTCATCATTGACTCAGCAATGTTATGTAGGAGCCGTATGTCTGGGCTTCCAATCTGAAACTTTGAGGGACCAGCGTGGTTAGTATTTTCCAGCGTTTGGCCTGCTCGTCCATCCAGGTTTGAGTCCGGGGACTCCTCCATTTGTTCCTGATTAACGCCTTGAACGTCCTGCTGTTGGGTCTCGCTAAAATTTTGTTCCTGACCTTGCTCGTGTGCATGCGGGTGGCTTTTGCTTCTGGTATTAGCCATCACGGGTCACAGGAATAGGACTTTACAGTCCCCACAGACGGCGCCAATGATCCGGTGTAGATCACAAGTTGGGTTGGACTTGGCCCGGGGTGAAATCCCGGGGTCCTACGTACCACAGTGTGGATCAAAGTCCACGTAGTTCGAGGGTATACGACAGGCTAATGATAGCCAGAGGGGGTGGTGTGTGTGCTTTGTGTGAATAGAAAAGCTAGGGTTTCAGAAGTGTGTACCTTGTAAGGGGTTCACCCTATTTATAGGCGTACCTGTGCCTTATCTTACTCAGTTGGATTCATCCTTTATTTTAGGGATATCAAGATATGCGTTTTTGATAGATATTCTTGATACATAGGCAGTTATCATAACGATAGATATTTTGATAAAACCACTCCTATTTTCAAGGAAGCGGTTATGAGCATAACTGAAGTCATTTTGACTGGGCTCTTTAGTTATTGGGCTGGGCCCATTTATGAGATATCCGTAACATATTCGATATGAGTATACAAGATGAGTTTGTTCTGAATTGCGTGAATAAACACTTTTAAGACACAAAAATGATCCAACCAATACATGTGGGATGTGGGCTGTAGCTAAGAAATTATGAGTTTGAATAAAGACTAAAAAGACAATTAATTTTTTGTTTTTTAATAATCATGAAAAAGTTTAGTCGGGAAAAAAATGAAAAAGTTTCAATCAATAAATAAATCATCATTCTACAAGATATTTAGGTTTTCTCGTGTGAAGGAAGAATTGTGCAAAGAATTCATCAAAGGAAAAAAAAAAAAGTCCAATAGAATCCTCGTCAATGAATCATCATTCACAATTTGGCTGTCCAAATAAAAAGTGGCTTCTACTCATTTCATGTCATGACATATTTCATTCTTGGTTGGAGACCCTTCCTCACACACCCACTTGAGTTGTTAGCCCCGAATCAAATTAACTTATTTCATCAACACACATCACAACGTGAGTAGATAATAAGCAACGTGACATTATTTTTTTCATTAATTACTATTATTTTATTTTAACTTTATTCCAATTTTCGTTATATTTATATAAACATGGACCATTTTTGAATTCTTCATGTCATTTTTTGAACAGCATCTGTCTCAACCGTTGTTATTTTCTTCTTTATTTCAACCTCAATGGCAAAGTAAAATATATACACACCACTCTTTGATTATTCTCACGGATAATTCCAATTTCATTGGAGGTATCGGGAAGGAATTGGAATGTAATAATATCGGATTCATACAAATACAGTTCTAAAATATAATAATTTATTCTTATCAGAATAAGTATAATTGCTTTAAAATATATTTCACATGCAGTCAAAACTGAAGTAAAATACTAGCTACATTATTTTTTATAAATTAAATTGAGAGAATTAAACAAGTTTATCCATGGTTGACATGAGTTTTGACAGATAAATTATATATGACTTACCAACTCAGTATTGATTCGCTTTGTCCAGTTCAATTATGCAACTTTCTAACTTAAAAATGTTAGCTTTTGGCTAATATATAAGCTGATGCAAAAGCCGCATCAAAATTTCTCTATAAATAGGAATTACATGTTCAATCTCATTTATAATGTCACTTGAAAGTGAACTATACTTTAGCCTCCATACAAATGAAGACTTTGTTTCTGTGCTTGGAAAAGATCACACTCATTGTCATAACCCAAAAAAATTAGAAAAAAAAAATTACCGCATTCATTTAATATAAGACGCACTTGATTAATTTGATGAGATTAAGAAAAGTAACTGAATTACTTTAAAGTATTTATATTTATCATTTTTCTGTAAATTAATTTGTTTGACTTATAAATTTATATGTAATCTAATGATATACTTAATTATTTCAAAGATATCATAGAACATATATTATAATTAAGTAATTTTTTAATCTTCCCAAATTAGTCCTATGTGCCTTATATTAAAGAATGAGGGTGATATATGATATTTATAATTTAAGCTAAGGCTTATTTTAAATTGATACCAGTTTCTTTTACCAAAAAATAATTGATGCCCTTTCAACTGTCAACTTACATTTCAAATGAAATGTTAGAAGAGAATTATTATAAAGTCCCACATAAAAAATTTAGTCGCTAAGCAATGTAGAGTAATAAAATTCAATGCAGAAAATAAAAAGAAAATAACGAAGAGAGAATTATTTTGAAGGCCCAAGCAAGAAATTTAATCACTAAGCACTGTAGAGTAATAAAACTCAATGCAAAAAATAACAAGAAGTTGCATACTCTTTACTTATTGTGACATTTTTTTAATGATTAATTTGCTTTTGTGATCCTATATAGTAATTCTTCCGAATATTAATGATTTATTTTGAGCGAGAAATATTTAATTAGCACCAATTGACAGTTAAAACAGCTGCAAACTTGTGAAATTAGTTGTGTAAAATACATAAATAAAATTCAAGAGGGACAATCAATCATGTGGATGAATTTTCATTGGATGGCCAACTAATCCTACCCAACATGTGATCTTATATATTAAATGGATGGTATAGTTCATGATTTTTTATTTTTTTTTACTTTTTTGTGTTAATTTATTATATGTTTCGTTTTCATTGGTAGGCAGGGGATATGCGAACCTGAACATGTTTGTAAGCGAAGCTAAGTGGGCCCACGAGGCTGATGTTATGTCTGAGAATCCTAGCCGTTGGTTGGAGGTCAAAGTCAACTAATCGTAGGGTACTTGGTGGTTTGCGATTATTGATTGGCTCCCGGCTTTTGCTTGGACTCCTAATCTTTGTTAAA
Organism: Acacia confusa; assembly: GCA_037074495.1. Taxonomy (NCBI): domain Eukaryota; kingdom Viridiplantae; phylum Streptophyta; class Magnoliopsida; order Fabales; family Fabaceae; genus Acacia; species Acacia confusa. The sequence goes on along the minus strand of CM073504.1, from coordinate 2,190,882 downwards.
GGAGATGGACCACGTTTAACAACCCCTGATTAATATTTAATTATTGGATTATGGAATCTCATTACACTTTGACTATTGCATGGTGGATTTTAGTTGTCACTTTTAGTTATTTATTATTAATTTTTCAATTTTAGATCTTACCCTTAAAATTTGAGAAAAGTCAAGCTAACTTGTGTTTTACTTTCTCCTCCCCCCACCCCAGCAAGTGAGAGCATACTCTTTTAGAAAAGTCAAGTTAGCTTTTGTGTGTGTGTGTGTGTTTTAGCTTGTCTGTATATTATATATACTCTCACAAGATATTACACACATAAATTCGACGGAAAAATCTGTATAGGAGTCTAAATAACAGAAAAATTTTAAAAAAAGGTCACACGATTCTGAAAATATCAAAAAAAGACTCCAGAACCTTTTCTGGTATAAATTTATTAAAACTTGAACAATTATATCAGCCCCTTTAATAACTATATCAGCCCCGTTAACAACTAAAGGTTTTAATGAATTTATACCAGAAAATGCCTTGGGGCCTTTTCTAGTATTTTCAGAATCCTGAGGCTTTTTTTTTTTTTTTTACTTGAGCCTCTATATAGGTTTTCCCTAAATTCAAATCCAAGAAAAGGCAATATTACAACAACAATAATATGTTCTCTTTTCATAAACCTTTTAAAACTTAGGTTTTATGTAAGCCGAGATAAAACTTTCCTCATATACTTATCTCATAAATCCTAAAAACTATTTTTAAAAACTAACTCAATCACCTCCAAATTTCTTGGAATATATATTTTTTTTCAATGAATGCGTTTTTAGTCTTATTTTACTTTTACTTTTGTTTACAGACTTTTATGAGCGTATTATAGGTAGTACCCCTCCCGTCTATAAATATAAAATTTAATTTGGAGAATAGTCCCATCTCAAAATATAAGCTTTATTTGAGTTTTATTTTAATATATATTATTTAAAAAAAAATACCCTTGATGACTATACATATATATTGCATGTTTTTTTGACCAGCGATTATGTGAGAATTGCATTAATTATGAGAACTATATTTACAAGGAAGAGTATAGTTGGAGAAAAATATATATAACTTACATATTTATTGTTTTACCTACTTTTTTTTTGGGTAAGGAAAATAATTATTTAAAACTTATATTTAAAAATAATGGGAGTAAATAGTCGTGCCGCGTGTTAAATTAGAATATACATTGAGTTGGCCCCCCTAAGGAACATCCAAAATAATTGGAATTTTTTCTCAAATAATTCAACCATAAACAAATACAGAAAACTAATTATTTTATTTGGGAAAAAACTAACTCCATGACCTACAATTTATGGTCCAATGATGATTCTCCACGTAGGAAAATGAGCACAATAAAGTAAGCAACAAGGCCACGTGTCATTTCTCTTGGATTTGGATGCTTCCTTGAGCTGTCGGCAACCTCTCTCCTGCTTAGCTGTCACTGAACACAAACAAACGAACCAGAACACGTGGAACACCTCTCATTGGCCCAATATTTTCCCCTCATACTCCGCATCAACACGATACATCTCCTTACAATCTGGTCTGAATGACCAGAAATAATTATCAAAAATTTCTGTGTCAGAATTCTATTATAAAAAAGTCTCAAAAAATTTTTGGGACTTTTTTATAATTAATTGAATCCGTATTTACAACTGAAAATACTATATTTACAACTAAAAATGTTATATTAATAACAAAAATTATCAATCCACATTTACAACTGAAAATGCTATATTAACAACTCAAAATACATTTTCAGTTGTTAATATAATATTTCCAGTTGTAAATGCGGATTGAGAACTTTTGTTGTTAATATAGCATTTTCAGTTGTAAATACCGATTGAGAATTTTTCATTTAATTACAAAAATTTGTAATTGAATTCTGACATGTAGGCATGAAAATAGGCCAGGTCAGGCCAGACTTTGGCTAAATAGGCCTGAGCCTATAATGGAAGTAGAAGGTCTGAGCCTGAGCCTGAACCTGAATTCAGGCTTTTTTTAGGCTCATGCCTGAGCCTTCATAAGGCTTGGTCGGGTCTGAAACCTTTTTAAAAGCCTACTTACAATGTAGGCCTTTAAAAAAACCTCATATTGTAGGTCTTAGAGGTCATAAATAGGCTTTATATACTTTAAACCTATAAAAACCTATATAAATATAATTTGAAATTAGAATATAAGAATGAAAAATAATAAATATTATATTATTTATGTGATATAAATTCATTTATATTTATTTAATATGTAAACAGGTCAGACCTTAATAAAATAAAATAGACCTGACTTATTTACATATTTAGGCTTTTAAATAGGTCTTGGCCTGGCCTTTTTGACAAACATGTCAGGCCTAACCAGGCCCTAAATAGATTAGGCTGTAGACCGCCTGATAAGAGCCTGGCCTATTCCCACCCAACTGCCACCAAATCTTTTGGTAATTATTTCTTGTGATTAGGATCAGATTGTAATTCTCCTTTCCCCAATTGGCCTACACACTATAAAAACCCCCCACACTCCAAACTTTCACAACTTGATAGTGTCGGCAGATCAAATGCAACGTTCTCCACTCACGCCTTAGCGATTCCTCCTTCTCCCTCACGCATTTTTTGTTTTTCTTCATTTTTCATTTGCTTCGAGACTTTTTCCCGGGAAAATTGAGTTCAAAATGATTAGGAATAGACAGAGTGCGTATGGTAGAACCGGTGGGAGCATCACGACGACGAGGCCTTCGGCGCCGTCGTCTTCGTCGTCGTCGTATACTTCGAGAGACGACGAAGCTGAGTGGGAAACGAGGCCTGGAGGAATGTTGGTACAGAAAAGAAGCGAGAAACTGCCAGAAGCTCCGATGCCGAATTTGCGGCTTCGGATTGCATATGGTGCTCTGAGATACGAGATCTCAGTGAGTTCCATAGTGAGTTTTGGTAAGAAAAGCTCTGGATCTAGAATAGCCTATTGTGGTATTTTAATTTTCTGTTATATTGGTCGCTGAGAAGCTAGAAATTGCGTTGGAATGTCAAAATTGAGTTAGGTGATAAGTTCAGTAGCATCATCATTGCCGATTGCTACGTGCCTACGTAGCATTGCATGGTTCATTCTTTAATTTTCTCTGTTCATCTTGGTAAGTCATGATGACAAAAGTATTAATTGATTTTAGATGAATTTTCGGTCACTATATTTTGCATTTGAAAGATTGATTTGGATTTTGTGATGAAAACTGAGAAAGGAAAATGAAAAACTGAACAGGGGAGGTGAAGAAGATGTTAACGGAGAAGACAGGGTTACATCCCGGTGAACAGAGACTTATTTTCCGAGGGAAGGAGAGAGAAAATGGAGAGTACTTGGACATGTGCGGAGTGAAAGACCGTTCAAAGATCGTTCTGATTCAGGACCCGGCGAGCATTGAGCGTCGCTTCCTTGAAATGCGTCGGAATGCAAAGATCCAGAGTGCCCATCGCGCCATTTCCGACGTGTCTACAGAAGTTAACAAGCTGGCGGAGCAGGTAAACCCAACAACTTTTTCTTTGGGTCAGGCCTTGTGTTTTTTACGCTTACTTTGTTTTATTATTAACTTCTATTTATTAGAATATTCCCTTGCTTTTTATAACAGCCTAAAATTTGATTTCCTAAAATTTGATTTGTTTGGTCATTTTTATAAGTGTCCGAATTGGCTAACATATAATGAGTTTTCCCTCCTTCATTAATGTTATATATGACATTAATAAAAATATTAATGATACCTATATTTATTCTATTTTTTTCTCTTACTTACCCTCATAAATAATGACATACTTGAGGAAAAAATTAATTCGGACACATTTATATCTCATGACTAATTTTAACCATTGAAATACTAAAATCTAAATTCAGATTTACACTTTAGACAAATTCTTAATTAGGTCAAAAAGTCTAATTAAGGATTTATGAATGTTGCTAAAAGACCATACTACCCTTCTATAGCTATTAGAGAGATCAAGTAACCATACATCATTGCCTCAAATGTCTCCCACGATGAATAGGTCAATAAGTAAGGCGTTGCCAGGAACCTTTTTCTAATAAGGGCTCTTGGCATAAATAGGAATTTGTTAAAAGTATAAGTCTGAATTTAGATTTGGGTATTTCAAAAGGATTTAATTAGGATTTTCTCTAGGCAAAATTTCAATTAGCAGGAGTAAGTTTATTTCATCCAACTCCCAATAAATTCTGTAATGTCACCGCACTCTCATGGACTAAAATGAAAATAAGTTTTATGGTAAAAAAAAAAAATAATGCCCTTATTTTATTGTTTTAGAACAAAATGAGAATAAGTTTTTTCGGTAAAAAATAAAGCAAGGGAAATTTTGAATTTTCATTTTAGTCCTGAGTTATAGGGAAATTTTAGTATTTTTTTTTGGGGTTGATTGAAATAAAGGTGGGAGTTAATTGAAATTCTCCTCAAGCCTCCTGTCAACTTGACTTTAAAGAATAGTATTTAAGATTTATAAGATAAGTCGTGGGAGGAATTTTGCCTCAGCTTACGAAATATAACTTTTAAAACCTAGATTCTAATACGATATACATACCTATCAAGTGTCTAAATCTCGTGCTATTAGAGTTGCAAAGTCAGCCTAATTTCAGTTTCAGTTAGGGAGAGAGTACAAGGGCCATTTACAGGCCTATTTCAGTTTCAGCAAAATTTTGAAACCTTTCTTTCTTTAGTAGTTGATTTCTGGTAGGAAGAGAATCTGTACTCTATTGGTTCACATTCAGATGCCCCTGGACCACGATGAAAGTGCCAGGGAATCTGAATATTTTCATGTCAAGTGGACTATATGGTGATGGCAAAGATTGGCCTTTTCCCTCCTCTTTGTTTCATATCTCTGCTTCATTTCTGTGCTTTCATTTTAATGTTTTCCGAGAATAAGTGACGATTTTTCTTAGGTAGGTATAATGTGTTCCACGTTATCTTTCTTGGTCTGTTTACCGTATTTTTTTTTTATCGAAAGCTAAATATATATTAATACTTGGGATTGATACAATAGATGAAAACTGATATATTAACTGTATTCATGAGTGAGTCTGGTAGAAAACTGATAAAGTTTCAATTCAGGTAACTGATTACTGATTGAACGAACTCTGAGCTTAGAGAAGAAGCCTTAATCATACTAATTTAATAAGGACAGCCAACTCTCTAATGATTAGGAAGCCAGAATCTGCAACTTACTAATTACTAAAGCCTAAAGCCTAGGAGTATACTCCGAAGATTGTTCTCTAAAATATTCGTTGATTTTATTGATAAGCTTAGAAGCCAATAAATAGGACTAGGTTTACAGAGAGCGACTCTAATATGAAATTCAAATAGATAATCAATAAATCTAAATCCTAACAACTAAATCTATCTAGTTGTGATAGATCACTTATTTCCTAAAGATAATAAAAGATAATTAAAACAGACTTAACAAAATAAATAAGATAATTAACACAAACTCTATAAAATAATTAATAAAAGATAATCAAAACAGATATAATAAATTAATTCCTAGGACGCTTATTTTTTCTGGCATAAACTAATCCATAGCGATTAGGATGACAATAAAAAACATACAGCTTTAATTTAGTGGAACCCTTAACATTTTGCGTGGCACACTCGTTTGTGAGTCTAGTCCATGACTATGCCAAAATATTGCCTCGATATTAGAAGTTTGAATGTGAACCCCCTTTTAGTTCGTCTTTCTTTTTAGTGTGAGCTAGGTAGCAGAAACCTATAACAACGCCATGAAAATTGAGGCAAATTTAAGTTTTAACCCGGACAATAAGTATGTACGTAATGTTCAATTGAGTCAAACACTTGCTCTGCTTTGAACTGTACTATTACGTTTGGGGAGGGGATGGAATGACCCTCAATGAGAGTCTGGATACCTCACTAATAAGTTTTAAATCCGTGAGAGGTGATAAGACCTCAAAGTGGAAATATCAAAAGTGAGATATTGCGATGTTATAAATGGTATCATATTCATGTTTGGATCTATATGGGTAATATGCTAGCGAGGACGCTTAAGTATAAACCTTGGGTGTGTGAAGTCCCACGTCAGCTGAGTAGGAGAACGAAATAAACTTTATATAAAGATCTGGATTCCTCCTCTCTTGAAGTATTTCAAAACCATAAACTTTATATAAAAGTCTGAATTCCTCTGACATATTTCAAAACCGTGAGGGGTGATGGCTCTACTTTTAGATTTAATGATATATTCCTCAATCCCTATGTTTTAATCTTTTTCTAAATTTCATTCTTCATTGACAATTGAATGGTGACTTATATAACGTGGTTTAATCTGAGAGTGCCATTGTATTTGCCATTTTACAGGTCTCCGCAATTGAAAAGTCTATTTCCAATGGAGTCAAGGTACCAGAACTTCAGATCACAACACTAACTGAAATGCTTATGAGACAAGCAATTAAATTAGAAAGCATTCAAGCAGAAGGAGATGCTTCTGAACAGAAAAATTTGCAGGTAATGACTACCTCAAATTCTCAATTCTTAATTCAAGTTTCGTTAGCCTCTTCAGTAAAACTGATAAATGCAAGTTACTGTAAGTTCTTGGTGCAGCTAAGCATCTCTTACGAAGTCTTATGTTCTAACCTATTTGGCCTCACAGATAGATTAACCAACTCAAACTTCATAATGGCTACTGTGCAACACATCCTCCTACACCAAACACTTGTCAGCAATTGAGATTTGCATGAACAATGAGCTAACCTAATACCCCTTCCAATCCTTAATATAAGATATATTTGGGAAATTGATTTGGGTTCTAAATATAAGACATAACTTTCATATTTGTCAATTTTTTCTTAATTTACTCATATTATTGCTCCCTCAACAATAATCAATAAGGAGAGGGAATTGAGGAAAATGACTAAAATATTTTTAGAAAACACATATTATATTAATTAAATTAACTAATTTTTTTAATCTAATCAAATTAGATATATATATGTCTTATATTAAGGGCCGAAGAGAGTAACTTCTTATAGATTTGAACCCCAAAAAAAAAATCTTATAGATACAGCTCTCTTAACTTTGTCACCAATAATTGCCCACTTCACTTTCTGAAGAACCAGAAAGTTGCACTTAAGTGGATCCGGCGGATCCATTAAATTCTCTTCACTTTACCATCATTGTAGGGAAATATTAAATCAAACTATAAGGCTAATTAATCTGATGATTCTGCATTTTCAGGGCAGGAGAGTACAGAAATGTGTAGAAACCCTTGATGTACTGAAGATATCTAATGCACAAATAAAGCCTCCTGTTGTCACAACAAAGTGGGAGACATTTGATCCCCCTCCTCTATCATCCACCACCACTCAATGGGAATTATTCGATTGATCATTCTCATCTTTGCAAGTTCATATGTACTTAAAGCTCAAGATATCAGAAGCAAGCCAATAAATCTTGTCATGGTCTCAGAAAGCAAAACATCTGTCCAAAATACAGTCTCAGAAGATGTGAATATGTCCATTTTTTTGTTGTTGTTAAATTTTTTTTTTTTATCACTTTAATCTATTGGAGATTGCTTCATCATATTATTCCATATTGGGGTCACATGGAATGTATATTCTTCATGTATTTTTCTAATTGAGTGTTGGAATATAACAGCTCAACTCTAGTGTGCCTTTCTTTTAATTGTAAGTTTGAAGTTTCTATATGTTCCATTTTTTTGAGGAACCTGTGTGAAAACCTTCTTTTATCAATTATGTATGAATACGCATTTATATTTATATCAACTGATGATTAAGTTGAATTGTATCATCTTCATTAAATTTGGATTCAATTCTTTAGAAAAATATTTTGTAAGTATACATTGTAAAGTATTTGTGTCTCATGTATAAATAAGTATTATTTTGATTTAATAAGAAAAAGGGTAAAAAGGTAATTTAGTATGAGAGTTATTAAAAGTCATAAAGAAGTGACTGTCGATAGGTGCAGTTCTCATAAAGCAAAAGGCAAAAGGCAAAAGGCATGTACGTTCAGAAAAGATTAATACAAAGAGCATAAAGAGATCTTCAAAGTTTAACCGTAAAAGTTGTATCACATCCTTATCATAAGAAAATACAAATAGAGAGAAGGTCAAGACTCTGAGAAAATATTCCATCGCTAAAGATCTTCCGCAATCATGGAGAAAGGTTGATATATGTTTAATTATATTGAATGTGAAAGCATGATATTCTAAAATCCTGTAGAATTGTGTTTTCATATGATAATCTTTGAGATAAAGAACACAGATTATGTCTTCCATACATTTAAGTTCATCTATTTGCACACATTCACATGCTTCAGTAACAGCACTTCCAGCTTGTTTAAATTACGTTTACAAAAGTGATTTTTATCCAAGCCGCCTTATATAAATTGAAGTTGGGGTAAAAATCATTCATAATAATATGATTTATGTTTAGATGATTTTTCATTAAAGAAAAAAAAAAAAGATTAGTTTGATAAGAATAATTACTCATCTCATTGGATTTTTACTCTATTTAATTGATCTGAACCACTCTGGCTTTCTACGAACACGACATTTCAATTTCATCGCCAATGAATAATTATTTTGATAATTCCCTCACTTAATATTATAGAACAGTGTCAAGTTCCTTTCTTTATTTTGTTTGCGATTTGACCCCTACAACGACCGATCACTATGTATGTCTAAAAAGTTTGAGATAGATGAGGGATATATAATACTTAGTTATAAATTTAGGGATAAATATTAATTTTGTTCGAAAGTTGTAGCTGAAGAGCATTTGGTATTCAGAAATTTTTTTGGAGTAAAATTGCTTTGAAAGTTAACAAAAAGTAGGAATTTGTCTTAAAAGTTTTTACTAAAAAATAATATGTATTCAAAAGTTTTTTTTAAGAGTAATTTTACCCTTAAAAAAGTTACATAACATAGCAAGAATTTAATAGTTAAAACTAACGGAAGGGTAATATTGTTACGTTTATTAACTTCTAGTACAATTTTGTTCTAAAAATTTTTTGTTGGCGCTTAGCGCTCCTCAGCCAAAATTTCTGGAGTAAAAATAATACTTATTCAGTTATCCTATAATGAATCTAACCACACTTTTGACCAGAAAATAAAATAAAATCCAACCACACAACTAAAGCTTTTGGTGATGGATAACTATAAGTACAATTATTCAAATGTCAACATCAAAAACATAAATGACTTATTTAGTGTATGTTTGGATAGAGAGAAAAATAAGAAAAAAAAAAAAAAAGGGAAGTGAATACTATATCTGAAAATTTCCATAAATGGTCAAAAAAATACTTTTTTTTTAGTCTTCTCTCCTAATTTTCTTTCCCCCTTATTTTTTCTCCATCTAAACATTGGATTAATGTCTTTATATACAACTCATGGGATCTCAGCTTTGGCATTTACATTGGAAGCAAAAGTTCACATATTCTTGGAAATTTTTGCAATCATGCCTTCAAACTGTATTTGGTTTGAAGGAAGGGAGTGAAGGGGAAAGAAAAGATAAAAAATTTTTCTCTCGTCTTTACAAAATAATCTATGAAATTTTTTTAATATTTACAAAATATACTTTTAACAAAAAGGAATATTTTTTACATTAATGGCAATTTGGTCAATTTCCTGCTTAGGGATTGCTTCCCTCCAACCCCTTCCCTTCAAACCAAACACACCCTTAATGTTGGATTGTGAAAGCAGGGTGTAACAAGATAGGAAGACAACAAGGATATAATTTTTGAGTGCTCAAATTTGAAGCTGAGAAGAAATCACTTTGGGTGAGTTCAAAGAGATATGGAGGCTAAATGGATCGCTATCTTATGGTTTAATTCTTTCTATGCAGCAAGGATACACAAAAGTCATCTTGCTATATTACACCTTTCACTTCTTTAAATATGATTATATTTCTAGTCCAAATTCAAACAATATCAGACCCAATTAGGGATAGTTCTCATTTAGTTTTTAAAGACCAGATGAAATGAAAGTTACTTTTACTATTGTTAATTCAAACACACACTAATTTGATTTTGGTAGAATATCTAAATCTCACCTCATGAAACACTTTAGGCATGATCTTTCAAGGACCACTCTTAATGAAATCAAGAGTATCATCAGCAAGAGGTTTGTCAATTACTTGCGAATTTGTACTTAAAATACAAAATGAGAGATTCAACGACCATAATATGGTTAGATAGATATAAGTAAAACTTAAAAACACAGCAAACTAATGCCACAATGAAGACTCAAAATTCATTAAAAAATATATATAATTCATTATTTCTTTAAAAAATTTCTCATTACAAAATCTATTGCCTAAAGGTATCTAAATAACCAACTCTTTGAGTGGAAGCAAATCATCTTTAGTGAACATAACTCTTCTTCAACTGTGTACAACATTCTTTAGCTATGTGCAATAGTTATTTATTTTGGACATACATGAAGATAAGTTGTACATGGTAAAAGAAGAGTTATGTCCACTAAAGATGATTTGCTTCCATTCAAAGAGTTGGTTATTTAGATACCTTTAGGCAATAGATTTTGTAATGAGAAATTTTTTAGATACCTTTAGCTATGGATTTGCTTGGTTAGGATCTTTTACTGACACATCCACATCCAAACGAACATATCCTGATGTTGGCTTCCTCCATTGGGTACCTGTTTGTGTTGTCTCCACAAATAATTGATGTTTGAGTGTTCTTGCCACAACTTCTTCTATCAAATGATGTTGACATTGAAAGACCACCTCCTTTGGAATAACTACTTTGTCATCAAACAATTGAACACATTCTGCCTTTCATAATATCTAGCAGATACATGCAAATATTTTGGTCCATGTCCACTTTCTAAAACGAACCTTACGTGGATTACCTGTTACATTCCATCGAAGTTAATACTGTAAACTATGTAAGAAAAAAAAAAACAGTATATTTATTATGATTTATAAATTCCTCCACACATTTTTTGCTCTCTCACAATCTCTCTGCAAACATTTTCCTCACATTTACAACTCAAAGAATACTCCTTTGTATTTGAAATGCCAATTCTCACTCTCATGAAAATTGTCATTAATCTTCCTTGGGATACTTGCAAAAACCGTTTTTTAAAAACTATTTATACTCTTATTCTTATCTACCACAATTTTGAGACCCAAATGGGAACGACCCAAGAAAAAGAAAGTCATAACTGGGGATTTTCCCAATGAATAAAGAATAAAATTAGGGAAAATCTTATAAAAAGACAATTGAATTTATCAAATTTTAATTTGGGCCATCAAATTTAACACATTATAAATTAGGTTATATGACATAATTAGTAATTTAGAAATTGACCAAAATTACATTCATGACCCTTAATTGATATATCCCGGCTACTCAATAAATTGGCCTAGAAGCAGAAAGTTACAGAAAAGCTTCCTGAAATCATAGCAAACAAAACGCCATTTGTGCCGAAGACTTTGCACCCAAGCTAAGTTCATCCATGATTATATTCTTAACTCATTCAATCAATCACGACATATAAACTAAGAAAGCTATACATATATATATAAGTTGCGAAACTCTCCCTCTGCATAATATACCACTGGCTCAAAACCAATAAATCTCATTTTATTTCTCTTCTCCCACTAGTAAAGATTCTTTCACGAGTAAAGATGTCTAACCAAACTACTGAGCCATCGATATTTGAAATTGATCGACACACAAATGTCGGACGTGAAATAATTCCATCCGTGTTTCTGGATAGTCAAGGCGAACATGTTTCAGAAAGCGAATTTGAAGAAATGTTCCAAGAATCATATTAAGAAGAAGATGAAGAAGAAGGGGAGGACGACAATAATGACTATGAAGAGATAGAATTTTTTTTTACCTCATCATGCCCTTGTTTGATTCTCTCCCATGTCTTAAAACTGTAGCCATTATTCCTAATAATCTCGCCTAATAAAAAAACCCAGATCATCTCTTGTGAAATTGCAGATCTGCCGATTGCTTTCTTTAAGACTCGGAAAATTCCTTTGAAAGTGGTGTGCGACGTGAACCTTTTTCTTTTGTGTAGATGACTTCATGGTTGTCAATAGTCTGAAACGTATGGGTAAATCAAAAGTCAGAAATGGATCGGTGGTTACAGTTTGAGATAAAGCAGCGAAAGACACAAACACGGGGTGTCAAGGTAAAAGTATCAAATTCTAAAATTTTTTTCCAGGTTATTTGACCTTATTTATAATTTGTTTTATTCAATGATCCATTTTAAGATTTAGGTAATTCAATAATCTTTTAAAGGGATTTTCCATAAAATTATGTCGGGCTTGTTGAAGTTTAAAAATTTGATCGAAATTTGAATCCTAAATCTCTTTTACGCCTCTTGCTTTTGACATCCAGTTCGAGCTTCTATCCTTTCTCTCGTTCAACTTCTGATTCAGCCACTCGTTTTCGATTTCCTCGTTCTTCATCTTCTTCCTCTGCTACTCTCCGTCTCTCGCTTTTTGATCGATAATGGGTTATCCGACTCGTCTCGAGCTGATGGGCAGAGAACTCAAGTGTCCCATTTGGTAAGTGATTCTTTATCATTTCTTCCATTTTGTTCATCTGGGATTTGGCGTGTGATCCATCTTGCTCTCATTTTTTACCTTTTTGCAGAAAATAGGAACCCGATTCGTTTATTCATTTACATCTCAACCGTGTTTTCATCTCCTACCGGTTTTTATTTTGTTTATAGGTTATCCCAAGAAGAAAATGACTTGAAAAACTCTACCTGATTTGCTATTGAAGCCAGCCCTTGTTCCCGCAATAATTTCTATTAGGATACTTTTGGAAAGGAATCACGAACGCTGCCCCATTTACTTTCTCCCTTCAGTATAGCTGTAATGGCGATAATAAAGTAGTATGCCATTGGGCGACCTATTGAAATTTGAAACAATTACGTATTCAAAGGGGTTGAAATTTGAAATAATCTAAAGAAAGAATAAGAACCATATTTTCTTTAAATTTCAAACAGTCTGAAATTTGATACAACTTTCTTGGGATATAATTAGCTGATTTTTACGCGTTGTACTGAATATGCAGTTGGAGTTTACTGAATTCTGCAGTTTCTCTAACATGCATTCATGTATTCTCCAAGTAAGTAGCATTATCTATTTTATAGATGGTAATATTTTTTCTTGCTTAAATAATTGAGGATACTAAAAGTAAATTTTTCCGCTTGCTTTCAGTTCATGCGTATAATCAATTTGGAGGGAATCAAAATGGGGGAGGGCAGTTCCTCTTTCCTCCAACCAAACACACCCTTGATTAATCTCCCCTCCCTCCATCGAACCAAATACACCTCTTCATCGAAGTTCAGAAGGTTATATATATAACCTTTCGATGTAATTAAATGTTCTATTCAAAGTAGGAATTCACTTAAAGCCTTTTAATCCTACAAATTCAAGTTTGTGTGTGTGTGTATCGAATGCACACGAAGTTTTCCTCGCTGTTAACTTATAATCCTAGAAACCACCCATGCTTCTTCTCAAGCTCCTTAACACCTTCTCCGGAAAACATAATACCAAATATTCTCAAGAAGTGCATTAATCTTTTGCAACTATGTGCCTCTTCCAATTATAAACTGAGGCAGATCCATGCATTTTCCATTAGGCATGGTGTCTCAATCAAAGACCCTGATATGGGTAAACATCTTATTTTCACAAGTGTGTCCCTTTCTGTATCCATGTCCTATGCTTCCCGTATCTTTTCCCAAATCCAGAATCCCAATATATTTACTTGGAACACCATGATTAGAGGCTATGCTGAAAGTGAAAACCCAAGGCCTGCGATTCATTTGTACCGAGAGATGCATGCTTCTTCTGTTGAACCTGACACCCACACTTACCCTTTTCTTCTTAAGGCTATCTCCAAGTCAGCCAATTCCAGAGAGGGTGAAGTGATACATGCTGTTACTATAAGGAATGGTTTTGAGACGTTGCTTTTTGTTCAGAACACTTTGCTTCATATGTATGCTGCTTGTGGGGAAACAGAGAGTGCACACCAGATGTTTGAGTTAATGACAGAGAGGGATCTTGTGGCTTGGAATTCTGTGATAAATGGGTTTGCTCTCAATGGAAGGCCCAATGAGGCTCTGACTCTGTTCAGAGAAATGAGATTGGAGGGTGTGGAGCCAGATGGGTTCACTATGGTTAGTTTGTTGTCTGTTTGTGCTGAGATAGGAGCTCTAGAGTTAGGACGGAGGGTCCATGTACACATGTGCAAGGTAGGTTTGCTGGAGAATTTGCATGCTATTAATGCCCTATTAGACCTTTATGCCAAATGTGGGAGCATTAGAGAGTCCCAAAAAGTGTTCAATGAGATGCATGAAAAGAACGTGGTTTCTTGGACATCTTTGATAGTTGGTTTAGCTGTGAATGGATTTGGTGAGGAAGCAATTGAGCTTTTCAAGGAGCTGGAAAGACAAGGACTAATGCCTAGTGAGATAACTTTTGTTGGTGTCTTGTATGCTTGCAGTCATTGTGGTATGTTGGATGAAGGATTCAATTACTTTAAAAGGATGAAACGGGAATATGGTATTGAGCCAAGGATAGAACACTACGGCTGCATGGTAGATCTGTTGGCCAGGGCAGGTTTGGTGAAACAAGCGTATGATTATATTCAAGATATGCCATTACGGCCTAATGCAGTTATTTGGAGAACGCTATTAGGAGCATGCACAATACATGGACAATTAGATCTAGCAAAAATAGCAAGATCTCACCTTTCAGAGTTAGAACCAAATCATAGTGGGGATTATGTTCTCCTCTCCAATCTTTATGCCTCTGAACATCGTTGGTCAGATGTTCAGATGGTGAGGAGATCAATGTTAAATGATGGTGTCAAGAAAAATCCTGGCTTTAGTTTGGTTGAGTTGGGAAATCGTGTCTATGAATTCACCATGGGCGATCGATCTCATCCTCAAAGTGAGGATGTATATGAGCTGCTAGGGAAGATCACAGAATTGTTGAAGTCAGAAGGGTATGTGCCTCACACTGCAAATGTTCTTGCAGACATAGAAGAGGAGGAGAAAGAACAAGCTTTGTCTTATCACAGTGAAAAAGTTGCAATCGCATTTATGCTCTTAAATACCACACCAGGGACCCCAATAAGGGTTCTCAAGAATTTGAGAGTTTGTGCAGATTGTCATATGGCTATCAAAATCATATCAAAGGTTTATAACAGAGAGATTGTTATCAGGGATAATAGTCGCTTCCACCATTTCAATGGTGGTTCATGTTCCTGTAAGGATTATTGGTAATATAAGGAAATATGCGGACTTGACAGCCATTTATTTGTTGCCTTGTGTCAACAGCTGTATTGGTTTTGAGGTTTTACATGTATGTTGGAATTGTTGATGAGAAATTTTAAAATCTCTTTTGAAATCTCTTTTTCTGTACTTAGTATGCTTCTGATTTGACCATATACCAGGTGAGAAATAATTCACAAATATGTTACCTTTACAAGGTTAATATTTTTTTCTTTTATTAATAACTAAAACCTGTCTTATTCGCTATACTTGTGCAGTTGAATGTGTAAAGTTTCTGTGTAAGTGTATTAATCTCATTGTGTCAGAGAGCCACGAAACTGCAAGACAATATCAGAAAATGTAGGATTTCATTTGATCTTGTCTCTGGTTTTAGAGTAGACAATGATTTACTGGTTCTCTTTGCATTGGCATTGACAAGTGTGGGCCATCCAGGTTGTTTTGTTAAGTGAAAGCAGGGTGTAACGATAAGATAGGAAAACAAGGCTATAATTTTGGGAGAATGACAAATAGGTTTCAACCAACAGAAATAACATATTGACAAGTTGTAAAAGTCGTTAATGATAACTGATTTACTTATTAATTCCTTATATTCACTTGTTAGTGAAGATTTTTAAGATATTATTTTCTTTAGTTAGGATCTAAAAATCATTCTCTCTACAATTTTTGGGTGCTCAATTATGAAGCTGAGAAGAAATCACTTTGTGTGGGTTCAAAGAGATGTGCAGGCTAAATGGATCGTTATCTCATGGAACCGGATTCTCTCTGAATCTGGTTCCTCAATATCTCTCAATACCCCTCTCCTTGCTCTGTTTTCAGTCTCTCTCTTCACCGCATGTATTAATTTTTACCGCATGCGGTAATTTAAAAAAAATTAGTGTTTCTATTTACACTATTAAATTCATTTTTGGACAGTTAGGATTGGAAGATTCTGAGGGATACTGAGAGGAGGGATTCTGAGAGAATCCCAATCCGCGATCTCATAGTTTAATTATTTCTTGTTAGCAAGGATACACAAAAGTCATCTTACTATATTGCACTAATTCACTTCTTTTAATATGTTTATTTCACCAGTCTAGCATTAAACAATTTCAGATAGCTCTCCTTCAGTTTGCAAAAACCAGATGAAATGGAAGTTACTTTTACTCACGGGAATTCAAGCACACCCTAATTTGGTTTTGGTAGAAATTCTAAATCTCATCTCCATCATGAAACGCTCTGGGTATGGTCTTTCAAGATCCACTCTTAATGAGATCAGGAGCATCATCAACATGAGGCTTGTCAAGTACTTGTGAATTTGTATTTAGAATAAAAAATGAGAGATTCAACGATTATAACATGGTTGGATGGATATAAATAAAAATTTAAATTTATACCACAAGGAAGACTCAAAATAAAACCAAACCGATCAATTAAGAACAAAATTGAATAACCAATAACGCAATTGAAAAAACTAATGCACATGATAATTTTTATATGTATAACAAAAAATAATTTTCATGTTTTATGTAAAAACTTAAGAATAATGATTGGTGATATTTTTATATTTTATATTAAATTCAAATTTGATATCCATTGTTATTTTGTATAAAGCCTTTTCTATCCAATTCATTAAATTATATCTTTTGGTTGAAATTCATTATTTCTTTAAAAAATTTCTCATCAAAATTTATTGCCTAAAGGTATCTAAAGAACCAATCCTTTGAGCGGATGCAAATCATCTTCAATGGCCGCAACTGTTTTTCAACTATATGCAACATATCTTCTGCTATGTGCAATAGTTATTTATTTTGGACATAGATCACGATAAGTTGTACATAATTAAAGAAGAGTTGCACTCATTAAAAATGTATTGTATTTAGATTCTTCAGCAAATTTCAAGTACCTTTAGCTAATAAATAATATAATGGTCTAATGAGAGATTTTTCAGCAATTTATATATATATATATATATATATATATATATATATATATATATATATATTTGTTCAATTCCAACCGTATTTTTAAATAAAGTCACCAAAATTATGTCACAACCTTTTTTTCCGATACAATTTTTTAATACAGTGTCACAGCGTTCTTTAACTGTGGGCAAAAATCATTTGTTTAAAACTATTTATCTATATCCAAAAAAAAAAAAACTATTTAACGACCCAAGAAAAATAAAGTGATAATCGGGGATTTCCCCAAGAAATAAAGAATAAAATTATGTTACCCGCCAGCGGTAAAAAGAAATTGGGGCGTGAAAATCGAACGCGGGCTTGTTGAAGTTCAAAAATTTGATCGAAATTTGAATCCTAAATCTCTTATACGCTTCTTGCTTTTGAGCTTTGACATCCAGTTCGAGCTTCTATCGTTTCTCTCGTTCAGCTTCTGATTCAGCCACTCGTTTTCGCTTTCCTAGTTCTTCATCTTCTTCCTCTGTTACTCTCTGTCTCTCGCTTTTTGATCGATAATGGGTGATCCGACTCATCTCGAGAAGATGGGCAGAGAACTCAAGTGTCCCATTTGGTATGTGATTCTTTATCGTTTCTTTCGTTTTGTTCATCTGGGCTTTGGCGACTGATCCATCTTGCTCTCAGCTTTGACCTTTTGCAGAAAATAGGAACCCCATTCCTTTTTTCATTTACATCTCAACTGTGTTTTCATCTCCCACCGGTTTTTATTTTGTTTAGAGGTTATCCCAAGAAGAAAATGAATTGAAAGACTCTACCCCATTAGCTTTTGAAGCCAACCCTTGTTTCCGTAATAATTTTTATCAGCGATACTTTTGGAAAGGAATCACGAACTCTGTCCCATTTACTTTCTCCCTTCAGTATAGCTGTACTGGCGATAATGAAGTAGTATGCCAATTGGAGACCTATTGAAATTTGAAACAATTACGTATTCAAAGGGGTTGAAATTTGAAATTAATAATCTAAAGAAAGAATAAGAACCATATTTGCTGGAAATTTCAAACTGGCTGAAATTTGATACAACTTTCTTGGGATATAATTGGCTGGTTTAAACGCGTTGCACTCAATATGCAGTTGGAGTTTACTGAATTCTGCCGTTTCTCTTACATGCAATCATGTATTCTGCAAGTAAGTAGCATTATCTATTTTATAGATGGTAATTTTTTTTCTTGCTTAAATAATTGAGGATACTGAAAGTAATTTTTTTCGCTTGCTTTCAGTTCATGTATTGTTAAATCAATGAAATCAGGTTCTGGTTGCCCTGTGTGTAAAGTGCCCTTCCAGCGACGAGGTAAGTTTCATGATTTCTTACGGAGATAATAGGTTGCAGACTTGCATTGAGGAAAAACTAATTTAACATTCTTGAATGATATAAATTTCCTTGAAGAATTGTTGATTGTGTGGCTAAATATGCATTCAATTTAAGCGCTTTTTAATAGTTACAAACTTGCAAATAATTTTCTTGTGAATAGTCAATATGAACTGCCCGGGCAAATACGATCCTAACATGTTTATGGATATTTTCTTTCGTTTTTGATGTTTTTTGCTTGTACATTCGAGCCAAGAACAGAAGTTTTAAAGGCCGCAATTTGAATCCTTATTTTCTTTTCGACTGAAATGTTCGTTTTGTTTGTTCGTGGGGCTTTTGTGTGCTTGACATAAGATTCTTGTTCTCTAGTTTGTTATTATGTTTTCTTCTACTTATGTCAAAAAATAATGTTTACTCTTAAAGCGCGAGGAAGACCATGGTACTCCGTGTTTGATAGTGGAGATCTTACTGCACAAAGCTTAGTGCTGTAAGAAAATTAATTGGTTATTGTGATGCTAAGATTCCATCTAAACATCCCTTAAGGCCCTCAGTAATTTCAGTTCAATTGCAGCTTGGAGTGTATACTATCAGCCTGATACATGAGTTAATTTTTCACAATGTTTTAACTTTTAAAATCTTAGTCTTTCTTACAACTAGACAATCACATCTAAACCTTCTTAGTTCTACCAATGGCCTTGTGGCTTAGTGGGGTGGAAGTTCTTCTGAGTTAAAATTTGCAGGTTCAATCCTGCTTGTATCTTCAAGCCATTAGTGCTCCTACTCCTATAAAGAAAAAATGTTCTTAGCTACAGTAAAATCTGGATTAGAAAACATAGATGTCTGAAAAGTGTCAACTTGATATGCGCACGACTGTGTTTGCTTGATTGTCTCAACAGCTAATATTGTGTCAGCATTGTATAATTATGAGCACCTTGCACTTTCTATAAATGTTATTGGTGAAAAAAGAGCTCGTTAATGCTCAAAACTTCCGGTTTACTTGTTTACACTGTCAATTCCATCAAAGACCTTTGTTTTTATGATTTTTGTATGAAATATTTTTAATAATTTTCTTTTTTTTGTATGAAATAATTTGTATTCTCTCATTTTGCTGGGGTACATCAACTTATAATATTTCAATGTAAAGAAGGCATCACCACCAAATTTTATGTTCCCATTTATGCTGCTATTTCCAGGATTTCAGTAATTACTGGCTTAATCATGAACAATATATTTCTTTGTGAAGAGATTCGCGCTGCTCCTCATATGGATAACTTGGTCAGTATCTACAAAAGCATGGAAGTTTCTTCGGGAGTTAACCTATTTGTCAGTCAGAACGTACCTGGTGCTAAATTATTAGGTACTTTTGCTTCTATGTTTTTTCTGCTGATGGTCCCGATATTTGGAAAATGATTTCTGATAGTGGATAGTTCAGGTTTGCTTACAAAAATCCTTCCTGATCCAGTCCTTGTATACTTCTCAACTAGCAAATTTTGAGTTTTATTTGCTTCTTGTTTATGTCTCATTAATCACTATAAATGGCAACTAGTCAGACTAAAAATATGATTTGTACCTGTGTCGATTTTTTTCTGCTGGAAAATGGCCCAGTTATGGATTGCAAATTTTTATTTGAATTTTATTATCATTTCTTGGTTAGAGCTCATCGTATATGCTTTAACAGTCTTATATCTGCAGACAAAATTTTGAGTGATAATTACATGCCAAAAATATGCCTTTAGTTTGTCATCTGTTGGGCACCTTGCTGCTTTTCTGTTCCCTTGCATGTAAAGTTGCACATACATTCGTCTTGAAATCATGGTTTGGGTTTGGGCCTTTGATATCATATAGCTTATGCCGTATTCTTATCCCTTTTGATAATGTACCTACACGATCTTGCAGATGGAGAAAAGCAATGTGATGGTGACACCAATTGTGGTGTGAAGGTTGCTGGTGATGCGTGTCAAAATCATTCAGAGACAAAAGAGACCCGCAAAAGGAAGGTATCAAGGAAAGAGACTGAGGCCAGCAAGAAGAATTCTGATGCTGACTCTGTAAAACCTACCTTTCCAACAAAGAAAAGGGTTCAGGTACCCCAGAGTCCTCTCTCAAAAACTCCATTTAAGAATGCAGATCTTAGGCCTTCTCTAAGTGAAATCATCAAAGAGGGAGGAAAGGAGGGTTTGGTCACGTCAAAGGGGAGGCCTATCAGAAATGAGGAAGAAGTAGCTCTTTCACCCTTCTTTTGGTTAAGAGATGAAAAAGATGGAGAAAAGTCAAGTCAGGGCACCGTTGAGGAAAAACTCAGCGATACACCAACGCCAAATCTTCCTTCATTCAGTGATCTCAAGGACTCTGATGATGAAAACCCTTCTAAAGCGACTCCAGCAGTAAGTTTATATTATGCACTATTACAACTTGCTAAGTAGAAAGAATTCCTTAATTGTTTGTTAATTGAAATATTGGCTGCTTACGGTTCTATATCCGTTGAGAAAATGGTGAAATTTAGCTTTGATATGTGTTCTGAATACTTCGATTCCTAAATGTTGAATAGGTAAGATTTAGCTGCAACTTGAGTGTGGATGATGCTATAATATTAATTCTTGTTATTCTTATGTAGGATGGCGTACAAGATAAAACTTTCGTTGATTTTTTTGATAGTGAGATGTTTGAATGGACACAAAGGCCTTGCTCTCCTGAATTATGCTCAAGTCCCTTCAGGATGCAGGTAGTGGATGGCCTTTCCTCAAACTCAACTTAGGATCTTATCTACTAATTTATTCTATGAATTGCATTATTTTCAGGTTGAAGATACTGGTGAGGCTGATGAAGATCAAGTGAAGGATTATGTACCTGACTCCCTGGACCTTGAAGCAAATCAGTTTAGTGATGAGAATACAAAATTTGAGAATATGAAACGAGGAAAAGATTTGAACACGGTGACACCTGTGGTGGCTCCTCTTCAAAAGAATACAAGAAAGAGAGGCAGGAAGGCAACAGAAAAACCCCAGGAAGAGCAGGCTGAAAAACACGGAGTCTCAGTTAATGGAACTGATTTCGTTCCAGAGAGATTATCAAAAGTCAGTAACGAGCAAATGTGGGACAATAAGCCTGATTCTTCAAATAAGGGGAGGACAAATAGAAGAGGTAAGAAGGCTCGTTTCAATACCACTTCAAAGCCAACACCTCAAACTGCTCGAGCACTTTCTGATATATCTGGAATTATTGGTAACGGGGAAGCAAAGATGGTAAATGATTCACCCGCTTCACCATGTAAACAAGAACATGATAAGGATTATAATCTGAACAATTCTAAGAAAAGCCAGAGGAAAGGGTCTGGGAAACAAAAGCTGGATAATTTAGGAAACATAGTTGAAGACCCATGTTCAATGCAAAACTTTAACAATGAGTTTGCTGGGTTTCAATCACCTTCAAGTCTCCGGATGGATAATAATGGAAAGCCGTTCAGCAGCAGGCAAATAGAAATCAGTTATGGCAGGAAATCCAAGTCCTGCAACAGAGAATTAAAGAATAATAAAAGATTAAAAGGTTCATCTGATTGCATCTCACAGCAAGCACATGGTGAAGAAATTCAGCCTACCGAGAGGATTCATCAAAACCCTGAAAGTGGGGCTCTGAGTGAATCATTAAAAGAGAAACACCGTCCTGGGACTGATCAAGTAGTTTTACGGAAATGTGAGACCCATAACAAGAAGTTCCAATGCGCTTTCTGTCTCTCTTCAGAAGAATCAGAGGTAAGAACGCTTGTCCGCATATTGTCTACAACTCCATATAAATATTCTCCCCTGAACTACTTTCCCGTTCTATGTTGCCGCTAGCTAGATATCATTATTGATGAACTCAAACTTGGTGTCTTTAAACCAAAATATAGGCTTCTGGCCAGATGGTACACTACTATAAGGGCAAGCCTGTTGCTGTAGATCATGAAGGAGGATCAAAAGTCATACATTCTCACAGGAATTGCACTGAATGGTAAGGAATTTTGCTCAAGTAATATGATTGTTTTAGCAATGGTACCTTGTGTCATATTAAGTTAGCATGGGGTATATTCATGTTGGTCTTGAGCTTGTGTTTATTGAGAAGAGCATCATATCTCTCTCCATCATAATGTCATACCAATAAGTGAAACTGCGATTTATCATTCTTCTTGAAAATAAAAAATTATCTTTTATAGATTTGTTAAAGCTGGTTTATTTTGTTCTAGTTTGAACTCGGCCTTGTGATATGTTCACTGCCGTTGAACTGTTTTGTACATGCACAGGGCCCCCAATGTATATTTTGATGATGATGTTGCGATTAATCTTGAGGCTGAAATAAGCAGAAGTCGAAGAATTAAATGTAGCTTCTGTGGGCTTAAGGGGGCGGCGCTAGGTTGTTTTGAAAAAAGTTGTCGCAGGAGCTTTCACGTTACTTGTGCCAAGTGTACTTCTCAGTGTCGATGGGATATGGTATGTGGTAAAAATCATATTGCACCTAACATTGCATCCCACTTATATAAGTTGTCTAATTCAATCCATTTACCTTACTGTTCAGGATAACTTTGTTATGCTCTGTCCTCTTCATGCTTCTTTGAAGTTGCCTTGTGAAAGTACTGGAACCCAAAACAGAATCAACAAATGTACAGCTAGAGAGTAAGACAATGCCGCGATATCCTCTGGATTATCTAGAAAGTTAACAATCATTATTTAAAACGCTTTCAAATTTAAATGTCGTTCTGTTTACCCTTTTGTCAGACGAAGAAATCAGCGCAACAACACCGCTGGCAAGGATGAACCTGGTGTCCAAAATCTGAATGCTTGTTGGTCATATAAGAAAATTGTTCTCTGCTGTTCAGCTTTATCTGAACCGGAGAGGGTATTCTCTTTTCTTGAAGAATCACATTGATACTTTGTTTTTGAATAAATTTAATACCTCTTTTACCATGGTTAAATTCTGTAGGATGTTGTTTCTGAATTTGAAAGAGTTACCAAGGTTACAGTTTTGAAAAAGTGGGATGCAAGTGTGACCCATGTGATAGCATCAACAGATGATAATGGGGCATGCAAAAGAACCCTCAAAGTGCTGCTGGGTATCCTCGAGGGAAAGTGGATTCTCAATGTGGAATGTAAGTTCTACTCTTTTCTGAAAATTACGTTATTTATATTCTTTTTATAGTGTTAAATTCAGTTTTGTCTTCCTTTTTCCCGATTTGTAATACTTATTTTTTCTTTGGCGGGTTTGGGGGTGGATTTGGGGTGCTAAGCAGGGATCAAAGCTTGCATGCAAGCAATGAAACCTGTTGATGAGGTGCGTTATGAAATTACTATTGACATCCATGGAATCCAGGATGGCCCTCGTCTTGGACGACTAAGAGTATTGAATAAGGTTGGTTTTCCTAGATTTTGGTGATATTTTGTTAATTTTTCTTTTTTGTTGGGGGGGGGGATTTTATCAATATAACATATAAGCATATAAGCAATGTCTATACGAAAGAGAAGAATAATGCAAAGCTAAACAACTTTTTTCCTTTTTGGTCCCTAGCCTGCGCAAGAAGCCATATATTCTTGAAAATAAGAATGAAACATTGACTAGAGGGCTAAAATCCTACCTCAGTATCTGCAAAGCAGAATAAATAGCAACCAATTGCTACCTTTAAAGTCCAGATTGTGTTGGGACTATAGGGAGTGAGTATATAGTGGATATGTTTTTATGCTTGATGGTTTGGTAATTGGTACATGCTTGTTAATCTAGAGTTTAGTCGTTGGCAACCAAAAAAAAAATAAAAAAAATCAGACTCTAGTCTATAAAGTTATAGCACCTGATCTCAATGTTATCATTGAAGTGTGAATGATGAAAACCCAACTATAAGTTTGAAAATATGCATTTATTAAAATCAACACTAAATGTTTTATTTTGGGTAAAAAAATCAATACTAAATGTTTACTTGTGTGCTAACACGCACTATCTATTTTTTCTACGAATGCAGCAACCAAAGCTTTTTGATGGCTACAAGTTCTATTTTATGGGTGATATTATGCCATTGTACAAGGGTTATTTACAGGACCTGGTCACGGCTGCTGGAGGGACATTTCTGCACAGAAAACCATTATGTCGTGACCAAAAAGCATTATCACCTGAAAGGCATCCATCCCAAACCTTCATTATTTACAGCCTCGAACTTCCTGATAAATTTGATCCCTTGAAAAGGGAAACAATTATCAGTCAAAGACGAAATGATGCGGAGGCTTTGGCAAGTTCAACTGGTTCAAAAGCAGCGAGTAATACGTGGATTTTAGATTCTATAGCAGCCTGTAGGTTGCAAAGCCTTGTTCACTAAAATATACATGCTTCCAATTTCTGATTCATGTACGTGGATATAAATAACAGGGAGTTATTTGTAAAACAAATTTTGAAATTTTATGTTTGTAAGTGTTTGGGAGTAGTGAATTGTTGCATCATAGGAAGAATTTATACCCTATTTATGTTCTTGAACGTCCACTATACTGAGATGTACAAAATGGTTTTGAAGTCAATGGCAAGCAGTTATAAATATAATTGCGCAAAGATGTATAATGCTTGTGATAAAAGCAAGCATATGGAGATATACATCCTTGATAATTAGTTACATACATAGCTTTATATATCAATTACAAGGTTAATAAACTGCCACATGAGGTCCTCAAGTTTTCTTTTCCTAGAGAAACATGAGCTGAAGAAAGCTTGGGTTTGGAACTGCAGGCAGAGTACAAAGAAAAAGGAAAGAATCCAGAATATACAGCTCCTGTGCCATTGGGCTGACAAAAAGCTGTAGTTTCATGAATATGTGCAAGGTTACTAATCTCTTCTACTTTGACTCATCTCCTCACCCTGATGATATGAACTATTATCATAGGCAAACTATTTTATCCAAGGCTCCTTCTCTTTTCATGTTCTAAGAATGCTTTCTAGAACTCAAAATGAGTAATGAGGTAGGCGAAGAGTGAATAATGATCTATAGTTCACCTCTTATCTCCGCCTCTACATAGTGCATGTTGAGTTTTTTGTATTAACGTTGCCATGTTTGCTTTTCCCTATGTTTTGAAATTTTCAAGCTGAGAGATTCAAGCTTATGCTCTAAAGCTGAAATGTCCTCTTTGATATTGAGGTTGTCTTCTCCATTTGTTGCCATTTTTTCCTTGAAGCCATGTACCTTGTCAGTGCCTGCTTGAACTTCGACATCCATTTCCTCCATTGTTGCAAGGATCTGCGTGTTCTCCTCTTGTAATTCTTGGAATTGTTTCTCCAGGGATTGAAAATCATCATGAACCTTTAGGAGTTGCTCTGAGAGTTCCTTGTTTCTCTCTTGCATTGCCATGTCGCCTTGCCTTTCCATTTCACTACTCCTCTCTTTGCGTTCTAAGCTGTAAGAACGCAACTTCTCCATCAACATATGGTTCTGATCTTTTAGATCAATAATATAGTCCTCCAATTCTGACAATTCTTGAGCCTTCCTTGCAAGTTCTGCTGCCATTATTTGCTTCTCTTTCCCCAAACTTGAACATATGGCTTGAATGCTCTGTCTTGCTACCAAGCTTGCATGAAGCTCTCTCCTTAGCCTTTCTTTCTCATCTATTATTAGTTCAGGAGCTTTTCTGTCCCTCGGGCTCGGAACATTAGGCTTAAGATCGGTGTTACATCGCCTAAGTTCAGCTCTTCTCTTTGAAGTTGTCTGAATCTTTTGAATCCTGTTCTTAACTTCATCTATGATAGAAATCATTCCAGACACCCTATGAGTTTTGCGCTCCAAATTATCTTTTGAGTTACCCACATTATGATCTTGAATTAATTTCAGCAACAGCTTCACATTGATGGCAACCCCTATATATATGGAAAATTCAGAAACAACAGAGAAAGATGAACAATGCATTATGATTATGATATAACAGAGCTATTGTGTGCTTTCTTTCTCTTCATATTCCTATATTAGATAAATTGTTCCACTGGGTTTCTGATTGAATACAATATGATAGATTCAATCTTGTCATGCAGGTTCTGACCAAAAATCAATGCACTGAATCTAACATATTAGATTGATTACCTTCTAAACCAACATTTTCTTCGCTTGCGGGTTCTGGTTGAACAATGCTGCTTGAAGGAGGCATTAAATCTGGGGCTGAAACTGCTCGAAGTTTGCTCATTGTGTGCATTCAGAGGAAGAAACCAATGAGAATCTGGTACAAGAAGAAAAAAAAGGAGGAGCAGGAGGAGGAATAGGAGGAAATGGATAGATTGTTATGATGAGGACAAAAGTTGAATGGCAATGTGTTGTGTTTTTGTTTTGTTTTCAGAGATCCAAGAAAGAGAGATTGCTTTGTTGCAGCCTATCTTGTCCTCTCTCTCTCTCTCTCTCTCTCTCTCTCTCCCCCCCTGTGTGCTATGAAAAATGTTGCCTTTCCATTTCACCCTTTCTAATTCGGTAACATTCTTAAGTTAGTGTTAGTTGTTTAGATGTGGTTGGTTATTCGCAATTAGTGGTTGTGATTTTGACTCTTTCCATAGCCTTTGGTTTCTTTTGTCTGTTGTTCCTCCCTTTAAGATCCAAAACCACTAGATGTATCCAACCAATCCCATTTTTTTTATGACTAAAATGTTTCTGTAAAACCAACATCCCTCATTTCATATTTATTAATGTCAACAACCGGTGTGTCTTGAGGAATTTTCCTTTTTTTTGCTTTCCTTTAATAAACAGAGGCCGATTAACCAAAGCCAGTTTTTCCTCCACCTATCAACAAGCACTTTATATAAAACAAAACCCAATATTGATTAAAAGAAAATAGAAAATGAATATGTTAGGTGAGAAGGATTATTTTTCATGGAACAGAAGCTAAATAAATAGTTGTTTATTAAGAAAAATAACTTATTCATTTAATTTTTATTATAAATAATTCTTAAAAAACAGGTTTCATTTTATATTTAAAAAATCGTTTTTGAACTTTATTCATCTTATTTGATTATATATTTATATATTTTGTGCGTGTAA
This sequence comes from Acacia confusa, assembly GCA_037074495.1. NCBI lineage: Eukaryota > Viridiplantae > Streptophyta > Magnoliopsida > Fabales > Fabaceae > Acacia > Acacia confusa. The sequence goes on along the minus strand of CM073504.1, from coordinate 2,163,314 downwards.
AACAACCTGCAACAAGGTATCATTTTCTTACGAAGTAAGAATTGCTAAATATAAAAAAGTTTCAAGCTTTGTGGGCTCAAGCCTCGTGGATATCATTCCCTAAATTGGTAAAAGAATGTGAATGAAAAAAAAAGGGGAAGAATTAATCTTTTTAGACTTTAGGCAATCCAGTTTTTATAGTTTTTGACCTATTTATAACCCAATCTCTATACTTTAACTCGCTATAACTCAATTTTTGTAGTTATAATCATTTTATATTTAAGACCCGACCTTTATTAAATATATAATTTTATTTTCTAAAACATTGAAGTTAAATTATAAAACTGTTAAAACTATAGAGACCTAGTTGTAATGAGTCAAAATTTAGGGACTAAATTAAAATTGAGTCAAAACTATAGAAATTAAGTTGCATCGAATCAAAATGTAAAATTAAATTATAATCTAGTCAAATCTATAGAAACCAAAAAATTAATTTTCCCTAAATGAAAGATCATACTTCATCCAATAATAATTGATACAACTATCAAATAATCAAACTTAGACGAGAAACTTGCTTGCACAAAATTACATAAGGAGGAGGCCACTCTAACCCTCCTCTACTTTTTGTTAAAGCAAGATCAAAACTTGAAGACTACACTAAAAAATATCAAATCAGTTAAGTTTCACTGAAAATTTAAAAATGTCTTCGTTTAAATGATGAGCTTCCTTTGCTAGTTAGTGAACAGATTGAATAATTTGGAATGATGCATGTCTGACTTTGATATCTCAACTGGAGTAGATATGTGCTTTTCAATGAATGAATATCTAGCTCCCTACTTATGATTATCAGTTGGAGAGCTTCTAATAGATCTTTGTAATTGTAAGTCAAGATCCTGTTAAATCCATATTGCCTACGAAATTCAAATAGTGTCTAAATAGGATATTCAATATCTAAATTAATTCTACACTCAAGATTCTATATCTTATTTGAAAATATAACTTCAACCATATGTGGTAAAACGATTAACATTTTAATATTTGAATTTAAAATAATTAATATTAATCCTTCCATCTTTGAAAACGGCCTGTGAAGAACTAGGTGATGCGACTATAGAAGAGGTAGATGTTCATGTCTTTTAGATATTAAGCAATGGTCATAATTGCTTGAGGTTTACCCCTCGTCCTTGGGTTCAACTGGTGTGGGAGTCGGTCTTCCTCATCTTTAAGGAGGGGGTTCGATCCCTACGTTGGTCAAGGTGCTGGAGGAGGCATCCTAGGGGTCTAGGAAATAGTGGTAACGCTGGTAGAGGTGGAGGCATATGTACTCTCTGGCCAGTATCTCCTATGGACTGGGCTCCAAACGCCCTGCCCTTGGACTGTGGGTGAGCTCGACCCCTTTCCTAAAATTTTGATATCAAAAAAAAAAAAAATAATTGCTTGAGGTTTGGTATCATACATGGGCTCAGTCTCTTGGTGCCACTTAATTGAACTAGTCCACATCCTATAGTTGTGGTGTGTCATTCCCTCACTCTTACGTGGTTTGTCCTTGAACCTATGTTTGTAGGTGGGATTTGAACTGTATAGGGTTTGATATCAAACCTAGTAAGTGAGATTCAAATTCGTATAAGGTCTAATGCCAAACCATAATAATAAAGTAGGTGTTACTTGGCTGAACTCGATCTGTTTCATCATTTCTAATGCAGTAATATTATTTAGTGTTAGTTTTGATGTGGTGGGTTTCAGTGTTATTTTTTGATATGGTGGGTTATTTGGCAATTATTGGTGGTGATTTTGACTTTTTCAATGCCCTTGGGTTACTTTGTCTCTTCTTCCCTTTAAGATCCAAAATTGAGGTGGGAAGATGGGCGACTCGTTTAGGCTCAACTCTCATAAGAAGATCTCTATTTTGAAGCCCAACCATTTACTCAGGGGCTTGGGCTTGGATAGCAGGCTTTAAGCACATTCAACAAAAAATATTTTTCTTTTTTTCCCCAAAAAACAAAAAAAAAATTTTTTCATTTTCTTAAAGAAATTAAATTAAAACACTAACATTAAGATAAATATTTTAAAATTTTTAAATCTTTTATCTTTTTTTGATAAATATAGTAAGTGACCATTGTCCTTAAAACAAAATTTTTCATTAGATAGGGACTCTATTTTTTCATTTTTTAATGTGGGTTATTAGTTTCTCTTTTTGATATAGTTTGCATAATATTTGCACATCTTCAAATATAATTAAAAAATTATTCTATTTGTTTACTGTACATCAATAAAAAAATGATTCTTTCAATATTTTATAGGGAAAAATTTCTTTGGGAAAATATTAAAAACTAAATGAAAGATTCTTAATGTTAGTGTTTTAATTTAATTTCTTTGGGAAAATATTAAAAATTAAGTAAAAGTCACATCCCACCATTAAGTTACTATTCATCGTGATGAGAGAGGAAGATATGAGGTGAACAGTAACTTAACGGAGGTGAACAGTGGCTTAACGGTGAGATGCGACTTTTGCACCAAAATGGTAACCAGATGTGTATTTTTGTTTCTAAAAAAAACATACGTGTATTTTTGCTCCTGAAGAAAAAACTCATATGTATTTTTGCACCTTAATCCTAAATTTAAATAAAGAGCCATCTTCAAATAATACATTTCCATTTTTTTTTTTCTCAATGTTACTGTGAATATTATTGTTGGACATTCCCAACAAGGATTTAAATATGAAAATCCGTTTCTGGTTATAAAATGGCATGCTTACAATTTTCTCGACATAATGTTCAAAAAAGAGAGCATGTTCTGTTGAAGAGAATATTTTTGGAGCAGAATATCCAAATCCGAAAAAACATTTTTCACAGAGTGACGAGTTTGGTTAAATTCTATAAAGCCCAATTTTCATTCCACCGACTGAGATATTGAGGGTTTAACAATTTTGAATCCATTTAAAGTTTTCAGCTTTTCTCGCAGAATCGGTTTGTGAGGGAAGCTGCAATCATGTCGTCTTGTTCGTCTGCGGACTCTGCAGCATCGTCTTCGTATTTGTCTTCGGAGGAACAATCTGAGAATGAAGAACGTCAAATCAGGAACTGGCTGGACCTTCCTCGGGACGTGACGGCGGCGATTCTCCTGAAACTCGGCGCTGTGGAGATTCTCACGAGCGCTCAGTCTGTATGCACTTCGTGGCGGAGTATCTGCAAGGACCCTACCATGTGGGGCGCCATTGACATGCAAAATTTGGGGGATTTACATGATATGCCTTACGATTTGGAGATTATGTGCCGCCACGCTGTTGATCGAAGCTGTGGTCAATTGGTCGATATTAATGTCGAATACTTCGGTACTGATGATCTGCTCAAGTACATCACCGAAAGGTAAACTCAAAACACTTTTGTTGTTGTTTTTACTTTTCGAACGTTCTAGGTGGTTGGTTTTCGTAGGTTTGTGGAGTAAGATATTTTTATGGCTATGAAGGTCCCATTTTACGGGTACTGTTATCCCCATGAGTTTCTTTTGAGTGAGTGGTACTGAACTACTGATGGATATGATTGTTGATTTCCCCTATTCATTTGAGTTTTGAAGTGAATGTTGAATGCATTCTGGATTGCGGAATCGCTTTTAGGGTTATGCTTCCTAAAGTTGCGACCGTTTCGAACTGGGATGATTTCCTTTCATTTTTCATCTGGGTCTTTTCTCTACTCCTTTATAGGGAACAGATTAAGTTGGGAATGCAAATGATCGTGCTGTAAAATGGGGTCTTGAGAGATTTGGTCGTTCTTCACTTGTTTTGTATGATTATATGTGATAAAATCCTTGTTTCAAATAACTTAACTCCATACTCCTTACATTCTGTTTTCACATGACTAAATCTCTTTGATTAAGATTTAAGATGTCGTGTTTGGTGTAAGTAATTAATCTTTTTTGTGGAAACTTATCCTTCTATCACATTGTTTACATGAAAATATGATGAGGAGCTCTCTCTGCTTTCACTACTAAATCCTCATTTATCCAATTCTGAAGTTCAAACACCTTCAGCCACCAACTGAATTGCAGAAATGCCAACCCACAAGCTTCTGCTTATTAGTCCTGAGGCACAAGTGTGCCTCAGCCAGAAGTCTTGGCCCCTGTTTGTTTTTACTCAGTCTACTTGGATATAATCTGTGCTATCTGGCGCAAGAGCAGTACTTAGGTTAATGTGGAAAAGCTGCAATGGATAGAGGGGAGTAGGGATGGGAAGATCGTGGCCACATTTATCATGGACTTGAAAATAAAATAAAAAAAGTTTTTGTAATTCAGTTTTCTTAAACATTTAATGAAACTGGGTAAATCATAAGTGAACGATTAATTGGAACTTGGAAGCAAATTTTTGTGTCTATTTCCACTGTATTCTCCAGAAGGCACCAAAATCATTATTTCCTGAAGAGTTTCTCCAAGCACAATCATTTCTGATGTCTCTGTTGTTGGAACAGAACCACACTTTATAAAATTTAAAACTACTGCGGAAACTTGAATCAGAGGATGTCAACATTTCCCTTTTGCTTTCTTCCTCCCCTCTTTTTTAAGTTCAGAGCTTTAGACAACGCTTCTCCTTGCGTTGGATTGAGTTTATGATAGTTATATTGAAAGATGAAACTAGATTCCACCCAACCTTAACTCAGATGCTAAGGATATGGGTGAGTTTTGGGCAGTGGTCTAAGATCTAAATCCTCATAGTATCAACTACATGGACTGTACAACACAACTATGTTCTGTTAACCACCAAGTTTTCTGACATGTCATTCTCAAAGAAATTCCATTTGACAATTTCTTGAAGTGTTCTTTTTGGCCTTTCTTTACATCTTTTTACAGGAGTAAGGCCTGTCTGCCCAACTCATCTCTTTGGCACTTTTATTGGCCTTCTTTGCATTTGTTCATCCACTTTAAACTATTTTATACGATTTTTTTTTTCTCATTTTACACCAACTTTTCCTCATACAATCAATATAGATGTTTTCTCCCTTATATGACCACACATCTATCTCAATATCTGTATCACTAAGTTTTTGCTCTTATTGTGATTCTTCACCTCCCAACATTCATTTCCATATAGGAATCTTATAGTATTTGGGAAAAACTCTTTTAAGCTTAGCATGTATTGTGTGGTCACCTATGATGCCAACCAGCGAAGAAAAAAGATTATCCTGAATTCATTTAATTGTCTTTTTACATTTTGGAACTAATATGCTCTGTCTATGTGTTGGCATTTGATGTTATACTTTTTGTTTATATTCATGTATTTGACTATGTAGGTTTTACTCATTTCTGTTTGAGTGTTTTAATGTTAACATCAGCCATGTTATTATGTTGTTTTATTTTACAGTACAAGCCACCTACGTCGGCTTAGGCTTGCTTGCTGTTATGCTATATCAGATGAGGGATTATGTGAAGTTGCTGGGAAGCTTCCACTGTTGGAGGAACTTGACATTTCAATTGGCAACATAACTAAGGATGCTCTTGAAGTTATTGGCCAAAACTGCCCTAATTTGAAATCTTTGAATTTCAATATGGAGGCCTTTTACTGTCCTCACATTGAACCTGATGATGAGGCACTTGCTATTGCAAGAACCATGCCTGAGTTGCGCCATCTCCAGCTTTTTGGGAACAAGCTGAGTAATACTGGTCTGGGTGCCATTCTTGACAGTTGTTCTCACCTTGAATCCCTTGACCTGCGACATTGTTTCAATCTTAATTTGGAAGGACCTTTAGGGAAAAGATGCACTGAACAGATCAAGGATTTACGGTGTCCAAATGATCCCACTAATGACTACCCTTTTCTTACCACAATGCGTGATTCTGGATCATTTGATGAAGACTATCCATTGGGGATCTCGGACACAGATTTCTTGTCGGATGATGATTATCAGGACGGCTTTTATGCATTCTCAGATGGAAGCGATTTCTCTGACAATGTGGGCTATTATTATGATCCTGATACCTTTTGTTAGCTGAACATGAAGCATTTTGAAGAAAATAGGTGCTTTGAAAATTCTGATTTCATCCTTTTATGGCTCTCTTATAGAGATTGTGATGAAAGTGCAGTTGGGAGAAGTTTATCAGTACGTTAAATTGAAGTTGCCTGGATCTTGTAGGGGTTATGCTGTTTTAATGAATTTTGTGGATTGTAGATGGACACAGCCTGACTGGTAGAATATATGAAGTCTCTCACTGATGAATATGGTTGATAATTATTTGGAATGTCTATCTGATATTGGCATGGTTTGCAACCTTCATCTAATGCTATTTTGTTCTTGTTACTTTCCTAACACACTCATTCTCTGTTTTAATTCTTGTTCTAATGTTATCTCAGTTATTCTGTGTTAAATATCCTGGAATCTAACTCTAGTCATCTATTTTTGGAAGGTGTCTCTGGTGCTTCATGGTGCTCAACCCCACATTTCAGCCAAGTTACTACTCTTGGAACTTGGAAGAATTTCCCTATTAAAAATGGTTGTTACTATGTATCTTCAGTAACATACTTATGCTTATATATTGTGTTTCATACACTATCTTTAAACATGGAGTGACTTTATATTATGAATATTGCTTACTCTGGAGTCTAAAGTTATGATTGGAAAATGGATACAAGGATATTAGCATTGATTGAAAATAGTCTTCATCAGAAATTTAATTATGTTTATGCTGTTCCTATATTTTGGATTAAAGCTCGGTCTTCATCAAATCTGTTAAGTTTCTCTAAAAATTTAAAAATGTCTTCGTTTAAGTGTTGAGCTTCCTTTGCTAGGTAGTGGACAAATTGTATAATTTGGAATGATGCATTTCTGACTTTGATATCTCAACTGGAGTAGGTCTTGCCCATCGCTTCATTGTATATGTGCTTTTCAATGAATGAACATCTAATAGATCTTTGTAATTGTCAGTCAAGGTCCTGTTAAATCCATATTGCCTACGAAATTAAAAAAAGTGTCTATTTAGGATTCTCTCTATCTAAATTAATTCCGCGGAGATTCTATCTCTTATTTGAAAATATAACCTCAACCATCTGAGGCAAAATAATTAACATTTTAATATCTGAATTTAAAACAATTAAGATTAATCCATCCACCTTTGCAAACTAACAATTATATTTATGCAAAAAAACAAAAACTAAAGTACATTCCCATATATGTAGGATTTTTCAGGCAAAAACTTATCAGATTTAATTTAAAACCCTTTCCAGTGTATCTACCGTTCCCATTGCTCCGCCACGAATTGGAGACCATTTCACAATATTTGGACCAGAGGCTTGTGAAGAACTAAATTATGCAACTAGCGAAAAGGCAGATGTTCATGTCTTTTAGATATTAAGCAATAGCCATAATTGCTTGAGGTTTGGTATCAGACATTGGCTCAGTCTCCTTCAACCTTGGGTACCACTTAATTGAGGTCGTCCACACCCCAGAGATGTGGCACATCATTTCCTCACTCGAGAGTGGTGTTACTTGGCTGAATCGATATGGTGGGTTATTGGGAAATTATTGGTGGTGATTTTGACTCTTTCAATGGCCTTTGGTTATTTTGTCTTAATATTTCCTCTAAGATCCAAAATAAAGGTGGGAAACGGGTTAGCTCGTTTAAGCCTAACTGCTATAAGAAGATCCTTATTTTGAAGCCCGGCTTGTTTACTTATAGGCATGGGCTAGGGCTGCAGGCTTCAAGCACATTCAACAATTTTTGTTTTGTATTTTCTTAGATAAATTAAATTAGAACACTAAAAATTTTCATTTAAGACAAATATTTTTAAAGTAGTAAATTTTTTTTTTTTTAAAAAAATAGAATAAGTAGCTATTCACCTTAAAACAAAATTCTTCATGAGATAGAGACTTTATTTTTTCATTTTTCAATGTGTGTTGTTCGTTTCCTTTTTTGATATAGTTTACATAATATTTGGACATCTTCAAATGCAATTAAAATTTTTTTTCTCTTTGTTTACCCTACATCAATAAAAAATGATTATTTTAATGTTTCATACAGAAAATTTTCTTTAGGGAAATATTAAAAACCAAGTAAAAAATTCTTAAAAATTGAGTAATATTTTTAAAAACATGAACTAGAAGACTTCTCACTAACTATAATGTCTTCTACAAGTTTCTCTTAGCTTTTTAATAAGAATAACCAATTTTTTCCTTTAAAACATTCAAATAGAAACACTATATGGTTCAAAAAAACATCTCCAATTTAAAAAAATCATTTTTTTTTCAAAGAAAAACCCAACTTGCAGTCATTTAATAACATTAAGAAAATTTAGTGGGCTTAAACAGGCAGCCATTTAAGCCTGCAGTCTTATAAAGCTATCCCTTTTAGGTCCGACTTTTTCTGGAGGGTCTAAATCATAAACAAGACCCTTGACGGGCTCAAGCCTAAATGAGTTTGACTTGATTTTCCGGTTTTAATTCAAAACCACATGCTGATTCCAACTAGGATCCCATGTTTAATTTTATTAAAAAATTTCTGTAAAACAAACCTCCCTCATTTTATATTTATTAGTGCTCGTTTAATTCATAGAATCGGAGGTAATGTAAAGAAATGTAATGCAATATTATTACATGAATTTGTTTGGTTCGTCCTTAAGGGAAAATGATGCATATATATAAAAATGCTTAGTTGGATTACATCAAACATGAGAATAATATAATAAAAGACAAAATTAACCCTGTCTACTCATATATGTATAATGTACATGTTAAGTTCATGATAGTTTTTTAAATTTGTGCAGTGTACAAGTTGAGTAATTCATCGTAATTTTTTAATATTTAATTGTGAGAATATTATTTAATCGGACATTATAATATTTTTGTAATAGTGGAATATATATTTTTTTTTACTTTTTTAATGGCGGATTATTTTTTAAAAATTTTAAATTATTAATTAATTTTTTAACATTTAATGGTTTATTGAACAACGCCTATGGATGATCATTTGGGTCAATTTAAAAGATTATGATAGTAATAGTGTTTTTTCACTTAATTATATGACGTTTGCATCTCATTCATCAGTCCTAAAAGTTTAATCTTGATTACATCAAATAATGTAATCTGGAGTACAAAAGGTAATCCTCTTATATTACATATAACCAACCAAACTCTATAATCAATTTGTTTGATTAGTATTACATGTAATCATCTTCTATGAAATCGAATCAAACAGGCTATTAATGGCAACAATCAACGTGTCTTAAGAAAATAAATAAATAGAGCCCATTTAGCAAAAAACCAATTTTTCCTTCATTTCTCAACTACCACTTTATATGAAACAAAACCCAATATTGATGCCAACGAGAGTTGACACAGATAGTAAGGGATTCAGGACTAGGCTCTTGGGTCGTGAGTTTGATCCCCTCTGCCGTTGCTGGGACTCCTTTGGTAGGTGATCTCGTAAGTCCCCAGTAAGTGCTCATAGAGCCCGAAGCCGTGCCCTGGCCTTGGTAGGGGATTAGTGTCGAACCCTTCCAAAACTTTTTTGTATAAAAAAAAAACCAATATTGATTAAAAAAATAAATCTGTTGAGTGAGAAGCATTATTTTCATGGGATGCAATCAAAATAAATAGGGTTATTTAGAAGGAAAATAACTTATTAATTAATTTTTTATATGAATAGTTCTACAAAAATAGTTAGATTTTATAATAAGATTTAAATAAAGGGCCATCTTTAAATAATACATTTCCTTTTTTCTCAATATTACTGTGAATGCCGTCTGAAAATCGTTTTTTTTTTTATGCTCATATATTTTTCTGCAGGAGACAATCTTATTAGGTACCATGAGACCCTAAATATTCACCTCTCCCAACCAACATGAAAATCGGTTTTTGGTTGTAAAATGGAATGATAACAATGTTCTCTACACAATGTCCAAAGAGAGCAGTTTCCGTTGAAGAGAATATTTTTGGAGCAGAAGATCTAAATCCAAAAAACATTTTTGACAGATTGACAAGTTTGGTTAAGTTCTTGGGAGAATATGGTTGAAATAGAAAAATTCTACATAAGATTCATAAACTCAATAAATATTTAATTAGATTAATAATCTAATTTAAAATATTTAAATATTAGTTATTTTTCATAATACCCCTAACTCATAATTTAAAGAAAAGAAAAGAGGAAAGGATTTATTATAGAGCTTTGTTTTTCTCATGTTACATGAGAAAAAAAAAGTTTCTTACACTACACACATAAAATGGTGGGATCTATATATATGTGTGTGTGTGTGAATCCCACCATTTCATGTGTATGTGACATGATAAAATGGTTTTCCTACAACATGAGAAAATGTTTTCCCTTTATTATATGATTTATTTTACATATATTACACTATTTATTCATTACTTCATTGAAGAGTGAGGCTCACTAACATCATTTCCCACAATTTTTAACCAAAACAAAAGTGAAAATTAACAAAATATGGTAAACAAACGAAGAATAAGATATTCTTACTACCATTTTTTGTTATTATCAATATTATTATCATTTTTTCATTGTTAAATCAAAATCTTAATAGGAGAAAGAAATGATAAAGATAAATAAAATTTTGATTTAATAGTTAAAAAGTGATATTAACTTTGGTGGTAATAACAAAAAATGGTAGTCATGGTATCTCAACAAATAACACGTTTCTTCTTCTTTCTTTTTATCGAAAATCTATGTTTCTTAATCTGAAAAAAACCAAACGTTGTTTTCTCAGTTTGTCAAATCCTGTACATTTCTTTTCTCAATATCTCTGCTTCTCTTTTCATTCCTCATCTCTTTATAACATTCCAATGTCTTTAGCCAATGAAGGTGGCGATTAAGTAGAAGCGACCACTCTGGATTTAAAGCTTCCAACGAATTTTCTGTCGTTAAGTTCATATGCGTAAACAATATGATTCTGTCTCTAATTATTTTCCTTAATTAAAAAATAGAGGTAATTTGATATAAATTCTAAATATTACCTAATTAATAATTTATTGACAGGGTTTAACATTTTGAACCCATTCAAAGTTTTCAGTACGCAGAATCAGTTTCTGGGGGAAGCTTCAATCATGTCGTCTTGTTCGTCTGCGGACTCTGCAGCATCGCCTTCGTATTCGACTTCGAAGGAACAGGCTGAGAATGAAGAGCGTCAAACCAGGAACTGGCTGGACCTTCCTCGGGACGCGACGGCGGCGATTCTCCTGAAACTCGGCGCTGTGGAGATCCTCACGAGTGCTCAGTCTGTATGCACTTCGTGGCGGAGTATCTGCAAGGACCCTACCATGTGGCGCGCCATTGACATGCAAAATTTGTGGGGTTTTCGTAATCGTAATATGCCTTACGATTTGGAGATTATGTGCCGCCACGCTGTTGATCGAAGCTGTGGTCAATTGGTCGATATTAATGTCGAATACTTCGGTACTGATGATCTGCTCAAGTACATCACCGATAGGTAAACTCAAAACACTTTTGTTGTTGTTTTTACTTTTCGAACGTTCTAGGTGGTTGGTTTTCGTAGGTTTGTGGAGTAAGATATTTTCATGGCTATGAAGGTCCCATGTTACGGGTACTGTTATCCCCATGAGTTTCTTTCGATTGAGTGGTACTGATGGATATGATTGTTGATTTCCCCTATTCATTTGAGTTTTAAAGTGAATATTGAATGCATTCTGGATTGCGGGATCAGTGGATCACTTTTAGGGTTATGTTTCCCAAAGTTGCGACCGTTTCGAACTGGGATGATTTCCTTTCATTTTTCATCTGGGTCTTTTGTGTACTCCTTTGTAGGGAACAGATTAAGTTGGGAATGCAAATGATCTTGCTGTAAAAATGGGGTCTTGAGAGCTTTGGTCGTTCTTCACTTGTTTTGTATGATTATATGTGATAAAATCCTTGTTTCAAATAACTTAACTCCATACTCCTTACATTCTGTTTTCACATGACTAAATCTCTTTGATTAAGATTTAAGATGTCGTGTTTGCTGTAAGTAATTAATCTTTTTTGTGGAAACTTATCCTTCAATCACATCGTTTATATGAAAATATGATGAGGAGCTCTCCCTGCTTTCACTACTAAATCCTCATTATCCAATTCTGAAGTTCAAACGCCTTCTGCCACCAACTGAATTGCTGAAATGCCAACCCACAAGCTTCTGCTTAATAGTCCTGAGGCAAAAGTGTGCCTCAACCAGAAATCTTGGCCCCTGTTTGTTTTTACTTAGTCTACTTAGATATAATCTGTGCTATCTGGCGCAAGAGCAGTACTTAGGTTGAGGTGGAAAAGCTGCAATGGATAGAGAGGGAGGGGAGTAGGGATGGGAAGATCTTGGCCACATTTATCATGGACTTGAAAAAAAAAGCTTTTGTAATTCAATTTTCTTAAACATTTAATGAAACTGGGTAAATCATAAGTGAACGATTAATTGGAACTTAGAAGCATATTTTTTGTGTCTATTTCCTCTTTATTCCCCAGAAGGTGCCAAAATCATTATTTCCTGAAGAGTTCCTCCTTGCACAATCATTTCTCTGTTGTTGGAACAGAACCACACTTTACAAAATTTAAAACTACTGTAGAAACATGAATCAGAGGATGTCAAAATTTTCCTTTTGCTTTCTTCCTCCTCCCTTTTTAAAGTTTAGACTTTAGAGTTTTAGACAATGCTTCTCCTTGCGTTGGATTGAGTTTATGATAGTTATATTCAAAGATGAAACTTGACGCCATCTAACCTTAACTCAGATGATAAGGATATGGGTGGGTTTTGGGCAGTGGTCTAAGATCTAAATCCTCATGATATCAACTGCATGGACTGTAAAACACCACTTTGTTCTGTTAACCACCAACTTTTCTGACTTCATTCTCTAAGAAACTCCATTTGACAATTTCTTGAAGTTTTCTTTTTGGCCGTTCTTTACATGTTTTTACAGGACTGAAGCCTATCTGCCCAACTCATCTCTTTGGCACTTCTATTGGCCTTCTTTGCTTTTGTCCATCCACTTTAAATGATTTTATACAATTTTTCCCCCCTCTTTAGATGTTGCACCTACTTTTCCTCGTACAATCAATAGAAATGTTTTTTCCCTTGTATGACCACCCATCCATATCAATATCTGTATCACTAAGTTTTTGCTCTTATAGTGATTCTTCATCTCCCAACATTCATTTCCATATAGTAATCTTATAGTATTTGGGTAAAATTATTTTTTAAGTTTTAGCCTGTATTTTGTGGTCACAAATGATGCCTTGCTCCATTTCAACCGCTGAAGAAAAAAGATGATCCTGACTTCATTTAATTGTCGTTTTATATTTTGGAACTAATATGCTCTGTTTATGTGTTGCCATTTGATGTTAAACTTTTTGTTTATATTCATGTATTTGACTATGTAGGTTTTACTTATTTCTGTTTGAGTGTTTTAATGTTAACATCACCCCATGTTATCATGTTTCATTGTACAGTACAAGCCACCTGCGTCGTCTTAGGCTTGCTTGCTGTTATGATATATCAGATGAGGGATTATGTGACGTTGTTGGGAAACTTCCACTGTTGGAGGAACTTGACATTTCAATTGGCAGCATAACTAAGGACGCTCTAGAAGTTATTGGCCAAAACTGCCCTAATTTAAAATCTTTGAAATTCAATATGGAGGTTTTTGGATGTCCTGACATTGAACCTGATGATAAACCTGATGATGACGCACTTGCTATTGCAAGAACCATGCCTGAGCTGCGCCATCTCCAGCTTTTTGGGAACAAGATGACTAATACTGGTCTGTGTGCCATTCTTGACAGTTGTTCTCACCTTGAATCCCTTGACCTGCGACATTGTTTCAATCTTAATTTGGAAGGACCTTTAGGGAAAAGATGCACTGAACAGATCAAGGATTTACGGCGTCCAAATGATCCTACTAATGACTACCCTTTTGATGCCGCAATGCGTGATTCTGAATCAGTTGATGCCACAATACGTGATTCTGGATCATTTGATGAAGTCCATTCATTGGGGATCTTGGACACAGATTTCTTGCCGGATGATGATTATCAGTATGACTTTTATGCATTCTCGGATGGAAGCGATTTCTCTAACAATGTCGGCTATTATTTTGATCCTGATACCTATTAGCTAAGCATGAAGCATTTTGTAGAAAATAGGTGCTTTGAAAATTCTTATTTCATTCTTTTATGGCTCTCTTTTAGAGATAGTGATGAAAGTGCAGCTGGAAGAAGTTTATTGATATGTAGACTGTAAATAAATAATTAGGTTAGTTGGTTAGGAAGGGATTGGTAGTTAGTTAGTTGTTGGTTACTTGTTGGTACCTTTTTAGTTAGTTTGGTAATTGGTCTTGAGATGTTGTCTATATAAGGTGAATGACTCTTCATTGTATCTTTGATGATGAATGAGTAAAGCATCACTTTCTATTCTTCCCCTCTTTGTTTCTCTTCTCACTCCTCTGAATTTCTGTTCTAACCCTCTATTTCTTCTGTTCTCCTCCTCTCCTCTCTTTTTCTTCCCAAATCCTCTAATTTCTTTTACAACATCTATAGCAGAGGTATTAGAGCTATCATTCCTTGGCATGCTTCTGTATGATCCTTGAAAAAAGTTCTTGATTTCACTTATGGACCATTATTCTTCCTTACAATTCAAACCTGTTTTCAAGAACAAATCAAAAACTGAAAAATAGATATCCAAGAGCCATCAAAAAGACCCTGAACGTCAGTTTTGTATTAGCCGTATCTTCAAGCACAATCAAAGAAATTTCATCAAGACATTCAAGAATGGTCATGCGTTGCTTCATCGAGTTTTTCATCTCACCAGGTTTGAATTCACAACGCGACACCATTCTGGGTTTTTCATCCCCGGTTGCGTCGCACGATTCTAGTAAGCTTCTTGGTGATTTTACTTTGCTTCTAGGTCACCCGATTTCGTCGTTAGATTTTGGGTTTTGCAATGTTCTGTCCATTGCATGACTCTGGTTCTCGTCGCATGATTATGGGTCGTCGACTGATTGTGGTTTGTTTCACCTCTGCTGTTGGAAACATTATGATGTCAGATTCTGAGGATTGTGCTGCTCGTCAGAATTCTGGAAATGATCTGCCTCGTCAATTAATGTTGGTATCATCTTTGAATGTGTCAACTGGTTCTGGTTCATCACTTTGTTTCGTCGGTTTCTAGATTCTGCTTGCGTCAAAAAAACGATTTTGGGTTCTGCTTGTGGTCTGGTAACTCAGAATTAATGAGGTTCACGATCTGATCTGAGGTTAAAAAAAAATAGAGTTAATGAAAAAAACCAAGATCACTCTTCTAGTTGCTATTGGACTGACGTCATGTTGAAGGGAAACCAGGAAACTCTCCATCAATGGTGTTTTCTTTGAGAAGCGGCTAGCCAGAAATGGTTACATATGAAGGGTTCTGACGGGAGAGGCTGACCAGCAAGTGGCTGAGTGAAGCTTCGCATTAAGCATTGTAGAGTTGAGGCATGTAGTGCTTCTTGGTGCTCAACCTCACATTTCAGCCAAGTTACTGCTCTTGGAACTTGGTAGAATTTCTCTATTAAAAATGGTTGTTACTATGATCTACAGTAACATGGGATATGATATTTTTACTATCATTTTTTGTTACTACTAATGTTACTATAACTTTTTTATTGTTAGATCATAATCTTAATAAGAGAGAGAAATGATAAAGATAGATAAGATGTTGATCTAACGGTGGAAAAGTGATAGTAACATTGGTGGTAACAAAAAAGATAGTAAGAATATCATATCCCCAGTATCATACCTATGACTCTGCATAATAAATTGTGTTTCACACACTATCTTTAAACATGGAGTGAATATATATTATCAATGTTGCTTACTCTGGAGTCTAAAGTTATGATTGGAAAATGGATACAAGGGTATTAGCATTGATTGAAAAAATAGTCTTCATCAGGAATTTAATTATGTTAATGTTGTTCCTATCTTTTGGATTAAAGCCCTGTCTTCATCATCTAGCGTCAAGGTTGAAAATCTCATTAAACACCAAAATTGATATTATGATGTTACGTTTCATCCAGCAGATCAACATTTTAATTTATATTAACTGAATTATATTAGACTCTCTCTTTTTTTCTTTTTTTTAAGAAGGATTGTAGATAGAATTATGATGCCTTTTCTTTAACTGTTTGAGTGGCATCAAAACCAAATTAGTGACGCTGATAATAAAATTGAGGGTGTGTTTGGTTTGAGGGAGTGAGAGGGAAATAATGTTTTGGGAGGATATTGACTAAATTACCATTAATAAGAAGAATATTTTTTTTTTTGGTTGAGAGTAAATTTAAAGAATACTGAAAATTTTCTATACGCTATTTTGTAAAGATGAGAAAAAAAATTTCTCTCTCAACTTTCCTTTTCACTCCCTCCCCTTCCCTTAAACTAAACATAGTGTAAGGGAAAATATCATTTAAATACCATATAAAATTCTAAAATTTCAAAATGTCTCTTGAAAAATTAAAAAGACACAAAGATGAATGGGAAGAATATGAGATTTTGAAATTTAAATATTTTTATTAAAATGCTCATCACATGTTCCCTCTCTCTCTCTCTCTGTGAAGCAAAGACGACGATGATGGTGAAGCAAAGGTGGAAGTAGAACAAAGTGGAAATAGTGGAAGAATCCAATTTCCACCAAGCTTTTTTAGTTTCCAACAAATTCATGAGTTTTCTGGCAAACTTACAAAATTTCTAGCATTTGTAGCCTTTGACATAATTCGGAATGGGATTGACAAAAGTAATAATGAATTTGAAATTTTTTTAATAGCTTACACGAGATCGATAATCCTTACTAACATGTTTTTATCAAAAAACGCTTTTATCACAACCATTACAATTTTTGTTAAAACCATTATTAAACTTGTTAACTTCATTATGAATTTTGTAAAGCCATTTTACAATTCACATTTTCCTTCTTCAACTTCCTTTTTACTGTTCACATTTTTTTGTTTTGTTAAAATCATTACAATTCTTATAAAAACTATTACTAAATTCGTCAATCTTATTATGAATTTTGTGAAGCCCATTTTACTATTCACCTTCTTTTTCTTCCTCTTTTTTACTATTCACATTTTTACTTTTGTCAAAACTATTATTTAATTTATTAATCTCATTATAAATTTTGTGAAGCTTGTTCTACTGTTCGTCCTCTTCTTCCTCAACCTCATGAGCTTGTCAAAACTATTCACCTTTTTCTTCCTAAGCCTCTTATCTTCCTCCAACAACACCAATTTCAATCTTCCTCCACGTTTGCTCTAACTCAGCTTTGCCATCAATACTCCCAAAGAAGCATTCTCTCCCACTTTCCCATTCTCTCCCACCATACTTGCTACACCAAGAGAGCGGCTTGGAGACATCCCAGGTGGAGTAGGCAATGAGAGCCATTAAGAGATGAAGAGAGGGACAGTGAGCACGGGAAGAGGATGAGGAAGAGAGGTGTATTTAAATAAAAACACTTAAATTTTAAAATCTCATTTTTTTTTTTTTCCAATTACCTCTGTGTTCTTTTAATAATTTAACAGATATTTTGAAGTTTCAGAATTTCATATGGTATTTATATGTCATTCTCCCTAAAATTAATATTTTATTAATTTTCTATGTTAATATATCACATAGAATAAAGCATAAAACTTAGAAAAAAAGCATTTATCCTAAAATACTTATACTATTTTTAAAGCTGATCGAATAAAAATTTTCCATTTTTACTCTCTCTCTCTCTCTCTTTTTGTAGTTTAACTCATTTTTTATTGATTTTCTTTTTATTGGTTTTGTAAAATTTTGAAACAAATTCAGCATTGGTTATTTAGTACTCTTATTATAACACCGTGCAATAGTATCTGCTAAATATATTTTTCTTTTTTCAATACATTGAGGAGATTTGAACTGCACACATCTTACTTCTATCACTTAATATTATTCTTATACATTTATCTTATATATCATAAATTACATTAAAAAAATAGATTTTTATCGTTAATACAAACTGACACTAAAAGGTAGCATCAAGGGGAAAAAAGAGTTTAAAAAAAAAAATCTCGAGTCAACGTGTATTTTAAAATTTATTTATTACAACTACTATTTAATTGGACGGATGACTTAGCATTCAAGCATCCAGCGACATACGAAAAATGTTTTTAATTCATAATAAATTCTATGAAGTTGTTGCTGGAATTTTCCTGATCATATGTAGAGTATGTTATTTGGGAATGGAGTAAGAGTTTTTTTTTGTCAACAGATTGAATACCATTTACATGTGCGCTGCCAGCTTCCTTTTGTCTCAGTGCAAAGCAACCAAAGATCTGGCCTTTTGGTATTCCCACGTCAACCCCAACGCGCAACAACAAACTTTTAAAATTACAATCACAATACTGAACGCCCAACAACGACATTTCCGCCGGCGACGACCGTGATCTCACCCCCCGGCACCTCTGTCTTCTTCCGGATTCCTTACTGTTTGATAAGCGGCAATTCGGGTCCCAAGTATTGGACGGAAAGTAGATCTTCTGAATTCACATACCATCCTCATGCTTCACAAATCTATACTCATAGCATTCCTCTTCAACTTCTTGTTCTTCGGGCATGCGGATCCTGATGGAAATTGCGGCCGGAGCAGCCCTATTGTCGATTTGGAGTCCGAGTTCAAAATGGTTCAGCATCAGCTTAGAGGGTATGTAAAAATCATTGATGATTGTTCATTTAGGGTTTCGCATTTTGATATGCTTTCTGGGGCCGATGTTCATTGGTGGGGTGCAATCGGTTCTGATTTCGAAAACTTCACTTCGGGATTCATCGTGTCTGATCATAAATTGAACGATACTTACAAGAATGTTAGTTTTGTTGTGCGTTTGATGAAGAATATTACATGGGATATGATCCACGTTCTGGCTGTGTGGGATGTCCCCACTGCCTCCGATTTTGGGCATGTCATGCTTGGGGAGTTGATGAATGGTACTGTGATTTCTTCGAGTCCCCGTAATCACACGGAGCCAACTATGTTTGAGAACTGTAAGTTGCTATCGAAGAATTTCAGAGTTAGGTGGACACTAAACGTTAAGGAGGATTTCATTGATATTGGGTTGGAGGCTGCTACTGGGATCTTAAATTACATGGCCTTTGGGTGGGCAGACCCGAATACTTCTAGTTCTGAACTCATGATTGGAGCTGATGTGGTTGTGACAGGGCTTAAGGAAGATGGTTTTCCATTTGTAGATGACTTTTACATTACCCAGTACAGTGAGTGTATGAACAAGAGCGATGGATCACCAGAAGGGGTTTGTCCTGATTCAGTTTATGAAGCATCGGAGGGGGTTTCTTCAGAAAAGAAAACAAAGTTAATTTATGGGCATAGGAAGGATGGAGTCTCATTTGTTCGATATCAGAGGCCATTGAGTAAGGTGCAAGGAAAGTATGATCACCCGGTGAACCATACAGCAGATATGAAAGTGATTTGGGCTTTGGGGCTGATTAAACCTCCTGACTCTCTTCGTCCCTACTATCTTCCTCAAAATCATGGAGGACCACCATTTGAGACATATGGGCATTTGGTGTTGAATGTGTCAGAGCATTTGAATGACTGTGAAGGTCCTATTGATGCAGAAGATAAGGAAGAACAGGATATAATCATTGCAGATGGTAAAGTTCCGTTGGTAATCTCATCAGGCCCAGCATTACATTACCCAAACCCTCCAAATCCAGATAAAGTTCTTTACATCAACAAAAAGGAAACCCCTGTCTTAAGAGTGGAAAGAGGTGTGCCAGTTAAGTTTTCAATACAAGCTGGGCATGATGTTGCACTATATATTACATCAGATCCAATTGGCGGAAATGCGACGTTGAGGAATTTGACCGAGACTATTTATTTTGGAGGCCCTGAAGCTGAAGGAGTTCAAGCCAGTCCCAAGGAGTTAGATTGGGTTCCTAACAGGAACACTCCTGATCATATCTACTATCATTCATTGTTTGAACAGAAGATGGGTTGGAAAGTGGAGGTAGTTGATGGGGGTCTTTCAGACATGTACAATAACAGTGTTGTTCTGGATGATCAGCAGGTTGCTTTCTTTTGGACATTGGCAAAGGATACGATATCTATTGCAGCTCGTACCGAGAAGAAAAGTGGATATCTTGCAATAGGATTTGGAACTGGAATGGTACAAAGTTACGCTTATGTAGGTTGGATTGATGAAGATGGTGTTGGTCGTGTAAACACTTATTGGATTGATGGGAAGGATGCCTCGAGTATACATCAAACAAATGAGAATTTGACATATGTCAGATGCAACACAGAAAACAGCATCATTACTCTGGAATTTACACGTCCCTTGAACCCTTCTTGTACTCAAAGGGATAGGCCAGAGTGTAAAAATATTATTGATCCCACCACCCCTCTTCACGTTGTTTGGGCAATGGGTGCTTCATGGAATAATAAAACTCTTAGCGAGAGGAATATGCATTCTCTTACAAGCAGTAGGCCTATCCGTGTACTACTGATGCGTGGTTCTGCAGAAGCAGAGCAAGACTTGCTTCCGGTATTAGCAGTGCATGGGATTATGATGTTTCTTGCATGGGGCATCTTGCTTCCTGGTGGTATATTAGCAGCCAGGTATACAAAGCATCTTAAGGGTGATTTATGGTACAGGATTCATACTTACTTGCAATACTCAGGGTTAGCTATTATTTTACTGGCCCTTCTCTTTGCTGTGGGAGAGCTTCAGGGTTTCTATTTCAGCTCTTTACATGTTAAATTTGGCTTTGCAGCAATGTTCTTGGCTTGTATACAGCCAGTGAATGCATCCCTAAGGCCTCAAAAACCAGGAAATGGGGAGCATGTGTCCACTAAGAGGCTTATTTGGGAATATTGTCACATAATTGTTGGCAGATCTGCCATTGTCGTGGGCATTGCGGCACTGTTTACTGGGATGAAGCATCTTGGAGACAGATATGGCGCTGATAATATTCATGGACTCAATTGGGCTTTGGCTATTTGGTTCTTAGCTTCTGCACTCATGGTTGCCTATCTAGAATACCGTGAGAGGAAGCTAAAAAGGGATCAGTTATTTGGAAGAAGCAATTGGGTGCTTGGTAATCTTGAGTCAGACGAAATCGATCTCTTGAGCCCAACGAGGAGGATTACTGAGGAAGACTTGGATTCCTCTTCAAGAATGGAAGTACAGTTAGAACCTTTGAGAAGATAGATGATTGTCTGATAGCAAGATGCTGTTTTGCGCCAAATTGTTGCATTCCCATATAATATGTGGCCTGACAGGATCCTTCATTTGCTTGGAGGCTTTTGTTTTTCTTTTGGAATCTATTTTGAGGTATATTTGGAGGCAATGGATCTCTAGTCTCTTAGTTCAGGAGATTTTGTATTGTGTGAAGAGTAGATTCCTACAACATAAATTTTCAATAGAGAATACATCTTGAATTAAATAGATCACATTATTTTTCTATCTTCTTGCCGCAATTTTAATTTTCTCTTCTTGGCACTAACTATTTGAAATTCCCCATATAATCTGTGGGCTGGCTGGGCTTCTCTTTTGCTTGAACTTGAAGGCTTCTTTTTTAATAGAAAATCAAAGGAAAATAAAAATTTGTTCTGAGGTACATCTCTTTTAATGTGAAGAGAAGCTTTCTGGTGGGCACTTCCCTATACCCCAAAACCTATAGCCGTTGAAGCGTGCTAACAGTAGAAGGTGAGAAGAGAGTAAAAACAAAATAATATGCTGATTCACTGGACAGGGGACATCAAGGTTCTGAAACTGAGACCAGCCATTCAACTTATCGGATACTGGATCAAGGGTTAGTAGGTCAAATCAAAACTAATTTGAAGCCAAACCGATGAGAAATTAAAAATTTCAGGATAATTAATATGAAATTCTACATTTTTTTTTAAAAAAAGTCAATTTTGAAAAAATATCGATAAGGGTTTATACCTGGATTAGACTGGTTTACTAATTGGTTCACCGGTCTAATAGGAGTTTTAGAACAATTGTGGAGGACACTAGACATGGAAATAGGTTAGTCCAGTTAAACCGGCCTAAGTCTGTAACAGGGGGAAAATACCTGAGGTTGAGGCTTTTTTTTAGGCTAAGGTTTGAGCTTTCTTGAGATTTAGTTAAGGCTAAAACCTTTTTAAAAGCCTACTTACAATATACAATGTAAACCAAAGGAATAAACACAAGCTTGAAGAATAAACATACTGACTGTCTAAATGACAAAGCAAATAAAAATATGCTCGAGAGGGTGAAAGAACCAAAACCATTACCGGTTATTGAAAAGTAGGCTTGGCCCAATACTATGGGCCCATTGCTTCTTCTCTTTCTAGTCAAACCATTTACAATACGCAAAAGCTCTTTTGAATGGATCTATGATCATGTAATGGGTAACGAATCCTTGTTTCACAGGGACACGGCTTCTGTCCTATACCCTTTGTAACACCTCCGAATTTCTAGAATTAAAATAACATAAAATGTCGATAGTTTTCATAAATAATAATAAAATCCAAAATAAACTACTTCGGGAAGGTGTCACCGCCGCACTTGTATGGAACAAGTGCAAGGCTTCTTATTACAAGAAATAAATCTATACTTAATCAGAATGTTCATAAAAATATAAAATAAAAGAAAAGAAAGTAAGAAACTAGAGTTTATTGTCCGTCATCTTCACTTCTCACTGCTAGCCCCAATTTTTGAAACCTGTTCTCTGAAATTCTGCTCCCCCGAAGGATCATCGCAGCCCAGAAACACAAACATCAGCAACAACTGGTAATCCTAATTAAGAACAAATAATATAACATAAACTAAAATAATTAAGTAAATAAATAAATAATTTTAAAATAAATTGAAATAAAATAAAACAATTATAAAATTAAAATAAAATATTTACAAGATAAAATATCGTATATTTGTATAATCATAAGGTGTCTGGCACAAATTTGTTAATCAAAGCAAACATATATATATATATCATCTGATATTTGCATCAAACTTTAATCATTATCATTTTAAATTTTGTTTAGACCCAGAAATCCTGCCAGTCTATTTAGTGGGAAGAGTATCATGGTAGACCCGGATATCCTGCCAGTCTACCCTGTGGCCCGGAAACCTGTCAGTCACAAATCATCATCAAATTGGCCATAGATCGTTTTCTTCCTAGTGTGCACACCTCTTCCCAAAGTTGCTACTAGTACCTCGGATATCCTACCAGGCACCACTTTGGGAAGAACGGATATATCGGTTCACATCAAATAATTCTTTTCGGAGGCATAAAGCCTAAGAGTGTGTGTTCATCACTTTGGAAGGTACCACCCCAAAGCTATCCTCCCACTGCTAATTTATTTTAAATGCTCTATATATATAATAAAATAAAATAAAATAAAGTTCAATTAAATAAAGCAGCATCAACTAATATAAGAGCTTGCATTTATGTCAAATTATTATAATATTATAATATATCAATATACTTACGTGGAGGAAATAACAATAAAAAAATAAATAAATCAAAGGAATCAAAGACGTGTCTATTCAAATCAATATTCATGCCTATGTATAAATATATTAATCAAGGAGCAGGAGGCAACTATGTCAAAATCATTATATTATTATAACATATCAATATATATGGCTAGCATCGGAGAAATAAAACGAATCCAAGACATGGCTTTGTTTCTTCAATCTATGAATATACCTATATATTGTTTTTGACGTGGAGGTTAATTGCTTTTCTTTGCAAAATTATTATAGTGATGAGAAGGTGGGTCGAAATTCAAAATTATGATTAGTTGCTTGTTGCAAAATTATTGTCAGGGATGTATCAGCTTTATGGTTATATGAATCAAAGAGCAGAAGGAGCTAATGAATTAAAACAAAAGGGAACAGACAGGTAAGACAAACTAAAGAAGACCCTAAAGTAAAAGGCTTGCACAAGAAAAGACGCATAGAAGGAGCATATGGGATTCACGCAAACCGATGAGAGAAATATATTTGTATACTGGAGAAATCATGATCATACATGTGTGTTCAGTCGAAAATGAAAGATTTGTTCTATGGGATTAGGATTACAATCAATTAATTCTAATCAACGTTCTAACGCTACCAATAATTAATTTTTTATTGCTCAAGGGATTAGGATTACAATAACTTAATCAATGATATAGGTTAGCAAATCAGAAATTCCACAATGTACTCATTAACATACAATTCTTAGGGATTAGAATTACCTGGTCTCCGTGTTTGCTAAATTCCTAGAAGAGCTATTTGCAGAGTAGGATAAGAGAAATATGAGCAATGACTAGAATTAGGTGGCTAGACCTAAACTTATAATTAAACTTCTAGGGTTTTAGCTATGGGCTGGGCTCTGGGCTCTTTGGGCTCTTTAGTTATTGACAATTAATAAATAATTAAAAACAAACAACATTTACTTTGTGATTTAATATGTTATTTAAAAGTGAAATAGGTAAACCCATAACGTGGAAAGGTTTTTTTTTTCACAGAATAGAAAAATGAATCTGCCCATTATATTCTTATATTTATATAATAGCTTGGTTGAACAAAAATATTTGTTATTATTATACAAGATATATACAAATTTAAATATTTTTATATCGATAAATAGTACAGTTATTTTAAAAAAATTATATTGCACATAAGATATATTCTTATATTCATAAAATATCCTTGCGGTTACGATCAATATAGGATACAAATTTGAATAATTTTATTTTGATGAATAGTACAATTTTTTTTAAAGAAAAATTATATTGTAGATAAAGATAAGTATTTGTTTGTTTTATAAAAAAAAAACAAATCATAAAACAATATTATTAAATTCTATCTATCAATATAAATTTAATAGAATCAAATATATCTAAACTAACTAAACTAATCAAATTAATCTAAACTAATAAAATTAGATAATACTATACTGTTATTATTATTATCATGATTTTTATTTTTATTATTACTACTACTACTACCATTATTTATTATTATTATTATTATTATTATTAACAATAATAATAATAATCTGGGGTATTACACCCTTCCTATCCGTTCCCCTCCTTTTCTTTGTTACGACGCCGTTTTGGAGCACAATGGAAGCAGCTGGTCCTATTTTTTTAAAAAAAAAAAAATAGGATACTGACAGTTATTAAAAAGATACCTCAAGATATTGACCTGTACTGAAAAAATACTTCGTGATCATGAAAAATTATTTTATGATCTTAAAAAAATATTTCAAGGTGCTAACTAGTACAAAAGGTATACTTTAGAATACTGACTGGTACTGAAAAAATAATTCTGGATAGTGATTGGAACTAAAAAGATATTTTAAGATACTGAATGGTATTAAAAAAAATATTTCATGATGTTGAAAAATTATTTTAGGATCATAAAAAAATATTTTGGGGTAGTAACTGGTACTAAAGAGATACTTCATGATACTGACTGATACTGAAAAATACCTCAGATAATTTTTTCAAGATCATAAAATACTTTTTCATGATCACGAAGTATTTTTTCAGTATAGGTCAATATCCTGAGGTATCTTTTTAATAACTGTTAATATTCTATTTTTTTTTTAAAATAGAACCAGCTGCTTCCATTTTGCTCCAAAACGGCGTCGTACCAGAGAAAAGGAGGGGAGCGGACAGGAAGGGTATAGGACAGAAGTCGTGTCCATTTAAAAGGGTTAATCTTGTTACGGGAAGGAAGGAAGAAGGTGCTCAATGGAACTTGTCGTTCATAATGACGATAGGTTAATCTTTTATACCCCTCGGCTTTTAAATTTTTTCGCTTTGGGCCCTTTTACCCTTTATGAGAATAGGTATTTAGACCTTTGTAAAGTGTCTAATACTTATAAGTGGTATTAATGCCTAGTTTGAGTCAATGTGCCTTAGTGGTATTAGAGTTAGGAAAGAAAACAAATGATGCCTTATAAAGTTCCCAATGCCTCCATATTTTGATGTATTTTAAAATCATGAGAGTTGATGAGTTTCAAAACGGACAATTTCTAAATAAACAAAGGGTAACATTGGCGAAGAAATATCCACTAAAGTTTTTAATTAGGGGCACGGGGATACTCTAAAATTTAAAGATAAGAGTTTTTGAATCTTGGAAATTTAATCCTGTCAATTCTGATTCAAAAAACCAATCCATTTTGAAATTCGGATTCCCAATTTTAAAAATTTGTTTGCGTAAAAGTTTAGAATTAGAGCAACATATAAGAACCAGCCAGTTTAGGCCCAACAGCCCTTATGTGATTGGTCTAGGGCCAGGCCTGTAGTTCAAAGATTGGGCACGATGCTCATCTTTTTTATACCTTAATATACTCTTCTAGTTCTTAATGTAAGAAATATTTACCTAATTTAATTAGAATAAGGAAGTTAGTTAACACTCAACATGACATGTAAAAAACACCCTAGTCATCTTTCTTAATTCCCTTCGATCATCTCCTCTATCTTAATTATTGTTGAGTGAACATCAATATAAATAAATTTGAAAAAGATCAACAAATATGAAAATTGTGTCTTATATTTATCACTAAAATCAACTCTCTACATATATACTATATTAAAAATGAGAGCAGTATTTCGGAACTATGGTTCATTATTCTAACATCCTGTTTCTTCCCCAGTTGCGTCCTTTAGTTCTCCAGGTCCATTTTTGTTCTGTTGACAATAGACAGCATTTGGTCATCATATAAAGCAAAGAACAATGTCGTTGCTGCCGTTTGAACCCACTTGGGATTTTTTCACTGGAAAAGAAAGTGGAGGTGGAGGGTAATGTGCAATTAATTCCAAGACTTTGTTTCTGGGAAATATTAATTAGTTGAGATTCTAGAATTCACCTAAAAAGACAATAACAATCAGTCAGCCTAATGGCTGCCGAGTAAAGTGTGTTTGGGCATTTCTGAAGAAGCCTCCAAATGTATTCATTCCTTCCAGTATATGTACCAGGCACAAAATTACAGCTTTTAATCTTTTAGCAAGCAATTTATTAAAGGTGACATATTGAAAGAGGCATATATAGAGTTGAAGTTATTTGCTGATAGAAGGCCATGTAAATAAGTAGAGAGATTCCTCAATCAAGTAAGTACAATAACTCCAATCCATAGAAACCTATAAATCGAAATCTATAGGTAAGATGAGTAGTAAGTGACATTAAGAACATAAATAT
This sequence comes from Acacia confusa, assembly GCA_037074495.1. NCBI lineage: Eukaryota > Viridiplantae > Streptophyta > Magnoliopsida > Fabales > Fabaceae > Acacia > Acacia confusa. Next base: position 2,136,171 of record CM073504.1, on the reverse strand, counting down.
TCTCAGAGAATCTTTCATATCGATATTTTTAGGGAGTGAAGGTGAAGATGAATGGAGGATTGGGATCAAGAATTCTGTTGATTAGTTTCTTTGCACTTGATGAGAACCATAGCCTGGAAGATCTGTGAGTCATGGTATGTCAAGAACAAATTTGAAGCAGGACATAAACAGAAATCAACTAGGCAAAAGATGTAAAAAAGGGCTCCATATTCTATAGTTTTGCAGAGAAAAATTGAACTTAGCTAGTACAGGATTACGTACCTCTTGTTGAAGATTCCAGTTCAAATCTCTAATTGAATTCAAGAAACTGTTTCATGGTGTATGTTTGTCTCCCTCAGAACTCACGACCACTCCCCTCCTCTTTTCCTCTTTTTCTTAACATCTAGCTAGCAAATAAAATCTATTAACTCAAAAGAAGAATTTGAGTAGTTGGAGTTTAACCAACTTTTTGAGACTCAACAGATAACTAATAGCAGCATATTTCATGGTAGTATCAGTATATTACAGATATTGCTATCATAGAGTTAGTATTATAAGAAGTATTATATCGGTTAAGGGTCTGGATACCTCCAGACCTCGACGCATTTTACAACTGTGGAGGGTGACTGGGCCAAAACCGACAATAATTGAGAGCAAGGCACAAAATGTACAAATACTATCAGAGACATTCTCAGGTTCAAGTTACAAAGGTTTTTAAGTCAAAAGCAATAGGCTAGACTGCTTAATTAAGCGAAACACCAAATATTTCTGAAGTCTCTAATGTAGCATGTTCTTTTCTTCCCGATCAGGTCTTTTGCACATTTTTTAACCATTTATATTAACATTCACAGTGGATCACGCTAACAAATGTTTTGCCCTTTGTGTGTATGTGTATATATACATTTCATTCGGTTCTAAATATATAGCAATTAGAGCATTAAGGGAGGTAAAAAAAAAAACCTAAAAGTCTTATTTCACCAGATAGAATCGACTAAGTGAATTGTTCAACACTATTGTGTTCTGTCAATGACCAAATCTTTAAATAAATTGATCATATAAAAATTTTGTTTAACAACCTCTTTTAAGTATTTTTCTCAGTTTTTCTCTACCCCATTTTAGAGAATTGTGAAGTCCAAAATTGTTTGATCCACCTTCATACTAGCTCATTTAATAGTCTTCTATGAACATGTGATCATCTCAAAAGATTTTCTACTATTTTATCTCCCATAAATGTCACTTCAAATGTTTCAAGTAAAAACAATTAGCTAGAGTTTGTAATTAAACCGAGCATATATTAGCTCATATTCATATACCTAATTGAAGTAACGTTCTGTTTGGAACGTAAATTCTGAGTTCCTTACTAAGTATAGCAAAATAATAATAAATAATAAATTTCCTTTTCACATAAAGCCATAACGATGGTATCTTTGTTTGTCCCATAATGGACGTATAATTGAGGCCCAAGACACAAACCCAACCCAGGTAGATTGTAGAAAAATGTTTGTCCCATTACTTTACCATTTATAATATGTTAACGACTCACCCTCGTCCTTGAACTCAACTGGACAAGGGTCGGATTTTTTCACCAAAGGGAAGAGATTTGATCCTGGAGTTGGTCAAGGTGCTGTGGGAGACATCCTAACTCCTAGGTGCCTAGTTAAACGCCTGAAGGTAATAGACGGCTTGCCCTGCCCAACATTGGTATCATCTGGGAGAAAGGGAGATTTTGCCCTGCTCTTGAATCGTAAATGAACCCAACCATTTTCTTTAAATTTATATATGTGTGTATCAACAACTCAATTTTTTTTTTTGGTCGAAATGTCAACGACTCAATGACACAATGATCAAGCTGACTTTGACAGTTTAATATTATTTTGTATTATGAACTATCTCTTATATTTAAAACCCAAAAAATACCATTTTATTAATGTATTTTCCTATTCCGTTGCCGCGCAGGATGAGCTTGGTTGCAGAAAAGTCGTGGTTAATAATATCGTTCATGCCATGAACTTTACTTTCAACATCGCAAATCTTTATCATCTGGGTAATTGACAAAAGACACTTATAAGGTGGAAATGAATGTTCCACATCATCTTCTTCAAGAGGTCCTTGATCTGGATAAATCATCAACAATGGCCTCAAGATGCTGCTGACTCTGTTCTTCTGTAATCTTCCCTAACATGTATGTTCAGGGAATCACCTCTAGGAAGAAACCAATATGATGTAGTTACTTTTTAAACAACTAACATTTATTATTTGAGGTACAAATAATAATTCTAACTCACTTGATAAGAAATAAATTTAACATTCAAAATTCATTATTAAAGTTTTTAAAGCAACTATGAAACTAAAGGTGGATTAAATACATTCACCAACAACCAAGTTTCATAAATGTAGTTGTATTATATTCTCTCTAGTCTTTATTATTAAACACAAATTAATAAATGTATTTTTATAAAACACTTGTTTGTTTCTAAAGAGCATTAAATATTTTTTGAATGTATGTTATAATTAATAAGGGTAGCGGATAAGAATAATAATTACTATGATATTTGAATTTAGTGTAATCAGTAGGAATAATAATGAAAATTACTTAAATTTTAAGACAAATTTAATAATTTTAAATATTTTGTCCAAAATTGTCCTAGAACTTTTTATTAATTCTTTTTTTACCCCTTTGAGATTCTCCCAACCAGCGATTGTAAGCATACCATAATATCAATTCGCTATGACCGATCCATTCTAGTATGTCTGTTCGTAGTACACACCAATTTGCCATTAAAGGGTTGTTGTTCGCTTCTATTGTCTTTGTTATGATAAGTCTGTTCGCATGACGCACCAGTTTATTTACAAGAGTCAAATCCATCTGATCAATTTTCGTCGTCTGTAAATAGGACATGCTAGTTATCATAGAAATTCTATCTAAAATCAACCTCAAACACTCCTCTCAACATATTACATTATGCAATCATGTTATGTCCGATTCTGAAAGCAGACTCATTGAGTTCGTTTGAGCATTTGATTGATAGTGTCATCATTCTAAAAACACAAATTTATTCTATCTTTGGAAGCTATTATTTGTCATCTTTAGGCGTCCATATAGAGAAATAAATTGTCTTCAAGGGACAATGTGCGTTGGACTCAAATTTCATCAAAGTTTATTATTATGTTTCGGCAGTTTTATGAGTTTGTTTCCGCTTTTTTTTTTTCTTTTTTTTACATAGTATAAAGAGCTATTATATATTTACAAATGATATTATTTTAGCCATACATATTCTGATCTTTATTCAATTTCTACTTGTTTAATAAATTTTCTACAACAAATTGTTAGAACTTGTAATGAATAAAGAGATGATTTGGAGGGCATTAGTTGCAGAGAATAGGGCATAGCCGTAGAGGTGTAGAACACGAGAGTGTAGCTGCCCTATTCAGTGCCTAGCTAGCTTCAAGTTCCAGTGCATGCCCCTCTCACGTGATCCCTCTGCGACGCCGTCTTGGGCCTCACTTCCCCAGACTACCCTCTAACACTACCTCCCAAAAATTACACTTGTTTCCCCCACATTTTTATATATTTAAATCAGCCCCCACACTAGAATCCATCCTCATATTGAAATTTGAAAGTGTAATTTTTGGAAGAGAAAAAAAAGGTGAGGAGACATGATTTGATCTTGATGATGCCAGCCCAGTAGGCTAGAACTTGCTTTTTTCACTGTCACTAATTACAGTGAGTGACGCACACCATGCGTCACCCTATCTTTCTTTTTCACTGACTACTTTTCTTTCTTTTTAATTCTATTTATTTATTTATTAATCTATGATAATTCATAACTTTAACCAGTCCTATAATAGTCATACTCGTGCCTGTGCTGTCTCCTTTTCCACTCCAAACATCTCTACTACGGGTTTCATGGGTAGGGCTGGGCAGGGTGAGACTCTTATCTGATGCCCTACCCGAAAGATTATTGGGCAGGAAATTGGAGTCTAGTGCCCAGTCCTGCCTGATAAAAGCCCTAGCAATTTTGGGCAGGGTGATAATGGGCTGGGTAGGGTGGGTCTTCCTTACCCAAGTGGCAATACCCTACCACACTCTATATGAAAAAAAAAAACTTCAATGACATCTAATAAACAATATTGTAAGTTTCAAATGAAATCTATAATTCTATACTTTGAAATATTTCAAAATAAGTCTACAACTTAAATATTGAAATTAAAAATACAACCATATGTCTTAACAAATAGTCAAATACTCATAAGTGAAAATAAAAAATATATGATACTATTGTATAAAAAGATAAAAATTATATAATACTATATATACTACTGGGCAGGGCCAAATGGGTAGGGCGGCATACCATGCTCGATGCCCAGCCCTGCCCGCAAAAATGCCCAGCCCAATTATACCTAATGTTTCTTGGGCGGCTATTTCTTGGGCTGGGCAGGGCAATTTTACACCTGGCTCGGGCGAGCGCTCAGGGCCGTGGGCATCATGAACACCCCTAATCTCTACCCTTAACATTATTTTGATGGGGGTAAATAACTGAATTAACTTCCATATTAAAAAGTTTTATGTTACATTGTTTCCACCAAACATATATGATTACCATTAACATTTTAAGATAGTAATTGCCACATATGTTGCGCACGCTCTCTCTCATTCAGCCCTCTCTCTCTCTTGCCCTCGTCATTCAGCTATCTCTCTCGCTAGCGACAATCTTGCCGTCAGCGAGCTCAGATGTAAGCCACAACCGTCATAAATCTGTAGATCGGGGCTAGGAGATTCAGAAGAAGGTAGCTCCGGAGTATTTTGGAGTTGCTTTTCTCAGATCGGCCTTGAGACGTTCTGCGACGAGCCTCCATCTTCTTCGACGTCGGCCCTCCTATGCTCTCCACCAAATCTCAGTCGATGGTGGTTGTTTTCTTGCCTCTGGTGCGAGCCTTTTCTCTCCCTCTCTAGATCTTTCTTGAGGTGGTGAGAATCTCTTCCCTCACTGTGAAAGATGTTGTATCGGCCTCTTCTTCTCCGTTGTTCTCCGTTGGCAGGGTGGACGGTCTTTTTCTATATTTTTTATGTTTCTTGTGTCTGGTGGTGTTTTCTGTTGTTAGTTTGTTCAGTAGTTGTTTGTCAGATTTACTTGATTGGAAGAGAAGAAGTTTGATTCAGGATTCTATTTGGTTTCTTTCATTTGAGGTTGGGTTTTTTATGATTATTATCCGTTCGGGTAATTGTGTAGCTGATCTCTTTGCAACTAATTCTTATAAGAAGGCGTGCCCTATAAGATGAGTTTTACAACCAACACCTTCTTTCTTGTTACTTCTAACCTTGGATGATTAGGGAACCAGTGCAGTCGCTGATGCTTCTTTTATTCCTACCTCTTTGGTAACTCTTAAGTGGTTTTGTTTGTTAGTTTCCTTCTTATTTGATTTGTTCGGTTTTATTTGTCTGTATTCCTGTACTGTTCTAGTTTATTTCCTTTAGTATAATAGTTATGTTCCCATGTACCTTTTGATTTAAATATTAATATAAGTATGTTGTGACCAAAAAAAAATTGCCACATATGAAAGTTTTGAGTAATTGTGATTAACCGCTTTATTTATGGTTTAATGACATAAAAACTCACATTTGAGGAGTTCGATTTCACTTATAAATTCATTATATGATGTTACTCGGGGCGCTTCTAATTAAAGTGAATTAAACTTACCATTTTAAATATTTTAAAATTGGCTATAATATTAAGGAAATTAATTTTTTCGATTCTTATATTTTCACCTGATTTCTCAGCTTTTGATGGTTTTCCCAATTTATAAATTACATAACGAGTTTACAAGAATAACGGCGGTTCACTGAGTTAGAAGCGAGTTTGATCGAATTTACACATATAATGAGTTTAAAAGGAAGTCAGATTAATTTTCTTGTTAAAAATAAAAATATGAAACTCGGTAAATTGAGTATTTGGATCCGGCTCTCATCCATTTCCCTTTTCATCCTCTTCTTCATTTCAACAGTTGGATTGAAATATGAACCGTTCAGATTTCGTTTTTTCATACAAATATTATTTTTTATTAATATTTTTTAAACAATAAAATATGAATCGTTCATATTTTAACCCAATTGAGATAAAGAAAATGGTGGAAAAGTATAGGAAGGAAAATGGATGGGACCGAAATTCGGAGTATTTAACTCACAAGCTTGACGCAATAATGCTCACAACTAGTGTTTAACCTCAAAACACTGTTTTGTGAGCTGTTTTGAGTGTGGCAATGAATTAAAATATGAAGCTGTACTGCATGCATTTTGAAATTATTTTATTAAATAAATAAAAAAGGGTACGTCATTACAGATCAAAGGCTGCATAATATAATTATTTATATATATAATTAAAATATGGTCACATAGAGCTAACCAATTTTGGGGAACGCAAAGGGTGAGGATTTAGTGGACAAGTTTCATTATGTCGGTTGATAATGAAGTCAACTAACTAATTTAAATAATTGGTTACCGGTACGTAATAGGAAACAACGTGGGTGTCTCCATTCCATGCATATTGAAATTATATTAAAAATAAAATCCATTAACAACATTATTAATCATAATAGTCATCAATATGTTTGTAATAATAGTCCCATATTTATCGGGAAAATAAAATAAAAAATAGTTCTATATTATGTCGTTTTCTGACCGAACTACGTAACTTCAGAGCTCTTGTACCCATAAAAGTATGACCATTTAAGTCAAATAACCAGTCATTTTTTAAGTAAATTTTAATTTTTTTTTTTTAAAAATACAATATTAAATTATCTATCATTTTAATATTGTGAGTCCAAGCCCTGTAGTAGCTCACAAACGCTTTCCTTTTTTTTATTAAAGTAGCTGACAAACACTTTAATCAAGCAAACTATATTATAAATATATAGTTGTCATTCGTCAATAAAAATGTTGAAATAATTAAAAGACATAAGATTTATGAAAGTTATATCGTATAATGAAATAATTTAGTCTCTCTCTCTCTCTCTCTCTCTCTTTTTTTGGGTCGGCCATTCAAACCCGTGTTTAGTCACAGCATATATAATTAATCACCTTTTAGCCAAATACAGCGATTTTCAATATATGTTCATCGAGTCACAAGTTATATATATATATACACAACATATGATCAGACAATATGATGTTGCATCAGTTTTGTGAAGACAATGTCGTTGATGATCATGAACACACATGGGTAAATTTTCTTACATTGTAATTTATATGAGGTTATTTCAGTATATGTGTGTGTGTGTTTTTTTTAATAATTTTTGTGGAGCATATGAGTGAAAAAGCCTTCACGCATATGCTTTTCACTTGATTATGGCATGTAATGGAAGAAAGCATATGATATGTTACGCTATGTAATTTTGTCTCCGAATATTAACATGAATAGTCCATCCCATTCACAAGTGTTTTTGTCTTGTGTGTATGTGTATATATACTAAGGTTTTAAAACCTTGACCAGCCACTAAATCAATCGGGTACAGAGTTAAGAGTCAGTAGATCAAATTGTAGTTAAACCGAAAGTAACTTGGGGCCAAATCTGTTCATACCCGATATATGACCGGTTTTTAGGTTGGTTTGTTTGGTCCAGGTTTCAGAATATTGAAATATACACCTCAATCAATTGGCAATATATATATATAGCAATTAAAGCACTAGCTAGCAGAGGTAATAATAACTAGAAGTCTTATTTTATTGGGCGGAATTGGCTAAATGAATTGCATGACATTATTGTATTCTATAATGACTAAATCTTTCAATAGGCTATTGATTTAAAAATTTTGTTCCACAAACTCATTAAGTATTTTTCTCAATTTTTCTCTACCCATTTTAGAGAATTTTAAACTACTTGATCTACCTTATTGCTGACTCATTTAATGGGTTTTTTTGAACTTGTCCAAACAACCTCAAACAATTTTCTACTATTTCCTCTCTAAGAAATGGCATTTCAACAACTCTGTATAAATTTATTATAAATATTATCTTTTTTCTTATTATCACACATTCATCTCAACAACCTGATCTTAATTTTCCCTACTTTATACTAGTTAATTAGGGAATTAATTTTGGTCTTAAATATAAAACCCCAATTCACTTTTTGTCTCAAATTTATAACTTTTTTCTCAAATTATCCCATTGAGAGCAAATAATAAAGAGATTTCTATCAACATGTAATTTTAATTCGAATGATAATTAAATAGCGTCCTTTAGGAAAAAACAGAAAAGAGAGAGAGAGAGAGAGAAGAGAGAGAGAGAAGGTATTTAAAAAAAATCAACACATTTTTTTATAAATGACTTACTAAACAATTTTTTAATGCCTATAAATTAGATATCTAACTTTAATATCTTCAATTTTATCAAGCATATGGAGTATACATATGCTTATGTTATGTGATAAAATGGGAAGCAGATCCTCTCACTAGCTCTTTTTTTCATCATTTCTTTTGAACCTATCTAGATCATTTATTGAGAAGATAAAATAAAAATTAAAGTAATATTATAATTTTTTAGATTAATTAAATATATATAATTTAAAGATCATGAGAAAATCAAGAGGAGTAAAATATGCTTCTTGACCAGCTTTAATTTACAGCAGTTGACCAACTGTTCGAATATCATATACAATAACTGTATTGCAACTTCTTCAATTTATCTGCTTCCATCATCCACGGTGTATTATATTTTGGGAATATCTTAGTAATGTATTAATAATTTGCTGTATGAACAGGGAATAACATTTTTTTAAAAAAAGATGAATAATAAAAAATGATTATATATATGAAAAAGAAGGATAAGTGGCAAGTGATAATTGGATAGAGAGAAAGGGAAAGGTTGTGGGACAAGAGAAAGAGGAGACAATGGTTTAAAGGCTTTGCCTGGTTGGCAGGAGGTCACATGGCCACCCCCCTCCCTCATCTTTTCTAAACTTTCATTTATTTTATATTCTCTCACCCTTTTATTATAAAATTATTTTTTAAAATAAAAAGAAAGGAGTGTACTCATTCTATAACAAAGCATTAATATTATTACCATAAATGTCTTATGTCAACTAGTATGGGTGTTTCCATCTTAACCAAAGGTCACAGGCTCAATCCTTTAGGAATTTAATAGCCTTAGTGGTAATTAAGGGCGTCACGCACCATAGTCATATTAGTCTAGTTTGTAATTTCATAAGGGGTTAATCAGGACACTATGTGTGCTTAATCAAAAGTCATGGATTCAATCTTTTGGAAATACAACAACTTAGGTGGTAGGTTTGTTACCTATATGGGTTCAACGTGGTCCAACCTAGATTAGTCTAATTTGTAATTCTCTAAAGGGTTATTCATATAAGTTGTAGGGTTGCTACCATATGAGTCCTATCGTGGTCGATTTAGATTAATCTAGTCGGATTTGGCTCTCATCTTCTTTTCTTCCCATCATCTTCTTCGTCCCAACTGTTAATTGAAATCTAAACGGTTCAGATTTTATATTTTATAAATATATTATTTTTAAATATTTTTTAATAATTTAATATTTTATTAATATTTTAATAAAATATAAAATCCGAACAATTCATATTTCAATCCATCGGTTAAGATAAAGAAAAGAATGAAAGAGGATGGAAAAAGAATAGGATGGTAGCCGGATCCAATTTGGTTGTAGGTGCTCACATGACAAACAAAAAGAACAGAAGACTAATCTTATTGGGAAAATCCTCCCTAGGACCCAATTAAGCAAAAAAAATTTAAAAAAGTCCCCAACAACTTTCACATGTCTTTCTGGTATTATTTTGAAAACGTTAACAACAATATCAGTACCCCATTTATAACAAAATTAGTATCTGTTAACAACAATTCTGTTAACAACAAAATCAGTATCCGTTAACAATAAAATCAGTACCCATTAACAACTACATTTTTTCTGAAATAATATGAAAAAATACCCTAGGGTCTTTTTTGACATATAAAAGTTATTCGGGCATTTTTAAAATTTTTTTTGTTTAATTGGGCCCTGGGGAGGATTTTCCCAATCTTATTTCAAGTGCAAATTAAGAATAAAGGGTATACCTCGCTCAACTGATGATCGTTGTACTTCTACCTATCTATCTAGTCCTATTTATATATTAATTTATAGAGCAGGAATATTATTTTGAAATAAATGAATGATTTTTATTATTCACAGTTTTTTTTTTCAATTTAGTTAAAGGTTTTCCTTTTAAGATTTAGAATGGAAGTTTTTTTTTTTTTCATTTATTCATAATTTCTTAAATAGCAGAAAATAGCACCATATATTTATGTAACATTTGAGCCAAGCTATAATCTTCTAGTTTATAGAAACATCGTGGCTTTCTCCCATTTTTAATATATGTTACATTAAAGTGATATTAATGGTGGAATACATGACTAAAACTCGATTTATTATACATGTAAAACTATAGCAAGCAAATATTTGTTTGTTCTACACATGTTCACTCATTTTCATTAAGGGTGGATCCTGAAAATTTATGAAGGGTGGGCATCAATGGTGAAAGCACTTAATAAATTCAAAAAAGTATATTACAATAAAAATAATTACAAAGTCATTCTTCGAGGCTTTATTTTTTAGAATTTTGATCATTATAATTGTCTTATTATTAATACTATCAAACACATCTTTTTTAATATAAGACATTAAACAATTATTCAATTATTTATCTCTTATCTGATTATGATGTGCAATATTGATGTATCAAGAGTGAACACTTAATTTATGGGTGGGTAATCATTTAAATATATATTAATTTTTTTAAAAAAAATTCTGAAATTTCCCAATTTAAAGGTGGACACTTTCCCTCAATCTTGTATTTGGACCCGTCTATGCTTTAAATACGACAATGACATGCATAATTATTTTTTCTACTATTTATCCATCTTTTTCAACAACACGTACACATGTTTTGTTTGACATTTCGGCATAAGAGTACGTAACGTAAAGCCTATCCAGTGAATAAGACAACCATGATGCCGAACAGTTCTACCTTTTAGTATAAAAACTAAGGGAAAAATATGTTATAGGAATAGTGTATTCTTATATCACACATATAAAATAGTGAGACCCACATATATATATATATATGTGTGTGTGTGTGGGGGGTCCCACCATTTTATATATGTATAGGAATTTTCTTCTTCTAATACAACATGAAAAATTTAAACCCCGAAAACTAATTCCCTTAACGTTTTTTTTATAGGAAAACTTTATAGGCGAGAGTAGTATTTATTAAAAATATCATAACTCGTACTGTCGGTGCATGTAATTTCCAGAAGAAGAAGAATAATTTTATTTTAAGCATTTCTGGATGATGGAGCCCACAAGTGGAACAATTTTCAAGCTTCAACAGGAAAGATTGTACCTTTGGGAATTCTTATCTTATAAAATCACACATAATAATATTAGTGAAAACATCGGGGTTTGTGTAAACCAAACTAAACTAGAACTCAGGGGGTTATTTAGTCAATAGCAAAACGGAATTTGAGGGAAGATTTTCAGTTTTCACACCACAAAGGAAAAAAAAAAAGAGGAACAGTTTATATGAAGTTCGAAGGGTCAAAAACCAACAAGAAACTAAATTATTCTAATGCCCACATGTTGTTGTTCTTGTTGTAAGTAGAAACTGAAAAGTAGAATTCATAATAGTTGAACTTTCTAGTTCAGTTCCCAATAAGTTGAACAATTATTGAGCCGTTTATTTATTATACGTGTTTCACGAATCATGATTCCTAGTCTCTTATTGAGTTATTTCCCTCATGAAACAAACAACCATGAAAACTCACAAACTCTAGTTAATTTCTGACCATATTACCTAACCAACTACTTCTCCATATCCTTAACTCTAACTGTTGTTCTTTTCTCACGGACACAACAATTCTCAAATCCAACCGCTTTTACTACTTGCTTTAACTTGAGACATACTTCACTATTCCTACCTGAAACCCTAAAAAAGCCTCTTATATTATTGTGAACAAGGAAGGGGCCTACAGGGTCACTTATGAGTCATGATTCATGAATGAGGAGAAGAATATGTTTTTAAAAGGATAAAGAACAAAAATACCGATGTGTTTTATCCTCGGTAGCGCCCAGCACTATATGTTTTTTTTAAAAGTAAAAATACACACGTGATTACCATTTTAGAACAAAAGTCACGTTCCATTGTTATGTTATTGTTCATCATGATGAGAGAAAAAGAGATGAAATGAAGAGTAACATAACAGCGAAATGTAACTTTTAGACGTGTATATTTTTGTTCTAAAAAAAATCATATTGTGCTGGGTGCTCCTGAAGATAAAACATATGTGTATTTTTACTCCTTACCCTTTAAAAAAACAATTTTTGAGCATTGACTGAATCTTTGGTTGGAAGAATCAAACATTTCTGACCATTCAGGTTTTAAAACATGGGTTGAGTGTGGGAATGGTGTTTGTTTGTTTGTTGAGGATTCTTGAAAAGGAGGAGACAAGATAAAAAGAGGGTTAAAAGTTGTGTGTAAAGGGTCCAAAAATGGGTTATGATAAGACGGTAGAAGAAGAAAGGATTAAGTGTAAAAAGCTTTGGTTACTTACAGGTATGGATTAGATTCCCTCACGACTGTGACACATACGTTTGAGTTTTGATTGATGAAGCAAATTACAAGACAAACAACAAATAACGTTGAACGTGGTACGTAGCAGACATTACATTACAACAGACACTTTTTCACCGGACGGGAGGTGTCATGGGTTTGTTTCTACTTCAGGTTATTACATTTTTACTGTGTCAAGTTTAACCATCACTTTTACGCCCTAATTAATCACATGCAGGCCTTTTTTAAAGTTTAAAAGGGACAAGAGTGGGAATTAAAGCATGGAATCTTTTTCCATAATAAGAAGTTTAATTCTCGATTTTTACCATGTTGATCTTGCCTAGACCGTCCTTATAAGGTAAATGAGACAGACTTTGTTTCAGCTTTTTTACAAAGAACACCCCCACTGTTATCATCATTACCTGTTGAGTAAGGTTTTTTTAATTTTCAGATATTGCAATTAAAAATTTTTTTAAGTAAGACACTGGAATATTAAAATATTTAACTTTCTTTCCTTCTAAAAAAGAAAAAAGAGACTGATTACAGCTCGAGCATACAAATACGTCACTCGCCAGGTACAAAATCTGGAGGTGGGGCCACTGACGAACACGTGGCGGAAACTTCGCCGGTCGTCGTCTGGGTTTGTTGCTGATGATGATGATCAGAAGTAGTCAAACGACGCTGTTGGCCGCAGCTGCTGCTGATGTCTCCTGCCACCAGTCCTATTTCCGTTCCCGTTCACCTGATCTAACGACGTCGTTTTCTGCCTCCTCGAACCTGGTACCTCTGGTGGCGTCATCATCCGTATCAACGCCAAGTTCAGGCCTTTGAAGAACGCGTGCTTCTTCACGTCCGCCGCGCCCCGCTTTGATCCGAGTCTCCGGGTCGGGTCTTTGTGAAGCAAAGAGGATATTAGGTCTCGCGCGTGGAGCTCAAGCATGCTCGACGGTGTGGCTGTAGGGAAAGTCAGGGGCTTCTTAATGATGCCTCGGAGTATAGCCTCGTTTGATGAGGCTGCAAACGGTGTTCTACCGTAGATGAGCTCGTAGATGAATATTCCAAAAGACCACCAGTCGACGGCGTTGCCGTGTGAGTGGCCGGAGGCAACTTCAGGCGAGACGTACTCGTGAGTGCCTACAAAGGAGCATGAACGAGCAGATACCGGCTCAGCCACGAAAAGTCGGTTCGGTTGAAGGGTTTGGACTTTCCGGGAACGGAAAATACGGTTCGGGAGGCACGTGAAGGGATTAGAGTGCGAGCGAGTATATGGTAAGGGATCTGAGAATGCTGGGTCTGGAGAAAAGTCAGAGGATTCAACGGCTGGGATTGCGTCGGAGCACATTGAGAGATCAAAATCGGAGAGCATAATATGGCCGTCGGATCTAACCAACACGTTCTCGGGTTTCAGATCTCTGTATATGATTCCCAGCATGTGAAGGTACTCCAATGCCACGAGAACTTCAGCAGCATAAAACCTGGAAAGGAATAATTCCCAGAAAATTTATTAAAACCGAAGAAAGTTCACAGAAGCAAAACAGCTATATCAATGAAACGAAAATTGAAAAGAAAAAGAAAAAGGAAACTGGTAAACAACTACTAATGGATTGAAGCAGAAGGTAAAATGTAGCGCCTGATCTGGTAATATTGATCAGAACGATGAAGGTTATTCCAGTTTCCAATAATGGCAAAAAACAACTTCATCAATGAAAACCTGCGGCTAAGTCAGATTTATTATGAGAAAATCTCAGATGCTGGGTAATTTAAAAAATGGCTATGATGATATTTCAAAGGATGAAGCAGGCGAGAAAATAACAAGGCTGTAGATGATGATGAAGCAGAAAATGCCAAAATAGAGACAGAAACAGGATGGTTCTGGAAATGAAAGAAAACAAAATGGTACACAAGGAAACGTCATCGTTTAGGGTAGCTGTGTCAAACCTTGCAGAGGAAAGAGGGAATCGTTTCAGTGGCTGTCTATGGCGTAGGGAGTGCAAGTCCCCACCAGAACAGAACTCCATGACAATGCAAGAAAAGTGTGAAGCCTCGAACTCAGCGTAGAGCGTAGGAAGAAAAGGATGATCCAGCATCTTCAAAATCTTCCTCTCCATCTCCGCCCTCTCGGATTTCTTCTTCAATGCCACCGCATCTTTATCCACAACCTTCATGGCGTACAAGCAGCAACCGTCGTCCTCGCGGCTGACAACGACGTCTTCCTCCGCGCCTCCGGCGACGAACCGATCATCATCGGCGGCGCTGTTGCGAAGCCGGCAGAGGTAGACCGTTCCGATGTCACCGGCGCCGATGCGACGGATGAGATGGAAGTCGCGGAAGATGAGACCGGTCTTGCGGCGGAACGTGGCAGAGCGTATGGCTGAGTATTCAAAGTCCGACGATCGATGAGGCTTGAGAGAGAGACTCTCAGGCGAAGTAGGAAGGAGGTCGAAAGAGAGACGACTGAAACTCGTGCTACAAATGCTTTCGCTGCTCATGGAACTACGCTGGGTTGAACTGAGAGCCTCCAGACTGAGCTCGGAATCACGACAAGAACCGGGAACGTCTAACATGGTAGTAGAGAAAGCTTGAGAAGCCAACAAGGTCTCATAAGAAAAACAGGAAGCTACAAAAAGGACGCAGAAATTGAAGGAGGAATCTGATATGAAAAATCAGAGAGAGGATCACAAAACAAACAAGAGCTTTGAATGCGGAGACTGAAACTTTGAAACAACGTTTATAATAGTAGTTGCAGCTTTACTTTAAAGGGATTTCTGAGCACAAAGCTTTGAAAGGATCATAAATCTCTGTTCGTACGAAGACATCAGAGAGAGAGGGAGGAGAGAGAGAGAATGAAGAAAATTGGGTTTGGGAGATGAAGAAAGGGTGGTTGTGTGGTATTTATGCTTGAGAGAGAGAAGGAGGAGGCACGTGAGAAGGGGGAGGGGTGGCACGTGCGGAGGGGGCGTGTATTGGGGTTTGAAAAATTGACGGAGGTGATGACGTGGGGGAGGCACGTGCGGGGGCGGGGAGTCACGTGGCGGAGAATAGGCTCAAGCTTTGGGAGACTAGTGGGTGGGTGGAGTTACTGGGGTCTGGGCGTGAGGGGTAAAAGAGGAGTAAGCTTTTTCTGCAAATTTTACAGGATTGCGAAATGACATAAAGGCCCCTGTTTGCTGTAACGTTTCAGTACAGCCCTGCTAGCCACGGTCAACTCCGTCTGACCAGGCAATTAAAACTGATCAAAAAGTAAGACTTGTGACTCCAATATTTGTATTTTGAGTATATAAAAAGTTACAATAAAGGAGAATTACCGAAAAGCCTGTAACAGTCCAAAAAAACAAAAATCTCACCACCAATTAGTGCTCAATCCAATCTTAAATATAAAATAAAGTTAATATTTTTAAAAGATATTATATTTTTTATTTTTTAAATTAGTTTATATAACTTATAAATTAATATATAATATATAATTTAATTATACATAAATGATAAAATTAGATATAGAAATAGCCTAAGTTATGTTACTTTACTTAAAAAAGACTCACCTACAATAGAGATTCCAAACTTGACTTTGGGCCTTAGTCTGTATGTAGGTTTTTTTTTTTAAGCCTGGGCCTAAACATTCAAAAAACCTGAGAAAACTTGAAGCTTATTTAAAAACCTACTTAAAATATATACCTTTAACTAACTTTTCAAGTTTAAGCCTTCAAATTCACATATAACTTTTCATGCTTATTATAATCATACATTATGTCTTAAAAGTCTATCATTAATTTTGATCATAATATTAGGGCATCGTAAAGAAAAGAAAAGAATGTTTAGTGACTACAATTGTCCGAGCAAATAGAAATAAGAAAAACTAATTATATGATAACTAATGAGATATATTTTATAAAATCGACCAAACATAACAAGCAACATGTAAAACTATATTTTATATATTTTACCCTTTCCACATAAATTGGGACAAGCTCCTCCTACCATTCACTAATTAATATACTTTAGTGGATGATACAAATTAGGGAAGAGGGAATAAGTTAGCGCTGCTATATATCGAGTGATCAAAGAGAAGAGACGTACGGATAAATGATTGATGTAAAAGTAATGGTTGGGTGTAATGACAATGATATGTGAAGCATATAATTAAGGTTAAGTCAACAAGTTTATAAATAATTTATAAAAGTATTTTGATGATATTATATATACTTATATAATAGTATAAATTATAAAAAGTTAAATAGGTCCCCCTTATGAAAATAGGTATGACCTATTTATCTAACTAGACCTAGTAAAAGGCATGAGTTTGTCTTATTTGTTAAATAAGATAGGCTAGGCTTTATGTAGGCTACGCCTTAAGCCCCTATTAGAGCCTAATATATTTCTATTCCCACACAAAATTTAATATAATTAAGTAATTTATTTAGTTTTCTTAAGTATTTTAATAAAAAAAAGTCCAATTATACCCTATATTTTGGAGTAGAATATAATGATAAGTTGATGCTGCTCTCTTCTTTAATACTACATCCCTGCCTTATAACTATTTGCCTTACAAAAATTGTAAGCCTCGAGTAATTTATAATTAATACGTAATATATGGGATAAATTTCATAAAATATCATGCCAACTTATAATACAAATGTTGCATCTTAAAATTTAAAAGATATAGAATGTTTACTACCAAAAAAAAAAAAAGATAGAAGATAAAATATTTTATCCATTATTCATAACTAGGGAGGATGAGTTGGGGTTCCCAGCTATATATCATAACCTAAGTGATTAAGTCTACAAGGAACTACTGGCCAAAAAAAAAAAAAAGTGTACAAGGATATTCAACAAAATTGTATAGGAGTAATTTTTATAATGAACAAAACTGGTATGGAGTGAAAAGTAAACCGTGAAATTTATAATGATAGTGAAACTTTTGATCACTTTAATCTGCCTCAATTATCAATTTAGTCCTTATAGTTTAGTTGTTATCAACAAAATCCTTAAATTTTTTAACATAAACTTATATTTTTATTTGATCTGATTGGATTTTTTTTTTTTCATCACATGAAACAATTGTTATCGTGATTCAGACAACATATTCCTTTTTATTCTTATTATAAGACACCAACCATTATTTTTTGCAGGTCAAGTAATGGAAGTTAAGTCATTAAATTGATTTAATTTTGAACAAAGTCATATTAATTTGTAGTAATACTTAATTTAAAATAATCCTTAAAGCTTATGAGATCTATCTTATATATTTGTGTGTGTATAAAACAACAACAAACATCATAATCCCATTAAGTTGGTTCAACTACATGACTTGTACTGTAAAATCGTTTCTATTAAGAACAATCAAATTCTTAGATAAATTGTTAACTAAAGACTTGTTTAATAATGTTATTAAATATTATCTTCCGGCTTTTTCTTACTTCTTTAAAGTACTCTTAAGCTTATTATCCATCCCCAATCCTTATCTTTAATGAACACCAAACCAACTCTTCCTTATATATATATTCCTTATGAATCATATTTTTACACATGATCACACATATATATCTTAACAACTTTGTCTCAGCTATTCAAAAATATATTCTTGTTGTCCCTGTAAAGTTCTGCCTTTATTGCTATGTAGCATCATATTTTACTGTTTATACCTCACTTTTTTTTAAAAAAAAAAACTGAGGTGAAGTTGGAAGTGGATCATATCATAACATGTGAACATCAGCATCAGGAATAGACAAAGTTTAACGATAAGAAAACAGGAGGAGAGAAGAAGGGAAACAGGAACAGTAGTTAAAAGGGATAGTGATTGAACTTAAAGAACAAAGAGCCACTGGCGTGTTTGGAATCAAAGCTAATAGTGCCTTCACAATACACAGTCTTATCAGATGAATGACACTATATATATAATGCCTGTATTTGCAGAGACAGGACTGTGAGAATGTTCATCCAAATATGCCCATATCTATCTTTCACACACACACACACTCCTCTAAATTTATAGCACCCCACGTACATGCAATTAACTAATATATAACCCTCCCTTTGTTCCTCATTTAAGCAAATATATAGTTATCTTATTTGAAAACCATGTACCACTTGATCGATCCACTTTTCAAAGTTTTAATTCCATTAATGCTTTTGTTTTACAACTTTGAGTTTTGAATGATGTGATCATATAAATGTTAGGCAAGAAAAATATTGTCAAAAATTACGTGATCTTATGTGTGGGAAATATATACTAACTCGGTTCTACAATATATAAGATCTAATTGATCGATTTAAATATATTAAAGAAGTTAGATATAAATTATTTAATTTTAACCTATATTACATTATTTCTATGAAAATATTTATATATATCATTATATTATACATCAGTTTATAAATTATGTAAATTAATTTAGAGAAAATTGATAAATATAAATATTTTAAAGCAATTTATTTAACTTCCTTAGTTTTTTAAAATTGGTCAATTGAATCTCATATTAAAAAATGAAGGTAGTAATTTTTATTTATTTAAATGAGAAACTGTTTGAAGTTAAAAGTAGGATCAAATTAACGAACAATTATACGCTTATAAGAGGATTTTTATATCACTAGTTATATTGCTATTTCATATTCAATATTAAGTCCATTTTTGAGTATACGTTGACACAGATTTTGATTTTTCTTTTAATTTAAAAAATTAATGCTTCTTGATCAACATATGTTTGGAAGCCTCTAAATTTAAAAACAAATGTAGCCTTATTAATTGTGAAGAATCAAGGTTATTGTATCCATTTCACAAAAAAAAAAAAAAAGAAGTTATATAAATATATGGAAATATATCACATCTCTATGTATATATACCCCTCACAAAAGTGAGGGCCACTATTATTTCGCCCTATATAGAATTTCCAATATCAGTTTAGAGATTCAAATTAAATTAGCATGGGATGATGTATGAGGGAAAGAATTTTTGATTTTCAATATCTTTCAATTACTTAGAACTTGTTTGAAAGCACGTTTTAAATGCAATTTTACATTATTTTGCAAGAGAAAATTACTTTCCTACATATTATCTTGGTCAAAATCATCTTTCAACTAAATTCAATGAACTTTCAAACACATACTCAGAAGCTATTTGAATTAGCTTAATTAAAGCGTTTTGTGTGCTTTATGACATAAAACTCCTCTTTTATATATTTATTTTAATTTGTACAACTAATATATATTCCTTCTCCACATGGCCATCCATTTTAATTCTCTCCCTTTTCTTCTTTTTATTTATTTATATATTATCTCCAAAACATACACCTTAGTTTCATCCCTTTGTCTCTCACCTTTTCTTTTTCAAATTCGACATCTAAATTCTCAAACACCCAAAACATATTCGACATGCACTCTGCATTATTCCAATTTTGAGAAAAAGAAGAAGTTTCTGTACAAATAAAATAACACTTAAATGACTACTGAGATAATATATAATAGTTTAATTATTAAACTATCATTCTGAATTTTTTTTTTATTTATTTATCTCATGTTATATATCATATGCGCGAGCTGTGTTATTATGTCATGATAATTAACATTGTGAAATGATTACTTTCTGATTTAAAATTTTCTTTTTTCTTCCAAAAAGAAACATGATATTAAAATGAGTGAATATGTGATGAAGGTGAAGACGTTATCATTAAAAAGAACATAGGAATAATGATTCTGAAAAAGGCTGGACAATTATTTTTGTGGTCCTATTTTCATTTTTTTTCCCCTTACTTTTGCATCATGACTCTCATCACTTATTACTATCAAATAATTATGCAATAAAATATGGGTCCATCTCTCTCCCTCACCTTTACGCTACACACACACACACGTCACATACTAATTCTTCACTTATCTAAATAAATTATGTTTTATACTACTTTAGTCCTTATTATATAGGACATCTTCTAGAAGCTATTTTGTTGTCCCAAATGTAAGTAACCAACCAACCCATTAATTAATTTTTTCCCCATTTTATTTTGGTTATTGATTTAGGTTTAAAGTTGGAATTTTTTTTTAATTTTAAACAAATTTAATGACTTAAACTTTATTCATTGGTATGCGATAATTAGTTAGAAGTATCCTATAAATAATAAGGACAAGAGGGACCCCCAAAAAAGGACAAGATGGAGTATACATTGTAGTGCAGCAAATGAAATTCATTAAAAAAAAATTAAAACTTTAAGGGAAATAATTATTATCATCTGAGCTAATCTACCTAATGAGGGAGTTGAAGAGAGTCAGCTAACATTAATTACAATAATTAATATACATATAAGATTCATTACAATGGACAAAGATTTCAATTTAATTAACTCTCCATAATTAACTAACAGAGAATGAAAGAAGTTCACTATCAGAAAGATTCTTAAATGTTCTTCCAAAAAAAACGAAAGATTTATATATATATATATATATATATATATATATATATATATATATATATAGTTGGATTCACCCTATGCAGGCATGACAATATGGGGAGAGTTGGAGCAAAGAGAAAAGAATATGCTTATGAGTGGAAACGGTAGTTAAAATCGAGATTTTACGTAAAATCTGAAGATGGATAAGAAATCGTAAAACGTAAAATCGTAACGTAAAAAAATCGTAAAAATATAAAAGTGTTTGGAAAATTAGTAAAATCATTTTAATAAAAAAATCATAAAAACATAAAATTGTAGTAATAAATTAAGATTTTAACTATCATAAGTGGGACACATATTAACTCAAATCTTAATTAGGCTAGAATTTATGGGGCTTTAACTTTTATATATACTCATTTGGCTCCAAAATATAAATGACGTCCAACCAATTCACTGAAATAATTAAAAAAAAAAAAAGATCAACTAAATTTTTCTTTAATTAATTTTGTTGAACTTTACTTGGATTCAAAATTTGTATCACATTTATCTTCTTTCTTATTATCCAATATGTACTAATATAATAATAAATATGGATAAAATTGAAAAAATGTGTTAGCTACCCAAATTCCTTATATATTTTGGACCAAGTCCAAAATATAAGATTTTATCTCATGTATTTATTATTTTTCTTAAAACTAATTTATTTAACTTATAAAGCAATCTGTAATGCAATACAATGTTACACATGGATATTTTAAAGAGATCATGTTCTTTATTCAAACTAATCAATTATTTTCATTTTCTTAACCTACTCTTATCAGTTAATTAACTCTTATATTATGAACTTAGGGGAGTAATTAATAAGTCTCTAGAGTACTCATACCATGTGAGTAAAGGATTTTTTTTTTTTTTTGGGGAGGCGCCCTATATTTTGGACATCAAGGAATATATTATTTGTTAATCTCATTTTAATTTTATCCAATATTGGACTTCCACATCATCAAGTCAAACACTACACGACATATCATAATTAACTCACACGTACATATATAGATAATTTTTTTTTTTAAAAAAATAGAAGTAATTAATTAGGTAAGATGTTTAATTATATTAAAGTGATCTTTATGCGTGCATGACTGTTAGTTGAATTGGCGATCGTTAGTTAAGATATTTAATTTGAAGCTTAAAAGGAAAACCAGCCCTGTCCCACGATAGGAAGGAGAGAAATGAGTTTGTCTCACACACACACGTACGTGTGATACATGCACTGAAATGAAACTTGATGTGAATATATGATCATGTCGTGTTAACAGTAAGTGATTAATGAATAATTAATGAATGATTAAGAATAAAGAGAGAAAGAGGGGTGAGCAAATTGCATATTATATACGGCGGAGACAAAACTAAAGAGAGATAATGAAGGGACAAAAGAAGAGAGGGAACATGGGTGGATCGTTAAATATATTGTTAAAGTGGAAAGCAACGTAAGGAGGCAACAAAAAGGAGACAGATTAGATAGATACTTAGGACACTGCGTTTGGCCCTATTCTTAATAATAACAAAACACACCATGCATGCTATGTTTTGCTTCGTGCAAACAACTTTGTGGGTTTTTCCCTCTTCATGGTCCCTCTCATGAAAACTACTTCCCTTGAGCATCATTTCATTCTCTTCTTTTATTTTTGTTAATTTATTTATTTTTGTGTTGTCATTATGTCCCTAGCTCTCATCATTTTCCCATTATTAACTCTTAGCCATACAACGTTTCTTTATAAGGTTAAAGAAATCCTTACAATTGTGATTTACTACTTATCAATTAATAAAGTCCTTACATTGACACTTTGGTAGTAGTATTTAAACAATAAATTAAATGGCATTGTTTCTACTTTGTAAATAGTATCAGTTATGATTATAAATTATATATAAATTACCCAATAAATCTTTAGGAAGCATTTATAATTATCCTTCGAGACCCATTACATGCAATTAGTTTAAGTTAATTATTTGTAAAATTGTGTATTGGTGAGTTTCCCTAAATCCCTTTTAATAATTTGTGTTAGAAGCTAATTTTTTTTAATAAAAGGGGCAAGCAGTATTAGCTAGCCTGAAGTTATCGATCAATGAGATTAAACCCGCAACTTCTTATTTACAATCAATAGGGAGAATTTCTGAAAAAAGTTATAAATCAGAAAGATAAAGTCATAAATTGGGGTGTTATATTTAGACAAAAGCAAACTTTTTTACTAGCCGTTATCATTTGCTCAAAACCTCTATATTGGCATTATGAGGGGTCCATATATTGACATTAGATTTAAAATTTACATCTTTATAAGACATGAGAGATGTTTTCTCTCTTAACATTGTGCACCATGAGAATTCAACTTTAAAAAAAAACGTGAAAATAAACAGCTTCAATGATGTTGATGACACAATAATCATGGTCACATCAATAAACAAGCGTGAAATAATTCAAAACTGATAATTTATCGTTTAGATGATTTATACACACATACAGATGTACAAGCAGAAAGTACTAGTAGTAGTAGTACGATGTGAATTTACAGCCAAAAAAAAAGGTGGGAGGACCATTAAATATTGCATATTGATAGGTACGTGAAAAAAGAAAGGGACCCATGACGTTTTGGATGGAATTTTATGTTAAGGGAAAGACCAACAAAAAGTGTAGCGTTGGTGGAATTGTTAGTGTCAATGGGGCCATTATATAATTAATATATTCCTTTAATTTTTCTTTTGAAAAAATTCAAAAGAGAAAAAGAAAAGGGAAAAGAAAAAACTATTCCTTCTTCCTCCTCCTTTTTTATTCTTACCAAAGGCCAAACCCAAGACACTCATCATATTCATTAGCTTTTGCTTGTTAGTTTAATTTGTGACTTCCATGCCAAGATTTTCAACCTTAGCTTCCCTCAAAGTTACCAAACTTTATCCTATTTACTCACGTGTGACTCTACTATTATTATTTGTCGTGTATTTATTAGATTTATCTCTTTCACCTTCTGTTTTCTTGGTGATTGCCATATAAAATTTAGGGTACAATTGTAAAAATAACCTAATAATAACACTACTTTTCTGTGGTGCTTTACATATGCTTTTAGGGGCTGGATGTAGTATAAAATACTCTTTATGGTCCTTAATATAAGATTTAATTAATTAATTTGAGTAGATTAAAGATGTTAGTTAAGTTATTAATATGATACTATACTTTTTTTAAAACACTTTAATCATATTCCTTAATTCCCTTAATTTTTCTCATACTTAATTATTGTTAAAGGAAAATTTACAGGGGCAAATCACAAAAATTTTGACGAGTATGAATAATGTGTTTTACATTTAAGACTGATATCAACTCCTCAATTAGATTTACAATAAGAATAAGAACCGGAGAAATAGATAAAAGATTTTTATACATACATATACTTTTATCAACCATATCTCCTTATCAATATTCTCATACGTACGCACAACCTTGTATATTTCTTTTAAACTGAACTAATTATAATTTTCTTCCCTCCAAATTTCCCTCGTACTAAACATAAGGATGCTCTTTAAACTTAAGAATGAAATGGGTAAAGAGAGCAAAACGGAAACAAACTAACTGTGTTTGGTTCCCTAGCTAATGGAAAAAACTAACTCAGATAAGACTTTGCACAAAACATCATGTTCGGTTGTTTCTCACGAAAAATGAAACATGCACTACTGTTTATATATTAATTTTCAAGATGAGCGAACAATTTCACCACGAAATTTAAGAGTTGAAAACACAAACAAGATCACATGGTGAAATTAAAGTAGTGCCTAATTAACAAGGACGACACACACACACACACACAGAAGAACCAATAATTGAATATCAAAACATGATGATATATATATATATATATATATATATATATATATATATATATATATATCATTGCATATTCTGTGGGGTACACAGTGTGGAAAATCTCACATCAAATGACGCATAACATCATATCTTCACGTCAAAATTAATTTAGCAAGACTTAACAAAAAGATCTAACGTAACAACAAATTAAATCATATATAAATCGCACATATTATAGAAATTAACACACATATTATAGCGAGAGTCAGTCACATGTATAACAATATCGAGTGCCTCCAACTTGTAATCCCACTATATATAGAGAAGAAAAAACAAAAGATGGTGCATGTGGGCCAGAATTTAGGTCACACCCTTGTCTTGCTGTTGCTTCAATGTTTTTGTTGTCTTTTCAATCTCCCACCTGATCATATAAATAATTATACGTACATTTATTATGTGTATATGAGCAGTTTATTGCAATTACTATTATCGAAGAATATGCTCATATATGTGTTTGTGTGTGTGAACGTCATAATAATTAATATGCATATTAATGATCGATAGTGAGAGAATATTTTCAAGTACAGAGGTATATATATATGAAGCTTCAAATGTTTATAACATATTAACATGTGCGTCTGCCTGCTTCTTCAAATATTATTTTTTTTTACCTAATTTCATTTCATCTATAAGTCAAACCAATAGAAGAGAAGAAAAAGTCATTTTATCTCTTACTTGTTAGAAAGAATTATCCAACAATTTCTCAATGCAAAATTTATTACTCAAATGATGTTTCCAAATTTTGTTTAATTAAGGAGCTGGGAACCACGTACGTATCCAACTTTTGTTTCCACTTGTACGCGATTTTTCAGCTATATGTGCAAAATAAAATACATTTACACATAGTTAAAGAAAAATTACACATAATGAAAATGAGTTGCATATACTTGTTTTTGTAATTGGGGATTTCTTTAGCAAATTTTCCTTTGACAATGAGTTCTGATTCTTCCTCCATCTTCAAACATGCGTTTGCGGATTTTTTTTTTTTTAAAAGAAACCTGATGGCATCCCATTTTTAAAGTCTCTTACAAAATTCCTTTTTCAAAATGATGTTGTATCCTGGCCTTACAATGTCCTTGAGATAAGCGGATTGGGTTTCTCTTCCCATTATTTTCTTATTATCCCTCATAATTTCTAAATCACATCAGTCCAATCAATACAATATTACTTTTACTTTTCTTTCACTTTCTCAATCAATAAGCTAAATTTGACCAATGAGAGAAAATAAGAAATAAGATAAAGAGAAGATATCTCTTTGAGATAAACGCCCCCTATTTTTAAACGTTAAAAGCATTTCTTTAGTAAAATTTCCTACATATCAATCCATATTTCTTCCTATTTATTCCCCTTTTTTTGAGATATGAAATATGAGTCAACAAAGAAGTAAAAAGTCCCACATATTGAATTGGTGGATTTAATTAATACTTTGTATGCGAATCATCTATACATCTATTGTTTTTTATTTCTTGCGATGGTACTTGAAATTGTTTATTAAAAATAATAAAATAGTATAGTTATAGTTAGCTTAAAATGGTGTGTGTTATATAATAGGGAAGAACATATACAGACTAGTATAAATATAGGATCGGATGTTGTTCATTCACCTGCAACCTCTATCTTTATGTCACCAAATAAACCATTGAATTTATGTATGTTATTCGTTGTCAGAAGCATAGTATCTTTGATAAAACTATAAAATTATGACTTGTAAATTAAAAAAATATATGTAATCTAACTAAAAAATGGAGAAAAGTTATTAGAATCTCAATAATAAACATATATCGTTGGCTCTGAAAGAATAGAGAGAGAGAGAGTGTGTGAGAGAGAAGGGAACAATATGTATATAAAATGAAGGATGGTGGAAATGTAAGCAAAGTATTTATATATGTATCATATATAATTAAAAAAATTAGATGTAAAAAGGGGAGTAAAATAATTAATAATATGAAAAAAGAGGGAGGGAGAGAAAGAGATAGAAAGGGGCAGCAATATTCGCGGTGTATTGATAGGCCGACAAAGGGACAAAAAGTGTCACATAGACAACAACTCATCCTTTGTGCTATTCTATTTATATTTCTATATCAATAATTAATACTATAATATACTTCTAGTGTTTATTATTTAAGATATTTTATAAATTTGAAAAATATAAAAACAGATGCTGTTTGTAGTTTGATTCCCGTTACATCATGTCACCTACTTCTTCCCTCCTTCCCTTATACTTTCACATCAAAGTCTCCATCTCAGCATTTATATATTTATCTATCCCAAAAAAAAAAAAAAAGTTGATAATACTTGTACGTTTACCTCTGGCTTTATTAATTAAGTCACTATTCTTAGGCATAATCCTTCCTTGTTCTTTCTCCTTTTTTTGGGTACTATTCTCCATTGCATAAATCCTTTTCATATGTACCATTTCTAGTCCATCTCTTCTTTTTTTTATTTTCCCCTTCTTTTACAATTTTGGTATTTGTTATGATCACATAAGTCAAATTCAAATCACTTCACTCCATTAAAAAGGGATTCTTTTATTCATAAAACTAAGAGTTTTAGTTAAATTGAATCCTTTTTACCCAATTCAGGGGTTGCTAATAATACTTTGATTTAATTTTCATGAACCTATTTGATATAACCAATGAAAAAGAAATAAATGAAATTTAGGTCCATTTATTTAGACTAAAATATACTTTTAGTCCTTTGTGTTTGCCTTTGGTATCATTTTACTCTCTTAAATTTGTAAAGTGCACGTTTGATCCCTTAATATTAACACGATTAGTATGACTTAATGGAAAATAATAACTCAACAATTCTAAGCGATGACTATACAATTAAATGATGACCAAGCATGCTTATATGTTAATATTTGAATAAATTAATATTTTAAATCGTATCAATTGAAACAATATTTAATCTTCACAAACTGTTTTACGGTTTTTCATAGTTTGTGAAGATTTTTTTTTGTTGGAGAAGATTAAATATTTTTCTATTAATAGGATTTAAAATATTAATTTATTAAAATACAAGCATATAAACACGCTTGATCATCATTTAATTGCACAATCATCACTTAAAATTGTTGAGTAAGTATTTTTTGTTAAGTTAAACTAGCGGTGTTAATATTAAGGGGCCAAATGTGCATTTTACAAACTTAAATGACTAAAATGATACCAGAAACAAATATAAAAGACAAAACTTATTATACTTTAGCCATTTATTTATATCCACTAGGTCAAATTCATCAATTCAATCACAGATATGTGGGCCTATTATCAAAACAAAAATTCACATTGATAACATTTCAAAATGTGAATTCCTCTTATACCAAAAAAAAAAAAACAAAGTGAATTCCTCATAACATAATGTAACATCTTTGAACAATAGTAGTTATGTTTTTTAATTATCCTTTTATTTAGGGATATTAAAGTCATTTCACCCTGATAAAACTATATTTTTAATTATATTTCGTTTGTACCAAATGAGGGTAATTATATCTGCTTGTTAGTGACTCTAAAACCGTCCGATTTATCCAAACAAAACATTAGTACTCGGAACCCTAATTTATTGTCTCACTATCCATCATACAATAAGTTTAACGATTAAATGGTTGGACATTCTCACTAACGAGCAGAGGCGGAATCAGGGAGGGGTTAGGAGTGGCCCTCGCCCCTCCCAAAATTACAGAACATAAAAACTTGTGTGGATGGACTAAAATGAAAACATAAAATACTATAGAGCTCAAATATAGTTATATAAAAATTTGGGTTTTATTCTGTAATTTTCGCCCTTTCTGGCTCCACCTTTGCTATCCAGATGAAGTTTGATTTTTTAAATTAGTTGGCCAGAAGTAAAATGAACATAATGATAATGTCAATGGTTTAATAGTCAAGTCCCTAGATCTTAAGAGAGCTCAGGCTCCTTCATAAATTTTTTTACTAAAAAGAATAATTTACTATCTCACTGTTTGACTTTTGCCTCTATAATTAGTCTCCCTAATCTTGAGATTTGCATATTATTTTAACTTGCAATGATTACCTAACACGAGACATAACCACTGATGATGCCATTAGTAGTTGTCTATCTGCACATTTTTATTATATTTCATACACAAACACGTAGTACCATTGTAAGAAAACAATTAATTAAAATTAAGATTCACATAAAAATAACAAGAGAATGCATGTAATGAATCGACAACATCTGTGAGGTAGAAAATTTGGTAAGGAATCTCAGTTCTCTCATCTTCCTTGGAACTTTCACACATCATAACTCCACATCCTATGTTCCCCAATTTCCTTCACATTGTTCCCTTATGTCTTCTTCCTTATTCGTATATAATATATACTATTATAGTAATTAAAGTTAATTTTTTTATTAATATAGTACAATTAAAGAAATACCACTCTGGTCTTATTTATAGATTCATTTTGACCAAATCTCACATACTAAAGAGAGGTGGTTAGCTTAATGATTATGAGGTGAATTTTTAATTTTACCCTCATTTATGATGGAGTATTTTTCAACTATTTCTTATCTCTCTATCTTCATATATACAATTAATATGAGTAAAATTGTCACAATCTCATTTATTACATAAAACTGGACTTATAAATAGGACCAAATTTTTTTGTCAAAATGGACTTCTAAATAGGACTTGAGTGGTAACAATTAACTTATCAAATGTCTTAAAATGATTTTTTTTTTACTTTATCCATATTAAAGGAGGTTTTAAGGGAGGAAAAAATTAAAATCACGTTGAAGAATTAATTACAAGGTCAAAATTGAAAAATAAATATTTATTATTCTCCAAATTATAAATATTAAAGACGTATAGAAAAATAAATAGTAAATTATCTAAATATTATCAATCTAAACTTATATTTTAAACCACAAGCTAAGTTCAGAAAAAAAAAGAACTCACTCCATCTCTTTCCTGTTATAATGCTGCTTCTAAAAGAAATGAATGATTATGATAAGCTAAAAAATTGGAGATTAATTATAATTTTTTTTTTTAAGATTCTCCCAATTTAAAGTTTGATGTATATACTTTTTTTAGATTTTCGGAGACGTAATTCATGATTTTAAATACAGGTTTCAAAATTAGGATTTTTTTTTTTTCAAGGAAATTGAATTAATTACTTAACCACCTTTCATTACTTTTGGTGACGCGGTTAGAGATGTTTTAAACCCTTCAGATTTCGTTCCACCACTTGGCATTTATAATATTAAACCCTAAACATGCCTATTTAATCATGTGATTATGAGAGGTGATATGTAGTGATTTTTCCTAACAAGATTTTAATAATTAAGTTCAAATTACTCATCGTACTAACAAAAGAAGTCCGGTTTTTGTGGCTTTCGTTAATCTCTTTTTGTAACATAGATTTTGAAGCAAGGATTATATAATTTTGGTCTTCATTGATTGAGTGATAATTAGGACGTCGACGTATCTAAAGTTAATCAACCTAGGTTTTGCTTTAGATTGCGTTTACATTTTATGGGATTTGCTATAAAATAATTCATCTATAATCATTACAAGAAAAAGTTGGTGCAAAAGTATTTGTCTATGATTTGTGATTGCATAGGTATTTTTATATCAATAAGCACCAATTATATACACAACAATATAATAATATGCATACAAAAAGATTACTTCTCATTTACTTTCAAAAAATGTTACATAGTTTTTTTTTTTTTTTGGTAAATACAAGTTTTTGAAGGGTTCAACACCAGTCCCCTATCAAAGCCAGGGCACGGCTCTGGGTTCTATGAGCACTTACTGCAGACTTACGAGATCGCTTACCAAAGGAGTCTCAGCGACGGCAGAGGGGATCGAACCCACGACCCAAGCGCCTAATCCTGGATCCCTTACCATTTGTGTCAACTTTCATTAGCAATGTTACATAGTTTTGTTTAAAAGAAAATTCACAAACTTCTCATTCACACACACACTCACATACATATCATATCATTACAAATAATGGGATGGGCCGGATGATCCATTTGGATTAACGATGAAAAAATATTATATAATTTAATGAAAAGGTCTCTTTTCACAATTTACCGTGCTGTTATTCCCTCATATTGAGATTGGGTTTACATGAAGGAACTAGTCACTTATAATATGATTAGCTAAGATTTAAATTTTTGTTGAGAGATGTATTCACACTCAGTATCAACAGTACTTCAAATATAATTATCTCCAATATAATTTAAACCGCAATAGTAACTAGAAAATACCTCATCATAACACCTTATGATGGTGACATATAAATAATAATAGTATAACGTCTGTCCAACATCGATTCATGTTGAACTAAAAAATAACATCGGCTGATAGTGGTAATTGTAAGTAATAATATTAAAAAATATTTAGTTGACAGTCAATTCAGGATAATACTTCCACGACTGTATTTAAAAAAAAAAAGACGATATAAGGTTTGAATTATAGCTAGGAGATGCGTTCATATTTAGTATTTAACAGTGCTCGAATATGATTACCTTTAACAAGTGGATACCTGAGTCTGGTTCCTCTGCCTAGCAACCCCTCTCCCCATCCTCACAGTCCCATATCGGTCATCCAAATCCGGATCCAATGGCTGAGAATGGTATTTTTTAAAAAAAAAAATTAATTTTTTTTTTAGCCGGGCAGAGAATCCGATTCTGTGGATACCTATGTCTTTAAAAAAAAAAAAATGCTCCAACGACCATTCCTTGAAAAATGGACTTGGGAGCCGAACTATTTTACATTGTTTGGGCCAGATCCCAACTACTTACATTTTTTGTTGTTGATATTACCCAATTACTTACATTGAATAGCGACGTTTGTTTGACCAAAAAAAAAAAGCGACCTTTTGGTCCATAACTTAGCCCAATAGACAATAGTGTAGCCCACAGCTACCTACAGGTTAAAAGTGACCGGGTCTTATACCCAAAAAAAGACTTGGTCTATATCTAATGCGCAAATTTTGCTATTTTAGTGAATCTAATTATTCATCTAACCATATTGTATATAAAAAAGAAATTATTGATCTAACCATGACCATTTTGAAATATACTTCTTTTTTTTTCTTGTCGTTTTATAACCAACTTTCTCTCTTGATTGTTCATATAATCAACTTTTTTGGTGTTGCACTATTTTTATTTTTTTACCCTTATTAAATACATCTCTTTATGTTAATTATCCATCATTTACCATTATCTCTCTTTCATTTAATCATTTATTACTCATTCTCTATCATATTTTATACATATTTTCCCTCTGTCCCTATATACAAAAAGATTTCAACCAAATCGTGATATTAAAAAAAAAAGTTAAGTGTAATAATTATGTAGAAAAATTGATTTTTCTTTAAAAAATGCCCTTATTTATGAATGAATGAGAAAGAGTAATAATGAGAAAATGATATACAATAATTAATTGAGGGCAAAATGAAACAAGATGCATTTATTGAGACAAACTCAAAAGAAATGCTACATTTAGGGATAAACACGTTAAAAAAGGCTCTTATATATAAGGACTAAGAGAGTATTTTTTTACTCATTCTTTCCTATGCTCTTTTTATAAATAAGGGCATATTTGGAAGAAACATTATATTTTTTGCACATGTATTGAATTTAATTAATCTTAATTGCCACTTCATTTTGCCCAATAAAAAAAAATCGTATAAAAAAGATCCAGAAAGTAGTGAATTAAATTTTAGTTACATAATATCATGACTTTTTTTTTAATGTACCGATATGGAGAGGAGAGAGAGAGAATAGACAAAGTCAAAGGCACAAGTGAAAGAGATGGGCAGCGGGGTGGCACCTTAGTGAGGTGGAGGAGATGATAAATGATGAATTGAAGAAGAAAATATAATGCAGATGCCAATTCCTTTTGTTGATAACGATAATGTGTCTTAACACATAATTTATGGTATATAAAATAAATTTATGATATGAATTTTATCTCAATTTTGACACTAACTCAATCTGACTCAGAAGTGGAATGGCAGTTGTCACTGCGGGACATCAGATAAAATGAGTGAATTCAATCCTGGCTGACCGTAGTCTGCTAAAGATGGTACTAGCTTCAGAAGGATGCATCAGCATCACTGTCCCATTAATAACTTCATTTTACACCAAAATAATAATAAAGCTAATAACAAAAAAGAAGACAAAATTTCCCCTTCAAGCAACTTCTGATTCTTATATGACCAAACACCTCCTGCTCCTCCCATTATATCACCCACTCTTTGCTTTTTCTTCATTCTCTTCTTTGAACTACGAGAAGGTTACTGATTCAGACTCATGATGCTGATGGGGAGCTATCATGCTTAAAGTTGAAATGCTAACAAGCCACATTCTGCTAAGTAACAATACACCATTACAAGCTGGTCCAAAGTACACTCAACCATGAGCCGCAACAACATTTGGGTTTTTCTTTGCCTGGTTTTCTTGGAAACCCATCTGGGTATGTTCTGTCTCTCATTCTTTGGTTTAAAGTTCATGTTTTTTTTATGTTTGTTTAAGAAAATTCATGTGGGTATGCTTCTGTTTCCGTTTGTTTTTCCCATTTTAGCTTCTTGCTTCTGGCTGGTCTTGTCTTTCCTCTATTCTGTGTTGCAGCTTGAAAGCCTATATTTTCTTTTCAAATTTTTTTAGTTTTCTTTCCCGTTGAAGCACAAATGGTGTCCCAAGTAATGTCTGTAATGTGAAACCATTAAAATGTAGTCTTTGGCTCTCTATTATTTGTAGTAAGCAAAGCATGGTGAAAAGCTCACTCCATTCTTCTTATGAACCAAAACAAGAAAGAAAATCCAGTGCACAATCTTCCGTAACTTCCTTTTACCTTATATAGTCTTGTGAACATGAAAAATAAATAACCATGATTCTGTTTTGAAGTCCTTGACTTTAATGTCGAACTATGGAGTCTAGTTTCTGTATATTACGGTCAATCTCTTTCTCTGCTTCTTAATGGAGGCATAATTTGTGTGCCGTTGGTGGACTTTAAACCCTAAACCCCAGCAAATGACCATTTCTGGCTTGGCAAATGAAGGATGAAGCTTCAGATTTTGAAAAGAAAGAAATGAAAAAAAAGAAAGGAAAAGCATGGTGGGGTTCACACTTCCATTATGCATCTTATTTGATGCTATCAGAATTTCCAGATCTTCTAAAATGTACTCATATCTTAGGCATAACAAAAGTAATGACCTCAGGATTTTTTTTTTCCATTTTCCACTTTTCAGGCATATCAAACAAAAAAAAAAAAGTAGGTTCTAGGCTCACTAGACAATCTAATCGGTGTTAAGATTAGAAGCAAAACTCCCTGCTTTTTTTAATTCTGTTCTAAATTTGATTTTAGATTAAATTGGATTTGGGATTCTTGAACCATCTTGAATTTCAATTTATACTGAGGCCTTTTTATTTATATAAATATGAAATTGTTACCCAAGAAGCCTCATGCAATTTTTCTACTGGAAACACCAGAAGATCAGCTCATCCTTATAAAAAAATTGAAATAAGGAAAAATATTACTTCCTCCAGTTATTAATACTAGACATATCTGAGGAGTCAATCTTGGTCCTCCTTCTGAGCAAAAAAATCTTGGTCCTCCTCATATTTGTGTATTTCCTCCGTTATTAATCTAAACATGAAAGGAGAGAATGAGGAAGGTAATTAAGGTGTTTTAGAAAATATATAGCATATTAACTAACTTAACCAACTTTTTAAATCTAATTAAAATCTAATCAAATTAGGTAAATATGTCTCATATTAATAACTAAAGGAGTAGTATAGTTTTCAAAATGCACAAGAGGGGAGTTGGAAGTCTTTTTTTAAAAAAAGAAAAAAAAGTTCAAATTCAAATTTTTGTTCATCAACTTGTTACTAAATTGAATCATAACTCAAGATGGGCTTCTATTTCTGTGGCAAATGCTGGTTTAGTCATGGGAAGGGGAATAGCTGTGCAAGAGAAGGCAGATGCAGCCATTCCAGTCACAACTATGTCACCCCCAGAAGGCAACACAACTTTCCTTGGTGGCACATCGTGGTGTGTGGCTCTTCCTGGCGTTTCGCAAGCCGATTTGCAGAATGCTCTGGACTGGGCATGTGGCCTTGGCATGGCTGATTGTGCCGCCATCCAAGGAGGAGGACCATGCTATGATCCAGACACTCTTGTGTCTCATGCATCCTATGCATTCAACAGCTACTATCAACAAAATGGGAATTCTGATGTTGCTTGCAATTTTGGTGGGACCGCCACTCTCACTAAGAAAAACCCTAGTAAGTTCAATATGAATGCTTTTCAAATGTTATGTTCTGCAGATCATACACACTTGTACATGACATGACATGATTCTTGAATTCATAAATAAACACTTCAGGTTTCATTGAGTGTTTGTGTTATCTTTTATCTCAATAATGTTTTTTTGTTTTTGTCCATGGACGCTTTTTTGTTAAGATCTTGGCAACTTTACCTGCTTGTCATTAACGGTTTCTTTATTGCCATTTAGGTGACAACCTTTCCCTATTTGGCAACAGGGGTGTGTATGTGCAGTGTTTACTGCTTAGTGATGTAAAATATGTGGTCCTTAATTTCTTTCTGGCTGATGAATACAAAAGAATTGTGCAAAAGTTTTCCTTAACTTTTTTCATGTGATTCTCTCTGTATTTTTCTTGTGAGAGAGAAGGCTTAAAGGTGTTAAACGCTGGGGGTACAAGCAATTTCATCCAATCCCTTCAATTTTAAGTTTCTTTTTTGCTACTTTTTATGTTTGATTTGCTTGACTCGTCAGTTTTTACTATTTTTAAGTTTTATCAATCAAAAGTGTGAAAGGCATTCATAATATGAAAAACTTCTGAAAGAAACATTATTTTCATCATCATTTTCATGTCTTGCTGATAAATTTGGAAGGATTTAGATGCTTCCTTTCTGTGCAGGTTATGGAAAATGTAACTATGCTACATCAGGGTATGTGTGGAATCTTAAGCACTAATTTTCTACATCGAAAGAAGCAGCTTATATATATATATTGATTGATTGATTCAAACGAGGGGATGATTTTTCATGTGACAGATCTGTAGGTTCTTCAAAAGCAGCTCCAATGGGGAAGCATAATCCAAGTTTCAAGTGGTGGAAACTTGCTGTTATGATACTGCTGTTTTACTATGGGAGGTGACGAAATATTGGTATCTGGAACTTTGTTTTAAAAAAATAAACAGTGGGAAAAAAGAGAAGTGGAAAAGTTAGGGAGGTTGAATCTGCATTAGCATTTTTGTAATTGTGTTTGTGCTAAGAAATTCCTAGCTTTCAAGTTGGGACAAGAATCTCTTACTGTGCAAATCCTTTTGAAGTTTGGGTCTGATTTGATTTGTACCCAATTTGCTTTATATTCTTCTTGTCTGTGCTTCACTGTCACTCCTAATCTCAATATCTTTGTTCTTAAGCTTTGTTTTGTTGGTTTTTATTAATCTGGAACTAAGTAATTTTTCTAGCTTTTCAAAACATTCCTGGGACCTACCCATATGGCCATATTGACTTTTTAATTTGTAATATTTATAATTTTTAAGCTATGTGGCTTTCTTGAATTCATATAAATATATTGAAGATATTGATAACAACAACTTAGTGCATATGGTATTTGAGAATCTAACATTAGAAAGTCAATTTGACTAGTTTAACTTGTAAACAATATCATGATTTGAGAAATTCTCTCTGGTTATTGATATAAGACTTAATTGACTTTATTAGAAAGATTAAGGAAACTAAATGAAC
This sequence comes from Acacia confusa, assembly GCA_037074495.1. Lineage (NCBI taxonomy): Eukaryota > Viridiplantae > Streptophyta > Magnoliopsida > Fabales > Fabaceae > Acacia > Acacia confusa. The sequence continues at coordinate 2,099,553 of CM073504.1, read as the reverse complement.
TTCTTTAAAATATACGAACTCCTTTAAAATATTTATACTCATTGTTTTTTTCTAAACTAATTTGTTTGACTTATAAATTGATATTTAATTTAATAATGAATAACATATAATATGATCAAACAAATTATTTAGCTTTTTTAAATTTATTCAAAAAGATCAACTTGATTTTATATTTAAGACCGAGGTAGTATTTGATTAAACCTAGGTTGCAGTGTCTTATATTTATACTTATCTAGCGTTTTAAATTTCTGAAACCCAAATCCTTGTATTACTGCACAAAAATAGTTACTTTTTGTTTGATAGGTATCAAATAAGGACAACTTCAGAAAAATACTTTTAAAATTTGAAAATTCCAAATCAATAATTTCCTAATAAAATGAGCTGTGAATTGCTGAGAAAATATAATCAATACCTAATCTATTGTAGAAAACAAAACTGATTTAAGATTTTGATATTTTGAAGGCATTTTTCTGAAATTTCTCTTATCAAGTAATGTTGGGACAAAAAATATCAAATAATATTCTTTTTTGTTCTCCCCAACAAATAATGTGTTATCCGTAGACATTTAACTTAAGTTGGTTTAATCATTGTGGCTAAAAAAGAAAAGGTCGGTTTAATCTTTAAATCACTCACTTAAATTGTATAAAACTCATTGCGTTCTTAAACTTACATAAATCTCTTGTAGTTTTTTTAAATTACAAAAATACTTTTGAAATATGTAAAGACTTGTGATGAAAAAAAAAAAGAAAGATTTTAATTTATAAAACCAACATGACCACAGAAGCAAGACAATAATAACAAAAAGTCTAACTCAACAAACCATTGAAGTCAACAATGGAAAGCAGTAGCAATAATCAGAACCTCTAGTTATGGAGATAAAGCTATATATGGCCTACCGCATTATTACCATAACTTTAAGTAGCTATCCCATCATAACCTCTTTGGCTAAATACTCATCAAAGGCTATCAACTTTCAAGAAAACTTATGCTTTGGAGGAAGATTTTTTTGCAGTTGCCAGATTGAGGTTGTCCTTTGAGAACCAAGTGGTATACAGAAACTGCTTGTGAGCCCCTACATGATTGCATATAAGACGTAACTTCTGCTTCTCTTTCATCCATCTCAGCACTAATTTCATATGAGTCTTGCTTTGCAAATCTTGCAATCCAACAGCCTTCAAAACAGTCAAAATGATCAGTTATTGGTCAATGTTAAGAGAGTTGATCTGTCAAATCTATATAGAAAATCAAGTCACTGCATGTGCAACATACTAAGTTATCAGTTAATATATTTGCGTCTTCAGAAGTTAGAAGCTAGAAGTTTGTAAACTGACTCTGAAGTGAAGGATTCAGGAAAAAGAGAGCGCATAGAAATATCAGAGTATCTCATACCACAAAATTTGAGATTGACATTCTACACTACCTTGGTATCCTTCAACATTTATTAAAACAAAAAAAATCCTGGTAAAATGACTAAGAATGCATACGTTGATATGAATAAAGGATAAGAGAGGGAAGTAGTTAGGAAGCAGTTATGACTGTCAATGGAATCTGTTAAAACACTTATTTTGCATCATATGCATGATCATGTAACGAAAAATAACCTGTTAATTTATGGGGGTGAACGAGTTTCTTCAGTTTTATTTATCTTTTGCTTAGCCTAAATCGCACATTGTTCAAAATCACTTCAAATTTTGGACAAACTGCCACTTTTCATCAACCTGACTTGATTCAAAATAAATAAAAAATATCCTGCTTGTCATGGCCTAGAATATGACAATGCATCATGACCCAAGAGACCCAAGTGCAAGCCAAGCTGATAAATTTCAATAAGTTGGTGACAAAAAGTTATCGTCTAAATGTGTCTGAACTCAAAGACAAGACATAAACTTCAAAATTTTCAAGTGGGTGAAAGGGAATTCAAACTGCATAAGTAAATCAAGGAGACAGCATATTCAGTTGTACCTGGACACGTTGCCATGTCTCTCCAATGGTGAGGGGTCCATGCTCATTCACGATATCAAAGAGAACCCTAGTGATGGTCTGCCTCTGCTCCGGTGGCGTTTTGAGGGAGACTGGTCTTATCTTCGGCTTTGCTTTTTTGGCAAAGTACCTAATTGCTGTCCCAAACATATTGTGTTCTTGTTCTGAAACCTAAATGAACACCCTCCTCCTTGCAGAGTCAAAGAACACTAACACTAACTCTACAAACAAATGACAAAATATAGTCCATTAGCAGCAGCATCTCGAATCCCTAAATGAGGTTAGGAAAGCGGAAACTTCTTTGGAACGCGAAGATTTAAGGCAGCCACAACAACTCCTTCAATTGTATGAACTCAAATGGAATTTGTAGCATACCAAATGAAGAGAAAAATACACAGTATGTCAAGATAGAGACTCGGCGCTAAGAGCTTGAATCAGCAGCATTAACAGCTAAAGAAACAAGCATTAGATTCATAAAATCAAATGAATAGAATCTATGGGCAAATGACAAAACACATGGACGCATTTCGAATGTTTATATAATGTTATGAAAATTAAATTACTTCGAAATCGATGAAGACTCAGGACAAAACTAAAATCGACTCATCACAGAGAAACAGCTCATAAATCGAATATGACTTGCATATATGGCAAGTGAAAAAAGATGAAGAAGAAGCATTGGCGTGCCACAATTGAGATTAATGAAGAATCTGAACAAGCAGGGACTGAATCAGGAGACAAAAACAAAGACTAGAGGAATCGAATCGAGTTGAATCAAAACGAAAAGTGAAGAAAAAGGGAATACATGGGTGGAAGGAAAACGAACCTAGAGAGGCGCAATCTCAGGTGGCTGGAAACTGAGAACTCAGCTCACTGGTCTTGGAGCTTCGAGCCGGAGGGAGGGCAAGGGAACGCCGCACTTTGCTAATGCTTGGGACAGAACGGCATTCCCAATTTGCGTTTTGGTCTCTAATGTAAATTAAACGGTTTAATATCATTTTGGATAGAATATTTTTACTACTATTTTTTTTTTTTTTTGTTACTACCAATGTTATTATCATTTTTTTATTGTTAGATCAGAATCTAAATAGGAAAGAGAAATGATAAAGATAGATAAGATTTTGATAACGGTAGAAAAGTGATAGTAATATTGATGATATCCTATCCCTATCATTTTTTGGTACTATAAAGTTTCACCTAATTGTGATTTGGTCTCTTAAGTTTAATATTGGGGGATTTGGATCCTATTAGTTTAATCATTTATATGGTGGACCCTTTTTTTTTTTTGCACAAAAAGGTCAATTTTATTAAAATCAGAATCAATTATTACATACGCTAATAGCCGAAGCCAAAAAAACACTCCACAAAATCCTAATTATACAACCTATCACACATCTTACCAAAACAAACTATAAGAAAATCTATTATCTAACAGCATGTATATCAGTAACTATATCATAACACTATCCCACTCCTTCTCTGTCATTTACATCAGTAAATTCAGTGACACCATTCCTGATCAATTTCAAGTCATGGATCAACAACCTACCTAAAGAAGATGGTATAAAGTCCAACCAAATATAGTGGTACATCTTCTTTTCTGCTATCAGATCTGCAGCTTTGTTCCCCTACCTCGAGACCAGGGAAAATGAAACTCCATCCATTGACTTTAATAGATCAAGAATTTCAGTCATTGTATCACTAGATCTCCAGTCACACCCATTTGTTTTCTTCCCTGTAACCAATCCGTATAAAATTTCACAGTCTGTTTCTACAATTAACTTTGATTCAGCAAATCTATTTCAGTGTTTCAAAGCTTCTTTCAGGGCAAGGCATTCAACCATAAGTGGGGAATCCACCTTCACAAAACCTCCTAACCATCCCATTAATTCCCCCTTCTCATTTCTAATCACCAAACCTATGCCTGTTGTACCTGTGTTTTCCTTGTAAGAACCATCAATATTTACTTTTATCATCCCAGTTGGTGGAGGCTCCCACTGCTCTTTTCTTTGATTAGTTTCTTCAAAAAAATTTTGACTTTGTAACTCCTTCTGTACATTAGCTTTCCAGAACTCTTTGACTTGGCTTTTAATCAGCTTTATTACTTCCTTGGCATCTAAAGCTTCTTCTCTAAACACCCAATTACATCTTTTCTTCCACAACCACCAGCACATTGTAGCAAAAGTAGCCTTCCCATACTCATCTAGACCCTCTCTATCATATAGTAGATCAGCTAACCATTCCTCACACCGTTTCATTGCCCATCTACTAAACTTCAAACCTAATGGACATCCAAACCAGCATGGCTTTTTGTCCAAGGGCATAAAAATAGCATATGTTCTATAGTTCCACATTCAATCAAACACACAGGACATAGAGGGTTAGAAGCACACTTGCGTTTAAACAAAGCTTCTTAAGTAGCGATTGCACCTGATCCCAACCTCCATAGGAAATGCTGTATTTTTGGAGGGACCTTGACTTTCCAGATTACCTTCCAGAGTTGCTTTGGAGGGGTAAATGATGAGCCTGGATCTCTGATTGTCACCTGACTAGTGGAAGCTTTTGCCAGCTGATCGAGTTGCTTTTGTCGCTAAAGTGATTAATTAAACTAGGTCCTAATTAATTATGTAGTTTAGGGTCAACCTAGGTCATTCTCCCAAGGAGCAAGCTATGGGTTTTCTTTAGGTTAAATTTAGGTGATGAAAAAATGCAATGGAATGTGAATGGACCTAAACTAGAATGCAAACACTACTACCTATATGCAATTAACTTAACTAAATGTACTAATGCAATTGACTCTAAAACCTATAGGAAAATGAGACTAATCTATATGAGTTGAATGCAATTTTTTGGGGGTTTTTCTTATGAGAAAAGAATTAAAATCCTAAGAAGAATATTAATTAAAAGCAAATCAAATAATAAAAGTTTAATTCAATTATGATGATGAAGGGGACAACTTAGGAATTGCATGGAGTTAACCTTCTTAGCCTAAACCAATTAATTAGACAAAAGGGAGATTAATGAATTTAATTACCCAATTGAACATGGGAAACCCTCTAGTTCAATAACACATATTCCACTAGAAAACTCATAATGAAATAAGTGGTGGCTAATTAAACCCGTTAAAAACCAATAACAAAATAATCTTGAAAATCTTGTTTACAATTATCTAATTAAATAACCAAATAATTTATCAACCCAATTAAACAATTAAGATGATAAACCAAATTAACAATTAAATTAATAACAAAAACTCAATTATCAATTTAATTGCCAATCCAAAGGTAGTAAACAAGAGTCTAACAATAAGCAAAAAACTTCAAATTATCAGTCTAATCCAAATAAATAAGTTTACAATCTAAAACTAGATTGTTCTCAATTAATACAACTCGAAATCCTTTAAAACTAAATAATCTCGAGTTTGAATTAAAAAGATAAAAAGAAAGACACTCCCTTGCGGTCTTCAAATGTAAACCCTAGGCTCTAGCCTCCTCCATGCTCCTCCCAAGTTGTCTCCCAAAAGAATTAAGCTTCCATGGAAATATTCTCCTCAAACTCCTCCAAGCAACGCAGCATGAGCATGGTTGAATGAAGATGAATTGATGGGTGAATGAATTGGTCACTTGCCGTGGGTCCCGTGCGAGGAATAATAATATTGAATGATCCAATTATTCAATACGTGGGTCTGCATGTGAAAGGAATGGAAGTAGTGAATGGAATTGATTAATTCCAATTCCAGCACCCTCTGCGCGTCTCATCTTCAGCTCTCTCTCGCGGCATGATGGCGTGTTTCTTCAATTTTCTCTCGTGGCGTGGTGGCTGTTGGCTCTCAAAGAGAGCATACCTCATGTTGGTGGCTGCTAGGTCAATTAAAAGGGAAGGAGATGAGAGCTTTTGGATACCAACTTGAGCCCAATAGGATTTAAGGAGCCCAATACAATTCCACCGTCAGATTTCCTTTTAGCTTCCCTGAAAAATTCTGCACTATAGGATATTCTAATATATTTTTTTATTGGCAGAAATATAATAAAATCATGATATCATATATTTAAAAATATGATTAAATCACAAGATAAGGATCAAAATATTAATTTAAGCCCAATAACCTCATGATTAATTCAGTTATTTCCTAAAATAGGCTAAAAATCTAAATATTATCTAATAATTCCAAATTAGCCTAAAATAGTCCCTAAAATAAATGAATAAGGTGGGATAAAATATATGAAAATTGTGATTTATCACCAGCGCATATCTAGATTTGACTGAATAAACTCCATCATTGTTCGCCATCCAGATAGGACGATCTTTTTCATTGTTTGTTGGTATATTGATCTTCAGGATTTTATCTCTTTCTTCGTTACTGATTTGCTACTGATAGTGTTGAGATTCCATTGCCCGTTGCTAATCAAGTCAGCCACCTTAATTCCTCTTTCTTCTTCAGGAATCTCTTCACTATCAAGTTTGTATCCCTTCAGCCTTGGTATCCATTGGTCCTTCTAGATTTGAATAGTTGTTCCATTTCCCACCTTCCAACATAATTCTTTAATCAATAGATCCCTAGTAAACTAGACCACCCCCAAGAAGCTTGTTTCCCTTTTTTCGCCTCTAAGAAATTCCCTTTAGGAAAGTAGACGCCTTTGATGATTTTGCACCAAAATTCATCTTATTTCATCAGCAGCTTCCACACCGTTTTTGCTAAAAGAGTCCTATTAAAGCAACATAGTTCTCTGAATCCCAACCCTCCATCTCCTTTCTTCATTGTCACGTGCCTCCAATTTTTCCAGTGTACTGCATTCCTTCCTCTTTTTGTCCCCACCAGAATTTAGCAATAAGACTATCTATTTCCATACATGTTTTTTTTGGAAATAGAAAACATGACATTGGATACATAGGGATGGAATTTGCTACAACCTTGATTAACATTTCTCTTCTTGCGAATGTAAGTAGATTTTGTTTCCACCCTTGCAACTTCAAGCCAATTTTATCTCTCAACACAGCTAGAGCCGCTACTTTTGACCTTCCCCAGATTACTGGCAATCCCAAATACCTCCCTGTCTGATTTGAATATTGCACTCTAAGGTGCTTTGCCATTTCTTCTTTAATTCTATTCGGAGTATTTTCTGAGAAATAGATACTTGATTTCTCCAAGTTCATTCTTTGTCCTGATGCGTGACAATAGACTTCCAAAACTCTTTTGAACACTCTACAATTTACTTCATCAGCCTTCATGAATAATAATGCATCATCTGCAAAAAAAATAGTGAGACAAGGTTGGAGCATTCCTGGCCAGTTTAATTCCTTTCAGATCTTTTCTTTCAATATGTAACTAAATCATCAAAGATAGAACTTCTGATGCAAGTATAAACATGTATGGCGAGAGCGGATCTCCTTGTCTTACACCTCGTTCAGGCTGAAAGGAATCAATTTTGTGACAATCCACCAGTAGATTAAATTTTGTAGAGGCTATGCATTTCATGATCCATTCCACCCACTGATTACAGAACCCCATTCTTTTCATCACAGCTTCCAGAAAATCCCATTCCAACCTATTATATGCCTTGTTCATGTCTAGCTTCAAGGCAAATTCCCATTTGTTACCTTTCTTCTTTTGTTTCAAGTAATGAAATGCTTCATGTGCTACTATGATGTTATCCTGAATCATTCTTCCAGCTATAAAACCCCTTTGATTAGGAGACACAATCTAATCCATCAGGTTTCTCATTCTACTTGTTAGGATTTTTGCATCATTCTTCCAACTATAAAACCCCTTTGATTAGGAGACACAATCTAATCCATCAGGTTTCTCATTCTACTTGTTAGGATTTTTGCAATGATCTTATATGATACATTGCAAAGTCCAATTGGTCTAAATTGATTTACACCTTCAAGTTTATCTATCTTTGGTATAAGAACTATATTAGTTCCATTTATTTGATCTAGATCAGCACTGCCTCTGAAAAAATCCTGAACCATTGTGCATACTTCTTTGTTAATTTCCTTCCAAGCTGATTGATAGAAGAGGGCTGAGGATCCATCTAGTCTAGGGGCCTTATTGGCACCTAGCTAAAACATTGTTGTCTCAATTTCTTGATTAGTTACTGGCCTTATTAGCTTGTCATTCTCTCTTTCATTGACTATTTTCTTTACATAGCCTAGCGCTTGTTCCATTGGGCGGGTACCTCCAGACTTGAAGAGTTCTTGATAAAATCTGCTGAAGGTTTTGTTTATTTCCTCCTTGTCTTCCAGCCATTCACCACTTTCTGCTTTTAAACGCAACACTTTATTTCTGTATCTTCTTTGGATGACACTTGCATGAAAAAATTTAGTATTTTATCACCTTCAATTAGCCATGATATTCTGGATCTTTGCCACCAGTAAGTCTCTTCCTTCTTCCATGCATCTTCAATTTGTAAAATCAAATCTTCTGTTGTCTTCAACTTCTCGGCAGACATAACACCTCTATGGCAAATCATTCAACAAGATTTTCAGCTGTTCAATGGTTTTTCTAAAATTTGGAAATACCTTCTTGTTCCATACAATGAGCTTTCTTTTGCATGCCTCAAGTCTCCTAACCAGATCCATTACTCCATTTTGTACAATTCCATCTACATCATTCCATCCAGCCTCTACTATGTGAAGGAATTCTTCATGTTGAACCCAATTAGCCTCAAATTTGAAATACCTTGCCCTCAGTTCCTTATGATAACAACAATCAACAACCAAAGCATGATGGTCTAATCTAATTGGATCTATATGAAAAACCATGGCTTGTTCAAAAGCTTCTCTAAAATTTATATTACCCAATCTCGATCTATTCTTTCCCTCATAGTACCATTTATTCTCTTATTACACCAGGTATATTTGGACCCTTTGAATTCCAATTCTATCAGTCTGCAATCTGATAAAAAAGTCTGGAAGTTAATAATCTTTCTCATAGACCTTGGATTTCCACCCTCTTTTTCGGATTGAGTCAATACATCGTTAAAATCCCCTACCACCAGCCATGTTTCTTCCACATTTACAGCCATTCTCCTTACTCTGTCCCATACTATTCTCCATTCAGCTTCCTTGGGTGGTCCATAGATGAATGTTATGTATTTAGGTACCTCCAAGCTATTTGACTCCACCAGAACATGTATCACATTTTTTTATTTGAACAATACTGTCAGTGAAATGGGCCCCTGCCACCATACTGATAAACCTCCAACTAATCCCCTTGGTTCAACATTCAGATCCTGATTAAAACCACACCTTACCCTGATTTTTTTAACCTTGTCTGATCTAATTCATAGAGGGAGTTAATTCATCCTAAATGGCACTTACACCATTACCTTAGCTTATGTGAGAAGTTATAAATGGACCAACATTTATAAATGAAATAAATTTAAAGGACTAGAACAACTTATTTTAAATTTGGGGATCAAAACCAAAATTTGGTGAAACTTCAAGAACAAAAGTAGTATTTACCCTGAAGGAAACTATTTTTTTAAGATTAAATTATATAAAACCATGTGAACTTTGAGTCCGTTGTATAGGATCTTCATGACATTGGAAAGTTAAAATTTAACTTCCTGACCTGTTTTTTTTTTTATTATTATTATTATCAACCCCCATTGTTAATAAAATGTTATTTTTTAACGGAAATTGTCGCATTAAATTAAGAGGTTCTACATCACGTTTTATGTAAATTATTAATTTCATAAAACTCTCTAAACTACAATCTTCTTGGACTTTGAGAAAATTGAGAAAAACCTTTGTTAAAAAGTTTATGGGTAAGAACTATAAAATCAGAGAAAAATTTATTAGGTTCATCCATCAATAAAATTTTTAATAAAAGATTTTCCCCCATTTTTTAAATTTTTTTTTAGAAAATTAATTTTTTGTCGATGTAATTCTTGTTTGACGGTAACTTATAAGTCAATATCTAAATTTTTAATTAGTATACCTTAATTTTTACCCTTCTAATTTTTAGTATGAGATATATTTAGAGTGTTAGTTTTGATCCAAAATATCAGAAATATTTATTATATTTGTCAATTTATTTTTTATTAATTTGCCTATGTAGATATAGATACCCTCTTAATAATAATGAAGGGTGGGAGGGAATGAAAGAATTAAAGAATATAGTTAGTATATTTTTTTAAAAAATACATGTTATACTAATTAATACAAATATAAGTGAAAACATTTTATGTTAAGAACCAAATAGAGTATAATTTTATCAAAGTTATAACTCTAACTTGAACTTTAATATTTTCTCCAGTTTTAAATATAAAATATAATTAACTTCTTTTGGGATATGAAGTAATTTAAATAAGTTATTTAATTATATCATATGTTATATATTCTTAGATTATAAATTTACTTGGTTTCTTTAGGCTATATTTGGTTTGAGGGAAAGGTGTGGGAGGAAGTGGGAGGGGAAATTTTTTTTGGAAGTACATTGATCAAATTGTCATTAATAAAAAAAATATTTTTTTTTGTTAAAAGTATATTTTAGGAATATTGAAAATTTGCTATGGGCAATTTTATAAAGATGAGAGGAAAAATTTCTTTCTCTCCCACACCATTCCCTCAAACCAAACACAGTGTTAGAGTGTGTTTAGTTTGAGGGGAGAGGAAGGAAATTTTTTTCTCATATTGACCAAAATGCTCATAAAAGATTTTTAATATTCAAAAAATATACTCTAAACAAAAATAAATATTTTTTTTATTAATGACAATTTGATAAAAGACCCCTCCCCTCAAAATCAAACATACTATTTATCTTTTTAAAAAAATCAACTTTGTCTTATATTTAAAAACAATATACAATTCAGTTTTGCGCATTGAGTGATGAGTCAAAATGTAAGAATTGAATTTCAATACAGTAAATAAAAAAAATTCCGAAAAATTATTTTTCCCTTGATTTTTAAATTTTTTTTTTCCCTTGCGATTATAAATATATAAATACTTTATGAATTAAAATAAGATCCATACAAACTCTACAAAGCAACGCCTCTCAAAGTAAAAACCCTAGAAACCCCAAAGCTGCGGAGGATCGAACGAAGAAGAGAATGGCGAAGTCGTTGAGATCGAAGAGGGAGAAGAGGCTGAGGGCTATTCGTAGGGAGATCGTCGAGCCTTTGTACGAGAAGAAAGATGACGCTAAGCTCGCTGCACAAGAGGCTGCCCTCGCCGCACCTAAGCTTCCTGTTCGACAACCACCTAACACCGTCATGGATGCTACCACCTCCACGCCAGCGCTCGACATCAATATGGGTATGACTCGCTCTGTTAACTATTTACGTTTTGATGATCAAGTTTGCGTCTCTAATTGCTTGAAGTTCGATGCAGCCTTGTAATTTTCTTCTTGGTTTTTGTGAAAGATGTTGATTTTCTTAAAAACAAATAGCATCTATTAAAGTAAAACTTTACCTTTTAAGTTACTGGATGTAATTATGGCACTATGAGATTCTTAGTGTGAGCCACTCTTTACTCGCAAACTTTGAAGTATACTTGATCTACTGCTCTAATTTTTTGGCAGTGGGGATTTTCAACTTGTTCTTTTATTTCTGGGCGTTAAAAAGTATCGAATGAAGTTGAATTCTTCAACAATAGCTAAAAAAGTAGAATATTTTATACTAATTTTTAATTGACTGCCGTAATGGTTATGCCCGTAAAAATGCCTAGAGATTAGGCTCTTAATACGTCTTACTCAAACTCCTTAACAGTTAATTGGTTATCTGCTCTAATACACTGATAATATGATTCGGTAACCCTGCCTGCTATCCAGGCTAGGCTAGAATCATTGGTTGTGCAACGCTATTGTGTTTGATCTGTTAAATTATTTTGTGAAGGGGAAACGGCTGCCTTTTTTCTTTTTACTGTTTCATCTTTTTAAGCTTAAGTTGGTGGTTTAATGTGTGTTGCCTTTTATCTTCCCTGTGGCACATTCTGATATCTGGATTGTCTAATAAATTCTCCAGATGTGGAGATGGCTGATGGCAGCAAAAGCATGGCTTCTCTTAAACCTGTTGGTGGAATTGGGAAGAAATCTAAGAGGAAATTCAAGGTTGGTAGAGGCAAGCGTGGTGGTAAAGGCAAAGGCAAGCTTAGGAAGAAGCACATATAACTCCAATTGATGATGGTAATGATCATTTGCCTTTATATTAAATCAGCTCTGTATTTTGAGTATTTTGGTTATTTGGCAGTAATAATACTTTTTTAGCTGTCATTTCTGTGAGAAAAGAATACCCTATATTTTAATGCTCATATATAGCTGCAAGTTATTGTCTTCTCAGTTTCCTGCACATTAGGATTCCGGCTTCATAACCTCAGCTTTCGTCTCAAAAGACCAATAGCCTGGGTGCCTCATAATGTTCTGACCTTGAAATAACAGGGTATTCAATGTCTGCTACATTGGTGGTTGAAAGTAACAGACTGCTTTTATTTACATGAATAGAACTAATTACTTAAAGCATATGACAATGCATGGCATGTAATTCAATAGCTGAACTAAATAGTGAATGCAAGTTTTCAGAATTTGTGCTGTTTTCTCTATCGCAGTGCTTTTGCCTTTTGTTGTCTGTTACTTACCAAGCAGACTAGCCTGTTTAAGTCCTAATTGCTTTATATATGCAATTCTATACTAGTAGTTGTTTTCAAAAAGTTGGTATCAATGAGGGACTTGGCTTCTCTCCTTTCCTTTTCTTGTCCGCTCTTATCCTTTACCCCTTTATGACCCTTGGATCAAGATGTCCACATTTAATAATTCCTTCCCATCATTCTCTCCCTTGTAATAATATTTTTGTAAAATATTAACTGTGCAACATTAGATTTTGATCTAATGGTTATGAAAGGGGTAAAGGATGGGAGTAGACAGGAAAAGAAAAGAAGAGAAGAGAAATCAGGTCCCTGAATGAGGTTCATATGGATTCTTGCTTCATATTGTCGATTGGGCCTTGTGTTTGAATTAAACCCTTTACTTTGGCGATTAGGATTGACTCCTTTCTCAATCCCAAGTGTCTTCAAAATTGCGAATTATAACAATTTTAGTTTCTTCCCAAATTTTCTTTGAATAAACTTATATTTGGTATCTTCTATTGCAGGTTGTGGTAGGTTGAGTTGAGAGTTGCTGATACTTGATTCATCAAGGACGTTAACATCTTTGCTCTGAGAGGAAATTTTCACTGTATTTTTTAGACAATATCTCAAGGAATGTCGAAAGTTATATTTAGAAATAAAACGAGAAGGATATAGGGCATTAAATTTTGTTCATGAGTTCATAGTGTGGAATCTATAATCAATTAAGGAAAATCTCTCTGTTCTACTTGTGAAAAGCCCTGCCCCTCATTTTCCTCAATTGTTAACTATTTGACTGTTTTTAACTTTTAAAGGTTCTGAAAACCATTAGCAACCTCTATTCCCGTCCAAAGCCGGACACTGCTACTCTCTTTGACAAGGAGGGTCTGCTGCAGCGTACCTACACTGAGATTTATTTTTTTAAATGTTACTTTTTTGGTTTTTAATGTTACAAGAAAAAGCTTTCATCTGCTGCAGCAGATCCTTCTTGACAAGGAGGGTAGCCGCCTCTTCCAAAGTCTATTTGGGAATCTGTTTAATTTTACAAATGGTGGGCCTTTCTTGAAAATAAAATAAAAATTTCCTGTTTGAATTGTTTGATTTGCGCTGCCCGATGGTCAATTATCTTTTCAGATATGTTGCAACATGGAGGCTTGATTTATTTTTCGTGGTCATAATGCTATTTATCCCCTATGTCGTATTATTTAAATGCCCTTCTCAATTAAACACTTGAAATCTTCTTTCTATTTTTATATTATAAATTTTGATTAGCATTACCACCTAGCATCAAGTATCTTTTTTGAATCATGGCAAAAAATGGTACTATTTGTCCTAATTATAAGACATATATTACTGATTTTGGAGGAATTAAGAATAAAAGTTAAATTACCCTTATCTTTTGAAGGAGAGAAGATTCAGTATGTGGAGACATTCTACCCAGTTGCTCGTTCGTGGAAAAAAAATTGTGCCATAATATCCACAAAAACGCAGTCTGTACGGATTTTTGGGTTCTAATTTTTACTAATTTAAACAACCTTTTCTGTGGGGATAAACAATGTTTTTAAATGCAATAAAGTATATATTGTTAGCAGTGGTAAATGATGAACAAAATTGATAAAATATAGTAATATTTTCTTTTTTTGGTCGAAAAATATAGTAATATTTTTACATATTAATTTGTTACATTTCTGTTTTATTTAAATAAAAGTAGAACTAAGGTATGTATGATATTAATGAGTTATAAACATTTCTTACTTTATAAAATATATAGATGTATTATTAAATTATTATCGTGTTTAGGAATGAATTAACAAAAATTAGAATATTGTTCGATAATTAAGACCAAAATCAACTCCTAAGTATTGTCCTATCGTTAGAATTAGAGAGAGTACCTCTTTTGAATAATTAATTTTGCAGACATTAAAATCCATGTTTGTTATTATAAATTACCAATGGAAATGTCCATAATGCATATCATTTATCAACATGTAAATAATGATATGTTTTAATCAAAACGAGGAAAGGTGCTTATGTTTTAATCTTGCTCATCAACTTCTAAAAGCAATGCAAAGTTTTTCAATTCTAAAAGGAGGTTGGACATTTTTTAAATTATGTGAATCTCACACGTGCTTATTCATGCTATGGTGCAATTTTTGCCAATCAATCCTTAAAAAAAGCTGCAACAATGCTTGATTTCTGTGATTCATAGTAAAAATTTTGTAGCACCAACGATAAATGTTAGAATGACTATAAATATCATAATTATTGAGATTTATATGCGTTGTAAACGCTGACGCTAAAGGCTAGAAACTCAGAGTGACTAGAAGGGTCACAAAGATTGAAATTTTATTTCAGTGAGAACGTGAAAAAATATACTCCCGATCACAAATATAGGATATAATTGAAGTAAATATACATTTTATTTTAGTTTATTTTGATGTCTAAGTTAATTTGAATCCCCCAAACTCTTCTTTGTTGAACCTTAGTTAACGTAGGAGAAATGGGTGAGAGAGTCGGGAGTCAACAAGCTTGTTTTTGTTTGAAGAGAGCTTTAAATAATTTAAAGTCAGAAAAAAAAAACTTCCATAAACAAAAAGTCTTAAAGGAGTGTTTAGATTAAGCTTTAAGTTCGTTTTTTTTTTAAAAAAAAAAGCTCCTAAAAATCAGTTAAGAAAAAAACTCTATAGATTAACTTTTTTTAAAAAAAAGTTTTCAATTTTTTGATGTGGGTCCGTTACTTCTACAATCAATTCAAACATAGATCATATTTACAATTTGACTTTTTTTCTTACAAGCTTCTAAAAAAGTTATATAGGAAATAAGTCACCATCCCTACCGCTAACCTAAACAGATCTAATGTAATAAGAAGTCATAACTCATACATGTAAGGAACACGATTTATTATTAATTTTTTTATTTCTTTATAATTCACTAATTAAGTAATCATAGTTTAATGATTAGGCAACCATATTTCATTCTGTCAAAAGTATGGAAAAAACCTTAATAAATTAATTAATTACCAAAATGCTACTGAGGCAAAAGTATTAACTCATCTGCCCCCTGTAATCGATTACAAGCCTTATGTAATCGATTACAGGGGGTTAGATCTCGTTTTTTTCCCCATTTTTTGCACTATGTAATCGATTACGTCACTGTTTAGTTGTAATCGATTACGTCACTGTTTAGTAATCGATTACATAAAAATTGGCACTATGTAATCGATTACGATGAGTGGCGTAATCAATTACATAGTGTAATTTTTATATAATCGATTACGCTACAGTGTCGTAATCGATTACATTTCACATATGTGTTTTTTAAAAGCCAAGTTGAGCTCATTCGGGATCATTTCTCCATTTCTGCCCTAGAGCTTCTGGTTGCTCGTGTTTTGGACGGTTTTTGTGCGATCCATCAAAGTGTAAGACCATTCTCCTCTTTGAATATAGTATTGTTGTGTAATCTTTGTAGTTTAACTTCATCCACCTTTGTTTTGTGTAGAATCAGAAACCCACCCCCTTGTAACTCACAATTTCTGTTGTGAAGGATGAGTTCAAGTTCTAACAACTACGTAGCCGTAATCTACCATAGTGGGAGACATTTTGAAGGACCTGATGGTGTTCAATTTGAAGGGAAAACCAAAATGTTGAAAATTAATCGGGCCATCACGTACAACCAGCTTAAAGAAAGGATTTGCCGAAAATTGGGGCTACATGGCAGCCACTTAATTCATCAGTTGATTGCAAAAGTGGAGACTGTTGTCAGTTTTGATAGTGTATACTACATTATTAACGATGTGTGTGATGATGAAGACTTAGAGTGCATTATAGATGCCTTTGACAATCGGAAATCACAAAATTTCATTGAGATTTATGTTGAGATTGAGTTCGGTGAAGCATCGTCTGTTCCCATGCGTACAAGATCTCCACAATATTATGGTCAAGAAGACAGAGCTGTCAGTTTATCTGCACCGTTACAAGCATTAAGTCAGCTGAGATTGACGGAGGGGGAGGAGGATCACGAAGACGAGTGTGAGGAAGACGGGGATATTCACAGCGAGGAGGGAGAACTTGACAGTGTGGTTCCACTAGGTGACTCGTCAGACACTGATGTCGAGGGTGATTCACTGTCACCGCTTCGTGTGGACCTAGTTAGCAGTGGTAAGTTAGTAAATTTGTATTTGTATTTGTAATTCGTATTCAGTGGTTTTGACAAAGAATCATTTGTACAGCTGTCGGGATTGATATTGAGCCATTCTGGAATGAAAGCCTGCACTATTCCAGCATTAATTGGGCGCATCCTGATGATGAGACAGAGATGTTGTATGGTGATGACGACACGCAAGGTGGTTGGCATTTAGGTGATCCATGCTATTTGTATCAACAATTTCCTTCGAAGTCTGAAATGCAACATGCCGTGAAATTATATTGCGTGAAGTCTCGTCGCACAGGCATAGTTGAGAAAAGCGATGACCATAGGTTTGTCATAAGGTGTCAAAACCATGCCGACGGTTGTCCTTGGTACATGAGGGCAATGGTCCCCAAGAATGGAAACTGTTGGGTGATTCGTAAGTGGGGTCAAGATCACACCTGCCATAACCAGACTCTCGTCCGGGACCACAGACAGTTGGATTCAGACGTTATATGTGCAACCATCATCGTTATGTTTTCTAATTTGTTGTAGTGTCATTCGTCATGTTTATTGATAGCATATTAATGGACTATACGGTGTTTTAATTAAGTATGTTAAGAGAAGATCCAATTGTTAAACCAGTGTTGATACAAGAGAGGATACAACGTATGTATGGATATAACATAACATACAGGAAGGCTTGGAGGGCAAAAATGAAGGCAATTGTGAAGTTGTTTGGTGATTGGGAGGAATTGTACGCATTCCTGCCCAATTGGTTAACATACATGACGCAGTCTAATGTGGGTTCGTTGTTCAGGCTTGATACCTTTGAAGCGTTCGATGGACAACGTGTCCACACCGACATGCGCATATTCCGTAGGGTATTTTGGACATTTCACCAGACCGTTGAGGCCTTCAAATACTGTAAGCCCGTACTGCAAATTGATGGCACCCTCCTGTATGGAAAATACAGAGGCACTTTGTTGATTTCGACTTCACAAGATAAGGATGGGAAGCTACTGCCCATTGCCTTTGCGGTCGTTCCTCTTGGTGAGAAGTATAATGATTGGTTGTGGTTCCTTGATCTCCTGTGTGTTCATGTGACCCAGATGCAGGGTATTTGTCTGATATCTGACCGTCACGTCAGTATCAAAAAGGCGGTTAAAGATCACCATGGATGGCAGCCTCAAAATGCCTATCATATGTATTGTTTGCGTCATTTTGGGAGCAACATTCACACCAGGTTTAAGGATATTGAATTGAAGAAAAGATGGACGAACAAACAGTCGCGTGTCGGGTGGTGCTATATGACAGAGAATTATGGTTATTTGAGGTCGAGGACGCACATGTTGGGGACACAATGCGGGTTGACTTGATCAACCGCAAATGTTAATGTGGGAGGTTTATAGCAAGACCGTATCCGTGCGTCCACGTGTTAGCAGTGTGCAGGGCCGAAAATTTGAACCATTATGATTATGTTAACCTGGTGTTCACCTTGCAATACACTAGTCAGGTATATGCTGCACATTAGTACCTCATAGGCAATAAACGATTAATTCAACAAGTAGATGGCCCAATCGTTATCCCAGATGCAAGTTTGTCCTGTAGAAAGGGAAGACCAAAGTTTATGAGGATACAGAACTAGATGGATTGGGTGGAGTCTCAACCGTCAAGCAGTCAGTCTCGATGTTGGCATTGCAAGCAAGTTGGTCATAATATACGTACGTGTCCGTTAAGGAATAGGCAAGGTTAAAGTGGACAAGTTATGTAATTGTATTGCATTTATGATGACATTGGTGAACTTATGTGTATTAGTATTTGTTGATGTATTGTGACATTCAGTTTATAATTAGTTGTTTTAGAAAACCATGAATGCAAATGTCCAAATAGTTAAGTAAACGGATATAGGGACATCGATGGACTAGGCATAGGGTAGACGGTTAATTGTTGGCAAAAAGACCTTCCCCAAGTCTCATTTATATATAAAAAGAAGTTGGAAATCAGTTTGGACATGCACCAACTCGAAATCAGAATGTTATTGTGCTTCTGCAGCTGGTGTAATCGATTACACCAGTAATTACACTATACTGGTGTAATCGATTACACCAGCGTTGTGACTGCCAGATTGCCTTTTGATTTTATGTAATCGATTACGCCACTCATCGTAATCGATTACATAGTGCCAATTTTTATGTAATCGATTACTAAACAGTGACGTAATCGATTACATAGTGCAAAAAATGAAAAAAAACGAGATCTGACCCCCTGTAATCGATTACATAAGGCCTGTAATCGATTACAGGGGCAGGTGAGTTAATACTTTTGCTTCAGTGGTATTTTGGTAATTAATTAATTAATTAAGGTTTTTTTCGTACTTTTGCCTTTCATTCTTAGAGTATATCCTCAATTTGAAACAAACTATTTTATTTTTATTTTTGATTACATTACTTTTTTCACATAGGAGAGGGTACAAAATATTCATCAATTTTTTTTAAAAGAAATATGAAATTATCACCATAGTTAAAATCTTATTTTATTACTATAATTTTATTTTTTAATAATTTTTTTCATTAAAACAATTTTATTAATTTTACAAACGCTTCTATGGTTTTACAATTTTATTTTTCACGATTTTTTATTTTTCAACAAGTCTCATGATTTTAAGTAAAATGTCGATTGTAACAATCGTTATCACTCCCCCTCGTCCGTCTTCTAAAAACGCCATCACTCCTTCTGAGTTCTCTACCTCAGCCCCTCCCTTCCATAATGCATCGCTGCTGAACCCTATCAGGTCGCCTCCAAATCGCCGCCGCCGCTCACTGTCTCCATACCTCTGCAAGACGCCGTCACCTCTCATCGACTTCTCATTATCGAAGGCCGCCCCTATATTCACTCCGTTGAATTCGTCTTCCACAACTTTCCTCGTCTTCTCGTTCTCGGGCAAGTTCATTTTCAGGTTTGTGCTCTCTCTTCTATTACCAACATATGGGTTAATGCTTTGGTTTGAAGGATGTAAGTTACTCTATTTAACGTATTTTAGTTTGTTCTTTTCGCTGGGTCAGAAAGTTTGCTTATTAAGCCGTTGTTTAGCTTGATTAAGTGTCTATGTTTGAGAGACAGTCTAACAAACCTTATTTGTAATTGTAAGTCTGATTATATACATCAAAATAACTGCTTGTAAGTCTGATTGGGAAGAAACTTAAAAACATCTTCTGAATGACTTAGTAGAATGCGGTAGAACATGCCTTGTCTCTGTTTTATAACTTTCTGTGTTTCTATTGTTTTCTATCGACAATACTTTTTTAAATAGCTGCTCTTCTCTATTCTTATTTGCTCATGTGTATGATTTTGATTATTGCCTTGGCTGTAGATGGGAACATCTGATGTAGTGATAGACCGAGAAAATGGGGAAAACCCTAGTACCAAAGCGAAGGAAAAGCGGAAGGGCAAGCATGACAAGCCCAAGCCATGGGATGAAGACCCAAACATCGATCGCTGGAAGATTGAGAAGTTTGACCCTTCTTGGAACGAAAGTGGCATGCTTGAAGTTAGTTCGTTTTCCACACTTTTCCCCCAATATAGAGGTATGTCAGGTTTCCCAGATAAGCAAAGGATCAATTTTTATTGTTGTCTTGCAATCATCTCGATTTCTTATCATCAATTTTCAGAAGGCTGTTTGTGTGTTTGACCTGTCATTGGTGCGTTTGCCTTCTGGATTTAGAATCCTCCTTTTATTTTAATCAATGCAATTGGGTTGTGAACTTGGTTTGACATATGTACTATACAAATGAGGTAGACGATTGGTTTCAAAAGGAAATATTGGATGACAAATGGCCATTTGTGTCAAGTGCTTGGTAACTTTATTATCGATAAGATGTTAGGGAAGTTCCTTTTTTGGATTTTTATCAACCATGTATCAATGTGAATGATTTTACAGGTATAATTAGTGATATGAAATAATACCATTGGTGTAAGAGTGATTGGAAAAAATATGGATTGTGAAATCTTACTTTTTTTTTATTTTTTCTGAAAATTGTATTAGAGAGTGAAAATTTGTGCACTGAGGATCATTTGGTGAATGAGTGATTGCATTAAGAATTATTATTAATTTTGATAAATGATTAGTTTTCTTATCTTGTTGGCGTTTTTGTCTTTGAGCTGACTCCCGTTTAATCATGGCTTACGCTTTCTTTTCAACCTTTCATGTATTAAGATGAATGAAACAGCTTGTTGAAAATATTTCTAGGAGGTTTCCTTCTCAACTTCCAGAGTTGATATCCCACACATTTTTCTAAATTCGATTTTTTTGGTGGGTTCTACACATCTAATGATTAGTTAATAGCATAGACTTCAGAGATTGGAATGATATGGGGAAATATAGAAGATTGTAGTTCATGCAGTCAGGAATAGTGACATCTGAAATAGGCCTACACAAGATTGTTAACATTTAGTTGTGTGTGCTTGGATTCTATATCTATGAAATACAACTTTCACGTCATCTTGATACAATTATAAAGGACTTTCTTATCGCATCTATTAACATCAGGACTTCACATTGATTGAACAATCATTTCACTATCCTTGCTTGGAATATATTAGTTCCTCTAATCTTCTTGCATGCATATACAAAGTAAAACTGTGCATACGATGGTGTCTTATTCTTGTTTTTTTCTAATTCTTTTCTCAGAAAAATACTTGCAAGAAGTTTGGCCCATGGTAAAATCTGCTTTGAAAGAGCATGGAATTTCATGTGAGCTAAATCTGGTAAGTGTTTACAGTCACCTTTGCGAGATCGTCTATTTAAGTCTTTTGATTGCTGAGTATTTCTATTAGGAAATGGATGAGATTAATTGTGCTCTTATTTTTCAGATGATAACACATAGATAGCTGTGATAAAATGTGGGCTCTTATGGGTTAATCCCCCCATTCCTAGTTCATAGGTTTTATCGTATGTTTATGCATGTTTGTTCAAGGAGAATTTCATTTCTCCTATCTACAACTCTGCTTCAAATTTTTATTGATAATTAATAAATTTCTTTAATTGTGCTACATTCTGCATCTGGTTAAGGCTAAAAGCCTTGCGTGTCCTTGGTTTGCCCCACTTTCCAAGCTACAGTGTCCTAAGGCCAGTAGCATTATTATTATAATTATTTTCAATTTGTGCTCTCTTATTTATTTTGTGTTTATTTATGGACAGGTGGAGGGATCAATGACAGTTTCAACTACCCGAAAGACTAGGGATCCATATATCATTGTGAAAGCCAGGGATCTTATAAAACTTCTATCACGAAGTGTGCCTGCTCCTCAGGCAATAAAAGTGCTCGACGATGAATTTCAATGTGACATCATCAAAATCAGTGGCTTGGTCCGTAATAAGGTACCAATATATGTTAATTTTGATCTTGTTGGTTACGTATGGCATGGTATCTGCTGTTACTTTATTTTTTTTCTTGGCCTGTGATGTTTCACAGGGGTAGCTAATTTATGGCCTGATTATGCCCTTAATGACATTTATGGTTGAGTACCTTTTTTTTATCATAGATTATTTCCTAGCCCAAGTTTTTAATTGATTGTGCAAATGTTTTACAACATAACTTTCCAGTTGGTATGTTAGAATTCCACTTCGATATACATAATTTAAATTGGGATATATTAGAATTGTCAGCATTAGCTGCTTGACTATTTCAGAGTAGTTTTAATTAAGAATGAGATCTGAGTGGCTCCTCATATTAATTTTTGAGCTTGTCCAGGATTTTCATGAAGTTAAGGCTTTTTAAAAGAAATTGTTTTGGTGTTTAGAACTTGAAGTAATTGTTTGACTGCAGGAGCGATTTGTGAAAAGAAGACAGCATCTTATGGGTCCTAATTCTGCTACTTTGAAGGTGTGCTTCAAGCTTTGATATTTTTAGCGCTGGGGATGGTCCTTGCCCCTGTTAAATTTCTTACCGAACTCAATGGGGTTGATTTTTTTTTAATGTTGTTTTTAATTGGCAGGCCCTTGAAATACTCACTGGCTGCTACATTCTCATTCAGGTAATTTCAATTATTTCTTCCTCTTTTAGAAGCTGAACTTTTACTTTCAGGCAATTTTTGGTTAGACTAGTGAATGAGTTCATTTTTTCCAAATGTGGTGTCAATTCAATAGGGGGGTACTGTTTCTGCTGTGGGATCTTTTAAGGGCTTGAAACAAGTTAGAAGAATTGTTGAAGAGTGCATGTTGAATGTAATGCACCCTGTGTACAACATTAAGGTGGATAATCTTTCTTTTTATCTAGCATGTTTTTAAAAACTGAGGGCATTGGATTAGTATTAACTCTTTATTTAAATTATTAGATTCTGATGATGAAGAAGGAGCTTGAAAAGAATCCAGAATTGGCGAATGAGAATTGGGATAGGTTTCTTCCAAAATTCAAAAAGTATGCCATTTACTTATTTTGGTTGTTTGGGTGTTCAGAAATACTTCAAGTTTATTTTTTGTTTATGTTACTATTCATATTCTTTTCCAGGAAAAATGTTAAGCAAAAGAAGGTTAAGGCTAAGAAGAAGAAGCCTTATACTCCTTTCCCCCCACCTCAACCACCTACTAAGGTCAGTGCACTCCTAGTTGTGCCAAAAAGATGGATTTTCAATTTTAACATACAGTATCCGCTTTGATTTCGTTTGCTAGTGTGGTCATTTTAATTCTGTCATAAATGGTACGAGGCGCGTCACTTAACATAGTAAATGGTTCCCTCCTTTTATTTATTTTGTTTATCTACCTTAGATTTTCTCTTTAGTTCTGCTTTGGTTAGGGTAGATTCTGGAATGGTTAGGACCATGTTCTTGCATCCGCAGATTTGTTCTTGGCTCTCTAGTCATTGATTTCATATGCGCTTTCTGGTCTTCTATGGTTTGAAACTGAGTTTTGTTTTCATATGTACGTCTCTTTATAGCAGTCAATGTTGTACATATCAATGGAAGTAACCTTAAAGTTGCCATTGGTGTGTTTTGTATATTGCAGGAGGATATAGAATTAGAAACTGGAGAATACTTTTTAAGTGAGAAAAGGAAGTCAGCAAAGATATGGCAAGAGAAGCAGGAGAAGCAAGCACTAAAAGTTGCTGAAAACAAACGTAAAAGAGAGGAGGCTTTCGTACCACCCCAGGTTTAATTTTAATCTTTTGCTTGAGCAATCTCCACTTTTCATGACAGTACTTCAAAAGTTTTTTCATGATATTTGTCATTTGTTTAAGGGTTTTAGTTTTTTCATGTTGCATGAGAAAACTAAACTTCCTACACACACATGAGATGGTAGGACTCACATATACATATATGAATTAATATATGTATATGTGGGTCCCATCATTTCTTGTGTGTGTGACATGAGATAATTTTTTTCCTACAACATGAGAAACATTAATCCCTTTGTTTAATTTGCATTATTTCAGGAACCCGCAAACCAGGAGGATAAGTTTGAGGATGCCAACAAGGATGTCTCCGCCATGGTGATGTCATTGAAGGTATAAACAATATGCTAAACATTATTTATTTTTTTTGGCATAATAAAGTTAGTGCTTCAGCCAACGAATTTTCCTCTCATGGACAATAATTCAAAATGGCTTGCCTACAGAAAAAAGCGAAAGAGCTTGGGAAGCGCAAATCCGAAGAAAATATAAATGCAGAAGCATATATTGCAGGATCTGCTCAAGAACAAGTGCCAAGGAAGAAATCCAAGAGGCAGAGGTCTTAGCAATATCCACAGGTTTTGCGTCACAAGGCTTTTGGTTGGTCCAGGATGATAGTTGACCTGTTTTTTTTTTTCTTTTTATTGGGGACCTGAGTTGGCTTGTGCAAAGGCTTTTGGGGTATAATGAATTAATGATCAAAGTGGGGGTCCAACACAGAAATTCCGATTAAAATCACACAATTACTCTACTGTGATCTCATGAGTCTGTCAGGTCATGTGTATCAATTTCAGAATGTAACCTTGTTAGAATTTGGTAGGAATTTTTTGCAACAGAATCGTGTCAAATTAGCAGTTAAAAGATATTATTCATACCCTGATGCTGGTTTATTAGGAAGTTTAAGGGTGTGGTGTTCATGTAATGTTTTGCAATTTAATCTGTTTTGGAATTGGTCATTGACATTTATTGCATAACGGTGCGCAAAAAGCGAGAAACTCAATAACCTAGATATGTTTGACAAAGAAAACCCCAGAAAAACCAATGGGGTAGGGTTTAGTGGAAGGACTATTCTAAATTCGAATATTTGTTTGGAGAGCTTTGAACATGATTGTAGAGAAGGATACATGTGCCTAACAAAAAAAAGGAAAAACCCAAAAAAAAGGGGAAATTTCACTAGACCCCCTTTACAGCAAATGATTCTGGAAGATCCCCCAAAAGTTTCTGAATCTTTTCTGCATTCCCCCCCCCCTTTTTTAAAAAGACACTTATGCCCTTGTCTTAGATAAGCTGAGATGGTCTTGTAAATAACAAGTATTCTTGTGAATATGCTCATTGTGGCGGATGCACGTTAAGAGTGGAGGGGGCATTGACCCCTCTTGAATTTCAAATTTTTAAAAAAAAGAAAAGAAAAGAAATTAATTAATTAAATTATATGATTTAAAAGGTAAAGTAGAGAAGTAAAGAGCACGGTCTGCTTGAGCTCAAAAAGAAAAAGGATAGGCCCAAATTCATTAATATGATTGTTTAATATCTTATATTGAAAATGTATATTTAATAACATTGATAATAAGATAATTATGATGGAATTTCAAAAAATAAGACCTAAAAAGATGATATTGTAATTATTTTTATTGTAATATACTTTTGCTATTAAAAAAAAATTTCGGGGGCAGAACGGTGCCCCCCTTAAATAAAAATCTTGGCTCTGCCTCTGCTCATTGTCTTGTATATGGCCGAAATGGTATAGTAATTTACTAATTTTACTTATTTATCTTGTAAATAAGCATAATAATTATATCTGACTTGTAAAGTAAGGACAAAATTATCTTTTCACCTACAAATTTTATTTTCAATTTAGCTCTAGGGGTGCAATAAAGTTTTAGAAAGTTTTGGGGCTGTTTGAGAATAATTTGCTAAATAGGAGGTGCAGTAAAATCCAAAAAAACAACAAGAAGAGGAGATTAAAATTTGCAAAATACATTGTGGACAAACTTATAATTATAAAAATAGTAAAAAACACGTATAAAAGATAATGAAATATTATTAAACACTAAGTCTGTTTATTAATTTTTTTTTGAATAGAATAGTTTTCTTAATCTTCATAGTACTATGAAATGCTAATCCGAAAAGTGATATAACTTTTTGGGAATCAAAAGGTGGTGGATCAATTTCATCTTCACCATTCTAACTCCAAATATTCTCCATTCATTAATGCCAGAGCACTGGTGCCAGTGCTGGCAACTAACAATGAATAGTATCTTTTTTTTTTTCTTTTTTTTACATGATGGCACTTATGGTATTTCACAAGAGAACTTAATTTCAGAAAATCTATAGGGAATTGTATTTATTTTTTCACATGGTGGCACTTATGTTATTTCACAAGAGAACTTTTTTCTCCAATTTTTTAAGTTATAAATGTACTATATCTCCGGTTCTAAATATAAGATATAGTTTATAATACAATTTGCATTACAAACTATGTCATATATTTAGGATCAAAAGAGTACTACTTTACCTTAATATTTTTAATTTTATTTGCAAAATCATTTAAAGAAACATGATGTGTAAAAAGATTTTCTGAATCTACACGGAAAATGTAAAAATTTTGCTTGAACGTGCTTGATTGTAATTATCGTTTAGGAACCAGCCAATTGGAAAAGTTTAGTTTTCTTTGTATATAAATTTTATGGGATAAGATATTCTTACTATCATTTTTTGTTACTATCAATGTTACTACCACTTTTTCACCGTTATATTAAAATCTCAATAGGAGAGATAAATAATAAAGATAGATAAAATTATGATCTAACGGTGAAAAAATGATAGTAACATTGGTAGCAACAAAAAATGACAGTAAGAATATCCTATCCCAAATTTTATTATTGTGAAAATTTATGGGTTTGGTTCTCTTGACTTTTGATGTTTGGTTTGAGGGAAGAGATGAGATGGGAGGAAGGAGTAGAGAAGAAACAACAAACAGGAGGAGGGTCAGTGATGCTTCGGTCCTAATTATAAGACCACTTTTATAATATAATTTACACTATAAAAGTGATTTTATAATTATAATCGGAGGTAGTAGTTTATTAGTGACATGGTTTCACTAGTTTCTTGATTATTATACTTATTATTATTGATAGAATAATAATTAATAAGTCATCCACCTACCAGCGTTGATCTTAATAGTTTATAGGATGAGATGTAAGTGCTTATATTCGAAATTTTAAGTCTAATTTGACAATGTTTAAATTTAACCTAATTATATTGCATATAAGATACTTATATCAAACAAAACAAAAATCTAAAACCCTTGATTAATAAGAAAGACGAAGATCTATTTTTTTGATGATATAGATGAAAACAAATGAATGTTAGCGTCAAAAGAAAATAATTTAAATTTCTTATATATATATATATATATATATATATATATATATATTGAAGATTATAAATGGTTCTTTATCT
The DNA here is from genome assembly GCA_037074495.1 of Acacia confusa. Taxonomy (NCBI): domain Eukaryota; kingdom Viridiplantae; phylum Streptophyta; class Magnoliopsida; order Fabales; family Fabaceae; genus Acacia; species Acacia confusa. The sequence goes on along the minus strand of CM073504.1, from coordinate 2,072,257 downwards.
TATTTTTGTTTTTATTTGCGAAGTGATTTGAAAAGTATATGCCGTGCTTAAAGGTTTTCTGAATCATCGAGGAAAATGAAAGAAAACTTCATCAGATTCTTCTTTTAATTTCATCGATGTCCACTAGATTTTTCTTTTAACATGTTTGACTGGCAATTAAGGTTTCATTGTCCAAAAAAATAGACAATTGGAAAACTTAATATCTCCTTAATTTAATTTTGGGATTGGTTGTCTTGATATTTGGGCTTCGACCATTACAAATATATATAGTCGTTAATTTATTCAGATTATTGAGCTGGTTCACTGGTTGATAGCAACTCAAATTGCACGACAAATACTCAGGTTAAATGAAAAAAAATAAAAATTAGCTTATTATAGTATTTTGAACAATTATAATTTAAATTAGGTTTTATTTCAAATATTTCGTTTGCTTTCTTCTTATTCTTTTTACGCAACGTTTTCTGCACATATATTTCAATACATATATTGGTATATAGATGAAGTTTAGGCACACTTCATTTATTCATTAGCTCCAATTCTCTCCGATTAAATATTAACGCAATGAAATTTTTTAATAATGGAAATTTATTTAGATAAAATATCAAAATTCCGTTAGACCATTATTAATATGCATCACATCTTAAATGTATAATCTAGTTTGAAAGTGATTTTTAATCTTGGACCTTTATTGATTTAATTTATTATTTTTTTTAAACTAATTTTCTGAACTTAGAACCTGATGGAAAATATTCAAGTCAAGTTCTTTTCGTCAAATACTTCAATCACATGTGATCAAGTGTCCTATTTTTGAATTCTTATCATTTAATATAAACTCATAAAAAAAATAGGACAATCACGTATGATTGAAGAACTTGATGTAAGTATAGTCCTAAACTGATATCTAATATACGGTTAAAGAGCTTAAATACCTCAAAAGTTTTTGCATATGGCGATTGGGCACTTGGAAGTTTTTTAGGGGGCATATGTTTTGAAAGTTTAAAAAGTGGGATAATGTTGCCCCTCCTTTAACTAACTCTAATAGTCAACATTTGTTGACCAAATATGAAGAAGTGTTATGCCTATGTGACGTCCACCTCACCCTTCTTTTGTCCACATCATATTTTTTTTAAAAAAATGTTAAATTCTTTTCTCTCTCTCTTGATTTTGTAGGAGAGAATGAGTTTTTTGTTTAAAAAAACTTTCAAATACCCAATGCTCATATCCAAAAACCTATAGGACATTTAAGTCCCTTAACCCTATAATCTAACGTTATAGGTATGTATTTCAGAGAAATAATGTTATCTATGTTCTAATTAAGTAATTTATTTTTGGGAGAATTACATTAAGGTCCCAAGGACAAAAAATATTTACAAAGAAGTCCCGCCTCAGATTCCCATTACAGAAAGGTCCCTGGTACTTTGTTGTAATTAAATGAAAATGTGAAATGACTATCATGCCCACAATTTGCAACACATCTCTGTTCGTTCTCCTTTATCGTTCTCGTCTCTCTCTCCTCTGTCCCTTTTTCTTTGCAACATAAATGCCCCTACAATACTTTGAAGAATCACTTATCAATCCACGAAGCAACAACGTCTTCGAATTCCCGATCATTTTTCACCCCTTGTCATCCTCCTCTAGTTTTTGTTGATGTTAGATAGTTGGTATGATGGGTAAATAAGGCTTTGCGAGATGTTGGACAAGCTTCCTACAATGGACCTAAGAGACATTTAATGGGTGGCGAAAAAACGATATGGAAATATCTTACTTTGCAAGTATTGGAAATTTGAAGCATTCCCACAAAGTGAAAAAAAATGAAGACATTGAGACATTTAATGGACTTGAGAAATGAAAAAAAATCCTGGTTTTGAAAGTTTGCTGTAGATATATGCCTTTTCAGTTCTAAATATAGCATTTGTTGTTGAAAATAGCCTATGGACTTGAGAAATGAAAAAAAATCCTGGTTTTAAAGGTTTACTCGAGTACAAAATGACCCATACTCGAGTATAATAAATCAATACTCGAGTACATATATATTTACAACAAGAAAAATCATATTAACAAGTGAAAATGACATTTTAACAACAAAATTAGGAAAAACCTTATTAACAACAAGAAAAGCTATAATAACAACTCAAAATGCTATTTTTAACAACAAAAGTTTGTAACACTGACACATTTTGAAACTTGTGTTTTTTTATGGTCCTCAAGATGACATAGGGGTTGAGCATGGTATACTCAAGTAACAACCAACTGTGATGCTGTGAACGTTATCGTTGTAAATATGACATTTTTTTATTGTAATTATGGCATTTTAAGTTGTAATTATTACATTTGTTGTTGTAAATGTGGGGTTTGGAGTTGGTACTCCGTCTTCCAATGTACTTGAGTAAGAAACATGGTATACTCAAGTAACAATCAACTGTGATGCTGTTAATGTTATCCTTGTAAATATGACATTTTTTGTTGTAATTATGACATTTTAAGTTGTAATTATTACATTTGTTGTTGTAAATGTGGGGTTTGGAGTTGGTACTCCATTTTCCAATGTACTCGAGTAAGAAACATGATATACTCAAGTAACAACCAACTGTAATGTTGTGAACGTTATCATTTTAAATATGACATTTTTTGTTGTAATTATGATATTTTAAGTTGTAATTATTACATTTGTTGTTATAAATGTGGGGTTTGGAGTTGGTACTCCGTCTTCCCAAGTTGTGAAAGTTTCTATTGTAAATATGACATCTTGAGATGTAATTTCACTATTAGTACTTGTAAATATATTATTTGGAGTTTTAAATGATGCATCTGGAATTGGTCATGACATTTTTTCTTGTAATTGTGCCATTTTAAGTTGTAAATATAGCATTTGGAGTTGTAAATTATGCATCTAGAGTTTGTCCTACATTTTTCAAACTTCTAGAAGTTTTAGTTGTAAATATTGCATTTTTTGTTCTAATTGAGTCATTTTGAGTTTTTAACATGGCATTTCAAGTTGTAAGTGATGAATTTGTAATTACGGCATTTCAAGTTGTAAATTGTGCTATTTTGAGTTGTAAATATAACATTTGGAGTTGCAAATTATGACATATTTCAACTATGACATTTTGAGTTGTAAATTACAACAAAAAATGTCATATTTACAACTCCAATTTCCACGGTTACAACTAAACATGCCATCATTTACAACTCCAAATGTTAAAAATAGCATTTGGAGTTGTTAATACGACTTTTCTTGTCGTGATAAATGTTGTTGTTAAAAATAGCATTTGGAGTTGTTAATACAGTTTTTCCTGTTGTAAAAATTGTTGTTGTTAAGCTAATACGGCTTTTCCTGTTGTAAAAATTGTTGTAGTTAAAATAGCATTTTCACTTGTTAATTTGGCTTTTCATGTTCTTCAACCCCTATGTCATCTTGAGGGCCATCAAAAAACACAAGTTTCAAAATGTGTCGGCTTTTCCTGTTGTTAATACAGCTTTTCCTGTTGTTAAAATAGCATTTTCACTAGTTAATTTGGCTTTTTATGTTCTTCAACCCCTATGTCATCTTGAGGGCCATCAAAAAATACAAGTTTCAAAATGTGTCCGTGTTACAAACTTTTGTTGTTAAAAATAGCATTTCGAGTTGTTATTATAGCTTTTCCTGTTGTTAATAAGGTTTTTTCTGTCGTGATAAATTTTGTTTTTTAAAATGACATTTTCACTTGTTAATATGACTTTTTCTTGTTGTAAATATATATGTACTCGAGTATTGATTTATCATACTCGAGTATGGGTCATTTTGTACTCGAATAAACCTTTAAAACCAGAATTTTTTTCATTTCTCAAGTCCATAGGTTATTTTCAACAACAAATGCTATATTTACAACTGAAAAAACATATATCTACAGCAAACTTTCAAAACCATGATTTTTTTCATTTCTCAAGTCCATTAAATGTCTCAACATCTTCATTTTTTTCCACTTTGTGGGAATGCTTCAAATTTCCAATACTTGTAAAGTAAGATATTTCCTGATCGTTTTTTCGTGACCCATTAAATGTCTCTTAGGTCCACTGTAGGAAGCTTGTCCAACATCTCGCAAAGCCTTGTTTACCCATCATACCAACTATCTAACATCAGCAAAAACTGGAGGAGGATGACAAGGGGTGAAAAACGATCGGGAATTCGAAGATGTTGTTGCTTTGTGGGTTGAGAAGTGATTCTTCAAAGTATTTTAGAGGCATTTATGTTGTGAAGAAAAAGGGACAAAGGAGAGAGAGACGAGAACGATGAAGGAGAACAGACAGAGATGCGTTGCAAACTGTGGGCATGATAGTCATTTCACACTTTCATTTAATTACAACAAAGTCCCAGGGACCTTTTTGTGACCTTTCTGTAATGGGAATCTGGGGCGGGACTTCTTTGTAAATATTTTTGGTCCTTGGGACCTTAGTGTAATTCTCCCTTTATTTTTTCACTAGAAATAAGTAATTTGTTTAACTTTTTTAGTCTACTCAACTTAAATAATAAGCCTTACTTTAATAATTAAGGACTAATAAAAATCGCACAAGACAATATTTTGTTGAATAATTGGATCTAATGTATACTTCTTCCTATATCTCTAATGAGGGGTTCATAACTAACTCTCACATGTCAATGAATGATAATTAAATAATTAAATTTATCCCAAATTTGATAATTTCCTTCTTCTTCTTTTAAATTTTTGCACCTCACTAGATTATTTAATCTAATTTTTTCAACTTTAAATCTCAACTAATAGTAAGGATAAAATGGGGAAAAAGTAATTAATTAGGAGGTTATTGGTTGGTTAAATTAGAGACCAAATATTGCTTCTAAAACACGCCCTATGAGCCAATGAGAGTTGACACAGATGGTAAGAGGTCCAGAACTAGGCTCTTAGATCGTGGGTTCGATCCCCTCTACCGTCGCTGAGACTTCTTTGGTAGGCGATTTCGTAAGTCCTCAGTAAGTGCTCATAGAGCCCGGGGCCGTACCTTGACCTTGATAGGGGACTGGTGTCGAACCTTTCCAAAACTTTCGTTATATATATATAAAAAAAAAACACCCCCTACGATATAACCACTAGAGGAAGTATAAGCAAAACAATCTAAATTTTGTCTTTAGCATATACTCTCTCCATATCAATGTAAAAGTAATCTTTTATTTTTATTTTGCTTTTCAATAAATTTATCCCATTATACCTTGTTTATCTCACAGACTTGGCATTTAGTCATTTATACAAGAGAAAAATTATATAAAATGACGATCGTCTCCTCACATCAAACCAAACATTTGACATTTCAATTCTCTCTTCACTTTCGTTTCTCCTGGCATTCGGCTCCATATGTGCTCAATTTGCAGTGGACAAGATGGATATCACCATTATCGCTCCTAAAAAGTGTCACCCCACTTTGTAATATTTATGTGTATTTCAGCACAATAAAAAGCTTCATGCTGCCAGATGCCCCTGATACAAAATATTATTGTTAAAATTGCACCTTCACCGTATCATCAAAATACCCAAAGGGAAAGAGAGAGCATTTTTGGCCACATTGTTTCCACTTTTAGGACAAGGAATATTTATGCCAAAAAAGGTGGCTTTGATATGCTTCCATAGGAGGATTGTGTTACGCAACGGATGTTAAATCTTTCTATAATTTGTAAGAGTCTTTGAGGAAACAAATAAACAAACATATGCTAGAAATTAAATGGCGCAAGAGACACCAAAATTATTAACGTAGAAAAACCTTTAAGTCGAAGTAAAAACTATGGCTTGTCCAAACCAATGAAAATATGATCTACTTTGATCTAAACAATATACAAAGAGAGTTTCATACAAATACACAAACACATGCATCAATCCAAATAACAAAAGCTACAAGCTTACAAAAGAGATAAAACAATCTAAAATACCAGAAAAAAGGTCTCTAACCATGAACAAGTTTTCTCTCACACCAAACTTCCAAACAACGATCTTATCTCTAAACCTATTGACCAAATCTCAACTTGATTCAAAGAGCAACAAATGTGTAGAAGCTAATTTATTGATACTGACATGTGAAGTTGTGTTTCTATTACATGCCTGCAAAATTAGACTTCTTTGACCTCTCTAACCTCGACGAGGCCTCTCTATCCAAAAATCTAATATGGCTTCTCTCTACTTAAATATGTGAGACACAACCTTAAACTAGAAAATTATGAGAGAATATTCTTTCTCACAAAGAATAATAAGGAAACTTTCCTTATTCTTGTTTTTTTTTCTCACTCTTTACCTCTTTCCTATTTTCCCCCTTTCCTTTCCTTTCTTTTCTTAAAATAGGAAATATATATAATTTAAGTATTTCTCCACATAAAAAGGGAACCTTGTTTATAAACCTTTTTAAGGAAGACAAGGAAGAGGGGTGCCGAAATGCCTTTGAGCTATTGTTCTGTTTTTGATAGAATAAGGTATTTCTGTTATACTAGACAAAATGATTGGTGTTTGCAGAGCTAGAACATTATATTGGTTAAGGCTTCTCAGAACAGTTGCAACGATTTCCATTAAAGAAATAAAAATAACATGACAGTAAAATGTTTCCGTTAAAGAAATAACAATAACGTAATAGTAAGGGGCTCATAGTAAACAAATAAAATGTTAAAAGGGTTAAATTTAATGATTAAAATATCAGAAAATTATATGCGACTAATATAAAATTTAGAGGGTTTTATATAATTTAACCTCAACGTTAGACTTATATAAAAAAAAATAATAATAAAGGCAAGAAAGAATGAAAAGTGTAATGGCCACAACTTTTTCACATTGACATCGACTTTGAAACTTTTACGTTCACTATGATGACTTGGGTGCCAAAGACCAAGTCATTGGGTATGATAATGTAAGTAACCAAACTCTTAAAAAACATATATTAAATATTTAAAATTATTGATTATAAGTATAAACAGACCAGAAAAATATCAACAAAAAAAAAATAAAATTCATTACTAGGGATTAAGTAAGGATTGTTTCCATAATCAAGTGCATGGCTCACATAAAAGATATCCTCCTTAGCTTAGCATGTTTAATGTTTTTGTCTTCACTGTATAAATATTTTTTCTGTCTCACTCACATAAAAATAAGTATGTCTCATTATAAAAAAGAGAATGGGACCCACTCACTTTTATGTGAGTGAGACAGAAAAAATATTTCTGCAACAAATGCAGAAACATAAAACCCTTAACGTTTATATTTATAACAAGCTACACTATTTATATAAAGGGCTCATGTTTCTGATTTTAAGCACACAAAAACATGTTGAACTTTTATACACACACAGATACACACATGTATATTATAAAGGTATTCATGATCATATTTAATTTTTTAAGTTTTTATTTGCTGAATCATTTTAAAAATATATGCCATTATAAAAGGTTTTCTGAATCATCGAGGAAATGAAAGAAAACTTCATCAGATTCTTCTTTTAATTTCATCGATGTCCCCTAGATTTTTATTTTAACGTGTTTGACTGGAAATTAAGGTTTCATTGTCCAAAAAAATAGACAATTGGAAAAGTTAATTTCTCCGTAATTTAATTTATTCAGATTATTGAGCTGGTTCATTGGTTTATAGCAACTTAAATTGCACGACAAATACTCAGTTTAAATTAAAAAAATAAAAATATGACGTTTTGAACAATTATAATTTAAATTGGGTTTGATTTCGAATATTACGTTTTGCTTTCTTCTCATTCTTTTTACGCAACGTTTTCTTCACATATATTTCAATACATATATTGGTATATAACTATATATATGAAGTTTATGCACACTTCATTTATTCATTAGCTCCAATTCTCTCCAATTAAATACTAAGGCATTGAAATTTTTTAATAATGGAAATTTATTGAGAAAATTATAATAAAGGACCTAAGAAAAATAATATTTATTAAGAATGACCATAAAAATAGTAATTATTTTAAAAGACCAGAAATTAAAACATTAAAATAGAAAGACTAAATTACCCTTAGTTATATTTCTTATATTTTCTATAACTAAATCAGAATCCAGAATAATGGATGGATAATTGCATAAATAAGGCTAGATATTGATCCGCTATCACATACATCAAACAATAACAAACGATATTAATTGGCCGTTTCATAAATTTTCTCCGCAATTATTTTTATTGCTTGCCTCAAACACAAAAAGAGCCGTGATGGCGAAGAAGTGATGGAACAACGAGTAATGTTGCTTCTCTTTTTCTAGAAATTCTCTGGTGGTCTGAAGATCCTATAAATCAAATAAATGGTTGTGGGAAACTTGAACTTGCTTTGCACACACCAAAAAAAAAAAAATTGTTGACAAAATAAATAATATTCTAATACACGTGCAATGAGATCGTTGCGTCTGAGAATTTATAATCTCATGGGGGACCAATTTAACATGCCAAGGTCAAGTTTTTTACATATATTTCATCAAGTTCTTCAATTACATGTGACTAGGTGTCCTATTTTTGAATTATTATCATTTAACAATAAACTCAAATGAAACAATAGGACATTGGAGAATTTAATGTAAGTATAATCATAAATTGATACTCCATCTGATCCTTATTATAAGGCACCAACTACCAAATGTATTTGGTCCTTTTTATAAGTCACTTGCTTGTTTTCAAGGAGCATTGATTTTTTTTTTTCCATGTATACCCATAACAAATAGGGATAGTAGGTGAGAGTAATAATAATATAATATTAAAGTTTAGTATAAATAGTAGGGGTAATATTGAAAATTACTTAAATTATAGGGCAACTTTATTGACTTTAATTGTTTTTATTGGTTTGTATGATTTGTTAGTTGGTGTCTTATAATAAGGACCAGATGGAGTATATAATATAGAGTTAAAGGGCTTAAATGTCTCAAAAGTTTTAGTATATGAGCATTGAGCACCTCAAAATTTTTGAGGGGGTAAATGTTTTGAAAGTTTGAAAAATGAGGTAATGTTGCCCTTTTATTAACTAACTCTAACGATCAGCGTTTGTTGACCAAATATGCAAAGGTGGCATGCCTATATGGCATCCACCTCACCCTTCTTTTGTCCACATTAGATTTTTTGAGTTGATTTTTTTTTTTTAAAAAAAGTATGATTCTCTTTTATCTTTCTTGACACTGCAGGATTGGATTTGAGTTTTCTGTTTTAAAAATGTTTCAGAACATTTAAGCCCTTTAACCTTATAATCTAATGTTATAGGTATGTATTTCAAAGAAATAATGTCATATATATGTTCTAATTGTAATTTTCTTTTTTGACTAGAAATTAATAATTTACTTAGCTTCTTTAATCTACTTAAATTAAATAATATGCCTTACTTCAATGATTAAGGACTACTAGAAATGCATATGACATTATTTGATTGAATAATTGGATCTATTGTATACTTGTTCTTATCTCTCTAACGAGTAATTATAACTAACTCTCCTGTCAAGGAATGACAATTAAATAATTAAATTTGTCCTAAATTTAATTATTTCCTTTTTTTCCCCAATTTTTGCACCTCATTAAATTATGTGATCTAATTTTTTCAACTTCAAATCTCAACTAATAATAAGGATAAGATGGGAAAACAGTAATCAATGAGGAGGTTATTGGTGGGTTAAATTAGAGACCAAATATAAACATATACTATGATATAGCCACTAGAGGAAGTATAAGCAAAACAATCTAAGTTTTGTATCTAGCATATACTCCCTCCACATCAAACTAAAAGAAATCTTTTTTCCCCCCTCCTTTTTCATAAATTTATCCCATTATACCTCTATTTATCTCACAGACTAGGCATTATACAAGAGAAAAATTATATAAAATGACGATCTTCTCCTCACATGAAACCAAGCATTTAAAATTTCTCTCTAACACTTTCGTTTCTCTTGGCATTTTGGGTATTGTTTCTTGTTTAATTTGCTTCATATGTGCTCAATTTGTAGTGGACAAACAAGACGTATATCACTTCAAAATGAAGGAGGTTCGATATCTATCGATTGATGTAAGAATCTTATTGGTAGAATATTTGTAAATACTTATGTAAGCGTTCTTTGAGTCTCTCTCTCTCTCTCTCTCTATATATATATATATATATATATATATATATATATATATAAAAGATGTATATCACCATTATCGGCTTCTTGCTTCTAAAAAGTGTTGCCCTACTTTGTAATATTTATACGTATTTTAGCACCATAAAAAACTTAATGGTGTCATATGCCCCTAGCACAAAACATTATTATTAAAATTGCATTTTCACCCTATTATCCAAAATACACAAAGGGAACTATAGAGCATTTTTGGCCACCTTGTTCCTACTTTTAGGACAAGAAATATTTATGCTAAGAAAGGTGGCTTTGATATGCTTTGATGGGAGGATTGTGTTAGAAAGGACACGGTGGATGTTAAATCTTCCTATTACTTACAAGAGTCTATGAGAAAACAAATAAACAAATATGTGACATAAATTAAATGGCACAAGAGACACCAAAATTATTAACTTGGAAAATCCCTTCAAGTCAAGGGTAAAAACCATAAGTTGTGCAAACCAATGAAAATATGATCTACTATAATTTAAATAGGGTACAAGAGAGTCCCAAACAAATGCATAAACACATGCAATCACCTCGTCAAATGACAAAAGCTATAAGCTTACAATAGATCGAGAATAAATCAGTCCAAAATATCAGAAAAAGGGTCCCTGGCTATGAACACGTTTTCTCTCATACCAAGCCTCCAAACGAAGATCCCATCATTGAAAATGGCGAACCATATGTTCTAAACCTGTTGACCAATTTTCAGCTTAATTCAACGAGCAACAAATGTGCAGACACGGATTTACCGATACTAACTTGTGAAGCTGTGTTTCTCTCACATGGCTGCAAAATTAGACTTCTCCGACCTCTCAAGCATCAACGAAGCTTCTCCTCCCACAAACCTAATATATCGCATCTCCACTTAAATAAGTGAGATACAACCTCAAATTAATAAACTATGAGAGAATATTCTTTCTCGAAAGAATCATAAGGAAAATTTCATTCTTTCTTTCCCTTTTTTTTTTGCTTTTTCTCACTCTTTACTTTGTTTCCCCCCCTTTCTTTCCTTTCCTTTCATTTCTTTTATTAAAATAGGAAATATATATAATTTGGGCATTTTTCCACATAAAAAGGGATCCTTGCACATGAACCTTTTTCAGGAAGACGAGGAAGAGTGGTGCTGAAATGCCTTTTGAGCTGATGTTGATAGAATAAGGCATTTCTGTTATACTAGACAGTGGCGGAGCTATTCCTTGGCCAATTGGGGCCAAGGCCCCAGCTGGTCCAAACTGATATTCTAAAATTTATTAGTATATATACGTATTTATTATATGATATTTTATTTGGCCAATAATTTGGCACCAACTAATTTTTTATCTTCTTTATAAGGATAATGTTTGGTTCATTACTCATTGGACTGTGAGAGAAGGGTAAAATTCTTGTTTGAGATACCTACCGAAAATGTTAGTATTATCTTATATCTTATTTTGATTTATAATTGTTGATTATTATTTATTTGTATTTTCAATGTTATGTGATACGATTTAGTAAATGCTTCTACCGGTTCTTATTATAAAGCATCAACTAATAATTCTCATAATCTAATAAAAACAGTTAAAGTCATTAAATATGTCCTAAAATTTAAGTAATTTTCAATATTATCCATACTAATTACATTAAACTCTAATATCATATTAATTATTGCTCTCACTCACTATTATTTTTAATTCTGGGTATACATGAAAAAATATTTAATGTTTTTTTGGAAACAAATAAGTGAATAAATGTCTTACAAAAAGGACAAAATACACTTATAATTAGTTCCTGCCTTATAATAAGAACCCATGGGAGTAGTTCAATATGTTTATTTTTTGGCCCGGTTAAAAAAATTTTCTGGCTCCTTCGCTGATACTAGACCAAAAGATTGGTATTTGCAGAGCTAGAAGATTGGCTAAGGCTGCTAAGAACAGTTGCAACAATTTCCATTAAAGAAATAACAATAATACAACAGTAAAGGGTTTTTGTCAAAAAAATAACAATAAAGTAATAATAAGGGATTCATGGTAAACAAATAAAATGTTAAAAGGTTAAATTAAATCATTAAAATATCAGAGAGTTATACACAACATAAAATTTAGAGGATTTTGTATAACTTAACCTTATCTTATCTAAGCCTTGTATAAAAGAAAATAAAGGCAAGAAAGAATGAAAAGTGTAATGGCCACAACTTGGTCACATTGACCTAGACTTTGAAACTTTTCCGTTGACTATGATGACTTGGGTGCCAAAGACCAAGTCATTGGGTATGAAAATGTAAGTAACTAAACTCTTGAAAAAACATATATTAAATATTTAAAATTATTGATTATAAGTATAACCAAACCAGAAAAATATCAACAAAAAAAAAATTATTAGGAATTAAGTAAGGATTGTTTCCATAATTAAGTGCATATCTCACGTAAAAGATATACATGGTATGTGTAATGCTTATGCTTATAATAAGCTACACTATTTATATAAAGGGCTCATGTTTTCTGATTTTAAGCACACAAAAACATGTTGAACTTATATATATATATATATATATATATATATATATATATATATTATAAAGGTGTTCTTGATCATATTTAATTTTTATTTTATTTTTAATTTGCTGAATCATTTTAAAAATCTATGCCATGCTAAAAGGTTTTCTGAATTTAGAACGAAAATGAAAGAAAAATTCATAGGATTATTCTTTTAATTTTATCGATACCCCCAAGATATTTCTTTTTAACATGTTTGATTGGAAATTAACGTTCAATATTGTCAAAAAGAACCAAACAAATGGAAAAGGTTAAATTCTACTGTTATTTAAATTTTATAGTATCGTGAAAAATTATGGTTTTGGCCATTGGAAAAGTGGACGTTTGGACTTGGACTATTATTACAAAGCTATATTCTTTAATTCGTATGATTATTGAGCTGGTTGATAGCAACTTAAATTGCACGACAAATTCCCATGTAATTAAAATATAGGATAACTTATTATAATATTTTCAACCATTATATTTAAAATTTTATATTTTCTTTCTTCACATTATTTTTATGCAACGTTTTCTTCACATTTTTAATACATTTTCAAATTTTATGCAACCATTATACTACTGTTTTCATTTTAAAATATAAGTATTTCCACGAAAACAAAGAAATGTCGACGTCCAATAAGAACAGATTATGTGGTTAAAAAATGTATATTGACAATGAAATTTTAATTATCATTATCAGGTGGATGGAAGAAAGGAATTCTCTAACGCTCAAATAAAATTGAACATTAAAATATTTTTTTTTATACAAAAACATTAAAATATTTTAATTCAAGTAGTCTTTTACTTTTTTTTTAATTATTAATGGATAGTATAACAAATCATTGATTATATTAATATTTTCTTTGTATGCGTACCATCTCCTTAATTTTTGAATTATATATACTTAAATAGTCTTTTTAAATTATGCATTTCAAGTCGATGATTTTTTTTTTATTTTTTTTTATAAGTAGACAACTTTTTCTATAAAACGATAAAAAGTTACATAAAAATGGCCTCCAAAAATATAATTTTTAAAATGTAACGTTACCTTGAATTATAATTTTTAAATTTTAGGATGAAATCAAAAAACATTTCATTTAAAATGTACATATAAATTTGATCATAAAAATATAAAAGGAGAATTATAGACCGGTCAAAATGTAAAGAAGAAAATTAATTACTTTTTTTTTGGTCCACAGAAGAAATTTAATTACCTTTACTTGTCTTTGTGTTTTTTTTTTTTTTTGGGAATAAAGTATGGGTCTTAGGGAACCAGTTTCCCTGCAAAGGAAAGGGGGAGCTCGTCCATACGGACAAGCTCCAGGCCATCCAGATCTGATCTGGATGGCCGAGATCAAATTTTTTTTAAAAAATTTTAATGAATAAGGAATTTAAAATAAAGTTGATTTTTGAACTAACATTTTTTTTTAAAAATGATTTTTTCATGGAGAAAAAAGAATTTAAAAAACAAAATTTTGATCTCAGCCGATTTGGACGACTTGAAGCTCGTCCGTACGGACGAGCTCCTCCTGCCTTTCCAAAGGAAAGGCAAGTAAACTGGTTCCCATGTCTTAGTTATAAAATTTTGATATATAAATGCGTAAGATTAAAAAATAATTATTTTTTTAAGAGAAAATTGCATTGAAGTCCCAAACAAGATAAAATATGACCCAAAGGTTCCTTAAAATCTCCAAATGCAATGAAATCACTTAAGACTTTTAGATAATATACTTTAAGGGCTTTGGTTTTCTCATGTTACATAAGAAAAAAAAATTCCTACACACACACACACACACACACATATATATATATATATGTGTGTGTGTGTGTGTGGGGGGTCCACCATTTCATGTGTGAGTGACACTGTGACATGAGAAAATGGGAAAATGTTTTCCCATATTCTAACTGTGAAACGACTAAAAAACTAAAATTCCAATTTAAGGCTAAAAGAATTTTCATGGTATGGATTTATTAGCCAAAAATGTCACCAGATTTTACTGCAATTTGGAGATTTTAAGGAATCTTTAGATTATATATTATCTTATTTATAATTTCAGTGCAATTTTCCCTTTTTTAAAATAAAGTTTCCGATGTCATTTTCCCTCCAAAAAAAAAAAAAAATCCGACGGTTTCGTTGACTGCTTCCATCTTTCCACCACCACCACCTGGTTCTCGCATTCTTCTTCTGTCGTTTACCCTCACTTCACGTTACTGCTTCATTCATAAACTCAATTCTTCTCCTCAATGAAACCAAAACCCCAACATCTCTCTCTCTCTCTCTCTCTCTCTCTCCCTCACCCTCTCTCTGTAAACTCGAATTTCCATTTCTAGACCGTTAAAGATTTACACAGTTTTTTTCTCACTTTCCTATTCACCAACAATGGAAAATCGCATCGCGTTTCTCAGAAATTCCATAATCCCTCGCTTCGTGTTCTGGATTTTGTTTCTTGTAAGCTCCGTATGTGCTCGATTTGTGGTTGAGAAGATCGATATCACCGTTTTGGCTCCTAAAGAGCTTCAGGAGAAGCAGAAGGGTGCGGCTGGAAATTTCGGTGTTCCTGATTATGGAGGTTACATGACTGGTTCATTGATGTATCCTGAGGACGGGGCTTTAGGTTGCGAACCGTTTGAGGGTGGAAAGCCCTTCAAATCTGACAACGCTTTACCTTCCATTGTTCTCATTGATCGTGAAAGTAATATTCAAGTCAACTACGTTGACTTTTCCCAATCTTGTTTTTTAATTCTCTTTTCTCATCAATCTTGCTCCAACCTTCGTGTGGTCAGCATGTTTTGAAACTTACCATGTATAATCCTTAGCTTGGGGTGTTTGATTGTTTACTGGAAGCTGAATATGTTTTAGAGTTTCTAGGTGTTCTGTTTTCTTTTCATTGAAGTTTCGGTTGTTTACCGTGTGACATGATCAGAATGGTTGATTTTCTCAAATGATTAAAAATTTCCTTCAAAATCGTTAAATTCCTTTTGGTACTATAGTTTTAGAAAATCCAGGGATTGACTTATTCTCAGACAAAATTATTTGCACTTGCAGAGTGTCTTTTTGCCTTGAAGGTATGGCATGGTCAATTAGCAGGAGCTGCAGCAGTATTAGTGATTGACGATAAAGAGGAGCCTCTCTTAACTATGGATTCTCCTGAAAAGACCAAGTCCGCAGACGGGTACATAGAGAAGATTGAGATTCCATGTGCTCTAATAGGGAAATCTTTTGGTGAGAAGTTGAAGGAAGCTTTAAAAAACAAAGATGGGCAGGTTTTGGTCAAAATAGAGTGGCCAATGCCTCATCCTGATGGCAGAGTTGAGTACGAGTTTTGGACAAACAGCAACGATGAATGCGGAGCTCGTTGCGATGAACAGATGAAATTTGTGAAGCAGTTTAAGGGTCATGCTCAGATTCTTGAGAGGGCTGGTTATACTCGTTTCACTCCACACTATATAACATGGTTTTGTCCAAAGGCTTTTATTGACAGCGATCAGTGCAAGTCTCAATGCATAAACCATGGGAGATATTGTGCACCAGATCCCGAGAAGAATTTTTGGGAGGGATATGAAGGGAAGGATGTGGTTTTTGAGAATCTGAGGCAGCTCTGTGTCCATAGAGTCGCCAAAGAGAGCGAACGGTCATGGATCTGGTGGGATTACGTAACAGATTTCCATATCAGATGCTCTATGAAGGAGAAGAAATACAGTAAAGATTGTGCTGAGGGAGTCATGAAATCATTGGGTAAGTCTTAAGACAGTGGTGCAAGCTTGAAAATTTAATTATCAGATATTTTAAGTGTTAAGAGTATGAAAATTTTGAAGTTATGTGCTGCATGTATTCTAAGTAGCATAGAAATAATGAACTTTTTTCATAGAACTCAAGTTTGTCTTGAATAAATTTCCAAGTACCTGTGATACTTTTTTTTCATCAGAGTTGGATTATTTTGTTTCCTGCTTTATTTAAGTTTAATATTTTGACTACAGATCTTCCCATTGAGAAAATAAAGGAATGTGTCGGTGACACTGAGGCTGATACTGAGAATGAAGTATTAAAAGCCGAACAAAATCGCCAGGTTTAGTTCTATATCTTTTCAAACTCACTAGATAATGAACTATCATCAATGAATCTTGCATAAATTGATTATTTTGCCTCATTCGTAATTTTAGATTGGGGCTGGAACTCGTGGAGATGTTACCATCTTGCCCACATTGATTATAAACAACAAACAGTATAGAGGTTTGTTACTTTGTGCCTGTAAACATATCATTCAGCTTAAATTTGGTCGTGTTCTCTTTGAACTCATTAGCTTGTACTTATTTAAATGATCCTTTTAGCTTTTATATCAGTATTCTAAAGATCTTGGCTTGTTTTTTGTAAAGGGAAATTGGAGAGAACTGCAGTCCTGAAGGCCGTATGTGCTGGATTTAAGGAGACTACTGAGCCTTCAATCTGTTTAAGTGGAGGTTGGTGCACCTAAGTTTCATTATTTAAGCTCTCCTGTTGAAATGATTCTCCAATTTCTGAAAATTAACTATAATTGTGTGATTTTGTACCGGATTTGTGCATATTAGATCTCGAGACAAATCAGTGCCTTGAAAAGAATGGTGGATGCTGGGAGGACATAGACGCTAACATAACTGCTTGCAAGGTACATATGAATGAGTAATTTCAATTCTTTCCTATCTTCATTAAATTAGTGATTGATTATAATTAGCATCAAGCTAATAGCGAGACATGGAATTTTTAACAGGATACTTTCAGGGGAAGAGTTTGTGAGTGCCCCATTGTCAACGGTATTCAGTATAGAGGGGATGGATACACATCCTGTGAAGGTATGCCTTTTTCCAATTCTGAAGACTTGGGCTAAAGTTTCTTACTATACATGTGTAGTTTCCAGTTATCCAATAAAAATATAAACTTGGAGTATTTTTTATGACTTAGCACGGCAATATGGATTCCTTAAAAGACTTACTTTGCATATCATATTTCCATCAATGCCCTTTAACATTCCACAATGAGGAGAGGGAAATTCCGGAACTTATGTATTCATAGTGCTAGCTACTTTCATGAGGAGGAGGATGATGATAATATAGTCACTCTGTCTCTATTGACAGCTTTTGGACCTACAAGGTGTTTGATCAACCATGGAGGATGTTGGTCAGAAACTAGAGATCACAGAACTTACTCAGCCTGCAAAGTTCAGTATTGCTTCCTTTTTTTCAAGAAAATAATGTTGAAGTACTCTCCTTGACATGCTTTAGGTATCAAAGCCTACTGACTTCCCTTTTTTTGGCTTGTATTCAGGTGTCCGAAGAGAACGGGTGTGAATGCCCATTTGGCTTTACTGGGGATGGGAGTACTCATTGTGAAGGTAATGTTTGTTCCCATTATGGCAGTCCAAGACAGTCTCTAATATTCTTCAAATGATCAATTTAAGAGACATCTTAACTTGACATCCTTAAACTTTTTTCTGATATGATATATGCAGATGTTGATGAATGTAAGGAACACAGTGTTTGTCGCTGTGATGGCTGCACCTGCGAGAACACTTGGGGTAGTTATGAATGCAAATGCAAAGGAAACCTTTTGTATGTAAGAGGCCAAGATGTTTGTATTGGTAAGATTAATGTGAAGTCAAAGTTAAGAAAGTTCTGGTTTGAGCATTATCTGGAAAGAATCCCATGAAATTTTGGTCATTATACAAAGATCTCAATGTTTATTTAATCTGTTAGTTGATCATTTCTAGCTTCTGCACTGTCACTTTTATACAACTAAAGATATGAAACTCAGCATTTTCTGATTTTGTTGGTTCTATAAAGGAACTAAACTTCTGCAGTATGAGTTTTTATTTTCACTTGTACAAATAAATAGATACATAGCATCTTGACACCTACTTGATTTTATTGTTATTGTCAATTCTTAGCTCAGAAACTCAGCATTCCTTGATCCCTAGCTAGGCTGATTTATCAGAATTTTGTTTCATTGTTACAGAAAGAAGCAGTGGATCAAATTCTAGCCGGTTCCTCGCATTTGTGTTTGTGGCAATAATCGTTGGAGCTTGTGTAGCTGGTTACGTGTTCTACAAGTACAGGTTCCGGGTAAGTAAAAGCTCATTAAATTTAAAATATTTGTTAAGTTGTGTTTAGTAAAAAGCTCATAAAATAATTTTATCATATAATCTCCAACATTCCATTCACACAAAACCCTGTAGGCCTAAAGTTCTAACTAATGTAAGAACTTAATTTTGAT
The DNA here is from genome assembly GCA_037074495.1 of Acacia confusa. Taxonomy (NCBI): domain Eukaryota; kingdom Viridiplantae; phylum Streptophyta; class Magnoliopsida; order Fabales; family Fabaceae; genus Acacia; species Acacia confusa. Next base: position 2,053,386 of record CM073504.1, on the reverse strand, counting down.
TACAATAATAACGACTCTTGCAAAATCCATTTCAAATCAAGTTTAAATCGTTGAAATAAAGAGGCTGTGGATAATTTAATTATACTTTCTAACATTTATTTTTTATATTCCTTACATAGTCTTACATGGACTCCGAGATTACGTCTATCATGGCACAATACATGCCACTTGACCAGCAGCATAACAATGAAGCTCATCCTGAAGCTCAACCTCTAAGACAAAGCTCGGTTTAAGGTATACAGATACATTCATCGATCTCTTTGCATGATGAAACCCAATAAATAATCAAATCGTGTAACTGTAATAAAAAGATGAAATACAAATAATTCTTCATTCTTACACTGCATCACTGGTTGTCTGGTTTTACTTCTCTGAACTTGCTTCTATGGAGAACAATCCTCTCACATTGCTCACTTGTGTACAGAAATCAGAGCTAAAAGAGGCAGCCAAGTGGAAGAATCTATGTGACATTTGGATTGTAAGCAAAATTGGCCTCAGAACATGAACGTGCATTTCACAGCCTTGAAGCGAAATAAATTAAAGGAAAGCTCCATTTATACTTATCTTACAAAATATTAGAATACTTATGTGTAATACTATATATAGCACTCAGTTAAAAAATTTTCTTCATAGAATACTTGGGACAGTTTGTAGATGTAACTACTGAGATATAAATTTACCACTTTGGTCCTAATTATAAGTCAACTTTCGCTCTCAGTGAGAGTTGACTTATAAATAAAACCAGAGTGGCAAGCAATAAGCATGAGATGTGGAGCAAATTAGGACAATGATACAAAAGCCGAAGCCCCTTTTGTTTTGATGAAAATAAATAAATGAACTATGTTTACTTGTCATATATATCCCTTAGCATTGTTTAAATATTTCTTCTGTATGAAAAAAATATAGAAGAATATTTTAGGAATCATTTAGGAATTGATATTATTTCTTTGAAAACAACTGTACGCAGTCACTAATTGAATGGATAATATTTAGGCAAAGGATACTTATCTTAAATTTGGGTTAAGATTAGATTTGAATGATCAGATTACATATTATTATTCTTATGTTAAATGAAGTAAAACGTAACATAGAATGAAAATAAAATTTAAATAAATAACCAGCCAAATTGAAAAAAGAAAAGTTTTAAAATGCTAATTACATGTATAACTAAACTGAAAAATATCAATAAAAATTTTCACACTTAGTTAAGGATTGCTTACAAAAACAGCATAACTTATATGACGTATACTTTTTTAAATAAACGATATATTTATATACATATAAAATATAACGTATGTTGTATATAAATATATCGTATGTTTCTGACTTTATGCATGAAAAAAACTATTCGCTTAAATATTTTTAGTTTTTATTTGCACAATCGCTTGAAAAATATCTGCCATATTTAAATATTTTTTTAGTTGATAAGGAAAATGAAAGGAAGGGATTTTTTTCCCCATTGGAATTCCCATATTCAAGTTTGACAAGCCAAACTGCCAAACATAAAAGTTGAGTTTTCTTTTTCCCTTTATATTTTTTGTTTGGATATTTTAAAGATATATTTGGTAATTAATTTAATTATTGAGCTGGTTGATAGCAACTTAATGACACGACAAATTCTCATAAGAACTTAAAATATAAGGATAGAATACTGCAATATTTTCTATCAGTTGCAGTAAAATTCAATTTGCTTTAAAATGTTATATCTGCTTTCTTCACATTTTAATACTTATATTATTGGGATAGCATAAATCTCTCTTGCCGTGGCGTGAAAAGTGAGAACTACTCCATCAAATCAATTTAAAATTGAAAAATATAAAATAATGTTGTTCTTTTTTCTTTTTCTGACAAGAAAAAGTTCAAAAATACAATCCAATATTTATCATATATTTTCATACTTATTTAAATAACTTTATCATAATTTTAGGGCTAATTTTCTGTAGTTGTTAATAAATTGAATAAAAAGGAAATTGCTTAAATAAATGCTAAAAATTCAAATTGATACATTTTTGCAATTTTTCTTAATCAAATTATAGGGCTAGTTTTTGTTTGTGTCTATTACATGGAATGGAACAACTCTTCTCCATGTGTCCCATCTCATTAAGTATGAGTAAAACAGAAATCATTTTCACATATTTAAAGATATTTCACACATATGAAAAAATTGCACCCATTGAAGATGAGTTACACATTCTTCATGGTGCAGATATTTAAATGCCTATAAACAATAAATTTTGCAAAGGGGGATTTTTCAACAATTTTTTCAAATTTGTGAGAGATAAAACAAGGCATATTTCTAAGTTTTGGACATGACGAGTTATGTCTACAAGACTACAATCATCGTACGTAAATGCATATGAATAATTTACCAAAAAAAAAACTATTGAGGAAGTGTGTGTGTGTATATATATATATATATATTTTCTAAACTACACATGATTACATTCTTAAAACTATTAATATATATAAATATCCACCTTTTTAATATATTTATTTTTCCCGCCTAAAACATGCCACACCTCCTCCTCCTCCTCTGTCACGTCACTACTGCTTCATGCATAAGCTCATCAATTCCTCTCTTGACATCAATTCATAAGCTCATCAATTCATTTCCATAATGTTAATTATTTCTTTTATTTTACCAAAAAATGAAATATGTTTTCAAATTGCGCTTGTGCTCGTTTCGTGATGGAGAAGGTCCAAGTCGCCGTTCTGAATCCTCAAGAGCTCCGAGCGAAGCACGACGGTGTTTCTGCAAACTTCGGCGTCCCCGGAAGGTATATTCAGTTCATCTACTTCGTTGACTTTCCTCATTCTTGTTTCCATTTGCTCCAATCTATATATATCATCAGCATGATAAAGTCTTATCATGAATAATAAAAAAAAAAGCCTCCTCTTTTCAATTTGTAAGTTTCATAAAAAAACAGCAGAAGATTCGGTGAAAACTCAAGAGTTTCACAAATGATTAAACAGTTCCTTTACCACGTTCAAGTTTTGTAAGTAATTCTATTTTCCCTCAATTTTGATTTGGTACCTGTACTTTTGTATTTCTTAATTAAATACTCATATAGTTCCTAATATAAGAGCTATTTATCTAATTTAGGAGATTAATGAAGTTAAATAAATGACTTTATTATAATATATGTGACATAATCTCTTTAAAATAGTTCTGTTCAACATATATTATATATCATTTTATAAGTTAAATATTTTAATTTGGACAAAAATGATAAATATAAAAAATAATATGAAAAAAAAGACCTTACATTTAAGACAAAAATTCACCCCCAAACTAAGTCTTACATTTATGATTAGAGTGCTTTAATTTTGCTTTGTTAGCATCCATGGTAGGGCTAGGAATTTTAACGAGGGGGACGAAAATTAAAAAAAAAATACTATATCATAAATAAAAGTTTTGGAAATAAAATACAGACATAATCCTTAGAATTCTTTTTCCCCATATTTATCAATGTTTTCCTTCTTTATTCCTATTAATGTTTCATCAACAACAATCAATGAAACCAGGGAATTGAATAAGGGAATTAATGAAGGTGATCACTGAAGTGTTTTAGAAAATACATATCATATTAAGCAACTTAATCTAATCAAATTAGATAAATATATCTTATATTAAGAACAAAAAATATATTATTGTAAACAGCCAAATAACTCCTTATTATCCATATCTACAACAATGCATGATACCTGAAGCTCATCAATAATTTTTAAAGCTCTCATTATATTACTGCAAAAACTTCTGACATAAAGGCATATTTAGCATTTTTGTTCTTGTCAAAACCCCACATGGAACCCCTCAAGGTAATTTCTATACATCATCATAGCATTATTTGAACTAGGATCAAATGATCCATCATGATTTTTTAGGGCCGGCCACCCCTAGCCCCCTATTTCGCCCCTGGTTAGCATCATTAAATCCTAGGGCTAACAATACTAAAAGAGCAAAACTAAAGTATTTAAAAGAGAGAAAAATAGGAAGGGGCCAAATTATATGAATGCTAAGGGAAAGTATAGGCACCTCCAAAATGATTTATCCCAAGATTAACACGGTGACATAAATATTTGCACTTGTAGAGTTGAAGATATAGCATGCTCAACTAGAAAAAGCTTCAGCAGTATTAATGATTGACCAGAGTGATGATGAGACTCTCTTAAACATGGATTCTCCCAAAGAGAGCAAAAAAGTGGACGAGTACAAACAGAAGATTACAATTCCATCATCAGCTATCTAATAAATAAACCTCTTCGTGACCACATGAAGGAGGCTTTAATAAACAACAAAGATGTCTTACTCAGAATAGATTGGACAGAACAAAGGCCTCTGAGCTTTAATTTGGACAAACATCAATGAGCAGATGAATTTTGTGAAGAGTTTTAAGGAAGATGCTCAGATTCATGATAGGGGTGGTTATACTTTATTCACTCCACACTATGTAACCAAGTTTTGTCGAATCGCTTCTACAGAAAACAATAATCAGTCCAAGTCTCGGCGCATAAACAATGGGATATATTGTGATTAGATCCTGATAAGGAGGATTTTGGAGAGGGCTTTAATTTCAAGGGAAGGATGTGGTGTTTGAGAATTTGAGGTGGCTCGATCTGTGTCCATAGAGTCGCCAAAGAGAGCGGCCGGTCGGTGGGTCTGGTGGGATTATGTGACAGATTTCCATATCAGAAGCTCTGTGAAGGAGAAGTACAGTAAAAGTTGTGCTGAGGATGTCATAAGATCATTAGGCAAGTGTTAAGGCAGTTTTTGGTTACAGGCTCCAAAATTTAATTACAAGGTACTTCCTTCGGTTCTTAATATAATATAAGGTTTATTTACCTAAGTTGATTAGATTAAATAAGTTTGTTAAGTTAGGTAATACAATATGCTTTTTCTAGAACATCTTAATTATCTTCTCTATTTCCTTTCGTTTTTCTGTTACTTGATTATTATTATTTAGGGAGTATTAAAGATAAATTAAGAAAATATTAGCAAATATAAAAAATAGGTCTTATATTAAGAATTAAGATCAACTCTCCAATTAAACGTGCTTTGATGATTGCACCTTTGAGAACATTTGTGGTAGTTATGAATGCAATTGCAAGGGAAACCTTCTGGACACAAGGGAGAAAAATCTTTGAATCGGTAAGATTATTATGAAGGCAAAGTCAAGACAATTCTAGTTTGAGCATTATCTGAATAGCATCCATGAAATTTTGAGAAATGATCATATATATTTTATAAGAAGATCTCTATGTTTGTTTAAAGATATGATCTGTTAGAAATCAGAATAATATGATCTGTAGCTGTGTTTTGCATTTCTTTTTCTCTAATAATTTTCGACTTCATTCGTTACTATTTTAGTTAGTGATCAGTACTGTCACTTTGATACAATTAAATGAATGAAACTACACTTTATATAAGCATTTTCTGCTTTTTACAAGCTTATAATGGAACAAAACTTATGCAACGTGAGTATTTATTTTCACTTGTGATCATTTAATTTATTGAATGTCCAGTGAAGTGAAATGAACTTGCATCATTCTACTCATTAAATTTTTCGTATGAATACAAAAATTTATCCTTTATTTATTATGTAGATTTTTTTCCCGGGTACAGTGTAAATTATATAAGGATAAAGATAAAGTTGGGTAGTTATTAAATTTTAAGGTAAAATGAATGAAATTTAAGATTTTTCTTGGTTATGGTGAAACATGCTGAAAGCAATTTATAAATAAGATTAGAGCAGCGCATAGCATCACATTAAACCCCTTTTGGGCCTCAAGTGTACGATTTTAGCATCACATTAAATTTAATAAGTTTATTATGTTGTTAAGTAAGAGCCGATGTATGATTTTGATCATAATCTCCAACATTTTCATCACATTAGACCCCTTTAGGCCTCAAGTGTGAACATTAGAAAAAGCTCAACCTAGCAATAACTTCTAATAATAAGTCATAGTTTTGATTTAAGAATAAGAGGACAGCTAGAAATATGATGACTAATGACTTACTCTAGCATAAACTATTTCAAACCAAATTAAAATCGTTAAAATAGATTTCCAAAAATGACTTAACTAATTCTAACATCCTTTATGTTCTTTTTGTAGTATTACATGGATTCCAAGATTATAGAGCATGTGACAAAACAAGCCATAACAATGAAGTTCGCCCTGAAGCTCAACTTTTACGACAGAGCTCAGTATAAGGTGTATGTCCATCTCTTTATTTAATTAATATTTGAAAATATATGGTTTTAAGTTGAATTAAATTAAATTTGAATGATACTTGGTTTGTAGGGACTAGGGATCATACTTGGAAGATGATGGTGCATTAAATTAAAAGTATCATAGAAAATAAGGAATATAACTTGTACTGCTTGTCAAGAAAATTCTGGATTTGCAGTCAGTGATTTGGACAAGGAACCCTAGAAACTAGAGGATTTCTTTATAAATAGCAATAAATGGACTTGCTCAAAGAAGCTTAGACGTGAGAGAGCCATGTTGTAATTAGTATTAGAGATTTGGAATTTGTGTGCGAAGGCTTGTGATCAGTGGCGGAACTAGAAAAAATTTTAGTCCGGGCCAAAAAATAAATATGATGAACTATTTACAGAATAATATCGCATAACATTAAAAATATGAATAAATAATAACCAACAATTATAAATCAAAACAAGATATAAAATGATAACATTTTCAGTAGGTATCTAAAATAAAAATTTTACTTTCCTTTTACAACTCAATGAGTAATGAATCAAATATTATCTTAAAAATATCACAAACACAATTATAATAATAATACTCCCTCCAGTCCTAATTATAAGATATAGTTGACTTTTTTTGGAGAGATTAAGGAAGCAGATTAAATTACTTTAGAGTATTTTTATTTTTATTTTTTTCTTCAAATTAACTAGTTTGATTAATAAACTAATATATAATCTAAGGATACATAACATATGAAATAATTAAGTAACTTATTTAACTTCCTTAATCTTTCTATAAAAAAAAGTAAACTATGTCTTACAATTAGGACTAGAAGTAGCAATATATAATGAAAAATTTAATAAAATTAACACTTAAATACACATTTCACCTACCTCAAAACAAAATAATTGGAGAAAATTAAATAAATATAATATGAACCCCAAATTTTTTTTAAAAAAAACATAAAGATCTAATTAAATTTCAATCAAGCAAATAACCTATTATAATCTATTTCTTAAAAGAGAAATTCATTATAAAATCATAAGACAACCAAATAATAAACCCAAACTGATTAAAATTAGTCATTAATTATCCTCTACATATATATAGTTATCTATTGTAAAAACTCAAAACTCTGCCAACATCATAATCCTAAAATTTTCACTAATCAACACAATATTACCCTCATCAGAAAGAGTAAAATATGTAGAATAAAATATTTAGTTGGGGCCAAATTATTGGCCAAAATAAAATATTATATGATATATACACACACACACATAAGATAGAAAAAGGTCAGCTGGGGTCTTGGCCCCAGCTGGCCAGCATGTGGCCCCGCCACTGCTTGTGATAGAGGCATTTCCAAACTTGTACACTTTATATTGCAATGAACACATTCAAAAGAACCCCATTTCAATTTTTTTCTAAGTGTCGGTTTGTTTTAACTTTTTAAAAGTGTTTATAGGATTTATAATGCAATAATATGAAATGAGTTTTATATCAAATTTCGGGAAATCACTTGAAAAAACACTTTTCTCCTCTTCCCAAACAAGCACTAGACAACGAATGAGTTTCTGGAAAAAGGCCAACCATAAAAAATTGGGTGGGTACGTTTTGGCAGGTTTTCTATTTTCTATGGTTTCAAGGTAATAAGCTTGGAGTAACTATCAATTTTTTCAAGGTTTCTACGACCACTCTCAATAACATAATATAACAAATATATATAATATATACATGCAAGAGTGAAATGTTTTAAATCATCAACTGCAGTTATAATGTGAATTAAATAACAATATTTGTCAAGTTATTGACTATTTCAACAACGACATTTGCTATAACTTTTGACAATTAAGTTTCATATTTAAGAAAATCAACTAATTGAGTAGGGGACCGGGGATTTAACTATACTTATCAATTTTTACAAGTAATAATATAATGTTTTAAAATTATTGACTACATTTGTTGTAATACCCGGATAATTATTATCTGGAAAATATGTTATAATAATAAAAATGTCTATTTATGAAAATTTATGTCTCAACATGCTATAGTATTAAGGAATGAATTATGAAAAATTAAAGGAAATTTATTGTCAAAAACAACATTTAAAGCCATAAAATATCACAAGGAAATTATGGAAAATTCAAAAAGAGATGGAATAATTATGAAAATTTAGAAAAAACATATTATCCATAATTTAGAACAATTTAATAAAATATTTCCTATGAAAATAAAAGAAGGAAAATTTAAAAGGTATTCTAGAAATCAAAATAGAATCTAAAATTATTAATAAATTGCATAAAACTTAGATTATTGGTGTCAATAAAATATTTATGAGGAAATGATGAGTTTTAATTAAGAAAATTATTAGAAAGTATTAAGGGATGTATTAAGTAATTTTAGGGAATTTTATAAGCCTAAATTCATTATGGACCAATAAGGGATTTTCATGGGGATTTAAAAATAATTATAGGTGGTTGAGATAAATGGAAAAAAAAATTAATTATATATATATAAGTGTGGGCCGAAAATTTTGGGGGAAAAAGAGAGAAAAAGAAAAAAAAAAAGAGAGAGATAATTACAAATGGATATTTGATTATAATAATAATATAATTAAGACATATGTTGAATTAGGAATAATATAATAATCAGGAGAAGAAATGGACAGGAAAAACGAGAACGGATAGAAATAAAATCCTATATAGAAAACAGTGAACTAGGTTGTTGGAGTCAGAGCATATTACGGACAAGTGAAATTTTATCTCGAGATAGCCGGTCTCCGAATTCATTTCTGTAACCGATAGAGCAATTTGAAGATCCGGATAGGAAGATATTTTGAAGAAATTAAGCAGATAATCAAAAATAGGAGCTTTTAGAAAAGCAGACTGTTGTGACAATCTGGGATTAAGTAGGGAAAAACCAGAACACATTATCGACCAGTGAATTTTTATCCAGAAGCTAGTACCGGCCAAAATTGTTTCTGAAATCGGACACGAAAACCGAGGATTTTCAGTTGATAACGGAATGTCCCTAACAGGATCAGAAATCCAGTTAAAATATGACATTTGAAAGAGGAAGTAAAGAGCTTCAGCATGTCATTCTCAGCACTCTGAGATTTTACGGAATTACGCGAACCAGACACCGAACCGGGAATTTATCAGATAAAGCAAGAGGATGATGCAGCTAAGATGAGATCATCAAATTTGTCTTCTAGCAAGAGGGAGAGGACGGTTTTGAGGTGTAGGGCCAAGATGAAGCCACCTCAGAAAAGTGCGATCCAACGGTCAGAATTCGACCAGACAAAGTTCAACGAAATTACGAAAATGCCATCGGGTTTTTCTATAAATACCTCTCCATTCTTCACCATTTTCACACCAAGCTCTCTTGAGCATTTCGAAAATTTGAGAGAGGAAGAAGGAGGAGGAGTCCGGGGAATTTCGCAGCGAAGCTCTAAGTAAATCTTCAGTCCCTAGTCTTTAATTTGGTAGTTTTTTCAGTAGTTATAGTAAAAGTGTTAGGATAGTCTTAATTTTTCAAGATAATTTAGATATCATGTTTTTAGAGTAAATATGATAATTATCTCAAAAAAATGTTATAGAAAAGATTATAGCAAAAATTTTGGAAGTAAAAAGTCGGAACAGCGAAGCTCTGGCGAAATTCCGCCAAAAAGGCTAACTAGGGGCAAAATGGTAATTTGTACCTAAAAATGCCTGTTATGATCTTAGATATTCATACTGGTGATGTTATCCTTATAGGATACCCAGAATCACGAACCGCTGTTTCCGCTGTCACCCCTGTCGAGCCGCTGTCAAATGTACCGTGAATTTGACGAAAGTACCAGAAATCGTCAACGGAGATACGGACGCGTACTGTAACCTTAACACTTATGCTGCTTATATTCATATATGTGATTGATATGTCATTTATTGAGACTCTGCCGAGAGAGGGCAGTTGTACATACAGCTTTGTACGGGTTATAGTCTTGATAACGCCGTAAGGTTTTCCTAGCGCTGAGGACACGATGGGCCGTCGTGGCACTGGATATGTGTAGACTTGTTGTGGTACTTGTTGTGTGATTTAGTATTGATATGCTGTGATGTTATTATGAATATGTGTTGCCATATACTGTTTATTTGAGCATAAGGTTAACCGTTACCTGAGATCCAATTGGAAATTGGATCTCAGCTGTAGCTTCAGGTTCGGGAAAACCAAGGGTTGAGGTTCGGGGCAGGTAGCCGGCGTTGGATAGCAGAAGGAGTTTACTTCTGTAGCTCTATTAAATTTGGTTAGACGCTACCCTTTCTGAGCAATGGATGTCTGTATGAGTACAATTACACTGTGGTTATATATCTTTAAATTCAGCTACTCACTTGCTACAATGCTTGACTCTGATTACTATTCTTTTGGAAAAAAAAAATTTCTGCCATTTAAAATCTGGGATGTTACATTTGTAAAGTGATGATCAATAACAACATTTGTAAAATTGTCAAGGTATTGATCTTTCAACAATGGCATCTACTACGCTTGTCAATTTTTGCAAGATGAGTAAAATTAAATTAAATCCCAATTAGCGCACATGGTATGATATGCTTTCAGAAAATTTGAAAAAGTCAAATTGAGAAGAGATGCGTTTTGATTTCTTCGGAGATTTTAGAAATAAAAATATCTATGTGTGTGTGCTTTTACCCAAAAATAAAGTAGGAAAAGAAAAGGCAAATATTAAAAAAGCATCGCTGACATGAGACATTACATTTAATCCCTCAACTTTATTGAATTAAAGAAAAAGAAACATGATCAAGGTGATATAGAGTATCATTCACCAGACACAAACATATATAATACGATGATCTACGATATAGTTGCTTAAACAAAACATAAACTTTAGGGGATGCTTATTGCGATCTACACCACATTTTTGTAATTTGTCTGCAACCAAACTCAAACATGATCCTACATTTTCACAAGATATATATCACTAAAATCTCAATTGATTAATCGAGACCTGCACAGTTGAAAGCCACCTTAATGTTATCAACGGCGGAACTGAGGATAGAGTTGATGATCGAGACAGTTTCAACATTAAGGTTCCTGACAGCCTCGTCATCGTTCTTGCATGCCAGAATCTGGAAAGTCACTGTGACAAAGCTTCCTCCAGATGGTGGTGCTGACGATGAGGCGCCGTCGTTATTATTTGAGCTGGATTCAGATGAGCCGGTAGAAGAATCTCCGGCGAATGATAATGGGCGGGAACGGCGACCCCAGGGACCGTCGCTGGAGATGACGAAGCCCGACGGAAGGATCGGCATAAGGCAAGTCTCCATTCCTCTCCCACACATATTTATGATTGGCAGGTCGATGGGAGCATAAACAAGCATAGATCCCAAGCTATCAGTGAAAGTCTCTTGAAGAATAGTCATATTTCTCTCATTATTGGGATTCAAAGGCTGCTCCACATCAACCATTAACGTTAGCAAACATTAGATAATGTCAGAATAAGGATAACACAATTGGATGATGTAAAAAGTCGTACCTGGATAATTCTGATATTGTTGCTAGGATGGGAACCATTGGAGATGCGAGCAATTTGGTGAATCCGTAAGTTGCCACGAGATAGAACATCCCACTGACCTCGCCTTTGGTCATCGATCAAGAACTCAAACACAGTCTGATGCCCTAATGGAAGCCAGAATGAGGTTGAAGTAGTAATAACCACCCCCTCAGGTTGACCTCTTTCTTTGTTTCTATTTCTCCTAACAGAAACTCTAACTCCACTGTTACTTGCCTCGCAAAAATCAGGGAACTCCCTCTTTGCCATGTTCAGAGCTTCACAGAAGTCCTTCACCATTCGATTAGAAAGCTTCATTACGCTCCTCCTTCCATCTCCAGAACTTATCACTGCAGAACAATAATGGATAATTAAAGAATTAGGGTTTATATATATATACCACTATGATAATATTACAAAAATTTGGTTTTTTATTATAAGTATACTTTCAAAGTAATAAATTAAAGTATTACAATTTTGCCCCGGCAAAAGGTAGAGAAAAGAAAGAGATGAACAATACTCATACATAAATGTAAGAATTTTAGGCATACTTGATATCCAATTGACTCACTGAATTACCCACAAGAAACTAAAGCACAGATGCGGACTTTGATTAGGTTACACATCAAATACACCAAAAGAAAGGAAGAGAAGAGAGCACTTTTATGAGATATCTTTTCAGGGGGAGGATTGTGTGTATTATTCAGTACGCCCACAATCCCACATCATATATATAACGTACATACAGTCTAATTATATAACCTTTAACTCATATATAAAGGAATATCTCTCTTTATGTACACATATTTCTCCATATTTGCATAATAGTCTCTCTTAATTCAGGCTTGGGTCCTAATCCACCAATGGTAGATTAATACTCCTTTAGTCCTAAATATAGAATATAGTTTGTAGTGCAAATTATAATACAAAATAAGTCATATATTTAGGATTTGAGATTATATATTCTAACAATAAATGAGGGTAAAATTGAAAAAATTTATCAATTCAGTCAATATTTATTGAGTTAACTAATTTTTTTTTACATATGAAAATTAAGTAATTTGAATTTAATTATAAATAGGACTAAAGTGATATAAGACGAAAAAAACTAACTAATGATCAAGATGATGATGGAGACTGACCTTCTCGAGCTTCTTGGAGTGGAGTATTTTTATCCAAGGCAAACACAAATCGTTCGCACATTCTTTGAAGTGTGGCCACCCATCTTTCTGCCCCATAAGCAAGAATTTCCGAAATGAGATCTCTGAACAGCTTGTGTGTTTGAGTTGTATCGTCCACTTCAACATGTTCAATCCAAGTAACCTATTCATCACAGCACAACAAGGCAAACCATATTATAAGCAACACCTACAAATATGTTTTGTTCAAAGTATTAGTTTTTCTCCCACTCAAGTATCTTTAACTAGGAATAAAACTTTCTGACTATACATTAGTGCACAAACACCTTTTTAGAAAGTTAAATAGCTAAGCCATATCTATAATTGGGATATTGAGCTTTATTACACCGGTTGTAAAATGTGTGTAGAAGTGTCATATCTACATTGGTTGTTGTAATAGACAATGTAGAAAGTTTGTGTTTTTCTTTAAAAAAAGAAAAAGAAAAATATCATTACGGTGCTAACCAAAAAGAATAATATTAGAAAGTCTTATTGATAAGTAAAAGAGTTATCATTAACAAGTTATGAGACCTCTTTTTATATTATTTTCTTTGGTTGATAACTTAATGATACTTTCCTTTAAAAAATTGCTGTCTCTAAGTTTAATTTAGTTAAAAGGGTGCTCTACCAGTCTCAGAAGCATTCATCAAAAGCTATGGGTTTCCCTACTACAAGTCTAAGTATCCACAAATTAAGGCTCTTTTCCCCTACTACTAGTCTTTGGGGGATACATGGATTTGTGTAGAAAAACCCTATAGCCTGTCTACGAGTGGTTCTGGGACTAGTACAACAACCTTCTTATTAAATTAAACAAACAACTTTAACTAATTAATGACTTTTAGTAAGGGTTATTTTGAAATTTTAACTTTCTCTCTTAATTTACATTAATAGTTGCCTATAAAAAGGATCCTTCGTTTTATATAGTTGGCATGAATCCATCTACTTATTTCAGAAGCATATATGTATATATATATATATATAGGCAGGACTGACCTTGGAGAACCCATTGGACAAGTCATGAATGAGGCAACCAGAAGGGAACTTCCAAGTACGAGAGATAGGGATGTTGTCTCTCAAGGAATCGAATGACACGTCAGCTATTACCCACACACCTGTCTCTACTTGTTGACAGTAGCGAATGAAGCAGAACTCTCGAGCTGCCACCATTGGTGATATAATGTGCATCTCTTCATACATCTGCACGCATAGTGTGTGTGTATACATATGTATCAGACATTATAATTTGAACCTATCATCATTACTTTCATAACCTATACGTAAAATGTATATATACCAACAAACTTAACCTATAACAATTATATATACATATATATTACCAGTTGCAAAGCTCCAGATCGATTTCCTGATGCTCCAACGTTAAGCACTTCAAGTATTTCAGCTTTTCTAACAATTGTGGGGAACATATTGACCCACTTGTCCTACACGTACAGTGATATATTAATTAGAGTATATATATTAAGTACCAAGTCGACTAAATGAAAGATGATTTAAGGGTGTACTATGGCCTCGAGTTAAGTCATTGAAAGTCTAATGAATAATAATGCAGCTGCCATGATTCTTTAATTTCAGGCTACATATGAATGAATGGACCTAGTTTGGAGCTCCCCCCCAAAAAAAAAAAAAAAACCATGAGATCGACGTAAACGGTTCTGATTTAATTTTTTAAATGAAAAAAAATGATTCTTTATTTAAGAAATATAGTTAAAGATATTATTTTTATTTTAAATTATATGCCCATTAAAATATATTTTTTTAAAAAATAAAGATAAAAATTTTTAAATATGGACCGTTTAGATCAGATCTGGACGATTCAAATTTCATTAGCTAGTTGAGGGGAATTCATCAAAAGTATTACTCATCAATATGAATGAATTCATGTGTTTTAGCCTAGGTATATAGCCTCAAAATAAGTCATTAAAAATCTTATAAAAATAATTGCAATTACAAAGATTCTTTAGCTAATATAATTGTTAGTCCTTTCAACTTTTAATTTTGGTCTCTCTAATTTCAAAGCGCTAATATTGGTATCTGTCGTTTTATAAGGATTTAGCCCGAATTTAGATATAGAAATCAGAATAAAAACTCGTTAAAAATATAGAAACGGGTCGTTAAACTTAGACCAAATATTTTCAAAAATAAAAGGGCCAAAGCTAACACAATTTAAAACTACAAAGGCTAAAACTAAAATTCGATCAAATTAAAAGGACTACACTGACCGGATCTAAGAACATGTCAACCAATTTCATGGCATTCATCCAAACCACTCGCGATTCTTTTGATGCTTCTAGACGAGCACTGGAACTTCCGAAGTGATTAGCCCTATTAGACAACTTTTCATAGCTCTCACGATGAAGAACAAGTTGTCCACTACCAATCGAAGTCTTGATCCATAAGGGCTCATCAATAGGCATAAGCTTCAGTAATTCATCCATGGCGTTGTTAGCTGCCTCTAACATCATATCCTTTTCCACGTCTGTGATTTCTCCCATTAACAACGGTAACATGTTTTCATCTGAGACTGTAATGGCAGATCCTAAGTCCAGGTCAAGACTTGGACTCCCATTACTCTCCTGGTTCAGGGAATTTCCTGGTGACTGAGCCGCCGGTGGCAGTGGCGGAGAGCCGGCCGAGGAATGATCCCCAGAAGAATCTAGTTCGGGTATTGGTCTGCCAATGCAGTTTGCAAGCATGTTTGATACTTTCTCATACTGAAAAAAAAAAACAACTCCTCATCATTATAATTTGCCTTATATTAGGAAAAAGAAAAAGTTAAACAAAGGGAAAATTAATTATTTAATACTATAGTTTTGATCCGGTGCTAATAATTCAATCCTCAAAGTTTGACTCAATTCAATTTAATCCTTATAATTCAGATTCAGTACAACTCAATTTCTAAAGTTTGAGCATTATTAGTTCCAGTATTTCAAAAAATAAAATTATATATTTCATGAAATTTATAGATCAAAGTTTTAAATGTTAAAATCATAGGAATTAACTTACAGCAAGTTAAAATTCAGGGATTCAGTTTCAAATAAGTCAAACCTATAAGGATTAAATTATATCAAGATAAAATGTAAATAGCAAGTTACAACTCAATCAAAACTATAGAAATAAAAATATTAATTTTCTCTTAAAAATAAATGACAAAATAACTCACATCAATAAAAAGGACATTAAACCAACGTTGTAGAATATCTCATGTATGCAAAATACCATAATATCTCATTTTATGTATAAAATAAATAACTATCAAATCTGAATATACTATATATATTTAATGAAGTAACCTCTTCTTTGAGTTGATCATTCTCTTGTTGCAGCCTTTGGACATGGAGGGCAAGTTCTTCTTCGCCATAGGGTGAACCCCCACAAGAAGGGCAAATCTTTTCCTTCAATGCCTCTCTAAAAGCTATATTCTCACATTGTATCCTTTCATTTTCAGCACGAAGCATTTCATTATCTTCTCGTTCATGTTGAGTCTAAACATTAATTAATTGCAAATGTAATCAAATTGTATTATTATGATCACCATTACACACACACACACACATTATAAGTTAAAGGATATATGGTAATTAGAAGAATTTATTATCTTGAGTAGAGCAATTAAAAAAGAGCACCTTTGTTTGAGTTCTCTTATTCTGAAACCAAAACTTGATTTGTTTGGGATCAAGCCCAAGCTCTCTGCCCAATTGTCGTCGTTGGTTTTCATCTGGGTGAGGGCTCTTCTTGAAAAGTCTTCATTTTAAGGATAACATCCCATTTAAACATGAGACTGACAAAGAAGTTTTAAGTAATTTCTAATACAACATAAGATTAATTAATATATACAAACACTAGGCATAGTGAATGTCAATCCTTCGAGCAAAAAAAAAAAATGTCAATCCATTATCTAGATATACCATGAAAGATGTATTTTTCTATAGGTTAAGGGTCTTATAGCTAGTAGCAAATATATACAAATATAAAATTATGTGCAAACACGATAAATAAAAATATTTGTGCTTGCTTTAATTAGTGGTTTCGAGTTCAAGTCATGGATATGTATGGCTACGTTACGTTATATAC
The DNA here is from genome assembly GCA_037074495.1 of Acacia confusa. Classification (NCBI taxonomy): domain Eukaryota; kingdom Viridiplantae; phylum Streptophyta; class Magnoliopsida; order Fabales; family Fabaceae; genus Acacia; species Acacia confusa. Next base: position 2,036,364 of record CM073504.1, on the reverse strand, counting down.
TTGTTGGGAGGGTTTTGTCTTTCTCATAGTCAATTTGTAAGATTCTAAGGTAATATTTGCAAACATGCCAAAACTTTGGTTTTGTGTAAGTCGAAACAAAATTTTTCTAATATATATACTTTCTTTGTAAATCCAAAAACCTAGATTTTGAAAGATCTTCAAATACTGCCTAACTCTAATGTAATTTTTCAGATGCCGAGTTGTTTGATACAAAACAAAATAAAATTGAAGAATATACTCTTTGATTGATCAAAGTGTCGCAAAGAAAGTAAGTTAAATTAGTATAAATCCTTATGTGCCATAGCCCATAGAAAGGTTGGAAAGAATAAAATGGAAGGAATTACCGGTGGATTTGAGGCATCTAATGCCCTTTTGCCATACCTCACACTGATCCTTTTTTATCTCTTATGATAATTAGCTTGAAGATAATTAAAATGAAAGAGATTCTAATACATTTGCAATCATGAAAAAGGTACATTTTTAATTTATACTTTTTTTTCTTAGTTTTGAAAACTATATAATTTTAGGGTGTTTAGTTTGAGGGGAGGAGGGGGGAGAGATGAGAAAGAAATTTTTTCTCCCATCTTTATTAAATAGCCCATAGAAAATTTTCAATATTCTAAATACACTCTCAACAATATATATATATATATATATATATATATATATATATATATATTCTTTTTATTAATGATAATTTAGTCAATATCCTCCTTTCTCTATTTTTCTCTTCCTCAAACCAATTTATGTTACGGAGTATTTTTCTTATGAAGCATCAGATTGTAAAAATAAAATTAAAAATAAAAGAAGTACCGTACGTCATGACTGAAAAAGATCATCATGTTTATTATGTTATCAATGAACTAATTCTAAAAAATAAAGTCATTTCATGGAATAACAGAGGTCAGAGAACTCATATGGAACACAAAACAAAACAATCCAGCATGAGTTTGTTTTAGCTTTAAGAAGTATTTTTATGATTTTTTTTTAATCATGAACTGTATAACATTACTTCAAAACATAGTACAAAAGATTAACACCAAAAAAGAGATATGCTTTTATGATTTATAAAATAAATACGCAATAATAGTTTGTGAGAAAGTACTTAAAAAAAAAATGCCTTTTTTGAGTTCCCAAACAAGTACTTATAGGATAGAGAGATCTTCGGGGCCTTTCAATTAATCATCTTGTTTATTAAAAAAGAAATTCAAAAGCACACTCATTCAAACGATCGCTTGGAAATATGTAGAAAATAATACTAAAAAGGAAAAAATAAAGATAAGTCATCTTTCAAAAAAATGTTTTTTTATTTAAAAATCATCAATAAAATGTCAAATCTGACTAGTTGAAACTGTATGTTGAGAACTAGTTTTTGGTGCCTCTTTTTTGCATACACACCAAGAGCTTGACTAGTCTAGATTCTCTAGATTTAATTTGGACGATCTCAATTTGATTTTTAAACTTATTATTTTAAAATAAAAAACTATTTTTTGAAATAATTTTAGTTAAAAGATTATCTTTATTTTAGGTTATTTACCTATTAAAATAATTTTTTAAAAAATAAAAAGTAAAAATAAATATCAACCGTCTAAATCTAACCTAAATTATTTAGATCAAATTAAATGAAAACCTGGTGACTAACGATACGCATCGAAATTGATTCCTTGTAATAGGATGGTGTAGATCTCATCATGGTGATGACCACCATCATTCTCATCACTGTAATAATCACCGAAACGGGTTCCATAGATCTTTGTGGCCTTTAATTTGATTATCATGTTTTTTCAAAACAAAAATAAGCACACTCATCCAATTCAAGATCATTTAGAAATGTGTAGAGAAACAAAATCACTGGCTTCTTTAAAATAATTTGTTTATTTACTTATAAATTTTCAGAACTCTGAATAATCAGTCGGGACAGGCTTCAAATAGGAGGCAACCCTCCCAATAATATATAGCCCCTTCCAGTATACTGACGAACTGATTTTCACAAAATTATTTTAAAAGAAGAGGAATCGGCGTAAAACCCCCATGATATTTCAGAACCAGTTTCAGTGCCTATCCTTTATAAAGACATTGAGAACTCGTCTAATCTGGGCAATTGAGCAAATTAAAAAGAAAAGATTATTTATTCTCTTTGTGGTAGAATGAAAACAAGGGAGTCCCTTTGGAACCTTTAAAGTGCCACAACACAAGTCAAAATTAAAATTAGTTCTAGAGATTATAATGAAAAACACCTCAAAGAAACTGAAAAACGATGATCAAATGACGAGAAAGAACAATTAATCTTACGCTTCAAGTTGTGTAATCTGAAAGGGAGTGTGACGATGGTAGATCTTCTTTCTGCATGGATTGTTAGAGCCTTTACCACCACCTCCAATTGAAAAATTCATCATTTCTAGCTATCGATCTCACAGCAAGAGACACTAATCCTTTCTTCTCTCTCTACCTTGCCCCTCTTCTGTGTTCTTCTAGGTTTTGTGGATTCTAGGGGCATATATATATATATGTATGTATGTATGTATGTATGTATGTATGTATATATATTTCTCAAAGAAAATAAACAAGTAAAGCAAACCTGGCCTTCACGGTATCAAAAACAAGTGGTCAATGCCATAAAAGTAAAAACTAAATAAAGGGGAAAGTCTAAAAAGAAAAAAATCATATCAAATTAATCACAAAGTTGGATTTCGCATTTGGATTCTTGGGATGTTTTTATGGGTAATTATGGAAGTTTGACTTTCTTCCCCCTTATACACACATTGAACCTGCTAACCCCAAACAATTACTGACTCATTTAATAAGGAACATTTTCTCTCATGAGGTAGTTATTAATATAAGGAACAAATCTACTTTGTCTAAAAAGTTAAACTGATTTTTTCATAGCTTCATTAAGTATAGAGTTAAGAATTAGGGCCGGCCCGGCCCTCTAGGGCCAGCCCGTGAATAGTCAGGGCTTAACAGGACCGGCCCTCCAGGGCTCGAAGTAAGAAAAACACCTGTTTTTCAAAGCCCGGCCCAAAAGCACTAGGGCTAGGGCCAGCCCACAGGGCCCGGAAATTACTATTCCAAATTTTAACTATTTTTCCTCCACATTTTATAAAAAAATATAATTAGTAAATTATAACACGAATCATTCAATAAATAAGCACAGTCACTAATTCATAATCAAAAGCAAACTATGTTTACAAATAACTCACATAAAACATAAAAAGAATATCACTAAGTGACATTAGTACGATGACTATTGTTGTCATTATCTTCGTCACTATTATCGATTTTAACGACATTTAATTGTTCTTCACTTTGAGTAGTAGCCTCTAACTCATGGTAAGAATATCATGAAATTCTTCTCCCGTATCATAAACACATCCATAATCTTTATTTGCAACAAATAATAAATCAAATCATAAAATTAAAGTATAGTTATTATGTATTTGTAGTTAAATGGATAAATAACTCTATAACAAATACAATATATATATAAATTAATAAATTTAAAAAGGAAAAAAAACAAAAACAAAATGCTACAGTAAAAAGGTCTTGCAGGGCTGGTCTGTTTAAGCTCAAGGCCCGTCAGAGCTAACTCTCTAGGGCTAATTTCAAATAACTCGTCTATTTTTGAAGCCCGACCCTTAAAGGGCCAGGGCTTAAACGGGCTAGCCCGATGGGCCTGACCCGTTTTCCGGCTCTAATTAAGTATATGTCACTTATTATTTCTAAAATAATTTTTCACCTATTATTTCTCATATACAATCTTTTTAATCAAGAATATAATAGGAAATAAAGATACAAAAGTTACACATATATTGTTTTTAACTAACATTTTGAACGGCGTGATTGTGATAGTTGTTCCCTATTAAAAAAAAAAAAACCGAATAGAGTAATTAGTAGAATAAAGATAACATTGATTAATTATAGGGAGAGGTGAGCCATGGTGTGAAAACTGAAAAGGAAGATACCATAATTGTAATGGTATAGTGAAATGATTAGGTTCAAAATGTATATGTCTTCAATCTCTTCGATGCAAAACTGAAAAGAGAAATGGAAATTAACAAAGAAAAATTAATGCATTAAAGAGAGACATGGAGAAAATGGATGCAGGAAAAAAGGAGGTTTGGGTTTAGAACTTTATATAAAAGTTAAATCCATAGACGCCCGAAGCCCCTAGTAAAAAATGATTTTTTCTTTTGAGATACGTGTTCTCCTATGAGATGCAATTATATATTCAAAGTATTATTAGATATTAAATATGAGCACTTCTTATATTCAAATTATCTTAATTTGTTAGTTTTACCCACTAGACTCAATCTAGTTGGTGTAATAAATTTTTAAAAAATTGAACCGTTTAATTTAAAACAGTAAGTGGTGATCTAAATATTTTGTTTTAAACCGTTTAATGTTTGTTAAATCAGAGATTGTGGTGGTCTCTGAAGAATAAAAGAAGGCCTTTATTCAGTTTAGGATATGACATTTTGGTAGAAATGATACAAAGAAGGAAACAAGGCGAGAAAATAAGTCAAATTTTCTTATGCCACATAAGATATAACCAAAAATGGACAAAATTTATGATTGACTTAAAACTTCAGAGATACATAGACCCAAACCAGATGCATGTATGATGTCTGACACAGATGAATCTTGGCATTTATTGTGATTATAGAATTTAAATTAAATTGTTTGAATTTCAATTTTTATTGAATTTTAATATCTTTTGGAACAATATGTAAAATATAATAGGGGATATCAGTGAAACATCCATATTTAAATTTTCTTTATCATCTATAGTGATGTGAATTTGAGTACTAATACTTTTTGTATATGAAAATCTTGTAAAATATCTACTTTCTAAATTTTTACTTTAAACAATTAAGGAGTTAGAAAATAAGGGTACTTAGTTTTTTTTAAATTAGGGGAAGGTGTAAATTTGTCAATGAACAATTTTGTCATGAGCACTCAAAAGAATGAATTATTTTTTTGGTGTAAAAGTAGACATAAACAATTTATTTGGAAACAGATATAACAATGAGACTTAATTTTTGTTATTTCTTGCATTGTGAGTCACACCAATCTTCTTTCTATATTATTTTAATATTTTTCTAATGGAAATATATCACTTAGATCACATGGAAGCAATTTTATTTCAGTTAACCCCCAAAAGATTCTGAAATTTCACTACACCCTTTAGATGAAAATAAAATCAAGTTTTTTCAGTGAAAAGAGAATAATGCCCTTACTTTATTCTTATCATAAAAGCATTTGCAAGACAAATTTGAGTATTGTTAAGACAAATAGAGACATTTACAAAACAAATAAAGAGATTCAAAGAAAACTAAGTTAACAAGAACAATTTGGTCATTTGCAAGAGAAATAAGACAATTCACAAGACAAAATAAAAGGTATTCATAATACAAATAAATGTATTTATAAGACAAATAACAAGATTTAAAAGAAAGTAGGAGGTTAAAAAAATTATAAGTTAAATAAAAGTATTTACAAGATATATAAGTGAGTAACCAAAAAAATTTAACTCCTTGGTCATTCACATGTTTTTCTTATATATGTTTTTATTTATTTTGAAAATGCCCATATTTGTCTTATAAATGTTCTTATGAAATAAAATAAAATAAGGGCATTATTTTCTTTTTACTAAAAAATCTTAATTTTATTTTGATCAAGAGGATGAAGTGAAATTTCAGAATTTTTTGGATGTTAGCTAAAATGAAATTGTTTCTATGGGGTAAATGATATTTTCTCATTAAAAAATAGAGAAAAAGAAAATCGGTAGAACCCATAGTATAAAAAATAACTAAAGTTAAGTTTATTTAACAATATTTAGTGGCAGATTTAGGAAATTAATGAAGGGCGGGCACTAGTGGGGGGATTCGGGGGAAGTGCCCCCGAATTTTTTTAGGAAAGTTTTAAATGCATTAAAAAATAAAATAAAAAAATCAATGAAATATTTATGAAATCAAGCGAACACTGATAATGTAATAAGGGAGGTAGTTATTTTACAAACCTGTTATTTACAAAAGCAAGGCTAAGTGCTATTACAATAAAAATAATTATAATGTCATCCTTCTAAGTCTTATTTTTTGGTATTCCATTATAATTGTCTTATTATCAATGCTATCAAATACATCTTTTTCAATATAAGACAGTAAACAATCATTCAAACATTTATCCCTATCCGATTATGAAGTCTAGTCTCGATGTATTAAGGGTGGACACTTAATTTAAATATGTATTAATTATCTTTTTTTTTAACAATTGCCACATTTTAAGGGTGAGCACCCCCCCCCCCCAAAAGAAAAAACCAGAGGCAGAGCTAATGTTTAAAAAAATAGGGAAAGAAAAAAAATTTGGAGAGTGATTGTCCATAAAAATAAAAATGCCCCTATTTATTGATATATTTCCATGTTGTTGGGCGTCCAAAATATGGAAAGAAAAAAATAAAAGTTCGGAGTATTCATTTTAGGTGAAAAACCATATTTTGTATACTTATTTGATATTTATTTATTCTTTCCAAGAGAGGTAAGCTTAAATTTTTGTTTGTGATTGCAGATGGATTGAGAAAATAATAGAACTAGATATATGTATGTATTTATTAGTTAGGAGTAGTGAAGTTCCATTATTATTTGAGTTATGAGAGAGATTAAAATTTAAGTTTCTTCTTTTTTTTTTTTATTATTGTAAATTGGAAATTATGCCAATTGTTATTATTATCATTTGCCATATTTTAGAATGGAAAGGTATTATACAAAGTCAAATTATACTAGTATTAAATGTTTTCGATTCAAATCTTCCTTAAAAGGAAAAATTTTGGAGGCATTGCCCTCAAATCCCCCAATGATGCCCCCTTGATAAAAATTCTGGTCTCGTCCTTGCCCCCAACCCAATACTTGCATCCGCCTCTGACAGTATTGGTATACTTATTCTTAAATAAATTGTTTATGTCTACTTCTACAACCAAAAATAATTATTCTCAAGAATGTTTATAAAAAATTGTTGATTACTAAATTTACAAATTTGGCTTTTCTAAATCGAAGATTGATATATAGTCTCTGAATAATCAATGGAAAAGAGAAATGATAAAGTTAGAAAAAAAAGAGGCGAGGCATGGTGTGAAAAGGAAGATACCATAATTGTAAATGGTAGTGAAATGATTGAGTTCATAATTAATGTACATGCATGTCTTCATTCTCTTCGATGCAAAACTGAAAAGAGAAACGGAGCAAAGAAAAATTTAATGCATTTGCATTAGAGATAGACATAGAGGAAATGCATGCATGCATAAAAAAAAAAAAAAAAAAAAAGAGGTACTCACTCCGGTCCTAATTATAAGACATATTTAACCGATTTTGGAGAGATTAAGGAGGGGAGTTAAATTAGTTAATTTTACTCATTTTCCTAAAATGCTCTTATATAAATTTTCAATGACATTATACCTCCCCAACCTAAAATTTTCCTTTCCATGTTTTCTAATTGAAATGATTATCTTGCTATATATACATATATGTGTACACACACATATCTCTATATATGTGTATGCACACACACACATCCCCCCCAAAAAAAACCTCATAGATACACAGAAATACAAACCCCCATATCCCCCAATACACACAATGTATACACATCCACACACAAATACATAACTACACACAAAATATGTGTGTGTGTGTGTACACATATAGACACACACGTATCTACATAAACACACATATATTTATATAATGTGTGTGTATGTCTATATGTGTGTGTATACATATATAAATATGCGCGCGCGCATATATATTGGTAAATTAACGTTAATTCATCGATAAACAAATTAAAATTCAACAATTTAACGGTTTTATTGATTGGAAAATTTTATACACTTAAATGTATATACTTATCAAAAACCAAACACACTTGAGAGAATAAAATATAGGTGTTTTAGGAAAAAATTGATAAAAATTTAAATCTTATCCTATAATTAGGACCAAAACTAACTTCTAAATGTTGTCCTATAATTAGAACCGGATGAAGTATAAATTAAAAACTATAAACCGAAGTCCGTGGTAATAAATGATTCTCTTTCGAGACATGCATCCGCGTTACGCAATTATATTTAAAGTATTTTTTGTTTTTTTTTCTTACTTACGAGGAAATATTTGTAGTATTGTTAGACATCAAAAGTGAAAACTCCTTTTAAATTTGAAGCATAGTTGATGCAATAAATAAAAAATTGAACCGTTTCATTTGAAAAGTTGATGCAATAATTAAAAAATGAACCGTTTCATTTGAAAAGTTTAGGATTGTTATAAATATACTGATTATGTGGATGTCCATTAACTCCCGGTCTCCAAATATTACAAGATGACATGGGACCCGCGCATAGTACTATGCATAGTAGTTTACTATTTGGTGGGATCCACACAGAAAATTATACAACTCACGGGAATGCATTCCCGTGAATGTACAATTATGTAATTAGGGGAATATTGCATCAAATGACCCAAAGTGAAAATTACACTAAAGGCTCATTTTCCTTCTATAAATAGAGGCCTTCTGTAAACATTCAAAATACACTGAAATGAGAACTTCTCTCTACTCTCTCTCTCTCTAAAATCTCTTGTTCTTGTATTTACTTTTCATCAGTTTTATATTACGTTATCAACACGAAGACTCTACCAAGGTAAAATTTTATTACCATCTCCTTCACAATATGTTTATTTTATCTATCTGGGATAATCTTAACCATAATATGGAATTAAAGTTCTACTTTTACTGATTATTTTGAACATCGGGTTCCATGGTTAAGATTTGAGATTATTTACTATTTACTATTCACAGTAAATAGTAATTTTTACTATTTATGTTAATTTTACCTTTTTCAGTAATTTTACATTTTTATTCATTTTGACTCCTATATGGAAGTCTAGATTTAATATTTCAGTAATTTTATTTTATCCACTATTTACTGTGAATAGTAACTTTACTATTCACGGTAAATTTTGTATTTTACTATTTACAGTAATTTATTTATGTTTATATATTCTTTTCACTTAAGCTCCATTTGTAATTTAATTCTAATTCTTTATTTACTGCTTTATTTATTTATTTCATGGCGGCGAAATTAAGCTCCATTTATTTATTTATTTTACTTACTGCTTTATTTATTTATTTCATGGTGGCGACACTAGTATTAGTGGGCACCATTTGTTAAATTTAATTTAAATTATTTACTGCTTTAATTATTGTTCATGGTAGCGACACTGATATACATATTAGTTGGCTCCATTTATTTATGCATTTATTTACCTTTTATGGTGGCAATACTAGTATATTTATTAGTGGGCTCCATTTGTTTATATATATTACATATTAAATTTGCATCCTCTTTCTTACCTTCGGATGAGATAGGTCTCGCTATGAGTTTACTACCATTCCTATCTCATCTTTTTTTTTTTTTTTTCTTAGCATGTTTATTTACAGTTCTTTAAATTATGTTTTAATTTATAAAAGGATTTTATAATATGATTCTAATTATTATCATTATTTTTAGTTTGAATCATGTCTTCCAGCCTTTCAAATCTTGAATTTAATGCTCTTGACATCACCGGGAAGAATTATCTATCATGGGTTTTAGATGCTGAAATCCATCTTCAAGCAAAGGACCTTGGAAAGGCGATATTCCCGGGAAATGATGCGTCCTTTCAAGTAAAGGCTAAAGCTATGATTTTTCTCCGACACCACATTCATGAAAGTTTGAAAACTGAATATTTAACGGTGAAAGATCCATTTGAATTGTGGACTAGTTTGAAAGATAGGTATAATCATCAGAAAACGATGATTTTGCCTAGAGCTCGTTATGAATGGATTCATCTCAGGCTACAAGATTTTAAAACTGTAAGTGAGTATAACTCAGCTGTTTTCCAAATAAGTTTTCAGTTAAAATTATGTGGTGAAAAAATAACTAATGAGGACTTATTAGAGAAAACTTTTTCTACCTTTCATGCTTCGAATTTGCTTTTACAACATCAATATCGAGAGAAAGGTTTTAAAAAATATTCTGAGTTAATCTCATGTTTATTAGTAGCCGAGCAAAATAACGAGTTATTATTGAAAAATCATGAAAATCGTCCCACTGGATCTTCTCCATTTCCTAAAGCAAATGTGAGTGTACAGAATGATCATGGTCGTGGCCGTGGTCGCAGTCGTGGTCGTGGCCGTGGCCGTGGTTGTGGACGAGGACGTGGAAATCGTGGAGGCAGAAATTATCATGGTCCTTATCATGGTGGAAGAGGTTATTATAGTCCTTATACCCACCAGAAAAAGATGAATAATGAAGGACAGAAGAATGATAAAGAAGGTCCTTCAAAAGTTGTTGAACATAAATGTTATCGGTGTGATATGAAGGGACACTGGGTACGTAATTGTCGTACGCCAGAACATTTAGCGAAACTTTACCAAGCCTCTATAAAAAGGAGTGTTAATAATGTGGAATGTTATGATAAGACTCATAAAGATAATGATGTCAATGAGCCAAATGATGATGTTATGTCACTCTTGGAGGCGGAAGATTTTTATGATTAAATAAGTTATGCAGAAATTATAATAATTTTCTTGTATCGTTCTGACCTTATTATCAAATATCAATTATGTATGTATTAATGCATTTTCTTTTTTTTTATGAAGCTCATAGATATTTCAAATATTGCACACAAGAATGAAGATATATGTCTCATTGATAGTGCAACGACACATACAATTCTTAAAGATAAGAAATATTTTTCACATCTAACAAATTGTAGTACAAGCATCAATACCATAGTGGGTAATACAAGAATGATTGAAGGCTCTAGAAGAGCAATAATAATATTACCTAATGGTACGAAATTTGTTATTAATGATGCTTTGTATTCCTCCAAGTCTCATAGAAATTTGTTAAGCTTTAAAGATATCCGCCGGAATGGATATCATATTGAGACTATAAATGAGGAGAATAAAGAATATCTACAAATTGTTACTATTAGATATGGTGAAAAATATGTTCTGGAGAAATTACCAATGTTATCTTCTGGTTTGTACTATTCACATATTAGTACAATTGAAATAAATGTTATGGAAAACCATAAGCATGCTGATAAAGACATATTTAATGTTTGGCATGACCGGTTAGGCCATCCCGGGTCAATTATGATGCGACATATAATAGAGAATTCATGCGGACATAATTTGAAACAGAAACAAATACCAAAATCCCATGATTTCTCATGTGATGCATGTTCCAAGGGAAAATTAATTATTCGGCCATCACCAAGCAAAGTAGAAAGTGAGTCTCTCAAATTTCTAGAACGGATACAGGGAGATATTTGTGAGCTAATACACCCACCATGCGGACCATTTAGGTATTATATGGTTTTAATTGATGCATCAACTAAATGGTCGCATGTGTGCTTACTATCTTCTCGAAACCTGACATTTGCGAGATTACTTGCTCAATTGACAAGATTAAGAGCACATTACCCTGATTATCCTATCAAGAAAATACGTCTTGATAATGCTGGTGAATTTACTTCACAGACTTTTAATGAATATTGTATGTCCATTGGAATTGATGTTAAACATCCTGTAGCACATGTTCATACGCAAAATGGACTTGCAGAATCATTGGTAAAACATTTGCAACTTCTTGCAAGACCTTTACTTTTGAAATCTAATTTACCAATTTCTGATTGGGGCCATGCCATTTTGCATGCAGCAATATTAATTCGCATCAGGCCAACTAGTTATTTAAAAGTTTCCCCCTTACAAATGGTTTTTGGTGAAGAACCTAATATTTCCCATATTTGGACCTTTGGATGTGCAGTATATGTGCCTATAGCACCTCCACAACGTACTAAAATGAGTCCTCAAAGAAGAACGAGAATTTATGTTGGGTATAAATCTCCTTCAATTATAAAATATTTAGAACCATCTACAGGAGATTTATTTACTGCACGATTTGAAGATTGTCATTTTGATGAATCAGTCTACCCAACATTAGGGGGAGAAAATAAGCAGTTGAATAAAGAGATTAGCTGGAATGAATTATCATTGGCTCATTTTGATCCTCGTACAAAACAATGTGAACTAGAAGTTCAAAAGATAATTCATTTACAGAATTCAGCTAATCGAATGCCAAAAGCATTCACTGACCCAAAGAAAGTGACAAAGTCACATATTCCAGCTGCTAATGCTCCTATTCGAATTGATGTCCCTGTAGGACAGCCGATTATAAATGAATCAAAAGCACGCCTGAAGCGTGGTAGGCCTATTGGTTCCAAAGATAAAAATCTTCGAAAAAGAAAAGGAGCTAAGATTATAGATGGCCAAGTCGAGGATAATCAAGAAAAAAGTGTTGCTCTGGATGAGCCACTTCATGAAGAGAAATTATCTCTAGAGGAGAATATTGAGGCCCCAGAAGAGATCCAGGTACCTGAAATGTATGAAAATAATGAGATTTCAATAAATTATGTCACAAATAATATCAAATGGAACCGTAATGAAGTCAACGTTGACGACATTTTTGCTAATCATATAGCATATGATGTGATGAATGAAGAAGAGGATCATGAGCCAAAATCCATTAAAGAGTGCCAACAACGAAAGGATTGGCCTCTATGGAAAGATGCCATAAATGCAAAATTAAAATCACTAGCAAAACGAAAAGTATTTGGACCTATAGTCCATACACCTAAAGATGTAAAGCCAGTTGGATATAAATGAGTTTTTGTACGGAAAAGAAATGAAAAGGGTGAAATTACAAGGTATAAAGCACGTCTTGTAGCCCAAGGCTTTACACAAAGACCTGACATTGATTTTGAAGAAACATATTCACCAGTAGTGGATGCAACTACTTTTCGTTATTTAATTAGCCTAGCAGCAAATGAAGGGCTTGATTTGCATCTAATGGATGTTGTGACTGCCTATTTATATGGCTCACTTGATAGTGATATCTATATAAAAGTTCCTGAAGGATTCAAGATGGCAGAAGCATTTAATTCAAATTCATGAGAACAATACTCGATCAAATTAAATAAGTCCCTATATGGCTTGAAACAATCAGGGCGCATGTGGTATAATTGTCTTAAAGAATATTTGTTGAAAGAAGGGTATAAAAATGACCCGATATGCCCATGCATTTTTATAAAAAGATCGAGAAACGAATTTGCTATAATTGCTGTTTATGTTGATGATATCAACATTATTGGAACTCCTGAAGAGATTTTAAAAGCAATTAATTGTTTAAAGAAAGAATTTGAATTGAAAGATTTGGGTAGGACAAAATTTTGTCTTGGATTACAAATTGAGTACCTGAATGATGGGATCTTTGTATATCAAGAAACTTATACAAAGAAGGTCCTAAAACGATTTTATATGGATAAGTCACATCCATTTTGTACTCCAATGGTTGTAAGGTCTTTGATAAAAGAAAAAGACTCATTCCAACTCCAAGTAATTAACAAAAAAGGTGTAGAACAATTACTTGGTCCAGAAGTACCATATCTTAGTGCTATTGGGGCACTAATGTATCTTGTTAATCACACAAGACCTGATATAACATTTGCTATTAATTTATTAGCAAGATATAGTTCTGCACCAACACAAAGGCATTGGAATGGTGTAAAGCGTATTTTTCGTTACCTCAGAGGTACTATGGATATAGGGTTATATTATTCAAATGTATCTAAACATGAATTGATCAGTTATTCAGATGCTGGATTTATGTCTGATCCACATGATGGAAAATCACAAACAAGTTATGTATTTACATGTGGAGGTACAACAATTTCATGGCGATATATGAAACAAACTATATCAGCCACTTCATCTAATAATGCAGAAATCCTAGCAATGCATGAAACAAGTCGAGAATGTGTGTGGTTGAGGTTAGTAATTCATCATATACGAACTACTTGTCATTTATCTTCTGGTAAAATGGTTCCAACAGTTCTATATGAGGATAATACTGCATGTATTGCCCAACTTAAAGAATAATACATCAAGGGCGATAGAACGAAGCATATTTCACCAAAATTTTTCTTTACTCGTGATCTTCAACAGAATGGTGAAATAGATATCCAGCAAATCAGTTCAAGTGAAAATTTGGCAGATTTATTTACCAAGTCACTTCCAGAAGCAATCTTTGAGAAGCTTGTCTATGGTATTGGTCTTCGAAGACTTAAAGATCTCAACTGATGTTATCAGGGGGAGTAATACTGATGTTGTCAACAGGGGGAGTTGATACAAGTTGTACTCTTTTTCCCTTATCTAGGTTTTGTCCCACTGGGTTTTCCTAGAAAGGTTTTTAATGAGGCAGCACTGGATAATGTATCAATGAATGATGTACTCTTTTCTTTGGCTAGGTTTGTATCCCACTGGGTTTTTCCTAGTTAAAGTTTTTAATGGGGCACATTCATAAATGGACATCCAAGGGGGAGTGTTATGAATATACTGATTATGTGGATGTCCATTGACTCCCGGTCTCCAAATATTACAAGATGACATGGGACCTGCGCATAGTACCATGCATAGTAGTTTACTATTTGGTGGGACCCACACACAAAATTATACAACTCACGGGAATGCATTCCCGTGAGTGTACAGTTATGTAATTAGGGAAATATTGCATCAAATGACCTAAAGTGGAAATTACACTAAAGGCTCATTTTCCTTCTATAAATAGAGGCATTCTGTAAACATTCAAAATACACTGAAATGAGAACTTCTCTCTACTCTCTCTCTCTCTAAAATCTCTTGTTCTTGTATTTACTTTTCATCAGTTTTATATTAAGGATTATATTTTGGTGGGAATGACAATGAGGCGATAAAGCAGGTCAAAGTTTTTATGCCACGTAAGTTATAACCGAAAATGGACAAGATTTATGTCATTTTATGATTGACATTACACGTTGGAGATGCAGAGCCTCAAACCACATGCAGTTATCTCGACATTTATTAAACGATTATAAAATTTAAATTATTTTTTTAAGTTTCAATTTTTATTGAATATTATAATGATTGTTATCAAATTCACTAGCTGACTTTCTGAGTTTATTATTTTTACATTTGTAATTTACAAAAACAAGTCGAGTTAATAGTAAACTTGTAACAATTGTAAACTCAGTTAAATTCATGAGTTTATATATCGAACTTATCATTTTTATGCTTCTAACTTATAAAACTGTGGTAAATTATTCTTAAACTCATGTTAACTTTTTTCATTTAATCGTATTCATCACTTTATATAAAAACCCTATAGAAGTTTTGTTGTTAAATACGATGAATGTTGATTGATTTAATTTCAATTATTTAGATTTAAAATAGGAATAATCTCATATAAAGACGGTTAAAATTAGAAAATTCTATATGAGGCTGATAAACTCAACAAATCTTTAACTGGGTCAATGATCAATCTAGAATATTTAAGTGTTAGTTATTTTCCGATAATACCCCTAACCTATAGTCTAAAGAAAAGAAAAGAGAAGAGGAAAGGATTTATCATATGATTTATTTTACATATGTTATACCATTTATTTATTACTCCATTGAAGAGTGAGGCTAGTAAAATCATTTCCCACAATTTTTAACCAAAAAAAAAAAAAAAGAGAGTAAAAAATTAACAAAATAGGGTAATCAAATAATATTTCTTTCTTTCTTTCTTTCTTTCTTTCTTTTTTGGTGTCAAAAAATCTACATTTCTTAATCTAAGAACACAAATATAACGTTGGATAGTTTCTCAGTTTATCAAACCCTGTATATATCATTTCTCAACATCTTTTCTTCTCTTTTCATTCCTCATCTCCGTATAACATCCATAGAAAAAACAAAAAATCCATAGAAACTCCGATGGTGATTGAATTGAAGGCCAAGATCAACATGACCGATTGGAGTTCGCAAACAAACTGTATCATTGCTTATGGTCCTCTTCAAGAGTGTATCACTTTCAAATCCTCACTGTCTTTGGCCAATAAAGTTGGCAATGAAGTAGAAGCCACCACTCTAGATTTGAGGCCTTAAATGAATTTCTTGTCGTTAGAGTTAGAGTTAGAGTTCTTATACGTAAACAATATTATTTTATTTCTAATTTTGCTTCTTTTTTTTTAATAACTAAAGGATATAGAGGTCATTTGACCTAAATTCTAAATCCATAATTGTGTCACATGACCTAATTAATAATCTGTTAAGTTTAGTGACCCAAATTAAAATTTGAGTAATTCAATCATCTTTATAAGGAATTCTCCCTTTAAAATTTATTTAAAAATCAAATTGTTGTCATTTTTATATTTTTATTTTTTAATTATACACTAATAATACCTATTTAATAATAAAAGTAAACTCTTATAAGTTTATGATTTATATTTACGATACGAGTTTACGTTACTATCACAAATTTGCTTAAACTTATAAGTTTGACAATCTTGATTACAAGTAATATTTTTTAGGAACAATATGTAAAATATAAAAGAGAAAATTGGTGAAAATCTATATTAGAAAATTTTATTCGCTTGTATGATTCGAGCATTGTATTTGTACCTTCCAATTCATTCCTTTAAACAAATAAACAGTTAGAAAAACAGGGTATTTTGTTTTTTAAATCAAAGATTAATGGTGTCTAAAAAAAATGGAGGTTTCTAGTTCAGTTTTATGGTTACATTTTGTTGGGAGTGACACAAGGAAGGAAAAAAAGCCATAAAATAGGTCAAAGTTTTTAATGCCACGTGTGATAATCGAAAATAGACAAGATTTTTGTCGGTTTAAGATTGACTTAATACGTCAGAGATTCATAGACCCAAACCATATGCATGTATTATGTTTGTAATGAATGAATCTTGACATTTATTACGATTATAGAATTAAAATCAAATTGTTTGATTTTCAACTTTTATTGAATTTTAATATTTTTAGGAAGAATATATAAATTGTAAAAGAAAAATCGGTAAAACATCAATATTTAAAAATTTAATTGGTTAGAATGACGTAAATTTAAATACTAATACCTTTTGCATGTGTAAATCCAATAAAGTACTTATACTTTTTTTTATTAAAATACAAAGATTTTATTAGTGATATAGTACAATGGCATAACTAACCCAATCTAGTGGAATAAAACTTTGTTATTACTGCTTACCACTGCTTGTTGTTTTTTTTGTTTTTTTTTTTTGGTATTGAAAAGTAGATATCTCAAATTTTTCATAAAGTCGTATTTCAAAGTTTTTGGAGAAGTCAGTGATGAATTTCTAAAGTCATATACAGTTTTCTTGAGATGAATTTCAACTAAGTGATTTTGTTCTCTTGAGATGTCCTTTTCTTTTTCAATTTTTTTTTTTTTGATATCTTACCCAATTTGGGAATCTTCAGTTTCGACTAATTTGTATTTTGCATAGTGTTGGGCCCACATTTGTGTGTGAAAGATCTTCCAATAGCATTTTCTCCTCTCTCACATCTCAAACTGATGACATAGATAATGGAGAACAAGTTCCTTACCATTCACTCCCAACAAATGTTGGTTTTTGAAAAGGGTAAAGGTGCAAAAATGCACATGTGCTTTACCCTCATGAGCGCTCAGTACCATATATTTTTTTTTTTTAGCAAAAGTAACTATGTGGTTATAAAATAGGTGCAAAAGTCACATTTCCATGTTAATCTAATGGTTGATCGTTAAATGATTAAAGTTGACTATTAAAACTCTCTCTCTTCCGTCAATTGCCTGACCCTCTGCTTTTGTAATTCCATCCTCACTTTCTCTGTCTGGTATATAGATCAACATAGAGACGAATCATCAATAGTAAATCAACTGTATTGTGAGAGGATAAATAACATGTAGCATAATTTGAATAAATGGTTTGACGAGGAGAGAGTGAGCTTGAAAGAAGGAGAGAGAGACGAAGAAAGAGAAGGATCACCTTTTTGTTAGTTCTCTATGTGTTTTGATAATAACATGACAATTGCAAATTAAAAAGATTGTGATCTCGCTCATGTTCTATATTTTTTGAAAAATGTTACTCCAGTAATGTCTGTGATACTCCAGTAATAACTCTTGATTTTAACTTACATTACTCCAGTTATGTTACTCCAGTAACATATCTTGTTTCAGACACATTTTGTTAAAATGTTACTCCAGTAATTAGTGTATTCAAAATTTCTCTGTATTCATATTACTCCAGTAAAGGATAACTTACTCCAGTAATAGTGACTCCAGTTGTCACTTAGTTACTCCAGTAAGTTACCATTTTCAACCATGTCCAAGAGTAAACCCGATAGCCTGTTAAGTGTGAAACACATTACTCCAGTAACGGTTTAGTAACTCCAGTAAGGCTTACTCTAGTTGCAACTTACTTACTCCAGTAAATTGTTGTTTGCAGACACTTCCAGAGCAAACCCAATAGGCTGAGAACTATATAGACAACTTACTCCAGTAATAGAATGGTTACTTTAGTAACCCTCACTCAAGTTGTCACTTAGGTACTCTAGTAACTTTTCACTTTCAGACACCTCCAGAAGCAAACCCGATAGTCTGTCATATTACTCTAGTAATCTCGAGACAAAAATTCTACAAGTTTCAAATTACTCCAGTCATTTGAAGGTTACTCCAGTCACATAGACACAGAAGCGCGACTCTGTTTCAGGAAGCTTACGAGTTGATGTCTTTTACTTTATGTGCTTCATATTTTCAATCTACAATTACTCTATGTTATACTTGATTAATTTTCTCATGAGTTTCAAATAAACATAGCAAAGATCAAGGAGAAATTCAACTGGGTAAAATGTAATTAATGAAAAACAAAAAAATAAGCCTAAAACTTCTCCTCTATCCCAAGAGTTCAGCTCAGACCATTCAAGGATGATTAAGTCACTCTCCAACGATCTAATAAAGTTGTGGAAATGACAAGAACGTTGGAAAACCATCTACAACAGCTAAATCCAAGATTCCAGCCAAGAATTGAAGAAATAGGGAAAAATTTGCAATGGTCATATTCCAGATTTACAACTAAACGTTGAAGAATCATGGAGAAGAAAATGTAACGGCTAGTTTTTCTAGTTAACCTATAAATACCCATGAAGACTCAGAGCAAAGATACACCGAAGTACAACTGATCATATTTACAATTTGAGTATATATTGTGCTTTTGATTTTGATCTTCAGTGTTTATCAATACTTGCTCTTTTGAGAGTTTTGTTTCTTTGAAATCTTTTTCAAATATTTGTTTGTATAAACTCAAGGTTGTGGAACCTGTGAGTTGAGTCTTTTGATTACAAAGTGTAAGGGGGAGCAAATCCTAGGTGGTTAGGATTGCATGTGATTTACATTGTTGTAATTGAGGCTTATTGAGATACTAGAAATACCTAGAAGATATCTGGGGACTGAATGTAGGTCAAGGTTAAGATCGAACCAGTATAAATCTTTTGTGTCTAGCTTTTTCTTCCCTTGCTTTTTCATTCATTGCTCTTCAAGGTTTTTGAAAAACTCAGACATCTTCGAAAAGATTTTTTTTAAAATCCTCAATTCACCCCTTGGTAATTTCTTCCATCTTCACTTTTTGCTCTGTTTTGACGTCGAAGAACAGAGAGGAGGAGCGTCGGAAGTAAGAGAATGCGTAGATTTTAAAAGAAGAAGAATCATGAAGAATATAGAAGAATAATGAAGGAGAATAACTCCATAATAGCATTATTCAGAAGAATCATGAAGGAGAATAACTCCATAATAGCTAGCCGTGGAAGGAATAGGAGTTCTTCTGAGCAAATAAAAGAAGGAATTGGAGTTCATATATATTGCAAGTGAAAAGATATAGAGAATATAGGCGCAAGAAAGATAAATCTCATACAGTCAATAGCTCAAATACATTTTCTTTCCTGGCTTCAGCGTTTTTTTCTTCTGCTTATATCAGTACACACACATAAACCTTCCTTCTAAGGTTATGACGCAAAGGCATGCAGGCGTGTATATACATATATATTTCCAGCGTTTTTCTTTTTCTCTTCCACGTTAACTCGGGTTTGTTAAACGCAACGATTCATCAATATATTTCCTTCCCTCATACAAGTTTTTACACACACACACACACCCCGCAATAGCCAGAAGGAAACTCGCATGACAACCAGAAGAATCAAGGGACCGACAACAGCAAGAAAAAACATGAATGGATACAAGCTACCTCGAGTCCGACGCACACCCCCCTTGTTTTTTTTTGTTTTTGCATATCCAGTTTCGGTTTTTCAGTAGCTTCATTTTAAATTTATTAGGCTTCATATTCAACAAGAAAAAGATGGAGGACTTAAGGAGGAAGAGACCCGGTGATCACCTTTGTTGTACAAGCTGGGACGATGATGATCGACGCTGCTTTCTTCCTTTGTTTTTCGGTGCCAGGAGTAGAGGATGATTTCAGTTTCTCTCTCTCTTTTTGTACTCTCTCTCCCTCTCGGTGTCTCACAGAAACTCTTGACTCACACACTTCTGTCTCTGTTTCTGGTTTTCAGTGAGGCCGAAAGACAAATGCTAGGGAACAAGGATGGGGAAGCTGAATTGGGTCCTTCAACAGAAATGGAAGGAAAAACAAGAAATAAAATTAACGAAAGATGCACAGAGAGAGAGAGAGTTTTAACAGTCAACTTTAATTATTTAACGGTCAACCATTAGATTTAATAGGGAAATATGACTTTTGCACCTATTTTATAACCATATAGTTACTTTTACTAAAAAAAAACATATGGTGCTGGGCGCTCCTGAAGATAAAGCACATATGCATTTTTGCACTTTTACTCTTTTTAAAATGAATTTTAGAAGAGCAAGCTAGATTCACTTTGAATTGGCCCCTTGGATTTATTGGGCCAAAAGATGGGCCTGGAGGTGGAAACTCCAACTACCACAAACTTTACCAAAAACAATATTTTTCGACCAGTTTCATGTGTCAAGAATGGTAATATTTCCAAAAGTTGGGGGAAAATTTTGGCAACAATATTAATTGAACAAAAGCAGTGAGGTGTAAAATCGTAACACCTTATAAAAGAATCTTTTATACATATAGAGAGCTACTTTATAAACTTCAATCAGTGATGAATCTTTTATTATAGTTTCTTGATCAACTTCATTATGAGACTGAATTGTTTTTGTAACTGGGTTTTGATTTTCTTATGTTAAAAAAAAAAAAGATTCCTACACACATATGAAATGGTAGGACCCACACACACATGTGTGTGTGCGCGCGCGCGTGTGTGGGTCCCACCATTTCATGTGTGTATGACATGAGAAAATGTTTTTCCTACAACATGAGAAAATGTTTTTCCTTTGTAATTATACATATACTTCTTCTCATCTTTTATTAAAGGGTAAAGGAGCAAAAATACATATGTGCTTTACTTCCGAGAGCGCCAAACAACAAGTTCTTTTTTGGAGTAAAAATACACATGTGATTACAATTTTAGAGCAAAAGTCACATCTCACCGTTATGTTACTGTTCACCGTAATGAGAGAGAAAGAGATAAAGTGAATAGTAACATAAGGTGACCAGTAACATAACGGTGAGATGTGACTTTTGCTCCAAAATGGTAACCACGTGTGTATTTTTACTCTAAAACAAACATATGATGTTGGACGCTCATGGGATGAAGTACATTGTATTTTTACTCCTTTTTACCCTTTATTAAAAGTATATTTACTGAGCATACTTTCAAAACAGTAAAAGCAGCTCTTGGCTCTTGTGGTACTCAAACCGATTTTTCCATTATTTTAAAATTTTGTGGATGAGTTTTTAAAATATTTTTTTTCCTATCCAAAACATGAGATGAAATTGGTTGTCAATAGTTTAGCATTAAACACCAATAAGCCCCATAATTAAACAAGAGCAGATGGAATATAGAGAAAAAGGGGGGGATTATAACACCGAAATGTAAAATTATGTGCTAAAAACCCACGAGCTTTTTCCCTGAGAGTAAAAATACATATATGTTTTTTTTAGGAGCAAAAATGCACATGTAATTACCATTTTGATGTAAAAATACACATGTGATATTATTTATGAAAAGAAAAAAGAAAAAAAGTTGCAGAGTTAAGATTTAAGAACACCAAAATGCATGATAACAAACCATATAAGGGACGTTGATATAACAAATGATAAGAACACCAAAGTTGCAGAGTTATGAATTTTAGTTTGGGGACCACATAAGGGACGTTGATATAACAAATGATAAGCACTTTAACTACCCGCGCTTTTTCATGCACTCTCACGTTCTGCGTGATCAACCTTCTGCTTTCTTCTTTTCTTCATCTTCTTCCATTTTTCCTTTCGAATTTCAATCCCTACAGTTTCAAAAGCTGCCACGAACTGAGGCAATAATTCTTCTCTCGTACAAGCTTCGAATCACAGAGTTCCACATAAAGTACGTATGAGGGTTGAATATTTCTGTTTCATGCTTGAATTTCTTCATACAAATGCTCTGTTTCTGTCAGTTGTTAAGTGCTTCTGTTAATTTGCTGTCTTGCTTTATGTCTTAATTAAATACCTTTCGATCTCGGAATTGTAGTTCTGCAATGAAATTAAGATTCAGTGGACTCGATCCTTACAAGTCTGTGTTCTTCTATGTTTTGGCGCTTAAATTTCTGCTCACTTCCTTCCTTTGGAGTGGTCTTGTTGTGCACGCCAATTTGTTCTATCTTAGTTTTTGCATTTAAATTCTATTTGTTGATCTCTTTATTATGGTAGATTATATTCATACTGGATATGATAATTAAAAGAAAATGTTTGAGTTGGAAAGACAGAATTTACAGGGCAATATAATGAGAAACCACTTGAATAGACCTGAGTTTGTATTCTTTGTTTGTGTGTACACATATGAACTATGAAGTCCGCCTCACTTTCGTTGGAATAATCTTGAAGAGAGAAACTGAGAATACCAGTAGAATCAAATTAATGATCAATAACCCGTTTGATGGAATTTGTTAGCTTACGATAAGTTCAGCAGTACACTTTCTCTCTTATATCTTGATTTTATTTGAAAGGCTCAAACAAACTTGAAATCAATTATCAGAGTTCGAATCATCTTCAATGATATAAGCTACTTGTTCTAGTGACAGGTTTGAGCTCTTAAGAGATCTGGCGTTTTTCTTTTCTCATTTTCTTCTCTATAGTAGTATTTTGGTGTTCATATGGTCATTCATATGGTGTGTGATTTTTTTTCGAAATTTTATTGGATTTTTCAATTTCTGTTGCCGGAACAAGTGCAGGAGGCAAATTAACCAGAAATGTATGAGCATGCATCATCCTTTGATCCCAACACGATGGCAGATGGCACTGTTTCCCTAAAAGACGGACTTCCCGATGCACCGCCGTTCATGGCTGCCGGAAACTTCACAAGCAATAACAATAACTTGGACAAAAATCTCAAGCTCACAGTGGAAGAGCTCTCCTATCACCAGCATCAGAATCATCCACCGCCGCACCCAGAAGACGTCTCCGCCTTTGCTAACGGCGGCGGCGGAGACATCTCATACCCTCAACATCTTGTTCTGAACGTAGAAAATCCCTACAACAGTGAGACTTTGGTTCATCAAGTCATCGATGTCCTCAATCATGATCAATCCACTTGGGACCCTAAAGTTCAAGAGTTTCAGGGTGTGAATTATTCTAACCACCACCACCATGAACAACAGCAACCTCAACAATTTCATCAAATTGAGACCCAAAGCTACAATTCATCTTCAATACTCGACCCTCCTCCCCCGTACCCTTCTTCTAATCTGCTCGATCTCCTCCATTTCAACCCAACCCAGAAGATACCTAATATCCCAAATTCCATGGGGTATCTCGGCGACATTCCTATGGGATCAGATAGCACAAGCGCGTGTTCTGTGTTGTATGATCCTCTGCTTCATTTGAATCTGCCTCCACAGCCTCTGGCGCTAAGAGAGCTGTTTCAGTCTCTTCCTCGAGGCTATAGCTTGCCAACTAGCTCCAGAAATGGTTCTCTTTTTGGTGGTGGGGATGAGATTGAGGGGAATGGGATTGTGTATCAGGATGGAGATGGAAGCCAGCTTGACAATGGGGTTTTGGAATTTGACAGAGGCACTGCTCGTGTGGGTAAAGGAAGACAAGCGAAAGGCACAAAGCATTTTGCCACTGAGAAACAAAGAAGAGAGCAACTTAATGGCAAATACAATGTCTTGAGGAGTCTGATCCCAAGCCCCACCAAGGTGATTTTACACACAGACACAAATATTACATTAAAAATGCAGCATCCAATTAATTCCTTAATTGACATATAGCTTTTTGCTCATGAATCAATCTTGGGTTGGGACCGGTTCTGGTGTCATTTATCTTCTGCTGTTGAGGTGCATTGAACATCTGGGTTGTGGATTGTGTTTGATTCTGGTGATGTTGCTTCCATTTTTTTTTCCTTTATTCTTTTTGGTTTTATTCAATGTCTTGAGGAGTCTGATCCCAAGCCCCACAAAGGTGTGTGTATTCATATGCAAATTACATTCATATATCAGCATCTACTTAAATTCCCTAATTGGCATATAGCTTTTTGCTCATGAATCAATCTTGGGTTCGGACTGGTTCCGGTGTCACTTATCTTCTGCTGTTGGGATGGATTGAACATCTGTGATATAATCAGGCTTGTGGATTGTGTTTGATTATGGTGTCACTGTTCCTTTTGTTTTGTTTTTGTTTTTTTTTTAATTTTGTTCAGATGGACAGAGCATCTGTGGTGGGAGATGCCATTAACTATATTAAAGAGCTGATGAGAACAGTGAATGAGCTGAAATTGTTGGTGGAGAAGAAAAGGTTTGGAATGGACAGGTGCAAGAGGCAGAAACCAGAAGATGATGGTGGAGAGAGCTGTAACATGAAGCCCTATGGTGATCATCATCCAGAAGGATGCATAAGGACCTCATGGCTTCAGAGGAAATCCAAAGACACCGAGGTTGATGTCCGGATAATCGACAATGAAGTCACAATCAAACTCGTTCAGAGGAAGAAGATCAGCTGCTTGCTGTTTGTCTCCAGGGTTCTTGATGAACTCCAGCTGGATCTTCACCATGTTGCAGGTGGACATGTTGGGGAATATTGCAGTTTCTTGTTCAACAGCAAGGTAAGCTTTTTTGGGTAATATAGTTATAGACTCGTTCTTCTAGTTTAAGCAAAAGGTTAAACTTATTTGCTTGTATATGTTGTCTTGATTTTTATAATTCTTTTAATCAAGAAAGTAATACTCCCTTCCCTTCTATCCTCAATATAAGAGCTAGACATATCATTTATTTTGTTCCTAAATATAAGACTTCAACCTGTATATCAAATGTATAATTTTTGTTTTAAAGTATTCCTAGGGGTTTTTATCAAGAGTAGTTCCAACGGACATGATTAAATATGGTATTTTAAGAAAACCGGAACCATTTATTAAAAATAACTAACTTTCTTAATTTGCTTAATAACATATCTGATGGTATATTCAAATTTGATTGGTTGATTTCTCTAATCTAATGCAGATATGTGAAGGTTCTTCAGTGTATGCAAGCGCCATAGCAAACAAGGTGATTGAGGTTTTGGACAGGCAGTATGCAGCAGCTGTTCCACATACTACCAGCAGCTATTAAATCCTGAAAATGAAGCACACAAGAACAGGCACAAATTACTTATATGTATTGGGATTATGACAGATTATAATAATAGTTCATGGGAAGATGATTGACACACATGAATAGTATAACATTTACAAGTTTGAACTCTTTCCTGAAATTCTCTTGGAACCACCAATGGAATTATCAGTTGGGATTTTGGTTATTGCTAATCAGATTAAGTTAATGATATTTTGTTTGCTTGTTATTTGCTCATGTCTCTGTCAATATTCATTGGATTCCATACTTTACTTCCTACCGTAAAATGATTAGGCCAACTGATGAGAAGGCATTTTGGGACGATAAATTCATTAATATCTGCTTCTGTGAACAAAGAAGGAACTGCAATTTGCTATTTATACAAATGAAACAAAGTAGTGAATATCAATGAGGAATATTCTTTGGAATGATCACAATTGAAATAGAAAATAATGATATGAGGAAAATGGAGACAGAGCCAAGGGGAAGCAGAGTAATATCGGTCGCGATTGTCTAATTTGAACAATGGACGTAAGAGGAAGGTGGGTGGAACCACTTTTCCTACTATCCCAAGGATGGGTAGGGGAAGCTTTTCCCATCTAAACCGTCCAGATTTAATTTTTTTTAACTTTCATTTTTTAAATGAAAAAATTATTTTTTAAAAATATGTTAGTTGAGATATTATCTTTATTTTAGATTTTCAACTCATTAAAATAATTTTTTAAGAAAATAAAAAGTTAAAAAAATTAAATCTGGACCGTCCAAATCTCATCTGGACGGTCCAAATGGGAGAAGCTTCCCCTATCCATCCTTAACATGAGTAGGAAAAGTGGTTCCGAAGGTGGGTAGGTTAATGAATATGAAAGACAGATTAAAAGGGAACACGTAAATTATAGAATTCATTTCTTATATATATAATATATATATATATATATGTGTGTGTGTGTGTGTGGGATATATGGAAAAACACAAACAAATTGATTGGTTAAATTAATAATTAATTAGTCTATACCTATTCCCCAGAACCAGAAGCACATTAAAGCGGGAGGTTAAAAAACACAAACGAGTGGAGTTCACTCTAGTGGTTTCCAAAATCTAAGATGTAAACAGAAGTTCTAATGATTCCAGTATACTCCCCCCCCCCCCTTTCTTTTCTCTCAATATCAATTGGATTCTCCTATTATGAATAGAACTACCATTTATTAGAATGTAACTCATTCTATCTTAAATATAAAACATATTTTTTAATATAAATTATATTATAAACTATGTTTTATATTTAAGACGGGAAATAATAGTATATTACACTATTTTCTTCAAAAAGAAATACTACTATAACCTTTAATTAGAGTTTTACTTGTATGTTTTCACAGTCTCAAGTCCGGACAAACAAAAAAGAAGAGCTACATTACATTAAGCCCTTGAGAACCAATATAAACATAATCTTTCGTTGAATCTTTGTAAATTGAATAAACCATATTATAATAGTCCTCTTGTCGATAAAAAAAATAAAAGAGGGTTGTAGGGGAGTGAAGGCAAAGGAGAGTTTTTTCTTTTTATAGGAATACTGTCATTGAACTTGAATATCTTTATTTTTTTTATATGTATGGATAAGGACTGCCGCTGAAACTATCCACTCCAAATATATATACAGACAAATAGTTAATTAGACTTCTGGATTCTTCCAAAAGAAAAAAAGAATAGTAAAATAGAAAAATGAACCTGAATAAGAAAAGACAGATAAGTAAACTATTATTTAATCACACCAACTTATGTTTTGTCTATATGATATATATGTCTAAAGAGAAAGAATACGCTTCCAACAAGTTGAGCGAATTGGATAGAGCTGGGATCAGGCCGGTCCTTGAGAGCCTAACAGGGCTGGTCCTTTAGAGCCTGAAAGAAGAAAAAACATGTATTTGCAAAAATATTCATGTATTTAAAGCGTCCAAACCTAATTTGAACTTCAATTAAAAAAAAATTATGCAAAACCTAACGAGTTGGCACGTCGCCCTCCAGGGCCAATTTTATTTATCTCTTCAAATTTTTAAGTCTTTGAAGGGTCGAGGCCTAAGAGCTCCGTCCGATTTCCCGACTCTAGAATTGAAAGAGACGCGAAAAAGAGAGCAAAAGAAATAACCAAAAATAATAATAAAACGCTCGGGCAGAAAAATATTGATGTGGACATGGGATTATCGAGCATTATTGAAATGTTTTGTATGAAACATGTGTCACAAATTCACAATGCTTCAAAAAAAAAAAAAAGCTTGCTTTGCCTGTAAAAATGGCCTCTCCCCTTCACTCAGATATATTTGGAAGCAAACTCACGGGGTTACCCTCTACCGCTAGTGTTCTTCTATCACTGTACTACGAGACTGTGAGAGCGTGAGGATGGAAGCGACCATTAAAGTGTCATCGATTTTCATATACCCAATCAAGTCGTGCCGTGGAATTTCAGTTCCTCAAGCACCTATCATGCCTACTGGTAAAAAAATAAATCAGAAAGGCCTATCTCTCTCTCTCCATTTTTGCGGGTGAATCCTTCATGTTTTAAATTATACTTTAATCTTTGTATTGCGGTAAACTTCAAGTTCTTCTGTCAAATTCATGGTTTGTTATCGCTTTTCTTAGTTTCTTGGACCTTCATAATGGCATAGTTGGTAACTGAAGGTTGAAGGATAGCTGTAAGGGGTTTAAGACCTTGAGCTGTGTCTGTCCCTCCTAATAATTAAGTGGTTTCAGCTTGAGGGGTGTTGCTGATATGATATACTCCCTCATGTTCTTCATATAAGAGATATTAACTAATTTAGCTAGATTAAGGATGTTTAATTACGTTAGTTAATATGACATATATTTTCTAAAAAAAACTCTAGTCATTATGTTTAATTCTCTCATTCCCTTTCTTTGACTGTTGTTGAGACTTAGAACATGATTGACAAATATGAAAAAAATCTCTTATATTTAGGAACGACCCAAAAATGTCCTATATTGGATCTGAGGGATTGTATCTTAGTTAGTTAAGATTACATTTAGTTAGTTAAGACCATAATTAGTTGGTTAATAATGTTAACGCTCTATATGAAGGATCCTATTGTTAATGTGTTGTGGAGTGTAGGGATACTAAAAGTTGAGGGTAAATCACCCTTTATTGCATCATTATCATTTGTTGAGTTGATTAATGGAAGGTTTTGATCATCTTTCGGGTTACTCTGTAATCTTCTTAACAATAATGGTATATTGGACAATTTAAGGCGTGCCTGAAGATGCAGATATATACCCATGGCTTTAGAAATCTCAATAAAGATTTTATATTTTAGACTAATTTTCTGAAGTAATCTGCGATATTCAAGGCGAAGTTTGATACCTCGTTCTTCTTTTATCATTAAGGATGAAATCCTTGGATGTGCAAATTCTGGGTTTTGACTAATTCCATATAGCTCTACTTGATGCTAGGATTCTTAAGTATGGCCAGATGCACCAAGGTGCAAGTACAGTTTTTATATAACGAGACAGAAATTATTCTAACCAAGTCTGCTGGTTCTGTTTGCTTATATAAATATAAAAGCTTTGGTTCAAGAGGTGGTAAAAGGTCAAATTATTTTCATCATACCAGTCATTCAAAGGAAATCACCACCGTTTTACCCCCATAACAGTTAGTCCTTACATTTCATCTCAGTAAACAAAAATTCTTTTGTGGCCTCTTTGCCTCTACAATTATATGTTGACCTATGACAATATGTCTTGTAAATAATTAGGAATCTAAATTTGTATGTATAATGAAACTGTTTTTACAAGTGAATTGCTTCCCATAGCCCTGAAGAGTTTATAGAACACAAGTAATTAAACTGTTTTCCCCTCTGAATTGCTTCGGACCTCATTGCCACTTTCACTGACTTGTTCCCTATTTGTGTAATACTGTTTCATTTGAATAAATATCAGATTGCGTTGAATGAATCCTCTGAGTTTTCCCCATCTTTTTGATACTATTGAAATGCCTGCATATGAGTTCCCTTCTTAAAAATACATTGAATTGATGTTGGTGATATACCTTCCACTGATCTTTCAATTTCTTTATTTGATGATTTATCAAAGTGTTGATAAACTTATCAAGTATATGAAGTTAAATACCCTGAAATACATTGAAAAAGAAGAAAACAGAAGTTATCAAGTACTTGATATAATGAATTCAATCCTTTTGCTGTGTCAATCTAATTGACAGGATTTCGATGGGATCGACAATGGTTGGTGGTGAACTCAAAGGGAAGGGGATACACTCAGAGAGTTGAACCAAAGCTTGCTTTAGTGACGGTAGAACTTCCAAGTGAGGCATTTCGGGAAGGATGGCAACCTACAAAGAACTCATATATGGGTAAATTCTTGCACTGTCCTCATGCTTTGTGATATATTAATTTTCTTAAATAAAATATATTCCAAGCCAATCCAATTTTCATTTTGCCAATGCTTCCAGGCAAAGAATTGCTAGTCTAGTGTCCTTTTTTGCTTAAGTGTGCAATTTAAGGGTCTTTGAACATAAGGTGTCACTCGTGTTACAGTGTTAAAAGCACCTGGTATGGAAGCTCTCAAGATTTGTCTGAGTAGACCACATGGAGTAGCAGATGGTGTCTCAGTATGGGAATGGTCTGGTTCTGCTTTGGATGAGGGAGATGAAGCATCAAAATGGTTCTCAGACTGCCTAGGGAAACCCAGTCGACTGGTTCGCTTCAATACTGGTGAGCCATTAAACATGCGAAATAATGAATGGAATATTGAGAACACAAACGCAAATTAACAATTATAAGGAACTTTTTGTTTGTGTTATTGCCAATTGCCAAATACAGAGTCAGAAGCTAGAGCTGTGAATCCTAGTTATGCCAATGGGCACAATATCATGTTTTCTGATTGCTTCCCATTCTTGTTGTTATCTCAGGTTAGTCAAGTTGAGAAAGTGACATCAGAAGCCATTGTTTCTTTTTTTTTTTTTTTTTGGATTATGATCTTTGTTCTATATTTACCATTAATCTATTTTAGGGGTCAATGGATGCACTCAACAAGCTTCTCAAGGAGCCCATACCTGTTAATCGATTTAGGCCTAAGTATTACTCCATTCTTGCATCTTGTTTATCTCCTGCAGTTATACAAAAATTCTCAATTTCTAACTTCAGCTACTGTTTTATACTGTAGTGTAACGGGTTTGTGTCTAGATGGACTTCTAAATCTGATTATTTATACTTGAGAATTGCGTGCTGCAGTATCCTTGTTGACGGTTGTGAACCATTTTCTGAGGACTTATGGACAGAGATCAAGATAGGCAAAAATTCATTTCAGGGTGTGAAGCTGTGTGACCGCTGCAAGGTGAAGGACTGTTATGTTCTACCAATCATGCAGTCAATATGATTCATGGGAACATGTGTAACATGATTTCTGTTAACAAGTTTAGCGTCCTTTATATTTTATACCACCTCCAATCCTTACTAAAGTTAGTTATGTGTAATAAATATGTGTATGTTTCCTTAAAATACTCTCTTTAATTATATACGTTGTAACTACTCTTTGGGGGGAAAAGTGTATTGAGGTCTTATATTCAGAATCAAATTGGTCCGCTTTTCTAGCTCTTATACTTAGGAATTGGGCTGGAGGGAGTATTATATACTGTTGGAGATCATGGGATTTCCTGTTATTTTCTTATTCTATTATTAACTTGTTATGTAACTTCATGTTTGTTAACTTCGTATGTATTTCATAGATTGGGTAGTAATTCTGCTTGGAAAACTATTGAAAAGACATTTTGACTGATTTTTGTTTGTGATGTCTAGGTACCTACGATCGATCAAGAGACTGGGATTGCAGGAAATGAACCAACGGCAACTCTGAAGACTTGTAGGTCAGATAAAGTCCTTAGGCCAAATGGAAAGCAGCAGAATAAGGTGAGAAATACAGTCATTGAGCTTTGAGTCACCGTTTGCATAGCTTCCTTTTATGCCAACAGATTTTTGCAAACTGAAGTTGGGATAAAAGTCAATTTGTGTAGTGTGATTTGTTTGGATAAGCTTTTATAAAAAGAAAAAAGAAAAAAAAGAAAAAGAAAAAGCAGTTTGACATAAACTTGTTTGGATGATATATTGAAAATTTAGGAGGCTGAAATATGAAAAAGCCAAAAGTTAAATGTCAGAAAAAGTTTTTTCAACTTCAATGTGACTTTTAGGTAAAAGCTTATTTGTTTCTGCTACTATCCCAAACACTTTTTTTTTTCCCACCCTACTAGCTTTTTTGTTCCCAACTACAGTTTGAGCCTTCTCAAAGTTATCCCAAACATGTCTTTGGCTGAGTGATCAAATAACGTGTGAACTGTTTATGCAGGTCTACTTTGGGCAGAATTTGGTGTGGAAAGATGATTATAAAGGAGGAAATGAGAAAATACTTAAGGTGGGAGATCCTGTTTTTGTCCTCCAAAATGTCTCATCTGCTGAAGAAGCAGTTGTTTGAACTGTGTAGACTAAGATCTTTTTAAAATCATGCAAAATAATGAGAGAGAGAGATGGAATCCTTCTCCTTCTCCTTCTCTTTCATCACGTCATATGAAATGTTCTTGATGTGAATGTAGAATCTACATTTAGTGGTGAAACTGCTACTGCCAAGCCTGCATTGACGGCACATTATGTATCCTTTATCTAAATAATGATGATGATTATTCATAACTCCTAGAAGTTGAGTTCTTACATTGATCCATCATGATAGGGGCATGTGGCTAGTGATATTTTTAAAAGAAATTTATCTTCATTTGAAAAGAGAAACCACTGATAGACAGCAGTTTAGATGTAAAGAGAATTTTCAGTTTACTCAACTTTCTAATGTTAAATTGAAGTTTCCATTTTTAAAAATTTTTCAAGCTAATTTTTTCTTTTAAAATAAAAATAAAATTTAGATTATTTAGATATAACAATTGAATGAAGTGAAATTTTTTTCCGCTGAAGCTATTGAATCCTTACTTGTAGAGCCTCTTAATTTTGTTCAAAATTGCGAGAATTAAAACAAATCACATCGCATAAGTTGATTTTTCTTTTCAAGAATACTCTTCTATCTACAGTTTTCCACATTTCTTCACAATCACATGGGCACAATATAAACACAGATTAATCAAGAAGTTCTCATAATGTAACAAGCAATTTGGTGAGTTGAGTGTCATCTGATATGTTTGTCAAGTCTACACACAAAGCATATTCTGTTTGGTACATAAGAAAACAGAAATTACCCTGTACTTTATGTTAGTTATCTACACCTCTCACTATTAGATTACATCAAATAGCTTTCCAAGAAGTATATCTGAATCTTACAAGGTCAATGCCAAGCTCCTTACAAATAGATTTCCAGGATTTGGCTGTTACATGATGAACTGATTTTCCAATTATAGTACTCTTCCCAAGTACCCCCTTTTGTTCATTATGCAAACACACCGAGTCTTGTGCTTCATAAAAGTGGGGAAAATGCAGATCCTACATGATCCTAGCAGCTGTTTCAGTTGAAGAGACATGTCAAACGTGAATGGGACCTCCAATTTCAATGAATTTTCCATCTCCAATCGAACAACCCTTCCAGGCCATAATCTTGTTGAAAATTTACCGGCAGAATCAGTAACACGTTGTTTGAAAGTACGAAACTCAATTGCAAGTTGAAATTCTTCGTCATTCAGCTTTCATATAATAGCTCAGCAAATTAACATTATTATCATCTTTAAAAAAAGCAACATTCAGATGTCATGATATCAACATAAACATGATATTGAGGAAGGTCTTATCCTATTTGAAATCCATGATAGAAGAGAGAGTTGATTTAAAGCTTCATGAGTAAATGCCTCACCCTCCTTTGCTGTTCTCATCTGGTCTGAGCATTGCCTTACACTCTGATCCACTTCTTGCTAAACGATCATTAAGATTCAGATCAAGTGACTCTGGGCTCTTGAGTAATTGCAGATCAGACTATCACAGAAGACATCTTCAAGCAGGGATGGGAGCCTCTTCACATCCACTTCCCTCCACGTCTTTATCCTCACCATTAGATTAAATCTGAATGGTAGAAATTTGATAGCTTATAAAAAGCTAAAAAATAAATAGAATATCTTAATAAAGGTATAAAAATATGAACTATTTATATCAAATATTTGAGATTATAATAATAGTTTAATAGGGTATTAAATCTCAATCGTAGAAAGTTGATCAAACGGTGATAATAAAGAGGTGGAGGGAAGTGGAGAGGTTCCCTTCCCCTTCAAGCAAGGGGAATACTGTAACAAAATCTGACAAACAGGTACAGAAAACTATAAAGCCAGAGAACATATCAGGATCCCAGATAAACCAGAAATGAGGAATGTGAAATGTGTGTGCTCCATAATTCTTTTTTATAACCAACTTTCTTTTTTGACCAAAGTGCGTTCTCCATAATTCATTCCCATCATATAAGAAAGTTCATATTTGGTACCTGAGAGTCCATTTGTCATATCCGAACAATTGTCATCAGGTAATAGCCTTCGCAAGCTCCAAATGTGCACAAGTTTATCTGACAAAAGGCTATTCTTTTCAAGCTCTATCCAACGTGAGAGTCAACCTATGGGCGCACATTAATAGCAAAATTTGTCTCTCTTTGAAAAGTTTGAAGACATAAAAAGTGATGACCTTGACAAATTACTGTATCTGGAGTCTCTGAGCTTCAAGAGAGTTGCAAACAAAGGCTCTCAAAAAATCAGCAATACAGCTTGCTCCAACATTCATTGATAGCTTTCCGAGTGTTCTTAGGTTTGCAGAGCTCTTGAACAACTATGGCCCAAGTAGAACCCTTTGGAAGCAAATATTTACGCAGCATCAATTCTATAATGTTGGAAGCACCTTTTATTCTATGTCGCCTAACTAACCGAACTACAAGCTCATCTAGAAACTCTCTCCCATCTTGAGGTGGATTTACTTTCTCTCTGAGAGTTCTCAAGAAAATATTGCATGTAATTAAGTCAGGGTCACAACCCCGATCTAGCATAATATTTAAAAGACCAATAGCACGGGAGATGCTATTCTCCATGCACAAAGCATCCAAAAGAATGTTATATGTAATCACATCAGGTTGTGATTCAGATTCTTGACAAAGCATCTGTTGGAAAAGCTCCATGCCTTGTTCTACTAAGTTTGCTTTGCAAAATCCATGAATCATTGAACTGTAAGCTACAACATCTAATTTAATTCCTCGACTCAGCGCCTGCTTCTGCACCATTAAGGCTTCCATGAGCTTCCCCTGCTTGCACAAGCCATCAACTAGTATGCTGTAACAGACCTTATTATGATTACAATTATTATCTTCCATCTCTTTCCACACAAGAAGAGCTTTATCAGTTTCACCTTTTCCAAAGTAACCCTTCATTAGAGAGCTATAAGTAAAAGAATTGGGTGCATATCCTTTACTCTTCATCTCAAGTAAAACTTCCCTAGCATCATCCGGCTTCTCTACTCGGCAAAGACCATCAATTATAGCACTAAACACAACAGTGTTAGGTTGACACCCTTTTTCTTCCATTTCTCTCCACAGCTGCATTGCAAGCTCAGATTTTCCCTCCTTAAACAGCCCACTAATAAGGGATGAGTAAATATGCACATTCCCAACATGACCCCTTTCTTGCATTGAGGATAATATATGAACCCCATCAACAGATCTGCCTTGCTTAACAAATCCATTAATGAGTGTTCCATAAGTAATATCATTAGGCACACATTTATTTGATACCATTTGACCCATTAGACTAACTGCCTTGTTCAACTTACCTTTGAGACACAATCCATGGACAAGGACATTATACGTGGCCTCATTTGGGACACAGCCTTTAAGACGCATGTTATCAACAAGCTTGGCTGCACGTACCAAGTCACCCTTCTTGCACAATGCATTAATCAACACATTAAATGTGATGGGGTTAGCGAAACAACCTTCAATTTGCATCTCATCCAGTAGGGAAATGGCATCATCAATTCTACTCTCCTTGCACAATCCATCCATTAGTGTACAGTATGTGTATGTATCTGGAACGCAATTCTTGAGTGGCATTTCTCTGAACATTTCAATAGCCTTATCAACTGAACCCAGCTTACACGAGGCCTTGATAACTAAGTTGAAAGTTAGCACATTTGGATGTATATTTAGACTCTTGGTTGCAATTACATCAGAATAAAACTCCAAGGCTCGAATGAACAGACCCTCTTGAATAATCACATTAAGAACACAATTGAATGATTTTACAGTTTGCCTACATCGAAATTCATTCCCCATTCTATGAAACAGCCCCAACGCTTTTTCAGGTAAATGGGCTTTCCCATAAGCTTTGAACATAACAATGAAGTTCCTTTCGACAAAAACTCTACTTTCACGCTTCATTTGATCCAAGACCCTGTCCAGCGACCTAAAATCGCAGGAAACCGCATAATTTTCAATGAGAGAATAGAAAGTCGAATTGCCCAGTTTGTAAGAACCCGATTGGGTACCTGATTTGAAGATTTCCACCAGAACTGAAGGCTCATCTTCATCGTCTCCGCCATTATGAGGAGAGGGTGAGGAACAACTCTGAAGCGAATGGATACGAGAATGGACACACAGGTTGAGGCCTCTCAGCACTGACCTTCTGAGAAGATTTGGAAGAAGGAATAAGCATTTGGGCATCGATCAAGAAGGACTTGCTTGAGAAACTGGTTTGAAGAGCCCCAGGAAGCTTGACCTGCGAGAGAAAATCGATGGTATAAGAGACTGTTACTTTTATTTTTTTTTAAAGTTGAAAGCTACTTTTAAGTTAAAATTAAAAAAAAATTTTTAAAAAAGCTAAAAGCTGTTTAATGATAATATAAATTTTTTAGCTTAAAAGTTACTTATAAACTGAAATTTAAAATAAGTTGTTTGGTAAAATTTTTGTCATAAGTACTTTTTTTAATAAAAAATATCATAAAAGATATATTATAAAATAAACTCTAACTATTAATATATTCACACAAAAAAAAGAAAAAATACTGTCCGAAAAGATTTGCTAACCGTGGAGAACAATCAAGAAATCATCAGAAGCTAGAACTGTCAGGTAAAACAACAAACCTTATATTTTTGTTTTCTCTAAGGGGCAGCAAATCAGTGGATATCAGGTAAAACAACAACATCCTGACCCAAAGCAAAAACAAGGTTGGTTGGTTGGTTACAGGAAGAGAAAAAACATAAAGGAGTTTCACATTCTGAATTTTTTATAAATGTATTTTTATGCTGTAAATCTATGGTAAGTCAAGTTTTCTTACACCTTAGTAGAAGTAATCGCAGCTACAATCTGCAAATTTTTACACCTTGACTAGAAAGGGGGAAAAATTGTGAATGACATGAAAAAGGTAGAACTGAGATGAGCAGATCAACCAAACAAACTACATCCCAAACAGCTTCCTGCGCCTACCAGACTTGATTCGCATGGTAGCTGCTTCAACAATCACAATCTCATCAATTAAGTCGTTAAATATCAATCTTTCAGCATCCAACACAACCACAATCTTTGCCCCTTTTCCTCTTGGCTTCTCAGCGTTTTGGTTGGGCGGGATAAAAGAAAAACTGTCCATGACTTTCATGTAATGATCCTTCTAAAAAAAATGAAAAACTATTCAACAACATAATCTTTTCTGAGGAGAACGTACCCACTACATCCATATTCCCAATTCCCACTACACATGTTTATTCCTACTTTTTGACTCATTTATCTGTTCGTAGATGCAGCTTGTTTACTACATGTGTCAAAGCAGCAACAAAACAAAACGAAAAGCAAATCCATTGCATCACACAAACTCCACATCAAAGATCAACGCAACATAATTTACCAAGACAAAAAATTGAGCCATTAAACAGATCTATCTCCAGAGGAACAAAATAAAGATAGGATAGTTCCGAATCCAAGGCACATTATGAGAGAGAAACAATAAAGCATTAGGCAGCCAGAATTTGAAAAAGTAAGAACAGAAAAAGGGGTTACATGCAGCACAAAACTTACTCAAAATTCACAAAATTAACTAGCTAAAACAAGAAAGGATAATGAGGACCCAAACGCACCTTTCAAACTTGAACTCTACGGTTTGCAGGTATAGGAAGAACAGGAAATCAGTTCGTTGAATTGGAAGCTGAAAGCAGTGATTTGCGAGTAGGAGAGGATTGGAGAAAGGCGTGAAGGGGAGCATGAAGTCTGCGCAGGCGAACAGGGAGGATTGGAGGAAGGCGTGAGGGAGCGTGAAACAATGAGACACAAAGGAGTCTCGAAGGTAACAGAGGAGTCGATCGTGTTTCCTTAAAAAATATAAGAGCTTAAAAAATAAAAAATAAGTAATATTATAAGAGTTTTTGTAAAATATTGTTTCACCTAGCTTTTACTTATAAAAAGAAGATAAGCTCAAAATAAGAGGATCCAAACAGGCACATAGTGGCATTGTGGCCTTGTGGCCTTGTGGGAGAGATTACAGGCCTGAAGTAAAGTCTACCTATTATTCAATTTATTTATTTTTGGGTTATGGAGTGTGAATTTGCTTTGACACAAGCAATGTTATTCTAAAAAATTTTGAAGTCTAAATTGTTTTAGAAATGTTAAAATAAGTAATATTGTTATTTTCTGTTAAAAATTTAATAGTCAATACTAATTTTTTAAAAGTTAGCATTAGTTTTATAACTGTATGAAGGAATATTGTTAAGTTTTAAAATTTTTAAGACAATATAATATTAAACCTAAAAAAACTTTCAAGAAAATATTACTCCTCAATAAAGAAAATTTACATATATTTTTTTACCAAAAATAAAATAAGAAAAAGATACAAAATAACACTTGAATTTCAAGATCTCAAATTAGTCTTATCGAATATAAGAATATAGCAATTGACAACTCATCTTAATAGGAAATCACTGATTTGGAATGGTGAAGTTCAAGTGATATTTTTTTGTATTTTTTCAAATAAAATAAATAAAAGGAATTTTAAGTAGTATTAGATATATAATTTTTTTTGTAAAAATTAAAATAATACTTATGTTCTTCCAAAATATAAACATGAATTTATGATTAAAACTAAAAATTAATTACCCTTGTTTTACTTGGTAATATAATATTGACTGAGGGGTCTTTCTTTCTCTTTGTTGATATAAAAAAAACTAAAAATTAATAAAATATTCATATATGTTCAATGTCTCTTGAATTTGTGTTATATATAAAAACTCTTTTTTATGAAAAAAATGACAGATATATGACTTTTTTAGCCATAATCTAATGAGTTCTAGTTGTTTAGATTAAGAGTATAGTGTATTAGTAAGCATCACAGGATTTTTAAAAAAAATTAGAAAATTTCTGAGTTAAACATAATTTAAGAAATAAATTACATTATCTATGATTTATAAATATAATTTATTCGTTATTAGACTATTATATTTTTATTAAAATTTTGATTAGAAAATAAAAAAAAATCTAGAAAAACCATAATATAACAATTTGTAAAATGATCTAATTAATTTAGTGAACCAGATTAGAATTTGGTTATTTCGATGGCTTTTAAAAGTATTTTCCCAAAATTTTTATAAAAAAAAAAATTGTCAAGTGATATTGTAATAGAGAATAATTGTTGTGGCAAATCGCAATAAAATACCACTTGAACTTTAATTAAAATTTTAAATAAGTGATTTTCTAATAAAATGGGTTGTCAATTACTTTGCTATTCTGGTAAACTCATTACTATTGTCACCAATAAAATTTTGAAGTTTAAATAATATTGCTTTGTTATTTTTCCTAATTTTTACCTATTTACCGTAACTGAGCATTGTTTGAACTTTAAAGTGATTGAAAAATATAAAAATCATCACACACAAAACATAGATAAACTGTATGAATGAGACTAGACTAATAAAAATTAATTGGGAAAATTTGAAAATTAAAATTTTGTTGCCATAAATATTATAAACCTATTCGAAAGAGATAAAGGGAAAAATATTATTCTAAGGCCCTATACTTTGACGTTGCTTTGTTTTTAGTCTCTATAACTTATTTTTGTCATTTCCTATCCCTTTTATCTACTTATTCTGAAACATTAGTCCTTTATTTTGAATGAGCAGCCCTAAATAGGTTTAATCTTACTAAGGTAAACTTAAAACCGTTAAATTCTTCAGATGAATGGGGAAAATATTGGGGGAAAAAAGAATCAGAAAAATATATACTGATCTAGAACGATAAGTTGAGATAATGATTTAATAACAAAAGTCAATTTTACTCTAACTAGAATATTATAGGACGAGTCAGTTGAAAACGGCAACAAGGATTTATGACTCTTGAGGTGGATGTTTCATTTTGGAGTTAGGAAAAAAACGGTTGTGGAGATGATAGATGATGGATATATAAATTCATGTATAAACTTATGACAATTCCCCAACAATAGCATAAATTATTGGGATTCTCATTGCATGCTTCTCTCTCTAATTAAAGAGATGTGGAATTTTTATTATTCTATTATTGTTTTTTATATATTTAGATTAAATTACTTGTTGCATCTGAAATAATTTTTGCACTCATTATCTCAAATTAATTAATTTTCCATGTCAAATTAATTAATTTTCAATCCTTTTGAAATTAATTAATTTAAGATACTAAATGCAAAAATTATTTCAAGATGCAACATATAATTTAATCTAAATAAATAAAATATATCTAAAAAATGTCACATCTCTCTAATTAGAGAAAAAAGCATGTTAAT
This sequence comes from Acacia confusa, assembly GCA_037074495.1. Lineage (NCBI taxonomy): Eukaryota > Viridiplantae > Streptophyta > Magnoliopsida > Fabales > Fabaceae > Acacia > Acacia confusa. The sequence goes on along the minus strand of CM073504.1, from coordinate 1,995,984 downwards.
GTTTTGATTTGAGGTTGTGATCATTTTCACTCCTTTAAGGACATTATAGTTGATGCCAGGTTGTGATTATATAAAAATTGTCAAATTTTAATTAGTCATATTTGTAGGAAACGAGATAGTTTAATGAATTACTTGGCAAAACTAACTCATAATATTGTAGGAAACTTTTGTTTCTTTGATCATTCACCACCTTTAAACTAAGAGGTGATAGTTGGTGAATAATAGTATATTGTACTTTTCCAAATTATTAATGCGCTATTAAGTTATTAATGTATTCTAATTTTTATTAAAAAAAACATCAAGACATTGTACTTAGGTAAAATTAACACAATTTTGCCAATGGTCATTTTGATTTTTTTTTTTTTTTGAAAAAATGAACGAATTGATATTTCTAATAGAGCAAATAGAAGCGATAAAAAAAAAAACTACATGACTAAAACAAAACACAAAGCACCTACAGTCAAAATGTATGAGATTTAGAGTGGAGTTTTTCTTAAAAAGAAAATTAAAGAAAAGTATTCGCTAGCAAGTAGGCCTTGATACGAAGAACAATGTATAGAAATTAAACTAGAAAGGAATTAGCAATTTAGCATGAAAGTACTTATATGTAGGGGGAAAAAAGAATTAACAATATGGTTAAATGAAACCAATATTTTACTGAATTATTAGCGCAAGTGAGATGAATGAAATGATAAATCTAATATTATTTTCATAATAATAAAAAAAGAAATTATAATTTTAAAAGAATACTTTCGTACATAATATTTTGAGAGTTTTACATTCCACTTATCTCTAATCTTTAATATATATATAAATACACCCACACACCCACATAGGAACTGTCTAAAATAATTTATTTTAGTTTGTTGATAAGGCCAGTATATATTATGATCTGATTAAATTATTTTTGATAAGATGACAAAAGCAATTTACATTGATATGTTTAATATAATAGCCAAAAAAAAAAAAAAATCCAATTGTTAGACACACACACACTCTTTTATTATAGAGGCATAAAAATTTAATTATAAATCAGATATCATATCTTCTCGATTTTAACAATATTTACAATTATCATGAGATAGTTATATCTTTATAGGCGCTTGAAAGTAGGAAAATAAATTTATTAGCTAAACCAAAAAATTTAAAATAATTTGAAATTGAAGGTGAAATGATTTCTCTAAACTTTTAGTATTGATTAATTTCATTTTACTCAAATAATTTTTTTTGGACAGAATTCAAATAAAAATCTAAAGCAAACTCGTTCAAGATAACAATATTTAAAATGGTGATGAAGCAATTTTAACAACGAACTTTAGAGGAGATGCATCAAGCACCATAATATCTAATTCGGAAGCATATGTCTAGTTAAAAGCAAAAATATACATGAACTCTAACATCTCCATTAATTCTTCTAAGTAGCCATACATTAACTTATTTTGCAGAGAAAAATGAGGTTGAAAGTGAAATATACCCCTTTAAAAGATTTTATATATATATTTTGATTAAACAACATCACCATAAAGTTTTTTCCACGAGGAATATGTAACAACATGGGAAATTGTAGGTTTAATACTGCAATTCCAAATTTCTCGAATGAAAGCTATGAAAAATATTGTTTTCTTTCGTTATTACACAGAGACTTTCTATTTACTAGCTAGAAAGTAGGAAAGATTTTACACTCTCCAATTTTAAATATAAGACAAAGTATTTATACGACAAACTTTATTTTATATTTAGGATGGAAGGTGATAGTTCCTACTATTATTGAAAATTTTGAGTATTTACCATTATTTTTAAGTACATCTGTTCTTTTCACAATACGTATCGTGTGTGTGTATTTTTTTTTAATTCTTTTTAATAACAACACAAGTTTAATTACAAATGCTTCCCATATTCACATATACCGTCAAAGGCTCCTTTTCACAGGATAGAAATTGAGGAACAGAATAGATGAGAAATAACAAGAGCCTGGTTTGATTTTCTATTTTGAAAATATTATTATTTAAAAATAAAAAGCTTGTTAGATATCTAATTTTCAGTTAAATAATTTTTTTTTTCAAACAATAATAATCTGTTTTTTAAAATAAAAAACCACATATATATATACATATTCTATGAAATTGTTTTTTTCCTTTAAAATTGAGCAATATAATATCAGTCCGGTCGCTGTTGTTAAGCAATATAATATAGTATAATATAAAACTGATGAAAAGTAAATACAAGAACAAGATATTTTAGAGAGAAAGAGAGTAGAGAGAAGTTCTCATTCCAGTGTAATTTGAATGTTTCCAGAAGGCCTCTATTTATAGAAGGAAAATAAGTCTTTAGTGTAATTTCCACTTTGGGTCATTTGATGCAATATTCCCCTAATTACATAACTGTACACTCATGGGAATGCATTCCCGTGAGTTGTATAATTTTGTGTGTGAGTCCCACCAAATAGTAAACTACTATGCATGGTACTATGCGCGGGTCCCATGTCATCTTGTAATATTTGGAGACCGGGAGTCAATGGACATCCACATAATCAGTATATTCATAACACTCCCCCTTGGATGTCCATTTATGAATATGCCTCATTAAAAACTTTTACTAGGAAAAATCCAGTGGGATAAAAACCTAGCCAAAGAAAAGAGTACATCATTCATTGATACACTATCCAGTGTTGCCTCATTAAAAACTTTCTAGGAAAACCCAGTGGGACAAAACCTAGATAAGGGAAAAAGAGTACAACGTGTATCAACTCCCCCTGTTGACAACATCAGTATTACTCCCCCTGATAACATCAGTTGAGATCTTTGAGTCTTCGAAGACTAATACCATAGACAAGCTTCTCAAAGATTGCTTCTGGAAGTGACTTGGTAAATAAATCTACCAAATTTTCACTTGAACTGATTTGCTGGATATCTATTTCACCATTCTGTTGAAGATCACGAGTAAAGAAAAATTTTGGTGAAATATGCTTCGTTCTATCGCCCTTGATGTATCATTCTTTAAGTTGGGCAATACATGCAGTATTATCCTCATATAGAACTGTTGGAACCATTTTACCAGAAGATAATTGACAAGTTGTTCGTATATGATGAATTACTGACCTCAACCACACACATTCTCGACTTGTTTCATGCATTGCTAGGATTTCTGCATGATTAGATGAAGTGGCCGATATAGTCTGTTTCATAGATCTCCATGAAATAGTTGTACCTCCACATGTAAAGATATAGCCTGTTTGTGATTTTCCATCATGTGGATCAGACATAAATCCAGCATCTGAATAACCAATCAGTTCATGTTTAGATACATTTGAATAATATAACCTCATATCCATAGTACCTCTGAGGTAACGAAAAATACGCTTTACATCATTCCAATGCCTCTGTGTTGGTGCAAAACTATATCTTCATTCTTGTATACAATATTTGAAATATCCATGAGCTTCATAAAAGAAAAGAAAATGTATTAAAACATATTTAATATAGGAGATGCATTAAAAACATATTTATTATACATAATTGGCAACAAGTCAAAACGAAACAAAATAATTATTACAATTTCTGCAAAACTTATTTAATCATAAAAATCTTCCACCTCCAAGTGAGACATAACATCATCATTTGGCTCATTGACATCATTATCTTTATGAGCCTTATCATCACATTTCACATTATTAACACTCCTTTTTATAGAGGCTTGGTAAAGTTTTGCTAAATGTTCTGGCGTACGACAATTACGTACCCAGTGTCCCTTCATACCACACCGATAACATTTATGTTCTATAACTTTTGAAGGACCTTCTTTATCATTCTTCTGTCCTTCATTATTCATCTTTTTCTGGTGGGTATAAGGACTATAATAACCTCTTCCACCATGATAAGAACCATGATTATTTCTGCCTCCACGATTTCTACGTCCCCGTCCACGACCACGGCCACGACCACGACCGCGACCACGGCCACGACCATGATTATTCCGTACACTCACATTCGCTTCAGGAAATGGAGAAGATCCAGTGGGACGATTTTCATGATTTTTCATTAATAACTCGTTATTTTGCTCGGCTACTAATAAACATGAGATTAACTCAGAATATTTTTTAAAACCTTTCTCTCGATATTGCTGTTGTAAAAGCAAATTCGAAGCATGAAAGGTAGAAAATGTTTTCTCTAATAAGTCCTCATCAGTTATTTTTTCACCACATAATTTTAACTAAGAACTTATTTTAAAAACAGATGAGTTATACTCACTTACAGTTTTAAAATCTTATTTTAACTAAGCATAATTTTAACTAAGAACTTATTTTCATCAGTTTTTCATGATGAATCCATTCATAACGAGCTCTTGGCAAAATCACCGTTTTCTGATGATCATACCTATCTTTCAAATTAGTCCACAATTCAAATGAATCTTTCATCGTTAAATATTCAGTTTTCAAACGTTCATAAATGTGGTGTCGGAGAAAAATCATAGCTTTAGCCTTTTCTTGAGGGGACGCATCATTTCCCGGCAATATAGCCTTTCCAAGGTCTTTTGCTTGAAGATGGATTTCAGCATCTAAAACCCATGATAGATAATTCTTCCCGGTGATGTCAAGAGCATTAAATTCAAGATTTGAAAGGCTGGAAGACATGATTCAAACTAAAAATAATGATAATAATTAGAATCATATTATAAAATCTTATTATAAATTAAAACATAATTTAAAGAACTGTAAATAAACATGCTAAGAAAATAAAAAGAAGATGAGATAGGAATGGTAGTAAACTCACAGCGAGACCTATCTCATCCGAAGGTAAGAAAGAGGATGCATATTTAATATATAATATATAGACAGCAGTAAAGAATTAAGATAAACAAATGGAGCCTACTAATAAATATATTAGTGTCGCCACCATAAAAGGTAAATAAATGCATAAATAAATGGAGCCCACTAATATTAGTGTTGCCACCATAAAAGATAAATAAATGCATAAATAAATGTTAGTAACATAAAGTCAGTATGGAGCTTAATATCGCTACCATGAAATAAATAAAGCAGTAAGTAAAAAATTTAAATTAAACAAATGGAGCTTAGTATCGCCACTATGAATTAAATAAATAAAGTAATAAGTAAAGAATTAGAATTAAATTACAAATGGAGCTTAATGTCACCACCATAAAATAAATGAATAGGGAGTGGGAAGAAAACATAAATAAATTACTATAAATAGTAAAATATAAATTTACTGTGCTGTAAATAGTGAATAAAATAAAATTACTAAAAAATTAAATCTAGACTTCCATATAGGAGTCAAAATGAATAAAAATGTAAAATTACTGAAAAAGGTAAAATTAACATGAATAGTAAAAATTACTATTTACAGTGAATAGTAAATAGTAAATAATCTCAAATCTTAACCATGAAACCCGATGTTCAAAATAATCGGTAAAAGTAGAACTTTAATTCTATATCATGGTTAAGATTATCCCAGATAGATAAAATAAACATATAGTAAAGGAGATGGTAATGAAATCTTACCTTGGTAGAGTCTTCGTGCTGATAACATAATATAAAACTGATGAAAAGTAAATACAAGAACAAGATATTTTAGAGAGAGAGAGAGTAGAGAGAAGTTTTTATTCCAGTGTAATTTGAATGTTTACAGAAGGCCTCTATTTATAGAAGGAAAATGGGCCTTTAGTATAATTTTCACTTTGGGTCATTTGATGCAATATTCCCCTAATTACATAACTGTACACTCACGGGAATGCGGGGAATGCATTCCTGTGAGTTGTATAATTTTGTGTGTGGGTCCCACCAAATAGTAAACTACTATGCATGGTACTATGCGCGGGTCCCATGTCATCTTGTAATATTTGGAGACCGGGAATCAATGGACATCCACATAATCAGTATATTCATAACATAATAGTATTATTTTTTTTATATATGATTGTCACGTCATATTTTTCAAAATTACCAACCCACGTACTATAAATGGGTCAAAGATGAAATTTAACAATTAAACTTAACTTCGACAGAGGATTTTCTCAGAATCCCTCAGAAGCTTCCAATTCTATCCGTTCAAGCACAAATCCCAAAAATGAATAAGGTCAAGATAAAAACAAATCAATGGTTTTGATAGGATTCTGAGAGCTTCTGAGAGTAAAGTTTCTGAGATAATCCGATCTTAACTTCTCTAAACTTAAAGCCTTTTAAAACTTTCGGACGATATTCAGATTTAAAAAAAAAAATAAAAAAATTCAGTCAATATTGAGATTTTGCGAATATTACATATGGATTTGGACCTTAACCCAAAAACGAATACGTACATAATAATAGTAAGAGAGTTTTGCATTCCACTTATCTACATTCTAATCCAATCATTCATTTTCTTCACTGAGCAAAGCACCCTTCCATGGAAGACCCTGCTCCTTCTTCGCAGAGAAGCTACTGGAGAAGATGGAGCAAGCAAGATTTCTTTCCAGAGGAGTCTTTCCAGAGTTTGACAACCTACCGGACGGCGCTGTGTCAGATGTCGTTGAGATTTATGGATCGCCTGACCAGCAGATCCGACGACACCACCGAAACCGATGAGATCAGAAAGGAAAGTGAGAACGACATGAAACGCTGTCTCAACTGGTGGGATCTTATCTGGTTCGGCCTCGGGTCCGCGATCGGAGCGGGAATATTCGTCCTCACCGGTCAAGAAGCTCACGACGACGCCGGACCAGCTATTGTCTTGTCCTACGTCGCCTCCGGCTTCTCCGCCATGCTCTCTGTTTTCTGCTACACAGAGTTTGCTGTGGAAATCCCTGTTGCAGGTGGCTTCTTCTTCTACCGGTGAAAGGTTCCTCTAAATTTAATAATTTAATCCTCAAAGTCTCAAACCATTAAATTCTTCCTACAGTATTGACTTATTGTAACTTCATCTTTGAATTACAACCGAATCAATTCTACCCAGAAAAAAAGATTATTTTTTCCTTAAATAAATAGATGAAGAACTCAAATCCTAGTTCTTATTTTAGGTGGATCATTTGCATATCTGAGAGTGGAACTTGGAGATTTTGCAGCATTCATAGCAGCAGGAAACATTCTTCTTGAAAGCATAATAGGAAGTGCAGCAGTAGCAAGAGGATGGACATCCTATTTCACAACACTCTTAAATCTTCCCTCTGATTCACTTCGCATCAAAACAAATCTCAAACATGGCTACAACTTACTAGATCCCATAGCCGTTTTGGTTCTAGTCGTTTTATCCACAATCGCCATGATCAGCACCAGAATAACCTCGTACCTCAACTGGATAGCATCAGGAATCAACGCTTTCGTCGTCGTCTTCGTCATAGTCCTAGGTTTCTCCCATGCCAATACCTCAAACTTGTCGTCTTCGTCACATGGTTTCTTTCCTTATGGTATTGAAGGGGTTTTTAGAGCTGCGGCTGTAGTGTATTTTGGATACACTGGATTTGTGAACGTTGTAGCTTTGGCTGAAGAGACGAAGAAGCCTTCAAGGGACATACCGATAGGGTTACTTGGGTCAATGTCTTTGATCACTGTGATTTATTGTTTGATGGCACTTTCTTTGACTATGATGCAGAAGTACAGTGATATAGACCGAAACGCAGCGTTTTCTGTGGCTTTTGCAAGTGTGGGACTGAAATGGGCAAAGTATGTGGTGGCTTTTGGAGCTTTGAAGGGTATGACCACTGTGATTTTGGTGGGAGCTTTAGGACAGGGACGATATATCACGCATATCGCACGTGCCCATATGATTCCTCCATGGTTTGCTCTTGTACATCCTAAGACAGGAACTCCTATAAATGCTACAATTTTGATCACCATCTCAGGTAAGTACTACTACTAGTAAGGTAATAACTTTCACGCATCAATAAAGGAGCTACTAGCTTTTTACCAAAAAAAAAAAAAGAGCTACTAGCTACCATGACTAATTTTAATTAAGGTTTTGCTTGGTGATCAAGTAGATCATTACCTAAATATGTATTGCTTCCGATCTTTAATATAAGAGCTAATTGACTTTTTTTTAGAGAGATTAATGAACTAAAGTAAGACACTTAATTAATCATATCATTTGTTATTTATTATTGAATTATATATCAGTTTATAAGTCAAGAAAATCAATTTGCAGACAAACAAAAAATATCAATATTTTAATTTAATTTATTTAGCTTCATTAATCTTTTCAATAAAAAGTCATTTGGCTCTTATATATTAAGGACCGGAGGGAGTATATTTTTTCCATTCCAATAATTTTAGAGTCCATATGTAGAGACTGAGTTTATGGTCACTGAACTAATCCTATTTAGATTAATGTTATGAGTCTCAGGAAGTTTCATAGTATAATCTTGGAAAGGGTTATATATAGAGGCCTTTTACCAGCAAGAGGTCGAGTAAAATCTAGTGGAGTAGAGCTATTGGAGAAGTTGACACCTCATTTTCTTCATAGACTAGTTTTTTGAATTTGAGTTATACTTTTAGACTTGTGCTCTTAACAATCAAGTTAATTAATATTCATTTCTTTTCAACATACTAAGGCTGTCTTTAGTTTTATACAAAACATAGTCATATTTTGTGCCAACTTGAACATATCAAAAGTTAAAAATTTTATCTCAAAACTCTTATCTATATATACCAATGAGGACTGTGAATAATTGTGTGACTTCTTGATATATACATGATTTCAGCTGCGTGCATTGCATTTTTCTCAAGTTTAGATGTATTGGCAAGCTTATTGTCAATAAGCACACTATTTATCTTCATGATGATGGCTGTGGCTCTTCTTGTGAGAAGATACTATGTGAGAGGAATCACACCAAATCAGAATTTGATAAAGTTGGTCATCTTCTTGGTTCTCATTGTTGTTTCTTCAATAGCTACTTCAGCTTATTGGGGTTTGAGGCCTAATGGTTGGTTAGGATACACCATAATTGTTCCTTTATGGTTCTTGTCCACTTTAGGACTGTCCTTATTTTTGACTCAGCAAAGGACACCTAAGGCTTGGGGTGTACCTCTTGTCCCTTGGCTTCCTTCTTTGTCTATTGCAACAAATATCTTTCTGATGGGGTCCTTAGGGATTGAGGCATTTATAAGGTTTGGAATTTGCACTGGCGTTATGCTGATCTACTATGTTTTCTTTGGCCTTCATGCAACTTATGATATGGCTCATCTTCATCTACAAAGGAAGAATATGATGGAATATCCCCTCAAACAAACAAAGATACCTCAGAGAATGTAGGGCCTGGTGATTAACTTGGTCATTAGTGGATATGATTTACATGTACTAATTATATGTATGAGAGTCTAGTTATAAGCTAAAGAGTCTTATATGAATAGGGGAACATTAAGGGGAATTATTATAAGGTCCAAAGAAAGGGATTTAATTATTCAAAAGTCCGATAACAAATGAGGAGCATACAATGACAAAATTCAGTGTAAGAAATGACAATAGGTTTTTGCTACTCACTTGTTATTGAGAATGTTTAGTAATTAAATTTCTTCCATGAGAGCTCATAATAATTCTCCTTAGATTGGTTACTTATAACTCACTTGTGTATATTATCTAATTCCTCTTTTATGTACGTTTAATTAGATAGTCTAAATTTTTGTTTTTTAAGTCTAATTTTTACTTTAAAAAGTGCATATGGAAAATGTAATACCCCGGATTTCTAAAGTTCAAATAACATAAATATTTCAAGGGTTTTCATAAATACTAATAGAAATCCAAAATAATCAACATCCGGAAGGTGTCACCGCCGCACTTGTATGGAACAAGTGCAAGGCTTCTTATTACAGGAAATAATTCTAAACTTAAACATTATTCGAAAAATAAAATTAATGAAAATAAATGAAAGTAGATAACTAGAGTTTATTGTCCGTCATCCTCACTTCTCACGGCTAGCCCCAATTTTTGAAACCTGTTCACTGAAACTCTGCTCCCCCGAAGGATCATCGCAGCCCAAGAATACACACATCAGCAAACGCTGGTAATCCTAATTAATTAAGGGTAAAATGAAATAAGATAGAACAGAAATAAGTAGATAGATAAATAAATTTGATATGAATTAAAATAAAATAAATAAATTATAAAATAAAATAAATTAATCATAAAATAAAATAATTTAATTCCAATAAAAAAAATAATTATAAGATAAGATAAATTAATTACGAAATAAAATTAAATAATTGTAAAATAAATCAATTCCAACATAAAATAAAATATTAAAAATAAATTAATTGCAAAATAAAATAGCATAAAGGCATCATATGTGTATATGTATAAACTAAAAGGTGTCATGGTTTTTAGAGTTTTCTAGTGGGAAGAGAACCATGGTAGACCCGGGAAACCCTGCCAGTCTACCCTGTGACCCGGGAAACCCTGCCAGTCACAAATCATCAAAATTTGGCCATATCGTAATTTTCTTCCTAGTGTGCACACCTCTTCCCAAAGTTGCTACTAGTGTCCCGGGAAACCCTGCCAGACACCACCTTAGGAAGAACGGACATATCGGTTCACATCAAAAGTTCTCGAAGGCATAAAGCCTTAAAAGTATGTTCATCACTTTAGGAGGTACTTTCCCAAAGCTATCCTCCCACTGTTAATTTATTTTAAATGTTCTCAAAGAATAAAATTAAATAAAACAACATCAAATAAGAGTTTGCATCTATGTCAAAATTATTATAATATTATAATATATCAATATATATATATGTGTGGAAGAATAAAAAGAAAAGGAATAAGAGGCATATGAGTATGCCTCTCCAAATCTATATATATAAACCTATATGTGTGTGTGTGTGTGAAGATATTAATGAAAAAAAGAGGGGGGGGGGGGGGTTCACACCAAATTCAATAATTTATCCAGAGGTATAGCTACGGAAAGATTATTCGCATAATGACAAAGTATTATATATATATATAAGCCTAAAAATCGAACAAAAAAAACAAAATTGGATGTACTCATTAACATATAACAATGAAAAGTGAAACCTCATTCATTGATTTCTATTTCACGTAATCATTCAATATATAAAATATATATATCTTTCAATGCAACATTCAATCGTTTTTTTTTTTTTGTTATCATGCGATTTGCCTGCAGGAAATATTTGAATAAACCAAGATCAATCAATTGCTTCATCCCCTCAAGGAGAGTGGTGCTTTCTGGAACTAGAATTAGGATTACGATTTAGGATTAGGATTACAATCAATTAATTCCAATCAACGTTCTAATGCTACCAACATTGCTCTAGGGATTATGATTACAATCAATTAATTATAATCAATGTTCTAACGCTACAAACAATTAATTTTTATTGCTCAAGGGATTAGGATTACCTGGCCTCTGTGGTTGCAGAGCTCCTAGAAGAGAATTTCTGCCGCAAAAATTTTTAGAGGGGGAACTGATAGGTGATGGCTAGGGTTAGATGACTAGTCCTAAGTTTATAGTTGAAATTAGGGTTTCCTATGGGTTGGGCTCTTAACTATTACTAATTTAAATAATAATGGCAAATCACCTATTAGATTCTAATTTAAATTTTTTTTATCTTTACCTATCCATTTATCATTATTATTATGATATATATATATATATATATATATATATATATATATATATATATATATATATATATCTACACACACATTACTTTATTATAAATTATAAATTTTAATATTAGTATTATTAGTATTTATTATCATTATCATTATTATTAAAAGTAAAATAAAATAAAATCTAGGGTATTACATTGTTGATCTAATAAATGGTAAAATAATGCAAAGATTATTAAATTCTATTAAATCAATCAATAAATCTATACTTAATAAAATCAAATCTATCTAAACTAACAACTAATCAAATTAATCTAAACTAATAAAATTTAAACTAATACTATATTATCACTATTATTACTTTTACTTTTATTATTATTATTATTATTATTATTATTAACAATAATAATAATAATAATCTGGGGTATTACAGAAAATAATGTTTTAATTATGATTTTTTTTAAAAAAAAATGGAATAGACATTGTAACCATCTATGACAACGTTAAACTCCTACTCCTTCCGATGTTTGAATAATTTGACTTTGAATTTGTATTTTGAATATTATAAAGTTATGTCCTTTGGATATAAAAGTTTTCTATAAATGACGTTATTCCCTCAGTCTGATTTTTTTCCTATTGCAATCAACTAAATTCTCTTCGCTTGTCACTTTTGCAATTATATAGATCACTCTCAAATAACAAAATTCTAACAGTCCAAATTTATTTATTTTTATTTTGATGCAATTTTATAGAAATATTAATATGAGAATCAAAATCTCCCCCCATCATTCCCCCAAAAATGTGAAAAGAAGCCCGTGTTTTCTTCCTGACATTTTGCCAACCTAAAGGGTTGAAAAAGATGAATGACGCATTGCTTAGCAGAACTGGATGGGAGTTATTGCTAATCCTAAGAGGTCTCTGGAGAAGTATAGTAGATATTTCACTTCAGACATGGTTGTGATAATTATATTAATGATGGTGAAGATACAATTAAATGGATTTAGGTTGCAGAGATGTACAACCCAACAATATTTGAGTTTACATTTGAAAAAATGTCATTCACGTAAGTTAAGATAAAATTCTTTTTAAACACTTATCCTGTACACTGTAAATCACGTTAAAAAATAGTTTCTACCATTAAATCAAATGAGTATTGAGTGGTTGGGATGGTGGAGGGAGGACACCACCGGAGGATGGGTGGGTGAAGTTAAACATTAATGGGGCAGCAAAGGGACAACCATGAAGATACAACGTTTGATTGTGGAAGAGTGGGAAATTCGTGTATCTCATACATATAGAGAGGAAAATTACAGTGCGATTGGATTAGCTGGCTAATTGGAGCCTGAGCCAAAACATTGGCTTGTAGTTTTTGAATGAGCCCCCATTAGGGTTACAGGATTGGCTGCATAGAGATGTAACGGGAGCTTTAAGTCTTGAATTGATTATGATGAATGAATATAGTTGACTTTGAGCTTTTGCCCCACTTTGACAAAAAAGAAAAAAAAAAATCTTCCTACCCCTCCGGTTCTAAATGAAAGACCTAGTATAAACTGTATTATAAACTAGATCTTGCATTTTTTATCAGAGAGGAAGTAAATAGAAAAGTTTCTTAATTTGATCCTTGATTCAACTCATTCAAGGAGAGCTTAATGCAAAGATACCGAAACCAACAATTTAGAACGTAGAATTTCGTACAAGGAACTGTCAAAATTAATGTATTATTACAATAGGATTCCTCAAGTACTGAAAATTGAAAGACTCAGTAATTATATAATGATCTAATTATATTAACTAAGGCACTTTGTTGTATGAGTCCCACAATAGAAGCGTTACCTTAAATGAGGGGCTTTATTAAGACCTCTAGTTTCTCAATTCTATAACTAGCTTTCAAGAAGAAGTATGGTTCTTCCAAGTGCTTGTACCCATTACAGCTCTCAATATTTTCTCTTGCACTGAATCATCTGCACGCCTAGTTAACGATGAGCCACATCATAGGTGGCGTGAAGCCCAAAGAAAACATAGTAAATTAACATGACGCCAGTGCAAATTCCAAACCTTATAAATGCTTCTGCTGGCAAAGACCCCATCAAAAAGATATTTGTGGCAATAGACAAAGATGGTAGCCATGGAACAAGTGGTACCCCCCAAACCCTAGGTGTCCTCTGCTGAGTCAAAACTAAGGACAGTCCTAAAGTGGCCAAGAACCATAAAGGAACACTTATGGTATATCCCACCCAACCATTAGGCCTCAAACCCCAATAGGCTGAAGTGGCCATTGAAGAAGCAACAATGAGAAGCAAGAAGATGACTAGCTTTATCAAATTTTGTGTTGGTGTGACTCCTCTCACATAATATCTCCTCACCAGAAGAGCTAAAGCCACCATCATGAACATAAACAGTGTGCTTATTGACAACAAGCTTGATAATACTTCCAGGCTTGAGAAAAATCCAATGCACGCAGCTGAAAGTGCGCGCTCGCGCGTGTATATATCAGTCATAAGTATATAAATTCATGGGAAATTAAAACAACAAAATTCTATATCATGGCGATAATCACGTGTCGTTGATGCAACATATTGGGCAATATTAGGAATTTTGATCAAAGTTATCCACTGTTTTGGGTATTAATTAAATTCCTTAATGAAAAAGGCTAATTGAAAGGACCTTGACCAAAGCTGTCGAAATTTTTAAAGACAAAATACTTTTTGTTTACCCAATTTAAAGACCAAATTTTCCCACCAATCCTTGATATAAGACTTAAATAAGGAGTTAGTTTTGGTTTGAAGTATAGGACATACTTTTCATATTTATCAATCTTTTCCTAATTTATCATTATTGATGATCCCTAAAAAATAACAAAGAACAAGAGAGAATGAGGTAATTAATGAAGATAAATATAATATTTTAGAAAATATATGTCACATTCATTGTTGTCAAACTCGTGAGTTGACTCTCTGATTTTACCGTTTTTATGTTTCTAGCTTACGAAAACGAGTCGAGTCACTAGTAAACTTGTACCATTTGTAAACTCAGTTAAACTCACGAGTTTATACACCGAGTTTACCCGTTTTTACATTTATAGCTTATAAAATTATGTTAACTTACCCTTAAACTCGTATTAATATTTTTTATTTGATCATACTCAACAGTTTTATATAGAAGTTTCTTTACTAAATATGATAAATGATGAATAGCGATGGATTTAATTTCAATTATTTGGATCTAAAATATATTTAAATCAAATTATTGTCATTTTCATATTTTAATTATTTAATTATACACTAGTAATACATATTTAATAATAAAAGTAAACTCTTACGAGTTTACGAAACGAGTTTACATCACCGTTACGAGTTTGTTTAAACTCGTGAGTTTGACAACCTTGGTCACATTAACTATTAGATTTTGCAACAAATTAGTGATGGAAAGTCCGTGGACGAAAAATTCTTGTCACTAATTTCAGAGATAGCCTATTTCAACTTTCTAACGGATTAGGGACGGATGTTTTTTGTCAGTAATTAGCGAAGGAAATTTTTCGTCACTAAGCCGTCGCTGGTTTCGGGGAATAGCCTATTTCAACTTTGTGTTGGATTAGGGACGACATATATTTTTTCTTAGTAATTAGCAACGGAAACTTTTCTTCACTAACCGGTCGCTAATTTCTGGGATAGCCTACACCAACTTTGTGATGAGTTAGTGGGGGAAAAAAATCCGTCACTAATCTATCATTAATTAATCATGGAATTCAAAGATTGAACAATTCTAGGGAGAGATCCTCTCATAATCCCTTTTCTCATAATCCAATTTGGACTATTGATTGGAAAGAGAAGAAAAAAAAATATAAGGAGTATAACTTAATGATGTGACTTTTCAGATTGATTGGATAGATATGGTTTAGAGATTATGAGGGATGATGAGAAAATGGATAATGAGAGAAACTTAACCCCAAATTCTGTTGTTAATCTGATTCCGTTGCTAATTTGACATCACTAATTTGTGTCTTTTTTAAAAAAAAAAAATTGTAGTGCCTACTTTATTAGTACATAGATTGAGTTTTGAGATAAACCTTGTGAGCCTTTTTTTTTCCAAAGTAATTGAATTAACTGAAATGATGAAATGACTGAAACTTGTATATAAACAAGAAGAAACGAGTATATATGAAATACCTGAGATGGTGATGAGAAGTGTAGCATTTATAGGGGTTCCAGTCTTGGGATGTACAAGAGCAAACCAAGGAGGAATCATATGGGCACGTGCAATATGAGTAATATATCGTCCCTGTCCTAAAGTTCCCACCAAAAGCACAGTGGTCATACCCTTCAAAGCTCCAAAAGCCACCACATACTTCGCCCATTTCAGCCCCAAACTCCCAAAAGCCATAGAAAACGCAGCGTTTTCATCAATCTCAGTGTACTTCTGCATCATGCTCAAAGAAAGAGCCATCAAACAGTAAATGACAATGATCAAAGACATTGATCCAATCAAGCCTATGGGAATATCACTTGAAGGCTTCTTAGTCTCTTCAGCCAGTGTGGCAACATTATCAAACCCCGCATAAGCAAAATACAGAATAGAAGCTGCTTCGAAGGCTCCTCTAACCCCATAGGGCAAGAAAGGGGACAAGTTTGAGGTATTGGCAAAAAGGAAACCTAGGACTAAGACAAAGAGGATGACAAGGTTGTTAATTGCCGACGCTATCCAGTTAAGGTAGGAGCTTTTTTTGGTGCTTGTAATGGCTATTGTGGCAGAGACAACTAGAACTCCAACGGCTATGGGGTCAAGTACGTTGTAGCCAACTTTGAGGTTTGTAGTGATGCGAAGTGAATTAGAGGGATGATTCAAAAGGCTTGTGAAATAGGAAGTCCATGATCTTGCTACTGCTGCATTTCCTATTATGCATTCAAGAAGAATGTTTCCCGCTGCAATGAATGCTGCAAAATCTCCAAGTTCCACTCTCAAGTATGCAAATGACCCACCTGTGCTATACGACTAAATTTTTAGTGTGATTATTATTGAAGTCAAAAGAAAATTTTTCTAAGATACTCAAAAATTGCAACCATCAACATTAATGTGGTCAATAATATCAGTTAATCAAAATATAAGATTTATGTCCTTTTTTTTTTTCCGCCAACGTATCGAATTCTTTTCAAGTCATAAAACAAAGCATGGACTGGTGTAGGAGACGATGTAGAAAGTATAAGGGGAGTGATGGCATTTTCGTCAATAACATTTTTGACTTTTGGCTTTTGTTGTAATTCACGAGCAATCTAGCTAGAAGAACGAAGAAGTGGATGATTTGAGTTGAGTCCAAAATAATGTCTTATAAAGTTATTTTGTAACCATTGGCAAAAAAGAAGTGGTAATCCTCAAGATTAAACAAATCGTTCTTGATCAAATCAAGGCAGCAAAACTGGAAAAAGATAACAATAAGAACAACAAGAAAGATTATGCAGAGGAGATATTAGAAAGTTGGTACTAAGCACTTTGTCTAAGCCCCTTCTGTAGGCATGGTCTATGAATAGCCAATGGATGCAAGACAGTCTGGACAATGTGTTCCTCAAGACCGAACATACACCATTGAAAAGACGGGTCTATACGTTGACAATGGAGAGTACGCTTAGGGAAGTGCCCGACTGTTGACAACTTTCGGTCACAAAGGGTTATAAACTTCAAACCCAAAATATGGAGTCTTTTCAATAAGCCTATGAAATAAAATATTATTTTAGAAAACTAAAAATAATATTTCTAGAGAGCAAACTATTTTCACAAAGAGTGCCGCTACCAAGTATTTACTTGAGCGCAAGGGAGAAAATCTCCGGATTTCTACTATGTTTGCCCTTTGGTGACCTATTGTTGTACATATGAGCCTACCACTCCTCTAGGCCTATTTACAAGCCCAATATAATATGATTATATATATATATATATAGGCTTATACTCTTTTATTCCCGAGCAATGTGTATGGGACTAGCTTCGTTGACACACTCACACATGTATTCATATATTTACAACAATCCGCCACATGTGTCAGAAACATGTTATGTTACCCACATGAATGTAACCATTATTTCTAGTGGTCCTTGGAACTATTAACCAGACTTAGACCAATAACACTTAATACATAGAGATGTCAATGAAGCTTGCTTTTATGAACTAAAAAATTTTGGTGTGTAGTAGAGGCATTAAGTGTCAGATTATATCCTAACATTTCCGTTGTTAACAATGGTTTTGTTCATTAAGAGGGCCTTGCGCATGCCTCATGCATAACAAATGCTCTAGAGATTTCACCATGATCTCATAGAAGCAGCCACACTCCACATTCATAGATGTGATTTCATGTAAGTGTACCTGCATTGAGCACATCGTCTTGTAAAACTATGAAATCATTAGAGCTTTGCTTAACCTTAAAAAAGTGTGTTCTAGCAAACTCCCCTTGTCATAGGAAAGGATGAATGATATTTTTCATGCTAGTCAAAACCGATGAACGACTTGTTCTTACCTATTGAACCTTCTTCATGGAATCACCAATCACAAAGGTTAGGTTGTTATCGTTGTCAATTATGAGTTGGCTTTTGTCCCATTTCTCTCAACGTTTCAACAATCATTTTCTTTCCAAGGGGTTTTGTTAATGGATCCGCCAAGTACATTTTTGACTTTACATAATCAATTGAGATAACATCATCCTTTAGCAGCTGCCTTATAATAATATATCTCAATCGTATATGTTTATTTTTACCATTAAAGGTTTTGTTCTCAGCTGTGACTATTGCCGCTTTATATTCATAGTGCAACAACATGGTGTTCTTAAAAATCTAGCCTTACCGACAACAATCTCTCCTAAAGTACTTTAGGATTGTCTTTATTATTGTCCAATGACCTTCTCTTAGGTCAACTTGGTATCGGCTCATATGCTCAAAGCATATGAGACGTTTGGTCTCGTACATAACATGACATATATGATGGATCTAGTTGCTAATTCATGTGGAATCCTCTCCATGCGTTCCCTTTCAATTAGTGTCTTGGGACACATAGCCTTAGAAAGGTGAACGCCATGACTGACAAGAAGAAAACCCTTTTTCGACCCATCTATGCTAAACCTCTTTAGCATTTTGTCTATATATTTGGATTAGGATAATCCTAGCAACTTTTTAGATCTATCTCTATACATCTTTATACCAAGTACATAGGCTACTTCTCCTATATCCTTCATGGTGAAATTCTCTAATAACCATATCTTTGTGGATTGTAACATGGGAAAGTCATTTCCAATGAACAATATGTCATCCACATAAAGCATGAGGACAACCATCGTACTCTCATTGACCTTCTTGTAAACACATGGTTCATCTTCATTCTTGACCAAGTTGTTACCTTTAACAACTTCATCAAAACGAAGATTCCAGCTTCTGGATGCCTGCTTTAGCCCATAGATTGATTTTTGAAGTTTGCATACTATATGCTTTTGGCCTTTGAATTTAAAACCTTTAGGTTGTGTCATATACACCTCATCCTTTAGGAAACTATTCAAGAAGGCCGTTTTGACATCCATTTGTCAAATCTCATAATCATGATATACGGCTATAGCTAGCATAATCTTGATAGATTTGATCATGGCAACAGGCGATAAGGTTTCCTCAAAGTCAACTCCTTGCCTTTGACGATAACCTTTCGCAACTAACTTAGCTTTATATGTTGCCATCTGCTTCAGTCTTCCTTTTGAAGACCCACTTACACCCAATGGGAACTATTCCTTCAGGTGGTGGAATCAAGGTCCATACCTTGTTCTCATGCATTGAATCTATCTCAGATTTCGTGGCTTTAAGCCATTCTGAGGAGTCAACATCCTTGACCGCCTCAGCGTAGGAAGTAGGTTTGTGATCTTCAACAGTTTGTTAATTCTCAATCACAAAACCGTACCTTTAGTTGAGGCAACATTTGGTTAACAGACTCGGGCTCTATTATTTGTTGTTGTAGGTCTTAATTTCTTGAAGTTCTACTTTTATCCCACTATTTGCTTGAGAGAGATATAAACACTTTGTATTCCTCATGGTAGTAAAAGTAGTATCTCTTAGTTTCCTTGGGATAGCTTACAAAGTAGCACAAAGTTCTCCTAGCTTATGCAGTGCTAAGGTCTTGACATAAGTTGGGCAGGCCCACACCTTGAGGTAACTCAAGTTGGGCTTCCAGCCCTTCCATATCTCATATGAAGTTGTTTGAATAGATTTCGACAGAATCCTATTAAGATGGTTTAATGTCATATCTAAGGCGGATCCCCAAAATGATTTTGGGAGGTTCGTACTGCTCATCATTGACCATACTATGTCTTGCAAGGTTTGGTTCACTAGTAGGATATTCACTAAAAAGTTTTTCAACCACTCAACCTCAATACCAGTAAACTCCATAACAACAAACTCAAAGTCCCTCGTCGACGGCGTTATTAAGTTTTGTTTAGCTGATTTCTATGTGACCGCACCACCACCAAGAATAAAGACATAGCCACCAGTGGATTTTGTTTCGTCTAAATCTAAAATTCAATTAGCATCACCGTACCTTTCTAATTAATATAGCGAGAAACCCACTATATTACATATCATAATTCATGGTACCTCTCAAGTAATATAATAATCTTATGAGAGCCTCCTAATGTTTACTTACTAGGCAGTGAGTATACCTGCTGAATCTACACACAACATATGCTATGTCTGGCCTAGTATAATTTATCAAATGCAACAAACTACCAATGACTTATGTATATTTAGATTGAGCTATTGAGTCTCCTTCATGTTTTGCAATATGTACACTACTATCATAAGGAGTACTTAAAGGATCTTTATCAATTTTTTCAAACTTTCTCAAAATCTTCTCAACATAATGATCTTGATAAATTTGAATACCATGTTCATTCCTTGTGATCTGTACACCCAATATTACTTTCGCTTCTCCAAAAACTTTCATATCAAAGTTTGAAGCAAGTAAACTTTTGGTCTTAAGTATAACATTTAAACTAGTGCCAAAGATAAGCATATCATTTAGATATAAGCAAATAATCACACATTCATTATTCACAACTTTTATATGAACACACCTTTTTTACTTCAATAATAGAGAAACTATCACTTACCAAAACTTGATCTAATTTCTCATGCCACTATTTGAGTGCTTGTTTTAAACCATCTAATGACTAAACTAACTTGCAAACTTTGTTTTCTTGTCTTGGAATAATGCATCCTTCAAGTTGGACCATAGATTTCCTCTTCTAAGTCACCATTTAGAAATGTTGTTTTGACATCCATTTGATGAATAACAAGATTATGAATTGAAGCTAATGCAATTAGGACTCTATTAGAGGAAATCCTCGTTACAGGCAAAAATATTAAAGTAATCGATATTTTCCTTTTTGGTAAAGCTTTTGGCTACTAATCTAGCTTTATATTTGTCTATTGACCGATTAGGAAAGTATTTTTTCCTAAACATCTATTTACACCTAATAGGTTTTGCTTTTAAGGGAAAGTCTACTAAAACTCAAGTTTTTTTTTTTTAATTATTCAAAGAGTCTATCTTAGTTTTAATAGCTTCTTTCCAAAACTTTGCATCTAGAAAAGAAACAACTTCATAATAATTCTTAGGTTCACCTTCTACTAAATATGTATAAAAATAATCTCCAAAAGAAGTTTATTTTCTTTATCTTTTACTTCTCCGTAAGTTTTCAACCACATCTTCATTTGCATTTTGTTCAAAAAATTGTTCAACTCTCTTAGAAATATGCTCAAATTTTAAAGGAAAAACACTTTCAAAAAATTTTGCATTTTTAGTTTTAGTGATCGAATTGTGTTAGAAGATTTCACTTTTCAAAATTAGAAAATGATATGCAGGACTTTGTTGAGCTAGCCAATAAACATACAATCAGCAGTTTTAGAACCTATCTTTTTCTTTCTAAGATCAGGTAATAATACTTTTGCTAGACACCCCCACATTTTCAAATATTTCAAGTTTGGTGTAAAACACTTCGACAACTGATCATATAGTGTCTTCTTTGTTTCCTTATGAGGTATTCTATTTTGTAGGAAACATGTAGACAATAAGGCTTCCTCCCACAAGTTATTAGGTAGAGTAGAACTCATAAGTAAATCATTCATTATTTCCTTTAGGGTTATATTTTTCCTTTCGGCAACAACATTAGATTCAAGTGAGTATGGGGGAGTTACTTCATGGATTATTCATTCCTTTTCAAAAAAAAAAAAATCATTAAGCAATAAGTATTCTCCTCCTATATCTAATCTAACTCTTTTTATCTTTTTATCTACTTGATTTTCTACCTCTGCCTTGTATAAAAAGAATTTTTCAAAGGCCTCATCTTTATTTCTAAATAAATAAACTCTACTATATTTTGAGAAATCATCAATAAAAGTAAGATAATATCTCTTTCCTCTTCTTGCCTTAGTTTGTTTTAAATCTCCTAAGTCAATGTGTAATAAAGACAACAATTCAATTTCTCTTCCACTAATAAAATGTGTTTTCTTAGTTTGTTTTGTTTTTACACATACTTCATATTTATTAGTATCATTAACATTAATTCCAGAAATTATTCCAAGATGTAATAATCTCTTTATATAAGATCTGTGTATATTTCCTAGTTTAGCATGCCATAAATCAAAAGAATCAATCAAGTAAGCAAAAGAGGATGTATTATCATTATTTTTATCAACAATTAGTGCAAAAGACCCTAATTACAATAACCCTTTTCTATCACAACATTATTTTTTGTCATAACGATCTTATCATATTCAAATGACAACTTAACCCCAAATTTTCCTAATAGAGCCACAGATATCAAATTTGCTCTAAGTTTAGGCACATACTTTCATCATTTAGTGCTAATGTCTTTCCTAATGTGAGTTTTAACACTATTTTTCCTTTTCCTTGAACTTTGCAGCTCGTGAATCAACTATGTAAATGTGGTCTTTTCCTTATTGGAAGGAGGCAAACATCTCCTTATTTGTACATTTGTGCTTAGTAGATCCAGAGTCTACCACCCATTTTTTCACATCAAAGACCAATAAGGCTTGAGAGACCACTTCGACAATGACTTCATCATCACTATTTTCTTCTCTTACAACCAAATTTGCATTAGGTTTTGAAGAATTTTCATCTCTTTTATGTTTTTCAATTCTGGCCTTTTTCCTATTTTGAGCAGCAAAATGTCCTAGCTTGCCATAGAAAAAACTACTACCTTTCTTCTTGAATTTGGTGTTAGAGTCACTGGGCTTGTAATCAAATTTATTTTTGTATTGGTGTTTAGAATCGTACCTCTTGTTGTGTGGTTTTGTTTCCACTAAATTGGCTTTTGCAGTCATTTATTTTCCCTTTGTTGCTTGGATCGCCTTTCTATTGGTGTTTTCAATAATAATGTGTGTAATTAGATATGACAACGACAACTGATTCTGTTTATGCTTCAGTTGCTGCTTGTAATCATTCCATATTTCTGGCAGTTTTCAATTAGGACTCCTGCCACAAATTCATATGGCAGATTGATCTTTTCAGCCTGGAGTTCCTCAAACAATTTATGATACTCGTTGATCTGCAGTTTGATATCTTTGTCTTCAATCATTTCCCATGTGTAGAAATTCCCCACAACGAACTTTTGTTTTTTGGCATCGTCAGCGATGTATTTTAGGATAAGTGACTCTCAAATCTTTTGTGCCTCTTTATAAACACAATATACATCAAGTAGACTGTTAGATACAGTACTTATGAGCGTGTGTCTGCAAACCTTATTGTCATATGTCCAAGCATCATTCATAGCTTGGTAAGACTTTAATGAAGGTTGTGGTCAATTGAGAGTAGTAGCCACATCGTGCATGTCAAAAACAAAATAAACTCATTTTTGCCATCGCTTAAAATTTTTTCCATAAAAAACATCAATCTTGGATGTGTTGGGGAAAAGGCTTAGGAAGTAGCATTGCAAAGGGCACCGCTGTGGAATTGGAATTAGCAACATCATGATTCTTATGAATGTTGTTAGAACCATCATTCTACATACTTGTTGAATAACTCTATATATTGTTGTAATTCACGAGCAATCTAGAAAAACAAAGAAGCGAATGATTTGAGTCATGTCTGAGAACATTGTCCTAGAGTTATACCGCGACTACGGCCAAAGAGGAAGCAATACTCCACAGAATTAAACAAACCCTTCTTGATTAAATCAAGGCAACAGAACTGGCGGAAGATAATAGAAGCAACAACAAGAAAAACTATGTAGAGGAGGAGAGATTAAAAAGCTGGTACTATGCACGATGGGTATGTACGTTGACAACAGAGAGTACGTTCGGGGAAGTGCCCGACCTTTGACAACTTTTGGTCACGAAGGGTTATAAACTTCAAACCCTAAAATATGGAGTCTTTTCGATAAGCCTTTGAGTACTTTGTTTAAGCCCTTTTTATAGGCACAGTCCACGGATAACTAATAGACGCAAGATAGTTTGAATAACGCATCCCTCGAGACCAATCATACACCATCAAAAAGACAGGTATGTACATTGACGATAGAGAGTACGTTTAGGGAAGTGTCCGACCTTTGACAACTTTTGGTTACGAAGGGTTATAAACTTCAAACCATAAAATATGGAATCTTTTTAGTAAGCCTCTGAGCACTTTGTCTAAGCCCCTTTTATAGGCATGATTTACGAATAACCAATAGATAAAAGATAGTACGGACAATGCATCCCTCGAAATCTAACATACACCATCGAAAAGACAGGTCCATATGTTGACAATAGAGAGTACGTTTAGGAAAGTGCCTGACCTTTGACAACTTTTGGCCATGAAGGGTTTTAAAAAACTAAAAATAATATTTTTGGGGAGTAAGATATTTTCACAAAAAGTGTTGATACCAATTATTTACTCGCAAGTAGAGTGGGAATCACTGGATTTCTACTACGTTTGCCTTTCAGGGGCCCATTATTGTACTCGCCAAAACACCACTATGCTAGACCTCTTTATAAGCCTAATACAATATTATTATATATAGGCTTATAGTCTCTTATTCCCAAACAACGTGGAACTAGTTCCTTTGACACCCACACATGTATTTATATATTTACAACAACTTTTGTTCTTGTCACTCAAGAACCAGGTTTAAAAAACACGATTAATTTAAATTATTCATGTATCCCCTACAACAAATCTACGTATATACTTGATAGTTTGTCGTAGAGAAATTAATCATGTGATGAGTGCTGTTAGGACTAGTTGAGCAATTTTTTATTGGATTAAAATTGTTCCATCACTCTAAAACCCATAATTTTTTTTAAAAAAAGAACTTTTCACCCGTGGTGGACATAGAAAATACTTTTTTTAAAAAAAAAAATCAAATATATACATTTCCAAATCTGATTGGGATGAGAACTCAAACTAGTTCTCTCACGAACTTATGCAAATAAAGAACCGGTTTCAATGATCATTATAATACATTTTGATGGTAATATCTATATAGTTTAAACACGATTTCAACGATCCAGATTTTAATATTTCCAACTGATAATTTTTAAATAAAAATCATATCTTAAAAAAACTAATAGTTAAGAAATAATTTTAGATTTAAACAATGTATTATACAGCTAATGAGCTCTTGGTCCCTTTTTCTCCTTTCTCTGTGTTGAAGGTCCCCAAGAGAAGAAAAGCCGTTTCCCTCAAAACCGCGTTGCTACCCTCTCGTTGACGTCGAGGCTGGTAAACATTAGGGGCAATGACGTAAATTCCCCGGGCTTCGTTTTGGGAATGGGGGGTGCTGCCCCTAAAAAATTCTCCAATTCCCAATTTTTTTTAATTATTAGATTCTATATAAAATGAGTAAATTTTTTATATTTTATATATATAAATGGTGATATTTAAAAATTATAAAAAATTTAAAATATCCCTATTTTTTACCCATAAAATGTAAAAATGTCATTCATTTTATATAGAATAAGATCATTAGAAGAAACATTTTAAGGAAAAAAAAAAACATTTGAGAAGGAGAGATTTTTTTAAGGGTAGAAGGGGGTAACGGCCAAGGGGCAACATTCAAGGTTATCAAACTCGTAAGTTTAAATAGATATATAATAATGATATAAACCCATATCGTAAACTCATAAGAGTTTATTTTTACCTTTAAATAGATATTAATAATGTATAATTAAATAATTAAAATTAAAAAATTTTGGTTTAAATATTTTTTAAATTCAAATAATTGAAATTAAATCTATCAACATTCATAATTTATGGTATTTAATAAATAATTTTTTATAAAATTTATATTTGAATTCGTTAAACATTATCAAATTGAAGAAGTTCACTTGAGTTTAAATGTGAGTTAACACGGTTTCGTAAGCTGGAAACGTAAAAATGATAACCTCGATATAGTAACTCGTGAGTTTAACTAAGTCTCCAACAATCACTAGTTTATTAGTGATTTAACTCGATTTTGTAAATTAAAAGCATAAAAACATTAAATTTAGAGATTCAACTCGCGAGTTTGACAACAATAACAACACTCACGGTATGCTTTGGTTCTATACATGAACTATTGAGTTAGGGGGTGACTGCTTCTTAATTTTAGGACCTTTGCAAATATATTTTTAATAGTTCTTTATATCATTAAATTTCACATAAAATAACTAACATTTAAAAAGTTTAACTTAGGAAAAAAATATAAGTTTTTTTAATTTTTTAAAGATTCAAGACTTAAAAATAAAATAAAATAAAGTGTACCCAAGATGTCTTAATTAAAAACTGATAAACAGGGGCATTAGTCTTACCTGCGACTGGGATTTCTATGGCAAATTCAGTGTAGCAGAAAACGGAGAACATGGCGGAGACGCCGGAGGCAACGTAGGACAAGACAATGGCCGGACCGGCATGGTCATGAGCTTCTTGACCAGTAAGGACAAAGATTCCGGAGCCGACGACGGAGCCTATGCCCATCCAGATGAGGTCTGACCAGTTGAAGCAGCGTTTCATGTCGTTCTCGCTTTCATTTCTGATCTCACCGGTCTCGGTGGCGTCGTCGGATCTGCTGGTCAGACGATCCTTGAATCTGAACAACGTCTGAGAAAGTGCCGTCCGGTAGGTTGTCCAACTCTGGAAGGACTCTTCTGGTAAGAAATCTTGCTTGCTCCATCTTCTCCAGTAGCTTCTCTCTGAAGAAGGAGCCTCCTCCATGGAATTGGAAGCCATTATTATATTATCGATGCTGAAGTGGTTTTTGTTATAACTCTAAAGACGTTGAGTCGCCTGCAACGTAAAAACTACGTCTGGTTGATCATTAATCAGGACCTGTATTTGACGATGACTAGGGAGGATTCAGTACTAAAGGTGTTTTGTTCAACTTATTTATTGGTTAAATGTTTATTTTGTTCTAAAATATAAAATTATAATCTATTTTATCTTTCAAATTTATTATTATTTTTTTAAAATACTTCTATTGATTATATATTGTAAGGAGATTCTATTAAGGATACGATAATAGTAACCATGCACATGTTTAAAAATAGTATTTTAGAAAAACTAGCACACATTTGATTTGTAAATAATAACTTAACTATTTTTTTTTACTAATATAATCTTTAGTTTCTTAAATTTGCCTTTATTTTGATTTTAATCCCTCAAATTTTAAATAAGAGGTTTTGGTCCTTAGGTTTTATTGTGTTTAAACATTGATCTCTATTATTAAATAAAAATATGGATCATTTTTCCCCTTTAGGTACCAAAATCAAAATGAGGACAAATTTGATTAACCAAAGATTATATTAATGATGAACCAAAGATTATACTAACCCTTTCTTAAAATTTTTAAAAATTAGTTATTTAACTTTTACATTAAAATTCAAAGATAATAACATTTCATATGAAAAAATTTTATATGATAAATTGTAAAGGTAATTATTATATTAGAGGTAACCCAGACGATCACTCAATATATACTAAGTATAAAGCCATATATATAGGTAAATAAAATAAAACAAATTTATATATATAATAAGAAAATAACATGATTTTTTTATTTACAAAAATCTAAATTCATCTAATATCTTGTTTATGAGTCATCCAATATTTTAAAATACTTTTATGTGTTTCCACTACCGTAAAATTACTTTAAGGTGTTCAATGCTTATTTATTTGGACTTTTTGAAGAGCTAACGAAAATTAAAATTACTCTAAAAAAACTTTAAAAGTAAAATTATTCCTCAAAAAATTGATTCTTCAAGAAAAAATTGGGCGGCAATATATTTTTGAAAGTTGGAAAAAAATATTTTAAGATATTAGATCAAGCACAAAATACTTGATGTGTTTCAGCGTTGAACGCATATGAAGAATATCTTATGGTCCTCCCTTAACCTTAAGGTTTGTTTAAGATACCGGTGGGTAAAATGATTTATGAAAAAGTTTGATTAGGTAAAAGTCGTGAAATGTGATTTATGTTTGGATTGATGATTGCATAAGTAGTTTTTAGGTACAAATCAAATTGTGAAACTTGTTTAGAATGACTTATGGATAAGTGATTTTTGAGATAATTATATGAGAAAATTTAAAATAAAATTACTAAAAATATGAAAAATGCTTCATTACAAAATTTTCATAGTGTTTTATATAAATTACAAAATTTTTATATACGTTTGCATAGTATTTTATATAAGTCAAGATAAATAAGAAAAACTAGTTTATCTCTGCTTCAGCTTCAACTTAAACACTTATGAGCTCGATAGCATTTTTTTTATCCAAATAAAAAAAATCATAAATCTAATTTAAATAATAAATAAATGTCTCGTGAGAGAGGTACATTATTTAAGGTATATTTGACAGACTTTTTGGTTAGACTTATGACTCATATTATCTCTCTCTTCATCAGGCCCGTTTTTCACGCTGATTCCCGTCTCAAACATTTGTTGGAGAAAAAAAAAGGTCTCCTAGTAAATATTCTCTCTTAATATTTTTCTTTAAGAAATTAAAAAAATTTGTCTGATTCAATTATAAAAAATAACTACCTATTATCAAATAATCAATATATGCATTTTTTAAAGGAAAAAAATAAAAAAAATACCATAAAAAATTAATAAAAGATAAATAAGTATATTAAATTTTAATAATTTCAAAAGGACTTAGAGGGTGTTTGGCAGTTTTCAAAACATAGGTTTTAGAAAAAGTTTGACAAACACTTATTTTTTTTCTTAAAGTTATTTTAAATCCAAAACCTAAGTTTTAGCCCCAAAAACTAGATTTTTTAAAATCCAACTTTTTTTTAATTTTCAGACTCTCTTTGCAGAAGTGGGACCCACCATGAAAACAAAAACCCCAAAATTACCATTTGATTCTCTATGTAATTAGGAGTTTATATAATTATATGAATCATTTAATGGTCCATGTAGAAGTATTTGATCCCATTAAGTTGCCTTTTTTGACTTTTCGGAAATGTCCTTCTCGACAATCAATTATGAGTGGAAATAGATTTTTTAGAAATTAATTTCGTTCCATAATTTTAAGAGAATTTTGTTTGAATGATAATCTTTTTTTTTTCCTGGTCAAAAGAAAGAGCAACGTTTTAGTCAATGCCTATTAATATAAATTTTAAATCTAATTTTTATCATGTTACATGATTTATTAATGATAGAAATATTTTTTTTCTTAACAATTTTATGTAATTTTTTGTATTTATTATCAAATTTAATATTTATAATACAACTTTATCATTTATATGTAATTTTACTAAAAGTTAATGTCCTTTTTGGTAAATTTTAACATCAAAAAGCTATTCTGATAATGATATTAAAACACTATCATTTTTTTTCTAAAAGCTATTATGTAAAAGTTATTCTTTAAATCTATTCTTTAAAAGTTATTTCTACCTCGTAAATCCCCTAATCTATTTTCCAAAATCAACATCCAAACGGATTCTTATTAAAAAATTTTAAAATGTTACAAAATTTGAGAAATTATCAAATTATCTTTATTTTTATAAAATAAAAATCTTCAAACACCATTGTGGGCTGCTATCTATCTGCCGAAGCTCTAGCGCTAGTGATCGGCGACGACGACATTTATTAGAGCTTCGGTGACCTTGCCCATAACCAACTGTCAAAGCTTCGATAAAGGTTTCTAACAACTCAACCATATATTAATAACTTTAGTATCAATATTAACAACTTAAATATCTATATTAGCAATTTTAATCAGAAAAATTCAAAAACACATATTAGTTGTCGGAGCTTCAGTGAAGGTTATTAACAACTCAAATATTTATATTAACAACTTCAAAATCACTATTAACAATTCAAGTATTCATATTAACAACTTTAGTGAGAGAAATTCAAAAAAAAATACTAGACGCTCTAGTGAAGATTATTGACAATTCATCTCTATTAAAAACTTTAATATCTATATGAACAATTTTAACAAGTTAATCTATAGCTAAAGACAACTCAACATGTCACAATTGACTAGTTATAGCGTCACCAATAACAAGTAAGTGCCTTAATTAAAAAATTAATGTGCTATATTAATGACAAATCAAAATAAACTTATCTTTTCACAATTCTACTAGAAGTCCCATAGGTCTCTTGAGACAGATCAATTCAATGATTTCATGAGATTTGAAAGTGATAATTTATCCTTGACACTTCATTGTAATTCTTGTTACAATATAGGTTGAAAATTGTTGCAGTGAAGAGGATAGAGATGAATTTTAGATTCATTCGAAATGCGTATCAAGAAAAAAATGAGTATTTTCTGCATGCAAAACAAACGTGAATAATCTAAGAGAAAAAAGGGCGTCAATTAATTACAAGAAGCAAATTAAAAAGTCTATTGACTCCAGAAGTTTTTCGCATATATATGAACATTGTTTGGGTCTCCATAACTTCAATTTACATCATGATGAGAGGAAATAAAACTGGCAAGCTAATTATGTTAATAATTTTCTCCTTATCAAAAGATTTCTCAATTTGATCCCTCTATTCAAGTAATGAGGTCATGTAATTTATATAGTTGGTTCATCTAAGATAAGTCTTCTTGTTGTTGATCCTTAAATTCAAGTGAACTTAATGCAAAGATACCCAAAAAACTTTAGAACAACGTAAATTTCATACAAGAAACTGTAGTGGAAATTAATGTACTTTTACAGAATGATCTTTCATCAAAGCACTGAAAATTACAGGACACAGTAATATAATTACATAATGATCTAAATTATATATATTAACTAAGGCTCTCCATTATTAATCTCTGAGCTCTCTTTCATTACTCTCACTGACTGAATCATCTTCTTGTGTTGTTGATGATGATGAGCCATATCATAAGTAGCATGAAGCCCAAAGAAAACATAGTAAATCAACATGACACCAGTGCAAATCGCAAACCTTATAAACGCTTCTGTTGGCAAAGACCCCATCAGAAAAATATTTATTGCAATAGACAAAGAAGGTAGCCATGGAACAAGTGGTACACCCCAAACCTTAGGAGTCCTTTGTTGGGTCAAAACCAAGGACAGTCCTAAAGTGGCCAAGAACCATAAAGGAACACTTATGGTGTATCCTAACCAACCATTAGGCCTCAAACCCCAATAGGCTGAAGTCGCCATTGAAGAAGCAATAATGATAAGCAAGAAGATGACCAGCTTTATCAAATTCTGAGTTGGCGTGACTCCTCTCACATAGTATCTTCTCACAAGAAGAGCCACAGCCATCATCATGAAGATGAACAGTGTGCTTATTGACAATAAGCTTGATAATACATCCAAGCTTGAGAAAAATGCAATGCAGGAAGCTGAAAGTGTAGCAATTATTTGCAGTCATTAGTATATACTTCATGGGAAAACATAGTTTTTAGTTCAGAGTTTTGGTCATACTTGAGTCAAAATTCCTTTATTTTTTTTTTAAATATAGACCTTTTAAATTATAGTTAATTGTGGTCAAGATCCTTGGAAATGACATGTTGCTAATAAATGTGATAATGACGAAGCGTTGATGCAACAATGATATTGGGTAATAGTAGGGATTTTGATCAAAGTTAACCCCAAATTTAGGAATTAATTCAAATTTAACCTCCAAACTAGTTTTTGGAGGCAAATGACTTTTTTTGTCTCAAAGCAAATTTTTTGAAATTCCAAACAAGCGTGTTTCTCAAGATTTAATTAAAGCAAATCCAAATATAAAATATATTAAAATAGTTGAGTTTTACCCAACTTCAATTTGCACAAAAATTCATTGAAATAAAAGTCAATTTTGCAAACATTAATCTGTCTAAACAAAGCTATATATAAGGAACTTGAACAAAGTTGTCGAAATCTTTAAAGACCAACACTTAAGTTTTCTCTCGTTTCGTTTCATGTGATAAACTTTGTAATCAATAAGCTTCTTCTTCTTCTTCTTCTTCTTCTTCTTTTTGAGTGATTGAATGAATTGAAAAGATGAATTGACTGAACTTTATAAACAAGAGAGAAAGATTACGTATGAAATACCTGAGATGGTGATGAAAAGTGTAGCATATATAGGGGTTCCAGTCTTGGGATGTACAAGAGCAAACCAAGGAGGAATCATATGGGCACGTGCAATATGCGTGATATATCGTCCCTGTCCTAAAGTTCCCACCAAAAGCACAGTGGTCATACCCTTCAAAGCTCCAAAAGCCACCACATACTTGGCCCATTTCAGCCCCAAACTCCCGAAAGCCACAGAAAACGCGGCGTTTTCATCAATATCAGTGTACTTCTGCATCATACTCAAACAAAGTGCCATCAAACAATAAATCAAAGTGATCAAAGACATTGACCCAAGTAACCCTATTGGTATATCCCTTGAAGGCTTCTTAGTCTCTTCAGCCATAGTCGCCACATTATCAAATCCACCGTACGCAAAGTACACAATAGCAGCTGCTTTGAACACTCCTGGGACCCCATAAGGCATGAAAGGGGACAAGTTTGAGGTATTGGCATGGACGAAACCTAGGACAATGATAAAGAGGATGACGAAGGTGTTGATTGCCGAGGCGAACCAGTTGAGGTAGGAGGTTTTTCGGGTGCTGATCATGGCGATCGTGGCGGCAATAACAAGGACTGCGACGGCTGTAGGGTCTAGTAAGTTGAAGCCTTGTTTGAGATTGGTTTTGATGCGGAGTGCATTAGAGGGACGGTTCAAGAGGGTAGTGAAGTAGGAAGTCCAGCCTCTGGCTACAGCTGCACTTCCTACTATGCTTTCAAGAAGAATGTTTCCTGCTGTTATGAATGCTGCAAAATCTCCAAGTTCCACTCTCAAATATGCAAATGACCCACCTGTGCCACCATATTGAATTGAGTATAGGTATTATCGTTGTTATTAATGGAAAAAGACAATAAAATCTCACTTGAAGATCAAAATCTCAAATCAGTCAGTCTTCTTGTTTATAAAAACATAGGTATACATAGGTATTAACTGCTTGAGTGCAAATGACCTATTTGTACTACCATTGAATTGAGTCTAGTTATTATTATTATTATCCAAGTAAAAAAAAAAAAAAATCACTTTACATTTTGGCCATGAACTCAAATTGCAACCATCAGCATTAATATTTGGATAGCTCCATAGAGGTCCAAGCGGAAATATATATACTCCTCCTGCGGTTCTAATTAATTATAAGAGTGCTGTTGTTCATACTTGACTTCTAATTAAAGATAAGACTTATACTGATTTTATCTCTAATATGTATTATTTTTCTCTAAATTAATTTTCTTAACTTATAAATTCATATATAATTTCATGTTATAGTTAATTATGCAATGATATTTTAGGAAAATCAGGTCATATTTGTTATGATTAAGCAATATATTTAATTTTCTTAGTTTACCTAAATTAGTTATATAACTTAGATTAAGGACCCAATGAATAGTACGTAGTGTGTGTATATGGATATAGTATAAATTTTTATTTTTAATATTTTATCAAAATAGTATAAATAATAATTAAAAATTTAGTTTATAAAATAAAATAAATCAATTGGGAGATAAAGTTCATAATTTCAGTATTTTTAATATGTCCATGCATATAAATAATTTGAACACATGATAACCATGGATTATTTAAAATATGGATCAACGATAACATACATACGCAATAATATTATATAAGCTAAACATATATACTATCCCATATCCTAAATGTAGGATTAATTTAATTTATAGTGCACTAAAAAAATTAGTTAGCAAACAAATATATTTTCTCCAATTCTAAATATAGAATTCGACCAAAAAAAATTCTAAATATAGAATATATATATATATATCCTATTTTGCACTTCAAGGTAATAAAATATGTGTTTTTCGCCAAGTAAAATATGAGATGACAGAAAAGTCTCACCAGCGACTGGGATTTCTATGGCAAATTCAGTGTAGCAGAAAACCGAGAGCATGGCGGAGATGCCGGAGGCGACGTAGGACAAGACAATGGCGGGACCGGCATGGACATGAGCTTCTTGACCGGTGAGGACAAAGATTCCGGCGCCGATAACGGAGCCAAAGCCGAACCAGATAAGGTCCCACCAATTGAGGCAGCGTTTCATGTCGTTCTCGCTTTCCTTTCTGATCTCATTCATCTCGGTGGCGTCGTCGGATCTGCTCACAAGACGATCCTTGAACCTCAACCATGTCTGAGAAA
Organism: Acacia confusa; assembly: GCA_037074495.1. Classification (NCBI taxonomy): domain Eukaryota; kingdom Viridiplantae; phylum Streptophyta; class Magnoliopsida; order Fabales; family Fabaceae; genus Acacia; species Acacia confusa. Next base: position 1,961,777 of record CM073504.1, on the reverse strand, counting down.
GTGCGGTTAGATAGTTTGTCCAGCTCTGAAAGGATTGCTCCGGTAAGAAATCTTGCTTGCTCCATCTTCTCCAGTAGCTTCTCTCCGAAGAAGGAGGCTGCTCCATGGAATCAGAAGCCATTGTTATGTTACTATGGATTTGTTGACTACGATGTGGATTTTCTTGATGATAACTCTGTCACAATGCGGAGTGGCCTGCAACGTTTATTTATTAATAATTAATAAAAATATAAAAATAGATCACGAGGGCCTCTACTTGATGTTGACAAGGGACGATCCGGCGATTGAGGGCCATAACGTTACAATTTTCAACCATGCTATAGTATAAAATTACTCTTAGATACTTATTTCGGCACAACAAATCAAGTAGGAGAACCTCTTCTTGATGTTGATGACAAGTAAGGATTCATCTTGATTTTGAGTTTGCGTCCAAAAAGAGATAGGTATGCTGAGAGCTAGTGGCAGCCACACGTTCTAAACTGGATATCGGATGATAATATCAAAATAAACTTAAAAGAGAAATATTATCCGGAAGTTGTCATCAAAAGGAAATTTTGCTCGGGTCGTTATTCCGAATAATTTTGATCATTAGTTGATTAAATATACTAAATTTATGGTATATATGTTATCTACGTCATTTTTGTTAGTGTAAATTTATTCTGGAAGTTTCAATCCAAAAAAAATTAATTCTCAATACAAATCCATCTAAAATAAAATAAATCGGCATTTGATGTTGAAGTAATTGTCCGCATTGATTAATGCGATTTAGTGACTTAATGTTTTTAATAAAAGGGTCATGGTTAAAAAAATAAATAAAAGGGTATATTTAAGAGGAATTCTCTTTCAGACTAACTACAGTAACTCAGAAATAATTGGTCATGAATTTTTATTTTTATTTTATTTTATTGGTATCTTTGAAGATACGGACAGACAAACAGTACGTGATTGGATATTTCATATTGGAATATTATGGTTTTGATAAGACATATTCATATGGAGACACCAACTTTGCATTTCAAAACAACTTTCTATCAGCCACGAGGTCACTTGTCCTTTAGTTCATGGACATTACGTGTGATTATAAGATTGCTAGAGTAATCACGACAATATTTGAAAATGATTATTTTCGTTAAGCAGAAAATCCACCACGAAAGCATATATCATTAAACAATATTGTTTTAAAAGTTTTTTTAAGCTTAATTTCACTCCAGAAATCTAAAAATTAAGTAATATTGTCCTTTTTTTTTTTTGTTAAAAAACTCAAATTAACCATTAAAAAATTGATGTTACCCGTTAACTTTTTAACGGAAAAAGGTAACATTGCTTCATTTTTAGACTTCCGGGGCAACATTGAGCCTTAAAAAACTTTCAGGGCAACATTACTCTCAAAAGTATACTTCCGGAATAAATTTGCTACTTAACCCTTTTGTATAAACTAGTGGCTTGATATTGTAACAATATTGATACTAGAATATTAATAAATTAAAAATATGGGAAAAATTCCCTCAATGCCTAAATATCAAAATATTGTCAAAAAAGATCAAGATAAAAGTAATATGTCAGAAAAAGTCTTAGAGTCTTTTTTGATATTATTTTAGAAAATGTTGTATGGATATAATTGTTAACGGATACTGATTTAATTGTTAGCAGATACTGATATAGTTGTTAACGTTTTCTGAAATAATATCAGAAAAGACCCTAAGGCCTCTTTTGACATGTAACTTTTCTTTAGGCCTTTTTTTACAATATTTTGATTAATATGTTTGTTAACGGGTACTGATTTAATTGTTAACAGATACTGATATAGTTGTTAACGTTTTCTGAAATAATACTAGAAAAGACCCTAAGGCTTCTTTTGACATGTAACTTTTCTTTAGGTCTTTTTTTACAATATTTTAGTTAATTGGGCCCTAAAAGGAATTTTCCCTAAAAATATTTCTGTAACATGAAAAATTATTATTAATTTTATAATTTCAAGAAGCATGAGTGATGGATTCAAAAATACAAGTAATGATGATATCTGTCATCCGTTGATTACAATGTAGGGTGAAGATTGTCGTTGTAAAGAGAATTGAGAGGAAATTTGGTGGTAGAGAATCTGAACATCTGTGTTCTCAAATGCATATTGGTAGGTACAAGTCAATTGGAAATGTCATGTCATGTGGAATCTCAAAACAAGAAATAAGAAAATTGAATGAGAATTTTCTGCCTACAAACAAGACTTCAATAATCCAATTATACAATCAAAAAGTCAAATGCTTCTTTAGAAATTCTTATATGAACATTGTTTGTGTCTCCATGGCCTTAATTTTCTCATCATCATGGCAGGGGGAAAAAAGCCAGCTAGCTGATGATTCATATAATTTATAAAATTATAAAATTGCCATTGTTGTTTTTTCAAAAGATTTTTTTTTTTTTGCTCAGATTTTTTTAAAAGAATTATAATATGATCTTTCCTATATTACAACGTAGCTTTCTATATTCTAGCTTTTAGATAAACATAAAAGCATAGATGCAGTCATAACTATCACATTTCCTTGTCTTAAAAATAAAATTATCAAGCATTTCAAAATATGGAAAAAAAAGTTTTCATTTGTGGATGAATACATCATGCCATCCCTATAGTCAACCTCAACCAGTGACAAAAGTCTCCTTGTTGAACAGATAGAACCCTTAAAGAATACTCAACCTCTTTAAAATGACAACAAGAAAATATGGAAATCAGATGAAGAAATAAATCATTCTAGCCATGTTAATCCAAACCTGCTTTTCCATCTTTTTCCCTACATCTCTTGATTCCTGAACTCTTTCCAGAAATATGCACTGTCTACTGCAAAATAATTACTACTTTGTCGGCCATCTGCTAAATTGGACAACAAGATGTTGGGGGTAATGCAGTTATCAAGTGTTTACTATCAAGTTTCTCAATGGAATAATGCCATTTGAACTAAATTTTCCAAGGAATCAATAATGTGGAGCTAAGTCTTTAAAAAATGTTCAAGTAACATCTATATTAAAGAACCTCAGGCATAGAATTTAATCCAAGTCCCATCCAGAAGGCTATATATCTCCATAAAAACGACTGCACTACCAGTCTTTCTGCAAAATTCTGTTAGTCAATGGTTAAGCAGAAAACTCTAGTTTTTAAGATTGCCAACTGGCTGGATTCATAATCTCCAGGACTTCCAGGCTTTGCAGACTTTTTTAGCAAGATACCGGCTAGCATTAACCCCACCTGAAGTCAGAAGGCCAGAAACGGCCTGTCTGGCACTTGAAATCATAACTCTTCTCCTCAGAATTCCCTGCAAGCATTTTGCAGCCTCTTCTCTGGAGCTGAAAGCAACGTCTCTCATGATTTTTCCTGAAATAATAGGGAAAATTTTATAATTTAATTATCTTTATCCTCAATATGATATACACCTCTAGTTAGATCTACAATTTCATCTCAACCACGAAACGTCTGGGGGTTTAAGTGGGAAACATTTGAAGCTAAAACAATGTTTAAGAAAAATTTCTTTTTCTTAAACATTGTTTTATCTTTATCCTCAATATGATATACACCTCTAGTTAGATCTACAATTTCATCTCAACCACCAAACGTCTGGGAGTTTAAGTGGGAAACATTTGAAGCTAAAAGCCTAAAACAATGTTTAAGAAAAATTTCTTTTTCATGATATAGGCATACGAGTTTCACTGATTTTGTCTTCTCTCCTAACTTCATACCCATCTGGTTTCTGATTGCAGGAGGAAGAGAAGAGACAAGAGAGCTAGCAGCTGATAAGTTGCAGTCCTGTTTTCCAAAGCAGGAGAAATTAGTCCATTTGGATTATCCAACCCTAAAGATGTGACATAATCTATGAAGCATCAGAATGCATAGAAGGATATGAGAAGCACTAAATATCTGAAAGCACAGCCTCTATGTTCCTCTCGTTCCTTTATAAATGGAAACTAGAGGAAAACAATTGCTTCTTCATGATAAAATCAAGTACCATTAAATAGCAATTTAGACATAAATAAAAGGAAACACAAGTTGTATGCATAGGTTTTACAGGTAATAACTCCAGAAAATTTATTTCGGTTTCAAGGAAGTTAAATTGTTTCAATAGATTAAACATATCGATACCAAAAATAATTTGCACGAACCTCTCCCCAAACTACAAAAATGAAATATCAAAATCCATATAACTTCTAACCATTTGTGTTTCAATGTTCTAATTCTGAGTGTTAGGAAATGGTCAGATCAATACATGATTTTTCCTGCAGTATTTGGGCCTAGAAAGGGCTGGAAACAGTACAAAGTTTTCAAGGTTTTTATCCTAAAAAAATAAATAAACACCTGAAAGACTTGTATCCTGCGATCAGCATTAGATGAAAGTCTCAATAACTTCTTAGCCTCATACTCTTCAAGAAATGGTTTATACATTGAATGGAATAGATCAAACTGGCCTGTTACAATCTTCTTCACCTGGATCAGATAGCAGATACATGAATCTGGTGTGAGCATTAGGAAATATGATGCATCTGCCTTCCATAAGGAAAGAAGTTACACCAATTACTTACAATTTACATATTTGCCTCCAGTCCCTTGAAGGGGAAAAAAGTAAGAAAGGATATGTTCCGGGATTGTTTCATTAATCTCAATAGAGTAAATAGTGGTAACCATATTAGGTTAAATCCAGTCAGATAACTGGATAAGCATTGGGGAGAATTAAGGTGTACCTTATTTTTATCCTCTGCAAATAGCATACGTAGGTCGCCCATATACGAGAGACTACAGATCTTGGAATACAGATCTTCCTGCAAGAACATGCTTCAATCATTTCAATTTTTTTAACCCTCAAAATAATTAGTTAAACAAGAAAGAAATAAACCTCTGTGAATTCTGATGGAAGAAAGAGAAGAGCAGATGATATTGCAGCTCTCAGGTTAGCAGAATTGTTGTTTGCAATGTCCAAATTATCTATCACTATATGAATCTGCATATAATTCACCCAAAGAACTAGGTCATGGGTTAAAATTACGAGTAAAATAGAGCACATGGAAAAGGAAGATAGAGATATGGCGCAACAATCTGAACAAGCTCTTGTAACTTGTAAGAGTACCCTCAGAAGCTGCAGTCCATTAAGTTTGACTAACCAAGCAAGTCTCTATAGGTAATGAATATAACGCTAAAACTTATGCTACAAGTGCTCTCAGTTGATTAACAGAGACAGATTTCAAATAAACAAGTCTTTCTGTGCACCAGAAAGAAGAGTTCAGCTAACTAGCACTGTTCATTATTATTATTATTTTTTTATCTTCACCTGAATTATATCTTTCAATTAGAGAATTGGAAATAAATATCCATTTATTTATTAGATGTCTGCAGTTGTATATCGGAACTTCCAAAACCAGGAAACCCGAGTCAAGCAATTGTAAAATGTGAAGATGCTTATCTAAAGGGGAAAGGAGCAAAATAAACATACTGGTTTTTGTAAACGACCACTCAAGTAAAACCTCTCCCAGCACAGTACATCTCGAAGTAAGTCATCAATTTGAACAACCCCGTATTTGAACATCTGTGTGAATTTGACGATAAATTAGGGAACAAATGACATAAATCATGATTCAGCAAAACTAAAGAAAATAAATATTCACATGATGTACAATCAAAAAAGATGCCAATATATACAACTGACAATTGTAAGCTATTAAATATGTGATTATGGGTATTTAGTTTGTTCACATAATCTTTTTTTTTTTACCAACATATGTTCACATATTTGAGTCTTCAAGTTGCAAATACCTTTCTATTCCAGCTGACAAAAGGGTTGAAATGTACTCCAACACCAATTTTATCTGCAACTTCGGTAACCTTAGATATTTTATGAAGATTTGGCGTTAGAATAAATGGTTGACATAAAATCGATCCAACTATACAAGAAGAGGAAGAGAGAGATACCAGCCTTCCTCCACCAAGGTGCACCATCCACGATGCATAGTGATTTCTGTTCAATTCCAGGTTCTATGCACAGTGCCATAGGACAATGGAGCCGGGGTGGGAGGAAAAACAAACTCCATAAGGTGTACGTAACACTAGCATAAGCGCATAAGACATCATATGATATATTACCTCATAATGCCACAAGTAGGGATCTGATACTCCAAGAATAAAGTCTGTCATGGTTGACTAGAAAACCAAGATTTTCAAAATTGAGAGCGAATAATTCCAAGAAGAAAAGATTCGATAAGAAATAATGAAGAAACCTAAAATCAGAAACAAAACCTGGTCTTGGTTGTTTGGATGAAGAGATGAGCCATAGACGCAAGCAAACTCCACAGGGGGAAGAATTTTGAGAAAACTTCTAAATTCTGAATTTTTCTCATCCTCCATGATCGTACTGGATCAAAGTTCAAACGTCGATAATAAATTGACATTCACTTCATATCAGCACATGAAAAATTCACAGTAGACACTGGTATCACAAACATATTCCTAACGATCAAAGAAGGTTGTTTTACTCACAGGCAGAGCAAATAACAGTGCTAGAAAGTGAAACTTCAACATTCCCCATTAAACATAAAAACGGTTAAAGCAGAATGGGAATTTCTTCGAACACTTGATGCGCAAGAAAAATGCGGTCCATGAAAAATGACAGGGCATATAAAAGATTAATCGTAGTGTATGTTCTTCCTCTAAAGTAAAGTGATTTCAATTTTATGCTCTCAACCTACCTCTCATATGTGGAACCGCCCTTAGTATTTGTATCTGTAACAACATTCTTGAAGTTGAGATAATTATATGGCCTTCGACCCTCTTGAAGAGCTGGATTTTGCGAAGCGCGTTTTCTGTCCTCCATGCACGCCAAGCCACCAACTCTGGTTCATACAAAACCATTTTCAATATAAAAAAAAAATTACCAGTCCAAACTTAAAAACCAGTAAAACCAATCAAATGCATACTGTTTTTCCTTGAATATTTCAAACATTCACTTTAGGACCCTCATGAATAAGAAAAGGGAGCATAATCATTAATAAAGCAGAAAAAAGAAGAATGAGCTTGCAAGTGCTTTACAGGAAAAATTATCCAGAAGAAGACGCCTTGGGGGGGGAAAAAACTACGCTAGGCTTCTGGGTCTTTTTTCAAGTCAGGCCAAGACTCAAGATCAAGACCGATGGAACTCTCAACTCTTTGTCGTGAAGGGAAAAACTATTAATCCTGTGTTTATTATAATTCTTTGTAATGTTCAATATTCTTATATCAATCGATATTCATATGCTTATGAAAGTTATATTTTCTTTTTATATTAAAGCATATATTTATATTTTTGTCCAAAAACCATTCATTTGCATTTTTCTTGAAAATCCGTTATTCCTAGTATCCTAATTATAAGATATCATTTTGAAATTGATCTTGATATTAAATATAAAATATAATTTCAATATTTATTAATATTTTTTTCAATTTACCTATATTGATATTCGTTCAATAATAATTAAAAGATACTCCCTCCAGTTTTAATTATAGAATATATTTAACCAATTTTGAAAAGATTAAGGAGAGAAGTTAAATTAGTTAATTCTACTCATTTTCCTAAAATGCCCTTATATAAATTTTAAATGACATCAATAAAAATACATCAACAGTAATTGCGACATGTCTCTCCGACATAGAATTTTCCTTTCTATGCATTCTACTTGAAATGATGGTCTTGTTATATATACATTTATATGTATGTGCATGTACACACATGTATATGTATGTATTTATATATACATATATTTTATACACATATATGCACCCCCACAGATACACATATACATAAATACACACAAATAGGTAGATATATATGTGTATATATTTATGTATGTATGTATAAGTGTGTGTACATATATAAACATACAAACACACATGCATAGGTGTGTGTGTGTGTTGTGTGGGTACACACATATGGACACCAACAACATAAACACACATACACTGTGTGTGTGTCTTTAGAGAGGCAAATTAATATTAGTTGATCGATCAATAAATTAAAATCTAATAATTTAAAAGTTTTAGTGATTGAAAGAGTTTTTGCATCCATATGTATATACTTACAAAAAACTAAACACACTTGAGAGAATAAAATAGGGGTATTTTAGGAAAAAATTGATAAAAATTAAAATTTTATCCTATAATTAAGACCAAAGTCAACTCTCAACTGTTGTCCTATAATTAGGACAGGAGGGAGTATCAGTTAGGGATTAAATCTATCGGAATAAACTAATTCTTCACATTATGACAAACTAAAATTCAAATTCTCATCTAGAAAGACGTCCACATTTAATGGTTTAGTGCTGAGGATGTCTCAAACAAAATTACAGGATAGTTTGAGAAGAAAGAGAATGAACTTGTAAGTATATGACAGCAAAAATTAGCCAGACGAAGATGCCTTGCGAAAAGCCTTTGGGAACTCTCAACTCCTTGGGAAAAACTATTTTTTCTTTTTCATACAAGAGGGTGGCTTCTTATAACTTTCTTCTTATGAAAATTATATTTTTATATCATAATTGTTATAAATATTACTATATAAGAGTAGATGTCCTTTTAAAATCTACCCTTAAAGTTATATAACTTATGATATGAATGGCTTTGTAGAAGTCTTGTATGATTAATATACGTAACCTACAAAGACTTTATATTCTACCATTAATTAGATTTATTTTTTTGTTGTAACTCTTGTTATGAAAGTTTATGACTTAAGACCTATAAAGAGTAGACATTTATCAAAGGCTACAAGATTGAAATAAAATAAGAATCATTCCCCAATGAGAGTTGACATAGATGGTAAGGAACATGTTTAAGTTTCAAAAGGACAAGAGTTCTATTCCCTCTGCCGTTGTGAGGGCTCCTTTAGTAGGTGATCTTGTAAATTCTTTGTAAGTGTTCAAAGAACCCTGAGTTCGTGTCTTGACCTTAGTGGGAGACCGGTGTTAAACCTATCTAAACTTTTTATTTACCAAAAAAATTAATAATAAGAATCATTCACTTTTGCTTCCCCAAATTAAATTCTCTTTTAAATTACTTAATCTTAATATTTATTGTATTTTTCTTATTTTTACAACACGTTATCAATATAAGTTCGGCCTAGGAATTTGAGCTGCGGAAACAAAATCTGGCTTTTAGATACCATTGATGAGTGAATGCCTCTTATTTTATTCTTCAAGATGATGAATTATTGGTCACACACACACACACATATATGGGAATTAGATCTATTTTATGTAACATTTATAGGAAAAATTCATATATTTGAATTGAGTAAGAAAGTTAATTACCAATAGTTGATTTTTATTTGTTGGGAAAATCATTTTTCTTATGTGTGTCAACTAATTCATATCGCAAGTCAAATTTATAGATGCTTAAATAGTTGAAAAAGATTGAAAAAAAGACTATAAATATTATAATTATTCATGATTTTGTATTACAGTGCACTTGTGTCTACATTTCTCTAAAATTAATTTTCGCCCCCTGAACATTACAAGTCATTACAATGTGATCTTTATGCATTTTGATCATGGATCTTTTCATATTTTTGTGATAAAGAGTTCCAAACATTTCAAATTTTGAGTATGCATCAAAAGAAACATATCGAAATATATTCTTATTAATAAGTAACAAATTTATGTGTCATGTAATAATTTATATTAGTTTTTGAACAATTTATATGAAACGAAATTATTAACATATATAGTTCCTGAAGAACTAATAAATAAGCTTTCCTATAAGCGGACAAATAAGAGATAATGAAAATTATGATCCTCACATAAGAATTATATCCCGTGAGATTATCTGAAAGTTAACCATAATTGTGTGAGGTATGAAGTGCTTAAATTCTCAAGTGAAACAAACATAGATTATCAACCCATTATATTTATCTTCAAAATACACACTGCATTAAAATTGACAAGGCATATAAAAGATTAATCGTGGTGAATGTTCTTCCTCTAAAGCGAAGTCGGGTGCTCTCAACCTACCTCTCATATATGTATTTGTAGCAACATTCTTGAAGCTGGAGATAATTATGTGGCCTTCGACTATCTTGAAGAACTAGATTTTGCGAAGTCTTCTCTCCTCCATGTACGGCAAGCTAAGCCTCCGTCATTGATTCATAGGTGCACCATTTTCAATCAAAAATCACCAGAGCAAACCTAAAAATCAATAAAACCAATCAATTGCATAATGGGTCTTGTTTTTTTTGCTCGGCGTAATGGGTCTTGTTTGGAGTGCGGTTTTTTGAGTTTTTTTTGTGGTAATTTTGAAAAAAAGTCGGTTAGTGTTGCCAGCTGATAAAAGGTCTGTTTGGGTTAAGCTTAAATTCACTTAACTTAAAACTCAAAAAGTTCGTTAAGGAAAAAGCTCTATTTCTGAGTTTTTTCTAAAAAGCTTTCAACTTTTTGATATGGGCCCCGTCACTTTTACCATCATCAATCCAAACATAAATCTTTATCTATAACATAACTTCTTTCCTATTGAGCTTTTCTTAAAATCAAATAGCTTTTAAGCCACCGCTTTTACCGCCAACCCAAACTGACCCAATGGTTTTTGCTTGAGTATTTCAAATACTCGATCACTTGGGTCTATTTTCTTGTTTGGTAAGCATTTTTTCGTAATTCGAAACGAATTCATCTTATATACTTATCTTAAACGGACACTATAAAAACTAGAGCTGGGAAAATGGGTTAGGCCCATCGGGCCGGCCCGTTTAAGCCTTAACCCTTTAAAGGCCGGACTTGAAAAATGGACGAGTTATTTGAAATTAGCCCTGGAGAGTCAGCCTTAATGGGCCTCGGGCTTAAACGGCCGGCCCTGGAGGGTCTCGGGCCAGCCCTGCAAGCCCTTTTTACTGTAGCTTTTTCTTTTTTTCTTTTTAAATTTATTAATTTATATTTATTTTGTATTTGTTATAGAGTTATTTATCCATTTAACTACAAATGCATAATAACTATACTCTAATTTTATGATTTGATTTATTATTTGTTGCAAATAAAGATTATAAATGTGTTCATGATGCAGGAGAAGAATTTCATGATATTCTTACTCATGAGCTAAAGGCTACTACTCAAAGTAAAGAACAATCAAATGTCGTTAAAATCGATGATAGTGACGAAGATGACGACAATAATAGTTATTGCACTAATATCACTTAGTGATATGATTTTTATGTTTTATATGAATTATTTATGAACATAGTTTGCTTTTGATTATAAATTAATGACTGTGCTTATTTTATTGAATGACTCGTGTTGTAATTTACTAATTATATTTTTAAAAAAAATAGTAGAGGAAAAATAGTTAAAATTTGAAATAGTAATTTCCGGGCTATGCGGGCTGGCCTTGGCCCTGGTGCTCTCAGACTGGGCTTTGAAAAACAGGTATTTTTATTTACTTCGGGCCCTGTTAGGCCCTGGCCCTTCATGAGTCAGCCCTGATTTCCAGCTCTAATAAAAACACACCTAGAAAAATAAAACATACAGGCATCAAGCCACCAAGTCAGGTCAAGATTCAAGATCAATAGCACTGGATGAACTTAGCTCCTTGTCATGAAGGAAAAAGCTATTTTTCTTTGGGTTAAGGTACAAAAATACGCATGAGCTTTTTCTCCATGAGCAAAAATACACATATGCTTTTTTGAGGAGCAAAAATACACATGTGGTTACCATTTTTATGCAAAAGTCATATCCCACCGTTAAGTCACTATTCACCGTCGTTAAGTTACTGTTCACCTCATCTCTTTCTCTTTATCACGGTAAACAGAGACTTAATGGTGGGATGTGACTTTTGCACCAAAAAAGTAACTACGTGAGTATTTTTACTCCTAAAAAAAGCATAGGTGTATTTTTACTCCTGAAAAAAAAGCTTATGTGTACTTTTACACCTTAACCCTTTTTCTTTTCATGCAAAAGGTTGCCTTCTTATACATTTCTTCTGGGTAATTATCTTTAGGGGAAATGTCACATTAATTTTACCTTATTTATTAGCTATTAAAAAACATTACATGGATTTATTACTAGCATTGCAATTAAATTAAAATAATGTAAAACACTTACAAGACAATAATGTTATGCAAAACACTATCTAATATGTACAGTATGTCCTTATTATAGTGTTATAATACTGCCTCTGATTATAAATATAAGATATATTTGTAGTATAATTTGTACTATAAAGTATGTTATATATTTAAAATCAGAGTAGTACTTCTTTGGTCCTTAATATAAAATCCAATTAATTTTTTTGAAGAGATTAGTGAAACAAAATAAAATACTAATTTATATTTATATCTTTTTTCAAACTAATTTACCCAGTATAAAATTTAACGGTTCCTTTATTTGTTAAAAAAAAAAGGAAGGACTTATTATAGAATATAGCGGTTGTAAATTTTGCCATATTCTGAGCTTACAAGTTTGGTCTTGACTCTTAAGCAAGGTTGTTAAAATCGAGATTTTATGTAAAATTAGAAAACAGTTAAAAATTATAAAATGTAAAACCCTAACATAACAAAATCATAAAAAAATTGTAAAAACATAAAAACATTTAGAAAATTAGTAAAAATTATTTTAATAAAAAAAATTATAAAAACATAAAATCACAAAATCATAATAACAAAATGAGATTTTAAGTTGTTAAGGACCCACGACATTTTGATGGGTTGTGTAGAAATTTTGTCAAGTAATTCCACATGAATATTCTCATCACTTCAATTTAAAACGCCCAAAGAAGACTACCCTTTTCTCCAAAAATCAAATCTTTATGATGGGAAGCACTTCGTGTTTCACTGCAATCTCAGTTTTCAAACCTCAAAATCCTTCTCGATATTTCTCAAACCTCTCCAACAATGTCGCTAACCTCTTGTCTAAATCCCCAAATTTGCTCTTCTCTGCCTCCACAAGTTCCGTTTGGGGAATCAGATTAAAGTCTGCAACATTGTTAACGAGAGCGACCCATTTGAAGGTATCAGAAGATGCTCCTATAGAAGAATCGGAGCCTTCATCTCCTAAAGCAATTGGTCAACATGACCTTTTGATCGTGGGTCCGGGAGTTCTGGGTCGTTTGGTAGCAGAGAAATGGCGGGAGGTACTGTGCTAATGTTTCATATTTCTGCAGTGTTTGTCAACTATGATTCCTGCATGCAGATATTTCTTTGTGCTTTAAGATAATGTCATGATAACAAAAGCGTGGGCGCTTAGATGTGAAACATGAAGATACGACTATGATTTATGACCTATGAGCGCCCATAAAAATAGATAGTACTGTGGTATCAAAAGACTCAAAGCACACTTAGACCCCATTTTCAATATAAATTAGCTTTAATTTTGGAGGAGAATTGAGAAAAACAAATAAACATCCCAGCCAATAAATGGTAAAGTAACAGCGTTTTCTGTTCTACTTTACACACGCGCGCACACACATATATATATACACTACTCTAGTCCTTAATAGCCTAATTAGGGAGTTGATATTGGTCCTAGATATAATACCTATTTCACATATTGGTCAATTTTTTTTTGTTTTTTTCCCCCTAATTTACCTTATGCTTGATCAACAATCAAGTAAGAGAGAAACTAAGGGAATCAAAGAAGATTATTAGGGTATTTTAGAAAAAACATGTCGTATTAACTTACTTCCTTTATATAATCAAATTAGGTATTTAGGTATTACATTAAGGATAGGAGGAAGTATAGGTTAGTGATTGCTCTTGCATATTGCAAGTTTGTCATGTTTGCTCTATTCATACTGTGTCATGACTGTATTTGTATCAGTATTAGCATTTCTTTGATTACAAGCCCTTTCTTCATATTTATGATAAGGTGAAGTGATACAATGAAATTTTTTGGAACTCTTGATATATGTGCATGCACGCAGGAAAATCCAGGTTGCCAGGTTTATGGGCAGACAAGGACCACTGATCATCATGATGAATTGGTTCAAATGTGTATTAAACCATCTCTGACATGGACAGAATCTACTCACATGTTCCCCTATGTTATTTATTGTGCTCCACCTTCCCGGACTTCCGACTATTCTGGAAACATCAGGTGAGAAGCAGAAGGAATTCCATTATTTTATGAGGTGTTATGATTCTGTCCCAATTATATGTCCAAATGTTAATTACTCCAGCAAGCTTAAGGCTTTGAGTTGGTTAGCTAGTTCTGTTGAGGACGCTTAAGTACTCTGCCTCACTTTGCAAACATTCTACTCCGAGACTTCTGCAAAAGGAAGTTGTATTCATATTGATGTATGGTTTTGATGTTAGTTTATATGTACATTGACAATTGTTGTGTATATAATTTAAGCAACTAATATGTACTTTGAATCTGAACCCTCTTATGTGATGGTCAGACCATTTTTATGATCACCCAAAAAAGTACTGTGTGTTATGTTGATTTGTGCACCATGAGCACAATGACAATGAAATCAGGGTTTTGGCTCATGTGGCAAACATGCTTGCACAAAATGCTCCTGAACTTTGACTAATGAATTTTCCTTTTCCTGATGATTATGGCGCCTAATTTCTAGTGAACCTGTAATTCATGTTCAAAATTTGTTTATCCCCATAGGGCATTGTATTTTATATTGTTTTGGGGGGGGGGGACCATATGTTAGTGATGATACAACTAGTCAGAGAATATTTGTAATTGCTGTTGACTTTGGTGTCCCTAAGCAGTATCCGAGTCATTGACTCGCTGGTTATGTTCTTAACCCTGATCTTTCCATAGGGGTCTATTAAGTGCCTCTATTTTTATATCTATTTGGAAGTTTTTCTTTTTAGTTTTATCATATTTCTGTAATGATGTCAAATTTGCTGTCCAGATTAGCTATCTTCATTTATACAATTTGGTTATTGGCAGCCTGAAATAAGATGACAATTACTGGGCAAAAGGAAAAAATGCAATAATATTGTAACTAATCATATTATGAACTCTTACATTGATATTGATTGTTGATCAATCAGGCAAGCTGCATTAAGCTGGAATGGTGAAGGTTCCTTCGTTTTTACATCAAGTTCTGCTCCATATGATTGCAACGATAATGGACCATGTGATGAGGTAGGTGTCACATCAAAATATCAGGGTTTGGGGCTACCTATCACCCCATTTTTTCCATATTCTTGAATCAAGGGTATTATGTTTGGCAACTTAAAGAATTTGGCTTCTCTTTCCAAACAATGTTATTTTGACTGCTTTTATTTGCACAAATATATTTGGACATCGTTGACAGTCCTTTACATAGGATTTTGTATACGCTCGTTGTAGGATACTCCCTCCGTGCCGATTGGGAGGAGCCCCAGAACAGATATTCTTCTAAATGCTGAAAACGTGGTGCTGGAATCTGGTGGTTGCGTTCTAAGACTGGCGGGGCTTTATATATCCTTTCTGGAATTCAAGATATTAGCATTACAGGGACTCTTTAATCTGAGTTGTTATCCATGTTATGCTTGTGTCTGTCACCTACCTTGACATATTACACAAAGCAGATAGAGGTGCACACAATTACTGGTTAGAAAAGGGTGTTGTCGATAGTCGTCCTGATCACATCCTGAATCTCATACATTATGAGGTCAGAGTTCCATTCATCTCTAGTACTTTTCTGTATTTTATGAACAATGGTCTGATTTTTCCCAGTTCTTCTTCATATTTGTATTTCATGCCATGAAGCTGCTTCGATATATGTTTCACATATCTGTAACCATGCAGTAATGGTTATTTTGGTGGAGCTCATTTTGACACTCTTCCACTTCCACTCCAGGACGCAGCTTCCCTTGCGGTTGCAATCTTGAAGGAAAAAATTCGTGGAAAGATTTTCTTGGGTTGTGATAATCATCCTTTATCTAGGTTATATGCCACCTTTGTTATCTTGAAAATCTCATTCTGATTTCTATTTAAACTCTCTTTTTACCCTGTATTCTTTATGTTTCCAGACAGGAAATGATGGACCTGATTAATAGAAGTGGGAAGTTCAGCAAAAAATTTGACAAATTCACCGGTCAGTCAGTTTCATGTTTAGTTGTGAAATTTATATCTCATGCTTACCGCCATTGTATTCTCGGTGATGTTCTTCAAGTGGTTGTGTCTACTTGCTGGAATGAAATTATAACTATAACATGTCAGTATAACTTCAATAATAAATTTGATTGATGTTTACCTTGCCATTTCAGGAACTAATGATCCTCTAGGTAAGAGATTAAACAACTCCAAAACTCGCAAGGAAATAGGATGGGAGCCAAAGTACCCTAGCTTTGCTCATTTCCTTGAGACCATATGAAGACTAAACGCATCACTTAGAGAAAGGCCATCAGCTGCTTATTTCATGTAAAACATTGACCTACTGATTTGATCATTCTTAATTTCTTCAGTGCAGGGGAATTGATCTCTCATTCTCTTGATCCTTTTTGTAATATTTTGTTATTTTATGTAGTCTTCAGTCATTTTTTTATAATCTTTCTGGGTTTTAGTTCAATGTATTATATTTGATCAGGATATTATGGTATCATTATCAGAAGAATGAGCAAGGTCAATGAGTGCTTATATTAACTACATTATATACATTTGTGAGATCTTTCACTCAACCTGCTTTTATTTCCTTTTATCTCCAAAGAAGTGGCAAATTTGGAGCACATTGGGGATAGAAGAATAACTCAACTCATTTACACAACTACAAGGATACTGAAGCTTATAAAGAAACAGTATCATATTGAATATAAACTCAATAGGTTAACCAATAATTACAACTTAAATCTACATCATTACACTTTACAATTTATAATAGGATTTCCAGAAATGACATTATTGCTAAACTGGCTGCCCATACATCATTGTCCAGCACATGTTCCTCTGGAGAGTGACTTATGCCTCCCCGACAACGCACAAAGATCATTCCCACCTGTTCAAATTCTAACTCATTTTCACACCCGGATGGGGAAATTACAAGGGGAAAATCAGTGGGAAGTTACTATTTGAAAATTTGTTAGCCAGAAAGACTTAATATGCTTTTATACCCAAAAAGTATACATCGAATTCATATCCTTCTGACTAATAAAGTCTTCAAACAAGGATTTTTCACCAATTTTCACAAATTATATATCAACTAGCAAAAGAGAGACAAGAAATGTAACCTTGGTTAAATGAGACATCGCCATTGCATCATGCCCTGCTCCACTCATTAGGACTGGCAATTCACCTTGAATGTCACCCTCCATCCTCTTGAGTGCTGAGTAGGCTGCGGACTTAAGCTGTGAACTCAGTTCAGAATCACAAGCCACAGCACCTGCATCATGCTGAGTTCACAACAGCAAAGGAAGTCATTGATCATACTTCCTTAGAGATTATAGCAAGGTATTCACTCAAGAGTTTAAGCTTTTTTGTTCAAATAATCTGACATGATATCAAAGCCTGCATAACTATATGTTTATCGGTTCAACCACCACCAGCGTCAAGATAAGATGTTGTTTTAGAGATCATAATAAAGGTATTTATCAGTTTAGAATTGACGGAGTCCTTGAAAAAAGATAGTGCTATCCAACAAACAAGTGATGGCCCATACCTTACGCTCGATGTTACAGGAAACTGAACGCTTGTCACATATCTGATACATGCGTCTGGATAATTCATAAATAACAGCCTCACGTCCAGTATCATCCATTGCTCGTATGTCCACAGTATATGTGACCTGCAACAATTTGGTATATATTGTCATCAAAGTTATAATCTTTGGCCATAAAGAGGAATATAAGGCAATCCCACTTGGACATCTTCAGGTCAGCAGCGTTTGAGAGATTTAGCTCTTGCCTGGCCTGGAATGACATTACTGGCACTTGGCCATGTTGATATTTCACCTACTGTACACACAAGAGAACTTGAAAGTGATTTCACTGAATCATTTCCACATTGGCCACCATAAGAAAGGTACTCTTCAGGATTTTTACAGAGGCTTTCCAGAGTTAAAATCAATTCAGCTGC
The DNA here is from genome assembly GCA_037074495.1 of Acacia confusa. Classification (NCBI taxonomy): domain Eukaryota; kingdom Viridiplantae; phylum Streptophyta; class Magnoliopsida; order Fabales; family Fabaceae; genus Acacia; species Acacia confusa. Next base: position 1,943,795 of record CM073504.1, on the reverse strand, counting down.
AGCAGCCATTGGGTCTTGGCGCATAGACATTGGGACTGTTCCAGCATGACCTTGTGAACCTCTCACCGTTACCTGCATAGATTTAAGTAAATTAGGATCATAATGAGGAGGTTCACACTAGTAAAGATGTTTTCACAAGCATTCATCAGAACTCTTCTCTATCCCATAATGAAATACAGGGCCTGGCTCAACTCTGTGTCGAGAAAGTCCCTATTTCATATCTGATTCAAGAAATTTGTGTGTTGCATGGCCATTTGAATTTATACTAGCAGTTAAGTAAGTTCTTTTGCAATAATAAAACAGTATCATGTGTTTTACATTTTCCTTTCCTAGCAAGTTACATTTAGAAAAAGTTCAGGTTGAAATCTTTTATGTTCGCCACCTTCAATCGTGTCTGGCCAGCTATGCCTTTAACCACACCAAGGGGATAACCAGACCGTTCTAGCACAGGACCTTGCTCAATGTGAACCTGCAGCGTGAAAAAAAAAAAAAGTGCACATAAATTTTTAATTAGAATGCTTCAGAGATCATGGAGGAAACAGCTGTATAATTTGATTAAGCAAATGCCAGCTATATACCTCAACATATCTCCAAACAGATGCCGGGTCATATTTGAGCTTTGAAAGACTCTCCTCTGTGATTCCTAAAGAGTTCTCCTTAAGAACATTTTCCATTGCCATGCCCCTGTATATATATAGGGACTCAATATAAGGAATTTCATTGAATACAAGATCAGGAAGTCTCTAGGTGAAACCTCTTGTCAGTTGTCTTTAAAGCTGTTGCCGGTAAAATTCCAGCTAAGGCACCACTGCCCAAGAAAGTAGTTTGAAACCTCACTCCTTCTTCATCACTAAAAGCAATCACCTGCAGGATTAAATTCAGGCCAGGAATTTAGATTACATCAATAAAACAGAAGCCTAGCTTCTAACATGTCTAGTGTTTTCCTTCACATCTTATGGAATGATCATTCTTGGAGCACATCCTTTTTAATGAGCACAAGTTAGTGTAACACTTTTACCAAAAAATCATTACTGAGGAATTACAAGGCTAACCTCGATAGGGCGCCTTAGCTTTCCAAGTTTTCCAGTCACGTGCAAAGTCTTTAATGCAGATAATGCAGAGATTATTCCAAGTGTTCCATCAAACATACCAGCATCAACTACAGTATCCTAATGAAAAGAATAAGAAACCATCAATATTGATACGGGGGAAAAATAATCATCATTAATGGTTAAGGCATATAAATCAAGTTTTGAGGACATAAAATGCATCACCATGTGAGAACCAATCAACAAAGCCTCAGCAGCTGCATTTGCACCCTCCACTCGACCATGTACATTCCCCATTTCGTCCACCCACCTGGAAATAAAGCATGAATCATTAGTCCAACTTCCACAAAATCAAATGTTCAGAGCTGAAGAAGCCAGAAAGCAGACGTTCTCAAACCAGCATCCTCCATCCATGTTTGAATAAGATTAACTGCCCTCATGGATGCCGGACTCATAAATGTCCTCTCCAAATATCCACTAGCATCGCTCACCTGTTCATCCAGCAGCAACATTAACTTTTAAGAATGAACACAGTCAATCTTATGGGACACCAGCCACCAGAACAGAATGACTTCTTAGCACAGGTAATTTGAAGAAATCCTAAACCTGCTAGTTAAAATCTAAAAGTAATGGCAGTTCACAATATGGGGGGAAAAACACGTCCTCAATATTCTTATGCTTTTGCTGTTCGATTTTTTAGTACAATTATGATATATGAAGAATCATCAAACAGAATCAAGGAGGAGTTTAACTTAGTTACCTTTCCAAGTTCATAGAGTCTACCCACTGCCTCATCTCTCAAAATTTTGGGGAATAAATCACTTCTGTTCTCTGTATCCTCCGTTCCATTACCTAATGATTGTAAACAACTACTTGTTAGCACGTCCATCTAGCCACATGGCAAATCCATCAACAAGAAATTCGCGTTTTCTTTAGTTTTTTTAAGCCGTTTTCTTGTATAGTGGCGCTCTTATCATAAATCAACAAAAGATTCCCAATATTCAATGGCAGAATATTCATCTGCAGATAAAATAGCCCATACTACGAACATTCTGTTCCGATATGGACGTCAACGTTAAAGTATTAAACTATTATACTCATCATTGTCAATAACAAGATCTGACAAGCTTCACGTCAATACAAATCCGCCTGGGTTGAATCTTTTAAAAGAGTAAAAAATTTAAATTTATAAATGCAACCACCACGCAAGACAGCCAGCGCATCCTCGCAAAAGTTCAAAGGCCACTTAATATCAAGAAGAACGATCTTGATAAAAGAAAAGATCAAATCGGTTCAACGCTTACGAACAAGTAAGAAACGTGAGCTAGTGGAAAACTTGAGCTCGACCCAAAAGACCCACCGAGGTAGACATGAGAAATAAACAAATAAATATCCCAAAGTACAAGAATCAACTCATTCCATTTCTGAGATTTTACATCGTCAAAACAAATCGGAAGTGAAAATTACCAGAAAACAAGAAAGCAGAAGAGGAAGAAGATAAGAGACTGAAGGAGAAGAAGAAGCAGGAGAGGAAATGAGAGATCAACATCGAGGAAGAGCGATAAGTGGGTTCACGAGATTTGAAGCACTTGATAATGGGGCAAGTCATCGTGGATTTCAGGAAGAAGAAGCAAGAGCTTAATCAGGTGATATTAATGGTGGATGGATTCTCTTACGGCTTCTTTCTTCTCAATCTAAAAAGTTCCCAACCAGGGGAGGCTACTACTAATACTACTACAGCAACATCTATACGTGGTGGAGGTTTTGTGCGTGTGGTGGTAAATGGTGGCGGCGGCGACTCCCTTAATCGAGGGCCGACGCTTGTCACATGCACGAGCTTCTGCCAGGTGGGACCCGCACGTGAATCCACTGAAGCAAGTGCCGCTTTTCACCACTAGCTCGGTATGGGGACCAGAATATTCACACCTTATTTAAAGGAAAATATAATAAAATGATCCTTTCGAATCTTTTGAATCTTAAAATTGAGCTGAGGTCACATAAGATTTTTTTTTTAATATTTTTCATATATGAAAAACACAAATATTTCTATAAAGGCTTATCATCAACATAGATATATAAACTTATCAAAACATGCTCATTAATTTATCGAAAGAGACTCATAGACCTTTTAATAAAGGCACATGAGAGCATTTGTGTCTTTTTACATTTAGAAAATATTACAAAAATCTCTCAAAAGACTTTATCACAATTTTAAAGTTTTAAAGGACTATTTTATTATATTTTTCCTAACTCAGGTAAAAAGGTTCAATTTTCCCTAAAAAACCTCTGTTATAATTTTATGGAAGATAAAAGTGTAAGACTCCGTTTGAAATTCAAAATGCTAAATAGATAATTTTTTAATAAAATGATTTATCAATTATTTTATTATTTATATTAATCTTATTATTATGGGTTAAGGTGCAAAAATACATATAAACTTTTTCCCTAAGAGATCCAACACCATGAGTTTTTTGTTGGAGCAAAAATACACGTGTGATTATCATTTTGAAGCAAAAGTCACATCTCGTCGTTAAGTTACTGTTTACCGCATTATATTACTGCTCACTTCATCTCTTTCTTTCTCATCATGGTGAACAACAACTTAATGATGGAATGTGACTTTTACTATAAAATAGTAACCTTTTTGCTTCAAAAAAAACTTATGGTGCTGGAAATTCCTGGAAAAAAGCTCATTTGTATTTTTGCACCTTAACCTAATTGTTATTATTATTATTATTATTATTATCAACCATCATTTTAAAATTTAAATGACATTTTTCTGTCATTCTACCAAAATTGTATTCGAATTTAATGAAAGATTAAATGCTAGTACGATTTCTTTAATGCGAACCGCATATATTAATTAAATATGATATTCTATTATTATGCCCGAGGACGTGACTATAAAACATTCATGAGGAAGTCCTTTTCTCAAAGATACTCATTGGTCCAGTGATCCTACAAAAGCTGCTTTGAATTTTCCTCCACGGTGCGATTGGACTTTGGCACTTTTTTCATTATAGAAATATATACATGGATATTAGTTTTTTTTTTTGGTCTCTATCATTCATATTTGGAGATTTTGGTCGCTATTATTAGTGGAGAAAACTCCTATCCCCACCAATAAATATATGTGTGATTTTAAAAGGGTTAAGTAGTAAATCCATCTTGGAAGTACATGTCTAAGAGTGATGTTGCCCTAGAAATTTTTTTGGGCTCAATGTTATCCTGAAAGTCTAAAAATGTAACAATGCTGCCCTTTCTGTTAAAAAATTAACGGTTTTTAACAATCAATGTTAGTTTTTTAATGTGAAAGGGCAATATTGCTACGCTTTTATACTTTCGGGGTGAAATTGAGTCTAAAAAAACTTTCAGAGCAACATTACTCATTGACATATACTTTTGAGGCGAATTTACTACTTAATCCATTTAAAAATCATATTCTTAAGTATTAAACTTTTTATCTTTCAGGTAAAAAAAAAATCTTAAACTTTCAGGTAAAAAAATTGAGCCTAAAAAAACTTTCAGAGCAACATTACTCATTGACATATACTTTTGAGGCGAATTTACTACTTAATCCATTTAAAAATCATATTCTTAAGTATTAAACTTTTTTATCTTTCAGGTAAAAAAAAAAAATCTTAAAATTTTATCTGATTTAACTTGTTATTAAAATACCGTCAATTTTAAAATCATTTTTATTCAAAAAAAAAAGTATTTATGTTTAATTGACATGGTTTGTGTGAAAAATTTTAAACCACATTATATGTTACACAAAAAGTATTAGCATTCTATGGGTTTGTGTGTATCATGTCACTTACAAGTCAAATTTACAAATAATAAATTTATTGAAAGTTATTAATATGAAATAAAATTTTGGGTTGGTATTATTATTATTATTATTATTAAGACTATATAATCTCCAATTGTCTCTATTCTGTTCAGAAAAAACCACAAACAGATTCAAAGGAAGTGCAAGGGGCAAAAACCAATTTGTTTTTGCCAATAGAGGAGGCAACAAAGCAATGGAAAAGAGTAAATCATTATTATTATAATAATATTATTATGTGCATGTTTTAAGGATGGGATCATCTTAATTTTCTGTCTTAGATTTCTTATCATACTTTATCTTAATTAATAAAAAGCAAAATTGAAATGATCCACTTTTTGTCAAAAGTCTACATTTGAAATCATGAAGCTTCTTTGTGATCGAATTGTTTAATCAAGTGAGTTTATGTTGGCATTTGGCAGTTATTATTTCTTTCATAAAAATAATTATAAATAAAAATTTATTTTGGTCAGACCAGATTCATCCGTATCGCTATATATAATAGTATAATAATTTGAATATTGTTTATAATAGTATTTACTTATTACTTTGACCTACCCCTCGTGTATTTAATATCACATGTTTTTGTTTGTTATTTGGGAAAATTCCTTTCAGGTCTAAGGTAGGGAAATATTGTAAAAAAAAAAGCCCTAAGAAAAGTCAAATGTCAAAAAAAGCCTTAGGGCCTTTTCTGGTATTATTTCAAAAAACGTTAACAACAATATCAGTACCTCATTAACAACAAAAACAGTATCCGTTAACAACAATTTCGTTAACAACAAAATCAATATCTGTTCACAACTATATCAGTACCCGTTAACAACTACATTTTTCTGAAATAATATCAAAAAAGGCTCTAAGGTCTTTTTTGACATTTGACTTTTCTTAGGACTTTTTTTGACAATATTTTCCTACCTTGGGCCCTGAAAAGAATTTTCCCTTGTTATTTCCTCTCTGTCTGCATATTTTTTTTTGGGGGGGGACCTACAGTCTTGATATAATATTTTGATCAAATCATGTACATGTAAAAACTATACTAATTTATAAAATCTCGTAATTCATGCATTTCTATAAATGAAATTTCATAAAAGATAATAAATTAAAACATGGATATTTTTAACAACATCACTTTGAATAATTTGCATGATTTCAAGTTATGAGAAGTATTATTATCATGAAATTGAACTAATTAAATTTATTTATATATTTTTAATGATAAAATGACATGTCCTCATCTGGAATGAGGTGTGGATCGATATCGGGTTGATGAAGTAGAACTCGTGTATGATCTACGTTGAAAGGAATTGAGGTGAGCTTCTACGAATATCTTAAGCTTTTAGCATGTTGGTTGGTGTGATGCTTCCTTCCTAAAATTTGGTATTAAAGCCTTCACAAGTTTGAATCCTACTCCCTCTAGTCCTTATTATAAGGCTAGTAACCACCAAAATTTTCTGGTCCTTATTATAAGGCACCAACTTCTTTTAACTAACTCATTTATTACTATTTTCTAATTATACCCTCATTTTTAAACAACTCTTTAAATTCACATCATTAAAGTAGGGGTAAAGTTGGAAATATTTATGAATTTTAGACCAATTTAATGACTTAACTTTCATTCCTTAGTCCACAAGAAAAGATGGTTGGTGTAAGGACCAGAGGGAGTACCTTCTTAAGGTTCATTAGCCTTCAGGATGGTTCTCTTTTTCTTTCTCAGGCTAAGTATATTTGTAGTTTGTTAGCCAAGGCTCGTCCAGATCCTAATCCTATGTCATATGGTACTGTTATTGTCAAGGATGGATCCCAAACCAATGGTTAATGTCTCTCTTTATCATACAATTGTTGGGTTCCTTCAATATAAACTATACAACCAAAAAAATTATAATGGATATAAATTCAAAATTTTTAATATATTATAAAATTTATTAATTTTATTTTATTATAAAATTCATTACTTTTTTTTATATTTTTCGTCACGTTTATTAAACCTTTTTATTGGTAAAAGTTTATTAGAACTTATTTATTTAGATTTATCTTAAATGGTTAAAATATATTTCAAATGTATTTTATTTTATCAAACTATAAATGGAGTAAGTTTGAGAGATTATGTAAATTATTTAAAATTATAGTTTCTTAATTTTTTTTTCTAAAACCATTATAAACACAGTATATGTTTATTAAAAAGATTAATCCATTTTTTATATCTACATTAACTAAATTAATTAAGCTTGGCTCCCCATATGGACTATTTAAATTTATTTCTACATTTTTAATAATAAAATATTGTATTTTTATCCCTGTGCTTAACAAAAAAAAATATATACAAGAAAAGTTTTGGAGGGGTTCGACACCAGTCCCCCACCAAGGCCAGGGCACAGCCCCGGGCTCTATGAGCACTTACTATGTAACACCCCAAATTTCATACCATGAATATATCAGAGTAACACGGAACGGAGTGTAAGCACAACGTTTAGACAATGAATAACTGATATAAAATACCCAGGAATAAACTGGTTATAATTTCCGAAAGATTATTCATGTGATACATTTTACAGAACTCTAAATACATCTCTCTGTTATACCAAGTCTTAATTAGACTTATGGCTTGGAACTCAACATAGTTAATCAAACAAATTGGCCAGATCGGTGTTTAGTCTAATGAGAGTCTCCCCGTCTTTCATGGCGACTTGTGACAACTCACCGACAAACCCTTTTTTAGTTTAAACACCAATTGGTTTGAAACAACTTTATCAAATTCATGTCATAAACTAACCTTCTTCAAACTTTATTCTTGATTGGTACCTCTTCACGGCTCCATCTACATCATCTATGTTGCTTTCTCGAATCTAGACCTCTTTCTTTAACCTTTAAAACAATCTAAGATTCAATAACCATTGAATCTCAGGTAACAGTTAACCTCATATGAAAAGTATAAACCATATATGATAGATAATCACAAGATATATACATTCAGCATTATCATATAAATACAATCATCCACAACCAACTTTGTCAATAAACTTTTACAGAATATATATATATCATCATTTTGTCAATATGTGAACTGTAAACTTTTTATTATGCAATATGCAACCTCCCTAATATCCTTTTCCACCTTATACCGCTAACTGGAGCCATAGGCTAACACATAGTCCAACAGGAATACATACATTTGATTGAATTATTCCAAGCTCACCAAAACTTAAGATACACCCGGCCAAAGGTATAGAGCTTAAGTCTGGACTATGGCTCCCCTCCTTAATCACAACTAAAGAGGTGTCACATGTCCCACAACTCCAATGAAATCCCGGCCAGAGGATAACATGGAAGAAGGGGCCTTGACAAGTATTTTCCACTGTGCACCGAGTAATGACATTAAAACAGTTTATCATACCAATCCCTCATAATTTCTTCCCATCAAATACAACCGCTATGATAAACATATCTATTTCAAATTAGTAATTCAACATCGTATGTTATTTTATCGGGTCAAATAGTCATTTTGAAATCTAGGACTTAAATAATAAATCACTATTCAAAAATACGTATAAGTTACTTTGTAAATAGTAAATCACTATTAAAAAATACGTACAAGTATAAATAGTAAATCATTATGCATTTCATTGGTAGATTGTTGTTCCAGACAATAAATTACACAACCAATTGAATGCAAACACTTATGATTCAATCAATCATATCAATGTCATACCAGTCATAGAAGAGTTAAAGTTATAGTACGCGAACGTACCTTTCACCACATAGTTACTAATACGCCTGACTTTCGAATCCAACCTCGGACTTCACGAATATCCTAACATATCACCATATCACTTAGAATGATATCCTAAAAGATATTTCCATCTCTATTTACCTCTCTACCCTTGGTGGATTTGTTATTTACAATTCTGCCCTTACATTTATTTAAAAACGTGGTGCAGTATTTTCTGGGCAGATTTTTTGATAACTTTGAAAAATCATAATTAATTCTACGAAACTCGAAATGAGGATCCGTAAAATTCCTTGGAACCCTTAAGATATCTATTTTTAAGGGAAAATATTCATGTTCACCCAAAATTAGTGAGTCATTCCCAATTTTTACGTTTCTCAACGTTGCCTAGATTTTATTCCAGTAAAAATGGCTTAACTTCAAAAATTTGTATCTCCTTCCATAGAGCTTGAAAAATTACAAATTTTATATCAAAAGAAATCCCTAGATGTCTACTTTATTTCTGGAAAATTTTATGATTTTTAAAGATAATTTACTATTTAAAATAATTCTCACAACGTAACTAACTCCAGAAAAACTGAAATCCGGGAATTTTCTCAACTTTCACAATATTATTCTTTTGATCTCAAAAATCATTTCCCATCTTGTTTTCACTCTAATTTTCATTTTAAACTCATTAGAGACCTTAAAAACATGTATAGAAATATACTTTACAATTTCTTGAATTAAACTACAATTCTACCAAAAATCTATAAGCTAGAGCTCAAGAACTTACCTCTTGAAGTTCTTACTCTTTCTTCTTCTTGCTCCTATCTTGTCTTACTCTCTATTTTGATTTGAGTTTTGGTGTGAAGAATGAAGAGGAATTCAAGCTCTATTTATAGAATTTTGAGTCTCAACTTCTTTTTAAAAATTACATGTTAATTTAACTGCCCATCTACCATAAATATGTTCATCTACTAAAACTCATCTTCCAATCAAATATCATATGGAAATCTACCTCATAACTATTTACCCTTCATCTACCAATCAAATATCATATTTTTATGAATTTCTTGATTAAATTTGGAAGAAAATATATTATATTTCTTTGAGACACATATTTATCTTTGTATTTTGCTAATTTATCCATAAAATATAAAATTTACTATAAATTAATTTCTCCTAAAATATTCAAAATTTCAGGATGTTACATACTGGGGACTTACGAGATCGCCTACCAAAGGAGTCCCAGCGATGACAGAGGGGATCGAATCCACAACCCAAGGGCCTAATCATGAATCCTTTATCATCCGTGCCAACTCTCATTGACGCAAAAAAAAAAAAAAAAAAATTCATTTGGTTATCAATCTAACCGCTGGTAATCCATTGGCCTTTAACAGTAATATACATACGTAAACCACTTTTTATCTGTTCTAACTTCTAAACAAAAGACCGAAGTGGGGAAAAAAAAAAAAAACTGGGGAGACAAAAAATGGCCCCAGTCCCAGCAGAAGCAATACTTGCCACACATTAGTTTTTGGCCCCAGTCCAGTTCACTTCCCTGGAGAACAAGGATCCACACTTCTCCATCAGACCCACCTCGGTCACGTACCTTTTTTTGCTCTGACTTCATCACTGACCTTAAGATTTTCTTAAGCCAAACCAATGATTCAATGACGTTCATCGGTTCTTCAGTAAGCTGGAAGCCAATGGATTGTGTTTTTCAGCTACAGACTGTACGAATTTCTTCTTTCAAGCACCATGTGAATGGAAATGCTTTTGATCATAGTAGCAAACAAGCTGCATAGAGATCTCCCATGAATCATAGTTTACCAAGTGGGGACTCGATGGCGTGATCATCCACCAACCAGAGGCCATAATCACGAAATCGTTTTATCTTCTTCTCAAAACCTATGAGATAGTTGTTGTGAATTATCACATGCTTTCCTTTAGTCTCCTTAGCCCACGTCTTGTTCTTGAAATATAACCCACCAGTGGGGAACGCAGCCTGGGGCAGCAAGTATAGGTCCGCCTGCAGAGACTTGCATTCAGTAAACTCATGAACAAGACAAAAAACATCATTTGCAAATTCACAAGGCGATTCTTACAAACCTAAATAAACTGTGACTTCTAGACAATAATAAACTCAATGCTACAGGAGTTCCATTTTGATAGTTTTCCAGACAAATTTCGCTGACTCTTCATGGTGGAAAATGAACTGAATCATGATATTAAACTGACTATTATATGATTTTTGGGTTCATCCTTCTAGCAAATATCTGAGAACTATTGAACCAGAGGGCATTTGAGAACTATAATCACAGACATCACTAGTTGAGAGGTGAAAATTGACAGTTTATTCCTAAAGAGGATTTTGGAATCTGTTATTGACTAGAACCACTGCAAGACCCCTCCTCCCAATGACACAATTTTCCTCCTATGGTCATTCATTGATGACCCAGGAGGGGAAAAAAATTGATTCGTCTTTGAGTTGGTATGGAAGAGTAATTCCTGTATTCTGCTTTTCAATTGAGAAAGGAAACAGCATATCCTTTATTTATTTTTCATGTAACACATATCTTCCATAAACACTCCTCCCACTATCATCAGATAGGAAGTCCATTAGCGAGACTTTGCTGACAAACCACAGAATAAATGACTTTAAACAGAGTACAACAGTACAGCCCTTTGAATCCTATTAGTAGAAACCAAAATTCTTATTGAAAAAACAAAGTTTTTTAAAAAAATTAAGCTTACTTCTAATATAAGTTACTAGTATAAGTAACATAAAAAACTAAATACGAAACTAAGCCAAATGGGACAAACGTTACAGACCTCTTTAGCAGCCTTCATCAAAGCCCAGTTAAAAGCAGGCTGATCATTAGATTTCTTGGTCTTAGACCATGGCTGAAGCTGAAGTTCTTCAATCCACTTTTTCATAACTAGCTTAGCTCCATCGGTAGAGCGCAGGAAAATCATGCAACTACAAATGTAAGGGCGCCCCTTTTTCCCTGGCGGTGGTAAATCATGAGAGTGGTTTAATGGTTTGATCTGATCACAAAAAAAGAAAGAAAAGAAGAAATCAATACAAAATCACATTGCAAGGACTTCAGAAGGGCGAAAGTCATATAAGCCTCATTCATTAGAATCCTATCAATGCACTTTAAGGAACGCCAAGTGTGTATCCATATGATACCGAGGTCTTTGAAATTATTATTATTTTATCATAATATCCCATCCCAGAATCCCAACATAGGTCTAAATGTTTCTATATATATAATAGTTCACATGAATAAAAAATGCACCTAAATTATATCCACACACTTACTGTAGTCATATCATCTGTAAAATACACGTCATGATTCCCATCCAAGTAAGGAAATGGATCAGCCAACCAAATCATATCAACATCATTGTACATAACATTGTATCCAAGCTCCAAAATCTGCAGTAGATGACGTGGTCTCCGGGCTGTAAAGTTGAAGAAACCCTAGACAAAGAAACAAACAATGATTCTCAGGATCAGCACTGTGTATCGTCAAGAAATGGATCCAATTAATCATTCCATTGCATAAAGTTATCTAGTACAGAATCTGATGAACAAACTTCAATACCAAAGGAACAACAGTCAATTTGTAAGGTAGAATGAATAACACGAACATAAAACCAAAACAGTTCTTCGTGCCACAATGTGACAACGCCAATTAAAAAAAAAGGTGATGCTAAACATCTAACAGTTGATTCAGGATAGGTACACATTCTTACAAATCAGCGAAGACAGGTGAAATAACTTAGCAAATCAGCAATTATACGTCTTGATATGGATGCAATTACAAATGCAGCTTTCGGTATGGAAAGGGGAAAAACTAGTTTAACACTTCAATTACAAGAAAAAAAAGAACAACAAATTCAATTCACCAAATCATCCGCTTTTGAGTCGCAACTAAACTCTAATAAATTCAATATCAACTATCAGATGTTTATTATAAAAAAAATGCAGAACACAAGAATCAATAAAATAAGACTAAACTAAAAATTTTATACTTGCATTGTCAGAACTAATCGGCTATAGGCTCTGAAAATTAAAAATTAGAGAACGCATAAGCTCGTCTTAGAAATAATAAACTCCAGAACTCTAGTCCTTTCGAGTAACTAGACACAAGAAATATCCTACAGGCACCAGTAATTTCCAGGACATTAGGTTGATGGTGTGATCATAATTGAATCAAGTTGTACATACCTGAGAACCAAACTTATGGGCAGCTTCACCATCAAGAACAGGTGGGATAAGTACAGCATGGCCAGGCCAACGCTCATTGACCTTATATAGCGTCGCATAGTCCTCTGCAATCACAAGCACCATATCTTGACGATTTTGCCTTGTGATGCTTATCAACCAGTTATTAAGGAAAGCCAAGTAGGATTGGCTCACAATACAAATTATCACCGTCCCATTGTTGGCCACAAAAGGAAGCGCTTGTGCCAATGTATACTGACGCCATTTGGAGATCGCTGGTTCGGAAGCGGAGAAGATACCTTGGGGAATATCCACCCACGGCAAGAAGACGCCGAACACAACAACGAGAGACAAGAGGACGATAAGCGTAATGGGGCTGAAAATCGAAATCCGTTTCACAGAATTCGTCGACGATGGAGGAGAAAAAGGGAATTGATTTGTGAATGGATTGTTAATACTTGTTCGTTGATGAAGTAAGGATGACATCGCTGAGAATTTGTTGGGGAAATTGGAGAAATGGAAACGAAAACCTAGATTGCAATGTACAAAAGAAGAAGAAATTGCAAAACTTTAAAGAAAATTAAGGATCTTCGAAGTGCAATAGTGCAGAGGTAGATCAGATTTCAGATCTAAACGAGGAAACTAGCGTGTTCCTCAGTCGAGCTATGGATTGAATGAGCACAGTATAAAAATACTAAAGTCCTTTGGTTAGTAAAAAAAAAATGTCTAAATCAAGTGCGTTTTATTCAATTAGTTCAATTAATTAAAATTAAATTTATACGTTTTTGTATATTAAATAAAAAATAATTATTCCTTCATCTGAACTAGTTTTTATCATTTATGTATTTTTTTATTAATTTTATCAATCTATTCAATTTTTTTTTCTTTCCATTTTTACAATTTATAGATGCAATACAGAGTTTGGCGCTATAAATGCTATACATTTAGAAACTTGTACATTCAATTTCACCTTGGACAATTCATCAAATTAGGAAGAAAAATAAAGATGAGAGGAAAAACTGTAACCTAAATCATGTTTAAAGAGATAGGAGAGTATTGCTAAGGCTCCATTTGGATAGAAGAGAATGTATAAATGGAAATAAAAAGAGTGGAATCAAATGAAAAATATTTTGCCACGATGTATTTGGGATATATTTGGTTTACACTGGAAAAGAAAATGAGTTGATAAGAAAATTTTTGTTTGATTGAAAAAAAATAAAATAGGAAAATGAGGTAAAATACTATTTTACACCTAAAAATAAAATATCATTTTAAATTACACTCACCCAGAACAAGGCACACTCAAGTGTGCTTGAGTGCACACTCGATTGTGCAAGAGTGTGTATGCATGTGCACACTCAATTTGACTGGGCACTCACATGCACACTCACTTTTCTTTCTCACTTAGCAACAATTCATCTATCATTTTTGTCATAGGTCTTTGTTTGAAATTTTCTTACTATTTCATCAAAACTCCAATCGTCGACTCTCTTCCATCTTTGCCACCTCCGGTCTAATGGATCTGCAGCAACAAAGAACCCACCGTTGGTAGCTTTTTCTCCCTCCTTCCATAATGTTTTTGGACATCACTCTCCTCGTCGTCACTCTCTTCTCTCCCTGTTATGTGATCAGAGCAAAATGAACTTTTGGCTATTTTCATAGGCACTGGAAAATGGCTTTCCGCCATTTTTACTAAGAACACATTTTCATGTAAACATGGGAGAATGGTATGCGGTGAAAAAATATTTTTTAGGGAAAATTCGATCCAATCAGCCGTCACCACTGGAAAATTCCAATTTTTCTTTTTCCTCCCCCAATTTTCTTCAATCCAAACGGGGCCTAAGATATCAAATGTGAGGAATTTTATTTGACCTGAAAAGTCTCGCATTTTACAAAATTGGACTTAATAAGTGAAAAGTCTCACATTTTACAAAATTAGACTTAATAAGTGAAAGTATGAATGAACTAATAATCTCTGTCAGTTGGTTCAAAGAAAAAAGTAGAAAGGAATGGAGAATATTTAATCATATAAGTGTTTGGTTTGCACTTTAAAAGAAAATGGGCTGTTTAAGATAACAGTAAGAGATGTAACTTTTTTAATATGAACTTTTGCAAACTGATGATAAGATAAAAATCATATTGTAGATATGATTTGTGTTTGAAATAGTGGTGGCAAAAGTAACTTTTTTCCATATTAGCTCTTGTTTGAAATAGCATTTGAAAAATCAGTTGAGATAAAGAATGACTAAAAATAACATGAATCTTATTGAATATCATACACACATATACATACATTAGTTGTATGTATATGTGTATATTATACATACAACTAATGTATGTATATATGTGTATGATATTCAATAAGATTCATGTCATTTTCAGTCTTTTTTTCATATCAAATGACTTTTTAAATAATAATTTAAACACGTTTCTGTTTGGAAAAAGCTACTCCTACTACTGTCAATTCAAATACAAATCACATTTACAATATAACTACATCCTATCGTATTTTTGTAAAAGTTAAATAGAAAATAAGTCACATCTTACACAATTAATCCAAATGGGGTTAAAATGTTCAAGAAGCAAGGCAAGGTGCGATTGTGATTTGATCATTGATGAAGGGAAGAATTGAGGGAGGAGGACAAGCAATAGAAGACTAGGTATTTTTCTCTCTATCTCTTATAAGTCCATTTAAACCGTTAATTAAAAATTAAAAAAAGAAAAAGAAGTAATATTACGATATTTTTAGATTAATTGGATAAACATTTAAAAATTACGAGTTATTATGAA
Source organism: Acacia confusa (assembly GCA_037074495.1). NCBI lineage: Eukaryota > Viridiplantae > Streptophyta > Magnoliopsida > Fabales > Fabaceae > Acacia > Acacia confusa. The sequence continues at coordinate 1,928,184 of CM073504.1, read as the reverse complement.
AAAAATGATAAACTGAACGGGAAGACCAGAGTGTGAGCAAGGAGGCGACCAAAATGAAGGGCACACTAGCTAGGCACTTGCAGAAACAGCTAGGGCAAGTATCCCTCTTTCCCTTTGACCAACAGTCATCATCTTCCGCCGTCCCTCGCTTCCAGAACCTTCTTGAAGCCGAAGCCCGTGACAGCAATATTCCCTCATCTTCTCCTCTCTCTCTGGATCATATGGTTGACAACAATGTGGACGACAAAGATTTCATTCTCAGCCAAGATTTCTTCTGGTACACAAGTCTTTACTCACCTACGTTGCCCCTTTCTACTTTCTTGTTTGGTATTCATAATCTGCGGTTCGCCAATTTCACTGGAAATCCAAATGATTTTCGTTTAACATATTTCTCTCCTCGTTCTTTGTCGCTCTTGGCAGCACTCCAGATTACATAAACTCGGATAATCAGTATATTTTTAGCGGCTTGGACTGCAACAAGGTGGAAAAAATTCAAATTGATGATGTCGCAGTTTGTTTTTTAATAGAATACTAATTTTTAGTCATCTCTCTTCCTAAAGCAGGAGAATATCCCATGCCCCAAGTCACCGTGGAAACTAAATACTACTAAAAGCAAGAGATGCCGATTGGGTAAGAGTAGCTATGGCCTTGATACTTCAGTTGGAATTGCTGTACTTTGCAAAGTTATATTTTCCAGCCCCCGCCCCAAGAATAAAAAAGGAAAAAGATTGGTTATGGAGCTTCTAATTTTGAAGTGCATCGTCACGAAGAGCATATTCAGTAGAGAATAAGGTGCATACGTAGCGTTTGGAACTCTTCTGTTTGCTTACATGATGCTAATATACGAGGGAATGTGCTACATTTACTTTGAGTCTGAAAATATAAGAAGTGAGCTTCATACTCGATTAGATACAACAGCTTCAGCCCCGAAAACTTGCAAGCTAACTATTCATTATCGCAGGAAATGTGAACTTTACCAGAGTGGATATAATCACTTTTCGATCAAATTATTTTTGTGGCTTAAAATTGAGATTATAAAAGGAAACTGTGTTGTGAAAGGCACACCTCACCTCGCCACTGGAATTATTTGTCTGGCTACCCTCTGAGCATTTATTTCAAGTGGGGCTAATTGGACTGATTGATTTCTAATTTGCTTTGAAAACAAAGATACTCAGAAGAGTCTAGAGATCTTTGGTAAATAGTGGCATGCTTTTATTATGCGGTCGTTATGTTATAAAAGCTTGTAAATATAGATGTGCACTGCAGAATTAGGAACTTAAATATGTGCATTTAATGATTCATTAGAGTCCATAATGAGTGTTTGAGGAGGTCAGAATCATGTTGAAGAAGATTTTAAAATTTTGTTGAATGTCATGACTCATGACTGTTGATCTTTATCTCCCAAGCACTCAATTCGATTAATTTAATTTCGCATAGGTGTTTGCCTGTCACATGAAAACGACAACAGCAATCTTTTAATGTGCTAAAGCATCTTATACTGATAAACCATTATTATTCAACCTACTTTTTGCTGTCAATCTGTACTTTTCATAGATGGTATCTCAGGGAACCCTCTCAGCCCTACTTTATATGGTGGTCATCAAGCTGTGGAGCTTGGAACTGAGTCTCCAGCAGATGAAGATATTGAGAAACTGATTTCCACTGGCAAACCGAAGGCTCAAAATTATCACTCACATTCTGTGGTTGCCTTGTGGTCTAGGGTCATACCCTCTCCTTGCGTTAGGAACCCATATTTGAAAGATCCTTTAGATAAGGACAAAGATCCCTATGGGAATCAAAGATCAAAATATGGAGGTACATTTTTGGTCATCCCTCTTTAGACAAGCATGCATAGAGGACATCTGTTGGTTTTTTCCCTTCAAAGTTACTGCTTTGTAGAAACTGTGTAATGCTAGAAGGCTGGAACTGCAGGTCTGTTCCCCCCAATTACTGGCGGTGATGGGCTTTCACGCTATCACACTGACTTCCATGAGATTGAGGTATTACGTTGAAAATATAAATTTTAGTTGCCAATGTTTTAAATGGCTTGAAACCTGAAACCTCTTAACTTCTTCCATTAATATTTCAAATTTTCTTTTCCTTTTTTCCTCAGCAAATTGGTATAGGAAACTTTAGTAACGTTTTCAAAGTTTTAAGAGAACAGACAGTTGCTTGTATGCTGCGAAACACAGCACAAGACAGTTGTGCCAGGAAACAGAAAGGCAGCATCTTCATCTCTTTTGGATTATTCTTAGCTGAGATTGAGCCATTAACTCAATCTTTCTGCATTTCAGGAGAAAAGCTTTGATGGAAGTTCAAGCACTGGCAGCCTTAGGTTTTTACAGTTAAATTTTCCTTGGGGTTTCCTTCTTACTCAGGAATTTTATACCAAATTTTTTATGTCATGCTCCTTAGGATCCTATGAAAACATAGTGGTGGTTCGAAAATGAGCGGCTGTGCATTCAGATGGAGTTATGTGATCATAGCTTATCCATTAGCAAGGCCAAGTGTTAGAAGTACTGCATCATGTAAACTTCCTTTGATGACCATTTCAATTGAATCTCACTGTTGATAGCTATTGTTGATATCTAGGAACGCCTGTCAATTAACATCTAAATTTTTGTTTTGAGTATATGATGAAAGTCCCTTTTAGTCTCTGAATGCTTAACTATTCTGGGATAAGCTTTCAAAAATTCCTATTTGATTGAAAGGCTTTATCATGCTGCTGATGGCCCTCTTTAGGAGATTAGTTTTTTTTTACTTCCATATTTTGACAAATTTTACTTGAATTTTTGTGAAGGTTGCAAAGGCACTGTTGTTTATACATGAAAGAGGAATAGCTCATCTTGATGTTAAACCTGATAATATTTATGTCAAAAATGGTGTTTATAAGCTTGGTGATTTTGGCTGTGCAACTCATTGAAAAGAATTTGCCACTTGAAGAGGGTGATGCATGTTATATGCCCCAGGAAATCCTGAACGAGAATTATGATCACCTTGACAAGGTTGATATCTTTTCTTTGGGAGCTTCTATTTTTGAGCTCATTCAAGGATCACCTTTGCCAGAATCAGGATGTAAATCTTTTAATCTGAAAGAAGGCATGTTGCCACTCCTACCTGGCCATTCATTGCAATTTCAGAACTTGCTCAAGGTACTATACAGTATTTTACCTCTATGGCACCGTGTGTCTGTAGAGTTATTCCCATGTCTAGTTTTCTACAGGGAAGGTGGTGATTGGTAGTCGCGAATGCATCTGTTACCTGTGCTGTTAACAGTCAACTAAATTATTCTACAGCTTTGCATTTTATGTCAACTAGATCGTATTTTCTTGTGGAAACTGATGCGTGACTGTGGTTCATTTAGGTCGTGATGGAGCATGATCCAGTTAAACGACCTAGTGCAAGAGAGTTAGTGGAGAAACCACTCTTTGATTGGGCCCTAAGAAAGTAAGATATTGTAGAGGCATGTGTTTTATATTGTTGGGGCTTTTTGTATATTGGGTATGTAAGCATCATCAGCAGAGCAAGTGGTCACCGCCTTGGTTACTAGATACTGGAAAGATGTCTGCTTTTCGTAGTGAAATTAGCAGAGCTTTTCATTGCACCGCGTTATAAGCCTTGTTGTTTCTTTTGCAGGTCTCAAGACGCCAATCAAAAGTTGAAGTGTATGTTTAGTATGGCCAAAATGAAGTGCAAGCTTAGATGATTGTGGCTCGTTGATTTGATGTTCAACCTACTAGGATTATTTAAATTGAGTAACTCTTGGATTGTCCTCAAACTTTGACGTTTATCATATTGTACTGCTCAATGATTTATTACCAAATAAGTTCTTCCATTGCTACTGGACAGGCCAGAGCCAAACCATGCCAGAAAAATTCTAACCCATTTTGCTAGGGAAATTATAAATAAATCAAATCCGATCTCAATTATTGAGAGCAGGCCTATGACTATTTTATTAATGGGGAGCAAATGTTGCAATGCTTGACAACTCTGACTCGGACAGTTTGTTCAAGGTGGTATAAAGACAGTTTGTTGAAGAGGTCATTCTACAACAACACGCTTCATGTCATGTTCACATTGGTTTTGGCCCAAAGCTTTGGTGCCCACAAAATTAGGGTGTTTTAGCTTAAAATATTCATATTATTGCTTTTGACATCAAGAACAAGGCTGTCATACTATGATCAGGTCGATTTCGTTGATGTATACAGCAATAAAGACAGTTTGTTGAAGAGGTCATTCTACAGCAACACGCTTCCTGTTTATATTGGTTTGGCCCAAAGCTTTTGGTGCCCTGAGAATGAACTAGGGTGTTTATTTTAAAATATTCATATTATTGCTTTGACATCAAGAACAAGGCTATTATACTATAATTAAGTCGATTTCCTTGATGCATTGAGAAGGGTCCCCCGCATGCTTCACCGGGAAAAAAAATGCACAGATAAAAACAAGCACTGCCGTCCATGTGAGCTTATCTCAATTTGTGTTTCACTTGTTAATCACATTGTTTCTACTGTCTCTTTATGGACCCAGTTTGCTAGCCTATCCTTTGAATGGGCAAGTGGAGCTTGACTCCCTGAACTGTCCAGATCAGATCTGGATCGTTTAGATTTTATTTTTTTATATTTGGTGATTTTTAAAAGGTTAATTAGTAAATCTATCTCAAAAGTATAGGTATAAGAGCAATGTTACCCTGTAAGTTTTATATGTCTCAATGTTGTCCCGGACGTTTCAAAATGTAGCAATTTGCCTTATTTCATTGAAAAACTGATATTGACTGTCAAAAAATTAACGTCGACGGTTAACTTTTTAAACGAAATGGGCAACATTACTACGTTTTGAAACTTCCAGGGTAACATTGAGACATAAAAACTTTCAGGACAATATTATTCTTCAATGAAAACTTCCAAAGCAAATTTCCTATTTAACTAATTTTTAAATTAAAAAAAAGCATTTTTTTTTAAAAAATTAGTTAAGGGATTATTTTTATTTTAGATTGTAAAAAATAGAAAGTAAGAAAATATAAGATCAGACAGTCTAAAGGAGCCGAGCTCCCCTGCCTATCCAGATAGACTTGAAAGCTGGATCCATCTCTTTACATACTTGGCTTCCATTAATATACGTTGGAGGGCATCACGAAACCCAAGCACATTGCTTGTCCTTCTGCATGATGCTTTTTGGGGTTTCGTTATCTTGATATCCTTGGGTTCAACTGGCGTGGGGGTCGGTCTTCCTCACCTTAAGGGTGGGGGTTCGATCTCTACGTTAGTCAAGATGTTGGAGGAGGCATCTTCGGGATTTAGGAAGCAATAGTAACGCTGGTAGAGGCGGAGATATGCGTACTTTCTGACCTGTATTCCCTATGAACTGGGCTCCAAATGTCCTGCCCTTAGACTGTGGGAGAGCCCAACCCCTTTCCTAAAATTTTATATATATAAAAAAAAAACTTGAATATGTGGCGTCACGATTCCAATTTGACATCCTTTTGAGTTAATCTTGTTTTGTGCCTATGGTAGATTCCTATAAGAGTTTGATTCATTCATTCATTAACACCACCAATTGAACGTTTCATTAAATTTAGTAGATATTCATTTTATGTCCAAGCCCGATATTGTAAAATTTATATATAAATATAAATATAAAAATGTTATAATTTTGAAGTTTAATAAATAGACAAGATTTGACGCCAAATATTTGAACATATTGTTGTAAGCATACTGTCCCTAAGCAAACAATTCTTCATTGGTTTTAGTATCGTATCGTACCTTAACCTTAATGCGTTGTCTCATGGCATGTAAGGGGCAGTCTCAAGATTATGCATAGAACCACTGAACAAGAGGCTTGTTGGTTAATGGGACTGGTTGCCTACACTACCATGGAACTGTTTCCCTCATCGTTCGTAAGGAAAAACTCTGGATTGTTCAAATTAGATTTGTACGTAAGGGTGGAAACCGGCCAGGTCAGACTCTACTCTTAACATGCCAACCTGTTTTGCAACATACTGGTCTGGACTTGGCCTGTGGCATGTTACAGGCCTTTTTTTGGCTTAAGCGCCTAGCCTATATATAAGCCCAGCCTGGCTTGTATAGCTAACATGCCACAAGTCTCACCGCAAAATATGCATTCTTCAAACAAGCTGAAAACAATCATACTTTAAATAGGTAAAAAAATAGGTCTATTTTAGCTTTATAACAGACCGGCTTGACAAGCCTAAAAGACTCATTGTCAGGCCTAGGCCTAACCTATTAGGCAAAACATGCCTTGAAAGAGGCCTTGGTTTGGCATTTTAGCCGTTAGGCCTAACCAGACTTAAAATAGGCCAAGCCGCAAACCCTGACAGGCTGCCTAGCCTATTCCCACCCCTATTTGTCCAGTCCATATCATTTTTTTTAATTTTTAAATAAACAAATCATTTATATAAAAATATAGTTAAAGATTATCTTTATTTTAGATTTTCTATCCATCAATATTATATTTTATAAAAAGTAAAAGAAAATTTATATTTAACCCGTTTAAATCTCATCTGAACGCTCAAAACTTGTCTAAAGATTTTCCAAAGGACGAGCCCGGGTCCACGCTGACCCTCACATAACCAAGATTCCAACTACGGCAATATGATGAACCTCCTAAAAGCGAAGAGGATATTGCCGCTAGAAACAAAAGGGATGCGATAATATATACGTATGCCTACGTGGGAATAACTTCAAACGAAAACGTCAAGATACTCACCGCATATCGCCTGGCTTCTTGTATTTAAACGAGTCATATACTCACCATCCAGCTGCATTTTCTTTCTCAGGTTCTTGGTGTTTTCTTCCACTGAGAAAGATGTCGTCGGAGAAGAGTGAAGAGCAGCAGGAAGCTCGTGGTGGTTCCGGCCACCTCATAGGCAAGAAGCTTTCTTGGCAAAAGTTACCCGCCAGACATGACTCTTTCGACATAGAATCTCGAACCTACTCCGATCCCAACGCTCATCATCGTTCCTCCCAGGTTAACTAATTCCATTTTAATCTCATTGATAAATATACTAATCAGTTAGTTGGTGGAAATTAATTTGAAGTTGAAACTAACAGGTTTGAATTTATATATAGCAGTCGAAGTGGGTGATGATGCAGCTGGCGTTTCAGAGTATAGGTATTGTGTATGGGGACATCGGAACGTCGCCGCTTTATGTGTATGCAAGTACCTTCACCTCCGGCATCAACCATAACGACGACATTTTGGGAGTTCTCTCCATGATCATTTACACTATCACTCTCATCCCTGTCATCAAATACGTCTTCATCGCTTTGAAGGCCAACGACAACGGTGACGGTACGTCCACACACACACACACACACACACACACCCTCTTCTCTGTTCATTCTCTCATATTATATTAATTAATAAATAAGAAAGTATTTGTATTTAGAGAGAGAGAGAGAGAGTATCCGTGACGAAGTTTTGAGGCTGTATCACGATATTTTACGTCTTTTTGTGGGGATATTATATTCTTCTTTTTTTATTTGCCAGACGTCTCTGTTATTATCTCACCGCTTTGTTTAGTGAAAAAAATATTCTTTAATTAAGAAATAATTGTGTGTGTAATAAAAGGTCATGATGATTAAAAAGGGAAAATAAATTACGGTAAAGCTCTTCAATTCTTTGCGTTTGGAAGATATATATATTCTAATGTGCACGTACAGTGAACTGTATACAGGAGGGACATTTGCGTTGTACTCTCTGATATGTCGTTACGCAAAAGTGGGGCTTACTCCGAATGTGCAATCGGAGGATGCGGAGGTGTCTAATTATCGGCTGGAGTCGCCTGATAGCTCAAGAACGAGGAGAGCTTCAAAGATCAAATCTAAACTTGAGAATAGCCACTTTGCCAAGCTTTTCCTCTTGTTTGCTACTATGCTTGGTACTTCTATGGTCATTGGTGATGGTGTTCTCACTCCCTGCATGTCTGGTTCGTCTCTCTCGTTGATCCCTCCCTTTTTCTTTTTCCATTAATTTCTCATCTATATATAATCTACACACAATATGGACGCGAAATCAGAAACAAAGTTAGTGATTATTTCTGAAATGTTTCGTTTGGCTGCAGTTTTATCAGCTGTTGGAGGGATCAAGCAGGCTGCTGAATCCATAACAGACGGTCCGCATATATATATGCTCTGTTTGACATACACAATTTTATGCTCACGTACAGCTAGACAAAGCTATAGATCATCTGCATGCATGTCAAGTGAAACTGATGAATTTTTTACGTTTTTGGTGCACAGATGGGGTTGTTTGGATATCCGTTGCAATTTTGATTTGTCTCTTCATGGCCCAAAGATTTGGAACTGATAAGGTGGGGTACAGTTTTGCTCCCGTCATTTGTGTTTGGTTCACCTTCATCGGAGGCATTGGTGTTTACAACTTTATCAAGCATGATCCAACCGTCCTCAAAGCGTTAAATCCTGCATACATTATACAATACTTCAAAAGGAACAAGAAAGATGCTTGGATTTCTCTTGGTGGCGTTGTGCTCGCCATCACAGGTTGTATTTCTGCATGCTGTTAATTTCAGTTCGTTTCACCTGCAGTGATAAAGTTATTTACTATACAGTACCATTTCTAACTCATTAATTTGCAGGAACTGAAGCACTATTTGCTGATGTTGGACATTTCAGTGTTCGGTCTATCCAAATTAGTATGTGTTCTGTGACATACCCTGCTCTTCTATTGGCTTACAGCGGCCAAGCCTCCTTTCTTCGCAAACACAACGACCTGGTTAGAAACACCTTTTACGAGTCAATTCCAGGTATATGCTAATTAATGCAAACCCTCAAAACCCCTGCTATACCCGCAAAAATAAAGGGTTTAAATTAATTGTCAAGTAATAATAATAATCTATTGTTGGTTATTGCAGGCCCTTTGTACTGGCCAATGTTTGTGGTCGCGGTTGCAGGGGCAATCATAGCTTCTCAAGCCATGATTTCTGGGACTTTCTCTATAATCCAACAATCCCTTTCACTGGGTTGCTTTCCTCGAGTGAAGATCGTGCATACTTCTGCCAAGTACGAAGGACAAGTTTACATACCTGAAATTAACTATGTCTTGATGATAGCTTGTGTTGCCGTCACTCTTGGATTTAGAGGCACCACACAAATTGGCAATGCCTACGGTATAATTATATTAATCCATCATTCTCTTGTATATACCCAAACTTGTAATCTTACTTTATAATCTAACGTATAGTTTCGTTCGTTTTTATGTACGCAGGGATAGCCGTGGTTTTTGTGATGACACTTACATCAGCTTTACTTGTTCTGATCATGATCATGATATGGAAAACACATTTCCTTCTTGTTGTTGGTTACGTTGTTATATTTTGCTCTGTGGAGCTTTTGTATTTGAGCTCAGTGTTATACAAATTTAAACAAGGAGGGTATCTTCCTCTTGCGTTCGCTGCGATGCTCATGTCCATCATGTACATCTGGAACAACGTGTACAGAAGGAAGTACTACTTTGAGCTTGACCACAAGATTTCACCAGAGAAACTCAGAGAGGTTGCTGCGGACACAAAAATTTCCAGAATTCCTGGTTTGGCCTTATTCTACTCTGAGCTTGTTCAAGGTATCCCACCTATTTTCCAGCACTACGTGGCAAATGTGCCTGCACTTCACTCAGTCCTTGTCTTTGTGTCCATCAAGTCGTTACCTATAAGCAAAGTTGCTGTAGAAGAGAGATTCCTTTTCCGCAGAGTAGAACCCAAAGAACTTAACGTGTTCCGTTGCGTGGCTAGATACGGGTACACTGATGTGCGAAACGAGCATGAGCCATTTGAGATATTACTGGTTGAAAAATTGAAGGAGTTTATTTCTGGAGAGGTTTGGGCGTCACATAGAATAGTGACGACAGAGAATGATGAAACTCATGATGATCATGGGGAGAGATTAGAGGTTGAAGATAATGATAATGGAGTAGTAGTACAAGAGGCTGTGAAGAGGGAGATAGAGGCGATTGAGAGGGCAATGCGAGCAGGTGTTGTGCACTTGATCGGTGAGAGCGAGGTGGTTGCTAGCAAAGGATCTAACATAGGGAAGAAGATTTTGATCAATCATGCTTACAACTTTCTCAAGAACAACTTGAGACAAAGTGATAAAGTGTTTGATATTCCTCATCAGCGTTTGCTCAAAGTGGGTATGACTTACGAGCTTTAAATCACACAACAACACACCCACTTTATATATCCGTTGCTGAAATATATATGCATGTTTGGTGTTTAATTAGTTGAACTGCAAGCTCTGTTTAGTTGTACATTTCATTATTTTACAACGTGTGTAATTAGTGGTGGGGTGCAAGTGGCAAGTTCTATATTGGTAGCTAGATACTCCCATTCATCTTAGATATATTTAAGACATGTATACTGGTATTAAATATAAGATTTTGTTTTTTTTTTAATATTTGTTAAGTTGTTTCTATTTTATTTTTATTATATAATGATAATCAAGAAGGAAAAGGAAAAAGAGAATTAAGGAATATTATTAAAGTGTTTTAGAAAATATATGTGATTTTAACTAACTTTTTTAATTTAACTGAATTACATAAATATGCCTTATACAAAGAATTTTAAGAAATCATGAATGAATGTTAACTTGTATGCAAGGATGTTGGGGATTCCATTATTAAACATGTTATGGAATATAGTACTCCATCCATCTGGTGCTAAATATAGAGTAGGGAAATTGGGTTAAGCCCGTTTAAGACCTGGCCCATCAGGAGCTGGGCTTAAAATTGAAGCTGCTAAATGAATTAGTTGGCCTTGAAGGGTCAAGGGGCTTAAAAGGGTCAATCCATTTGGCCCTTTAATTTTTTTCTCTAACTTGATTGAAATTGAGAGTATTAGAGGTAAAGAAACCCTAAAAATTCAATCAATATTTTCCTCAAATTTCCTCACCCTTTTCATCTCTCCCGTCACTTGCTATCAGTGTCTCAACTCTCAACTCTCAATCTCAATCTCTCACTCACGAATTAGTATCATGACTTACACTTCAAAGGCAAGACCGACTGACACTTGTTTGTTGATTGTATTTATTTGTTACATTGATGCGTGTTGTTCGGATATTAATGTTGACAATATTTATTTGATAAATTAGAACTTTAATTATTATTATATTTCTTTGAAAAAAAAGAGGAAAAATAGTTAAAATTTGGAATAATAACTTTTGGCCTTATAAGGCCGACCCTAGCCCTAGTGCTATCAGGCAAGGCTTCAAAAAACATATGTTTTCCTTACCTCGGGCCTAAAAGGGCAACCTTGATTCCCAACTTTACCTAAATATAAGAAAAAGTTGATTTTTTTAGAGATTAAAAAAGCTAATTAAATTTATTTAGAATATTTTCATTGTTATTTTTTTTCCAAATAATTAGTTTGACTAATAAACTAATATAATTTAAAGATACGCAATATTTTATATGGTTAAATGACTTATTTAGCTTTCTTTTTTTTTTTTTTAAATCAACCTTATTTTATATTTAGAATTAGAAGGAGTAAATGAATATCAAAAAATTACTAGAAGAGATTGTCTAGATGGCAACTTGTTGAAACCCCACCCATGTGGGAATGGGGTTTCACATACGACAACAAGGCCTAAATAAAGTCAATATTTGATAGGATCCAACTCTTTTTTGGTTTTTGGTCAAAATTTAGTCTAGCAATGTTAGTCATCTAGCGGGTCAGGATCATTGACTCTTCATCTTGACTCTTGAGCTTTTGATTGTTTTTGGCAGTGGCAAGACAAAGGAATTCAAGTAAGGGTATTGTTTTCCCCTTATTTAAAGTTTCATCAAGGTTTTTATGCACAATAATAATGTAAATGACCATAAAGTCAAGTTATCTGGCCCAATATCCAAAAATTACATCAAGAGAAAAAAAGAAAAAAAATCCTCATTAGGGTCTAAGTTATTAAAATATTGTAAAAAAAAAAAACTTAAAAAAAAAAGTCAGATATCAGAAAAATGCCCTTTTTGATATTTTTCAGAAAACATAGTTGTTAAAGTATACTTATATAATTGTTAACATAAATTGATATAGTTGTTAACGGATACTGATTTAGTTGTTAAGATATAGTTATTAACGTATACTGATTTGGTTGTTAATATTGTACTAATATAATTATTAATGTTTCCTAAAATAATACTAGAAAAGGCCTTAGGTATTGTATGTGCTGATTACTTGGTCAAGGAAGGATATAAAGCTCTTGCTGATGCGGACGTGATTCTTATTCCAACAATTCCTGTGGGGTGTAGTGACATGGTGCTGAAGGATCAATTGGCTTGTCGTTCGCAGCTTTGTTTTTTTGTGTTCTATTCAGGACTAGATGTTTATTGTCTAGCTCTGCTTCTCATATCAAGCTATGGCTTGCCTGTATTACTTAAAAAAAAAAAAAAAAGACTTGTAACTTTTATTTATGTCCTTTTTGACAATATTTTGGTTATTTAGATCTGAGAAGGATTTTCCCAGAAAAAAAGAGCCAAAACATTTCTTGAGCCTTTTTTGTAATTATTTTGCTTCTTTGGGCCCTGTAATCAATTTTCCCTTGTTTTTTTGTATTCTATTCAGGACTAGATGTTTATTGTCTAGCTCTGCTTTTCATATCAAGCTATGGCTTGCCTGTATTACTTCTAACTTTTGTTTTTGGGAATTCTTAATCTCGAAAGGGATGGAAATTTTTTCAGGATTGGGATAAAAAATGATTTTCCTTCATCGGGATGGGATTAATTAAAAATGAGGCTTCCCTATCCATGCCGTGTGCCGTTAACACTCCTATATTCAACTTATGTCTACATTACCGCCTTTGAATCATATAAGTCTTCCAACCACCAAATTAATACCAAAAATATGTTATTTCTACAACAACACAAAAACAAAATTTAGTTTCCTACGCTTCTTTCTTGTGGCCTTAAATGGAAAAATCTTCGTTTTGTATATGATTTTTGTACAAATTATAGGCTTTAAAATCATTTCAAATTTTACTTACTATAAATATATATCAATGCTTGTATTTCTCGCCATAAATGCAATACTTTTATTAATTTGTACATTCAAAATCACCTTGGACCATTCATAAAATTAGAGGGCAAGATAAATCATATCACATATGTAAATGTTAAACCTAACCAAACCTTCTCAATGGTTCATATAAGCTTATGAGAAATAATGAGAAAACGATATACTTTCCAACAAATAATAGTAGCTGAAATGCTTCAATTATGAGAGGGTCGTCTATACGAAAGTGTTCAGTGTCTGCTGAATTAGAAGACTTTGGTATTGTTTAACAAGATTTCAAATTTGAAATTGAAATTTGCAGGCTGAAGCATTGAATTATAAGCTTGCAGCCATATGCTTTGACCCAATGGCGTCTTTTGCTTCACATAAATATATCTTCGTCTTAAAGAAACTTCATTCACAATTACAAAAAAAAAAAAAAAAAACATCTACCTGCCATCTTTTACCTTTTGGGTTGCCCTTATTGTCATGCCATTTTATACTTTATTTGTAGCAAATCTCGAATAATTAATATTAGTTTTTTTAAAAATAAGGAGATTGAAATTTGCCTCAAAAATATATTATAAATTTTAAATTTGAAACTCATTAAAGTTAAAATAATATTGAATATAATTACTTTATATGTGTTAATTAAGAAAGGTGATTTTTTTAAAACTATATCAACAGAATCAGTGATAATTATAACATTAATATTGAAGTTAAAAACTAATGAACATTAAATCAATAGGTAACTCCAATCTAAAATTTATAAGCAAGACGCAAACTGATGATATCATCATTTGATAATTATAATTGCTTAGATAATATCTCAGCTACATTACCTCCTTGCATACTTATTAATTGATTTTTTTTCCTGACAAATAAGTCAATTTTATCAATTCTCAAAAATATTATTACAAGAGCAAAGGAAAAAAAAAAAAGAGAGACAGCAATAAAGCTAAGGAACCCTAATTTCCACACCTATTACATTTACTTAACTGAAAATAAGACCATGACGACGACCACCACCACACACACATATATATATGACGATATTTTGTAATCGAAATCTTTAAATTCAAGAGATATAACCATTTAAATTGAAATTTTCAAATTTCAGAAAAATAAAGTAATAAAAATAATATTTTTTAATTCATATATGTGTGTATGTATTATTTTGATAATTATTTAAAATTTTAATAAAGTAACATTATGAAAATATTCACATCGAATATAATTCAATTAGATTTATTAACTTATGTTTTAACAATAAACCAAGATGTAGACATTTTGATCTAACTTTGATATACAAATATTTTTTTCTTAAATATATCATTTACAACGAAACTAAAAAAAGGCCGTAAAATTGATAATATACGTAGATTGTAATTCATTATTTCATTATAATATATTGGTTCAAAATAAAATTAAAAAAATCCAATAAAATGAAATAAAAAATATTAAGTTATTAAATATTCGCATGAGGAAGTAAGCTGGTTTCATTAACAAAAAGAAAGAAACATACTACATAGCCTCTTGATAATTGATATAAAGGAAAAGATTGAAAAAGTAAAATCTGTTTTAACCATTAAAAAACATGAATGAAAATCAAGAATTTGAAATAAAAATTAGCATAACCCATTGAAGTTATTAAAATAAAAAATATGTTGGCAAAAAAATAATATTTTTGAATAATAAGAATATTCAGTATATTGTTGATATTGAAAGAAAAAGATATTACAATATAAGGATTATATAACAATTTTACATAGAAAAATCAATGTGACGTCCCAAGGACTATAAAAATGAAAATCACTATGAGGTCCCCAGAACTATAAAAAAGTCTTATACCAAATTCACCTATAAAAAAAAATCATAGGGGCTGTAATGGGATAAATTCGAAATGTGAAATTATTTTGTTGTCCCATACAATATGCTGGTGTGAGGTAAAAAAAAAAATGTTGTTAATATATGCAATTAGTTGTTAATATGACTATTGTAGTTGTTGGTACAAAGTGTATATTGAAAATTGTCATGAAAGATAGCTAGTACATCGAGGAATTTCATAACTTGTAAATTGTGAAAGTTGATATATTAACTTATGAAATTTTAAACTTTTTTAGATAAGAAAATTTAATTGTCAAAATAGGCTCATGTAGTTGTGAAAATAAATATAAACACTTGTCAAAATTGGTATATGCACTTGTGAAATTGCATAACTTCTCCTGATAGAAAAATCTAATTGTTAAAGTAGGCTCATGCAATTATGAAAAATAAGCATAAATACTTATCAAATTTCTTATATGCCCTTCTCCAAATAAGGGCATTTCGGTAACTTCACAACCCAAATTAATTACAAAGGCAATTTCTTCATACCTTTTTATTGGGAGATTTAGCACGAGACTTTTTTTTTATAATTTTTAATGGTCCGCAGAACCTTCTCCCAGTGATTTTCCCATTTTACATTTTTCTTGGCCACTTCCTTATATATATACACACTCGGTCGCAGCTATAGTGCTTCTTCCCCAACTTCCTCTTCTTCGTCTTCTTCTTCTTCTCCATCAAACCTGAAATATTCTGAAGCCTTTTCATCAATGGAGCCCACAAAAACTCTAATGATCGTCTTCCTCGTTGTGCTGTCTTCACTCATTAGATTCTCTGTCTGTAGAGAAAATTACGTGTCTCCTCCATCTCTCCCCAGTGGCCCTTATCAAGAAGCCCTCCGCAGACTAGACAATCTCAAAACCTCCATTAATGTTGCTTCACCGCCATCTCTTCCTCTGGTAATTAATTAATTAATTCCTCTCTGTTCTATATATATATTTGATGAACAGAGCACTAGATTCTCCAAGTCTCTCAGTTCGGCTAATATGTATATATGATGAATATTGTTTGGTTGCAGGGTGAGAATGAGTCAGGGGTATTTCTGGTAACATTGTACGGAGCAGATCCAACGGGCAAATCAGACAGCACTGAAGCGATTCTTAGAGCCATACAAGATGCGACCAGGATTCCTAGTAACAAGCATCACTTGATGCCTGGTGTTACTGATCTGGGCGGTGTTCGGATCAATCTTCAGGGCGGAAACTACCTCATTAGCCACCCCTTACGGCTGCCTGCCTCCGGCTTCGGCAACCTCATGGTAAGTTTGTCATGTTCTTGGGTCATTCTACCACGTGGTACTGTTTGTTTGGTGTGTTAATGGGAAATTATTGAACTGGTTTTGTCCAACATGATCTAGAAAATTTGGTATATTTTTGAAAAAATATTTACATATTTCTTCAGTTTGAGTCTTCTTTTTACGAGAAGCATTTCCTCTCTTAATATAAAGAATAAATCTTATTTATTTAAAATTTTAACTTTGCCTCTTTATTTTTATCCTCAATAAATATACGTCACTCATTATTTCTCCACAATAAATTTTCATTCATTATCTCTAATGTATTTAAATAAATATATAATTAAAAATAAAGGTACATAAGTTATACATTTACTACTTTTAATTAATATTTCAAATAACATATTTTTGATATAGTTGTTCTTTATAAAAAAAGACAAGAATAAGTATCATTTTAGCCTGTGTGAGTCTAGTTTGGTTAAGAGTTTTGGACGAGTTAGATTCTACATTTTTCTTTCTTTTTAATTTCCTTATTGACCTTGAAGAATGACATTTTTGAAGTTTTTAAGAAATAGCAGTCCATTACTTTTGTGTTTGTTTGACTATTGCTGGTTATATATGAATAGCCTCTATACTAGTGGATTAATGCTTTGTTATTTAAATATTACCCCATATTTAATTTTATTTGGTTTAATCCGAGTTGAACCAATCTGTTTTTCAGTACCTTGCATTAACATGTTATTTTTCTTCTTTGTTTGGACAGATCCATGGTGGAACTATAAGAGCTTCAGAGAATTTCCCACCAAATCGTTATCTCATTGATTTATCAGAAACATCAAACAAAGGAAAACAAACTCAAAAGGCTTCACCAAATCCTTCACATTACAATTATGAGTATATAACCCTCAAGGACCTTTTATTAGACTCAAACTTCAAGGGAGGAGGCATTTCAATCATGAACTCTCTCAGAATCTCCATTCACAACTGTTACATCACTCACTTTACCACCAACGGAATTGAAGTCCAAGGTGGCCATGAAACCTTCATCCACAACACCTTCCTCGGCCAGCACATCACCGCCGGGGCCGACCCCGACGAGAGGAGCTTCTCTGGCACCGGGATAACCCTTGCAGGCAACGACAATGCTGTCACCGACGTTGTCGTGTTCTCTGCCTCCGTTGGCATCATGCTTTCTGGCGAAGCCAACACGATCTCCGGCGTGCATTGCTACAACAAGGCCACTGCTTTCGGAGGCACAGGGATTTACATGAAACTTCCTGGCTTCACACAAACTAGGATTGTCAATTCATACATGGACTACACGAGCATTGTCGCAGAAGATCCGTTTCAGCTTCACATCTCAGAAAGCTTCTTCCTCGGAGACGCAAACGTTGTCCTGAAATCAAAAAATGGGGTCATAAATGGGGTCAACATTGTTAATAACATGTTTTCTGGCTTAAATTCTGGGGTTGAAATTGTTCATCTGGACCAATCAAATGGTCCTTTCAAGCAAATTGATCAAGTTGTGGTTGATCACAACATTGTGAATGGCATGAACTTGAAGGCTACAGTTGCAAGAGGATCTTCTAAAGGCAATGGAACTTCATGGACAGTTGATTTTAGCAAAATCTTACTGTTCCCTGACCTTATCCGACATGTTCAATATTCACTATTAAGCTTGTCGGGTAATGAGTTCCCTCAATATGTTCTTAGGAATGTGTCTCATAATCGTGTTGTGGTTGAGTCCAACAAGATTGTTCAGGCTCAGGTTTTTGTCACTGTAAATCAATGCAGTGATATATAAATATCCAGCTTGATGAAGAGAAAACTGTACATAAACTTATACCGGTTACACATATTTTGGAGCCATTTGTTTCCTTCTTTTTTTTTTTTTTCTTTACTTGCCAGCTAATAATGATAGTGACTGTAATATTGGATTTGTAATAAGTCCAATTGGAATTTTGCTAGCTCATGTGCATTAATACTATATTTAGCCTATTTTACAATTATTATTATTATTCTCAGCTTCTTTTTCCTTGCTCTAAATAGAGACCAGAGCATATTACCAAATTTAAGATTGTCTATTGAGTCATGCAACTTCCTGTTTAATTTGGTTTCCTTATACACAATAACTATGATTAGTTGGGTTGGATGAGATTAAATCAACTTTTTACTAATTATGTAAAGATGATAGAGTAAATTAAAAATTAAAATAGAAGTTTAATTTATTGGAGTACTATAATTATTGGCAGCGTGCCCATTTGAATATGGGGTCTGCTTCTATTTTTATAAATTAAAAGTACTAAAATAAACAAAACTTATTGACACCTCTTATATTACGAGATGGAATTTTGTATGGCTGGTTAGTACAAAAAGTAGTTTATATATATTTCCTTAAAAAAATATGACTTTATTAATTAAATGTTTTGGGTGCCTACAATATTAATTGGATATTCAAATTCGGTGTCTTACGCTGTTTCAATGGGGATCACGTATGAAGTCGCATTTATTTTCAAGGAGAATGAATCATAATGCAAAAAGAATGATAGTTTATTAGTACTAATGACTCTTTTATGTTGGCCAAACAAAGAAAGAAAGACCCTTTTATGTGTCTTTCTTTTGGCTCAATCGTTGAAACTCACCAAACAATCTGAGTGTGTATAATTTACGTCGGCACATATTTATATCCTATTGATATAAAAGTAAAAAGATAATCTTCACATTTTCATTAAAAAATAAAAAAAGAAAGAACAATAACGTTTGATACGCGGGTGAGGTGGGTAAGGCTAATTAATAATTTATTTAAATATTGATTATCAATTCATCACAATAATGTCATAAGATCTACATAGCTAATTAACCACCGAGTGAGAATTCTTGTTGTTATTGTTGGAAATGAAAATATATACTTTCCTCAAGCTAAGGGTTTGCTTTGATATTAAATGGAAGACCTCATCAATCACCTTTTGCTTTTTAAATATATGGTTGTTTTCTTAAAGTACTCCTACTAATTATATATATATATATATATATATATTTTTTTTTTAAAGGGAATTTAACACATTTAATAGATGTAAATTGATTAATATAAAGGTAATATATTAAAAAATGTTTCACAAAAAGATAACTATGTATTGTAAATGTTGCATGCTCTCTCTCTCTCTTAATGGCCAGCCAAAGAGATTTGACTATTTGAGTCCTTAATTTGAAGAGTCAAATGTCGAAATGTGGCTTTCTTTTACCGTTACCACAATTCAGGGAACTCCTCATTCTAAAAGCAAGAAGAGAAGGTATCCAAGTTTGAAAATGAAAGTTGAAACATCAAATATCAAGTAATTATTAATTAATTAAATACCACTTCCTCTTGTGTTCTTTTTCTTTGTGTTATGAATATAAGATATATATGAGAAATTGATCTTGGTATTAAATATAAAACATATTTTTTTTTTTTATATTTTTCAATATTTTCCTAATTTATCTTTATTGATGTCCCTCAATAATAATAATAAAAAAAAAGGAAAGAAAGAATTGCAGAATATATGTTATGTTAACTAATTTAAATAATTTTCTTAATCTAATTAAATTAGATAAATATATTTTATATACAAAAGAAATAATAATCATTTTGTTGTTTGGGTTCATTCCGTTGTTTTACTTATGTCTCCAAGAGACAACCTTACAAGTTAAAAAAGTTAGTGAACCATCAAGGGCCTAATTCAATTAGTTAGGGTTGCATTAGCTTAATCAAAGGTCTTAAGCTCGAGTTATGAGAATACAACAGCGTTTGGTGGTAGAGTTTTCCATCCTCGTGGTTTAACCCGACTTGATCAGAATTTGTCTAGAATCCGATAAATCCCCATATTAAAATGGTAGGTCGAGCGGATGAAGGAGTTGGTGAAATGCTGACCCCCTACTCTCTTTGAATACAAAACCAATTTCTATTCGACACATTAAACAAACACTTGTACTGTAACATTGAGCTTTCAAGAGCCAAATTCACAGTTAAATTCTCTTTTCATTAGTGTGAACGCATGACAAAGTAGCACCTATGTCCTGCTCAAATCTGGAAAAAAATTTATAGGTCTTTTTAATAAAAAAAATTACTAAAATTACATACAATTACAATTTTTGGCTTCCATTTGCCATAGAAGAAGCTGCCAAGTGAAACGTGTATCATAGTTTTAAAAAAATTGTTTATGTAGTACTCCCTTTGATCTTTATTATAAAACAATAATTACTAAGTGTATTTGGTATTTTTTATAAGGTATTTATATGTTTTCAAAAAGTATTAAATATTTTTTTTCATGTATACCCATAATTAACAAGGGTAGAAAGTGATAGTAGTAATTCATATAATATTAGAGTTTATTGTAATTTGTAGAGTTAATATCGAAAATTACTTAAATTTTAGGATAAATTTAATAATTTTAACTGTTTTTAATTATTTGTGAAAATTGTTAATTAATGTCTTATAATAAGAATTAGAAAAAATATCTTGAAAAGAGAGAGGGTGTGGTGTGCGTGAGAGAGAAAGATTGTATATTTAATAAGAATTTATTAAGAGATTTATATAATTTATTGTAAAAGTAGATTTAAGGTTGCTGTGGACAATAGACTAGTGGCGTGATTGATGGACTAAAATTCAAGGCATTATGCCAGCAATGTTAGTTCAATAAGATATTGGGGACAACATTCCTTAAGCCATAAGACTATAATGATTAGCTTTGATGTTTATTTATTACTACTCTATTATATTTGTATTCTCTACTGTCCATTTTTAAAAAATAAAAATAAAAAAGAAAACTTATTGAGCCCCCTTCAATTTGTTTTTCTTTATGATGATTTAACACACACGTGTGTATGATTTAAGAAATGTTTATATTTAATGTCTGATACTGTCTTAAATGATATTGCATGCCTATAAGAGAATGTAAAAAAAAAACATACATGTATAGTTGTATACCCACACATCTAAAGTATTTCAGAAACCCCATAATGAATTAATTAAATTTATTTATTTATTTTTACAGGAAAACAATTTTTTTTTACATATTTATTTTATAGAATATAAAATCATGAGAAAACTAAAATAAAGGACCTAAAGAAAATAATATTTATTATAAAGGACCATAAAAAATTACAATTACTTAAAATGATCGAAAATCATAATATAAATTTAAAATTACTAAATTGCTTCTAATCAAACCTCATGTATTATCTCTTATATTTATAATTAAAAAATAACTAAAATTAAATATAAAACTGCCCATCATAATATGATCATATCTTTTTTTTTTAAAAAAATATATTATTTAATTAACAACCGTTAAACTCATATGTTTCACCAATTTATATTATTAAGTTGCAAGATTTATATTATCAATGTTGATATCAGTTAAACTCTTTTTATAAAAATAAAAATGAAAATTATTCATATTTTTCAGGATATAATAGTTTAGTTAGATTTTTAAAGTTTATTAAAATTACATGAATTTTTTTAACCCACATAAATTTCTTATAAAACATAAATAAATCATACAAACTTTTTTGGTTAAACATATATGATAAATTATAAAAGACCTTGATTTTTATTAAAATTATATAATTCCATTTTTAATTAAAATTTTTGTTGATTTTAAAAAAATTATAATTTTTAAAATTTGAATAATGTGTACTTTTTTTCATAGATATATATTCAAGTTGTGAAAAATGAAAATTGAGAAAACTATTGTTTAATTTTATGAAACTTAAAATTTTGATTAGTTTTAAAAATAGAATGGGCTAGAGAATGTATGAGGAAATACAAAAGATTTTGTTAGAGGCATTTTAATACTTTTAATTTTATATTTGATCATTATAAATAATTACAATTTTTATGGTAATTCTCTATAAATATCTTTTCCTCTCAGTCCTTCATTTTAATTTTTTTAAATAAATAATTTAAATAAGCTAATCCAAACCCTTTCACTCAGACTCGGTGTTGGTTAATAAGTTTTTGCATGCATATTGATTGCATCATGTCTTAATTAAATCTATATATTTTTAAAACTATCTAGTCATATTATTTTTTATGGATTATACACAGGATAAATCACCCAGAAGATGTGATCTTACTATCTTATTATGTGTGTGTCTGTGTATATAATTTGTAATTATTTTTAAAATGATTTAAATTTTCATGTAATTCGATGTTGTAATTTTATTCTCGTTGTAAAAATAATTTTAAAAATATACAGTGAATAAAATTATTTTTTTAAAAAAATTAAATATATTAAAATTTTAGATGAAAATGAAAAAAATATTTTTCAGAAATCCAATATCAGAGTATTTCATTTTGACTTTTAAATATTAAAAAACAAATTGGACTAATAGGTGTTTTTTTTTTTGGTATGAAAAAGTTTTGGAAGGGTTCGACACCAGTCCCCTACCAAGGTCAGGGCACGGCCTCGGGCTCTATGAGCACTTACTGGGGACTTACGAGATCGCCTACCAAAGGAGTCCCAGCGACGGCAGAGAAGATCGAACCCACGACCCAAGGGCCTAGTCCTGAATGATGGGTGTTGGATGCTGGTTAATAGGTATTGGAGTCGATCAAGTATGGCCTTACTACTTTTGGGCCTCAACGGAACAGGCTCACATTCGGCCCATTGGGCCACATGAATTTCTAGTTCCTGGTTGTAATACACTACAAAATAAACATTTTTTTAAGAACGGCTATTTTAGACAAAACGTGGCTGGATGAGGATGTATTGGGATTCATTTCCCCTGACTTGTGATGTTTTATTATTTAATGTAACCTGGGCTGTTTAGCCTTCCTTTATTAAAAAAAAAAAAATTTGGTCTTTGTTTTTTTAATAAAAAGATAAAATAATATTCCTTAAATGAAAAATTTTACAAACTATCAAAGCAAATGCAACAAATGAATTGATCAAAATAAGCAAAAAATAAAATAAAATTGTGGAATGACAAGAATAGCCTACATATGAAAATCCTTTATGAGAGCCAATATTTCATGCCATGTGATTATGTTTGCCGAAGACAGACTCAGTGGAAACATCAATAATGCCTTGTTAGCATAAGTTATAACCAAATAATGAAGTCCAGATGATTTATGAAGTTAAGAGTTAATAATCCAAAGTAGAGCCGCTCTCAAACATCCTACATAAAAGGAAGAACCCGAATTCACTGTATTCTTCCATAAGAATTGAATCAAAGGAGAACCTTGATAGCATATATGATATTCACAAAAATGACTCTTCATCTTCTTGAAGTGGTATATAATGATGTTCCATTAAGTCGAAACAATAGTATTCACATGATTAATTGGAAAGGGTGTTGTTTTGATGATCATATTGTTCAATGAAGCATGTTTAGCTAGTTTTGCCATAGATTGAAGGCCCTTGACTTCATGAATGATCATTTTTAGAGTTGGTTTTTTACCATGATACAACATTGCATTTCTATTTAACCATAGAGCATGAATTTTCAAAATTATCACATGCAATAAACCTAACTCATTAGATTGATGAAATTGAATGAGGCTTTCCTTGAACCAAGATAATAAAGCAGAAGAATATAACAGAGGAATTCTTATACCTAACAAACTAAAACTAACAACTTTTGCTAAAGGAGATTGAAAGAAAGAAGATATGGGCCAAAGTTTCTTCCATGTCACAACCAAATTGGCAGTAGCCACTAATATTCATATGATATTTTTTAAGAATATCTATAGCAAGGAGGGCACCCTGAAGTAATTTCCAAATCAGCTAAAGAGATTTTGGCATAAAAGGCAACTTGCAAAACATCTTCCAAGAAGGCATTATCAAACAGGTCGAGGCCTAATTTCTTGATTGAGAAGAAATTGAAAACCATCCTTAACTTTGTACAAGCTAGAACTATTACCTTACTATAATATTATGTCCTAATTATTTAGGAGGGATAAAGAAATGCTAATGATTTTTTGTGCAATATTAGGGGGGATAGAGATCATGAACCAATGAATGGTTCCATATGCAAGATTCTATGAGGAGGGGATGTACATTAACAAATCGTCCACTTGATTGATTAAACAAACCAAGTTTTGATCTAATTGCATCCGCCACCATAATCGATGGTTGAGTGATATAGATGAGTCATTATCCACTTGCCATTTCAACTTATCCAAAATAAGGTTACAACATTTTGTAATACCTTTCCATATCAAGAAAGAATTATATGGTAGCCAAAATTGAGATCAATATATTTGATTTTCAATATCTGCCCTAATAGAGATGAAGATTCTATTGAGAGAACGCCAAAGCTACTTGTATAAGAGCTTTATGAACAAATTTGAACGACTTTTTACCCAATCCACCCTTATCCAATGACTTATAAAAAGAGTCCTTGGGAAGTAGATGAAATTTCCTTTTATCACTATTTAATCCCCCAAAATAAATTAACAAAACAAGAATCAATTTTATCACACACATATTGAGGAAGGCTAATACATGAAAGCACATGAGTGTTCATAGTTGCCAATGTGGATTTAATCAAAGTTAGGCTTGAAGCTTGTGAGAGAAGCTTAACTTGCTTATGTAATGGTTCTTTTCTCCACAAAATTAGTCACTTGTTGATATATAACATCTTTATTTCTGCCAAGGTCAATTCAAGTACCAAGATACTTCCCCAACTTTAATTCAAATTGAAGTCCCAGTAATTTGGACAAGAAGATCTTTTAAGAAAAGGGGACATTGGGGCCAAATATTAAAAAAGATTTAGACTTATTCCAATATTGTCCATGCCACATTGCATACATAATCAGGACCATCTTCATAGAACACAAGTTTAAAGCATTACTCTAAAAAAAAGAACAGAGAGTCATCAGCATATAACATGTAAGATAGGTTGAGCTTGTTGACGAATTTTAATGCCTTTCCAAAGCCTTGATTATTCTAATTTGAAAAGCATGCATGAGAGGATATTGGCTGCCAAGATGTAAATGTGAGGTGATAAAGAATACCTTGTCTGCAATATTTTTTTGGTCCAACTAAAAAAAAAAAGGTAAAAAAATGATTAAGACTTGAAATCTACCTTTCATTTTCTTGCCCACTTCACCTTGCCTCTCCCATTCTTCTATTCTTAATTGTTTCTTCATTTCATCTTGTATTCTTTTAAATTCTTTATTCTTTTTCTAGATAAAACATGTGCTAAAAATTTGAATTATTTACAGGTGAAATATTTTTTCTTTTAAAATTATACAAGTTCCAAATCTATTAATAATATTTTTCCAACGGCTCAAAAAGATGAATTTTATATGTTTAATTTTAAGAATAGAAAATAAAAATAATATGATTCATTGATCGAAACAATTTAATCATTTTATTTGCAGATGAGTTTAATTGAAAAAACAAATTGTCTAAGAATTTCTCGCTTACATTTTTTTTTCGCCGGAATATTCCCCCACTCTCAATTGGCCAGAATTTCCCGGGAAATAGTTGGAAGTTCCTTCGTCTTGAAACTTGTATCAATTTCTCGAGTCTCTTAATCATCACTACTACATCCTACTTGTTCGTTTGTTTGATTGTTTCTCTGAGAAAAATGTATCTATTCATGCATGTCACTCTCAGGTAGCGATCCAAGGTGGCGAGTTCATCTTCTTCCCGTCGGATACGGATCAATAATCGGTGAGCATTCACCTTCCCCTTTAAAAATTACATTTTTCGTTTGGTATTTGTAGATTCTGAATAGCTGGGACACGACATCCTAACCTGATCTTATGTTCTATTGTATGGTTGTTATGTTTCTTGTGTGTGTATTAAGATCTGGGAATAAGCCTCCTTTGAGTCTAAGCAAGCGTAGAAAGCAAATATCGAACTACAAATTCCTCCCACCTATCGCTCCCTGCCTGACATAACTTTTCTTAGACTCAAACCCACGACTTCCCAACTCACAGTTTGGTAGATGATCTTACATTCACTCACAAGCCTGACATTGATATTCCCCTCTCAACCTACAATGTCTTATAAAACCCACTTCTCTTATACTCTTCCCAGCTGCTCTCTGTATTCTGCTGCGTCTCTTCTTGCTTGCCATGGCCTCAAACACCATGGCTGGCTTAATCACTGGTTCTCATTCCCATTTTTCCAATGACTCTGATGAGGTACTATTGATGGTTCTAATTGAATGTTTTGATTATGTGAAAAACTTTCACAACAAAAGGGTTTGTTTCCTGCTGGATTCTTATATATGGCTACTATATTCTTGTTTGTTTCCTTTTTGGGCAGCATCGGCCACCTGTCCGTCAACCTACATCAAAAGTTTGCCGTATTTGTGGGGATGAGATTGGATACAAGGAAGATGGGGAGCTGTTTGTGGCTTGCCATGTGTGCGGATTTCCTGTTTGTCGTCCCTGTTATGAGTATGAAAGGAGTGAAGGGGGCCAGTGCTGTCCTCAATGTAACACTCGCTATAAGCGCCACAAAGGTTAGCATAGCCCTGTCATTTCTTTCATTATTGGTTATGATAAGTTAGTTTTGTTAATGAACATTAGGGGATAACTTATGCAAGTTGCCTCCCTGCAGGTTCTCCTAGAGTGGTTGGGGATGAAGAAGAGAACTTTGATGGTGATGATTTTGATGAGGAGTTTCAAATAAAGATTCCACATGATGAAACAGACAAGCAGCATGATGTCAATCATATGGTAATCTCTTCATAAGATGGAAGATAGATAAATGATATGTTGGATTGTGCTATCTTTTTCTTATTAGGATTTGTTTCATTCCTTAAGAATCAAGCAGTTAGAAGCCTTTGCATTGTAGTCACATTTTCCTGAAATCTAAAAAATCATGTGATTTTCAGAACTTACAAACATACTGAAACTTATATAATTTTTATCTCTCCAAATATAGTAGATATCAGATATGTAGCGACTTTCCAATGCAAAAAATAATAAAATATTTCTTGACACATATTGGTCGGGTCCTTTAAGACAACAGCAGTTTGTTTCTACCTTCCATATAGGTCAAGCTATCTTCATATTTGTCATATGGCCAAAAAGGAAAAGAAGGCTGGCTAGCCTATTTATAATTGCTACGACTGGGCTTCTTGTTCTCCTTTCAGTGGTGTTTGGTGCTTGGATATCCTAATTTCCCAAGGCCCTGGAAATATGCATATAAATTATAAATTATAATCCCTAAATTATTTGGAATATGTGCAGTATGTAAATTTAAATACTTCATATTTGTTATATCCAAATATCTTATAAATAGGTTTTCAGGTACTTGCGGAAATTAACTTTCCCCTGCATAAAACAGAACTAATTTTTTACACCCAAGGTTTCAAAAGAGATGCTATTTTGGCTGAACCAATTAATTGGATATAAGTAATCAAAGAGACCATGAAGGTTTTGTGAATTTTACAGGAAACTGGAGACTCTAATCATCATCAATGGCAACCTAATGGACAAGCTTTCTCTTCTGGTGGAAGTGGTAAGAATTCTTCTTTTTCATTTATATATATTTTGGAAAGAATACATAAATTTTCATGCTACATTATTAATTACATTACATGATCCTTTGTTGGATATTCTCTGTTATCCATATATAATATATGTATGTCTGAGTTCGTCTCCTGTTCTGTAGTTGCTGGGAAGGATTTTGAGGGAGATAAAGAGTTTTACAGCAATACTGAATGGAAAGAAAGAGTAGAGAAATGGAAAGTCAGGCAAGAGAAGAGAGGTCTAGTGAACAAAGATGAAGGGAAAGATGACCAAGGTGAAGACGATTACTTGTAAGTGGTCCTCTCTCAATTGCTCTTTTAATGATTTTAAGTACTCATCATCTGATATGCAAGCCTTCTTTTAGTCCTTCTATTCCAGATTAATCAAAGAAATGAGGCATCAGTCTTCCTTTTCAATTATTGTTATTAAATGATGATTTTGAAACTAACATCATTTCACAAGTTCAACCGTTGGCATTTGACTATTTTTCCTTATAGTTGCTGATGAGAAAAGTTATTTGTTTGCTGACACTTATTTTTCTTATGGCACTTGGCAGTTTGGCTGAAGCTAGGCAGCCATTGTGGCGTAAGGTCCCAATACCTTCAAACCTAATCAACCCATATCGTATAGTCATTGTCATGCGGCTCATTATACTTATCTTCTTCTTCCGGTTCCGTATCATGACTCCAGCATATGACGCATTTCCCTTATGGCTTATCTCTGTAATTTGTGAAATCTGGTTTGCCTTGTCTTGGATACTTGATCAATTCCCCAAATGGTTCCCTATCACTCGTGAAACTTACCTGGACCGGTTGTCCATAAGGTATGAGCGTGAAGGGGAGCCAAACCGTCTAGCTCCAGTTGATGTATTTGTGAGTACTGTTGACCCTTTGAAGGAACCTCCCATTATAACCGCTAACACAGTTCTATCAATCCTATCTGCGGATTACCCTGTTGAGAAGGTCAGCTGCTATGTATCAGATGATGGTGCATCTATGCTTCTATTTGATTCACTGGCAGAAACTGCTGAATTTGCGAGGAGATGGGTCCCTTTTTGCAAAAAGCATAACATAGAGCCAAGGGCTCCAGAGTTCTATTTCTCTGAGAAAATTGATTACCTGAAAGATAAGGTGGAGCCCAGCTTTGTAAAGGAGCGCAGGGCCATGAAGGTAGGTCCACAAGTGGAACAAGAAAGCTTCTTTATGTTCTACTGTGGTATTTACTAAGAACTTAAATAAATTTATTCATATGCTCAATTTCAGAGAGAATATGAAGAATTCAAAGTGAGAATTAACGCTTTGGTGGCAAAGGCTCAGAAGAAACCAGAAGAGGGATGGATGATGCAGGATGGTACCCCATGGCCTGGAAACAATACTCGTGATCATCCTGGAATGATTCAGGTTTGGCAATTGCATTCTTCAGTTGTTTCTGGTGTAGCATGCATTCCATTAATTGATAATTAAGGAACCATAAAGATACAAATACCTTGACTTTTCATGAATGTGAATTTTGGTCGAATCAGACCCCTAAGAAGGGGTTAAAGGAAATATAATGAACATAAGAGCATTTTTTCTTCAAAATGATGTGCTTAATTGACTTTCCTTTGTAGGTCTATTTGGGAAGTGGTGGTGCTCTGGATGTGGAGGGCAAGGAACTGCCACGACTTGTGTATATGTCTCGTGAAAAACGTCCTGGCTATCAACACCACAAGAAAGCAGGTGCCATGAATTCTCTGGTAAGTAATAAAACATCAAATTATATTCATTAATTTTTAATATCCACAGTATTAAGAAAACTGTTATAACTGAGTGTTGTATGTCCTCTAAAGGTTCGAGTTTCTGCTGTGCTTACCAATGCACCTTTCATGTTGAATCTGGATTGTGACCACTACCTCAACAATAGCAAGGCTATTAGAGAGGCCATGTGCTTTTTAATGGATCCTCAGCTGAGGAAGAAGACATGCTATGTTCAATTTCCACAAAGATTTGATGGTATTGATCGCCATGATAGATATGCTAATCGCAATACTGTTTTCTTTGATGTAAGACACTCTTCCAAACTTCAATTTATCAAGTATGTATAAAGTTCATTTCATTGACTGACCTTTCGCATTTATCTTCAATGCTGCTGTGGTTACAGATCAATATGAAAGGCCTTGATGGAATTCAAGGTCCTGTATATGTTGGTACTGGGACTGTGTTCAATAGGCAGGCTTTGTATGGCTATGATCCAGTAGTATCTGAGAAAAGACCTAAGATGACTTGTGACTGCTGGCCTTCATGGTGTTGCTGTTGCTGTGGCGGATCAAGAAAGTCCAAGTCAAAAAAATCATCAGGAAGAGGATTCTTTAGCAAATTATACTCTAAGAAGAAGAAAATGATGGGGAAGAATTATGTTAGAAAAGGATCTGGGCCTGTTTTTGATCTAGAAGAGATTGAAGAAGGGCTGGAAGGTTATGATGAGCTAGAGAAATCATCACTAATGTCCCAGAAAAATTTTGAGAAAAGGTTTGGGCAGTCACCTGTTTTCATTGCTTCTACTTTGGTGGAGGATGGTGGGCTTCCAGAAGGTACCAGTAACCAATCATTGATTAAGGAGGCCATTCATGTAATAAGCTGTGGCTATGAAGAGAAAACTGAATGGGGCAAAGAGGTAATCCCCTGAATCACACAGAGCTCCTTCCTTTTGTGGATTGTTTGGTTCAACATTGTCATAATGAAAAATAAAACATTTATGCACGCCAAATGCATTTAATGTGCATCAGGAATTTATATACCAGATTATAGGTGCTGAGCTTCATGAATAGTAATAAATCAAATCTTCTTAACAATTTTGTCTACACTGCAGATTGGATGGATTTATGGCTCGGTTACAGAAGATATCTTGACAGGGTTTAAGATGCATTGCAGAGGATGGAAATCAGTGTACTGCATGCCAAAGAGACCAGCTTTCAAAGGATCTGCTCCAATAAATCTATCAGATCGGTTACACCAAGTTTTGAGATGGGCTCTTGGTTCTGTTGAGATATGCCTTAGTCGTCATTGCCCGCTGTGGTATGGCTATGGAGGAAAATTGAAATGGCTAGAGAGGCTGGCTTACACTAATACCATTGTTTATCCGTTCACTTCCATCCCTCTGCTTGCATATTGTATACTTCCAGCTGTGTGTCTTCTGACCGGAAAGTTCATCATACCTACTGTAAGCACAGAATTTTTCAATTTGACCTGTAAAAATACTTGACGAAGATTGCTATAGTGATTATAATATACAGTACACAGATTGATCACTTTTTCACAGATAGGGTCTTCTGGTTCATAAATTTTGGTGGCCAATAAGACCAGTCAGTGGATTAGGATACACTTATATTTGTTAGTAAATTTATCTAGAAGCCAATCAACATTTCATGGGATTGGTAGAGTGAATTATATAGTACTACAGAGTACAGATTACAGGTAATGTTGATACACCATACATGTCTTCTGACTGAATTTTTTTCTTGTGCAGCTGACAAACTTTGCTAGCGTTTGGTTTATGGCTCTATTTATCTCCATCATTTTGACCGGTGTGTTAGAGCTTCGATGGAGTGGGGTAAGCATCACAGACTGGTGGCGTAATGAGCAATTCTGGGTCATCGGAGGTGTTTCTGCCCATCTTTTTGCTGTGTTTCAAGGTCTTCTCAAAGTTCTTGCTGGAGTGGACACCAATTTCACTGTCACAGCTAAAGCAGCAGACGATGCTGAATTCGGGGAACTCTATCTCTTCAAGTGGACCACACTTCTCATCCCGCCCACCACTCTAATAATTCTGAACATGGTGGGAGTTGTGGCTGGAATCTCTGATGCTATCAACAATGGCTCTGGCTCTTGGGGACCCTTATTTGGGAAGCTATTTTTTTCCTTCTGGGTTATTCTTCACCTCTATCCTTTCCTCAAAGGTCTGATGGGAAAGCAAAACAGGACTCCTACCATTGTTGTCCTCTGGTCAATTCTTCTAGCATCAATCTTCTCATTGATTTGGGTCCGGATCGATCCCTTCTTGCCCAAGCAAACCGGTCCAGTTCTCAAACAATGTGGGGTAGATTGCTAGGGGCAGTGGAGGCAGGTGGGTATTTTGTTCACAGTTCATATTTGCTTCCTGGGTTTTGTGCTTGGTTGTTTTTCTTGATTTGAACGGTTACCTTTCTGAGAAGAGTTATCAGTGTATATAGGTTTCATGGAGATGTACTGTTATCATCAGAATGGACCACATGAGACATGTCCATTTCAAGATACAACTTGATCTGGCAGCCAATGTTGTTTTATAGAAAGTTTATTGTATTGAGATCAGATTTTTAAATAACATCCCCTTTCAATGAAGCTGCTTTTCTGTGCATCTTGGTTCCTGGAATCACTCAATTTTGCCATATTGAATTGAATCCTTGTAGTTTTGTATTGTAATTCTGGAGCCTTTTTTCTTTTACTTGTCATCAGAGGATATGAACCTTTGACATTATTGATACATCCCATTTCATATATTTTGAGTTACTTCAAGCCACTCTTTTTTGAATCATTAGAGGACAGTGTTTCATTAATTTTATGTTTTTCTTCAAAGGTTGAGCATCGCTCAGAAGTAATGAAAATGAAAACTCTATGAAATAAATATTAAATCAAAATATAAAAAATAAAGGAAATCAATTTCATAATATAATTTGTGGGTTTGTAATTCTATAATTATTTGGGGTCCTTGATATTCTCATGGCAACTTACTGTATCAAATTAGATGAACCATTTCAGGGGAAAATGAAAAACACATAATGTAATAATACTTGAATTTATTTAGTTACATTAATCTTCTTCGTTTTGGCGCTACCTTCCGCCTTTAATATAAGAGTTACTTTGAGGTTAGATTTGATTCTAAATATAAGATCTCAATCTACTTCATTTTTCAAATTTATACTTGTTTCATAAATTATCCCTATTAATTGTAAACATCAAGAGGTTCTATCCAAATATAGACATGATCAAAGATGATATTTTTTTGCAAATCAACAAATATTTGTTATATTAAGAAATAAATGCACCCCTCGTCCTTGGGCTTAGCTGGCAAAGGGTTTGGACACTCTCACTAAAAGGAGAGGATTCGATCCTGGAGTTGGTTAAGACGTTGAAGGAGGCATCCTAGCTCCTGAGTGCCTAGATAAACGTTTGAGGGTAATAGACGGCTCGCTCTGCCCAACATTGGTATCACCTAGGAGGAAGGGAGATTTCGCCCTGCCCTTGGATTGTAAAGTGAACTCAACCCCATTCCTAAATTTTCTTTAACAAAAAAAAAAGAAATAAATGTAGTATCTCTCATAAATATATATGTAATTATTTGAATAACTGTAGTATATAGGGACTTAAATTGCTGAACAGTTCCTAGGTTTAGAATTAAAACAAGTGATTACTAAAACTCAAATTAAGGCAAGTTGCAGTGTCCCCTCGCCGCAGAACGATGAGAAAAAGACGAAAGAACCAGGCTTTTTTTTAGTGAATTGCCAAAAGAAAAAGAGAGAAAGCAGAAAGAAAGAAAGATAGAGAGAATCTGCATTATTAGTGGCCTCGATTATTGATCATTTTCTATCACATCAAACTTCACTTGAAAAATTTGGCCTTTATAACACTAGCTCCCTCGTGATGAATATGAATATCATTATATAACATATACAATTATCCTTCATTTTTATTTTTGTTTTAAATATTAATATATATGAGAAAGTTGTAATATTAATATGCAATGTTTTTTATGGACTGAAAAAAGAAGGTTGGGGGGGGGGGGGGGATAATGGATCAATATAAAATATATAACTTATACAAGCTATTAGTCCAAATTTTTCTTCTCATTGGACATGTGTTTTGCAAAGTTACATGAAATTTGATGTGATTTTTTTTTTTATTAAAAACAAAAAACAGCTTTACATTTAGGGAGAATGACAAAGAAATAAAAACTTTTTAAATCCAAAAAAACCAAGATGAATATAATTAACTTAATATATAATATATATATATAATATAAAAGACAAAAAACCAATAATCTTCAAAATATTTCAATATATATACGAAATTCTTTTTTGAAATTAGACAACTCATTTTATTAATTTTAATAATATAATTAATAAAAAATAATATAATTAACAACTCATTTTATTATAAAATCACTCATTTGTCATTTTTGAATTTCAAATGATATTTTTGTAGATTTTCCCCTACGTTTATCTAAATAGGTATATATTTAAGAGTTCGTATGGGTTTGTTCATTTCACACGACTTATGTTAAAAAAGTTAAAAAAAAAAGGGTAAACATATTCTTATCAAATACAAATATGGCACGTTAAACATATTGTGTTTTTGTGTAACATGTTTTAATATATGAGTCATTAGTTATTTTGCCTAAAATATTCTAAAATAACTTTTTTTATTGGATGTCCTCAAAGGCACATATTCTAAAACAACTCGAGCTTATAAAGAAACTCCTTCTTCTTTTTTTTCCCCCTATATTCCTTATATTATTTTTAAACACTTGCTTGAAGCTAAATGTTTTGCATAGCTCAATTTCTATGTGTTATTTTGTCATGTATGTATATAATTATATCTCT
Source organism: Acacia confusa (assembly GCA_037074495.1). Classification (NCBI taxonomy): domain Eukaryota; kingdom Viridiplantae; phylum Streptophyta; class Magnoliopsida; order Fabales; family Fabaceae; genus Acacia; species Acacia confusa. The sequence goes on along the minus strand of CM073504.1, from coordinate 1,893,962 downwards.
AGCTAGTCCTCATATTTTAAAATTTAAAAATCATGATTCCAATATATATGAGTTAATACAGCGTTTGACTATATAACTTCAAATCATAAATTTTGATCAATCGAGTTTCTACCTGCCTAAAATGTTAGTTATAATATTTTAATAAAAACTTGAATCATTTGATCTCTTAAGAGGCCAAAATATATACTTTAAAAAAAATGGACTAAAGTATACTTTTAGTCCTTTTAGTTATAATTAAAATATATTTTTAGTTCTCTAATTTTATAAAGTATATATTTGGTCCTATAATTCTAATACCGTTAATGTTGCTAACGGAAAACGCTAACACAACAAATTCAAGTGATGACTAATAACATTTAATTAAACAAATTTTATATATTTTTCAATTTACCCATATTTTAAATTTAAGCTAAACAGTATTTAATTACACAGTCATTACTTAAATTTACATCGTTATCACCTAAGTTTGTGTTTTCCATTAACAAATTTAATAGTGTTAGAATTATAAGACCAAATGTATATTTTATAAAGTTAAGGAACTAAAAATATACCTCATTTAAACTTAAATGATTAAAAGTATATTTTAGCCCCAAAAAAAACTATAAAGACTAAATATTATATTAACACATGTTACACACACAAACAACATATATATATATATATATATATATATATATATCACAGCCGATAGATATATGTATATATATCTCTCTACGTATACATATAATCATCTAAGTAATCATAGACGTGTGTGTGTGGTGTGTGTGTATGAGTGATTTGAAGCGCATAAACAAAAGGGGGAAGACATCAGTGGATTATCGTGTAAGCATATCCATACCCATCAATCTCTTTCAATCATTAACGTTTTTGTTTTTAATGTACTCCGCATAACTAATTTATGAAGATTAAAAAATTAGTTAAATTATTTATTTATAAAAAATAATTGCTTTTTTTTAAAATAAATATCTTTTAATCATTTATATTAGAACTATGATAAAAATTAACTTCGAAAATTATAAATTTAGGAAACAAAATAAAATGAGGTTTTACATTCAAAACTAAAATAAACTTACTTAACTACCTCATATATTTAAAGGGAGTGAATAGCATTTAATATGAAGCACATATTTGAAATTAATAGGATATATATATACATATATATATATATATATATATATATATAGTTAACTATGTCTTATAATTAGAACCGGAGGGAGAATTTTAGATTATGCTTAAAGCATGCACTGAATATATCTATACCAAGTTATAGTCTATCATATCATAAGGATAAGATAAGCACTCATATAATACCAAAAGTTTGGGTTAGGTTTCTTTTATTGTCCACTTTTTTCCCCTCATTATCTCATACCCAACATTAGATTAAAACAATAAATGGTTTAGATTTAATATTTTATATAAAAAATTGTATAAACATAAATAAATAAATTTAAACTCTTAAAATCTAATATATATAATCCATAATTGCAATTCAGAAAAATAAATAAATTTTAACTTATGAAATATTATAATAATAATTTTATATAGAATATTAAATCTAGGCCATTTATTTCATGGTTTGAGGATGTAGATGAGATTATGAAAAGATGATGAGAAAGAAGACAATGAGAGTATCATCTCCAAAAACATTTAGGCTAGTCATTTACTCCATTTAGATGTTTATCCGTATCAAAATTGTCTTTTGCTGCTATAATTTCACATGAAGACTTTAATTGCAAGGTGCAATAATTTGAGGTTATTATTTTTCTTAAAAAGAGAAGTTAAGTGAAATAAATAAAAAGAAGTGCTACTGATAAATCTAGTTAGTGAGGTCACTTCCTTTACCAAACAAAACAAGATAATATATTGATATTCTCTTCTTGACACCTCCATTGATCAAAATAAATCTTTAAATAAGGTATGAGATATTCTGTTTTTTTTTTCCCCACAAAGACAAGACCAAATCTTGATTACTTACACTACAACAAAATAAAAGGAATCAGCTAAGAAAGAATCTAAAAAAGTCTACTCTCAGAACAGTTCCCATGATGCACAGCTGAGTTCAATGATTTTAATCAAAATATATTAATCTAAGGTTCGAGCTTCTCCAGCTCTACCGGTCGAGACAGTGGCTGAAGGAAGAAGATGACGGCGGCTGAAGAGGTTCACTCGTGCAGAAGCGTCGCGGGTATAGGTTGGACAACAGTGACGAATGGGTGGTAAAGTGAAAGAAAGGCCAAATAATGTCCTCTTTTTTTTTTTTTGGCAGATTGTCACATATTGTGATCTACATTCATATGTAACTTAATGGCGTAATCCTAATGAGTATTACAAAATATAACCACCTTAACATTACATATAGACAAACCAAACATTTGAATAGACTATTTATATTAAAATGGGTGTAGGGGAAACTTTGTCTCAAAAATTATATAAAAAAAAGAGTAATTTTTCTCTCACTATTATTTTAATTAAGTTTTACTGTTAATTGACAAAATATGCTGAGCTGACACTTCATATGTTTTTTTTGTTAAGATGTAAATTTACGCCAAAAATCAATACGTTATCTACTTTGCTTTTTTGTTTTTTCAAATTAGATTTACAACTTTTAGGGTAAATTTACACTTTAATAAAAATAATGTGTGTATTGTGAGTTCAACATATTTAATTAACTAATGGTTAAAATTAATTGAAATAATAATGATCCATGAAAAATTACTGATTTTTTTATACTTCTAGGCCAAAATGCCGCTGAAAAACTTTTACAACAAAATTATCCTTTGGTGAGGACTTTCCGAACAGAATTGCCTCTTAACCCTATTAAAATTACATGCAATATCCCTACCCATGAAATTAAACCAAACAGGACATAAAGTTTAAGAATATTGCAAACCTTAACAATTCACATAGGCACGCATAATTAAGGTTCATGTGACCTGAATCAACTAAAATTAAAGTAGAAACTATCAAATCATCTCACTGGCCATTTAGAGTGGCCTTAGTGTAGTTGCTTTGGATACAGCCCCACCCAATTTGTCGTCGACTTCCTCCGTCACCTTTTCCTTCTTTAACAACCTTCCCCTTCTCATCTTCTCTCTCTCGTCCCTCCATGGCTGATCCTCCCTCTCCTTCTCCTTCTCCCTCCTTCGTCACCACCACCTCCCTCCACCACCATCCCTCCGCCTTGGATCTCACCATCCTCGTCGCTGCCATTGTTTGCGCCTTCCTCTGTGCCCTTGGCCTCAACACCATGCTCCACTGTGTCTTCCAATGCGCCGTCACCGAGCCGATCAAATGGATCGCCTCTCGCCGAATCAATTCCGGCCTTAAGAAGAAAGACATGGTGGCTCTTCCTACTTCCACTTATTACACACACCGCACCTCTTCTTCTTCTACAGCAACTGATTGTGCGATTTGCTTGGCGGATTTCAACGACGGAGATAGAATCAGGTTCCTGCCAGAGTGCAGTCACACATTTCATGTGGCTTGTATTGATAAGTGGTTGCTTTCTCATTCCTCTTGCCCAACTTGCCGCCATTTTCTGAAATCCTCTGTTGTTTCACTTGACACTACTATGCATCTCGTTATACATTAGATGTGTATGTTTCAGATTTTTTTTAACATTATTGTCCAATATCCCGTTTGGGGTTCGTGATTCCCTACTGAAAACATAGAATTTAAGACCCCGTAGAGAGATTTAGTGAGGCTTTACATCCTTAGACCAAGTCAATGTTTGTTTGTTATGTTTCAATTTTTCAGATGCTTTGTTAGTGATAGTACAGCGTAGGTAGGTAGCTATCCATGTTTTGATTTCTCTTCTGGGAATTTGGCTTGACCAGTGTTGGTCGTTAATTAAGGTATTCGTGTTTCTCTCTGTTTCTTTGAGTCATAAAATAATAGTCATAATTACTATATTTTGAAATATGTTCTCTTGGTGGGTTTGAATCGCAGTTAACTTCAAATAAGCAGTATGAAAAAAGAACCAGTTCAAATGATGAGTACTGAGATATCTCTTCATCATCACTGTGGATCTTTTGGATCTAATTTTAATGATTTAAATTGAATCTTTGTTATTTTTACTTCTTAAAAAGTTATTTTAATGTGTACTAAATCTAAAATGAAATTTTATCTCTTAACTATCAATTTTTCAAAAAAAAAAAAAAATTATTTAAAAATCATTAGTTAAAAATCTTAAATTTGGACCATTAAAATTTTATTTAAACTTTATAAGATCTCAATATAGTGAAGAGCTCTAAGTGCTTATCATTACGATGAACACTGAAACTGACTGCACATGAAAAATTAGTGGGAAAATCTACAAGGTTCCAATAAAGAAATATAATCATAAAAAAGTTCTTATAACTAGAGCAGTATGGATATATTTAAAATTTCATATTAATAATCTTGAAATCTTCATTTCTTCAACAGTTTAACCCCAAGTTAACTTTGATTTGACTCTAATCTACTTAACTTACCACCTTGACCGGTTCAGTAGCCGATTTAGGTTTAATAACCTTGATTGCTAGTTACATTTCTTTTTTGAAATTTCATAGTTCCCCAAAATTATAAGTGTTTTTATGCTAATTGTAGCTACTCAACTAATCTCTGCTATTTTGACCAAAAAAAAAAAAAACTCCGCTACTAGGGATATATCTTCTAAAAATGTTTTTTTTTTTTCTTGCATTCATGCATACTTAAACTTGAGATCTCTAAATTAAGCGGTTGAAGTTTCTTCCACCAATAGCAAGGCCCTGTTGATCGGCTACTAAAAGATCCTGCAGAAATATGCCTATGGATATTCCCACCAATACTAAGTGAAACTTCGAATAACTTTTTTTTTTATTATTCACTTTGAATAACTTTGGACCCAAGTTTCAACCCTGAGTGCTCCATTACAAGACTCTTTTTCTTTTAAAAAAATTATATTTTAATTAATAAAGATATTTTATAGAATGCCAATAAGGCTACATCAAGATTACTTGCACATAACTAGTTACTTAGGCTTAGATATTAAGAGAGTCACCAGTAAATTAAGAAAACTCGAATTTGGAAAGTAAATTAGAATATAATATAATATATAATTCCTCTTGTCTTTACTATAAAATTTATTTTATAATTTAATTTCTTTGTTAAGGTGAATCTTATATTAAAAACCAGATGATGTGATATTTTTCTGATTCATTATCTGCAACTTGCAACGAGTCTGTGTGTGTATGTGATACTAATGTTATAACAGTGTGTGTGTGTGTGTATCACAAGATAATTACCAAAGGAGATGGATAAATGCACTGATCAAGTTGAAACAGTAATTCACAGTAACTATTTGGACGAGTTATAAAATCAATATTCAATAACTGTACTGGCTATTAATTATATACTTTCTTTTAAGCAAGTAATAGATGTTGTATTCTTCAATATAATGGACTCTGATTTAATTTCTGATGATATATGCAATAGTTCATTGTTTAAAAAGTAAAGACATAATTAGCATAAGATAAACACTACAAACAGTAATATATTTTCCCCCCATGTCGACAATTTTTATGAGTTGAATTTAAGAAAATTATATTTTTGGGGTTACAAAACTTTAATAAAGAAAATATATACGATAAAAGAGTAAAAAAAATGAATTTGAAATTTTTAACCCCACTTCTCTCTCTCTCTTTCTCTTAATTGGATTGAAATTTTTTTCCTTCCACCCATTTTTCCTTCCCCCCCCCCCCCCCCAACGAACCAAACAAGCATTGAAATAAGTGGGGAAGTGTGCAATAATTAAATATATACTCGTAATTTTTCCCAAAATACACACACACACACTCATAATTTTTTTAAAATACAGTATGATACCCATTACTTTCATTGATTTTTGCTCGAACTTCACTTTCATGTCAACATTTCAAAACCGAGCAAAACTCATGTTTCCATTGTAGAGGGAGTGAGAAAACAAGTCGAGCCATGCCTGTTTTCAAAATTTTCAGGTTTACTTATGCAACTAAATAAACTGTGATTAAGTTATATTTTACGGGTACGTAGACACATTAATCTAACCAAGAATTATTCCTGGGTTATATAAAATTAAAGAGAATGATTGAACTCAAAATGTTCAACTATATAACAATAGTTTATTCTTTCTAATTAAACTCAATGAAGATTCACCTCACACTTAGAGATTAAACAACTTAACTTTGTATAAAATGAAAAAGATGACAGTGATTAATCTTCAAAGCAAAGTTGAGAAATAAGAAGACGGAGATGGATATACAATAAATAAACATATCGTCCAATTCAAAATGCATATTCTCCGACATATCCAAGTGAGTGATAAAGCAACATTAGTCCCTTCATCACTTTATGTGGATTAGGATATTTGATGTCTTTTACCACACACACAGCAACTTAGCTCTTAATTCATTTGTTGTACACTATATGCCTATATATTGTTGAACCAAAAAGATAAGATAACCCAGATAGCAATTTTAAATTTAATAAAGTTCACAATAAAAAAAATATATTATAAATAAAGTTTACTATCTTAGAATTGGAAGTGACATATCTAAGAATTATGGATGAATTATCAAGTTGCGATGGCTGATTTCTTTGTTGCGCCCAATGAACTAGAATGACGTACATCTGTTAAAACATGGTTCAAGCGATGCACCATCCTAATCTCCATGCCAAGGTCATTTGGAAGAAACACATTATGTTACGGATCTAAATATTGTGCTTATTCAAGGTATAGTCCAACAAAAGGCAACTAATATGACACAGGTATGACGTGACGTCATTTGGGCTTAGAGGCACAAAAAACTCAACAGTCCAAACCCTAACCCTAAAGTAATTCCTATAAATAGGAGATTAACCTAACAAGGTACACATATTTTAAGCTCTACCTTTTTACTATTCGGCATACACAGAACACACACCCCCACTCCCTTTGGTTAAACGCCTATTTATATCATCGAACTACGTGAACTTTGATCTCTTCCATAGATACGTAGGCCCTAGGCATTGTTCCTAGGTCAAGTCCAATTTCTCTTATTCTACAACAGAACACATTCAATTAGAAGAGTAAGGTGCATATATAAACATTTATAGATATCCTTTTGCTAGGGTCAATGATCATATGATGGGTGACAAATTCTTGTAAAACAATGTGGATTGTCACCATACATGGAAAGGAAGGAAGACCTACCTTCTTCGCATCAGAGCCTTAGCCGACATGTATTTTCAGCCACCTCCTCTACCTTATTGAAGACTTGCCCTCTTTTCAATTCGTCTAGCCAAGCTACCTCTATAAAGTTGATGAGGTGGAGGAGGTGGCTGAAACGACATCATGTCAATTAGTACTCTAATATGAGAGAGAAATATCAAATTAACTTTAGTAAAATATGTTAGGGCTCTGATACCAAAATGATGACAAGTCTTCCTTCCCTTCCTTTGACTGAATGTAGACAGTTATAGGATCGCCTACCTAATAACCAACCATAAATTAAAGAAATAAAATTTAAAAATAAATATTAATTACTTAACTTATATTATGGACTAATTAAAGAATTTCTTTAATTTACAGAATGACTTATTTTTTCAATGATAGGAAATTGTAATTGCAACATTCACCTTCATATCTTCTCTATAGTCTTCCCATCAACCTTCACCATACTATCTAAGAGCTAGTACTTCCTTTGGTTTTTATTATAAGGCACCAACTACCAAAATATTATGGTCCTTATTATAAGGCACCAACTACCTTTAACCAACTCATTTATTACTATTTTCCAATTATACCCTCATTTTTAACTAACTCTTTAAATTCACATTATTAAAGTAGGGGTAAAGTTAGAAATATTTATTATTTCTGAACCAATTTAATAACTTAACTTCCATTTTTTTTGTTTGTGAGAAATGGTGGTTGGTGCCTTATAATAAAGACCAGAGAGAATACTCAACATTCAGTAAATAGTCAGTTATGTCGTTTTTATAAAGGATATGTGAGATTACAAGGGGGTAAAAACATTAAATATGTAAAAGGTATATAATTTATTTTTTTGTCAAAAAAATATAATTTATTTTTCAGAAAAATGGCTCTGAATTGTAAATGTTCTGTATGCATTAGCGCACTCTTGACTTTGGAGCACAAGTAAACATCTGATAGAGGTTAATGCAGGAAAAATTAAATTCAAAGTAATTACTGCGAAACATGTATCCCAGTGATACGTGGACTTCTATCCATACCTTCCTTTTGTAATTTAATGCATGTATAATTTAAGCAACATTTGAATATTTAATGAGGTTTCATTTAGATATTTTGTTTTGTTTTACATCATCTTTCCATCAATGTTCATCTTCATCCTTCATCACACTATCTCTATTCTGAACCCTACTTTTTTTTTCGTGGCTCGCGGTGTTTGCAAAGAAGATGGCGACAATGACAAAGACGTAGAATGTGCTGAACGGGTTGAAGCTAACCATTTTAATGGTGACTGTTCAGATGGTGTACGCTGGCCTCAACGTGATATACAAGCTTGTAGTCAATGACTCAATGAGCCTCAGAATCCTCATTCGCTCATTGCTTATTGCTTCATATTTGCAAAGAAATAAAGTAAAAATAAATCATACTATAGATGAAAATTTCAACACTTTATACGTATATACTAATACTATCAATAGAATTGTCTTTTTTTTTTTTTTTTTTTTTTTAAGAAAAAGCAATCCTTATAACTATCTACGTACACTTAAGTGGATGATAAGTGAAGCTACAACTTAATAATTTAAGCAAAACTTAACTTTTTTTTTGGGGGGAGTGGGAATCAAGATGTATATATGATAATCTTATAAAAATACTAAATAATAAAACAATAAATCTTATACCCAACTAATATAAGGCATGCAGCAGACGTTACTTTCTCTCATTATCTTTTTTTCATACATTCTCTTTCATATATTTTTTTTCATTTATTCTCTGTCACTTATTCTCTTTATACATATAGGTATAATAGAAAAAAAATATTATTTATATATTTATTGTTTTTAATTAATTTTAATTGCTCTCTTAATAATGTGGGCAAAAGAAAACTGCCCTCTTAATAAACAAAACACGATTATTTAAAGCTTGTAATTAGGGAGTGTGAGAGTACTTTCAAGAAAATTAATGAGCTTGAACCATGGTAGTCAAAAACGCGTTTTAAACTGTAGAAGTGCCGATTTTACGTTTTATCTTTAACAAAATGAGTTTGGTTCGAGAAAAAAACTTATATAAAGTAAAAACGCAAAAAACAGTTAAAAAACGTAAAATCGATACATTTTTTTAAAAAACGGAACTCTGGCCTAACCGCCCAAGTCCAACGTTATGTGATTTCTTTAAAAATATAGCAAACCGAAGAAGTTGTTCATGAAATACTCGTCCATAATAGGTCTTGCTCATCAATTCACCTAGCTTTGGGTGCAATGCCTCCTCGTCATCAATCTAAACTTTTGGGATCTTATAGCTTCCGCGTTGTGCAATCTCAGATTGCGGCCATCTAACAAAGCAAAAAGCTCGGGGGACCCTTTGTGTTTGGTCGCCGACTACAGGGAGTTGCCGGAAAAGCTGCGCCGATAGAGATTAGGGCTCTCCACGCACTTCTATTTTTATTTATTTATTTTAATTTTTTCTCCAGAAATTAAATTATCTGCCAGGTACTATTGAGGGTGCCAGCTAGGATTATAAATTGATGAAGGGTCTCTTTTTTATTTTGGTGTGATTGATTTTTAGATCTCAATTATTGCAAACAATATCATAAAAATTCTCAGTAAGAATTGAATCATATTTTAGTAATTTATGAGACTTATCAATGTATTATTTTTTTAATTGGGATCTAAAAATTATTTTCCTTTTTTTTATTGATTTTGCATTGATTAGTATATGTATGGAATTATGGATGATGACAAATGCCTTTATTTAAATGATATTTGATGATAATGTTTGATATTTTGATTGCTATTACATTGATTAATATGTGTATGAATGATGACAGGTGCCTTACTTTTCTTAAATTTTTTTATTTATATATACAGGTAAAAATTACGTTTTGTATTATGATTTTACGTTTTACGATTTTTCATTTCCCTTCCGTTTTCACGTAAAAACTACGTTTTAATAATCTTGGCTTGGCTTGGACGATAGATGAAGCATTTTCACCTGAGAGACTTTTTTTAGAGCTTTTGAATTCTATTTTTGTGACTTAGCTTAGTTTTCTTGTATGCACTTTATTTTCTATTCCGTTGTATAAAAAAATTATTCAGGACTAGTATGATTTGCTTTGAATTTTATATTTATTATTGGTACATTAATGATATATTAACTCAATGATTCTACTTTATTGTTAAATCATGCCCCCACATCTTCCGGCTATCAAAGAAACCAAAATATTAAGCAATTAATGTTGTCAGTCGAAGAATGCATTTAATTTAGACCTATTTAAGGTACTCAAATTGCATCCACACTTCAACCAGGGATTCGTAACCAAACCTTATATATATACATCCACCTTTACAATTTTTAAAAAATGAATAATTTAATGAGCTTGATAAATACTAAAAAGCAAAATTTTGATTTTGTAGAAATTTTGACCAGAAAAAATAGATGCAGCAAATCATATACAAGAGGACCTAACAATCCAAACCATCTAACTTTGGGACTTAGCTAGAACCTTTCTAGTAATCCTTAATTGCTTCAGATTCATCCTCCTCATACGATACTTCATCATCATCATCATCTTCATATAAAAGATAATTTCGATGATGGCTCCTTAAGTGTACTTGAAGTCCATCTTTGATTGCACTTCCCTAATTTTTTGGTCAGACAATAAAATGAGATTTCACATCTAAGTAGTAATGACGACACAGTAAATAGCCTTTCAAAGAGGTAAGAGAAAGAACCAACCATTTTGTGGCAACCCTCTTCAAACATCTCCAGAAATCCGGCAACCAGTCGATCAGCATTTTCAACCCATTCATTTCTGTGCATCCCAGCAGTTTTTGCTACCGTTTGTATCTGCACTTTAAGAAACAAATGAATATTCTGATCCCCACATATCTTATATTACAACATTCAAGAGTTAACCAATCCCCCTTGAATTTCAACACTAAACTTTGATTATATTAAGAAAGTTAGTTAAATTAGTTAGTATGACATCTATCGCCTATAATACCATACTTATCTCCCTTAATTCCATCTTCTTCTTAATTATTGTTAAGGGAACATCAATGAGGGTAAATTAACAAGACATTGATAAATTTAGGACCAAGATCAACTCCTAAATGAGTATATTAATGCCAAAACTTCTCTACATTATATGGGATCTAACTAGTCAGGGGGCAACTTTGGGTTTGGCTTGACCTAGTTGATTTTCTTCATAATCTCAAGATACTTCAACTCTACAGCTCTGTTCTTGATAGGAGCAGAATCTCTTATTACAAATAGTCAAGGAAACTAATGTCACAGCTTACTGAGTCAAATGGTCTTAAAATTTTAGTTGTTTTAAATGAAGCAGTATTGATTCAAATACAGAGTAAATGTCAACAAAATTACCTTCTCTCCCACTTTCTCTTGCTGTTTCTTCACTTTCTCGCGCAACCTTTTAAATCCCATGTTCATTCTTAGCCTCTTCTCCTGCAAGGAATGAACAAAGTTACGAAAAAAATTAGTCATTTTACAACCAACTGACAAATAATAAACAGAACAACATCATCGAGAAATAAAGGTCACAATAAAGGAATGTACAAACCTTTACATAGCTGACACCTAGCTCCTTTCTTGAATAACCACGTTCCAGATTACGAATTACATACTGGTTGTAATCTTTGATGATTCTCATGATAATATCCGAAGTAGAAATCCCCTCAGTCCTCTTTGTTTCCTTAAATTTTCCAGCTGACTTAACCTGTGTATTATAAAAGGATTAAATACATAAAAAGTCAACCAGTGTCAGCTGCAAGGTTTGAGAAATTTACAACTGCTGTATGAGTAATACAAGCTCAATGAAACGATCAAAGCTAAACAGGGCTAAAAATAGAAATGACTCTGCAGACTCTAGGCTTATTAACATATTAAGATAAAGACACAGTCATAAAGCTGAATGTTAAGTTCATCTTCTAAATCATGAGACCATAGAAAGGCTTCGAGTAGTCAAATTAGAATCACAGAGAAAAAGAAGATGCTCGATTATGCGAAACTAAATGGGCATGTAGTGCAACTTTCACTAAAACTTACAAATTCAAAGACATCCTTTCCAGTTCCACTTGCATCAGCATAACTGAAGTAAAAGAATAGAAAAATGAAAAGTTATAATGCGTTGAAGAATAAGTAACAACCTAAGGAGAATGGTACGGTTAAGATTTAAAATGCAAGGAGGAAACAACCTCACAGAAAAAGGCCTCACGAAACAACATACATCAAATGGAAATACTAATAACAAAGATAGTAGCAAAAATTTTAACACACTTGTCATAAGTTTTTAAAAACTTGCAGTTCTTAAACAATAGGACCATGGGGTTCAAATGCCAAATAACATCAAATTGTCCACAGTTGATGAACTAAAGTAGAGGAAATCTCTACTTTTCATCCTTTACAAACCATAGAGTGTCAATTTATTCATAGCACCCAACAATCCTCATGGATCATCTCACATTAATCCTGAAACATAAGTCCCTTGAAGCATGATAATTACAAATGAAAGCAGTTAGCTGGGGGTTGATTATCCTTACGGAAGAGAATCATGTGCCACATAGTCTATTTGATGCTTGTCTAGGAATTCCTGTGTGACTATCCAAGGCGCATCTGGAATAACTTCGTCAACCCACCTGCAGCGAGTACAATACAGCAAAGTTCAAGTGACATACTTGCAGGTGAAAAGTACAAGCAAGACATTAGTGTTGAATTCAAACAGTAAACCAACCTGCAGTGTCGAAGAGACTCATAGCGTTCTTTCTCGGTAAAAACAGTTTTGCCTTTATATCTGTGAGTGACCTCGTCATTGCAGCATCCAACAAGGAGATAAGTGTTTGGAAACCTTAAATTAAGTGAAAAGGAAATGGATAAGCGTCACATGATTGTTCGAATAACATCTGTTTTATCCTTAGCGCTCTGCACATGGCCTTGATACAAGGAGACACTATTTCTAATATAACTCAGAAAATGTCGAAGTTCTCCGCGAACAAATTTTTTATTTTTGATTATGTTTTGGTCATGTTATGAGCAAGAAAAGAAAATTCTTCTACTAAATTTGGAAGTGACATGAACAAAAACATATTATGTTGTTGAACTTGGAATTTAAACAATAAATTCTTCCGAAAAGACGGGAAGAAAGGGGAAAATAAAGAAGACGAAGGAGGAAGAAAGGAGAGAATTACAGTTTCTTGGCTTGCTCGAGGGAACGGGCATGAGCGAAGTGAAAAAGATCGTAAATCCCATCGGCGTAAATACGAACAGGTCTCTCGGCGCCACCGAATTGCGTAGCTTCAGATTCTTTGAAACCCCCCATCTCTAATAATCTCCGTGATTGATCGATTGATTGAGCGGCAACCGGTAATTTTACATTAGATTCTGTTTCAGATTAGTTTATATTAATAGTTTTTGAAATTAATATATCATTATTTTGTTGCATAATTCTTCTTTTATCATCAAATTATAAAGATATCTGGATAATATATATAATTAATTTATATTAATAGTTTTTAAAATTAATATATCATTATTTTGTGGCACAATTCTTTTATCATCAAATTATCAAGATATCTGGATGACATATATAATTAATGGGAATATCATTTCTGCCTTTAGGGTAGAAAAAGTTTTCCTTAAGTCAAAACGACGTCATTTTGACTTTTTTTTTTTAAAATGAAAAGATGAAAAGAAAAGAAGGAAAAGGAAAAAAAAAAGGAAAAGAAGAGAAAGAAAAAAAGAAAAAAAAAAGATCTCTTCATTTAAAAAAGAGCCAAAACGATGTCGTTTTGACTTAAGACAGAAAACTTTTTCTGCCTTAAAAGCAAAAATGATATTCCCATAATTAATTTATATTAATAGTTTTTGAAATTAATATATCATTATTTTGTCGCACAATTCTTTTATCATCAAAATATCAAGATATCTGGATAACATATATAATTAATTTATATTAATATTTTTTGAAATTAATATATCATTATTTTGTTGCACAATTCTTCTTTTATCATCAAATTATAAAGATATTTGGATAACATATATAATTAATTTATATTAATATTTTTTGAAATTAATATATCATTATTTTGTTGCACAATTCTTTCCTCATCAAATTATCAAGATATCTGGATGACATATATAATTAATTTATATTAATAGTTTTTGAAATTAATATATCATTATTTTGTTGCACAATTCTTTTCTCATCAAATTATCAAGATATCTGGATGACATATATAATTAATTTATATTAATATTTTTTTAAATTAATATATCATTATTTTGTTGCACAATTCTTTTATCATACGGGTACAAAAAAAGCTTTTAAGACCGGACAAAAGAGGCATCTGCAGATCGGACTCGCGACCGGTCTTGTTCCAGCCGGTATTACAAGTATATCTTTAAGAGCGGACTTCAACCAGTCTTAAATAAACTCTTTTAAGACCGGACATTTAAAAACATCAGGTCTTAAAAGTGATACTAAATCCAACCGAATTTTTTTTTGTCGGTCCTAAAACTCAATTTTTAAAACCGGACAAAAGTTTAACCGCTCTTAAAATGTCTATTTTTTAAGACCAGACAAAAATAATTATACACGGTCTTAAAAGACTCACTTTTAAGACTGGTTGATTAATACGTCCGGTCTTAAAGATTAACATTTAAGATCAGACATATTAAAACCAACGATCTTATAAGACCAAGTTTTAATATTGCATATCAAATATATCGCTTGATCTTTAAGACCGCGTATTTAAGTAAATCTGAGTACATCTGCTCCTAAAAGCGGCATTTTTGTTTTATCATCTAAAGTTTCGTGCATTTTTTTTCCCTGTTCCTGTTCTGTTTTTACTGATAAATCCATACCAGTCAATCATACACACACACGTTATCTTATTTATCCTATTCTTCTTTTAGTTAGGATTCTTAGCTTTTATATATATATATACTGATGTTCACTCCCACGCCTACATGGTTTTACATGAATATGTATATATATTTCATCTTCCCTTCTTCAATCTTCATATGTCTCAAAGCTATTTTACCTTCCTATGTCTTTATATAAATACTCAGCGTTTCTCTTCTTCTCTGCATGTTTATTTTTCTTCCTTCTTTCCAGACACATACACAATAAAACATATCTATGATTATTCAAACTCTCTCACAGGAACTACACCCACACATATATATACTTTATAACAAAACCAGCGACACCCACACTTATATGCTCATAACAGGTTTTCAGAGAAAACAAACGACACCAACAGATCCTTATACAGTAGCCGAGCATGCAGCAAAACTAACGAGCACTAACAACCACGGCACGCTCACGATAACAGCCAAAAAGAACAGAAGAAAAACGATGATAGAAGTCTTACAAGGATGCTGAATTCTCCTCTGTTCTTCGGTGGCTGAAACAGAGCAACTCTCACGGCCTCTCTCTCTCTCTCTTACTCTCTTCTCGACTCTCTTTCTCGACTCTCACTCTGTTTCCTATTTCTGTTTTCTGGTTCGGTGTAGAGAAAGAAAGTGAAGGAAAAATGAAAAGAGACGAAAGCAGTCAATATATAGAAGGAGGGGGCAGTGGTCCAAGCATCAAACCAACGGTTAGCTGGCTCAGGGCTCGAAAACCCAGACTGATCATAGGTATGGTGAGCTGCTCCTGAGTTTGCGTGTGGTTTACTGATTTTTGGCGCGATATTTCCCTGCTTTTCCGACGGCTAGGAGAGAGAGAGATGAGTATATTAGGTTGAATATTGTTTCTGGCTTAGCTTGGAGGCTGGATATATATGTAATTAGTAATTATCTCACGTATCCATTTCTTTTTCTAATGAAAATTTTGTCAGTAAAAAAACACGTATTAATCTAGTTATTACCATATAGATAATTACTAATTACATATATATCCAGCCTCCAAGCTAAGCCATCTTTGGTCTCTTGTTTCTGAAAAGTAATTTACTATTTGTCATTTAATGGAAACCAAGAAGCTCTTAATTTCATTCTTAAGTTTATTAAAAGCAGGAAGAAGAAGCCCTTGTTATTTACTATAATAAACATTTTTAGAAATTTCTTAGACACTTAACAAATAGAATATTTGCATAACCACTACAAACAAGCTAGAAATTAAACCAGTGTTCAAGAACCCAAAAAAAGAAAAAAAATCCTTTAACAAATATTCACGTTTAGTCTTGTCTGATCTGCAATTCTGCACCAACCATTTTCGTCTTTTCATTAACGTTTACATTCTTCCTTCATCACTGACTCCATTCTCAATCCTTCTTCGCATCCTTCACCAGTGATCTCTATCCTCAATCCTTCTTCACATCCTTCACCAGTGATCTCTATTTTCAACCCTTCTTGCATTAAAGAAGATGACAACAATGATAAAAGTGAGGAATGTGCTCAACAAGTTGAAGCCGGCCATTTTAATGGTGATTGTTCTGATGTCATATGCCGGACTCAACTTGTTGTATAAACTTGCGGTCAATGACGGCGCAAGCCTGAAAGTCCTCATTGCTTATCGCTACATCTTTGCCACCACTTTCATGACTCCTCTGGCTCTCATTCTAGAATGGTAACTCAGATTTTCTTATTAGGGTGTGCATAATGTTATTTTCATTTCATATGATCTGACAAGTTTGCTCCCAATTGCCTTCTCTTTAATTATAAAAAACAAAGAAAGTTTTATTTATTGTATTCAAAGCTCTTATTACTGTTTGATGGGGTTCTTGAAGCATCATTGTTAATAGTAATATTATAATGAGATACGCATAATAATTAAAACTAAAGAAAGAAATTTCAGGAAAAAAGAGAAAAGGCTTCTCTAATTATTGGCATGCATATAATATTACATGCTTAAGAAATTATAGAAAAATGTAAACGAATAGTTTGAGCCTCTTTTTTTCATTTAATAATGACTAATGGTAAACTATTTGCAGGAAGAGGATGCCAAAGATAACCTGGAAGATACTAATTCAAGCATTTCTTTGTGCTTCATTAGGGTAAGTAACAAACGATTATGCTAATGATTTAATAATTAACAGTTAATTACTACCACTGTGTGCGCTTTAATTTTCTGTTCATATTGGAATATTAGAGACATTATAGAATCTAAGAAACTAAGAATATATATCCACTATCACAAAATTCATGACATTCCATGAAAAAATTTGAGGATAAATTTGGGAAGATCTCATCTAAGCTCACAATGTGGACTTGATAAATTTTTAGGCTCAAGAGATTTTTAAAATTCAATTCAGTCTCTTTGGCCCAAAATGAGATTATACTAAAAACAATCTTAAGAGGTATTTACATGAATTATGAAGAAAGTAGCAGTAAGAGAGAGAGACTGCCATTTTCTAGCACAACTCAAATCTAGACGTACACGTTTATTTGTGACAGGAATTTATGGGGGCCTTTTTAATAGAAAAAAAATTCAAAAAAAAAACTCCAAAATTATGAAAATACCAGAAAATACTCGGGGTCTTTTCTGATATAAATTTATTAAAACTTTAGTTGTTAAACGGGGCTAATATAATTATTAATGGGGCTAATATAATTGTTATATTTTCAAAATCTTGGGACCTTTTTTGAATTTTTTTCTGTTACAAAAGCCCCCATATGGATTTTCCCATTTAATATTTAAATTGCAGTCTACTCATAATTTAGTCAAGAAATTAAACTAGAAAAGCTGGACATATTAATTAAGTTATAAGAACAGTTAGAGAGGAGGTCGATCGTTTCGACGTTAATTTTAGAGAGTTCACTTGTGCTGGTTAACTTCATTTTGAAGGGTCAATGATAGCTGCTCAGGAGTCTGGTGAATGATTATTTTATATTCGTCTGTGCATGTTAATTTAATAATTTTGGGTTTTGCGTATCTAATCACTCATCCATGTTCGAAAAGAATATTTTCTACCAAAAAGTGATTAGTCTAGATAATAATTTCAGCTGAGAAGATCTGGGTTTAGACTAATCGGTACCAAAATCAGCTAAGAACGCCATGATTCGAATGTCAAAAAGATACTGGGTCATGGGGTCTTTCTGGTTACTAAAAGAAAATGAACATTTTCCAATTTGAAAATTTATTTGTATGGTTTAAGGTGTTGGTTGGTCAATAAAGTATCTTGCTTGACTCACACACTAGTCAAGTTTGAAGGGACAAATGACACATCTAGTAGTATGTGTGTCGATTCTACCATAGGGAGGGGGTGGGGGTTCCCCCTATGTATGCAATTTGGAGCACCTATAGCTAGCACATAAAAGTTTTGAAGGAACTAAAAGCATCAACAAGTAAAAAATGGTAACTAAACAATCAACAATTAAAAATAGGTAACTAGCACAACGACGTTAAAATCAAGCGAACAACTGTTTAGTACTAGGTTGGTCTTCAATGGAGTTTGGTGGCTGAATTTTCAATATAAACAAATCAGAGAAAGCCACGACGTGGGACAATAGAAAACCAAAAAAGAAAACTGGATCTGCTTGAAATTCACCGATGAAAAGCTGTGAAGAACATGGAACAAGCCAATATTGGTATATATTGATTGAGTAGAGTATATCAGTGGTGGGTCTGAATTTCAGGTTTGATCCTCCTGGTATGAACCTCGCGGTGTCCCAAACTCTCCTACTTACCGACAGACGACGGAGGGAGGTGATGGTGGTGAATTGATGAGACACCTGAGATCAAATATAGCATTTTTGTCCCAATATTACATAGAATTGTTTTAGATGTGTACTGCCCTACTAGATTCTTCTGTGTCTCGAGTTTGAATCCCAAAAGAGATACTTGTGTTGAGAGGCGATCACAAATTTGAATCGGATACTGAATGATAACATAAAAGAAAAAGAATCTTAGTAAGCAAGGGGTGACGAGTTTGATGTCAAGTACCTTCTCTTTAATTGTAAAAAATGAAGAAAGTTATATGTTTACCGTATTCAAAGCTTTCATCATTGTTTGTTTGGCGGGCATAATAATTAAAACTAAAGATAGCAATTTTAAAAAAAAATGAGAAAAGATTTCTTATTATTGGTATGCATCTAATAACACATGCTTAATAAGTTAAAGAAAAATACAAAGAAATAGTTTGAGCCTATTTTTTCATTTAATAATAGCACATGACTACGACGGCTACGGCGGCCCCACTGACAAAGGCATTCACAAAACTTTGTTATATTTTGTTTGCTTGTCAAATTTTCCATAAATATTCATGGTCCGAGGATTATGCTTCTTTTTTTTGATCGAACGAGGATTATGCTTCTGGAGATATGATTTATAAAGGACTTGGACTAATGTCGGCGGGGTTGTTCAAAATGATGTGTGTTTGAAGACGGTCAGCACACATCATCAAAAATATTCATGGTGTGATCGATGGTACTTTTGTTGTTAAAGTGATCAATTAAACTAGATCCTAATTAATTATGCAGTTTAGAGTCAACCTAGGTCATTCTCCTAAGGAGCAAGCTGTGGGTTTTCTTTAAGACTAATTTTCAAGTGATAAAAGATGCAGTGGAATGTAAATGGACCTAAACTAGAATGCAAAATACTACTACCTATATGCAATTAACTAACTAAATGTAATAATGCAATTGACTCTTAAACCTATATGAGAATGAGACTAATCTATATGAGTTGAATGCACTTTTTGGGGGTTTTCTTATGAGAAAATAATTAAAATCCTACTAAAAAGATTGATTAAAAGCAAATAAAATAATAAGATTTAATTCAGTGATGATGATGAAGGGGACAACTTAGGAATTGCATGGAGTTAACTTTCTTAGCCTAATTCAATTAATTAAACCCAGGGGAGATTAATAAATTTAATTACCCAATTGAACATGGGAAACCCTCTAGTTCAATAACACATATTTCACTAGAAAACTCATAATAAAATAAGCGGTGGCTAATTAAACCCATTAAAAACCAATCATAAAATAATCTTGAAAATCTTGTTTACAATTATCTAATTGAACAACCAGATAATGTATCAACTCAATTAAACAATTAAGATGATAAACCCAATTAACAATTAAATTAATAATGAAAACTCAATTACTAATTTAATTGACAATCTCAAGGTTGCAAACAGGAGTCTAGCCATAAGCATAAAACTTCAAATTATCAGTTTAATCTAGAAGAAATAAGTTTACAATCTAAAACTAGATTGTTCTCAATTAATACAACTCGAAATCCTTTAAAACTAAATAATCTCAAGTTTGAATTAAAAAGATAAAAAGAAAGACACTCCCTTGTGATCTTCAAGTGTAAACTCTAGGCTCTAGCCTCCTTCATGCTCTTCCCAAGTTGCCTCCCGAGAGAAATTAAGCTTCCATCACGATCACTCTTACTCCCAAATTCTCTTGTGAAACCACTACCATTACTTGGTAAATGAATGAGGAATGAATACAGGTCTTGCTGTACGATGAAGGGGAAAAGGTGAATAAATTGAATTAAAGATGGGTCCCGCGGCTGGTGGTGACTGGAGGAAGAGAATGAATCAATTAATGAATCAATAATCTGCCTCGCGTTTTGTGTCTCCAGCCTTCAGCGTCTTTTCTGATCGTCTTTTTCAATTGTTGCGGCGTGATTTCGTCTGAAGCTCACGGCTTTTCGGTTCTGTAGCTTGCGGCGTTCTGTCCTCTCTGAAAGCCTAGCAGTTAGGTTAATTAATAGGAGAGGAAGAGAGGTTTTTTAGGGTATTAATTTGAGCCCAATAAAATTCAAGTAGTCCCCTAAAATTTCATCATTGGGTTTCCTTTTAGCTATCCTGAAAAATCATGCACCATAGGATCTTATAAAATCACTATCTATCATATATCAAGAGATATTATTTAATCAGAATATTAATAATTTAATAATTTAAGCTCAATATCTTATAATTAATTCATATTTATATTATTTCCTAAAATAGGCTAACAATCTAAATATTATCTAATAATTCCAAATTAGCCTAAAATAATCCCCAAAATAAATGAATAAGGTGGGATAAAAATATGAAAATTGGGATTTATCATGGTGCGTGCGTGTTCTCCACCCAAATTATTAATTCATTAAGGGCCCGTTTGGTTATGTAATGGAAAACTCCACCCAAATTTAAACATGTGACACTCCAAAAACTTTAGTCTGATTATTATATTCTCCATGTATCCGTCCCCAAAAATAACTTCACGTTTAGTCTTGTTTGATCTGCAATTCTGCACCAACCATTTTCGTCTTTTCATTAACGTTTACATTCTTCCTTCATCACTGACTCCATTCTCAATCCTTCTTCGCATCCTTCACCAGTGATCTCTATCCTCAACCCTTCTTTACATCCTTCACTAGTGATCTCTATTTTCAACCCTTCTTGCATTAAAGAAGATGATAACAATGATAAAAGTGAGGAATGTGCTGAACGGGTTGAAGCCAGCCATTTTAATGGTGACTGTTCTGATGTCATATGACAGACTCAACGTGTTGTATAAGTTTGCAGTCAACGGTGGTGTGAGCCTGAGAGTCCTCATTGCTTATCGCTACATCTTTGCCATCGCTTCCATGGCTCCTCCAGCTCTCATTCTAGAATGGTAACTCAACTTTTCTTATTAGGGTGTGTATAATGTTATTTTCATTTCATATGATTTGACAAGGTTGCTCTCAATTGCCTTCTCTTTAATTATAAAAGACAAAGAAAGTTTTGTTTATTGTATTCAAAGCTTTTATTACTGTTTGATGGGTTTCTTGGAGCATCATTGTTAATAGTAGGGTTAAGGTGCAAAAATGCACATAACCTTTTCTCTCAGGGGCACTCAGCACCATAACTTTTTTTTTTTGGTGCAAAAATACCTTCCACGTTATATTTTTAGAGCAAATGTCACACAAGTGTTAAAAAAGCCAAACGTCCATTTAAATAAAGCTAAGTTGGCTAGGTCAGTGATTTTTTTTTAATTACGTGGCTTTATTTTGAATATTTGATGCACAATTAATCATCCCCATTTGACCAAACCAAGAAAAGAAGATTCACCCAGGAGCTCATTAGATCATTAGATCTTATTTGTCTGATAGCAGCCTCTTCATATCATTTCCGTTTTATGACTGTAATTCGACATCGTTGGTCGAGTTCAATCTCAAGGATGGCGGAAGAGATCAAGACGGCTGACCTAGGATCCTCTGCTACTACTTCTGCAAAAACCATATGCTTCTGGCCTTCTATTCTTCGTTGGATTCCCACTTCCACCTAGCACATCATCGATTCCGAGAAGCGTCTTCTTTCCGTTGTCAAGTAATTATTTTCTTCATATGCTCTTCTGAACGCTAAATTTTCTCGGCAAAATCATCTGGGTAATTAGTCACCGTAGAAAATTTGGGGTTTCCTAACAATTGTGATTCCCATTGAAAATTCAAATATCAGAATTTTCCATTACTATCACAAACCAATTTTCCTTCGTCACCTCACAATCGCGACCCCAATTTTTCTGCTTCCAATGTTTGGTACTGTTACCCTTTCTTGTATTTTACTATTTTATATAAAATTAGAGGACTGAAAAAGTAAGAATGTACTGTTACCCTTATTTGTAGAAATACTTATTACGTGGTGTTACCCTTTCTTGTATTTTATATAAAATTAGATAACTGAAAAAGTAAATATGTACTGTTACTCTTATTTGTATTAATACTTAAGGTTGTGTTTTACTATTTCTATGTATATGTGATGTAGATATTTTATTTTTCCAATCGGTTGTGTATTTTTTTGGGAAATTTACCTATATAATGAGAATTTAAAAAAAACCAAAATAAGGCACTGTGTAAACTTATTACCAATCTAATGCAATTGGTGGCGTCATCTGATATGACGCCACAAGTGGAAGAATTTAAAAAAAAAAAAACCAAAATAAGGCACTGTGTAAACTTATTACCAATCTAATGCAATTGGTGGCGTCACCTGATACGACGCGACAAGTGGTGTCGTGTCATTAAGTGGCATAAGAACTTAGTGGCGTCAGTACCCCTGACGCCACTTGGCATCAATCAAAGTAGGGCGTCAGATGCCCTGCTTTTTTAAAAAAAAAATTTAAATGACACGATAAGTTTGACTAACGCCACTAGTGATAGTGATGGTCATGATGATGGCGAAGCTGGTTATGAGGATGACGCAGCTGTCGACAAGACAATCAGCATTGATGAATATGATGGGGAAAGTCCTACTGGAGAAGGAGGAACTAATGAAGGAGAACAATCCATTGTTCCCTACCCTGTTCAACAAGAGGATGCACCACAGAGGTCACAAAGGCCGAAGAAGCCAAAAAACATGTCGCCTTGGACTTTGACGAAGCCATTGAATCGCGCAAGGAAGGCCAAAGAAGAGAAGGAAATATTCTTCAACCTTATCTCCGGAACTTGCACCAAGGATGAGAGTGAACAGTAAGTCATAAGAAAGCTAATTTCAACGAATATTCAATAGTAAATGATGTTGTGTTTGGATTAGTTAATGTATGATGACATTGTTTGTCTTTTGCAGGATTCTCGTACAAATAGATGATGAAGACATAACCCGGGAGCAACTACAAACATTAGGACATAGGAACAGATTAAGTAACCGGGAAGGTACTGAAAAAGCTAAAATTTCGATACGTTTTGAACCCCACTTAACAAAGTGTTTACACATACAGGTTATGTCTATTGTATGTAAAACGTTGATGCAAGATATGCAAAACCGGGGCGAAGTGAGGAGGCACATTTTCAGTGCTGATCATATGATTAGTCTTGCATTTATGGACCTTGATAATTTTTTCCCAATTGACATACGTATACATGATTTCAATGTTTCTTTATTATGTAGAATTTATTAGCCAACAAACCGTCGAGATGGAAAGTTTCTAAGTGGAAACAACAACTATTGCCTGAACATAGAGGTTACAATATCGGTGATTATGATTTGATAATGGGACCGATGTTGGTTGCTGAGCACTGGTTCTACATGGTCCTTGATCCAAGCACGATGAATTTTTATGTCTTGGATTCAATGAACACAAAGGTCCTGGATTCAATGAACACAAAGGTCTACATGAGCAAGAATCAGGCTAGTAAAAAAAAGAAATCCGCATGTGCAAGTCCCCAGGCATCAGCGATTACAAAAATTGTAAGTTACTTGTATTCAGGTTTTAGTCATGATTAAGTGAAGTTCGTAGTTATTTAATGCATGTGTGCCGTTTTGAAGAGGTCATAGAATTTGTGAAACCAAATCACAAACGCAATATGCCAAGAACAGAAGTTATTTGGTCATCCGTTCCACAACAAGCAAATTTGTGTCATTATGTGGCAACATCAATAATGCTAGGTTGTTGTGAGTGTGTTAATTTGTGTATTTTCATGTTCTGTAGGCAAGACTGTGGTGTTCATGTGTTGATTTGGTTGCTCAAATGGAGTCCTAGTGAAAGTATACAGTATGGTGATGATGAGGTGAACGTGTATAGATGCAACCTCATGTGGTGACTTGTCAACCATGACGCTAATAACACCACAGATGCTGCATTGGGACTCTTTCGTCCTCCTGCGACCCACGAGAAGAGAAGAAAGAGATTACCATTATCGTTAAAGCCTGATTTTTTTAAAATTTTTTTGACACTTGGTACTTATGGATAGTTATCAATTACAAAACGCACATGAGCCTTTTAGGCTGGTTATAAGGATAAAATTGCAAATTATAGAAAGGTATGGTTGCAATTCTAAGTTTTTTTTTATTATAAAAAAAATTACCACGGGACAACCATTTTTCATAAACACTTTCGTACTAATTTGCTTTGAAAATTTTCGAGGCTTGACATTTGCAAAGAATGCCCATGTTGTGGCAATTCCTCCCTGAAGGTAATGGGTTACTCTTACAACACTTCCCTATACAAAGCTCAAGGCTCTAGGCTGAGTAACAGGAGCAACTTTTAATTTATTATAAGCCCAAACGATAGATTTAATAAGTTCTTGCTTTATTCGGTATCAATCACAAGCTACAAGCAAATAGATATTTGGTGTCAAAATCTTAAGGAGGACATAGAGAGAAATTACAAATTTACAATTTTATCCTTATAACCGACCTAAAAGGTGATGACTAATGTACAAATCTCATAACGTCATTTACTTATACCAAATAGAATATTTGCATAACCACTGCAAACAAGCTTGAAATTAAACCAATGTTCAAGGGCCAAAAAAAAAAAAAAAAAAAGAGAAGAGAAAAAACTTTAACCAAATCAGGAACACAGAACAGTGAAACAACATATATAGCAACAGGACAAGAAATATTCACAAGTCAAGAGTGTGTTAATGTATAGTAGTTAAAACCTTGATTTATCACTGTGATTTTATGATTTTTTTTATTAAAACGATTTTACTAATTTCCCATACATTTTTATGTTTTTACTATTTTTTATTTCTTCTCCAATTTTACATAAAATTTCGATTTTAACTACCTTGATCCAGCAAATGTACAAATTGGAGCCATTTTTCTTGTTTGTGTTGTGAGATGATCGTGAATGCATTATTTTTTTTTTGGGTAAAACTTGGAAGCTTTATTTAAATTAGATAAATGTTTTGAGGTTATCCGTCCCCATTATCCCCACATTTGCACACAAACTGACAAAAGCATTCACAAATATATATATATATATATATATATATATATATATATATATATATATATATATATATAAAAGTTTTTTTTTTCTTGCAATACATGGAGAATATAATAAAATATTTTTTTAAAAAAATGCTTATATATTTTTTTACATAAATTGTTGCAATATATTGAAACAATTTAAGCATAAAAAATGTAACGCCATTTTTTTTATAAAAAAATGTTATTACATTCTCCTATGTTGCAAGAAAAAAACTTAACTATATATGTATTGTGAATGTTTTTATCAGTTTGTGTGTGTTTGGGATAATTGGGACAGATAACCCCTAAACATTTATCTAATTTAAATAATGCTTCCAAGTTTTACCACAAAAAAAATAAATAAATAAAAAATAATGGATACAAGATGATTCTCAAATCTCACAACACAAACAATATGCCAAGTTTTTTGGCCCATGAATATTGGTTTAATTTCAAGCCTACAGTGGTTATGCAAATATTCTATTTTAAGCTTTATGTTATTGTGTTTAACATGCATTTCCTAGACTTTTTCATATGCAACCTAATGATATGAAAATTCCTTACAAACTACTAACAGAGAGTTGATTTAGCGGTGTAAATTCCTACTAGATCCTTAGATCCTTTAGAGTCTTAAGTTTGAGTCCCAAAAGAAACACTTATATTTGGAGGGACGGCCTCAAACCAGATGTCAAATGATAATATAAAAAACAAAACAAAACATATATATGGTGTTTCAACCATTTATTTGTGGTTTATTTGAGTAAGTAACAAACCATTATGCTAACGATTTAATAATTAACATTTAATTACTTGTACCATTTTTTATGTGTCCGCTTTAATTTCCTGTTCATATTGGAATAACTAATGTGAGATATATCTTTGCGAGCGCGCGCGTGTGTGTGCGCGTGTCGTGCGCGCGCGCGCGTGCGTGTGTACATATATATGGTTGAATTTACACACGTATAAAATATTCAAAATTCGCTTTAGTGAAGAGGTGTCAAGGACGACTCAAGGTTAATTTGTCTATTTTATTTTGAGGCAGGCATATAGTTATAGCAGTGTTATCAGACCCGGCTCAGATTGGCCTGGTCAAACCGATACCCGGTGAACCAGGCACAAAACCAGTCTAAGTCGGTCAAAGGATCAAAAATGAGTAAAAACAGGTTTTGATCGGTTCAACCGGCCGGTTTGTATAAACCCGGCTAACCGGCCGGGTCTGTGAAACCCAGCCGGTTCGTATAGTTTTTTTTTTATTTTTGATGAACCAGGCCAGAAACCAACAACCTTCACGAGAGTCGTTTGTGATTCCAATGTTTAAACCCACGACTCTTAGAAAACCAAGAGTCGTGGGAGTTTAATGATAACTTGGGATCATTCAGAAAAGAACAAAAAGAAAAAAGAAAGCAATACGAAGATAACATATGAGAGTTTTAGAGAAGAAGAGACAGTGTACAGCGATTGCAGCAGAAGCTTCGATGCCTTGAATTTACAGAGAAGACAGAGAAGCGAGCTGAAATCAGGACGGACGCATATAAAGAAGTTGCAAAGAAGCTATTTCAAATCGTGGACGGACGCCTCGAAGAAGAAGTTGCAGAGAGCTGAAATCGTCGGACCTCATAGAATTTTTAATCTTCACCTATAAGTTTCCATTTAAAATATTCTTAAATATATTTATATGTTGCATCTGTCCATCACGTCCTGACCATTCATTTAAAATGAAAACTGCAAAGTCACTGTGTTGTGCAGACGAGAAGACAACTTTTTGACTTTCATTTTGTGCACAACACAGACAACTTTAGTTTTTTACATTTAAACTTCAATTTTAACCAATAATCTAACCACAAAAATAATAGCAATGATAATAAATAATAATAATAGAAATAATTATTTATTTATTCTTTTTAAGACCAACCATGATTATGCGGTTCGACCAATGACCCATTGACCCAGTACCCCGATCGGGTTGATAACCGGTCCGTTCTGATAACACTGAGTTATAGGTAACTCTCATGTTTATTTATTGGGAATTAAAGGAAAAATTAATACTGTAATAGAATCGTGAGAATGAGGGACTCTTCTTCCACTTTTAACTTTAGGAGATTTATTTAGTCTTTTTTACACCTCGAATTATACACATTTTTCTATATTTGCTACAATATTTTACTAAAAAGAATTTAAGGAAAATCATATTCAGATCCCAAGGAATTAATATCAATACAATCCCTAGGGAATCTTTTTGATTGGGGAATCTCTATGGGGTTTTTTGTGATTTTTTCTAGTTCTTGGGACCTGAGTGTGATTTCTTCAAAAAGTTATATATTTTTTAATTTTACTTTGACCCACTCAAGTCCAAGCCGTTGTGAACTTAGGATACTTATTTACACTTTTCACTGCCCAAAATATATTATTTTAATCTCTTATTTTTTTAAAAAAAAAATGTATTTTCAGTTCTCTAATCTTAGTATTATTATTAACAAAAAAAAAATGTTGACATTGATAAAATATTCTCAAATACAAACATATTAAGTATAATTATAAAGATTGATAAAAAAAAAAAAAGAGAGAGATTAACGATGTTAGATTGAAAGGACTAAAAAATATACTTTATAACATTTTAAAACTAGTCTAATATTTTATATAAAATTAGGGGACTGAAAAAGTAAAATGTATTGTTACCTTTGTTTATATAAATACTTATTAGGTTGTGTTTTACTATTTCTATGTATAAGCGATGTAGATGTTTTATTTTTTCAAGAGACTTATTTCTATGAATTACTCATTTGGCCTACCGTTGTACACTTTTAATAATTATGACAAGCAACGCAAGCATAACAATCATTGTCAATGAGTAATTATTCATATAAATTACAAGGTAGCTAATTAAAATTACGAAATAATATACATTTTGATTAAAAGTTAGAGTGTTAGACTTCCTTTGGAAATAATATAATTACATTGACTTTCCCCATAAAATTTTCAAATTACATGAATATTATTTTATTCCGCTATTGTCTTGGAGAATGCAATTGAACCCATATTCTAAAATTTATTTTTGTTCATTCATTAATTTCAATTATTTTAAAATATTCACATAATTTCTTATTATACGCTAAGATGAGAGTCTTCAAGCTTAAAATTGCAAATGCAATGATGAAAAGTCATTTATTCCAAAGCTCAAAACATCTAGACAGTTTTATTTTTTAAAGCATGATTAACATATTTATCTACTAAAACAAACAAGTTAATTACCAATATTTTCTTAATAATTATCTTCCCTTTTTCTTTTAATTTTTTTCTTCTCCTGACATAGTTGTTTGATATCATTGACATATAAAATGAATAAAATAACTAATATTGTAATCCATGTTGGTGTAATTATTACTTTGAGGAACAATGTCACAAAACTTCTACTCGGAAGCATTGACTTTAAAATCACCAGCATTTGCTTCAGCGATGGTTAATCTTACTCCAGTCATCACTTTTACATTGCCATCTCCTTCCAGTGAATTTACTTTCCACTTATCACTTTCATTCTAAATTTTTTAGCAAAAATATAACTTTTGATTCATTCTAAACTTTTCTCTCAATTATCAATTTAGTATCTAAATTTTGGCTCAATCAATTCAATCCTTGTATTTTTTGAGTCGGAACAATTAAATCTTTATAATTCAATAAACTATATATGTTGAGTTATATATATTATATTGTAAGTTAAATTGAGGGACTAATTTTTTTTTTTAAAATAATAAATTACTTTCGCTCTTTTTTTCTTTTGTTTCAAATTACTTTCTTTTTCTTATTCTTAATTTCAATTCTTTTTCTTCTCACATATTAAACGTTGTTAGGATCTGTGATCATTTTGTGACTTTTGTCATAGTTCCAATTTCTTCACGTATATTCTTAGTAGTGAAGATCATGATATCTACTCTTGTATGTAGACAAAAGATTGATTCTTAGGTGGAATATATTTACATTTGTATTGTTAATTAAGTATTTTTACAATTAAAAAAAATATTTATTTTATGTTTTGGTGTATTTATTAAAATTTATTATGTGATTGAATTTGTGAACACAGTTTGCAAAAATTGAATATACGAACAGTAACTGGGAAAGCCAAGATCATTGGAATAATAATAGTATTAAGAGCCATGATCCTAACATTCTTCAAAGATGTAAAAATAGACCTCAACTCTTTTCATGTCACTCTCTTGCATCCATGTAATAGACATGTGGCATCACCACAGTCTTCCTTTTCTGTTAAGACTCTCTTGGCTGCACTATGTTCCTCGGGAAGCAGTTGTGCTTATGCTCTAGGGCTCATCATTCAAGTCCGTTCTCTCAAATATAAATTACATGTTTCTATAGTTTCACCTTGTTTTTAATCAGGCCCTGTCTACATAATTTTTTTTTATCATATTGAATTTCACCTTGCTTTTAATTAATTAGGTCCATGTAGTTTCAATTACTTATTGAATTATGATAAATTGTATTTATTGATTAATAGATCCAAACGGATCCGTTTTCTTATGAATTAAGTATTACAAGTTTGTAAAAATAAAGTTGATGATTGTTCCTAAAATGTTATACATACATATATGTGTGTTTTTCTCAAAGAACAAAGTGCAACCAAGAGAGTCTTAATAGCAGTGGAAAACTGTAGTGATGTCACGTGTCCGTTATGTGGATGCAAGAGGGTGACATGGAAAGAGCCGATGTCTATTTTTACACCTTTGAAGAATGTTAGGATCATGGCTCCACTTAATGTTATTATTATTCCTATGGTCTTGCCTTTCCCAACTACAACTACTGTTCGTATATTCAATTTTTTCAAACTATGTTCACAAATTCAATCCCATAATAAATCTTAACAAATACACCAACACATAAAAGAAATATATTTTTAATTGTCAAAAAATACTTAATTAACAATATAAATGTAAATATAATCCACCTAAGAATCAATCTTTTGTCCACATATAAAAAGTAGATACCATGATCCTCAAAGTATAACTAAACCATCAATACTAAGAATATTTGTGAAGAAATTGGAACGGTGACAAAAGACACAAAACGATCATTGATCCTAACGACATTTAATCCAGGAAAAGAAAACAAAGGGGAAAAAAATTGAAACTAAGAATAAGAAAATTTATGTAATTTGAAACGGAAAAAAAACGAAAGTAATTTATTTCTTAAGAAAATAACTTGCAGTCCCTTAATTTAACTTACAATATAATATATATAATTCAAGTATATAGTTTATTGAATTAAACAGATTATAAAGATTAAGTTGTACTAACCCAAAAAATATGATTGAATTATTTCGAGTTAAAATTTAGATACTAAATTGATAATTGAGAAAAGAGTTTATAATGAATCAAAAGTTACATTTTTACTAAAAAAAAAATAGAATTAAAGGGATAAGTGGAAAGCAAACTCAACAGAAAGGAGAAGGCTATGATAAAGGTGATGAATGAAGTAAGATTGACCATCGTTCTAACAAATGTTGCTGACTTAAAGTCAATGTTTCGGAGTAGAAGTTTTTTGACATTGTTCTTCTATATAATAATTATACACATACATGCATCAAAATATTAGTTATTTTATTCAATTTATATGTCACTAAAAATGATATCAAGCAACTATGTCAAGAGAAAAAAAATTACAAGAAAAAAGAAGATAGTTATTAAGAAAAGACTAATGATTAACTTGTTTATTTTAGTAGATAAATATGTTAATCATGCTTTAAAAAATAAAACTGTCTATATGTTGATCCTTAAATTCATGTTTCAAAGATTCTCACAAATAACTTTTCATCATTATATTTACAATTTTGAGCTTGAAGACTCTCTCTTGGTGTATAATAAGAAATTATATTAATATTTTAAAATAATTGAAATTAATGAATAAACAAAATTAGGCCTTCATTTTCGAAGGCTTATTCATGTTGTTGCAATTAGGCCTTCATTTTTTTCAATTTTTTTTGGTAAAGCTACTAAGATTTCCAATGGTACCAAATACAACAACTCATCCGAAAAAATGTAAATGATTCAAGAATACCTCTTTGCAGGTCTGCTGGTGCGTCGTCAAAAGCTCATTATATTTCATTTGAAGATCCGACAATTCAGCTTGCAATTTTTCAAAAGCTCATTTGTTGAATGAACCTGGAGAAAGAGAAGCTTGTTACACATGTAGCATCCACAAATAGTATCATCCGAAGCTCAAGCCTTGCAAGTGATTTATCTATCTCTACGTTATTGCCTTCAAGTACTAGATCAAATTCAAATGAGAAGAGAAAGTAGAATGCACCACAAATTGAAGAGATGCCTAATATCCCAGAAAATTAAGAATGACTTGATTTTAGGTAGAATGAAAATACCACATAAACTTTAAAATTCCAAATCAGTCTTGTTGCCAATAAGAATACTGTGACTGATAACTTATTTTAAAAGGAAACCAGTGATTTGATTTGAGATTTTAAAGCTCGGTATTTTCTTATGTTTTTCCCCTTAATTTTAGTCCGACGGATATTTATGTTCATACTGGCACAAAATTTGCCGATGCACATTGCAACAAACCACACAGAAAACCAAAAGATACTTACTCAAGGCAAGAGGAAGGCTTGCCATTTTGCTCATATAAAGGAACGAGAACTGGAAAAATATTGTGCCAGTATGAATGGAATCAAACGATTGAATGGAAAAACAACTTTAAATATATAAAGGGAACTTCGCAAGCCTGAATACGTAGATGAGGATGAGTGTGTGGAACATATATACACTGTTTAAAGAAATAAACAGGAGAAAGTTGTTGGTAAAGCTTGTGTTCTAAAATTTTGAACACGTAGTTATCAACAAAACTAGATAAACAGGTGAAAGGAAAAAAAACGAAGAACAAGAAGCTCAGTTCTAGTATCACTGCATTCTGAAAATCTCATTACTTGTATATATGTAGAAAGATCAGCTAAGAAGAATTTCTATAGGATGATGTTGGCATTTCTCACCCTCTAAGATAGACTATTCCTTAGTCCTGACTGTCTCGACAGATCTTATACGATTCCGAAGGGAGAAAAAATAAACAGAATGAAGGGTAAGTGGGAGAGAGAGCCTACCAGAATGGAAGAAACCACCCGAAGAGGGAGATTGAGTTCTGATTCTCTGCAAATTTATGGAATCCGCCGAGCCACGGGACGGGGTCGAAGATTGAAGAAGACACGAGGTGACGGACTGATGAGCGCGACAGATAGGTCGAGGAAAATTTGCAGATCAACAGATCTAGGCTCTTGCAACCGAGATCTGTAGATCAGCAACCCAGAGACGCTCATCGACTTCGGAGTGAGCAGGTGGTGTTGGGTGGAGTGAAGAGGTCGCCGGCGAGTGAAAAGAGGTTGTCACCGCTGCCAATGAGCGAGCAGAGCTTCCATGGCATTGTCGTACGCCGATATCCGGTGCGAGGCAGTACTCGACGCAGACGACGAAGGCACCAAGATCATCAGCCATGTTGAAGCAGAAATCGTGAAACACGGTGGAGGCTGCACTGAGAAAGATGAAGATCCGCGGAGAGGAAAGGCAGAGATATAGCGAGAGATGGGAGAGGAAGAAGGTTCAGAGATACTGTGAGAGATGAGATACTGTTTCTTTTATCTTTTTTTTTTTTCCAAAATTAAAAACCACCCGAATGCTGAGTGACTAAGCCATAACGTGCATGTTATTTCTTTTTTGGGAAAGTTACATGGGACCAAAATTAATTATAAAAAGATCCCGAGCCAGAATGTCATTATAAAAAAATTTCAAAAAAGTCATTGAAAATTTTTTATAACTAATTGAATCCGTATTTACAACTGAAAATGCTATATTAACAACAAGAATTCTGAATTCGCATTTACAACTGAAAATGTTATATTAACAACAAGAATTCTGAATTCGCATTTACAACTGAAAATGTTATATTAACAACTGAAAATACATTTTCAGTTGTTAATATAACATTTTCAGTTGTAAATGCGAATTGAGAATTTTTGTTATTAATATAACAATTTCAGTTGTAAATATAGCACATTCAGTTGCAAATACGGATTAAGAATTTTTCAATTAATCACATCCAGTCTCAAGGGACTTTTTTGTAATAGGACTCTGGGGTAGGATTTTTTGTGTAATTAATTCTGATCTTTGGGACCAAATATAATTTTCCCTTCTTTTTTTAGTTGGTCGTTGCTTCCACACAGACATCATCATGAGTTCATGATTCATGTTAGAAAAAATGTGTACTCACACACGGATATATATTAGGGACAAAAAAGGAAGGATTTCATCAAGGAATTTTAATTATGAGAAATTAAAATCTGTTTAGGTCATTTAGAGTAACTTTGAAGTTTTATTAGGATAGTTTTAGTATAATTTTTAGCAAAAATTAATTCTTTTTGTAAATGTGTGACCTTTACTCTGTAAATCGGAGAAACGCAGTTATAAAATTTTAATAATTTAAGAAAATGTAAAATAAAAGAGAGAGAGAAACAATAATAAAAAATTTTTGACCCCACTTTTTTAATTTTTTTAAATCCAATAATTCACAAAAAATTTCCTAACAAATCCCTCGTACCAAAAATTGATTTCGGTGGTCCATCCGTGTCCATGTTGTAATGATTATCACTAAATGTTGATTACTCAAAACCAAATTATAGAAATATAATTGGGTATTATTGTAACAAAAAAAATATAATTGGGTGTACATTGAAGGCAAGAAAAAAATTGGGAATACATTTTTGTACAGGTAAGTTTGCTTGGTTCAAATTACAAATCGAGTTGTTGGTAAAAAATAATAATACAATTTTTCTCCAAATCCAATAATTCACAAAAAATTTCCACACAAATCCCTCATGCCAAAATTGATTTCGGTGGATCATCCGTGCCCATGTTGGGATGATTATCTCTAAAACCGAATTATATAAATATAATTGGATACTACCTCCCGATCCTAATTATAAGACAAAGTTGACTTTTTTTAAAAGGATTAAGGAAGCTAAATAAGTTATTTAATCATTTCATATGTTGTATATTTTTAGATTATATATTAGTTTATTAGTCAAACTAATTAGTTTTAAAAAAATAAAAATAAAAATACGTTAAAGTGATTTAGTTAACTTCCTTAATCCTTCTAAAAAAAGTCAACTATGTGTTATAATTAGGATCTGATGGAGTATATTGGAAAAAAAAAAAAAAAAATTGGGTGTACATTGATGGCAAGAAAAAAAAATGGGAATACATTTTTGTACACGTGAGCTTGCTTGGTTCAAATTACAAATCGAGTTGTTGGCAGAAAAAAAAAAAATACAAATAGAGTCCACTATGAACCCAAGAAAAATCCAGTTCACTAATATGTAGTGCATTTAATATTTTTCCTTATTTTACTGTGTTGTAATTAAAACTTATAATTAATTGATTCACTATGATCGATGTGGTTTTGAATTTTGACAATCGTATATTTAGGTAAAAATTATATATTTAACAATATTATTTTACTTTAACTATTATTTACATGAAGTGATGGAGGTGGTGATGAAGATGAATCAACAGGGGTCGCGCCCTTTTGTTTTCTTTGAGTACGCCACCACCTTCTTTCCTCTCAAGTTGTGCGACCTCTCTGTCCTTTTGCTTTAGGTCTTCCCTTCTTGACAAACAAAACAAAATAAAATAAAATAAGTGTATTGACTAAATAAGTAAAGTTATTGAATAAAAGAGTAATGGTCTAAACAAAACGAGTAATAGTTTTGACTAAAAATGAATAAATGTATTGATATAATGAGTATAAATATTAACTAAAAGAGCAATAATTTTTACTTAATGAGTAATGGTTGTAACCGAACGAATAATGATCTTAATCAAGTAAATAAATGTATTGGTTAAATGAATTAAACAATTGATTATGGGTGTAAGGGTATTTATTTATTTCATAATAGTAATCCCTCTGGCCCTTATTATAAGGTATCCATTAAAAATTTTCACAAATCAATAAAAACAGTTAAAGTTAATAAAGTTGTCCTAAAATTTAAGTAATTTTTAATATTATAATTACTAATTGCACTAAACTCTAATATATTATATTATTATTACTCTCACCCATTGCCCCTATTAATTACAAGCATGCATGGAAAAAAAGCAATAAATGATCATTGGAAACAAGTAAATGCTTTATAAAAAGGATCAAATATACTTAATAGTTAGTGTCTTATGATAAGAACTAAAAAGAGTATTGACTAAAGAAGTAAAGATATGTTGACTACATGAATGACTTTATTGAGTAAAGGTGTAATTGTATTTATTAGATGAGTAAATGTATTGATTAAAGGTGTAATGTATTAACTATATGAATGATGATATTGACTAAATGTGTAAATATATTTACTACATGAATAATGATATTGACTAAAGGTGTAAAAGTAATGATTACATGAATAATGGTATTGACTACAATTTGTCTATTTATAAGGCTTATAGAGTTAAAGTTATTAATCTCTATACTCAAGTAGTTAATTGCATTACTCAAGTTGTCACAAAAACTCTGATAGCGTACTCGCCGACATGACCGGCTGGACCTTACTTTTTTTTGAAAAGGGGATGAGGAATATTTTGGTAAAAACAAAATATTTTAAAATCTCATATTCCTCCCCAAGGGCCTATGTGTCCTTTACATATGTTAACATACTTTTTTCGGCTTTTGTAAGTTCAAATAGTATTTATCTAGAATTTTTCCTTAAAATTAAGGAAGAGTGGGTATCATAAATTTTTTTTAAAAAAAAACAATTCTTAACTTTACATATATTATAAGTTTTGGGAATAAATATATGAAGAATTACATTGAACCACAAATTTGAGAAACATTTTCACTTAACTTATATTATGGACCAATTAAAAAAAATTAGATAATGACTTATATTTTTAATGGAAGGAAATTGTAATTGCAAGCTTCACCTTCATATCCTCTCTATAAATATCGTCTTCCCATCAACCTTCACCTGCAATATTCACCATACCATCCCTCAACCCTACTTATTTGCTTGTGGTGGTGCCACCATCTCGGCTTGCAGTGTTTGCGAAGAAGATGACGACAATGACAAAGGTGTGGAATGAGTTGAACAGGTAGAAGCCAGTCGTTTTAATAGTAATTGTTTAGACGGTGTATGTCAGCCTTAACATGCTGTATAAGCTTGCGGTCATTGATGACATGAGCCTTAAAGTCCTCATTACATATCGCTTCATCTTTGCCATTGCTTCCATGGCTCCTTTTGCTCTCATTCTTGAATGGTAACTTAGCTTTTCTAATTTGAGTGCACATAATGTGTATTTTCATTTCATATGGCATATTTGTTCCAATATTACATATACTCCCTCTGGTTCTTATTATAAGGCACCAACTGTCAATATATTTTGGTCTTTATTATAAGGCACCAACTACCTCTAAAACTGAGCTTTTCCTATTTTACCCTCATTTTTTATACTCCTTGAACATAGTGAATTTTCATCTGATACACTCTAAACATTTACTCTGGGCATGTTTCTCTCTTCTTTCAATGGGTATTAGAACCCCCCTAGTAAAGCACACTAATATTTTTTTATTGACCTTTTCATTTCAATGGGCATTAGAACCCTCCTCGTAAAGCACACTAATATTTTTTTATTGATTTTTTCATTTCAATAGGCATGTTTCTCTCTCCCCCAAAATTAACTTTTCATTTCTCACTTTTTGCCTTCCAACATGTTTCTCTTTCCATCTCGTATAAATCTGACAAAAAATGAATGGGGAGAGAGAAAGGATAAGTGAGAGACACAGTAAATTTGACAAATAATATTTTTAATATTTTAAAATCTGTATCATTAAAGCAAGGGTAAATATGAAAATATTTATTGACTGAACACTTTTTTAATGACTAAATTGTCCTTCCTTGGTCTAAGAGAAATAGCAGTTGGTGCCTTATAATAAGGACCAGAGGGAGTAGTTGGTTTAGCGGTGTAAAACCCTGCTGGATCTTTCTAGGTCTCAATTTGAGTCATAGAGTAGATACTTGAGTTGAGAGGGGCAATCATGAACCCTATACCGGATACTACATGATAATATCAAAAAAAATATAAGAAACAAAGAAAATTTTGTTTACCATATTCAAAGCTTTCATCATGATGTGGTTCTTGAAGCATTATTATTAATAGCAATAGTATAATGAGGCATGTATAATAATTAAAAGCAAAGAAAGAAATTTTAGGAAAAAAGAGGAAAAGCTTCTCTTATTATTGATATGCATCTAATAGTATGTAACACCCCCGAATTTCTAACAGTTATAAAATATAAAATTTTCATGATTTATATAAATAATAACTAAAATTCAAAATACCTAAATTCGGGAAGTGTCACCGCCGCACTTGTACTGGGACAAGTGCAAGGCTACTAAGTACATTAAATAGATATAAACCTAAACAAAAATGTTTTACGCAAAATAAAATAAAATAATAAAAATACAAGAAATTTAAATAAAACTAAAATCGGATGTCTTTCTCACTTCTCACTGCTAGCCCTAGCCCTTGGCACCTGTTTCACTGAAATTCTGCTCCCCCGAAGGATCATCGCAACCCAAGAATACACACATCAGCAAACGCTGGTAATCCTAATTAAGAAGAGATAATATAAAATAAAATAAATAAATAAATAAATAAATAATCAATTAATTAATTAATTTTAAAATAAATTTAAATGAAATAAAATAATTATAAAAATTATAATAAGATAATTAGAAAATAAAAAAAATAAAAATATCATGATATGTATAATTAAAAGGTGTCATTGTTTATATAATTGTATCAAACATTAATCATTGTCTTTTTGGATTTGTTTGGACTCGGGAAACCCTGCCAGTCTTATTTAGTGGGAAGAGAACCATGGTAGACCCGGGAACCCTGCCAGTCACAAATCATCAAATTTGGCCAAATTATAATTTTCTTCTTAGTGTGCACACCTCTTACCAAAGTTGCTACTAATGTCCCGGGAAACCCTGCTAGACACCACTTTGGGAAGAACGGATATATCGGTTCACATCAAGTAAATTCTCAAAGGCATAAAGCCTTAAAAATGTGTTCATCACTTTAGGAGGTACCATCTCAAAGCTATCATCCTACTTGCTAATTTATTATAGGTAGTTTAGACTCATAAAATTCCTAAATTATTCTTATTAGGTGTATT
The DNA here is from genome assembly GCA_037074495.1 of Acacia confusa. Lineage (NCBI taxonomy): Eukaryota > Viridiplantae > Streptophyta > Magnoliopsida > Fabales > Fabaceae > Acacia > Acacia confusa. The sequence continues at coordinate 1,854,920 of CM073504.1, read as the reverse complement.
CAGATATTTGTAACAAAATAATAATAATAAAATCCTTTACTTCTACAAGAAAGGGTTGATCTTAATTTCACAGTTATAACTCTTTATGGGAGCTCGTGAGTTTTCTCAAATACAATCATTAAAATGTTGTTTCTATTTTATTATAAGATTTCCCAATTTGGAACTATAAAATAAATACTCATGGGTTTTCATGGGAAATTCTCAGGACTATCATTTAATCTCAACTTCTACCCATCATCCTTTTTGAACTATAAAGTAAATACTCATGGGTTTTCATGGGAAATTCTCAGGACTATCATTTAATCTCAACTTCTACCCATCATCCTTTTTGAACTATAAAGTAAATACTCATGGGTTTTCATGGGAAATTCCCCGGACTATCATTTAATCTCTCTCTCTCTCTCTCTCTCTCTCTATATATATATATATATATATATATATACACACACAAACTAAATATATATGCATTAATGAACACAAGAGACATCAGTTCCTGTACATTGTATTTTTATTTCTATTATTATTATTTATTATTATATCATTCTCCCTTGATTTTCATAATCAGCATTTCAGAGCATGTTTATTGATTGAATGTGTTGGACTATTATTGAATTGAAATGGGCCCTACGGAAGCAAATGGAGAATTGGGCTTTATTTCATTTGATTTAATGAATCAGTCAATTTGAATTGGGCAGGAGAATGGATATTGAAGATGCAATTGGTGAGGGCCCACGTTGTATGTAATTGATCATTTTTTTTTTTTGCTCAAAGATGTAATTGATCATTGAAGGATGACCGAAAGCAATTAGAGAAAGAGAGACACGCACAGGAGAAAAGAGGACAACACGAGGAAAAGAAAAGGAAGCAGTGGCAGCAATTTTTTTTTGGAGACCTGAGATGCGACGGGAGAATGAAAGAGAGGTCTGGACGGTGAAAGAAGAAGACGCAAGGACACAGAACACAAGCGGACGGCATATTCTGGACAGAGCAAAGACACATCCGAAAGGCTTGGTTCTTGTTCTTGGTTTTGTACAGGGACAAAACAAGGAATAATATATGTATATATCTAAAATCTAAACCTTTAAAGACATGAAAGAAATGCACAGCAGCAAAACAGAAGGTATTCACGCACGCGATTCGAAGAGGTTTAATGAATATATATATTCTAAATAGTTTTGTACATATTGCAACAAATTCAAACAAAACAAAAAGGTAATAACCCTATAAGATAATCATCCTATCAAATCATGCGCGGAGCATTTGCAAACTGAAGATGTAGGAATATATGTATGAGTCAAATCATGTTATTCTAAGAATTAGGATTACCTAGTCTTCGTGTTTGCTAAATTCCTAGAAGAGTCGTTTGCCATAGAGTAGGAGAAGAGAAATATGAGCGATGACTAGAATTAGGCGGTTAGACCTAAACTTATAATTAGACTTCTAGAGTATTAGCTATGGGCTGAGCTTTGGGCTCTTTAGCTATTGAAAATTAATAAATTTTGTCTTGTATATAGATAAACCCATTACATTCCAAGGTTTTTCACGAAATAGAGGAATGAACCTGCCCATTATACTCTTTTATTTATATAATAGCTTGGTTGAACAAAAATATTTGTTATTATTATACAAGATATATAAAGATTTAAATATTTTTAAATCGATAAAAAAAGTACAGTTATTTTAAAAGAAAATTATATGGCACATAAGATATGTTCTTATATTCATAAAATATCCTTGCGGTTACGATCATATAGGATACAAATTTGAATAATTTTATTTTGATGAATAGTACAGTTTTTTTTTAAAGAAAAATTATATTGTAGATAAAGATAAGTGTTTGTTTGTTTTATTAAAAAAAAACAAATCATAAAACAATATTATTAAATTTCATTAAATCAATCAATATAAATTTAATAGAATCAAATATATCTAAACTAATTAAACTAATCAAATTGATCTAAACTAATAAAATTAAACTAATACTATATTATTATTATTATTACTATTTTTATTTTTATTTTTTTCATCATCATCATTATTATCATAACTTTGTGGGGTATTACATAGTACATGCTTAAGAAATTAAAGAAAAATGTAAAGGAATAGTTTGAACCTCTGTTTTCATTTAACAATGGCTAATGATAAACTATTTGCAGGAAGAGGATGCTAAAGATGACCAGATACTGTTTCAAGCATTTCTTTATGATTTATTTGGGTAAGAAACAAGCCATTATACGAATGATTTAATAATTAATTGTTAATTACTATCACTTCTACTCCTAAATATAAGACATATTTTATAATATAATTTACATTATAAATTATATCTTATATTTGTGGCCGGAGGAGCACGCCTTTTTAGAGGAGTTAATTACTACCATCGTGTGCGCTTTAATTTTCTTTTTCTTTTTTTTCCTTTTATATACAAATTTTAGAAAAGAGGTTGAGTTCATCCATAATCCAAGGACAGGGCGAAATTTCTCTTCCTCCTAAGTGATAGTTTATTACCTTCAGGCGTTTACCTATGTGAAATTTTAGGTACTTTTATTTTGTAAACTCATTTTTTTATATATATTTATAAGTATGGTTGTATAATTTATAAATATAGTATGATTTTCGAAACTGGGTCATAGTTATGCGGTTCAACCAGTGACCCATTGACCCAGTACCCCGACCAGGTCGATAATCGGTCCAAGTCTGATAACATTGGTTGAATCATCATCCAATTATTCTATGTGGCAAAATGACATTTGAAAATTGGTGAGGTGGGCTTCCAAATAAGCTCCACGTTTCTTGACTTGTCCACCACCTAGGCCATTGTGATTTTGCCGAATAGGATGACTAGATAAGCTCAATGTGCGACAAGAATTAATTTATTAAATGAAAAAAAATTAAGACTGATTTTTAATCGAGTTAAAAGTTGAGGGACTAAGTCATATAATTGAGGGATTGAGTCATAACTAACATTTGAATAACTAAAAGATTAATTCTTGTTCTTTTTTTCCCTCAAGTCCACATATCGCAAGTGTGTGGACTTTTGAGTATTTGGGTTGCCTTGATTATTGTTGTAATCGAATTAAAAGATTAATTTTTTCTTTTCAATATCTTATTTTCACTCTTAATATTTTATTAAAACATGATTATAAATTAATTAATTTGTTTATAGTCACTTTTAATGCCTCCTTCTCTATCAAGCTGTATTCGAGCTTACACATCCCTTGAGCCCTTTATGATAGGGAGTTTTATTGAGTCTAACCATAAAGCCATGAATGTCTTCATCCATCTCAAATTGCATAGTTAAACTTGATGTTGGAGGTTTAGTTCTACTATGCAATAAAGTCCAACAAGCAAAGCAAAAACTTTATCTCATTTATATATTAAATATAGGTTTTAAACTTTTATTTTTAATGTATATATACATGAATAACTGTAAACACACACACACACACAACTATATGTATAATTTCATTCTGAGCAATATTGTTTAGTTCTACTATGCAGTAAATTAAAGTGCAACAAGCAAAGCAAAAACTTTATCTCATTTATATATTAAATATAGGTTTTAAACTTTTATTTTTAATATATATATACATGAATATAAACACACACACACAACTATATGTATAATTTCATTATGAGCAATATTGTATGTAAGGGATATCGAAATGAGAAACCTTCCATTAAAAAAAGAAAAAAAGCCTCAGAACTTAACAGTTCTTTACTTAAAAACTGTTATTATGTCTATACTATATATGACAGTTGTTTAATTAAACTCGTTAGCATTTCTATCAAATACATAAGGGTTCCAATATAACACTTCTATATGTCTATACTTATAATGGTTGTGTATGTTATAAAATATATGACAATTGTTTATTTAAAACCGTTATTTATTGTGTCAGCATTACTATGTACATAACAATTGTTTATGTGAGCTTGTTTTTTATTATGATAACAATACGCACACTATGGTTTTACCAAGCCTCAATACATAACGTGTTATATTATAACCGTTATAATAAATATTGAATAAATTATGATTCAGACCTATTATTTAACATAACGTGTTATATTATAACCATTATAATAAACATTGAATAAATTACGATTCGGACCTATTATTTATCTTTGCTGAGTATATATAGCGCTTTCATATGTTATGGTTTGAAACCGTATATATTGTTGTTTATAACTGTCATATATATGTGATTCTGGAGCCGTGAATATATTCTTCATTTTTAGGAAAAGTATATGTTGGTTTTAAGCCTAAAAAGGTGGTTTGTATAATGATCAACGTGTTTATAGAAGAAATGACTAAAATACTTATAATTTTTAATAAATTGTGAAATATTTTGTATTAATTTTAAAAATAGAGGAGAAATTATATCAAAACTCAATAATGTTTGGAATAATTACTCATAATTTTATGAAAAGTTTACATATTACTTTTTTTTATTTATTCTTTAGTTGCAATTTTTTGATTACAAAGGAAAGCTAAGCTTGACTAGAAAACACTAAGGAGCATTTGACAATTACAATTTTTTTTTCTTTTTTTTTTTTTACAGTTTAACTCCTGAGGCTCATAAAGGTTTCAAAGAGTATTTACTGAGATACATACAAATTATTTACTAATAAAATTCTTATAGTAGTAGAAATTAAACCCACAACCTAATGAGCCTATAAAGTGTTAACCAACAGTTGCGCAGTAGACTATAAAAGCGGGCATGATACTGAGGAGCTATGGTGTTGCCACTTGCGATAATGCTCTCTGTTTGCCCCTTGCCATGCGCCGAGCGCGTTTTGAATTTCTGGGAGTGATGAATGTCGCTGTAGCTGGCCTCCCTGCTCCTTCTCTCACTCCTCGTCTTTCTTCCTCTATTGCAAGCTCGGTATTCTCCTCTCTCTCTCTCCCCCTCCGCTTTTTAATGCTTACGAATGATTTTTCATTGTAGATTTCTGGGTTTTTGTTTGGTTTTCATTGAAATGAGTATTTATTCCGGGTAATTTCATAGAATCTTGATGGTAATGGACGATCCCCTCTGGAGGATTGTAACGATGTTTTGAATCCCTCTCAAGCCGGGTATAAATGGCGCTTGGTTTTGGCCTACGATGGGACCAATTATGCAGGTCTGTTTCGCCTTTTGTTTTCTGGGTTTGAAGCATTTGGTTTCTCTTTTATGAAGACCTTACCTGCCTTTGCGACTTTTTTTTTTTGTTTTTTTAATCTTTCTTTACAGTTAGCTTGTTCTGAATTCTATTGCATTGCTGAAAACTAACTTATAAACTATCATATTCTGTCTATGAATTGTTGTACCTATAGACTTTAGTATCTTCAAGAATGATTATATTTCAGGCTGGCAATATCAGCTTTCGCCCCCAACCATACAATGTGTTGTGGAAAACGCTTTAACTCGAGTTACAAAGCTAGACAGGAAGGATCTCTCCTTGGTTGGTTCTGGCAGGACGGATAAAGGAGTTCATGCCTGGGGTCAGGTCCATCTTTATTTCTCTTGTCTAATTTGAAACAGACTAGTTTGAACTTGACTATATTCAGTTTTCTATTTCATCCTAAGTCTGATCAGAAGTACATGAACCTAAAGACTGTATCAGACATTTGTCTAGGTTAATTAAAATTAAAAGGCTGGCATTATAGTTTTTTTTTTCCAGAAAAGACTTTCATAAAATATTACTCTTAAATATCAAAGCCTCTGACGAAAATGTTAAACAACATTTCCTATTGGTCTGAATATTTAACATTACAAGAAGAAAATAAGAAAATTAGCTCAAATTCTATTGGGAGTATCTAGGCTATAAAACCGAATATGTGTAAGGACCAAATTTAATTTCTAGCGGCTTCCATAAATTACAAGCTTAACGCTACTGCAGGTTGCACACTTTACCACACCATTCAACTATGACATCTTGGAAGATGTTCATGCAGCTTTGAATGGTCTTCTTCCTTCTGATATCCGAGTTAGGGAGATTAGCCCAGCATTGCCTGAATTCCATGCTCGATTTTCTGCAATAAGTAAGGTTTACCATTACAAGATATACAATGATGCCATCATGGACCCATTTCAGCGGCACTTTGCTTACCATTGTGTCTATAAACTCAATAGCACTGTCATGAGAGAAGCTGCAAAATATTTTATTGGCAAGCATGACTTCTCTGCCTTTGCCAATGTATCCCACAATGATCGGGTTTCAGATCCAGTGAAGCAAATATTCAGATTTGATGTGATAGACGTGGTAATAGTCTATCTCTAGCACAAGGGTGCACTCTTAGCTATTATTTCAGTTCTGAAATGGCAGTTTAATCCCAATAGTAACTAGGGAGAATGACAGTTAAGTACCAAAATATCAGTTTACTGACAGTTAAATCTTGGATTTACCAGCTGGAAGTTACATTCGAAAGTTAAATGCCTATTTGCTATTAAGAATCCAAAATTTAAAACATTCGAAGCTGAAAGAATTCTTATATAAATCTGATTACTGTTTTTAGGGACCTCTTTTGCGGCTAGAAGTTGAAGGCTCAGGTTTCCTATACAGACAAGTACGAAACATGGTAAAGAGTTTACTTTAGGCCTAATCTATGTGAAGGATTATTCTGCATTTTAAATTTATTCTAGTTATTCCAACTAATTGCTAGAAATTGTGTGCATCTGTTTACCATGCAGGTGGCTCTGTTGCTTCAAATCGGCAAGGAAGCAATCCCTCCTGACATTGTTTCGATGATTTTGGAATCTCGAGACCGCAAGGAGCTCGCAAAATATGCGTTGTGTACTCCTCCTCATGGCCTTTGCCTTGTGTCTGTCAACTACAATGAAAGTCACTTATTACTTCCACCAGGTGGCCCTGCTAGCAGTTTTGGTAGACATCATAGTGTTACAAAATGCAAGCTTCCTTTTTATTGACAGTATTTAGCAGGCCTATGAAATGATGATACTTTAAAACAGAGATGTGATGCACACAATTACCTTGTAGTCGTATATGTCAGTAGATATGTTTCTTGATTAGCTACAAAAGCAAGATCCCAATTGTGGGAATTACGTTTTGACGTATAATTTGATTTTGCCGAGGGACTGGGATAGAAATTTGACCCCTGGGACTGTCTCCGAGATGTAATTTCGAATGAAGTTCTTTCATTTGTTTAGTCGAACGAGTATAAAACTGTTGACTTTGCGGAATATCTACCTTTTACTTGTTACCTCTTTACATTAGTAGTATTTCATATGCAAGAGGAATTACTTGACTTGTTAGAAGTTGGGGTTTGTTTGTGGAAGTTGGAAGAATTTCTAATGTAGCTTTTGGACAAAAGCATTTTAATTTTAAATTTTGTGAGGATATAAATAATATTTTCATACAAACGTTGAGCATAAAAATCAATACTTCTACTCCCCTGGGTCCTTTTTTTTTGCTCAACTAAATGCAGGCAATTTAACTCATGCATCTTTAGACAATTGAATTTTTGATATTCTCAAAAAATTTCAATTATTTCCATACATATCAAAGATGCCTTATATTTAGGATAGGAGGGAGCATGTTCATAACTTGTCAATTCTTAGTATGGTCTATTGTGTTTGCGCAAGATGTAAATGTTAAAAAAAATGACATACATTTATCACTAATTCCATCCATGCGTTTTTGCCTGACCATAATTACTTCAAAAAAATTCATATGGAGAAGAAATATTATGGTCGTCTGATAAGTAATCCCTTCAAGATAAAGGAACCATGGGGCAAATCACAATCTTAATGGGACGATTGAATAAATTACTTGGATGAGCAAAGCCATTCTAAAAATGGAGGAACATAACATATTTCTAACTCAAAAGAATGCCTATGGCTTATGCCTCAAAGAAACGAAGTTCTGTCATAAACTCTTGGCGATGAGGGGAATACCAAGCTACTGCTTTTGCAGAACCAATAACTTGCAATGCATATTCAAAAGCAAATATGGGTTCCTTTACTTCTATAGGACGCTTTGGGTTCTTCAGATCAACTGTAACTTCTGAATCAACTCTGAAGCTTAGAGGACCAACAATCTGCATGACACAAAATATTTTTTTGGTTATCAAGAGCAGCTTTAAAAATCTACATAGCATAATGGTATTGTATCTGATACAATATTCACTGCATAACATTTTAAATTTTACTTAAAATATTACATATTTTTATTTTGTAGAGGGAGTAAAACTTTTAAACACTTCGTGGTTAATCGTTTTTCATGCTCAACTGTTCAAATCATAGTGTCTTGTATCAATTTGAGTACCCGTGCTTATTAGTTTTGATGCATCCATAAAAGAAGTTGTAGTGCTAAGTGAGTTCACAGCAAAACTGAGAAAAGAATACGCAAGAGGGACAAGACATTAATGAGCTGTTTGGTTGGGACATAAAGATTGTTTTTCATCCTTGAAATTAATTATTTTTCTACTACACCAAATGTGCCCTAAAATAAATATATTTGTTAAGAATAAATGTTATTTCCTCTAAAAACTTTAGCTTTTGAACAATCAATCGGAAACCAAACAGATTTGAACAAGTTAAGTTTCTCCAGCAACGTGTCTTCGGAGCTAATTCTGTCATTTAAATAACAAGGTTCTGTCATCATGCAAAACTTAAGCATATGAGGAATCTCATAATTGAAAGAAATGGAGGTACCTGCTGCTGAAGAGAAAAAGTAGCATTAGGACAAATTGCCTGAACAGATTCCAAGCTGGGCTTCTTAGAATTGAGAAGATCTTGTGTAACACTTGTTGCACCTGAGAGAAATTTCGAACCAGAAGGAAAATCCAGCCGGGCCTGAAACCTGGAAAGATCTACAAAAGGCCCTTGAAAGGTCCCATATTGAGCAGTAAATGAAACGGATGCAAATATATCTGCCAGACAGGAGGCCTTCATTCCATAAACCTCAAGATAATATCCTTTGGAAACTTCTTGATCATCTTCCACTAGCGCTCTTACTGAATTCTCTCCCACAGAGGTGGTCACAGCCACACCTGATAACAAGGAATTCAAAGAACTAATAAGCTCAATGATATAAAATTCATGGCTTTATGCCTATCCATTACATGATAGCACCCCTTGGCATCGTAATCTTAGTCCTAGTTCAGACAGCAGAACCCATCTTAATCACTCAGTTAAAATCCTTAATCCTCTAATGGTAGAAGAGTTGATGTTCTGATTAATAAAGATAATGTATAACAGTTTCCTCATTCATTCACTAGGCAAAAGGTTGTGTATCTAAAGCACAGAAGCTGTCACCTTTTAGGCCAGGAATGTACCTGTGAAAATTTTATTATAATAAAACAACTTACCAATTATCCCAGTAGCAGATACATGAGGGTTCGAAAGAAAAAAGTCATATGGCTGCACCGATTTCAACTTTCGAGCTGTGCTTCTCCAAAAGTCAGTGTTCATTTTGTAAGAAAAGGCACTTTTGATGGCCAATCCTGGAAGTAGAGTAGGAGGCACTGCACTACTTTGATTTTGATTGCTTTCAAACTGCTCAGGTGTCCCCATATTATGGTGCAAAGACAAATGATAACTTGCAGCAGAGTCACTGGAAGCTAAAGAAGCAAGATCAATTGCCATTGAAAATGGGACATCCCAATAATTACCAGTCTTATCAACAAAAAGACCGGGCCAAACTGCCTCTACCATTAGGTCATGATGAGCAAACTACAACCACAAACCAATCAAATCCTCTATAAGAATAAAAACCTGCAAGATAGCTCAATTCACATAAGTAATAGTGAATAACTGAAAGCAATAGTGAATGTAGCCTACAATGAGTAAAGTGTATTGTTCAATCAAAACTCGTGGTCAACTGAACATGGGAAATTTGTCCCCAAAGATACATACTCTATCCCTAATGGAATGAATCGTCCTAAGCACACTATTATTCATTTCAATGATACAAGTAAAGCAAGTCACTCTAAAAAATGGAAAGGCACAATTAATCTGACAAGGAAATCTAGAACAGGAACAGCACACATGGTTTAAGGATTTTATAATAACAATCACCTTGTGATGAAGAATAGTCTTGATTCTCCGTTTATTGGTATAACCGTAAGCATCTAAGCCAACAAGCAGAGTGTCATCAGGTGTTAAAAGGATATCTGAACAGAAATTTAGGGCATATAGGGATTTCTCCTGTAGGTGTTTCTGTAGGGATTTCAACCATGAGGATAGAGACCCACGAGATTCTCCACTGTGTTTAACAGAGGTCATGAATCTCTGCAAATTGAACTGCCCTAGAAAAGTTGCAAACCTGCAAAACTAGCAGGCTTAAATATCAATATATATGAATCCCATGAGGATTTTTCAGATCACTTATAACAAAGAGACAATATTACATAAATTGATGCAAACCTCTACTGACTTCATTAATAACGCCCTCCATCAAATGCTCACAGGTTAAAGTATCTTTGGAAGAATTCTCAAATTTATTTCTATACCCAGGGTCTTTGCTTTACCATTACCGTCATTTTTTTCCAAACCATGAACCATAAATGTTGAAAAGTAAATATTCATAAAAAATAGAACATGACAAGGCGAACACACAATTTTTTCAATTCAAATAAATTCAAACTTTGGTAGAGAACAGGGTACATGGACAAGGGAATTACCAGCGATCAGAAAAAGGGATGGTGAGCACGCGCTGCAGACTTAAGCCTTGAGGTTTGGCATAGGTCGGAATAAGAGGTGTATGCATGAAGCGTTGCATGAAATCAATTTGATTAGGTCTTGAAAGCCTTGTTCCTCTGGATAGACCCAACGGAATTGGGTCGCCAGGAACTGGGGAAGCCAAACCATCAAGTGTTTTGGGGGTAGAGACATCCAAATCCCAAAATCCAGCTCCATCCATAGCCCATCTTAGTTTCCTCATCTCTTTTATCTCCGCAATTCTGACCTTGCAGAACTGTGCTACCGCCAAAAAGAATGAGACTTAAGTCTGTTTCCATTCACAGAGCTATTTGCTATATCACTACTTTCAATTTTCCAAAATACTAACTCGCAAACTATGAAGCATTGACACAGAATATCCATATTGACAATTAAATCTTAATTTTTTTTACATAAAAAACAAGACTAGGCCCAGGTGCTCACAATTTCATGAAGTATTTCATAAATAATCTACAATGTAAAAAATTTTCTCCGCCCTTATTCTTCCCCTTCAAAAAGCAAAGACAGAAACCAATTTCGAGAACGATTATACAGCACATAGTAATCTCCGACATGACAAGGAAGAATTTTCAGAGCATAATCGAATACACGACAGACAGTTTAGTAGAATTCAAAAGAGAAAAGAGTGAAGGAAAGAAATTGAGTACTTGATTGAAAGAGATAGATTGATGATAGCTTGTTGTCCTACATTTGGGGTTGCTAAGATTGCAAGAAAGCAAGCAAGGCAAAAATGATTCGGAGCTCAATTGCTGCCCAATATACGTGGAAGAACAGGCGGAAGAGCCGCTTTCCGTGTATTAGCGCTGGCTAGTAGCGACTAGCGACTTGGGTCACTGTGTGGGACTTGGGGGCATTTTGGGAAGTCAACTTTGTAACTTTAACTAACAAATTTTGTAGGTAAAGAAGCAAAAATACACCTGTGCTTTATCATCGGGAGCGCTCATCACCATATATTTTTTTTGGGAGTAAAAATGTACTCGTGGTTACCATTTTGAAGTAAAAGTCACATTCCACCGTTATATTACTATTCACTTCATCTATTTCTCTCTCATCAAATTGAAAAGTAATATAACGGTGGGATATGACTTTTGCTCTAAAATGGTAATCACATGTGTATTTTTGCTTCCAAAAAAAGCATATGATGCAAGGCACTCCCAAAGATAAAACACATTTGTATTTTTGTCCCTTTACCCAATTTTTTTTATTCATGACTAAATTATAGATAACATTGAATTTTAGGGCTTTTTTCCCATAGTGCCCATTTTTAGGAAACTATTTACCAAAATGTCCCTACTTTGAAACTATTTCCCATTATGCCCCCTCTAGAAACATATTCTCAATCTACCCCTATTTAGTCGACTAAACCAGGGGTTTAGTCAACTAAATTTCGAGGGGTTCAAATTTTTTGAATCCCCTCAAAATTTAGTCGACTAAACCCATTTAGTCGACTAAACCAGGTGGTTTAATCGACGAAATTACGGGGGTGGGCGTTAAAAAGCCCACACCTGGCATTTAGTCGACTAAACCACTTGGTTTAGTCAACTAAATTTCGACGGTGAGGGTTTTTAAACACCCCAAACCACAGCAACATGAACCCTAATCGTGTAAAAACCTATCCAAACCTCTTCCCCCTCTCTTTTTCGTCAAAGCCTTGCTGAATCTGTTAGTGGGTTGCGTAGGAAACTTCAATCTACTGGAATTTGTGTCGATATCGGTATGTTTTCATCTCCATTTAAGATTTCCGTTGTCATTTATGTGTTTATGCGAACCCCCATTTGCGTTTTTGCGTTTTGTGCTTTGATTGGGTTTTGTTGTGTGTCTTTGCTTGATTTGAGTATTTCATTCTTATTTATGGAGGAAAATGATGAATATACATGTGAAAGTGAAAAGATTTACATCGGTTGAGTATTTTTTATTTTTTTGAAGACTATCACTTCATTTTTCATAAATTTTTTTATTTGGTCAGCTAAAACCCTCCATTTTGCTGCTAAAATTCTGGTGTCAAAGATGAGTTCAAGTTCAAACACTTACATGACTATAATCTACCACAGTGGGAGGTATTTTGATGGTCCCGATGGTGTTCAATTTGAAGGGAAAATGAAAATGATGAAAATCAAATGGGATACTACATACAACGAGCTGAAAGAAAGAATTTACCAAAAATTGGGACTACATGGCAGCCAATGCATTCATCGGTCAATTGCCAAAGTAGAGACTATAGTGGGTAAGAATAATGTATATTACATTAGTACCGATGTATGTGATGATGAAGATGTAGATTGTGTCATAGATGCATTTGCTAATCGGAGAGTACAAAATTTTATTGAGATATATGTTGAAATTGAATCTGGCGATCATCATCTATACCTATGCATCCAAGATTCCCACAGTATTTTGGTGAAGAAGATAGACATGTTGGTGTATCTACACCTTCACAAGTGTTAAGTCAGGTAACATTGATGGAAGATGAGGATATGCACAACGATGAGGAGGACGAATTTGAGAGGTTTATTCCACTAGGTGACAGCTCAGATACCGATGTGGAGGGTGATTTTGATTTTTGCCCGAACCTAGTAAACCCAGGGATTGCAAAAATGCCACCACTTCATATTGACCCAATTAATAGTGGTAATTTAGTAAACTTGAATTTGTGGTTGTTTTTGTAATGTTTATTTACTGGTTCTGACAGAAAATTCATATTGACAGATGTTGGACCTGATAGTGAGCCGTTTTGGACTGAAAGCCCGCACTATTATCAAATTAGTGCGGTTGATTGTGACGATGAATTAGAGATGTTGTATGGTGACGATGAAAGGCAAGGTAGATGGCAGTTAGGCGATCCATTATATGTGTATCAGCAGTTTCCTTCTAAGTCTGAGATGCATCATGCCATGAAATTGTATTGCATAAAGACTCATCGATCAGCCAAAGTTGAAAAAAGTGATGAACGGAGGTTTGTGATGAAGTGTCGAAATCATGCTGATGGTTGTCCCTGGTATATGAGGGCAATGACAGGCAAGAATGGAAATTGTTGGGTGGTCCGTAAGTGGGTTAGCGATCACACCTGCCTGAACCAGAGTCTTACCCGGGATCATGGACAACTGGATTCAAATGTCATATGTGCAGGCATTATCAGTATGTTTCGTATTTTTGTTGCTTTCTACTTCTGTTTGTTTATTGACATTATATTCTGAAGTTTGTTATGCTTTAACAAAGTATGTTAAGAGAAGATCCAGCTTTAAAACCAGTGCTGATACAAGAGAGGATGCAACGTATGTATGGATATAATATAACATACAAGAAGGCTTGGAAGGCGAAAATGAAGGCCATTGTGAAGTTATTTGGTGATTGGGAGAAATCTTATGCATTCTTGCCCAATTGGTTGACATACATGACGCAGGTTAACGTGGACTCTGTTTTCAGGCTTGATACAGATGAATGTTCCGACCATCGTCGGTTTTATGTCAACTTACGCGTCTTTCATAGAGTTTTTTGGACATTTAACCAGACAGTTGAAGCCTTCAAATACTGTAAGCCCATACTACAAATTGATGGCACCCACTTGTACGAAAAATACAAAGGTACTCTCTTGATTGCGACTTCACAGGATGGGGATGGGAAGGTATTACCAATTGCCTTTGCTGTTGTGTCCTCCTGGTGAGAAGTATGATGACTGGTGGTGGTTTCTTTGTCTCTTACGTGATCATGTGACGCAGAGGACGAGCATTTGTTTGATATCTGATCGTCACGCCAGTATCATAAAGGCGGTTAAAGATCACCGCAATTGGCAGCCTCCGTATGCCTATCATGTGTATTGCCTACGTCATGTCGCGAGCAACTTTAATACCAGATTCAAGGATGTGCAACTAAAGAAAACAGTTATGAAATTAGGTATGAAAGTATACACTTTGGTTACTGCCTTCACATATTTGAACATGTTTGTAATACACCCATTGTTATGAGTTCGCTTTAATATGTTATGCAGGGTACATGAGTTCAAAGATCCAGTTCAAAAAAATTCGCATAAACGCAAAAAAATTATCATAAACATGTACATTCATCGTTTTCCTCCATAAATATCAATGAAAAACTCAAATCAATCATACATACACAACAAAACCACCAATTCTTGATGAAAAACAAAAATAAATTCGTCCAAAAATAAAAAAATTCGCATAAACGCAAAAAATTATCATAAACATATACATTCATCGTTTTCCTCTATAAATATCAATGAAAAACTCAAATCAATCATACATACACAACAAAACCACCAAATCTTGATGAAAAACGAAGATAAATTCGTCCAAAAATAAAAAAATTCGCATAAACGCAAAAAAATTATCATAAACATATACATTCATCGTTTTCCTCCATAAATATCAATGAAAAACTCAAATCAATCATATATACACAACAAAACCATCAAATCTAAGTACAAAACAGTAAAACACAAATGGGGTTTGCAATAACACAATGTCGACGGTGGAATTCCGAAAATGGGACAAAAACATACCGAAATTGATGCAAATGCAAGTTGATTGAAGTTCTCTTCGCAACCCACCAACGGATTCAGAGAAATTTTGACGAAAAAGAGATGGGGGAGGGGTTTGGGGAGGAGATCTAGTCGATTAGCGGCGTTTGAGATGTTTAAAAACCCTCACCGTCGAAATTTTGTCGACTAAACCAAGTGGTTTAGTCGACTAAATGTCGGGTGTGGGTTTTTTAACGCCCACCCCCGTAATTTAGTCGACTAAACCACTTGGTTTAGTCGACTAAATGGGTTTAGTCGACTAAATGGGGGTAGATTGGGAATATGTTTCTAGAGGGGCGCATAATGGGAAATAGTTTCAAAGTATGGGCATTTTGGTAAATAGTTTTCTAAAAAGGGGCACTATGAGAAAAAAGCCGAATTTTAGACTAGTGGCATTTTTTTTAAAAAAAAAAAGACAAAATGATATTAATAAGGGAAAATTCTTCTTATGGCCCAATTAACCAAAATATTATTAAAAAAAGTCCAAGGAAAAGTCATATGTTAAAAAAGACTTTAAAGCCTTTTCTGATATTATTTCAAGAAGCGTTAACAAATATATCAGTATCCGTTAACAACTAAACCGATACAATTAATAACTATATATTAACAACTAAATCAACACCCGTTAACAATTATATCCGTACAATGTTTTCTGAAATAATACTAGAAAAAACTATAGGGTCTTTTCTGACATATGACTTTTTTTAAGCTTATTTTGATAATTTTTTGATAACTTCAACGGTGAGGTGAATTTTCCCTATTAATAAAACATGAAGTTTACAATGAAACCAAAGAAACTAAACTAAAATGCAACAAATTAAACCTATCTAAGTCATTAGCGATAACGATAGCAACAAGAAAAGAAGGAAATTCTTTGAGCCTTGAATCACCACATTAATGCTGTCTGAGTGGGTTGTTGTTGTGGAGATAAAAGCTTCCCCTAAGCACCAAATCTTCAATATGCAGCTGTCAGCCTGTAAAAGCATTTTGTGCCTTTAAATCCATATGATAGAGTTTCAAAGACATTTGTAGTAAAACCATGCATATGGATCATTTTGACATTTGTTTCTTCCAAATGAATTGATGTAGAGTTGACCCTACTGAGCATATCTGCACATAGCATCCTCTGACCTTTGTTGTTGTATTCATAAGTTTGTGCATAACGATTATCCAATTTTCTGAAATGAATTCATCTACATTCATTGACAGATTTTTGATTGAATGTTTACTTCTACTCCCTCTGGTCTTTATTATAAGGCACCAACTACTAACAAGTTTTTGTCTTTATTATAAGGCGCCAATTACTTTTAACTAACTCATTTATTGCTATTTTCCTATTATGTCCTTACTTTAACAAACCCCTTTAAATCTACATCATTAAAGTAGGGGTAAAGTTAGAAACCTTTATCAATTTTGAACCAATTTAATGATTTAACTACATTTCCTTAATTTGTGAGAAATGATAGTTGGTGCCTTATAATAAGGACCAGAGGGAGTATATGCCATATGAATATGAGAGTGAAGCATCGTAAATGAAATCTTTCCTTGATGACTTGTGCAGAATGCATAGCATAATTTCTCCAGAACTTGATGATATTTATAAGAATGATAATACCCTTTAAAAGAGTAACCTCTCCATTCTTGAATAACAAACTTATGTTGGAGCAAAAAAAAAAAAAAAACAAACAAATTAATAACAAACTTATGGAGTCGTTCAACCATAATTTAAACTCCAAAAAAGATGATGATTGAAATTGGATTGAGAAACAACCAAACCAGATTGCTTTAGCATAGGGACATGTGATGAAAAGCTGACAAGAGTTTCTTCACAATTGCAACCTAAAAGGCATCCACCAGAAACATTAAGGTGACGCTACTTTAAAGATTTCAAAGGATGGGATAACATTATGAAGCAATTTCCAAATGAACAATAAATTCTTAAAAGGAAGGGAAATAGACCACATAAATTTCTAAAATGGATCTTGAGGATGATTGGTGGAAAGTGAATCTGAAGCATAGAGAAGACAGCCATCTTTAACCTTGTAATTTCCCATGAATTACCATGCCCAAAAATCTGATCCAAATTTGCAGTGACTGATAAAGGCAACTGAGAAATGTGGTTCGCAATGGAAAGAGAATAAAGTCTATGAAGGAGTGGACAATTCCACTGATACGGTTGAAAAGGATTGTGAGCATGCATTAAAAGATCCGAAACTCTACTAACAGTGGCTGAATCAGAAGTTTTAACTTGCATGGACCAGCACAATGGGTGGTTTAAGGAGATGTCTCTACCATTACTTACCTTCCATCTCAATTTGCGTGCAATCATATCAGGACATTCTGAAACAACTTTCCATATCCATGTTACATTATAAGGCCTCTTAATTACATTTTCAGACGAATCATCAATGTGTTTCACCCAGAGGGTAGAGTATAGAAGAGAATCAGGATCTGAGCATAGAATTCTCCATATCTGTTTAGCCAAAAGGGCCTGGTTGAAGAGCTTAGTGGGTCTTAATCCTAGGCCACCTTGATCAATAGGAAGGAAAAGAAATCTTTCCTTAACAGATGCATTTTTCGATGATCATCTTGTGAGCCCCAAAAGAAATTAATACATTTACTATCATTGGTTTGACATTTATTCACAGGCAGCTTAATGCAAGACGACTGACTTGTGTTGACAAAAGAGAGGACTGATCTGAGGAGAGAGTCTAGAAGCTTGCTATAACAACCGGGCATGCCACACATTAGTTTGATTATCAATATTTTGAAGAACCTGCTGGTATAGTGGAGTCTTATTTCTTCTAGGATCAATCCAGGTCCCCAGGTATTTCCCCAACCCCTGAGTAAAGTAAACATTGAGAGTTCTTGAGAATTTCAAGTGATGTAGCATATTTGGGCTGAAAACAAGATTAGATTTATCTCTGTTGATCTACTGACCCGACCTATTGCAATTTAATGTTTGTAAATCTAAATGTTTGTTTTATCAATGCAAACTTTTAATCATCATTTTTCTTTTAGTCAGATAAAAACTTTTGATGTGATTTGTTCTCTTTTCTGGGTTATGAATTCACATTTCATTCCCCAAAAAGAGACAATTATTGAAGGATTAAGTGACACCGAGCAAGTTAATTTCTATTTAGCTTCATTGTTCAGCTCATTCCATTGTCTTTCGAAGCCAGAAAAACCAAGAAGAAAAGAGAATTGAAGGTGATGAAAATGGTGGGCATGGGATCTTTAGTTTCCACCTCCAGTTTCTCCCATTACACCTCATCAAATCCTTCAACTCTTTCTGAAAAAAGCGTTCATATCTTCATCGGTGAAAATTCTGATCACTAGGGCTAGCTTAAAATGGATGGATCAAGTAATTAAGCAAGTCATAACAACCATCTTGATCAGAGTCCTCTCATCTTGAATGAATCAAAACTCACTCCATTCTAAGAAAAGACAACTATCATGTTAATTCCAAAATCTGTACATTCTCAAGCTTATTAGCAGCAAATAGAAGGCTGCTTGGCCAAAGAAGATTACACTGAAGACTGCAAAATAATTGAAACTAGGCATGGCCAGAAATGTGCAAGAAAAAAGATATATATTCCAGCTATTTTTGCTTGGAAGCATCAGAATGCCTGGGACTTTGATGCTGATATAACTATAAGAGCCTGCCTCCGGCGTGATCTGAACAAACAGAAAGGAACCATAAACTAGGGAATGTTCTGCAACCAAAAGTTATCCTTCCCTCATATTGTGGGAAGAAGAAGAAAATTTCCTATATAGAACTCTCCATTTAGATCAGAGTATATATTTGAGATATAAGTCATATGGAAACACGATGTTGATGAGATCAGCAAACTACAACCTATAAGATTAACGGTAGGGAGAGAAAGGGAAACGATGTCTTTTACCTCTAAAATGGCAGGTTGAAGGCATGATAATGGCAGAGCCGCAGCCTCCACAAACTAACACAAACAATGATCAACCAAAGCCAAATCCTTCGCTAGCTTCATGGATGGCAAGCAACAATCGTTCTTGAAGCTGTTCCTTGGAAGTATATTCAGGAAGGTCAAGCTGATTGAAACTGAGGACAATTGGGGAAAAAGTAAAAGAAACCAGTAAGGGTGAAAGTCCATGTGGAGAAGTTATAATTCCAAGCAATCATATATAGATTCGTTGGGAAAGACAATGGGCACAAGCAAAACAATGCCATAGATATAACAACTCACCAAGTATGAGCGGATGGCAATCTATCAGGTGCTCCATATGCCTTGTGAATCTGAAACTTCTGAGGTCCAGAGATACCTTGCAAGGCCTTAAAGCCATCCAATGGAACCTGAAAACCAAGTCCAAAACACTATTCTAAAATTTGCCAAAAGTTATTTGCATCACTACTAAAAGGAAGATAACATATTAGCAAATGATGCTATTTCTTCTCCCATAATCAGAGCATTCTGTACCATGATAGAACATTAAATCCACAACCCAAGTTGATAGACAGATATCTCCCCATTCAGTTAGATGGAGGCAACATGGTAAGGGGGCAAAAAGACAAAAAGAAAAGATTGACAGTTGGAACTGTATCTGTTCTCTCCAACAGAAAAATTGTATTATACATCAAATATGTTCATATGAGTTGAAATCCAACAAAGCTCAACCATGACCAAATTATACACATTATAATATTATCTAGCATCCAACCACCTGGAAACAGGAGTCAGTAGGATAGCTTCAGGTATAAAGACAGAAACATCCTCAGCCCACTTGTTAGTCATAACTAATATCACAACTCCCATTGAAATAAACAAAATCTATCATACTCCTTAACTACTCACTCTTGGTCCTTCTCCCACAAGTTATCCCCCAAAGCTTTTCATCTATTGTTTCATAGGGAACCTTTCTAGATGATTTAACGATTCATTGGAGGATATATTCATAATTTGTGTTCTTTTAGTGAACTTGAAAGCTACAAACTGGGTTCTCTACTAAGTTCGCTACTTTGCTTCTCAGGTTTGTTAGTTTCATCTGCAATTGTTTTTGGGAATCCTTCCTTCTTTTTTTTCAGATGACAGTTACCAGATAGACCTGCCCAAACTAAGAAAAACCAAAGCTCACGACCACGAAAGGTTACTGAAAATATGATCAATAGGAGGCATATTTTTAACCTAACTGTTGTCTGATCAGCTTGATTTTGACCTCAACTCTAACCATACCCAGACATTGTTGGCCTTAGATAGCCAAGTGATGGAAGAAGGAAAATGAGATGAATGGCTAAAGATAAAAGAAGCAAATCATGTATGCCTTGCCAAACTTGGAAGAGTAAAATTTTGAAAGGAAGAAAAAAATTGGCATCATAAACACAAAGAATACAATGCTTTCACTGAATCACCTTTGATGTTCCGGTCACAAATTGCAACAGTCTAGCCATATCTTCTTTGCTGAAAGCTTTGACCGCCTCCCAAAACCATTGGACAACATTTGATGCCACCGTATAGCCTGTATACTCAGTATTGGCCTTCAAGTCATCCACTGTAAAAAGAATAATGCCATTCAGATAAGTCAAAGGAAAATAGAATTTCTGGAATTAATTAATGTTGAAGCCAACTCACAATCAATTTCGGGAAGGCCACTAATAAGTAGCTCAAGCTCCTTGCCATTGAAGATAGATATAAGTTCTGGAGGCACTAATTCATTGAAACCTTCTAGAAAAGAATTGATTTGTGGACGTATAGCATTAGTCAGAATATGATCAGCAACAAGGTCCACATACTCGTGTTTTGTTTCTTCTGTGACTCTTATGTTTCTTCCTCCAGGTTTAAGCTCATAGTCAGTTACCTATGTGATAATTTTCAGAAAATGCAAAGAAATAGAAGGATATGATCAAAACATATGCATTGAGTTTGAACCTTCTATGAAGTCAAATAATTAAAACTGAAGTGTTTATATACCTCATTCTTCTCATAAAGAATGTGCTTTTCCTCATCAGGATCCATGCTAAACGTAAGGTCAGGAATATCACTTACATCATTCTGGTGTGCATAGTACAAAGAAAAAATTGTCAAAAACACAAATAGGAAAACAAGAAAAATAACAATAAACTAGAATTTGGGTCACATGATTTGTGTAGAGTATGAGATTAGCCACACAGTTTACGGCTAATGTATTGTATGATTCTCTATAGGTTTTATATTATATATAAAATACAGATGTATAAATATAGATTAAGAAAGGATTTGCCATAACAACTCACCTCCAGCATCCACTTCAAATTCTTGTAGTAATCAGGATCAACAGCCTCGATGTCATGGTATGTCACCTTAACACCAAGTATATGTTTATAGAAAGATCTGGTGAAGTAGACATCCAGCAATTGCCCATCAAACAAAGCCTTCCCCACCTGAACATCAGATTGAAACAACTGTCAAATTTCTACCCAAACTGAAAGCTTTAGTTGTTAAATGAGGACCTGAATGATTGATTTTGGTGTATATATAGCTCTAGTGACAATAAAAAAACAAATTGGTAGTTAAGATTACAAATTCACAAGACCATCAAACCACAGACATACCACTCTGCCCACAAATTTGAAGTATGAGAGATGTTCAGTCTGGTAGACAGAGTTAGGATTGGGCTGAAAGGTTGCATTGTTACCAACAGTGGTAAAAAGTAAAGCACCCTTGTCAAATATGACCCTTGACAATAGTTGATACCATTCTCTAGTGAGACCACCGGCATCAATACCTTCTTCACCTTGAAATTGCACATTTAATCGTCCTTTAAGATCCTGAGTAGGACGCATCCTCAACTGATTATACGAGTCCTCCAAAATGTATGCTCGCCTTACACTAATACGCAGGGGTCCAGATAAGTGTTGCTCATGTTGTTGTCTGATTCTAGAGCGGAAATAGGCTCTCTTGTTATCAAAATCAATCAACCTTGGCGCCTTGAGCATCATGGAAAGTGATTTCTCCAGCAAACCTGGATTCTGCCTAATAAAAGCATTCAACAGACGCCGATGCTTCTCAGAAAACCTTGTAAATGTAACAGCACCATCGAGTTTTCGCTGTGAATCACCGCTAATTGAAGCAGAACAACCAGCAAACTCTTTGACTTCTCTTGCAGTTGCATTACCGTGATCTTGCTGCACAGCGGATTCATTGGCTTGTAGCTTTTCACATAGAACAAAGAATGCTTCAATAAAAGGCAAGAGCCTTTGTGTTCCTGGAGGAAGAGGGGGTGGAGTAGAGGAACTCTGCAGATTCTCAGCAACATTGATATTTGTCATGGTAGTAGAGACTGAGCTCTGACTCAGCTGGGTCTCAGCTGCACTAATACAATTACTCAATTGTTTCCACAATGGCTCAAGAGCAGCATTTAGATTCCACATAGTTGCCTGATCCTCCCGCTGATCTATATCTTTTTCAACATCCATGTCACCAAAAGAAATGAGTGCAGTTAGTGAACTCAAAGCTTGCAGCACACGCAAAATGGCAGCACCAGCCATTGAGCCAGCACTCAAGCCAAGCATATTTGTTTTCTGCAGGGTAATAAGTTCACTGACTGCTGAATCTGTCAAAGCATGAGCTGAAGCTGATAGCTCTAAAGTGAAAAACTTCCGATATGGAGGAATATTGGCAGCCAACTTCTTCAGCACCTCACCAGTGAGCATGTATATTTTATCTGAAAGACTGACCAAGTAAATAGCACAGATTTGTCAATACTCTCGACAACAGAAAAGGAACAAAGTAAATTAAGAGATGAAAATGTACAAAGACAGTTGTATGAAGTCTCAAGCTCAACGATAGCTCAATTAACTAAACAGAAACAGTAAGCTTAAACATAAAAAGGATATGAACATTACCCTTCCCGACCAAGAAGACTGCACAGATTGCTCAAATCAACTTGTGGCAACTGCAAGAAAATGTTATACATATCTATGTTCTTCTTTGCATGGGAATGGCCTGAATCCATGCCAGCATGCTGATCTTTTTTATCAGACTCCAACTCCACTAAAGGAGGATCCTTCTCAAAATCACCTGAGGATTCACTTGCAGCTAAACTTTGGCTCCCTGTTGTTGCCTTTTCAGACTGAGACTGACTTTCTAATTTTGATGCTGCATTCAGTACTATAACTTGAATCAGACCCATGACCTGCTCCAGATGTGCAGTGCTGCGCAAAAACAGGGGTCGATTCAATAGCTTTAAGAAGAGAATAAGGGGAACATCTGGTGCCTGAAAGTTGCCAGCCGAGTTTTTAGAAGGCTCCCCTTCAATAACTTTCTCCTTCCCTTTCTCCTTCAGAGCCTCCCTAAAAGAGCTTGAAGATTCAGAAATAATTGATTGGTCAAAGTGAAACAACATATTTGCAACAGCAGAATGGTTTGTAGCCAAGTAAGCCAGAATCTCAAGAATTCGACGGAGCACCAAGGGAGGAAGACCTGTTATAGTACAAAATACGAGCATTAGCAAAAAGTAAACTGGAATCTCTAGAAGAGAACATGCAAATTAAATAGAACGGTGCGCAAATTTTACCATCCAGTAATTGATATTGACCATAAACTGTATTTGAGTGACAACCATAAAGCCTCTGAGAACTTAATGTTGCTGATCCACCAGCAGTACCTTCAGCTTCGGGCTTGATCATATCAAGCAGAAGACAAACAAGAGTGGCCCTAGTGACACTGTGGGCACATAAGTTTAAGAGGAGCCTCTGAAGAAGACCTTTTCCAAGAGGCTGACAAAACAAGGAGAAAACATATTATCATGACAGACATATACTTACATCCATCCATATCATATCAAAACATATGTTAATGTACAAGCACGAGCAATGCTGAATCTTACAAGACAAAATTCCATATAAAATATATGAAATCATAAAACCTTGAACAGAGGAGCAAGAAACTGGAATTAAAACAAAACTATTTTGCAGCTAGCAGAAGAGGCTGTTGAGTATAAAAACAACCATAAAGAAAAAAATTACCTGTGCCAATCGTAGAAGACGGATCAAAGATTTTAATGCATTTGCATCCAGTAGCGGCTCACCTTCAATCTCCTTCACCCTCAAGCTATCTGGAAGAATAGACCTCCTACCTATTGTAACTCCAACACCTCGATCCATTACTGGCCGCCGATCAAATCCCAGTCCATTTCTTCGGTTGTTAAGCCTGTGGCTGCTCCCAAAAAGGCTACGTGCCTGATAATGACTCATTGCTCGATCCCTCAACATTTGAGCTTCAGCAAGCAATGGGGATGGCAACGCTGACAAAACTGCCTCTGAAGAAGTCAGAAGCACCTGTAATAAAGCAATAATCATATTATATTACAACAACTTACAAGTATCTCAGTTATAACATGGGTGAAATAAAAATCTAAACCTCTTCACGCAAATCAGCAGGAAAAGTAGCAATTATAGACGCATTATCCATATCTACCGGTTGTCCTTCAGCCTGCTGGGCAACTCTTTGAGCTCTTTGTTGGGCTAGAACCTCAGCCTGGATATCTGGAGGAAGAGCAGCTAAAAACTCAGGATCAATATCTTCTACAGAAGAAGGAGCATAAGATGGAGGTTGAACAGATTGAGCTTGCTGTGAGGCCAGAACTTCTGCTCGCAATTCTTCAGGTAATGCCTCCAAAAAGGTGGGATCAATAGTATTGGCACCAGAAGCTTCATTATTCACACTAGTTTGGTCAGTCAGAGTAGCAGTTAATGCAACCTCTGTATTTTGAGGTGGTTGCTCATCCCTCTCGTCTTCAGCAGTAGGAGTTGGTTGCTGTGGTTGATTTCCTCCAGCATCAATACCCACCATTTCAACATCAATATTTGCATCAATTGACAATGCATGGCCATCAACTGGATCGGGCATCTCCAAAACAGAGCCCACCATCTGAGGATTACTGGTCTGACCATCATTAACTAAAGCTCCATCACAACCCCTTGGCAAGTTTTCGCCACTTACAAATGCATCAGCACCTGTTCCGCATGGTAGATTGACATGAGAATCTACAGGTGAGCCGACAAACTCCTGGGCAATAGTTTCATCCTCAGCGATATTGCCATTTCTTTCATTTTCTGATCTGTCATTACCATTTGACA
The DNA here is from genome assembly GCA_037074495.1 of Acacia confusa. Lineage (NCBI taxonomy): Eukaryota > Viridiplantae > Streptophyta > Magnoliopsida > Fabales > Fabaceae > Acacia > Acacia confusa. The sequence goes on along the minus strand of CM073504.1, from coordinate 1,829,608 downwards.
TAACATTCAGTGAAAGTGGTTGAACTGCCATGGGCTCATTGCCTTGTTGGCATCCTACTGTATCTCTAAGACCAGAGTTTGCATTGACTTCTTCCTCAACAGGAGCACCATTGACAGAAAGGTTTATTTGCTGGGGTGCCGACCCAGTAACACTTTCTTGCTGCTGACATTCGACTTGTTGAGTAGTAGAGTCAGTTCCTGCTGCCAGTATTGGACCATCATGAGATGAAGGTGCATCAGATTGCTTCTCTTGTACTCCAGTATTATTCAACTGCTCAACAGGACTGCTAGTAGGAGCAATTCTGTGCAACTGAGATAAAAATCGTTCCTCCACTGCTTGTGCAATGGCAGCCGCTTGAGCACCTCCTTGTGGCTGACCATCATCAGTCCACCTACCATTACTTAACCCTCTTCTTCCTGGTAGCTGCAATGAGTCTAAACCTACAGAATAATCTGTGAGAGGAGGGGGTGCAGTACCACCCAAACGATCTCCAAAGAGACTACTTGACACATGATCATATGGAAGAATAGGCGCATCAAACATGTAGAAATGGGACACATCAAGATTTCCTGAAGACAAAGCTTCTGGATCCCTAGATGAAGAATTTCCAACTGAAGACCACATTGACAAGAAACCCCCAGAAATGGGAGGCCTAACAAGGAGAGGATGTTGAAAACCATTGACTTCAGTGGCAGATCTGTCAAAAGATCTACCTGTTTGACGATGTCGCTCAAAACCCAAAGGCCTTCGCAGACCAAAAAGGTCATCCACATTAACCCCTTCAAAAGGTTCAGCTGCAACATCAATAAAGCCACTTGCAGGCCCAGGTTGCTCAATTATTTGCGAAGGAACTAAGACCTCACCAGGTCTCCGCATAGCCTCTATTAGATGATATTCAAGATTGTCTTCATCAATCATTTCTTCATTGTACTCATCTCCCAAGCCAGTGTCATCATGATCTTCCACGTCAGTATCAGCAAGGGACATCATTCCTCCACCATCTTCTGCTATATCCTCATCGTCATCTTCCCCCTCATCATCATCCTCATCATCTTCACCATCATCACCCATGTCATCATCTTCATCACCCATATCATCATCTGCCCTATTCTCAACATGAAATGTCATTTCAATTTGATCAGAGCTGTGCATGGCACCACCCTCCCCCATTTCCTCATGCATAAAATCCATACCAAGTTCCATTGGAGGGTTTGGGGCCATTGGCTCCCCCCCTTCTACACTCATATCCTGATCCACTGACTGATTAGGATTAGTAGCATGATCATCACTTTGGGAAGTCCTTTGATCTTGTTGCACATCATCCATTGTATCTCTCAGAGCCTCTTGATTGCTTGCATTCTGATTATGTGCCACTACTTCAGCAGTAGATGGTGCAGAAATTTGGGCATCATGTCTAACATCTAAATCAGGAGATCTGTTCTTGTTAATCCCACCAGATTTAAATATTTGCTCACTGGCATTAGCAGCTCTAGTAAGGCCTTCTAAACCCTTGAGTATAAGATTTGCAATTTTGGGAGCATCAGGATGATCCAAATCCATAACTTGCAATATACTAGTTAAGCACTGAATGATTCCAGCATCTATCATGCTCTTTGCAATGTCAGGTGAATATCCAGAACCAGGCAGGCTAGCAGATGATGAATTTTTGGACAAAATAGAATATACTAGATCAACTAAAGTTAAAAGCCTTTTATCTGGCAACAAGCTGTTCTTCGTTGAGTTGCTCTCCAGATTTGAAAAAGACATCAAAGCTTTAACAAGTTCATTTGTTACACGCTTTCGCCCTTCACTAGATCGGCCACACAAAACTATCAGGAACCATGAAGCCTTCTCCAATAACTTACCTCTCCAATCATCAGGTCCTGCAGATTTATCAACAGCAAGAGGTAGCAACCGATGCAACACATGATGGATTATCCCATTATGTCCAGAATTATCTGGTTGATTGGATCCACGAAATTGACACATTTCAGAATCCCATCTAAGTATGACTCCCACTGCATGCCCGTACATCAAAAGAATGTCACTCAACAATTTGAGGATAAAAGTCACCTTGGCCAGTGCTATTGATCTTTCAGATTCGGGCTCCAACATTGTCATCTCTTCAATCTTGGATTTACCCTTCACCTTCATGGTAGGCTCATCAATATCCATGGAAGTGGAGTTATACTCAGAATCTTGACCACTAACAAAAGGATATTTTAGCACAATCTCAAGAAGCTGATCAATTACTTGACTGAGATTAACAGGAATCTTCTTGTGACTTTTGGAACATTTTCCTGATCCATCATGTGACTTGCTCTCAGGTATCCGAACACCTTCATTGGATGATATCCCAACTTCAGTTGCTGAAGAGTTAGATTTTTCCTTTTCTTTTGATAGCACAACTACTGTCCTTCCCCCTGATGTATCTAACTGACAGACTGCTGCTGCAGCTTTCATAAAAACATTGGGATCCCTAGAGATAACAGGTGCCATTGAAGTCAGAAATGATCGAGGAGAGACACGCCCTCCATGACGATTTCCAGTTAATGTTTGTTTTATCTCTAATTCCATGGCTGTTTGCAGTGTTTGAGGATCTTCAAGGAGATGTCGAACTATAGCTGAAACAACAGTGTCATATCCAGGGAAAAAACAATTCCTTGAAAGATTAAAAAGGGAAGCCAGGCCTCCATTTTCAAGGAACTGTAAGGCTAAAGCATGTGTTTTTGTTAAATGGGCACACAACTGCAGAACAGCTTGCATGACCATGGCAGGAACATTCTGCTTTATCAAATCACAGGCAATATCCAGCACCTTTTGACTCTCCTCAATTGATAGATAGCCTGTAGATTTCTCCAGCATATTCTCAATTGCCATGCTAGGTTGTTTCTCATCCACAGCTAAAGATGCTTTCTTCTCTTCATTAGTACCAAGATCCCCAGATGAGTCAGGAAGAGATTCAGTATGTGTTCCTTCCATATTATCAGTTTTGGACCTTAGTTGCAGCATGTGATCCAATATTAATAGCAAAGCACTAATGCATTTAGGAACAGCTATCTCATTTCCTGGCTCAAATTTAGCTTTGAAATCTGTCAATATCTCAATTATCATAGACACAATACCATTTTGAGCAGCAATTTCCCTTGTACTTCCATCCTCAAAAAGCAGCAGTGCTATAATATGTGATAACACACTTAACCCACAGTTATCCTTTGAAAAGTCCTTTGGACAAAGTTTTAGCTGCTGAAGAAGATAAGATATTACTTTTGGACGATCATCTCCTTTGTTCTGACTGCAGAGTGTTACGAGCAAATCTGTAAGCTGGAATGCTACTGAATCACTACTCTGAAATAACTTCACTGTTGTAGCAAGAATATCATCAACTGGAGGTTTCTTCAATTGCCCCTCTTCAATAAGCACATCCATAGTCTTTTCAGCATTATCTACTTTAGTTGTTTCAGATGAACTTCCAAGGGACAGAGCCAGTGCTCGTGCAAGTTCATCATCTTCCTGGACAGGATCATCAGTATGACTAAACAGCCACTCCATAGCCATTTCAACACTATTTGTTTCCACACGCCTTAGTGCTTCCTCTGCCCTAGTCCTTGAAAAACCCATCTCCACAATAGTGGCAATGGTTGCCTCATCAGGTGGTGGTGGCATGAACCGCTGATTTGTGCTTCCCGCAATATTATTGCGATTTCGCTTCACTTCTCCAACACCAGAATATACAAGTGTTACAAGGGAAATAATAGATGCAATGAAACCAGGATTGCAACTAGTAAACATGGGGTGATTCCAAACTGGTAGAATCACATCAAGAACCTGAGACTGCAGCATACGAACAAAAGTTTCTGGATCCCTAGGTACAGGGAATAGTCCAATTGATAATCCAACTGCAACTGGTTGAACAAGGAGCTCTGCCTGGAAAGCAGAAGTTGGGGATAAAAGTAATGAAGAGTTTACAAAGTACTCAAGCAAACGACAGTAGCTTTGTAATGTATCAAGTAACCAAATATTACTGGACAGCTTGCTTCCTTCACATTTCTTTTCAATTTCAGCGTCTGATGATGGAAAAGTGTAGGGAAGCGTCCATAGCAAGTGACTTGTAGCTTCAAAGGTTGTAAGCAGCTCTTTAAATGTACCATTGACATAAAAATAATTCACCATGGCTGTATAACAACAGCGGCGCCTGCTGTCAAATGTGAGAGCTGCCATGTCATCCACAACCTTCCCAAGGTATCTACATTTTACAGAAAGTAATGTGTCCAGTCCAGCATATGTAGAATGCCCAGAAAAACTAAGAGCCTCAAGAAAAGTTGTAGCTAAGGCAGTTCCAAGAGTCTTTGATGCTGAACTCAGTGACCCTGTGTCCGCCCTACGACGATTTGGTGAAGTGAAACCCTTGACGAGAGCAGTGAAAAAAGAGCGCATAGTTGATGCTAGCCTGTTAAGAATTTCTAACACAAGAATATCAGGGCTTTTCTTTTTCAAATCTTGGGAAAAAGTTGTCTCTGGTGCACTAGAAGGTACTTCAGAATCAATGTTTAAAACTTCCAAGTGACGGCCAGTCCTTCCACCTCTTAAACGTGAAATTCCATGTCTAGTACGGCGATGCAAACTTTCTGCAGAACGAACCACCGACAGAAACTCACGGTCCCCACTCCACATTGACTGTGAACCATTCCTTGAAGAAACTGGGTTCATGTATCTCACTGCTGGAATGTTTGCATCATCATCACTTTCTCTTTCAACAGCATTAGGTGTTAACTGTGAAGTCTCAGATTCTTGTTCAGTGTTCTTACCATCTGACTTAGAATCATTACACAAAGAAATTTGCCAAATCATTTCCTTGTATGCTTTCCCAATATCTTTCAACACATCAGCATCTGCCGCCCCCAATTCAGACACAACAGTACTAGTTCCCTTCAACAGAAATATAGAAAGAGTTAGAACACCTTCAAGGCTAGAAAGATATCCCAACACTTTTGTTCGCTTTGCAGATTCTACTAGAGCAAGTTGAGTCCCTCCAACTGAATCTAAAAGCTCATTAGTAGATTTCAGACGTTCCCTCAAGAAGGAACATACAGCTCGAGCAAGAGAAACATAATGCTGTTGGGAGAAGTTCTTAAAGGCAACAGATATGCTCTGCCCAACAGCTACAAAAGGAGGCATTAAAGGCAAGGTAAATAAATTGAGAACGGCTTCGATGCCCTTTTTCTCAACAAACATTCGACATGTGTCAGCATTTGGTAGAGTTGTCTCAAGAAGGCGAGCAATATTGCTGACACAATCAGGAAGAAATGATTCAATGTTCATTATTGATGCCTCAAAAGATGGCTCAACTGTCTGCTCAATGCCATCTGAGCTAGATGGCTCCCTGTTCTCAGGCAAATTCAAATTTGTCTCTACATTATCCATATCCATAGGAGCAGATGTTGAAGAGCAGGACTCATCAGCTCCATAACCAATTTTTGAGATAGTTTCCAGTATCTCAACTAGCATGTCCACTCCAGGTCCACGCAATGAGGAAGCATGGCGCATTAATTCATCCAATCCACTAGATAAAGATGCAAGAGTGTCACCTGTAAGAGCACGCATATATGTCCGAGAAGTAAACACTTTGACAAAACACCTCAAAGCATTCCGATCTTCTACAGCCTGGAGACCATTACTATTTAGGCAAAAGGCATCCAGACACTGGGGGATGCATGTAATAGCTTCTGCAGAGTTAAGAACATCATCCATTATAGCATCCAAGAAGGAAGAAGGAAGACCAGCTGCATCTAAGACAGGAAAACAGGTTGGATCCTTTTGTATTAAATCACTCATGACAGTAGCTGCAAGAGAGAAAACTCCACCACCAAAATCTCTTGCTCTTTTGAAGATAATGCATAAGCAATGTGGCAGCACATTCTCCTCAAATCCATATACCCGAGAAGTATTTCCAGGAGCGTAAGTTCCAAGAGATATCGCACGCAGTAAAGCCTTCATCAACAATCGCCGGTGATAAGAAATTAATGGTTCAGAATACAAAGGCTGCATTTCAACAGGCTCATTAGAGACTTCTCCAGTCACTTGTTCAGTGCTTATACAAGACTCAATTTTTCCAGTTGGCTGCTTTGCACCATTTTCCACATGTGAAACTTCCATCTTCAGCCGATAGATAGTATCATCTAAACCTCCCAAGTCCCTGAACAATGCAGCAGCTGGATTGCTATAGTCCATAAAAGCTTCTAAAATCCGTACAGCCTTTTCAACAAGATGCAAGTGCTGAGGATTTAAATCTTTAAGAAGAGGTAACAGAGTAGGGATAAATCCAGCTTCACGCATGGCTGAGCACCCTGAAGATGATGAAACCAACACGGAGACAAGTGACAAAAGAGATTCCGCAAAATGAACCGACCATTTTGAGATATCACTAGTGACAGAGTCAATGGCTTTTTGCATCAAGCTAGATAGAATGCCACGGTGTCCACCAGATGTAACTGCTGTCAGTACTGTAGGCTGGCGAGAACGGACCTGACAAAGTGCAGCTAATGAATGCACACATAAAACCCGAATCTTATCCAAAGCAGCATCTTCATAGCTTAGCAAGGATACTAATTCATTGATGAATTCAGGCTCAGCATTAAAGAAAGAAACCAGATCATCAGCATCAGCACATGCTTGAATGAGAACCATAAAAGCATACAAGCGGATGCATGTGTACTGCTGTCTAGAAGCCAGAGAACCAAAAGCCCTTGCAAACCGTAATCTTGTCAGTAAAGAAAATCTTAAATCAGCAGGCACCATATATTTTGTAACTAACTTGTGCAAAAGCTCAAGATCAGTTTCTGCACATTTGTTGACATTACTTAAGTGAATAATTTGTAACCCCTGGACTGAAGTTTCTGCTGTTTTGCTGTCACTGGATGATTCATTTAATGCATAAAACTCAAAATGAAGGGTACAACCTAATTCATATGCAACTGCGTCACACCCATCAGGCACAGCTGATGCCATTAAACCAAGCCCCTCCTCCTTTCCTCCCCATCCGCGTGCAAAAGCATACAGCTTTGAATTGAGAGAAGCATCTCTGATGGAGTACTTTCCAACTGTTTTCTTCAAAAAGGTAGCTAAAGTTTCAAGGCTAGCCTCGACCACATCTGCATCAGTAGAAGCAAGCAATGCCGAAAGATGCTGCTGCAGATTCAAAAATAAACAAATAGTGAGAAGAAGGGCAAAGAAGTATGCAATTTATAGCTAAGAATAACATACTTCAAAGCATATTGTAAGATATTATAGATTAGTCCGAAACTTGCAATCACCAGCAAAAAGAAAATGATGATATTCACATCAGCCCTCATCTTATAAGATTAGACAAGGAAGAAAAAGATTGCAGACCTCATAAGAACTATAAAAATGCTTATTTGAGCAGTTCTCCAAAATTATTCTTATGACACGAAGAATTTGAAGTATAGCTTCTCTGGGAAAGGGAGGATCTAGGTCCACAAAATTGTCATCAATCAGCAGATCCTTCCTTGGTTTAACATACTTCTCAAAAAATGAGTCAAAATGGTTAAGAAGATCAACCCAGTGATGAAAATCTCCCTGCAGAGAGAGAAGAGATACTAATAAATCAAAGCAATAAGAAACAAATATACATTTGTAATCAGAAAAGAGTCACTAGAAAACCTTATCGAACTCCCAGACAAATCCTTTTAGAGGTTCTTCTATCTTCTCAAGTGGAACTGCAGTAACACTATTAATAAACGATCTAATCCTTGGAGGCTGCGACAAGTCAAAGACAAAGCTGGTTATCACATATGAACTGAATGATCAACATCAAACTCACAGGGCAACAAGTAACGCACATGACCACATAAGAAAAGGAGAGGGAAAAATCTTTTAAAAATAAAAAAATCACAACTATATTAAAAGAAAAAAAAAGGAGGATATGAGTAGAAATGGCAATACATTAAGAACATAGTAATGCGTTAACCACTAGAAACTCACTTGTAGTTCATTAATAAACTGTCTGAGATAATAGGTGGATGGATGCCGTCTATGCATACAAAACCAACTGTCTTGCTTGTAAAAGCAAATGCTTACCAAAAGAAAACTTTTAAGGCAGTGACAATTGGTAGCTGACAAAAGAAAACCTATTCTCATATTACCATCATGAACCCAGTCATACATGAGGGCGTTAGATTGCCAAAAAGTATTTTAGTTTATACAGAAGAAACAAGACTGAACCATTCGAATATGAAAATTTTATAACATCTCATATTGTACCTTCAAAGGTGCCACCCAAGTATAAATTTAAACGGATTACAATTTCTACCTACATAAGGCTCTGGGGAGTACACTCTGTACAGACTTATTCTTAGCTAAATTTAAATATGCATGCAACATAAGAGAACACAATCATATACCTTTACGAACACATATTTTAAAAAAGAAAACAATAAATAAACGAGAAATTAGGCAACTTGATGACAGTATTATGCTGCAAGAAACTAGAACAGATCCCGTGATTTCATATTTCATCAATTTTCGGGGAATGTTTTTATTTTCCAATCCCAAAAGTGGATATCAAAAGTTCCCATCATTAAATACAACATAAATATAAATATCAATAGGGTTGCACACTTGCACTCGAATTGGCAACAGAAGATAAGAAACGATCACTTTATTAAGTATCTGAACCATCCTCCGAAGCAGTTTTAACAAGAAAAGAAAGGAAGAAACACCAGTAAAACAAGGCAATAGAATTATCAAAATAATATATAAAACCCCAGACAAAAATTGACTCAAATAACAAGAAAATCATCAATTTGATCAGAACAAATATCAAGCTAAAAAGGAAAAACTAAAGAACAAGCAATAATATCGAAAACACTGACCACTTCGAGTGCCCGCTTCCTTTTAAACTTCATTTGGAACTAAAAGCATCGGAGGAATCAGAAAGATCAACGAAGTCGATCAATCTCCAGCAATCGAGAATTGATCGAAAAGCCAAGACTCCAATCAGAAAAATATCGAATTGCTGAAAAGAATAAAAGAATTGGAGTATATATGAGTGAAAGTAGACGGCCTTCAAAGGACAGATGAGGGAAGAAATCTAACTATGGAAACGAAGAAGAGAGAAAATACTAGCACAAGAAGCACCAACAAATGGCAAACAGGAAGGAAATAAATATTTATTGAAGACGTTTTGGTTCCTTTCCTTCTTTATTTCCCTGCTCTTTTTAATATATAAAAATTTTGGAAAGCTGATTCTTTATTAAGAAAATTGAATCCCAAAACATTTATTTTAATTCATTCACACCTATATTTTTGTTAAATTTCTGAAGTATATGAAAATAAAAATATAATTTAATAGTATATCATGAGTTGAAATGTCTCTACATTTTAAAATAAATTAGTCTCTTCTCAAACGCAAATGTGTCTACTTTTTTTTTTATTAGTTTATCCATCATGTCAGTAAATGGTAAAATAATAATAATAAATGACAATCTCTTAATAAATTGTTTCAACTCTTTCTTTTTTACCAATGTTATTTTCAATATAAATTAATCAAAACAACATTTTTATATAACCTTTTTTTATATAATGTAAGTGTTTCTCTTTTCGCAAAAATTTTTCGCCCATCTCAATAAATGCATTTCTTATAATTCGAAATCATTTTTTTCATCCTCATGAAGAAAGACCGCTTACAATATCAATCAATAGCTTGTTGATATTTTATATAGCTTTCCTATGCGTAAATAAATAAAAGCATGTAAATAAATAAAGTCGTTAAATGTTAGTGATTGTAACTTAGGATATTCTTTATTACGTTAATGTATAAAAATACACATGATCTTTTTCCTTATGAGCGTCTAGCACCAAGAACTTTTTTTTTTAGCAAAAAAACACACATGATTACTATTTTAGAGCAAAAGTCACATCGCACCGTTAAGTCACTGTCCACTATCTTTTTCTCTCTTATCACGGTGAACAATGACTTAATGGTAGGATGTGACTTTTGCTCCAAAATGGTAATCACGTGTGTATTTTTACTCCAAAAAAAAGTTCTTGATGCTGGACGCTCCTGGGAATAAAGATCATGTGTATTTTTACACCTTAACCCTTCTTTATTTTAGGTACCTAGCGGAATAAGGTATAACCTCAAGTATTCATCATTTACTTTGTATACTAAAGTGTGTGTCTATAAGAAGTTGTAGTATTGATGGGGGAAAAAAAGAATGGTTAAATAGTAAATCTACCCCAGAAATATACGTCCAAGAGTAATATTGCCCTGAACGTTTTTTCGGTTTCATTGTTGTCCCAATAGTCTAAAAACGTAACAATGTAACTCTTTTCCGTTAAAAAATTAATGGTCAATGCTAATTTTTTAATCGTCAACGTCGGTTTTTTAATAGAAAATGGTAACATTGTTATGTTTTTAGACTTCTGAAATGCTATTAGATCTAAAAAAAACTTTCAAGACAATATTGCTTTTAGATGTATATTTCTAGAACAAATTTAGTACTTAACCTAAAAAAATAAGTAGGATTCGTAATAGAGACCTCATAGTTGAGTTCAAGATCGTGAGGCTGACTAAAGTCAGGTGATACCTCTAAACTCAAAAAATGTATCTAGAGATATTGTGTAGTACATTAAAAAGTTTTTAATTCAACACTTTTTTTCCTTTTCACATCAAATATATTGTGCATGCTTTTATGGGGTAAAATATTAAAATTGCAATCTACAAAAATACATATGAGATTTTTTCAAAAGTGCACCCAACACCAAATACTTTTTTTTTAAGGGGAAAAGTAATTACAAACCTCCAAAATAGCTGTAACAATACATATTGACCGTTGAATATTTTAAGCGTTAAGATATAAAAATACATATGAGATTTTTCTAAAAGTTCGTCCGATGCAAATGTTTTTTTGAAAGACAAAAGTAAATATAAATTTTTAAAATAGGTGCAAAAACACATATTGACCATTTCTCTGAATTTTTTGATTGAATATGGTAACATAAATGATTAAGAAACAACATAGAATAATAATTTGCTGACTGGACAACGAAAATTAATTTTCACCTTACCCGTTCACTCTCTTCTATCTATCTTTTGAAAGAAGTGATGAGGTGCAGATAAAAGGTTAGATGGAAATTAATTTTCCTTGCCTAGTAACAAAATTATTATTTCAAATTGGAGATGTGCTTACTTACTTTAAAAGTATCATTTTATCTGAACTTTATCTAATGAAAATATAACAACTCATATTATTTTAATTCTAGTTGGCCGATAACTCATCTGAAAAAAGAACTCAAATTTTATCTTTTTTTAACACAAAAAAATTAATTAAAAAAATAAAACAAAGTGATCAACCAATATTTTTAAAAAAAGATAATCTTTTTCTTTTTTTTTTTCAGATGAGCCATTAGCCAACTAGGATTAAAGTTATTATGTTTTCATTGAACAAATTCAGATGATGCGGTATTCCTAGAGTATGTAAATACTACTTTTCAAGTTGTTTCTTAATCATCCACGTCATCCTCAATGTCACCATTTTTTATTAAAGAATTCAAACAATCAATCAACAAATGGTTAATGTGTATTTTTACACTTATTTTAGAAATTTGTAGTAACTTTTGCACCTAAAAAATAGGCGCACTTTTGTGAAAATTTCATTTATATTTTTACACCTTAATCTTTAAAAAATTTAAACAAACCATCCACCAATGGTCAATGTGTATTTTTACATCTATTTTGGAAGTTCATAGTTATTTTTCCCCATCAAATAAATACTTGGTGTTGGACGCACTTTTGTGAAAATCTTATATTTATTTTTATACATTAATCCTTAAAAAATTTAAACAAATTGTCAATATGTATTTTGCACCTATTTTAGAAGTTCATAGTTACTTTTACCCCTAAAAAAAGTCTTTAGTATTGGACGCACTTTTAAGAAAATCTCATATGTATTTTTTATATCTTAACCCTAAATTATTTTAACAATTATTTGTTTGCCAGTTTATTTTCATTATTTCTTTGTGCAGACCAATTTGTTTTCACCATAAATTAATTGTTTTGTTCTTTATATATATATATATATATATATATATATATATATATATATATATATATATTTTATGCAGGGGTTAGGCTCACCCCAAGTCAATCACAATGTGCCAAGGCTATTGATTGGAGTAGATCTTTAACCATGTGGGAATTAATTCCAAATTTCGTTGTTTTACCCAATTATGAGATATCTCCTCCAACGCATTATATGAGATTATTTGAATTGACATTTAAAATGCATGTTCGTATAACTCGAAATAAAAACGTATCTCACGTTATAACAAATTGTTAATTAATATGATAAGCGGTCTTATTTTATAAGAAAAAGTACACAGGTTTAAATTTTGGGAAGCGTACTTGTTAAGATAACTAGGTGGACCATAAATCACATTGAAAAAACAGTTTCTCTTGCTAATGCAAATATACATTATATGAATTTGAATAAGCTTCTAGGTATTGAAGGAAGATAACTAAAATTTGAAAATAAATAAGTGTGGATACTATATAATACACAAAATCACATTTTTCTCTACTCGAACAAATGCATTTATATTGTTACTTATAAAAAATAGGAAAAATGACAGAAAAAAAATTATGAAATTGCAAAATCTCAAATCAAATTTATTATCAAGAATTGATAAGATAATAATAAGATCTGATAAGTCATTCACAGCTCATTTTATAAAAATTATCCAATTTATAATTTTACAATTTTAAAGTTGTTTTTCCATCATTTTCCTTGAAAAAATATTCTTTTAAAGAAAATGTTGTTTATAGTAGTAAAGTATTTTACTAATGAATTTGTATTTGAGAGAGAAACAAACTCAAAAGTGATTATCCTAAAACATTGGAAGAATATTATAAATTGAAATGTTATTATCAGATCCAAAGCTTAACTCCATTTTTATTTGTTTTATTTGATTTATAATTGATTACACTATTATTAATCACAGCTTCTTGATAAGAATCATGACATTATATGACGATATGTAGATCAAAGTTATTATCATAATTATATGAGGAATAAGGATTTTTTTCTTTTTTCTTTTGGCCAAAATATAAGGAATAAAGTTTGAAACATAATTTAAAATGAAACGGCCATTTTTAATATTTTGAAAAGCAGCATAATTTTTCTGGGATATGCACCACATTAATTTCTATTCTTTATCACTAAATCAAAAAATTAGTAGGTTAATTAGTTATTTTTAAACCGTTGCTTATATGGCATTAAACAACAAAAACAAATTAAAATCAGACCAAAATAAATAGATACATACTGGTCAATATATTCTGAGAAAAATATTAAGAGTATTTTGATACTTTCCACAAAATTACATTTAGTTTATCTCCTTCGAGGATGATATGAGTACTTAGAATTTTAGATATGTATATTAACTAATAATTTGGGTATATGACTTATACTAATTTTGAGAATCCAAGAATCCAATTTACCAAAACTTTTTAAATATAAGCGAGATATAAAAATTAAATGCGTATTTAATTTAATACGTTGTGAAATGTAAAGCTTGTAACCTCCTCCTCAAGAAAACTGCCATGACCATTAAACGACGAGCCTATGAATGAAATATTATGATGATGGCAGAAAAACAGAAATATACACAAAACAAATATCTTTTTAGCTTTTTCAGAGTATCAAAAAGAACCTTTTAAACTGCATAAAAAAAATTCCAAACGAAAAAATATATTAAAAATTATTTTTACAATATCAAAGTATTAATAATTGATTAAGATGGTAAACGGAAAAGAAAAATACAATTTTAAATCTTGTCAAGTGTATTGGAGGGCTTTAACCTCAATACTTTTAATCCGACAAAAATTAGTCTTACGTTCAAAGTGACTTGAGGAAACTCTAAATTTTAAAAAATTAATAAATACTAACTCTAACCCTATTAATATCAAATGATGTTTTTTTCCCCTAAAAATAATTGGTATTTTAAAATTAAATTTAATATTTCAGTATTTAAAGATAATTTTTCAAAATTTACAATTTCAATTTCAGCATTTATTTTATTAATAAATTAGGATTAAAAGGCTAAAGAGACACTTCAAGAAATTAATGACCGAAATGAAATAATGTATAAAATTACAACAACAACCAAAAAAAAAAAAGAAGCTAAAGGTACACTTTTCAAAATTTAGTAAAAAAATACATTTTAGTAGCTTAAAGACATTTTTTTTTAAAATAAAAAAGAAATACTAAAGTAATAGGAAGCACAAATGACAACTTGCATTTTTGGAAAAAATGTTACACTAATGATTCTTCAGTGAATCTAGCATCAAGTACTTACCAGGAAAGAAAAGAATAATAATACGAGTAATAAATAATAAATAATAAATAAACAATAAAAAAGAGAGAATTAAGAATTCTTTGAGTGGCCTACCAGGAAAGAAGAGCAATGCGTGTGGGGTAAAAAATCTTGGAACTTTGCTTCCTCGCTAAGCTTTAAGTTCTCTGCAATTTCTTAGTCAACTTTATTCTATGTCTCACTGTTCAATGTCCTGTATTTTATTTCAAGCATCCAATCAAGACCTTCTTGAAATATTGTCAATGAGAGTTAGCACAGATGCTAAGGGGTTCAGGACTAGGCCCTTAGGTCGTGGATTCGATCTCCTCTGCCGTCGCTGAGACTCCTTTAGTAGGTGATCTCGTAAGTCCCCAGCAAGTGCTCATAGAGTCCGGGGCCGTGCACTGACCTTGGCAGGGAACTGGTGTTGAATCATTCCAAAACTTTTCTTTATTAAAAACAAAAAACAAAAGGACCTTCTAACTTCTATCATAAGCCGAGTGCTTTTTCAAAGGCTCAGAGTGTATTTTTGTTCCAATTAAAGTGTTCTAAAAGGAGAAAATAGTAAAATGATTTAACACATAATTTATTAATTAAAGTAATGCTTCCCTTTTCTTAACTCTACTAATTTCATGTTAAAAATAGGTGGCATTCCTCTAATTTTAAATGTAGGATATTTTTTGAAGTGCGAATTGCATTACAAAATTAAATCTTATACTGAGTATTTGAGAACTACAAACTATGGACCAACAAATGGGAGAAACATTATCAAAGATTATTGATCCCCATACTTTATACTCCTCGGTCCTTATTATATTTTAGGATAATAATTAAATTAATTAATTTTATTTATTTTCCTAAAATGTAATCGTTTAACTAAACTTAATGGTTTTACAAGTCGAGGGAAACAGAGGAGAAAGCTGCCCAACAAATTTGCAACCCTTGGGCAATGCGCGATGGTCGAGTCTAGGAGTATAGCTTTGATAATCTCACTCCACCATAATTCTTTTGGGTTTAATAGATAAAAAAATCATTTTTAAATTTACTTTTTTTCTCATTCCAGTCATATTTTAATTTTATCAAAAGAAAAGAAGAATTGAGGTATATGTAACATTAATTAATGAGTTACAAGCATTATTTACTTTATAGAATATATAAGTACATTATTAAATTACTATTGTTTTAATTATTATTAAGAAAGTATCAAGGGGTATTTTAAAAATAAATTAAAAAAAATTAGAATTTTTTTTTATAATTAGAATTAAAACCAACTCTTAAATATTGTCATATAATTAGAACAAAGAGAGTATTTATAAAAGATTAAGGTTCACACATAGTACACTGTATGCATTGGGCTAACGGGCCAAACCCTTCTTGAACATAAGCCCAATACTTGTAAAACAAATACAATAATAACATATACATATTTCCATATTCCTAATAATATTATGGATCATCCCTTGTTCTTGGGTTCAACGGATAAAAGAGTCAAACAATATCCCTAAAGGTAAAAGGTTCAATCCTAGAGTTAGTCAATGTATTGAGGAAAACATCATAGTTTCTGGGTGCCTAAACAGCTTACCCTACTCAATATTAGCATCATCTTAAAAGAAATAAGATTTTGTCTCGTTGTTCTTAAATCGTGGGTGAGCCAACCCCTTTTCTAAAATTTTCAACGTTAAGGACCAAAGAAGTATGCTATAGTATTTAGAATAATGTCACTCGGATCTTCATAAAGAAGATGATAGGCACTTTTTGTTAAATTAAAAATAACTATCTAATTGAGTCAAATTTAAATACTATTAGGTTCATTTAAAAAGTGAAAATATGTTTTAATTTAAAAAGTCTGAAATACCTTTAATACAAATATAAGACGAGCTTCTATAACTTAGAAGGTGTTCAGATTTTGACATGTCTCATTTACTCAAAAATATCAAACAAGTAAATTTCAAAATGAACGATTTTTTTTGGCTAATTTGTTTTTCCCCCTTAATACCAGCAAATTCTTAGAAATTGTATTAGCCCAAATCAATTTGAATCAAAAGTGTTAAACTATTCCATTTGGAATTTCTTTACATACTAAAAACAAACTTGAATTTTTTACTTAATTGAATCTGTGTCAAACTATCTGAACTAAACAGAGATATTTACAAATCACCAACAAAAAGGTCATCACAATGTAGGAGGATTTGAACTCTTTATAGCAAAATCTACCACTAGCTGCTGGTAGTAATTTTTTATTTAAATTAAATTAAATAAATATATTGTATTTTTATTTGCTTGGCTCGCTTCAAAGTTCAAACATGTCCCTAAATCTGAACATATCAAACTCTTGATTAAAATAATATATTATTTTAGACATGGAAAGGTTAATTAATTGGAAGGAACCGTTGAAACATTGAAAGGTTAATTAAACTAAGTATACTGATAATTACTTATGAACTCAACAAAATACAAAAATACACTTGTTCAATTTCCAATCGATTGCTCAATTGAAAGTAGTATACTAATATATTATTTTAGACACTTTTGGTTATTCTTTTGTTGCAGATTTCTCGTTGCATTATTTTTCCTTTTCACTTTTAAGTACTTTTTTCTCCCTTTTCATGTGTTTATTGTTGGGAAAATCCATATAGGGGCATTTTTAACAGGAAAAAAAAATCCGAAAAGGCCCTAAAATTATGAAAATACCAGAAAAGGTCTCATGACATTTTCTGGTATAAATTCACTAAAACTTTAATTGTTAACGAGATTGATATAGTTATTAACATGACTAATATAGTTGTTAATGAGGCTGATATAGTTGTTAACGTTTTAATTAATTTATACCAGAAAAGGCCCTGAGGCCTTTTCTGATATAGACATTTTCTGGTATTTTCAGAATGTTGGGGCCTTTTTTGAATTTTTTTTCTGTTACAAAAGCCCCCATATAGATTTTCCCTTATTGCCACACACAATAGCACATCATAGGAAATAAAGTTATAAATTTATATTACATGCATATTCTAACGATAATTTATTGACTTGAACAAAATTTTAGGTTAAGAATTTAAAATTTCAATTTAGAAAATGAGAAGATAGATGAAAATCAAAAGATACAATCAAGAAAGACATGAAGCCCAATATAAGTTTAGAACATCTCGGCTTAATTGTTAGCAGCACTAATATTTTTATAATTTCAACTTAATGTATCACATACTTTCATATTTTAGGTGCGCTAATACTTTACAGTTTTAATTTAATGTCATATCTAACGCAATTTATTTAGAAAAATATGAATGCAATAAAGAAAAATAAGCTGTACATATGCGTACAAACACACACACACACATATATGTATGCATGCATGCATGTATGTATTGACAATAAGAAAGTAGAAAATCTGAATTAATTTTACAGAGAAAACAAACAAAGGGATCTTGGATTTCTCCAATATCTATGTGGCTAGTATTTTACACAATGTAATCCCATGAACTCCAATATGTATCTATGAGAAATCCCATGTCCGAATAAAACCCAGATCAAATTCTATACTTCTGATGTACATAACAAATTAACTGAACTAATTGATCAATTGACACAGAAGTATAAATATCTTGCAGCTGAACTTGTTGAGCTGAGAATCTGCATTGGTTTAGAATTCAGTATTACTGAGATTTTCTCAAAGAAGATCAACTGAAGATTGAAGTTCTGTGGTTGAGAAATCACTTGCCGTTGACTTGAATGATAAACGGCTTGATGAACAGCTCCGAGGACACGACAAACTGCGAGTTAATTCCTCACATCATTGCTTCCTTGTGTATCCACAGGCTGCAATCTCAATGTTTTCAAGACTTCTAATCACCAATACTAAGAACAATAAGCTCACAATAAGCTTAGTCTTACTTCAACCCAAAAACAAAATGTTATATGGTAATGAATGTTAAGCTCTAAAGGAACATAGAGTTGGGGTTTCAAAATGATTATATTAAAGGAAGAATAGGCCTGGCGCCTTTTGAAAGAGAAAATGCTAGAAAATCATTTGAGATAGTTTGAACATATACAAACAAAGCTGTTAGAAGCGCCAGTAAGAAAGGTATATATATCAGACAATATGGAGTCCTCTAAAAAGGATACGGAGGAATACTGCAAAGAACACTCAATGAAGTTAATGAACTAAATCTTTTGATTAACAATCTATTTAAAGATTTGGTTATTCATACAACACAATGGTGCTGTGCTATTCATATAGCCAGTCCCACCCCCACCTAGTAGGATAAAGCTTGTTATTATTGCTGCTGCTGGTGTTATTGCCAAAGCACAAGCGCTATATGAATAGTAGGCGAAGGTACCTTTCAAAAGTCTTGAGAATGTTTTGACTCTGAGCCTATGCTCACATATAGAGATCAAAGCCCAACGAATAACATTTTATAAACACCCTCCTGAAAGTCTATACAAAGATGTCAATCATCGCTGTCGCTGAGGTCAAATAGCAAAGTGGTAGTTTGAGATTTGTGCAGTGACAGTTTCTCATCTTTAAGTCTACGCAAAGAAAGTGTGGGACTCTGCTTATTTGGACTTACCCCCAGACTTTGAGAAGCAGAAAGAAGGCGCTTCCTCAGTTTAGATTCTCTTCTTCTATCCTGTGAAGTTCCTGAAACCGAGTTAAAATGCAATAATGGTGCACGCGAGACATTCAGAGGAGGTGTTTCAAGGGTCTTTGCCCTTGGTTGATTACCAACATCCTCATAAACAACTCTAGATGTAACATCTGAGAACGAAGGGCTGCTGAAATTGTCGATTCTGTTACTGGTAGGAAAATATTTGTCGATGATACCTGTGACTGATAACACTTCTGCTGACATCTTACTGGGACTTCCTTGCATTGAGTTAGCATTCAGCTTCACCGGTATCTCAACTTCATTCTCCGGTATGACAACCGGACTCTTGTAATTTTTACCTGTGGACCTCTCTTCAAGTTTACAAGAGCATCCTTCTGGCATTGTGCTGGCAGCATTCTGCAAGTGCTTTTTGTTAAATTTTCTCCTTCCCTTCTTCTTTTCCTTTACAATATGAACAGTTTTGTCCTCACTATTGTCTGTTGCCTTGTCATCATCAGCATTGCAATTTAGGAAGTCCTGAGGTTCAAAATGATTTGTAGGAGCAGACTTGGGTAAATGTGAAACACAAAAATTCTTTGAATGACCCACTTCCACATGAAGAAACCATGCGCTTCGCATCCCATGGAAGACATACTTTAGAGGCAGTGAATCAGGTAAGTAGTAAAAGCATAATTTTCGCTTGACCTAGCACAGCATGTGGTAATTCATCAGGGAGAAAAAAGAAGGAAAAGGAAAGAAGAAAGGGAGGGGGAAAAAAACTTGTCGGTGCAAATATTACAAATGACAAATCATACGTGCAGGTTCTCTTATAAAAACATGATTGACTAATTCAATACCATGCTTTATTGGAGAACACCTTAAAACTTTACTTAAGTTCTGTGTTGCTGCAAATGCTATATGAAATTGAAACACGCAACTGCACCTACCGTTAACCCATTAACTTGGATCTTTCCTAAATTTGGCAGACACATGAAGTGAACTCTCTCAAAGTCTCCTGCAGAGGTATAAAAACATCAATTACGCCAGGGCATGCAACTATTTTGCACAGAAGCATAAACCAAATCAAGGTTGAACAGTAATTTTACATCTTTCATTATTATTATTTCACAAACAGTTTAATGAAATTGTCAATGTTCAAGATCAACAAGGCAGCGGAACATAATGTATGTAAAGAAACTAAGCAAAATAGGAGGTTAAGCATGTCAAATACACTTGTTTTAACAGGTGAAGCCCCAGTGCACCGGGAAGCAATTCAGTACATTTTGCAGATGCAAAACAATAAGGCCTTCTAAGTTCCTTCACAAAAGAGCTCATGGCTTAAGTAACAAAACCCAGGATCAGTAAAATTCAGGAAAATCATCAGTAATTACCATCTTGTATGTATTGAAATGTGAAAAAAACATGACAAAATATTCAAAGGACAGGGCTATCATTACCATCAAGAGCAGATATTGCATTAGCTATAACATTAACACCTATCATTAAAGAGCTCAAAGACATACTTGGCCTGATTTAAACTTCAGTTCAATAGTAAGACAGTAGTAGTAAGAAATATTATTTATCATCATTGAGGACTTGTATTGGAGAGCAGGTTGGACATGGAGATGGATGGCTTCAGT
The DNA here is from genome assembly GCA_037074495.1 of Acacia confusa. Lineage (NCBI taxonomy): Eukaryota > Viridiplantae > Streptophyta > Magnoliopsida > Fabales > Fabaceae > Acacia > Acacia confusa. Next base: position 1,809,014 of record CM073504.1, on the reverse strand, counting down.
ATTTAATGTTGGATCAGCTAATGAATTATGAAATGCTACTATTTAAGTATCATACTAACTATTTTGCACAAAGAATAGGTTTATTAGCAACTGCTAAATTAAAAATCTGCATAACGTACACATGGGATTCTCACAAGTTTTTTCACCAAAAAGTAATATTCAGCCAGAGATAATAACTTAAACACAAAAAAGAAACTCAAGCACAGACTAAGACAAGGATCCAAATTGTGTTAACAGTGAACCCTAAAGCTGAAGGCCCCTGGGATAAAAAAGAAAAGAACGTATTTTCAACGGCAAAACAAGACAAGAAAAACAAACAACCTTAAATTTCTCGTGCAACTTGCAAGGGAATTACGTAAAGCATTCAGTGGGTTTTACTCAACAGAAAAAGAGAAATAGCAGGAAAAAGATGTTCTTTTGCTTACTTTTGAATGCTCCAGCAGTAATATCTTGAGGGACATTCAAAGCAATGCGAGTGCCCAAGTTAGTGTCTGCAAAGACCGAAACTTCACCAGCGAGAGTAGCCATTTAAGACATGTTCAAATTCAATGCACATTATAAGCCTTTCCCTGTCGCGAGACGGGGGTGGATTGTCTCACCATCATTTCACGACAGAATCTCTCGTAAGCTCATCACAGCCGTTGGCGCAGAGAGAGGTAATCCCAATGAAGTTGTTTTTTGCTTTGGTGCAAAAACATTAGGGGTGAGCATGGCAGGGTTAGTTAGGGCGAGACCCCTGTTTGATACTCTGCTCAAAAAATTATTGGGCAGTAAAATACAATTCAAAGTTCGGTCTTACTTGATAGAAGCCCTAATATTTTTGGGCTGGGTAGGGCGGGCTTTTCATGCCCAAATGATGATATCCTACTACACCGTATATAAAAAAAACACACAATTTCAATCATACCTAATAAATAATATTGTAAGCTTCAAATGTAATCGATGATTATACACCTTATAATATTCTAAAATAAATCTATAACTTGAGTCTCAAAATTAAAAAAATTACCATATGTCTTAACAAATAATCAAATACACATAACCTGAAGAATTAAATAACATCCATAGTCCATTAAATACAAGGCATCATATATAATGAACTAATGGTCAGATACTTAATGGATATATTAGGGTCTTAAGTCTATTAACTATTATATAAAAAAATATTTATATCAACTAATATATATATATATATATATATATATATATATATATATATATATATATATATACTGGGCAAGGTCAAATGGGCAGAACGACATACCTTACTCGATGCCCGGCCCTGCCCATAAAAATGCTCAGCCCGATCATACCCATTTTTTCTGGGTTGGGCAGGGTCATTTTTTTTTTGGCCAAGCTGGGCGCACAGGGCGCCTAGGCTTCGTGCACAGCCCTAAAAAAAACCACAGTTCATTCACCATCCTAGTATTTTTTCAGTATCAGTATACCTAAAGTATTTTTTTCAAGATTTTAAATTTTTTCCATGGTTATGAAGATTTTTTTTAGTATCAGTTAATGCCTTTATCTTTCAAGTAACAATTCAGTCAATATCATAAAATATTTTTTCAAGATCTTAAAAGGATACTTTAAGATACTAACGACAACCAAAAAAATAATTTATGATCTTGAAAAATAATTTTAGGATCTTAAAAAAAATATTATAGGGTGTTTACTAGTACTGAAAAAATATTTCAAGATACCGAAGGTTACTAAAAAGAAAGTTCAAGGTATTGAGTGAGACTAAAAAATAATTTCAAAATACAGACTAGTACTAGAAAAAATACTTCAAGATATTAAGTGATATTAACAAAATACTTCAGGTACTGAAAAAATACTTTATAATTTTGGAAAAGAATTTAAGATCTGGAAAAAATATTTCAGATTACTTAGTGGTACTGAAAACATACTGGGCCTGTTTGAATTAATGGTGAGAACGATGACTTATTTCATATCTATTTTTTTATAAGCCCGGTAGGAAAAAAGTTATGTTGTAAATATAGTTTATGTTTGAATTGATAATGGTAAAAGTGGTGTCACTCACGTTACAAAGATGAGAGATTTTTGGAAAAGCTAACTCATGCAGCTTTTTCCTTAACTGGCTTATAGAAATTTTTTTCAAAAAAGCTTAGTGAATTTAAAGCTTAACCAAAATACTTAATTTTATGCTTTTTTTTTCTACTAGTTTTTTTTAAAGCTCTCTCCAAACATGCCTACTCAAGATGGTGAATACTACTTTTGGGGGAAAAAAATGGTGAACAAAGGTTTTTTTGCACCAAAATGGGGAAAAAAATTCATTGTGATTTAGGGAAAAGCACCAAAATAAGAACTTTTATAAAAAAATTGTACCAGAATAAGGCACAGTGCAAAAGTTTTATCAAATTATAACAGTTAGTGACATCATATCAAGTGAGGAGATTAATGATATTAGGAGGATTGACATCATTAACCAAAATTTGATGAGCAACATCACATGCTTTGAGGCCACTGAGGATTTAGTGATGTCACATTTCCTCAATGGCCTCAAAGTTTTGACACCACTCATCAAATTTTGGTTGGTGAGTGGTGTCAATCCTCCTGATGTTATTAATCCTGTCACTTGACATAATGTTATTAACGGTTTGTTCTAGTATAATTTTTTTATAAAAGTTCTTATTTTGATACTTTTTCCTTGAGATTTAAGTATCTCTCCATCTCTCTCTCCCCCGTTGTGATGAGCTTATGAGATATTTTGAGATAAAATGTATTGAGACAATCTCCTCCCATTATGAGACAGGATATAATTGTAATTCTTCTAAACCCATTTTAACAAGAATATCCATCAAGTAGTTACCCGTCCATATTTTGCAGAGACACAAAGAAGGATAAAAACAAAAATAAAAAAATGATATAAAAAAAATAAAAAAATGAGATACAATTTTAGGTTTCAACTTTCAACTTTTTGGCTCTTGATACAGTTTATTTAACAAAAATTTTATTATTTGTCTTCAAAATTATAATTATAATTTTTAATTTTATGTATAATGTAAGAGAGCATATGTGAGTAAATATTTTAAAATTTAATCTTTTTATAAAATTTTAAAATTTTTCTCTAAGAAATTTTTATTTTGTTTGAGGGGACGAGAGGGCAGAAATTTTTTTATCTCATATTAACTAAATTACCCTTAAAAAAATTTTAATATTATAAAAATATATACTAACAACAAAGAATATTCTTTGTATTAATGATAATTTAGTAAAAATTCTCACTTCTCTACTATTTTATCCCCTCAAACCAAACACATTAACTGTTCTTTTTAGGCAAAAGTATTTTATTATGAAAGGCAATTTTATTTGAGACTTTACCCTTAACGGTGGCCCACACGGTGAAGGGTAAAAATGGGCATAAAAAAACGTTTTTTATTAAATAAAAAAAATGAACAAAAAAAGCCCTACAACCTAAAACCCAAACCCTCTTGGCCTCTTCTCAGTCTCTGTCTCTGTTTCGTAGTTCGTACAACGCGCGGTAGCACCAGGTCCCTTTTCTCTGATTCTCTCCTTCTCAGTTCTGAACCTGAGCTCCGCCCAACGGCCCAAGTCCGCCGCCTTTGCCGCCGGTCCCGTGCCGTCTCCGTTGGTCTTTCAGAAGTCGAGCTCTTCCACGACCAAGCTAAACGAAGGAGGCAGGAAGAGAGAGAGAGAGGCACTCGAGGTAAGATTTTCTTTTGGGTTTGAAAATTAGGGGTTAGATTAAACGGTTGTGGTAGCTATTACTCTTGATTCTTGAGTTCTTTTGGCTGATATTGTATCTTTTTAGAATGTGATTTCGGAATTACGTTGAACTCCGCGAACGTGTTTCGAGTAGGTTAGCTGAATTGCGTCTCCAATCGCTGCTCATCTCATTGGCTTTGTCGTTGATATTCCCGGAAGTTTTGCGATTTGTAATGTTGTTCTGGTCATTGATTCGGCACTGACAATTTTTCAACGGTTATGGGGCACTTGAGTTTGTGTTTGAATTTGGCAATGATAATTAATTTGTATACGGTAATTGTGGTTTTAGACTTACGATTGCTTGGGTTCATTACTTGTGGTTTTGTTTTGTTTCTTATTTGCCCCTTTTCTAGTAGTACTTCTGTCATATGGTGAGGGGGAATGATTAATGTTTTTGAATGTTTTAGTATATTTTATGACTAGGAGGCAGAGGCCAGAGAGCTTCATAATTTTTTTTTGATTAATTTTGTTTTTTCGGACTTATTTACTAGTGTTCTGGCAGTGTTTTTAGGCATGTTTTGTATTAAATGTAAATTATACTGTATGTATTAAAAATATATATTTAATATCAAAACATGCCCTAAAATTTAGATTTTTTATGATTAACGTGTTGGGTGTCAAGATGTGTTGTATCTCATGTCTTGTGGCAGTGTTGTTGCAACCTAGGGTGACAGAGCCAAAACCAGTGCTATCTTTACAGTTCGTTAAACTTTGTGCCCTATGATTTAGGAATGATATTGCTTTAATCATCATATTTGGGTTGCTTATCCAGCATGGTGTTCCTTGGTGCTAAAAAAATGCAGGTGTTTGAGCCGTTCATGTAAAAAGAATCGACCAATTTTGAAAGGTTGTTCTATAGTTGTTGTTGCCATAGTTATTGGACCTGCGGTTTTTGAACTCAGTAAGAATATATGAATGGAAGAAAAAGATAGAAGCATGTGCAAAGAGACAAAACTGTGTGAAGAATGCAAGTCTAACCCATGGAAATACAAATGTCCTGGTTGCTCCATACGTTCATGCAGTCTTCCTTGTGTAAAAGCTCACAAGCAACACACCGGATGCAATGGCAAGAGGAATCAGACTCAATTTGTTCCTATTTCTCAGTTTGATGACAACCTCCTATTATCCGGTAAATTAAAGTCTCTAGTTTGCCTTTGAACCTTAAGGACCTTGTTGATTATGTAGCGGAAAAATTTGCATGCATAGATCATTTGCTGCAATTGGCTAGCTTAGCCATTCTTTCAGTATTCAACATGTTTTACATAAGTGATTTTTTTCTTGGTTATTTTTCATGTTATCACTTATTTTGGGACTTTCTAGGCCTTCAACTTTTTGTCTCTTAAAAGTTTTTCCAACTCATTGATGTTTCATTGATGTGTATGTTAATAATTATGCTTGTATGTATTCTTAGAATTTCCCAATACGTGGACTTTTATTTATTATTATCCTTTTCTTTTGGAAATTTGCTCAATCTAGACTATAATTTGCTGGAGGATATGAAGAGGGTAGCTGAATCTGCTCGAAGGATGAGAAATAAATTTGGTTCTCATTTTAGGTTGCCTTTGCACCTTGAAAGCCTTCAAAACGCTGCAAGGAGACGGAAAACTAAGCTACTGTTTCTTCTTAGAGGGATGTCAAAAAGAGAGAAGAACCAGTCTCAATACGACTACAGGTCATTATTCTTATGCGATGTAGTTAATAGTTATCTGATGTTTTCTGGATGGCTGTTTGGGGCTTAGATTATTTAGGCAGTTAGGTTTGCTGAGGGGGAACTTCATGTTTTAAGTCAAATAAAAATCTATTGTGCAACTCTTACAGGAAGAAGTTCATATCTTGGACAATTGAATGGCGTTTTCACCAAACAGATATTGTTTTAGTTGACCATGGGTGAGCCACATTGCCAAGTTCTTCGCTTTTGATAAAGATGCTTCTCTCTTTACATTCTTTACTGTCTGATATAAGAATCTAGAGAATGCAATTTTTGAGAGGATATTAATATATTATGCTTATGATTTCCAGAGTCAATGAGAATGCAAGCTTCGTCACTATTCTGGAGAAGCATCTTAAGCCTGGTCCTTGGAATCATCAATTGAGGAAATTTTGTGAAGAGGAGCTGGATTGTCTGAAGTTTTTCATTCGGAAGTACCCAAAGGTTGTTTTTGTTACCTCTTCTCTGTTTAAGTTCATGAGCCCTTTGCGATGGAGTTCACATCTTTAGTTCTTGTTAATAATTTTATATCGTCATGTTATTATTCTGTTGACTTTACTGAAGGAAATAATATTGAAATTATTTTTATATGGTTCATGAATTATTAAATATACTAATTTTTCGCAAACACTTAGTTACCATCCATTCAGCTTATATTCCTGGGTTTGCTTGCTCCTTGCTACCTATTTGGTACTTAAATGAAAGTATTATAATGATATTAGCTCATTTTTATGATTGTATGACCAGTCAATTTTATTTCACTCGTAACTTTTTATCTTTGTTCATGTTAATACAGAGACCCAAGTCACCCTTTAAAGAATTGGACATGAATGCCCCAATTAGAGAGCAATTGGCAGATGTAACCATTTTGGAATTCCCTGTTATTCATGTTTTTCTGCCTTCTCACAACGTCAATTTTGAAGTCGTCAAGCCTGTCAATCCCACTATGCACAAACCACTGCAAAATGATCTTGATGGCGCCCAAAGCCCAAAAGGAATACCATTCAGGGAGGAGGAGATAGAAGATGACAACAACTCCCCAGATCCTCAAATTCTTGATCTCTTGAAGCATTTAGATTCAGAATCATCACACCAGATGCCTAGCCAAAACAAGCGTTCTGAGCAAGCACCAAACATTTTATCAGATAACCCTCTGCCTAAAGGAGACACAGCTGGAAATCTTTCACATTCTTCCCTCAAAAGCGACGACCTAGATTTATCTGAAAATATGCCATTTGACTTTGATAGTAATTATATGGACATCTACTCTGATCTTATGTCTCTTATTAATCCTGAAGAATTTATTGATTATGAAGGTGAACATACCCATGAAACAGAAGTCGAGGGAAGAGGATTAGGTGGTGTTAGTGGAATGTGTCCTGTGCCAGAGGAATTGGAGGAAGGGGAAATTGCAGAATAATTGAGGTCTATAGTTTTCTCTCTTCTGAGTAATGAGAAGTGGAAAGGTTTTTTTGGGGTACAATGAGAAGTGGAAAGTTGTGTAAAATATTTGGAAAGCTCAAGCTTTTGGTTGTATCAAGCCCGAAGGGAATGAATGATTTCGTTTTTACTTTCCGGCCTATGAATCTAATTTAAATCTCATTATTTTTCAATATAGTTAAGCAATGTGTTGGATTCATTTTTATAGGTTTTTTTTTTTTTTTGGTGAAGAAGATTTGGCTGCCCCACTTTGGATGGGGAATTCAGGAACATCACTTCTCTCACTGTTTCAGGTCACATCTTGGTGTTGGGTTTTTGTTTACCCAAATTTTATGGGACTGTTTTTCTTCTCATACTTATTTCCTATATTACTCATGTTAATCTTTGGATTGAAATATGAGTGGTGTGTTTTTAATGTTTAATAAAATAATTCTTTTTTAAATGTTTTTTATTGAAATTTTAAATTAGCATAATTAAAATTTAACAGTTTTAAATTTTTTAAATTATTTTTTAATAATTTGATATTTTATTAATATTTTTATAAAATATGAAATCCAGACCACTCAAATTTTAGTTCAAAAGTTGAGATGAGTGATGGAGGGGAAGAGGATGGGAAGAAAACGGTAAGAGGATATGAAATTAATTTTATAGCTTGATTATATTCATAGATTGGCTCTTGCCCCTTAACTTAATATACCTTGTAATTGATTTTTATTAGTAATACTTTCATAGATTTATTTATGTAAAGATATAAGCCGAGTTCATAATGTCATACAAATTGGGATTATTTTGTCCTGAATTGAAGCCATAAAGATCAACTTTTTTTTTTTTGGATGAAGTAAAGGTCAATTTTAAAAAATGCATTTAAATTTCGATGAAATATCGATCTGTTATTTGAATAAGAAAACGCAAGACAAAATTAGGTGTTAGAGAATTGAAATTAAGCCGTCATTGTTAAATTCTTGTTGTATGTTAATATAATAAAATAAGGTTGTTGTAAAATTTTATAACATTCTTAATATTTAGTAAACTTTGATAGGGCAAAGCTTTAATCAATTTTAATCAAATAAAAAAATATTGTTAACTCCAATCAGTGGTAATTTTCTTAATGTGATTTTTTGATGTTGAAACCTCCGACTTTACTTGAGGAAAGTCTCCTACTCCATTTTCACCTGAATTATATAATGCCATCTGTCTTCAATATAAGAGTCGATTGACTTTTTTAAAAAAAATATTAAGGAAATAAAATAAATTACTTAATCATAATATATATTATGTATTTCTCAATTATATATCAGTTTATAAGTCATGTAAATTAGTTTGAAGAAAAAACAATAAATATAAATATTTTAATATAATTTATTTAGATTTCTTAATCTCTATAAAAAGTTAACTAGTTTTTATATTTAGAACAAACGTGTGACATTGTACTTATTTAGAAGCATACATCACCCTTTAGGTGGATTATTGCAAACAGACAAGAGGATACGTTTGAATATTAATCAATGTTACATCTTCACATTAATTTAGCACAAATAAATAATTAACCTTTCAGTGATGGGGAATCTTTTCTCCTGATGAGGGAAGTGCATTAATTGACAGGGAAAAATAAGATTAAGTAAAGAACGGCTGCCACAAAATAAATAAATTAATAAACTGTGTGGCGTAATTAAGCAAAATGCTCTTCTATTCAAAAAAAGTCATTGTTTTCTCTTATTAATTAAAGTCAGCAGCACCTGCCACTAATCTATCATTCATTGATCCCTGCGTTGGAAGTTTGAAATGCACACAATTATGAAGTAATTTTTAATAAAGTATTTCATATTTTCTTTTTACATAAGTTACAAAAAAACTCATTAGTTAAAGACAATACATATATCATAAATGTATTTTTGTTCAAATATGACCTTATTTACAAAGAGTTAAGTAAGAGAAAGAATAAGTAAAAAAAGGTATACAAAAAATGTATTTGGAAAAGGTAATGATGGATAAAGTATAAGAAAAATGTAATTCATATAATTAATTAGATGATTTGTTTTTTTTTTTTTAAAAAGGCTTACTTATAAAAATGATCATGTTAAATCAAAAACATTGTAGCTTATAAAAATAATTAGAGTGAATACTTAAGAATAATCATTCTTATAATTTAATGATATATAACCAATTGTTTTTTTTTTCATGTTAAATAGCTTTATGATTTCGATTTTTTAACTAACAGATTACTGTATGTAATAAATTCATCTGAAAAATAGAAAAAAAAAATTGAGCCTCATCTATAGTCATATTTTTATTTTTTTGGCATCACCTTATTTTCAAAACACGTGAATTAAAAATTTGACTAAATCCTTATTCTTTTTGACCTTAGAATAAATACAGACATTAACACAGACATGTTTACTTCACCACATGGACCTATATATTAATTTCATAAAATATCCATGTGCATGTTTCATTTGAAAAAATGGTTGGTGTTGTATTCTCAAGTAGTATTGACATTAAATACTCCCTTCAGTTTTGGTTGATTTCTTTTGAAGAAATTTAAAAAGCTAATGAAATTAATTAAGAATATTTTTATTTTTATTTCCAAATTAATTAATTTGACTAATAAATTGATATGTAATTTAAGAATACACAATATATAATATGATTACATAACTTATTTAGCTTCTTTAATTAATTTTTTAACAAAAAAATCAATTATGTTTTATATTTAGAATCAGAGGGGGTATTTTTTTTTTTTTTTTCAAATTATGGTGATTTCACATGTCACGATGGACATTATTTTCTTTTGGTATTACGCTACAAGTTTGAAAATTTATCATTCGGACAAAATTTCTGACTCTATTATTTTCTTTCTGAACTTGAGCTTTCCTCATGAGTCATGGGGATGAAGTAATGTGTATATAATAATAATAATAATAATAATAATAATAAATTCATAAAAAAAAAAGCATGTGTGCAGACTTATTTTGCAATGGTCCCATACACACGCCCCACCAAATTTAATTTATCAACGTTGGGGTACTGTGAAGATAGAAAGTGCAACTCAAATTAAAAACGTTTTAAAATTATTTTTTGTTATGAAATTATGCAACATTTTATTTGCACATAGAAACAAACATCGCAGTATAAATGGACAATTAATTTTATTTTCTTAAAAAAAGAATAGGATACGTGTAGCTTTATAGGATTACGTCTTAAATTTTGACGTTTAGGAAACCCTTGATGGCGCAGTGTTTCAAACATGTATCTATAATATTGCAGCACATTAATTAATTTAACATAAACAAATCCGCAGTATTAGAATAGTCAAAGTTATAATTAAGAGCAGGAATGGAAATAGGTTAGACCTCTATCAGGCGGCTTACGGCTTGACCTGGTTACGGCCTAGCCTATTTAACAAAAAAAAAAAAAAAACAGGCTAAGACCTATTATGTGAAAGCCTAACTTGTTTGCACATTTTAAAATATTATTTTATTTATATTATATGTATCTATATTATATTTATATTTTTATCATTTTTAATTTTAATTTAAAATGACAATTATTAAATTATCATGGTGTGTTGGTTCTCTATAATTTTAAATTCAAATAATAGTGTTTTGAATTAATTTTAATTTCAATTTATTAAATTATAAGAATTAAATTTTATTTAAATTATATTGTAGATTTTAAATTATAGGCCTTTAAGCCTTACTTTTTAAACCTATTTTTTACAAGCCTACTATAAGTAACCTGTAAAAAGGCTTCAGACTTGACTAAGTCTCTTAAGCTCATGTTTAAGCCTAAAAAAAGTTTGTATACAGGCTTAAGCTTTAGGCTTCTATTACAAACTCAGATCTATTTAGCCAAAATCTGAACTAACCTAACCACATGTTTTCACCCCTAATAGAGATTGTGAATCTTTTGGCAAGCTGAAGTCAATGACTGAGTTCAGAGTTGTCTTATAAATGATAGACAAGATCAGTGATCACAGTTGAGTGCAAGGTATATATCTTTTTTTTAACATGCTACCTATAAAGCTTGCAGTTTAAATTTTGTCAAAAAATAATTAAAATAGAAATAAAAAAATAAATACACAAACAATGGAAGAGTTTCCCCACATTTGGAATATAAGGGAGAGTCAAATTAGAATTAATGGATAGTGCTAACTACCAAATAACTACACAAGGAATTTTCAGACTCAAACAAGTTAGGTGGCCGCTTTTATAACACCCACTTGTAAAAAGCTAAACAAAATAATATTTCTTTCTCTTCTGAAATGGAAGACTAAGTTAATTAATTCACATAATTTAAGAAAATTATGTGCTCCCTCATATCCAAAATATAAGTTACTTTCAACTATCTCTCTGGAATTTAAGAGCGGTTAGCTTGGTGAATTTGTCTTATTACATTGAAGAAATTTTCAAATTTTACACCTATGAAATGAGGTTTTGAAGAAAAGATAAAAATACAATGAACCATATTTAAATATTAATTATGTGGATAAAACTGATAAGTAATTATTAGTTACTCTCCAAACAACTTACCGCTCTGGTCCTATTTGTAAATCCACTTTGGTCAAATCTCACATACTAAGGAGAGGTGGTTAACTCAATGATTATGAGGGTAAATTTTCAACTTTACCCTCATTTATGATTGGCTATTTTTCAACTATTTCTTCTCTTTTTTATCTTCATGGGTGTAATTAATATGGGTAAAATTGTCACAATCTCATTTATTACATGAAAGTGGACTTATAAATAGGACCAAATTATTTTAGCCAAAATTGGACTTATAAATAGGATTAGAATAGTATATATTATGGATTAAGGAATTCTTATCAAAGGTGACTTATATTTTGGATTGGATGGGTTTAGTTATTTGCAAGAAAAGATGTGGGTAGGTTTCTCTAGTTTAACCATTTACCTTTGAAACTATTCATATTAACTAAACAGAATTATTATGTAGTCCCACGTAATAAGCTATCTAATTACTAAAAAGTCACTCAATAAGTCAGCAACATGCAAACTTGATGCCATTTCTTGTATTGGATATTGTCATTGCATGTTGCTCACTTTGTTATACTCACTTTAATCTTTAATATAAAACATAGGGAGAATGTGTAAATTTAGAAATCAACTATTTTGTTATGAGCACCAGACACAATTATTTTTTACTAGGTACAATAGTAGACATAAACATTTTTTTAAGGTAGCATATATAGCAATACGATTAACCTTGGCTAACTTCCGTTACTTTTTTTACTGTGCGTCTCACTAGTCTTCTCACTATATTTTTTGAAGGGCAAATGTGCAAATTTAGCAACAAACTACTTCGCTATGAGCACCAACACAATTATTTTTTGTTTGGTCAAAGACTAAACATAAACATTTTTTGTCTTATAAATACCTATATTTGTCTTGTAGATTTCCTTATTTGTTTTGTGAACAACCAAAATTTGTTGACTTTTTGAATTCTTTTTAATTCCTTTATTTGTCTTATAAATACTTTTATTTGTCTTGTGAATGACCTTATTTGTATTGTGAATTCTCTTATTTCTCTTTTGAATAGCCAAAATATTTTTGTTAACTCCTTGGCTTTTTTTTGAATCTCTTTAATTTGTCTTGTAAATACTTTTATGAAACAATCAAAATAAAGGCATTATTGTTTTTTCACTTATAAAACTTAATCATGGATGAAGGAGAGAGAAAGGAAAAGGTGGGACCCACGATGCAAAAATATAATTGTGGAGGAGGAGAGAGATTAAAAAGGCATATATTTCTAAAATTATATTGAAATAATAGAGAGTGAAAAAACATGTGGGACTTACCGTGTACAAAGTAATGAAAGTTAAGTAGGTTTAACGGTGTTGCCATATATGTTACTTTTAAAATGTCATGTCTACTTTTACACTCAACAAAAGATAATTGTGTTGGTTACTCATAACAAAATAGTTCATTGCTAAATTTGCATCTTCACCCTAAAACATATTTGCCTAATGTGATTCCATGTATTTTATAAAATATCTTCCTCAATTTCCTCATTTTCTCTTCTCCTTGTTTGTTGTTGAAGGAATATCAATAGGGGAAAATTAAAAAAAGATTGACATATATGAAAACTATGTTTTATATTTAAAATTAAGATCAATTCTTTAAATATATCTTATATTAAGAATTGGAGGAAGTAAAACTTTTCTTAGGAATAAAGGACATATAAAGGACCTTACCCATACTAAACAAGGTTTTAAGAAAAACGTAAAAATATAATGAATCATATTTAAAAATTAGTGACATGGGTAAAATTGACACATAAGTATTAATTACTCTTCAAAGTACTTATATATTATGGATCAAAGAATTCTTACAAAAGGCTATTTATATTTTAGATTGGACTGGAGGAAGTCAGTTATTTGCAAGAAATATGTGGGTAGATTTCTCTAATTTAATGATTTACTTTGGAAGCTATTCATATTGATGCAACATACTCCCTTTGGTACTTATTATAAGGCACCAACTACCAAAATATTTTGATACTTATTATAAGGCACTAACTACCTTTAACCAACTCATTTATTGCTATTTTCTAATTATACTCTCATTTTTAACTAACTTTTTAAATTCACATCATTAAAGTAAGGGTAAAGTTGGAAATGTTTATTATTTCTGAATCAATTTAATGACTTAACTTTTATTTCTTGATTTATGAGAAACGGTGGTTGATGTCTTATAATAAGGATCAGAGGGAGTAATTGTTATGTAGTCCATGTAAGCAATCTAATTAAGCACTAAAAAGACACTCAACAAATGAGTGAGCAGCATGTAAACCTGCTATCATTTAATTTATTGCATGAGATGTTAACATTTCATATTGCTCACTTTATTTGACTCCCTTCAGTCCTTACTAGTATAAAACATATTTATCTAATATCATTTTAGTTATTTAATTTTCTAAAATATCATAGCTATATTTTTTTAAGGAAAAATGTATGTCAGGACCTAAGGTAGTAAAATAATTACAAAAAAGGCCAAGAAACATTCACATGTTAGAAAAGGCCCTAAGGCCTTTTCTGGTATTATTTCAAAAAGTGTTAGCAACTATATCAGTAGCGGTTAACAACTATATCAGTCCCCGTTAACAACTAAATCAGTCTAATTAACAACTACATTTTAACAACTACATCAGTAGTAATTAACAATTATATCCGTACACTTTTTTTTGAAATAATTCCAGAAAAGGCCCTGACATGTAAATGTTTCTTGGGCCTTTTTTATAATTATTTTGCTACCTTGGGCCCTGACATACATTTTCCTTTTTTTTTTAATTCATTTATTCTCTCTCCTCATTGTTTATTGTTGAGGAAGTACCAATAAAAATAAATTAAGAAAATATTGAAAAATATAAAAAGTACTGTATATCGTGTATTTAAGGCTAAAATTTTTAAATATGTCTTATATTAAAGATGAAGGAAATAATATTTTTCCGGCTATTAAATACATAGAAAGGACTGTACGGTATTTCTCCCTGTACGTTGTTAATATACATATGCAATCAACAAAGGCAGCTTGAGAAAAAATAATAAATGAGGGGGAAAAAGAAAGAATGTTATCTTGCATTCATGAACACAACAAACCTCCCAAGCTATTCAACAAGGTATTAATTAGAGCCGCCACCGGGTCGTACCATTAATAATATGACTTTATTATGCGCAACCGTTTAGCTGACGGCGATTCTTTTCGCAAGCAATTAGATATATAATTAACTGATGTAAGGGTTAAGAAGGTAAAAGAAAACATGAACTTGAAGAATATCATATACTGTAGATTATTTAGGTTAATTTTATATCACCTGGTCCTATTTATAAGCCCACTTTGACCAAAAAATTTTGGTTCTATTTATAGGTCCGCTTTCATGTAATAAATAAGATTGTGACAATTTTACCCATATTAATTAATTATATCCATCAAGATAGAGAGAGAAGAAAGTTGAAAATTAGTCAGTCATAAATGAGGGTAAAGTTGAAAATTTACTCTCATAATCATTGAGTTAACCACCTTTCCTTAGTATGTGAGATTTGGCCAAAAGTGGATTTATAAATAGGATCAGATTGGTATAATTATAGGAAGCAGCAGACAAATTAAAACAGAAGCCAAGTCTATAATTTACTTTGATCATTATTCATAATACAGTAATGATGAAGTTTGGGATTTTCTTTAACCTACTAATACAATACAATACTGTTGGATGATAATAATCACAATTACACGAAGTAACCTAAATCATCAGAGAATAAAGCATTGTCCATATCAATGAGATCCTGAAAACTAAAATCCTCCATGAGACCTTCAAAATCAGTTGTAGTAAGATCATGATGAGAGACCTCCAGGCCACAGCCACTTAATGACGACGAAGAGGAATCACCATCAGTACTCGTAACATTCTCCATTATCACACAGTCATCATCATCGCTATCATCAACAACAACATTAATTTTCTGCACCTCTTGATGATGATCTAAAACCTGTGACTGTATCTGCTGCTGCTGCTGATGATTCTGGTAAAAAAGAACACGAAGAACCTGGTTGTTATTGTTGTCGTCGTCGTGGTCATGAGAAGTAGGTGTGTTGTTGTTGTGAAGATGAGTCTGCATTTCTCGGATTCCTCGCTGGAAGTTTAGGGTTATAGGGCCCTTAAAAGGATCACCAAGGGACAAAGGAGTGGTAGGGCAACCGGTGAATTGTTGGACAAGAGCCCTAAAGTTGGAGGCGTTGGCTTTAAGATGGGTCACTGGGGTTGTCTTAGAAGCTCGAGATCTTCGTTTCGCTATGCCTGCTGCTTTATTATTAGATGGTTTGCTCGTCTTTGAGCTGAGTACTCTCATGGAAGAAGATGAATCAGAAAAGTGTTGCATGCCATTTTCACAATCCTTCTGCCCATGATGATTAGCTCTAGTTAAAGCCATAATTTGCTTTCTCACTACTGCTCTGATTTTGGAGTCACTTACAAACACAGAGATAGAAAGGTATATATATATATATATATAGAGAGAGAGAGAGAGAGAGAGAGTCCTCGGCTGCTCCACCACATATGGAGTATTATATTATTCTATTATCGTTGTATTATTACAGCTGCTTTGGACAACGACGACAAAGTTGATTTTCTTTTCTTTTTCTTTTTTAATTTAAGACAGATTAACTGGAATCAGATTGCTTGCCTAGGCAGGATGGACGAGCTCCGACTGTCCAGATCTAGATCTGGATGGCCTATTTTTTTTTTTTTTAATTTTTTCGACATGAAAAAATATTTTTTTAAAAAATATTAGTTCAAATATTAATTTTATTTTAGATTCTCTACTCATTAAAATTTTTTATTTTTAAAAAAAAACTTTAGGATGTCCAAATCAAATCTGGACGGACGAGTTCCCCTACCTATCTTTTTGGATAAGCTGAGAAATGGAGTCCCAAATTAACCTGCTAACTGCTCTTCATTATTAATACATGAGAGATAGTTAAAAATGACTTACACTGAGTGGTCCCTAACTCACTATTATATATCTATTTTAACTAATTCTCACAAACTGAAAAACGATAATAAATACATAAATATGTCTTGAATTGGGATTTTTTTTTAAAAAAAAATTTGTCCTAATTAACATTTTTTCTTGCTACATTTACAAATCATTCTCAAATCTATCTTCTATTTCTCTCTTTTTAACACAAATTGAATAGAGGTAAAATTGAAAAACAATAATTAATAACTCTCTTAATGAACTTATACTCACCAGAAACAATTTTTTTCTACATTTGATTATAAAAAAAAAAAAAAAAAGAGACTGGAGTGGTAGTATTTTGGTCAGAGGGCAGCAACAGATGTATTGGTTTGAATTGACTGGGTTTAGTGTAAGCTCGGGGGCGCACACATGATATTGGTTTGTGTTGATAATTCATGCGAATTTTCAAAATTAAAAAGGAAAAAAACATGTGTGCTTCGTATTAATTTTAAATGGAAATGAATTTAATATAGAAAATTGGGAAAAGAAATGTCTTTAATAACTTCTCTTCCCACTTAATATCTTAACTACTCCCTCTGGTCTTTATTATAAGGCACAAACTAGCAAGCTTATTTGGTCCTTTTTATAAGACACTTACTTGTTCCCAATGAGTATTAATTATCTTTTTCCATGTACGCCCCTAGTTAATAAAGGTAGTAGGTGAGAGTAATAATTAATAGAATATTGGAATATAGTGTAATTAGTAGGGGTAATATTGAAAATTACTTAAATTCTATGACAACTTTATTGACTTTAACTGTTTTTATTAATATGTGAGAATTGTTAGTTGGTGCCTTATGATAAGGACCAGAGGGAGTATTAAATAGTAATAATTTAATGCGTCTACATTAGGATGATTTTATTGGTCAAGGAAATCTCTGAAAAATGGAAAAATAATAATGGAGGAGAGAGAGATCTGGTCAATACGATTGCGCTGACTTGTTATGGGGACAAGCTTGTAATTTTTGACCAATAGTGGGGCCCACCTGTTTTCAACAACGTACTCCCATGGGAATAAGCGTAGAGATCTTAATTGTATGCCACTCATCACCAAAATCAACTCCGGTTGGTGCAAGTTGTGATGGAGACTTTGTCTTTTGTCTTTCAAATAAGTATTTGAGGATTCAGTTTTTATAGCTTCTGCATATAAAGCAAGGTTAATTAAAAATGGTTAATACAATATATAATCTTTATAGTCTATTATTATCATTTTGATTTTTAGTTTCTATAGTTTTAAACCCGGCAAAATAGTCCAGATTTTTATAAAATACATGGATTAATGTTTTATACCAAAAGAGATTTGAGAGATCAAAACTTATTGTTTGAAATTATAGAAATCAAAATAAAAAATGAGGAAAATTATAAGGAGCAAACATTATATTAATTAACCCTTAAAAGGAATATACATTTTGTTTTTTGAGAATATAAGATATAAATAGCTTTCACATTTGTCAATTTTTTTTTTCTAATTTATTCTTATTGATATCTGTTCAATAATAATAAAAACAATTGAGAAGGAATTAAGAAAAATGATTATGGTCTTTTAGAAAATATGTCATATTAACTAACTTTCTTAATCTAATTAAATTAGATAAATATATTTTATATGTAAGACCGGAGTGAGTAATAATTATTAATTACCTAGTTAAAATGTTAAGGCGCCTTACAAGTATGAAAGTCCAAGATTCAAAATGATCTATCACTTGTAAAGTTTTGAAAATCCCTAAAGACTTCATATAAATTTGGTCAGTACTTGGAACAATATAACATAAAGAGGAACCAGATAAAAATAAAATTCTTTTTTTAATTATAGAATCTTATCAATTGTCTTGTATGCCGACGAGATGTTGGATAATAACTATTATTTATTACTTGTAATATTTTGTTTTAGTTTTATTATTTATTGTTTGCTTCAATGATATTACTATACTTGAGAAATTAATGTTGGGACTTGGATGACTATCTATTATCTATTACGATTGACCATGGTAAAAAAAAAAAAAAAGATATGGCAAAAAAAAATACGATTTACGGGTACTTCTTTAAATTATACTTATTATCTTTTTTCAACAAATATTATAGTAATTAGTTAGCATTACCAACTAATTCATATTCGGGACGGATTTGATACTGATTGGAGGGAAATTTTTCTAACATGATTTACTGCAATCCCATATCCATGCATTTATAAATTATTTTTTCCTAAAATACCCCTATTGATATTTTTTCAATAATAATTAAACACAATAATTATTTAATAATGTAATTATATATTTTATAAATTTTGAATATAAATTAACATTGAATTTTGAGTCATTGCTACTTCTACTATTACATGAAAGCTAAAATTAACTTTGTATTATGGATTAGAAAAAATACACATCATCTTCAAATTTGATAGAAAGTTGAAACTAAGGACTACATGTGTGTATATATCCAAGCATCTGAAACTTTTCTACTGAAACAGTAAGGAGCCTGTAGAAAAATAATCCAAATTTATAAGGTTTCCGCAAGACTCCAAAAATAATGTGTGTGTGTGTGGAATAATGTCATTACACTAAAGATTAGACTTTTCTGAAGGGGGAACACACTTGAGAATGCAGTGGTCACATACAGCTCCATGTTCCCATACCATTTTAAATTTTAAATAAGGGTATTTTAGGAAAATAAATATAATTAACTAATATAACTCTATCTTTAATTAATCTCTCAAAAGTTAGGTAAATATGTCCTATAATTAGGACCAAAGGAAGTATTAGATAATTTTTACCCATAATAGATGGCTTAAACTTTATCTCTATTAACATTTTTATTCCATCTTTTATCATTTGAGAAAACTACACCGTTACATGAAATTAATTTTTTATCTGAATATTAAGAAAGTAATTAAAGCTAACTATTTGATATAATCCAATGAATTACTTGATGTGATGGAGTACAAATATTAAAATAATTAATCACCATGAATATGCGCTTAATTAGATAGTGGCCAAAAAAATGAATATGCGCTTAGATACTCCTCCTCAGTCATTTGCTTAGAAGAATTTCACTCTGTTGAAAATCGAAAAATGATCAAAGATAATCTGAGTACTTTAATTTCACCTATACAAACCAAACACATGTTCACAGTTAATTGAAAAGAAATCATAACTATAAGCTCAAGCTTTTACTTTATAAATAAATATAATATCATTTCCAGTTAAATTTTTTTGTAATGTACTTAATCTCATAGTACAGTTTATTAATTATTATGTACTTGTATAGCAATTTGACGATTTCACCTATATATGAACATCTACGCGTTTGATTACCTTAGTGAGTGTTTGATTTCAACCGTAAAAACTGATATTGCGGTCAATATGATCAATATCATATTGTACGTAAAACTTCAGACCTAAGTTTAATTATTTTATTGTTGAAAATTTCATTTCGATTTTTTTTATTATTTGATAATTTGATTTTACGAGGATAGATCTCTATATTTCAAAGCTCAGTCCAGCACTTTAGCCAAATCTTAAAATTCGATACATATTAATTTGGCGACTTATTCTTGTGCACTATCAACTTGTAAAAATCAATCAATATCCTAATTTTATCATCCATGAAGAAATGCACCTTGAATGCTTCTTTGGGCAAACACAACTCATTTTTTTAAAGGGAAAAAAAAAATCTTCGAAGAGAGTTAATTTTATTCTATGATCAAATGGGTTCCTTTTTAAATTTAATAGATATAGGCTTCAAATTAGTTTTCATTAGACTAGTCACATTCCCACGAAATGTATGATTTATTTTCATAAACTCAAATATTTTCTAGTTAGAAATCATAAAAACCAGACAGATAAAATTAAACACGAACGTATTATTTAGATAATGAATCAGTTTTGTGACTTTCAATCGAAGAAGAGACCTCCAAAATAAATAATGCTATAAGGAATAGGCAAGCATATATATATTGGGGAGCACTACACTACACAAAATAACAATGCTACTTCACAAAAATCCCTCCTTTTTCACACACACTCTGGTCCTAAATATAAGACTCAGTTAGCTTTTTTTAGAAAGATTAAAAAAGCTAAATAAATTATATAATTATACTATATGCTGTGTATAATTGAATATATATTAATTATAAGTCACAAAAATTAGTTTGAAGAAAAAAAAATATCAATATTCTCAAATAATTTATTTAGTTTTCTTGATTTCTATAAAAAAAGTTAATTGAATCTTATATTTAGTAACGAGTGTAGTATATTTCACACGGCACAAGTGATGCTACCTAATTGCTAACAAGTTAAAATGTTTATGCATCATAATTAGTTGTTCCTTCTAAGTTATTGAAAAATATTTAATATATTACTACCACTCATTCAGGCCTCCCTGCAACTTTTAATCATATGATATACTTCGTCACTTTGGGAAGAGCGATTCACAATATTTGGATAAACATTTGGCAGTTGTGATATATGTGTAAATTAAGGGAAAAAAGAGAAAATAAAATAAAAGCAGCCACTCCCCCCCCCCCCCCCCCCCCCCCCCGCCAAAAAAAAACCTGGTGGAAAATTTCTTTTTTTCTTATTAATGCCATCTCATTTATAAGAAATCATGATAATATCTTCTACAAAGAGAGAGAGAGAGAGAGAGATGACAATACAAGGTATAACTATCATATGGCTGTTTTTTTAATAATAAATTATGTGGCTGCTCTCTGTTTTTAGAAAAAATACACATCATCTTCAAATTTGATTGAAAGTTGAAACTAAGGACTACATGTGTATATATATCCAAGCATCTGAAACTTTTCTACTGAAAAAGTAAGGAGCCTGTAGAAAAATAATCCAAATTTCTGAACTTTCCGCAAGACTCCAAAAATAATGTGTGTGTGTGTGAGGGGAATAATGTCATTACACTAAAGATTAGACTTTTCTGAAGGGGGAACACACTTGATTGGGGATGCTTCCTGGATTAGAAATGAGAATGCAGTGGTCACAGACAGCTCCATGTTCCCACCATTTTAAATTTTAAATAAGGGTATTTTAGGAAAATAAATATAATTAACTAATCTAACTACTATCTTTAATTAATCTCTCAAAAGTTAGGTAAATATGTCCTATAATTAGGACCGGAGGAAGTATTAGATAATTTTTACCCATAATAGATGGCTTAAACTTTATCTCTATTAACATTTTTATTCCATCTTTTATCATTTGAGAAAACTACACCGTTACACGACTAATTATTAAATTATTCTGCATGTATAGTGGTCATACTACGAAATTAATTTTTTATCTGAATATTAAGAAAGTAATTACTTGATGTAATCCAATGAATTACTTGATGTGATGGAGTACAAATATTAAAAAAAAAAATTAATCACCATGAATATGCGCTTAGATACTCCTCCTCAGTCATTTGCTTAGAAGAATTTCACTCTGTTGAAAATCGAAAAATGGTCAAAGATAATCTGAGTACTTTAATTTCACCTATACTAAAACCAAACACATGTTCACAGTTAATTGAAAAGAAATCATAACTATAAGCTCAAGCTTTTACTTTATAATTAAATATAATATCATTTCCAGTTAAAATTTTTTGTAATCTACTTAATCTCATAGTACAGTTTATTAATTATTATGTACTTGTATAGCAATTTGACGATTTCACCTCTTGTGCAAATTTTTTTTTTGACAATTTCACCTATATATGAACATCTACGCGTTTGATTACCTTAGTGAGTGTTTGATTTCAACCGTAAAAACTGATATTGCGGTCAATATGATCAATATCATATTGTACGTAAAACTTCAAACCTAAGTTCAATTCTTTTATTGTTGAAAATTTCATTTCGATTTTTTTTATTTGATAATTTGATTTGACGAGGATAGATCTCTATATTTCAAAGCTCAGTGCAGCACTTTAGCCAAATCTTAAAATTCAATACATATTAATTTGGTGACTTATTCTTGTGCACTATCAACTTGTAAAAATCAATCAATATCCTAATTTTATCATCCATAAAGAAATGCACCTTGAATGCTTCTTTGGGCAAACGCAACTCATTTTTTTAAAGGAAAAAAAAATCTTCGGTGAGAGTTTTATTCTATGATCAAATGGGTTCCTTTTTAAATTTTGATAGATATAGGCTTCAAATTAGTTTTCATTAGACTAGTCACATTCCCACGAAATGTATGATTTATTTTCATAAACTCAAATATTTTCTTGTTTTTTTTTTTTGCGCAAAAATAATATTTTCTTGTTAGAAACCATAAAAACCAGACAGATAAAATTAAACACGAACGTATTATTTAGATAATGAATCAGTTTTGTGACGTTCAATCAAAGAAGAGACCTCCAAAATAAATAATGCTAAAAGGGATAGGCCAGCATATATATATATATTGTTATGAATATACTGATTATGTGGATGTCCATTGACTCCCGGTCTCCAAATATTACAAGATGACATGGGACCCACGCATAGTACCATGCATAGTAGTTTACTATTTGGTGGGACCCACACACAAAATAATACAACTCACGGGAATGCATTCCCGTGAGTGTACAGTTATGTAATTAGGGGAATATTACATCAAATGACCCAAAGTGGAAATTACACTAAAGGCCCATTTTCCTTCTATAAATAGAGGCCTTCTGTAAACATTCACATTACACTGAAATGAGAACTTCTCTCTACTCTCTCTCTCACTAAAATCTCTTGTTCTTGTATTTACTTTTCATCAGTTTTATATTACGTTATCAGCACGAAGACTCTACCAAGGTAAGATTTTATTACCATCTCCTTTACTATTTGTTTATTTTTTCTATCTGGGATAATCTTAACCATGATATGAAATTAAAGTTCTACTTTTACCGATTATTTTGAACATCAGGTTCCATGGTTAAGATTTGAGATTATTTACTATTTACTATTCACAGTAAATAGTAATTTTTACTATTCATGTTAATTTTACCTTTTTCAGTAATTTTATATTTCTATTTATTTTGACTCCTTTATGGAAGTCTAGATTTAATATTTCAGTAATTTATTTTTATTCACTATTCATTGTGAATAGTAACTTTACTATTCACGGTAAATTTATATTTTACTATTTACAGTAATTTATTTATGTTTATATATTCTTCCCACTCCCTATTTATTAATTCATGGTGGCAACATTAAGCTCCATTTGTAATTTAATTTTACTGTTTTATTTATTTAATTCATGGTGGCGATACTAAGCTCCATTTGTTTAATTTAAATTCTTTACTTACTGCTTTATTTATTTCATGGTGGCGATATTAAGCTCCATACTGACTTTATTAATATTTACATTATGCCACTAACATTTAAATTTATGTTACTAACATTTATTTATGCATTTATTTACCTTTTATGGTGGCAACACTAATATTAGTGGGCTCCATTTATTTATGCATTTATTTACCTTTTATGGTGGCAACACTAATATTAGTGGGCTCCATTTATTTATGCATTTATTTACCTTTTATGGTGGTGGCACTAATAGGGCTCCATTTGTTTATCTTAATTCTTTACTGTTGTCTATATATTATATAATATATGCATCATCTTTCTTACCTTCGGATGAGATAGGTCTCGCTGTGAGTTTACTCCCATTCCTATCTCATCTTATTTTTATTTTCTTAACATGTTTATTTTCCGTTCTTTAAATTATGTTTTAATTTATAATAAGATTTTATAATATGATTCTAATTATTTTTATTATTTTTAGTTTGAATCATGTCTTCCAACCTTTCAAATCTTGAATTTAATGCTCTTGACATCACCGGGAAGAATTATCTATCATGGGTTTTAGATGCTGAAATCCATCTTCAAGCAAAGGACTTTGGAAAGGCTATATTGCCAGGAAATGATGCGTCCCCTCAAGTAAAGGCTAAAGCTATGATTTTTCTCCGACACCACATTCATGAAAGTTTGAAAACTGAATATTTAACGGTGAAAGATCCATTTGAATTGTGGACTAGTTTGAAAGATAGGTATGATCATCAGAAAACGGTGATTTTGCCTAGAGCTCGTTATGAATGGATTCATCTCAGGTTACAAGATTTTAAAACTGTAAGTGAGTATAACTCAGCTGTTTTCAAAATAAGTTCTCAGTTAAAATTATGTGGTGAAAAAATAACTGATGAGGACTTATTAGAGAAAACTTTTTCTACCTTTCATGCTTCGAATTTGCTTTTACAACAGCAATATCGTGAGAAAGGTTTTAAAAAATATTCTGAGTTAATCTCATGTTTACTAGTAGCCGAGCAAAATAACGAGTTATTATTGAAAAATCATGAAAATCGTCCCACTGGATCTTCTCCATTTCCTGAAGCGAATGTGAGTGTACGGAATGATCATGGTCGTGGCCATGGTCGCGGTCGTGGTCGTGGTCGTGGCCGTGGTCGTGGACGAGGACGTGGAAATCGTGGAGGTAGAAATAATCATGGTCCTTATCATGGTGGAAGAGGTTATTATAGTCCTTATACCCACCAGAAAAAGATGAACAATGAAGGACAAAAGAATGATAAAGAAGGTCCTTCAAAAGTTGTTGAACATAAATGTTATCGGTGTGGTATGAAGGGACACTGGGTACGTAATTGTCGTACACCAGAACATTTAGCGAAACTTTACCAAGCCTCTATAAAAAAGAGTGTTAATAATGTGGAATGTGATGATAAGGCTCATAAAGATAATGATGTCAATGAGCCAAATGATGATGTTATGTCTCACTTGGAGGTGGAAGATTTTTATGATTAAATAAGTTTTGCAAAAATTGTAATAATTATTTTGTTTCGTTCTGACTTGTTGCCAATTATGTATAATAAATATGTTTTTAATGCATCTTCTATATTGAATATGTTTTGATGCATTTCTTTTCTTTTAATGAAGCTCATGGACATTTCAAATATTGCACACAAGAATGAAGATATATGTCTCATTGATAGTGCAACGACACATACAATTCTTAAAGATAAGAAATATTTTTCACATCTAACAAATTGTAGTACAAGCATCAATACCATAGTGGGTAATACAAGATTGATTGAAGGCTCTGGAAGAGCAATAATAATATTATCCAATGGTACGAAATTTGTTATTAATGATGCTTTGTATTCCTCTAAGTCTCATAGAAATTTGTTGAGTTTTAAAGATATCCGTCGAAATGGATATCATATTGAGACTATAAATGAGGAGAATAAAGAATATCTACAAATTGTTACTGTTAGATATGGTGAAAAATATGTTCTGGAGAAATTACCTATGTTATCTTCTGGTTTGTACTATTCAAGTATTAGTACAATTGAAATAAATGTTATGGAAAACCAGAAGCATGTTGATAAAGACATATTTATTGTTTGGCATGACCGGTTAGGCCATCCCGGGTCAATTATGATGCGACGTATAATAGAGAATTCATGTGGACATAACTTGAAACAGAAACAAGTACCAAAATCCCATGATTTCTCATGTGATGCATGTTCCAAGGGAAAATTAATTATTCGGCCATCACCAACCAAAGTAGAAAGTGAGTCTCTCACATTTCTAGAACGGATACAGGGAGATATTTGTGGGCCAATACACCCACCATGCGGACCATTTAGGTATTATATGGTTTTAATTGATGCATCAACTAAATGGTCGCATGTGTGCTTATTATCTTCTCGAAACCTGGCGTTTGCGAGATTACTTGCTCAATTGACAAGATTAAGAGCACATTACCCGGATTATCCTATCAAGAAAATACGTCTTGATAATGCTGGTGAATTTACTTCACAGACTTTTAATGAATATTGTATGTCCCTTGGAATTGATGTTGAACATCCTGTAGCACATGTTCATACGCAAAATGGACTTGCAGAATCATTGGTAAAACGATTGCAACTTATTGCAAGACCTTTACTTTTGAAATCTAATTTACCAATTTCTGCTTGGGGCCATGCCATTTTGCATGCAGCAATGTTAATTCGCATCAGGCCAACTAGTTATTTAAAATTTTCCCCCTTACAAATGGTTTTTGGTGAAGAACCTAATATTTCTCATATACGGACCTTTGGATGTGCAGTATATGTGCCTATAGCACCTCCACAACGTACTAAAATGGGTCCTCAAAGAAGAATGGGAATTTATGTTGGGTATAAATCTCCTTCAATTATAAAATATTTAGAACCATCTACAGGAGATTTATTTACTGCACGATTTGAAGATTGTCATTTTAATGAATCAGTTTACCCAACATTAGGGGGAGAAAATAAGCAGTTGAATAAAGAGATTAGCTGGAATGAATTATCATTGGCTCATTTTGATCCTCGTACAAAACAATGTGAACTAGAAGTTCAAAAGATAATTCATTTACAGAATTCAGCTAATCGAATGCCAGAAGCATTCACTGACCCAAAGAAAGTGACAAAGTCACATATTCCAGCTGCTAATGCTCCTATTCGAATTGATGTCCCTGTAGGACAACCGATTACAAATGAATCAAAAGCACGCCTTAAGCGTGGTAGGCCTATCGGTTCCAAAGATAAAAATCCTCGAAAAAGAAAAGAAGCTAAAATTATAGATGGCCAAGTCGAGGATAATCAAGAAAAAAGCGTAGCTCTGGATGAGCCACTTCATAAAGAGAAATTATCTCCAGAGGAGAATATTGAGGCCCCAGAAGAGATCCAGGTATCTGAAATGTATGAAAATAATGAGATCTCAATAAATTATGTCACAAATAATATCAAATGGAACCGTAATGAAGTCAACATTGATGACATTTTTGCTAATCATATGGCATATGATGTGATGAATGAAGAAGAGGATCATGAGCCAAAATCCATGAGAGAGTGCCAACAACGAAAAGATTGGCTCCTATGGAAGGATGCCATTAATGCAGAATTAAAATCATTGGCAAAACGAAAAGTATTTGGACCTATAGTCCATACACCTAAAGATGTAAAGCCAGTTGGATATAAATGGGTTTTTGTACGGAAAAGAAATGAAAAGGGTGAAATTACAAGGTATAAAGCACGCCTTGTAGCCCAAGGCTTTACACAAAGACCTGGCATAGATTTTGAAGAAACATATTCACCAGTAGTGGATGCAACTACTTTTCGTTATTTAATTAGCTTAGCAGCAAATGAAAGGCTTGATTTGCATCTAATGGATGTTGTGACTGCCTATTTATATGGTTCACTTGATAGTGATATTTATATGAAAGTTCCTGAAGGACTCAAGATGCCTAAAGCATTTAATTCAAATTCACGAGAACAATACTCGATCAAATTAAATAAGTCCCTGTATGGCTTGAAACAATCAGGGCGCATGTGGTATAATTGCCTTAAAGAATATTTGTTGAAAGAAGGGTATAAAAATGACCCGATATGCCCATGCAGTTTTATAAAAAGATCGAGAAATGAATTTGCTATAATTGTTGTTTATGTTGATGATATCAACATTATTGGAACTCCTGAAGAGATTACAAAAGCCATTCATTGTTTGAAGAAAGAATTTGAAATGAAAGATTTAGGTAGGACAAAATTTTGTCTTGGATTACAAATTGAGTACCTGAAGGACGGGATCTTTGTACATCAAGAAACTTATACAAAGAAGGTCTTGAAACGATTTTATATGGATAAGTCACATCCATTCTGTACTCCAATGGTTGTAAGATCTTTGATAAAAGAAAAAGATCCATTCCAACCCCAAGTAATTAACAAAAAAGGTGTAGAACAATTACTTGGTCCAGAAGTGCCATATCTTAATGCTATTGGGGCACTAATGTATCTTGCTAATCACACAAGACCTGATATAACATTTGCTGTTAATTTATTAGCAAGATATAGTTCTGCACCAACACAAAGGCATTGGAATGGTGTAAAGCGTATTTTTCGTTACCTCAGAGGTACTATGGATATGGGGTTATATTATTCAAATGTATCTAAACATGAACTGATTGGTTATTCAGATGCTGGATTTATGTCTGATCCACATGATGGAAAATCACAAACAGGTTATGTATTTACATGTGGAGGTACAGCAATTTCATGGCGATCTATGAAACAAACTATATCAGCCACTTCATCTAATAATGCAGAAATCCTAGCAATGCATGAAACAAGTCGAGAATGTGTGTGGTTGAGGTCAGTAATTCATCATATACGAACTACTTGTCATTTATCTTCTGGTAAAATGGTTCCAACAGTTCTATATGAGGATAATACTGCATGTATTGCCCAACTTAAAGAAGGATACATCAAGGGCGATAGAACGAAGCATATTTCACCAAAATTTTTCTTTACTCGTGATCTTCAACAGAATGGTGAAATAGATATCCAGCAAATCAGTTCAAGAGAAAATTTGGCAGATTTATTTACCAAGTCACTTCCAGAAGCAATCTTTGAGAAGCTTGTCTATGGTATTGGTCTTCGAAGACTTAAAGATCTCAACTGATGTTATCAGAGGGAGTAATACTGATGTTGTCAACAGGGGGAGTTGATACACGTTGTACTCTTTTTCCCTTTTCTAGGTTTTGTCCCACTGGGTTTTTCCTAGAAAGGTTTTTAATGAGGCAGCACTGGATAGTGTATCAATGAGTGATGTACTCTTTTCTTTGGCTAGGTTTTTATCCCACTGGGTTTTTCCTAGTTAAAGTTTTTAATGAGGCACATTCATAAATGGACATCCAAGGGGGAGTGTTATGAATATACTGATTATGTGGATGTCCATTGACTCCCGGTCTCCAAATATTACAAGATGACATGGGACCCACGCATAGTACCATGCATAGTAGTTTACTATTTAGTGGGACCCACACACAAAATAATACAACTCACGGGAATGCATTCCCGTGAGTGTACAGTTATGTAATTAGGGGAATATTACATCAAATGACCCAAAGTGGAAATTACACTAAAGGCCCATTTTCCTTCTATAAATAGAGGCCTTCTGTAAACATTCACATTACACTGAAATGAGAACTTCTCTCTACTCTCTCTCTCACTAAAATCTCTTGTTCTTGTATTTACTTTTCATCAGTTTTATATTATATATATATATATATATATATATATATATATATATATATATATATATATATTGGGGAGCACACTACACCAAAAAACAATGCTACTTCACAAAAATCCCTCCTTTCTCTCTCTCTCACACACACTTCGATCCTAAATATAAGACCAATTAACTTTTTTTAGAGAGATTGAAAAAACTAAATGAATTATATAATCATAGTATATGCTGTGTATAATTGAATATACATTAATTTATAAGTCACAAAAATTAGTTTGAAGAAAAAAGAATAAATATCAATATTCTCAAATAATTTATTTAGTTTTCTTGATTTCTCTAAAATAATCAATTGAGTCTTATATTTAGTAACTAGTATAGTATATTTCACACGGCACAAGTGATGCTACCTAATTGCTAACAAGTTAAAATGGTTATGCATCATAATTAGTTGTTCCTTCTAAGTTATTGAAAAATATTTAATATATTACTACCACTCATTCAGGCCTCCATGCAACTTTTAATCATATGATATACTTCGTCACTTTGGGAAGAGCGATTCACAATATTTGGATCATCGTTTCATTTGGCAATTGTGATACACGAAGAAAAGCAGTTACTTTCGCAAATCAAGGAAAAAAAGAGAAAATAAAATAAAAGCAGCCACCCCCCCCCCAAATTTTTTTTTCTTATTAATGCCGTCTTATAAATAAGAAATTATGATAATATCTTTTACAATTATTAATATATATATATATATATATATATAGAGAGAGAGAGAGAGAGAGAGAGATATGACAATACAAGGTATAACTATCATATGGCTGTTTTTTTTTTAAATAATAAATTATGTGGCTGCTCTCTCTCTCTCTTTTCTGTCAACAAATTGTGGCTGCGCTTCATCTGGTAAAATATAACGCAGACAACCATCATATGGTATGAATTAGAGGCGGAACCATGGTTATTAAAAATGGGATTTAAAATGGTAAAAACGTGATTTTACGTTTTAAATTAAGCAAAACATTTTTTTTTTGAAAAAAACGTATAGGGGTAAAAGCGTAAAAAGCGTATCCATAAAACGTAAAAGCGTGCGTTTTTTGGAAAAAACGGGAGTCATCCCAATGTTGGATATTTTGAAAGGAAAATTACATTTGAGCCTCAAGGACCAAAATTAATTACAAAAAAGTCCTCCACCAAAATCTCATTATAAAAAATTCCCTTGGGACTTTTTTGTAATTAATTAAAAAATTCTCAATCCATATTTACAATTAGAAAGTTATATTAACAACTGAAAAATACTATATTTACAACAAAAATACATTGTTTCTATATATAGGTAAAAACTACGTTTTGTATTGCGATTTTACGTTTTACGCTTTTTCATTCTCCTTCCGCTTTTACGTAGAAACTACGTTTTCACAACCTTGGGCGGAACTACCTCTTGGCTAAGGCTCCCACCGACCTTCTCTTATTTATATTATATAATATTTTATTTTGGTTAATAATTTGGTTCTAGCTAATTTTTTATATCTTCTCTATAATTATACTCCTTTTTTTATTAGGACAATATATATTTGGTTCATTACTCATTGCGCTGAGAGAGGAAAGTAAAATTCTTGTTTGAGATGCCTATAGAAAATATTAGTATCATCTTATATCTTGTTTTGATTTTTTATTTTTTTTAAAAAAACCATGGCTTATTAAAAAAAAGTGATAATAATAATTGAAGGGGCTTGTGGCCTTTTAGCTTGCATGTGGAATGGGGTATTAAATCAAATACACCCCACCTTCTTTTGTCATTTTCTTTGAGACCATGAGACGCCCCAGAAGCATCAAACTTCTTCCACTTTTGGGCTCTGGTGTTGTTCATCTTCATTTTAAGGACTAAATAGGTACTTAAAATAACTCCTTTTCATCTCATTCCTTTTATAAAAGTTATTCTACGTATTTTTCTCTTTTTAATGAGGGTAATATTGTGCTGATTAGTGAAAATTTTAGGGTTATAATTTTGGGAAAGTCTTGAGTTTTGACAATAAATGACCATATATATGTAGACGATGATTAATAGCTAATTTTAATGGTTTAGATTTATTATTTGATTGTCTTATGATTTTATAATGAATTTCTCAACAATAAAAATTGTAAAGACAAGGCTTCAAAACAAGATAAAAGATGACCTTCTTGCAAATAATTTGGTTGTGTATATTGAAAGAGAGATTGTTAAAACATTTATTGATGATTCTATCTTTGAAGGTTTTGTCAATTTAAAACAATGTCGTCTATAATTTTAGGTATGCATTTTTTCTTTAATTATATTTTAAATAGTTTTATTAAATTTCATTGTACATATAATTATTATGTTTGTGTTTGTGTTTGTGATATCTTTAGGACAATGTTTGGTTCATTATTTATTGGGCTGTGAGAGGAAAGTAAAATTCTTGTTTGAGATACCTACTGAAAATCTTAGTATAATCTAATATCTTATTTTGATTTATAATTGTCAGTTATTATTTATTTGTATTTTCAATGTTATGTGATATTATTTAGTAAATAGTTCAATATGTTTATTTTTTTACCTGGGCTAAAAATATTTCTTGGTTCCGCCACTGGCATCAATTATATGTCAGATATCTTTTATATATAAAGTCCACTTAGAAGTGAATTCATGTTAGGTGCTCCTCCATCTAACTAGAGGGATGAATGCATTTTTTTATATTTTATTTATTTACATTAAATTATATGTTGTATCCTAAATTTTTTTTAGCATCTAGTATCTCAAATTAATTAATTTCCAGTATACTAGTGTTACAAAAAAAATATTTTTGAATGCAAAATTGTAAATTAATTAATTTGAGATATTGAGTGTAAGAAAAATTCAGGATGTAGCAAATAATTTAATCTAACTAAATAAAATATATAAAAAATAAATAAGAAATGAAAAAAATGCCCTCATCCCTCTAATTAGAGGGAGAATCAAATAACAAGCATATAAGGATAAACACCTAATGTGAACCCTTTTAGAAGTTATAAATGACCTTCTTTTTAATCTTGCTGTAATTAATTCTTCTGGGAAAGAGAGATAGAAGAGAGTGGGTGGGAATGATCTGTAAATGTATAAGAAGAGAATTTTAATAAGGATGAATTTCAAAAATTTTGTTATTTCATATTTAATGACTGATATTCAGTATATAAGATTAGTTGAAATAGACTTATCATATGAACTAATGTGATAATAAAGACTACTCATTCCTTCCAGAAAATATATTATAACAAGGACAAGAGGGAGTACTATATAATAGTAATTGGAGAGATAGAATAATTAGTATTTCCAGCTTTGAATGTATGCTAATGAGAACATGAACGACGACCAAGAGACTCTGCCGTCTCAAGGGGAAACCAATGCGCTTGCATGGAGTAAAAAAAAGGCCCAAACTGGGGAAGGGGGTGATATGGTAGGTCGTTTGGTTGTACTGAGAATGGAATAATGGATGCTTGAGGTGCCCTTAGTGGGTGAGTAAGAGGATGAGGGTGACTGGTGGTCTGGGGAGGGTTGGATGGATAGTATGTAGGTGGATAAAACCCATGCTACCTTGGATATTATTGTTAAACTTGAGTTTAGGCAAAAAATGGCCCGTCGGTGGAAAACTACTCTCATTGTTAGGTTACCGATGAGTCCTAATTTTATCATGTATTTCCATAGTTTTTTTGAAGGATTTTATTGGGATTATCATGATTGAAATGCTCTTGCTATGATTAATTGTCATCAATTTCTCCTAATTGTTTGATTGGTTGAACCTACTACAAAAAACACTTTTAACGTCCGTTTTTTTAAGACCCTTAGACAATTGTTTTCAGGGGTCATGTATAAAAGTGTCATTAAAAGTTTATATCTTATGATGACTGTTTTTTTTAAAAAAATAGTCATTGAAAACTATTATCTAAATAATAATCGTTGTATGTCCATAAATTACAGTACGCACGCATGCTAGGTAATCCATAGAACTATTTAAAACACAATATATGACGCAATTTGAATAGGCAAAAGCCTCCTGAGAAAAAGAATGGATTGAAAATGAAAGATAAGCAACACCATTCAAAATTTGTCGCAAAAGAAATAGAGCGTTTCATATCTAACAAAGCACAAAAAGAAGAAGAAAAATAAAACCTCTTAAGTCTTAACTGAATGATCGAAACATAAGACAAATAAAAGATCCAACACACATTACCCAGAGGCTGACTTAATAAAATAAGGGAAAAAATCGAAAATTAGCCTATCAAAACGCATTTATTTTACAACTGAAAGAAAACACCAGGAAATAGAGAAGAAAAACATTACAATAGAACTATCCATTTAGAAATTAAAAAAAAATCACCAGGAAATAGAGCTTCAGTATCCTTATCATGACTTGCGGGGGGCTTCCTCCTTTTCACGGTGCTCGGGATCGTTGCTCGACATATTGTTTAGTTAGGAGAGAAAGAGACACATAGATCTACAACCTGCAATGAATGACATATATAGAGGCTATGGAGCACGCTCATAGTTCACGACAGAGGATGAGTTAGAGTTGGAACTGATCTCGTCGCGATAGCAAACCTCCTTGGCGACAAGGGTGGGGTCGTTGGGTGCGGCAATGAAAATGGGTAGGTCTCGAGACTCTTATTTAAAGTTTGTGTTTAGGATAGATTTGAAGAAGATGTTCTGCACTTTTGGGTTTTAAAGAGAAAACTTTATATGTTCATGGAAGAGAGGGAACGACAAAATGTCAAAGGCGCGAGATTGAAGTTGAAATATCTAAAAAATTTGAATTTTAATGACTGGTTTTGAAAACTTTTGGGAATGTATGTTACAACGACTTTATATAACGATTATATAGGTTAGATTTCAACATACGTATTACAATATGTTAGCTATTCAATGGACTTTTTCTAATAAATTAATAGTTGTTTGTCAAAATAAAATAAAAAATTAAATGGTGTCTAAGATATAACGATTGTTTATATAAAAACAATCGTTGTATCACAACATTTATCGTCTGTTTTATAAAACAGATGTTAAATGTACACTTTTAATGTCAATTTCTAAAAATCGGACGTTAAAAGTAAGGAAAAAATTATAATAATGCCACTGTCTACTTTTTAACGTATGTTTTTTAAAAAACAAACATTAATTGGGGGACGTTAAATGCCTATTTTGTAGTAATGTGGTTTTTAAGTTTACATGAATTATTTTGTGGAAAAATTAAGAGAAATTAGAATCATAAAGCTAGAAATAAGAAAAGGAATTGATCTACTATTAGATTTATGGGTTTAAGTAGTACTGGTTTTTCAAATGTTTTACTTTCTCTTCATTGTTGAAGTGTTGCTATAACATCATAACTATACTGAATGATAAAATCCTGCAATAGCATTTTTCTAGGTGCAAATTGGATTCTTTCTTTTGAAAATATAGGAAATTGTTGCAGACTTTGGACCATGTTGCTGAAGTGGGCCTGGTGAGCTAAGGATGAATGAAGAAGGTCAAGTACTAGAGAAAAAGCAAAAAGAGGTGGACAAGCAAAGAAAGGACACCTAGAGAGAGAAAGCATAAAGAATATTCATATTGAGCTTGCAAAAAAGACAAAACTCATTTCCCTAGTGGAGGGCAGGACAACTCTAGCCATTGGATGAATGATTGGATAGACTTTTGCCACCCTCAACCCTAGCTTTAAAAGGAAAGAAAGAACATCTCTAAAGAGGGAGAATTTTGAGCGTTCTGCAGAGCCTGAAAAAAAGGAATGATTGCAAGCTAAGAGAAAAATCTTGAGACAGAAAGTGACACTGTAACACCCCAAATTCCATGTTTGAAAATCGTGTCAGTTGACACTTAGTTTTAGGAAAAACAACAGAGTTTGAGGTGCTACAGCTTCAAGTACTGCGGAAACGAAAAACATGCGCTAATATTTGGACAATGAGTAACTAATATAAAATGCCCAGACATATGATGATGCCTGACATAAGCTGGTACATTAAAATATCCTGTAAGATTATTCATGTGATACAATTACAGAGACATAAATACAGTTCTCTGATAAACCAACTTTATAATTAGACCTATGGCTTGGAATTCAACGCAGTTAATCAAACAAATTGGCCAGATCGGTGTTTAGTCTAATGGGAGTCTCCCCGTCTTTCACGGCGACTTGTGACAACCCACTGACAACCCTTTCTTAGTTTAAGCATCAATTGGTTTGAAATAACTTTATCGAATTCATGCCATAGACTAACCTTCTTCAAACTCTATTCTTGATCGGTATCTCTTCACGGCTCCATTTGCATCGTCCATATCGCTTACTCAAACCCAATATTCTTCCTTGAACCTTTACTCAAATCTGAGATTCAATACACATTGAATCTCAGGTAACAGTTAACCTCATATGAAAAGTATAAACAATATATGATAGATAATCATAACATATATTTAGCATTTATCATATATGCACAACAATCCACAGCTTAAATGAATACAGTTACTCATGATTCAATCAATCATATCAAAGTCATACAAGTCATAGGAGAGTTAAAGTTACAATACGCGAACGTACCTTTCACCACATAGTTACCAATATGTCCGACATTTGAATCCGGCCTCGGACTTCCCGAATATTCTAACATATCACCATATCACTTAGAATAATATCCTAAGAGATATTTTCACCTATATTTACCTCTCTACCCTTGGTGACTTTGTTATTTACAATTATGCCCTTACATTTAATTAAAAACGTAGTGCAGTATCTTCTGGGCAGATTTTTCGATAACTTTGAAAAATCATAACTAATTCTAGAAAAATCGAAACGACGATCCGTAAAATTCTCTTGAACCATTAGGATGTCTATTTTTGTGGAAAAACATTCATGTTCACCCAGAATTAGTGAGCCATTCCCAGTTTTTACGTTTATCAACGTTGCTCAGATTTTATTCCAGTAAAAATGGCTTAACTTCAAAAATTCATAATTTTTTGTCCAGAGCTTAAAACATTACAAATTATATATCAATAGAAAGCCTCGGATGTCCACTTTATATCTAGAAAGTTTCATGATTTTTAAAGATAATTTACTATTTAAAATAATTCCCACAACGTGACTAACTCCAGAAAAACTGAAATCTGGGAATTTTTCTCAATCTTTCACAATATTATTCCTTTGATCTTAAAAATCATTTCCCATCATGTTTTCACTCTAATTTTCGTTTTAAATTCATTAGAGGCCTTAAAAACATGTATAGAAATTTACTCTACAATTTCTTGAATTAAACTGCAATTCTACCAAAAATCTATAAGCTAGAACTCAAGAACTTACCTCTTGAAGTTCCTACTCCTTCTTCTTCTTGTTCCTATCTTGCCTTACTCTCTATCTTGATTTGAGTTTTGGTGTGAAGAATGAAGAGGAATTCAAGCTCTATTTATAGAGTTTTGGGTCTTAACTTCTTTTCAAAAATCACATAATAAACCAACTACCCATCTACCATAAATATGTCTATCTACTTGTTCATCTACCATACAAAAGTTCATCTACTAAAACTCATCTTCCAATCAAATATCACATGTAAATCTACCTTCATCTACCATACACATGTTCCTCTACCCATCTACCAATCAAATATCATATTTATATAAATTTCTTAATTAAATTTGGAAGAAAATATATTAAATAAATTATATTTCTTTGAGACACATATTTATCTTTGTATTTTTCCAATTTATCCATAAATTATAAAATTTATGAAAATTGGAAAATTAGGGTATTACAGACACCCAACTCAAAGAGGAAATCCCCTTGACGAATTCTGTGTATATTACAAAAGAGAATTTCCTTCTTAGGGCTATTACTATCTTCTATTTCTATTCTTCTTCCTTTTTATTTTGTTTCTCAGTTCTAATTTGTAAAGATTTATGTTGAAATCAGCTATAATATTGTTGGCAGCCATAAACTAAGCTTTTCATGGCTAAGCTTTGATGGAACCCTGATATATACTTTTTACCCGAATATTTAGCATAAATATAAAATGTGATTCAGTTAGTTTAATGGTGTGCATTTAATTTGTCTATCTTTTCTGTTGACTGACTATTAATAGGCAAGATATGTTGTCTTAATTTAGTGGTAGGGGATTAAGACTAAGCATCCATTAAACATTGTGTGTAGTGGATTTACTTTGTAAATTCAGTTGAGTTAGCAAACTTCAAGAATGAGTTTGTCTCACACAACCATACATCTTGTACTTCATGTTGTTATGAGCTTAAATTTTTGCATAGGCATATGATGAAATTAGGGTTAGGATTAAATATATAGGACTATTGGAAAACCTCTGTATAGTGAAGACGTGAGTTAGCTAAAGAAAATTGCTATAGCATTGCTTACACATTCTGGGTAGATGTTTCAGAAAAAGGGGAACTCAAAGCTTAACCTATTTTTTATCTTGAGTATTCTCATCCGTGCTCATTAATTATTGATTACAATTTAGATTTAGCAGTTTACATTATTCGAGTCACATCAAAATATCTTTTCATTTTGTCAAATCAAGCAACTACTATATATTTATTTTCTTGCATGTATATTATAATGTTATAATATTTGTGGGATGATACTCTACTCATGATTCTATTACTTCTTTTATTAATATTGGTTCATGCGTTTTGTTTATCATCTGTTCAAATACCGACGTTTATGATTTTGCAATAGTCCCATGCACACATCCCACCAAATTTAATTTATCAACGTTGGGGTACTGTGAAGATAAAAAGTGCAACTCAAATTAATAACGTTTTTGTTATAAATTAAATATTATGAAGTGTGGATGTTCATTGGCAAATAGTCTTTTAGAATGTCATCTCATAAGGCTAATGTGTCATTACACCCCAGAACTCCTAAATTGAAGAGTTTCTTGTATTTATTCCCAATAACCTCCAATTGTACAATTATATTGCTTTATTTCGGTCTATATGTACTTGTAACTCTTTAGATAGTCTTCAATGTTGGAGTCCTATAAATAGATGATAGTGTACACCATTTGTGATAAGGAAGTGAAAGAGAACTCCTCCTCATTTTCTCTCATCATCTTCATCTCCCTCATCCTTCATCTTTTATACTTTCCTGATTTCCATAACATGTTATCAACACAATTATCAAACTAAGGTATATTTTTCCTCATTGTTGCTTAACTATTTCCTCTATCTTTGTTTACCATATCTCTGTCTAATCTACCTAGGATAATCTGAGCTATTGTATGGAATCAAAGAGACCATTTTACCAATTGTTTTTATTACGTCGGGTTCCATGGCTGAGATTGGATTTATTTTATGTTATTCATTTTATTCCATTTTAGAGTTATCATATTTTTCATTTACTTATGTTGTAATATTATGTTATTTCATTTTATTAAGCCATTTAATTTAATTTTTTATAATATTTTTTTTATTTGTATTGTGTTTTAAATTACTCTTTTTACATTTTCTTATTGTATTTGTCACCAAATTTATTATTCTATTTGTTTCTTATTTATATTATTTATTTGTTTATTTACTTTATTTGTTCATTATTTCATTTATTTTCCATTTTAGTTTTATTATTGCTATTTTTATGTTAAATTTTGCTATTTTTACATTTTATTTATAGTATTATATATGACTATATAGTGTGTTCAATATGATTTTAGATTTATTTTTATTCTTTACACCATTTGTATTGTTATAATTTCCTCCTCTCCCTACACATCGTTTATATTCTCCCTCCCTCCGTGTGTGTGTGTGTGTGTGTGTGTGTGTGTGTGTGTGTGTGTGTGTGTGTGTGTGTGTGTGTGTGTGTGTGTGTGTGTGTGACTTTATGATTTTAATGGTAAAATGTTTATAATTTATGAATACATGAAGAATATTTTCAAGAAAATTTGTTTATTGAATTATATGTTGGCTACTCATGACATTTTGCTCCCTTTAATTATGTTGTTTATCAATATGTTGATTATATTATGATTTGTGAATTCTAATGTTTTAATTCATGCCAATGCTTTATGTTTCATCAAACTTACCATCATTCTGATAATTATAATTATTTTTAGTTTGAATCATAGTCAAACTTACTAAACTTGAGTTTTTAGCTCTCGATATCACAGGAAAGAATATATATCATGTGTCTTAATGTTGAGATCCATCTAGATGCTGAAGGTCTAGGAACAACTATTTTACTAGGATATGAAGCAACTAGTCAAGATAAGGCCAAGCCATGATTTTTCTTCACCACCATCTCCACGAAGGACTAAAAGATGAATACCTAATGGTAAAAGATCCACTAGAATTGTGGACTAATTCGAAGGAAAGGTATGATCACCAAAAAATGGTG
Organism: Acacia confusa; assembly: GCA_037074495.1. Lineage (NCBI taxonomy): Eukaryota > Viridiplantae > Streptophyta > Magnoliopsida > Fabales > Fabaceae > Acacia > Acacia confusa. The sequence continues at coordinate 1,769,196 of CM073504.1, read as the reverse complement.
ATTTTGATTTGAGCTCGTTACATATGTATATGCCTCGGGCTACAAGATTTTAAGACTGCAATTGAATATAATTAAGTAGTTTTCAAAATAAGTTCTCTGTTGAAATTATGTGGTGAGAAAATAACCAATGATGAATTATTAGAGAAATTTTTTTCTACCTTGCATGCTTCAAATATAATCCTGCCACATCAATATCAAGAGAAAGGTTTTAAACAGTATTCTGAATTTTGGTTAGGAGCCATATTAGAATTTTTTAATGTGTAGTATTTGTTCATATTGCTCCACCACAATGCACAAAGATAGGACTTTAAAGGAGGTTAGGAATATATGTTGGTTATGAACCACCTTCAATAATCAAGTATTTAGAGTCATCAACTGGAGATTTATTTCCAACACATTTTGATGATTGCCATTTTGATGAGACAATTTTCCCAACATTAGGGGAGATAATAAGTAGTTGGATTAAGAAATTACATGGAAAACATTTTCACTATTACATCTAAATCCTCATACACAACAATGTGAGCTTAAAGTTCAAAAAATAATTCATTTGCAAAATATTGCAAATCAATTGTCAAATGCATTTACTGATCTTAAGAGAATTACCAAATCTCGTATTCTAGCTGAAATGCTTCAATTAGAATTGATGTCCCAGTAGAATAACCATCAATTGCAAATGAAACTAAGCCACACTTGAAGCATGGTAGACCAATTGGTTCTAAAAATAAAAATCATAGAAACAAAAAGGGAGTGATTAAACAAGATGGTCAAGTTAATGAGGTAGACATAACTAATCAAAAGACCTCAAAAGAGGTCCAGGTACCTAAAAATAATGAAGAAATTTCAATGAATTATTTCATTATAGGAAAAATATGGATCCAAGAAAATATAGTTGGCGACAATGTATTTTCATATAATGTTACGGCTAAAAAATTAATCAAAATGAGGATCATGAACCTAGATCGGTTGAAGAATGTAGAAATAGAAATGATTGGCCAAAATGGAAAGACATATTTCAAGCAGAGTTAAATTCACTCTCAAAACATGAAGTTTTTGGACTTGTAGTCCAAATACCAAATGGTGTAATTAAAGCTAGTTGGGTATAGATGGGTATTTGTGTGAAAACGAAATGAGAAAAATGAGGTCATTAGATATAAAGCACGATGGGTAGCACAAGGATTTTTGCAAAGACTTGTAATTGATTATGAAGAGACATATTCTCTTATGGTGGATGCAATCACTTTAAGGTATTTAATTAGTCTAACATTGAGAATAAACCTAGATATACGTCTAATGGATGTTGTTACAACCAACTTATATGGCACCTTAGACATTGAAATTTATACAAAATCCATGAGCGATTCAAATTGCCAGAAGGATGTAAGAATTCTCAAGAAAATTGTGCAATTCATTTGCATAAATCATTATGTGGCTTTAAACAATCTGGAAGAATGTGGTATAACTGTCTTAGTGAATATTTGTTAAAAAAAATGTTGTAAGAATGATCCTATTTGCCCATGTGTATTCATAAAAGGAAATAGATCAAAGTTTGTGATAATTGTTGTATATGTGGATGATTTGAATATAATTGAAACTTCTGCAGGGCTTCAAAAAGTTGTTAATTGTTCAAAGAGAGAATTTGAGATGAAGGATCTTGGAAGAATAAAGTTTTGTCTCATCCTTCAACTTGAGCACTTAGCAATTCGAATTCTCCTTCATCAATCAACTTATGTTGAAAAATTATTAAAGTGATTATATATGAATAAAACACATCCATTATCTACTTTAATGGTTGTAAGATTGCTTGATAAAAATAAGGATCATTTTCTCTCTCAAGAGAACACGGAAGAACTTCCAAGTCAAAAAGAATCATATATCTTAGTGTTATTGGTGCACTAATATATCTTGCCAATACAACATAACCCGATATTGCATTTGTTGTGAATTTATTGGCAAGATTCAGTTCTTCTCCAACAAGAAGACATTGGAACAAAACTAAACATATTTTGTGATATCTTTAAGAAATAAATGATATGGGATTATTTTATTTTAATGAATCTAGATCACAATTTATTGGTTATGTAGATGTAGGGTTTTTATCAATTCCACACAATGGTAGATCTCAAACAAGTTATTTAGTTACTTGTGGAGATACAGTTGTATCTTGGCGTTCAACAAAACAAACTTTAGCCACTACCTCATCAAATCATGCAGAGATAATTGTAGCTCACAAGGCAATTTGAGAACGTGTTTGGCTAAGGTTAATGACTCAATATATCCAATCAATGTGTGACCCATTTCCTGAACAATAGATTTCAACAATATTATTTGAAGATAATATATACAACATGTATTGCTCAATTGAAAGGAGGGTACATCAAAGGAGATAGAGCAAAACATATTTCTCCATAATTCTTTTTCATTCATGATCTTATGAAGAGTGGTGACATAGACGTCCAAAAAATCTGCTCATGTGACAACCTTGCAGATTTATTCACCAAATTATTGCCAACTACAATATTTAAGAAGTTAGTGCATGGTATTGGAATGCGTAGGATCAAAGTCACAAAGTGACATTGTCATAAGGGGGTTAAAAGTGATGATGATGATGTACTTTTTTTTCCTTAACCAGAGTTTTGTCCTACTGGGTTTCCCGATAAAGTTTTTAACAAGGTAGCTTCAACATATATTGTGTACTCTTTTTCTTTCACTAGGCTTTTGTCTCATTGAATTTTTCCTAGTAAAGTTTTAATAAGATAAAATATTTATTTATGAACATCCAAAGGGGAATGTTATAAATATTATGAAGTGTGTATGTTCATTGCCAAATAGTCTCTTAGGATTCCATCTCATAAGGCTAATGTGTCATTATACCCTATCACTCCCCAATTGAAGAGTTTCTTGTATTGAACCCTTAAAACCTCCAATTGCACAATTATATTGCTTTATTTCACTCTTTATGTACTTGTAACTTTTTAGGTTAGTCTTCAATGTTGGAGTCTTATAAATAGATGATAGTGTACACCATTTGTGATAAAGAAGTGAAAGAAAACTCTCCTTATTTTCTCTCATCCTTCATCTTTTATATTTTTTTGATTTCCATAACGGTTTTAAAATTATTTTTTGTTATGAAATTATGCAACATTTTACACTACTATAAAAAATTGATTTTACTTCTCTAAATGACGTCTCTTTTTTTAAAAGGAAAGTAAAATATAAATGCGATGACATTTTTGTAATTATGTAAAAGAATTTTGACATATTAAGCGTCCCTTTTAAAATTGGGATGTAGAAAGTGGATTTTAAGCGTCCTAATTTAAATAGAGACGCCAAAAGAAGAGGATTTTGACCACTCTTAACCCCAACAACACCATTTTTGGCATCCAAATTCTAATTTAGGATACCTAAAGTATTCATATAGGCATCTTAAATTCAAATTGAGAAGCCTATATTAGAATTTTAGGCATCATAAATTTGAATTTGGACACCTAGAGTAAACACTTGACGTCCTAATTAGAATTTACGACGCTTAAAGTGTCCATATTTCACATATTTCCCTCATGAAATTCCACTTCGTCCCCTGCCCTCCGTCTTAACCCTCCTCGAATCATGCCTCCCTCTCACAACTGCCTCCTCCTTCAAGCTCAGCCTCCTCTGATATTTTACTTTCCCTCTCTTATGACTTCAGATTTTTATTTTTCCTTGCAACTTCCTTTATAGGTCGTTGTCGAAACGTCTCAATAGCTTTCATCCAAGTACCAAATTGCTCATTGCTGCGTTCAAATATGATGATGCCTGAAACGAAGATACGACGTTCACCAGGAGGAAGAGGCTTTCGCCCGTCGCCTGCTAGATCACCGCCTGTCACCCGCTAGATCTAGGCTTTCGATCGTCGCCCACCAGATCTAGGCTTCAACTCGTCGCCCATCGCCCACCAGATCTAGGCTTTTGCTTGTTGCCCGCCAGATCGAGGCTTAGCTTCAAATTGTGATTTTGAGGAGTGAGAAGAAAAAATGCAAAGAGAGGGAAGCAGTGAGTCGTCTCTGATTTTGAATTTTACTTCGTGTTCTACTGTGTGTGTTCCTTCATGTTCTTGCAACCTTGCCTCCTCTCCAACTAAGGGAAGTGATTCCGCAGGTGAGGTTCATTCCCTCCGTTTTGACAGGGCGTGTGAATAAAGTTTTTTTTTTTTTTTAATAAAAATATTTGGGACGCCGTCAGTCTCTTTTATGGTGTTCATATTTTTCACGGACGTTGTATCCTGATCCCTGGAATATACGTTCCCCTATTTTTGGACATTAAAAGCATTATTTGTGTAGCGTTACTTGCACATAGAAAAAACATCACAGTATAAATGGGGAAAAAAAAAGAATGGGATACGTCTAGATTTATACGATTACGTCTTAAGTTTGGAAGTTTAGGAAACCCGGATGGCGCAGTGTTTCAAACATATATATTTAATATTGCAGCACATTAATTAATTTAACATAAACAAATCCGCATTATTTGAATAATCATAATTATAATCAAGAGATTGTGAATCTTTTGGCAAGCTGAAGTAAATGACTGGGCTCAGAGTTGACTTAGAAATGATAGACAAAATCAGTGATCACAGTTGAGAGCAAGGTGTATATCTGTTTTTTTAACCTGCTATATATAAAGCTTGCAGTTTCAATTTTGTCAAAAAATAAATACACAAACAATGGAAGAGTTTCCCCACATTTGGGATATAGGGAGAGTCAAATTAGACTTAATGGATAGTGCTAAATTACCAAATCATTACACAAGGAATTTTCAGACCCAAACAAGGTGGCCGCTTTTATAAAATGATGTGATAATATATGAAGGACCTACCATTAAAGACTCACTTGTAAAATGCTAAACATATTTACCTAATGTGGTTACATGTATTTTATAAAACATCATAGCCGTCTTCCTTAATTCCCTTATTTTTTCTTCTCTTTGTTTATTGTTGAAGGAATATCAATAGGGGTAAATTAGAAAAAGACTGACATATATAAAAACTATGTTTTATATTTAGAACTAATTAAGATCAACTCTTCAAAATATATTTTATATTAAAAACTGGAGCAAGTAATACTTTTCCTGTGATTAAATGACATATAAATTAAAGGACCTTACCCATATTAAATGAGGTTTTAAGACAAACATAAAAATATAATGATTCATATTTAAAAATTAGTTATGTGGGTAAAACTAGGGGTGAGCAAACCGAACCGAAGCTTATTTGATTTCTTTTTTTTTTTTCCGTTTCATAAGATAGGCTTATTTTAGTTTTCGGTATGGTTTTTGTAAACTTAATTCGGTTAAAACCGAATTTATACTAAAATTGGGTCATTTGTACATATGTGCCTTTCTTCTTCTTCTTCTTTTTTCCTTTCAATTTTACTCAGACAACCTCACCTCCAAACCCTACCCAATTATTCTTTGAAAGTGGAAGAAATCACCAAGAGAGGGGTGAATTGGGAATTTTAAGAAAAAAACTTTTCAAAATCTTAAAACAAATAACAAGAGAGTAAGGGAAGAAAAGCTTGACACAAAGAATTTATACTGGTTCGGTCACAACTTGACCTACGTCCAGTCCCCAGATACCTCCTGGGTATTTCTAATATCTGAGAAAGCTTTAATTACAACAATGTAAATCACATGCAATCCCAATCACCTAGGACTTGCTCCCCCTTACACTTTGTAATTAAACTACCCCAACTCACAGGTTCCACAACCTTGAGTTTTCTCACAACAAATGATCAGAAATGATTTTCACAATCAAACTCTCCTAAAGAGTAGATAATCATAAACACTGAAGTTCAAAAAATATTTTGCATAAAACAGAGCTTAAAGATCAAAGAATCAATTAGATGTAATTCTGTTGTGTGTATTGCTCTTCGTCTTTGTGAGTATTTACAGATTAATCAGTGAGACTAGCTGTTGCGTTTTCTTCTCCAATCCTCAGTTGTAATTCTGAAAAATAGTCGTTGCATATTTTCAGCCATCTCTTCAATTATTGGCTGGAATCTTGGATATAGACGTTGCAGATGTTTTCCAGTACTCTTGCCTTTTCGTAATTCGTTTTAGACCGTTGGAGAGTGCTTAGATTGATCCATAACGGTCAGAGCTGAACAAATGGGATCAGGGAGAAGTTTCAGCCTGGTTTTTAGTCCTACAATAAATGCTCTTATCCCAGAGTTGATTTGATGCTCAAAACGTGTTAAAGTAATCTGAAACTCATGAACAAACACATTAAACATATATAATGATTCGTAATTCTATTTGAGTGTAAGACAATGCTTAAGATTGAATCCGAGAGGTGAAAAACACATCATTTAAATAACAGGGATCTGTTAGGCTCGAGTTTAAGACTGCTATGCTCGAGTCTGTTCATCAACACTCAAGCATAATCTGGGTAGGCTCGAGTCTGGAGCCATTCACAACGTATTGAAGCTTAAGTTCAAATGCATAGGCTCGAGTCTAAATACTTAGGCTCGAGTCTGCTCGGGCTCTGTCACTTGAATAGCTCTCTGCCTAACTTAGGCTCGAGTCTATTAGTGACAGGCTCGAGTCTGTTTCACTAAACCGTTGTGCAAATGCTTTTTAAACTGAAACATGCTCGAGTTAATGAATATATGCTTGAGCCTATGATTGTGAAAAACTTTGGTTGCTCTCTGGAAGGAACAGGCTCGAGTTAAAATTCTTAGGCTCGAGTCTGTTCTTAAGAAAAAAAACGTTTTGAAGAGCTTTCTGTAAGATTTAGGCTTGAGTCAAAAACATTTATGCTCGAGTTTAACAGCTTAAGAAATTTGACATGCTCTCTATAAGACTTAGACTCGAGTTTAACATGATAGGCTTGAGTCTGTCTTAGTTATAAAATGTGACTTTTGTCTCTGTCACGAGCAGGCTCGAGTTTATTATGTTAGGCTCGAGTTTGCTCGGGGTGAAAACAGCAAAAAGGCTCTCTGTTACGCACAGGCTCGAGTCTATTATGTTAGGCTTGAGTCTGCTTGAGTCCAAAACGTTTATTTTCCTTTCTGTTGAGCACAAACTTGAGTCTATTACATCTAAACTCGAGTTTAAGATGTATTATCAGAATTAAATCAATTTTAAGAATCTCTAAACATGTTCAAAACTTAGCAACAAGTTTACAATGTCTTGTTATCATCAAAACACATAGAGAAATAACACCCTTGCCCGTCTTCCTTTCAAAAACATCCCTACTTTCATTTTAGTGAACTGAAAACCCTATCTCTCTTAACTATCGGCTCTCGCACTCTCACTTCATAGTTCATAGAATCACAAGCAGTCACAGTGCATTCTCTCTTTACTTCCGGAGATCGACTCTCATAGGTCACACAACGCCTTGCCGTTTCTCATAGATCCGGAGGTCGATTCTCACAGATATGACTTTTCTCCAGTTCTCCGAAGTTGAAGTCTAAAGCAAAGGTTCTGCGTCGTCTCTCAGCATTGTATTTTCAGTTCTCCAGTCTCAAAGTCTTAGCGTCATCTCTCTCTTTGGTAAGTTGCGTCACTTTATTTCAATCAATCTAGCTTGCATTTTCAATTCTCCGGTCTCTCACCGATCTACCTCTTCTTTTATTTTAAAAAATTGTGGTTTGAGGCTTTGAGCCTAGCTACCTGCCTTGAAACTACACCTATTACCTAATGCTTTGTCGTGCTGTTGCCTTTTGTTCCAGCCCCATACTTGATGAAGATTCTCGTCGCATAAGCACTGACCCACCGTGTGGATCTTTGTTTTCATATTTGTTTTAATATATTTTATTTCTTTTCTTATCATTTGATTTATTTTTGTTTTAATTGCAGGTTGCACTCAATATCTTTCTTCTTTTGGATCATTTTATGCTGGCTCTGTGAATCCATGATGGATGAGTTACCAGAGTTGTTTTTGAGTTTATGATGTAGTTAAATTTTTTTACATATCATATATTGTAGCTGCAGTTTATTACTATACATATCGGGGCAAACTTTCTTCTTTTTCATATTATGTATTGTAGCTTCAGTTTATTACTTCCATGTTTGATGGCCCTTCTATGCATAGTATTTTTTCATAATTGGCCTTTTTCTTAGCATAATTATTCATTTGATTGTGATTTTGTCTTTCTTTCTTTTATCCACACACCAACCCTGAGCTGAATTTTGCTTTATATATGCTGAATGACAAAATAAGGCTCAAAAACTGAGATCACCGAAAAACCAAACCGAAATATTTTGATTAATTCGGTTTGGTTTTTTATTCAGCTTGGTTTCGGTTCGGTCGATAAAAACACATGCATTTCAGTTTTTTTATTTTAATCGAATACCGAATTGAAAAATTGAATGCTCACCTCTAGATAAAATTGACACATAAATATTAATCACTCTTCAAGTAACTTATATATTATGGATCAAAGAATTCTTACAAAAGGCAACTTATATTTTGAATTGGATTGGATTGAAGAGAGTCATTTATTTGCAAGAAATATGTAGGTAGGTTTCTCTAATTTAATCATTTAATTTGGAAAATATTCATATTGAAGCAACAGTATTGTTATTCAGTCCTTGTAAGCAATGCATTAGAAAGACACTCAACAAGTAAGTGGGCAGCATGTATACTTGCTGTCATTTCTTATACGAGATATTATCATTTTATGTTGCTCACTTTGTTACACTCATCTAGTCTTTAATATAATAAAACATATTTACCTAATGTGATTTTATTTATTTTCTAAAATATCATAACCATCTTATTTAATTCTTTCATTCTCTCTCTTCATTAATTATTGTTTAAGAAGTAAGAAAATATTAAAAAATATGAAAACTATATCGTATATTTAAGACCAGAATTTTAATATCTACATATATCTTATATTAAGGACGGAGCCACTAGACAATATTTCCTCCTCTACGTTGCGCATGCAATCAACAAAGGCAGCTTGAGAAAAAGTAATAAATTGGTTTTTTCTTTTTCTTTTTGTTTGGGGCGGTTTTTTTTTGGGGGTGTAACAAACTCTCTAGAACAAGGTGTAAATTACCAGCACTGCTTATAGTGCAGTGATATTGGGATTCATTTCCCTCCCTTCCCTTAGGTCCTAGGTTCGATCCCCCCTCCCCTTGCCTTGTATAAAAAAAACAAACAAACAAGGTGTTAATTGGAGCCGCCACTGGGTTGTACTACTAACAATGACTTTATTATGCGCCGTCGTTTTGCTGACGGCGATTCTTTTCACCAGCAATTAGATATATAATTAACTGATCCGAGCGTTAAGAACGGGAAAGAAAACACTGAACTTGAAGAATATCATATATATATATATATATATATATATATATATATATATATATATATATATATATATATTATTTAGGTTAATTGTATATAATCATAGGAGGCAGCAGACAAATTAAAACAGAAGCCAAGTCTACAATTTGCTTTGATCATTATTCATAATACAGTAATGAAGTTTGGGATTTTCTTTAACCCACTAATATAATAGCACAATACTGTTGGATGATAATAATCACAATCACACAAAGTAACCTAAATCATTGTACATATCAATGAGATCCTGCCAACTTAAATCCTCCATGAGACCTTCAAAATCAATAGTAGTAAGATCATGAGAGACCTCCAGGTCACAGCCGTTTAATGACGACGAAGATGAATCACCATTAGTACTCGTAACCTTCTCCACTATCACACAGTCATCATCATCATCATCATCAACATCATCAACAACAACATTAATTTTCTGCACCTCTTGATGATGATCTAAAACCTGTGACTGTATCTGCTGCTCCTGATGATTCTGGTGAAAACGAGCACAAAGTACCTGGTTGTTATTGTCATAAGAGGGAGGTGTGTTGTTGTTGTGAAGATGAGTCTGCATTTCTCGGATTCCTCGCTGGAAGTTTAGGGTTATGGGGCCCTTAAAAGGGTCACCAAGGGACAAAGGAGTGGTAGGGCAACCAGTGAATTGTTGGACAAGAGCCCTAAAGTTGGAGGCGTTGGCTTTAAGGTGGATCACTGGGGTTTTCTTAGAAGCTCGAGATCTTCGTCTTGCCATGCCTGCTGCTTTATTATTAGATGGTTTGCTCGTCTTTGAGCAGAGTACTCTCATGGAAGAAGATGAATCAGAAAAGTGTTGCCTGCCATTTTCACAATCCTTCTGCCCATGATGATTAACTCTAGTTAAAGCCATAATTTGCTGTCTCAAAACTGCTCTGATTTTGGAGTCACTTACAAACACAGAGATGGAAAGATATATATATAGAGAGAGAGAGAGAGTCCTCAGCTGCTCCTCCACATACGGAGGATTATTGTATAATTACAGCTGCTTTCGACAAAGAGAAATTTGACTTTCTTTTCTTTTCTTTTTGTAATTTAAGACAGATTGAATGAGTTAACTACCCTTTATTATTAACACATGAGGGATAGCTAAAAGTGACTTACCCCACTCCAATCCCTAAATCACTATTAAAAATCTATTTTAACTAATTCTTACAAAGCAAAGAATGATAGTTAAATCCATAAATATGTTTCAAATTGATAAAGTTTTTAAATTTTGTCCTAATTAACATTTTTTCTGTCCAAATTTACAAATCATTCACAAATCCCTCTTCTCTTTCTTTCTTTTTAATAAGAATTGAATAAGGGTAAAATTAAAGAAAAATAATCAATAACTCTCTAAGGACTTATACTTAGAAACAAAAACTTCGTATACCCTTGATTATTAAAAGAGAGAGAGAGAGAGAGAGAGAGGCTGGAGTGGTATTTTGGTCCGAGGGCAGCAACAGAGGTATTGGCTTGAATTGTCTCGGTTTACAGCTGCAAGCACGTGCGTGAACACATGATATTATTGGTTTGTGTTGATCTTTCAAGCGAATTTTTAAAATTAAAAAGGAAAAAAACATGTGTGCTTAGCATTAATTTTAAATAGCAATGAATTTAATATAGAAAATTGGGAAAAAGATCAGGTATCTCTACGAACGTCTTTTTCCATTAATATCTGTACCATTGAATAATAATTTTATTGGTTGAGAAAATCTCCGAAAATGGGAAAATAATAATGGAGGAGAGAGATCTTGTCAATAATACATGCTCTGACTTGTTCTGTGGACAAGTTTGCAATATTAGCCCCCCCGGGGTTTTCAATAACGTACCCCCATGGAAGTAAGCGTAGAGATCTTAATTGTATGGCACTCACCAAAATCAACTCGGGTTAGTGCAAGTTATGGAGACTTTTGTCTTTCAGATAAGTATTTGAGGATTCGGTTTTCATAGCTTGTGCATATAAAGCAAGTTTTTTTTTTTTTTTTTTTTTGCTCGACAACATATAAAGCAAGTTGAATAAATGGTTAATACATTATCTAGTATTTGTAGTCTACCCTTGTTTTAATCTTGGTTCATATAATTTCAAATCATAGATAGATTTTAGTCCCTTAATGGACAAAATAGTTTAGATTTTTATAAAATATAAGGATTGACATTTTAATTATACCAAAAACATACTTGAGCGACTATAATTTATGGTTTGAAATTATGAGAATCAAAATGAAAATGAGGAAAATTATCAGGACCAAACATTGTATTAACTCCTAAAAGGAATATAACTTTTTTTCCAAGAATATAAGACATAGTTTTTGTGTTTGTCAATTTTTCTTAATTTATCTTTATTGATGTTCCCTCACAATAATTAAAAATGAGAAGGAATAAGAGAATTAGGGAAGATGACCAAGGTCTTTTAGAAAATACGTGTTATATTAACTAAATTCCTTAATATAATTAAATTAGGTAACTACATCTTATATTTAAGATCGAAGGGAGTAATAATTATTAATTACCTAGTTAAAATGTTAAGGCACCTTACAAGTATAAATGTCTAAGATTCAAAATTATCGATCACTTGTAAAGTTTTGAAAATTCTGACTTCTAAAGTTGTAAAAACAAGTTGAGCTCGTTGGGCCAGTCCATTTAAACTTTGAATTTACAAGGATCAGGCTTAAAATTTTTACCTTAAAAGTGAAAACAAACCTAAAAGGGCTAACCCTATAAAGCCAATGATCTAAAAGAGCTAGCCCTTTAATTAGGCCCCATATTTTTTATAAAAAAAATTATTTGTATGATAATTATACTATTGATTTTTTATATTTAATTTGTTAATAATGTTGCAAATATTTAGTTGTTATAATATTTTTTATAATTAAGTTTCGTAAAAACATATTGTATTCAGAACCCTACAACTTAAAAATTATACATAAGGATTCTTACTAATTTTGTATCTTTTGATTTATTTTTTAGTGATTGTTTTGTTCATATATTGTGTTGTTATTTTGTTGACTACTTACACTTTTCAAGACATATTTATGAGAAGTATTGTAACATCCCAAATTTTCAAAAGCGGAATATTATTTTTTTCATCAAAAATCATTTAAAATCATCAGAGTAGATCATTTGAGCGGAAGAGTAACTGATACTTGTATTTCAAAATGCCGTAAGTCTGGCTGGATACAATAGCGGTACATCATACCAAGTATTTCAAAAGTAATGTTCAACAATAAAAGGAAAGCTTCCGCCGGAACATCAAAAGGAAGTCTTCAGCCGGGTCTTCTATGCGTCCTGTTTGCGCTTCCCCTTGTCCTCCGTTCTTGGTTCTCCTGACCCTGACGCTATGTTAAGAGCTGAGGTCCCATGCATACGGACCCCAAGTAACGGTTAACCTTATATTTACATATACGGTACAAAATCACAGCAAATGAAACACTTCCAAATATGTCACTCCCAGTGAATGCAAATGTACCGCTCCCAGCGAAAAGTACCACTCCCAGCGAAAAGTACCACTCCCAGTGAAAACTGATATATCACTCCCAGTGCATGCAGATGTACAATAAACAATAACATGTATTTAACAACACACCACAACATGCATACAACACACATAGCACATATACACATACTGTAAATATCAGAGTTAGTGTTACAGTATGCGAACGTACCTTCGTTGACGAGCGTTTAGTACGTTGACGATAAACTGTACTTTTGACGGAAAACAGCGGAACGACAGCGAAATGACAGCGGAACAAGATTACTAATATCCTATAATGATAATATCACATTTATCAATATTTGATATCATAACAAGCATTTTAGGTACAAATTACCATTTTGCCCTTGATCCCCTAATCGACGGAATTTCGCTAGCACTTCGCTACCTTGACCCTAATCTTCCAGAATTTCAACATATCTCCAACTCCATAATGATTTTCGAAATTAATACCTTAATTACCCCTAGAACATGATTTCTAAACATACCTGGAAGATTAAAGATCAACCTAGCATTTCTACAACAACTACCGAAAGAAACACTAAAACTAAAGACTATGGACCGAAGAACTTACCCGACACTTTGCTATTTCCACAGACTCCTCCTTCTCTCTAAAATCTCTCTCTAGAAAGCTCTAGGATTTGTGAAGAATGAAGAGAAGGTGAAGGCTATTTATAGAAAAAGACGATGGCATTTCGGTAATTTTATTGAACTTTGTCTGGTTGAATTCTAACCGTAGGATCGTACTTCTTTGAGGTGGCACGATCTTGGCCTTACACCTCACTATGATGACCTCATCCTGAGTCATCAAAGTGATGTCATGCTTGCATCATCTCTTGATTTATGTGTCTTTATCTGATAAAGTTCCCTGTTCGGTGTCCTAATCGCGTAATCTTGGGAAATCTCAAAATTCCGAAAAATAACACTCTGAAGGTCTTTTCTTCCTCTTCGAGAATACCGGGTTTTCCTAACCTTATACTCTCATTAAGGACATTCTGTTACCTGCCGAAAATCCTCGGTAATCGCTACCGGTTACGGAAATATCGTCTGTCGACGCCAACCTCTGGATAAAAATCCACTGATCAATAATATACTCTGGTTTTCCTCAACTTATCCCCGGATTTCAATCTATGAATTATTTTCCATCGGTTCTCATTTCTACTATCTGCTTTAATCCCACAAAATATCTTCCTGGCTGGATCTCCAAATCACTCCGTTGGTTACAGAAATGACTTCGGAGACAGTCCACTCTGAGATAGAAATTCACTTGTTCCTAATATACTCTGACTCAAGAAACCTAGTTCACGGTTTTCTTGGGAGGATTTTATTTCTATCCGTGGTCATTTATCCTGTTCACATTTTTACTATTATAATATTACTTAATTACCACATGTCTTAACTTATAATGTTATTGTAATGCAAATATCTAGATATTAATTTCTTAATTTTCATTTCATTTTTCTTTATTTTTCTTCTAATTTTCGTTTTTATTTATATATGTATATTTATTTTAAGTAATTTCCACCTTTTTCTCTTTATCTTATGTCTAAACAATTAGTCATTAATTATCTAATTAATCACTTACTAATTGTTGACAATTTTCTTAATTAGTAATAATTATTATCTCACAACTATTTCACTGACATCAGTAATTTATGCACCATGCATAATATTAAAAATCATAGAGTCCAATATAGTCCCCTAATACTTTTAGATTTTTCTCTTGTAATTTTTCCAAGGTAATAATTTAATAAATTACCTAAATTAGAACATACTTTCTAATTTTTAATAAATATTTAGTTGCCTTTTAGGATTTTATCATAATTTTCTCAGGGTATTTTATAACCCATAAATATTTCAGGGACCTATTTGCAAATTATCTAATGTCTTAGGGACCTTTTCGCACATTATTTAATCTCAGGAGAAATTGTCCTAATAATAAGATAAATTCAATATAAGGTGTTTGAGACCTCATATTCACCTATTTCCAATAGGTATTATTTACTAAATTATGATACTTATCATCATTAGGATTTTTAGGGTATTACAAGTATTTTTAATTTTGTTAAGTCTTATAATTAATTATTTGTGATTGTGGTACGTGGGCAATAGTTTACCTTTGATCATGACTTAATGACTATATTTGTTTGTTATATGATACGTATAGTTTAGACGACAACATTTATATGTTAAATTAGAACTTTGATTGTTTTAATTAATTTATTTAAAAAATCTTAAAAAAATAGTAAAATATTGTTAAAACAATTTTGGTCATATAAGGCCAATCCTGACCCTAATACTTAAAGGTCAGGCCTCAAAAAATGATTGTTTTTCTTTATCTTGGCCTAAAAAATATCGGTCATTTTAGGCCCTGACCTATGAAAGGCCAACCCTTTTTACTAGCTCTAAAGACTTCATATAAATTTGGTCTATATTTGGAACAATATAACATAAAGAGGAACCAGATAAAAACAATTTTTTTTAAAAAAAAAATTATAGTATCTTATCAATTGTCTTGTATGCCGACGAGATGTTGAGTAATTAATATTATTTATTACTTGAAGATTTTGTTGTAGTTTTATTATTTATTTTTTGTTTCAATGATATTACTATACTTTAGAAATTAATGTTGGGTGACTATCTATTATCTATCACGATTGACCAAGGCAAAAAAAAAAAAAAAACGATTTACTGGTACTTCTTTAAATTATATTTATGTTATTTTTATTATCTTTTTTCATCAAATATTCTAGTGATTAGCTTAGCATGACCAACTAATTCATATTCAAGACCGACTTGATACTGATTGGAGGGAAATTTTTCTACATGATTGATTGCAATCCCATCTCCATGCATTTATAAATTATTAGATAATTTTTTTTGTCGCGCCAATAATAGATGGCTTAAACTTTATCTCTATTAACATTTTATTCCATCTTTATCACTTGAGAAAACTACACCGTTTACACGACTAATTATTAAATTATTCTGCATGTATAGTGGTCATACTACGAAATTAATTTTTTATCTGAATATCAAAAAAGTAATTAAAGCTAACTATTTGATATAATCCAATGAATTACTTAGTGTGATGGAATACAAATATTAAAATAATCAATTAGCATGAATATGCGCTTAGATCACTCCTCCTCAGTCATGTGCTTGGAAGAATTTCACTCTGTTGAAAATTGAAAAATGGTCTAAGACAATCGGTGCACTTTAATTTCATCTATACAAACCAAACTCATATATGTTCACAATTAATTGAAAAGAAATCATAACTATAAGCTCAAGCTTTTCATTGCTTTATAATTAAATATAATATCTTTTGTAGTTAAATTTTTTTGGTTATTAGTTTATTAATTATTATGTACTTGTATAGCAATTTCACCTATGAACATCTATGGGGTTAAGGTGCAAATTTTCCTCATAAGTTTTTGTTGAACAACAATATTTATGTTACTCTAGAAGTTTTTTTAGGTTCAATATATATTGCCCTAAAAATGTTGAAATAGAAATATATTACCCTTTTATATTAATAAGTAAATAGTCAATGTCAATTTTTTAATGGTCAACGTAAGTTTTTTAACTATATAGGATAACATTGCTACATTATAAAGCTTTTAGAGTGACATTGAACCTAAAAAAACTTCCATAGCAATATTGCTCCTTAGCAAAAACTTTTGGGGCATATTTGTACCTTGATTCAACATCTTAAGATTTTGATTACCTTAGTGAGTGTTTGATTTCAACTGTAAAAACAAGGTCAATATGATCAATATATCACTATTGTATGTAAAACTTAAAAACTAAGTTTAATTGTTTTATTGTTTAAAATTTCATTTGGATTTTTGTTTTATAATTTGATTTGATGAGGATAGACCTCTATATTTCAAAGCTTACTCGAGCACTTCAGTCACATTTCAAAAATAAATACGTATTAATTTGGTGACTTATATTTGTGCATTATTAACTTGTAAAAATCAATCATATCCTAATTTCATCATCCATGAAGAAATGCACCTTGAATGCTTCTTTGGGCAAACACAGCTCATATTTTTAAAGGGGGGAAAAATCTTCATAGAGTGTTCTATTCTATGATCAAATGGGTTCCTTTTTAAAGTTAATAGATACGCTTCAAATTAGTTTTCATTAGACTAGTCACATTCCCACGAAATGTATGATTTATTTTCATAAACACAAATATTTTATTGTTAGAACCATCTAAACCAGACAGATAAAATTAAACACGAACGTATTATTTAGATAACGCATCACTATTATGACGTTCAATCAAAGAAGTGATCTCAAAAATAAATACTGCTATAAGGAATAGGCATGCATAATGAGGAGCATGAAGATACTACACAAAATAGCAATGCTCCTTCATTAAAATCCCTCCCTTTACTCACATACACCACCTCTAATCTTAAATATAAGACCCAGTTGATTTCTTTTTTTGAAGAAATTAAAGAAGTTAAATAAATTATTTAATCATAGTATTGTATCGTTGATTATACATTAGTTTATAATAAGTCATACAAATCAATTTAAAGAAAATAAATAAATAAATATACATACTCTCAAGTAATTTATATAGTTTTCTTGATTTCTCTAAAAATATCAAATGGATCTTATATTTAGGACCAGAAGTAGTATATTTCTACTATACAAATTGTTGTAGAAAAATACTGAACAGGTAGAAATTGAACAATATCGTAACAAGAATTTGTACAACTAAGATTGCATATATTGTAAACATATAATAATTCTGTATAATATGAAAACCAAAAAATAAACTCACATGATTGCCAAAATATGATAATGAATTTTGAAGAAATCTGAGCCCAACATATGTTATCTCCTTAAGACAATTTGCTTCCTCTTTACGGATGCCCAATGTTAATGAACAATTGTCTCCCACTATAGACGGATTTGTGTTTTTAGAATGATGACACTTTCAATAAGAAGCCTGAATGAACACAAGTTTGCTTCTAGAATCGTACAGAATATTATTGCAGAATGCAATATGCAGAGAGGAGTGTTTTTTATTGAGTTTAGAGATTGATTTTATGTCACTAGCATGTCCTATTTATAGACGATGGAAATTGATCAGATGAACTTGACTCTTGCAAGCGAACTAGGGTGTCGTGCGTACAGACGCACTAGAACGAAGTGAATACAAGTGAACGACAACCCTTACTGGTGAATTGGTATGTCATACAAATAGATGCACTAGAATGGAGCGAATGACCAAAACAGATCAGCCACCACGATCCGATATTATGGTTCGCTTACGGTTGTCGGTTGGGAGAATCTTAGAAGGGAGAAAAATGAATTAATATAACTTTAGGGACTATTTGGAAGAAATTTAACCAGACCGGGCTTGAGTACAATTTCAACCATATTTGGCTTGAGTGTTCTTTTTTTTTTTTTTAGGTTCTTTGCCTTCTTACAATCCTTAGCACGATGGATAGGCTTCTCGTAATTATAACAATTGCCTTTGAATTTTTAGTCTTTGTTATGGCCTTGCTTAGATAATCCCTCAACAAAATGTATTTATTTCTTGAACTTCAGACCATCTTCAATAATATTAGTCTTAAAGACTATAGGATTGTTGCCAAACTTGTTTTCAGAATTATAGTTATCTTGTTCTATTCTCAATCTTACAATAAGATCTTCAAGTGACATCTTTTTGCGCTTATACTTGAGATAATTCTTGAAATCCTTCTAAGATGGTGACAATTTTTCTATAAATCCAACAACTTGGAGAGATTCATTAAGGGACATCTCTTCGACATGAATTTCATGCACAATCAATTGAAGTTCTTCAACTTGACTTACCACAAATGTAGAGTCAAGCATTTTAAAGTCCAAAAATCTACCAATCATAAATTTCTTTAAACCAGCATCCTCAGTTTTGTACTTCTTATCTATACTTTTCCACAATGCCTTGGTTGTATCCAAAGTACTATATACAATATATAGTGTATTATCCAAACTATTGAGGATATAATTCCTACATAGGAAATTAGAATGTTTCCAAGCATCTATTGCAGCAACGTTTTCCTTGTCTAACGGTTGTCCTTCTTCAAATTTTAGAGCATCTTCAGTGAGAAGCCGTACCAAGTTCAATGTAGTTAAGTAGAAAAGAATTTTATATTGCCATCTTTTAAAATCATTCCCATTGAAATTTTCTAGTTTTTCACCATGCATTAGAACAGAACAACTATGGTTCATCAAATTTATACTTGCACTTGTCATTTATGTTACTAAAACAGAAACTCTAATTAATCACACAAATTAATCTACAAACAATATAATAATCAAAATTAAACATACTAAACACAGATTCAATTTAACCTACCAACACATGAAACCATTTTTATTTATTACATCAGTTGGCCAGTTGTCCAAGAAAGTGCATATCAAAGTGGGAGTCTCTTCATGCTATTGCAACAGTGACTAATAAGTAACTAGTAAGATCAAGGCTTGGCCCTTAAATTACTTTCCGAGACACCAATGATATAAATTAATCTTAACTGATTCCAATTCCAATAAAACAAACTAATATAGTCAAATTGTTTTAAGATTGTTGTAGAAAAATACTAAACAGGTAGAAATTGAACAATAACAAGAATCTGTACAACTAATATTGCATATACTATAAACATATAATAATTTTGTGTAATATGAAAACCCATAAATAAATTTATAAGACTGCCAAAATATGATAATGAACTTTGAAGAAATTATAGCCCAACGTACATTGTCTCCTTAAGACAATTTTCTCCCTCTTTACAAATGTCCAAAGTTAATGAACAATTGTCTCCCAGGATAGAATGGATTTGGGTCTTCAGAATGATGGAACTCTCAATTAGAAGTCTGAACGAACACAACAAGTCTGCTTTCAGAATTGCATATAATATGATTGCAGAGTGTAGTGTGCAAAGAAGAGTGTTTTTTTTATTGAGTTCATAGATTGATTTTCTGTCACTAGCACGTTTTATTTATAGATGATGGAAATTGATCAAATGGACTCGACTCTTGCAAGCAAACTAGTGAGTCATGAGAACAGACGCACCAAAATAGAGCGAACAGTGACACTTGCTGGTGAACCAGTGCCTCATATGAACAAACATACTAGAACAAAGCGAATAATCAGAATAGATTGGTCACAACGATTCGATATTACGGTCCACTTACGTACACCCACTGGTTGGCAGAATCTTGGAAAGGCAAAAAGAAAATTAATAAAAGTTCAGTGACTATTTAAATAAAATTTAAAAAATAATTTATAATTTCACATGCACGCAACCAAACCGAGCCGGCTTAATGGTGGCGTGTGAGTGCGGTGGACAACAGTCACCTACATTCTCACCCCTCTATAAAAGTGGGTTAGCCCAAAGTCCAATTTAGAGGAATAAAATTGAGGCTTATATACCCTTTTATTCCTCTTTATTTATCCAATATAGAACTTCTATCTACACACTCATTTCTTCTTCTTCTTTTCCAACCTACTTCTTACTCATAACCCATGGGATTATATCCAAAATTCTAACACAAGTAATGCTACCTAATTGCTAACAAGTTAAAATGTTTATGCATCATAATTAGTTGGTCCTTCTAAGTTATTGAAAAAGATTTAATATATTCCTATCACTCATTCAAGCATCCATACAACTTTTAATAATATGATAAACTGTCACTTTGGGAGGAACGATTCTCAATATTTGGATCACCGTTTCATTTGGTAGTTGTGATATATATCTACACGAATGAAATCAATCACTTTCCCAAATTAAGGAAAAAAGAGAGAAAATAAAATAGAAGCAGCCACTTTTCACCCCATTTTTTTCTTATTAAAGCCATTTAAATAAGAAATTATGATAATATCTTTTAGATTTATTAAAATAACTACACACACATATATACATACATACATATATATGTGTGTGTGTATCTGTGTGTGTAGAGAGAGAGAGAGACGACATTACGAAGTATAACTATCATATGGCTGATCTTTTTAATAATAGATTATGGCTGCTTTAATAATAAACTATGTGGCTGCTCTCTCTGTTTTTTTCTGCCAACAAATTGTGGCTGCTCTTCATCTGGTAGAATATAACGGAGACATAACTATCATATGGTATCAATTATATGTCAGATATATTTTATATATAAAGTCCACTTAGAAGTTATGAATGACCCTTTTTTCTTAAATTTTTCCTTTATTAATTCTTGTGGGAAAGAGAGATAGAGGAGACTAGGTGAGAATACTATGTAAAAGTATAGGGAGAGAATTTTAATAAGGATAAATTTCAAAATTTTTATTATTTCATATTTAATGACTCAATTGTTATTCCTTAGTATATAGATATTAATTGAAATAGACCTATAAAATGAACCAAAGTGTTAATAAGGACTATTCATTCCTTCTAGAAAATATGTTATAATAGGGACATCAGGGAGTACTATATATAATAGTAATTGGAGAGATAGAATAATTAGTATTTTCAGCTCTGAATGAATGCTAACGAGAACATAAACTGTAACTAAGAGGCTTCGCAGTCTCATAAGAAAACTGATGTGCTTGCAAGGAGTCAGAAAAAGATTCAAACTAGGATTATTAAATTCAGACTGGACCGGTCAATTCGTAGTAGAAACCGGTGAACCGGTCTCATCCTAGAGTTAAGGTTTTTTTAATTTTTCTAATAATTTCATGTTAATAATGATGAATTTTCACTTTCTCATTTGTTTAACTCCAGTCTGACCTTTGACCCAGTATTCCGACTGGTTCAGTGACCCATCCAGTTTTAATAACCTTGGTTTGAACTGGGGAAGGGGGTGATATGATAGGTTGTTCAGTTTTACAGAGAATGGAGGAATGGATGCTTGAGGTGCCCTTAGAGGGTGAGTAAGAGGAGATAAGGGTTGTAACATCCCAATTTTCAAAAGCGAAATAATTTATTTTTCATTTAAAATCATTTAAAATCATCAGAGTAGTGCATTTGAGCGGAAGAGTAACTGATACTTATATTTCAAAATGCTGTAAGTCTGGCTGAATACAATAGCGGTGTAGTAACTGCGTGGTTCAAAAGGGATGTACAACAACAAAAGGAAGGCTTCCGCCAGAATGTCAAAGGAAATCTTCAACCGGGTCACTATGCGTCCTGCTTGCGCTTCCCTTTGTCCTCCGTCCTTGGTTCTCCTGACCCTGACGCTATGTTAAGAGCTGAGGTCGCATGCATACGGACCTCAGGTAACGGTTAACCTCATATTTACATATACGGTATATAAACACAACAATTGATTCACTTCCAAACATGTCACCAACTATGTCACTCCCAGTGAATGCAAATGTACCGCTCCCAGCGAAATATACCACTCCCAGTGAAAACAGATATATCACTTCCAGTGCATGCAGATGTACAGTTATCCTTTAACAATAGCATGTATTCAAACAACACATCACAACATGCATACAACACACATACCACATATACACATACTGTAAATGTCAGAGTTAGTGTTACAGTACGCGAACGTACCTTCGTTGACGTTTGACGATATTTATGGCGGAAAACGGTGCGACAGTTGGTCAAAATGTATTCAGGGATATCCTATAAGGATAATATCGCCTCTATTAACTCACAAGTATTATTTCAAAGAGATACTTTGGCTATATAAGACCATTTTACCCCTGGTGGATTTATTTTCCAATTTATTCCCTAATTTTCGGAAAAAACGTTGATCCAGCATTTCTGGGCAGAATTTCGCTTAACTTCGAAAAATCATAACTAATTCTAGAAAAATCGAAAAGAGGATCCGTAAAATTTCCCGGAATCCTTGAGATGTCTAATTTCAAGGAAAATACTGGAAATTACCCAGAACTCATGGATAATTCCCAGTTTAATCATTACAAACTGCTGCCCAGAATTTCGCCCAGAAAACATAACTTAACTTCTGAGATTTTTATCTTTTTGCATAGAGTTTCAAATCACACACTCTTTATAGATTTAGAAATCCCTAGATGTCTACTTTCATCATGAATTTTACCAGAATTTTAGAACATCATCTTCATCATAAAATACTAGCATTTTTACTACTGACTCCAGAAGTTCCTATTTGCTGAAATTTCGCCAGAGCTTCGCTATTTTGATCATAATCTTCCAAAAATTTTGCTATACCTTCTTTTTCATCAAATTTTCGAAATAAAGACAGTGGAACCCTTAAAAACATGAAAATAAAACTATATTTGGAAGATTGAAGATCAAAACAACATTTCTAGCATTTCTACTTCATAACTAAGAACTTGAACTTATAAACTAAAAACTCTCTTACCTCTTGAAGAACCTTGCTTCCTACTTCTTGAAGCTCTTTCACTCTCTCCCACACACTCTAAAATTTCGGTTGTGGCTTGGTGGATTGGTGTGGAGAATGTGTTGAGGAGGCTTCTATTTATAGGCTACCAAGGAGTAGTCACCAAGCAACTTCAATGGATCTTGTCCCTTGGTTTTTGCTTGGAGAAGAGGCAAGGATCTCCTCCCTACACCTCCCCCAATTCGTCCCTCTCCCTCTCTCTTAGATTTTTGCTTCATCCCCTATTTAATCCCAAATGCTAATTTAGTTAAGTATCAACTAATGTTTTTCTTTAAAATCCAATTCCACTTTTGAAATCCTAATTTTATGATTAGATTTATGGTGATTTTTAATTCCCAAAACACTTAGGTATGAATCTTAAAAGTAACCGAAAATAACTTTGGGAATAGCCAAGTTGAAGCTCATAATTCACTAATTCCAAATATGTATTTACATTTAATACTTAGTTCCAATATTTCAAGATATGATTTAATTTCTATAAATGCTCATCTAATTTTATTTAATAAAGCAATAACTTGCTCCCCAAGTTGTCTTGCTTCTCAAGTTTCCCAACTTGCTTCTCCCATACACTTAGCTAATTATCCCATGTGCTACTCTTTATTATAAATTCTTTCTCCTTTCTTCAAAATGTTGACCGAAATCCCCCCCCAATAACCATTAAATGTGCCTTTGAATACACAAACAATATCCTAAACCACTAGGCTTAATTACCCAAAATTTAACAAGGTTTCAAATTTAATTTTGATGATTAACAACTCCTTGTATGCTAATCTTAGCTTCTCAATATCATTTGATCCTTAATTATGACCTTTGTAAATTAATTATTAACAAATTTCAAAAATTAATAAAGTATATCAATTATTGCAATTTCAATTGTCCAATAATTGTTACTAATTTCCTCTAATTGATTTTACCATCCTTCGATGATTTTAAATGGTTATATTTTATGATCCTTAATAAGATTTAGGAAATTGAATTTTGGATTTATTAGAATCCAAAGAAAATTTCCCTAAATATGATGATAAATCAGTTAAAAATTTAGAGACAACATATTCTCCTATTTTAATAGGCATTATTTGCCAAAATATGGTTCTTTAGGAGAAATATAAATTTTAGGGTATTACAAGGGTGACTGGTAGTCTGGGGAGGGTTGGATGGATAGGGTGCAGGTGGATAAAACCCATGATATCCTAGATATTACGTTAAACATGAGTTTAGGCAAAACCTGGCCCGTCGATGGAAAACTATTCTCATTGTTAAGTAACTAGGGAGGATGGTTCGTAAGGATATTTTAGTAAGCAACCTAGCTACAGTTGTTGTGGGGTGTCATAAGGGAGAGTAGAGGTGATAAAAATTGGTTCAGGCTATGTTCGACGGTCCTTGGTTGATCCATGAACACTATCTTTCAATTCAACAACGGAAATCAAATTTTGAACCGGATGAAAAATAAGTAGTGAAGATTGCTGCATGGTTGTGTATCCATAAGTTTCCTCTCAATTATTATGACAAGGGTATTTTATATGTGTTGTATTTCACGAACAATCTGAAAGAACGAAGAAGCAAATGATCTGAGTCGTATCTGAGAACATATAGAGTTATTTTGTGGCCACCGGCAAAGAGGAAGCTCCACAGGAGTAAACATAATTTTCTTGAGCAAGTCAAAGTAGTAGAATTGCAAAGGATGAGAGATTATAAAGTTTGTATTGAGTACCTTGTCTAAACCTCTTTTATAGGCACAATTTGTTGACAGCCAACAGACACAAGACAATCTGAACAATATTTCCCTCAAGACTGAACAGAAATCACCAAAAGCACAAGGGGGAATTGTCGGATTTCCGCTACGTTTGTCTTTCAGTGGGTTGTTGTTGTGCACGCAAGCCCGCCACTCCTCTGGGCCTCTTTACAAGCCCAATACAATATAATTATATATATAGGTATATACTCTCTTATTTCCAAGAAATGTGGGACTAGTTTCTTTGACACACCCACACATGCATATATTTACAACAATCTCCCATATGAGTCAAAGGACCCCCTTGTATTACCCACAAGAATATAATAATTGTATCTGGGAGTCCTTAGAACTATAAACCAGACCTAGACCGATAACACTTAATACACAGAGATGTTAATGAAGTCTGCTTCTATGAACTAACAAATCTTGGTATATACTAGAGACATTAAGGGTCATATTATATTCTAACATTTTCAATGTAAACAACAATTGTTTGCATTAAGACAACCTTGGATGCGCCTGGTGCATAACGAATACTCTAGAGATTTCACCACGATCTCATAAGAGCAGCCACATTCCACATTCATAGAGGTGATTTCATGTAAGTGTATCAGCATTAAGCACATTATCCTGTAAGACTATGAAATCATTTAGAGCTTTGCTCAACCTAAAAAAATGCATTCTAACACACTCCCAGTATCATAGAAAGGTATGAACGATATTTTTCGTGCTAGTCAGAACTGACGAATGACTTGTTCTTACCCATTGATCCTTCTTCATTAGACTACCAATCATAAAGTTTAGGTTGCCATCACTATCAATTATGAGTTGGCTTTAGTTCCATTCCTCTTGATGTTTCAACAATCATTTTCTTCCCAAAGGGTTTTGTTAACGAATCCGCCTAGTTAATTTCTGACTTTGCATAATGAATTGAGATAACATCATCTTTTAGTAACTGCCTTATAATAGTATGTCTTAATCGTATGTGATACTTTTATCATTGAAGGTTTTATTCTTAGATGTGGCTATTGCTACTTTATTATCACAGTGCAACAAAACTTACGGTGTTGGTTTGTCATCCAGTGGGCTATTCTCTAAGAAGATTTTCAATTACTTAGCCTCGGTACCAGTCAACTCCATGGTAACAAACTTAGAGTCCCTTGAGGACAATGTTATTATGTTTTGCTTGGCTGATTTCCATGTGACTGCACCACCACCAAA
Source organism: Acacia confusa (assembly GCA_037074495.1). NCBI lineage: Eukaryota > Viridiplantae > Streptophyta > Magnoliopsida > Fabales > Fabaceae > Acacia > Acacia confusa. The sequence goes on along the minus strand of CM073504.1, from coordinate 1,743,024 downwards.
AATAAAAACATAGCCACTAGTAGATTTTGTTTCATGAATCCGAAATTCAGTTAGCATCATTGTACCCTTGTAATACAATGAGAAACCCACTATATTATATACCATGATTTATAGTACATCTCAACTATTGTAATAATCTTATAAGAGCCTCCCAATGTTTACTGCCTAGGCGATGAGCATACCTGCTCAACTACACACAATATATGATATGTACGGCCTAGTATAATTTATACAACAAACTCCCAATGATTTGTGCATATTTAGATTGAGCTATTGGATCTCCTTCATGTTTTCTCAAATGTATACTACCATCATAAGGAGTATTTAAAGGATCTTCATCAAATTATTTAAACTTTCTCAAAATCTTCTCAATAAATGTTCTTAAGAAAGTTGAATACCATGTCCATTCCTTATGATTTTTACATACAATATTACCTTTACTTCTCCAAGATCTTTCATATCAAAGTTTAAAGCAAGGAAACTTTTTGTCTCAAGCACAACTGTAACAGCCCAAATTTCGTGCTTGAAAAACGTTTCGGTTGACACTTAGTTTTAGAAAAATCAACAGAGTTTGAAGTGCTACAGCTTAGAGTCATGCGGAAACGGATAGCGTGCGCTAATATTCGGACAAAGAGTATCTGATATAAAATGCCCAGACATATGCTGATGCCTGACATAAACTGGTATATTATAAATTTTCCCGAAGGAATATTCATGTGATACATTATACAGAGATTCAATACAATTCTCTGATAAAGAAAGTATTAAACTAGACCTATGGCTTGGAACCCAACATCAGTTACTCAAACATATTGGCCAGATCAATGTTTAGTCTAATGGGAGTATCCTCGTCTTTCACGGTGACTTATGACAACCCATCGACAAACCCTTTCTTAGTTTAAACACCAATTAGTCTGAAATAACTTTGTTAGATTCATGTCAGAAACTAAGCCCTAATAACTTCTACCGACCTTCGTCCTCAACCGCTGCCTCTTCACAGCTCTATCCACTTCGCCTTCTTTATCCCGGTTTCTTTCCTGAACTATTCATTAAGGCTGAGGTCCAATGCCCATTGGACCTCAGGTAACGGTTAACCTCATGCTTATGTAAACAGTATATGACAGGTAACAAACAATAAGTACACAATCACAATTTCAAATTCATAACCACATGTAAGGCAATAACAAAACACAGTCACTGCAATATGTATGTTATCCCAGTCTACACTATTCACCAGTGCCACGATGGCCTATCGTGTCCTCAACGCTAGGAAAACTTAACAACGTTATCATGCCCATAACCCGTATTCAATTCAATGTTTAAAGAGCAAATTTCAAAACATGTGAGTACAACTATCATATATAAGCAAACCATAAGCATAAGAGTTAAGGTTACAATACGCGTTCGTACCTTTCACTGGGTAATCGTCAAATGACCGACCTTTGAATCCGGCCCTGGACTTTCCAGATATCCTAACATATCACCATCTCACTTAGAATAATATCCTAAGAGATATTTCCACCTTTATTTACTCTAGACCCTTGGTGGATTTGTTATTAACAATTTTGCCCTTACATTTATTCAAAAATGTAGTGCAGTATTTTCTGGGCAGATTTTTCGGTAACTTTGAAAAATCATAACTAATTCTAGAAAAATCGAAACGATGTGAAACCAAAGCCAAAATTTCCCTTAACAAGTCTATTTTTAAGGAAAAATAACGGCTTTAACTCGTTCCAACCATATCATTCCCAGTTTTGAATTTTCTCAACGTTGCCCAGATTTTATTCCAGTAAAAATGGCTTAACTTCAAAAATTCATATCTCCTTGACCAGAGATCAAAACGTCACATATTTTATATATTTGGAAAGCCCTACATGTCTACTTTCTTCCTGGAAAATTTCATGATTTTATAACTTCATTTGCTACATAAAATATTAACATCTATTTTCGCTGCCAGTAAAGGATTTGCACCTTCAGTTTTTCTAAACTTTTATCACAATGATCTATTAACTCTAAAAACTATTTCCTAACATGTTTTTACCTCTTCATGAATTTTTCAATGCAATGAGGCTTAAAAAAAAGTATAGGAATTTATTCTCTAATTTTCTAGATTAAACTAACATTTATACTAAGAACTTATAAAAATTAAAGACTAGAACTTAAGAACTAAAGCTTACCTCTTGAAGACTCTTGAATTCCTTCCTCCTTCTTGCTTCACTCTCCTCTTAAGCTCTCCAATCTTTGGTATGGGTTTAGTATGAAGAATGAAGAAGCCCAAGGTGCCTATTTATAGTAAAAGGCTATGGCAACTTTAGTAAATTTTTCAAACCTACTTCTTCTTGCTTTTGAGCCAAAGGATCTAAGCTTAGTTAAGAAGTTTTAATCTTAACCATTAGACCCATACTTAATGAAGAAGTTTCAATTTAATTTAAAAGCATTTCTCTTCTTCCTCTCCAAATTAAAAACGTCACCCACCCTCTCTCTCCTTCATCTTATTCCATTTCAATAAATGACCCATGTGCCAATTATCCCTTATGTTATAATATCTTCATTAAAATATCATTAATTCCTTCTTCTTCTTCAAGTTACACAAACCGTCCCCCTTCTTCCTTCCTTCTTATTCCATTTGCATTAATTATCTTATCCTATCTCTTTTACTCCCCATGTGCTTTTATTAATTATTAAACAATTTCTTCTTTCCTCTTGTACACGCAAAAACGTGGCCCCCTTCTCTCTTGGCTCTTCAATTTGTGTTTTAATTGTCTCATAATATCAAGAAGACAAGCCTCTCATTGGTGGATTTTTGCTTCACATGGATTATACTTTATGAGGGTTAATTAAGGCCTTAGGATTTAGCTTTATTAGACTTAATCTTGGCCTTTGATTTTAGCTACCCACTTTGACTTTTCAAAGTTTAATTAACAAGGCTTAATTAACTTCTTAATCAAGTGCTTAAAGCTTCTTAAATATAATCATCATTGGTTACTTTAATTAATTGTAGGCTTAAGCTTAATTAGATGAAAATATCTTGAAAACACTTGGCTCCCATTGGCTAGCCTAAATTGTTGACTTTTGGGGCACAATAATTAACACTAATCATGTGATTAATCTCCTCTTTATTACAAATATCTTAGGCTTATTAAGTTTGCTAATTAACTCATGTCATTAGAGCATTATTAGCTTTTAATTTCATCAATTAATCCATTGATATTTTTGAATATATACCAGCCCCTTTTTAATGATTTAACTATCTCAAATCATCTTGCAATTAGTTTTTAATTAATGCCTTTAATCAAATTGAAAATATTTACACAAGTAAATTCACATTTGATTAGGCATTTTCCCTTTAATAGGCTTATGCAATTTTAGCATAAATTTCCTTAACTATTATGCATTTAATTCCCTTAAATATCTATTTAATTTTGTTGTCATCTAACTCTTGTCCTTAGGCTAAATTATAGCCATAAATAATGTCTCATAATTAACCTTTGGTTAATTAATCCCAAAGGAAAATTGCCTAAAATAAAATTAATAATTTACACAAATTTTGAGACCACATATTCACCTATTTTAATAGGTGTTATTTATCAAAATATATATTTACATGTATTAAAAAAATTAAGGTATTACAACAACATTCAAACTAGTACCAAAGATAAGCATATCATCCACACATAAGCAAATAATCACACAATCATTATTCACAACTTTTATATAAACACTTCTTTCTACTTCAATAGTAAAGAAACCGCCACTTATCAAAACTTGTGTTTGATGTGGGGTAACTTTCCAGTTGTCCCTAAGAAGGTAATGCGGATTTTCTTAAATTTTGATGTCAATGGCTCTTTTCTTTCGAATTCTAGAGTTTGTACAAGTGGGGGTCTGTTTAGGGATGTCCAAAGACTAGGCCATACCAAGTTGGAGATCAATAAGAGGTCTGGCCCGATAGGACCTCAGGCTGGACAAGTTAGCCCGAGGTTCGGTTCGGTTTGATACGGTACCAGCTCGAGGTGAGAGGTCAGGTTGGATCAAACCAGACCGACGGATTTCCTAGACCAGTCCATTTTTTTTTCCTTTTTTTTTTGAGAAAATCTATATAGGGGCCCAAGTAACAGAAAAAATTTAAAAAAAGGCCCCAAGATTCTGAAAATACCAGAAAAGGCCCCAGGGCCTTTTCTGGTATAAATTCATTAAAACTTTAACAACAACTATATCAGTCTCATTAACAACTAAAATTTTAATGAATTTATACCAGAAAAGGCCTTGGACCTTTTCTGGTATTTTCATAATCTTGAGGCCTTTTTTGAAATTTTTTTTGTTACTTAAGCTCCTATATAGATTTTCCCCTTTTTTTTTTTGCCTTCTTGGGAGGTAATATTTTAGCTCCAGTTTCACCTTGCTTCCGAAAGTAATAAAAAGTGACTAAGTGAAAAGTGGTTCTTATAAGTTAAAGAGCACATTAGGATGCCCAAACTCTAATGAGTGGCTAAATGCAAAGTATAGTGGTGGTTTATTTAAAAAGAATGGGGTCAAAACCGGACAAGTCCAAAGGGCCTAAGCCCCTGAGCCAAAGTCCAATCCAACTCGAGCAATTCGGTCCAGCCAAGTTGTCTTGGCCAAATTTTTTTCCCCACAGCTAGTCGGGTTGGACAGGTTAAATTGGACCAACCAAACCGTCAGGTTTGTCAGACAACCCTAGGTCTATTGAGATCGAACTCGTGGAGGTTCTTTTATAGTCGTCGAAGCTTGGAGTGTTGTATGGGCCCTGAGGTTGACTTAATGTCGTCAAGTCTGAGTGTCTCTGATACACATCCCGATAGAGATACAAAACTTGTCATAGAGAGATTGTTCTGTATTTGTCATGCTATGTGACAATACAGATAAGTGAATGTGGCTGCTGAGGCTAGGAGTATGTCCACTCATCTATAAGTGAAGTTGTCCGGGCAAAGAGGCATTGGGTTTAGCTGGATTTGGTTTATCTTGTTGGCTTTTTTCGGAATGAGATCCTCTCATTATCTTGTTTCTCATTATCCCTCATAGGCCCATCTGGGCCATTGATTGGGAATGAGAGAGAAAAGTATTGTGACATTTTAAATTGATTGGACGGATATGATTTAGAGATAATGAGAAAGGGATAATGAGAGAAACTTGACCCGTTTTTTTCCTATCATCTTTCATCAACTTTAAATCTTGACCATACAAATTGAAATCAATGGTGTAGATTAGCTTGTGAGAGATCAGGAGCTCTCATCAGCTTTAAATCTTGACCGTACGAAATTAAATCAATGGTGTAGATTGGTTTGTGAAAGATGAGAAGAAAGCTAGATGGTGAAAGAATCTGCTTCCGAGTTTAGCTTCCTTTGTGGGTTCAAGTTGTTGATTTTGTTTGCTGACTTTCCTAATTGTAATTAATTGTAAATAAAAAGATGGGGAAAAAAATTATGACTTAAATCATGTGCAAAACACGCATAATATAATTGTAAGACGCTACCTTAAATTGACGAGAAACGCTATGTTGGAGCTCCAAAAGAACAAATATGTGCCCAAGCTTGAAGCTGACACGCTCAAATGTTCACCTCGTTAGCAATCACCGCCATGATTTCTCTCTCTTCGGGGAAAAAAACTCAGATATGTGTTGCTTTATTATAATTTTGTCGTTAACCTTTTATTAAGTAGTCAATTGGATGACTCTCGATCATTTCAAATGATGCATACGAAAAAGAAAGAAAGAAATATTTGCGAACAATACAAGATGATAATAATATTGGAATCTTAAGGTATGTCAAAAAAAAAAATCAAATGATTTAGATTGTATGCAGAAATTGCAATTTCAAAATTCTCAAGGATTTGTGTCAATATTTTTTTTTTTGGGTTTAAATTATTCAACCGTTCTAAAATACAAAACCTAGTTTAAAATATAATTTACATTACGAAATATATCTTATATTTTGAACCAGACATAATGTTTAAAGAGATGTACAAATATTAAAATATATTACTGTACCAGACATGTTTAAGTTGTGCAATCCTATACTCCATTGCGATTGTGATCACCGTTTCCGTCCAAACATAGGAAGTAGCATGTTGAAAATTATACATTATAGAGTAAAGGTGTAAACGTGTACTTTATCATGAGCGCTCAACATCATATGTTTTTTTTTTTTTTGAGCAAAAATAATAATGTGGTTATGAAATAATTGTAAAAGTCACGTAATGTAATGGTTAATGTAATGGTTCACTGTTAAATAATTGAGTTTGACTGTTAAATGCCTCTTTTTCTCTCTCCTAAATTCTCTCTCTCTCTCTCCTTCCACTTCATTCATTCCCTATTTCATTGCGCTGAACTACGTGAAGGAGAAAAAGCCGTTGTCGGGTGATAGATAAACCGACGAAAGAAGTAGGTGGTACGGATGAGAACGAAGCAGCATTAGAAGAAGCATCAAGATCGTCACGAGAAATGCCTTGCTTTGGGGAAATATGGGGTGCTTTACGGGTGATGAAAGGGGCATGAGAGAAGATGACCATCCCTCTCTCTCTCTCTCTTACTCTCTGCGTTTTGCGTTCTCTGGCCGACGGGAATGAACCAGCAAAGAAAGAATATAAAGGGGCATGAGAGAAACAATGGGACATGGATAATATTCTTGTCTTTGCTGATACTCTTTCTTTCTCGCACCCTCTCAGCTTAGGCAACGTTAAGGATGGAAGCACGAATAGCAAGCCATGTATATAATACATGAAGGGTCTGATCTGAGGGAATGGAACGGACAGAAAAAGAACACAGGGAGAACAGTGGAGTATGACCGACTAAGCAATCGGTGCGCATGATTTGCTAAATGCCAAAAGAGCAGATATGGTGGAGCATGGCACTGTAACAGAGACAGTGGAGTCTCGAATCTGTCCTCAGTCTCTCAGCCTCTGTTTTTGAGATTAAAAACAGAGAATATATATATATATATATAATATCTCACCGTGGACATCCAGTCCGATGACAAAAGTCCAGTAGACAACCAACACAAGGCTCGAGAACATGGCTGAGACATGGGGAGGGTCTGTGATGTCGCTGACGTGAGGGGAATGGCGTGGTTGATTACTCGCTGCCTCTGCGTTTTCGAAGAAGACGCTGTGATCTGAGAAGCATGGCGTGATCTGTATAATTGCAGCGTAATTTACTGATGCGTGTGAAGGTGACTGATTGTTTAAATGGGCTTTGGATTGGTTTTATACAAGTTGGGCTCAATGGAGAATGGATGAGAGGATGTTTCATTTTATATGTTTTACTGCTTCTACGCTTTCAGGCTGAGATTGGGTTGAGGCATAGATGCACAGAGAGAGAGAGAAAAAGAGGCATTTAACGGTGAAACTCAATAATTTAACAGTCAACCATTATATTATGTAACTTTTACACCTAGTTCATCAACCATTACATTATGTGACTTTTGCACCTATTTCATAACTACATTGTTACTTTTGCTCCCAAAAAAAACATATGATACCGCGCGCTCCTGAGGGTAAAGCACATGTGCATTTTTACACTTTTACCCTAAATTATAAATTTGTTCCATGCTTTTGTGAAATCAGTTGTGATGCAATAAAGTTAACAATATGACTCCAAGCAATCATTTACCTGCAATTTATTAGGAAGCAGAAAAACAAAACTAAATCCACCGAGCATATATACGCTATGAACAATTTCTGTAATACAAATCGAATCTTCTTTTCAGTATAAAATCTATACCAAGCTATAGCTCATTCTTTAGGACGCCATGAGTCATCAAACTATATCCATAAAACACATGTTCAGGGACTTCGGAAACACATGAAAACCTTAGTAACTAATGAAAAAGTCCCTTGCTGCAACAAATAAACTCATCAACCTACCTGCCATCTTGTGCAAAGATATGCATAAAAAGATACACGTGAATTTATGATTTGGGTTCTCTCTCTCTCTCTCTCTCTCTCTCTCTCTCTTTTTGTTGGGGGGGGGTGGTTGTTATAATACAAGTGCATTTACAATTAACCCAAAAGGGTTGCAGGAATCACAAGGAAGAACAAAACTGGAATTTTAGGTGTCGATCAAATATAGAGCTATAACTTACAGGAACAACAACTCTGATTTAGTTTATAGCTAATCTACAATTATTTCAAGTATTTCAGTAAGTTTAGGTTTTCTATATCTCCTGAGAAGCAAAGACGAACACACAACACTTACAGATGAGAGAGCCATGCAAGTGCCAGCAACCCATGGAGGCAGCTTGATTCCGAGTGAAGGATAGAGAGCCCCAGCAGCAACTGGTATGGCAACCACATTGTAGGCCATTGCGAAGAAATAGTTCAATCGAATACGAGAGAAGGTAGTCCTAGAGAGATCAATGGCTGTGATCACATCTTCCAAATTGTTTCTCATCAATACATAATCAGCAGCTTCTATTGCAATATCAGTCCCAGCCCCAATGGCGATACCAACATCTGCGGCAGCTAACGCAGGAGAATCATTGATACCATCACCCACCATTGCAACTATGCTTCCATCTTCCTGGAATGAACGAACAACATCAGCCTTTCCTGCAGGCAGAACCTCAGCCCTAACATCTTGAATGCCAACCTGTCGAATAACACAATTTTCATCATGAGTGGGACAAAAAAGAAAATTAATTTGTGTCCAGTAAAATTCTTCTTGTAGTGTGTTGCATATAACCAGAGATTCTGCTTCAATAGGAATGATTAGAAAGTGATATAATGAAAGGATTTACTCAGCCCTTCCTCTTGAAATTAACAAGAGGGCTCCACAATCCAATAATTAATGATTGGTAATTTACAATCTATCAGGTCAGAATAATCTTTTCAACAGCCAACCAAAAATGCAAACATTTACAGACCTCCTGGGCAACAGCTTGAGCTGTTCTCCAGTTATCCCCTGTAACCATGACAGGTCTGACACCCATTTTCTTGAGGCCCTCAATAACCACCGAAGCCTCCCTCTTCAGAGGATCTGCAACCCCTATAACCCCAGTTAGCTCATCACCATATGCAACTAGAATCCCCGTCTTTGCATTTTCTTCCAGCTCAACCACAAAATTTTCCACTTCATTTGGAATATCTATGCCATTTTCCTCCATTAATTTCCTGTTACCAACCTGCAAGAAATGTGGCACATGATAAGCAACTGTTGGAAACTTATGAAATGACAGAGTATTTAGAGAAAATGATAATTATATCGCGAGTTCAAGACTTTACCAATATACGCTTCCCATCTATGTTACACTGAACACCACTTCCAGGAAGAGCCAAGAAGTCAGAGACATCATAAAGCCACCCAGATTTCAACTCATTAGCATCATCTTTGATCCCAGTAGTTACAGAGGAGTCATCAAAGAAATGAAAATGACGAGCATATGCTACTATGGCTTTAGCCAATGGGTGCTCACTGCTAGCCTGAAGGCAGAAGGGGATTAAAACAAATTATTATTAATTTGTTTGATTTGCCTCACACTAGATGGGAAAATGGAAAGTGCTAGCAACCAAAAGAAATAGTCAGACATGTGTCATTCCAAAAACACTACCAGAGAAGTTGTCTATGCCAAGGGTAAGAAGGGAGAGGGAAACAAAATTAATCTTATAAATGCCTCCTCTATCACTTCATCTGAGTCTAAATCCATCTGAGTCAATTCAAAGAAAATGAAACCCACCTCAGCAGAAGCCACCAATTTTAGAAATTCCCCACGATCCATTCCTGTGAACACCTTGGCAGTGGTAAAGCTAGCTTTTCCCTGAGTTAAAGTGCCAGTTTTATCAAATATCACGTACTTCACCATCTGAGCTCTTTCCAAGGCATCTCCGCCTTTGATCAACACCCCATTGTTAGCCCCAACCCCTGTAGCCACCATGATTGCTGTTGGTGTTGCCAAGCCAAGTGCACAAGGACATGCAATCACCACTACAGATATTGAAAACATAAGGGCAAAAACAAAATGATTTCCATTTTCTGGCAACCATTCTTCAGGGTAAGCTCCAAGAGTCCCAGCAATATACCTTCACGCAACCATATAAGTTTATTAGCCAAAAAAGGCAAGGATAAATATATCAACTACATAACAAAGTTAACCATATTAGTATACCGTAAACCAGTCAGTGTGATCTTACCAACTCAATAATGTCAGTAGGGCCAAGGCAACAACTGTGGGAACAAAAATGCTCGCTACCTGCCAGTTCAAAGAATGGTGCAAGAGTTTATATATAATGCTCTTCATATCTGCTATTACTCAACAGTATACTTATTAATATATAACGTCTACTTCAAAAAATTATAAGCATAAAAACTGTAGCCCCTTTTGAATCTCAACTTCAATAAGTGAATTCACATACTCCAATTTTAAGAATGATTAATAGAATGAACTTGAGTGATTGATAGTCAAAATCCTTCAAAATTTTGGTCCATATCTCTACAAGCTTCACTGGACCTACAATTGCGACACAATAATGAGATGACGCAACAATTATGGTACACTTTTTGTCCATCACCAGCCAATTCCTATCATCCCTCTCATGTGAAGCCCATGTAATGTCAGTTATAAGCGTAACTAATCAAGGATTGACATCGTCATAATTGGCTGGTGATGGACAGTAAAGTACTATAAAATACCCTTAACCCCAGGCCTGACTTTGGAACCAAAAGACCTAAGTGGGCCAAAATTATGGATCAACTGGGCGTGATGTTATTATCATAAATAAATATCTTTAATGCAAATTCTGTCAATCTGGATGATTTAAGAGAATTCGCATCTTCAACCTAGTTATCAAACAGCAGGACAAGTAGAAATATGAAACTATTCAGAACTGTTTCACAAGCTAATGCTTTTTATAAGCAATAAGCAAGGAAAAATACCTCAGTCAACCCAAGATGCATAAAGCATTAAAGTAACAACAACCATAACAGTTCCCAAAGTGTGACATAGTCAAACACAACCATGACAAGAGTACTTACATAATCAGCAAATTTCTGAATGGGGGCCTTGGACATCTGAGCTGTCTCAACCAAGCTAATTATTTGACTCAAGACGGTGTCAGATCCTACTTTTGTAACTTTGATGAGAAGGATGCCATGTAAGTTTATTGTACCTCCAATAACAGTTGCGTTCACCTCCTTCAAAACAGGAACAGATTCACCAGTTACCATGCTCTCATTTATGTAACTAGAGCCCTGTGTAACAATGCCATCAGCAGGAACCCTCGCACCAGGAAGAACTTTCAATGTGTCACCAGGTTCAATGAGCAGAGAGTCTATTTCCCTCTCTTCAACAGATCTTCCACCTAGAGTGGAAAAATACAAAACAAAAGGGAAAAGGAACAAAAAAAATCCTCAAGTTTAAATGTGACACTAAAATCTTGAACACGATGAATAATGCAACTATTTAGTTGTTTATACCCCAAACATAAAATCAAGCCCTACAGACGTTTCAACTTTCAAGTTTGAACTCTATTTTCCTAAGAAAATAAAGCAAAGGAACAGACAATATGCACCTTTATCTTTGACAACCAATAAAGCTGTTGCAGGAGCAAGTTCTACTAACTTCTTGATGGCATCTGATGTCTTTCCCCTGGCGAGGCATTCCAAGTACTTACCCAACAATACAAATGTTATGAGCATGGCACTGGTCTCAAAATATGTCGGAGACCAAAATCCAGTTAGGGCGCCATACAGTAGAGCACAAACAGAATAAACATAAGATGCAGTAGTTCCCAGTGCAACCAAGACATCCATGTTAGTTGAACCATTTCTGAGAGCTCGGCCAGCTGCAATGTAGAAGCGCTTCCCAATTACAAATTGAATCACACTCACCAAAGCCCACTTCAACCAATCGCCCATGAGGAAAGGTCCACATCTCCAAAGTAATAATGAATATATCATGGGTATATGAGGACAAACTACACGCATGAAGAAGAGAGGAATCTGACACAGTCGCATGAGGCAAAAATCAATTCAACAGATTAAGCAATATATGTACTTGTACAAAAAAAAAAAAAAAAAGATAACACAGTGACTCTTAGTATATATGAAACTTGTGACTAATACTAACACAATCCATATTTTCTATGGGACTGACAAATGCAGACTCTCAAGGAATAATTATTTCATCATTATAAACTTAAAGCTCGACAATACCACAGCTATATATATATTCTCTATCCCATTTTTCTCTACCCTTCCAATATCATACACATTCCTTCTGAGGTTCCATGTGTAAGAATAAACAAGCATACCTATTCTCATTTTCCATGCATGTATTGTGTGTAAATGTTCAATCAGTATGATTATACCATTTAACAAGCATTTGGAGACAAGGCTGCCCAGATAAGTAAAGGTAGCAAGCAAGCGGAAAGGGTAATACAAAATAAATGAACTAAACTGAGAAAAAATTATGCATGCATAAATATTTTTAATTGAGCTTTAAACATAAAATGAAGAAACACTCACACTAAGAGATAGGCTGGATATAAAAAGGCCAAACATAGCCGACATGTCTTCAACATCTTTGGAAGCTAGTCTTGCATATGGGCTTCTAACATGTAATTTAAACTTTCCATTACTTCCCCTTTCAATCTCATCAACTAGGGATCTAGGGCTGAAAACTTCAGGATCAAAAAGAACCACCAGTTCACTTGACACCTGGTCAAAATGAAAATGCCTTACTCCTTTCATGTTGCTGAGAATGCCTTCTAAGACTTGTGCATCAATCAGGCTGTATACACCAACAACTGATAAAGTTATTTTATCCTGCTCACTGCTCTGTACAAATGATCCTTCAAAACCAGCATCTTCAATTGCACTGATTATATCATCTTTATTAATTACATGAGGATCATATTCAACTTCTCCTAATGAAGTAGCCAAAGCAACCACAGCCCTTTTGACCCCTGGAAGATTTCTTAAAATACCTTCAACAGAATTTACACAGGCTGCACATGTCATACCACCAATTGTGAACTGTCCCACCAAGGTTTCATGCGACTTCTTCCTAAGTGAATCAACACTGGGTTCAGGTAATATCTCTGCTTCAAACCCTGCATCTTCAATCGCATTTTTAATATCTACATCCTGTTTTAAGACAAATTTCACAAGGTTCAATAATTTTAGAATACAAACTCTATCGCCAATTCATTCAATTTACTGAAAAGTGATTTAACTATTGTTCTTTCGTCCATATAATACATAGGCCATTGGACAGGCGTTTCACCGCACAGTTAAAGGTTGCTGACAGTACACTTATAATATATAATCCATGGAAATCCATTTCTTTTAATCATCACCTCAACTTAAAACTAAAATGTGGAGATATATGTATTCAAGAATATATAAATAATAATTATGGCATTTTTTGTTGAAAACTTAATGCAAGTGAGATTATTTTAACTTCTGAAACTACAGGAGGTGACTGTGATATCAAATGAGCTATAGGGACGTCAATACTTCATTTTGGGAAAATAATTATCAGCCCAGTGCAATATAGACGGACTTGGACAATAAACCAGAATCTGAAAAAGAAAAGGTCAAGTAAATGAAGCCTTAATTCCTTCTAGTTAAAAATGTCTACTTAATTTTAAACGTCCAGAAAAAACAGTTAACAAGAACATCTACCGGTACGGCATCTATGAATACTATTTAAAACTGGGATATGAATGCTAAGTAAATATTTCTAGATAGATATGTAACATATGATACCAACTGATCAACAATAGTTAACCGACTAACCAATAACCAAGTGTTCAGTTAGCATATAATTAATTAATCAAAAAATAACAACAAATAAAAGATGAAATAAAAACCCATCACATAAAATCAGAAAAGCATTATTCAATCAATCAGATATTGAAGCCAAATAAAAGCATAATCACCCATGCAATCATAAAACCTCAAGCAAAGCCCAGACCAACCTTAGCCAGAGAAGGGTTGTAAACCACGTCAGCTTTGTTCTGAAGCAGAGCCACGGAGGCGCTGATGACACCATCGACGGCATTCAGAGCTGCTTCGACGGAATTGGAGCAAGCAGCGCAGGTCATACCGGTGACTCTAACATGAATTCGCTTAAGCCCTTCTTCAATTCCAACGGAACCATCGTAGTTTCTATCTTCGTAGGAGTCCAAAAGCCGCACTTCCTCCATACCATCGGCATCACCGTCATCGGCGGCGGCGGCGGCGGTCGCTAGGGAAGTTAGCTGTAGATTTCTTATACTCGGCGCCATTGTAAAGCGCCCAGAAAGTAGAAAGAAGCAGAATATATACAAAGAGAGAGATGAAAAGAGGAAATTGAAGAAGAAATGAGAGATTTACACAATTTTGGTCGTGCAGGTTGAGGAACAGGCTTGGAAAGTCAAGGAGGGAGGGATTTATTTCCAGGATTACCCTTGGATCATTTGTTCATTTACAGGTGTGTCCATTGTACTATGCCTCTATCCCTTTCCTTGAAGATTTTGTACTACACATGATTTTATTAAAGTGAGATTGTTTCGTTGAGAAAGCCGCTACCCGCCGGCTCACTACGAAACGACGTAGATTTGGGACAAATAGTATGGTAAACGACAATGTGTATTAAATGACACTGGCTTGGCGGGCCAAAGCCAACCTGCAGGTAGGGGTGTAAACAGGTCAGGCCAGGCCAGGCCTTACCCTTAACAGGTCAGGCCTGTTCTGTAACATACTGGCCTGAGCCTGGCCTGTGGCCTGTTACAGGCCTACTTTTCGGCCTGGGTCTGGCCTGGCCTGTGGCCTGTTAAGGCCTGTGTTTTTTTTTTTAAAAAAAAAAAATTTTAAAAAAAAAAATTTTAATTTTTTTTATTTAATTAAGCTAACAGGCCACAGGCCGAAAATAGGCCTACTTTAAACAGGCTAACAACAGGCCAAAATTACATAAATTAATACTAATAATATAAATAATAGGCCACAGGCCGAAAACAGGTCTACTTTAAACAGGCTAAAAACAGGCCAAAATTACATAAATTAATATTAATAATATAAACAGACCGGCCTGACAGGCCTAAAAGGCCTCTTATCAGGCCTGGGCCTGGCCTGTTAAGGGAAAACAGGCCTCATAAGAGGCCTTGGCCTGGTCTTTTAGCCTGACAGGCCAGGCCTGACCAGGCTTTTAACAGGCCAGGCCCCTGGCCTTTTTACATCCCTACCTGCAGGCTGCAGCTCATTTTGATGCCTGTGCGCCACTTTCATTTTGTTGAAAAAAGGGTTAAGAGGTAAAAAAAAAATATATATATATATATATATATGATCTTTTTCCTTAAGAGAGCCCAACACCAAAAACCTTTTTTTATAATAAAAATACACACGTGGTTACTATTTTGGAACAAAAGTTGTATCTCACCGTCATATCACTGTTCACCGTGATGAGAAAAAAAGAGATAAAGTAAACAGAAACATACATGACGGTGAGATGTGACTTTTACTCTAAAATGGTAACCACGTATATATTTTTGTTCCCAAAAAAATATATGGTGCTGGACACTCTCGGGGATAAAGCACATGTGTATTTTTGTTCCTTTACCCAAGTTTTTTTTCAGCCACTTTCTTTTTTTTTTTAATTGAAAGATTATTTATTCTTTTCCTTCAAATTATAATTTTAATACTTTCAACAGTTAGAATTGAAATCAAAAGAGTATGTTTCTATAACAGTCAAGTTGTGTGGCAGTGGCATATCCCCGACATTAAATCTTAAAAATAAAATAAAAATGTATTTGGAGAATTTTTTTCTTAATTAAAGTTCGTCATTTTGACCAATTGTCCTGGCTTAAAGTTCAAATTAGTATTACATCCAGTCTTAAATATAAGACAAATTTTGAGTACAATCTTACATTACAAACTCTATTGATATCAAAGGAAGTATTATATAATATCCCTTACAAGTATTAGATTATGTCACAAAACAATAACAAATTGATACAAGATTATTACTCTTAAATTTACAATCTTCTTTGTTTTTTTTTTTTTTAATAAGAAGGCTTTTCTCATCCAATGCTTAAAACATAAAGACTTTTTATCATTCTTAACAAATGCATTTTTTAATATTCGAACTTATGTTCTCATTTTTACAGACATGATCACTTATTATCTTAATTTTTATTCCCATCATGTTCAATGTATTAATCCCATTATTAGGGATGTGTTGGAAGCTACCTTTTAAGATACCACAAATGATTGAAGGTACATAGTGAAGGTTTCTTTCACTATACTTTTAAAAGAGAATATTATTAGATGAGGAAAACTAACAGAGTCTGTATTGGCGTAAACTGCAGGTGAAGTAATGAACTTATACAAGTCTTTACTTAAAAAAAGGAGATTTTTTATGTACATTATTTTTTTAATTAATCTATAAACTATTGTTGTTGATAGTTATTACCATGAGGTAAAATGCCTAATGCTATGTTAATTTATTTAAAATCATGAACAAGTGTAAATGATAATATTTTTTTTTAAACACCTATTTTAATACTTTTTTAAGTGTGGGGGGTTTTATGTTTGAATTTAGCTTTAAACAAATTCCCTATTTTCATATTTATTTTGTAAATTCTCCACCATAGTGGTTCTTTTATTTGTATCATTCTTTTTAATCAGATTCTCCATAAATATGCTGGGAAAAATATCTCCACACACACATATGTTAGGTGTGGCAGTATAGTGTGTGTGTGTGTGTGTGTATAAAGCACATGATCCAATGACCTTGGTCTTTGTTGCAGTGTTGGAGGCAAGAAAATGTATCACCACTCCCACTAATGTAGAATATAAGGTAAAATTGACTTTTTAAAAATATATTAAAAAAATTAATTAAATTACTTTCAAATATTTATATTTATAATTTTTTGTTAAATAATTTTGTTTAACTTATAAATTGATATATAATTTAAGGATATATAATATATGATATGATTGGATAACTTATTTAACTTCTATAAAAAAGTCAACCTTATCTAATAATTAAAGCAAGAAGGAGTAATATTTTCAGTTTCAAAATTTAATTGATCACAAATTTTATCATTGAATTATTCTAGCATGGACATAGAATTTTACGGTTTGGCCATCTGATCTGGGGTTCTAGAAGGGGGCGATGTTTAATAAAATAGGCCGAGAAGGGCAAAATGGGAACTTTATTGTTCTCTGACGCGTTCGCTTAAATCACTTCCAAACCAAGTCAAATTTCTGTTGTTACGTCGTAATCTGAATGGTACTCATCCTTTTTAATATTTCTCACGATTAATTATATATTTATATTAATTTTTAAAAAATAATTTTTACAAATTTATAAAGTAAATATGTGATAGAAATTTTATCTCGGTTAAAAAAAAAAAAAAAAAAAAGACTCCTGTTTTATTGTTTCACAAGCATGGACTAAGGCTAAGCTAAACTGAATAATATAAAATGGCTTACATTTTAAGCATTTCAAATATTCTAGAATGTCACTTGGGTTTTTGTATGAACGGAATGCTAATTAATTATTTTCCCAAATAAATACCAAACAACATTGAAATTAACTATTTGAACAAGGATTGGGTAATATGAGTTGACTCACAAATTGGACTGGCTCATTTCATGATAAGCTAAAATTTCCTCATGTCTAACTCATATATATATATATATATATATATATATATATATATATATAAACAAGTAAGTCTGTTTGTACAAATGATCACTCTTCACCAGAAAAAAAAATTATTAAATTTTCACAAATTATAATTTTACAACACAATTACAATTCATAAATAACAAATTAATTTACAATTGTGTGGCAAAGTTCATAATTCACATTTTACAATAACGTGGGGAAGCAAGGAGAATAATTAAACGGATGGTAATAAAAAAAATTACCTTAAGGAGAAGGAGTAGCTCATAACCCCTTACTTAAATATTAAAAACATATACCACTCAAGTCAATTTAAAACTTATATTTGACTTAAGTTGGACAGGTTAGATTTGGCGTGGTAGCTTAAAGTTAATAAATATATTCAAAATTCAACAATAAATTAATTAATTTGATTTACCAATGAAAAGTATATTTACTTTCATACAAAATTGTTCCTCTTAAAAAATGATATCATATATGCTGACATCTTTTAAAATTATAAGCACTCACCAATCAACTTTATGCTCTCTTCATTTAATCTCTAGATATAAGAGCTAATTTGAGACTTACTTTAGTCTTAGCTGTAAAATCTCGGTCTATTTTATCTCTTAGATTTATTTTTTAAAATTATTTTTATTAATTGCACATATATATAATGAGTTTAATGTTTTTGTTTTTACTGCAAAAAATTTATTTCTATCACACTCCCATAAAGTGAATGGGTCCCATGATAAAGAGAAAAGAGATAAAATATTAGAAGGACTTACTCACTTTTATGTGAGTGTGACAGAAAAAAAAAAATTATATTCAAAAGCAGAAGCATTAAACTTATATATAATAGGCATAGTTTAAATGTAAATGATTAAATTTAGTATTTTAAGAAAATTAACACAAATTTTTTTTTATAAATGATGAACTTAACTAATTTTTTCATATGTGAATTAATTATCCAAGTTATGTATTAAATTAAAAAGTAATGAGTTTAAGTAAGTGTTTGATAACTCCTAAAACTCGTAATTTCAGAAACTTTTTTTACATATTTATCGTATAAATAAAAAAAAAAAATGCTATTTTCCAAAAGGCAGGAATGAGAAAACAAGTGGCATAAAAGAGAGAGCACATTGGGCGGGAAGCTGAGTCGAAAATGAATCGAAAGGGGACAAAAATTGTTGGAAATATGACATGTTTTTCACATGTGTCACACTATCATCAATCGTGGGATTCCCACACACACACACTCACATCAATTACACGTGGCTTTTGTTGGTACATCACTTTTACAAACCCAACCACGCATGCACAAAGATAATATATAATTACTACTCTATAATGTTTTTTTGCCATCAGACCCATATATATAATATAAATAGGGGAAGAAAAAGACGAGCCAGGAACATATATATAGTGGTGCTAATTAATTTTTTTTAAAAAAATATAAGATTATTTCGATTATTAAAACTAGGATAATGCCTCCATGCGTGGATGCATGATCGGAATGACACTTTAATATTGAGACGTCTTATTCTTTCACTTTTAATACACACACACACACACACATATACCCACACACATTTATTTATATTTAAACCAGCTATTGTGTCATGCCACTCTGGTTATATTTAAATTCTGATAAAAATTTTTTTTTTTTATTTATAAATCTTTTTATAAATAATAAATGAGATTTTGACAATTTTATTCCTATTAATTATATCAATTAAAATAGAGGGAGCAAAAAGAGTCAAAAGATACTCATACATAAATGAAGATAGAATTAAAAATTTAATCATTGAGCTAACTACCTCTTATTGATACATGTGATTTAGTTAAAATAGATTTATAAATAGGACACATTAATATTGAGACGTCTTATTCTTTCACTTTTAATACACAAACACACATACCCACACACATTTATTTATATTTAAACTAGCTATTGTGTCATGCCACTCTAGTTATATTTAAATTTTGATAAAAAAAAAAAATTGGTTTTATTTATAAGTCTTCTTACAAATAATAAATGAGATTTTGACAATTTTGTTCCTACTAATTATAACAATTAAAATAGAGGGAGCAAAAAGAGTTGAAAGATACTCATTCATAAATGAAGTTATAATTGAAAATTTAATCATTGAGCTAACTACCTCTTATTGATACATGTGATTTAGTTAAAATGGATTTATAAATAGGACCAAAGTGATATTTGAGTATTATCGATCCTAATTTCGGCAGCTATTTCAAAAACATTTTACATTCATATAAATTTAAACTCGAGACCTATCCATAAGGGATCAAAGCCTCTTTAACTTGAATTATCACCAATTAGTTTTAAATATAATATTTAAATATTAACTAGATATTATAGCCTGTGTTTTAAATTGATCTTGAGACCCCGATTGTGCTGCTTTTTTTTTTTTCCGCTTTCCAATTGATTTTTCTTTTTTTAAATAAGAGGGGCATGAATTGAGAGTCTAATGTTATAAGTGAGATCAAACTCATAAAAAATAGGCTAAATAACAAGATCTACAATGAGACTGCTGAGGTAAATCATGCCTCGTTAAATAATGTATCATCCAATATTTTCCCTTCTGCCTTACCTTTTTGAATGTGACTTCTCTCTCAGCTTCACTTTTCTTTTTAAACAATTTTTTATTCTCCATGTTTCTCTCACGAAACAAATTCCACTAAATGCATGTTTGTTTTAGTTTTGTTAAAATATTTTTATGACATTCGAAATAAATATGTGAGAGGAATTTTGTTTTGATCTATATAAAAAATATTTGAAAAAACAGTTTTTTGTATTTCACAATCACGTACTAACTAAATATTACTCTCCTCGACCCATAGAGAGAAGGTTTTTTTTTTTTTTTTGGGTTCTATTTATAAGGTACCTTATAGAAGTTTTGAGGTGAATGTACAATTTAATCCATCATTTATTATTGTGTTAACTTTGTTTTCATTTAGTATTATGTACTACTCTTGTCATATTTGTAAGTCTATTTTCATTAAAAAAAAAAATTGATCATTATTATAAGTTTAGTTTCAAAGCAGTAAATGCGATTTTTGCGACTTTGCCCCTATTAATTGTAATAAACGAAAATAATTTATTCATGTTGACTCTTGTAACAATTCATAAATAAGGGTGAAAATGAAAATTTAGCCCATAAATAATGAGCTAACTAACTCTTCTTGACATGTGAGAGTTAGTTAATTGGGATTTTATAAAAAGGACTAGAGTGATGTATTAAGCTTGAGTAAGGTTAAAAAGTTGTTGAATGCTATAGTAGAATTAATGAGTTTAATGTTTTTCTTGGTCTATGTAAAAAATGCTAAAAGCATCAAATAAATAGAATGAGAGAAATATAGCTAAGTGAGTTTTAGCTCACAAGGCACCCAGGAGAGAGGTAAATGAATTCTCTCATTATCCCATTTTCTCCTCATTAGTCAAAAGTATATCTACATCATTGATTTTATTTAATCTTGGTCATTCATTTTTTTTAAAAATATTTTAAGGTATTGACATGTATCAAAAAAATACTTTAGGATACCGACTAATACTAAAAAATACCTCATGATCTTGAAAAAATATCCTGAAATAAATTTGTAGTACTATTCATACCCTGATTTTTTTTTCAAGATCCTAAAATAATTTTTCAAGATCATGAAATATTTTTTAGTATCAGTCAGTATCAAGAAGTATCTTTTTAGTACCCATCAGTAGCTTGAAATATTAAAAAAAAGGCTCGACATTTTTAGGATATTAACCGATATTGAAAAAATATTTCACAATCTTGAAAAAATATCATGAAGTATATTTTTAGTATCATTTAGTACCCTGAAATATTTTTTCAAGATCATGAAATATTTTTTTAGTACCAATTAATATTCTAAAGTATCCTTTTAATATTATTCAGTACCCTTCAAATATTAAAAAAAAAATGAAGGGCTAAGATTAAGTGAAATCAATTATGTAGATTTATTTTTAAGTGGTGGGAAGGGATGGAGAGAAAGTACTCAAAGTAGGATAATGAGACGATTCGTTCCACCTGAGAGAGAGGTCACAGGATCGATCATGCGTGCAGTGCGTATGAGTGTTTTTGTGTGTGATAATATATGTGTGTTTCATTTGACCCCAATATTATATAAAAAAAAAAAAAAAACTAAATATTATAGAACTAAAAATCAAAGACAAAGAGGATTTGGTTGTCTTGGGCCCCACTTCAATACCAATATACCAATCAGGCCTATGATAAAATTAAGGGAAAATTGATTACAGGGCCCAAGGAAGCAAAATAATTACAAAAAATGCCCAAGAAACATTTACATGCCAGGGCCTTTTCTGGCATTTTTTCAAAAAACGTTAGCAACTACATCAGTAGCGGTTAACAACTATATCAGTCCCCGTTAACAACTAAATCAGTCTAATTAACAACTACATTTTAACAACTACATCTGTAGCAATTAACAACTACATCTGTAGCAATTAGCAACTATGTCCGTACACTTTTTTTTGAAAAAATGCCAGAAAAGGCCCGGGCCTTTTCTGGCATGTGAATGTTTCTTGGGCCTTTTTTGTAATTATTTTGCTTCCTTGGGCCCTGTAATCAATTTTCCCTAAAATTAACCCAAAGCCAGCCAATCCCTTGAGTCTTCTTGTTTTTTTCCCCCCAATTTATAAATCGAAATAAAAAGATATAACATAATAAACCAAAAATTTTATAAAATAGGGGCATCATAGTTAAGGAAAAGAAGAAAAGAAAAAATGGTCTGCTTTACAGAAACAAAAATTACAAAAGAAATTAACCAATACAAATAAGATCTTCAGCAATAGCATTATAGTGGAAAAGATATTGCAGCTTGTTTTGGCAAAAAAGTGAGGTAAAAATTTTCTAATGAGTAGGCTGCATTTTTTCACAGACAAAATGTTGAATCAATTCATCTTAAGTCCTCCTTAAACGTGAAAATATCATGGACGCAATATACTTATATTAATAAAAAAATATTGTTCATTTAAAAAATTCCAAAAACTGAACATTGCTAATCTCTCTACCACCTTAGTTCGAGCCACTCATGCATATCTCTGGATATGATGTTATAAAAGAGACTAGTTTTTCTTTTCCTTTAAAGTTAAATGGATAAGGTTTTTTTTTTTTTTCTTCCTTGTATACATATGTTATATTATATTCGGTTATTAATACAAGAGCTAGTTATAAAATTGACTTAGTTCTAAATATAGCACATTAGTTCACTTTGTCTACAAATTTTTTAATTCATTCTCCAAAGCATCCTTATTTATTGCACATGGTAATAAATTTTTATTTAAGAGATAATTACGATGAAATATGATACTTTGTCAATGTTCGAGTGTCATATTGCAGATAGATGTTGAAATTTTCTCTCATATGTCATGTATTCAAATTTGACATACTCTCTATCAACATTATGAAAAGCTGATATTTTAGAAAAATTAACTCATATATTTAATAAATAACTAACATAGCTTATTTTCTTGATTTATTTACATAGCTCCTATATTAAGTATTACTACATAACATATCAACTCACAAACAAACAGTGGAAAGTTTTAGAAGTTGCTCAAATGGCTTCCAGTCTGCACGTTTCTTGGATTCACAATCATGGGTTTCTTTTAGGCACTGAAATTTTAGAGAGTATAAAGGTAGATATGTTAAAAACCAAAAATAATGTTGAGAGTATAAAGTTTAGAGATAATAACAATATTTGTATCTATATTAACTATATTATATTTTATATTCATGACTTTAATTTCATATTTCACATTTTCATATCCCAAAAATTAAGGATAATTTTGAGGATATAAGTTTCATAGGTCAATAATAATATTTGTATTAATATTAACAACATCATATTTTATATTTGCAACTTTACTTTCATCTTTTACTACTTCATAGCTACAAAATTAGGTATAATTTTGATGGCACATGTTTTGGGGGTCAATAACAATATTCGTATCTATATTAATAACATCAGATATTATATTAAGAACTTCATTTACATGTTTCAAAACTTAACTTAAGGCAATTTGGTTAGAATTAGAAATCTCCTATCCTTACTCTAATTATAACATGAAATTTGATAAATTCTGGGGACCAATTTATCTTTTTTTCATTTTTATTTATATTTTTGTAGAATTTTCCCAGAACTTAAAAAACTCAACATCGTTTTTTTTAAGGTTTGGTGTTCCTTCTACGTCTATGCCGTTCTCCCATCTTTTCCTTATATTGAGAGGAAAAACCTAGAAGAGATTTGGGCATGCAAAGGGAAATGGCGAGAAGCTGGATTCACCGATCCTCCGCCTTTCGTTCGGCAATAGAGAATAGATTTTGCCCCATCTTTAACAATGTTCGTTCAGATTCAGTCGGAACATTGACCTCTGTATCCACAACTGTATACCCATCTCCACCGTCAAAGTCCTTCACTACCTCCTCGTTTTCTACCATCGCCTCCATCACTCCTCCGCTGCTCTCAGCCCTGCTGTCATCCTGCCATTATCGTCGCTTTAGCTCCGCTTCAGGTGGGTCTCCTCCTACTTATTTTTACTCTTCAATTTAATCTCATAACAAAACGTGATGAAGAATTGGGCAGCCTTTTATACTACTTTTAATTTATTTCCTCATGTACTGAGTTGGGATGCGTCAATATGTCATGCACTATATTAGTGTGCGTATTCCTGCTTTCGTATTACCTACCTCATTGTTATGCAACAATGTCAACTAGGTCAATTTTAAGTCAACTGTTGATGGGTTTAAATACTTCAGCGGTTGAACATTTATCAATCAGAATGTTTAGTTGCTTAAATGAGTGTGTTTGCATTATTTTTCACTGTATCAAAGTGGTTGTTATGCTATAAGTCATCTTAGAATTGGCTTTGACAGAGTGTGAGTTAAGCATGCATTTTTTAATTGATCAAAGTGATTATAATGGTTCTGGTTATATTTCTTTATTGAATGTATTCCTTCGACTTCATCTTTTTCTCTTCCTCAAATATTTTCAGGTGCTTCGAACATTGTCCATGTCAAGACAGAGGAAGAGTTTAATAATATCCTTAGCAAAGTACAAGGTGTGATCTATTTTGGCGAGTTCGAGTTAGATGACAGCTATTGTTTGTGTACATATAATTTATATAAATGATGTCATTATGATCATTGAGCGAAGTAGGACTGAAATCGTCTTTCTTGCCAAAATCCTCTTATTAGATCAATCATTGCCTGCGATCTTCTATTTCACTGCAGTTTGGTGTGGACCATGTAAGTTCATCTCGACCAAGATCTCAGGAATAAATTGTAATGTATTTTCCATCTTGATTACGCATGGGGTTGAATCATGTAAAGGATATCCGTATGATGACCATGTCAATGAGTGTAAAACAAATACATTTGATCTCTTGAGCTGGTGTGTGCACGTGCTCAAAATCACACATGCGCATATACACTACGAACCACTTTGAGAGCATACTGAAATAACATCCTGATAGCAGTTAAGATCAGCAATCGTTTGTTTTTTTCTGTACCCTGAAGAAACTCCATCATGTGGCTACTTATTCAAAGGTCCTTGGGCTATTTTCCAAAATAAAAAAATCTAATAGAGCATCTATTGTGGTACAAAATGCTGATTCTATTGCCAGCATTGTCGTGTTAACTTGAGTGCAAACATATTTGATTGTACGGACTTTATTTAAGCTTAAAGAAATCATTTAAAATTATATCATAAATTAATCCGAATAACACGAATTAGTATTACCCCACATTGCATCACGTGTTTGTCTAACTATGTATATTCTTAAAAGCAATTCTCTCAATTTTTTTTTCTGTATATATTTTTGTATAGGCAGGTTCATTTCTCCTGTCATCGAGAATCTCAGTGGGAAATATCCTCATGTGACAACATATAAGATTGACATTGATCAGGTACAGACTTCATAGTATGTTTTCTGGTGTAATGCATTTTGTATCTTTTAACTTTTGACACATACAATCACATTATGTTCAATTGCTCATCAACTTATCCCTCATACTCATTTTGAATCGTATTGGCAAGTAATGAGTAACTTTTGACACAATGTAATGAGTAATTTTAGTTATGTTTTCTCAATCTTACTAAATCACCATCCCATCCCCCCCCCCCCCAAAAAAAAAAAAACCAAAGAACCTATGTTTGGCATTAGTAATGCTTGTGGCATATCAACTTTTTTAGGCCCCATTGAGTTCCTACAACCAGCATTGGTCTTACTTTGCACGAGTGGCCTTTAGAAGTACTAGACTTAGCATGGGATATTTCACTTTGGACATGCTTTATTGTTAAAGGTGTTCTAAACAAGAGAATGCAAGGTCTTTCACAGTTAAATTTTTATTGCTTCACTTGGTAATGAAGGGTTTGCGTTTGCCTCAAGATTACTGTGGCACTGAAAAAGGAAACATGTGAATTAAGTTAGTGAAGATGCAATTCTTGCATAATTGATCATTGTCACCATGAACTTAAAGTTGTCCTTGTTAGAGAATAGAAGTCCCACATCTAAAATTTATTAGAAAAATTAAATTATATAGCCTGTGGCACCTAATCAAGTAGCTTGAGCTATTTTGGTGAAATGGACAAACTCAAAGCACTATCCCATACAAAAAGTTAACATGGTTTTTGAGCAATTCAAAAGAAACAAATTCTTAGCCATTGTAAGATATTTGTAGGACCAAAGGCCTTGGAGTTTTAAGAGTACAAGCTCAGGCAATGAAGAAAAATAAAGGACTTGGCCTCAAAGAACACTAGCACAGGTATAAGGAATTAAATGCAAATGATAATTGAACTCAAAAAGAATAGTGAGCCAAGTCCAGATACATTTGAATGTTACATTCTAAGGGAACAGAAGTCCCTTAGCTAAAAGCGATGAGAAAAATATGAGGTGTATAAGCTTGTGGCAATCCTCACTAAGTAGGTCAAGCTATTTTTGGTGAAATGGACAAGCCCAAACACCTGGTATACAAAATAATAACTGTCGTGTATCTGAAGGTTTACACATTTCAAATCACTGAGCATGTTTGTGTGTTAGAAAGATTGGAAGAGAGCTTTTTGTGACTTGAGTTGTTCATTGAGCAAGAGGGGCGCAGGGGGAGTAACATGTAGGTTGAAAAAAGAAGAGAGTCATTTGGGCTTACCACTGAGAGAACTTCACTGATTTGTAACAGAGCCTGCCAGCACCTATTGTTCATGGCAACTACCATAACATACAAAAAAAAATAAATTATTTTTGAATCTTGTGCATTTTTTCTCCATCTACTTTGAGGATTTTGGGCGCAGAAATGAGTGAAAGCTATCTTCTAGTTATGTTATTTTTAGCATGATTCTGCTTATGATTTCAGATGAGGATGTGAGGGTTTGGGCCTGTTTTTGCCCTCTTTTCTGTATTTGTTTCCTCACTCTTCTTTCTACATCCTTCTTTCCTGATTAATACATCTGGTAGAATTAGGCAAAACAATTGTGTTTTTAGTTAGTATCTTCCATTTGAGCAGTATATTTTATCTTATGCTGAAAATTTTACTGCTTTGTGGCGTCAATAAATTGCCATGCATGAAATTGACACCTTGTTCTCCTATTTTTCCAGGAAGCAATTCAAGGCACGTTGGGCAAATTAATGATTACATCTGTGGTAAATGATTTAATGTCTCATTCTGTTGGTGAAGTATGCATTCACATTTAAAATCCAATGGTTCAATTCCTTATTTGTAACGAAGTTGACACCTGGAATTCTCATTCATTAGTTCAGTTGATTTACTGAATTTGTTTCATGAAGCGTTGCTTTGCAAATGTGGACCTGCTGTTCTGTGTGTCTCAGCTTTATTTATTTATTTATTTCTATGCTGCAGCCAACACTCCATTTCTTTCAGAATGGAAAAAAGGCTGATGAGCTTATTGGAGCTGATGTTGGGCGTCTGAACCATATTGTGGAGAAACTCTTCAAGTAATTCCTTAGAGTCCAACTTCATTACACTTTGCCAATTTGATGCATGGACTATTAGTCAGATAAAAACACTTAAAGCAAGCCCCAATTAAGTCGTGATTTTGTCTTCTGTTCCTGATGTAGTTAATTATATATTGTGAGGAATATCAATTTGTAGGTACCTATACTTTTCTTCAATTTTGAATTTGGTAGCTGTGTATTTTTTACTCCTAATTAAATGCTTTAATTTGGCTGTCAGTATTGTTAACTCTTGTATAGGGGCTAATATTGTTTATAGAGAAGTTATAGGAGCTAACGGTGTTAACAAAGCAAAATTAATGATTTAATTAAGAGAAGAAAAAAACACACTGGCACCAAATGGGTTTTTCCTACATTGCGGGGTTTTGTTTTTCGGCTTCGGTTACTGCTCCTGCATTGAGAATGATACATGGTTAATCAGTTTTGGGATTGAATGAATAAATACTGTTTTATGTTTATTTTATTTATGTCTTTAAAATTTTATTGAATCCATTGAGCTGCTTAAAATATATAATTCAGCTAAATATCATCTTGTGTTTCAGGAAAGACTGACCAAGATTATTGACGTGAGTATTATAAATGGCTGATCGAGCGGTACATGATAAAGCTTAACTACGTAAACTATACATACATATATATATATATATACATATATATATATATATATTATATATATATATATATATATATAGAGAGAGAGAGAGAGAGAGTTTTAAGTATATATAAAACAACACACCCGTCCAAGGTCTTTGGGACCATTTCCTTATGAATAAAATATATTATTTTATCAAACAGGCCTTTAGAATTTTCTCTAAAAGTATGACCTTTTTCAGTTCTGGTGTTGGTGTGAAAAATAGACATTAATTAGTATGGCATATTACTGGCATGTGTAATTTCACATTAAATTACTGTGGAAGAGGTTGTTTTATGTCTGGCCTGCGTGCTTCTTCCTTATCAAAGTCCTAGTATGAAGAATCTTTTTTTTTTTTATAAACAAATTTTAGGAAAGGGGTCGGGCTCACCCACAGTCCAAGGGCAGGACGCTTGGAGTCTAGTCCACATGGGATACTGGCCAGAGAGTATACATACCTCCATCTCTGTCAGCGTTACCACTACTTCTTAAACTACTAAGATGTTTCCCCCAGCGCCTTGACTAACGCAAGGATCGAACCCCCTCCCTAAAGGTGAGGAAGACCGATCCCCACGCCAGTTAAACCCAAAGATGATGAGGGGTAGTATGAAGAATCTGAATTCAAAATTTAACAATCTTTGTATTAAAAGAATGAAGAAGGCCCAAGTAATTTTTTTCTTGGTCAATGTCTTATTTTTCAGTATTTATCCAATTGAGCTTTTAACATTTGATTCATAATTCATTCGATATTTGCTTTTTGTGCATATAAAGAGAATTTTATCTCAAATGTCTTGCTTAATGAATATCAGCTTCTTAAAAACTACACTATTTATAAGTAATAAATAATAAAATAGTAAATAACGGGATTCATTTCCTAAAACAGAACGCAACACGAGTTCACGTCAGCTTGCCTATATGAATTGTATAAATTATTAAATCTGTAATATAAAAGAGTTAAAAAAAATAGAGAAGATTTCAGAAAAATACAATTAAAAATGGGAAAAAATAAATTAGTGCTTTGAATTTATTGAACTCCAGGTCAGAATTGAAGTAGAAATATGAGATTTCTAATTTTGCCCATATAAATAAATTGCACTGAGTTAAGTTGTGAAACATGAAAATAAAGTCGTTAATGTAAAATCTGATAGAGTTATTATAGATACATATGTTGTTATTAATTTTTAAAACTTGTGTCCTCAAAATTATTCTTGATTTTTGGGATGCAAAGTTGTGAAATATAAAAGTAAAGTCATTAATGTAAAATATGAGGTTAATATAGATACAAATATTGTTATTAACCCTTGAAACTTGTGTAGTTGTGCCTTTAAAATTATTCCTAGTTTTTGAGATACAAAGTTGTAAAATATGAAAGGAAAGTCGTTAATGTAAAATATGATATTGTTAATATAAATATAAATGGTATTAACCCCAATAACTTGTGACGTCAAAATGTTCCCTGATTTTTGGGATATAAAGTAATAAAACATGAAAGTAAAGTCGTCAATGTAAAATCTAATATTGTTAATATAGATATAGATATTATAGACCTCTGAAACTTGTGCCTTTAATGCAGGGCATTTTGCTCATTTGATCAAAATTGGAAATCCAAGATTCCTACCTCAATTTTGACTAGGGATTTGATAAATTCGCAACATCAATTTATCTTTTTTTCATTTTTAATTGTATTTTTCTTGAATTTTCCAAAAAAAAAATCATTAAATTGTAACTTTGTAGGTAACTTTACTTCCAAAACCAAACTATATGGAGAATTATTCGTTTTTTAATAATTTTTATAAAATAAAAAAAGAAAACAATGAATTGTTTTTTGCATCTCAAAAGTAAAATGAATTAATTATTGAATTAAAATTTTGTATTCATAAAATATGGATTATTTGGAGAATAATCTCTGGTAAATTAATTAAATTGGAGGGTTTGAAATATTATATGGAGTTTAAGAAATAAATACGATTATTTATGATTTGAGAATAATGCAACCATAATACATAATTAACTAGATTGCGGCCCTTAAATTTTACATATATGTTTATGAATTAAGTATTGATTTTGAGTCAGAGTCATATGTGTGTGTGTGTGTGTGTGTTTTTTTTTTTTAAAATATATAGTGATATTTATGATTATTGATATATGAATATTTTTTTGGTCACACTATTGATATATGAATATTTTTTCGATATATATCTATATCTCTTTTTTATGGATATTGATTGTTAAGGATAAATAATAAAGAAAGGGCCATGAGTCCATGACAATAATATATGGGTTTAATGTTTCTACTTTTACGGCAGAAATATTTTATTTGCCCCAATTATATAAAAGTAAATGGGTTCCATTATTATTTTCTCTCTCTTCTCTTGATAGTGGGGCCCACTCAATTTTATGTGAGTGAGACAGATAAAATGTTTCTGCCTTAAGAGTTAGTTTAATTGAGGGAGGGGGAGGGAAAAGAGAAAACTTACCCCCTTCTTTACAAAAAGGCCTATGGAAACTTTTTAATATTTATAAAATATACTCTCAACAAAAAAAAAGAATATTCTTTTCATTAATGGCAATTTGGTCAATTCCCTTCTTTCCCCACCCCACCCTCCCCTACCATACCCTCCCCTCAAACCAAATACACCATAAAGTAGAAACATTAAATCCATAATTATATATCCCACACAAAGTCCAAAACAGAAACTAATGGAATCAGATGGTCTCGAAGCCCAAACCCGTATAAATCAAAACAGAAACTAATGGAATCAGATGGGCCCGAAGCCCAAAACCGTATAAATCAAATAGATCCATCCGGATCACTCGTCTCTTCAACGAAAAACCCTAATCCATATATTCGCTCAGTTTAGCGTTCTGTTCGCGCCTTTTGATTTCTCCTAGCTCCTGCATCGATTCAGCGCCTCCGAGACGAAAATGGTGAAGGGCCGCCAGGGTGAACGTGTCAGGTATTCTTCGAAGCCTTTGAGCGAAGCATTTCCTCTACTTTACTTTCACTCATTGGCTACGTACGTTTAGGATCTGTTCATGCTCTTCAAAATTACTGCTGAAGTCTACAACTCATTGTTAATTAATCACTGCTCTCATCTATCTGCATTTTCACACTTCCATTTAGTTAAAATTAGAGCTAATGCTATTTACTCCTTGTGTATTAGACTGTACGTGAGAGGGTCAATCCTGGGATACAAGAGGTAAATCTTTCTTGCCTGGGGTGTTTTCAATTTTTTTTATGTACTTCCAATATGATATCTCGTGATTGATTGTTTTTTTATTGAAGCTGTCGTGTCTTATTTCTCATCATCTGACAGCAAGGTTTCGTGACATCATAGAATTTGTGCTAAAAAAGACCCTGATAATTTTCAGGTCTAAGTCAAATCAGTATCCTAACACCTCTCTCATTCAAATCGAAGGGGTGAACACCAAGGAAGAGGTAGCATGGTATTGTGGCAAGCGAATGGCATATATTTACAAGGCCAAGGTTAAGAAGAATGGAACCCATTATCGCTGCATTTGGGGTAAGGTTATCAGGCCTCATGGTAACAGCGGTGTTGTACGAGCAAAGTTCAAATCAAATCTTCCACCCAGATCAATGGTAATAAATTGGAAACATTGGGTTTTCCTTCTTTGAATTTTGTATGAAAGTTATTGATTTCTCGAGTTATGGTTCTTTGCAGGGAGCTAAGGTTAGAGTATTCATGTATCCCAGCAACATATGAGGTGAGCATGAATGTGCTTGACTCTCTTTTCATATCCCCATGTCACTTATGTTTTACTTCAACTGCATCTTTTGTAATTTATTGGAAATATCTGTTCATGCACTTTGTGAGTTCATTTAATATTATGAATCCTTGGCTTTTCAATTGTGTATATTATGATTGAACATACAGCCTCCGGTCTCAATTGTAAGACACTAATAGCTACTTCACATAGACCAATAGAATTAGTTAAAATTGATTAAGCTAATTAAAATTGTATCAAAACACATTTTTCTCAGTATTTTCCCTTAATTGATTGTTGACATTCCACCTTGTGAATCACAAATTTCTCTTCTATTTTGTTTAATGTGGGGCATTTAAGGAAAGAAGCGTTTAATAACCCAAAGAGAGTGTTGTATATTTTGAACCATCAAAACGCTCCAACTAAGGTTATGTTATTGCATACTACTGCTTGTTCAAACTACTGCTCCAAAAAAAAAAAATGTTTGTAGTGATATTTCTACATGTATAACAAACAAGCTGATATGATGGTGAATTAGAAGATCTATGAGTTAATGGCCTTCTCTGTTCTCCGGGGATACATGGTAATTTGTGATGTATAGACATTGATGCAAGTAGAAGCCACGTGTTGACGATTCAAACAAAAAATATTCAAGACAATGGAAGTAACCCGACATAGAACTTCATTGCTGGCCACGGAAAAGAAAGACTATAACTCATTATACCTGAAAATGAGGAACATGTTATGCATTAGTTATGTGGTGTGTTTTGGGTATCATGAGGGGTAACTAATGTGTAATGTCTAAATAAGATCCGATGCTTGTTTTTAAGCCTTTAATTTGTTCTTGGTCACTTGGTTCTTCTTAACAAGTGGACATAGCTTCTTCAGTTCTGATGTTGAACTTTTCTGTTTTTGAAATCTTCCTTGCAGGTTCACTGGATATGATGCTTCGTAGGATTTATTGTTGACTAGTAGCACATGGAGTTTTGTTCTTTTTGTGAGCTAAATTTATTTGTCCTTTGTACTTTGGAGCACAATTAAATTTTTGTTAGGATGGTTGTCTGTGTTGGCTATACTCTCGATGAAGATTATATATCCGTTGCTGAAATGCGTTTGAACTTGCCACTCGTTTCTCTGTTTCAAGCTGAGTTCCTAGATTTTTTGGATTGTGATAATAAGGAAATTTGCCCATAGTGTTGTTGTAAATGGAGAGGTGAAAGGTGGAAAGATAATAGTATACTCCCTCTACCAGGAGGAAAGGAGCTTTGGTCATTCTCCTCTTTGATCGGTTAAATGAGGTGGAGTTTAAGTGAGTAAATGCAATAAACGTCTTTGGGGCTTCAATTGGGCATGATGGTATTGGAAGTATATCTTCTCATCGTCTCTCTTTTTCTTAATATCCTTTATGAGCCCGACTGGACCAACTGGACCGTTGATTTGAAAGAGGACCAACTGGACCGTTGATTTGAAAGAGGAGAAAAAAGTTGAAAGAGTAATGATTTGATGACATGGTTCAGTGTGACATTTCAGATTAATTGAATGAATATGATTTAAAAATTATGAGGGATTATGAGAGAAACTGTCTCAATAATATTTGCATCTGCTAATTTGATGACATGGCTCATTGTGATATTTTAAATTGATTGAACAAACATGATTTAAAAATTATGAGGGATGATGAAAAAAATATAATGATTTAAAAATTGAGGGATTATAACAGAAACTGTTTCAATAATATTTGCATTTGATAATTTGATAAACTCCATAAAACATACTTTTTTTTTTTTTCAAATACTTGTATAAAACATGCTACTATACTCTCTTTGTTGCTGCTTATGTGGCCCAGTAAAGTAGCCCTAGTTGTCCAAATACAGGTCATAAGTGAAGTTAAACATCTCGCCAACTAGTAGCAATAGTACATCGTTAATCTAATCTAATTTTTATATTTTAAATAAAATTTTATTTTATTATATGCAGAATTAAAAATAAATATAATTTTAAAAATGTTGTTTCTCATAAAAATAAATTTATCATTTAAAAAATTACAAATTGAAAAATTTAATTTTGGCCTGTTTAGGTCAAGTTTTAAGCATTTTTTTTTGGATAAAAGAAAAGTTTTGGAGGGGTTCGATACAATAATAAGAAATTAGATGTTTATCAATATAAATTTAGAGAGTTAATTATTGAGTTTGATAAAAATGACCACGAGTATTCCCCTCAAATCCTCAAGAAGATAGATAATTAATTTATAAAGATTAAAAAAATTAGTTAAGCTATTTATTTATAAAAATGTGAGTTAGTTTTCTTAAAATAATCTTTTTAATCGTTCATTGAGACTTTGAGGTATAAACTGACTACATTTGGACAAGAACTTTTTAGTATGTGTAATCAAGAGTGATATTTTGAGGGGAAAAAATTATAAATTTGGAAGAAAAAATAGATTATTGAGACTAGATCTTATTATATGTAAGATCAAAACTAATCCCCAACTAATTTTTATATTAATAATCGGAGGTAATACATCGATGACTTGTTATATTTACCTTAACTGGTCACTCACTCTCTCTCTCTCTCACACACACACACAAGCAAGCACCTTCCCATAGTTGAATAATATCCCATTCAGTATTCATTCATGTGCATGGTTATTCTGTTAGCTCTAAGATATAAGTCTCTTTCAACCATATCACAGGAATAATCAAGAAAAAATAGTTAACATATTACATTTGTTTCAAATTGAAAACTTTTTTTTATGACTTTACTTCTATTAAATGAGGTTTTGAATAAGAGAAAATATGATAAACCATGTTTAATCATTATAGTAAAAAATTGACAAATAAAATTAATTATTCTCCAAATAATTTGTATTATGAACTAAAGAGTTATTTTTATAAAAAAAGATTTATATTTTGGATCAGAAGAATATATATATATATATATATAAATATATGTTTTGAATAAGAGAAAATATGTTAAACCATGTTTAATCATTATAGTAAAAAATTGACAAATAAAATTAATTATTCTCCAAATAATTTGTATTATGAACTAAAGAGTTATTTTTATAAAAAAAGATTTATATTTTGGATCAGAAGAATATATATATATATATATATATATATATATATATATATATATATATATATATTTATTTATTTATTGCCAACGACTTAAAGAAATAGATTTTATTGATTGTGTGAAGAGCGTGTAGAGTAAGCTTTCATAATTATAAAAGGTTAAGGTGTAAAAATACACATGAGTTTTTTCCCCAGGAGCAAAAATACACATATACTTTTTTGAGGAGAAAAAATACATATGTGGTTACTATTTTGGTGCAAAAGTCACATCTCACCGTTAAGTCACTGTTCACCGTGATGAGAGAGAAAGATATGAGGTGAATAGTAACTTAACGGCGGTGAACAGTGACTTAATGGTGAGATGTAACTTTTGCACAAAAATGGTAACCGCATGTGTATTTTTGCTTCTAAAAAAAGCATATGTGTATTTTTGCTCATAAGAAAAAAATTTATATGTATTTTTGCATCTTATCCCAATTATAAATGTAGAGCATTTGAGGGTTGTGTTGCGTCTCAAAATAAACAATAAAAGATTTGAAGAATCATTTTTTCCATGTGGTACGCGTTCTTGTAGATGTGGAGTTGTCAATGGTCACTTATCCAACTTTCATTCTTTTTGTCGTTTTATATTCAATTAATGTTCTTGCATGCACCTTTAACTTTTCTAAAATATATATTTTATTCCCTAAAACTTGTAACCGTGTAAAAATAATAACTTTCTTAACATTTAAAACTTAATACTACATAATCTAACAAAGTTTTTAATGTAATTTACATTATACATTTTTTCTTTTATTTAGGAGAAATAATAAACCCTTGTAAACATTAAAATCAGTGCAAATAACACCAAACCATTTAACTTTATATGGCTTAAATTTTATTTTTGTATGCATATAACCTCCAAATTTTGAGTTATATATGCTGCTTAGACTTTAAAATTTTTACAAATAAATAATGAATAAAATTAAAAGTATGAGAGCTATTTGTATAAATGCAAAATTTTAATAATTTTTTTTTAAAATATTATTCACCTATCACATAAAATTAAGGAAAATTTTGTATAATTCAACCTCAAAGACAAGGTTTTTTAAGAAAAAACCACGACCCAATGATCTAAATATACACGGCGTGTTTTAGCAAATATATCATGATTTTATTTAGTTCTTGCTTCTTTTAATCCTTAATATAGGACTCAGTTGATTTTTTAGAAAAATTAAGAAAACAAAATAAACAGTTTAATCATAACATATGTGATATTATTATATTAAATATTAGTTTATAATTTAAACAAATTAATTTGGTATAAAAATGATAAATATAAATACTTTAAAGTAATTTATCCAACTTTTTTAATCTAAAAGAAAAAAATCAACTAGATCTTATATTAAAAATATGAGATATTATAATTAATAAGTCAAGTGATTCTATGATACATTGAGGGGAGTATTGATAGGTGGGAATGTCAGCTTTACGTGGTTAGCAGTAATGAATGGATGGTTTTTGAGATAAAGATATACTCCTCCTTTCTAAGTGTAGGACTTAATTTAGTGGTGATTTTAGTCTTAAATATAAATTATTATTTTTTATTTTATCTTTTATATTTATATTTTCTTAAACAATTAATTTGCCTAACTTTTGAACTTTGTACAATCTAATGTTACACAAAAGTATATTGGAAAAATCATATGCCGCATAGTTGAGTAAGCTAAGTTATTTACTTAGTTTTAAATGCCTTTGTGTTGGCAGTAGAAAAATATGTTCATGCAAGTGGAGATAAAACTTGTTTTATAAACTTACCTTATATACCATAAATCATGTTACTTCTATCGTTAACCCAAACAAGTAAGTCCATGCAGGGGTTGGGTTTCTCTTATCATTATTTTTTCATTATCTTTTATAATCTTTAAACTATATCCGTTCAATCGATTTAAAATATCACAATACTACTTTGATTTTTCTCTCATCTTTCCAATCAACGGCCAATATGGGCTAGTGAGAGATAATGAGAAGAAAGGATGAGGATATGATCTCCTATCCATCCGATCCTTAATATAACACATGTGTTACTTGATTTGATGAAATTAATGAAGCTAGTTAAATTAGTTAATATGACATATATTTTCTAGAATACCTTAATTATCTTCCTTAATTTCCTTATTCCCTCTTCTCATTGATTATTATTAAGGGAGAATGAATAAGGGTAAATTAGAAAAATATTGACAAATATGAAAAATTTATACTATATTTAAAATAAAAATCGATATGTTTTGTATTAAAAACTGAAAAAAGTGTTACGACTACGGGAGTATGAAGTGATGTAACTATATATATGTTGTGTTGAGTTGTCATAAAGGTTGTAATGAGAAGAAACTATTTATTGTATATGGAAACAGGCCACTGGATCGAAAGGCCTTAGAGATTAAGGGCTTCTTTGTTTCTGTTTTCTATTTTTTGTTTCAAAAGCAGTTTTATAAAATTATTTTTAAAAATATTTTTTGAAAAGAACAAGACAAATCTGTTTGGATAATTATTTAAAAAAAAAATCAATTTTTTTGGAGTGACGAAAATAATTTTTTTATATAAAATAATTGTTTTCCACACTATGCTTTCATAATTTCTATTTTAACCCCACTTTAGAAAGTTCCAAACTTACAATGAATTTTGTAGGAACCAACATTGAGAAAGAAAGAAGAATGTTTTCAAGGTGTTTTATGTGTATAAAAAAATTTTAAAAAAATGTTACTATTTATAATGTCAATGTTCATAGAATGGACTACCCGTTTGGAAGAATTGTTCTCTTTCCCTAGACTTGTCTTCATAGCAAGATATAACAAATCAATGCTCAGTTCTTGATGGTTAATCCCAACGCTTCATAATCTGCTTCTTTTTCATGAACTTTGTTTTTAATATAGGTCCTCTCTAGTGTTAGATGACTTGAGCATTGATCAGACCTCTTGAATTAGGACACAAATAGGCTAATAAGTTTTGTTTGTTTTTTCTATGGAAACTCGCTCATTGGAATTGTGGGTTGTAATTAATCTAGGTTTTTTTTTGGAATATTCTTGTCTGTTTTCTATTTTGTGATAGTATATATGTTTAGATTTGTTGTTTATTTTTTCGTTTTGCAGGGACATTAGTGAGTATAATATTTTTTTTTTTGTAATTAGTAAAATAGTCACCTTTTTGCTCAAAAAATGATAACATACCCGGCCCGGTTAAAGGTAACCAAATCCCAAATATTGAGATTACAAAATGAGTTGAGGACCTAAATTAAATTAAATCAAAGAATTTAAACAATGCTTACAAGATAATTAGTCAACCCTTCTAAAGTGTGATTTACCCTAACCTCTCTCATTTGGCTGAGAATCCAAACACACATACTCTATAACTAAGACTGTCTTTATCACTTTATTTATATATATAAGATCCTAAAATGACAAACAGACTAATGTAATCTTAACTAATACTATGAATGTTCCTTTAAAGTTTGACCCACGCAGATTCGAGTCCAAATTAGGAGCTTTCCCTTATATCATTGATACATGCTTTTTTGTTGTTTGAAAATAAGCATCAGTTTCTCTTTCAGACAAAAAAGAAAAAAAACATCAGATTTTCATTGAGTTTTAAAGAAAAGGATGTACCAAGGACATAAGGAAAAGGATATAATGTGAACTCCGCAGATTCTAACCCTACCTGACTCTCCGGCTCAAACAGTAAAACTGTTTTTCTTCACCTGTTCACTCATGGGGCGAGTGAAATTGCGGTTGAGGTCCAATATAATTGAGCTCAGATAATGGAACTTCTTGTTTTCATGATTGCATCAAATAACATCAATCCAGTACTAAAAAGACAAGAAATATCAGTAAGTATAGGTTTTTTTAAATAAATATCTGATATTCAATGTTACTAACTAATCTAATTTTCAGTATTTGACGATATATATATATATAAAATGCATACGTATTTTCCAAATAGTACTTAGTATCTCTCACTAATTTGTTCTTCATACAACATTCCAAAGTATTTTTTCAATAACACTCGTTCTAAAGTATTTTTGGTTCAATTTTATCCATAAAGTATTTTTCTGAGCAACTATGGGTACTTTAAAATTAGGATACCAAGTGTTACTAAAACACCACTAGAAAAAAGGCTTTTATGACCCTTTGAAATTGATTTTTTAGACCAGTTTTAGGTCTAGTCTTGCATCAACTGGTTTAAAAAGTCTGTCATTAATATGACTAGACCTATGAATGGTTTTAAAAGTTACCGTTTCAGACTGGTTGGTTAGATAGCCGGTGTTAAAAAGTTTCAATTTATAATAAAAAATACTCACTTTTTAGACAAGGTATTGCCTAGACTAAAAGGGGGGCATTTTTTTAAATAAAAAAAATATATGATTTATTTTGTGTTACAGAAGTCTTGTTGGATAATATTATTATATTTAAAAGCTATATTATGCAATATAAATTCTAGAGACAGAAAAAACCCTAAAAACATCAATCGACATAAAAAAAAAATATAACTAATAATCATAAATCTACAACCCTATATTATTAGATAATTAGTGAATCTTAATTTATGCATTTGTTTTTTCAAGATTTACTTTTTTTGCTTGCTTTTTCCCCACCTCCAAAGGAGTTAATAATTTTTTAGTGCATGCAATTTTAGTCCCAACATCAGCATGTTGTTGGCGCATGATTTTATTGTGAGCATCCCTACAGTTGAATGCAGCTACCCATATATTGACTGCTAGGTTACCATACTTATCATACATTTTGATTTTTTTAGATCTTAAATTTGAGATGGCTTTTCTCTACCCTAGTCTCAGGTGATAAAGAAGAAGATTCTTATTTAATGAACCTGAGTATAACAGAGTAAATATACAAGTATGAGATTTGGGTTTTATTTGTGGTGTAATGCCTTGATTTTCCTTTCATAAAGAACCTTGTATTTTGGTGAATAATTAGCAAATTACAATGGTAAATATGTGTCTCAAAGATTAGATTATATTTTCATCTAAATTTCACTTGGGAATTAATTAACAAATTGTTAAATATGAGACTATATTTAGGGGCTATAAAATGTGACATAAATATCACATAAAATAATAGCTATTTTAAATCCAAAAGAGCTAAGAAAGGGAATTAAGGGCACTTAATTAAATGGTTATCTATTAACCACAATCTCTTGGCAAATGATCTATGTAATAATTGAGATTAAGGGCAAACACATGTAACTATCTAATAAGGCTATATTTTTGCCTAAAGACAAGGGGTAGAAGATAATGTAAGAATAGTAGACATTAAAGGAGATAAAACACAAAATTTAATGCATTTTATGCCAAAATTGCACATGTCAAGTAAGAGATAAATATCTAGTTGATTATTATCCAACTTGTGCATGTGTCTTCAAGTTGAGAAAGGAAATAAAGACCACTTTGTGGGGCTGATTCTTTTGATCAGCTAGGGCCAAAGAAAGAAAAAATAAAACTTTATGAATGTTACCAAAATGCAACTTCATAAGTTAGCAAACCAATTACATATTGACACTTGGTATTAAGGGACACCTAACCCCTTATTTGTGACACCAAATGACCTCACTAATCTGCTCAAGAAAGTCCTCAATTTTTTTTTTGGCTAGGACGTGGAGTGATTATGAGCCAAGTTGTCAAGATAAGAGTACATGCAATTAAGTCAAAAGATTCTAGAATGTTCTAGAAGTTTCCTAGGCAATTGGGAGAAATAAGACCATAGGGAAGTAACATGTGGCAAAGCCATCTAAGGGCTAAAAATTGAGGGAGGAGGTCGGCCAAGGCTGAAGGGAGGAGAGGAAAGATGAAAACTTGAAGACGAATTAAGCCAAAGGAAAGAGGATATCTTACAAGGGTGAATTGGTAATTTGACATGTAGGGCCTATAAGAAGCTTGTCATCCCTTTATTTAAGCACATGATGCTGTCTTCATTTTTATCATAAGCAAAACATATTTGATCCTATGGAGAGTGTGAGTGGGTCAAAATTATAGGCAAGAGAAAGGAAGGAGCAAAGTTCCAAAGTGAAAGGTAAGATCTTGATTCAAACTTTGTGATTTTTTTTAAGTTGTTGTATCATGTTGTCTTGGAATTTAGAGGCATAGGACCCTAAGGGGACATGTTGTCCAAGATCCTAAGAACGTGATTCAATATCATCAAAGTTCAAAGGACAAAGTTTTGAAGCAAACCTATGATTAAAAACCATGATTTCATGTGAAAAGTGATTTTCTTGTTCTTGGGAAAATTTTGGCTTAAGCAAGAAAATGGTAAAGAAAAATTATTTGCATGATTTCAAGGTCACCAAGAGGTTTAAAATGAAAAATGGAGTAAAAACATGGTGGAAAATGATTTTTAGAAACCAAAGATCAAAGTGGTAAAAATTGAGAAAGTTCCCAGATTTAAGCTCACTGGAGATAGCAGGCTTATGCATGAGTTTTCACCAAGTAAATGACATCTAAAAATCATGAAATTTTACAGGAGTAAATAAGATATACAGAGCTTTATTTTAATATATAATATGTAATTTTTAAAGCTCTTTACAAAAAAAATAATGATTTTTGAAGTTGAGCCACATTTCTAGAAGTTCAATCCAGATAGTAGTGATTGTGCATGGTTTTTGGATGGCCAAATGATGCTTAAAAATCATGAAAGTTTCCATAAATGTAGAGGACAGAAAGAGATTTCGTTTGGTAGATCACACAAAATTTTTGGAGTTTTGTACAAAAAGTTATGGATTTTTCAAACTGATCTATGTTTCTAGACATGTGATCTGAACAATGGTGAAAGATATTAAAACTGGGAATGACTGGAATATTTTCAGCTTCTGGAAATATTTTTCTATGAAAATAAATATATCAAGGGTCATGTAAATTTTTTTAGCATATTATTTAGATTTTGGTGCATTTAATCACGGTTTTTCAAAGTTACTGAAAAATCTTGGCATAAAAGTAAAAAATCCGAAAATAAAGGAAAGTAAAGTTAAAAATTGGATAATTTATTCACTAAGGGTAAAAGGGTAAAAAGAGATAAAACAACCCTTGGGATACGATTTTAAGTCATATGATATTTATTTTAATATCATATAAAGTATGGAAAAGGAAATAATCCGATGATAACATTATAGGATATCCGTGAAGCCCGAGTTTGGTTTCAAGAGACAAGCGAACCACTAACAATGTAAAGCAAGGTACAGACGCATACAAATAACTCTAGTATCCTATGTCTTGTGTGTCTTTATATGTTTGTTTGATTTATGGTTGTGGCTTTCATGGACAAGACTAGATCTTAGGCTATGCATACTCATGATTAAGATTGGGTCTCAGGTCATGTGGTTATTTACATTTAGTTGGCTATGGATTATTGTTATGTAAGATAATGTTGTATGCTTATTTTCCTAGAGCTGAGGACATGGGTCTAGGACACATGGCATTGGTGAGTGCATTTGCCGCTAACATTACATGTGTTGTATGCTATTGTATTTTTAGTTACGGTGTGTATGCTGAATGCTGTGTATTTCCAAAACTGTGAATATCTATCTATCATATACTATTTTACTTGTATATGAGGTTAACTATACTCTGGGATTCAATTATGAATTGAATTTCAAACTTAACCATAGCTTAAGGATTAGGATCTGGAGCAAGAGGTAAGTAGCACGAGTAAGATCATGGGGAGACACCAGAGGCATTTTTAAATATTTTGTTGGGCTATATTACATTGATAACTACTTAGCTATCCGAATTCTTGGATAAATGTACTTTTAACATTCTCGACTGGATTATCTATGATTATTTTAAGGTATAACTACATACTATTAGTTACTTGTCCGCTCAAACTATCTCATTTGCACTTTC
Organism: Acacia confusa; assembly: GCA_037074495.1. Classification (NCBI taxonomy): domain Eukaryota; kingdom Viridiplantae; phylum Streptophyta; class Magnoliopsida; order Fabales; family Fabaceae; genus Acacia; species Acacia confusa. The sequence continues at coordinate 1,700,084 of CM073504.1, read as the reverse complement.
GCTCGTAGACTTTGATAATATTCTTAAATACTACATGCTAATAAGCATAATAAGTAGTATAGAATTTGAAGTGTCACATGTGGGTAGGGGTGAGCAAATGAAGACCGAAACCGAAAACCAAACCGAACCGAAGCTTATTCGGTTTTTTCGGTTTTCGGTTTCGGTTCAGTTTGTAAAATAGGCTTATATCAGTTTTTGGTGTTCGGTGCGGTTTTTTTAAAATTAATTCGGTTAAAACCGAATAACCGAATAAGAAAATCCGAACTTTATATACATCTGTTCTCATGTTCAGTTTATCTTCCTTGTTTCACCTAAAGACTGAAAGCCTGAAACAGAAAAAGGAGTGGGAGTTGAGAGTGAAGGAAAAACCAGAAAAACAGAAGAAGAGGGAGTGAGCTCAAGAGAGAAAGCGAGAGTGTGAACGAGCGAGAGTGCAGGAAGGAAGAGAAGACTGAAACCCCAGCTGCCCTGTTTTGTGCCGTTGGAACAGAGTATAAAACCAGCACTTTTGTAAGTTTTCCATCATTGCATTTTTCTGTTCTTTTTGCTATTATACGAAGAGAAGAAAAACCAAACGTAACCGTCATTGCTCTCGGTCCATCTGTGTTGCGACATGTTTTCATAATGGGTTCTGTTTGGCGTTGTGTCAAGGCTTGCGTCGGACCCTAGTTAGTTTGTATCCAGTAATGTTTTAGTTTCTCTGCTGTCGTCGGTTCCTTGTTTTATGGTTGTCATGTGAGTTGCTGGATTTTGAAAATGTTGAGCTATTTTTGCTATCAACGTCCTCCAGTGTTGTCGCTGCATGTGCATCTTTATGTGGGTGTATTAGTGCATTGTTTTCTTCTTAGCCGTCATGCATTAATCAGAATCCATATGGTTATTCATTTACTGAGTTTTAAATCTGTTTGCTGAACATTGTGGCTGGTTGTGTGAAGAGAGAGAGAGAGAGAGAGTTGTGAGTGTAAATATGTATATTTGGGGTCTGATGCTATGCGAATGAGAGAGTGGATGTGTTTGAGTTTAAATGTGTACAGATATAAGAGAAAAAGCCTAAATGTAAAGCCCAAATTAAGCCCAAAACCGAAATAATTTGTAAACCGAACCGAAATATCTCAGTTTTTTCAGTTTTTCGGTTTTGGTTCGGTTGTAAACATGTATGTATTTCAGTTTTTCAGTTTTTACCGAAAAATCAAATCGAAAACCGAATGCTCATCCCTACATGTGGGAATATGATCTCGTGGGAAGGTATTGGTTGAGAAAGAAACCAAACTGAGGACCAATAATAAGGAAGTAATAACCAATTAGGTGGAAATACTTGTGATGGAGTGAGGATTAATAACTCTAAATTGGAGAATGAAAAACATAGGGCTCGTGATCTAGATTTAGAAGGACAAATTTGTTGACCTCAATGACCTAGCATTGATTTTAACAATTCACTCATTTAAAAGTTGATTTTCTCAATCATCACTAATTCATCCAACTCAAGTTTTTCCTTCCAATACTAGATTACTGGCCCAATCTTTTTCATCGTCTAATTTAGACGTCTTAATCATTAACTTGTTACTAGTAACTCTACGTAATCGGTAGCCCCTTATTACTAGTCTTCACTTTGATTTCCATCTCAACCAATACCTCATCACAAGACCAAATTCAACCATACAAAATAAAATTATCAAGTTTTTATATCAACCATGCGAGACTCAACTTCGTTAAATAAGATACTCCACCTATATTACCTAAAGTAAAGGTAGGTTATAGCTATATTCTATCTGAACTCTCAAAAAAACCAAAATACCTACGATTAGTAAACTTAGCACCTAATCCAAAGGTTGCCACAGTTGACTCTAAGGATGACTCACAATACAAACCCTGCATCTATAGCTCCCACATGTTAGGGTTAAAATTACAATCGACACTCCCACCCAACACTCAATAATCATTTAAGCCCTTTTAAGGAGGGGGCATCCAAACATTAAAAAAAAAACTTGAAAATATTAAAGGCACAGCAAACAAGATACAATTAATATACATGTACAGCCAACTGAAAAAAATGTAAACTTTCATGTATTACATAAAGAATATACAATAAGACAACAAGCATAAAAAGAATATCATATTTATACATGTAGAAGGAAGGGCTTGCATGTATTTACGACCTCCAACTTTGTTCATCCAATCCCTTGTTTCAATTACAATGAGTTACTTATTAGGTTAGATTATTTAATGCTCTTCTCATGCATACAAAAACATAAGTGATAGCTACAAAAATACTCAACTTAAAGCAACAAATGAAATAATACTAGCCTTTTCGTAAACTCTTCACACTCATGAAAATATGGTATGTTTGGCACTCATCTACTATTTGTTCTATATGTGGTGGTGTTGATTAGCTTGAATTATCATTACCTGCTTTAAATTCAATGTATTACATACATACCATATGTTAATGAGCTATATTGAACTTGAAGCAAGCATGCATGAATATACTGGCCTACCCACACCACCACATATATCACATATTGAACACTTCTCAAATCATAATATATGGTCTGTTTGGCGCTCATCTAACCTCCGTGCTATGTATGCATGTCTTGGGTTGATTTCTATCACAATGAACTTTATGATATATATGGTAGTATTGGTATACATGAATTAATCATAACTAAGTGATTAGAACATATGCCCTAATCAACACCATCACATATATCACAAGGTCACCTGTCATGCAAAACTGTAAAAAAAGTTTCACAACCAACCACAAAAAGGAGTAAGAATGAAAATGTGTAAACATCACTATTTCTGAAAAGAAAAGAAAAGGAGTGAGCATCAGTGTTTCTATAACTACAACAACTATAAAGAATATACATCCAACATAAAAATGTAAGCTTTCATGTAAAATTGCACATATTTTTCACAGCCAAATAAAGAAAATACCAATCAAGCAAACTTTTATTTATGTGGATGTAAGAGAGAGAAAAAATGAACTTTCATTCAAGGTTTCAATGAAGAAGGAAAAGGAGTATCAAGGGTTTATGAAAGAAAACGATTAAAATTTCTTTACAGGCAATGACAATGAAAGTGAACACTAACAAAATACGACAACAAAACATCTATTGGGGGTTTGAGAAAAATAGTGATTTTTATTGAATGCGAGAGGCAAACGACGACAACAGAGAGGGAGAGCCTAACGGAAAGCAATACCAAGCCATCTTGACAGTGAAGAGAGAGACATCAAGGCAACTAGAGGAGATAGAGAGAGAGAGAGGAAGAGCACATGCGAGACTAAGAGAGACAAGATGAAGAGTAAGCGTGAAAATGGGTATATATACTTAGGGCAACCTTTTTCTAGACTATTTCTCATTGAAGACTAGTGTCAATACAACCTTTTCTACACCGATTCTCATCAAAGACCGGTGTCAATATATTAAAAATATTTTTAATTCATAACTACATTGTCTTTCCAATCATCTGGTCTAAAATGTAATTTTTATAATAGAGAATAGAATTTTAGAAATAAGAACTTTTGCCTAAACATTGAAACATTTCCATCAACAATAGATTAATAAAATGAGATAGATGATTATCATCAACAAGAACTATCAAAAGACATAAAAAACATATAAAAAAATTCTATAATCATCGCCTAAAGTCGGCAGTATACATGCATGAAATCAAAATCATATCAAAATATTATTTATGATGATGATCTGCTACAAAATAACAACTAAATCAAAATATTATAATACTGAAGATTCTTGAAACCCAGGCCTTCAGAAGATCATCATCATTCTAGGAGACTCGTCGCGCCTACTCCAAACGGTTGATGATGTCATTCAACATGCTGCCAACTCCTCCAATCGTTTGGAAGCAAAAGATGGCCTTAGCAATTTCCTCCAATGTCGTAGGTGGAGGGAGCTACAAAGAAGAATTGCTGATAGGTACCGCCGAAGGAGGAGAAGAGGGGGAATCTTGACTATTTGTTCTTCCATTTCAAGTATTCTCGCTCAAGAAGAAAGGGTGAACTTGAAAGAAACTTTTGAATTTTAACTTACTAAATGTGCCTTGGTATTTATATTTAGGACTGATGGCCGGAAACAAATGATACTGAGAGACAAGATGATATGCGTTATGAGTTGAAATGTTACGTATTTAGAATGGACGTATTTGAAAATGCGAACTAAATCATAATTACGAGATAGGATGCACATCTTATCTTGTGTAAATAAAAAGTGAACGTTTGAAAAATAAACAACATTTACACTAGTCATGAATTAAACAATAGTTTAGATAAACATATTTATATCTTGTGTCACTATGACCGGTCTGAATATATCTAAGTTATAAATTTACCAAATAATATAATTTACTAATAAAGTATATATATTCTATCATAAAATTAACTTATCACGCCAGATACAAGAAAAACAACAAAGTCAAGATATAAGAGATGTGATCAAGATCAAGATGAAGATTAGAAATAAAAATATTTTTTCATTAATAATATATTTTTTATGCTGCCTGATCAGTATTAGTACATAGATTAAGAAAATATTTTACATAATAAAAAAAACCCTCAATCTTCCTCCTCATCGATGGAGGTAGAGGAGTAAGAAAGGGAACAGGAGTAGGCGGGGTCACCCAAAAGATTATACTTGATGTCATTGACGTTGAGTACAAGGTTTACCTTGTTGTTCATAGTGTGGAGCAATACAAAGAATCTTCTGAGGCGTTTGTCGATATGATCCACCCCCGAATGGAGTTGCTGAAGAAGCTGCTTCAATGAAGGTTGCATAGGAGTTGGTTGTAGAGGAGGAGGAGGAGGAGAAAGAACACGGATAGAATTAGCCATAACACTTACAATATTGATATTTTAGAGAAGAGAGGAAGAGGAGCTGAATATGAAGAAACAATGAAATGAGGAGTTTAAATAAACAAGATAGATGAATATTACATTTATTGAAGTGGCCTTAGATTTCAAAGAGACGAATAGTTGAGAAGTTTACCTTGGAAGCTGAAGAATCTCTGAAACATTTAAGACCGGTTATAAAGAAATGATGGTACTTAAAAGGACATTTATACCAGATATATAAGTGTATGGTGAGAAAAGAATTTAAATTTGGGTTAAGGTGTAAAAATACATATGTGCTTTACTCCGAGGAGTGCCCAACACCAAATGCTTTTTTAGGTGCAAAAATGCACATATGGTTACAACTTAAGTGTAAAACTATCATTTGACCGTTAAATTTGACTTTGACTGTTAAGTTTGACTTTTTTTGCTGACTGAGTGATGATGTGGCATTTTTACACATGTGTTGGGCTTTTTTTTTTGGCCAAACCACATTATATTTTTGCAATTTTTTCCAAACTACATGTGTATTTTTGTACCTTTGAAATGCCACGTCATCGCCTAGTTAGCAAAAAAAGTCAAACTTAATGGTCAAAGTCAAACTTAACGATCAAATGATATTTTTGCACCTAATTTATAACCACATGTACACTTTTGTATATAAAAAAACACTTGGTGTTGGACGCTCCTCAGGGTAAAGCACATGTGCATTTTTGCACCTTAACCCTTTAAATTTTTTAATTTTCTTAATATTTAATACTTATTGACTCCGCATTAAATTACAACTAGTCTAGAAAATATTATTTAGACCATGCAAAAGTAGTGCAACTAGTGTTAAATTGTATCAATATTTACAAAAATGCCACCAATATTGCTTTTTAAATCATCTATACCTAAGATGTCCAGATGTGGTAGTCTTATAGGCCCTTTTTCTAATAGTGAAAAAAAAAATATTTAGTGTGTTGGATGGAGACAAAATTATTATAAGAATACTTTAGAATATTGAGTGCTACATAAAAGGTATTTTATAGTGTTATGGATTAGCCACAAATTAGTTTAGGATACTAAGTGCTTTTATAATACTATATCTGGTCCTTAGTATAAGACTCAATTGATTAATTTGGGGATTAAGGGAGTTAAATAAATTAATTTAAAGTATTTATATTTATTAGTTTTCTCCAAACTAATTTTCTTGACTTATAAATTTATATATAATCTAATGATATTCAAAAGTATTTCAGAAAGATCATGTTACACATGTTATAATTAAGTAATTTATTTAATTTATTTCTTTAATTTCTCTAGAATAGATAAATAAATCTTACATTAACAATAAGAGGAGTGTTAGAGATATAGAATACAGAATCTCAAGTTTGTGTGCCATGTGGCAAAATATGCTTGGCACTCCCTTTTTCTGATAATGATAGTATATACTCTTAACTCATATATTATGGCATGCTTGAAGAAGTGTGACTTTTTTTTACATGAATTGACAAAAGTAAAACAAGAAAAAGAATAAAGAATGTAACTTTGAGAATCTGGCACAGCCACAAGAGAACAAGATCTCTCTCTCTTCCTCCCTCCCCCTCTCTCTCACTGTGTGTGGACAAAATAAGGAGTAGAGTAGTAACGAGCATCATATGCTTGTGTCCACGAGCCCTGTGTGTTATTTGTTGATGCTAATCAAGAAATGTAAGATTCTCACCTTCTTTTTCTTCCTCATCTTTATTTTATATATTCATTCTTTTTGAAATTCAAGTAGGTCCTGATGTTGAGGTCTTAACATATTTGTTCATACATTTGTCTGATACCAAGTATTATCATGTTTGGTTTGTGCACATTATATCAGAAACCCTTCCAGGCACAAGCCACTTAGTCAATCATGACTTTTGAAATGCCTAATATATACATATGTGTGTGTATGTGAAATTCAGACTTGGAATGAATTGTTAATATATATATTTTTTTAAAAAAATACTACTGAAAAACCTTAGCCTCACTTGAAAATTTTTTCACCTATTTTAGACGAACTAATTAAATAGTTGGAAACTGAAGACACGTACGATTAATGAAAATGCCTAATAATAGTATGAAGTTTCGTTAACCTTTAGTATTGAAAAGATTAATACTACTTCTGGTCCTAATTATAAGACATATATAGTTGATTTTTTTAGAGAGATTAAGGAAGCTAATTAAATTATTTTAAAGTATTCTTATTTTTTTCTTCAAACTAATTAGTTTGACTAATAAACTAATATATAATATAAAGATACATAATATATAAAATGATTAAGTAACTTATTTAACTTCCTTAATTTCTTCAAAGAAAGTCAACTATGTCTTATAATTAGGACTAGAGGTAGTATCACTAGAAAATTAACCTACTTTAAGACTTGGACTAAATTATTGATAACTAAAAATACAACTTGGGAAAATATCGTCTATGATGGGTATGAAATTTCTTTAACTGCACTTGAAAATAGATTAGTAGTTTTATGTAATAATCTGGTCATAAGCGGGTCTCTGAGTTGCCGGAGAGTCTCCAACGAGGATATGTTTTTGCAAAGAACAACTTTTTTAATTACAATAAAGGACCATAGTCTTTAAAATGACATTTCACTATTTTGAGGGTTTGAATTGTTATTTTGAGTCTTGTGTGGTGCTTATTTATCATTTTCCTTTCTATGTAATTCGCCCGATCTCTGTTTTATTTTTAGATAGAGAGAGAGAGAGAGAGGGGTATTTGTCTACTTTTTTTTTTTTTTGCTCAAGAGATATTCTTCATTAATAGATAACAAACCAGATACAAAGTCATCTAAACATAACATCAACAACAATACAAGACAAAGCTAACAGCAAGAGACGAAAACCAGAAAAGAAGGACAAACAGACATAACCAGATATAAAACAAACAGACAAAATGAGGAATAAATAACTAGACCTAGATAGAACAGAGCCGGTATGAGGAGCCGTGCCTTCAGCAATTTTTCCTCTTGGATGTCCAAGATTAGAAGAGAACGCAGAGCAGGTGTTGGTCTGACAACCCACCCAATCGGGTATACCTCTTTATAAGCATCAGCTGCAAGAAGAGCAGCTACACGAATCCCCCTTCTAGGGGTGAAGGAAACAGAAAACCCAACCTTGGACTCCAGCAAGCAAATAATATAAAGAACAATACTCCCACACTACCAGTCGATTGCATCAGGAGCCGAATCTACGACACACATGAGGAAAGAGACTCTCACCACCTCAAGAAGGATCTGGAGAGGGAGAGGAAAGGCTCGCACCAGAGGCAAGAGGCAGCCACCGACGCATATCGAGATCTAGCAGAGAACATAGGACGACCGGCGTCGAAGAAGATGGAGGCTCGCCGCAGAGTGTCCCAAGGCCGATCTGAGAAAAACAACTCCAAAATACTCTGATGCTACCTTCTTCTGATTTTTCGAGCCCCAATCTACAGATCTACATTGTTGTGGCTCAAAAAGGAGCTCGTCGACGGCAAGGCCACTGCCGGCGAGAGGGAAGACCAAATGTTGCAGGCGCTAAAGGATGAGAGCGCGAGAGAGAGAGAAAAGAGAACGAAGGCGACCTCGTGCTTTATTTGTCTACGTTAAAGCTTCAAATAGGCGCATATCAGACAAAACAGAAAGTAATTACAGAAGTAAACAGTGGGCAATCAAAAAAGAAAGGATGTGATGTCACGGTGATGTGTTCTGTAAAGCGGAAAATACTCACATAGCTTCTTATAAGTTATAACTGAGAGTTCTGGTTTGGGTGTAAGATATAAATGCAAGATTTAGTTGGTTTTTTTTTTGAGAAATTAGAAAAGTTTATAAATTAGTTAAATATATCATATGTTTGTGTATTATTATATTATATATAAGTTTATATATAAGTCAGACAAATTAATTTAAAAAAAACGATAAATATGAATACTATAAAATAATTTAATTAGCTTGTTTAATCTTTTCAAAAAGTTAATTAGGTCTTATATTGAAGACCATATAGTGAGAGACAAATGAATGAGGAGTTAATAGAAATTATCATTTTTGTGAAGAAAATATCCATTAGAACGTCGTTACCATATTATGTTTAATTTGTGAATGCACCCCATGTACGTAGCAGTAAATTAAGGAAAATATCCCATTAACGTTACTAACAAACTACCTCTGCTCTTTAATATAAGACCCAATTAATTTTTTTAGAGAAATTAAGAAAGCTAAATAAATTACTTTCTAATATATATATATATTATCCTAAACTAATTTATCTAATTTAAAACTGATATATAATCAAATGATATATAACATATATTATGATTAACTAACTCATTTAGTTTTTTTAATTTCTAAATAAATAGTCAATTATATTTTATATCAAGGGGTAGAGGTAATATTGTATGTGTCCGTGAAATAACTTGAATGCTTCAGGAAAGAGGAAGAAGGAAAAAATTATTAATTAAACATGAAAGTAGAATCATCACGAAAAAACTGCCCTTACCACATGCATGCAGCTTTAAGGGTTAGAATTCAAATCTCCAACACTATTTGCTAAAGATTACACACACACACCCACAGACTTCATTAATTGTAATAAGGATCGCTTGAGGACAGAGATGTTAAAGCAAAAGTTGTTGGGATCCCATTGAAGACCAATCTCATCACCTTTGTTCAAAGCCCTTCTCTTGACAAAGTCCTAATTCCAATCTCCAATGAGGACTAAGTTTTTGAAGGAAGCCCATCGCTTCAGAATCAGCGGGTTCATCGACTTGGTATCTAAATCGTACACCCTCACTTCCCTTCCCGTTATGAATACTTCCTCCTCATTATCATTAGTATTATTATTTTTTTCTGAGAACAAGTGTATCTACCAGGTCCAGAGGTCCTCCGTGGAATCTTCAGAACTGTACAGTAACCTATTCAGCTTCCCAAGATCGCTGGCTGTGAGAACTTTCTTGATCTTCCATGGATCATCGTACAGACTCAAAGTGGTAGAGCAGCCACCACTAGTATTGGAATGAAAGCTTTGGCGGTTTTTTTTTTCCCCTCTGATGGTGGAAAAATATTGATGGGTAAGTTTGGAAGTTCTGGTTTTGGTGAAGGAGAAGGAAGAAGAAAGAGATAATTCAGTAGAAACTGTAAGGTTTGAAGCAGAAGATGATAGATGGTGGTGGAGGCGGTGGTGATTCCTGCAGAGACTTATTGTAAGTAGTAATATATATAGTAGTTTTCTTCATTGATCAGTGGTTGGTTTTCGGAGAATACGTTGAAGAAATCAGAGGGTAGTTAAGGATGACGATGATGAGTCTTTTCCATCTTCAGTTGTAAATGAAGGGCGACTTCTGATATGTTTGTCAGTGAAGGACAATAGATACACGCACCTATATATAGGAATATATCTACAATTCCACGTGGAACTAATGCAACTTGTGTTGCTACTCTATGTAACACATAATTCTCTAATTTGATTATGTTACTTAATTTCTTCCATCCCTCTCTTATTTGGCTATATTGTTGAAGGGGATAGGAATATCTCCATTGATTTATTTCTACATTTCCTATGTATCCACCATTATATCAATTTTTAATGGTTGATATTTAATACTATAACATTAAATATATTAAAAATTGATGATGGTAAATAAATCACTAACATTAAAACTTGATCTAATGATGAATACATTAAATTGAGAAGAAATTGGAAGAGAGATCAATGTAGTGAACATCGACAGAGGTAAATTAAGAAAAAGTTGACAAATATGATAAACATGTCTTATATTAAGATCAAAATCAATTCCTCAATTAGGTCTTATTTTAAGGACAAGAGGAATACATTATTCAAGTGCAATATTTTTCTTATAATTAGATGGGAAGGTATCAATGACATAAAATTATAAGTGGGGTAGAACACACTACCTCCTACTTATTTATAAGAAAGCTTCTTATACCATTAAGCTAAAGCTACAAGGCCATTCACATTGGAATTTACTTGTTTTATCAAGATTCATTACTTACTATAAAAAAAATAATTCCATATGTTGGAACCATTATGTGGAGATCCCAAATAAGGAATTGAGTGATTTACTTACAAATACGACTTGGGAATTCGTAATCAGAGTTTGTTGATTAGTTATGTTAGTTATTTGAAACAAATATATATTTTGTAATATTCTGAATTTTTGGGTATAGAAACTTGAGAATAAGCTTGTAATAAGCAGATGATTAAACCCAGTTCAAGAAGTGTGACGAATGTTATTGAGGGAAATTGACATGTGAAATTTAGTCAATAGATAGAAATAATTATTTGACAAATGAGAATATGTCAAGAGATAATAAAAGCAAGATGGAAGGAAAGAGTAACGAATTGTATAAAGACATGATATTAAGTCAAAAAGTGTTAGTCTTAACTTATTTTATCTAAGTCTTGGAATTTTGCCATGTGTGCGAGGATGGAAGATGAGGAAAATGACAACTCTTGGAAACAAATAAGAACCCGACATACATGGTATATATTTCGGCCAACAAGGAGAACAAGGAGATGAGAGGATGATGAATGAAACTTGGTGTAAAAACATGCCACATATGTCTACATGAAAGTCAAGGCAACTAATTCACTTTGCCTTAGAATTTTGCCACTTGTCATGTTGGGGTCTATACACATATGTTCCAAGTCAAGAAGAAAAGGCAAGAAATCAAGACAACAATGCAAGTTAAGGAAGGTATTAAAAGTTACCATTTGTATAACACTCCAAATTCCATACTACTTATTATGCTTATTAGCATATAGTATTTAAGAATATTATTAGAGTTTATGAGCGATAGTGCAAATGAGATGGTTTGAGTAGATAAATAACCGATAATACGCTGCTATAATTTAAACTAGTCGCGGTTTATCCAGTTGGGGATAATAATAGTACAATTATCCAAGAATTTGGATAACTAAATAGTTATTAATGTAATACAGTCCAACAACATATTTAAAAATTCCTTTGTTGTCTCCTTACGACCTTACACAGGCTGCTTACCTCTTGCTCCAAATCCTAATTCTAAAGCTAAGGTTAAGTCTCATATTCAAGTACAAACAATATATGGCAGACATTCACAATTTGGAAATAACATAGCATTTAGCAACAATACTGCAAGCAAATTACATAGCATATAACAAATGTAATGTTAACGACGAATACACTCACCAATGCCATGTGTCCCATACACATGCCTCAGCGCTAGGAAAGCAAGCATGTAACATTATCATACACAAAAATAATCCAATCTAATTGAATGTAAACATACACATAATCTAAGACCTAGTCTTGTCACGAGTATGCATGACCTAAGGCCTAGTCTTAGTCACGAATCCACAATCATAAATCAATCAAGTATATATAGGCACACAAGACGCAAGAGATTAGAGTTACTGTATGTGAACGTACCTTGCTTTGAGTAGTTAGTAGTACTCTTGTCTCTTGAAATCAAAGTCGGGCTTCTCATATATCCTATAGTGTTATCATTGGATTATTTCTTTTTTCATATTTTATATGATATTAAAATAAATGTCATAAGACTTAAAATAATATCCCAAGGATTATTTTTACCTATTTTTACCTTTTTACTCTTAGTGGACAAGTTATCAAATTTTTAACTTTACTTTTCTTTAAATTCGGATTTTTGACTTTTTTGGCCGGACTTTTCAGTAATTTTAAAAAATCATAATTAATTGAAAAAAAATCAAAATGATGTGCTTCTAAATCCTAAATGACCCTTGACATGTCTTTTTTCATGAAAAAATATTTCTAGAAGCTTAGAAAATCTGAGTCATTCCCAATTTTATTAGTTTTCACCATTGTTTAGATCACATAAAACATGGATCAGTTTGAAAAAATCCATAACTTTTTGTACGAAACTCCAAAAATTTTGTGTGACCTACCAAATGTAATATATTTCTGTCCTCTACATTTTTGAAAACTTTCATGATTTTTAAGCATAATTTGATCAGTCAAAAACTATGCATAATCACTACTGTCCAAATTGAACTCCCCGAAATGAGGTCCAACTTCAAAAACCATTATCTGTTTGTAAAGAGATCTAAAAATTACATTTTATGTATCAAAATAAATCTCTATATGTCTTATTTTCTCCAATAAAATTTTATGATTTTTAGATATCATTTACTTAGTGAAACACTATTCACAAGTTGACTGCCTTAAATGAGCTTAAATCTGAAAATTTTGTCAACTTTTACCACTTTGATAGTTGGTTTCTAAAAATCATTTTCCACCATGTTTTTAATCAATTTTTTGTTTTAAACCTTTTGGAGACCTTAAAATCATGCAAATAATTTTACTTTATATTTTTCTTGCTTAGGCCAAATTTTGCCAAGAACAAGACTTTTCACATGAAATCATGATTTTTAACTATAGGTTTACTTTCAAACCTTGTCTTTTGGACTTTGATGATATTGAATCATGTTCTTAGGATCTTGGAAAACATTTCCCCTTAGGGTCTCATGCCTCCAAATTCCAAAACACACATGATCTGTAATACCCGGATAATTACTATCTGGACTATTATGTTACCATAAAAAAATATCCATTTATGATGATTATGGTCTCAAATAGAGTATAATTGGTCTATTTTCAAAGGAAGGTACTAAGGAAAAATTATGGAAAATTTAAGAAAACATGGAATAATTATTGAAAATTTAGGAAATATATTATTCTTAATTTAGACAATTTAATAAAATATTTCCTATGAAAATATAAAGAAGGAAAATTAAAAAGTATTTTAGAATCAAAATTGATTCTATGACTTTTAATATTTTGCAAAAGGCTTAAATCATTAATGTTAATGAAATTGTTGTGAGAAAATAATTAATTCTAATTAAGAAAATTATTAGGAATTATTAAAGGATTAATTAAGTAATTTTCAGGAATTTTATAAGATTAGAGAAATTTAGGAAACATAAAAATAAAATAAATATAAATATAAATAATAATTATTAAGGACCGAAATTTTTGGCTAATTATATAAATAATAATTGTTAGGATATAGTCTTAAAAAGTAAAGATCTATGGTTTAGGATTTTTCAAGAATTTATGAAAGCCTAAATCCAAGTAATTAGTTATGGACCAATAGGAAAATTTTGTGGAAAATAAATATAGGATAAATATAATATATGTGGTTAAGAAAAAAAAAATATATATATATATGGTGTGTTGGCCGAAATTTTAGGGGAGATAAGGATGAAGAAGATATTTGAATATAATAGTAATATAGGTTTAAGCATGTGATAAATAAGTAATAATATAATAATTAAAAGTGGACAGGATAAACGAGAATGGATGGAAATAAAATCCTACATAGAAAACCGTGACCTAGGTTTCTAAAGTCAGGGTATATTGTGAATGAGGGAATTTTTATCCCGAGATGGCCGGTCTCCGAAGTCATTTCTGTAACCGACGGAGTGATTTGGAGATCCGAATAGGAAGATATTTTGTATAATTAAAGAAGATAGCCAAAAGGAGAACCGATAGAAAATAATCCCGTTGTGGGAATCTGGGGATAAGTGGGAAAAAACCAGAGTATAATGTTAATCAGTGAATTTTTGTCTCGGAGTTAGTACCGGACAACGTTATTTCTGTAGCTAGGCACGAATACCGAGGATTTTCAGCTGATAACGGAATGTCCTCAGCGGGATCAAAAACTGAGTTAAATTAGATAATTTGAAAGAGGAAGACAAGACCTTCGGAGTGTTGTTCCCGGAATTTTAAGTTTATACGGAATTTCGCGATCAGGACACCGAACCAGGAACTTATCAGATAAAGCAAGAGGATAAGGTTTGATGATGCAGCTAGGATGAGGTCAGCAATTTTGTCTTTTAGGGGGGGAAGAAGTCGGCCTAATAGGTGTAAGGCCAAGATCAAACCACCTAGCAAAAGTGCGATCCTACAGTCAGAATTCAACCAGACAAAGTTCAACGAAATTACGAAAGTGCCATCCGGGTTTTCTATAAATAGCTTCCATTCCTCTTTATTCTTCACCAATTCACTTACAATCCTAGAGAGAAGTTAGAGAGAGAAGCTCTGGGAAAAGTTCATAGCAAATCTCTGAGTAAGTTTTCGGTCCCTAGTCTTTAGTTCGGTAGTTCTTTCAGTAGTTATAGTAGAAATGTTAGAGTAGTCTTTAATTTCTCAAATTAGTTTAAATATCGTGTTTTAAGAATAAATATGATATTTATTTTAGAAATATGTTAGAGGAAAAATTATAGCAAAACTTTTGAAAGTGTAAAGTCAAAACAGCGAAGCTCTGGCAAAATTCCGCCAAAAAGTCAAACTAGGGGCAAAATGGTAATTTGTACCTAAAATTCCTGTTATGGTCTTAGATATTCATACCAGTGATATTATCCTTATAGGATACCCAGAATCACGAACTGCTGTTTCCGCTGTCACCGCTGTCAAATCACCGTCGTACCGCCGTCAAACGTACCACAACGCTATTGAAGTGCTCGAAATCGTCAACGGAGGTACGGACGCGTATTGTAACCTTAACACTTATGCTGCTCATATACATATATGTGGTAGACATGTTTATATACTGAAACTCCGTCGCGGGTTGTCAGTCATACATACAGCTTGTTACGGGTTATAGTCTTGATAACGCCGTTGGGTTTTCCTAGCGCTGAGGACACGATGGGAGATCGTGGCACTGGTTTATGTGCAGACATAGTGTGGGGCTTTACATATTGCTGTGTGCTTATGTTCTGTCCATTGTTGATCATGCATCTGCTGTGTGCTTATGTATTGATATGCTGTTATGTGGTTATGATTATTTGTTGCCTATATATGATTTATTTGAGCATAAGGTTAACCGTTACCTGAGATTCAATTGGGAATTGGATCTCAGCTGTAGCCTCAGGTTCAGGAGGATCCAGGGTGGAGGAGAGCGGCAAGTAGCCGGTGTAGGCGGATTGGAAGAGCTTATATGTTATAGTTTTTGAACTATTTAGATATTGTCTTTTTGAAAACAACAGATGACTGTATAAGGATGATTACACTATGGTTATGTACTTCTAAATATTCAGTTACTCGTTTAATCGAAATGCTCGACTCTGATCACGGTTCATTTTTTTTTTAAAAAAAATTTCGGCATTTTCAATTGGGATGTTACATGATCCAGCAACTTTACAAAAATCACAAAGTTTGAGCGAGAACCTTACCTTTTGCTTTGGATTTTCTCCTTCCTTTCTCTTCTCAAATTTTCATCCCTCTCTCTTTCTCACTATAGGTTCATATGTGTTTTGCTTTTGGTTAAAATGAAGAGGGGACCATGTGCTTATATAAGTGGAGGACAATCCTCTTGTAGACTCCACAAGTCAAATTACCACTTAACCCTTGCAAAATATCCTCTTATTTTGACTTAACCACCAATCTTTCTTATTTTCTCTCCTTTTATCCTATATGGCTAAAATATATGGCCATGATCTAGGGTTTTGGTTATGGCGTCCGGCCTTTGGGGCCTTTATTACATCAGAGTTATCGTGGAAAAGGATCGAGGAGATTTGGACGAATTTAAATTATAAAAATAAAAGGGTTTCGAAATTACTATTGTATGAAAATACGAGTAAATTTTTCGCGATTCGATGTCGTCCGATAGTTGGACGTTACTTACAGTAATCCAAAAAGTAAGCGAATGATAAACATTAGTTATATTACAATTATCCCAAATGTCCAAAAGGTACAACCGTTGTATCTCTTACAGATGCTTCTTGCCCTTTGTAATACCTGGATAACTATTATCTGGAATATTATGTCACAATAATGAAAATGTCCATTTATGAAGATTTTGGCCTCAACATGTTATGTGATTAGTATATGTTCAAAAGAAAACATTAAGAAAATTAAAGGAAATTTAATATCGGAAATGTGAAAAATGTGTCTTAAGGCCATAAAACATCCTGAGAAGAATTAGGAAAACTTCTAAAAGGCATGGAATAATTATTAAAAATTTAGAAAGCATATTATTCTTAAATTAGACAATTTAATAAATTATTTCCTATGAAAATAAAAAGAAGGAAAATTAAAAAGTATTCTGAGACTAAAATTGACTTTATGATTTTTGATAAATTGCAGGGAGCTTGAATTATTAATGTCAATAAAATTGTTGTGAGAAAATGATTAGTTTTAATTAAGAAAATTATTAGAAAGTATTAAGGGATTAATTAAGTAATTTTTGAGAATTTTATAAGATTATAGAAATTTAGGAAACATGAAAAATAAAATATATATAAATAATCATTATTAAAGGCCGAAATTTTTGGCCAAATTAAATAAATAATAAGGGTTAAAATGTAACCTTGAAAAACCAAGATCAAAGGCTTAGGATTTTTCAAGAAATTCTAGAAACCTAAATCCATGTAATTACTTATGGACCAATAGGAAATTTTGGGAAAAATAAATACAAGATAAATAGGATATTATGGTAAATGGAAAAAATATATATATATGTGTGTGTGTGAGCTGGCCGAAAATTTGGGGAGGGATAAGGATGATTTGGATATTTGTATATAATAATAATATAAGATAAGGCATGTGGTAATTAAGTAATATTATATTAATAAAAGGTGAACATGATAAATGACCACGAATAGAAATAAAATCCTATCTAGAAAACCTTGAACAAAGTTATTAGAGTCAGAGTATATTATTGATCAGTGAATTTTTATCCAGAAATTGGCGTCGACTGGCGATATTTCTGTACCCGGTAGTGATTACCGAGGATTTTTAGCAGGTAACGGAATGTCCTTAATGAGAATATAAGGTTAGGAAAACCCAGTATTCTCAAAGAGGAAAAAAATACCTTCAGCGTATTGTTCCCGGAATTTTAAGATTTTACAAAAAAATTTTGCGATCAGGAAACCGAATCAGGAATTTCATCTGATAAAGCAAGATGACACAAGCATGATGATGTCATCAATTTTGTCTCCTTGTGGGGGGGGGGGGAGGTCGGCCAAATAGGTGTAGGGCCAAGATCAACCCACTTCAAAAAAATGCAATCTGACGATCAGAATTCAACCAGACAAAGTTCAATGAAATTACGAAAATGCCATTGGATTTTTCTATAAATAGCCTTTCATTTCTCTTCATTCTTCATCAATTCACTCACAATCCTAGAGAGAAGTTAGAGAGAGAAGCTCTGGAAGAGGAGTAAGAAGTTCATAGCAAAGCTTTGAGTAAGTTTCTTAGTTCTTAGTTTTTAGTTTCAGTAGTTCTTTCGGTAGTTATAGTAGAATTGCTAGAGTAGTCTCTAATTTTTCAAGTTAGCTTAGATATCATGTTTAGGAGTAAATATGATATTTATTTCAGAAATAGGTTAGAGGAAAAGTTATAGCAAAATTTTGAGAGTTTAAAGTCAAAATAGCGAAGCTCTGGCAAAATTCCATCAAGTAATCAAACTAGGGGCAAAATGGTAATTTGTACCTAAAATGCTTGTTATGATCTTAAATATTCATATCGGTGATATTATCCTTCTAGGATATCCGAAATCACGAACCGTCGTTTCCGCTGTCACTGCTGTCATACCGCCGTCGTCCCGCTGTCAAATGTACCATAATTCAACAAACATGCCAAGAATCATCAACGAAGGTACGGACGCGTATTGTAACCTTAACACTTATGCTGCTCATATACGTATATGTGAAAGACATGTTTATATAATGAGGCTTTGTCTAGGGTTGTCAGTTATACATACAGCTTTATACGGGTTATAGTTTTGATAATGCCATTGGGTTTTCCTAGCGCTGAGGACACGATGGGCCGTCGTGGCACTGGTTATGTGTAGACATGTTGTGGGACTTTACATACTGCTTTGTGTTTATGTTCTGTCAATGTTGTGATCATGCATCTGCTGTGTGCTTATGTAGTGATTTACTGCTGTTATGAGATGTGAATAACTATTGTCCATATACTGTTTATTTGAGCATAAGGTTAACCGTTACCTGAGATCCAAATGGTAATTGGATCTCAGCTGTAGCTTCAGGTTCGGGCGAACCAAGGGGTTGAAGATACGGGCAAGTGACTGGCGTAGGATGGCAGAAGGAATTTTATGGTTGTAGTTTACATGCCTAGTTAGGTGCTGTTTCCTTTTGGATAGTAGATAACTGTATAAGTACACTTACACTGTAGTTATGTAATATAAAGGTTCAGTTACTCGTTTTACGAAATCGCTCTACTCTGATCAACGTTTTTTTTTTAAAAAAAAAATTTCCGCTGTTTTTAAGGTGGGATGTTACACCCTTCGATTCCGAACTAGTTCCTGTATCTTTCACACGATCTGGGGTCTAAGTGAATGGGCCCCAGGGTAACAATTAATCTCATGCACATATATGAAAATAGAAATGACATAATAGCACATGTTTAAATCATGGAAGAAATTACACACAACCATAACCACAGTTAACGGTCAAGGACCGCAACCCTTGTCTAGGACACGCAGTCCCATGAGACCGCAGCCTCAAATCCATAGCTAGGAAAAACATAAATAGGTAATTCAACCAGCATACATGATCAGCTAATAAATGCATAACATTAACATACATGATTACAAGATTAAAGTTACCTACTAGTACATGTTTTAAGCATGGAAGAAATTTACTCATAACCGTAACCGCAGTTAATGGCCAAGGACCGCAGCCCCATGAGACCGTAGCCTCAATTCCATGGCTAGGAAAATATAAACAAGTAATTCAACCAGCATACATGATCAGCTAATAATTGCATAACATTTACATACATGATTATAAGATTAAAGTTACCCACCTCAACATTGTATCCCTTTACAACATTGTATTCCTAAGTTGCTCATTTGTGCTCTGTTCTTTCATCGGTGAAGCAGAGGAGGAAGAAACAGCAAATAATCTCCATCATCCAAGCTTGATCTGCAAGGGTGAGCTTTCAAGCTTCTCTCCTCTTGTTTCCTTTATTTCTCAACGTTAGAAAGAAGTTTTATTTATAGGAAAAAGGATTATAAACCAGCTGAAACTGAAACTAAACTAAAAGATGAAAGAAAAATACTGGAGTTTTGCTCTCTATTATCATCGGGTTCCATGGGTTTGTGGAGTGAGTATTCTTTCTGTAGCTTTTCATGATGAAGACGTGAACTTGCTGACAGATAAGAGAAGAAGAAAGTCTAGTGTACCTAAAGGATTAACTATATATATGTGTATCTGTGAGTGTCTTAATGCTGAGGGGAAAGAAAGAGAAAAGAGAAAACTTTTGAAAGAGATATATGCAAGTGTGGGAAGGAAAACGCTGAAGTTAAAGGAATCTGAAATATTGTTTGCTGAAACCAAAACCAAAAACAGAGGGGGGCTGTGAGTTTGTGTTTTGTCACTGGAATATGAGCCGTGACTTAGACCAGGAAAGATTAGATATAGATGAATATATATGTAGTTGCTGTCTTACGTAAGATAAATGGAAGAAAGAAAGAAAAGAATAAAATGTTGCATGAAAGTGTGTGTATATATATATACATCACTACTTAGTTCAAAAAGAATGAAAAATGGTATATGTGTGTGTACGTGTATTCAGAATGAAAAGGAAAGATGCTGGACTCAAGCTTTTCCCTGGACATGGTGTATACGTGTAAATATATGTGTGAGTTTTCTGCATTAAAAAAAGAAGAAGAATTATTGGTAAATTATTAAATGGAAGTTAGTGTTATTATTAGAAATTTAGGATAATCATAATTATTGGGAAGGAGTGATAAGGATAAATAATCAATGGGAATTATTATTATTATTATTATTATTATTGGGAATAATAATAATAATAATAAGAACAACATATTATTGTTGTTGGAGAAATTTGTAAAGGATTAATAATTATCATTAATCCGCTAAAACTAATTCGCGTAATTAGTTTATCTGTGATTCGAATAAGTGACTAACAGCGATGATAAACATTTTTAGGTAGACCTTAATATGTTCCTGATCCCAACAACTTCAATATAGAGATAAGGAATCAAGGTCGAGGTGGGTAACCCTAATCTTGTAATCATGTGTGTAAGTGTTTATGTATTGATTAGCTGATCATGTATGCTGGTTGATTTACTTGTTACATGTTATGTTTTTCCTAGCTATGAATTTGAGGCTGCGGTCTCATGGGGCTGCGTGTCCTAGACAAGGGTTGCAGTCCTTGGCCGTTAACTGTGGTTACAGTTATTTGAACTTGTAAATGCTTCCATGCTTTAATATGTGTTAAACTGTCACTTATACTTTCATACATGTGTATAAGATTAACAGTTACCCTAGGGTCCATTCATTTGGACTCCAGACCCCCTGAAAGATACAGGTAGTTGGTTCGGGATCAAAAGAGCTAGAAGCAGCTGTAAGGATTACAGCGGATTAGAACTTCCTGGAAAAATAGGAATAATTAAATGGTATTTTAATGTTTATCATTCGCTTACTCTTGGGTTTATTGTAATTAACGTCCAATTATCGGATGAAATCAAATTGCGAAAAATTAGTCTGTATTTTCAAATTAAGATATTTTCAAAAACTTCTATTGTAAAATCAAGTCGTCTAAATCTCCTCGATCCTTTTCGCGTAAACTCTGATGAAATAAAGGCCCCAAAGGCCGGGCGTCACATTTTGGCTTAAAACACATGCTCTTATCTTAAAGTTTTTGCTTAATCATCCTCCCACATGTCCAGCCGAAATATGAGACTTTTTGGGCAGATTTCATGAAGTCAATTAATGTCCTCAACAAGTGCTTAAATGCCCCTTGATAACATGTGTCAATGTATAGTTGGTCTGTTAACTAATCAAGGTGTATTTGTGCATTATTAATCAAGCTTTATTTTATCTTCTTGGGCCCTTATATTTTCAAAAATATCAGCCCCTATAAGAGGATCTTTATATCTTTTCTCAACTTGAAGCCACAAGCACAAGTTGGATAATAATCAATTAGGTATTTATCCCTTACTTGACATATGTAATTTTGGCACAAAATGCGTTAAATATTATGTGTTTTATTTCCTTTGACATCTACTTATGTTCATTGTTTTCTACCTCTTATCTTTAGGCCAAAATATAGCCCTATTAGTTAGTTACATATGTTTGCCCTTAATCTCAATTAGTGCAAGTTCATTTGCCAAGGGCTAATTGTTAATAGATAACAATTAAACTAAGTGTCATTCATTCCCTTTTTTTTGTCTCTTTTGATTTGAAATTAATTATTTTTTTATGTGATTTTTATGTCACATTTTATAGCCACTAATTGGAGTTTACAAACCTAACAATTCGTCAACTAATTTTGAAGTGAAATTCGGTTGGAAAAATAATCAATAACTATAATCCTTTGAGACACATATTCACCTTTGTATTTTGCTAATTATTCACTAAAATACAAGGTTTTTTATGAAAGGGAAATCAAGGTATTACAATTTGCATGAACATGAATGATGCCAAGTGTAAGACAAGGGAGATGACAAGTTTTTCAAGTAAACAATGAGCCTTAAATTGGATGATGTGTTCGTCCAAGGGAGAAGGAGAAGGGGATTAATGAAATTTTGAAATTTAAACATATGGCACAAAGGTTCAACATAATTAAATTCCTCTTGACATTTGTCTTGTTAGGAAGGAAGTGGGAAAATTAGAGGACACTTAAGCATGAAAATGAAAGATTTAAAAGATGACACATATGCTCTATTTATGATGACAACTATGCTCCATTTATGAACATAAATTCTACCAACCAAGAGACAAGAAGGAAAATGTGTGAACACAAGATGAAATATAAGAGAAATTATTCAAAATAAATCAAGTACAATTCTCCGTAAAATATCTTATACCTTTCGGTCAATGAGAAGAAAAAAAGGAAAAGAACGAATCTTAATAATTTGACATATGTTCGAGGCAATCAAAAGAGCTCAAACATGAGCATATGTTAGCCAAGTCAAGAGAGGGGAAGAAAATTCAAGAAGCATGTAGAAATTGGCCACATGTGAGAATAACATATAAGGGTTTTTGTGTCAATTATTAAAAGGGGCCTTAGGATGACATTTCAACCAATTATAAAACACCTCTCACCCTCTTTTCATGCAAGAGTTCATCTAACATATCAAGGGAACTAAAGAGGGAGTGTTGGTTGAAATATCAAGAAGAGAATGAAGGAAGGAAAAATCAAGATACCAAGGTGAGTAATCATGGTTTAAGCTCCAATTTCTCTTCTCTATTATTTATGTAAGCTTCAAGTGTTGGAAAGGAAATTGTATATGGTATTTTTAGAAGGGGAGGCCGAAAGTTTGAGGAGGTTTAAGGAGGAGAAAGAACTCAAGAACTGTAAGCACAAGTCAAGTAAGTGATACAATTTCTCTTCAAGCTTAATACTTGTTTGTGATGTTGGTTGATCTTGGATTAATTTCCTCATGTTTCTTGTAGATTTAGAGGTTATAAAATCTAAGAGGAGATTCTACCTAAGATTATTAAAATGGATTAAATGATGTATTAAGCTTAAATAAGGAGTTAAAAGACAACCTAGAGCATAAAATCGTAGAATTTGTGAAATGAATTTGGAAAATTAATTGTGTCTTTTTTATTACATATTTTTGGTCAGATCAAAGCATAAGGAAGTAGTGGAATTTTATCTATATTGATGCGTCCAATGTGTTCAAAATGAAAAGTTGTGCGGGATTAATGTTGGATGGTGATTTTGGAAGCATTAAGGTTAAACTACAACAAACCCTAAATCTACTAGAATTATATTCCAACAAGGTAGATAACTTGTAACATATTTTTGGATAAGTAAATGATGTTCAAAGGCTATGAAATTTTCCAGCCTTAAAGTAGAAATCTTGAGTTTTAATTTGATAGGTCATGGGCCTATGTTGGATTTATGTACATGGGGATATGATTTTTTAAAGTTGACCCATGATTCTGGAATTTTAATCTGAGCAGTAGTGACATTTATATTATTCTGGAATTGTGTGAATTTTTTTAGCTAATGGTGATATATTTATTTGAAAATATATTTATCAAGGGTCACATATCCTTTGGAATCACCTAAATGGATATTTCTACAATTAACAATGAATTTTCAAAGTTTGTTGAAAATTCTGGCAGTTTTGGTCAATGTTTGAAAATGACATAAATAAGGGTCGATGTTATGTGACCTATCATTTAAAGGTTGTGATGAGTTCTAAATGATAATGGAATCCTTTTTATCATGCTTGGATATGAAGTATTGAATATTGTCTATCGTTTTGTAATTATAGGAATTTACAAGTGCCTAAGACCCTTATATGTGTTATGTATGTGTGATGCATTGAGATTCTATATTGTTCATACATTGTTGATTAACTAGATAAATAATGTATGCTTGTGTTGAAACATGTTGATTCTATGTTATGAATTGGAATGTATGATAATGAGAGTATGAAAACCCCTTGAGAATAATGTGATATCAACGGTAGAATTAGTAAATGAGTTGTGATTGATAAAAACTGAATACCACGTCGCAAGCCGCGAGTTTGATTATTGTGCACTACTAGCTAGCATCTATTTTACAAGGCAATATTCCTTGATACGACACTCAAAGGGCTTCTATGCATGATTCATAAGGCCTGGGCAATATTTCTGAGGGCAGTAACCCTACTGGAGGAACTCATGGTCTCTTGGGTGCTATGTTGTACTTTGGATGCTCTACATCACACTTATGGAGAGCTCATGAGAGTAACCTAACACACTTAACCCAGTGGTTCAGTCGGAGGAAATAAGGATGGTTGGGGGTTAATAAAAAATAAATATTAATCATTGTATCATGACATTTTGTGATATAGCATGTCGTATTATGGAAAAATGTCCTCTGAGAAATATGAATTGATACCACTATGCTTTTGCTTATTATATTAGCTCTTTTTATTATATCTATGTGTTATGCTTGTATATTAATCCTACTTGGCACCCTACAGGTGCTACCATTAAGAAAGGTGGATGGTGATTGTGTTACTAAGACAATAGTCTCATCCTGTTACCTTTTCCATTTTTCATGTGAGAGTTTGAAGGCAAGCACTACAAAGAAGGCACCAAAGGCTTAAGGCTTGCGTAACTAATAGTCGTGGGTTTATTCTTGATTCATTTAATTGCCACTTATGGACTTTTTTTCACTATTATACTGCATTATTTTATTTTCTATGGTTTAAATATTTTTTTTTAGTATAGGCAAATAAGGTATTTATTCTGTTGAAATTTATCTCTAAAATACCTTTTCTAAGGATTTATTGTGCTTCAGGTATATTGTTAAGTGGGTCTCCTTCAACTTTTTCTAATTTCATCATATTCCAAGCCTATTCACCGTATATTTTTCTTCATTTACATAAAACCTACCTAGCAAGTTGGTGGGAATAGGGACGCCACGGGTGCTCGGGGATGTTTATGGAAAATAGAGGTGGCGAGGGATGCAAGTTGGTGGGAATAGGGAAGTAAAAAAAAAAAAATTATGTAAAATCTACCTAGCAATTTTAACAATATTTTAACATTTTTTTGCCATATAGGATGACTCAAAAACATCAAGGACTGAGTTACAAGCGAGTCAAAAGTTTAAGGACTAAGTTATAAGTAAGTCATAACTTTAATAGTGTATTTGGTTTGAGTGGATGGGAGGGGAGACTAATATCCCAAAAGATTAGTCTCCTCTCCCCTCAAACCAAACACAGCTTAAGGGCCAAAGATTAATTTTTCCCATTGTAATAGATGAAAGTTAGTTGGATTTAGCGGTTTTGCCCCAATTTTAAAAGTTTATGATTACTTTTACTCCAAAAAATAGTTTATGGTTACTTTTACGCTTTTTAAAAACTAAAGGTTATTTGAGCACACTACCCTACTTTTAATGTGTAGAGCCAGAAAGAGATGAAGAAATATATTGTCAAATGTATGTTCATTCATGTACACAATATAAGTATTTATACACAAGAGAGTTAATGAATCATTATGATGATTGATTTCATAATCAATCATAATCTCTATAATCCTTGATTATTATATGCGATACTAATTGATTATAATATATTAAAATTAATATGTTTCCTAACACTCTCCCTTAAGTTGAAATGTAGATGCAAATCATGTTCAAACTTGTTACAAAGATAATCAACCTGAGTTCCATTTAAGGCTTTAGTCAACAAATCATCCAATTGGTCACTAGACCTCGCATGGCCTTCAGAAATGAAATTCTCTTTGATTTTATCACACATAAAGTGACAATTGATTTCAATGTGCTTCATGTGTTCATGAAACACATAATTAGAGGCTATATGTAAAGCAACTTTGTTATTGCACCACAGTTATATAAGTAATGACATGGTAAGACCAACATCTTTCATTAACTGGTGAATCCACATAATTTCTTATTCTAATTAAGCTATAGCCCTATACTTGGGTTCTGCATTAGATCGTGAAAACACATCCTACTTCTTGCTCCTTCAGGACACTAAATTTCCACATAAATCATGCAGTATCTTGTGGTGGATCTCCTAGTAGCCTTTGATGTCGCATGATCCGCATAAAAAATATTTAATCTCAGTGTGGCCATGATATGTATAGAGTATACCACAATTAGGTGAGCCCTTCAAGTAATGTAAGACATGCTTTAAAGCTTCCCATTAAGCAACGATCGGTGATGTCATAAATTGGCTAAGCGCACTAATTAGAATGGTCATATCTGGGTGAGTCACAGTGAAATAATTCAATTTTTTAATCAATCTACTGTATCTCTCAGGGTAGAGAAACGTCTTGATCTTCTCCGGTTCAACCTTCTTTAATTTCTCACATCCTCAAGTAACTCATCAAACGGTATGTTGTTATCAATGTCCAAAAAGGGATTAAGAATCATGAAAAAGTTACTTGGTGCTGCCCTAAGTTTCCCAATTTCTTTTATAAGATCAAGAACATATTTCATCTGTGTCAAAAAGATCCCTTTCTTTATTCTCATAAACTCAATCCCAAGAAAGCATTTTAATGGACCCAAATACTTTGTTTGAAAATGAGAATTCATGAAGGTCTTCAGTTATGAGATTCCCGAAGTATTACTCCCCGTGTCATTCACTGATAAAACACTGAATGATGACACTTTGATTTAGACCAAACTTCTAAACCATTGTGCTAAACTAGTCAAACTAAGCATGGGGACTTTGCTTCAAACCATATAGTGACTTTTAAAGATGACATACATTCCCACTCTTCCCTTGAGCAACAAAACTAGGTGGTTAATCTATGTAAACTTCCTTAAGAAGATCTCCCTTCAATAAATCATTTTTAACATCCAGCTAACGGAGGTCCCAACCATAAGTGGCTACCATGGAAATGAAGAGACGAACAGAGGAAAGTTTTGCCACAGGGAAGAAGGTTTCCAAATAGTTAATACCATAAGCCTGAGCATATCCTTTGGTAGCTAGTTGAGCTTTCAAATGTTTCAAGGTGCCATCGGCCTTCGTTTTTACTGTGAATACACACTTACACCTAATAGCCTTCTTTCCAGGAGGTAAATCAACAAGATTCTAGTACCTACCATATCAAGGGTCATCATTTTTTCTTTCATAGTAGCACACCAACCAGGATGGGCGCTTGGTGGAGGGCAATGAGAATGGTTATAGAATCTAAGGAGGCTATGAAAGAACAAGATAGAGGAGAGAGATGATTATATAAAACAAAAGAAGAAATGGGGTAGGTACAAAATCGCTTTAATACGATGTATAGCCAGAGAGAAATATAGGAAGAAATATATTCTCAAATGTATATCTATTCATGTACACAATAGAGGTATTAATACATAACAAAGGAGACAAGAGAGTTAATGAATTATTATGATGATTGATTTCCTAATCAATCATAATCTCTATAATCCCTAATTATATGTGATATTAATTGACTATAATATATTTACATTAATATATTTCCTGACATAATAAAAGAAAATTTCTTATCAACACAAGTCTAAACGGAGAATTCATTTCCAAAAAGTTGGCCTATTGAGAGGGAGAGCGTCTTTGAATTTACAAGCCACGCTTCATTTATAAGAATCCCTAGTACTGTGAAACTCATAACACGACACTATATATATAAATAAAGAGTAGGAATATCTTCTTGTGTATAATTGTTATTCTGATCATTGATCAGCCTGCGCAAGGTCCAATAATAAACAAAACACCTACTTGCATTAATTGGTTTCATCTTGACACATTAATATAGATCACGTGCGTGCTCAAAATCCCTTAATAATATGGAACAAGTAATGTTTTCCTAGTCGGCAAGTGTATTTTGAACTAAATTGGGACCAGAAATTGAAAAGCTGTGGTATATTGTGTAGTGACGAGTTGCATATGTCAACAACAATTGAGAATTTGATTCGTTCTTCATAAGAGATTAAGGGCAAGTGAATGAGCACGAGGCACCCACGTGATTTTGTCCACATGTTGATTGACTTTTGTGGTGATCATATCCATATTCTTCCACTTTCAAACATATGTAGCTCATCAGCTCACCACCACAAACCATTAATTTGTCCAAATAAAAAATAGGCCAGAATATAAATAACCCCCAAACTCATCAGCATCTCCTAATTTTTTTATTTTTTCTCACAACTCTCCCTATTAATTACACATTTAAGGGGGTTTCTATACCACTAAGCTAAAGCTACAAGGCCACTCGCATTAGAATTTACTTGTTTTACCAAGTTTCATTACTTACAATAAAAAACAAATCCCACTTGTTGAAACATTATGTAGAAATTCTAAATAAGGAATTGACTGATTTACTTACAAATAAGACTTGTGAAATTCTGCTTTTTAATATTAGAGTTAGTTGACTAATTTAGATTAATTGAGAAAATTAATTATATTAGTTATTTGTAATAAATATATATCAGTTTTCTTAAAATATCATATTTCACCAACACTGACCCGTTAATATATATAATAACTATGAATACTTTGAGAAAAAACTAAACATTTGGGAGATAAAATGGATTGGGGTTTTGTATTCATGACCAAATTGAACCCCCAACTAACTCTTATAGTTAGGGCAAGAGGTAGCAATATAGTCAAAAAATTTATAATTTATCATAGATGTGAAATGACCACATTGACTGTTGACCCAACTTCATATCATGGTCAATTGTTGTGAATTGGATCTGGTCCTCACAAATTTAAAATTGAAACTTGTAATTATAACTTAACAGATCTGAAATTGAGTCTAGTACAGTCTTTTTCAATTCACCTTCATAATAAATTTGTATAACTAGGTGGCAAGAGATTTCACCGTAATTTTTGTAAATTCTCAGGACTTATTTATAAATAATTTTTGTGAATTGTATCATAGAAATTCTTCTTCCAACCTATGATTAGAAGAAAACACTATTCTTAGTTAAGAAATTGAACAGTCTAACTGTAAATTAATCTGAATTAAGAAGAATCGAATTTTTGCATTTTTTATGCTTAACATTCAGATTCTATCAATTTGATTCATAAACTTGTTTGCGAATGAACTACTTTTTCCCCTTTTTTTAAGTTTGGTTTTGTGCCAGTCAACCTTGAGAGACATTGCGTATTGCCCAAGAAGTAATAAAGGAGTTGACGAGTTAAACAGAACAACATTAAGGTGATCGAATCCCAAGTTTCTGTGCAACATGCGGCAAAAGATGTTTGGTACAACAAATTCCTTTCGCCTACGTTGCTGTCATGGCATAAGTGTATGATATTGGTATGTTTTAGGGTCTAAAAAAATACGTCTATGCAAGTCAAACAAAATATTTCTTATATCTTATTTCGTATATTGTAAATCACATTAGAAAAACAATTTCTACCGTAGGTACATTATTGTCAAAGACGTACAGGAATATTTAAAAGGGTCAAGCCATTATTGTAGCCCACAATAAGCCACAGTATTTAATTTAAATGTTCCAATAATAATTTCGTATTTTAACTCAAAATCTTGTAATTTGAATTCGTAAATCTCTCCACAATTTATACACACACACTTTTATCTCACACATACTTAATTATCTTAATACAACAAAATAATATATCTCACTAGGCAGGGTTCCACTACATACAAGGGATAAATGTCTTCCTTGATTTCTCTCTCCATTGCCCTTCTATTGAATGTATCCAGCATTAGATTAAATTTGAATGGTTGAAATTGAATATTATATAAAATATTATTAAAACATTAAATTTAATAAAAAAAATATATCATGATAAATAGGATAAATCCCAATTATTAAAACTTGATCTAATGGTGGATATACATTAAAAAGATGAAATGTAGAGAGATCGATGGAGGCATTCCTTTCCATGGCGCATGGCACCATTGTACTATATCAAAACCCAAATCATTTAATAATTTTGTAAGTTATTTATAAGGCCTAGCCTACAAAGTCCGACCTATTTAACTTTTTAATTTATGCCATTATATAAGTATATATAATACCATCTAAATAATTTTGTAAGTTATTTATAAATTTACCAGCTTAGCCTTAATTCTAGGTTTTACATTCTATCGACATTCACACGCATTCAAACCCTGCATTCACATCAATCATTCATTTCTATCTTTTTTCGCTTTGATTGCTCAAGATGTCAATGCTAGCTCACTCTCTCTCCCTTGATTTATATCATTCACTAAATCATAATAATTGCTATGAGTTTATTTTAATGTCAAATGAAATATTATAATCTTAGTATGAAGAGTTTGTCCCAATTTATGTGGGAAAAATAAAAGGTAAAATCTAATTTTATCTGCTACTTGTTATGCTTGGTAAATTTCAGAAAATATCTTATTAGTAATAGACAATTAGTTTTTCTTATTCATATTTGCTCAGATAACTATTACTAGGCATTCTTTTCTTTTCTTTTCCTTACTAAGCCCTTATATTATGATGAGAATATATGTTAGGCTTTCAAGACATAATGTAGGATTGTAAATAAACTTGAATGATTATATATAAATTTAGAGGCATGGGTTTTAAAGGCTATCTAAAGGCTTACACATAAACCTTTAAATAGGTTTCAAACTTTGTCAGACTTTTTGAAGGCCCAGTCTCAGGCCTAAAAAAGAGCTTATATAAAGGTTTAAACTTTAAATCTCCATTGTAGGCCAAGGTCTATTTAAGTAAGACTAGCCTAACCTAACTTATTTTCACCCCCATAAAGTAGAGTTCTCCA
Organism: Acacia confusa; assembly: GCA_037074495.1. Taxonomy (NCBI): domain Eukaryota; kingdom Viridiplantae; phylum Streptophyta; class Magnoliopsida; order Fabales; family Fabaceae; genus Acacia; species Acacia confusa. The sequence goes on along the minus strand of CM073504.1, from coordinate 1,669,028 downwards.
TAGATTATTTTCTCCATCCCTAAATATAATAAATAGGTTTTTTTTTATAGTTTGTTTCCTTTTTATAATGCATTGGAAAAAAATTCAATTTTTAATTAATTAAGAACATCATATTCATTGAATAAAAATATCATTATTGAGATTTCAAAAGATATAGGAAAAATTAATCTACAAGCCCCCAGCTATATATATATATATATATATATATATATAGTTTTACTAGCTTTTTATGAGGTCTCTATAATTTAGATGTCTGATAAAAAGAAAAATCTTGGTAAAAAATCAAATGAAACTATAAGAACCAAGTTAAATTAAAATAGGATGAAACTATAATAACCTAATAAAAAAAATATATACAAAGATCTTATTTAAAAAGCAAGTGAAAGTGGCTTGGAGGTTATGCTTCACGGATTGGTAGTTGTTCAGCGATGAAGGCTGAATTATGGGGAGTGTTGAGAGGATTGCAAATGGCTTGGGAGGCAAGATGGAGATACGTGATTGTTGAAAGTGACTGTGAATCAGTCGTTGCATTACTATCGTCTAGGCAAAGTAATGTAGCTCGTGAGTCCCACCTGGTGACTGAGATACGAGCAATCATGCAGAGGCAATAGGTGTTACGATTTTGTCATGTTTTGAGGGAGGGGAATCAATGTGCAGACTAGTTAGCTACTCATGGTTTGGCGCATGTGGAGATGGAGGAAGCCCACTTTTCTGATCCCCTGCTGGTCTGGTGTGCTTTCTGGTAGCAAATATGGCGAGCGTCCAACATGAAAGGAGATGGAGGACCTGTTAGATTGTAGCGACTTTATTTTCGTTTTAGCTTAATTGCATTTATCTTGTTTCCTATCAAAAAAAAAAAAGCAAGTGAAACCAGAGGCATATGCAACTTAAGAAAGATGCATGCATATGCATGGTTGTTTGGATTGTAAAGGAAGAAGGAGAGGTTGTGTAACATCCCAATTGAAAATGCCGAATTCTTTTTTTAAAATGAACCGTGATCAGAGTCGAGCATTTCGATTAAACGAGTAACTGAATATTTAGAAGTATATAACCATAGTGTAATCATCCTTATACAATCATCTGTTGTTTCAAAAAGACAATATCTAAATAGTTCAAAAACTATAACATATAAGCTCTTCCAATCTGCCTACACCGGCTACTTGCCGCTCTCCTCCACCCTGGATCCTTCTGAACCTGAGGCTACAGCTGAGATCCAATTCCCAATTGGATCTTAGGTAACGGTTAACCTTATGCTTAAATAAATCATATATAGGCAACAAATAATCATAACCACATAACAACATATCAATACATAAGCACACAGCAGATGCATGATCAACAATGGACAGAACATAAGCACACAACAATATGTAAAGCCCCACACTATGTCTGCACATAAACCAATGCCACGATCTCCCATCGTGTCCTCAGCACTAGGAAAACCCAACGGCGTTATCAAGACTATAATCCGTAACAAGTTGTATGTATGACTGACAACCCTCAACAGAGCTTCAGTATATAAACATGTCTACCACATATATGTATATGAGCAGCATAAGTGTTAAGGTTACAATACGCGTCCGTACCTCCATTGACGATTTCGGGCACTTCAGTAGCGTTATGGTACGTTTGACGGCGGTATGACGGTGATTTGACAACGGTGACAGCGAAAACAGCGGTTCGTGATTCTAGGTATCCTATAAGGATAATATCACCGGTATGAATATCTAAGACCATAACAGACATTTTAGGTACCAATTACCATTTTGCCCCTTGTTTGACTTTTTGGCGGAATTTTGCCAGAGCTTCGCTGTTTTGACTTTACACTTTCAAAATTTTTGCTATAATTTTTCCTCTAACATATTTCTAAAATAAATATCATATTTATTCTTAAAACACGATATTTAAACTAATTTGAGAAATTAAAGACTACTCTAGCATTTCTACTATAACTACTGAAAGAACTACCGAACTAAAGACTAGGGACCGAAAACTTACTCAGAGCTTTGCTATGAACTTCTCCCAGAGCTTCTCTCTCTAACTTCTCTCTAGGATTGTAAGTGAATTGGTGAAGAATGAAGAGGAATGGAAGCTATTTATAGAAAAAGGCAATGGCAATTTGGTAATTCCTTTGAACTTTGTCTGATCAGTTTCTGGCCGTTAGATCGCACTTCTTGAAGGTGGCAAGATCTTGGCCTTACACCTCTCAAGGATGATGTCATCCCTGCTGCATCATCAAGTCTTATGTCATCTTGCTTTATCAGGTAAAATTCCTGGTCGGTATCCTAATCGTGAAATTTCGTAAAATCTTAAAATTCCGAGAACAACACTCTGAAGATCTTTTCTTCCTCTTTCAAATTATCTAATTTAACTCAGTTTCTGATCCCGCTGAGGACATTCTGTTATCAACTGAAAATCCTCGGTATTTGTGCCCAACTACAGAAATAACGTTGTCTGGTACTAACTCAGAGACAAAAATTCACTGATTAACATTATACTCTGGTTTTTCCCCACTTATCCCCAGATTCCCACAACGGGATTATTTTCTATCGGTTCTCCTTTTGGCTATCTTCTTTAATTATACAAAATATTTTCCTATTCAGATCTCCAAATCACTCTGTCGGTTACAGAAATGACTTCGGAGACCGGCCATCTCGAGATAAAAATTCCCTCGTTCACAATCTACCCTGACTTTAGAAACCTAGGTCACGGTTTTCTATGTAGGATTTTATTTCCATCCGTTCTCGTTTATCCTGTCCACTTTTGATTATTATTATATTATTACTTATTTAACACATGCCTAAAACTATATTACTATTAAATTCAAATATCTTTTTCATCCTTATCTCCCCTAAAATTTCGGCCAACACACCATATATATATATATACATACATATATATATATATTCTTTAACCACATATATTATATTTATCCTATATTCATTTTCCACAAAATTTTCCTATTGATCCATAACTAATTACTTGGATTTAGGCTTTCATAAATTCTTGAAAAATCCGAAGCCATTGATCTTTACTTTTTAAGACTATATCTTAACCATTATTATTTATTTAATTAGCCAAAAATTTCGGTTCTTAATAATTATTATTTATATTTATTTTATTTTTCATGTTTCCCAAATTTCTCTAATCTTATAAAATTCCTAAAAATTACTTAATTAATCCTTTAATAATTCCTAATAATTTCCTTAATTAGAATTAATTATTTTCTCACAACAATTTCATTAACATTAATGATTTAAGCCCTATACAAAATATTAAAAGTCATAGAATCAATTTTGATTCTAAAATACTTTTTAATTTTCCTTCTTTTTATTTTCATAGGAAATATTTTATTAAATTATCTAAATTAAGAATAATATATTTCCTAAACTTTTAATAATTATTCCATACCTTCTTGAATTTTCCATAATTTTTTCTTAGTACTTTTCTTTGAAAATAGACTAATTATACTCTATTTTGAGACCTCATATCCACCTATTTTCAATAGGTATTATTTATCTAAATATATATTTAAGTGTATTTAAAAATTAGGGTATTACAGGTTGACAGTGGAATGGATATACAGAACTATCTTTGGCAAATTCATTGTGTCATTGAGTCTTTCTTTAGTTCTTTGCAAAGGATGTGACCTTCTGTGGACACAAGCATATGATGCTTTATCCTTCATTCTCGCAGCTTGTTTTGGTATAAAAAGAAAAAGGGATCTTGTTCTATAATTGAGTGTGGCATATCCCAACTAAGTTGTATATTATTCCTTTTTTACTTTTATCAATTTAATGCAAAAATTTATATTATTTCACCATTATATTTCCCAAGAGATGAGTCAAGAGTATTGCATATTTGATTTTGGTTATTTTAAATTTTTCTTTATAATTTTAATCATTAATATCAATGTAAAATATAAAGTTTAATTATACAAATTTCACTATTTATAAATCAGAAACAAATTATCACATACTATAAAATGCATTGAAAATCTATCTAGTTACGTTCTTGCAAGTTATAAAAAAAATAAAATAAAAACCTATCTAGTTTTTTTTTTTAATTGATAGTTAAAAATTTATTTTTTATCATAATTTAATAATATATATATTTAGAAAATATTATGATAGTTAGATCATAAAATATTACAATAATACCCAAATTAATTGCTTAATTTTTAATTTTTTTTAAATGAAAGGATGCCCCCTCTCAGGATGAGTGTGGGTTGGCCACACTCTAATCCTATTTATAAAATGGTTGATTTTGTCCCAGGAGTTTTTAAGGTTGGCGCAAAATTTTTGCATTTTTTATATTTTCTAAGTAAAATTACACATCAGTGAAAACTTCTGGAATAAAAATGCCCCTTAACCCTTTATAAAATTGAAAGAGGGATTATTTTTTGTCCTTAATATAAATTACTTCTAATCCAATTTATGGGTCACCTCTACTTGGATTTGGTTTCTCTTCACCACTCTTTCCTTTAATTTCTTCTCTACTCGGATTTAATATAAGAGTTAAGGTGTAAAAATTCAAGGGTGTTTTTTTTTTTTTTTAAATGCGTTCAACACTAAATACTTTTTTCATGGGTAAAAGTGTTAACCCAAAATATGTTTAAAAATAAACATTGACATTAACTGTTTGTTTAATTTTATTTTTTATTTTTTTTACTGAAAGTGGATGCTTGAAGGAAAACAACTTGAAACAACAAGTTGCCGTTTGTTTAATTTTATTTTTTATTTTTTTTACTGAAAGTGGATGCTTGAAGGAAAACAACTTGAAACAACAAGTTGCTGTTTGGGCAAGGAAATTAAAATCTGCCGTTAGTGTTGTCAGTCCTTGACGGTGAGTGATTAAGTTTCTTCTCCTCAATCTTCAAACACTTGCCACTCCCGTCGGCGATCAGAGCCTTGCACGCCGCTCTCCTCGTCCTTAGAGTCCATGGCCTGGCTTCCGCCGCCGCCGCCGAAGATGAAGCAATAGTAGCCGTAGGCTCCTCTTGTTCTTTTTCATCCACCTCGCCTACGTCCTTCCTCAAAATTGCATCCTTCATCTTATCTGCCAGACTGCCACTGTCTGCAGCTCAAACATAATCTTCTCCCTCACCGCCTCGATCCTGACCTCATCATCACCGCCATGCATTCTTGTTTTCGAGATCCTCATCCCTGGAGATCTTTGATCTCCGGATCTCCGGATCTCCGGCCGATATAGCGGCAAAGGCGGCACCGTCTGAAGTCACTTTCATGCACCTGGGGTGCCTCTGATTCCCCCACTTCAAACAAGACAATGTGAAATTGTGAAGATGCTTGCATCTTTCGGAACCATCGCCATGGACTCTGGTGCTCAAACTCTGGAAAGAATATTCTAAACATGGAAAGAAAGCGAGCAAGCCGAATCAGGGCTTCGGGAGCTGGGGATTTTGTAGAAGAAACGTCAGAATGTTACGAAAGCAAAGAAGAGGTCTTTGAGAGAAGATTGCGTTAATTTTCTCTCAAGTTCGTCGGGAGGAGGAGGGAGAAGAGCTCGCGTTGCAGATCGAAGGGAAGAGGCAGCAGAAATCGCAGATCCATGACGGAGAAGAGAAGACGACGTAAAGCTTGCAGACTTCGTCCGCGTTACCAGCGGTAGAATCTCTCCGGTGAATCGTGATTGTTATCTCTGGTCCATTTCTTTTTATTTGTTTCCCCGTTTAAGTCTGCCAACTACGACTTTAATAACCCATAGTAGCATCCATATCGCAATTATTTTTTATGGTTAAATATTGTCTCATTAACGATTAATGTGCATTTTCTCACCGACACCTATTTTAGACGTTTAAACTCATTTTTACATTTTAAAAAAAGGGGTTAATGTGCTAAAATACATATAAGCTTTTTCCTTAAGAGCAAAAATACACATACTTTTTTTTGGAACAAAAATATATACATGGTTACTATTTTGGTATAAAAGTCACATCACACTATTAAATCACTACTCACCATGATGAGAGAAAAAGAGATGAGGTGAGCACTAACATAACAATGGTGAATAGTGACTTAACGGTGAGATGTGACTTTTGCCCTAAAATGATAACCACATGTGTATTTTTGCTCTTCAAAAAAGCATATGTGTATTTTTTTCTCCTAGGGAAAAGCTCATGTGTATTTTTGCACCTTAACCCTTAAAAAAGTATTTGATGTTAGACGTAGTTTGAGAAAAATCTCATACCATTCTAGTCTTATTTATAAATTCACTTTGATCAAATCTCACATACTAAGGAAAGGTAGTTAACTCAATTATTATTTGGGTAAATTTTCAACTTTACCCTTATTTATAATGGGGTATTTTTCAATTCTTTCTTCTCTTTCTATCTTCATGGATGCAATTAATATGGGTAAAATTGTTATAACCTCATTTATTATAAGGAATTAGACTTATAAATAAGACCAATTTTTTTTAGTCAAAATGGACTTATAAATAGGACCAGAATGGTATATATTTCTGCACTTTAACCCCATTCATAATACATTCTTTTGTTGTTGGTGGGCCCAATTCACTCTCTATAACGGGTGCGGCACGGAACAAGTTTCCTTGCTTGTTAAAGAATGAGCAAAGAGCGCTCATCCGTTGGGGGTGAAAATTTGACTATTCATATCATATCTAGACAGTTTAAATTTCATTTTTCATTTTTTATTAAAAAAATTTCAAAACTCTTCAGTAGCCCGAAATATTGTTTTAATATCATTTAGTACCCTAAAATATTTTTTAAAGATCCTTAAATAATTTTTCAAGATCATAAAGTATATTTCAAAGTTATTTAGCACCTTAAAGTATCCTTTTAGTTTCAGTTAATATCCTAAAATATTTTTTAAAATATTAAAAAAATACTTCAGGGTGCTGATTAATACTAAAAAAATATTTTAGACTATTGACTGATACTTAAAAAATATTTTACTTTTTTAAAAAAATTAAGGGTTAAGTAACAAATCCACCCCGGAGGTACACGTATGAGAGTAATATTGCCCTAGAAGTTTTTTTGGGCTTAATGTTATCCCGAAAGTCTAATAAAGTAGTCATGTTGCCCTTTTCCATTAAAAAGTTAATGGTCAACTTCAATTTTCTTAACGTTCAACATTAGTATTTTACCGGAAAAGAGCAACATTGCTACGTTTTTAGACTTCCAAAGCAAAACTGAACATGAAAAACTTTTAGCCTTCCAGAGCAACATTGCTCCTCGCTGTATACTTCCAGATCCAAATTTACTATTTAACCCAAAAATTTAAAAAATAAAATTTGGACAGCCAGATGCTCGTTCTAAAAGACCAGTGCTCCCTGAGCCGTTCTTGTGGGGCACAACCCAGTCAGCCACTTGGCGAAAGTATCTTGGGCTGAGAATCATCTTGAAAGTTGAGTCCTCATGGTCCCACTTATCACGACAAGAAGCTTGATTCTGTTTGTTTATTGAAGCATTTTGCATAAATAATCCTTAACCAAGTTTTGTTCACTCGAATGTTTAGCTCAGCCATCAACATCCAGACTCCCCAAATGATCAACCGGGCCGCCTATTTGTGCATTCATTAATATAATAATATTAATTAACTTCACTGAATGATATATGCCGTTTCCACTTGCTGCACATATATGCATGCACGGATATTCCAATGAGCCCCACACATGCACTAATTCAATAAAACTAGCGACAAGTAATTAATTAACTTCTGATGAACATGAATTGGGTCAAGCAAAAAGGGGTTAAATTCTTCACATTGAGGTGCTTGTATTTACCACTCCAGTGCTTATATTCCACTATTCAATTATGATATTGCAATGCCGACAGTAGGAAATGGTCCTTTTATATATATATATATTAGGGTATGTGTTAGACTATCTGCCTATTTGAGTTGACATTTAACAAGCACGTTTATGCATTCAAGACAAAACTCATCTCACATACTTATCTTATCTTGTACACCGTAAACTATGTAGGAAAAGCAATTTCTAACCCAAACAAACACTCTACTTTTCCAACATGATTTGTGGCATACAAAGTAAGTATGTGAGAAGAGTTTGTTTCGACTCGTATAAACGTGTTTCTTGAACGCTAACTCAAACATGCACGTACTCCATAGTCATAGAAGTGTGTTTAGTTATATAATATATATATATATATATATATATATATATATATATATATATATATATATATATATATATATGTATATGGGTATGTGTGTATATACATATTTGTTTTGAGACTTAACTATAATGAAAAAAAATTGTTGGACACACACACACACACATAATATATATAGGGTTTAAGTGCAAAAATACACATGTTTTTCCTCCAGGAGCGTCCAGCACCATATGTTTTTTTTTGTGTAAAAATACACACGCCGTTAGGTTTTAGGAGCAAAAATACCACTTCCGTTAGTTGCCCGTTAACTGACCGTTAACCATGGTGAAATTACCTTTTTGCCCTTAAGCCCTTAACCCTTTTCTTTTTTAATTATTTTAAACTAAGGGCAAAAAGGTAATTTCACCATGGTTAACGGTCAACAAACGGTCAACTAACAGAAGTGGTATTTTTGCTCCTAAAACCTAACGGCGTGTGTATTTTTGCACAAAAAAAAAACATATGGTGTGGACGCTCCTGGAGAAAAAACATATGTGTATTTTTGCACCTTAACTCATATATATATATATATATATATATATATATATATATATATATTCTAGTCACATATGCTTCCAAAGATTCTTTCCCTTCATCATTAATTATATATATCTCACTTATACAAAGTCGGGTGATAGGAAATTAGAGAAGTATTAAAAATATTGCATTAGAATGACTAAACTAATTGATGTAATGGTAGGAATGGAAATAAGTTAGGCTTATAATAAGGGCATACGGTCTAGCCTCGCCTATTTAATAAATATGTTAGGTTAAAGCTAAAACATATTTAGATAAACAGATCAAGTCACTTTTTATAAGGCTTAGCCTACAGGCCTAACCTATTTAACTTTTTAATTTATGCCATTATATAAATATATATAATATCATCTAAATAATTTTATAAATTATTTATAAATTTACCAACTCACCCTTAATTCTAAGTTTTACATTCCATCAACATTCACACACATTCAAACCTTGCATTCACATCAATCATTTACCTCTACCTTTCTTCTCTTTGATTACTCAAGATGTCAATGCTAGCTCACTCTCTTTCACTTGTAAATAGACTTGAATGTTTATATATAAATTTTGAAGCATGAGCTTTACAGGCTATTCAAAAACCTACATTTTAAGTAAATCTTTAAATAAGCTTCACATTTTGTCTGTTTGTTTGAAGACCCAATCTCATGTCTAAAAAATAGCCTATATATAAGCTCAAGCTTTAAATCTCCATTACAACCAAGGACTATTAGTCTAACTAGAGCCGGGAAATCGGGCCGAGATATTAGTCTAACTAGTGCATTAAATCTCTATATTATAATATTAGTTTTTTTTGCTATTTTTCTTAATCTCTAAAAAATAGCCTATAAATCTCGCTTATTTCCACCCCATAAAATAGAGTTCTCCATAGATATTTTCTCCATCCCTAAATATAATAAATAGTTTTTTTTTTTAGTTTGTTTCATTTTTATAATGCATTGGAAAAAATTTCAATTTTTTAATTAATTAAGAACATCATATTCATTGAATAAAATATCATTATTCAGATTTCAAAAGATATAGGAAAAATTAATCTACAAGTCCCTATATATATAGTTTTACCTGCTTTTTATGAGGTCTCTATAATTTTAGGTGTCTGATAAAAAGAAAAAACTTGATAAAAAATCAGATGAAACTATAATAACCTAATAAAAAAAATACAAAGACCTTATTTAAAAAGCAAGTGAAACCAGAGGCATATGCAACTTAAGAAAGATGCATGCATATGCATGGTTGTTTGGATTGTGAAGGAAGAAGGAGAAGTTGAACGTGGAATGAGATATACAGACCTGTCTTTGGCAAATTCATTGTATCATTGAGTCTTTCTTTAGTTCTTTGCAAAGGATGTGACCTTCTGTGGACACAAGCATATGATGCTTTATATCCTCCATTCTCACATCTTGTTTTGGTATAAAAAGAAAAATGGATCTTGTTCAATAATTGAGTGTGGCATATCCCAACTAAGTTTTATATTATTCCTCTTTTACTTTTATCGATTTAATGCAAAAATTTATATTTCTTCACCATTATATTTCCCAAGAGATGAGTCAAGAGTATTGTATATTTCTTTTTGGTGATTTTTAATTTTTCTTTATAATTTTAATCATTAATATCAATGTAAAATATAAAGTTTAATTATTAAAAATTTCACTATTTAAAAGTCCGAAACAAATTATCTCATACCATAAATGCAGTGCGTTGAAAATCTATATAGTTACGTTCTTGCCAGTTCAACCAAAAAAAAAAAATACTAATCTAGTTTTTGTTTTTGAAATTGATAGTTAAGAATGTATTTTTATCATAATTTAATCATACAAATTTACAAAATATTATAATAATACCCAAATTAATTGCGTAATTTTTAATTTTATTAAAATAGAAGGATGCCCCCTCTCAGGATGAGTGTGGGTAGGCCACACTCTAGTCATATTTATAAAAATGTGGAGGGAGTAAATTTTACTCTAGAAGTTTTCATGGTCGAAGTAAAATTATTTCATTTTTTATATTTTATGGGTAAAATTGCTCATAAGTGAAAACCACTAAGATAAAAATGCCCCTAACCCCTTATAAAATTGAAAAAGGGAGTATTTTTTGTCCTTAATATAAATTATTTCTAGACAAATTTATAGGTCACTTCTACTCAATTTTGGTTCCCTCCACCACTCTTTTCCTCAATTTCTTCTCTACTCAGATTTAATATAAAGGTTAAGATGCAAAAATAACGAGTTTTTTCATAAAAGGCATCCAACACTAATTATTTTTTTATGAGCAAAAGTGACTATAAATTTCAAAAATAGATTTAAAAATACACATAAACTATTATTAGTTTAACTTTTTATCTTACTGAAAGTGGGCGACATGCATGGGTGCTTAAAAAACAACTTGAAAGAACAAGTTGCTGTTTGGGAAAGGAAATTAAAATCTGCCGTTAGTGTTGCCAGTCCATGACGGTGAGTGATTAAGTTTATTCTCATCGATCTTCAAACACTTGCGACTCCTGTCGGCAATCGGACCCTTGCACGCGGCTCTCCTGGTCCTCAGATTCCACGGCCTGACTTCCGCCGCCGCCGCAGAAGATGAAGCAATAGTAGCCGTAGGCTCCTCTTGTTCTTTTTCATCCACCTTGCATACGTCCTTCCTCAAAATTGCATCCTCCATGTTATCTGCCACAGTTCGTAGCTCAAAGATAATCTTCTCCCTCACCGCCTCGATCCTGACCTCATCATCACTGCCATGCATTCTTGTTTTCGAGATCCTCATCCCTGGAGATCTTTGATCTCCGGCCGATATAGCGGCAAAGGCGGTGCCGTCTGAAGTCACTTTCATGCACCTGGGGTGCCTCTGATTCCCCTACTTAGAATTTTCAAGAGAGAAAGAATCTATGTAATCAATATGCATAATCTATAAACATACAATACTTCTACACAAGAAGGAAAAATAGTAAAAACTCAAAAGGCTGCCGAAATATGATAATGAACTTTGAAGAAATTTGGGCCCAACTTTCATTGTGTCCTCAAGACAATTTTGCTCCCTCAATACGGATGCCAAAGGTTTCTAAGCAATTGTCTCCCAGGATAGAACGAATTATTCGTCTCCAGAAAGATGGCTCTGTCTATCTGAAGCCCAAGCAAATCCAACGAGTCTGCTTTCGGAACGCACAGAATGTATATGCAGTATATAGAAAGAGTGTATGCAGAAAAACGTTGTTTTATTCTGTGACTAGGGCGCCCTATTTATAGACTTTGAAAAAGCACGATCAGATAGACTTGTCTCTTGTTGGTGAACCGACACGACCGTAACAAACTGACGCGACCGGTGGTGGCGAATCAGTAAGACTTCTTATTCATAACCCATAGGATTTAGTCATAAATTCCAACAATCCCCCACATGGATAAGAAGTTAGTCCATCATGACCAAATGCAAATGATCATGTATGCAAAGTGCAATTCCTTTACGAGAAACAACTGCATCGAGAAAGGTAAGGGTTGCCTTTGAACCTTCTCTAGTAAAAACCTATCGGATATACTGGTTAATCAGTGGACGTGCTGCCTTGAACTGTCGACCTTTTAGTGTATACCAAGACAATAGGAGTTACACAGTTGCTCCTCTAGCATCGTTGGTTCTCATGCTGTATCCATTTTGGCCCTGGACACCACCTGGTTCTGCGAGTGTTCTAGAGAATTGGCCATTTTAAATTCTCATAGAAGTGACCCACACTTCACACTCACATAGGTGATTCCTTGTGATGTAAGTCAACATACATCATCTGAACACATCAAATTAAGAAACCATTAAAAGCTTAAAAGCTTACCCTTATATATATGCACTGTCTTGTCTAGGAATGAGTATAAGTTTAAAACTCCACAGTGTTAACAGTCGATCATCACTTAGTTGTCCCTTTGAACCTAGTTCGTGGGATCTCCACTCTTATAGGTAGAGTTACCGCAATAATCAACAATGGATCGGCCTTAAACCCATTCCCTTGGACAAATTTCTAACTAACTCTCTAGGAATCCCTTTAGTCAATGGATCCGCTATATTCTCTTTTGATTTCACATAATCAATTGAGATGATTCCAATCGATAGTAGTTGTCTAACGGTATCATGTCTAGACTTGTCGTTGTACATGACATTCTTGGCCCTACTAATAGCTGTTTGACTATCACAGTGTATACACACTGTTGGTACCGACTTTGGCCAACTGGGAATGTCCTCAAGAAAATTACGAAGCCACTCAGCTTCTTCACCAACTTTAAATAAAGCAATAAATTTTGCTTCCATGGTTGATCTTGCAATGTAAATCTATTTGGATGACTTCCAAGATATAACACCACCACCTAGGGTGAATACATATCCACTTGTGGATATTATGTCATTAGAGCTGGTGATCCAATTTGCATCACAATACCCTTCTAATACTGCAGGGTACTTCTCATAATGCAAAGCAAAGTTTTGAGTTTGCTTTAAATAACCCAAAACCCTTATCATAGCTCTCCAATAAAGCTCATTTGGATTACTTGTAAAGTGACTCAACGTGCTTACTGCGTAAGCAATATCAGGTCTGATGCAGTTCATAGCATACATGAGACTGCCTAGCACTCGAGCATACTCTTTTTTTGTTTTCCAGCTTCGCCAGTATTTCTCAATAATCGAAGACTAGAATCTATAGGGTTTGACATAGGAGCTGTAATACCCGAATAACTATTATCTGGAATATTATGTCACAATAATGAAAATGCCCATTTATGAAGATTTTGGTCTCAACATGTTATATAATTAGTCTAAGTTCAAAGGGAAACACTAAGAAAATTAGAGGAAATTTATTGTCAAAAAGGTGAAAAATGCATCTTAGGGCTATAAAATATCCTAAGAAAAATTATGAAAAATTCTAGAAGGCATGGAATAACTATTAAAAATTTAGAAAGCATGTTATCCTTAATTTAGACAATTTAATAAATTATTTCCTATGAAAATAAAAAGAAGGAAAATTAAGAAGTATTCTAAGACTAAGATTGACTCTATGATTTTTGACAATTTGCATGGAGCTTGAATTATTAATGTCAATAAAATTGTTGTGAGAAAATGATTAGTTTTAATTAAGAAAATTATTAGAAATTATTAGGGGATTAATTAAGTAATTTTCAGAAATTTTATAAGATTAGAGAAATTTAGGAAATATGAAAAATAAAATAAATATAAATAATTATTGTTAAGGGCCGAAATTTTTGGCCCAATTAAATAATTAATAAGGGTTAAGAAGTAATCTTAGAAAGTAAGGATCAATGGCTTAGGATTTTTCAAGAAATTATAGAAGCCTAAATCCATGTAATTACTTATGGACCAATAGGAAAATTTTGGGAAAAATAAATATAAGATAAATAGGATATTATGGTAAATGGAAAATAAATAAATATATATATATGTGTGTGAGCTGGCCGAAAATTTTTGGGGGAGGGATAAGGATGATTTGGATATTTTCATATAATAATAATATAAGTTAAGGCATGTGATAATTAAGTAATATTATAATAGTAAAAAGTTAATAGGATAAATGACCACGGATAGAAATAAAATCCTACCTAGAAAACCATGAACTAGGTTACTAGGGTCAGAGTATATTATGAACAAGTAAATTATTTTTATCTCGAAGTAGGCTATCTCCGAAGTCATTTTGTAACCGACAGAGTGTTTTGGAGATCAGGCTAAGAAGATACTTTGCAGAATTAGAACAGATAATAGAAATGAGAACCGATAGAAAATAATTCATAAGCTAGAATCCAGGGATAAGTTGGGAAAAACCAGAGTATATTATTGATCAGTGAATTTTTATCCTGAAGTTGGCGCCGGCCAACGTTATTTCTGTACCCGATAGCGATTACCGAGGATTTTCGGCAGGTAACGGAATGTCCTTAATGAGAGTATAAGGTTAAGAAAACCCAATATTCTCAAAGAGGAAGAAAAGACTTTCAGCGTGTTGTTCCCGGAATTTTAAGTGTTTACAGAATTTCGTGATCAGGACACCGAACCAGGAATTTTATTTGATAAAGTAAGGATGAAGTCATGAACATGAGATCATCAATTTTGTCTTCTTTTGGGGGGAGAAGGTCGGCCTATAGGTGGAGGGCCAAGATCAAGCCACTTCAAAAAAATGCGATCCGACGGTCAGAATTCAACCAGACAAAGTTCAATGAAATTACGAAATTGCCATTAAGATTTCCTATAAATAGCCCTCAAGTTTTTCATAATCTCCACACCAAATTCTCTTGAGAATTTCGAAAGTTGGGAGAGGAAGGAAGAAGGAGGAGTCCGGAGGAATTTATAGCGAAGCCCTGAGTAAGTTTTTCAGTCCTTAGTCTTTAGTTTAAGTAGTTCTTTCGGTAGTTATAGTAGAATTGCTAGAGTAGTCTTTAATTTTTCAAGTTAGCTTAGATATCATGTTTTAGGAATAAATATGATATTTATCTTAGGAATATGTTAGAGGAAAGTTTATAGCAAAAATTTTAAAAGTTTAAAGTCAAAATAGTGAAGTTTTGGCAAAATTCCACCAAGTAGTCAAACTAGGGGCAAAATGGTAATTTGTACCTAAATTGCCTGTTATGGTCTTAAATATTCATATAAGTTATATTATCCTTATAGGATATCCGAAACCACGAACCGTTGTTTCCGCTGTCACCGCTGTCATACTGTCGTCGTCCCGCTGTCAAACGTACCATAATTCGACAAACGTGCCAGGAATCATCAACGGAGGTACGGACGCGTGTTGTAACCTTAACACTTATGCTACTCATATACGTATATGTGATAGACATGTTTATATATTGAGGCTCTGTCTAGGGTTGTCGGTTATACATACAACTTTATAGGGTTATAGTCTTGATAACGCCGTTGGGTTTTCCTAGTGCTGAAGACACGATGGGCCGTCATGGCACTGGTTATGTGTAGACATGTTGTGTGACTTTACATATTGCTTTGTGCTTATGTTCTGTCGATGTTGTAATCATGCATCTGCTGTGTGCTTATGTAGTGATTTACTACTGTTATGAGCTTGTGAATAACTGTTGTCCATATACTGTTTATTTGAGCATAAGGTTAATCATTACCTGAGATCCAAATGGTAATTGGATCTCAGCTGTAGCTTCATGTTCGGGCGAACCAAGGGGTTGAAGATAGGGGCGAGCGACTGGCATAGGATGGCAGAAGGAATTTTATGGCTTTAGTTTCATATGCCTAGTTAGGTGCTATTTCCTTTTGGATAGTAAATGACTGTATAAGTACATTTACACTGTGGTTATGTAATATTAAGGTTCAGTTACTCGTTTTGCGAAAATGCTCTACTCTTATCAACGTTTCAGAAAAAAAAAATTCTGTTGTTTTAAAGGTGGGATGTTACAGGAGCTATGTTTAAACTCTTGAATTTCTCAAGAATTTTAGCAATATAGTGTGCTTGTGACAACACCAACCCATTCAATGCTACCAATGCGATTAACATTCAAATAGATGTAGTTCTTGTAACATGCGGATAGATATCAAAGTAGTCTAGGCATTCACGCTGTTTGTAGCCATTTACTACTAGCCTAGCTTTATACTTATTGATAGTGTCATCTGCTTTCATCTTCTTTTTGAAGACCCACTTAGTTCCTAGAGGTTTATTTCTATAAGGAAAGTCAACCAATTCCTAAGTGTGGTTTGACATAATGGAGTTAACTTCACTATTGATAGCCTTTTCCTAGAAATGTGCTTTAGGAGAACTCATAGCCTCTCCAAGTATTCAAGGCTCATTTTCTAAATGATAAGTCAGAAAATCAAGACTAATCCATCGCCTAGTACTACATCTAGGCTCCTCCTCTCTAAGATAGTATCTTGAGATACCACAGTGTTGTTATTATCATTACTCTTATTATACGGAAATAAATTTCCAAAGAATGTAACGTTCCTTGACTCAATAACCGTATTCACATGGATATCTTATATATCAAATTTATAAACCAGAAAAATGATATGCACTACTATTAAATATATAATCAATAAACACACAGTCTACTCTACTGTCCGATTCTCAACCTTAAAGGTTTAGGAATCTCAACCTTTACTAAGCACCCCCACACTTTCAAATATTTCAAGGAATGTTTCTTTCCTTTCCATATTTCGTATGGTATGCTTTGTAACTCTTAGGAGGCACTCTTTAATGATAAAATTAGCATTAAAATGTCTTCCCGCACAAATTCTATGAACTCTTGACGTAATCAACATCATTCAACATTTCTTTCAATGTTTAATTTTTTCCACTTATATGCAACATTCAATCATAATAATGATGATATAAAATTTTACATAATTTGGCACTAAAAATATTTAGCATCTTTGGGTGTCTAAATAAAACTACCAACATTTATGTTCAATAATTATAATAACAAATAATCAACCTTTGGGTTGATCACAAGTCACAACACAAACATGACATCACAGCATCAAGGTTATGGGTAGTCACTGTAATTTTTGGAATTAAAATAATTCATAAAGAATTGATCACTTTGGTGACTAACAAATTCACCATACTTAATTCCAAAATTTAAATATTTAATTTCATCGAATTGCTATTCACAAGATTTTAAAAGCATAAAATAATAGCCACAAAATCATCAATAATTATAAAATTAAGGCTATAATACATTTCTACCACTACATGAAATCAGCTCTGTTTATCATATCAATTGACCAGATAAGTGCAAAACTAGTGGGAGTCTCCCCATGCTATTGCAAAGGTGACTAATTAAATAACCACTAAATCAAGGCTTAGCATTTAAATTACTTTCCTAGACACCAACCGTATGAATTAATTTTATCGGATTCTACCATCAATAATCCACATTAAATTAAATATTTCATGATATCATGCATGCTTATACCAAGAAAATAATAATACTATGAAAAATTAAAGCACATTTATCTCTACACTAGATAAATGATTAAATTTTCATATCAATGTCATATGTTTGTCACAAAAAAATATTTAATAATTCACAAAATTTGCTTTCAATAGCAAATAACAAATTAATTAAATTTTTATTTAATTAATCATAGCATACGACAATTTCATAATAATTTTATTTATTGATCATGGTAACAAATCCTTCGTGATAAATTAAATAGTGGCTAAGATATTCATAAATATCATCAGATTTATTAAAACAAGATATT
The DNA here is from genome assembly GCA_037074495.1 of Acacia confusa. Lineage (NCBI taxonomy): Eukaryota > Viridiplantae > Streptophyta > Magnoliopsida > Fabales > Fabaceae > Acacia > Acacia confusa. Next base: position 1,651,135 of record CM073504.1, on the reverse strand, counting down.
GTTTCAATTTCAAACTATTATCACGTTAAATGCAACAAATCCCCACTTTTATTTAGCCACATTAATTTTAAAAAAATTCACAAGATTTTAGGAGATTATAAATTATCAAACAAATTAATATCTCCATTTATTTAAAAAGATTCACAAGATTTTAGGAGGGATTATAGGAGATTATAAATTATCAAACAAATTAATATCTCCATTGATAATAAAGCTTTAAATGGGAATAAATTCCCCTTCCATTCTAAAATTTAGGACTTTGAATAAAACTCATCATTTTACTGTTAAATATATTTAATTTCTGCAATTAGAAATTAAATAATAAAATAACAAGCATAATCCAAATAATGATCTCATTATCATATCAAAATTTCATCTCCATATGATAACTAATGTAATTAATTAATAATACCAATAAAATCTCTCCATGAAACCAAGCTATAAGATATACATTATCTTCACTTTATTAATTTAATATTCATCAATTTAAAATAAGGAGAGATAGTAGGAGATTTAGTAACTATCCAATCAATCAAAATTAATATATTTATTAATGATCTTAAATAGATATATGGATAAAAGATATTCAAACCACATATTTGCCTAATGCGTCAATGGTCCAGCTGAAAGGAAGTCGACCCAACACAAGAGCCCCCACACTAAATATACTTTATATTATATTCGGCCCATACCTAACCAAAGAGGTGTTGCTAGCTCAGCGGTTAAGGCTTCCGCTCTTACACTATGATGACCCGTGTTCGATTCCTCAGGACGTGTTTCTTCTATATTTTTATTTAAAACAGTGAAACGCACCCTTTTAAAATATACTACATAAAATGGAACCAGGGGATTCGAATAGGGGATCAGTGGGGCGACGCCCCTTATAACTTGGGGTTCAATCGGTTGAGCCAAGCGCCTTTTCAGTGAGAAGAAGACACCCAAAATATAAAAATAATGTTTTTTTAGATTAGGGTGTCATCTCCTACCTCTAGTCGGGTCTCACAGACCCATATGGATCTGTGGGTCGGGTTCATCAGACCCGACTCTTCTTTCCTCCATAACCGGCGTTCCAGACGTCGTTTTTTCACGTTCTTGGTGTCTATCTCTTAGTTTTTCCGAGATCTATGCGATGAGATCTATTTTGTGGCATTAAAATTCTGTTTTCTCATTACCCAATTTCAAAAACATAGACGGCCAAACATGGACCTCGTTCGCAGACATCATTATCGACTAATATTCAAAACGTTCAACAGAATTCTATTTTCACATATATATGATCGAAAATCAAATATATAATGGAATGCATAAAAAAGGCAGAGACTTTTATAATGGAATGCTCTCTTTCGTTGTATGGTTTTAAACTTTTATATGCTATATCTTCATTCACATATAAAGATCATACACACAGCCAAAACTCAAGAAATAAAATATACAGCATATACCAGAAACGAATTTGAACCTCAAACATATGCATCAGGGAAAATAAAATTATGACCATACCACTTCTACCTTACATATGCGTGTGCCATGCCAAAAGCATAATAATTCACAGTTTTTTTTTTCAAATTAAGAATCAATCCAAATAAAGTATATAGGTATATACTGTAAAGGAATTAGACAACGGAAAATCAATTGTGAACAAAATCTATCTACCTCTCATACTCAAATTTTATGCCGCATAAAAAGTATAGAAGAGTTCATGGAACAAAATATAAATATATACACATACGATACACACAGTTTATGACAGTAGAATTAATAAGTTTTTCATATCTCAAAATAAAAAACGTTGGGTCTGTTATTCAATTCTTTGTTTTCCCTTTAACATAAATTCAATCACAGAGTAGAAGACGGTGAGTAGAAGACGGTGGACAGTTAATATCCGCTTTGAATCCAAATTCAAAAACCAAAATCTATCACAATATCTCAAAATTTTAATATATCCATATCAGAAATAAATTGACAGATATATACCTATAAAAAGCATGATTTTAGAAACTATAATCTTTTAAAATCAAGAATCCATCAAAATACTAAATACAGATTCAGAACAAAATATTCTACCAACATATGATATTAGTATTATAATTTATATCTTTGAAAACTATCTTATCTGATTCCAACTTCAATATCATAAACTGATATACTCAAAAATTGTCGTAAGATTGTTGTGGAAAATCATTCAAATTAGAATTTTCAAGAGAGAAAGAATCTGTGTAATCAATTTGCATAATCTGTAAACATACAATACTTCTACACAAGAAGGAAAAACAGTAAAAACTCACAAGACTGCCGAAATATGATAATGAACTTTGAAGAAATCCGGGCTCAACTTTCGTTGTGTCCTTAAGACAATTTTGCTCCCTCAATACGGATGTCAAAGGTTTCTAAGTAATTGTCTCCCAGGATAGAGCGGATTATTCGTCTCCAGAAAGATGACTCTGTCTATCTGAAGCCCAAGCGAATCCAACGAGTCTACTTTCGGAACGCACAGAATGTATATGCAGTATATAGAAAGAGTGTATGCAGAAAAACGTTGTTTTATTCTGTGACTAGGGCGTCCTATTTATAGACTTTGAAAATGCACGATCAGATGGACTTGTCTCTTGTTGGTGAACCGATACGACCGTGACAAACTGACGCGACCGGTAGTGGCGAATGAGTAAGACTTCTTATTCATAACCCATAGGATTTAGTCTTAAATTCCAACCCTTCAAACAAAACAACCGTGAAATTGTGAAGATGCTTGCATCTTTCTGAACCATCGCCATGGACTCTGGTGCTCAAACTCTGGAAAGAATATTCTAAACATGGAAAGAAAGCGAGCAAGCCGAATCAGGGCTTCGGGAGCTGGGGATTGTGTAGAAGAAACGTCAGAATGTTACGAAAGCAAAGAAGAGGTCTTTGAGAGAAGATTGCGTTAATTTTCTCTCAAGCTCGTCGGCAGGAGGCGGAAGAAGAGCTCGCGTTGCAGATTGAAGGGAAGAGGCAGCAGAAATCGCAGATCCATGACGGAGAAGAGAAGGCGACGTAAAGCTTGCAGACTTCGTCCGCGTCACCAGCGGTAGAATCTCTCCGGTGAATCGTGATTGTTCTCTCTGGTCCATTTCTTTTTATTTTGTTCCCCGTTTAAGTCTGCCAACTACGACTTTAATAACCCATATTAGCATCCATATCGCAATTTTTTTAAAAAAATTTTTATGGTTAAATATTGTCTCATTAACGATTAATGTGCATTTTCTCATCGATACCTATTTTAGACGTTTAAAGTCATTTTTAAATTTTTAAAAAGCATTTGATGTTAGACGTTAGACGTAGTTTGAGAAAAATCTCATACCACTCTGGTCTTATTTATAAATTCACTTTTATCAAATCTCACATACCAAGGAAAGGTAGTTAACTCAATGATTATAAGGGTAAATTTTCAATTTTAGTCTTATTTATGATTTAGTATTTTTCAATTATTTCTCTCTCTATCTTTATTGGTACAATTAATATGGGTAAAATTATCACAGCCTCATTTATCACATGGAACTGTACTTATAAATAAGACCAAATTTTTTTAGTCAAAATGAACTTATAAAAAGAACCAGAGTGGTATATATTTATGTACTTTAACCCCATTCATAATACATTCTTTTGTTGTTGGTGGGCCCAATTCAGTCTCTATAACCGATGCGGCATGGAACAAGTTTCCTTGCTTGTTAAAGAACGAGCAGGGAGCGCTCATCCTTGGGGGCGAGAATTTGGTCGTCGATATTATATCTGAACAGTTTAGATTTCATTTTTGATTTTTTATATTTTTTATTAAAAAAAATTTCAGAACCTGTCAGTAGCCCGAAGTATTGTTTTAATATTATTTAGTACCCTAAAATATTTTTTTAACATCATTAAATAATTTTTCAAGATCATAAAGTATTTTTTAGAGTTAGTCAGTACCCAAAAGTATTTTCTTAGTTTTAATTAATACTCTAAAATATTTTTTTAAGATATTGAAAAAATATTTCAGGATGCTGCTAAAAAAATATATTTTAGACTATAGACTGATACTTAAAAAATATTTTATGTTCTTAAAAATTAAAAAAAAAAAAAAAGATGAAATCTAAACGGTCAGATGCTCATTCTAAACAACTAGTGCTCCCTGAGCCGTTCCTATGGGCGGGCATAGCCAGTCAGCCACTTGGTGAAACTATATTGGGCTGAGAATCATCTTGAAAGTTGAGTCCTCGTGGTCCCACTTATCACAACAAGAAGCTTGATTCTGTTTGTTCATTGAAGCATTTTGCATAATGGTTAAAAAGATATTAAAAAACATACTTCAGGTGCTGATTAATATTAAAAAAAATATTTTAGATTATTGATTGATATTTAAAAAATATTTTACTTTTTTAAAAAAAATTAAGGGTTAAGTAACAAATTCACCCCGGAAGCACATGTATAAGAGTAATATTGCTCTGGAAGTTTTTTTAAGCTCAATGTTGTCCTGGAAGTCTAATGAAGTAGCAATATTGCCCTTTTCCATTAAAAAGTTAACGGTCAACGTCAATTTTCTTAACGTTCAACATTAGTATTTTACTGGAAAAGAGCAACATTGCTACGTTTTTAGACTTCCGGAGTAAAATTGAACATGAAAAACTTTCAGCCTTCTAGGGTAACATTGTTCCTCGACGTATACTTCCAGATCCAGATTTGCTATTTAACCAAAAAATTTAAAAAATAAAATTTGGACAGCCAGATGCTCGTTCTAAAAGACGAGTGCTCCCTGAGCCGTTCTTGTGGGGCACAACCATTCAGCCACTTGGCGAAAGTATCTTGGGCTGAGAATCATCTTGAAAGTTGAGTCCTCTTGGTCCCACTTATCACGACAAGAAGCTTGATTCTGTTTGTTTATTGAAGCATTTTGCATAAATAATCCTTAACCAAGTTTTGTTCACTCGAATGTTTAGCTCAGCCATCAACATCCAGACTCCCCAAATGATTAACCGGGCCGCCTATTTGTGCATTCATTATTATAATAATATTAACTTCACTGAATGATATATGCCATTTCCACTTGCTGCATATATATGCATGCACGGATATTCCAATGAGCCCCACACATGCACTAATTCAATAAAACTAGCGACAAGCAATTAGCTTACTTCTGATATGAACATGAATTGGGTCAAGCAAAAAGGGGTTAATTCCTTCACATTGAGGTGCTTGTATTTACCACTCTGGTACTTATATTCCACTATTCAATTATGATTATATTGCAATGCCAACTGTAGGAAATGGATTTGTCCATTTTATTTATATATATTAGGTTAACTCTCTATCTATTTGAATTTACATTTAACAAGCGTTTATGCAATTCGAGATAAAATTTCTCTCACAATTTACTTCGTATACCATAAATTACGTTAGAAAAGCAGTTTCTAACTCAAACAAGCACTCTGCTTTTCCAACGTGATTTACAACATATAAAGTAAGTATGTAAGAGGAGTTTTGTCATAACTTATATGAATAGGATTCTTGAATGCTAACTCAAACATTCATACACTCTATCGTCGTAGAAGTGTGTTTAGTCATATAATATATATATGTGTGTGTATTATAGGTTTTCAAAAGCTACATTCTCTCTATCCTTTCTTCTATCTGCAGATGGAAAACAATTCTCATCCACATCATCATCGTCCTCATCTTCATCAACAACCTCATGATTTCCTCATCGTATCCTCGGAAAATTATATTTCCAAGGGTTTTTACGAATCATCTTCTTCATCTTCATCTTCTCCTCCAAACCTAGCAGTTGCTACTGAATTGTCTCTTTCTTCTTCCTTCTTCACAAAAACCAAAACCAAGAGAAATACTAACAACAAAGAGAGATCAAAAACAGCTTCATCATCAAAGACTTATTATAATTATTCCGACACCAAAACCTACCATCGTCATCATCATGAGGGTAATATTATTATCCAGCCATCATCATCATCTCATGGACGTTGTTCTACTGCTTTGAAGCTGTATGACGATCCATGGAAGATCAAGAAGGTCCTAACAACCAGCGACCTCGGGAAGCTGAATAGGCTTCTGTTGAGCACAGAAAATTCCATGGAGGACCTGGTTCCTTCACTGATAGGAAACAACTACAACCACAACAACAATAATAATGAGGAATTGGTCTCAAAGGGAAGGCCAGTGAGGGTTTGGGATGTAGAAACAACGTCCATGCACCAGCTGATTCTGAAGCAATGGGCTTCCATCAAGAACTACGTCCTGATTGGAAAATGGAATCAAGATTTCGTCAAGAGAAGGAACTTGAAGAAAGGAGATGAGATTGGCCTTCAATGGGATCCCTACAAATTCTACTTTAATTTCTCCGTTCTCAAGCGATCATCAGCTATGGAGTAAGTATATCCCTATGTATGTATGTATATGTATATGTATATATATCTTTTAGTATATTTCAACCGACTTATGAATAAATATAACGGGCTTCTTCCACCAAGAAACACAGTTGGTTGAGGTGGCAAGCAGCCTCATCCTATAAGGAGAATAATACAAATTTAAATATTAGGAAACATATTTATTAGGAAATGTGAAAACCCTTGTATTCTAAGCCTCAAAAGGGGAATCTTTATATTATGAATAAAAGGGGCTTCTTCCTCTGAGTATTAGGAAAATTAAAGTAATATATTTCTTCTACTTGTTAAGTTAATGAGCTTCTACCCTGGCAATGAAATCCGGAGACCTCTTGCCTGCTACGCGTGTGTGTACGCATACACATACACGTGAGGATATATATAAATATATAAGTACATGTAGGTTATATTATTTGGCTGGTTCTTTGCTGCGCTTGAGTTTATGAGAATGATCTATACTGTAATTAATTATGAGATGATCTTTATAATACACTACAAAAAAATATCAGATTAACTACGAAATTACCAACGGAAAAAATTTTGTCTATAATTACCCACAGAATTCTAATTAAAAATTACCGACGGAAAATTTCCGTCACAAAAAACACCATTAATAAAAATAAATAAATTTACTGACAATGTTTTTTGCAACAGAAATTTCCCACCGGTAATTTTTAATTACCCACGGAATTCCGTGGGTAATTTTTACTTACAGAATTCCGTAGATAATTATCGATAGAATTTTTTCCATCGATAATTCCGTAGCTAATTAATTTGATGTTTTCTTTTTGTAGTGATAATTTGCAGGTTATTGATCGATATTATTGTATGTGGGGTATATATCTAGATATATAGTATTTAAGGACGTTTTGTTTCTGATTACTTTCTTCAATCTTCTCTTTCTAGATGAGAGCTTTTCTTCTGACATATGTCTTGGGATATTTTATCTAGAAAAATTGTGATAAAATGGTAAACCTTAATAAACTAAAACCTAATTAAGATAAAATCGATGAAGTCTTAAGGGACAGGTTTTGATGTTTCTGTTCTCTTTTTTATTTTTTAAAAGTAATTCAACTTGGACTATACCAGATGATTCAGCTCGAAAATCGGCAAATCAGTCTAGTCTAGACAATAACCCAATTTATTTAAAAAAAAAATTGATTTTTTCCCTTTATAATTTCATATTAATAATTTTGAAATCTTCGCTTTCTCACCAGTTTGACCTACGGTTAACTCTAGTTTAACTTCGATCTAATCCACTGACCTTTGACTTATTATCTCAACGGGTTCAGTGACCAATCTGATTTTAATAACCTTGCATTTTTCTTTCTTCTCTTTTTCCCCCTCTCCACTTCCTTTTCCGTTTCAAGCAAGTATTGGCAGAATACATATTCATATAGTTGTATTTGGTTCTTGCTTGATGAGTTTCAATATTATATATGGAGGGTATATGTGCAGATATAGCTAGTTTACATATTAAAATTAAAGGGATTAAGATGGTTTTTTTATTTCTATTATATTTACACTTTAACTCCAATCATAATACAATCTTTTGTTGTTGAAAAGCTACATATTTACGTAAATAAAAAAATGCTTATTTACTTAAATCAAAATAAAAATTCTCTCACATATTTATTTTGCATATGTTCAAGTGTTTTTAGAGAGTGGGACACAACCACTTGGTGAAACTTTTTCGTGCCGCGGAGGCGAGAATCATCTTCGTGAAAGTTGAGTCCTCATGGGTCCCACTTATCAAAAGAATCTCCTCACTTTACACATGTTTATGATTTTCTTAGTACTTCTCTCTGGTTTCAAACGTAAGTATTTTCATAATCTTTTTTTCCCCCTAGAGTTTTGAAGAATGTGGGGTTTATTGGTTTCTTCTCTATATATGAATCTTCTTTAAGTCTTTTGTTGCACGCGATTTAAGTCCTGTCTATAAATCCAAGTATTTGTGTCTCTATCTAGAAATTTTTTTCTGGAGTGGCAGAAACTTATCTTTAGGAATCCCAAAAATGGTGCACGCACACACAATGGTCCAATAGGATAGGAATAAGTTAATGTACTCAGTATATCTTTAAAGCAAACATTATTGATGATCAAGTTGTAGTGGGAGGAGTTCCAGTGTATACTCCCTCGGATCCTTATTATAAGGTGCTAACTATCAAAATTTTTTTGACTTTATTATAAAACACCAATTGCCTTTAACCAACTCATTTATTACTATTTTCCAAGTATACCCTCATTTTTAACTAACTCTTTAAATTCACATCAAAGTTGAAACTATTTATCAATTCTTAACTAATTTAATGACTTAACTTCCCTTCTTTAGTTTTCGAGAAATTATGATTAGTGTCTTATAATAAAGACAAAAGAGAGTGTGTGTGTGTAGACACACATGGAAGGATTGACTTTTTATGGTCCACAAAAGTAGCTGCCTAGGGAATCACTTTCTCTCTTTTTCACTCTCATATTTTGTTTGCAACCTCACGTCCATCTCATTGAATATTGTGATTTATTTATTGTTTTTTCTTACGAAAAGTTAAAACTAATATTCATTGATTAAAGTTGATTGTAAACGTTTGTTTATATATTTTAAGTTAGAATTTTCTTATGAAATAACTGTACATCATTTTGTTAATGTCATCAGTTGATTTCCATATATACACGAAACCAAATATTACGTCAAGTCTATTTTTTTTCAGAGATTAAAGAAATAAAATAAATTACTTGTCCTAGCATATATATTGTATATTATTATATTATATATTAGTCTAAGTTAAAGTACATGTTTTGATAATAACAAACCCCATAAATATTTTTTGAAAAGAAATATTACTCGAGTAAAAATGTGCTATTGTGTCACCAAAAGGTAACTGGCTATTGATGATGAAGTTATTTTGTGAAAATTGTTGGTGTATTCGAGTGAAAGATGTATCACTCGAGTGATAATCTAAAAAGTTAAATATCACTGTCAAAAAAGTACTGGCTAGTGAGTAAAGGAATATGTAAAAATGTTCTCAATCATTAGAGCCCATATTGATATCATGTCACTTGAGTGATGAACTAAAAATGGTGTATCACTTGCAAGGTACCCAATGGTGATTCCTTAAAAATCTTCCTTGCACTTGAGTCAAGTGGCTACCACTTGAGTGATGATCAAAATTTCGCAAGTTACCTAATAGTGTAACTCGCCGCTTTTTTGAGGGAGGAATGATAGTTCACTCGAGTTACAAGAAAGGCACGCACTCAAGTGATGCTTAAAACCCCACAAGGTACGTAAAGGTAACTTGCCAAATTTTAAAGAAGAAATGATCATTCACTCGGGTGACAAAGAGACACTTGAGTGATGTCCAAATCTTCAGAAGGTACCTAACAGTAAATAGCTATTTTTAGAAACAAACTGTGTTAAGTTACTTGAGTTATTAAGTTGTCACTCAAGTAACAACCAAATACTCGCTAGTTACCTCTTAGTAATTAGAAGAAGATAACATGACAAAGTTTAAAAAATTAACATCACCATAGTGCAAATTGCTTACTCGAGTAACACATGTAAAAATTATGTTATCACTTTTTTGTTACCTGCTAGTAACCAACCAATATTTTGAAAAACTAAGAGAGGCTCTGGAGTGACCTACAATAGCTTGAGTGACATAGTATGGTTACTAAATAGTAACTTGCAATAATATTCTCACATTTCTTCTAGTTGCCACTTGGTACCTCTCTACAATAGAACATCACTAGAGTGATAAGATGTCACTCAAGTGACTTTGAAAACATTTTTTTTTTTTGGAAGACATATTTTGGAAAATTTGATTCTCGTTCCCTTATGTTAGAATCTATCTACAAAGTTTTCTATTATTCTTAAACATCATTAGTTCAACATTCTAGTGTTTTATTTAGTACTCAGTAATATTTACAGACTGGCATAAGAAAAGATCACTTGAGTGATGCTTTCCCAAAAAATAGAGCATCACTTCAAAATTTTTAAATCACTTGAATGATTAAGAAATTTTCTTTTCTTGCTACTTATCATTATAACTCTTTACTACACTAGTACTTAAGTGTTTTTTAGGTGATCAAACAAGGATTAACTCACAAATTGAAAATAACACTTTCGTGTTATAAGCATTAAATGCGAAGGACATTCAAACGTCAAATGTTCTCTCTACTCCAATGGATAATTCCTTAGACACAACAAATGCTCAAAGACTTCAACAGATATATATCAAAAACCAAGGAAACTCCAACGGATATATTTTTAGCAAAATAACAGTCATTAATTATAATTCACTCAACCTATAAATACCTATATAAAGCATTGAAAACGAAGGCACCAAACTTCTACAAAAGCTTACTTCTACATTCATTGTAAAGTCTTGAGCTCTTAAATTCAAGATTGTACATCAACAATCATATATATACTCTTGTGAGAGACATTTATTGATTCATTAATTATCTGAGAGACTTAAGATTGTAAGATCTTGAGTAGGCATTAAATTGAAAAGTGTAAGGGTTCTTGAAAAAAAAAACTAGATTGTATTGGGGAACTAAGAGCCCGAAGAATCTTAAAGAATAGAGAAAATCTTATAAGGCCTTTGAGAATCGGATGTAGGTTCAAGTGATTTGGATCAAACCAGTATAAATCTCGTGTTGTGACATTTCTTCAACCCTATCCTATATATTCACAGTTTGCATTAACGTTTGAGTTTTAATTATCATTCAATTCACCCCCTTAGTTGAGAGTCTTGTTCTAACAATTTATAAGTTAGGTAAATTAGTTTTGAGGAAAAAATAAATATAAATACTTTATTCTAACTTATTTAACTTCCTTAATCTTTCCAATATTAGTCAACTAACTCTTATATTAAGAATCAGATATTTTTAGAAGAACACCAATCTTGTATTTATAATAAAAAAACACTTGAGCGAGAAAAGATGGTTGAATTTAAAGAGATCATCATTGAGGACTTTATCGTGAGAGAAAACACCTAATCTTCAGTCATATCTCTAACTAGCCATTTAGAGAAGCAAAAGGTGGCAAACTAGCTTAACTAAATGAAACCAAACAAGTGTTAGTATTGGAACACTAAAAAAATGTAATTTTGTGTTTATGAGAGAAAATTCTTACCACATACTCCCTCCGGTCTTTTTTGTAAGGAACATACTCTCTCATAGGGTGATCCTTAATATAAGGAGTAAAACCTCTATTTATTAAATTTTAAATTGATCTTTCTAGTTTTATCCTAATTAAATATATGTCATTCATTATCTCTTTACAATAATTTTTCACTATTTATCTCTCCTGTACAATCTTTTTAAGCAATGGTACAATTGAAAAGTAAGGTATATAAGTTTACATATTGATTGCTTTTAACTAATATTTTCAACCATATAATTTTAATAGTTGTTTCTTATAAAAAAGATTAGAGGGAGTATTTATCTCGTGCCTCACAAAACTATATAAATCAAGTGAAACCAAATGATCACAGAGAACTTCAGTTTGTATTATTATTTAATACTGATATGCTGAAGGGAATTTTGGTTAATCCCTTTGTCTTGACTTCCCTCTTTGTGGAATGAAATTATCCCAAAGATAACAAATGAAAAAAGAAAAAGAAAAAAAAAAAGGAAAGGAAGAAAGAAAGTAAAAAGACATGCATGCGAGCCATGCCTTAATTACTTGTCTACATATGTGGGTTATTTCATTTGGGCAGTTCTTTGCTGCCTCTGCATTTGAGTGTATTGTTTATACTGTTATTGATTACGAGATGAATATAGAGTTTTCTAGGTTATTCGGTATGTTCGTGGGGCTGTTATCCTTTCCTACAGGGATTGGAAATTTTTCTAAGAATATGTAAAATGATTTAAACATCCTTTGATGTCTTCAGTGACATTGACCCCGAAGATGTGAGAATCTTTTAACTTTCAGGTCTCGAGGGAGAAACCTTGATATAATAAAAAAAAACATAAAAGGAAATCTTGGAAAAAACACTGAGATGAGTAGAGAAGGAGGTAATTATATCATGTATCATTTTGAAGCTGGGGTGAGTTTCACAATATTAATTACAAATCAACAAATAATCTTGATTAGATGAAATATAAATTATTCTAAAACTAATTTTTATACATTATACGAAATTGAGTTTAAAATTTGGTATGATTAGTTGTAATTAATCAATGATTGGGTTGTAAATAATAGAAACTGGGTTGTAATTATATATGGTAAAGCATCCAAAAACCAATTTTCATATATAATGTGAAATTATATTATAAATTTTATTAGTTTAGTTTGTAAATAATAAATAATGAAGTTGCAAAATAACTTAAAATGTGTTTTAATTAGATTATCCCAAAACTAATCTTCACATATGATGTAAAATTGAGTTATAGGATTAATGGGGTTTGGTCTAATTAATGAAGTCAGTCTTTTATAACATGGAAAAAAAAATTTCCAATAAATGTGAAAAAATATGCTTATATATAGTACTCCACCCCTGTCTCAAAATGATTATTTCCAATAGGAGAATATACCATTAAGAAAGTTAATTAAAATAATTTAAAATATTTATATTCATCATTTTTATTCAAACTAATTTTTCTAACTTATAAACTGATGTACTATCTCCAGTCTTAAATATAAAACTCAGTTGATTTTTTGGAGAAGATTAAAAAAGTCAATTAAATTCTTTTAAAGTATCTATATTTATAGTTTTTTCTCCAAAATAATTTTTTTGACTTATACTTTGACATACTATAATTTGATTATATACAACATATGATATGATTAAGTAACTTATTTAACTTTCTTAATCTCCCCCAAAAAAAAGGTCAACTAGGTCTTTTATTTAGAATTGGAAGTAATATAATATAATGATACATAACATACAATATAATTAAATAATATATTATTTTTTTAAATTTATTTAAAAAATCCAACTAAGACTTATATTTAGATTCAATGTAATTTTTTTTTTAAAAAAAAAAATCAGTTTCTATTTTTCTTGGGTGAAAATGTAGTAAAGTTGGGCTATGACTGAGTTTAAGTCCAAGTGTCAAACAATCTCACCTTAAGGAAAAAGAAGCCCAAACCGCCTAAGAGAATCCCAACAATCCAGTCTGATTCCTCAGCCCTCACTCTCGACCACGACCAGTCCCCAGACCCATACCATAGACCAGGCTTCCGGGATTCTCAACTATGCTTCGATTCTAGTAGTCCCGGTCAGCCATCGTCGGCGGCGCTCTCTCACCGGTATACAAGTAAGAGCTTGACGGTATCAGCATCTCGTTTTCACTGACCTTCATTTTTTATAAAATTTCTTATATCTATATCAAATTTTTTATCGTTTGCTTTATCATTGGATGAGAAAAGATCAAGTTCGTTCCTGTTTCCGTACTAAATGTACTGATTGATTAAAGCTACCTATTTTTTCTGATTTTCAACTAACAGAAAACATTGGGAAACTATATTTGACTTATTGCATGTTTTATGTTGCAGAAAAAGAATATTTTGTCACTATTTGGATTCCTTGGAATGGTTGTTACACAAGTCTTACAATTTAGTATTAATAGTCTGATTATGAGTTTCACCTGATAATTCATGCTTTTTGAAATCATTGAATCAAATTTCACAATGCTTCTGTTTTCTTGGTGGCAAGTCAGTGTTATCATCTAGTTACCAATGACAAGGACTGTTTTTAAATTAAGCTTTACGTCTGGTTCCGTTTTCAGTTTTGAGCTAATGGCTTGATGCTGATTTGTATACACTTAAAGTTATTAAGCATTCGAAGTAATCATAGATTACATGTTCCAACTAGAAAATACAGGAAAAACGTACACTTAGACTTGGTAATATTGAGGGACAGCTTCTCAAATTCTACCTTCATTATCTTCAATTAACTTTAAAGTCCATAAATTTTAGACAAGTTTTTCTTACTTTTGCAAAAACTTATTTTCCGACTAATTGTCTATATCTTCCTTCGGAAGTAACTACCAAAGGATGCCTTGGAAAATCGCTTTACCCAGGAACTGATTCATTTATTGTACAGATTTCGTGGAGATATAAGGTTTTTTTAATCTCAGGAGCTAGTTTTTATAATATAGCTCTCCCAAAGTTTCTAATTATTTGGAATTAGAGTATTCAATCCGACAGCCACATCCTAGTTGCTTTCCTGCAACCTCAGTTCATGATATGCTAGAATGATTTTGTGAGTCTAGGGTCCTGTAGCATGTTGAAGTTAGGGCCTCGACATTTTAATTAAACTAAAATGTTGGAATACTTTATGTGCTGTTGGACTATGGTATGGGTATGCGATAGAAGAGTTGACAACAAAGGTAGGAGTACTCTGCAAATTTTCAATAAATCTGTCTTATTTGGAGTGTGGAAACTGTTCTTCTGTTAATATTCACTCCTGCATTAGTTACTTTAAAATGTGTCAAAGCTTATGTTTTATGGCACTTGGAAATGTAAATATTTAAAATGTTCATCCACTTTAAATATAAAAATTCTATAATCAAACTATTTTCTTGTATCTTAAAAAGATTATAGAACAATTTTTATAGAGTGTTAGAATGCTTCTTTAGCAGATATCAATTGCTTCATCTTTTGTTCTTGGGAGGAAGATAATATTTTTATTAATTTATTCTTCATCAGGAGAGAAGCTCAAATCTTGTGAATATTTATGGGATTCCTCCTAATGCATGATTTAAGTGGTGTGGGGTCTTGAAGGTTTTATTTTTGTTATTTAACTTATCTGCAGAAATCTGAACCTTATATTCATATGGTCTGACTTTTTCTGATATGGTGTACGTATATGGATTATATTGAATGAACTCCTTGAAAGTTATAGTGCTAATTAATATATTTCCTTGTGGACGTAATAGGACAAGTTTGATCTGCATCAATTTGCACATTCTTGTTGGTTAAAACTGGGCACTCCAAGAAGGTAAATGTCATGAACTCATAGTAGGCTATATTTGCTATTTTCCTCCTGTTTGCTTACTGGCTTGTTTGATTTGTTTTCATATAAGAATTTATCTTTTCTCTCTTCTTCTTTCATGGATGTCAGCCTGATACAGCTTGTATTCTCACACAGTGAACCCCCAATCAGCCTCGTACAGTCCAAAGGGCGTTTCAGGGATTTAGAGAGCCTGAAGAGCGACGAAGTGCCTGGAAACAATTTTCATCACTACTCAGATTTTAGCTTTCATTATCTCAATTTGAGTGATAAGAGAAAAACAGAGAGGAGAAGGGAAAAAATTACGTTAATTGATCATTACTTCCAATCTGAATTGCTAGGTAGGTAAACTTCCATTTAATAGCCGAGCTAGTTACATCATTAACACCTCTAAACTATCACCGCTACTTTCTAAATATTCAATGATTTATCGTTGGAATTTAGTTTCTGGGAATTTCCACAAACTTACCAAAAGCCTTCGTTTTCCCTCACCCTTTAACCCCTTTAATTTAGAAAGGCCAAGGATTTTCAGCTCCTCAACGAGATTCACTCAGATTGTTCCCGTTTTTTATGTTCCAAACAACAATTGCTTTTGGAAAAACCCTGCTTCTTATAGAGATTCTAGCCTAGTGGGACTGCCTTTTCTTAATAGAAATTACTGTCATGGGAGAAATGGTGGCAATGGGTCTGGGGAGTGGACTGAGGAGATAGATTACTTAGATGAGTCGGGTAATGTTATTTACAAGGGTAAAGGAATAAGGTCTGTGGAGCCAGGGCTTGATGACCATGTAATGATAGGGGAGGTTAAGAAGCCCTTCGCAAATGCTGTAGCAGTGGCAAAGCTAGTTGAGGTTATTAAGAGGTGGAAATGGGGACCAGAGTTGGAGAATCAATTAGACAAGCTTCAGTTTACTCCAAACATGACTCACATCACTCAAGCTTTAAAGATAATTGGTGAAAGTGATGCATGTTTAAGTTTGTTTAGATGGGCTAAGCGGCAATCTTGGTATTCACCTAATGATGCATGTTATGTTCTTCTATTTGATGGTTTGAACCAACGTAGGGATTTTGAAGGAATTCAGTCGTTATTTGATGAAATGGTTAGTGATTGCAGTAATAGCAGAATCTCCTCATTTGGTGCTTATAATCGGGTAATACAGCACTTGGCTAAAGCCGAGAAATTGGAGGTCTCATTTTGTTGCTTTAAGAAAATGAAAGACACGGGTTGTAAAATTGATACTGAGACATATAATTCCCTCATCACACTCTTTCTGAACAAGGGGTTGCCTTATAAGGCTTTTGAGATATATGAGAGCATGGCAACAGCCAATTGCTC
Source organism: Acacia confusa (assembly GCA_037074495.1). Lineage (NCBI taxonomy): Eukaryota > Viridiplantae > Streptophyta > Magnoliopsida > Fabales > Fabaceae > Acacia > Acacia confusa. The sequence goes on along the minus strand of CM073504.1, from coordinate 1,634,438 downwards.
ATTGGATGGTGCAACTTATGAATTGATGATCCCAAACTTGGCAAAATCAGGCCGTCTTGATGCTGCTTTCAAGCTTTTCCAAGAAATGAAAGAAAGGAATTTCCGGCCAGGTTTGAACGTCTTTGCCTCTCTTGTTGATTCAATGGGGAAAGCTGGGAGATTGGATGGTGCAATGAAGGTTTACATGGAGATGCAAAGTTTTAGGTATAGGCCTCCTCCAACTGTATTTGTTTCTTTAATTGAATCGTATGTGAAGTCTGGGAAGCTAGAAACTGCTCTTAGGATTTGGGATGAGATGAAGAATGCAGGGTTCAGGCCTAATTTTGGCTTGTATACAATGATCATTGAGGCACATGCAAAATCGGGGAAGCTTGACATTGCTATGTCTGCTTTTTCAGATATGGAAAAGGCTGGATTTCTACCCACTCCATCTACGTATTCTTGTCTCTTAGAAATGCATGCTGCATCTAGACAAGTAGATCATGCCATGAAGCTGTACAATTCAATGACTGATGCCGGCCTGAGGCCAAGTTTAAGCACTTATACTGCTCTCCTAACTCTACTAGCCAATAAGAAGCTGGTGGACGTGGCTGCCAAAATTTTACTAGAGATGAAGGCCATGGGATATTCTGTGGATGTGACGGCTAGTGATGTTTTGATGGTTTATATTAAGGAAGGTTCAGCTGATCTTGCTTTGAGATGGCTGCGTTTCATGGGTTCCTCAGGGGTCAGAACGAATAATTTTATAATCAGGCAGTTGTTTGAGTCATGCATGAAAAATGGCTTATATGAGTCTGCCAAGCCTCTTCTTGAAACTTATGTTAACTCTGCTGCAAAAGTTGATTTGGTGCTTTACACATCTATTTTAGCCCATCTTGTAAGGTGTCAAGAAGAGCAGAGCGAGCGGTATTTGATGTCCATCCTTAATGCAACTAAACACAAGGCACATGCTTTTTTGTGTGGGCTCTTCACAGGCCCTGAACAAAGGAAACAGCCAGTGCTATCTTTTGTGAGGGAATTCTTTCAAGGTATTGATTATGAGTTGGAGGAAGGTGCCGCAAGGTACTTTGTCAATGTTCTTCTCAATTACCTAGTTCTCATGGGGCAGATAAATCGAGCTCGATGTGTTTGGAAGGTCGCTTATGAGAATAAACTATTCCCGAAGGCTATAGTTTTTGATCAGCACATTGCATGGTCCCTTGATGTTAGAAACTTGTCAGTTGGTGCTGCTCTTGTGGCAGTGGTGCACACACTTCATCGGTTCAGAAAGCGCATGCTATATTACGGTATTGTCCCAAGGCGTATAAAATTAGTGACCGGACCAACTTTAAAGATCGTGGTGGCAAAGATGTTGAGCTCAGTAGAGTCTCCATTTGAGGTCAGTAAAGTGGTTCTTAGAGCTCCAGGAGACTCAGTCATGGAGTGGTTTAAGAAACCGATTGTCCAGCAGTTTCTCCTGAATGAGATTCCATCAAGGGCTGATATCCTTATGCACAAGCTGAACATACTTTTCCCCAGTTCTGCGCCTGAAGTTAGATCATTATCACCTCCCAAGCCTCTCATGTCAAGTTAGGCAATGTGAAGATCTTTGCATCCAAAATGAGTTCGAGGCATGTGACATGGAACTGTATTATTTAGTGGGGCGGCATCTTTTTGTTCATTTGTTATATTTTATCATGTACAGGAATGAAATCTTACTGGAACTGTCTAGTTCATCCTTCAGAACCATATCACATCCCGGATCTGATGAAATAGGATGAATTGAGACGGTATTGTGAAAGTAGAGTCTTGTATCGATATAACAAGGTTGAATTCATACCATGGTAGCTTGTTAATGTTACTTGATCAATAGTACATCCTTATATTTTTGCTCATTCTGGTTGATGTTTTCGACAGAGATACGATACTAATGTGTTAAGAGTTTGGATGTTGTTAACGTTGATTGTAATAGTTCCCTAGCACAGGAAAGTTGAAGCTAGTTGAAAAAGTGAGGTTCTAAGGAAGAAATGTAACTATCAAAAAGTCTAGTAACAAGTTAGGTCAGCCAATTTGCAATGACAAGTCCTGATGCATAAAATAACACCAGAGTCTATAATATTGTGGGATTTTTTGGTAATTAAATTCCTTCATTAAGACCTCATTTGAATTTCTCCTAAAAGGAAATTAAGAAAGTGCCCTTGTAACTTGTAGACCATTTAGTATCTGAAATTTCTAGAGCTTCCTTGGTTATAATACCAACACATGTATTCTTTAATGCTATGTTTTTGGGGTTACATATTCTTGTGCTGTTAATTTTTTTTCAAAGAAAGCTTTCCCATTGTTGTTGACGTATTAGCTATCTTTTCCTATAAGAAAAACATTATTTCAATAAGCCTTTGTGAAGAATTGTGAGCTTCAAATGAACATTGGAAAAGTTATTCACATGATAAAAGAGCTAGGTACCCCTCCAATTTATCAAAAGAAAAATGAAGACAGGCGGGTAATTTGGAGGAGACTGATGTTAATAGCAGGTACAGACACAATATATGGACAATTTATAGATATACTCAACAAACCATGTGCAGGCACCGACAACTCTGTAGAATCAAAGGAGTTGAAAAATGTTATATTTTCATGCCATAATCTAAGTATATCTCGGAGATCCAACTTATATAAACTTTTCTTTAACAAAAGAAAGTGCTATATCTTCATGAATCTGAGTATCAACATTCAATAACGTGGGAATAGAATGAGAATCGTAACTCATGGGTGACAAGCAATATTCATTCATCAATTTATATCTTGAATGCCAATAGTTCAAGCTCAGAACATGAGTGTCTTATTTAACTATTGACAATTGCAATGCATTGAGGCACCGGCTACATATCACCATTTTGGTGGGTGGGTATGGCAAAGCATTCTAATTTTTAGCTTCACAACAACCTTATAAAGGAGCAGACAGATGAGAAAATTAAAACAAGAGTGAATATATGACGACAAAGCCAGCAAGCTCAGAAATAGAATTGTCCCTTTTGTAATGGAAATCATAGGGATGATGCTTTCTCGTTTAGGGATTCTTTCACTGCTCTGAGAAGCTGTGGCATCAGTTTCTGGTTTGTGACAATAATGCCATAAGCAACATCAAGAAACCTTCCTTTTGAAAAGTCCAGAGAATTTCCTGCAGCATCCGTGGCAACACCTCCAGCTTCTGCACATGTTCAATAGTCAAATTAATCATGTACACAATAAAGAAAATACACAGGATCAACCATCAAACCTATCAAATAGACCAACTACCCAACTATTTGTAGCTGCCCAGGTTAGCATATGAATATGCTAACTTCGATGCGTGGTATAATCATTTTGTCAAGTAATCTGAAGATGGCGAAAGAGTTAATATCCAAGAGTATTTTATTTTTTGAAGCCAAAATAGTAAACAATTTCAGTTATTTTACGGCTCAAGTCTTTAAGGAACATATTCAGGAATCTGAATGTAGCAACATGTATTTTTGAAGACAGTACTCTAAACACTTGCGACTTGTAAGACATACTGACCAGCAATTCAACCTTCTAGACGTTATTCCTTTATTTTATTTTATTTTGGCCTGTCATCTAGACATGATTTATAGAGAAGTATCAAATTGAATAACTTAAATTTCTACCTTTCGGAGAGCATGCTCATGCCCACACACAGTATGGACGACTATGAAATGAAAGGAAAGGATTACAAAATTTACACACCAGTCACAACGATGCAGCCGGCAGCATGATCCCATATCTTTTCACGGTATCCCTTGTGAGGAAAACGCAGATATATGGTCCCATCTCCTCTTGACAGGGCTCCATATTTTGCTTGGCTGTCAATTCTAACCGGCGGCACCTTGACGCCAAGTTTCTGTTCATGAATTAATCATGGCATTGTAGGAATGTCAGCAGATAACAGATAATAGAAGAGAGAGAGAAATGTGCATGGAAGATTATTACTTCCGCAATAGACTTTGACAAGTCATGAGAAGAGTGTGCAGCTTCGAAAGATTCAAAAAATGACGCTTCTTCTGGATTCTCAGTTGCACTGACATGCACCTGGATAATGATAGCAAGATACTTAATCTTAGCACAACAATCAATGACATATCAATAGTATCATTTTATAGGCACGAACCCTAGTTTTTGAAGAACCATCGAGAGTCTGCATATATGAACCTTTTCCAACTGTGGCAAAGAAAAGACAACCAACTTCATTGCCAGAATGCTGCTGATTACTGCCAATAGACGCCAGTGGAAGATTTGGACAGGCCAAGACTCCCAATACAACTTTCCCTTCGTGCAACAAAGCTAATGCTATAGCATATTGGTCTCCCCTAAGAAACCTACAACGTCATCCATCAGACAAGCATGAGCTACTTGGTGGTGGTCATAAGTGGTCATGAGCACAATAACAGAACAGCAACAAGCTAGAAACCCAAACTTAAGAAAGGTAGGCATGCCAAAGAAAGTATTCACCTTGATTTAGTTTTGAGGATACATACCCTTTAGTGCCGTCTATGGGGTCCAGAACCCAGTGCCGACCACTAGAACCTCCTTCAGACTTACCATTATCAATGGCTCTGGTAATATCTTCTGCTGTTAAGGTAGAGAAACAATCTAATCCTTCACTAGCTAAAGTATCATTCACAAGTTCTGTAATGCGCTTTAATGTTTCTTGACCACTCTCCTCACGAAGATCCCCAGAATCCTATAATTTTAAGACTGAATTTTACATTCAAGAATAGAAAAAGAAGATTCTTCACGTTCAGGGAGAGTTTAGAAATTCACCTCCTCAGCTACTAATGAAAATGGTTCAGAAGGAAGCTCTCTCTCAAGTACAAAGCTAACTACGGCTTGTGAACCTGGAAAATAAAAAGTAAATTTGCAATTAGCTAAAATTCATTGAATGAAAGAGTGTGACAGGTAACAAGCAATTTAAATGGAAAACAGCTACAATAGTTTTAAATGGTAGTCGTCCCATCACCTGTGTCCCACCCACCTCAGCAATCTAACTAACCTGAATCCTTAATTATCTAGCCCCTCCTGAACTTTACATGTGTTTACTGTTACGTCTCATCACCTACATACTCTCAAGTATCCACTCAAACTTCACGCAACAAAAAGTTTTAATGACAAGTGGGGAAACATAAACAGGTCGTTATTTTTTCTATTAGAACCTGTTGTGTTGTATGTTGTTCGCTTATAGTGAGACATTTTAGTAATTACGTTCTTTCGTTGGGACTTAGTACTGCTGTAATTTTTTACGTAATTTCATGACTTGTTGGTATTGATTAAAGTGAAAGGCCAGCCTTGGAAAAGTGGCTCGAAAAACGACAGTAAGCCATTAGTTAGATAGGTAGGTGATGAGTGAATGTGCAGGCGAGCTTCAAATTTTCTCCAAAAGTAGTGCACTTGATTTATAATCATCATCAGTGTCATTGCAATATGGGCAGTTGATAGGGTCGAAATCAATTTGGCGCCTCACTCAAATAATCATTTTTCTTTAAAACAAAAGATGGGTTGACTACCATATTTCATTTTCTTTTCTTAATTTCTTTGTTTTTCTTTTTGCTGTTGTCTGAGATGTATCACAAACACAAGCTAGTAGACAATGTACCATATGATGAGTTAGCTCAGCCACATGAACGATTACAAGGAAAAGTTTCATCCTAGAATCAATATTAACGATTATGATTAGACAGCATTATGATACAAGTAATTCAACTTACCATAATCAGCCACAGTAACAGGACTCTTGTCTGATTTCGAATGGACATCAGATTGGAGCAGAGCCTTTTGCACTTTCTGGACAAAACCATCAAAAGCAGCATGGAGAACCGAAAAGGACATAGAGAGAGAAAGAAATAAAGAGAAGAAAGAAGGGGTACTGAGAGAAAGAAAAGAACTTCAATACTTCAAATCAAACTCATTATGAATTCAGATTGTTTTACCAGCTACCTCCCATCCGTATCAATGACATTAATTTGACCCACTCTTAACCTATCCCTTCACTAGCTAACTAGCAGATATTTAGGATCACATCAAGCTGAATCAATATCAATTATTACATCGCCACTTTCACATTGAACCTAAGAATCCAATATCAAAGTGTATAATTACATCTACATAAGCAATTTTCAGCGAAAATGACTTCAGATTCTGAAGTATCGATCCCCAATTCCAATTCGAATGAAGAGCGCAAATTATGAAAGAAGAGAATGGAAGAATACCTGGCAGAGGCGAGCAGCGAGGGTGGCTGCTTTCTTAGCAGCGGCGAGCTCCTTCTCGTAAGCCATTGTAGATGCAATAACCCCTTGTGACGATGAAGAAGACGAAGAGTTGAACCTTATTGCGGAACGAGAGAAATTGATAGGTTTTTTGAATTTGGATTCACCGCTGCAGAAACGAGTTCTATAGTTTATCACTCTCAAACTACACAAGGCCATTCTCTAAATTTAACCTAATAATAATAATAATAATAATAATCACATGCCCACTTTTGAATTAATTGCTGCCATCGGTGCGTTCATTCACTCGTCTTTTCCTTTGGATGGTTGTTTCTCTCTGACAACCTCTCTTTTTCCACTTTCCTGGGTTTCTTATCTACTTTGAGTTTGAGACGAAGGAGATGAAAGAATTGGTAGGAATGTAAATGGTAGAAACCACTCAAAATTTAAAAGTTTCAACTATTTAAAGTGGTACAAAATTTTATATATATATATATATGTGTGTAAAAATATAAATTACTACTCAAAATTCAATGAACAATTTTTTAATTAAAATATATAAGTTACATAACTATATAAGATATAAGTCCAAAAATACAAAAAAAGTTTAACAACTTCTCCAACTAAACTCCATAACATCAAAAAAATAAAATCATACAATTTCTAAATCATATCAATTGATTTAAATCAAACACAACATCTTACATCACTTGGGTGTCTTCAATATCCTCTTCTTGCTCTTTGCAAAATTTAAAAACACAAAAAGAGTTTAAAACCTTTTCCAACCAAGTTCCAAGACATCAAAATAATAAAATTTAACAATTCCTAAATTATATCAATTGATTCAAATCAAACCTAAGATTTTAGGTCAGTTACATGTTTTCAGTGTCCTTTTTCCTGCTCTTTGCAAAACTTGTAAGGTCCAAATCATGACTTTTCATAAATTTCATCACTTCAACTTCAATTAAGTTCTCCTTATAATGAGCATTAATAGCTAAGTTGTTTACATATTATCAATCTTCTTCATTTTCCACTATACAATCATCATTTGATTGAAAATTATCAAAATTATATGCATGAGAGTTTTGAGCTTTCTTTTTATTACTCAATCTTGAATTAGCCATCACAAAAATAATATCATTTATTGTCTTTTGATTTGGGAGAAATAAAAATAGGGTTTTTCTTTCTTTTTTAAATTTTTTGCTTTAAGTAAAAAGTTACATGGCATTTTTACTGAGGACTGTTTTTATTGCATTTTAACATATATCACTTCAGTAAAATTTTTTATGTTTTTACATTAGTTTTTAACAATAATGTGAGGAAGGGCTCTTCACTATCTTTTTTTTTCCCAACCATCTTTAAGAGTTGAATTTTTTTAGAGATCAAGGAAGTTAAATAAGTAACTTAATCATATTATATGTTATGTATCCTTAAATTATATATCATTTTATTAGTTAAACTAATTAGTTTGAAGAAAAAAAAATAAAAATACAAGCACTCTAAAATAATTTAATTAGTTTTTTTAATTTCTTTTAAAAAAGTCAACTTCATCTTTTATATTTAGGACTGAAGGGAGTATCTAAATAGTTCAAAATTTTTCGTTAGTTGATGCTTATTCATCTTAGCTATTGAATTAATTTAAATACTCATACTGCTCTTAAATATAAGACAAAGTTGATTCTTTGCGAGAGATTAAGAAAAATAAATAAGTTATTTAATCATATTATATGTTATGTATCCTTAAATTATATATCAGTTTATTAGTCAAATTAATTAGTTTTTTAAAAAATAAGAATACAAATACTCTAAAGTAATTTAATTAGTTTTCTTAATCTATCCAAAAAAAGTCAACTTTGTCTTATATTTATAATCGGATAAAGTATTTAAATAGTTCAAAAAATTTGTTAGTTGATGCTTATTCATCTTAGCAATTGAATTAAATTGAAATACTCCTACTGTGCTAAATATAAGACTAGGTTAAAGAGGTTAATGAAACTAAATAAATTATTCTTAGTTATCAATTTATGAAGAGATTTGGTTTTTAACCGAACTCAATGGCGTCATTTAATTCATGTAACCGACCTTATATAGTGAGATAAGGTTCTGTTGTTTATGTGTTACGTATTATTATATTATAAATCAAGCAAACTAGTTTGCAGAAAACAATAGATATAAATACTTTAAAATAACTTAATTAACTTTTTTATCGCTTTAAAAAAAATTCTAGGTCTTATATAAAGGGGTAGAGGTAGTAATTAAGATTTAATTAGTAAATTGGTAATATTGAAATCCCTTATCTCCACTCAATTTCTTTCTCATCTATTGAACCACACAGACCCTAAATTGATCTAGCCTAAAAGACTATTTTTGAAACATTTTATCAAATAAATTTCATTTCTCTTATTTTTTTTGGAGCAAAATATAATTTTAAGTAGTTTGAATTCACTCGGAGTACTAATTAAAAAGAGAAGAAAATGACTATTCTAAATTTTAACTATTTTTCTTCTTTTTTTTTCAAAGAAATATAATTAGTAAATTACAACAAATAAAGTTTTAATTTATTAAATAAATGTTATCAACATTAATATACAAACAACATGAATCATCTAACAAATAAATATATTCATTAATTCATAATTAAAAGCAAACTATTGTTCATAAATAACTCATATAAAATATAAGCAGTATACTACTAAACAACATTAATACGATGACTATCATTGTCATTTTTTTCTCTACTATCATCAATTTCAAAGACATTTGATTGTGTTTCACTTTGAGTAGTAGGCTTTACTCCATAAATAAGAATATCATGAATTTCTTTTCACGCATCATAAACATATCAATTAAAAGGGCTTGCAGGGCTGGCCTGAGGCCCTTCAAGGCCGGCCCTTTTAAGCCTGAGGCCCTATAGGGCCAGTCCTATTGGGTTTATTTTATTTAGCTCCTCTAATTTTTAAGCTTAGCCCTTAAAGGGCCAGGGCCGGCTCGATAAGCTCGGCCCGATTTTCCAACTCTATATGTAGCTACTTCAAAAAATCAAAAAGCTTAGTTATAAAAGCCAAAAACTTCCCTATTTGGATTAGCGGTAACTTATTTTCTATCTGATTTTTGTAGAAACCCAATAGGAAAAAAGTCAAGTTTTAAATGTGATATATGTTTGGATTGTCCATTTGGTTTTTGCAGAAATGACTTTTTTCTAAACTGATAAGTTTTTAGATTATTATTTCAAAAGTCAGCTGAAATGGAAAATGACTAAAAGGGGCATGCATCATATTGAATACTATATATAGAACATATAACATGATTAAGTAATTTATTTAGATTCCTTAATTCCTCTAAAAAAATTCAAGTATGTCTCATATTTAGAATCGAATGAAGTATTATATACACTTTAAATTTGATTAAAAAAAACTTAAATTATTGTTTAAAAAAAGTTGATATTTGATTCTATAACGAACATGATTTATTTCATTTAATTTTGGCTGATATGCGTGGCATATGTTTTGCCACATTAGCATCATTTTTGTTTTCCGGAGTGTTCTTCTCAACACCTTCAATCACCGTCATTTTATTTTCCTCCACTTCCTCTGTTTCTCAACTTCAACACCTTCTTCATCATTTTATTTCATTTATAGTGACTTCCTCCAATAGGCTTTTAGTCCACGCTGCTCACTCCCGCCACTTCCCCCACTCTCACTCCTATATATAATAATCATTTTTGTATCAAAATGATTATTATATATATATAGGAGTGAGTTTGAATCTTTCCCATTTTCTCTCTATTATGTTGAAGGTGTATTTAGTTTAAGGCTAATCTTTTAAACTAATATATTATATTAAAAGATTAATCTCCCTGCCCCCCATCTTATTCCCTCTCCTCAAACCAAATACACTATAAGGATAATTTGACATTTTCAAAATTCGATTATATTAGGGAAAATCCTCCCCAGGGCCCAATTAAGAAAAAAACTTTCAAAAAAGGCCCAAATAACTTTCACATGTCAGGGCCTTTTCTGGTATTATTTCAGAAAAATGTAGTTGTTAACAGGTACTGATTTTGTTGTTAACGGGTACTGATTTTATTGTTAATGGAGTACTGATATTGTTGTTAACGCTTTCAAAATAATACCAGAAAAGATCTTAAGGTCTTTTTCTGACATGTGAAAGTTGTTGGGGTCTTTTTTTAAATTTTTTTGTTTAATTGAGCTCTGGGAAGGATTTTCCCATTATATTATCCTAATGTTTCAGAAGACGGACGTTCCAACAAATTGAAGACTTTAAAAGAGCTTTAAAATAGTATTTTCTTTTGTTTGGTACCTCAGATCAATTCTCCCTCACATAAAGCATAGACATAAGCAATTACGTACGTAATCTGCATGTGTGGACCCGCTTCTCCATTGATTCGATCTCGTAGCTTCTTCATATATATTGTTATATTTTATGCGAGTGAATGAGAGTTTGATACTGTTTAAAATGGAACATAAATATGTTGATCATTGCAATGAAATATTTATTATAATTACCAAAAACATTTCATAAATTTGCTTCATTATCATACAAAGTAACGTAAAATCTGGCCATTTATTTATCATTCCATTGATCATCTAATAGAGATGGCACGGAGATGGAATGTGATTTATTCATCATTGTCTTGCATTTTTTTTATGATTTTTCATATAACATAATCTCAATCATAATTTTTCAAGTTCATTTTTTTTTGTTGGAATTTATTAATTTTTATATCCTAATTGAAACTGATGTTATGCTGGATTATCCAAATAGTTATAACACTTGCCTCCTTAAACCACTTAACCACTGTATCATATAAGAAAAATATGTTCAATGGCTTTGTTCATTCTAATTTCATATATAAAACAAGTATAATGTGTTAGATAAAATCTGAAATACCCATTTTCTCACATTCAAAATATAAGCTGAATAATGTGTCATGATGACAGTCAATAATAATATTAGTCTTTGGAAAGACATGATCTAATCATAAAATTTTCTTTAATTACAAAGATAAATTAAAAATTTATGACTCCATTAATATAATCTTATATATAATCTAAAACTAAAAATAGTATTCATTTTAGTTTAAATTATTTCTGCATTCTACTAGTATTAACCGTATATTTTTCAAAAATAAAATCATTCACCAACTCGTAATTAACAACCAACAAGTAAAAACACATATTGGGAAAGCACTTTTGTACCCAACAATCTGCTGGACCTAATTTGGAAGGTGAAGTCTATCATTATTCATTCATACAAAATAATAAATATTAAAAAAATAAATAAATATTTTTCATTAAGTACAATATTAATTAATGCATCTAAAAACTTCCCCACCTATCAAAGAATTGAAAAAAAAATCATATGACTTGAAATGTTTGTTGCGTTGCGAGTTCCATGATTCTAACATCTAAACAACTAGCTACCTCAATTATTAGTATCATTTGAGTCTTGGATAATTAACTGTGTAGGAAAAAATTATTAAATGGTGAAATATTTAATTGTTCAAAATTAATAAGGTTAAATTTTAAAGAAAATCATTTGAGAATTTACTTCCCTTTTCTTGCTCTTATACTTTTTTTTTTTATATCAAAACGTGCATTATTTTAATAGAGTATTGATGTCAATATTATTTAACATTTATAAAAGTTTATAGAGAATTGCATTTTTACAAGTGATAATGTTAATTATATATAATGTAGCTTCTCTTACACTCCATGCAATTTTTTTTCATTCTTTTAATATATTTTCATTCGTCTTATTGTCTTTGGAGCTACGCTTTCTTATTCCTTCCATCTTTTTAAACACATTTGAATATATGGGGAATATATATATATATATCTTAAAAATCATTCAAGTTAGTAGAAGTTTTTTAGCTTAATTATCTAAATATATGAATGCCTACTTTTTGTAACTAAAAAAGTATTTGTGTTTGACAATTAAGCAAGAAGGAAGATAAAAGTCGGGTGTTAGCATGTCGTTTTCAAGAAGAAATTGCAAAACAAGCAACTATGTACTCAATCCGTTCATTGATATAGGATAAAGTTAACTTTATTTAGAAAGATTAAGGAAATTAAATAAATTTCTTAATGATCATATGTTATGTATCTTTAGATTATATATTAGTTTATTAATCGAACCAATTAATTTTTGTTAAAAAATAAAAATATAAATATTCTATAGTAATTTAATTAACTTTCTTAATCTTTAAAAAAAAGTCAACATTGTCTTTTACGTAGAACCAAAGAGAGAATCTCCCTTTGTCAAGAAAGGCGGTAATATATAGTCAAACATGAAAGCTTTATCATTCTTTCAAATATATGCATTTTAGATTTTGAGCATTCATAAAATTAACCTGCATGTAGTATATTTGAAAAGAATTACGATACAAAAATGCAAAGAATAAGATTATTTTTTTATATGTAACTATACTTTGATGCATATAACTCCTTGAAATATTTTTTTTTTCTGCCTTCAAATATAGCTGTTTAATTAATTGTAGTTTAATTAATTACACACACACACAGTATGTTTGAAAAACTATGACATGAGAATATAACATTCAATTGCAATGCCATCAGTTAGTTTGTATACGGACAAATAAGAAAAAATGAAGCAAGAGTAATTATTTTTTTACTAATTAATTACTCCGTATGATTTAAGATATATATATATTATTGAGTTTTAACACTTAGGATACAATAATTAAACGAATATGAGATTGATTTTGCGAGCTCGAGGACCAAATAGTGATGATAAATCTTTGAATTAGCGGCTATTAAATTATTTTCTTAGTGACATTGGATACCCTAAACTATCTAGTGATACAATATCATTCTTAGATTGAAAAAAACGGTACAATAATTGTGTTTGATTATAAATATATGGAGTGTCATGTGAACATTTGTGGTGAATGAAACACAATTAAATATGAACAAAGTTATTTTCAATTAATAATAGAAATAACATTATACTCCCTCCAGTCCTTAATATAATATATATTTACCTAATTTGATTAGATAAATGAAGTTAGTTGAGTTAATTAATATTCTATATATTTTCTAAAACACCTTAATCATCTTCTTTAATTTTCATGTTTTCTCTTTTCTTTAATTATCATTGAGGGAGCATCAATAAGAGTAAATTAGAAAAATATTGAAAAATATATATAAAAAAAATATTTGTATATTTAGAACTAAAATGAACTCATTAAATATGTCTTAGATTAAAGACAAGAGGAATATTATTTTTTTAAGTTTAAAGGTTACATTGTACCATTTAATAATTTAATCAGGATACCCAATATTTCTGAAAATAATTTAGAAGCATACCTTTTTATGGGTGGTGTTTCAACTTTTCTACATACATTTCGGATTAGCCATCACTAGGTAGGCCCTTAAATCTTTTTAATTTATAATATCATTTTAATCTTTTTGCCTCATTATTTGATGAGGCATAATTGGAAGTAAGTAATACACTAATACATACTTTAATACTACTTGTGTGTGTGTGTGAGAGAGAGAGAGAGAGGTGTTTAATTTAATGTTTGATACGTGCACATTATCTGATGGAGGAGACAAAACCAACCTGGAGTGGTTAAAGAATTGTCCCAAACTCATTAAAAAAATATGCATGTATCACTGTGGCGAAAAACTTATTATGTAAGGAATTAAAGAGTAATTTTGTTTTGGAAATTTTTAATGAAGGGAAATTTTATCATGGAAGATTTTTTGAAGGCAATTTTATTCGTGAAAGTTTAAAAAATGGAGCAATTTTGTTTTCGTCATTATTCTAGTTAATTCTGACTGTTTATTGACAAAAAATGTTGAACTAACGGTTCACATACCATCCACGTAATTTTTGTTAAGTGGTAAATTTGTCTTGAAAAGCAATGTGTCATCTACTTCTTCTTTTTTTTTTTTAAGTTAGATTTAAAATTTTTTAGACAAATTTGCATCTTAACAAAAATGATGTAGATGATATGTGAACTACTAGTTTAACATATTAGTCGACTAACAATTAAAATTAATAGGGATAATGATCAGAAAAAAATTATTCCTATTTTTAAACTTTTAGAAAAAAAAAAATTACTCCCTAACCCTTATATAAAAGCCATCATCGGCTAATTGTTATACGTGAGTGCAATGCTACAGTTGTTGGCAAAAAAAAAAAAAGTGCAATGCTACAGTTACATATGAGTAAAAAAAGGTCAAGAACAATGTAAACATATATAGTCCATGTTATGTGCCCCTTTTTTTAGGTGTTCATTATGTGCTCATCCTTCTCTTAGAGGGATGGGGATGTTTTTTTTAATTATTTTCTTATATATTATATTTATTTATATTTAAATTATATACTACTTTTTGAAATGTTTTTTTGCATCTAATATCTCAAATTAATTAGTTTTCATGATACTGGGATTATAAATAAATATTACTGAATACAGGACTGGAAACTAATTAATTTGAAATACTGAGTGCAAAAAAACATTTTAAAAAACAACATACAATTTAAATACAAACAAATACAATATATAAAAAAAATTTAAAAAAAATGATTATCCCTCTAATAGAGAGATGAACACATAATGTGGACTCATATAAAAAATAGGTGAAACATATTGCTTAAAAAATTGTATTGGTAAGAAGAATTTGAATTCAAGTATTCAAATTTTTTTATAAATGATGGTGTGAATATATATACGCATGTGGGCAAATTACAACTAAGTCCTAATTAATAGGATTAATGGCAAATAAGTTCCTTAAAGTCATAGATTTGCAGTGATATCCTAAAAGACTTGAGTGCAATTAATTCTAGATGCAAAAATACAACCTATAATCTATTAGTTTTTGTATGTTACATAATTTTGGAAATTTTATTTAGTGGAACATAATTTTTTTTTTTGTTAAGGTGTAAATCTATTTTCAAAAAAATTTCATTTATAAGAAATGTTGTCTTTAAAGTTTGTTTGTGTTTGATGTTACTCTAAGAATTTCAAAGCATTAACATATTACTTTATATCATTAAAAAACTGATGTTGATTATTAATTTTTTTAATAATAATAGATAACATTACACTATTTTGATACCTATAAGGTATCACTAAATCTTTTTCTTTAAAAAAAAAAACTTATTTGCACCTTAACAGTCTTTTTTCCCTTCTACTTTTTGAAGTGCATATGCCGTTAAGATTCCGCAGTTGCCTTTGGAATTAAAAATTGAAAGCCCACTACTCCACGAGGTTTTATCGTATCCTGAATTTTTAAGCAATGTGTGAAGGTCATTTCCGTCATTTCGCAGGATGCAGGTGAGGTTGTTACTCTGATTTGATTCTTGTCTTCCTCCCCACTGTTCCTCTGTCTCCAAAACCAACAAACACTAAACACTTCACACGAAGAATTCAAAGTGAGAGAGAGAAAGAATGAGGGAGCCTTCGTCGGTGGGATTGGATGCAAACGGCGTCGTAACTTCGCCGACGCCGCCACCGCAGCATCTGCTCGAGAGGCTCAAGGATTATGGTCAGGAGGATGCTTTTGCCCTCTGGGACGAGCTTTCCGCTGAAGAACGTGACCTCCTTGTCAAGGACATCGAAGTAAACTCCACTCCTTCTCTATTAGCTTTTCGACCCGCCATTTCGGTTCTTTCGTTCTTGTTCAGTCGGGAAGTTAGATTTCTGTGATTCTGAATTATATATCCTGTTTTGTATTTTTCCAATTATTCTTGTTGATTTTACTAAGTCAGCTTGTTTTGCGATGAATGTCATTGATTGCGAATTCAGCGCATCGAAGTTTAAGATTTGCTTCTCAACTTTGATGTCTATACTTCTGGGCTTGGAATTTTCATTTATATAACTATTGGATGCTAATTCCGGTTTTCAGATCAATTAGAAATTTCTTTAGCATCGAATTGTTTGATATGTTCACTAAAATAAATTTTTCGTTAATTCATGTTTGTTGTAACTGATGAGTTCATTTTGCAGAATCTAGATCTCCCGAGGATTGAGCGGATTATCCGATGTTCACTTCGATCTCAAGGTGTATCCATATTTCTCGTCACATACGCATGTACACTTACGCTGTGCTTGCTAATTCTGAAAGGATCACAGTTTTGACGGGCATATTTTCTGTGAAATCACTTCAGGACTACCTACAGCTGCCATTGAGCCCGTGCCAGAGAGTTCTGTGTCGACGGTGGAGGAGCGAACCATAGAAGAAAGAGAGAGATGGTGGAAGATGGGTCTGAAGGCTGTATCAGATGGGAAGTTAGCTGTATTGCTTTTATCGGGTGGACAGGTACTCCTGCGATTAATTAGAACCGTCATTTTTTTTTTTTAAATGTTCTAATGCTGAAGAGATCCTTGATGCCTTTTGGCATAATCCTTCTTTTGATTTTATGTTTGTGGTGGGAGCAGAATGCTTTTTGGTTTAACCAAGTGCTCTGTTATCTTGCCTATGTGTCGTCTCCTTCTGGTGCAATGAACTTTACTTCTCTGAAAGGGGCATTATTTAGATGATAAAGATAATTCACAATGTGATTTCTCCTTTTATTTTTTTTACCACCTGAAACATTATTTTGGCATGATGTTGCCTCTTTTTGGAAAATATCTCAATATGGGACAAATGCGCGGTGATGATTTTAGTCTTCGTATTGATTGATTGTCTCTAAAGCCCAGTATCATTCAATGAAAAATTGTGTTTGCTTAATTTAAAAGCAGATGCTTTTTCACTTTGATAAAAATTCTTTGATGTATCGTATGGTATAATTTATTCCAGAGGCCACGATGATTGATTAACTTTTTGGTGTTCGCTTGTACAAGCATGTGACTGATTTGCTTGTAGAAAAGTGGTGGCTCTAACTGGGGTTATTGTAATCATGAAGCACAATAAAGTTGCTTTATGGGGTTCCCTACACTTATCTCATCGGGTTTCACCAAATTTAAAATAAATCACTATTATTTTTTAGTGGAGTTCTGGCCAAAAGCAAAAGCGGCATCAATATTTAAGGATGTGTTATAATTAAATCGTAATAATACTTCATTTATCAATTTTTTAATCAATTCTAGATTATTTAAAATGTTCTCCTCCATTTTAATCAACACCCAATCATTACTTACCATTCTTTTTTATTTTCTTTTTTCTTATTTATCATTGACATTGTTATTAACCCGATGTCTTGATAATTGCTATACATGTGAACTTTACTTTTTCTGTTTTGAATAATTTAAAAGTAGTCTGTGTATTAAATTTCTATCTTACCATCCATGATTTCTAGTTTTTTGGATTTTATTAATTTATTTTCTTTTTATATAACAATTAATTTATTTTCCAAATATATAATTTATTTAGAAGTATATTATTTTCAACTTATCCCCCATCTTTACATCAAGCTTCTCCCAACAACTCCCAACAACTCAATCATATTTAATCAACTAAAATCACTTTTTCCATGATTCTAGACAAACCATAAAGATAATCGCTAATAAATTATATTATTTCCTCTATAAAATCTGTCTTTATTAAAACATTAAACTTCGCCAAATTTATCTGTACTACTGTCTCATGGATGTCTTGAAACTGTAAATGCAGGGGACTCGCCTTGGAAGTTCAGATCCAAAAGGATGTTTCAGTGAGTCGTCTCAATTCTGGAATGGACATGTTACAGTTCAAGTTCTTTTATTGCAATTTTGTTGGATTGGAAATGTTATGAAACTCAGTCTGGTGGTTTATTACTTTACTCTGTCTTTTTAGACTCTTAATTGAATATGATAAAGCCCATCACTTACCATGTTATACATAATTGTCTTGAGGTCCAACTTGTTCTCTACTTTTAATATTCTGTGCACATTCTTTATTCCTGTTAGTCATGATGATTTTAACATGAAATGGATGGCTTGTCACTGATGTGCTGGACCTTCTATTTTATGGAGTGATTATTGTAAGTATATAACCTTTCATATTTCCTTCTTGCAGAAAAATGAGCTTTTGGAAATATTCAAATCATTTTGGAAGAGAACTGAAATGCTTTAAGTGTATTTGATGAAAATGAAAATTTTAGCACTGAAGCTTAGTGATGAAATAAAAGCATTGGATTTCTAACATTTGAGAGGATCAAATTTCTAGTCCTGAAGGTGAATTAAAAGAAAGGTTTGGCATTTTATATAAAAGGGCTACACCCAATACTAAAGAAAATTATTTTCATTTAATAATGTATGTAAGAAAAGAAATGTGGACAAGTTTTCTGCTTAGCGTGCAGATTAAGGTAACTGAAGCATATTTTTCATTTATGTGCAACGTTTATAGGTCTTCCCTTGTTTATGTATTTAGTTATTTACTGTCTGAGATAATGGTACGTTCGTTGCTTGAATGTTGTTTGATAATAAATCATAAAAAATTGCTGGTTCTTTATGTGTTGTCAATTTTGTTTTTAGACATTGGACTTCCATCAGGAAAGTCACTTTTCCAGCTGCAAGCAGAGCGAATTTTGTGTGTACAGAGACTGGCTGCTCAAGCTACAAATGAGAGTAGGTGTCGTTTGTTTTGGTTGAGTTTATTCATACGCCACTACATTTGTGATTCTTACCAATTTACATGGCGTAGGTTCTGCTTCTTCAGTTGAAATACACTGGTACATCATGACTAGTCCATTCACTGATGATGCAACACGGAAATTCTTTGAGAGTCATAAATTTTTTGGTCTTGACCCAGACCAAGTAAGAAGCTTTGAAACCTTTTCCTTGTGCTATTATTACCTGTTTTTCAGTGGGCGAGGTTGCTTACTTTGGATTCGCCTCTTTGATATAGGTTACCTTCTTCCAGCAAGGGACCATTCCTTGTGTTTCCAAGAACGGTAGATTTATAATGGAAACTCCATACAAAGTATGGTCTCCTTCTTTTAATGAGCTTTCTCCTTGCATGTATTTTTACTTTCTTTTCTCTGAAGTTTAAATTGAAATTAATTAAAAAAACTGTAAGAGTGTGAGTGTTTTCCATTTTTTATGGGTGATAATTCACATATGAATTCATATTTTTGATAGGTGATAATTCACATATGAATTTCAATTTTTTGTTGTCACAGTGGGTTCGGTCCAAATTTAAATTTGTTTGCTGGCGTATGGAGTGTTTACATCGAAGCGTCTTATGGTAGAAGTGTAGAGCTTTATGATATACACAGTAGCATAATGTTTCCAACTCAAAGTTACCATTACATCCTTTCATAAGCTGGACATTTCTCCTGTTTCTGGGGTCTGACCTTGTTGAAAACCTTCTACTGAGCATATTTAAAGTCTAGTGCTACTCTAGACAGTTATGTACAGTGCTTCCTGTTGGCTTGTCTTTGTTGTCCCGGTCAGTTCTATTGGTGAATACATATTGGGTAACCTTGTGTGGCAACTGACAACTGGAACTTGCATTTATTCAACAATAGCTTGAAATAGAATGTTAAAAGTATTCCTTGATTTTTCTCCCGTAACTTTTTTTTACTAGAACTGCAAATGTATCTGCCAACAATTAGTATGCAAGGAGATAAATTTTGCAATGTATGCGGTTGTCTTACTTTAGTTGTCTTTTGTTAGCTTGTGACTCTGTATTTCCTTTCTTAGTTTGAAATTATTTTGCTATGCTGGTGGTTTAATATTTCAATCTTCTAAAGCCAGGTAGCAAAGGCTCCTGATGGTAATGGTGGAGTATATTCAGGTATTGTTGTTTATTGAAGCTTTTTATATATTATTTGAATTTGAAATGTTAACGTTGACTGTACTTTTCTTATTTTCACATATTCCATGTGTTTATTTATTAAACTGGCAAAATCTTTTCTTGCTCAGCTCTGAAATATTCGAGGTTATTGGAAGACATGGCCTCAAGAGGAATTAAGTATATTGATTGCTATGGAGTTGATAATGCACTGGTGACTTTTCTTTATTTTCTATTTTGAACTGGAATTAGTCATTTTACCTAGTCAGTTGTCGGTCACTCCCTTTTATTTGAAGAATTAATTATTAGGACTTATGAAACAGGTCCGAGTTGCTGATCCTACCTTTTTGGGTTACTTCATTGATAAAAGTGTAGCTGCTGCAGCCAAAGTTGTCCGCAAGGTAACTGACCAATAAAGTATTCCTGAGTCCTGACTACCTAGTATTCTTTATCAAATGATTTGTAAATTTATCCGTCCAGTCATCTTGGTTACTTTTGTACTTCTTTTCTTAATGCTTATTATTTCTATTTTTGCTGTCATATAACAGGCATATCCCCAAGAAAAGGTTGGTGTATTTATACGTCGAGGGAAAGGTGGACCTCTTACTGTAGTTGAATACAGTGAGCTGGATCAATCTTTAGCTTCCGCAGTCAATCAAGAAACTGGCCGTCTTCGTTTTTGTTGGAGTAATGTGAGTCTTTTGCCACCCTATTTAGTTTCATGGTCTTGAACCTTTTTTCCCGAACCTTGCTCTTTCATGGGCCTTTCTGCTTGCTATGGATAATTGGTTCTTAAGTTTCGATTCTGGTCTTTTAAAATGGAAAGCTAGGGATTGAAGTTATCAATTAGATTAATGCCAATCCTCAAAGCTTGCTCCCTGCGCTTCTTAATTCAGTGGGACTAATAATTTTTGACGGTGACACAAATATGCTGAGACTTAAACTGGAGTTAGCGCTTTTCTACCATTGTACATTATCAGCTGGCTGAAAATCTTAGGGTGTTAGAAAGCTTGGAAGTTTTATTATAATGAAAATGATCTCGTTTTCTTTCTTAATTCTTCGAGTCCTATGCTCTAAAATTTGAGTGCCCGTAACTAAAATTATTTATAAACCACAATTGGAAGATTTTTTTGCATTGATGACTCAGTTAATTTCTTGGGGTATAGGGCACACTTTTAGTTTTTAGTAATTTTCGTTGCAATTTCTTTTACGCATTGAGTGCTTGATGGACTCAAAAAGAAAATTGGCCTGGTTTATAAGAGGAGTGAGGCAAGATGTGCTGAGAAGAAATGGGGCTAGGTTTAAACCTGGGAAAGGTCTATAAAGGCCCCGGGAACAAAAAGCAATGCAGAAGGGCAAGTAAGTACTGGTAAAGAAGTTAACTCACTCCTATCCTTGTCTGTATAGGAGAGAGAATGAGTGGAGCAGGGGAGCAGGGGTGTGAGGCTTTTATGGAGGGAAACAATACTTGTGTTCCGAAACAAATCCATTTGTGTGCTTAAAGCTTTTGTACTTCTTTTTTAAAATTGAATGTAATATTTGTTGGCTGCCCCTTAAATTGTCTTCCTGGTTTATCATCAATCTTGTAATTTCAGGTGTGCTTACACATGTTCACTCTGGATTTTCTGAACCAAGTCGCTAATGGCCTTGAGAAAGACAGCATGTACGTATATTGCCTTCTCCCATACATTTATTTCCTTGTGACTCTCTGAATTTGTTATTCTTAATGTTATATAACGAAGTTCAAGTTAAAAAATAAAAAATAAAAAATCATGGGTGTGAATGTACCTTTACAACTTGCATGAAAGAATATGAGGAAAGTAGTGAGTCAATGCTGCATGTCATACATAGTAATCCTCTCCAACAGAAAACTGAACTTCATTGGTCGCTTTATGCAATAAATGCACTTAGCCTATAACTTTCAGATTTTTCAGTGGTATATTGATCCATACATGGATTTTATGTGCAGTTACCATCTTGCAGAGAAGAAAATCCCTTCCATACATGGATTCACAATGGGATTAAAACTGGAGCAGTTCATATTTGATGCATTTCCATATGCTCCTACGACTGCACTTTTTGAGGTAGTTATCCTTCTCTTATTTCTGACCAGAAATTGAGTGCCTAAGGGTAGTACTATTATTGCTTATGGATACTGTGCATTCATGTACAGATACTACGGGAAGAAGAATTTGCACCAGTGAAAAATGCAAATGGTTCCAATTATGACACTCCAGATAGTGCTAGACTTCTTGTTCTCCGACTCCATAGCCGTTGGGTTGCTGCTGCAGGTGGCTTCTTAACACACTCGGTGCCGTTATATGCAACTGGTAAGTTATGCCTCTTTTCCTGAGGAAGGGAATAAAATTTTAGGCCACTTT
Source organism: Acacia confusa (assembly GCA_037074495.1). Taxonomy (NCBI): domain Eukaryota; kingdom Viridiplantae; phylum Streptophyta; class Magnoliopsida; order Fabales; family Fabaceae; genus Acacia; species Acacia confusa. The sequence goes on along the minus strand of CM073504.1, from coordinate 1,612,118 downwards.
TAAGCTTTAGTTTTAGGTACTGACCTTTTGGTACTAGAAATGGAATAGCTAGATTTTATCCAATAAGCTGAAACTAGTCAAACGAAATTTAGACTTTTTGAAGATAAGGAACATTTTTGGGAAGAGTTTGAGCACTTCAAGGGGGTTGGACAATGAAACGTGAAAGACAACATTCAGGAAACAACAGAAACATGAACAGATTATCAATTTTTAATACAAAATTAGCATTTTCCTTGCTGAAGAAAATAGTACCGTATTCAACTTGGTCAGTGTGTAACATAGTTGCCTCTTATTCAGGTGTTGAAGTATCACCATTGTGTTCATATGCGGGTGAAAATCTAGAACCTATCTGTCGAGGAAGAACATTTCATGCGCCTTCTGAGATTACATTCTAGTCCTAATTTTTGCGGCCTTCTTGTGAGTTTGTACCAGGAGTTCTTTGTCTCGTACATATTACCAAACAAAATTTGTGCATGTTAATCGTCATTCTCTTGTATCAATTATCAATATGTATGTCTCTTCTCCAATCTTCTTGATTGGATGAGGAATATATGTATTTGCAAGCAAATATGACATTTTGATTATTGGGTTATACTGCTTCATCCTTTTTGCCAACTATACTGTCTCTCATCCTAAATATATATCACAGTTAATTACTTCACTGAAATATTTAAAAATTTGTTGGTTATTTAACAAAAAAAAATTATTTCACATTGCAATTATTTTTTAGATCCATGTCTAATTAAATGTTTTACCTTCCAACTTAAACGTCTACGGTTACCATTATAAAATCGATAACTTCACTAAAAAAAAATTCACAGCTATCCTTGTGAAATTAACAAATTTTTCAAATGGCTTCAAGATTAGATTTATTATATGTACATATAATATGCCAGTTCATATAATCAAAGGGTACTAATAGCTTAAAGGTTATTAAGTTTTTGGTTAACAAAAGATTGTTTCGATTTACCTTACTACCTTGAAAGAATTTCAATTCCAAAGACTTCAAAACTGGTGATCATGGTAGAGGATTAAACTTTTTCTAAAAACAATGTCAGGTGTTTTGTCATTAATCAAAAACTTAATTCCAATTTAATTCCCTTAGACTCGCAATAAGTGTTCGAACTTGAAATGTGATTATATGTCATCAATGCTCCTTAAATGTCGAAATTCTCCCATCTTACTGAAATAATATAACAAACTCGGTGCTCGTTAGCCTTTATAGATCCTTGTGTCTTTGATAAAAAGGTTAACGTGCAATGGATTTTTTTGAACCAAACACAAATTTCCCCCCAATGTCACTTGATAAAAGAGCTGGCGTGCGACCATTTAGTTTGTTAGTTCAGAACGGACAATTGCGACCCAATAACTCTCGAGGATTAAAACTAAGCATAACGTTCGAACTGAGAACTAAACGAATCTTTCCGCTGGTACGAAGTACGATTATTTTGCAGGGACAGTGACATAATTGAAAATGCATGGAAGAGAGGGTAACGGCAGCTAAATCTGTTTCCCTTGCAGGGTTCAGATGATGTGTTCTGTGCAAATACAGGTTATGCAAGACACGTGACAATATAATCAGCACCTGTCATGAAGCTTAAATTACATTTAATTGTCAAAGGCAACACAGCCAGAGAAAGCAACCTGTCACACAATTTATACATCAATCCCAGCCAAATCAACAAGAGCTGCTACCACTCTGATATATCCAGAAATAAACTCACCAAAACTTGGTGAGTTTAGAAGCACGCGAGCAAAAATACTCATGTCAGCACATAAACAAAATTAACTCAACCAAATTAAAAACACTACTTCCTACGTAAGGCATGAACAATTCCATTTCACCCAGCGCACAATGCACACCAAAAGCACTTTATATGAGATCTGCAACATTCATTGGCATTTCATCAATCTGTGTACTGTAATATTGCTCAATATCTCTCAGTATCTTGATGTCATCACTCTTGACAAAGTTGATTGCAACACCCTGCAAACCATGACAAGAGCCAGTCATCAATATGTGTGAGAGAGAGTAGAAAGCAAGTTAAAAAGAAAAAAAAAAAGAAGTCAATAGGTATTAAATCAAGTACCTTGCGTCCAAAACGTCCAGATCGACCAATACGATGAATATAAAGCTCTCGATTATTTGGAAGGTCATAGTTTATAACTAGGGAAACCTGATAACAGAATATGTATATTTATTATAATTTCAACGATTCTATGAATTGAAAATCAGAAAAAAAAAAAAAAAAACAGGTTAATAAATGTAAATGAAAAATAAATAAAGGTATAAACACTCGCCTGCTGCACATCAAGACCACGAGCCCAAACATCTGTTGTGATAAGTACACGAGTTGTACCAGCACGAAACTCTCCCATGATAGCATCCCTTTCTTTCTGTGGCATGTCACCATGCATTGATGAGACAGTGAAATTGTTGCTACGCATTTTCTCAGACAGCCAGTCAACCTATTCCAAAAGCGGGAAGATAGACAGCTAGGATCAGAAGGCTATTGAACAATATTTAAAAGATAACATCTAGAATCAACCATTCCCCCAAAAATTTAGAGACGGAAGATGGGAAGGCTTATCCTATGAAGCATGTAGAGCTTCTGTTTACCTTTCGCTTGGTATTACAAAAAATAACAGCTTGTGTAATGGTGAGGGTATCATAAAGATCACATAAAGTATCAAACTTCCAATCTTCCCTTTCAACGGCTACAAAAAATTGCTTGATGCCCTGTCACAAGGGAAAAATTGCATCAACATCAAGCAAGGCTTTCAAAAGGAATCAAGAAACTGTAAAATTATGGCTTACCTCCAAAGTCAACTCATCACGTTTTACAAGGATCCTTACAGGATCTGTCATGAACTTATTTGTGATCTCCAGTATTTCATGAGGAAGGGTGGCAGAAATCAAGACAACCTAAAGTAGAGCATAATGATTCAGAGGCTGATATACACCAAAACATCATAACTCAGAATTTGGAAAGTCACTGAGCATACAATGGCTAACACTCCATACCCATCAATTGCCTGAATACAAAGGCAATATACACAAGAACTATTTATGTAACCAACTTCCCCAAAAGACGCATACAATTAGCTATATAACAAAATCACCATACAATTCACTAAATTACAAAGAAAAGAAGACAAAGAAGAACACCGTCTTAGATGATACTTGAAACTATGTATTACTGAACATAAATATGATTTTTGAGAAAGAACTTTCAAAAGATTTCTAAGATAGAAGATATTTAGTTCGAAAAACATAAGGGGCGGGAGGAAGAAAACCTGAAGCTCTGGTGGTAGGTGTCTATACACATCATAGATCTGATCCTTAAACCCTCTGCTCAACATTTCATCAGATTCATCCTGTCATCAAAATGATGTTAAACCTTGACAAAATACAAAGGCCCAACATAATGCAGTGGATGGCTGAGAGATGCATCAAACTTACAAGGACTAACAATTTGATAGCTCTAGTTCTCAACGTTCTCCTTTTTATCATGTCACAAACTCGTCCAGGAGTTCCAGAAACCACATGAACCCCATACTCAAGCTTCCGTATGTCTTCTCCCACACTTTTACCTCCAATGCAAGCATGAGCTTGTATATTTATGTAATCTCCAATAGCTAAGATAACCTTTTCAGTCTGGGAGGCCAACTCTCTTGTTGGGGACAAGATCAAGACCTGGACTCTGTAACATAAATATTAACATGGGGATCATAAGATGATAACACATATTTACCAGAAGATGACAAACAAAGAATATAAATCAACTCTTAAAGGCATCAACAATTTCAATCATAACACATTGATTGAACCACTAGGCACCGGTTTACCAAATGACAACCTTATGAAGTCAACTGACCTGTAAACTTAAATATTTTGACGAGAGAGAGAGACAGAACTTTAACTTGACACAGAATAGAATAAACGGTGATACACTGAGGGGACAATTAAAAAATTGCAAGATAAATAGTAGAAATCCATCTTCTGGTTTGCAAAAGCTACAATATGGCGTTCTCTCTATTCTATCTCTAGTTCTAAAAACACACTACTGGGATAATAAGGATCATGAAATTAATTAATTGCACACAAGCAGGACAATGAAAATACTGATATAGCAAAGTTGCAGCATACAGAGAGGTCTAGTACAAATCTAATTGAACACAAGCAGGCCATAAGGTTCTTTCACAAATAAACTTTTATAACCTATAATGAGCCTAGGGAAGGAAATTCTCGTAATTTTTGAATGAAAGCATGGATATATTTATTATTCTGCTCGACTGGAAAGAGAAGTAGATGTAATTCACTCTAGGAGGGAAATTGATGTTTGCTTGACCATCAGAGATTCAGAAATGCAGTTTTTCCCAGAAACTTCATTATATGTACATAACAAAGAGAGTCTTCAATCCTCTAGCCAAGATTCCGAAACTAATCAGGAGCTAAAGTGAAGTTCAGAGTCGAGTTTTCCTTTTAAACCTAGCATTTTCCGTACCAAAAACTACGTTAAAAACTAAACTTTATTTTGCAGGCATGGTCTTATGTCTAAACCCTAGAGCCTAAAATAAGAAACTAGTCAAATTACAATCTTATATGAAACTTTCCACCTACAACTGATAAATTGGAAAAACAAACAAACAAACTCTTCGCGAATAGACTAATCGCAGCCCCCTTGACCTGACTACATTGTGCTTCCCTAAAAAGGGCTTCCCCTTTTGCATAATTTTTTTGCTTCCCTAATTTTGATGTCAATCAATTCCAATACTCATTAAATCCTCATTGTCCACTCAAAGCTAAACTACGACCAGAACCCCAAGGATGCAATGGACCATTGTCAAGAATAAGCCGCTATTCCTCAAGCATACCAACCAAAGCCAATACCTCAAATTTTCAGTAAATGTAATGTTTTCCCCAAAAAAACATGGAAAAAATCGGAAAAACTGATTTATTATTAACCAAACCCCAATGATCCGCATGTAGAAGCATAAAAGGGAAAAGGAAATTCGCAGTCTAAAACAGCAAGGGCTTTCAAGAAGCACATACTCTCTCATAGACGTATCGACGACTTGGCAAACGGTGAGGGCAATCATAGAGGTCTTGCCAGTACCAGATTGGGCCTGAGCGATAACATCCCGTCCTTCAATAATAGGTCTAACGGCTCGCTGCTGGATTGCCGAGGGCTTCTCGAAGCCATAGGCATAGACGCCTCGGAGCAGATCCTCCCTGATACCCATGTTCTCGAAGCTCGAGATAGGCTCTATTCCTTCCGTCGTCTCAAACTCCATATCCTCTTGAGGATTAGGGATCCGCCGCCGGTTGGCCGGCACCACCGATGCTGGAGCTGCAGCCGCCATGAGTAACCACAGGAGAGATAGTGTTGCGGTTCAATTAGAAAAAGAGAGCGGGGTTCGGGATTGCTCAGTTGTTCGATTCGAGGCTTGCAAATTAGAGTTTAGAAGCTTGAGCGGAAAAAAAAAATAAAAAATAGAATTTAGAAGAGCAGAACGAGACGGTGATACCTTACCGACCTCGTGTTCGAACCCTCGAGGAGAAAAGAAAACTAACACCCGAGAGTGAGTGTGTGCCAAATACGCCCTCATGTCTTAATTACAACATTAAATTGATTATTTTGGAGAGATTGATAAAATTAATTAAATACTTCATAGTATTATTATTATTATTTTATTTTTCTTAATACTAATTATTTTAATATATAATTTAAGAATACACAACATATGATATGATTAAGTAATTTATTTAACTTCTTTAATCTTTTAAGAAAAAAAAGTTAACACTGTCTTAATTAAGACCGTAGTAATAGTTTGTATATAGCATTAATGATAACTATTTAAAGATAATTTTAAGGTATATTTTAGAGAAAATGATAGAAAAATATTATTTGAACTTTAAAATTTTGTTGACAATATAACAGTAATGAAATTAAAATTGTCTTTGGATTAGCTTTTAAAAAATATTTTCTGGAGAAAAAATGAAAAATTTGATTTTAGATAATAGTTTTTTTTTTTTTGGAAAATAGCTTCAAAAAATGTAAAACAGATAGCTTCTGAGAAAACCATGGTTTTAAATATCAAACCATGATTTTGTTGAATTAAAGATAGTGCTTGGGTAACTTACTAACTTAACTTAAACCATGATTTTAGAGAAAAAAGTTCTTATGCCCTTTTTTTCAAGTGTTTGGGTAATTTTTTTTAAAAAACATGGTTTTTACTCAAAAAGTGCTTTTTTATTGTTCTCCAAAACAACATTAACAAAAACAATAAAGAAATTGATAACTCATTTCGATAGCAAATCATATATTTGAGATTTTGAAGTTCATGTGGCATTTTCTTGAGATTTTCTCTATATTTTATTAATGCGCACGAATACCAAGGATAATAGAGCAGTCACCTTGGGTACAAAGTCGGCACGCAAAGGCCAACTAGCAGTAGGTAATGATAGCACCTACTAACTCGGGAACTCGCAATATGACAGATCAATAAGCAAACCAGTCGCGAACCTCGGTCGAAATACAAGATCGGCCAAACTTATGCCGGACTATATCCATAAAGACCAATGACGACCTCCCCATGCTTCTTCAAATGGGGGGCAATAGTCCTCCACCCAGATAAGCCGGGATGAAAACTCACACAGGCGGGGTGATCCGAGCTTGAAATTGTACGACCTCGGCAAAGGAAAGAATTTGAAACAAACATGGGTAGAGCAAACTTCCATCAACGAGCAAACTATGGCCTGGCAAGTACATCTCAGTAGCTCAGAGTCCTGAGCAACCGGGCTAAGGGGCAACTGTTACGGATATGTTTAAAATGGGCTTGGCCCAATGATCAATAGGACCCAAATGCAAGGCTCCAATTATCTTGCTAACCGCCTCCTTAAATTAAGGAGCAGTTATCAAGATAATTGTCAAAATCATAACCACTCAGAGGATAAGGAGATACTATCTAAAAAGGATATCTTAATATCTTTTTTAATAATAAGATAACGAAGCCCATAAAGGTAGGGCCCCAAGTAAGTCTATAAATAGGGATAAGTTCTCACAAGGTACACACTTTTCGAACCCTAGCTCTTCAATTCACACAGAGCACACACCCCTACTCCCTCTAGCTATAATGAGCCTACATTTTACTTTCGAACTACGTGAACTTTGATCCCTATCTGTGGTACGTAGGACCCTGGATCTCACCCCAGGCCAAGTCCAATCCCTCTTGTGTTCTATACCAGAACATTGGCGCCAACCGCGGGGACTATAAAGTCCTATTCCCGTGACTAACGATGGTTAACACCAGAACCAAAAGCCATACGCTTACACACGAGCATAATCAAGAACGAGGTACTAATGAGAATCAACAGCAGGAAAATGTCCGAGGAAACAATCAAGAACGAATAGAGGAACCACCGAACACGAACCCTCTTTTTAAAGATGGACGAGCAGAGCAAACTCTGGAAAACGCCAATTAGGCCAATTCCTCACCAGAATTCCAGATTGACAACTCGGATATACGACTGCTACATAACATCGCTGGCTCAATGCTGAAACGAATCGAGAACGTGGAAGAACGCGACAATCTCCAGAATCAAAAGATTGATCGCATGGCTGAGGTGATGAATCAAATCTCAAGCAATTGTAGGACCCTCCTCAAGAAGAACGCCGAGATGATCAACACAATGAAGAGGGAGACACTAATCAACAAAATGTTGATCCACCCCGACTTAACCAGCTCGAGCAAGGCTGAGTAGCCTCAACTAAAAATTCTGAGCAAAACAACCTTCGGGATATGAACCGAAATGATCAAACACGGGCAACTCAGAAAAACAGCCACGCTTCGGATAATCAGGAAATCTAGCCAGAGGAGTCCGGAAAGCATAAGATGTGGTATGACGATGGAAGGCAGAATAATTGCTGATTCTCGAACGAAATTACGGAAGTTGAATACCCAAGAAAATTCAGCACGTCCGACCTCCCTAAGTATGACGAAAGCCAGGATCCCCAAACACACCTGAATACCTTTGACACTGAAATGCTGGTTTGAGGATTCAAAGGACCAATCATATCTCGGCTGTTCACCTCAACATTACGAGGAGCTGCACAAGTTTGGTTTCAGACTCTTCCTCTGAAATCCATTACCGACTTCAACGACCTGAGTGAGAAATTCCTACTGAATTTTGCAACAAGCAAAAAGCAGCCCAGGTCGGTCTACACACTAGATAGAATCAAACAGCAACCCGGTGAAACTCTTCAGAAATACTTGGATCGCTTCAAAGCAGCCGCCTTGCAAATCCAAGGATTAATGGAAAGTGTCCACATGCACTTGCTCATCTCGGGCCTGGACAGCGAATCCATAATGGGAAGGTCGGTCTTATCCGGTGAAATCAAAACTCTTGAGGAATTCCATCGGCAAGCTAAGAAATACCTGGACATCGAACAGATGCAGATAGCCAACGCGCCGAGAAAAGAAAGACAGAAAAGTCCACCTTCAAAAGGAAGGGATCAGGCATCGAAAGATCGATCCAGGAACTCAGATCAGAAAACACGAGGAGGAAGGCACGAGGGAAAGTATGAAAGTTATACTCCTTTAAATGTCTCACGTGCTCAACTTTAGAGAGAGGTGGCACTGACTGAGATGAAAAAGGTGGACCGACCACGTCCACTATATAATAGAGGCAAATTGGATCGATCTCGATTTTACGATTTCTATAATGGGCCCGGGCACACAACAAATGAATGTTGGGACCTTAGAGATGCTGTAGAAAAATTCGTCCGAGATGGAAAGTTACGACAATACGTCATCAAAACACAAGGCCACAAGGTAGCAAACGCAAGTAGACAGATCGGAGTAAGAGCCCGGTCCTTCAAAGAAGGAAGCCAGATGAGGATCGGAGAAAGAATGATGACCATGATGAATTCCCAGAAGCCGAATTTGACTGCAACGTCATTAGTGGAGGTTACGAAGGAGGTGGTGATACAGCAAGTCAGCGGAAGAAATACCTTCGAGAAGTCCTAACCATTAGGGGGCGGCTGACCTTCAAGCCAGAACTTCTGCAAGTAGAACCCCCTAAGCTATTCTTCACCCAGGATGACTTAAGGAACATGATCCCAGGTCATCAAGACGGCTTGGTTATAACCGGCCTCCTAAGTAAATGCCGTGTGAAGAAGATATTCATCGACCTCGGTAGTGCGGTTGATATGATCCTGTGGGACGCTTTCAAGCGAATGGACCTTGATCCAGAAAATCTGAAGTCATGCAGAACAACCCTAATCGGGTTTAATGAAGAAGATACAAACCCCAAAAGATATATAGAGCTAAAAATGACGCTGGAATCTAAGGAAGCCTTCAAGACCGGATGGGTCAAATTCATTGTAGCAGATTTTCCCTCGTCCTATAACATCATTTTAGGCAGACTAACTATTCATAGATGGGATATGCTAATATCAACTATGCATCAAAAGCTAAAGATGGTGAGCAGAAAGAATGAAGTCGTCACCATTAAAGGGGATCAGAAGGAATCTCGGCAATGCTACTTTTCAACAATGAAAAATAATGAACCCGGGACATCTTCATCACAACAAAAGGGAACTCAAAACACGACGATGTCCACACTGAGCTCAGTGAACGTGGTAGAATTGGATGTAAGAGAGAAGGCGAAGCTGATGAAAACAGAGTCCGATGGGGAGCTCATGGATTACCAACTAGGAGATGAGCCGGGCAAATAACTAAAATTGGTAGTACACTCACCAAGCAAGAGAAAACCGAGCTGAAGAAACTACTATTGAAGAATAAAGATGTGTTTGCCTGGAAGCCTTCCAAACTACCAGGCGTTGACCCCACCTTCTACTGCCACAAGCTGACGATAAACCCACATTGTACGCTGGTCGCACAAAAGAAAAGAAAGATAGCTCCAGACAGGCAAATAGCCCTCGCCGAGCATGTAAGGGAACTGTTGGACGCAGGTTTCATCAGGGAAATCCAGTACACTACTTGGCTATCAAATATGGTAATGGTCAAAAAACCTAATGGCAAGTAGAGGGTTTGCACGGATTACACCGATCTCAACAAGGCATGCCCCAAGGATGCTTATCCCATGCCAAACATAGACCAATTGGTGGACAACTCCTCCGGATTCCAGCTGCTCTCGTTTATGGATGCCTATTCTGGTTACAACCAAATAGCCATGTATCCCGAGGACCAGGAAAAAACAGCTTTTATCACAGATAAGGCTAACTATTGTTATAACGTCATGCCTTTTGGGCTAAAAAACGCCGGAGCCACTTATCAAAGGATAATGAATCAAGTATTTGAAACACAGTTCGACAGAAATGTGGAAGTTTACATCGACGATATGATTGTTAAATCAATCAAACAGCCCGATCATATCCGAGATTTGCAGGAAACGTTCGACAAACTCTGTGCTCACCGTATCTGACTCAACTCAGCAAAATGTGCATTTAGGGTACCCGCGGGCAAGTTTTTCGGATTCCTTTTGACTAATAGAGGAATTGAGGCCAACCTGGATAAAAGTCAGGCCATCTTAAATATGGTTGCCTCAAGAAACAAGAAAGAAGTACAGCAGTTGATGGGTAGACTGGCCGCACTAACAAGGTTTTTGCCGAAATCGGCAGAAAACGAGCACTTCCATTGTTCAGGTTATTGAAGAAGGAAGCACAGCATGGAGAATGGAGCTCGGAATGTGAAACCGCATTTGATAAGATCAAAAAGTGTCTATCATCACCTCCAGTGCTGTCAAAACCCAAACCTGGAAAAGACTTAATATTATACTTATCGGTGGCTCGAGAAGCAGTAAGTGCCGCGCTGGTAAGGGAAGAATCGACAGAACAAAAGTCGGTCTATTTCACAAGCCGGGCTTTGCAAAGTTCAGAGCTGAGATATCAAAGGTTGGAAAAGGTGGTATTCACACTCCTTACTACTGCAAGAAGGCTATGTCCTTACTTCCAAAGAAATCGAATAATTGTCCGAACAAGTCAGCCGATACGCCAAGTATTACATAAGCCTGATTTGGCAGGACGAATGATTAGTTGGGCCATCCAGCTGTCTGAGTTCGACATTTTGTACAAAGCCCAGCATGCGATTAAATCTCAGGCCCTGGCCGACTTCATTGTAGAATTGGTACCGACTGAGATAATCCCGAAAGCCAATCTTAATATTTGGAAGGTGTTCGTTAACGGATCTTCAAACGCCAAAGGAAGTGGAGCAAGGGTCATAATAGAAAACCCGAAAGGGGTATTTATGGAACACTCCCTACAGCTACATTTCAAAACCTCCAATAACCAAGCCGAATACGAAGTAGTATTAGCCGGGCTATCTCAAGCAAAAGATAATGGAGCCAGGAGGATTCACTTGTCAACTGACTCTCAGTTAGTCGCAGCTCAAATCAACGGGTCATACACGGCTAGGGGACCTCTGCTAATTAAGTACCTAGGGAAAGTCAAAGAGGCTATGGCCGACTTCGACGAGGTCGTAGTCATCCATATCTCTAGAGGAGAAAATGCGAGAGCAGACATCCTATCGAAACTAGCAAGAACCAAGAACCCGGGAAACCATCGAACGCTAATACAGCAAAGTTTGACCGAGCCCACTTGTATTATGGTTATCGCAGCGGCAGAAGATTGGCGAAAGCCTATCTTAAATTACCTGGAGAAAGGTATTATCCCGGAAGATTCGATGGAGGCAAAGCAAATGGCAAGAACCATATTGATGTACACAGTGGTTGATGACCAGCTGTATCGAAAAGGCATTCATTCTCCAATGATGCGGTGTTTAAGCCCGGCAGAGGCCGAGTATGTGTTATCAGAAGTGCACGAAGGGATCAATGGACAACATATGGGAGCCAAGGCGCTAGCCCGAAAAGCTCTCCGAGCTGGATTCTATTGGCTGACAATGGTTGCCGACTCTAGAGAGCACGTAAGAAAATGCAAAAGTTGCCAAAAACATGCTCGAATAATTTGGCCACCTCTAGCTGAATTGAAATCCATCACGGCCCATAGTCATTCTTCAAATAGGGAATGGACCTCTTACGACCATTCAAGCCAGCTCTAGGACAAGTGAAGTGGTTGATTGTAGCGGTTGACTACTTCACTAAGTGGATCGAGGCCGAGCCCTTGTCAACTATCTCGGCGGCTCGCATACAAAATTTTTTTGAAAGAAACATTGTTGCAAGATTCGTAATTCCAGCCGAAATCGTCACCGACAACGGAACTCAATTCATCGACCGGGGTTTCTAAAGGTTGATGTTCGAACTCAAAATCAAGCACCATTTCGCCTCGGTAGAACACCCACAGTCCAATGGGCAAGTCGAGGCAGCAAATAAAATCATTGTCGCCGGGCTTAAGAAACGGATGACAGATGCAAAAATTAACTGGGTCGAACAGTTGTATCTCGTACTTTAGGGATACCGAACTAGTGTTTAAACCTCGACCCAGGAAACACCTTTTAGATTGACTTACGGCTGTGAGGCCATGATCCCGGTCGAAATTGGGCAAACATCATGGAGGAAGGCAAAGGTCATGCAGGAAGGAGAACACAATAACATTGAACAATTAGCTGTGGAATTAGACCTCATTGATGAAGTCAGAATCATGGCGCGTTGCCGAGATCTTGCAACAAAGGAGCTAGTTGCAGCTAAATATAATCGCAAAGTTAAGCCATGAGTGTTTAGCAAAGGTAATCTGGTACTTCGCAGAGCGGATATCGGAAATAAGAATGCTCGTGACGAAAAACTCGCAGCAAATTGGGAAGGTCCTTACCGTATTTCGGACAAAGTGGGGCCAGGAACCAATGTCCTCGAGGCATTAGACGGCATAGCCATTAAACGAATTTGGAATGCGGACAAACTAAGGATCTACTACAGTTGAAGACCGAGATCTACTTGGAACCCGGGTGCAGCGGATGTCAACGGTGGTTGAGAATCGCTTTTTAGTTTTTATGGATGTCAGCGGTGGCTGAGAACCGTTTTTCATTTTAAGGATTATTTTGCTTTCATGCGTTATTTTCCATTTACTTTAAATTTCTTTGTAATTGCAACTATTTCAATCAATAAAAAAGGAGGCTTGCTTCATGGGTTGACCAGATGATTATTTATGAAGTTCAATACAAAAATAGCCAAGTAAAGGCAACTCAATCAATGAAACCAGGGTTTCGCGAGCCCGGTTATCGTAGGGTTTGTTAACAAATCTTATGAATGTTACGATGCATCAGAACAACACTCTGGGATGATGTTGACATTGTCATAGAAGATCTTGATCAAGTCGAAATGTTTAGGTTCTTCTTTTTAATTAAGACCTGAACATGTGGCGATTGGCTTCCATCTCGGATGAATACTTTACGAGTTAAAGTACTTAGATGATTATGTGAAATCATCTGTTTATGAAAAATGCCCGACTACTAGTAAACGAGCCCGTTTATGAACATTGGTGGAATATCTTGCAGACTCTGCGCAATATATCTTGACTTTGGCCAAGTCATACAATAAGAATCGAGTTTCATACATGGATTGTGTTTCCCTTTATTCATTAATGAGTGAATTAAACGCAAATTTGGTTTAAAGGATGAAAATAAGAATTGATAAGATTCGACACAATATTGCACTAAAATCCTCAAAAAAACCAGGACAAGGTTGTCATTATACAAACATCGGGACAAGAGCCCAGATTACAAAAGAAACTTAAAATTGAACAAAAATAAGCCTAAGTGTTGTAATAAAGTTTCACGGCTGGGCAATGACAGGCTCGGTGGAATTTGGTACTTGGGTTGCTGGGGTCTCCTCTTCAACTCCCTTGTCTTGTTCACCCCCAACAGGAGCCCCTGATTCTTCGACCAGAGACAATGGCGCAGGAGTAAACTGCCCATCCACTACCGAGGCTCTAAAATCCATGGCATCCAGGCTCATGGTAAGAGCCAGATTCAAAGCTCGGACCTATGCCAAACAATCTTTGAAAGCGTCGGCAGCCGTCTCAACGACCATAACTTCCAGTTTCTCCACCTCAGTAGTAGATGCCGCTAGCTCGGCCTTAGATGCATCGAGCTCGGAGTGCGCGAGGTTCAGGTCTTTCACCACGCCGGCATACTGACTCTGAAGAGTGCTCAAAGAGGCATTGAGTGCACTCTCCCGAGCCTTACAAGTGCTAAGTTCGGTGGCGGCTAAATCCTTATCAGCGAAGGCCTTCAATAGGTCCTCCACCGCCTTTATCCGCGCCTCCTCGGCCTCTGCCTGCCGAGCCGCAGCTTCTATCCTCTCAACCCGAGCTTTGCCAAGTTTGGCAATAGCTTTGGAGTACTTATGCTTCACGGCAGCATAAGCGTCTAGTACGCCAACCGTCTCCATCAGGTGGTCCTGCAGAGCTAGCAGATGGTCAAGGTCAGAGTCGACAAAAGCGTCAGTGCTGAAATATTTGCTGGAGGGTTTCACAGCGTGCTTGAGCTCGTTTGAGACCCCATCAATCCATACTTCACCCCATGTATGAAGACGTGATTTGCGAGGGGGTGGAGGAGGAGGAGGGATGCCTGTTGGAGCGTCAGCTTCAGGAGCGGAGGCCGAACCAACTTCAGCAGCTGAAGTCGATGAGGTGATGACCGACTTCGACCATTTGCGGGGGATGAGGTCTGCAGAGGCTAGAGGGGATGCAGCTCTCTTCTCGGGTGCAGCCGCCTTCTTCGGCGAAAGAGCAACCGCTGCTTTCTTTTTTGAAGGGGACCCCCCTTCTTCTTGGCCTTGGCACGAAGCTTCTCGGCCAGCTCTTGGTAGGAGACTTTCCCCATTTCAGGATCTACCAAAGAAAAAGAGATAGAGCAAACGTCAGAAAGGCTCATAGGACATAAATAAAGAAGTCAAATAACAAATATCTAAGGAAAAGTCATACTTGGAGGATATAACTCCTCCACCGAATGCCGGATAAAAATCCGGGCATCAATGACGTCGTTATCGGCCATATGGTCGACCAAAGCTATCACGGTCGCAATCTCGGCCGGCTCCAAGCTATCATCAGAGGATACAAAAATTTTCGGGTCTTGGTCATAATAGACCTTAGACTAGTATAGAAGAAACGTCAACTCCACCGATTTGAAGTCGACATCTTGAAGGAACCACGGTTTATAACCGGGCTCGGTAGTGACTTTGAAAAACGAAGTCTTGAAGCCTTTCTAGGTGTTGGTGGCCACATGAAAAAGTTTCTTGTCTGGCTTCCCCCGAAAAGAAACCCACCCCTTTTTCTCTATAGGTTCACCGGGTTAGCGAGCCCTTTGAATGTTGAAAAAATAGAAAAACACCCCGGTAGTAGGGGTATGGTTTAAAAATCGACAAAGTCGCTCAAAAGCGACAATAAAGCCCCGTGAATTCGGATGGATTTGGGTGGGGGCCAGATGCAAAATGTTTAGAAGATCTACTTGAAATTCGGTGAGTGAAAAACGTAAGCCGGGTTTCCTGACGAAATCTCGGTAGAAGAAGAAGTAAGAATGTTCATTCCCTTCCCGAGTAGTACACACCAGTCCATCGGGATTCGGAAGGTAAATAGAGCAATGATTTTGGTCCCCTAATGGGAGCTCAGCAATTTGGTCAGCGGTTATAGAAGAAAGCCTAGATAACACCCTGGCCGCAACCCAGTCGTATTTTTCCATTAGATGATGAGGAACATAGGCTGCTGCCGACTCCACAGATTCGGAATCCTCAACAGGACGGGGAGAAACCAACATACTACCTAGAAAAGCATAAACAAATAAATTAGAAAGAAAGAAAATGGTTCCTGAAGGTAGTAAATCAGGACGAATGGATACGACTGGGACATCCCGAGGTGAAACATGCCGACATCGTGAAGCTATTTCATTAGCTTCCCATGTCTGGCCCACCATCATGGCCGTAGAAACTAGCTAGGAGCAATCCTCACACGGGCCAATAGGACGAGAAGAGGTTATAGGGGGATCAATCCGCAAGGCCGAGGAGGGGATAGGCACAGAAGGACCTCCCCTCCCGAGACTTCCGAAGGACGGGTCTAAAGAGGAAGCCTTATTTAGGCTAGCCCCCCGACCTCGAGATACAGGCTCTAACGATTGGGATCTATTCCGACCTATAGGTTCTACTGGAGAGGGCCGACCCCTAAGGCTACCCCTAGGATGAACAGGACGACCTGACCTCCCCCTACTTACCCTACCATAGCCACAAAGTACACTTTCCAGTTTTTGCTCCTCAGTTAGGGGCTTCCCGTACAAACCAGGCCGTCCTCGAAGGCATACGCTAGAGAAGTTCTTCCTCCTCGGGGGGAAGGTTGTTTGGTCTAAAGGATGACAAAGAGCCTTTGTGACTCATTTCAATAGATTGAAAAAGGAAGAAGAGACGAACTTAGTTCCAAACAAGGAACCAAAACGTAAGGATCAGGAAGAAGAGGCAAAATGACTAGAATGGAAAGAAGTCCAAGAACGGTACGATCAAACCACACAGACCCGACGAACAGAAACCCAGATAAGAGGAAAACTCAAAGGTAAACAAACAATCTACCCCAGAAATCAAGAGGAAAGAATGAACAGTCAAACAAGCCAAGAAAAGGATGATGAAAATACCTGGTTTAAGATAAATTACGGAGAGAGGAAATGCACGAGCTAGAAGGTGGGTAATGGGAACGCTGAGAAGAATGAACTGAAGCACAGGAAGTGATAGCAGAAAACTCTCTACTATAAACTCTTGAGTTGCGAAAGGGTAAGAGAGACGAAAAGCAAAGAATATATATAATTCCCGTGGAGACGGTTGCAATTCAAAAAAGCCCAAAGGGCCTCAATGGAATTGCTGACGTCACCAGGAAAAGACGTGCGCATTAAATACGAACATTTAATGTGCACGAATACCAAGGATAATGGAGCAGTCACCTTGGGTACAAAGCCGGCACACAAAGGCCAACTGGCAGTAGGTAATGATAGCACCTACTAACTTGGGAACTCGCAATATGACAGATAAATAAGCAAACCAGTCGTGAACCTCGGTCGAAATACGAGATCGGCCAAACTTATGCTGAACTTTATCCATAAAGACCAATGACGACCTCCCCATGCTTCTTCAAATGGGGGGCAATAGTCCTCCACCCAGATAAGCCGGGATGAAAACTCACGCAGGTGGGGTAACGACCTCGGCAAAGGAAAGAATTTGAAACAAACATGGGTAGAGCAAACTTCCATCAACGAGCAAACCATGGCCTGGCAAGTACATCTCGGTAGCTCAGAGTCCTGAGCAACCGGGCTGGGGGGCAACTATTACGGATATGTTTAAAATGGGCTTGGCCCAATGATCAATAGGACCCAAATGCAAGGCTCCAGTTATCTTGCTAACCGCCTCCTTAAATTAAGGAGCAGTTATTAAGATAATTGTCAAGATCATAACCACTTAGAGGATAAGGAGATACTATCTAAAAAGGATATCTTAATATCTTTTTTAATAATAAGATAACGAAGCCCACAAAGGTAGGGCCCCAAGTAAGTCTATAAATAGGGGTAAGTTCTCACAAGGTACACACTTTTCAAACCCTAACTCTTCAATTCATACAGAGCACACACCCCACACTCCCTCTGACTATAATGAGCCTACATTTTACCTTCGAACTACGTGGACTTTGATCCCTATCTGTGGTATGTAGGACCCTGGGATCTCACCTCAGGCCAAGTCCAATCCCTCTTGTGTTCTACACCAGAACAATACCATTTCAACTTCTAAAAAAAAACCTCCATTAAAACTTGTAAAGGACGAAGAAGGGATGGGATGAGAATCTAAGTATTTTCATGTGTTGGCTTAAAGATCAAAATGCATCTTTCATTCATTTTTTTCAGTACTTGACAATTTTGTCAAAACCATGAAGATTTTTGTCAAAACAATTACTCAATTGATCACAACCCAAAACTCTTTATTAATCATTTTACACTTATTTTCTGTATTTTTCAATTTTGACAAAACTATTAATATCTTAGTCAATCTCATTAATCAATTGGTTACAACTCAAAACTCTTTGTCAATCCTTTTCACATATTGTCAGTACTTACTTAGGGATTTTATTAAAACCATTATGGATTTTGTCAAAACCATTACTCTTTTATTCAATCTCATTACTCAATTCATTACAAGTCAAAACTTTTACTCAATCATTTTTCAAAATAATCAAAGCCCAGAAAATCTCACCTCCCTCCTTCAACCTTCTTCTTCGTTGTGGATTCGCCCACCAAACCTCCTTACCAAAGATGAGCTTCACGAGGTGGTCGAAACTCGCTGCTAGTATTTCGTCGGCCAATAAAGCTTCGCAAGGTGGCTAAAACTTGTTGTTGATATTATGTTGGCTAAGAAAGCTTCACGAGGTGAAGAGGGAGAAGGGATGAGTTTACTGCCGTCACTACTAAAAATCTCACATTCACTGTCAAGATTCGTCATGGCCATCGCCGGAGGTCACATAGCACCACCATCAGAAGGCATTAGCCGTTATCCTGTCCTCATCACCACCACCCTTCATCTCACCATCGTCATCATCCGTTCATCACCAACACTCCATCATCCTCTACATTCTTATCACCACTGATAGAAATCAGGGCTAGAAGGGAGGCTATGATTTTCAAATGGAGAAGGGAAAGAAGGAAATCAGAGGAAGAGAGAAGAAAATAGTGATAAATAGAGCGAGGGTATTTAAGTATTTTCCCTCAATTTTTAATATCTCATATTCCTACCAGAGTACTTATTTGTTCTTGCTAATTTAATAGACATTTTGGGGTTTTACAAGTTCAACCGGTATTTATATGTCTTTTTTCCAAGAAATAATTATATTATTAATAAAAAATAATAATTTAATATAGAAAAGGAAAAAATAAATATTATCGTTTTATCATCATCATCATTTGTTATATTTTTATCCTTTTGTTTGATTTTATTTTGTTAAAGGGATATTGCACTTTTATGGGATGGGGATTTAGGAACCTAACCTATATATAGGGGTTTGGTTTCATCAGGAGAGGAAGCGAGCAATGAGGGAGGCAGTAGGATTCTACACAATCTTCATCGGAGGACGAGAGAATTGTGGAGGCAATTAATTTGAAGACCAAAAGCATCATTGCGAATAAAACCAGAGGAAAGGAAGACGCAGGGCAAGGATTAAGGAGCTTGGTCTAGAAGATTCAAAGAGATTTGGAGATTCAAACTTGGTTTTCTATTAATTTTCTTCTTTCCTTTACTTAGTTTATGATATGAACCCCAATTATTGTCTATGATTTTGGTTTGTTGATGAATATGTGCAGCTAAATCTTACTTTCTAGGAGTGCTTGAACCATTGTATAAAATAAAAGTTTATTACTCTTCTTTTTTTATGATTATATGTGTTTATTTTATTCTTTGTCTGATGCTTCTAAGTGTTTGATCACTATTTAGATATTTAGTTGATGCTTGAGAGGGCTAGATAAGTATAGAACGTGTATAAAACTGTGCAAGAACTTGAAGTTTGCATTTTCAATAGATGGTTTTGTTGTCAAGATAGAGATATATAATTGCCAACTTTACATAGTCATACTAAGATTGAAGCTTGAAAATTGAGTTTTATTAAATGTAACAAGAGATTGAGTTAATAAAAAGAGATAGGATAGCTTTTTTATGAAGGATTTGGTTTGTATGAAAAATAGAACAGGGCCCATGATTAAAAAAACATCAATACACAAGCCTTACCAACTAGTTCTTAAGCAATAACCCAAAGATAAGCCCAGAAACCGTTGGCCAATAAAATTCTTTGACTCAAATTATTCATGCATTAGCTAATAAATTGGAAAACCGAGTTATATTATTCTTCATAATATTTCATATTAATTAATTATATTTTTATTGATATTGATGATGATTAGGGTTTTAGATAAAAGGAAACGAGATAAAAAAAT
This sequence comes from Acacia confusa, assembly GCA_037074495.1. Taxonomy (NCBI): domain Eukaryota; kingdom Viridiplantae; phylum Streptophyta; class Magnoliopsida; order Fabales; family Fabaceae; genus Acacia; species Acacia confusa. The sequence goes on along the minus strand of CM073504.1, from coordinate 1,592,198 downwards.
TAATTTTTAAATAAGAAATATTATATATACTATAATAAATTACAAAAGGAAACCTAACTGAGGGAGATTTTTGTTTCTCTATTTGTTCTACCTTATCTAGATATAGTTCTTCTCCTGGGTGATACACTATAAGTTTTGGGAGATTCAAGTAATTTCAACATGGAAAAGAAAGGAAAAATTAGGAAAAGTTTTACATTAAAAATTCTATTGGTGAAAAGAACTTCAATTTATAGTATTTTGTGTAGAAAATTTACAAAGTACGTATACTTTCTGTGCATAAAAATTTATCCAGTTCTTCTCACCAACTCCACTTTTTTCAAGAAGAAATCAAAGAGGAATTAAAAGGCAACTCGATCCAAACCTTGATTAGAGAAGGGAATGAAAATGGCCAAAAGATTCTTACAATTAGTTTGACTAATAAACTAATATATAGTTTAAGAATATACAATATATGAAATGATTAAGTAACTTATTTAGCTTCCTTAATCCCTCCAAAAAAAAGTCAACTTTGTCTTATAATTAGGATATTATAATTAGGATAGTATTATTTTTACTTAAAAGGCCTAATGATTGCCTCTCTTACCTCCATGACACTAATACATAATGAGAATACTTAGTTTCACGTTAAGAATTATAATTTTTATAGCTTTTAATATGAAACCAAACACGTTTAGTCTATTAATATGTCTGGTTTTAACAAATCATATTACAGTAATAAAATCACTGGAAAATTGGGGATAAATTTCGCAGGCATCGATATTTTTCATGGAAACGAGCAGGATAGAGAGGTTTAGTGAAAACATTTACTAGCTGAACTGAAGAAGGACGTATAGGTATAGGGAGCTAGAAGATGGATAATCTTGGCTTGGATCTTCTCTGAAACTAAATGGTTATCAAGCTCAATATGTTTTGTTGTTTCATGGAATGTGAGAGTAGCAGCTATTTGGAAAGCGTACTAATGGTCACATTAAGGGATTTACACTAGGGCAAAAATCAGCTTTTAGGCTAGTAAACATCTCTTTTAAGATAGGTTCTAGATTCAGTCTTGATAGAGTTGATCTAAAAGGTCTTTTACTTCTCAATCGATCTTAAAAATTACTTTTTAGACTAGTTACTCAACTATTATATATAAAAAGTTAGATTTTTTATACCTAACTTGGGTTTAAAAAGTTGGACTTTAAAGACCGGTTTTAAAAGTCACGTGCTAATTCTTTTTAGACTTAACATTTATAACATCCTATCTAAATTTTTTTATGTTTTTTTTCACATACATTCACTCTATTTTTTCCTCTTATCCACCATACAATCCAACATCTAAAAGACAATTTAAACTCTCTGAACAACACAATATGAGTTACAAATTGAATTATTAAAAATGAATATAATGCCAATGATATTCTAATTCATAATAGGAACAAAATCAATCTAACACCTATTATTTATCATAGACCATAGTTCATATCCAAAGATATTGGATTCCATAAAAGTACAAAACATGAGTAAGGCTAATGGATGACCATACACATGGCTTGTTTTTTAGGTAGATAGTGGTAAGCTTCTCTGATCTGTTGAACCAGTAACAGCCTCGACAACTGCCTCAAGTGATTCTATCCGGTTGTCATCAAGCCATAGATCTTCTAATCTATAAAAGGTAACACAAAGCACTGAAATTAGCAACCAAAGGCTATAAACGATCAGTAGGAAGGCAAAAGGAAGAGTGTATACATACGGTGTCAGGTTCTGAATATCATCCACTGATGTTAGCTTATTTGATAATACATCTAAAACATACACGAAGGTTGACTAAAGCTGACAGGCCTTCAATTTTTGAGATACCATTGTGGCTCAAGTATAGTTCTTCTAGAGCTATGGAACTCTGTATTCAGAGAGGGAAGAAAAGAGGAAAAATTGCAATTGTCTTTACTTAAGTCTAACAGTGGATTGAATATGTAGAAATCCCCCCCCCCCCCACCCACCCCCAAAAAAAAAAAGAATTTTGATTAATAAATATAAGCCTATTTTGAGATAACAATGATAAAAGTGATTTTTTTTAGATGAATTTTTTCTAAAAAAGTCAGATTATAGATATGATTTATGTCTAGAATATGGGTGACAAAAGTTATTTATTTCTAGATGAACTCTTGTTTCAATGATGATATGAGATGAAAAATGATTGAAAATAACATAAATCTTATTGAATAGTGCATATATATATATATATATATATATATATATATATATATATATATATATATATATTAATTGTATATAATGTGATAATTGAATATAAAAAATTAACTTTAAATTTGATAAAAAAATTACAAAGCTCTAAAATATTTAATTAAATATATTATAATTGATAAATTAGAATACATATAAACATATATTTAATAACAAAAGCTGAAAAAAATAACTTGTATAAAAAAGTCATTTTATTTATAGAAGCCTATCATCTACCAAAGCTATTCCAAAAGCCTCTTTTTCCTGTGGGTTGAGTTTCTCTCATTATCCTTTTCTCATTGTCCCTCATAATCTTTAAATCATATCCATCCAATCAATACACTATTACTTTAACTTTTCTCTCACTTTCTCAATCAATGGTTTATATTAGATGAGGAGAGATAATGAGAAAAAATGCCAATAAGAGGATCTTATTCCCTTTTTTCTATGTTGGGCAGGCGTAGAGTTAGGAAAATGGGCCAAACCTATCGGGCCGGCCCATTTAAGCCCTAGCCTTTTAAGGGCCGAGTTTGAAAAATGGACGAGTTATTTGAAATAAGCCCTGGAGGGCCGGCCCTACAAGCCCTTTTTACTATAACTTTTTTTTTTCCTTTTTAAATTCATTAATTTATATATATTATATATATTTCGTATTTGTTATAGAGTTATTTATCCATTTAACTACAAATACATAATAATTATACTCTAATTTTATGATTTAATTTATTATTTGTTGCAAATAAAGATTATGAATGTGTTCATAATAATTATACTCTAATTGTTACTTATGAGCTAGAGGCTACATATTCAAAGTGAAGAACAATCAAATGTCATTAAAATCGATGATATTGATGAAGATGACGACAATAATAGTCATCGTACTAATATCACTTAGTGATATGCTTTTTATGTTTTATATGAGTTATTTGTGAACATAGTTTGCTTTTAATTATAAATTAGTGACTGTGCTTATTTATTGAATGATTCGTATTGTAATTTACTAATTATATTTTTTAAAAAAAAGTGGAGAAAAAATATTTAAAATTTAGAATAGTTATTTTTAGGCCCTGCGGGCCGGCCCTGGCCCTGGCTCTGATACTCTCAAGCTGAACTTTAAAAAATAGGTGTTTTTCTTCCTCTAAGCCTGGAGGGCTGGCCGTCAGCTCTAGACAGGCGGTTGAGCTTTTTTCCTTCCTGCAGCCATGTCATGCAGGCACTAAGTTGACATGACAGCCGGTAACACATAATAGGACTTCGATTGATTTTTTTAACATTTTCCCTCAATATTCTGTCTAAAACTTGAGGGAAAACGAAACTAAACTAAATACCTCAAATCCTGTCATAGAAGTCAGGCGATTGCTTTGCAAGCTAATTTTCTGGATGCATGTGAGTTCGCACAAGTTTACAGCTGTAATTCGATTACGTCCAAGCCAGAGTTCCTGTAGATTTGTCAAGTTTTACATATTCTCCATGACCTGAATTCAGTAGTGCAAATAAAGCAGAACCCGTGCCATGCTACATCAGAAACTACAGCTAGCAAAGTCACTGCTCACTCTTCCACAGGGCACTCAATCATCCTCCTGCTCAAGATATCATGTTTGCCAGCACAAAAGTGGCATCTGTCTCAAATAATACTATATGATAGATTCGCCTCTGACGGACCATACTACTAACCTTTAATTTGCTTGAGCCCAGCTCAAGAATCAGCGGTTCATGGAAGTGATCAATCTCCTCCATCTTCATCTTCATCAAAAATCTAACTTGGCATTTCTATTTCTTCACCATGTCATATATATCCATACTATATACCTCTTAAAAAGTTTTTCACAAATTAAATGTTTATATATATCTACAGTATTTACATTCCATACAAAGGGTAATTAAATATCTCACTATTATCATTTACATTTTTTTTAGCAAATTCTAAAAATTCTCTCACCCCTTATCTATTCAACACCCATATGTTTAACTATTATTTAACTGTAATCCATATTCGAATTCCTATGGATGGAAATATTTAATGTACATTATCCTAACATAAGCAAAAAAAAAAAACTTGCAAGATGGTAAAGTTTGCTTTATTCTAACATATAATATGCTAACAATAAGGCCAAATTAGAAGGCATGAATAAAGCAAACAGAAGATGCACTTATTCGGGTAAAGCTTAGATGCTATGGTCCTATAATTGGAAACTCTAGCAGAACTAACAAAACCCACTCATGGGAGGTTTTTTCGACTCAAATCCAACCCTATAAAACCTAAATTATTTGAGTTTTTGTTACTTTAGGGTGAAAGATTTTAAATTTTATTGAGCATTATTGAAGCGATCTGTGGTTCTGACAAGAAAGGTGACAAACAAATTAAATTATATTGCACCAAATTAACTTCAGAGATAGGAAAATGGCATGTGACGAGCGTGTAAGGGAATCATTGTACCTAAAGTTGGGAAAGAAAAAACCCTTAGGCGAAAAGTGAGCTTATCGTTACTAGCTTGTCGAGAGATAAACACAAAGCAGCGATGATGCCACACAATAGACACTGCATCGGTGGTAATGACAGAGAAACAAGCTGTGAAAGAGGATCGGGGAGCAACAAATGAGTTCAGAAAAGTGATAGAGCTTAGAGTTAACCAACAACAATAGAGGTTTAGAAAGCGAAATTCAATTTATGGTGTGATGAAGAGAGGATTCAGTTTGTGAGTTTTACTTTGGGACTAGTTTTTTAAATCGGTTATGCTCAAAATAAGGTCTTAAAAGTTCACCTTTTAGACATGTTTTTTTGTCAAAATCGGTCTTAAAAGTAATAATTTTTTTTGAAAAAAAAAATTCACATCTTTTACATCAGACATAATAAACATAATGTCTAAAAAGTTTCATATTTTATATCGATTATTTGTAAAAACCGATCTTAAAAGTAATACACGTATTATTTTTTTTATTCCACATCTTTTAGACCGGTTTTAAAAAAACATAAAATCTAAAAAGTTTAATCTTTTAGATCGGTTATAAGAGATAACCGGTCTAAAGAGTAATCAATTTTTTTTTGTTAATCTTTTTAGACTAGGTGTTTAGAAAATTGGTCTAAATAATATCTTTTAAATCTTATATTAAAAGAATCGGTCTAATAAGTTTTTTATATTTATGAAATTTCTATCAATCATACTTTTTAGATTTAATCCTCTATAACCGATCTAAATGTGGTGGCCTAAAGCCTTTTTTTATATCAGTGTTAGGAACCTAACCTACATATAGGGGTTTGGTTTCATTAGGAGAAGAAGCAAGCAAGGAGAGAGGCAATAGGATGATACACAATCATCACTAGAGGACGAGAGGAATGTGGAGACGACTACTTTGAAGATCGGAAGTGTCGTTGCAAACAGAACCAAAGGAAAGGAAGACGTAGCGAAGGGATTAGGGAGCTTGGGCTTGAAGATTCAAACTTGGTTTTCTATTGATTTTCTTCTTTTCTTTACTTAGTTTATGATATATATGAACCCAATAATTGTCTATGATATTTTTTGGGAGTATTTGAACCATTGTATGAATTAACACTTGATTACTCCTCTTCTTTTATGATTATATGTGTTTTTATCTTACTCTTTTTTTAATGCTTCTAAGTGCTTCATGACCATTTAGATGTTTTGTTCATTTAATTGGTCCTTGAGAGGGCTACATTGAGTATATATTAACGTGGGTAAAATTGTGTAAGAATTTGAAGTTTGCATGTTGAATAGATGGGTTTGTTGTCGAGATAGAGATAAATACTTATCAACCTTACATAGTCACATTAGGATTAGAGATTGAATATTGAGTTTTATTAATTGTAATGAGAGATTGAGCAATTAATGAAATTAAACACTTGTTCTTGACACCATAAAGCTTTTAGAAGTACATTTTGAATTCTAGACTAGCACATTTATTAGTTAAGAACATCTTTTAGAAGAAACTAATTGATTGTTAAAAAATATAAAGGGGCTCTTGCTGTCTTAAAGTAAAGTTATTCAAACTCCTTAAATAAATTTCATTTTAAATTATTTCTTAATTATAAAATCTCTTTCAAAAGATTTTCACTCAACCTAACCAAAAATATAAATGCGATAGTTAACATGTTTTTGCCTAAGTCTTTGTGGAAACAATGTAATATTATTATAAGGGAAAAACACTTCTTATGTAGTAGGAAAAATGTTTTCTCATGTCACACACACATGAAATGGCGGAACCCACATATATGTATGAATTAATTCATATATATATGTGGGTCCCACCACTTTATGTGTATGTAGGAATCTTCTTCTTCTCATACAACATGAGAAAATCAAATCCCTTATTATAATACATGTCATCTGAACGCTCACGGAAAAGTTAGACGGCAACAATTAATAACTAACAGGTTAATATAATATTTGCTCTCTTAAATCTGCTCATTTTAGTTTTGATCATTCAAGTTTTAAATAAAAGGTTTTAGTTTTTTAAGGGATAAGCAAAGTTTAGATTTTTGTTTAATAATAGAGGCCGATGTTTAAAATATATTGGATGTTGAAGGACTAAAACCAATATGAGAGTAAATTTGAGGTACCTAATATTGTTTTAGCCTAGGCTATATTTGAATACAGAGAAAAATGAGGGAAAAATATAGGGAGGGAATATTATGAAGGAAAAACTTTCAAAAAATCTTAGTTTTCTTTCTGCCTAATTTCCTAAGAAAGAAGTATCTCTACTAACCCTTCTCTTCACTTCCTTTCCACTTAATTTCTCCACCATTAGATTACCTTTTAACGGTTGAGATTTTATATTTTATTAAAAATATTATTGTAATATTAAATATTAAATGATAATAATATATTTATAGAATAAATCTCAACTATTAAGTAGAGAAAAAGTGAAGAGAGGAGTTAGTGGATCTACTATATATTTTTTCAATTTTCTTTCCATCCAAACATAAATAATGAGTAATAGGATAGTATTAATAATAATAAAAATAAATAAATACCGAGTAATGGGATAAATTAATAATAATAAAAAGAGACATGATAGCTTTCATATGGAGGATTTGGTTTAATTTGTTTGAAACACAGAACTGAGCCCGTGATTTAAAAAAAAAAAAAAATTCTAATGATTGCCTCTCTTAGCTCCATGACACTAATAAATAACTAGAATACTTAGTTTCACGTTAAAAATTATAATTTTTATAGCTTTTAATATGAAACCAAACACGTTTAGTCTATTAATATATATATCTGGTTTTAACATATCATATTACAGTAATAAAATCACTGAAAAATTAGGGATAAATTTCTATTTAAGAAATTTCGCAGGAGGATAGAGAGGTTTAGTGAAAACACGATCCACTAGCTGGACTGAAGAAAATATAGGTAGCTAGAAGATGGATAATCTTGGCTTGAAGCTTGCCTTGAACTAAATGGGTCTCACTATATGGCCACAACAAAGGAGAGCTTGATTAGGAAGAGGAAGCTTGAAATCATTAAGTAAGTGCACCAGTCACTGCAGCTCATAGGTAATATATAGAAGCTTGTGCATGCTCGATATTCAACTTCAGAAGAGGATCTCGAGACAGTTGCTTGTTTCTATGCTTTCTAAGAAATTAAGGAAGACCCAGAAACATTAAAACCAGTTACTAATCTTCAGATATTTGAATTATTAAATGCTTTGAGTTTGAAGTTTGAAGTTGAAGAAAGAAGAATTTCAGCACTGGAAGACTTGGAGTAGTGTAGAAATATAATACCATTAGATATTGCTAACTAGCTCCAAAACAAAGAAGTAGAGAAGCTCACAAACATCTTTAATGGTGAAGTATGATAATGAGGAAGACCAATAGCAGCAAAATCATAACCACCATAAAACATACGATGCACCCACTCATAACAAACTTAACTGAAGACAAAAATAGTGTCGCAATATAAACAAACGGGCGAGTACTCGAAACAAAAAAACTAAGATGACACTAAAGGACAAATTCCTATTGTAACTTGACTTAAAACACAAACAAAAAGAAAATAATTTTTAAGAGCGGGTTTTTACGAGTAATGAACTACTTCAAAGTGTGAGAAAGCGACTCCAAGATTTCCATTCATTTTTGGATGGGAAAGTTCTCTCACTTGTTGTGGGAAGACGAATTTTCTTTAAACAAAAAAGGAAAAAAAAAAAGTGTTTATGTCACCTCCTATGAACACAGGAAGATTCCATTTCCCTCTCCCTCTTTATCCATTGTACAGACTTACAGACCTTTTCTTAAAGCATGCTTCTTTCTCCTCCCTGCTATGCCTTTTTTGAATTCACATGTCCTTCTCCCTTAAAGAAGAGTACAAGTGATGTAAATGAGTTAGCAATTTATCCATAATTAAAGATATGATAAATCATAAATCGATGTATTTTTATGCAGAAAACTTTCATTGTTGATAAGTATAGAGTAGATCTATAATAGCTCACACTGTTAAGAGCTTTTCTCTTCTTTTTTGATGTCAATCATTACGTTACATTGTCTTTATACATATTTTTAAAGTAATGAAAATTCCCTTCCATGAAAAAAAAAAAAGATATGATACACATATCAACAAGGTTGGATCTAGTAAAAAGGGCTAGTCCTTTCATAATATGATGAACAAAAGTTTGAATTTATGTTAGGAGAGTTTCTCACATTTAGTACTTGACAGTGCGTCAAACAAGATTGTCCTTAATAAAAAGATACGGATGTATAATTGGCACACTCAAATGTGACACTCGAGTCTACCATTTTGGCACTCGAGTGTTGAAAGTTTTGGTGAAGAAAATTAAATGTGGGGAGACATCTCATATCACATGTACACTTGAGTGCAAAATTATCACACTTGAATATGATATTTGAGTGAGCCAATTACACACTTTGAGAGTTTGGCGAAGAAGCTAAAGAGTCTTGAACACTCGGGTGTGCCTCTGTGGACACTAGAGTGTTTGGTATATCAAAGGTAAATAGTATTTTGCCCTTATTTTTCTACCTATTTTTTTCAACCAAACAAAAATTTTCCTATCAGTTCATTTTTTTTCCAGTATAAACTAAATACATTGAGATAAGATATTTTCCATTTCATTCCATTCTTTTAGTTTCTATTCCTTTCCATTGCTACGTTTTCACTGAACCGAAGGGGCTAAAGAGAATCTCCACATAAACCCCTTTGAGTCCTTCCTGAGTTAAAGTTTTTCTCTCTGTTTTTTTTGTCAGAAGCTTATTATTTTTATTATGTCGTGTTGATGTCATATACTAATGTGCAGTACTTCTCAAGTGATGCATAACATAATAACTTGCCCTCTCTCTCTCTCTGTTTTTTTTTCAGAAGGAAATATTTCATTAATTTATGAAACATAAACAAGTGCATACACGCTTACAAGATGAACCTAAATCTAAAATATAATTAACATAAATTCAAATTAAATTAAGACACCTAAAAGATCTAAGCCCAACACAACAACCTTAAGCCCAAAACAAAACCACTAACAAATCATAACCCTAATCAATGATAAACAACCACCTATCTCCAATGAGAGTTGACACAGATAGTAAGAGATTCAGGATTAGGTCTTTAGGTCGTGGGTCCGATCCCCTCTCCCATCGCTGGAACTCCTTTGGTAGGCTATCTCGCAAGTCCCCAGTAAGTGTTCATAGAGTCTGGGGCCGTGCCCTGACCTTGGTAGGGGATTGGTGTCGAACCCCTCCAAAACTTTTCTTATATCAAAATAAATAAATGACCACCTATGTTGTTGCCGTCACCACATGAAAAGTAAAGAATACTGACAACATTAGTGGAAATAACGGATGTGAATTCAAAGAACCACTTTTAACAGTTAAAAATGATAAGTCAATATAAATTTCTTAACGGTTAACGTTGATTTTTTTTTTTTTTGATTATGTTGATTTTACTCCTTTTTATTTTTATACTTTTAAGACAAAAAAAAAAAAAAAAACTTTTGGAGACCCACAACTCCTACATGATAGCTTCAAAGGTGGACTTTAAGAGGATTAAATATTTTATGAGACGCTTTTAATATATTTTACTTTAAATAAGAAAAACTTCAAATCTCATCAACCAAGTCATAAAATTTAATAGCTTCTCTTATCTAACTTTAACATGTTTTAATATGAAGGAATAAGTGAGAATTGAGAAGTTAAAAACAATAAATTAGAGACATAATTATATATATTATGGAAAAATATTTTCTCATGTTGTAGGAAAATCATTTTCTCATGTCATACACACATAAAATAGTGGGACCTATATATACATATACATATATATGTATATGTGGGTAAGAAACTTTTTTTTTTTCATGTAATATGAGAAAATCAAAGCCTATATATTATATATATTAAGAATAAAAAATGTTTTCTCCCCACTGTATTAATAGGGTTATCACATTTTTTATTTAGACAATTAAACTCTCGTCCCCGCCAGCAAGGGGATCCACACAAACCCAACTCACACATAGCCGTATTTTGGTCACGTGATAATAGAAGTTGCAAACTCTTCCATAAAACGATATGTAAGCGGTGATTTGGATAACTTCTAAAAGTGTTTATTTATATAAATGGAAATAAAATTTATTTCATATGTTAAACTAAAATTTTATAAATTATGATTTAAAATTTTTTTTAAATGTTTTAATCATTATTTATAGGGTTAAGGAGTAAAAATATACATGAGTTTTTTCCCCCAAGAGCGCCCAGCACCACGTGCTTTTTTTTAAAGCAAAAATACACATGTGATTATCATTTTGAAGCAAAAGTCTTATCCCACTGTTATGTTACTGTTCACTTCATCTCTTTCTCTTTCATCACGGTGAACAGTAACATAACGGTAAAATGTGAGTTTTGCTCCAAAATGGTAATCACGTGTGTATTTTTGCTTCCAAAAAAAGCACGTGGTGCTGAGGGCTCCCGGGGAAAAAGCTCATATGTATTTTTATACTTTAACCATTATTTAAAGCTAAAATTAAGCTATTGGCTGTGGGTTTTTTTTTCTTTTATAATTACCCATGACCAAGGTGATTTTCCTAAAATAAAAGGTAGGAGTAGAATTAAAGGAAAATCATTTTAAGGTTCTAAGGGATTAAGAAATATAAAAAAAAAAACTCACAAAAAAATTTTAATGTCAAAAAAATCTCATTGACAACTTTTTCAGTAGGTTATTAACAATTTACTCTACGAGATTAACAATTTTTTAAGATTTTTTTTATATTAAAATTTTTTCTGAGATTTTTTTTAAATTTTTTTGTCCTCCTGAGATATTAAAGTAATTGTCCCTAAATTGAAAAATCTGGGGAGAACATGATTGATCTGACAAGGCACGTGGTGAAAGCATATATTTAATATAATTATAATCAATAATTATTATGGCAGTGAGGGGGAAAAAAGAAAATGGAAGTGTGACAGTAAGGGGAGAGGTAAAATCAGATGTGGCAGGAGCACGGAGGGAAGTAGCATTATAGAAAAAGAGGCAAGGAGATGGATAGTGACAGTTGGGGTGGGACCCACGCAGTTGTACCACGAGGCATTTACCTTTGTGAAAATTACACTGTGATCCCATAAGACAGAAAAATTACAAAAAAGTCTCACAATTTCAATATCAAAAAATCCTGTTGTTAAAATTAGGGGTGTTTATGGACAGGGCGATATCCTTACCCGATGGCCTGTCCGAAAAATCATTGGACAGGAAAATGGAGCCCAATGCCCGCCCTTGCTTGATAAAAACCCTAACAATTTTGGACAAGGCAATAATGGGCTGGGCAATGTGGGTCTTCTGTACCTCAGTGACAATACCCTGCTACACTTTATGTGAAAATAAAATTTCAATCACACCTAATAAATAATATCGCAAACTTCAAATGAAATCTATAATTCAATACTTTGAAATATTTCAAAATAAGTCTACAACTCTTGAAATTAAAAAGACAACCATGTGTCTTAACAAATAGTCAAATACTCATAAGTGAAAATAAAATATATATAATATTATTGTATAAAAAAATTAAAATATATATAATACTATATATATTACTGAGCAAAGCCAAATGAACAGGGTGACATACCATATCCAATACCCAGCCCAATTATGCCCAATTTTTCTTCAGCTATTATTTCTTGGGTTGGGCAGGGCAATTTTTCTGCAGGCTCAAGCGGGCGCTTAGGCCGTGGGCATCATTAATGCCCCTAGTTAAAATGATTTTTTCTATTATTAAAATTTTTATAATTACTATTAAAAAAAATCTTTAAGAACTTTTCTTTTTATGTTTTTTCACTTTTTTAGGACCACAGTGTAATTCCCCTCTTTCCCTTCTCCTCCTCTCCTTTCCTTTCAGTTTCTTTTCGGTCAAATTGTTTGGTCTGACCACTCGCCCAGTCACCAGTGAGTCACCATCATATCCTCTCCACTTATTATCCTGCTCCCCATCATGCTTTTCATATTTTTTTAATATTTAATATAAGATATATTTATTTAATTTAATTAGATTAAAAAATTAATTAAGTTAGGTAATACAATATGTATTTTTTAAAATTTTAATCATCTTCCTTAATTATCTATTTTTATCTTATTGTTCAAGGAATATCAATAGAAATAAACTAGAAAATTATGTATTATATTTAAGATTAAAATCAACTCACTAAATATATCGTATATCAAGAACAGAAGAAGTAGTTAAAAATCATGTTAAAACATTATTTCGTTGCTCGGGTTTGCCTTTATTTTAGTTGTAACTCTCTTATTTTTAAATCATAAGCTTTGGTATTTCTAGAGGCTGCATTTTTATTAAATGATAGGAACCAAATTTTAGACAGAAAAAAAAATAAAAAAATAAAATTAAGATGAGAGTAAACCTAGGTGAACAAATATTATACAAACCTTTAGAAAATTCATTCATTTACATTTTTAAATTATCAAGTGGGTGAGTTTCGAAACAACAATAATAAAACTGTAGATATTAGAAGTTTAAATCATAAAAACAACCTCAAAAATCTAAATTATAGACTATGCTGTCTATTTGTATGCTTTAAATTAGCAATTAATTAAAAAACGACATTTTTTTTTAAAAAAAAAGTGATCCCAATTCTCAAATGATGATTGTGATGAAGGTGGAAGGAGGAGTGAGATGAGTCTCATGATTGTAAACGTTATAATTATAAAATCTTCACAATATTCTGACTTTCTCTTCCCTTCTCAGTCCTCACTCATCACTCACGTGAATGATGCAACCCCCACCAACTCATGTACTCCCTTCGAACTATTCTATTTTATTCTTTTCTCCTACTATATTTTATCAGCATTTTTCAACTTTATCATTCATATATTTTTTAAAGGGTTAAATAGTAAATCTATCATGAAAAAAGACGTTAAAGTGTAATATTGTCTTGAAAGTTTTTTAAGATTTAATTTTTCCATAGAAGTCTAAAAACATAGCAATGTTTTCTTTTTTCGTTAAAAAATTGACGTTGATTATTAATTTTTTTAATAAAAAGGGGTAGCATTGCCACTTTTTTAAACTTCCAGGGTAACATTGAGCTCAAAAAAAAAATTCAGAGTAGCATTGCTTCGGATGTGTATATTCGGGACGGATTTGCTACTTAACCCTTTTTTAAAAATAATATGATAATCTATTATTAAATTTTTTATTTTGATAAAAAAAAGACTTTGTATCTTGTTGGAAAATATTCATCATAACAATTTCAATATTCGTTTGATGATCATGGCGGCGAGTCAAGAAATTAGCCACTTAATTCCAAAAGCTCAAACATAGAAGGTTATATATACTAAACTTGCATAAGGACCAAATGAGGTGAACTTGGGGGTTGGGTTTCTCTCCCTATTTTTTTTTCATTATCCTTCATAATTTCTAAATCACATTCGTCCAATCAATATAATACTATTTTTACTTTTCTCTCACTTTCTCAATCAATAGCTTATATTTGGCCAATGAGAAAAAAGGAGAAATAAGTTAAAGAGAAGATATCTTTCCGAATTTGGGTTTCAGTCTAATGTACTATTATGATTCGATAAATTTAAATTATCTAATATTCACTTATTAAGGAGAGATAAACTCGATAATTATGTATTAAATTATTAATTTTATTTTCATTTATGAATATATGTTTTCCACTTATTTTCTCTCTACCTTTTATTACAATTAATAGGTATAAAATGTAACACTCTCATTTATTACTTTGAAAATGAATTTATAATAAAAACCAAAGTTTTTTTTAATCTAAATTTATAAATAGGATCAGAGTGGTATCAAAAATTTTAGAGTTAAGGTGCAAAAATACACATATGTTTTTTCTCCAAGAGCGTCCAGTACCATATGTTTTTTTTTTTTGTGCAAAAATACACACGCCGTTAGGTTTTAGGAGCAAAAATACCACTTCCGTTAGTTGACAGTTAACTGACCGTTAGTTGACCGTTAACCATGGTGAAATTACCTTTTTGCCCTTAAGCCCTTAACCCTTTTCTTTTTTAATTATTTTAAACTAAGGGCAAAAAGGTAATCTCACCATGGTTAACGGTCAACTAACGGTCAGTTAACGGTCAACAAATGGTCAACTGATGGAAGTGGTATTTTTGTTCCTAAAACCTAACGGCGTGTGTATTTTTGCACAAAAAAAACACATATGATGCTGGGCGCTCCTGGAGGAAAAACATATGTGTCTTTTTGCACCTTAAGCCAAAATTTTATTTTATAGCAAAACAATTACTTGCACAATCTATAATTTGGGTGGTTTGCAATTTCTGAGGAGAAATATATTTTGCAACGGTTTAGATACTTAGAATTAACTGTAAGAAAAGGAGTTGATAGTAGCATATGTTATGATTGAGTACTTGATTATATATTCGTTTATTTGACATTCCATTTATTTCTTGAGTCTTTTTTTCAGCCTTCGAGGTAGAAACACATGTTTCAAGCTCCTTGACAACATTAATGTTACTAGCAAAAAATTCAAAATGATGATGACCTTTTAATAGTTTAGTCATCATGATCTTCAACCACTCAATTAAAGAGAAAGAAGATAAATAAAACTCTATTATCTATTAGCTGATAATGGAAACGTTGGACTATCTGATATGTCCAACTCGGTTGTATTAATTATGTTCGTTGTTTTAGCATGTGTCCCCATGTGTTGTGTTTGAGTTTTCAAATGCTTCATTTTAAAAGTCTAGGCTTTAAGTATACTTTACTTTTAATTGCGTTTGGCCTTTTTAGATTATATTAGGTAGAATTTCTTATTTAAGTTTGATTTTATAATTTTTTCCACTTATGAATATTTTTTGGTCAAAATACATATACATACTGAGCTAACATTAGTTATTTTATATTGATGAATAATTCTTTTTTTAGTTGAAGTTATATTGATTAATAATTCTAAGTGTATACAATATGTTAATTAAAATGCAATTATGTGAATATTTAATGAAATTGATTTGGGGCAAATATGAGGAAGCTTGGAGCACTATTCTTGACTTGATAAATGAGAAATCAAATGCTTTAAATAAAAGGGAATTACCAAAATAAAAAAATTGTAATGTAAAAATGAAAGTTAACTACAGTCAAGATGTTAAAGTTAGCACTTAATGGGGAAAAAAGTAAAGAGAGGGGCATGAATTTTTTATATAATTAAGTATATTATCAATATAAAGACAGAGAATGAACTATAAATTTTTTCAAAAAATAGAAATAAAGAAATATTATAGAATAATCATCTATAAATTATAATATGGGATGATGATGTCACTATTTCTAAATTAAATCAATATCCATATGTTGTGTTAATAATAGATAAAATTTAGGAAATAATCAAATCATTTTCAATTATGATTACTTAATCAATCAATTATGAAAAAATATAAAAAAGGAAATTAGAAAATAATCATTTATAATGTGGGATGATGATGTCACTATTTTAAAAAAAATCATAAAATCAATAATAAATAAAATTTAAGAAATAATCAAATTATTTTTAAGTATGATTACTTAATTAATCGATTTTGAAGAAATATAAAAAAAATAAATTATAAATAATAATAAAAAATTATATTTATTAATTCTTTTTGTTTTTTATGCAATGACACTTTTCCTATTTTACTCTCATGATAAAGGTCTTAATATTGGTTTCATAAATATTTATTAGCAAGCAATACATTTGAGACTTTTAGTATATATACGAGTCATTTAGAATATATGATTATAAAATGATTATATTATTTATTATGATTACATATAAATATTGTTTATTGTGTAAACAATAAAAAATTGTTAAATCATAAAAACTAAATTATATAATAAATATTACACACCTCATAAAATAATGCTTCTTAATCACAAAATATCTGTTTGTACTTGAAAATATTCAGAAGCTAAAAATACTATCTGTAAATTTTCCATTGTGACGCACAAATAGCAATACTTATTTCATTTTATAGCAAACAATTACTTCCGCAACGGAGGTTGCCAAATGATCAAAAACAATTAAATTTGTTTAAACTTCTAAAGTATTAGGCTTTTTTAAAAATGATTACATTATTTAAAGGGAATATCATTAAAGGCAGAAAAAGTTTTCTGTTGTAAGTCAAAACTATATTATTTTGACTTTTTTTTTTATTTTTATTTTTTTTCTTTCCCTTTTTTTTTCTTCATCTTTTCATCTCTTCATTTAAAAAATAGTCAAAACGACATAGTTTTGGTTTAAGACAGAAAATTTTTTGTGCCTTGAAGGCAGAAATAATATTCCCTTATTTAAATTCTCTTAATTTAACCTAACCAATCATCACCCTAATATAAGATGTATAATAATCATATTAATATTTAAGAATATTTAAGGGTTAAGGTGCAAAAATTCATATGAATTTTTTTTAATGAGCAAAAATATACCTATGTTTTTTTGAGGAGCAAAAATACATATGTGCTTACCATTTTGGGGCAAAAGTCACATCCCTCCCTTAAGTCACTATTTACCGTCTTTATGTTACTGTTCACCTCATCTCTTTCTCTCTCGTCACGGTGAACAGTGACTTAACGGTGGGATGTGACTTTTGCACCAAAATGGTAACCACATGTGTATTTTTGCTCTTAAAAAAAACATATATGTATTTTTACTCCTAGAAAAAATCTCATGTATTTTGCATATTAACCCAATATTTAAAAGGTATGATTTCACTATACGCTCTGGGTTGGCTCGTGAGAAAACAACTCATCGGTCTATAAATAGTAACAGTCAAAGAGTTAAGACTGCATGTCTAAAGATTCCTCCAATTCCTTTTCCACAAACCGCGATCACACTCCATCCATTCGCCGCAATACGCTCCATGACTCAGATGTGGCCTCTCTGGTGCCCTAAAACCACCTCCTTTTCCTCCGCCGCCGTCAAGGCCGAAGAGGAAACTGCTACCACAACCGCCGCCTCTGCCGCCGCGACGATTTCCGGCGGTAGAAGCAGTTCGCGATGCAATTGTTGCTGTCTGGTGACGAAACTGATGAGAAAACTGAAGAGGCGCCGCCATAGTAAACCGCTGCGATCTTCGATCCGACGAACAGGTCCGTTACAATGCCGATACGATCCGTTGAGCTATTCTTTGAACTTCGACGACGGAAGAAGTGGATGTGGAAGCTTGCTAGATGAAGATTACTATAAGTTTTATGCATTCTCTTCTAGATTTGTGGCTAATCCACAGAGATCTTCTTCCTGTCCGATTATTCCTGTAACTGCAGGAGGCTCTCCGATCACTAGTTGCAGAAGTTAGATATGGGAGAGAAACTAAGAACGATTGTAGATACATCAATCAATAGGTTATCTCTGCTAGATCTTAGGTTCTTCCTTGCTTTAATTTTCCCAGTTTTTTTACCATTTTGATTGGGTTCATGAATGCGTGCCTTCATGAATGGTAAAGATCGATGGGCTTATTACACTGTTGTAGTATTTTATAGAGTTGAAGTTAGTCTATGTATAATTAATTTAGTTCATGAAAATCATTAATGAAGTTTCTGAGTTTATTCTTTTTGCTGGGTGGTGGTACAGCAGGGATGTTATTGTTAACCGTTGAGACTTGAGAGGAATAATTATTTTTAAAAACTGAAAAATTACACATTTGGATTTTTAAGGGTAATATATACTATACCAGAAAGGAAAGCTAAATAATGAAGAGTTAAAAGTTCATCATCATAACCAAGTTTTAAATACTTATAGTTAGATATTGTCAAAAAAAAAAATTATAGTTATGTGCAGTGTAATTATGTTCAAGATATCGTTAACTACTAAATTTGGACAAATCTCTTAATAAGAATGCTTTGCACAGATCTCTCAATGAGAATTCAAAAGTCAATTTATCATATTTTAAAGGATTAATTAACCTTATGTTAGATGACCTAACCCGATATTATTGATAAGTTTTGGCATGAGACAAATAATTCAAATTTCTTTAAGAGTAGTCTTGGTTTTTTCCTGTGTACATATAAAAACTTCAGTTTTCATAATAGATTCATGATTTTGATTTGGGAAAACTGTATTTACATCCATGGCAAGAGAAAATGTTATAAAATGATCTTTTAAAATTTTAAAATTGCGTTTAAATCTTTGAGACTTTTTAAAAATAAATTTAAATTCCGCTAACAAGTCTATGATGGGCATCCATTAATGAGTCTATAGGTGCTTACACTTACAAGTCCAGAGGTGTCTATTGACAAATCTATCAGCATATAACAATTGAAAATTATTGCAAAAAAGTCCTGTGGGACTTAAATGTAATTTTAATATTTTAAGGGAATATTTTATCATATATTTTCTTATAAGAGACCTAAATGCAATTTTTCAGTTTTAATTAGGATTCAACTGCAATAAGGTACACAGTTCAAGGAACTAGACTACAGAATGTCAATAGTTATTTTATCACCTCAAACAACCTCACCACTCACTGGGCTGGGCTAGCTATTTGAGAGAAGCCAAGTTTCATTTTTTAATGCCATGCTTTAAAAGTAATATATTAAAGAAAAACAGATACGGTCATACAAAAGAAAAATAAAATTTTCTACACCTCAGTAACAAGTTGGCCTACAAAAATCCAATAGACCTAGGTAAAAGATTTTTTTTAAAAAAAAAAATCATATAAAAGAACTCAAAACGGTAAAATAAGCACTATTTTAGAAAGCCGTTTGCAAATGGATTATTATTAAATGGGTGTAGCTGTGAAAATACTCATAAATAACCGTAGGCATTTTGAATATAGCTGTTTTTTTTATTCTGATTTTTGAACTTTATGGGTATATTTATAACTAAAAAAATGTTTTTGAGTATTTTTTTACCGTATAAATTGATAGGTAATCTTCACAACTTAATCCTTATATAAATAAATAATTTTTTAATTCATTAATTAATTCTTGTGCAATATTTATAACTAAAATTCGTGCAATTTCAGGTAAGATATACCTTGCAGAATTGTCTGCTCCATGGCAATACGATTCTTAAAATTTTCTCTTGAAATATTTCAATTTGATAGTGTTACGGATTTAAATAATGGGTTTGGCGCAGATTTGGCCCAACAAAAATCATTCAATGACTAAATCTCTATAATCAGGTAAAATAATAAATACCCACTAATTATGCCTATAGGAATGTGCAGATAATGGAGCTGAAACTTATGGCACAAGAAATAAAACCCTAAGATAATCCTTATAAATAAAAGATTAACCTAACAAGGCACACATCTTGTGACTCTACCTCTTTACTATTCTATCTACACAGAGCACCCCCTGGCTCTTCCTTTGGCTAAAAGCCTATCTGCATCATCGAACTACATGGACTTTAATTCCTCTTATGGGTACGTAGGCTTTGGGTATTGTTCCTAGGTCAAGTCCAATATATCTTGTTCTACAACAGAACATATAGTTTTATTTAAATAAGAAAATATAACAATTATTTCAAGTTAAAGAATTAAGATTATTATATAATTAACTAGTATTTTGGTTGGGCACATAGTTTTGGAAGTAGGGGCATGTGCAGATCAGCTAC
Organism: Acacia confusa; assembly: GCA_037074495.1. Taxonomy (NCBI): domain Eukaryota; kingdom Viridiplantae; phylum Streptophyta; class Magnoliopsida; order Fabales; family Fabaceae; genus Acacia; species Acacia confusa. Next base: position 1,571,944 of record CM073504.1, on the reverse strand, counting down.
ATTGTCCGAGCAAATTGTATTTTAATAATCTTAGCGTCCAAAATGCGTGATTAATGGTCAACAGTCAACACAACCTCACATGCCTTTAACATTAAGCAAGCTATTAAATTATTTTCCCTTTTATTTTTTTAAATAAAAAACTAGTGTGGGTATTATATATAGTCTGCATGACTTTTACAAATAACACTACATCCCGTGGTTAATATAAGAATTCGTTAAAGAGTTAGATTTAATTTTAAATATAGGACTAAATCTAATTTTTCATCCATACGTATTACTTTTGTTTTATTTTTTTATATCAGTATCATTATCGCTTTTTCTTTAATTATACCTATTGACTAATGACCAAACAGTTTAATTTGCATAAAAAAGTAGTTTCAACTTTGAATACAAATTATTAAAAAAGACAGTCGAGGGAAACCAACACATATTTTTAACAAGTATTTCTTTTAAGTAGATCTTATGCTAAGGATATTAGACAATGCTATGATGAATTAGAATTTTTTTATAAATAGTGTGAGAGCATCGAGAGTTAAGACAAGCGACTTTTTTTTTTATAGAGATTGGCCTTCATTATGAATTAGCTTTGAGCCCTTATATGTTTAACATAGTCTTAGACATTATAAATGAGTTTATACTCGAAGAAATCCCCCAAATTCATGTTTTTTTTTTCTTGATGATATTGCTCCTATGGCTGAGTTAAGAGAAGAAATTCATTATAAACTTAATTAAAGTCATAAAGAAGAACTTCATAGTCGAAGGGTTTTTGACTAAGTAGATATAAGACACAATATATCTATCATGCTTTTGATAAGATAAGAGTAAAAAGTGATTTGGAGGTTAAAATAGGAAACCATGTCATTCCATAAGTGACAGTTTAGATATTTTGGATCAATTTTGCAAGAAGATTTTGGAATTGATGGAGATATTAATCATAAGATTTAAGCTAGGCGATTTAAATGGAAATATTACTAGAGTTATTTGTGATAAAAAATTACCTAATAAAGTAAAAGGAAAATTTTATCGTACTACCATTCAGCTAACAAAGCTTTATGGTAATGAATGTTTAAAGGGACTACATAAACACAAAATGGGAGTGGCTGAGATGAGAATGTTGAGGTCAATATGTAAACATTTAAAGAATGATAAAATTCATGATGAACTTATAGAAGGGCGAGTTAAAGTGGTACCAGCCTACTAAAAACAAATGATAGAAAATCATTTAAAATAGTTTGGATGTATACAAAGAATGCCATTGAATGTCTCAATGAATAGGGTAAATCAACTTCTTTGAACTCAGTTAAAAGAGACTAGTGAAAAATTGAAGAATACGCTCAAAAAGAATATTGAGCAAAATCTCCTAGCAAAATATTCTAACAAGGATTTTTATACTAGAATTTGAAAAATGAATGAATAATTGTTTTTTTAATACAAGAATTTTAGGAAAGGGGTCAGGCTCACCTACAGTCCAAGGGTAGGGCGCTTGGAACCCAGTCCACAAGGGATATTGGCTAGAGAATACACATGCCTCTACCTCTACGAACGTTACCACTGCTTCATGGACCCTTAAGATATCTCCCCCAGCGTCTTAACCAACGTAGGGATCGAACCCCCTCCCTAAAGATGAGGAAGACCGACCCCACACCAGTTGAACTCAAAAACGAGGGGCGAATAAATAATTGTTGTATGTTCACTTTTATCACGAGCGCATACATTGGGTACGGAGCTCGATGTAACACTAACATGTAATTCTGAGAAAAATAATATTTAAAAATTGCTTATTTTAAAAAGTCTATTTTGACCCACATTTCACGATGAACAATGGCAGTCAAATTTTCGAAGCACATGCTAAATGTCTTTACTAGCTGTTGGTTATATATATATGGGGTATCTAGACCCTATAACAAGGGTGTTCATGATTCAGCAAGACTGACCTAGAAAGAAACCAAACCAAATTCAAAATAAATAATTAGATAAAAGTGACAAAACTCAAAAGATAAGATTTAGTTTAGATTTTCACATGTCAAAACTATTTGGATTTGAAGATTTTTGTTTGTTTAGAGGGAGAATGACATCTATATCTTAATTAAAGAAAATAATATATTGATAAGTCTTATAAGTTGTTAATGATAACTGAGTCACTTGTTAATCCTGCTATTTACCTGTCAATAGAGACTTTTCTGATGTTATTTCTATTGGTTGGGACCTAAAAATGATTTTTTTTTTCAATTTTAAATCAAACCAAATAGAAGTATGATCAAAGGGGAGGAAGCAAATTAGATTATAATCTTACAAATTTTAGCCTAAATAAATCCAAGTCCAAATGTATCATGAAAATTTATGAGTATAAGTAGTACTTGAAAAAGTCTCAATGGGTTAAAGAAGACTTGCTAGAAACTGAAGACTAATTCAACTAGAGTTCATTTATCTTATTTAAGCCAATTTTTTATTTACTAGACTAAAAACGTAAATTTTGTTTTTTATTTAATTTTTTAATTTTTGATTTTTTATAAGGCCATGGGTCATTAATTAGTGTTTAGATGTCATTGCATATTGAGATTTAATTATTTTTAGTAGGGAGTTAATCCTTTAAGATCTAATTCATTGGTTTTTTTACTGTTAATTCGTTAGTTAGACTCCATAAAAACTAGGTTATCTTCTGTGCTGCAATTTAAATATCTTCATATTATCTCTAGACCTTTTCTTTTATCATACATTTTCAATAAGATTATTTTCAATAAATTAAGGGTTTAAAGAATGTTTGATCTTCATAGTTTACCCTCATTTTGTTTCTATAGTTTTAACTATAAGTCTTGGTTCGTCAAATGATAAAATGGTCTAAATTTTTGTTAAGGGGGCTAATGTTTTAGATGGGAAAAAACTTAGGCACAAAAACCTAGGAAAGTATAGTAACCAAAACTAAAATAAAGACAAACTATAAGAAATAACAATGTTTTGAAACCTGTAATGGCCGAACCGGATCGTAAATTGGTGAACTGGTTGGTTCCAGGGGTTTAAAAAATGATTTTTGTGAAAAAATTTCTTTAGGATTTTATGTTAATTATCCTGAAAATCTTTAACTCTTTTATCAATTTGGCCTCGAGTTAGCTTTAGTCCGACTCACTAATCCTTGATTCAGTGCCTTGATTGATTTAGTGGCCGCTTTGGATTTCAAAACTTTGAGAAATGGACATTATATTAGCCCAGAAACTAATATCTTCCAGCCATTATTATCCTACATTTTATTAACTCACAACATCCTTTTATTCTTTAATCACTTAAGAAAATCCTATTTCTAAATATCATCAATTATGTTTCCAGAGTCCCTTATTGTTCATTATCCATTAAAAAACTTCCACACCAATTTGAATTGTACTCCAATTTATCCTTTAGCTATATCCATCATTATTTTATATTATATTCATCTTATGAGTTTTATAGTTGAATTATGTTTTCTAAGTAAGTTAACGTGTGTAGAATCTTAGAGCCACTAGTTTGAGACAAAAATTTTTTTGTCAATTTTCTGAACTAAATATTTTATCAAGTATTTTCGACATGATTCCAATTTCTGAGTGCAATAAATACTCTTTCTAGTCCTAAATAAAAAATAAAGTTGACTTTTTTTTTGGAAAGATTCAAGAAGTTAAATGAATTACTTAATAATTTCATATGTTATCTACCATTAGATTCTATTAGTTTATAGGGAAAATCCATCTTGGGACCCAAGATTTTGAAAATACCAGAGGGTCTTTTCTAGTATAAATTCATTAAAACGTTAATAATTATATCAGTCTCATTAACAACTATATCAACCTCGTTAACAACTAAAATTTTAATGAATTTATACCAAAAAAGGCAAAAAAGGCTCTGGGGCCTTTTCTAGTATTTTCAAAATTTTGGAGCTATTTCTGAAATTTTTTCTCTTACAAGGGCCCCAAAATGGATTTCCCCTAGTTTAGATGTTAATTAAAATAGTTTGAAAAAAATTATAAATATAAATATTTTAAAATAATTTAATTAACTTCCTTAATATCTTCAAAGAAATCAACTTTATTCTATATTTAGAACCAGAAGGAGTAACTAGTTTCTTGATCTTGTCAATAAAGTTCAATTCCCTATAAAAAGAACAATTAATTCTCTAACTTCATACCTCAGATTTTTAAGATGGGATGAAAATGAGTCGAAGTGATGATGCAGTAGAGGCATGAAGAAACCTGAAATCAAGCCCTGCAATATGAATCTCATTCCTCTGTGAAAAAATTGCCATGTGAGAACATGGGACATCTACATAAGCAAACGACGCCTCAAAACTACCAAACAGACAATGCTATATTTCATTTTTACTTGACGAGAACTTTACACGTTTCCAACCACCCTGTAATTTTCTAGTTCACTCATTGTCATATAATACCTACAAAAATTCCAGCGCAATGGTGAAGACCTTTTAGAAGCATGAGCTTGTATATTTTGCTCAATTTTTAATCTGAGACACTACATTCTATGTTTCCTTGTCTCTTAAAGCATGATCGGAGACGGTCCCCTCAGATGATACCTCCCCTTCATCGGGTTCAGGCTGTTCAGTCCTTGAGGGATCTGACTGTGTCTTACTGGAATCTCCACTGTCAGGGTGTTCTTCTTTATGCTGCTGCTGCTCCTCATCATCATGTGAACCCAAGATTTTCGGTGAAGTCGGCCTAGGCATCTTATTTCCAAAGTCACCTTCGGTGGCTTTGAATTTTGCTGGCTTAATAGGCCTAGGCAATGGATGGTTGCCCTCGGGAAATCTTGTAGAGCCAGAAATGGATGATGGAACATGTGGACCTGGAGCAACAGAGGATGCCACCAGCTGGAGCACTTCAGGGGAAGGAGACAGTCCTGTGCTACTCGTCCTTTTAAGTTGGTTTGCCGATGATGAGTGCGACAGGTTTAATGAATTGAGGCCAGATTCAATCTGCTGAAGCCCTGTCTGAGGAAGGAGAGGTAAAGGCGGGACAAAAGGAGTAGAGCACGAAGCACCATTGTCGTCTACATGGACGTCACTAAGGACGTCATTGCTACCTCCAGCAACATCTAGCCGGCCCCTCTGGTGGAACTTAGATCTTTTAGATTTTCCATACCTCTTCTGGTAGAACCTGAGGTCATTATCGTTCCCAGCAACTTCTGGCAGGACCTGACTGAACTTATGAGTTCTTTTAACCTTCTTCCTTCTCAGACTACATCTGGGGTCATCTGGAAGGGAAGGAGGTGGACTAGGAATCACAAATGGAGGTATCGTAGGCTTATTCTCTCCATAAACCAACCGGACCGATTGAGCAACTGCTGATACAGTGGGTGGCAGTTCTGGATCAGAGCATTTAGCAGGGGAGCTTACTGCTTCTCGTAACCAGTGGGGAAGCTTGTCTTTTGAAATACTACTTCCAACTCCTTCCTCGCCTTTCGAGGTGAAAGGTTCAGTTCCGTTAGGAGGGTTAGATGGAAATGCAGAGCTAGTAGATTCACCATTTCCTGCATTGATTCGAGTGTCAAGCACATCATTAAAAGCCACATCAAGAAGTCCAGATGGATTTTCAAGTTTACTGGTGCCTGGTTGATCCTCTCTTTGTCGCCTAGTAACACTTCCTGAGCCATTTAAACCTAGAGAACCTAAGCAACTGGTTCCATAAGAATCTAGTAAAAATGGCCTTTCAGCAGGCACATAGGAAGAAGTCCCTGGTCTATCAGAAGGTTCAGCAGAAGCATCTCCAGGAAATTTCGCTCGGCTTATATCATGATTAAAAGGAGGAAGAGGTGCAAAATGATCATTAAGAAAATGAGGTCGATCTGGTGTTCTAAAATGAGGCAAACTGGATGAAGGATCACCAACTCCTAGTTTCATATCGGTCAAATGGTTGTGAAATTTTGATGGCAAGATGAATCGGCTCCCATGCAGGGCCCTTTCCATCATTCCATCCGAGATTGGAAAAAGGGCCGATTTAGTAGACTTTGACATCTTGGCCAGTTTTGGCCCCGGAAAAACCGGCCCTTGAAAGACCTTGAGTTGTTCCTCTTCCCACCTCATTGCCAAATCTTCAATTGTCTTGTACTTTGAAAACTTCAGCTTGGGATCTCTAAGCATAACATCCCAATTACCTCTTCCATGTCTACGAACACCAATCCAGAGGCAATCAAGTTCATCTTCAGACCACCCATCTGATTTTGACTTCTTTTTATACAAGCTACTTGAGGAAGACCCAGTTCTCAACATTATGTTTTCAAGCACCTTCCTATGGTTCTCTGGGAATGATGTGGGTGGTGGGCCCTGGCCTAAACCCAAAGTGGGGGGCACATCCCCATCTTGCTGATTATATCTGAATAAATCTTCCGGGGGAATCTTGAATTTAGGTAATAACGGCATGGTTGGAAGGTCTTGTAATGGACCACTCAAAGCTTCATGTCTGCTGCTGCTACCACCTAGCGACAAATTAGGTAAAAGGTCCAGATACGAACTTGGCATGTTCTTAGTTGTGGGAAGAAATCTGGCCAGCAATGTTTCATCAAAAGGTAGGTTTGGCAGGGCCATCTTCTCCCGGAAAGCAGAGAATCTAGCCCCTTCATGTGCATCAGGTTCCTTTCCTTGCAAAGCTGGGGGAAACTGTGCATGTATAATTTATTCGGTAAGCAATATGCATAGATCCGACTAAATATAATTGATCTAAAATCAATACAAAGCATGCAAGGAGAACTTACAGGAACAAATGGGAGGTTACGCTCAGGGATTCTATTCTTGAAACTCTCTTGCAAAATATGCGCCAGCGAATCTGGTAGTCTAGCATTTGCTGCTCCTTCCTGACTTCTGATCTCAGCCTCCAAGGATGTTGTCCCAGAAGAAGGGGCAAGACTAAATGGGAACTCCTGTCTGGCTCCCCGTCTATTTTGCCTCCAATTTAACTTCGGAAAATTACTTTCTGATGATTTCACCTGGTTGGCATTAGGAGCACAAAGTCCCAGAACAGGTAACAAATGGCTGGTTGGCATAGAGTTTGTGGTGTTTAGCCCCTTATAATGAGGTGAAGAATGGTCTAGATTATTGACTGAAGCATCCATGTGACTGCTCATTTTGTGATTTGATAGCCTGCCCATTCTTGAAATGGAATCAGAGTGGCTCTTCTGAGCCTCTGAAAGCATATCAGATTTGTTCTCCTCTAAATTGATAGGAGCATCCCCAACTAAATTTGATGGCCCAGCTCCAAGATCAGCACTCTTTGCATTGGCAGATGATTGGAGGAGTGACTCAATTCCAGGGAGGCCCTCAACAGGATGAGATCCACCAACTGCATTCCTCCACGCAAGCCGTTCTTTCTGCCGAGCACGGAGCTTAGCACTGTTCAAAAGAATGTCAATATAAAGTCTTTTCAGAATTATCAAGGGCCCAGATAGTGATAGAGCTAACTGCCATTGCATCTAACAGTAACAACCAGCAAAAATATCTTGGATTTTAAGTCTGTGAGAGAACTACCAAGGGAGAAGTTAGAGGGGAACTGTCATTTGGATCCCTTGTAAGGAGCTGTTAATACTTTGGTCCCAACTTTCCCCCAAAATAAAAAACAAAAAGTTAATGTACATCATAGCTGTCAATCTCAAAAGGGTCATATGTTCAAAGGACCCAAGTGTCAATAATTCCCTTCAAAGAGACCCAAATGCCATTCTCCCAAAAATTAACACGAGCAAGACAAAAAAAATCAATTCCAGAGGAATACGCATCTATTGTTCAATTGATTAAACAGGCGACATGGATTTTTAATCAACAGGATTGATTTGTCAATAACATTTAGGCCTTGCCAAGAATTTAAGAACCCTATGCAAATCATTCACAGAATATGTAGGATCAGCTAATTTAGGATAGGATCCCCTCAATTGCCACTAAAATGCACAAACTCTCATCAGGTATGCTTATCCTATGATTGCCAATGTGCCAAATGGCTCAGACTGAAATTAAGGCAAAAAAACTGACAAAGCATAGGAAAGAAACATAGATGATGAACAATTTTCTTTGCCTTTTTAATTATAATCTGAGCAAAAGAGCAATGCGGCACATTGATAATTGTCAGATAAATATAAATGGCTGAATTGGATGCAATGGAAGGATAATTGAGAGTGTGGAGGAGATCCGTGTCTGATAATTTATAGTGCTTTTTAAATCCTCTATATACTGTCAAGGGAAATCCCCTGAAAAAAGCCATAATGACAATCTGTCTGTATCCATGTTTAATCAAAGCAAAGCAATTTTAATTCACAAAAGGAATAAACATACAATTTTGCTTTTAGGGCCCGTCCTGCTGGTGTATATTCACGCTCAGGCTCTGGTTCGGGCTCTTTTTCCTGCTCATCACCACTCTGCTTGAGGCAAAATACAAGAATAACAGCAAAACGGGGCTATGATGAGAAATATATACTAATATTGAGTAACAACGCAATATATAAACAAAGTTCCAGAAAATTATACCACCCAAAAAATTCCTAGCAAGACAGGTTTAATGTGGCAAAACATTCAGACCAACAAGTTAACATGCGTAAATTATACTAGGAAAACAAGGCACAAAACAGTTAAAATTTAAGCAGTTAATTGACATGGGAGGACATGCAACAAGTTTTGAGAGATTGATTTCAAACGAGACTTAGAGAACTGAAATACTGAAACTAAGTGTTTGAGCGTTCCAAAAATTCATAGATACTAAGCAGCTAGTGCCTATTTTTCCTCCAGAAATTTTATGGTTGTCAGTTTTCATCCTTTTTAATTTTTTGCAACTCTCATTAGAAATTGAAAATGATAGAACATTTTTCTTGTTTGCTTCTTTTTTACAGTTAAGAGAATCCACATGGTTACTTTTGAATATTATACAAGATCTATTCTAGAATGATGGAAACTATAACTTGGACCTGAACGAAATCTTAAAGATTGAAGATGCTAAAAGCACATCATCCCATCTGAAAAAAAATTTTGCGAGAGCCATCCTTGGATTGATACAACCATGTAGGTGATGCTCGGTGGGAAGATAATGATTTTCTATTTATTATAGAGGCGTTGGCCACAGAATAAAAAGCCACTCAGTCCAGCCAAACAGAGACCAAAATTCAGGGAAAATAAATGAGCCGTGAGGCTAAATGCCAACATATGAAATAGGATTTTAATTAGGATTTGAGTTTAATATTTTAATGTGTTTTGTTTTATTTAAATTTTTATTTTATTTTAATTATACATGGGTTGCACATAAGTGTGTTGTAGGAATTTGAGATGAAAGCAAATAAGTAAAAAATACAGTAAAAGTTCGAAAATAAGAAAATTCATAAAACTACAATATTTCATAAATTTCCTATGGGAAACTTGTGTAGGAAAATTTAATTTCAAAATGTTGTAGTTTTAGTAATATTCTTATTTTATGATTTTTACTTTATTTTTTTGCTTGTATTTATTTACTTCCCGAATCACAAAGTTTCCTTACAACAACAAACTACAAGGGCTTCATAAAAGGCCTATGGATAATTAAAATCTCATTTCCTATATCTATACTTCATTTATAAATAACTAATGATATTCTATTTAATCTTTTTCCATTATCCATCATGTTGCTAACAAGCAGAAAGAAAGCATATTACCTCACTCAATGTTTCACTTGGGTTGGGAGCATATGCTTCCCTATAAGAAACAGCTTTTCTCTGCCGCTTTCCTCGACCAAGAGCTGCTTCCTCCTCATTCTGATACTTCTCCCACCTAGAAGCCCAACAGATTAAGAAGTAATTTCAGGTAAGCAAGTTTATTCAGGCTACTTGATAGCTAAACTATTCTAAAATACAAGGCAGCATGAATTTCAAGTTTTTTGACAAATTCATAACTATTAAACTTAGAGATAAAACCTATTTTTAGGATTGTAACAAACAGTCTATTTTAAAAAATGAGTTTAGGGGGTAGTCATGTTAGAAAATAAGATAGCTAGAGGCTCATTGTTAACTTAGGATTTTAAAATGTTGAAACGTGTCAGTAAGTGAAAGAAAGGGAGAGAATTGAGAAAGGTGTCAATGAGATCACTAGCTTGCTTTGTGAAAAGAAGGCAGAATAAGAAAATAACAGTTTAGCAACAACCATAACAACCTTCCAGAGTTAGCTAGTCTCTAATGACCCATCCACATAAAGGGGAACCCCCGACTCATGAATGGCAGTTACAACCAATGATTAAGTTTTGTTTTATCCCATTCTCTCTTTCTCCCTTTCCTTCTCTTCCTTTTTCCCCTTCTAACTCCCTTGATAGTCTTAAAGCCGCAAAAGGCATTATATTAATTCTAACCAAGCAAGTAATTCTTACACTCAGAGGTTGGATGTTGTGCTATACAACAAAGAAAGGATGTCACCAAATAGAAGCTCCTTACCTCACACGAAGTAGTCTGTCCCATTCATTTTCTTCAGTACCATTAACCACGTTATCCTCTTTCCTTTCAGAATTTTGTGTAGAGATATCATCAGTTCCACAAGGAGGTGATTCACCTAAACCCTGTTCTTCAGCTGGTTCATCATTCCATTCAAGGGACTGATTAAGACAAAGAGCAAATTTCAATCAGAATAAATGATAGCATAACCTTCATTTTCAGTGTCTATTCATGTCTAGTCATGGAGATGCAATTTTTTTTAACAGAAAAAAATATTTTATTGGAAAAAAATTGCAAGGGAGGATAAGCCATCCTACTTCAAGGAAAACTAAAGGAGGACAGAAAACTATAAAACCATATATTCAACATTTCAGCTCAATCTCTCTGCATATACAAGAGGGCAACCTTGTCTTACTAAGCCAATGGCAGGGTTACAAAAGAAATCCATGAAAAACATCCCATTCACTGGCAAATATCTAAGAAACAACTTAAGGGGAAAAATTACAACTTCATTGAACTATTTAGAGGCTAATGAATCCCAATTTACAGTATAATGAAAGTCCTAACAAGTTCCAACAAACATTAATGAGAACAAGTCTTCAGAACATTCAGTCGAGGACAACCAAAGTCGAAACAGCAGCATCAATTTCCCTGTTTAGCTTGTGCACATACTAGTGATGGATGCAACTTCAAAAGATAGGGTAAATATAGAACCAGGTAAATTGATCTAAAGCATACATGTTATATTGTATTGATAGCCCCAGAAAAAAGGTCACCTACGAGGAGTAAAGAAGGGATCTACAAGTGAGTGGCAAAACCCATGCTTCACAGTGCCCCAAATGACCAAATTTAGCACTAAAAATTAACTAAAGAATCCAAGATTAGGTATTAAACAAACACTTCACCTTAACTGAACCCAGCAAATCATTCTCAGAATCTCCTTCAGCAGCATCATTTGAGCCATCTTGAAGGTTTGAACGATCAAGCAATTTTAAAACTGCACTTTCATCCCACACAAACTTGCTGCTGCTATCTGTACACTTATCCTTATACACATCTCCCAAACCACCAGTCCTCTTCCGATGCTTATGTTCAATATCTACAGCTGTCTCTTCTTTGCTGCTATTATTTTCAGCTCCATTCGTTCCATTCTGACCAGGAGAATCACCGAAGAGTTCTTCAGTACCCCATTTTAGAATATCCTCTACTTCCTTTTGAGATCCAGACTTATTTACAAAAAGCTGATCAAGCATCAGCTTCTTCTTAGCAAGTTGCAAGATGCGCTCTTCAACACTAGCGCGAACAACAAGCCGATATACCAGAAGTCTATTTGATTGTCCAATCCTATGTGCTCGATTCATTGCTTGGATATCGGCATGTGGATTGAAATCAGAATCATAGATAATGACGGTGTCAGCAGTTGCCAAATTTATTCCAAGACCACAGGATCGAGTGGATAACAAGAACACAAATCGACTTTTGTCTTGGTTAAAGCGTGTAATTGCTGCTTGACGATCGGCCACAGAAACAGAGCCATCCACCCTCTCATAAGTTTTAGGCCCATATTCAACATTTAAATAGTCCTCTAAGATGTCAAGTAGCTTGGTCATTTGAGAGAAAATAAGGACTCTGTGTCCTTCTTTATGTAAAATCTTCAGCATAGAATGCAGAAGAGTCAATTTGGCTGACGCCTTTATCCTCATTTCATGAAGAAACTCAGCTGATCCAGAATCAGGCTCAGTTCCTGGTATGAGATATGGATGATTGCAGACCTTTCTAAGTTGCATCACGATGTTAAGCATAGATTGCTGAGCAACCCCTTTCCCAATATTACGCAGTATCTGATAATTCTTTGTAAGCATGGCACGGTAATATTCAGCTTGGATAGATGACAGCTCAACAGGAACCATTCTTTCTGTCTTGGGTGGAATATTTTGCATGGCATCCCTTTTAAGCCTACGAAGCATATGGGGGGCAACTAGTTTTTTCAGTTCCTCAACTTTCTCAGCGGTAGTAAGATCATTGAATTTCTCCTCAAATGTAGACAGAGAAGGAAATGAAGACGGTTGTAAGAAATTGAGTAAGTTGTACATCTCACCAATGTTGTTCTGGAGAGGGGTACCAGTCAACAGTACACGATGTTGAAAAGAGAATGTGTTGAGCAAGCTAAAAAGCTTACTTTCAGAATTCTTCAGTCGATGCCCCTCATCGACCACAAGAACTTCCCAGGGAACTCCGCGCAAATGAGAAGAGTCTGCGAGGACCATTTCATATGTAGTCAAAAGAACATTGAATTTGTAGGCAGATGTTCTTTTGTTCAATCCACTGGGATCACTAGCATGCCATTCATACTGGCGAATTATGGCTCTTGCTTTTGCACAGCCATGATATTCCACAACATTCAAGTCTGGAGCCCATAATGCAAATTCAGCAAGCCAATTAGGCATCGTCGAAAGTGGGACCAAGACCAAGCAAGGCGGTACAACTTTGAATTCAAAATACAAGGATGAAATGAAGGCACAAGCAGATACTGTTTTCCCAAGGCCCATTTCATCAGCAAGTATCACATTTTTGGATCTACACCAGCATTTTCTCAACCAGTTCAAAGCCTCAAGCTGATGGGGAAACAGAGAACCACCTTTTAGCTCAAGAGGTTGTTCTGTGAGATTAACTACATCATTTGGATGGTCATTGTTTTTCCTAGTTGAATTATCCTTTGATGCATCCCTTTCCAGGGTAAGGGTTTCAAATTTGTTAAAAAGATCAAGTAGATGTGAAGAAGTCTGAAGAACAGGTTCTTCTAAACTTTCCCAAGTGCATTCATCATAAGGGAGTCCAGTCCATTTTACAAATGCTTCTGATGTTCCATCTTTTGATGTACGGACAGCAAGCAGCCGTTGAGGCTGCTTCCAACGCTCCTCACAGATATTTATTATAGCTGTCCCATACTTAGCCTTGTAATTTTCTAATTTTCTCTTTGCAAGAACTTTTATCTGGGATTCTGAAATCCAACTATTATGAATATGTGATTTTCCTACCCACTTAACCAAAAATTCATAGAAGACTTTCTCCAGATTTAGACATGAAGGTTGAGCCACGTTAGCTTCCTGAACTTTGTTAGCAATGGTGCTACTCATTACCATATCTGCATCCACCTCTTTGAGTTTGGTTCTGGGAGAGACCTGTGCTTCACAATTTTTTAGAAGATCATTATTGTCCTCACTTCTTAAAGTAACATTTACATCTTCCACAATCTCCATCTTGTCAGTTGTTTTTTCCAACTGCTCAGCACTTGCTGCAGAATCATCATGAATTTTACTACATGTGGCACTGGAATCTAAATCACCTGGAGTTTTACTCAATGAATTTATGGGATTGCCTTTTTTACTTTCTTTTGTCATTGATCTTCTGTAAACATTAAGTCTTTCCACTTTATTATTGTTTTTCAAGCTTCCTTTATTGGCAATCTTGACAACATTTTGACAATCATCTGGGATATTTTCAGCAGTTTCAACATTCATGTCATTACCACAAGCAGGACTACTCTCTACTAGTCTGCTGTCATTTTCAGGGATTGGCAGATCCCGAGTGTCTCCACTTTCTGGGATTGGCAGATCCTGAGTGTCACCACTTTCTGGGATTGGCAGATCATGAGAGGGTAGATCATCCATCACTGTCACAGATAAATTTTGTGATGGGTTTATATTCTTATCCTGAACTCGACACCCTAGAACCCGATCAACCTGCAATGCATACATAACAGAAACTACAAAAATCAGTCATGATCATCGCTTGCAAGAACCCAGGGAAAATACCGTCTCCGTTAAACTAATGCAAACCTTTAAGTACTAACATAAGCTATTTGAAATAATTACCTGCAGAGATTCACCCATAGTATTGTCCTCATGCATTAGAGTTTCATCCACATGACTTGCCGCTTTATCAAACTCACATGCTTTATGTTTCTTTGCCAGAGGAAACTTCTGCATCCATATGGAAATAATTAGTATTTATAAACCCAAATGTGACATTAATACCACAGCAGGGTAATTGACAGCAATAAAAACAATAGTGATTGAAAGCTAAATTGACGAAGTCAAAAATTAAATGTAGGAAAACTCAAAAATTTACATATCAAGGATGAAAACACACTTATATGCAGCAACAAAATGGATCCAAGAGTCCAAGCAGCTTTACAAGTGACATGTCACGTCAGACTATAAGCTGAATGGGTACATGACTGATTTTTTTCAGGTGCTTTAGTCGCACAGTAGCAGTTATCAAGAATTAGAGCGAAAAATGAGTTCCATAGAACTCTTCCCACTTCCACAGGGTTGAGCATGGAAGCCACTTCCATCCATTTTGGCGGAAATGGAAAATAATTAGCTTCCATCTTACCAAACAACCAATTTTTACATTTCCATATTTGGTTCCACTTCCATTGTCTCAATTCTAGTGTAACAATTAGTCCCCATTTGGTTCACTGGAAGCATTTTGATGGAAATGAAAATAGGTTTAAAAGTAGGTTTGGCATGGCAGAAAATTTTAATGGAATATTGAGATGGTTTTTTTTTTTTAACACATAAATTGAGCATGAAAATGGAAACCAAAAATATGAAAAGAACAGAATGTCCCTGAAAACAGAAAAGCTTAGGTTCAACAACCAGAACGAATTCGACATGGAGCCATTGCCAAAGAAGTTGAAGCTTCAACTTTCATTGAAGAAGATGGCTGAGATGGTAGCTTCAATGGCTCAAATCAATGGCAGCTTTGATGTCCAGATCTATAATTGTGACCTTCAAACGTTTGACTGAGCTATATTCTAACCCCCCCCCCCCTCTGCTCCCTTCTCATCAACATCAGGACCTTCAAACCAGATCTGCCGTTATGTGGATTGACCTGTGATGGAGGAAGGGAGGCAGCAGCAATAGCAATATTGCAACAGAGATCTGCAACAAAGTTGAAGGCGATGAGGGAGAACTCTACGGCACCACTCAACCCACCTACCATCCTACCATCATAATAGAAGAAAGGTGCACAGCTTGCCACTACTAGTTGAACACAGATGAAAAAACCAATGAAAAGGATGGATGGAAGGAGGAGGGCAGGAGTAAAGGCCAGAGGAGTCAACAGTTGTGGGGTAGAGGATGTAGCTGGCGGTGATGAAGCATGAGAAGATCTGGTTTGGGTGACTAGGACGAGAGATGAAGGAACCTGGGGTTGGGTTCAAAAATTTCAGATGTGGGAATTGACATTTTGGCCAGGAAAAAGATTTTCCTAAGAAAGTATGGATTTTCCACTGGGTTAGGCAAAATGTTCCAATGATGTCATGGAAAACAGGCTCCCAAGAAATGAATTTCAACCCAACCAAACTGTTAGGAAATATATCAATGTATAATTAATTAGTATCGCATATAATCAGAGATTATAAGAATTATGAGTGATTAGGGAATCAATTATCATAATGAGTCATTACTCTCTTGTCTTCTCTCTTATGTATAAATACCCTATTGAGCATATGAATAAAGATATTTCATTTGAGAGTATATTTTCTCTCTATTATTTCTCTACATGGTATCAGAGCTTGGTTAGTCTTTGGCCAATTTGAGCTTTTCTTTTCCGGTGGCCACTGTTATTGTAGTGTGAACAAAAACAATGGCCATCCAGAGTGTGTTCTTTGGGTGTTCTGTCTTTTCTGGTTCCCTCTGCTGTTTGGTTGCTTCATTTTATGGTGTTCGACGACGTTGAGCCTTCATTCCTGGGGTGTGTAGGCCGGTTCTTTGCTTCAAAGGCTGCGTTGTAAGACTCAGTTCAGTTGTTTGGCACAGACGACATTTTGTTTCATGCTCGTTCACTTGTTTCTAGTGGCTGGATTCTTCGTTTGTTATGTTTTCCAGTACGTTCGTGAAGTGCTCTTTTGTCTTGAATGTCATACTTGTGGTTGGGTAATTTCATTGGCATTTGTTGTACTTTGCCTCCTCTGGTGAGGAGTTTGGTGGTCCTTGTGTGACCTATTCGTTGTTTTGCCTCCGGTGAGGTGTTTGGTCTCTCGTAAGACATTTTGGAGTATTATTTGGTCCCTGGTGAGACCGTTTGCTATTTGCTTCAAGATCTCATGAAGAAGCAAGTTATTGGTGATTAGTTTCTGCTCATATTCATGCTGCTTTCAGCTTGAGAGGGAGTGTGTGAAAATTGGATGAAAATGTTCTTAGGAAGAATATTATTTTGTTTGGAATTACGTTTTCTTGTAACAAGTTGAGCATGATTAACATATATGCTCCAACTTGAGAGGGAGTGTTAGGACATATATCAATGTATAATTAATTAGTATCACATATAATCAGAGATTATAAGAATTATGAGTGATTAGGGAATCAATTATCATAATGAGTCATTACTCTCTTGTCTTCTCTCTTATGTATAATTACCCTATTGAGCATATGAATAAAGATATTTCATTTGAGAGTATATTTTCTCTATATTTCTCTCTATTATTTCTCTACACAAACTATGAGAAATGACTTTTCCATTTTATTTGTTATTTCCCAACACCAATTTCCAGTGAACCAAACTGGGCCTTATGGCAAATATCTATTTTCCATATCATATATATCTTTAATAGATAAAAATTGATTTATTCTTTCGAGTTGTACTCTTGTCCTGCAAGTAGCTAAGTGGATACAGGTGGCCCAAATTCAACACTAATCATCTGACAGCGAGGACAACAATTTGTTAGGTCTGAAACATGAAAGAAGACATGTAAATACAGCAAGTACATGCACTTGAAACTAATAAGGATGTCTTGGAAGAAAAAGGAAGTTCAACATAGAGCTATGGCAGATAGATTCACGTTTAAATAGAAAAATATATCAAGCGAAAAGATGGCATTAATTTTGATAGTGTTTCTAGAAAATAAATTATGGTGCAATGCATCATTGGCCTTTGTTTTTTCTAAATTTTAACTTCCTGTTACAAAGAGATTTCGAGGAATATGTGAGAGATCATAAGTAAAATCCAGTTCAAATCTTCTTCGTAAGGCATAAGCTTTTAAGATGTACTGATCCTTGATAATTCTGATTAGGAATAACTGAAGGCAAAGGGAGCAATTAAAGAAGAAAAAGGAGACAAAATAGTATAACTAGATTAGGTAGCATCATGTCCTTTCACTAGTTCTTCACCATTCACATTCAGATACCCCATGAAATACTCATGGACTTAAAACCAAACATAAACAGAAAAGAATCCAGAGAGTAAAATCAGTACCTCATCTTTTGGTTCAACACAAGAATCCTTGCTTCCAACTTCCTCTTTTGATAAAGACGCAGAAACATTTTTGTTTACAGACTTCTGCTTCTTGTGCATTTTATTATTTCCAGATTTGCACTTTGTAGAACTCTTGGCAGTAGATTTACCCTTTTCCGTCTTCAACTTCTTTTTACTGATATTATTATTAGCCTCATGCTTCCTTTTTCTAACTTCCCCTCCAACAGCAGCAATTCCAAGAACAAGTTGCTTTCTTGAAGGCATGTCATCACAAGATAAATCAGGTTTCCCGTCCACCTGTCCATCATCTACATCTAAATTAGTAATTTTTGGAGTAGACAAAACTTCATTAGCTGTTGAGGTTGACTTCATATCAACAGGAGAGATTGTTGGGGGCGTGTTAGATTTCTTTTCTTCATCAGCATCTGCACATGATGAGGTCCCCTCCATCGAAATCCCAAGTGATGGATCACTTGGCTTGTTACTACTAGTTACATCTACTGGGGCAGACAACAATTCCTTTCTTAAGAACTTGTCTCCCCCAATTGAAATGGATTTTCCTTTGCTGGAAGACCTTTTCTTTGATATTAGTGTGCTACCAAAAATCTGGGATACTTTGCCAATATTAAGTGAATTAACTCCATCTTTTGCTTTTGCAGAGACAACTTTTGACCTGGCTCGTTTTGCAATTGAATCCAGGTGGTTTATGGCCTTCAGTCGATCATTTCCTTGAGAGCAGGTTGGACATTGCCACTTTCCCAAAGGGATGCGCTTCAGAGGATAAATTGCAAATTAGAAATGAAGTTTATACAACAATTCCTAGTGATTGATAGACAGCTTTATATTGGCTTGAAAGAGCATACCTTAAGAGGTGGAGAAAGACATTGTAAATGATAAGTGCGAGGACAGCTATCACAGCACAATAAATTTCCACCAAGATCACAAACCACGCATTCAAAGAAATACTGGATCCAAAGATTTAAGATATCACAGTTAGTGCAGTCAAATGAATCATAAAAAAATTAAAAAACACACACACACTAAAGTGATGCATTAAAATAACTCAACTCTGTAGAGTTGTCTCCTCTTCAAAAGTTTGGTTTTTGTAATGCTAGAGAGAGAGGGATGGAGGAAAAATGTACTCCCAAAAACTTGCTTATTCATGTATACAATAGGAGTATTTATATAGAAGAGAATAGCCTCAGAATTAATAATTCATTATAATGATTGATTTCCTAATCGTAATCATAATCCCTGATTATATGCGATACTAACTAATTCTAATATATTTACATTAATATACTTTCTAACACTCCCCCTTAAGTTGGAGCATATATGTTAATCATGCCCGATTTCTTACAAAGATAATCAACACGAGTCCCATTTAGGGCTTTAATCAACAAATCACCCAATTGATTGCTAGACCTCATGTTTTGTTAAAATGTTCTCTTTGATTTTTATCACATAAAATGAAGTTCTCTTTAATCAATGTGTTTCGTTCGTTCATCAAACACAGAATTGGAGGCTATACGCAGAGCAACTTCATTAGCAGTTTAGCACACCACAGTTTCACAAGCAATGATGTGGTAAGACCAACCTCCTTCATTAACTAGTAAATTCACACAATTTCCTGTACTGACTAAGTCGTAGCCTTGTACTTAGCTTCTGCACTAGATCGTGAAACCACATCCTGCTTCTTGCTTCTCCAAGATACTAAATTTCCACCCACAAGCACGCAGTATCCTGTGGTGCATCTTCTGGTAACCTTCAACCCTGCATGATTTGCATCATAAAAACACCCAATCTCGGTGTGGCCATGATTTGTATAGAGTATACCACAACCAAATGATCCCTTAAAGTAATGTAAGACACGCTCCAAAACCTCCCACTGAGCAATGGTTGGTGCTGTTATAAATTGGCTAAACACACTAACTAGAAAGTTCACATCAGGGAGAGTCACCATGAGAGCATTCAATTTCCCAGTCAATATATAGTATCTCTCATAATAAGAAAACGGCTTGATCTTCTTAGGATCAACCCTTTTTATCACGTCTTCAAGTAGCTCAGCAAACAATATGTTGTCATTAATGTCTAAAAAGGGATTAGAAATCATGGGAAAGCTACTCAGTGGTGCCTCAAGTTTTTCAGTTTCTTTTAGCATATCAAGAACATATGTCCTCTATGTCAAGATACGGCCTTTCTTGCTTCTCGTAACCTTGATCCCAAGAAAGTATTTTAACAGGCCCAAATCCTTCGTTTGGAAATGAGAATTTAGGATGGTCTTTAGTGATGAAATTCCCAAAGAATTGCTTCCCATAATAACGATGTCATTAACATAAACAACTAAGAGAATCATGTCAGCATCCGTCCACTGATAAAACACATAATGGATCAAACGGGGACACAACCCATTTACTGATGTGAGGTGCCAATGATGATTGGCAAATTGACATGACTCACACTCTAAAGATGACAAATGATAAAACAGAGGACATGTCCTCTTCAAAGAGGACAAAGACACATAACCCAGTCGGCAACAAATGTCAAAAGAAGATGAACCACTAGAGCAAGCAACGAAACACAACACTCGATTGTCAAGAAAGTAATGGCCTCCAAGTTCATATCCCATACCAATAATACGCTTCGTCATAAGATCTTGAATCAAACAATGGTTAGGGAAGTAAGCTTGCTAGAAGACAAAAGGTTAAATGCAAGGTCAGGATCATTAAGGAAAGACGATAGAGAAAAAAACAGAATAGGTTTAACAGTGCCAGGTCCAAGAATACGAGAGTAAGAACCATTGGCAATTATTGTTGAAGAGGGGTTGGCATAAGATGCATACATAGAGAACAAATGATAGTCACCAATCATATGATTAGTGGCACCAGAATCAATGATCCACTTCAAGGAAGAAGTAGCAAGGCATGAGTCACAGTTACTTGTAGCAAGCGCAGTTGGTGTTGATCGAGCATTATCAGAGTTATCAGAGAATTCGGTCATATGAGTAAAACCACTATGCTGCAACTTATTTTGCAACTTACAACAATAACTTTTAGTATTACTAGGTTCCTTACAATAGAAGTAGACAATCCTACCAACACCCAAATTCGGAGGATTGTTACCTTGCCTTGGAAGGCTTTGGTTCCTGTGAGTCGTAGAAATAGGATTCGGTATACCCTTTCCCGGTTCCTCTTATCAGTCAGACCACAGCCAACCAAAGCACTAGCATTAGAATTAGAAGCCAGGTGAGTCAGACTATTTGCATGTAGTACATGAGAGTAGACATCCTAAAGCGAAGAAAGCTCAAACCTAGACAATATATGAGATCGAACGGTCTCATAAGCTAGATCAAGAGCAGTATAGAAGCTGCTAATCGCCTGTTTTTCCATATTATCCACATGCACCTTTAACCTCTTATTTCCTCATACATTTGCTTAAACTCCTTTAAGAAATTCTTTAGTCGGCGGCCTTGCTGCTCAGCATGATAGAACCCTTTATAGACTTTGTGAATGCAAGTAATGTTCCCTTTCCCAGAATACAGAAACTTCAGGTAGTCCATAATTTCTTTAACAATATTACAAGGATTAACAGAGAGAAGAATGTCACTCTCGATGGAATTTTGAATTTGCAAGCATAACCAAGCATCCGCTCAAGCCCACACCAGCGTAGGGTTGTCCTTAGGTTAAGCCTCAGTTAAATGACCCTCCTTTTCAACACTTAGTAAGTACATGTGTATGGTTTTGCTCCAGTCAGAATAATTTGTTCAATTCAATTTATGATCAGTAATTTTGTTTGAAACAGGAATCATCTCAATAGTGACACTAGTCCTTAGAGTCAGCCATAGGAATCAACTAGAATCACAAAACAAGGTCTCAAATAGGTAGAAACAACAGCCAGAGAGCAACAAATGTTACTCAGGAAACCAAACAGTAGTAAATTCACAAACAACAAAGGGATAGAAAGCGCCAAATATTGCTCCAATAATCCAAACCAACTAGGCAGCAAACTAGAGGCAAGAAACAACACTGCCCTAGAATAGAAACAAGAGACCCACAACTGGAAGCACAATCGATGCTGGAAAAGAACGATCAGAGAGAGAGCTCGATTCCCAAACATGATCAAAGGAGTACGAAACCACTGAGGGTAGGCCAGATTTCACCTATCAATGTGTGGATAGAAAACCGCCGTTAAAAACCCCACCACACACGCCATCAAAAGTTGCTTCCAATGAAATGCGTGTATGCCGCATGCTGTCACGAAGACATTAGGAGATCACCAAATTTTCGGCGAACACTGACCAGAGGATGGAGAATGCAATGGTGTGGCATGTGTACTGAGAATCCGAATGAGGCAGAACCTAAACTCTCTTCTCTCTCATTGTTTCACACAATTGGAACCCCAACAGAAGCACGAATCGGAAAAAAATTGCAACCCACTTTGCTCTGATACCATGTAATACCAGAGAGAGAGAGAGAGAGAGAGGAAAAATGTATTCTCAAATACTTGCTTATTCATGTATACAATAGGGGTATTTATACATAAGAGAGGAGCCTCAGAATTAATGACACATTATAATGATTGATTTCCTAATCATAATCATAATTCTTGATTATGTGCGATACTAATTGATTCTAATATATTTACATTAATTTACTTCCTAACAGTTTTTAACACTTGCGATTTCTAAATAGAGATGATTGTAGGTAGGTAATACAGTCCCCATTCCCAAAATAAAATTCAGCAAGCAAGAAATTCCTCTGCCTTATCAAACCATTAAATCCTTAAAACTGACTTGATTTACTTGGAAAATTTTCAAGATTTTTATCTTGAAAATTAGATCATATAACATGGCAAAAAAGAATCATGTTACAATCAACTAATAATTCAAAATCCATACAAATCCAGTTGGGTGTTACTATTATTTTTAATAAAATATTATATAGATAAATACCAAAAAAATGTGTGCATAAATATTGATAGATAAATAAACATACATGCTATGGGTGGATAAACACACAAAATATGGGTCTAAAAAGGGTGGATATCATACTAGCCAGACCCATGCTCAGAAAATACCCCAAAAAAATCCCCATAACCAAGTCCAGGCAGATAAATTTTATGTGAACCCAGAGTATATACATATTTTATCCATCCCTGTTTCTAAATTTCCAATTAGAATGGAAAAGAACCACATCCATCACTCATTCCTTTAATTTCATCCATTTTCTAAGTTGAGTATGATCCTTAGGTTAAACCTTCACTCGTACAGGGAACCAATTATTCAAAGAAAAGGTAACTCACCCCATCATTTCCTTTCTTCTTAGAGGAATACTGACCAGTAGCTACTTCAGTCTTTACAGTATGTTTTACTGCCGTGTCCCTAGAAGAATCATGTGATGTTGAATTGTCTACTTTACCATTGGATTGTTGAAATGAAAGTTTTCTCCTCTTGCGCTTTAAAACCCAGTTTCTGTTGATCATTCTACTCGATGATTTGTTCTCCTTCATTATTCATATAGAGGTCCTACATGAGAAATCAATTTTTCAACTATCAGATGCCATGGACCAACAAAAATTCAATGCAAATGAGAATGTACACATAATTAAGACAGGCCTTTTACTGGTACACTTTATCCAAGTATTGACTGACGCACCATGCAGAAACAGAATAGCAAAGTATTACGAGCACACAAGGGAAAAGTTAAAACTTGAGAAATTAGCAGTGTTAGTTAATAACTTGTTAGAATAGTAGGGTAACTAAATGATGAAATAGCCCTTACACAAATCTCAGAATAATCACAATACCTGGTACAAATACTCAATTCCATTTTGAGACAGCTGTAAAATGTGAAATTAAAGATCTTTCCCTGACCTAATATTTATTAGCTTCTTCCTAAGTCAAGAAAACATCACAGGATCCATTAAGGGGGAAACAAACTTTTCGTTGGTAACTAAGAGGAATTAGTTCAATAAATTATTCTTGCGATAGTTTCAGTCCTGAGGGTAATTTCACACTTTCAGTATTGCCAATTGGTTCAGCTAGTTCATACATCTTATTTTGGGCACATCTAAGCTATTAAGAATCATAAACATTTTGATTTATGTAATCTCAGCATCTGAGACATTCAGAAATCCTGGCCTGACTAAGTCCGGTAAGCATTTCCTAGGGTCTATAATTATCTTGTCATCATGACTTCATAGAGTTTCTTAAGTTCAATACATGAAACCTATCCAATGCTCTTTTCTCTTTCATTGCTCCTCTCTTAATAGTATGCTACCATCACGAAGTTATATTCTTAACACATATAACAGAGCTCTGTTCAAATTTGGAAGCCTTCCATCTCAATTTTTTTCATCATAATTAGTCTCTATTTAAGAAGTGACACGGTGCCCTTAAAATGTTGTTGGTTTCAAAATAAGGGCAAGACTAAGCTCTTTGAACATCAGAAACAACAGAATGAAAGATATGAGGAAAAAGAACTGGTTAATAAAGAACCCAAGTTTTCATCAGCAAAACACAGGATAGATGTCAAATAAAGAAAAGTCATAATTCTGTCATCTAAACTGGTTAATCTTTGCATCAGGTCAATCTGAACGGTGTATCATTCACAAGAGATTAAATATGCATTTCCTTCAATTATGCAAATAATAAATCAATGGCTTGAGTCAATCCCATTACAAATGTTAGGCCAGTTTACGCAGTTATACTACAGTGAGCATGAAAGATTACCAAAAATATTAAATTAACAATTAGGTCCCAGCATGAATAGTCAACTGCAAATAGTTTTAACCTCAAAAATTAGTGAGTGGAGTCGGTCCTTGAAAACAACAAACTCTTTGCACATTAGTCCTTTTATCAAGTGACTCAAGGATGTTGAAGGAGCTAATGTGCAACAAGTTTGTATTTTTGGACACTAATCTGTGCACTCACAGTTTTTCATACTAAATTTAAATTTAAATAGGCCTAATAATAAAGGGACAAAATTAGTACTTTACTCCTTCCAAAAACAATGCAGGCTTAAAAGCTATGGATTTCCAAACAAAGAAATGAATTTGCATATCCTAAGTTATAAGTGCACAAGAGGAAATAACTAGAGCCCTTATAGTATTAGCAATTGTGTTGGTATCCATATATATTCCATATTCAAAGCAGGATCAGATTATTTAGACTAGCATCAACTGACTACTGCCGGGCCCGTCTTCCACAACCTATAAAATGTGCTGAATTCAATACACCTCAACCTTCAACAACTAGTGAATGCATGCTTGAGCACACCACAAAAACAGAAAAGCTGTAATTCAACAATTAACTCGCAATTAGTTGAGCATTAAGCACATTGAACTCAGACTAAACAGATAGGAACCCCATTTAAATTTAAGCAACTATTCAACTTAGGAACTACTACTCCACCAAAATCCAAGTGGCGTAGCTGCCCACTAAAAACAGAATCTTTGCAGCAAAGACTACAATTACAGGTGAAGTGGCTTTACCAATTAAGGAGACATAGATAGATTCTGGGCAATAAATAACGATACCAAAAAATTCAGCTAAACCGATATACAGAAACAACAAAGGAAACAAAATAACAAGCATACCAATCTTGCAGGTGGATCAAAAAACATGAATCAAATGGATTGCATGAGATTGAGAGATGAAAAGTAGACACTGGGTATGTGGGAGAGATGGGGAAGATTAGGGCATAGAAACGAGCGAGGAGCGAGAAGGAGAGAGAGAGAAGGGGCAGACAAATGAAAAAAAATAGAGAGAGAAAGCGAGAGAGAGAGAGAGAGAAATAAAAAGATAGTTGGTGTTGTTGATGTTGGCTTTGTAGATAGAGAAAGAGTGATTGTTTAGAGAGAGAAAGCATACTACAAATACGGAATCGCCGGGGTCATAGTCCCCATGGGGCGGGGTTACACTCTGACATGGCAGGGGAGGGAGAGAGAGGAGAGAGAAGGCGTGGTGTGTAGTTGTTGATGTTCTCGTTGAACCCTCCAAGGCGTTCGACCACTCCAACCCCGCCACGTGGCGCAACCAGTAGAGTTTGCTCCTCTTCTTCGAATTTTTGCTTCTCTTTGTTCTTCTTCTTCTCTTTTATTGTGTTGAGGTTTCATTCTCACTTTCCTTTTCTGTGATTTGCCTTTTTTTCCCCTCTGTTTCTCTCTCTCTCTCCCTCCTTCCTTCTCAGATTGAGACACCGCAAGAGAGAGGGAAAGAGAGCGAGCTAAGTGCTCTTCGTTCTCATGATCGCCGCCATCGATTGCCTTTTTTTTTTTTTTTTGAGAGGGAGAGAGAATGCTTGTGTTCGCTCCAATATTTTTAATTTCACTTTTGATCTTTTTCAGTTTTCACGAGATGCAACAAAGACTAGAGTGATTAACAACGACAAAGTGAGCAAGGAAAGAGGCGAAATCGACCCGTAAGAAGGTTGAGACTCAAAATTGGCTCATGGGGAATTGAATCTAAGTGTAATTTTGTAGACAAAATCGCTGAGTGATTAACGATGATAAAGTGAGAATCCAGATTCAGTTAGGGTATCGAACAATTGTGAGTGTGTGGTTAAGGAAAAGCAGAAGAAATTCATGCGTGCAAGGAGAGAATCCAGATTCAACTATGGTATCAAACAAAGGGAAAGGAGAATCTTGGCGGGTAACCATCGATTAGAACAACAAAATGTTATTTTTTAGGTAGAATGGTGTATCTTTGTCCTTGTGATTTGGTTGTCACAACAACACAACTCTTCGTCTACATCTTCTGGTCGTCGATATGATGATGAAGATGAAGCCATCAACCTCCTCCCTCTTCCAGATCGTTTCCCTCTCTCGATGATGAAGATGAAATATAAGATAGCT
The DNA here is from genome assembly GCA_037074495.1 of Acacia confusa. NCBI lineage: Eukaryota > Viridiplantae > Streptophyta > Magnoliopsida > Fabales > Fabaceae > Acacia > Acacia confusa. The sequence goes on along the minus strand of CM073504.1, from coordinate 1,545,430 downwards.
TGGTCATCGATCATTTTTGCTTCTTCCAGTCGTATAAGATGTAGAGGTAGGTCGGCCCTTCAAGTCCCTGCCATGTACTCACCATCAAATTCATTAACTTGCCACTAGCCAATTTCAAGTCAAACATGATGGAGGTTTCATGCAAGGTTAAGAGTAATGGTTAAATTGCCCCATTATACATTTTTCATTGGTAATTTTAAACCCTTCTAAAACTTATTTTTGTTAGGTGCTCCTCAGGTAAAACTTCGTTAATAAAATTTCACCTTAACCCTAAGTAACTTGGGAAATAAATTTTGTGACGAGAATTTTTCAACAATTTTTTTATGATTTTCTTATCATTTTGAATTTTAGACAGAAATTATATAAATTTCATTTTTTATTATTAATTAACATTTATATTAAAAAATTATTTTAAATAAATTAATTTCAGAATTATTCATATTTTAATTTTTTTTTTTTAAATTAAGATGGTCAAGTTGATTATTCAAAATTTCTTACTGAATGGTATTTTTGTTTAGAAAAGTTATGATCACTTCATAGACATGCTAATTTGACGGGAATGAAAGATTTTTTTTTCGGATAATTAATGAAACATAATTTAGTTATTAATTGGTAAGTAAAATTCATTCAAACAATACTTTTGAATAAAGTAGAATCATTAAATGATATGTCTCGGGTGGTTAACGCTTCACGGTTAAGTAACTCAATCGAGGGTACTCTTAGGATATATGACCTCCTTGAAAGTCTTTGTGATGCAGTGCTTTGTTCATGAGGTTTGGTATCAAGCTAGCACGGGTCCGAATCCTATTTCCATTGAAATGTTCGAGGACGAACCTTCTTTAAGAGAAAGGAATGATATGTCCACGGTGTAGGAGGAGGTGTGGATCGAGTTCAGCTTGGTGGACCACAAAGTTGTTGGAAAATGGTTTGATCTAGGTTAAAGAAATTGGGAGCTTAAACTTTTAGCACGATAATTAGTTCTTCACGTGCTTAATCGAAGGTAGACTCAAGATAGACGACCTCTTAGAAAGTCCTCATATTGTGTCACTTTGTTTTTTATGTTGGGTATCAAAGTCAACAAGAGTTCAAATCTCATTTTCATTCAAAGATTCGATGACAAACCTCCTTTAAGAAGGAGGGAATGATACATTAGTGCTATTAATATTAATATCCTTCACTACTAAACCATAGTTTGTAAAATTTGATGATTTAATAATGCATTCAATATGAAAAGTACATAAAATAATTGTCAATTCATTAATTTGTAAGGCAGTAGTCTATACTGTAAAAGTGTTTTTTCGAGACCCCTAAAAGTGTTTTTTCACATAAATTAAGACAAAAACTCTCCTCACATGTTTAACTCATATACTGTAAATCATAATTAAAAAGTTGTCTTTGACGACTCCAATAGCTATTCCAATATGAGTTCAACAACACATTTATTTTGGTCGTAAATATAAAATTTCAGTTCACTTTTTTTTTTCTAAATTCATAATTCTTTTCTAAAATAACCCTATTGATCGAGCATATTAAAAAGTTTTCTACTTAGGGTAATTATAAATTTTTGATGCGCATGATTAAATAAGATATTTTAGGAAATGAAGACATATTTATTATAAATAACTTACTAAACGAAGTTGATTAATATCTCTCAATTAACAATTGAGTATATTAAGAATTGGAGGAAGCAAAATTTTATTGTAAGATTAAATTGAAATTTGGGAATCTGTTAGATTTTCCACTTAAAGGCAAATCTTGAAAGATGTGAATATGGAAAACCATGGAAGTGACTCCGAGAATAGCAAAAGAGGGCCCAGGTGACAGAACCTAATGGATTCTATCGATGATTGTTGTCTCTATTTGACACATTAAAGATGGATGCACTGAATTGAGCAAACTATTGTGAAAATTATACTTTAAACCCTATACTTATCAACAATTTATCCTTCCTTTAATATTTATAAGATATTTTTTCAGAATATAATGTCCAAATATGCAAGGTGTTTCTTTTTCTTTGTTCTTGAGGGCGTGGTTAATAATTTTCCCCCCTAAAACTGCCCTTTTTCTCTCTACCAAACTTGACGTTTTCTTTTTCATGAGAAATACACAATGGTTCTCACATGAAAAAGAGCATAGTGTTTTACAGTGAAGGACTTTGTAGTCAAGTGGCATGAATGCTCTGTAAGTAGTAAGTTGCAGTTTAATCCTGCATGAAATCTCATGTCGTCAGTATCTTCATCTTCAATTCAAAAAAAAAAAATGACAAGGACCAACCAAAAAAGCAATCTCATACTAAAATATTTATTAGACGTTAACTGTATAATCTAAGATGTTATTCATAACCATAAATTAATTGGTAATAGCATAAGAATGATAACCAAAGCAAAGCAAACCCCCCCCCCCCCCCCAAAAAAAAAAAAAAACTTTGCACACTTGTACTCTTTGATCATTCTCCTTGAAGGCACAAATCTAACAAATTGTGATTTGGTAACCATGCACTCATTTTCATATATTCCTTTTACCACAAATAAAAGGTGTGGACAAAAATTTCCCACTTGGTACCGGGTAGACATGAAAGAAACTGTATGCGTGACTCTTAACATAACAAAAAATCAAATCAATGCTTCAAAACAAAATAAGATTTCAGAGATTATGGTCCATTACACATGTCGCCACCCAATGATAATGGACTTGAAAGAATAGCTATCTCTCTCCCATCTGAAGGGCTCAAGCTACTTGTCATGCAAATAATGGTCAATATCCAAGCAGTATTGAAGGGATCGACCTGGCCAAGCCACTTGAGACTAATGAGTTTCAACATAAAATAGCCCAAAATCCATTCTTCTCTAGCCGTTTGCTTCCGATTTCAACACATGATTGCTATATTCTAAACTATGCTCAACTGTGCACAAAATGGCAGTTTCAAAAGAAAAATATTATTGGTCATGGACCAAATAAAGAGAAAGGGAGGGGGAAGAAGGGCTACACATAGAATATCTGACCAACATTCAAAAGACTCTCATGAGGGACATTGAAGATGACACTATGCTCCCTGCATATCTTCCTAAGGAATGCATATATATAATCAACAGCTATTTTCTTGCACAGGTTTGAATCCCTCCTAGCTCTCACAACTGTGTTCCCTAGTATGTGAACCACCCCAGCATCCCTGCAGCTTTTCAAATATCCGAGTTCATCAACCTCGGTATGGCCACTTGATTGACCAGAGGACCCGAGGGTATTATTTACATGGGATGGAGATCTAGCTGGCACTATGGAATCCACAGATGAGACGGTGAAATCCACCAGAGATGACACTGTGTTCCCATTGTTATTTTGCAGCAGGCCATCTCTTGACTGCACAGTTTGTTGTGCAGGTAAACTGTAGTTGTCTGAATCTGAACATCCTTCCATCATAGACTCAAGCCGGACAAAAATGAAAAGGTTGTCAAAGAGTTTTCTCTCAAAATCATCATCTTTCTTATGCAGGTCTTTATAGCCATATCGTGCCACGCATCGGAAAATGTGAAAATTTTTAGGTCCAATTCGCTTGACAAGGAATCGTTCATCCTCAGGGACAGTATAGACAGGGAGGTATTTGACACATACAAACACAACAACAGAATGGATAGCTGGCAGGTTGGTGATGAAATGGGAAAAGATGTGGGGTACCCCACTTGCAAGCTCTGTGTAGACTAACCCAATCCCCGGGACACGAACAAGCCCTAAACTTGGACCAAGCCCAAGAAGCCATGCCATTGAGACCTTGCTATGCATTTCAAACTCATAGCGTTTCACAGTGCCATAATGCCAAACATACATAATAAGAAGAAATCCTGCAGCAATTACAAGGGGAACCCATCCGCCTTGATCAACTTTGAAGAGAACAGCTGAGAAGTAAGTGCACTCCACGATCAGTGATAAGCCAGTGAAGATGAAAACAAGAATCCAGTGGCAGCGCCATACTAATATCATGATTAGAATCATAAGCAACGTTGTTACCAGCATAACTATCACAACTGCAGTACCTGTCATAAGAGTGACACAAATGAATTGATCGCTTGAAAAATGCATGAAATAAGTTATCATACATGTGTAGCAGCATAATAACAAGTCATTGAGAATCCAATAACTCACTAAACTGCAGGCACTTTTGAAGGATTTAAGGAGTGCATTGATGCTTCCGTTCTTATTATTTTAAATATTCAAGCCACAGATACATTGATTTGGGGGGGGATATATTAGTAGCCAATCAAACTTTAAAACTTCAAATATAAATTATCTTATCACAAGAAAAAGAGAAGATGAAAATACAACAAGATGATGACTTTTAGCATAAATAAAAACTAGTATTAAAAGAACTACTAAATAATAAAACTGCTTATTTACATGCGCACTAAACATGAGTTCTTTTCACTCTATCCTCCTACACTTTCCTCCAAGTTGGGGAGTATGTTAATTGGCAGCTCCTACAAAGTCTAGAGCATTGACAAATTCAGACCAAGCCTTTGTCTTTTCATCGGAATTCAATTGGTTGTGAGCACCACAGGCACCATAGGGAATGAGTGTGTTCACAAGCGCTAACTGATTTACCAGTGAGATCACAAGATACCAGATGCACTAGCACCAATATAAGACAGGCACAATCACAAGCGCCCAAGAGAGAGATAATACGAACACTAGCCAAAACTTTTAGGTCATCCTCTCTACAACATCCCACTCATCTTATGGCCCTTCATGTTAGTGCATGAACAGACATAAAGATCCGCAGAACATCAATATATTTAGTTGGGACGGATGATAGAGTCAAAGAGAGTAAAGTGAGGTTGACGCTTTTGCTTATCAGATTATGCAAGTCCGATAGTAATTTACTTCTCACAATTTTAGAGGGAAACAGATAGCTTACATAAGTAACGTTGGGATCTTTGGGAACTTTTGTCAAAATTTGCTAATAGAGTTGGCGGATACAACACCATGGACATGAAATTGATCATCAGAAATTAATTATGCATATTCCATCAGACAAAATATCAATTTTGTTGTCGCATGGACAGTAAGAGATCATAGGTGCAGTGCTTACGAATTCTTAGACATCTTGTAATTTTTTAGCATCAAGATCGTTTGAGTTTTATATTGTCTTTTCATAAACCGTGAGCTTAGAAATTCACATGCAACATTTAATAGACAGCACAAAATATATGCCTCAAACAACGGGAGGAAAAAGCTTACCATATGCATTTCCAATCTGATTTTGATTTTTGAAGCCAGCAGTAACAGAGATGCAGAGAATCATGAGGATCCAATTAATATCTGGAATATATATCTGGCCAAGGAACATCTTCGATGTGTGCACAACTTTTACTCTTGGAAAACAACCATGTGCTAGGGCTTGCTTGATTATTGAAAAGGTTGCAGTTATTGTGGCCTGGCTTGCAACTATAGCTGCCGCTGTTGCTACAACAAATACTGGCCAATATATTCTATCTGCAGAACTAAGGATAATCAACTTCAACATCTAACAAATGAACAGTTACTGCATGAAGGAATTAAGCAGAATCATTCAAATTACAAAAATCTTTTAATTGTTTCATCTCCATAATTTTTTTTTAAAAAAAAAAACTAAGTAGTAATTCCCACAGACTGAATGCAATCACACAAGCAATTCGGACCAAGTGTTTTAATTCATTAGCTAAAACTGCTAATAACTAATTTGGAAGTTATTGACAATATTCTAAATATGATAAGAGCATGTACACCACAAGCACAAATTCAGTAGAAACTGAAGAATACAATAAACCTGGAATAGAGCGATAGAAAGAGTCTTGTACATGATCCATGTTATTCATAAGGTAAGCAGCTTGTCCAGAATAAGCTAAAAGAAGGCAGGGGAACACAAGTAGGGTAAATGCAATCTGTACAGCCGAAACAGGAAAATGAGCTAGATCGGCAAAAAGAGCCTCTGTCCCTGTAATAAATCATTGCAAGTTGTCTAAACATGAAGTTCATTCATTAATGATTCTGGAAAAGAAGGAAATAAAAACAATAATACTTTGTTTACCTGTTATGCTGAGCATGATACCTCCAAGGGAAGTCCAACCTTCTTTTCCTCCTCTTTTGAAATATCGATAGATATACACAGGTGAAAAAGCTTTTAGAACGGTGGAGCCATATTTCCGGATGTTGAATATACCAATACCTCCAATCAGAAGAAACCAAAGAAGGACAACCGGAGCAAAGAGCCAACCAACTTTGTCTGTACCATAGTGTTGCATGCTGAATAAAGCAACTAATATTACCACAGCAACCAGCACAACTATATCTGCTTCCCAGAAAGAAAGAAGATTTACACAACGAGGAAATTAAATTCATTTGAAAGCCACAAGGACTAAATTTCAAAATAAAGAAGTAGAAGAAAAATGGTATGGGATCATACTACTACTTATTCCAGGCTTGTTCACCTTGATGCCACCAGCAGCTGATAAAACTACAACAGAAAAAATGTTTGTAGGTCAATTGGTATAACTGGAGACTTATTAAAGGTGATAGTTAAGAAAAAAGAGAAAGGCCTACTAATCAAAGTCATTGCACTGAAACCTAATTTTCAGGGCCTTCTAGCAATTAACATGTTTAATAGAAACATTGTAGGATGTTTGAAATCAGAAATACATATATTATCCGATCACCAATGTTAATATTTTTATCACGTGAATTCCTCCAAAAGGAATGACGTTTTAAGTAAGCACCATAAGGGCACAGCACATGCATGCCCACCTCCTAGGAAGTAGAAGAGCAATCTAGTTAAGCTTCAAAGTTTCTATTATTTGGAAACCTTAAGGGGAATGGTCATGGGAATTGGGGATGCATCCAGATAAAAGAAAAGAATGGTCTTTTGCATAATAAACAACCATGCCCCCCCCCCCCCCCAACTTCAAAAAAAAAAACCTGGAATAAATACACCAAAAAGAAAAAGGTTTAATTAGGGGTGTATTGAGATCATGTGTTTGTGGTCCCTTTGAAGATCTAACACTGAATCAGTTTGCATTACTACTTCAACAAGTTCCACATAATCTATAAAGTAATTCTACATCAGAATAATTTTCAATCACAAGCCTGTGGTGTGCCACTTCTCTCGGTCCAAGATTTTAGCGAGAATTAGAATAAAGGGCAAAAAGAAAACAATATTTATTAGGAAGGACCTTAAAAAGTGTATTTATTGAAAAGGATCAAATACCCAAATTAAAAAGTAAAAATACCGAAATGTCCTTATCATCATCCACTTCCACATCTTCATTTGATTTCTTTCTCTCTCCTGTTCACCAACTCTCACAGCACGACCTAGCCATTTTTATTGTCAAAGATCTTGACATTGAAAAGTAGAATCATATCACAATAATCAACCAAATTCTAACAATGTTGAACAGAAAAATCAAACAATATTCAACAAATTCTTAGGAGCGTTTGATATTATGAGAGGCCAGCGACGGAGATTGGAAATTGTAGAAGAGAGACGAAATCACTGTTGCCAACAACGAGGTGTAGTTTTCACTACCAAATCACAATCAGTAGTAGCTTTCATAGTCGAAGTCGAAACATTGCCCCCCTCAATCCCTATCACCTTGTAAAATCAGATCTCTTCTGATGGCCTTCCTTAGCCAAGTCCCAACCTCATAGACTACACCCCATGGGATTGAGGTGCAGATCTATGTAGCCCAACACTAAATGGAGCCACCAATATTCTGTCAGATCTGGATCGAAGAGAAGACGCTGGTGGTTTGATAGGGACAATATGGTATTTTTAAATTTATATTTTAATTTTTTGGTCCCTCTAAATAATTAGAGTTTTTATGGTCCTCCCAAATAAATATCACCTACCAGATCCTTCATTCTAATTCTCCCTTTGTTTTATTTCAGTGTGGTGAATCTACACGTTCAACATTCGAAGGTGTATATATACACAAACAAATCTAGCAAGCATGTTGACGGTTAGACAAAAGGATAAATGAAAATTAGAAGATCAGAAGCATATGGAAGACATACCTGATATAGCAGGGGTAAGTATACCATCTCCAATCACCATGCAGGTGCCAACAAGGACAAGAATAAGAATAGCATTCTTCTTAAAAGAATTTTCCTCTAACCATCTTTTAGTTTTTGCAGGAAATGACCTTTCATGGAAGGTAGAATGACTATATGTTGTTAGCTCCTCATCAGTACGATGTTGATTAGGAATTGTTTTTATTTTAGCATGACGACAAAGCAAGGAATAAAGTGCAAGAGTTCCACCTGCACCACAAATATACAAGTTTGGAAAAACTTAATTGCAGCACTGCAGTGTTGAATAGATAGGTAAATCTAAAACACCACCACTTCAAGATATTGGAGGGGTTTAGATACAATAATGGGTTAAGGTGCAAAAATGCACATGCGCTTCTCCCCGAGGAGCGCCCAATGCCAAGTGCTTTTTTTAAGTGCACATGTGGTTATAACTTAGGTGCAAAAATACCATTTGACTGTTAAGTTTGACTTTTTTTCCTGATTGAGCGATGACGTGGCATTTCTGCACATGTGTTGGGCGCTCTTTTTTGCCAAACCACATGTGTATTTTTACACCTTTGAAATGCCACGTCATCACCTAGTCAGCGTAAAAAAAAGTCAAACTTAACGGTCAAATAGTATTTTTGCACCTAATTTGTAACCACAAGTGCACTTTTGCACCTAAAAAAAACACTTGGTATTGGGCGCTTCTCAGGGTAAAGCACATGTGCATTTTGGCACCTTAACCCTACAATAATTGTTGGAATCCAGATTGGTTCTTTTGACAGAATTAGCTTTTATAGATCCTAAGATGTCATTCCACATTAAACTAAGTAAGGAGTACAAGTTTTAGAATTAAGATATCTGTATATTTTCAGAATTAAATCTGTCAAAACATTATTATGTAAGATGAGACAGTTTACTTCTGCAGAGCCTATGATGAAGTCTTGATGACATTAAATATGATTAGAAATAGAGCTGATTGTTGTAGCAACTTTAAATGCAACAGTAAACATGTCCCAATCCAGCTTAAATACCTTAAGACCAAATCAATAAAACCATCCATATTTTGGCCATCGCCATTTTGCTCTTAATGAAAGATAATATTCCAGAGTGAGATAGCATATAATCAATAAAGACCTTCAAAAAACAAAACACTATACCTTGGCCATTGTCATTTGCTCTTAATACAACAAAAACATATTTGAGGAGTGGCACCAGAGTGAGAGAGTATATAATCAAAGAAAGAGCTCCAATAATGTCCTCTTGATCTTCAATTCCTTGAGGAAACGTATTGTAGAAAACATACAGAGGAGAAGTACCCAAATCTCCGTAAACCACACCAAGACTTTGATACGCCAGCCGCAATAGTAATAGTGAAGAAAATTTCTGAACAAATCAAAACATCAGCAAGGATTTATAACCCGTATGCTTGTAGCTGACCCAATATTTTTCTTTTGGATGAACACACATTAGTAAGAAGATTTAAACCAAAATTTACTTTTCAATCACCTATTTGACTGCACATGTAGAATTGAAATTCACATTCATAATTCATAAGTAATTTCAAAATTACTGATTATATAACATGCAGAGATATATCGCTGCAGTGTATCTCTTTTAATAAACCTACTTCATTTGAATAGCATAACAATGAATAACTAGGAGTTCAAGTCAAGATCCGGCATCTAATTGAGGGAGAATTGACGAGCAACCCGGAAAAAGATACTATTGAGAACTGCATTGATTACGCTTAAATAAGTTACATTCCTTATATACAAGTTGTGTACTATTAATAAACGATTATTACCACCATTTACTTATGTGTTCCAGGAAGCAACTATTATTGAGTAAAATTTTGTAGTTCCCTTGACTAGATATTTGAATTTTGAGCGAGCGGGCGAGAGGAAGAAAGAGAGACAAATAAAATGGTTAAAGAGAGTCGCAACATACTTTTTCTCTGTACATATTTCTGAGCCTTCCTGCCTCTTCATCCATAGGTTGGTCAATCTTCTGATCCAAAACCCACATGCTACCTATGTTATTGTTATCACTGTCCCCATCGGTCTCTATGGAAGCCATTTAGATATTTCTTCGATAAGTTCTAAGTTCTAATCAATAACAGTTTCCCTGCCTCTTATCCCCTCTCCACAGCTCCTCTAACCACAAGCAAAGTAATAGCACGAAAGTCTTCTAATCTGGCCTCACCCGGAAAACACAAGCTACTCCAACTACAGATCGAAGCTGAGAATCAGAAAAAGCAACAAAAAACCGAATATCATCAAACTGAGTAATTCCATTTAGAAATTGCAAGAATACAATCTCTGAAATAAGCTTGAAGCTCTATTAAGCAAAGCAAGATAGGCAGAATAGAACCTAATTCGAGCTGAAAAGATTCCAATGTAATGAGCTTTTTTCAAATTTTGAAGAGAGAAATGCAATCGAAGCTGGAGAAGTCGATTTTGAACAAGGCTTCTCCTGCCACAGAAAAGGAACCGATAAGGCATTCATAGTGTATCTTACCTGTCAAAGAGAGAATACCAAAGAGGGGTCAGCTGAAGAAACGATCCAGTCAGGTCCACAGGATCACGAAACCCAGCTCGGACTCGCATGTCCAAGCACCAGCACTTCGAGATGAACACAACAAATTGGAGTCGGTTCACGAGAAGACGAAGACTGCAAAACAGAAAAGAGGAATTCGTGCTCAGACTGTCAGCCAGCCACTTTGTGCTCTTGTTGTAGTCTCTGCTTTACTTGGACACTGAGGTGAAAGCTCTCTACTATGAGCTAACGGACAAAAATGGCTCTTGCACGGCGAAGGAGGGGGGTGAGAGACGGAACAGAAGCACACGCCGATATCTGGAGGGAATATAGGATGAGAGAGAGGACGGAAAATGTGAATGGGGCCCACGTACTGTTCTTTGGGGAACTTGGTAATAAAAATTGTGTGGAGATTTCTTTGCTTTTTTTTTTTTTTTCCAACTTGTGGAGATTATTATGATTATAAGGGCTTTGGTTTTCTTATTTTACATAAGAAAAAAAAGTTTCCTATACATGTGAATTGGTGGGACCTATACACAGACATATATGTATATGAGTCCTATCATTTCATACGTGTGTAACATAAGAAAATGGTTTTCCTACAACATCAGAAAATGTTTTCCCCTATAAATAAGAATCAGCTTATAGCATCCGGCTATTATATTACTCAGTCTTACAGAGATAATATATAAACTTAACACAAGTAGACATATTTTATTTATTTATTCAAAAATAAAAACTCTCTTAAACATATTACTTTAAATTCAAAATTATGAGTGAGTGATTTCTTATTAAAATTAGTTGTCTATTACTACATAAGTGTAGTTAATACTACCTTCAGTCTTTTAACGAACAATTTTTTTGTGATTATGCAAAACAAACCGTTAAAATTAGTTAAAATTAATAAATATATAAAAAATGTCATATTTTTTCTCAATATATCTTTTGTTATGAAAAAGAGGATATAAGAGAATATGTCATAAATGATTAAATCAAAGAATATTAGTGATTAGTGTGGGGTAATTATAAAAATACTATATTTAATAGAGATAAAAAAGTAAAAAATAGTTCAAATTTTTGAAGTAAAACAATTGTCTATATTAAGGACTACCTTAAGAGAGAGAAAGTTGTTTATTAAAAAAATAAAAGTATAAGGTACAATTTTACACATAAGCTTTATTCCCAGGAGCGTCCAGCACCACGTGTTTTTTTCTGGACCAAAAGTACACACATGGTTATGTTTTAGAAGCAAAAATATCACGGGCTGTTAGTTAACCGTTTTGGGAGCAAAATTACCCTTTTACCCTTAGTTTAATTTTTTTTAAAAAAACTAAAATACCCCACTCCCTCCGCCGGTGGGCCCCAACGTCGGCCACCACACATCGGCAACCGCCACTACTCCACTGCTGGCAACCATCTCCGATAACTTTTTTTTAAAAAAAAAACTAAGGGGAGGCCGTTGGCGGTGGGGAGGCTGGCCTCCCCTTAGTTTTAAATAATAATAATTTTTTAAAAAAAATCGGAGGTGGTCGCCGGCGGGGGGCGGTCGCCAGTGGCAGTTGCGTGGGGTGACCGGCGGTGGAGGGGGTGGTGTATTTTAGTTTTTTTTAAAAAAAAAAATTAACTAAGGGCAACAAGGTAATTTTGCTCTCAAAACGGTCAACTAATAGCCTGTGGTATTTTTGTTCTCAAAACGTAATCACGTGTGTACTTTTGGTTCAGAAAAAAGCACGTGGTGCTGGACGCTCCTGGGAGTAAAGCTCATGTGTAAAATTATACATTAATCCAAAAAAAAAAAAAGAAAAGGATGGAGTACTTATACACTCATAGGTAATAAAACCTATTTGAGATTTTGAAGTTTAAATGATTTTTTTTGTTTTTTTTTCCAACACTATTTGATTTTTAATATATCTTTTTTTTATTTTATAAATAAAATTATGAGAAAGTGATAGAAACATCTCATTTGAACCTCAAAATGTTGTTGACAACAACAATAATGAGATTAACAAGAACAATAAAGTAGTTGATAATTCATTTTATTATGGAATTACAATTTTGAGATTTCAAAGTTAAAGTGATATTTTTATTTACGATTTTGCCTAAAACTTTTATCAACCGTGTCTCATTGTCAATTAATTACTATTAAATTTAAACAAAGTACTTGACAAATTGAGCAATGTGTGATTACTACCCCTCTCCGATTCAATAGCCAATAGGTTGTCCAAGACAAAAATTGCCAACGGGGATTTGAAGATCTCATATTTTCTTTAAACTTAAAACAACCCAAATCTAATCTATGTAAAGAAGATTTGATATTTTGTAGAATAAATTATGGGTTTAATGTTTCTATCTTAATAAATTATGGGTTTAATGTTTTTTGCCTCTAAGACAGAAACATTAAACCCATAAATTATTTCCACCAATGATCCAATCTCATGTGCCACAGGCAAATAATTAATTCTTTTTTTAATGAGAAGACAAATAATTAATATTTAAGTTAAGTTCGTCTGACTAAAAGACATTAAAAAATACAAATTTCTTTCTGCAAATATTTTGAAAGTTTATATAATATTAAGGATAAATAATTAGTTTCATGTTATAAATATTATAATTACTGATGTATGTCCATAACATTTAAGAATGGGGCCTTCCGCCTTTGATCTTTCACCTCATATTGAATGGCGCGATGATATGAAACTCCCAAATTAAATTTCTCTACTGTTTATTACTAAAAACCTCTAATGATTTCATGATGTAACAATAATGTAGATTAATTTTCTAATGATATCGTATCTCTTGGAAGTGTCTTGATGTAGAGATTTGGATGTACATAGGAAAATCTAAGATGAATGGGAAATGTCCTATATTTTTTCTCTTATTTTCTTTTATTTGGAATAGTGATTGAAACCTTCAAAAATAATTTTTCAATAGTAATTTACAATATATGAGGAGGTAGTTAAGAAAAATTTTATCTTAATTTATGTGAATAAATAATTTTAAAATCCCAATCATGATATGATAGCGTTTCCTTATTTTTATAACATTTCATTAATAAATATTACCTCGGATGCTTGATATAACATCCGATTAATAGTTTAATTTTTCATCAAATGAGTTTTATATTAGGGACTAAAGGGAGTACTACCTCCAGTTCTAATTATAAGATATAGTTGACTTTTTCTGGAAGGATTGATGAAGCTAAATAAATTACTTAATCATTTTATATGTTATGTATTTTTATATTATATATTAATTTATTTGTCAAAGTAATTAGTTTGAAGAAAAAATAAAAAGAAAAACACTCTAAAGTAATTTAATTAGCTTCCTTAATTTCTCTAAAAAAGTCAACTGTATCTTATAATTAGGACCGGAGGGAGTACTATTTTGTAATGATTGTATTAATAAATTTAATAAATCTTTCAATTAAATAAGATATTCCTCAACTGACAGCCATAAAAAGCTTTGCTTGCAAAAATAATATTGCACTTTTTAAGTGGTTGAAGGTAAAAGTGGCGTGGCTTGATTTGCATGAAACTAATTAAAAAATATCTTTCAAAAGTAGTCTTTTAATACATTATTAAATGTAAAGTGGCTTAACATTTTGTAATAACTAAATAAAGCTGTTAATTATTGTGGAAAAAAAAACTGTTTATTAATTTGCCTGTTCTGGTTTGCTATGCGATGTCTTTATTGGTTAAATATGATGGAAGGATCACGTTAGCAAACAATAGATTTATTTAACTTTTTTTTAATATATCTGAAAAAATCGTGTATTATTATATTTAGCATCGAGGGAGTATTATTTAATGCCATTGTTCAGTGCGGCATCTCATCACGTGCCACAACAACCGCACCTGAAGCATTGGCCATTGAGAGTCTTTTTTTATTCTTTTTTTCTTTTTCACTTAAAAAATGTAGGCAAAATCTAACATAATTTAAGTTTATTTCAGATCTTTGTGTCTCATATGCTTGGTTTTCAAGAAGAGGTATCATGCTGGTAAAGGAAAAAATAAATTAAAAATAGGATGTGTCATGTATCTGTTTGTGAAGCCCATTCGTTGTATGGTCCAACAAGAAGCAATCTGTATTAGAATCTGCCTGTAATGAAAGGAGATCTTAATCAACCTATAATCAAGATTATAATTAAGGATTTTGATCTAGATGTGACGGCATAAACACTTAGGCTTGGAGGCACAAAAGAGCCCAGGAGTCCAAACTGTACCAGTAAACTTTATAAATAAAAGGTAAACCCTAGAGGTACACATATTCTCTCTTATTTATTATTTTGCCGTCATTGTGCACACACACCACCCCCTTAAGTGAAAGCCACCTTATTTGCACAGTGATTTATGGCACTCACTAGTATCTAATCCATAGATATCTAAGAAAGAGCTATATTGATCCAATATTAACCTACTAGCCTATAGGTTAGACATTTGTGTTCTTTTACAGAATAATATGTTTAATTACAAAAATAAAAAAAGATTATGTTGAGCTTGAAACAAGACTGACTTAAAAATAAATATATGAATCCAACATAATTATTATATATCAAATAATTACATAAAAATAATTACATTTCGGTCTAGTAAGGAAATAAAAGTAATATCCGAGACAAAATACCCCCACATACTTACCTTATACTACGTAAAACTTAAGTTTTAAAAGATTTCCAAACTCTACCTAAGCCTCACACTAGGAGCTTTAAGGATCATTTTTAAATATATTTACATATCACAAGTAGAGCCTAATTTTTATATTCTTACTCAAAATCTCAAATATATGTTTTTATGGTTAAACTTTTAGTTAATGTGATTATAAAAGTTGATTCAGACAAGTTAAATCGTTACCTCAAACGAATTTTGTTAATGAAACAAAATTTAAGAGAACTTCGCACCATAATACTTGACTTGATTGAATTTTGACCCAATTTCAAAGTATAATGTGATTTCTAAAAACTCTTGATATTTTTAAAGGATTTTTCATAATAAAATGAATATTGAAATAAAATAAAACCCAATGGTCCACGATAAAAATGAAATAAAAAAGTTTATGAAGCAACCATTTGATATAAAAGATTTTTTGTGAAAAGTGGAATAATTTAGGGAAATTGGGAAAAAATTCCCATTAAAAAGGTTTGCATGAGCTAAATCAAAATTCTGCCATTCTGCACCAACAAAGTTTATATAACATTGGTACTATGTATAATATTAGGTAAAACAGTAAATCCGTCTTGGAAGTATATGCTTAGGAGTAATATTATCCTAAAAGTTTTTTCAAATTCATTTCACTTCAAAAGTTTTAAAGCGTAATAATGTTGTCCGATGCCGCTAAAAAACTCATGTTAAGCATTAAAAAATTGATATTTACAGTTAACTTTATGATGGAAAATGACAACATTGTTACATTTTAAAACTTTCGGTGTGACATTGAACCTGAAAAAACTTTTAAGACAACATTGCTTATAGGCATATATTTTCGGGGCAAATTTACTATTTAATTTTATAAAATATATTGGGTCCTTTTTACTAATAATTTTTCTTAACAAAAAAAAAATGGTGTAAGAGTAGTGTGGGCCATCATACTTGTCCGATTCTTAGTAATTGATCTGTAATCATAATATTTGTATTTTACAATGTACAACTTTGTTTTTTTGGCCAACGGACAATGTACAACCTGGTGAAGGTAATTTTATCATATTTTTGGATTTTGGCGCCATGCATATTATTAAAAATAAATGGAACACACAAGTCAGTAGATTATGTCAGAGTGCATGAGGATGAAGTAGACCCGCGAACGAAGCATAAACCAATGAAACAGAAAGTCCCCTTCTTACTCTGTCAAACTCCGTCAAGAAACATTTGTTTCTTTAAGAAGAAAAGTTTCTATATATAGCCATCGAATAATGTAGTTCATCTTTATAAGAAATTGAGAGTGTCTATATATATATATATATATATATATATATATATATATATTAATTATACGTTAATGGACAATTTTACTTTAAAAGTTTTAACTTACGAGCAATTTCGTTTTGGAAGTTTTAAAAATGGAGTTATTTTACTTTTGATCATTATCTCAGTTAATTTTGACAGTTAGTTTTGACAAAATATATAGATATAACAGTTCACATGTCATCCAAATTCTTTTGTGTTAAATACCATTTTTGCCATAAAAATTTACCTTGAGGAGTATTAGCTACTCGGAAATTTTTTTGTCTCATTTTTGTCCCGGAAGTTTAAAAATGTAACAATCTTACCCATTCATTGATTTTAACCGTTGAATTGTTGTTTTTCTTTGTAAACTTTTAGGGAGGAAAATTGCTCCTAAAAAACTTTCGGGGCAAATTTGCTCATTAAAAAAAAAAAAAATTCAGGGCATATTTGCTATGTTTTTAAATTTTCAAGGGAAAAAATGAAACTAAAAAAACTTCTTGGTGACCAGTACTTCTTAAAGTAAATTTTCATGATAAAAATAGTATTTAACCCAATTATTTTTGTTAAAATGCAAATTTATCTCAGAAAATCATATATTATATTCTTCATTTTTGTAAAGTTAGATTTAAAACTTTTAAGGTAAATTTGCATTTTAACAAAAATGTCATCAACGACTTATGAACTACAGTATATTTATCAATTAACGATCAAAATCAACTGAGATATCGGTCTTTTAATCCTACAATCATTTAAAAAGCCGTAAATATGCAATATTTCAAATGATGAGATATACGTAACTTTGACTTTGATGCTGTGGGTAATATTCTTGATTCATGACTCTGACAAAGATGAAAAAATCGATGATATATTGTTCTTTATAATTAAGATAATATATATAATTCAGCAGAGGCTCTATCTGACTAAAACTCTGGACTAAAATGGAATATGGATGTTTGGCCAAAAAAAAAACAAATGGAATATGGATGTGGCTATGGCTAAACCAAAGGAAAGAGAACGTGACATCTAAAATTAGTATGAGAAAAATCCCCATTTAAATTTGCTAAATTAATATTATCTATTAAATGAGACTAATAATATTAGTATTAATGCTTTTTGAGAATAAACAAATACCTTATAAAAAAGACTAAATCTATTTACTAATTGATGTCTTATAATAAGGACTAGAGGGAGTAGTTCATCTTTATAAGAAATTGAGTGTATATATTATATTATAGGTTAAATGACAATTTTACCTTAAAAGTTTTTACTCAGTGACAATTTTGCCCTAAAGTTTTTGGAGAGCAATTTTACTTCGGAAGTTTAAAAAATGACGCAATTTTACCCATAGCTATTATTTTAGTTAATTTTGACTTTTAGTTGATCAAATATATAGAGCTGACAGTCTACATGTTATCCAAATTATTTTTATTAAGATGCAAATTTACCTCATAAATTCATTTGTCATCTTCCTTATTTTCATAAAGTCATATTTAAAACTTCTGACACAAATTTACATTTCAATAAAAATGACGTGGACAATATTTAGATTGCTAGCTCAACATATTTATTCAATTAACGGTCATAATTTATTGAGATAATGACTAGGGACAAAATTATTCCACTTTTAAAAATTTTAGAGCAAAATTCCCCTTTTAACACTAAAATACTTTAAAAGCAGTAAATATGCAATATTTCAAATGATGAGATATACGTAACTTTGACTTTCACAATGTTACTAGGCAGCTGGTGGCTCAGATGCTGTGGGTAATATTCTTGATTCACGACTCTAACAAAGATGAAAAAATCGATATATATTGCTTTTTTATAATCAAGATAATATATATAATTCAGCAGAAGTTATCTGTCTAAAACTCTTGAGTCTGGATTGGATCGGGTAAGGAATCGGTTCGTAGATTTAGGATTAATATGAGAAAAGTCCCCATTTAAATTTGCTAAATTAATATTCTCTGTTAAATGAGACAAAAAATATTATACTACCTCCGGTCCTAATTATAAGACAAAGTTGATTTCTTTTGGAAGGATTAAGGAAGCTAAATAAGTTACTTAATCATTTCATATGTTGTGTATTCTTAGATTGTATATTAGTTTATTAATCAAACTAGTTAGTTTGAAGGAAAATAAAAATAAAAATATTCTAAAGTATTTTAATTAGTTTTTTTAATCTTTTAAAAAAAGTCAACTATGTCTTATAATTATGACTGGAGGGAGTAGTATTAATTGTTTAAAAGTACAGTTTAAAAACTTAAAAAATAAAATCAGAATTTGATGTAAATTCAGATGACCAGATATGTATATTTGCAAAGAAAAAAAGTTAGATGCAATATTGTTCTTTACAATTAAGATAATAAATAATAAATAATAATATGATCAGGTGACCTGGATTGGATTTTGATATAGAGTTTGTAGGATTCATTTTCTTAATCTCAATTTTAATTCGTTGTGCACATTAAAAATACTATAATAATTTGAGAGCCTAGGGTGAAAGTGATTGAACGATTTTAAAAAAAATATTCAATAATTTTCTTATTCACATGCAAGATCTACACTTGATAAAGATGTATTTTGGATGAGGTTCTTCAATGATTTAAGAATATATATATTCTTCAATTTTATAATTGTGCACAACATATAATTATATTCCTTCATTCAAGATGGCATCATTATATTCAATCATGTATATAAAAATAAATGAAAGAAGACATATGAAACTATTATTAATTGTTAAATATTTGGAAATGAAGAAAAGTTTAATAATGACTACCAATTAAAATTTGAACTTTTTGGTTCCCATCTAGTCTCCTGAACATATTGGCTCCGACTAATCCGGACTCATCCCGCATCGGGCTCATAGTCGTAAGGAAAGAGCTCTCAAACTCTTTTTTTTCCATCCATAATTCCATATGCCTTGAATCAAGGATGTGCTTAAGGGAGAACAAATCCCTTTTCATTTGATCCCAATGAGTATTGGTAAAAATCTGAACTTTGGTGTTGCCTCATATTTGACAATAATAATGCTTGGCTATTTTTTTTTTGGCACAAATTTACTTCACATAGGAATAAAGATGGTTAAAATCTTGATTTATCATTGCGATTTTATGTTTTTACGATTTTTTTTCATTAAAACGATTTTAATAATTTTTCAAATGTTTTTATGTTTTACGATTTTCTTACGTTATGATTTTATGTTTATAATTTTTTATCCCTCTTCTAAATTTACATAAAATCTCGATTTTAACTATCTTGAATAAGGATATTGAGCCTCGGTGTTAAAATTAAATGCATAGTGGATGAAAATTGAAGCGCATTGATTCAATGTGACCTCACTGTAAACGCAGGAAAAAAAAAACAGTTTTGTCTGTTGCCAAACTTCTTTCTTTCTTTTCTTCTCCCATTTTTTTAGTTGCATATGAAAAAAGAAATCTTCATCGTCTCCTGTGTTGACTTCTCTTCATTTGATGGTATCCTATCAGTTGATGAACGCATGAATGGAGCCATCAAATGAGATTATGACCTTTTTCATATTTTTTCTATTTTATAAACAGCTATAATAAGCATTAATTTTTACGACTCACTATCCATTTGGATTAGTTTTTAAAAATAACTTTTAAGATTTACGAAATAAGATGAGTTTTATATCAATTTGTGTAAATCTAGATTTTTTAGAATTTCCAAATACTACCTTAACTGAAAGGATCTTCTCCAAATCAGTGAGCTTCAATTTTAACACCTAGGTACCCTCTTAGGGTGTGTTTAGTTTGAGGGGAGGATATGAAAAGAAGGGAATTGACCAAATTACCATTAATGAAAGGAATATTTTTTTTTTGTTGAGGGATATTAAAAAGTTTCCATGGGTTTTTTTTATAAAGAAGGGGGTATAATTTTTCTCTCTCCCCTCCCCCTCCCTCAAACCAAACTGCCTCCCTCAAACCAAACTGCCTCTTAGTGTGACCTTGTACCTTAGGTATTGTAACATTTTTATTGATTCAATCTTGACTAATTTAAAAACATGTGTATGGTTTACCTTTTTTCTGATTATTTAATGAGGAAGATACCAAACACCACCAAACCCTAGTCCATTGTTCTCTTGCCAAGTCAAACTCGAACTCTTATTTTAATTTTGATAAATCGAACTCTTTATTACTCCCTTCGGTCCTAATTATAAGATAAAATTTGGAGGTTGGTTTTGATCCTAATTATAATACAACTTTTAAGTTTTTGCTAATTTCTTCCTTAAATACCCTTATTTTATTATCTTAAGTGTGTTTGTTTTTTGGTGAGTATATATGTATATGGGTTGCAATACACACACATACACACACATACACACACATGTGTATGTCTATAAACATATATATGTGTGTGTGTCTATATATATGTGTCTATGTATATGTATGTGTACATACACACATACATACATATACATACATATGTGTGTGTATGTCAATATATATACCTCTGTGTGTAGATACATGGTTGTGTGCGTGTGCATGATAAATCTATATATATATATATATATATATATCTAGCAAGACCATTATTTCAATTAGAAAGCATGTGAAAAAGAAAATTGGTCAAAGAGATATGTGGCAGAGTTGTTGATTAACTTTTACTTATGTTATTTTAAATGTATATAAGGACATTTTAGAAAAATGAGTAAAATTAACTAATTTAACTCCTATCCTTAATTTTTCCAAAATCAGTTAAATATGTTTTATAATAAGGACCGGAGGGAGTATTAAAATAGTAAAATAATAATAACAGATTAATTAACAATATCAGTTAAGGATCAAGATGTCATTGAAATCAAATACGTATGGGGTCAATTTTTAAATTCAATCTCGTAACGTGAGGTAGCATGTGAGAAAAGCCACGAGAAATGAAATTAAGATGCAAGCAATTTATAACATCATGACAACACTATCTATGCTTTAAATTATATATATTGGTGTTAGCTTCTATGTTGATTGCATCATGATTAAAATCTAAAATTTAATATAATAAAATATAATTATAAAGTCTGTACCTAAATAGGACCTCAAATGACACTCCTTTCTATTTAGGATATATATATTTCAAGGGTTAATCTTAATCCTAAATATTTAATATATTTTTCAGTCTTTTATTAACTTATCCTTATAGATAGTCTCTAAAAAAATAATCAATGAAGAGAGAGAATGAGAAAATTAAATAAGATGACTAGTGTATTTTAAAAAATACATATCATATTAACTAAATTAACTAACTTCCTTCATTTAATCAAATTACGTAAATATGTTTTATATTAAGAATCAGACAGAGTATAAATGATTTCAAAAGGGTTACCATTAATTAAAAGATCATATGTGGAATTTAAAAATTAAATACCCTTATGAAAACCCCTGAAATTAACTAAATGATATCAAAAGGTCACCATTACCTAAATTAACTAACTTCATTAATTTAATCAAATTAAGTATATATGTCTTATATCAAAGATAAGAGAGAGCATAAATGATTTCAAAAGGGTCAACCATTAAATATCATATTGTATTTACAAATTAAATACCCTAATGAAAACCCTTGAAATTAACTAAATGATTTGAGGTGACCATTACCTAAGTTAACTAACTTTATTAATTTAATCAAATTAAGAAAACATGTCTTATATCAAGGATTAGAGGGAGTATAAATGATTTCAAAAGGGTCACCATTAATTAAAATATCATGTGGCATTTACAACTTAAATACCCTTATGGAAACCCCTGAATTAATTAATCGATAATGTAAAAAAACACACTATTTTATTTCCTTATACCCAAATTGAGGTAAGAATCTTCCATTGAACTACTAAAGGGCTAATATTTTAGGACTCCACCCAATGAACTTGTGTAAATTAACTTACTAGGAATTTAATAACAATGCAAGCGATCGATTTGAAAAAAAAAGTGTGCTTGAAATAGATAGAGTCAGTAATTTAATACTAGAGAACGTATTATTAAGGTCTCTTAAGGTTTCAACTATTAAAAAAATAATATCAGAAAAATCACCATTAACAAATGAAGAGCTGCTATTAACAACTTATGAGACTTGTTCATATATTATTTCTTCTAATTGATACCTATATGATATTCTCCCTTAATACTTCCACGAAAGGAGAATTTCTTCGCTACCAAGAAGTTGGAGTTTAAGTAATAGATTTATTCATCAGTTCATCTCTCCCCTCTTTGACACCTTTTAGAGCATGTTTTGTAAACAACACATTTAAAATTCAAGAAAAAGAAAATACAGGGAGACTTCAAAGCGAAAAAAAAAAAGTTCAATTATGATATCAGCATCACGATTGGTTTTGAAGAAGAAAGCAGCCTTAACACCCAACAAGCAAGAGTTTTAAAAGGGCCATCCGAATGTATAGACCATTTTTGGCCTGCCTGAAGTAAACAGCTCTGGGATCAGAATCAACATCCACTGCGATCTGCATTAACAAAATCAGAAGCCATTTAGTGAAGGAGAAGACTGAAGTGCATTCCTTTTAAGTGTTTTGTTAGCATATATGTTAATAGCACTATAAAGAAATACTGTTTAGGTCCTTAAAAAGTGGTATGATCAGAATCAAACACTTAATAGAGCATGCTTACTTCATCAAGTCTTGGAAGAGGGTGCATGACCACCGCATGCTTCTTCATTGCTCCTAGAACATCCTTATTTATAATATACTTGCCTCTGGCCTCTTCATATAGGTCAATCCTCTCACCAAATCTCTCTTTTTGAATGCGAGTTTGATAGACCACATCACACTCAGAAGCCACTTCCTTCAAATCAGCACTTTCTTCCCACTCCACTCCCATTGATGTCAAATAGCTTTTTATATCGTCCTACAAGAGAACATACATGAGCGGATTAACGTTTTGGCCTCTAAAAATGCACTCTGTTTCAATTTGATCTTTCAAAATTTGAAGATCTTGTTTCAGTTCCCTTGAGTATAACATCTTCAATATTAAGACAATCTAAAGAAATGCATGACAGGGTCTAGCATGTGGATGTAACTGTTAAATAGCTAGATGTCATAACAGAGTACCAAAACAGCAAGTTATAGCTAACTTAGGTGACATTATACTTTGCCATGACACATTTCAGTGACAGAGTTGGGCATTTAACAACCAGATCAACTTTCCCATAAGACTATGCCATCTATCTCTGTTGAAAAGCTTTTTATGTGAAATTGAAAATAAAATTGAAGGTGAATTACTCTTTGAAGGTTTTTAAAATAGGGGATATCATTTTGGGATCCAAATATGTTAATTTGCTCAAAATATAATTATCATGAAACCATTAAGTTAGCAACTTCCCTAAACCTTATTTGTGCTGAATCAAAAATTAAAGTATGATAAACAAGTACCTTCATTTTAACAACATCAGGAGAGACAAAATAGATTTTCACATCATTGTACTTGGCAAGCAAGTATGCAAGTGAGCGAACTGTTCTCCCGTTAGCAAGATCTCCCACAAGCCCGACTTTTATTCCGTCAAGCTTTCCTATCTCTCTCTCAATGGTGTAAACATCCAAAAGTGCCTGTGTAGTTTGAAAACGCAGTAACATATTGATCTGAGCTTCACATACAAACTATGAAGCAACAGTTCAAAATAAAGTTGCATTTGTGTCTGACACGTGTTTCAAACTCAACAAGACATTTTGATTCATGTCAATGACCATACAACATAGCACTTCATTTATACCTTCAATCACAACATAATACAAGACCTTACATTAAATATACCTCAAATATCTAAGAGGAAAATAGAATAAAAACAAGCGAAAAGGGAAAACTGCTTCCAGGTGTTTTTCCTAGGTTCACAACAAGTATAATCATCTTTAGAAGAATAAAAAAGGTAATTGAAACACTGTAAAAAGGAAGTCCATAATATATAATTCATAATGGCTCTAAAAACGCAAGACTCACTCATAAAAAACTAGAAGAAGAAAGAGTAAAGTGGAAAATTTTTAGCGGGGTGGAAAGCTACCTAAAACAATGTCTCTGAGTGCAACATTTGCCATATAAACGTTGGTCATTACACAGCAAGGGCCATAAAACTCCCTCATCCTAAATTGATTTCTCTCTAAAGATGGATATATCGAAATATTCCTCTATGGTATTGACTCTAGGTCCTCAGAGATCAAATGGACATAGCTCATACTCCTATAAGTAGAAGTAAAGACTCAGATTTTGACCTTCAAGGTTATTCAATCCAGAAGAACTGTTGCATCTCCAGTCCTGGGTCAATCTTTACTTTAAAAGGTAAGACCCTTTGGAGAAATAGAAGGATTAAGCTATGACAAGAAAAACAAAGGGATAAGTAGCCTAAACTGGTTTTCCTAGCAGAACAACCTATTGTTTGTCTAGTCTCTGTGCCATTCTTTTTGAAGCATAGATTTGCTGCAGTGTCCTATACCCTGTCAATTTCAGGCATACCTGGGTGGGATGCTGCCCAGGACCATCCCCTGCATTGATTATTGGAATGCCAGCTGTAGCAGCAGCTCTTCTGGCAGCACCGCTTTCAAAGTGCCTCATAACAATTATATCAGAGTAACCCTCAACTGTTCTTATTGTATCTGCAAGCAAATATTTATGAGAACCATAAGAAAAAAACATCCATGAGGAACTTGAAGAATAAAGTACAAACTTCACCTTCTAGTGTCTCTCCTTTGGCTGCCGATGAAAACTCTCTTGCATTTTCAGTTGTTAAAACCTCACCGCCTAATCTTTTCATGGCAGACTCAAATGAAAGTCTGGTTCTAGTAGAGGGCTCATAAAACAGGGTAGCCATAAGATAACCCTTTAAAAGTTGGCTACCAGGTGAGTTCTTCTCAATGTTTTCCATCTCTCGTGCAACTTGAAATATGGCATTTAGAGTGTCTCTGTCAAACTGTTGTGCTTCAATAACATCATCAAGCTGAAATTTCTGCCCCACAGACAAGGATGATGGGTGTTCCATTTTCAGAGCCTGACAATGGATGCGGTTTCTTTGCGACATTGGCTTCAAATGATTAAGTGACTTATATGAGATATTCCAATGACAACATAATGAATCTTTAGAGTTTTTAATTATATTCAGAGCAGGTGCCTCTTTATGCATCATGCTGGAAAAGAGAGAGGAGGAAGCAGCCATTGCAAATTAGATCAGCCCTAACAAGAAAAGAACTGTTAATAATCTGTATAAGAAGTCTTGTTTTACATACCCATTAAGTCCCAAAACAAGCTTTCTAATTGAAACCTAATGCAGCAAGCAATTCTTCATATATAAAACAGATACCAACAAAGCAACATATTTTAAGAAAGCACAGCCACTCCAAATTTTCTTCAAACTTGCCAGTTACCAAGCATCATTAATTATAAAGAAAAAATAAAACTAGCAGCCAATATGACAAGAAAAAATGTCAAGAGTAAAGAGACAGATTGGTTTTCAAAAAACAAGATACAGTTTTAATAAAACTGTCTCTTTTGGCCCCAGAAAAAAAGTACAGTAGAAAAGGTATTAGAGCAACATGGTATAAGAAATAGACAAAGGCCAATGACAACACTGACAAGCAAATTCTTCTAGTCCTTTTGCATTCTCTTCCTCTCTCACCAGCTTCATCTGGACTCATGCATCCAAACAAAACCATGAAGTGTCACTTTTTTTTTTACTTTTTTTTATTTGTTTTAGCTTTTCGAAATGAAATGCAACCATGGAAAACATGATAGGAGTATCAGACCAGAATAACTCAATCGAAGAACAATCGATGATTCAAAACATAGTTTAAAAACCCGAAAACCGAACCTGCGCAGCTCTGAGTGGTTTGGTACTGCCTGGTGAGCTCGAAGTCGAAGGCTAAATCTGCTTCCCACGGTGCGTTGACAAGTAGAATATGAGAAAGAAAGGAAAAACCTTTTGCTTCAATACCGGATTCCTCCTCGAAAGGTCCGTTGGAGCTGGCGACGGGCGACTAAGGAGCGAGTGATAATACATGCCCTGAAAAATTTGGATTCTCTGCTCCTGCAAAAAGAAAAAGAGAAATGCAGCTTTTAAAATTAGCCGTTAGATCAATCTTGCCGCTGCCATAATGCCACGTTACTCAAAGAGTGCACCCATTGCATCACTTCAAAACAACTTTTTAATTATGATTTACGAAGTAAATATGTAACAATAGTTTTATCTTAATTTAGGTAAATAAACACTTTCAAGAACCCTAAACTTAGTCCCAAACAAACTAAATGTCAAAACATATCTAACGTTTTTTTTTTGGATAAACATTAAAGCAATGTTATCAGACTCGGACCGATTATCGACCCGGTCAGGGTACTGGGTCAATGGGTCATTGGTTGAACTGCACAACTAAGACCCGGTCTTGAAAACCATACTATATTTATAAATTTATACAACCATACTTATAAATATATAAAAAAAAATGAGTTTTCAAAATAAAAGTACCTAATGTTATGAATATATTTATCATGTGGATGTCTATTGACTCACGGTCTCCAAATATTACAAGATGACATGGAACCAACGCATAGTAATTTACTATTTGATAGGACCCACATGCAATTATACAATCACGGATTGCTTCACGGGAGGATTCAGGGGCGCATAGTAATATGGGTTTAAGGGAAAATTACACCAAATGACCCATATGTGAAAATTACAGTTAAAGACTCATTTTCCTTCTATAAATAGAGGGCTTTTGTAAACATTCAAGACACACTGAAATAGAATCTCTCCTTACTCTCTCTCTCTCTCTATCTCTAGATTTTCTTGTTATTGTTCTTTACTTTTATCAGTTTTATATTACATTATCAGCACAAAGACTCTACCAAGGTAAGATTTTATCACCATCTTCTTTACTATATGTTTATTTTATCTATCTAGGATAATCTTAACCATAATATGGAATTAAAGATATATTTTTACCAATTATTTTAAATATCGAGTTCCAAGGTTAAGATTTGAGATTATTTACTATTTTACTATGGTAAATAGTAAATTACTATTCACAGTAAATTTACCTTTTTTTTCTAGTTATTTTACATTTTATTCATTTGACTCCTACTTGGAAGTTTAGATTTAATCTTTCAGTAATTTTACCTTATTTACTATTTACAGTGAATAGTAATTTCTACTATTCACGGTAATTTTACATTTTGTTTATTTTACTTCTACATAGAAGGTTTTACCTCCTACATTAATATCTAGATTTAATATTGTCTGTTTGCAGATATTGTCATTTTTATTGTTGCTAACATAACATTTACTTTTATTGTTATTAACATTTAATGTTATGTTATTATGGTCAGAAGCCATATACTTATATTTTCTTATTCTTAAATAATATGACCAGAAGTCATATTACCTTTATGACCAGAAGTCATATTGCCTTTATGACCAGAAGTCATGTTGCTTTATGGCCAGAAGCCATATAAATTTAATTTTCTCATTATGAGATATAAATGGCCTAAAGCCGTAATGCTTTAATTATACTTATTATCTTTAATATTTTATTGTTATTATTATTCGTATTTTTAATTCATGTTTATTTTCTTTAATTAGTTTGAATCATGTCAAACCTTTCAAAAATTGAGTTTGCGGTTCTTGACATCACCGGAAAGAACTATTTATCCTGGATGCTGGATGCGGAAATCCATCTGAATGCCCATGAGCTAGAAAACACAATTAAAGAGGGGAATGAGGAATCCAATCAGAAAAAGGCCAAATCCTTGATTTTGCTACGCCACCATTTGCATGATGCTCTAAAGGTTGAATATTTGACTGTAAAAGACCCACTTGTTCTTTGGAACAATTTAAAGGAAAGATATGACCACCAGAAGATGGTTATTCTACCAAAAGCTCGATATAACTGGATTCATTTGCATTTACAAGATTTTAAATCTGTAAGTGAATACAACTCAGGTATGTTCAGGATTACTTCTCAACTGAAATTATGTGGAGAGAACATTACTGATGAGGACATGCTAGAAAAAACTTTCTCCACATTCCATGCATTAAACTTGCTCCTGCAGCAGCAATACCGTGAGAAGGGTTTTAAAAGATATGCAGATTTAATATCTTGTCTATTAGTCGCTGAACAGAATAATGAGCTTTTATTAAAAAATAATGAATCACATCCAACAGTTTCAACTCCATTCTCAGAAGTGAATGTAGTAACTAATGAATTTTCAAGTGGCCGAGGACATGGACGTAAAGGTGGCTACAATCGTGGGCGTGGGCGTGGTCGTGGCCCAAATCATGGTGGATCAAATTCCTGCCCTAAATCGGGAAAGTTTGACAAGAACCCTAGAAGGGAAACAAGTGGAAATAACAAACATGCTGAAAATGCATGTTATCGTTGTGGTGTTAAAGGTCATTGGTCACGTACCTGCCGTACGCCAAGACATTTGGTTGACCTTTACCAAGAATCATTGAAAAATAATGGTAAAGGACCAAAGATTGAAGCAAATCATGTTGATAAGGCTGAGAATTCTGGGTATGAAAATGTTGAAATGACTCATTTTGATGTTGCTGATTACTTAGTATAAATTATTTTTCATGTTTAGAATGATCATGTTTTTAATAAGTTGAAACTTCATTCTCATATATGTATTTCTTTTAATTATGTTTTATTTTTATTTTCATGTATCTATAATGAAGAATGAATCTTGTTGACAACAATTCTGAAGATTTGTGTCTCGTTGATAGCGTAACAACGCACACCATACTAAAAAATGACAAATATTTTTCTTCATTAGTAATGCGAGAAGCCAATGTTCAGACTATATCTGGTAGTATAAATTTGATTGAAGGCTCCGGAAGAGCTAATATTTTGTTACCTGAAGGAACAAAATTATGCATTGAAAATGCATTTTATTCTACCAAATCAAAAAGGAACTTGTTGAGTTTCAAAGATATCCGCAGAAATGGATATCATATTGAAACAACAACCAAAGATAATCAAGAATGTCTTGCTATCACAAACATAATTTCTGGTAGGAAATGCATATTAGAAAATTTTCCTGCTTTTTCTTCTGGTTTGTATTATACATTTATAAACACAATTGAAACACATGCTATTGTAAACCAAAAATTTACTAATACAGACCAAAAATCAGTCAATGCAAACCAGCAGTTTGCCAATGAAAACCAGAAGTTTACTCATGAATTTAATGTTTGGCATGACCGGTTAGGCCATTCTGGGTCAACTATGATGCGACAAATAATTGAAAATTCATGTAGACATACCCTGAAGTGTAGGCAAATACCACAGTCCCATGATTTCTTATGTGATGCATGTTCCAAGGGAAAGTTGATTATTCGACCTTCACCAAGCAAAGTAGGAGGTGAATCTCTTACATTTCTAAAACGAATACAGGGAAACATTTGTGGACCAATACATCCACCATGTGGACCGTTTAGATATTTTATGGTCTTAATTGATGCATCAACCAAATGGTCATATGTCTGCTTATTATCTTCTAGTAACTTGGCGTTTGCGAGATTACTTGCTCAATTGATTCGATTAAGAGCACATTACTCTGATTATCCTATCAAGAAAATACGTCTTGATAATGCTGGTGAATTTACTTCACAAGCTTTTAATGAATATTGTATGTCCCTTGGAATTGATGTTGAACATCCTGTAGCTCATGTTCATATGCAAAATGGACTTGCAGAATCTTTGATTAAACGATTGCAACTTATTGTAAGACCTTTACTTATGAGATGTAATTTACCGATTTCTACTTGGGGCCATGCAATTTTGCATGCTGCAATGTTAATTCGCATCAAGCCTACTAGTTACCTAAAGGTTTCCCCCTTACAAATGGTTTTTGGTCAATAACCTAATATTTCCCATATAAGAATTTTTGGATGTGCAGTATATGTGCCAGTAGCACCATCACAACACACTAAAATGGGTCCTCAAAGAAAGATGAGAATATATGTTGGGTATGAATCTCCTTCAATCATAAAATATCTAAAACCATCTACAGGAGATTTATTTACTGCACGATTTGCTGATTATCACTTTGATGAATCAGTCTTTCCAACATTAGGGGGAGAGAATAAGCAGCTGGGTAAAGAGATTAGCTGGAATGAATTATTATTGGCTCATTTTGATCCTCGTACAAAACAATGTGAACTAGAAGTTCAAAAGATAATTCATTTGCAGGATTTAACTAATCGAATGCCAGAAGCATTCACTGACCCAAAGAGAGTGACAAAGTCACATATTCCAGCTGCGAATGCTTCTATTCGAATTGATATCCCTGAAGGAAAACCTATTGTGAATGAATCTAAATCATGCCTGAAGAGTGGTAGACCCATCGGTTCTAAAGATAAAAATCCTCGAAAGAGAAAATGAGCTAAAAATATGGATGGTCAAGTTGAGGATAATCAAGAAAAGTCAGTAGCTTCAGCAGAGCCATCTCCTGAAGAGTTATCTTTAGAAGAGAACGTTGCAGTCCCAAAAGAGACTCAGGTACCTGGAATGTATGAAAATAATAAGATCTCAATCAATTATGTTATGAATGGTATCCGATGAGATTGAAATGAAGTCAACGTTGACGACATCTTTGCTAATCATATAGCATATAATGTAATAAATGATGAAGAGGATCATGAGCCCAAATCTATTAGAGAGTGTCAACAGCAAAAAGATTGACCCTTATGGAAAGATGCTGTTAATACAGAATTGAAATCACTGGAAAAACGAAAAGTATTTGGACCTGTAGTCCAAAACCTGAAGGTGTAAAGCCAGTTGGATACAAATGAGTTTTTGTAAGAAAAAGAAATGAAAAGGGTGAAATTGCAAGATATAAGGCACGTTTTGTAGCCCAAGGATTTACACAAAGACTTGTAGCCCAAGGATTTACACAACCTTTGAAAAACTTGTCTGTTGTATTGGTCTGCGAAGATTCAGAGATCTCAACTGATATTGTCAACAGGGGGAGTCGATACACGCTGTACTCTTTTTCCCTTATCTAGGTTTTGTCCCACTGGGTTTTCCTAAAAAGGTTTTTAATGAGGCAGCACTCAACAGTGTATCAATGAATGATGTACTTTTTTTTTTGGCTAGGTTTTTATCCCACTGGGTTTTTTCTAGTTAAAATTTTTAACGAGACACATTCATAAATGGACATCCAAAAAGGAGTGTTATGAATGGACATTCATGGTTTTTCCTTTTCCTGGTTAAAGTTTTATTTTTGACTTGTTTTTCTCTTCTCAAATCCATATTGTCGGCGTCCAAAACGCGTGGGAGTCGTTGGAGTGGTGCTTAAGTTTTTTGTTGTCCCCTTCATATTTATTTCACATTCAAAGATGAAGGAAAAGTCCAACGTTTCCTCATTAACTCATAACAAAACAAAACATTGAAATATGGAACGAGAACCATCCTTCCCAGTTTGAAAAGTCACTGTAAACATTAAAGGGGGCACTTGTACAGAATAAAAATGGGGTTTTAATAGACGCTTTTTTTTTTTTAATCTTATTTTAATATACATAAGATTACCAAATCAAAACAAAGTTAACAAGATTAAATTGTACATTAAGATCAAAAAATTAATAAAGTATCTTGTAAATATGACAAACAAAACTCTATCTACTTTATATACAGGATTAGAAGAGTACTGCGCTGGTGAACTTCTACAAAATAAGAAGTGAAGAACAAATGAAGAAAATTTTATCTATTTAATACATTTTTTAATATGCCTAAATGTGATACATTTGACTTATATTTAAATACAAAATAGTATATTGAAGAAGGGATTAATGTTTCTACTTTTGCTGCAAAAAACTTTTTTTTGCCACACTCACATAAGAAAAAGAGTGAGTGGGTCTCATTATAAACCATTAAATTGAAAAATTTTCCAAAATTTCCACATTTGCCTTTATAAAAATTTCTCTCTCTACATTTACAAAGTCATTTTCACCTCTCTCACATCTTTCTTTCCACTAGAAATTGGATAAAGTTAAAATTAGAGAAAATGTCATTAATTATCCTACAAGTTAGAACCAAATTTTTCTTCCACAAGCGACATACATACAAAAGTTGACACCATTAGGCAGTAACCAAGTGTGGCCTGACTAATTCAGTTATTCCATCTAGCATGCAGAAGAAAACACGGTAGAGGAAGGGTTCTTGTTTTTTTCCTCAAAATCAAATACAATTATTATATAAGGAAAATTGAGAAAAAAATCCCTCATTTCAAAATTGTATTACTAAAAAGGATCTAAATAAAAATACCTTACTCTCTGTCTATTTACAGTGTACTTTATATTATACTCATGCATTCTACTAGGTTGAACTTGTGACCTTCTCACAAGGAGGAATTACATGCCACTATGACACCTACCTGGTCATTGGCAGTAGGATTCCTAGTTAAGGCTTCATGCAACTGATTAGAGTCCAACACTGAAACTTTAGGATCTAATCAAATTCAGCAGCATGATAAAAGGGAAAGAAAAGTTCCAATTTTTGATATTTTCTTTGGTTTAGATTTAAATAGAATGTACCCTTCCTTCCCCTTTTTCACTCTCCATTTCTTCTCAACCCAAGCATAACCTCATACTGAATAATGGAATTTGATTCAATGATCTATCAAATCTTTAACTAAAGAAACAGTCTAAAAACATTTTAGCAATGTCATAATACAGCAGTACTGAGTACACACATGCCTTGAAGGCTCAAATTTGAAGTATTTGCAAGCAATTAGGCAATGGAACAGGATTATAAAATGCACTTGATTCCCAGATCAGGGACAGGCTTTTGCCATGTACTAAAAGAGGGCGACTAACAACTCAAGTTTGGTCCTTCAAAAATATTTCTCCTAATAAAAAAGCTAGATGATCATTTATATGAAGAGTTACAAGGCCCTTCATCCAAACACTAATTACAAAGCATAACATATAAAACAAGAAAGAAAGAAGATAAACCAAATGGACACCTAGCTTTTGAGAGGCCAGACTCTCTCCATTACTTCTAACACTATCCTTAAACTAGAGTCTTAAAGTTAAACCAAATGGACACCTAGCTTTTGAGAGGCCAGAGCCAGACTCTCTCCATTACTTCTAACACTATCCTTAAACTAGAGTCTTAAAGTTTGTAACATGAACCCTACAATGCCTTAATTGCAGTAGAAGTGAATATTTTCTACGATAAAGGACACCTTATAGAAGAACAACTAGATTCCAACAAGGACTATCAAAACCAAGGAATAGATCATTTAGAAATTTTCTCACTTGACTCTACGATGAATTTAATACCATTCTACTAGACAGTCCCACTTTATTGATTCTTCAGGTCTTTCCTCAATTCTCATATTCCTTCTCTGACAGAATAATTTACAATGTTCCATCTAACAAACGCACCAATGTTTATTCACAAATCAGGAAGGTCACCTTCATAAAATGTTATTTGGCGTATTTTCAACTGCCAAATAACCTACTGCATAAATACTGCACTACTATTCTTTTAAAAGAAAAAAAAAAACATAGAGCAACACCAAACAGAAGATAAACAAAGAAGCTGTAACATGGAAAAAGGTTGGGTTTTCCAAGACTCCATGGCAAAGAAGGAAGTCCAATTACGAAAACAAAAAGTACTGTCTCAGGCACAAAGCAAGGTTTCATAAAATATTACCTGATATTGTAAAAAAAAAAGGACGTTTCAGGGATTAAAACTTAGGATCAGAGATCGAAAGCAAAAACCAGAACCCATGAATTGACGAAGTACCATCAACATTAATATCACATTATTCTCTGAGAGTATGCACTTTGAAGGATAAAGCTATCAACGAAACAAATGAAAACACTGCACAGTTTCAAAATTAATACAGCAATTTGTAAGGTCTCCCCCTACATTCTACACTAACTCATAACAGGATACATAATGAACTTACATTCCATGTAAATTCAGCTTTCTATCCCTAAACTCTCCCTGCATCATACATCCAAATTTTCCATTTGAACGCTGCTTTTCAGAGGCACATACTCTCCAAGGTAGCCACCAAGATGATCATGCAGAGCAATCTTATCAATCCCTTGGTGATGGTAACTTTTACACACATAGTAGAACACGCTCTGCACTAATAACCCAACCAGATTGACAATCACCAATACGCCCACTAAGAATCCTCCAATGACGATCCGTGCGAATACCCCATAATTACCTCCACCGTGCACAACAACGGCGCTGAATATGCCAGCGATCACTCCACAACAAGTCAAATAGACGAACACAAGAAAAGCAGCATACTTGATCCTCCCCTTAAGCAATTCATAACTCTTCTTCATAGCCGCAAAGCCATAAACTGGTTCCAGAACCGAAACCACGCTGGCCAAGTGCCACAAAGCAGTGATATACACATGAACAACCAAGAACAGAACGAGGAGCACAATCAAGGCGAAGAAGAACAAAACGGTGCTATGGGTATCAATTGCTATGATCATCATAACCAGGCCAAGAACAAATACCAAGTTATAAGCGAACATCAAGAGCGATACCCAGAGAAAAGTGATGAACAATCGCCTAAAAACCTTCGGGATTGCAGACAAAGTCGAGGAGAAGGACACCGGCTTGGAGGTATAGATAGATGCGACGGTGAAAACCACGGCGGCGGTAGAGAGGAGAGAGAAAGCAAAGAGGAAAATGAGGTAGCAGAACTGAATAACGAGGAGGAGGGTCCATTCGTGAGGGGTCTGAGACGGATCATCATTAGGGGATTGAAGCTGAGCGAGAATAGGGTGAGTGAAGAGGGAGTGAGCTAAGATTGCGAAGGAAAGAGGGAAAATTAGGGCAACGGTGATCAAATAGAAGGTTTTTGGGGATCGTTTGGGGATTGAGATTGATTCTCTGAGGATATCAGGGATTCTCAAAAATTGAAGCTCTTCTGGGGCTAGATCCATCAGGGGAAGATGTTGAAGGCGAAATTGTGTTGTCGATCTGAGATGGGGATTTGAGAAGTGCTCTGAGAGACTTGGAGAGAAGAAAAGTATCGAACTTGACTTGGGGATGTGGCTTCCAAGTTCTAGTCTCCGCGATTCCAGTCGGCAGGTAGAAGAGGGGAAAGATGACGTGTAAAGATGGCGTGCTTTAGCCGACTATGACCGGTTCAGTTAGAAACTGGGAAATTAAATAAAATATCCATTTTTATTGCTCAAGGATCACATTCCAAAATATTTATTCCTACTACTCCCTCCACTCCTAATTATTATCAAGTTGACTTTTTATTTTTATTTTTAAAAATTAAGATACTTAAATAACTTACTTAATTATATTATATTTTATTATCTTTAAATCAATATTAATTTATTAGTCAAACTAATTAATTTAAAGAAAAAATAAAAATATTTTAAAATAATTTAATTTATTTCCTTAATCTTTTTAAAAAATTAGTTTAATCTTATAATTAGGATCAGATGTAGTATAATTTAATTTTATCCAAAGACCAGATGGATGATTTTGAATTCAAAAATTACTTAAAAATTAAAACATTAAATCTCATTAACTCATTTTTGTTAGAGCATTAGGTATAATTGGCAAATTTTATAAATCAATGAAAATGCTACTTTATTAAAATCGCTACCAAAAGTTTATTTTAGGAAAAATTCCCGTTCACCTCACTGTAGTCCATTTATCTCAGTCAACTCCAAAACTTTAGGCAGTATTTACAAATTTTGTATTTTGTTTGATGGAAGAATTTTGTTTTTATTGTAACCAAAATTTGACCATCTATATTTTTCTCCCCATAAAATAGTATTTCATTGAAACTAACCAAAGAAAGATACAAGCCCAAAATAAAAGGTAGGTAAAAAAGAAAGGCTATATACATCATAATGTAAATAAACCCTAAAAATAATTTAACCTTAAAATAGATGCAAGGAAGCTGCCGTCACAGCATAGAACCCTATAGCTTTCATAATCCCTTTGCTGGAATATGTGGGTAGAAAAAAAATGTCATCTGACAACAAAATCATTGTAAGAAATGGTTGTTTAAAGAAGTATTCTAAAGGATTTACCATTTTTATGGGAATAAAACAACATATTGATTGTTGATCGAAGAAACTCCATGAGAGGATTTTATAGAAAGAAAAGCACCTACAAACACCATTAAAAAAGATAAAGACAGAGAAGTCATCAAATGCACAACGAACCGCATGATATCGACTATGACATACGTTTCAGATTCATCATTTCCGACAACCAATAATAGTTTTTTAAAAGATGGAGCCGACATTATATAAGACTATAGTTACAATTTTGCAGTGAAAGTAAGTAAAATGTAGCCATTCTATTAAAAGTGTTAATAGTTAACATCAATTTTTTTTTTTTAAGCGATGAGTAGGAATTCGCTCCTTTTTAATGCTCTTATTGTTCATCAAAAAACTTCTAAGTACCCAAGTACCCATGTTCTTGAGTGATTACTTTTAAAGGAAAATTAACCAAATAAATAACAAGATGGGAAAATCCCTTTAAGTTCCCAAGGGATCAAAAAAATTTAAGAAAAAATCTCAGAGAAAATTATAATCTCAAAAAAATCCTAAGAAATTGTTAAAATCCACAGATGAAGTTGTGAATCCCTTGTCAATGAGACATTTTTTATATCAGAATTTTCTATGAGTCTTTTTTGATATTTTTCTAGCCTCTTAAGACCTTAAAGATATTTTCCCTGTCAAAATAGTATTGTACAATCTAATGTCATAATAGATCTTACCTAGACATTTTTATTGTAATACCAACAAATTGTTGGTTGAGATGGTGAGACACATAAACCATAAAGATGAAAACACAATTTTAAATTTCAGTATACGCATTTGTTAGGCGAAAATCCTTCAAACTTTAAGCTAACCCTTAATAAAATCAATAACCATTTCTAGTATGATTTGTAAAACATGACATGGATTTTTTTACCACGCAATTATGCACTACTTTTTTATGTCAAAAATTAAAACGCCCTTTGTGAAAATCGATGAAAGTACTTTATTACAAGCACTACCGAAAGTTTATTTCAAGTTTTGTCAGAAAAACATCAAAATTTCTTAATTTAAAAAAGAAAAAAGGAAATAAAGAAGGGAAAATGCTCATTAAAGCATAACAAAGAAACAGCAATAGGCAGTTTTCATGGAGACTCTCATTCAGAATGGAATATGGTTTCATGAGGTCCTGAAAAGTCCCTCTAAAAATTCATTTCCTTAAGAAAATGTTAAATATTTCCTCAAGTACAGAGCAGATGTTTGCTTTGCCCAAAAGAATTTTGAATTTACATGAAAACTAGAATCCTCAAAATATTCACTGAGCCATTGATGATTAAGCTGGCCACAGGGACGACGAGATTTCTCAACCAAAAAATCCTGGAAAAGGGATGCATCAAGGAAGGGGTTCAATCCAAGCAAAGTCTCAAACTGCAACTTCAAAGCAGATTCAGTCCAACCATCTGCAACATATCAATATAAATATTAAAATAAAAAAAATCTATAACAAGTCATATTGTTAAAATACCATGAATAGTACGGTTCATGCTTCATACATGAGGGGTCGACCTACTCATAGCAATGATAATAAACACATGCTTAAAATCTTGAAGTAGAATAATTTTCAACAAAGCAGGAAGAGAAATGTTGTATTGGAACCACTACACTCTAACTAGCACCACCAACAAGAGTAGTTATATAATAAATTATCTTTCCAGGCTTTTCAATGAGCTTAGCACCATTTTAGTGGACCAATACACCTAATCTATTGTTTTGATCTTTTGCCTTATCTTCCTCTTGAAGGATTCTTTTCTGATGTTTCAGCAAATGGAACAGTAAAGAATAGAGTCGTATATTTATACTACACTAAAGGCGGTTCAGCCTGAAATGCAACCAATTTCCTAGTGTATCTAAATAAAGAATAAAAGACAGTAATATTCTAAGAGCATATAAACCAAATGCACCAAGCTTGTTGCAAAAGTAGGTGATTTGTCCTTTGAGATAGTTAAAGTATTATTAAGAATAAGAAAAGTAATACACATCATTCTCCTAGAGCATGCAATATGTAAGCATTATTGTTGCAGGATACATGCCAAAGTTTGTGAGATACTTCAAAGAAGAAGGTGATTAGCAACAGAGTCAAGCAATAAACAATTAAACTTAGAAGAAAAGTTTATCTCAGCATAGGTTTGAAATTGCTAATTATATGCAGTTTAACCAGAACGATAGTAATCTGTCACCACATTGATGGGTGGGATGGCAAAAATAGTAGAAATATGAATTCAAATTGAACCAGATTAACATCTTCCGTATTCTAAATCTTTTAAAGGAATGTTAGAATCATCCTTCAAATAAAGCGATTACAAAAAGAATAGTTCACCCAACACTAGCAATTGTAGGATGCTCACCATTAGCCATAATATGAGAACAGAATTCGAAATTTAATCATAATTTTTTGCAGGATTTGGTCCTTGTCAATAATACACCAAGAGTGAAGAGGATCAACGAAATTAAAATTGCAGACTTTAGAAAGGATTTACATCCCCGAGGTGAAATATGACGCAATCTAGACTAGATTGCACGGCAAGAGAGATGGAAAACAAACAATCAGCTATCTTGTAACAGTTCTTGGTGCTTTTCATGAAACAGTCAGCTTTCCATGAAAGACAGAAAGAGTTTTTTTTTTTTTCTTTGCTAAGACAGATACTAGACTCTGAAGCTTGAATGTTCAACATGCACGCCACTTCCCTAAAAAAGGGACTACTGAATTAATGAACTTATTCAAGGCAGCACTGGCATCAACAGATAATTTGCCTTCAAGATTTTATCAATCATAACATTTGACAATCCCAGAAGTGATTGACGATTGAAAACAGTTCACGTTCTACAGGCATTCACCTGATAAATGTAATCTTTTTTTGCTAGCCAACTAGAAAGCTTAATTTTTCACGTTCTACAGGCATTCACTTGATAAATGTAATCTTTTTTGCTAGCTAACTAGAAAGCTTACTATTTTTTTTCCCCTTTTTTTGCTAGGCAAATGTATCTTCCTATTAGAGATAATCCTATTTGAGGCATTATTGGGCACTAAATGTGGGTATCTCTCCTAGCAGGAATTCGAACATTGCTTCGGCACGTTGTGAGGAACTAGCCCCTTCCGATAGAGACCCAACCCCCTGTTGGTCTAGAAAGCTTACTTTTGTATAATAGAAAAGGAGGATAATTTGAATTAATGAACAGTGAAAACCTTCCACATGGTGATAACAATTAACAAAGTCAACAACGTGTCAGCTGCTATAAAGGAATTTGCTCATTAGTTTATTCAGAATACACAAATGGAGTCACTGCACAACATCAAAATTCAACATACAAACTGTTAAACCTGTATCCGCTCATCTTACATTCTTTTAATGCAGAACAAAAAACTGAAATTACTTGTTACCACATTTTTCTCTCAGCAAACTCACCCTACATCACACAGCCAAATCTTCCATTTGAATGCTGCTTTTTAGAGGCACATATTCTCCAAGATAGCCACTAAGATGATCATTCAAAGCAATCTTATCAATTCCTTGATGATGGTAACTTTTGCAAACATAGTAGAA
The DNA here is from genome assembly GCA_037074495.1 of Acacia confusa. NCBI lineage: Eukaryota > Viridiplantae > Streptophyta > Magnoliopsida > Fabales > Fabaceae > Acacia > Acacia confusa. The sequence continues at coordinate 1,505,316 of CM073504.1, read as the reverse complement.
CACGCTCTGCACTAACAAACCAACCAGATTGACAATTACCAACAAGCCCACTAAGACACCACCGGCCACAATCCGTGAGAACACCGAATAATCATCTCCACCGTGCACTACAATGGAACTAAAGAAACTTCCGATTACCCCACAACAGATCAAATATACAAAAACAAGAATCGCCCCATACTTAGTCCTCCCTTTCAACAATTCATAACTCTTCTTCATCGCTGCGAGACCATAAAGTGGTTCCAGCACCGACACCACGCTGGCCAAATGCCACAAAGCGGTAATGTACACATGAGCAACCATAAAAAGCAAGAGGATCACAATCAAAGCGCAGAAAAGCAAAAAGGAGTTCTGAGCATCGATTGCTATAATCATCAAGACAAGGGAGACAAGTAAGATGAAGTTGTAGAGGAACATCAAGAGCGATACCCATAGAAAAGTGATGAACAAGCGCTTAAAAACCTTCGGGATAGCAGATATGGTGGAGGAGAACGAAACGGGCTTTGAGGTATAGAGCGAGGCGACGGTGAAAACAACGGCGGCTGTGGAAAGAAGAGAGAAGGCAAACAGGAAAATGACGTAGCAGAACTGATAAATGAGAAGGAGGGTCCATTCATGAGAGGTCTGAGATGGATCGTCATACGGGGAATCGAGCTTAGCAAGAATAGGGTGCGTGAAGAGGGAATGAGCTAAAATTGCAAAAGAAAGAGGAAAAATTAGAACAACGGTGACAAGAGAGAAAGTTTTGGGAGATCGCCTGGGGATTGAAATCGATTCTCTGAGAATATCCGAAATGCTCAAGAATTGGAGCTCTTCTGGCGCCAAATCCATCTAATGTATTGTTTGTTTCCGGAGAATTCGGTTTACGATCTGATCCGAGAAAACCTTCCGGGAGAGAGATAACACTTCAGGAGACTTTCAGAGAAACAAATGAATCAATCTTTTGGCTCGTGAATTCGAAGCTTCATTTCAACAACACAGGAAGAGAGAAGATGATATGGAAAGATAGCAACTTCTGGGCACGTTAAAGCCTGAGTTGTTTGAGCATTTAACGGGAATGGGCTGATCGTGTCCTCGAGGAGTCCCGGATCAAACACAGATCCCTTTGATACTTAACTAAATCATGAGATTATTTTATTGAGTAATGCTTGTGACTTGTGAGGCATGTGGGCATGTGGCAACATGGGTCTCCCAACAAATATGTACTCCCTTTGGTCTTTATTATAAGACACCAACTACTTTTTCTCACAAATCAAGGAATGAAAGTTAACTAGTAAATATTTCCAACTTCACCCCTACTTTAATGATGTAACTTTAAATGAGTTAGTTAAAAATGAGGGTATAATGGGAAAAAAGTAATAAATGAGTTACTTAAAGTAAGTTGATGCCTTATAATAAAGACTAAAAAATAGTGGTTGTTGGTGACTTATAATAAAGACTTATTCTGATAAAAAAAATAAATACATGTTTATTTTATTTTTGGGAAAATCCTGGACAAATACCTTCAAAATTTAAAAAACCCAAATCAATTATTCAAATATCACTAATCCCATGTCGGACTAAAAGGTATCATTTTGGAATTTAAAAATGTTGGAAAATTATTTCACGATCCCTCAGTCACCTTTATCTCTTGCTCTTTCTCTCTCTTTCTTCATCTGTGCAAACAGATGCGATGTCGAGGAAGTCGAACCACTCACCCACCACCGTCTAATGCGACATTGACCTCGCCGCCTCTTCTCCTTCGTCTAATGAGGAAACTCTACTGATCCGGTGTAGATCACAAGTTGGGTTGGACTTGGCCCGGGGTGAAATCCCGGGGTCCTACGTACCACAGTGTGGATCAAAGTCCACGTAGTTCGAGGGTATACGACAGGCTAATGATAGCTAGAGGGGGTGGTGTGTGTGCTCTGTGTGAATAGAAAAGCTAGGATTTCAGAAGTGTGTACCTTGTAAAGGGTTTACCCTATTTATAGGCGTACCTGTGCCTTATCTTAATCAGTTGGATTCATCCTTTATTTTAGGGATATCAAGATATGCGTTTTTGATAGATATTCTTGATACATAGGCGGTTATCATGACGATAGATATTTTGATAAAACCACTCCTATTTTCAAGGAAGCGGTTATGAGCATAACTGAAGTCATTTTGACTAGGCTCTTTAGTTATTGGGCTGGGCCCATTTATGAGATATCCGTAACAGTTGCCCCCCAGCCCGGTTGTTCAGGGCTCCGAGCAGCCGGGATGTACTTGTCAGGTTACGTCCTTTGTTCTAGTTCATTTCGCTGTCCTGAGGTTTTTGATTTCTAGTTCTTTTTCCGAGGTCGGACATTTTTGGTCCCCGGGTTACCCCCTCTGTCATCAATTTGCATTCCGGTTTATTTGAGTGGGACACGGGTGCCCCCCCCATCCCGGTTAACGCGGGTTGCATTCGTTTGCTATCACGAGAGAACATTAATGTTTGGTCTTAATGTTCTATAATTTTGATTCTAGGCCGAACTCCTCCCATGCTTTCTCGAACTTCCCCTCTTTATTCGTGTCGGGTAGTATTGATATTTCTATATCGTCTTACTCCCCGTTTACAGGTACCTTGTCCAGTTTTTCGTGGATCGGGACTTGTTGCCCCCAAGTTTGAGATTGCACAGGGAGTTAGGTCGGGCAACCGGGGTGTATTCATGTGGTCGGCCACGTGAGCATTTCGATCCGGGATCATTGTCCGCCTCATCTGTTGATCCAACACTCGTCTTATCGAGGCCACGAGTGTCATCATTGCCTTCTGCTGATTTGATGTTTACTAGCCGGCCTCTGAGTAGAGCAACTGCCCCATTATCTTGGTTTTCGTGTTTGCCTACCATCAGCATTAAATGTGCACGCCTTTTAACGTCCACGTCATTATTTGTGTATGGGCCCTTTGGGCCTTTGATGGTTGAGTTTCTTGACTCTCACCCGCCTGCTTGTTTTGCTTATAAAAGCCTTCGACTTTCTGCTTCTTGCATTTTGAAAACTGCCAAACCTTGAATTTTCCTTCTTGAGAGAAACTTGCAACCAGTCACCCGTTCATCTTCCTCAGATTCCCATTTCTGGTCTTCGTGGCTCGCGCATTTCCTCTTCCCTTAACTTATTTCAAACCAGGTACTTTCCTTGTTTCCTTCTCTGGTTATTTGACTGTGTTTTCTCCTTTCTTTCCCTGTCTCTTGGTCTTCCCCCCCCCTTTTTTTTGGGTAGGTTATTGTGAGTTCTTTCCAGTTTCTTCCCCTTTGGGTTCTGGCTTCTGCTTTGTTCTTGAACTTCTCTGAACTTCTGGTCTATTCAATCTTTTTTCTCCGTCTTTGGTTTACGGTTTCCTGTTTAAATTCTATCTTCTCGGGATGAGCCATCAAGGTTCTCCTCCGCCTTTTAATCCAAATGCTTTTTCCCCGGAAGAGGCCGAGCTTATTCAGCGTATGCCTCCCCGGACAGCTTGGTGGCTGTACGGGAAACCTCTGACCGAAGAACAAAAGAGGGAAAACGTTCTTCGTGGTTATGGCGGAGAAGGTGGTAGTCAACCAGGACGGTCTGGTCGGGTTAGGGGAAGGGCTCGAGGTCGGTCTGAGTCTGTAGAGCCCGAAAGTCTAGGCCGGGGGATTGCTGTCACTAGGGTTTTTTCTTCAGAGCCGCCCTTAGGAAAGGGTAGGGGGGAAAGTCCTCCTCTACCCGCCTCTTCCTTTCCTTCACACGCGGAGCCCCTCATCCCCCTTACCCGGCCTATCGGCCCGTGCGAGGAGTGTTCCTGGCTGATATCTGAGGCCACGATGGTTGGCCGGTCATGGGAAGCTGACGAAATAGCTTCGCGATGCCGGCATATCCAACCGCGGGTTGTTGGAGCCGTTTCTACCCGTCCCGCTTTACTATCTTCAGGTATCATCTTCGTTTCTAATTTATTTTTGTTTTGCCTTTTCTAGGTAGTATGTCAACTTCTCCGCGTCCTATCGAGGATTCCGGATCCGTGGAGTCAGCGGCCGTCAGTATTCCACGTCATATTGCTGAGAAGTATGACTGGGTCGCGACCGGGGTGCTGTCCAGGCTATCAAAAGCCACGACCAGTCAGATCGCCGAGCTCCCATTAGGGGACCGGGATCATTGTTCTTTATCTCTTCCTGGCCCTTCTGAACCGGTGTGCGTTGCCCGGGAAGGGAATGAGCGCTCCTTTTTCTTCTTCTACCTAGACTTCGTAAAAAAACTCGGCCTTCGTTTTCCATTTTCTAGGTTTCAAGTAGATCTCTTAAACATTCTTCAGCTGGCCCCTACTCAGCTTCATCCTAACTCTTGGGGCTTTATTATTGCATTCGAGCGGCTTTGCCGATTTTTAAATCGTACTCCCACCAACGGGACATTCTTTTGTTTTTTTAACATCCAACGGGCTCGTCAACCCGGGGAGCCCGAAGAAAAGAGGGGTTGGGTTTCTTTCCGGGGGAAACCGGACAAGAAGCTTTTCCATGTGGCAACTGACACCTGGAAAGGCTTCAAGGCTTCTTTTTTCAAAATCAACGCTGAACCCGGTCATAAACCGTGGTTTCTTAAGGACGTCGATTCCAGCTCGGTGGAGCTGCTGTTTCCTCTGTATTGGTCGAAAGTCACTATGACCAAGACCAAAACATATTTGCATCCTCCGATGATAGCCTAGAGCCAGCCGAGGTTGAAACCGTGATAGCTCGGTTGACCATGTGGCCGAGAAGGATGTTATTGATTCCCGGATTTTTATCCGACAGTCGGTGGAGGAATTGTATTCACCGAGTATGGTTTCTGTTGGATGTTCTTTGGATATATACATATATAATTTTTTTTTTTACGTATGCCTCTTGTCCTTTGTGATGTTTGTCATGTTTTTTGTAGTGCCCAACATGGGGAAGGCTTCTTTCCAAGAACTGGCCGAGAAGCTCCGGGCTAAGGCCAAAAAGAAAGGGGAGTCCTCTTCCCAGAAGAAGGCTGTGGCTGCTCCTTCGCCTGCCAGGACTACTGCTGAAAAAAGGGCTGCGCCCTCTCCGGCCTCTACGGATCTCATTCCGCGCAAGCGATCGAAGTCCGTGGCGGCGTCGTCGATCTTGGTCGCAGAAGAGAATCCGGCCTCTGTCCCGGACGCCGGTGCTGCCACAAGCGTCCCTCCTCCCCCACTTCCTGGTAAGTCTCGCCTTCACTCGCGGGGTGAGGTATGGACTGATGGGGTCTCGGAGGAGCTCAAATACGGGTGAAGCCTCCCAGCAAATATTTTGGTGGTGAAGCCTTTGCCGACTCCGACCTCGATCACCTGCAGGTCCTGCAGGACCACCTAATGGAGACGGTCGGCGTGTTGGACGCTTATGCTTCTGTCAAGCATAAGTACGCCAGGGCTGCCGCCGAGATTGCCAAAGCTCGGGTTAAAAAGAAAGAGGCCGAGATCAGGCAGCGGGAGGCTGAGGAGGCGCGCCTGAAAGCGGAAGAGGCGCAGATAAAGGCGGTGGAGGAGCTATCAAAGGCCCTTGCTGAGAGGGATCATCTCTCCACCGAGCTTGACGCCAGTCATGCCCGGGAAGATACCCTCAATGTCTCATTGCACACCCTGCAGGGTCAGTATGCGGGGCTGGTGAAGGACCTCCATCTCGCCCAATCCGACCTCGACGCTTCCAAGGCCGATCTCGTGGCGTCTACTGCCGAGGTGGATAAGCTGGAAGTCCTGGTCGTGGAGACGGCTGCTGAAGCTTTCAACGTCTGCCTGGCCCAAGTCCGAGCTCTGAATTCGGACATTACGATGAATTTAGACGCTGTGGATTTCAGAGCTTCGGTAGAGGACGGGCAATTTGTACCAGCGCTGCTTTCTCCGGTCGAAGAGTCCGAGCATCTCGCGGAGGATGACCGTGTTCAATTAGCTGAGGAAGATGCTCCGACGACCGACGCCCCTGGCTCTCCTGTGCCCGGCCAAGCCCAATCTTGATGCCGTCCTTCTAGGATCTTTTTTATTTTTTTCCCTTATGTAGTATTTTTGTTTTTCTGTAATCTGGGGCCTTTGCCCTCAAAATTAAATACTATGACAAGCCGGTGTTCCCGGATTTTTCTAGCAACCTCAGCTCGTCCATCTTACATGTATTTATTTTCATCCTTTAAACCAAACTCGTGTTTTAATTCACTAGTTGATGAGTAAAGGGGAACGTAATCCATGCACGAAGCTCGGTTCTTTATTTTATGACTTGGCCAAAGTCAAGATATATTGCGCAGAATCTGCTGGTTATTCAACCGACGTTTTAACAAACGGGCCACGTTTATTAATGGTCGGGCATTCTAAACAACAGACGATTTTCAAAAATCATTTAAGCACTTTATCTTGTAAAGTACCGTACCGAGATGGTAGCCAACTGCCACATGTTCGGGCCCTAATATCCTTTTTGAATAGGAGCCTAAACATTTCGACCTGATCAGGATCTTTTATGGCAATCTCACACCACCCCAGGGGACAGTTCCGATGCATCGTAACGTTTACAAGACTTGTTGACAAATCTTATCATGACCGGGATCGCGAAACCCAAGTCTTTGTTTAATTATCTTGCTTTTGTCACGGCCTATCTTTGCATTGATTTCACAAGTAATAACTTGGTTGGCCCATGAATTGAACCACCTTTTTTATTGATTGAAATAATTGGGATTACACAATTTAAAATCAATGGAAAATACTGCTAAAAGCAAAACAATGCGTAATAAAAAACGGTTCTCGGTCACCACCGACATCCGTTGAAGCTAAAAAGCGGTTCTCAGTCACCACTGACATCCGCTGTGCGTTTATTCCGAGTGCATCCCGGTCTTTAGCTGTAGTAAGTCCTTAGCTTGTCCGCGTTCCATGTTCGTTTAATGGGTGTGCTATCTAACGTTTCAAGGACATAGGTCCCGGGCCCCATTTTGTCTGAAACACGGTAAGGACCCTCCTAGTTTGCTGCAAGTTTTCCATCCTGGGCATTCTTATTTCCGATATCCGCTCTGCGTAATACCAAGTCACCTTTATCGAATGCTCGTGGTCTAACTTTGCGGTTATACTTAGCCGCCACCAGCTGCTTCGTTGCCAGATCTCGGCAGTGTGCCGTCGTTCTCACTTCATCGATGAGGTCTAGCTCGGCTGCTAACTGCTTGTTGTTAGCGTGTTCTCCCTCTTCCATGACTTTGGCTTTCCTCCATGATGTTTGCCCAATTTCAACCGGGATCATAGCCTCGCATCCATATGTCATTCGGAAGGGTGTTTCCTGGGTTGAGGTTTGGACACTAGTTCGGTATCGCCAGAGTACCGGGTATAGTTCCTCGACCCAGTTACTTTCTGCATTGCTCATCCTTTTCTTGAGCCCGTCAACAATGATTTTGTTGGCTACCTCGGCTTGCCCATTAGATTGCGGATGCTCTACTGAGGCGAAATGGTGCTTGATTTCGAGCTCGGACATCAACCTCTGGAAACCTTGATCAACGAATTGAGTACCGTTGTCAGTTACGATCTCGGCAGGAATCCCGAACCTTGCAACAATATTTCTTTCGAAGAATTTTTGTATTCGAGCAGCCGAGATGGTTGACAGTGGTTCGGCCTCGATCCACTTAGTGAAATAATCCACCGCCACCACAAGCCATTTCAGTTGCCCTGCGGCCGGTTTGAACGGTTCAAGGAGGTCCATACCCCACTTAAAGAATGGCCAAGGAGCCGTGATGGTTTTCAACTCGGTCGGAGATGGCCAGAGGATCCGAGCATGTTTTTGGCAGCTTTCGCACGTCCGTACGTGCTCTCTGGAGTCCGCGACCATTGTCGGCCAGTAGTATCCAGCCCTTAGGGCCTTCCGGGCTAACGCCTTTGCCCCCATGTGTTGTCCGTTTATCCCTTCGTGTATCTCTGATAGCACGTACTCGGCCTCTGCCTGGTTTAAACATCTCATCATTGGGGATTGGAGGCCTTTTCGGTAGAGTTGGTCATCGACCACCGTGTACATTAACGCGGTCCGTGCTATCTGCCTTGCTTCCCCGGGATCGTCTGGGCTAACTCCCTTTTCCAGGTAATTTAAGATTGGCTTTCGCCAGTCTTCTGCTGCCGCGATGACCATGATACACGTGGGCTCCTTGAGACTTTGTTGTATTACAGCCCGATTATTTCCCGGGTTCCTGGTGCTTGCTAATTTGGAGAGGATATCTGCCCTCGCATTTTCTCCCCTGGGGATGTGGGTGACTATGACCTCATCGAAGTCGGCCATTGCCTCTCTGACTTTCCCCAGATACTTAATTAGCAAGGGTCCCTTAGCCGTGTATGAACCGTTGATTTGGGCCGCGACTAGTTGAGAGTCGGTAGAGAGATGAACCCTCCTGGCCCCATTATCTTTAGCCGTGTATGAACCGTTGATTTGGGCCGCGACTAGTTGAGAGTCGGTAGAGAGATGAACCCTCCTGGCCCCATTATCTTTTGCCTGCGATAGCCCGGCTAATACAGCCTCATACTCGGCCTGATTATTGGAGGTTTTGAAGTGTAATTGCAGGGAGTGTTCCATGGCGACTCCTTCCGGGCTTTCGACTATGATCCCGGCTCCACTTCCTTTGGCGTTTGAAGATCCGTCTACAAATACTTCCCAAACGTCAAGGGCTGCTTCCGGGACTACCTCTGTTGGCACCAGTTCTGCAATGAAGTCGGCTAAAGCTTGGGACTTAATAGCATGCCGAGCTTCATATACTATGTCGAATTCGGACAGTTCGATTGCCCAACTCGTCATTCTTCCTGCTAAGTCAGGTTTGTGGAGTATTTGCCGTATTGGCTGACTGGTTCGGACAATTATTTTATGCCCCTGGAAGTATGTGCGTAATCTCCTCGCGGCAGTTAGGAGCGCAAAGGCCACCTTTTCCAATCTTTGATATCGTAGCTCCGAACTCTGCAAAGCCCGGCTTGTAAAGTAAATCGGTTTCTGTTCCGTCGAATCTTCTCTCACCAGGGCGGCACTTACTGCTTCTGGGGCCATGGATAGATATAATATCAAATCTTCCCCGGGCTCGGGTTTGGTCAGCACGGGTGGTGATGACCGGCATTTTTTGATCTTGTCAAACGCGGCTTCACACTCTGAGTTCCATTCTCCATGCCGTGCTTCCTTCTTCAATAACTTGAACAAAGGAAGAGCATTTTCTGCCGATTTCGGTAAGAACCTTGTCAGCGCGGCCAGTCTGCCAGTCAATTGCTGTACCTCTTTTTTGTTTTTTGGGGCAGCCATATTGAGGACGGCCTGACATTTGTCCGGATTGGCCTCAATCCCCCGGTTTGTCAACAGGAATCCGAGAAATTTACCCGCTGGTACCCCGAATGCACATTTAGCTGGGTTAAGTCGGATTCTGTGAGCCGGGAGCTTATCAAATGTTTCTTGCAAATCTTGGATGTGGTCGGATCGCTTAACTGACTTTACGATCATATCGTCGATGTAAACTTCGACGTTCCTGCTGAGTTGTGCCTCAAACACTTGATTCATCATCCTCTGGTAAGTAGCTCCTGCGTTCTTCAGCCCGAAAGGCATGACATTATAGCAGTAATTAGCTTTTTCCGTGATAAAAGCTATTTTCTCCTGGTCTTCAGGATGCATAGCTATTTGGTTATAGCCGGAATACGCATCCATGAATGAGAGCAGCTGGAAACCCGAAGAATTGTCCACCAGTTGGTCAATATTTGGCATGGGGTAAGCATCCTTGGGGCATGCTTTGTTGAGATCGGTGTAGTCGGTGCACACCCTCCATTTGCCATTTTGTTTCTTGACCATTACCACATTTGACAACCATGTGGTATACTGGATTTCCCTGATGAATCCCGCATCCAGCAGTTCTCTTACATGCTCGGTTAGGGCTTCCTGACGGTCCAGTGCAATCTTTCTTTTCTTCTGCGAGACCGGCGTATATCGTGGATTTATGGTCAATTTGTGACAGCAGAACGCCGGGTCAACTCCTGGTAACTCCGAAGGTTTCCATGCAAATACGTCCTTGTTTCTCCATAACAGCTTTTTGAGCTCGATTTTTTCTTGCTCGGCAAGTGAACTCCCGATCTGGGTTATTTGTCCGGGATCCTCTCCTAGTTGGTAGCCTGTGAGCTCTCCATCAGGCTCTGTTTTCATCAACTTTGCTTCTTCTCTTACATCCAGCTCTACCACGTTGACCGAGCTCGGCGCAATTGGCGTAGAATTTTGAGTTCCTTTCTGCTGCGAGCTGGATGTTCCGGGTTCATTATTTTTAACTATCGAGAAATAGTATTGCCGGGATTCCTTCTGATCACCTTTGACGGTGTCGACTTCATTGTTCCAACTTACCATTTTCAGCTTCTGATGCTTAGTTGATATGAGCATGTCCCAACTATGAATGGTTGGTCTGCCTAAGATTATATTGTAGGACGAAGGGAAATCCGCTACAATAAACTTGACTCGCTCAGTCTTAAAGGCTTCTTTAGAGCCCAAGGTCATTTTTAGTTCTATACATCCTTTGGGATTTGTATCCTGTCCGTTGAACCCGATTAAGGTTGTCCTGCACGGCTTTAGATTCTCTGGGTCGAGGTCCATGCGCTTAAAGGCGTCCCACAGGATGATATCCACCGCGCTGCCAGGATCGATGAACATCTTCTTTACACGGCATTTTCCCAGGAGGCCGGTTATAACCAGTCCGTCTTGATGACCCGGAATTACGTCCCTCAGATCTTCCTGAGTAAAGAATAGATTAGGAGGCTCTTCTGTTTGCGATGGCTCCGGCTTGAAGGTCGGTCGTCCCCTGATGGTTAAGACTTCCCGAAGGTATTTCTTCCGCTGATTGGCGGTATCGCCGCCACCTCCGTAACCTCCACTAATGACATTGCAGTCAAACTCTGCTTCCGGGAACTCGTCCTCATTGTCGTGCTTTCTCCGGGCTTCCACCGGTTTTTTCCTCTGGGAGACCAGGCTTGTACTCCGATCCGTCTGCTTGCGCTTGGCTTTCTGCCCCTGTGTTTTGATAACGTACTGACGTAATTTTCCATCTCGGATAAACTTTTCCACCGTATCTCTAAGGTCCCAGCACTCATCCGTTGTGTGCCCGAGTCCATTGTGGAATTCGCAAAATCGTGTGCAGTCCAACTTTCCCTTATTATAAAGTGGTCGGGGTCGCTCCACCTTCCTCATCTCGGTCAGGGCTACCTCTCTCCATAACTGTGAACGAGGGACATTTATTGGAGTATATCTCTCATACTTCCCCTCATGCCTTTGTCCTCGTGTTTTCTGGTCCGAGTTACGGGGTCGGTCTCTTGCTGCCCGGTCCTTCCCTTTCGGAGGTGGGCTTTTCTGTCTCTCTTTTCCCGACGCGTTGGCTATCTGCATCTGCTCTATGTCCAGATACTTTTTGGCTCGTTTATGGAATTCTTCCAGCGTCTTGATCTCGCCAGATATGACCGATCTCCCCATTCTGGATTCGCTATCTAAGCCCGAGATGAGCAAGTGTACGTGTATGCTTTCCGTTAATCCCTGGATTTGTAATGCGGCAGCCTTGAAACGATCCAAATACTTCTGAAGGGTTTCACCGGGTTGCTGCTTGATTCTGTTCAGCGTGTAGACCGATCTGGGTTGCTTTTTGCTTGTCGCGAAATTCAGCAGGAACTTCTCGCTCAGGTCGTTGAAGTCGGTAATGGACTTGGGAGATAGAGTCCGGAACCAAATTTGGGCAGCTCCTCGTAACGTTGAGGTGAACAGCCTGGAAATGATTGGCCCCTTGAATCCTCGGACCAGCATCTCAGTGTCGAAAGTGTTCAAGTGTGTTTGGGGATCCTGACTTCCGTCGTACTTAGGGAGGTCGGATGTATTAAATTTCCTTGGGTACTCAGCTTCCGTAATTTCATCTGAGAACAGGCTGTTGTTTTGTCCTCCATCCCCATACCACATCTTGTACCTGCCGGAGTCTTGCGGATTTCCCTGATTGTCCGAGGTACGGCTGTCCTTCCTATGTGCCCGGGCTTGATCTTCCTGACTCGCGTCCCGGTGATTATTTTGCTGAGAATTTTTTGTTGAAACTATTCGGCCTTGCCCGGGATGGTCCTCCTGTAGGGGATCAATAGTTTGGTGATTGGTTTCTTCGTCCTCATTCTGCTGATCATCCCGGCGTTCCTCCTGAAGAGGGTCTTGTAAGTGTTTAAGAATTTGGTTCATCACCTCGGTCATGTGGTCAATCTTCTGGTTCTGAAGATTGTCGCGTTCTTCCACATTCTCGATCCGTTTCATCATTGACTCAGCAATGTTATGTAGGAGCCGTATGTCCGGGCTTCCAATCTGAAACTTTGAGGGACCAGCGTGGTTAGTATTTTCCAGCGTTTGGCCTGCTCGTCCATCCAGGTTCGAGTCCGGGGACTCCTGCATTTGTTCCTGATTAACGCCTTGAACGTCCTGCTGTTGGGTCTCGCTAAAATTTTGTTCCTGACCTTGCTCGTGTGCATGCGGGTGGCTTTTGCTTCTGGTATTAGCCATCACGGGTCACGGGAATAGGACTTTACAGTCCCCACAGACGGCGCCAATGATCCAGTGTAGATCACAAGTTGGGTTGGACTTGGCCCGGGGTGAAATCCCGGGGTCCTACGTACCACAGTGTGGATCAAAGTCCACGTAGTTCGAGGGTATACGACAGGCTAATGATAGCCAGAGGGGGTGGTGTGTGTGCTCTGTGTGAATAGAAAAGCTAGGATTTCAGAAGTGTGTACCTTGTAAGGGGTTTACCCTATTTATAGGCGTACCTGTGCCTTATCTTAATCAGTTGGATTCATCATTTATTTTAGGGATATCAAGATATGCATTTTTGATAGATATTCTTGATACATAGGCGGTTATCATGACGATAGATATTTTGATAAAACCACTCCTATTTTCAAGGAAGCAGTTATGAGCATAACTGAAGTCATTTTGACTAGGCTCTTCAGTTATTGGGTTGGGCCCATTTATGAGATATCCGTAACATCTACTTTCCGATCTGGTTCCGCAACCTCCGCTCTCTGTCCTCACTCCTTGGACGTCAACCCAGATTTCTCTGCCGATTGCCGACCTCAAGCCTGCTTAACCCACGACAGCACACGTGTCTTCTTCCACTTTTGACGGCGGTGATTATGGACTTTTGGTCTTCGATTTCTTGTTTGTATTTGTGCGATTTCTTTTAGATTGGTTTACGTTTTGGTTTCTGGAATGGGATTTTCGCCTCTAATCTTTGATCTCCATAACCAATTACTCTATTGGCAGGCATTGCCTCCCATTGAATCGACGAGTTAGCGTTTATTATGGGAGTTGGTGGACTGTGATTCTGAGTGTGTTCGACGTTAGTGAATGTGTATTGATTGACAGGTGATGGTGGTTTCATCATCTTCTTCACTAGATCTGGTTGAAGCTTGATTGGAAATTTATCGGGATGGATTGGTTGTCGCAGAGGAGTTCCTTTTTCTGAGAAATTTACACTAAGTACCCACTAAGATAAATAATAATTTGAAAGTCTTGTTAAATCTTTCACTAATTAAAAAGTCTCAAGGAACATGAGGGACCGATTCTGCAAATACGCAATTAACACTTTGTCCTCATTAATTAAAAAACAAAAAGAGAAGGAGGAAGGAGTTCGATACTGCAAATGTTTCACTTTTAACTGCAAATTAAGCGGCAATAAATACTCCCATGATAAACCGATACTGCAAATACGGCAAATCTTTCATTTTTAACTGCAAATTAAGGGGAAGTAAAAATTGTCATTAACTGCAGGCCAAAAAAGGGAAAATTCAAAAAAATATCATTTAAATTTTAAAATCTTAATTATATGATTTTTTAATAAAATGAGTTGCTAATTGTTTTATTGTTATTATTAATCTTATTATTACTGTTGTGAATAGGATGATGAAGTTTAAATAATATTTTTTTGTTATTTTCCGCCAAAAAAATGTGTGATTTTTTTTGCTCAGAAAAAAAATGCGTGATTAATGTAAGGATACTTCAGTATTATGTTTATTTGGTTTTGTTCATATGGGGTTTTTTCTGCTTATTTCTTCAGCAAAACCAACTGACCCAACAGATTTTTGTTTATTAGTAACTAGTATTATTTTTATATAAATTTTATGAAATAAATTAAAAAATTATACTATTAATTAGATTAATTTCATTAGAAAAAAATAGATTAACTTCAAGGTAGATTTGTGCCACTATTAAAATATTCAATTTGTTCTATTGATTTATAATTTATAATTATTGTAATTTTTTTATAATTATAATACTATAAATTATTTCAATACATTTTTTAAGTTAATTATTATCCAGGAAATATCAATAAAATAAATTAACAACATTGATAAATATAAAAATAAATAATATATATGCTTAGCTTAGAAGTAGTATATTTTATATTCTGTTATAATTTTTTTTTGGACTGAAATTTTATGTTAAAATTTAATTTTCCGCGAATCGCTCCCCAATTTTTCGGTTACCCGCCTAGGGTTTAAATCTTAAATCTTGTTCTTCTGCGCTTCTGCCGTATGAGACAGTAGAACCAAGCATTCAGTGTCATCAACTTCTAGCTCCGTCTCAATTACCATACTTGCGCGCGATCCTGCGAATCTGAAGCTGCGGAGATTTGAAGCATTTTTGGATTTCAGGTAAAGCTGAATGATTCAAATTTTAATTTTTGCATTTCCAAACAATGTACTTGGACATGCTTCGAGATGATTGTGCGTTCTGCCTCGTAGTTTGGTCCATTCATTTACATTCGATCTGGTTTTCTCTTTCTTCATCCGTCTTGCTTCCAACTTTTGGCGGGAAATCATCCTCACGTTGGACATTCGAGTGAAAGCGCGATAAAGTTAGGGAGAAATCGAAGCAGTATTGGTTTCTCATTGTTGAATACTGTCTATAATGCATCGAAATCAAATTTGAAGAATTGCTGTGGTTTTCTATATTAATATTGTTTTTTTTTTTGTAACTTGTTTTATTCTGCCAAGAATTTCCTCTCCAGCTCGCTTCCAGTTGTCGGCAAGCAACTCATAGAAAGAGTAAGGAGGCGAGAGGAGAAGAGATAAAAAAATAAGGACAATGGGAAAAGACGAGGATGAAATGCGGGGAGAGATAGAGGAGAGACTGATAAACGAGGAGTACAAAATATGGAAGAAAAACACTCCGTTCTTGTACGATTTGGTAATAACCCATGCCCTAGAATGGCCTTCCCTCACTGTAGAGTGGCTGCCTGACCGAGATGAGCCTGCGGGGAAGGACTACTCCGTCCAGAAGATGATTCTGGGCACTCACACCTCAGAGAATGAGCCCAATTACTTGATGATTGCCCAAGTCCAGCTACCTTTGGAGGATGCTGAGAATGATGCACGCCATTATGACGATGACAGACCTGAAGCAGGTGGCTTTGGATGTGCTAATGGCAAGGTATTTGAAATTTTAGTTCTACTTGAATGTACTTGGTTGTGCTTAACATTAAGCCTGTGGAGGCTGAGAAAGTTCGGGCAAATAATATATGAAATCCTAACAGGAGAGGGGGTGATGATGTTATTTGTCTCCAAGTTGAGGTGTAACTATCATTTATCACTATTATTTGCTTCATGCACATCAATTTAGGCAATGCTTGATAATTGATTTCAGGGTCTGGGTCTTGTGAGAGTGAGGGCCTCTTAGGAAATGTTCTTTGCATTTTGACATCTCCGTTTAGCCTCTGGAAAAGGCCTCAAATCACAGAAGGGTCAGCCTTCTTTGGAATCTGATGCATAAATAGGTGTATATAGTTGAGCCTTCATTTGTGAAGCAAAGTCATAATTTTATAATTCCAGAAGCTAGAAGTTCTATATCAAACTCGCTCATACTTGAAGATTGTGAAAAAAAGGTGTTCCTTACTGTGTTTAAATGTGTATGTATTGAAGTAGATAATTCATAAAGTTATATTTATTTATAATGTTAGTGAGGGGTTATAAGTATAAAATGTTTTATATGCAAAATTTTAATATTAGTGAGGAGTTATTTACAATTTTAGTGGTGTCTAGATTCATGTCAAAATATGCCCATATGTATGCACCTGCATCCCTAATATTTATACTTAATTTGATTCCATAGATATTATAATAATCCAATTAAACTCTCTATTTGGTGATTGAATGAATCCACAAATCAGTCCTCCAGAATTTGGACAATAACGCCACATTGCAGCTATTCTAGAGAAACTTTGACTCGATTTCAGCTGTCAAACAAGTAGGTGATGATTAACCTGTCGGTGGATGGTTTCCTTAAGCTAAGCATCAAGCATAATTTAATCTATCTCTTTGCACCTTTGCTTTTTGATGGTTGTGTATCGGTCAAAGTTCTTGTATTTAGATGCTTTTTGTTCTCTAAGGTTATGTTTATTTCTTACAGGTACAAATAATCCAGCAAATAAATCATGATGGAGAGGTTAATAGGGCTCGTTATATGCCTCAAAATCAATTCATCATTGCAACAAAGACTGTTAGTGCTGAAGTATATGTCTTTGATTATAGCAAGCATCCGTCTAAACCTCCTCTAGATGGTGCATGTAATCCTGATTTAAGGTTGAGAGGTCACAATACTGAAGGATATGGTTTATCATGGAGTAAGTTCAAGCAGGGCCATTTACTGAGTGGTTCAGATGATGCTCAGATATGCTTGTGGGATATAAATGCTACTCCTAAGAACAAAACCCTGGATGCTATGCAGATATTTAAGGTACTATTTTCTTCCCACTTCAGATTGATTTGTTTGATGTAGTTGAACCTGGTGTAATTGCTTCTATATTTACTGTGGATTCAGCAAACTTTCTAACAGACATATTTACGGCTAATTATAGGTCTCTGAATATATTTTCTTTTAAGTTTGAATCATTTCAAATTGAAGTGGCTTAAAAGGCGCATGGGCTACTTTTATGCCGTAACAGATTTATCAAATCAACTTACATTTTGCAAATTGGAAGGATGATTTTAAATCATAAATCCCATTGCAACATAAATATAGGCAACCTGTTGCACCATTCTTTTCATTAGCTTGTCTCAGTTCATTATGCAAAAGGGGTATGTTTGGCATATTGCAGCATGTTAGGTGGCATATTGCAGCATGTTAGGTCTATTTTCTTTGCCCATATATTTATGCCTGCTAAGAAGAGAAAATCTGTAATTATTTTCATGAAACCAACATCTGCTGGAATGTATCATACCAATTCTGACATTAATTTCCTTTCATTTATCTAAATAGGTTCATGAAGGTGTTGTTGAAGATGTGGCATGGCATTTGAGGCATGAATACTTATTTGGTTCTGTTGGTGATGACCAATACTTGTTTATATGGGATCTCCGTTCACAATCAGCTAACAAGCCTGTCCAATCTGTAGTTGCTCATCAAAGTGAGGCAAGTCCAAAAGACAACTCTTTTGTTGTTTTTTTTTTTTTTTTGGGGGGGGGGGGTGTTACAGTTACAGAGGCATGGTTTTGAGTTAGTGTGTTCACTGCAGCCCGTATAATATCAGTCTATTACGTATCAAGTGTGAATCTATATGACTGTTTGCTGTCTTATTATTTTAAATTGTAATATTAATACTGGGCTTTTTCTGGAATTTGGTTTATTGTTCAAAGAGTTCATGGCAACTAATGCACTTTGCCTATGTTATAATGTATACATTTATCAAGGACCTATTGAACACAAAAGTTTAAGCTATCAAGACTGTGATTAGATTCGTTATTATTTCTATGGTGCTACTTCACATGAGAGCCCTTTGGGTTTGAGGTTTGAAAAAAGCCATTTGAGCTTACAAACAGTCTAACAATGGCTTCAATTTATTTATCATTTGTATGAGACATCAGTTCTTTGTGTGCCCATATATTGAAATGAGTTAACCAGTAGAGATGCTTGTGTCATTGTCTCAAAAGTTGGA
Organism: Acacia confusa; assembly: GCA_037074495.1. Lineage (NCBI taxonomy): Eukaryota > Viridiplantae > Streptophyta > Magnoliopsida > Fabales > Fabaceae > Acacia > Acacia confusa. The sequence continues at coordinate 1,487,421 of CM073504.1, read as the reverse complement.
AAGACTTGTTATTGATAATGGCAAAGCCAGTGAGAAAAATGCATGAGTTTCATCACTGCTTAAATTAACAGTGACCTTAACATCAGCAGTACCTTGGTGAGTGCTATTTCACTTCCATGGCGTTTGATGCTCTGCTTTTGGTTAAGATTTTTCCCTTTAAAATTTCTACACTCCTTGTGTTTTTCTTCAATGCACTTTTGCTGCTTTGTAGTTCTTTTAATTTTAACATCTTTGGCAAATTTTGATATAGGTTTTTATTTGGGATTGTTTTGTAGGTTAACTGCTTAGCTTTTAATCCTTTTAATGAATGGGTTGTAGCCACCGGATCTACTGATAAAACTGTGAAATTGTTTGATCTACGCAAGATCAATACTGCTCTTCACACCTTTGATTGTCACAAGTAACATTCCTCCGCTAATGCTTCAATTTTTACTCCAGATGTATTTAAATTATTCAATTGTTGAAATGAATTTATATACACCTTTACAACAGGGAGGAGGTTTTCCAGGTTGGCTGGAATCCCAAAAATGAGACTATTTTAGCTTCTTGCTGTCTTGGTAGGAGACTCATGGTGTGGGATCTTAGCAGGTATCCCTTAATCTGTTCACTTTGTCATCCTCAATGCTTTACTGCACTTTGCAATTGTGAATTCTGAAATAAGTCCAAGTGATGTTACCATTTTGGAACATGGAATGCTTGAATATAAACAGCTGATTCATCAGTTTTCAACACGGCCAGTTAGTTTTGCTTTTAGGCTATATTGTCTTGTAGATCCGCTCCAGCTGCCTTACTCGGCCTTTTAGAGCTGTGACACTGTATTCGTAGGAATGTGGCCTATCTTTGTTCATTATCATCTTCACGAACGTTTCTGTTAAGCTGCTTTTATTTGGGGGAAAAACAAGATGTTCAAAATGGATATTTCGTTGAAAGTGGGGTCATTGCAAACATTGGAACTCATGATAAGTCATGGATATCCTAATTAGAGCTAGTCAGGAAAGCTAGAATATTTGCTTGGGTGACTGATTAAGTTTATACTCCTTGATTGTGTATTATAGGATTGATGAAGAGCAGACGCCAGAAGATGCTGAAGATGGTCCTCCGGAACTGTTGTTCATTCATGGGGGTCACACAAGTAAAATATCTGACTTCTCTTGGAATCCATGTGAAGACTGGGTTGTTGCAAGTGTGGCTGAAGACAACATACTCCAAATATGGCAGATGGCTGAGAACATATACCATGATGAAGATGATCTGCCCGAAGAATCAACCAAACCTGCTGCATAGTGTAGTGTAATTTCATTGTTTAGACTCATTGGCTTTTCTATATTTATTTCTCTCCTTGTTACATTGTTTGCCTCTGGACGTGAACTAACATTGCCTTGATTAGTGAATGAGGTGGTAGCTTGCTAAGTTGTGCTCTTTAAGCTCTCTAATATGTATTTATTAATTTATTATGATGAGCGGCGTTAACATTTGTTGTTGTCGGAGAATGAAATTTGACGATAAAATCAGATTTGAAGACACAATCTGTAGTTTTATGGCTTTAGCGTCTGTCTAGTTACTCCGTTTGGGCTTTCTCGTACTTCTCTGTATGAAGTTATTTATATCAGAAATAAACAACCTTTCATGGAAGAGAAGAATGTGTTTATTATAGAAGGGAAGGCCCATCATTTTTCTTTTGAAATTTGAGAATGAGAGATAAATGGTAAAATAATTAAAATTTAGATTTAATTCAATCATTATCATTTTGATTGAGAATATATTAATGAAAAGGGGGCAAAGTAAGGTCTAGCATCTTGATGTTATATCTTAATTGCATCTCGTACCTAAATCTTATTTATGATGTATCTAGCATTCTGATGTAATCTTTTATGTGCTTCCTTGTGTTTTAATCTTATTTATAGTGCATCTATGTATCAAAAGGTGCTAGATGGATAAAAAAGAAGGATCAGGCACCTAATAATCTTCATTTCCTTTGGATTCGAGAATTAAAGACTCAATAACTCAATCTACCTGTTTTTGTTTGTTTGGTGAAGTGATTTTGATATAAGAATTAAGAATTGAAATTAAAGATCCACATCTTTCATTAAACAAGATTGTGTGTTTGTGTAATAACAAAAAGTTTAGATAAATTGTTGAAATGGTTCACAAGGACTAAGGCATGCCTTAAGGGTGAGTTGAGTTTTTGTTAAAAACCTCCAACATATCTATTTTATTCAAAATAAAATTGAATCACCTTTTTTATTTTCTTCTAAAAGGTTTTTTTACGCCATCCTTAGGTTCATTTATCAAAGATTTGTTCGGTAGCCTACTAAGTGCATATTTGCCACGCCCTATAATCAATTAAAAAAAGGTTTTTTTTTGGGTACATTTTAAGACAACTTCTTTCATATACTTACTACCGGGACTTGGCTTCTCTTATTTTCTTTCTTTTTTCTCCTTCATGACCATTAGATCAAAATCTAATGGTCCATATTTAATATTTTATAAAAATTTTATTACAATAAAGAAAAGAATGGGAAGGAAATGAAGAAAAGGATAAGAAGGAAATATTAAATGTAGACCATTATATTTTGATCTAATGGTTATGAAGGGTGAAAAGGACTAGAGCAGATGAGAAAATAAAAAGAGAGAAGTCAAATCCCTTATTTTGTGCTGCGCAAAATTATTTAAAATAGACCAATCTAAACACTCACCTACTATTAATATATGGCATACATATGTTATTGATGTGGAATTTTTGTAAATATTTCACCAATACAATGTGTGCAAAGTCTGGGCATAGTTCAAGTTGAATTTTCCTAACCAAAAAACAACACAAATTTCACCTCAATTGCAACGAAACATCTTGCACAACACAATTCAGCACAAAAGGAAAGAATGGTTGAAACTATATGCTATTGATTGATAATTCTGCTTTATTATCAATCATTTAATTTTCATGAATATTCTTCAAAGGCATAAAAATTTCCTTGCATGTAATAAATCATTTATTTTCCACGCATGCTATATGAAACAACATTAGCAGATCGGAGACCAAAGAGTATCTCTCAATTCATCAAAGAAAATGCATGTAAGTCCTCGATCGTTTGACGGTGCGCGAGAAATAAATCTTCCTGTCATGGCCATGTTGATGACGTTAATTATAATTTTTTTGGGTTTAAGAATTAATCAACGAAATTTCATTAAGAATTAAACTTTGGTGGATCTTACTGGTTCTTGTATGCATATGTTGAGTTATAAATGATCAATATTTCACCTACAAAATGTGTGCGATTAATTCCGGCTAGAGCAAATTAAAGTGCCGAATAGTTGTTACATTGAGAAGTTATTGGTTGAGATGATAAGAAATTTTATTTCTATAAAAAAAATAATACAAGTTTAAATTTCGAAAAACATTTTTCTTGCAAGAGGCTAAAACTCTTTGCGTTTTAAATATCAAAATGCATTAGTCTCAAAGTTCAAACAGGCTTGGATACCCTTAATCAAATAAAAAAGTACTCAAATTGAATATTTGTCTGTGTATTGGTATATATAAAAAGTACCCTTAACCAACTCATATTAATTAATGTAGTTGTTATTTCTCAGTACATACGCAAATATAATATATGTATATAATTCAAACTTTTCTAGTTTCAAACAAGAAATTAATTTTAAAATGAGTTTAAGTTTATCATGATAATACGCTGTATTTCGTTATGGAAACCCACTTGATTTTTTTTAATTTAAAAAAAAAGCTTAAATTTCACCTATATAGAAATGAAATGAAGTATCTTGCGTACGTGGCATAATTCAATAATATCACAAAAAAAATTGAGAAATATGATATAATTAAATTTCCAAATAAAGAGTCAAAGGTTGAGGTTGAATTTCATGTTAAAATGAACTTATTCCGTGGTCATGGGAGAGACTGAAACTGAACAGGGGCAAAATCGAAAAAAAGTTGATATTTCGGTTAAAATATATGGAAAAAAACTGATGAATTAAACTGAAAAATGTTAAATGGGGTGCCACATGCACTTAACCAGAATGGAGAAGGGTTACACTCCATCTGATCCTTAATATAAGATATGTTTAGCTAATTTGATTAGATTAAAAAAGTTAGTAAGTACTCCCTTTGGTCCTTATTAGAAGGCACCAACTACCAACAATTTTTGGTCCTTATTATAAGGTACCAACTATTTTTAACTAACTCATTTATTACTATTTTCCTATTATGCCCTTATTTTAACAAATTCTTTTAATTCTATATCATTAAAGTACGGGTAAAGTTGGAAATCTTTATCAATTTTGGACCACTTTAATTATTTAACTTCTATTCTTTGGTTTACGAGAAATGATAGTTGGTGCCTTATAATAAGGACCAGAGGGAGTCAGTTATTATGATATGTATTTTCTAAGACACCTGAGTCATCTTTAATTTATTTCTCATTCCCTCTCCTCCTTGATTATTGTTAAGGGAGCATTAACATGAGTAAAGTAAGACTTGAGGAGTAGTAGTTAATTACTTTGTTATTCAAATTAATTAACTTAAAAATTAAAACATAAGAAAGACCAAAACCAAAAGTTAATAAACATGGAACAAGCCAATATAAATTACACTACGTGTAAACGTGATTCAATTACGTAATGTCTTATGTGGGGGTTTGATCGAGGTTGAAGAATATCAAGACTTATATTATAACCATAATATGTTGGGTTAAGGAGCAAATTAGTCAACAAAATATTACGCTAGGAATACCTTAACACAAAATAGTTTTGAATGGACCATAAGTGTCAATCAACAATTAAAAATGAGAAATGAACCAATCAACAATTAAAAATGGAAACTATCACAATGACGTTAAAATCAGGGTAACACCGTTTGGTGTGAATTGAATGGACATGTGAGTTCTTGCAGCCTTCTTGCATCTCCTTTTAGATTAAACTTTGGTGAGAGAGAGTTTGAGAGGAGAGGGAAAGAGACGGAGAGCCACCACCACCGTTGAGGATTGCCTTCTTCCATCTACCACGCCACCACCACCGTTGAGGATTGCCTTCTTCCATCTACCACATTCGTCTTCCCAAATCTACACCAAAGTTTTAATTGAACCATAGTGCCGCGGATTGAACCAAGCCGAGACCTTCGACCCTTCCCTCTCACCTTCACCTTTCTTCCTTGCCAGGTTGGTGAGATACGATCACTACACCTTCGTCAACACACCACCTACATCTTCATTAGGACGATGAGAGAGACACAAAGCAAAGCTTGAAACAGAGAGGCACCAGAGGTGCGATATGGAAGGACGATGAAAGAGGAGAGGGCGATTGTACGTCCTCACTCCGCTATTCACCACCATCAGCAACATAATACCATTCGACATTTTCTTGCAATTTCACCACTGTCAACAGCAGAGTATCACATCCATTGATATCTGCTCTCGTTGTTGTCATCGTTAATCTTGCCTTCATTACCACCACTTTGCTTCCTTCTTCACTGATTCCTTCACTTGAACCCAATAGAGTACTGCTCGACCTTTTTTTGCGATATTTGTCGTTGTCTACAATTTCCGACAAGTTTAGTTATGGAGGTGGAGGAGAGTGTTTGGAAGGCATGGAGGTGGTCGTGGTGGTGATGTTGGCTACAAAGGGACAACATCAACCATGTCAATGAGGAGGAAGAAGAATTAGAAGGCTAGCCAGCTAGTTCAGCTAATTGGACCATGCACACCAAACGACGTTACCAATTTTAACGTTAGAGTTATAATTTCCATTTTTAATTGTTTATTGGTACATTTTCTCATTTTTAATTGTTGATTGGTACTTATGGTCCCTTTAAAACTTTTTGGTACCAAGTGCTCCTAGCGTAATATATACCTTATTGGCCAATCTGCACTTTAACTAATATGTTTTCAAAAGTTCAATCCCAACATAAGTTTTCAAAGCGTCACTCAAAATTCACCTAATGGTACTTGATCAACTGGTGAACTAAGTTTGAATTGCACCTTGTTAAAAAGACCATCGGAGAGAGACATTCTAGTTGCAAAGTCTCAATCCAAATTACTCAATTACGCAGATACTCAGTAAAAAGATCTAGAAAAATGATTAGGTATTGGGTGGTCCAAAGGGTTATCAAACCAAGACAAAAGTGTAAGACAGTAACTAATGTATATATACGCAAGAGTTGAGTATTTGCATGTAAATTTCCTCAACAATCACATGGTAAATTACCTCATTCAAATTCCCTTAAGTTTCTCAAGTACTGTTAATCAATGAACGTGGATCATATAATACCTTGACCAGCCATGTCTATAAATACATGTATCTGGTTCATGAGTTTCACTGCAAACCCTAGCTAGCTATCTGATTATCAAATTGAAGAAGAAGAAGCTTTGTGAAGGAAGAAGAAACATGAGTTCTTCAAAAGACATTACTATTTATAAATCTCTTGCCCCTGTCAATGAGCCAGCTCAGGGCTCTAACTCTACTACAACAATTGGCAATGAGCCACCTCAGGTCTCCAACTCTACTACAACAACTGACAATGAGCCACCTCACGGCTCCAACTCTACTACAACAACTGGCACTCGAATCCCTAATGCTCAGAATGTCTGGTCAAAGAATTAGCCATGACTCTTTTCAATTCATTTTCAGGTTCATACACACACACATACTCCTTTCTTTACTCATATGAATGATTTTCCATTGGGAAAAAAATTGAGGAATTTTGTGTTATTTTAAGATGTTTTGTTATTAAGTTCTTAATTGGTTTCAAATTCAGGATGACCTCCAGATTAAATCTTCATGAGTTTTCCATGAAGGCTAAATTTTGTTCTTGTTATTAGCTAGGTTCTTAATCTAATTTGAACATGCATGGCATATGAAAATGAATTTTCGTTTCAATATAAATGAACTATAATTTCACACGTTTTCACTATTTTTAAAGAATTTTGCAGTAATTAAGTACCTATATAAACAAATTTTTATTGATTAATTCTCATCCTTCTCAATCAATTAGCTTGTGATATAATCTTAATGCAAAGTGTATATGAAGAGATCCTGATTAGCCTATAGTCTCGTAACAATCTTGTTCTCGATATTTTTTATGTTTTAATGCCTGACTTCGTGGTATCTCATTATGGTTTTCATTCTCATGCAGATCATCAAGTGCCTGTAAGATATATTGTAACACCCCAACTTTTTGAAAACGGTAATAGTTTTTTTTTTCATCAGAGTAGAGCATCGGAGTAAGAGAGTAACTGATACATATATTCAAAATGCCGTAAGTCTGGCTAATTACAGATTCGGTACAAAGACCAAGAGTTTTTAAAGTAAACAACCACAAGGTGTATCCCTAGCCATCCCCATGCTGTGGCAACAAAAGCTAGTCTTCAGCCGAGTTCCTATAAGTGCTGCTTGCCTTTCTCCTCAGTGCTCGAACCTCCCGATCCTGAAGCTATGTTAAGAGCTGAGGTCCAACGCGTACCGGACCTCAGGTAACGGTTAACCTCATGTATATATATGCCATATATGGGTTACGAATATTCACAACATAAACAGTACATGAGCACTCAGACAAATGTATCCCTGGCACATAAGCCCCTTGGCAGATATGTCACACTTAGCATACGTTTCACACCTAGCAAGTGTTTCACACCAAGCATTTCACACCTAGCAAGCGTATCCCAACATCCAGTAAGAATAATCATAACAACAGTACATGAACATATCACAGAACTATAATCATACCATACACATAGCACATATACGCATATAATAACCATCAGAGTTAGTGTTACTAGTACGCGAACGTACCTTTCACCGGGTAATTGTCAAACGTCCGACCTTTGAATCCGGCCCTAAACTTCCCGGATATCTTAACATATCACCATATCACTTAGAATAATATCCTAAGAGATATTTCTACCTCTATTTACCACTCTACCCTTGGTAGCTTTATTATTACAATTTTGCCCTTACATTTCTTGAAAAACGCTACTACAGATTTTTTGGGCAGATTTTTCACTAACTTTGAAAAATCATAACTAATTCTAGAAAAATCGAAACGAGGATCCGTAAAATTTCCCGGAATCCTTGGGATCTTTATTTTCGAGGAAAAATACTGGTATTTACCCAAAATTTAAGAACAGTTCCCAGTTTTGACGCATTTACCCCTGATTCAGAATTTTTCAGAAAAACGTAGCCTAACTTTGTGAATTTTTATCTCCTTGCACAAAACTCAGAATGACACACTCTAGGCATATTTGGAAAGCCCTAGATGTCTACTCTCACTATGACTTTTCTCAGAATTTCGGCATAGCATCTTCAACATAAAATACTGGCGTTTTTACCTCTGACTTCAGGAATCGCTAATTGATAAAATTTTGCCAGAGCTTCACTATTTTGATCATAATCTTCCAAAAATTTTGCTATACTTCTTCTTCATCATTTTTTCGAAATAAAGACAATGATAACCATAAAAACATGAAAATAACACTATAATTGGAAGATTATGAATCAAAACAACATTTCTATCAAAACTATGAAAGCTAAGAACTACAAAACTAAAAGCTTCCTTACCTTTTGAAGAACTTTGCTTCTTGTTCTTGCAGCTTCTCCACACACTTCCTCACTCTCTAATATTTTGGCCTAAGCTTTGTGAATTGGTGAGAAAATATGAAGCATGAAGCCTCCTATTTATAGCCAAAGATGCCTTAACTTCCTTGCATCTTTAATCCACATCTAACCCTTGGATTTAACTTAGCCAAGAAGTTTAATTTTAAGCCTTACACCTACACACAAAAACGCCACCTCCCCCCTTGTTTTAGATATTTTGCTTCATCTTTTAATTACTCCAAATGTTAATTTAGTTAGGTGCAAATTAGTGTTTTTATTCAAGATCTACTTCCACTTTTGAAATCACAATTTAATGACTAGATTTATGGTCCCCTGAAACTTCCTAAATCACTTAGGTATGAATCCCAAAAGTATACGAAAATGACTTTGGGAATAGCCAAGTTCAAGCCCATATTTTACTAGTTCCAAATATCTACTTATATTTAATACTTAGTTCAAATATTTGAAGATATGATTTAATTTATATTAGTTCTCATGTGCTTGTAGCTGATTAAATAATAAACTTGTTAGTTAAGTTTTCCTTTGGATTTCAAACCATAATTCATCTTGGTTTATTCTTGGATACTTTTACCACACACACACACACACACACAACTCTTAGACTCACAACACACACACACACACACACCTCATGTGTAATACCCTAAAATTTGACTTAGGGTAAATATCATAAATTGGTAGAATATACCTATTGAAAATAGGTGAATATGAGGTCTCAAACACCTTGTATTGAATTTACCTTATTATTAGAACAATTTCTCCTAAGATTAAATAATGTGCAAAAAGGGTCCCTAAAACATTAGATAATTTGCAAATAGGTGCCTGAAATATTTGTGGGTCATAAAATACCCTGAGAAAATTATGATAAAATCCTAAGAGGCAACTAAATATTTATTAAAAAATAGAAAGTATGTTGTCTCTAATTTAGGTAATTTATGAGATTATTTTCCTTGGGAAATAATGAGGCAAAATTAAATATCATTTTGAGGAACATAAATTGCCCCATGGTTTTTAATATTTTGCATAATGCATAAATTATCAATTTTAGTAAAATAGTTGTGAGAAAATAATTAATCCTAATTAAGAAAATTGTCAACAATTAGTAAGTGATTAAATAAGCAATTAATTGTTGATTGTTTAAACATAAATAAAAGGAGATATCCAAAGTTAATTATATGAAACCCCTAATTTGATATTTAATGACCAATGGAGGGTCAAGGTTGGCATAAAAAGTGTTGCTAATTAATTTAGCATAATTAAGAGGTATATTAAGTGAATTACAATTATTCTTAACAAAATAAGTTTGCACTAATTGAGATTAGTTGCATAATTCTTCAATATGATTAAAGACAAATTAAAAGTATCAAATGAGGGCTAATTATATTTGAAAATAATTAAGCCAAAGAGAATGAAATAATATCTCAAGTAATTAAGTTTAAATCTTCATGTAATTGGGTTAGCTAATGGCAAAATATAATTAAGGAGCATATAAACACTTGATTAACATGATAATTAAGAATTGCTAATTAGTATTGAAAAGTCAACAATGACACCTAAGCCTTGATTATGTCATTAAGATGACATCACAAGAGCACATGTGTGTGTTGTGAGTGTGTGTACGTGTGTGTGTAGTGGATGAAAGAGAAAAGATGAATCTAAGAAAAGGGGGGGAGGTGGCATTTTTTGTAAGAGGTGTAAGGTCAAGATTTAAGCTTCCTAGTTAAGTTAAATCCAATGGTTAGAATGGAATTAAAGTTGCTAGGTAGTTAACTCATGGTTGGCTATAAATAGGAGGCTTCATGCTTCATTTTTCTTCACACCAAACTCATACCAAAGATTGGAGAGTTTAAGAGGAGAGTGAAGTAAGAAGGAGGAAGGAGTTCAAGAGTCTTCAAGAGGTAAACTCTAGTCCTTAAGTTCTAGTCTTTAATTTTTATAAGTTCTTAGTATAAATGCTAGGTTAATCTAGAAAATTAGAGAATAAATTCCTATACTTGTTTTTAGGCCTCATTGCATTGAAAAATGCCTGAAGAGGTAAAAACATAGTAGAGAATAATTTTTGGGAAGCAATGGATCAATGTTGTGAAAGTTGTAGAATTTTCGGTTCTTAAATTTTAGACAGGCAGCGAAAAAGATGCTATGATTTTATGTAACAAATGAAGTTATAAAATCATGAAATTTTCCAGAAAGAAAGTAGACATGTAGGGCTTTCCAAACATATAAAATATGCAACATTTTGATCTCTGGTCAAGGAGATATGAATTTTTGAAGTTAAGCCATTTTTGCTGGAATAAAATCTGGGCAACGTTGAGAAAATTTAAAACTGGGAATGATTCACGGTGTTCTAGGTTCTGGGAATATTTTTCCTTGAAAATAGACATGCCAAGAGTCATGAGGAATTTTACAGCACCTCAAAATTATTTTTGTAGAATTAATTATGATTTTCCAAAGTTACCGAAAAATCTGCCTAGAAAATACTGCACTGCGTTTTTGAATAAATATAAGGGCAGAATTGTAAGTAACAAATCTACCAAGGGTAGAGAAGTAAATAGAGGTGGAAATATCTCTTAGGATATTATTCTAAGTGATATGGTGATATGTTAGGATATCCGGGAGGTCCAGGGCCGGATCCAAAGGTCGGACGTTTGACAGTTACCCAGTGAAAGATACGGACACGTACTGTAACTCTAACTCTTATGCTGCTTGTATGCTCTATATGTGATGTGATGATTCATATAGTCGTGGACAAGACTGGGTCTTGGGTCATACATCGTGATTAAGACTCTGTCTTAAGTCATTGTTTGTACATTCAACTATTATGTGAAAACGGGTTACAGTCTTGGTAATGCCGTATGGATGTTTTCCTAGCGCTGAGGACACGCTCCGGGGCGTGGCACTGGTTTATGTGCAAACTATGTGGACCTTACATGGGCTGTGTGCTATGTAGAGGTATTGTTGTGATATGAACTATGACATGTGCTATATGCTATGTATAGTTATATGCTGAATTGTAAATGAATATCTATCATGCATATTGTTATACTTGAGCATAAGGTTAACTGTTACCTGAGGTCCAATGGGCATTGGACCTCAGTCTTAATGACTAGTACAGGGAAGAAACCGGGATAGAGAAGATGCCGGTGGATAGAGCCGTGAAGAGGCAGCGGTCGAAGACGAATGTCGGTAGAAGTTATTAGGATTTAGTTTCTGGTAAGAATCTAATAAAGTTATTTCAAACTATTTGGTGCTTAAACTAAGGAAAGGTTCATCGGTGGGTTGTCACAAGTCGTCATAGAGTTGGTGAGACTCCCATTAGATTGAACACTGACCTGGCCAAATTGTATGATTAACTGATGTTAGGTTTCAAGCCATAGGTCTTGTTTAAGACTTTCTTTATCAGAGAATTGTATTTAATCTCTGTAAGTTGTATCACATGAATATTCCTTCGGGATATTTAATATATCAGCTTATGTCGGGGCATCATCATATGTCTGGGCATTCTATATCAGATACTCACTGTCCGAATCTTAGCGCACGCTATCCATTTCCGCAGTACTCTAAGCTGTAGCATCTCAAACTCTGTTGATTTTCCTAAAACTAAGTGTCGACCGACACGATTTTCGAACCTGGAATTTGGGATGTTACATCACGCCCCTCTCTCTCTTTCCCTTATCTTCTTCCATTTTAATCAATGCATCTTATCCTCTTCCATTTCAATGTGATTGGTTGGTGTTTTTTGTTGACTTTTCAAACTAAGCTTTATGTGATAATTCATCTCTTCTCTTCCTACGTACACTCCATTCAATTCGTCCCTCTTCCTACTTCAATGATCCCATGTGCTATCTAAATAATATCTCTATTAGAATATTATAAATTCATTCTTCTTCTCCAAGGCAAGCAAAACTTAAGCTTAATTATCCCATAAATTACCTAAATTAGAGACAACATACTTTCCAATTTTTAATAAATATTTAGTTGCCTCTTAGGATTTATCATAATATTCTCAGGGTATTTTATAACCCATAAATTCACTTAGGGATTCTTAACTCTTTATTCCCCCTAATTTCATGAGAAATTACCTTAGGAAATAAAGTAATTATTACACTAGTTTTGAAGCCAAAAATTTACCTATTTCCAATAGGTATTATTTGTCAATATAATATTTCAGATAAATAATTATCCGGGTATTACACACACACACACACACATATATATATATATTACAAATGATATGTCTTGATCAAGAATAAGGGAAGCAAATAGGGCAATTACGCACATTCTATTATCTTAAATACATAGGAAGAATAAGAATAGTGTGCTTTTTTATTTTATTTTGTTTTATGCGCCTGTGTTCGATTTGTTGTTCTTGTTTCTTGTCTATAAATACAGCATTGGAATAACGTATGTAGCTTTCGTTTGCAATTATTTAGTATGATGTAATCATTATTGGAATAGTACGAAGTCAGGTGTCAGAACAGTTTAATTAACCTTCGTGCATGTTTTCAATCTGAGATTTACGTAGGAATACTCTTAGAACCATCATTGTTCTTAAAATTTAAAGAGTTGAGAGGTTTGCAAGATATTTTGAAAAAAAAATAAGGGAGAGGCGAAAGGGACAATTGCTTATATATTAATTAAAAGACCAAAACATAAGTATTTTTGAATAGAAACTTAACAGGGTAATATTGACATACATATGCTATTGACGTTGAAACTATATAAATATTTCACCTATAAAATGTGCACAAAGTCTGGGCAAAGTTCAAGTTGAATTTTCCAAGCGAAAAACAGCACAAATTTCACCTCAAATGCAACGAAGCATATTGCACGACCCAATTCAACACAAAATGAAAGAACGGTAAAAGAAATTGAATTAAATAGGTAACAAGAAGAGTCAGATTGAAGTTAAATTTCATGTTGAACGAAATGAAGTGATCAGACCAATTACGTGTTCATGGGATGGAGAGAATAAAAGAGCTAGAAAGAGGAAATAAAAAAAATGAAAAATAAAATGAAATGTTTGAGAGTATTTGTGTGTGAATCTCTTGGTTACTTGCCATATATGTATTTTCATATTGAACAGATCGACAGAGCATAATATATATGTGTGTGTATTTCATAAGATGGTCACAAACATAGTATTGCTATGAACAAGGTCTTATGTTAATTGATTGAAAGAATAGGAAATTATTTGGAAAGTTGCGTGTTTGTTTTAGTTTTTCAGAAATGTTTTTACTATTTATGAGATAAGTATACGAAGGAAGTTTTGTCCCGATTTGAGAAAAAATAGCTTCTAAAACTAGGGTCAGGTTTCTCTCATTATTTTTTTCTCATCATCTTTAAATCATATCCATCCATCTATCCAATCAATACAATATTATTTTTATTTTTCTCTCCTCTTTCTAATCAACGGTCTAGATGGGGATGATGAGAGATAGGGAGAAAGAAAGCTTATGAGAGGATTTCCTTTCAAATGAAAGGCATAAATAAAATAACGAGCAGTACTAGTACGTTGTTGTGTTGTGTAGGTAATGTATGATTTTTGAATTTTTTGACCAAAGTGCCCAACATTAAGTTTTAACATGAGAGTTATTTAAGCATATATGTATTTATATATATAGGCCCAAGAAATTAATTCTAATAGATTTTCTAAATTTTTAATACGTTGAAAATTTATTAATTTTGAGGTTAAAAATATTTTTATCCTAATTTTTAAAAATTTATTTATTTTTAGAAAATTGATTAAATACTAAAATAGAGGAAGGAGAAAACAAAGCTGAGCCCCAGCAATTATGACGTCATTTTGTACCAACACCTAATTAAAACAATTTTTTTAAAAGAAGAAGAAGTAAAAGCAACAAGTGATGATTATGTGATGAAGGAGGAGTGGAAGTGGGCATTTCTTGAAACTGATGAAAGAAGTTGGGGTGTTTGGAAATAATAAGAGGGAATTATTGTGTGAAAGCTATTCTTATACTTGATGAGGATTGAATGGTGATGCCAACTTTAATTCACATGCATGCATGGTGCGAGAAATGAATGAATTTTAGAGCTTTTAGGAGTAAGTGCCTCTTTGTTCTAGGTTTTTAGAACTAGTTTTACGATTTACGTAATAAGTATGTGGGAGCAGTTTTGCCTCGTTGATGTATAAAATGGGCTTTTAAAATCATGATTTAGGGGTTTCCCGAACAATCACCAAGAAAGGGTCTGTTGCCAACTTTGTTAGGCAAATAAATCTCATGAACAGATAAAATATGTATAAATAAGGAGAAGAAGCTAATGTTGAGTTACAGGTCTGTTTGAGTTGGCGTTGGGAAAACATGTTTACATAAGTCGAAACAAAACTTTTTTCATAAACTTACCTTATTTATCGTAAATTGCGTTGAAAAAGTAGTTTCTGTGGCTAATCCAAACAAATATAATCGGTGGAAGTTGCTGAATTCCGAAACAAATAATATATGAATTCATGTTCCTTTTACTCCTGAATATTGACGTACATATGCTATTGACGTTGAAACTTTGCAAATATTTCATCAATAAAATGTGTGCAAAGTCTGGGCAAAGTTTAAGTTGAATTTTCCCAAGCAAAAAACAACAAAAATTTCACCACAAATGCAACGAAGCATCTTGCACGACACAATCCAGCACAAAAGGAAAGAATGGTAAAAAACTATGCTATTTGATGGATAATTCTGCTTTATTATCAATCATTTAATTTCCATGAATATTCTTCAAAGCCATGAAAATTTCCATGCATGTATTAAATCATTTAATTTCCACGAATGCTATATGAAATAACATTAGGAGATCGGCGAGCAATAAATATCTCTCAATTTATTAAGGAAAATGCATGTAAGTCCTCGATCATTAGAGAGAGCGGGAGAAATAAATTTTCTCTTCTTGGCCATGTTGATGACGTTAATAATATTTTTTTTGGGCTTAGTGTAAATAAATTAATCAACAAAAAAAAACTGACGAATTAAACTGAAAAATGTTAAATGGAGTGCCACAAGCAGTTAACCAGAACGAACAAGGTTATACTCTCTCTGATCCTTGATATAAGACATATTTATTTAGTTTGATTAAATTAAGGAAATTAGTTGATTTAGTTATTATGATATGTATTTTCTAAAACACCTTACTCATCTTCTTTAATTTCCTCATTCTTTCTCCTCTTTGATTATTGTTAAGGAGCATTAATGGGGATAAATTAGGACCTGAGGAGGAGTTGTTAATTACTTTGTCGTTCAAAGTAATTAACGTTACAATCATAAGGAAGACCAAAACCAAACGTTAATAAACATGAAACAAGCCAATATATACTATACTACATGTAAACTTGATTCAATAACGTAACGTCTTATGTGGGGTTTTGAACGAGGTTGAAATATATCAATAGTTACATTATAACCATAATATGTTTTCAAAAGTTCAATTCCAACATAAGTATTCAAAGCCTCAGAGAATGATCTGGAAAAAAGATCTGGCATTAGGTGGCCCAAAGGGTTATCAAAACAAAACAAATGTGCAAGCTAGTAATTAACACGTATATATGTACACGCAAGAGTTGAGTATTTGCCCGTAAATTTTCTCAACATTCTCATGGTTACTAACCTCATTCAAATTCCCTTAAGTTTCTCACGTATTGTTCATCAATGAACGTGGATCATATAATACCTTGACTAGCCATGTCTATAAATACATGTATATATGGTTCATGAGTTTCACAAACCCTAGCTAGCTGTTTGAATATCAAATTGAAGAAGAAGAAACTTTGTGAAGGAAGAAGAAACATGAGTTCTCCAGGAAACAATAATATGCAAGGTCAGGGTTCCAATCCTACCACACGACCTGGCACTAATATGCCTACTCAACAGGGTACTTTTTCCCATGCCAAGAGCACACCTCAGGGCTCCAACCCTACAAGTTCAGGCACTCAAATGCCTACTAGTCAGGGAACCTTCTCAAAAAATGGAGCATGACTCTTTTCATTTCATTTTCAGGTTCATATATATGTATATACTCCTTTCTTTTTTCATATAAATGATTTTCCATAGGGGGGAAATTGATGAATTATGTGTTATATTAAGATGTTTTGTTATTAAGTTCTTAATTGGTTTCAAATTGAGGACGATCTCCAAATTAAATCTTCATGGGTTTTCCATGAAGGCTAAATTTTCCGCTTGTAAAGTATTAGCTAGGTTCTTAATTTAATTTAAACATGCATGGCATATGAAAATGAATTTGCGTTTCAATATAAATGAACTTTAATTTCACATGTTTTCTATATTTTTAAAGAATTTTGCAGTAATTAAGTGCCTACATAAACAGATTTTGATAGATTAATTCTCATCTTTCTTAATCAATTAGCTTGTGATATAACCTTACTCCAAAGTGTATGTGAAGAGATCCTGACTAGCCTCTTGTCTCGTAACAATCTTGTTCTCGATCTTCTTATGTTTTAATTCCTGACTTCGTTGAATCTCATTTTGGCTTTCATTCTCATGCAGATCATCAAGTGCCAGGGAGTACAAATGATATGGCTTGATCAAGAATAAGGGAAGCAAATAGGGCAATTATGCACATTCTATTATCATAAATACATAGGAAGAATAAGAATAAGAATACTCTGTTATTTTATTTTATTTTATTTTATGCGTCTATGTTCGATTTTCTTGTTTCCTGGCAATAAATACAGCATTGGAATAACGTATGTAGCTTTCATTTGCAATTATTTTGTATGATGTAATCAATATTGGAATAATACGAAGTCAGGTGTCTGAATAGTTTAATTAAGCTTCGTGCATGTTTTCAATTTTGACATTTACGTAGGAATACTCTTAGAACCATCATTGTTCTTAAAATTTAAAGAGTGAGTGGTCAGTAAAATATTTTGAAAAAAATTAGGGAGAGACGGAAGGGACGATTTTTTTTATTAATTAAAAGACCAACACATAAGTATTTTTGAAAAGAGACTTTAATTATTTAGGATAAAATAATTATAAAAAAAAAGGAGAGAATATCAATCACAGGGCTTGTTTGTTACTCGGTGAAGAAGACTCAAGGGACCGCAAGCCAACTCATGTTGGATTTTTAGTTTTAATTCAGAAATTAATTACTTCTGATTAATATGCTAAACATTCAATAAAGTTTGAGAAGAAACAAAGAAAGTAAGGGCAAAGCTATACATATGAAATATTTTCCCTCCCCTCCCCTTCATTTGACCAACCAAAATGTCATTAAATTCTCTTTCACCATTGAACACGAAATTTGATCTCATTGGTTCATTTCGTTCAACATGAAATTCAATTTCATCTATAAATGCAATTTCATCTTCCGCGGAAAATTCAATCCCACAAAAAAAGTTGAGAGATCAAAATTTGATATAAGTTTCCGATAAAAAATAAAGAGTCAAAGGTTGAGGTTGAATTATAAAACGAAACAAATTAAAGGCGAACAAAGGAAGAAATGAAGTCAATTTGGGTAAATTGTTCAAAAAAAAAAAAAGAAAGAAGTCAATTTGGGTAAAATATTAAAAAAAGCGGATGAGACAAATTAAACTGAAAAATGTTAAATGGGGTGCCACTTGCACTTAACCAGAATTAATGGACGAAAAGGTTTAATTAATTACTTGGTTATTTCGGGTCTTTTGTTTTTTTTGAACAGTTCTAAACATTCATTAACTGTGAGCAAACTCAGATACAGACAAACACTATTACAGCCTCAGAGTTAGACATAACTGACGACGCTATTACGAAAAACATGAGACTCATGCAATTGGAAAGGTAACAGGAATGAAAACAAACAAACAAACATC
Organism: Acacia confusa; assembly: GCA_037074495.1. Lineage (NCBI taxonomy): Eukaryota > Viridiplantae > Streptophyta > Magnoliopsida > Fabales > Fabaceae > Acacia > Acacia confusa. The sequence goes on along the minus strand of CM073504.1, from coordinate 1,468,988 downwards.
TAGGGCCAATCCTGAAGGGAATTGGTGACTGCTTATGGGAAAACAAACTAAATCAGATCATCCAGGTTCCACGGGTCTGGAGACCGAGGAGTTTTGCATTTGTTGATTCCTAAGATCCTTCATATCTTCTTCCAGCACCAAGGACAAAGGGGGTAAGGGTGCTACTACCCACCCAATGGGGCACACCCCCTTATTTGTAGATGCAGCTAGAGAATCAGCTGCTTTGTTCCCTGACGAGGAGTGAATTGCGTGGATAAGCTGGAATCCGACTTCAGAATACATAGAATATCTTCAATAACTCCACGAGCCTGCCATTCACCTAGGTTGGGTTGATCCTTTTCCAAGCATCGCATCAGAGGTAGGCAGTCGGACTCAATAATCACATTTTTATTACCCAAATCCTGTATGATCATTAACGCTCTCTTCAGCGCAAGTGCTTCTGTCATAAACGCTGATATGGACTTTACTTTGTCGACAAAAGCCCATTGCATATGTCCCCTGTGGTCACGACATATTATACCAATGGCAGCAGATTTAGTGGAAGTATGAAAAGCACCATCTATATTTACTTTGAGCTTAGGCGCTGGAGGTGGGTTCCATTTAAATGTTGATTTGGGCGTTGGGTCTGCATCATCAGATGTTGTGTTGGGGCTATGCGCCTGAAAATACTCATTCATGGACTGATATGCACGGTTGATCACATCTAAGGGGTCTGGGTTCAAACCGTCAAAGTATGCTGCATTTCTGGCTTTCCATATATACCATAATAGCCAACAAATGAGTGCAATGTCGGATTCAGAGAATGGACTTCTGGGATTATTTATTTCCATCCACCATTTCCTGAGATTATGTATTTGTCCCAGGTTCCACCTAATTGATAGTCCACTGCCGAGCCAGGTGCATCTTACCCATGAGCATTGGAAGAATATGTGTTCAATAGTGTAACATCCCATCTTAAAAACAACGGGAAATTTTTTTTTCTTAAAACAAACTATGATCAGAGTCAAGCAATTTCGCAAAACGAGTAACTGAACCTTAATATTACATAACCACAGTGTAAGTGCACTTATACAGTCATCTACTATCCAAAAGGAAACAGCCCCTAACTAGGCTTATAAAACTAAAGCCATAAAACTCCTTCTGCCATCCTACTCCAGCTGTCTGCCCCTATCATCAACCCTTGGCTCGCTCGAACCTGAAGCTACAGCTGAGATCCATTTACCATTTGGATCTCAGGTAACGGTTAACCTTATGCTCAAATAAAACAGTATATGAATAACAACTATTTAACCACACGTAACAATAGTAAATCACTACATAAGCACACAGCAGATGTATGATCACAACAATGACAGAACATAAGCACAAAGCAGTATGTAAAGTCCCACAACATGTCTGCACATAACCAGTGCCACGATGGCCCATCGTGTCCTCAGCGCTAGGAAAACCCAACGACGTTATCAAGACTATAACCCGTATCAAGCTGTATGTAAAACCGACAACCCTAGATAGAGCTTCGGTATATAAGCATGTCTATCGCATATATGTATATGAGAAGCATAAGTGTTAATGTTACAATACGCGTCCATACCTCCGTTGACGGTTTCTGGCACTTTCGTCAAATTACGGCACGTTTGACAGCGGCACGACAGCGGTGACAGCGGAAACAGCGGTTCGTGATTTCGGGTATCCTATAGGGATAATATCACCGATATGAATATTCAAGATCATGACAGGCATTTTAGGTACAAATTACCATTTTGCCCCTAATTTGATTACTTGGTGGAATTTTGCCGGAGCTTCGCTATTTTAACTCTAACCTCAAAATTTTGCTATAATTTTCCCCTAATATGTTTCTGAGATAAATATCATATTTATTCCTAAAACATGATATCTAAGCTAACTTGAAAAAATTAGAGACTACTCTAGCTATTCTATTATAACTACCGAAAGAACCACTTAAGCTAAAGACTAAGGACTGAAGAACTTACTCAGAGCTTTGCTACGATTTTCTCTGGACTCCTCCTTCTTCCTTCTCTCCCAAATTTTCGAAATCCTCAAGAGGATTTGGTGTGAGAATTCCAAATGAGAGGGTGGCTATTTATAGAAAAACCCAATGGCATTTTCGTAATTTCCTTGAACTTTGTCTGGTTAAATTCTGACCGTAGGATCGCACTTTTGCTAGGTGGTTGGATCTTGGCCCTTTCTTGCTTGGCCGACCTCCCCCCCCCACAAAGAGACAAAATTGATGACATCATCTAGCCTTATGTCATCTTGCTTTATCAGATAAAGTTCCTGGTTTGGTGTCCTGATCGCGAAATTTCGTAAAAACTTAAAATTCCGGAAGCAATACCTTGAAGGTCTTGTCATCCTCTTTGAGATTACTGGGTTCTCCTCACCTTATACCCTCATTAAGGACATTCCGCTATCTGTCGAAAATCCTCGGTATTCGCGACCGGTTACAGAAATAACTTCTGCCGGTGCCAACTTCTGGATAAAAATCCATTGATCAATAATATACTCTGGTTTTTCTTAACTCATCCCTGGATTCTAGTTTATGAATTATTTTCTATCGGTTCTTATTTCCATTATCTGTTTACTCCTTATTATTATAACATTATCTATTTAACACATACTCAAATTTATATTATTATTATATGATAAAAATCAAACTTCATCCTTATCCCCCCCTAAATTCGGCCAACACACACACACACACACACACACACACACACATTTTCCCAATTACCATAATATCCCATTTATCCTATATTTATTTCCCCTAAAATTTCCCTATTGGTCCATAAGCAATTTCATGGATTTAGGCTTTTATAATTTCTTGAACAATCCTAAGCTTTTGATCTTGGTTTTTCAAGATTACTTCTTGACCTTTATTATTTATTTAATTTTAGCCCAAAAATTTCGATCCTTAATAATACTCATTCATATTTATTTTATTTTTCATGTTTCCTAAATTTCTATAAGCTTATAAAATTCCCAAAAATTACTTAATTAATCCTTTAACAATTCCTAATAATTTTCTTAATTAAAACTCATCATTCTCTCACAACAACTTTATTGATATTAATAATCTAAGCTCCATGCAAATTATCAAAAGTCATAGAGTCAATTTTAGTCTTAAAATACTTTTTAATTTTCCTTCTTTTTTATTTTCATAGGAAGTAATTTATTAAATTGTCTAAATTGAGGATAATATGCTTCCTAAATTTTTAATAATTGTTTCATGCCTTTTGGAATTTTCATAATTCTCCTCAGGATGTTTTATGGCATTAAGGTGCATTTTTCACATTTCTGTCAATAAATTTCCTTTAATTTTCTTAGTGTTTGTCTTTGAACATAGACTAATCATATACCATGTTGAAATCAAAATCTTCATAAATATACATTTTTATTATGGTAACATAATAGTCCAGATAGTAATTATCCGGGTATTACAAATAGTTTCATAGGGGAGTTTACATATTGGGCATGCAGAAGTGCAGCCTCTTTTTCGTTTCATCAAAGCTTCATTGGTGGCCAAGGCATCTGATAAAACACGCCATATGAATGAAGAGACTTTGGGGATCACCTGGAGCTTCCAAATCTTCTTCCACGCATCATTAGTCAAGGTCTCTGATGGTCCAGCATACTGGGTAACATCCTTGGGCAATGAGCTCGTAAGGTAATAACCCAATTTTACTGAGTATAATCCATTGTTTGCTGGAGACCACACTAGTTTGTCTTCGGATGGAGATCTTGATAATGGAATGGCAACTATAGCATCCCGTGTATGTCCATCTACCAGTTGTTCAATGAGATTCAGATTCCATTGCCTGCTTTCATTGGTTATAATTGTGTCCACTGTTTGGTTTGGATCTGTCGATGTTGTCTCAGTCATAGTCGCTTTTTGAGAAGGAAGGGAGGGGATCCATTTATCCTGCCACATAGTCACTGATCTCCCATTTCCTATTTGCCAGCATAGGTCTTCTTTGATGAAGTTTCTCCCTTCTAAAATGCTTGTCCAGCACCAAGAAGCCCTGTGTCTGCGGGTTGCTTCAGTAAAAGAGCAATTTGGAAAGTATAGCCCTTTTAACACTCTTGCCCATAAGTCATTTGGTTTTTGGAGTAGACGCCAAGCTGTTTTTGCAAGTAGGGCATTGTTAAATTTGATAAAGTCCTGGAAGCCCATGCCCCCTTCACCTTTAGATTGCGTCAATTTGTTCCAAGCCACCCAATGGGTTTTGTTTTGCCCTCCCCACCAGAAATTTGCTACCAGGCTATTTAGTTCTTTACAGGTTTTGCTCGGGAATTTAAAGCATGTCATAGGAAAGATAGGAATTGCATTTATGACTGCCTTGATCATGACCTCTCTTCCTGCAAAAGATAGGTGTTTGCTACTCCAGCCTAGTACCTTCTTGCTCACTTTTTCCCGGACATATGCCAACGCTTGATGTTTAGTCTTCCCCCAAACACTGGGAATGCCCAAGTATTTGCCTTGATTAGGGTTTTCTCCAATTCCAAGGATACTACAAATATCATGCCGCAAGGGATGAGGGGTGTTTGCTGAGAAGACAATGCTTGATTTCTCCAAGTTTGCTGACTGCTAGGATGCTAAACAATAGTTTTGGAGAGTCTCAGCCAACATTCTACAGGTATGAATATCTGCATTCATGAAAAACAAAGCATCATCTGCGAAAAAATTGTGAGAAATAATTGGGCAGAATTTGCTAAGTTTAATCCCTTTAATCCGACCCTGTGTTACGGACATATTAATCATACAAGACAGAGCTTTCAAGGTCAAAATAAAAAGATATGGTGATAAGGGATCCCCTTGGCAGAGTCCTCTACCAGGACTAATTGAGGCTATTTTTTCTCCTGCAATACATAAATTAAGATGTACAGTCTCAACACAATTCATGATAAGATTAACCCATTTTTGGGAGAAGCCAAATTTGATTAGCACTGCTCGCAAAAAATCCCATTCAACTCTATCATAGGCTTTGCTCATGTCCATTTTTAAGGCAAATTCAAACTTTTTACCAGTTTTCCTTCGTCTTAAATAATGGTACACTTCATGGGCTATGATAATGTTGTCTTGGATTAGGCGTCCGGGAACAAAGGCTCCCTGATTAGGGGAGATACACTTATCAAGGCAACATTTCATCCTATTGGCCAATAATTTAGAGATGATTTTATAAGAGAAATTGCAAAGGCCAATAGGTCTAAAATGTGACACAGAATCGAGTTTATCTACCTTTGGGATAAGGGTAATATTGGTTCCATTGATATCATTAAGGGGGTTCCCTGTTCAAAAAAATCATGTACCATTTTGAAAATTGTATCACCGACCTCATTCCATGAGAATTGGTAGAATTTACCTGAGAAGCCATAAGGACCTGGAGCTTTACAACCGCCTAAATTAAAGACTGCTAATCGGACCTCCTCTTTTGTAATAGGTTGGAGTAGTAGTTCGTTTGAAGCCTCATCAACCTTTACTTCAAGAGAGTCTATCACGTTCACAAATTGGCGTGGCCCTGTAGGGGAGAATAAATTTGTAAAATAATCAGTGAACATATTATTTGTAATGATTTTGTCCCTAGTCCACATTGCATTATCATCTTTAATACTCAGTATTGTATTTTTCCTTTTGATTATAGTGGAAAGGTGAAAGAATTTTGAATTTTTGTCACCAGACTAAAGCCACAAGATTCGTGACCCCTGCCACCAATAATTTTCCTCTTGGTCCATCATAACCTCAATCCGATAAAAGAGATCTGCTGCTTCCAATTTATTTTCCTCTGTTAGATAGCCCTGCTGGATAGAGCTCAATTTGGCTTTCAATATCTCAATCATCCTTTTGCGATTTGGGAAGTTCTGTTTGCTCCATTTTATTAATAATTTTCTGCAGTTATTCAATTTTAGTGTAAAACGGGTAATGGCATTTTGTTCTAGGGGGGCACCCTCTTCCCAGCTATCATGAATCACCTGCATAAAATCATTATGAGCAGTCCAGTAATCCTCAAACCTAAAAGGTTTCATTTTATTAGAGGAAACATAAACAAGTTTAACAAGTGGGAGATGATGGTCTGATCCTAAGGGGTTAATATGAAAAATTTGAGCACAAGGAAAATTATGACAAAAGATATCATTTCCCATAACCCGATCAATGCGTTCTCTGATGGTTGCCTCTCCTTCTCGACGATTACACCAAGTGAACCACGAGCCATTAAATCCCATATCAATGAGAGAACAGTCAGCTATAAATTTTTGAAAGTTGAGAATTTTCCTGATGGCTCTAGGATTGCCTCCTTGCTTTTCCTGATGAGATGTAATATCATTAAAGTCTCCCATACATAGCCAACTCTCTACTTTTAGCAAATTGGATAATACTTTCATACACGACAAGCCTTTCTTTCTCTGTCGGAGGGCCATAGACAAAAGAGATATATTGAGGAAATTTAGTGGATGCATCAAAAACTGATGTGTCGATGCAATTTGGTGAGGACGATATTATGTTCATTGTAGTAGCTTTGTCCCAGAATAAAGCAAGTCCCCCGCTTCTACTAGAAGGGTCAATAATCCACTCTTCATCAAAACCACATCGTTTCCTAATCTTGCTAACATATTTTCGTGCCTTTTTTGTCTCCATCAAGAAGACAATATGGGGTTTTTGATTATTACATACCTCCTTGAGGTGTTTAACTGTCAGAGGAACCCTTAACCCTTGATAGTTCTAAGCTAGAAGACTCATGGTGAACCGATGGCTGCTTGGTGGCAACCATCGGCGGTTTGGGATTTTTTAATGACAAGGGGGGCGTTGATGTTGGTGGAGGTGGTTTGGGGGTCCAGAAGAGAGGGGGCGCATTGGGCTTCAATGGATGGTTTTTGGACTAGGTTCTGCTTTGGTTTTTTTCCCCCGTAATGCATTTTTTAGTTTCCTGACGTTAAGCCGTTGGGGTCCACCTGTATCTTCCTTCGTCTTTGCTTCCAGCAAGAGTGGTTTATTGGGTTCCTGGAACGTGAGTCTTCTCTTTGGAGGTTGTGAATTATGATCCTCATCAAGCAGTTCAAGGTCTCTATTCAGATTAAACCTGTTTAAACCTGTAGTTATTGCAGATATTGGGGAAAGGCCGGTGAAAGGGATTATTGCTGACTTGATTTCCGAATCATCAGCTGGTGACTCAACCTCTTCTATTATATTATTATTTCTATTATATTATTATTTCCAATATTGTTATTTCGGGTCTGAAAAGTTGAAAGGTTTCAAAATTAATTAACGTTAAAAGCATTATCAGAGAGAGACCAAAATAAATAATGAAATATATAGCCAGACCAAAATCATGGTGTAAATATGATTCAATAATAACGTAACTAATCACGTGCGCATGTTTTCAACGTTCAATCCTCTGTATTTGTTTTTAAATTTCCTCAACAATCACTTGGTTACCGCCTTAATTATTCCTATTTCCTGATTTTCCTCACACTATTCATAAGGAACACGGATCGTATAATACTCCCTCTGATCCTTATTATAAGGCACCAACTAACAAATCACACAAATCAATAAAAACAATTAAAATCAATAAAGTTATCCTATAATTTAAGTAATTTCCAATATTACCCCTACTATTTACACTAAACTCTTCTATTACTTCCTCTGGTCCTTATTATAAGGCACCAACTATTTTTTCTCACAAACCAAAAAAATGGAAGTTAAGTCATTAATGAGCCTAAAATTAATAAAAGTTTCCAACTTTATCCCTACTTTAATGAGATAGATTTAAAAAAGTTTGTTAAAGTAAGGGCATATAAAAAATAGTAATAAATAAGTTAGTTAAATGTAGTTGGTGTCTTATAAAAAGGACCAAAAATTTTGGGTAGTTGGTGCCTTATAATAAGGACCAGAGAGAGTATATTATTATTTCTCTCACCTACTACCCCTATTAATTATGGGCATATATGGAAAAAAATAATCAATGCTCCTTGGAAACAAGCAAATGCCTTATAAAAAGGACCAAATACATTTGGTAGTTGGTGCCTTATAATAAGAACCAGAGGGAGTAACTGACTAGCTGTTTCTATATAATACCTCGATTCAAAGGAATATTTCTGCATGTAGCACTTTATTAGATCCAAAAACGTTGTTTTAAAATTTCATTGCAGCAAAGTGTCAGTATTTCTCTTAATGAAGTTTTCTTTATTGACCAAAAAATAGAGTGTACGAGATGCATACATTTATACTGAATTTCATTTGATAGTGCGCAATAAATAAATCTTCCTGTCATGGCCATGTTGATGACGTTAATTATATTTTTTTTTTTGCGTTTAATGTAAGTGAATTAATCAACGAAATTTCATTAAGAGTTAAACTTTGGTGGATCTTACTGGTTCTTGTATGCATATGTCGTGTTATAAAGTATAAATATTTCACCTACACAGGGGCGGAGCCAAGATTTGTAAATAGGGGGTGAAAGTTATAAAATAGAACCTAAATTTTTATGAAATTGTATTTGAACCCCATAAAATTTAAATAGTTTTATTTTAGTCCCTCCACTTAACTATATATGGAGGAACTAAAGTGAATGTAATACCCCAAAAATCCTAGTTAGCATAACCACTATATTTTGATAGACAATAAAAAATACCTATTAATTACCTTATTTCCTAAGGTGATTTCTCATGAAATTAGGAGGAATAAAGAGTTAGAAATTTCTAAGTGAAGTTAAGGGTTATAAAACACTCTGAGAATATTGTAAGTAATCCTAAGAGACAACTAAATATTTATTAAAATAGGAGAATATGTTGTCTCTAAATTTTTAATTGATTTATCATCATATTTAGGGAAATTTTCTTTGGATTCTAATAAATCCAAAATTTAATTTCCTAAATCTTATTAAGGATCATAAAATATCCGAAAATTATCATAATCTAGCATAATCTTAATTATACCATTTCAGCAATTAAAATCATCAGAGGATGATAAAATCAATTAGAGAAAGTTAGTAACAATTATTGGGCAAATGAAATTGCAATAATTAAGATACTCTAGTAATTTTTGGAATTAGTTGAGAATTAATTTGTAACGGTCATACTTAAGGAAATATCAATTAAATTAAGAATCAAATGATATTTAAAAGCTAAGATTAACATACAAGGAGTTTTTAATCATCAAAATTAAATTAGAAACTTGTCAAACTTTGGTAATTAAGTCTAGTAACCCTTAAAACACTATATTAGCAATAGTAACCAAGGATTTATCTAATTCTTCCTTTCACTAATAAAAGGGGCGAAAATTCCTATTTAATGATGGAATAAATAAATTACACATATAAATAGACCAATAAGAGATTTTTCTAAGAGTTTGTGAGGACAATTAAAACATAAAATTGTAATTAAAAGATTAAGGAGGGGGGCAGTTTTATCACTTGGGCAACAAGAAAGGGAATTGCTTGAAATAAACCTATAATTAAATTAAAGTTCTAGAAGGGAAGACTTTTGAGGCTTAATGCAATGGAAAAGGAAGAGGAAGGTGGTGTGTGTGTATGTAGTGTGCGTGTGTGTTGTGGGACAAGGAGGAAAAAAATAATAATAACATAAGGCAATTAAGTAGTGTGTGGAAGAAGATTGGGAAAAACTTAGGGAGCAAGTAGTCAAACTTGGAGAGCAAGTTATTATTTAATTAGCAAGATTAGATGAGAATCTATAGAAAATAAATCATATCTTGAAATATTGAAACTAAGTATTTAAGATAAATACATATTTGGAATCAGTAAATTAAGAGCTTCAACTTGGCTATTCCCAAAGTTATTTTCGGTTACTTTTAAGATTCATACCTAAGTGTTTGGGAAATTAAAAATCACCATAAATCTAGTCATAAAATTAGGATTACAAAAGTGAAATTGGATTTTGAATTAAAACACCAACTTAGGCCTAACTAAATTAGCATTTGGGAGTAAATAGGAGATAAAGCAATAACTTAAGAGCTAAGGGGGGAGGGTGGACTTTTTGGTGAGGTGTAGGGGCAAGATTTTTCCCTCTTCTCCAAGTAAATACCAAGGGCTAAGATCAATTTGAATTGCTTGGAGGTTACTCATAATTTGGCTATAAATAGAGGCCTCCTCTTCACACAATTTCCACCAATCCACCAAGCCTCAACCGAAAAATAGAGAGCAAGGGAGAGAGTGAGAAGCTTCAAGAAGTAGGAAGCTAGTATTCTTCAAGAGGTAAGAGAGTTTTTAGTTTCATAGTTCAAGTTCTTAGTTTATAAAGTAAAAATGTTAGAAAATGTTATTTTGATCTTCAATCTTCCAAATATAGTTTTATTTTCATGTTTTTATGGTTTCCATTGCATTTATTTCAAAAATTTGATGAAAAAGAAGTTATAGCAAAATTTTTGGAAGATTATGATCAAAATAGCAAAGCTCTGGCGAAATCTTATCGATTAGCGATTCCTGGAGTCAGAGGTAAAAACGCCAGTATTTTATGAAGAAGATGATGTTTGAAAATTCTGAGAAAATTCATGGTGAAAGTAGACATCTAGGGCTTTCTAAATCTATAAAGAGTGTGTGATTTGAAGCTCTGTGCAAAAAGATAAAAATCTCAGAAGTTAGGTTATGTTTTCTGTATGAAATTCTGGGCAGCAGTTTGAAATGGTTAAACTGGGAATTTTCCATGAGTTATGGGTAAGTTCCAGTATTTTTCCTCGAAAATAGACGTCTCAAGGATTCCGGAAAATTTTACGGATCCTCGTTTTGATTTTTCTAGAATTAGTTATGATTTTTCGAAGTTAGGCAAAAATCTGCCCAGAAAATACTACCCTGCGTTTTTGAATAAATGTAAGGGCAGAATTGTAAATAATAAATCCACCAGGGGTAAATGGTCATTTATGACTAAAATGACTGTTATGATGTTAGTAATTGATTACATGCGATATTATCCTTATAGGATATCCCTGAATACGTTTTGACCAACTGTCGCATCGTATTCCGCCAGAAATACCGTAAAACGTCAACGAAGGTATGTCCGCGTACTGGTAACTTTAACTTTGATGTTTATTGTATGCATATATGTGCTATGTGTATGGTATACTTAAGTGAATTAACTGATAGCTCTGTGGTACGTTCGCGTACTGTAACACTAACTCTAATGTTTATGTTATGCATATATGTGTTATATGTGTTGTTTTATACTGTAAGGTGCATATTAAGGTTAGAGGGTATCTATAATGCTGGGAGCGATATGTCTGTATATTGGGAGCGATATGACTGTAGGCTGGGAGCGATATGTCCATAAGCTGAGAGCGATATGGTTACATGCATTGGTTGTGATAGTTTGTATGTTTTTGCTATTAATGTTGTGGTATATGTCGTCCGTATATTGTGTATATAAACATGAGGTTAACCGTTACCTGGGGTCCGTATGCATGGGACCTGTAATACCCGGATAGTCATTATCTGAAAAATTGTATTATAGTAATAAAAATGTCTATTTATGGAGATTTATGTCTCAACATGTTATAGTATTAATTTTGTTCAAAGAAATGAATTATGAAAAATTAAAGGAAATTTATTGTCAAAAATAACATTTAAAGCCATAAAATATTCCAAGAAAATTATGGAAAATTCAAAAAGAGATAGAATAATTATGAAAATTTAGAAAAAACATATTATCCATAATTTAGAAAATTTAACAAAATATTTCCTATGATAACAAAAGAAGGAAAATTTTAAAAGTGTTCTAGAAATCATAATAGGCTCTGAAATTGATAATAAATTGCATAAAACTTAGATTATTGATGTCAATAAAATATTTATGAGAAAATGATAAGTTTTAATTAAGAAAATTATTAGAAAATATTAAGGGATTTATTAAGTAATTTTTGGGAATTTTATAAGCCTAAATTCATTTTGGACCAATAAGGGAATTTTGTGAAAAGATAAATATAAGATAAATATAATATATGTTGGAAAAAAAAAGAGGGCTGGCCGAAAAAAAAAAAAAAATTTGGAGGGATAAGGATGAGAAGATTCTTAGATATAATAATAATATAAGATTTAACATGTGTTAAAAAGAAAATCATATAATAATCAGGAGGAGAAATGGACAGGAAAACGAGAACGGATAGAAATAAAATCCTACATAGAAAACAGTGAACTAGGTTATTGGAGTCAGAGCATATTACGGACGAGTGAAATTTTATCCCGAGATAGCCGGTCTCCGAATTCATTTCTGTAATCGATAGAGCAATTTGGAGATCCGGATAGGAGGATATTTTGAAGAAATTAAGCAGATAATCAAAATAGGAGCTCTTAGAAAGTCAGACCGTTGTGGCAATACGGGCATAAGTATGGAAAAACCAGAGCATATTATTGGTCAGTGGATTTTTATCCAGAAGCTAATACCGGCCAAAATTGTTTCTGGAATCGGACACGAAAACCGAGGATTTTCAGCTGATAACGGAATGTCCCTAACAGGATCAGAAATCCAGTTAAAATATGACATTTGAAAGAGGAAGTAAAAAGCTTCAGCATGTCATTCTCGGAATTTTGAGATTTTACGGAATTACGCGAACCGGACACCGAACCGGGAATTTATCAGATAAAGCAAGAGGATGATGCAGCTAGGATGAGATCATCAAATTTGTCTTCTAGCAAGAGGGAGAGGACGGTTTTGAGGTGTAGGGCCAATATTAATCCACCTAGCAAAAGTGCGATCCAACGGTCAGAATTCGACCAGACAAAGTTCAGCGAAATTACGAAAATGCCACTCCCTTTTTCTATAAATAGCTCTCATTTCTCTCATTTCTCTCCACACCAAATCCTCTTGCCATTTTCGAAAATTTGGAGAGAAAGGAAGAAGGAGGAGTCCGGAGAAAAATCCCAGCGAAGCTCTGAGTAAGTCTTCGGTCCCTAGTCTTTAGTTCAGTAGTTCTTTCAATAATTATAGTAAAAGTGTTAGGATAGTCTTAATTTTTCAAGATGATTTAGATATCATGTTTTTAGAATAAATATGATAATTATCTTAGAAAAATATTATAGAAAAGATTATAGCAAAAATTTTGGAAGTAAAAAGTCGGAACAGCGAAGCTCTGGCGAAATACCGCTAAAAAGGCTAACTAAGGGCAAAATGGTAATGTGTACCTAAAAATGCCTGTTATGGTCTTAGATATTCATACTGGTGATGTTATCCTTATAGGATACCCAGAATCACGAACCGCTGTTTCCGCTGTCACCCCTGTCGAGCCGCTGTCAAACGTACCGTGAATTTGACGGAAGTGTTAAAAGCCGTCAACGGAGGTACGGACGCGTATTGTAACCTTAACACTTATGCTGCTTATATGCATATATGTGATAGACATGCTAGATACTGAAACTCTGTTTAGGGTTGTCAGTTATTTTACAGCTTATTACGGATTATAGTCATGATAATGCCGTTTGGGTTTGCCTAGCGCTGAGGACACGATAGGCCTTCGTGGCACTGGATATGTGCAACCATTATGTGGGGCTTTACATATTGCTTTGTGCTTATGTTCTGCTATTATTTGATCATACATCTGCTGTGTGCTTATGTAGTGATATTCTGCTGTATGTGATTATGTTAACGCTGTTATCAATATACTGTTTTATTTGAGCATAAGGTTAACCGTTACCTGAGATCCAATTGGTAATTGGATCTCAGCTGTAGCTTCAGGGTCGGGAGTACTGAGAGAGTGACGGTAGAGGCTGGTGGACGGTATGGAAGGGCTGAAGAAGTTTATCAGTTTATATTTGTATATACTGTTAGAAACTATCTTCTTTTGGGATGACTGTATAATGAGATTACACTATGGTTATGTATTTTGAATTCAGTTACTCTGCTTATGAAAAATGCTTTACTCTGATCACCGTGTTTTTTTTTTTTTAAAAAAAATTTCCCATCATTTTTACTGTTTTTAAAGTGGGATGTTACATATATATTACTTTGATTTATAATTTTTGGTTATTATTTATTTATATTTTCAATGTTATGTGATACTATTTAATAAATAGTTCAATAATTATTTTTTGGCCCGGGCTAAAAAAAATTTCTGGTTCCGCTACTGAATATATGAATTCATGTTCCCTTTGCTGCTGAATATTGACGTACATATGCTATTATGACGTTGAAACTTTGTAAATATTTCACCAATAAGATGTGTGCAAAGTCTGGGCAAAGTTCAAGTTGAATTTTCCCAAGCAAAAAACAACAAAAATTTCACCACAAATGCAACGAAGCATCTTGCACGGTACAATCCAGCACAAAAGGAAAGAATGGTAAAAAACTATGCTATTTGATGGATAATTCTGCTTTATTATCAATCATTTAATTTCCATGAATATGCTTCAAAGCCATGAAAATTTCCATGCAAGTATTAAATCATTTAATTTCCACGAATGCTATATGAAATAACATTAGGAGATCGGCGAGCAATAAATATCTCTCAATTTATTAAGGAAAATGCATGTAAGTCCTCGATCATTAGAGAGAGCGGGAGAAATAAATTTTCTCTTCTTGGCCATGTTGATGACGTTAATAATATTTTTTTTGGGCTTAGTGTAAATAAATTAATCAACAAAAAAAAACTGACGAATTAAACTGAAAAATGTTAAATGGAGTGCCACAAGCAGTTAACCAGAACGAACAAGGTTATACTCTCTCTGATCCTTGATATAAGACATATTTATTTAGTTTGATTAAATTAAGGAAATTAGTTGATTTAGTTATTATGATATGTATTTTCTAAAACACCTTACTCATCTTCTTTAATTTCCTCATTCTTTCTCCTCTTTGATTATTGTTAAGGAGCATTAATGGGGATAAATTAGGACCTGAGGAGGAGTTGTTAATTACTTTGTCGTTCAAAGTAATTAACGTTACAATCATAAGGAAGACCAAAACCAAACGTTAATAAACATGAAACAAGCCAATATATACTATACTACATGTAAACTTGATTCAATAACGTAACGTCTTATGTGGGGTTTTGAACGAGGTTGAAATATATCAATAGTTACATTATAACCATAATATGTTTTCAAAAGTTCAATTCCAACATAAGTATTCAAAGCCTCAGAGAATGATCTGGAAAAAAGATCTGGCATTAGGTGGCCCAAAGGGTTATCAAAACAAAACAAATGTGCAAGCTAGTAATTAACACGTATATATGTACACGCAAGAGTTGAGTATTTGCCCGTAAATTTTCTCAACATTCTCATGGTTACTAACCTCATTCAAATTCCCTTAAGTTTCTCACGTATTGTTCATCAATGAACGTGGATCATATAATACCTTGACTAGCCATGTCTATAAATACATGTATATATGGTTCATGAGTTTCACAAACCCTAGCTAGCTGTTTGAATATCAAATTGAAGAAGAAGAAACTTTGTGAAGGAAGAAGAAACATGAGTTCTCCAGGAAACAATAATATGCAAGGTCAGGGTTCCAATCCTACCACACGACCTGGCACTAATATGCCTACTCAACAGGGTACTTTTTCCCATGCCAAGAGCACACCTCAGGGCTCCAACCCTACAAGTTCAGGCACTCAAATGCCTACTAGTCAGGGAACCTTCTCAAAAAATGGAGCATGACTCTTTTCATTTCATTTTCAGGTTCATATATATGTATATACTCCTTTCTTTTTTCATATAAATGATTTTCCATAGGGGGGAAATTGATGAATTATGTGTTATATTAAGATGTTTTGTTATTAAGTTCTTAATTGGTTTCAAATTGAGGACGATCTCCAAATTAAATCTTCATGGGTTTTCCATGAAGGCTAAATTTTCCGCTTGTAAAGTATTAGCTAGGTTCTTAATTTAATTTAAACATGCATGGCATATGAAAATGAATTTGCGTTTCAATATAAATGAACTTTAATTTCACATGTTTTCTATATTTTTAAAGAATTTTGCAGTAATTAAGTGCCTACATAAACAGATTTTGATAGATTAATTCTCATCTTTCTTAATCAATTAGCTTGTGATATAACCTTACTCCAAAGTGTATGTGAAGAGATCCTGACTAGCCTCTTGTATCGTAACAATCTTGTTCTCGATCTTCTTATGTTTTAATTCCTGATGTAATACCCAGATAACTATTATCTGGAATATTATGTCACAATAATAAAAATACCTATTTACGAAGATTTTGGCCTTAACATGTTATGTGATTAGTATATGTTCAAAGGAAAACATTAGGAAAATTAAAGGAAATTTAATATCGGAAATGTGAAAAATGTGTCTTAAGGCCATAAAACATCCTGAGAAGAATTAGGAAAAATTCTAAAAGGCATGGAATAATTATTAAAAATTTAGAAAGCATATTATTCTTAATTTAGACAATTTAATAAATTATTTCCTATGAAAATAAAAAGAAGGGAAATTAAAAAGTATTCTAAGACTAAGATTGACTCTATGATTTTTGATAATTTGCATGAAACTTGAATTATTAATGTTAATAAAATTTTTGTGAGAAAATGATTAGTTTTAATTAAGAAAATTATTAGAAATTATTAAAGGATTAATTAAGTAATTTTCAGGAATTTTATAAGATTATAGAAATTTAGGAAACATGAAAAATAAAATAAATATAAGATAAATAGGATATTATGGTAAATGGAATATATATATATATATATATGTGTGTGTGTGTGTGTGTGTGTGTGTGTGTGTGTGTGTGGGCCGGAAATTTGGAGGGATAAGGATGAAATAAGATATTTGGAGAATAATAATATTATAAGATTAAGACATGTGGTAAATAAGTAATATTATATTAATAAAAGGTGAACAGGATAAATGACCACGGATAGAAATAAAATCCTATCTAGAAAACCTTGAACTAGGTTACTAGGGTCAGAGTATATTATGAACAAGTGAATTTTTATCTCGGAGTAGGCTATCTCCGAAGTCATTTCTGTAACCGGTAGCGAATACTGAGGATTTTCGGCAGATAACAGAATGTCCTTAATGAGGATATAAGGATAGGAAAACCCAGTATTCTCAAAGAGGAAGAAGAGACCTTCAGCGTATTATTCTCGAAATTTTAAGATTTTACAAAAAATTTCGCGATCAGGACACCGAATCAGGAATTTCATCTGATAAAGCAAGATGATACAAGCAGGATGATGTCATCAATTTTGTCTCCTTGTGGGGGGGGGGGGGGGAGGTCGGCCAAGAGGTGTAGGGCCAAGATCAAACCACCTCAACAAAATGCGATCCGACGGTTAGAATTCAACCAGACAAAGTTCAATGAAATTACGAAATTGCCATTGAGATTTTCTATAAATAGCCTTTCATTCCTCTTCATTCTTCACCAATTCACTCACAATCCTAGAGAGAAGTTAGAGAGAGAAGCTCTGGAAGAGGAGTAGGAAGTTCATAGCAAAGCTTTGAGTAAGTTTCTCAGTCCTTAGTTTTTAGTTTAAGTAGTTCTTTCGGTAGTTATAGTAGAATTGCTAGAGTAGTCTCTAATTTTTCAAGTTAGCTTAGATATCATGTTTTAGGAATAAATATGATATTTATCTCAGAAATCTGTTAGGGGAAAAGTTATAGCAAAATTCTGAGAGATTAAAGTCAGAATAGCGAAGCTCTGGCAAAATTCCACTAAGAGATCAAAATAGGGGCAAAATGGTAATTTGTACCTAAAATGCCTGTTATGATCCTAAATATTCATATCGATGATGTTATCCTTATAGGGTACCTGAAATCACGAACTGCTGTTTCCGCTGTCACCGCTGTCGTGCCGCTGTCAAACATGCCGTAATTTGACGAAAGTGCCAGAAAAACCGTCAACGAAGGTACGGACACGTATTGTAACCTTAACACTTATGCTGCTCATATACGTATATGTGATAGACATGTTTATATACTGAGGCTCTGTCTAGGGTCGTCAGTTGTGCATACAGCTTTATACGGGTTATAGTCTTGATAACGCCGTTGGGTTTTCCTAGCGCTGAGGACACGATGGGTCATCGTGGCACTGGTTATGTGCAGACATGTAGTGGGACTTTACATACTGCTTTGTGCTTATGTTTTGTCAATGTTGTGATCATACATCTGCTGTGTGCTTATGTAGTGATTTACTGCTGTTATGAGTTGTGAATAACTGTTATCCATATACTGTTTATTTGAGTATAAGGTTAATCGTTACCTGAGATCCAAATGGTAATTGGATCTCAGCTGTAGCTTCAGGTTCGGGCGAACCAAGGGGTTGAAGATAGGGGCAAGCTACTGGCGTAGGACGGCAGAAGGAATTTTATGGTTTTGGTTTTATATGCTTAGTTAGGTGCTGCTTCCTTTTGGATAGTAAATGACTGTATAAGTACACTTACACTGCGGTTATGTAATGTTAAGGTTCAGTTACTCATGTTGTGAAATTACTCTACTCTGAACAGCGTTTTAGAAAAAAAAAATTTCCGCTGTTTTTAAGGCGGGATGTTACACTTGACTTCGTTGAATCTCATTTTGGTTTTCATTCTCATGCAGATCATCAAGTGCCAGGGTATATATATATAGTATAAATGATATGGCTTGATCAAGAATAAGAAAAGCAGATAGTGCAATTACGCACATTCTGTTATCATGAATACATAGGAAGAATAAGAATCCTCTGCTTTTTATTTTATTTTGTTTTATGCGTCTATGTTCGATTTTCTTGTTTCTTCGCAATAAATACAGCATTGGAATAACGTATGTAGCTTTCATTTGCAATTATTTTGTATGATGTAATCAATATTGGAATAATACGAAGTCAGGTGTCTGAATAGTCTAATTAACCTTCCAGCATGTTTTCAATTTTGACATTTACGTAGGAATACTCTTAGAACCATCATTGTTCTTAAAATTTAAAGAGTGAGAGGTCAGTAAAATATTTTGAAAAAAATTAGGGAGAGACGGAAGGGAGAATTTTTTTTTTATTAATTCAAAGACCAACACATAAGTATTTTTGAAAAGAGACTTTAATTATTTAGGATAAAATAATTAAAAAAAATTAGGAGAGAATATCGATCACAGGGCTTGTTTGTACTCGGCGAAGAAGACTCAAGGGACCGCAAGCCAACTCATGTTGGATTTTTAGTGTTAATTCAGAAATAACATTAGGCTAAGATTAGGCTACTTATTCATAAGAATTAACTTGATGAGGGTGGGTAAGATTATTGTATTTTGGATGCTTTATTAGCTAAGAAATCCATTTTTAATTTAATCCAAAAACAAAACAATCACACTAGATTGAAACATAACATAATAATAATAATAATAATAATAATAATAATAATAATAATAATAATAATAATAATAAACGTTTAACTGGGAGGGGTGACATTGGAATAGTGATAAAAATGTCATGGGCAATTCTATTAGGGTTGAAAATTTATTTCTGTCCCCTTTGAACAAAATCTTTAGGCCGTCGACCCCTGAAAAAACCCCAACCACATACTACTTGTGTGTGTTTGAGATAGTGAAGTGAAAAATGATTTAATTACAGTCTAATTTATGGTAAAATAAGATTAGGTAAAAGTTAGATTGTGAAATATAATTTATGTTTGGATTGACAATAGTATAAGTAGTAAAAGGAAGGTTAAAAACTTGCTTGAAATGACAATAACATAAGTGACTTTTGAGATAACTATAAGAGAAAAATAAAATTAAAATTACAAAAAAGTCAAAAATGCTAACTTACAAAATTTAGCAATCCTAAAATACATAATTTGATTAGATAATATTACATAGGTAAAGTGGATCACAAGTCCCCTACAATTTGGTCTCTAATTGTGTCATGCATATGATTTATTTGGGTTGAAGATAATTGATTCATTTGGGTTGAATATGGTGCAGCATAATTAGTCGAGAAAGGCTCTTCATATTTACACTAATATTCTCATTTTAAACTTCCATAAAATTAACATTTTTTTGAGAATTTCTCCTAATAAAATTATGTATGGCTATTGTATAAAATTAGTTAATATGACATGTACTTTATAAATTACCTTAATTATTTTTCTTAATTTTCTTCTTCCCCTCTTATTATTGATTATAAGACACCCCAGAACATAGTTTTTTTTTTTTTAAAAAAAAAATTGGGGTTCAAACACTCAATATTCCACAATCATCATCCAACGTCTACACAGAAAATATTTAATTAATCAGGAAGGGGATTAAATAAATGGGAATTGTGGGAGGATGGGCGGTACATTAGGAAAAGGGTAATGTAACATCCCAATTGAAAATGCCGATTTTTTTTTAAATGAACCGTGATCAGAGTCGAGCATTTCGATTAAACGAGTAACTAAATATTTAGAAGTACATAACCATAGTATAATCATCCTTATACAGTCATCTGTTGATTCCAAAAAGACAATATCTAAATAGTTCAAAAACTAAAACATATAAACTCTTCCAATCCGCCTACATCGGCTACTTGCCGCTCTCCTCCACCCTGGATCCTCCTGAACCTGAAGCTACAGCTGAGATCCAATTCCCAATTGGATCTCAGGTAACGGTTAACCTTATGCTCAAATAAGTCATATATAGGCAACAAATAGTCATAACAACATAACAGCATATCAATACATAAGCACACAGTAGATGCATGATCAACAATGGACAGAACATAAGCACACATCAATATGTAAAGCCCCACACTATGTCTGCACATAAACCAGTGCCACGATCTCCCATCGTGTCCTCAGCGCTAGGAAAACCCAACGGCGTTATCAAGACTATAACCCGTAATAAGCTGTATGTATGACTGACAACCCACGATAGAGTTTCAGTATATAAACATGTCTACCATATATATGAATATGAGCAGCATAAGTGTTAAGGTTACAATACGCGTCCGTACCTCCGTTGATGATTTCGGGCACTTCGGTAGCGTTGTGGTACGTTTGATGGTGGTACGACGGTGATTTGACAGCGGTGACAGCGAAAACAGCGGTTCGTGATTCTGGGTATCCTATAAGGATAATATCACCAGTATGAATATCTAAGACCATAACAGGCATTTTAGGTACAAATTACCATTTTGGCCCTAGTTTGACTTTTTGGCGGAATTTTGACAGGGCTTCGCTATTTTGACTTTAAACTCTCAAAATTTTTGCTATAACCTTTCCTTTATCATATTTCTAAGATAAATATTATATTTATTCCTAAAATATGATACCTAAACTAACTTGAAAAATTAAAGACTATTCTAGTAATCCTACTATAACTACTGAAAGAACTACCTAACTAAAGACTAGGGACCGAAAACTTACTCAGAGCTTCGCTAGGATTTTTCTCCGGACTCCTCCTTCTTCCTTCTTTCTCAAATTTTGAAAATCTCAAGTGGATTTGGTGTGGAAGTTATGAAAGGAGCAAGGGGTATTTATAGGGAAAATTTGGTTACTATTCATGCCTTGTCAGACGAAATCTGGACCGTCGGATCGCACTTTTCTGAGGTGGCATGATCTTGGCCTTTCCTTCTCTTTGGCCGACCTCCCCCTCCAAAAGAAGACAAAATAGCTGACCTTATCCTAGCTGCATCATCAAGCCTTATCCTCTTGCTTTATCTGATGAATTCCCGATTCGGTGCCCTGATCACGAGATTCCGTAGAAACTTAAAATTCTGGGAACAACACTCTGAAGATCTTTTCTTCCTCTTTCAAATTATCTAATTTAACTCAGTTTCTGATCCCACTGAGGACATTCCGTTATCAGCTGAAAATCCTCGGTATTCGTGCCCGGCTACAGAAATAACGTTGTCCGGTGCCAACTTCGAGACAAAAATTCACTGATTAACATTATACTCTGGTTTCCCCCCACTTATCCCCAGATTCCCACAACGGAATTATTTTCTATCGGTTCTCCTTTTGACTATCTGCTTTAATTATACAAAATATCTTCCTATTCGGATCTCCAAATCACTCCGTCGGTTACAGAAATGACTTCGGAGACCGGCCATCTCGAGATAAAAATTCTCTCGTTCACAATATACCCTGACTTTAGAAACCTAGTTCACGGTTTTCTATGTAGGATTTTATTTCCATCCGTTCTCGTTTATCCTGTCCCCTTTTATTATTATTTAATTAATTGCCACATGTCTTAAATCTTATTTTATTATTATTTGCTAAAAAAATCTCCCTTCATCCTTATCCCTTCATCCTTATTATTATTTATTATATATATTTTTTTCTTTTTGGCCTAAAAAATTTCGGCCACTATATATATATATATATATATATATATATATATATATATATATATATTTCATTTATCATAATACTCAATTCTCTTATATTCATTTTCCCAACATTTTCCTATTGGTCCATAACTAATTATTTGGATTTAGGCTTTCATAAATTCTTGAAAAATCCTAAACCATTGATCTTTACTTTTTAAGACTATATCTTAACCATTATTATTTATTTAATTAGCCAAAAAATTTCGGTCCTTAATAATTATTATTTATATTTATTTTATTTTTTATGTTTCCTAAATTTCTCTAATCTTATAAAATTCCTGAAAATTACTTAATTAATCCTTTAATAATTCCTAATAATTTTCTTAATTAGAATTAATTATTTTCTCACAACAATTTCATTAACACTAATGATTTAAGCCCTATGTAAAATATTAAAAGTCATAGAATCAATTTTGATTCTAAAATACTTTTTAATTTTCCTTCTTTTTATTTTCATAGGAAATATTTTATTAAATTGTCTAAATTAAGAATAATATATTTCCTAAATTTTTAATAATTATTCAATGCCTTCTAGAATTTTTCCATAATTTTTCTTAGTACTTTCCTTTGAAAATAGACTAATTACACAATATTTTAAGACCTCATATCCACCTATTTTCAATAGGTATTATTTATCTAAATATATATTTAAGTGTATTATAAAAATTAGGGTATTATAGGTAAAGGTGCAATTTTACACATAACCTTTACACCGAGGAGCGCCCAGCACCATGACCTTTTTTTTAGACAAAAAATACACACGATGTTACGTTTTGGAAGCAAAGAGTACCACGGGCCCTTAGTTGACCGTTAAGTCTGACAGAAATGAACAATAACTCCGCTAAAATTACCATTTTGGCCCTAGTTTTAAATAATTTTTTTTATTAAAAAAACGCTAAAATAACTCCTCCCCACCAGTGGGACCCACCATCTGCCACATCGCCGGCGGCGGCCACCCTCCCCATCGCCGGCCGTGTGGCCGATGCCCTTTTAATTAGGCTAAAACTCTTTGCGTTTTAAATATCAAAATGTGTTAGTCTCAAAGTCAAAATAGGCTTGGATGCCCTTAATCAAATAAAAAGTACTCAAATTGAATTTTGTCTGTGTATTTGTATATATAAAAAGTACCCTTACCCAACTCATATTAATGTAGTTGTTATTTCTCAGTACATATGCAAATATAATATATGTATATCATTCAAATTTTCTAGTTTCAAACAAGAAATTAATTTTAAAATGAGTTTAAGTTTGTCATAATAATACGCTGTATTTCGTTATCGAACCCACTTGATTTTTTTATTTTTAAATTTTAAAAAAGCTTAAATTTCACCTATATAGAAATGAAATGAAGTATCTTGCGTACATGGCATAATTGAATAATATCACAAAAAATTGAGAAATATGATATAATTAAATTTCCAAATAAAGAGTCTTGAGGTTGAATTTCATGTTAAACGAAACGAACTTATTCCGTGTTCATGGGAGAGACTAAAACAGAATAAGGGTAGAAAACGAAACAAATACGTTATTTCGGTTAAAATATGAAACAAAAAACTGATGAATTTAACTGAAAGTGATAAATTGGGTGCCACTTGCACAACCAGAATGGACGACAAAGATTACAGTTAATTATTTTGTTATTCAAACAATTAACGTTAAAAACATAAGAAAGACAAAAACGAAAAGTTAATAAACATGGAACAAGCCTATATATATATATATATATATATATATATATATATATATATATATATATATATATATATATATAATATATATATAGATAATAATTTTGAGCATCAGATTAATTAGTCACACTACATGAAAACCTGATTTAATAGCGTTACGCCTATGTGGGGATTTGAAGTTTAGGAATACCAAGACTTACATTCTAACCATAATCGGTTTCCAAAAGTTCAATTCCAACGTAAGTTCAAAGTGTTAGACAGTAATCACGCCTTCTTCGGAATTTAATGCATAAAAAGCTGTATATATTACACTACGTGTATGTATAATGTATTGAAGTAGATAATTCATAAAGTTATATTTATTTATAATGTTAGCGAGGGGTTATAAGTATAATATGTTTTATATGCAAATTTCTAATGTTTATATCATTAAAAGTGGTGTCTAGATTCATGTCAAAATATGTTCATATGTATGCACATGCATCCCGAATATCTATACTTAATTTGATTCCACAGATATTATAATAATCCAATTAAACTCGCTATTTGGTGATTGAAGAAATCCACAAATCTGTCCTCCATAATTTGGAGCATAACGCTAAATTGCAGCTATGCTAGATAAATTTTGACTCGATTTCAGCAGTCAAACGAGTAGGTGATGATTAACCTGTCAGTTCCGAGCAAAAAAAAAAAAAAAAAAGATGATTAACCTGTCAGTGGATAGTTTACATAAGCCAAGCATCAAGCATAGTTTAAGGTTGTGTAATGGTCAAATTTCTTGTATTTAGATGCTTTTTGTTCTCTAAGGTTATGTTCATTTGTTACAGGTACAAATAAACCAGCAAATAAATCATGATGGCGAGGTTAATAGGCCCCGTTATATGCCTCAAAATCAATCCATCATTGCAACAAATACTGTTAGTGCTGAAGTATATGTCTTTGATCATAGAAAGCATCAATCTAAACCTCCTCTAGATGGTGCATGTAATCCTGATTTAAGGTTGAGAGGTCACAATACTGAAGGATATGGTTTATCATGGAGTAAGTTGAAGCAGGGCCATTTGCTGTGTGGTTCAAATGATGCTCAGATATGCTTGTGGGATATAAATGCTACTCCTAAGAACAAATCCCAGGATGCTATGAAGATAAAATCAGATTTGAAGACACATCATGATAATATTTTTTTCAAAAATATTATTACAATGGAGAGAAGAATGGGAAGGAAATGAAGAAAAGGATGAGAGTGAAATATTAAAAGTGGAACATTATATTTTGATCCAATAGTCATGAGGGGGAAAAGGACATGGACGGCAGCAGATGGGATCAATCAAAACGCCCACTTACTATTAATATATGAATTGATGTTCCCTTTGCTCCTGAATATTGACGTACATATGCTATTGACGTTGAAAATTTGTAAATATTTCACCAATAAAATGCGTGCAAAGCGTAGGCAAAGTTCAAGTTGAATTTTCCCAAGAAAAAAACAGCACAAATTTCACCTCAAATGCACGACACAATTCAGCACAAAAGGAAAGAATGGTAAAAAAACTATGTTATTGATGGATAATTCTGCTTTATTATCACTCATTTAATTTCCACGAATATTCTTCAAAGGCATGAAAATTTCCATGCATGAAATAAATCATTTAATTTCCACGAATGCTATATGAAATAACATTAGGAGATCGGCGAGCAATAAATATCTCTCAATTTATTAAGGAAAATGCATGTAAGTCCTCGATCCTTAGATAGAGCGGGAAAAATAAATTTTCTCTTCTTGGCCATGTTGATGACGATAAAAATATTTTTTTGGGTTTAGTGTAAGTAAATGAATCAACGAAAAAAACTGATGAATTAAACTGAAAAATGTTAAATTGGGTGCCACAAGCACTTAACCAGAACGGACAAGGGTTATACTTTCTCCGGTCCTTAATATAAGACATATTTATTTAATTTGATTAAATTAAGTAAATATGTCTTATATTAACAAAAATATGAAAAAGTAATTAGCGTATATACACGCAAGATTTGAATATTTGCATGTAAATTTCATCAACAATCTCATGGTTAATTACCTCATTCAAATTCCCTTAAGTTTCTGACGTACTGTTCATCAATGAACGTGGATCATATAATACCCTGACTAGCCATGTCTATAAATACGTGTATCTGGTTCATGAGTTTCACTGTAAACCCAAGCTAGATATCTGATTATCAAATTGAAGAAGAAGCTTTTTGAAGGAAGAAGAAACATAAGTTCTTCAAAAGACATTAATATTTCGAAAGCTCTTGCCCCTGTCACCAAGCCACCTCAGGGCCCCAACCCTCCTACAACAACTGGCACTCCAATCCCTCGTCCTCAGGATGTCCGCAAACCGAATTGACCATGACTCTTTTCGTTTCATTTTCCAGGTTCATATGTGTGTGTGTGTGTACTTCTTTCTTTTGTCATATAAATGATTTTCCATCGGGAAAAAATTGATTAATTATGAGTTATTTTAAGATGTTTTGTTATTACGTTCTTAATTGGTTTCAAATTCATGACGAGCTCCAAATTAAATCTTCATGAGTTTTCCGTGAAGGCTTAATTTTCTGCTTGTTATTAGCTAGGTTCTTAATTTAATTTGAAAATGCATGGCATATGAAAATGAATTTGCGTTGCAATATAAATGAACTTTAATTTCACATGTTTTCTATATTTTTAAAGAATTTTGCAGTAATTAAGTGCCTTCATAAACAGAGTTTGATAGATTAATTCTCATCCTTCTTAATCAATTAGCTTGTGATATAACCTTAATACTCCAAAGTGTATATGAAGAGATCCTGACTAGCCTCTTGTCTCGTAGACAATCTTGTTCATTCTCATGTTTTAATGTCTGACTTCGTTGAATCTCATTTTGGTTTTCATTCTCATGCAGATCATCAAGTGCCAGGGAGATATATATATATATATATATATATATATATATATATATATATATATATATATATATATATATATATAGTACAAATGATATGGCTTGATCAAGAATAAGGGAGGCAAATAGTGCAATTATGAACATTCTATTGAAGAATAAGAACACTCTGCCTTTTTATTTTATTTTTGTTTTATGCGTCTATGTTCGATTTTCTTGTTTCTTGGCAATAAATAAAGCATTGGAATAATCGTATGTAGCTTTCATTTTCAATTATTTTGTATGATGTAATCAATATTGGAATAATACGAAGTCAGGTGTCTGAATAGTTTAATTAATTAACCTTCGTGCATGTTTTTACGTAGGAATACTCTTAGAACCATCATTGTTCTTAAAACTTAAAGAGTTGAGAGGTTTGTAAAATATTTTGAAAGAAATTAGGGAGAGACGGAAGGGACAATTTTTTATATATTAATTAAAAGACCAAAACATAAGTATTTTTGAATAGAGACTTTAATTATTTAGGATAAAATAATTAAAAAAATTAGGAGAGAATATCGATCACCGGGCTTGTTTGTTGCTCGGTGAAGAAGACTCAAGGGACCGCAAGCCAACTCATGTTGGATTTTTAGTTTTAATTCAGAAATTAATTACTTGTGATTAATATGCTAAACATTCAATAAAGTTTGGGAAGAAACAAAGAAAGTGAGGGCAAAGCTATACATATGAAAATATTTTCCCTCCCCTCCCAGCCCCTTCATTCGACCAACCATAAAGTTATTTAATTCTCTTTCACCATTGAACAGGAAATTTGATCTCATTGGTTCATTTCGTTCAACATGAAATTCAATTTCATCTATAAATGCAATTTCATCTTGCGCGGCATAATTCAATACCACAAAAAGTTGACAGATCAAAATTTGATATAAGTTTCCGATAAAAAATTAAAGAGTCAAAGGTTGAGGTTGAATTATAAAACGAAATAAACTAAACTAGCAAAACGAACTCCGTGTTCCTGGGAGAGAATAAAAACAGAATAATCAAAGGGGGAGAAAGGAAGAAATGAAGTCAATTTGGGTAAAATATTAACAAAAGCGGATGAGGCAAATTAAACTGAAAAATGTTAAATGGGGTGCCGCATGCAGTTATCCAGAATTGATGGACGAAAAGGTTTAATTAATTACTTGGTTCTTTCAGGTCTGAAAAGTTGAAAGGTTTCAAAATTAATTAACGTGAAAAGCATTATCAGAGAGAGACCAAAATAATGAAATATATAGACCAAAATCATGGTGTAAATATGATTCAATAATAACGTAACTAATCTTTTTTTTAGCACAATAACGTAACTAATCGCGTACTCATGTTTTCAACGTTCAATCCTCTGTATTTGTTTTTAAATTTCCTCAACAATCACTTGGTTACCACCTTAATTATTCCCATTTCCTTATTTTTCTCACACTATCCATAACCAACACGGACCGTATAATAATTGACTAGCTATTTCTATATAATACCTTGATTCAAAGGAATATTTCTGCATGAAGTACTTTATTAGATCCAAAAACGTTGTTTTAAAATTTCATTGCCGCAAAGTGACAGTATTTCTCTTAATTAAATGGGACCAACACGTCATTTTCCCTTGACTTTGTGACCATATTTTATAATTCAAGATATTATAAGTTGACCTTGCTTTAATGAATTTTTCTTTATTGACCCAAAAATAGAGTGTACGATATGCATACATTTATACGAAATTAATTGGTTGACCTTTGGCAACAATCAAGATTTTACCCAAATTCTTAAAAGTTTGTTGGGAAAATCTCCATTAGGGCCCAAGTTATGAAAACATTGCCAAAAAAAGCCTTAAGAAAAGTCACATGTTAAAAAAGACCCTAGGACATTTTCTGGTATTATTTTAGAAAAGTGTAGTTGTTAATGGGTATTGATAAAATTTTTAATGGATACTGATTTAGTTGTTAACGGTATTGATTTAGTTGTTAATGAGTAGTTGTGAACTGGACTGATTTAGTTGTTAATGAGGTACTTATATAGTTGTTAACATTTCCTGAAATAATACCAAAAAAGACCCTAGAGCTTTTTTGATATTTGACTTTTCTTTGGGCCTTTTTTGATAATATTTTGATAACTTGGGCCATGAGATCAAATTTCCCAAGTTTTCCCCCCAAAAAAAAGACGATACCATGAAGTTCTGCAGAAATCAAGTTCATGCGCTTTTCAACATTAAAGCAAAATCTAATTTATATTTTAGTGTATGATAATGATTTAAAGAAATTGAACCTCTTGAGATAGCGAAATTTGGCTACACATATATGACTCAATATTATATATCCCAGAGTCCGTGTAAGTTTGGAGTTGAACTGCTGAAGTCGCCACAAAAAAACGACTTAGGACCCACAGGATCCATCCCAATACTTTAATTAATCTGAATTAATCAAAATAAATAATTAATATATTTGGTTCAATGTTATCATTATTGTCAAACTTCTAAGTTAATTATTCGAGTTTACCGTTTCTACCTTATAAAATTGAGTCGGCTCACTCTTAAACTTGTGATAGTTGTAACTATGTCAAAATCACGATTTCACATACCGAGTCTACTCTTTTTACGTTTCTCATTTAGAAAATCGTGTTAGCTTACTCTTAAAATCCATGCTAGTTTCTTCGATTTGATCATGTCCAAATGCATTATATATGAATTTTATTTAAAAAAATTCTTTTTGAGTATAATAATTAATTATGAATAATGATAGATTTAATTTCAATTATTCGGATTTAAAATATATTTCAATCATTTTTTACATTTTTATATTTTAATTATTTAACTATACATTATTAATATTTATTTTTTGTTAAAAGTGAGAATTCGAGTTTAGTAGTTACTTGGTCTTCCTTTTAGCGGTGTCACACCGTCTTAATTAGTAGGAGTGTGGCCAATCTTTGTTTATTATCATCTTCAAAATGGTTAGTAAAGGATGGATACTTGGTTGAAAGTGGGATCATTGCAAACATTGGAGCTGGTCACGAAAGCTAGAATATTTGATTGGGTGACTAATTAAGTGTATACTCTTCGATTGTGTATCGTAGGATTGATGAACAGCAGACGCCGGAAGATGCTGAAGACGACCTCTGGAACTGTTGTTCATAGGGGTCACACAAGTAAAATATCTCTTGGAATCCATGAGAAGACTGGCTTGTTGCAAGTGTGGCTGAGGACAACATACTCTAAATATGGCAGATGGCTGAGAACATATACCATGATGAAGATGATCTTCCTGAAGAATCAACCAAATCTGCTGCTTAGTGTAATTTCACTGTTTAGACTCACTGGCCTTTCTATATTTATTTCTCCCCTTGTTACATTCTTTGCCTCTGGACGTGAATTAACATGGCCTTGATTAGTGTATGAGATGGTAGCTCATGCCCTTTAAGCTCTATGATATGTATGTATTAATTTAGGGGTTTAAATTTCTCATGTTACATGAGAAAAAGAAGATTCCTACACACACATGAAATGGTGGGATCCCCCCCCACACACACATATATATGTGGGTCCCACCATTTTATGTGTGTGTGACATGAGAATACACTTCTCCTATAATATGAGAAGTGTTTTTCCCATTAATTTATTACGAAGAGCTGCGTTATCACTTGTTATTGTCGGAGATTGAAATTTGACAATAAAATCAGCTTGAAGACACATAATCTGTATTTTTATGGCTTCAGCGTCTGCCTAGTTACTCCGTTTGGGCTTTCTCGTACTTCTCTATGTGAAGTCATTGATATCGGAAATTCACAACCTTTCATGGAAGAAGAGTGGGTTTATTATAGAAGGGAAGGCCCATCATTTTTCTTTTGAAATTTGAGAATGAGAGATAAGCGGTAAAATAATGAAAATTTAGATTTGATTCAATGATTATCATTTTGATTGAGAATGTAATTAATGAAAAGGGGGCAAAATAACGTCTAGCATCTTGATGTTATATCTTAATTGCATCCCCCACTTTAATCTTATTTATGATGTATCAGGAAATGTTATCTTTATGTGCCTTCTTGTATCTTAATCTTATTTATAGTGCATCTATGTATATCTATCATCTTAAATTATAAATAAGATTAAGATACTGGATGTTAGTAGAAAATAATATAGAAGGATTGGGCGCCTAATAATCTTCATTTCCTTTGGATTCAAGAATTAAAAACTCAATCTACTTGTTTTTGTTTATTTGGTGAAGTGATTTTGGTATAAAATTTAAGAATTAATTGAAATTAAAGATCCACATCTTTCGTTAAACAAGATTGTGTTTGTTTAATAACAAAAAGGTTTAGATGAATTGTTGAAATGATTCACCAAAGTCAAGGTACGCCTTCGGGTGAGTTGAGGGTTTTTTTTTTGTTTTTTTTTATAAAAAAACTCCAACATGTCTATTTTATTCAAAATAAAATTGAATCACCTTTTTTTATTTTTCTTCCAAAAGGTTTTTTTTACGCCTCCTTAGGTTAATTTATTAAGGATTATTTGTTCGGTAGCCTACTAAGTGCGTATTTGCTACCAATGACGGGGCTTCTTATAGACAATCCCCCCCCCCTCCCCCCCCAAAAAAAAAAAACGAAAAAATGTTCAGAAATCTTTCTTTTTTTTAAATTTAATATAATGTAAAATTTAATTTTGGCCCCACAATTTTTTCTTAGTCTAAAAATTGATATAATTTTTTTTATTAGTTAATGAGTATATATTTGACCCCCTAAAATATTTATCCCAAGTTCCGCTCCTCTTTGCTACACCTTATAATCAATTAAAAAAAGGTTTTTTTTTTTGGGTGTACATTTTACAAGATAATTTCTCTCATATACTTATTTTGGGGATCTGACTTCTCTCATTTTCTTTTCTGGTCCATTGCCATCCTTTTCCTCCTTCATGACCATTGGATCAAAATCTAATAATTCACATTTAATATTTTATAAAAATATTATTACAATAGAGAAAAGAATGGGAAGGAAATGGAGAAAAGGATGAGAAGAAGATATTAAATATGGACCATTATATTTTGATCCGATGGTTACGAAGGGGGAAAAGAACGGGAGCGGATGGGAAGAAAAAAAGAGAGAAGTTAGATCTCTTATTTTGTGCAACACAAAATTATTTAAAATATACTAATCTAAACACCCACTTACCATTAATATATGACTTCATGTTCCCTTTTGTAATACCCTAAAATTTGACGTAGGGTAAATATCATAAATTTGTAGAATATACCTATTGAAAATAGGTGAATATGAGGTCTCAAACACCTTGTATTGAATTTATCTTATTATTAGGACAATTTCTCCTGAGATTAAATAATGTGAGAAAAGGTCCCTAAGACATTAGATACTTTGCAAATATGTCCCTGAAATATTTATGGGTTATAAAATACCCTGAGAATATTATGATAAATCCTAAAAGGCAACTAAATATTTATTAAAAATTAGAGAGTATGTTGTCTCTAATTTAGGTAATTTATGAGATTATTTTCCTTGGAAAATAATGAGGCAAAATTAAATATCATTTTGGGGAATATAAATTGCCCCATGGTTTTTAATATTTTGCATAATGCATAAATTATCAATTTCAGTAAAATAGTTGTGAGATAATAATTACTACTAATTAAGAAAATTGTCAACAATTAGTAAGTGATTAATTAGATAATTAATGGCTAATTGTTTAGACATAAGATAAAGAGAAAAAGGTGAAAATTACTTAAAATAAATAAATATATATATATATATATATATAAATAAAAACGAAAATTAGAAGAAAAATAAAGAAAAATGAAATGAAAATTAAGAAATTAATATCTAGATATTTGCATTAAAATAACATTATAAGTTAAGACATGTGGTAATTAAATAATATTATAATAGTAAAAATGTGAACAGGATAAATGACCACGGATAGAAATAAAATCCTACCTAGAAAACCGTGAACTAGGTTTCTTGAGTCAGAGTAAATTAGGAACAAGTGAATTTCTATCTCGGAGTGGACTGCCTCCGAAATCATTTCTGTAACTGACGGAGTGATTTGGAGATCCGAATAGGAAGATATTTTGTATAATTAAAGCAGATAGCCAAAAGGAGAACCGATAGAAAATAATCCCGTTGTGGGAATCTGGGGATAAGTGGGGAAAAACCAGAGTATAATGTTAATCAGTGGATTTTTGTCTCGGAGTTAGTACCAGACAACGTTATTTCTGTAGCCGGGCACGAATACCGAGGATTTTCAGCTGATAACAGAATGTCCTCAGCAGGATCAGAAACTGAGTTAAATTAGATAATTTGAAAGAGGAAGAAAAGACCTATGGAGTGTTGTTTCCGAAATTTTAAGATTTTACGAAATTTCGCGATCAGGATACCGAACCAGGAATTTTACCTGATAAAGCAAGATGACATAAGGCTTGATGATGCGGCAGGGATGACATCATCCTTGAGAGGTGTAAGGCCAAGATCTTGCCACCTCCAAGAAGTGCGATCTAACGGCCAGAAACTGATCAGACAAAGTTCAAAGGAATTACGAAAATGCCATTGGGCTTTTCTATAAATAGGCCATCACTTCTCTTCATTCTTCACCAATTCACACAATCCTAGAGAGAAGTTAGAGAGAGAAGCTCTGGAGGAGGAGCAAGAAGTTCATAGCGAAGCTCTGAGTAAGTCTTTCGGTCCCTAATCTTTAGTCTTAAGTTCTTTCGGTAGTTCTTAGAGTTTTAGAGTAGATCTTTAATCTTCTAGTATATTTTAGATATCATGTTTTAGGATAGATATGATATTTATTTTGGGAAATACATTGGAGTTAGAGATATGTGGAAATTCTGGAAGATTAGGGTCAAGATAGCGAAGTGCTGGCGAAATTCCGCCGATTAGGGGATCAGGGGCAAAATGGTAATTTGTACCTAAAATGCCCGTTATGATATCAAATATTGATAAATGTGATATTATCATTATAGGATATCAGTAATCTTGTTCCGTTGTCATTTCGCTGTCGTTCCGCTGTTTTCTGTCAAAAGTACAGTATATCGTCAACATATTAAACGCTCGTCAACGAAGGTACGTTCACGTACTGTAACACTAACTCTAATACTTATTGTATGCTTATATGTGATAGACAACTATACAAGTGAATTGTATAGATAACTTTACATGCGATGTGTATTGTTAACATGGATAACTATATATGTGAATTGTATAGATAACTATACATGCGATGTGTATTGTTAGCATAGATAACCTTACATGTGATGTGTACGGTGGATATATTAATCTTGCATCTGCTATATACTTATGTGTTGATTAATGCTGTGATGTCATACATATATTGTTTACATAAGTATGAGGTTAACCGTTACTTGAGGTTCGATGCATGGACTTCAGCTCTTAATATAGCTTCAGGATCAAGAGGACTAAGCACCAAAGATAAGGGCAAGCAGCATGCTTAGAGTCCCAGCCGAAGAATTTCTTTTTGGACTTGTATTCCCATATCAGTAAATATTCAGACCTTTGTACTGTTGTATAAGCAACTAGGTACCTCAACAGGATATTTATTAGATACTCTCTCTTTTAAATTGCTCTGATGCTCTACTCTAATGAAAGTACCTCATTCCGCTTTTGAAAAATGAGATGTTACACCTTTACTCCTGAATATTGACATACATATGCTATTGACGTTGAAACTTCGTAAATATTTCACCAATAAAATGTGTGTAATGTAACATCCCAATTTAAAATACCGATTTTTTTTTTTTAAAAACAAACCGTGATCAGAGTTGAGCATTTCGATTAAACGAGTAACTGAATATCTAGAAGTACATAACCATAGTGTAATCATCCTTATACAGTCATCTATTGATTCCAAAAAGACTATATCTAAATAGTTCAAAAGCTAAAACATATAAGCTCTTCCAATCCGCCTACATCGGCTACTTGCCGCTCTCCTCCACCTTGGATCCTCCTGAAACTGGAGCTACAGCTGAGATCCAATTCCCAATTAGATCTCAAGTAACGGTTAACCTTATGCTTAAATAAATCATATATAGGCAACAAATAGTCATAATAACAATACAACACATCAATACATAAGCACACAGCAGATGCATGATCAACAATGGATAGAACATAAGCACACAACAATATGTA
Source organism: Acacia confusa (assembly GCA_037074495.1). Lineage (NCBI taxonomy): Eukaryota > Viridiplantae > Streptophyta > Magnoliopsida > Fabales > Fabaceae > Acacia > Acacia confusa. The sequence goes on along the minus strand of CM073504.1, from coordinate 1,433,956 downwards.
AAGCCCCACACTATGTCTGCACATAAACCAATGCCACGATCTCCCATCGTGTCCTCAGCGCTAGGAAAACCCAACGGCGTTATCAAGACTATAACCCGTAACAAGCTGTATGTACGACTGACAACCCACGACAGAGTTTCAGTATATAAACATGTCTACCATATATATGAATATGAGCAGCATAAGTGTTAAGGTTACAATACGCGTCCGTACCTCCGTTGACGATTTCGGGCACTTTGGTAGCGTTGTGGTACGTTTGACGGCGGTACGACGGTGATTTGACAGCGGTGACAGCGGAAACAGCAGTTCGTGATTCTGGGTATCCTATAAGGATAATATCACCAGTATGAATATCTAAGACCATAATAGGCATTTTAGGTACAAATTACCATTTTGCCCCTAGTTTGACTTTTTGGCGGAATTTTGCCAGGGCTTCGCTGTTTTGACTTTATGCTTTCAAAATTTTTGCTATCATCTTCCCTCTAACATATTTCTAAGATAAATATCACATTTATTCCTAAAACATGATATTTAAACTAACTTGAAAAATTAAGACTACTCTAACATGTCTACTATAACTACTGAAAGAACTACCTAACTAAAGACTAGGGACCGAAAACTTACTCAGAGCTTCGTTAGGATTTTTATCCGGACTCCTCCTTCTTCCTTCTCTCTCAAATTTCGAAATCCTCAAGAGGATTGGTGTGAGAATTGCAAATGGAATGGGTGGCTATTTATAGAAAACCCGAATGACATTTTCGTAATTTCGTTGAACTTTATCTGGTTGAATTTTGACTGTTGGATCGCACTTTTGCTAGGTGGTTTGATCTTGGCCATACACCTCCTTGGCTGTAATACCCGGGAAAAAAAAGAAAAAAAAAGGAAAAAAACAACAATATATAAAAATAAAAATATTTATCTTAAATATTATATTTCCAGAGATAATACCTATTTCAAATAAGTGAATATGAGGTCTCAAATTTTTGTATTGTATTTATTTTTGTTTATAGGAAATTTTTCTTAGAATTTAGGAGTATAAAAATTAATTTAGCTTGTTGATATAAAAACCAATATTTTAGGGATTAAATTAGAACTTAACTCATTTATTCCTAATTTAACTTCATGAGACAAAATCTCTCTAAGTAAGAATAAATAAATTATACAATGATATTAACCCTAAATCCTAAAGTCTAAATGGACCAATAAGGGAATTGTCTTCTTGAGCATGTGAGAACAATTAAGATAAAATTTCATAATTAAAATTAAGGGAGGGGGGACGAAATTTTTTTAAGGGAAATGGAAGAAAAAAATAAATCAATTAAAGAAGTGTGTAGGAGAAGACAACTTGGGGAGCAAGTTGATTTTCTTAGGGAGCAAGTAATTGCTTAATTAGAAGAAATTAGGAGAAAACCTATAGAAATTAAATCATAACTTGTGATATTGAAGTTAAATGTCCAAGATAAATACATATTTAGAATCAGGGAATTATGAGTTTCAACTTGGCTATTTCCAAAGATATTTTCGGTTACTTTTAAGATTCATACTTAGACATTTTGGGAATTAAAAATCACCAGAAATCTAATCATAAAATTAGGATTCCAAAAGTGAAATTGGATTTTGAATTTAAACACCAACTTACACCTAACTAAAATAGGATTTGGGATTTATTAAGTTAATTTAATAAAGAAAAGGCTTTTCTTGTAGGCTAAGCAAAGCAAATTCTAGAAGAAGAGGGGGGGGGGGACGGCTAGCATGAGATGGAAGGCCAAGATCATTTCTTCCTCATCAAGAAAAATCCTATGGTTGTATGCTAAGAAGAGAAATTACAAGCATGCCACCCCCTTCTACTATAAATAGAGGCATTAGGCAACACATTCTCCTCACCAATTCACTTAGCTTGGCTGAAAATTTAGAGAGAAAGAGTGAGTGTGGAAGAGCTGCAGAAAATAGGAGCAAGTGGTCTTCAAGAGGTAAGGAAGTTCTTAGCTTTCAAGTTTAAGTTCTTAAGTTTATGAAGTAGAAATGCTAGAAATGTTATTTTGATCATCAAACTTCCAATTCCAGTTTTATTTTCATGTTTTCATGGTTTCCAATAGCTTTATTTCGAAAATTTGATGAAGAAGAAATTATAGCAAAATTTTTGGAAGATTATGATCAAAATAGTGAAGCTCTGGCGAAATTTCAGCAAATAAGAACTTCTGGAGTTAGTAGTAAAAATGCTAGTATCTTATGATGAAGATGATGTTCTAAAATTCTGGGAAAATTCATGATGAAAGTAGACATTTAGGGCTTTCCAAATATATAAAGAGTGTGTCAATTGAAGTTCTGTGCAAAAAGATAAAAATCCCCGAAGTTAAGCTACAATTTCTGAGCGAAATTCTGGGCAGCAGTTTGAATTCGGGAAACTGGGAATTATCCATCAATTCTGGGTAAGTTTCAGTATTTTTCCTTGAAAATAGAAATCTCAAGGATTCCAGAACATTTTACGGATCCTCATTTCGATTTGTCTGGAATTAGTTATGATTTTTCGAAGTTAGGCGAAATTCTGCCCAGAAATGCTGGATTAACGTTTTTTTTCCGAAAATTAAATGGAAATAATTAAAAATAAATCCTTCAAGGGTAAAAATGTAAAGTATGGCCAAGGTGTCTCTTGAAATATTGTTTGAGAATTAATTGAGATAATATTACCCTTTTAAGATAGACTGTGCACGAGTTCCGACGACGAACGTACCTAAAACCCGACAAACTCAGGTACGGACGCGTATTGTAACATTAACGCTTATGCTTATGGTATGGTTATATGTGAAAGTTATTTTCACTTGTTGATACTTTATTATGAAAGTTGCTTATGATGTACTGGTTTGAATACGGGTTATAGTCTTGATAATACCGTTGAGTTTTTCTAGCGCTGAGGACACGATAGGCCATCGTGGCATTGGTTATGTGCAAACTTGGATAACATACATATTGCAGTGGCTGTGTTATGTTACTTGCTGATATGATTATAAAAGTTGTAATGATAAATTATTATTGTGATACCTGCCATATACTGTTTACATAAGCATGAGGTTAACCGTTACCTGAGGTTCAATGGGAATTGAACCTCAACCCCTGTTATAGCTTCAGGATTTCAGGGAGTCAGGATCGAGGACATGGGTGAGAAGCAGGCGTGGGGAACCTACGGAGACGTTGTCTTTTTGACATATAGACTTAGGTATATTAAACCCATGGATGAGTGTATAGTTAAATGTTTGGTTAGATACATTATATACAATGTTATTCAGTTACTCTTTGCTTTAAATATTTTCAACTCTCAGCTCTGTATGGAAATGTTTATGAAAATGGGGTGTTACATTGGCCGACTTCTTCCCCCTAAAAGACAAAATTGCTGACCTCATCCTAACTGCATCATCAAACCTTATCCTCTTGCTTTATCTGATAAGTTCCTGGTTCGGTGTCCTGATCGCGAAATTCCGTAGAAACTTAAAATTCCGGGAACAACACTCTGAAGATCTTTTCTTCCTCTTTCAAATTATCTTGTTAAACTCAGTTTCTGATCCCGCTGAGGACATTCCGTTACCAGCTGATAATCCTCGTTATTCGTGTCCGGCTACAGAAATAACGTTGTCCGGTGCCAACTCCGAGATAAAAATTCACTGATTAACATTATACTCTGGTTTTTCCCTACTTATCCCCAGATTCCCACAAGGGAATTATTTTCTATCAGTTCTCCTTTTGGCTATCTTCTTTAATTATACAAAATATCTTTCTATTCGAATCTCCAAATCACTCCGTCGGTTACAGAAATGACTTCGGAGACCGGCCATCTCGAGATAAAAATTCCCTCGTTCACAATATACCCTGACTTTAGAAACCTAGTTTACAGTTTTCTATGTAGGATTTTATTTCTATCCGTGGTCATTTATCCTGTTCACTTTTATAATATTATTATCTAATTAACACATGTCTTAAATTTATATTATTATTATATCCAAATATCTTCTTCATCCTTATCTCCCCTAAAATTTTGGCCCACACAATATATATATATATATATATATATATATATATTCTTTAACCACATATATTATATTTATCCTATATTCATTTTCCACAAAATTTTTCTATTGATCCATAACTAATTACTTGGATTTAGGCTTTCATAAATTCTTGAGACATCCTAAACCATTGATCATTACTTTTTAAGACTATATCTTAACCATTATTATTTATTTAATTAGCCAAAAATTTCAGTCCTTAATAATTATTATTTATATTTATTTTATTTTTCATGTTTCCCAAATTTCTCTAATCTTATAAAATTCCTGAAAATTCCTTAATTAATCCTTTAATAATTCCTAATAATTTTCTTAATTCGAATTAATTATTTCCTCACAACAATTTCATTAACATTAATGATTTAAGCCCTATGCAAAATATTAAAAGTCATAGAATCAATTTTGATTCTAAAATACTTTTTAATTTTCCTCCTTTTTATTTTCATAGGAAATATTTTATTAAATTGTCTAAATTAAGAATAACATATTTCCTAAATTTTTAATAATTATTCCATGCCTTCTTGAATTTTCCATAATTTTTTTCTTAGTACCTTCCTTTGAAAATAGACTAATTATACTATATTTTGAGACCATAATCATCATAAATGGACATTTTTATTATGGTAACATAATAGTCCAGATAGTAATTATCCAGGTATTACATGCAAAGTCTGGGCAATGTTCAAGTTGAATTTCCCAAGCAAAAAACAGCACAAATTTCACATCAAATGCAACGAAACATCTTGCACGACACAAATTATCAATCATTTAATTTCCTTGAATATTCTTCAAAGGCAAGAAAATTTACCTGAATTCGAATGCTATAGGAAACAAATTTAGGAGATTGGCGAGCTATAAATATCTCTCAATTTATTAAACAAAATGCATGTAAGTCCTCCATCGTTAGATAGTGCGCGAGAAATAAATTTTCTTGTCAGGGCTGTGTTGATGACATTAATATTTTTTTTTTTGGGGTTTATGTAAGTAATTTAATCAACGAAATTTCATTAAGAATTAAACTTTGGTAGATCTAGCTGGTACTTGTATGCATATACTGTGAGTTATAAATTATAAATATTTCACCTCCAAAGTGTGTGTGATTAATTTCGGCTAGAGCAAATTAAAGCGCAAAATAGTTGTCACACCAATAAGTTATTAATTGAGATGGTAAAAAGTTTTATTCCTGAGAGGAACAGAATACAATTTTAAATTTTGGAAAATGCACTTCTTCTGAGAGGCTAAAATTAAAATGTATAATTCAAATTTATTCTACTTTCAAATAAGAAATTAATTTTACAATGAGTTTCAGTTTAACATTGCTATATTTCGTTATGGGACCCACTTGATTTTTTTTAGAAAGCTTAAATTTCACCTATATGGCGTACGTGGCATAATCCAATAATATCACAAAAAATTGAGAAATTTGATATAATTAAATTTCCAAATAGAGAGTCAAAGGTTGAGATTGAATTTCATGTTAAACGAAACGAACTTATACCCTGTTCATGGGAGAGACTAAAACTGAACAAGGGCAAAATCGAAAAAAAAGTTGTTATTTCGGTTAAAACATATGGAAAAAAACTGATGAATTAAACCGAAAAATAAAAAAGTTGTTATTTCGGTTAAAACATATGGAAAAAAACTGATGAATTAAACCGAAAAATGTTAAATGCGGTGCCACATGCCCTTGACTTGAATGGACAAGGGTTATACTTCCTCTGGTCCTTGATATTTTACCGAATTTGATTAGATTAATAAAGTTAGTTATTATGACATTTATTTTCTAAAATACCATAATCATCTTCTTTAATTTTCTTATTCCCCCTCCTCCTTGATTATTGACTTATTGTTAAGGAAATATTAATAGCGGTAATTAAATTAAGAATTGAGGAATAGTGAATTAACGTTTAAAACATAAGAAACTCCAAAACCCAAAGTTACTAAACATGGAACAAGCCAATATATATTACACTACCTCTAAACCTGATTCAATAACGTAACGTCTTATGTGGGGGGTTTGAACGAGGTTGAAGAATATCAAGACTTACATTATAACCATAACATGTTTTCAAAAGTTCAATTCCAACATAGTTTTCAAAGCATCAGACAAAAATCACCCAATGGTATTTGATCTAATGGTGGACTAAGTTTGAATCGCACCTTGTTAAAAAAACCCTAGGAGAGAGAGACATTCTAGTCGTAACGTCTTGATCCGAATTAGTCCATTACTCAAATACTTGGTAAAAAGATTTAGAAAAAAGATTGGGTATTAGGTGGCCCAAAGGGTTATCAAAACAAAACAAAAGTGTAAGAAAGTAATTAATGTATATACACGCAAGAGTTGAATATTTGCATGTAAATTTCATCAACAATCTCATGGTTAATTACCTCATTCAAATTCCCTTAAGTTTATCATGTACTGTTCATCAATGAATGTGGATCATATAATACCCTGACTAGCCATGTCTATAAATACATGTATCTGTTTCATGAGTTTCACTGTAAACCCAAGCTAGCTATCTGATTATCAAATTGAAGAAGAAGAAGCTTCTTGAATGAAGAAGAAACATGAGTTCTTCAAAAGACATTAATATTCCGAAAGCTATTGCCTCTGTCACCAAGCCACCTCAGGGCTCCAACCCCACTACAAAACCTGGAACTAAAATCCCTAGTGCTCAGAGTGTCCGCTCAACGAATCGGCCATGACTCATTTCATTTCATTTTCAGGTTCATATATGTATAGACTCATTTCTTTATCATATAAATGATTTTCCATTGGGAAAAAAAATCGATGAATTATGTGTTATTTTAAGATGTTTTGTTTTAGGTTCTTAATTGGTTTCAAATTCAGGACGACCTCCAAATTAAATCTTCACGAGTTTTTCATGAAGCCTAGATTTTCTCCTTGTTATTAGCTGGGTTCTTAATTTAATTTGAAAATGCATGGCATATGAAAATGAATTTGTGTTGCAATATAAATGAACCTTAATTTCACATGTTTTCTATATTTTTAAAGAATTTTGCAGTAATAAGTTCCTATATACACAGATTTTTAGATTAATTCTCATCCTTCTTAATCAATTAGCTTGATAAATAACCTTACTCCAAAGTATATATGAAGAGATCCTGATTAGCCTCTTGTCTCGTAACAATCTTGTTCTCGATCTTCTTATGTTTTAATGTCTTACTTCGTTGAATCTCATTTTGGTTTCAATTCTCATGCAGATCATCAAGTGCCAGTGAGTACAAATGATATGGCTTGATCAAGAATAAGGGAAGCAAATAGCGCAGTTACGCACATTCTATTATCATAAATAAATAGGCAGAATAAGCAAATGATATGGCTTGAATCTTTTTTATTTTATTTTGTTTCAAGCGTCTATGTTCGATTTGTTGTTCTTGTTTCTTGTTTATAAATACAGCATTTGAATAACGTATGTAGCTTTCTTTTGGTATTATTTTGTATGATGTAATCATTATTGGAATAATACGAAGTCAGGTGTCTGAATAGTTTAATAACCTTCGTGCATGTTTTCAATTTTGACATTTACGTACGAATACTCTTAGAACCATCATTGTTCTTAAAATTTAAGGAGTTGAGAGATTTGTAAAATATTTTGAAAAAAATTAGGGAGAGACGAAAGGGACAATTGCTTATATATTAATTAAACGACCAAAGCATAAGTGTTTTTGGATAGAGACTTAATTAATTAGGATAAAATAATTAAAAAAAATCAGAAAAGAATATTAATCACAAGGCTTGTTTGTTACTGGGTGAAGAAGACTCAAGGGACTATTGGATTAAAATCTAATGGCTCGCTTTTAATATTTTATAAAAGCATTATAACAATGGAGAGAAGAATGGGAAAGAAATGGAGGAAATGATGAGAAGGAAATATTAAATGTGGATTATTATATTTTGATCCAATGGCGGCAAAGGATGGCAGCGGATGGGAAAAGAAAAAGAGAGCAGCCAGATCCCTTATGTTGTACAACGCTAAAATAGACTAATCTAAACACCCAAGTACTATTAATATATGAATTCATGTTCTCTTTACTCCCGAATATATTGACATACATATGCTATTGACGTGAAAACTTTGTAAATATTTCACCAACAAAATATGTGCAAAGTCAGGGCACAGTTCAAGCTGAATTTTCCTAAGCAAAAAACAGCACAAATTTCACCTCAAATGCAACGAAGCATCTTGCACGACACAATTCAGCACAATAGGAAAGAATGTTAAAAAAAAACTATGCTATTGATTGATAATTCTGCTTTATTATCAATCATTCAATTTCCTTGAATATTCTTCCAAGGCATGAAAATTTACCGGAATTCGAATGCTATATGAAACAACATTAGAACATCCGCGAGCAATAAATATCTCTCAATTTATTAAGGAGAGTGCATGCAAGTCCACGATCGTTAGATAGTGCGCGGGAAATAAATTTTCTTGTCATGGCCATGTTGATGACGTTATATATATATATATATATATATAGAGAGAGAGAGAGAGAGAGAGAGAGAGAGAGAGTTGGTTTAATGTATGTAAATCTATCGACAAAATTTCATTAAGAATTAAACTTTGGCAGATCTTACTGGTTCTTGTATTCATATGTTAAGTTATAAATTATAAGTATTTCACCTACAAAGTGTGTGTGATTAGTTTCGGCCAGGGCAGATTAAAGTGCTGAATAGTTGTCACACCAACAAATATTGGTTGAGATAGTAAGAAGTTTCATTTCAATAAGGAAAAGAATGTAAGTTTACTTCTTGCGAGAGGCTAAAACTCTTTGCGTTTTAAACATCAAAATGGGTTAGTCATAAAGTCCAAACTGACTTGGATACCCTTAATCAAATAAAAAAGTACTCAAATTGAATAGTTGTCTGTGTATGTGTATAAATAAATATCTTCCTCGCCAATTTCAAATAAATTACTTCCCGTCACCAACTCATATAATATATATATATATATATATATATATATATATATATATATATTTCAAATTTATTCTACTTTCAAACAAGAAATTAAATTTACAATAAGTTTCAGTTTATCATAATAATACCCTATATTATTAGAAAATATAGCCGTTGTATGATTGACACGTCAGTTAGAGTTTCTGTTATCTTTGTGTTTTATGCTTGTTGACACGTATACATTATGTTGCACACACGTGTATCTTCAGTTCTTTCAGTAAACATACACATGTGCACTAAATGCTATGTTATCGGCCTATATATTCGAAGGCCCTGCAAACTCTAATGCAATGATCCATAATTCTCTTCTTCTCTTTAATGTTTCTTTCTTTTCACCCCTGGCTTCTGGCATGGTATCAGAGGCTTGACGACCTCCATTGGCTCAAGATCCGGTGACTAAAGCCAGTAGAGACATTATTGTTGTGGTGATCTCCTCATTGGATTGATCGCTACTGCATAGATGTCAACCATGTCTGGATCAAATAACTCTGTTTTTGTTGCTACATCGTCTCCAGTAGCTCCACAAACTCGTGGATTTTCCAATAAGAAAATCACAATAAAACTTGATGATACAAACTTCTTGTTGTGGAAACAACAAGTATACTTCATGGTCAAACAACATCAAGCTCACTCTCTACTCGACGGTACCGTGATTCTTCCACCTGAAACAATTCGCAGTGATGATGTCCGTGAAATCAGAAATCCAGAGTTTGATGAAGTTGACTCTCTCGATTCTGCATTAGCCTCCTGGCTCTTGGCATCCGTTGCACCGAATATACTACCAGATTTGGTAGGCCTCATGTCTGCTGTTCAAATCTGAGCTAAGTTAAACTAATTATTCTCAAGTAAGTCTAATGCAAAAATCCTGTCATATCGAAATCAACTAGCGAACCAAAGAAAAGGTGAATTATCCATGAGAGATTACCTTGTGAATGTCAAATCCATTTGTAACCATTTGGCTATGCTCGGAGAAAAGATAGACGAAGGTGCACATGTCTCACATATCCTGAACGGCCTCACTACTGAATACAAGCTGGTAATTGTTGTCATTAATGCTTTACAACCTCATTTTGGACTTGAAATAGTATCTACAATGCTGTTAGACTCAGAAACTCGACATAAAGTCTTCCTGACCAATGACAACACTCATCCGATCAATCATGTCAAAACTGATCAGTATTCCATTGATAATACCGATGAAGGTTCATTTGATGTTATCTGTAACACTCAAGTCTCTAACACTAGTTATGCTAACAGAGGCTCTAGACCTTTCAATTTTTCGCAAGGAAATGGTTATGCAAATGGTCACGAACGTGGTCACTTTAACAATTGGAGGTTCCAATGCCAGATTTGTCATAAAACAGGGCACCTTGCAGACAGATGCTATTACAGGTATGAGTATCCCAGCTCATGATCAAATGCCTTATGCTCAAGCTAATTACACAACTGATTATGGTATGCCTGAATTTTACTCTCCATTTGAATATTATCCACTGCTTACTGGTCCATTTATTTCTGATACATCGTCCAAAACGTTGTCCATGCCTACTGCTGCAAACTCCGTAACACATACACCACCTCCTAACTCCACTATTCCAAAAACAGAGTCTACCACCACTATGGCTCAAGCATTTCTAGTATCTCCTAATGCTATTAATGACCCTATCTGGTACCTTGATTATGGCGTTACAGCACATATCACTCATGATGCGTCATGCCTTAAACCAAAGTCAGCTGTTGATGGCACAAGAATTGTTCAAGTAGGCACAGGTGAGTTGCCTTCAATTAAGATGGTTGGTAAGACTTTTCTTCAAAACTCGTGCTCTTAGTTTAAGTTGAGCAAAGTCTTATATGTATCAAATATGAAGAAAAATTTATTGTCTATCGCACAATTCACTTGTGAGAATAACACCTCTGTTGAATTTTTCCCTAATCATTGCATTATTAAGGATCTAAGAACTGGGAAACACTTGATGTCTGGAGTTGAGCGAAATGGCATGTACCCTCTGATGGCTCAAGTGACGCCTTCTGCACTACTAAATCACGTAAAGAATTCTGCTGAGTTGATAACTGCTACTGCTAAGTTGCCATCTAGAGGATCTGGTTTCATACTCATAGTAAGTCGCAAGTCTGTAATGTCTCCACTTCCTCTTTGACACTATGTCACCAGAGACTAGGCCATCCTGCTTTAGATACAGTCAAAAGTCTTCTTACTTGTAATTCAATTCCTTTTACTTCTGATGCAAATAAGAACATATGTGTTGCATGTCGGTTTGGCAAGAGCCACAAACTTCCATTTAAGTCCTCTTCTATTGTATATCAAAAACCATTGCAGTTAATACTAATGGACATCTGGGGTCTAGAGCCTATATAGTCTCATGGTTCTGTTTTTTATCTTACGCTTGTCGATGCAAACAGCCGCTTTACTTGGGTTTATTTTTTACACAAGAAATTCGATGCCTTATCTAAGTTTGAAGAATTTCAGAAATTGGTTGAGAACAAATACAAAACAAAAATTCAAGAAGTTCAGTCTGACAATGGTGGCGAGTTCCTAGTTTTTAAATCACATTTAGCTGCTTGTGGCATAGAGCATTGATTTTCTTGCCTGCACACGTTTGAACAGAATGGCTTAGTAGAAAGACGCCATCGATTAATCGTTGAAACAGGCTTGACACTATTAGCCCATAACTCATTGTCAAAATACTACTGGCAAGATGCTTTTGCGACTGTAGTATTCCTTTTGAACAGATTACCCTCTAAATCCTTGGATATGTCGATGACTCCTTATGAAAAACTTCATGGAGTTAAACCTGACTACTCCATTCTACGATTTTTTGAATGTGTCTACTATCCCCACATTAGGTCTTACAACACTCACAAGCTTGAGTTCAGATCAGCTAGCTGTGTATTCCTAGGCTATAGCTCTCAACACCAAGGATACAAATGTGTTGATATGAAAACAGGGAGGTTATACATTTCGCGCATGTGATCTTTGATTAAACGAAATTTCTCTCTACTGATCAGTTTTCTGTTAAAAGGCAGTCCTCTGATTCCACTCAACCCACCTCATCACTACAGCTATGCCCCTCAATGGTTCAACCTCACCATACTAATTCCCAAACTACTACCACTTTAACACAATCATCCCCATTATTGCATCCCATTCCTACACTACCTGAAACTACACCCACCTCAACTAAATCATCCTCTTCTGACTCCTTTCCCACACAAACAGTTTATGTCTTACCCAAAAATACTCAAACTAAGCCTTTTTCTCATTCACTTAATACCCATAAAATGACTACCTGAAGCAAGGCTGGAATTTCCAAGCCAAAAATACACTCTATATCAATTCCATCTCACCTTCCCCCTACTACCATTGATGAAGCTCTTGCTGACCCTGATTGGAAACAAGCCACACTAGATGAGTACAATGCATTGATCAAGTTCTACACTTGGGATGCTCCATTGCCCACTCACTGTCAACCCATTGGATGTAAGTGGCTCTGGAAAACCAAAACTAACGCAGACGGGTCTTTAGCTAAGCGAAAAGCTAGATTGGTAGCTAAAAGATTCTCACAAGCTGCTGGCATAGACTATGTTGAGACCTTTGGCCTTGTTGTAAAACCAGCTACCATTCATATCTTACTCACCGTGGCTGTGACCTTCCACTGGACCTTAAGACAATTGGATTTCAATAATGCTTTCCTTAATAGAGATCTTTCTGAAGAGGTATACATGGCACCTCCTCTAGGTTTCACTCTCAGAACATCTTCAGATGGTAAGCCATTAGTCTGCAAACTAAACAAGGCAATCTATGGCCTAAAACAAGCACCTAAGGCCTGGTTTCAAAAATTACATGCTGCACTGAACTCATTGGGTTTTACTGCCTCAATATCGGATCCCTGTCTGTTTATCAAAAAAGGCCAACAGGATATTGTCTATCTAGTCCTCTATGTGGATGATATCGTCATCACTGGGTCCAATAAGGCAGAAGTGCAAGGCTTAATCATAGCAATGGGTGATTTATTCTCTTTAAAAGACCTTGGACCATTGTCTTATTTCCTGGGTATCGAATTCTATAACACTAAGCAAGGAATACTGCTGTCACAACGAAAGTACATTATGTCTTTACTTAACGACATTCACTCTCTTAATGCTAAAGCCTATGTCACACCTATGATATCCAATACTCAACTGTCATCAAAAGAAGGAAGATGTTTTCCCAATGCGACACTTTACAGAAGCGTTTTAGGTAAACTCCAATACCTATGCAATACTAGACCTGAACTTGCTTTTTCTGTAAATCGACTAAGCAGATACTTACAAGACCCACGTGAGCCCCATTGGATCAGCATAAAGCGAATTCTTCGTTACTTAGTAGGAACAGTTCAGTTTGGCTTACTTATTCAATCCTTACCCATAATACATGTTCAAGGGTTTGTTGATTATGACTGGGCAACAAACATAGAAGATCATCAATCTATCAGTGGATATTGCACCTACATAGGCACCAATCCAGTCATCTGGGTTTCCAAATGTCAACCGATGGTTTCTCGTTCTGCCACTAAAGCTGAATACCACAATCTTGTTGATGCTTCGTCTGACATAGTATGGGTCATGAAACTTCTACAGGAAATGCATGTTCCAATGCATGAAGTCCCTGTCGTTTGGTGCGACAACTCAGGAACTATTGCTCTTGCTTCAAATCCAGTACTTTACTCGAAAACCAAGCATGTCTTCATTTTCTTCGAGAGAAGGTTGCTGCTGGACAACTTAAAGTCGGTTATGTTCCTTCGTCTGATCAAGTGGTTGATGTTCTCACGAAACCACTAAGCAAGTCCCTGTTTCTTCCATTCCATGATCGTCTGAACGTCATTTGTCATCAACAACAAAAAGTAGCATAAGGAATATTAGAAAATATAGCCGTTGTATTATTGACATGTTAGTTAGAGTTTCTGTTATCTTTATGTTTTATGCTTGTTGACACGTATACATTCTGTTGCATACACGTTTATCTTCAGTTCTTTCAGTTAACATACACGTGTGCACAAATAGTCTACTAACTTCAAAAATTCATAATTAATTATAGAAAAATCCAATTGACTTGATTCCAGTGGCCATTTAACCCTTGACATGTCTAGTTCTTAATAAAAATATTCCCAGAGGCCACAAAAATACGTAGTATTTTTCTGTGCAAAAATATCACCCTCTGGTCAGGATTAAAATCCAAATTTCTGGGCTACTTTCAAAAATTCGTATCTTCCAGTAGACATATCAAAAAATTACAAATTATATACCAAATTAAAGCTTTGGATGTCTACTTTGTCCATGTAAAATTTCATAGCCATCCAACTTTATTTGATATTTTAAAAATTTCCTAAGCACGTTTGCCCAGAAATACTCAGGATTGACAATTATTCTAATTTCTTGACAACTTATTTTTTGAGTCCCAAAATTATTTTCCTTACTTGTTCCCACATAAGATTTCATTCTAAAAACTTTGGGACCATCGAAAACATCAGAAACACAATATATCTTTAGGTATACAGCCCTGCACAAAAATCTCACCGCAACCGTATTTGTTATCATAGCTTCATATTATTTCCTTTCTTGGCTTAATCTTCCTTTTAACATTATAATCTTGACTTTAATCACTTGGGAACCTGTTCGCCTCGCAAATGTACAAGTCGTGCAAGTAATAAAGTGATAAGTAGATTATCGTTCCCATGAGGATTAATGTAACAAATTGATCAAACAATAGGTTTAGCAAGTTCAATTTAGTTGAGCTAAAACAAAACTTTGATAAGAAATGAAAATATTTAAAGACTACTTCTAAAACTAAAAATCAATAAAAGCAAATGATTTTTGGATTTCAAGGGTTAATTAAAAATCTAGGGTTCTTCTTCCCCTTTTGCATTTCATAACACTTGATCAATTTCCTCTCTTTTAGTGTTTCAATACATGTATGTGTTATTCTAAGGTTCACAAACACTTAACAAGCTCTCTCAAGTCAATATTAAGTTTCTCTTCTAATTAAAATGCACAATCTCTTGCTACAATTAATGAGAATCACTATTTAAACAACAACCTGAATGTGACTATGCAAGATTAGTAAATATATCTCTATTTTACTAACAAACCATCCATTTATCAAGTAAATTTCAAGACAAGCATGATTTCAATCAAGTTCTACACCTAGATTAGCTTTCTCAAGTCAAATATAAGTGAATAGATCATCTAAATGGAGATCAATCACTTAGAAGCATTAAATCTAGATTGAAATCAACACACATATATATTTATCTACCAAAAGAGAGGAAAATCCAAGTATTAATCCATACAAAGGGTTAAAAGAACCCTAGAATAAAAGGTTTAACTACTCATATGCAAATACAAAGTAATTCTACTCATAGCTACAGAACTCATGAAGAAACAAAGAGGAAATGAGGAGAAAATGAGAAAGAACCAAGGTAGAAATCCCAAAATCTCTCTTGAGATTGGTACCCAAGCCTCCAAAATGCTCCAAAACTCTCTCCCAAGCTCTTCTAGTGGCTGCTCCAAGGTTCCACAGTGTGAGAAGTGTGATTTTCGGCCCTTTCCTTTAGGTTAAATAGTGCTTTTCTGTTTCTGATGTTAAAACGCATAACTGTACTTTTTCACAACTTGCCACGGCGAGTTGCACAACTTGCTACGGCCAACTCAGACAGAAAGCTATTTTCCCCAACTTGCCACAGCAAGTTTGTCGACTTGCTGTGGCCAGTTCATATAGAGAGCTATTTTCCTCAGCTTGCTGTAGCACGTTTGTCAACTTGCTGGAGCCAGTTGTACAAGTCCTCTAAGCTATATATCTCTTCATTGCCTTCATTCTTTTCCTTGTTTAAAGCTTCAAATCTTTGTTTCTATCCTCCTACAAAAGAAGGAGGAATTATCAATTCACAATTGCCTCTAAAACTCTATAAAATATAACAAGGATTTCTTTGAATTTTTGATTAATACTTTGATATGCACATTTTCTTCTATACACTTTACTTTTTATGCACATTTTGAACCTAAAATATTCAAAAAGATATAGAAAATGTGCTGGAATGCTGTCAATTTCCAAGAGTTAACAGAACCCTGTTTTTAGTGTTTAGGCAGAGCCTTCCCCCATGAGAGAACATTATTTCTTTACTCCACCACTCTATAAAAATCATGCAAAATCCAAAAACACATGTCACAACAAAGCTATGTTAGTGACTTACCCTTCTTGTGTCCTGGTTGCTCTTGGATTTCTTCTTCTTTGACTCTTTGGGTGATGTCTACCTTGAGGATGAAGACACCATGGAAGATTTTTTCATAAGTATCTTGGAGTTATAAAGCAAGTTAAGAAGAATGGAAGACAAATTCTTAAACTTGGAACCTACGTGCCTTAATACTCCAAGTTGTGCTCCTTCCTCTTCCACTTTTGTAACTTAGTCTTTTCTTTACTCTCTCCTCTCACCTTGCACGTTTTTGGCTGTCCAAAATAAGGGTGAATGGTCTCTTTAATATACATCATTAACCATGCAAAATATCTCCCAAACTTTACTTTGATTGGCTTATTGTTTGACTTCCCTTTTGGCTTCTTTTGTAAGCTTCTTTCTCTAGATTTTTCTCCACCTTTCTTGCTTCTTATCTTGACGGAAAATGCACCCAATTGAATCACAAAATTGGTTTTTCTCATGTGATCAAATGCTTTTGTCCTTTGCTTTATTCTTGGTGCTACCCTATTGGTTCCAAACTCAAGCCTTTTTTGACTTGGCTTTCCTTCATTTATTATTTGCTTTTGGTTTAATCTTTGGAGCTTCATCTTGGACGAAATGCAGCTGGAAAAAGAAGAAATATGTGTCTCTCAATTGCCCCAAAAGTCATCTCTTATGATTCCTTTTTGGTTCCCTCTTTAATCCCTAGCTTGCCACTTGTTATTCTAGGAGTTTCTACTTAACTTTGGTTTGCACCATATGATTTTTGTGTCATCGTCTATGCTCTCTTGCTCAACAAGTTAGATTACATCATCTTAATGATGTCACCTTGGTAATTATCTTCCTTGCTTTGATTGTTTTATGTGTTATTTTCTTCAAATTTCATTCTTATCTTTATCTAGCCACTATTTTTGACCCTTTGGAAGATCTATCCTTATCCTTTAATTCTCTTATTAAATAAGGGTGCACATGTGTCTCTATCATTTTCAAAGGCTACGATATTTTTGTTATTAATCTTCGTATCTTGCCATGTGTGCATGTTCTTGAAATTTCTTTTGTCCTCTATGCCACCACTTTTCTTAAGGTGCAATAAAAATCCTTTATCAACCAATCATATTAGAACAAATACCCTTTATCATGGATTTAATAGAAATTCCATATATCTCAATAATAAGATATTCATTACTTCACATAATAATACATGTAGGAAAATAGGGTTATTACAAACACAAGAAAGTACAATCCATTTTATTCACTTATACAAATTCTTTTCTTTATTTTCATAAAATTCGACCTTACTCCAGAAATTTCAAAAATAATGTACTGACTTCAATAATTCATAATGAATTCTAGACAAATCCAATTGACTTGATTCCAGTTGCCATTTAACCCTTAACATGTCTAGTGTTTAATAAAAATATTCACAGAGGCCAAAGAAATACTTAGAATTTTTTTGTACAAAAATATCACCCTTTGGTCAGGATTAAAATCCAAATTTCTGGGCTATTTTCAAAAATTCACATTTGTCAATTGTAATACCCGAATAATCATTTGTCTGAAATATTATATTAAAATAAATAGAATGGCTACTTGTAATAAGTGAGAATATGGTCTCAAAGTGTAATATAATTAGTTTATGTTCAAAGGAAAAATATTAAGGGAATAAAGGAAATTAAGTGCCAAAAAGATTTTAAAATGCATTTTAGGGTCATAAAATATCCTAAAAGAATTGTGATAAATTCTAAGGGCAGTAAAATAAATATTAAAAATTAGAAAGAATATTGTCCTTAATTTAGACAATTTAATAAATTATTTTCTTTGAAAATGAAAAGAAGAAAAATTAAAAAGTATTATGGAACCAAAATTGACTCTATGATTTTTGATATATTACATGGGAAATACCAATGTAAGTCAAATAGTTGTGAGAAAATGATTAATGCTAAATGAGAAAATTGTCAACAATTAGTGAAAGATTAGATAAATTATTATTGGCTAATTATCTAAGCATGAATCAAGAAAATATTCAAGTTAATTGTGTGAGAACCCTTTAATTAGATAATTAGTGGCTAAATTAGCAGAAAATATACTTGAAAGATTAAGAAAAATATTTGAGATTTAGTACATAAAAATCCCTAATCCTAAAAGAATTGTTAAGCAAATTATTAGGGCACTAATTAAACTTGTAAATCAAATTAGATAAATTAAATAATTACTAAGGGTTAAGATGTTGATCGCGCAACCTTTTCCACCTTTAGCCTTGTGGTCCACAATCAACAATTAGCCAAGGATTGCGTATAGCAAACCTGAGATCGTTCTCTCTTCTCGAGGAGCCTTTTATTGGATCCTAAGTAATCTAAATGACATGTAAATGCAATAAAAACAAGGGGAAATTGGGTTTTGGATTTTTGAATTAATAAACTAAAATAATAATGCAATCAAATTAAATCCTAAACTACTATTTTTGGTATTTTCTTTTTAATAGAATAGATGTGAAAATATGAATGAATGATGCTCTTGGAAATGGAGTAGTGACTATCATAATTCAATTAGATGTAGGAGTAAATTTTCACTAAGTCTTGATGAAAAACCTCAGGCAAACGCTTGAGTCTAGTGTTTTTAATTAATGATTACTCCTACTAATGTAGCTAGCAATCACCTCTTAAGGCACTATTGAAGTATAATTAGTGTACAATTAGGATTACATTAATGTAACTTGCTTCCTCTCAAAATGAATGCGATAATACGACACTCAATTAATTTAATTCAATTATACTATCTAACAATAACACGTAAAGAGCATAATAAAATTGAATTAATAAGGAAAATGCATATATATAAATTCAACAAGTCACAAAAATCCAATCCAATCATATAAGTTAAATCCACAAAGTTATCCAAACAGGTAAATTAAGTCTCAGCATTATAATCAAATATTCCTAAATCTAGGAAATTTAAATATAACAAGAGAAAATAGATTTAACAAAATAAACTCCCCTATTTAAGCTCTGAAATTCCAGCCACTTGCCATCCCCAAGAAGCAAAACAAATCAGCCACATATAGCAATCAGAGAATCCACAGAATCTGCAATAAAAAGCTCGCCGGAAAGTTGCAACACTCGCCCGAATCTGGGATCTGTCTTTTTTTCTCCAGCTCGCTCTCTCCTCTGTAGCTCCTGGTGGGAGGTTCAGTGGGCTAAAGAAAATGGTGGCTGAGTGTTTGAAGGTGAAGGTCCGACGGTGATGATGGAGTGAGTGAGGGAGAGATCGAAGGTTCTGGTTAGCGGCGCTGGAGCTCTCCCCGTCGGGTCTGGTGTGTCTCGTCGGCGACTATGGAGGAGGAGGAAAATGGTCGCTCGCCGGCGACCTTGGTGGAAGAGGAAAGTCGCCGGCGAGAGAGGCGACGAAGGGTGGACGAAGGAAGGAAGAAGGGTTGCGGCTCTCTCTGTATTTTCTTCTCGGCTCTCGTCCCCTCGTGGTCTCTGCCTTCCTTGGATATATATCCCGTTCTTCCTTTCCCTTTTTTTTTTTTATTCAATTCGCCAGCCCTCTGTGTCTTGTGATGGGGATATATTTTATTCTTCAATTATTCCCTCACTCCTCCACTTTGTCTCTTTCTTTTTCTTTTAATTCTCCAACACCTCCTTAATTCCTCTCTCCGTCTTTTTCTTGTCTCCTTTTCTTTCGGGTCTGGTCCTCCTTCAATGATCAATTCCAGACTTCATGGGCCCCCTTCTCCAATTCATTACTTCCTTCAATTCATTTGTCTTCATTCATCCAACAATTCTCCTTCTTGGGCCGTGAGAAATGCAATGGACTTGGATACTTTATTCTTCATTTAATTGTCCAGCGCGCACTTTCTCAGATCTCTTTCTTCCATTCAATAATTCCAAGCTGATCCTAATAATTCCTTGGTCAAAACATGCGTTTTGACCAAGGGACCAAAGTGCAAAGAATTTAAAACTTCCAGAAGGACTGAAATGAAAACTTTTATAATTTGAGTTCAAACTTTCATTTTCAAATTTGATCTTATCTTTTTAGGTATTTATAATGAAAATAATTAATCTAACATCAAATATTCTCAGAAAAATCAATGATTAAGAGTAATTACAATTTCTTTGACAATTTTACCCTTTTTAGTCCTAATTTCATATATTTACTCTTAATCTTAATTTATCACAAGAAATACATTTTAAGCTCAATAATCATGATAAAATACATTAAGAATCCCAATTTAATCATTAAAAATCATATAAAAATATGGTTCGATCAGATGTAATCTTGAAAGGCAAAGATCAAGGGTTTGGAATTATTCAAGTAATTTTAAAAGCCTAAATCCATGTAATTACTTATGGACCAATAGGAAAATTTTGTGCAAAATAAATATAAGACAAATAGAATATTATAGCTAATTAAAATAAGGAAAAAATAATAATATATATATGTGTGCTGGCTGAAATTTTGGTCAAGGAAGAGATAAGAATTAGTGAAAATAATATCTAGATATTTATGATTATAATAGTAATATAAATGAGATATTTTGTAAAGAAGTAGATAGGATAAAGGAGAACCGATAGAAAATAAATCCTATCTCAAAATATGTGAACTAAGTATCTAACCTAAGGACTTATTATGAACAAGTATATTTTTATCTCGAAGTGGGCTGTCTCCGAAGTTATTTCTGTAACTAGCAGAATAATTAGGAGATAAGACGAAAAGATATTTCGTGGAAAAAGGACAGATGATATAAATGAGAACCAATGGAAATTAAATCATAACTCAAAAACCACAAACTAAGTTTCTAAGACCAGGACATATTACGGACAAGTGAATTTTTATCCAGAAGTTGGTGTAACTAGAAGTTATTTCCGTAACCGTCGGGGTTTGCCTGAAATGTTCGACATGTTAGGAAATACCCTTAGTGGGATCAAAAATTTCGCTAACCCAAATATTTTGAAAGGGGAAGAATAGACCTACAGGGCTTTGCTATTGGATTTTTAAGTTTACTCAAGTAGAACACCAAAACAGGAAGCTTTATCAGTATAAGACTAAAAAGCAAATCTAATGGTTGAGATTCAATCTCATAAAGCATGAATAGTGTCATAAAATTCCCTATAAATAGGTGAGAACTCATAGCAAAATTTCTCACCAATTCCTCTTGAAAATTTCGAAATCTTGAAGTAGTAAAGGGAGGAAGAGCTCTGGAGAAAGTTGTAACGGAGTACTGGGTAAGTTCTTCGATCCTTAGTTTTAAGTGTTCGTGTTTCTTTCGGTAATTGTGATAGAAATGTTAGGTTGATCTTTAATCTTCCAAGTATGATTAGGAATCATGTTCTAGGGGTAATTAAGGTATTAATTTCGAAAATCATTATGGAGAGTTAGAGATATGTCAAAATTCTGAAAGATTAGAGTCAAAGTAGCGAAGCTCTGACGAAATTCCACCGAGTAATCAACTAGGGGCAAAATAGTAATTTATACTTGAAATGCCTGTTATGACTGATAAATGTGATATTATCCCTATAGGATATCTGTGATCAAGTACCGCTGTCGTACCACTGTCAAACGTATCGTTTTTCGTCAAAAGTACCGAATATCGTCAGCGAAAGAAGGTACGGATGCGTACTGTAACACTAACTCTGATGCTTATGGTGTGCTTATATGTGATAGATGATTTCATAGACTGAGACTCTGTCTTAGATCACTGAATATACATACAGCTATATATGGGTTATAGTCTTGATAACGCTATTGAGTTTTTCTAGCGTTGAGGACACGATGGACCGTCGTGGCACTGGATAGTGCAGATATGGGTTTAATTTTACATCTGTTGTGTGCTTATGTATTGTTGTTGTGATAATCTTGCATCTGCTATGTGCTTATGTAATGATTTACTGCTGTAATGTTATGAATATCTGTCATACATATATTGTTCTATATAAGCATGAGATTAACCGTTACTTGAGGTCCAATAGGCATTAGATCTCATCTCTTACCATAGCATCAGGGTCTGGAGGATCGAAAGCTGATGATAGGGGTAAGCAGCCCGCCTAAGGACACAATCGGAGATTTTAATTTGATATGCATATTACTATAGATGAATAAATGTACCATTAATATGTCTAACTAGAAACACCATAGTTGTAACATGTATCAGCTACTCAATTACATGTTCTACTCTGATAAATATATATTATTCCGCTTTTAAAAAATGGGGTGTTACACCAATAGACACATCGAAAAATTATAAATTATATACCAAATTAAATCTTGGGATGTATAATTTATCCATGTAAAATTTCATATCAATCTAACTTCATTTGATATTTTAAAATAATTTCCTAAGCACGTCTGCCCAGAAATTCTCAGGATTGATAGTTATTCTAATTTCTTGTTAGCTTATTTTTTGAGTTCCAAAATTATATTCCTTACTTGTTCCCACACAAAGTTTCATTCTAAACACTTTGGGACCATAAAAAACACAACATATCTTCAGGTATACAGCCCTGCACGAAAATCTCACAACAACCGTATTTATTATTTTAGCGTTGTATTCTTTTGTTTCTTGGCTTAATCTTCCTTTTGTCATTATAATCTTGACTTTAATCACTTGATAACCCCTTTTTAAATGTTTATGGAGAGCCTTTCCTCATGAGAAAAAATTATTTCTTTACTCAACCATTTTATAAAAATAATGCAAAATCCCAAAACACAAGTCACAACAAACTATGTTAGTGACTTACCCTTCTTGTGTCTTGGTTGCACTTGGATTTCTTCTTCTTGGGCTCTTTGGGTGGCGTCTACCTTGAGGATGAAGACACCATGGAAGAGTTTTTCATAAGTATCTTGGAGTTATAAAGCAAGTTAAGGAGAATGGAAGGCAAATTCTTAAACTTGGAACCTACTTACCTTAGTACTCCAAGTTGTGCTCCTTCTTCTTCCACTTTTGTAACTTAGTTTTTTCTTTACTCTATCCTCTCACCTTGCACATTTTTGGCTGTCCAAAATAAGGGTAGATGGTCTCTTTAATATACATCATTTACCATGCAAAATATCTCCCACAACTTTACTTTGATTGGCTTCTTGTTTGACTTTCACTTTGGCTTCTTTTATAAGCTTCTTTCTCTATATTTTTCTCCATCTTTCTTGCTTCTTATCATGACCAAAATATACTCTCATTCGAATCATAAAATTGGTTTTTCGCTTGTGCTCAAATTCTTTTGTCATTGGCTTTATTCTTGGTGCTTTCCTATTGGTTCCAAACTCAAGCTTTCTTGACTTTGGCTTCCTTTCATTATTGTTTGTTTTTGGTTTAATCTTGGAGCCTTCATCTTTAGATGAAAGTGCAGCTGGAAAAAGAAGGAAATATTGGTCTCCAAATTGCCACAAAAGTCATCCCTCATAATCCTTTTTAGTTCCCTCTTTGATCCCTAGCTTGCCACTTGTTCTTCTAGGAATTTCTACTTGACTTTGGTTTGCATCATATGATTTTTGTGTCATCATCTATGCTCTCTTGCTCAATAAGTTAGATTACATCATCTTAATGACATCACCTTAGTTAATTATTTTCCTTGTATTGATTGTTTTATGTGTTATTTTCTTCAAATTTTCATTCTTGTCTTAATAAAAAATTAAGGCACTAAACAGGGACTTTGCTAATTAATTAGATTAAGGAATTCCATAAAAGAGAATAATAAATTTATAATCATGAACTTCTCCATAAGTCATTAATTCATGCCTTATATATAGTACATGAAAATAGGGATATTACAAATTTTAGTTTAAAGAAAACCAATTTCAAGACCCCCTTATAATCATATTTTTGGCATTTAGTTCAACTTGGAGAATTCAAAATAAAAGGCTCCTTGATAAGAGAAAGATCTCAAGTTATTTGTACTATATTGCATTTTAATTTGTGGTAAATAGTGATTTGACCTTAAGACGACTAAAGTTGTGTCAAATTATTTTCCCTCCCCTCCCCTTCATTCAACCAACCAAAAGTTATTAAATTCTCTTTCATCCAATGAACACGAAATTTTATCTCATTGGTTCATTTCGTTCAACATGAAATGCAACTTCATCTATAAATGCAATGAAGCATCTTGCGCGGCATAATTCAACGCCACAAAAAGTTGAGAGATCAAAATTTGATATAAGTTTCCGATAAAAAAGAGTCAGAGGTTGAGGTTGAATTATACAACGAAATAAAAGGAATAGCTAATTAGGAGAAAAATCAGAACCAAAATATAAAAAATGGAAGATGCGAAGGAAGAAAGAAGTCAATTAGTTTGACAATATGAATGAATATATAAAAAGGATTTTGGCTGAACATGGCTTGTTAGAAAATTTCCATGCATGTAATAAATCATTTAATTTCCACGAATGCTATATGAAATAAGATTAGGAGATCGGCGAGCAATAAATATCTCTCCCTTTATTAAGGAAAATGCATGTAAGTCCTCGATCATTAGATAGAGCGGGAGAAATAAATTTTCTCTTCTTGGCCATGTTGATGACGTTAATAATATTTTTTGGGGTTTAGTGCAAGTAAATTAATCAACGAAAAAAACTGATGAATTAAACTGAAAGATGTTAAATGGGGTGCCACAAGCACTTAACCAAAATGGACAGGGTTATACTCACTTTCATCCTTGATATAAGATATATTTACTTAATTTGATTAAATTAAAAAAATTAGTTAATTTAGTTATTATGACATGTATTTTCTAAAATACCCTAGTCATCTTCTTTAATTTTCTCATTATTTCTCCTCCTTGATTATTGTTCAGGAGCATTAATAGGGATAAATTAGGACCTCTGGAGGAGTTGTTAATTACGTTGTTGTTCAAAGTAATTAATGTTAAAAGCAGAAGGAAGACCAAAACCAAACGTTAATAAACATGGAACAAGCCAATATATATTACACTACGTGTAAACTTTATTCAATAACGTAACGTCTTATGTGGGGTTTTGGATGAGGTTGAAGAATATCAAGAGTTGCATTATCACCATAATATGTTTTCAAAAGTTAAATTCCAACGTAAGTTTTCAAAGCCTCAGAGAATGATCTAGAAAAAAGATCGGGCATTAGGTGGCCCAAAGTGTTATCAAAACAAAACAAAAGTGTAAGATAG
Organism: Acacia confusa; assembly: GCA_037074495.1. Taxonomy (NCBI): domain Eukaryota; kingdom Viridiplantae; phylum Streptophyta; class Magnoliopsida; order Fabales; family Fabaceae; genus Acacia; species Acacia confusa. Next base: position 1,408,563 of record CM073504.1, on the reverse strand, counting down.
TAATTAATGTATATACATGAAAAGTTTAGTATTTGCATGTAAATTTACTCAACAATCTCATGGTTAATTCACCTTCATTCATCAATGAAGGTGGATCATATAATACCTTGACTAGCCATGTCTATAAATACATGTATCTGGTTCATGAGTTTCACTGCAAACCCTAGCTAGCTATTTGATTATCAAATTGAAGAAGGCGAAACTTTGTGAAGGAAGAAGAAACATGAGTTCTCCAGAAGACAATAATAGGCCATGTCAGGGCTCCAATCCTACTACAGCATCTGGCACTAAAATGCCTACTCCACAGGGTACTTTTTCCCCTGTCAATGACTCACCTCAGGGCTCCAATCCTACTACAACAACTGGCACTCAAATGCCTACTCCCCAGGGTACTTTTTCCCCTGTCAATGACTCACCTCAGGGATCCAACTCTACTACAACAACTGGCACTCAAATCCCTAGTGCTCAGAGTGTCCGCTCAACGGATCAGCGTTGATTCTTTTCATTTCATTTTCAGGTTCATATATATGTATAGACTGCTTTCTTTACTCATATAAATGATTTTCCATTGGGAAAAATTTGATGAATTATGAGTTATTTTAAGATGTTTTGTTATTACGTTCTTAATTGGTTTCAAATTCAGGACGACCTCCAAGTTAAATCTTCATGAGTTTTCCATGAAGGCTAAATTTTCTGCTTGTTATTACCTAGGTTCTTAATTTAATTTGAACATGCTTGCATGGCATATGAAAATGAATTTGCGTTGCAATATAATTGAACTTTAATTTCACACGTTTTCTATATTTTTAAAGAATTTTGGAGTAATTAAGTGCCTATATAAACAGATTTTGATAGATTAATTCTCATCCTTCTTAATCAATTAGCTTGTGATATAACCTTACTCCAAAGTGTATATGAAGAGATCCTGACTAGCCTCTTGTCTCGTAACAATCTTGTTCTCGATCTTCTTATGTTTTAATGTCTGACTTCGTTGACTCTCATTTTGGTTTTCATTCTCATGCAGATCATCAAGTGCCAGGGAGTACAAATGATATGGCTCGATCAAGAATAAGGGAAGAAAATAGTGCAATTATGCACATTCTATTATCATAAATACATAGGAAGAATAAGAATAAGAATACTCTGCTTTTTATTTTATTTTGTTTTATGCGTCTATGTTCGATTTTCTTGTTTCTTGGCAATAAATACAGCATTGGAATAACGTATGTAGCTTTCATTTGCAATTATTTTGTATGATGTAATCAATATTGGAATAATTCGAAGTCAGGTGTTTGAATAGTTTAATTAACCTTCCTGCATGTTTTCAATTTAGACATTTACGTAGGAATACTCTTAGAACCATCATTGTTCTTAAAATTTAAAGAGTGAGAGGTCAGTAAAATATTTTGAAAAAAATTAGGGAGAGACGGAAGGGAATTTTTTTTTTTTTTTTATTAATTAAAAGACCAACACATAAGTATTTTTGAAAAGAGACTTTAATTATTTAGGATAAAATAATTATAAAAAAAATAGGAGAGAATATCAATCACAGGGCTTGTTTGTTACTCGGTGAAGAAGACTCAAGGGACCGCAAGCCAACTCATGTTGGATTTTTAGTTTTAATTCAGAAATTAATTACTTCTGATTAATATGCTAAACATTCAATAAAGTTTGGGAAGAAACAAAGAAAGTAAGGGCAAAGTTATACATATGAAATATTTTCCCTCCCCTCCCCTCCCCTTCATTCGACCAACCAAAATGTCATTAAATTCTCTTTCACCATTGAACACGAAATTTGATCTCATTGGTTCATTTCGTTCAACATGAAATTCAATTTCATCTATAAATGCAATTTCATCTTCCGCGGAAAATTCAATCCCACAAAAAGTTGAGAGATCAAAATTTGATTTAAGTTTCCGATAAAAAATAAAGAGTCAAAGGTTGAGGTTGAATTATAAAATGAAACAAATTAAACTTCCGTGTTCATGGGAGAGAATAAAAACAGAATAATTAAAGGCGAAGAAAGGAAGAAATGAAGTCAATTTTGGTAAATTGTTTAAAAAAAAAAAGAGTCAATTTGGGTAAAATATTAACAAAAGCGGATGAGACAAATTAAACTGAAAAATGTTAAATGGGGTGCCGCATGCACTTAACCAGAATTAATGGACGAAAAGGTTTAATTAATTACTTGGTTACTTCGGGTCTGAAAAGTTGAAAGGTTTCAAAATTAATTAACGTTAAAAGCATTATCGGAGAGAGACCAAAATAAAAGTTGTTTTTCTACTATGGTTTACGGTGTACGAGGTAAATATATGAGAATAGTTTTGTCTCAATTTACGTGAACGTGCTTTTTCAAATGGGTACTTAGATGAATGACGAGTACTATATATCAGATAATCATGTAAATATGATTCAATAATAACGTAACTAATCACGAGCGCATGTTTTCAACGTTCAATCCTCTGTATTTGTTTTTTAATTTCCTCAACAACCACTTGGTTACCACCTTAATTATTCCCATTTCCTTATTTTTCTCACACTATTCATAACGAACACGGATCGTATAATAATTGACTAGCTATTTCTATATAATACCTTGATTCAAAGGAATATTTCTACATGTAGTACTTTATTAGATCCAAAAGTGTTGTCAAAAACTAGTTTTTATATAGACACGGAAGGGATGGTAGAAACGTAAATCATATAAACGACACGACACGTAAAGTTTCTATTTTCTACCACTTAAGATCAGAGTTCAAAATTATATATATATGCATGGAAAAAAATTATAAATCAATAAATAACTACTCAAAATTCAATGGAAAAAAATTCACTTTATTCAGAATATGTTCAATTGCTATCCATAAAACCTGGACATCACACAATATTAATCAATTAAATTTAGCACGAACATGAGCTATTAGCCTATCACAAATTTGCAATATTACTCAATAATTAAATTTAGCAAGAACATGAGCTATCGACCTATCGGTCATTCAGTCTCGACTCTCAAATGAAATATCAGGATATCACGAACACTACCAAAAAATCATCCATAGTCACAGATTTCTCAAGATCTAAAAAATCAGAATCACAATAAATTAACCATAAATTCTACCACTTCATTCTAATTGTGTTTGCCGCAGAAAAATCACAATAGCATAATTCAGCTTTGAAGAAAAAAAAAAAAAAAAAAAGGAACAAGGGAAACATATATAAACTACCCAGAAGGAACAATCAAAAGAATTTTTCGGACTTCAACACCATAACAAACAGGACAAAAACTATCAGTCAAGTTTAGTATGAGCTATCAAGTTCAGTATGAACTATCACCACCTATTAGTTTATCACTCTATCAGTCATTGAGCTTCAGTTATCGCAAGAGCTAACAAGAAAGGGGCCAAAAATAGGGGAGGAAATCCAAGAAATAAGCACTTTGGGATTTAAGGTTCAGTTTTCGGATGGAGGCATAGAGGCTGGTGCACGAATTGTGATTTCATTTCGAATGGCAATTGGGGATTAATGGATCAGTTCACCTGAGCTCAAGGATGCCTTAGTTTTCTTCCCCCTCCCCCCCTTTTGGTTTTAAGTAAAAACAGTAATGACTGTAAAAGCATATGTTTTTACCCGTTCCTACGTTTCTACACTAGTTTTTACCACGAGATAGTGTTTACCTACATTTTAGCATTGAACACCCGGTAAAAACGTAAAAACCTAAATTTTTACAATTTTACACTAATTTTTGACAACACTGGTCAGTAATTCTCTTAAATGGGACCAACACATCATTTTCCCTTGACTTTGTGACCAGATTTTATGATTCAAGATATTATAAGTTGACCTTGCTTTAATGAATTTTTCTTTATTGACCAAAAATTAGAATGTACGATATGCATACATTTATACGAAATTAATTGGTTGACCTTTGGCAACAATCAAGATTTTACCTAAATTCTTAAAAGTCTTTTTTTCCCCAAAGAAAAAAAGAGACGATACCATGAAGTTCTGCAGAAATCAAGTTCATGCGCTTTTCAACAATAAAGCAAAATCTAATTTATATTTTAGTGTATGATAATAATTTAAAGAAATTGGACCTCTTGAGATAGCCAAATTTGGCTACACATATATGACTCAATATTATATATCCCAAAGTCCGTGTAAGTTTGGAGTTGAACTACTGAAGTCGCCACAAAAAAAAGGACTTAGGGCCCACAAGATCCATCCCAATACTTTAATTAATCTGAATTAATCAAAATAAATAATTAATATATTTGGTTCAATGTTATCATTATTGTCAAACTTGTAAGTTAACTCTCCGAGTTTACTATTTCCACCTTACAAAATCGAGTCGGCTCACTCTTAAAATGTAAAATGGAGTGGAAAACATGTTGGGAAATAATTTCCTTTCATGTTTGTAAGTCTCCATTGCTTTTAAAATGAAAAATGGAGTGGAAAACATGTTGGGAAATAATTTTTGGAGTCAAAAGATCCAAGTGGTGAAAGTTAGGAAAAATCCTAGATTTCAGTTTTCTAAAATCATTCACCTTGTGAACATATTTTATATGGAAAATGATTCGACTCAACCTTAGTCGCCTCGGGGTCGAATCACTATTTACCATAAATTAAATGCAATACAGTGCAATTAACTCGGGATCGTTCTCTTAATCAAGGAGCCAAATTTATTTTGAATTTCCTAAGATAAACTAAGTGATATAAACATGGTTAGAAATTTGGGGTTCCTAAATAAGTTTTCTCTAATTAAAATGCATAGGAAAAATAAAGAAACTATTCCTATATTGTTTTGGTCTTTTTGGAGATAAGGAAAAATACTTTGGGTAGAAATAAGATTAAATGGTTAATGCTCTTGGTAATGAAGAAATGACTATCCTTGCTCTTAATGTAACATCCCACTTTAAAAACAGTAAAAATGATGGGAATTTTTTTTTTTTTTTTTTTAAACACGGTGATCAGAGTAAAGCATTTTTCATAAGCAGAGTAACTGAATTCAAAATACATAACCATAGTGTAATCTCATTATACAGTCATCCCAAAAGAAGATAGTTTCTAACAGTATATACAAATATAAACTGATAAACTTCTTCAGCCCTTCCATACCGTCCACCAGCCTCTACCGTCACTCTCTCGGTACTCCCGACCCTGAAGCTACAGCTGAGATCCAATTACCAATTGGATCTCAGGTAACGGTTAACCTTATGCTCAAATAAAACAGTATATTGATAACAGCGTTAACATAATCACATACAGCAGAATATCACTACGTAAGCACACAGCAGATGTATGATCAAATAATGACAGAACATAAGCACAAAGCAATATGTAAAGCCCCACATAATGGTTGCACATATCCAGTGCCACGAAGGCCTATCGTGTCCTCAGCACTAGGCAAACCCAAACGGCATTATCATGACTATAATCCGTAGTAAGCTGTAAGATAACTGACAACCCTAAACAGAGTTTCAGTATCTAGCATGTCTATCACATATATGTATATAAGCAGCATAAGTGTTAAGGTTACAATACGCGTCCGTACCTCCGTTGACGACTTTTAACACTTCCGTCAAATTCACGGTACGTTTGACAGCGGCTTGACAGGGGTGACAGCGGAAACAGCGGTTCGTGATTCTGGGTATCCTATAAGGATAACATCACCAGTATGAATATCCAAGACCATAACAGGCATTTTTAGGTACATATTACCATTTTGCCCTTAGTTAGCCTTTTTAGCGGTATTTCGCCAGAGCTTCGCTGTTCCGACTTTTTACTTCCAAAATTTTTGCTATAATCTTTTCTATAATATTTTTCTAAGATAATTATCATATTTATTCTAAAAACATGATATCTAAATCATCTTGAAAAATTAAGACTATCCTAACACTTTTACTATAATTATTGAAAGAACTACTGAACTAAAGACTAGGGACCGAAGACTTACTTAGAGCTTCGCTGGGATTTTTCTCCGGACTCCTCCTTCTTCCTTTCTCTCCAAATTTTTGAAAATGGCAAGAGGATTTGGTGTGGAGAGAAATGAGAGAAATGAGAGCTATTTATAGAAAAAGGGAGTGGCATTTTCGTAATTTCGCTGAACTTTGTCTGGTCGAATTCTGACCGTTGGATCGCACTTTTGCTAGGTGGATTAATCTTGGCCCTACACCTCAAAACCGTCCTCTCCCTCTTGCTAGAAGACAAATTTGATGATCTCATCCTAGCTGCATCATCCTCTTGCTTTATCTGATAAATTCCCGGTTCGGTGTCCGGTTCACGTAATTCCGTAAAATCTCAAAATTCCGAGAATGACATGCTGAAGCTTTTTACTTCCTCTTTCAAATGTCATATTTTAACTGGATTTCTGATCCTGTTAGGGACATTCCGTTATCAGCTGAAAATCCTCGGTTTTCGTGTCCGATTCTAGAAACAATTTTGGCCGGTATTAACTTCTGGATAAAAATCCACTGACCAGTAATATGCTCTGGTTTTTCCCTACTTATGCCCATATTGCCACAATGGTCTGACTTTCTAAGAGCTCCTATTTTGATTATCTGCTTAATTTCTTCAAAACATCCTCCTATCCGGATCTCCAAATTGCTCTATCGGTTACAGAAATGAATTCGGAGACCGGCTATCTCGGGATAAAATTTCACTCGTCCGTAATATGCTCTGACTCCAATAACCTAGTTCATTGTTTTCTATGTAGGATTTTATTTCTATCCGTTCTCGTTTTCCTGTCCATTTCTTCTCCTGATTATTATATGATTTTCTTTTTAACACATGTTAAATCTTATATTATTATTATATCTAAAAATCTTCTCATCCTTATCCCTCCTATTTTTTCGGCCAGCCCTCTTTTCTTTTCTTTTTTTTTTTTATTTTCCAACATATCTTATATTTATCTTTTCACAAAATTCCCTTATTGGTCCAAAATGAATTTAGGCTTATAAAATTCCCAAAAATTACTTAATAAATCCCTTAATATTTTCTAATAATTTTCTTAATTAAAACTTATCATTTTCTCATAACCATTTTATTTACATCAATAATCTAAGTTTTTATGCAAATTATTAACAATTTTAGAATCTATTTTGATTTCTAGAATACTTTTTAAATTTTCCTTCTTTTATTTTCATAGGAAATATTTTATTAAATTGTCTAAATTATGGATAATATGTTTTTTCTAAATTTTTCATAATTATTCCATGTTTTTTTGAATTTTCCATAATTTTCTCAAAATATTTTATGGCTTTAAATGTTATTTTTTTCACATTTTCTTCAATTTTTCATAATTTATTTCTTTGAGCAAAACTAATCCTATAATATGTTGAGACAAAAAAAATCTCCATAAATAGACATTTTTATTACTATAATACAATTTTTCAGATAATGACTATCCGGGTATTACACTTAAAAGATTATGGGAGTTAAAATTCATTAAGTCTTAAGAAAAACCTTAAGATACCACTTGAGTCCAATATTCCCAATTAATAGTAGCTCCTATAACCATAGCTAACTACTATCCCTTGAGAAATTGTTTGAGCCCACTTAATGCGTAATTGAAATTGGAATTATGCAACATGAGACTTCTAAATTTGAGTACTAAACAGTCCCTCAAAAGGGTACAAATCAACCACATTAATTAGACAATACCACGCTAATCAACATAGCTTCATTGAAACCACAAAGAAATTCATTCACATATAAAAATCACACTACAAAATCCAATCTCAACTACAAATATCAAACTAATAGAGATAATTACCATTAATCTCAGTTCCAGAATCATATATCAAAATTTAGCAATTCAAATATATAATCCTAGACTAATAGTAAGATAGATAAAACTCCCCTAATGTAGTCCAATGAGCTCAAGAACAAATCTTCATCACCAAAATCAGAGAAACTCAGCCACTCTTGGTAAAAAGAATACTCGCCAGAATCTGGGAATTGTTCACCGGAAAATTCAAGGTTCTCGCCGGAAAATTCAAGAACTCGCCGGAAAATTCAAGAACTCGCCGGAAACTGGAAAAATCTCACCAGAAAATTCAAAAACTCGCCGGAAAGAGGAAGAAGATGAGGAAATGCGCCAATGTTGAAGGTTCAGCTCCAGTTTCCTTTCTCAGCGCTCAAATCTCCTCTCCTTCTCACAATCGGATCTGTCCTTGGATTCCTCCCAACTCACGGTGCTTGTTGGTCCAGTCTGACGATGGAGCAGCAGTCTGGAGGCTGTTGTGAGTGAAAGAGGATGAATAAGATGGTTGGCACTCCAAGCTCTCTCCGTCTCCCTCCGTGAATTCCTCTTCCGTCCTCCCTCTTTTTCTCCTTCGTTTTTCAGCCTCTTCGTTTTTTTTTCAGAACTCCAGCCGCCTTCTCTGTTCTCGGCCAGCCCCTCGTGTCCAGCTCTCTTCTTTTTGCAAAAACAGCCCTAATTAATTGGTTCCTGGTCAAAACGCAAGTTTTGACCAGGGACCAATTTGCAAAGTTAAAAAGTTTCAGAGAGGGACTAAAGTGTGAAATTTTGAAACATGTTTGGGGTAAAACTGACATTTCCGAAAATACTGGGTCATTTTATGTAATTTTTCTCTGTCTTCAAAAATATTAATTTTGACCCAAAGAACATTTTTTTTCCAAATTCTTCCATTTAATTCTAAAATTCCTATAATGCAAGATTAAGCACAATAGCATCAAAAATCTAAGAAATCATTTGTATGAATAATTAACAAATATTGACCATTTTACCCCTAATTTCACTTAATTCAATACAAATGTCCTTAACTCAAATTAATGCTTAATCATGCAATAATATCTCAAGAAAATGCATTAAGAACCCCAATTTAATCATAAAATATCATGTAGAAATATAGTTCAATCAGAAAATGATCTTCGAAAATCATGAAATGTTACAGTCATAAAGTAGACATATAGGGCTTTCTTTTGATATAAAGTTTGTAACGTTTTAAACCCTGGACAAGGAGTTAGGATTTTTTGAAGTTAGGCCTTATTCTGGATGATAAAATATGAACAGTGATTGAAAAAATTAAAACTGGGAATGACTCAGGAATTTTGAATTTCAGGCTCTATTTTTCCTTGAAAATAGACATGTCAAGGGTCATGTAGATTTTTGGAACACTCAAATTGGATTTTTATAGAATTAGTTATGATTTTTCAAAGTTGCTGAAAAACCTGGCCAGAAAATCCAGCAATGCATTTTAAGGGTAAAAATGGAAGAAACAAATCCTCTAAGGGTAAAAAGGTCAAGAGTAGTGAAAATAACCCTTAGGATATTATTTCAAGTGATGTGATATTGATTATAATATCATATAAGTTATAGAAAAAGAAAACAATCCGATGATAACGTTATAGGATACTCAAGAGGTTTAGGGTCGAATTCGAAGGTCAAGAGTATTGCTAACTGTGCGGAAGGAAGATATGTTTGCGTACTGGTAACTTTAACACTTATGTGTCTTCTATTCCTATATATGATTGTTTGATTTATGAGTTATGAACAAGACTGTGGGTTCAGTCGTTTGTTTACATTTAGTTAAGCTGTGGATTCAGCTTGATGTGGGTTATAGTTATGATAATACCGCATGTATGTTTTTCTAGCGATGAGGACAAGTGGATTCATGGCACTGGTTAGTGCAAACACTGTTGACATACATTATGCTATGTGCTTGATCGAACCATACTTTTATATGATATTTCATGATTAAATTGAGATTCTAAATGCATTTTCTCGGACATTATTGCATGATTAAACACTAATTTGAGTTAAAAACATTTGTATTAAATCAAGTAAAATTAGGGGCAAAATATTCTTAATTTATTGATTATCCATACAAATCATTTTTTGGACTTTTAATGTTATACTATGTTTAATCTTGCATTGTAGGTGTTTAAGAAGAAAATTTGAGATTTTGGAGGGTCAAAAGTAATATTTTTATGACTGGGAAAACTTACAAAAAAGGCCCCTAGAATTTCTGGAAATTGCAATCAAATAAGAAAAGGGATCAAAGAAATTACAGAATACACCCAAATGTTTCATAAATTATGTTCTGCCTTGGAAATATTTCATATATTTACACTTAAGTCCCTTTGTGAAACCTTTCAAATCTTTGCAGATTGTTCCCTGGTTTCACCAGGAACCAATTAATTAGGTTTAACTCCAGACCTGATATAGCGAGGGACCCGATTGAGCTGGAGGATAATAAAAGGGATTACAGACTAGACAGATCAGGAGCTCCAGCGTCGCAAACCAGGACCTACCCTTCATCTTCATTCTTCCTCCTCACCGGTGACATCCATTGCCGTCATCGTCGCTGGTAAGCTTCGCCCATCCTTCCACCAATGTTCTTCACCGTGGGCTGAGGGAAAGAGCGCAGATGACAGACCCGATACAAGACAGCACAGAGAAAGTGCTGTGATTCTGGGATCCTGCACATTTACTACCTCCGACGTTCCTTGCTCAGTCAACCTTCACCACCACGCCGTCCAACCATCTCCAACGTCCAGTGAAGCTTCTCTCTAACACCACAGCCATCGCTTTCCACCATTTCATCTTAGCCTCCTTCTCTGTCCTCTTCAACGTATTTAGCTTATTTTCACTCAATTCCAATGGATTTTCATTGTCTTGCTGAACTCGTTAGAGCAGAATCTAAAATCATGTGTGGCAGATCTCATTTTACTTCTTGGATATGGATAGTGGCTTCTGAAACCATGGTTTGGAGATTTCTCAAATAGGCACGTAGTGACCAAGAGGCATACTATTAATTGGGGCATATGTAATTAAGATATTTTTTGGGGGCGAATGCCAGGCATTATTATTTACACATGAATTCTATTAATTAATTCTGCTTTATTATCAATCATTTAATTTCCATGAATATTCTTCAAACGCCTGAAAATGTACCTAAATCCGAATGCTATATGAAACAACATAGGAGATCGGCAGGCAATAAATATCTCTCGATTTATTAAAGAAAATGCATGTAAGTCCTCGATCGTTAGATAGTGCACGAGAGATAAATTTTCTTGTCATGGCCATGTTGATGACGTTAATTATAACTTTTTTTGGTTTAATGTAAGTAAATTAATCAACGAAATTTCATTAAGAATTAAACTTTGGTAGATCTAGCTGGTACTTGTATGTGTACGTTGTGAGTTATAAGTTATAAATATATCTCCTACAAAGTTTGCGATTAATTTTGGCTATAGCAAATTAAAGTGTCAAATAGTTGTCACACCAACAAGTTATTAATTGAGATGGTAAGAAGTTTTATTTTGATAAGGAAAAAAAAATACAAGTTTAAATTTTGGAAAGCGTACTTCATGAGAGAAGCTAAAACTCTTTATGTTTTAAACGTCAAAATGTGTTAGTCTTAGATTCCAAACTGGCTTGGATACCTTTAATCAAATGAAATAGTACTCGAATTGAATAGTTATCTGTGTATGCGTATATATAAATATCTTCCCTGCCAATTTCCAAGAAATTACTTCCCGTCGCCAACTCAAATAATAATATAGTTGTTATTTCTCAGTATATACACAAATCTAATACATGTATTGAATTTGAATTTATTATACTTTCAAACAAGAAATTAATTTTATAATGAGTTTCAGTTTATCATAATAATACGCTATATTTCATTATGGAACCTACTTGATTTTTTACTTAGAAAAAGCTTAAATTTCACCTACATAGCAATGCAATGAAGTATCATGCGTAGGTGGCATAATTCAATAGTACCACAAAAAATTGAGAAATTTGATATAATTAAATTTCCAAATAAAGAGTGGAAGGAAAATGAGAAGTAGGAATTGATGGAGAGAAGGCACTTGGAGTCACGAAGCAGAAGCCTGGAAGCTGCGCTGATGGAATCTAACTATCATTTTCAAGTGGGCTTTTCTTGTTGGAATCTAGCAGGTCAAACTGCGTATTATTGTGTTGAGTGGTGCAAATGTTGGTTGGTGAAGAGGTATTGAAGAGATCAACATTATTTCCCAATCTAGATGCCAATCAATATTATTCTCAAATTTGTTTCTATGGCCATTTAGATTTTTCTCACATCAAGCACCATTTACATTTCAAACCCCAATCACAAGCCACTCACTATAAATGACATTTACTTGACCGAGATTTTTCAAAATTAACAGTGTAATAATCAAAGAGAATTTATTATTATTATTATTATTATTATTATTATTATTATTTTGGGTTACCCATGAAAAAAATAGGGTGTTCACTATATTAAAATTAAATAAATTGATATGTAGTTTGGTGGACCAAGGTTGGGTGGTCACAGTTCTACTATAAGGAGCTAAGTTGTTGATATTTTAGGGTGGCTAAAAGTTCCATCCAAAACCAACAGTAATACTCAAACAATATACCAAGTGATTTTCTAAGATAATTACATATACATATATAAATTTATTGCAAAGTTTCAACGACTGTTTTTCTAAAACAATCAAACACTGCGTTTTTAGAATTTAATTCCAACATTTGTTGTATAATTATAACTGAAATGACGCATAAATTTATCATAAAGTTTTGAGTTGAAATATATATGACGTCAAACTCACTTGTATAAATAAAAGTCATACAGGGTGTATATGATTTCCATTAAATTAAAATGTAGGTGAAATACTGGTCCTATATATATATATATATATAATATTAGGAGATAGGCCTGCAACATCTCTCAATTTATCAAATTAAATTGGTCACCGAAATTTCATTATGAATTAAACTTTGAGCTTATCTGTATACTTATATATATTCTGATTTGTGAATTGTAAATATGTGGCTGATGAAGTGTATACAACTAATTATAGTTAGTGAGCTAAGTGTCGAATAGTTGCCTGTATATATATCAATATCTTGCCATCTTCCTTTGCCAATTTCTAGTAAATTACTTATCATTACCAAATCATAGTAAATTACTTCACCACGTTAACGGCTTTGAAATCATCCACAGTGGAGATGGAAGACGTTCTGATCCAAAAGGTGAAAGACACCCTTGTAATCCAAAAGCAACGGCAAATTTAACATACACAAAACGGGCCCGCCAGTTTAGGATTTGAGCAAAATAATCAACTTACCTCTAAATTCCAACTCAGATCCATTGTCCTTCAAAGAGAGAGGGAGAGTTGTGGAGAGGAACAATCACAAGGCTTGTTTGTTCGTTATGGTAAGTCGCTATTTTCAAACAATATAATGAAATATCTTTTTCTCACACATTCAAATCATAAAAATACATTACAGTAGTTATAATGTCACTACCATGCACATGCAAGCCGTTATCACTACCATGCTACCAAACTGTTCTCTAATGTGTCCTTGGGCGGGAAATTAAAAGGAAGGATGTGCACCTAATGTGAACCCAAATTAAAAGGGTTAACATTAGGTTGTGCCCAATTTCCCCCCTCTCTCTATAAAATCCCTAATCCCTTGATCATGCTTCATTCATGGAAACCCTATCACCCTGTGCTTAACCCATATACTTTACTCTCCAAGAACACGTATGAGTTCTCTAAGACCTTCAGCAACTCCAATCCCAAATGCAGACCACTTTCTCCACCGCAGGGCCGCCGCCACCTCCGAGACCCTCTCCATCGTCAGGTACTCGGATCCAAATCCACAGGACATCTTCTCCACTGCCGCCACAAGGCCGTCACCACCACCTTCTTCGTGACTCTTAGGTTCTTTCTTAGTAAGTGTTGTCTAGTGAAAAACTTTCACGTGTTTGATATGCAACTGCAGTCTTGTTCTTTTAGCTTTAGTAGTGCATGTGCTGTTCTCGTTAATTATAAGAATTGTGCTAGTGGTTTTCATTGTCTTCATGCCCTGTTTGGTTGGATCGAAGTGAGAGGTGGGAAGAGGAATTGAGTTTATTGTATCTTTGAATGCAGGAAGCCGCTTCACCCGGGAACCCACTTCCATCAGGCCCCCTATGGAACTGACCACACTTTCATGGAACCCATTTTTTGTTTCTAGTTTAGCCATCCTATTTTCCTTTCTGATTTCATTTTCTGATGACTTCTCGTTCCTTCGATGCCTTCACGATTTTGATTTCCACTGTGAATGTTGTTTTATTACGCTTTTTTCTTGTTTGCTTTCTTTCAATTTCTATGGTAATTAATTTTGTTGGTTTCTTGTTTCTAATGCAATCTTCTTCGCTGGTTTGTTTTATTTTTTACGATTTACATTTCTTTTTTGAACCTTATTTGATGTTTGATTTCTAGTTTGATATTCTAGTATAGGATCGATTCTTGTTTCTGGTCTGATTTATTACAATCATCTTCATCCATGGCTACAGCTTGAGCCTGATGGTGATCACCGATGGTTCTAGAGTGGCTAAGAATTTCATTTCTCCTCTTTAATAAGAACTAACATAGCTAAATGTTGTTACACCCCTACTGACCTCGCCCTCTCGGGTGACGGATAAAGGAATTCCCTTCTTATTAATTACCTTGCCTTGTTTAATAATCACTTGTTAACATGTATCAGAGTTACTTGCAGCAGAACATGTGATTAGTTTGGACAACTACTATACACTGACAAAAGTATAAATGGGGCACACAAAATAAATCCCCGAAGGGTTAAATACAGTCATCCAAAAATAGAAGTATAACTGGTAAGTAAAATACACAGACATCCAACACTATATATATATAGTACAAAATGAGATAGGGCATTCCCTATTTTTTGCACCTCCAGCTCCATGCCCTTACCTCTTCTCCTAATCAGCTCAGCCAAAAATAACCTGTATCTTGCAATCAATCTGGGATCCAAAATTGAATCCCAGAGTAACTGTCAAACTCATATACAAAGTGTATGTAATGCATGTATGCAACCAATGACAGGGAAAAATAACACATACCATAGCATTCAGTATCACACGGAGTAACATATTAAAACATATCACACAATGCAATGATCACTGCGAGAGGATCCAGTCCCCATAACGCCTGACAGGCTACTGAAGTAACCCCGGTTCCGCAGCTGGGAAAAACATCTGTAGCCGGTCCTCAGACCCCAAGCTACACTGAATGCATCGTTAGCCCTGTAGCGACCCAAGTACACACATTCCACTAGGCCCCACAGCCCGAACATAAAACGCCAGACAGGCTACCGAAGTAACCCCGGTCCCACAATCATGGAAAACAAACATACCATAGCCATACAAAGTATGGAAGTAAGCAGTTACTATTACTACCTGATAGCTGAGCGGTAAATATGAAATTTCCTCAAGCTGAACTATTCCGGATATGTACCTGCCCCAACACAAAGCAAGTACAATCCACTTTATTCACTTATACAAATTCCTTTCTTTATTTTCATAAAATTCGACCTTACTCCAGAAATTTCAGAAATAATGTACTGACTTTAAAAATTCATAATTAATTCTAGAAAAATCCAATTGACTTGATTCCAGTGGCCATTTAACCCTTGACATGTATAGTTTTTAATAAAAATATTCCCAGAGGCCATAAAAATACTTAGGATTTTTCTGTGCAAAAATATCACCCTCTGGTCAGGATTAAACTCCAAATCTCTGGGCTATTTTCAAAAATTCGTATCTGCCAGTAGACATATCGAAAAATTACAAATTATATACCAAATTAAAGCTTTGGATGTCTAATTTGTCCATGTAAAATTTCATAGCCATCCAACTTTATTTGATATTTTAAAATAATTTCCTAAGCATGTCTGCCCAGAAATACTCAGGATTGGCAACTTATCTTTTGAGTTCCAAAATTATTTTCCTTACTTGTTCCCATACAAAATTTCATTCTAAACACTTTGGGACCATCAAAAACATAAAAAACACAACATATCTTCAGGTATTCATCCCTGCACAAAAATCCCACCGTAACCGTATTTATTATCTTAGCTTCGTATTCTTTTGTTTCTTGGTTTAATCTTCCTTTTGACATTATAATCTTGACTTTAATCACTTGGTAACCCCTTTTAAGTGTTTAGACGGATCCTTCCCTCATAAGAAAACATTATTTCTTTACCCCACCATTTTATAAAAATCATGCAAAATTCCAAAACACAAGTCACAACAAGCTATGTTAGTGACTTACCCTTCTTGTGTCTTGGTTGCTCTTGGATTTCTTCTTCTTTGGCTCTTTGGGTGATGTCTACCTTGAGGATGAAGACACCATGGAAGAGTTTTCATAAGTATCTTGGAGTTATAAAGCAAGTTAAGGAGAATGGAAAGCAAATTCTTAAACTTGGAACCTACTTACCTTAATACTCCAAATTGTGCTCCTTCCTCTTCCACTCTTGTAACTTAGTCTTTTCTTTACTCTCTTCTCTCACCTTGCACGTTTTTGGCTGTCCAAAATAAGGGTGAATGGTCTCTTTAATATACATCATTTACCATGCCAAATATCTCCCAAACTTTGCTTTAATTGGCTTATTGTTTGACTTCCCTTTTGGCTTCTTTTGTAAGCTTCTTTCTCTAGATTTTTCTCCACCTTTCTTGCTTTTTATCTTGACCGAGAATGCTCTCAATTGAATCACAAAATTGGTTTTTCTCATGTGATCAAATGCTTTTGTCCTTGGCTTAATTCTTGGCGCTTTCCAATTGGTTCCAAACTCAAGCTTTCTTGACTTGGCTTTCCTTCATTTATTTTTTGCTTTTGGTTTAATCTTTGGAGCCTCATCTTGGACGAAATGCAGCTAGAAAAAGAAGAAATATGTGTCTCTCAATTGCCCAATAAGTCATCTCTTATGATTCCTTTTTGGTTTCCTCTTTAATCCCTAGCTTGCCACTTGTTATTCTAGGTTTCTACTAAACTTTGGTTTGCATCATGTGATTTTTGTGTCACCATCTATGTTCTCTTGCTCAACAAGTTAGATTACATCATCTTAATGATGCCACCTTGGTAATTATCTTCCTTGCTTTGATTGTTTTATGTGTTATTTTCTTCAAATTGTCATTCTTGTCTTTATCTAGCCACTATTTTTGACCCTATGAAAGATCTATCCTTATCTTTTAATCCTCTTATTAAATAAGGGTGCACATGTGTCTCTATCATTTTCAAAAGCTAGGATATTTTTGTTATTAATCTTCCTATCTTGCCATGTGTGCATGTTCTTGAAATTTCTTTTGTCCTCTATACCACCACTTTTCTTAAGGTGCAATAAAAATCCTTTATCAACCAATCCTATTAGAACAAATACCTTTTATCATGGATTTAATAAAAATTCCATATATCTCAATAATAAGATGTTCATTAACTTCACATAATATTACATGTAGGAAAATAGAGTTATTACAAATGTTATGTTGTTATTTATCTTACATAAAATTAAATTCATTTCTTGATCTAGGAAATAAATAGGTGGACAAGAGTTTTTTTCTCATCTCATATAACTTTCATTCTTATTACAAAAATAAATTATCTTTAGTATACATTTTTAGCTATGTTCGTTCTTTTGATCCCCAAATTTTGGGAAAGGGAATGAGTTTATCTACAATCTAAGGGCAGAGCGAAATCTCCCTTCCTCCTAGCTATGTTCGTTCTGATTAAAGAAGAGAAACAAAATTATATTGTTAAGTATTTGTAAAACTAAAATAAAAAGAAATTTAAAATTAGTTGAGATGGGAAACTGGAAAGGAAAGGAAAATGATGATATATAAAGGAAAAAAAGAAAAACTAGGAAGGTAGAGAGAAGGGATCGCAAAGCTCACTTTGATGTATTGCCAACTAAAAAATGGCATCATCTAATTTTGGCTGTTTAAATTTACTTTCTTTCAAAACAGGAATATGGATGAGTATTTTTTTAATTGCTCAATATTTTGTTGGAAATTATGCTTTATGGGCTAATCATTAAATAACTTCCATATTTGATTTATGAAGATACATCAATGATTTGATTTATAAAGATAAATCAAATCAGCTAACTTTTAAATTTGCATTAAATAAATTGATTGGATTGAATCAATTAGACAGATTTAATTTCCAATTCAATTTCAAAATTAATAAGATTGATTTTGAATATTTAATGCGGCCCATTAGGGTTACAAATACCCTTAGGCTGTGAGTAATTTATTTTACACACAAGAGAATTCAAGAGCTATAAAAAGAACCCTAGAAGAGAGATGTGAGACGTTCAGTGTGGATATCGGTAGAGGGAGTAGATTCGTAGAGTTGGCTCCTAAAGATTGATAGATCAAGAAGGTATTAGCCCACGAGTTGACAAAACACGCACATGAGTTCGTATAGGTACGGTTCTTAACTACTAACCCGATTTAAACGTTGTTGATAGATCCTCTTCTTAGGATTCGTAATTTATTGGATAAATTTCATTTCATTGCGTGTACGAATCCCAATAGTATCTATGAAATCAAACGATTCACTTCATGGATGGAGTATTTTCTTTTTGACGCGTCTACTGTACCTCTCGCTCTCTGTTTGCACTTTAATTTATATTTATGATCCCAAGGAGTGATAAATAGGAGTATAAACTTTTAACGCCTAGCTAGTCTGAATATCGAATCGCATAATTACATAATAATATAATTTCCCTAATTATCCATCCGTCATCATATTCGTTTTCATTACAGCTAATTAAATGAACATGTACACGCTAGTGAGGTGACAACCCTATATATCTACTACTTCATCGAATATGAATATCCCCTTCATATTCGTTTTCATTATTATTTTTATCAGATTGCTTACTTTATCTTTTTTACTTACCTTAATTATTAGAACCCTTTCCTTATTATACGCTATATTTCATTATGGAACAAAGTTGATTTTTTTCCTAAAAAAACAAAAAAAAAAAGCTTATATGTCACTTATACAGAAATGCAATGAAGTATCTTGCCTACGTGGCATAATTCAATAGTACCACAAAAAATTGAGAAATTTGATAGAATTAAATTTCCAAAAAAAGAATCAAAGGTTGAGGTTGAATTTCATGTTAAACGAAACGAACTAATTCCGTGTTCACTTGGTGTCACATCTCCAAATCAATTTTCAAGTGAGGTTTCCTTAGAAACATTTTCAAGTGGGGTCACCGAAATATTTGTTGTTGTTGTTGTTGTTGTTAGGAGATACGCCAGCGACATCTCTCAATTTATTAAAGTAAATTGGTCACCGAAATTTCAAATTTATTAAACTTTGATCTTATCTGTATACTTATATATATTATGATTTGTGAATTGTAAATATGAGCTAAGTGTTGAATAGTTGTTCTGTATACGCAAAATATATGTACTTAATTCAAATTTATTAAACAATCAAACAAAAAATAAATAAATTTATAATGATGTCAATTTTCATTATAATTATCATCATAAATTCATAATAGGCTGGATATATAATCGTCATGGAATCCACTTGATTTTTCTTACAAAAATTAGAGATTATATCTGTCTCCACTGTGGATGATTTCAAAGCCGTCAACTTTTTAATCCTTCAATAACTATTAATTATTTGTTTTAATTATGTTCTTTCAATTTCATAATTCTAAATTTATAATATAATATATTAAATGTTATTTATAATTATGTTTGCTAAACATTCAATAAAGTTTGGTAAAAAACAAAGAAAGTAAGGGCAAAGTTATACATATGAAAATATTTTCCCTCCCCTCCATCCCCTCCCTTTCGTTGAACCCTTCATTCAACCAACCAAAAACTTGTTAAATTCTTTTTCCCCAAATGAACACGAAATTTGATCTAAATTCAACTTCATCTAGAAATGCAATGAAGCATCTTGCACGGCATAATTCAATACCACACAAAGTTGAGAGATCAAAATTTGATATAAGTTTCCGATAAAAAAGAGTCAAGGGTTGATGTTGAATTATAAAACGAAATAAATTAAACTAGCAAAACTGTAATACCCGGATAATTATTATCTGGAATATTATGTCCATTTATGATAGATATGGTCTCAAAATGTTGTATAATTGGTCTATTTTCAAAGGGAAATACTAAGAAAATTAAATGGAATTTATTGCCAAAAATGTGAAAAATGCATTTTATGGCCATAAAACATCCTAAAAATGTGATGATAAATCCTAAAGGGCCGTGAAATAATTATTAAAAATTAGAAGGAATATTGTCCCTAATTTAGACAATTTATTAAATTATCTCTTTTGAAAATAGAAGAATAGAAAATTAAAAAGTATTCTGGGGACCATATTGGACCTTATGATTTTTAATATTATGCATGGAGCATAAATTATTAATGTCAATAAAAAAGTTGTGAGATAATAATTATTACTAATTAAAAAAATTGTCAACAATTAGTAAGTGATTAATTAGATAATTAATGACTAATTGTTTAGACATAAGATAAAGAGAAAAAGGTGGAAATTACTTAAAATAAATATACATATATAAATAAAAATGAAAATTAGAAGAAAAATAAAGAAAAAATGAAATGAAAATTAAGAAATTAATATCTAGATATTTACATTAAAATAATATTATAAGTTAAGACATGTGGTAATTAAGTAATATTATAATAGTAAAAATGTGAACATGATAAATGACCACGGATAGAAATAAAATCCTACCTAGAAAACCGTGAACTAGGTTTCTTGAGTCAAAGTATATTAGCAACAAGTGAATTTCTATCTCGGAGTGGACTGTCTCCGAAGTCATTTCTGTAACCAACTGAGTGATTTGGAGATTCGGCCAGGAAGATATTTTGTGGGATTAAAGCAGATAGTAGAAATGAGAACCAATGGAAAATAATTCATAGATTGAAATCCGGGGATAAGTTGAGAAAAACCAGAGTATATTATTGATCAGTGGATTTTTATCCAGAGGTTGGCGCCGACAGACGATATTTCCGTAACCGGTAGCGATTACCGAGGATTTTCGGCAGGTAACAGAATGTCCTTAATGAGAGTATAAGGTTAGGAAAACCCGGTATTCTTGAAGAGGAAGAAAAGACCTTCAGAGTGTTATTTCCGGAATTTTAAGATTTTACAAAATTTCGTGATTGGAACACCGAACAGGGACTTTATCGGTAGAAAACTTCTTGAGAAAGTTGGTGACACCTTGGTGACTAAGGATGACATCATCCTTGAGAGGTGTAAGGCCAAGATCTTGCCACCTCCAAGAAGTGCGATCCGACTGTCAGAATTCAACCAGACAAAGTTCAATGAAATTACCGAAATGCCATCGTCTTTTTCTATAAATAGCCTTCATCTTCTCTTCATTCTTCACAAATCCTAGAGCTTTCTAGAGAGAGATTTTAGAGAGAAGGAGGAGTCTGTGGAAATAGCAAAGTGCCGGGTAAGTTCTTCGATCCCTAGCTAGTCTTTAGTTTTAGTGTTTCTTTCGGTAGTTGTTGTAGAAATGTTAGGTTGATCTTTAATCTTCCAGGTATGTTTAGAAATCATGTTCTAGGGGTAATTAAGGTATTAATTTCGAAAATCATTATGGAGTTGGAGATATGTTGAAATTCTGGAAGATTAGGGTCAAGGTAGCGAAGTGCTAGCGAAATTCCGCCAATTAGGGGATCAGGGGCAAAATGGTAATTTGTACCTAAAATGCCTGTTATGATATCAAATATTGATAAATGTGATATTATCATTATAGGATATCAGTAATCTTGTTCCGCTGTCATTTCACTGTCGTTCCGCTGTTTTCCGTCAAAAGTACAATTTATCGTCAACGTACTAAACGCTCGTCAACGAAGGTACGTTCGCGTACTGTAACACTAACTCTGATATTTATAGTATGTGTATATGTGCTATGTGTGTTGTATGCATGTTGTGGTGTGTTGTTAAATACATGTTGTTTATTGTACATCTGCATGCACTGGGAGTGATATATCTGTATTCACTGGGAGTGGTACTTTTCGCTGGGAGCGGTACATTTGCATTCACTGGGAGTGACATGTTTGGAAGTGTTTTATTTGCTGTGTGATTTTGTACCGTACATGTAAATATGAGGTTAACTGTTACCTGGGGTCCGTATGCATGGGACCTCAGCTCTTAACATAGCAGCAGGGTCAGGAGAACCAAGGACGGAGGAGAGGGGAAAGCAACATGCTTAGAGACCCGGCTAGAGATTTCATTTTGACATTCCGGCGGAAGCCTTCCTTTTGTTGTCTACTTCACTTTTGAGCCACGCGATTACTATACCGCTGTTGTATCCAGCCAGATTTATGGCATTCTGAAATATAAGTATCAGTTACTCTTCCGCTAAAATGATCTACTCTGATGATTTTAAATAATTTTTGATGAAAAAATAATATTCCGCTTTTGAAAATTTGGGATGTTACAAAAACGAATTCCTTTCATTGGAGAGAATAAAACAGAATAATTAAAGGGCGGAGAAAGGAAGAAATGAAGTCAATTTGGTTAAAATATTAACAAAAGTGGATGAGATAAATTAAACTGAAAAATGTTAAATGGGGTTCCGGATGCACTTAACCAGAATTAATGGACGAATAGGTTTAATTAATTACTGGGTTATTTCAGGTCTGAAAAGTTGAAAGGTTTTCAAATTAATTAACGTTAAAAGCATTATCAGAGAGAGACCAAAATCATGGTGTCAATATGAATCAATAATAACGTAACTAATCGTAATGTGAAGACCCACAATACTAACCTTAACCACGCACGTATTTTTTCAACGTTAATCCTCTGTATTTGTCTGTAAATTTCCTCAACAATCACTTGGTTACGACCTTATTTTTCTCACAGTATCCATCAACGAACATGGATCATATGATAATTGACTAGCTATGTCTATATAATACCTTGATTCAAAGGAATATTTCTGCATGTAGTGCTTTATTAGATCCGAAACGTTATTTTAAAATTTCAATGCAGCAAAGTGTCAGTATTTCTCTTACATGGGACCAACACGTTATTTTATCCCTTGTTTGTGACCATATTTTATAATTCAAGATATTATAAGTTGACCTTGCTTTAATGAATTTTTCTGTATTGACTAAAAAATAGAGTGTACGATATGCATATATTTATACGAAATTAATTGGTAGACCTTTGGCAACAATCAAGATTTTACCTAAATTCTTAAAAGTTTTTTTCCCCAAAAAAAAAAAAAGAAAAAGAAAAAGACGATACCATGAAGTTCTGCAGAAATCAAGTTCATGAGCTTTTCAACATTAAACGAGGTTTAAACGAGGTCAGGTGTCTGAATAGCTTAATTAACCTTCGTGCATGTTTTCAATTCTGACATTTGCGTAGGAATACTCTTAGAACCATTATTGTTCTTAAAATTTAAAGAGTTGAGAGATTTGTAAATTATTTTGAAAAACAAATTAGAGAGATACGAAAGGGAAAATTGCTTATATATTAATTAGGGCATAATAATGGGCAGGGTGGGTGACCCAAGGCCAAACCCATACCACCCCACACATTTAATTTTAAACGGGTATGGGCTAGCCCATATCTGTACCTCAACCCATTTTAAACTTGTGCAAACGGGCTAACATATAAATGGGCGGGCTAACTGCATTTTGGGTAACCTATTTACATTTAACTTAATATAGTTCTTGAAAAAATACATACATAAGCATTAAGCATCCATCCAAATTCATCATTTTAATTTTTGAAATCTAAATCTTCAAAGGCCAATAATCACAATTCACACAAAACAACATAAATTTATATTAACATCATCATAACATAATTTTGATGTTCAAAATCCAACTTGATATTTGAAAGCATTCACTCTCTACCATGTCAAAACATAAAATTTTGGATCATTAAAGCCAACTAATTTAGTTTGAAGATATCCATCCACTTCTGAAATCTTCTCTACATCACATGTAGAATCAGTAGCGACTCACAAGTTTGAATAAGCAGAGCTAGAGAGAGAGTGTGAGAGCAAGATTGATAATCGACGGTCATTATAGTTAAGGATTAATAACAACCAAATATTCAAAATCTTGAATAGGAAGTGAGTTAAGGAATGCTTTTACCCTTTGGTAGAATGCGAAATGGAATGGGTAGTTAATAAAACAAAATTACACTAAATGGGCGGGTATAGGCAGCCCGTAGGTGTGCCTATAGCCTGCCCATTTAAGTCTTACATGGGTGGGTTCTAACCCGTCCTATCATGGGTCTTTTTGGGCAGGCTCAAAATGACTCAATAACAATAGGTTGTGGACAAGACTCATGGGTTCTGGGTTCCATGCTTAGCCCTAATATTAATTAAAATACCAAAACATAAGTATTTTGAATAGAGACTTAATTAATTAGGATAAAATAATTAAGAAAAATTAGGAGAGAATATTAAGGTGTAGGCTTGTTTATTAGTCGGTGAGGAAGACTCAAGGGACCACAAGCCAACTCATGTTGGATTTTTTCTTTTAATTCAGAAATTAATGATACTTTGGGCCCAACCAAACGCTGCGTTTTTAGAATTTAATTGCAACATTCGTTGGATAATTATAACTGGAATGACGCATAAATTTATTGTAAAGTTTTGAGTTGAGATGGGATATATATGTTATGAACGGGCGAATTGGGCTTCGCTAGGCCCAAAGCCAGCTATCCAGCCATGAAAATAGAGATACTTGATAAGGTATTATCCCATTATCTCGCTAACCGTCGTCAGTCGTGCAGATAACGGAGTAGTTACAAGTGGGACCACGTGCAGAGAGAATATCGGATCACGGCCCCCCAGGTACACTCTTTAAATACCAATGTGCAGTCATCAGGTACGCACGCTCTCGAAACCCTACCTTTTCTATTCACACAGAGCACACACCCCACCCCCTCTAGCTATCTTAGGCCAAACGGTTTACCTTCAAACTATGTGGACTTTGATCCATCACTGTGGTACGTAAGACCTTGGGATTTCACCCCAGGCCAAGTCCAACTCCTTTATTATTCAACTACGGAACATTGGCGCCGTCTGTGGGGAGCGTTAAATTACGATTCCCCGACCTACGAAGCAGCTGAGAATGGCAAATACCAGGGGCTGGAATCAGGCACCCCGGCAGGAACAACCAGAGTCGCTATCGCCTGCGAATCCTGAGGCGGGACCGCGAGACGGGTTAGTAACACCAGAAGATAATGCAATGCTAATGGACGCAGAACACGAGCTAGTGGAAACAGCTCAGGCCCTTGATAACCAAATTTCGCAACCGGTACAGCCGTCACCCGTACTTCAACACTCTTCACAAGAATTTCAAATTGAGGATCCCGACGTTCGAAGATTACAGTCAGTAATAGAAGCTATGTTCAAACAGATGAAGGACATGGAAAAACGACATGCTCTACAAAGGGAGGCCGACGTTAAGCGTCTGCAGGAGGATATGGAGCGCAGGGATGCTCTATGGCGGCTAAAGGAAGGTCGGAGACTCCAGCAAATTCTGAACGAGAGGCTAGGGAGAGAAGAGAACAGCAATCATAATGCTTGCCGGGATAAGGAGGACCCAAGTCGAATAGCAACACAAACTCGACAAGGAAGCTTAGCGGAGGTGGAGCAGAGTAATGACCGAGAAGAAAATCCAAATGCCGCCGTAGCAACATGGCAGGAAAATGCATCAACGTCTCGAAGTATTACAGATATGGATGCCCCACGCACTGAGAAAATCCGAGATAAGGGGACTCCGGAAACCACCCGGGCTAACGTCGAAGTATCAGAGAAAAGTCATGGCGGCGGTGTACAAGGGCCTTTTGTTGATGAGATACGGATGGCAAAATACCCAAAGGGTTTCGACTTAAGGGATTTGCCAAAATATGATGGAACTTAAGACCCGCAGGTCCACCTCAACAACTTCAACATGGAAATAATGGTGAAAGGGTTTGAAGGACCAATAGTGCCCTGATTATTCGCGGGAACTTTGAGAGGGGCAGCCCAGTTATGGCTCCATTCTTTACCACGAAAATCAGTCCAAGATATGGAGAGTTTCGGCCAAAAGTTCTTACTGAATTTCGCGACAAGCAGAAAGCAACCCATAACTCAATTCCAATTGGGAAACATACGGCAAGGCCCAAACGAGACATTGCAGCAATACCTCGAGCGTTTTAAAGATGCCACCCTTCAAGTACCAAACTTGAAGGAGGACGTGCATTTGCATCTGGCAATCTCCGGTTTACATGACGATTCCCGTCTCAAAAGGTCGACAGTAAAAGACAATGTTACAACACTAGCCGAATTTAGAGATCGATCGAAGAAGTACCTGGAACTCGAACAGTTAGAGATGGCCAGCCGAAGTAACTTGGGACGAAATAGGAGCCCACCTCCGAGGAATAAAGACTATCACGGTGGTTTGAAGTCGGACATCAGGAGACGATCAATGGATAACCAGCACCGGGGAAACAAGGCAAAAGGAAAATACAACCAGTACACGCCTTTAAAGGTGTCCAGAGAACGGATATGGAGAGAGGTCGGATTAACCGAGATGAGAAAACAGAGCGACCGCGGCCTATGCGGCACAAAGCCGTCCTGGACAAATCTCGGTATTGCGAATTTCATGACCAACCAGGCCATACAACGGACCAATGTTGGGATCTGAGGGATGCAATAGAAAGGTTTGTGCGAGAAGGGAAATTGCAGAGATATGTGATTCAAACGCAGGGACATTCAAGTAATAAACGCCCTGGGGTAGGACAAAATAAAAGTCCGGAGAAGAAGAAGAGGAAGGAAGAAAGCGATGATGAGTTTCCCGAAGCAAAGTATGACTGTTGTGTCATCAGTGGGGGACCCGGCGGTGGAGGAGATTCACAAAATCAGCGTCGTAAATATTTGAAGGAAGTCTTGACCATCCAAGGCCGCCCACAATTTAAGAAGGAAACAAAGGAGCGAGATAGACCGATACTCAGTTTCACCGAGGACGACCTGGACGACGCGGTCCCCGATCATTACAATGGCCTAGTGATAACAGGCATGATTTTGGATTGTAGAGTCCAAAAAATCATCATCGATAACGGAAGCTCGGTAGACATCCTTCTGTGGGAGGCATTTCGAAAACTGAAGTTGAACCTGGATGAGTTAAAGCCATGCAAAACAACCTTAATCGGTTTTAATGGCCAAGAGACTAGACCTAAAGGTTGTATAGACTTGAAACTGACCTTGGGTACTAAAGAAGCTTTTAAATCTGATGTGGTCAAATTTGTAGTTGCCGACTTCCCATCCCCTTACAACGTCATTCTCGGAAGGCCAACAATCCACAATTGGGATATGTTGGTATCCACTAAGCATCAAAAGGCAAAAATGCTCGGTAGAAAGAACAAGATAGTGGTTGTCCGAGGGGACCAGAGAGATTCGCGGAAATGCTACTACGATTCGGTGAAGGGAAACAGAGAGAACACAACCTCGTCACAAACTCGGGAAGAGAAAGGTGTTCATCTGGTTGAGATGGACATGAGAGCGGAGGAAAAAATCCAAAGGCCTGAGCCTAATGGAGAGTTCGGAGACTTCATCCTGGGCAGTAGGCCGGAACAACCCACGAAGATCGGAAGCGAGTTAAGTGCCGAGGTTCGTCATGCTTTGACGGAATGCCTATTGAAGAACGCCGACATATTTGCTTGGGGACCTGCCGATCTACCAGGCGTAGATTCAACATTTTGTTGCCATAAGTTGGTAATTCGACCGGGTTCTATCCCAGTCGCGCAAAAGAAAAGGAGGATGGGCCCAGATAGAGTAGCCGCTCTTGAAGAGCACGTTAAGGAGCTTCTGGAGGCCGACTTTATACGAGAGGTCCAGTACACTACTTGGCTGTCAAACATCGTGCTAGTAAAGAAATCCAATGGCAAGTAGAGAGTATGTATGGACTACAAAGACCTGAACAAGGTATGCCCCAAAGACGCTTTCCCCATGCCTAATATGGATCAATTAGTAGATAACGCGTCAGGTTTTAAACTCTTATCCTTCATGGATGCATACTCTGGATACAATCAAATTGTATGCACCTCGAGGACTAAGAAAAAACAGCGTTTATCACGGAAACGGCGAATTACTGTTACAACGTAATGCCTTTTGGGTTAAAAATGCCGAAGCAACATATCAACGAATGATGACAAAAGTGTTCGAAGATCAGTTGGGAAAAAATGTCGAGGTTTACATCGACGACATGATCGTTAAGTTGAGAGACCAGGGGTAGCATGTTCCAGATTTACAACAGATTTTCGATAAGTTATGAGCACACAGAATCAGGCTTAATCCGGCCAAATGTGCTTTCGGAGTCCCGTCAGGGAAATTCTTGGGTTTCATGTTTACCCATCGAGGTATAGAGGCCAA
Organism: Acacia confusa; assembly: GCA_037074495.1. Taxonomy (NCBI): domain Eukaryota; kingdom Viridiplantae; phylum Streptophyta; class Magnoliopsida; order Fabales; family Fabaceae; genus Acacia; species Acacia confusa. Next base: position 1,380,343 of record CM073504.1, on the reverse strand, counting down.
TCTCGATAAATGCCGAGCCATTTTAGAAATGAAGGCCCCTGCGTGCCGAAAGGAAGTCCAACAACTCACAGGAAGACTTGCCGCATTAACTTGGTTCCTACCAAAGTCGGCCGAAAAGTCGCTTCCTTTCTTCAGGTTACTTAAAAAGGAAGTTGTTCACGAATGGAGCACTGAATGCGAGGCAGCCTTTGAAAAGATAAAGCAATGCCTGGCAGCCCCGCCAGTATTAACTAGGCCTATAACGGGTGAAGTCCTGATCCTTTATTTGGCGGTAACCAATGAGGCAGTAAGCGCGGCCCTGGTGCGAGAAGCAAATGAAGGTTATCCTTTCGGCACGCAGGGGCCTTCATTTCTAAAATGGCTCGGCATTTATCGAGATTGGCCTCTATACCTCGATGGGTAAACATGAAACCCAAGAACTCATAGGAAGACTTGCCGCATTAACTCGGTTCCTACCAAAGTCGGCCGAAAAGTCGCTTCCTTTCTTCAGGTTGCTTAAAAAGGAAGTTGTTCACAAATGGAGCACTAAATGCGAGGCAGCCTTTGAAAAGATAAAGCAATGCCTGGCAGCCCCGCCAGTATTAACTAGGCCTATAACGGGTGAAGTCCTGATCCTTTATTTGGCGGTAACCAATGAGGCAGTAAGCGCGGCCCTGGTGCGAGAAGCAAATGAAGGTTAAATGCTGATATACTTTATAAGTCAGGTTCTCCAGGGAGCTGAGATACGATATCAAAAGCTTGAGAAAATGGCTTTCGTATTGCTAATCGCAGCCCGACAGCTACGTCAGTATTTCCAGAGCCATCCTATTGTAGTTCGAACTAATCAACCCATCAGGCAGATACTGCATAAACCCGACCTAGCAGGAAGAATGACTGGCTGGGCCATAGAATTATCTGAGTTTGACATTAGTTACAAAGCCCGGAAAGCGATAAAATCTCAGGCCTTAGCTGACTTTGTTGCAGAACTCGCCCCAATAAAAGGGCACGCCACACAGTGGAAGCTGTTTGAAGACGGCTCTTCTAACTTAACAGGAAGCGGGGCCAGAGTAATTCTCGAGAACCCGGAGGGTGTATCTATTGAATACTCCTTGAGCCTCGGGTTTAAAACTTCCAACAATCAAGCCGAATACGAGGCCTTGATAGCGGGTCTGATCCAAGCAAAGGAAAACGGAGCTCGGAAAGTACTGGTATCTACTGATTCCTAACTGGTGGCATCACATATAAATGGGACGTATCAAGCTAAAGGACCTTTACTGGTCAAGTATCTCGGAAAGGTTAAGTCTATAATGGATGAATTTGATGAAGTAGAGATAAGGCACATATCGCGTGGAAATAACACCAGAGCCGATGTACTGTCCAAGCTGGCTAGCACCCAAGGGACCAACAACCGAACAATAGTGCAATAAAGATTGGAAGCCCAAACATGCGTGAAGATCATAACCAACAAAAACGATTGGAGGAAACCCATCGCAGATTACCTAGAACGAGGAATTATACCGAATGAACCCAAAGATGCCAAGAAACTGATACGAACGGCGGCATCTTACGCAATGGTAGATGACCAACTGTATAGGAAAGGGCTACACGCGCCAATGGCAAAGTGCCTCAGTTCCGAAGAGGCAGAATATGTATTAGCTGAAATACATTAAGGTATCAATGGACAACACATGGGAGCCAAGGCACTAGCCCGAAAGGCTATAAGGGCTGGGTACTACTGGCCGACGCTATCAACAGATGCAAAGAATCATGTTCGGAAATGCGACAGTTGCTAGAAACACGCTAAAATCATCAAAATTCCCCCATCCGAGCTGAAGTATATCTCCATACCTTGGTCGTTCTACAAATGGGGGCTAGATCTTTTGGGACCTTTTCAGAGGGCACCAGGGCAATTCCGGTGGTTGATAGTAGCGGTAGATTATTTCACTAAATGGATCGAGGCTAAACCATTATCTTCCATAACATCGGCTAGAGTACAAAAGTTTGTGGCGAGAAATATCATTGCCCGTTTTGGAATCCCGGCGGAAGTCATTACCGACAACGGGACACAATTTGCGGACAAAGGATTTCGAAAAATGATGACCGGCTTCCAGATCCGTCAGCATTTTGCATTGGTAGAGCACCCGCAGTCTAACGGACAGGCCGAGTCGGCAAACAAGGTGATCGTGGACAGCCTTAAAAAGAGAATGCAAGAAGCCAAAACTCACTTGTATATGTAAAAGTCATACAAGGAGTCTATGATCTCCATTAAATTAAAATGTAGGCGAAATACTGGTGCTATATATAAGAACCATTATTTAATTAAAATAATTATTTAATTAAAATAATGCCTCCAATTCAGTATTTAGTTCCACCTAGTAACTATTTTTAAGAAGTAATTTATTATTTTAAATATGACTAAATGATTGAACCATATTTTTTTTTATCATTTTTATAATTAAATTGAAATTCTTAATGCATTTTGTCATAATTATTGATTTTAAAATGCTTTTCTTGTGATAAATTAAGATTAAGAGTAAATACATTAAATTATGACTGAAAAGGGTAAAATTATCAAATAAATTGTAATTACTCTTAATCATTTATTTTTCTGAAAATATTTGATGTTAGATTTATTATTATTTTTATTTTAGATGCCTAAAAAGATTAAATCAAATTTAAAATAAAAGTTTAAATTCAAATTGTAAAATTTTCAATTTAGTCCCTCAAGCAACATTTTTTTTCTTTGCAATTTAGTCCCTGGTCAAAACGGGAAGCTATCTCACCTAAAAAGAATGGATGGGACGTGAATTCAGCTGGAGCTGGGGGGAGGCAGCAAAAACAATGAAATAAATAAATAATGTTATGAATGTAAAGGAAAAACTGAAGGAAATAAGAGGAAGAATTGGAAGAGAGAAGAGAGGAGAATTCATTATCATTTCCGTGTGTCCATTTCAGATTCCAGTAGGGGTATTTATATTACATACCTCCATACATATAGTCGGCTAATAGACAACCACAACATATAATAATATATCTCATCATTCATAATGTATTCCATCTGGACATCCACATATTCATAACACTCCTCCTTGGATGTCCATTTATGAATGTGCCTCATTAAAAACTTTAACTAGGAAAAACCCAGTGGGATAAAAACCTAGCCAAAGAAAAGAGTACATCATTCATTGATACACTTTTTGATGCTGCCTTATTAAAAACCTTTCTAGGAAAACCTAGTGGGACAAAACTTAGATAAGGGAAAAAGAGTACAGTGTGTATCATCTTCCCCTGTTGATTACATCAGATTTGCTCCCCCTGACGATTATATTATTTTCAATGTCTTCTGAGCATATCTTTCATTCTGTCATCAAAATTTTGTTCGCTAATAGAAATGCCCAGTCTGACTATTCATTGTATACCTACAAGATCTAAATCTTTCAAGTAAAATCATAATAAAATACATCTATATCTTTTCATACATGTGCATGTAAAACTTTTAATAAATGTTCTTTCAGATAATGATGCCACATGCACTATAAATGCTTCATGCCATATATGAATTTATTTAATTAATTATTCTCGAGAATTTGATGCTTCTAGCATCTTAAGTCCTTCAGGGATTTATGCTTCTAGCATATTTAGTCCTTCTGGGATATATGCTTCTTGGCACTCACTAATATATTGTGATTCATGATCCTCATTATCATTCATTATAGCATATGCTATCACATAAACATAAATATCGTCAACGTTGACTTCATTGTCGATCCCATCGGATTTCATTCATAATTTATTGAAATCTCATTATATTCACATATTTCAGGTACCTAGATCTCTTCTAGGACCACAATATTCTCTTCTGAAGATATCTCTACTGGAGATAACATCTCTTCAGGAGATTATCCTCGACTTGATCATTTATATCCTTAATTCCTTTTTTCTTTCGAGGATTTTATCTTTAGAACCGATGGACCTGTCACACTTCTAGCGTGCTTTATAATAGCTTGTTCTTCAGGAACATGTATTTTTAGCACTTTTGGATCCATTTGAAGATTCTAATCCAATCTTCATAATTTAGTAAGCCATAACATAGGCTATAACAATATCTTACAGAAGCATAATTTTTCTTTCATGAACTGCCACATATACAAAATTATTGTCTCCACCACAAAATTATATATCTCATCATTATCATATTAAATTTGTGAAAATCTTTATTTTCACATAATCATTCATATATCATAAATTTTGGACTTCTAGTCCATAACTATCATAATATAATTATATTTGCATCATTTTCAACTTCACTTTATCCTCTTGGCCAATCATCCTTATGTCATCTTATGACATATAATATCCTCATTTGATCACGTGATATCATTCTCAAAATTATTGTCGACATCTTCATCTATTCGGTTCTATTTTTCCAATTCGACATAACTTATGAATATTATTCAAGTACCTGAACCTCTCTTGAGGTTTTTTCAATTAGTTATGTCACCTCCTTAATATGATCATCTTTATAATATGCTCCATAATATAACTATTTGGAACCAAATAGTTTTTCATGCTTCAGGCATGTCACATTTTTATTTGGAGCATTTTTAGCTGTAATATGAGAATAAATCTCATTTAGGTCAGTAATTCTATCTGGCAAATATTTCATGAATGCATAACCTGATGAACTTCTGGTTCATACTTCTTTATTTGAGGATATATACTTCATGATTATAATGCATTTCATGTATTCTCTTTTCCAGCTATTCAATTTCTCCCCCTCATGTTGAGAAAACAATATCTCTAACTTTCTTTCTATGTCCACCCATGTGCATCGTGGTGGATTAATAATCATTGCACATTCAAACCTTTAAGATGGAATTAATCTAGCTTCTGACCAAAAGCCAATTTTACAGGGAGAATTTTATTGGCTTATATAACTGCTGCAAATATACCAATATATAAACATTGTTCTCATATCAATTTATGGAGGCTTTAATGCATGATTTCTAGATCATTCAATCTAGAAATTGCGCGCATAGTATATTTAAACATTGTTGCAAACTTCAAGTTGCAAACATCACTGCAAACTTCAGGTTGCAGGCTAATAATCTCACATGTAACCTTTTAATAGATGTATCTTTCAATTGTAAGGTTCACATGTTATTTCAATAGGCCCATATAAATTTGTTTAATATATTTCCAGAGATCTATTACCAATCATGACCAATGATATTCTCATAATCATTTTTATTTGAGAACAAGCAGCACATCAAGAAGAATCTTCTGGTTCTTCAATGGATGTCAATATAATTTGCATTATATATATGACTCGGATGATCAAACAAGTCATGCCAACAATTAGTAAACTTCTGGTTTACTATCTCGTAATCTGACATCCATTTTAGGAGATCTTTTCGGCTTTGTGTGAGAAGTATATAACTTTTCAAAAATTAACTCACACTATTCTAACTCAAACTTGCTTTCTAACAAATCTCCCCCTCAAGTGTGAGTTACATATAAGCATACTTTCTTTGCAGCTCATTGCCTTTTTTAATATCTCATTGGCAGTAAACTTCTAGTTTACAATAGCATATATCAATATCTATTTCTGTAGATATCTTTAAAACTCAATAAGTTTCATTTTGTACTTATACTTGGTAGAATAAAATGTATAATCAATGCATAGTTTTGTTCCTTCAGAAAACAAAACTTCCGGAGCCTTAAATCAAATTTATATTCTCATAGCTCTTCCAGAGTCTCAAATTTATACTACCAAATATAGTCACAAAATAGGCTTCTTGTTGAGCATACTATGCTAATTAGTCTTCAAGACTATTAGCCTTTAAAATTATTATTCTTGAGTGGCATAATTCTCTGCAGTTATTTATCTTCAGGACAATAACTGAAAATTCTTTGTATCATTCAATATTTGATACATAGACCTTCAGGGCCTCAATAATAATTCAATGTCACTCTCTTGTTTACCCTTTTGTGGTTCTTATCTATAATCTTTCTCCACTTCAAGTGAGAATTTGTACCACCACAATTACATCCATTCAATATTTCATTCACTTCTGAGAATGGAATCAAGCTTTGAGATTTATAATTCTTACAACAAAAACTCTATTTTGTTTGACCACATGGATGCGAGAAATTAATTTAGAATTCACAATCTTGCTACTTCAGGAGCAAATTGAATACATCCACTTTATAATAAACTTTTAGAAGAACAACCATCTTCTGGTGGTCATACAATCCCTTTAATTTGTTCTAATGAACAAGGGGGTATTTAATGTCAAATTTACAATTTTGAGGCCTTTATACAACTGATGGCATACAAAATCTATGAATCAAGCCATGTTTCATAATTTGTCTCTTGACTTCAGGCTAACTTTCCTTTTAGCTTCAAGCTAACTTATCACTTGGCTTCTAGCCAATTTATGCCTTCTCATGGTCTCAGACCAATTTATGCCTCATATATTTCCATGGCATTTTGATCTCATGATACATATGGCCTCTAACAATTTATGGTCAGGATAAATATAAAATATAAGAATAATAAAATAAATAGATGAAACTCACTAATATAATTAGTGTCGTTTCCATGAATAATAAAAGGGAGGGGGATATATATAAAGCGATAAATAAAATAGAATATAAAGATAAAAGGGAAGGGGATATAAATTGGTAAATAAATTATCAATAAATGGAATCCACTATATTTGTAACACCCCCGATTTTCTAAAATTAAAATAACATAAAATGCCGATAGTTTTCATAAATAATAATAAAAATCCGAAACAAACCACTTCGGGGAGTGTCACAGTCGCACTTGTATAGGACAAGTGCAAGGCTTTTTATTAATGAAATAAATCTAAACTTAATCAAAATGTTCCTTAAAAGAAAATATAAAATAAAAGAAAACGAAAGAAAGTAAATAACTAGAATTTATTGTCGTCGTCCTCGCGTCCCACTGCTAGCCCCAATCCTTGAAACTTGTTTACTGTAATTCTGCTCCCCCGAAGGATCATCGCAGCCCAAGAATACACACATCAGCAAACGCTGGTAATCCTAATTAAATAAAGACAAAATAAAATAAAAACAGAGGTAAATAAATAGATAAATAATTTGATATGAGTTGAAATAAAATAAATAAATAAATCATAAAATAAAATAAAATAATCCCACGATAAAATAGTTATAAAATAAGATAAATTAATTACAAAATAAAATTAAGTAACTGTAAAATAAATTAATTCCAACATAAAATAAAATAATTATAAAATAAAAAAAAAGTTAATTACCAAATAAAATAACATGAGGGCATCATATATGTACATGTATAAATAAAAGATTTCATTGTTTTTAGAATTTTCTAGTGGGAAGAGAACCATGGTAGACCCAAGGAACCCTACCAGTCTACCCTGTGACCCGGGAAACCCTGCCAGTCACAAATCATTAAAATTTGGCCATATCATAATTTCTTCCTAGTGTGCACACCTCTTCCCAAAGTTGCTACTAGTGTCCCGGGAAACCCTGCCAGACACCACTTTGGGAAGAACGGATAAAGCCTTAAAAGTGTGTTCATCACTTTAAGAGGTACCATCCTAAAGTTATCCTCCCACAGTTAAATTATTTCAGTTACAAACAAGAGGAATTTTATTATATTTACGGAAATTAGACCAGGTTTATATACTGCTGTTTGTTAATTATGAGACCCAAAGCAAAACCATTTAAAGTATATATATATATATATATATATATATATATATACTGGTCACAACGCAGATTGATCAACTCGCGCAAAAAGGTTGAGGTAGCCCTAAACCAAGCATAATATGTACAGGTGTAATTACAATCCATGAAAACAGCAAAAAGGTGTTGCAAAAAAAAAAAGATCACGCAAATCGAGAAGGGGAAGTGTAAATATATATGATTTATATATATTCCTGCGCATATGTGTGTTGTTCAGGAAAGGAAGGCAAAACGAGAAAGTCAATATTTATATATCTATAAGGATTTAATATCCATTGCAATTTGTTAACAAGATCATGTGTACAGGCATAAGGAAAAGGTACCTCGAGAGATGTGCATGACTTCAATATTTTAATCATTGAATAAAAGAAAAAGGAAAGCAGATGGGAATAATGACCCCACAACAAAAGTAGAACCCTAAAATATATCTAAGGAGAGGCAATAGGAAGGGAAGTACGGAAGGAACAACAGGGATTCACGATAATTGATGCGAATAGGAAAGACGAAGGAAAACTGTTCTAGGGTTTAGGATTACCTAGCCTCCGTGGTTGCAGAGCTCCTAGAAGAGAATTTCTACCGCAAATTTTTTTTTTTTTTTGAGAGGGAACTGATAGGTGATGGCTAGGGTTAGATGATTAGTCCTAAGTTTATAGTTGAAATTAGGGTTTCCTATGGGTTGGGCTCTGTGGGTTGGGTTTTAACTATTACTAGTTTAATAAATAATGGCAAATCACCTATTAGATTCTAATTTAAATTTTTATCTTTACCTATCCAATTATCATTATTATTATGATACACACACACACACACACACACACACACACACACACACACACATTACTTTATTATAAATTATAAATTTTAATATTAGTATTATTAGTATTTATTATCATTATTATTATTATTATTAAAAATAAAATAAAGTAAAATCTAGGGTATTACAATATTAGTGTCACCACCATGAAAAATAAATAAAGCGGTAAAGAAATAAAATAAAATAAATGGAGCCCACTAAGTGTCGCTCCATAAAAGATAAATAAATGTAAAAAAAAAATAAATAAATAAATAGAGCCCACTATACTAGTGTTGCTACCATGAAAAATAAATAAAGCAGTAAAGAATTAAAAGTAAATTAAATAAATGGAGCCCACTAATAAATACTAGTGTGTCTCCATGAAAAATAAATAAAGCAGTAAAGAATTAAATTAAACAAATAGAGCCCACTAATATATAGTGTTGCCGCCATAAAAGATAAATAAATGTTAGTAACAATAAAATTAAATGTTAGTGACATAAAAATAAATGTCAGTAAAGTTAGTAACAATAATAAAATATCAAATTAAAACAATTAAAAATGAAAGATTAAATCTAGACTTCCAATATGGAGTCAAATTAACAACAATAATAAAAACTTAAATTGAATTAAAATAATTAAAATACTGAAGTAAGAAGGATAATAAAAAGAAAACAATAAAACACATTATAAAACATTAGGACATATCTAAATAATAATGAAAATAATAAATGGTACTATAATATATTGCTATTATATTCAAAACAAATTACCATTCACGTGAACACAGTCTCCGTCCTATAATTTTTTTAATAAAATTTAATTATATATATTTTATTAAGATACATTACCTGAACTTTCTTCACGTGAATTTTGTCTCCTTGCTTGCCAGGGGAATTGCCTATAAACTTTCAATATAAAAAGCATACATAACAATTCCATAATTTGACACCACTTTTTTTTTAACATATTGCTTTTGCTACATGGTGTTTCCTTTCCATTTCCCACTTAGTTGCAATTATTGTTGCATGTCATTTTTTTTAATTATTGAAACCCGAGCCTTTGTCTCCAAGCTCTACTCCATCTCCGGCCTGAAAGAGTCTTGTTGGATGGTAAAGGTGTAGGCTGCGACTTTAGGAACTGGAGAAGGGGTGGTGCTGTGTGATGGTGGAAACAAAGATGAAGGCCGGGATGTGCAACGGTGATGGAGGATTGCGAGAGGAAGGAGTGAGTGACTGTAGAGTAGGCTGGAATTCTGCGCGAGGTAGATCTGGTGAGCTTTGCTGCGATCGAATGGAGAAGACGGTGACAGGAGGATTTTGGCCGTGGAAGGAAGCTTGACGGAAAGGAGGATAAAGAGGAAAGGGTGGCAGTGAGCTTGAGATCTGGGAAGGTCGGAGGTGATATGCAACAATGATAGTAGTGTTTGAGATCTGAGAAGTTTGAGGAATATATTAAGCCAATCACCACAGATGGGGAAGCTTTGTAAAGCTTTGTCACCAAAGGCGATGATGAACAAGCAGTGTTTTTGTTAAGCATGAGGAAGTTGGCATCACAAGCCGCGTCGTCTCTCTTCTACAGACTCGGAACAACTGGAAAATCAAAAAGAAGGAGAAGCAGAGAAAGTTGGCCTGAACGAAGGTAGTGGGATAGAGATTGGATTCAGATCTAGGGAAAATGGGAGTGGAAGAGGTGAGAGGAAGAGTCGGAATCTGGGCAGCACAAAAGAAAGAATTAATCATCTCGGTTAAGAGAGAAGTACGAACAATCGTGCTGATAAATAATGTTATGAATGTAAAGGAAAAACTGAAGGAAATAAGAGGAAGAATTGGAAGAGAGAAGAGAGGAGAATTCATTATCATTTCCGTGTGTCCATTTCAGATTCCAGTAGGGGTATTTATATTACATACCTCCATACATATAGTCGGCTAATAGACAACCACAACATATAATAATATATCTCATCATTCATAATGTATTCCATCTAGACATCCACATATTCATAAAAAATAAATAAAAGATTACAGGAGGCACCAGCAAAAAAACGCGAGGTGGAATAAAACAAAAAAAAAGAAAAGAAAAACACAAAGAGGGCTGGGAATAAATAGGGACCCGAACATTCAGACTACAGGCCGCGACACAAGACATCATAGATTGAGAGCACCGCGAACCAGCTCTAGCTCCATAATTCAGCCACCATTTTTTTAGCTGACAGACCCAACGAAAGAACAGGGCAGCGTTGCATCTGTGAATATTTGAGGGAGCATCGTGGAGAACAGAGCCATCATCACCAGTCACCTTCTACCACCGTTGTTGCAAGAAACTGAAATCATGTGTGGCTGATTCTCAAATTCTTGGGATGGATAGTGGCTTGAGTTCCAAAGCTTAATCAAGGAGTTTATTTTGTTTAATCTATTTTCTCTATTTGTATTTAAATTTTTTAGTTTTAGGAATATTAATTTATATTGTTGAGACTTAGTTTGGATAACTTTGTAGATTGAACATATGTGATTGGATTGAATTTTTGTGGCTTGTTGGATTTATATGTGTGTGTGTGTGTGTATTTCCCTTATTGATTCAATTTTATTATGCTTTCTACGTGGGTTATTGTTAGATAGTATAATTGAATTGGATTAATTGAGTGACATGTTATCACATTCATTTTGAGAGGAAGCAAGTTACATTAATCTATTCCTAATTGCACACTAACTGTACTTCAATAGTGTCTTAAGAGATGATAGTTAGTTACGGTAGTAAAAGTAATCACTAATTAAGAACACTAGACTTGAGTGTTTGCTTATGGTTTTTCATTAAGACTTAGTGAAAATTTACTCTTATATTTAATTGAACTATGATAACTATTACTCCATTTCTAAGAGTATCTATCATTCATATTTTCAATTCTATATCATACCATTTCATACTCTATTCCATATTAAAGAAAATACAAAAAACAATAGTTTAGCTTTTAATTAAATTACATTTCTATTTTAGTTTATTAATTCAAAAATCCCAAATCAATTTTCCCTTTGTTTTTATTGCATTTGCATGTCATTTAGATTACTTCGAAATCAATAAAAGGTTCCTCGAGAAGAGAGAACGATCCTAAATTTGCTTATATGCAATCCTTAGTTAATTATTGATTGTGGACCCCAAGGCTAAAGATGAAAAGGCCCTTATCACTAAATTTGTTAGAAAATTAAAAAAAAATTAATTACTTAATAATCATCTTGTTTTAAGAAGTACTTGTATCTTATTGTAAGAACCTTGTAATTTTGGACTAAGTAAATGGGTTAAGAGGAGGAGTGGGTATGTACAACATTGATAAAGCAATAGAATCTTATATATATATAGGATTAATGTTTATCATGTTGCATGAGAAATATTATCTCATGTTACACACACATGAAATAGTGAGACACACACACATATATGAATTCATATATATGTGTGTGTGTGTCCCACCATTTCATGTGTGTGTAGAAAATTTAAATTTCTCATGCAACATGAAAAAACTAAAACCTTATATATATATATATATATATATATATATAGATTCATTTTTTCCATATTGCTTTTTCAATTTTTTTTTCAAACAATATGATGAAATACCTTTAAATCAAAAAACCCAAATCATAAAAATACACTACAGAATTATAAAACGATCATAGAACATCAAATTCAATGCTTTGAGCTATATAAAAGAGTGAGAAAGCCAGCCAGTCATGTGGCTATGCCCAATAACTTTGGAACAATTTGTAATGAGTGATGAAAGAGGAGTCCATCCCTCGCAAATGATAGTTGCAAAAGAAACAAACCAATTCCTTTGTTCACAGATGTGGTCAATGACTCTCTGTCTTTGAAGTTTCAAGTGATTAAAAACCCGAACACAAAAGAACTTAACGACCCCACCTCCACCTGAGAAAGATTCACCACTATTATCACTGTCGTGTCTTGAAAAATAAAAGAGGGCACATGCACACACATACCACTGGATCTCTCTCCCCCTCTCTCTCTTCTCTCTAAGATTTGCTCCTGGTCACTATGAGTGCTTTCATTTCTCTTACCATGCGTGTGAATTTGTCTTTCTGTTTTTTTTTTTTTTAATCCTTTTCTTAATTATTTGATCCCTTTTTTCACCCACAACTTTTAGTGTTAAGATTTTCCCCCCTTTTTTTCTCTTGCTATATATTACATTCACTGAAAACTCCGACCGCACAAGTGCTATCCTTGGGCGGCAAATTAGAAAGGGTTGTGCCCTATTCCCTCTCTCTCTACACCCATAAAAATCCCTAATCCCTTCATCAAGCTTCATTCACTGAAACCCTATGACTCTGTGCTTATGCCATATACTCTACTCTCCAAGAACAAGTATGAGTTCTCCAAGACCTTCAGCAACTCCAATCCCAAATGCTCAGGCTGCTTTCTCCACCGCAGGGCCGCTGCCTCCTCCGAGACCCTCTTCATCACCAGGTACTCCGATCCCAACTCCACAGGACATCTTCTCCACCGCCGTCACGAGGCTACCACCACCACCACCTTCTTCGTGACTCTCAGGTTCTGTCTTAGTAAGTGTTGTCTTGTGAAAAACTTTCACATGTTTGAAATGCAACTGCAGTCTTGTTCTTTTTAGCTTTAGTGCATGTGCTATTCTGTTTAATTATTAGAATTTGTAGAAGTGGTTTTCAGAGAGGGATATAGAATTTTGTCTGTGCTGTTATCGAAGTGAGAGGTAGTAAGTGGAATCAGATTGTTGTATTTTGGTATTGCTGGAACCCACTTCCATCAAAATTCATGGAACTCACTTCCATTAGGCCCCTATGGAACTGGCCACACTTCCATGGAACCCATTTTGTTTTCCAGTTTTACCCCTAAGCTTTTCAGCGCAGTCTTCCAAGTTCAGTGATCACGTACGGCGACGCAGACCACGGTGAATGTGCAGATCGACGGTGACAGTAAATCGCCTTCATGATTTCGATTTCGATTTCGATTTCAGCTTCACGATGCTTCTTGATTTCACTTCACCAATCCGTGCCTCTTTCCCTCAATAAAAATAAACGATGCCGACGGAGGATGGCGAGGACGATGACGGTGGACGGTGGCAAATGACGGATTTCCTCTCTGATTTCAAATTCTGACGGCTTCTTGTTCCTCTATGCCTTCTCGATTTCAATTTCCATTGTGAATGTTGTTTTATTTTGCCGGTTTCTTGTTTGCTTTCTTCGATTTCTATTGCAATTTTGTTGGTTTCTTGTTTCTAATGCAATCTTCTTCTCTGGTTTGTTTTTTATTTTTTCAATTTTCATTTCTTTTGAACCTTATTTGATGTTTGATTTCTAGTTTGATATTCTTGTGTAGCATCGATTCTTGTTTCTGGTCTGATTTATTGCAATCATCTTCATCCATGGCTACAGCTTGAGCCTGATCGTGATCGCCAATGGTTCTACGGTGACTACGGATATTTTGGATGGAGCTAGGGCTTTTTGGATAAGGGCATGTGTGTGTGTCTCTCTCTCTATGTGCACAACCCATATGCTCTCCAAGAAGTCGCCGAAAGGCCGTAATATATTAGCCACGTAATCTTCTGTATTTGTTATCATCAAGTCATTTTTTTGCCATTGGATTCATACTCAAACCTTTAATTTTTAATAAAGACCAAATGGCACCACTTAGCCCATAACTTGACCAATTAATCAAAGTCTTATCATGTTAAAACTCCACTACTGTCTCCTACATAGTACATATTAAAATAAAATAATGTGACGGCAAATAGTGTGAGGAATTAAAATGATTAAAATTTAATTGTGTTTATATGGAGTAGTTTATAACGTATCTTGGTTTTTTGTTGACCAAGAATAATTTTTTACGGCCAATATGAAGTTCAACCAAAATCATGTAAAGAGACCGAAGGGGCTATTTACATCATTATAGCAAATGAATAATCAGTAACCCAAAAAACAACAAAACAAGACGCCCTTTGGTTCCCGATTAACTTTTTTTTTTTAATGACAAATAATCATCAATAAAATTTTATTTCACTTCAAATAAGAACCAACATAGCTAAAATTTATGTTTTTATTTATTTTACATAAAAAATTAACTTAATTTCTTGATCTAGGAAATAAATAGGTGGACAAGAGTTTTTTTCTCAACTCATATAATATAAAAAATTATTTTTACTATACATTTTTAGCCTACAAAGGGCATATTTGGTATACCCTATAATCAATTTTTTTTTTTAAAAAAAAAAGGTTCTTTTTCATTTACAAGAAAAAATTCCTTTCATATATTTATTTTCTAAAGCATAAATTCATTTAAAATAGACTAATATAAACATCCACTTACTATTAATATATGAATTCATGTTTCCTTTACTCCTAAATGTTGATATGTGCTATTAACATTGAAACTCTGTAAATATTTGACAAATAAAATGTGCGCAGAGTCTGAGCAAAGTTCAAGTTGAATTTTCTTTTAAAAAACAACACAAAACAAAACAAAAGCCAGTACATATTTCGTCTCAAATGCAACGAAGCTTCTTGCACGGCATAATTCAGCAAAAAGAAAAAATGGTAAAGAATTTTGAATTAAATAGGTAACAAAAAGAGTCAAGGATTAATTCCGTGTTCATAGGATGAAGAGAATAAGAGTGCTGGATAGGGTTTTACCCAAAAATAAAAGAGCTAATTAGGAGAAAAAATAGAACCAAAAAATAAAAAATGGAAGAAGCGAAGGAAGAAAGAAGTCAATTAGTTTGACAATATGAATGAATATATAAAAAAGATTTTAATTAGAGAGTTAATCAGGAGAGAATATTAATAACAAGGCTTGGTAGTTACATATATGAAGGCTGAACTCCGAGACCACAAGCCAAACTCATGTTGGATTATATATGTGTGTGTGTGTGTAAACACACATATGTATCTATATATAAACATAATATGTATACACACACATATTCTACATTCAAATATGGGTTTATTAGATTTAATTTAGAAATTAGTATATTACAGTACTGTTGACACTTTTAAGCATTAGTATATATTAGATTTTAACCGTTTAAATTTATTTATTTATGTTAAAAAAAAATAGGTTTATAAGATATGAAATTAGTACAACAAAAAATTGAGAAGTTTGATATAAATTGCGAATAAAGAGTCAAAGGTTGAGGTTGAATTTCATGTTAAACAAAATAAGATAATTCCGTGTTCATGGGGGAGACTAAAACAGAAAGGGGGGGGGGGGGGAAGGAAACGAAGGAGTTATTTCAGTCAAAATATGAAACAAAAAACTGATGAATTTAACTGAAAATGTTAAATGGGGTCAATAAATCCACGTGCACAACCAGAATGGACCACAAAGATTATATTGTTAATGAAATCAGTTAACGTTAAAAAAATAAGAAAGACCAAAACGAAAAGTTAACAAACATATGGAACAAGCCTATATATATATATAATCATTTTGAGCATCAGATTAATTAATCACACTACATGAAAACATGATTCTATAATACCCTAATTTCCCTAATATAATAAGCTGTGTATTTTGAAGAATTACTTAGCAAAATACAAAGGTGAATATGTGTTTTAAAATAATATAATCTAGTGATTATATTTTTGTATCCAAACTTCACTTTGGAATTAATTAACAAATGGTTAATTAAGAGACTATATTTAGGGGCTATAAAAGGTGACATAAAATCACATGAAATAATAGTTGTTTTAAATGTTCATAAGACAAGAAAAGGGAATAGGGAAAAACTTAGTTTAATTGTTATCTATTAACAATTATTCTTAACAAATAAGTTTGCACTAATTGAGATTAGTTGAATAATTCTTCAAGATGATTAGAAGCAAATTAAAATCTTTAAAATGGGACTGTTATATTTTGAAATATATAAGGGCCAAAGAGGATGAAATTAAGCTTGCTAATAATGCACAAAAACTCTTGATTAGTTGACAAACTAATTGCACATTGGCATTTGGCATTAAGGGACACTTAAACCCTTAATTAAGTCACCAAATGACTTCACTAATCAGCCCATAAAGCCAACAATTTCAGCTAGGCATAGGTGGATAATATTAGCCAAGTTTGCAAGATAAAATATCCAAATGTAACTAGATAGGCTAACCAATCAACTACAAGTTGTCATCTAGTTTCAAAGGAACTAAAGGCTTATCTTTTGGTATTAATTTCTTCATAAAATCTGCTCAAAAATCATCAAAAACGTCCATCACATGTGGGAGGAAAATTTGGATAAGATTTCATAATAAAACACATGCAAATACTCTTGATTAATTGGCAAACCAATTAGGTATGGACATGTGGTGTTTTAGGACATCTAAGGCCTTGATGATGTCATCAAAATGACTTCATAATCAGCTCCAAAAGACTACAATTCCAGCTGGCCACATGGGGTGACTATGAGCCAAGATTTTCAAGATTTGATTATAAGAGCACATGTGATGAAGCTAAAATATCTTGATATTTTAGAGCTAACAAGCCATGAGAGTTTGACACATGGAAGAGCAATTCAAGGGCTGAAAATGAGCAAGGAAAAACGTCCAAAACAAATGGATGAGATGGAAGATGAGAAAACTTCTTGATTGAGTCAAGAAAGTGGGATATTTTGCAAGGGTAGCTTAGTAGTTTAACTAGGGGCTTGATTTCCACTATAAATAGGAGTTGATCCCTCTTCATTCTTCATACCACAATCAGTTTAAAACATCTGATTACAGGATTAGAGAGTGAGAAGGGTGAAATTCTTAGAGCAAGAGGAAGAAGGAGTAAGAACTTCAAGAGGTAAGTTCTTGAGTTCTAACTTTTTATATTTGGGTAGAATTTTTATTTAATCTAGGAAATCATAAAGTAAATTTATTTGCATATTTTTAAGGTCTTTATTGTGTTTAAAATGAAAATTAGAATGAAACATGATGGAAAAGGATTTTTGGGATCAAAGGTTAAGATTGTAAAAGTTGAGAAATCTCCAAATTTCTATTTTTCTGGAGTCAGTCATGTTGTAGGAATTATTTTGTATGGTAAATGATCTTCCAAAATCATGATAGTTTCCAGATATAAAGTAGACATCCAAGGCTTTCTTTTGATATAAACTTTGTAATGTTTTAAGCTTTGTACAAGGAGATACAAATTTTTGAAGTTGGACTTCATTTCTGCAAGTTCAATCTGAACAGTGATTGTTGTGCATGGATTTTGGCTGATCAAATGATGCTTAAAAATCCTGTGAATTTCTAGAATCAAATTGGAAGGAAATAGATTTATTTTCATTTATAACAAGTAATTTTTAGAGTTTTGTACAAAGAGTTATGAATTTTTCAAACTGAACCATGTTTCTGGACTTGAAACTAGAACAATAGTTGGAAACATTAAAACTGGAATGACCCATGAATTTCGATTTTCTAGCATTCTTTTTCTAGAAAAATATACTTTTCAAGGGAAATTTTGGCTTTAGAGTCACATCATTTCAATTTTTATACAATGAGTTATGATTTTTCAAAGTTAGTGTAAAAACTTAGAAGAAATGTTGAAATTCTATTTTTAAGGAAAAGTAAGGGAAAAATTGAAATAATAAATCCACTAGAGGTAAAAAGGTCAATAATATCTAAAATATCTCTTAGGATATCATTATAAGTCATATGGTATTTATTATAATATCATAATGTGGTGATGGTAATATAGGATATCCCGGAAAGTCGGAAATCGATACCAAAAGAGAATCATACCACTTGCTAAGTGAAGAAAGGTACGTTTGTGTACAATAACTTTAACTCTCCTATGTCTTGTATGGCTTTGATATGATTGATTGAATCATGATTGTGGACTTGTGAATAATACTAGGTCTTGGGGGTTATGTGTGTTTACATTTAATTGGATATAGATTGTTGTATTTATATGATAATACTGCATGTGCTATAGGCCATCATTGTAGTCGGGTACCCAAGTGTTTCCTAAATGTAATATTTGTAACACCCCAAATTCCATACCACATATTATGTCCAATGACACGTAGTATCCAGAATATTAACAGTGTTGACGATGTACATATTAGAATAAAGTGGAACAGAGAGCATGCATTAATGTTTGGACAATGAGTAATTGATATAAAATGCCCAGACATAAGCTAGTAAGTTAAAGGGTTAAGGTGCAAAAATACACATGATCTTTTTCCCCAGGAGGGCCCAGCACCAAGAACTTTTTTTTGAAGCAAAAATATACACGTAGTTACCATTTTGGAGCAAAAGTCACATCCCACCGTTAAGTCACTGTTCACCATGATGAGAGAGAAAGAGATAAAGTGAGCAGTTGATTCGACTCTCCCTTAGTCGCCTTGGGGTCGAATCACTATTTACCACGAATTAAGTGCAATACAGTGCAATTAACTCGGGATCGTTCTCTTAATCAAGGAGCCAAATTTATTTTGTATTTCCTAAGATAAACTAAGTGATATAAACATGGTTAGAAATTTGGGGTTCCTAAATAAGTTTTTCTCTAATTAAAATGCATAAGAAAAATAAAGAAAATTATTCCTATATTTTTTAGTCTTTTTGGAAATAACGAAAAATACTTTGGATAGAAAATTTAATGGTGAATGCTCTTGGTAATGAAGAAATGACTATCCTTGCTCTTAAAAAAATTTATGGGAGTTAAAATTCATTAAGTTTTAAGGAAAACCTCAAGATACCACTTGAGTCCAATATTCTCAATTAATAGTAGCTCCTATAACCATAGCTAACTACTACCCCTTGAGAAATTGTTTGAGCCCACTTAATGCGTAATTGAAATTGGAATCATGCAACATGAGACTTCTAAATTTGAGTACTAAACAGTCCCTCAAAAGGGTACAAATCAACTACATTAATTAGACAATACCACGCTAATCAACATAGCTTCATTGAAACCACAAAGAAATTCATTCACATATAAAAATCACACTACAAAATCTAATCTCAACTACAAATATCAAACTAACAGAGATAATTACCATTAATCTCAGTTCCAGAATCATATATCAAAATTTAGCAATTCAAATATATAATCCTAGACTAATAGTAAGATAGATAAAACTCCCCTAATGTAGTCCAATGAGCTCAAGAACAATTCTTCATCACCAAGATCCAGAAGATTAGCCACTCATAGTAAAAAAAAAATTCACTCGCCGGAATCTGGAAAATGCTCGCCGGAAAATGCAAGAACTCGCCGGAAAGTTCAAGAACTCGCCGGAAACTGGAAAAATCTCGCCGGAAACTGCAGAAAGCTCGCCGGAAACTGCAGAAAAATGCTTCAGCCTCCTCTATTTGTTTTCTTCTTCTTCCCCTTCGTGCTTAGCTTCAGGCGCCAGCCCTTCCATAACTCCAGCTCACTCACGGCCTCCCTCTCGTCCAGCTCACTCACGGTCTTCGTCTCTTTTTTTTTTCTCTCCAGCTCCAGCCGCCACTCCAGTTCCAGCTCTCCCCACGGTGGTGTTGTCTACGGTGGTGGAGGATTTCTCGCCGGCGACAGCAGGAGCCAATCGTGCTGCCTCTCCAGGAAAAGAGAAATAGGTCTCTCTTTCGTCCAGAACTTCAAGCCGCCACACCCTCTGTTCCTCGCGTTTTTCTCCTCCCGGTTCTCTGGTCCAGTCCCTCTTTAATCATTCCAGCTGAACCTAATAACCCTTGGTCAAAACTTGCGTTTTGACTAAGGGACCAAAGTGCAAAAAGTTTAAAACTTCCAGAGGGACTGAAATGAAAACTCAAAAACTTTCACAATTCGAAATCAAACCCTTTTTTTTTTAATTTGATTTAATCTTTTCAGGAATCTAAAATAAAAATGATTAATCTAACATCAAATATTCTCTGAAAAATCAATGATTAAGAGTAATTATAATTTCTTTGACAATTTTGACTGTTTTTAATCCTAATTTCATGTATTTACTCTTAATCTCAGTTTATCACAAGAAAGGCATTTTAAGCTCAATAATTATGACAAAATGTATTAAGAATCCCAATTTAATCATTAAAACTCATATAAAAATATGATTCAATCAATTCCCCTACACTTAGACCTTTGTACTCCTGAACAAAGGCAATTAAGTACAAAATTCCAAGTCAAAATCGCTATTACATTTGATAATTGAGCAATCTCATAATTATAAACCAATGCAATAATTAACTAAACTCATCAAGCCAACCCTAGTCATAATCAAATTATGTGAAGAAATTAGCTAACTACACAACCAAGTATATTAAAATGAAGCAAAAGAGACTCTCAAGGTATTACTATTTCACTCATCTCACCTTATTGAAATAATTTCACTCTTGCTCATTCAATTCACACCTTACCATAGGCTTGTAACCACTCTAACATCTCCACTATTAAACACAATGAATGTAATGAATCTAGAGGACTTAAAAGAATGTAGTGTTAGATGAAGGCTAAATGGAATGAATTAATTAGAAAAATGAATAGTTGATATGCAAGTCAAAATCAATGACTAAGTTCATAGCATCTAAATAACTTTACAAACTTTTACCAATTCTTTTGCAAATTATGAACAAATGCCTTCATGGTATTTCTTTTGTTTTTTTTTTCTTTTTCCAATATATTTTTTTTTTACTTCTTTTTCATTCTTTTCATATACATGGCATTTCATTTTTTTTTTTTTGGCAATTTACCTTTGATTTCTAAAATGCTATGAATATTTTAAGTAATGAAATGCATACAACATAGGAATGGCTCAAAAGGGTGATCAAATGGTAGGTGAATGTAGGTTTGTGTTTAGGTGAAAGGGATTAAAATATGAATGCCTCTTTCCTCTTCATCACACTAATGCAAACATTGTTTTGAAGAAGAGTTGGAACAAGTTCTAGAAGGTGAAAGACTAAATGAACATACACTCATGAAAGGAATTAAGGCTCAAATAACCTTCCAACAAGGTTTTTCTCTAATGCCCACTCTAACACAATCAATTGCATAAGAAGCTAACAACAAAACATCTACTTAATTATTCCAAGAGTTAGCCTTACAAAACACAATCAATTATGATAATGCTCAACTCTTAAAAGCACTAGTGATGTAGGAACTCTCTTTTTCAAAACAAGGAGTAAGCAAAAATCCAATTGTAGGTTCATTTCTCTTCCCATTCACTTGAAAAGCAAAACATGGTTTCAAAAAGTTGCCAAAACACTAGATCTCATGAAAGCTCAAAGAATTTTTTTTTTTTCCTAGTTGTTGGCATTTTCTCATTTTAAAACAACCAATTAATTGGGATTCAAAATGTATTCCCCTTCCCCACACTTAATCAACACATTGTCCTCAATGTTTGAAAAACAATTCTATCATTCTAACTTGTTCCTTAATGAAGTGGAAAGTTGTGAAGTCCAATTGCAATTGAAGCACAACACATCAACATCATATAAAGAGAAGAGAGAAGAAACAAGTCATAATAACAGAAAATTAGAGTGAAGAGGCACAATGGCAATTAAGCAAGGTAGTGGCTAAGATGCAAAGCATACATTGGGGATTTTTTTATTCAAATTATTATACTATACTACTTCTACTTTCCTACTGAGATAGTCTCTCCCCCACACTTATTTCAAGCATTCAGAATCACAAGTGAATTGAACAATCCAAAACAGCAAACGAAAGTGAAGGAAAGAGACAACCTGGCCTCAAGGAGGCTTTGATGATGAATCACGGTAGAGCTTGAGGAGATGTCCATTGACTTGAAAGTCCTTCCCAGTAGTCTCATCAAGCAACTCTACCATGCCGAATGGATGTACTTTGGTGATAGTGTAAGGCCCACACCATTTATCTTTAAGCTTCCCGCTCAACAACTTGAATCGAGCCTTGTATAGCAAAACATGATCACCAACTTTGAAATCCTTTCGGATAATCTTCTTATCATGAAGAAGCTTGGTCTTTTCTTTGTAAATGCGAGAACTCTCATAAGCTTCTAATCTCATTTCCTCAAGTTCTTGCATTTGTAACTTCCTTTTCGAACTAGCTTCTTCTACATCCATGTTGCACATTTTCACCGCCCAATAGGTTTTGTGCTCCAACTCTACCGGAATATGACATGCTTTACCATAGATAAGCCGGTAAGGAAACATTCCTATTGGTGTCTTGAAGGCAGTTTTGTAGGCCCACAGTGCTTCCTCCAACCTTGAGCTCCAATCCTTCCTTGAAGGCTTGACTATCTTTTCCAGTATATGTTTGATCTCTCGGTTGGATACTTCCGCTTGCCTATTCGTTTGTGGGTGATAAGGAGTGGACATTTTGTGGGTTACCCCAAGCTTAACAAGTAAGTTATCAATAACTTTATTGCAAAAATGGGAACCTCTATCACTTACTATAGCCCTTGGTACTCCAAATCTACAAAAGATGTTAGACTTGAGAAATTTGGAAACCGTTTGGGCGTCATCTTTCCTAGTAAGAATGGCTTCTACCCATCTAGAGAGATAATCTACGGCTAACAAGATGTAGGTAAAGCCAGATGATGGTGGAAAAAGACCCATGAAATCAATGCCCCAAACATCAAATACCTCACAAAAGAGCATGGGTTGTTGTGGCATCTCATTCCGTTTACTTAACCCTCCAAACCTTTGGCATTTATCACATGCCTTACAATACAAATATGCATCCTTAAAAAGGGTAGGCCAATAAAATCCAGCATCTAACACTTTCCTAGAGGTCTTATGAGCACTAAAATGTCCACCACAAACCATTGAATGGCAAGCAAAAAGTATGTCCTTGGTCTCAGTCTCTGGAATACACCTCCTGATAACTTGATCATTACATAGTCTCCATAAATAAGGCTCATCCCAAATGTAGTGTTCAGCTTCTCGTTTAAGTTTTTGAGCCTGAAAGGAAGACATATGCTCAGGAATGAGACCGGTCACAATATAATTCACTAGATTAGCAAACCAAGGAGCATAAACAGATATAGACATAAGGGATGCATCAGGGAAATTATCACAAATTAAATCAGAATCAAGTACTCCATTTGTGCCATCCGGTAGTCTACTCAAGTGATATGCTACAAGGTTTGTAGTTCCAAGTCTATCCTTGATGCTTATATCAAATTCTTGTAGCAATAGCATCCATCTAATGAGCCTTGGTTTTGATTGAGGCTTGGTGAAGAGAAACTTCACAGCTGCATGATCTGTGTACACAACCACTTTGGAATTGATTAGATATTGTCTAAACTTATCTAATGCAAAAATCACAGCAAACAGTTCTTTTTCAGTGGTAGTGTAATTCCTTTGTGCACTATCCAATGTTTTGGATGCATAAGCGATCACATTGGACAACTTGCCATGCTTTTGTCCTAGCATGACCCCCACAGCAGAATTAGAGGCATCGCATGCTAGTTCAAAAGGCAAAGTCCAATCTGGTGCTTTTAGAATAGGAAGAGATATCAAGTGTGCTTTTAATTCATCAAATGCTTGTTTGCAAGAAGTATCAAAGACAAAGTCAACATCTTTTTGCAATAGTTTGGATAATGGTAGAGCTATCTTACTAAAATCTTTTATGAATCGCCGGTAAAAACCCACATGCCCTAAGAAAGAACGAAGTGTTTTGACATTAGTGGGGTAGGGCAATGAGGAGATCACCTCAATTTTAGCTCTATCAACTTCAATGTCCTTGCTAGATATCAAATGACCAAGTACTATTCCATGATCAACCATGAAATGACACTTCTCATAATTCAAAACCAAATTTTTCTCAATGCATCTAGCAAGAACATTGTCCAAACTATTTAAACAAGCATCAAAAGAATTGCCATATACTGTAAAATCATCCATAAAAACCTCCATACAATTTTCAAGAAAATCAAAGAAAAGTGACATCATGCAATGTTGGAAAGTGCCCGGTGCATTACATAATCCAAAAGGCATTCTCCTATAGGCATAGGTACCAAATGGACAAGTAAAAGTGGTCTTCTCTTGATCTTCAGGAGCTAATGGAATTTGGAAATATCTTGAATAACCATCTAGGAAACAATAATGACTCTTACTCGCCAACCTTTCAAGCATTTGATCTATGAAGGGTAAGGGAAAATGATCTTTCCTAGATGCTTCATTCAATTTCCTATAGTCTATGCACACTCTCCAAGCATTTTGCACCCTAATAGGTATCAACTCATCATTTTCATTTTGCACCACAGTTATCCCACTCTTCTTAGGCACTACATGTACCGGACTAACCCACTCACTATCAGAAATTGGGTAGATGATACCCGCACTCAATAACTTGGTTACTTCTTTCTTAACCACATCCAAAATTAGGGGGTTGAGGCCTCTTTGGGGTTGCCTAAGAGGTTTGGATTCCTCATGCAAAAGGATCCGATGGGTACAAATAGCAGGACTAATCCCAGGAATGTCATCTAAAGTCCAACCTAGAGCCTTTCGATTTCTACTCAAAACATCAAGCAATCTCTCCTACTCATTCACAGACAAAGAATTTGAAATAATAACAGGCAATTTTCCATCCACAGCAAGGAAAGCATATTTCAAATTAGAGGGGAGAGGCTTAAGCTCTAAATCAGGGGGTTGAACAATAGAGGGAATTAGTCTAGGAAGATCAAGGGTAGTAGAAATACTCCCCTTTATAAACTCAGAGGGTGCATGGCTTGTGCTAAGCTCCATAGATTTCATTACTTGCACATTGGTCCTCCCAAGTGTTGAACCATCATCAGGTTGGCCTACAGCAACAACAGGCTTGGGGAACAAAGTCTCTTTCATACCTACTTCACAAGGAGTGATTAGCTCATTTAAAAATCTCAAGGTATGAGGAGTTATCTTGGTTCTATGATGAAGCGAAGAGTTAGAAGGTGGCCCTGTAACCACCTTGTTTCTAGGTACAAAGTGGGTCACATGAGAGGATGTCTTAGGCGGTGTGAGAGCTATTCCCTTGGAGAACAAGTCATCCAAGTCTTGACTACCGACTTCAAACTCAGCTTCCTCCATTATTTTGTGACCTGAAACATTAACAAAAACACCTTCCTCACAAGCATCATCACTAAATAATGAATCATTAGAAGAATTAAGCTCAAATGAACTCAGAGAAGTAAGAGAAAAATCATCAAGGGATGATAACCAACAATTAACCATCGATGAGTTAAGGTTGGAAATATCACTCCCAAGTGAATCAAAATTTTCAACAGAAGAAGAGGGAAATTTATCATCACATAAATCCAATGCAATACCACAGTCAAGATCACAATTATTAGTGTGGAATTTAAGCTCATATTCATTAACCTCATCATCAATGGCCAAGTCAATTGAATTCACACCTAATAAAGAGTAATCTTCAAAAGGATGCTTCATGGCTTCATACATATTAAAACTTAGCTTATGATTGCCCACTTCCATAGTGATTGAACCATCTCTCATGTCTATCAAGGTGCTAGCAGTTCTCATAAAAGGTCTCCCTAAGATAAGGGTGGATTCACTAGACTCATGAGACATGTCTAACACATAGAAGTCAGCAGGAAGAACTAAGTCTTTGACTTTGACAAGCAAATCCTCAATGATGCCTTGTGGGTGCCTAATGCTCCTATCAGCTAGTTGGAGAACCACACTAGTCCTCTTAAGCTCCTTCACACCAAGAGATTTAAAAATGGCACTAGGCATGACATTAATGGTTGCACCTAAATCTAACAAGGCTTGAGCTACATGCACATTACCTACAGTACAAGGTATAGTGAATGAGCCAGGATCCTTGCACTTAACAGGGAGTTGGGGTTTGAAAAGGGCAGACACATTAGAGCTAATTTGCACTCTCTCATTCGGCCTAAACTTCCTCTTGTTAGTGCAAAGCTCTTTCAAGAATTTGCAATAACTGGGCATAGACTTGACCAATTGAAAGAAAGGAACATTGATATTCAGCTTGCTAAACAAATCATACATTTCTTTTTCAGTTTGTTCCTCATGCATTTTCTTGCCTTGAAAGTAAGCTTTAGGAAAAGGGAGTTGAGAAATTTTTACCTCCTTACCATCAGTATTGGATAGGATGTCTTGCTCGTTTGTCTCACCTTCCTCAAAAGTGCTTCTTTCCTTGGAGCCCACCTCTCTCAGAAGTGGTTGTTGTTCCTCTTGAGGTTGCTCAACTACTTTGGCCTTCTTCTTCTCAAGGATAGCTTTCTCTTTGGAACTCTCAGAATCAGGAAGCTTCATTGGGGTTAATGGTGGACTTTCAACTTCAATTTCCTCATCCACATCATTGTCAATCTCTTCAGGGAAGTGTACTTTCCTACCACTCCTTAACTCAATGGCATTAAGTGATTTAGGGTTGATGACGGTATTTGAAGGAATAAAACCACTTGTCTTAGCATGCACATCACTCAAAGAATTGGAGAGTTGAGTTAAGTGAGATTGCATAGTGTTGTTCTTCAATTCCAATTCTTCCAACTTCTTGCATACATGAGACATTTGAGTACTATCACTTGCCCTATCACTTTGTAGATTTTGTAGGCTTGTGGTGATAGAAGAGAATTTACTCTCATTGAAAGCTCTTTCTTCCATCATCCGGTTGTCCATGCTAGTGAGTTTAGCAACCATACTCTTCAATAATTGATTGGTCTCATCACCTTTAGACTCTTGAAGAGGAACCATTTGCCCACGATTTGACCCATATGGTTGGACTTGATATGATGACCCTTCTTGATTTCTCCAACCAAAATTAGCATTAGGTCTTCTACCTTCATTGTAGGTGGTAGTGTTAGAATCCCATCTTGGTTGTTGTTGGTTAGGCCTTCCTTGATACATAGCATTTAGTTCTTCATGTTGATTAGGGCATAGACTTGAAACATGCATCATTGAACCACAACTATCACAACTAGGTGCAACAAGAGCTTGTGAATTAGGAGAATGAGGTGCTTGTTGAATACTCAAATTATGAAGCTCGGATGTGATAAGAGAAAGTTGTGAAGTAACTTTATCCATTTTAGACTCAAGTGAGACCATCCTTTGGTTGGAGCCTATCTCACAAACTCCTCTTATCTCTCTCACATTATATTGTTGAGTATTTCGAGCTCTCATTCGAATTTGAGCCCATGCCTCATCAGCCGTGCAATCTTTCAAAGATCCTCCAGCTGAAGCATCTAAAATGCCCTTCTCATTAGGTAAAAGGTCATCATGGAAGTATTGAATCAATTGTTCATCAGCAATTTGATGGTGTGGACACTTATTTAAAAGCTCCTGAAATCGACTCCAATATTCATAGAAGGACTCTAAGGGGTCTTGTTTGATGGAGTAAATTTCCTTTTTAAGCTCTGAAATCCTTGAATCAGGAAAATACTTTTCCAAGAAAGCTTTCTTCAAGTTAACCCATGAACGAAGAGCATCATTAACATGCCTTGGTAGCATCATGTACCATTCCTTAGCTTTCCCCTCCAAAGTGAAATAGAACACCTTTAATTGCACATCCTCTATTCGAGCACCAACGGGCTTCATATTTGAGCAAGCCAAGTACAAAGCATTGAGATGGTTGTAAGGGTCCTCATTTGAGAGTCCATGAAAGTGAGGTAGTGAATTAAGCAAAGGCCCCTTAAGCTCAAAATTAACCTCAAGGTTAGGGCATGCAATGTTGAAAGGGTCATGAGTGACATCCGATCTTGTTACATCCCTTATGGTTCTCCTCCTTGGTTGATTATCGTTCACTTCTTCCATATTTGTACCTTGCGAAACACAATCACTCAAGTCAATGAAAAAATCAAAATTAGAGGATTGATCAGATTCCCTCTCAAATTGGTCGGTCGTGCAAAGCTATCAAGCAAGCAATGAAACAATGAAGTGCCAAAATTGTGTTGCATTCAAGTTCAAGCAAGAAAATGTGCAAGTGGAATGAGTGCAACTATGTGTGGGTGTGTATGATGTGTATGGACAAGTAGAAATGCTAGTGCAAATGAAAATGCAAAAACAAAGAAAATCAAGATATTTGTTTTTTTCTTCTATATATAAACAATTAAACAAAGGAAATAAATAAAAGAAAAACCTAATAGGCTCACAAGGGCAAACCCCGATCAATCTGAACCAATTGACACTTAGTAAACCAAAGGAGTCAAAATTGACTCCCCGGCAACGGCGCCATTGATTCGACTCTCCCTTAGTCGCCTTGGGGTCGAATCACTATTTACCACGAATTAAGTGCAATACAGTGCTATTAACTCGGGATCGTTCTCTTAATCAAGGAGCCAAATTTATTTTGTATTTCCTAAGATAAACTAAGTGATATAAACATGGTTAGAAATTTGGGGTTCCTAAATAAGTTTTTCTCTAATTAAAATGCATAAGAAAAATAAAGAAAATTATTCCTATATTTTTTAGTCTTTTTGGAAATAACGAAAAATACTTTGGATAGAAAATTTAATGGTGAATGCTCTTGGTAATGAAGAAATGACTATCCTTGCTCTTAAAAAAATTTATGGGAGTTAAAATTCATTAAGTTTTAAGGAAAACCTCAAGATACCACTTGAGTCCAATATTCTCAATTAATAGTAGCTCCTATAACCATAGCTAACTACTACCCCTTGAGAAATTGTTTGAGCCCACTTAATGCGTAATTGAAATTGGAATCATGCAACATGAGACTTCTAAATTTGAGTACTAAACAGTCCCTCAAAAGGGTACAAATCAACTACATTAATTAGACAATACCACGCTAATCAACATAGCTTCATTGAAACCACAAAGAAATTCATTCACATATAAAAATCACACTACAAAATCTAATCTCAACTACAAATATCAAACTAACAGAGATAATTACCATTAATCTCAGTTCCAGAATCATATATCAAAATTTAGCAATTCAAATATATAATCCTAGACTAATAGTAAGATAGATAAAACTCCCCTAATGTAGTCTAATGAGCTCAAGAACAATTCTTCATCACCAAGATCCAGAAGATTAGCCACTCATAGTAAAAAAAAATTCACTCGCCGGAATCTGGAAAATGCTCGCCGGAAAATGCAAGAACTCGCCGGAAAGTTCAAGAACTCGCCGGAAACTGGAAAAATCTCGCCGGAAACTGCAGAAAAATGCTTCAGCCTCCTCTGTTTGTTTTCTTCTTCTTCCCCTTCTTGCTCAGCTTCAGGCGCCAGCCCTTCCATAACTCCAGCTCACTCACGGCCTCCCTCTCGTCCAGCTCACTCACGGTCTTCGTCTCTTTTTTTTTTCTCTCCAGCTCCAGCCGCCACTCCAGTTCCAGCTCTCCCCACGGTGGTGTTGTCTACGGTGGTGGAGGATTTCTCGCCGGCGACAGCAGGAGCCAATCGTGTTGCCTCTCCAGGAAAAGAGAAATAGGTCTCTCTTTCGTCCAGAACTTCAAGCCGCCACACCCTCTGTTCCTCGCGTTTTTCTCCTCCCGGTTCTCTGGTCCAGTCCCTCTTTAATCATTCCAGCTGAACCTAATAACCCTTGGTCAAAACTTGCGTTTTGACCAAGGGACCAAAGTGCAAAAAGTTTAAAACTTCCAGAGGGACTGAAATGAAAACTCAAAAACTTTCACAATTCGAAATCAAACCCTTTTCTTTTTTTTTTTAATTTGATTTAATCTTTTCAGGAATCTAAAATAAAAATGATTAATCTAACATCAAATATTCTCTGAAAAATCAATGATTAAGAGTAATTATAATTTCTTTGACAATTTTGACTGTTTTTAATCCTAATTTCATGTATTTACTCTTAATCTCAGTTTATCACAAGAAAGGCATTTTAAGCTCAATAATTATGACAAAATGTATTAAGAATCCCAATTTAATCATTAAAACTCATATAAAAATATGATTCAATCAGCAGTAACATAACGGGCGTGAACAGTGACTTAACGGTGGAATGTGACTTTTGCTCCAAAACCATAACAACGTGTGTATTTTTGCTCCAAAAAAAGTTCTTGGTGCTGGGCGCTCCTGGGGAAAAAGATTATGTGTATTTTTGCATCTTAACCCTAAATTAAATATCCCAAAGGAATATTCATGCGATACAATTACAAAGAACTCAAATACAACTTTCAACTAGACCTATGGCTTAGAACCAAACTGTAATACCCTAAAACCCTATTTAGCATAGCCACCATATTTTGATAGAAAACACCTATTAAAAATAGGTGAATATGCGATCTCAAATTTTGGTGTTATATTTATTTTTATTCATAGGCAATTTTCCCTAGAATTAGAAAGCCTGAAGACTAATTTTTCTAAATCATATTAAGGATCATAAAATATCCTAAGATTATCATAATTTAGTATAATCATAATTATACCATTTCAGCAATTAAAATCATCAGAGGATGATAAAAACAATTAGGGGAAATTAGTAACAATTATTGGGCAATTGGAATTTCAATAATTGAGATACTTTAATAATTTTTGAAATTAGTTAATAATTAATTTATAAAGGTCATAATTAAGAAAATATCAATTAAATTAAGGATCAAAAGATGTATAGAAGCTAAGATTAGCATATAAGGAGTTGTTAATCATCAAAATTAAATTAGAACCCTTGTCAAATTTTGGTAATTAAGTCTAGTAACCCCTAAAACACTATATTAGCAATAGTAACCAAGGATTAATTGATTCTCCCTTTTAAATAAAGATAGCGAAAATTACTAATTTAAGAGTGAAGAAATTATATTAACCCTTAATCCTAAATTCTTGAGAAATTAATTCGACCAATGAGAGATTTTTTTTTTCTTTTTTTTCTCTTCTTAAGTTGTGAGAACAATTAAAATATAAATTGATAATTAAAAAATGAAGAGGGGGGGACGGTTTTTACTTGGTTAACAAGAAGAAGAAATGATTTTAAATAGACATACAAACACATGGGATAATTAGATAGCCATTAGAGTATGGAAGAAGTTAAGAAGACTTTAGAGGCTTTGCATTTAATGAATTGGAAGAGGATAAAGGAAAGAGAAAGGTGTGTGTGTGTGCAGTGTGTGGCGTGTTGTGTGTGTGTGTTGTGAGTGAGTGTGTATGTCTAAGAGAGTTATGTATGTGTGTGTGTGTAGTAAAGTTACCCAAGAATAAACCAAAGTGAATAATAGTTTGAAGTCCAAGGTAAAAACTTGAGTAGTAAGTTAGTAATTAATCAGATACAAGTAAATGAGAATCTATAGAAAATAAATCATATCTTGAAATATTGAAACTAAGTATTAAATATAAGCAGATATTTGAAACCAGTGAATTATGAGCTTGAACTTGACTATTCCCGAAGTCATTTTCGTATACTTTTAGGATTCATACCTAAGTGTTTTAGGAAGTTTAAAATAACCATAAATCTAGGTATAAAATCATGATTTCAGAAGTGAAATTAGATTTTGAATAGAAACATCAACTTATGCCTAACTAAATTAGCATTTGAAGTAATTAAGAGAATGAAGCAAAACTTAATGAAGAAGGGGGAAGAGGGGCGGTTGGAGAGGAGGTGGATGGGTGAGATTTATACTTCTTTTCCAAGTTCAATCTAATGGTTGAGATCAAGGGAAAGTTGCTAGAAGGTTAACCAAGGTTTTGCTATAAATAGGGGCCTTAAGCTTCACAAATTCCTCACCAATTCACCAAGGCATAGGCCAAAAATTTAGAGTGTGAGAAAGTGAGTGGAGGAGCTCCAAGAACAAGGAGCAAGGTTCTACAAGAGGTAAGGAAGTTTTTAGTCTTTAAGTTTTAGTTCTTAGTTTTGTAGTAGAGATGTTAGGAAATGTTATTTTGATCTTTAATCTTCCAATTATGGTTTTATTTTCATGTTTTTATGATTTCCATTGCCTTTATTTCGAAAAAATGATGAAGAAGGAGTATGGCAAAAATTTTTGGAAGATTATGATCAAAATAGCGAAGCTTTGGCAAAATTTCATCGTTTAGCGATTTCAGGAGTCAGTAGCAAAAACGTTAATATTTTATGAAGGAAATGATGTTCTAAAATTTTGAGTAAATTCATGGTGAAAGTAGACATATAGGGATTTTCAAATATGTATAGAATGTGTCATTTGAAGTTCTATGCAAAGAGATAAAAATTCCAGAAGATAAGCCACGTTTTCTGGGGGAAAATTCTGGGCAGCGGTTTGAAACGTTGAAACTGGGAATTATCCTTGAATTCTGGGTGAGTTCCAGTATTTTTCCTTGAAAATAGAGATCTCAAGGATTCCAGGAAATTTTACGAATCCTCGTTTCGATTTTTCTGGAATTAGTTATGATTTTTCAAAGTTAGACAAAATTCAGCCCAGAAATGCTGCACCAGCGTTTTCTCCGAAATTTTGGTGGAAATAATTAAAGAAATAAAACCACCAAGGGTAAAATAGTCATTTGTGGCCAAGATATCTCTTGGAATAATTTTTGGTAATTAATAGAAGCGATATTAACCTTATAGGATATCATTGATCGTTTTCTGACCAACAGAAAGTTTGTCAACGAAGGTACGGACGTGTATTGTAACCTTAACTCTTATGCTTAAGATATGCTTATATATGATAGTTGTATTCACATGCTGAAACTCTGTTTTTGAAATTTGCTCTCTGAACATTGAATTGAATATGGGTTATGGTCTTGATAACATCGTTAAGTTTTCCTAGCGCTGAGGACACGATAGGCTATCGTGACACTGGTGAATATTGTAGACTGGGGTAACATACATATTGCAGTGGCTGTGTTTTGTTATTGCCTTACATGTGGTTATGATTTTGAAGGTTGTAATTGTGTACTTATTATGTGATACCTGTCATATACTGTTTATATAAACATGAGATTAATTGTTACCTGAGGTCCGATGGGTATTGGACCTCAGCTCCTGCCATAGCTTCAGGATCCCAGGGAGTTAGGATCGAGGACAAGGGTAAGAAGCTGGCGTGAGGACCTTGCGAAGGCGTTATCATTTTGAATATATATATTTATGTGTATTAAACACACGGACGAATGTACTATTAAACGTTCAGTTAGATACACCACACACAATGTTATTCAGTTACTCTTTATTTTGAAAAAAATATTTTCATCGCTCAACTCTAATCAGAAACACCATGAAAACGTTTATAAAAATGGGGTGTTACACCAACACAGTTGATCAGACATATTGGTCAGATCGGTGTTTAGTCTAATAAGAGTCTCCCCGTCTTTCATGGCGACTTATGACAACCCACCAACAAACTCTTTCTTAGTTTAAGTACCAATTGGTCTGAAATAACTTTATTAGATTCATACTAGAACCTATGCCCTAATGGTCTTCTTCAGACTCTTGTCTCGACCGGTGCCTCTTCACGGCACGTCTACTTCACCTCTTCTCGGCTCCGTCGCCTTCTCAGATCCAGGTTGCTTTCCTGAATTTTTAATCAAGGCTGAGATTTAATGTCTATTGAATTTCAAGTAACAGTTAACCTCATATGAAAAGTATAAACAATATATGATAGATAATCACAATAAACATACATTTAGCAATAACATCGGTACTCGACTACAATGGCCTACAACACATGTATCGTTACCAGCACTCACCAATGCCTCGTGACCCAGTGACAAGCTCTTTAGCGCTAGGAAAACAAGCATGCAACATTATCATATAAATACAACAATCCACAGCTAACTGAATGTAAACACACATGACCTCAAGATCTAGTCTTGTTTACAAGTCCACAATCATGATTCAATCAATCATATCAAAGCCATACAAGACATAGGAGAGTTAAAGTTACCAGTACGCAAGCGTACCTTTTACCGCATAGTTACCAATACGCCTGACCTTTGAATATGACCTCGGACTTCTCGGGTATCCTATAACATTACCGTCAGATTATTTCATTTTCCATATTTTATATGATATTATAATCAATACCATATCACTTGAAATAATATCCTAAGGTTATTTTTACCTCCTTTGACCTTTTTAACCTTAAAGGATTTGTTCTTCCATTTTTACCCTTACTTTTCCTTAAAAAACTCATTGCATGATTTTCTGGTCAGATTTTTTGGTACATTTGAAAAATCATAACTAATTCTACAAAAATCGAATCATTGTGATTCCAAATCCAAAATTTCCCTTAACAAGTCTATTGCTCTGGAAAAATAATGCCTCAAAATTTAAATCCTTGAGTCATTCCTAGTTTTTATTTTTTCATTCACTATTTAGATTTTAACATCCTGAACAAGGCCTAACTTTAAAAATTCATAACTCCTTGTCCAGAGCTTAAAATGTCACTTATTATATATCAATGAAAATCCCTAGATGTCTAATTTAGAACTGAAAACTTTCAAGATTTTTAAAGTTCATTTGATACATAAAATACTAGCCTCATTGTTCGCTGCCAACACAGGATTCAAAACTGGAAATTCTACAATTTTCACAATCTTGATCCATTGATTTCAAAACTTACTCCTTAACATGTTTTCACTCAAATTTTCATTTTAAAAACATAAGAAACCTTAAAAGCATGTAAATAAATTTACTTTACAATTTTTTAGATTAAACTACAATTTTACCAAAAACTAAAAGCTTAAACTTAAGAACTTACCTCTTGAAGTTCTTGCTCCTTCTTCACCTTGCTCCTATGAATTTTTCTCTACTCAATCAGATGTTGAATGAGGATTTTGGTGTGAAGAAATTGGAGAGGAAAGCCTCTATTTATAGCAAAATTTCCATGACTCAAATGGTAATATTTGAGGAATTCCAACTTTGCTTCTTTCCTTTCATCCATTAGATCACAAACCACTTTATGAAACTTGATCTCCTCCCGACACCTCTTGGCTGATTCCTTCCCCTAATTCCCTAGCCACTGGATGAGTTTTTATGTGGCATTTGTAATACCCTAAAAATCCTACTTATGATAGGTATCATAATTTAGTAGAATATACCTATTAAAAATAGGTGAATATGTGGTCTCAAATTTTGGTGTTGTATTTATTTTATTCCTAGGCAATTTTCCCTAGAATTAGGAAACCTAAAGAATAATTTTTCTAAATCTTATTAAGGATCATAAAATATCCTAAGATTGTCATAATTTAGTATAATCATGATTCTACCATTTCAACAATTAAAATAATCAAAGGATGATAAAATCAATTAAAGGAAATTAGTGGCAATTATTGGGCAATTGGAATTACAATAATTGGGATACTTTAATAATTTTTAAAATTAGTTAATAATTAATTTATAAAGGTCATAATTAAGGAAATGTCAATTAAATTAAAGACCAAATGATATTGATTAGCATACAAGGAATTGTTAATCATCAAAATTAAATTAGAAACCTTGTCAAATTTTGGTAATTAAGCCTAGTAACCCCTAAAGCACTATATTAGCAATAGTAACCAAGGATTAATTAATTCTCCCTTTTAAATAAAAATGGAGAAAATTACTAATTTAAGAGTAAAGAAATTATATTAACCCCTAATCCTAAATTCTTGTGAAATTAATTAGACCAATGAGAGATTTTTCTTTTAAAGTGTGTGAGAACATTAAAACATAAATTGATAATAAAATCTAAGGAGAGAGGGAGAGAGGGAGAGACGAATTGGGGGAGGTGGAAGGAGATTAAAAACTACTTCTTGTGCAAGTTTTGATCTTAGGGTTGAAAAGCAAGAAGAGAAGTTTGAACTCCTTCATAATTATCACTTGTGCCATTGAGCGTTTGCCTATAAATAGAGAGCTCTCCTCTCTTCATTCTTCACACCAAACTCATACCAAAGATTGGAGAGTTTAAGAGGAGAGTGAAGCAAGAAGGAGAAAGGAGTTCAAGAGTCTTCAAGAGGTAAGTTCTAGCATTTAAATTTCTAGTCTTTAGTTTTTATAAGTTCTTAGTATAAATGTTGGTTTAATCTAGAAAATTAGATAATAAATTCCTATATTTGTTTTTAGGCCTCATTGCATTGAAAAATTCCTGAAGAAGTAAAAACATAGTAGGGAATAATTTTTGGGAAGCAATGGATTAATGTTATGAAAGTTGTAGGATTCTTGGTGTTAAAATTATGTGCAGCCAGCGAAATTCATGACATTATTTTATGTATGAAATGAAGTTATAAAATCATGTAATTTTCCAGAAAGAAAGTAGACATATAGGGCTTTCCAAATATATAAAATATGCAACGTTTTGATCTCTGGTCAAGAAGATATGAATTTTTGAAGTTAAGCCATTTTTGCTGGAATAAAATCTGGGCAACATTGAGAAAATTCAAAACTAGGAATGATATGGTTGAAACGAGTTAAAGCCGTTATTTTTCCTTAAAAATAGACTTGTTAAGGGAAATTTGGCTTTGGTTTCACATCGTTTCGATTTTTGTAGAATTAGTTATGATTTTTCAAAGTTACCGAAAAATCTGCCCAGAAAATACTGCACTACGTTTTTGAATAAAGGTAAGGGCAGAATTGTAAATAACAAATCCACCAAGGGTAGAGAGGTAAATAGAGGTAGAAGTATCTCTTAGGATATTATTCTAAGAGATATGGTGATATGTTAGGATATCCGGGAAGTCCAGGGACGGATTCAAAGGTAGGACATTTGACGATTACCCGGTGAAAAGTACGTTCGCGTATTGTAACACTAACTCTGATATTTACAGTATGCGTATATGTGGTATGTGTGTTGTATGCATGTTGGTGGTGTATTGTTTGAATACATAATGTTGTTAAAGGATAACTATACATCTGCATGCACTGGGAGTGATATATCTGTATTCACTGGGAGTGGTACATTTCGCTGGGAGCGGTACATTTGCATTTGCATTCACTGGGAGTG
Organism: Acacia confusa; assembly: GCA_037074495.1. Taxonomy (NCBI): domain Eukaryota; kingdom Viridiplantae; phylum Streptophyta; class Magnoliopsida; order Fabales; family Fabaceae; genus Acacia; species Acacia confusa. Next base: position 1,343,096 of record CM073504.1, on the reverse strand, counting down.
ACATATTTGGGAGTGATTCATTTGCTGTGTTTATATACCGTATATGTAAATATGAGGTTAACCGTCACTTGGAGTCCGTATGCATGGGACCTCAGCTCTTAATATAGCGTCAGGGTCAGGAGAACCAAGGACGGAGGAGAAGGGAAAGTAGCATGCTTAGAGACCCGGCGGAAGACCTTCTGTTGTTGTTTCGGCAAAAGCCTTCCTTTTGTTCTTGTACATCACTTTTGAAATACTTGGTTACTATTGTAACATCTCAAATTCCAGGTTCGAAAATCTTGTCGGTCGACACTTAGTTTTAAGAAAATCACAGAGTTTTGAGATTGCTATAGCTCAGAGTACTACGGAAATGGATAACGTGCGCCAAGATTCAGATAATGAGTATCTGATATAAAATGCCTAGACATATGATGATGCCCCGACATAAGCTGATATTTTAAATATCCCGAAGGAATATTCATGTGATACAATTTACAGAGATTTGAATACATTTCTCTGATAAAGAAAGTCTTAAATTAGACCTATGGCTTGGAACCTAACATCAGTTAATCAGACAATTTGGCCAGGTCGGTGTTCAATCTAATGGGAGTCTCACCAACTCTATGGCGACTTGTGACAACCCATCGATGAAACCTTCCTTAGTTTAAACACCAAATGGTCCGAAATAACTTTGTTAAATCCGTGCCAGAATACTCTGCCAGAAACTAAGTCCTAATAACTTCTACCGACCTTCGTCTTCGACCGCTGCCTCTTCACGGCTCTTTCCACCGGCACCTTCTCTATCCCGGTTTCTTCCCTGTACTATTCATTAAGACTGAGGTCCAATGCCCATTGGACCTCAGGTAACGGTTAACCTTATGCTCAAGTATGACAGTATGCATGATAGATATTCATTTACATTTCAGCATATAACTATACATAACACACAGCACATATATCAATTCATATCTCAACAATAACTACATAGCACACAGCCCATGTAAGGTCCACATAGTTTGCATATAAACCAGTGCCACGCCCCGGAGCGTGTCCTCAGCACTAGGAAAACATCCATACGACATTACCAAGACTGTAACCTGTTTCCAAATCAAAGCTAAATCTATTTAAAAAATGGTGACCAAAAACCTAGTCTTAGCCACAGTCCATGACGCAAGACGCAGTCTTGTCCATGACTATATGAATAATCACATCACATACAGAGCATACAAGCAGCATAAGAGTTAGAGTTACAGTACGCGTCCGTACCTTCATTGACGATATCGGGTACTTTCGTCGAAATATGGTACGTTTGACAGCGGTACGATAGTGGAAACAGCGGTTCATGTTTTCAGATATCCTATAAGGATTATATCACAGATATGAATATTTAATATTATAACAGGCATTTTAGGTACAAATTACCATTTTGCCTCTAGTTTGATTAGTCGGTGGAATTTTGCCAGAGCTTTGCTACTTTGACTCTAATCTTCCAAAATTTTGCCGTATCTCTTTCTCCATCATATTTTCGAAATAAATACCATATTTAAACTTAAGCATGATATCAACAACATATTGGAAGACTACAAGATCAAACTAACATTTCTACCATAACTACTGAACGAAGCTAGAATCTTAAGACTAGGGACCGAAGAACTTACCTAGAACCTTGCTACTCCTTCCTCCGAGCTCCTCCCTCTCTCTAACATCTCTCTAGATTTTGAACTAGGCAAGTGAATTGGTGAGAAAATGAAGGAGAATGGAAGGGCTATTTATAGAAAAAGGCAATGGCATTTTGGTAATTCCTTTGAACTTTGTCTGATCAGTTTCTGACCGTCGGATCGCACTTCTTTAAGGTGGCAAGATCTTGGCCATACACCTTACTATGTTGACCTCATCCTATGTCACCAAGGTGATGTCACCAACTTGCTCAAGAAGTTTTCTACCGATAAAGTCCCTGTTCGGTGTTCTAATCACGTAATCTTGAGAAATCTCAAAATTCCGGGAACATAGCCCCGAAGATCTTTTCTTTCTCTTTTAAGATACCCGGTTATCTAAATTTTTGATCTCATTAAGGACATTTTGTTGCTTGCCGAACATTTTCGGACAACCGCTGTCGGTTACGAAAATAACTTCGGAGATAGCCTACTTTGAGATAAAAATTCACTTGTATATAATAAGTCCTTATATTAGATACTTAGTTCATATATTTTGAGATAGGATTTATTTTCTATCAGTTCTCCTCTATCCTATTTGCTTTTTCTCAAAATATCTCACTTTATATTATTATTATAATCATAAATATGTAGATATTATTATTTTGCTACTACACACACACACATGCACAACACTTAGACACACACACACTCACAACTCTCCACATCTCATAACACTCACACACCACACATCTCACACACGCGCAAATTTCGGTTTTTCCGCTTTATTCATGTCTAAACAATTAGCCATTAATTATTTAACTAATCACTTACTAATTGTTGACAATTTTCTTAATTAGTAATAATTATTATCTCACAACTATTTTACTTAAATTGGTATTTTATGTCCCATGTAATATATCAAAAATCACGGAGTCAATTTTGGTTTCAGAATACTTTTTAATTTTTCTTCTTTTTATTTTCAAAGGAAATAATTTGTTAAATTGTGTAAATTAAGGACAATTTTCTAATTTTTAATAATTATTTTACTGCCCTTTAGAATTTATCACAATTCTTTTTAGGATGTTTTATGACCCTAAAATGCATTTTTAAGCCTTTTTGACACTTAATTTTCTTTATCCCTCCTAATTTCATGAGAAATCACCTTAGGAAATAAGGTAATTACTATACTAATTTTGAGACCACAAATTCACCTATTTCCAATAGGTATTATTTGTCAATATAATTATCCAGGTATTACAACTATACCGCTATTGTATCCAGCCAGACTTACTATAATACCCTAAAATTTATATTTCTCCTAAAGTATCATATTTTGGCAAATAATACCTACTAAACTAAGAAAATATGTTGTCTCTAAATTTTTAACTGATTTATTATCATTTTTAGGGAAATTTTCTTTGGATTCTAATAAATCCAAATCCAATTTTCTAAATCGTATTAAGGATCATAAAATATCCTAAGATTATCATAATTTAGTATAATCATGATTCTACCATTTCAATCATCAAAGGATGATAAAATCAATTTGAGGGAATTAGTGGCAATTATTGAGCAATTGGAATTGCAACAATTGGGATACTTTAATAAGTTTTGAAATTAGTTAATAATTAATTTATAAAGGTCATAATTAAGGATCAAATGATGTTTAGAAGCTGAGATTAGCATACAAAGAGTTTTTAATCATCAAGATTAAATTAGAAACTTGTCAAATTTTGGTAATTAAGCTTAGTAACCCCTAAAACACTATATTAGCAATAGTAACTAAGAATTAATTAATCCTCCCTTTAACTAATAAAAGTGGCGAAAATTACTAGATAAAGAGTGAAGAAATTATATTAAATCCTTGTGAAATTAATTGAACCTATGAGAGATTTTCCTAGAATATGTGAGAACATTAAAAACATAAATTGAATAATTAAATTAGGGGTGGGGGAGAGGATGGTTTCTTTAAACAAGGAGGAAGAAAATAATTTTAAATACAAACACATAAGTCAACTAAAGTAGAGTGTGGGAGAAGATTGGTAAACTTAGGGAGCAAGTAGTCAAACTTAAGGAACAAGTTGCTATTTAACTAGATAAAGTTAGATGAGAATCTATAGAAAATAAATCATATCTTGAAATATTGAAGCTAAGTATTAAATATAAATACGTATTTGAGATCAGTGAATTATAAGCTTCAACTTGGCTATTCCCAAAGTTATTTTCGTTTACTTTTAGAATTCATACCTAAGTATTTCGGAAATTAAAAATCACCATAAATCTAGTTATAAAATTAGGATTTCAAAAGTGAAATTGGATTTTGAATAAAAACACCAACTTACACCTAACTAAATTAGAATTTGGGATTAATTAGGATAACTTGGGGAAGAAGTAGTATGACTTGGGGATGAAGCAAAAATTTAGAGAGAGAGAGGGAGAGAGGGCGAATTGAAGAGGAGGCGGAGGGGTGAGATCTTTACCTCTTCACCAAGTAAAAAACCAAGGGCTAGGATCAGGTAGGAATTGCTTGGTGGCTACCCAACATTTTGCTATAAATAGGGGGCTTTGGTCTTCATTCTCTTCACACCAAAACTCAACCACAAAGGTGAGTTCTTAGAAAGCAAGAGTAGAGAGCAAGATTAGAGAGTGAGTAGGGTGAAGTTCTTGAAGCAAGAAGGAGAGTCTTCAAGAGGTAAGTTCAAGTCTTTAGTTCTTGAAGTTCTAGTTTAAGTTCATAGTATTTTATGCTTTGATCTTAAATATTTAAGAATAGTTTTGATTTCATGTTTTTATGATTAGAAATAGCTTTATTTCGAAAATTAGATGAGGAATATGATATAGCAAAATTTTTGGAAGATTATGATCAAAATAGCGAAGCTCTGGCGAAATTTCATCAATTAGTGATTTCTGAAGCCAGCAGCAAAAACGTTAGTATTTCATGAGGGAAATGATGTTCTAAAATTTTGAGAAAATTCATGGTGAAAGTAGACATATAGGGCTTTCCAAATATATATAGAGTGTGTCATTTGAAGATCTTTGCAAAGAGATAAAAATCCCAGAAGATAGGCTACATTTTCTGGGTAAAAATCTAGGCAGAGGCTTAAAACGTAAAAATTAGGAATGATATAGTTGGAACGAGTTACAACCGTTATTTTTCCTTAGAAATAGACATGATAAGGGAAATTTTGGCTTTGGTTTCACATCGTTTTGATTTTTCTAGAATTAGTTATGATTTTTCAAAGTTAGACAAAATTCTGCCCGGAAATGCTGTACCAGCGTTTTTTTTCCCGAAAATTTAGGGAATAAATTGGAAAATGAAGCCACCAGGGGTATAATGGTCTTAGATAGCCAAAATATCTCTTGAAATAATATTTGTGAATTAATAAAGATGATATTACCCTTATAGGATAACTGTGATCGCATTCTGACTGACAAAACAGAACTCGTCAACGAAGGTACGTTCGCGTACCGTAACACTAACTCTGATGTTTATGTTATGCATATATGTGGTATGTGTGTTGTATGTATAGAGTATTTATATAGTGAAGTGCATATAAAGGTTAGAGGTATCTGTAATGCTGGGAGCGATATGTCTGTATGCTGGGAGTGATATGGTTGCATGCTGGGAGCGATATATATGCATTGGTTGTGATAGATTATTTGTATATGTTGTTGATGTTGTGGTTTATGTTGTCCATATATATTGTGAATGTAAACATGAGGTTAACTGTTACCTGAGGTCCAATGGGCATTGGACCTCAGCTCTTAACTTAGCTTCAGGGTCAGGAGAACCAAGGACGGAGGACAAGGGGAAGCGCAAGCAGGTCGTATAGAAGTCCTGGCTGAAGATTTCCTTTTGACAGAAGCCTTTCCATTGTTGTTTTACTTCGCTGTTGAAATACTCGGTTTCTATGCCATTATTGTATCCAGCCAGACTTACGACATTCTGAGTATATATCAGTTACTCTTCCGCTCAAATGTTCTACTCTGATGATTTGAAATGATTTTTGATGAAATAAAATTTATTCCACTTTTGAAAATTGGGATGTTACACTTAAGGCATTTTGAAATATAAGTATCAGTTACTCTTCCGTTCAAATGCTATACTCTGATGATTTGAAATGATTTTAAATAAAAAAAATTTATAATGCTTTTGAAAAGTTGGGATGTTACAGCATTGATCCAATGGTCAATTGATTTGATTGGTTGATTAAAATTCAAGAGGATTAAGGTTAATTATGGGATTAATTAGGACCCTTGGATTGAATTACATGTGCATCAATCTCAACCATTGATCCTAGTTGCCATTGTTGGCTTTTGGGGCTTCCTTGATTAAGCTTAATTATCCTCTTAATCAAGTGCTTAAGTGTCCATTTATTGCAAATGTCATTCCCTAATTGGTCTTCTATTTAATCAATGTTATTAGAGCATTATTAGCAAGCTTTATCCACTCTTATTCCTTGGCGCAATTAAATCAGCCCCCAAATGGCATCATTATTTTAAAAAATAATGGCTTTGACTTATGCCTTTAATTGTCTTTAATCAAATTGAAAATACTTACACAACTAAGTTCACATTTGATTAGGCATTTTTCTTTTGATAGGTATATGCAATTTTAGCATAAATTGACTTAATCATTATGCATTTAATTTCCTTAAATATTTTTTATTTTTGTTGTCATCTACCTCTTGTCTTTAGGCTAAATCATAGCCCCTAAATAATGTCTCATAATTAACCTTTGGTTAATTAATTCCAAAGTGAACTTTGGATAAGAATATAATCAATAGATTATAATTCTTTGAGCCACATATTCACCTTTGTATTTTGCTAATTTATTTACCAAAATACAATGTTTACATGTATTATGAAAATTAGAGTATTACAATATTGTTATGATTGTCTATCATACATTGTTTATACTTTTTATATGAGGTTAACTGTTACTTGAGATTCAATGGGTATTGAATCTTAGGATTGGTTAAAGGTTCAAGAAAGAGACTTGGATTTGAGAAGGCGACATGGATGATGTAGATGGAGCTATGAAGAGGCACCAATTAAAATGAGAGTCTGAAAAAAGTTATTAGGGCCTAGTTTCTGGCATGAATCTGATAAGATTATTTCAAATCATTTTTTGTGCTTAAACTAAGAAAGTATGGTATATTTGATTTCAGTCAAAGTCATAATTAAATACGGGAAGACTCCCACTAGACTAAACACCAATATGGCCAATAGGTTTGATTAACTGTGTTGATTCCACACCATAGGTCTAGTTAAGACCTGATTTAGCATAGAGTTATATTTGAGTCTCTGTAAATTGTATTACATGAATATTCCTTTGAGATATTTAATTTACCAGCTTATGCTTATGCATTTTATATCAGTTGCTCATTATCCAAACGTTAATGCCTGCTCTCTGCTTCACTTTACTCTGATATATACACCGTCAACTCTGTTGATATTCCTATTACTACGTGTCATCGAACATAGTAAGTAATATGGAATTTGGGGTGTTATAGATTGAATAGCGTAATGTCTAATGTGGGGGTTTGAAGTTGAAGAATACCAAGACTTACACTACAACCATAATTGGTTTTCAAAAGTTGAATTCCAACGTAAGTTCAAAGTGTTAGACAGTAATCACCTAAGGGTATTTGATCTATTGGTGGACTGAGTTTGAAATGTACTTTGTTAAGAATGCCCTTAGCTAGGGAGAGACATTTTGATCGCAAAGCCTCAATCTGGATTAGTCCACTATTTGGGCACCTAGTAAAATGATAAAGAAAAAGTATTGGATACTTGGATTAATTTATATACACACAAGAGTTGAGTATTTGCACGTCAATTTCCTCAACAATTCACTTGGTTAGTCACCTCATTTAAATTCCCTTAATTTTCTCATGTACTATTTATCAAGGAACATGGATCATATTGTAACATCCCAAATTTTCAAAAGTTTTTTTTTCATTTAAAATCATTTCAAATCATCAAAGTAGAGCGTTTGAGCGGAAGAGTAACTGATATATATTCAAAATGCCGTAAGCCTGGCTGGATAAAATAGCGGTATAGTAACCGCGTGGTTCAAAAGTGAAGTAAAACAACAATAGGAAGGCTTCAGCGGGGATGTCGAAAGGAAGTCTTCAGCTGGATCTTCTATGCGTCCTACTTGCTTTTCTCCTCGGTCCTCGGACCTCTCGATCCTGAAGCTAAGTTAAGAGCTGAGGTCACGGTTAACCTCATATTTACATATACAGTATATAAACACAGCAAATAAATCACTCCCAAATATGGCACTCCCAGTGAATGCAAATGTACCGCTCCCAGCGAAATATATCACTCCCAGTGAATACAGATATATCACTCCCAGTATATGCAGATGCACAGTTATCTTCTAACAACAACATATATTCAAACAACACACCACAACATACATACAACACACATACCACATATACACATATTGTAAATACCAGAGTTAGTGTTACAGTACGCGAACGTACATTTCACCGGGTAATCGTCAAACATCCGACCTTTGAATCCAGCCCTGGACTTCCCGGATATCCTAACATATCACCATATCACTTAAAATAATATCCTAAGAGATACTTCTACCTCTATTTACCTCTCTACCCTTGGTGGATTTGTTATTTACAATTCTGCCCTTACATTTATTTAAAAACGCAGTGCAGTATTTTCTGGGCAGATTTTTCGGTAACTTTGAAAAATCATAACCAATTCTAGAAAAATCTAAATGGTGTGAAACCAAAGCCACAATTTGCCTTATCATGTCTATTTCTAAGGAAAAATAATGGTTGTAACTCGTTCCAACTATATCATTTCCAGTTTTTACGTTTTTAGCCTCTGCCCAGATTTTTACCCAGAAAACGTAGCTTATCTTCTGGAATTGTTATCTCTTTGCACAGAACTTCAAATGACACACTCTATACATATTTGGAAAGCCCTATATGACTACTTTCACCAGGAATTTTCTCAAAATTTTATAACATCATATTCTTCATAAAATACCAACGTTTTTGCTACTGGCTCCAAAAATCGCTAATCGCTGAAATTTCGCCAGAGCTTCGCTATTTTGATCATAATCTTCCAAAATTTTTTGCAATTCTTCTTCTTGATCATTTTTTTAAAATAAAGGCAATGAAAAACATAAAAACATGAAAATAAAACTATATTTGGAAGATTAAAGATCAAAACAACATTTCTTAACATTTCTACTTCATAAGCTAAGAACTTGAACTAAAAACTAAAAGCTTCCTTACCTCTTGAAGAACCTTGTTTCTTACTTCTTGAAGCTCTTCCACTCTCTCCCACACACTCTAAATTTCGGTTATGCCTTGAGGAATTGGTGAGGAGTTTGTGAAGCTTATGGCCTCTATTTATAGCAAAACCTTGGGTAGCCTCCAAGCAACTTTCAATTGATCCTAGCCATTGATTTTACCTTGGCCAAGAGGTTTTAATCCTACCCTTCCACCTCTTCAAAACCGACCTCCCCCTTCCCTTGGCTCTTAAGTTTTTGCTTCATCTCTTATTTACACCAAATGTTAATTTAGTTAGGTGTAAGTTGGTCTTTTAATTCAAAATCCAATTTCACTTTTGAAATCATAATTTTATGATTAGATTTATGGTGATTTTTAACTTCCCAAAACACTTAGGTATGAATCCTAAAAGTATACAAAAATGACTTTGGGAATAGCCAAGTTGAAGCTCATAATTCACTGATTTCAAATATGTACTTATATTCAATACTTAGTTTCAATATTTCAAGATATGATTTATTTCCTATAGATTCTCATCTAATTTTATATAATTAAATAACAACTTGCTCCCTAAGTTTAGCAACTTACTTCTCAAGTTTTCTAATCTTCTCCCACACAATACTTAATTGAATATGTGTTTGTAATCAAAAGCATTTTTCCTCTTTGTTTCTTAAGCAAAGAAACCGTCCCCCTCCCTCATTTTTAACTTATCAATTTATGTCTTAAATGTTCTCACACATTTTAGAAAAATCTCTCTCCCTTATCTTCTTCCATTTTTAATCAATGTGATTGGTTGGTGTTTTTTGTTGACTTTTCAAACTAAGCTTGTTTTAATTATATTAAACAATTTCTTCTTTCCTCTTGGGCAAGAAAAACGTGGCCCCCCTCTTGGCTCTTCAATATGTGTTTCTTTAATCTCTAATAACCAAAGATTCTAGCCTCCTATTGGTTCTTAAGTATTATCATGGATTTAGACATTTTAAATTGCTAGAATTATTGTAGGCCTTTGATCTTACTTTATGAAATTCAATCCTAGCCATTACTTAATGTTTAATTTGCCCAAGTTGATTAACAAGTTTAATTAGAGCTTTAATCACAAGATTAGTAATCTTGTAAGCTTTAGGGACTAATTGTAATTCACTTTATATACCTCTTAATTATGCTAAATTAATTAGCAACACTCTTTATGTTAATCTTGACCCTCCATTGGTCATTAATATCATATTTTACCTCATTATTTCCCAAGGAAAATAATCCCATAAATTACTTAAATTAGAGACAACATACTCTCTAATTTTTAACAAATATTTAGTTGCCTCTTAGGATTTATCATAACATTCTCAGGGTATTTTATGACCCAAAAATTCACTTAGGGATTTTTAACTCTTTATTCACCCTAATTTCATGAGAAATCACCTTAGGAAATAAGGTAATTATTATACTAGTTTTGAGACCACAAATTCACCTATTTTCAATAGGTGTTATTTACTAAATTATGATACTTATCCTAAGTAGAATTTTTAGGGTATTACACATATAATACCTTGACTAGCCGTGTAATATAGATATGTATCTGGTTCATGAGTTTCATTGCAAACCTTATCGAACCATATTTTTTATATTATTTTTAATAATTAAATTAGGATTATTAATGTATTTTGTCATAATTATTGAGCTTAAAATGCCTTTCTTGTGATTAAGAGTGAATACATTAAATTAGGACTAAAAATAGTAAAATTGTCAAAGAAATTGTAATTACTCTTAATCATTAATTTTTCTAGGAATATTTGATGTTAGATTTATTATTTTTTAACCTGAAAAGATTAAGTCAAATTTAAAAATGAAGTTTGAATTCAAATTATAAAAGTTTCTGAGTTTGCATTTGAGTCCCTTTGCGAGTTTTAAATTGTTTTCATTGTAGTCCCTTGGTCAAAACACCAAGGTGTTAATTAGGTCTAAACATTGGAAAAGGGATAGAGACGCGAGCTACAGAAGTAAATGGGGGGTGGTTGAATAATTAAAGGAAAAAAAACGTTAGACGATCAGAGAGGAGAAGAGCGCCGTGACGAGACCCGACTTTCATCCCTCTCACCTTCACCTTCACCTTCACCTTCACTTCTAAATCTTTGGAGACCTCCACCATCACCTCCACCATCACCGGCGACCACCACAACATAACGACCACCCTCTTTAGCTTCAGCACCGTTGGAGACGAGACACAGGGAGCTTCAACTCCCCTGTTCTAGACTCACCATCACCGGAAACTTCCTTCATTGTCACAACCATTTATTTCCGACCACCACTCTATTACTATCATATCTCAAGAACTCACTGCCTCCTTTCACCTTTCCCATTAAGTTAGACATTGCCATAAGCTTCAATGGAGATTTTGGTTAGGCAACTAATCTTAGTGTTGATTTGTGACTAATCTTTGCTTCTTGGTGATGGAGATTTATGTTTGAGCTCAATGGACTACATAGAGAGTTTATCTATCATTACATTAGTCTATAATTATATATTTAGATTGCCTAGGTTTAGAAATTATTGTATATGATTTTGGAACTGTGACTAATGGTAATTGTCTCTGTTGGTTTAATATTTGTAGTTGATATTGGATTTTGTAGTGTGAAACAATATATATGTATGGATTTCTTTGTGGTTGCAATGAGATTATATTAATTAGTATGGTATTGTCTAGTTAATATGGTTGATTTGTGCCTTTAAGTGACTGTTTAATACTCAATTTTAAGAAGACTCATGTTACATTATTTCAATTTTAATTGCACATTAAGTGGTTTCAAACAGTATCTCAAGAGGTAGTAGTTAGCTCTGGTTGTAGGAGCTACTATTAATTGGGAATATTGGACTCAATTAGTATCTTAAGGTTTTTCATTAAGACTTAATGAAGTTTAACTCCCATATTTTTTTGAGCAAGGATAGCAACTTTCTCCATTACCACAAACATTCATCATTCAGATTTTTACTTCTATACCATTCCATTCATCCATTCCATTAAAGAAAATACCAAAAATAATAGTTTAGCATTTAATTAAATTGCATTTCTATTTTAGTTTATTAATTTGAAAATTCAAAACAATTTCCACTTGTTTTTATTGCATTTGCATGTCATTTAGATTACCTAAGAATCAATAAAAGGCTCCTCGAGAAATGAGAACGAACCTAGGTTTGTCTATACACAATCCTTGGTAATTTTTGATTGTGGACCCCAAAGCTAAAGATAAAAAAGCCCTCATCATCAAAACACTAGCTAGCTATCTGATTATCAAATTGAAGAAGGAGCTTTGTGAAGGATGAAGAAATATGAGTTCTTCAAAAGACATAAACCATCTCCAATCCCTAATCCTCATAATATCCGTTCCACCAATTAATCAAGTTAAGGGTCATATTTACCCCGGAAGTTTTGGTTGAGGAGTGGTGGCTATGTAGAAGCTTTTTTAAGAGCAATTTTATAAAATTTAAAGTGTATTTGATATCTTTTTAACTAAAATATCTTTAGAATTATATCAAATTTACACACCTCTTATTAGGAACAAATATCTGATATTAATAATTTATAGTAAAGAATGGAATATTTAAAAGATTTAAATCCTAACTAAATATTTTTAAAAAAAAATCACATTTATGGGTTTAGGAAAATTATTCAGAGCTTGTTTAGAAAAACATTGGTAATAGTGAATTTTATTTCAATTGATTTTTGGAAACTAAAATTGGTATGTTTATGCTTTCCATTTTTTTCACATTATAAAAATAACTATCATTTTTTTAAAAAAAACTAAGTTTAAAAAATCATTTAATTTATTTAGAAAATCATATTTTATTTTACTATATATTAATTTTGGTGTATAGAACAATAAAGTCATAGAGCAATAAAGCTCTTTTAAGAGGGGAGAGAAAAAAGGGCATTGAAGTCATTTTATGCACATTTTAAAATCCTTGATTAAGTTAATAACTCAATTAAGGATTTATTGAATTTATCAACCTAATTTAGAATTTTCTTATTTTAAGTAGCTTTATATAAGATTTTCCCTAATAAAAAGTAGCAATTTTGTCCTACCGGGCCTCAAAGTTAAGTTTGACTATTAAATCAGTCAAATATCACACATGATACATCACCTCGATCTTCATTCATATCATTGAGCCCAATATGATGTGTCACACCTCATCATCCCTTTCTTCCTCTCTTCTGGATTTTTTCCTGGAAATAAGTGAATGGGAAAAGTACAGTAACGAAACACAGTGAATCCGAGCAGAAAGCGTCCGTCCTAATTAAATATAAAGGTTACATCACTTATGAAACTTGCATGTTTTAGTTACACTTGATGGGACTTCTTGAAATTCTCTCAGAGGACCCACTTCAAGCACTTGGTGTGCATTAAATTCGTTTGTTTGTTAAAAAGTTAAAAACAATTAACTTTCTCAAGATATTTGTCATTAATTAGCGCACCAAACGGTCTAAATCACATCCTTGAGTATAATATTCACAGGTAATAAATCGCGTGACTCATTTTAATATGATATATATATATATATATATATATATATATATATATATATATATATATAAGAAGAGCTATTTAGGAGAAAAAATAGAACCAAAAAATAAAAAAAAAATGGAAGAAGCGAAAGAAGAAAGAAGTCAATTAGTTTCACAATATTATATATATATTGATTATAGAGTTAACTAGGAGAGAATATAATAACAAGGCTTGTTAGTTACATATATGAAGGGTTCTCAGTACTGTTGACACTCTTAAGCATTAATGCTCAGACATATACGAAGAATTATAAGGTTGCAGGTAATTTTAGTTAATTTTGTGTCCCAAGCATAAAAGGATATGTTTGAGAGTCTCTGTGTGTAAATTTCTAGAAGAAAATACTCCCAGAATCTTTTTTCTCTTTTTCTACTTAGAATCTCACTTTCAATCTCCGATCAAAAAATAAATTATGCAGATTTAATATTCTATAACTATTAATATACTGTTTTAGAATTTTTTTTTTGTGTTACAATTACTAATTCTATATATTAGATTTTAACAGTTTAAATTATTTATTTATGTTTAAAATAATAGATTTATAAAATATGAAATTAGTACGACAAAAAATTGAGATATTTAATAGAAATTGCCAATAAAGGGTCAAAGGTCGAGGTTGAATTTCATGTTAAACAAAATAAGCTAATTCCGTGTTCATGGGACAGACTAAAACAGAATAAGGGGGGAGAACAAAACAAAGAAGCTTTTCGGTAAAAATATGAAACAAAAAACTGACGAATTTAACTGAAAATGTTAAAAGGGGTGCCACATGCACAACCAGAATGGACGACAAAGATTGTAGTTAAATATTTTGTTATTCAAATCAATTAACGTTAAAAACATAAGAAATTAAAGACCAAAACGAAAAGTTAATAAACATGGAACAAGCCAATATAATATATATATAATCATTTTGAGTATGTGATTAATTAATCACACTACATGAAAACGTGATTCCATAGCGTAACGCCTCATGTGGGTGTTTGCATTTGAAGTATACAAAGGCTTACATTATCACCATAATTGGTTTCAAAAGTTCAATTCCAACGTAAGTTCGAAGTTTTAGACAGTGATCACCGAGGGGTATTTGATCTATTAGTGAACAGACTTTGAAATGTACCTTGATAAGAAGAGCCTTGGAGAGAGACATTCTGGTATGGATTAATGGGTTTCTCGGATATCTGTTAAAACAATAAAGAAAAAGTATTGGATGCTTGGATTAATGTATATACACGCAAGAGTTGAGTATCCGCATGTCAATTTCCCCAACAATCACTTGGTTGGTTACCTCATTCAAATTCCTTTAATTTTCTCACGTACTGTTCGGAAAAAAATGTTATCTTTTTTACTCCGAAGGCTTTAATTATGTAAAGCAATAGATATGTTTCCATGGATACACATTCACGATATGATATATGACATGCAATTATTTGGTGGCATCTGGAAATAATGTCGCTGTTAAATATTAATATTAAAACAAAAAACTCTTATTGTGACATATCAACACTTCAGAGATTTTTAGAGCACCCTTCTGTTGTGTGGAACCACTTTCGGTGCCTATCCAAAGGATAGGCACCATCAACCCATCCAATTTGAATGGTCCAGATGATTGGATGGGTTGATGGTGCCTATGTAAGAAAAACTAGATAATCTAATCATACTTTAGTCGCCATATAAGCAATTAGATCTAATGCGGAATTAAAGAAATTAAAAGGCTGAAATACCTCCCGCCATTGATTCTCCATGAAAGCAAAAGACCACAATCCTTCTAAGTCCTCACTCTCACTCTCTGTAGATGGTGTTTGAGTTATTTTGTCATGTGAGCAGACTTAGGGAACCGGGTAAATAAATAGAAAGAGCACGACTAATCCACGTCTACCCATCAAAACGTGCGTAACGTTACATGCTAAATTCATTGGTGGTTATAGGTGGTTAAGATAGAGGTGGATCTAAACGTGGATCACTTCTTAATTTTATAATTAATAAATCCCAATATTAATTCAAATTAATTTATAAATTATAAAATTCCAACAGCCTATCCTTTGGATAGGCACCGAAAGTGGTTCCTCTGTGTATGCGATTATGATTGGCAAATGATAAAAGTGATCGGTATCAACAGCTTAAACTGAATAAGAATGACATATCAAGTTGTTGCTAAGTTGTTGTTCAACTTTATATGTCATTCTTACTTAAAGTTGTTGATCACTTGTTCAACTTGAACCGTCAAGTATTTGCTGGGAGCATATGATGCATCCAAATTTGACAATTTTTAATGGTCAAATTAATACGTGAAAAAATGACTGTCGAATATCACTCAAAGCCTCAACCGAGTCGCCGGAAATTATAGACACGCTTTGTTGATGAAATTCTATATAAAGACCATAACCAATCAGCCCATGACAAGAACATGTATCTCTTTCACTCTATCAAAAGTAAAGTGGACATATTTGAAACAAACAACGTCGTCAAAGGGACAAGATGTCAAACTTGACGCATATTGAGACGGCTAGTGATGAGAAATGAGAACACATAAAAAGAAGAACAAGAGAGTACAATATGGAAGACCTGCGAGAATCATGAAGAAGGAGGTGGAGTAATGGTGGAGAAGATAGCCTGAGGATTAGGGGTTCGAGTGGCTGAAGATCTTGGAGGATTAGGAGGCTAAGTCCTAGGAGGTGGCCCTGTGGTGGGAGTCAGAATTGTCTGTGTGTTTATACTTGAACTCAGACTGAATATATAATGTGCTTATCTCTTATATATTGACTATTGGATGTGAAAAAAATCAATTAATGCGAAAATTCCACCACGAAATTGGTGATAAAGACACTAGTTTGGAGTCCTCAAAAGTAAAGAAAATTCTATGAAAAAGGAGATGTGCATGTATATTTGCCGACAATGATCAATAAATATGGCAGTATAACGATAGAGAAAGTCAATGATGCGACAATGTCCGACAAACTATTCGGAAATCTCCCATGATAGTGGCATGTTTTTAATCAAATCACGTACTCCTTGTGGTCCTTATTATAAAACATCAACTACTAAATTTTTTTTGTCCTTATTATAAGACACCAACTTCCTTTATAACTATTTTCCAATTATATCCTCATTTTTAACCAACTCTTTAAATTCACATCATTAAAGTATGGGTAAAGTTGAAAATATTTATCAATTTTAAACTAATTTAATAACTCAACTTCCATTTCTTAGTCCGTGAGAAAAGGTGGCTTAGTGCCCTAAGGACCGAGGGAGTACTAAAAAAGTTTCTGCCTTTTTTACCAACATAAATTTTAACCATGATCAGTTTTCAATAGCGGAACGCCGAATGTGGGGGGTTTGAAGTTGAAGAATACATATACTTACATTATAACCATAATATGGGCATATCGCCTCTCTCTCTCTCTCTCACCCCCCCCCCCCCCCCCCCCCAATTAATTAAATGAAACTCGCTGCATTTATAGAAGAGATTGCTTAAAGAAGCCACAAATTGACAGAGCCACATCTCCACACCATCTTTTTAAAAGGCTCTTTATTCCATCGGTAGGTAAAGAATACACTCAAACTCATCACATTTTCCAAGTTCTATACCATTTCCATGTAAATTTCCTAGCTTAACATTCATGCAAGTTCCTATTCTTGTGTAGGATCGATTCTTGTTTCTGGTCTGATTTATTGCCATCATCTTCATCCATGGCTACAGCTTGAGCCTGATGGTGATCGCCAATGGTTCTACGGTGACTACGGATATTTTGGGTGGAGCTAGGGCTTTTTAGAGAAGGGCATGTTAGTCTCTCTCTCTCTCTCTCTCTCTCTCTCTCTCTCTCTCTCTATGCATATATATAACCCATATACTCTCCAAGAAGTCGCCGAAAGATAGGAATATTAGCCACGTATAATCTTCTGCATGTATTTCGATGAGAACGAGACCAAATGGCACCACTTAGCACAGAACTTGACCAATTGATCCAAGTCTTGTCATGGTAAAACTCCACTGTCACTTACATATTAAAATAAAATCATGTGACAGCAAATAGTGTGAGGAATTAAAATGATTAAAAATTAATTGTGTTTATATGGAGTAGTTTTTAACGTATCTTGGTCTTTTTGTTGACCAAGAATAATTTTTTACAGCCAATATGGAGTTTGTGGTTTGTTTACATCATTATAGCAAATGAATAATCAGTAACCAAAGAAACAACAAAACAAGACGCCCTTTGGTTCCCGATTAATTCTTTTTTATTTTATGACAAATAATTATCTATGCAATTGTATTTCACTTCTCTTTAATAAGAACAAACATAGCCAAAAGTTATGTTGTTATTTATTTTACATAAAAAATTAAGTTAATTTCTTGATCTAGGAAATAAATAGGTGGACAGGAGTTTTTTTTTTCTCATCTCATATAACTCTTATTCTTATTATAAAAATAAATTATTTTTACCATACATTTTTAGCCTACAAAGGGCATATTTGGTATACCCTATAATCAATTAAAAAAAAGTTATTTTTAATTTTACAAGAAAAAATTCCTTTCGTATATTTATTTTCTAAAGCATCATTTCATTTAAAATAGACTAATATAAACATCCACTTACTATTAATATATGAATTCATGTTTCCTTTACTCCTAAATATTGACATGTGCTATTAACATTGAAACTCTGTAAATATTTGACCAATAAAATGTGCGCAAAGTCTGAGCAAGGTTCAAGTTGAATTTTCTTTAAAAAAACAAAAGCCAGTACAAATTTCATCTCAAATGCAACAAACCTTCTTGCACGGCATAATTGAGCAACAAAAAAAAAAAAAGAAAAAATGGTAAAGAATTTTGAATTAACTAGGTAACAAAAAGAGTCAAGGATTAATACCGTGTCCATGGGATGAAGAGAATAAAAGAGCTGGATAGGGTTTTACCAGAAAAAAAAAGACCTAATTAGGAGAAAAAATAGAACCAAAAAATAAAAAATGGAAGAAGCCAAATTTTAAAAGAAAGAAGTCAATTAGTTTGACAATATAAATCAATATATAAAAAAAGATTTTAATTAGACAGTTAATTCGGAGAGAATATTAATAACAAAGGCTTGATAGTTACATATATGAAGGCTGAACTCCGAGATCACAAGCCAAACTCATGTTGGATTTTACACACACATTCAACATTGATTTAATTTACAAAATTAGTATATTACAGTACTGTTGACACTTTTAAGCATTAATTCTAAGATATATATAGGCTTAGACATATAGGAAGAATTATAGGATTGCAGGAAATTTTAGTGAATTTTGTGTCCCAAGCATAAAAGGACATGTTTGAGAGCCCCTTGTGTGTAAATTTCTGGAGGAGAATACTTCTAGAATCTTTTTTCTCGTTTTCTTCTTAGAATCTCACTTTCAATCTCAGATAAAAAAATGAATTATGTAAATTTAATATTTTTAAATACTATTATTATAGCATTTTATAATTTAATTTTCTTAGAATTTTGTTTGTGTTACAGTTAATTGTGTGTGTATAAATATATATTAGATTTTAACAGTTTAAATTTATTTATTTATGTTTAAAATAATAGTTTTATAAAATATGAAATTAGTACAACAAAAAATTGAGAAGTTTAATATAAATTGCGAATAAAGAGTCGTTGAGATTGAATTTCATGTTAAAGGAAAATAAGCTAATTCCGTGTTCGTGGGAGAGACTAAGAGGGTGTTTGAAAAAAAGTTTGACAAACACCTATCTTTAATGGATAACTTCTAATACCATGAGACAATTTTCAATCAAATGCAAATCTAACTTGAGATAGTGAAGTATCAGGAGAGAAGGGAAAGGGAAAGTATCAAGAGAGAGTATCAGGAGAGAAGGGAAAGGGAAAGTTCGAGAGGAAGTGAAACTGGGAAAAAGAAATCTGAGTTAATTGTTCTGTACAGTACACATCGTGCTTTATACAAGTCCTTAGATACATGTGGGACCAATAATCAGTTACAACAGAAATAGCAATATAACAAATCAAAGCCTAACTAAGTTAAATACAATTAACTAAAATGAAATATTAATTATCTATCCATTTTCTTTATTACACTTGGTCAGACTATGCTGAATTTGACGTGACTGAGGCTGACGGGATTGGATTTGTTAATACCAATGAGGTATTTGATATTTTAGTTCTACTTGAAATTTTTACCATTGTGTAATGTAATGGTTCAAGTTCATCTATTTAGATACGTTCCCCTAAGGTTATGAGTTCACCCAAGCACTTGTGAAACCGAATCTCTTACTGAGATACCCCGATTACAATCTATTTCCCACTCAAGATTACTCAATCTTGAGTAACTCTTAGATAAAATGATTTAACAATCAATCTTCTCTTTCAGAAATGAATAATATAAACACTGAAGTACATAATCAATCATCTCACTCTCTACGGTAAACTTTATAACATGGAGGAACCTAGAGTGTATAGGCTAAGCGTGTATTGACATATCAACGATGAAAATCATTTCATTGAGTCATCCATCATTCATCTCTTCTTCCGGTTTGAAAACTTTGCACTTTATAGGTCACTAGTAGAATATAGTGAATTTGCGACAGAATACTTTTCGTCATAAAATTTCGCCTTTTTGCGATGGAATTTGAATTCCGTAGCAAAAGGTGGGATTTTTGTGATGGAATTCAAATTCCGTTGTAAAAAGGCGAAATTTTGCGATGGAAAAAAATTCCATCACAAAATTTTTCAAATTTGCGACGACAAAAAAATTCTGTCGCAAAATTTTGCAACGGAAAATAAATTTCATCACAAAATTTT
Organism: Acacia confusa; assembly: GCA_037074495.1. Lineage (NCBI taxonomy): Eukaryota > Viridiplantae > Streptophyta > Magnoliopsida > Fabales > Fabaceae > Acacia > Acacia confusa. The sequence goes on along the minus strand of CM073504.1, from coordinate 1,322,841 downwards.
GACCGAAAATAATAAAAAAAATTTGCGACAGAAAATTTGTCGTCGTACCATCTCAAATTTTTTCAAGTTTGCAACGGAAAATAAATTCCGTTGCAAAATTTCATTAGAAAAATAAATTCCCCCTCCCCCGATTCTTTCTCTCATTCTTCATTCCTTCCCTTTGTTTTTCATTCCTTTCTTCATTTTCTTTCGTTTTTCATTGTTTTTTTGTTCTTCTTCTTCAGTCACATGGGATCTTAGTCTTGCTTCTTCTTCTTCCCTAAGTTAGTGGCTTATTTTCATTACTTTCGTTTTTCATTGCTTTCTTCTTCTTCTTCAGTCGCAACTCCCCCCCTTTTTTCCCTCTTTCATCCATCTACTTTTTATTCTTTTGTTTTTCATTCTTTCATTCCCCGTTTTCATTCTTTCATTCTTTCATTCCCCGTTTTCATTCTTTCATTCTTCTTCACTTTCTTCTTTGTTCTTCAACTTCCCCTTCCCCATCTAAAAATGAATCATATTTGTATAGAGTATGTGCTTTATTTTTGCTGTGACATGCTTTATTTTTTTTTAATCCGAAAATGAAGATTATGTGCTTTTTTTTTCCGGTTTTATGACTTAGTTTTTTTTTTTTGGGAGAAATATTATGTATAGTTTTTATGATGACCACATTTATAAATCATATATTTTAATGTTTATAAATATATCATATACAAGTTTTTATTGAAATTTATTTATTTTTTAATCATTTTTGTATATTTTTTAAGATTTTTTATATATCTTTTCATGCAATTTTATATATTTTTTAATAATTTTAATTTTTTTTTATTTTATAAATATTTTTTACGATTTTTTAAATTTTAATTTTTTTAAAAAAATTTTGCGACGAAATTGGGTTCCTTCGCAAAACCCAGAAGGGTTTGCAATGGAAAATTTTCTGTCACAAAACCCTTTTGGGTTTTGCGACGAAATTTTTTCCGTCACAAATTTTTAAATTTGCAACGGAAACAAAATTCCGTCACAATTAATTCAATTTTTCGTCGCATTTGCGAAGCCTTTTTGCGACGGACGAATTCCGTCGCAATCCTATTTTGCGACGAAAAATTGGAATTTTGCGACAGAATTTTTCCGTCACAAAAAACCAATTTTTTTGTAGTGGGTAATTGTCTTTGACCATTGCGAGCATTCGATCATTGGAAACCCATTAGTGTCTATTGGAGTGTCTATGCTTCTCTGTATGTTGTCCATCACTTAGCTTCATTAAATGTTCGTTGTGCCACACAAAGAGAAATAGCCATTGATGAATTTAAATGCTTTGTCGTTTAACTCGTTCTAGCAAATGTTTCACTGGATAAAGTATTGAGCTGTATATGCACTAAAAGCTATTAACACATGAATTTTCTTTTCGGATAATCAATGTTTAAACATTCATTAATCATCTGAAATCCACTCAAGAAAATAATTAATAATGGCATAATTAAGTTTGAGTAAGATTTAAATAGAAACGAATGATAACTCAAAATAATCATATTCACATACTCATGTTTACTGTGCGTTCTGTCAGTTGGTGATCCATGCTCGAGTAGATGGTCTTGGTTGCTCGAGCAGACATGTGTAAATCACCTTACCAGATCATTCATGCTCGAGTAACATTGAGTCATGCTTGAGCATCATGCTCGGGCATTGAAATTCTCTTGCTCGAGCAACATTGTTTTCCCTTCTGAAATAGCTTGCATAACCAAGATTGTTGTTGGTGCTCAAGTACCAATTTTATCATGCTCAAGTAGCCTGCTCGAGCAACATAGGATCCATGCTTGAGTACCAATCAAACAGAGAAAAAGAATGTTAATCTTGCGATAGTGCTCGAGTAGTGACTTACCTTTGCTTGAGTACCATGCTCGAGCATTACATACCTGTTGCTCGAGTAATAACTTGATAGGGAGCATTCTTTATTATAGTTCGAACATGCTTAGGCACAAAGAATGTCTTGCTCGAGCACCATGCTCAAGTATGTTATTTTCGCTGCTCGAGTACTACTCTGCTTGCACTGAGTTTTCTTCTTATAGACGACATTGCTCAGGCACTAACCTTGGCTTGCTCAAGTAACATATTTAAGCTTACTTGAGTACTCCTCTATCTTTGAGTCTTCTGATAGTTTTCCACTTGTGTAGATAAACGAGCACATGGTTTTTAGAGGCGGATCTACCTCTTGGCTAGCTGGGGCTATATCTTATGTATTTATATATATGTATTATATGATATTTTATTTTGGTCAATAATTTGGCCCCATCTATATATTCTATAATTACATTCTTTTTTTTATTAAGACAATGTTTGATTCATTACCCATTAGGCTATGAGAGGAAAGTAAAATTATTGTTTAGGATACCTATTGAACAGATTAATATCATCTTATATTTTATTTGTTTTAATTTAAAAAAAGAAAAAAACCGTGGCCTATTAAAAAAATGAATAATAATAATAATTGAAGGGGCCCTTTAATAACTCTCCATATTTTATAGATTTAAAGTACATTTTAAAGACATTTAGAGAGTTATCTAAATAATTGTGGGAGATTTTCAATGAAATTATGCTATTATAAGATCAAATCAAAGTGGTGCATTACTTGTGGGAGTTCAATTTGAAATAAAATTTTTTAAGTTTAGAAAATAAAAAAATTTAAAGAAAAAATTTATCATTATGATTATTTATTGTTATGATTTCTTTTGCACCAGGAGACATGAATTGGAGAATGGAATTGGGCCAAGGAGTAAATGGCAATTGGGCTAATAATTGATGGATGGAGGAGATAGACGTGTGGGCCACTAGGGAAGAAATGAAAAGAAGGATCAGGAGGGAGCTTTCAGCATTTTTCGGATGGGCTGAATGGAAAGAATGGACAATTATGAGTGGGCCCATATGGAATTGAATCCAATGATTCAATTGAAGAAACAAAAAAACGCTGAAAGGAAGAAAAGGAGGCAGACAGGTAGTTTTTAGAAATTCTTATTTATCATCGAAATCTTTATTTTAGCTCAATTAAATTGAATTCACTAAGTTTATTGTTTGACTAATTTGTTACATTAATCCTCGTGGGATGATATTTTACTTATCACTTTATTACTTGCATGACTCGTACACTTATGAGGTGAACACCCTTTAGCTTGCATGTGGAGGAGTCCAGAGGCGTCAAATTTATTTCATTTTCGAGCTTCGACGCTATTCATCTTTATTTTAAGAATTGAATAAATACTCAAAATCACTTCTTTTCACCTCACTCCTTTTATGAAAGTTATTCTACGTATTTTTCTCATTCTGATAAAGGTAATATTGTGCTGATTAGAGAAAAATTTGGGGTTGTGATTTTGGGAGAGTTTTGAGTTTTGACAATAGATGGCAATATATATATAAATAATGACTAATGGCTAATTTTAATCCATTTGGATTTATTGTTTGGTTCTCTTATGATTTTATAAGGAATTTTTCAGCAATGAAAATTGTAAAGACAAGACTTTGAAACAAGATGGATGACTTTCTTGCAAATAATTTGGTTGTGTATATTTATTTGAGATGCTTACTGAAAATGTTAGTATCATCTTATATATTACTTTGAATTATAATTTTTAGTTATTATTTATTTGTATTTTCAATGTTATGTGATATCATTTAATAAATAGTTCAATAATTATTTTTTCGGCCCAGGCTAAAAAAAAAAATTATGGTTCCGCCACTGATGGTTTTTGAAGTATTATGGATTTGTACAAAGATCGATGCAGAATTGACTTTGTTGATATGGGGATTTTGTTATTACAGAATATGTAAGTATAAAAGCATGAAACAGGAAAAACAATTAGACGTCCTCTTAAGGACATTGTTGATGACATTAGGCTACTTATTCATAAGAATTAACTTGATGAGGGTGGGTAAGATTATTGTATATATTTTGGATGCTTTATTAGCAAAGAAATCCATTTTTAATAAAAAATCAAAACAATCACACTAGATAGAAACATAAAATAATAATAATAATAATAATAATAATAATAATAATAATAATAATAATAATAAACAACGTTTAACTGGGAGGGGTGACATCGGAATAATGATAAAAATGTCATGGGCAACTCTGTTAGGGTTGAAAATTTATTTCTGTCCCCTTCGAACAAAATCTTTAGGAAGGGAACACAAAAAGACAAACATCGATGATTTGACTCAACCTTAGTCGCCTCGGGGTCGAATCACTATTTACCACGAATTAAATGCAATACAGTGCAATTAACTCGGGATCGTTCTCTTAATCAAGGAGCCAAATTTATTTTGAATTTCCTAAGATAAACTAAGTGATATGAACATGGTTAGAAAATTGGGGTTCCTAAAAGAGTTTTCTCTACATAAAATGCATAAATAAAAATAAAGAAACTATTCCTAATTTTTTTTTTTTGGGAAATAATGAGAAAAATACTTTGGATAAAAATAAGATTAAATGATTAATGTTCTTGGTAATGAAGAAATGACTATCCTTGCTCTTAAAAGATTATGGGAGTTAAAATTCATTAAGTCTTAAGAAAAACCTTAAGATACCACTTGAGTCCAATATTCCCAATTAATAGTAGCTCCTATAACCATAGCTAACTACTACCCCTTGAGAAATTGTTTAAACCCACTTAATGTATAATTAAAATTGGAATTATGCAATATGAGACTTCTTAAATTGAATTGCTAAACAGCCCTTCAAGGATGCAAATCAACCACATTAATTAGACGATACCACGCTAATCAACATAGCTTAATTGACACCACAAAGAAATTCATACACATATAAAAATCACACCACAAATTCCAATCTCAACTACAAATATCAAACTAACAGAGATAATTACCATTAATCTTAGTTCCAGAATCATACATCAAAATTAAGCAATTCAAATATATAATCCTAAACTAATAGTAAGATAGAATTAACTCCCCTAATGTAGTCCAATGAGCTCAAGAACACATCTTCATCACCAAGATCAGAAAAATCAGCCACTCATAGCTTGCTGGAAGAAGTCACCGGAATCTGGAGAATGTCGCTGGAAAATTCAAGGTTCTCGCCGGAAAATTCAAGAACTCGCCGGAAAATTCAAGAACTCGCCGGAATATGCATATTTCGCCGGAAAACTGGAGAAGATGAGATACAAATGGAAGAGGAAAGGACGGTGATGATAATGTTTGTGGTGTTCAAGTCTTCTTCCTAAATCTCGCCTCTCTCTCTGTCCATTCTTTTTCTTCTTCTTCTTCCTCTTTTTTTTCGTTCAGAACTGTCCAGTCTCTCCGGTGGTTCAGTCCGGCGACGGAACGGCGACGTGGAGAGCGGTGGTGTCGTGCTCGGTGCTCGAGCTCTCCGTGGTTCCCTCTGGTTCTTCCTTTCTCCAGCTCCACGGTTCCTTCGTTTTTCTCTCTTTTTTTCGTTTTTTCACTACTGTTTCTGTGTCTCGCTTTTCTCGTTCGAATCCCTCCCCCCGCCGCCAGCTCCCTTCTGTTCTAGTATTCATTCCCCTAAAACCTATTAATTCCCTTGGTCAAAACGTGCGTTTTGACCAAGGGACCAAAATGAAAAATTTAAAACTTGCAGAGGGACCTAAACGCAAACTTAGAAACTTCCAGAATTTGAATTCAAACTTTTTTTTTTAATTTAATTTAATCTTTTCAAATATTCTTAGAAAAATCAATCATTAAGAGTAATTACAATTTATTTGACAATTTTTTCCTTTTTAATTCTAATTTCATGTATTTACTCATAATATCAATTTATCATAAGAAAAGCATTTAAAGCTCAATAACTATGACAAAAATGCATTAAGAATCTCAATTTAATCATTAAAATCATATAAAAATATGGTTCAATCAATCGACCCCTAAAAAAACCCAACTACATGCTACTTGTTTGTGTTTGAGATAGTGAAGTGAAAAATGATTTAATTACAATCTAATTTATGGTAAAATAAGATTAGGTATTGTGAAATATAATTTATATTTGGATTGACAATAGTATAAGTGGTAAAAGGAAGGTTAAAAACTTGTTTGAAATGACAATAACATAAATGACTTTTGAGATAATTATAAGAGAAAAATAAAAATAAAAATTATAAAAAAGTCAAAAATGCTAACTTACAAAATTTAACAATCCTAAAATACATAATTTGATCAAATAATATTACATAGGTAACTGGATCACAAGTCCCCTACAATTTGGTCTCTAATTGTGTCACACATCTAATTTATTTGGGTTGAAGATAATTGATTCATTTGGGTTGAAGACGGTGCAGCATAATTACTCGAGAAAGGCTCTTCATCTACACTAATATTCTCATTTTAAGCTTCCATAAAATTAAGATCTATTTGAGAATTTCTCCTAATAAAATTATGTATGGCTATTGTATAAAATTAGTTAATATGACATGTATTTTATAAATTACCTTATTTATTTATTTTTTAATTTTCTTGTTCCCTCTTATTATTAATTGTTTGACTTTTGAATTCTTTTTTTTGGTAACATTTATTTTTTGTCCCCTTACCCTTCCTCTTGACCGAAATAATGGAGTGAAAAAGGATATAGATGTTACTTTTCAATTACTTCACATACTTTAGTCATTTAGGTCCTTATCATGAAAGCTTTATGTGTCATTTTCTTCAAATCATCATTCTTGTCTTAATCAAAATTTAGTGCACTAAATAGTAATCTTGCTTATTAATTAAATTGAGGAATTCCATAAAAGAAAATAATAAATTAGGTTTATGAACATCTTAATAATTCATTAATTCATGCTTTATATAATAGGCATGTCGCCAGAAAAAATCGTCAATATCATATATATATATGTGTGTGTGTGTGTGGTCAATAAATTAGTAAATTTTGAAATTTTTTTTTTTTTACCGGTGATTGCTGATAACATTAATTACAAAATTTAATTTCCCAAACTCAGAAATGATCGGAATGAAACCCAAAAGTATAGAATTATAGCCGTAATCAGCTCCTCTTATATAGATTCTCATTGTAAAATTAGAATCAAAACCCGATTTGATTTAAGATAATAATGATAGGAAATGATTATTAATATATCTTTGTATTTATTTATATTTATAGTTATTATATACATTATAAAAAGGTAGTTATTATGTTTAAAGTTTTGAATTATATTATATTAGGTTTTTTTATAGATATAATATTTTTATAAAATTGATATAATATTTAAAAGATCAAATGGTTCGAATACTTTTGTATATAATTTTTTTTTAACCAACAATAATAGAAGATAGATAAACGATTATTTGAAACCAGCTATAAAGTTAATTTAATATCTTTATAATAGCCTACATTGTGTATCTAAATATTTACGTAGATTAAACAGTATTTGAAACTCCATTAAGAATCACGAAAAGATATTGGCCCTAAAAATACTGATTTATTGTTAAAAATTCGTTTCCCCTAAGCGAGATTTTTGCTTTTTCTCCTCAGAGGACAACTTAAAAAGCACAAGTGCAGATGATTTATTCTCTGCCTCTGATTTCTTCTATTTTCCTCTGATAGATTTCCAAGTTGTTGGGCCCAAGGAAGCAGATGTTAATGGGCGGTGACACGCCATATCTTTGTGAAGAAATCATCTCAGAAATTCTCATACGACTTCCAGGACAATCGCTTATCAGATTTGAAAGTGTCTCGAAACAGTGGAAAAATCTGATCAAGTCTCCACCTTTCATCGCTGACCACCTGCACCACTCCACTCGTCAAAACCGGCCTTCACTTATTATTCTCCGCAAACAGAAACGGAATAGAGGATGTGAGCCTCTGCAAAATCGGAAACGGAATAGAGGATGTGAGCCTCTGCAAAACCAGCCTTCACTTACACAGAATAAAGGATGGGAGCCTCTGCACTTAAGTTTGATCAATCCTGAGATGCATGTTCGTGAAATTCAAAACCTGATCGGTTCCTCACGCGTTTGGATAATTGGTTCCTGCAATGGCTTGATCTGTGCTGTAATCCATGAGTATGAGTATTCTTGCTGTGTTTCGAGCAGTTTCTTTTTATTGTGGAATCCTGCTACTAGTGAGATCAAACATATCCCTAGAACCAGAATGCGCCCAGTTTTTATGCGGGATTGCATTGGATTTGGGTTCAGTGCAATTGTTAATGATTATAAGATAGTGCACATATATTGTGGCAGTGAGGCGATTAGTGCGGTTGAAGTGTATTCGTTAAACACAGGTTCATGGAAGGAAATAGAACTTGGACCATTAAAGCGTGTAGGTCTTACCGGTGATCCTATCACTGCCAATGGATGTATCTTTTGGTATGGTGCAGGAGAGTGGGCCAATGATGTTAATGACTTGATAGTTTCATTTGACATAGCTAAGGAAGTATTTACATTGATACCGGGGCCTCCTCCATCAAAACTTACAAAAATTACAAGTATTTAGGATAAACTTGCTATACTTCATCACTCTATTATTGGTAACTTTCCACACGGGAAGTTTTTGATTGATTTGTGGGTTTTAGATATAAACGGGTGAAGTTGGACTAAAAAATTTACTAGCAATCGCTACCCATCTACATCAGAATCTCCCGTGGCCATTTGGGGGAATGAAATTATCGTTGGGGGTGTTGGACCTCCTAAACGTATAGAACGTGATGGCAGAATGGTGTTTGATTATTTAAACCTTGATCAATATTTGATCAATATCATCACTAAAGAGGGTAAGATCGTTTTTATCCCCGGATGTCGCTATGGTTTTGTTTTCAATCATGTGGAAAGCCTGGTATCAGTTGGAAACATTTAGTTGAAGAATCATGATCCTAAAGGTTATTATTACAATCCAAATCTACTTTTGTTTAGTTTGTTATTCTGGTAAGTGGAAATTAATCCTTATCAGTTTATTATTCATTATAAATTTTGATGCGGTCTAAATATGTTATATAGAACGATGAAGAAGGGTATACTCTAAATACTAGATGTCTTTTTTGCTACTCCCTCTGGTCCTAATTATATCCTAATTATAGGACAACATTTGGAAGTTAGTTTTGGTCCTAATTATAGGACAAAATTTAAATTTTTATCAATTTCTTCTTAAAACACCCCTATTTTATTTCCTCAGGTGTGTTTAGTTTTATCAATTTCTTCTTAAAACACCCCTATTTTATTTCCTCAGGTGTGTTTAGTTTTTGGTAAGTATATGCATTTAGGTGTATAAAATTTTTTAGTCAATAAAACTCTTAAATTATTGGATTTTAATTTGTTTATTAATGAGCTAACGTTAATTTACCTATATATATATATATATATAAACATACATATATGTATAGACACACACACATATATATTTATATATGTACACACACATAGAGACATACACACGCATTATATAAATATATATATGCGTGTGTTTATGTATATACGTGTGTGTCTATATATGTTTGTACATACTCATACACTTATGTGCGTGTATTTATGTATATTTGTGTATGCATGTGTGTGTATGGGGGGGAGTGGAGGTTTCTATTTATGTGTAGATATGTGTGTTTTTTGGGGGGGGGGGTTGTAGATATATGTGTGTACATACACATACATACATATGTGTGTACACTTATGTACACACATATGTATATATAGCAAAACCATCATTTCAATTAAAAAGCATGGAAAGGAAGACTCTAGGTTGAGGAGGTATGTGATCGGGTGGCCTTTTTCGTCTTTAACCTTAGGGTCCTCGATCAAAAATAAACCAAGGATTGCGTATAGGCAAACCTAGGATCATTCTCTCTTTTCAAGGAGCCTTTTATTGATTCCTAAGTAATCTAAATGCCATGAAAATGCAATAAAAACAAGGGGAAAATTGATTTTGGATTTTTGAATTAATAAACTAAAATAGAAATGCAATGTAATTAAATGCTAAACTATTGTTTTTGGTATTTTCTTTATAAAATGGAATGAAGTATGGAAATGTATAATGAATAAATGCTCTTGGAAACGGAGTAGTGACTATCATGGTTCAATTAAATATAGGAGTAAATTTTCACTAAATCTTGATGAAAAAGTGAAAAACCTCAAACAAACGTTTGAATCTAGTGTTCTTAATTAATGATTACTCCTACTAACGTAGCTAGCAATCACCTCTTAAGGCACTATTGAAGTACAGTTAGTGTGCGATTAAGATTAGACTAATGCAACTTGCTTCCTCTTAAAATGAATGAGATAACCAAAATTCCTAAAACTAGCAAATAGAGAAAATAAATTGAACAAAATTAACTCCCCTATTTTAAGCTCTGGAACTCAAGCATTTAATCCATTCCAAGAGGCAAATGGATCAACTAGTCATATTGGAGAACCCCACACGAGCTGAATAACTCTGTTTTGAATCTCCAGATCTGTCTCGCCCAACTAGCATTGGAAGTTTGGTGATGGAGGAAGGATGGTTGCCGGCGACAATGGGGAAGATGGTGATGGTCGCTGGCGACGATGGAACGAGAGTGAAGGAGGATGAGGACGCAGGTTTGATTTCGATTCGCGGCGCTCTCTCTGTGTGCTTAGATCTCTCCTCGTTCTCTGTCCCTGTTCCTTTTTTATTCTTTTTCTTTCTCCAGCTGCTGTCGGGCCTCCTTTCTTTTTTTTTTGATACTAAAAAAGTTTTTGAGGGGTTCGACACCAGTCCCCCACCAAGGCCAGGGCACGGCCCCGGGCTCTATGAGCCAGTGTTATCAGAACCGGACCGGTCATCAACCCGGTCAGGGTACTGGGTCAATGGGTCACTGGTTGAACCAGTGGGTCACTGGTCGAACCAGTGGGTCACTGGTCGAACCACATAACCATGACTCGGTCTCAAAAAGAATAAATAGATATTATTTCTATTATTATTATTTGTTATCAATTTATCATTGCTATTGTTTTTGTGGTTAGATTATTGATTAAAATTGAAGTTTAAATGTAAAAAACTAAAGTTGTCTATGTTGTCCAGGAAATGAAAGTCAAAAAGTTGTCTTCCCTTCTGCACAACACAGTGACTTTGCATTTTAAATGATAGTCAGGACGTGATGGACAGATGCAATATAAATATATTTAATATTTTAATATATTTTAAATGGAAACTTATAGGTGAAGATTAAACATTCTCTGAAGTCCGACGATTTCAACTCTCTGCAACTTCTTCTTTGAGGCGTCCGGCCAAGATTTGAAATAGCTTCTCTGTAACTTCTTCTTCGTATGCATCCGTCCCGATTTCAGCTTGCTTCTCCGTCTTCTCTACAACTTTAAGGCGTCAGAGCTTCTGCTGCAATCGCTGTACTTTGTCTCTTCTTCTCTGAAACTCTCATCTTTTATCTTCGTATTGCTTTCCTTTTTCTTTTTCTTCTTCTCGTGAAGGTTGCTGGTTTCTTGTCTAATTCATCAAAAAATAAAAATAAAAACTGCACGAACTGGCCGGGTTTCACAGACCCGGCCGGTTCGCCGGCTTTTTACAAACCGGCCGGTTCGACCGGCCGAAACCCAGTTTTCTCGCATATCCGATCTTTCCTCCGGCTTGAACCAGTTTTGTGCCCAATTCGCCGAGTTCCGGGTTGACCCGGCCGGTCCGATCCAGGTCTGATAACACTACTATGAGCACTTACTGGGCACGTACTGGGCTCTATGAGCACTTACTGGGGCCTCCTTTCTTTTGTTTTCCTTCCGCTCCTTATAATTAATCTTATCTCATTTAATTCATTCTTGGGCTAGGCGTCCATGGGCTTTAATCAATTCCTTTCCTGCTTTAGTTCCTGGCCCACGTCTCTGCCTTTCTTTCAATTATCCAATTATTCAGCCTCCTTTTCTCTTCGTGAACGTGTCTCTGCTGACCTATTTATTCTTTGTTAATTATTCCACCGACCCCACGGCTTATATTCATTCATTCAGGTCTGATATAGCTTCCCTAGTCAAAACGCAAGTTTTAACCAGGGACTAAACTGCAAATTAAAAAAATGTTGCTTGAGGGACTTAAATGCAAACTTGGAAACTTTTACAATTTAAATTCAAACTTCCACTTTCAAATTTGATCTAATCTTTTCATGCATTTAAAATAAAAATAATTAATATAACACCAAATATTCTCATACAAATCAATGATTAAGAGTAATTACAATTTCTTTGACAATTTTGTTCTTTTTAGTCCTAATTTCATGCATTTACTCTTAATCTTAATTTATTACAAGAAAGACATTTTAAGCTCAATAACTATGACAAAATGCATTAAGAATCCCAATTTAATCATTAAAAATCATATAAAAATATAGTTCAATCAGTATGTTAATGTCATTGAAAATTCATCTAAGGGCATTTTAGGAAAATGAGTGAAATTAACTAATTTAACTCCCCTCCTTAATCTCCCCAAAATCGGTTAAATGTCTTATAATTAGGACCGGAGGGAGTATATTTGAAATTTAGTTGTATAGATTAGCCAATCATAAACGAAGAAACCACAACTGTTGTGAGTGATTCAACGATCATCTTATTCCTCTCTGTTAGTGGGATATATACATGAAAATAGGATCAGGGCCATTAGTTGTCGGTCTAACAAGCCATTACTTTTTAGAGCGCATTTAGGGCCCGTTTGGATGGGTTTTTAAAAAAGTGCTTTTTTTTAAGCTACAAATTGGAGCTTTTAAAAAAAGCAGCATTTTGGCTTTTTTTTGTGACACTTACTTTTTTAAAAAAATGTCATCTAAACACATAAATTAATTAAAAAAGCATTATTTTTGCATTAAAAAAGTGCTTTTTTAATGAAAAAAACTCATCCAAACGGGCCCTTATTTTTGTCCGGTCTTAAAAATTAGAACTTTTAAGAGCAGTTAAATTTTTGTCCGGTCTTAAAAATTGAGTTTTAGGACTAACAAAAAAAATATTTTGATTAGATTTAGTATCACTTTTAAGACCTGATGTTTTTAAATGTTCGGTCTTAAAAGAGTTTATTTAAGACTGGTTCAAGTCCGGTTTTAAAGATATACTTTTAATACCGGCCGGAACAAGACTGGTAGCGAGTCCGGTCTGCCAATGCCTCTTTTGTCCGGTCTTAAAAGTTTTTTTTTTTGTACTCGTAGCCTTTTGACTTCCAAGCCATTTAGACTTGCATTTTGGCTTAGAAATTGGAAAGATACATTTTGGCCTCTTGCTCCCCTCTGGTACGTGAATTAAGGAGCTTGTGGGGGAGGGATTTTGTGTCTCATAATATCAATATTGACTTTTTGCTCAACAAGTTGGCTTACATCATCTTAGTGATATCACCCTTGTTGAGTACTCCCTCTGGTCCTTATTATAAGGCACCAACTACTTTTTCTCACAAATCAAGGAATAGAAGTTAACTCATTAATTAGGTCTAAAATTAATAAATCTTTCCAACTTTACCCATAATTTAATGATGTAGATTTAATGAGTTAGTTAAAAATGAGGGCACAATGGGAAAACAAAGTAATAAATGAGGTAGTTAAAGAAGTTGGTGCCTTATAATAAGGACCAAAAAATGTTGGTGGTTGATGTTTTATAATAAGGACCAGAGAGAGTATTTCTTTGTATTAATTGTTTGACTTTTGAATTCTTATTCTTTTTTTGTGTAAGATTTATTTTTTGTCCCCTTACCCTTCCTCTTGATGGAAATAATAGAGTGAAGAAGGATATAGATGTTACTTTTCAATTACTTCACATACTTTAATTGGTCACTTAAGTCCTTAATCATGAAAGCTTAATGTGTCACTTTCTTCAAATTCTCATTATTGTCTTAATCAAAATTTAAGGCACTAAATAGTAACCTTGCTAGCTAATTAAATTGAGGAATTCTATAAAAGAAAATAATAAATTAGGTTCATGAACATCTCAATAATTCATTAATTGATGTCTTATACATAGTACATGAAAGTAGGGATGTTACATTTCTCCTCCCGTAAAATAAATTTCGTCTTCAAAATTCGGTTATACAATAATCATACTTTGAGACATAAAATCAAGCTAGCGCTTTTTCATATCTTCAATTATCTCACATGTCACCTCTCTAGGTGATAATCCCTTCCAGACCACTTTTACAGAAGGAATACTCTTTCGCTGGAGTTGCTTAGCTTGATGGTCAATAATTTGTTCCAGTTTAACCACAAAAGTGTGATTATCCTGGACATCAACATCCTAGTACTCCAGGATATGCTCTAGATTTGGCTGATACTTCTTCAATTGAGACACATGGATAATTAAATTGACGAATTCCATAAAAGAAAATGATAAATTAGGTTCATGAACATCTTAATTATTCATTAATTCATGCTTTATATAATAGGCATATCACCAAAAAAAAAAGTCGTCAATATCATATCAATATTATTGTTATCAATACCAATAAATATATATATGTGTGGTCAATAAATTAGTAAATTTTGATTTTTTTTTTTTTACCGGTGATAAATAGATGATAAAATTAATTACAAAATTTAATTTCCCAAACTCGGAATGAAACCCAAAAGTATAGAATTATAGCCATAATCTCCTCTTATACAGATTCTCATTGTAAAATTAGAATCAAAACCCGATTTGATTTAAGATAATAATGTTAGGAAATGATTATTGATATATCTTTGTATTTATTTATATTTATAGTTATTATATACATTATAAAAAGGTAGTTATTATGTTTAAAGTTTTGAATTATATTATATTAATTTTCTTTATAGACATAATATTTTTATAAAATTGATATAATATTTAAAAGATCAAATGGTTCGAATACTTTTGTATATAAATTTTTTTTTTAACCAACAATAATAGAAGATAGATCAACGATTATTTGAAACCAGCTATAAAGTTAATTTAATATCTTTATAATAGCCTACATTGTGTATCTAAATATTTACGTAGATTAAACAGTATTTGAAACTCCATTAAGAATCACGAAAAGATATTGGCCCTAAAAATACTGATTTATTGTTAAAAATTCGTTTCCCCTATGCGAGATTTCTGCTTGCACACGCTCGTCCCATTCTCTTGCACACGCAACTCGAGAAAATGGATTGGAAAAGTGTACTGTCTCTCGCATTGATCTGCATTGTAGTTGCCGGAGTGGGAGGTCAGTCTCCGGCAGCTACGCCATCAAAGTCACCAGCTACACCGGCTGCTACAACACCAGCTGCGTCACCAGCGGAAGCCCCAACGAAATCCAAATCGCCAGCTCCGGTTGCTTCCCCCAAATCGGCGCCTCCTACTCCATCTTCTAAACCTGAATCACCAGCTGCATCTCCATCGAAGGCCACGGCGCCGGTTCCTGTGAGTAAATCTCCGGCATCTTCACCTCCGGTAGCGACTCCTTAGAGCTCAACTCCGCCTGTACCGGTTCCAGTGAGCTATCCTCCTTCTCCGACGCCGAACACTCCTCCTGTGAGTTCTCCTCCGTCACCGGCAGTGGAGGTCCCGGGACAGGTTCCGAGCAAATCGAAGAGGAAGCGTAAGAAGCACAATGCACCAGCACCATCGCCGTCATTGATGAGTCCTCCGGCACCACTGATAGGAGCTCCAGGACCCAGCGAGTCTGCCTCCTCTCCTGGCCCAGCCTCTTCTGAGAACGATGAGGTACATACTCTCAGTTTGTCCTTATCTACTTTTTTTGTTTGGCCCTTCTCACCTTCCTGTAAAGTACAATGCACAATAGATCTGAAAATAGAACGAGAAATTCATCTTTTTTCAGTTCCGAATTTTACTTCACACCCTTAGGCATTGTATAGTTAGTCAAGTTGAGCTTCTGAAACATGATCGGAACTGCTTGTTGTTCTCTCGTTCATGTTTGAACTCCATTTTCACAGCGCTTGTTACCACTGAGCCTGAGTGAGCTCGGTGCTCATAAATTTATGATATACATTTCATGAAGTTTATATATAAGAAAGCAATAGAATAATTGGCTGTTAGCATGTTGTATCTGTGTGTGTATTTTTTCTGCTGCATGTGTGTTAGCTATCATCGTTTTCCTTCTTGCTGTCATTGTCTCCCATTCATTTAGTTGTCATCGTCCCCCATTCATTTTGCTACATGTGTGTATAATATATATATACATATGCTACAGTTTGAAAGTATTATTAGGGAGGAAGAAAAAAGGAACTCATAGCATTAATACATATGAAAAACGCATGCACGGGGATAAGACTTTGTTTTTTTTTTTTAAAAAAAAAAAAATTAGTTTAAAAAGAAAAAACCCGCGGGCAAGGCCGGTAGTGGGGCCCAACAGCAAAGAAAGATGGGGTTGGGGTATTTTTGTTTTTTTGCCTAGCTAATGAAATAAACTAGAATCAAAACAATAAAGTAGAAGCAGAGGCTGCGCAAGAACCAGAGGAAGAATTTCTTGTTTTTAGCCTAGCTGATTCTTGCGTCTTCTTCTCTTCTTTTTTTCGTGAAGCTTCAGCGTCTCTGCTCTCTGTTTCGAATTGCCGCACACGTCTCTCCTCTGTTTGCGTCCTCTGTTTTTTTTTTTTTTTTTTAATTCAGTCCGCCGCTTAATTGCTTTAGGTTTTCCAATTCATTCCTCAATTCCTCCTGGGCCCATGCACAATTGAATCATTCAACGTTCCAGTCCAATTCTGAACGTGCTTGTTGAATTGCTGCGGGCCCAATTGCCTTCAGCCCAATTAATTGATTCAATGAAACTCCAAGCAACCCAATTCATTCAGCTTTATGCGTGGCCCAACTCCAATGAATTCAAACCAATTTGAAATTCAACGTGATCCCTGGCCCAAATTCATGCATTCACATTATAATAATAATAGTAGTAGTAATAATAATAATAATAAATCTTTATTTCTTATTTTCTATTTTTAGAAAACTTCTCATTTATTATTTTTTAAACTCAAAAACATTTATCTTAAACTAAAATCCCACAAATAATGCACCATTTTAATTTGATTTTATAATAATATAATCTCATAGAAATCTCTTAAAATTGTTTAGATAACTCTCCAAATATATTCAAAATGTACCTTAAATATATAAAATATGGAGAGTTATCAGTTATTGTCCTTTCTTCTTCTTTTCTTTTTGTCTTACTTCTTTTACTTTTTGTGTAATAAAAATCCATTTCTCTTCTCTTGACCCAGCTAACCGAAACATGAAGCTTCTTGGGGAGGAAATATTGTCCTTTATTTTTCTTAATTAACTTGTACAATAAGTCTAGGTTTTTTGTCAACATAAACTCCTAGCTTAACACTTGTCCTTCTAGGAGTTTCTCCTTTACTTGGTTTACATCATGTGATTTTTGTGTCCTCACCTATGCTCTCTTGCTGGCCAACTCTTGGCTTATTTTGGGGGCCAAATTGATTATCCAAATATCTTATTCTCATGCCAAGTGTCCCTTCTTCAAATATTACTTTGATTCCCTTTTTATGCCTTTTGACTTCCAAGCCATTTAGACTTCATTTTGGCTTAGAAATTGGAAAGATACATTTTGGCCTCTTGCTCCCCTCTTGTACGTGAATTAAGGAGCTTGAGGGGGAAGGATTTTGTGTCTCATAATATTAATTTTGACTTCTTGCTCAACAAGTTGGCTTACATCATCTTAGTGATATCACCCTTGTTGAGTATTTCTTTGTATTAATTGTTTGACTTTTGAATTCTTCTTCTTTTTTTGTGTAAGATTTATTTTTTGTCCCCTTACCCTTCCTCTTGATGGAAATAATAGAGTGAAGAAGGATATAGATGTTACTTTTCAATTACTTCACATACTTTAGTCACTTAAGTCCTTAATCATGAAAGCTTAATGTGTCACTTTCTTCAAATTCTCATTATTGTCTTAATCAAAA
Source organism: Acacia confusa (assembly GCA_037074495.1). NCBI lineage: Eukaryota > Viridiplantae > Streptophyta > Magnoliopsida > Fabales > Fabaceae > Acacia > Acacia confusa. Next base: position 1,305,043 of record CM073504.1, on the reverse strand, counting down.
TTTAAGACACTAAATAGTAACCTTGCTAGCTAATTAAATTGAGGAATTCCATAAAAGAAAATAATAAATTAGGTTCATGAACATCTCAATAATTCATTAATTGATGTCTTATACATAGTACATGAAAGTAGTAGGGATGTTACATTTCAATTATCTCACATGTCGCCTCTCTAGGTGATAATCCCTTCCAGACCACTTTCACAGAAGGAATACTCTTTCGCTGGAGTTGCTTAGCTCGATGGTCAATTATTTGTTCCGCTTCAACCACAAAAGTGTGATTATCCTGGACATCAACATCCTCGTACTCAAGGATATGCTCTAGATTTGGCTTATACTTCTTCAATTGAGACACATGGATACTTAAATTGACGAATTCCATAAAAGAAAATGATAAATTAGGTTCTGAACATCTTAATTGTTCATTAATTCATGCTTTATATAATAGGCATATCGCCCTAAAAAAAATCGTCAATATCATATATATATATATATATATATATATATATATATATATATATATATATATGTATGTATGTATATGTATGTGTATATATATGGTCAATAAATTAGTAAATTTTGATTTATTTTTTTTTTAACCGGTGATAAATAGCTGATAAAATTAATTACAAAATTTAATTTCCCAAACTCGGAAATGATCGGAATGAAACCCAAAAGTATAGAATTATAGCCGTAATCTCCTCTTATACAGATTCTCATTGTAAAATTAGAATCAAAACCCAATTTGATTTAAGATAATAATGTTAGGAAATGATTATCGATATATCTTTGTATTTATTTATATTTATAGTTATTATATACATTATAAAAAGTTAGTTATTATGTTTAAGGTTTTGAATTATATTATATTAGGTTTTTTTATAGATATAATATTTTTATAAAATTGATATAATATTTAAAAGATCAAATGGTTCGAATACTTTTGTATATAATTTTTTTTTTAACCAACAACAATAGAAGATAGATCAACGATTATTTGAAACCAGCTATAAAGTTAATTTAATATCTTTATAATGACCTACATTATGTATCTAAATATCTATGTAGATTAAAAACTATTTAAAACTCCATTAAGAATTACGATAAGATATTGGCCCTAAAAATACTGATTTATTGTTAAAAATTCGTTTCCCCTATGCGAGATTTCTGCTTCTCCTCCTCAGAGGACAATTTAAAAAGCACAAGTATATAGCTTTGATCTTCTCAGCCTCTGCTTTCTTCTATTTTCCTCTGATAGATTTCCAAGTTGTTGGGCCCAATGAAGCAGATGTTAATGGGCGGTGACACGCCATATCTTTGTAAAGAAATCATCTCAGAAATTCTCATACGACTTCCAGTACAATCGCTTATCAGATTTCAAAGTGTCTCGAAACAGTGGAAAAATCTGATCAAGTCTCCACCTTTCATCGCTGACCACCTGCACCACTCCACTCATCAAAACCCGCCTTTACTTATTATTCTCCGCAAACAGAAACAGAATAGAGGATGTGAGACTCTGCACTTAAGTTTGATCAATCGTGAGATGCATGTTCGTGACATTCAGATCCCACCTTTGATCGGTTCCTCACGCTTTTGGATCATGGGTTCCTGCAATGGCTTGATCTGTGCTGTAATCTCTTGCCGTGTTTCGATCCGTTTCTTTTTATTGTGGAATCCTGCTACTCGTGAGACCAGACATATCCCTGTAACCAAAATGCACCCACTTTTTATGCGGCATTACATTGGATTTGGGTTCAGTGCAATTCTTAATGATTATAAGATAGTGCACATATATTGTGGCAATGAGGCGATTAGTGCTGTTGAAGTGTATTCGTTAAACACAGGTTCATGGAAGGAAATAGAACTTGGACCATTAAATCGTGTAGGTCTTAACGGTTATCCTATCACTGGGATCACTGCCAATGGATGTATCTTTTGGTATGGTGTAGGAGAGTGGGACAATGATGTTAATGACTTGATAGTTTCATTTGACATAGCTAAGGAAGTATTTACATTGATACCGGGGCCTCCTCTATCAAAATATAGCAGTATTTTAACTGTGTATGAGGATAAACTTGCTATACTTCATCGCTCTATTATTGGTAACTGTACACATCGCTCTATTATTGGTAATTCACACTCAGAATTTTTTCCACACTCGGTGTTAGATATAGACAGGTGTAGTTGGACTGAAAAATTTACTAGCAATCGCCACAGGTGTAGTTGGACTGAAAAATTTACTAGCAATCGCTACCCACCTGCATTAGAATTTCCTGTGGCCATTTGGGGTAATGAAATTGTCGTTGGGGGTGTTGGACCTCCTAGACGTATAGATCGTGATGGCAGAATGGTGTTTGATTATTTAAACCTTTATCGATCTATGATCAATATCATAGGGGGTAAGATCGTTTTTATCCCCGGCCACGGTAATGTTTTCAATCACGTGGAAAGCCTTGTATCAGTTGAAGAACCATGATCCTCAAGACGTGGATGTGTTTGGTTTGAAGGGAGGGGAGGAGAGGGGAGGGAAATAATCTTTTGACCAAATTACCATTAATAAAAAAAATATTCTTTTTGGTTGAGAGTACATTTTAGGAATATTAAAAATTTTCTATTGCTTATTATTTCTATGGGCACACATTTTATTATTACAATCCAAAATTACTTTTGTTTAGTTATGTTGGTACGTGGAAATTAATCCTTATCAGTTTATATTCATTATGAATTTTGACGCCGTTTAAATATGTTATATAGAATGATGAAGAAGGGTATACTTTAAATACCAGATGTATTTTTTGCCATATTTGAAATTTACTTATATAGATTAGCCAATCATTACCGAAGAAACCACAGCTTTTGTGACCGATTCACAGATGATTTTATTCCTCTCTGCTAGTGGGATATATACATGAAAATAGGATCAGGGCCATTAGTTGTTAGGCCGAAATATATGCAGAGAAATCAGGAAAAAATTAAAAACCAAAATCTAATCTAATTCAAATTTTTATTTACGTCCTATAATCTGGGGATCCTATAATGTAAACAACAAAATTGTACGTTTAGTGAATCTATGATTTGTACTATATTAACTTTCTTCTAGAGATTCATATTTTTAATTGTCAAAAATACTAAACTTATTAGTTGTGAATGAGATGGATCCAAAGAACAACACAATCAAAAATGAAGGGATAAATAAAACAAGGGCTAACCCTAGGAATATTTCACTTGTGAGGGCCGGTCATTCGAAAGGTTTTTTTCCCCCCCAATTTCTTGCGAAAATTTCCATATCATACCAATTTCATTCTAGTTATGATTCACATTAAATAAGCGGTAATTAACCAAATATGTTAAGTTAATATATTTATATGTCATCCACATCATTTTTTTAAATTAATGTAAAAATTTATGTCGAAAGTTTTCACAAATTACAGGGTATCCAGAAGTTTTCAAATAATAAAAATGTTGTTATCCGTTATTAATAAGAACCCCAAAATTACAGGGTATCCAGAAGTTTTCAAATAATAAAAATGTTGTCATCCGTTATTAATAAGAACCCCAACACTAACACCAGCTCATCATTCCACCAGTTTTGGATTTATCAAACAAGCTTATACTTTCCCATGCGTTACACGTAGGGGTGAGCAACGGGCGGGCGGGGTTGCCCCGGAGGTCGACCCGTAGCCCGCCCGTTTTTTTCCATCACGAGTACGGAGCACCCCGTACCCGTGTGACACCTCATTTTGCGCGTATAAAACGGGTACGGGGCGGTCACAGGTATAATAAATGGGTACGGGGTACCCGTTTTAATATCTGGGCTTTTTATAAAAAAAAAAAACTGTTTTTGGGCCCAGAATGTGTTCCTGTGTTTTTTGTCTTGGAACAGTTTTTGGGTCCAAACAGATTTGTTCTTGTATTTTTTGGGTCCAGAAGGCCAGAACAGTATTTTCTAGTAAAATCAATTTTCTTATTGCAATTTGCAAGTGTGTGCAGATTTTTAGGGATGGTCAAGTTTGTGACCTTAATTCAATCTTTTAAGTATACAGTAAAGGGTTCAGGGGTTTCATTATCGAAATATTTTTTAAAATGATTCCAACATCTTAGAATATTTTATGGTAACTAATGTACTTGAAGTATTTTTTATTTTATTTTTTTTTCTCAATTTAGTTCATTCCCCCGAGGCCCCGACCCCCCCAAAAAAAAAGTGCGAATCATCTGGTTTGATTTCTATTTTAAAAGTCACATTTTTCAGGGCCCATGGTAGAACTGACTTATCTAGCCAAAAGAAAAATCAAAATAATTTCAAATCAATCTCCTAGTATTTTTTCCGAGATAAATAGGCCATAAAAGCTCATATTACATGACATATATGCATAATTTTATACAATTTTTTAAGTAGATATATCCTTTCCGATTGTAGGTACACTCCATCAGGTCCATTTTTTAAGAAGCCTTTTAGAAATTATTTGTGATTCTTTTTACAAGATGTTTCAATAGTTTCAATGTACATTATATATTTGGCGTAAAAAAAAGTACAATAGACGGTACAAGGTGATTTAGGTCTCTGAGGCTGGTGGGCTGATTCTCATTTCCCTGTGTCGAGCAGGCATTTGGCTGAGGGGAAATCTGAATATATATATATATATATATATATATATATATATATATATATATATATATATATAAAGCACTTAAACGGGTACGGGCGGTCACGGGGCACCCGTGCCTAACCTGCCCGTATAATGAAAACGGCTACGGGGCTGCCCCGTACCCATGACGGGCCCAATCTGGGCGGGCTTAATCCAGGTCAAATTCTACGGGGTAGGGGCGGTTGGGCAGGTAGCGGGTTACTTGCTCACCCTCAGTTGCACGGGTGATAATATTTTAATGATTACTCAAACCTATTTTACTTCACAAGTGATACAACTATCTTGCCTTTAAGAAACATTAAAACACCATTACTAATTAATGACAACATATTAAAAATAGAATATCGGTTCAAATTTGGAGATTGAGAAAGGAGCAAATTTGAAATTGATTTTCAAAGCTCTACATTTAAAAAAACAATTGATATACATGGATAACTTGAAATAAGACATCAAAGAGATCCAACCAAATAGCTTCACGAATTAACTATATCTTACATCATGGTTGTCCTTAGTTTCATCAAATCAAATCATCCGTTAAGGTTTAATTGGATGACATTCAAATAAGAATGTAGGAAAAAGATTCCATAAATTTATATATAAATTAGGATATTTTATGTAACATCCCACTTAAAATAGCGGATTTTTTTTTTAAAACAAACAAACACGGTAATCAGAGTTTGAGCATTTTCATAAACTGAGTATCTGAATCCAAAGATGCATAACCATAGTGTAATTTTTTTTTCTTATACAGTCATCCCAAAAGAAGATAGTGTTAAACAGAATATACAAAGATAAACTGATAAACTTCTTGCGCCCTCTTACACCGGACACCTGCCTCTATTGTCATCCCCTTTGTACTCCTGACCCTGAAGCTACAGCTGAGATCCAATTTCCAATTGGATCTCAGGTAACGGTTAACCTTATGCTCAAATATAACAGTATATTGATAACAGTATGAACATATTCACATAACAGCAGTATATCACTACATAAGCACAAAGCAGATGCATGATCACATATTGGCAGAACATAAGCACAAAGTAGTATGTAAAGCCCCACATAATGGTTGCACATATCCAGTGCCATGATGGCCCATCGTGTCCTCAGCGCTAGGCAAACCCAACGGCATTATCAAGACTATAATCCGTATCAAGCTGTAAGCATAATTGACAACCCTAAGCAGAGTTTCAGTATCTAAGCATGTCTATCACATATATGTATATAAGCAGCATAAGTGTTAAGGTTACAATACGCGTCCGTACCTCCGTTGACGATTTTTGACACTTCCGTCAAATTACGGCACGTTTGACAGTGGCTCAACGGCGGTGACAGTGGAAACAGCGAAAACAGCGGTTCGGTGTTCCGAGTATCCTATAAGGTTAATATCACTAATATGAGTATTTAGAACTAAAACGGGCATTTTAGGTACAAATTACCATTTTGCCCCTGGTTTGACTGTTCGGCGGAATTTCGCCAGAGCTTCACTGTTTTGACTTTAATTTCTCAAAATTTTTGCTATAGCCTTTCCTCTATCATATTTCTAAAATAAATATCATATTTATTCTTAAAATATGAAGATTAAAGACTATTCTAGCATTCCTATTATAACTACCGAAAGAATTACCGAACTAAAGACTAGGGACCGAAGACTTACTCAGAGCTTCACTGGGATTTTTCTCCGGACTCCTCCTTCTTCCTTCTCCTCTAGATTTTCAAAAATCACAAGAGAGAATGGTGTGGAGAGAAATGAGAGAAATGAGAGCTATTTATAGAAAAAGGGAGTGACATTTTGGTAATTCCTTTGAACTTTGTCTGATCAGTTTCTGGCCGTTAGATCGCACTTCTTGAAGGTGGCAAGATCTTGGCCTTACACCTCTCAAGGATGATGTCATCCCTGCTGCATCATCAAGTCTTATGTCATCTTACTTTATCTGATGAATTCCCGGTTCGGTGCCCCGATCACGAGATTCCGTAGCACCTTAAAATTCCGAGAACAATACGCTGAAGGTCTTTTCTTCCTCTTTAAGAATACTGGGTTCTTCTTCCCTTACACTCCCAGTAAGGACATTCCGTTATCTGCCAAAAATCCTCGGTATTCGCGACCGGTTTCAGAAATAACTTCGGTCGGTACTAACTTCTGGATAAAAATCCACTGACCAATAATATATTCTGGTTTTTCCTAACTCATTCCCAGAATCTCACAACGGGATTACTTTCTATCCATGATCATTTATCCTGTTCATTTTTCCTCTGATTATTATATTATTATCTAATTAACACATGTTTTAATTATATTATTATTTTATTTAAGATCTTCTTTCATATTTATCCTCCCATTTTCTATTTATTTTTTTTTCTTTTTGGCCTAATTTTCGGCCACACACATATATATATATATAATTATAATTTTTCCATTAATCTTAATATCCTATTTATCTTATATTTATTTCTCCCAAAATTTCCTATTGGTTCCTAATCAATCACATGGATTTAGACCTTGTAAAATTTCCAAAAATTACTTAATTACTCCTTTAATAATTCCTAATAATCTTCTTAATTAAAATTAATTATTTCCTCACAACAATTTTGTTAACATTGTTAATTCACCCTTTAAGTAAAATATTGAAAATTATGGAATTAATTTCCATTCTAGAATTCTTTTTAGTTTTCCTTCTTTTTATTTTCATAGGAAATATTTTATTAAATTGTCTAAATTATGAATAATGTGTTTTTCTAAATTTTTCATAATTATTTCATGTTTCTTTGAATTTTCCATAATTCCCTCGGAATGTTTTATGGCCTTAAATGGTATTTTTCACATTTCCGACAATAAATTTCCTTTAATTTTTCTTAATTTATCCCAAAACTAATCCTATAACATGTTGAGACAAAATCTTCATTACCAGACATTTTATTGTTATGATATAATTTTCCAGATAATGGCTATCCGGGTATTACATTTTATACATAGAGTCTATTGTGGATTCCCTAAAATGTGAAAGGTGAGAGTCATAGTTGGCTATAAATGGAAACAAAAGCAAAACTCTTAAAAGTATTTTTAAATATTATATAGAGTGGGCTAAAAGTTTGCTGGTATAACAACGTTTTTCAACATTGATAAGCCTAATTGTAGCATCATAAATTATTTTACACGAATCAATGACAATAAGAACATGGGAAGTGGAATGCAATATAGAGGACAATCTCATTATAAAACAACTAAGTACATATCGAACATGTAATCTTAAATGGGATTTGGTTGATGCCAAATATACAACCCAATTTTATCAACATACTCCATGCAACCTCTTGGATTCTCAAATTAGCAATTGGTTTTACATTACTACTAATACTAGTGCTATCTACCCACATTGCTAAAGGTGAGTTAACAAATGATGCATTTGTTGCAGGGATTATGTCGTTCATCATGGTACTTAAACCTATGTTTGATGATAGCATTCGTGTTGGTGGAGAAGAATTGGTAAGCAGAGTTGGATGCAGAGGAAAGAGCAGAAATAACATTAGGTGCTTGAGACAGTGAATCAGTTTGATGTTGTCGTACTGCGATGCCAGGGGCTGTAGGAACCTTAGGCAATACCATGTTGGTTGCAGCAGCTGGAAGGTTCATACTTCTGTCTGGCATCGAGTTGTGGCGTGAAAAGGGATTCTTTGCAACTTCTTTCGTCCACCCACTCTGAAAAGTCCATAAACGGAAAGCATCAGTTTATTAAACAAATCAATAAAATTTGTTCCCATATTTGGTCTGACTTAAAAATTTTAGCAGGCTGACAAATAAAGATGAAACTGTGAAGGGCCTTCATGACCCAGTTGGCTCATTGCCTTGCCAAGTTTCAGCCCTCAAAAGTTATAAGGCCAAATGATACTACCTTTTTTCCATATTTCCTTCAACTCCAGAAGAGCCTTCTTGGTATAAGGTAAAGCAAAAAAGCTGAAAGGGATAAATATAAGTAGAGCACATTAACCGATATATATTAGCATGAACCAATAGATATAAACCTGAACCAAGTAACAAACTACACAAGACACTACCTTTTTACATATTTTCTTGGCTTATATTCTGATTACAGGGCCCAATCTTATAATAATTACATTTTTTAAATGCCCTTCACTATGACACTTGAAGTGCATGACTAAGAATGTAGGTATGATACTTGACTTAGATTTTAAGTGTCCATATTTTTCTTTTTTACTCCCATGGAATATGTCTTGAAGGATTTATTAAAGCATGTGAAACCAATTATATAAGATTGTTTTATTATGAATAGCAAGTTCTCAATGGATCAAGTAATATTTTAGAACAATTATATATTAAACCGACATCACAATGGATAAGTTCAAAAGAAAATAAGTCAAATCAATATCATTTGAGTTAAATGCTCTATTACAGGTAGACCACATATGCCTTTTCTATAGCCAGAGTAAGAAAATATAAAAAGCATTTATATCAAAAGGATAAATATCAGTTACAACTGTAAATTATACAAAGGCCCATGCGCCTTAGCTGATAAGGAAAACATCAAATGATATATAAATGTAAGAAGATTGAAGTTGTGATTTGATCAAACTTGATTGACCTTCATGCATTGATAAACGTAGAATTCATCATTTTCTATTTCAGTGATAGTATGATCTATTTGCATGACTATGAGTGATACAATAACAGCCATATATTTTATAGCTGACATATATAATTTATTAAATATAGTCATCTTCTTGGTCAAACACCGACAAAATCACTTTTTTGCTTGAAAATAACACCAAATCAGTAACAGAGAAGCTTAAATAACAACAAAAAAACAAAGCAACGCTTCAAAGTGCGCATTTATGATTGTCTTAAATTGAAAACATGAAAAACAACACAGTATTGATACAAAGTTCCACAACACAATGCCAACAATATTAGTCCAGATAGAAATTGAATTGACTTAGTTATTATAGAACTAATTTCTCAAAATCATAATCCATTAGAGCATATTAGCTTGTCCCAATCTGTTTGCTAATTTAAAATAATGGTGCAGAAAGTAATGCTTTATGATCAAAAATTGTTTGTAAAGCAAGGCTCCTGCCCTCCAAAGTATGGTTGACATTGAGTGTTACTAAAGCCACACGAAGCACTACTTACATTACATGTAAAACAAAAATCCAATGGATAAAATGTGGAGAAAAGACTGCAACACCAACCTACCTCACATATGTCATAGGTCAAGATTTGTAAGTAACGGAGAGCAACCTGCAATAAATTTGGGAATAATAAGCCAAGTAGAACCAGACATTAAAGTTGCACCAGAATTTAAAAGACACTGAATGACTTGTTAACCATAAAGGTAAAAACAAATTAACCTTTGGCCTTTTCCCTTCCCTCTAAAAGTCTAAACACAAAGCTAGGCCATAAAAGTATTCTTTATAGTCTAAACACAAATTAACCTTTGATAGTTCTTTCTCTGTTTACCATCATCCTCAAAGATGGGCCATTAAAGTATTCCATATAGTAAAAATTAAAATTTCCCAATTTAAAAAAAAAATACAGACCTATATTCCATGAACACTAAACAACCTCCTCCTCACAGATTAGATGATATTGATTCTCAATGGCCTCTCAAGAATATGAGTAATCACAATCCTCAACATTAGAATATCTTAATGTTTAGCATATATCTCAATGGCATTAAATTGGACCAGAAAAAAAAAATATCTGTTATCATTTTGAACAAAGCTCGAACAACATAAAATAGAGGGGTGAAGAAAACAATGGTCATAATTTAATAATAACAGAGACCACAAAATCATACACCCGGCTTCCTCTCTCCCCTCTCTCCTTGCCCCACATACAAAGAAAACAGAGACCTCATATAACATAGATGATGGAAAAAGAGGAAAAGGGAAAACGGTGAAGCAGTACAGTGTGGATTTTATTGACTGACGGAAATACTTGCAAGGTTGATCGGATAAGGAGATATCACCATCATGGTCGCATTCATCTCTGAGAGACATATATGGCATCCGCTTGATTCTTAACTGCATCAAATTAATAAATTTTAAAACCTTTAAACCCAATACAACAAATTATGAAGTGGAAAATGAAGAATGCAAAGAGAAGGATAGAGAGGCAGGGAGGAGAAAAAAAAGAATGAGAAATTCAAGAAAGTGAAGTAAGGAAATTAGGTTTCCTGACTCTCATGTGTTTCCCTCATTTTTGAAGTCCCAGCTTCATCAATTTCTTCTTCTCGTCCCCTCTTAATCAGGCTCTTCTTCTTCAGTCTCGTCAATCATCCCCTGAGAATCATTATTCTACGATTCTTACACTGCAAATGCAAATTTCATTATGAAATACAGGCCATAAAAGTACCAGAACAACTTACTCGTTGCTTCTTATCCGCCGTCGTGGTCACCAGTAAAACTTTTGCCTCTGCGATATAACAAAAAAGGGGAGAAGCGAAGGCATGGGATATTAGAGGAAGAAAAATGAAATGCCAAAAAGAAAAGTCTGAACAATTATTAAGATTATGCTACCTAGAGGAATATCCAAAGAAAGTCATTAACCATTAAATCAATGAAGAAAGGAAGTCCAGATCTGAAATAACCATGGGGCATTATTTCCACAAGCCACGCAAGAAAGTTGAGCTCACAGATGAGTAAAGGCCCCACCATTCTCGACAAAGCTATACTTGCTTCCTCTCTCTGCAGATTGCCGATGATAGAGTAAGAGAGGGTGGGAGAAGATGAAATTAGATAAGGATGGAAAGAGAGAATTCAAAATTTGAAATTAGAACTGCATAGTGAGACCAAGGAAGAAGAAAAAGAGAAGTTCACATTTGGTGGCCATCCCGGCATATTTTTTTTTAATTTTTTTATATATTATATTTATTTATATTTAAATTATATGGTATTTTTTGAAATTTTTTTTGCACCCAGTATCTCAAATTAATTAGTTTTCATGATATTGGTGTTACAGATAAATATTACTGAATGCAGGATTGGAAACTAATTAATTTGAGATACTGGGTATAAAAAAAATTCAGAAAACAACATATAATTTAAATATAAATAAATACAATATATAAAAAAAAAAATATGCCCATCCCTCTAATAGAGGGATGGGCATATAAAGATGTGCACCAAATGTGGACTCGAAAAAGAGAGGAGCAGGGCCTCGGGAAAGGAAAGGGAGAGAGAATAGAGAGAAGAGACAGGTCATGGGATTAAGTGAGAGAGAGGAAGAGTGACTGCCGACTGGTATATCCTGTGATGAGCCACAGGAGAAAGAGAATCGGCTTGTGAACAGTAATATGTGAGATGAGTTGAAGATAAGTTGTTTTTAATCAGATGGCCTGAGGGATGGGTTATTATACATATATTGATTCATTGACTTGGTTGAAAATGCCGTTTAATTTAGTTTTCAATGGATGATCTCATATGGACTTAATTAAGACTATAATTATTCTTTTGAATACTATGTAGCCCTATATCCTTCTCAAGACTATCTTCTTCAGAAAGAACATGTATACCAAGATTTTTCAACAATGTTGTCAACAAAAGAACAAATAGGCAACAGCTCATGGAAGGTTTTTATTCAACAATGTTTTAAGGGGTCATTTGAGCTTTGATTGCTATTTTATCTTCAACAATTTGTTCAAGACTTAATTGTCAATATTTTATTTGCATGCTTATATAATAGCCAATGCACATCCACCCACCCACTCCGCACGCGTAGAATTTGAATCTCCGTTGATTCTTAGAGAGAAAAAACTCTGCAAAATTCAACTCATAAGGGTCCTTAGCATGCAATCTTAAGCCTGTACTTAGCCTTGAGAGAACAAAGCGGAGGTCTGACCAGCTGAGCTACCAACTTTATTGCTTCACCTAGCCTGACAGCAAACTTTTATAATTCATCAAAATCCTGCAATTTGTTTTCTACAGACTGGCTGGTCTAATGCTTACTCTAAGGATAAGATTTTTTCCCAGTGTATAATAACCAATATTTCCTATTGTGGGTGCTTTGCCTTTATTTTAAAAAAATCTGTGCCGAGCAAGTAGTTTTGTCTCATTCTTTCAGTTATTATATATATGAAAATAATTTAACTCTATTCATTTTAGCAGATTCTATCTTATCTGAATAAACCATCAGACCAAACTTTAAAGTACTAAAAGCATTGTGACTGATTTTGATTTAAATGACCTAGATGAAGGATATCATTTGTTACCTTAACATAGGTGGGGCTCCGTGCAAGTGAGGCTTCCTACAAGAATCTTACTTGTCCATGCATATTATTATCCTCAGACTGTCAAATAATAATTATTGCTACAAATTGCAGTGGCATTTGCGAAAGTATTCTTCCCTTCAGAAGCCAAATTAGCTATCAACATTGCACATGCTCAGACAACATCTGAATTTGCAGGTCTTTCTGCATCAAAAGGTTCAAAGGGGAATTTGAGGGAGGTTGATCTAAATGAAACTCCCCTGGCGCAGAATGAAAGACTTCTTATGAAAACAGGTAGTTAAAGTCTTAGCCTTCTTGATTTTTTCCTCCTTTCATTTAAGCTAAGCAGGAACCTCCCCACCCCCCCCCCCCCCCCCAAACAAACAACTAATACGTGCCAAGTTCATAATATCTGCATGTTGTCATTTATTGGCATCTTGATTTTGTTCTTGCAATTTCTATCTGGGTTCTGATTATAACTCCTTTGATTTTGTTCGCAGTTGAGATGGGCCGGTGCTATTTTCCTCAATGCTCAGAAGTGCTTGATAAGTTCATGGAGGATGACCTGCCTGATCTGTTTTACCTGGAGAAGGGCACGCCAGATGAGCAGAAAATCAAGAGAGCACGTTTCATGGAGCTCAAAGAAGATGTTCATAAGGCTTTCAACAAGGACAAAATTAAGATGCCAATAAAATTACAAGGCTAGGAAAGTTTGAAAAGATGCTTTCACTACTACAAACTATAGATACTACTACCCTAAAAGACTACAAACTATAAATATTACTACCCTAAAAGACGTCCATTTAAAAAAAAAAAGAGGTGTAAAAAGTGAAGGCGGTGGTATTATCATAATTATTTGCCTCACTTTGAAACTTTCGGCGCCCTAAATTATATCTAGGACACCTAAAAAAGTTTTTTGGGGCCCTAAATATAATCTTGGACACCTAAAATGAGTTTTTTTGCACATTTGGCGCCAGGTAGTTTTTTTACGTCCTGAAATATATTCAGGATGCCAAAAATGCACATTTTTGAAAAATTTGGCGCCTAGTAAAAATTCTAAAAAATTATTAATATAACTAATATGAATATATTTTATAATTAAATAAGTATAGATTTTAATATATATTAGATTGAATTTATTACTATTTTATACTTATTTGATTATATTTATATATTTTTTTACACTTTAATTAATTATATGATAAATGAAATTTTAATATAAAATCTATCAATATCCTATCCCTAATTTGTAGGACATATCAACATATTTGAAAGCAATATTATATTCCTAATTTGTAGGAGATATCAACTAAAAGATAGGATATCTCATATCTGAATTTGAATACAAATGTAGAGGATATTATCATGCTTTATATATATATATATATATATATATATATATATATGAATAACTGGACCAATAAATTTGATATATTTAAAAATCTCCATACTTTTTCATATTCATTTATATTTTTGGTGCTAGGATAAGATTTATATTCCTGGCTTCATATATTTAAAAATCTTCATACTTTTTCATATTCTTTCATAAAAATCTCCAAATTTTTTGGCGCATAAACAATTTTTTTAAAAAAATTTGGTGCTAAAGTGCCAAAGATACTATCTTTGGCGCCCTGAAGCTTATTTAGGACACCAAAGATACTATCTTTGGCGCCCTGAAACATGTTCAGGCACCAAAAATCTCATATAGATATATATCTTTTGTTCTTTTCCTTTCTATCTTTGCACCCAATTCTACTTATCTTTCTCATTCTTTAGGGTTTCTCATTCTTTTCCTTTCTATCTTCACACCCTTTCTATATTATTTTGTTTTGCAATGTTTTTCCAATAAATCCTATTCTTCTTCATCTTTTCATGGAAGATCCCTCCGTCCCATCCAAAACCTACCTAGAAAGGGCCGCCGTTGGTCATCTCCAACCACCACCATCGTCAACACCACGACCATCGGGGACTTCGACGGAGAAGTTGAGGTTGTTGAACAAGGTGATCCTGAGGCGTGGGCGGCCTTTAACAAGGGCTTCCGGCAAGTATGTTTCTTCTCTTCAATCTTATCTCTCTCTCTCTCTTCTTTTTCTTCTTCTTAGTTTCCCCTATTCCCTTGATTTTTCCCATTAGTTTCATACCATTATGTTTCTGTTTCTGTTTTTTTTGAGTTTTTGATGAGTTCATGTTTTGGCTTAGGATTCTTTGAATTTTCATCATAATCTGGATTCAGATCTCTATTGTGTTGTTTGATTTTGCCTGGCATGCAATTATTTGCTTCTTTGTGATTTTTGTGTAAATTCAAAGGGAAAGAAGTAGGGAACATACATAAGGATTCCTGATTTCAAGATTCTTGGATGAATTAAATTAGTGGTTGTTTCTGCTATATCTGCTCCAAATTGATTTTTCTTCGGTTCTTTGTAGGTTTTGGTTTTTCTTTTTTTTTTTTTAAATTAAGGCGTCCTGGATTCAGGACGCCTTACATAAGGCGTCCTTTCAGGGTGCCTTTTATAGGGCGTCCTGAAAAATATTCAGGACGCCAAAATGCAACTTTTCTACTACTCATTGATAGATATCCTTGATTTTTAGGGTGTTAATTATGTCTTATTTAGGACGTTATTTTGGTTTTTTGTGGTAGTATTTCTCTAGCTTCTTTTTCTTTCTTGTTTTTTTATGGCTTCACTGCACGTTCATAGTGTAAGAGACTCGGTCAAAGGTGATATGACGCCGTTGTGTAAAAATAGAGAAAGCAGAGATAAGTTAGTTCTCCACTTGTGTAGATAAACGAGCACATGGTTTTTGAAGTAGTATGGATTTGTACAAAGATGCAGAATTGACTTTGTTGATATGGGGATTTTGTTATTACACAATATGTAAGTATAAAAGCATGAAACAGGAAAAACAATTAGACGTCCTCTTAAGGACATTGACAAAGGACATTGTTGTGACATTAGGCTACTTATTCATAAGAATTAACTTGATGAGGGTGGGTAATATTATTGTAGTTTGGATGCTTTATTAGCAAAGAAATCCATTTTTAATCCAAAAACAAAACAATCACACTAGATTGAAACAAATAATAATAATAATAATAATAATAAACGTTTAACTGGGAGGGGTGACATCGGAATAGTGATAAAAATGTCATGGGCAATTCTGTTAGGGTTGAAAATTCATTTCTGTCCCCTTCGAACAAAATCTTTAGGAAGGGAACACAAAAAAGCAAACATCGACCCCTAAAAAAACCCCAACCACATACTATACTTGTGTGTGTTTGAGATAGTGATGTGAAAAATGATTTAATAACAGTCTGATTTATGGTAAAATAAGATTAGGTAAAAGTGAAATTGTGAAATATAATTTATGTTTGAATTGACAATAATATAAGTAGTAAAAGGAAGGTTAAAAACTTGTTTGAAATGACAATAACATAAGTGACTTTTGAGATAATTATAAGAGAAAAAATAAAATTAAAATTACAAAAAAGTCAAAAATGCTAACTTACAAAATTTAGCAACCCTAAAATACATAATTTGATCAAATAATATTACATAGGTAAGTGGATCACAAGTCCCCTACAATTTGGTCTCTAATTGTGCCATGCATATGATTTATTTGGGTTGAAGATAATTGATTCATTTGGGTTGAAAATGGTGCAGCATAATTAGTTGAGAAAGGCTCTTCATATCTACACTAATATTCTCATTTTAAGCTTCCATAAAATTAACATCTATTTGAGAATTGCTCCTAATAAAATTATGTATGGCTATTTTATAAAATTAGTTAATATGATATGTATTTTATAAATTACCTTAATTATTTTTCTTAATTTTCTTATTCCCTCTTATTATTGATTATAAAACACCCCAGAAAATAGTTTTTTTCAAAAAAAAATTGGGGTTCAAACACTCAATATTCCACGATCATCATCCAAGGTCTACACAAAAAATATTTAATTAACCAGGAAGGGGATTAAATAAATGGGAATTGTGGGAGAATGGGCGGTACATTAGGAAAATAAGACAAACTATATTCAAAAGAATCCACTAGACGACAAAATTGAAGGCTCTAGAATACTCCGCAAACACCGCTTTGTGGGCCCCACGTCAAAACAACCTCCGATTCGGTAGTTCCCAACAAAGTGCCACTTGTTTGACTTGATTTGATCATGCTCGTTCTAGCCGCTTCTCATGACTGGCTTTTTCTGTGTTACCTTTTCAGTGGTATCTTTTCGCGGATACTCTAATAACCATTTTCAATATAGATAATCATGCTTTTTAACACGATGTCAACTGTGGCCTTTTCTTAATGATTTCGGTATAAATTCAAGGCCACAATTTATATCCTTAATTATGACTCAGGTCTTCTAAAAAACTACTTTCATCTTCCTCTTCATTTTTTTAAAAAAATAAAAAATAAATTAATAGTAATACCAATAGAGGTGGGAATTAGGGCCGGTTTTTGAAGAATCAGGGTCTAATAGGGTTCAAGAAAAGAAAAACATATGTTTTTTAAAGCCCGACACAAAAGCACTAGGACCAGGGCCGGTTCTATAAAGTCCGGAAGTTACCATTCTAAATTTTAACTATTTCTCCTCTTTTTTTTTTAAGAAATATAATTAGTAAATTACAACCATTAAATTTTTAATTTATCAAATAAATGTTGTTCACATTAATATCCAAACAATACGAATCATCTAAGAAATAAACACATTCACTACATTGAAATAAAAAACAAACTATTGTACGTCCACAAATAACTCACATAAAACATAAAAAGTATACAACTAAGCAACATTAGTACGATGATTATCATTGTTATCTTTTTCCCCACTATTATCATTAATTTCAAAGACATTTAACTGTGTTTCACTTTGAGTAGTAGACTCTGCTTCATGAGTAAGTATAGTTGTTATGTATTTATACTTAAATGGATAAATAACTCTATAAAAAATATAAATTAAATATAAATTAGTAAATTATCATCATATGTGAATCTATACATCTAATTCTCAAGTCTAGACAGCCTAGGTAATTTTTTTTTTTTAAAAAAAAAGATAAAAGGGCCTAACGAGCCGGCCCTTAATTCTATAAGGTTGGCACTTTTAAGCCCAAGGTCTCACATGGCCAATTTCATTTTACTCCTTTAATTTTCAAACTTGACCCTTAAATGGTTCGGCCTTAAACAATTCGGCTCGACGAGCTTGGTCAAATTTCCTAGCTCTAAATACCAACCCCAAAATCCTATGATGAAATTGAGTGTTATTCTAACAAAGCCATAACGCTTTTTAATCTATTTTATATTCTCTAATTCAAACAAAGGGAGGGACCTAAGTTATATTATATCAATGGTTTTGTTTTGCTGACAGGTCAATTTTATTAAACAAAGAGTAAAATTATACCAAACAAAAGAAAAGGGCCTCTTTATTACATGATTATAGCAAATGAATAACCAGAGGCCCAAAGGCCTCAAGTAACCACAAAAATAAAACAACTAAAACAAACATTACCATAGGGAAAAACAAGGAAAAAAGATTTGTTTGAGCTAGTGTTGAAAAAGTATGCTCACATAAATTAAGATTAAAATCCTTTTACAAACTTACCTCGTATACCATTAGAGCTGGGAAATCGGGCCGAACCCGTCGGGCCGGCCCGTTTAGGCCCTAGCCCTTCAAGGGCCGGATCTAAAAATTTGAAGAGATAAACGAAATTGGCCTTGGAAGGCCGGCCCTGACGGGCCTTGGGCTTAAATGGTCTGGCCCTGGAGGGCCTCGAGCCAGCCCTGCAGGCCTTTTTCACTGTAGCTTTTTCTTTTTTTCCTTTTTAAATTTATTAATTTATATATATATTGTATTTGTTATAGAGTTATTTATCCTTTTAACTACAAATATATAATTACTATACTATAATTTTATTATTTGATTTATTATTTGTTGCAAATAAAGATTATGGATGCGTTCATGATGCGGGAGAAGAATTTCATGATATTCTTACTCATGAGTTAGAGGCTACTACTCAAAGTGAAAAACAATCAAATGTCGTTAAAATCGATGATAGTAACGAAGATGACAAAAATAATAATCATCGTACTAATGTCACTTAGTGATATGCTTTTTATGTTTTATGTGAGTTATTTGTGAATATAGTTTGCTTTTGATTATGAATTAGTGATTGTGCTTATTTATTGGATGATTCGTGTTGTAATTTACTAATTATATTTTTTAAAAAAAAGTGAAGGAAAAATAGTTAAAATTTGGAATAGTAATTACCGGGCCCTGCGGGCTGTCCCTGGCCCTAGTGCTCTCTGGCCGGGCTTTGAAAAACAGGTGTTTTTCTTACTCCAGGCCTTACAGGGCTGGTCCTATTAGGCCTTGGCCTTTCACGGGCCGGCCCTGATTCCCAGCTCTATATACCATAAATCATATTGGAAAAAATTTTTTTTGCTGCTAATCCAAACAGGAGGGAAACCAAAAATGCTAGTCACAAACAAACAGAGAACCAACAAAGAGCCTGGGTTAACTTACATTATCACTTTTCAAAGGTATTATTCCTATTTTGCTGCTGCTTCTTGTTTTTGAATAAATAAAAATGTATAATGTCACATCCCAAATTTTGAACTTTGGGAATCAAGAATTAACTATGGAAAATTTGGCCTTAAGGAATTTTAAATATTAAGAATTTGGAATTTAAGGAGTATTTTCCATAAATTAAAGGCAATTTAGTTGGAAATAATTATTGGCCAGACTATTTTGGGATAATAATTTATGGCCTAAAATAATTATTGAAAATTAGGAATTTGTTTTCCTTGGAAATAAAATCACGGAAAATAATTGAGGGGATGTTTGGAAATTAAGGTCTAATTTCCTTAGATCTATTTAAGAAAAAGACTAAGAGTAAGGAATATTATTGAAAGATAATTTAGGCCAAAGAATTTTAAAATTGATAAATTGACCTTAATTATTGGGAAATTAAGAATTTTATTTGTTTGGAAACTTTCAATAATAGCAATTAAACCTAGTTGCAATTGCAAATAAAAAAAAAAAAGGGATGAAAAACGCATGGAACCAGCAACCAAACTGATCAACATGTTTTGTTTTTTGGTACATGAAAGTTTTGGAGGGGTTCGACATCAGTCCCCCACCAAGGTCAGGGCACGGCCCTGGGCTTTATGAGCACTTATTAAGACTTACGAGATCGCAACTCATCAACATGTGGTCCATGTATATGATCCACTTCTTTCAGCCCACTATGCCAAAATCCGAAAGCTTATTCAACAAGCAGCTGAACTTGGCCCATATAAATAAGATATGATCAGCCCATGATACTTACAGAACCAAGAAACTGAACCAATTGTTTAATACCCAGTTCCAACCAAACCGAAAACAAGCAGAAGAGCAAACTATGATCTGATCTGGACTCAGCGTGCTCTACGAGAAGATCAGATCACGTAATAGAGAGAAAAGTCAGAAGGATCAGAGGAAACCATACCTTCCTCTGTGTTCTCGAGCCCCACGTCTGCACCTCTTCAGCTGGAACTTCAGTATACATAGCTCGTTCTCATTCATTCAGTCCTAAGTCTGAGGGAGAAAGTTTACAGAAAGAGTGGGAACGAGAAACAGAGAAGAGAGTGAGAGTGAGAGACTTAAACCAAAGACTCATCTTCCTCTGCTCATCATCGCGAAAACAGGGGAAAAAATCAGTCGCTCCATCCTCATTGTTCAGCTGAATCCTTGAAGGTAAGAGAGAAAACTTCTTTTCCTTCTAGTCTCAAGCATATTCCAACGTAAATCAAGAGTATTAAGTTGAAGAAAATGAAATGCTATGCTAGTCCTGAAACTGAAATGAGAAACAGGGGTGTTGGCATCACTTATGCGTCTCTGAGCTTCTGAACTTCTGAGCTATAAATATATACATATATTGCGCATCTTTGTCCTGATATGCACGTGAGTACATTGAAGTTAAATAGAAAGTTTCTGTCATCATTTTTTTTTGCTGTCATCACTTTTTACGGATATGAATTGTTTATAGATGTTGTGGGTATATACGTAGATAAAAGCTAAGTTACTGTCATATGTTGTTATAAGTGTAAGTCTATATATATATATATATATATATATATAACATTAATGCCACGCAAGTGTATGTTTAAAGCTACAGGAAGGAAGTATGGTTGCTGGGAATGGAATAAAAGCTTACTCATGTATATATATAATTAAAAAGCAATAAGAAGCTTGTGGCTGTCATGCATCAAATCGACTATATATATAGTCACACATACATTTAAAAAAAAAAAACTGCAAGTGTGTGTGTGTGTGTAACACGAATGCATGACTACTGGGTGTGTTTAACCGAAAATGGATATCAATGTTGTCATTTGCTGTGGTTTCGCGCAAGAGTGTGTGTGCATATAATTCCACAATGGTGCAACCATCTTTTGGATATATATGCATTAATTATATACCCCCACGCCATTAATACCCATATATGATTAAATTATTATTATATACACACACACACATTATATATGTACGCTGATTTAGAAAAGCAGAAAGGAAAAATTATGCTATGGAATATGTGTGCGAGTGTATATATATTCATGAAGCATATGTGTATGTTGGGTGTTTGTTGGATTTAAAAATTTAACTTGAATGATAAACCTGGAATGAAAGTTTTGCTGGTTATATCTTGAAGCTACTATTTATAAAATTCAAAGTTAGTTATTTATAAAGTTTATTTTTTTAGTGTCAGAAATTACTAAACTCAAAGTTTTGTTTCTATAATCATATGTTATGAAACATTATATTTTGGAAATTAGAGCTGGGAATCAGGGCCGGCCCTCTAGGGCTCGGAGTAAGAAAAACACCTGTTTTTCAAAGCCCGGCCCGAGAGCGCTAGGGCTAGGGCCGGCTCGTAGGGCCCAGAAATTACTATTCCAAATTTTAACTATTTTTCCTCCACTTTTTTTTTTAAAAAATATAATTAGTAAATTACAATACAAATCATTCAATAAATAAGCACAGTCACTAATTCATAATCAAAAGCAAACTATGTTAAAAAATAACTCACATAAAACATAAAAAGCATATTACTAAGTGACATTAGTACGATAACTATTATTGTCGTCATCTTTGTCACTATCATCGATTTTAACGACATTTGATTGTTCTTCACTTTGAGTAGTAGTTTCTAACTCATGAGTAAGAATATCAAGAAATTCTTCTCTCGCGCATCATGCATACATCCATAATCTTTATTTGCAACAAATAATAAATCAAATCATAAAATAAGAGTATAGTTATTATGTATTTGTAGTTAAATAGATAAATAACTCTATAACAAATATAATATATATATATATATATATATATATATATATATATATATATATATATAAATTAATAATTTTAAAAAGAAAAAAAAGATAAAGCTATAGTGAAAAGGGCCGGCTCGTTTAAGCCTGAGGTCCGTCAGGGCTGGCCCTCCAGGGCTAATTTCAAATAACTCATCTATTTTTTAAGCCCAACCCTTAAAGGGTCAGGGCTTAAATGGGCCGGCCCGACGGGCCTGGCCCGTTTTCCCGGCTCTAATCATTAAGTAAATACATGGTTGATTTTTATTAATTCTAATGTATTAAATAAAGATATTAAATCATATTTTTGTATGATGATTGACATTTATTGATTTTGATTGGTGAATAAGAGGGAAATAAATAAATAAATAAATTGTAATAAGTAATTAATAAGAGTTTAAGTGAATTGAATAATAATGATGATAATAATAAATTATTATCATTAGAAAAGGGAATGATTAATTAATAATAAATGAGGATTATTATTAATTAATAAAAAGTAAAGGAAATATATAAGGAGTGATAATGATAATAAATAAATGAGAAATTAGTATTATGATTAATAATAATAATAAATACAATAATAATAAAATTATTATTGTTGAAGAAATTTGTAAAGGATTAATAATTATTATTAATCTTCTAAACTAATTCACTAATTAGTTTATTTGCGATTCGAATAAGGGACTGACAGTGATGATAAACATTTTTAGGTAGCCCTTGACACATTTTTCTGATCCCAACAACTTCAGTATAGAGATAAGGAATCAAGGTTGAGGTAGGTAACTCTAATCTTGTAATTATGTATGTTAATATTATGCATTTATTAGCTGATCATGTATGCTGGTTGAATTACCTGTTTATGTTTTATTGGCCATGGATTTGAGGCTGCGGTCTCATGGGGCTGTGTGTCCTAGACAAGGGCCGCGGTCCTTGGCCGTTAACTGCGGTTACGGTTATGTGTAATTTCTTCTATGCTTTAACATGTGCTATTATGTTATTTCTATTTTCATGCATGTGCATGAGATTAACTGTTACCTTGGGGTCTATTCATTTGGACTCCAGACCTCATGAAAGATACAGGCACTGGTTCGGGATCAAAGGGCAAGAAGCAACTGTAAAAGAGTTACAGCGGTAGGAATACGTTGGAATTTCCTGGAAAAATAGGATTAACCAAACTATACCTTTAACGTTTATCATTCGCTTATTATGGATTACTGTATTAACATCCAATTATCGGATGAAATTGAATCGTGAAAAATTAGTCTGTATTTTTCAAACTAAGTTTAATTTCAAAAACTTCAATAGACAAAATCAAGTCGTCCAAATCTCCTCGATTCTTTCCGCGTTAACTCTGATGAATAAAAGCCCCAAAGGCCGGGAGTCACATATAATTTACGGAAAAATAAATAAGAAGTAAAAGTATGCATCGATTTATTTATCAAACTGAATATATAATGTATTGTGAAGCCTAGCGAGTCGGCGCCAGAATTTTCTATTAACATCATTTATATTTTATTCGAAATAAAAATGAATCACCTTTTTATTTTTTATTTTTTCAAGTGTAGGTATTTTTGGCCATTTTTTAGGTTTACCTACAAAGGATTTGTTCATGGTCGGTAGCCTAATAAATTACTACTATATGAATAAATTTGAATGCAACAAAGCACCTTGCACAACATATTCAGCACAAAAAGTGAAAAAATAATCGTTAAGAATTTTGAATTAAATGGCTAGGCCTATTTGAGTTCACGTTGAAAAAAAAATAATCATCTAAACGTTTTAAAAAAAAAAATGTCATTATGCTACGGTGAATTAAAAGAAAAATAAAATAAAACTATCTAACTTTTTCCCCGTATGAACGCTATTGATTTTACTTGTACCATACGCGATCCTACTCTGCTTGATCAGAATGTTCTAGAAACACGTGTATCTGGTTTCCTCAGGCTTCATCAGTCGAAAGAATGTTCTAGTATGTTAGTTATAATTCAGTTAGTTTGTTATTAGGCTGTTAGTTACTAGCCGTTGGGGACTTCGTTATGATTAGAAGGCGGTGGTAAGTAAGGGAGTAGGATTATAAATACTTTTACCAGGCTATTGTGTTCAGATTGTTCATTACGTTTCAGTTTCAGTTTCTGCTGCGTTCTCCCTTCTTCAACATTTCATCTGTTTCCCTCTCTCTGTCCATCCCAAAGATTTCAGGTATTCCACACGATTGTGCGTTTTGGTCCGTCCATTCATTCACATTTTCTTTCTCAAGTTGGGGCATTCATTCACATTCATTCACATTGGTTTGGTTTGTCTGTCATTAATATTAATGTTGTTGAATAGTGTCTATAATGCATCGAATTTAAAATGTCAGGAATTTCCTTTCAACACTCGGTTTGGGTTTATTAGTTAAATAGTCTTGGTTTGGGTTTCTAAGCTAATTTCGCGTTTTCTTTTATATTCAGCCAGGAATTTCCTCTCAATGGAAAGCACTCGGTCCTTGTACGATTTCGTAACATCCATTGACCTAAAATGTCCTTTCCTCACTGTACAGTGGCTGCCTGATCGAACTGGGACCGAGTTGGGGCACTACTGCTTCCAGGACATGATTCTGGGCACTAGCTCCTTACAGAATAATGAGCCCTGTTACTTGATGCTTGCCCGAGTCCGGCTACCGTTGAAGGATGCTGAGATTCATGGAATGACTGAAGAATTCGGCAATTATCGATATCTTGACTGCCAGGTATTTGAAATTTTACTTCTACTTGGTTGTGCTCAACACTAAACCTGTGGATGCTCAGAAATTTTGGGCAAATAATTGATTTCAGGGTCTGGGTCTTGCGAAAGAGATGTATATAATTGAGTCTAGTTCAGTTTTTTAATCTAAGCTACAAGTTCTTTATCAAACTTACCCACACATCAAGACTGTAAAAGAAAGAAGGCGTTCCTTGATCCTTACTGTATTTAAATGTGTAAGTATTGACTCGCAATAACTATTCTTGGCCTCCTGATTTCGGCAGTCAAACGAGTAAGAGGTCAATGATTCACTTGTCAGTGGATGGTTTACATAAGCTTAGCATCAAGTATAATTTAATTTATCTATTTGCTATTTTGCTTTTTGATGATTGTGTAATGGTCCAGGTTCTTGTATTTAGATGCGTTTTGTTCTCTGAGGTTATGTTCATTTGTTACAGGTACAAATAATTAAGAAAATAAATCATGATGGAGAAGTTTATAAGGCTCGTTATATGCCTCAAAAGCCATCCTTCATTGCGACAAAGACCAGTAGTGCTGAAGTATATGTCTTTGATTGTAGCAATCATCCATCTGAACCTCCTACATATGGTGCATGTAATCCTGATATAAGGTTGAGAGGTCATAATGAAGAAGGATATGGTTTGTCATGGAGTAAGTTGAAACAGGGGCCATTTGCTGAGTGGTTCTAATGATGCTCAGATATGCTTGTGGGATATAAATGCAACTCCTGAGAACAAAACCCTGGAGGCTATGCAGAAGTTTAAGGTATTTTTTCTTCCCACTTTGGATTCATTTTTCTGAAGCTGAAACTGGCATAATTGCTTCTATGGTTACTGCGGATTCAGGTAACCCAATAGAGAAATGTTTACTTTAGTTTGAATCATTTCAGGTTGAAGTGGCCAAAAAGGCATACGGGCTACTTTTATGTTGATGTTGTGGTGTTACAAGACAGATTTATCAAATCACCTGACATATTGCAAAATTGGAAGGATGATTTTAAATCTTAAATCACATTGTAACAAACGTATAGTGAACCTGTTATTTGTAGGGTTAGCATTGGTGGAAAATTGCTGTAATTTTTATGTGCATGGTTGACGTTATTTACATCTTGTCATTATCTTGTCTTAGTTCGTTATGCAACAGGGGTATCTTTGGCATATTGCAACATGTTAGGTGTATTTTCTTTGCCCATACATTTAAGCCTTCAAAGAACAAAAAATCTGTTATTATTTTCATGATGCTGGACGGTATCACTCCAAATCTGACATTAATCTCATTTCATTTATCTAATAGGCTGAAGAACGTGTTGGAGATGTGGAATGGCATTTGATGGATGGAAATTTATTTGGTTCTGTTGGTGATGACCGATGCTTGAGTATATGGGATGTCCGTTTTCGAGCTGACAAGCCTGTCCAATATTTAACTGCTCATCAAAGAGAGGTACATCTAACACACAACTTTGTGTACAGAGGCTCCGTTTTGAGCTAGTGTGTTCTCTTCAACCTGTATAATATCAATATATTTTCCATATTATTGCTACTTATTAAATGTGAATCTATATGACTGTCTTATTATTTTGAATTGTAATATTGATACTGATTCTTTTTTTGGAACTCGGTTCATTGTTCAAAGTGTTCATGGCAGCTGAAGGACTTTGCCCTTGTTATAATGTTCAAATTTATCCAGAACCTATTCAACAAAAAAGTTTAAGCTATTACGTAAAAGACCTTGAATAGCTTCGTTATAATTTCTATGCTGCTTCTTCACATGAGAGCCCTTTGGGTTTGAGGTGTGAAAAAAGACATTTGACTTCAATTTCTTTATCATTTGTACGAGGCTTGAGTCTTCTGTGTGCCCATATATTGAAATGAGTTAACCAGTAGAGATGCTTGTGTCATTGTCTCAAAAGTTGGAATGCTTGTTTTTTATAATGGCCAAGCCAGTGAGCAAAATGCATGAGTTTTGATCACTGCTTAAATTAACAATGGCCTTAATTTGAGCGGTACATTGGTGAGTGCCATAATTTCACTTTCACGGCTTTTGGATGAGATTTTTTCCCTTATCTCTCAAATTTGTACCTCTTGTAGTGTTAATCTTAATTGTGTTTTTGCAGCATTTTAATTCATTTAATTTTAACAAGTTTGGAAAATTTTGATACAGGTTTTAATAATCTGGGATCGTTTTGTAGGTTAACTGCTTGGCTTTTAATCCTTTGAATGAAAGGTTGGTAGCCACCGGATCTAGAGATAATACAGTGAAAGTGTTTGATCTACGCATGTTCCCTACTCCTGTTGACACCTTTGATGGTCACAAGTAACACTCCTCCTCTGATGCTTTCATTATTTACTCCACATTTAATTATTATATTCTTGAATTAATTAATGTTGAAATGGATTTATATACAGGGAGGACGTTATCCAGGTTGGCTGGAATCCAAAAAATGAGAATATCTTGGCTTCTGCTTGTAATGGCAGGAGACTCATGGTTTGGGATCGTAGCAGGTATCCCTTAATCCCTTTTCTGTACTTTATTGCGCTTTGGTACTGTTATTTCTGAAATAACTCCAAATACTGTTGAATATAAACAAAGAACACTACCTAGTGTTGATTCATAAGTTACATACAAACCTACTAATGAATTGCATGTTTCATATTGATTGTGTATTATTATAGGTCTCCGAAACTGTTGTTCACTCATGAGGGTCACACAAACAAAATATCTGACTTCTCTTGGAACCCAGATGAAGAACGGGTTGTTGCAAGCGTGGCTAGCGACAACATACTCCAAATATGGAAGCACAAATCTACGGGCCAAGAATCAACTAAACCCGCTATGCTTAGTGTCATTTCACTGTTTGATGATTTCATTGTTTACACTCACTGGTCACTGGTATGACAAACTACGACATTGAGGCGTACGTGATTTTTTCTAGCTATCAGCAATATCCTTTTGTATCATGCATGTGTCGTTTTGGCTGCCATGCTGAATAGTATACATCGTTTTTGTAGTGGATGAGTATTGAAAGTTGCACCATTGACGCCATTGATTGGCTTTTCAATTCTTCCCTGTTTCGCTGATTCAATTGGTGTCCAATATATTTTTTTTCAAGCATGCCTTTATTAATAAGGCAACAAGTAAGAGAAAAAAATAATAGTAATGTAATGAGAGAAAATATGTAAAAGAATGCTGTGGTATGGGAAAAATAGTGGGAGATATAGTATAATTAATTAGGGGAAAACATGATAAAAACACATTAAATATTCAAACAATCTTAAGTAAGACGTTATAAAAATATTAAGCTAATTCAAATTTCAGGTTATTATAAGTTTATAACAATGACGAGAGGGAGTAATTTAGAAGCCTAGTGGGCTACTTAATAAATGAATATGAAAGATCTGTTAGTGTTCCAATTTTATTTAGTGTAAAACAAGACGATCACTCCGGGCGATGCATGAGAGCTGTGTTTACTGCTGATATGAAGAACTTAAAAGGTGTATTATATGATAGAATATTTCAAATATTAAACTAAACACGCATTTAATGTTTATAATTTATTGTGGAGAAAGAAAAATTGAACTAAATCAGCCAATAACAATGACCCTATTATGGACCAATCACATAGTAGCTTGCACTATTGAAAGCACTATTGAAGATAGATATTGATAGCACTTCTTCTAATCACTAATATAATACACTTTAACTAATTCACGGAAAACAAGAAGTCATAGTTAACTAATTAAATATGTCATAAATTGATTTTTTTCCCATTATTAGTTTATCGAAAAATATGTTTGAAAATTCGATAAATGAATAAAACTGAAAAACGAGCATTAATTACAGAGATAAAACAAAAAAATGAGCATTAATTATTTTACAAGTGACTTATATTTTAAATCAAAATATTCTTCTAAAAGTATTTTATATTATGGACAGAAGGTAGCTTCAATTTACGTTATTCATGGAATGATTAGTACATTTTACGTTACATTATTCATGGGATGAATAGTACATTTTTAGTTTTACGTTACAAAGCACCACATCTTTATCCAGGTGGGGGGCACCGCGCGATATGATGGAGACAATATCTGTATTCTAATTTAATCCATAAAACTAAAAATCCAAATTCAAATGCTTTGATTATATATCAGTGTCCAGTGTCCAATATAAAATAAAAATAAATAAATAATATTTTATAAACATTTGCATATCGTGAAGTGCCACTTATATATCAGTGTCCAGTGTCCAATATATATATATATATATATATATATATATATATATATATATATAAAGAGCCTTTGCATATCGTGAAGTGCCACTTATATATCTCTATATGTAATACCTAAAATTTTTATTCATCATAAATATTTATTTTGGTGAATAATCAGTATTAAATGAAGGTGAATATGTGTCTCAAAATAATATAATCTATTGATTATAATTTTGGGCAAATTTCTTCATGAAATTTACAATTAAATGGTAGGTTTTGAAACTACATATAAGGGAAACAAAATGTAATATAAAAATCACATAAAATGATAACAATTGCCTATCAAAAAGAGCAAGATAAGCAATGGAAACACTTATTAAAATTAAAGCAATTAGCAAATACAAAAAGGCACTTAAGCTTGCATTAATTAAAGATTAATTGCAACATGATTAGAGATAATTAAATCATCAAAAATGGGCTGCTTATGTTTAAAAATATCAAGGGCCTAAGAGATGAAATTAAAAAGCTAATAATGCTCTAATGACTTTAACTAATATTAGCAAACCAATTAACCTAAGGTATTTGCAATAAAAAGGAGATGAAGCACATAATTAAAGCTTATTATTGATGCTCCAAAAGTCCACAATTTCGCCTAGGCCATGGTGGAGCAAGGAGAACCAAGTATTTTGGGAGATTAGCTAGGGATTAAGTTTAAACCTTCATGTAATTAAATTAGCTAATGATAATTATAAGTAAGAAGCATATAAGCACTTGATTAAGAAGCTAATTAAACTTTGTTAATCACCTTTGAAAAGTCAACAATTGCAACTAGGATTAAAGCTAGGATTTGGGCACTTGTAATATCATCCAATTGTCCAAATTAATTGCCTAAATTAGATTAATCCTCTTGTAATTAAATCAACTAATGAAAGTCATTGATCATGGGATTATCAACACTTGGAAAATTAATCAAGGGCTAGGGAGAAGGAGGAGGTGATTGGCCATGGCCCATGAGGTGTAAGGGCAGGGGCGGAGGGAGCGGGGGGCTAGGGTGGGCCCCCGCCCCCCCCCCCCAATTTTTTTTTAAGAAATATTTTTTTTGTCAAAGAAAAAAAAAACTCACACACACAATCTTCAGGTAAAAATAAAATAGATGGCGAGAGTCTTGTGTCCTCCTGTTATGAATTTTTTGGCCCCATTTTTATTTAATCCAAAGATGCCGTGGTGGCTTGTAAGTGAACTGCAGATTATTGTATGCACTTTCGAAACCCAGACCAGAAAAGTTATGCTCATCAGCTCCTTATGAAATTAATTGTTTTTTTTTTGGGGGCGAGGAAACTGTATGTCATACTTTTATTGCTTTACAATTGATCATTCTAAAACAATACATGTAGAATGATATTTTGACAATGTAATACTTTTGACACCACTATAGAATGATCAATTTTAAAACAGTAAAAGAATTACATAATAATAATAATAATAATAATTGTTATTATTATAATTGATAATAATAACAACTATTTTTTTTCTTTTAAAAACCTTCAATTTTTATTTATTCATTATTCTTTTATTTCCTAAAATTAAGTAACAACTTATTTTTAAGCTGAAATCCCACAAATGATGCATCCAGATTGATATCTTTTAAAATCTTAAGAAAAGTTTCTTAATTTAGTATTGATGACTTCCTAAATATGACAAAATATGTCTCTAATCTATTAAAATTGGGAAATCATTATACGCCCTATTTGTCTCTCGCCGTCCGTGCAAATCCTCAATCACTTGTTTCACCTAAAGCTTTTGACTCTTTGAAGCTCATGTTTGTCCATCAACACAAGTAAGGAGCCTAACTATCTCTTGCATTTTAATATGTATCTTCGAGGAGAGTTTCATCTTCTTTATGATTTGTTTTATGTATTGATTTGAGGAAAATAAAGTTAGGGTTTAGTTAGAAAAATTGTGATTTATGACATGGAGTGTGGTATGGAATTTGTGATATTCTATTTGTGATTTATAATGTAGTATTTTTTTTTATCTCGCCCCCCGTCTTTAAAATTCCTGGCTCCGCCACTGTGTAAGGGGAGGATGAGTGCTCATAAAGTGCAATTGTGATCTAATGGGTGGGAAGCAAGAAGCAAAAATGAATTACCTAGTTGTGGACCATTTTAACGTTGGACATTTTGCTATAAATAGAGGTGTTTCACCTCTTCATTCCTCACACCAAAACTCATTTGAGCAGCTGATTGAGTAGAGAAAAATTCATAGGAGCAAGGTGAAGAAGAGGCAAGAACTTGAAGAGGTAAGTTCTTAAGCTTAAGTTTGTATATTTTAGTAACTATAGGAGTTTAATCTAGAAAATCATAGGAAAAATTTCCTTTCATGTTTGGAAGTCTCCATTGCTTTTAAAATGCAAAATAGAGTGAAAAACATGTTGCAAAATAGTTTTGATCACAGTGAAATACAGTGTGTGATAAGTAAGGACGAAGCATACCACAGTGAAATACAAACTTTGAACCAAATCTTCAAATTCAAAAATTTCGAAGTCTCATCCAACAACAACAATCACACTACAAGAAACTAAATTACTAACTCCTAGCTTTATTTCATGCCTAAAGTGGTTTTCTCATGTTTTCCACTCTTGCTCTTCATTTTCCCTTTCAAGCTTCAAACTTTCAAGAGTCATCAGCTTGCTAAATATTTAATCAAATGAAACTTTGCTTTCAGAAGGTATAATATATACTAAATTGGCCTAAAATTAGATAGTTATTAAATTTTATGATACAGTTAATAAAATTTAATGTTGTTATAAATAGGAGCAGATGAGTACTTTATAAGGATTTTCTACCTTGATTAGCTTATTTCCTTTATAAAAATAATTTCCCTCAAATTTTCAGGTCAAAGATGTCATCTAACTATTTTTCCTTAAAATTTTAAAAGAAAGAGCCCTTAATTCTTGAAAATAACTTTAAAATTATTTAGATCACTTTTTGGAAACAAACCCCCTTCAAAATTTTCCAAATTCGCCCTCCAAAAATAGGCTTTTGGGCCAATAATTCGTTTTTGAGGCATTTAAATTTTCAATAATATCCTTAAACCTCAAGTATGTCTTAGAAATATCTTTTCTACCTTGTCAGACATCCGTCCAATTTCTAGACATTTTTCTATAATTATACTTTGGTTTAATATTTGCTTTTATTTGTCCCTGAACACCTCATATTTTGAACCTTTAATTTGGACCAACCTTAGTTTAGTCGGTATTCAAAATTCTCAAGGTTACCATTAACATCAATAAACACATATATAATGTATATTTTAAATTTTAAAAGATCAAATTTGAAGAAAGCTTTGACGGTGAAGATTAAAAAAAATAATGTAAAGAATCTAATTCAAACAAAATGCAGTTATAATCAAAGAAAAATTAAATTTTGGTCAACAAAACAAAAATTAAATAAAACCTAGTGTAAAACCATCAGAATAATTGATTCCAAATAATAATACATTAGATATTTTAAATGTTATTTTATTCGATCGGAAAAGAGAAATACCGAAACTGTAATTTTCCGGGAAATTCAGGATCCAACGTCTTAATTACGGCGAAGGTTTCTTAGAGTAAGAATCAACGGACACGGATTGTCTCAGAAGCGCAGGCGTTCAGTATCCCTCAGTAGTGGGTCCTCAACTGTTGATCTCCCGTAATTAAATCCTGACAGTCTATTTTAATACCTTAAAAGCCCAGAAAAATTATCTTAAAATCTTGAAAAAATATCCTAAAGTATATTTTTAGTACCAGTCAGTATCCTAAAATAATTTTTAAAGATCATGAAATATTTTTTCAATACCAGACAGTATCCTTTCAATACCAGTCAGTACCTCGAAATATTTTTTCAAGATCCTAAAATAATAGTTTGACGATATTAAAATTATTTTGGGGTACTGACTGGTACTGAAAGGAAACTGTCTGGTATTGAAAAAATATTTCATGATCTTTAAAAATTATTTTAGAATACTTACTGGTACTAAAAATATACTTTAGGATATTTTTTCAAGATTTTAAGATAATTTTTCTGGGCTTTTAAGGTATTAAAATGGACTGTCAGGATTTAATTATGGGAGATCAATGGTTGAGGACCCGCTACTGAGGGATACTGAGCGCCTGCGCTTCTGAGGCAATCCGTGTCCAGAATCAACAAACGTTGTGGCAATGGCTGTGAAGGTCTTAACCTCCGTCAAGAGATCCAATGCCTTCTTTGTCACCGGACCATCTGGTTCTTCCAAGAAGTCGTCCATACACGTATCCTGATTTCACTACAAAAAAAAGAGTTTCAGTGGTGACTTTTAATGTCGCCGCTGAAAATGTAACTTTCAGCGGTTTAGCGGTGACAATTTTTGTCGCCGTTGAAAGTCATACTTT
Source organism: Acacia confusa (assembly GCA_037074495.1). Lineage (NCBI taxonomy): Eukaryota > Viridiplantae > Streptophyta > Magnoliopsida > Fabales > Fabaceae > Acacia > Acacia confusa. The sequence continues at coordinate 1,271,467 of CM073504.1, read as the reverse complement.
CGGCTGACTTTCAGTGGCGACTTTTCAACATCACCGTTGAAAGTTATGCTTTCCACGACGACGATGAAAAGTCGCCGTTGAAAGTATGACTTTCAGTGGCGACAAAAATTGTCACCGCGGAAAGTCACCATTTCTACGACGACTCTCATATGTCGCCGCCAAAAGTAAGTTTCAGTGGCGACAAAAAAGTTTTTTTTTAATAATATTGATACAATAAATATGTTTATTGATGTCATTTATTATGAAAAAAATAAATTACGTTTTTGGATCATTGTGAGATAAAGAGACTTTGAGAGATATTGTTGTGCATTTGAGAGTGAGAGGAAGAGAGTGGTATTTACTAACATTACATTGTCACATTAATGTTGTTGATTGTTGATTTTCATTAATAGTAACAAGAGATTGTATATTTTGATGAAAAGGCAAACATGATTTTGACTTAAGAAAGTTTGTCAAGTGCTTTTAAACCTACTTCTAACACATATATTCATTGAAATACTAGTAGAGAGGAAATTGATCTAGTTTTATGAAATGCATATGAAAGAAATAATCTTAGGCTCCATTTAATCATTGAAGTTAAAGAATCATTTGCATCTATCACTCTTTCCATATCGAAATTTGTCATGGCTCAACTTAATTGAATTCACTAAGCCTTTTGCTTAATCATTTGTTAATCAAATCCTCATGGAAACCATATCTCTTCTTATCACTTTATTACTTGGCGTGATTCATTCACTTGTGATAGCGAACATGCATGTGTGTATTTGAGAGAGATGATAATTATGTTTGTACTAGTGTGTGTGTGTGTGTAAGACAGAGAGGGGGGAGAGAGAGATGAAGAATTTAACCATTGGTAACATTTCTATTTGATATTTTACAATTTTATAAAGAGTTGTAGGTGCAGAAGCAAGAAACCTTGTTAATTATTGTGATTACGTTGTTAGGACCAAAATCTCTTTTCGTCATGGTGCTAAGTGGAAGAATATATATGAACAATACATAGATGAGATGATTTTGAAAGTAAAGGTACACTCTTCCCCAATATTTATATATATCTTTGTTTATTTATGTTTTCATAACAATTTTGTTTTTTTGTTTATATGTATTTTAGGACAAATTAGAACCTTATTATGCAACCAAAGAAGAAAAGTTCACAAAAAATATAAAAATGAACTTGAAAAACGCCTTTAGAAATTGGAAGACCAACTTGCATAAACAGTATAACAAATATGCTTCTGATGAGGAGAGGCGGGGATTCTCCCCAAAATCACTACTAGAAAATAGTGAATTTGTGACGAAATATTTTCCGTTGCAAAATTGCGAAATTTTGCGACGAAATTTGAATTTTGTTGCAAAATTCCACTTTTTGCGATGGAAAAAAATTCAATCGCAAAATTGTGACTGAAAATTAATTAAAAAAAGAATTTTGTGACGAAAAAAATTCCGTCGCAAAATATCGCCTTTTTGCAACGGAGAAAAAATTCCGTCACAAAACCTCAACCTTTGAGGTTTTGTGACGGAAATAAATTCCATCGCAAAACCCTTGGGTTTTTTAGACGGAAAAAAAATTCCGTCGTAAAATTCCGTCTTTTTGGCTGCCAACTTCACCCTCCCCCTCCCATTTTTCATTTTCTTTCTTCAACTTCCTCCTCCCCGTTTCTTTCTCTCATTCTTCATTCCTTCCTTTCGTTTCTCATTCCTTTCTTCATTTTCTTGTATCCTCCCCCTCCCCGATTCTCTCTTTCATTTCATTACTTTCTTTCATTTTTCATTGCTTTCTTCTTCAGTCACGTGGGATCTCAATATTGCTTCTTCTTCTTCACCAGGTTAGTGGCTTATTTTCATTGCTTTCATTGATTTTGTTTTTCATTGCTTTCTTCTTTTTCTTCTGTCACAAGGTGACATATTTTCTTGTATGTGTGCTTCTGTTTTCCAATACAAGGATTCTTTGTTTTCTTCTATTGCTTGACTTATAAATCCATGATTCTATGTCCTTTTTCCCTCATAATATTTTGATAATTCTCTCTTCCTATAATCGATAATTTATTTGGAAAAAAAAAAAGTAAATGAATACATATGATTAATTGATAATCCTCTTTTTCCAATACATATGATTAAATGAATACATAATCCTCTCTTCCTCATAATATTTTGATAATCTTATTTTCCTATAATCCATGAATACATTTGAAAAAATTCTCTTCGTTTTTGTTTGTTTTTGTTTTTTATATGATTAATTGATAATTTATTTTCCCTCAACTTCTACGTAATTTTAATAATTTTATGTTTATAAATATATTTTATATTTTTTAAAATTTTAAATTTTTTATTTTTTTTAAATTTGCGACGGAATTTTTTCCGTCGCAAATTGTGACTGAAATTCAATTTTCCGTTGCAATTGCGAGGCCTTTTTTGCAACGGACGAATTCCGTCGCAATCCTATTTTGCGACGGAAAATTGGAATTTTGCGACGGAATTTTTCTATCGCAAAAAACCAATTTTTTTTGTAGTGAATATTAGTTTTGAAGATTGGGAGTTGTTACTAGCATATTTCTAGACTGACGTGTTCACGGTACCTTTCTATCATTTTAAATGAATCATATATTTATTTTAGTCATTAATTCTTTTTTACTATTTTTTTTTTGTAGAAAAAAAGTAAAAGAAATAAGAGCAACCGAGAAAAACAAGTAACAAAGCATACTTGTGGTTGTCTATCATTTGAGGAGATTAACTTTGCTATAGTAAGTTCAATATCTTTTCATTTTAGTTTATGTTTTGAATCCTTTTTTATTCTAAATTGTACCACGTCTCGTCTTTGTATATTATGCTTTGTAGAGGGACCCCACTAATAGACAGCCTGCATCCCCTGACCAATTGTACCATATCATACACACTAAGAAGAAGGCAGATGGACAGTTAGAGTAGGCAGATCCACAATCTGAGCGAATACACGTATGTGTTGTGTTTTTATGTTATACTAACTTTAATAATTCTTTATCTCATTTGTTTCATGCTTTCATTGTAGGCTAAGTTGCAAGAACTTCGACAATAACAAGAAGAGGTAGAGGCTGATGCTCGAATAACCTCTAATGAAATATTGACTGCGGTTCTTGGTGAAAGATCTGGGTCTGTCAGAGGAAAAGGGTATGGAGCAAAGCCATTGAGGAAGAGAGATCGCTCTCACTCCGTTGATAATTCGGCCGTGGACAATGTGCGTACCAAATTGCTTGAGGAATTTGATAAAAAAATCTCAAGAGGAGCGTGCAAAGATAGAAGCAGAGCGCACAAAGGAATGTGCTAGGGTGGAAGCAGAGCGCGTAGAAGAATGTGCACAATTTGATCAAAAGATGAAACAAATGGAGGAGAGGATTCTAGCAGTCTTAATGCAACAAGGGCAAGTAGTAGCTCCTACTTCATCTACTCCTAGTGTAGTGTCCCATAAGCTGATCAATCTTCATAGTTTGTGTTTGATGTTTCTTCTAATGGATAGACAAAATTTAAATATTTGATGTTAATTTTGAACATTTATGTTAGTATTATTGTTACTTAATATATTGTTGGTTTCAAATTTCTTATGTCATAATCAATATGGTACAGGTTTCAATAGCAGTACAGTTCTTAATTTTATCAATTTTATATTTCAAAAAAAAAAACTTTTGGCAACGACAAATGTCACCACTGAAAATTGTATCAGCAGCGACAAATAGTCACCGCTAATAAACTCTTCCGTGGCAACAAAAGTGTTGCCGCTAAAAAGTATTTCTAGTGATAAATAGTCACCACTAATACACTCTTCAGCGACGACAAATCTATTGCCACTGAAAATAGCATCCGTGGCGATGAAAGGTTGCCACTAAAAAGCCTTTTAGTGGCGACAAATAGTCACCGCTGATACACTCTTCAGCAGCGACAAAATTGTCGCCACCGAAAGTAGCATCCATGGCGACGAAATGTCGCCGCTAAAAAGCCTTTCAGTGGCGACAAAAATGTCGCCACCGAAAATAGCATTTGTGGAGACAATTGTCGCCACTGAAACACAACTTTCAGCCGCGACATTCACGTTGGTGGCTTCTGATGAACTTTTAGCTATGACAAAAAGTCGCCATTGATTGTCTACTTTCAGTGGCGACAGTAGATTGTCACCGGCGAAAGTATTAGCCACATTGTTTTCGGTGGCGACATTTTGTCTTTGCTAAAACTTTTTCTGTGGCGACTTTTTGACTTTCAGTGACGACTTTTGTTGCCTCCAAAAGTCAAATTTTTTGTAATGTTTGTCATCACGGCAGCCATCTCCGTTAGGATTTTGTCCATCACGAAATTGAAATCACCGCCTTTGTCGGACACTATTTGTTGGATCGTACCTAGTGAGTCACTTATTTGATTTATGGCGAACCTAAGGCAGAAATTGCAGGTGCTGGAGAATCTGCCCTTGAGACCAGAGACATAGGTGGCTACACGGCAAGCCTCTGTCTGAGCCAAAGTGAGGCCAACACAACACAGTGTGTTGACGTTTTGGTTGATGACATAGGCGTAGGGAGAGATGGAGGAGTAGCGGACGTCTGCGTCATCTTCAGCAACTTTGCAAACTAACCGGATAAAATCGGCAAGGGAGGGGGCAGGGATGGGGCCTTCAGTCATGATGGCGGCGGCTGACGACAGAGGGAAAAGGGGGAATGCAGCTGCAACGAGGTGGAGGAGGGAGAGGAGCTGAGGGCTTAGGGCTTTCATGCTTTGTTACGTTGTTTTGTTTACTTTCGACTATTATTACACCACTCAATAGATAGATGAATCGGTCTGGTTGGGTTTAAATAGGGTTTGATTTGGTGTGGAAATCCAGTTTGCCCGTATATAATTACAATAATTCTACCCAGTCTCATTTTTTATTCGCCCCTAGAAAAACTGAACTTCCTAAGGGAAAAAAATAACCTCATCAATTGCAAAATAGATCGATACCCGTTGATAATTAGAACCACGCATACGTTCTTTTTTTAATGTGAACTGAAATCCATTGACACAAATCCGGGCTTGAACATGACCGGACCTGGTTTCTCTTCTTTTATTTGTCCCCTTCAGTGTGGTTCTTTCCCTTCTTCATGATTATTGGATCAAAATCTAATAGTCTAAGCTTAATATTTTATAAAAATATTATTACAATAAAAAGAAGGATGGGAAGGAGATGGAAAAAATGAATAAATAAATGTGGACCATTAGATTTTGATTCAATGGTCATGGAATGGGAAAAGAATAGCTATGGACTTTTTTATTTATTTTTCTTTTGGGAGGGGGGGGGGGGGACGAAGAAGAAAAGCAAGATTCAAACGGGACCTCATTCAACCTTGATTTATGGCACTGCCCCTATGACTTAATATTCAAATTATTGATTCCATATTTATTATTCCTGCGTTTGCATCACCTTAAATAAATTTAATTGCATAGTTAGTGTTCCTCATTAATGAGGATAAATATTTGTGGCGTTACCCCGTGGACTTAATATTCAAATTATTGATTCCATATTTATTATTCCTGCGTTTGCATCACCTTAAATAAAATTAATTGCATAGTTAGTGTTCCTCATTAATGAGGATAAATATAGTCTGAAACTGAAATGACTATTTCTTAATATTACTTCATGAGAATTATCTATTTTGAGAAAGAAATGTGATCTTCAACGTGGAGGTACAATGACTTTAATCTTTTTTTTTTTTTTAAAAAAAATCTCTATGAAGTTTTGAAGAAAAAATGTATATGTCGTAATTGAGGGGATTAATAGGGAATTGCGTGAATGTTAAGCTATGAAATTTACATGGAAATGGTATAGAACTTGTACGCATATTAGCTTCCCTCAACGTTAATATGAATGTAAAAAACTTAGAAAATGCAGTTAGTTAAATTCACTAAAAAAAAAAAAAACTATCAATTTGTAGCATCTAGTTTGTAACGGTTGAAAGAAAAATCGCTACAAATTTGCAACAATATGACTCTTACCATGTGGCTCGTGCATTAGCGAACAACATTTGTAGTGTTTTTGCAAAACAAAAAAAGAAAAAGAAAAGAAAAGGCTACAAAATGTGACGCTAAATTTTTAGCAATTAAATTATGTAAACTCCCACAAGTGTATTCATCAACATAAATATAAGAGCTATAAATCACAAATTAACTCGATTTTGCTTTTCGTTTTTTTTTTTTTTGATAAATAGGTGATAGGGGATGGGGGGATCGAACCCGGTACAAGGGGGTGGAGAGACTACTCCCAATACCACTGCACCTCTAGTAGTGCCGGTCGATATATAGTTTAATCAACAAACCCGATCAATATATAGTTTAAGTAAATATATGGAAGAAAAGGCATGTATATAATGCGCATGCTAGTGCGCTCGTTAGGCTTAACCAACCAATATAAATATTATATATAATACACATGGTGTATATATATTATATGTACTCAGTGGTTTTGTATTTATAATATGTATGTACATTATATTATACTTGATAGAATTTTACTTTATTTTTGAATTTTTCTTTTATTTTTTTTAAAATTTTACTAACATTATTCTATATATGTTGCAGCACTGCATTTTTTGGGGAGTACATGAACAAAGGACCTGATGCAGACACAAGAAGAAGGACTTTATGGTCAAAAGTAATGTGAGATGGTCGGGCAATAAGATTTGTTGGTAGAAGCTTGATTAATGCAGACCAGTGGCTCAAAATATAATTAAGAGGAGGAGGTCAAAACCTTCTCCTGAGAGGTTATAACATACATATATATAGGAGTTTATCATTATTATTATTATTATTTTTCTAGTGTCTTAGAGTGAGTTTGTGCCATACTCTAAAAAATAGTAATTTTTTTATCATTTGTAAATTTTTTCCTTTATAGTATTTGATTCTTCGTATTTTCTTTTCATCCAAATATATTAGTGAGAGTTCAAACTCAAACAAGTCACCCCATAAGAAAACTTTGAAGGGAGGTATTTGGTGTTATTTTGTAATTTTTATTTAGTGAATTAATATACCAGAATTTAACCGCTATGCAAATGGCTGACAAGCTCATAATTTAGCATCGATTAATCATGATATAATTATGGTTATAAAATAGCATAATAATCTTTGCGATGGTACGTACGTGTACCGTTTTGTCCCTGCCTTGACTTTCATTTCACCTCCATATCCTTTGACCACGCCTCGATGTGGGGCCCTTCAGTTTTAATGTCTAGGAAAATTCACAATTACCTCCAAAAACTTCAATTTAATAACAATATTTAGGTTATAAATTATAAGTTAAGTTATACATATTGATTGGAAAAGTCTAGTTAAATTGCAAATCACAGGAGATAATGACTTAAGTATTATAGTCTCATATATGCAACTGTATTTTTGGAACTTCACTGTCATTAAATTAAAGTTTAATTTAGAATCAATTTTGGTTGAGATATCCACAATACAAGTCATTTTATCCTAAATTTAATTTATTTAAAATATACTACTGATTTTAGTTTCATAATATATCTTGAGATTTTAATTTTTTATTTTACCCTTTGCATAATTAAATATTATAAGTAATTAATTTATTCTAATCAATGTATTACTAATTTATTCGGGAAGAAAGGTTGATTACGGAACCGAGCCAATCTAATATGGTATATGTAGGGAAGATAAACTCATGACACTCTTGTTTGAAAATTAAAGGTAAAAAAAAAATGCATTCAAATGTTTTATAAATATAATTATATTGGTTGGTTGGAGCATAAGTACAATATTAATTTAGTTAAGCAGTGATATTTTATTCATGTAGTTAATAAACTGTTGATCTGTTTGTTTTGGCTACAGCTAGCCAAGAATATTGTGATTCACATCATACATAACGTTATTTTAGCCAGATTATTCTTTGCCCTACCTCTGGTGCGGCTCCTCGTACTCAGGGCTACAACACCTGACACTCGCATCCCATAGACCAAGGATCACTTTTCTGCCCATCAATGATTCATTTCATGCCGAAGGAAGTTGGCATAGATGGTAAGGGATTCGGTCAAAGTCCCAAAGGGATGTATGTTCGATCCCCGCTGCCGTCGCTGGGACTCCTTCGGTAAGCGATCTCGTAAGTCCCTATTAAGTGCTCAAAGAGCCCAGGGCCGTACCCTGGCCTTGGTGGGGGCTGATGTCAAACCCCTCCAAAACTTTTTTTTACCAAAAAAAAAAAAAAGATTCATTTCATAATCATATTCCATTGATCAGGTAAGTGACATTCTTTAGTGTTGATAGTTTAGGATTGTGTTTATGGCTAGTTTCTTTTTTTCACGTGCTTATTTTCATCAACATATGTAACCCTTAGGCTCCATTTTCATGCAGATTAATCTTGCGGATAAAGCCTTTCTGCGTCATTGATTATGGACATATATACAGGAAGACGGAAGTAGTGGAATAAATATGTATAAGGCACATTAATATGATTATACTATTCTTTATTCTTTATTCGTTCGTTTAATTTTATGCCTATGTTTTGATTTGATTAAATAATTGAGTTAATAATATTCATTGGAAAGCTGCTTCTTTGGTAAATCTCTCTTGTTCTTGTACTTTTTGTAATCACTGGAATAAAATACTGAGATAAGATAGTTGGATCTGTGTCTATATATCGTCTTGGTCGGCGCTGAAAAATGGGAAGCTATGAGTTCAATCTCTCGCATGTAATTAATCTCAATTTATTAGTGTCTATCCTTTTAATTTAAAAATAATAAGTGTATAATAAATTTATCCACCTTACACGCACCACTATTCTGATATAGAGAATAGTTAGATTAAGTTCTTTATATTCATTCAAGTTCTCTAACGATACGTGGCCATGCAAGTGTTTAATCTTTTAACATAGTATCATTTTCTTTTTTCTTTTTCCTGCTCCAACGCTCTTCAAGTTTTATAAATTCTTTTCGTTCACCAACCAGCTTTTCTAAATTCAAAGTCTTTAATATAATGAAGTTGAACAAAGTTCGTGTCTAGAATTTCCTGTTTAAATAAAGATTGAGATGAGTATAATATAGAGTCATATTTCCTTCTTTGGTTTTTTTTTTTTTTTTTTTTTGCCAATGAAACTGATGATTCCTTCTCATAAGAAACTTCCCTAATGAGAAGTAATCAGATAAAGTCATGGTTAACTTTAGGTAGTAAATCAAGTTTTAATAATTTACTATGAGGGAAAAAAAAGTTATTGTAAGGCTCAATCTTCGTCAAGAAAGATCGGAGCTTTTTATTTTAAATCCCTTATGTACTTTCAAATGATGAATAGAATAATAAAAAAATTATAAATAACATTATCACTTTCAAAATAAAGCTTGAAAACTCTCTCAGTTGAAGAAAGGCGAGGAGAGAAAGAATATTAATGTAGTTATATATATACATACGAGGCGTACATATAAATATCAGAATTACACTAATTCATTTGCCTTGTTTAAAATTAAATCTCATATATTGATGATCGATTCCTTTTTCAAATTCCTTATGCTTTTAGAAATTACAATGTACAATTCTAAATATATGATAAAGTTTATAGTATAATTTATGCTATAAAATTTGTCTTATTTTTAGAATTGGAGGGGGAGTATTATTTAATTTCTTATTGCAGAACAAACTCATTTGTCATGGTGGTTTTTTTTTTCAAAAAAAAAAAAGATATGGTGGCTTTAAAGTGCATAAAGGATAAAGACAAACTTTAAGTGGAAAGTGAAAATGATTCTAAGTTAAATCATATTATAGGTTCAAATCTTAACAATACGAGGATAGATATTATTTATGGGTGATTTGTAAGTATCTTTATAAGTGCTTTTTGACCTCGGATCCAACTCACCTGAACTTTTGTGCGTCTAGTAAACCAACCGATGATGACAATATAAAACTTCCTCCGGTCCTAATATAACACCAATTTTAATGGAAAAATTGAACTAGTAGGTCTTATACTAAAGCTAATTACAGTACTTGTACCATGCGCATTCCTACTTTGCTTCAGAATGTTCTAGAAACTTTCAATGCAGATGCTCCAATTCTCTATACGAACACGTGTATCTGGTTTCCTCAAGCTTGATCAGTCGCGGTATGAGTTGTTGGAGCAAAAAGATACTACAACACAAGATTCTGAGCCCCACCCCCCAATATAAGGACTCTCTTATGGAAATATAACCTTTAGTTATAATTCTGTTAGTTTGTTATTAGGCTGTTAGTTAGTAGCCGTTGGGGAATACGTTATGATTAGAAGGCAGTGGTAAGTAAGGGATTAAGATTTTAAATACCCTTACTAACCTATTGTGCCCAGATCTTGATGTTCATTTCGTTTTAGTTTCAATTTCTTCTCTGTTCTCTATTCTTCTTCTTGTTCTTCAATAATTCCTCCGTTTCTGGTTCTAATACCATAACAGACTCCACGACCTTCAGCTACTCCACACGATTGGTCCATTCATCCATTCACAATGGAAAAAGATCAAGAAAGAGAGAGAAGAAGATATAAAAAAATAAAGACAATGGAAAACGACGAGGATGAAACGGAGGATTTCAGAGATATAAACGAGGAGTACAAAATATGGAAGGAAAACACTCCATTCTTGTATGATTTGGTAGTAACACATGGCCTAGAATGGCCTTCCATCACTGTAGAGTGGCTGCCTGATCGACATGAGCCTCCGGGGAAGGAATACTCTGTGCAAAACATGATTCTGGGCTCTCACTCTCCAGAGAATGAGCCCAATTACTTGATGATTGCCCGAGTCCTGATACCTTTGGAGCAAGCTGAATCTGACATTCCTGATGCAGACGGCTTGGAACTTGTTAAGAACAATAAGGTATTTGAAATTTTATTCTACTTGAATAATGCCAAGTTTGGGCAAAATATATGAAATCCTAACACAAGAGGGGATGATGATGATGTTATTGGTCTCTTAGTTTGGGCAAAGCTTGATAATTGATTTCAGTTGTGAAAGAGAGGGGCTTTTTTGGAAATGTCATATGTATTTTGATATCGCTGTTAGTTTACTCAAGGGCTAGCCTTCTTCGCAAATTTGATGCATAAATAGGTGTGTGTCTGTATGTATATAATTGAGTCTTGTTCATTTTTGAAGTGTGTATATAATGCATAAAATTTTATATTTTTAATAATGTTAGAAAAGGGTATAAGCAATGTAATGGTCCAAGTTCTTGCATTTAGATGCGTTTGGTTCTCTAAGGTTATGTTCATTTGTTACAGGTAAACATAATCCAGTATATCAATCATGATGGAGAGGTTAATAGGGCTCGATATATGCCTCAAAATCAGTTAATCATTGCAACAAAGGCTGTTAGTGGGAAAGTAAATGTGTTTGATTATAGCAAGCATACATCTGAACTTCCTCAAGATGGTCCATGTAATCCTGAGTTAAGGTTGACAGGTCATAATGCTGAAGGATTTGGTTTATCATGGAGTAAGTTCAGGCATGGCCATTTACTGAGTGGTTCTAATGATGCTCTCATATGCTTGTGGGATATAAATGCAACTCCTCGTAACAAAACCCTGGAGGCTATGCAGATTTTTAAGGTACTATTTTCCTCCTACTTGGGATTCATTTGTCTGACATTATGTACAGCTTGTCATTATCTTGTCTTGGTTCATTATGCAACAGCATCACACCAAATCTGACATTAATATCACTAAATTTATGTAAATAGGCTCATGAAGGTGTTGTTGAAGATGTGGCATGGCATATGACGCGAGAAAACTTATTTGGTACTGTTGGTGGTGACCGATTCTTGTATATATGGGATCTCCATTCGCAAACAGCAAACAAGCCTGTCCAATCTGTACTTGCTCACCAATGTGAGGTATATCTAAAACACAACTCTGTGTACATAGGCATGGTTTTGAGCTACTGTGTTCTCTTCAATGTTATATAATAATCCTCCTCTCCTTAAATCAAGAAATTTTTTTCATATTTATGAACATTTTCATAATTTATCTTTATTAATGCTCTCTCAACAATAATTAAAGAGAAGGGGGGAGGGGATTAAAGAAGATGACTAGGGTGTTTTAGAAAATACATGTCATATTATTAACAAACTTAACTAACTTCTTTCATCTAATCAAATTAGATAAAATGTGAATCTATATAACTCTCTTTATAAATTTGAATTTTGATGTTGATACAGGGTTTAATCATCTGAGATTGCGTTGTAGGTTAACTGCTTAGCTTTTAATCCTTTTAATGAATGGCTCGTAGCCACCGGATCTACTGATAAAACTGTGAAATTGTTTGATCTACGCAAGATCAATACTGCTCTTCACACCTTTAATTCTCACAAGTAATACTCCTACTCTGATGCTTTCAATATTTTTTCAAAGATAAATTTATATATTCTTCATCTGTTGAAATGGGTTTTTCTGTACGTGTGCAACAGGAAAGGGGTTTTCCAGGTTGGGTGGAATCCAAACAATGAGACTGTTTTAGCTTCTGCTTGTCATGGTAGGAGACTCATGGTGTGGGATCTCAGCAGGTATATTTATACCCCTTAATCACTTCTCATTGTTATGATAAGTCATGGATATCCTAATTGACTGCGTATTATAGGATTGGTGAAGAGCAAACAGTAGAGGAAGCTAAAGACGGGCCACCGGAACTGTTATTCATTCATGGGGGTCACACAAATAAAATATCTGACTTCTCTTGGAACCCATGTGAAGACTGGGTTGTTGCAAGCGTGGCCGAGGACAACATAGTCCACATATGGCAGATGGCTGAGAACATATACCATGATGAAGATGGTGCTTTGCCGGAAGACTCAACCAAACCTGCTGCTTAGTGTTATTTCACTGTTTGTTTGGACCCACAATTTTCACTTAGTCCTACGAATCGTGGAGACGTGCCCATTGAACTTGTGACCTTGTGGCTTATAAGCCAGCTTCTTATTAACTGGACCAACCTTAGTTGAATGCTTAAATTTCACTTCTTATAATACCATTTGTTCCTATGGATGAGTTGGAGTTGCACCATTGACGCCATATATATATATATATATATATATATGGCTGAATCTTTCCTATTTGGGTAAAGAGTTCTGAATGGCTAATCTACCCTATTTGGGTGATTCAACTTGTATGAGTGGAGGACCCACTTGCTTCTACTCTATCTTTCAACTTTTTTCTTCCCAACTTTGCAAATGTTTTTTTCAAAGATTATATTTTATATAAAATGAGTGATATTTTAATATATTATGGATTAAAAAAGTGTGGCAGTTCTTAGTGTTTTTTATGATTTTTCAAAAAAATTGGGAATATTTTTGCAAGTAACTTGTTAGATCCAAAAAGTTATTCTAAAATTTCAATGCAGCAAAGTGTCAGTATTTCCCTTAAATGGGCAACGAGTCATTTTCCCTTGACTTTGTGACTACATTTTTTAGGTTAAAGTATACTTTTGGTTCTCTATGTTTATTTTATATATTATTTTAATCTTGTGAAGTGCATGTTTTATCTTTAATGTTAACACCGATTAAACTAGCTTGGTGCCACCAACTAAGTCACGCTTAGTTGGTTAATGCTGTCAAAACCTTGCAACAAAAATAAAACAATTATGGGTTGTGTCTTTATATATATATAAGAATTTTAGGAAAGGGGTTAAGTTCACCCACTATCCAATCAAGGGTAAGACGAAATCTCTCTTCCTTCTAAATGATACAAATGTCGGACAGGACGAACCGTCTATTACCTTAAGACATTTACTTATGCATCCAAGAGCTAAGATGCCTTCCTCAGCACCTTGACTAACTCTAAAATCGAACCCCCGATGCCTTGCCATCTATTATGGGTTGTGTTGATATACTTGTACAAGGTGCACACTATGCACACACAGGTGCTGAGGATATTATGTATTCAATGGTAGTATATGTTTGAATTCTTCAAGCCCAGGCTTGCCAATTTGTATGCGAAAGAAAAATAAATAATAATAACCATTTGAGTCTAAATGCAACTAGGACTAAATAGAACAAATAAACCCATCAACAATGTTTCACGAACCTACGTAATGTGGAGTAAAACAAGAGAAAATTAAAGTGTTTGCAAGTTTCCCATAATAGATGTTGGTTGCATTATGTGTTTGCAACAAAGTACCGAAAATATAACTTGTGGGCCATTTAATAAAATGTTTAATATGCTTAATATGATTAATTTTGCAACATCTTTTTCCCCATTCATGGTCTGAAATAGAATAAAATCCGGGAGGAAATTTAAACATTAAAAGCAATTGTCATGAAGAAGATGACTAAAGTGTAAATTTAAAATAAATCCAAATTAAAACATGATCTTCTTTGGAGACAAAAGCAAGAGGAATAAATGCTTTAACTTGTCGCATTTGGTTGACTTGATGTTGCATTAGTTGGCTGGCCTGTGTTGGATACCATTGTCATTTTGCTTTTCACATTTGGTCTTTGTATGAGATGGGAACTAGGAGTACACCATGGCAGCACATTTTTCTTAGATGTTTGTATAGAAGGTTGACTTAAAGTCTCTAACATTAAAGAATTTGGCAAAGTCATTTGTACATTATTAAAGTATGCAATACCAATTATAAAAATTGTACATGTCCCGTCTATGTGTCTGACCAAGTTAATGATTCATGAGTTGATGTCCCCAATATCAAAATTTATGGTACTACTAAAGGCAAGGTTATAATCAATCAAAGCTTATGAAATAGAAGTGAAAGATTTTACATTAGTTGGCTGCACATTTGTTTGTGTATTCATTGTGGCACTCAATACACTAGGTTGAGTGTTTCTTGCATTGGTTTGAATATCATGAATTCCAATGTTGCTTGAATCCTTACAACTTTTGATTTGAATATCATGAATTCAAATGTTTGAATCCTGACAACTTCTTTTGTTGTGGCCCATAGTGCCACAATTTAAACAGTATGCTGCAAAACTAGTTCTACGCATCTTTTATTTTTTTTCATTTGGATCCTTTTTTCTTGATATTTGTGGTTTACCAATAGTATTTCTATATGTTGGTGGAAGTATATCTAGATATTTTGTTGTTGTTCATAAGTTGGCACCATTTGTAGGACAAATGACAGGTTTGTAATATGCTTGATAAGCATATTTTCTATAATAAATGGGCACATAATCTTTTAGGTTCTTTGACCACCAATATATGAAACTTTTGCTATGAGCACAGGTGATACTAGTTAATGACCATTTTCTACACATTCAACTTTTAGATCAAGTGCAAATCTTTTATGTCTATCATAAATCTCAAACTTTTCATCTCCTAGCCAAATCCCAAGCGTCATCCTGCTCTACTCTGACAGATGTTGGAGAAAATAAAAACCTAGGCTCAGTTGAGCTTTTTATTTATCTTTTTTAAACTCCCCAGATAACTCAAAAAAGTCTCTTATATCAAGAACTCGAAACATTGTTAGACAGGATCTGATTTTTTTTTTTAAAAAAACAAATCCTACTAAAAAATCTGATGACTGGGGTGGACCAACAAAGGGTGAGGTGGATTGACTAGGAACTAAATTCTTTAGACGACGCTTATGGACTTCCTTTTTTTCCTCATTGATTAAGATATTTTAGTTCAATAACCCTGTGTCATGCTATAATTGTTGGAATTTAGGAAGAAATCCCATAGTTTATGAATAAGAAGAAGGATGGAAAAGAAGAGGAAAAATAAGAAGGATTGTGTGTGTGGTACTAAATCCCACATTGGTTAGGTAAAGGAAAATTGGAGGGTATATAAGCCCCAACTTGGCTCCTATTAGTTGGGCCCTTGGGCCTACCCACTTTTGTGGAGGGGTGAGGATTTAGGCAACCCTTAGTCCACCACACACGCGCGCGCGCCGCCGCCGCCGTCCGACCGGCCGGGTCGGTCGCGCGCGCCACCCGGTCCGGTCCGCACGTGTGAAATAAAATAATATTTTTTTATTAAATTATTGTTTTGAATAAAATAATCCTTTTATTTTTATTTCCGTTGTGCCTCTTCGATTTTTTCCAGCGGCTACGTACGACTCGTTCAGCCCCTTCTGTTCGCGTCTGTCCGTACGACCCGACCCATTTAGCTCTGTCTGGTGCGTCTGTTCGTGAGACGCACCAGTTCGCCGGCAACAAACGCAGGTCGCCTATGTTCGTTCCGTTCTGGTGTGTCTTTTCGCACAACGTACCAGTTCGCGCAACAGACGAGTCCATCTGATTGTGTTTTTCCGGAGCCTATAAATAAGGGCCCCTAATCACAGAATTTTTAACGTTCTTTTCTCTCTGCATACACTCTTCCTGCATACACATTTTGTGTGTTCCGAAAGCATACTCGTTGGATTCGCTTGGGCTTCAGACAGACAGAGCCACCTTTCTGGAGACGAACAATCCGCTCTATCCTGGGAGGCATTTGCTTAGAAACCTGTGGCATCCGTAGAGGGAGCAAAATTGTCTTAAGGAGACAACGAAAGTTGGGCCCGGATTTCTGCATAGTTCATAACCATATTTGGCAGTCTTGAGAGTTCGTTTATAGCTTTTTCATATGATACAGATTTGTTGTATGCTCTCTGTATGTTATACTTTGTTAAACACAGATTGTTGTTATATTGTTTGTTTGCTGCATATTCAATTTCTACATACTTTATACGTTAGAAACAACAATCTTAAGACAATTTTCTCGTGATTGAAATCGTTATATAGCAAATTTGAATCGTTGCTGATTTTGTATGTTGGTAGTAGTATTAAGTTAAATCTGTGTTTAGTTTTTGTCAATATTATTATTATACTGTTTGTGGATTAATCTGTATGATTAATCGAAGTTCTGTTTTAACAACAGAAATGGCAAGTACAAGTACCAATATGATTAACCCAAGTGGTCTTGCTCCACTGCATGGTGAAAAACCAGAGAAGTTCAACGGGAACTATTTTAAAAGATGGCAACAGAAAATGTTTTTCTATCTAACCATGTTGAACTTGGCTCGTTTTCTCACTGAAGATGCCCCAAAATTGGAGGAAGGACAACCGTTGGATAAGGAGAAGGTTGCTGCGATAGATGCTTGGAAGCATTTTGATTTCCTGTGTAGGAACTATATTCTCAATGGTCTGGATAATACATTGTATACTGTATATAGTACTTTAGAAACAACCAAAGCACTATGGGAGAGTCTAGACAAGAAATACAAAACTGAAGATGTTGGCTTGAAGAAGTTTATAGTTGGCAGATTTTTGGATTTCAAAATGCTTGACTCTAAATCAGTAGTAAGTCAAGTTGAAGAGCTACAATTGATTGTGCATGAGATTCATGCAGAAGGGATGTCTCTTAGTGAATCCTTCTAAGTTGCTGCATTTATTGAAAAATTACCACCCTCTTGGAAAGACTTCAAGAATTACCTCAAGCACAAGCGTAAGGAGATGTCACTTGAAGATTTAATTGTAAGATTGAGAATAGAAGAAGACAACAAGATTTCTGAAAAGAAATTTGGCAGCAACCCTATAGTTTCAAAGGCCAACATTGTGGAAGATGGTCAAAAGTCCAAGAAACGGAAATGCTCTAATGAGGGATCATCCAAACAAGGCCCTAGCAAAGGTCAGAAATTCAAAGGCAAGTGTTACAATTGTGGGAAGCCTGGCCACCGTGCTAAGGATTGTAAGAAGCCAAAGAATCTCAAGAAGAAGAACACCGAAGCCAATATGGTTGATAATACTACTGATATGATTGATAATATGAATCTTTCAGCAGTGGTAATGCAATGTAACTTGGTTGGAAATACCAAGGAATGGTGGGTGGACACTGGTGCCACCAGGCATGTTTGTGCAAACAAATGGATGTTCTCTTCTTATACACCTGCGAAGCAAGATGAACAACTATATATGGGAAATTCTTCTAGTTCAAAGGTTGAAGGTGTTGGAAAAGTGGTGTTGAAGATGACTTCTGGAAAAGTCGTGACACTTAATGATGTGCTTCATGTGCCTGACATTCGCAAGAATTTGATTTCTGGATCCCTCTTAAGCAAGAATGGTTTTAAGCTTGTATTTGTTTCCGATAAGTTTATACTTTCTAAGAATGATATGTATGTTGGAAAAGGTTACCTTAGTGAGGGCCTTTTCAAAGTTAATGTAATGACTGTCACCAATAACGGTGCTACTAATAATAATATTGATTCTATCTATATGCTTGAGTCCTCTAATTTATGGCATCAAAGATTAGGACATGTTAACTATAAGTCAATTAAAAAATTAATTCATTTAGAATTATTGCCTAAAGTTGATTGTTCAAATAAAGATAAATGTTAAGTATGCATTGAATCAAAATTTTCTAAGTTACCTTTTTCTTCTGTTGAAAGATCAACTGAGTTGTTAGATTTAATACATACTGATATATGTGATATGAAATCTATACCATCTAGGGGTAATAAGAAATATTTTATTACATTTATTGATGATTGCAGTAGATATTGTTATGTGTATTTGCTTAATAGTAAAGATGAGGCTATTATTGCATTTAAACAATATAAAACTGAGGTTGAAAATCAACTTAACAAGAAAATTAAAATTGTAAGGAGCGATCGTGGGGGAGAATTTGATGGCCCCTTCGAGGAATTTTGTATAGAATCTGGTATTATACACCAGACAACTGCTCCTTATGCTCCTCAGTCAAATGGGATTGCAGAGAGGACAAATCGGATATTGAAAGAGATGATGAATGCATTATTAAATGAGTCCGGTTTACCACAAAATTTGTGGGGGGAAGCCATTCTAACGGCCAACTTTCTAATAAACAGAGTGCCTCATAAAACGATACAAAGCATACCATATGAAATATGGAAAGGAAAGAAACCTTCCTTGAAATATTTGAAAGTGTGGGGGTGCTTGGCAAAGGTTGAGATTCCTAAACCTAAAAAATTAAGAATCGGACCTAAAACAGTAGACTGTGTGTTTATTGGCTATGCACATAATAGTAGTGCATATCGTTTTTTGGTTTGTAAGTCCGATGTATCAGATATCCATGTGAATACGGTTATTGAGTCAAGGAATGCTACGTTCTTTGAAAACATATTTCTGTATAATATAAATAATGATAATAACAACACAGTGATATCTCAGGATATTGTGACTAATGATCTTGGAAAGGAGGAACTAAGACGTAGTACCAGGCAAAGGACTTCAACATCCTTTGGGCCTGATTTTCTGACTTATATGTTAGAAAATGAGCCTCGAACTTATGGAGTGGCTATGGGTTCTCCTGAAGCACCATTCTGGGAAGAGGCTATCAATAGTGAAGTTGATTCTATTCTGTCAAACCACACTTGGGAATTGGTTGACCTTCCTCCTGCCAATAAGCCATTAGAAACTAAGTGGATCTTTAAAAAGAAGATGAAAGCAGATGGCACTATTGATAAGTACAAAGCTAGGCTAGTAGTAAAAGGCTACAGACAACGTGAAGGCCTAGACTACTTTGATACCTATTCACCTATTACAAGAATTACATCAATTCGAATGTTGATCGCATTAGCAGCATTGAATGGGTTAGAGTTACATCAAATGGATGTAAAGACAGCTTTCTTAAATGGTAAATTAGAGGAAGAGATTTATCTTGAATAACCTGAGGGATTTGTTGTCTCAGGACAAGAACGGAAAGTTTGTCGCTTAATAAGGTCCCTTTATGGACTTAAACAAGCCCCAAAACAATGGCATGCGAAATTTGATGAAGTTATGTTATCAAATGACTTTAATATTAATGAATGTGACAAGTGTGTCTACGTTCGAAATACTGAAAATGGGTTTGCCATAGTATGTCTTTATGTAGATGACATGTTGATAACAGGTAGTAATAAGCAAATGATTAAAGCTACTAAGCGATTGCTTACCAATAAGTTTGACATGAAAGATATGGGTCTCGCAGATGTTATTTTAGGAGTTAAAATTCATAGAACTCCTGATGGGTTAGCTTTATTGCAAGCACACTATATTGCTAAAATTCTTGAGAAATTCAAGAGTTTAAACATAACTCATATGTCAAACCCTATAGATTCTAGTCTTCGACTGTTGAGAAATACTGGCGAAGCTGAAAAGCAAAAGGAGTATGCTCAAGTGCTAGACAGTCTTATGTATGTTATGAATTGCACTAGACCTAATATTGCTTATGCAGTAAGCATGTTAAATCGCTTTACCAGTAATCCAAATAAGCTTCATTGGAGAGCTATGACAAGAGTTTTGGGTTACTTAAAGCAAACTCAAAACTTTGCTTTGCATTATGAGAAGTACCCTGCAGTGTTAGAAGGGTATTGTGATGCAAATTGGATCACCAGCTCTAATGACACAAGATCCACAAGTGGATATGTATTCACCCTTGGTGGTGGTGCTATGTCTTGGAAGTCATCCAAACAAACTTGCATTGTAAGATCAATTATGGAAGCAGAATTCATTGTATTAGATAAAGCTGGTGAAGAAGCTGAATGGCTTCGTAATTTTCTTGAGGACATTCCAAATTGGTCAAAACCGGTACCAGCAGTGTGTATACACTGTGATAGTCAAGCAGCTATAGGTAGGGCCAAGAATGTCATGTACAACGGCAAGTCTAGACATATACGTCGTAGACATGATACTGTTAGACAACTACTTTCAAATGGAATCATCTCAATTGATTATGTGAAATCAAAAGAGAATATAGCGGATCCATTGACTAAAGGGATTCCTAGAAAGTTAGTTTGGAAATTGTCCAAAGGAATGGGTTTAAGGCCGATCCATTGTTGATTATTGCGGTAACTCTACCTAGAAGAGTGGAGATCCCACGAACTAGGTTCAAAGAGACAACTAAGTGATGATCGACTGTTAACACTGTGGAGTTTTAAACTCATACTCATTCCTAGACAAGATAGTGCATATATATAAGGCTAAGCTTTTAAGCTTTTAATGGTTTCCTAATCTGATGTGTTCAGATTATGTATGTTGAGTTACATCATAAGGAATCACCTATGTGAGTGTGAAGTGTGGGCCGCTTCTATGAGAATTTAAAACGGCCGATTCTCTAGAACACTCGCAGAACCAGGCGGTGTCCAGGGCCAAAATGGACACAGCATGAGAACCAACGATGCTAGAGGAGCAACTGTGTGACTCCTATTATCTTGGTATACACTAAAAGGTCGACAGTTCAAGACAGCATGTTCACTGATTGACCAGTATATCCAATAGGTTTTTACTAGAGAAGGTTCAAAGGTAACCCCTACCTTTCTCGATGCAGTTGTTTCTCGTAGAAGAACCGCACTTTGCATACATGATCATTTGCATTTGGTCATGATGGACTTACTTCTTATCCATGTGGGGGATTGTTGGAATTTAGGAAGAAATCTCATAGTTTATGAATAAGAAGAAGGATGGAAAAGAAGAGGAAAAATAAGAAGAATTGTGTGTGTAGTACTAAGTCCCACATTGGTTAGGTGAAGGAAAGTTGGAGGGTATATAAGCCCCAACTTGGCTCCTACTAGTTGGGCCCTTGGGCCTACCCACTTTTGTGGAGGGGTGAGGACTTAGGCAACCCTTGGGGGTGAGGACTTAGGCAACCCTTGGTCCACTACACGCGTGTGCGCGCCGCCGCCGCCCGTCTGGCTCGATTCAGTCGGTCGCGCGCGCCGCCCGCCCGGTCCGGTTCGCGCGTGTGAAATAAAATAATATTTTTTTATTAAATTATTTTTTTGAATAAAATAATCCTTTTTATTTTTATTTCCGTTGTGCCT
Organism: Acacia confusa; assembly: GCA_037074495.1. Lineage (NCBI taxonomy): Eukaryota > Viridiplantae > Streptophyta > Magnoliopsida > Fabales > Fabaceae > Acacia > Acacia confusa. The sequence continues at coordinate 1,249,760 of CM073504.1, read as the reverse complement.
CTCCGATTTTTTCCAGCGGCTACGTACGACTCGTTCAGCCCCGTCTGTTCGCGTCTGTCCGTACGACCCGACCCGTTTAGCTCCGTCTGGTGCGTCTGTTTGTGAGACGCACCAGTTCGCCGGCAACAAACGCAGGTCGCCTCTGTTCGTTCCGTTCTGGTGTGTTTTTTCGCACAACGTACCAGTTCGCGCAACAGACGAGTCCATCTGATCGTGTTTTTCCAGAGTCTATAAATAGGGGCCCCTAGTCACAGAATTTTTAACGTTCTTTTCTCCCTGCATACACATTTTGTGCGTTCTGAAAGCATACTCGTTGGATTCGCTTGGGCTTCAGACAGACAGAGCCACTTTTCTGGAGACAAACAATCCGCTCTATCCTGGGAGGCAATTGCTCAGAAACCTGTGGCATCCGTAGAGGGAGCAAAATTGTCTTAAGGAGACAACGAAAGTTGGGCTCGGATTTCTGCATAGTTCATAACCATATTCGGCAGTCTTGTGAGTTCGTTTATAGCTTTTTCATATGATACAGACTTGTTGTATGCTCTCTGTATGTTATACTTTGTTAAACACAGATTGTTGTTATACTGTTTGTTTACTGCATATTCAATTTCTACCTACTCCATACGTTAGAAACAACAATAATAACTAGGAACTATTGCTTGTTCTACAGTTAATTTACCATTTTCTCTGTTCGCATCTCGTGCTCCGTCTCTTTAGCTGAATCCGTAAACAACCTAAAGGGGCAAAATAATTTTCTCAACTCCTTTACGTACTTTATCGAAATGATGGTCATATCTAGCCTTTCTCACTATTTGGTTGTACTTCGGGTTTGGGATATCTCTGCTTTACATGGGTCCATGATGATGTTGATGCTAATTTAGATATTGCCCCCGTTGTCACCAAATGTACAATGAATATCCTTTCTCGCTGCTTCTTTCATGTTACCTAACGGGGATCAATTTAAGTCTTTCACTTCAAAAATATTTGGTATTGAAAATAGTCTAGAGATATTTGGCTGAAGTTTTATGCTTGGTTAAAAAAAGTTTTTGATTATATATTGTATTACTGTTGGGAGTAGTTTAATAATCATTACATTGGTATTTCCTTTCCTGCCAGCCTTTTACTTTGTTGCTGCATGCGTTTTGCTGCTCTGCCATTGGGATTAGTCAGTTGCTCTTTTTTTTTTTTTTGTATATTCCTATCCTGCTACGATTTTATTCTCTGCTTCATCAGGAATTGCAAGCTGGGAATGCATGTATGGAAAAGCAGCAGATTCTTTTTCAGATTTATTCTTGCAATGCTGTGATCGTTTTTCCATTGGTTATCACTCTTTAAGTGCCAAGTATACAACTTGGAAATACAACTAACAGTAGAAGACGCGAGGTGATGAAGAAACTGAACAAAGCCAAGTTCATAAAGGAAATAGGGCAGAAATGGATACAGCTAACAGTAGAAGAGGCAGTTGAAGCATGCAACTACATGCTTCACGCATGAAAAACAAGTTTTTTTCTCAATTCTTTTGGATGTGTTAGCTCAAGATTCATTATTGCTTAGAATTCATTTTATTATCTATTGTCAAATGCCAACAAGTTCAACCCTTGTTGAGGCCTATATGTCTTTGTGAACGTTATTACCCTATCTGATGATTGCGTTCAGGGTCTCCTAACTTTCTTCACTTTTGCTAGTGTTGTAGAAGCTCAACTAGAGGACATTTCCTAGCGTTTCCTTATGGAGATTGAAGCTGACACATGAAGTAGCTCCCTCGTTCTGCTGAAGCAAGGAGCTGAAGCCGTGAGCATGTGCAACACATGAATTTTTAGGAGCTAGCTAAGAGTCAACAATGTTTTCTCATATGGCTTTGTTTTACATTTTTAAAGCCTGCACAAGCTGAAATTTTAACTATTACTGTACTTTTTATGTACGATTATCAATCTCTTTTTTCCTTGGTACACAAATTGTCGTTAGCACTCTCTTTTAGCTTCTTTATCAACTTCCTTTTCGAATAATTTTGTTGATTAAGCCACACTAAACTTCACTTGTGTTTTCGTTTTGCTATGTTTGTTACCCTTGACTTGCATAATTTGTAAGACCTTTTGCTGATTTTGGTATTCCTTGATAGAGGGTTTTTGAGCCTGATTTTGTGAGAAGGAGGTCTGTTGTGAAAGAGCGCTTCTCAAATAAGTACAGGCATCCAATTTTGGATTCTAAACTTACTCTGAGGCGCTTAAATGCCGTGAGATTCATAATGAAGTTTCATTTTTTTATGGTTAAATTCTTCTTTTTAGCAATATTTTGTTCAATGTATGGAGTGTTATCTTCCACCAGGAGCAGGAGGCCAGGTGCATGACCAAAGCAAGACGGTGTATGCTGTGGATCCTGTGTCACACACATTAACGTTAGAATTTGTTGAGGGACCTTCAGTGAAAGATGTATTTCTTGAATTCTGGTTACACGGTTTCAATGAAAGGCAGTTGGATGGTATTGCATCCCAAATAGGTGATGCAATTGGAAAAATACGTGACGGTGGCCTAATTCATGGTGATTTGACCACATCTGACATGCTTCTGAAGAATGGCACCAATCAGTTGGTGAGTTCATTTTGTATTCATATCTTCCAAGGGTTAGTGCCTTCATTAGAATTAAGTTATGTGATGTATGAGAATCTAGTCAACTGCAATTTGTGTAGGTCCTCATTGACTTTGGTTTGAGCTTCACTTCAACTCTACCAGAAGATAAAGCTGTTGATCTGTATGTTTTGGAAAGAGACCTTCTTTCAATGCACTCTTCAAATGGGAATGTGGTACGCCAATTTTCCTTTTGGCCTTGTTGAAAATTAACGAGGGAATTAAGGGTGGTGGATGAAAATCATGAAATGAAATCAGCAGATGCCATTATAAGCCCCAACTAACTCAAAAGGCTTTCTCAGGTTCTTAACTGATTTTGAATGCGGTAGATATTGGTATTCATGTGAGAGGTAGACAACACGTGTACCACCAAAATACTACTATTGAGGATAATTAAATATTTTCTTCATGAGGAGAACAGAAAGTGAGAAAGATTTCACCTAATTTGCTATATACTTGGTGTTATGTGGTTGTATATGAAGGCACTATCAATGAAAGAGCCCCCACAAACACAACCAAATGCTAAAGAAATCACACAGTATATGGGATTATGGCTGGATGCAGTATATTATGTGTATGAGAGTAAAGTATTGGAAAATCAAGCCAATTTTTTTGTCACACATACATCTATTTATAAACGACAAAAAGCGGTCATATGGACAACCATCAGCGAATCAACACAACAAACCAATCAATGCAACGGAATGGACCGACTTTGGTGAACGTACTGATTCAATCGCAAAACCGTATGTAGCATTTCGGTTTTAAACCATTATTGGTGCTGGTTGGGAGAAACACAGAAGGGCTAATAAGGAATTATTATTAAATTCAAGGACTGTTTTGACAAAAAATTATTTTTATTCTCACACATGCGCGCATGCGAACTAAGTTGAGACAGACAGACAATGGCGATGAGCGTGACCAAACCAGACAAGCGATGTTGGCACGCATGTTGGTGGACTAAGGCCCACCTACGTTCTCTATCATCCACAAAAGTGGTATGCCCCAAGGGGCAATCTAGAGGGGTTGAAGTAGAAGCTTATAAATCCTTCCACTTCTCATGTTTTGTCCAAAGTGGGATTTCTACCCACACTCCTCTTTCACCTTCCATATTCCTCTTTTTCTCCAACTCACTTCTTATTCATAACCTATGAGATTTAGACTCAAAATCCAATAATTCCTTACATGGATAAGAAGTCAGTCCATTGTGACAAAATGCAAATGAACATGTATACCAAGTGCGATTCCTCTACAAGAAGCAGCTGTATTGAGATAGGTAGGGGTCACCTTTGTACCTTCTCTAGTAAAAAACTATTGGTGTACAAGGTCAATCACGAATGCCTTAAACCATCGATCTTTAGTATACATCAAAATAATAAGAGTCACACAATTTCTCTTTTAGCATTTTTAGTCCTCATTGTTGTGTCTATTTGGACCGTGGACACCTGCTTGCCTAGTTTTTCAAGTGTTTAAGAGAATCGTCCTGTATAAATTCTCATAGAAGTGAACCCACTTCACACTCGCATAAGTGATTCCTTGTGATGTAACTCAATCTACATCATATGAACACATCAGATCAAGAAACCAGCTCAAAGGTTCAAAGAGACAACTAAGTGATGATTGACTATGAACACTGTGGAGTTACCGCTATGATCAACAATTGATAGGCCTTAAGCCTATTCCTTTCGACAAATTCTCAACTAACTCTCTCGGTTAACAAATCCGTTATATTCTCTTTTGACTTCACATAGTCAATTGACATTATTCCACTAGAGACTAGTTGTCTAACGGTATCATTTCTACAACGAATATGTCTAGACTTATTGTTATACATGACATTCTTAACTCTACCAATAGTTGTTTGATTATCACAGTGTACACATACTGTCCATCAAGAAAATTACGATCTCCCCAACATTAAATTATGCTTCCATAGTTGATCTTGCAATGCAAGTATGCTTGGATGACTTCCAAGACAAACCACTTCCAAGGGTGAGCACATACCCACTTATGGATCTTGTGTCATTAGAGCTGCTGATCCAATTTGTATCACAATACCCTTCTAGCACTACAAGGTACTTCTCATAATGCAAAACAAAGTTTTGAGTGTGCTTCAAGTAGTCCAAAAATCTTACCATAGCTTTCTAATTATGCTCGTTTGCCGGTATTTTTCAACAATCAAAAGCTAGAATCTACATGGTTCTTCTCAAAAGTTATATTCAAACTCTTGAATTTCTCAAGAAAAATATAGTGTGCTTGTGATAAAATTAACCCATCAAATGTTCTATGGATATTAATTCCTAAAATAAAATCTACTAGACTCATATCTTTCATGTCAAACTTATTGGTAACCTTTCATGTCAAACTTATTGGTAACCAATCGTTTAGTAGTTTTAATCATTTGATTATTGCTACCCATTATCAATATGTTATCTACATAAAGACAGACTACGACAAATCCATTCTGAATATAGACACACTTGTCACATTCATTAATACAATAAGCTATTTGACAACATAAATTCATCGAATTTCACATGTCATTGTTTCGGGGCTTGCTTAATAAAAGGATTGTTTCGGGGCTTGCTTAATAAAAGGATTTTATCAAGCAACAAACTTTCGGTTTTTGTCCTAAGACAACAAATCCCTTAGGTTGTTCTATTTAATGTAACTCCAACCCATTTAACGCTGCTATCAAGATTAACATACTAATGGATGCAATCCTTGTAACAAGTGAATAGGTATCAAAGTATTCTATGCTTCATGTTGTCTGTAGCCTTTTATTACCAGCCTAGCTTTGTACTTAATAGATCCATCTACCTTCATTTTCTTTGTGAAAACCCACTTAAGCTAGTTGGAAGGTCAACCAATTTCGAAGTGTGGTTTGACAGAATGCATTCAACTTCACTATTGATAGCTTCTTCTTAGAATGATGCTTCAGGGGAGCTTATAGCCCTCCCTATACGTTCAAGGCTCATTTTCCAACAAAGGCCCAAAGGATGTGGTGGTCCCTTGTACTACGTCTAGGTTCCTATTCTATATGATCATCGTTAGTCATGGTATCCTAAAGTATTATAGTATTGCTATCATTATTATCATTATCACCACTTGTTTCATTTCCCTTGCTATACGGAAATACATTCTAAAGAATGTAGCATCCCTTGACTCAATAACAGTATTAACATAGATATCTAATACATCGGACTTGTAAACTAAAACCAATATGCAACACACAATCCACTGTCTTAAACCCGATTCTTAAATTTTTTCCAAATCAAATTTAGTAAAATATTGGATTTTAAAGCAACCGACCAAATAATAATATATGAACAGGATTACGAAATCAAACTTTAAAATAATGAAAATAAAATTTAAAAAAGAATGATAGTTGATTTCAATACTTTCCAATCAATGATATAATAAAATAAGTAAAAACTTCCAATCGAAAAATTGTAAACTTTTAAATCAAACAACAATAAAGGTTAAGATTATTAAAAATTAAAGATTGGGTTGTCAAAAATGCAGATTTTTAAATCAATCAAATAATCAAATAAGAGAAGGATTCACAAATGAAATTTTCAAACAACAATATAATAGAACAAAATAAAAGAACTTAAAGGTTAAGATTATTAAAACAATCAAATTAAAAAAAAACCAAGAATAACAATTTAAAAAACAAACTAAGAACTGAAAAGAGTTGAAAAAATAAAAAATAAAAATAAAAAATACTCATTAACAATCAATTTTTTTTTAAAAAAAGTAAGATTGGGTTTTAAAAAATGCATATTTTTAAATCAATCAAATAATAAAATAAGAAAAAGGATTTTCATTGAAGTCTTAAAACAACAAAATAATATTTGACAATATAGAACTTAAAGTTGAAGATTTTTAAAACAATCAAATAAAAAACAACAAAAAGAACAATTCAAAAAACAAAATAAGATTTGAAGGGAGTTTAAATACAGATTTTTTAAATAAATCAAATACGAAAATGATTCTAAAATGAAATTTTCAAACAACAAAATAACAGAAATTAAAATTTTAAGATTTTTAAAACAATCAAATAAAAAAAAATAAAAATCCAAAAAACAAAATAAATTGAAGTGAGTTTAAAAGGTAAAACAAAGTATGAAAAAAAAATAAAAAATATTTATTAACAATCAAATTTTAAAAAGAAAGATTGGGTTTTCAAAAATACAAATTTTTAAATTAATCAAATCACTCAAATAAGAAAAGGATTCTCAAATGAAATTTTGAAACAACAAAATAATAGAACTTAGCTTAAAGTTTAAGATTTTTAAAACAATCAAATAAAAAACAAAACAAGAATAACAATCCAAAAAACAAAATAGGAATTGAAAGGAGTTTAAAAACTAAAATAAAGTATGAAAAAAAATAACAAATAGTTATTAACAATCAAAATTTATTTTCAAATCAAATTTCAAAACGTAAGATTGGGTTTTCAAAGATACAGATTCTTAAATAAATCTAAAAATAAAATAAGAAAAGGATTCTCAAATGAAATTTTGAAAAAACAAAATAATAGAGCCTAAATTTAAATATCTTTAAAACAATAAAATCATAAAAACAAGAACAGTAAAAAAATTTTTTTGAAGAGAGCTAAAAAAATAATTAAAAAGTATGAAACTAAAAATTAGAAGCATTTACTAAAAATAAAAAAGAACATTTTCAGATCAAATTTAAAAAAGTAAGATTGGATTTTCAAAAGTGCACATAATTTTCAAAAGTAAGATTGGGTTTGAAAATTTTAAAATTTATTTTCAGTAAGAAAAGGCTTTTCAAATGAAATTTTGAAACCAGTAAATAATAGAACTTAAAGTTGAAGATTTTTAAAACCATAAAATAAAAAAATAAAAAAGAAGAAAATTTAAAAAAACAAAACAAAAAAAAATATATTTTCAAACCAAAATTAAGAAAGTAAGATTGGGTTTTCAAAAATGAGGATTTTTAAATCAATAAATAAGAAGAGGATTTTCAAATGAAATCTTGAAACAACAAAATAATATAACTTAAAAGTTGAATATTTTTAAAACAATAAAATAAAAAAAAACAAGAAGAAAAATTAAACAAAAACTTAAAAAATTTTAAAAAGTAATTTCAAAGTATGTAACAAAAAATTAGAAATATTTATCAACAATCAAAATATATTTTCAAACCAAATTTCATGAAGTAAGATAGCGTTTTCAAAAATGCAGATTTGTAAATCAATCAAATAATAAAATAAGAAAACGAATTTCAACTGAAACTTTGAAACAAAAATAATAGAATTTAAATTTGAAGATTTTTTTCAAATAATAAATTTTTTTTAAAAAAATAAGAACAATAAAACAACAACAAAAAACTCAAAAGAGTTTTAAGTAATTGAACATAATGAAACAAAAAATTAGAAATATTTATCAACAATTAAAATATATTTTCAAACCAAATTTAAAAAAGTAAGATAGCGTTGTCAAATATGCACATTTTTAAATCAATCAAATAAGAAAATAAGAAAAGGATTTTCAAGTGAAATTTCGAAACAACAAAATAATGGACCCTAAATTTGCAGATTTTTTCAAACAATAAAATCAAAAAGCAAGAAGAACGATAAAAAAACAAAAATAAAAACTGAAAAGAGTTTAAAAAGTAATTACATATTATGAAAGAAAAAATTAGAAACATTCATTAACCCTCAAATTTATTTTCAAATCAAATTTTTAAAAGATAGATTTTGCTTTTAAAAATGCAGATTTTTAAATGATACAAATAATAAAATAAGAAAAAGATTTTGAAATGAAATTTTGAAACAACAAAATAATAGAACTTAATGTTGAAGATTTTTAAAAGGATCAAATAAAAAAATTAAAAATAAAATAAGCACTGAAAAGAGTTTAAAAAGTAATTATTGTAGAAAAAAATTAGAAATATTTATTAACAGTAAAAAAAATATTTTCAAATCAAATTTAGTAGAGTAGTGGATTTTAAAAAAATGCAGATTTTAAACAACTGTATGATAAAATATGCGGATATTTAAAGCAATCAAATAATAAAAAAAGGACGAGAAGGAATCCTTACGTGTTAAATAATGGTATATAAATTTGATAAATTCAAATTCTTTGTTAACAATTAAAAAATTATTTTCAACTCAAACTTAAAACAAGTAAGATAGTCATATTCAAAGCTGTAGATTTTATCAATCGGGAAAAAAAAAAAAAAAAACACTATAGGTTTTAAAATCGATCTAACAAAAAAATCAGAATTGGAAAGGGTTAAAAAATGTAATTTCGAAGTCTGAACTGAAGCTTTCTGAACGAATTTACCAATAAAAATATGAATTTTTCCTGACTTTTATATACTTCAAATAATAAAATGAGAACTGAAAAAACCTAAAAAAATGTAATTACAAAGCATGAATCAAATAATCAAACATTGAAGGCGAAAAAAAAAGAAAAAAATCAAATATCAGATAATAAAATAAAAACAAGATTCTGAAATCAAATTTTAAAACAATAAAATAACGAAATTAAAAAACGCACATGAAAGAGTTAAGAAGAGTTCTAAATTTAAAAAAGAAGTCAAGCGAAGGAGAAATCAGGCACCTTTGAAAGTGGATTGGCCGACTGGTAAACGCAGTTGCAATGAAAAGGATCAGATGGGTTTTGTTGATGACAATCACAGAATAAAAACAGCAACCAACAACAACAAAGAAATATACTTGATGGTGAAACAAAATCAATCACAGTAAACAAGCTCAGTAATTTGAGAACTCCACACAAATTTAGTGAAACAACGAGCACCAAACAAGTCTGAAAACAACAATGGCGTCCAAGCCAGACAAACAAATGAAAAAAAACAAAATCACTATCAATCAAAAAGCACAATACCAATTTGAAAAGAAGCAGCAACCAACAAACAAGTCTAGCTATCAACAGAAACAATAACATGAAAAGATGAAAAATAACAATAATAATAATAAAACATGCAAACCAGAAAAACATAAAAAAGCTGCTCACAATAAACCAGCACAGCAACAATTTGAGAAGGGAAAGCGCAAGCAACAAACAACAAGCATAGAAACAGCAACGGCAACATGAAAAAATCCACCTTGGAAGCATTCAAAAAAAAAAAATCACTTACAATAAACAAGCACAAAACCATCACAGTCCATACAAAACACAAAAAGAGGGGAAGGCAACCACAAAAGAAACCAATTAAGACTTGTGAAATTAAACAGTAAGGGAACCATGGAAAAAAAAACCCCATCAAAGCATCAAAGCGAGGAAAAGAAAAAAAATCATCTACAATAAACAAGCACAGAACTATCACAGTCCATACAAAACACAAAATTAGGAGAAGGCAACCACAAAAGCAACCAATTGAGACTTATGAAATTAAACAGCAAGGGCAACATGAAAAAAATCCCCTTGAAAGCATCAAAGCGAGGAAAAGAAACAAAAATCACTTACAATAAACAAGCATAGAACCATCACAGTCCATACAAAACCCAAAAAGAGCGGAAGGCAACCACAAAAGAAACCAATTGAGACTTATGAATTTACACAGCAAGGGCAACATGAAAAAAATCCCCTTGAAAGCATCAAAGCCATGAAAAGAAACAAAAATCACTTACAATAAACAAGCACAGAACCATCACAGTCAATCCAAAACACAAAATGAGGGGAAGGCAACCACAAAAGCAACCAAATGATATTTGTGAAATTAAATAGTAAGGGCAACATGAAAAAAAATCCCCTTGAAAGCATAAAAGCCAAGAAAAGAAACAAAAATCACTTGCAATCAACAAGCACAGAATCATCACATACAAAACACAAAATTAGGGGAAGGCAACAACAAAAGCAACCAATTGATACTTGTGAAATTAAACAGTAAGGGTAACATGAAAAAATCCCCTTGAAAGCATCAAAGCCAGGAAAAGAAACAAAAATCACTTACAATAAACAAGCACAGAACCATCACAGTCCATACAAAACACAAAAAGAGCGGAAGGCAACCACAAAAGAAACCAATTGAGACTTGTGAAATTAAACAGTAAGGGCAACATGGGGGGGAAAAAACCCACTTGAAAGCATCAAAACCAGGAAAAGAAACAAAATCATTTACAATAAACAGTCACAGAACCATCACAATCCATACAAAACACAAAATTAGGGGAAGGCAACCACAAAAGCAACCAATTGAAACTTCTCAAATTCAACAACAAGGGCATCATGAAAAAAATCCCCTTGAAAGCATCAAAGCCAGGAAAAGAACAAAAATCACTTACAATAAACAAGCACAGAACCATCACAATCCATACAAAACACAAAAAGAGGGGAAGGCAACCACAAAAGAAACCAATTGAGACTTGTGAAATTAAAAAGTAAGGGCAACATGGAAAAAAAAAAAAAAAAAAAAAAAAAAAAACCCTTGAAAGCATCAAAGCCAGGAAAAGAAACAAAATCACTTCCAATAAAAAAGCACAGAACCATCACAGTCCACACAAAACACAAAATGAGGGGAAGGCAACCACAAAAGCAACCAATTGATACTTGTGAAAATAAACAGTAAGGGCAACATGAAAAAATCCCCTTCAAAGCATCAAAGCAAGGAAAAGAAACAAAAATCACTTACAATAAACAAGCACAAAACCATCACATACAAAACACAAAATCAGGGGTAGGCAACCACAAAAGCAACCAATTGATACTTGTGAAATTAAACAGCAAGGGTAATAGAAAAAAAAAATCCCCTTCAAAGCATCAAAGCCAGTAAAAGAAACAAAAATCACTTACAATCAGCAAGCACAGAATCATCAAATACAAAACACAAAATGAGGGGAAGGCAACCACAAAAGCAACCAATTGATACTTGTGAAAATAAACAGTAAGGGCAACATGGAAAAATCCCCATCAAGGAATCAAAGCAAGGAAAAGAAACAAAAATCACTTACAATAAACAAGCACAAAACCATCACATACAAAACACAAAATCAGGGGTAGGCAACCACAAAAGAAACCAATTGATACTTGTGAAATTAAACAGCACGGGTAACAGAAAAAAAAAATCCCCTTGAAAGCATCAAAGCCAGGAAAAGAAACAAAAATCACTTACAATCAGCAAGCACAGAATCATCAAATACAAAACACAAAATGAGGGGAAGGGAACCACAAAAGCAACCAATTGATACTTGTGAAATTAAACAGTAAGGGTAACATGAAAAAAATACCCTTGAAAGCATCAAAGCCAGGAAAGGAAACAAAAATCACCTACAAGAAACAAGCACAAAATCATCACATACAAAAAAAAAAAACAAAATCAGGGGAAGGCAACGACAAAAGCAACCAATTGATACTTGTGAAATTAAACAGTAAGGGTAACATGAAAAAAATCCCCTTGACAGCATCAAAGCCAGGAAAAGAAACAAAAATCACTTACAATAAACAAGCACAGAACCATCACAGTCCATCCAAAACACAAAAAGAGGGGAAGGCAACCACAAAAGAAACCAATTGAGACTCGTGAAATTAAACAGTAACGGCAACATGAAAAAAAAAAACCCTTGAAAGCATCAAAGCAAGGAAAAGAAACAAAATCACTTACAATAAACAAGCACAGAACCATCACAGTCCACACAAAACACAAAATGAGGGGAAGGCAACCACAAAAGCAACCAATTGATACTTGTGAAAATAAACAGTAAGGGCAACATGAAAAAATCCCCTTCAAAGCATCAAAGCAAGGAAAAGAAACAAAAATCACTTACAATAAACAAGCACAAAATCATCACATACAAAACACAAAATCAGGGGTAGGCAACCACAAAAGCAACCAATTGATACTTGTCAAATTAAACAGCAAGGGTAACAGAAAAAAAAATCCCCTTCAAAGCATCAAAGCCAGGAAAAGAAACAAAAATCACTTACAATCAGCAAGCACAGAATCATCAAATACAAAACACAAAATCAGGGGAAGGCAACCACAAAAGCAACCAATTGATACTTGTGAAAATAAACAGTAAGGGCAACATGGAAAAATCCCCATCAAAGAATCAAAGCAAGGAAAAGAAACAAAAATCACATAGAATAAACAAGCACAAAACCATCACATACAAAACACAAAATCAGGGGTAGGCAACCACAAAAATAACCAATTGATACTTGTGAAATTAAACAGCAAGGGTAACAGAAAAAAAATCCCCTTCAAAGTATCAAAAAGCCAGGAAAAGAAACAAAATCAATTACAATCAGCAAGCACAGAATCATCAAATACAAAACACAAAATCAGGGGAAGGCAACCACAAAAGCAACCAATTGATACTTGTGAAACTAAACAGTAAGGGTAACATGAAAAAACTACCCTTGAAAGCATCAAAGCCAGGAAAGGAAACAAAAATCACTTACAATAAACAAGCACAAAATCATCACATACAAAAAAAAATCAGGGGAAGGCAACGACGAAAGCAACCAACTGATACTTGTGAAATTAAACAGTAAGGGTAATATGAAAAAAATCCCCTTGACAACATCAAAGCCAGGAAAAGAAACAAAAATCACTTACAATAAACAAGCACAGAACCATCACAATCCATACAAAACACAAAAAGAGGCGAAGGCAACCACAAAAGAAACCAATTGATACTTGTGAAAATGAACAGTAAGGGCAACATGGAAAAATCCCCATCAAAGAATCAAAGCCAGGAAAAGAAACAAAAATCACTTACAACAAACAAACACAGAATCATCACATAAAAAGTTAAAAACACAAAATGAGGGGAAGACAACTACAAAAGCGACCAATTGATACTTGTGAAATTAAACAGTAAGGGTAAAATGAAAAAAATCCCCTTGAAAGCATCAAAGCCAGGAAAAGAAACAAAAAATCACTTGCAATAAACAAGCACAGAATCATCACATACAAAACACAAAATCAGGGGAAGGCAACCACAAAAGCAACCAATTGATACTTTTGAAATTAAACAGTAAGGGTAACATGAAAAAAACCCCCTTGAGAGCATCAAAGCAAGGAAAAGAAACAAAAATCACTTACAATAAACAAGCAAATAACCATCACAGTCCAAACAAAACACAAAAAGAGGGGAAGGCAACCACAAAAGAAACCAATTGAGACTTGTGAAATTAAACAGTAAGGGCAACATGAAAGAAAAAAAAAAAACCCCTTAATCACGTACAATAAACAAGCACAGAACCATCACAGTCCATACAAAACACAAAATGAGGGGAAGGCAACCACAAAACAACCAATTGATACTTGTGAAATTAAACAGTAAGGGTAACATGAAAAAAAATCCCCTGGAAAGCATAAAGGCCAGGAAAAGAAACAAAAATCACTTACAATCAACAAGCACAGAATCATCACATACAAAACACAAAATCATGGGAAGGCAATCACATACAAAACACAAAATCATGGGAAGGCAACCACAAAAGCAACCAATTGATACTTCTGAAAATAAACAGTAAGGGCAACAAGAAAAAAATCCCCTTGAAAGCATCGAAGCCAAGTAAAGAAACAAAAATCACTTACAATAAACAAGCACAGAATCATCACATACAAAACACAAAATCAGGGGAAGGCAGCCATAAAAGCAACCAATTGATACTTCTGAAATTAAACAGTAAGGGTAACATGAAAAAAATCCCCTTGAAAGCATCAAAGCCAGGAAAAGAAACAAAAATCACTTACAATCAGCAAGCACAAAATCATCAAATACAAAACACAAAATGAGGGGAAGGCACCACAAAAGCAACCAATTGATACTTCTGAAAATAAACAGTAAGGGCAACAAGAAAAAAATCCCCTTGAAAGCATCGAAGCCAAGTAAAGAAACAAAAATCACTTACAATAAACAAGCACAGAATCATCACATACAAAACACAAAATCAGGGGAAGGCAGCCATAAAAGCAACCAATTGATACTTCTGAAATTAAACAGTAAGGGTAACATGAAAAAAATCCCCTTGAAAGCATCAAAGCCAGGAAAAGAAACAAAAATCACTTACAATCAGCAAGCACAGAATCATCAAATACAAAACACAAAATGAGGGGAAGGCACCACAAAAGCAACCAATTGATACTTGTGAAATTAAACAGTAAGGGTAACATGAAAAAAATGCCCTTGAAAGCATCAAAGCCAGGAAAGGAAACAAAAATCACTTACAAGAAACAAGCACAAAATCATCACATACAAAACACAAAATCGGGGAAGGCAACGACAAAAGCAACCAATTGATAATTATGAAATTTAAATTGGGGTTTTGACAAAATTAGTGTAGTTGAGAACAAATTCATAACATCTATGATTCAATTCTTCAGCCAATTCAGCATCTAATTAGTGAAAAGGTAAGGGGCGTACCTTAGAGGATGAGAAGGTCAAAAGGGAGGTAGAGAGGAGGAACCTTTGAAAGATTGGGTTGTCAAAAATGCAGATTTTTAAATCAATCAAATAGGAAAAGGATTCTCAAATGAAAGTTTGAAACAACAATATAATAGAACTTAAAAGTTAAGATTATTAAAAAAAAAAAAAATAAAATAAAAGAAGAACAATTAAAAAAAAACAAACTTAGAACCGAAAAGAGTTGAAAAATTAAACAAAAAATACTGATTGACAATCAAAATTTATTTTCAAATCAAATTTTTTTAAAAAAGTAAGATTGGGTTTTAAAAAATGCAGATTTTTAAATCAATCAAATAATAAAATAAGAAAAGGATTTTCATTGAAGTATTAAAACAACAAAATAATAGAACTTAGAGTTGAAGATTTTTTAAAACAATCAAATTAAAATAACAAAAAGAACAATCCAAAAAACAAAATAAGATTTGAAGGGAGTTTAAATACAGATTTTAAATAAATAAATTAAGAAAATGATTCTAAAATGAAATTTTGAAACAACAAAATAACATAAATTAAAGTTTAAGATTTTTAAAACAATCAAATGAAAAATTCAGATTATTAAATCAATTTAAAATAAAATAAGAAAAGGATTATTAAAGGAAATTTTCCAAAAATAATAATAATAATAATAGAGCCTAAATTTAAATATTTTTTTAAAAAAGTAAAATCATAAAAACAAGAACAGTAAAAAAAATTGAAGAGAGCTTAAAAAGTAATTAAAAAGCATGAGACAAAAAATTGTTAAATCAAATTTAAAAAAGGAAGATTGGGTTTTCAAAAGTGCAGATTATTTTCAAAAGTAAGATTGGGTTTGAAAATTTAAAACTTGGATTTTAAATGAAATTTTGAAACCAGTAAATAATATAACTTAAAGTTGAAGATTTTTGAAACAATAAAAAAGAAAAAGAACAACAACAAAAATTTTTTTAAAAAGTTTGAAAAGTAAGATTTATGAACAATCAAAATATATTTTCAAACCAAATTTAAAAAAAGTAAGAATGGGTTTTCAAAAGTGCGGATTTATAAATCAATCATTAAGAAAAGGATTTTCAAATGAAATCTTGAAACGCAAAATAATGTAACTTAAAGTTGAAGATTTTTTAAACAATAATTATTTTGAAAAAAAAAAAAGAAGCACAATTGAAAACAAAATAAACACTTGACAAAGTTTAAAAAGAAATTTCAAAGTATGAAACCAACAAAAAGAAACATTTATCAACCATCAAAATATATTTTCAAACCAAATTTTCTTTAAGAAAAGATAGCGTTTTAAAAGATGCAGATTCTTAAATAATAAAATTTCAAGTGAGATTTTGAAACAACAAAATAATAGAATTTAAATTTGAAGATTTTTTCAAACAATAAAATTAAAAAAAAAAAAGAACAATAAAAAACAAAATAAAAAATAAAAAGAGTTTAAAAAAGTAATTACACATAATGAAACAACAAATTAGAAATATTTATCAACAATCAAAATATATTTTTTCAAACCAAATTTCAAAAAGTAAGCAAGCGTTTTCAAACATACAGATTTTTAAATCAATCAAATAATAAAATAAGAAAACGATTTTCAAGTGAGATTTCGAAACAACAAAATAATAGAATTTAAATTTGAAGATTTTTTCAAGAAATAAAATAAAGAAAACAAGAAGAACAATAAAAAACAAAACAATAGAGCCTAAATTTAAAGATTTTTTTAAAAAAGAAAATCATAAAAACAAGAAGAACAGTAAAAAAATTGAAGAGAGCTTAAAAAGTAATTGAAAAGAGTATGGCACAAAAAATTGTTAAATCAAATTTAAAAAAGGAAGACTGGGTTTTCAAAAGTGCAGGTTATTTTCAAAAGAAAAGATTGGGCATGAAAATTTAAAACTTGATTTTCAAAAGAAAAGGATTTTCAAATGAAATTTTGAAACCAGTAAATAATATAACTTAAAGTTGAAGATTTTTAAAACAATAAAAAAAAAGCCTTAAAAGGTTTAAAGGGTAAGATTTATCAACAATCAAAATATATTTTCAAACTAAATTTAAAAAAAGTAGATTGGGTTTTCAAAAGTGCAGATTTTTAAAATCAATCGATAAGAAAAGGATATTCAAATGAAATCTTGAAACGACAAAATAATATAACTTAAAGTTGAAGATTTTTAAAATAATAAATTTTTCTTTTAACAAAATAAGAACAATTAAAAAAAACACTTTACAAAGTTTAAAAAGAAACTTCAAAGTATGAAGCAAAAAACGAAACATTTATCAACAATCAAAATATATTTTCAAACCAAATTTTCTTTAAGAAAAGATAGCGTTTTAAAAGATGCAGATTTTTAAATAATAAAATTTCTAGTGAAATTTTGAAAAAACAAAATAATAGAACTTAGATTTAACATTTTGCAAACAATAAAATCAAAAAAATAACAATAAAAAAACAAAATAAAGAGTTTAAAAAATAAATTACACGTAATGAAACAAAAAATTAGAAATATTTATCAACAATCAAAATATATTTTTTCAAACCAAATTTCAAAAAGTAAGACAGCGTTTTCAAAAATGCAGATTTTTAAATCAATCAAATAATTTTATAAGAAAATGATTTTCAAGTGAAATTTCGAAACAAAAAAAATAATAGACTTTAAATTTGAAGATTTTTCAAGCAATAAAATTACAAAAAAAAAAAAACAAGAACAATTAAAAAAACGCAAAAGAGTTTAAAAAAAGTAATTACACATAATGAAACAAAAAATTAGAAATATTTATCAACAATCAAAATATATTTCCAAACAAAGTTTCAAAAAGTAAGATAGCGTTTTCAGAAATGCACATTTTTAAATCAATCAAATAAGAAAATAAGAAAAGGATTTTCAAGTGAAATTTCAAAACAACAAAAGAATGGAACCTAAATTTGACTGGGTTTTCAAAAAAGTAGACGAAGAAGACTGGGTTTTCAAAAATACTGATTCTTAAATCAATCTAAAAATAAAATAAGAAAAGGATTCTTAAAAGAAATTTTGAAAAACACAAAATAATAGAGCCTAAATTTAAAGATTTTTTTTAAAAATAAAATCAAAAAAACAAGAAGAACAGTAAAAAAAATCGAAGAGAGCTTAAAAAGTAATTAAAAAGTATGGGACAAAAAATTATTATTTTCAAATCAAATTTAAAAAAGTAAGATTGGGTTTTCAAAAGTGCAGATTATTTTCAAAAGCAAGATTGGGTTTGAAAATTTAAAACTTGATTTTCAATAAGAAAAGGATTTTCAAATGAAATTTTGAAACCAGTAAATAATATAACTTAAAGTTGACGATTTTTTAAACAATAAAAAAAATTAAAAAGTTTAAAAAGTAAGATTTATAAACAATCAAAATATATTTTCAAACCAAATTTGAAAAAATTAAGATTGGGATTTCAAAAGTGCGTATTTTTAAATCAATCAATAAGAAAAGGATTTTCAAATGAAATCTTGAAAAAAACAAAATAATATAACTTAAGTTGAAGATTTTTTAAACAATAAAATTAAAAAAAAAACAAGAACAATTTAAAAAATAAAAACTTTACAAAGTTTAAAAAGAAATTTCAACGTAGGGGAAAAAAATTAGAAACATTTATTAACAATAAATTAAAACAAAACAAGAAAAATCCAAAAAAAAAAAAACAGAATTGAAGGGAGTTTAAAAAGTAAAATAAAGTATAAAGCAGAAAATAAGAAATATTTATTAACAATGAAAATTTATTTTCTAATCAAATTTAAAAACGTAAGACTGGGTTTTCAAAAATACTTATTCTTAAATCAATCTAAAAATAAAATAAGAAAAGGATTCTTAAAAGAAACTTTGAAAAAAAAAATAATAATAGAGTCTAAATTTAAAGATTTTTAAAAAAATAAAATCATAAAAACAAGAAGAACAGTTAAAAAAAAAAACTGAAGAGAGCTTAAAAAGTAATTAAAAAGTATGAGACAAAAAATAATTATTTTCAAATCAAATTTAAAAAAGTAAGATTGGGTTTTCAAAAGTGCAGATTATTTTCAAAAGCAAGATAGGGTTTGAAAATTTAAAACTTGATTTTCAATAAGAAAAGGATTTTCAAAAGAAATTTGGAAACCAGTAAATAATATAATTTAAAGTTGAAGATTTTTAAAACAATAAAAAAAAAAGAAAAATTTAAAAATTTAAAAATTTTAATAAGTAAGGTTTATGAACAATCAAAACAGATTTTTAAACCAAATTTGAAAAAATTAAGATTGGGATTTCAAAACTGCGGATTTTTAAATCAATCAATAAAAAAAGGATTTTCAAATGAAATCTTGAAACAACAAAATAATAGAAATTAAAGTTGAAGATTTTTTAAACAATAAAATTTTAAAAAAAAAACAAGAAGAACAATTTAAAACTAAATAAAAACTTTACAAGTTTTAAAAGAAATTTCAAAGTATGAAACAAAAAATTAGAAACATTTATTAATAATAAAAATACATTTTCAAACCAAATTTTTTTAAAGAAAAAATAGCCTTAAAAAAGATGCAGATTTTTAAATAATAAAATTTCAAGTGAAAGTTCGAAACAACAAAATAATGGAATTTAAATTTGAATATTTTCTTCAAACAATAAAATTAAAAAAAAAAAGAAAGAAAGAAAGAACAATAAAAAAAAAGAGTTTAAAAAATAATTACACATAATTAAACAAAAAAATTAGAAATATTTACCAACAATCAAAATATAATTTCAAACGAAATTTCAAAATGTAAGACAACGTTTTAAAAAATGCAGATTTTTAAATCATTCAAATAATAAAATAAGAAAACAATTTTCAATTGAAATTTCGAATCAACAAAATAATAGAATTTAAATTTGAAAATTATTTCAAGGAATAAAAGAAAGAAAACAAGAAGAACAATAAAAAACAAAATAAAAACTCAAAAGAGTTTAAAAAATTAATTACACATAATGAAACAAAAAATTAAAAATATTTATCAACAATCAAAATATATTTTCACACAAAATTTCAAAAAGTAAGACAGCGTTTTCATAAATGCACATTTTTAAATCAAATCAAATAAGAAAATAAGAAAACGATTTTCAAGTGAAATTTCGAAACAACAAAATAATGGAACCTAAATTTGAAATGTTTTTTCTTTGGGAAAAAAAATTGAAATTATTTTCAAACAATAAAATCAAAAAACAAGAAGAACGATAAAAATAAAAAAAAATAAAAACTGAAAATAGTTTAAAAAGTAATTACACATTATGAAACAAAAAATTCGAAACATTTATTAACCCTCAAAAATTTATTTTCAAATCAAATTTTCAAAATATAGATTGCGCTTTAAAAATGCAGATTTTTAAATCAATCAACTAATAAATTAAGAAAAGGATTTTGAAATGAAATTTTGAAACAATAAAATAAAAGAACTTAAAGTTGAAAATTTTTAAAACAATCAAATAAAAAAAACAAAATAAGAACTGAAAAGAGTTTAAAAAGTAATTATTGTATGAAACAAAAAAATATAAAAATTTATTAACAGTAAAAAAATCATTTTCAAATCAAATTTAGTAGAGTAGTGGAATTTAAAAAATGCTGATTTTAAAAAACCATATGATAAAATATGGGGATATTCAAAACAATCAAATACTAAATTTTTTTTTTTTTAAAAAAAAAAAAGACAAGAAGGAATCCTTACGTGTTAAAAAAATGGAATATAAATTTGATAAATTCAAAGTCTTTGTCAACAATAAAAAAAATTAGTTTCAACTCAAACTTAAAACAAGTGTGACAGTCATATTCAAAGCTGTAGATTTTATCAATCCAAAAAAAAAAAAAAAAACTGTAGGTTTTAAAATCGATCTAATAAAAAGAATAAGAATTGGAAAGGGTTAAAAAATGTAATCACTAAGTCTGAACTGAAGTTTTCTGAACGAATTCACCAATAAAAATATGAATTTTACAGAATGAATTTAATGAGTCGTTTAAAAAAATTGTAGACTTTTATATAAATCAAATAATAAAATGACAACTGAAAAGACTTATAAAAAAATGTAATTACAAAGCATGAATCAAATAATCAAACATTGAAGGCCCAAAAAAAAATCAGATATCAGATAATAAAATAAAAACAGGACTCTGAAATCAAATTTTAAAACAATAAAATAACGAAATTCAAAAACGCACATGAAAGAGTTAAGAAGAGTTCTAAATTTAAAATAAGTCAAGGGAAGGAGAAATCAGGCACCTTTGAAAATGGATTGGCCGACTGGTAAACGCAGTTGCAATGAAAAGAATCAGATGGGTTTTGTTGATGACAATCACAGAATAAAAACAGCAACCAACAACAACAAAGAAATATACTTGATGGTGAAACAAAATCAATCACAGTAAACATCAAGCTCAGTAATTTGAGAACTCTATACAAATTTAGCGAAACAGCAAGCACCAAACAAGTCTAAAAACAATAACTGCGTCCAAGCCAGACAAACAAATGGAAAAAAAAAAAAAAAAAATCACTCCCAATCAAAAAGCACCAACGATTTGAAAAGAAGTAGCAACCAACAAACAAGTCTACAAACAGCAATAGCAACATGAAAAGATGGGGAAAAAACATTTAAACCATACAAACCAGACAAACATAAAAAACCACCCACAATAAACAAGCACAACAGTCAACAACAATTTGAGAAGGGAAAGAGCAAGCAACAAACAACAAGTATAGAAACATCAACGACCACATGAAAAACTCCACCTTGAAAGCATTAAAAAAATCACTAACAATAAACAAGCATGGAACCATCACAGTCCATACAAAACACAAAAAAACAGGGGAAGGCAACCACAAAAACAACTAATTGAGACTTATGAATTAAACATCAAGTGAAACATGAGAAAAATCCCCTTGAAAGCCAGGCAAACAAACAAAAATCACTAAGAATAAACAAGCATAGAACCATCACATTCCATACAAAACACAAAATCAGGGGAAGACTATCACAAAAGCAACCAATTGAAACATATGAAATTAAAATGGGGGTTTAGACAGAATTAGTAAAGTACATAACAAATTCATAACATCTATGATTCAATTCTTCACCCAATTCAACACCTAATTAGTACAAAGATAAGGGGCGTACCTGGGAGAATCAGAAGCTCAAAAGGGTGTAGAAATCATGAACCTTTGAAAGGAGACGCCTTTCTTCCAACGGCTAAACAGGAACTGGAGATTTCGCTTGATTGGCCGGGATTTGGAGAGATGCAAATTTAAAGAGACACCATTCTTCCAACGGCTAAACAGGAACTGGAGATTTGGCTTGATTGGCCGGGATTTGGGGTGATGCAAATTTAAACAGACGCGCTGATGGAGAGGAGTTTCCAAATTTGTGTACAGGGCCTATTTGTTAACAAACAGACACCATCCTATTTGCCCGTTGTAGAAGACGGAAGGGCGTTGTAATTAATTAAAGGTTTTTTTTCTTAATTTCATTTTGGGCTTGGGCCTTCGTTACTTGGCCCATAAAGCAAAAGTGTCTAGCTTATCAAACTCCTTAATTTCTTGAGAAAATCCTAAAATAATACCACTTGAATTTCAAAATATTAAAAATGTGATTTTCCAACAAAATAAATTGTAGATTGATTTATTGTTGTTCCTAATCCCATTACTCTTGTGGGGAACAGGGTTCTGAAGTTCAAATGGAATTTATATGTCTTTTTCCTTAATTTCTTTTTTTCTTTTTTAGTTTTGATATAGCAAACTCCTCAATTTTTTTTATTTATACAAACTTACTTAAACATAAAAATACATTTAAAAAATTAATTACCAATAGCCATTATGTGAAAAGTACAACCGTACCGTTGAATTATATAGCTGTTGGAACAAATTCGTTGGAATAGTAGAAAAAGGAAAAATCCCAAGAAAATAATACTTAAACTTTAAAATTCTAAATATGTGATTTTACAACAAAATGAGTTTTCAATTTTTTTATTATTTTTTATCTCACTACTTTTATTGTCAACAGAATTTTGAAATTCAAGTGATATTTTTTTATTATTTTCTCATTAAAAAAATGAAGCCGTTAGAATACATTTTGGAATAATTGAATAATATAACCGTTGAATAATTACTTCAGTAAGACCAAATTTGTCGGAATATGAGCTCATTGAACTACCTCAACATATTAATGCTTCTTCAAAACTCAAAATTAATGTTCTTACAATTTGGCTGAAGAAGTGGACTGTTGACATCATTTTTAATTGGAGGCGCTCAAATGAAGTTATTTTTATCTGAAAATTATGGACACCTAGCAAATAAAAATGGAAGACTCACCCGAAAATATTTATTTACCACAAAATGAGAAAACACAATTTTGATAAGTATTTTGTCTCTCCCTTATTTATTCTTTTTTTTTTTTTACCCAGAAAAAAAATATAATATGACAACAGGAGCTTCATCTAACGGCCAATGCACCCAAAGTACACCGTAACAAAAGAAGATTAAATGGGTCTTTTATTTATCAAGAAATATTACAGCCAATTCTAACGAATTTCTTATATTTTTCTTCTAGTAAATTAGTCTAACTTACCTCACATATTGCCTTAATTATAATGGTCTCCCCTCTACTCAGAAAATATATACTAGTACTTAAGTCCAAACTCTTAACACTGTTAAGAACATTCTAAAAATATTTTTTGATAAAATCTTTTATGTTCATTGCATATGCATAACATTTAAATTACTTAGGATTCAATAAAAGACTTCTTGAGAAGAAAGAACAATCCTAGGTTCATCAATACCCAATCCTTGATTAATTTTTTATTGTGGACCTCAAGGCTAACGATAAAAGGCCCCCATCATATATCTAACCATGAGTTAAGAGTTTTGGCTATCTTGTTGAGTATATATGTATAAGGATAAAAGATTACCAATGATGACCTATCTCTATGAATTTCAAAATTTATAGGAATGACAATTGCTTGAGCTCAAGAAAAAAGTGAACCAAAGGATTTTGGTAAAAGTATATTTTTAGAAGGAGCAACAGATGAGTGAATAGCATCCTATTATAATTTTTTATAAATGATATGTCTACTAATTGTTGTACTTTTGTGTTAATTACCATATTTATAAGTATGATTTTGTGAAGGAAAGTTTATCATATTTGTTCATTTTATTATTGATATTACATGAGTAAAGATTGATTATTTAATTTATGATTATGTATTTTCTCCAATTGCTTCAGGATATAATTCATGATTATGCACTTAAATGGTTAAGATATTTTTAAGGTATATTTCATAAATTTCATACCGAGATAGTCTTGCAATTCAAAATGTTTTTACGTGAGTTCTTGATGTTTGAAAAGGATTTTATTGATAGATTAAATTTGAAGGAAAGTTTCAAAATATTGTTTGTGAATCTTCATGCTAAAGAATTTGATTATGAAGTATTTGATATAAACTATTATTATCTTGAAAGAAGAATTTTTATTGCTTCGATAAATTGGCCTCAAGCATGTTTAAAAATGTTTTTGAGAGGACTGCATATAGAACGTGGGTTACTTACAGTAGTACTGTTAGTTCTTGGTGCACCATGGTTAACCTGGCTCGATTGATATTTATGGGATTTGTTCTAATACTTGTTATTCATACATTTTATACTTGTGCTTATTTCGTAGCTTCATGTTGCACTTGTTTCATGGACTGTGTGCCCATACTTGTTTCATGGCTTCGAGTCACATTTGGTCAGTTATCCTCATAGACTATATGTCCATGCTTGTTTCATGGATTCAAGCCATACCTAGTTAGTTACCTTCGTGGACTATGTGGCCACGATTGTCATTAGTTCTGTAATAAGTCCTATAGAAAGATGAGGTTTGAGAATTATAGTTCAAATTGATTATATTAAATCAAATGTCTAAGTTCGTATTTGTATTTATTTGATTGATAATATTTTATATATAGTTTTATTTAATTCATGATCATATGGTTTAGAACTTGAAATTTATTGGCATATTGTTATTATAAAAAGATTTTTACTTTTGTATTTTATTAAATTATAAGAATGAGATGTTATTTAATGAAAAATTTGTTTTGGTTCAGACGATATTGATATTGCTGCTGACTATAAACCTCATACTGAATAGTGAATAAGAGTCTCCTTAAGGATTTAAAGTTCGCTGCCTCATTTTGAAGTATTGCAACTTGATGTAATATGAAAGTAGCAAAGATTAAATGAAGGATTACAGTTCGGATTAAAAAAAGGAAGTCAATATGCGCTATCTCGAGAATTTGGGCATAAACAAGCCAAGTTGTAAGGAAAATTTTAAGAGAGAAATCCGTAATCACAAACAATGAACTTGATCTCCTATAGATCAACACCTTCATTCACAAGCAGAAGGGTTGATCAATTCAATTTAGGATCCCAAACGCAAGCATTGCACAGTTAGAAAACCACCGTTTTACCGACGACAAGGACGTGGAGAATTATGAAGTTCTAACACAAAATCCAGTTCGAATCCAACATAACAAGGAATAGCTAAGTGATCAAGACCAAACGAAACCAAAACCTACGCAATTGAGCATTACCCCGTAGCAAGATTAGAAAAACAGAAGAAAGAAAAAAGAATCGAGTAAGAAGCCAAGAGACAAACCCTAAAAGCAGATGGTTTTTCTGAAAGGAGCGAAGAAATGAGGGACAGAATCTTTCGAGAAAGCAGAGATGGATGAAGGAATTGAGTTTTGCCTGCGAAGATGACTTGCACGGCAAACGAACGCTCAGCAAAATTCAAAGGGGGGGTTTTTTAGGGTCAAAAGAACTTAAACGTTCCTGAAGTTTTCAAGTATAAATATCGGGCATTTGGAAGTTTTCGTGACGGTAAATATGTTCTGAAAGTTTCTAAAATAGGGCACTTTTGCTTCTCCGTTAGCCAGTCCTAAGGGTCAATATTTGTTGACCAAATATGCAAATGTGACATGCCTATATACTATCCACTTCACCGTCTTTTGTCCACCTCAGTCATAAGATTTTTTAGTAGGATTTTCTTTTTTTAAAAAAAAAAAACTCAGATCCTCTCCAATAATGTCTCCGGTCCTTTATACAAGACTCTGTTGATTTATTTAGGGAGATTAGAAAAGCTAAATAAAAAGCTCAACTGAGCCTTTTTTATTTTCTACGACATTTGTTAGAGTAGAGCATGATGACGCTTGGGAATTGTCTGGGTGCGAGCTATTGGTGGGTCGGTGATTGGGGATGGGTGAAGGCAAAGCAAATAGTGACGATTGGGAAGGCGACAGACTTTGATTCCAATACTAAAGATTGGTGGGTTCATTATGCACCTGAAGGATCCAAAAGTTTAAGGCCTTTTGAAGATTTGATTGGCTGAAGGGGAGTGACTATGAAGACAATGCAAGGATCCTCATTTCAAATTGCCGCAATTCCTAACTTAGGAGGTTCTCTGAAAGATGCTATAAAGAATCTCGGTGGCTGGTTTTGCAGCCGCACATAAACCATGAGTTCATTTTCTTGGAGTTGAAGGAGTTGGGGGCCTCTCCAGATGTCTTCTGTCGTCTTGTTTACCCTTGTTTGGTTTTAGGATTTATCTTTGTAGGATGTTTTCTTTGTTTTTTATGTGTATGTTGTTTTGTTTCAGCAATTACCTTGTCTTTTGGGTCGTTAATTTTGGTAGTGGCTAGTTTATGTCTGCGATTATTTGATTTAGATAAGAAGTTTTCGTTAACTTGTGGTTTTCTTTCTTCTCCTGTGACTGCAGGGGTGTTTAGAGCTGCTTGTTTTGTAGCATTAGCACCAAAGATTGTGGGCTTCTTTGAAGCTAGTTTTAGGACAACCACTCTCTATTGCTCCTACTTCGATCGTAGCAGAGGAAAAAAAAAAGTCATTACTCTTTTTAATCCATGGGTATTAGGTTCTATTTGTTTTGGCTTTTGTCTCCATTTCTCTTTGTTTTGGCTGTCTCTATCTCTGTTTATGCCTCCTGGTGTACGTATAGATGTTGTTTAGGCATTTTGTTTAGTCTTATTGTTACTTTGATGTTTGTATCCTATAATCTTCCTTACAATGAAAACTCTTTATCAGGTGAAAAAACTTATTTCTCTTATAATAAGTTGACCTTGCTTTAATGAATTTTCTTCATTGACTACAAAATTAGAGTTTACTATGCCTGTGTTTATATGAAATTAATTGGTTGACCTTTGGCAACAATTTGAAGCTGCGCTGCTGAAGTCGCCACACGGTGAACAAGACTTAGGACCCACACGATCGATAATCTTTCTTCATTCAAATCTACCAATAGATCAGGACTTCTTGTATAGAGAGAGCAAGAGAAGTATGAAAACAAAATATTGAGAGGATCCATTTTCCTAACGAATGGGATTCTGTATAATGCATAATTTCTGTTTGTTAATTTATTTGGTTATATTTTGCTGGATGGATATATATATATATATATATATATATATATATATATATATATATATATATATATATATATTAATTACGAAGCTTTTGACCCATAAAATAAAAAGGAAATAATTTTTGGTCCAATGAATAGGAAATCTTCAAGTTAAAAATAAGTTTCAGTTGACTTCGTATAAAACGACCAAAGTTTCAACAAAACTCTGCGTAAACTGGTCAATACATATTCAATTATTTTGGGTGAACCATCGTTATACGCTCTACATTTGTCATGAAAAAGTTCTGGTTAATATTAAGGAAACTTTAGCCAAAAAATAATAATAATTAAGGGAACTGACTAAATTAATTTCAACTGTAAATCAAATTTAAATAAACATACTACGCAACAACTCAGCATGTTAAGAAAAGGTTTAGTATTTTGATTTAAATAGTTAAAGAAGATTGAGGCGGAATTCATGTCAAACGAAATAGACTAATTCCGTGTTCATATGAGAGAGGAAAAGAGATGGAAATGAGAAGTAAAATAAAAGAAGAGTAAGAAGAACATGCATGCACTTAGGACGATGTTAATAAATGGACAGGTTTTTAATAACGAAAATGGTAGCTAAGTGGTGTGTAAGTTTGAAGTGGAAGTGGTCATACACGGTGAAGAGGACTCATGAAGACCCACATTAATTCAGACGATTCACACTTCAAGCTTAATTGTTTAAGCCCTTAATTTCTTTTTTCCAGAACAGTAAGAAGAAGAATAGTGGAAGTTGTTGGAAATTTAGTGATGCATGGGATGACATAAATGTTGGACTAATTCAAAAGAAGCAGTAGTAAAACCGTCCGCGGAAATGAAATCAAATGACTTTATTACTTGTGTGTAAATTATAGAGAATTTGTATGTAAATTTCCTCAACACTAATCTCTACGTTTCTTAACATCTACTTATAATAATAATAATATAATGCGTGGTCTAGTCATGTCTATAAATACGTACGATTCCACAAGACTTCTCATCACAGCAATTTGATTCTGTTTTAGAATATTCAGATATGAATTCTGGAAACATAAGCACTTCCAAGATATTTGGTAGTGCAAGGCCACCTCCTCGGAACCCTCCTCCAACAAAACCTGGAACTCCAATCCCAAAGCCCCAGGATGTCTTTTCCAAGAGACATCGATGATATTGGTGATGCAAGCATATATGCATACCCCTTTTGTTTCTTTATATTCTCAGGTGACTCATTAATTAATTACTCTTTTTTATTCATATTATATCTTTCACAATGAGCATGTCCCTGTATTATAAATATTTGATACATCTCAACTTTGTACCCCTCTAAGGGATTGTGCCTTTTCGCAAATAATTTTTAAATCACAATATCCATATACACAAGTATATGAGATATATCATATCTCAATTTGCTTGAATTTTCTAGGCGCCCCCCCCCCCCTTTCTCTTCTTTCGCAAATTTTCTCACTCAATTTTATGTTGATTTTGACACAGATAATCGTGAAGTGAAATTGATGATGGATCGACGGGGCCTGCTATATAAAGGAATACCTCATAGATATACTCATTAGTTTGTTTACTTACTTTGATACTTGTTCATTATATGATCTTATGTTGTTTGATTTAATAAGTGTAGCTACGTATATGTATGTCTAGACGAAATATATTGTAAGCTAGATTAGAATAAAAAGGGTTGTGTTTGTTGAATTTATTTGTTTGGTTTTGCGGCTGTGTTTGACTTAGTTAGCTGCTTGTCCGTATTTGATTCCAATAATGGAGACCATATTCACTGGATTTGAGAGGCACATCTTTTAGTTATATGCACTTTAAAGCCACCTTTTCAGTCTTGTCATCAACAACGTATATAACACGATCATCGAGATCCAGAAATGATTTGAACTATATATCCATGAAGATTGAACCTTGTTAATTATAATTACATTGATTAAATTACTATTATTACGCTCTTCCAATTGCCAAGAACTTGCAGGGGCTGAAGAGTTCAAAACTTTCTAAAAATACAAATTAATTTTTTTTTTGATACAATTTGTAGACCAATCAAAAACTACATTCTATCCTTAGTGAGAATTTCTTCAGGTGCAGACACAATCTGACCGTATTAATATACCATGAAAATTGGAAAGTCGACATTAAAATCAGATTCTATTTAAACTGTGAATTCTGTTACAAGTGAAAATACCTTCAAATTTACTTGACTTCGAATTTAGAAACTTGTAGAGCAAGAGAGCAAAGAAGGTTTATGGAACCACACAGTCTGTAATTTACAAGAAAAACTCAAACTCTTGTTATATTGAAATTATATTAGCTACCCCACAATCGTATTGGTATATTTGGAAGGACAATAAAACATAGATACATGTAATTCAAAGTCAATGGAACTAGAACTTTCGATGACCTGTTTGAGGGAGTGCCGCCTTCTGTACTTTTTTAATATAAAAGGCTAATATTATATTAGATTTTGATAATTGTAATCGATACTGATCTTCAAACACAAATTAAAGTAGTCCCTATATAATTATATGATAATGTTGTATATATAGGCTAACATGGCTTAACATGGAAGAAAGCAAGAGATATATTTTGGAATTAATAAATTAATTAGTAATTTACGTAGAAATTTGTGTTTAATTTCCGAGTAATTAGTACGTATGTTTTGAAGCTGTGCCGGTGATATGTAGAGTGTGAACGTAAACCCCTTCATTTCTGCATGGAAATGTTTGCCCACTTGGCCTCTGGCAATTTTGACCAGTTGACCACCTCAAAGGGAGTAGTTAACTTACACGATGATGAGCTGTCATGTGGAATCAATATCAACTGCTTAACTAAATTAATACTGTACTTTTCCTTCAACTAACCAATTTTAAAAACATGTGAATGCATTTTTTTTTTTAACTTTAATTTTCAAACAAGAGTGTCATGAGTTTATCTTCCCTACATATACCGTATTAGGTTGGCTCGGTTCTGTAATCAACCTTTCTCCCCGAACAAGTTAGTAATAACACTACAAAAAAAATACCAGATTGCCGATGAAAATTATGGAAGGAATTCCGTTAGTAATTGGATTTCTAATAAACAACGTTCGTCGTAGAAAAAAAAACACCATGGCAGAAGACATTACCCAGGAATTCCGTGGGTAATTAAAACTACCAGCAGAATTCCGTCAATGATTATTACCGACGGAAATTTCCTACGAAATTTTTTCCATGGGTAATTCTGTTCCTAATCCAAAATGTTTTTGTATTGTAAATTAATTATAATAAATTAATTATTTATAATATTTAATTATGCAGAGGGAAAAATTTAAAAAAATTAAAAGCTCAAGATATATTATGAAACTAAGTTTAGTCGTATATTTTAAATCAATTAAATTTAGGATAAAACGACTTGTATTGCGGATATCTGATCGAGTGGCCTTTTTCGTCTTTAGCCTTGGAGTCCACAATCAAAAATAAACCAAGGATTGTGTATAGGCAACCCTGGGATCGTTCTCTCTTCTCGAGGAGCCTTTTATTTGATCCTAAGTAATCTAAATACCATGCAAATGCAATAAAACAAGGGGAAAATTGGTTTTTGATTTTTGAATAATAAACTAAAATAATAATGCAATTAAATGAAATCCTAACTATTGTTTTTGGTATTTTTGGAAAATAATGGTGAATGAGTGAATGGAATGGATTTGAAAATATGAATGATAGGTGCTCTTGGAAATGGAATAGTGGCTATCATAATTCAATTAAATATAGGTATAAATTTTCACTAAGTCTTGATGAAAAACCTTAAGCAAACGCTCAAGTCTAGTGTTCTTAATCAATGATTATTCCTACTAACGTAACTAGTAATCACCTCTTAAGGCACTATTGAAGTACAGTTAGTGTGCAATTAGGATTAGACTAATGCGACTTGCTTCCTCTTAAAATGAATGCGATGACACGACACTCAATTAATCCAATTCAATTATACTATCTAACAATAAAAAGTAGAAAGCACAATAAAATCGAATCAATAAAGGAAATGCATAAATATAAATCCAACAGGCCACAATAATTAAATCCAATCACATAAGTTCAATTCGCAGAGTTATCCAAATGTATAAACTATGTCCCAACAATATAATCAAATATTTCTAAAATTAGGAAATTCAAATATTATTTGAGAAAATAAATTGAACAAAATAATCTCCCTATTTAAGCTTTGCTCTAGAATTACAGCTACATCATCCATCTCCAAGAAGCAAGAAAATGTCAGCAACACACAGCCATGGAAATGACAAACATCGCCGGAATCTGGAAATCACGCCGGAAAAATCAAAGCCCACCGGAAAACTGGAAAACTCGTTGGAAATCAGGAAGAAGATAGTCCAGGAGCTCCAAACGTTTAGGTCCAGCCCAGCTCCTTGTCGCGACGCTCTCACTGTGCTCTCTCGTTCTGGACTGTGCGTCGCCGGCGACGGTGGAGATGAGGGCGATGGTCGCCGGCGACGATGGGGTGAAAGTGGAGGACGACGAAGATGAAGGATGAAGGTTCTCGGTTGCGGCGCTCTGTATTCTTCCTCTCGGGTCTGTTCCTTCATTTTTAATATTCATTCTTTCTCCAGCTGAAATTGCGTTTCTGACCTAGGCCGTTTTAACCAGGGACTAAAATGAAAAATTTCAAAAGTTTCAGAGAGGGACTAAAGTGAAAAGTGATGAAACATTTCTAGGTCAGTACACAATTTATAAAACAATATGGGTAACATTTTGTAATTTTCTCTGTTCCCTTTTCTTCTTTGATTGCAATACCCAGAAATTCTAGGGGCCTTTTCTGTAATTTTTCCCAGTCATCAAAATATTACTTCTGACCCTCCAAAATCTCAAATTTCCTTCATAAACACCTACAATACAAGATTAAGCATAATATAATATCAAAAGTCCAAGAAATCATTTGTATAAATAATTAATAAATTATGACTATTTTACCCCTAATTTCACTTAATTCAATACAAATATCCTTAACTCAAATTATGCTTAATCATGCAATAATGTCTAAGAAAATGCATTAAGAATCTCAATTTGATCACGAAATATCATGTAAAAATATGGTTGATGAATTTCTCAACCAAAATTGATTCTAAATTAAACTTTAACTTAATGACAGTGAGGTTCCAAAAATACAGTCGCATATATGAGATCATAATACTTAATTGTCATTAATCAATATTTATAACCTAACTTTTAATTTGAAACCTAAATATTGTTATTAGATTGAAGTTTTGGGAAGTAATTGTGTATTTTCCTAGACATTAAAACTGAAGGGGCCCCACATCAAGGCGTGGTCAAAGGATATGGGGGTGAAATCAAAGGCAAGGCAGGGATAAAACGGTACACGTACGTACCAGCACAAACATTATTATGCTGGCTAGTTGTAAATCCTTCACCTGCTTGAGTCCCAAACAAAGAAGCTCGAAAATGTTTTGGATTTCTGTAACTTACTAATTAATGACAATCTCTTCCTCCTCATGTATTATAAATAATATTTGTAAATGTTAAATGAAAAACAGAGTACTCATGCATTATAAATAATATTTATATTGGTTAGTTAAGGCTAACAAGCGCACTAGCATGCGCATCATTTACATTTCATTTTTACCATCCATTTATTTAAACTATATATCGATCGGTTTTTGTTGATTAACTATTGAATTTAGAGGGATAAAAATACACTCTATTAATCTCAGTTAATAAAGAAAAGTATATATAGGCTTTTATACAGGCAAACCTAGAGCTAACCTTGAAGGCAATCATGTATCCTTCCTTCTTCCATGATCTTCTTGTACAATTGAGCATTATCGATGTTTTTCTATGGATGAACTTCAAACATATCCTATTGCTACCACTATTTTAGCAAAGAAATATAATATTTAGTCACCAACATGTTACCTTGTCTTAAATCATGAAGTTGTCACTTCAGGTGAATCAAAACGGCGGTGTAATAAAGTGAGGAGTATGTCCTTCGAGCTGCATCCCATAATCAAAGCAGATAGCCCTCACTGATCTCCATGGTCATCAAGTTATACAACCAAGTCATAACTTGGTTATTTTCAATAAACTCTATGTCAAAATTTGAGTCATTAGAAGTTGGTTGAGGGGCTGCCCCATTGCCACGAACATACCTCAGCACACTCTGTGACTATATATTAAAGATAGTTTTTACCATTAAACCTATGGTTAATAACTATATTGCGATTTTCTCATAAATTTGGTACCATTTCTATGGTTCTGAAGGGTACTACTTGGTTTGGTGGTTCTGTTGATGAAGAGTCTTGAGTTTGAGAATTGTACTTAACATAAAATCCATGGGATAGACTCCAGTTAAATTGAAATTTTGAGGTACTAGACTGAATAAAGAAAGGTCCATGGTTCTGGTCAAAAGAAGTCACTAGATGTTACTGTTCGTGATGGCGCATGAGTGTCACGTGTTGAGAAAGATGGTGGCCTGTGGTGGTCATGCGCGGGGCTATGAGCAGCGCATAGGAGTCACACATCACTCGTTCAACCATTGTCTCTCCGAGATCCACCGATCGAAGAACTTTGGCTATGTCTGTGGCAGCGGTAATACAACATGTGTCTTCTCCTGCTCAGATTGATGGTCTCGTTCTTTTTCACTATTCTTTAATTTGTCCGTCACTATCTCTCACGCCTTTGGTGGTGTTCCTCATCGTAAGCTATCTAATTGGTTACTCCCACTTCGTTAAGGACATCATTCTCTCTTCCAACGCCCAGTTTGTTCTCTCTGGTTCCTACAATGACGAGCTCAGTTCAAGGGATGTGATAGATGATATTTGTTCTTATCTAATTGGCTAATAAAGGATCATGATTATGAAGTGGCATGAGAAGGCAATAGAAAATTCAAGAACATGTACACATGACAAAATAGGAAGATTAACAACAAAAATATCTTTGCCTTTGAAAATGATATATACACATGGCAAGGACAAGATGATTATTAGCAAAAAAATCTTTGACTTTGGAAATAATAGCCTTATTGATGATGCTATTATAGATTGACACATGGAAGGTAGGCAATTTAAGGAAGAGAAACCTAGATCACCAAGTGTCAATATAATATTTAAAGAAACTTGTTGAGGACACATGTACACAATTAATTAATAAAAGGGGACACCTAAGCTACCAAGATGTCAACATGATATATAAAGAGGAATGGATAGGGACACTTGTGCATATTTTATTGATAATTTGTGCCACCTAATTATCTTATCCATTAAGCAAAATATGGATGATTGTCCAAATGGCCATGTGTCACACAAAGGAAAGAGTTAACTAGTTAAATAGACACCTAAGCATTTCATGTATTAATAATAGAAAGGGACACTTGGACACCTTATTCAATGTGTTTTGAAGATCAAAATTCTTCCTCCATAAGCTATTAAATTTGTCCAAAATAAGGAGGAGAGAAAGTCAACAAAACTTGCAAAATAAACCAAGTTTAAGGGATATTTTGTAAGGGCACTTTGGTCATTTGGCTTGGAGGATTTTTAAGTGCCTTCTTGACATATTTAAGATAATTTTCACTCCCTTTTTGCATGAGTATTTCATTTAGAGGGAGAGAACTCAAGAGAAGTGAAGAATTTTCAAGAAAAAGGGAGAAAATTCAAGAGAAAGAAAGGATAAGACCAAGGGGAAAATGGTAATTGGTCAAAGGAGATATTTTGATTGGCTCATGACCTCTATATAAGGACTTCCTCCCCTCATTTGTAAGGCACCAAGTTGCCATAAGAGAGAAAAGAAAAGAGAGTAAAGGTTAGCTCAAGTGAAAGAACAAAGAAAGAAGCAAGCAAAGTTGAGAACTAAGGTAAGTTAGCTATGATATTTTGTCAAACTTCCTTCTACCTTCATGAACATGTTGAAGGTCCTAATGAGCAACTAGTATATGGTATGTAGAAGCCTAAGGCAAAAGCAACAAAGAGTTTAAGGAAGGAGAAGCTCAAGGAATTCCTAATGTATGATGTTGATGTGACGTCAAACTCAGATAGTTGCAGTTATGCTTAACCACTTCAGTGTCAGTAGCGGTTTTGTAGTATGTAGTATCAGTTTTTTTTTAACAACTACAAATGGTTTGCCACGGTAGATTTTGTAGCGGTTCCTATAACCACTACTAATGGCTCTAGTAGCGGTTAAAACTGCAACAAATACGTCATTTTAACTGCTATAAATAGACTCTTTTTTTTTTTGTAGTGGAAAACAAATCTCAAAGTCAAGTAAGTACCTTCCTTTAACATCTTTATGGCTTTGTAACTTGGATTTAGCTTCTTTTCATGATATTTGATGGTTATGGGAATCAATATTACTGAGGGGAGGTTTTGCTATAAAAATGACTTAACATGAGTTTTAAGCCAAGAATATGATTTAAAAAGGAAGATTAAGCCAAGAAACGAAAGAATACAGAGCTAAGATAATAAATACGGTTGTGGTAAGATTTTCATGCAAGGCTGTATACCTTAAAACATGTTGTGTTTTTTATGTTTTTTATGGTCCCAAAGTGTTTAGAATGAAATTTTGTGTGGGAACAAGTAAGGAAAATAATTTTGGAACTCAAAAGATAAGTTAACAAGAAATTGGAACAACTGCCAATACTGGAATTCCTGGGCAGACACACTTAAGAAATTATTTCAAAATAGTAAATGAAGTTAGATGACTATGAAAATTTACAGGAATAAAGTACACATCCCAAGCTTTAATTTGGTTTATAATTTGTAAAATTTCGAGATGTCTACTGGCAAATATGAATTTTTGAAAATAGCCCAGATATTTGGATTTTAATCCTGACTAGAGGGTGATATTTTTGCATAGAAAAATCCTACGTATTTTTTTGGCCTTTGGGAATATTTTTATTGAAAACTAGACATGTTAAGGGTTAAATGGCCACTGGAATCAAGTCAATTGGATTTTTCTAAAATTAGTTATGAATTTTTAAATTCAGTACATTATTTTTGAAATTTCTGGAATAAGGTCGAATTTTATGAAAATAAAGAAAAGAATTTGTATAAGTGAATAAAATGAATTGTACTTGCTTTGTGTTGGGGAAGGTACATATTTCAGAATAATTCCAGCTCAGGAAAATTTTATATTTACTGCTCAGCTATCAGATAGTAGTAGTAATTGCTCACTTATATATTTTGTGTGGCATTTATATGTTTGTTTTCCATGATTGTGGGACCAGGGTTGCTTTTGTAGCCTGTCTGGCATTTGTGTTCAGGTTGTGGGGCCTAATGGACTGTGTGTCCTTGGGTTGTTGCAAGGCCAATGATGCATTCAATGTAGCTTGGGGTCTGAGGACTGGCTACAGTTGTTTTTCTCAGTTACGGAACCGAGGTTACTTCAGTAGCCTGTCAGGTGTTATGGGGACTAGGTCCTCTCGCAGTGAACATTTGCTTTGTGCGATATGCTTTGATATGTTATTGCGTGTGATACTGAATGCTATGGTATGTGTTACCACTACTATCATTTTTCCCTGTTATGGTTGCATACATGCATTGCATATACTTTGTATATGAGTTTGACGGTTACTCTGAGATTCAATTTTGGATCCCAGACTGATTGAAAGATACGAGTTCTTTTTGGCTAAGCTGATTAGGAAAAGAGGTAAGGGCATGGAGCTGGAGATAGAAGAAATAGGGAATGCTCTATCTCATTTTGTGCGACACACACACACATTGTGCTGGATGTCTGTATATTTTACTTATTTTACTTACCAGCCATATTTATATTTTGGATGACTATATTCTAATCCTTCGGGGAATTTATTTTATGCACTATTTATACTTTTGCCAATATCTAGTAGTCATCTAAACTAATCATATGCTTTGTTACGAATAACTCTGATATGCATTCTTAAATGATAAATAATCAAGGTAAGGTAATTAATAAGAGGGAAACCCTCTATTTGCCACCCAAGAGGTAATTAAAAAGAACGGAGACGGACATTCAGGGGGATACAGCCCGGAGAAGTAGACACAGAAGGCGGCAAACCAAAAACCTTCGTCCTTCCCTTTTTCCTTTCGCCGGCCACCACTCCACCTTCCACCCCATCTTGGCTGGCGAAAATTCCTTCCATCTCCACCACCACAGATTCATCGACGGAGAAAACCCAGCCACCACAAAGAACTGAATACAGACCCGAGACGCAGAGAGATCTGAAGATTTCTAATTTTTGGGTTCTCTAATGGCTATTTTGATGTTGGGCAGTGATTGTAACATCCCAATTTTCACAAGCAGAAATTGTAATACCCGGATAATTATTATCTGGAATATTATGTCCATTTATGATAGATATGGTCTCAAAATGTTGTATTATTGGTCTATTTTCAAAGGGAAATACTAAGAAAATTAAATGGAATTTATTTCCAAAAATGTGAAAAATGCATTTTAGGGTCATAAAACATCCTAAAAAGAATTATGAAAAATTCTAGAGGGCATGAGAATAATTATTAAAAATTAGAAAGAATATTGTCCTTAATTTAGACAATTTATTAAATTATTTCCTTTGAAAATGAAAAGAAGAAAAATTAAAAAGTATTCTGGAACCAAAATTGACTAAATGATTTTTAATATTATGCATAGTACATAAATTACCAATGTCAGTAAAATAGTTGTGAGATAATAATTATTACTAATCAAGAAAATTGTCAAAAATTAGTAAATGATTAATTAGATAATTAATGGCTAATTGTTTAGACATAAATAAAGAGAGAGAGAAGGTAGAGATATTTGTGAGTTGTGAGTATGTGTGAGTTGTGAGTGTGTGTGTGCTTAAGTGTTGTGCATGTGTGTGTGTGTAGTAAAAAAAAAGGAAAAATAAAATAAAAAAATAAAATAAGAGATAAGATCTTAGAATATAATAATAATATAATTAAAACATGTGTTAATTAGATAATAATATAATGATCAGAGGAAAAATGAACAGGATAAATGACCACGGATAGAAAGTAATTCCGTTGTGAGATTCTGGGAATAAGTTAGGAAAAACCATAATATATTATTGGTCAGTGGATTTTTATCCAGAAGTTAGTACCGATCGAAGTTATTTCTGAAACCGGTCACGAATACCGAGGATTTTCGGCAGATAACGGAATGTCCTTACTGGGAGTATAAGGGAAGAAGAACCCAGTATTCTTAAAGAGGAAGAAAAGACCTTCAGAGTGTTGTTCTCGAAATTTTAAGGTGTTACGGAATTTCGTGAACAGGACACCGAATCAGGGATTTATCAGATAAAGTGAAGAGATGATGCAAGCATGACATCACTTTGATGACTCAAGATGACATCAGCAAAGAGAGGTGTAAGGCCAAGATCAAGCCACCTCAAGAAAGTGCGATCTGACGGTCAGAATTCAACCAGATAAAGTTCAACGAAATTACGAAAATGCCATTGGGCTTTTCTATAAATAGGCCATCATTCCTCTTCATTCTTCACCAATTCACTTACAATCTTAGAGAGAAGCTCTGGAAGAGGAGTAAGAAGTTCATAGCAAAGCTCTGAGTAAGTTCTCCGGTCCCTAGTCTTTAGTTTTAGTGTCTCTTTCGGTAGTTGTAGTAGAACTGCTAGATTGATCTTTAGTCTTCCAAGTATGTTTAGAAATCATGTTCTAGGGGTAATTAAGGTATTAGTTTCAAAAACCATCATAGAGTTAGAGATAATGTGGAAATTCTGGAAGATTAGGGTCAAGATAGCGAAGTACTGGCGAAATACCGCCAATTAGGGGATCAGAGGCAAAATGGTAATTTGTACCTAAAATGCCTGTTATGATATCAAATATTGATAAATGTGATATTATCATTATAGGATATCAGTAATCTTGTTCCGCTGTCATTTCGCTGTCGTACCGCTGTTTTCCGTCAAAAGTACAGTATATCGTCAACATATTAAACGCTCATCAACGAAGGTACGTTCGCGTACTGTAACACTAACTCTAATATTTACAGTATGTGTATATGTGATATGTGTGTTGTATGCATGTTGTGGTGTGTTGTTTGAGTGCATGTTGTTGTTAAAGGATAACTGTACATCTGCATACACTGGGAGTGATATATCTGTTTTCACTGGGAGTGGTACTTTTCGCTGGGAGCGGTACATTTGCATTCACTGGGAGTGACATGTTTGGAAGTGTTTCATTTGCTGTGATTTTGTACCGTATATGTAAATATGAGGTTAACCGTTACCTGGGGTCCGTATGCATGGGACCTCAGCTCTTTACATAGCATCAGGGACGGGAGAACCGGTGTCGGAGGAAAAGGGGAAGCAGCATGCTTAAAGACTCGGTGGAAGAATACCCGTTGTTGATCCGGCAGAAGCCTTCCTATTATTGATTTTCTTCACTTTTAAACCACGCGGTTTCTATACCGCTATTGTATCCAACCAGACTTATGGCATTTTGAATATAAGTGTTAGTTACTCTTCCGCTCAAATGATCTACTCTGATGATTTTAAATGATTTTTGATGAAAAAATAATATTCCGCTTTTGAAAATTTGGGATGTTACAGAAATAAATTAACTTTTCATTTAAAATCATTTCAAACCATCAGAGTAGACCATTTGAGCGGAAGAGCATCAGTTATTTGTATTTCAAAATGCCATAAGTCTGGCGGGGTACAATAGCGGTAAGAAAACCGAGTATCTCAAAAGGATTGTACAACAACAAAAGGATGGCTTCTACCAGAACAACAGCGGGAAGTCTTCCGCCGGGTCTCTAAGCATGCTGCTTTCCCCTCTCCTTAGTCACTGGTTCTCCTAACCTTGAGGCTATGTTAAGAGCTGAGGTCCCATGCATACGGACCCCAGGTAACGGTTAACCTCATGTTTACAAACACAATATATGAACAGCATTTACCACACATCAACAGTAAACAAACTTTCTATCATAACAAATGCATATGTATCGCTCCCAGCATGTAACCATATCGCTCCCAGCATACAGACATATCGCTCCCAGCACATAGACATATCGCTCCCAGCATATGGACACATCGCTCCCAGCATTACAAGTACCCTCTAACCTTTATATGCACTTCACAGTACAAACACTCTAAACATACAACACACATACCACATATATGCATAATATAAACATCAGAGTTAGTGTTACAGTACGCGAACGTACCTTCGTTGACGAGCGTTTAGTACGTCGACGATAAAATGCACTTTTGACGGAAAACAGTGGAACGACAGCGAGATGACAGTGGTACAAGATTACTGATATCCTATAATGATAATATCACATTTATCAATATTTGATATCACAACAGGCTTTTGAGGTACAAATTACCATTTTGCCCCTGATCCCCTAATCGACGGAATTTCGCCAGAACTTCGTTACTTTGACTCTAATTGTAACATCCCATTTTCATAAGCATTTTTATACAGAGCTGAGTGTTGAAAACATTTCTCATAATCAAAGAGTAACTGAATAATATTGCATGTAATGTAATTAATTGAACATATATCACTACAGTCATCCATATGTCTATCATACTAAACTAAAATATCAAAAAGGGTAAAGTCTCCACAGGGTCTTCACGCCGCCTTCTTACCCTTGTCCTCGATCCTGACTCCATGGGATCCTGAGGCTACAGCAGGGGCTAAGGTTCAATTCCCATTGAACCTCAGGTAACGGTTCACCTCATGCTTATGTAAACAGTATATGACAGTTATCACAGATATACATCATAATCATAGTTTCAAAACACATAACCACATGTAAGGCAATAAAATGACACAGCCACTGCAATATGTATGTTACCCTAGTCTGCACATAACCAGTGCCACGACGGCCCATCGTGTTCTCAGCGCTAGGAAAACTCAACGGTGTTATCAAGACTATAACCCGTATACAATTCAACTCTCATGAGTAAATTTCAAAACAGAGTATTATCATGTGAAAACAACAATCATATATAACCAAACCATAAGCATAAGAGTTAAGGTTACAATACGCGTCCGTACCTGAGTTTAACAGGTTGTTGGGTACGTTTCGTTGTCGGTACGCGAGCACAGTCTATCCTAAAAGGGTAATATGGTCTCCATTAATTCTCAAACAACATTTTATAAGACACCTTGGCCCTACTAGACATTTTTACCCTTTGTGGACTTATTGTTAAGTATTTCCTAACAATTTTCGGAAAAACGCTGGTGCAGAATTTCTGGGCAGAATTTCGCCTAACTTCGAAAAATCATAACTAATTCCATAAAAATCGAAATGAGGATCCGTAAAATTTCCCAGAATCCTTGAGATGTCTACTTTTGAGGAAAAATACTGTAACTTACCCAGAACTCCTGGATAAATCCCAGTTTCCAGAATTCAAACTGTTGCCCAGATTTTCACCCAGAAAATGTAACTTAACTTCTAAGATTTTTATCTTTTTGCACAGAGCTTCAAATGACATACTCTTTCTAGATTTAGAAAGCCCTATATGTCTACTTTCATCATGAATTTTCCCAGAATTTTAGAATATCATCTTCATCATAAAATATTAACATCTTTATTACTTACTCAGATTTTACTGATTTCGCCAGAGCTTCGCTATTTTGATCCTAATCTTCCAAAAATTTTGATATAACCTCTTCTTCATCAAATTTTCGAAATAAAGACAATGGAAACCTCAAAAACATGAAAATAAAACTGTATATGGAAGATTGAAGATTAAAATAACTTTTCTAGCATTTCTACTTATAAACTAAGAACTTAAACTTGAAAGCTAAGAACTCTTATACCTCTTGAAGACCTCTTGTCTCTCTTTCTCCAGCAGCTCCTCCCTCTCCTACTCTCTCTAAATTTCGGCCAAGGCAAGGAAATTTGGTGTGAAGGATGTGTGAGCCAATGCCTTCTATTTATAGGCAAGAAGAGGTTAAACATCTTGCAACTTTGGTTTAAGCTTGGCCCTTGGATCATTACTTGGAGAGAAAGGAAGGATCTTGCTCCTCCATGCTCTCCTTGGCCGAAATCTGCCCCCCTCCTCTTCTAGAATTTGTTTGCTTGGTCACCAAGCATTCTTCTTGCTCATTAAGCAACTTAATTAATCCCCAAAACTTAATTTGGTTAAGTGTTAATTAGTGCTTTGATTCAAAATCCAATTTCACTTTTGGAATCCTAATTTTATGACAAGATTTATGGTGATTTTTATCTTCCAAAATGCTTATGTTTGAATTTTACAAGTTACCGAAAATAACTTTGGAAATAGCTAAATTGAAGATCATAATTTCCTGATTTCAAATATGTATTTATCTTGAAAATCTAGTTTCAAGATTCCAAGTTATGATTTAATCTCTATAGGTTCTCATTTAATTTTATTTGATTAATAAAAAGCTTGCTCACCAAGTTACATATCTTGCTCTCCAAGTTAATCAAGCTTCTTCTTCACTTTTCTTGTATTGACTTGTGATCATTTCTTCTTCTTCCTTTTTTTTTTTAAATTTCGCCCTCCCTCCTTAGGTTAATTAATATAATTTTGTTTTTAATGTTTCTCATATTTGTATGAAAGAAATTTTCTCATTGGTTCCCATAATCTTAATATTATAGGCTAATATAATTGTATAATTTATTTATTCTTTTATTGAAGAAATTTTCATCCCATAGGATTAAATTAGAAATAATGAGTTAAATCCTAATCAAAACCTAAAATATCGTTTTATATGTTAACAAGCTAAATAAATTTTTAGATTCTTGAATTCTATAAAAAAATTGCCTATAAATGATAATAAATAAAATACCAAAATTTGAGATCCCATATTCACCTATTTAAAATAGGTATTATTTATAAAAATATAATATTTAAGATAAACAATTTTTTTTTTCCGGGTATTACACTAATCTTCCAGAATTTTAACATATCTCTTACTCCGACATATTTCCCAAAATAAATATCATATCTATCCTAAAACATGATATCTAAAATATACTGGAAGATTAAAGATCAAAACAACGTCTATTCTAAAACTTTAAGAACTACCGAACTAAAGATTAAGGACCGAAGAACTTACTCAGAGCTTTGCTACGAATTTTCCCCGGACTCCTCCTCCTCCTTCCTCTCCCAAATTTCGAAATCCACAAGAGGATTTGGTGTGAGAATTCCAAATGAGAGGGTGGCTATTTATAGAAAATCTCAATGGCATTTTGGTAATTTTGGTGAACTTTGTCTGATTAAATTTCGACCGTTAGATCGCACTTTTGCTAGGTGGTTTGATCTTGGCCTTACACCTCTCAAGGATGATGTCATCCTTAGTCACCAAGGTGATGTCACCAACTTTCTCAAGAAGTTTTCTACCGATAAAGTCCCTGTTCGGTGTTCCGATCATGAAATTTTGTAAAATCTTAAAATTCCGAGAATGACACTCTAAAGGTCTTTTCTTCCTCTTCAGGAATACTGAGCCTTATACTCTCATTAAGGGTATTCCGTTAACTGCCGAAAATCCTCGGTAATCGCTACCGGTTACGGAAATAACTCCGGCCGGCGCCATCTTCGGGATAAAAATCCACTGATTAATAATATACTCTGACTTCTCTCCACTTATCCTCGGATTCTCGCAACGGAATTATTTTCTATTGGTTCTCATTTATCATGTTCATCTTTTTTATTAATATAATATTCCTTGTTTAACACATGTCTAAATTCTAAATTATTATTATATGAAAAGATCCAACTTGATCCTTATCCCATATATTTATTTATTTTATTTTTCTTTATTTTTCTTCTAATTTTAGTTTTTATTTATATATATATATTTATTTTAAGTGATTTCCACCTTTTTCTCTTTATCTTATGTCTAGACAATTATCCATTAATTATCTAATTAATTACTTACTAATTGTTGACAATTTTCTTAATTAGTAATAATTATTATCTCTCAACTATTTTATTGATATTAATAATTTATGCATTATGCAAAATATTAAAAATCATGGGGCAATTTATGTTCCCCAAAATGATATTTAATTTTGCCTTATTATTTTCCAAAGAAAATAATCCCATAAATTATCTAAATTAGAGACAACATACTCTCTAATTTTTAATAAATATTTAGTTGCCTCTCAGGT
The DNA here is from genome assembly GCA_037074495.1 of Acacia confusa. NCBI lineage: Eukaryota > Viridiplantae > Streptophyta > Magnoliopsida > Fabales > Fabaceae > Acacia > Acacia confusa. The sequence continues at coordinate 1,205,218 of CM073504.1, read as the reverse complement.
TTTATCATAATATTCTCAGGGTATTTTATAACCCACAAATTTACTTAGGGATTTTTAGCTCTTTATCTTTCCTAATTACATGAGAAATCACCTTTGGAAATAAGGTAATTATGACACTAGTTTTGAGACCACAAATTCACCTATTTCTAATAGGTATTATTTGTCAATATAATATTCCAGATAAATAATTATCTAGGTATTACAGTGATGAACTCCCTTGCTTCTTGGTGATGGAGATTTGTTCTTGAGCTTAGTGAACTACAAAGGGAGTCTTTCTTTCATTCCATTAGTCTAGATTTATATTTTTATATTGCCTAGTTTTATGAATTATTGTGTATAATTCTGGAACTGAGATTGATGTTAATTGTCTTTGTTGGTTTGATATATGTGATTAATATTGGATTTTGTAGTGTGAAAATATATATTTGAATTTCTTTGTGGTTGTAATGAGATTATATTGATTAGTGTGTTAGTGTCTAATTAATTTAGTTGATTTGTGGCTTTGAGGGACTGTTTAGTACTCAATTTTCAAGAAGACCCATGTTACATTATTCCAATTTTAATTACACATTAAGTGGTTTTAAACAATTTCTCAAGAGGAAATAGTTAGCTATGTTTGTAGAAGCTATTATTAATTGAGAATATTAGACTCAAGTGTTATCTTGAAGTTTTTCTTAAGACTTGATGAATTTTAACTCCCATAATCTTTTAAGAGTAAGGATAGTCATTTCTTCATTACCAAGAACATTCATCATTCATATTTTCACTTCAATACCATTTCATTCATCCATTCCATTTTATAAAGAAAATACCAAAAATAATAGTTTAACATTTAATTGAATTGCATTCATATTTTAGTTTATTAATTCGAAAATCCAAAATAATCTTTTAACTCCCATAATCTTTTAAGAGCAAGGATAGTCATTTCTTCATTACCAAGAACATTCATCATTCATATTTTCACTTCAATACCATTTCATTCATCCATTCCATTTTATAAAGAAAATACCAAAAATAATAGTTTAACATTTAATTGAATTGCATTCATATTTTAGTTTATTAATTCGAAAATCCAAAACCAATTTTCCTCTTGTTTTTATTGCATTTGTATGTCATTTAGATTACTTAGGAATTAATAAAAGGCTCATCGAGAAGAGAGAACAATCTTAGGTTTGCCTATACGCAATCCTTGGTTATTTTGTTGATTGTGGACCCTAAGGCTAAAGACGAAAAAGGCCACTCGATCACTTGGTAGCATTCCCTAGTTATTCTCTAGTCTACTTTTATCCGTTGTACGCCTTAAGGGATATGGAACTTTACCTGCTGGTGAAGAGTGAATGATACAGCTTTCATCTTGTGGATCCATAGTCTTCCCAACAATGCATTGTAGGCTGACAAATAGTCCATCACTCGTTACTTAAATGGTAAGTCCAATCCCACCACAGAGGTTAGGAGGATAATTTCCCCAATAGTCATATCTAGTGCTTCATTATCAAAGACTAGCACAGATGGTGCACAAATGATTTTGGATTCTAACCCCATTTCTTTGACTATCTCAAGGTATATTATGTTGATTGAAATACCCGGGTCAACCAACACATGCTTAATGTCAAAATTACCTAAGAACATTAAGATTAGCAACACATCGTCGTGTGGTTAATCCAATTCATCTAGTTCTTTTTCAAAAAATGTGATTTGTTCACCCCCTAACTGGTTGGTTCGCCCTTAACTCGTTTGAAGGTAGGTCCCTTAGGCAAGAGTCTGGCTTGGCGTTGCAATCGAATATGTGATACCACGGATCACCGATCCCCTTATTATACGATTGATGGTTCATGGATTCTTGGGTGATTCTTATGGCATTGGACCTACATGGTTAGTTTCGTTGTTAGACAAAGTAGCTTTACCTTTGTGAGTTAATAAATGAGCTAGATGCCCACGCTTGAGAAGTTCCACCGCTTCCAGCCTAAGGGCAATGTAGTCTATTGTACCGTGGCCATGGTTAGAATGAAATTCATACCATTTGGACCTGTCTCTTTGGTCCGCTAGCTTCTTTGTTTTGGGGGGCCATTTTATTGCATAACCTATTTTAATGAGGGTTTATACTAATTCAAGCATTAAATGATGGTGGAAATTAAACTTTCAACCATTTTCGTATGTGTTAGTTATACACTAGAAGACCCAAAAAAAAAATGTTGGTGGAAATTAAATTAAATGATGCATATCAAAACAGAATTATAACAATTAACTTGTAATAAGAGGTAGCAATCAAATTAAATATACATTGGTCTCAACTTCTCTACTGAAATTAGAAAAGAAAGAATATTAGGAAGGAAAACTCTAAAAAATAATATAAAAATGAAAATATTCCTTCACAGTATTACCCCTAGTTTTTTTAATGTAATGCTGGTTTTCCCAAGTGAATAATTTAATCGTGTCGAAATTAATGTAGAAATTTCTCTATAAATTAAATGCCTTGACAATATTCACATTTTTTATTAATTTCCTTCGCCTTTCAACCCTGTTACGTTGCAATATATGTGTGATTAAGAACATACGTACACACACATATATAATCTTAATATAAAATCTACTTTATAGTTCAATTTTTCTATTAAAATTGGAATTATATAAGGACAAGTTGAGGCAGTAGTATATTATCATCATCGGTTAGTTTAGCCCATATCTATTGTTTATTCATTTCTATAATTTGTTCGTTTTATTTTCATATAGGTATGTAGCTAGGGTAAATATGTTGTAAGCTAGAACCTAGAAGCTAGATTACCAAAAATAGTTGTATTTATTTAATAGTCAGAATCTGCTTCCAATAATGGAGTCAATCATTTGAAACAATCGTCTTTTCGATAAATCCATGTGGCTTTACTTTCTTGTTTATGCTTTATAATGGTAATATGGAATTATTCGAATCACAAAAAGTTTGATCGGTACCGTACGTAGAACCATTTTCACCTTTTTAACATAAAGTGTCTTTTATCGTATATGTACTTTAAAGCCACCACCTCTCTTTTTTAAAAAAATTAAAAAATGTCGCCATGACAGAAGAGTTTGTTCTGCTGGAAGAAATTAAATAATAATTTATTAAACTCGCACTAACATCCTTGATCGCTATTCGCTAAACTTGCGCTAATATCTATTATCATAGAATTCACGAGCCAACATAAAACTTGAGTTCTCTGCTTCCCATTCTTGATACTTAGTATATGCTGGTGGAGGCTTTGGTATGGCGCCGGTCAAATAGTCGAATTTGCCTTTTAAATATGCTGAGATTTTAGAATCTTTTGGGATCTACTAAACAATCATAATTAAAAATTGAATTATAGCTCGGTTAACATCAAGGCCCATTGCAGGACCGACATATAGGTTAACATGGCTTAACTTGGAAACAAGCAAAAGATTGTCGAATTGATAAATTCATTAGTAAATTAAGTAGAAAGTTCGATCTGTTTAATTTCCAAGTAATATGGTTCAAGTCGTCTCAGTGTTGTGTGTGTGTATCTTCGAAGTTATCGCCCATGGCGCCAAACATATTAAACTATATGTAACCTGACCGCCAACACACAATTCGCAATATATGTCAATGGATATAAGCTTTTGTCCAATGAAATATATACTATGTCGTTGGTCAAAGAAATAAAAAAAATCACAAAATTTTTTTAAAACAAATTATGAGAATCACAGGTAGAAAAATCGTACAACAAAAAAATTGCAGAATAAACTCAAAAATCTCTCATATTGATTTATAACTTCTTGAAGAGAATTACACTTAGAGTTGAGCGATTGAAATAAAACTTAATTCTTAAATTTGGTGAAATAAAATCGGTTGTTTAATCAGTAAAGATTTTATTTCATTGATTAAACAACCACTCAACTCTGAATTGGGTCGAGGATAAATCACCCATTAAACAACTGATTTTATTTCTGGCAACAAGAAAAATTTTATTTCACCAATTAAACAACCGCTCAACTCTGAATTGGGTCCAATGAATCACAAATTAAACAATCGATTTTATTTCACCAAATTTAGGAATTAATATTAGGTTTTATTTCAATCGCTTAACTTTATCTATGATTCTCTCCAATAAGTTATTAATCAATATGAAGATTTTTTAGTTTATTCTGCAATTTTTTTGTTCTAGGAAGTTATTTTGTGATTATTTTTTTTTCTGCCGGTGATTCTCATAATTTGTTTTTAGTTTATTTTGTAATTTTTTGTTTAGTTGACCAAACGGCGTAGTATATATATCATTGGATAAAAGTTTATAACCACTGACAAGATATATCATGAGTGTATATGTGTGCCTATATATATATATAAATTCCCTCCTTTTTAATATCATCGTTGCTATATTTATAATATTTTTAGTTGTAGGGACTGCACGATTAAATGAATTCTCAGAATAACTGAACAACATCATTTGAAATTTTGAATATAAACTATAGATAATAATTAGATTCAAGCTGGTACTAGGCAATTAAAAACAATTCATTAAATCAAAGAAACAAATAATTTTTCCTTTTTCTTCTTTTTTTACATAACAATTACAGTTTACACCATCCAACGATATTATTCTATAATTATTAGGTTTAATTTTTCTATCTCTTAGGTAAAAACATTTTTTCTGCCGCACTCACTTATATGTGAGTGAGGTAGAGAAAAAGCTTTTACCTCAGAGGCAAAAACATTAAACCCATAATTAAAGGGTTTAAAAGGTAGAAACATTTTATCTATCTCACTTATATAAAAGTGAGTAGGTCCCATTATTATTTTCTTTCTCTTCTCTTGATAGTAGGACTCACTCACTTTTATATGAGCGAGACAAATAAAATGTTTCTGTCTCAAAGATAGAAACATTAAACCCCATAATTATTATGCAATTAACTAAATAATCATCCATGTTTTTCAACTATGTTCCACATCGAATTCAGGCTCGAGATATAACATTATCTTTTCCAGACTCAATCTCTATTATGTAATACGAATTAATTTGGAGATCGGATCGGTGTTTGTTAAATATAGGGTTAAGATGTAAAAATACACATGATTTTTTTCCTCGGGAGCAAAAATACATATGTGCTTTTCTTAGGAGCAAGAATACAAACGTGGTTATCATTTTGGTGTAAAAGTCACATCTCACCGTTAAGTCACTGTTCACCACCGTTAAATTACCGTTCACCTCATCTATTTCTCTCTCATCATAGTGAACAGTGACTTAATGGTGAGATGTGACTTTTGTATTAAATTAAAATGGTAACCATGTGTGTATTTTTGCTCCTAAAAAAACATGTGTATTTTTGCTCTTAGGAAAAAAGCTCATGTGTATTTTTGTACCTTAACCCTTAAATATATTTACAGATCTTAAGCCGATACCAGGTATATGTCGTTCTACAGAAATTAAGTTCATTTTCTTTTTCTCCGATATTAAATTCATCTCATATTTGTTTTTTTTAACCCTTCCCAAACGCTTAGAAAACGCGTAAGTCAATTTAATAATGAGTGGCCAAATTGTGTACGTGGCAATTACCGTTTATATAATATGTTTAACTTTTGAATATCGAAAGGAAAAAGAAGTAAATTAGCCTATGAACTAATGTGAAAATTCTAACAAATAGTTGGTGAAAATATAGGCTTTTTTTGGGCGATCCTTCTGAAAAGAAAAATCTGAGTAAATCTATGGCCGAAAAAGAATAGAACAGATAGAGACAGGTCGACGCTGTGATAACTTCCGACAAGCTGTTATGAAATCTCCTCAATAATTTGATTTATTAATTCAACTACACCCAAAAAGTGAGGAAAAAAAAAACAAATATTTTATTAATTTCGGCAGTTTTCCATTAATTTGCTTCTTTCTATTTTTGCAACTAACCGTGTGAATTTTTCTTTTTGAAAATATTGCAACTCGGTCTGATTGAAGCCAAATTCTGATCTGTAATATAATGGAAAATGCTTTTGAACCTGTAGTATTTTGGGAAATAATTTTGAGATCTTTAATTAAAAGCGAGTTAGACGGGAGTAATATTAGATTTAGACCCAATAAAAATAATGGATATAATTCTATGGTAATTGTTAGCATATTGCACTTGAATTCAATTTCCTGGAACGTTTGGAAAACGCGTAAATGGTTTATATATAAATATTCAATTAATTATTTAATTAAAAAATATTAAATTAATTACGTGTTGGACCAAATTAAATTGTATTGAATCCCAAACATAAGGAGGGCACAACACACAATAAAACATACCGTAGTTACCTAATAATTTCTCTAATCTTGAGGTCAAACACACACACACACACACATCGTGTTTCCTGATCTTTAATTCTTTATATTTATATATCCAAAACATAAAAAATAAAAACCCAACAATAAGTCAAGGTGAAATCAAAGAATTCCACCACAAAGTCGGTGATGATGTTGAAGTGTTGGGTCCTTGAGAGAAAAGAAAGTTTCAAAAACACTGAAAGGTTAATGGGATGAGAATTTTAGACAACTTGCCGCAAAACTTAATAGTACTTGTACATTTTATTATTTTATTTTATACATTTTCCATTCTTTTTCCCTTTCTGTCTCGCTACTTGTAGCAAATATAACAAACTATACCTCTCATTGGGTGTGAATGATGGGTTATATAAATCCCATGGCATGATTATGCTTTGCCTGAAATTACCCCTTTCAATAAGTTATTGACCAAATTAAGAAAATACCATTTGAATTTCATAATCCCAAATTAATATGATTTCTTTCTAAAATGAGTTGTCAATATCAATACTTTTGTAGTTAATACCTATACAACTATATACATTGTTACTTATAAATTAAATAAACAATTCAAAAATATTACCATGATAGTTGAAATCAAACACGATGGAGACCAATGAAGAGGTCACGATAAAGCTATCTACGACGACTTGGTCAGGTTCCCATGCATCCAAAAGGTCAAAAATACCCCTCTCACGTCATGCCAGGTACATGAATGGAATTTTTTTTTTGGGGGGGGGGGGGGCTTTGTGATTCAACTCAACCTCAGTCGCCTCGGGGTCGAATCACTATTTACCACGAATTAAATACAATACAGTGCAATTAACTCGGGATCGTTCTCTTAATCAAGGAGCCAAATTTATTTTGAATTTCCTAAGATAAACTAAGTGATATGAACATGGTTAGAAAATTGGTGTTCCTAAAAGAGTTTTCTCTACATAAAATGCATAAATAAAAAATAAAGAAACTATTCCTAATTTTTTTTCTCTTTTGGAAATAATGGGAAAAATACTTTGGATAAAAATAAGATTAAATGATTAATGTTCTTGGTAATGAAGAAATGACTATCCTTGCTCTTAAAAGATTATGGGAGTTAAAATTCATTAAGTCTTAAGAAAAACCTCAAGTTACCACTTGAGTCCAATATTCCCAATTAATAGTAGCTCCTATAACCATAGCTAACTACTACCCCTTGAGAAATTGTTTAAACCCACTTAATGTATAATTAAAATTGGAATTATGCAATATGAGACTTCTTAAATTGAATTGCTAAACAGCCCTTCAAGGATGCAAATCAACCACATTAACTAGACGATACCACGCTAATCAACATAGCTTAATTGACACCACAAAGAAATTCATACGCATATAAAAATCACACCACAAATTCCAATCTCAACTACAAATATCAAACTAACAGAGATAATCACCATTAATCTCAGTTCCAGAATCATACATCAAAATTAAGCAATTCAAATATATAATCCTAAACTAATAGTAAGATAAAATTAACTCCCCTAATGTAGTCCAATGAGCTCAAGAACACATCTTCATCACCAAGATCAGAAAAATCAGCCACTCATAGCTTCCTGGAAAAAGTCACCGGAATCTGGAAAATGTCGCCGGAAAAATTCAAGTCGCCGGAATCTGGGAAGATCTCGCCGGAATCTGGAAATCTCGCCGGAAAGTGCAGAAAGTCTTCGGAAACTACAGAAAAAAAACTTCAGCCAGCTCCAACTCAGTCCGGCGACGAAGAAGAAGAAGATGGGTTCCAGCTCCCCTGTTTTTCTTCGTCCCGTTCCTCCTCTTCGTTCCTTCCGTTTTTTTTTTTCTTTTCTTTCCTTCTTCCGTTCAGTCCGACGGTGGGGATGAAGGAGGAAGAAGACGGATATTTCCCTGGTCTCCGGCGCTACTCCCTCCTCGTTCTGTTCGTTTTTCTTCTTCCTCTCCAGAACTCCAGCCGCCAACGTTTTTCTTCCTTCCTTCTTTTTCCAGTTCGCCTCCTCTTTCGCCCCCCCTGGTTCTCTGTTTGTAAACCTATTAATTGCCTGGTCAAAACGCAAGTTTTGACCAGGGACTAAAGTGAAAGAAAAAAAAGTTTTCAGAGAGGGACTAAAGTGTGAAATTTTGAAACATACTTGGGGTAAAACTGAAATTTCTGAAAACTCTGGGTCATTTTCTGTATTTTTTTCTCCTGTCTTCAAAATATTAATTTTTGACCCAAATGACATTTTTCCAAATTTTTCCATTTAATTCCAAAACATTTACCATGCATGATTATACATAATGTAGCATCAAAAGTCCAAGAAATCATTTGTATAAATAATTAATAAATTATGACCATTTTGCCCCTAATTTCACTTAATTCAATACAAATGTCTCTAACTTAAATTAATGCTTAATCATGCAATAATGTCCTAGAAAATGCATTAAGAATCCCATTTTAATCATAAAATATCATGTAAAAATATGGTTAAATCAATTCCCCCACACTTAGACCTTTGTGCTCCTGAACAAAGGCAATTAAGTACAAAATTTCATATCCAAATCACTAATGCATTTAAAATATGAGCAATTTCATAATTATAAACCAATGCATCAATTAACCAACTTCATCAAGCCAACTCTAGTCATAATCAAATGATGTGAAGAGATTAGCTAACTACACAATCAAGTATATTAAAATGAAGCACAAGAGACTCTCAAGGTATTTCTATTTCACTCACCTCACCTCATTGGAATAATTTCACTCTAGCTCACTTAATCATCACCTTACCATAGGCTTGTAACAACTCTAACATCTCCACTACCAATAGCAATTAATGAAATGAATCAAGAGGACTTAAATGACTTGTAATGTTGGGTGGAGGCTAAATGGAATGAATTAATTAGAAAAATGAATAGTTGATATGCAAGTCAAAGTTAATGATCAAGTTCATAGCATCTAAATAACTTTACAAACTTTGCCAATTCTTTTGGAAATTCATAAATAAATGCCTTCTTGATATTATATTTTTTTACAAAACACTTTCCTCCTCTTTTTTTTTCTTTTTTTTTTTCAATACTTTCTTTTTTTTTTCTACTTCTTTTTCATTCTTTTCTATATACATGGCATTTCATTTTTTTTTTTTTTTGGGCAATTTTCCTTTGATTTTTAAAATGCTATGAATATTATAAGTAATGAAATGCATACAACATAGGAATGGCTCAAAATTGGTAGCAAAGGGCATATGAATGTAAGTTTGTGTTTGGGTGAAAGGGATTAAAATATGAATGCCTCTTTCCTCTTCATAACACTAATGCAAACATTGTTTTGAAAAAGAGTTGGAACAAGTTCTAGAAGGTGAAAAACCAAGTGAACATGCACACATGAAAGGAATTAAGGCTCAAATAACCTTCCAACAAGGTTTTTCTCTAATGCTCACTCTAACACAATCAATTGCATAAGAAGCTAACAACAAAACATCTACTTAGTTATTCCAAGAGCTAGCCTTACAAACACAATCAATTATGATAATGCCCAACCCTTAAAAACACTAGTGATGTAGAAACTCTCTTTTTCAAAACAAGGAGTAAGCAAAAATCCAATTGTGGGTTCATTTCTCTTCCCATTCGCTTGAAAAACAAAACATGGTTTTAAAAAGTTGCCAAAACACTAGATCTCATGAAAGCTCAAAGAATTTTTTTTTTTCTAGTTTTTGGCATTTAAAAAAACAACCAATTAATTGGGATTCAAAATGTATTCCCCTCCCCCACACTTAATCAACACATTGTCCTCAATGTTTGAAAAGCAATTCTATCATTCTAACTTGTTCCTTAATGAAGTGGAAAGTTGTGAAGTTCAATTGCAATTGAAGCACAACACATCAACATCATATAAAGAGAGAAGAGAGAAGAAACAAGTCATAATAACAGAAAATTAGAGTGAAGAGGCACAATGGCAATTAAGCAAGGTAGTGGCTAAGATGCAAAGCATACATTGGGGGTTTTTATTCAAATTATTAAACTATACTACTTCTACTTTCCTACTGAGATAGTCTCTCCCCCACACTTATTTCAAGCATTCAGAATCATAAGTGGATTGAACAATCCAAAACAGCAAATGAAAGTGAAGGAAAGAGACAACCTGGCCTCAAGGAGGCTTTGATGATGAATCACGGTAGAGCTTGAGGAGATGTCCATTGACTTGAAAGTCCTTCCCAGTAGTCTCATCAAGCAACTCTACCATGCCAAATGGATGTACTTTGGTGATAGTGTAAGGCCCACACCATTTATCTTTAAGCTTCCCGCTCAACAACTTGAATCGAGCCTTGTATAGCAAAACATGATCACCAACTTTGAAATCCTTTCGGATAATCTTCTTATCATGAAGAAGCTTGGTCTTTTCTTTGTAAATGCGAGAACTCTCATAAGCTTCTAATCTCATTTCCTCAAGTTCTTGCATTTGTAACTTCCTTTCCGAACCAGCTTCTTCTACATCCATGTTGCACATTTTCACCGCCCAATAGGTTTTGTGCTCCAACTCTACCGGAATATGACATGCTTTACCATAGATAAGCCGGTAAGGAGACATTCCTATTGGTGTCTTGAATGCAGTTCTGTAGGCCCACAGTGCTTCCTCCAACCTTAAGCTCCAATCCTTCCTTGAAGGCTTGACTATCTTTTCCAATATATGTTTGATCTCTCGGTTGGATACTTCCGCTTGCCCATTCGTTTGTGGGTGATAAGGAGTGGACATTTTGTGGGTTACCCCAAGCTTAACAAGTAAGTTATCAATAACTTTATTGCAAAAATGGGAACCTCTATCACTTACTATAGCCCTTGGTACTCCAAATCTACAAAAGATGTTAGACTTGAGAAATTTGGAAACCGTTTGGGCGTCATCTTTCCTAGTAGGAATGGCTTCTACCCATCTAGAGAGATAATCTACGGCTAACAAGATGTAGGTAAAGCCAGATGATGGTGGAAAAGGACCCATGAAATCAATGCCCCAAACATCAAATACCTCACAAAAGAGCATGGGTTGTTGTGGCATCTCATTCCGTTTACTTAACCCTCCAAACCTTTGGCATTTATCACATGCCTTACAAAACAGATATGCATCCTTAAAAAGGGTAGGCCAATAAAATCCAGCATCTAACACTTTCCTAGAGGTCTTATGAGCACTAAAATGTCCACCACAAACCATTGAATGGCAAGCAAAAAGTATGTCCTTGGACTCGATCTCTGGAATACACCTCCTGATAACTTGATCATTGCATAGTCTCCATAAATAAGGCTCATCCCAAATGTAGTGTTCAGCTTCTCGTTTAAGTTTTTGAGCCTGAAAGGAAGACATATGCTCAGGAATGAGACCGGTCACAATATAATTCACTAGATTAGCAAACCAAGGAGCATAAACAGATATAGACACAAGGGATGCATTAGGGAAATTATCACAAATTAAATCAGAATCAAGTACTCCCTTTGTGCCATCCGGTAGTCTACTAAAGTGATCTGCTACAAGGTTTGTAGTTCCAGGTCTATCCTTGATGCTTATATCAAATTCTTGTAGCAATAGCATCCATCTAATGAGCCTTGGTTTTGATTGAGGCTTGGTGAAGAGAAACTTCACAGCTGCATGATCTGTGTACACAACCACTTTGGAATTGATTAGATATTGTCTAAACTTATCTAATGCAAAAATCACAGCAAACAGTTCTTTTTCAGTGGTAGTGTAATTCCTTTGTGCACTATCCAACGTTTTGGATGCATAAGCGATCACATTGGACAATTTGTCATGCTTTTGTCCTAGCATGACCCCCACAGCAGAATTAGAGGCATCACATGCTAGTTCAAAAGGCAAAGTCCAATCTGGTGCTTTCAAAATAGGAGGAGATATCAAGTGTGCTTTTAATTCATCAAATGCTTGTTTGCAAGAAGTATCAAAGACAAAATCAACATCTTTTTGCAATAGTTTGGATAATGGTAGAGCTATCTTACTAAAATCTTTTATGAATCGCCGGTAAAAACCCACATGCCCTAAGAAAGAACGAAGTGTTTTGACACTAGTGGGGTAGGGCAATGAGGAGATCACCTCAATTTTAGCTCTATCAACTTCAATGCCCTTGCTAGATATCAAATGACCAAGTACTATTCCATGATCAACCATGAAATGGCACTTCTCATAATTCAAAACCAAATTTTTCTCAATGCATCTAGCAAGAACATTGTCCAAACTATTTAAACAAGCATCAAAAGAATTACCATACACTGTAAAATCATCGATAAAAACCTCCATACAATTTTCAAGAAAATCAAAGAAAAGTGACATCATACAACGTTGGAAAGTGCCCGGTGCATTACATAATCCAAAAGGCATTCTCCTATAGGCATAGGTACCAAATGGACAAGTAAAAGTGGTCTTTTCTTGATCTTCAGGAGCTAATGGAATTTGGAAATATCCTGAATAACCATCTAAGAAACAATAATGACTCTTACCCGCCAACCTTTCAAGCATTTGATCTATGAAGGGTAAGGGAAAATGATCTTTCCTAGATGCTTCATTCAATTTCCTATAGTCTATGCACACTCTCCAAGCATTTTGCACCCTAGTAGGTATCAACTCATCATTTTCATTTTGCACCACAGTTATCCCACTCTTCTTAGGCACTACATGTACCGGACTAACCCACTCGCTATCGGAAATTGGGTAGATGATTCCCGCACTCAATAGCTTGGTTACTTCTCTCTTAACCACATCCAAAATTAGGGGGTTGAGGCGTCTTTGGGGTTGCCTAAGAGGTTTGGATTCCTCATGCAAAAGGATCCGATGGGTACAAATAGCAGGACTAATCCCAGGAATGTCAGCTAAAGTCCAACCTAGAGCCTTTCGATTTCTACTCAAAACATTAAGCAATCTCTCCTCCTCATTCACAGACAAAGAATTTGAAATAATAACAGGCAATTTTTCATCCACAGCAAGGAAAGCATATTTCAAATTAGAGGGGAGAGGCTTAAGCTCTAAATCAGGAGGTTGAACAATAGAGGGAATTAGTCTAGGAAGATCAAGGGTAGTAGAAATACTCCCCTTTATGGACTTAGAAGGTGCATGACTTGTGCTAGGCTCCATAGATTTGACCACTTGTTCATTGGTCTTCCCAAGTGTTGAACCAATATCAGGTTGGTCTACAGCAGCAACAGGCTTGGGGAACAAAGTCTCTTTCATACCTACTTCACAAGGAGTGATTAGCTCATTTAAAAATCTCAAGGTATGAGGAGTTATCTTGGTTCTATGATGAAGTGAAGAGTTAGAAGGTGGCCCTGTAACCACATTGTTTCTAGGTCCAAAGTGAGTCACATGAGAGGATGTCTTAGTCGGTGTGAGGGCTATCCCCTTGGAGAGCAAATCATCCAAGTCTTGACTACCGACTTCAAACTCAGCTTCCTCCACTAGTTTGTGACCTGAAACATTAACAAAAGCACCTTCCTCACAAGCATCATCACTAAATAATGAATCATTGGAAGAATTAAGCTCAAATGAACTCAGAGAAGTAAGAGAAAAATCATCAAGGGATGATAACCAACAATTAACCATCGATGAGTTAAGGTTGGAAATCTCACTCCCAAGTGAATCAAAATTTTCAACAGAAGAAGAGGGAAATTTATCATCACATGAATCCAATGCAATACCACAGTCAAGATCACAATTATTAGTGTGGAATTTAAGCTCATATTCATTAACCTCATCATCAATGGCCAAGTCAATTGAATTCACACCTAATAAAGAGTAATCTTCAAAAGGATGCTTCATGGCTTCATACATATTAAAACTTAGCTTATGATTGCCCACTTCCATAGTGATTGAACCATCTCTCATGTCTATCAAGGTGCTAGCAGTTCTCATAAAAGGTCTCCCTAAGATAAGGGTGGATTCACTAGACTCATGAGACATGTCTAACACATAGAAGTCAGCAGGAAAAACTAAGTCTTTGACTTTGACAAGCAAATCCTCAATGATGCCTTGTGGGTGCCTAATGCTCCTATCAGCTAGTTGGAGAACCACACTAGTCCTCTTAAGCTCCTTCACACCAAGAGATTTAAAAATGGCACTAGGCATGACATTAATGGCTGCACCTAAATCTAACAAGGCTTGAGCTACATGCACATTACCTACGGTACAAGGTATAGTGAATGAGCCAGGATCCTTGCACTTAACAGGGAGTTGGGGTTTAAAAAGGGCAGACACATTAGAGCTAATTTGCACTCTCTCATTCGGCCTAAACTTCCTCTTGTTAGTGCAAAGCTCTTTCAAGAATTTGCAATAACTGGGCATAGACTTGACCAATTGAAAGAAAGGAACATTGATATTAAGCTTGCTAAACAAATCATACATTTCTTTTTCAGTTTGTTCCTCATGCATTTTCTTGCCTTGAAAGTAAGCTTTAGGAAAAGGGAGTTGAGAAATTTTTACCTCCTTACCATCAGTATTGGATAGGATGCCTTGCTCGCTTGTCTCACCTTCCTCAAAAGTGCTTCTTTCCTTGGAGCTCACCTCTCTCAGAAGTGGTGGTTGTTCCACTTGAGGTTGCTCAACTACTTTGGCCTTCTTCTTCTCAAGGATAGCTTTCTCTTTGGAACTCTCAGAATCAGGAAGCTTCATTGGGGTTAATGGTGGACTTTCAACTTCAATTTCCTCATCCACATCATTGTCAATCTCTTCAGGGAAGTGTACTTTCCTACCACTCCTTAACTCAATGGCATTAAGTGATTTAGGATTGATGACAGTATTTGAAGGAATAGAACCACTTGTCTTAGCATGCACATCACTCAAAGAATTGGAGAGTTGAGTTAAGTGAGATTGCATAGTGTTGTTCTTCAATTCCAATTCTTCCAACTTCTTGCATACATGAGACATTTGAGTACTATCACTTGCCCTATCACTTTGTAGATTTTGTAGGCTTGTGGTGATAGAAGAGAATTTACTCTCATTGAAAGCTCTTTCTTCCATCATCCGGTTATCCATGCTAGTGAGTTTAGCAACCATACTCTTCAATAATTGATTGGTCTCATCACCTTTAGACTCTTGAAGAGGAACCATTTGCCCACGATTTGACCCATATGGTTGGACTTGATATGATGACCCTTCTTGATTTCTCCAGCCAAAATTAGCATTAGGTCTTCTACCTTCATTGTAGGTGGTAGTGTTAGAATCCCATCTTGGTTGTTGTTGGTTAGGCCTTCCTTGATACATAGCATTTAGTTCTTCATGTTGATTAGGGCATAGACTTGAAACATGCATCATTGAACCACAACTATCACAACTAGGTGCAACAAGAGCTTGTGAATTAGGAGAATGAGGTGCTTGTTGAATACTCAAATTATGAAGCTCGGATGTGATAAGGGAAAGTTGTGAAGTAACTTTATCCATTTTAGACTCAAGTGAGACCATCCTTTGGTTAGAGCCTATCTCACAAACTCCTCTTATCTCTCTCACATTATATTGTTGAGTATTTCGAGCTCTCATCCGAATTTGAGCCCATGCCTCATCAGCCGTGCAATCTTCCAAAGAACCTCCAGCTGAAGCATCTAAAATGCCCTTCTCATTAGGTAAAAGGCCATCATGGAAGTATTGAATCAATTGTTCATCAGCAATTTGATGGTGTGGACACTTATTTAAAAGCTCCTGAAATCGACTCCAATATTCATAGAAGGACTCTAAGGGGTCTTGTTTGATGGAGTAAATTTCCTTTTTAAGCTCTGAAATCCTTGAATCAGGAAAGTACTTTTCCAAGAAAGCTTTCTTCAAGTTAACCCATGAACGAAGAGCATCATTAACATGCCTTGGTAGCATCATGTACCATTCCTTAGCTTTCCCTTCCAAAGTGAAATAGAACACCTTTAATTGCACATCCTCTATTCGAGCACCAACGGGCTTCATATTTGAGTAAGCCAAGTACAAAGCATTGAGATGGTTGTAAGGGTCCTCATTTGAGAGTCCATGAAAGTGAGGTAGTGAATTAAGCAAAGGCCCCTTTAGCTCAAAATTAACCTCAAGGTTAGGGCATGCAATGTTGAAAGGATCATGAGTGACATCCGATCTTGTTACATCCCTTATGGTTCTCCTCCTTGGTTGATTATCGTTCACTTCTTCCATATTTGTACCTTGCGAAACACAATCACTCAAGTCAATGAAAAAATCAAAATTAGAGGATTGATCAGATTCCCTCTCAAATTGGTCGGTCATGCAAAGCTATCAAGCAAGCAATGAAACAATGGAGTGCCAAAATTGTGTTGCATTCAAGTTCAAGCAAGAAAATGTGCAAGTGGACTGAGTGCAACTATGTGTGAGTGTGTATGATGTGTATGGACAAGTAGAAATGCTAGTGCAAATGAAAATGCAAAAACAGAGAAAATCAAGATATTTGTTTTTTTTTTTCTATATATAAACAATTAAACAAAGGAAATAAATAAAAGAAAAACCTAATAGGCTCACAAGGGCAAACCCCGATCAATCTGAACCAATTGACACTTAGTAAACCAAAGGAGTCAAAATTGACTCCCCGGCAACGGCGCCATTGATTCAACTCAACCTCAGTCGCCTCGGGGTCGAATCACTATTTACCACGAATTAAATGCAATACAGTGCAATTAACTCGGGATCGTTCTCTTAATCAAGGAGCCAAATTTATTTTGAATTTCCTAAGATAAACTAAGTGATATGAACATGGTTAGAAAATTAGGGTTCCTAAAAGAGTTTTCTCTACATAAAATGCATAAATAAAAAATAAAGAAACTATTCCTAATTTTTTTTCTCTTTTGGAAATAATGGGAAAAATACTTTGGATAAAAATAAGATTAAATGATTAATGTTCTTGGTAATGAAGAAATGACTATCCTTGCTCTTAAAAGATTATGGGAGTTAAAATTCATTAAGTCTTAAGAAAAACCTCAAGTTACCACTTGAGTCCAATATTCCCAATTAATAGTAGCTCCTATAACCATAGCTAACTACTACCCCTTGAGAAATTGTTTAAACCCACTTAATGTATAATTAAAATTGGAATTATGCAATATGAGACTTCTTAAATTGAATTGCTAAACAGCCCTTCAAGGATGCAAATCAACCACATTAACTAGACGATACCACGCTAATCAACATAGCTTAATTGACACCACAAAGAAATTCATACGCATATAAAAATCACACCACAAATTCCAATCTCAACTACAAATATCAAACTAACAGAGATAATCACCATTAATCTCAGTTCCAGAATCATACATCAAAATTAAGCAATTCAAATATATAATCCTAAACTAATAGTAAGATAAAATTAACTCCCCTAATGTAGTCCAATGAGCTCAAGAACACATCTTCATCACCAAGATCAGAAAAATCAGCCACTCATAGCTTCCTGGAAAAAGTCACCGGAATCTGGAAAATGTCGCCGGAAAAATTCAAGTCGCCGGAATCTGGGAAGATCTCGCCGGAATCTGGAAATCTCGCCGGAAAGTGCAGAAAGTCTTCGGAAACTACAGAGAAAAAACTTCAGCCAGCTCCAACTCAGTCCGGCGACGAAGAAGAAGAAGATGGGTTCCAGCTCCCCTGTTTTTCTTCGTCCCGTTCCTCCTCTTCGTTCCTTCCGTTTTTTTTTTCTTTTCTTTCCTTCTTCCGTTCAGTCCGACGGTGGGGATGAAGGAGGAAGAAGACGGATATTTCCCTGGTCTCCGGCGCTACTCCCTCCTCGTTCTGTTCGTTTTTCTTCTTCCTCTCCAGAACTCCAGCCGCCAACGTTTTTCTTCCTTCCTTCTTTTTCCAGTTCGCCTCCTCTTTCGCCCCCCTGGTTCTCTGTTTGTAAACCTATTAATTGCCTGGTCAAAACGCAAGTTTTGACCAGGGACTAAAGTGAAAGAAAAAAAAGTTTTCAGAGAGGGACTAAAGTGTGAAATTTTGAAACATACTTGGGGTAAAACTGAAATTTCTGAAAACTCTGGGTCATTTTCTGTATTTTTTTCTCCTGTCTTCAAAATATTAATTTTTGACCCAAATGACATTTTTCCAAATTTTTCCATTTAATTCCAAAACATTTACCATGCATGATTATACATAATGTAGCATCAAAAGTCCAAGAAATCATTTGTATAAATAATTAATAAATTATGACCATTTTGCCCCTAATTTCACTTAATTCAATACAAATGTCTCTAACTTAAATTAATGCTTAATCATGCAATAATGTCCTAGAAAATGCATTAAGAATCCCATTTTAATCATAAAATATCATGTAAAAATATGGTTAAATCACTTTGAAACTGAGAGTGTCAACACTGTGCGTCTAACTTATATATTGAGTTCCATTTTACGTGTGCCCTAATGTAACGCTGGTTTTAATTCTTTAATTTGGCGAGTAAATTAATATGTGTTTTAAGGGATGAAATATTGTCCATAAATAACTCATATAAAACATAAAAAGCATACCACTAAACAACATTAATACGATGACTATCATTGTCATCTTCTTTGCCACTATCATCAATTTTAAAGACATTTGATTGTGCTTCACTTTGAGTAGTAGAATCTACTGCATGAGTAAGAATACCATGATTTTTTTCTTCCACATCATGAACTCATTCATTAAAAGGGTCTGTAGGGCCGGCCCAAGCCCTACAGGGCTAATTCTTTTAAACCTGAGGCCCTACAAGGCTTACCCTTTTAAGCCGGAGGCCCTACCAAGCCGGCCTTACAAAGCTTATTTCATTTAGCTTTTTTAATTTTTAAGCCTAGCCCTTGAAGGGTCAGGACCTAAACGGGCCAGCCTGATGGGCTCGGCCCAATTTCTCAACTCTACTCACTAGTAAGTAGTAATTAAGTCATTTTAATTTAGGGCTTGTTTGACCCTGTTTTTGAAAAAAAAAATATTTGGAAGCCTATTTTTAATAATTTTTTTTTTTACAAAAAAAAAAACTAAAAACTGTTTTTAGTTGTTTTGTTGTTTTTATTTTTCTATTTTATATTTTTTAAGACCCTCATCCATCTACTGTCGACACCACACTACCAATGATAACTACTGCCATATATATCACCACCACCAACAACCACCATCGCGTCATTTCAAAAACAGGCTTTTTAAAACAATTATCCAAATAATTTGTTTTTTTAATTCGTAAAACTTGCTTTTAAAAACTGTTCTATACAACTCTTTTGGGGGGCATAAAAACAGAATAGAATAAAATAAGGTCTTAACTTCCAGTTGACGGTTTACTGCTTCTTTTGAATTAGTCCAACATATTGTCCTCCAATGAATCACTAAATTCCCGACAACTTCCCCTGTTCTTCTTCTTCTAAAAAGGAAAAAAAGAAAAAAAAAAACAGGTTTAAACTTTAAACCATGGTAGTTAAAATCTAGTTTTATCACTGCGATTTTACGTTTTTATGATTTTTTTTTCATTAAAACGATTTTACTAATTTTTCAAACGTTTTTATGTTTTTACGATTTTGCTACATTAGGATTTTACGTTTTACGATTTTTTATCCTTCTTCCGATTTTACGTAAAATCTCAATTTTATCAACCTTGTTTTAAACAATTAAGCTTAAAGTGTGAAACGTCTGAATTAATATGGTTATTGAGTCCTCTTCACGGTGTATGACCACTTCAAATAGTATTAATTCTTTTGATCCTTTTTTTGGTTTACAACACCGTCCAAAGTGCAGCCATGTGGCTTCCTTTCATATTTTCATTTATTCGTGTTTTGACCAAATTGACTTCTTTCTTTCCCTTTTTCTCATTTCTCTTTCTTCTTAATCTTCTTTTATTTATTTCTCACTTCCTTCTCTTCTCCTCTCTCCTATGAACTCAGAATTAGTTTATTTCGTTTCACATGAAATTCAGCCTCAATCTTCTTTAACTATTCAAATCAAAATAATCAACCTTTTTTTAAATATACTGACTTTTTGCGTAGTACGAGTATGTTTATTGATTGGATTTACGGTTGAAATTAATTTGTATTGACCAGTTTACGCAGATTTGATGTTGAAACTTTGGTTGTTTTATACAAAGTCCACTGAAACTTTTTTGTAATCCCGTTTCATTATTAGACCAAAACTTTATTACCTTTTTATTTTCGGACTCAAAAGCTTCGTAATTAAGGTAAGCTAATTAAACCTGGCATATTAGAGGCATGATATGATGAGAACATATATATATTCCCAGCAAAATATAACCAAATAAATTAACAAACAGAAATTATCTTATGCATTATGAAGAATTCTATTGGTTAGGAAAATGGATCCTCTCATATTTTGTGTTCATACCTCTCTATACAGGAAGTCCTCTGTTGGTTGATTTCAATGAAGATTAGAAACTACTTCTATAATCATATTTATTGGGTACTTCCAATATTTTTCATACAAACCAAAAAACAAAACCTTAACCTCATTAACTCTACCATAAAATTCTACAACTTTCCAATTTTACCTTGCTTAATATAAATAATACGACATGAAAATAATGTCAACACAATAATTAGTGAAAGGCTAAATTGTACATTCATCTAAAAAAATTTAATAAGGTACTCAAATAAAAGCTTCTCTCTTTATCCTATAAATAGCACTATAAAAAGGTCTAGAGGAGTATAACATTCAACCAAATATATTAATTATTTATTTAGATAATTCAGATTAATTAATGCAATGGGATCCATCGTGTGGGTCCTAAGTCATGTTCACCGTACTTCACGGGCCCTTCAAACGTACAAGGACTCTGGCATATATAATATTGAGTCATATAATGAAGAGAAATCTACGGATTTTTTTCTACTTTTTTTCTTTTCTGAATATAATTCAGGATAATTAAACGCAATTTGGTCCATCATATGAGATTTTGAATATCAAATGGTGTGTGTGTGATGTGAAAATTCTAACAACATAAGCTTCATGAATTGTTACTTATAAATTAAATAAACATTTCGAAAATATTACCACGATGGAGACCACTGAAGAGGTCACGATAAAGGTATCTAGAACGACTTGGTCAAGATCCCATGCATCCAAAAGGTCAAAAATACCCCTCAATCGCGTACGTGTTGATCAAAGTCCAAAACTTTGAAACAGAGAGTTTCAACACCGTGCGACTAGCTTATATATCGAGTTCCATTTTACGTGTGCCCTAATGAAACGCTGGTTTTAATTATTTAATTTAGCGAGTAAATTAAATGAATTAATATGTGTCTTCCAAAACACGTAATCAAAATCAATTGTGGTACAAATGAACATGTCTATAGACGTGTGTGTATGTGTGTGTAAATACCCTAACAATGACTTGGTTAGTTCCCATGAATTTCCTTCTTTTCAACGTTGGACTACAACCATAATGCTACCTGGGTAGCTTGTCTCTATAAGTAGTGGATTACTGAAGCTTGAGAATGAAGCAAATAAAGCAATATCTGTACGTGAGAGATCATCGTCATCGTCGTAACATCGAATTCGATTCTGTTTTAGAATATTCAGATATGAATTCTGGAAACATAAGCACTTCCAAGATCTTTGGCAGTGCAAGACCACCTCCTCGGAACCCTCCCCCCACAAAACCAGGAACTCCAATCCCAAAGCCCCAGGATGTCTTTTCCAGGAGACATCGATGATATTGCTGATGCAAGCATATATGCATGCCCCTTTTCTTTCTTTATATTCTCAGGTTTTTTTTTTTCCTTGCTCAACTATATTCTCAGGTTACTCATCCATTAATTACTCCTTTTTATTCGTATTATCTTTCATCATGAGCATGACTCTATTCTAAATATTTGATACATCTCAACTATGTACCTCTCTTAGGGATTGTGCCTCTTCGTAAATATATTTTATCCATATAAACAAGTATATGAGACATATCATTTCTCAATTCGCTTGAATTTTCTAGGCGCCCCCTCTCTCTCTTCGTTCGCAAATTTTCTCACTCAATTTTATGTTAATTTTGATACAGGTAGTTGTGAAGTGAAATTGATTATAGATCGACGGGGCCTGCTATATAAAGGAATACCTCAGAGATATACTCATTAGTTTGTTTAAGAACATTGATAGTTGTTCATTGTATCTTAATTTGTTCGTTTTAATTAGTGTAGCTACGTATGTGTCTAGACGAAATATATTGTAAGCTATATTTGAATAAAAGGGGTTGTATTTGTTGAATTTATTTGTTTGGTTTTGCGTCTGGGTTTGACTTAATTAGCTGCTTGTCCGTATTTGATACCAATGAATGAGACAATATTATTTGATTTGAAAGGGCCTTCTTTTAGTGTTTTTATTCTCTGTAATGTACAAGATCCAATCAAATTCGCTTTTAGTTATACCAGATCCAGAAATGAATTGAACTATATATCCATCAAGATTGAACCTTATTAATTATAATTACATTGATTATATAAATATTATTACGCTCTTCCAATTGCCAAGAATTTGCAGGGGCTGAAGAGTTCAAAACTTTATTATAAATTAAGTTTAAACAATAAGCTTATATTACCTAATCACTTCTTAAACATACACATTTTAGTTGACCGTATTAATATACCAAGAAAATCGGAAAGTCGACATTACAATCAGAATCGATTAAACTGTGAAAATTCGTTCAAATTTACTAGACTTTGAATTTAGAAACTTGTAGAACAAGAGACGAGAGAGGGTGTATGGACCCTACACGGTCTGTATTTCATAAGAGAAACTCAAACTCTTGTTATATTGAAATTATATTAGGCTACCCCACAATTGTATTGCTATATTTGGGAGGACAAGAAAACATAAATACATGTAATTAAAAGTCAATGGAACTAGAACTTTCGATGAAATGTTTGAGGAAATACCAACTTCTCTACTTTTTTAATATAAAAGGCTAATATTACATTAGATTTTGATCATTGTAACCGGTACAGATCTTCTAACATAAATTAAAGTAGTCACTATATATACACATTTGAAATTAAATGGATTGATTAAACTTTCAAGCATTTTCGTATGAGTTTATTATAAAAAAGAATCTTAGTCACACACAAATGTGTATATATATACATATGTATACATATATATGTGTACACACACATATACACATATACTTGTACACACACATACATATTTATATGTAGGAAAACTCCCAAATAGGGGGAAAAAGGGGAAGAAACAATATTAGGACAGAAAAATCCGAAAAACAATAAAAAAGTGAAACGTGTCCTTCATATATAGTATTTCCCCAATTTTTTTTTTAAATTTAATGCTGGTTTTCCCGAGTAAATGAATTAAATTGTGTTGAAGTTGATTTAAAAAAATTTCTATAAATTAAATGCCTTGACAATATTCACATGGTCACTTCCCATTAATTTCCTTTGCCTCTCAACCATGTTAAGTTCCAAGGCACTAACCTATTTGCGTGACCAAGAATATTACACACACACACACACACACTATCTCCACCTACTTTATATGGTTCAATTTTTCAATTTTGTTGCATCACTCTTTTAGTTTATTAATTTGAAAAATAAAAAACCAAAACTAATTTTCCGCTCGTCTTCATTACATTTGCATGGCATTTCGATTACTTGGAAATCAATTTTGTTGCATGGCATTTGCTCATCGAGAAGAGAGAATGATCTTATATTTGTTTATACTTAATCCTTGGTCAATTTTTTATTGTGAACCCCAAGGCTAACGATGAAAAGCCTTCATTTGCCTTATGTGGTAGAGTTAGTGCCCTGAGTAATTGGAGGTGGCCTTGTGGTAGGCAACTGATTGAACCATATTTTTATATGATTTTTGATAATTAAATTGGGATTGTTAATGTATTTTATCTTAGCTACTAAGCTTAAAATACCTTTTGTATGATAAATTGATATTAGTAATAAATAAATTAAACTAAAAAGGGAAAAATTGTTGAAAAATTGTAATTACTCTTAATCATTAATTTTTCTGACAATATTTGATGTTAGATTAATTATTTTTTATTGTGGGTGTTTGAAGAAATTAGATCAAATTTGAAAACGGAAGTTTAAGTTCAAATTGCAAAAGTTTCGGTTTAGTCCTCCACCAAAATGTTTTACACTTTACATAATGGTCACTGATCAAAACTTGTGTTTTTTCTAGGAACCAATTAGGTTTTGCTGGTAAGAGTAGACCCAAGAACAGAGACTTGGATATGAGGGGGAGAGTGCCATGAGACTGAAAAGGGAGGCACACCTTCTTCCTTCATCCCCATCTTTTTCCACCTCTGTCGCCAACAACTGCACCTTCTTCTCCACCGTCGTCGACGATCTTCCACCAAGCTTCCACTAACCTTCTTCCTCCAACCAGAAACGCAATATAGTGATAGGCCTCGCAAGTTTCAGCACCAAAACCACCGATGACCTTCTTCGTTTTTCTAGAGCACCTTCTTCGGCCTTCTCTTGGAACTTCCTGTGTGAGTTCCTTTACTATTTGGTGAGTTTGCAACTTTCTGGTGAGAGCTTGAGATGATGAATTTTCCGGCAAGTGCTCAGTTTATAAGATGTGATTATTCTAAGGTAATGAGAGGCTGATTGCTTTGCTTCTTGGAGAAGGATTAAGTGGTTGAAGTTCCAAGTTTTGAAGCTTGAATTAGAGAAGTTTATTTTGTTCAATTTGTTTTCTCTAATTATATTTGGATTTCCTAGTTTTCGAAATGTTGTTTTGTATTGTTGAGACTTAATTTACCCGTTTAGATAATTTTGTGGATTGACCATATGTGATTGAATTGGATTTGTGTAGCTTGTTTGATTTATATATATGTATTTCCCTTATTAATTCAATGATATTATGCTTTCTACATGTTATTGATAGTTAGTATGATTAAATTGGATTAATTGAGTGTCGTGTGATTACATTCTTATCAAAAGCAAGCAAATTACATTAATCTAATTTAAATTGCACATCAAGTGCCTTTAAACAATATCTCAAGAGGTAGTAATTAGCTATGTTTGTAGATACTACTATTAATTGAGAATATTGAATTCAAGTGTTATCTTAGGGCTTTTCATCAAGACTTGGTGAGAATTACTCCTACATCTAATTGAACTATGATAGTCACTACTCCATTTTCAAGATCATTTATCATTCATTATACATTTCAAGATCATTTATCATTCATTATACATTTCATACTCATTTTTATACTCTATTCTATTTTATAGAAAATAACAAAAACAACAGTTAACATTTAATTAAATTGCATTTATATTTTAGTTTATTAATTTCAAAAAAAACCTAAACCAATTTTCCTCTTGTTTTTATTGTATTTGCATGGCATTTCAATTACTTAGTAAACCATAAAAAGCTTCTCGAAAAGAGAGAACGATCCTAAATTTACCTATATGCAATCCTTAATTAGTTTTTTATTATGGACCCTAAGGCTAATGATAAAAGGCCCTCATCAGCGACATATTTATTCTTGAACTACAATTAATTTGTAATGCAGCAAGATTTTTGAGATCAGATAGATAGGGTTTGCTGTGATGAGAAGCTTTGTGGAATCGTACGTATTTGTAGACATGACTAGACCAGACATTATATTATTATTATTATAAGTAGATGTTGAGAAACGTAGAGATTCATGTTGAGGAAATTTACATACAAATTCTCTCTAATTTACACACAAGTAATGAATCATTTAATTTCATTTACGCGGATGGTTTACTACTGCTTCTTTTGAATTAGTCCAACGTTTATGTCATCCCATGCATCACTAAATTTCCAACAACCTCCGCTGTTCTTCTTCTTAATGTTCTGGAAAAAAGATATTAAGGGTTTAAACAATTAAGGTTAAAGTGTGAATCGTCTGAATTAATGCGGGTCTTGATGAGTCCTCTTCACCGTGTATGCCCGCTTCCACTTCAAACTTACGCACTACTTAGCTACCAGTTGCTTTATTAAACAAAAACCCGCTCCAAAAGTATTAATTCTTTTGGTCCTTTTTTGGCTAACAACACCGTCCTTGACGATGCAAGGATAAAAACATTATAGTCCTAAATGTATATAGGCCGATGAGGCAAATTAAGTTTGTCATTAATTGTTGATTAGTACTAATTAAGTTAAGTTTAACTTGAAGTTTGAATGGAAACATGTACTAGTCATGAACCTCAAAGTATTAGTGTGTAATTAATTAATTTAAGTTTCATTTTACGTGTGCCATAATGCAACGCTAGTTTTAATTATTTAATTTGGCGAGTAAATTAAATGAATTAATATGGGTCTTCCAAAACACGTAATCGAAATCAATTCAGAAACAAATGAATATGTCCATATATATTATATATGTAAATACCCTAACAATGACTTGGTTAGTTCCCATGAATTTCCTTCTTTCAACGTTGGACTACACTGAAAATGGAACATAATACTACCTTGCTAGCATGTCTATATAAGTAGTCGATTCCTGAAGCTTGAGAATGAAGCAAATTAAGCAATATCTGTACCTGAGAGATCATCGTCATCGTCGTAACATCGAATTCGATTCTGTTTTAGAATATTCAGATATGAATTCCGGAAACATAAGCACTTCCAAGATCTTTGGCAGTGCAAGGCCACCTCCTCGGAACCCTCCCCCCACAAAACCAGGAACTCCAATCCCAAAGCCCCAGGATGTCTTTTCCAGGAGACATCGATGATATTGCTGATGCAAGCATATATGCATGTCCCTTTTCTTTCTTTATATTCTCAGGTTACTCATCCATTAATTACTCCTTTTTATTCGTATTATCTTTCATCATGAGCATGACTCTATTCTAAATATTTGATACATATCAACTATGTACCTCTCTTTGGGATTTTGCCTTTTCTAAATATATTTGAAAACACAATATCCATATAAACAAGTATATGAGATATGTCATTTCTCAATTCGCTTGATTTTCTAGGCCCTCTCTCTCTCTCTCTCTCTCTCTCTCTCTCTCTCTTCTTTCGCAAATTTTCTCACTCAATTTTATGTTAATTTTGATACAGATAGTCGTGAAGTCAAATTGATAATGGATGGACGGGGCGTGCTATATAAAGCAATACCTCATAGATATGCTCATTAGTTTGTTTACTTACTTTGATATGTGTTCATTATATCTTAATTTGTTCGTTTTAATAAGTGTAGCTACGTATCTGTCTAGAGGAAATATGTTGTAAGCTAGATTAGAATAAAAGGGGTGGTATTTGTTGAATTTATCTGTATGGTTTTGCGTCTGGGTTTAACTTAATTAGCTGCTTGTCCGTATTTGATTCAATAATGGAGACAGTATTCATTGGATGTGAAAGGCACTTCTTTTAATTTTTTTGATTCTCTGTACTGTACAAGATCCAATCAAATTCGCTTTTAGTTTATACGCACTTTAAAGCCACCTTTTCAGTCTTTGTCATCAACAAACGTATATAACGCGATCTGCATCGAAATCCAGAAATCAATTGAACTACATATCCATGAAGATTGAACCTTATTAATTATGATTTCATTTATTAAATAAATATTATTACGCTCTTCCAATAGCCAATTAAAGGCATATAGTCCCAGAACTTACAGGAGCTAAAGAGTTCAAAACTGTGCAAAAATATAAATTAAGTTTAACTATAAGTTTATATTACCTAATCACTTCTCAAACATACACGTTTTAGTTGACCGTATTAATATACCATGAAAATTGGAGAGTCGACTTTATTATCAGAACCTATTTAAACTGCGAATTAATTCTGTTAGACGTGAAAATTCGTTTAAATTTACAAGACTTTGAATTTAGAAACATGAAGAGCAAGAGGCGAAAGAAGGTTTATGGAACCCACACGGTCTGTAATTTATAAGAAAAACTGAAACTCTTGTTATATTGAAATTATTTAAGGCTACCCCACAATTGTATTGTTATATTTAGGAGGACGAGAAAACATATACATATAATTAAAGGTCAATGGTACTAGAACTTTCAGTGAACTATTTGAGGGAGTGCCGACTTGTCTACTTTTTTAATATAAAAGGCTAATATTACATTAGATTTTGATCATTGTAATCGGTATACTGATCTTCAAACATAAATTAAAGTAGTCCCTACATATATACCTTTGAAATGAAATGGAGTTTCATTTCCGCGTGACCCAGATTGATTAAACTTTCAAGCATTTTCGTATGACTTAGTTATGTATTGGAAGAACAAAAAGAAAATGTTGGTGGAAATTAAATTATATGATGCATATCAAAACAGAATTATAACCAATTGACTTGTAATAAGAGGCAGTATTGAAACACACATACATAGGTATCACCTTCTCTACTGAAATTAGCCCTTAGTTTGGATTAGCAAAAAAATAGGGAAGAGACAATATTAAGAGGGAAAACTCCGAAAAACAATGAAAAGTGAAAATTTTCCTTCATATATAGTATTTCCCGAGTAAATGAATTAAATTATGTTGAAATTGATTTCAAAATTTCTGCATAAATTAAATGCCTTGACAACAATGTTTTAAAAGCCGGACCAGACGTCTAGCTAGAAAGATCAATAGGTCATCATGGCTCAAACAGTTAAATGAGTCAAATCGTTGGGTCAAGCCTGCAACGTAATTATTAAATAAAAATAAAGTTATATAATGTATGATAATGTTATATATATTGGCTAACATGGCTTAACATGGAAGCAAGCAAGAGATATATTGTGGAATTAATAAATTAATAAGTAATTTACGTCGAAAGTTGCGTTTAATTTCCGAGTAATTAATACGTATTTTTTGAAGCCATGTCGGTGATATTTAGAGTGTGAAGGTAAACGCCTTCATTTCTGCATGGAAATGTTTGACCACTTGGCCTCTGGCAACTTTGACCAGTTGACCGCCTCAAAGGGGGTAGTTAACTTACACCATGATGAGCTGTCATGTGGACAGGACACTAATACTTAAAGGTTCATAACTAGTACGCGTTTCCATTCAAACTTCCAGTTAAACTTCAATTAGTCAGTACTAATCAACAATTAATGGCAAACTTAATTTGCCTCATCAGCCCATGTACATTTAGGACTATAATGTTCTTATCTTTGCATCGTCAATAATATTTTGTTTGGCACCGTCCTTTTTTTTGGGTTGTTACTTGTAACTTTCGCAAATTAAATTATAGGAATTGAAAGTGAAGGCAGACTAAATTTTAGGGATTAAAATACTAACGTTCCCTTAATTTTATAAGGTTTCTTACCCCAAGATAATGTCGTTATGTATGATTGATGAGGGACTTTTATCATTAGACTTGGGTCCACAATAAACAATTAACCAAGGATTGTGTACGTATAAGCAAATTTAGAATCATTTTCTCTTTTCAATGAGCCTTTATTGATTTCTAAGTAATTTAAATGTCATGTAAATACAATAAAAACAAGAGAAAATTCAGTTTTGGCTTTTCAAACTAGTAAACTAAAAGAGTAATGCAATTTAATTAAATGCTAAACTATTGTTTTTGGTAGTTTTTATAAAAATAGTGAATGAGTTAATGGAATGATATTTAATTTTAAATATGAATGATGAATGTTCTTGGTAATGAAGAAAGTGTCTATCCTTGTTCAAAAAGACCATGGGAGTTAAAACTCATCAAGTCTAAATAAAACCCCAAGATAACACTTGAGTTCAATATTCTTAATTAATAATAGCTCATACAAACATAGCTAACTACTACCTCTTGAGATATTGTTTAAAACCACTTAATGTGTAATTAAAAATTGGAATAACGCAACGTGAGTCTTCTTAAAATTAAATATTAAATAGTCCTTCAAATAACACAAATCAGCCACATTAACTAGACAATAACATATTAATTAATATAATATCATTACAACCACAAAGAAATTCATATATATATATATATATATATTCAAATTACAAAAGAAAAAGAAATAGAAGGAGGGGGGAGTACAAAATTCATTTGTCACATTTATTTTTGTGATTTAATTTTACTCCAAAAAATGGGAAATTGGAGTTTCCATGTTGATCTTGCAAATATGAGTTATAAGGAATACTCATATATATAGGGAGTGTTGTTATGCATATGACACCCCATGTAATACCCTAAAATTTGTATTTATCTTAAGTATCATATTTTAGCAAGTAATACCAATTAAAATAGGAGAGTATGTTGTCTCTAAATTTAAATTGATTTATTATCATTTCTTAGGGAAATTTTCTTGGGATTCTAATAAATCTAAATCCAATTTTCTAATCTTCAATTAGGAACCATAAAATACCGTACAATTAATATTTTAACATCTAGTTTAAATATAACTAAAGGTAAGCCATAAAAAGAGTATGAAAACAATTAAGGTGATTAGAGAATATTAAAAACTATTAATTAAGTTAATTTCATAATTAATCATAATTAATCTTGGGGCCATTTAAGATCAACAAATTGGAATATTTTGGCATGTTTAAGTATTAAAAAGGGGTCAATATAAGTATCAAATGAATTTCTAAAGATTATAATTGGTTTGATGATCAATCATATTATTACAATTAAGCCTAATAACATTTAAGAGACTATAATAAGGATAATAACTTGGATTAAATTAATAACCCCTAAGGTTATTGTGTTTGGGCGAAATTTTTGATGGATGAAGAAGCAAAAGATTAAACAAATATCTTCAATAGTGAAATAGGATTTTTCTACATAAATGGAAGGCCAAGATTTAATTTCATAAAGCTAAATCCTAAGGCTTAAAATTTATTTCACCATTAAAAAGCCTTAATTCAAGTAAAAACCTATGAACCAATAAGGACTAAGTGGTGGAATGTGAGGTAAGGGAAACACAAATGGGAAAAGTAAGGAAGGAGGGAGAGCCACAGCTTGGAGTAGTGAGGAAGGAAGAAGTTATATTATTATAAGGTAGATATTATGTTTTCTAACACATGGGATAATCTTATGGAAGAGGATAAGGGTACTTGGTCATTAAGGCTCTTAATGGCATGGAAGAGGATAGCATGGAGAGAGAGGGGGGAGGGGGGGGAGGACAGTGGGTGTATGTGTGTGTGCGTGAGTGTGTGTGTGTGTGGGTAGGATTTGTGAAGGAAAAATACCATTTGTGTCCCAACTTTTCCCTATAAATAGAGGCCTTTAGTCTTCACAAATTTCACACCAAAGCAAGCTTAGCAAGTCTGAATATAGAGTGAAGTGAGAAAGAGGGAGGAGTATCTTGAAGGAGTTAGAGCATTGGTAAGTAAGTTCTTCAAGTTTGGGTTCTTAGATTCATAGATAATTTTTGCTTTAATCTTAAATATGCTAGAGTAATTTTATTTTCATGTTTTTATAGGTATAAATAGATTTATTTCAAAAAAAATATTAAGGAAGTGATACATAAATTTTTTTGAAAAAAAACATCAAAGTAACGAAGTTCTGGTGAAATTTTTCGGTTAGGCAATTCCTGAAGGCAGTTGTGAAAACGCCATAATTTTATGTTGAATATGAAGTTGATTAATTCTGAAATTTTTCATGGTTAAAGTAGACATATATAGCTTTCCAAATATTCCCATAGTGTTTCATTCTGAATTTTGTGCAAGAAGATAAAAAATCACCAAGAAAGGCTACATTTTTCTGTAAAATTCTGGGTAGAGGTTGAAGAACATTAAACTGGGAATTTTTCTTAAATTCTGGGAAAATTCCAGTATTTTTCATCAAAAGTACACATCCTAAGGAGTCCGGGAAATTTTACAAGTCCCCATTTCAATTTTTCTATAATTAGTTATGATTTTTCAAATTTAGATGAAAAATCTGCCCTAAATGCTGAAACTAGCGTCTTTTACGAAATTTTGGGGAAATAAAGTGAGAAATGAATTCACCAGGGGTAAGATAGTTATTAATGGCCAATATATCTCTTGGGATACTATTTATGGATTAATAAAGCGATATTACTATTATAGGCCATTCGAAAACACATACCAATCGACATACGTACCGATATCACCAACTCAGGTATGGACGCGTACTTTAACACTAACTCTAATGCTTATGGTATGCTTATATGTGATAGATGATTTCATAGACTGAGACTCTGTCTTAAATCACTGTTTATACATTTAGCTTTACACAGGTTATAATCTTAATAATACCGTTAAGTTTTCCTAGCGGTGAGAACATGAGCAGTTATCGTGGCACTGGTTAGTGCAGACATGTGTGTAACTTTACATCTGCTATGTGCTTATGTATTGTTGTTGTAATCTTGCATCTGCTGAGTGCTTATGTATTGATTTATTATTGTAATGTTGTGAATATTTGTCATATATATATATTGTTCTACATAAGCATGAGGTTAACTGTTACCTGAGGTCCGACGGGCATTGGACCTCAGCTCTTACCATAGCATTAGGGTCTAGAAGATCGAAGGCTGATGACAGGGGTAAGCAGCCCGCCTGAAGACATGGCCAAAGATTTTTATTTTGGGATGCATATTAATATTTTTGGATAAATGTACCGTTATTATGATTGACTAGAAACACCATAGTTGTAATGCGTATCAGTTACTCAATTACATGTTCTACTCTGATAAATATATATTATTCTACTTTTGAAAAATGGGGTGTTACACCCCATACGAGACTATTATCATGATCAAGTTGGCACTCTACTGGACGCCATCAGTATGCCAACTGTGAACACTACAACTATGCTATGTACTCGTAACCAACATGGGTATGTTAATCGTGGCCATGATGGATTCGATGATTGTTACTATACCCTTCGCTCATATAAGTATGCTACATATCCTCAACACAAGGAAGCTGGTCATCACCAACAAAAAGATCATAACCTCAATCAAGATGAAAATTGTAACTTCTTTCTTCCTAAAGTTAAAGATGATTTTAGAGAGTTCAAAGATTCCGCAAGGAGAAGGAAGAGTATGAGGCTTCTTGGGAATGTTGGAGGGCTGAAGATAAATGTCTCTAGGCACAGAAGGAACACTTGAATGCCAAAGTTGAGCTTGCGAGAGGACATGAAGATTCTGAGTCAACAGCTCTATGAGTTGTGCAATATAAATAGGAGTGTAACGATCCAAACAACTGAGTTGAGAGAAGTTGAAGCTCTCCAAAACAAGGAGATGAGATTGCAATCCTAATTGAAGAACTATCACTAGCTATTGTGGAACCCAATCATGACGTTGATGTGTCTTCACCTACACCTATCCTACATTCTCCAACGAAAACTCATGTGATTAATGCTACCAATAACAATAATCTTGTTGATCATGTCATCCATGCGACACTGATTAAGATTCGTAAGGTTCATGTTTAAAGGACAACAAGCTCACCTCCTCACACACTACGCTACCTAAGGTCATTCCATTGCTGAATAGTCTACTCCAACAATACCTTGTCTATTGGAAAGGTTTTCCAAGCACTCTTCAAGATTCAGTTGGTTATTCCTACCAATGTTTACTCTTTCAGTCTCTAACTTGTTGGACAAGGTTTCCATATGGAAGCGACATGATGAATAATTAGCTTGCCCTTCCTCCCGTACTTGTGCATCACTTTTAACTCATCAAGACATGAGTCCTTCAAGCGGGGGAGAAATGGTGTGATATGGGATAAGGAAGTCTTGGGTTTAGTTAGAAGATCTAGGGTTATCCATTATAATTATTAAATACTAAAATTTATCGAAATTTGAATTTGGAATTTAGGATATAGATTTGAACTTTAATTTTAAATTTAGGATTTATATTTGATTTTTTTATTTTATTATTTCTAGGGCTTTATAAATAGAGCGTAGGGTTCTCTGTTGTAGGCAACTTTGATTAACTGGGTAATAAAGAATTCCTTTTCCCTTCGAATATTCTCTCTCCTCTGTTTGTCTAATTCTGCTCTCCTTCTTGTTGTCGCCCCTCTTCTAGTCTCTCTCTCCTCCCTTCACCAATCTGTTTCACATTATATACATATTAGAGAAAAGCAACTAATAAAACAATATTTATTGTAACTTTTGAAAACACACCAATATTGATTATATTCGAAAAAAATCAGTCATCGGTTCTAGGGATATACACACACTCGCACACAGACGATCAACAAGGCCATGCACGTACCAACGAGATCAAAGCACGAAGGGGAATGACAAGGACAAAAATACTACGTGATCTGAACGAGCAAACGAAAAGTAGTTGGTGAACTTTCGTTCAAGCATTCTTGATGCGTCATGTAGGAGTTGATTATGTTACAGAGATGGTAAGTGACTTCGAGAATAGTTTATGTTGGAGAGATGTGAGCTAACTAGTTAACATCGCATTAGTTGGTGGGCCATTTCAAGTTTCTCAAGCACTCTTTAGTTTGGTTATTACTATATATATGAATAGAAAATTGAAAAATCAACAAATGAATGTCGTGTCATATGTCCTAAACACGTACGGTAATTTAGTTGTGGAGAAAAAAAAATTAAATATTAACTTGTTGCAATTTAAAATTGTTGAGAGGCGTTTAAATTAATTTTTTAAAATTCTTTCTTAATTAGGATAGATATACCTTTTTTTTTTCCTATAACTCAATGGATGTATTGTTCAAGGTCGTGTACGCGTGATGTTTCGTAAAATTTAGTTTGAATTTTTGAAGTGGCCTTACACGTAAACCAGGCTCAATATCCACTTTCCACCTGCCCCAACTCATCATATTGCGTCTCTCTCTCTCTCTCTCTCTCTCTCTCTCTCTCTCTATATATATATATATATATATATATATATATATATATATATATATATAATGTGTTTATCTCTTATATATTGACTATTGAATGTGAAAAAAAAATCAATTAATGCGAAAATTCCACCGCGAAATTGGTGATAAAGAAACTTTTTTTGAGTCCTGAAAAGTAAAGAAAATTCTATGAAAAAGAAGATGTACATATATATTTGCCGACAATAATCAACAAATATAGCAGTATAACGATAGAGAAAGTAAATGATAAGAAAATTTCCGACAAGCTCTTAGGAAATCTCCCACGATAGTGGCATGTTTGTTTTATTCAAACCGCGTACCAAAAAAGTTTCTGCCTTTTTTGCCAATAAAAATTAAAGCCACCTCAAAAATGAAATATATAATACACAATAACACAAGGGACCTACTTCAGAGTTCAGACGATATGGGCATATGGCCTCTCTCTCTCTCTCTCTCTGTGCATTAATTAAATGAAACTCACTGCATTTTCCAAGTTTTTCACATTCACATTAACGTTGAGAGAAGCTAATATGCGTACAAGTTCTATACCATTTCCATGTAAATTTCCAAGCTTAACATTCACGCAAGTTCCTATTAATCCCCTCAACTACGACATATACTATCTCCGTCTCTAATTATATATATTGTGAAAAATTGTAGGGTGGTAGTGTTCTTAATTATAAATCACATCACAAAATTTTAGAAATAAAATAATTAAAAATATTTTCTTTATTATCATCCTCAACACCCAAGCTGCTTCAGAATTTTCCCCATAATTTCTCTGTAAATTTCTTCTTATTTCCTTCTGAATCCAACTTCTTAGTACCCCTTCTCTCTATATATACCTCTATGAGCTTCATCAAGAAGCTTCAAACGAACCCTGTCATCTAAGATCTTTTCCCAAATATTCTTCAACAAGAACCTTTCTTTATTGATCCCTTCTCTTATAAAGCCAATTAAGCCCCATCACTATGAATTCCAAAAGCATCAATGCCCAGAAGATTTTTAGTCCACCTACTTATCAGACTCAACAGGTGGCCTCTAACCCTAATAATGGCACTCAAATGCCAAAAACGCAGAACACTTTTTCCACTGCAAATACTACGCCACGTCCTCGCACTCAGGCCTCAAACACTTCTTCTTCTTCAAGAACTGCCACTCCAACCACCAAGAAGACCTTTTCCAAGTGACATATATACTCTTATCAGGTTCAATATATAACAGATACCTGTACCCTTTTTTATTTGGAAAATATGGGTTCAATGTTATTTTTCTGATGGGGTTCCTTAAGTGTGTGTATAGATATATCTAAAAAAAATACTGGATTAACAATGGAATTTAGCGGCAGAATTGTACAATTCTGTTAAGAAATATAATTTCACTAACTAATTAGGGACAGAATTTTGTCGCTAAATTCCATCGCTAATAATTATTTTTTGTAGTATATGATATGATACACACACATACTTCTTCTCTTAAACATAAGAGTTAGTTGAGAAGCTTATTTTCCTATATCAAGTAGTGTAGGGTCATTATATTCTGTCTTTGTATGTATTTTAGAAGCTAATCAATTTCTTATTGATCATTTCAATGCAGATGATGAAAGTGAGGGAGTTTCCATTTGATAACGGAGGTATTTGATATATAGTCGAAATTTATCACAAATCGATATGTTGTAATACATATTTAATTATGTTAGTCTACTGAGGCTGGTGAAATATTTTTCAATTTGTTAATTTGTTCGTTTGCGTCTAGGTTTGATTCATGTGATGTCACTAGTTTGTTTTCTTCCGAATAGCGTACTTGTAATTTGTGAATCAATCTCTTAATTGTACTTTGCCGTTGACGTTCAATATTTTGTCTTCTTCATAATTTAAAATATATATCTACACATATCAATAAAATATATACCTTTAAGTACCATTATATTATGGTTAGATATTTAATTAATTAACAAGAATAATTTAATCAAATACTATAACATGTGATCTTTTCTGTACAATTTGTGCAATACAAGTGAGATAGACAGTGATAAGCATTAAGCTCGACATATATAATAATATAGCAATTGATGGACAATATTATTATGTTATATATACATGTATGTATGTATATAATGGTTTTAGTTGTAGGGACCCCACAATTCAAGGAATTATCAGAATAACTGAAAACATCATTTGAATAGAAATTATAGATAATAATTGGATATAAGCCGGTGATAAGCAATTAAAAGCAACTCATAAAATCAAGGAAACAAATCTTTTTCTTTTTCTTTTTGTTTACAAAAAAATTACTATTTATACCACCAAACGATATTATTATAATTATTATGCCATTAAATAAATAATCAATCATGTTTTTCAACTATGTTCCAAATCGAATCAAGGCTCGAGATATAACATTATTTTTTCTAGACTCGATCTCTATTATGTAATACGAATTAATTTTGAGTTCAAATTGGTGTTCATTAAATATATTTGGAGATGGAGTCCATAAATTTTTTTTCTCCAATATTAAATTCATCTTATATTTGTTTTTTAACCCTTCTCAAACGTTGACAAAACGCGTAAGTCAATTTAATTATGAGTGCCCAAATTGTGTACGTGACAATGCTGTGTTAATCCATCTACCGTAATGCATGTATACAATATGTTTATCTTTGATATATTAACTATTGAATATTGAAAAATAAAGAAAAACGAAGTAACTTAGGCTAGTGAATTAATGGGAAAATTCCAACGATTTAAACGGAAGTAGTATTAGATTTAGATCCAATTAATGGATATAATTCTACGTCAGCATTCGGAAAACGCGTTAATGGTTTATATATAAATATTCAATTAATTATTTCATTAAAAAATATTAAATTAATTACGTGTTGGACCAAATTAAATTGTATTCAATCCCAAACATATGGAGGGCAGAAGCCAAACCACACAATTGCACATACCATAGTTACCTAATAATTTCTCTAATCATGAGGTCATCCACACATATATAGACCGTGTTTCCTCTTTATATTTATCCAAAACATAAAAATAAAAACCCAGCAATAATAAGTCAAGGTGAAATTAGATAATTCCACCACAAAGTCGGTGATGATGTTGAAATTGTGAGTCCTTGAGAGAAAAGAAAGTTTCAAAAACACTAAAAGGTTAATGGGTTGAGAATTTTAGACAACTTGTCGCAAAACTTAAAAGTACTTGTTTTAATTATCCAGTAAGAAACAATTAATTATTTTATTTATACATTTTCCATTCTTTTTCCCTTGTCTTTTTTATTTTATTTTATACAAGTGTCTCATCAAGGGCTCGAACTAATGACTCAAAGGGATTTAGCACAGGGGTGGAAACTACATAATAGAATTTAGATGTTTATGAAACTTTATTTCAAGGGGCAAAAATTACAGAAAAAACCCAGATATTCATGAAACTATATTTAAGCCCTACAAACATTTCGATATTTTCATTTTAGTCCCTTCATGTGACTTTATATATAGAGGGACTAAAGAGAAAATCATGATTTTTTATAGGTTAAAAGATAATATCCTAAAAAAATTGGGACCTCTTT
This sequence comes from Acacia confusa, assembly GCA_037074495.1. NCBI lineage: Eukaryota > Viridiplantae > Streptophyta > Magnoliopsida > Fabales > Fabaceae > Acacia > Acacia confusa. The sequence goes on along the minus strand of CM073504.1, from coordinate 1,166,712 downwards.
TGTAACTTTAGGGGGTGGGGGCCACCCCTAGCCCCCCAGTTCTGCCACTGATCTAGCAAGATCTTACACCGTTAGATCAATCATTTCCCTTCTCTATCTACTTGTATAAAAAGCAAGTGGAAGTGTTCGCTGGAAAATCAAGGTCTCGCCGGAAAGTTGTCAACTCGCTTAACAGTGAAGGAAGGTGGATGGCGAATCTGAGCTCCCCTAGCTTTGCGGTACTCGACTATGATCTCGATATATCAGCTGTCGGCTCTTCTCCAACAGTGGTTAGTGGCGGAGTGTGAGATGGTGAAGCTCGCTGACGGACTGGGTGGTGGATGATGCTGCTGGCGAGAGGAATGAAGAAAGGGAAGGAAGGAGAAAATCCAAGCTCTCGTTCTCGCGGCGATGTCTTTGTTTTTTCACTATCGGGTCTATCTATTCTTTTATTCCCTTATTCCCAGCTCTCAGGTCCAGTCGCGTCTCTGCTCCCTTTCCCCCAATATACTCCAGCCCTTATAATTATATCTTAACTCACTTAATTCCTTCTTGGGCCCCGAGTAATGCAATTAACGGGCTTGAATTCCTTTCTTCTTTAATTCTTCATGGCCCACGTCTATGTCTCTCTCTTTGTTTTCTTAATCGTCCAGCATCTTGAAAGTCTCAGGTCAAAACACAAATTTTGACCATGGACTAAACTAAAAATTATAAAACTTTGTGAAGGGACTAAACTGAAACTTTTATAACTTGAGCCCAAACTTTCATTTTCCAATTTGGTCCAATTTTTTTAAGATCCTACAATTTAAACCAATAAAGCCAACATCAAATCTTCCTAAGAAATAAGGAATAAGAGTATTACAATAATTATGACAATTTTACCATTGTAAACACATTTTTCATGTAATCACTCATTAATCCAAATTAATCATAAATAATACATTTTTGACCCAATTAACATGATTAAATCCCAAATTAATCATGAAATAACACATCAATCTGTGTGTGACCCTTGGCATTGATATGTGCCTTATTGAGCAATCTATGTTATGTGATTGCTTGTTCAAAGGCTTTGTGCCTCGTTGTGTGCAACCTACTAATGCTATATAATTTATGTTTGTGGTTTTCTTACATACCTTGTATATATATTGGATATGAGATTAACGGTTACTATGGGATTCACCTATGAATCCCAGGATATTACAAAGATATAGGCAATGCTTCTAGGTTGGAGTAGGAGAGAAGAGGAAAGATGGCAGACTGAGGGTCTTGCAAAGGTCGCTGGACGTGATTTTTGTTATTTGCTACTTTTACTTTGGATGATTGTATTGTGATATTTTGATTATTTTGGTACTTATATTGGATGATTGTATATTAACCCTTAGAGGGAGACATATTCTTTTTGTCACATCCCATTTTAAATGTGGCGGAATTTTTTTTTTTTTTTAAAAAACATAAGAACGGTGATCAGAGTTGAGCATTTTTATCAACTGAGTAACTGAATTTAAAGATATATGTCCACAGTGTAATTGTACTCATACAGACATCCATTGCTCAGAAAGGGTAGCGTCTAACCAGATTTAATAGAGCTACAGAAGTAAACTCCTTCTGCCATCCAACGCCGGCTACTTGCCCCGAACCTCAACCCTTGGTTTTCCCGAACCTGAAGCTACAGCTGAGATCCAATTTCCAATTGGATCTCAGGTAACGGTTAACCTTATGCTCAAATAAACAGTATATGGCAACAGATATTCATAATAACATCACAGCATATCAATACTAAATCACACAACAAGTACCACAACCAGTACCACAACAAGTCTGCACATATCCAGTGCCACGACGGCCCATCGTGTCCTCAGCGCTAGGAAAACCTTACGGCGTTATCAAGACTATAACCCGTACAAAGCTATATGTACAACTGCCCTCTCTCGGCAGAGTCTCAATAAATGACATATCAATCACATATATGAATATAAGCAGCATAAGTGTTAAGGTTACAGTACGCGTCCGTACATTAATTACCTCATACAAGCATACCATACATATACGCATACAGTAAACATTAGAGTTAAAGTTACCAGTACGCGGACGTACCTTCGTTGACGAGTGTTTAGTACGTCGACGATAAAATGCACTTTTGACGGAAAACAGCGGAACGACAGCGAAATGACAGCGGAACAAGATTACTGATATCCTATAATGATAATATCACATTTATCAATATTTGATATCATAACAGGCATTTTAGGTACAAATTACCATTTTGCCCCTAATCCCCTAATCGGCGGAATTTCGCCAGCACTTCGCTATCTTGACCCTAATCTTCCAGAATTTCCACATATCTCTAACTCCAATATATTTCCCAAAATAAATATCATATCTATCCTAAAACATGATATCTAAAATATACTGTAAGATTAAAGATCTACTCTAAAACTCTAAGAACTACCGAAAGAACTTAAGACTAAAGATTAAGGACCGAAAGACTTACTCAGAGCTTCGCTATGAACTTCTTGCTTCTCCTCCAGAGCTTCTCTCTCTAACTTCTCTCTAGGATTGTGTGAATTGGTGAAGAATGAAGAGAAGTGAAGGGCTATTTATAGAAAAATCCAAGTTACTATTCATGCTTTGTCAGATGAATTCTTGACCGTCAGATCGCACTTCTTGGAGGTGGCAAGATCTTGGCCATACACCTCTCAAGGATGATGTCATCCTTAGTCACCAAGGTGATGTCACCACCTTTCTCAAGAAGTTTTCTACCGATAAAGTCCCTGTTCGGTATTCCGATCGCGAAATTTTGTAAAATCTTAAAATTCTGGGAACAACACTCTGAAGGTCTTTTCTTCCTCTTCAAGAATACTGGGTTCTTCTACCCTTATACTCTCAGTAAGGACATTCTGTTATCTGCCGAAAATCCTCGGTATTCGCGACCGGTTACAAAAATAACTTCGGTCGGTACTAACTTCTGGATAAAAATCCACTGACCAATAATATATTCTGGTTTTTCCTAACTCATTTTCAGAATCTCACAACGGAATTACTTTCTATCCGTGGTCATTTATCCTGTTCATTTTTCCTCTGATTATTATATTATTACCTAATTAACACATGTTTTAACTTTTATATTATCTTATTAAAATATCCACTCATCCTTATCTCTCCAAAAATTTCGGTCACCCCCCCTTAATTATATATATATATTTTTTTTTCCATTTATCTCAACCACAAATATTTATTTCCCAAGAATTTCCTTATTGGTTCATAATTGATTTAAGCTTTTATAATTCCTTAAATAATCCTAAGTCATTGATCTTTATTTATTACTAGCATTATTACCTCTTATTCCTTACTAATTATTTAATTAGGCCCTTACTAATAATTATTCATTAATAGTAATTATTTATATTTAATTAACTTTCATATCTCCTAAATTCTATAATCTTACAAAATTCCTAAAAATTACTTAATTAATCCCTAACTAATTCTTAATAATTTTTATCAATTAAAACCAATTATTTTCTCACAACAATTCTATTTACATCTCTAAGTTAAGCTTTATCCAAATTATCAAAAATCTTAAGGCCGGTTCTAGTCTTTAATTTTCATAAGAAATAATTTAATAAATTGTCTAAATTAAGGACAATATTCTTTCTAATTTTTAATAATTATCCTTATGCCCTTTAGAATTTTTCATAATTCCTTTTAGGATGTTTTTTATGTCCCTAAAATGCATTTTTAAGCCTTTCCGGCCCTTAATTTCCTTTATTTTCCTTTGAACTTAAACTACTTATCTTACACTTTGAGACCACACATTCACCTATCACCAATAGGTTTTATTTGTTAATATAATATTCCAGATAAATAATTATCCGGGTATTACACTTTTTGGTTACTTATTTAATTTTCAGACTTATATTGTCCAAATTATTTACATGCTTTGCTGTGTAAAAATCTCTCATACATATTTAATTAAGAAAAAGATTAAAGATCACACTATCCACTACCTGTAAAGGTGAGGCCGGTAGGGGTGTAACACAATAAGCGCAACCCAAAGTTATGTTCAACTACTTACAATGAATACTTGGTCGAGTCAAAAGAGCTATATTGGCAAGTTCACCAAATTGGATATATTTGAAATAAGTCAAATTAATGCACCAATGGATAAATCTGAAATAAGTGGAACTAACACACAATCGCATTGATCCGAGAAAGAGGGACTAACTTACTAGTAGATCTAAAAGAAGAGGACAGGCCTACTAGAAGGCTCTGCTATAAATAGGGGCAAGCATGTCAAGACTCTGGGGGACTATCAAGCTAACTCTTCTGTTCTCTTCCTTGAGTAATATTCTTCCATCACATTATTTTGTATTATAGTTCCCTTTACTTTTATTCATTAATTCTATAATGGGTACGGTTGGAGTGCAGCATTAGGAGCTTTTTCTGCAGTAACTTTGAAAAAATGTCAGTTAACGTTGCCAGCTGATTTTAGGTCCGTCTGAATTGAGCTTTAAGTCCACTGGACTAAAGCTCAAAAAGCCCGTTAAGGAAAAAGCTTCACCAGAGAGCTTTTTCCAAAAAGCTCTCAGTTTTTTGACATGGGCGCTTCTAACATTATCAATTCAAACACAAATCATTATCTATAACCTGACTTTTTTCCTACCAAGCTTTTTTAAGGTCATGTTAAGCTACCGCTTCTACTGCCAACCCAAACAAACCTAATATCTTTGTAGCCCTTATTTTTATCATCCTATGAGTATATGTTGTCCGTGGCCCTTACAAAATCTTGAATACCAAATATTTATTATACAAGTAGAAAGTTCTGACTAATTTCCAATTAATACGTATTATTTGGGCTTCAAGCATTGAGACATTGTTCAAGTCGCGTTAGTGATGACACACACACACATTGTTACATTTAGTTTAATTTATTTTGCGTCATGGGCGTTAACCGTAAGATTGGTTCACAAGTAATGGTGAACCCAAACGTTTTAATGACGGGGGCGAAACTAAAAAATATTATATTATAAATAAAATTATTTGAAATACAATATATATCTAATATACGAAAAATTGAAAAAATTAAAATTTATTTTAGAAATTAAGATCACTTCACTTAACTCTTACTCTGTGTTTTCATATTATTAAACTTATCTATAATTGAATTTACATTAAAACTTAAAACAATTTCTTTTTGAACGTATGTAATCAAAGAATAATCAAGAAATTGATCTTTTATTCTATTTTGAAGCTTTTGCTTGATATCTTCATGGTGGAGAATAATTTTTCAATAGTCGTTGTAGAAACTAAAAATATGGGTACAAGTCTAATCACTCTATCAATAGGAAGGTGAATAGTGAAATATTAAAATTTGATGCGAAGGATGTTTGACATTGTTAAGTGTTTATGAGTAATAGAGTATCCATAAAAGGGACGCAATTTTTCCACGGCGTTAGGTGTGCTTAACGGATGGCACTTTATTTGTGGGTCCCATATTCTCTCTCATCCCATCACCTCTCGCCTGTTTCCATTCTCTCTATCTTTCGTGTTTCTTCCCTCCCCTTGGATGAGATTAAGAATTTACAATGAAGTTAAAAGCAAAAGGCTTGAAGGAATTGGTAGATTCAATTAACGAAATTTGGTGCAATCACTTCGAAGTTTTAAAATAAATTAGTAATATGTAATAACAAGTTTTAGTACAAAAAAACGTCCATATTGCTCATTTATGATTATGACTTTTTAGTGATTATACTCATTCATTCGAACTTCATAGCGATTCTCTCTAATTTTATTTATTTATTTGTTTTTGTTTGTAACAACTCTAAATGAACAGTTACACATTTCTTAATATTAAACTTGTTATGAATATACTGATTATATGGATGTCCATTGACTCCCGATCTCTAAATATTACAAGATGATATGGGACCCACGTATAGTAATATGCATAGTAATTTACTATTTGTATCCCTCTATAAATAGAGGTCTTCTGTAACTATTCATTTGACTTGAATGGATTTCATCTCTCTAGAATTTCCTCTGACTTCTCTCTAAAATTCCTTTAGTTTTATAACACGTTATCAGCACGATTGTTTCTTTTCCTTCTATTTTCTCCGGTTCCACCGTCGCACTCCTCTGACGTTCATAGCTTTCTTCAGTTTTGGACTGAAGTATTTAATTTCCAATTCCTCAACCTCAGAATCCTTCACCAAAACTCATATCTGCAACTTTTTCAACCGTACATCTCATTTCTTCTCCACCTAAAGTCCGATTTGTCCCATTTCTTCTTCTGCGCATGTTTTATCTCAATTGGCGGTTGAGCTTTGGCAGCCTGAAGTATAGATCTGGTCTCTGCTCTTTGCGCAGAAGAAGAAGAAAAAAGGAAAGAAAAAGAAAGAATGAAAGGAGAAAGAGAGAGAGAGAAAAAAAAAGGATTTAGCTGGTACTATTTTGTCACGGGAAAAGCTTTTGTGCTTCAATTATTTTTCGGTGGTCTATTCTACAACAATACAAAATCCATGAAAAGCCAAAAGGTAAGTAATCATTATTTAGTTTTCAATTAAAAAAATAATAATAATAACATGGCCCACATATTTATATATAATATCATATGCATATATTATTCTTATCATTCACGGACACAAATTGATATATATCATTAATAAATAATAATAATAATAATAATAATATTAAATATTAAATTAAAACAATAAAATACTGAATAAAATATAAATATAATATATTTATATTTAATTATTCTTATCAAGATTATTATTCTTGTTTTTAATTATTTAATTTTATATTTTATTATTTTTCATGGTTGCAACACTATATTTTAGTGGGCTCCATTTATTTATTTAATTATTTACTGCTTTATTTATTTTTCATGATGGCAACACTATATATTAGTGGGCTCCAATTATTTATTTTAATTATTTACTGTTTTATTTATTTTTCATGGTAGCAACACTAGTATAGTAGGCACCATTTATTTATTTTAGTTTATTTATTTTATTTTATTTTTTTATTTATTTTTCATGGCGAACACTAGTATGTATATATTAGTGGCCCCATTTATTTAATTTACTTTTAATTCTTTATTGCTTTATTTACTTTTCATGGTGGTAACACTAGTATAGTGGACTCCATTTATTTATAATTTATTTATTGTTTTAGATATCCCCCTTCCCTTTTATTTTTATTTATTTACTGTTTTTTTTATATATATTATATATATTTTACATTTGCATATGCATCTTCTTTCTTACCTTTGGATGAGATAGGTCTCACTGTGAGTTTACTACCATTCCTATTTCATCTTCTTTTTATTTATTTAGCACGTTTATTTCCAGTCATTTATTTTATTTTTATTTATTTACTGCTTTATATATATCCCCCTCCCTTTTATTATTTATGGCAACGACACTAATATATACATATTAGTGGGTTCCATCTATTTATTTTATTATGCTTATATTTTATTTATCCTGAAGATAAACTGTTAAAAGGCCATGAGATCAAAATGCCAAGGAAATATGAGACATAAATTGGCCTGAGAGATGAGGTATAAATTGGCTTGAAACCAAGAGGCAAGTTAGCCTTAATTTAAGAGGCAAGATAGCCTGAAGCCAAGAGGCAAGCTAGCCTTAATTTAAGAGGCAAGATAGCCTGAAGCTAAGAGGCAAGTTAACCTGATGACATGAGACAAATTATGAAACAATATTTGATCCATAAATTTTGTATGTCATCAATTGTATAAAGGCCTCAAAATTGTATATTTGGCATTAAATATTCCCTTAAATTATGAGACAAGGGATTGTATGATCATGATTGATATTATAAATAAATATATTCAATTTGCTATTGCAATAGTTATATTGTGGTAAAGTCAAGAAATATTGTGGATTAATTTCTTACCATGATCAAACAAATCAGTGAGTTATGGATCATGAATTTTTATCCAACTTCATTCCCAGAAGTGAATGAAGCAAATATATTATTATGGTTGTTTTGTGATTTCTATGATTATAACAATTTTTATAAATACGAGAAAAGAATATTCATAAACAAAATAATTAAGCAAAAGGAAATATTATTTCAACAAAGTTTAATAGCGAGTGGCTCAACATCATTACAAACTTTAATCATCTCATTCTGAAGATATTTAATATCTTCTTCTTTTGCTTCTCTTGAGATGGGATCCAGATGAGGCAAAGCTCTTCGTAATATCGAGATTTGCGTCATAAGTTTCTTGAGCTTCTTGTGTGGTCACTCAGTTAACCCTCCTTTTTTATAGATCTTTTGTATGGTGTGAGTAGACATTTTTAATTGTTTACTCGCATCATCTAGGGTTAAGTGAAAATAATCACTTAAATCATGGTGCGTTGTTTTCTTTATTCTTTCCCGTTGCTCCATTGTTAATCTATATAATTCACCCTGATTAAGGGATGATATATCATATGGAATATTAACCGCGGGCTGTTTTCCTTTATCTAATGGATTTTCAATGTTGGTTTGAAATGAACTCCGCGGTAGTTCATTTGGATTTTTAGCCCATTCCGAACCAACACAAAGGACCTCATGATAGTCCAATACAGGATCACGCATCAAGTTATATCCTGATGCTTGTAAATCTATACAATACTGTGTCAGAAAATGTTTGATTTCTCCAAAATTTTTATTACTAAAATCAAACATTGGAAGCTTGTCAGTATTGTAAGATTTATCCTGTACATTTTCAAATAAAACAGCATGGGAAATCATACCTATCTTCCTCCCGTGAACTTCAAGTTTATGATATTGAAGTCCGTTGGTATGAATAATTTCCCATAAAACATGACAACAACTACATTCCAATAAGCTAGTAGTTGCTAATTGGCTTGTAGTTGTTGGCTGGCTGATTGTTGCTGGCTGGCTAGTGGTTGTTTGTTGGCTGATTGTTGCTGTCGGGCTGGTTGTTGCTGGCAGGCTGATGATAGTTTGCTGGCTAGTGAATGCTGGTTGATTAACTGCCGACACTATTGGCTGAACTGGATTGGTAGACTCCATTAGTTCTGCCATAGTTCTACACCTCTTAACAGGCCTCCTTGATGAACCTGTTTCAGTTGTACCTTCAATCCTTGTAGATTGTGGAAGAACACTTGTTCTTGGGGGAGAAGTAGGTACATTTGAAGAAGGAGGAATAGTAGAAGGAGGAATAAACATTTCAAAGGGATTAGGAGATAACAAAGAAGTAAATGACATATTGGGCTGATCATCATACAACAAAGCATCAAGTAATGTTGTTTCGGATGTATCAGAAACTGGGATAAAACTGTTTGGTCCTGCCATGGCAATAGAATTTAGAGAAATATGTGTGAGTATCTGGTAGTTGATATTATCAGATGCTTGAGTGTTTGTGAGGCATGTTCGTTTGCCTTCCTCTATTTATAATTGAATTAAATCCTATTGAATCTCTGCAGATTTGCGTAGTCCTGTTAAATCTCTGCAGATCTGCTCCCTATAAAGCACGAGCCTGGAATCTTTTTGACTTTATATGCATACGACAATCTGAGTTGTTGCGCCTGTGATTCCACAGTGATGCGCCTGTGATTACATAGTATTGCGCTCGTGAATCTGCAATTATACACCTGATGATTTTGTATTTAATATATATTTGTTTGTTGACTCTAGAAAATGAAAATTTTGTTACCAGAAGTAACAAAATTATGCATTGATAATGTATTTAGAAATCTGTGGAATTTTAATGAAATAGATATCATATATGCTATTATCATGGAATATTGTATGAAAATTCCATGAATTAATTTTTAAGGTCTCACACTTGAGGGGGAGAATGATATATATCAAGTGTGAATATTTATGTGATAATTCTTTGTGAATGTTTCTATGTTGATTCCCCCAAAATGATTATTAGATTTGATGATAAATCATATGGAAAGTTGGCATGACTTGTTTGATCATCCGAGTCATATATTATGTGCTGCTTGTTCTCAGATAGAAATAATTATTGGAAATGGATCTCTGGAAATATATCAAATTGAAAGTTTACATATGAGATTATAAATCTGCAAAGTTTGCAGTGATGTTTGCAACTAGAAGTTTGCAATATATTATGCGCGCAATTTCTAGATTGAATGATCCAGAAATAATGTATTAAAGTATCCATAAATAGATAGATCAATGATTATGAGAACAAAATTTATATGTTGTGTATATTTGCAGCAATTATATAAGCCAACAGAATTCTCCCCGTATAATTGGCTTTTGGTCAGGAGCCAGATTAATTCCATCTTGAAATGTTTAAAATGTGTAATGATTATTAATCTATTACAATGCACATAGATGGATATACAAAGAAAATTGATGATTTGATGAGGGGGAGAAAAATAAGCAGATTGGGTAAAGATAAAGTGAAATGAATTATCATTGGCTCATATTGGTCCTCATACAAAGAAATGTGCACTAAAAGTTTAAAAGATAATTCATTTGCAGATTTTAGCTAATCAAATGCTAAAAGCATTTACTGACCTAAAGTGACAAAGTCACATGTCCCAACTGCAAATGCTCCTATATGAATTGTTATAAAGCACGCCTGAAGTGTTGCTGGTCCATCGGTTATAAAGATAAAAATCCTCGAAAGAGAAAAGGAGCTATAAAATATAGATGATCAAGTCGAGGATAATTAAGTAAAGCTCCAGAAGAGTTATCTTTTGATGAAATGTTATCTCCAGAAGAGATATTACAAGAAAAGTGTATTATGGTCCAAGAGAGACCTAGGTACCTAATATATGTAAATATAATGAGATCTCAATAAATTATGAATAAAATCCGATGGGACTGAAAATGAAGTCGACGTTAATAATATCTATGATAGTATATGCTGCAATGAATGATAATGAGGATCATGAGCCACAACATATTTGTATGTGCTAAAAGCACATAAGGCACCAAAAACACATATGTCCTAAAAGGACTCAAGATGATAGTGCGTATAGCATCATTATTTGAATAAATATTTATTGAATTTCTATATGCACATATATATTTATGAAAAGATTATTATGACTTTACTTGACAGATTTAGATCTTGCAGGTATATAATGAACAATCAAATTGGGCTTTTTTAACAGAATATTTGATGACAGAAAGTATAATATGCTCATAAAGACATTGAAGCAATATAGTCATCAGGAGGAGCAACACTGATGTAATCAAGAGGGGGAGACGATACACGCTGTACTCTTTTTCCCTTATCTGGGTTTTATCCCACTGGGTTTTTCCTAGAAAGGTTTTTAATGAGGCAGCACTAGAAAGTGTATCAATGGATGATGTACTCTTTTCTTTGGCTAGGTTTTTATCCCACTGGGTTTTTCCTGGTTAAAGTTTTTAACGAGGCACATTCATAAATGAACATCCAAGGGGGAGTGTTATGAATATACTGATTATATGGATGTCCATTGACTCCCGATCTCTAAATATTACAAGATGATATGGGACCCACGTATAGTAATATGCATAGTAATTTACTATTTGTATCCCTCTATAAATAGAGGTAATCTGTAACTATTCATTTGACTTGAATGGATTTCATCTCTCTAGAATTTCCTCTGACTTCTCTCTAAAATTCCTTCAGTTTTATAACAAAACTTACCTCATTTTATTTATAAAAAGAATATTCATTCCTCTATGATATCCTATTATTTGGTTAGGAAATGTGATTTCTCCAAATATGGAATTATTCAGGAAGAGTATTTGAAAGTGAAAAATAGTTCAACTTATTAGGTATACTACACATACTAAATAAAAGGATCCAAGGTGCTTCTAAAACCTTACAGATTTAGCTTTTATATATATATATATAGGAAATCTCTCAAGAGTGAGTCGAATTGGAATTTATACATATCAGTATCACTCAGCCCTATATAATTACTCTCTCTTGCGAAAAAAAAATGAAAAGGTAAGAAACAGAGAATTCAGGACTTAATCTCAGAAAGATAAGTGGAAGAACCAGCCAAGCCTTGCACATCAAAAGTGCGAACCAGTCTTTGTCTCTGGTTAGATGTCTCAAGCCAACAGAACTCCAAATGGAAAGACTTTGACTCTGCAACACTTTTTCCCACGTCACATTCCATGTACATCCCTCCCGGCAACAGCTCACAAGTCACTGCTAGCCCCCTCTAATTTCGTCACAGCTCACAAGTAATTAAGTCATTTTAATTTAGGGCTTGTGTGTTTTTGTTTTTGAAAACAAAAACAAATTACTTGGAAAAATGTTTTTAATAAGTCTTTTTTTAAAACTAAAAAATAAAAACAGTTTTTTAGTTGTTTTCTTGTTTTCATTTTTCTATTTTATATATATTTTTTAAGGCCGTCATCTATTTATTATTAACACCACACTACCAGTGACAACCATTGCCATATCACCACCAGCAACAGCCATCGTCACGTCATTTTACAAAAGGTTTTTTTAAAACAATTATCTAGACATATTTTTTGTTTTTTAATTCTTAAAACTTGTTTTTAAAAACCGTTTTAGAAAACTACTATGAGAACCAAAAAACAGAGAATATAATCAAACAAGGCCTTAACTTAACTTCCATTGACGGTTTACTACTGCTTCTTCCGTTGTGTTAGCGTTTTCCGTTAGTAACATTAACGGTGTTAAAATTTTAGGACCAAAAGTATACTTTATAAAGTTAAGGAACTAAAAATATACTTTATGTACAACTTAAAGAACTAAAAGTATATTTTAGTCAACTTTTAAAAAGTAAGCTTAAAAATGTGAATCGTCTGAATTAATGTGGGTCTTCACGGTGTATGACCACTTCCGTTTCATTTGGTCCTTTTTTTGGTTAACAACACCGCCCTAAGTGCAGGCATGTGGCCTCATTTCATATTTTTATTTATTCATGTTTTGACCAAATTGACTTGTTTCTTCCCCTTTTTTTCATTTCTCTTTCTTCTTAGTTTTCTTTTATTTATTTATCGCTTCCATCTCTTCTCCTCTCTCCTACGAACTCAAAATCAGTTTATTTCGTTTCACATGAAATTCAGCCCCGATCTTCTTTAACTATTTAAATCAAAATACTCAACCTTTTTTAAATGTACTGACTTGTTGCTTAGTACGAGTATGTTTGTTGATTGGATTTGCGGTTGAAATTAACTTTTTCAGTTTCCTTAATATCCTTTTTCTATGGCCAGAAATTTTAATGTCAGCAAGAACTTTTACTTGACAAATGTATAGCGTATAATTGAATTTGTATTGACCAGTTTACGCAGATTTGCTGTTGAAACTTGGGTTACAAAGTCCACTGAAACTTTCTTGTAATTCCTTTTCATTATTGGACCAAAACTTTATTCCCTTTTTATTTTCGGAGTCAAAAGCTTCGTAATTAAGGTAAGATAATTAAACCTGGCATATTAGAGGCATGATATGATGAGAACATATATTCCCAGCAAAATATAACCAAACGAATTAACAAACTTAAATAATATTATGCATTATACAAAATTCTATTGGTTAGGAAAATGGATCCTCTCATATTTTGTGTTCATACCTCTCTCTATACAGGAAGTTCTCTATTGATTAATTTGAATGAAGCAAGATTAATAACTACTTCTCGAATCTTATTTATTAGGCACTTCCAATATTTTTTCATACAGACAACCCCCCCTAAAACCTCATTAACTTGACCATAAAATTCAACAACTTTCAAATTTTACTCTACTTAATATACATAATATCATATGAAAGTAATGTCAATACAATAAGTAGTGAAGTGTTAAATTGTACATTTATCTAAAACAAAATTAATAAGGTACTCAAATAAAAGCTTCTCTCTTTATCCTATAAATAGGTCTAGAGGAGTATAACATTGAACCAAATATATTAATTATTTATTTAGACAATTCAGATTAATTAATGCAATGGGATCCATCGTGTGGGTCCTGAGTCGTGTTCACCGTACTTCACGGGCCCTCCAAACTTACACGGACTCTGGCATATATAATATTGAGTCATATAATGAAGAGTAATCTACGGATCTTTTTTCAACTTTTTTTTTCTTTTCTGAATATAATTCAGGATAATTAAACGAAATTTGGTCCATCATTTGAGATTTTCAATATCAAATAGTGTGTGTATAATGTGAACATTCTAACAACGTAAGCTGCATTAATTGTTACTTATAAATTGAATAAACAGTTCGAAACTATTACCACGATACATGTTAGTTGAAATCAAACACGATGGAGACCACCGAAGAGGTCACGAATCACGATAAAGGTATCTACACGACTTGTTCAGGTTCCCATGCATCCAAAAGGTCAAAAATACCCCCTCTCACGTCATGCCAGATAATTAAGGGCCCGTTTGGATCAAAGAAGATGAAGGAAGGGAAAGGAATGGAATAAAAAGAAAGGAATGGAAGGGAAAATATTTTACTTTTGATGTGTTTGGTTACGTTGGAAAAGAAAATGGTTAAATTGGAAAATTGTTGTTTGGTTGAAAGAAGTTAAGTAGGAAAATAAGAAAATATTACATTTTTACCCCTTAAAAAATTACGCCCAAACTGCTACTTCCAAACTGCTACTCGAGTAGCAAAAACTGTTGCTCGAGCAGCTTTTACTCGAGTAGCAAAAAATGCTACTCGAGTAGCAAGTTGCTGCTCGAGCAGCAAGCAACCTGGTGTGTTTGACTCTGCAATTTTTTTTACTCCCTCGCTTAGCAATAAATTTAAATTAGCTAAAATTTATTCTTATGGTGATTAATTTAATCAATCTAAGTTGGATTAATTTGTTTAGGGGCGGAACTTACAAACAACAACGGCGGAGCTCTCTGTGCTCCCTGTTTTTGTTTTTCCAGCATCACACCATTTTATAGATAAGGGCAAGATCAACTTTCATATGCGCTGGAAAATCGGTTCCCACCATTTTTGGTGGGAACCCATTTTCATTTATACGTTGGAAAATGGCGCCGCCAGGAAAATCGTTTCCTACAGAAACTTTGAACCAAACAGGGGCCGCCGCCAGAAAATTTAAATTTTCCTTTTCCATCGTGCGATTTTCACTGATCCAAACGGGGCCTAAGGGCATGAATGGAATTTGGAAAAGCTACATGGAAAGAGAAAGAGAGAGAGAGAGAGGAAACATGCAGAAAAATTCCTAAACGTGTACGTGTTCATGATGACTTCTTAATTTTAATAGATTTGAGGTATATTTTGATATATTTAGGAAGTCAGTAATACTAAATTAAAGAGATTTTTTTAAGATTTTAAGAGAAATCAAGTTGGCACTTCATTTGTGGGATTTCAATTTAAAATAAAAGTTTTTGAGTTTAGGAAATAAATAATAGTAATTAGAAGTTTTAAAAAGAAAAAAAAAAGATTTATTTTTATTATTATTACTACCACTATTTATTATATAATTACGTTATTATCACATTCAGGAGGGAGCTAGTACATGGGCTTTATATCAATTAATTGGACATTGGGCAAATGGACTTTGGACATTGAATGAATGGCATGGGCCTACACGAATGGAATCATGGAAGGAATTGAAGGAAAGAGGCTGGACTTTTGAATGGCAATTGGAGATGAAGATGGGCCCACCAATTGAATCAAATGATCCAATTAAAAGACCTAAAAAGCAAACAAAAAAGGAGAAGAGGAGGCGGCAATTTCAGAGGAGGCCGAGAGGCGCTGAACGATTAAATAAAAGAGGAGAGACGCGCACAGCAGCTGGAGAACAGAGGAGAGACCGAGAGGGAGCTTCACGCGGAAAACGAAGAGAAGAAGACGCAAGAATCAGCTGGGCTTAAAACAAGAAATTCTTCCTCTGGTTCTTGCGCAGCCTCTACTTCTTCTTTATTGTTTTGATTCTAGTTTATTTCTCTCCTAGTAGGATGACTGTCAACTTTGAATTTCTACTTGCTGTGATGTATCTAGATTAATTGAGTAGCTAAACATTTTATTCTAGGATTCTTTTGAACTTTTTGTATGGATTAATATTTAGATAATCCTCTCTTGTAGTAGATAAATATTTATATGTATTGATTTTAATCTAGGCTTAATGCTTCTAAGTGATTGACCACCATTTAGATGGTTTATTCACTTAGGTTTGACTTGAGAAAGCTAATCTAGGTGCAGAATTTGATTGAAATCATGCTTGTTTTGAAATTTATTTGATAAACGGATAGTTTATTGATAAAATAGAGATATATTTACCAACCTTGCATTGTCACATTAAGGTTGTTGCTTAAATATTGATTTTCATTAATTGTAGCAAGAGATTGTGCATTTTAATGAGAAGAGAAACTTGATATTGACTTGAGAGAGCTTGTCAAGTAATTGTAAATCTTAGACTAACACATATATGTATGGAAATACTAAGAGAGAGGAAATTAATTCAATATTATGAAATGCAATAAGGGGAAAAAGAATCCTAGACTTTTATTAAATCATTGAAAATAAAAAAAATCATTTTCTTTTATTAATTTTTATTTTTAGAAATAGTCTTTAAAAATTCTCATTTTTCATCAAAGCTTTGTTTTAGCTTAACTTAAACGAAAGTGTAAAATCAATGCCTGATCAAAGTTGTGAATACTAAGTCCTCGTAAAAATGATACATTATTTATCACTTTATTACTTGCACCACTCGTACACTTGCGAGTCGAACAGTTCATCAAAGTCCAAAACTTTAAAATAGAGTTTCAACACGTACCTTACGATTAGCTTATATATTGGGTTCCATTTTACATGTGCCCTAATGTAACGCTGGTTTTAATTATTTAATTTGGAGAGTAAATTAAATGAAATAACATGTGTCTTCCAAAACACGTAATCGAAATCAATTGAGATACAAATGAACATGTCCATATATTTTATATATATACCCTAACAATGACTTGGTTAGTTCCCATGAATTTCCTTCTTTTCATCGTTGGAGACCATAATACTTCCTAGCTAGCTTGTCTCTATAAGTAGTGGATTCCTGGAGCTTGAGAATGAAGCAAATTAAGCAAATATCTGTACGTAAGAGATCATCATCGTATCATCGAATTCGATTCTGTTTTAGAATATTCAGATATGAATTCTGGAAACATAAGCACTTCCAAGATCTTTGGCAGTGTAAGGCCACCTCCTCAGAACCCTCCTCCCACAAAACCTGGAAAACCAATCCCAAAGCCCCAGGACGTCTTTTCCAGGAGACATCGATGATATTGCTGATGCAAGCATATATGCATGTCCCTTTTCTTTCTATTCTCAGGTTACTCATTCTATCTTTTATCATGAGCATGCCTCTATTCTAAATATTTGATACATCTCAACTATGTACCTCTCTTAGGGATTGTGCCTTTTCGTAAATATATTTTAAATCACAATATCCATATAAACAAGTATATGAGACATATCATTTCTCAATTCCCTTGAATTTTCTGGGCGCCCCCTCTCTCGGTTCGTTCGCAAATTTTCTCACTCAATTTTATGTTAATTTTGATACAGGTAGTTGTGAAGTGAAATTGATTATAGATCGACGGGGCCTGCTATATAAAGGAATACCTCATAGATATACTCATTAGTTTGTTTAACAACATTGATAGTTGTTCATTGTATCTTAATTTGTTCGTTTTATAAAGTGTAGCTATTTATGTGTCTAGACGAAATATATTGTAAGCTATATTTGAATAAAAGGGGTTGTATTTGTTGAATTTATTTGTTTGGTTTTGCGTCTGGGTTTGACTTAATTAGCTGCTTGTCCGTATTTGATACCATATTACCAATGAATGAGACAATATTATTTGATTTGAAAGGGCCTTCTTTTAGTGTTTTTATTCTCTGTAATGTACAAGATCCAATCAAATTCGCTTTTAGTTATACCAGATCCAGAAATGAATTGAACTATATATCCATGAAGATTGAACCTTATTAATTATAATTACATTTATTAAATAAATATTATTACGCCCTTCCAATTTCGAATTGAAGGCATAATGTCCAAGAACTTGCAGGGGCTGAAGAGTTCAAAACTTTATAAAAATATAAATTAAGTTTAACTATAAGTATATACTACCAAATCACTTCTTAAACATACGTACGTACGTTTTAGTTGACCGCATTAATATACCATGAAAAATGGAAAGTCGACATTATAATCATAATCTATTTAAACTGTGAATTCTGTTACACGTGAAAATTCGTTCAAATTTCCTAGACTTTGAATTTAGAAACTTGTAGAGCAAGAGACGAAAGAAGGTTTATTGAACCCACACGGTCTGTAATTTATAAGATTTGGGAGGACAAGAGAACAAATAATGTTTGGGGAAATTAAATTAAATGATGCATATTAAAATAGAATTATAATCAATTAACTTGTAATAAGAGGTAGTAGTCATATATATATATATATATATATATATATATATATATATATATATATATATATGTCTCACCTTCTCTACTGAAATTAACCCTTAGTTTGGATTATAAAAAAAAGGGAAGAAACAATATTAAGGGAGAAATTAAAACTCCCAAAAACAATAAAAAAAGTGAAAATTTTCTTTCATATATAGTATTCCCCCCCCCCCCCCTTTTTTTTAATGTAATGTCGGATTTCCCGAGTAAATGAATTAAATTGTGTTGAAATTGATTTAAAAATTTCTCCATAAATTAAATGCCTCGACAACAATGTTTTAAAAGCCAAAACTGGACGTCAAACTAGAAAGATCAACGGGTTGTGGTTCAAACGGTTAAATCGGTCAGATTGTTGAGTGGAGCCGGTGACATATAATTATTAAATAAAAATAATGTTATATATATATATATAGAGGATAACATGGAAGCAAGCAAGAGATATATTGTGGAATTAATAAAATAATTAGTAATTTACGTAGAAAATTGTGTTTAATTTCCGAGTATTTAATACGTATGTTTGGAAGCCGTGTCGGTGATATGTAGATTGTGAACGTAAACCCCTTCGTTTCTGCATGGAAATGTTTGCCTACTTGGGCTCTGGCAACTTTAACCAGTTGACCGCCTCAAGGGGAGTAGTTAACTTAAATTATAATACTTAACTGTCATTAGCTCCTGTGATATGCAATTTATAACTTTTAATGTAAAACCTAAATATTGTTATTAAATTGATGTTTTGGGAGGTAGCTGTGCATTTTCCTAGCTATTAAAACTCAAGGGGCCCCACATCGAGGCGTGGTCAAAGGATATGGAGGTGAAATGAAAGGCAAGGCAGGGATAAAACGTTACACGTACGTACCAGCACAAATATTATTAGGGAAAATTGATGTCAGGGCCTAAGGTAGTAAAATAATTACAAAAATGGTCCAAGAAACATTCACATGTCTGGTATTATTTCAAAAAACGTTAGCAATTATATCAGTAGCGGTTAACAACTATATCAGTCTCTGTTAACAACTAAATCAGTCTAATTAATAACTACATCTGTAGCAATTAACAACTACATCTGTAGCAATTAACAACTATATCCGTACACTTTTTTTAAAAAAACAATGTCAGAGGGCCTTTTTTAGCATGTGAATGTTTCTTGGGACTTTTTTGTAATTATTTTGTTACCTTGGGCCCTGATATCAATTTTCCCATATTATTATGCTGTGTTTGTAAATCCCTTCACCTGCCTGAGTCCCAAACAAAGAAACTCGGAAATGTTTGGGATGTCCCTGAAATTTCTCTGTAACTTACTGATTTAACACGATCTCTTCCTTCCTTCTTCTTCTTTTAATGCACCCTATACATGTTAGCCTATATATGTTTATATGTATTTACATACACACACACAGTAACTTGGTCGCGTCGCTTATTTCACACTGATAGTTCCTGGAAATTAAATTATCCTCCAACGATTCATTATTGCGCAACACGGCTTATTAATTGAACGCGTCTGTTTAATACTTCAAACACGTCGTTTGAAAATCCTTCTTCTTGAGTAAGCCATGCATGTTAGCCTATCTTCTACTCTGGCTATGCCTAAATATATATAAGCGCCTTCCGTGGCCTATCCAACACCAACACCACAGCGACGACTCGTTCCAATATTTGCATTATTATTCAGGCTTTACCCCTAAATGGATTATCGGAAAATAAACCCTCAGGCTGTTTTCTATCACAGTCCAAAACGTCCTCAATCTTCGGCCACTACTTCGACTGCCTCACCTGGAACTCGTATCCCCACCGTCCAGCAAATCGTTTCCACTTCAAACACTTGATTCTTCCTTCTTCATGCACATTCTGGAGTAAGCAAGAGTCTTCTTTGATAATAAAGTCAACAAGTGGTTTGATGGTAAAGGAAGAATGCAAGAACGTACATAGCAGATTCTGCATATATATATTTGAATACTCCGGGAGGTCATGGGTTCGATACTCCCTGTAACTCAGGCAACTAGTGCCTGCCTGTGTAATTCCCAAGAAAGATATATTTGTCCTCTTTCCAATCAAGAAATGTATTTGTTTATAATGTGGTCTCCTTTTCATTAATATTCTCGGTTCTTTTCATTTATTTACCCCTCCTACTGTTTTTACAAGGAACATTCTCTAGGGTACTCCTTATTATCAAGATGAAAAAATCATTTTTTTTTCTAAAACTTTTTTCTAAAGCATAAATTAAAGTCCATATATTGCGCCTTTGAAATTACCTGGAGTTTCAATTCCGCGAGAACCATATTGATTAAACTTTCAATCATTTTTATGTGTTATTTATACACTGGAAGAACCCAAAAAAAAAAAAAAGAATGTTGATGGAAATTAAATTAAACGATGCATATCAAAATAGAATTATAACGAATTAACTTGTAATAAGAGGCAATAATCAAATATATATTGGTCTCACCTTCTCTTTTGAAATTAGGGAAGAAAGAAATACTATGAGGGAAAACTCTAAAAAATAACAAAAAAAGTGAAAATATTCCTTCATAGTATTACACCTAGTTTCTTAATGTGATGCTGGTTTTTATTGATTTCCTTCGCCTATTAACCATGTTACGTTTATATATATATATATATATATATATATATATATTCCTTAGTATAGAACCTACTTTATATTCAATTTTTTTATTAAAATTGGAATTATATTAGGACAAGTTGAGGAAGTAGTATACTATCATCATCAATTAGTTTACCCTATATATATTGCTTATTCATTTCTACAATTTGTTCCTTTTATTTTCATATGGGTATGTAGCTAGGGAAAATATGTTGTAAGCTAGAACCTAGAAGCTAGATTACAAAAAATAGTTGTATTTCTTTAATAATCGGAATCTGCTTCAAATAATGGAATCATTTTTCCTACCTATCTTTGGGATAGGGAGGGAGAGTTTTTTTATCTGGACGGTCTAGATTTAATTTTTTTTTTATTATTTTTTTTTAAAAATTATTTCAATAGGTAGAGAATCTAAAATAAAGATAATATCTCAACTAACATATTTTTAAAAAATAATTTTTTCATTTAAAACATGATAGTAAAAAAAAAAATTTGGACGGTGAGATTAAGAAATGTTCTCCAGGGAAAGTGATTGCTTCAAATAATGGAGTCTATCATTTGAAAGAATTGTCTTTTTTGATAAATCCATGTCGCTGTACTTTCTTGTGTTTATGTTTTACAATAGTATTATGGAATCCTTCGAATCACATAAAGTTTGATCGCTACTGTAAGTAGAATCATTTTGACCTTTTTAACATAAAGTTTGTCTTTATCGTTTATGTACTTTAAAGCCACCACTTCTCTTTGTTTTTTTCTTTTTTTGGAAAAAAAAAGGTCGCCTTGACAGAAAAGTTTGTTCTGCTGGAAGAAATTAAATAATAATTTATTAAACTCGTGATGATATCTGTTGTCATAGAGAATTCACAAGCCAACATTGAACCATTGAGTTTTTTGCTTCCCATTTTTTATGCTTAGGAGCTGTTGGTGGAGGGAGGCTTTCATATGGTGTAGGTCAAGTAGTAGAGTTTGCATTTTCTGACAACGTACAAGCGCACTCTATTAGACAAGCAAAAATCTAACTGTGACTTCATTTCTCTTCCCATCCACTTGAAAAACAACATGGTTTTAAAAAGTTGCTAAAATACTAGATCTCATGAAAGTTCAATTTTTTTTTTTTCTAGTTTTTGGCATTTTCTCATTTAAAACCAACCAATTAATGGGATTCAAAATGTATTTCCCTCCACCACACTTAATCAACGCATTGTCCTCAATGTGGAAAATCACTCAAAAAAGAGTGATAAAGAAGTTGAAATTTAAGGTACAATGGTAATTAAGTAGGGTAGTGGCCAAGAATGCAAAGCTACATAGGGGGTTTTTATTCTACCTACTAAACTACATTATTTCTATTTTTTCTGCTGGATTGTGTCCCTCCCCCACACTTTATAACACCCCATTTTTCAAAAGCGGAATAAGGTACTTTCATTAGAGTAGAGCATCAGAGCAATTTAAAAGAGCGAGTATTTGATAAACATCTTGTTGAGGTACCTAGTTGCTTATACAGCAGTACAAAGGTCTGAATATTTACTGATATGGTAATACAAGTCCAAAAGAAATTCTTCGGCCGGGACTCTAAGCATGCTGCTTGCCCTTATCTTTGGTGTTTAGTCCTCCTGAAGCTATATTAAGAGCTGAGGTCCATACATCGAACCTCAGGTAACGGTTAACCTCATACTTATATAAACAATATATGTATGACATCACAACATTAATCAACACATAAGTATATAGCAGATGCAAGATTAATATATCCACCGTACACATCGCATGTACAGTTATCTATACAATTCACATGTATAGTTATCTATGTTAACAATACACATCACATGTAAAGTTATCTATACAATTCACTTGTATAGTTGTCTATCACATATAAGCATACAATAAACATCAGATTTAGTGTTACAGAACGTACCTTCGTTGATGACTTTCAGTACGTTTCGACAGATTGCGACCACAGATATCCTATAAGGGTAATATCATCTCTATTAATTCACAAATATTATTTCAAGAGAAATTTTGGCTATACAAGACCATTTTACCCCTGGTGGATTTATTTTCCAATTTATCCCCTAAATTTTCGAAAAACACTGATTTCAGCATTTTGGGCAGATTTTCGTCTAACTTTAAAAAATCATAACTAATTCTAGAAAAATTGAAAAGGGGATCCGTGAAATTCTCTGAAATCCTTGGGATGTCTATTTTTGAGGAAAAATATTCCCACAACCCAGAACATGAAGAATCATTCCCAGTTTCTATTTTTCTTAACGCTGCCCAGAAATTTCCCTGAAAACGTAGCCTTATTTCCAGAATTTTTATCTTCTAGCACAAAACTCAGAATGACACACTCTAGGTATATTTGGAAAGCCCTACATGTCTACTTTTTCTCTGGAAAATTTCATGATTTTATAACTTCATTTCATACATAAAATAATGTCATGAATTTCGTTGGCTGCACAGAATTTTAATACCAAAAATCCTACAACTTTTATAACATTAATTCATTGCCTCCCAAAAATTATTCTCTACTATGTTTTTACCTCTTCAAACATTTTTCAATGCAATAAGGCCTAAAAACAAGTATAGGAATTTATTCTCTAATTTTCTAGATTAAACTAACATTTATACTAAGAACTTATAAAAACTAAAGACTAGAAATTTAAATGCTAAAGCTTACCTCTTGAAGACTCTCCTTCTTGCTTCAAGATTCCTCCTCCCTCTCCTACTTAGAAATCACCTTTCTTGAAGTGTGATTTGGTGTGAAGAAAAATAAAGCATGAAGCCTCCTATTTATAGCCAACCATGCATTAACTTCTTTGCAACTCTAATTCAATTCTAACCCTTGGATTTCACTTAACTAGGAAGCTTAAATCTTGACCTTACACCTCTTACAAAAAATGCCACCTACACCCCTTTTCTCTCTATCCTCTTCCATGCCTTTATGACTTCAATTGCACATGTGGTTGAAAGCTCAATATCTAGATTTTTAATTGCCTAATGCTTATCTCTTTTCTGACCAAAATTTCGGCCAGCACAAACATATACATATATATTATTTTTCCCCCTATTTTACTTAATTACAATATTCTATTTATCTTATATTTATTTTCCACAAAATTTCCCTATTGGCCCATAAGTAATTACATGGATTTAGGCTTTTAAAATTACTTGAATAATCCCAACCTTTGATCTTTGCTTTTCAAGATTTCATCTTAACCCTTAATAATTATTAATTTATCTAATTTGATTTTACAAGCCTAATTAGTGCCTTAATCATGAACTTAACAATTCTTTTAGGATTAGGGATCTTTATGTACTAAATCTCAAAATATTTTTCTTAATCTTTATTAATTAATTAGCAACATTCTTTATGCTAATCTTGACCCTCCATTGTTTATTAATATCAAATTAGAGGTTTCATATAACTAACTTTGGTTATCTCCTTTATTTATGTCTAAATAATTAACCATTAATTATTTAATTAATCACTTACCAATTGTTGACAATTTTCTTAATTGAGATTAATTATTATCTCACAACTATTTTACTGATATTGATAATTTATGCATCATGCAAAATATTAAAAATCATGGGGCAATTTATGTTCCCCAAAATGATATTTAATTTTGCCTTATTATTTCCCAAGGAAAATAATCCCATAAATTATCTAAAGTAGAGACAACATACTCTCTAATTTGTAATAAATATTTAGTTGCCTCTCAAGATTTATCATAATATTTTTAGGGTATTTTATAACCCACAAATTCACTTAGGGATTTTTAGCTCTTTATTTCTCCTAATTACATGAGAAATCACCTTTGGAAATAAGGTAATTATGACACTAGTTTTGAGACCACAAATTCACCTATTTTCAACAGGTATTATTTATGCACATAGAATATTTAAGGTATATTATTTATTTTAAGATAAAAAAAAATTTCGGGTATTACACACTTATCTTCCTCATACAACAATTAAGCCCAAGTAATCATATGAATTAGGAAGAAAATAAGTAAGGAAAGAGATAACCTTTGTTAAAAGATCTTGAGTCGCTTAAAGGAGAAGTTCTCATCCTCGATGAGAAGCATGCATTTGTCTTTGAGAACATCTTCTCCCGCATTGATTTTCCTTGGTGGAGGTGGTTCAGGATCAATTGGAAAAGGTCCAAGAATGTATGGTGGAGATTGGCTCCCTTGATGACCTTTCCAAGAATGTGCTCGTAAAGAAGACAAGCAACTAGTAGTATCCCATCCAAAAATAGAAACATGTAGAAGTTTCAAGTGAATTAAAGGCATGTTAAGTTCTAAACTCTCCAAATAACTATCACATCCAAAGAAATCAATAACATTGCCATCAGTAGGAGTCAAACAATCAGTGATTATATGAAAATTCTCTTGTGTTTGCAAAGTGGAAGGTGCGGAATCCAACTTAGTGTTAGGGTACACCACATCATCATTGCAATCACAAGAGATGGAAGGCAAAAGAGTGGAAGAAAGAAGATTATTTTTCAAATGATTACCACCTAAAACTATTGAATTTTCAAAAGAAGAATTTTCCTTGTATATATCAGGTGGCAAATGACAAGAAAGAATCATATGGAAAGATTCATTTTCATTTGTAATATCATCAATAAAAACAATTGAATCTTCCCTTATTAAACTATTATGCAATTCATTGGAATCAAGAGAAACATCTTTGTCTAGGCTATGGTCTTTTTCACTCACTTCAACCACATTAGCATCTAAGCAAGAGTCACCATGTTCATGTTTACAATCATCAATAGTACAAGAGGGTGCATTATGATCAATAGTAGAATCAACCACTTCACTAAATGCTTTCTTTCGAAACTCAACAAGTAAGTGACATTTCTCCTTATAACAATCTACACATAATTGATCTTCCGCACAAGAACATGAAAATATTTTATTCAATTTATCACAATCATCCCTAGTACTATGAAGAGAAGCATTTTCAACAGTTAAAGCATCACACAAAGAAGTAGGAGCACACTCATCAACAAGTACAATCGAATCACTACTACTAGAGCTAATGGTTTGAGCAATTATATTTTCAAAAACTTGAGGGAATTTAACAATTATTTCCTCATCCACCTCATCATCACTTAAATCATGAATTGCTTCATTAGTTAAAGTAGTAGAAAAGTCTATTTCTATAAGGACAAGATCATTACCAATTGGTAGGAAAGACTCTTCAATACTCTTTTGTACTTGCTTCACTTCTTGTGCTTTTGTGGTAATAGGTACCAAAAGATTGGAAACTTCCACTTGTAAAGTGGCATTTGGCTCTTAAGCTTATACTCCTTTTTCTTCGATCTTTCCATCATCATTGGAGGTACATGAAAATTGAGCTCCTTCTTCTCTTTTGGTTTTTATCCATAGCACATGGTCAACAAATTCCCTGATGAATTTTTCAATGTCCTCCATTTCCTCAGAGATTCCAAGAGTCTCTTTGAGCTTGAATAATTGTAGATGCCGAACCTTTAATTGGTCATACATTCTTCTCAATGTAAGGGTTTGGGCATCCATATATGGTAAGGCGAGGAAGGCATCAAGTCCAGAAGGTTGAGAAGTAGAGGATGACTCATATGGAAGTGTATGTGGTGAATGAGTCTCTTGTTGAGTATGACACTTAGAAGACTCTTGTGCAAGCCGCTCCACCAACTTTTCATCGCTTTCTTCTACTTGCTCAACTTCTTCTGTATGTGTGAACATGTGTGAAGGATTTTCTTGGGAATTCGTCTTCAACATTTGTGCTTGTTGAGTGAGACGCTCAAGTTCCCTTTCCAATCTCTCATTCTCTTTCACTTGATGTTCCATTCTTCTCATTAGAGAGTCCATTTGATGGTCAAAGTTGGCCTTGTGTGACTGCTTCTCATTTATAGCCTGAGTCACTTGATCTTCGAATTTTCTAAGAACTTCACTAGTGGTAGGTTCTTGATTTGGCACACATGGTTGAAAAAAAAAATTCAGAAGGTGACTCAAACTGTGAGAACAAAGACTCATGAGGTGAATGACATGGTTGAGAAGTGGGATGGAATGAAGGAGAAGGTTCATGGTATGACATGCGGTTGTATGATGGAGGATTAGAAAAAGGCTCATAATATGGGTTATATGGTTGTGGGTAAGGCTTATGGTGTGATCTATATGATGGGTATGGTGAGTGATTAGGTGGGGATGTAGGTTGGTGGTAAGGTTGATGGTATGGGTGGGGGATTGGACCATGACATTCATGACCAATTAAACTTTCATCTTCAAAACCCAATTTAACTTCAAGAAGTCGCAATGTTTGTAGAATGGAGTCGATGCTTTCAAAGAATGATTCTTCCTTTTCGTTTGAAACTCCTACAAAAGAGTGAGATTGAGAAAATGACTCTTGATTACCATTAAACCAAGCCATGAAAATTCAATACCATAAATTTCCAATGAATCACAAGACGGCTATCTAACTATAAACTATAAAAATTAAGAAAAATAATCTAAGAAAATGCAAATGCAAAAGAAAAAGAAAAAAGAAGTTTCAAAATGAAGAGAGAGAAAAATGCAAATATGCTATGAATTAACTTGGAGACATGGTGAATTAGAACACTTAAGCTCAAAATTATATCAAATTTAATGCAAACACACTACACAGAAGCTACCAAGTCAAAGACAATGCAATAATGCAATGAATGCTATGCAAGCTACCTAAGTGTAAAAATCCTAAACTATATGCAATGAAAAAAAAAATGCAAAACTAATAAGCTTCACACGAGAAACCCCTTGTCAAAAATGAATTTGACAATTATATTACCTAGGGAGCCAATTACTTAGCTCCCCGGCAACGGCGCCATTTGATCGAGTGGCCTTTTTCGTCTTTAGCCTTGGGGTCCACAATCAACAAAATAACCAAGGATTACGTATAGGCAAATCTAGGATCGTTCTCTCTTCTCAAGGAGCCTTTTATTGATTCCTAAGTAATCTAAATGACATGCAAATGCAATAAAAACAAGGGGAAAATTGGTTTTGGATTTTTGAATTAATAAACTAAACTATGAATGCAATTTAATTAAATCCTAAACTACTATTTTTGGTATTTTCTTTATAATGGAATGGAGTATGGAAATGAATATGAAATGTAATTGAAAATATGAATGGATATTCTTGGAAATGGAGTAGTGACTATCATAGTTTAATTAAATATATGAGTAAATTTTCACTAAATTTTGATGAAAAACCCCAGGCAAATGCTTGAGTCTAGTGTTCTTAATTAGTAATTACTCTTACTAACGTAACTAGTAATCACCTCTTAAGGCACTATTGAAGTATAATTAGTGTGTGATTAAGATTAAACTAATGCAACTTGTTTCCTCTTAACATGAATGCAATAACACGCCACTCAATTAATCCAATTCAATTATACTATCTAACAATAACACGTAGAAAGCATAATAAAATTGAATCAATAAGGAAAATACATATATATAAATCCAACAAGCCACAATAATCAAATCTAATCACATAAGTTCAATCTACAAAGTTATCCAAACGGTAAGTCTCAACAATATAGTCAAATATTTTTAAAACTAGGAAATTCAATTATAATTAGAGAAAATAAATTGAACAAAATAAACTCAAGCTCTGAAATTCCAGCCACTATTCATCTCCAAGAGGTAAGGGATCAGTTGGTCATATTGGAAAACCCCCACACGAGCTGAATAACTCTGTTTTGAATCTACAGATCTGTCTCGCCCAGCTGCTCGGCGCCCTCTGGTTCTGGATTGTGCGTCGCCGGCGACGGTGGAGATGAGGGCAATGGTCCCCGGCGATAGTGGGGTGAAAGTGGAGGACGATGAAGATGAAGGATGAAGGTTCTCGGTTGCGGCGTTCAAGCTCTGTACCGGGTCTCTGGTTCTTTGGATATGATTCTCCCTTTTTCAATTCAGCGCCCCCCTTTTTAATATCCAGCTGCCCATAATTATCTCACTGATTCAAATTTCTTTTGGGCCGGGGTGCATTGAGATGGGCTTTGACTTCATTTCCTTCTTCAATTATTCATTTCCTTTTTCAATTCAGCGCCTCCTTTTTAATATCCAGCTGCCCATAATTATCTCACTGATTCAAATTTCTTTTGGGCCGGGGTGCATTGAGATGGGCTTTGACTTCATTTCCTTCTTCAATTATTCATGGCCCATGTCTGTTCCTCTTTCTTTTTAATCTCCAGCGCCACTCCCTTTTTTTTTCTGTCCGCGTCCCTTCTTTTTTATTTATCCAGCGCCTTTCTTGCTTTTGTTTTATTCAATTCTCCAGCTGCCCAGCTCATTCCCCATCTCCACTTTTTGATTCATTTCCAGCTGACCTAATCATTAATTCCCTTGGTCGCCAAGGAGAGTTGGCACAGATGGTAAGGGATCCAGGATTAGGCCCTTAGGTCGTGAGTTCGATCCCCTCTGCTGTTGCTGAGACTCCTTTGGTAGGCGATCTCGTAAGTCCCCAGTAAGTACTCATAGAGCCCGGGGCCGTGCCCTGGCCTTGGTGGGGGACTGGTGTCGAACCCCTCCAAAACTTTATATTATAAAAAAAAAAAAAAATTCCCTTGGTCAAAACGTGGCCAAAGGACTAAAATGAAAGAAATGAAAATGTGCAAAGGGACTTAATCTCAAAACTCAGAAACTTTTGTGATTTTAATTCAAACTTCATTTTT
Organism: Acacia confusa; assembly: GCA_037074495.1. Classification (NCBI taxonomy): domain Eukaryota; kingdom Viridiplantae; phylum Streptophyta; class Magnoliopsida; order Fabales; family Fabaceae; genus Acacia; species Acacia confusa. The sequence continues at coordinate 1,137,027 of CM073504.1, read as the reverse complement.
TTTAAATTTGATTTATTTTTTTCATGCATCTATAATAAACAAGAACAAATATAACATCAAATATTCTCAGAAAAATCAATGATCAAGAGTAATTACAATTTCTTTGACAATTTTGCCCCTTTAGCCCTAATTTAATGTATTTACTCTTAATATCAATTTATCACAAGAAAGACATTTTAAGCTCAATAATTATGACAAAATACATTAAAAACCCCAATTTAATCATGAAATATCATATAAAGATATGGTTCGATCATTGGTGCCTTATAAAAAGGACCAAAAGTTATGGGTAGTTGATACCTTATAATAAGAACTAGAGAGTATAGTGTAATGTGGACAGTGCTACTTCAGTTATGTAACTACTTGTTTCAATTGAAACTTCAAAATTCCCTCCTTTTTAATATCATCATTGCTATATTTATAATGTTTTTAGTTGTAGGGACTACACGATTAAACGAATTCTCAGAATAACTGAACAACATCATTTGAATATAAACTGTAGATAATAATTAGATTCAAGCTCCTAATAGACAATTAAAAACAATTCATAAAATCAAAGAAACAAATCATTTTCCCTTTTTCTTCTTTTTTTACATGACAATTACCGTTTATGCCATCAAACGATATTATTATATAATTATTATGCAATTAAATAAATAATCATCCATGTTTTTCAACTTTGTTTCAGATCGAATTAAGGGCCGAGATATAACATTATTTTTTCTAGACTCGATCACTATTATGTAATACGAATTAATTTGGAGCTCGATTCGGTGTTCACTAAATATATTTAGCGATGGGGTCGTATAATGTGTCGTTCTACAGAAATTAAGTTCATTATTTTTTTCTCCAATATTAAATTCATCTTATATTTGTTTTTTAACCCTTCTCAAACGTTTAGAAAACGCGGAAGTCAATTTAATTATGAGTGGCCAAATTGTATGCGTGACAATTTCCGTTTATATAATATGTTTATCTTCTATATCTTAACTACTGAATATCGAAAAAGAGAAAGAAGTAAATTAGCCTAGTGAATTAATGTGAAAATTCCAACAAATTGTTGGTGACAATACTGGTTTCTTTGCGGGATCCTTCTGAAAAGAAAAATCTATGAGTGTGTGTGTGTGTGTGTGTGTGTACAGATAGAGACAGGTCAACGCTGTGATAACTTCCGACAAGCTGTTACGAAATCTCCTCAATGACTTGTTTTATTAATTCAACTAAACCCAAAAAGTGAAAAAAAACATTAATATTATTAATTTCGGTAGTTTTCCATTAATTTCCATCTTTTTATTTTTGCTGCTAACCATGTGATTTTTTCTTTTTAAATATATTGCAAATCGTTCTGATTGAAGCCAAGTTCTGATCTGTAGTATAATGGAAAATGCTTTTGAACTTGTAGCATTTTGGGAAATAATCTTGAGATCCTTAATTAAAATGATTCTGTGGTCATTGTTACCATATTGCACTGGAATTCAATTCCCTGGAACGTTTGGAAAACGCTTAAATGGTTTATTTATAAATATTCAATTAATTATTTCATTAAAAAATATTAAACTAGTCATATATTTATGATCTGATGGGTATATTTAAATCACAATATCCTTATAAAGAGGTATATGAGATATATCATTTCTCAATTCGCTTCAATTTTCTTGGCCCTCTCTCTCCCTCTCATGTTTCGCAAATTTTCTCACTCAAATTTATGTTACTTTTGATACAGATAGTCGTGGAGTGAAATTGATAATGGATCGACGGGGCTTGCTATATAAAGGAATACCTCATAGATATACGCATTAGTTTGTTTTTCTAAATTGATGTTTGGCCATTATTATATCTTAATTTGTTCGTTTTAAAAAGTGTAGCTACATTAATGTCAAGAGGAAATATATTGCAAAGTAGATTAGAATAAAAGGGGTTGTATTTGTTGAATATTCATTTGATTTGAAAGGGCCTTCTTTTAGTTTTTTATTCTCTGTATTGTACAAGATTCAATCAAATTCGCTTTTAGTTATACGCACTTTAAAGCCACCTTTTCAGTCTTGTCATCAACAACATATATAACACGATCATCGAGATCCAGAAATGAATTGAACGGCATATCCATGAAGATTGAACCTTATTGATTATAATTACATTTATTAAATAAATATTATTACGCTCTTCCAATTGCCAATTGAAGGCATAATGTTCAAGAACTTGCACGAGCTGAAGAGTTCAAAACTTTCCAGAAATATAAATTACGTTTAACTATAAGTTTATATTACCTAATCACTTCTCAAACATACACGTTTTAGTTGACTGTTTTAATATACCATGAAAATTGGAAATTCGACATTATAATCAGAATATATTTAAACTGCGAATTCTGTTAGACGTGAAAATTCGTTCAAATTTACTAGACTTTGAATTTAGAAACTTGTAGAGCAGGAGACTAAAGAAGGTTTATGGAACCAACACGGTTTGTAATTTATAAGATCTTTATACTCTTCAACAAAGGCAATTGAGTAAAAAAATTCCATATCCAAATTACTAATGCATTTAAAATATGAGCAATTTCATAATTAGAAAACAATGAATTAATTAATCAAATTCATCAAGCCAACACTAGTCATAATCAAACCATGTAAAGAGATTAGCTAACTACACAATCCAATATATTAGAGTGAAGTACAATCCAATATATTAGCTAACTTTACAAACTTTTGCAAATTCATGAACAAATGTCTTCTTGATATTTCTTTGTTTTTTTTTTTTCCTTTACAAAACACTTTCTATTATTTTTTTTTCAATACTTTTTTTTTTCTTTTTCAACTTCTTTTTTTTTTCCGTATACAAGGCATTTCAATTTTTTTTATTGGCAATTCATTTTTTATTTTTAGAATACTATGAACACTATGAGTAATGACATGCATATAACATAGGAAAGGCTTAAAAGGGTAAGCAAAGGATAGATGAATGTAGGTTTGTGTTTGGGTGAAAATGGTTTAGAATTGAAAGCCTCCTTCATTTTCATCACACAATGCAAATACTATCTCGAAAAAGAGGTGAAACAAGTTCTAGAAAGCGAAAAACCAAATGAACACACACAAACATCAAAATAAATTAAGGCTCAAATATCCTTCCAACAAGGTTTTCCTCTAATGCTCACTCTAACACAATCAAGTGCATAGTAAGTTAACCACAAAACATCTACTTAACTATTCCAAATGCTAACCCTACAAAACCAACCAATCAAAACATTGCAATCAATTAAAATATTGCTCAATTCTTAAAAGCACCGATGATGTAGAAACTCTTTCTTTCTTAAAATAAGGAGTAAGCAAAAATTAAATTGTGGGTTCATTTCTCTCCCCATTCACTTGAAAAACAAAGCATTGTTTTAAAAAAAAAAATTGCCAAAACACTAGATCTCATGAAAGCTCAACGACTTCTTTTGAATTTTTTTTCTCTAGCTTTTTTTTTTGTCATTTTCACATTTAAAGACAACCAATTAATGGGATTCAAAATATATTCCCCTCCCCCACACTTAATCAACACATTGTCCTCAATGTGGAAAAATCACTCAAGAGAATGATCAAGAAGTTGAAATTCAAGGCACAATGTGAATCAAGTAGGGTAATGGCGAAAAGGCAAAGCATATATAGGGAATTTTTATTCTACTTACTAAACTACATTATTTCTACTTTTTCTACTAGATTGTGTCCCTCACCCACACTTATCTTCCTCAAATAACAATTAAACCCAAATAATCATAGGAATTAGGAAGAAAATAAGTGAGAAAAGAGACAACCTTGGTTAAAGTATCTTGAGTTGCTTGAAAGAGAAGTTCTGATCCCTGATGAGAATCATGCATTTGTCTTTATAAACATCTTCTCTTCCATTGAAATTCCTTGGTGGAGGTCGCTCAGGATCAATCAGAAGAGGTCCAAGAATGTCTATATGGTGGAGATTGGCTCCCCTGACGACCTTTCCAAGATTGTGCCTGCAAAGAAGACAAGCAAATAGTAGTATTCCATCCAAAAATAGAGACATGCAGAGATTTTAAGTGAATTAAAGATATTTTAGGAATTAAATTCTTCAAGTAACTATCACATCAAAGAAAATCAATAACACTCCCATCAATACGAGTCAGACAAACAGTTATATTTTGAAAAGTCTCTTGTGTTTGTCAAGTAGAAGGTGCAAAATCCAATTTAGTGTTGGGGTGCACCACATCATCATTGCAATCACAAGAGATGGAAGGAAACAGAGTGGAAGAAAGAAGAGAATTTTTCAAATGATTACCATCCAAAATGTAACGCTCCCTTATGGCTCCCGACATACATCAGAGTTAATATACAGAGAGCGTGTGGATCTGGTTTAGACGAATGAGTAACTGATAATTTAAACAAATATAAACTTTGCTTTGTACTAAACATTAAATTCCATCAGGATTTTTTATTACAATCATCCCAAAATGAACTTCAAAAGTAAATCTCCTTATACAAACGTCTACAGTAACCAAAATATATATTTACAAGATGAAAGAACTCTTCTTGAGTTCCACCTTCTTCCGGCCATCTTATAAGATAGTCTTCCCCTTTCTTCCCGGGTCGCTATCTGAAGCTTTGTTCATATCTGGGATCCAAAATTGAATCCCAGCGTAACAGGTTAATCTCTATGAAATGTACATGCATAATATGATAATTGAATTATAATAATAACCATAATTCAGGTAAAGCAATTTGACATACATCATTAACACACAATAACAGTCAAACACAGAATCCTACCAATTCCAAATCCTTCGCATGTAGGAAAACATATACTATTGGCCAAAGTATATAGTATGAAATGTTGCTGCATTGTGTTCATGAGTGGCTGATTTCCCTTGATCTTGGTGATGAGGATTAATGCTTGAGCCCAATGGATTACATAGGAGAGTTTTTCTATCATTCCATTAGTCTAGAATTATATATTTGGATTGCCTAAGTTTAGGAATTATTGTATATGATTTTGGAACTGAGATTAATGGTAATTGTCTCTGTTGGTATGATATTTGTAGTTGTTATTGGATTTTGTAGTGTAAAACAACATATATATTTGGATTTCTTTGTGGTTGCAATGAGATTATATTAATTAGCGTGTTATTATCTAGTTAATGTGGTTGATTTGTGCCTTTGAGGGACTGTTTAGTACTCAAATTTAAGAAGACTCGTGTTACATTATTCCAATTTTTAATTGCACATTAAGTGGTTTCAAACAATATCTCAAGAGGTAGTAGTTAGCTTTGGTTATAGGAGTTACTATTAATTGGGAATATTGGACTCAAGTGGTTTGAGGTTTTTCATTAAGACTTAATGAAATTTAACTCCCATATTTTTTTGAGCAAGGATAGCAACTTTCTCCATTACCAAAAACATTCATTATTCATATTTTCACTTCTATACCATTCCATTTTACAAAAAATACCCAAAAGCAATAGTTTAGGATTTAATTTAATTGCATTCTTATTTTAGTTTATTAATTCAAAAATCCAAAACCAATTTTCCCTTTGTTTTTATTGTATTTGCATGTCATTTAGATTACTTAGGATTCAATAAAAGGTTTCTCAAGAAAAGAGAACGATCATAGGTTTACCTATACACAATCCTTGGTTTATTTTTTTATTGTGAACCTTAAGGCTAAAGACAACAAGGGCCTCATCACAATAAATATATTTAGTGATGGGTCATATAAATATGTCGTCCTACAGAAATTAAGTTCATTATTTTTTCTCCAATATTAAATTCATCTTTTTTTTAACCCTTCTCAAACGTTTAGAAAACGCGTACGTCAATTTAATTATGAGTGGCCAAATTGTATGCGTGACAATTTCCTTTTATATAATACGTTTATCCTCTATATCTAAACTACTGAATATCGAAAAAGAAAAAGAAGTAAATTAGCCGAGTAAATTAATGTGAAAATTCCAACAAATTATTGGCGATAATACTGGCTTTTTTGCGGGATCCTTCTGAAAAGAAAAATTTGAGTATGTGCGTGTGTATGCATGTACAGATACGGACAAGTCAACGCTGTGATAACTTCCGACAAGCTATTACGAAATCTCCTCAATGATTTGTTTTATTAATTCAACTGCACCCAAAAAGTGAAAAAAAAATTAATATGTTATTAATTTCGGTAGTTTTCCATTAATTTCCTTCTTTTTTATTTTTGCTGCTAACCATGTGAATTTTTCTTTTTAAAAATATTGCAAATCGTTCTGATTGAAACCAAGTTCTGATCTGTAGTATAATGGAAAATGCTTTTGAACTTGTAGCATTTTGGGAAATAATTTTGAGATCCTTAATTAAAAACGATATAGACGAAAGTAATATTAGATTTAGATCCAATTAATATAATGGATATGTTATATGGTCATTGTTAGCATATTGCACTGGAATTCAATTTCCTGGAACGTTTGGAAAACGCGTAAATGGTTTATTTATAAATATTCAATTAATTATTTCATTAAAAATATTAAATTAATTACGTGTTGGACCAAATCAAATTGTATTCAATCTCAAACATATGGAGGGCACAACACAATTAAAATCCGTGTTACTTATAAATTAAATAAACAATTCGAAAATATTACCACGATACATTGTCAATTGAAATCAAACACGATGGAGACGACTGAAGAGGTCATGATAAAGGCATCTACAACGACATGGTTAGGTTGCCATGCATCAAAAGGTCAAAAATACCCCTCTCAAGTCATGCCAGAATTAAGGGCATGAATGGAATTTGGAAAAGCTACATCAATAGAAAAGCAACTAGCTTGGTTACGTGTGCCCTAGTGTAACGCTGATTTGAAAGGGCGTTCTTTTAGTTTTTTAGGTTAAGGTGCAAAAATATATATGAGATTTTTTTTTCAGAAGCGTCCAGTACTATGTGTTTTTTTTTAAACAAAAATGTACACGTGATTACCATTTCGGAGCAAAAGTTACATCCCACAATTAAGTTATTGTTCATCACCGTCATATTACTGTTCACTTCATCTTTTTCTCCCTTATCACGGTGAAAAGTAACTTAACAGTGGGATGTGACTTTTATTCCAAAATAGTAACCACATGTATATTTTTGCTCCAAAAAAAGCATATAGTGCTGGGCACTCCAAAAAAAAACTCATGTGTATTTTTACACTTTAACCCTAATTTTTTAATTCTCTGTATTGTACAAGATCCAATCAAATTCGCTTTCAGTTATACCTCCTTTAAAGCCAGCTTTTCAGTCTTGTCATCCACATCGTATATAGCGCGATCATCGAGATCCAGAAATGAGTTGAACTATATATCCATGAAGATCGAACCTTATTAATTAGAATTACATTTATTAAATAAATATTATTACGCTCTTCCAATTGCCAATTGATAGCATAATGTCCAAGAACTTGCAGGAGCTGAAGAGCTCAAAATTTCTAGAAATATAAATTAAGTTTAACTATAAGTTTATATTACCTAATCACTTCTCAAACATACAAGTTTTAGTTGACCGTATTAATATACTATAAAAATTAGAAAGTCGACATTATAATCAGAACCTATTTAAACTACAAATTTTGTTGCACGCGAAAATTCGTTCGAATTTCCTAGACTATGAATTTAGAAACTTGTATAGCAATCCCAAAAATAAGGAAGAAACAATATTAGGAGGGGAAAACTCCCAAAAACAATAAAAAGTGAAACTTTTCCTCCATATTAAGTATTTCCCCAATTTTTTAAATTGTGTTGAAATCGATTTTAAAATTTATTTATAAATTAAATGTCTTGATCATAATGTTTTAAAAGCTGAACCTGACGTCAAGCCAGAAAGATCACTAGGTCATGGTTCAAATGGTTAAGTCGTTCAGATAAAAATAATGTTATATAATTATATGATCATGTATGATAATGTTGGTTTGTGAACAAAAAGAATTTAGAAAACTTGAAGAGCATTGGAGCATGAAAAAAGGAAAACAATAAATAAATAAATAACTGGAGAGCAAGAGACGAGAAGAAAGGTTGGTGGAACCCACACACAGGACTAGAGAGGGGCCGCTGAATTTATAATAATTTTCTTGAAATTGTATTGGTGTTATAAAATGTAAATATCTTTATATACTTACCATTTTTAATATAATGCAATTTATCATTATTCTAACTTTTTAAAAAGTAACCTTGATACTTCTCTAGTCTTTAAGGTAAGACCTACTTTGTAGTTTAAATTAAACTATAAAGTAAGTCTTACATTAATAACTAAAGGGAGTTCTACAAGTTTCTTTAAATTCAAGCTCTTCTCATTCTTTAGTTTTGACTATGCCCATGCCTATATAGTCTATTTATTAGGACCATACTTACATCGAATTCTCTATATCCATTTTATGAAATTCTTTAATGACATATGGCCGTCCATATGTCTCATTTTTATATGGGTTTATAATTAAATGACAATATTTAAAAAATAAAACACCTAGCCACATATCTTCAGAGAACTTGAATGAATATAAGAAACTTGATCTAAGTATTTTCCATATTAGAATAGTGGTGGGCATAAGGTGGATAAATTTATTATACACGTATTATTTTTAAATTAAAAGGGTAGATACTAATGATGACCTTGGACTAAGCACATGTGAGATCAAACTCACAACTTCATATTTTGCCAGCCGATCTAGCCTCAAAGAGCTTAATTTATGTAAATGAAGTTTTTAATGGAGACTTAGGCAAACCAAAAGTTTTTAATTAGTTGTGACATATGCTTTATTTAGTACTCTCTCCAGTTTTTTATAAGAAACTTTCTCCTTAAGTCTCAAAATTTAAACAACTTTTTTCCTTATATACACCTATTAAATACACATCTTTATATTAATTATCCCCCACTTACCACAAATTCTCTTTCATTTACTCATTTATTATACATTATGTCTCATATTTTATACTCATACTCTCTCATATATGTTACTTATTCTCTCTCCTATGCCATTTCTATATATAGAGGCATATTTAGAAGAAACAAAACATTTTTTTATATATTTATTAATTTTAACTAATCTTAATCGACAATTTGTTTTGCAAATAAAACGAAAAATTATTTATAGAAAGTACGGAGGGAGTTTATTGTATAAGTGAAAAATAGTAAGTGGAGAAATCATATATTGCGTGAGAGGTCTTCAAATTAATAATATTAAATGGACTTAATTAGTTTATGTTGTTGTACCTATCATCATGAGAAGTTGAAAACGGAGATTTAATGCGGCGTTTAATTGTCTATTTTGTGGCGCTTGCGCCCAATAGACATGGATTCACCTATCCTATCTCAGTATTTTATTCCAATGATTACAAAAAGAGTGTAATATATATATATATATATATATATATATATATAAAGGCCAAATCTGATAGACACTGATCCAACTATCTTATCTCAGTACTTTATTCCAATGATTACAAAAAGTACAAGAACGAGATTTACTAATGAAGCAGCTTTCCAATGAATATGATTAACTCGATTATTTAATCAAATCAAAACATAAGCATAAAATGAAACTAACAAATGAAGAATATTATAATCATATTAATGTGCCTTATACATATATGTACGCCACTACTTCCATCTTCCTTTATATATATATATATATATATATATATATATCCATAATCAATGACGCAGAGAGGCTTCATCCGCAAGATTAATCTGCATGAAAATGGAGCCTAAAGGGTTATATATGTTGAAGCGGTGTTGGTGATATGTAGAGTGTGAACTTAAACCCCTTCATTTGCTTTCTTAACTAGGTTAGATATGCCATTATTATTATCATTATTATTATTATTATTATTTTGCTTTTCTATGATTCAATGGATGTATTGTACGTTCAAGGTCGTGTGCGTGTTGTTTGAATTGTAAAATGTAGTTTCAATTTTTGAAGTGGTCACATAGCGCCTGATGTGGGGGTTTGAAGTTGAATAACACCAAGACTTACATTATAACCATAATATGGGAATAATCCCCCCCCCCCCCAAAAAAAAAAAATAATTAAATGAAACTCACTGAATTTTCCAAATTTGTTACATTCACATTAATGTTGAGGGAAGCTAATATGCGTACAAGTTCTATACCATTTCCATGTAAATTCCCTAGCTTAACATTCACGCAAGTTCCTATTAATCCCCTCAATTACGACATATATACTATCTCCGCGTCTCTAATTATTTATATTATGAAAAAAATTATAGGGTTGTAGTGTTCTTAATTATAAATCACATTACAAAATTTTAGAAATAAAATAATTAAAAATATTTTCTTTATTATCATCCTCAACACCCAAGCTGCTTCAGAATTTTCCCCAAAATTTCTCTGTAAATTTCTTCTTATTTCCTTCTGAAATGTCCAACTTCTTAGTACCCATTATAAATATATACCTCTATGAGTTCTTCATTCAACAAGCTTCAAACCAACCCTATCATCGAAGATCCTTCTCAAATATTCTTCAACAAGAACCTTTCTTTATTGATCCCTTCTCTTATAAAGCCAATTAAGCCCCATCACTATGGATTCCGAAAGCGCTAATCCTAATAATGGCACACAAATTCCAACGCCGCAGGGAACTTTTTCCAAAGCAAATGCTCCGCCACCTCGCTCTCAACAGGGGGACTCTAATGGCACTCAAATTCCAACGCCGCAGGGAACTTTTTCCAAAGCAAATGCTCCGCCACCTCGCTCTCAACAGGGGGACTCTAATGGCACTCAAATTCCAACGCCGCAGGGAACTTTGTCCAAAGCAAATACTCCGCCACGTCCTCGCACTGCAACCGCCAATTAAGAAGAGCTCTTCCAAGTGATCATGTATACTCTTACCAGGTTCAATATATAACAAATACCTATACCCTTTTTATTAGGAAAATTTGGGTTCAATGTTATTTTTTTGATGAGGTTCGTTAAGTATATATAGTATCTCTAAAGAAAACAGTGGATTAACAACGGAATTGTACGATTCCGTCATCAAATATAATTTCACTAATTAATTAGTGACGGAATTTTGTCAATAAATCCCATCACTAATTAATTATTTTTTTAGCGTACCATATGACAGACACATCTAATCTTAACTATACGAGCTGGTTGAGATTTTTTTTTTTTTTTATATATATATATATATATCAATCAGAGTAGGATCACTATATTCTTTGTCTTCGTTTGCATTTTATAAGCTAATCAATTTATTATTGATCATTTCCATGCAGATGATGAAAGCGTGGGAGTTTCCATTTGATATCGGAGTTAGTTGATATATAGTCTCAATTGATCACAAATCGATATGTTGTAATGCATATTTAATTATGTCAGTCTACTCATATTTGTGTAATGATTTTCAATTTATTAATTTGTTCGTTTGCGTCTCGGTTTGATTAATGTGATGTCAGTAATTTGTTTTCTCCCAAATAGGGCACTTGTAATTTGTGAATCAATCTCATAATTGTACTTTGTCGTTTTGTTTATATATTATAAATTTTTTGTGAATAAATAAAACTTTGTCTTCCCCGTTCCAAACCGGAAAGGGACGTTCAATATTATGTCTTCTTCGTAATTTTAAAATATATACCTTGACATATCAATAAAATATATATCTTTACGCACCAGGTTAGATATGTAATTAATTAACAAGAATAATTTAATCAAACACTATTACATGTGATATTTTCTGTACAACTTGTGTATTAAAAGTGAGATAGATAAAGTGATAAGCATTAAGCTCGAAACAAAGTATGACATATACTTATATTGACTCCTTTTTAATACTTAATCAAGCTAAAATATCTCTATCCGTTGGTCTTAATTTGTCCCAAGATTAATTATGACTAATTATAAAATTAACTTAATTAATAAAAATTCACTTGCCTCAAATATTGTTTTTAATATTCTCTAATCACCTTAATTATTTTCATACTCTTTTATGGATTATCTTTGATTATATTAAAAATAGATTTGAAAATATTAGTTGTAGAGTATTTTATGATTCCTAATTTAAGATTTGAACATTGGATTTGGATTCATTAGATTCTAAAGAAAACTTCCTTAAAAACGATAATAAATCAATTAAAAATTTAGAGACAACATACTTTCCTACTTTAATAGGTATTATTTGTCAAAATATGATACTTGGGAGAAATATACATTTTAGGGTATTTCACACCACACGTATTTTATTTATTTATTTTATTCTGAGTTACAATGACTGGTTTTTCAAAACCAGTCGTTGAAACTCAAAATTTTCTTCTTATATACACACACCCACCACATGTATTTTAATTATTTTTTTATTTGAGTTATAATGACTGATTTTTAAAAACCAGTCAATGAAACTCAAATTTTTTAGATATTTCAATTTCAATCTCGTGCCTTCAACATTTTATTGTTCCCTCTCTTCCATAAACATATTAATTTTTCTCTTTAAAGCTCAAAAGTGCAAAACGTCTTCCTCAAATCCATCTTAAACATAGCCTTTCAATAAGAGTCTTGAGACCCATCCATCTTTGTCATCACACCCAACGGCCCCATCCTTGCCGCCAAGGAGATTTGCTATCACGTGTGTTACACCCCTACCGGCCTCGCCCTCTCGAGTGGCGGATAGAGGGTTTCCTTCTTATTAATTATCTTACCTTGATTAATTATCACTAGTTAATGCATATCAAAGTTATTCACAACAGAGCATTTGATTAGTTTAGACGACTACCATACATTGACAAAAATATAAATAGCGCACAAAATAAATTCTTCGAAGGGTTAAATACAGTCACCCAAATATAAAAATGGCTGATAAGTAAAATATACAGACATCCAACACAATATATATAATTATTTACAAGGATGTAAGTTGTTGCGAGACCTTTTTTTTTTTTTTTTTAGTGATTACATCCTTGTAAATAATTATACTAATATAGGATTTGTACTCTTGGTACTTGTTCGTTTGTTTCTTGTTATAATTAAGAACATAAGATAAAAAGTTTCGTGCAGTGTGGGTCTCTATCAAGTTTGGGCAGCGCTCAACAAAGTCAATTCAGTCATCAATATCTCCCCCCGGCCTTTTTATTTATTGGATGTTTTTGGGGCCTGACAATGTATTATTGTCCTTTTCATTAATCATTCCCCTTTTAATTTATTTGTCTGTTAAATTAATGGAATATCTGTTTTTTTAATACATGGTACGAAATCGGAAATCCTCGAATATATAATTCCCCCGATTATTTTTGTTGTAAACTAAATAACCAGTGTACTACACAACTAACTACATAAAGATATGCATGTAACAATTTTCTTTTACAAACTAAATCAACCGTATGTCAAAAAAAATACTTGAGACTACACTTCTTGGTAAAAAAAAAAAACATTGTGACTAAATTATATATTTTAAGAAGGGGTATGAAAACCATGGTTAGTTACACGGCAATTTTGTTAACCTTTGATTAAACTGTATATGGTTCCACCACGTACGTTTAAAATAATGTCGTGTCTTTGTCACGGGTAAGTCACAGTTAACAGTTTTATAACAATAATAAATCATGATTAAGGCCATGACTATATATATATAATAATCGGAGGTAAATTATGAGCCAGTCAGCCATATGCATGCTTAAAACCGTGGTTAAATTCTGGCTTAACCATAATTTTTGATCACGTATCATATACATACATACATATTATAAATAAAAAACATTGAGTACTCATGTGTAATAAATAATATTGTTCGTCTCGTAAGTGTACGAGTCATGCAAGTAATAAAGTGATAAGTAAGATATCATTCCCACGAGGACTTAGTATCCACAACTTTGATCAGGCATTGATTTTACACTTTCGTTTAAGTTGAGCTAAAACAAAACTTGGATGAGAAATGAAAATATTTAAAGACTATTTCTAAAAGTAAAAATTAATAAAAGAAAATGATTTTTTTTTGGATTTTCAATAATTTAATAAAAAGCTAGGATTCTTTTTTCCTTTTTTGCATTTCATAATATTGAATTAATTTCCTCTCTCTTAGTATTTCCATACATATATGTGTTAGTCTAAGGTTCACAAATACTTGACAAGTTCTCTCAACTCAATATCAAGTTTCTCTTCTCATTAAAATGCACAATCTCTTGCTACAATTAATAAGAATCAATATTAAAGTAACAACCTTAATGTGAAAATGCAAGGTTAATAAATATATCTCTATTTTATCAACAAACCATCCATTTATCAAGTAAACTTTAAGACAAGCATAATTTCAATCAAATTCTACACCTAAATTAGCTTTCTCAAGTCAAACCTAAGTGAATAAATAATCTAACCAATCACTTAGAAGCATTAAGCTTATATTAAAATCAACACATATAAATATTTATCTACTAAAAGAGAGAATTATCTAAATATTAATCCATACAAAAGAGTCAAAAGAATCCTAGAATGAAAAGTTTAGCTACTCAATAAAATCCAAAAGTAAGAGAGTCTAACATTCATATTCATGGAGAATGAAAAGAAATTGGATCTAAACTAATCAAGCGAGATAACAAAACCAAAAATACGAAGAAGAATCAGCAACACAGCAGCCTCTTCCCTCTGGTTCCTTGCGTTTTGGTTCTGCTGTTCTGTTTTCCTCCTTTTTTTTTTCGGTTCTGTCTCTATGTTTCAGCGGTTCTGTGATTCGTTACTCTCCGTCCAGCGCGCCTCCCTCTGCTTTCTCTTTGAATCTCCATTCCCCGTCTTGCTCTCTGCTTCTCGCTTTCTCCGCGTCTCTCTCTGTTCTCCGTGTTCCTCTGTCTATTCTGTTTTAATTGATTTTAGGTCTTCATTCCTTCCCCAATTCTGATCCATTGAATGAATCTGTGGGCCCACGCACACTACCATTTTCCAATCAGCCCAAAGCCATTTGTCCAATTCAATTAAAAATAACCCAATGAATGGTAATGCTCCGTCCTGTACGTTCTGCTCTTCTTCCATGTCCAATTCAATCCAATTCATTCATCATTTAATTGAAATAAAGCGCACAAGCATCCAAAGTCTCCTAACAATCCTAGTGCTCAAGAATAAGAACAAGATATTAACCAATAATGATATAATAATAACAATAAAACTAAATAGTTTTTTTTTCCTTTTTAAAAATTCTAATTACTATTATTTATTTCCTAAACTCAAAAACTTTTATTTTAAATTGAAATCCCACAAATGATGTGTCCAATTTGATTTCTCTTCAAATCTTAAGAAAATCTCTTTAATTTAGTATTAATAACTTTCTAAATATATCAAAATATACCTCAAATCTATTAAAATTAGGAAGTCATCAAATATATACATTGATTGGTTAAGGCTAACAAGAGCGCAATAGCATGCGCATTATATACATTTCTTTATTACCATCAATTTATTTAAACTAAATATCGATTCGGTTTTGTTGATTGACAAAATCGAATTAATTTGGGATTTATAGCTCATCATATATTTATGTTTATATACCATAACATGACCTAGCCTCGTATAACTTAATGTAATGAAGTGTTTTACCAACCGATACGCTGGTAACAAAAAAAGTTTAAAATTGGGACATACGATTTATTTAGTTATTAGAAGTTACAGAAAAAAAAAAAAAAGTATAAGTTGGGAACTATTCGGTTAGATCTTCAAAATAATATTAAATGGATTACTTCAAAAAAAAGGGCACGCAAGCGATATAAAAACAATTTTCATAAAAAAAAAAATAAAATAAAAACGCATAAATTAGTTTTTTTTTTTCACTCAAAAAACGTTATCTACTTTTAAATTTAGATCCTATTATTTTAAAATTGTTATTTGAGTCTTTATAAATATATGAGTATATATATTATAAAGTTTTTTTTTCTCGAAATATATATTATAAAGTTCAATGCTATCATTTGTGAATGTGTTTAAATTAAGTATGTTTAAAAGTATAAGTTTGACCTTTTGAGCGCCGCCGCGGACAATGTGCCCGAATATAATATAAAGGCCAAATCTGACACTGATGGACGCGTAACTATCTTATTTTATTCCAATGATTACAAAAATCAAACAAAAAGTACAATGAATGATCCAATTAATTAAATCAAAACAGACATAAAAACCCCACAAAATAAAGAATAAATAATATAATCATATATATCTATAAAGTGCGCCCTGCATATATATGCAACAGCTTGATTATTTTCCATTTATGTCTACCCACTTGACCTCATAATCAATGACGTAGGCTTCATCCGCAAGATTAATCTGCATGAAAATGAAACCCAAGGGTTATAACAGAAAGTACTTGTGCTGATGATAGAAAGACACAATGGTATGGCCTTAAACAATGTCACTTAAACTTACTTCTAGAAAGTATATACTCCCTCCAGTCCTTAATACATTATTAATATTGAGAGATTATCATGAGAGTAAATTTAGAAAAGATTGATAAATAGAAAAAATATATCTTATATTAAATACGGAGTAGTTCCAAAGCGGCACTTGCATGTGTTTGTAGAAGATTATATATGAGTGGATCTGGAAGCACTTTTTATACTATATAAGATAACTTTTCTCATATATTTACCTCGTAAAGTGTTGGGAAATATTACTGCAAATAAATTGATGCAAACAATAATAAATCATTACATTAACCTGATAAATGGAATTAAGAAAAGAGTCATCGACCGGTGGAGAATTGATCCTGGGTGGTTGGGATCCGAATGCCAGGTCCGGTGTTGGAACCCTGAGTCCGAGGAGGTGGACCAGAGGTAGGGCAAAGAATACTCTGAATGTTGATGCCTGAAGAACTCATAGTTAGTTAAGAACAAAGATTATTGATCGATCAGAGAGAAATATAGATTAGGGTTTGCTGTGAATCAATGAAGCTTGATGAGGAATGAACGTTGGTATATATAGGTTTATAAAAATGGAAGGATGGAAGAGATTGTTGATTAATAAATGAATTAGTAATTTACAGAGAAAGTTCTGTTTAATACAATTCGAACTAGTCCGTATGCTTGGGGCTCAAGCATTTCAGGGACAGTGTTGAAGCCGTGTTGGTGATATGTGTGTGTACTGGCGGTCAACTCTAATTAATAACATTCAGTTACTTTCCGATGACTTCGAGGAACGTAGAACGTATTTCTGCATGTGAACGTATCATCACGCTGTATATATGACTGGAAGCAACTTACATTATTTTGTTGCATCGCCAAACTAATCATAAATAATTAATTTTTCTGGTCTTTCCAACACGGCTTTGACACTCTATTTACAATCCCTCACCAGAACTTTCTCAGTAAATTACTAATGCAACACAATAACCTCTTAATTTCAGCTCCTTCTTCTTCTTCCTCCTAGAACTTTCTCTCTAAATACTCATCCATGTTAGCATCTATATATACACAAGCCCTTCGTGCATGGTTTATCAAACTAGACGTACGACACATTCCAATATTTTCATTTAACGACCCATAGCGATCGAGTTATTAAAATGGATTATAGGAAAATAAACCCTCAGAGTGTATTTTCCTACCCAAAACGTCCAACTTCTCATCAATCTCCGGCTACTACGACGACGGCCTCAACTGGAACTCGTATCCCCACTGTCCAGAAAATCTTTTCCAAATCAAACACTTGATTCTTCCTTCTTCATGCAGATTGTGGAGCAAGCTAGCGTCTTTGACAATGGAGTTTGCGAGTGGTTAATTTGATGATAAGGGAAGAACGGACATACGTAGAGTCAGCAATCTGCATTATAGATAGGATAAATTAATTATGCTACGTTCTTTATTCTGTGTTCGATTTATATGTGTCTATGTTTGATTACTTCAATTCTTTTTTCTATATCTACTTCCAGAAATCGGATTTGTATTTTCTCTTCGTACTTGTTTGCCTTTTGTTATTATCATAATAATGAAGATAACTAGTTTCGTAGAGGGGTTCTTATTATAAGGCACCAACTACTATTTCTCACAAGGAATGGAAGTTAAATCATTAATTATGTTCAAAATTAATAAATATTTTCAACTTTACCGCAACTTTAATTATGTAAATTTAAATGAGTTAGTTAAAAATGAGGGCATAATGGAAAAATAATAATAAATGAGTTAGTTAAAGTAAGTTGGTGCCTTATAATAAGGACAAAAAAATGTTGGTAGCTGGTATCTTATAATAAGGGCCAGAGGGAGTAGTCTCATTAATTAAGTTTGGGCTTTATGCATGTCTTCAAAAGTCTCGATTCAATATCTTTCTCCTCTACCAATGTCCTTGTAGCCTAGTAGTACAAATACTCCCTTATAAGTGAGAGTAATGCATTCAATACTGCCTATAACTCAGGCTATTAGTATCTACCCTTGTAATAATTTAAAAAAAAAATATCTTTATGCTCTTTCCAATTAATTAATGTTGTACTTGTTGATAATGTGGTCCTTTTCATCAAGATTCTTTTCATTCATTTACCCTCTCTGTTCCTTTTTATAAAGAACATTTGTAATACCCTAATTTTCATAATACATGTAAATATTATATTTTGATAAATAACACCTATTAAAATAGGTGAATTTGTGGTCTCAAAACTAGTGTAATAATTACCTTATTTCCTAAGGTGAATTTTCATGAAATTAGGAGGAATAAAGAGCTAAAAATCCCTAAGTGAATTTATAGGTTATAAAATACCCTGAGAATATTATGATAAATCCTAAGAGGCAACTAAATATTTATTAAAAATTAGAGAGTATGTTGTCTCTAATTTAGATAATTTATGAGATTATTTCCCTTGGGAAATAATGAGGCAAAATTAAATATCATTTTGGGGAACATAAATTGCCCCATGATTTTTAATATTATGTATGATGTATAAATTATCAATGTTAGTAAAATAATTGTGAGAAAATAATTAATCCTAATTAAGAAAATTGTCAACAATTGGTAAGTGATTAAATAAGTAATTAATTGCTGATTGTTTAAACATGAATAAAGGGGGGATATCCAAAGTTAATTATATGAAACCCCTAATTTGATATTAATGACCAATGGAGGGTCAAGATTAGCATAAAGAGTGTTACTAATTAATTTAGCATAATTAAGAGGTATATAAAGTGAATTACAATTAATCCCTAAAGCTTACAAGATTACTAATCTTGTGATTAAAGCTCTAATTAAACTTGTTAATCAACTTGGGCAAATTAAACATTAAGTAATGGCTAGGATTGAATTTCATAAAGTAAGATCAAAGGCCTACAATAATTCTAGCAATAAAAAGGGCGATTAAGCACATAATTAAGACTAATTAATTGTGCCCCAAAAGTCAACAATTTTGGCTAGCCAATGGGAGCCAAGTGTTTTTAAGATATTTTCATCTAATTAAACTTAAATCTTCAATTAATTAAAGTAACCAATAATGGTTATAATTAAGAAGCTTTAAGCATTTGATTAAGAAGTTAATTAAGCCTTGTTAATTAAACTTTGAAAAGTCAAGATGGGTAGCTAAGACCAATGGCCAAGATTAAGCTTCATAAAGGTAGATCTAATGGCCTTAATAAATCACCTAATTAATCTAAATCCATGAGATAATAAATGAACCAATGAGAGATTTCTCTTCTTGACTTTGTGAGACAAAAGAAACACAAAAAGAATGGAGAGAAGGTGGGTGATGTTTTTAGAGACTTGGAGAGGAAGAAGAGTTATAATATTTAAAGTGGTAGGCACATGGGATAATTGAACAAGTTGGAAGAAGATAAGGTGCATTAATGACTTTGGAAGAGGATTAAGGAGAGAGAGTAAGAGAAGGATGTTTTTTTCTTTGCTTGGAGAGATGAAATATCTAATGAATTAAAATGCAATTGTAATGGTTATTAAGAGGGGAAATGTCGGCCATTAGGTGGATGGAGGAGATGAAATGTGATAAAGTGTAATATTGATCTAAGGGATGGGGAAGAAGGAAGCAAAGTTGGTACTCCAAAGAATTACCAATTGATGCTATTGAGTTTTTCTATAAATATGGAGCCTTCCTCTTCATTTTTTTTCACACCAAATCACACTTCAAGAAG
The DNA here is from genome assembly GCA_037074495.1 of Acacia confusa. Taxonomy (NCBI): domain Eukaryota; kingdom Viridiplantae; phylum Streptophyta; class Magnoliopsida; order Fabales; family Fabaceae; genus Acacia; species Acacia confusa. The sequence goes on along the minus strand of CM073504.1, from coordinate 1,116,976 downwards.
GTGATTTCTAAGTAGGAGAGTGAGGAGGAATCTTGAAGCAAGAAGGAGGGTCTTCAAGAGGTAAGCTCTAGTTCTTAAGTTTATAGTCTTTAGTTTTTATAAGTTATTAGTATAAATGTTAATTTAATTTAGAAAATTAGAAAATAAATTCCTATACTTGTTTTTAGGCCTCATTGCATTGAAAAATGCATGAAGAGGTAAAAACATAGTAGGGAATAATTTTTGGAAAGTAATGGATTAATGTTATGAAAGTTGTAGGATTTTTGGTGTTAAAATTCTGTGCAGCCAGTGAAATTCATGACATTATTTTATGTATGAAATGAAGTTATAAAATCATGAAATTTTCCAGAAAGAAAGTAGACATGTAGGGCTTTCCAAATATATAAAATATGTGACATTTTGATTTCTGGTCAAGGAGATATGAATTTTTGAAGTTAAGCCATTTTTACTGGAATAAAAATCTGGGCAACGTTGAGAAACGTAAAAACTGGGAATGACTCACTAATTATGGGTGAAAATGAATATTTTTCCTTAAAAATAGACATCCTAAGGGTTCCAGGGAATTTTACGGATCCTCGTTTCAATTTTTCTAAAATTAGTTATGATTTTTCAAAGTTAGTGAAAAATCTGCCTAGAAAATCTGTAGTGGTGTTTCTAAATAAATGTAAGGGCATAATTGTAAATAACAAATCCACCAAGAGTAGAGAGGTAAATAGAGGTGGAAATATCTCTTAGGATATTATTCTAAGTGATATGGTGATATGTTAAGATATCCGGGAAGTCCAGGGCCGGATTCAAAGGTCGAACGTTTGACAATTACCCTGTGAAAGGTACGTTCGCGTACTAGTAACTTTAACTCTGATGTGTCTTGTATGATTATATATGATTAGTTAATTCATGTTGAGTGCGGGACAAGACGAGGTCTTGGGTCATGCACCGTGATTAAGACTCTGTCTTAAGTCACTATTTATACATTCAGCTATATACAGGTTATAGTCTTAATAACAACGTTGAGTTTCCCTAGCGCTGAGGACACGATGGGCCGTCGTGGCACTGGTTATGTGCAGACTGGGATAGACTTTACATGTGCTTTGTGCTATGTATTGTTGTGTTGTGGTAACTTTACATCTGTGTTGTGCTATATATTGTTAATGCTGAAATGTTATGAATATCTATCATATATATTGCTATACTTTTCACATGAGGTTAACTGTTACCTGAGGTCTAATGGGTATTGGACCTCAGATCTGTCTAAGGTTCAGGAAAAGAATCGGGCAAAAGAAGGTACCGGTAGATGGATCCGTGAGAAAGGCACCGGTGGGCGAAGCTGGGAAGAGTCACCGGTCAAAGCAAAAGCCAGAAGAACGTCCTCAGAGTATTCATTCTGGCATGATTTAACGAGGTTATCTCAAACGGTTTGGTGCCGAAGGCAGGGCTAGTCTATGTGGGTCAGTTAATAAGTCGTTGTGAACTCGGTGAGACTCCTATGATAGACACCTACCTTGCCAAATTGTTTGACTAACTAAGTTAGGTTTATTACCCCAAGTCTAGTTACGGCTTGGTTGAAGATTGTATAATTACCACGTAAGAATCGTAATTATACAAAGCTCTGTAATTGTATCACATAAATATTCCTTCGGGAAAATTTTTAATATACCAGCTAATGTCAGGGCATCAGCATATGTCTGGGCATTTTATATCAGATACTCATTGTCCGAATATTTACGCACGCTTTCCATTTCCACATTACTCGGAGCTGTAGCACCTCAAACTCTGTTGATTTTCTTAAAATTAAGTGTCAACCGACACGATTTTCGAGTATGAAATTTGGGGTGTTACAACATTCTCACTCATAAGGGTACTCCTTATTATAAGAATGAATAAATCATTATTGTCTAAAATTTTGAATAGGTATTTCTAGCTTTACCCTCATTAAATTTATTTCACTCATTATTTCTCCACAATAAAGTTTCACTCATCATCTCTCATGTACCTCTTTATAAACAAGGGTATCATTAGAAAGAAAGGTACATATTTTACACATGGGTTAAGGTGTAAAAATACACATGAGTTTTTTTCCCAGAAGCGCTGATGACTTCCTAATTTTAATAGATTTGAGGTATAATTTGGTATATTTAGGAAGTCATTAATACTAAATTAAAGAGACTGTTTTTAAGATTTTAAGAGAAATCAAATTGGTGTATCATTTTGTGGGATTTCAATTTAAAATAAATGTTTTTGAGTTTAGAAAATAAATAATAGTAATTAGAATTTTTTTTTAAAAAAAAAACTATTTAGTTTTATTATTATTATCATCATCAATATTATTATTTATTGTTATGATTTCTTTTGCACCAGGAGACATGGATTCACGGATTGAATTGGGCTGCATGGATTAATGGCAATTGGGATAATGAATTGATGAAGGCATTGGAGATAGATATGGGCCACGCATGAAGTGATAATATGTGGATCATTTGGATTCAATGAATTGGGCCAAGAAAGCTACGTGAAGGATCAAAAGGAGTTTCTATATGGATTGAATGAGTTGGGGGCCCACGCAGGACAAGGAACCAATGAATTAAAAGACCTAAATGGGGAATTGAAGAAAAGAAGGCGGAGAACGATTGGAAAGAGGGAGACAGAACAGAATACGCGGAACAGAGACAGACCAGAGGCGGAGAACAGCGCTGGGCAGTGAACGAAGAAACAGAGGAGGCGCTGGTTTTCTCTGATCTTGTTCTTGGTTTTATCTAGTTCCAATTCCTTACCATTTTCCATGTTTCTGCATCTGAATTTTGGAATTTGTTGCTGTGATTTGGATTTACTGAGTAGCTAAACCTTTTTATTTTAGGATTCTTTTGACTCTTTTGTATGGATTAATACTTAAATCATCCTCTCTTTTAGTAGATAAATATTTATATGTGTTGATTTTAATTTAAACTTAATGCTTCTAAATTGATTGGCCACCATTTTAGATGATTTATTCACTTAGGTTTGACTTGAGAAAGCTAATCTAGGTGTAGAATTTGATTAAAATCATGCTTGTCTTAAAATTTACTTGATAAATGGATAGTTTGTTATTAAAATAGAGATATATTTACTAACCTTGCATTGTCACATTAAGGTTGTTGCTTAATATTGATTTTCATTAATTGTAGCAAAAGATTGTGCATTTTAATGAGAAGAGAAACTTGATATTGACTTGAGAGAGCTTGTCAAGTATTTGTGAACCTTAGACTAATACATATATGTATGGAAATACTAAGTAAGGGGAAATTAATTCAATATTATGAAATGCAAAGGGGAAAAAAGAATCCTAAGCTTTTATTAGTTAGTTTATTTTAATTTATTTTCTTTTAATTAAAGTCACGTTGTTTTAGCTCAACTAAATTGAATTTGCTTAGCCTATTGTTTGATTAATTTGTTACATTAATCCTCGTGGGAACGATACTTTACTTATCACTTTATTACTTGCATGATTCGTACACTTGCGAGGTGAACAAGTTTTTGCGCCCAGCACCATGTACTTTTTTTTGGAGCAAAAACACACACGTGATTACCATTTTGGAGCAAAAGTCATATCCCACCATTATGTTACTATTCACCGTGATGAGGGAGAAAGAGATGAAGTGAACAATAACATAACGGTGGGATATGACTTTTCCTTCAATATGGTAACCACGTGTGTATTTTTGCTCCAAACAAAAAAAGCACGTGGTGCTAGGCCCTCCTGAAAAAAAGCTAATATGTATTTTTGCACCTTAACCCTTTACACATTTATTGCATGTAACTAACATTTTGAGCACCTAAAATAAATGTCGTGTCTATTCAGTCACAGTTTTGTAACCATAATTAATTATTAAATCATGATTCAGGCCATTATATACATACATACATACATATATGTATGTATGTATGTATGTATGTATATATAATCGCACCTAAATTATGAGCAAGCCAGCCATAAGCATCTTGAAAACCAGTGGTTAAATTTTGGTTTCACCATAATGTTTCATCTGCAGGAAAAGTATAACATGAAAAATTTAAAATCTTATGATATGAGTATGAAATATACTTATACAATTATATATATAACAAAATAATTCATACACGAACAATTAATAATATAAAATGATTAGAGGCATTAACAAATATTTTATGAGTAATAACAGTTGACTTTGAGGAAAAAATCAGCCGAATAATTCAAACGTTAATCAAACTTTTTTTTTTTTTTGCCAACAAAACATTAATCAAACTCAAGATTGGGGAAAATCAATGAAATAAAACTCAACATAGAATTTATTTTCCTTAATCTGGCTACGTGTACACCCCATTGCACTAAAAGACAATACATTTTGATCAAACTAAACTTACTTTGTTCATGCACCGAATTATTGATTCTAGGAAGGTACATGTTTATTTGGTGAGAATAGAGACCTATAGAAGTATTTGGTATAGATCAGAGTATATCAAACCAAAGAGGAAATTGCAGGAACGAAAACAGCCAATTAAGTATGTAATGTAATCAGGGAGAATGAGGAGCCAATATCGGTGCTCATCACAATGATGAGCTGTAATAGCTAATCACTACAGTGAAATCTACATAATTGAAATAGAATTTTAATAGTTGGGATTTAAGGATTTCAACTAATGATTTTTGAATTAAAAGATCCTTTTTTTCTATTTTTTTTTTAGAAACTAACTGTTAAGATGTTATCTTTATTTTAGATTATGTATATATTAATTTTTCTTTTAAAAAATGTACAAGTAAAATAAATTCTGTGTCAACCATACAAGTTAGATATAATAGTCTGTAGAGGCAGTGAGCTCTCGTCATTGTGATGAGCACCAAAACTAGTTTCAAGAGAATGAAAATTAGATTTCTAAGGTAAAGCTTTAATTTAATGACATTATGGTTCAAAAAATACTGTTGCACATGTCATACCCCTTGTAATTACGACACTCATCAGAGTAATGCAATGAATGCTAGTGAGCAACACAAGGATATAATAGTAAACTAATAAATAGAACAAACTTGGTTATGTGTAGGAATAATCTACTCAGTTCTCAAAATAGTGATCTGTAAATGTATCGGCACCAAAATATTAAAATTTTAAAAAGGGAATTAAATAAAACATATCTGTAAATTTCCTAAGCCTATTAAAGTCTAAACACCAGCCCTCAATAATCCATACTTGATGCCTTCCCTTTGGAACCTCATCTGCCACAATAACCAAACTCGAATCTTGAGCTCTTGGAGACATCTAGGATTCAATTTGAATGCTAGAGTAATAGTTAATCTCACAAACAGAGTATAAACAGTATATAATAGTCAATCATAACAAGTAGTCCACAACAGAATAGCATTCAGTAAAGAATTCCCAGATGCTGCAGCGAAGCAGAAGGCGGTGTTCCCATTGTAGTCTTGCAACTCCAAGTCATTACCCTCCATTTTTTCCACCAACTCTTCTACCAAGTGGACATGGTTTGCTCCTGCTGCCACATGAAGAACTGTTAACCAACCCTTTGTTATGGCCACGGTTAGAAGGGTTGAATCTCGTTCTATGATGTGATTTACTGCTTTCCAATCACCTTTCAATGCTGCCTTATGAAGAGGTACACAAATGTTGAGGTATTTTTCTCTGGCTTCTTCTGAAACAAGTAACAGATAACAAAATATGTTTTACTTGATTCAGATTTATTTAGAATCTTTGGATTTTTTGTGTTTTAAGAGTAGGAAGTTCAGTCTTGAGTCACATGAAGTAAGTATTCTTTAATTCGAATTGTTGTTTTCATCATTCTTGCCGGGGAGAGAGGGAAAATTATATCAAATGACAAGTGAGTAGGGTAAAAATATTGCATATCAGAGTGAAAGTATTTTTAAGGACACCAAGGATAAAATGGGAAATTTCTTTCTTTTTACAACAACAACAATAATATAACTACTTCTCCTTAGTTCTGGTGAGATGGTTAGAAGTAGCCTATATGTAAGACCGGAGGGAGTAACCTGACAATTTTGTAAGTAATATTACTCTTTCATGATCACTTTGTATAACCCAAGTATCATCTCAAATTAGAATATATATATGACCCTTTACAGATTCTGACCTTCTTGTCTTTTAAGATACACACTTTGATATTATACCAACTAATATATTGATATGGCTGAGTTTAGAGCTTGATCCATGAAGAAACTTGCATATGAATCATCTTATATATAGGATATAGTTAGCGATTACCTGTATCTGATAATAGATCAAGGGAGGGTGTCCTAAAATGAGGTGAAACTGCCCTTTGAAGCTGCTGATTTGATTCTGAACTTGTTGAAGATGCATCCGATGAGGCCATTTGTACCTGTAAACTGTCAAGTATACACAGGTCAAAGTGCTTTTGTACACATAACAAATCATTTTCCTTATGGTTCTGTTATTTACATCATAAATATTCTCATAGTAATTTAGACCATAAAGTCTTCAACAGAGAAGCTATTGAAGTAACTCTGCAACAATGAACAGTAGTGCTCTTTGACCTTGTTGACATTACTGTTGGTAAAAAGTGCTTTTGCCAAAATCCGAGTACTGAAGAAAGCAAAATATCAGGAATTCAAAAATTATACTCTGTACAGCTTCTTGAGCAAAATTTTTTTCCTACCATCTAAATATACACTATATAGGTTTTCTTCCTCCTATAATTTACCAAGAATTTTCGATATTTAAGAACTTCTCTTTACCTCAAGACTTGAATTGAAATTTGGATGTTTGTTTCTCCTCCAGCAAATATGTGCCTCTGAAAGTGATGAACAAGCAGAGACCCAAAGTAAGAGATCTTAGAACAATGGAAAAAGTGATGTTTACTCGTTAGGAAAATTTACATGAAACTTGGGAAAAAATTAAGAGAATTAAAAGATAGTAGAGCAATAAGATCAAACAACCCGAAAGCTTGAGAGATTTATATGAATTAATTCATGGGGCTGATGTTGTTTGTTTCCAACTTCAAATGCTTCTCATCAGAATGTAAATGGCAGAAGTGCAAAGGTTTGCTCTGTCATAGGTGATTTAAGTGAAATAATACTGAAAGGAAGACTAGTATTTGGTCAAGTCAATAACAATATTATTTTTTGATTAGATCCAAAAAATAAATAATTGTAATAACAAAAGAAACAAACATACAAAAAAGATGTGAGTTGAGGGGTGAGTGGGAGCTAACAAATTGAACAAGAGGAAGAATATGCTGTTCCTTTATTATTTGTTTTTGTCGTTTGGAAATCTTTTCATGTGTAAAGTGGAGCCACCTTAATTTCTAATATCTATTGATTATGAGGAAAATTTCACCAACCCTCACTATATTTAAAGACTAGGTATTTCCCAAACCCCTATAATTTTCTAAAGGGTAAAGGTGCAAAAATGCCCTTCAACCTTAGGAGCGTCCAGCACCATATGTTTTTTTTTAAGCAAAAGTACCTACGTGGTTACATTTTAGGAGCAAAAATACCCTTCTCTATTAGTTGACCGTTAACCATGGTAAAATGACCCTTTTGCCCTTAATTTAAAATAATTAAAAAGAAAAAAGAAGATACCCCACCCCCACCTCCCCTTGCTGGTGGGCCCCACCGCCAGCACCCCACGCTGGCGGCCGCCCACTGCCGGAGACCGACCGCCAGTGACCACCTCCAACGACCATCCGTCGAATTTTTTTTTTTTTTTAAAAAAAACAGAAATACCCCCACCCCCCACCTCCCCTTCCCGGTGGGCCCCACCACCGGCCAACCAGCCGCTGGCAATTTTTTTTTTTAACAATTTTTTTTTTAAAACAAAAATACCCCACCCCACCTCCAATTGCCGGTGGGCCATGGTAATTAAACCCGGACCGGACTGGCCGGTTTGGACCGGAAATCGGTGAACCGGCCGTGAAGCCGGTCCAGAAAAACAAAGAAACCGGGGTCACAGATAGTTGGGGTTTTTTTTTTTACAAAAAAAAAGTCACATGAAACTTGCCTGAAACTTGCGAGAAATAGAAGGAGAAGGAGGAGAAAGAGGGAGACATAAGAGGAGATGGAGAAGAGAAAAGGTGGAACCGAACCCAGATCTGAAGCCGTATTTACTTACAAAGAGCCTCCGACTAAGTAATCACAACCTTAGGAGGAGGGAATCAGAAGAAAAGCAAGCATGAGACTAGATAAGAAGGACGTAGAGGTTGGATTAACGGAGATGGAAGCCATTGTTGACGCTTCGAAGGAGGGAAATAGAAGAGAGTTTTCACTTTTCATTGTTGCAAATCCTTCGACCCATACCCATGAGGCCATGACTCACAGAGCTATTAATTTCTTTTCAGTTTTTTTTCTTGTGGACTGACCCCTTCACGTGACCTCAATCCCGCTGGACCAAGAACCATTCTGCACTGCACCTACCTACTCCATATCCCATCCATGCCATGTGTCAACTTAACATTTGCTCAACTTGTACTCCATTTCGGAAATACCTCCCAGAAATTCCCAATTCAAAACCTTGCTTTTTTGGTTATTAAAGAGAGGGTTGTGGTCTATAGGTTGGGGAGATGTGAGAAATAGGAGCCCAAAACGTAGACCATAAGAGAGTACCATATCATAGTCACATCTCACACTTTCCAAGTCATTTTTTAGGGGAAATATAAAATCAATTTTTTTTTATAATTTTGATATAAATAATCTTAAAATTTTTAGTTTCCCACCGGTTTAACTCCGGTTTAGCTCCGGTTTGACTCCAGTTTGACCCACTGACCCTTGACCTAGTACTCCGATCGGTTCAATGACCGGTCCGGTTTTAATAACCTTGCGGTGGGCAACCCACACCGGCGACCACCAGGTTCCAGAGACCACCTCCAATGATCGGCCGTCGGTAATTTTTTTTTTTTATTTTTTTTTTTAAAAATTGTTAAAAAAAATATATATTGCCGACGGCCGGTCTCCGGCATCTGGCGGCCGCCGGCGGTGGGGCCCATCGGCAAGGGGAGGTGGGGGTGGGGTATTTTTTTGTAATTATTTTAAACTAAGGGAAAAAGAGTCATTCTACCATGGTTAACGGTCAACTAACGGAGAAGGGTATTTTTGCTCCTAAAATGTAATCACGTAGGTACTTTTGCTCTAAAAAAAAGCACATGGTGCTGGACGCTCTTGAGGGCAAAGCACAAGGGCATTTTTGCACCTTTACCCTTTTCTAAAACATATCATCACTACAATTTTATAGAGGGGAGTGAAATTAAGTTAGGAGAAAATGGATAAAATTGACCTTCCCAAAAAGATGAATGATACTTGTGTTATTCACAAGATAAATGTGACGTTTTATAATATGGATGTGCAGATTTAAAAGACAATAAGCCAATTTTGTAAGAACTACAATTGAAATCACAATGACACTAGTGATAATACTTGCGGAGTTTTTGACTATAAAGTTTTTGCTCTATCATATATTTACAAGACAAGAGGGTATACACAAGATAAATGTGATATTTTACAAAAATGCATGTACAAAATTTACAATACAATTGAACTAATTTGCAAGATCTATAGTTAGAATGACAATGACACTAGTGTTATTTACCAAAAAAGAGGGATTTAACAAGACAAGTGTAACGTTTTATAACATACATGTGTGAATTTGTAAGATAAATAAGCTAATCTATAAGACTTATAATTGAAATGCCTAGAATTGCTTAGGAGGGTCATTATTGTTCATTACCTCTTGAAATTAATTTCACTACACTCATAAGACAGTAGTGGTGTTTTAGAAAGTTATGAGGATTTTTAAAGAATATTTAGTTATAGTGGGGCTTGGTGAAATTTTCCCTTGATTCTATTATACTATACTACTCACTTCTATCCTAAATATAAGACACAGGGGGTTAGATTTTTTTAAAGAAACTAAGGAAGTTAATTACTTTAGAGTATAATATTCCTTCCTTTGGTCCTTCTATTGATTTTATTATAGTATACTACTCCTGAAATTATTTCAAAATATTTTATATTTATCGTTTTTATGTAAATTATTTTGTCTCTTATAAACTGATATATAATATAATATAATATAATAATACACAATATACTATATAAATAAGTAATTTATTTAGCTTTTTGGCTAAAGTATAGTTTTAGTCGTTTAATTTTTACATAAGGTATACTTTTAGTCCCTTAACATTATAAAGTATTCTTTTAACCTTATATTTCTAACACTATCAATATTTCTAACGGAAAATGTTAACGGAACAAACTCAAGTTATAATTATGCAGCAAACAAAGTATATTTAAGTTTTAATTTTTTAATATAATATATTTAAATTATTAAATAAAATAAATCGATAAATTGCTGCCAATGAAATTGAGGTTCTGATATTGATCGCTTTATGAGGTTTCTAGATATTTTTCAAATTACTCATATTTTAAAATTAAGATTAATAACATTTAATTAGCCCATCATCACTTAAGTTGACATCGTCATTATTTAAGTTTATTGCATCAATGTTTTCAGTTAGTAATATTAACGATGTTAAAATTATAATACTAAAAATATATTTTATAAAGTTAAGAGATTAAAAGTATATATTATACAAATTTAAATTATTAAAAATATATTTTAACTTAATTTTTTTAAATATATCAGAAAAGAATTAATTATTTCTTGTATTTAGAATATGAGAGGGGACAAGGTTACTCTATGACTATGACCCTCAGTCCCATCCACTATCGGCCATCATGGACATTAGGCTTTATGTTTGTATGGGGATGCGGTGGAGAAAATTGTGATATTTCTCCATATTTAATATTCATTTAGTTTTTTTTATTAATAATAGTTATAATAATTCGTTTTTTAAACTCTCCCTTAGCCTGGGCAGTGCTATTTAATGTGGACTGAAGGGCTCGGTTCGAATGCAAATTCCATGTCTATCCTTATGTGCTTGTTATGTGTCCATCCCTCTCTATTAGAGGGACATAAAAGGATGGACATTTTTTTTAAATATTTTTTATATATTGTATTTATTTATATTTAAATTATATGCTACTTTCTGAAATGTTTTTTTCACCTAATATCTCAAATTAATTAGTTTCCATGATACTAGTGTTACAAATAAATATTACTGAATGCAGGACTGAAAACTAATTATTTTGAGATACTAGGTGAAAAAAAATATTTCAGAAAGCAGTATATAATTTAAATATAAATAAATACAATATATAAAATTTTTTTTTAAAAAATATGTCTATCCCTCTAATAGAAGGATGGACACATAACAAGCACCTAAGGAGATAGGCATGGAATGTGCACCTGCTCGGTTAAATCCAAAAACCGGTAAATTGGTGAGTAAATTAGTTTGGCCTAGGCATCAATCTAGTCTATTCTTTTTAATATCAACTTTTTTAAATTTTTCTTAAAATTTTATATTAATAGCCTCAAAATCTCCATTTTTTACTGGTTTACTTTTAAGTTAGCTCTGGTTTTCCTCTAGTTTAATTCATTTATCCTTGACTCAGAAATTTGACCGGTTCAATGGTCGATCCAATTTAATGAACTCGAGCATGAGTCATGTTGTACTAATTTGCTACAATTTATAAATTACTTTCATCATATTTCACACATTTTAAACTTTATTAACTCTACCTTAAAATTTATATACGTCTTTTCAGTTTGACTTATATTTAATATACATTATACCCCATAAAAACTAAGTCAAAATATTAAATGAAAGGTAAAATTATATATTTATATTAAAACAAAAATTCCTCTCTTTCTTATAAATATGACCAAAAAATTTCTAGGACCGGAGGAGTATTTAATAAATCAATATAACACAAGCCTTAATTGCAAAGTTAATATTAGTTCTAAATATAAGATTTATTTTATATATTCATTAATTCCTTCTCAATTTTTTAGTCAACGTAATTTCTTCTTAAATTATTCGTATTAATATTCTCTAAAAAATAATCAAATATAAAATAAAAAGAGTTGAAGAAGATTGACAATACTATTTCATATTGACAAAATTAACTAACTTCATTTATATAATTAAATTAGTTAAATTAAGTGTCACCGCAACAAATAAATGGGAATTAGAATAGTAGCTGTAAGGTGCTTCTCTTCACCACCTGCGCACAATATCTGAGCGAGTCGTTTGGTCAATCCATCATCCGATTGGACCAGGAAGCTACCTCTTATGGAAGTATTCGAAATGGGCTCAGCCCAATGGCTAAAAGAAGCCCAAGCAAAAGGCTCCATTCATAATGATTAACCACATCAAAGACATCTATCAAGATCATAACTACTTACATGATAAGGATATATTATTTAAAAGATATCTTAATATCTTTTAAATAATAAAGATAACAAAACCCATCAATATAGGACCCCAAGTAAGTCTATAAATAGGGTACAAACCCTAGCAAGGTACACAGGTTCTAACCTAGCTTTTAGTATTCAGTACACACAGAGTACACACACCACCCCCTCTGGCTTTAATAAGCCTATCGTTTACCTTCGAACTACGTGGACTTTGATCCCAATCTGAGGTATGTAGGCCCTTGGGATTTCATCCCAGGCCAAGTCCAATCACTCTTGTGTTCTATACTAGAACATTGGCGTCGACCGTGGGGACTGTAAAGTCCTATTCCCGTGACCAACGATGGCTAACACCAGAAGCAAAAGCCACATGCTCGCACACGAGAAAAGTCAAGAACAAGGAAATAACGAGGATCAACAACAGGAAGATGTCCAAGGAAACAATATAATCACGAACGTACAGAGGAAGCGCTGAGTATGAATCCTCCTCACACTGGGGACGGACAAGCAAATCAAACGCTGCAAAACGCTAATCAGGCCAATTCCTCACAAGAATTCCAGATTGACAACTCGGACATACAATTGTTGCACAACATCGCTTGATCAATGCTAAAACAGATTGAGAACGTGGAAGAACGCAATACTCTCCAAAATCAAAAGACTGATTGCATGACCGAAGTGATGAATCAGATCCTCAAGCAGTTACAGGACCCTCTTCAGAAGGAACGCCGAGATGATCAACATAATGAGGACGGAGACACCAATCAACAAACTGTCACAGCTTGAACAAGGCAAAGTAGCCTCAACTACAAATTCTGAGCAAATCAATCATCGGGATGTGAACCAAGATGATCAAACTCGGGCAACTCAGAAAAGCAGCCATGCCTCGGATAACCAAGAAATCCTGTCAGATGAGTCCGGAAAGCATAAGATGTGGTATGGAGACGGGGGGCACAATAACAGTCCGTTCTTGGATGAAATTACAGAAGCTGAATATCCAAGGAAGTTCAGCACGTCCGACCTCCCTAGATATGACGGAAGTCAGGATCCCTAAACATACCTGAATACCTTCGACATTGAAATGCTGGTTTGAGGGTTCAAGGGACCGATCATATCTCGGCTGTTCACCTCAACATTGCGAGGGGCTGCACAAATTTGGTTCTGGACTCTGCCTCCGAAATCCATTACCGACTTCAACGACCTGAGTGAGAAATTCTTAATGAATTTTGCAACAAGCAAAAAGCAACCTAGGTCGGTCTACACACTAGATAGAATCAAGCAGCAACCCGGTGAAACTCTTCAGAAATACTTGGATTGCTTCAAAGCGGCCGCCTTGCAAATCAAGGGTTAATAGAGAGTGTCCACATAAATTTACTCATCTCGGGCCTGGATAGTGAATCCAGAATGGGGAGGTCGATTTTATCCGGAGAAATCAAAACTCTGGAGGAGTTTAATCGGTGAGCTAAGAAATATCTGGATATCGAGCAGATGCAGATAGCCAATGCGCCGAGAAAGGAGAGACAAAGAAGTCCGCCTCCAAAAGGAAAGGATTAGGCATCGAAAGATCGATCCAGGAATTCGGACCAGAAAAGCGCGAGGAGGAAGGCATGAAGGGAAGTATGAAAAATATACTCCTTTGAATGTTTCGCGTGCTCAGCTTTGGAGAGATGTAGTACTGACTGAGATGAAAAAGGTGGAACGACCGCGCCCACTGTATAACAAAGGCAAACTGGATCAATCTCGATTTTGTGATTTCCATAATGGACCCGGACACACAATCGATGAATGTTGGGACCTTAGAGATGTTATAGAGAAATTTTTCTGAGATGCGCGACTACGGCAATATGTTATCAAAACACAAGGGCAAAAGAGTAATAAACGAAAGCAGACGGACCAAAGCAAAAGCCCGGTCCCTCAAAGAAAGAAGCAAGATGATGACCGAAAAAGGAACAATGATGATGACGAATTTCCAGAAGCCGAATTCGATTGTAACGTTATCAATGGGGGATATAGTGGAGGAGGCGATACATCAAATCAGCGAAAGAAGTATCTTCGGGAAGTCCTAACCATCAGGGGACGACCAACTTTCAAGCCAAAGCCTCTACAAGCAGAACCCCCTAAATTATTTTTTACTCAGGATAATTTAAGAGACGTAATCCCAGGCCATCAGGATGGCTTGGTCATAACCGGCCTCTTGGGTAAATGTCGCGTAAAGAAGATGTTCGTTGACCCCGGTAGTGTGGTAGATATCATCCTCTGGGATGCTTTCAAGCGAATGGACCTTGATCCAGAAAACCTGAAGCCGTGCAGAACAACCCTATTCAGGTTCAATGGTGAGGATACAAGCCCCAAGGGATACATAGAGCTAAAAATGACGCTGGGTTCCAAGGAAGCTTTCAAGCCTGGACGAGTTAGATTCATTGTGGCAGACTTCCCTTCATCTTATAACATCATCTTGGGAAGACCAACTATTTATAGCTGGGATATGTTGATATCTACCAAGCACAAAAAATTGAAGATGGTAAGCAGAAAGAACGAAGTCGTCACCATCAGAGGAGATCAGAAAGAGTCTCGACAATGTTATTTTTCAACAGTAAAGAATAATGAGCCGGGGACATCCTCATCGCAGCAAAAGAGAGTTCAAGGCCCGACACCATCCAATTTGAGCCCGGTAAACGTGGTGGAGCTCGACATAAGAGAGGAAGCCAAACTGATGAAAACAGAACCCGATGGGGAACTCATAGATTTCCTGTTAGGAAATGAGCTCGAGAAAGTAACCAAAGTCGGCAGTACACTCATAAAACAAGAAAAGACCAAGCTAGAAGAGCTGCTGTTGAAGAACAGAGACGTTTTTACTTGGAAACCTTCTGAGCTACCAGGTGTAAACCCCGCTTTCTGCTGTCACAAATTGACGATAAACCCACATTGTATGCCTGTCACACTGATTGAACCATATTTTTATAAGATTTTTAATAATCAAATTGGGATTCTTAATGATTTTTGAGCTTAAAATGTCTTTTTTGTGATAAATTAAGATTAAGAGTAAATACATGAAGTTATGAGTAAAAAGGGAAAAATTGTCAAAGAAATTGTAATTATTCTTAATCATTGATTTTTATGAGAATATTTGATGTTATATTAATTATTTTTTATTGTAGATACCTGAAAAGATTAAATCAAATTTGAAAATGAAGTTTAAATTCAAATTGTGAAAGTTTCTGAGTTTGCATTTCAGTCCCTCTGGAAGTTTTACATTCTTTGCAGTTTGGTCCCTTGGTCAAAACATTTTGACCAAGGGAATTAATGAATCAGGTCAGAATATTGCAGACGCGAATTAGAAAGAGGAAAGGCGCTGATCATAATTGAATATTGAGAGGAGAGAGGGAATAAAAAGGAGGCGCTGGGGAAATAAAACAAAAAAAAGAAAAAGAAAGAAAAAAAACAAAGAAGAAACGCTGGACAATTATTAAAAGGGGAAGAGAGAGACGTGGGCTGGAGAATTGATTAAAGACGGAGGCCCAACATTTGACCCGAGGAGCTGGACAGGAGGCGATGAATAATTAAAAAGAAAGAGATGCAGAAGCTGATACGGGGAGAGACCAGAGACGATCGGAGAGAGCTGCGTCGCACGAACTTCATCTCTTTCCCTCTCCCTTTCGCCGGCCACCACTCTACCTTTCGCCCCCATCTTGGCCGACGAAAATTTCTTCCACCACCATAGCTTAGATTTTCGTCCTCCATCCTTCCTCTTATGTTCTTCACCGTGAGATACAGAGCAGTCCCACCAGTTAAGGCGGAGGAAGATATCGGGGACCAGACTCGTGTGTGGTCCTCCAAATAATATGACCAGCTGATCTCTAGCCTCTTGGAGATGGATTTGGTGGCTAGAATTTCAAAGCTTTAATAGGGGAGTTTATTTTATTAAATCTATTTTCTCTAGTTATATTTGAATTTCCTAGTTTTAGGAATATTTGATTATAATGTTGAGACTTAGTTTACCCATTTGGATAACTTTGCAGATTTAATTTATGTGATTGGATTGGATTTTTGTGGCTTGTTGAATTTATATATATGTATTTCCCTTATCAATTCAATGATATTATGCTTTCTACGTGGTATTGTTAGATAGTATAATTGAATTGGATTAATTGAGTGTCGTGTTATCGCATTCATGTTAAGAGGAAACAAGTTGCATTAATCTAATCCTAATTGCACATTAATTGTACTTCAATAGTGCCTTAAGAGGTGATTGGTAACTATGGTAGTAGGAGTAATCATTAATTAAGAACACTAGACTCATAGTGGGTGCTTGGGGTTTTTCATCCAGACTTAGTGAAAATTTACTCCTACATCTAATTGAATTATGATAGCCATTGCTCCATTTCCAAGAGCATCCATATTTCACATTTTCACTCTCCATTCCATTTTATAAGAAAATACCAAAAATAGTAGATTAGCATTTAATTTAATTGCATTCATATCTTAGTTTAATTCAAAAATCCAAAACCAATTTTCCCCTTGTTTTATTGCATTTGCATGGTATTTAGATTACTTAGGATTCAATAAAAGGCTCCTCGAGAAGAGAGAACGATCTTAGGTTTGCTTATATGCAATCCTTGGTCAATTTTTGATTGTGGACCCCAAGGCTAAAGACGAAAAAGGCCGCGCGATCACACACAAAAGAAAAGGAAGGTAGCCTCAGACAAACAGACAGCTCTCGTCGAGCATGTGAAGGAGTTGCTGGATGCCAGATTCATCAGGGAAATCCAATACACTACTTGGCTGTTGAATGTGGTAATGGTTTAAAAACCCAATGGGAAGTGGCGGGTTTGCATGGATTATACCGACCTGAACAAAGCATGCCCAAAAGATGCTTATCCCATGCCAAACATCGACCAACTGGTGGACAACTCCTCCGGATTCCAGTTGCTCTCCTTTATTGATCTTATTCCGGATACAACCAGATAGCCATGCATCCTGATGACCAAGAAAAGACAGCCTTCATCACGGATAAAGCTAACTACTGTTATAGTGTCATGCCCTTTGGGCTAAAGAATGCTAGAGCAACATATCAAAGGATGATGAACCAAGTATTTGATACACAGCTCGGGAAAAATGTGGAGGTTTACATTGATGACATGATTGTCAAATCAATCAATCACTCAGGCCATATCCGAGATCTCCAAGAAACATTTGATAAACTCCAGGCTCATCGCATCCGACTCAACCCGGCTAAATGTGCATTTGGAGTACCTGCGGGTAAGTTTCTCGGATTCCTGCTAACCAACAGAGGAATTGAGGCCAACCCGGATAAATGCTAGGCCGTCCTCGAGATGGCAACTCCACGAAACAAAAAGGAGGTGCAACAGTTGACAGGCAGACTAGCTGCATTAACAAGATTTTTGCCAAAGTCGGCAAAAAACGTGCTTCCACTCTTCAAACTATTGAAGAAAGAAGCACAACACGGAGAATGGAACTCGGAATGTGAAGCCGCATTTGGTAAAATCAAAGAGTGTTTATCGTCGCCCCCAGTATTATCAAAACCCGAGCTCGGAGAAGATTTAATTTTGTATTTGTCCGTGGCTGAAGAAGCGATAAGTGATGCACTAGTATGGGAAGAATCAACAGAGCAAAGGCCGGTTTACTCTACAAGTCGGGCTTTGCAAAGTTTGGAATTGAGATATCAAAAGCAAGAGAAAGTGGTATTTGCACTCTTTACTGTTGTAAGAAGGCTCCGTCCTTATTTCCAGGGACATCGAATAGTCGTCCGAACAAGTCAACCAATATGCCAAGTACTACACAAGCCAGATTTGGCAGGACGAATGATCAGTTGGGCCATAGAGCTTTCCGAGTTTGACATTGTTTATGAAGCCCGACATGTGATCAAATCTCAGGCTCTAGCTGATTTTATTGTGGAATTAGTTCCAACAGCAATAATGCCAGAAGCTAATTTTACGGTTTGGAAAGTATTTGTCGACGGATCTTCAAATGCCAAAGGAAGCGGGGCAAGGGTTATAATAGAAAGCCCGAAAGGAGTTTCCATAGAATACTCCCTACAACTACATTTCAAAACTTCCAACAACCAGGCCGAGTACAAAACAGTGTTGGCCGGGTTATCTCAGGCAAAAGATAACGGAGCCAAAAGGGTCTACCTGTCAACTGACTCTCAGTTGGTTGCAACTCAAATTAATGGATCTTACACAGCCAAGGGACCGCTGTTAATTAAGTACTTGGGAAAAGTAAAAGAGATTATGGCCGACTTCGATGAGGTCACAGTCACCCATATTCCCAGAGAAGAAAATGCGAGGGCTGACATTCTATCGAAACTAGCAAGCACAAAGAGCCTAGGAAACCACCGCTCGATAATTCAACAAAGCATGACCGAGTCCACTTGCGTCATGGTCTTGCAGCAGCAGAAGATTGGAGAAAACCAATCTTGAACTACCTTGAGAAAGGAATTATTTCGGGGGACCCAACAGAGGCCAAACAAATGGCCAGAACAGCGGCAATGTACACGGTGGTTGATGACCAGCTGTATTGAAAAGGGCTCCACTCTCCAATGCTCAGATGCTTGAACCCGGCAGAGGACGAATATGCACTATCAGAGGTACATGAAGGAATCAATAGGCAACACATGGGAGCAAAGGCTCTGGCCAGGAAAGCTCTCCGAGCTGGATTTTATTGGCTGACTATGCTAGCTGATTCCAAAGAGCATGTGAGAAAATGTGAAAGTTGTCAGAAACATGCTCGGATAATTTGGCCACCTCCGGCCGAGTTAAAATCCATCACGGCCCCATGGCCATTTTACAAGTGGGGAATGGACTTACTAGGACCATTCAAGCTGGCCCCAGAACAACTGAAATGGCTAATTGTAGCAGTCGACTACTTCACCAAGTAGATCGAGGCCGAGCCTTTAGCAACCATATCAGCGGCCAGAGTACAAAAAATTTTCAGCGAAGCATACTCGCCAGATTTGGAATTCCAACCGAAATCATAACTGACAACGGTACGCAGTTCATTGACCAAGGGTTCCAAAGGCTGATGTCCAAGCTCGAAATCAAATACCATTTTGCTTCAGTAGAACATCCACAGTCCAATGAACAGGCCGAAGCAGCGAACAAAATTATTGTTGACGGGCTCAAGAAACGGATGACTGACGCAGAAAACAATTGGGTTGAGCAGCTATATCCTGTAATTTGGGGATACCGACTAGTGTTAAAACCTCAACTCAGGAGACACCCTTCAAGATGACATACGGATGTGAAGCTATGATCCTGGTTGAAATCAGACAAACTTCATGGAGAAGAGACACAGTGTTACAAGAAAGGGAGTCTAACAATAGCAACCAGCTGGCCCTAGAACTGGATCTCATCGACGAAACTAGAGTCACGGCGCATTGCCGAGATCTGGCCATGAAGCAGTTGGTTAAGGCTAAATATAATCGCAAAGTCAAGCCGCGAACATTTAGCAAAGGCGATCTGGTACTCCGTAGAGCAGATATCGGAAATAAGAATGCTCGGGATGGAAAACTTACAGCGAATTGGGAAGGACCTTACCACATTTCGGACAAAATAGGGCCAGGAACCTACATCCTTGAGGCTTTAGATGGTAAGGTAATAAAACGAACTTGGAATGCGGACAAATTAAGGATCTTCTATAGTTGAGTACGGAACTCCATCTGGAACCCGTCTGCAATGGATGTTAGTGATGGTTGAGAACCATTTTTTGTTTTCAGCAGATGTCAACAGTGGTTGAGAACTGCTTTTTATTTTAAGGATTATTTTTCTTTCACGCATTATTTTCCATTTATGTAAATTTCTTTTGTAATTGCAACTGTTTCAATCAATAAAAAAGGCGGCTCACTTCCTGGGCCAACCTGACGATTGTTTATTAAGTTCAATACAAAAATAGCCGAGAATAGGCAACTTAATTAGCAAAGCCAGGGTTTCGCGAGCCCGGCTATCTTAAGGTTTGTTAACAAATCTTATGAATGTTACGATGCATCGGAACATCGCTCTGGGATGGTGTTGGCATTGTCATAAAGATCCTGATAAGGTAGAAATGTTTAGGTCCTTCTTTTTAAAATTGAGACCCGAACATGTGGTGATTGGCTACCATCTCGGATTATTACTTTACAAGGTAAAGTATTTAGGTGATCATTTGAAATCATCTGTTTATTTAAAATGCCCGACTAGCAATAAACACGCCTGTTTACTAAACGTTGGAGGAATATTTAGCGGATTCTACACAATATATCTTGACTTTTGGTCAAGTCATACAAAAAAGAACCAAGTTTCATGCCCGGATTACGTTTCCCTTTATTCATTAGTAAGCAAAAATTACGTGAGCTCGGCTTAAAGGATGAAAGCACAAAATTGATGAAATTTAACGTGACAATATAGTTGAAATCCATGGAAAAACTAGGGTCAAATTGTCATATTACATAAATGGGACATGGGTTCGGATGACAAATATGAAAGAAAAATAAAAGCTAACAAAAGAGTCTACGACTCACAAGAAAATCTTAGGGCTGGGCAGCGGTAAGAGCTAGAGTTTGAAGTTTCTCGGTCGCTGGGGTCTCTTCCTCAGCAGTCTAATCTTGTTCTCCCCCGACTTGAGCTCCTGACTCTTCAGTTGGAGATGCCGGTGCAGGGACAAACTGCCTGTCTACTACTGAAGCTCTGAAATCCACAGCATCAAGGTTCATCGTAAGGTTGGGATTCAGAGCTCGGACTTGGGCCAGGCAGTCCTTGAAAACATCAGCAACTATCTCGACAACCATCACTTCCAGCTTCTCTACCTCAATAGTTTCCGCTGCAAGCTCGGCCTTGATAGCATTTAGGTCGGAATGGGCAAGGTTCAAATCTTTCACCAGACCCCCATACTGATCTTGCAAGGTCTTTAAAGAGCTGGTGAGGGTGCTCTCTCAAACTTGAGACGTGATCAGGTTTGCCTTAACTTGGGCTAGCTCCGCATTAGCTTTGTCCTTATCTGCCATAGCTTTGGTCAGGCAATCCACCGCCTTCACCTGGGCCTTCTCAGCCTTATCTCGCTGGCCTACAGCAGCGTCCTTCTCAGCTCGAGCTCGCTTCAGATTCGGCACAACCTTAGAATACTTATGCTTCACAACAACATAAGCATCTATTACGCCAGCTGCCTTGATTGAACCATATTTTTATAAGATTTTTAATAATCAAATTGAGATTCTTAATGCATTTTGTCATGATTTTTGAGCTTAAAATGTCTTTCTTGTGATAAATTAAGATTAAGAGTAAATACATGAAGTTATGAGTAAAAAGGGCAAAATTGTCAAAGAAATTGTAATTATTCTTAATCATTGATTTTTATGAGAATATTTGATGTTAGGTTAATTATTTTTTATTGTAGATACCTGAAAAGATTAAATCAAATTTGAAAATGAAGTTTAAATTCAAATTGTGAAAGTTTCTGAGTTTGCATTTCAGTCCCTCTGGAAGTTTTACATTCTTTGCAGTTTGGTCCCTTGGTCAAAACATTTTGACCAAGGGAATTAATGAATCAGGTCAGAATATTGCAGACGCGAATTAGAAAGATGAAAGGCATTGATCATAATTGAATATTGAGAGGAGAGAGGGAATAAAAAGGAGGCGCTGGAGAAATAAAACAAAAAAAAGAAAAAGAAAGAAAAAAAAAACAAACAGAAGAAACGTTGGACAATTATTAAAAGGGGAAGAGAGAGACGTGGGCTGGAGAATTGATTAAAGACGGAGGCCCAACATTTGACCCGAGGAGCTGGACAGGAGGCGATGAATAATTAAAAAGAAAGAGACGCAGAAGGGATGGGGGGAGAGACCAGAGACAATCGGAGAGAGCTGCGCCGCACGAACTTCATCTCTTTCCCTCTTCCTTTCGCCGGCCACCACTCTACCTTCCGCCCCCATCTTGGCCGGCGAAAATTTCTCCCACCGCCACAGCTTAGATTTTCGACCTCCATCCTTCCTCTTATGTTCTTCACCGTGAGATACAGAGCAGTCCCACCAGTTAAGGCGGAGGGAGATATCGGGGACCAGACTCGTGTGTGGTCCTCCAAATAATATGACCAGCTGATCTCTAGCCTGTTGGAGATGGATTTGGTGGCTAGAATTTCAGAGCTTTAATAGGGGAGTTTATTTTATTAAATCTATTTTCTTTAGTTATATTTGAATTTCCTAGTTTTAGGAATATTTGATTATAATGTTGAGACTTAGTTTACCTGTTTGGATAACTTTGCAGATTTAATTTATGTGATTGATTGGATTTTTGTGGCTTGTTGAATTTATATATATGTATTTCCCTTATCAATTCAATGATATTATGCTTTCTACGTGGTATTGTTAGATAGTATAATTGAATTGGATTAATTGAGTGTCGTGTTATCGCATTCATGTTAAGAGGAAACAAGTTGCATTAATCTAATCCCAATTGCACACTAATTGTACTTCAATAGTGCCTTAAGAGGTGATTGCTAACTATGGTAGTAGGAGTAATCATTAATTAAGAACACTAGACTCATAGCGGTTGCTTGGGGTTTTTCATCCAGACTTAGTGAAAATTTACTCCTACATCTAATTGAATTATGATAGCCACTGCTCCATTTCCAAGAGCATCCATATTTCACATTTTCACTCTCCATTCCATTTTATAAGAAAATACCAAAAATAGTAGATTAGCATTTAATTTAATTGCATTCATATCTTAGTTTAATTCAAAAATCCAAAACCAATTTTCCCCTTGTTTTATTGCATTTGCATGGTATTTAGATTACTTAGGATTCAATAAAAGGCTCCTCGAGAAGAGAGAACGATCCTAGGTTTGCCTATATGCAATCCTTGGTCAATTTTTGATTGTGGACCCCAAGGCTAAAGACGAAAAAGGCCTCCATAAGACAATTCTGCAAAGTTGGCATCAGAAAATACGGTCGCATTGAAATAGTAAGCAGGAGGCTTCATGGTGCGTTTCAGCTCATTTGATACTCCATCTGTCCATATTTCCCCTCGTTTGTGTAAATGAGGGGGAGGGGGACTCCCTACAAGAGGTGCGGCTTCAGAGGAGGGAGCCGGGATGGCCTCCAGAGATGAAGAGGCCGCAACCGATTTCAATCGTTTGCGCGGATTGAGATCTATAGATGCCGGGGGAGAAGCAGCTCTTTTCTTGGGCACGGCCGCCTTCTTCGGCAGAGGAGCAACCATTGCTTTCTTTTTGGAGGGAGATCCCCTCTTCTTCTTGGCTCAAAGCTTCTCAGCCAGTTCTTGGTAGGTGGTCTTCCCCATCTCAGGAGCTACAAAAGCAGCAATAAGCTAAGTCAGCAACAACAGTTAAAAATAGCCCCAAAAATAAGTTAAAATAAAAGAAGAATCCTACTCGGCGGATATAGTTCCTCCACCAATTGCCGGATAAAAATGCGGGTATCAATGACGCCCTTCTCGGCCATGTGGTCAACCAGGTCTATAATGGTTGCTATTTCAACAGGCTTTAAGTTATCTTCGTTGGATTGAAAAATTTTTGGATCTCATTTATAATGGACCTTGGACCAATACAATGGAAACGTCAATTCCACTAATTTGGAATCGACATCGTGAAGAAACCATGGTTTATGACCGGGCTCAGCCGTGATCTTAAAAAACGAAGTCTTAAAGCCTTTCCAAGTGTCGATGACCACATGAAAGAGTTTCCTTTCCAGCTTCCCTCGAAAGGAAACCCACCCTTTTTTTCCACAAGCTCACCGAGTTGGCGAGCCCGTTAGATATTAAAAGAATAAAAGAATACCCCAGTGGTAGGGGTATGTTTCAAAAATTGACAAAGTTGCTCGAAAGCGACAATGAAGCCCCAGGAGTTAGGATGAAGCTGAGTTGGGGCCAAATGCAGAATGTTTAAAAGATCCGTTTGGAACTCGGTAAATGGAAAGCGTAAAAAATAAAAATGAACGCTCATTCCCTTCTCGGCTGGTGCACACATGTTCATCGGGATTAGGCGGTGAAAGAGAACAAAGATCCCGGTTCCCTAATGGGAGCTCGGTAGTTTGATCAGCGGTGATGACGGAAAGTCTGGACAACACTCCAACCGCTACCCAGTCATATTTTTCCCTGAGGTGACGAGGAGCACAGACTGATGCCAACTCCATGGATCCAAACTCCTCAACAATACAAGGCGAAATTGACATACTACCTAGAAGGAAAAATGAATTAAATTAGAAGAAGGAAGAGCCAAAATACTTGAAAGCAATAAAGAAGGCCGGGTAGGCTTGGCCGAGATGACCTGCGATGAGGTATGCCGACATGACGAAGCTATTTCATCAACTTTCCACGACCGACCAACCATCACAGATTCGAAAACCAGCCAGGAACACTCCTCACATAGTCCGATGGGTCGAAAAGAGGTGGTGGAGGGCTCAAGCCGTAGAGCCAGGGAGGCGGCAGGCACAGAAGAATCTCCTCTCCCAAGACCTACTAAGGGCGGCTCTAAAGAGAAAGCTCTAACCAAGGTTGCTCTTCGGCCTCGACCTACAGGCTCTAGTGATTGAGACCAACCCCAGCCAGCAGGCCCTATCAAATGAGACTGACCTCTAGAAGTACCCCTAGATGAATAGGCCGATTTGACCTTCTCCCACCTACTCCACCATAACCACGGAACACACTTTCCAGTTTTTGCTCCTCGGTTAGAGGTTTCCCGTACAGCCACCAGGCTGTTCTAGGAGGAATGCTCTGAAGAAGCTCTTCCTCCCCTGGGGTAAGGTTATTTGGGTTAAAAGATGATGAGGAGCCTTTGATACTCATTCGAACAAAGAGGAAGAAAGAAATAAATAGCAAAACTTGTTCCAAACTAGGAACCAAAACAAGAGAGTCAAGAAGAAGGATCAAAGTGACCAAGACTCAACCCTTAAGCATAATACAATGAACGATGCCCCAGAAATTGGGAAAAGCTCAAGCAGAATCTACCCAAGAAATCAAGAAGAAACAATGCACAGCCAAGTAGCCAAGAAAAGGAGAGCAAAAATACCTAGTATAAAATAAGTAACGGAGAGGGGAAATGCACGAGCCACAGAGTGTAAGAAGGTGGGAATACAGGAAGAATGAATTAAAGCATAGGGAGCAGATAGTAGAAAACTCTCTATAAACTCTGGAGTTGCGAAAGTGAAAGAAACAAGAAAATGAGGGAAATATATACTGAGTTCATGGAAAACGATTGCAATTCAAAAGAACTGAAACGACAAAAAGCCCAAAGGGCTTCATTGGAATTGCTGACGTCACCAAGAAAGGACGTGCGCATTAAATGTGAACATTTAATGCGCACAAATACCGAGGATAATGGAGCAGACACTTTGGCTACAAAGCCGGCTTGCAGAGGCCAGCTGGCAGTAGGTAATGATAGCACCTACTAACTCGGGAACTCACAAATATGACAGATCAATATGTAAAATAATCACGAATGTCGGATATAATACGAGATCGGTCAAAGTAAGGACGGATTCCAACCATACAGACCAGTGCCGACCCCCCATGCAGTTTCAAATAGGGGGCAATAATCCCAACCCGGGAAGACCAGGATAAAGATCAGAAAATCAGGGTAAAACCCGAACGGACATAGTAACCCGAATTCAGAATTATCCGACCTCAACAAAGGAAACAATTTGAAGCAAGCATGGGTAGAGCGCGGCCTAAAATAAAAAACTTTAGGATTAGGCATTTTGAATCAGCAAACAATTCCAGATCCTGCTAATTCATCCCGACAGCTCAGAGCCCTAAACTACCGAGCTGGGGGGCAACTGTTACGGAAGTATTCGAAATGGGCTCGGCCCAATGGTTAAAAGAAGGCCAAGCAAAAGGCTCCATTCACAATGATTAGCCCCCCGGCGAATTAAGGAGCAGTATAATCGAAGACATCTATCAAGATCATAACTACTCACATGATAAGGATATATTACTTAAAAGATATCTTAATATCTTTTAAATAATAAAGATAATAAAACCCATCAATATAGGGCCCCAAGTAAGTCTATAAATAGGGTACAAACCCTAGCAATGTGCACAAGTTCTAACCTAGCTTTTAGTATTCAGTACACACAGAGCACACACACCACCCCTCTAGCTTTAATAAGCCTATCGTTTACTTTCGAACTACGTAGACTTTGATCCAAATCTGTGGTACATAGGCCCTTGGGATTTCACCCCAGGTCAAGTCTAATCACTCTTGTGTTCTACACTAGAACACTACCCAACCCGCTTTTCTTCCTCCTCCTCCTTCTTCTTCCATCACGTGATCGCTGGTTTCATAATGGTGCGAAAATAGGCTCTGAAGCGAACCCTTGTCACCTTCTTTGGCGCTTTGGTCACTTTCGCCCTTTTCATCACCTTCTTCAACCCCACCACCGTCACCAATTCCTTTGCCAAACTCGATGACATAGCTTTCTCCTTGAATTCCGCTAAAACTGCTTCTGTCTTTCATCTCGAGAGCAATCGTTTCGGCGGGAATCCGCTTGTCAAAGTCTACGTTTATGATCTCCCCATCAGGTTCACCTATGGAGTCATCGGACAACATTCATTGGCGCGTGGTGGTGGTAGACCTGTTGATGATGTGACCACTCTCAAATACCCAGGTCACCAGCACATGTCGGAGTGGTACCTTTACTCTGATCTCATGCGGCCTCAGTCCGAGCGTGTTGGTTCGCCTGTTGTTACGGTATCGGATCCCGAGGAGGCGGACCTATACTTTGTGCCGTTCTTCTCTTCTTTGAGTTTGATTGTGAACCCGATTCGACTTTTATAATTTATAAAAAAAATATTTATTTATCTCTTGCATTTGTTGTTTATAGGATACGGTTTGCTATTGTATCTCTCGCGTTAATGATCTTTTTTATTTTACTCAGTCATGTTTATGATTGGACGAAGTGTTATTTTATTTTTTGATTCATAGTGTTCATGAAAGAATGAGAATAAAATCTAAGTTTACAATATAAATATTGAAAAAATAATGATCATACAAAAAAGCAGTTGAAATTGTGATGTCGACACAGCAGAACTCAGAACCATTCCGTGCCCAGAAGAAGATGAACAAGAGAACTCGGAAGCATCAGACATTTAAGAAACCCATCTTTGACTGACTCAGGCAAAAGAAAATAGTGAAAGAAACACCATAAAATAAAAGCCACATCAAACCATATCCAATCCAAACATCATTATAGGTACAGGGTGGACCACTTTGACCCTTTTTCGGCCAACTAAATAACTACTTGTCAAGTTGTGACTAAGAATAATCAGACTTAAAATCCCATGAATTTGCACGCGTATCTTAACTGGGTTTTGATCCAAAACAATATTTCTGTTTCGGAAAGCGCAGAGGAGCCCCCGAGTTCACATTCCTGAATTCAAAAGAAATACAATTCGATACGCATTTGTCGTGTTCTTCAAAACCTACCGGATAAAAAGACGGTTTTGGATAATTATAAGATAATGAAAGTTGACCCCGAGTGGGTCTTCCCCCTAAATTCCTGCCTGGATCATTCACCATATTTTATAATACTGCAATTAGCAACGTACGTACACTATTATCAATCAAATATTAGTATAATTAAATTCTACTCCTACGCTTTTTAACTAATTTTAATGCCCCGTGCGGCGCATCCAATATGAAAGCGACTATTTTTTCACGTCAGCTCCTCCTGGTTCCTCCATTTGGCCGCACATTCTTTCACCGACCTGCTTGCCTATTGCAATATCAAGTTGCTTCTCCACACACAAACGCCACCTTCTTTCAGCATTCCATTGACGTACCCGCACTGTTCATTCTTAATAAGAAGGTCCCAGAAGGTCGAAAATGTTAGGGATCTCCCAGAACTTTCTCTGCAACTTACTGATTCAACTTAATCTCTTCCTTCTTTCTTCTTCTTATATTATTATACATGTTAGCCTATATATATTTATATTTATATACATACATACATACATACATACAGTAACATTATTGCACCGTCTTGGTCGCATATTTCTCACTGTCAGTTCCTGGAAATTATCCTCCAACGATTCATTATTGCGCAACACGGCTTATTAATTGAACGCGTTTGTTTAATCCCTCAAACATTGTCGTCTGAAATTTCTCTGCCTTTCCTTACTTAATAAGCTTCTTGAGTAAACCATGCATGTTAGCCTATCTTCTTCTTTGGCTATGCCTATATATATATATATATATATGCGCCCAAATGCCCTCCGTCGCCTATCTAACACCAACACCAACACCACGGCGACGACTCATTCCAATATTTGCATTATTCAGGCTTTACCCCTAAATGGATTATCGGAAAATAAACCCTCAGGCTGTTTTCTCTCCCAGTCCAAAACGTCCCCCTTCTCAATCTCCGGCCACTACTTCGACTGCCTCACCTGGAACTCGTATCCCCACCGTCCAGCAAATCGTTTCCACTTCAAACACTTGATTCTTCCTTCTCCATCCACATTCTGGAGCAAGAAAGAGTCTTTGATAATAAAGTCAACAAGTGGTTTGTGATAAAGGAAGAATGCAAGTACGTACATAGCAGATTCTGCATATATATTTGAATACTCCTCTATAAGTGGGAGGTAAGTGGGAGGTCACAGGTTCAATACCCCTTAAAAACAATTAGTTTATGCCCTTATAATTCCAAAAAAAAATATCTATCTCCTCTTTCTAATCAATAAATGTATTTGTTGATAATGTTGTTCTTTTCATCAAGATCCTTTGTTCTTTTCATTTATTTATCCCTCCTATCCTTGTTATAAGAAACATTTTCTCTCATAAGGCTACTCCTTATCATAGGATGAAAAAATAATTTTCGTCTAAAATTTTAAATAGGTATTTCCAGTTCTACCCTCATTAAATATACACTGCTCATTATTATTTCCCGCAGTAAATTTTTACTTAACATCTCTCATGCATCCCTTTATAAATAAGGGTATCATTAGAAAGAAAGGTACATATTTTAAAATTTATTGCTTATGACTAACATTTTGAACTTTGTGATTTTAATAGTTATTCCTTGTAAAATAATATTTTGATCAGGTTTATGAAAGAAACGAAAACCATGATTAGCTCAACGGCAAGTTTGTTAACCGTATGGTTCAGCCACATACGCCTAAAACAATGTCATGTCTATTTAGTCGTAGTTTTATAACCATAATTAATTATTAAATCATGATTCAGGCCATGACTATATATATAATAATCGCTCCTAAATTATGAGCAAGCCAGCCATATGCATCTTGAAAACCAGTGGTTAAATTTTGGTTTAACCATAGTGTTTCATCTGCGGGAAAAATATAACATGAAAAATTTAAAATCTTATGATATGCGTATGACATATGCAATTATATATATGCAAAATAATTAATACACGAACAATTAATAATATAAAATGATTTGCGCTTTTAAAAAATATTTTATGAGTAGCATAAAAAACAGTTGACTTTGACGAAAAAATTAGCAGAATAATTCAAAAGTTAATCAAACCTTTTTTTTCTTTTTTGCCAACAAAACGTTAATCAAACTCAAGATTGGGGAAAATCAATGAAATGAAACTCAACATAGATTTTCTTTTCCTTAATCTGGCCACATGTGTACACCCCATTGCACTGAAATACAATACATTTTGACCAAACTACACTTACTTTAATTTGTTCATGCACAGAATTATTGAATCTAGCAAAGTACATGTTTATTAGGTCGGAATAGAGACCTACAGAAGTCAAATCCAATCACATAGGTTCAATCCACAAAGTTATCCGAACAGGTAAACTAAATCTCAACAATATAAAATATTCATAAAACTAGGAAATCTAAATGCAATTAGAGAAAATAGATTGAACAAAATAAAAATCCCTAATTGAAGTTTCATAATTTCAACCATTTATGCCAACCTCCCTCTCTATTCCCTAGCCCTTTGATTTGTTTCTTCATGTGTCACAATCCTAATCCTAATGATCAATTACTTTCATTGGTTGATTTGATTTCAAGAGGATTTAGATTAATTAAGACCATTGGATTGACTTACATGTGCAAAAATCTTAACCATTGATCTTAGTTGCTTGAGGCTGATTTGATTAAACCTAATTATCTCCTTAATTAAGTGCTTAAATGTCCTCTTAATACAAATGCCATAGGTCAATTGGTTTGCTATATAATCAAAGTCATTAGAACATTATTAGCAACGTAACTTCATCCCTTATACCCTTGATATTTTTGAAATAGCAGCCCATCTTGGATTATCTTAATTTGCCTATGATCATGTTAAAGAATTAGACAATTAAGCTTAATTAGTGCAAGTTTAAGTGCCCCTTAGTTTTAGCTAACTTGCTTTAATTTAAGTAAGTGTCTTCATTTGCTTTTCTTGCTCTTTTTGATAGGCAATTGTTATTATTTTATGTAATTTTTATATCACATTTTATTACCCTTATATGTTGTCTCAAAACCTACCATTTGTATATAAATTTCCATGAAGAAATTTACCTAAAATTATAATCAATATATTAAAATTCTTTGAGACGCATATTTACCTTCATTTATATATATTATTCATCAAAATAAAAGATTTATAATGAATAGGAATTTTAAAGTATTACAAAAAACCCCAAACATATGCGTGGTCGATTGTAGGCATCACGAATCAAAGTACCAAATCCTTTGGTGGAAGGATTTGGCATGTTTAGCATCCAATGACCCTATGTATAATAAACATAATGAGAACAAAACTATAATAAAAACATAATGAGCATTGAAATAGTCAAATTGCAGTGAAGTCCAAGGACCTAAGTGATATTACTTGATTCCAAATGTTAAATTAAAATACAATTTTGTCCCCTTTTTAATTTAAACAAAAACTGAAATTCAAGTCTTATTCGTTCAAAAAGGTGGAAGTCTTCTCCCTTTAATTTGAAACAAAAACTAGTATGCCCCTCTTTCTGTTGAGTAACAAATTTCAAGTTCGAAATAGTATCACAATCTCTTTTGGTTTGTCTTTTCTGTTTTAAATGAAAATGGGTAAGATTGTATTATATTTGAAATTAATATCACACAAGTCCCTTAAAACTTTACTATAATTTGATGATTTCAAGAGACCTAGTTGTAATTATTTCTGTTAATTGGGACCTAGTTGCAATTTTCTATTTGCATAATTGGTTGAAATAGAGACCTTCAGAAGTACTTGGTATAAAGTACACATATATGTAACCAAAGAGGATTTTGCAGGAACAAAAACAAGCAATCAAGTATGTAATATGCATCATGGAGAATGATAAGTTATATTCTTAATTAAAACTTTAACTTTATGACAGTAAGGTTCCAAAAATCAATACAGCTGCATATACGAGATTCTTATAAATTGTAAATTATTATACTTAACTGTCATTAGTTCCTGATTTGCTATTTAGTAAGACTTTGGTATTTGCACATATTTTTGTAATAACTTAACTATATACAAAAGTCCTTTTAAAACCTAATTTTATTACTATTATTATGATTATCAAATTGAAGTTTAATTTGGGGAGTTAATTGTGGTTTTTCCCTACACATTAAAGATGAAGGAGTCATGGTCAAGGATACAACCAAAGGATGTGTTGGTGAAATGAAAGGCAAAGCAGGGATAAAACGGAACACGTACGTACCCGTACAAAGAAGCTCCAAACATACACAAATAAAGAAGGTCGAAAATGTTTGGGATCTCCCTGAACTTTCTCTGTAACTTACCGATTCATCACAATCTCTTCCTTCTTTCTTCTTCTTCTTGTATATGCTATATTATACATGTTAGCGTATATATATTTATATGTATATACATACATACACACAGTAACATTATTGCACCCTCTTGGTCGCTTATTTCTCACTGTTAGTTCCTGGAAATTATCCTCCAACGATTCACTGCGCCACACGGCTTATTAATTGAACGCGTCTGTTTAATCCCTCAAACAATGTCGTCTGAAATTTCTCTGCCTTTCCTTAATAAGCTTCTCCTATATATATATATATAGGCACAAACACCCTCCGTCGCCTATCCAACACCATCACCACGGCCACGACTCGTTCCAATATTTCCATTATTCTGGCTTTAACCCTAAATGGATTCTCGGAAAATAAACCCTCAGGCTGATTTCTCTCATAGTCTAAAACGTCCCCCTTCCCAATCTCCGGCAACTACTTCGACTGCCTCACCTGGAACTCGTATCCCCAACGTCCAGCAAATCGTTTCCACTTCAAACTCTTGATTCTTCCCTCTTCATGCACATTCTGGAGTAAGCAAGAGTCTTCTTTGACAATAAAGTCAACAAGTGATTTGATGATAAAGGAAGAATGCAAGTACGCACATAGCAGATTCTGCATATATAGGACATATTGATTATAAATTTCTTCATTTGTTCGTTCGTTTTCTATATATGAGTCTATGTTTCATTAATTCATTCATCCAAAAAATAAATGTGATAATGGTATGGACCTGATGTCATCATTTACTGTGCTTAAACTTGTTATTACATACTGATAAGTTGTTGCCAGACTTTTTTTTAGTGAATACATCCTTGTAAATAATTCTCCTAATATAGGATTTTTACTCTTGGTACTTGTTCGTTTGTTTCTTCTTATAATTAAGAATATAAGATAAAAAGTTTCGTGCAGTGGGTCTCTCTCAAGTTTGGGCAGCGCTCAACAAAGTCAATTCAATAATCAATATCTCTCCCCGGCCTCTTTATTTATTGGATGCTTTTGGGGCCTGATAATGTATTATTGTCCTTTTCATTGATCATTCCCCTTTTAGTTTATTTGTCTGTTAAATTAATGGAATATCTGTTTTTATAATACATGATACGAAATCGGAAATCGGAAATCCTCGAATATATGGCGATAATGCGGAATATATAATTCCCCCAATTATTTTTGTTGCATACTAAATAACCAGTGTACACAACTAACTGCATACAGATATGCATGTAACAATTTTCTTTTACAAAGTAAATCAACCATGTCAAAAATAATACTTGAGACTAAACTTATTGGTAAAAAAAAAAAAAAAAAATGTGACTAAATTATATATTTTAAGAAGGGGTATGAAAACCATGGTTAGTTACACGGCAATTTTGTTAGCCTTTGATTAAACTGTATATGGTTTAGCCACGTATTTTTTAAATAATGTCGCCTCTAAGTCACAGGTAAGTGACATTGTTTTATAACAATAATTAAATCATGATTAACACCGTGACTACATATATAATAATCGGAGGTAAATTATGAGCCATCCAGCATACATGTTATAGCTTAAAACCGTGGTTAAATTCTGGCTTAACCATAATTTTTTATCACTTATCATATACATACATACATGCATACATGTTATAAATAATATTTACATTGATTGTTAAGGTTAACAAGCACACTAGCATGCGCATTATATACATTTCTATATTACCATCCATTTATTTAAACTATATATCGATTGGTTTTGTTGATTGACAAAATCGAATTAATTTGTGATTTATAGCTCATATATTTATGTTTATATACCATAACTTGACCTAGCCTCACATAGCTTAATGTTAAGTTGGGTTTCTCTTATTATCCTTTTCTTATTGTCCCTTATAATCTCTTAATCATATTTGTCCAATCAATACACTATTACTTTAACTTTTCTCTCACTTTATTAATCAACGGCTTAGATTGTATGAAAAGAGATAATGAGAAAGTAGGCCAATGAGAAGAGAGGATCTCATTTCCTTAATGTAATGAAGTTTTTACACACCGATATATTGGTAAAAAAATAAATAAATAAAACTGGGACATATAATTTATTTAGTTAGTAGAAGTTTTTTTAAAAAAGTAAAAGTTTGGAATTATTCGGTTAGATCTTCAAAATAATATTAATGTTATGAATATACTTATTATGTGGATGTCCATTGACTGAAGATCTCCAAATATTACAAGATGACATGGGACCCATGCATAGTATCATGCATAGTAATTTACTATTTGGTGGGACCCACATACAATTATACAATCACGGGAATGCTTCACGGGAGAGTTCACGGATTGAATAGTTTTGGTTTAAGGGGAAAATTACACCAAATGACCCATATGTGAAAATTACACTAAAGACCCATTTTCCTTCTATAAATAGAGGACTTCTGTAAACATTCAATACACACTGGAATAGAACTTCTCTCTACTCTCTCTCTCTAAAATTCTCTCTTGCTATTATTCTCTATTTTCATTAGTTTTATAATACGTTATTAGCACGAAGACTCTACCAAGGTAAGATTTTATCACCATTTTCTTTACTATATGTTTATTTTATCTATCTGGAATAATCTTAACCATAATATGGAATTAAAGATATACTTTTACCGATTATTTTAAATATCGAGTTCCATGGTTAAGATTTGAGATTATTTACTATTTTACTACGGTAAATAGTAATTTACTATTCACAGTCAATTTACCCTTTTTCTAGTAATTTTACATTTTATTCATTTGACTCATACTTGGAAGTCTAGATTTAATCTTTCAGTAATTTTACCTTATTGATTGAACCATATTTTTATGTGATTTTTCATAGTAAAATTGGGATTCTTAATGTATTTTGTCGTAGTTGTTGAGCTTAAAATGTCTTTCTTGTGATAAATTAAGATTAAGAGTAAATACATGAAATTAGGATTAAAAAGGGCAAAATTGTCAAAGAAATTGTAATTATTCTTAATCATTGATTTTCATGAGAATATTTGGTGTTAGATTAATTATTTCTATTGTAGATGCATGAAAAGATCAGATCAAATTTGAAAATGAAAATTTGAATTCAAATTATAAAAGTTTCCAAGTTGGCATCTAAGTCCCTCAAGCAACTTTTTAACCTTTGCAGTTTAGTCCCTGGTCAGAACTTGCGTTTTGACCAGGGAAGCCATCAGAATTCAGCAAATTGAATGAATGGACGTGGGGTCCAGCTGGGAGACGGAATGAATAATTAAAAAGAGACCCGAGATGCAATGGATTGGGGGGAATAAATAGAAAGAAAAAAACAGGGGAGAACAGACATTCACGGACGGAGACATACAGACAGCGCCGCAACCCTTCTTCCTTCCTTCTTTCACCCTTCGCTCTTCTCTCGCCGGCGACTTTTCTCTTCCACCAAGGTCGCCGGCCAGCAAACTTCATCGACCCCTTCACCGTCAACCTTCCTTCCTCCGTCACCGATAGTGAGTGCAGCAAGAGGTGGAAATCAGATCTGGGAGGGGAGTACCGTGAACCAGAGCTGAGGGATCAGACCTTCACCCCTCACCACCGTCGACTATTCCTTCTTCCACCACCACCACTTGATTTTCATGGCTGCTGCAATTTTTTCTGTTCTGGGGTGCTGAATATTTGATGTTTTGCTGACCTTGTTTGCTTCTTGGATGTGGACAGTGGCTTGAGTTCCAAAGCTAAAATAGGGAAGTTTATTTTTGTTAATCTATTTTCTCTAATTTTACTTGAATTTCCTAGTTTTAAGAATATTTGAGTATATTGTTGAGACTTGGTTTACCCGTTAGATAACCTTGTGGATTGAATATATATGATTAGATTGGATTTTTGTGGTTTGTTGGATTTATATGCATGTATTTCCTTTATTAATTCGATGAAATTGTGCTTTCTACGTGGTATTGTTAGTTAGTATAATTGAATTGGATTAATTGAGTGTCGTGGTATCGCATTCATTTTGAGAGGAAGCAAGTTGCATTAGTTTAATCTTAATCACACACTAATTATACTTCAATAGTGCCTTAAGAGGTGATTGCTAGCTACGGTAGTAGGAGTAATCATTAATTAAGAACACTAGACTCATAGCGGTTGCTTGAGGTTTTTCGTGAAGATTTAGTGAAAATTTACTCCTACATTTAATTGAATTATGATAGCCACTACTCCATTTCTAAGAGCGTCCATATTTCACATTTTCACTCTCCATTCCATTTTATAAAGAAAATACCAAAAATAGAAGCTTAGGATTTCATTTAATTGCATTCTTATTTTAATTATTAGTTCAAAAATCCAAAACCAATTTTCCCCTTGTTTTTATCGCATTTGCATGTCATTTAGATTACTTAGGAATCAATAAAAGGCTCCTCGAGAAGAGAGAACGATCCTAGGGTTGTCTATCGCAATCCTTGGTTATTTTGTTGATTGTGGGCCCCAAGGCTAAAGACGAAAAAGGCACTCAATCACTTATTTACTATTTAATGTGAATAGTAATTTCTACTATTCACGGTAATTTTACATTTTGTTCATTTTACTTCTACATGGAAGGTTTTACCTCCTACATAGATATCTATACTTGATATTTATTTTTTGCTGAAATTGTCATTTTATTTTTACCATTGCTAACATAACATTTACTTTTATTGTTATTAACATTTAATGTTATGTTTTATGGCCAAAAGCCATATACTTATATTTTCTTATTTTAAAATTATATGACCAGAAGTCATATTGCTTTTATGACCAGAAGTCATGTTGTTTTTATGGCCAGAAGCCATATAAATTTAATTTTCTCATTATGAGATATAAATGGCCTGAAGCCATAATGCTTTAATTATAATTATTGTCTTTAATATTTTATTGTTATTATTATTCGTATATTTTAATTCATGTTTATTTTCTTTAATTAGTTTGAATCATGTCAAACCTTTCAAAAATTGAGTTTGCGGTTCTTGACATCACTGGAAAAAACTATTTATCCTGGATGCTGGATGCAGAAATCCATCTGAATGCCCATGAGCTAGAAAACACAATTAAAGAAGGGAATGAGGAATCCAATCAAAAAAAGGCCAAAGCCATGATTTTGTTATGCCACCATTTGCATGATGATCTAAAAGTTGAATATTTGACTGTAAAAGACCCACTTGTTCTTTGGAATAATTTGAAGGAAAGATATGACCACCAGAAGATGGTTATTCTACCAAAAGCTCGATATAACTGGATTCATTTGCGTTTACAAGATTTTAAATCTGTAAGCGAATACAACTCAGCTATGTTCAGGATTACTTCTCAACTGAAATTATGTGGAGAGAACATTATTGATGAGGACATGCTAGAAAAAACTTTCTCCACATTCCATGCATCTAACTTGCTCCTACAGCAACAATATCGTGAGAAGGGTTTTAAAAGATATGCAGATTTAATTTCCTGTCTCTTAGTAGCTGAACAGAATAATGAGCTTTTATTAAAAAATCATGAATCACGTCCTACAGGTTCAACTCCATTCCCAGAAGTGAACGTAGTAACTAATGAATTTTCAAGTGGCCGAGGACGTGGACGTAAGGGTGGCTACAATCGTGGGCGTGGGCGTGGTCGTGGCCATAGTTGTGGTCCAAATCATGGTGGATCAAATTCCCGCCCTAAATCGGGAAAGTTTGATAAGAACCCCAGAAGGGAAACAAGTGGAAATAACAAACATGCTGAAAATGCATGTTATCGTTGTGGTGTCAAAGGTCATTGGTCACGTACCTGCCGTACGCCAAGACATCTGGTTGACCTTTACCAAGAATTATTGAAAAATAATGGTAAAGGACTAAAGAGTGAAGTAAATCATGTGGATAAGGCTGAAAATTCTGGGCATGAAGATGTTGAGATGACTCATTTTGATATTGTTGATTACTTAGTATAAATTATTTTTCATGTTTAGAATGATCATGTTTTTAATATGTTGAAACTTTCTTCTGTTATATGTATTTCTTTTAATTATATTATATTTTTATTTTCATGTATCTTTAATGAAGAATAAATCTTGTTGGCAACAATCCTGAAGATTTGTGTCTCGTTGATAGCGCAACAACGCACACCATACTAAAAAATGATAAATATTTTTCTTCATTGGTAATGCAAGAAACCAATGTTCAGAATATATCTGGTAGTATAAATTTGATTGAAGGCTCCAGAAGAGCAAATATTTTGTTACCTGAAGGAACAAAGTTATGCATTGAAAATGCATTTTATTCTACCAAGTCAAAAAGGAATTTGTTGAGTTTCAAAGATATCCGCAGAAATGGATATCATATAGAAACAACAACTAAAAATAATCAAGAATGTCTTGCTATTGCAAACATAATTTCTGGTAGGAAATGTATATTAGAAAATTTTCCTGCTTTTTCTTCTGGTTTGTATTATACATTTATAAGCACAATTGAAACACATGTTATTGTAAACCAAAAGTTTACTAATACAGACCATAAGTTTGTCAATGCAAACCAGCAGTTTGCTAATGAAAACCAGAAGTTTACTCATGAATTTAATGTTTGGCATGACCGGTTAGGCCATCCTGGGTCAACTGTGATGCGACAAATAATTGAAAATTCATGTGGACATACCCTGAAATGTAAGCAAATATCACAGTCCCATGATTTCTTATGTGATGCATGTTCCAAGGGAAAGTTGATTATTCGACCCTCACCAAGCAAAGTAGGAGGTGAATCTCTTACATTTCTAGAACGGATACAGGGAGACATTTGTGGACCAATACATCCACCATGTGGACCATTTAGATATTTTATGGTCTTAATTGACGCATCCACCAAATGGTCATATATCTGTTTATTATCTTCTCGTAACCTGACGTTTGCGAGATTACTTGCTCAATTGATTCGATTAAGAGCACATTACCCTGATGATCCTATTAAGAAAATATGTCTTGATAATGCTGGTGAATTTACTTCACAAGCTTTTAATGAATATTGTATGTCCCTTGGAATTGATGTTGAACATCCTGTAGCTCATGTTCATACGCAAAATGGACTTGCAGAATCTTTGATTAAACGATTGCAACTTATTGCAAGACCTTTACTTATGAGATGTAATTTACTGATTTCTGCTTGGGGCTATGCCATTTTACATGCTGCAATGTTAATTCGCATCAGGCCTACTAGTTACCTAAAGGTTTCCCCCTTACAAATGGTTTTTGGTCAAGAACCTAATATTTCCCATATAAGAATTTTTGGATGTGCAGTATATGTGCCAGTAGCACTACCTCAAAGGAGGATGGGAATATATGTTGAGTATGAATCTACTTCAATCATAAAATATTTAGAACCATCTACAGGAGATTTATTTACTGCACGATTTGCTGATTGTCACTTTGATGAATCAGTCTTCCCAACATTAGGGGGAGAGAATAAGTAGCTGGGTAAAGAGATTAGCTGGAATGAATTATCATTGGCTCATTTTGATCCTCGTACAAAACAATGTGAACTAGAAGTTCAAAATATAATTCATTTGCAGGATTTAGCTAATCGAATGCCAGAAGCATTCACTGACCCAAAGAGAGTGACAAAGTCACATGTTCTAGCTGCGAATGCTCCTATTCGAATTGATATCCCTGAAGGAAAACCTATTATGAATGAATCTAAAGCACGCCTGAAGCGTGGTAGACCCATCGGTTCTAAAGATAAAAATCCTCGAAAGAGAAAAAGAGCTAAAAATATAGATGGTCAAATTGAGGATAATCAAGAAAAGTTAGTAGCTCCAGCAGAGCCATCTCTTGAAGAGTTATCTCCAGAAGAGAATGTTGCAGTCCTAGAAGAGACTCAGGTACCTGGAATGTATGAAAATAATGAAATCTCAATTAATTATGTTATGAATGGTATCCGATGGGATCGAAATGAAGTCAACATTGACGACATCTTTGCTAATCATGTAGCATATGATGTAATGAATGATGAAGAGGATCATGAGCCTAAATCTATTAGAGAATGTCAACAACGAAAAGATTGGCCCTTATGAAAAGATGCTGTTAATGCAGAATTAAAATCACTGGAAAAACAAAAAGTATTTGGACCTGTAGTCCAAACACTTGAAGGTGTAAAGCCAGTTGGATACAAATGGGTTTTTGTAAGAAAAAGAAATGAAAAGGGTGAAATTGCAAAATATAAGGCACGTCTTGTAGCCCAAGGAGTTACACAAAGACCCGGTATTGATTATGAAGAAACCTATTCACCAGTAGTGGATTCAACTACTTTTCGTTATTTGATTAGCCTAGCAGTAAATGAAGGGCTTAATTTACATCTAATGGATGTAGTGACTGCATATTTATATGGATCACTTGATAGTGATATTTATATGAAAGTTCCTGAAGGACTAAAGATGCCAGAAGCATCTAATTCAAATTCTCGAGAACAATACTCGATCAAATTAAATA
The DNA here is from genome assembly GCA_037074495.1 of Acacia confusa. Taxonomy (NCBI): domain Eukaryota; kingdom Viridiplantae; phylum Streptophyta; class Magnoliopsida; order Fabales; family Fabaceae; genus Acacia; species Acacia confusa. Next base: position 1,076,491 of record CM073504.1, on the reverse strand, counting down.
AGTCCCTATATGGTTTAAAACAATCAGGGCGCATGTGGTATAATTGTCTTAAGGAATATTTGTTGAAAGAAGGGTATAAAAATGACCCAATATGCCCATCATTTTTATGAAAAGATCGAGAAACGAATTTGTTATAATTGCTGTTTATGTTGATGGTATCAACATTATTGGAACTCCTGAAGAGCTTTCAAAAGCAATTAATTGTTTGAAAAAAGAATTTGAAATGAAAGATTTGGGCAGGACAAAATTTTGCCTTGGACTACAAATCGAGTACCTAAAGGATGAGATCTTTATATATCAAGAAACTTATACAAAGAAGATCCTAAAACGATTTTATATGGATAAATCACATCCATTATGTATTCCAATGGTAGTAAGGTCTTTGGATAAGGATCAAGATCTATTTCGACCTTAAATAATTAATGACAAATGTATAGAAGAACTACTTGGTCCAAAAGTACCATACCTAAGTGCTATTGGGGCACTAATGTATCTTGTTAATCATACACGACCTGGTATATCGTTTGCTGTTAATTTATTAGCAAGATATAGTTTTGCACCAACATAGAGGCATTGGAATGGTGTAAAACAAATTCTTCGTTATCTCAGAGGTATAATGGATATGGGATTGTACTACTCAAATGTATCGAAACATGAACTAATTGGTTATGTTGATGTTGGATTTATGTCTGATCCACATGATGGAAAATCACAAATAGGCTATCTATTTACATGTGGAGGTGCAGCTATTTCATGGAGATCTATGAAACAGACTATAACAGCCACTTCAGCTAATCATGTAGAAATTCTAGCAATGCATGAAGCAAGTCGGGAATGTGTGTGGTTGAGATCAGTAATTCATCATATACAAACTACTTGTCATTTATCTTCTGATAAAATGGTTCCAATAGTTCTATATGAGGATAATGATGCATGTATTGCCTAACTCAAGGAGGGTTATATTAAGGGTGATAGAATAAAGCATATTTCACCAGAATTCTTCTATACTCGTGATCTTCAACAGAATGGTGAAATTGATATCCAAAAAATCAGTTCAAGTGAAAATCTAGCAGATTTATTTACTAAATCTTTTCCATGTACAACCTTTGAAAAGCTTGTCCGTGGTATTGGTCTGCGAAGATTCAGAGATCTCAACTGATATTGTCAACAGGGGGAGTCGATACACGCTGTACTCTTTTTCCCTTATCTAGGTTTTGTCTCACTGGGTTTTCCTAGAAAGGTTTTTAATGAGGCAGTACTCAATAGTGTATCAATGAATGATGTACTCTTTTCTTTGGCTAGGTTTTTATCCCACTGGGTTTTTTCTAGTTAAAGTTTTTAATGAGGCACATTCATAAATGGACATCCAAGGGGGAGTGTTATGAATATACTTATTATATGGATGTCCATTGACTGAAGATCTCCAAATATTACAAGATGACATGGGACCCATGCATAGTATCATGCATAGTAATTTACTATTTGGTGGGACCCACATGCAATTATACAATCACGGGAATGCTTCACGGGAGAGTTCACGGATTGAATAGTTTTGGTTTAAGGGGAAAATTACACCAAATGACCTATATGTGAAAATTACACTAAAGACCCATTTTCCTTCTATAAATAGAGGACTTCTGTAAACATTCAATACACACTGGAATAGAACTTCTCTCTACTCTCTCTCTCTCTCTAAAATTCTCTCTTGTTATTATTCTCTATTTTCATTAGTTTTATAATAATTAAATGGATTAGTTTATATGTTCTATTTTTGACCTTTTGAGTGCTGCCGCGGACAATGTGCCCACATAAAATATAAAGGCCAAATCTGACACTAATGGACACGTAACTATCTTATTTTATTCCAATGATTACAAAAATCAAACAAAAAGTGCAAGGAATGATCCAATTAAATCAAAACAGACATAAAAACCTTCTAAATAAAACTTTCTATTTAGATTTAGATTTATTTAATGTAATTAGTAGTTTTGCACTTGTCCCATACAAATGCAGCGGTAACACTTCCTGTATTTTGACTATTTTGAATTTTAGTTATTATTTATAAACACCAGTGAAATTTTATGTTTTATAACTTCTAGAAATATGGGGGTGTTACACCTGTAATACCATTATCGCATTATAATATTATAATAAATACCATATGACTTAGAATGATATCCTAAGAGATATTTTTTCCACTATTGACCTTTTTACTCTTTGTGGATTTATTATTCCAATTTTATTCTTACATTTCCTTAAAAACGGAATTTCAGCATTTCTGCCAAGATTTTTTACTAACTTTGAAAAATCATAACTAATTATAAAAAAAATAAAAATGATGTGATTCTCAAGCCAAAATTTCCCTTGACAAGTATATATTTAAGAAAAAATAATGCTTGGAACTTGAAATTCTTTAGTCATATCCAGGTTTAAAGTTTCCAACCACTATTCCAATTTCAAGTTCAGAAACATGGATCAACTTGAGAAATTCACATATTTAGGTACAAACTTCAAAAAATACATGTTATGCATGGATAGAAAGCCCTTCATGTCCATTATATCTCTAAAAAATTTTAGGATGTTTAAACACCATTTGAATGGCCAAAACTCATACATAACAACTACTGTTCAAATTAACTTTTTGAAATAAGACTTAACTTCAAAAATTTGTGTCTCATTGTACAAAGCTTAAAATATTACAAATTTTATATCAAAAGAAAGCCCTGAATGTCTAATTCATTCCTGGAAAATTTCACAATATTTAAAAATCATTTACCACCTAAAATGACATCCACAAGGTGACTGATTCCAGAAAATTATTGAAATATGATATTTTTACCAACTTTCACCACTTGGATCTTTTAACTCCAAAAATTATTTTCCAATATGTTTCCACTCCATTTTGTGTTTAAAAATCAATGGAGATCTTAAAAACATGTAAAGGAATTTATTTTAACATTTCCTAGATTAAACTACACTTCTACTAATTAAAATATCTAAAAGTTTAAAACCAAAAACTTACCTTTGATTCTTGAACTCTTTCTCCACCTTGCTCCTTTATATTTTTCTCTAACTCAATTAGCTTTGATATGAGTTTTTGATGTGAAGAATGAAGAGGAGAGCTTCCCTATTAATAGGAAAAAATAAAGCTCATGTGGAACCAAATTACATGGAATCATTTTCCTCTTCTTTTTCCCAAACCATTGGATTAAAATCCACTTTAAGAAGCTTAATCCTCCCCCTCCATAAACTGCCGACCTCCCTCTCTATACCTTAGCCTAGGAATTTTAAGGTATTACAAAAAACTCCAAACATATGCGTGGTCAATTGTCCGCATCCCCATGAAATGAATCAAAGTACCAAATCCTTTGCTTGAAGGATTTGTCATACCCCTATGTACAATAAACATAATGAGAACAAAACTAAAATAAAAACATAATGAGCATTGAAATAGTCAAATTGCAATGAAGTCCCAGGGACCCTAAGTGATATTACTTAATTCCAAATGTTAAAATACAATTTTGTCCCCTTTTTAATTTAAGCAAAAGCTTAAATTCAAGCCTTATTCGTTCAAAAAGGTGGAAGTCTTCTCCCTTTTCAATTTGAAACAAAAACTAGTATGCTCCTCTTTCTGTTGATTAACAAATTTCAAGTTCAAAATAGTATCACAAACTCTTTTGGTTTGTTTTGATCATTTTAAATGAAAAGGGGTAAAATTGTATTACATTTGAAATTAATATCACACAAATCCCTTAAAACTTTACTATAATTTGATAATTTCAAGAGACCTAGCTGTAATTATTTATGTTAATTGGGACCTAGTTGCAATTTTCTCTATGCATATTTGGTTGGAATAGAGACCTACAGAAGTACTTGGTATAAAGTACACATATATGTAACCAAAGAGGAAATTGCAGGAACAAAAACAAGCAATCAAGTATGTAATATGCATTATGGAGAATGATAAGTTATATTCTTAATTACAACTTTAACTTTATGACAGTAAGGTTCCAAAAATCAATACAGCTGCATATATGAGATTCTTATAAATTGTAAATTATTATACTTAACTGTCATTTGTTCCTGACTTCCTGATTTGCTATTTAGTAAGAATTTGGTATTTGCACATATTTTTGTAATAACTATATACAAAAGTCCTTTTAAAACCTAATTATTACTATTATTATGATTATCAAATTGAGGTTTAATTTGGGGAGTTAATTGTGATTTTTCCCTACACATTAAAGATGAAGTAATCATGGTCAAGGATACAACCAAAGGATGTGTTGGTGAAATGAAAGGCAAAGCAGGGATAAAACGGAACACGTACGTACCCGTACAAAGAAGCTCCAAACATACACAAATAAAGAAGGTCGAAAATGTTTGGGATCTCCCTGAACTTTCTCTGTAACTTACCGATTCAACACAATCTCTTCCTTCTTTCTTCTTCTTCTTGTATATGCTATATTATACATGTTAGCGTATATATATTTATATGTATATACATACATACACACAGTAACATTATTGCACCCTCTTGGTCGCTTATTTCTCACTGTTAGTTCCTGGAAATTATCCTCCAACAATTCATTGCGCCACACGGCTTACTAATTGAACGCGTCTGTTTAATCCCCCAAACAATGTCGTCTGAAATTTCTCTGCCTTTCCTTAATAAGCTTCTTGGATAAGCCATCCATGTTAGCCTATCTTCTACTCTAGCTATATATATATGTACCCTCCGTCGCCTATCCAACACCAACACCACGGCCACGACTCGTTCCAATATTTGCATTATTCTCGGAAAATAAACCCTCAGGCTGCTTTCTCTCACAGTCCAAAACGTCCCCCTTCTCAATCTGCGGCAACTACTTCGACTGCTTCACCTGGAACTCGTATCCCCGCCGTCCAGCAAATCGTTTCCACTTCAAACACTTGATTCTTCCTTCTTCATGCACATTCTGGAGTAAGCAAGAGTCTTCTTTGATAATAAAGTCAACAAGTGGTTTGATGATAAAGGAAGAATGCAAGTACGTACATAGCAGATTCTGCATATATAGGACACGTTCTTTGCTCCATTTCTTCATTTGTTCGTTCGTTTTCTATATATGAGTCTATGTTTCATTAATTCATTCATCCAAAAAATAAATGTGATAATGGTATGGACTTGATGTCATCATTTACTGTGCTTAAACTTGTTATTACATACTGATAAGTTGTTGCCAGACTTTTTTTTTAGTGATTACATCCTTGTAAATAATTCTCCTAATATAGGATTTGTACTTTTGGTACTTGTTCGTTTGTTTCTTCTTATAATTAAGAATATAAGATAAAAAGTTTCGTGCAGTGGGTCTCTCTCAAGTTTGGGCAGCGCTCAACAAAGTCAATTCAATAATCAATATCTCTCCCCGGCCTCTTTATTTATTGGATGCTTTTGGGGCCTGATAATGTATTATTGTCCTTTTCATTGATCATTCCCCTTTTAATTTATTTATCTGTTAAATTAATGAAATATCTGTTTTTATAATACACGATACGAAATCGGAAATCCTCGAATAAATATATGGCGATAACGCGGAATATATAATTCCCCCAATTATTTTTGTTGCATACTAAATAAACAGTGTGCACAACTAACTACATAAAGATATGCATGTAACAATTTTCTTTTAAAAAGTAAATCAACCGTATGTCAAAAATAATACTTGAGACTACACTTATTGGTAAAAAAAATTGTGACTAAATTATATATTTTAAGAAGGGATATGAAAACCATGGTTAGTTACACGGCAATTTTGTTAGCCTTTGATTAAACTGTATATGGTTTACCCACGTATTTTTTTAAATAATGTCGCGTCTAAGTCACAGGTAAGTGACATTGTTTTATAACAATAATTAAATCATGATTAACGCCGTGACTACATATATAATAATCGGAGGTAAATTATGAGCCATCCAGCATACATGTTATCGCTTAAAACCGTGGTTAAATTCTGGCTTAATCATAATTTTTGATCACGTATCATATACATACATACATACATATATGTTAATTATAAATAATATTTACATTGGTTGTTAAGGCTAACAAGCACACTAGCATGTGCATTATATACATTTCTTTATTACCATCCATTTATTTAAACTAAATATCGATCGGTTTTGTTGATTGACAAAATTGAATTAATTTGTGATTTATAGCTCATATATTTATGTTTATATACCATAACTTGACCTAGCCTCGTATAACTTAATGTAATGAAGTTTTTACCAACCGATACACCGATAAAAAAAAATTAAGAGAGAGAGAGAGAGAGAGTTTAAAATTGGGACATACGATTTATTTAGTTATTAGAAGTTAAAAAAAAAAGTATAAGTTGGGAATTATTCAGTTAAATCTTCAAAATAATATTAAATGGATTAGTTTATATGGTCTATTTTTTATCTTTTAAGCGCCGCCGCGGACAATGTGCCCGAATATAATATAAAGGCCAAATCTGACACCGATGGACGCGTAACTATCTTATTTTATTCCAATGATTACAAAAATCAAACAAAAAGTACAAGGAATGATCCAATTAATTAAATCAAAACAGACATAAAAACCCCACAAAATAAAGAATAAATAATATAATCATATATATCTATAAAGTGCGCCCTGCATATATATGCAACAGCTTGATTATTTTCCATTTATGTCTACCCACTTGACCTCATAATCAATGACGTAGGCTTCATCCGCAAGATTAATCTGCATGAAAATGAAACCCAAGGGTTATAACAGAAAGTACTTGTGCTGATGATAGAAAGACACAATGGTATGGCCTTAAACAATGTCACTTAAACTTACTTCTAGTAAGTATATACTCCCTCCAGTCCTTAATACATTATTAATATTGAGAGATTATCATGAGAGTAAATTTAGAAAAGATTGATAAATAGAAAAAATATATCTTATATTAAATACGGAGTAGTTCAAAAGCGGCACTTGCATGTGTTTGTAGAAGATTATATATGAGTGGATCTGGAAGCACTTTTTATACTATATAAGATAACTTTTCTCATATATTTACCTCGTAAAGTGTTGGGAAATATTACTACAAATAAATTGATGCAAACAATAATAAATCATTACATTAACCTGATAAATGGAATTAAGAAAAGAGTCATCGACCGGTGGAGAATTGATCCTGGGTGGTTGGGATCCGAATGCCAGGTCCGGTGTTGGAACCCTGAGTCCGAGGAGGTGGACCAGAGGTAGGGCAAAGAATACTCTGAATGTTGATGCCTGAAGAACTCATAGTTAGTTAAGAACAAAGATTATTGATCGATCAGAGAGAAATATAGATTAGGGTTTGCTGTGAATCAATGAAGCTTGATGAGGAATGAACGTTGGTATATATAGGTTTATAAAAATGGAAGGATGGAAGAGATTGTTGATTAATAAATGAATTAGTAATTTACAGAGAAAGTTCTGTTTAATACAATTCGAACTAGTCCGTATGCTTGGGGCTCAAGCATTTCAGGGACAGTGTTGAAGCCGTGTTGGTGATATGTGTGTGTACTGGCGGTCAACTCTAATTAATAACATTCAGTTACTTTCCGATGACTTCGAGGAACGTAGAACGTATTTCTGCATGTGAACGTATCATCACGCTGTATATATGACTGGAAGCAACTTACATTATTTTGTTGCATCGCCAAACTAATCATAAATAATTAATTTTTCTGGTCTTTCCAACACGGCTTTGACACTCTATTTACAATCCCTCACCAGAACTTTCTCAGTAAATTACTAATGCAACACAATAACCTCTTAATTTCAGCTCCTTCTTCTTCTTCCTCCTAGAACTTTCTCTCTAAATACTCATCCATGTTAGCATCTATATATACACAAGCCCTTCGTGCATGGTTTATCAAACTAGACGTACGACACATTCCAATATTTTCATTTAACGACCCATAGCGATCGAGTTATTAAAATGGATTATAGGAAAATAAACCCTCAGAGTGTATTTTCCTACCCAAAACGTCCAACTTCTCATCAATCTCCGGCTACTACGACGACGGCCTCAACTGGAACTCGTATCCCCACTGTCCAGAAAATCTTTTCCAAATCAAACACTTGATTCTTCCTTCTTCATGCAGATTGTGGAGCAAGCTAGCGTCTTTGACAATGGAGTTTGCGAGTGGTTAATTTGATGATAAGGGAAGAACGGACATACGTAGAGTCAGCAATCTGCATTATAGATAGGATAAATTAATTATGCTACGTTCTTTATTCTGTGTTCGATTTATATGTGTCTATGTTTGATTACTTCAATTCTTTTTTCTATATCTACTTCCAGAAATCGGATTTGTATTTTCTCTTCGTACTTGTTTGCCTTTTGTTATTATCATAATAATGAAGATAACTAGTTTCGCGTACTGATTCTTATTATAAGGCACCAACTACTATTTCTCACAACCCAAGGAATAGAAGTTAAATCATTAATTAGGTCCAAAATTAATAAATATTTCCAACTTTACCCCAACTTTAATTATGTAAATTTAAATGAGTTAGTTAAAAATGAGGGCATAATGGGAAAATTATAATAAATGAGTTAGCTAAAGTAAGTTGGTGCCTTACAATAAGGACAAAAAAATGTTGGTAGCTGATATCTTATAATAAAGGCCAGAGGGAGTAGTCTCATTAATTAAGTTTGGGCTTTATGCATGTCTTCAAAAGTCTCGATTCAATATCTTTCTGCTCTACCAATGTCCTTGTAGCCTAGTAGTACAAATACTCCCTTATAAGTGAGAGTAACGTATTCAATACTGCCTATAACTCTACCAATGTCCTTGTAGCCTAGTAGTACAAATACTCCCTTATAAGTGAGAGTAACGCATTCAATACTGCCTATAACTCAGGCTATTAGTATCTACCCTTGTAATAATTTTCAAAAAAAAAATATCTTTATGCTCTTTCCAATTAATTAATGTTGTACTTGTTGATAATGTGGTCCTTTTCATCAAGATTCTTTTCATTCATTTACCCTCTCTGTTCCTTTTTATAAACAAGTAATAGTTAATCTCACAAACAGAGTATAAACAATATATAATAGTCAATCATAACAAGTAGTCCACAACAGAATAGCATTCAGTAAACATAGTGTAGATCTCATGCAGTACAAACAACATACATAGATCACATAACCATAGCGATAAGTATAACTATTTGGTCTGTACTGAGAGTCCTCATGTATATCAGAGTTCTCAATCGGAACACCCAACTAGGAATAGTAGACTGGGACCTACCGAGAGTCCCCTGGAACTGCCAGGGTTCTCAATCGGAAGCGTCTGAGTCACCTGAATACAACTAGGTTAGCCACCTATGGACTACCAATCCAATAGGCCCTATACCTAGTTCTTTAGCCACCAGGAAGGTTCTCTATAGTTGGCCTTTCCGCTCAATCAAGTCGCGAGTGGTGCTAGTCCACACAGGATGGGACAATCACATATATGATTTAAAACAAATATATACAACCATACAAAGTGTGTGAGGATTAAGTTACTATTTCATTGCTTTACAAACTTCAATTGGCTCCAACTTCTTTTAATTGTCTCAGATAATTGTCAGATCCTATAAACATACATTTACGGGTGACGAGTGATTTTTTTGTCCAAACTCTTCACAATATCTAATGCCATTGCACTAGGCTCAATGTAAGGCTATTGAGCCCGTATTACCATCCCAAGGGTCAATTTCAATCTTTGAAATTAAAATTATTATTTTTTCCTTACCTTTTATTTTCACCCCTAGGCCCTATTTTGCCAAATTTATTATGCAATCCTTGAAAAATCATAATTAATTCCATAGAACTTTGATTGAAGTGGTTCAAATTTCTATTCAAAGCTCTTTTAAGTCTATTTTAAGAGAAAAATAATCACCATACTAATATGTAGTTGTATTATTCCCAGAATTTTGAAAAATAGGTTCAACTTAAATCCGGACTTTGGATATTTTTAGAATTTCTTAACGGAACTTTGAATAATCGCAACTAATTGTACAAATGTCTAAATGAGTTGGTTCCGAATCCTATATAATCATTGCTGAGTTAAATTTCAAGAAAAAATATGTGCACAAGTCATTCTCATGCATACAAATCCGAAACCAACAATGATCACATACTGTCTAGAATTTGTTCCAGATTCATAGGTCAGATTCAAGAATTCATATCTTTCTTAATACAAATCCAAATTACATGTATGACCCATAAACTTAAATCTATTATTTCTACTTTAATTTTTGAAAAATTTCGTAGCAATTAGACACTATTTACCCAGTAAAAAGTATTCTAAAAAATGAACCTCTTTTCTAGAAGCGCGGAAGTTGTCCAGGATCATGGTTTAACTTTGAAAAATCATATCTACCACTCTACATGTCCATTTGGTCTGTTCTTGAGATCATTTTAAAGCTTAAGATGGGTACTACATTTTGGCCAAAATTTCATGGAAAAAATCGAAAGTTTCCTATTTCAAAATCAGCCTTGAAAAATATCACTCATTTATGAAAACAATGTTGATTTTGAAGGGATTTAGCACATTGAGCATCCAATGACCCTAAGTACAATAAACATAATGAAAAAAAAACTAAGATAAAAACATCATGAGTTGAAATAATCAAATTAAGTCCCAATAAACCTGAGTGATATTACTTAATTTCAAATGTTAAAATACAATTTTGCCCCTTTTTAATTTAAACAAAAGCTAGAATTCAAGGCTTATTCGTTCAAAAAGGTCAAAGTCTTCTCCCTTTTTAATTTAAGAAAAAAAAACTAGTGCCCTTCTCTTTCTCTTGATTGACAAATTTCAAGTGAAAAATAGTATCCCAATCTCTTTTGATTTGTTTTTTTTCATTTTAAATGAAAAGGGGTAAAATTGTATTTTCACATTTGAAATTAATAACACCCAGATCCCTTGAAACTTTACAGCAATTTAATGATTTCAAGAGACCTAGTTATAATTAATTCTATTAATTGGGACCTAGTTGTAATTTTTCCTATGCTTATTTGGTTGGAATAGACACCTACAGAAATAGTTGGTATAAAGTACATATCTAACAAAAGGGGAAATTGCAGCAACAAAAACAAGCAATCAAGTATTTAATATGCTTTGGGGAGAATGATAAGTTAGACTTTGGTATATGCACATATATTTTCATTTTGTAACTTAACCATATATTAAAACCTAATTATTACTATTATTATGATTATTTAATTGAAGTTTGGGGACTTAATTGTGATTTTCCCCTACACATTAAAGCCGAAGGAGTCATGGTCAAACATACAACCAAAGGGTATGGTGGTGAAATGAAAGGCAAGGCAGGGATAAAATGGTACACGTATGTACCCGTACAAAGAAGCTCCATACACACAAATAAAGAAGGTCGAAAATGTTAGGGATCTCCCAGAACTTTCTCTGCAACTTACTGATTCAACTTAATCTCTTCCTTCTTTCTTCTTCTTCTTATATATGCTATATTATACATGTTAGCCTATATATATTTATATGTATATACATACATACACACAATAACATTAATTATTGCACCCTCTTGGTCGCTTATTTCTCACTGTTAGTTTCTGGAAATTATCCTCCAACGATTCATTATTGCGCAACGCGGCTTATTAATTGAACGCGTCTGTTTTTAATCCCTAAAACATTGTCGTCTGAAATTTCTCTGCCTTTCCTTACTTAATGAGCTTCTTGAGTAAGCCATGCATGTTAGCCTAGCTTCTACGCTGGCTATGCCTATATATATATATATAGGCACAAATGCCCTTCGTCGCCTATCTAACACCAAAACCAACACCACGGCGATGACTCGTTCCAATATTCAGGCTTTAACCCTAAATGGATTATCGGAAAATAAACCCTCAGGCTGTTTTCTCTCACAGTTCAGAACGTCCTCAATCTTCGGCCCCTACTTCGACCGCCTCACCTGGAACTCGTATCCCCACCGTCCAGCAAATCGTTTCCCCTTCAAATACTTGATTCTTCCTTCTCCATGCACATTCTGGAGCAAGAAAGAGTCTTCTTTGATAATAAAGTCAACAAGTGGTTTGATGATAAAGGAAGAATGCAAGTACGTGCATAGCAGATTCTGCATATATAGGACATGTTCTTTGCTCCATTTCTTCATTTGTTCGTTCGTTTTCTATATATGAGTCTATGTTTCATTAATTCATTCATCCAAAAAATAATTGTAATCATGGTATGGACCTGATGTCATCATTTACTGTGCTTAAACCTGTTATTGCATACTGATAAGTTGTTGCGAGACATTCTTCTAAATAAGTATCCTGATATAGGATTTGTACTCTTGGTACTTGTTCGTTTGCTTTTTGTTATAATCAACAATATAAGATAAAAAGTTTCGTGCAGTGGGTCTCTATCAAGTTTGGTCAACGCTCAACAAAGTCAATTCAATAATCAATATATATCTCTCCCCGGGCTCTTTATGTATTGGATGTTTTTGGTGCCTGATAATGTATTATTGTCCTTTTCAATGATCATTCCCCTTTTAATTTATTTATCTGTTAAATTAATTGATTATCTGTTTTTATAATACATGATACGAAATCCTCGAATAAATATGAGGCGATCATACATAATATAGAATTCCCCCAATTATTTTTGTCACTAATAACCAGTACTGTACACAAAACTACACAAAGATATGTAACAATCCCCCAGTTACCCTCATTCTTGGACTCAATTGGCAAAGGGGTCGGACACCCTCACCAAAGGGAGGGAAACTACACAAAGATATGTAACAATTCCCCAATTACCCCTCGTCTTTGGGCTCAACTGGCAAAAGGGTTGGACACCCTCACCAAAGGGAGGGAGTTCGATCCTAGAGTTGGTCAAGGCGCTGGGAGAGACATCTTAGCTCCTGGGTGGTACCTAGGTAAACGTTTGAAAGTAATAGATGGCTCGACCTGCCTAACATTAGTATCACTTAGTAGGAAGGAAGATTTCGCCTTACCCTTGGATCGCGGGTGAACCCAACCCCTTTCTTAAAATTCCTTCACCAAAAAAAAGAAAAAAACAATTCCCCCAATTATGTCAGAAAAATACTTTAGGCTACACTTATTGGTAGAAAAAAAATTGTGAATAAATTCTATATTTTAAGAAGGGCTATGAAAACCATGGTTAGTTCCACGGCAATTTTGTTAACCTTTGATTAAACTGTGTATGGTTGGGCCACGTACGTTTAAAATAATTTCGTCTCCAAGTCACGGGTTAGTCACACAGTTTTATAACAATAATTAAATCATGATTCAGGCAATGACTACATATATGATAATCGGAGGTAAATTATGAGCCATCCAGCCATATGCATGCTTAAAACCGTGGTTAAATGATGGTTTAACCATAATTTTTTATCACATATGATATATATTAACATGACAAATATAAAATATATACACATCCAATAATTATATATATGATGAATTAATACGTAAAGAGTTAATAATAGAAAAAGATTTGCGCTTTTAACAAATACGTTAATACTCTAATTGCTTAAATATCTTAATTATAATAACAAACAGTTGATATTGGGTAAGTTTTTCTGTTATTCTTGAATATTCCGAAGGAAAAAACTAACAATAAAAGAATTAAAATAAATTACAGCAGGCATCTATGACAGACACAGTACGATATTGTAGTTAAAATATGCTTTAGAGTATACTGGCTACTTTTTTAAAAAACACTATTTTCAACATGTTTTGTGAGTTTTTTAGTTGAAAGAATCCAAGAAAATATCATTTGACTTCAAAATTCTAAAATATGTGATCTTCCAATAAAATGAGTTGTCAATTATTTTATTAATTTTGTTAATCTTCTTATTGTTGATATCAACAGGTTTTAAAGTTCAAGTAGTATTTTGTAGTCATTTTCTCTTTTTTGTATTACTAGTTAAACTGAATTTAATGAAACATTTATCTTATCCATAGAATAATTCATTCGTTAATCAAACTCGAGATTGGAGGAAATATTTATCATTGAAATAAATCTTAACATAGATTTGCACTAAAATACAATACATTTTGACCTTGACCAAAGTAAACTTACTTTAGTAAAAGTATATATACATACACAGAATCATCGAGTCTAGTAAAGTACATGTTTATTTGGTTGGAATAGAGACCTAAGCAAGTATTTGGTATAGAGTATATCTAAGCAAAGAGGGAATTGCAGGAACAAAAACAAAGGTATTGGCACAAATGCAAGTACTGAAATGAATAAAGGGACCCACTTTTGACCATGAAAATATGTTACAAAGAAGGCACTGCTAAAACCTACCATCATGCTGATGATAGATATAAACAGTGCTATTAGCCCAGATATGAGCTTCAATGGCAGTAACCTGAGGAAGTCTTCTTCTGCATAGCGTGAGATAATGATGGACAAGAAGATTAAAATGGAGGTTGCAGATGAAACAAGTGCAGATACATCTGCTATAGAGAATATTCGAAATGGTGGTGTCTTCAAATAGTTAGGATCTCCTGTGTCGTTGTTGTTGGCACCAGGAATGGTGAATGCAGCAGAAAACACTCCTGTAGTAATCAGTGTTGAAACAAGCATACAAGAATTTGCAGTTCCCTTCATCCAAGACTCTGCTTCTTTTAGCAGTTCTTTGTGTTCTCTGGTGAATAACTCTCTCGGAGTTAGGCCTTCAGAGTTCTTCATCTCTCTGAATGTTGGTTGCACTATCTTATTCACCTCCTGCCACATCATCAAAACATGAATTTGTTATATGCCCAATAAATAAAGTAAAAGAAGAAATATTCCAGCACTACTACATTATCTGAAACCTAACTCTGTCTAATAAAAATATTACTACTCAAATCATTTTAATCCTAATTGGCAGATGACTCATATAAAAAAAAATAAAACTAAAAACAATTTTACTCTTTTTTCCAAGAAAAATACGCATTTTAATTCAAGAAAACAATAAAAAAAAAAATGATGAACTCATATTTTTCTTGAAAAGAATTTTGAATTTTTTCATATGAGTCACCTGCCAACTAGGATTGAAATGTTCAAGTTCTTATAGTTTTACTAAATAGAATAGTTTAGACGATGTGGTAATCCTAGAGTGTATGCAAGTATTTCTCTAGTAGGTAAAAGGAGCTTTTAACATTATGCATAAATCATTGAGTTGAGGGGGAAGATATATATACCTCAAACCATAACAACTCAGACATCATTTGAAAAGCTTCTCCTGAGAACAACTCAAGTCGGTCTTGTGGTGCTAATTTTGCCGCAAAATGCAATAAATTGCATTTATCAACACTATCCACAGAAGAAACTATGGAATCCTTGATTGGACCTGTTTCATGTATGAGATTGAAGATGCTAGCATGACGATTCAAGACAGCAATGTGAATTATACTTCGGTTTTGGCAATCCTTTTCCGACATCAAATCAGGGTAAGTGCTCCAAAGCTCAGTTAGGAACTCAAAATTCCCAGCTTCAGCTGCAATGAACATAACTGGTGAAGGTTCTCTTATGACTCTCATCATGCTTGACTCATCTTGAAGAATAATTTCTTTCCAAATATGCCTAATAAGCTCAATGACCAAATTCTGTTCCACACCTGAAACAAATTAATTTTGCAATGAAAAACTCTTTTTCAACAACCATTTCCACAAGACATAATATTGATAGCAATTTTAATGAAGATAAGAATAAGAAAGAACAGAACCGTTTTCTTCTTGAGAATCTTTAAAGCGAGAACTGATTGTAACTTCTTTCACCGCCCTACTTTCCTTCTTTCTTTCAAGTAATCAATAATATTATGTATTTCTTCTTGTTCCTATTAAATAACATAAATGGACAAAATAATCTAATGATTTAGTTTTCATGATGGTATTGATTGTAGTCACTTACTGGACTTCATGCTCTGTTTTTTATATGCTGAACCCTGGCTTCCAGAACTTGAAGGCTTTCGAGCTAAGTAGTGTAAAGCTGTGCCATCGTCTCCATCCTGAACTAAAGCTAGCTTTGGCTTCGCACGTAGCATTTGCAAGGCTAAATCTGCAAAATGTTTCAATAATTCTTGAATTACAAACTCTAATGAATAATTGTTGGTGTCTCTATCTGTATATGTTTCAACTGCCTTGGTTACAATTCATACAATGCAATTATTGAGCTATGTGTAAACTAAGTGAAGTACTTGTGGTTCGAACTTCAAACACTACATCAGCTGGGATCATACATATCAGTAATTTGGAGAAAGGTGAAAATCATAAATGAAATAGTCAATTATTTGGTATTTTGATCAGTCATCAATTGCTGGATGATTATCTGATGATTAAACCTTTCATTCTATAAAGTACAGACTTTACCGACTGAATTAAGAAACATGAGGGTTTGTGTATAAGCTTCATGTTTCTAGAGAAATCATATTCTAGCCCTCCAATGCTTGTAGCAATGACATGACAAAGCCAAAAACCAAATCCCTCCAAGTTTACTGTGAAAGACTGAAAGTTGGCTTGTCAGACGAATTAGCATAGGCATGAGCAAAGACTATCTCAGTTGCTCGTATCTCTCTTTCCCCCATAAAACCTTCTGATCAGGGGCAAATAAAAATGATGTGCTTGTCAAATTTGAAGCCTCAAATAATGGGAAAAATCATTATGAGATCCCAGGAAAGAAATGAAATCATCAAAAGTCCCCATAACAAGTAAGCAGCATAGACCTATAGTTATTTCCTGCACCGGAACCTAACATTGCATACTACTCACTTGTTGTGAGACCTTTTGGTGATTACATTCCTTTCTTATGGCCTCGTTATGATTTTCCTTAAACTATTTTGTCCGACACTCTATACTATATCTATAGGTTGGGGAACCTTATTCTTACCATAGATTCCATGGTTGATAGAAATGAAGAACAGAGTATTCCAATCCCATTCCTCAAAAGTTTCATAAGTTTTAGGATATAGATACAATGCCATTTCTCTTTTCCCTTGTAAAACAGCCATAACAACAGGAGTCACTCCTTGTCCACCTCTGATTGTCGGCAAGAGTACATTTTTTTGCAGCATTATTTCAGCAATCTTGGTGTTCCCAGACGCTGCAGCGAAGCAGAAGGCGGTGTTCCCTTTGTGATCTTGCAACTCCAAGTCATTACCCTCCATTTTTTTCACCAACTCTTCTACCAAGTGGACATGGTTTGCTCCTGCTGCTACATGAAGAACTGTTAACCAACCCTTTGTTATGGCCACGGTTAGAAGGGTTGAATCTTGTTCTATGATGTGATTTACTGCTTTCCAATCACCTTTCAATGCTGCCTTATGAAGAGGTACACAAATGTTGAGGTATTTTTCTCTGGCTTCTTCTGAAACAAGTAACAGATAACAGAATATGTTTTAGTGGATTCACATTTATTTAGAATCTTTGGATTTTTTGTGTTTTAAGAGTAGGAAGTTCAGTCTTGAGTCACATGAAGTAGGTAATCTTTAATTAGAATTGTGGTTTTCATCATTCTTGCCGGGGAGAGAGGGGAACTTGTATCAAATGACAAGTGAGTAGTAAAAATATTGCATATAAGAGTGAGTATTTTTAAGGATAGAGAATTTAACAAGGATAAAATGGGAAATTTCTTTCTTTTTCCGACAATAACAATAATTTAACTACTTCTGGTGAGATAGTTATAAGTGGCCTATATGTAAGCCTGGAGGGGGGAGTAACCTGACAATTTTGTAGGTAATATTACTCTTTCATGATCACTTTGTATAACCCTAGTATCATCTCAAATCAGAATATATATATATATATATGACCCTGTACAGATTCTGACCTTTTTGTCTTTTTATATACACACTTTGATATTATACCAACTAATATATTGATATGGCTGAGTTTAGAGCTTGATCAATGAAGAAACTTGCATATGAATCATCATATATATAGGATATAGCTAGCGATTACCTGTATCTGCTAATAGATCAAGGGAAGGTCTCCTAAACCGAGGTGAAACTGCCCCTTGAAGCTGCTGATTTGATTCTGAACTCGTTGAATATGCATCAGATGAGGCCATTTGTACCTGTAAATTGTCATGTAAACACAGATCAAAGTGCTTTTGTACACATAACAAATCATTTTCCTTATGGTTCTGTTATTTACATCATAAATATTCTCATAGTAATTTAGACCATAAAGTCTTCAACAGAGACGCTATTGAAGTAACTCTGTAACAATGAACAGTAGTGCTCTTTGACCTTGTTGGCATTACTGTTGGTGCAAAGTGCTTTTGCCAAAATCCGAGTACTGAAGAAAGCAAAATACGATGAACTAAAAAATTATACTCTGTACAGCTTCTTGAGCAAATTTTTTTCCTACTATCCAAATAAACACTATAGAGGTTTTCTTCCTCCTATAATATACTAAGAATTTTCCATTTTTAAGAACTTCTCTTTACCTCAAGACTTGAATTGAAATTTGGATGTTTGTTTCTCCTCCAGAAAATATATGCCTCTCAAAGTGATGAACAAGCAGAGACCCAAAGCAAGAGATCTTAGAACAAAGGAAAAAAGTGATGTTTACTGATTAGGAAAATTTACATGAAACTTGGGAAAAAATTATGAAGAGAATTAAAAGATAGTAGAGCAATAAGATCAAATAACCTGAAAGCTTGAGATATTTACATGAATTAATTCATGGGGTTGATGTTGTTTGTTTCCAACTTCAAATGCTTCTCATCAGAATGTAAATGGCAGAAGTGCAAAGGTTTTCTCTATCATGGGTGATTTAGGTGAAATAATAGTGAAAGGAAGGCTAGCTTTTGGTCAAGTCAATAAAAATATTATTTTTTGATTAGATTTAAAAAATAAATAATTGTAATAACAAAAGAAACAAACAAACAAAAAAGATGTGAGTTGAGGGGTGAGTGGGAGCTAAAAAATTTTAGTAGAGGAAGAATATGCTGTTCCTTTATCATTTGTTTTTGCCGTTTGGAAATCTTTTCATGTAAAGTGGAGCCACCTTAATTTCTAATATCTATAGATTATGAGGAAAATTTCACCAACCCTCACTATATCTAAAGATTAGGTATTTCCCAAAACCCCCATAATTTTCTAAAACATCACTACAATTTTATAGAGGGGAGTGAAATTAAGTTAGGAGATAATGGATAAAATTGACCTTCCCAAAAAGATGAATGTGGCGTTTTATAAGATAGATGTGCGGATTTAAAAGACAATAAGTCAAAATTGAAATCACAATGACACTGGTGATATTTACAAGACAAGAGGGCATACACAAGATAAATGTGGTATTTTACAAAATACATGTCTAAAATTTACAATACAATCGAGCTAATTTACAAGACATATAATTGAATGACAATGACGCTAGTGTTATTTACCATAAAAGAGGGATTTAACAAGACAAATGTAACGTTTTATAATATACATGTGTGAATTTGTAAGATAAATAAGCTAATCTATAAGACTTATAATTGAAATGCTTGGAATTGTGTAGGAGGGTCATTTTTGTTCATTTCCTCTCTAAATTAATTCCACTACACTCATAGGACAATAGTGGTGTTTCATAAAGTTATGAGGGTTTTTAAAGATTATTTAGTTATAGTGGGGTTAGGTGAAATTTTCCCTTGATTCTATTATACTATACTACCCCCTTCTATCCAAAATATAAGGCACAGGGTTGGATTTTTTTAAAGATACTAAGGAAGTTAATTACTTTAGGGTATAATATTCCTTCCTTTGGTCCTTCTATTGATTCTATTATAGTATACTACTTCTGAAATTATTTTAAAATATTTATATTTATCGTTTTTCTCTAAATTATTTTGTCTATCTTATAAACTGATATATAACATAATATAATAATACACCATATACTATATGAATAAGTCATTTATTTAGCTTTTTGGCTAAAGTATAGTTTTAGTCATTTAATTTTTATATAAAGTATATTTTTTGTCCCTTAACATTATAAAGTATGTTTTTAATCTTATATTTCTAACACAATTAATATTTCTAACAAAAAATTTTAACGAAACAAACTCAAGTTATAATTATGCAACAAACAAAGTATATTTAAGTTTTAATTTTTTAAAATAATATATTTAAATTATTAAATAAAATAAATCAATAAATTGTTATCAATGGAATTGAGGTTATGATATTGATCACTTCATGAGGCTTCTAGATATTTTTTAATTAACCCATATTTTAAATTTATGATTAATAACATTTAACAATCACATCATCACTTAAGTTGACATCGTCATTATTTAATTTGTTGCATCAATGTTTTCAGTTAGAAATATTAATGATATTAGAATTACAACATTAAAAATATATTTTATAAAGTTAAGGGATCTGAAATATATATAATATAAATTTAAATGACTAAAGAGATATTTTAATTTAAATTATTTTAATATATCAGAAAAATTAATTATTTCTTGTATTTAGTATATGAGAGGGGACAAAGTTACTGTGTGACTGTGACCCTCAGTCCCATCCACTATTGGCCATCATGGACATTACCATGTTTCTATGTGGATGTGGTGGTGGAGAAAATTCTCTTATTTATCTATATTTAATATTCATTTAGTTTTTTATTAATAATATTTATAATAATTCGTTTTTTAAACTTTCCCTTGACCTGGGCAGTGCTATTTTATGTGGACTGAAGGCGTCGGTTCAATCCAAAAATTGGTAAACTGGTGTGTAAACTAGTTTTGCCTAGGCATCAACCTAGTCTATTTTTTTTAATATCATTTTTTTATTTTTTTAAAAATTTTATATTAATAGCTATAAAATCTTCACTTTTTTATCAGTTAATTTTAAGTTAGCTCCAGTTTTTTTCTAGTCTAATCCATTTACCCTTGACTCAGAAATCTAACCGGTTCAAGGCCGATCCGGTTTAATGACCTTAAGCATGAGTCATGTTGTACTAATTTGCTACACTTCATAAATTACTTTCTTCATATTTCTCGCCTTTTAAACTTTATTAACTCTACCTTAAAATTTATATACATCTTTTTAGTTTGACTTATATTAAAGGGAAAACATTTTCTCATATTGTAGGAAAACCATTTTCTCATGTCACATGTAGAAATTTTTTTTTTTTTATGTAACATGAGAAAATCAAAGCCTTATATTAAATATATATTATACCCTATAAAAATAAGTTAAAATATTAAATGAAAGGTAAAATTGTATATTTATATATATAAAAATTCCCTCCCTTTCTTATAAATATGACCAAAAAATTTCTAGGACTAGAGGAGTATTTAATAAATCAATATAACACAAGCCCAAATTGCAAAGTTAATATTAATTTTACATATAAAACTTGTTTTATATATTTATTAATTTCTTCTCAATTTTTTAGTCAACTTAATTTCTTCTTAAATTATTCTTATTAATATTCTCTCAAAAATAATCAATTATAAAATAAAAAGTGTTGAAAATTATTATTTTTTAAACAATACTATTTCATATTAACTAAATTAACTAACTTCATTTATATAATTAATTCATTTATATAATTAAATTAGTTACATTAAGTGTCACCGCAACAAATAAATGGGAATTAGAAGAGTAGGTGTAAGGTGCTTCTCTTCACCACCTGCGCACAATATCTGAGCGAGACGTTTGGTCGGTCCATCGTCCGACTGGACCAGGAAGCTACTCAATCCGCTTTTCTTCCTCCTCCTCCTCCTCCTTCTTCCATCGCGTGATCGCTGGTTTCGCAATGGCGCGAAAATCGGCTCTGAAGCGAACCCTTGTCACCTTCTTCGTCGCTTTGGTCACTTTCGCCCTTTTCAGCACCTTCTTCAACCCCACTACCGTCACCAATTCCTCCGCCAAACTCGATGACACCGCTTTCTCCATGAATTCCGCTAAAACTGCTTCCGTCTTTCATCTCGAGAGCAATCGTTTCGGTGGGAATCCGCTTGTCAAAGTATACGTTTATGATCTCCCCATCAGGTTCACCTATGGAATCATCGAACAACATTCATTGGCGCGTGGTGGTAGACCTGTTGATGATGTGACCACTCTCAAATACCCAGGTCACCAGCACATGTCGGAGTGGTACCTTTACTCTGATCTCATGCGGCCTCAGTCCGAGCGTGTTGGTTCGCCTGTTGTTACGGTATCGGATCCCGAGGAGGCGGACCTATTCTTTGTGCCGTTCTTCTCTTCTTTGAGTTTGATTGTGAACCCGATTCGCCCAGCTGGTACGACGGACGCTTCTGAGAAGCCTGTTTATAGCGACGAGGAGAATCAGGACGCGTTAGTGGAGTGGCTGGAGCAGCAGGAGTATTGGGAAAGGAATTATGGGAGAGACCATGTGTTTGTCGCTTCGGATCCGAATGCGCTGTACCGGGTGATGGATTGGGTAAAGAGCAGTGTGCTGCTTGTGTCTGATTTTGGGCGCCTGCGACCAGACCAAGGATCCATTATTAAGGACGTCGTAATACCATACTCTCACCGAATCAGAGTGTATGACGGAGATGTTGGTCTCGACAATCGCAATACATTGTTGTTCTTCATGGGCAACAGATATCGCAAGGAGGTAATAATATTTAGTTTAATATCTATATGCGATGCTCATAAATTTGGTAGTTATAACTCATGCTATTGTGGGCTTAGTTTTTTTTTATGGATTTTTTCCTTTTTGGATGAGGTTTAGTTTGTTTGCAATAGATGTGCATGTCAGAAATGAATGATCCTCTTCGGATATATGATTGGATTGGTGAGTGGTTATTGTTCAGAAGATGTGCGACTGAGTACGCAAATAGGAGTGTAAATATGAGATTTAGATTTTGAAAGGAAACTGATGCTTTCAACATCGTGGATGTTGAGATGTTCCCATTAAATGTGTTTTGAATGGAAACCCAAAACCAATATGTTGTGAATATATATGAAAGGAACATTATTTGTTGCCCTAGACATGTATCCGCACATGATTGCCAATCATTCAGTGTTTTACTTGAGGTTTACATTGTGATCATTACTTAGGCCTGCTGTTTCTTTCTCAGATATAAGCATAAGTTTGGTCTAGTCTTCTATAAATGTTGTCAGAGCTAGCGCCAATTGCTTTGTTAAACCTTTTTTTATTTTTCTTAAAAAAGTGTCTTGATTTGGATTCTTTGAAAATAATTATTTTAAGCACTTTTAACCACTAGAAGTTTGTATTCACGCAGTTTCTCCTTAATTTTCTATGATGAGGCCTTTGCCCCTTCAGAGTTTCTATCTTCATCATAATCAATTTTGCCAAAGCAATTAGCAATCATCATATAAGGTAGGGCCATTGGAAGAGTGGAAAAAGTCTGTTGATAGATCAAGCTAGTTGATTGAAAATGATCTATGTCAAGAGGCTACTTCAATAACATATGAGCTTTCAGGAGTCAGGAATCAGGCCAACGGAAAAAAGAAAAAATAGTGAGCTTGAACTTCCTTTCAATATATGGTTATTTTATACCGATTCACTGGCTTTGGTCATTGGAAAGTTATCTTCTCTCCTTTGGGCTTTATTTTTAGAAACTGTCATTTTCTCCCTGGACTCTGAAACTGAGTTTTTTTTACCTATTGGCCTGCAAACTATGGAACATCATTCTATAATCTATACCTTCATCTTAAATTGCAAGGAAGTAAAATACCTAAAATAAAAAGGCAAGGGAGTAGAGTGCCTTGGTGCAGAAACTTTTTTGGGACAATTTTCTTCTTGGAACTGATTTCCTTATATTCTAATCTGTTTTACAGGGAGGCAAAATTCGTGATATTCTCTTTCAAGTTCTTGAAAATGAAAAGGATGTCATAATAAAGCATGGAGCACAGTCCAGAGAGAGTAGACGTGCAGCCTCACGAGGAATGCATACATCAAAGTTCTGTTTACATCCTGCTGGAGATACTCCATCAGCTTGCCGACTCTTCGATGCTATTGTTAGCTTGTGCATTCCAGTGATTGTTAGTGATAATATTGAATTGCCATTTGAAGATACTATAGACTACAGAAAAAGTGCAATATTTGTAGAAACTGCAGCGGCTATAAAGCCTGGATACTTGGTGTCAGCATTGAGAGCAGTTACTCCGGATAGGATCCTTGAATATCAGAAAGAACTAAATGAGGTAAGTAATGCTGGAATGAAATATTTTTGGTCCATTCTGGTCCTTAAATCAATAATTACATGTTTTTAATGTGCACTATGACATGTTGAGTTACATTTTCAATCAAACTGAATTGTGAGAAGGAGGGAGACCCAGTTTCTCTTGCTCACTTTCCCCTTTTATTCATCATGGAACACTTGGGTTGATTTGCATCTTTTCCTTCTGAGTGCATGGCGATTATCTAGTATGTTTTAGCTCCATGTGTGTTGTAAGTTGTGACCATTATCATCATCCACTCTGAATTATAAATAGATTTATTGAATATCAATTACTACTTGGTTGAGCGTTTATGATTGTCAAAATATAATTTTTCATAAATACTCATTTTTGTTTTAATTTTAAGTCTCTGTTTTCTTACTTGTATAGCTAATAGGCTAATAGAGGAGCCAATCTTGTTTGCTTCAACTTGTGTAATGTTCCCGCCCCCCTCGGCTTTTCTTCTTTTTCCCCAGATGACAAGACATTGACTTGATATATCTGGTTGCAGGTGAAGCGATACTTTCAATATGGGGAACCAGATGGAACAGTAAATGAAATCTGGAGACAAGTTTCAAAGAAGCTACCCTTGATCAAACTGATGATTAACCGTGAGAAAAGGATGGTCAGAATGGATTCTGACTGCTCTTGTTTATGTACTAACCGGACTGCGATTAGTAGTAACCTATAGCTCTTTGGTGAGTGTATCTTTTATTTTCACTCTTGGAGGGCTATTCCACTAGTCAAGGGACGAGTTCACCATGTTAAGATTCCTGGCACGTTATGTGGTAGATGCCACCATACAAAAAATGTAACTTTTTGTTTTAGATGAGGCATAGAAGACACAATTCGATATATTGATTGTACCTTAATTTGTAAAGAATAGAATATAACAGCAATTTTGTACTATTCTTTTAATTCTTTGGAAGGTCCCCGTTTCTTTATTTACCCGTAGTTTTGTCAAAGTCCTTGATGTTATGAAATGTTCAAGTTAAATTTGTCTACATGACTATTGACCATGGTTTAGGAACCGGACCGTAAAGCTGGTCCAATTTAGGGGAAAACCCAGGCTTAGAGGTGATGCGGAGTTAACTCAGTCGAGTCACCGAGTCACCTCAATAATTTTTTCTCCCTTCAGGTTTTAGAACCTTGCTGATGGTGATAAAACAACCAGAAAAATGAAAAGAGAAGATGACGACTGAAAAAATGTCAGGTTATGATTTTGAACCAATTGAGATCAAAGACATAGATGATGAGGGAGACTAAAGAAAAAAGGAGAGGCAAAGCGATGATTGAAAAAAAAAAATAGAGAAACATGGGAACGATTTCATTGGTGGCAAGAAGCTCAGGTAAAGACAGTGGAGGTTGAAGGGGAAAAAATGTGACATTGTGACGATGGAAGTTGACGAAGTGGGAGGCAACCTCACAAATTTAAGATATGAAGCTTCAATGAAGTAACAACTAAAAAGTGCACGGTGGAAGAAGGAAGAATATTGAGAGAAAAGATAACACAATAAACAAGGAGAGTATTGTACACAACATTGGTTGAATAAAAAAAGCACCCACATGGCTTAAGGTTGCGGTGGCAAGATTTCACAGCATTCGTTGAATAAAAATTTACATATATTTGTTTTTTATATGTTGTTACTATGAATACTGTGATTATTAATTACATATTTAGTTGTCATTAGGTGGGCATATGATACTGTGATGTCAATCTGTAAAGAATATGCACAAGTATAGTATTGAAGTATATGATTATTTTGTTAGTGATTTAAGGTATTGAAATGATATATAGTATTTGAAATGCGTAATAAGAAATTAAATTATTTTTCAATTTTTTATACCTCACCGGTCTAGATTTCAAGTTGACTCCGATCTGATTCATTAAACCTTGACTCAGTACTCTAACCAGTTTAGTGGCTGGTATGGTTTCAGAATCTTGCTATTAACTACATTTACTTTATTTTTTGTTATTACATTTAAATTTTTAAATACTGAGTCTTGCTTCCTATCATAAAAGCTTAGACCCGTTTGGTACAAGGAAAATTTTAGGAGGAAAAGGAAAATTTTGAAAGATGAGGGAAGATAGCTTAAGGGAAGATGAGTTGTTTGGTAGGAAGAAAATGAATTAGGAAATATCTATTTTACCCTCAAGAGTAATTAATTCAAAATAAAAAAGAAAAATATTTTTTTGAAAAAATATGCTTTTATCAGGTTCGAACCTATGAAAAAAAAATTTCCCGTCAAGTTTGAACTTTCCCGCCAAGTTCAAACGTAAATTTGAACGTTCCCGCCAAGTTTGAACGTAAATTCGAACATTTCCGCTAAGTTCGAACGTCCCGCCAAATTTGAATTTGATGGGTAAATTTGTGCAGACACGTGAACAGTGACATAGGAAGTTGAAATCCCACCAATTTTTGTGGGATTTGGTCTTCCCACATGTGAGGGAAGATTCGTGGGCCCGGAAAGATGGAATTCCGGGAAGATTTGCCTAAAATGCGTACCAAACAAGGGAATTTTCCAATCTTCCTTTCCCTTCCCATTGATTCCATGTAATAAAGAGGCCCTCAGTTGCAATT
This sequence comes from Acacia confusa, assembly GCA_037074495.1. Classification (NCBI taxonomy): domain Eukaryota; kingdom Viridiplantae; phylum Streptophyta; class Magnoliopsida; order Fabales; family Fabaceae; genus Acacia; species Acacia confusa. Next base: position 1,049,731 of record CM073504.1, on the reverse strand, counting down.
CATCTAACCTTAAATAGAAAGCTTTTACAATTTTTGCGCTAACGGAGATATTTTTCATTTTAATGAATTCTTAGCCTTAATGATTCACGAACGTGTCATAATCTTCTATAGCAAATTGCGAAATGAAAATAATTCTTTTTTGAATACGTAAAAAAAAAAAAACCTAAATTAAATCAGTTAATAAGTCTCTATACTGTAGAAGTGCGTTGAAAAAACAATTCTGACATGCACATAATTTGGTACTCTAATGATATGTATCATATGTCTGACACTTCCACAGAATAAAGATCAATGGCCTCGAGTAGGTAGATGATTTACATAATGTCTGTAACAAAAACTACTCTCATATGCAGAAGCAATCATCCATTTGAGGTTATCAGAGAAGGAGCTGTTGAGCCGGGTTATTATTATTACACGGGAAAATGATAACAATAATAGAAAAAAGAGATTGAGTCTAAAATTCAACAGCTATTGCTTTTCAATCTTCAACCTGGCGGCCATTTCATCTGTCTCCCTCCTAGTACATGCAAGTGTAGGTGATACACAGATTGACCTGATCATAATCAATAAGAGAAAAGGTTCAGTGGGATTGGGAGCCAAAATGGCTAACTAATATGAAGAAGCAACTGCAAATAACTGTGACTTAGAAGCGTGATGTTCCTATAAAAGTGCAAGGTTATGGGTTCGATTTCACTTATAATATCAGGCTATTAGCGTCTGCCCCTCTAATAAAAAGCAAATATGAAGCAACTGAATCAAAACCCAGAGAGAAACAAGCTTACAGGCACTGGCACCGTTGTTGATGACCACACGAAATCCATCAAGAATACCTTCTTTCTCAGCCACTATTTTGGCAGCATAGAGAAGCTGACCTAGTATCTCCTCATGTCTAGGATCAGCCTGCAAAGGTGCTACATATCCAATTAAAATGCCTATATATATTGAATTTATGGACCCCCTGGATTTATGAACAATCAATGAAAATTTTGAAAGCGGATTTCATATTAATCATGCACTTACATCTCTGATATGATGATAATCACTTGAAACGCCTACTAACTAGCGATTTAAAATCCCACCAATTCCATGCTTATGAAGATTTGGAAAAACATCTCATCGATCAAACAAGAAGAGAATAACACATCTACAAAACCACGACAAATAAAACCTACTTTCTTTCTGCATCTTGAATTGAATCAAACAACAGCAATCACCTTTCTTTTCTCAACTCTTACTACTTATCCCTCTAAGACAGGAAGGAAAAATCACTGTGCTTCTCTTCCTCCAAGACTTGTTTCTTCAAGGACACACATAAATTTGAAACATGGTTTCTCTTTTGTTTCCTATTACTTCCTTTCTCCAATCATTGTCTACAAGTTTTCTTACAGCAGAAATTTGAGAAGACAAGAGTTGAACCTAATTATACAAGATACTCTTCCTATAGCTATCACCACTTGGAATTTTAAGCCAAAACAAATAAAGAAAGAAAACAGCACAGCACAAACAGATTATACAAAATTTTCTTCCGCACACACAAAACAATAGGTAAAGGATAACTAATTACCTTCCCAAGCTGTGTCAACCCATCTCTAAATTTTGGAATGACCAAAACATGAACTGGTGCCTGGGGATTAATGTCCTGAAATGCTAGGACCTTTTCATCTTCATAAACAATGTTCGAAGGGATTTCCTTATTTATGATCTTGTCAAATCTGATAGGTAAATCGGGGTCACTAGATTGAACACCAGAAAAAAGAAAGAACAAAAATGAAACAACCAGATGATTAAGCAATTATGTCACTATATTTGTCATTACATACATTGCTGTCCCGATGCCTAAAATATTGTCTTTGATTCAATGAAAATACCATTATGTACTAATTACTTAAGATCAAGGAAGACATTGGTCATCCTTTATCCCAAGAGCATCCCTAAGACTCAGATATCATATTCATCTGAGCTTGAATGGCCATACCCAGTTATAATCCGTTTGTGGGAGCAAAATCCTGTGAAAGATATTCAAAATATTTTCAATTGATTCTTTTCATTTTCCACAACTCAGTCTAGAACATTCTTTCAGAGGGACAGATAAGTTCAACAATGTTAGATAACTTTGGATAGTTGCCATTTCGCAATTATATGGAGATACTTTGTATTTTATGTTCCATCACAGTAATTCACTTCTCTATGACAAGGAAAATGACTGAGCTATAAATGTTAAAACCCAAATCTTTAAATGCTTACAAAACTTGTCAGTTCAATTATAATAAACTTGTGCAGTTCAAAATAAAATATTCCAGAATGGTAAGCAAGAAGTGTGTTAAAGACTTAGATTCAGAATGGCTGTACATTGTTGGTGCTCCGTTATCAGCATTGAGAGCAGCTGCCTTGGCTGCAGCCTCTTCATTATTTGTGGCACCAGTACTAAAAGGCAATCTGTAATATAAGTCAATAGATAAAGCTATTCAGAGAAGAGACGAACAAAACATTCTGAAATGGATATGGACGTATAATTGAGGTACAACTTCTAAGTGCTTCCTATTAAATTCTCCCACATAAATATAACAAGTGTGTGTGTGATTGTCTTCCAAGAAACTCCCTGGACATGTGATGTTTTATTAGAAAGCCTAATGGCGAGCACCCAAAGAAACGTTACCTGATTATTGTTCTTTTGAAACCCAGCATGCAGATTTTGGTAATAAACTCAAAAAACTTTTAAAGGTACATAATACTGAAAATTTTCCTTGCTGGCCGAATTTTTAAACCACGTATGGTACTTATCTAACAATTTGTGTTGGAAATACTTGACATGAATGAAAAAAATAAGACATAATCCTACAGATATCAAATTTAACAAGTGGTTAGTCCAAGGTAAAATAGATTGGTACATAAAATTTTCACTCTATTTGAATCTATTTCTTATGCTCACTATTACAAGGGCACTACTATCATCTTGATAATTGAGGTATTTTAGCTGCAATCACATTCCTCAGATTTTTCATAATTTCTTCCCAGCAGGAAATTTAGTGGTCTTATCATGATAATTTAGGCAATGATCTGAATCAAATTGAATTTAAATCCTGAATACTCTGATTGCTGAATGATTGGTATAGTAACTTCCGTTCTCTTTAGTTTTCTTTCTTCAAGAACAGCCTCTAAATTTATTCGTTTCAAGAATAGCAAATTGTGTCCCTATCTTTTGATCTCAAGAATGCCAGAACCATTGAATGCTTTTCTCATTAATTGGTAATGCAGTGATCAGCTCCTTAGTGAAAATGGTCACTTGCATTCTTAAGAAGCTAATGCTACGCAAAATTACATGATAATGTTTTTAAATCTTTGCTATAGTCAGAACCCTTCGTTACTTTTAGAAGATTAGATTTCTTTCAAAAAAGAAAATTGATTTATGAACTCATTACATCAAATATCATTAGTACAAGTTATCGATCCTCTTAATATGCTTCATTATATCCATTACTTGTCTATTTCTCTGCAATTTCCCTCATTTTGCCAGTTTCGCAATCCGTAAAACTTAAAACCGCAAAACGGTAATTATACTGAGCTAACGATTTATCTCTAGCTCAGAATATGCAAAAGAAGCTAAGTAGAAAAGGAAAGAGATAAAGACAACACCTGCGAGATTGGATAGGAAGAATAAATTTGGAGAAATTGTGGTTTGCTGCTTTTGCGATAGGCAGGAAAAGTCTTGGTGATATCAATACTGAGGAGTTCCTGACAATTATGCGAAGACAAACTCAATATCACATTAACAATCTGGCAATGGAGAATATGTATTTGTACCTAATCAGCGAGAATGGAATTGTCGCAGCCATAGCTCCCAATGAAGCAGAGCTAATATCACTTCATTTTCTCGGGAAAATTTCTAGAGAATGAACTATACTGAGCAATTATCACCTCTGGACAGGTCCTTCCAGAGCACAGCCAAAATCTATCATATCAGCCGTTGAAATTGGTGGGCCATGCCACTTTCGTGATTAACATATCCTGTGGTTGTAAAAAAAAAAAAAAAAAAAAAAGTCTCAATTCATTTTCCGATTTGCTAAAGAAAAATCTCCAACAGGACAGGGGAAAAAATGGCGAATTTTGTTCTTCCGGTTCCAAGTAGGTTGAGGAACTTCCCAGTCTTTTCTTCGTCCAACGGTACTTGCTATGATTTCTTCTTTTATCTCTGTCAGTGTTAAATAGTTTCTTCTTCATTTTCGCATTAATCTGTTAGTACTGAATTATAATAATTCTTAGTTTATTAGTAATTAATATTTGGTTTATATTGATTAGGGGTTTCTCCTACCGCTTCTGGAACGGGAAGTGTTGGTGCTGGAGGACCAGTGATTCTGGAGCTTCCTCTAGAGAAGATAAGGAGGCCATTAATGAGGACGAGGTCAAATGACCCTAACAAAGTGAAAGAACTTATGGATAGTATTAGTGAAATAGGACTTCAAGTTCCTGTAAGCACTTGTTTTCCTTTGTCAAATCAAATTTTCTTGTACTTCTTGTTTCTTTTGGGGATTTGTGTGATTTTGTCTGGTTTCTGGGAAAATGCTTTGAGGGAAATTCATAGAGGGAATTCTGATCAAGGATTGTCACTCCAAGTTATATTTTGTTGAGTTTGTTGTGGGTGTAAGAATTTTTCACTGCAATTTGGTGTCTAGCAAATATATACTCGTGGCTATTATTTGTTAAATGAGGTTATTGAGTAACAATTTATCCCGAAATTTGATTTGGTGTCGTTTCATCTATATAGTCGATTTCACCTATTGGGATAAAGATTTGTTGTTGTTGTTGGCAGCTATTATTTGTTCAAATTCTCACCGATAAACCACTTTAGTTTGACAGCTGCTAGGGGAAAAATGATTGACTTAAGGTTTTGCCAATTGGTTGGTTCTTAGGAAAATGATTTTTGTGGGAATACTGAGTGAATTATAATGGGTTTCTTGTTGAAGCAAGCGTTTTCTCTGCAAGTTAATCTCCAGCATCATAGAGTTCATGTCTGTGATTTATTTCAAGTTTAATGTGTTTTGCAACGCCAGGTGAAATAAGATTGTCAACTTTAGGTTTCCCCTTAAAGGGAAACTTTTTCTGGCAAGGTTGTTCCTTGAAAACTTCAAGCTTTACTGCCAGTGGCAAACATATTTCTTATGGTCTTTTTCAATAAACAAATTTGAATTACTCTGGTGTGGAATTTCTATGAACTATAAGAACTTGATTTCATTGGGAATTTCCAAGACGAAATCTTGTGTTCTGTTGCACTGTATTTTTCTTTAAGAAGCGTGCTACGACACAACTTGGTATGCATATTCACATCATCCTCGTAAGTTCTAAGTTGTATTCATTGCATGTTTTTTCTCCTCCAATTACTTGTCAGTGATACAAGATTTGTAATTATAGTAAATGTTTAGTTTAGTTGCAAGCTGAATTTTTATGTTGGTGTAACACTTGTGGTTCTTCTTGTCTGGGCTAGATAAAATTTTGATTCATCAAAATATTATGGAATATAGATTGAGTTACTGAGTTATCTGGCATTTTATTGATACAGATTGACGTTCTTGAGGTTGATGGAGTTTATTATGGTATGTACAAAATCTTGTAATTTATGTTTAAGTATGATACTTTCACCTTAGCTATTCTCAATTATGTTATAAAGTATTACCATTTTGTCATTTTTTTAAGGTGATGTTCAACAATAACAGAGTCCATGCATTAGAACAGAGTCTTAAGTTCAACTATTTATTGTGCATCATAGCTTCAACACGTGTTCATTTGGAACTCAATCAAGTTGCTCTCATATGTAGACAATATTTATAGATTTACCATAATTCTTCTTAAACAGACACTAGTAAATCATGGTCAGTTTAGATGTATGAGAAAGGGAATCATGTCAGCAAACAGAAGAGAGAAGACAGAGAGACTCTTGAGTGATCTTGCATGGTGATCTCATTCAAAGATTTATATATGCTCCTCTTTGGTTTGTAGGCTTCTCTGGTTGCCACCGCTTTGAGGCTCACCAGCACCTTGGACTTCCAACTATCCGGTGCAAAGTTCGCCGTGGTACAAAGGAGACTCTAAGGTTAATCATTTTGTTTTAGTGATCTCTGTAACAAAAGCTTGGTGAGGTAGACTTGTCATCTCTGCTAATAACGGGTCTGTTTTATCATCATGCAGGCATCATTTGCGCTAGCATCATATGGTCATGAAAATATCAATGGTCTTATAGCCTTAGGCCGCGGGTTTAATTTCATTTGTAACCTCAGGCCGTTGGTTCCTACCCATTTAACTTGAAGAAAAAATGGTCATGAAAATATATTTAAGCATGTCACTTGTATATCTTAGCAAAATCCTTCAATTTGGGAGTTTAGTTGACAGTCTTCTTTGTGTTGTTGATCATGGAAGCTAAAGCTTGACAGTCTTCTTTCGTTAATGGTTCCATTACTTGACTGTCTTCTTTGTGTTGTTGATCATGGAAGCTACAGCTAGTGTGATGAGTTTATGGAATTTGACTTGAACATATGAAGATGCTAATGTTTCCTTTTCATGTCCAGAAGACTACAAGAGACAAACCAGAAAGCTCAAAGTGAAGGAAAGGATAGTGCACTCTTATAACAGTGATCAGTGAAATATTCATTTGCATCTTCTGTATAAATTTTTAGTTATAGCTTGATGTTTCTATCAGTGTAATCCTCTCTATATTTCTTACATAGAGTACGACACCACAACTAAGAAAAAAATAATATTTTTTAGGAGAAAGAAAACTTTTTAATTCTTGATGCGAATTTTAAAAAAATAAATGGAAATTAATTTTAATATGGTAGTTATGAATTGTTAATTAACTTATTTAAAAAGAAGAATGGCCTTCTTACCAAACTCCCTAATTTTCCTACTTAATTTAACCGTTTCAATTGTTTATCTGTTTATTTGCAACTCTTATTCTTTTTTATTAAAAAAAAAAAGTGACAGAAGAATAAATTTCAAATTTTTAATTAAAGTTGAGGTATTCTCTACTTGGTGTTTCATTTTCTTGATTATTTTTTACGCCATGTTTTTGCCACAATGTCAATTAAAAATTTTCATTTTTTGGTTCACAGATTGCACCAATAACTTTTTTATAGAATAAATCAACATATTTGTAATTGACATTGAAAAATTAAAGTTAAGTTTATTCAATTTTAATTCTAGTAAAAATATACGGTTTTATAAAATGAGAAAATAAGACATCCAAAAAATTGAATTTAAAATGCAATTAATTCAGGCAAAAAAATCTCCATGAGAGACTTTTTCCCTTCCTTTTTCCTTTTTCCTTTTTTTTGTTTTGTTTTGTTTTGTTTTTTGTTTTTCTGTTTTTTGTTTTTTTGGAGAAGTAAATCAGTATAAAACACAGAAGACGGCAAACTGGAATCGGTGCCAAACCCTGGTTTCGGGGATTAAGCTTGAAGGAGCCTCCAGTCTTCTCCGACCAGTGTTTCTTCACCACAACAATGGAGGGAGGAGCATCCTACGCTCGCATGCCCAGAGTCAAAATTCGAGAGCTCAAGGACGACAGTGTCAAGTTTGAGCTCCGAGACACCGACGCTAGCATCGCCAACGCTCTCCGCCGCGTCATGATTGCCGAGGTCCCCACTGTCGCCATTGACCTCGTTGAGATCGAGGTCAACTCCTCCGTCCTCAACGACGAGTTCATAGCCCACCGCCTCGGCCTCATCCCCCTCACCAGTGACCGTGCAATGGCCATGCGCTTCTCGCGTGACTGTGATGCCTGCGACGGCGATGGCCAGTGTGAGTTTTGCTCCGTCGAGTTCCACCTCAGGGTCAAGTGCATGACCGACGAAACCCTAGATGTTACCAGCAAGGACCTCTATAGTTCCGACCACACTGTGGTTCCTGTAGATTTCCCTGACCCTGCTGGTATGGAGGGTTCTGAGAACAGGTATTTCTTCAATGTGGTTTCTTTTTCAATGAGAGGAAAAGTCAGAAAAGAAACTCGACTAAATGAGGAATATAATTACTTGTCTCTATATGTTTTCCTCTTTACCTAGGTTTACTCATTTTCAGAACTTGCCTTCATGATTGACATGGCGAGCGTTTGTTTGTATGTTTAATGGACCTTTTCCGTTTAAAATTGAGTCTCTGACGTAGTTTGTTGTTGGATCTTAAAGGATATTATAATTGTTACTTGTTAATGACGTGTTCAAGTTGTAATCAGGGGAATTATAATTGTGAAGTTACGTCGAGGACAGGAACTGAGGCTGAGAGCAATAGCTAGGAAGGGAATCGGCAAAGATCATGCGAAATGGTCACCAGCAGCGACTGTAACTTTCATGTATGAGCCAGAAATTCATATAAATGAAGATCTTATGGAGTCATTGACGCTTGAAGAGAAAAAAGAATGGATTGAGAGTTCTCCTACCCGTGTGTTTGACATTAATCCTTCAACGCAACAGGTTGGTTTCTATTTGCTTATAATAGTTATAAACTTATCCCTGACTTTGCAATTTGTCATAGTTCCTTCTATTTGGCCTCGCACTTAGACTCTAGAATTTTGGGCGTGTGAACATTTAACCTTTCCTGGATTCTGGGTTTCGTGCCAAAATGATGGTTTGATGCACTGTGGTTCCGTATTTCACTATTTCTTTTTGGATCTTACCTTGGATAGACATGTTGCACTGCGCTGTTTATGACCATAAATTTATGATCATATTATTTGGCTCCTTAACCTTGCACTCTTCCTGTTTGGCTTTCTTGGTTAAAGTAGACTAGAAAGTATAATTGGATGGTGCCTCTTGATGTTCTTTTTTATGGCTTTTCTTTAGCTAGTATGATAGGCATTAGTGAATCAATGTTTTTGAATGATGTGTAATCCTTGTCGTGTGTAAAGGTTGCTGGTAGTTTGTTTTCAAGTTTGGGTTTCAGTTGTTTTATGGCAGTGATTTCTGGTTTATACTCCCAAAACCATAGAGATGGAACATGCCACAGTAAAGATATACCTGGTTTCCAGAGTTTGGTGAATCAGATATTTGTTATTACTTATATTATCCTGAGGCGCATTTCCCTAAGAAAATACTATTAATCAGTTCATTCTTGCTGAATCAAATCTGAGTTTCGGAAATTGATGCATCTGATTTCAAAGCTCAAAACATTCCGCAATTGATGTATCCAAAGAAGACAACCCAAGTCATCAGTCATAGAAAGGCATGTAATCATAACAAGCATTCTTTTCAGTAGGAACTATCTATCAACAGTGTTTATATATTTGAGTTAGTGTGCATCATTTACATTTTATAGGTGAGATCTACATAAGAACCTCATTGTCCCCGGGCAATTTATCATAGCTAACTTGTTATCATGTGCCAGGTTGAGTTGGTTGATCCTGAGGCATACACTTACGATGATGAGGTGATCAAGAAAGCTGAAGCCATGGGCAAGCCTGGGCTTGTGGAAATTAATGCAAAGCAAGATTCCTTCATATTCACTGTGGAGTCCACCGGTGCAATCAAAGCTTCTCAGTTGTTATTGAATGGCATTGACATTCTTAGGCAGAAGCTAGATGCAGTCAGGCTCTCAGACGACAATGTGGACACTACTGAACAGTTTGGGGAATTAGGTTCACATTTGGGTGGAAGTTAATTGGGAACAAAGGAACAAACATTAGTAGAGATTTCTGTTTGTTGATATTGTTCAACCTAGAACATGTTTATTGGAACATGTATTGAAGTGAATAGCTGCCGCACGTGCTGGCCTAGCCCGAAATTCTAATTATCTTTTGCAGACAGTGTTACCCTTTTAGGTCTAAATCACTGGTTCTGTTTGAAAGACTGAATGTGGATGGCAAATGGCGCGCCATTAAAAAAAGAACTGGTTCTGTTTAGATTATCCGATACTTCCCCTGATCTCTGATATATATTTAATTTGTTTAGATTAAAAAAAAGTTAGTTGAGTTAGTGATATGACATATATTTTTTAAAATATTTTAATTATCTTTTTTAATTTCCTCCTCCTTTTTTCTCTTTGGATGTTATTGAGAGATCATCAATAGCGGTAAATTAAAAAATATGGAAATTATATCTTATGTTTAGTATTAAGATAAACTTCTTAAAAATGTATTATGCTAAGGATTAGAGGTGTATTAATTGTAATATGATTATAATGAAATTACTTTTGAGGAAGGAGTGAGGTTAGTATATTACTACTGGTTTTCATAAATAATTAAAAGTAAATTACTATTTTTTATATTTTATTTTTTTTAAAAGGATATTACTACAAGTTTTATATTACTTCTTCAGTATTAAATATATGACATAATTTATAGTGTAAGTTGTACTATAAACTATGTCATATATTTAGGACTAAAGATATTGGACATGTTTAGAAAGGCTTATGAAATGACTTATGAAAATTTTTTTATAGCTACTTATAACTTATTGACATAAATTGAGATAAAATTTTTCTCACATATTTATCTTATATTCTGTAAATTCCAATTGATAAGTTAGTTATGGGGCTTTCGTCATCTCAAACATACCCACAGCGCATAGATTATGTAACGAGTGTGAATTATTACACACCAAAAAAAATAAATTGACCTCAACAAGAAGGGGGTGTCTTGCCACATTAATTGGTTCATTTGCTAAGCTGGAATAAAGCCGTAAACATAAGAAAATATAGATATAAACCTTTTTAATTATATGATATTTTTATTATTTAAAAATGCATATTGATTTATTTTTATTTTGACTAAAACATTTTTAAAGTTAATTACGTACGTAATAAACAAAATATTAAAAAATTTAATATAACTTTTATTAAATCCAACTTAAAAGTACTTAAAATAAATGTAATAATTTATTCCATATAAAGTTTGTAGAAATTTTAGAAAAATAAATGAGAAATACGTACTGTATAGTATTTCTTCCAAACAGTACATCCTCTATCAATTTATACTTCAATACATATTTCTTTAGAGGATAGAGGATAATATTGAAGGTGAAAGAACTCGCATAATCGCCAATAGCAACACAACAATAGGCTTTTTCTCTAGCATGGATGGATTAACGACAATTTTACATGCATTTCAAACCATTTATCTGATTACATAGCTACCAATCACTGTACTAAATAATTATGTTCTTAGAGGGAAAATATCTTTTTCATAACAACATTTATAACTGGACCTTTGACCCATTGGTCTCTGGCTATGTAGAGATCTTAGTACACCCCATTCTTTGGTGGCACCACTACCACAAAGCAATATGGATGATATAGACATCAACTTGTATTGAACCACTCAGGCTACAAGAGGAATCTCAAGCGAAGTACAATATACATTTTGCCAAAATTTGAGGGGAACCTGCAAATATGCTAAAGCTATGGTGGGGAATACCTTGTCACTAGCAGCAGCTAAAATAATTTACTAGCCCTTTTTTCTGATGAGCTTTTTCCTCTTCTTCCCTACTTGTATGCTAGAGGACCAGATCTAGATACAGCAAACCTTGGTAGGGGACTGGGTCCTGTACTCCCGGAAGTTGAGCCTTCCACGAATTTCGCTCGATTTCGGCTTGAACTGTAATCCAGAGGTCCTGAAGGACGGACATTCCTGTGCTTGTTATCCATGCTCCTTGAGCCACCACTATCAGCTTCATAAAGGTGGTGGTGTTCATGGCCATGTGATGATGAAGATCCTTTGAAATAAGCTGAATCATTGGCACCATACTGTGGTGTGGAGTCCCCGCGAGGCTGCCGTATGACTGGAGATGCGTGTGACAGCAATATTGCAGGCGAATGCCGTGTTGAAGAGCTTAATATTGATAACGGAGTGGAAGGAGTATCTGCGTAGTGTTGGCTGTATACAGATCGGAGAATGGCGTAGGGGACATGGGATTCAAGTGAACTTCGTGGAAGGTATGGCGAGATTTCACAAAGCTGGTCAAGGAATATATGCTGTGCTACAAGATGAGATCTGATAAAAAGGAAAAAAGAAAAATTCAGCTTCAACCATGAGGCAGTAAATGTTTCAGAGAAACAGAGCACTTGCACTAAAGAATGTCAGCTGCAATCTATTGCAGCCATGCGTGTCTATACTTTTCAACAGGCATATATTTGGTTCAACCAGAAGTATTCTTTAGTCTGTATACATACTTACCTATCTGTTTCACTCCAAGAATCTAGAATAATCTCCGCAGAAAGTTTCACAAATAACTGCATTGTGGACTTAATGCTCGCTTCAGCGGACATGTGACTTGGATACTCAGGATCCATTGCCTCGCTAGCATGCCCATTGGATAAAGTCTGTCTCTGCTGATACTCTCGTTCCAATCTAACAAATTCACTTCCTGCAAACACTGCAGCAATGCACCTGCCCAGCAGTATTCACTAAAGTGGTCAGGAGAGAGACAGGACAAATGAGACAACGAGATGATGAGATAAATGTCGATAAAAACCTCTAAAAGTTTACTACACAGTGATTCTTAGTTCAGTTTCTAAAAGCGTAATCAACAAGATGAAACTCTTGAGATACTCTCTCAATCAAGCAGATAAAATTACTGGATGGAGGTTTATCCAATGGCATTCAAACAGATTATAAGCATGTAAATACAAACTACAAGTCATCATAGAAGCTTTAAACTCCACTCTTTTTACATTATAGCCATGGGAAATTATAATTCATTGGACCCATAACATAATGCTAACCTTGCCAGGCAATGGATGTTGTTACTAAAACCCTCTGTGTCCACATTGAAAGCAGTAGTGGTCCAAATATTAGATGTCATGAATGTGGCAAATAAGTATGGTAACAAGCTCCAGGAGCCATCATTTGCACCACCAACTTCTTCTAAAATTGATCATACTCACTGTGAATCGTGATCACTAACCACACCTTGAGTATTTGCCACTCTCCTCATTCTCTTAATCTCTTCCTTTTCAGGTATTTCATCAGGTAGATGCTTAACCATCCCAGCCAGTAGTGAATGAATCAGAGGAGCACCTTCTTCAAGTATGGCACCAGCAGCCTCAGCTAGCAACCGATCAAATGCCAGAGCTAGGCCAGCTTGAATACAAAAACTAACAACAGTTTCCAGATCAACTATTTGCTTTACAGAAGCTTCTCTTTCAAATCTATCCCCAGAAAGGAGGCTGGCTGCAACTGTTTTTAATACATCACGATTTGATCTTAATGATGTGTCAATGCACTTTAAAAGTGCAGCAGTGTGTTCTTTCATCATTCTGTCCAGCCTGTCAACTCCATAGCCACCAAATATACGTACAAAAGACTGCAATTCCCTGAGATCAGTGACTGAGTCTGCAAAATATCCACCAACAGGCCTTGCACTCTTAAAGCATTTATGAAGTGGTACAAACAATATCCCAGCACCCGATACGTCTTTAATTATGTTGTCTATATACCCTTTGCATACAGACTCTGTAGCTGATCCAATATGCTGCTTTGTTGGCTTGTCAAACAAGTGCAGCGAAGAAACAGGTCCAGAAAAGGCTTTTGAAAGCAAAACTTCTTGAATACCATGGGTAAGATCCATGCTGATGTGCTGCTCTGCAAGATGCACAATGGTAACATGTCTTCGAATCAGGGACTCCAGAACAGAAGGCCGTTGAAAGTCATTATCATTCTTCAATACTCCAAGCAATCTTCTCCTGAAGTTCCCAAGGATGCATTCTCTCATGTACTGCATGAATAAGCTATAATAACACTTTTCAAAAGCCCTCAATTACTCAATTACCACTTAAATTCAGTTAAAATGGCCCTTGACACATTGAACCGCAGAAAGTAAACCACCCTTAGAACGAAGACGTGGTTCGATACCAAAATCAAGACAGCTAGACTGTTTGCCTCAGCAATATTGAAAATTAAACCACAGAAAATAATGAAGAATTAACAGATGCATGCCCAACCTCTCTTAGAACAAAGACGTGGTTTAATACACAGATAAGCTCCATGTCATTTATGACAGAGCACAAGTTAGTAAGCCTCTGCATTGCAGCTTCTAACCTGTTTTGGAAGAAAAAGTAAAGAAAATGCAATAGTTAGCTCCAGAAAGTTTTGATTGAGTGATCTGACATATATGTACTGCAGGAGATTACAAGAACATATATTTTGATAGAACTACTGTTTTCTGGAAAGCTCTCATGACCAGGTAAAGAAAAACCAGCTGCTCCTTTTGGAGATTTATACGAAGGAATAGAAACTCTAGATGCATAATTCAGATAAGAAGCTGCTTGCTCTGGAAGAAGCTGATACATATATAACAGTAAGTTCTCTGCAACGGGACTAACCTGTTAAAGTAATCATAACTTTTACCTGATTCTCCAGTGCACCAAATCCTCCCTCGGAGTCCAGAATGGTTATCAATCCTTCCAATCCTCCCATGGTGGATTCAATCAAGGACTCAACACAAAGAACATCATCCCTACCAATTTCAATTACCTGCTCGAAGAAAATAAATGAAGTAATCACACATGTTTCTCACACAGACAATCATAACCTCAAGACAATTACCCAGTAGGTTGGTACAATATTATTTGGGGTGTAAAGCAGAGTAATCTAAAAATGATATATATTCATTTACAGAAAGGGTATATATATAAAGGAGGAGCCCTAACATTTATGGATTAATATACATTCCTCAACAGTTTCCTTCAAATTGGAGCCTAGATGTAATCAAGTCTAACTTGTTACAAAGATAGTCAATACGAGTTCCATTTAAGGTTTTGGTCAGAAGATCACCGCACATGCTCTATAGAAATAAAGTTCTCCTTGATTTTATACTATACAAAGTGACAATCAATTTCAATGTGTTTCCTACATCCATGAAACACAAAGTTAAAAGCTATATGTATAACATCTTTAATATCACACCATAGTTTTGCAAGCAATGACGTGGCAAGATTAACCTCCTTTATTAACTAGTGAATCCATATAATTTTCTGTACTAACTGAGCCATGGCTCTATACTCAGCTTCTACACTCGACCGATAAACCACATCCTGCTTCTTACTCCGCCAGAACACTAAATTTTCACCTACAAACACAATATCCTATGATGGAGGATCTTCTGGTAACTTTGACCCTGCATGATCTGCATCACAAAACCATTCAATTTTGTTGTGGCCAGAATTCGTATAGAGTATACCACGACTAGGTGAGCCCTTTAAGTAATGTAAGACTTGCGCCAAAGCTTCCCACTAAGCAACGGTTGGTGTTGTCATGAATTGGCTCAGCAAACTAATTGGAAAAGTCACATCAGGGAGTCACCATGAAGTAGTTCAATTTCCTAATCAGTCTACAATATCTCTCAAGATATACAAATAGTTTGATCTTCTTGGAATCAACTCTTTTTCTCACATCCTCGTGTAGCTTTTCAAATAGTACGCTGTCATCAATGTCCAGAAAATGATTAGTAATCATGAGAAAGCTACTTGGTTCTTCTCCAAGTTTCCCAATTTTTCGTAGCAAATCAAGAACATATTTTTCTCAATTTCAAGAGGATGTCTTTCTTGCTTCTCATTGTTACTTATAGGAATCACCCAAGAGGGGGGGTGAATTGAGTGTTTAATAAAATTCAAACAATCTTAAGCAGTAATTAAATTCGGAAGAAAATGTGAGAGAGATATCACCAAAATATGCAATATAAATTTATACTGCTTTGGCCTTAAGTTCGTGGCCTACATCTAGTTCCTAGAGTTCGTATGAGATTTCCATTATCTTTCACAAAACAATTACAATAGACACAAAGTAATCTCACCAGATTCACTCTCTCTTATAATTTGTAATTAAACAACCCAACTCAAAGTCTCACTACCTTGAGATTTTACAAAACTCAATTGAATGATTAATAACTTTGGTATAGAGTAGATGAATAAGCACTAAAATATATGAATATCTCAAAGACAATTTAAAGAGTATCAATGACCAATGACTGAACTATTTATGATATTGTCACTGGTTGGTAGCTCCGAATTGAATGCTCTTCAAATCAAACGTCATTAATGACCGTTAGTGAAGCTTCAAGCTAGCCGTTAAGAGGTTTCAATCGTTTCGTTAGACACAGAAGCTTTCTGTTAGACACTAACCATCTGTTGGGATCCGTACATGTAGCGGAATTAAAAACTTTTACGAATCCCAAAGAGGATCAGTCAACCGTGTTTAAATCAAGGTTCAAATAATCCGAATCATACCTATGCCGGATTGGTGTGCATCTCGTTCTATTTGAACTGATGGGCTATCTTCTTCGATCAGCAGAAGTAGACTCTTCAAATCGTCTTCTTCTACCAGTATCCATATAAATAACCTCGAACACAGGCAGCCGCATGCTAACGTTTTTAGTATTCTCGCATCTCTTCTTTTATCTAGGGTTTCTCACGACTTTCTCATACGCTTGACAAAAGTCCCGTAGGTTTTTCTAAACCCAATAGGCAAATTTTTGAATCTGGATTATATATATATATAAATTAAATCTGTGTAATAGATCTAGGGGTGAGCAAATCAAAACCAAACCGAACCAAAAGCTATTCGGTTTTTCAGTTTCAGTTTTCAGTTTGTAAAATAGGTATATTTCGGTTTTCGGTTCGGTTTTTGTAAAATTAATTCGGTTTTAACCGAATAACCAAAATATGGAGGTTTTTTTTTTAAAGATAAAATTGATTCGGTTTTTGTACACACACACACACACACATAATGTACCTATGATGTTATAGTTTTTTTTTGTGATATAAAAAAGTTTTGGAGGGGTTCGACATCAATTCCTCACTAAGGCCAGGGCACGGCCCCGGGCTCTATGAGCACTTATTGGGGACTTACGAGATCGCCTACCAAAGGAGTCTCAACGACGGCAGAGGGGATCGAACCCATGACCCAAGGGCCTAGTCCTGGATCCCTTACTATCTGTGCCAACTCTCATTGGCCCTATGATGTTATAGTTACTAGACCTGTTTCAGCATAAAAAAAAAAACAAAGAAAGACAAAAAGGCCCACAAGAAGGCCCAACTGAAGCCCAAAAACTGAATTATTGCAAAACCAAACCGAAATATTTCACTTAATTCGGTTTGGTTTTTTTCTACTTCGGTTTTGGTTCAGTTGTGATAATATGGGTATTTCGGTTTTTACCGAAAACCGAATGCTCACCCCTAAATAGATCTAATCTAATCTATTTATTTAATCCGAATTAAATGCCTTTTGATTTAATTTACCTCTATAAATTAAATCTGAGAAAAGATATATATATATATATATATATATATATATATATATATATATATATATATATAATTAAAACTGAGATACTATATCTCAATTTAAATTAAATTAGATATATGATATATTTAATTTGAAAATTAAATCAGAAATACAATATCTCTATTTAATTAAATGATTGATTTATCTTCATAAATCAAATTTGAGATACGATATCTCAATTAGTTTTAGTTATATAATGATTAGCCCCTAGGACATAATTTCCAACACCATCGTAGTTGAAGATTCAAGATAAGTCGCTTTCGTATCGCTCTCACCAATCTTCATACAACATGCCTTTGGTTAGTAGTTGACTAAGGAAATGTCGCTATTGCTTTTGACAGAATGGGTGTCTACAACAATGATCATTCGTCCTGCACTAATTTTCATTCCATGTGAGAGCTCTATTTTCTGTAGTTAATGCTCTAACACGTTTTTGGTTTATGGTGATTTGCACGAAATCTTTTCGTTAACAATATGAAACTCACATAGAAGAAATTATTAATAACATTGTAAATCATAGTAAGTAGTATTCAAACAAAATCAGATGTTAATCATATATATTTGAATTTACAAACAAGAAGAAGAGGAAGTGAATGACTTCTCTGTGATAAGATTGCTCGAGTAAGTCACATATGCGTTTGAGCAATATTCAAATAAATTCACTGGGAGTAAGTTAACTACTTATGTATGTATGCTCGAGTACATAATGCTATTGCTCGAGTACCACGCTCGAGTACACCTTTCTCTATGCTTGAGCAACCTCTATAAAAGAAATATTATTAGTTAGCAAGTTATCTATGCTTGAGCAACCAATTAAGCATGCTTGAGTAACATACTCAAGTAAGGCAAATCCTTGCTCAAGTATGACAGCCTGAAAGAGAACAATAAGATTGATCAACAAATATATGCTTGAGTATGATATTTGCTTGCTCGAGTAACACATTCATGTTCGAGTAAAAGTCAGACAAGTCATTGTGGCAGAAGATCATACTATACGTGCTCGAGTGCACGGGTCCTTGCTCGAGCATCATGCTCGAGTGAGCCATATATAACTTGCTCTAGCAAACAACCTACGAGAAGAGAATTAGTATCTGAAAGGACCATGCTCGAGCAGTAGGAAAACCTTGCTCAAGTAACATAAGAATGTGTAACACTTTATGATACTCATAAGTTTTAGGATTACTTGTTAAAACAACTATTGGGGATTAGGATTACTTGATAAAACAATTATTGAAGATTAGAATTACCTTATATCACTCAAAAACTTCAATGTCTTTGATGTCTTCTAATGTTGATCCACATGGTTATTCCCCGATCGTAATGAGAACTCTTTCTCTTGATACCTCCCACTTCTTATATGCTTGCTAAGGCTTTGATTTCTTAGGTTTTTCTGTTTTCAAGAAGATGGTGATTTCTTAAAATTAGGTTGACGATAGAATGAACAAGATTAGATCTTTACCTTTTTTGGATGGCGCCTATTTCTCTACACCTTGGTAGTTGGCCAAAATTCTCAAGAGCATGAGTGTCAATGAATTTCGATGAACTCCCCTTTAAATAGCCTTAGTAGGCCGAAAATTCCAAGGCCTTAAAATGTTTTTGTATTTCGGCCACCATACTAAAAATAGGGTAATAGATTATAGGCCCATTACTTGATGTTATCCAAATCATTAAAATAATGAATTAAATCTATATCTTGATTATTTAATTGAATAAAAAATTTAAGATGATGGATCACATCCATATCTTGATTATTTGATTAAATTTAAGATGATAGATCATATCAATATCTTGATTGATTGAATTAAAAATTTAAGATGATAGATCATATTCATATCTTAATTAATTGATCGAATAAAAATTTAAGATGATGAATCACATCCATATCTTTAATTAAAATTCAAGGTCATTTTTAATTCAATCTTTATTTATTATTTCTCTTATCTTCATCCAATCTTTATTAGACACACACACACACACACACACACACACACACACACACACACACACACACACACACACACACACACACTTGATAATTCAGAATTATCTTTTATAACCTAACTTCTTGAATTTAAATTTTAAACTTAAATTCTAAATTTGAATTCTAAATTCAACTTGACCTAAGACCCCGTTTGGTGTTCTAACACATTTGGGCCTTTTTGAGGAGAAACTAATTTTCTATTAGGGGCTCAAATGTGGTGTCATTTTACTATTAGGCTTGGAGTCCTACTCCAATCCAATTACACCCTTACTCTTGATAAAACCCAATAATAATTATTGGTCCAAGCTTGCTAATTTTAAACAATTGAGAATAACCTTTGTGTGTGACTCATTAGGCCCAATTAGTCACTGATATAAATAAACTTGGACCAATTAAAACTCCTTTAACGGGCTTAAATTATATAATGACCACATAAGATATTAGTGATGTTCTACGATTCTAGAACTAATTGAGTTGATAAAGTAATCTACCTTTCAAATTTGGATGTCGTGCTTGCATCATCCCTCACAACTTCATTCACATTTAGTTGAGAGCAAAAATAGAGTATCATTTCTCTTGATTAACTAAATGTAACTAATTCAAAGAACTAGAATTTTTCTTATATTAACTTTGTAACGGATCATGACTCTTTATGATCACTTACTGTGTGCACACACTCCCGAGTCAATTAGAAGCTATCCAAACTCTATTGGTCCAGTGAATGACTAATTCCTTGTAGGGGGCTATGAGTCTTCTTGGCATGTCCGTCTATACTCATATATTCGAGTTACACTCAAGAGTACATTGTTCTCCCCATTTTTAGGCGGATAGAGTTATACAGTCAAAGTATAACCTCAGGATATAGTGTTCGATGACATCCTCAAGTCTAGGACAATCCGCACTACCAAATGATGAGACACTTTTCATATCCAATGATACTCTCTACAATGAATTTTTTTTTAGTCTCTCAGTGGAGCAGTTCGGTGCTATCTATTCTACAACAGATCTACCCACAACATCAACTAAGGCATCAATATACATGTGTTCCATAAGGTCCCTACCTTGTATCTCTATAGAAGTAGATGATATCGTACTAGTCTTATGAGATCATCAATGTCCTTTCTTGGTGATTCAAGACTAGGAGCAAGTTTTAGGCAATGTAGTGTTCTCAAGTCTTCATGAACATGATCTCTATCATTGATGATTGAGACTAACACATGTTCTATTCCTAGGTTTTTTTATCTTTAAACACATATTTACCTTGAAATAAAGGTGAGACATAAATATGATAAAAATAAAATGTGTTCATTTATTAATAATGAAATACTACAATGTAGAAAAGGTGTTCATCTGTCATCATATATTGTTTCTATGACACCTGAATACTAACACCCATGTTAAGAAATCTTGACACTTATCTCTACACCCAACCTTACCGAATGTTAGTGTTAAAGGAAGAAGTTAGAGCCCTAGCACACCTCATTTTGAGAGTTACAGGAAGAAGGAGTTGAACTTGAGAGCAATTCAAACGACAATGTTTTCATTACATCATTGTTAAGACACTACCAAAAAAAAAAACCATGATTTGTAGTGGTTAACTAGTAGCGGTTACAAAAAACAACTACAAACTTATGGATTTGTAACGGTTTTATACAAAACTGCAACAAATTCATAGCATGAGAATTGGCGCCAAAGCGTGGGCCTGTTTGCAATGAAATTTGTAGCGGTTATTGCACAATAAACCGCTACAAATGTGGTGTCATCTTAGCACGTAATGACGCAAATATTTGTGGCGGTTAATTTGTCGCAGTTTCTCTAAAAAACCGCTACAAATATGAGGATTTGTAACGATTTATACCAAAACTACTACAAATTTGTAACAATATGCTCGCGCCAAGTGGCGCGTTGGTTTGTAAACAACATTTGTAGCAGTTATCACAAACTAACTACTACAAAATATGGCGCCAACGTGGCGCCGAATTTGTGGCAGTTATTTTGTAACGGTTTATTTACACAAACTGCCACAAATGTGGCACTAGTTTGGCGCCTTATGGCACGCCATTAGTGGTGGGTTTTTTGTAGCAGTTAATATGAAAAAAAATCGCTACAAAATGCCAAGAATCTAAACTTTTGTTGTGGTTATAAAAAATTGTTACAAAGTTTCACAACGTATGAGGGAGGATTTCTTCATTTGTAACGGTTGAGGTAGTGGTCTTTTAGTTAAACCGCTACAAATATAAAGTCCTTAAACATATCACCAATTAAGTAGAAGTTATACCCAAAAAAAATTAAAAAAAATTATTTTTTAGAAAAATACATTCATATTTGTAGCAGTTATTTAACTAAACCGCTACGAAGTGTGTAATATGAAATTTGAAAATTTCATATCCCGTCAACAGTCATGAAGTTTGTAGCGGTTTTTAGTACAACCGCTACAAAATGTGAAATTTTGATTTTTTTTAAATACCAATGAATTTTTGTAGCAGTTTTATAACCGCTATAAACATAAAAACCGCTACAAAAAATGTCACATAAACTACTACGAAAGTTACGCATATCCTTATAAATATCCCCACCACTCCCCATTTCACACACTCATTCATTTCTTCCCATCCCCTTCTCTCTCGTTTTCTCTCATTTCTTCCCACCCCCGACAAAATCTTTAATTTCAATGTTTTAGTTTTTTAATTTTTTATAATATTGACACCAATATTTTTCCTTCTACAGAAGAACTTTAAAGATATATATTTCCTCATCATTTCTTATATCATCATCAACATTCTTTCCATAATCAAATATCATCTAGTGGACAACATATTTTTTTTGCTCAAAGGTGGACAACATAATAAATCCTTATTATCTTCACATTCTCAATATTATACCTACATAATATTAAGAATACAACATAATAAGTCCTTATCTAACTTAATGTTCATCACTTTTTAAAATATGAACTGTTATCATTTAATTTTTCACTTAAATAATAAAATATTCAACATAATATTGTAACAATGGACTCAAGTTATGATTTTTTCCCCAATTTTCCAATATTTTGTAGCGGATTTAAAACCGCTACAAAATTTTGATGCCAATTTTTTGAAATGTGTCATCTTAATCACATCTTGTAGCGATAACTCAAAACCGCTATTAATATAGTAACGATTTTATTACATGAGTAGCCGTTTTAGAAAACTGCTACAAAACATTTTGTCACGGTATATTTTGTAACAATTCAAATTAAATGTTATTTGTAGCGGTTGAAACAACTACAAACACACAATTTTAACTGCTACCAAACGTCAATTTTTTTTGTAGTGAGGGTACATAGGTCTCCCTAATTGCCCCCATCCCTTCTCTATCCCTTCAATAATTTAATGGGCTTTTCAAAGTTTAGGAGTTTCATATGATATTTAAGTCTCATTTTCCCTATATATTAGCTATTAATTATATGTTTTTATCATCTTTATTCGATTTTGATAATTCTAAATTTATAATATAATTTACCAAATGTTATATATAAATATATTTGTCAAACATTATTCAATAAAGTTATGAAAAAGTATATATAAAATAAGAAAAAAGATGTACATATGAAAATACTTTCCCTCTCCTTCCATCCATTATATTCAACCAAATATAAAGTTAATTATTAAATTCTCTTCCATCCTTTAGTGAACACGGAATTTTTTTTTTGAGAAGTACAGGCAAGCTGAAGCTTGAGATAAAAATAGAAAGTAACGGCCTACAACCGGCAGGCTAATTGGTCCTTCAATACCATATCCCTACACCCCACGAGAACTGTCAGAATTAGTATGACATCTACATCAGCAGGGGCATTATGCCCTTCCTTGGCCAAATAATCAACACATGCAATATTGTTTCTCGAGGTGTGATACAGCTTGACATCCCAACCCCCAAAAAGGAAGTCTCTGATATCTCCAATAATTTCTCTCATAGGATGGTCATCACAACAGCAATCTCTCATGAGAACATTAATGGCATCAACAGAATCTGAATAGAGTAAAATTTGCTGCAGACCCAACTGTTTTGCCGTTCTTAACCCAAGCAGCATGGCATGCAACTCCGCCTCAATGACCGTCTTAGTGCCAAGGCACTTATAAAACCCCATCAGCCAGTGCCCTCTAAAGTCTCAGATCACTCCTCCGCATGCTGCTTGAAACTGCTATCGAACCGATCCATCAACATCAATGCGGACTACATTACCAATAGGTGGAGTCCACGTCTTCTCCTCACTCCTGTCAAGATGAAAAACCTGATGAGAGAAATTATGATTATCACTACTTTCCATCAAAAGATAAATACACAAATGCAGAATCTCCCTGGTATCCATGCTTTGGCCTTGGAATAAGGATTTGTACCTAGAAGTCCAAAGAATCCAACAACCCAAGCCAAAGACTCTTGACCAAGGGAAATTCTTAAACTTTCCCTTTCCTGGCTTGTGCTTGGTATTCCAATTAAGCCAACCCTGCAAATTACCTGCAAAAAACTGGGAATAATAGTTAGGCATTAAAATTTCTCTCCACAATTTCCTGGCCCTCTCGCAGTCCCTAATTACATGAATCACATTCTCTTCCTTGTTACATTGAAACAGGCATAGATTGTCATTTGTAATACCATTTCTTGCTCTAATAGAATTAGTGGCCAGTCTTTCATGACCAACCCGCCACATAAAATATTTTACCTTCTCCAGGATTTGCCATAATCAACTTCAATCTTTGACTCTTTTTGCTAGTTCTTTAATTAAAAATGTTAAACTTTTTTAACTTTTCTGCTGAACTATGACGGGTAATAAGATGCTTGGTTGATTGAGTCCAAATTTATGCACACTTTTTCCCCCCCCAAAAAAAAAATCAACTTGAACTTTGCTCAGACTTTGCGCACATTCTATTGGTGAAATAATATTTACACGGTTATAACATTAATAGGATATGTCAGTATTTAGGAGTAACGGTTGCTACAATGTTGTAAAAGTCAAGGAAGGAGGAGTAATTTTATTTGGAGTTTGAAAGAGTAGGACTAGAAATAAAATGATGAATGGACCAACAACAAATCATCAACATCAAAGACGAGGGAAAGGGTCATATCATCAACAGTTGATAAATTAAAGTAAAGGCGAGAGAAAGGGGAAAACATCGAAAGGAAGGAAGAAAAATAGTAAAATACAAAAATTGCAAGCGTCACCTCTGTTTCATAATACCATCACGCACCTTCCTGCGACAGCAAATCGTCACATCTAAACAGCTCCATCATTGGTCAACACTTGCTCCATAATACCACCTTCGTCTTCCAATCCCAGTCCTTCTTCCCTTTCTTCATCACCGCCAGATTCGCTGCTATCTGATGAACTTGTAGCCTAAACACGTCCCTCCCCCACCCTTCCTCTGGATACTTGCACGGCAATTTTGCTACGATCATGTCCATGTTTTCGTATGCTTCAAACTCCGGCATCGGTATCTCCGGGCACGACGGAACATCGCTCTCTTCTTCCTCGTCTATCCACTCCGGGAACAAATCTGTCCAGTTGAACATCTGTGATACCCTGTCGAATTCAACATGTATTACTTCTCCTCTTGATCTCCAATCTTCCACATCATCTTCATCCATGTTCACCATTCCTATCTTCATTCCTTTCCCCATTTCTCGAAAGAAGCTTGGTACCTCTACTTTGCTCGCAATACCCTCTAGCCAGGTACATGATTAAATATTACTCAAATTGCATTAATATATATATATATATATATATATATATATATATATATATATATATGGGACCAAGTATAGCAGCAGTATTATTATCTATCGTTCCCTCTCTTAGCTAGTCCTACATAATCAACAAAGAAGGACCGCTCAAAGATTCTACAAAGACCTCTGTTAGGAAAGCAGCATCAAGAAAGAAAGAGAAGAGAGAGAGATCAGAGAGAGAGTTGCAGAGAATCAGAAGAGAAGAAGCTAGGCATGAATAGAGGTCATCTTCTTCAGCAGAGCTCACCAGTTCAACAAATGATGTTGATGATATGACCCTTTCCCTCGTCTTTGATGTTGATGATTTGTTGTTGATCCATTCAATTCAAACTCCAAATAAAATTACTCCTCCTCCCTTGACTTTTACAACATTGTAGCAGCCCGCATCAAGAGAATAATGAAAAGAGAGTCATGAAGATGGAGGTGGAGTAATGGTGGAGAAGATAGCCTGAGGTTTAGGGATTCGAACTGAAGATCTTGGAGGGTTAGGAGCCTGAATCTCCTGAGTATTGGAGGTTCCAGTGCCTGGAGATCTTGGAGGATTAGGAGGCTGAGTCCCAGGAGGTGGTCTTGTGTTGGGACTCAGAGCTTCTTGTGTGTTTATACTTGAAGAACTCATACTGATTCTTCCTTAAGCAGAGAGAGAGAAAGAGAGAGAGAGAGAGAGAGAGAGAGAGAGAGAGAGAGAGAGAGAGAGATGTAGGGTTTGCAGTGGATGAAGCATGAGGAACCTGATACATATATAGAGAGCTAGAGATTTACGTATGTCAAAAAAATCCTTGAGACTACACTTATTAGTAAACAAAATTGTGACTAAATTATATATTTTAAGAGTTATGAAAACCATGGTTAGTTCTACGTCAATTTCGTTAACCTTTTATTAGTGCGTGTCATGTGGACACTGTACATGTACTGATACTTCATGACAAACTTAAGATTTACGATAATAACATGGTGGTCTCTCCATGTTTTGTCTTTATTTCCTTTGTTTCAATGGGATTTGGGATCAATTTGGGATATATCAAAAATTATCCCAAATTATCAAAAATCAAACGTACTTAGCATTACGCCGCAACTCGTGCTATATCTCCGCAATTATCCACGTACTTTAATTTTCAAATCGGATTTGGGATTTGTATATAAAGGAGGCACATGTCCGTACTTGGGTTTCAGCTTTAAGATAACACACTTTAGCCTTATCCAATTGGATCTCCCACGAAACCTCCTTCAACCCACTTTTATTTTTTCTCATAATTAATCAAGAAGCAAGCCATTATTAAATCAAGTCCAGCTTATATTTATCAAGCGGACAACACACTCTATTTTTAAAAATACACTATTTTATCACTATAAGATATCAAAATAACACGCGTTTTACATAATACAGTTGAGGTTCCAAAAATACAGTTGCATATATGAGATTATAATATTAACTGCCAGACATTGATTACTTAATATAAATTACGTTAAAGTATTTATAATTAACATTTTTCTCCTACTCGTATAACTTAATGCAATGAGGTTTTTAATAACCGATACACTCGTACACGTTTAAAATTGGGACATACGATTTATTTAGTTAGTAGAAGTTAAAAAAAGTATAAGTTGGATCTTGAAAATAATATTAAGGACAAAAGGTTTTTTCTAGACCTTTTGAGCGCCGACGCGTACGATGTGCGCTCACATAATATAAAGGCTAGATCTGATCATGATGGAGACGCGAGTAGGGAATAAAGCGACAAATTAAATGAGTGGGCCTACTCTGTCAAAGGTGATTTAGGTGAAATAATAGTGCAAGGAAGGCAGACTAGTATCTGGTCAAGTCAATAACAATATTATTTTTTAACTAAATTGAAAAAATAAATAACTGTAATAACAAAGGAAACAAAACAAAAAAAGGATGTGATAGTTGAGGGGCTAAAAAATTGTCCAAGAGGAAGAATATACTGTTCCTGTATTATTTATTTTTCTCATTTGGAAATATTTTCATGTGTCACCTTAATTTCTATTGATTCTGGAGGAAATTTCACCTAGGCTTATTGTAGCTAAATATTTCCCAAAAGCCCTCATAATTTTCTAAAACATCACCGTAGTCTTATAGAGGGCAGTGAAATTAAGTTCAAGAGGGAATGGACAAAAATGACCTTTCTCATAAAATGGCTTA
The DNA here is from genome assembly GCA_037074495.1 of Acacia confusa. Lineage (NCBI taxonomy): Eukaryota > Viridiplantae > Streptophyta > Magnoliopsida > Fabales > Fabaceae > Acacia > Acacia confusa. The sequence continues at coordinate 1,022,569 of CM073504.1, read as the reverse complement.
CACTTGTGCTATTTATAAGATGAGAGGGAATTCACAAGACAAACGTGACACTTTACAATATGGATGTGTTGATTTACAAGATAAATGAGCCAATTTGCAATACCTACAATTGAAATCTCAATAAAACTAGTGATATTTAAGAGATAAGAGGGTATATGTATACCCTACTGATATTCTAATAATTATCAAAGCAATAATACGCAATACAATGGGCAAACAGAAATAGTGTAAGTACACTAATACAAAATACTCTATTGCATTACAGAATTGCTCACATGGTACTATACAATATTTACAAGACCCAAAAATTTCTACTACAAAATACAATAATCAACTATAGCCCTTGCACAATTCGATATGATCATCCTCATTTGTTGGAGTTCACCGCATTTGCTGATAACTCTCCATATTTTATATATTTAAGGTATATTTTAGAGATATTTGGAGAGTTATCTAAACAACTTTGGGAGATTTTTATGAGATTATGCTATTATAAGATCAAATCAAATCGGTACATCATTTGTGGGGTTTCAATCTAAAATAAATGTTTTTGAGTTTAAGAAATAAATAATAGTAATTAGAAGTTTTTAAAAAAGGAAAAAAAGAAGAAGAAATAAATAAATATTTCTATTACTATTTATTATTATATTACTAGTGCTTTTCACAATCAGATCACTCATTTTGGATATAGGACGCATGGATTGAATTGGAATTGGACTTGGACTTTGGATTGAATTGAAGTAGGCCCATGAATGAATTAAATGGGAATTGAAGGATCAGGAGGAGAATGTTCGGATCAAACAATTCGAATGAGACATAATTCTTCCAGTATGGGACTTAGGATTCAGGAGAGTAATTATTGAATCAAATGCTAAGGAGCTGGTAGATCTGGTGAATGATGAAAGATCGGAAGACAGAGGAGACTTTATTACCTGGCAAATTTGGAGACAAAGAAGGAAGAATTGGGAGCTTAAAATTCAGTTTGTCCTAAGAGAAGGAAATGAGGTAGCTGATAGTTTGGCGAAGCGTGGAATTTATTCATCTATAGTTTTCGATGCGTGTCCTATGTCTATCCAGGCAAGGATTCAGCAGGAGAAGTTGGGAGCAAATCCCCTGTGTAATCCTTAGTTTATGTTTAAGTTATAATTTCTTTAGTATTAAAAAAAAAAAAGCAATTCGGATGAGACAAAAACGGTGGGCCTATTAAGTCATTTAGTGGATCAATGAAATTTAACCTAAAAGCTACAAGGAGGCGAACAGAAAGGAAGGAAACAGATTTTCTCCTCTTCCTTCTTCTCAGCCATTCATCTCAACTAAAAATTGATCTAAGATGGAAGAGGAGAGGAGATGAACGGCTGGGATGAGGGATATTGAGGGAAGAGGAGAGAAAGATACTGAGAGAAGTCAGGTCCCAAAAAGGAAGGAGGGAGAGCGCGCGACAGCTAGGCCGAAAAGAAGAAGAAAAGAAAATGCAAAGGAATAGAGGAGGAGGAGCATTTTTTATTGATTCATCATTCTCTTGTGAAATCGGCAACCAGGAGAGATGCATTATTTTTTTGGCAGTTCAGTCATTTCCATTGTCTTCTCTAGGGAGCTGTAGCACCGAACAAGAGAGGAGAATATTGTTGAGTCTTTGTCTTTGGTCTTGTTTCAAGTAAACTCTGGTTCAGTAGCTTTTTCTTGTCTAGTATTCCAGTAATTTAGACTTTGCAATTCTAGTATGATGTTGAACCTGAGTTTTTATTTTGCTGAGATGGATTGGATTAAAGTCATGTATGGCTAACTTTTCCTTCTCAACTTAGAGCACTATGAATTTGTTTGGATTTTAGAGATTATTTTCACTATTTAGTTTTGCTTAATTTTAATTCAGTTTATTTAATATTGTTTTCATTATTATTGTTTAGTGATTGGCCACCATTGAGCATGTTTTGAGGATTTAAAATTGAACTTGACAAAAGGAATCTTAAATTGACCTTGAGATTAAATAATGTTGAATTAGATTTTAATCTAATTTGTGTCTAGGATAGACATATAGCTAGAAACTCCGCATAATCAAATTAGAGTGAGCCCGATTTGAATTGCCACTACAGGAAAACTGGTAAATAGAGGCGGTTTTTTGAGCATTTAGAGGCAGTTTAAACCGCCTCTATTTTCCATAGCAGGTAGTACCGTTAAAGTTACCACGGTCGAGAGACAAACTGCGGCGTTTAAATGAATCGCTGGAGTAACCGCCTACCTGGAAACAAAGGCGGTTTGTTAGGCGGCTATTAACGCCTCAATCAGCATGACAAAAGTCCTTCAAGAATATAAAGGCGGTTTCCATAACCGCCTCTAAATAATATTTGAAAGCGGTTAGTGAATGTAATATAGAGGCGTTTAGTCTTAACCGCCTCAAAATGTAATATATATAAAGCGAGAAAGAAGGGAAATAGTTTTTTCAAGCACATAACTATTATCTCTTGTCTGAATAAAAAGGAGACTGGATAATCCATGATAAACAACCTATTAAGCACATAAGAGGGATTTTTTTGTTGATCTTATAGTTTTCTCCCATTTGATGACAATCACTGATTGTTCTTGAAAACCAATGCATTACAAAATTTATTTCCCTTTTCTTTGAATTTGTCCATAAAGACAATCCATCTTATCAATGGAAGAGCACTTTGATGATATCACTACTAGAAAATAGTCATTTTGCGACGGAATTTGCGAGGGAATAAAATTACATCGCAAATTTGTCCCAAATAGCGAAGGAATATTGAATCCGTCGCAAATTAGAAAATTTGCGGCGGAAAATGTTTCTCTGTCGCAACTTTACGGTGGAAGAAAAATTCCGCCGCAAATTTGCGGCGGAAACAGGTCTTCCGCCGCAAATTTGCGGCGGCACCGGGGGTTCCGCCACACATTTTTGCGGCGGAAATGGAGTACCGCCGCAAATTTGCGGCGGCACCCCCGTGCCGCCGCAAACTGTGGGCGGGACGGTGTCCCGCCGACAATTTGCGGCGGGAGACGGTGCGCCGCCGCAAATTGGGGCGGCACGCACGTTTCCGCCGCAGATTGTCGGCGGGACTGTGTCCCGCCGACAATCTGCGGCGGAAGAGTCCGTTCCGCCACAAATTTTTGCGGCGGAATAAAAAATTCCACCGCAAATTTGCAGCGGAACGAGGTTTCCGCCGCAAATTTGTGCGACGGCACCCACGTCCCGCCGCAAATTATCGGCGGGACACAGTCCCGCTGACATTTTGCGGCGGAATATTCCGTTCTGCAGCAACATTTTGCGGTGGAACGGAATATTCCGCCGCAAATTTGCGGCGGAATTTTTTATTCCGCCGCAAATAGCGGCGGAATATTGAATTCCGCCGCAAATTTGTGGCGGAATTTTTATTCCGCCGCAAATATATGTTATCCCCGATCCTCCTTCTTCATTTTCATTCGTGCCTTCCTCTCGCGTCTTGCTCTTTTCTTCTTCCTCTCTTGCGTCTTGCTCCGTCCCCAGACTATCTCTCTGCGTCTTTGCTCCTTTCTTCTTCCTCTCTTGCGTCTTGCTCCGTCCTAGCCTCCACCGCCAACGTTCAGTCCAAGCATCCTGGTGAGCCGTCTTTGTTCTTCTTTCTCCATTCCAAGATATCCTTCAAGAAGTATGCATTTTTTCTCCTCTTTGACATTTCCTGAAATTCTATAGTCCATCAATATTGCATGTGATAATCAATATGTTTGCTTTAATTAAGATTAGTGCTATTTTCATTTTTTATTGGGATTGATTTATTATTCGTTTTTTTTTGCCATTAATTTATTTTTTGCTCGAATTTTTTGCCATTAATTGACTGTTATATATATATATATATATATATATATATATATATATATATTTGTGTATATGAAAAATTATGATTAGTGCTATTTTGAATATGTTAGCTTTAATCAATATGTTTTAAAACACATGCTTTTGTGATATATGAATTTAATAAATATTTCTTTGTTAGAACATGAAAAATTATGATGTTGAATTAATTTTAATAATTTAAATTTAAAATATATTAAAATCAAATTTTTGTTATTTTAATTTTTTTTTGCCTGAATATATTTTCATAACTTATTGATAAAAATAAAATCTTAGAGGTTAACAATTTGAATTAACTATAGCTTTGAACTACTTGTGTAATGATTTTGAGGAAATTCATGAGTTTAAAGAAAAAATGTAATATAATTCTATGTGAATTTAAAGATAAATTAATGAGTACTATTGGATGTAATATAAGACATTCATATATTTATAATTTTTTGAAAAATAAATAAATTAATAACTTATACAATAAATTTATTTTATGTGGTATAACATTTTTATGTTAATTGGTATATTCGTGTTTTAATTTTCTAATTTAGAAAACATAAACTAAATAACACATAAATGTTAATATATTTAAGAATTACATTAGAATAACAATTTGTGTATAATTGTTACTAGATTTATATTTTTAACAACAATAAAAAAAATCATTTAGTTTATATATATTTAGATGTTTTGTCTTTAATCTACTAATTAAGTGATTTAACTATTAGATCCTAATCAACTTAAACCTGAAATCATTAATAAGAGTGAATACAATATTTTATTCTTTGGGAATTTTGCAGGTATTCAGTGTCAAATTATCAACTTAGTTTTAATATAAAAAAAATAAAAAATTTAATGTTTATGTTATCTATCACTTTATAATTATAGGAGAAATATTTGTAGATATAATTTGTAAGTTTGACACAAATAAGAGGAAAAAAATTAAAAAATTATGGAGAGAATTTGTTAAGTGGCCAGTTGTATTTGTCACTTAGGTTAGTAGCTGAATTAATTAGTTGGTATTATTGTATTATGTTCCAAGAATTATCGTGCAAGGTTGGGTTGGGGAAGTATGGAAGGCGATCATGATAGGAGTTGGATGTACAATCGTCTAACTCAGAAAAAATGACTTACTCGAGTATTCTTAGACGGTTTGGAAGAGTTCATCCAATTTGCTTTGGCACACACAACTAATTGAAGTACCTCGATCAGTTGTCCGTGTGTGAGATGTAGGTGTTTCGAATTTCATGACGCGGGAACAGTCAGAATCCATTTGTGTAGAAAAGGATTCATGACGGATTATGAATGTTGGGTTCATCACGGGGAAGTCCAACAGACACCAAGTGGTTATTACGGAGACAGTACTCATCGAGTCAACCTTAATCAATATCAGCAGTTGGTGATGGATGCGGCTGGACCATCGATCGGCCAATATTTTGATCCCGTGACTCATGCTGGACCTTCATGCATGGAAGAGGAGACCGGTATGCATAATCAACCATCACACATGGGAGAGGATCCTAATCCGGAGGCCCGTAGGTTCTATCAAATGCTTCAAGATGCCCAACGTCCTTTATGGGAAGGTTGCGAACACATTGAAAATAGTGAATATTCTTCGCTATCGGCTACCCTAGCAACATTAAGCTTGAAGACTGATCACCATATGAGCGAGAAGAATTACAATCAAATGATGCAGATCATGAGTAAGGTTGTTCCCAATGACAATAATTTGCCGAAAGATTTTTACCAAGCAAAGAAAAAGGTGAAAGAGCTCGGGCTTAGTTGTGAAAAAATCCATTGCTGCCACAACGGATGTATGCTCTATTACAAGGATGATGCTGAGCGGAGTACTTGTAAATTTTGTTCACATGATAGGTACAAGAAGATTAAAGGGAAAACAACCACTCAACCATTAAGCAAGATGTGGTACTTTCCCCTCGTGCCCAAACTTCAGAGATTGTATTCGTCAGAACAAACAGCTGCTCACATGAGATGGCACCGAGAGCATCATAGGGATGAAAAATTTGTCACGCATCCATTTGATGCCGAAGCTTAGCTGAAATTTGATGAGGCGAATCCATCATTTGCAGCCGATCCCCGTAATGTCCGTCTTGGTTTATACTCAGATGGGTTTGCTCCTTTCAACCAAACCGGCAGGGTTTATTCCAGTTGGCCTGTGATTGTGACTCCGTACAACCTCCCACCATCCATGTGTATGAGAAGAGAGTTTTTTTCCTCAACGCATTAATCCCTGGGCCATCCAACCCAAAAAAGAAAATAGATGTGTACCTCAGGCCTTTGATAGACGAGTTGAAGATGTTGTGGAGTGAGGAGGTTCTTACGTATGATGTATCATTGAGTCAGAATTTCATCCTGCGTGCTGCCTTAATGTGGACGATAAATGATTTCCCTACATACGGGATGTTGAGCGGATGGCAAACATCGGGGAAGCTTGCATGTCCGATATGTCTTGAATAGAACATGGGGTTTAGCCTGCCATACAGTCGCAAGGTATCTTGGTTTGATTGGCACCGGCGATTCCTACCCCTCGATCATCCGTTTAGAAGAAACAAAAAAGACTTCAGCAGGAATGTGGTTGAACGATCAGCTAAACCTCGTCGTTTAAGTGGGCAAGAAATATGGGAAAGGGTGAAGCACATTCAAAGTGTTGAAGAAGGAGCTGCTTACAGTGAGCCTGAGGGATATGGCGTTCAACATCATTGGAACAAACGCCTCTTTTGGGAGCTACTATATTGGAAAGATCAATTGTTAAGACACAACCTCGATGTCATGCATATTGAGAGGAATGTGTTTTGTAATATTTTGTACACCGTCATGGACACCAAGGGTAAGACAAAGGATACAATCAATGCAAGACTTGACATACAACAGATTTGTAGAAGGCCTTCTTTGCATTTAGTAGAGACTGCCACGGGTCGGATTTCCAAACCTAGGGCGCCGTACACCTTGAACAAAGAGCAGAATTTAGAATTGTTGAAGTGGGTTAATAGTGTGAATCTACCGGACGGTTATGCATCAAATTTCTCAAGATGTGTGGACTTGAACGAGGTGAAGTTACGCAATATGAAGAGTCATGATTGTCACGTTTTCTTTCAGAGATTATTGCCGTGGGCCTTCAAGGCACTACCGAAGCATGTATTAGATACTCTGACAGAGTTTTCCTTCTTCTTTACAACAATTTGTGCTTCTGAACTTAATGTCGACAAGTTACGGCAGTTGGAGGAGAGTGTGCCAAAAATGCTATGCAAGTTAGAGATGGTGTTTCCTCCTAGCTTCTTTGACTCAATGGAACATTTGCCCGTTCACCTGGCATACGAAGCAAGGGTAGGAGGTCCGCAACAATATAGGTGGATGTATCCGTTTGAAAGGTAATATATATTTGTTTTCGCTGTGATTAATTCAAACACACTGTGACATAGGTTATAAATACTCTCTAATTATCCGTTGAAGGTTTTTACGCACACTGAAATATAAGATCAAAAATACAAGATACGTTGAAGGATCTATTGCAGAAGCGTATCTGGTCGAAGAGGCCACCAAATTTGCCTCATACTATTATCCCCTTGAAGTTATATCAAGATGGAGGGGGGTACCTCGCAACGATGATGGCGGTGAGACGAGTGGTCAAATATCAATATTTAATTATCTTGGCCGGGTCATTCGAACAAATTGTAGGTCAACTCTGGAAGGAAGCGATAAGAAAGTAGCGGAGTGGTACATTCTAAACAACTGTGAAGAGGCCGCCCCGTACTTAAAGTAAGATTTCATCTTTTCAGTAACTGCTACGGTTTAAAGTATTAATTTCTTTCTTTTTGTTACAGATACTTCTCACAATGGGTCCGATCAATAAATCCTTTGATCTCGGATTCCAACCTCGATGAATTCATGAAGGATAAATTTCCTCATTGGTTACAAGACAACTTCAAGCAAAAAACATGGAGTTCAGCTTATGCGTCAGCTCCCCATGATGTTGTATGGAGTTTAGCTTACGGGTCTGCAACAGCTGTTACCAGGATCAAAAAATATGTAATCAATGGGTATCGGTTTGTAACTGTTGAAGCTAACGGAAATACGGAAACATGCAATTACGGTGTATGTTGTCGAGGTGGCCAAGTTGACGGGGTAGAGTGCGACTACTACGGCAAGTTAATTGATATAATTCAACTGGATTACAAGTGGGACAAGTCAGTGATTCTATTTAAATGTGAGTGGTTTGATAACAGTCCGCGTGGTACAAAGGTGGACAAATATGGAAATGTTGAGATCGAGTAGTCACGGAGATATGCAGTTAGTTATGACCCATTCATTCTTGCTCAACAGGCAGAACAAGTTTATTTTACATATTACCCTACATCCCGTCAAGAGTGGGTGGGAGTTATCAAAACCAAAGCACAAAATATTATACCTACTTCAAAAGAGTCAGAAACAAATGACGACATGACTGAACCCTTCCAAGCAGATGTGGAACATGTACTTGCCGTAAGTAATGTCGAGGAAGATGTACCTTGCAATGTATTTGATTCCACTGGAGACTTAGAGCTGATTCCTATCCAAATTGAGAATGCGGAATCAGACGATGAGGAACAAGTGGGTTACTCTAGTACTGAATCTGAATTCGACGATTATAAGACGTCAGAGGAAGAACAGGAATCGTCCGATTGATTTAAGTTAGTTATTTATGATGATCTATTATATTTGATACTCCGTTGCTTAGTTATTATTGTGTTAAGTAACTTTCTTATAATTATATATATTTTGACATCATGTTTATAAGTGTTCAGAAATGGAGCATCCAGGAGGCCATTCAGGTAGTGGATATAGTAGAGGTAGCGGCCGAGCCCGTCCTATCAGAGGGGGTAGGCCGACATCATCTACCCCCATGTAGTCAGAGGGCTTAGCTCTTCCCCGGAGCTTCCGCCTCTTTATTTTTCATCTTCACCGCCTACTACTGACTCTGTTATGGGCGATATAGGTGAACCTTTCACTTATACATATCCACCACACCATCAGGCAGAGCAGGTTCAGTTTATGATTTCTGACTGATTTACATATATTTTGTTAAAACATCTATGTTCTACATTTTCAATATACTTATTCTTTCAGTACACTGCATCGCCTCATAGCCAGGGCGGGCAAGCTAGTTTCTCCAACGACCCAGTCTGGGGATCCATTGATCTTGCGACAGGGAAGATGTGGATCTGTCCTGTAGGGAGCACCGAGTAAGTCATGTAATGTTATGATTTTTTACCTTTAGTTTGTATGCTACTATTTGCAACATTCTCTTTTTTTTCAGGTTTGATCCTTATAAGCCGGTGGCGGATTTCATGGCCGAGCAAATATTTCGTAATTTTGATCAACCTTGGGCCATATGGAAAGCGATTCCTCAGAGCAAGCGAGATGTTTAGTTCACTGAGTTATTGGTAAGTTATGTGATTTATGGTTATTAATTTTTTATTCTCATCAAAATGCAAATTGATTAACTACTTGTATAATTTAGAGCACTAATTGTTTAGTATTGTTTTTCAGGGAAAGTTTAGCTGCTTGCCCGAGCATCTCCCAACTTTAAAGAAGGCTTATAACTTCAAGGGAAGCAAGTGGTTGTCTGATAAATTATATAAATTGAGGCATGAAAAAGGAAAAAAAAAATTGGATTCAGCCTGAGGTTGCAGGCCAGTTATTTGACAAGTGGGCCACCGACGAAAGATTTTTGAAGCAAAGTGAGCAAAATAAATTAAATAGGTCCCACATGGATGGACCGTCATATGCTGGCAGCAGCATTCCAGTTAGTGAGCATCGACGAAAGATTGTAAGTATACGCTATTTTCTACTTCAGCTTTCAATATTTTATACTTAATCAATAATTAATGAATGATTATCATTTGTGTTTGCAGGCAGCGTCTGGGGAAGTTCCTGCAGATTTGATTCCTTGGACCACCTTTGAGCGGACTCATACCCAGCCGGTTGAGGGTCAAGGCAAGCGTTGGATTAACGCTAAGTCCCAACAATTCGTGGTGAGATATTAATTACATTTATTATTTGTTTCAAACAGTAACATCTTTCTTTTATTTTATATGCATTATTTGTGTTGTATGTTTGTGCTTGTAGGAGACCTATCAGCAACTGACGCAGGAGAGAGACTTACAGATTCAGAGCGACCCGTCGTCCTCTTATTCCGATAACGAGAGTATCTTCCTTCAGGCTGCAGGCGGAATGGACAAGAAGGGGAGAGTCTTCGGGATGGGTGCTTCTGCCAGCCAACTGAAGTCGTCTTCGAGGCGCTCATCCGGCAGTAGTAGAGGTGGTCCTGAAGGTAGAGTTGTACTTTTGTTATCAATCACAAATCATTACTCCCTCTTTCATATAAATGAAGTATTACAAGTAAATTGACTTTATAATGTTGGTTTTGCAGAGGATAAGAGGGTAAAGATGTTAGAACAGAAGGTGCTGGAGCAAGACGAGAAGATGAGGGAGCAAGATGAGAAGATGAGGGAGCAAGGAAATATTATTAGTGAGATGCGAGCACTTCTCCATGCCCTATTGAAAGACAAAGGTACGGGGCTGCCTCCTAGTAGTGACGACGATACTGGTGGTGACGATGGCCAGGCTACTGCTATTTAGAGTTTTTTTTTAGTTCATTTTAGAACATTATAATTTATATAATATTGTGTTTTTATTATGTAAACTTGTATGATGATTGTATAATTTATTTTTATGATATACAATTTTTTTTTATAATTTTTAATGATTTTTTTTAAAATAATTTTAAATTTTGCGAGGGAAAATACATTTTCCGTGGCAAAATTGCGAGGGAAAATAATTCCCTCGCAAATTCAAAAAATTTTGCGAGGGAAATTTGTTCCGCCGCAAAATCTTAACTTGCGAGGGAAAATTTATCCGCCGTAAATTTGAAATTTGCAAGGGAAAATATTTCCGCCGCAAAATCTCTCATTTTGCGAGGGAAAATTGTTCCGCCGCAAAATTTGAATTTGCGAGGGAAATTCCTTTTTTCCGCCGCAAAAATTATTTGCGAGGGCTTTTTTTGCGACGGACAAATTTCCGCCGCAAAATCTGTCGCAAAATAATTTTGCGACGGAAAATGCTTGTTTTGCGAGGGAAAAATTCCGCCGCAAAAAATCAGTTTTCTAGTAGTGTATATTGCTTCACAATTCATAGTAAGTGTACTAGAAAAAACAATATCTATAGAAAAAGCTATAAAAGTAGATGCAACTGCTTGGTCAACTTCCTTGATTAAAGATAATGGACACACTGAACTCTATTTTTTGGTGGACTTTTTCATACGGAGGGAAACAAGTCCTCCAAAAAATAGAGCTAGAATGTTGTAAAGAAATGAGAAAGATGAATATTAAATATTTATATTTTAAAAATAAAAATATTATCAGACCGCCTCTAAAACTACCTCTAAATGTATAATGGAGGCGGTTTAGGCCAAATCGCCTCTATTTAGTTGATTTTCAATTAAGACGAAAAATGCCTCACAAACCGCCTCTATATAATTCATTTGGAGGCGGATTAACATAAACTGCCGCAGTTGTATAATAATATAGAGGCGGTTTGTTTATAAGCCGGCAAAACCGCCTTTAAATGTATTTTAGAGGCGGTTCTATTTAGTTGATTTTCAATTAAGACAAAAAAAGCCTCACGAACCGCCTCTATATAAATCATTTGGAGGCGGATTAACATAAACCGCCGCAGTTGTATAATAATATAGAGGCAGTTTGTTTATACTCCGACATAACCGCCTTTAAATGTATTTTAGAGGCTGTTCACTTAAAATCGCCTCTAATAGTCGGTCAGTATTTACCCTTTTTCTTGTAGTGTGCATCTTATTTAATTGTGTGAGATATTGCATAATTAATTGAGATAAGTATATAAATGGACCGACAAGCATTTATAAACATTAATACTCTAGATTAGCTGATTAAATTAAGTTAAGATTAAATTAGTGGGAACAAAATCTAATAAACAAATAAGGGATTAGTGACTCTAGGTTGTCCTTTTGATATTGAAATTTGCTCTCTAAGAAAAGTTTTTGTTGATATTAATTACCTGTTCAATTTGCATTTCTTTTTACTCATAATGAAAACAATTTTGATTTAATCAACTTAAACGAAAAAAGAAATTTAACACCTAATCACTAGCTGGTGTGGGATGACCTTGATTTACCACTTACTATTTTCATGACTCGTACACTTGTGGTGCTTAGTTAAATTTTGGTAGCATCATTTGCCCTGGGAGTCACGTCCATCACGCTATACAAAAGTAATAAGGGCTGGCATCCTGAAGGTTCCCAGAGTAATAGTTAATCTCATATATAATGTATAAACAACATATAATTGCTAAGCACAATCATAACAACTCAGCATGTAGTAACAAATCATCAAAGAACACTTTCAACAACAAATACAAATACAAGGCCACATGCGATGTTGACAGTGTTACACAAGACTTAATATATCCCTGGCAATATTAACTGCAAATCGCATGATTCAACATGTTTTGGTTCTCACTAACATCTAGGTGAAGAACCATAACAACCAAATACATTTTAGGCTTTGCTACCTAATGACCACCAGTCCACTATGTCTCATAACCTAACGTATGTTTACAACACAAATTACAACCATGCTACAAACATGCATACACAATCATACAGAGTATATGAATTAGAGTTACTACATGGACGCTTTACCAATCCTCGCTTTGGCTCCCAATCATTCAGTCACCCTTGGCAATTGTCGCGTCCTATAAACATAAATTTACGGACGGTAGGTTATTATTTATCCAAGCTCTTTACAATCTCTAATGCTATTGCACTAAGCTCAATGTGAAGTTAATGGACCTATATTAACTCTCAAGAGTTCTTATTAACCCTTGAAGATCCAACTACTCACTTTAGGCCTTACTTTTTATTTTTGCCCCTTAGACTCAATTCTGCTAGATTTTCCCACAAACTTTGAAAAATCATCTCGTTTTACAAGTGTCTAAATAGGGTGGTTCCAAAGACTATGTAATCATTGTTAAGTCTATTTTAAAGAAAAAATACTACCAACATTCATTTACATGCACAATAATCCAGGTTTAAAAATAATTATATACTGCTCATAATGACATTCGAGAATCATAAGTTATTTTCAAAAATTTATATCTCCAAACGTACACATTCAAAGAAGGCATATGACCTATCAAATTAAATCTTGATATGTTTACTTTAATTATAAAAAATTTCATAGTTATTGGACACCATTTAGTCATTCAAAAATACGACACAAGCTTACTACCTCGTAGAAAACCATCCCTGGCAAATTAGGGCTTTTACACAATTTACTTTCAATGCTTCCAAAAGCACTTCCCAATCTTTATTCTACACAATTTTTCATTTTAGACACATCAGAAGCATCAAAATAAACAAAATCTCTGGTTGAAATATAAGGTTTAAAGAAACCAAAATTGTTTTATCATGTTTCACTTATAAAACATCATAATTTACTCTTTAATCACACACTAACTTGTTATTTAGGCCTTAATCCCACTTTCACCCATTTTTAGACAAATGAATAGCACCTTCCCTCTGGGTTTAGGTCTTCCAAAATCTCAAGAAAGTGAGAAGAAACCACTATAAGCTAACACAAGTCCAAATACAAAACAAGCAGGTTATAAAACCACTCACCTTAACTTTGTTTTGTTCTTCTTAAAATTTCTCTTCTTTTTGCTCTTGGGGTTTCAACCCTCTCCTCTAAAACACTATAAACAAGAGATTGTAAGAGGCTATAAACCACCAAGAATAAAACTAGAGAGGATGATGGCCACAGGAACCTTACTTACGTTGTTCCCTTGATTTTCTTTTTCACTGGCTTCCTCTTAGGGGTGTGTGTGTGTTTGACCGACTCAAATGGAGAATGGAGAAGAGATTTAATGACTAATAAGAGGGTCCAATCAGTCAAGAGTAGGAGGGAAACAATTGAGCTTCAACTAAACACTTATTTACAACCACGCCACTTAATTACGACCCAACTATATAGTTAGTGTTTTGTTGGGCTTTTCCTTCCTCCTCATTCTTGGGCTTTTAACTAAAATTAAGGCAAGAGAGAGGAGTTTAGAGTGTTCTTGAATTTCTTGGAGGCCAAATCCATGGGCCTCACACTCTACTAACCTCATTTGACCATTTTACCCTTACAAAACTTATTTTTGCAAAAAGTGGTAGAATTTTCAACAAACTTTAAAAATTCATATCTCTATGACAATGTGTCTAATTACAATTATTACAAAGGCTATGTGACTATTAATAAGTCTATTTTTAGGGAAAAATACCTCCCACGTCAATTACAATTCAGCTATTATAGAATCACCATTTAATGCACACTGGTCCAAAAAATGTTCTAGATTTCAGGGTTAACTTCAAAAATTCATAACTCATGGTATACAAGTTCAATTGACTTATGTGACCCATAAAATTAAACATTATAATGTCTACTTTGACTCTAAAAATTTTCATAGCCATTAGATATCATTTTCTCAGTCAAAGGCACGTCAAAAACTGACTGCCTCCCAGAAAATCTAGTCTGCTAGCATCAGAGGAAATTCCCTTCATGACATTATATGCATGTCCAAAATTTACAACATAGCTTAGCTAATTTGCAAGATTATAATTTAAATGACAATGAAACTAGTGCTATTTACCAAAAAAGAAGGGCTTAATTAACAAGACAAGTGTGACGCTGTGTAAGAAACATTGTGAATTTGCAAGACAAATAAGCTAATTTGCAAGACCTATAATTAAAATGCCTAAAATTTTTTAGGAGGGCCATTTTCGTCCATTTCCTCGTGAAATTAATTTCACTACCCCTATAGGGTTGTATTGATGTTTCAAAAAGTTATATGGGTCTTTAGAAAATATTTAGCTACAGTGGGGCTAGGTGAAATGTAACACCTCATCCAAAACGACATATATACGTACTTAAAGTTTGATGTTACACGTCACGTATGAGCTTAGGGACTCTATCCCAACAAAACTTGAACAATATTTACTTATTACTTTATTTTAGGATGAAAAATAATGGTAGTGGCATAAAGAAGCAAGAGGAGCCTAATAGATCTTCAAGGCTCGCTCCATAAGTTCATTTCCTTGCTTTCTACTTGAACATTCAGCTGAAAATATTAATATAATAGGAATGAGATTCCACTTCTTAATAATTACTAAAAGTTTCAACCTACACAAGCAAACTACATATGATTTAAAAGAGGGCATTGATTTCATGTATTTGCATATATCACAATCCTCATATAAAACAAACTCAAATTAATCATCATTGTGTCCATCTCTATTTCATCACAACATATATAATGTACAATTATACAATATCCAACCAGCCTACATCACCATTCATCTTTATAACGCTAGCAGGAGCTATAAGCTAACACATAATCTAATAAAACCTATTAATTTGATTGGATTGCCTCAAACTCATGAATTCTTAAGATATACATGGCCAAAAATATAGAGCTTAAGTATGGACTATAGTTTCCCTCCTTAAAAAGCACAATTAAATAGTTATCACATGTTCCACAACTCCAATGCAATCCCAGCCAAAGAAAAACATGGAAAAAGGGGACATGACAAGTGTCATCCATTGAGCATCGAGTGATAGCATACCATGTGGTTAAAATTCTCATTATACAAATTTCTCTTTACTCCAACTCATCACAAATTCAACCACCATGGCAGTTATATTCAATCACCAACAAATATAATATCATTATAAGACAAGGTATAATAAATTGTGTTTTCATTCGTATCAAATATCATCACATATTCAAACATGCCTAAAAGGAAACGATAATTCAACAATACATTAATTATAATTAAATTATTAACTATGTGACTAAAGTGAGTTATAAAGAAATGTACTTATAAAATTACTTATACTTGAGAATTTAAAATATATACATATATACATATAATTCATTCTATTTTTTTATATAAAATATAGCAATCATACACAATTCACAAGTATATGGAAGAATATTCAAAGTTACCTGCTACTTTCTAACTCATAGATAATCACATAAGAGTTACTCCCCAAGCTCTAAATGAGAGTCTAAAAGGTCATAAAAATGAATATCTATTAATATATTTATCAAAACTACTATAAAGCTACTCTAGTACTGCTCTGGAGCCTAAATATACCCTTCTAGAAATTAATATTATTTAAATACATACTTATTAGTTACCCATAATCAAATTTTATATAAATATTCCATGTTTATTAGTAATAAAGATCATTATACAAATACAACAGATTTAAATATAGACATTATATGTGTATGTGTATCATGTGTTGGTAAGCAAAAGAAAAAGTCTCTTGGGGGAAGAATAACAAATAAATGACATAAAGGCATCACTGTTGAGGGTGTTCTATTTTACTTGACCAGTTCCTAACTGTATTCAAGAACCCAAATTAAAAATTAAAAAAAATAGGGTTAAGGTGAAAATTGATCAATAAAGTGTTACGTTAGGAGAACTCAACATAAAAATGTTTTAAGTGGACCATAACTACCAAAAACAGTTAAAAAGTACAAAATGTCACAATGTTGTTAGAACTAAAGTAACAACTATTACTTTTTACTTTTCAGGTGTATATTGGCCAACAAGGGAGATGAATAGCTCTCAAACACATGCTCACACCGAGAAAGTGGGCTTGTGAAAAAATAATGATAAGATAATACACACACCAATTGTTGCACAGTGAATAATTATTTTAGGAGTGAGTAAAGTGAGAAGAAGGATATCTTGTATTGAAGTGAATCTAGGGTTTGGTTCCAAATTAAAATAATATTTTTAGGAAAAGAATAAAATAATAATCATGCTAACATTCAAACATATTGTATTTATTTATTTATTTTTACATATTCTAATAATAAGATAAGTTTATACACATACCCATATAGTTAGAATAATTATTTCAATGAGGTATTTCATTTGTATTATATCTTTTTTTAGAACTTGATACTTCTTTTTAAATTGTTAATTTATTTTGTACACTTTACTAAATCAAATTTAAGTTATAATTAATTCTAAGTGCTAAAAAAGGATGTTACATGAACTTTTCCCTTGATTGTGTTATAGTATACTACTCCCTTTGATTCTAAATATAATATAGAGTTGGACTTTTTTTTGAAGATATCAAGAAAGCTAATTAAATTACTTTAAAATATTTATATTTATCGTTTTTTCTCTAAACTATTTTGTCTGACTTATAAACTGATATATAATCTAATAATACACAACATACAATATGATTAAATAATTTATTTAGCTTTTTGGTTAAAGTATATTTTTAGTTCTTTAATTTTTACATAATAAGGTATACTTTTGGTCTCTTAACTTGATAAATTATGCTTTTGGTCATATATTTCCAACACTATTTATGTTGCTAACTGAAAATGTTGATAAAGCAAACTCAAGTGATAACTACACTATGCAGCAAACAAAGTATATTTAAGTTTTAATTTTTTAATATAATGCATTAAAATTATTAAACTAAAATAAACTAAAAAAATCATTGCAAATGAATCAAGGTTTTGATATTGATGTCTTCATTAGGTTTTTAGATATTTTTTAATATACCCATACTTTAAATTTAAGATTAATAGCATTTAGTTACACACCACCATCACTTAAGTTGACATCATCATCATATAAGTTTGTTGCGTCAGTAGTAATATTAATAATGTTAGAATTATAGGACTAAAAGTATACTTTATAAAGTGAAAGGACTAGAAATATATCTCAAGTAAATTTAAAAGACTAAAAGTATAGTTTAGCCTAGTTTTTTTAAGGGAAAAACTCATTCAAATACCATTTGAATTTTGTAAAACCCCAAAAAGTCTATTAAAATATTAAAAGGACACAAAGGTGATTAGAAGGAATCTAGGATTTTGAAAATTAAGTATTTTTACTAAAATGCCCCACATATAACATAAAATCATGCTCCTCCCTTTCTCTCTCTCATTTCCCTCTCTTCATCTCTTCCTCTTCACGGCACATGGTGGCTCTCTTCCTCTATGCTCTCCTTCTCTTCATCTCTTCTTCTTCCTATCTTACGCTAGCACTTTTAGGGCTCATCAGCACAACAATGTCAGAAGCCCCTCCTTCTTCTCACCTAGGTCAAAGCCTCTCCTTCCTTTCACCTAGGTCACTAAAACTCCTCCATCCTCTCACTAATGTGTCGATTCAAGCCTAATTCTCTCCATCGAATTGAAGCTCCTCAAAGAACATGATCGCATCCTTAAACAAAGGTTTGAGGGTTTGAGGTTGGGAATCAAGTAGAGCTTCTTATTCTCTTCACAGTTATCTTCTTCTTCTCCATTCAACTTCATTCTTTCTTTTCACTTTCACCATCACAACACCAAAAAACCAATTTCTAGTGAAGTTTTGTAGTTTTTGGCAAGTTCATGAGTTTTGAATTGTGACCAATTGAGTAATGAGATTGACTAAAATAGTAATGGTTTTGAAAAAATTTGTAATGGTTTATACAAAATCCATAAGTACTCATAATATGTATGAAATGATTGACAAAATTAATTTTGGGTTGTGACAAATTGAATAATGAGATTGACAAAATAATAATGGTTTTGACAAAATTAGTAATGGTTTTAATAAAATTGGTAAGTATGGACAATATGTGTAAAAAGATTGAATAATGATATTCACTAAAATAGTAATGGTTTTAACAAAATGTGTAATGATTTTGACAAAATCAGTAACTATGGACAATATGTGTAAAATTATTTATCAAGAGTTTTGGATTGTAACCAATTGAATAATGATTTTGACAAATATATCGTGGGGTCTTGAACCTTGTCACTTTATTTTATTTAAAAACTGAGGGAATAATGGTAAATTCATCAATATTTTAAAATCTCAATTTAATGCATGTCACCTTTATGTCATTTCTAAATGTTGACAAACCTTTTGGGTTTTGAAAATTTAGATGGTTTTTAAATGAGACTTTCTTTCTTTTTTTAATCTTTCAGAAAAAAAAATTAATTATATCTTACATTTACAACATAACTACTATGTGTTAGATATGATTAGTTTTAATGATGTCAAATAAAGATGGAAAATATTGAGAGCAAAAAATTTACTTAGTATATTTATCTTCTAAATTGACTAATTCCTATATTTAACATAGAATCAAAGAGTAGAAGATACAAAGTTCAATTATGGAGAATGATCAGGAAGAAGATCAATAAAAAATATATTGAATTGGATTGATTAATAGGAAGAAGAAGAAGAAACAAATTGGTTGGAGCTAAAATTTCAAAAATAACAATTTGGTACTAAGAATTTTCAAAATGTCAATTTAGCCCATAACACTCGAGTGCTGATCTTTAGCACTCGAGTGTGCCACTGGACACTCAAGTGTGAAGCACATTTCAGCTCCTCTGTTCACACATGTTCAGTGGCTTACATGAGCAAGGTTCGATAATTTGATGATATCTTTCAAACCACAAATCTAATTGAAGTGAAATTTGTTTCATATGAAAGTAGACTCCCAACTCGTCACATAGACACAAGAATCAAGCTAAAAAGAGTTTAGATGAAATAGCTATGGATTTCAGAAATTTTCACTCGAAACCACACTACATATCAAACACATGTTCGGTAATTTAGATGTATCTCACAAAATACACATCCAATTGAACTTAAACTTACAACATATGAAACTAGACTCCAATACCATTTCAACAAAATCAAGATCATGGAAAACAAAGAAAACTGGAAGAGATATAAATTTTTAAAGTTCACAATCAAACCAAGACGTTGCAAAAACGCTGCTCTAGAACAATTGTTATTAATCTGATCGAAATGCTCAGCATACAATAAATTTTGAGCTTATTCTTTTGTCATTGGAAAGAAAGAATACTTAAAAAGCTTTCTCAGCATAGGTCATTTGCCAAATTTAGAGCTATATTAAAGACATTATGTTTACTAGAATTTAATATTCTTGCATTTCGAAAGTCACTACATTCTAGAAATTGATCTTTGTACAAGATCAATCGAGTGAACATGGTTTCCAATAAAAGTTTTCTCAACACTTTATATCCTTTGGAAGAAAGAACGAGTATACTCAAGTATGTAAGTTGATATTCGAGTGTTGCATTCGAGTATGTACATTGACACTCGAGTGAAGGTGGACTCACAGATTGACACTCACAATGTTTCCTAAAGAAAACACAAGCACACTCAAGTGTGTATGGTGACACTCAAATGCTGCACTTGAGTGTGTAGGTTGACACTCGAGTATGGATAAGCAAAATGCAAACTCTAGAAAGACACATGCAAGAATAAGAAGAGTGACACTTGAGTGTGTTATTGAACACTCAAGTGTATATATATAATCACAACAAGACACTCACAGAACCTCTCATATTAAAGAAGAACACTCAAGTGTGGTAGTGAGAACTCGAGTGTGTTGAGGAACACTCGAGTATTGGATAAAAATCTCAACAAGGCTCTTAATGCAAAGTGTTCTGAACTAATGAATGCTTTGAGTGTAGCCAGTAATACTCGAGTGATGAGGACTCTCACACTCGAGTGTCAATCTAGTGCTTCATTTGCAGAACATCTTCGAGAATTCAGAAATTGTTGTCAACACGTGTTTACACGTGGTTATTGCTCATTATACTTCTCAATGATTCTAAACATATATATTAATGAGCTTCAAATGTTCAATTGAAGGATTTCATCCAAAATCTCAAAAAGCAAGTCTTGTGTCAGTTAATTACTTACTGCTACAGAAAAAAGAGCATACATGAAAGCTAAACAAAAACAAGTCAAATGATCATCTTTTGAGAACACTCATTCCAGTGAAAGCGAAAGGGACCCAACTTTAAGCAATCCTAAAGCAAACCAAAAGGATGTTGTGTTGCAATGAAAAAACAACTAAACCCTTAATTCTGCCAACAACTCTAATCTATCTCTAACAGACAAATTGAAATGTCACAACAGTCATTTAACGAAGTTGAATAGCAGACAAAATGGGGGGAAGCACAGATGCTCCAGTAGCTACTTCCAACGATTATGTTCCTAGATGCACAACAGGAAGAATGTTCTCAAAAGTCATATGATCTTCATCTCGACTATAAATAGAGACTCATTCAGGACAAAAATATCAACTAATGAAAAGATGAAGCCAATGACAAGAGCATACAACTTCACCATTAAAATGCCAATACTCATAGCTAGCTTGTTATCATGTGCCAGGTTATGTTGATTGATCCTAAGGCACACTTACGATGATAAGGTGATCAAGAAAGCTGAAGCCATGGGCAAGCCTAGGCTTACAGAAATTAATGCAAAACAAGATTCCTTCATATTCACCGTAGAGTCCACCGATGCAATCAAAGCTTCCCAGTTGTTATTGAATGATATTAGAGCCGGGAAAACGGGTCAGGCCCATCGGGTCAGCTCATTTAAGCCCTGGCCCTTTAAAGGTCGGGCTTGAAAAATGGACGAGATATTTGAAATTAGCCCTGGAAGGCTGGCCCTGACGAGCCTTAAGCTTAAACGGGTCAGCCCTGGAGGGCCTCAGGTTGGCCCTGCAGGCCCTATTCACTGTAGTTTTTTTTTTCTCCTTTTTAAATTTATTAATTTATATATTTTTTGTATTTGTTATAGAATTATTTATCCATTTAACTACAAATACATAATAACTATACTCTAATTTTATGATTTGATTTATTATTTGTTGTAAATAAAGATTATGGATGTGTTCATGATGCGGGAGAAGAATTTCATGATATTCTTACTCATGAGCTAGAGGCTACTACTCAAAGTGAAAAACAATCAAATGTCGTTAAAATCGATGATAGTGACGAAGATGACGACAATAATAGTCATTGTACTAATGTCTCTTAGTGATATGCTTTTTATGTTTTATGTGAGTTATTTGTGAACATAGTTTGCTTTTGATTATGAATTAGTGACTGTGCTTATTTATTGGATGATTCGTATTGTAATTTACTAATTATATTTTTTAAAAAAATAAGTGAAGAAAAAATAGTTAAAATTTGGAATAGTAATTTCCGGACTCTGCAAGCCGACCCTAGCCCTGGTGCTCTCGGGCCGGGCTTTCAAAAACATGTGTTTTTCTTACTCCGGGCCCTGGAGAGCCAGGTTAGCCCTGATTCCCAACTCTAAATGGTATTGACGTTCTTAGGCAGAAGCTAGATATGCAGTCAGGCTCTCAGACGACAATGTGGACCCTACTGAACAGTTTGGGGAATTAGGTTCACATTTGGGTGGAAGTTAATGGGGAACAAAGAAAGAGACATTAGTAGAGATTTCTTTTTTTAATACATTAGTAGAGATTTATGTTTGTTGATATTGTTCAACCTAGAACATGTTTATTGGATCATGTATTGAAGTGAATAGCTGCAGCACGTGCTGCCTCGCCCGAAATGCTAATTATCTTTTTCAGAAAGTGTTACCCTTTTAGGTCTGATTCACTGGTTCTGTTTGAAAGACTGAATGTGGATGGCAAATGCCGCGCCATTAAAGTTTTTTTTTTTTTTTAGGCAGCGGCTTAAAAATAATCGGATACTTCCCCTTGGACTTAATATAAGATATATTTATTTAATTTGATTGGATTAAAAATGTTAATTGGGCTAGTGATATGGGATATATTTTCTAAAATATTTTAGTCATCTTTTTTTATTTCTTCCCTCTATTTCCTCCTAGATTATTGTTGAAAGAGCATTAATAACTGTAAATTAAAAAAAAATTGTAAAGTATGGAAATTATATCTTACATTTGGCATCAAGATAAACTTCCCAAAACTGTATTATATCACGGACTAGAGGAGTATTAAGTGTAATATGATTAAAATGAAATTACTTTCTCATGGAAGTTAGTATATTACTACTAGTTTTCATAAATAATTAAAAGTAAATTACTAGTTTTTAGGGAAAATTCTATATAAAGCCATTTAAAATATATAAATTCTAAATCAGGTTATTAAACCCAACAAATCCCTAATTAAGTTATAGACTTAATTTCATATTTCAAAATATAAGTGAATTGACTTTATTACATTCTCCTAGCCTCCTCTATCTTCTTTCCTCTTAAAAGAATTTGATTACTCTTTAACTTAGTTTTTTATTAACATTAATATATAATAAAATAAAATATGATTCATTTAAATCAAAGGAGTTTTTGTGTCAAGGAAGAATGATTAAGAATGTTTTGAGTCAAAAAAAAAAAAACATAACACCCATATAAATTAAATGTTTTTATTAAATATTTTGAATAAAAATTTATTTTTTAAAAAACTCAAATTATTTTTTTGTCAATAAAAAAAATCAATATTCATTAATCACACAATTCCTATGTGATATATAACTTGTTTTTTTTTTTTTTACGTTAATAAATACCTTTTTAAAAAAAATCATTAATACAAATCTTTGATATACAATTTGCCATATCACACAAGTTTTTTTTTTTTTGGTTAACATAGTTAAAGTTTTTTCTCATTGAACAAAAAACCAAGTAAAAAATATTTTTTTTTATTATCAATGTTTAACTATAAATCATTTAATTAATATTGGTGTTGATATTGTTTTTCGATTATTCATGATCATTCTTCCACAAAACATAAAATTTCTTTGATCTAAGTATATATTAATGTTTATATATATTTTCACTTATTGTAAAACTAAGTTTAAAGCATTGAAACTCTTTTAAGAGGAGAGAGGAGACTATCAAAGGGCAATAACATCATTTGATTAAGATTTTGAAATCTTAAATTGGGTCTATAACTTAATTAGGGATTTATTAAGTTTATCAACCTCATTTAGAATTTTCCTATTTTAAGTAGCTTTATATAGGATTTTCCCTAGTTTTTATTTCAAAAAAAGGGTATATTACTACTAGTTTTATAGCACTCCAATATTAAATATAGGACATAATTTGAAATGTAAATTGTACTATAAACTATATCTTATATTTACGAGTGGAGGTACTAGATAGTTTAGAAAGACTTATGAAATGACTTAACAAAAGCTTCTTATGGTTAGTTATAGTTGAGACAAAACTCCTCTCACTTAGTTACCTCATATTCTATAAACTCGAATTAATAAGTTACTTGAGGGGTTTTAGAAGTCATCCCAAATATACCCAGAGCGAATAGATTACGTAAGCTGTGTGAATGAGTACACACCAAAAAAATAAATTGACCTCTACAAGAAGAGGGTGTCTTGCCACATTAATTGGTTCATTTCCTAAGCTGGGATAAGGCAGTAAATATACGAAAATATAGATATAACCTTTTTTTAAATGCATAATGATTTGTTTTTATTTTGAATAGAAGATTTTTGAAGTTAATTACGTAGTAAGAAAAATATAAAGAAAATTTATATAAATTTTATTAAATCCAACTTAAAAGTACTTAAAATAAATGTAACAATCTATTCCGTATAAAGTTGTATAAATTTTAGAAAAATAAATAAGAAATACGTACTGTATAGTATTACTTCCAAACGGTACATCCTCTATCAATTTATACTTCAATACATATTTCTTCAGAGGATAGAGGATAATATTGAATGTGAAAGAACTCGCATAATCCCCAATGGGCCTATTTAGGTTGGAGGTAGGAGTGGTAGCTTAAAAGCTATCTGACTTTTATAAAAGTCGGATAGGAAAAAAGTTAGGTTAAGTTAACTGATGATGTGTGTTTGGATTTCCCGTTTGACTTCTTGCGGAAGTGGTTTTTTTTTTTTCCTAACTGAAGTGTGTTTAGATTATTATTTGAAAAGTCAGTTGAAATGGAAAATGACTAAAAAGGACATGAATCATATTGAAACTACATATACATATTAGTTGTATATGGAAAATTATTATTTTTCATATTTTTATTTAAATTAAAAAATGTCATAATAAAACTAATAAAAAAATATAGTTTGGTTTATTTAATTAGATCAGATAAAAAATCATGTTGATTTGTTTGGGTCATGAATATTTATTTGGTGGGCAGATGCGTGGGCAGTTGAAACTGAAGGGGAGGGTGTCAGTTAGTGTCAGGCAATGTCACAAAAATAGGAAGCAAATAGCAAATAGACAGATATCTTCGCCCAAATAAATAACCCAAAACGTATGACCCAAAACGCAACGCAGGAAAAAGTCAGGAATTGTGGCTTTTAAAAAAGCCTGATAATCTGGCATTTTTCTCCTTGGCCCAGCGAATGTATCTGATTCTCCAAACAGCCAGCTTTTTTTTTTTCGTAGGCTTTTTTTCTTCTTTTAGAAAAAGTTGAGTTAACAGCATATCCAAACAGACCCAATAACTAACAAAACAATAGTTTTTCTCTCTAGCATCGATGGATTAACGACAATTTTACATGCATTTCAAACCATTTATCTGATTACATAGCTACAAATCACTGTACTAAATAATTATGTTCTTCGAAGTAAATATGTTTTTCATAATAACATTTATAACTGGACCTCTGACCCATTGGTCTCGGGCTATGTAGAGATCTTAATACATCCTTTTCTTTGGTGGCACCACTATCACAAAGCAATATGGATGATATAGACAACAACTTGTATTGAACTACTGAGGCTACAAGAGGAATCTCAAGCGAAGTACAATATACATTTTGCCAAAATTTGAGGGGAACCTGCAAAAATATGCTAAAGCTATGGTGGGGAATACCTTGTCACTAGCAGCAGCTCTAATAATTTACTAGCCCTTTTTTCAGTAGAGCATTTTCCTCATCTTCCCTACTTGTATGCTAGAGGACCAGATATAGATACAGCAAACCTTGGTAGGGGACTTGGTCCTGTACTCCCAGAAGTTGAACCTTCCACGAATTTCGCTCGATTTCGGCTTGAACTGTAATCCAGAGGTCCTGAACGACGGACATTCCTGTGCTTGTTATCCATGCTCCTTGAGCCACCACTATCAGCTTCATAAAGGTGGTGGTGTTCATGGCCATGTGATGATGAAGATCCTTTGAAATAACCTGAATCATTGGCACCGTACTGTGGTGTGGAGTTCCCACGAGGCTGCCGTATGACTGGAGATGCGTGTGACAGCAATATTGCAGGCGAATGCCGTGTTGAAGAGCTTAATATTGATAATGGAGTGGAAGGAGTATCTGCGTAGTGTTGGCTGTATACAGATCGGAGAATGGCGTAGGGGACATGGGATTCAAGTGAACTTCGTACAAGGTATGGCGAGATTTCACAAAGCTGGTCAAGGAATATAAGCTGCGCTACAAGATGAGATCTGATAAAAAGGAAAAAAGAAAAATTCAGCTTCAACCATGAGGCAGTAAATGTTTCAGAGAAACAGAGCACTAGCACCAAAGAATGTCAGCTGCAATCTATTGCAGCCATGCGTGTCTATACTTTTCAACAGGCATATATTTGGTTCAACCAGAAGTATTCTTTAGTCTGTATACATGCTTACCTATTTGTTTCACTCCAAGAATCTAGAATAATCTCTGCAGAAAGTTTCACAAATAACTGCATTGTGGACTTGATGCTCGCTTCAGCGGACATGTGACTTGGATACTCAGGATCCATTGCCTCGCTAGCATGCCCATTGGATAAAGACTGTCTCTGCTGATACTCTCGTTCCAATCTAACAAATTCACTTCCTGCAAACACTGCAGCAATACACCTGCCCAGCAGTGTTCACTAAATTGGTCAGGAGAGAGAGAGACAAGACTGATCTGGTGTAGATCACAAGTTGGGTTGGACTTGGTCTGAGGTGAAGTCCCAGGGTCCTACGTACCACAGTGTGGATCAAAGTCCACGTAGTTCGAGAGTATACGGCAGACTAATGATAGCCAGAGGGGGTGGTGTGTGTGCTCTGTGTGAATAGAAAAGCTAAGGTTTCAGAAGTGTGTACCTTGTAAGGGGTTTACCCTATTTATAAGCGTACCTAGGCCCTATCTTAATCAATTAGATTTGTCCTTTATTTTAGGGATATTAAGATATGCTTTTTTGAATAATCTCCCCCTTTCATAGGCAGTTACCATCATGATAGATATTCTTGATAAAACCACTCCTATTTTCAAGGAAGCGGTTATGAGTATAACTGAAGTCATTTTTACTGGGCTCTTTGGTTATTGGGCTGGGCCCATTTATGAGATATCCATAATAGTTGCCCCCCAGCCTGGTTGTTTAGGGCTCCGAACAGCCGGGATGTATTTGTCAGGTTACGTCCTGTGTTCTAGTTCATTTCGTCGTCCTGAAGTTTTTGATTTCTAGTTCTTTCATTTTTCGAGGTCGGACATTTTTGGTCCCCGGGCTACCCTATCTGTCATTAATTTGCATTCCGGTTTATTTGGGTGGGACACGGGTGCCCCCCAGCCCGGTTAACGTGGGTCGCATTCGTTTGCTATCTCGAGAGAACATTAATGTTCTATAATTTTGATTCTAAGCCGAACTCCTCCCATGCCTTCTCGAACTTTCCTTCTTTATTGGTGTCGGATAGTATTGATATTTCTACCTGGTCTTACTCCCCGTTTACAGGTACTTTGTCCAGTTTTTCGTGGATCGGGACTTGTTGCCCCCAAGTTTGAGATTGCATGGGGAGTTAGGTCGAACGACCGGGGTGTATTCATGTGGTCGGCGACGTGAGCATTTCAAGCCGGGATCATTGTCCGCCTCATTTGTTGATTCAACGTTCGTCTTATCTCGAGGCCACGAGTGTCATCATTGCCTCCTGCTGATTTGATGTTTACTAGTCGGCCTCTGAGTGGAGCAACTGCCCCACTATCTTGGTTTTCGTGTTTGCTTAACATCAGTATTAAATGCGCATGCCTTTTAACGTCCACATCACTATTCGTGTATGGGCCCTTTGGGCCTTTGGCGGTTGAGTTTCCTGACTCTCATCCGCCTGCTTGCTTTGTTTATAAGAGCCTTCGACTTTCCTCTTCTTCTATTTTGAAAACCGCCAAACCTTGAGTTTTCTTTTTGAGAGAAATTTGCAACCAATCACTAGTTCATTTTCCTCAGATTCCCAGTTCTGATCTTCGTGGCTCATGCATTTCCTCTTCCCTTAATTTATCTCAAACCAGGTATTTTCCTTGTTTCCTTCTCTGGTTATTTGGCTGTGTTCTTCTCTTTCTCTATCTCTTGGTCTTTCTTTTTTCTGGGTAGGTTATTGTGAGTTCTTTCAAGTTTCTTCCCCTTTGGGTTCTGGCTTCTGCTTTGTTCTTGAACTTCTCTGAACTTCTGGTCTATTCAATCCTTTTTCTCTGTCTCTGGGTTCCAGTTTCCTGTTTAAATTCTATCTTCTCGGGATGAGCCATCAAGGTTCTCCTCCGCCTTTTAATCCAAATGCTTTTTCCCCAGAAGAGGCCGAGCTTATTTAGCGCATGCCTCCCCAGACAGCTTGGTGGCTGTACGGGAAACCTCTGACCGAAGAACAAAAGAGGGAAAACGTTCTCCGTGGTTATGGCGGAGAAGGTGGTAGTCAACCAGGACGGTCTGGTCGGGTTAGGGGAAGGGCTCGAGGTCGGTCTGAGTCTGTAGAGCCCGAAAGTCTAGGCCGGGGGATTGCTGCCACTAGGGTTTTTTCTTTAGAGCCGCCCTTGGGAAAGAGTAGGAGGGAAAATCCTCCTCTACCCGTTTCTTCCTTTCCTCAACGAGCGGAGCCCCTCATCTTCCTTACCCGGCCTATCGGCCCGTGCGAGGAATGTTCCTGGCTGATATCTGAAGCCACGATGGTTGGCCGGTCATAGGAAGCTGAGGAAATAGCTTCGCGATGCCGGCATATCCAACCGCGGGTTGTTGAAGCCGTTTCTACCCGTCCCGCTTTACTACCTTCAGGTATCATCTTCCTCGTTTCTAATTTATTTTTGTTTTGCCTTTTCTAGGTAGTATGTCAACTTCTCCCCGTCCTGTCGAGGATTCCGGATCCGTGGAGTCAGCGGCCGCCTGTATTCCATGTCATCTTGCTGAAAAGTATGACTGGGTTGCGACCGGGGTGCTATCCAGGCTCTCGAAAGCCACGACCAATCAGATCGCCGAGCTCCCATTAGGGGACCAGGATCATTGTTCTTTATCTCTTCCCGGCCCTTTTGAACCGGTGCGCATTGCCCGGGAAGGGAATGAGCATTCTTTTTTCTTCTTCTACCTAGATTTCGTTAAAAAACTCGGCCTTCGTTTTCCATTTACCAGGTTTCAAGTAGATCTTTTAAACATTCTTCAGCTGGCCCCTACTCAGCTTCTCCCTAACTCCTGGGGTTTCATTATTGCGTTCGAGTGGCTTTGCCGATTTTTAAATCGTACCCCCACCACCGGAACATTTTTTTATTTTTTTAATATCCAAAGGCTCGTCAACCAGGGGAGCCCGAAGAAAAGAGGGGTTGGGTTTCTTTCCGGGGGAAACCGGACAAGAAGCTTTTCCATGTGGCAACCAACACCTGGAAAGGCTTCAAGGTTTCTTTTTTCAAAGTTAGTGCTGAACTCGGTCATAAACCGTGGTTTCTTCAGGGTGTCGATTCTAGCTCGGTGGAGCTGCCGTTTCCTCTGTATTGGTCTAAAACTCACTATGACCAAGACCAGAACATTTTTGCATCCTCCGATGATAGCTTAGAGCTAGCCGAGGTTGAGACTGTGATAGCTCTGGTTGACCATGTGGCCAAGAGGGATGTCATTGATTCCCGGATTTTTATCCGACAGTCGGTGGAGGAATTGTACCCATCGAGTATGATTTCTGTTGGTTGTTTGTTGTTCTTTGGATTTTTTTATGCCTCTTGTCCTTTCTGATGTTCGTTATGTTTTTTGTAATGCCTGACATGGGGAAGGCTTCTTTTCAAGAACTAGCCGAGAAGCTTCGAGCTAAGGCCAAAAAGAAAGGGGAGTCCTCTTCCCAGAAGAGGGTTGTGGTTGCTCCTTCGCCTGCAAAAACTACTTCTGAGAAGAGGGCTGCGCCCTCTCCGACCCATACGAAGCTCATTCCGCGTAAGCGATCGAAGTCGGTGGCAACGTCATCGATTTCGGTCGAAGAAGAGAGTCCGGCCTTTGTCCCGGACGCCGGTGCTGCCACAAGCGTCCCTCCTCCTCCACTTCCTAGCAAGTGTTGCCTTCACTCGTGGGGTGAGGTATGGACTGATGGGGTCTCGGAGGAGCTTAAATACGCGGTGAAGCCCCCCAGCAAGTATTTCAGTGGTGAGGCCTTTGCCGACTCCGACCTCGATCACCTGCAGGTTCTGCAAGACCATTTGATGGAGACGGCCGGCGTGTTGGACGCTTATGCTGCCGTTAAGCACAAATATGCCAAAGCTGCAGCCGAGATTACCAAGGCTCGGATTGAAAAGAAAGAGGCCGAGATTAGGCAGACGGAAGCTGAGGAGGCGCGCCTGAAAGCGGAAGAGGCTCAGATAAAGGCGATGGAGGAGCTATCAAAGGCCCTTACTGAAAGGGATCGGTTCTCCGCTGAACTTGACGCCAGTCAGGCCCGAGAAGACACGCTGAATGCCTCACTGCACACCTTGCAGGGTCAGTATGCGGGGGTGGTGAAGGACCTTAATCTCGCTCACTCCGACCTCGACGCTTCGAAGGCCGAGCTGGTGGCGTCTGCTGCCGAGGTGGATAAGCTGGAAGTCTTGGTCGTAGAGACGGCTGCTGAAGCTTTCAACCTATGCCTGGCCCAAGTCCGAGCTCTGAATCCCGATATTACGATGAATTTGGACGCTGTGGATTTCAGAGCTTCGGTAGAGGACGGGCAATTTATACCAGCGCCGTTTTCTCCAGTCGAAGAGTCCGAGCATCTCACGGAGAATGACCGTGGTCAAGTAGCTGAGGAAGATGCTCCGACGACTGATGCCCCTGGCTCCCCTGTGCCCGGCCAAGCCCAAATTTGACGCTGTTCTTTTAGGACCTTTTTATTTTTTCCTTTGATGTGTAGTATTTTTACTTTCATTTTTGTTTTTCTGTAATCTAGGGCCTCTGCCCTCAAAATTAATACCATGACAAGCCGGTATTCCTGGATATTTCTAGCATATTCAGCTCGTCTATCTTGTCAGTTTTTATTTTCATCCTTTAAACGAAACTCGTGTTTTAATTCACCAGTTGATGAGTAAAGGGGAACGTAATCCGTGCACAAAGCTTGGTTCTTTATTTTATGACTTGGCCAAAGTCAAGATATATTGCGCAGAATCTGCTGGATATTCAACCGACGTTTTAACAAACGGGCCACGTTTATTAATAGTCGGGCATTCTAAACAACAGATGATTTTCAAAAATCATCTAAGTACTTTATCTTGTAAAGTACCTTACCGAGATGGTAGCCAACTGCCACATGTTCGGGCCCTAATATCCTTTTTGAATAGGAGCCTAAACATTTCGACCTGATTAGGATCTTTTATGGCAATCTCACACCACCCCAGGGGACAGTTCCGATGCATCGTAACGTTTATAAGACTTGTTGACAAATCTTATCATGACCGAGATCGCGAAACCCAAGTCTTTGTTTAATTATCTTGCCTTTGTCACGACCTATCTTTGCATTGATTTCACAAGTAATAACTTGGTTGGCCCATGAATTGAACCACCTTTTTTATTGATTGAAATAATCGGGATTACACAGAATTTAAAATCAACGGAAAATACTGCCAAAAGCAAAACAATGCTTAATAAAAAACGGTTCTCGGTCACCACCGACATCCGTTGAAACTGAAAAGCGGTTCTCAGTCACCACTGACATCCGCTGTGTGCTTATTCCGAGTGTATCCCGGTCTTTAGCTGTAGTAAGTCCTTAGTTTGTCCGCGTTCCATGTTCGTTTAATGGGCGTGCCATCTAATGTCTCAAGGACATAGGTCCCGGGCCCTATTTTGTCTGAAATACGATAAGGACCCTCCCAGTTTGCTGCAAGTTTTCCGTCTCGGGCATTCTTATTTCCGATATCCGCTCTGCGTAATACCAAGTCACCTTTATCGAATGCTCGTGGTCTAACTTTGCGGTTATACTTAGCCGCCGCCAGCTGCTTCGTTGCCAGATCTCGGCAGTGTGCCGTCGTTCTGACTTCATCGATGAGGTCTAGCTCAACTGCTAACTGCTTGCTGTTAGCGTGTTCTCCCTCCTCCATGACTTTGGCTTTCCTCCATTATGTTTGCCCAATTTCAACTGGGATCATGGCCTCGCATCCATATGTCATTCGGAAGGGTGTTTCCTGGGTCGAGGTTTGGACACTAGTTCGGTATCCCCAGAGTATAGGGTATAGTTCCTCGACCCAGTTACTTTCTGCATTGGTCATACTTTTTTTGAGCCCGTCAACAATGATTTTGTTGGTTGCCTCGGCTTGCCCATTAGATTGCGGATGCTCTACCAAGGCGAAATGGTGCTTAATTTCGAGCTCGGACATCAACCTCTGGAAGCCTTGGTCAACGAATTGAGTACTGTTGTCAGTTACGATCTCGGCAGGAATCTCGAACCTTGCAACAATATTTTTTTTTCGAAGAATTTTTGTATTCGAGCGGCCGAGATGGTTGACAGTGATTCGGCCTCGATCCACTTAGTGAAATAATCCACCGCCACCACAAGCCATTTCAGTTGCCCTGCGGCCGGTTTGAATGGTCCAAGGAGGTCCATACCCCATTTAAAGAATGGCCACGGAGCTGTGATGGTCTTCAACTCGGTCGGAGGTGGCCAAAGGATCCAAGCATGTTTTTGGCAGCTTTCGCATGTCCGTACATGCTCTCTGGAATCCGCGACCATTGTCGGCCAATAATATCCAGCCCTTAGGTCTTTCCGGGCTAACGCCTTTGCCCCCATGTGTTATCCGTTTATTCCTTCGTGTATCTCTGATAGCACGTACTCGGCCTCTGCCTGGTTTAAACATCTCATCATTGGGGATTAGAGGCCTTTTCGGTACAGTTGGTCATCGACCACCGTGTACATTAACGCGGTTCATGCTACCTGCCTTGCTTCCCTAGGATCGTCTGGGCTAACTCCCTTTTCCAGGTAATTTAAGATGGGCTTTTGCCAGTTTTCTGCTGCTGCGATGACCATGATACATGTGGGCTCTTTCAGACTTTGTTGTATTACAGTCTGATTATTTCCCGGGTTCCTGGTGCTTACTAATTTGGAGAGGATATCAGCCCTCGCATTTTCTCCCCTGGGGATGTGGGTGACTACGACCTCATCGAAGTCGGCCATTGCCTCTCTGACTTTCTCCAGATACTTGATTAGCAAGGGTCCTTTAGCCGTGTATGAACCGTTGATTTGGGCCACAACTAGTTGAGAGTCGGTGGAGAGATGAACCCGCCTGGCCCCATTATCTTTTGCCTGTGATAGCCCGGCCAATACAGCCTCATACTCGGCCTGATTATTGGACATTCTGAAGTGCAATTGCAGGGAGTGTTCCATGGCGACTCCTTTCGGGCTTTCGATTATGATCCCAGCTCCACTTCCTTTGGCGTTTGACGAGCCGTCTACAAATACTTTCCAAATGTTAAGGTTGGCTTTCAAGACTACCTCTGTTGGTACCAGCTCTGCAATGAAGTTGGCTAAAGCCTGAGATTTAATAGCATGCCGAGCTTTATATACTATGTCGAATTTGGACAGTTTGATAGCCCAACTAGTCATTCTTCCTGCCAAGTCAGGCTTATGGAGTATTTGGCGTATCGGCTGACTGGTTCGCACAATTATTCTATGCCCCTAGAAGTAGGGACGTAATCTCCTCGTGGCAGTGAGGAGCGCAAAGGCCACCTTTTCCAACCTTTGATATCTTAGCTCAGAACTTTGCAAAGCCCGGCTTGTAAAGTAAATCGGTTTCTGTTCTGTCGATTCTTCTCTCACCAGGGCGGCACTTACTGCTTCTGGGGCCACGGATAGATATAATATCAAATCTTCCCCGGGCTCGGGTTTCGACAGCACAGGTGGTGACGACAGGCATTTTTTGATCTTGTCAAACGCAGCTTCACACTCTGAGTTCCATTCTCCATGTTGTGCTTCCTTCTTCAATAACTTGAACAAAGGAAGAGCATTTTCTGCCGATTTCGGTAAGAACCTTGTCAGCGCGGCCAGTCTGCCAGTCAACTGTTGTACCTCTTTTTTGTTTTTTGGGGCAGCCATATTGAGGACGGCCTGACATTTATTCGGATTGGCCTCAATCCCCCTGTTTGTCAACAGGAATCCGAGAAATTTACCCGCTGGTACTCCGAATGCACATTTAGCTGGGTTAAGTCGGATTCTGTGATCCCGGAGCTTATCAAATGTTTCTTGCAAATCCTGGATGTGGTCGGATCGCTTAACTGACTTAACGATCATATCGTCGATGTAAACTTCGACGTTCCTGCCGAGCTGTGCCTCAAACACTTGATTCATCATCCTCTAGTAAGTAGCTCCTGCGTTCTTCAGCCTGAAAGGCATGACATTATAGCAATAATTAGCTTTTTCCGTGATAAAAGCTATTTTTTCCTGGTCTTCGAGATGCATAGCTATTTGGTTATAGCCGGAATACGCATCCATGAATGAGAGCAGCTGGAATCCCGAGGAATTGTCCACCAGTTGGTCAATATTTGGCATGGTGTAAGCATCCTTGGGGCATGCTTTGTTGAGATCGGTGTAGTCGGTGCACACCCTTCATTTGCCATTGGGTTTCTTGACATTACCACATTTGATAACCATGTGGTATACTGGATTTCCCTGATGAATCCCGCATCCAGCAGTTCTCTTACATGCTCGGCTAGGGCTTTCTGTTGGTCCGGTGCAATCTTTCTTTTCTTCTGCGAGACCGGCATATGTCGTGGATTTATGGTCAATTTGTGACAACAGGACTCCGGGTAACTCCGAAGGTTTCCATGCGAACACGTCCTTGTTTCTCCATAACAGCTTTTTGAGCTCGATTTTTTCTTGCTCGGCAAGAGAACTCCCGATCTTGGTTATTTGTCCGGGCACCTCTCCTAGTTGGTAGCCTGTGAGCTCTCCATCAGGCTCTTTTTTCATCAACTTTGCTTCTTCTCTTACATCCAGCTCTACCACGTTAACCGAACTCGGTGCAATTGGCCCTGAATTTTGAATTCCTTTCTGCTGCGAGCTGGATGTTCCGGGTTCATTGTTTTTAACCGTCGAGAAGTAGCATTGCCGGGATTCCTTCTGATCACCTTTGATGGTGACGACTTCATTCTTCCGACTTACCATTTTCAGCTTCTGATGCTTAGTTGATATGAGCATGTCCCAACTATGAATAGTTGGTCTGCCTAAGATTATATTGTAGGACGAAGAGAAATCCGCTACAATAAACTTGACTCGCTCAGTCTTAAAGGCTTCTTTAGAGCCCAAGGTCATTTTTAGCTCTATACACCCTTTGGGACTTGTATCCTCTCCGTTGAACCTGATTAAGGTTGTCCTGCACGGCTTTAGATTTTCTGGGTCGAGGTCCATGCGCTTAAAGGCGTCCCACAGGATGATATCCACTGCACTGCCAGGATCGATGAATATCTTCTTTACGCGGCATTTTCCCAGGAGGCCGGTTATGACCAGTCCGTCTTGATGACCCGGGATTACATCCCTCAGATCTTCCTGAGTAAAGAACAACTTAAGAGGCTCTCCTGTTTGCGATGGTTCCGGCTTGAAGGTCGGTCGTCCCCTGATGGTTAAGACTTCCCGAAGGTATTTCTTCCGTTGATTGGCGGTATCGCCGCCACCTCCGTAACCTCCACTAATGACATTGCAGTCAAACTCTGCTTCCGGGAACTCGTCCTCATTGTCGTGCTTTCTCCGGCCTTCATCCGGCTTTCTCCTCTGGGAGACCGGGCTTGTACTCTGATCCGTCTGCTTGCGCTTGGCTCTTTGCCCTTGTGTTTTGATAACGTACTGACGTAATTTTCCATCTCGGATAAACTTCTCAACCGCATCTCTAAGGTCCCAGCACTCATCTGTTGTGTGCCCGGGTCCATTATGGAATTCAAAAAATCGTGTGCGGTCCAACTTACCCTTGTTATAAAGTGGTCGTGGTTGCTCCACCTTCCTCATCTCGGTCAAGGCTACCTCTCTCCATAGTTGCGAACGAGGGACATTTAGTGGAGTATATCTCTCATACTTCCCCTCATGCCTTTGTCCTCGTGTTTTTTGGTCCGAGTTCCTAGGTCGGTCTCTTGCTGTCTGGTCCTTCCCTTTCGGGGGTGGGCTTTTCTATCTCTCTTTTCCCAACGCGTTGGTTATCTGCATCTACTCGATGTCCAGATATTTTTTGTCTCGTCTATGGAATTCTTCCAGCGTCTTGATCTCGCTAGATATGACCGATCTCCCCATTCTGGATTCGCTATCTAAGCCCGAGATGAGCAAGTGTATGTGGACGCTTTCCGTTAATCCCTGGATTTGCAATGCGGCAGCCTTGAAACGATCCAAATACTTCTGAAGGGTTTCACCGGGTTGCTGCTTGATTCTATCCAGCATGTAGACCGATCTAGGTTGCTTTTTGCTTGTCGCGAAATTCAGCAGGAACTTCTCGCTCAGGTCGTTGAAGTCGGTAATGGACTTGGGAGATAGAGTCCGGAACCAAATTTGAGCGGCTCCTCGTAACGTTGAGGTGAACAGCCTGAGAATGATCGGCCCCTTGAATCCTCGGACCAGCATCTCAGTGTCGAAAGTACTCAAGTGTGTCTGGGGATCCTGACTTCCGTCGTACCTAGGGAGGTCGGACGTATTGAATTTCCTTGGGTACTCAGCTTCCGTAATTTCATCTGAGAACGGGCTGTTGTTTTGTCCTCCGTCCCCATACCACATCTTGTACCTTCCGGAATCTGGCCGAATTCCCTGATTGTCCGAGGTACGGCTGTCTTTCCTAAGCGCCCGAGCTTGATTCTCCTGACTCGCATCCCAGTGATTACTTTGCTGAGAATTTTTTGTTGAAACTATTCGGCCTTACCCGGGATGGTCTGCCTGTAGGGGATCAACAGTTTGGTGATTGGTTTCTTCGTCCTCATTCTGCTGATCATCCCGGCGTTCCTCCTGAAGAGGGTCTTGTAAGTGTTTAAGGATTTGGTTCATCACCTCGGTCATATGGTCAATCTTTTGATTATGAAGATTATCGCGTTCTTCCACATTCTCGATTCGTTTCAGCATTGATTCAGCAATGTTATGTAGGAGCCGTATGTCCGAGCTGCCAATCTGAAACTTTGTTGAGGAACCAGCGTGGTTAGTATTTTCCAGCGTTTGGCCTACTCGTCCATCTTGAGATGGGAGGTTCGAGTCCGGGGGCTCCTCAATTTGTTCCTGATTAACGCCTTGAACGTCCTGTTATTGGGTCTCGCTAAAATTTTGTTCCTGACCTTGCTCGTGTGCATGCGGGTGGCTTTTGCTTCTGGTATTAGCCATCACGGGTCACGGGAATAGGACTTTACAGTCCCTACGGACGGCGCCAATGATCTGGTGTAGATCACAAGTTGGGTTAGACTTGGCCTGGGGTAAAATCCCGGGGTCCTACGTACCACAGTGTGGATCAAAGTCCACGTAGTTCAAGAGTATACGGCAGGCTAATGATAGCCAGAGGAGGTGGTGTGTGTGCTCTGTGTGAATAGAAAAGCTAGGGTTTCAGAAGTGTGTACCTTGTAAGGGGTTTACCCTATTTATAAGCGTACCTGGGCCCTATCTTAATCAGTTAGATTTGTCCTTTATTTTAGGGATATTAAGATATGCTTTTTTGAATAATCTCCCCCTTTCATAGGCAGTTACCATCATGATAGATATTCTTGATAAAACCACTCCTATTTTCAAGGAAGCGGTTATGAGCATAACTGAAGCCATTTTTACTGGGCTCTTTGGTTATTGGGCTGGGCCCATTTATGAGATATCCGTAACAAAGACAAACGAGGCAACGAGATGATGAGATAATTGTCGATAAAACCGTCTAAAAGTTTACTACACAGTGATTCTTAGTTCAGTTTCTCAAAGCGTAATCAACAAGATGAAACTCTTGACATACTCTCTCAATTAAGCAGATAAAATTACTGGATGGAGGTTTATCCAATGGCATTCAAATAGATTATAAGCATGTAAATACAAACTACAAGTCATCATAGAAGCTTTAAACTCCACTCTTTTTACATTATAGCCATGCAAAATTATAATTCATTAGACCTATGACATAATGCTAACCTTGCCAGGCAATGGATGTTGTTACTAAAACCCTCTGTGTCCACATTGAAAGCAGTAGTGGTCCAAATATTAGATGTCATGAATGTGGCAAATAAGTATGGTAACAAGCTCCAGGAACCATCATTTGCACCACCAACTTCTTCTAAAATTGATCTTACCAACTGTGAATCTGTTGGGCTATTATGCTCTTTAACTCACTTAAGCCCAATTGGGCTTAAGTGAGACTACCCAATAACCCAATAGCCCATGTGGTTTAGGGTTAGGGTTTGGTGTAGTGGTATATTAGCTTAACATTAGCCTCATTTCATCTTCTTAAATCACTTGAAGAAAACACAAGAGAAAAAGAAGAGAGAAAGAGAGAGGCTCTCGTCAAGAACAAGCTATAGATCCATTATCAAGAGAGGTTGCCCACACAATCTTCTGATCCGCCTCGAGAGATAGTTTAGAAGATCAACCATAGAGTGGACTACGGTTTCATCTTTCAAGGTAATCAAAACAATGCAGGTTCTAATTTTCCTATATCAAATAGGTTCTATATGCTTCCGCGTTTTTGATGAGATCCTACAATTGGCATCAAAGCCATGTTGACGAGGAAAAGAACCCAGTTTTGATTTTCTTTCATATTTCATGTGATTATTTTAGAAAATTATTTTCTTGTAAATATGACATCTTATTCTATATTTGTTGTTTATTTCATGGTGATTATTCGTTTATAATTCATATTTGATATTAGTGTTAATTTTAATCGGTTAATCACTTTAATCCATGGTTAGATTCTCTCATGTATTTCTTGATTTGTAACAAGGAGACCAATCCCATATGATTAGGTTTTCTCCTTGCTGTTTTTACTTTATTTTCGGAATTTCTATGTATTTTTCGAATTTTTGTAAAAAGTTGGAGATCAAGAAATGGTGAAAATGATGAACAATCAACTTTGTCAACACTATTTGTGGACTTCTAAACTTCGGAATTGGACAAACCATATATGGTTGGAAAGATCAGAGAGAGATGAGCACAGATTTGGAAACCATAACCCTAGAATCACTGTGACGCGCCGCCACAAGCATCTGCACGTGGGATTCACGTGCCGGTGAATAAGTGGCGCGTGAGGGCGCGTGGATGATCAGTTTGCGGCGGTTCCAGCGGCGTTTTTCTTCTCTTCCAATGGCGGTTCTTCCCCTGGAGTTTGGTGATGATCTGACTTCGGTGGATGACGTGACAGAAGTGGAGGCTAGGGTTTCTTTTTTTGTGTCCTAGGGTTTTTAGCCAAAGATTGGATTTTTGGGCTTTTGGGCCCATGGAGACCCTAAAGAGACTTGGACAAACACTATGGGCTGGACAAAAAAGGAATTCCAAAGTTGTAAATGTTTATCTTTTAATTTTCATAGGAAAGCCATGGATTAAAGTTATTTGTTTAATTATTTAATGCTTTTATTGAATGGTATGAATTATATGTGCGATTAACATGATTAGAAATAACATGCCATACAGAATAGGAAAATGTCATATTGTTGCACAATCACATGTCATAAATGCATAGTAGTTATTATGTCTTGAATCGACTAGTATGATTGTTATTATGCGAGATTATTTAGGTTGTCCACTAAATTAATTATCAATTATTATGATTTTAAATTAGAATCTAGAATAATAATTGGATTAATTAATTGTGGAAGTAATATTTAGATAACCACTAAATTAATTATCAATTATTATGATTTTATATTAAAATCTAGAATAATAATTGGATTAATTAATTGTGGAATTAAAATCTAGATAACCACTAAATTAATTATCAATTATTATGGTTTTAAATTAAAATCTAGAATAATAATTGGATTAATTAATTGTGGAATCTAGATAAATAATCTAGGAATTCTCCTAAGAGAATTGTATTTTTGGAGTAATTTGTGGGTTATTTAAGATGGTCATGTGAAGCAAACTTTGCCAATCATGACTAGATTTTAGATACCTAATGATTTCAATTATAATTGTTGATTTCACACAATGAATACTCTAAATTGTACAAATTCTTGGAAATTGAAAATTCTAAATTTAAAATATTGAGTGGGTGAAGGTTTTAAATTAATCATTTAATTTTAAAACCTACGAGCTCCAATTGTGGGTTTATTAGTGAAATGGTTATCGCTGAAGACCCATCGGATAAGGATAATCAGATTTCACTAGATTAAACCCTAATATTTTCAAAATTTTAGTGAAGTTTTGTACGGCCCATCGTCGGCAACATTTAGACACTAAAGATAATTTTGAAAGTAAACAATGGTTAAATACATTCAACTTTGGTAAAATTATTAACCCTCCCATCGAGGCTCTAACAATGGAACTAAAGGCCCAAATTAACAATATTGGTTTTACAAGTATCTTGCCCATCGTAAGCCTTGTAAAGATAACTAATGGATTGTTAAACAATAAACAAATAGTAGTTATTAGAATCTACTAGCGATATATTAGTTTGTTATTAATTATGGTTTGTAATTAGTGTGCTTTTCCTTATTTTCAGAAAAATGTCTTCATTCAATCCTTTAGCTACAATCTTGAGCCAAAAACCTATGGATGGTACAAACTACAAACAATGGAAAACTAATTTGGACATTGTTCTTCAATATGAAAAGTTCAACTTTCTTATAACTACACCTAAGCCAGCGCAGCCTGCTGCAGATGCATCTGATTCAATTCGGACTCAATTTCAGCAGGAGAAGGAAAGATGGGAGAAGGCGAATGTGGCAGTTCGCTGCTATATTTTGGCCAGTCTCGCTAGTCACCTTCAAGAGCAAGTGAGCATGATTGAGAGTGGAGCAACAATGCTCCAGACTCTTGATGGCATGTTTGCTACGCCTAGCAGCTTTGCAAGGCAAAATGCGCTGAATGCAGTCACCAGGACAGTGATGTCTGGAGGAAGTGTGGGGGATCATTGTCTCACAATGATAGCAAACTTCAAGAGGGCTAATGACCATGGCATTAAGTTTGAACAAGAAGTCAAAGTTGACCTTCTCTTACAATCACTACCTGAATACTTCAATCAATTCAAGATGAATTATAATATGAATAAGATGAATCTTGATCTCACTCAACTGATGCACGAGCTTGAGAGTGCTGAACAGTCTCTAGTCAAGCAGGGAAGTGTATTTTTTGTTGGTGAGGGTTCTGTGAAACCTAAAGGGAAACCCAAAGGAAAGAACAAGAACAAGAAAAAAAAGAATTCAGGTACTCCAGTTGCCAAAACAGTTACAATGAAGCAGCCAAAAGGCAAGTGCTTCAAGTGCGGACAAAAGGGGCATTGGAAGAAAAATTGCCCATGTATGAATAAACTAGGGATGGGTAATTTAAATGTGATTGAGGCTTATTTAGAGGAGAATCATAATGATAAATGGATTGTTGATTCAGGAGCCACTAACCATGTTTGTTACTCTTTGCAGTGGTTCAAACATAGCTTGCCTGTAAGAAAAGGACAAAGAGATTTGAAGCTTGGAAATGGGGAGCTTGTATCTGCACAGGCAGTGGGACAAGTTGTTTTATCTTTTGATAATTGCAGAACTTTGGTTTTAGAAGACTGTTTATTTATTCCAGAATTTCAGAGGAATTTAATTTCTGTTAGTTGTTTGGATAAACATGGTTTGACAGTTCAGTTTAATTCCTCAGTTTCTATAAGAAGTTCATCTTCTTTTATTTATTCTAGTATAAAGTTTAATGGTCTTTATTTCTTTAATCCTATTCCCTGTGAAGTTAATCATGTTGAATTAAAAGATGTTGAGCATGTCAATTCATCAAAGAAAAGAAAAGTTTCAAATGAAACTTATCTTTGGCATTTGAAATTGGGTCATACTAACTCTAACAGGATACAAGGTTTGGTCAAAAGTGGGATTTTAAAATCCCTGGACTTTGAACCAATAC
Organism: Acacia confusa; assembly: GCA_037074495.1. Lineage (NCBI taxonomy): Eukaryota > Viridiplantae > Streptophyta > Magnoliopsida > Fabales > Fabaceae > Acacia > Acacia confusa. The sequence goes on along the minus strand of CM073504.1, from coordinate 980,659 downwards.
CAGTATGTGAATCTTGTTTAGAGGGTAAAATGACAAAGAGATCTTTCAAGGCTAAGGGAAAACGTGCCATACTTCATCTGGAATTGGTGCATACTGATGTATGTGGACCAATAAATGTCCAAGCCAGAGGTAGGTATCAGTATTTTATCACATTTACTGATGATTACTCTAGATTTGGACATGTGTACTTGATGCATCACAAGTCTGAGGCTTTTCGAAAATTCCAAGAGTTCAAGGCTGAGGCAGAAAAGCATCTTGGTGTTCAAATTAATACTCTTCCATCTGATCGAGGGGGTGAATACCTATCTGGAGAGTTCAGGTCATACCTGACTAAAGAGGGGATAGTTTCACAATTATCTTCTCCAGGGACACCACAACATAATGGAGTTGCTGAAAGGAGAAATAGAACCCTTTTAGAAATGACAAGATCTATGCTCAGTTATTCATCTATTTCTGATTCATTTTGGGGATATGCCTTAGAAACAGCTATGTATCTATTGAACTTAGTACCTTCCAAATCGGTTTCAAAGACACCAATAGAATTGTGGAAAGGGTGTAAGCCCTCCATGAAACATATTCGGATTTAGGGTGTTTCGGCACATGTCTTGCAACAGAAACCAGATAAAATGGACTCGTGTACTAAAGTATGCATGTTTATAGGCTATCCTAAAGGAACCAAAGGTTAGTTGTTTTATATTCCAAAGGAAAAGAAGGTCATAGTAAGCACACGCGTGACTTTCTTAGAGGAGGACTATGTGGCAAATTATAAGCCAAGAAGTAATGTTATTCTTGATGAGTTAGTCTCAGATCAAGTTTCACTACAACCTTAAGGGGTTCTAGCTTTTATTCCTGTGTTTGTTCAGAGAGGGAAAAATATACCTAATGAACATACACAGGAACCAAAGAATCAAACAGAAGTTCAGCATGACGATGAACTTATGGAAGAACAAAATCATGAATTGGTTAATCCACCTAATGATAGTCCTCATCTAGAAATTGTTAACCCATAAAATATGGATCCTCCTATAGATGCACAACATCAGGTGCAACGAAATCATAGTGGGAAATTGATTCGTAAACCTGCAAGATATCTCTTATTGGGTGAATCGAATCAGGATGTCATCATTAATGAAGATGATGATCCCACAAGTTATAATGAAGCACTAGGTGATGTTGATGCTCAGGAATGGCTTGAGGCTATGAATCGTGAGATGGATTCTATGTATTCCAACTCAGTTTGATCTCTTGTAGATGCACCTGAAGAGATAAGACCCATTGGGTGTAAGTGGATTTACAAGAGAAAGAGAGGATCGGACGGGAAGGTTGATACCTTCAAAGCTAGATTGGTGGCGAAAGGGTATTCCCAAAAGGAAGGTGTGGATTATGAAGAAACCTTTTCGCCGATTGCCATGCTTAAGTCCATCCAGATTCTCTTAGCTGTTGCAGCAAATCTTGATTATGAGATTTGGCAAATGGATGTCAAAACTGCTTTTCTGAATGAAAATTTGGAAGAGGAAATCTATATGCAACAACCAAAAGGGATTATAGCCAAAGGGCAAGAAAAAATAGTATGCAAGTTGCAAATGTCCATTTATGGACTTAAGCAAGCCTCCAGATCATGGAACATCAGATTTGATCAAGCCATTCAGTCTTATGGTTTTAAGAAAAGTTCTGATGAGCCATGTGTGTATATAAGGATTCAAGGTAATGCGGTATCTTTTTTGGTACTTTATGTGGATGATATACTTCTTATTGGAAATGATACAAAGGTATTGTTAGGCATAAAAACCTGGCTAAACAAGAATTTTCATATGAAGGACCTTGGGGAAGCCAATTATATTCTTGGTATTAAACTCTTGCGAGACCGGAAGAATAGGGTTTTAGCATTATCCCAGGCTAAATACATTGACAAAATACTTGTCAGATTTGGCATGGAGAATTCCAAGAGGGGAATTATACCCTTCAGGCATGAGATTCATCTCTCTAAGGAGCAATCTCCTAAAACTCCTGAGCAAAGAGAACGCATGAGTAGGATACCTTATGCTTCTGCAGTAGGTAGTCTCATGTATGCTATGCTATGTACCAAACCAGATATCTGCTATGCAGTGGGAGTAGTAAGCAGGTACCAATCTGATCCTGGAGAGCAACACTGGATAGCAGTTAAACATATACTCAAGTACCTACAGAGAACAAGAGATTATATGTTGGTCTATTCTAGTGGGAGTCTTGAAACCATTGGTTATACGGACTCAGATTTCCAAGGAGATATTGACTTAAGAAGGTCTACCTCGGGATATGTGTACACTCTTAATAGCGGTGCCATTTGTTGGAGAAGTGTAATACAATCATGTGTGGTTGACTCTGCAACAGAAGCTAAGTATGTGGCTGCTTCTGAGGCTGCAAAGGAAGCTGCATGGTTGAAGAAGTTCCTAACGGACCTTTAGGTGATACCAGGTGTTTATTGTCCTATCACACTTTATTGTGACAACAGTGGGACAGTAGTACAGTCCAAGAAACCAAGGTGTCACAAGAGACAAAAACACATAGAGGGGAAGTACCACTTAATCCGAGAAATAATTAAAAGAGGAGATACTGTGGTAGCAAAGATAGCATTAGATGAGAACCTTGCTGACCCTTTTACTAAGAGTTTGCCTGAACGTGTGTTCGAGGGGCATGTTACTTCTACGGGTCTTAGGAGGATTCTAGATTTGCTATAGTTTTGGGTTGTTGTAATTTCACCTTATTATTTTGTGCTTTTCAGCAAGACATTATGACATTGTAATTTTTCTGAATGTTATAAATGAAGTGTTTTATCATTTATTTAGCACACTATTTACAAACTCAAGGTCCGGATCAATTGTGAAGTATATGATCATATGGATACGTTCATGGAGGACATGGTCATAGGTTCTCACAATTGATGAATAAGTTCACAGCTGTTAAATTAAGTTGGGCACTTTATTTAGGCTGCAATATTTTATGAAATGGTTTTGTCCGAATCATTATAAAATATTGGTGTGAGTTAATACTTACATTGAATGGATCAATGAGAGATTTGATTAAAGTTGTGTTTCTGTCATAAGGAATCAAATCTTCAGATAACTATAGTTATGTAGTTACTCTTAATCATGAGTTTATTTTAAATAGGTAGTCAAATAGTTTTCATTCTTTGATTTGCCAACAAGTGAGGTTTAATCTATATGACGGCCAATAACTTGGTATTTTGGGATTGAGACTATTTGGTTATCAGTACTTATGAGATAAACAACATGGAATTTATAGGAAATGTCCCCTTGATATGTTTCGGTACTTGGATATTGAAGACACTGGCCAGTGCAAGTAATCTATTAGAGAAACTATCATAATCAAGGGAATAAATAACTGATTGAGTTATAGAAAACTAGTCAATCAAATTATAGACATTCTATAAAGGGGTAATGCATATTTGTGTTATACGTGTCATTTTTCTTGGAGGTCACATTCGGGCTTTTAGTTGAGTAGCACCAAACTAGATAATCTTTTGTAGATTATCATAAGCCTTGATAAATGACAAATGGTGGATCCCAAGCTAGCTCAAAACAAAGGATGGGATGTAATATCAGATGATGATGGCTTATGGCTATATGGTCTTGGGTTTACGAACTCAAGTTTGTATCTTAAAGAGCAAGTGGGAGATTGTTGGGCTATTATGCTCTTTAACTCACTTAAGCCCAATTGGGCTTAAGTGAGACTACCCAATAACCCAATAGCCCATGTGGTTTAGGGTTAGGGTTTGGTGTAGTAGTATATTAGCTTAACATTAGCCTCCTTTCATCTTCTTGAATCATTTGAAGAAAACACAAGAGAAAAAGAAGAGAGAAAGAGAGAGGCGCTCATCAAGAACAAGCTCTAGATCCAACATCAAGAAAGGTTGCCCACACAACCTTCTGATCCGCCTCGAGAGATAGTTTGGAAGATCAACCATAGAATGTACTATGGTTTCATCAACTATAGAATCATGATCACTAACCGCACCTTGAGTATTTGCCACTCTCCTCATTCTCCTAATCTCTTCCTTTTCAGGTATTTCATCAGGTAGGTTCTTAACCATCCCAGCCAGTGGTGAATGAATAAGAGGAGTACCTTCTTCAAGTATGACACCAACAGCCTCAGATAGCAAGCGATCAAATGCCAGAGCTAGGCCAGCTTGAATACAAAAACTAGCAACAGTTTCCAGATCAACTATTTGTTTTACAGAAGCTTCTCTTTCAAATCTATCCCCAGAAAGGAGGCTTGCTGCAACTATTTCTAATACATCATTATTTGATCTTAATGATGTGTCAATGCACTTTAAAAGTGCAGAAGTGTGTTCTCTCATCATTTTGTCCAGCCTGTCAACTCTATAGCCACCAAATATACGTACAAAAGACTGCAATTCCCTGAGATCAGTGACTGAGTCTGCAAAATATCCACCAACAGGCCTCGTACTCTTAAAGCATTTATGAAGTGGTACAAACAATATCCCAGCACCTGATACGTCTTTAATTATGTTGTCTATATACCAATTGCATACAAACTCTGTAGCTGATCCAGTATGTTGTTCTGCTGGCTTGTCAAACAAGTGTAGTGAAGAAACAGGTCCAAAAAAGGCTTCTGAAAGCAAAACTTCTTGAATACCTTGGATAAGATCCATGTTGATGTGCTACTCTGCAAGATGCACAATGGTAACATGTCTTCGAATCAAGGACTCCAGAACAGAAGGCCGTTTAAGGTCATTATCAGTCTTCAATACTCCAATCAATCTTCTCCTGAAGTTCCCAAGGATGCAATTCTCTTATGTACTGCATGAATAAGCTATAATAACACTTTCCAAAAGCCCTCAATTACTCAATTACCACTTTAATTCAGTTAAAATGGCCCTTGACACATTGAACCGCAGAAAGTAAACCACTCTTAGAACGAAGACATGGTTCTATACCAAAACCAAGACAGCTAGACTGTTTGCCTCAGCAATATTGAAAATTATACCACAGAAAATAATGAAGAATTAATAGATGCATGCCCAACCTCTCTTAGAACAAAGACGTGGTTCAATACACAGGTAAGCTCCATGTCATTTAAAATAGAGCACAAGTTAGTAAGCCTCTGTATTGCAGCTTCTAACCTGTTTTGGAAGAAGAAGTAAAGAAAAGGCAATAGTTAGCTCCAAAAAGTGTTGATTGAGTGATCTGGCATATATGTACTGCAGGAGATTACAAGAACATACATTTTGATAGACCTATGTTTTCAGGAAAGCTCTCATGGACAGGTAAAGGAAAACCAGCTGCTCCTTTTAGAGATTTATACGAAGGAATGGAAACTTTAGAATTAGATGCATAATTCAGATAAGAAGCTGCTTGCTCTGGAAGAAGCTGATATAGATATAACAGTAAGTTCTCTGCAACAGGACTAACCTGTTAAAGTAATCATAACTTTTACCTAAGCCAGTGAACCAAATCCTCCCTCGGAGTCTAGAATGTTTATCAATCCTTCCAATCCTCCCATGATGGATTCAACCAGGGACTCAACATAAAGAACAACATCCCTACCAATTTTGGTTACCTGCTTGAAGAAAATAAATGAAGTAATCACCCATGTTTCTCGCACAGAGAATCATAACCTCAAGACAATTACCCAATAGGTACAGTTTTATTTGGGGCGTACAGCAAAGTAATCTAAAAATCATATATATTCATTTACAGAAAGGGTATATATATAAAAAATGAGCCCTAACATTTGTGGCTGAACAATGGTATCTAATCCAATCTCTAATTAATATATATTTCTCAACACTTCCCCTTAAGTTGGAGCCTAGATGTTGATCAAGTCCAACTTGTTACAAAGATAGATAATACAAGTTCCATTTAAGGCTTTGATCAGAAGATCACCCAATTGGTCGCTAGACCACACATGCTCTGTAGAAATATTGTAAACCATATTTTTTAAGAGATACTCAAGGTTGGGTGACCTTTGAGTGGGAAATTGGTTGTAACCTTACGGGTAGTAAGGGGGAGTCTCCGAGGGAGATTGTGAAGGTTGCACAAGTACCTGGATAAACTTGTGGGTGTAAAGGCTTGTCTCTTGTGCCGGGTTAAACAAGGAGAATAGTGAAAAGCTCAAGGTGCCTGAGGACTGGACATAGGTGAAGGTTAGACCGAACCAGTATAAATCACTGTTTGCAAATCTCTTCCCTCAACTCTTTATTTCCAGCATTTATGGTTGAATGATTGTCAACGTTTTTATAACTCCTTCATGCTTTACAAATTGATTTTACTGAATTGCGAAAAGATTTTTAAAGAATGTAAGAATTTTTATCTTCACCCAATTCACCCCCCTCTTGGCATCAACCAATTCTTACATTTGGTATCAGAGCTAGGCTCTTGTTTAAAGGACTTAACCGTCTCAAGAGTTCCCATGGATGATTTTGGGTGTTGCTCGTTTTCAGAAGGAGCCGATTACACCATTCCCTCCATCTTGAAAAATATTTATTTTTGGTTTTGGAAAGCAAGAATGACTAGTTTTATTAAAGCATTTGATTTTGATATGTGGAAAGTTCTTACAAATGCTTTTGATTTCAAACTAAGAAAGGAGTGGACAGAAAAAGAAAAGAAAATGTTTTCATTGAACATTAGAGCTATGAAAATTTTATACAGTGCTTTAACTGAGAACGATTTTGTGAAAATCAAATTTTGCTCTAATGCTAAAGAAATCTGGGATACTCTTGATTTTATATATGCCTCAAACAATTGTGTTAAAGTTGATAGTTCATCAGAGGTTATATGCACATCTTCGATTGATGAACAAATGGAGACTGAAGAAGGAGAAATCATTGAATACCTTCACGATCCAGTCAGCACAAAACAAGAGGAAGATAATTCCCAGGATGAGCTCATGAACGATTGTGATGAATCATTAGCTAGAGCTGAAAATGCGCATATGGTAAAAAATTCCAATTCTTCTTGTGCATTTAAGAAACATGATTTTGAAAGTTTGCATAAAATTGTTTTCCAACCAATTACTGATTCTATTTTGAAAAGTAAACTTATTTTCAAAAAGAATGCTGGAAATTCATGTGGGAAGAATGAATGTTTAAATGAAAATTATTTGAAGTTTTATTCTCATCACCCAACAATAGTTGCAAAAGAATTCATAGTAAACATCATTCTATCATTTGCAATTACATAATGGTACTGGGAAGGTGAAGAAGAATTCAAGAGTATCTCATCTGCCTAAAAGAAGACCCACATCAAATAGGAGATCTCTTGAAGCACCCATTGCTGGACCTATAATGTCAAATCAAAAGAAGCAATGGATACAAGCAAGAAGAGCACCATCTACCTCAAGAATGAATTATCACAGAGTACCATTCAACTATCTTGAGGAGATTATGAAGAGAAGGATCTCTTGTGCGCAAAGGAAAAGATTCTTGCAGTCTATATCTTCCAAGAGAGCTTTGCATACTCCTACGTGAAAATGTATAAAGAATCAGTAGGTAACCAAAGTCAATCCTTCTAGCATCTAAGACTAAGGTATACAATGGTTAAACCTCTTATGCTATCATCTGAAATAATCATTGAGGTTCTATATCTTGTAGCCTTAGGAATGAGCATTACAAACTATTTCTCTTAAATTGGGTTTTACATTCTGATCTATTTCTTTTAAAATGGCAATGTTCAATAGGTTTGATTCTTTATGCATACATGATTATTTGAAACGAAAGTATTTCTTTTATGCATAAAGCTATGATAAATTCACTATGCTTTGTTATTTTGAATTGATTTTATTCATATGAGCATGTGAATTTAATTTTGATTCCTACAAGCTAACAATAATTGGATCCAAGTAAAGTTGGATACCAAAAAAGAAAAAGACTTATATGGTTTTGTAGGATCAAAGAAAGCTTCTCAAGAATGCAACATAAAGAAATGATTCTAGTCTTGAGAAAGCTAAACAAGCTATGCTTGATGATGAATGTCGAAAAAAGGGCTATCAACAACAATCCTTCTCAACCAAGCAAGCTTCCATGGGGATAAGAGGAATTATGGTGATATCTAATTCTTACCTCATGACTATGTTTACATGAAATTTATATATTGATTTGTCTTTGGCCAAATTAAAAGGTTTTTGAAACTGTTTTAATTTTAAAAAGCAATTTTTCTGTCAAAGCAAAACCACAGTTTTGAAAACTCCAGTTTCGCACTGGCTGATGTTCTCTCTGAGTTTCAAATTAAGAAGGAAAACTCGAGTATTGGTTTCGAAACTCAAGTTTTGGTCACACAGAGAGCATCAATGTTTTTCGGTAATTTCAAAACTCCAGTTTTGATGTGGAAAATCAAGTATGTGCTTAAGTGCACAGTAACAAACTCCAATTTCCATTTGAAAACTCCAGTTTTAAGTCCACCTAGTTTTGCACTCTCGGTTTTTAAATTCAAGAAATCTTCATATTTGATTTATAAACTCCATATCATCAATCACTGATATTCTTAACTATGTTTTATCAATCTAGTGAATATTTGATGATCAAGCATGTGAATCTGTGCATAATTTTATGAGTTTATTTTTGCACAAGTCTGAAATTTGTTTGGATTTCAATTCATTATGTTTTGTGAAAATGCATACAAATACTTTTGAAGACATATCTTGAGCATAAAATGTATTTGCAAACTGACATTGAAAAATAACATTCTTGGTATCACACTATTATTTGGTATCATTAAAAGAGTTTCAAAATTTTTCTTCCAAGCATTCATTAAGGGGGAGCTTCACATTCACATATGCTTGATATTTCAAAAGCTCATCTCCTTGTATTTGAAAGAAAACTCCCTTTTAAGAACACTCATCTGCATTCACTATGTCTCATTAGTTTTGATGATGAGTTAATATGTTATCTCATATCTTCCTTTTAGTAACTTAAATTGGAAAAATCATACAGAAAGGGATATTTGATTGCATTAACAAATTTCTGATATCATCTGCATTCAAATTCTGATGTTTGATTATACTAACAAGTCTCTTTTGCAAGAAAGTCTTTCGATTTGTGGCAGGAGATTTTGATATTCCTTAATGCATCACAAGGAGAAACTATCAAATTGAGGAATATTGCCTTCATGTTCCATCATTAAAGCTAAAACATGCTCCATAGAAGAGTTGTAAGAAGAGAAGGCAAAGGATTGAAGATCTCCTACAACAAGAAAGCAAGCAAATGGACTTCATCGATTATCCATCATTTTGCAAAACCAACATGAGCATTTCAAAACTTTCCCTTTTTATATTCAGTAGAAATCTTGCCATGTTTGGTATCTATATGCTTTCATTGAAAATTCTGCATATGCTTTGTTTTCATAAGGGGGAGAGAAAATACTTTCACATTGGGGAGAGAAAATCATTTTATTGGCTTATTCTAGTTTGATTTCATATTTTTCTCTCCAAATTCTCTCATATACAGAATTGCATTTCAAATTGCATCATGTACAGTATGAAAGCTTTTTCAAATTGGGGAGAGAGAATCAGTTCAATGATTCATTCTAATCTGATTTCATATCTGTCTCTCAATGATCTACTTTACCTCAACTTTTTGCTAATGACAAATAAGGGGGAGAGAATGGCAAGAAGAATATGTTGCATCTAATGATATCTATCTTCATATTCATGCATATTTTTCTTGGAGTATTTGCCATCATCAAAAAGGGGGAGAATGTTGGATATAATAAGTTTTGATGATGACTTATACATATACCATTATTCAAAGCAAAAAGCTCGAGTAATTTAGTTATCTCCTACATTGATTAACTATTGTATTTAATGTAGATTAATCCAAGATAAGGTCAATCAAGAAGGAGATAAGAGATTTCAGATTGAAAGAGCTGAATCATGAAGAATATTCAAGAAGCTCTGAACGACAAAAAGAAGAAGATCAAGGAAGTCGAGGATGTGGATGAGGATAAGGAAAAAGAAGAAAGGAAGAGAAGAAAAAGAAGAAGAGAATTGGAAGATAGAAGAAGAGGATATTCAAGTCCAAGATCAGCTCAAATATGTCTATGGAGAATGCTCAAGAGAATAATGAAGAAAGAATAGAGTTGTGGAGAATAATCAAGTGAAGAGAAGAAAGAAATAGAAGATCTTGTCAAAAAGAATGAGAAAAATCAATATTGAAGGTCTTAGATTGATTCTATAAGTCTTCACAATCATTTGGATGTTGGATGGGTCAATTTAGAGTCAAAAACTGCAAAAATTGAGCTCTGAAAGTGAATACTCGAGTTTCCAGATCAAAACTCAAGTATACAAGCTTACTGCAAAAATTGGCTTCTGGATGAGGAAACTGTGGTTTGGAAAACTGAGGTTTGGGAGTCAACTTAAGTTTCCAAGTGAAAATTTAGACTATGAAGGTCAAAACTCGAGTATGAGAGTCAATACTCGAGTATGGAACTTAAATATTCAAGTATCGGGAGTTTTCAGCTTCTCTAGCGCTTCTGGACTCGACAAAACTCGAGTTTCCAAATGAAAACCCGAGTTTCCAGTGTTCAACAGCAACTCTGTTCACCTCTATTTCATATACAGCTTTGGGCGAGGTCTGGTAATTCAATGATATCTCCTGAACCAGATATCGGATTAGGGTGAAATCAATTTTGGCTGAAACTAGACATCTAATGTGTGATCTTGATAAAGTTTCAAGTCCAAATAAGATTAGCTCAAAGAGCTTTGAATTTTTAAAGTTAGATCAAATATTCAAGCCACACTTCAGTGCGAGCTTCAGTGTTTTGAGTATAACTCAACCTACAACTCGGATTGAGTTGAAATCGGTGGCATTGGAAAGAAGGCTCATAAGGCATTCCATCAATACTTGATTCAAAAAAAATGAAGATCAGACCAGAGAGACATAGCCTTCAAAAGTTGACTAATTGATCAAGACATGGTAAAAACACTGGTCAAGAACAAGGCTTCATCCATTGGATCATAACAGATGAAATCCAACGATCTTTGAATTAATTCTTGTTACTAAAGAAAGAGGACACAGAGCTTTATGGGGATGAGTGGTTTGCTAATTTAGAAGCTATATCAAGACAGAAAGCAACCAAAGGCCTGAACAAGTTGAATACTCGAGTTTACACATGAATACTCAAGTATAGCTCAGACAGAGAGCTATGAATGTTAATGGATCCTCAATACTCGAGTATGGGAAGCAAAACTCGAGTAAACTCGAGTATCGGACATACAGAGACGAATCTGAAGTTTTAAAACAAGCTCAATACTCGAGTATGCAAAGCAATATTGCAGTTTTCTCCCACAGATCAGAAAAATCACCGTTGCGAAAATCCTGATTCTGATCTAGATCATCCAGATACTTTCCCAAATGATTTGTAATATATCTTAACATCATTTACATCATTTGTAGACATGTTTCAGATTATCAAAGAGCATCAAACTGAAGATCAAAATTAAAAAGTTGTTGATGTCATAGCTGATCCAAAAAGTTTCTAACGGCTAGTTTTCCATCTGCTGAACTCTCAACGACTCTATTTACAACGGTCCAATTCTCCAACATTCAGAACACCTTCATCTATAAATAGAACCAGATTCAAAACGCAAGAAGGTGGTGGAGTGAACTTACAATGTTATAATGCCGAAATTCTGAACTGTCCACACACTCTGTTTTTCATATTTTCTTAGTTTATCATTTAGAGTGTGAGATGATTTCTTATGCACTTCAGTGTTTATCATAATCACTTTTATAAGAGAAGAAATATTATAAACCATATTTTCTGAGAGATACTCAAGGTTGGGTGACCTTTGAGTGGGAAATTGGTTGTAACCTTACGGGTAGTAAGGGGGAGTCTCCGAGGGAGATTGTGAAGGTTGCACAAGTACCTGGATAAACTTGTGGATGTAAAGGCTTGTCTCTTGTGTCTGGTTAAACAAAGAGAATAGTGAAAAGCTCAGGGTGCCTGAGGTCAAGGTTGGACCGAACCAGTATAAATCACTGTTTGCAAATCTCTTCCCTCAACTCTTTATTTCCAGCATTTATGGTTGAATGATTGTCAACGTTTTTATAACTCCTTCTTGCTTTACAAATTCATTTTACTAATTGCGAAAAAAATTTTAAAGAATGTAAGAATTTTTATCTTCACCCAATTCACCCCCTCTTGGGTTCAACCAGTTCTTAGAGTAATACTCCAAATTATTATTATTTTTGTTAATGATGATGATGATGATGATGATTTTAATATTAAAATTAAAATTAATAATACTGTTAAAAAAATAGAATTTAATAAATGATTTATTATTATTTTTATAATAAAAATTTAGAATTCAATAAATGATTTATTATTATTATTATTATTATTATTTCATTAGATTAGCAATAGCTACAAAGCTCAACCCATAACTAAACCCTAAAGTCTAATTATAAGTTTATGTCTAATCGTCTAACCCTAGTCATCACTCATATTTCTTTTCTCCTTACTTCTTTCTCTGTAAACTCTGTGGCAAATGGCGCTTCTAGGAGTTTAGCAAACATGGAGATCAGGTAATCCTAATCTCTAGAACAAATTTTTGCTTTTCGACTGAACATAAATGGTTGATTATGATTTCGTGTATACACCTATATCTCCTTCCTCGGTTTGCATGAGTCCCAACTTTTCCTTCTGTGCATCCCTCTCTGCTACAACCTTTTAATTTATATACTTTAGTTTTCTTCTTCTCTTTTTGTTGTGGGGTCCATCGTCTTTATCCTTTTTTAAAAAATTATTCATCTCCTCATGCTCTTTTAACCATCATATGCATGTATGGTGTATGGATATTTGCTTATTTGAAGAAAAGTGGCCCACTTTGTACAAAAAGCAAGATATTGAATTCCAAAAGCATGAAATCCATAAGTCATTGTCGAGTACAGTAAAGAATCAATCTGAAATTGTTCATCTATAGTTTGAACTAGGTTATTATATAGCCAATATACTAAATATTCTGGAACGTCCCTGGCCCTATGTGTAATACCTATTAACTAATTTTGTTGGCCTAGTCTTTTTTTTATTATTATTCATGATGATTACCTTAAATCATTTATGTGCATCAGTTTTATTTTCATTTTTATTTTGATTTTACTATGTTATTGAAATAATTTAATCGTGGGAGGATAGCTTTGGGATGGTACCTCCTAAAGTGATGAACACACCCTTAGGCTTTATGCCTCCGAAATGTTTTTTGATGTGAATCGATAGTATCCATTCTTCCCAAAGTGGTGTCTGGCAGGGTTTCCCAGGACACTAGTAGCAACTTTGGGAAGAGGTGTACACACTAGGAAGAAATGATGATATGACCAATTTTGATGAATTGTGACTGGCAGGGTTTCCCGGGTCACAGGGTAGATTGGCAGGGTTTCCTAGGTCTACCATGGTTCTCTTCCGACTAGAAAATCTTATAAACAATGACACCATTTAATTATACATATATATGATATTTTTATTTTGTTTTATTTTGTAATTATTTTATTTTACTTTATAATTATTTTATTTTAAATTTATTTATTTATTTATTTACTTAATTATTTTATTTTATATTGTATTATTTTTACTTAATTAGAATTACCAGCTTTGCTGAAGTTTGTGTTCTTGAGCTGCGATAATCCTTCGAGGGAGCAGAATTTCAGCGCAGCAGGTGCCAAGGGTTGGGGCTAGCAGTGAGAAGTGAGGAAGACGTCCAATAAATCCTCGTTATTTATTTTCTTTTATTTTATATTCTGAATAAAAATTTCTATTTAGGTTTAGATTTATTTAATGTAATTAATAGCCTTACACTTGTCCCAGTACAAGTGCGGCCGTAATACTTCCCGAATTCGAGTATTTTGAATTTTAGTTATTAATTATAAAAATCATGGAAATTTCATGTTATTATAACTGTTAGAAATTCGAGGTGTTACAGATACTCTCTACAATGAATCTTTTTTGAGTCTCTCGGCGGGTCAGTTTGATGCTATTTATTCTCCAACAGATTTACCTACGACATCAACTAAGACATCACCATGCCTGTATTCCATAAGGTCCCTACCTTGTATCTCTATACAAGTAGATGATGTCATACTAGTCTTATTGAGATCATCAACGTCCTTTCTTGGTGATTCAAGACTATGAACAAGTTTTAAGCAATAGATATGCAGTATTCTCAAGTCCTCGTGATCATGAATCTTTATCACGGATCCTTGAGATTAACACATGTTCTATTCCTAGGGTTTTTATCTTTAAACACATATTTACCTTAAAATAAAGGTGAGGCATAAACATGATAAAGATAAAATATGTTCATTTATTAATAATAAAATATTACAATGTAGAAAATGTGTACATCTGTCATCACATATTGTCTCTAGGACACCTGAATACTAACACATGTGTCGAGCAATCCCGACACTTCTCTCTACACCCAACCTTACCGATTTCAATATGATGTCGCTGAATGTTAGAGTTAGAGGAAGAAGAAGTTGGAGCTCTAGCACACCTGATTTTGAGAGTTATAAGAAGAAGAAGCTAAACTCGAGAGCAATTCTAATGAGAGTGAGTTACAGACAACAAGGTTTTCATGACATCATTGTTAAGGGCACTAAGGTCTTTTTGCAAAATATGCAAATCCTTGATTGCCCGCATCCCTTCTCTATCCCTTTGATGAGCTACTTTGGTCGTTAAAGCGATCAATTAAACTAGGTCCTAACTAATTATGCAGTTTAGGGTCAACCTAGGTCATTCTCCCAAGGAGCAAGCTGTAGGTTTTCTTTAGGACTAACTTTCAAGTGATAAAAGATGTAGTGGAATGTAAATGGACCTAAACTAGGATGTAAAACACTACTATCTATATGCAATTAACTAACTAAATGTGCTAATGCAATTGACTCTAAAACCTATATGGAAATGAGGTTAATCTATATGAATTTGAATACAATTGTTTGGCGGTTTTCTTATGAGAGAAGAATTAAAATCCTAATAAAAAGATGGGTTTAATATTTCTACCTTTAAGGCAGAAACATATTATCTGCCTCACTCACATAAAAGTGAGTGTGTCTCATTATTATTTTCTCTCTCTTTTCTTGATAATGGGACCCACTCACTTTTATGTGAGTGACGCAGATAAAATGTTTCTGCCTTAAATGCAGAAACATCAAACCCTAAAAAGATTGATTAAAAGCAAGTAAAATAATAAAGATCTAATTCAATTATGATGATGAAAGGGACAACTTAAGATTCACATGGCGTTAACTTTCTTAGCTCAAATTAATTAATTAATTAGACCAAATGAAGGTTAATGAGAGATTGGAATTAATGAATTCAATTACCTAATTTAAACCTGGGAAACTATCAAACTCAATAACACATATTTCACTAGAAAACTCAAAATGAAATAAGCGGTGGCTAGTTAAATTCATTAAAAACCAATCACATTTAATTCCAAAATAATCTTAAAAATCTTATTTACAATTGCCTAATTAAACAACTAGACAATTAACCAACTTAATTAAACAAAACAATCAAGAGGATAAACCTAAATTGACAATTATATTAATAATGAAAACTCAATTAATAATATAATTGACAACCAAATGGTTTGCAAACAAAAATCATGACAAATATCTTAGGCATAATTCAAATCCAAATTATTAATTTAATCCAAACTAAATAATATGTTTACCATCTAAAACTAGATTGTTCTCAAGAAAACAACTTAAAATTATCAAAAACTAAATAATCATAAGTCTTGAACTAAATCCATAAAAAGAAAAATACTCCCTCGTGATCTTCAAGTGTAAGTTTTAGGTCTTAGCTTCTTCACTCCATAGTCCTCCCAAGTTGCCTCCAAACTAGGCTTCCATGGAATTATTCTCCTCACCAAGATTTAAACACGTCACCGCCGCCATGAGGAAATATTGAGGAGAATTGCTAAATCTAATTGCTTGTAGCACTACGCATCCACTGGACATATATATAAATATATATGAGTTGGATTCCTTGATGAATTTATGGAGGTGGGACCGTATGGATAATCAACAATATTGGAATGATACCAAATCTCCTCTGCGTCTCGCGTCTCTCTTCGTATTCGGCATGTAGCTTGCGGCGTTTTTGCGTCTCCTGTATCTCAATCTGGTGGTGTGTGTTTAATAAGAGCAGCTAGGTTTTTTTTTTTTTATAAGAGCAGCGAGGTTTTTTTTTTTTTTGATATTAACAGCGAGGTTAATTAAAAAGGAAGGAGGTAAGAGCTTTTAGTGCCAACTTGAGCTCATTAAAATCTAAGAAGCCCAATAAAATTTTGTCATTGGATTTCCTTTAAGCTTCTCTAAAAAATTCTACATCATAAGATTTTTCAATATTTTTTTATTGGCAGAAATTAAATAAAATCATGATATATCATATGTAGAAATATTATTCAATCACAATCAGAATATTATTAATTTAAACTCAATAATTTCATGATTAACTCAGATTTATATTATTTTTTAAAATTGGCTAACAATCCAAATATTATCTAATAAATCCAATTTAGCCAAAAATAGTCCCTAAAATAAATGAATAAAGCGGAATAAAATATATAAAAATTGGGATTTATCACCCTTCAATAATTTAATGGGCTTTTCAAAGTTTAGGAGTTTCATATGGTAGTCTTATTTTCCCTATATATTAGCTATTAATTATATGTTTTTATCATGTTTTTTCAATTTTGATAATTCTAAATGTATAATATAATTTACCAAATGTTATTTATAAATATATTTGTCAAACATTCAATAAAGTTTTGAAAAATATATATATATAATAGGAGAAAAGATGTACATATGAAAATATTTTCCCTCTCCTTCCATCCATTATATTCAATCAAATACAAAGTTAATTATTAAATGCTCTTCCATCCATTAGTGAACACGGAATTTGATTTAACATCAAAATCAACTTCAATCTTTGACCCTTTTTGCTAGTTCTTTAATTAAAAATTTTAACCATTTTTTACTTTTCTGCTGAACTATGACGTGTAAGATGCTTGGTTGCTTTTGAGGCGAAATTTATGTACACTTTTTTTCCCAAAAAAAATAAAAATCAAATTGAACTTTGCTCAAACTTTGCACACATTTTATTGGTGAAATAATATTTACATGGTTATAACATTAATAGGATATGTCAGTATTTAGGGGTAACAAGATACTCATATTTTCAGAAGAAAAAAAATACCCATTATTTTCATCACACACACACACACACATATATAATCGCTTTATATGTGAAACCTATTTTTTTGTTTTCAGTCTTCCTTTATCAATCCCACTTCACCACTATATATATATATATGGCATATACTTATTTTGGTGGCCTTTCGGGAAATAATGTCGCGGTTATACACATATAAAACGATTACCTCTACACACAGACACACACGCATGTGTGTGTGTGTGTAGAGAGAGGGGGGGGGGGGTAATCGCTTTATATGTGAAGCCTATTTTTTGTTTAATTTCCAGTCTTCCTTTATCAATTCCACTTCATCACAATGAACGGGGACATTATTTTCAAAGGCCACCCAATACATGTCTCACACACACACACTCTCTCTCTATTAACAGCGACATTATTTTCAAAGGCCACCAAATAAGTACATGTCACACTCACTCAAAGGCCACCAAATAAGAACATGTCACTCTCTCTCTCTCTCTCTCTCTCTCTCTCTCTCTCTCTCTCTCTCTATATATATATATATATATATATATATATATATATATATATATATATATAATCCTCATTAATTAGTTTGTGCATTGATACTTGTTCATTATATCTTAATTTGTTCGTTTTGAGTTTAACTACGTATGCGTCTAGAGTAAATATATTGAAAACTAGATAAGAATAAAAGGGTTGCGTCTGGGTTTAATTTGACCTAGTCGTTTGTCCGTGTATTTGCTTCTCAATAATGGAGACAATATTCATTTGATTTGAAAGGCCCTTCTTTAATTTTTTGATTATCTGTGCTGTACAAGATCCCATCAAATTTTTAGTTGGATCAACCTTAGTTTGGTTCTATAAAATCTTAGAAATTTATATTGCTAACATAATTATAATTTTTTTTCCATCTATTATAACTATTTGGATATATTTATTAGCTGTTGATTATTTGTTTTAGTTATCTTTGCTCGATTTTGATAATTCTGAATTTGTAATATAATATATTAAATGTTATTCTTAATTATGTTTGTTAAACATTCAATAAAGTTTTGGAAAAAACAAATAAAGTAATTTGACTCAATTAACTTCTTAATCTGACTCAACAAAACAAATATAAGGGAATTTGATATATCGTCAAAATCAACTCCAATCTTAATTTGACTCTTTAATTTGTGCCAGTTCTTGCTTTTCTGCTCGACTATGACGTGCAAGATGCTTGGTTGTATTTGAGGCGAATTTTATGTACTTTTTTTAAAAAAAAATTAAAAAAAAATCATCTTGAACTTTGTTCAGACTTTGCACACATTTTATTGGTGAAATAATATTTACATGGTTATAACATTAATAGGATATGTCAGTATTTAGGGGTAACAAGGTACTCATATTTTCAGATGAAAAAATACCCATTATTTTCATCTTTTATATATACATATGACATGTACTTATTTCGTGTCCTTTGGAAATAATGTCGCTGTTAAATATTAAAACAAAAAAATCTTATTAAGAATGACATATCAAGCTGCCGCTAAATTGTTCAACTTGAACAGTCACGTATTTGCTGGGAGCATAAAACGCATTCCGATTTGATAATTTTTAATGGTCAAACTATGTGAAAAAACAACCGTGAAGTATCACTCAAAGCCTCAACCCAATTGCCGGAAATTACACACACGCTTTGTTGGTGAAATTTTATATATACGAAGACCATAATCAATCAGCCCATGACAAGAACATTTAGCTCTTTGACTCTATCAAAAGTAAAGTGGACATACTTGAAACAAACAACCTCATTAAAAGGACAAGATATCAAACTTGACGCATATAGAGATGGCTAATGAGAAATGAGAACACATAAGAAAAAGAACAAGAGAATAATGAAAAGATCGAGAGTCATGAAGATGGAGGTGGAGTAATGGTGGAGAAGATAGCCTGAGGATTAGGGATTCGAGTGCCTGAAGATCTTGGAGGATTAGGAGCCTGAGTCTCCTGAGGATTAGAGGTTCCAGTGCCTGGAGATCTTGGAGGATTAGGAGCCTGAGTCTCCTGAGGATTAGAGGTTCCAGTGCCTGGAGATCTTGGAGGATTAGGAGGCTGAGTCCTAGGAGGTGGCCTTGTGGTGGGACTCAGAATTTCTTGTGTGTTTATACTTGAAGAACTCATACTGATTCTTCCTTAAGCAGACAGAGAGAGAGAGAGATGTAGGGTTTGCAGTGAATGAAGCTTGAGGAATCTGATACATATATAGAAAGCTAGAGGCAGCAAGTTTGCACCAAATTTTTTTTATCGGAGTTTTTGGTGCCTGATAATGTATTATTGTCCTTTTATTTATCGTTCCCCTTTTAATTTATTTGGCTGTTAAATTAATGCAATATCTGTTTTTATAATACATTATACGAAATCGGAAATCCTCCAATAAATATGTGGCTATAACGTGGGATATAGAATTCCCCCAATTATTTTTGTTGCAAACTAAATAACCAGTGTACACAACTAACTACATAAAGATATGCATGTAACAATTTTCTTTTACAAACTAAATCAACCGTATGTCAAAAAAATACTTGAGACTACACTTATTAGTAAACAAAAGTGTGACTAAATTATATATTTTAAGAAGGGTTATGAAAACCATGGTTAGTTCTACGGCAATTTCGTTAACCTTTGATTAGTACGTGTCATGTGGACACTGACACTTAAAGGTTCATGACTAGGACGTGTTTCGATTCAAACTTCAATTTTGAACTTAAATTAATTAGTACTAATCAACAATTAATGACAAACTTAATTTTTGCCTCATCAGCCTATATACATTTAGGACTATCATGTTCTTATATTTGCATCGTCAAGAATATTTTGTTTAATTTGTCACGGTCCTTTTTTTCGGGTTGTTACTTGTAACTTTTGTAAATTAAATTATAGGAATTGACAGTGAAGGTAAACTAAATTTTAGGGATTAAAATACTAACGTTCCCTTAATTTTCTAAGGTTCCTTACCCTAAGATAATGTTGTTATATATGTATGATGTGGATCACAATAGTCTTGGCTAGCTCTAGCCAGGTTGTGCTATAGCAGCTAGTTTATAATCACAACCAGATAAATTCGACTTAGCAGAATTAAGGTGGTTGATGAGATGGTGAAGATTTACGATAATAACATGGGAATTATCAAAAATCAAACGTAGCATTACGCCACAACTCATATATATACACACACATCAATGAGCATCAGCTGGGAAAGCAAAAAAAGCAGCTCACGTGCTATATATATATATATATATATATATATATATATATATATATATATATATATATATATCCCTCATTGTTAACCACATCAATACTCCGCCAATGATGTGAATGCATTTTTTTCAAGCTTTAATTTTCAAACAAGAGGGTCATGTCATGAGTTTATAATATATCACATTAGATTGGCTCGGTTCCGTAATCAATCTTTCTTCCCGAATAATTTAGTTAGTATAATACATTGATTATAATAAATCAATTACTCATGATATTTAATTATGCAGAGGGTAAAATAAGTAAAAAAAATTAAAAGCTCAAGATATATTGTGAAACTAAACTTAGTCGTATATTTTAAATCAATTAAATTTAGCAATTAGGACAAAACGACTTGTATTGTGGATATCTCAACCAAAATTGATTCTAAACTAAACTTTAATTTAATACAGTGAGGTTCCAATAATACAGTTGCCTATATGAGATTACAATATTAACTGTCAGATATTGATTTATTAATATAAATTACTTTAAAGTATTTATAATTAACATTTTTCTCTAAAATAACTTATTTGACTTTTATATTGATATAATATAATGATACAGGATATATGTTTTAGTTAAATAATTTATTTAGCTTCCTTAATATTTAAAAAAAATTAACTGGATTTTATATTTTGATAGAAGGGAGTAATAGTTTTGAACAATAAATTTATAATCAGGAATTTTTCTCAAATTTTCTTTTTAAAAAAATAATATTGAAAATATGATGGATAATAAGCGGAAGTGGTGATGAGTGATGACGCATCGTTGGGGCAGCCCGTGAATTCCGTGTCGACCAATCAAACAATGTCTAATTAAACAAACAAGACAAGGCCAAATCCAAGTCATGTTCTTTTGAAAAAAACAAGTGAAAGCAGGAGAGGGGGAAAACGAATATCTGTACTGTAACCATCAAATTAAACCTCATCCTTCTTCTTTCAATGTTAATGATATATATGGTAGCCTGTATTAATGTGAAGTGTTTCACACTCTACGTTCCTGGAAATTTTACATCCTTAACTTGTGATTTATAGCTCATATATTTATGTTGATATACCACAACTTGACCTAGCCTCGTATAACTTAATGCAATGAGGTTTTTAACAAGGGAAAATGTGTGTCAGGGACTAAGGTAGCAAAATAATTTTAAAAATGACCCAATAAACATTTACATACCAGAAAAGGCCCTGGCATTATTTCAAAAAAAGGTGTACGGATATAGTTGTTAATTGCTACTGATGTAATTGTTAATGGCTACTGATATAGTTGTTAATATGTAGTTGTTAACGGGGACTGATATAGTTATTAACTGCTACTGATATAGTTGTTAACCGATATAAAAAAAAAACGTTTGAATTTGGGACATACGATTTATTTAGTTAGTAGAAGTTAAAAAGAGTATAAGTTGGAAATTATTCTGTTAGATCTTCAAAATAATATTAAGGTCGATCAAAAAGGTCTTTTCTTGACTTTTTGATCGCCGACGCGTACGATGTGCTGATCTGATACTCTGATGGAGACGGAACTGACTAATATAATGAGTTCGGAATAAAGCGACCAATGTGCTTAGTGCTTATATTATATATGATTATAAATGAGTGGCCCTGGAAGCATTTAAAATAGTAATTTTACACTATAAGATAATCCTTGTCAAGAATGAAGAGATGTTTCGAGAAAAAAAAAAAAAAAAAGACAAGACAAAGTTAGTTTCCGATATCTTCAAGGAACGTAGAACGTATTTAGACCATTCATTTATGCATGTAAAATGTCTGTGAATGGAGCAGTAACATCATTGTTTGTTACCAAGTTCAAATGCTTGTCATCAGAATGTAAATAGCAGAATTGCAAAGGTCTGCTCTGTCACAGGTGATTTGAGTGAAATAATAGTGAAAGGGAGACTAGTATTTGGTCAAGTCAATAACAATATTATTTTTTAACTAAATTGAACAAATAAATGATTGTAACAAAAGAAACAAAACAAAAAAAGGATGTGATAGTTGAGGGGCTAAAAAATTGTCCAAGAGGAAGAATATACTGTTCCTGTATTATTTATTTTTCTCGTTTGGAAATATTTTTCATGTGTCCAGTGGGGCCACCTTAATTTCTAATATCTATTGATTCTGGGGGAAATTTCGCCTAGGCTCACTGTAGCTAAATATTTCCCAAAAGCCCTCATAATTTTCTAAAACATCACCTTAGTCCTATAGAAGGCAGTGAAATTAAGTTCAAGAGGAAATGGACAAAAATGACCTTTCTCATAAAATGGCTTACACTTGTGCTATTTATAAGATGAGAGGAAATTCACAAGACAAACGTGACACTTTACAATATGGATGTGTGGATTTACAAGACAAATGAGCCAATTTGCAATACCTACAATTGAAATCTCAATAAAACTAGTGATATTTAAGAGACCAGAGGGCATATGTACACCTTACTGATATTCTAATAATTATCAAAGCAATAATGCGCAATACAATATAATGGGCAAACAGAAATAGCGTAAGTACACTAATACAAAATACTCCATTACATTACAGAATTACTCACATGGTACTATACAATATTTACAAGACCCAAAAATTTCTATTACAAAATACAATAATCAACTATAGCCCTTGCACAATTCAATCATCCTCATTTGTCGGTGTTTGCCGCATTTGCCCTGGGAGTCACGTCCAACCTGCTATACAAAAGTAATAAGGACTAGGATCCTAAAGGTTCCCAGAATAATAGTTAATCTCATATATAATGTATAAACAGCATATGATAGCTAACCACAATCATAACAACTCAGCATGTAGTAACCAATCATCAAAGAACACTTTCAACAACAAATACAAATACAAGGTCACATGCAATGTTGACAGTGTACACAAGACTTAATATATCTCTGGCTATTAACTGCAAACGCATGATTCGACATGTTTTGGTTCTCACTAACATCTAGGTGAAGAACCATAACAACCAAATACATTTTAGGCTTCACGACTCAAGGACCACCAGTCCACTATGTCTCATAACCTAATGCATGTTTACAACACAAATTACAACCATGGTACAAACATGCATACACAATCATACAGAGTATGTGAATTAGAGTTACTATATAGACGCTTTACCAACCCTCACTTTGGCTCCCAATCATTCGGTCACCCTTGGCAATTGTTGAGTCCTATAAACATAAATTTACGAACGGTAGGTTATTATTCATCCAAGCTCTTTACAATCTCTAATGCTATTGCACTAAGCTCAATGTGAAGTTAATGGGCCTATATTAACTCTCAAGAGTTCCTATTAACCCTTGAAGATCCAACTACTCACTTTAAGCCTTACTTTTCATTTTCGCTCCTTAGGCTCAATTCTGCTAGATTTTCCCACAAACTTTGAAAAATTATCTTGTTGTACAAGTGTCTAAATGGGGTGGTTCTAAAGACTATGTAATCATTGTTGAGTCTATTTTCAAGAAAAAAAATACTACCAACGGTCATTTACATGCACAGTAATCCAAGTTTAACAATAATTATATACTGCTTAGCATGACATTCCAGAATCATAAGTTATTTTCAACAATTTATATCTCCAAATGTACACATCCAAATGAGGCATATGACCTATCAAATTAAACCTTGATATGTTTACTTTAATTCTAAAAAATTTCATAGTTATTGGACACCATTTAATCATTCAAAAACATGACACAAGCTCACTACCTGGCAAAAAACCATCCCTGGTAAATTAGGGCTTTTACACAATTTACTTCCAATGCTTCCAAAATCACTTCCCAACTTTTATCCTACACAATTTTTCATTTTATACACATCTGAAGCATCAAAATAAACAAAATCTCTGGCTGAAATATAGGGTTAAAAGAAACCAAAATTGTTTTATCATGTTTCACTTCTAGAACATCATAATTTGCTCTTTAATCACAAACTAACTTGTTATGTAGGCCTTAATCCCACTTTCACCCATTTTTAGACAAATGAATAGCACATTCCCTCTGGGTTTAGGTCTTCCAAAATCTCAAGAAAGTGAGAAGAAACCACTATAAGCTAACACAAGTCCAAATACAAAACAAGCAGGTTATAAAACCACTCACCTTAACTTTGTCTTGTTCTTCTTAAAATTTCTCTTCTTCTTTTTGCTCTTAGGGTTTCAACCCTCTCCTCTAAAACACCATGAACAAGAGATTTTAAGAGGCTATAAACCACCAAGAATAAAACTAGAGAGGATGATGGCCATAGGAACCTTACTTATGTTGTTCCCTTGATTTTCTTTTTCACCAGCTTCCTCTTAGGGGCGTGAGTGTGTTTGACTAACTCAAATGGAGAATGAAGAATAGATTTAATGACTAATAAGAGGGTCCAATCAGTCAAGAGGAGGAGGGAAACAATTGAGCTCCAACTAGCCACTGATTTACAACCATGCCACTTAGTTACAACCCAACTATATAGTTAGTGTTTTGTTGGGCTTCTCCTTCCTCCTCACTCTTGGGCTTTTAACTGAAATTAAGGCAAGAGAGAGGAGTTTAGAGTGTCCTTGAATTTCTTGGAGGCCAAATCCATGGTCCCCACACTCTACTAATCTCATTTGACCATTTTACCCTTACAAAACTTATTTCGCAAAAAGTGGCAGAATTTTCAACCAACTTTGAAAATTCATATCTCTATGACAAAATGTCTAATTATAGTTATTACAAAGGCTATGTGACCATTAATAAGTCTATTTTATAGAAAAATACCTCCCATGTCAATTACACTTCAACTATTATAGAATCACCGTTTAATGCACACTGGTCCAGAAAATGTTCTAGATTTTAGGGCTAACTTCAAAAATTCATAACTCATGATATACAAGTTCAATTGACCTATATGACCCATAAAATTAAACCTTATCATGTCTACTTTGACTTAAAATTTTCATAGCCATTAGATATCATTTTCTCAGTCAAAAGCACGTCACAAACTAACTGCCTCCCAGAAAATCTAGTCTGCCAGCATCAGAGGAAATTCCCTTCATGACATTATGTGCATGTCCAAAATTTACAACATAGTTTAACTAATTTGCAAGACCTATAATTGAAATGACAACGACATTAGTGCTATTTACCAAAAAAAAAAGGGCTTAATTAACAAGACAAATGTGACGTTGTATAAGAAACATTGTGAATTTGCAAAACAAATAAGCTAATTTGCAAGACCTATTATTAAAATGCCTAAAAATTTTTAGGAGGGCCATTTTCGTCCATTTCCTCATGAAATTAATTTCACTGCCCCTATAAGACTGTATTGATGTTTCCAAAAGTTATGGGGGCCTTTAGGAAATATTTAGTTACAGTGGGGCCAAGTGAAATGTAACACTTCATCCAAAATGACATATATACGTACTTAAAGTTTGATGTTACACGTCACATATGAGCTTAGGGACTCTATCCCAACAAAACTTGAACAACATTTACTTATTACTTCATTTTAGGATAAAAAATAATCGTAGTTTCATGGCAATTAAATATAAAGTGGCATAAAGAAGCAAGAGGAGCCCAATAGATCCTTCAAGGCTCGCTCCATAAGTTCATTTCCTTGCTTTCTACTAGAACATTCACATGAAAATATTAATATAATAGGAATGAGATTCCACTTCTCAGTAATTACTGAAAGTTTCAACTGTACACAAGCAAACTACATATGATTTAAAAGAGGGCAATGATTTCATGTATATTTGCATATATCACAATCCTCATATAAAACAAATTCAAATTAATCATCATTATGTCCATCTCTATTTTCATCACAACATATATAATATACAATTATACAATATCCAACCACCTTATATCACCGTCCATCCTTATAACGCTGGCAGGAGCTATAAGCTAACACATATATAGTCTAACAAAACCTATCAATTTGATTGGATTGTCTCAAACTCACGAATTCTTAAGATATACACGGCCAAAAATATAGCGTTTAAGTATGGACTATGGTTTCCCTCCTTAAAAAGCACAATTAAATAGTTATCACATGTTCCACAACTCTAATACAATCCCAGCCAAAGAAAAACATGGAAGAAGGGGACATGACAAGTGTCATCCACTAAGTATCAAGTGATAGCATACCATGTGGTTAAAATTCTCATTATACAAATTTATCTTTACTCCAACTCATCACAAATTCAACTACCATGACAATTATATTCAATCACCAAAAAATATAATATCATTATAAGACAAGGTACAATAAATTGTGTTTTCATTAATATCAAATATCATCACATATTCAAACATGTCTAAAAGGAAACAATAATACATTAATTATAATTAAATTATTAACTATGTGACTAAAGTGAGTTATAATAAAGAAATGTACTTATAAAATTACTTACACTTGAGAATTTACAATACGTACACATATACATATAATTCAGTCTATTTTTTTTATATAAAATATAGTCATTCACATTCATACATAGTTCACGAGTATATGAAAGAATATTCAAAGTTACCTGCTACTTTCTAACTTATAAATAATCACATAAGAGTTACTCCCCAAGCTCTAAATGAGAGTCTAAAAGGTCATAAAAATGAATATCTATTAATATATTAATCAAAACTACTATAAAGCTACTCTAGTACTGCTCTAGAGCCTAAATATACCCTTCTAGAAATTAATATTTTTAAGGGCTTTGGTTTTCTCATGTTACATGAGAAAAAAAAGTTTCCTACACACACATGAAATGGTGGGACCCACATATACATATATGAATTAATATATGTATATGTGGGTCCCACCATTTCATGTGTGTGTAACATGAGAAAATGGTTTTCTTACAACATGAGAAAATGTTTTCACTATTTTTAAATACATACTTATTAGTTACCCATAATCAAATTTTATATAAATATTCCATGTTTATTAGTAATAAAAATCATTATACAAATACAACAGATTTAAATATAGACATTGTATGTGTATGTGTATGTGTATCATGTACGTAAGCAAAAGAAAAAGTCTCTTGAGGGAAGAATAACAAATAAATAACATAAAGGCATCACTATTGAGGGTGTTCTATTTTACTTGACCAGTTCCTAACTGTATTCAAGAACCCAAATTAAAAATAAAAAATAGGATTAAGGTAAAAATTGACCAATAAAGTGTTACGTTAGGAGAACTCAACATAAAAATGTTTTAATAGACCATAACTACAAAAAACAATTAAAAAGTACAAAATGTCACAGTATTGTCAGAACTAAAGTAACAACTGTTACTTTTTACTTTTTAGGTGCATATTGGCCAACAAGGGAGATGAATAGCTCTCAAACACATCCTCACACCGAGAAAGTGGGCTTGTGAAAAAATAATGATAAGATAATACATACACCAATTGTTGCACAGTGAATAATTATTTTAGGAGTGGGTAAAGTGAAAAGAAGGATATTTTGTATTGAAGTGAATCTAGGGTTTGGTTCCAAATTAAAATAATATTGTTAGGAAAAGAATAAAATAATAATCATGCTAACATTCAAACATATTGTATTTCTTTGTTTTTTTACATATTCTAATAATAAGATAAGTTTATACACATACCCATATAGTTAGAATAATTATTTCAATGAGGTATTTTATTTGTATTATATTTTTTTTTTTAGAACTTGATACTTATTTTTAAATTGTTAATTTATATTGTACACTTTACTAAATCAAATTTAAGTTATAATTAACTCTAAGTGCTAAAAAAGGATGTTACATGAACTTTTCCCTTGATTGTGTTATAGTATACTATTCCCTTTGATTCTAAATATAATATGGAGTTGGACTTTTTTTTTGAAGATATCAAGAAAGCTAATTAAATTACTTGAAAGTATTTATATTTATTGTTTTTTCTCCAAACTATTTTGCCTGACTTATAAACTGATATATAATCTAATAATACACAACATATAATATGATTAAGTAATTTATTTAGTTTTTTGGCTAAACTATATTTTTAGTCCTTTAATTTTTACATAATAAGGTATACTTTTGGTCCCTTAACTTTATAAAATATGCTTTTGGTCATATATTTCCAACACTATTTATGTTGCTAACTAAAAATGTTGACAAAGCAAACTCAAGTGACGACTGTACTATGCAACAAACAAAGTATATTTAAGTTTTAATTTTTTGATATAATATATTAAAATTATTAAACTAAAATAAACCCAAAAAAAAATCATTGCAAATGAATCAAGGTTTTGATATTGATGCCTTCATTAGGTTTTTAGATATTTTTTAATATACCCATATTTTAAATTTAAGATTAATAGCATTTAGTTACACACCACCATCACTTAAGTTGACACCATCATCATTTAAGTTTGTTGCGTCAATAATAATATTAATAGTGTTAGAATTATAGGACTAAAAGTATACTTTATAAAGTGAAAGGACTAGAAATATATCTCAAGTAAATTTAAAAGACTAAAAGTATAGTTTAGCCTAGTTTTTCTAAGGGAAAAACTCATTTAAATACCATCTAAATTTTTTAAAACCTCAAAAAGTCTATTAAAAAATTAAAAGGACACAGAGGTGATTAGAAGGAATCTAGAATTTTGAAATTTAAGTATTTTTACTAAAATTCCCCACCCATAACATAAAATCATGATCCTCCCTTTCTCTCTCATTTCCCTCTCTTCATCTCTTCCTCTTCATGGCACATGGTGGCTCTCTTCCTCTCTCCTCTCCTTCTCTTCATCTCTTCTTCTTCCATTCTTGCGCTAGCACTTTCAGGGCTCATTAGCACAACAATGTCAAAAGCCCCTCCTTCCTCTCACCTAGGTCGAAGCCTCTCCTTCCTTTCACCTGGGTCACTAAAACTCCTCCCTCCTCTCACTAATGTGTCGATCCGAGCCTAACTCTCTCCATCAAATTGAAGCTCCTCAAAGAACATAATCGCATCCTTAAACAAAGGTTTAAGGGTTTGAGGTTGGGAACCAAGTAGAACTTCTTATTCTCTTCACAGTTATCTTCTTCTTCTCCATTCAACTTCATTCTTTTTTTTCACTTTCACCATCACAACACCAAAAAACCAATTTCTGGTGAAGTTTTGTAGTTTTTGGCAAGTTCATGAATTTTGAGTTGTGACCAATTGAGTAATGAGATTGACTAAAATAGTAATGGTTTTGAAAAAATCTGTAATGGTTTATACAAAATCCATAAGTATTGATTGTATGTATGAAATGATTGACAAAAAATTTTGGGTTGTAACAAATTGAATGATGAGATTGACAAAATAATAATGGTTTTGACAAAATTAGTAATGGTTTTGATAAAATTGGTAAGTATGGACAATATGTGTAAAAGGGTTGACTAATGATATTCACTAAAATAGTAATGGTTTTAACAAAATGTGTAATGATTTTGACAAAATCGGTAACTATGGACAATATGTGTAAAATGATTGATCAAGAGTTTTGGATTGTGACCAACTGAATAATGGTTTTGACAAATATATCGTAGGGTCTTGAACCTTGTCACTTTATTTTATTTAAAAACTGATGACATAATGGTAAATTCATCAATATTTTAAAATCTCAATTTGATCCATGTCACATTCATATCATTTACAAATTTTAACAAACCTTTTGGGTTCATTTTGAAAATTTAGATGGTTTGTAAATGAGACTTTCTTTCTTTTTTTAATCTTTCAAGAAAAAATTAATTATATCTTATATTTACAACATAACTACTCTATGTTAGATATGATTAGTTTTAAGGGTAAAGGAGCGAAAATGCACATATGCTTTATCCTCAGGAGTGCCTAGCACCATATGCTTTTTTATAAGTGAAAATACACACGTGGTTACCATTTTGGAGCAAAAGTCACATCTTACTGTTATGTTATTATTTACTATGATGAGAGAGAAAGAGATGAAGTGAACAGTAACATAATGGTGGGATGTGACTTTTGGTCCAAAATGATAACCACGTGTGTATTTTTGCTCCCAAAAAAAATATATGGTGCTAGGCGCTCCCAAGAATAAAGCACATGTGCATTTTTGCTCCTTCACCCTAATTTTAATAATGTCAAATAAAGATGGAAAATATTAAGAGCAAAAATTTACTTAGTATATTTATCTTTTACATTGACTAATTCCTATATTTAACGTAGAATCAAAGATTATAAGATACGAAGTTCAATTATGGAGAATGATCAAGAAGAAGATCAATAAAGAAGATATTGATTGGTCGGGGCTAAAATTTCAAAAATAACAATTTGGTTCTAAGAATTTTCAAAATGCCAATTTAGTCCATAACACTCGAGTGTGATCTTCAGCACTCGAGTGTGCCACTGGACACTCAAGTGTGAAGCACATTTTAGCTCCTCCGTTCACACATTGTCAACGGCTTACATGAGCAAGGTTCAGTAATTCAATGATATCTTTCAAACCACAAATCCGATTGAAGTGAAACTTGTTTCATATGAAAGTAGACTCTGAATTCGTCACAGACACAAGAATCAAGCTAAAAAGAGTTTAGATGAAATAGCTATGGATTTCAGAAATTTCCACTTGAAACCACACCACATATCAAACACAAGTTCGGTAATTTGGTTATATCTCACAAAATACACATCCAATTGAACTTAAACTTATAGCATATGAAACTAGACTCCAATACCGTTTCAACAAAATCAAGATCATGGAAAACAAAGAAAATTGGAAGAGATATGAATTTTTGAAGTTCACAGTCAGACCAAGACATTGCAAAAACGTTGCTTGTAATATCCTCAATTTTAGGCCTAGAAGTTTAAGAATTAGCTTGTGACAGGCAGACGACCAGGCCTAGTTTTGGATGTGATAAATGATATTTGTTCTTATCTAATTGGCTAACAAAGGATCATGATTATGAAGTGGCATGAGAAGATAATAAAAAATTCAAGAATATGTACACATGGCAAAATAGGAAGATTAGCAACAAAAAAATATCCTTGCCTTTGAAAATGATAGGGAATCATGTGCACCCTTATCTAACAAAGATTATAGGATAAGGTAACTTTTCAAAGAAGTCAAAAATAGTGGCTAGATAAAGACAAGAAGAAGAAAAATGCCAAAAACACATGGAAGAACAAGAATAAAAGGAAGTAACACATAAGCTACCAAGGTGTCAACATGATATCTAAAGAGAAATGGATAGGGAAATTTGTGTATATCTTATTGATAATTTGTGCCTAGGGGTGTAAATAGGCCAGGGGCCTGTGGCCTGGTCTATTAAAAGC
Source organism: Acacia confusa (assembly GCA_037074495.1). Classification (NCBI taxonomy): domain Eukaryota; kingdom Viridiplantae; phylum Streptophyta; class Magnoliopsida; order Fabales; family Fabaceae; genus Acacia; species Acacia confusa. Next base: position 948,923 of record CM073504.1, on the reverse strand, counting down.
CTGATCAGGCCTGGCCTGTCAAGCTAAAAGGCCAGGCCCAGGCCTCTTATGAGGCCTGTTTTGCATAAACAGGCCAGGCCCAGGCCTATTAAGAAGCCTTTTAGGCCGGCCTATTATAAGGGCAATTTTGTAATTTCTCTCTCAATCATCCAATCAAAGTATGCCACGTATACTCTCCAATTTCGAAAAACCCTAAAATTATTTCAACTTTCAGTCGTGACTCTGCTGACTCGTGCCGCACGATTCTTCCGTCTTCCTTCTTCCTTCTTCATTCTCCAATCTCCAATCTCCATCGTGGTTGATCCTCTGCTCCGACACTCCTGCTTCTTCATTCTTCAATCTCAGGCTCAGATCTATTATTGGTGACCAAATCTATAAAGAGGGATAATGGGAGTGTTCTCGAATAGGATCGATCTGGAAGAGTGTGGGTTTGAGGGTTATTAATTTCCATTGTTGATCCATTGAGCAGCAATTCAGAACCTTCAGGTTGAATTGTGGGTTTGAGGGTTTCTATTCCCGAACTGCACACAAAGCGAGAACAAGCATGCATTCGAGCCAGTTTGACGCCGCCACAGCCTTCTTCGGCGATGGTTTTATGCCATCTCAGGCAACTCAAGGCCCTGAATCTTCTTTCCCCTTTTTCTAGTTCTTCGTCTTTTTCATAATCGCGTAATTTGACGTAGCAGCGAAACTAAGTTCTTTGTCTACTGTTTTTATGTTCTGGCAAGTGCGATTAGTGCTTAGAAGATCAAATATGTCTGTCTTGTGATGCTCGTGAAGAACTTTTAGCTTTAATTTTTATTCATATGTTGTCAAGTTGAATCTAATGCAGAATGTGGTAGGGTGATCTTATATTTTTCTGGAAGGTAGCTTATCATGAAGTTAGCATAAATTATTTCTGTGTTGTAGTTATTTATATATTCTCTAACAAATGGGTGAACGCATTGGGGTAATAATAACTTACAAGTCTTTTTATTGTAGTCTATAACACTGCTGACTATTTCAAAATTCTTGTTCTCTTGTTCAGGGGGATGACAAATATGAATTCTCTGAGCCAACCAGGATTCAGAATTTGGTTAAAAATTACTCTCAGTTTGTTTCCTTCCCATCTATACATGGCAAGAAAAATCACGAACTGTGGAGTTAAGGGTGTTTCTTTCTCTTTTTACAGTTTTTGTTGTTTTGCTGGTCTGGGTCTAATTTCTACATAAGTGCGGACAGTAGCATACAATATGTACTGTGCAAGAAATACACATATCATATACATAGTTCTTTCATTTAAATGAATGAAAATCACCTTGTAGCAACTAGCTTCACGTCCTTCACTAAAGTATGAATGGTGTACTTATTGGGATATTGAAAGTAGTTTCCATGAGTGCTGATGTAAAAAATCATTAAATTGCAGAGCTGGCCCAAGAGGCTTACTAGTAAACCTCCTAGCTTGCAGTCTGATTTTGAATTTTTGATGCTATTGACATGTTCAACAAGGATACAAAACACTGGTCTCAATTAGTCTCAGATGTTTATGCGAATGGTCTTTCCATCAACTGGCTAGAGTGCGAAATATAATGGACATGAATGCTGGTTATGGAGGGTGAAGTATATTACTTTTGGGAGTTGATTTTTTTCTTTCTCGCCTTCATCCCTTTTAATTGTTAAACTAGATTCCCTATGGTATTCAACATGCTATTCAAATTAATTCTGATTGTGCTTTTGATTCAATTAATAAAAGTGCAACGATTTCTTTCCTTGTATTCAGGATAGTAATGGATGGATTTTTGGATGGTGCGTCTAGAATTATTAATGCAGAATCTATGCTATTTTCGGATTAGGATATAATTAACTATTAGGATTAATGAAAAAGAAGGAATCTGATGGTTTTTAATTAATTTAGTTGAGATTTGCTTTGTGGTTAATTAAGGAGCATTGGTTAAAGCTCTAAATTATGTTGATGTTGGATGTTGAATTTGTATGTTGGACGTTGTATTTGATTAAATTTTTTATGTTGTTGTAGACTTGTAGAATCTGTTATGTTGTTGTAAATTTGACATGTTTAATCAATTAGGCCTGTTTTTGGTCTATAAACGTAGAAGGCCTGTTTTCAGCCTGTAAACGTAGGAGGCCTGTTTTTGGCCTGTTAACGCAGTCGGCCTATTTTCGGCCTGTTTTCCTTGAGGCCTGTGGCCTGTTAGCTTAGGTACAAGATTTTTGAAAATATAGGCTTCTTAATAGGCCATAGGCCAGGCTCAGGCCTAAAAATAAGCCTGTTACAGGCCACAGGCCAGGCTCAGGCCGTTTCCCTACATAACAAGTCTGGCCTGGCCTGTTTACACCCCTATTTGTGCCACCTAATTATCTTATCTATTAAGAAAAATATTGATGAATATCCAAATGGCCATGTGTCACATAAAGCAAAGAGTTAACAAGATTAAGTAGACACCAAAGCATTTCATGTATTAATAATAGAAAGAGACACTTGGATACCTTATTCAATGTGTTTTGAAGATCAAAGTTCTTCCTCCATAAGCTATCAAATTCGTCCAAAATAAGGAGGAGAAGAGAAAGTCACCAAAACTTGCAAAATAAGCCAAGTTTAAGGGATATTTTGTAAGGGCACTTTGGTCATTTGACTTGGGGGGATTTTTAAGTGCCTTCTTGACATATCTAAGACATTTTCACTCCCTTTTTGCATGACTACTTCGTTCAAGGAGAGAGAACTCAAGAGAAGTCAAGAATTGTCTAGAAAAAGGGAAAAAATTCAAGAGAAAGAAAGGATAAGACCAAGGGGTAAAATGGTAATTGGTCAAAGGAGATATTTGTGGTGGGCTTATGACCTCTATATAAGGACTTCTTCCCCTCATTTGTAATCCGCGAAGTTGCCATAAGAGAGAAAAGAAAAGAGAGTAAAGGTTAGCCCAAGTGAAAGAAGAAAGAAGGATGCAAGCAAAGTTGAGAACTAAGGTACGTTAGCTATGGTATTTTGTGAAACTTCCTTCTATCTTCACGAACATGTTGAAGATCCTAATGAGCAACTAATGTATGGTATGTAGAAGCCTAAGCCAAAATCAACAAGGAGTTTAAGGAAGGAGAAGAGTTCAAGGAAAACAAATCTCAAAATCAAGTAAGTACCTTCCTTGACACCCTTATGGCTTTGTGACTTGGATTTAGCCTCTTTCATGATTTTTGATGATTATGGGAATCAATATTCCTAAGGGGAGGTTCTGCTGAAGTTGATAAAAATGACTTAACATGATTTTTAAATCAAGAATGTGATTTAAAAAGGAAGATTAGGCAAGAACTTTGAAAGATATGGACTTGAAATGATAAATTATTCAAAGTAATATTTGAATTATGGAGAATTGCAAAAGTGACGAGTATTATTTATAATCATAGGAAGTGTCGTTGCCGGGAGCTTTTAAAAAGAATTTGGAGAAAGTAATTGATAAGTTTAAGTTTGTCAGGTAAGTAACTTTAATCTCATATGTTATGTATGACTTTGTATATATGTTTTACCATGATTGTGTATGCATTCGGTGTTATTGTTTTCCAAGCGCTTTGGTACCGGAACCCGCTGTGTGCGACCCTTGGCAATTATGTGTGCCGTATTAAGCAATCTGTGTTACGTGATTGCTTATTCCGGATTAGGCTTTGTGCCTCACTGTGTGCGACCTACTGAATGCTGTATAATTTATGTTTGTGGTTTTCTTACATACTTTGATTATACTTTGTATATGAGATTAATGGTTACTCTGGGATCCTTCGAGATTTCAGTCTCTGTTGCTATCTATATATGGTACAGTTATTAGATGAAGCTTCCAGACAGATATAAGCAAATGGAGGTATTGGACCAGTTCTAGATTATTCGGAGAATTATTGTAATGATTTTACATTCTATAACCAAGATTTTGTAATTTATCATCAGTATATTATGCCCAAACCATTTTGTATCTACACTGCGCTATATTGCTCTGATCTGTGATAAAGTATTTGAAGGTTTGGTGGTTGGATTTACTAAATAAGAGGTATCACACTACCCACCACCTAAAATATGGCGAGGCCGGTAGGGTGTAACACTGCTCCAGAACAATTGTTATTAATCTGATCGAAATGCTCAGCATACAATAAATTTGGAGCTTATTCCTTTGTCATTGGAAAGAATACTTAAAAAGCTTTCTTAGCATAGGTCATTTGCCAAATTTAGAGCTATATTGAAGACATTATGTTTACTGGAATTTGACCTTCATGCTGCTAATATTCTTGCGTTTCGAAAGTCACTACATTATGGAAATTGATCTTTGTACAAGATCAATCAAGTAAACATGGTTTCCAATAGAAGTTTACTCGACACTTGATATTCTTTGGAAGAAAGAACGAGTACAATCAAGTATGTAAGTTGATATTCAAGTGTTGCACTCGAGTATGTACATTGACTCTCGAGTGAAGGTGGACTCACAAATAAAAACACTCACAATGTTTCCTGAAGAAAACAAAAGCACACTCAAGTGTGCATGGTGACACTCAAGTGCTGCACTTAAGTGTATAGGTTGACACTCGAGTATGGATAAGCAAAACACAAATTCTAGAAAGACACATGCAGGAATAAGAAGAGTGACACTCGAGTGTGTTATTAAACACTCAAGTGTGTTGAGTAACACTCGAGTATATATATATATAGAATCACAGCAAGACACTCACAGAGCCTCTCATATTAATAAAGAACACTCAAGTGTGGTAGTGAGCAATGTTGTCAAAAACTAGTTTTTACGTAGACACGAAAGGGGAATGTAGAAACGTAAATCGTAGAAACGACACAACACGTAAAGTTTCTACTTTCTACTACTTAAGGTTAGAGCTTAAAATTATACATACATATAAAGATATATATACATATGTACATATGTAATATTCAATGAAAAAAATCATATTTAAAAGATATAATACAAGTCATATAAACATATAAAACATAAGTCCAAAACATCAAAATAATAAAGTTTAACAACTCCTAAATTATAACAATTTATTCAAATTAAATACATCATCTTGAATGTCATCAATGTTTTCTTCTCTTGCTCTTACAAGTTCATTTGCAAAGTTAGGAATGTCAAAATCGCCACTATCCAAAGGTTCCCTTTCACATTTTTTCCTTTTTTTTATTTTAAGTAAAAACGGTAATGAGTGTAAAAACATAAGTTTTTACCAGTTTCTACGTTTTTACATAAGTCCTGTGTCAGAACATGGATTACTGCTGCAGAAAACAAAGCATACATGGAAGCTAAATCAAAACAGGTCAAATGATCATCTTTTGAGAACACTCATTCCAGTGAAAGCGAAAGGGACCCAACCTTAAGCAATCCTAAAGCAAACCAAAAGGATGTTGTGTTGTAGCGAAAAAACGACTGAACCTTTAACTCTGCCAACAACTCTAATCTATCTATAACAGACAAATTAGAACGTCACAACAGTCATTTAACAAAGTTAAATAGCAAACAAGAGGGGGGGGGAAGCACAGATGCTCCAGTAGCTACTTCCAACGGTCATGTTCCTAGATACACAATAGGAAGAATGTGCTCAACAGTCATATGATCTGCATCGACTATAAATAGAGACTTGGGACAAAAATATGAACCAATGAATTGACGAAGCCAATGACAACAGCATACAACTTTACCATCAAAATGCCAATACTCATAGCTAGCTTGTTATCATGTGCCAGGTTATGTTGATTGATCCTGAGGCACACTTACGATGATGAGGTGATCAAGAAAGTTGAAGCCATGGGCAAGCCTGGGCTTGCGGAAATTAATGCAAAGCAAGATTCCCTCATATTCACCGTGGAGTCCACCGGTGCAATCCAAGCTTCTCAGTTGTTATTGAATGGTATTGACATTCTTAGCAGTCAGGCTCTCAGACGACAATGTGGACCCTACTGAACAGTTTGGGGAATTAGGTTCACATTTGGGTGGAAGTTAATCGGGAACAAAGGAACAAACATTAGTAGATATTTCTGTTTGTCGTTATTGTTCAACCTAGAACATGTTTATTGGATCATGCATCGAAGTGAATAGCTGCAGCACGTGCTGGCTCGCCCGAAATGCTAATTATCTTTTGCAGACAGTGTTACCCTTTTAGGTTTGAATCACTGGTTCTGTTTGAAAGACTGAATGTGGATGGCAAATGTCCCGTGTCCCTAATGAAAGTGATTTTTATTTAATTTGATTAGATTAAGAAAGTTAATTGAGTTAATTATATAACATGTATTTTTTAAAATATTCTAATCATCTTTCTTAATTTTTTTTTTTTAGTTATTGTTGAGATAACATCAATAGTAGTAAATTAGGAAAAGAACAAATTAAGAAAAGATTCACGAATATGAAAATTATATATTATATTTAATGTCAAGATAAACTCCCCAAAAATGTCTTACATTAAGGACTAGAGGAGTATTAATTGTAATTTGATTGAAATGAAATTACTTTTAAAGGAGTGAAGTTAGTATATTACTAGTTTTATAGTAATCAATATGATCTTAAATATAAGACAAAATTTATAATATAAATTACATTTCAAATTCTGCATCCGAGTAATTTCAAAGTTCGAACTTTCTACGGAGAATACGATGAACTTTCTACGGACAGTACAATTAGTGTGTGGATAAATTATGTAACGTGCGAATTATTACCCACACACACCCAAAAAAAAAAATTAAAAAAAAATAAATCTCAACAGAAGATGGTGACTTGCCACATTAATTGGTTCATTTGCTAAGCTGGGATAATGCCGTAGACATAAGAAAATTAGGTATAACCTTCTTTAATTATATGATATTTAATTATTTAAAAATGCATATTGATTTATTTTATTTTGACTAAAACATTTTTAAAGTTAATGACGTAGTAACAAAAATATTAAAAAATAATAATATAAATTTTATTAAATCCAACTTAAAAATACTTAAAATAAATGTAACAATTTATTCCACATAAAGTTTGTAGAAATTTTTTTAAAAAAATAAATGAGAAATACTTGCTGGATATTATTTCTTCCAAATGGTACATCCTCTATCAATTTATACTTCGTTACATATTTCTTCAGAGGATAGAGGATAATCGCCAATAATTAACAACAAAACAATAGTTTTTTTTCTCTGGCATGGATGGATTAACGAAAATTATACATGCATTTCAAACCATTTACCTAATTACATAGCTACAAATCACTGAACTAAATAATTATGTTCTTGGAAGTAAATATGTTTTTCGTAGTAACATTTATAACTGGACCTTTGACCCATTGGTCTCTGGCTATGTAGAGATCTTAGTACACCCTATTCTTTGGTGGCACCACTATCACAGCAACATGGATGACAGACATCAACTTGTATTGAACTACTGAGGCTACAAGAGGAATCTCAAGCGAAGTACCATATACATTTTGCCAAAATTTGAGGGGAACCTGCAAATATGCTAAGCTATGGTGGGGAATACCTTGTCACTAGCAGCAGCTCTAATAATTTACTAGCCCTTTTTTCTGTTGAGCATTTTCCTCATCTTCCCTACTTGTATGCTAGAGGACCAGATCTTGATACAGCAAACCTTGGTAGGGGACTCGGTCCTGTACTCCCGGAAGTTGAGCCTTCCACGAATTTCGCTCGATATCGGCTTGAACTGTAATCCAGAGGTCCTGAACGACGGACATTCCTGTGCTTGTTATCCATGCTCCTTGAGCCACCACTATCAGCTTCATAAAGGTGGTGGTGTTCATGGCCATGTGATGATGAAGATCCTTTGAAATAACCTGAATCATTGCCGCCATACTGTGGTGTGGAGTCCCCACGAGGCTGCCGTGTGACTGGAGATGCGTGTGATAGCAATATTGCAGGCGAATGCCGTGGTGAAGAGCTCAATATTGATAATGGAGTGGAAGGAGTATCTGCGTAGTATTGGCTGTATACAGATCGGAGAATGGCATAGGGAACATGGGATTCAAGTGAACTTCGTGGAAGGTATGGCGAGATTTCACAAAGTTGGTCAAGGAATATAAGCTGTGCTACAAGATGAGATCTGATAAAAAGCAAAAAAGAAAAATTCAGCTTCAACCATGAGGCAGTAAATGTTTCAGAGAAACAGAGCACTTGCACCAAAGAAAGTCAGCTGCAATCTATTGCAGCCATGCGTGTCTATACTTTTCAACAGGCATATATTTGGTTCAACTAGAAGTATTCTTTAGTCTGTATACATACTTACCTATTTGTTTCACTCCAAGAATCTAGAATAATCTCTGCAGAAAGTTTCACAAATAACTGCATTGTGGACTTAATGCTCGCCTCAGCGGACATGTGACTTGGATACTCAGGATCCATTGCCTCGCTAGCATGCCCATTGGATAAAGACTGTCTCTGCTGATACTCTCGTTCCAATCTAACAAATTCACTTCCTGCAAACACTGCAGCAATGCACCTGCCCAGCAGTATTCACTAAATTGGTCAGGAGAGAGAGACGGGATAAATGAGACAACGAGATGATGAGATAAATGTCGATAGAACCCTCTAAAAGTTTACTACACAGTGATTCTGAGTTCAGTTTCTAAAAGCGTAATCAACAAGATGAAACTCTTGAGATACTTCTCAATCAAGAAGATAAAATTACTGGATGGAGGTTTATCCGATGGCATTCAAACAGATTATAAGCATGTAAATACAAACTACAAGTCATCATAGAAGCTTTAAACTCAACTCTTTTTACATTATAGCCATGGGAAATTATAATTCATTAGACCTATGACATAATGCTAACCTTGCCAGGCAATGGATGTTGTTACTAAAACCCTCTGTGTCCACATTGAAAGCAGTAGTGGTCCAAATATTAGATGTCATGAATGTGGCAAATAAGTATGGTAACAAGCTCCAGGAACCATCATTTGCACCACCAACTTCTTCTAAAATTGATCTTACCCACAGTGAATCATGATCACTAACCACACCTTGAGTATTTGCCACTCTCCTCATTCTCCTAATCTCTTCCTTTTCAGGTATTTCATCAGGTAGATGCTTAACCATCCCAGCCAGTAGTGAATGAATCAGAGGAGCACCTTCTTCAAGTATGGCACCAGCAGCCTCAGCTAGCAACCGATCAAATGCCAGAGCTAGGCCAGCTTGAATACAAAAACTAACAACAGTTTCCAGATCGACTATTTGTTTTACAGAAGCTTCTCTTTCAAATCTATCCCCAGAAAGAAGGCTGGCTGCAACTGTTTCTAATACATCACGATTTGATCTTAATGATGTGTCAATGCAATTTAAAAGTGCAGCAGTGTGTTCTTTCAGCATTCTGTCCAGCCTGTCAACTCCATAGCCACCAAATATACGTACAAAAGACTGCAATTCCCTGAGATCAGTGACTGAGTCTGCAAAATATCCTCCAACAGGCCTTGTACTCTTAAAGCATTTATGAAGCGGTACAAACAATATCCCAGCACCTGATACGTCTTTGATTATGTTGTCTATATACCAATTGCATACAGATTCTGTAGCTGATCCAGCATGCTGCTCTGCTGGCTTGTCAAACAAGTGCAGCGAAGAAACAGGTCCAGAAAAGGCTTCTGAAAGCAAAACTTCTCGAATACCATGGGTAAGATCCATGCTGATGTGCTGCTCTGCAAGATGCACAATGCTGACATGTCTTCGAATCAGGGACTCCAGAACAGAAGGCCGTTGAAGGTCATTATCAGTCTTCAATACCCCAAGCAATCTTCTCCTGAAGTTCCCAAGGATGCATTCTCTCATGTACTGCACGAATGGCTATGCGTTAAAATAATAATAAAAGGATCTACGGATTTACTAGATCTAAATGAGCATTTTTAAGGGATGGGAGTGGATGGGTGCCAAACTTGTATTAATGATCCATTACGTGAAGTCAATACTTGACCATTATATCAAGCTAAAATACAATAACATTTATATTTCAGTTATAATAACACTTTCCAAAACCCTCAATTACTCAGTTACCACTTTAATTCAGTTAAAATGGCCCTTGACACATTGAACCGCGGAAAGTAAACCACTCTTAGAATGAAGACGTGATTCAATACCAAAACCAACACAGCCTAGACTGTTTGCCTCTGCAATATTGAAAATTAAACCACAAAAAATAATGGAGAATTAAAAGATGCATGCCTAACCTCTCTTAGAACAAAGACGTGGTTCAATACACAGATAGGCTCCATATCATTCAAAACAGAGCATAAGTTAGTAAGCCTCTGCATTGCAGCTTCTAACCTGTTTTGAAAGAAAAGGGAGAGAAAAGGTAATAGTTATCTCCAGAAAGTTTTGATTGAATGATCTGACATATATGCACGGCAGGAGATTACAAGAACATACATTTTGATAGAACTACTGTTTTCAGGAAAACTCTCATGGCCAGGTAGAGGAAAACCAGCTGCTCCTTTTGGAGATTTATACGAAGGGATAGAAACTCTAGATGCATAATTCAGATAAGAAGCTGCTTGCTCTGGAAGAAGCTGATACAGATATAACAGTAAGTTCTCTGCAACGGGACTAACCTGTTAAAGTAATCATAACTTTTACCTGATTCTCCAGTGCACCAAATCCTCCCTCGGAGTCCAGAATGTTAATTAATCCTTCCAATCCTCCCATGATGGATTCAATCAAGGACTCAACATAAAGAACAGCATCCCTACCAATTTTTGTTACCTGCTTGAAGAAAATAAATGAAGTAATCACCCATGTTTCTCACACAGACAATCATCATTCATGCAACTTATTGTTTTGATGAATCAGGGGATAGCAAAAGAATGATTTCAGGACCTAATGATTAATTTTAAGTTATGACAAACCAATTCATAAGAAGTCAGTGCCATTCATTATATTGTGGAACTCTGATAAGTGAAATTGGAAGCAACAGAATTCAAAGTAGCTTAAAATAGAAGAACTTAGTCTACTAATTATCAATGAAGATAAAAAATCTCTCAGGGCCTAACAGTTGCATGAAGCCAGTCAGAAATGTTAAGCATCTCCTTCAGCGGATCCAGAAATAAAATGAAACCTTAACCTTTTGATGTAACATCTGTATTTAATGGAGGGAAAATTATAAAAGCATTCTCCATTTCCTTAAATAAATAGGAAACTGCCATAGAATTGGAATATCCGGCACATTACATCTTCATGTCAGTAAAATTGAGCATTGAAACGAGGCTATAGCATGATATGCAGTTATTTGGTTTCAGACTCATGATTGAAACTTGAAAAGTTAATAGTGTCAGTCCAACTGCAGGGGAGGAACTGGTTATATGCTTCTACCTCTTCTGGAACAATAGGAGAAGCACACTCTGGGAAACTGCTAGCAATCCCAAGCCATGCACAACAATGCTGAGGTCGTCCTTCTGGACCAAACATGGTGTTTCGAAATACCTAAATTAAGAATATAGCTCGTGCAATTAGCAATTGAAGTTGGAATTTTAGGATGAAAGGAAAGTGCAAGTCCATATCTAAACCAAAGATTTAATGCTACAGTAGAAGACTAGCCCCTGTTGTTTTTTTTCTTTCTTGTTTGTTTGTAGGGAGAGGGAGGCACTAACAGCTGTGAGATGTTGGTGACAGAAATACAGCTTCCTAAGACTGCCATGCTTTGAGAGAAGAGATTCCAGTTCATCTACACATCTGCATCAAAAGAAAACTGCAGTATTGTTATCATGTCTTTAAAGTTTACTTTCCTTGTACGTGATTTTTAACAGAGTGACAATGGTTAGTGTTGATACTTGGTAATTATGGCTTTCCTAAATGCCCTCAGCTGTTAGTAAATTATTTCCATTTCTGGTTGATCTTCATTCTCAGATTTCATGAAATGGATTCAATAGGATAATTATAAGCGTTTTCCTCTTAGTACCTGGTATCCATTCAAATCCTCTTAGAACTATTTATAAACTATCACCCCCCTTTTTATTCAGTTAGTAATCACTAACTCAATTGTTGAGCTCCTATAACATTCTCCATTTTTTTATGGGCTTTGACTCTACAGGGAGTTTCCTTCTCTAATATGCAAAGGGCAGTTGAGTTGCTTCTTTTAAATAAACAAAAAACTGATTTTCTTTTTCTTTCTTTAAGGTGTTCTTCTAGAAAATCCTGACATTAAAGTTAATCTTTAGTTAATAGTAATTTGCCGCTGCTGCTGTGCCTTAGAGACTGAAAGATTATTGATTAATGCAGCCGATTAAAACAATGCATCAGAGGAACAATGTAAAGAAAAACATCATGGTGAAAACCTGGACCAATTGTAAGCAGCATTCCCCTCCGACAATAGGCCTTCTTTCCCTGTAGAAACTGTTGCTTTCTCCAAATGTCTAATGTTTATAGATGACCGTGAAGAAGTGACTACCATTAATATAGATAGCCAATCCTTTCGAAATTCCTGATATAAGTATTGGAAGAATTATTTTTGTAAAGCGTTCATATAAACAAAATGTTTGAAGGCAAATGCTTAAAAGACAATGCTCAAACATTCACAGACAAAAATATAAATAAAAATCCCATTATGATAAAGGTTCATCCCTTGATTCCCTTTGGTGTTTTGTTTCCAGGGTTTTGCCTGGGAGTTTTTCCTTGACAGATACGAGGAATTCAGCAGCATTGATATTTCCCTAACCTCAACAGTTCTTTATTTTTTTCCCCTTTCTTGGTACTATTCCCTTTTAAGGTTTCCTATCCTCATTTTCTGTGATTCTCTTCTTACTATTCAAGATTTTGTTTCGATCAAAAAACTAAGCAAATGAAATAGCTATCATGAACATATTAGCACAATTTAATGTCTGCATAGCATGACTTTTACAACTATAGCCCTCTTGTTACAACAATTAGTTTCCTTCTAAGAAAGACGGTATATATTGATCAAACTGATTATTCCATACCAACAACTTTGTGATATTTATTAACTCAATGGTAACTATATATTGTAACAGATGATATATTGAAACTGCATATCCAGAAAAGGGATATGTTATACGTACTGATAGATCCCAAGTAATAGCAGATATGTTTTCACCCTGTGGTTTTGGTATATTTTCAAGGTGGAGGACAATTTGCTGTAAAAGTCCCTTCAAATTAGCGTCTATGTCAAGAGCTACCATTCCAGGAGTTCCCAGCAAAAACCGGATTCTCCCAGCACAAGATGAAAGATATGACAATGAATAACCTCGAATTGCTGCAATCAAATGTTACAATTAGCAACTTTTAACATCCGAATGAACAAAAATCAAGTATTAGGATTAAAAAACTTAGAATATTAACACAGTACAATAAGCATCCAATTAAACAAGACTCGGAATTAGAATAGCAGAGACAACTAAATAATAATGGTCAAACTCTCAGGAAATTATTTCCAAATTTTCTTCATAGGCAATACCAATATTAGAGATTTACACAAATTTGTATCATCCTCAAATAGGTCAATTTTGATAATCTACTAAGTTGGAAAAAGAAGAGACATAAATCAGAAAAACTCTTCTCAGCCATATTGTAGAATTTTATATTAATCATTAAATTTTATATTAGACATCAAACAGAACCATTATCTCCTCGTATGCTTCCTGCAATTTTCATCTCACACAAGAGCAAAGTCAGTTCTCCAAGGGAAAAAACAGTGCACTCATGAGGATAAGATGCTTCTTCAATAAGTAGATTTGAAACAGTCATTGACATTGAATCATAGCCTCTAACGAAGTAATTGCAAATTCAATCCAAGCCACCCATTCTTCTCATTAAAAGAAGATTTAGCACAAGGAATCATAGGCCTATGTTTTGCCCACAATTAATGCCAAAGACCAAACAAGCTTTCATGTGGAGAACGTGTCAAGGGTTATTATAAATATTTAGCTTTCACTTATCAGCTTAACCTTGTGAATAAAATGGTCTTTGACATGCATCATAGAGATTTGTTTGAACAGAACGATTCTAATCTGAGAGTAATGAGATGTTATTTTATCTAGGAGGGCTAACTTCTAATAAGTTGGATATTAAGAAATAAAAACCAAATAGTTTATCATCCTTATAAAAACATTTTCTACACTTCACGCATAAAACCACAGATACCAACTGCTTCCTAAATGATATGAAATTAATTAGCATAACCAATTTGATACCAACTTTTAACCCAAAGTGATTTCTGTGAAAAGTTTATATTAAGATTAATACAAGTTTGCAAAGCTTTCCTTTGATCCCCACCCTAGTTTATAAATTTAATAAATATTACCCTACTTCACAATTCACATAACCAGACAACACTATTTTAAATTTAGATCATTAGAATAATGTTCACCTTAAAAAAATCAGAATAAAAAATTGAAGAGCATTTTGCACTCATGGTTATGATTAAACTTAAAAGCCTGACAGTTTAAAAAGTTTTAAAAGGCAGGTATATGTATTTTTTTCTTCATATACTCCTTGAAACAAGCACTTCCGCAATCTTGGGCTATAATGGTAAATTAAATATCATATTCAATATCATCAGAAGAAATTGGTATAAATATAAACTTAATTTAACCTGCAATATATTTGCGCACTAAACAACATAGACGGTCCATTCCATCTAACAAAAATCCAATGGTTGGATCATTTGGGTCCTGTAAACATGACCATAAAAGTCAAAGCAAGTCAAAAACCATATTAACAGATTCAAACTATGCACTTTGCAGAAAATAAATCTCAGGTAGTAAGGAAAAAAAAAAAGAAATCATATTTACTATGTCAACTGGAACCACCCGAGAAGTCTTAGATTTTGATGATGCAATTCCAACATGTTGGAAATACCAGATCACTTCACATTGAGCTAAAGCCAGGGCGGAAAACACCATCTGTGTGAAACATTAAATCCTTAGAGAAAACAAATCAAATAATTTTAAAAACAGGCTAATAATTACTAAAAACAAGAAAAAGCAGGTTGATTTAAATGAAATATATTGACTACTTCAATGATACAAAACGGTATAATATGATTCTGTTGTACCAAATAAGAGGTGAATAAATATACCATATTAAGGCCAAAGCTTAACACCCTAAACAAACCTTAAAATCTCGGGTTATGTTTAATATATTCGACAATGAAGAGCTAATTACGAGTCTCCAAGCAGAGACAGTCAGAAGAGTGATCCATCCAATTCAATCACATCAGAATTTTTGTCTTACTCATGTGGACTATAGTGATTGACATTTACTGATCAACGCACTCAAGTTGGAGGATGAAAGATGTACTCTATTGAAAAGCAAAATTCTATCTTGATTTATGATATTATTTTGCTAGGATGCTTGGTAAATTTCACGAACTCTGACATTTTTGTTTCTTCGTAAATTAAAATTCAATAGCATCATCATACTAAAAACAGTAGAATTATCAGAAAATTGGGAAGAGAAAGCACCAATATTCTCAAAACCAACACATAAGCAGTGAGGCTGTAAAGCTAGTATATTCTAACACATTTTTAGTCTCTTATAATTGCACTTATATACAAATGAAAATAATATCAAGTTTGCCTCAATTAGTGTCAGGTACACTTTTTTGTATACTCAAAAAGTGAAAATTAAGAAAATACCTGAATGTTAGGAGCCAATAAACTGGGTTGGTCTGTGAAAAATAATACCATTCTCCCAATCTCTTGTTTCAGTAGTATTCTCCTTTCGCGATGTATGGCATCACAAGATAATATCGCTTGATCATGTACTTCACTGAATAATAGTCACTATTAATCTTATAATACACAATAGTAATGGTACCGTTAACCATTTTATTAATAGATGAGAGAGATGATTTATTGTTTGAAGAGAAAAAGAGCATATTAAAATTGAGAAAGAGGCACACCAAAATAGACAAAATCAGAAAATAAAGGCAAGTAAAATATAAATGCATGTAGTTAGCTAGTAGTCTCAGAGTATCCCAACTTATCTGGCAGTTACAACTGCCTGATTACTGTTGTAACTTCCAACATGGCTCACCCTTAACTTTCTGTATTGAATTTTTTATTCTCCCTTTTTATCTGTTATCTCTATGTAGACTTCAAGGGATTCTAATGGCTGCTACCACTATATATGTTTTCTCTTAACAAAATTAAGACCAGAACATTATTCTCAACACAGAATTTCCAAATATATCATCAACAAAATGAAGCAAACCAAAGAGCAAAATCAAAATCCCTGTGAAAATAATAATGGCCACCACCATAAAGAGACTAAGAAAACCTCCCACATCCAGCCCAGTAAAACAGTGTGCCACAAGCAAAGCATCTTACACATCCAACATCACAATAAGGGTTCCATCCAGGAACCTCCCCATCCTAAACTAAAATGCTAGAAGGACTAAGAAATTTCTTTACACTTCCCAAGTCACAAGATTCTTAGACTCACTTTTTCTACTGATTAAGTGATACCATAAACTCCCAACATCAGCTATGGGCATTTCAAATTTCATAGTTGAAAGATGACAATAATTAAGCGTGAACTTTGGAATACCTTATCATTTTCTCCACCTGCTTTGCAACATTATACTCCAGATCTGCCTCCTTTTGTTTTGTGCGTCCAGATTTTGCCATCTTCTTAGATTCTAATATTCGAGGTAGAACATACAACTGGTAATCCTCGTGAAGAAGTATGTACTGTATGTCAACAATTACAAAATCATTAACCAATGCAGTTCAGGAACACTGTAGTATAGGCATTAGATAAAATTTACCTCATCCCTGAAGAGCGTGAGAACTATATTTTCCTTCAATACAACCTGGAATTCCAAGATAAAAAGCAAACTGGATTTAGGAAGTAAACTCAGCATATTTAATAGTCAACAAATCTAAAATATGAAGTCTCGTTTACTCCACTTTCTCAGTAAAAGACTTGTACAAAAGAGTATCTTGAAACATTGAAATGAAAGAACATTTCATGCTGCCTACAACAATAAAATTGTCAGACTGCTGTTTTTTTCCCGTGAAAATGGACAGTAAATGTGAACATTCTTATTATCAGTATCACTCACCTAAGCACTCATAAAATATGGTATGTCACATCTATAATAGACAATAAAACCAAGGCCAGTTGATCCATAGAATTCATGACAAGCACCACCTTTAGATGCCACGTCTGCTAAAGAAGCACCAAGCTCAAATTTTACTTATTAATAAATCAAATCCACATTTTGGTTTTCCCTTTTATGTAGAGCTCAGAGCATCTGGTTGCATTGGCTGTTCAATGGGACACTAAAGTTGGGTGTTTCTCCCCTCAGTGCCTATCATTTGGCATCAGAGCTAGTGATCAATAGATTAGTAAAAGGCTACCTCAGATTCCGAGAGGAGTTCTGGTTGGCAGAAGATCTGTGTTTTTTTACCAAAGATTTGCAGAAGATCAAGTAAAGTTTTGTAGAGTGTAACACGAGGACATTGATTTTCCAGTTCAAGGATGGCCAGTCAACAGGTATCAAGATTAGATGGGACATTGATGGAAACTTGGATACTTTGACATAGTAAATGGCACAAAGAAACTAGTTAAAACTCTCAAACTCAGAAGTAAGAGAATTGAAGATAATCATATGAGAATAATTCTGTGTGCATTATTCAGAGAAGACGATTATGTTTATACACAGAGAGAATCAGATCATTTAATGAGATCCAGATTTATACAATCAGGAAAAAATCTGAAATAACTATCCTAATTATCTCCTATAATATTGGATCTAATCAACCCCTATAATCATGGGATTCTTTAATTACAGGATTCTACACTCCCCCTTAGGTTGGACTATAGATATCAATCATGTTCAACTTACCAATAAGATACTCAAACTTGTCCCTAGGCAGTCCTTTAGTGAGGATGTTTGTGGTTTATTCTTTAGATAGTATATATCTTAGATCATCGATATCTTCATCAACCTTTTCTCTTGTAAAATGTCTATCTATCTCAACATGCTTGGTTTTGTCATGCTGAACCAGATTGTGAGTAATATTGATTGTAGCCATGTTACCACAAAAGACCTTTATTGGCAGATTCATACATTTCCTCAAGTCTTCAAGAATACGCTTTATCCATATGCCTTCACAGACTCCAACTGCTATATCTCTATACTCAGCCTCAACACTATTTCTTGCAACTACACTTTGCTTTTTACTTCTCTATGTAACCAGGTTACCCCACACATATGTACAGTATCCAGATGTGTATTTCCTATCATCTTGATCACCTGCCCAATTGGCTTTGTAAACAATTCTACATTCCACTTATCAATTTTCTTGAACCATAAGCCACATCCTAGAGATCCATTCAAATAACGAAGGATCCCGTAGACTTCATTTAGATGTTTTTGTTTAGGATCATGGGAGTAATGGCTGACCACACTAATTGCAAATGCAATGTCCATTCTGGTATGAGACTGGTATATTAGTTTGCCTACAATTAGTTGACAGTTCCCTATGTCCACAGCTTTGCCAAGGTCTGCTTCATCTATTTTATCAATCCGTATAAGTATGTCACTAGGTTCATAGTCTGTCATCCCTGTTTCCTTTAGAAAATCTAGTATATACTTTCTTAGGGAAATATAGATTCCTCCACTTGACCGAGCAACTTCCATACCAAGAAAGCACTTCATTTCTCCAAGATCTTTGATTTGAAACTCTCATGCAAGGGTTGCCTTGATTTGATTGATTTCTACCTCATCATCTCTAGTAAGGACTATATCATCAACATGTACGGCTAAAATAGCCATCTTGCCCTTATGATGTTTAAAGAACAAAGTATTGTTGCTCTTCCCTTGAATATATCCATGTCTCTTAAGGACCCAAGTGAATCTATTTATACCAAGCACGTGGAGATTGCTTCAATCCATATAATGACCCCTTTAGCTTGCTGACTTGATTAGCTTTCTTCCCTGGGAACCCTAGAGTTAACTTCATATAGGAAGGCATTCTTTACATCAAGTTGGTGCAAACCCCAATCAATATTGACTACAATGGATAAGAGGATCTTGATTGTATTTAGCTTGACTACGGTGCAAATGTTTCAATGTAATCTTCCCCATATACTTGCGTGAAGCCTTTTGCAACCAGTCTAGCTTTGTATTTTTCAAAGGTTCCTTCTTCTTTATACTTAAGAGTGAATACCCATTCGCACCTAATGAGCTTCTTTCCTTGAGGTAAATCTACTACATCCCATGTCTTATTATGCTTGAGAGCCTCCATCTCCTCCAAGACAACTTACCACCATTCAAGTATAGCCATGGCTTCATCAATTGTGTCAGGTACCCTGATCTTGTCAAGGTGAAAATTAAATGCCCTATATGTAGAAGAAAGGGCCTTATAGGAAACAAATATCTCAATAGGATGTCGAGTACTTGATTTAGGCTTCTTTCTTACTGCAATGAGAAGATCGAGGTCAGAACTCTCTATTACCATTGTTTCTTCTAGACTTACCTCCGGTTATGACTCTTGGTGAATGCTGATAACTCATGGCTCATTACCTCTTTTGTACCGTCATATATAGGTATTACCCCACTTGTTTGTGTCTCCCCCTAGAACTGTCTCTAAGTTGTCCTTAGGCATGTTATCAAGGGTATCAAGATTACCAGAGTTATTAAAGGTATCAGCAGAATAAATTGTAAAGGTTGGGCCATCTTCTAGTGTGAAAAAAGAATTCCGAGAATCACAAACAAGAACAAGACTGATCAAGCAAAGTTTGCTAGAAAGATGCATAAGACCTTTAGACTATTGAGAAAATCTATGAAGCGGCCTAAACTCGATGAGAGCAAACCGATAAAGATCACAAAGTTAAACTTGTACCGCCAGCAAGTTGGGGAGAGGCCTTTCTTCGTTGAAGTTGGCAATACTCACAAGGCCAAATGAGGTCAATGGTGCTGAGAAGAGAGCAGTGAACGATAACACGTTGGAGAGTCGAGAGGAGGTCAACAATCACAAGTCCGTTGGAGAGCAGCGAAGAGGTTGACGACGATGCTCAATAGAATTAAATGTTATTGGCTGCAATGAGATCGATAGCGATACTCAACAAAGTTGGGGGTTACCGGTGTCAGAAAAATTCTTTGATTATTTCTTCAATGCTCTGATACCATGAAGATAATCAAATGAGAATAATTCTCTCATACCATGAAGATAATCAAATGAGAATAATTCTAAGTGTATTATTCAGAGAAGACAATTACATTTATACACAAAGAGAATCGGATCATTTAATGAGATCCATATTTGATACTATACAATCAGGAAAAAACCTAAAATAACTATCCCAATTATCTCCTATAATATTAGATCTAATCAATCCCTATAATCATGGGATTCTTTAATTACAGGAATCTGATTCTACAAGAATGAAACACCCTGAAATCAACTAATCTCCTTGATAACTTAACAGAAAATGCAAGGAAAGAAACGAATTTTGAGAGGTCAAGGACTCTCCTCACCCAAACCATGTCCTCACTGCTTCACTCTCATTCAGACAACCTTATGTTGGGACAGTAGACCATCATTGGCCCTTATCCTCTCACTACCCTTTACCCTACTTGTTAGTGGCAAGGTCCTTGGGCTTGTTTCTGCTAAAAACCCATGCTGCAGATGCAGGGGGTCCATAAGATGCTTAAATTCCACATAAAGTAGTATGAAATACTAAACAAAGTACTTCACTAAGACGGTTCTCTAAAAGGACCCTATTCAATGGTAAGACCTATGCAAGGAGACCTAGGAAGACACAAACTACATAGACAAAAGGGAAAGATACTTTTTAAGGTTGCAAAGTTTACCTTGAGGTTTCTATCTATTTTGGAGTAAGGGTAGGATACATAGCTGTTATTTAGGGTGGCTTTTAGGGTACTGTGAAAGGTACTTTTTGACTATATTAGTTGTTGAGAGGATTGGGGAAGTATGCATATTTTGTGTATGAGAGTTGTTGTAGGAGAGGGGGGCAGGTTCTGTGTAACAGGCTTATAACTTTCTTGGCTGTGAGTGTGTTTTGCTCTTGACAGATTGCTGTAATCTCTTGTGATGCAGCTTGTGTACCTGATTCAATCGGTATTTTAGGTACTCTTTTGTTGGTTACTAACATTCTCCCACCTCAATAGGCAGTTTTTGGGGGAAAATTTCCACCCTACCAGGGTGCCTAATCATAAATTGATTGGCCTCTCTTTTATATCTTCATTTGTAGTCAAACTTGATATAATCAATAGGACATATATTTAAACAAATTAAGTCTAGTAGAACAAGTTATCCAAAGCTCACAAGTGAGGAAGAATACTAGTACAGGTCTTGAGTTTCAATAACTATATAAGTAAAACTTGTAGCGCAGACGTATTGAGTACAGGTCTTGCTCGGAAGCACAACGAGCAAGAAAACTCCTGTGTGTCTAACGCACAACGGCTTTCAGGCTAGCTCAGGCCGTTGCTTGTTGGCTCGAGGGTCAGCTCTATAAGGAAAAGAATGCAATTACTTGAGCATGAACTGTACCAAGGCAATATCAATGCTTGTGACACGAAGCAGCTCATCAGGGCAGACAAGATAACCAAACAAAACCCATTCTTGATAAGCAGTTACATTGGCCAGGTCTTGAGCTCTCTGCACAAGGGAGAATTAGTCTAGTGATAGCAAACAATATCCAATTTCTAGAACTCAAGTTTAACCATAAAAATCATCCTTACCATAGGGTGAGCAGAATTTGTGAGTATGTCTGGATACCGAGGATGATATGGACTTAAAAACCCCTCATTCCTAAGTTTCCTTGTATCTGTTGATAGAAAAATAATAGGACCCACAGCCTCTAATACCTGGAAAAAATATATATATATCCAAAATGAATTCACAAGTTGGTAAACATACAGTCATCTTCTGGAAAAGGAAAAAAAATACTTGTCCATGAATTCACACCAAAAAAAAAATGATAATGTAGTTTGTATTCTTCCTAAGACTATGCCTCATTTTTCAATCTCTGTGTCAATAGAAACAACGAAGTTGGTATCATGAGTTTTAAAAGTGTCTTCCAGGTTACTTATCTCGTCTCTTACTTTCCTTTTCAGCTTCTCCTATCTCTCTTCTCTTGACAGCACAATTACCTACTCAAAATATAACGAGCAACCAAAATGACAGCAAACAGGGAAGCTGACAAGAAGTTGAATCTCATTACACAAAATAAATTAGATGATCTAAAGACCAGAAGAAGGTGGCATACCCATCAACTTCATCACATTTACTGAATTTGGCGGTAGAAAAATAAAATAAAAATACATGAAAGGATGAGAATAACCTCTCCAATACGAGGGCTCACGAAATTTAAGTCCTCCTGTAGGCCTTTCAATGGTGGATCATAAGAGTCAATAAATTGAACCAAGCTGTAATGCAGTTAAAAATATATATATTAAACATAAAATGTAAGAAACGGTTATTTGTTACAAAAAACATGGTTGACATTGATAAAATGACACAGTGCAACAAATGGAAAATTAAATACTAACACTATTGATATTGGCAAAATTTGGAACTGATTTCCCATCATGTTAGAGATTATAATAGAACTATCCATGGGCCTTCACTTAATAACCCAAGCTTTTGAATTGAAGTGGTCCTTGACATAGTACCAAAGCCTCTATCCTAACAGTTTTATTTCCATCCCCATCTCTTAATTAAAATTAATTTTCAATTTTTACTCAAAAAAAAATAAAAAATTTGAAGTCCCATTAAAACCTAAAGTTAGGCCTGCCCTTTCTAAAAAGATGCACGCACCCCTCTAAAATGGATTATACAACCTTGTGTGTGAGTGCAAGTGTATACCTATATATTACCCATTGTGACTAGCAGAAACCATGGATATAACTATATAAAATAATGAGAAAAACCTACCCATGATAAAAATCACAGTCCCGCTCATTCCTGGACATTGCATGCAGAAGGTTATAGACTTGAAGCAACATCTTCCTTGGTATCTGCTTGAAAGAATTGGTTTGTCAAAATCCACATTTGAAATTAATCACAGAATTAAAAACAAAAAAGGGTTCCTCTGCCAAAAAAGGATTCTCATAATTGAAAAGAAATGAAAATGAAGGAACAAACAAAGTGGAATCAACTTGCCTTCTCAGAGAAAAGGTTAACCCGCACGAAGGAACAGAAGAGATCCATAAAGGTGTGTAATATAAGAGAGTTCTGATGGGGCTGAAAAGAACTGTGTCTAGTTATTTGAGATTCGCAGAAAAATAGATAGAAGTAGTACTGGGCTCACAATCATTTCAATGTTGAGACCTCAAGTGAAAGAAAAGGCATTTTACTCCCAACAATTTTCCCCATACATGACTGCTTTATACAAACTTAACATAGGGAACAATCACCAGTAGAAATGAATAGCATCAAATGCTGGTTTCCTCTTGCTTCAAATATGAAGCAAGAATTTAACTACACCAAAAACCTTAGGTAGCAACTTGCAAGAAAGATCAATGGAGCATTCATGAAAAGATGTAAAGACATAAGCACCTTTTTTACAAGATAAAGAACTCGCAGTTTAATCAACAGCCTTTGTATCATCATATATCATGTCCTTCACTTTTTTGTAAGACAGTAGAATGACCATTCCGAGATTCAAAACATGTGTGGGACTTGAACAGGCTAATTACATTAAAGATATGGACATTACGGTGAAGGAC
This sequence comes from Acacia confusa, assembly GCA_037074495.1. Taxonomy (NCBI): domain Eukaryota; kingdom Viridiplantae; phylum Streptophyta; class Magnoliopsida; order Fabales; family Fabaceae; genus Acacia; species Acacia confusa. Next base: position 925,260 of record CM073504.1, on the reverse strand, counting down.
CTAAATGCTACAAAATCATACAAATGGAAGAAGGATAGCTAAGTGCCGATAGAAATGCTTCTGAAGTAATTAGAAATAATTCAAAGAAAGAAACGGACACAATCTTGAGTCTTCTTTATCCTTCCTTTTCTTTTCATTCGTTGCATTTTGTGATTAGAAAATGGATTACTACTATTTTACTACATCTACGCACTATGTATCTGTTAAAGATGTACATAATTTCACTATAGTGAACAGCTCCAATAGAGCTGATTACAGGATGACACGCAGTTAGTTCACCCTGCTCTATTACCTATCTGAAATGGCTTGTGACAAAGACGTTGGTCAGAAAAACACACAAAATTCCTTATATCAGAACTTATACACATTATAACATGTCATATGGTGTTTTATATATAAACCAACATATCATTGCATCATTGAATAGAAAACACCCTCACATTGTTAAGCGCATGTTTATTTCAAATGGTAAGAAAGAAACAAAATATAGACTCACCAATAACGTGATCACTGTGCTACTTAGATCCAATATAAGCCGGAGAGCTTGTTCACGAAACACCATTAAGTCCAGAAGTAGCTGATACACAGAAAAATCCTTGTCAAGTGACCACATGAGACATAACATGAATTTGTTTCTCAAAAAATCCATGCAATGGAAGATTATAAATTTGAGCCTTTCTACACGTAGAGTATTCTCAACCTTTGGGGGGGGGGGGGGGGGGGGGGGGGGGGGGGGGTTCAAAATCAGTAAATAAAAATAAAGAGCCCACCTGCACCCATTGTTCAAGGCTTTGTAAATGAAGTTCTGCATGATCTTGCATTGAATCCCATGTTTGCTTATCTATCTGCATTCATTCTCTTCTCAGATGATGAAATTCATGATAGTCTAGATTAATTGCAAACATATTAAACATAATCTCACACGTTCAAGTTGCAATTTGCTGAAGTGTTCTGGAAATTTCTTAGAAAGCAACACACATATTCTGGGATGGTTGGGGAATACTCCAGCTTTCCAAAATCCTTCTGAAAATACATGATTGATGGGATCTGGATAATCCAAAATCTGATTTAACCTATACATTTTAGCCATAAGTCCTTCAGCAACTTCAGTGAGTTGGACCACCCACTGCATGTTCAAACCCTTGTGGGATTGGGATCCTACAGTACTATGAGCCTGCCCATCACTGAAGAAGCTCCTTGAACTGCCAGAAGATAGTGGAGAAGGCATTTCTGCACCAAGGTAGTCTGTCCATCTAGACGGGCCCTCTCTTGATCTTGCAGCAGTTGGTGACAATGATGAATCGTGGTTTGATGAGCGGTGTCTTGATTTAGCCATTGACTAACCAATCAGTGTACTAAAATCTCTTGCATGTCAAGCGGTTGAGGAATCAATTTGTGTACATTAAGACCAACTGATCTCCGAAGCTTCTCTGTAACAAATGTACTATTTTGAGGTCCAAGTTCAATTTGGTTGAAAATTAAAACAAACCTCCATTTTTTTGGCCTTTCAGGCGCAAAGACATATACTATTTCCCGCTTTATTATCTTCCTACTTTACTGGCAACTCCATAATTTTCTATGAAGAATGGCGGAAAAACAAACAATGATTGGCCTGAACCAAATTAAAGAGTCACAGGCAACAATTTTGAAGCTCTCAAAACACAAGCTACAGCACAAATGGAACCAAAAATTCTGCCCCCAACAAAGCAACTTTCCTTTTCCCAAAATTCCCCGAAAACCCAGAGGGCAATATAGAAAAAGGAGAGCAAGAAAGAGAGAGTTAGTGCTTACACTGCAAAAAAGAGCTCAGTGTTAAGTGAGAGAGCGCATGAAGAGTACAGGAGTGCATTACACCATAGACGAAAAACTTATCAGATCTGAGAGATGATGCTTCTTCGATTAGAAGAGAAGTTTGAGAGAGAGAGAGAGAGAGAGAAGGAGAGGGTAGTTAGCCGTGAGCTAGTGCAGGAGCTGGATTTTCATTACAGAGATTTTTATTGCAGACTTTTATTCCTCTCTCTCTCTCTCTTTCTTTGTTTCAACTTTCCGGTGGCTCCTTTGGGAACGTCGGACACGACGTGCGCTCTTATAGATACATACCAGCTAATTGTGTAAGAATCATCTTTTATTTCAATTTTCAACTAACCAAGTGAGTATGTTTTCCACTCAAAGGTCACATTTATCTATCACCACCTTAACTCAATTACACTCAAGGCTTCGTTTATTCTATTGAGTATTCTAATTCTAAAAGTGGTTATTTGAATTAGCGGTAAAAGGTGATTTTTCAACGTAATTTAAGGTTTAGAGATAAGTAAGTGAAAAGAATTTAATTTTGACTTAAATTAATATACTTTTCCAACGCTAATTCAAACAAGTAATACATATTGTATTGATTTTGACATAATAATTTCCAATTTTTTCATTTTATTATTGGTTTTGTTGGTTTGTTTTAGCTTATTAGAAGGATTTTTATGATTTACAAAATAAGTATGTAATAGGGTCCGTTTGGATGGGTGTTTTTCATTTTTAAAAAAAAAGCATTTTTTTAATGGAAAAAAATGTTTTTTTAATTAATTTATATGTTTATATGATATTTTTGAAAAAAGTAATTGTCACAAAAAAAAAAGTCAAAATGCTATTTTTTTAAAAAAAACCTCCAATTTAGAGCTTAAAAAATACACTTTTTTAAAAACCATCCAAACGGGTCCTAAGAGTTTTGTATCGGTCTAAAAAAAAAAATACTCAAAAAATAGCATTTTTAGAAGTTAACAAAAAGAGTGCTTAGCTGATTGCATGAGCAGAATTTAAATTTCTTTTGTCATCAACAAAATTCTTACTCTAGTAGTAGTAACTAATATTTCTGAATATCCAACATATAACTATGCAAGTTTTTATAGTTAATGAATGAAGTAATATTTTTTTGGGAATCAAGATTATCATCCAATGCTAGATTGCAAAAATTAATATTCCTCGAGATACACTGAATAAAGTGCAAATTCTTCCTACATTTGCTCCACTTTAACACACAAATATTCCACACCCAAAACTAAAATTGTAAGTTAATAGTATTGATGCTTATGGGTTCGATCATGTTTATAACTCAAACTATTAGTGTATGCTTATCTCAAAAAACATTCAACACATGAAGAGACATACATATTTGGAGAGTTAGTTTTTGTTTTAAATATAAGACATATTTTTCATGATTTACCTCATCAACAATAAATAATGGAGAATAAGGAAATTAAAGATGATAACTAGAGTATTTAAAAAAATATATATTATATTGAATAATTTAACTAATTTTTTAATATAATCAATTGAGGTAAATTAATATTTCCTATATTAAAGATTGAAAAAAGTAGATTGTTATATCATGCAATATTTTAGTATACGTATCATTGTAATATTGCCAATGGGCATGATGGTTATAAAAGAAAGAAAGAAAGAGAAAGTGATCACCATGATTTGGTATTTAAATGTACTAGGAATACATATATACACATATCATGTACGAGATTTGCTTCTTAAAGAAATACCAACTCTCATTATTATTATTATTTTATTTTTGGGTGGATGTAGCAAGTAGGAAGTAATTAATTGACACCAAAAAAAAAAAAAGGAAAAGATAGTAAGGTATAGTGGGTGGTGGGGGCCATTATTAATTATGAAATGCTAATAAAAAAGCAGGTTCTAAAATCTAGACCGAAAATCAATAAACTAATAGGTAAATCAGTCCATTCAGGGCATTAATCCGATTCGGTATTTTTTTATTAAAAAAAAAGCTTTAGAATTTTATATTAACTACCTTTAAATTTTTAATTTTTACTGATTTAACTTTGGATTAGCTATGATTTGACCTAATACCTCAGTTGATTTAGTGAGCGAAGTTCGAGTTTCAAAAATCTTGATAAAAAGCAATATAATTATTATAAAACATTAGTCAATAAATTGGCAACACCATACTTACTCTAGTACTCTATATGGCAAATAGGTTGTTCATGTTATTAATTATTTTAAGTTTGAAACTCATCACCCCTAAAGCTGCGTATCTTGGAAGCATTTCTCACACACTTAGTGGCCAACATACTTATCCCTTACATCAAGCCACCATCATTTCATTTCTTCTTCTTCTTTTTTAATTTTAATTCAGAATTATAAATCAAGAAATAATTACTTACTTTCCACTGTACTATATTGTTAACCCACAAGTTAAAAACAGTTTTATGTGGAAAATTGGAAACAACATGCACGTGTTTTGAAAAACAAGGCCTTCTAATTAAGCTTTTGGTTAGTTTGGTTTTATATTGTTTTTTTTTTAATTAAAAAAAAAGGATTAAATTGATGGGTCAATATCTCAACCAAAAGGTAAGCGTGATTATAAAGATACAAATTAATTAAGAACAAAAAAGAAGTTTTAGATTCTCAACCAAACAATAATTATGATTATCAAAAGCTTGCTCAAGTTATTACTCTGTATATCTTAACACAAACATTAACAACCTCGGTGCGCATTCAGTGGTAGTTGTTGAGATTCTTGCTGCTCTTGTTTATTATATTGAATTTATTTATATATATTTCACTGTAGGATGAAAATGGAGTAAAATGTGACTAGTGCTTAAATTCAAATCTTTATGATTTAATATTAAAAAAACAGAGGGGGCAGCAAATCTGTCTGAGAAAATTATTCACGAGATCTAATTCAGAAAGTATTTACTTTTAAGAAATAAGTATAAGCTTAAAACTAATTAAATTATGAAAATTTGCAAGTGTTGATATTTAACAATTTAAGCTCCTAAGAATAAATAGTGTTATAATTTAAGGGTTTTTTTAAAAAAAAAAAATAATTCAGGTAAAGACTGAAACTTGTGAGAGAAGTATTGGTGGAAATAGGCTATGTTAGGTTTAATTTTACCAAAATAGGTATAACAGAGATTTAAAGCCTGAGTTCGAGGTATATTGGCTTTTTTTTTTTAAGATTTGAGTTTGGGGCTTAAAAAGGCTTGACAAGGCATGAAACCTTTTTAAAAGCCTATTTAACATGTAAGCATTTAAATAGCCTTTAAAGCTTATACATCCAAATTCATATATAACCCTTCATGCCTATTTACAATCGCCACATTATGTATTAAAAGCTTAACATCCATTCTTGTCATAATATAAGGGTTTAGTAAGGAAAAGAAAAGAATACTTAGTAACAATAATTGTTTGAACAAGTAAGAATAAGAAAAATCAATGGCACATTGACTAATGAGATGAATTTTTTAAAATTGACCAAACATAACAAGCAGTATGTAAAATCAGATCTTACCTCTTACTTTTTGCACATAAATTAGGACAAACCCTTCCTGCTGAGATTATGATATTTCATTTAGCACACAAAAAATCTCGTAGTAATTATTAAGATTTAGTGAACAACATAAACCAAGGAGAGATAATGAGTTAGCATTATCATCTCGAGTAATTAAAGAGAAGAGCGGTAGAATTGAGTGATTGATGTGAATGTAAGGGTTGAATATGTGAACGACGATGAGATGTGAAATTCTCAACCTAAGATTAAATCTAAGTTGGTAATTTTTATATAATTTATAAAATTATTTAGGTATTATTATATGTACTCTATAATAGTATAAATTTAAAAAGTTAAATAAGTTAAGCTTGTAGGTCAGACCTTGTGAAGATAGAAATAACTTATTTATCTAAATAGGCTTGATAATAGGCATGAGTCTGACCTATTTATTAAATAGTCTAGACAAGACTTGATGTAGATTGGGCCTATTAGAGGCTTGACATATTTCCACTTTCCAGAGAAGGCAATGGAATTATGTAAATCTGAATAAAAGTGTTTCTGCAATAAACCAAAACTGAAAACCTTTTTTTTTTTTTTTGGTCAGATAATGTCAATTTTATAAACCAAGTCAAAGCCTATTGAGAGAATCAAGGAGTATTTGATTCGTTACTCCAAAGCCAAAAGCCTCTTTGATCTCCATTGTTTACTCTTCTTGCTACATCTTCACTGTCTGCAATTAATGACTACACACACATAAGAAACATTAGAAAGTGGACCTTACAAATATCTTTATGAAACTGAAAGGACTACACAAACAACTGACTTTCAATTCATTTATTGTTCACTACTCCAGTTTTCCTTTTTTTTAATAGTCGTGTTTGGTTTTGTGGAAAGTTTGGTGAGAAAGGAGCGTGGAACAGGGGAAAAAAGTATTGTTTGGTATATCATATTTATTATCATTATTTAATAATGTTATTTTATTTTTTGAAATAGGACAAATATTTTCAGTCCTCATTATTTATATTTCATTATTTTCTCTTTTCAATTTCATTCTGTGGATCAAAAAATACCTGAGTAACTCTCACACGCACCAAATCCAAAGCCTAAGTTTAATATTTACAATCTGGTGTATATAGAATTGCTCAATAAACAATCATTTCATCATTTATGGAGAAAAAATAAAATGAATTAATAATAATGGATCTACATAAAACCCAAAAGGAAGAGTGGGGAAAAACTCTAAAGGAAATAGAGCTGCAACAAATCGCATTTGGGTTTTGGCATTTGTCGAGTTCTTCATGCCACTTCACCAAGTATGGGTTTCGTAACAATTTAAATAAGTTTCTTCATGAAGCTGCTACAAAGTTTCCTAATAATTTTTTTTATAAAATGTGGGTCAAGTTTCATGCTTCTCTCCAAGTCGAGTTTGTGCCAAGTGCCATGCTTCTGCTGAAGAATCTGATAGCAAATACTTCAGAATTGTAGCTTCAGCCTTTTCCTTTTCACCAAGTGAAGTTTATAACCAAATAACTTCTGGAAGAATCAGCAACCTCTGGCTCTCCATTAAAAAGAAGGCCTTTTGCTTTGTCTTGTTCTTGTTCTTGTTCTTCTTCTTCAAGGGTTTATCCCAGGGAACATGGGCACCCTTGGCTTTCGTGTCTTTATTTTGTCCACCATTACAGCTTGAGTTGTTAGAATCACACCAGCAACTGAAACTGCAATTTGAAGAGCACATCTTGTGACCCGACAGGGATCTGCCACTCCGGCGTTCAAAAGATCTTCGTATTCGCCTGTCATTGCATTATAACCCATTCGCCAATCACAAGTTCTTGTCTTCTGGACAACAATGTCTCCATCGGCCCCGGCATTAGTAGCGATTGATTTTGCAGGTTCCAGAAGTGACTGCATTTTGGGTCATGAGCAACTTCTTAAATAAAATTAAAAGCGTTTGCCACCAGCTCATGAGGGAATGCAATTTTCCACAGAAGTGGTCCTTGTCATGGAAGAGATAGAGAAAGGGATGGGTGAAAAGAAAAAAGAAATCATTATGTTTATTTGAAATTAGGCACGGAAGGTAAAATAATTTGGCTACAATGATCCCAACTTGATAGTCAAGACAATAATTTCTTAAAGAATAGATGGTCAAATCAGGTCAGAAACTCAAGAGCCCAATGCCTTAAGTTTTCCTAGAGCCTAGGTAGGTCGTCGCTTCAGTGTGCATTCCAAAACTATACTAGATTTCAGCAACTCCCTTTCTTTGATGGAAAATGTCACATTTTATATGGTAATCAGTTCAAAACATTTTATTAATAATATATTCATAAGAGAAGATTTGCATAAGAAAGACAGGATAGAAAGTAAGAGGAGGCAAAAGCAGTACCATACCTTAGCCACAATATCAGCACCAATTTGCTCATCTAGATCTTCCATAAAGCTTTTCATTGTCGGTATCAGTTCTGACAAGTGAACATAAGTGGCCCCACCACCAGGAACAATCCCCTCATCTATGGCTGCAAATGTTGCATTCTTTGCATCCTCAATTTTAAGTTTTCGATCTTCAAGTTCTACCTCGGTGTGTGCACCAACCTGCATGATAAAACACAAGAAGATCAAAATCTAAAGGAGAGCATACTATTTCCAAAGGCAAAGGGCAAGATCAAGCTAACAGCATTTGGCAATGATGACAGTAGTATTCAATTTGACTAGTGACAAAGAAACTCTTACAAAATAAAAGAAAATTTATATCAGAGAATAGAAATATAATGCAGACAGCATGCATCAATGAGATTGGACCTTACTTCTTAAGAGGAATCATTATCCTCTATTGGGTGTAGGTAAAAGAAGACGATGATAAATATTGTGTTGTATAATCATAACAAATATCATAAGCCAGTTAGGTTGGTTACAAAAAAACCGTTAGAAGGTTATAGAGTTAGTTTCCTCTCCTAACTCCTAAGCCTTTAAACAGATAGTCTATTCAATTGTAATGTCAGACTATTGTGATGAATTAGTACAATTACTCAGTTTCTTCTTGTTCTTCTTTACCTCTCTATGTCTCTCGTCTCCCTGTATTCTGTCTCTCTATCTCTCTGTTCTTCTCTCTTCTTCTTATTCTTACCCTCTTTCTCTCATTCTGTATTACGATAATACATCATATTGGCAGGATGTAGGTAAAAGAAACTGCAGTATCCCTCACATGAGGAATAGGAATAATGGCTAAGAGGCACTGAGAATTCAAATTATAGATAACTCAGTTCATTTGGCCACATTGGTCATTTTATAATTCCAGTTACAAGACGGTGGCAATACATGAAGCATAACATTATGATCCAATTAAAACAATCAGGAATATTTAACACGGTGAAGTTATGGTAGTTGAATAGACCAGGGACAGTTGAATCTTTTATCATTTCATACACCTTGATAACAGCTATGCCTCCAGAGAGTTTTGCTGCTCTCTCTGCGAGCTTTCTTGCATGGTTTGGGTTATCTGTTTCTTTAATATCCTTCTTAATCTGTGAAACTCTAGCCTGAATTTCAGCTTTCATGATAGGATCAGCAATAATAGTTGTTGCATTACTGGTTATTGTCACTTTCTGGGCAATGCCAAGCTGATCTGATGTTGCACCTTCAAGTGACAGACCCAATTCTCCAGAAAGAAAATCAGCACCTGCAATCTTAACATATTGTAAGACAAGTCTTGATTTCAGTATTGGTAAAATAAAACTGGTTTTAAAAACTTGGCAGGCGTGACTAGATATACAAGATTTTTCACAACCGACTGTAACCATAGCTAGTTATCTAGGTTTTAAACTAAGCAAGCATCTCTTCTATTCAGAATCTAAACAAAACAACAAATGGAAAAGTCAAGTCCTGGGAGGCGAATGCTTCAAAAGATCACTTTTGGCGTTCCAAAAGGAAAAAAGTCAGATTACAATTTAGCCTAATTTTAAAATCATTGTACTAAAACATTTTCCATTAACCAATCTTACATATTTTTGTTAAGGCACTTTAACGAAAGAATTTAAAATCAGACTAAAGTGTGTGTTCAAAATTAGAGGAAAAATATGTGCAATATAAACAAAATTTAGAGGAGGTTTGAATAATTTGCTTAGCCAATTATGAGCCCTTCATAACAACTTAAGCTATGGGGAAGAAAAAGCTTCTTGGCAATGACAAAACAAGCAAATAACTACTGTGTAGGTTTTATGAATATAAATCCAAATGGGAAGCAGAACCTGCAACAAGAAGTTCGCAGGAGATTCATATCAATCAAGCATTAAATTATCAAAAGCTGTAGAACCACACCTGTCATCAGTGCAATATCTTGTAACAAAGCCTTCTTCCCTTCTAGTAGTCCTGGACATTTGACAAATGCAACTCTTATTAGTCCCTGCGATTTGTTTACCTCCAATGTTTCTAATACTTTTTTTGACATATCCTCTGCAATAATTAAAAGTGGGGCACTCAGTTGCATAGCCTTTTCCAGTAACGGAATGATTTCTTTGACAGTTGAAATCCTTTGATCGGTAACCAAGACTTTTGCATCGTCAAACTCCACAATACTCTTCTCCTGGTTTGTAATGAAGTAAGGAGATTCATAACCCTTGTCAAACTGCAAAAAAAGAACCAACAACATCAATTCAGAGCAAAAACAACAACACTCAGATCAGCACAATGCTTACATCTATACTTTCCAACCTTGATGGGCAGGAGGGGTACACAAGCACAAAGATTACTTGGCAGACTCAAAGGTTTTACCCAATTCAAAAAACATTCCTTAATTTATGGTCCAAACAAATATCAGAGGTGAGCCAGAAGCAAAAGAAAATTAGCTCAAATTGATATATTCTAATGATAATATGCAAAAAAAAAAAGACAATAGGACATGATAAGCTAAGACAACTTCAAGCTCTTCACCGTGAGAGGTGTTACATGAACATGGGAAAGATAAAGGCAGATGATAACATAAGCACCCCAATCCTCGGCAGAATCTTAAAAAGCAAATAAACTAGGGTTTCAAAACCTTCATCCCTTCTTCAATTACTACAAAAGTTTCGGCCGATGGGGATGACTCAATAGAAATCACTCCATCAGAACCAATCTTCTCTATAGCTTCGGCAATCAAGTTACCAATGTACTCATCATTTCCTGCAGAAATTGAAGCAATGGCTGCAAAAAAGACGAAAAAAGATATTTCAATACCTTATTTTGGGACAATCTTATCACTTAAATCAAAGTCAGAAATACCTTTAACATGATCCTTTCCTTCCACAGGAACACTTCTCTCCTTCAAGAACTTAATCAAACCTTCTACAGTCTTTTCCATCCCCTTTTTCAATGAAATGGGGTTAGCACCAAACACAACTGCTAATAGTCCAGATTTAATCATAGCTCGAGCCAAAATAATCGCAGTGCTAGTACCATCTCCAGCCAAATCATTCATTTTACTTGCAACCTGCAAGCAAGATATTTAAATATTTAGTTAGCATCTCCAGCCAAATCATTCATCAATGTGAATTAAGGTGAAACCTAACAACCATGATTAACCTCTTGAATTAGCATGGCACCAACATTCTCTATTGCATCAGAAAGCTCTATGGACCGAGCAATTGTAACACCATCATTAATTACTTTAAGTTTTCCAGATTCAGAGAGAATCACATTCCGTCCTGCATGGTTGAGTAAAACTCATTAACAAATGACTAAACTGCATGACACTCATTTAACAATGAATCAAAATCAGGCAACAAACCTTATGCCTCTTCTAAGTATTTTACCACCTACTATCATTTGTTTCTGAACATTGGATTCTAGAAAATCTAATCAAAATAGTCCTTTATGGTAGCTTTCTACACCACTAAAAATTGAAATCAAATTTGCCCACCCCAAAAAGAGGGATGTGGTGCATATCCGTCCTGCATTGTTGTACAGATGTAACTGAGGAAGTTAAAATAACAAAATCACAGCACTTAAATCACAATGAAAGCACGCCGGGACTGTTTATAATTGCTATAAAATCTATCAGTCAATGAAATTCAAGGATAAAGAAATATTACAAATACCACGTATGCCCCTTTGTAGAACTGTACAAATGGGTTCCAATAGCTACTAAACCAACGTCAACTTCTTAAGCCTTTCATTTCTTTTTTTCCATTTAAAGAAATCACAAATTTCAAAAACAGGAGCACGTATTAGGTATACACACACACACCTCTGGGTCCTACAGTAAGAGACACAGCATCAGCAAGCTTATCAATCCCTGATTGAAGAGCTTCTCTGCACTCTTTATCAAAAGATATCTTTTTGGGGCCAGCCCTGACCACAAAGCCCTTAACAAAGTATGGATTTCTAGAAACGCCATATGCCCTTTGCTTCCAAAAACAAGTCTGCGACAATATCAAATGACGGAGGTTACAATAGACATGGACATGAAAGCCAGAGCACATCGCCAGCACGAACTAGAAGCAAGCCAGAGGGATACTTACAGAAAAGAAGACCTTCTGCGGAGCAAAGAGAGAGGACGTAGAGAATGGGAAAGACATTGTTATAGTTTTTATTGACTTGATAGAGTTACTTGAGCTTTTGGATATGGAAGTCTGACTTTTGTTACGGAGGAGAGTGAAGGTTTCTTCCTTCCCTCGAAGTCGAACCCGGTCAGTCTGAAAATACACTTCCCACTTTCTAGTGCCATCCCGAAGCTTTCTCTTCCGCCAGGCGACAACTTTAAATTTAAATTAAAATTATAAATTATAAAAGAGATAGAATATTAATAGTACCATTTTTTCTTATTATCACTTTTTTATCGTTAGATAATAATCTCAATAAGAGAGAAATGATACAAATATATAAGATTCTGATCTAACAATGAAAAACACGTCTACTAAAATATAGTTAATTTTTTTTTAAAAAAGTTTTTTCCCTTTTAATATATACGGTATGAGAAATACTTTTTTATAGCTCATAACTAGGGAATCCTGTTCTTTGGCCAAAGAGAGAGAGTGAAAGAGAAAGAGAGACAATGACAATTTCTAACTACGGACATATCTCCCCACAGGAATTCAAACAATAATTGGTTATGGTGTGAAGAACTAAATCCTCTTGTTAGACTAAACCCATTAGTTATATGAGAAATACCAAGGTTATTAAAATCAGATTAGTAAATAAAAGAATCATGTTCGAGACAATTTCATTATTAAATACCAATGATCTTTATTATAAGACGTCAACTAACAATTTTCATAAACTAATAAAAATAACTAAAGTCAATAAAGTTGTCATGGAATTTAAATAATTTTCAATATTACCTTAACTAATTGCACTAAATTTTAATATTATATTATTATTACTCTCACTCAATACCCCTACTAATTATGGGCAAGCATTAAAAAACAAACAAACAAATAATGCTATTTGAAAACAAATAAATACCTTATAAAAAAGATTTGTTAGTGCCTTATAATAATGACCAGAGGGATTATGGACATATCTCCCAACAATAATTCAAATATTAATTTGATTTGTTGTGATGAACTAGCCCTTGTTATTAGACTCAAACACATTGGTTATATGAGAAATACCAGTTTGTTTGGAATCACTTTTAGGAGTCCTAAAAGTGCTTATTAATGTAAATCAAGACATCGTTTCATATACTTACCATCTATGCTGCAAATCACTTTTAGGGATCCCAAAAGTGCTTATTAATGGAAACACACATCGTCTCACATTACTTAGTTTGTTTGGATCGGTGATAGAAAAACACATTCATGAAAGTCGAGACAAAAACTTATATCACCAACTTACTTTGTATACTTTAAACCATGTTGGAAAAGTAACTTCTACGGTTAATCCAAATAGACATGCGTTTTTTTTTTTTCTGTTTTGTTTCCTTGTATGCAGGAAGGCGATGCAAGACGCAGTGATGGATGCACTGGAGAATCAACTGGAAGATGTGTGTTTTGAGTCAAATAGCCAAATCTTAATAAAATGTTTAAATGAAAGATGTATAAGTGGAGGTGCTATATATTTACTGGAAATATCCTTACCATGAGGGATTTCAGTCGGAACCATCTTTTGTATGGATTTCAAATTTAATGACAGACTGGGTTGTCAAAAGCTTTGTTAAATGGGTGGTGACAAATGTATTGGGTTTTCAAAACACGGTTGACACTATGAACACTAATTTCGAAGGATAGAATAGGTGTAGGAGAAGATACAGGTTGATGACTTTGTGATGTACTAATATTTTGATTATATACGCTGATGTAAGTAAACCTGGTCCTTATTTATGAATGATATCCTTGTTGGCAAAAAAAAAAAAAAAAACCAAACAAAATCACTCTAATTTTTATTTTATGTAATTCATTCAAGAAATAAAATTTCAAAAAAAAAAAAAGAATGAATTAAATCAGCTATGAGTAATGCGTGTTTTTTTAAAAAAAAATTGGCGATCAGATTTCCCAAACAGCTCATTGAAATTTTACGAGAGAACCCAAACAGCTAATTGAAATTTTACGAGAGAACCACCAACCAAGCATTTAAATCAATTGACTACCGGTTGTTTCAATTTATAACCAGTGGTTTCATATTCAAGTCCTACATATGCAGCTGCGATAATTATTTGGTGGTAGCAAAGTTCCTTATATTGTAGGCGATGGTAGCAAAGTTCCTTATATTGTAGGCCTACATTCCAACGAACCAGACTAACAACGATCCCAAAAAAATTTAGGGGAAAGCGAAAATTATTATTCCACCGAATTTGAAGCTCTCATGAAACCAAGAAAAGAGCAAAGTCAAAACACATGGGGGAAGGAGAAAAGAGAAGCAATATTGAGGATTCCCAAATTAACACGTTCTACTTCCTCAGATGCATGGTCCTGAAAGATCCTGAGAAGACTAATCAATGCTTGGAATCTTCTTCTTCACAGAACTTGGAGTACTGATCAGACTCCATCAGCTTGTTGAGTTCACCACTGTCACTCATTTCAATTTTAATCATCCACCCATTTTCATAAGGGCTTGAATTGACCTAAAAAAGGAGAAAAAAAAAAATAGGGGTTCAGAATAAATTCATTCTCATATTTTTCGGAGGCAAGCAAATTGTGCGATTCACATTTCACAGTAGTAACGCGTAATTAGTTCTCTCTTTCTGTCAGAGAAATTTAAGATTCAATTTCTATATGAATTTGAATCAATGGTTAATGGTAACCACTTCAGATAAGCCAAGAGGATTTCTCATGAGAAAACCAGGTAACAAGTGTCTTTCAACAACAAGCAAGTTTTGTAAAAAAAGAAACCGCTCGGTGCAAGTTTAAAAAATTTCATTGAGGTGAATGCAATCTACTTTTAATTAATCAGCGAAGAAATAGAAATAAATTGTGTCTTTCAATTAAATATTTAACAACGTAACGAGACTAACCAAGGCAGGAGAGCTTTCCAGCTTCTCATTGATTTCAACGACTTTCCCTGAAACAGGAGAATTGACATCACTAGTAGCCTTAACGCTTTCAACTGCACCAAAGCTTTGTCCTTGGGTTACAGATGCTCCCACTTCTGGCATTTCAACATAAACGACATCACCCAAATGATCTTGGGCGTGATCAGTTATGCCAACAGTTGCAGAATTTCCATCAACCTTTACCCACTCATGGGAATCAAGATACTTCAAATCTTTCAGAACTGCAGGAATAACAACAGTGATGGTAAGCAAAAGAAGCAGATAGGTCTCTCACAAAAGACATTATCAAATGACTTGTCATTTTTGCTTCTTGTAACAATTTCAACAAAAGAGCAGCTTATCACATGAGGAACCCTCTAGGAGAATAGGGTTTCTCTCTCTATCTCTCTATTACATTTAGGGTATTACTCTCAGCATGCTCCCAAAGGAATCAAATCCAAGTTGCTATGCAGAGAAAATATATCTCCTACTAATACAGGTGTTTCCTTTTGGATTGACTGAGTAGAATGTTGATCGGCTAAGTTTTTGATAAAAGAACCATATAGGCACAGAGGAAGGGAGGGATCATCAATTAAACAAAAACAGAGGTATTACAATCCCGCAATTATGCAAGATTTAAATGTGATAAGACAACCAGAATATTCAAAGCAAAAGGAAGAGATCATACAAATAAGCACCAGAAAGAAAATACACACAAATTATTCAATTGAAAGGTAGAATATCTCAATTCTTAAATATTCCATCATCTGGCATAGCAATGTAATGATTGGGCAGCGATGAAATACATTTCGTGAATATAATATATTCCATCTGAATATAGATTTTATGCAACACAAGTTAGCTTTTTGTGTTTTGAATATACGAGAAACCTTAAAAAAGAGAGAGAGAGAATTATTAGACAGCAGGATAAGATAGCCTCCAAACAGAGAAGAAAGCAAATTAGGAAAATAACAAATTATGAACTACAAGAGAAAATAATCATAAAGGGCGGATACTAATTCTGACAGTTCGCTAAGCTTAAAATTAACGGTGATCCCTGCACACCTGTAGTATCACAACCAGCCTTTATTTTGGGTGTTTTAACATTTTGTTTCTTGTGTCACTATCCTTTTCGTCCTCCATTTGTCAGTCTCTTCCCTCTATCACAATCAAGCCATGCTAAACATAAACAAGACCCACCATGTGCAGCCACAATACATTGACTACCATTTGTACTCACTCTAAATTACACATTTCGGCCAAGAAAAAAAGAAAATAAAGCATTACCAACAACAACAAAGCTCTACCGTTTTTAGATTTTGTTTTTTAATCAAATACCTCAATAATACGAACACCGGCATAATAAATTATTTTCGCAAGTTTTGGTTTAATGGTAAAACAAATAGTTAAAACTAAGATTGAAATTGCTAATGCTGGTAAGCTTTCTTAATCCCACCATCAATCCTCAATTCTTCTATATCAGCAAGTTCCCATCATCCAAAAACATTAAAAACGACAAAACAGGACTGAATAAAGTTCGAACAGTTGTTATCTCATTGAAGAAGCCGATATGTGCATGAATCTGAGCCAGATCGCCATTCAGGGATGAAACGCGGCGTAAATAGTAGGTGTAATAAAAAAAATCGCAATGGGAAACGAAGATAGGAGAACGCACCGATCATAAACTTCGCAAATTCACAATGATGATCAGAGAGTACGCATCGGTACGTACTAATGGATATTAAATAGCAAGAAGCACAGATCAAGCAGATTCAGTAACACATGGATCAAGATCAACAATCGGAGCATGCAAAAACAGTATACAAGTGACACACTGAAAACCAATGAAGATGCAGATGGAAGGAAGAAGGAGGAGAAGTTACCAGTAGCGAAGCCTCTGTAAGAGACAGAGATTCTGAGGTAGGAAGCAGCTCTTGAAGCCCAGAGAAGCCGTGAAGCCATTTCTCTCTTGCAAGTGAGAAAGTGTGAAACTCTGTGCTTGTCACAGGAGCCTCGTCGAAAATCGTAGGGTTGGTGACAAATAAGACAGTTCTTTTCTATTTTTATTTATTAATAATTTTATTTTTTTTAGCCAGGTTATAAACTACTAATCAATTATGAGAGTGCTGGTGGCGTACGGTGAGTGCCAACCTACAGTTTTTTTTTTTCCCTTCTAATGAAAATTTTTTTTAACTTATAATTTTGATAATTGATATTGATAATAATAAGAAAATATCGATTTTTTCTTATGCCGTGCAAAGTTGTAGTTTTATTTGCTGAATTTACAAGGGTGACATTTATTTAATGATGAGGAGCCCGGATTTTCTGGTGGCAAACAAATTTTGAAGAAAAAAATAAAACAAAAGGTGGCGGATGGCGGGTCCCTTTTTTGGAACAAAAGTTGGTGGGTGGGGCCTGCCAGGGCAAGGCCATTATGGGCTGATACACACTGTGACATGTGACATTTTTGTCTCAAACTTAAGGGTTAAAAATATACATGTGTTTTAGTCGGAGTGTTCAATGACAAGTGTTTTTTTGAGGTGCAAAAGTACACATGTGATTACAAATTAGGTGCAAAAATACCGTTTGACCGTTAAGTTTGACTTTGACCGTTAAGTTTGACTTTTTTTTACTTTTAAAGATGCAAAAATATACATGTATTTTAATAAACAGAGCACCTAACACCAAGTATTTTTTTATTTAATAATTTTATTTTAATTAAAGTAAAATTATTATTTCTCTGATTCCTAGAAAATGACCTTTAATCCATTGAGATGAGCTCGGACAATCAGCACTGGCCCTTAAGTCAACAATTGATATATGGCCATGTGAGACACAAGAAGCATCAGTAAATGAATATATCCTTCAGCCTTTTAGTTTTGGCGTGGGAAGTAACAGGAACAATTCCCACTCTCACCCAAAACGCAAAGACCAGAAAATATTGATTAAAATATCAGACCCATACACCACAGAGAGCAGCAGATCTCGACACAATTCCATATGCTTCTCTACCTCTGCTTTCTCGTGTACAGCAACCCCCATGATCCAATATTGTCTCTTCGGGAATGCAGAAGGTTAACGCCATGCCCCACTACTTCTCTTGTGTCTCCAATATTTCTCCACTTGAAATTGCAGCAGCATATACCACTTCCATTCGTTCTCCTTCGGTCTTGCTGCAGAAACGAGAGTGAGAGACATTAAACCGAGAGGGAGCGGTGACTGGGAAAGAGTCGAGAGTTTGAGGAAGTGAGTGAAGAATGAGAGAGTTGCCGAAGGAAGAAATATGTAACGTAAAATCTCCAGCTGGGATAAATATAAATTATCTATATTTAAGTAAAAGTAGTACAGTAGCATAGAAAATTTGAATTTTTGTGAGACGCAGGCATGAGGTCTTTAAACGCGGAGGAGTTTCAGAGGGGGAGAGAGGAAGAGGGGACGGGACAAAGAGAACTTCCAACAAAGAATCGTAAGCGCAAGTGTATGAAGTAAAAACTTTAAATATTTTTTAAAAACAATAGTTGAAAGTATGTAAAAAAAAAAAAACAACAGAATATTTGAAGAAAAGTTGTAACAAAATAATGATATCCATGCCCATCACGAATTGAAGCTAATAGACGCGTAAGATATGATTAATGCTCCCCAATTTTATTCCCTCGATCTCTTCATTCAATAACAAAAAACTCTTGCTACATGTTTTTAACGTTTTTGTTATCTTTTCATTTTACTTGTTCCATTTTTTTTTTTTTTTTTGCAAATTCTATTTTTTATTTGTATAATATTAATATTTAATTATTTATATTTATAAAAATTTATTTTCTAGAAATTATACTTAGAGAAATAATAATTTTCCTTTAATTAAAATAAAATTATTAAATAAAAAAAATACTTTGTGTTAGGTGCTCTTTTTGCTAAAACACATATGTATTTTTGCACATTTGAAAGTAAAAAAAAGTCAAACTTAACGGTCAAACGATATTTTTGCACCTAATTTGTAACCACATGTGTACTTTTGCACCTCAAAAAAACACTTGTCACTGGACGCTCCTCTAACTAAAGCACATGTGTATTTTTACACCTTAACCCAACATGATATAACATTTACTACTTGGGTTTAAAGGGAGGAGGACGTCTTTTACTAAATTATTATTAATGAGAAAAGTATTTTTTTTTTGTTGAGAATGTATTTTTAAAATATTAAAAAAAGAGAGCGATTTGGTTAATATAAAAAAATTTCTCTCTCTTTCTTCTCTTTTCTCAAATTAGACACACCCTTAAGTATTGATCTCATTGTCCCTTGTGTTAGAATGTGTTTGATTTGGGAAGGAAATCCTCTCATTAACTTTTTTTCTCCTCTTCTCTCATTAGTCCATCTGGACTATTGATTGGGAAAGAGAGAGAAATTAAAATAGTATTATATTGATTGGACGGATATGATTTAGAGATTATGAGGGATGATGAAAAAAAAGATAATGAGAGAAACGCAACCCGTTTGATTTGAGAGAGAAGGGAGAAACAAATTTGACCAAATTGCCCTCCTCCTCCTTCTTCTAGGCTAACCTGTTCATTGCCGCATCATTATTCGATTAATCGAATCGGGCCCCACTTTCAAGTACCCCCTTAAAAAACCACCAACTCCTCACATTGATTCGAGTCCACATTATATGCTTTTCTTTACCTCCTTTTCTCACTCCATTTCAAAGAAAATGATGTAACAAGGAGGTAAAGAAAAGCATATAATGTGGACTCCATTGATTCTTCACCTCCGCAAGCTCTGAAGCTCTAAGCTCAGCATTTCATTGTCTTTCCTTGGCTTCTCATTCTCTCCAAATAATTATGCATATTTCGGATCAATCGTCTTCGCCAACTCCGGAGTTTGACATGGAGTTGCCGCCTCCATCTCTGCCAAACTTGTCGGAGGTTGGTTGCGTGAGAGTCTTCCAGCATTTGATCTCAGAGAGCAGTTCCTTTCGTCCTCGCTCGAAATGTTCCTCGGTGAATTCCCATTTACCGGGAACTATCTTTCAGAAGCATAAGGAGAATTTTGAAGTTTAGGAGGGGACGAAGCAATGAGAAAAAAAGGGTTTGGGTCTTTTTTTTGTTTTGAGGGTAGCTATAGAATATTGAAAAATTTCTGTGGAGAATTTGGTCAAAAAATTTTCTGCCCTCTCATCCCCTCCCCTGAAACTAAACACAATGGTATCACCACTACTTGTTTTGTTTTATTACAAGAGGCTCAAATGGTTAGGTGCTAAACGGTGGAACCAAATTAAACAAGGCTGATTTTACCTTTTTATGGTAGAGTGTTGGCTATGATCGATACATTTCAATATGTTTTTCTCAACCATCTTGATGAAGTTCTTTCTGAATCTGACAATCTTGTTATCATCAATACCTTTAATAACAATGCGACTTCTTTAAAATGGCACTGTGACATGCCGTTGGAAAACATTATTAATATAATCAGGAATCACTTCTGTTTGTGGAATCCTTAGAAAGCAAAGTTTGTAATAAGTCGCTGCTAAAGCTTTACTTATAGGGTAGTATCCAAAAGATTGGAATTTTTGACCTCATTTATCCTGAAGGATTTGTGTGTATTTTAAGCTTTTCTCGATTAAACTTTTAGTATTATTTTTGTTTGAAGTTGTTCTGTTCCCACTAAGCATACTATGTTTTGACTCAACTTTTCCTTCTAAATTTTATTATGTTTAATGATATCTTGTTGCTTGGTAAAAATCAGGAGAAGAAAATGTGATGTCATTGCTTATCACAAGCATGTCTATCAGTTAACTAGATTGGCCGCTTGAGTATGCATTCCTTAGTTGAAGGAAGGAAGATGTTTCACTTTGATTAGGTGGGTATTCATCAGGATAATGTTTCATAAACACTACTACTTATGGTCCTTAATATCTGTTTTGTAGTATATTATGGATGAAATCTTATTTTATGGATCTTAGCTAATATATAATTGTCAACTTTATAATCTATATGTTCATAATTAAAAGACTATTGGAGTATATATATTGATAATATTAATTGATTGATGATATTGGTATTAATTGTAATTATATATTTAAAGAGATTAATTATTTCATCTCATATTTGCCTAAGGTTCTAAAACCCGGACCGGTCACTAAACTGGTTGAGGTGTTGGGTCAGTAGGTTAGATTAGAGCTAATCTGAGGTTAAACTGGCAAAAAATTGGAAATTTCAGGGTAATTAATATGAATTCTAAAAAAATTGCACAAAAAAAAAACAATTTTTAAAAATTGCAAACCGGGTTGATGTCCGAAACTAGATTGGTGTATCAATTGATTCACCAGTTTTTGGTCCGGTCCAAGTATCAGAACATTACCTTTGCCTCATATTTTCTGTCATCATTCACATAATAGAAAAGAGCTCACACACTCAAGGTCAAACTAGCAATCTCACATTCAAGAAAATGCTTACAAAAGTATTTGGTGTCGATTAGGTAAAAGACTACGACATAATATTTATGCTCCATTTGGATGGGAAGAAAATTTTAGAGGAAATAAAATGGGAGGAGAGAAAATGGAGTGAGGAGAAAATTAGGGAGGAAATGTTATCATCCCCACTGCCGGGATGAATAGGAGAAAATGGAGGGGAAATAAAATGAGTAAGTGAATGATTAAAATACCTTTACATGAAAAAATATATCACCTTTAAAATTAAATTAAATATCACAATGCATCATATTAGCATTAGCATTATCATATAGTTTAAAACCAAATTATTTGGTGAGATAAATTTTGATGTTATTATATTTTAAAATCAATTTTTTTTAAAAAAAATTAATTTTCAGATTAAGAAAAGTGCATAAATAAAATACAAATTATCTAACATTATTAATAAAAATTGAAAGGATTAAAATGGAATATAATATCTTGAGAAATTTTTTTCATAAAAAAAATATTTTTAAGGTAAGAAAATAACAAGTAGATAATTTTTTTAAAAAAAGAATCAAATATAGTAAAAATAAATAAATAAATAAGTAACAAAGGGACAAATTTGGAAAAAAAGAAAAATATTTCAAAATGGGATTTTCTATTCTTAAATGCGCGTGTGTGTGGCATTTATAATGAGTTTCATTAATGAGAACAAATAGTTAAAAATGGGATTTGTTCTCATTTTCTCTCTCCAAGTGTGGAGAGATAAGATGAATAGAAAATGATGTGGGTCTCAAATCTCATTTTCTCTCCAACTTTCTTTCTTTTCATTTTTCTTCCTTCATCCAAATAAGTGAAGAACACAATTCTCTTCGAATTTTCTTCCCTAGTTTTCTTTTTTCACCCATTTTCTCTCAATCCAAATGGGGGTTAAAGTTATGAGATAGGAGAAGGGACTGGAGGGTTATAATATATTCCCAAGATTTCAAATTTTTTTATTGACTTACTCGGATTTTCTATATATTTAATTCTCCAAATTCAATAATTCATCCAATTTTTTTATATTATATGTTTTTCATTTTTGCCGTTTTCATAGCTGAATATTCTTTATAATATGCTCTTTTTTTTTCCAAACTTCTTTTTAATTGGGATTAGCAAAAAAAACTTGATAGTCCCGATAGCTTGGTTTGGTGGAACAAAATTGGTCTGAAACAACTACATTGGTTTTATCAGGCTGGACCAAGCTTAGAGCCAAGGTCTTAGACCTTTTGATCTTGTCCAGTCTAACTTGAATATTGTTTTTGGTTTTTTATTTATTTTTATTTTTATTCATTGTTGTTGGAAATTATTATGGATGTATGGTTTAATTTTAATGTTTTGTGATATGTTTTATATGCTTATAGGTATTGCTATAGTCTTATCAAGTTTAAATATTGTATCTCAAAGAAGACAAAAAAAAAAAAACCAAATAGATTCTGAACTGTCTAAGCAATTCGTTGGACCGATCTAGTTTAATCCAAACTTGATTAGTAATGGACTAGCTAAAAGTCGGGTTGTCTTATACAAATACATACCAAGGTACTATCTATATCAAATCTTGGGTTGAAGCCAAAGTCATTTTATTTTATTCCATGATCAACCCTTTTTTTTAATATGCTTGTTGCAGGTTACTCATGAGTAATGATTTAAATTTTGAAATTAATTTTGCCAAAAGTAGTTATTAATTTCTGACTTCTTGTTAATAACTAAAAGTAAAGTTGCTAATTTTTTTTTATAGTATATCTGTTATTCAGTTTTATGTTCTTTTAGATAAAATGGTATCTGTTATTTAGTTTTATGTTCTTTTAGATAAAATGGTTGTTTATTTACTTTCTTCTATCATTTTCTTGTTTTTTTATACATAGGAAAATAAAACAAATAGAAAACTTGATCGTTATGCTTGTATAATCAATGATTAATTGTAGTACTCCCTTCGCTCCTAATTATAAGACATATTTAATTGATTTTGGAAAAATTAAGGAGAGGAGTTAAATTAGTTAATTTTACTCATTTTCCTAAAATGTCCTTATATACATTTAAAATGACATGAGTAAAAGTTAATCAACAACTCTGTCACATATCTCTCCGACCAATATTTCTTTGCACGTGCTTTCTAATTAAAATAATGGTCTTGCTAGATATAGGTGTATATATATGTATACATATAGTTCTATCATGCACACACACATATAGACATACACAACTATGTATCTATACAGAGAGGTATATATATTGACACACACACACAACTAGTAGTGCAACGGTATTGGGAGTAGTCTCCCCACCTCTTTGTATTGGGTTCGATCCCCCTATCCCCTATCGCCTACACACACAACTAGTAGTGCAGCGGTATTGGGAGTAGTCTCCCCACTCCCTTGTACTGGGTTCGATCCCCCCATCCTTTCGCTTATGTATCAAAAAAGAAAAAAACACACACACACACACACATATGTTTATAGATATACACATGTGTGTATATTGTAACCTATTTACATATATACTTACCAAAAACAAACACACTTGAGATAATAAAATAAAGGTATTTTAGGAAGAAATTGATAAAAATTAAAAAGTTATTCTATAATTAGGATCAAAATCAACCTGAAATGTTATCTTATGATTAGGACTAGCAGGGTAGGGAGTATTATTTTTGCTAACGTTTTTTAGATTTAGGTGAGACTTATTAGTAATGTTTTCCACATTATTGAATTCTCGCAGTAAAGATGCTTTAGGATTGACTCGGGCATTGCAACCAAGTTCTGCTTTTCACTGGCCAGTATCTCCATTGTTGTGCTGATCCAGGTCCTGGACAAACATACTCTCCTTCCACGACCGGCTCAGCTTCTTCCATGTTTTCTGCTTTTTTTTCTTCTTCTGGATTTTACTTCTTGTCTATGTCTAATCTTCGCTTGATAGTTCTCTGTTTGGTTCCCTTCTCATCCTTAGGAAGAAGATATTTGAGTCTTATCTTATACAGTATGAGTGGGTTAAATTGGTGATTATCTAATTGAAAAATCTTCCAAACTGCAAAAGTAATGACATTTTTCCTTGGTTGGATTTCTTGATGACCCTCTCCATTCGGTGCTCTCCTTTTCTCAGTATTGAACAACAGGTGTTTGATATATTGCCTCTGTGAAAGGATAAATGGTCCACCAGTAGGCACATGTGGCATTCATACCATTGAATTTTATTTTTTTCCTTTTATTATCCACACACAAGCGCACACAGAGAACCTATCTTGTTTATGCTTTGTATCTGTTTTCCCTATTTCATTATTTCTCTGGATTGACATAACTTTTTAAAATGTATGCAGCTTCTGTAATCTTTAGTTCTTGGTTTGTAAGATTTTGCTAAGAGGTAGGCAAATGAAACAGTGTAGCGCAGAGGCAGTAATAATTGGGGGCATGGTGTTGGATATTCATGCCACCCCTTCTATGCCTGCAAATCCAAGGACTACCACTCCTGGCAGGGTTAGTTACATACTTCTCTGTCAAAGAATTAACCCACTGACCGCTTGGTGTATCGTATGAGCATCATTCTTCCATTGTTCTTTGTTCTCTCCGCACGCGTGTTACCTTTATGTACATAATTTCAAATATATAAATGTGGTCATGGAAATGTGCAATCCTCTTAAATGAAACTGTTCCATTTACTGTCAATCAGAAAGATATGAATCCATGATGCTGTGGTTATTTTCAAGCTGATGCTAATGAAGATGATGGAATATCAGATTTCACTGCTAATGGAGAATATAGTTTCTTCTTCTGATTTTCTTTTACTTTCACATTGTTCATTATCTCCTCTTCAACCTAATTTTAATAGAGAATTTTCAGGTTCGTTATGTCCTAGGAGGTGTGGCAAGGAATATAGTGGAGTGCATGTCAAAGCTAGGAGCAAAGCCTGACATGATTAGTGCCGTCGGGCTTGACATGGCAGGTATATATTTTATCATTGGAATTTTTTTCTCCATTGCCATTAAAATCTACAGTATTTACAGCATTCACAGGCTCAATTCTGTTACAACTCTAATTGGCCTTGAACACAATTCATTGTATATTTTTAGACATATAAACTTATTTATTTGAACCTCAAACAAACACACTCATGTCCGGTGCACAGTGTTGCATTTCATTGAAGGAAAAATAATGCTATTATATAATTTCTTGAAGAAGTTGATCTATTTGAATAGTGCCTCTACTGCCAGCCAAATTCATATTCCTATACATGGAAAAGGTAGTATCCAGAAACTAACAGATAAGATGTATTAATGATACATCCACACATGTCTATACGTAAATTACCTAAACCCTAAACCCTGATTAGGACATGCATAAAAAAGCTTATATGGTTAATTGATTAGGACATGCATAAAAAAGGCAATCCGGTGTACAAAGCTTCCATATTAAAAAGAATTTTGATCAAAGCAACTTTTTTGCCAAAGAAAGTGTAGTGAAAAAACTCACCAAATTCTCTTTTCTTTTTGAATTTTTTTAAACTAGGAAATCTTTTGTTGGAACAGTGGAAGTCTGCCGGATTATCTACAGAAGGTGAGAAGTGCGATCTCTTGTCTTCATGACCATTTTTCATATACATCTGTTAAAAAATGTGCATAATAATACTCTCCCTTTTCTTAGTTTTCCTGTAATATGCCCCCGTAAGATGATCCAAATTGTTCTTTCCTTGTGTTTGTTGGAAAAAATAGTTGAAAAAAGCCTATTAATGATTTATTTTACATTGTTGAATTTGAGGTAGGTATTTTGAAGGACAGTAACATTGAGACTCCAGTTGTTTGTAATATATTTGATGTTAATGGTGAAGTAGCAGCAGGTGTTGCTAGTGTTGAAGCTATTGTAAGTGGTTTGTTTTTTTCATGTATTATGCTATCAAGTAACTTCCAAACTTATCAAAAACCTGAAGGTTTTCCTTATATGCTAGTAAAATGACAATAGTGATATTAAAAAGAGACTGGAAAAGCAAAGCCCGTAAAGTCTAGTTGTTGCAGGAGAAATATCTGACACCAGATTGGATCTTGCACTTCAAGAGCACCATACATTCTGCTCCATTGTTGTTGGTTGATGCGAATCTGAATCTTCCTTCCCTACAAGCATCTAGCAAAAGTACATAACATGACGCCTCACCACTTACTCTCTTCTTTTCTGTCTCTCTGGTATGCTGGATTCTAAATATTGATATTACTTCATCTCTTTGCATAAACGCTGGCACTCCTCAGTAGCAGCAGACTCAGACTGTCCTGTCTGGTTTGAGCCAGTGTCAGTTACCAAATCCAAAAGAATCACCTCAATTGTCAAGCATGTGAGTGCTAAGCTTTATACAATGTTTCTTTTATCTCTAAGACTTCTTGGAAGGATTTGGTCAAAAGAATTTTTGAAAAAATCAAATAGTGTTATAGTCTGAAATAATTTTTTTAGCATCAACAGCCATTATTTTCATAATCCAGATTAATAGGCTATCATTATGTATCATATCAATATGCATTGATTTTGATTTTGATTTTGATACTCTATTGTGTGTCATAATTAAGTTTATTAGCATAATTACTTTTAAATTTTCAATTCTGGCTTATAATCATCATTTGCTTATCAAATTGCTTCTCTGACACATGTAAACATTTTGTATAGGTAACTTATACTTCTCCTAATGAAGATGAACTTATTGCCATGGCAAATGCTTTATTGGGTGCTGATGCGTTTCATCCTGTCAAAGCCAATCATAACCTGTCGCCATTGTCTTTGTTTCATATGCTGAAACCAGCAATCTGGGTTCTGCTAGAGAAAGGCATTAAAGTGGTTGTTTTGACCCTCGGCTCAAAAGGATTGATCTTATGCTGTAAAGGAGGGCCTGGCCACATTAGAAGTCGTCTAAAGAAAACCGCACAAAGTGGGTCTGGTGAAAAGTTATATGAGACCATTATGCAGAAGTGTCCACCAAATCGGTGTTTTGGTGTTTCAGATCCTGATAAAAGCTCTCATCTTTTTGCTGTTCATTTTCCTTCTCTTCCCGCATCAGTTGTGAGGCTTACTGGTGCAGGTGATTGTTTAGTTGGTGGAACACTCACATCACTTTGTGTAGGATTAGATATTATGCAGAGTGTATCTGTAGGCATTGCCGTAGCTAAAGCTGCTGTTGAGGCTGAGGCTAACGTCCCTTCTGTTATCAGTCTGGATGCTGTAGCATGTAAGCTTCCAAACTAGGTATTTTAGTTATAACCAAATTCATATGAATACAATAACGCCAACAGCAACAAAGCCTTGTTTCACTAGGTGGGGTCGGCCATATAGATTAAACGACACCATTGAGCTCGGTCTATGTAGAGTAGGTCTAAAGCCCTGATAAAGGAGGAGGGTTGTGGTAGACCCTCGATAGCCAAAATAAAACTTTGTTGAATCTTTATGAACATGGATCAACCAAATTCATATGAATGTCTTGAGTAATTTTTCTGCTATGCATAAATTGTTTTCCTCATGCAGATGATGCTGAAACCATTTACTCTGGTGCCAAAGTGCTCTTCCACCAGTCAATGCTGTAAATTCTGAATGAGGACTTGGGGCTCAAAAACAATGAGGGAGAAATTGAGGATATGCCTTGAAAGGAGTAGATGAGGAAGAAGAAAGGTTCTTTTTTATGGCTGGACCAGAAGAGAGACTTGAAGCTTGCTGCTAGATTCCTATGGTAGAGAATTGGCATCTCCATGAGAATTTTTGTGGAGAGCTTATTATGTCCCCCTCCTTCCTTCCCAAGTGAAATGTTTAGAACATATGAAGAGAATAAGATTTTCAAGCCTTCTCCTGATAGGAATTTGTAAGAGTAATATGACATTATGTCACATGCAAAACGGAAAAAATTAACACCTTAAGTTGGATTTTCCTTGTGCTCATTATGAGACTTTTACCCTCTTTAGCAGCCCACAATAAAACAAATGTGGTGAACATGATGTAGCACATGTAAAGTTATGCAGGAATTCACTGCCTGAATTGTGTGGCACACCTTGTAGTTATAATTTTCCCCACCTGGTTGCTTTTTTCCCCCTTTCCTTTATCTTACTTTTTGAGTACCAGCACTAACCACAAAGGCACAGGGTAGCTCGTCCTTCATCTTTCTAAAGCTATGCAGGAACACTCTGCTTTTAATTGTGGCACACCTTGTAGTTTTTATTTTTCCCATTTGATTGCCTTTTGTCCTTTCCTTTAATCTTGCTTTTTGAGTACCAGCACTAACCACAAAAGCACAGGGTGGCTAGTCCTTCATCTTTCTAAAGTTTTGCAGGAACACACTGCTTTTAATTGTGGCACACCTTGTAGTTTTTATTTTTCCCATCTGATTGCCTTTTTTTCCCTTTTCTTTAATCTTATTTTTTTAGTACTGGCACTAACCACAGAGGCACAGACAGAGTAGCCACTATCGCGTCCTTCATCTTACTCTCTGTTTGGCGTTTGTTTGGATGAATTTATTGTAAGTTGTAAGTAATTTTTTGTTGTTTTAGATGAACACGTGAGAAGAAATTTGTCTAATAAAAATGAGTGCAACGCCAGGCTGTTCTCCATCAACTTTCACCCTTTTGGGTCTTTGGTGCTGTTTTCATGTAAAATGAGGGGTGGGAATAGGTTAAACTGGGCTTTATCTGAATAGACTTAAGCCTGTAACAAAAATTTAATGTTTGAGTCAGGGCCTAAGTCTATATGTAAGCTTTTTTAAGGTTTGATTCAAGGCTTTCAAAAGGGTTGATAAGGCCTGAAGATTATTTATAAAAACCTACTTAAAATGTAAATATTTAAATAATCTTTAAAGTTTCGGGCAAAAAAAAAAACTCTTTAAAGTGTTTACCTTTAAATTCATATATAACATTTCACACTTATTTATAATCATACTCCTACATTATGTCTTAAAAGTTTAACATTCATCCTATAAGAGCTTAGTAAAGAAAAATAAAAATATCTAATGGCTACAGTTATCTAAGCAAGTGGGAATTAAAAAAAAATAATCGTCTGTTAACCAACAAAACATATTTTTTTAAATTGATCAAGCATAACAAGCGGCATATAAAATTGAACTTTACCTCTTTTACTCTTCCTATGTAGATTGGGACAAACTCCTCTTCATTTGACACTAAAATAAACTTATAACAATTATTATGCTTTAGTGGATGATACAATTCATAGGAGATAAAGTGAGCTAACATTGTCATCTCGAGCGATCAAAGAGAAGAGATGTAGAGGTAAATAATTGATGCGAAAGTAATGGTTGAGTCTACTAATGATGAGATGTGAAACTTAAGATTAAGGTTAAGTTAGTAAACTTATAAATAATTTATAAAATTATTTAGATAATAGTATTACACACATATATATATAGTAGTATAAATAAGAAGGAAAAAAAAAGAGCTAAATATCCCAGGCCTCTGTAGACTTGTAGGTTAGGTCTTATAAAAATAGGTGTGACCTATTTATCTAAATAAGCTTGACAATAGGCCTGAGTCTAAATGTAACATATTTACTAAATATATTAGGCTAGATTTTATATAGGTTAGGCTATAGATTCCTATCAAGGAGCTGACCTATTTTCACTCATAAAATACAATCTACTACTAAAAACTGCAAAGGCAAAATAATTAACATATTATATTTTGTTAGGGAAATAATGGATAATTGATAAGAAAATATTTGTATAAAATCAAAAGCTTAGAAGAAATTTGTTTGGGTTAAGCTATAAAGTTGTACTGATAAATCACGATCAAATTCATAATATCTGTTAATATATTTGAATCTGTTGATATATTTGATTTTGTTCAAAGATGATTTCCTCAATTGAGTTTTAATTTGTATGTATATGTATGATTATTAATTTGTATAAATGTAAGTATGTATGTGTATTTACTATGAAATTGCAATCTAACGTTGTTAATGGGAGGCTTACAATAAATTTAAGGATCAAATCAAAGTTTATAATATATATACAGAGTCTGGCACATATATACACAAACAGAGTTTTAGATAATTTAACCTAAAAGTGTGAGGAAAAAAAAGGGAAAATCCTCTCCAGGCCCAAATAAGCAAAAAAATTTCAAAAAAAACCCCAACAACTTTCACATGTCAAAAAAGACCCTAGGGCCTGTTCTGATATTATTTCAGAAAAAACATAGTTGTTAACGGGTACTGATATTGTTGTTAACGGATACTGATTTTGTTGTTAACGTTTTTTGAAATAATACCAGAAAAGGCCCTAGGGTCTTTTTTGACATGTGAAAGTTATTGGGGCCTTTTTTGAAATTTTTTTGTTTAATTGGGCCTTGAGTAGGATTTTCCCAAAAAAACAATACAGAAGGTCAAAATAATAAAAATAAATATACAGTAATTTATAAAAGGTCGAAGACAAAACGAAAACTGCTACGTCGCCGTCGCATTGACAGAGCGTGGGAAAATCCCTTTCTCAGTCTCTCTCTACAATCTTAACGCTCTCGGCTCTCTCTCTCTGTCTTCCTCACCGCCCAAGGCGCGTTTCTGCTTCGAACGCTCTTCTTCATCAACACTTCGCTTTGCATTATCGGACTAGCCCTCAAGCTTCCTGCACCATCGGTTTAGTATTTTTCTCTCCTTACACTTTTTCTTTCCACATTACAAGTTGTGCAAATAACTTGTGGTTTTCCCCTTTGTGTCTGGATCAATTTTAATCTTGTTCATGTTTTGTTCATTGTCTGATCGTTTCGTTTGATGATTCCGCTTATTGCGTTCGGTTATTTTGGTGGTTTCTAATGTCTCGACTCTCGAGTCGGAAAGTTCCGAAGAATAAGTTACTATTATTATTTTAATAATATTTTTATTAATCTGCACAATATTTAGTAGTTTTTAGTGATTAAATTGAACATTGGTAGTCGTTTTTTGTTGTCTGGTGTTTAAGCAAATGTTGAAGTTAGTGTGTTTTAATGGCACTGATTTTCAGTCGGCGACTGAAAACGAAAGGGATTCTGATTTTACGTTGCTTTAGTTGTATGATGGTTTGTATGAACCATTATCTGCCATTTCACTCATCGTAGAGTAAAATTTTCTGTCTGGCGTTCTTGCATTTGAGAAACTGAAATTCTCGGCGATTTCGCTTAAAACGTGAAATTATGGGCAGTTTTCCTTTTGAGGGAAAATAATGCGTATCAATACTTTTTACATTCGAAGTTCATATCTAATTAAATTTGATTTGGAGTTAAGTCAATTGGTCGGGCTTTTAGAGTTATCTTTCATTCCCTTTTAATTTAGTGGTTTTTGACCTTGCCCTTGGTGGATACCCTGCTTTACTCATTTGTGTCTTTTTTTTTTTTAAAAAAATATATTAATGATATTGTTTTGTTAAAAAGCAAGCAAAGGAAACAAATTGCAAATCATGGAGCCTATTATATGTTTTTCCCAAATTTGACAGTATATTATAGAGAAGACAGTCCGTATCCATGGAGTCTTATGGTAAGGACATAGATGCTGCTGGAAGAGATCCAGATTTTGGTGCAATTTTTATGACGAGTAGTGCAACACTGCAAGAATGTTTCGACAGAAGATTGGCTGGCCTCCCTTCTAGTTGTATGCCATTTGTAAAACAGATTAAAGCAGGAATGCTTTTATTTCTGTTTGAATATGATAAGAGAGAGCTATATGGTGTGTTTAAGTCATGTTGTGATGGTGCCATGAATATAGTGCCTAGTGCCTTCAGTTCATCAGGGAGGCAATTTCCTGCTCAGGTAATAATCTTCATATGTCATTAATTGAATTTCAACAAAAGGAAATAATTCATTTTGAATTTGAGGCAAAGATTTAATCCTTAATCAATATGTTGACCTCAATTTATTTTTGGATCTTTTGGTAAAGGTTGAATTCAGTCCAATTTGGGACTGCAAGCCACTCAAAGAAAGTGAATTTTGGATTGCAATCAAAGAAAATTACATTTCAACAAAAAAGTTCAACTTTGGGCTATCAGAAGAACAGGTCTAGTCTTCTACATGATTAGATTGTTTTGAAATATTTGTTTTTAGTATGTGTCTCATTATTTTTTAAAAAATTGTTGTGTAGGTTCATAGACTTCTAAAATTGTTCAGCAAGAGGAAGCTTCCTGCGAGACAAGTGAAACCTGAGCATTATCCTGTGGGTAAAGTTGGAAGATCTGTTGGTGGCCGCATGCATGCAGAAATACTTAAAAATGAACAAGATGCAGTTGCTAGCACTTTACCCTCGACAATGCATAATTACCAAAGAGATTCCTTCCATTCCTCTGTAGAAGTTGATGATGAAGAACATTCAATAGGTATGCAGCGTAGGCCAGCTATCTCAAGTGGCCTATCTGGAAATTTTCCTGGTGCAATTACAGTTCATGATGATAGGCTACATGTGAGTGAGAGGCTATTTAGCAAACACAATATAAAACCTGGTCAGAGATTTTTGGATGATGGTCCTAGTTTACATAATTCCAATGGTGGTTCGTATTTCTTTTCAAGTGAGCCCATGTTAGATCCTGATTACCTGGGTCAAGATCAACTTGTGGCAACTTCTGCTATGCCTCACCTGATTCAGGATCAGATTCCAGCTGATTTTTGCAAAGCACGAGGAAATTTATGTTCCCGGAGCACCCTTCTCTATGATCCTGACACCCCTGGTTCTAATATTAGGCTGCCATCATCTGTTAGGGTTGGGGTTAATGATAGTTCTAAGTCAATGGGTGGAAGTGCTTCTCCATCAAACAATTTTAGAAGAAATATCATGCATTCTCTGGATGATCCACCATCTTACGTTCATACTGAGCTGAAAGATACAAGCCGATCTCAAGGTTACAGTTATGGCCTTAATAATTCTGCTCCCTTTGGAAGTAACGTGACTAGCATGACCTTTTGTGCAGATCAGAATTCTGAACGGCTATCAACTAAACCTGTTGAATATGAAGGTCTTGACAGCTCTCCTTTTAGGTCATCATCAGATGTCCTCCCTCATTTGGCTATTAGAAACAGTGGCTGGGGTTCTGAGCCATATTCTTCATTGTGTGACAATTACAATACACATTTAAGCGACGAATATTGTTCCATACCATTGCAGGAAAACCTGGGTCATGATGAAATGACATTGCAGAACAATGAAACTTGTTCTGCTATGCTTTGGGAAAATGAGGATCATTCTCCAACCCAATACAGTGATCCATTATTTCATGAACATGATCTTGATCTTGAAAGTTATGGGAATTCTGGATGTTCTGATTCTGGTTATAAGAAGAAAAATAGCGTATTTTCTCGATTATCTTTTGTGCATCCTTCTAACAAGAAAAAATATGGAAGTAATCACAACCCAGGGGGTTATGATATCTGTTCTTTGAATTCGGTGGATGAAGTAATGAACATGGTTCGACAAAGTTGCAATCCACGGGGGATGAAAAGAAAGATTAACCCATGGGTTAAGCTCACCAAAGCTGAAAGTTTGAGGGATAGAAAAATCAGAAACTTGAATGATACAAGTATGGATACAATCTCAACAAAAATCAGAAGCTCAAGGTCAAAAAAAGCCTCCTCTGAGAAGAGCTTGGATGATACAAGTATGGATATCATGATTGCTGCAGATGGCAGTGAAACTAATCAAATAGATGAAGGTACACGTTTCGTGGATTTCAAGCGTCGCAGTCAGGTACGAAGAAATAATGAAACTCAGATTAGAGTCTCTGATGAGAGTATGAGAGAGAGTGAAAGGAGCGGTAACTTGCGGACTGTGCAACAAAAGAAAAAAAAGTTGATCCGTCCAAATTTTACTAAGAGTACAGCTCCTAATGGCAAGAACATCAATCTTGGTTCTTCCCAAAATTTACAAGTGCCATGGTCACATGGAAGTTTGGAGCCCAAGAATGATAGCAAAAGCTGTGAGTCTGCGATTCAAGCTGAGGAAAACCGCAAAACAGATGGTACAGAGCTGACTTTGGACTGTCAAAAACATTTTAAAAACAAAAGTGATCATGCTAGGGGTGTGAACTCTGTAGGAGGAGGAAACCCAAGAGAAGGGCGGTCCTTACCCAAGATAGGTTTAAATGATGGACCAAAATGTCCCAAGCACATGCACAACCAAAATGCTTCCTCTTCAGCCTTTCGTGAAGCCAGGAACTTTCATGGCAAGGATGGTTTGCGTGTCAAGGATGACATAAAATCAATGTTTTCAGACATTGAAATACGACATTCAATTTGTCAAGCTCACAGTGAAGAAAAGGGCATAGGTGGTAGTGGATATATCAACACTGGAGAAGGAACTTTACAAGATGGCAAGCGGCTCCTTCCTACTGAAGTTCAAGATGTACCTGAATCTGAAATGAACTCTGGTGAGGAAGATGCTTCAAATTATATTAACGTTGGAGAAGGAACTTTACAAGATGGCAAGCAGCTCCTTCCTACTGAAGGTCCAGATATACCTGAATCTGAAAT
This sequence comes from Acacia confusa, assembly GCA_037074495.1. Classification (NCBI taxonomy): domain Eukaryota; kingdom Viridiplantae; phylum Streptophyta; class Magnoliopsida; order Fabales; family Fabaceae; genus Acacia; species Acacia confusa. Next base: position 890,653 of record CM073504.1, on the reverse strand, counting down.
GAACTCTGGTAATGAAGATGCCTCATATCATATTAACATTGGAGGAGGAACTTCACAATATGATGGCAAGCAGCTCCTTCCTACTGAATTTCAAGATGTACCTGAGTCTGAAATGAACTCTGGTAATGAAGATGCTTCAAATCATATTAACCTTGGAGAAGGAACTTCACAAGATGATGGCAAGCAGCTCCTTCCTACTGAAGGTCAAGATGCACCTGAATCTGAAATGAACTCTGGTAATGTAGATGCTTCAAATTATGTTAACAGTGGAGAGGGAACTACACAAGATGGCAAGAGGCTCCTTCCCACTGAAGCTCACGATGTACCAGAAACTGAAAAGAACTCTGGTAATGAGGATGCTTCAAATTATATTAACATTGGCGAGGGAACTATACCAGATGGCAAGCAGCTCCTTCCTACTGAAGCTCACGATGTACCAGAATCTGAAAAGAACTCTGCTAACAAGGATGCTTCAAATTTGACTTGTGAAAAGAGCAACTGTAATATTGAGAAGGAATCAAATATGAATCATGCTTCCCAAGAAGCCATTGGAGTAGCAGAAAGTTGAAGATAGTTTTGAAAAGAAGGAAGGCACATCTTTCCAAGACTAAGAACGTCGATAGACCTCTCTGTTACTTTGGAGAGGCTGTTGTTGTTGGAAGAATGCCGGACTTCTGTAATAGCATTGAAATTTAGTGGGGGAATTAGCGTCCATGTCAACAAGCTGGTTGGGGAAGGAAACTTAACGCTCAAGAATAATTTCTGTTTTGGAAGCTTTTCTCTGTCACAAGAATTTACAGTGCCTAAAGGAAGACTAGTTTGCAAACACGATCTAATTTTGGGAAGGGGGAAAATGATCAATTAGTTTAGGTTGGGTTTTTAATTTTCTTTTGCTGGGGTTGATGTAAATGGTAGCTGTCAAAGTCACTTGGAAATGGGATTTGCATGGCATGTGAATATTTTTTGTCTAGAACATTGATCGGAAGGAATTCATGGAATGTTTGCCTTTCCTGAACTGGATCTGTGTCATGACTTATGAGCGTAGATTCAGTGAGCAAACTCAGCATGGAGAACAGAATCTATGCTGTAATTTTGCCTCTTTTGGCTTCAGCATTCTCCTGTGAAGAATGCCATACAAAATTACAAACTAGTGACTCCTCTGGTATTAGTATTTTTCAATTTTATCTGGGTTTCTTGAACTCTGCTCTAGTTACTTTTCATTTTTCTGATTGAATTGTTTTTTTTTTTAAAAAAAATTCAATTATGAGGCAAACGCTTAAACATAGCTCGTTTGGGTCAGCAGTAGGAAAAATAGCTTATTTTTTATCTGACTTTTGTAAAATAGGAAAAAGATTAAATTGTAAATGTGATTTGTGTTTGAATTAACGAAAGCAAGAGTGACTTTTTTTTCCAAAAATAAAAGTATTTGGATTAGAGGCTGAAAAGTCAGTTGAGATTAAAAATAACTAAAAATGACATGAATCTAATTAAATAGTACATATATTAATATTAGTTGTATATATATGGCAATAACTAAAAATAAAAACTTATATTTATGTTTAAAATTGAAAAAAGAAAAGAAAAATAAAGCATTTACATGAAAGGCATATTCCCAAAGTATGTTCTTAGAAGAAAGAAAGAGAATATATATATATCTATCAGTGGCGGACTCAGGAATTTTAATGACGGAGGTGAAACTAAGTAACTACGGATGGGCAACAACAGCGATGATGGAGGATGACCAATGGACTTCCATCGATGGAGGGAAGTTCACCTAAACGAAGAAGTTATCAAACAACAATACATTATGAGTTACCTCCAATTTGCCCAGAGCAAGACAAACATCACTTTCAAGATTATTAAGGCATGTGCACATGCATACTAAATTTGCCCGTGTGCATTTCACTTCACCACACTTTTAAATTTTTGTTAAACAAAAGGGTCACAACCTTCCATTTTTCAGCCACTCTAATCCATGATAGCATTTGCAAGAATATTGGTTCACTCTCTTGCATGCCTGGAAACTATGAGGGTTCTCCGTCTAAGTCAAACTTCATTTAACTGAGGGTCAATGAATCTATAACAATACATAAGCAACCTTAGAAGCTTTGACGCAAGCGACTATCCTTACAATGGCTCAGAAGAAAATATGTCAAGATAAAAATTATAAACAAGCTTGAAAGAAAATGAAAGAGAAAACTCACATATTTGAAGGGGGAAAATAATAAAAAGAGAAATGTGTATAAATTTAAGTATCACTAGTTGAACTATTCTGTCGAAATTTTTTTAGTGACATTGATAAATATTCCTATAAAGAGATATGTACAGGAATAAATAATATTTGAGAAAAAGAATTTGGCTAAAAACTAGAAGAAAGTGATTACAAGAGAGGTGAAAAGGGAAGGTTTCAGCTTGACTTAATGTACATTGTTTTATATATAATTTAAAAAAAAAATTAGGGGGGCGGGGGCCACCCCTCGCCCCCTCTAAGTCCGCCTATGATATATATATATATATATATATATATATATATATATATATATATATATTGATTGATTGTTAAGAAGAAAAGAAAAAGTAGCTTAAGTTTTAATGAGGCTTTTTGGGAAGCTTAGTGGAGTAAAAGCTACCACAAATACCTCCTACTAAGCCTTTTTCTTTTCTTTACTATGTTTTTAGTATCCCATTTCCCTGCCTATTAGGATAGGCATGAAGAGTCTATCCAATATGGACTGTCCAAATGAGATCTAGACGGTCCAGATTTAATTTTTATTTTTTTTAAGAAAAGTTATTTTAATATGTAAATAATCTAAAATAAAGATAATCTCTTAATTAATATTTTTTCAAAAAATAATTTTTTTATTTAAAAAAAAAATTGGACGGTTCAAATCCCATCTAAACAGTCCAAATGAGATAGACTTTCCTTGGCTATACAGGACTATTTTTCCACCAAAAACTCTCCAAACGTTTGCGGAAACAAGTCGAAAGTGAAATACTCCTTCTAGTCCTTATTATAAGGCACCAACTACCAATTCATACAAACTAATAAAAATAGTAAAAAGCATTGAAGTTGTCATAAAATTCATATAATTTTCAATATTGTCCATACTAACTACACTAAACTCAAATATCACATTAATTATTACTCTCTCACACTACCCTTATTAAATATGGGTAGAGATGGAAAGATAAATTAAATAAAACCTGCAAGTGTCTTATAAAAAAGACCAAAAACACTTATTAGTTGGTGTCTTATAATAAGAATCCGAGGCAGTACTGACTACGGCAGGTTGATTTGATGTGTTGAATTTCACAACCTAAGAATGACAGTTTTGCTCTGTCAAGCACCTTAAACCATCCCAAAAAAATTTCTCACGCGTGGCCTTTATTCGCCAATTGGATTGGAATTCTTAATTGCTGCAATTTCAACAGACACAGTTGGCGATCAACCTATAAGAGCATAATATTGATTTATACCTAACAATTTGGCAAGAACGCATTTTCAAATGTATAATGGGCATAATCAAATCACCAGTCAACGACCGCAAGCTATGGTCGGCTTTTCTTTCTTTAAAGCCTTGTTTTTGTCAGCAAAAATAACACGCTAGTATCAAAGCATAAGAATCAAGAGAACAAAGTCAAACAGAAGGAATCTATCGAATTAAAGTTTGAATCTTCCCAGTGAAATGTGCCTATGTTTAGCATCCGTAATTAAGTGTATATATCTATGAAGATTGGCTACAGCAGAAGAAATTAGCTAGCATCTGAGCCATCATCCTCAAACTCATCATCTAATAATTTCTTCCAGCTTATTGAAAAATGTTATATATCTTTGTTCTCAAATTTTTTTTTTCCCAATTAAAACAAAGTAAATATGTTTTTTTAATAATTAAATGGAGTTTTAGACAAATAAATTGTTCACAGGTTTATTATAAATTTAATATATTTTATATTAATTTATAATTGTTATAATGAACCAATAATTATTTTATTTGGGCTTCATAAAACGGGAAAAGAGGCCGGTTGTCTCGGCCGCGACGAAATGAGCTGGCACAACAACATTAACGGCTTCCCATGCAGATTGCACAGTCTCCTTCCTCCCTTCTTCACCTTCAAGACTTCACAGTCAAATTTACTCAACTCTTCAACATGAACCTACCCTCCCTTTAATCACTCTGCCACCACAATGCTCAGATTCCTCCGATCCCGACGACGCTTCCCTAATGCATCCTACCTCTGTATCGCCTTCTCTTTCCTTCTTCTGCTTCTTCTCTCCGCGTCCTTCCTTTACTCTCGCCTCTCTCGCTTTCTCCCTCACCCCCACATCCTCCACACTCCCTTTCTTGAACATGACTCTTGGGACAGAAAAATCGAGGACGTAGATATTATTGAAGATCAGCAACAAGAAGAACCAGCGGAATTGAGAGGTGAGTATGCTGGGTCTGATAGGCTGACCAAGGATTCTGGGTATTTCTTTGATCACGTTAGTGGATGTATAAGGAGGCGTTTTAAGAAGCACTTGATTGAGGAATGGGATGATAATGGTGCTGGATTTCTAGCCGGATCTGGGATAGAGCAGGATCGGAGTAAGACGGCGTTTGCTTCCGATGATTCGCCGGTGGACGAGGACGTGAGGAGGAAATCAGCACAGGTGACGGGAATTGAGGATGCACTGTTGTTGAAATTGGCATTGAGAGTTTCGCCCTTGAGAGAAGGATGGGGTGATTGGTTCGACAAAAAGGGCGAGTTTCTGAAGAAGAATAAGATGTTCAAGTCAAATTGGGCTGTTCTAGATCCGATGAACAATCCGATGCTGCAAGATCCTCATGGTGTCAGCTTGGTCAGGTTTACAGAGGGTGACCAAAATTCACTGAATTGGTGGATGAACGAGTTTAAGAGGACCCCATTTCTCGGTCGGAAGTTTTTGGACAGATCCAAGGAGACCCGTGATTCAGACTTGCGAGAAAATGATGATGATGAGGCTGTAAATTATAATGCTAGCACTTGCAAATGTAAGACTAGGGCTGGTAGAGAGTCAAAAAGTGAGACTAAAGACAATGAGAGAAATGGATCAGATAATATAGTTTCTTTCAGGAGTGAGGGAGAGTCAAAAAGTGAGGTTCAAGGGACAGAACGTTGGGATTTAAATGAAAAGGTAGGTGGTGGTTCTACTGAAAAAGACATGAATTATGGTACCCAGAAGCATATGAGTAGTGAGGAACAAGCCAGTGAGACAAGACAAGACACTGAGGACGTTACGACTGAGATTAAGAGGAGGCCTGAGTTTCTTAATCATATATATGCAGATGGTGAGAGGTGGGGATACTATGCTGGGTTGCCTCCACATTTGCCATTTTCAGAATTTATGGATGACTTTTTCAGGATGGGAAAATGTGATATGAGGGTGTTTATGGTGTGGAATTCACCACCTTGGATGTATGGTGTTCGGCTTCAACGTGGGCTTGAGAGTTTACTCTATCACCATCGAGACGCTTGTGTTGTAGTGTTCTCTGAGACAATTGAGCTTGACTTCTTTAAAGATAACTTTGTAAATGATGGGTACTTATCTTCCTCCCCCTGCCTCCTTTTACTTTTGGACCATTTTTGTTGTTGTTTAAATTACATATTCTCAGCTAAAGCATTATGTTTTGCAGCTATAAAATTGCTGTTGCTATGCCAAATCTTGATGAGCTGCTGAAGGATACCCCGACCCAAGTTTTCGCTTCCATCTGGTTTGAATGGAGAAAGATAAATTTCTATCCTACTCATTACAGTGAGCTTATCCGTCTTGCAGCTCTTTACAAGTAAGCTTGCTTCTACTGGTTATATGTTCATTTTCTTCTTCAGTTTGCGCCCTTTAACACTTCCATGTTTTGCCACAATGAATGTTCAACATATTTGCTTGTGATGGGGAGTCTAAAATTCCACACTAAAAGTGTTCTAAAACTATTTCATTGTTTCCAAAGCATATGTGGCCAGTCTCCTTGTGACATTTCCTCTACTCCATGAACTGAGACATGGATGTTAAACTATAAACTATGTAAGTGGTACGGTCCTTCATTCAATGAAACGATGTGTCAGAACATCTGATAAAGGTCCGTTATTACTTCGAAACCTCTACTGGACACGATTTTGTTCTAATGAAGAAATAGACACAAACTAAAGCGATCTTCTTGGTGCCTGTAAATTCTAATCAGCGATTAAAAAATACCATTTATTAGGTATCTGGTATTCTGCCTCAAGACTTTCAAGTGGTGAAGTGATTCTGTGATTTAGATCTATGCAGTGTATTAATTGGATTAAGCTGCATACTTGCTATGTTTGTTTAATTATTGTGAAAGTTATATTAGTCTATTATAGCAATGACATTGGCTTTTGTTTTCTCAGGTATGGTGGGATCTATCTGGACTCAGATATCATAGTTTTAAGACCAATCTCTTCCCTTAATAATTCTGTTGGTGTGGAGGATCAAGTGGCTGGAAGTGCTTTGAATGGTGCAGTGATGGCTTTTAAAAGGCACAGGTATTGATATCTTGATGCCCTAATTATATTATGTAGGGAGAAGTATCTTTATATTACCATTTTTTGTGTTAAAACTTGAAGGAATTCAATTTTATTAAAACAAAGGATAGAAAATATAACTGGCGGAACGATATGGTATTCTCCAAAACGAACCAAAAGGAAAATGACACCATAAAACTAAGAGGCTTGTAAGTACACTGGAATTCCAACCATGTCACTGAAACCTTTTATATTTTAGCAACTGGATACTTATTAGTGAGAATCATTGAAGCTTCTTTCTGTGACTCCACTGCCACCAAATTGAAAATGAATTAAAGGCAGACGTTGGAATGCAGCCAATTTGTATTATCGGTGAATATGCACTTTTTCCCCTGGCAATTGTGCACGAATTAGAGGGAACATGAAAATAATCTGTTCCTTGCGGCATTCAAAAGTATTTTATAGAAAGATCAGGTAGCTGAAGTAAGGAAATATTTGTTCTTCAAACATTAGCAGAAATTCAAAGTTCACATGAAATTCAATTTCTTATTATTTGAAACTCTGATTACTAAGATAATGAAACAGATGGAACTTGCACAGACGCATAAGTTTGAAGATCAAAACTTAATTTAACCATGTTTTGCTTGAGGCATTATTAAAAGGGGACACTTGGAATGTTGTGTATTGGCGCATACCTTTGATGGTTGATTTGAATGGCAGAAGATTGATGTAATTGATGAGTGTTCTGATTATTGGGCATTTTTCTTGGTTTCTTATATCAAAGCAGTCTCTTCATAAAGGAGTGCTTGAGGGAGTTCTACTCAATGTATGATGATACCAGTTTGAGATGGAATGGTGCTGATCTTTTGACAAGGGTTGCAACAAATTTTTTGAAAGGAAGGAATAAATATGTAAGGCAGATGGAGTTGAAAGAGGAGCCCCCATATATGTTCTTCCCAATTAGTTCTCAGAACATCACAAGGTAACATGACATCCTCCTTCAATTCAGAACTACATTCATGATATTCTTCAGTGTTGACAACTTCCCTTATTTGCAGATTGCAATGATATGGCCTTATCTTTATTAAATTTTGCGTTCGTCCTCGTGTGTGCATTAATTTAATTGATCTGTAAACAGATACTTTATGGCACCCACATCGGAGGAAGAAAAAGCTCAGCAAGATGTTCTGTTCAGAAAAATTTTGCACCAGTCATTGACATTTCATTTCTGGAACAGCTTGACTTCTGCTCTGGTCCCAGAACCAGAAAGCCTCGCGAGTTGGCTTATCAACCATTACTGTATCAGATGCTCGGAATTACTGTAAATTTCACCAAATACCTACTATGTCCTGATCTTGGTCCAAGTCATGGTAACTCATGCATCATCAGGCAAGAAATCTCCAAATTTTTCACTAACAAGCAAGAATTATAATCCTTGTAGCCATATTACAGGTCTTGATCTGGTTGTTAAGAAATTGGGGCTGGTCCTTGGTCATATGCTTGTACAGTTCTGTTGTAAAGAAAAGCAAAGTGGGTCAAAGATAAAATTTACAATTTTGGTAGAGCATGCATCAAAGATGCATGGTTGGTTTATGATTTGCCTGTATAGTGGAGCTGTGACATGCATAGTATAACATGATACAACTGTAAATATTAGTACTCAATAGCATGAAGGGAGCAAGATTTTGATTGTCATTTTTTGGAGACTATGGAACTCTTTCTCTCTATCTCCCTCTGTTTTTGAGATTACCTATTGATATAGGAAAATTAAACGTCTTAAGTATCTCAACAAATAATTCATATTATAGATATTCTGATCTTTATCAATATCAATCACCACTTAAAACAATATTTGTTTTGACTTTTCAATACTTTATTATATTTCACTTGATTTTTTTTTTTTTTTTTTACATTGGTCTTAACCTTTTGAGTTCACTGATACCAATTGAGCCAGGTGAAAAATCGACCCCCTAATCTGTACTAGAGATTTAGAAGCCCAACGTGAGATTTTGCTATAGACAATTCAAATTGGGCTTAATCTTTTGTGATCGTGTTGTAATAGAATGGGCCTAATTTTAGAAGCCTAACATGAGATTATAATTATTTTTTTTATATATAATAGCATGAGATTATACTATTATACACATTTCACTCTCATTCTCAAGCCCAATAACCATCCATATGACCAGTGGAATTGGCTGAAGTGGAAGAGACTTGGGTCGCTTAAGTAAGGGTCTCGAATTCGAGTCCTTGTGGATGCAGAAAACTTCCCTGGGAGAGGTCCTCGCGTATGTGCCCAACAGAACCTCGATCCGGATTAGTCAGGACAAAGTTCTGATGAACCGAGTGCAATAGCAAAAAAAAAAAAAAAACAATCCATATGTAAGTGGAAAGTATTCAAAATTTGATTTTTGATTTTTTTATTATTTATTATAATTAGCACTGCTTTCTTTTATTTTTTTAACATATACATATAAACTAGTACTGCTTTTTGTTTTTCCTACAGAAGCTAGTACAACTATATCATGCCAAACAGGAAAAGTGAGGACATTTTGGCATCCGTAGGGTGACGTTTTGCCACCTCATATATGTTATAAGTCGTTTTTTCTATTAAGAAGACAGGTCCTGATTTGAATTACAAACAAAATCAAACCCTCAATCTCTCGTTTAAAGGGGATCATTCATACAACTAGACTATAATAGCACTAGTTATACTAATGTTAATCTTTAAAATGTTGCAAGTATTCTTAACAAATAGTATAATTACTTCACACATACATTTTTTTTTTTAAAAAAAAATGATATTTTATGTTGAAAAAATCATTCCGAAAGACCAAATTCAGGAATTAATTATTCATAAAGACAGAGCCCAAGTAGTTAATTTGGGTCTCAACATGTACCAAAAACAAAAAATATATGCTATTGCCAATTTCTCTGATATTGAAAAAAGTGGCGAAAAGTGGGGATCGGTCTTCCTTATCTTTAAAGCTAGTTTGGTTTGAGGGAGGGGGAGGGGAGGGAGAAAACTTTTACCCCCTTTTTTACAAAAAAGCTTATCAAAACTTTTTAATATTCCTAAAATATACTCTCAACAAAAAAGAATATCCCCTTCATTAATGACAATTTGGTCAATTCCCTTCTTTCCACACCCTCTCCTCAAACCAAACACACCCTTAGGGAGGGAGTTCAATCCCTTCCCTGCGTTGGTCAAGGCGTTGGGGGAGGCATCCTAGAGGTCTGGGAAGCAATAGTAATGTTGGTAGAGGTGGAGACCTGTGTACTATCTGGCCAGTATCCCCTGTGAACTTGGCTCCAAGCGCCCTGCCCTTGGACTGTGGGTGAGTCCGAGCCTTTTTCTAAAAATTATTTATCAAAAAAAAAAGAAAAGAAAAAAGTGGCGAAAAATTCATATTAAAAAAAAAAAAAGTGGCGAATTAGGGAGGGAAATGTGTGTGGCCAAATAGAAGCGAGCGTGCGCTAAAAGATAACGCTACGGCAGCCATTTCAGACTATTTCCAGTGGTGGCCCCCACCACCATTCCAAAATTATTGCCTCTCTTGACAAAAACGACTTTTTTTTTTCTTTTTTTAATAATTAAATGATAATAAAAAATTATAATTTTCATGAAAATGACTTTTGGGGGTGAGGGGCTGGCTTTGCTCTGTTTTGGAGGATCTTTTATTTCGTCCTTCTTCGTCCCAAATAATTTGATGATGCCTCACACAACCCCACTCATCACAAAATCATTCACAACTCATACTAAATCCCCATTTTGTATGTGTTTATATATATATATATATATATATAATATTAATCAATATGTATAAATTTTAAGTTAAATAAACTATCAAATCTTGTGATCTAGTAGCATTAAAACTTTCGTATAAGTAAGAGATCGCGGGTTCGATCCCTATTGATGTGTCTAAATCATTGTTATTGTGTAGATTCAAAATATACATGTTCCAATTATGTGAGTAGAGATGGAGTTAAATCTTGACATCATATTTTTAGAAAATATCTTTATTGTGTTCAATTAATAGAAGTATTTTGAAAATGTTTGTGTGTTGAACAAAAGAAATTAAAATGTTACATTTAAAATTAAAGCAAACTCATTAACTTCTAATTCTTACATTTAGAATTGAAGAAAGTAAGAAATATGTTGATAGAAAAGTTGCAAAGGAAAATTATGAAAAAAATGTTTTTGTTTGGTTAATAAATCATTTTTGTTCAAAATTAAAGGGATCCTTAATATGAAATATATTTGGGGAGTTAATCTTGATCCTAAATATAAAATATAGTTCTTATATTCATCAATATTTTCCTAATTTACCCTTATTGATCCTCTATCAACAATAATCAAAGAGAAGATGGAAAGATAAAAATAAGAAAGATAACTATGATATTTTAAAAAATATACGTTATATTAATTAACTTAACTATCTTCTTTAATTTAATCAAATTAAGTAAACCTATCATTTTCGTTAAAGGAACTCACTGTAACTTTGTGTAATAATTTGCTGCATAAGAGATTTATTGGACAATAGCTTTTTTAATTTTGTATAAAAAAAAAATACCTCATAAATTGTTTTCCTATATTTTCTACATCTTTATAAGAAGAGCTGAAGCCACATCCTTGTAAATTAAATCAACTTCTTGACTTGATTATGAAAGACTCATTTTATAATAAATTTGGTTCATTCAAAATAATTATACTTTGTCATTTTTACCAAATATTTTTAGTATAGAATTTTATATTTCTTTTTTATTTTTTTCCCTGGGGTAACAAAAGTGAATAAAATATTATTTTAGATTTAATAAATATGACATCAGACTCTTAATCTGCTTAAATTCACATATAGTAATGTTGCTAAAAAAAACCGTTAACTTTTTCCCTAGCTAGCCTCTCTTTTATTCCTTGGGCATACTTTAAAAAAATGAGGAAATCTTGCTAAGCCAAAAAGATTGAACACTTTTATTTTGATAATTAAAGATGATTAAGATGGATATCTCTCTTTTCTCTTTTTTATTAATCTTTTTTTAATTTAATATTCTAATGGCTGAAATTGCAAAGGGAGATTGAGTCTTGATTATGTAAGCAAACGCACCAATGTATATAATAATTTAAGTGCTTTCAGTCTTTGCATTTATGATTTAATATTTCATAAGTTGAGTGGTACCATGATTTGATGATTGAAAATTTGACAAAGATAATGTGACTATTTTATCAAATTAATTAATTAATAAAAATAAGAAGATAATGTTGGATTAGACTCATAAGAGAGAGAGGGGGGGTGGTTGTTGTTGAGTTTCTAGAAATAAATAAATAAATAAAGGATTATCTTCATTTCCGTACAAAAGATCCTCTTACCATTTTTATTTATTTTATGGAAAAAATTAATTAATTGAATTTTATAAAAAAAAGGTACCATCATATATGATATCACTCTATCTATTTAATCTCCAACGACAAGATTGATATTGTATTTTAATTTTTGTTTGGTTGTTGGTGAAATATTTAAATTATTTGTGCGGCACAAAAGTTAACCCCAAAAAGTAATTTTCCATCAAGTCATTAAATATTAATCCGATCGGTTAAAGGTAAAAGATCAGACATATGAATATAATAGTACGAGGTTACATTTTATTGTTGATTGATGAACTAATGATTCTGTTCATAAATCATTGGGTTTATTTGGGTTAACAGTGAGAGCAGTGACTTATTTTCTATTTGACTTTTTTAGAAACCCGATAGAAAAAAAATTAGATTGTAAATATGATTTGTATTTGAATTAATGGTGGTAGAAATGGTGGGGTCCATATAAAAAAGTTAAGAACTTTTTTTTTAAAAAAAATGACTCCATGAAGTTTTTTCTTTAACTAATTTTTAGGAGCTTTGTTTTAAAAAAGCCTAATAAACTTAAAGCTTAACCCAAATATTCTACTTATGATTTTTTTTTTTTTTTACTAAAGCTTTTTTCTGACTTTAAACTACTTTTTTTTTTTTAATAATAAAAAAAGTTTTGAATGGGTTCGACATCAGTCCCTCACCAAGGTCAGAGCATGTCCTCGAGCTCTTTTAGCATTTAATGGGGACTTACGAGATCGTCTATCAAATGATTCTCAACGACGGCAGCAGAGCACGTCCTCGGGCTCTTTTAGCATTTAATGGGGACTTACGAGATCACCTATCAAATGATTCTCAATGACGGCAACGGGGATTGAACACGCATCCTTTTGGGACTTGACCAAATCCCTTATCATCTATGCCAACTTCCTTTGGCGACTTTAAACTACTTAAACTCTCATTATAAAATACTATACTTTTAAGAATCTGTTTGCTACAACAAGGAAAGGGGAGAGGAAATTTAAATGCATTTAATTTAAAAAATCCAGAAATAGTTATAAACTTTTCACGAATAGGAGAAGTATAAGATTAACGAGTAAAATAAATTATTAAAAAAGTATAAAAATTAATTAAAAACTTTTAATATCATTTTTATTTCTAAATCAAACTTATTAAAATCTTCCTTTCTGTTTTCGCCTTTTTCCTAGCCTTAATTAGCGTTGTTAAAATAATAATATTTGTCAAATTTGACTTTTGATACAACTCTTTTTACATTACCTTTTATTTCTTTTTTCATACAAAAAAGTGGGTGTGCGTCCTGTTTAAAAAGTGCTTACACGCATTATTGTCAAGTCACTATTTGAATTTACCTTACTAGTTAATATTATTTTGTTGAGTTATTGGTAAACACGTGACCATTATAAATTCGGTTAACTTTAGGAATTTATACATCGAATTTACCGTTTTCATATTTCTAACTTATATAATTGTATTAACTTACCCTTAAACTTATATTAACTTTTTCTATTTGATTATGTTCGATAACTTTATATATTAATTCCATAGAAAATTCCTTATTAAATATGATAAATTATGAATGCTAATAAATTTAATTTCAATTATTTAGATTTAAAATATATTTAAATAAAACTATTGTTATTCTTTTATATTTTGATTATATATTTAAGCATGCACTATTAATACTTGTTTAAGAGTAAAAGTTAAAACGAGTTTACAATTTAAACTTACCATATTGAGTTTGCGTGACTTTTTTTTTCAAAGTGCCCTTTTTTAGGAAACTATTTACCAAAATGCCCCGACTTTGAAACTATTTCTCATTGTGCCATTCTCTGGAAACATATTCTCTCTCTGCCCCATTTAGTCGACTAAATGTCAAGCTTTTTTTTTTTTAATTTTGTCGACATTTAGTTGACTAAATCCTAGGATTTAGTCGACTAAATGTCGTGGGGTTCAAATTTTTTTAAATTCCCCCGACATTTAGTCGACTAAATCCTAAGATTTAGTCGACTAAATGTCGACAGTGGGCTTTTTTAATCTATCATAATCAATTTTCCTTTATTCTTTAATCTCTTTTCTCAATATTATCTTTTTATTTATCTTCTTTATTTTGTATTATGAGTTAGATAATATAGGAATTAGTTAGTTAGTTTAGATCCTATTATTTAGGAACAATTTAATTCAAATCCTATCTTTCTCATTTTCCAGATATTATATTAGAAGAATAACTTCTTATATATTTATTTAGTTATACCGATATATAGGTAATTTATCCCTACAATCTCTCAATATCTTTTTTGTTTGTATATTTGAATTTGAATGCACCAATTTGTTAAACTTTGGGAAAAAAGCTGGGATTGTTATCTTCAACACAAAATACTTATTATTATTATTATTATTATTTGCATTTTGTGTTGAAGATAACAATCCCAGCTTTTTTCCCAAAGTTTAACAAATTGGTGCATTCAAATTCAAATATACGAACAAAAAAATATTGAGAGATTGTAGGGATAAATTATCTATATATCGATATAACTAAATAAATATATAAGAAGTTATTCTTCTAATATAATATCGGGAAAATCAGAAAGATAGGATTTGAATTAAATTGTTCCTAAATAATAGGATCTAAACTAACTAACTAATTCCTATATTATCTAACTCATAATACAAAATAAAGAAGATAAATAAAAAGATAATATTGAGAAAAGGGATTAAAGAATAAAGGAAAATTAGTTGTGATAGATTAAAAAAACCCACTGTCAACATTTAGTCGACTAAATCTTGGGATTTGGTCGACTAAATGTTGGGGGAATTTAAAAAAATTTGAACCCCACGACATTTAGTCGACTAAATCCCAGGATTTAGTCAACTAAATGTCGACAAAATTCAAAAAAAAAAAAAGAAGCTTGACATTTAGTCGACTAAAGCCATGTTTTAGTCGACTAAATGGGGGCAAGAGGGAATATGTTTCCAGAGGGGGGCACAATGGGAAATAGTTTTAAAGTCGGGGCATTTTAGTAAATAGTTTCCTAAAAAAGGACACTTTGGGAAAAAAGCCGAGTTTGCATTATTATCACGAGTTTACTTAAACTTGTAAGTTTGACAAGCTTACTTATAAGGGTAGTTATATATCATTCACCAACAATATATTTATATAAGTGAATCACAACTTTATAATTATAAACCTCGCAACCTTATAATTATAAACCGATCATTTTACCAACTAGACTAATATTTATTGTCTACATTTTATTTCAATTAAGAATACATTCTCAATCATATGAGCATATTCTCAGTCATAGCCTTTTAATACGTTTAGTATTCTTTGATACACCTTTCTATTAATATTCCCTCTAGGCTTGACAACACTAATATGAAATTTTAGCTTTAATTCCTTTGTTTTCCTCTCTTAGTATTAGCACTATCTCTTTTCCTTCTTTCATTAAGCTTTCTAATGCAAATAAATGTACTCTTATAGTTTGTAACATGAAAACTTAACCTCATATTTTAATATCATTTTTCCTTGCATAAAAAAGTAAGGCATTTTTTTTAAAAAAAAAGATAAAATGATATTTCAATAGTTAATCATGTCTGTAGGTTACAAAATTGACATTGAACATAAACTTCCATCAATGAGGAAAAATAACACATTTAGTATTCATTAACACCTCAATTCCCAAAAAAAAAAAAAAAGAATAGAAAAGATTTGAAAGATATATATTTATATATATCAAGGAATGTGAAGTAATCTGAATCATGTCCGATCTCGAATCCCCCTCTCCCCAGCTATTGGAGAAGAGTCTCCGATCAACCAAAAAGGTTCGTATCCGCTCCGGTGAGGGGCATGGCGAAGCAGATGGAAACGACAAGGAAGACGATGTTGAAATGGCAGAAAGATTAGATGGAGAGAGCGCTTCTTATAGGAGCAAACTATTAAATATGGATACTACAGGGAAGTCTGGTGGAGCCGCTGCTGAGTTCGTGATCACTGATAAGGATTTCAATATCTCTAAGGATGAGGGTATTCCATCCATTAATTTTTCCAGTGAAGTTCGTAAGGCTCTGGTGAAAGGAATGGAGCGTATGCTAGTCATCAAACTTCTGGGCAAATCTATAACACATTATGACCTTCTACTCAGAACCCAATCCTTATGGCATCTGAAGGGTTCCTACAAGTTAATCGACGTGGAAGGTGGTTTCTATTTTGCATCTTTTGATCTGGAAGAGGACTTTCTAAAGGTGCTTACGGGTGGCCCATGGATGATTTTTGGGTCATACCTAACTATATAGCCATGGTCTCTAGATTTCGACTCTAATACTGTCATCATTTCTAAAATAGTGGCATGGATAAGAATTCCTGGATTGTCTTTCAGGTACTATCATAAGAGTACACTTAGAGCTATTGGCAAGCTATTGAGTGATGTTTATAAAATCGACTACATGACGGAGTCGAGGGGAAGAGGAAGATATGCCCGCCTTGCCGTCCAAATTGATCTAGACCAGCCGTTGATTCCGTGGATCAAAGTTGATGGGAAGAAGTATGGAGTGGAGTATGAAGGCTTGCCATTGATTTGCTTTGAATGTGGTAAGTATGGCCATGCAAAAGTTAAATGTCCACAAAGGAATCCCAAGGAGGGAAGTCTTGGTTCTAACGGCAACCTAGCAATTTGCCAGCAACAGGGGATATTGGTTACTGCTTCCACCAATGCTCATAATCCTCAGACCAGCCCTGAAACCTCCGCCAACGCTTCACCGGAGCAACCGTTGTCTCAGTACGGTGCATGGATGCAGGTGAGATACCCTAAGAAAGGAAATAAGTAGAAATGGGGGAGGAAACCGCAAATTCAGGATCAGCATTTAAGTGGAGGATCTCGGTTTAATGTGTTATTCGAGAGTGAGGATTTAGTGGCTATATCCAGGCAAAATGATAGCACTGATAGCGCAAAAATGGACCTTTCCAAGCAAGGAAAACCATCCGATGGAATCCCACAGATTTAGGAGTCAAGGTATAACGGGAAAGAGATCATTGGTGGAAACACGTATAGGAAGAAGGGCCCTTCTAAAGGCATGCACGGAAAAGCCCAACCGGCCCAGGAATGCAGAAGGAAAGAGACCAAGGGAGATTCCAATAGTTTTGTTCCTCCTAAAACAAAATCAGATATAGCTACTACTATTGGGCCACGTGATGAAAGGCAAAAGGACAAAAAGGCCATGTTGCATGAGGACAAAGTGCTAGTGGCAGGAGATAATTCCAATGAAGTAGTTAATGATGGACCCCCCACCATGGTGACGGTATATCAGAATCCTTTTGTTGCAATTGAATAGGTGTCTTCTTTGAATAATAGCCAACATACCGTGGTGGAGTTGCACAGATGTCGTCGGGCATTGGAGGAAGTGGGGTCACCGACCCAACATAATTTCGATGAGAACCAACTGGGGATCCAGATGCAGCTAAAAGGGGATAGAGGGAAGGAAAATAAAAAGATAATAATCTCTACAAAGAAACAGCCGACACAGGGAGTGAAGCTTCAGTCATCTATGTCTAGAAATTTGAAGGTTCGAAAGAAACCCTTGAAAAAGCATATTTCAAAAGATGCTCTAGAAGTCCTTAGGGAAGAACTTGAGGCACCGCCATATTCGCAAGTGCCCCTGCTCTGCTCACAAAAAACAGAGTTGGCGCAAAAAGAGAATGATGAAGACCCACCTGGGTCTGGTATGACTGTATAACCTTTTTTGTTTGTCTCATGGATTTGCAGATATTCATTTGGAATTGCTAAGGGGCAGCTAGTAACAGTTTCTTTAGTACGTTCACGCACTTCATGGCAGAACATAAACTCGTAATGGCGGTCCTAGTTGAGCCACGTATCTCAGGAAGCAAGGCAGATGGGTTTATCAAACGCTCTGGTTTTGATCGTTCATACAGGCTAGAAGCCCGGGGTTTCTCGGGGGGAATTTGGCTAATGTGGAAGAGTGTGATTCAGGTAACTATTGAACAATGCCATCCCCAGTTTATCCACTTTAGAGTATGTCCCCAAGGAAGCAATGACACCTTCTTATTTACCGCGGTATACGGGAGTCCAAATAACACCATAAGAAAGGAATTATAGCAGGAGCTTTCAGGGATGTCAAGCTTAGTAAGTGAACCTTGGCTTATTGCTGGCGACTTCAACGCTATCCTTAGCAGTGAGGACCATGCGGGAGGCTCGGATAGGCGGGGCCATGGTTGTGAACTGTTTCGCTCTTTTTTCTTCAATAGTGGCCTTATGGATCTCGGTTTCTCAGGGCCGAAATATACTTGGAGACGTGGCACCCTACTTCAGCGACTAGATAGAGCTATTGGCAACTCCCTATGGATACAAAGATTTAGCTCGTCTCTGGTAAAACAATTGCCGAAGCTCAGTTCATATCACCGACCTCTATGTATCCAAGTGCCAAGAAATGCAAGAAGACCCTTCCAACAACCTCAGTTTAGATACCTTGCAGCATGGGCTACCTCGGATTCATTTGATAAAGTTGTGAAGGATAGCTGGTCTAACTCTGAATCACTCACGACCAGTATCAAGAATTTTACCTCATCAGCTAAAAAGTGGAACACAGAAGTCTTTGGCAGCATAAAAGAAAGGAAACGTAGAGTCATGGCAAGACTTGGAGGTATCTAGAAAGCCCAGGAAACATGCTCATCTCCTCGCCTGGATCTGCTAGAAAAAGAATTAAGAACAGAATTTGAACTTATCAGTGAGCAAGAGTACCTAACATGGAAACAACGTGCTAGAAGCGATTGGATCAACTTTGGTGACCGCAACACTACTTATTTTCATGCTAAATCAATCCAAAAGAGTCGACGGAAGACCATCTCGGCCTTAAGGGGAAATTCAGGTGAATGGTGCTATGATGAGGTAACAATCCGTAATTGGGTTTTTGATTTTTATAAGCAACTTTATACTAAAGAAGGCGAAGCTTTTATACCCTACATAGGAAATGGGCTCTTTCCTATTCTTGAAAGCTCTATGGTAAGGTCCCTTGAATCAGATATTTCCCTATGTGAAGTCCACTCGGCTCTGTTTCAAATGGAACCGTTGAAGGCCCCGGGAGTTGATGGCTTACACGCTGCCTTTTTTCAAGACCAGTGGAAAACAGTTGGCCCATTATCTTTCAAATGATTAATCGATTTTTTAAGGATGGCCTCTTGGACCTGGAATTAAATGAGACCCTCATTACTCTCATCCCTAAGATCCTGACTCCTTTCACCCTATCAGCTTATGCACAGTTCCATACAAAATTATTACCAAGGTGTTAGCAAATCGCCTCAAGGAGTGGTTACCGCGGTTAGTCCTTCCCAACCAAGCTAGCTTTATTGCTGGTAGACAAATCTCGGATAATGTCATCATCGCCCAAGAAGCAATACATACCATGAGATTAAAACGAGGAAGGAAAGGATAGATGGCTCTTAAAATTGATCTGGAGAAAGCTTATGACAGGTTGAGATGGGACTTCATTCAGTATACTCTTCATGATGTAGGCCTACCTCCAAAATTTGCACAGGCTATAATGAACTGTGTGTCTACTTGTAGTATGCGTGTAGCTTGGAATGGCATACGTTCGGAAACATTTTTCCCCTCTCGGGGTATTCGACAAGGAGATCCCCTATCACCTTACATATTTGTCTTGTGTATGGAACGCCTATCTCAAATAATCACACAGCAGGTGCAGAATGGTCAATGGATCCTACTTCGTATGGGGAGAGGGGGCCCACCGCTCTCTCATTTATTCTTTGCAAACGATTTGGTCCTGTTTAGCTCCACAACACAGTCTCAAGTTACTCTTATACGGAATACTCTTGATCAATTTTGTGCAAGCTCAGGTCACAAGGTTAGTAGTTCTAAATCTGCCATTTATTTTTCTACTAACGTTTCATCATGTGATCAGGAGTCAATATGTGAGGAGCTGGGGTTTAGAAAGACTGGAGACCTAGGAAAGTACCTTGGTGTCCCCTTACTCCATCATAGAGTTCGCACAGGGACTTATGGATACTTGGAAGACAAAATTCAGAGCAAGCTCTCAGGCTGGGCAGCCAAATCTTTATCTCTTGCAGGACGTATCACATTAGCTAAAGTAGTCCTTGCAGCGGTCCCGATGTATACAATGCAGACAACCAAGCTACCTTCTGGATTGTGCCATCGCCTTGAACGACACATAAGGACCTTTGTATGGGGAGGGACGGAAACTGAACGGAAACCAGCGTTGGTTAATTGGAAGAGTATGTGCCAATCACCGAAGGTGGGTGGGTGTGGATTTAAACGACTAGAAACACAGAACCAGGCATTCCTTATGAAGTTGGGTTACGCGCTGAGATCAAGACCCGACCTACTATGGGTGCAAATTTTGCGTAATAAATATGGATGGGACGAACACCAGGGGCCCTTGAGACGCAACCTTAACTGTTCCTACCTATGGCGACACATTCGGAAATTATGGCATAAAGTGGAATCTGGCATACGATGGACCCCAGGTGATGGTGCTCACCTACGGTTCTGGGTAGATAGCTAGGTGCCCGAGGTGGGGCCACTGAAGCATGTGGCGTTCCGAGACATTACTGAGGAGGAAGCTTCGAAACCAGTGAGGGAATATGTCATGGATGATGACAAATGGAGGTGGGACCTACTCCGTGATATTCTCCCAGAAAGGGCCCTATCACTAATCTCTAGCTGTAAACCTCCATCGTGTGAGGATGGTAATGCTGAATGCTTCTGGGACCTATCAGCAGATGGATGTTTCTCAGTTTCAACGGCTTATGACTTACTTTGTGGAGTGGAAGAAACAGCCTCACATAGGCTGTGGGAAGTCATATGGAAATGGCAAGGCTCCCAACGTGTCAAAGTATTCCTTTGGCTTGTAGCAAGGTCCAACCTTCTTACCAACACAGAGAGGCGCTGAAGACATATGACAAATATTGATACTTGTTCGCGATGTAGAGAGGATCCGGAAACTACAGACCACGTGCTGCGCAAATGCAAATACGCCCAAGAGGTATGGTCTTGGTTGGTCCCGGCTACCCAGATGAACCAGTTCCTCCGGTCCGACTTTCAGTTTTGGCTGTTACAGAATCTCACTTCCCATAATTCCCACCATGATAGTCGACTCCAGTAGACTACTTTATTTGGCTTGACGTGCTGGAAACTTTGGGAGTCAAGGAACAAAGCAATCTTCACAAACACGAACATTCAACCCACCAGTATTGCTTGGGAAGTAACACTACTCGCAGATATTTCAGTGCAGGCCACAGCTTCTCCATGCAAAACGCGGAGAGATATAACCATCCAGCAACCAAGATCTATCAGCTGGATTAGACCACGGGCAGGAACAGTTGCACTTAATTGTGATGGGTCCAGGAAAGGTGATTCATCAAGAGCGGGAGCTGGTTGCCTGCTACGTGACCATGAAGGAAGATGGATTGCGGGCTGCTATCGCAATATAGGCTTATGTACCTCCCTTCAGGCGGAATTATGGGCCATAATGGATGGGCTAGATTTGGCATGGATCCTCAAATACAGAGATGTAGTAGTTCAGATCTATTGTTTGGTTGCAAAGGAGTTAATCACAAACCTTGAGGGCCACTCGCATGCTAGTAGGGGATTAGTCGGTCGAATAAAACGTCTGCTCGCTCAGGGATGGAGAGTGAATGTAACTCATATTTACCGTGAGGGTAACAGGTGTGCAGATTATTTGGCGACGTATGCATTAAACCTGAATGAAGGAGATCGTCTTCTTGACGAACCACCGGAGGGTTTGCGGACTTTGCTTCAGGAGGATGAAGATGGTGTTGGAACCATTAGAGTTTGTCCCATTGTAACCTAATCCATGTTGGATTAGCTCGTTTCTTGAACCAAAAAAAAAAAAAGGAATGTGATGTAACATTTTATCCGCATTCTATAACATAGCCGAAGAAGGCGGGTGCAAAATAAGTGAATTATTATTTATTATTGGTATTATTTAAATGAAAAGACTGTGCTCCTTTTGGGGAGCAAACAAGGATGGCCCTTTTGGGCAAAAAAAAAAAAAACAAGGATGGCCCCTCCCCTCCAAAGGCCGCCCTCATAATAATAATAATTCATAAATTCATTCACAAAAAATAAAAATATATATTATTATGACATCCCATCCCATCCCATCCACATCTAATCTTCTCATCCAAACACTCACGATTTCCTTCAAATTTCTCCCCCCACTCATGCTTGTCCCCATCACTTCCTCCTTAGCCCCAAAACAAATATTATTTGTACTTCCATTCCCTTCCTCCTCTTTCTTTCTTTTTTTTTTTTTTTGGAAAATATCAATGAGGTCTTAAAACTGAGAAAAATATTAAAAAAGTCTCAACCTCATTTTCCTTCATAGAAAAGTCCCGAAGGATTTTTTTGATATTAATTATGAATAAATTATAGAATTTCTATATCAAAAAAGTCTCGTTGTCAAAATGGCTTTTTATTTTGTCAAAATGATTTTATTAGCTATTAAAATGTCCCCATGAAAATTTCATTGTTAAAATAGCTTCTACTGTTGTCAAAATAATTTTCCATATTGTAAAAAAATTCTCTGAGCCTTACCTCTAGCATGTAGAATTTTTGATATTTGGAGATTTTTCGACAACATGAAAAGTCATTTTGACAATGAGATTTTCATATAAGCATTTTAATAACTAATAAAGTTAGTTTGACACCATGAAAAATCATTTTGACAACAAAACTTTTTTGATATTAGAATTCCATAACTTATTCACAATTATATATCAAAAAGGGTAAAGGAGAAAAAATACACATGTGCTTTACTCCCGAAAGCGTTCTGCACCATATGCTTTTTTTGAGAACAAAAATACACACGTGGTTACCATGAAGTGAACAGTAATATAATAGTAAGATATTACTTTTGCTCCAAAATGATAACCACGTGTGTATTTTTACTTTCAAAAAAAGCATATGGTGTTGAGCGCTCTCGGGGGTAAAACACATGTGTATTTTTGCTCCTTTACCCTATCAAAAAATTTCTTAGGCACTTTTTTGATAAGGGATTTGAGGTTGAGACTTATATATATATATATATATATATATATATATATTTCTCTACCTTGAGACTTCAATGATATTTTCTCTTTTTGATTTCTAATCCCTAGTTTTTTTTATTGATTTATGACAACAAAATATATAAAAATTTATTTGAAGTGGTTTGAACATGTACTAAGAAGGCCAATGGATGTGCCCGTAAGGATGGTGGATCAAGTTGTTTTGAATATAGTAAAAAAAGAGTAGAAGATGACCAAAGAATACGCTCGATAAGCTTAATCAGCGAAATGTATTTGTTAACAATTTATTACAAGATTTGTTCTTTTTGTTTTTTTTTTCCCTACACTTAATGGCATCATTTGATTTATCTAGCCAGCTCCACTTAGTGAGACTGAGTTTTGTTATTATTGTATCACAAACATAAATCCCTCAATATCAAGATCTAATCTTCAATTGAGATTCATCATATTTGAAGATTCTAACTCTGATTCCTATCACTAAAAAAATTATGAACTTGTCATAAAGTTATTATATAGTTTGGATCTTGTATAAATGATTGCTCAAAATGTAGGAATTATTGGTTGGACAATGGACAGAGATGAAATTGATTTGGGTACTTTTAACCATGCTTTGAATAAATTCCAAAAGATTTTTTTTTTTATTGCAAAGGACCAAAGCAAAAAAAATCTGATTTTGTGAGTACCCATTCTGTCAAAAGAAAATACAAATAATATATCAAATTTTCTTTGAGTAAACACCTGGTGCCCCCCACATTCCTGGATTTGCAGCTAGATTTGCTATTTACAATTGAAGTGGGGGTGCTCAAATATTTATTTATTTCCCAAAAATCATTGCTTTCCCACGAAATTGAAATCCGATTCAGTATTGACATGGGAGAGATTGTTGAAGGCTCCTATAAAATACTCAGTATATTGCTCTTTCTGGAGCTCTATTTGTATTATTTTCTCGTACGTACACACAGTTTGAGGCTTTCTCTTCTGAGAGCAGAAGGGGAAGCTTAGCTAAAACTGTTGCCTCTATTCACATGACGCGGCCTCTCGAACTTGTTCTTCTCAGAAAGTGAAAAATCTTTTGCAATCTTAATCTGAGAGACGATTGGTGGTGTTATAAGAGATTCTTCTACATGTACTAGGGCATATGATTACCTCTAAGCACCTCTGTTTTGAGTCTATTTCCATAGCTCCAACATTGCTGATCGGTGAGTTTTGGTTGGATAAGCCTGCGAAATTGTACCTCGTCACAACCCTTTTCACATGGTTGCGTCTCGTTTTTCCTCAGATTCTGCTCTGGCTGAGAGCTTTTTTTGTGTTGTCGTTTTGTTAGGAGCATATGTCCATTGGTCCATTATATGCTTACCCATTCTTTAGAATGATTTTATGGCTTTGTTCTGTTCCAACCTTACTCTCTTCTCCTCGTATTAAAGCTCCCAGCTTCTGATATACTTCAGTGTTCGTGCTGCTGAAGACCTACTTTTTCTGTAGGGAGTGTCTGATTTTTTTATAAATCTCAATATCTTCTAATCCTTGTTCGGCTTCCTTCTTCTTTGTTTCTTTTTTTGTATGTATCATATATGAGTTTGTTATTATTTTTGGACTTATGCAAGTTATTGTCAAAATTTCTGGACGCTCGTTTTCATTCTTTGTTTAAAGTTCTTGTTGATCTTTACTATAAATGTTTGATTCTATGTCATATTTGAAAGCTTATATCTCACATCCTTAATTAAACAAAAATTTTAGAGTGGCGCTGCTCTTTGTAATGGGATAAATTATTAAATAATCTCTTCATACAAATAGCATGCTTGTATAAACTTTTTATTGGAGAAACTTTTGTTTGAGGTTTCCTAGTGATTTTGTTGCTTATTATACACAAGCGAATAGGATCCAGTTCAGATGTTATGGGACTTACCACTCTTGGTGATTTATAAGCACTTGTAGTTAATGATTCTCTTGTATCTTGTCAGTTTTTATTCATGTGAATTGATTTATTATGTGCATATCTTATTCTTTTGATGTATAAGTCTATACTCAGTTTTGTACATATTTTTGCCTTTCTTGAAAATTTGCTTGTTGAAGCTTTTGTTAGTTGAAAGGTGTTTAAAGATTGAGGAGCATTAAAACAACTGGAGGTTTCTTATATCTTACTTAGCTGCAGCAATTTTGATGTAGGAGAGCTGAGAGATGGACCGGACTCACTTGGACCTAACAATTCATCACTCCGGGTCAACACAATCGGAGGAGTCATCCCTGGACCTAGAAAGGAGCTGCTATGGTCATCCTAATCCCTCTTCAAGTCCATTGCCCTTGCAACCTTTTGCATCAGGTGCTCAGCATTCTGAGAGCAATGCTGCCTACTTTTCTTGGCCTACGTTGAGTAGGTTAAATGACACAGCTGAAGACAGGGTCAATTATTTTGGAAACCTTCAAAAGGGAGTGTTGCCTGAAACCTTGGGTGGTTTGCCAACAGGACAGCAATCTACTACCTTGCTTGAACTGATGACTATTAGGGCTTTCCATAGCAAGATCCTGCGTCGATTTAGTCTTGGGACAGCAATTGGCTTTCGGATGAGAGGGGGTGTCTTGACTAATATTCCAGCTATCCTTGTTTTCGTTGCCCGTAAAGTTCACAGGCAATGGCTCAACCATGGCCAGTGCCTACCTACTGCACTTGAGGTGGGGACTTTTGGTTCTTCTGGCTACCTTGCAGGTTTCTACATGGCTTTGGTGGATCCTTTTACAATTCATCTGTTTGATCTGGTGTTGATTTTTTTGTGCATTTACGTCTAGGCATATTGCTGCTGTGTTTTGGCTTTATACATGAGAATAGATGATAAGGGAATTCCTCAAAATTCTGAATTGCTTATTTAATTCTTCATTTGCGTTTAGTTGATCATAGATCTGTGATTGGCATACGAGCCAAGTGCAAGTTTTCTTAAACTGAATTATGCTTGTTATTCCACTAAAAAAAAGCAGCATTGTGTTTGGTATTTTGGTGGGACTTATGGCAGTGGACAATAAATCAAAATGAAAAAGAAACTGCTAATATGCAGAAGTGTGAATCTCTCAAATTTCCACCTGCCTTTCCATCGGTCATTCTTTTTCTAACTTAATAATAATTAGTTGCATAAACCTAATAAGAGAGATTCTACTATATTTTGTTGTTGCCAAATGGCAACAGTGGTTAGGCTTGTTGGCCTGTTTCTGATGGTTTCCTGTCTGAATTTGATCATATTTCTTTTTTAGTTGGTGGCAAGCTCATGTAGTCTATCAGAGCTGAACTGCATGACATGCAATTTGTCTTCCTTTTTTTTGAATGACAAATAAACAAAAAGTTCTAATTGGACAGGTTGTTCTTTTATGATTATGTGGGAGAAAGAAAATACGGTTGCTGTGATGATATTAAAATAATTGCAAAAATATACTTTATTGAAAAAATATTATCTTAAACTATAAAGGTAGTCTTTGCCTGCAATTATAAAGTTGAATATTTAATTTGTGAAGCAGGGGCCTGGAGGTGTTTGGTGTGATGTGGATGTTGTTGAGTTCTCCTATTATGGTGCTCCTGCTGCAACTCCTAAAGAACAATTATACACAGAGCTTGTTGATGGCTTGAGGGGAAGTGATCCAACCATTGGCTCTGGGTCTCAGGTAATTTTCCTTTGCAGAATCAATATTGTTTATGTTTACGATATGCAAGAGAATGGAGCATAGATTTCCTAAGTCCTAACAGATAATTTTTTTTAATGCTAGAATGTAAAGACATATCATATATGTTTTAATGTTTACATTCTTATCATTGTTTTAATGTTTGACATATATTAAATTATCTGGGGTGGTTCAATTTGGGTGTTTAATAGTTTTGTTGGATATTCGATGCTTTAATTTGGTTCCATTAACTCATCTGGCATTGTATTTTATATTATTGAAGACATTGTTAATTCTAAATAGTATTGTTCTTTTGTTATTACTTAACTGGTAATTCCATTGGGCATCAATGGGTTACAAAATTTTTACACTTAAATGACATTCATTAGATATTAGTTGCTGAACGATCTGACTTACGCTCTTTTCATTAAGGGACCAATTGTTTTTGGTGCATTATGGAAGAGTTAATAATATATGATAAATGATATTTAAATAATTGGACTTGAAGATTAGGAATAGAAGCTGCAGACTTGCAGTTATGAGGACATGAGGTTATATAGAAGCTGTTCATTAACATTAATTGACAAATTACCCATTATATGTTGGCTTATGAACGAGAATTTTCCTTCTATCTTTTTGACTGCACCAATTTATTGCATGTAGTCTTTATCCCAGCTTAATATACAAAACTTGTATTTTACCACCCTAAGTATCCTCAAATACACTTTACCGGATGAAATTCTTCAAAACTGATAAGAATTTCGGGTATGCCAAGTTATTTGTGTTTTATTGCTTCAGATGGTGATGCAATTTGTGACTTCTTGCCCTAGTTCTGTAGATTTCAAACTTTTTCTTTTTTTGTTATGAAGTTTGTTCTATATGACATTTTATTTTAATGACATTTAGACTGCTTGATCTGGTGGTAATATTGTTAAATTGTTGATTCACTTGGGAGAACAGTTCTAAGTCTAACTGATCAATCAACCAGATGCTGATTATTCCACCCAAGCAATTTTGAATCAATCATATTTAGATAGTTCAATATAAGCATTTCCTTTGAAGTAGTGCGTTACCCCTGATGTTTTCTTCTGTGGCTGGATCTCTTGTACTAAAAAGTTTATACAGGCAACAAAGACAGGGAAGATCCCTTTTTTTAAAGGGAAAAATTGATGGATCAGGCAGTAAGATTAATGATCCTTTGTTAAAATTTGTTCATATTCTGATTTTGATGCAACTGGTTCTTAATCTTCCCTATATTTTCTGTCACCTCTGAAGCTTGATTTAGTGCTGCCATCTCTCCGAATGCTCAATAATTTGCCTCTCTGTGATCAACATATTTTCCTACAGTTTGAGATAATAGAGTGATTAATTTTGTTTAATAATGAAACAAAGTAATTTGATTTAGGAATCTGGGTTTGTAATTGGGCAATTAGGGTAATCTAAGATTTACTTAGGCATTTAAATCTTTTTGGGCCTTGGATTATATCAGCCCATTTTCCCCAAATGTGGGTCTTGTGAGTATAGTCAGTACTCTTCAGATTATTGATCTTTGAATCTTGAATTCTTGTTAATTTTTTTTTTTTTTTTTTATTTCAACTAATACTGTCATGCATAATTTTTTTTTTTTTAAAGAAAAATTCTTTCTTCTCTTAAGGTTGCAAGCCAAGAGACCTATGGAACCTTGGGAGCTATTGTGAAAAGCCGAACAGGAAATCGACAGGTTGGCTTCCTTACAAATCGACATGTAGCTGTTGATTTGGACTACCCAAACCAGAAAATGTTTCATCCATTGCCACCCAGCCTTGGGCCAGGTGTTTATCTTGGTGCAGTGGAGAGAGCTACATCATTTATCACTGATGATCTTTGGTATGGCATTTTTGCTGGAACAAACCCAGGTATCGTAGTCCTAATTGCATTTTATCATGAATCAACAATTGGAAGTTTCCAGTCATAAGTTTTTTTGTCAATTTAAAACTTTTCTCTGGATTTCATGTTTTAATGTCATGAAATAGGTGCGATGCTCCTTTTAGTCTGTTACTTGAAGGAATGCACAGTATTGAAATTTTGAACACTAAGTCCTATGCCAGCGGTTTAAATCAGTAGGGTTCCTCAGTTCGGGGAGGATTTTTTTGTTTGGAGGGTTATCTTAACTGTGAATAATTATCAGAATTATATAATTGTGCTTTCTGGACAGCAACAAGCAAGTTACCAAACAAACTTGGGACAAAAGTCAGAGTTCTTTCTGATGCTATCTCATGTTTTTTTTAATGTTCTGATCTGTTGGTGGATTTGAATTCCCAACTGATGAACGTTACTATAGATGCAACTACTATAACTTGAAAATCGTTGAGGGAGAACCATTTATATCTCTAGTGATTTTGAAGTTGGGTAAAATCTTTGCTTCTGTTTTTTAAGAGAAAAGAATCAGAAACTCAGCTATAAGCTTTTGCCATAATGTCAACCCCCATATCCCCAGTTCCATTGCCCTGCTTATGCAACTTCCAGCATCCCATGGGTAACCATCCTCCAGCAATGAGGCTACCATGGTCAATCTACCACTACCACGATCTTCATTGTGCCATCACAGCACGCAGCCCCAATCCCAGGGCCCTCTTAAAAAGAAGAAAATGTATATTATAAACGAACACTTCTATCAATAGTCAATAGCCTAGTAATTTTGAAAATGCAAGAACACAAAAACTTGCTTCCTGATTGATCTGAATAAACAATAAACTGCTTTTTCATAGTAGCGAGTCTTCAAGAAATTGATGTTTATTTTTAGACGAAATTTTTTTGAAAGATTATGCTTTATATGGATGACTGTCTTCCGAGAATGCTTGTAAAACTCATGATATCTATCATTTCAAATTTGTTGGTCATAGTTTTATTTTTTGGTGTACCCCATTTTATCCCGATTCCCACATGCATCAAAATGTCTTGTAATCCTGCAGAGACATTTGTGCGAGCTGACGGGGCCTTCATCCCATTTGCCGAGGATTTCGATATGAATAATGTTACAACATCTGTAAAAGGTGTGGGTGAGATTGGCGATGTCAATAAAATAGACTTGCAGTCACCAATAAACAGTCTAATCGGAAGGCAGGTGATTAAAGTAGGAAGAAGTTCCGGTTTGACTACAGGGACTATAATGGCCTATGCCCTGGAGTACAATGATGAGAAGGGGATTTGTTTTCTCACCGATTTTCTTGTTGTTGGTGAGAACCAGCAGACATTTGACCTTGAAGGTGACAGTGGAAGCCTCATCCTCTTAACTGGTCAAAATGGGGACAAGCCACGTCCTGTGGGCATTATCTGGGGTGGGACAGCTAACAGGGGACGTTTGAAATTAAAAGGTGGCCAATCACCAGAGAATTGGACCAGTGGAGTTGATCTTGGCCGACTTCTTGATCTTCTGGAACTGGATCTCATAACAACAAATGAAGCACTTCAAGGTTTGTTTCTTTGAAAGATTGAGTTGTTAATCTTTCAATTACTCTAGTTGCTTTCTTTCCATAATTGTAAGCACCAGCATCCCGCAATGCGGCACCATACTGTTTTACAAACAATGCTGAGGGATGGGTGAACTTTGCTTTCATGCCAAACACAACAAATTCCTGTGTCAGACTACTTATGATCTATTGAATATATGAATAATTTGCCTCAAATACTAAATATAGGGATTTACGGAGGGATGGGGACTTACTAAATAATGAAGCTTGAAGGAATATGTTTAGTTTGGTATAATGGCAAGTTCAGCCCAATGCAGTTAAAGAGGCATTCTGCTTAGCGCCTAAACATATGATTTCTTTATATTCATATTTTTTTTTATTCTTTTTGATAAAATGTGACAACTTGAAATTACAATTTTAGCACCAATGGGGTTCTGTGTCTTCTATCCAGTGGAAAGGTTGTGGTCATCATCTTGGGAGAAATGGTTTGGTCACAGCAGCAAGAAGAAACTTGGTTTGGCTAGCAGTGAGAGTAACAAGCGCATCATGTTTCAACTAAAAAATATAGGGCCTTAACATATATATCTAAACCTGAGTTATGGAAACAGCAGCTGGGCTGCTATTGAAGGTTTTTAAAATCCTGCTACATTTGTAGTAGATAAAATCCACAGGTCTGTTTGTCCTGTTTGTCTGGCATGAGTTGCGCCTTCTTCAATGAGCCACACCAATATGTTCTATCTGTGAATTTGGGACTATGTTAGTAAAGGGTAGTTGAGGTATTTTCTGCATGACCATGTACACAGTGGAGAATTTGTGAACGATTAACATTAATTTGAGACTGTTTTCCATCAGGAACACTTTTAAGTACATGCTTATAGATCCATATCTTGCACAATAATATTCGCAAATATATATATATAGATACATGGAAAACTAAGTTACAGTCTTGTGTTGTGATTTTGCTTTTATAGCCGCGGTATATGAGCAAAAGAGTGGCTATATGGCAGGAAATGATTCTACAGTTGGAGAATCCTCTTCCACTGTGCCTTCAAAAGATAAGCTTGAAGAGAGCTTTGAGCCTTTTCGCTTGAACATTCAGAAAGTTCCTCTTGAGGAGGATGAACTTCCCCGTGGACTCAACCCATCATTAAGGCCAAATGAGTTTCATGTCAGAAACGTAGAACACCAGTTCATTCCTTGTTATGGAGGGAAGTGTCCAGTACATAAAAACTACCAAGAACGAGGCCACCTAGACTTGAATAGTACTCTATCAGCACTGCATAATGGCGACAATGAAGATAATTATGTTTCCTTGCGTTTGGGAGAGCCTGAAGCAAAGAGAAGTAAGCAATCAAGCTTTTCTTTTGCCACTGAAGAATTATAATCAAGTAATAAGAAATCTTTACAGTCTATTGACTTATTGAAGCAACCGTACGACCGTAGTCCATCATGCTTTAGAAATTGCCTTCAGCTAGTAGGGAGGAGGTGGTTTTGAAAGGTAAGTTTAAATTATCAGTTAATGTCCTTCTGGATAAATTCTTATTCTTTTTTGATGTTCTTGCCTAGTGAATGATAATAGGTGACATGAGCATATTACTATATAATATCTTATAGTGGAGATTTAGCCAGCACTGTGTAATCTGTGATATCTATCTACTCTACTACTTTTGCTGTAGAATTTGTATCATAAGAACTACTGAAGGGGAAGAACTATAACCCCCTGTTTTAATTGTAAGTTAAAGGACTGTGAAATATATCCTTGCCAAGCAGCATCATTTTCTTCTGGGTCAATCCTGTATTTTGTACTTTGTTTGGTAAAAATATGTTCTTTACAAGATTTGCTGTGTATATGGCCTTGTAGTTTAGTAACGTGAAAACTCTTTTGTAAGTGGTTGCAGGCTTGATTTCATTTGTAATCTAAGGCCTTTAATTCCACATAGTGGGACAAGACTTATTATTTGTGAGTGCGGTTGTGGTTTTAGCCGCACTACTTGCAAAAAGATGTAGAAACATATAGTGATTATGGTGTGCAATTCTATGTTTATGCTGCAAGATTTACTGCTGGTTGCAATTTGAAGAAGCCCCAATTTTGGAGATGATGTATCCGGTATAAAATGTAAAATTTATAGGAAGTGTATTATTAATAAGTGAAATTTTAGAAATTGTGTATTTTAATAATGGAACTGCAAAAATGGAGGTGAGCAATCATTTTATGCTGGTATTTTGGGGTCAATAAATTGAATATTGCCTTGCTCATTGCTCCATGGCCTGAAAGAAAGAGTGGTAAAATGTCAAGAGTGAATTATATAATTCTTTAGTTTTATTAAAATTGCATATTATCTCTGAAAGTTTAAATTATATAATTTTTTTAGACATTCTTTTTAAAGTTTAAGAACTGCCTGATATTTATATTCTTTATTTTTATAATAACAAATGTGTACTAAAAATAGTTGAAAAAGAGAGATGACAGATTGACCGCTATAAGGATATGATATGAAAGTAAGATATTATCATAATTTTCAGATTTTTTTAATGCATGAATATGCCAATTTAAATACATATACTTTATATAATTAATTTTCTCTAATGCCCACCATTTCTTTCCTTTTTTTTTTAATTGTGCATTAAAAGACGTCGACGTCTAAATAGAATTCCTAAAAATATTTTGAGAAAGAAGGGAAAATTAAATTGTACACATGAACAAGCATAATTAAGGAACTAATTAAATAAATAACCAAATTTATCATTAAGGGAATAAATTGCATGAATATGATATTGACATATGGATTTAATATCAGCAAGCACTTCAATTCAATATCTCAGATTCTTAAACCAACTGAGAGTTGAATATATATGAACAAGCTAGTCTCACACTTGTTCATATATATATATATATATATATAGACACACACATATCAGCAAAGAATTTTAACGTGGAAATGCAGACAAATTCAGAGAACAAAACGATAAAACGGAATCAGTCATGCTTATCTCTTTCAGCTATATATATTTCAATATGCATGTCTCATATCTTTTATTTATCTACTAAATAATTATTAACTGTGCATCTTGTACCTTAACTATCTGGTTTCCACACTCAAATCTCTTGTAGAAATCATTTTTCTTCATTAAACAAACTCTTGAACTAAATTATTAACCTTCTATATATGTGTGAGTGTGTATGTGTAGTCTTAAAATAGACTTTTATAGTGTACACACACACTTGTGCGTCTATGCTAAACTGTTTGAATTGTAATTTTGTTACTGTTCTTTCCTTCGGATTTTTCTTCATTCTATAGCCTATATATGTCAGCGAAACTTGCTTCTGCTGCAGTAGAAATCAAAACTATATCAAGTTTAACTTGTAAGTTTTCCGATGATCAATCTATATAGAGTACTTCAGAAAGATCATATATAAAGTTTTTATCTATCTATATACCCTCCCTTTCTCTCTCTCTCTCTCTCTCTCTATATATATATATATATATATATAATTTTTCATTAACACATATACTGGTTAATTGGTATGTGTAAACCTATTTTTAATAACCCTAATCAAACACAGTATTTAGTACTAGCACTATCTTATTAAAAATGCTACTATCTAGAAACTTTAAGCTGATTAAAATGAAAGTACAATCCCTAGGCCTAAGTGACGTGTGGGTGTGTGTACATATAATAATACACACATGATGGGAAGGATAAGTAGGGAGTTCGTCCGTACGGACAAGCTTCTAGTTGTCCAGATTTTTTTTTTAAGAAAAAAATAAAATAAAATATTAATTTTTTCTATCTAAAAAAAAATCATTTTTTAGAAAAAAGTGTTAGTTCAAAGACTAACTTTATTTTAAGTTTTCTATCCATTAATTTTTTTTTTAAAAAAATAGAAATTTATTTAAAAAAATTTGGGCCGTCCAAATCAAATTTAAACGGCTAGGAGCTCGTCCATATGGACGAGCTCTCTCTGCCTATCAAAGGATAGGCAGAGAAATAGGGTCCCACATATGATATACTGGTATAAGAATTGTAAATATTTTCAAACTTCATGGATTTATAGGCTGCAATACTCTGTAAATATATGTATATGATTATTTTTAAAAACTTGCTTGCAAGACAAAATAATTCTGAGGTGAATTGGGACATGAAAATTAGATAACTATTATAAATTGGCAATTCCCTACCATTGTTAAATCTTTATCTTTAATCCTCTCCCATACAAAATGTGCTACCCAAATACTATATGTGTACTTCAAGAATTAACCCAATAATACAAAGATCGCTATTAATTATTTATCATCTCTAATTGCAAAAGATCAACAAGTATAATTTTTTTTTTTATTTTTTAGTTTACTTTTTAATTGATTAAGGATGGACTACAAATATAATGTAGTTCAGTAGCTGTACTAACTAATTAATTAAGCAGCTAACAAATTCAAAGTGTCGTCTCTGATGAAACAGTTCCTAAAATAGTTCGACAAAGGGTACTTAATTATATATATCAATAAATATATTTTTTTCCATGCACACACGCGTATATAATTAATTCTTCAGAATCTTCTTCTTCATCAACTAACATTCATCACTTCGTCTGATATATGCTAATAGTACAGCAGATACATGTTCACACACAGAATACTTACACACACACACACGCACACAGATATGCACAGTTCGTGGATGTGTGTGTGTGTGTCTTCAATCATATATTGTAGAAACTAAAATTTGCATATAGATGAAAATTAATAGCATGAAGGTATATAGTACCTTGAATCTGCAAATATTAAGAGTGATGAACATAATTGCAGGCTTGAACGTATAACTTTGGAGATCAGAACTGAGAAACAGCCCTGTTGGTGATTGAGTGGTTGAAGCTGCAGGATGATCTGATATAGACATATATATATATATATAAATGTGCGTATCTAACAAGATCTAACCCAATAGTTTTCCAGATTAATTCCATGACCAGTAAAAAGCTTAACTAACAAGGTTTTTATGATTGTACATGAAACTTCTACAATATAATCAAACATATATGAACATGTAGATATTCTTTTTTTTCAGAAATATATTCAAGAACCGAATTATGTTAGTAGTAGCCTATATATATATATATATATATATATATATATATATATAGGATGGTTTATAATAATTACCAGATCATGCTGGCAGCTTCAACCTCTCAAACCAACATATTATATACTTGCCACTTTGCCAGACTAATTGATGTGATGAACAGAGAGAGAGAGAGAGAGAGAGAGAGAGAGAGAGAGAGAGAGAGAGAGAGATCTTAAAGTGAGAATTCAGAAACCCTAGCTAGATTGTTTGGGGATTCCCCATGGAGGCAGATATCTCTGAGCACAAATTGAATTTATATGTAATAGGACTCATGCATCCATCTCTCTCTCTCTCTCTCACTCTCTCTCTCTCTATCTATCTATCTATCTCTCTCTCTCTATATATATATATATGAGAGGAAGATTGGAAGAGAGGTGATAAATACTCTCTTTAATTCTAATATAAGATAAAATTAATTTTTTTTAGAGATTAAGGAAATTAACTAAATTATTTATATTTTGTTATTGTTTCTTTAAATTATATGTCAAACTTATAAACTGATATATAATCTAAGGATACACAATATAGGATATAATTAAATAATTTATTTAGTTTATTTAATCTTTTAAAAAAATCATTTTTATATTATATTTATGACTGGGTAGTAATTAATTAATAATTTAATTATAGCCTTTTGGTCCCTCCCTTACAGCTGTTGACATTGACTTGTTAATTGCATATTACACATAATATGATCGGGACCATGGATCCTTTAAGAATTAAAAGGGGAAAATCCATCTTGGGGCCTTTGTAAGAAAAAAAATTTTAAAAAGACCCAAAGATTCTGAAAATATCAAAAAAGATCCTAAATTCATTAAAACTTTAGTTGTTAACGATGCTAATATAGTTGTTAATGGAGCTGATATAATTGTTAATGTTTTAATGAATTTATACCAGAAAAGGGGGCTTTTTCTAGTGTTTGCAGAATCTTGAGACCTTTTTAAAATTTTTTTTTTACAAAGGCTCCAAGATGGATTTTCCCAAATAAAAAAGATAAGCAACAATATGTGAAAAATTGCACATGTCGGGATTGTATGTGTTACCAGTTGATTATTAATTGTTCCGGTAAAATCTCATTAAAAAATCATTTCACGTTCAAAAACTAAAATGTAATGCTAATATACAAAATTATATTTCAAATCAATGTTGTCATCGATATGAAATTTGGAATCTTTGTATTTTTATAATCAATACCTTCACCGATAGACCACTAGAGCTCGAGCTAGCCGTGATCGGCCACCACTAAAATTCTCGCATTGACTACTATAAATTTCATGGGTCAATAAGGTGATTAATGCGACATTTGATAAAAATAATTATCAAAGTAAAAGCCTTGCTTCAAGTAATTAACTACATTAAGAGACTAAATTTATTAAACTTGAAGTAAGTTTCACCATTTCACATTAATAATCTACCACACTTTTTTACGAGTCTAAGAAAAAAAAATATATTAACACATAGATTTTTGAAAATATTTTTAAGAAAATTCATTGAAAATATTGATCCAGAAAATTGAAAAAAAAAAAACTAATAGAAAATTGAGAGTTACTTTCAAGACATAAAAGCCTTATTTACAATTGAGAATATTGAATTTATTGTTATTTGCATCTCAATTTTCAGAAAAAAACCTAATCAATGATATAATTTTAATATTGAGCTAATATAAACTATAAAGAATGCAAAGTTTTAAATGTGGACACGAAATCTGTTGCTTGAAAACGATAATATTTAAATATTAACTTAATGAACAAGGTAATATTGATTAGCAGCACCATGTGCAACAACTGTCGCATGCATATATGGTCCTCCTTAGAAAGACTTAAAAATTAATTAACGAATTAAAAAAAATTATTTCACAATATTTCATTATTTTGGGACCAATTAAGTAGAGAATAGTTGAGATGATCAGTTTAACTAAAAACAGCTAGCTAATGAAGACACTGTTCCCACCATGTGCTTTAGACAGAGACCACTTGGTCCCTCCCTACAATCACTCAACTATAATATTAATAATTATTCTTGTTATCTCACATTTTTTTTTTAAAAAAAATTAAATCAGTATTAATTGACAATCCAAGGCACAAAAAATCAATACTAACCATCTAATTCATCTGAATTATTTAAAAGCATTTTTATAGAAAGATTATTGTGTGCTTAAAATATTGCAAAATATATATAGCCAAACATATAAATAAATAAATTATAGTAAATTATGCTACTATTTATGAGTGAAATATATCTGCTTTGATACGAAGAGATATATATATATATATCATGTTGATTTTTCTATTCCCATCACATCTTGATGAGATGATCATCACATATCTTGGTAAACGTGTTGATAATCACATTAATTTTTTTTCAAGAAAGGAATTTGAATGTTGATTTTTCACGTCATTTAGTCAAAGCTTTGATCTATCCTTAATATTAAATATGTTTATGGAAGAGTTTATTCTTATTTGGATTCTGTTGCAACTTGAATTCAGATTATTAGTATTTTTCTTATAACTAGATTATTAGTGTTTAAAATCAGATGATTGTCAACAAAAAATGCGTCCAAGGATAAGGAGGAAGAAATGTACAATCCGTTTAAGTCCCAAAAAATTGAATTAATGATAGTTAGATTTCTGATTATTATTATTTAAAAAAAAAGTTACAAATATCATTCAGACATCCAGATCCAAGTAAGAATAAAAATTTTATACTTAAAATTTAAATAAATGCCTTATTTACAGTTTTTGAAGTATAGTCAAATGCATATTAATAAAAAAACATGTCAAACAGTTACATGTTATCCTCAAAAATGTGGCAATGGGACAAGCCAACTCACTTGAAAATAAAATTATAAAGGAGCTTCTCAATATCTTGATTACCTTTTTTTATTAGATCAATGGCTTCTCCTTAAAACTTAGAGGGAAAAGAGTTTTCACCTCTCTCAATAAGTGCACTTCTCAAGATTTAAACTTGTGTTCTCTTCCATTCGAGGGTGAGGTTCTTTATCACCTCAACTAACAGTTTGTTAGTTTGACTGCCTAATTTACCGATAGTTGAATAGAATTAATTTTTAGATAAATTTGTCGAACAATCATTCATTTTTGAGACCCAACTATCATTATTCTCCCACAAGTCCCATCTTAACAAAGAGGCTTGAGTTTGAGTCTTGTTATCCATATGAGGATTTTGACAATGTTTTAAGATAAGAATCTAGAATCCAACTTAACAAAACTTTTCATTAAGGAAGAAAAAAAAGGAAGATAGCAATTCTTCCAAGACACAACACGCCAAAGTAACTTTATATGCGAAGAAGCAAGTATATAGAATCAGACAGTAGCATTAAGAAGAGCCTCAAATGAATGAACATGATAGAATCACTATGTACCTGTTTGTTATGATACAGTTAAAGAAGACACATAATTTATAGGCTAGTAAGTGAGTGAATCAATCTTGTATGGTAGGCCATCCTTGATCAGCCTGCATCTTCACAAACTCAGCTAAGACCTTTATGTCATCATCCTCCAAACGAGCTCCAAATGTGCATTGACCTCGCGGCATACATTCCTTACCAAATCCCTGTTTATATCTAAATATAAGTACACAACTATGTACAGATCACACATTCTTCCCTCAGTTAGAATCAGTCTATTCCATTATAATATCACAAACAATTTTGAAAAATGTCTGTGAGATCACTTCTAATATACCAGGTACTACAGACATCAATAATACAACTTCAAATGGTAAAGATCAATACAGCACTAGGAATTACACCCACCACATTTGTGAAATGATCAATTTATAGAAGACAATCACATAAAACATTCCTAATGAACCAAGTCAATCATGATGTGTGTGCTTATAAACATGTTAATTAGGCACACAGAGTGACATATGACGTGCTTGTCTAGGTTGGTACTCCGTAATAAGGAAGGGAAGAGGTTCTCTCTTTTATGCTTCTTTATTAAGCAGGGATACTATTCTTTCAATTTTTTTTAAATTAATTCCATTCCATTATGTGAGCCAAAATAGAAATATAATATACACAGAAATTAGAATGGTGAAGGACAATTCTGTGAGGGGGAAGTAATCAATTTGCTGAGACCATATTTGAGTTGAATATTTGTCAGTTCCCTTTCAATTATGTTATTGACAGAAACACAGATTTTCAATTTTTTTGTTTCCTTATCTCAAATTTAGCAAGTCCTTGGAGTCCACAACAGAACGCACCGGCATTCTTCCTTTGCCATAGTATGTGATTCGGTAGATCTCTTCTTCTGTATCAACTCCATTTCTGCAGGGCCCACCTTCCAGTTATTTCCAGGCATATTTAACAAAAGAAGGGATCTAAGAACTAAGAAGTCTTCTTCAATTTTGCATGAAAAAAAAAAACTTTTGACTTTTGGGAACAAAACAACTACATGTATAAGACAGCAATTTACAAGAAAGATCTAGAACACAAGACCCAAACTTGACATCATCACTTTTACTTCAAATTTTGGTTTAGACATTCCCATACAATTTGGAGTGTAGTAATGTTTTGGTTCTTGAACTATTCAAAATTTTTTACTGTGGTCCTTTGTTTTCTAACACCCCTCCAATTTAGTTCTTCTGTCTGCTCAAATTAATGTTTTCTTTGCCAAATTACTCAAGAAGTCTCTCTTTTTCAGCATAATAATTGATGGACAGTAGGAACATGCACATTTTGTTTCATTTGTGTCAACATTGATGAAGAATTAATAAGTGGAATGCTATATTTCAAGAGTACTAAAACATTAATTTGCCCCATAATTTGTCAAAAATGTGACCTTGAAATTTGATGTTGACTTAGATTTTGTGAATCCTTCTGAAATCTTGATGTTTTCTCTGTTTATGTACATCATAAGGATGCTCTATTTGTTCATTACCTCTGTAAATCCTTCATATATAGTGTTGCTCCCTGGAAGAAAAAAGAGAGAAGAGAATATGCATCAGAGAAATGACATAATGAAATAACATACATATATAACCAGATGTCTTGAGTAAATGGAAGCTCACCGGCTGTATTATGTTCCCACCAGCATCATGACAACCAATACAAGCTTGACGAAACAATGAGCCTCCTCTCTGGATATCTATGGTTTGGCCATTTGAAACTGGAGCACAGAAGAAGTCAACAAGAGTACAAACTGCATGATTTTACTGCATTCAGAACAATTGACATGTCTAGAAGTTCTCGTTTTTTCAGGTTAAAATCCTTTTTTCCCCTTAGTGTTGAAAATTAGTGTGAAACAAGACCAAGCAAAGGAAAAAATTTGCATTGCAATACATTGTAGGCATCCGTGTGCCAAATGGCTGTGTCAAAGATTATTTACTCACAAACTTTAAGATGTTAAGTGAAAGTCAGTGTTGGTTTCATGAAATATCTAATACACCCTTTTGAAATAAAGTCCTTCAGACTTCAAAGGTGGACAATGAATTAACCTGTCATACCTTGTACCAAAGCCTTTTTTTTATGAAGAGAATAGGATGAACAATAACTGAACTCGCTCCTTAAAATGAGAATAAGAAGAAGAAAAAAAATCAAAGTCTTGACCAGTTGGTTTGTGAGGTAAGGTCTTTTTTTTTTTTTTTGGACAGAGTGAGGATTAAGGTCACATACCAAGTCAATGATCAGTTCATTGAAAAAGTTTAATCTGCTATACAATAGTTTTACGAGTACTTTTAAAGTCACATCAACATGAATTGAACATCAAACATTTTGGTCTGGCCCACATTTTTTCTGGAATACAAAGCTTAATTAGATTCACCAAAATAAAAGGAAAAGAAGAGAAACGATCAAGTAGAATCCTCAAAATCAGTTTTATCACATTTTCACTAACTATTTAATCTTACATTTCCTTTTCCTTATAACTTCTGCCCAGACATGCAGAAATTCTTCTAATTTTCTCTTTAACCTCTCTAGAAGAATTTCATCTCTTTGTGCCAAGGCATTTTCATACCTGCAAGACTAAAACTCAAGTGTTGGATTGTTTATCTCCTGTTCACCATTGGTCATACTAAGATACGTAACATTGGTTCATGCATATTCAATTAGAAATTAGATGTTCATAACAACCTTTTCAAGATTATATTCATACTTTGCCTAAGACTTGAAGCTCTCCTGTGGTTATTTTGTGTCAAGAGATTTAGGCCATCCAACAAAACATTCATTCATTAGTTACTCACACAAAACCAGACATTAACTTGTAGTTGAGTTTCATGTCCTACTCTTTGTAACATCGCATGAATTGACATTTTCATACACGGACACCACGCATAAGGAATCTGCCAACTAATAAAAGACTGAAAGGGAGTTATCCCTTTTCTAGTTAACACAGAGGCGAGAACAAAATGAAGTAAGAAAACAAGCAACGGTATATATGGAAATTTGAACAAAAAACAGGGGCACTTTAGTATTTAAGAGAAAAAAAAAGGGTGGGGATTCTTCAAAATTCAGATGAGGCTTGAGTGGTCAACCTGGAGTGTAGCATAACGGAGATAAGGCCACAAGCGCAGCCATTAATGGCGGAGCCAAGGTCTTGAAAGAAAACTTCAAATTTTCTGCTTTTACAGCAATGGGATTTTGTTCTCCCTTCAAAATTGAACCAAATTTTCACTCAGTCTCAAAAAATTGCAGAATGAACAATCACGATCAGTGAGAGAGATAAAGGAGGCGTACCTTAATCGAGAGGGGATGAGTATAGTTACTGCAACTAGAAATTAGCGAAGCAAGCTGCATCGTCTTTCTAGAAATGTGAACTGAATTATCCCCACTCAACCAGAAGGTTTGAACTTCGACATTCGAGTGCAAGCTTCAAGGAGTAAACCAAATTTTAACGCGTGAAAACAAAACTAGAATAGGTAAGAAAACAGTTGGCCATGACAATTTTTTTTCCCCGCCAAAGCAAAAAAGTATTAATATATAAGATAAAGTTGATCTTTTTTTAAAAAATTAAGGAAGCTAAATAAGTTAACTAATTATTTCATATATTATGTATTTTTAAATTATATATTAACTTATTAGTCAAACTAATTAGTTTAAAAAAAATAAAAATAAAAATACTTTAAAGTAATTTAATCAGTTTCCTTAATTTTTCTAAAAAAGTCAACTATGTCTTATAATTAGGACTGGAGGGAGTACTTCTTTTCCAAATTTTTTTTTCTAAATAGTATTTATATAAATTTTTAAATAACGTTTTTATAAATTTTTTATATAAACTAAAATGTGGTTTTATCATAGCAAGCGAAAAAGATACTCCCTTTGAATTGATATAAAAAATATATTGGGAGTTGATGTTGATTTTAAATATAAAATAAAATTCTTATATATATATCAATCTTTTTTTAATATCCTCCTAACACTAATCAATGAAGATAGA
This sequence comes from Acacia confusa, assembly GCA_037074495.1. Lineage (NCBI taxonomy): Eukaryota > Viridiplantae > Streptophyta > Magnoliopsida > Fabales > Fabaceae > Acacia > Acacia confusa. The sequence goes on along the minus strand of CM073504.1, from coordinate 848,107 downwards.
AAATGAGGGAATTAATGAAAGTGAATAAAATATTTTAGAAAATACATATCATATTAATTAAATTAACAAATTTCAATAATCTGATTAAATTCAGTAAATATATCTTATATTAATGACTCAATGAGTAGTATATATGTAACACCCCGAATTTCTAACCGTTATAAAACATAAAACTTTGATGGTTTTCATAAATAATAACTAAAAATCTAAAATAAACTACTTCAGGGAGTGTTACCGCCACACTTGTATGGGACAAGTGTAAGGCTTCTTATTACATGAAATAAATCTAAACTGAATCAAAATGTTCCTTTTTAAAAAAAATAAAATAAAAGAAAAGAAAAGAAAAGAAAGTAAATAACTAGAATTTATTATCCGTCTTCCTCACTTCTCACTACTAGCCCCAATCTTTGAAACCTGTTCACTGAAATTCTACTCCCCCGAAGGATCATCCAGCCAAAGAATACACACATCAGCAAACGCTGGTAATCCTAATTAGGTAAAGGTAATATAAAATAAAATAAAATAAGTAAGTAAATAAATAAATTAATTAATTTAAATAAATTGAAATGAAATAAAATAATTATAAAATATATGTGATCATGCGGTGATTGCAACAAAATTAATCATTATCTTCTTTTTTTTGAATTTATTTAAACCTGGGAAACCCTGTCAGTCTGTTTAGTGGGAAGAGAACCATGGTAGACCCAGGAAACCCTGCCAATCTACCCCGTGACCCGGGAAATCCTGTCAGTCACAAATCATTAAAATTGACTATATCATAATTTCTTCCTAGTGTGTACACTTGTTCTCAAAGTTGCTACTAGTATCCTGGGAAACCCTGTCAGACACCACTTTGGGAAGAACGGATATATCAGTTCACATCAAATAAATTTTTGAAGGCATAAAGCCTTAAAAGTGTGTTCATCACTTTAGGAGGCATCACCCCAAAGTTATCCTCCCACTTGCTAATTTATTATAAATAGTTTAGACTCATAAAATTCCTAAATTATTGTTATTAGGTGTATTCAGATATTTGTAACAAAATAGTAATAAAATCCTTTACTCCTACAAGAAAGGGTTGATCTTAATTTCACAGTTATAACTCTTTATGGGAGCTTGTGAGTTTTTTCACACACAATCATTAAAATGTTGTCTCTATTTTATTATAAAATTTCCCAATTTAGAACTATAAAGTAAATACTCATGGGTTTTCATGGGAAATTCCCAAGATTATCATTTAATCTCAACTTCTACTCATCATCCCTTTTTTTTGAACTATAAAGTAAATACCCATGAGTTTTTCATGGGAAATTTCTAGTACTATCATTTAATTTCAACTTTTACTCATCTTTTTTAACTATAAAATAAATACTCATGGTTTATAAGATGTTCATAGGAAATCCCAACTCTCTCATTTAAACCTTATATATATATATATATATATATATATAGACACACACACAAACCAAATATATATGCATTAATGAACACAAGAGACGTTCATTCAATCAGTTCATGTACGTTGTACAGAGAAAAGGACAGAACAAGGAATTATATATATATATATATATATATATATATATATATATATATATATATATATATAGGCAGAATAGGCAGGACAAGATAGGCAGAACAAGGAATTATATATATATATATATATATATATATATATATATATATATATATATATTTTGTGATGCTATATATATCCAAAGTCTAAACCTTTAAAGACATGAAAGAAACGCACAGCAACAAAACGGAAGGTAATCACGCACGTGATTCGAAGAGGTTTAATGAATATATATTCTAAATAGTTTTGTACAGATTGCAATAAATTCAAACAAAATAAAAAGGTAATCTTTATATATATAACCCTATGAGATAATCAACCTATCAAATCATGTGTGGAGCAATTGCAAACTGAAGATGTAGGAATACATGTATGAGTCAAATCATGTTATTTTAAGGATTAGAATTACAATCAATCTTCTAACGCTACCAACAATTAATTATTATTCTTTTGGGGATTAGGATTACCTGTCTCCGTGTTTACTAAGTTCTTAGAAGGGAAATTCTGCCGCAAAGAATTTTTTAAAGAGAGAGCTAATGAACGGTGACTAAAGTTAGGCGGCTAAACCTAACTTATAATTAGACTCTTAGGGTTTAGTTATGAGTTGGGCTTTGTGGGTTGGGCCTTTTTGTTTTTGTTTTTCTCTTTTTCTCTTTTTTTTTTTACTATTACTAATCTAATGAAGAAAAATAATAAGTCACTTATTAAATTTTAATTTTAATTTATTAATTTATTCATTCATTCATTTATAATTATTACTATATTATTACTATAATAAACCAGGTGGGAACACTATGTATAATAATCAGTGAATTATATAAAACAAACACTTAGGATTTTAAAGATATATATATAATAAATATTATACTCTTAATTATCTCTTTAATAGTAATTTAGATATAAAACTATAAAATAATTTTCAAATTTCAAAGGAATATAATTAATACCAAACAATTAATAATGACATTTATTTTCCTGCCTTTTGTCACTAAATGAAACAAGCTCTCTATACCGGATGATTTATATTGGTAATACCATAATCTAGTGAAAACAATCTTTTTATTTTTCCAACATTTTTTCCAAAAGTGTTTTATAGTACATTCACACAAATATAAATTTAAAACCTTATGCTTAAATGATCAAAGTGCAACATCCTATTGATTAGATGGGGTTTTATTACTATATTATTAATTTTAATTTTAATATCTATATTATTACTATTATTATTATTATTATTAACAATAATAATAATAATAATCTGAGGTATTATAATATACCAATATATTTATCATTTAATTGCTTGATAATTGAAAGATAAAATAAATATAATTTTCCCATCAAGCTATTAGTTGATGTACTATATGACTAAGAAGAATAACATAAGTTCTAATTTTAAAAAATATAATTGTTAAGATAGGCCAAAACCCTTTATACTCTAAAGCTAAAAAGAGAAACAGTTAACCAAATCATAAAAAATAATTTTATTTATTATTTATGATATTAAATTTTTTTTTTTTGGGCCAGCAATATTATCAATTAATTTGTATTTAAGCATTACACACAACTTTATATTGTTCCCGTTTAAATAAAGTTTGGTGTGTATTATCTAGTTGGCGCGCGACCGCCAAAAAAAAGTACTAAAATAACGTAATTATTTTTTCTGGCCAAAAAAAAAAAATAATAAAATACAAGCCTCGCTTGGCATGTGGCGGAATTCCTAATAAGGAGATTGCAGATTCTCCATCCGAGAGAGTTTTTTTTTATTATTTCAGTAAAAAAAAAGAGCTATTTTTTTTTTTTTAAACAAATGGGTTGATTAATGAGCCTTGGAAATTTTTTGCAAGTTAAAAAAATTAGCTATAATTATTAAAGACATTGAAAAAAAAAACTTTTAAATCAACGTTCCTCTTTCAAAATATACTTCCCAGCAGCATTTGATTTTCTACTTGGATTGGATAGGATATTCTTGTCATTATTTTTTGTTACTACTTTCTCCGGTCTTAATTATAAGAAATAATTGATTTTTTTAGAGAAATTAAGGAAGTTAATTAAATTATTTTAAAGTATTTTTATTTTTATTTTTTTCTTCAAACTAATTAGTTTGAGTAATAAACTAATACATAATCTAAGAATACACAACATATGAAATGATTAAGTAACTTATTTAGCTTCCTTAATCCCTCCAAAAAAAGTCAACTTTGTCTTATAATTAGGATCAGAGGTAGTATCACTTTTCCACCGTAAGATTAGAATCTTATTTATCTTTATCATTTCTTTCTCTTATTGAGATTTTAATTTAACGGTGAAAAAAATAAAAAAGTAATAATAACATTAATAGAAAAAAAAATGATAGTAAAAATATTCTTTTTCTAATTAACCTGTACTAATTTTTAAAATTAAATATTGGCAATGCACGATTGGTCTTGAAAGTCTTCTTCTCTCTCATTTCCCACTCCATAATCTCAAAGCAGAGGTTCACTGCAGAAGCAAGGACGCATTTTGAAGCTTGCATCAATGGTCTTCTCGGCTAGCTTAAACCTTCACCCTATGTTTACTGTGGTGCCTAGGTCGTCGCTATGCATCCGAAACCAATTTTCTGGGACTTCCTCCCCTCAAAGATTCGGTAAATTCCATCGAAGTTGGAGCTTAACATCAAGGAGACCTCACTTCATAACAAAATCTTTGCTATCTGAAAGGTTTCCGAAAGTCGGTGCCCAATCAACCGGACCCATTGATCCTGCTGAGCTCATTGAAGTGGTCAAAACAGCTGCTCAGACTGGTGCTGAGGTTTTTCATTTCCTTTACCGCATTTTGAGGCTCTGTATGATCGCCACTTCGGTGGCCTGTTTTTGAAATTAGCTTTAGGCAACAAAGGATAAAGGATAAATAATTTTTTATTTTTGAGATTTCAAGATGCAAGAGCTTCTATTTTGCAATTAGAAGTCTTTCTCTAATCTTTGTGAGCCTATATGCTTATCTGCGACAAGTTGATAAGGGATATCTCCTAACGTATGTAGTGAAATAAAATGGAATATGGGTAATTCTCGTGAAAATTTGGATTAATTCGAAGTGAGAACACTGGAAATAGGAATAATGTCGTATTTGGAAAATTAAAGTGAGTTTCGTTGGGGGCATAGAAGCGGAAATAGAGTGGTGATAGATATCGAAAATGGTGAAGTCAATTATTATGAATTGGAGCGGCATGGATCGAAAGTTTAAATGCTTGGTCAAAGAGGCTATGTGTCTCTGATACCATTTTAAGAACCAGCATCTCATAAGCTTAAGCGTTTAAGACAAGGCCTAAACATGCCTAGCACCAATAATAAAGGATTAATTGACTTGCTCAACCATGCGCAGAAATTTTTTTTGGCATACTATATTTATGAACCACATTACCTTGTTCTTTATATCTTTTTGTTATTTCCAGGTTGTCATGGATGCTGTCAATAAGCCACGGAATATTACATATAAAGGATTAACTGACTTGGTGACCGAGTAAGGTCTCATTGAACCTCTAATAAATGTGGGCTTGGGTGTTTGTCTGTGATATCTCTTTTTCTAGAGAAAAGCACCTTTTCTATCCAGTGTTATTAACTTCAGACATCGATTTTCTTTGAATGTATAAAATCTTTAAAGCTTTAACTCCGAGTTTTTTTTTTTTTGGTTTATTGCATGGTTGATCTTCAGCTATTTTTTGATGAGTTACTGCACTGTTTATTTTTCAACAGATGAAGATTTTTTATTTCAATCTTATACTCATAAGTTTACAATTATTTACAGGACAGATAAAATGAGTGAAGCTGCCATATTACAAGTGGTGAAAAAGAATTTTAAAGATCATCTTATTCTTGGGGAAGAGGGTGGAATTATAGGAGATTCAGCGTCTGATTATCTCTGGTGCATTGATCCTTTAGGTTGAAATTTCAGTCCATACTAATTTTTATTATCATTGTTGAGACAATAAGAAGAGCAAAAGTGAGGTCGGAAGGGGGTGGGGGACAAAATATATTAATGACAGACTCAATGAGTGGATGCATAACACAAGCACTGTCAGCCTCCACTTTGCTAATAATATAACTAAACAAAGGCACAACGCCTTTTACTTTGGGGTCATTACTAGCAACTATTTCCTTAGCATGGGAGTATTTCCTAAATTTGCAATACCTCTTAACACCTATTTTTAAGGGAATGATATTAATTCCCCACGCATGGTTCTTTGTTTTTAATGAAGTTTCTTCTCCTAAAAAAGTGCCTTTATGTATGCCCGCATTTATACACGTCAGAAAGCATGTTTGTCAAGCTTTTTTACTTTTGTATTGAAATTTATATAGATTTGATGCTTAGATAATTTACCTACTGATGTTTGATATGTATGTAGATGGGACAACAAACTTTGCACATGGCTATCCTAGCTTTGCAGTTTCTGTTGGAGTTTTATATCGAGGGAATCCTGCAGCTGCTGCTGTGGTACAATCATATATTTTATTTTTAGAGTTTCTCTTTTCTTAATGAAATTTTTATTTTCTTTTAGAGATGCATATGATTGTAGGCTCGTAACTGCTCATCAGATATGGGACATCAATCAATCTTCTATTATACCTTATATCATAGTGGATGAAGCTGAAAGAAATGTTGTTGATTTATTGATATAAATTTTTTATCTATTTCAGGTTGAGTTTGTAGGAGGTCCTATGTGTTGGAATACCCGCATTTTCTCCACAGCTGCTGGTGAATATTATTTTATTTTAACTGCTACTTACACCAAAAAGAAATTGAAAATGATTTATCTACTTTATTTGTTTATAAACTTCATATCATTACTCTGCAATCAGTTCTCTTTACCTTCTAGGTGAGGGAGCATTCTGCAATGGACAAAGAATCCAAGTTAGCAGAACTGATCAGGTGAGTAATATTAAAAGCTACCTTTGATGTTGTGCATAATATAGGTTAATAATAATAAGCGGCAGCAATAGTTGATAAAACTGGAATCTCTTTAGTTTTATGTAATACTAATATTGCATGAATCAAGTATTTTGGCTGACGTGTTATGATATTTTCTTAATATTATTTGGATTCCATCTTTGTTTTCTACTTTCTCATTTGGTGATTAGTCATCTATTCTCTTGTAAGGACAGGGGTTTTCTATATCATTTTCTTAGTCTCACAAGGTTTCGTGGTTACTATTATTGAAGAGTTATCAGATATTATAGGAATAAGTGTTGCAACTTAAGAGGAATGGATTGTTTACACTTTCATAATGACTGGTGCCGTGCCAATTCAAACATGGCATTTGATGCTTGGTATGGTCTTGTGAGTTTGTTGCAAGGATATTGTAAATATCCTTGACATAGTTGCTTTTCTTCTTCTTTTGGTTGAGTTTGTCCTGTCAGTTTTATCTTTAGTATTGGAGAATTTTCCGCGTTATATGTTTATATTCATTGATTCATCTTCTTATTTGATAAAATATTGATTCTTCTTTATATGTAAGTACACTCTACACATAATTATTATTTCTGCCAAGTTGTGGTTGGACGATTTGGATTTACCAAATATTATTTAATGTTTTTCCTTGTCATAATTTTTAATTTATTCAGGGAAATTTTTAATTTATCCTCACTTCTATGTGTAAAGTGTAAACTAATCCTCATTTTCTTGTTTTCAGGTGGAGCGATCTCTTCTGGTTACAGGATTTGGGTATGATCACGATGATGCATGGTCTACAAACATAGAACTGTTCAAAGAATTTACTGATGTCAGCAGGGTAATCACCTAAAGCTATTCAAATGTGCCCTTTCCCGAGAGTTTGTTCCTCATTTCTTTGCCTTTCACTTCTCTCAATGTTTGAATATTTGATGTTTAGGGAGTTAGACGACTAGGAGCTGCTGCAGTGGATATGTGTCATGTAGCTTTAGGGATTGTAGAAGCATACTGGGAATATCGTCTAAAGCCATGGGACATGGCTGCTGGAGTTTTGGTAAGCTTTGTGAATTTTACTTACTGACCCTTTTTTTCTATCTCAAATTAGCCAACACTACACATCGAAGGTGAAATTTGTGGTCTAAAATCCACTTGAGTGACTTATCAGTGAGAAAATAACAAATACTTATTATTCTTGAAGCATTTGTTACATCAAAATTTGTCTTTGATCAACTTATGGAAATTATTAAGTAGTTCCCAAACAGATACATTGGCGAGCTCAGTCTCCCCTGGCCCCTAACGAAAATTGTTTAGTAAGTTTCATTCCATTTCCCTTATTGTAGATGGTTGAGGAAGCCGGTGGGAGAGTTACTCGGATGGACGGTGGCCAATTTTGCGTGTTTGATAGATCTGTTTTGGTTTCCAATGGTGTGATCCATACAAAGGTTAGTGCCCTGATTGTTTCCCTCCTAACTTGTTTGATAACTTATTCTTAAATTTATTTGCTGATATGTCTCTGTTTATGCTCCTAGTACAATATAACTTAGGGTTCGTTTAGAATGACCATTAATTCAGTGGGAATTCTTACATGTTGGCATCGTTTTCTTTTATTATTTTATTTTTCCTTGATGAGTTCAGCTGCTGGAGAGAATTGGACCTTCAACAGAGAAATTAATAAGCAAAGGGATTGATTTTTCATTGTGGTATAAACCTGATGGATACAGAGCAGATGTTTAAAGCACCGGGGCATTGCTTTTTTCTATAGAGATGCTGCCAAACTTTCAACATCAATAAATTTCATAGATTTTTTTTCTTTTATTTTTCTTGTTTCTTCCTTATTTACAAACCTTCGAGCATTTTTGTGAAGTTGATAATTAATAGCGAGCCTGAAATAAACATGCTTGTGCTCCAAAGTCAAATATTAGTGAGATCTACTGAAAGTTTGACTTTCATAATATCTCTGCAAAGATGCACTGTACTGAACCAGGGTTTATCTAGTCAAATTAGGATCACAATACTAATTTTGTGAGCCAGGCTGCAATCTACTTTATCTTGGAAACTTTAATATTATATCATAAGTATCTCTCTCTATATATATAGAGCAGCTCAATGCACAAGACTCCCACCAAATAAGGTCTGGGAAGAAAAAGATGCACACAGTTTACCCCTACATGCGGTGAGAATAGTTCCAGTATCTCTCTATATGTATATATATAAACTTAAATAATACATAAAACTCCATGAGCCGTTTTATTAGACTCTATAACAGTACCAGACTAGATATAAACTGTGATAGTGCATGATTTGCATCATTCTAGAGGAATTCTGTAGTCATGAGGATTAGGTTTGATGGAGACTCCTTTGATGACAAGGCCCTGTTTCCAAGCCCCGCCTTCAATCTCATACAAAGAGAATTCCATTTCTCCTCCTTCATTATGAGCTGGTGCTACAAATTGCCCTACTAGAATCTCTATCCATTGCACTTTCGTCTTTCTGATCAAATTCTCCTTGTGTTCTTGCTTCTTCCCTCCTGGTAGCACGAGCCTTACATTCACAGGTACCTCCCAGCCTTGAGCTGGATCTTTCAGCATCACATTAAAGCACACTTCATACAATACTCCTGCTGTCAGCTTTCTTGTGTCTAACCTTCCACGCACTTCTAGCCAACACACTGCTTCCAGTTCAGCTGCCTCTATCATTGTCCCACTGCAACATCACACCTCATTGCTCCCATTCCTTAAACCCAGTTTTATTTATATTATCAGGGAAAAGCAATCATTTGGTTCTTGTAGTTTTGACTCGGTTGTAACTTTGACTCGATGCATCTTAATCTCTATAGTTTTGACTTAGTTGTAACTCAGTCTCTAAACTTTGACTTGATGCGAGTCAATCTCTGTAGTTTTATCATTTAAAATATTACTCCCTAATTTTAGAAAATAAAATCTTACATTTCATGAAGTTCAGGGACTAAAATTTTAAAATAGTTAAAACTATAAGGATTGGGCTGCTTTGAGTTAAAGTTTAAGGGCTGAGTTTCAACTGAGTCAAAACTATAAATATTGGATTGCACTGAGTCAAAGTTTAAGAACTAAGCCACAATCGAGTTGAACCTATTAGAATCAAAAGATTAGTTTTCCCTTTATATTATATAATTGGTGCATATATTTTGATTTGTGAATAGTGTGTACCTTGATTCTTGGAGTTGTATCCATTTCCAATTGCGAGGGTCTTCTCCCCAAGTGATTGAAAGTGCCCTTGCATACAACATGAAGCAGTTGCAATCCACCTTCTTGTTCAGCCAGAATTTCTGCACATCATCATGTTTGTGTGCGCGCGTGCATCAAGTTTTTCAAGAAGTTTTTTAACATCCAAATGCTAAATAACCTAGCCAGAACTGAGACAAATAATTTATAATTGAAGTAAGTGGACAGGGACTTGCCTTGGTTTTGTGGGATAAAAAGAGGCCAGAAGAATAAAGCTGATCATAGAGCTTGTCTGTGGAAAATTTGTCAATGGGAGAGTCAGCTTCTATCAATATGTCTCGAAGGTTTTTTGGGAGACTCACAGCTGGCTTCAAGCTTTGTTGATGATGATCTCTTTGAACGGTGGCTGCTTGGGTTGGTGGTGGCTGTGATGGGGGCGGCGGCGGCGGCGGCGGCGGTGGTGGGGGCGGAGGAGGTGGTGGTGGTGGGGGCGGAGGGGGAGGTGGTGGTGGTGGTGGTGGGGGTGGAGGGGGTGGTGGTGGTGGGGGTGGAGGAGGAGGTGGCGGGGGCGGCGGCGGGGGCGGGGTGGAGCTTCCATTCCCCATTATATCTCAGTATGCACTATAGTCCTCACAATATCAAAATGCACACGTTTTACACACACATATATACATGTCCTTGAAATCCAAGAAAATTAAATGGATCTAAATTTTAAAATTTTTACATTAAAAAAGTTATTTATATTTTTGAAAATAAAAATTACAGATTTTTTCTATTTTAAAATCTGTATTTCTTTCTTAAAAATAAAGAATAAGTATGGGGAAAAGATATCAAAGGAATATATTCTGTGAGCCAAAGTTGTGAAAGATAGGAGCAATTGGTGCCACTGCTAAAGAAAGAAATCATGTGGTTCTTCTGGGATTGATCACCTATCATTCTTATCTTTATTCCTTATCTCCCAAAATAATAGATGGTGCTCTGAATTCATAATTATTAATTATATTTATTATCAATTCATTATTTTTTTTTCTTGGAATATAATACTCCCTCTCTGAGCAAAAAAAGAATATAATACTCACTCTATTTTCTTTTGAGTCTTGTTATGTTTAAGGTCTTCACATGAGGATTAAGGGAGACAATATGAAGTTAACAAGTGATGCAATTTTACAAAATTGTCCATTTCGCAAAAGTGGGAATTCTTTGAGACAGGTTAATGTCATACCAATGTACTATAACTAGATAAAAGTTTGGGGAAGAGACTATGGAAGAAAAACATTGTAATAAAACCATAGGCCTATTGATGTCAAATGTCAGTTTTAAACCATTCTTAAATTTGAGGTTGAGTTTAAACCATCTGTGATGACATAATATGTGTGTAAGTTAAGGGAAAAAATATACTTCTTCCAGTCTTAATCATAGAAAAAAATTAGTTAATATTAACAAATGTATATTGGTTTCCGAAATATACTCTACTTAATTATTATCCTTAATATGTGTAATCAATACAATTAAAATATATATATAAAAAAGAGTAGTTAAGTGGATTAAAGGCTTATATTTAAAAATAAAACAAAATCATCAACTAGCTCTTATGTCTAGGGTAGGTGTCAAGGATAAAATTAAAACACACACATTAAATAATTGCCTTTTACATTTTAAAATGATAGTTCAAATGCAATGAAAATTTTGTTGCTAAAAAGTTAATTAATAGGAAATGGAGGGATCATCCTCACTCACATCCTGAATATGTAACAAATTAAATTAATAAAACAATGAAATATTAAGATTTCTTGCATAAAGTATTCATTCTTGGACAAATCTAATAACATCTTTCATTAGACTGTAATATTAAAAAAAAAATTGAGGCAGGTTCCAATCTACTTTGTCTTGGAACTTTTATATTATATAATAAGTATCTCTCCACACACACACATATATATAGAGAGAGAAGCTTGGTACACAAGACTTCCACCAAGAAAGTTATGAGAAGAAAAAGATGCACACAACCTTATCCCCACATGCGGAGAGGCTAGTTCCAGTATCTCTCTATATGTATATATATAAACCTAAACTAATACATGGAACTCCATTTATTATACTCAATAACAGTACCAGACTAGATATGAACTGTGATAGTGCTTGATTTGCATCACTCCAGAGGAATTCTGTATTCATTAGAATTAGGTTTGATGGAGACTCCTTTGATGACAAGGCCTTGTTTCCAAGCCCCACCTTCAATCTCATACAAAGAGAATTCCATTTCTCCTCCTTCATCATGAGCTGGTGCTACAAATTGCCCGACTGGAATCTCTATCCATTGCACTCTCATCTTGCTGATCAAATTCTTCTTGTGTTCTTGCTTCTTCCCTCCTGGTAGCACAAGCCTTACATTCACAGGTGCCTCCCAACCTTGAGCTGGATCTTTTAGCATCACATGAAAGCACACTTCATACATAACTCCTGCTGTCAGCTTTCTTGTGTCTAACTTTCCATGCACTTCTAGCCAACACACTTTTTTCAGTTCAGCTGCCTCTATCGTTGTCCCACTGCAACATCACACCTCATTGCTCTCATTCATTATACCCAATTTTATTTACTCTATATTATATGGGAAAATTAATCATTTGGTTCTTGTAGTTTTGGTTCGGTTGTAACTATGATTTTAAACTTTGAGTCGATGCATCTCAATCTCTATAGTTTTTATATGAGTTGTAACTCAGTTTCTAAACTTTGACTCAATACGAGTCAATCTTTATAGTTTTACCATTTGAAATATTACTCCCTATATTTTAGAAAATAAAATCATATATTTCATGAAGTTCAGGGATTAAAGTTTTAAAATAGTTAAAACTTTATGAATTAAGCTACTTTGACTTAAAGTTCAAGAGCTGAGTTTTAACTGAGTCAAAACTACAAAGATTAGATTGCACTAAGTCAAAATTCAAAAACTGAGTTGAAACTATAAGAATCAAAAGACTGGTTTGTTCTTTATATTATATAATTGGTGCATTTATTTTGATTTGTGAATAGTGTGTACCTTGATTCTTGGAGTTGTATCCATTTCCAATAACGACGGTCTTCTCCCCAAGTGATTGAAAGTGCCCTTGCATATAACATGAAGCAGTTGCAATTCAACTTCTCGTTCACCCACAATTTCTGCACATCATCATGTTTTTGTGTGTGCGCGCATCAGTTTAACAAGAAGTTTCTTGACATTCAAATGCTAAAGAAACTAGCCAGAACTGAGACAAATAACTTATAATTGAAGTAAGTGGGCAGGGACTTGCCTTGGTTTTGTGGGATAAAAAGAGGCCAGAAGAATAAAGCTGATCATAGAGCTTATCTGTGGAAGACTTGTCAATGGGAGAGTCAGCTTCTTTCAGTATGTCTTGAAGGTTTTTTGGGAGACTCACAGCTGGCTTCAAGCTTTTTTGATGATGATGATGACCTTGTTTCCCATATCTTGTGTTCTTTTCATCAACCTCTTTTTCCCTCTTGTTCTCTACTTCTGAGAGACTTGTCTCTCTCTGATAAGTGGCCGCTTGGGGTGGTGACGGTGGAGGAACTTCTCTTCTTTGACTGGCCACTGCTGGTGGAGGAGGTGGCCAAGATGATGGCGGTACGGGCGGTGGTAGCGGTGGTGCTGGGATGGAGTTTTCATTCCCCATTATATCTATGTATACACTTTAGTCCTTACAATATCTCAATGCACACGTTATATATACACACACATATTAACAAATATACATGTCCTTGAAATCCAAGAAAAATAAATGGATCTAATTTTTGAAGTTTTTGCATTAAAAAAAATTTATTCATTTTTTAAAATAAAAATTACAGATTTTTTCTATTTTAAAATATGGATGCCTTTCTTAAAAATAAAGAATAAGTATGGGGCAAAGAGATAAAAGGAATATATTCCGTAAGCCAGAGTTGTGAAGAAAGAAAGCATCTGGTTCTTCTGGGATTGATCACCTATCATTCTTATCTTTATTCCTTATCTCCCAAAATAATAGATGGTGCCCTGAATTCATAATTTTTAATTATATTTATTATCAATTCATTATTATTTTTTTCTTGGAATATAATACTCCCTCTATTTTCTTTTAAGTTTTGTTATGTTTAAGGTCTTCACATGAGGATTAAGGAAGACAATATAAAGTTAACAAGTGATGCAATTTTACTGAATTGTCCATATCGCAAAAGTGGGAATGTTTTGAGACTGGTTTATGTCATATACAAATGTACTATAACTATGGAAGCTGGTAACAAAACAAAAACATCATGTCATAAAACCTTGCTTCTTCCATTAGGGCCTATTCACATCAAATATCTATTTTAAAACTTTCTTAACGTGTGAGGTTGTGAATTCAAACCATCTGTGATGATATAATGGATATGTAAGTTATGGGAAAAAAATATACTTCTTTCCATTCTAATCATAGAAAAAATTAGTTAAATTAATTAATATTAACAAATATATATTAGTTTCTATCGTATATTCCATTTAATTTTTATCCTTAATATGTGTAATCAATAAAGAAAGGTAAGAAAAAGATTTGTAAAACAAAGAAGTAAAGTGGATTAAGGTTTTACATTAAAAAACAAAGCAAAATCCTTAACTATCTCTTACGTTTGGAATAGATGTCACAGATAGAATTAAAATACACACATGTAATAATTTTTTGATATTTTAAAACGATAGTTCAAATGCAACAAAAATTTTGTTGCTAAAACGTTAATTAAAAGGAAATTGAGGAACTATTCTCACTCACCTGACTATGCATCAAATTAAACTAATATAAGAATGAAACCATTAAGATTTCTTACATAAAGTATTCAGTCATGGACAAATCCAATAACATCTTTCATTAGACTGTAACATTAAAAAGACAAAAATAAAATTAAAACAAAAAAGAGAATGGCATATAACTTGAACACATCAAAGTCCCATCCCTTGTAATTTTATCACACAAATAAACGCTAATGATGATGAATTAGTCTTGTAAGGGCTTGATCTTGACACCTGCAAGGACCATATTGCCCTTCCACCAAGCACTGTCAACTTCAAACATGCCAAACTCAAGAAAGCCATCAGAGTTAGAAACAGAAAATTGGCCTCCTGGGATTTCATGCCACACCTCTTGCTTCTCTCTGTAGGGTTCCAGATTCATGCTCTTCTCATCTTCTTGCTCAATAATGGTGTTGTGATTATGGTCATAAGTAGTTTCTGCAGATTTGGCTGTGACTCTGAGCTTGAACTTGATTGGAACAGAGTGCCACCCAAATGCATCAGCCCTAAACTTGATCAAGTAATAGATATCATATGTTTTTGTACCTGAGATAGCCTTATTATACAGTGCAGCCTTTTTCACTCTTCCTGTTACTTCTATCCAATTCACTTGAACCAGCCATGCACCTTCCTTTAACCCTGTCACACTTCAAAATCCCAAACCAAACAATATATATTTAGTGAAGAGATAGTAGCATTTTTTGTAACTTCGATGCTCTACGTATGCTACACGCCGGATTAATGCATGTGTACACATATATAGATTATCTTTTGGTTTTGAAAAGTGCTTGTGATGTTGTAGAATTTTGGAAGGTCTCATTCTCAAGAGAGAGACTCTGCCGAAATTTCTACAAAAATGATTTGAACAAGGGCAAAGTTGGTTTTTTTTTTTTCAATTTAAGACATTTAATACTCTACCTTGGTTATGTGATTGAAAGTGACTTATAATTTGGATTAAAGGGATTAAAGGGGTATAGTGCTCCTACGATCATAAATATAGGATAAATTTAGAGAGTTGACCTTGATCTAAATGTAAAACATATTTTTCATAATTAACAATATTTTCCTAACTTATTCTTATTACTCTCTCCTAACAATAATCATATTAACTAACTTAATTATGTTACTGAATATAATCAAATTAGATAAATATATGTCTTATATTAATGACCGGGGAGTATAAAGTTTGCATAAATTTTGAGGAGGTTGGAAATGTGTGACTACATATATAATACCCAAAAACAAAAAAGTGAACCCTTTGGCCCCTACAAACCTTTGACAGTAACCACAAAATAAGTCATGATGATGTTTTGTTTTGAGGTCTTTTTTTTTTTTTTTTTTGATATGATGAGAATCTTACCTAGTTTCATCGTCTGGAAGGTTTTTGAACCGCCAAAATCGAGTGTCATTGCCCCAAATGATGTTTAGAGCCCTCACAGGAACGTTAATTTCCCCTGTTGGCTCAAACCCAGGTTCAAAACTTCCATCCTTAAAATCATCAAACAAAACAAATTATGAATACATAATTAAATAATTAATTGGAATTCTTCAAGGCATCAATCACGAGCTGCTCAGTGGCAAGTTTCTGTAAGATTTAAGATTTATCATGATTCTATGGGAAGCCATGAATCTTGTAAATAATGGATTCTCTAAAATCTTGTCCTTGCATTAATATTATTCATCAGCAAATTTTATTTATCAGACCAAATGTAACTATATATCAGACACAACCCTGGACTAAATCTGGTTTAGGTGTATGATATATTTACCGGGAAAGAAAGGAAACTGGTCTGACTAATAATTACTATAATATAACATTTAATCTAAGAACAATACAAGACAAGAACTTGAACAGATAATCATTACAGATCAACGAGGAAGATGATAATAACAATAGCTGGACAGAGAAGAAAGGAACTTACTCCCTTCCAATGCGCATGGCAAACAGTGTGGTGATCAGAAGACATATTTTCTTACTGAGGATGTAATGTAATGGAAGACTCGCCACAAATAGACAATCTCCGATGTATGCATGTATGTATATATGTGTATATATATAGTTGAACAGGCAATATCTAGATGGCGTAAAGTGGGTAAGAAATGACCTTCTTGAGAGCTTCCTAAGGATGATTTAGAATCTGAACGATCTTATCTTTCTTTAGTTTTTACGTTATTTTATGTTCGAACGTAGTTTTGAAGGAGCCAACTATAAAAAACCTGCTTGAGAGTCAGGAGTACCTTTAGCATTCCCTTCACTTTGATGTTTGTAGATGACGAGTTTGATTTGCTAAAGTAATACTCCTCTTATCTTTAATATAAGTCATAATTTACTTTTTTTTTTGAAGAGAGAAAAAAGTTAAATAAATTATTATTTTGAATGATTGATATTTATCTCTGAGTTAAGTTGCAAAAATACACATGAGTTTTTTCTCTAGTAACATCCAACACCACGTGTTTTTTTGAGGAGCAAAAATACATATGTGGTTACCATTTTAGAGCAAAAGTCACATCCCACTGTTAAGTCACTGTTCACCACCGTTAAATTACTATTCACTTCATCTGTTTCTCTCTCTCATCACGGTGAACAATGGCTTAATGGTGGAATGTGACTTTTGCTCTAAAATGGTAACCATATGTGTATTTTTGCTCCAAAAAAAAAGCATGTGGTGCTGGGCGCTCCTAGGGAAAAAGCTCGTGTATTTTTGCACCTTAACCTTTTATCTTTTTTATGTTGTACGCATTGATTTATCTGAATTATAAACTGATACAAAACATATGTTACGATTAACTAATTTATTTAACTATCTTAACATCTCTCAAAAAAAGTCAACAATGTCTTAATTATATTAAGAACCGGTGGAATAGTATTACAAAACAAGGAATGTGGAAAAAGTTGAAAGGGAAACCATGAGGAACACGAAAAGGTTAAGGTTTGTAATGCAGGAATATTAATTTGATAAGATGATGTTTCTGTCTCTGCTTCTTTTTAAACAGCAAAAGATCATAAAGACAAAAATAAACAGTTTAATCGTACAAGCATATATTCGAGAAGAAGTAGTGGGTTTTCTTTCTTTGCTGCTTTATTCACAAGGAGTTCAAAGTGCGTATACGTGTTTTCTTCTTCTATGAAGCATCTAATTCTAAAGATATGATTCAATTTTATTTGCTGTTTTATTTTCAGGTGGCACAAAGTCTAATGAAGTGCATATTTCTATGTATACGCGTGCATATGTCCGTGTACGCGTACCCGTACACATGGTATAATTCTTGGTCAATGGCCGTACTATACACATGGTGATTTAGAATTAGTTAGTTATTGATTGATCAATTACATATACTCTCCCTCTGATCCTAGATACTCCTTCCAGTTCTAATTATAAGATTAAGTTGATTTTTTGAAAAGATTAAGGAAATTAATTCAATTACTTTAGAGTATTTTTATTTTTTTTCTCAAACTAATTAGTTTGACTAATAAACTAATATATAATATAAGGATACACAACATATAATATGATTAACTAATTATTTAGCTTCCTTAATTTCTAGAAGAAGAAAAACAAGTCAACCCGGTCTATAATTACGATCAAAGGTAATATAAAACAAAGTTAACATTTTTTTAGAGAGATTAAGAAAGTTAATAAGTTACTTAATCATATCATATATTGTAAATTATTAGATTATATATTAAATTTATAAGTTAGAAAAAATAATTTTAAAGAAAAAATGATAAATATAAATACTTTAAAATAGTTTAATTAGTTTCTTTAATATCTTAAAAAAATAACTTCATATTATATTTAGAATCAGAAAAAGGTATCTTTTTGACCTAGTCCACTTCTTATTTGGATAATCTAGATCTTATCATTATTTTTATGTTTAATTTTAAAAGTAAACTCTCGTTACTATTTTGCACCTCATTTCCTTAAAATAAAAAGGAGGTTAATAATAATATCATTGTTGGTTTTGTAGTTTGATTTTGGTTTTGGTTTTACTCCATCTATAAAACCGTTGGTCTCTATAATTTGAAATGGATTTGGAGCTAGATTAATGGTGTCAAGTTTGCCTGCGTGTCACTTTTTAAGTTTGTTTTAGTAGGATTGCCTCCATTAAAAGAAAGAATATCGATGTTTAGCAAAAACAAGTTGATTAGGAGTTACCTCCATACAAATTACTTTATAAGGTTAGGATTAAGGTGCAAAAATCAGAGAAACGCCCAACGACAAGCGCTTTCTTGAGCAAATTAGATACAAAAATATTGTTTTGACCCTTAAATTTGACTTTGACCATTAAGTTTTATTTTATTTTATTTTTTTGCCGACTAGACGATGACATGACTTTTAAAAATACACATGTACTTTGACTTAAAAAACTCCCAACACTAAGTAATTTTTTTTAGATGTAAAAATATTGTTTGATCGTTAATTTAAATTTTTTTGCTAAATGGACGATGACATAGCTTTCTTTTGTTTCTTTTCTTTGTTTGATTTTTTTATTAACAATATTTATTATTATAATATAATATAAATAGAATATAATTATATTATTTTTATTTTTATTTCTTTCTCATTTTTGAAATATTGAAAATACCATACAAATATAAATTTCTAATTTATTTATATTTCATTTATATTTCTAATTTATATATTTAATGCAATAAATTTAGAAAAACATTTATAACATATATTTCTAATTTATAAAAGTTAAAATTGAAAGATAAAAAATGGATAATAAGAATATTTCAGAATCAAGCACAAACAAGGGGGGAAAAGAATAAATATGATTTGTTATTCTTCACGTCCCAAATTACGTCCTAGATCGTTATATAGGAATCCGAAGATGAAAAGAGAAACAAAGAATATTACTGCTATGTAAACAAACACAATCTCTAAGATCATAAAAAACAGAAAAAAGAAAATAAGTTATCCTGTAGCACACATAAGGACTCACACTATAAAACTTATTTGATCTTATAAATCAAGATTATTAAAATGATCAAATCTTCAAATAAATTTTGAATCTTTCTAGGACAATATTAGTATTCAAATTAAGGATTTCATCAAAAACTTACAACAACTTGCCAAACAAAAGCTAAAAAGAAAAAAGAATACAGTTATTACTGGCATAATATCGACAATTGGATTAAAAAAAAGCATAGACTTCAGGTAATTTCATGAATAAAAAACTACTTGAAGAAAATGCAAAGTCAATACAAATACATACCAAACTAAAGATATTAAACATAACAAACATTTTGTTCTTTAAGATAATTGTATTTTTTTTTTGTGGATTCAATTAAAAAAATTCAAATTAAGTTAATATTCTTAAGTATTAAGATTCAATTTATATTTTAAGTTTATATTATTATTATTATTAAAAAATAATAATGATTTTTTTATTAATTAATATTAAAAATTTATTTAATTAATATTAATAAGTTAATAAGAAATCAAAATAATAAAATAAAATAAAATAAAAATAAACACTTAACGTTGGATGTTCTTTTAGCCAAACCACATGTATATTTTTACACCTTTGAAACACACGTCATCATCCAATCGGCCAAAAAAGTTAAATTTAACTATCAAATAGTATTTTTTCACTTAATTTATAACCACGTAGTCACTTTTACACTTCAAAAAAACACTTGTCATTAGGCACTCATCTAACTAAAGCACATGTGTATTTTTACATCTTAACTTATGAAATTATGATCCCTCCAAGTCCAGTCAAATGATTTTAAGCACAAGCAACAGACATGATTACTAGCTAAGCAGCAAGCACCTAGATCATTTCTCCAAGGCAGAAGGTAAGAAACTGAAATGGCACATTAACTATTCACAGAGATAGGGGGCAGATACATAAAAGTAAAATGCCTCAACAAACTTACATTGAAGAGAACATAAATCCATAAATTACATCAATAGATAGGCAGAAAGTCAAGATGCTCACAACACTTCCTACCAGACCAGTCGAGCCTCTAGAGAGTGGAAGATGTTGAAGCTAAATCCTCAGGTGTTACAGGAGTGTGCAGCTGCAATCACAATATAGTAAGAGTTAGATATTTAGGCAGCAAAATATTACATTTTCATTGTCTTTCAGAATAGGTTGAATCAATTTTAATTTCCATATGTTATAAGGAAAACGAATAGATGACACATAAGGAGGGAGTCAGCAAAAAAGGTACTAATAGTCTCATTTTCCCATCCGCACACAAGTTTAAATTAAGCAATGTTTCTCTGCAATCTCTGCAAGATATACGCTGCTACATCAAGTTGAACGTGTTTGGTTTAACATTAGAAGGTGAATTCATGGTTTTGGTGATTTTCAACAAGAAACCAAACACGCACTAGATATGGATTGATAATCTGGCAGGCCAAAATGAAGAGAGAATATAAGTGTGTTCTAAACCACTGCCACAATTCAAATTATAGTGATTGGTAGTTATAACCAAGCAACAACGAGATCTGCATGTGTAAAAATTTGAGTTTTTTGCTATCAACATATGTAAAAGATCATTCACATATTCTGTTAAATTGAATGGTGATATCCACATTGATTTTCATGCATCAAGGGATTAGGCATCTGTACGACTCTATTTTCAAGTATTTAACTCGATGTATTATCATAGATAAAATTGAATAAACTGGAAGAAAAACACAGCCTCTTGCGTAAGAGTAAAAAATATATATTCCCAATCCCAATAATTGAGCTAAAAACTTACAGCCTTTGCAATAGTAAGCCAATGGAAAGCACGCATGAAATCATCATTCTGTGAAGGAAGGCAATCGTGGTTCCAGTATGTAATGTTTTGAAACGTTGCCTTCGTCTCCCAGGAATTTGAGTTTTCAGAATAAGAAGCGGTAGATGAATTCCTCTCGTTCTGACTTTTCTTTCCTAATACGAAGCCTGCAGAGTCATATGAAGAAAAATTCAAGCCAATCACCAAAACTGCATATTTTAGTTCTCATGATTATTTAATGAGATATCAACCAACAAAAAAAAAAACATCTAAGCATCAATGGCATTTTTCAGTCAGATTTTAGTGAGTCGAAATTCCAATAAAAGGAAGTTAACCCATTTCTCCACAGCAATTGAATGCAGCAAAACGACAGTGCTAAAAAAAATTAGATTGTGTATACTAATGTAATGTATCAAATGTAGCGAAGATTTCTGAAGTTTGAAATAAAGGAGATCACACACCGCGATATTCATTGGGGAGAAGGATCGTTGTTCCATCTAACTTCCTGCCTCTGAAGTACGCTTCCTGTAGCGGTAAACCCTCGACCTCAATCCCTACCCCAAAGACATGGAAAAGCCAGTCAGCAAGAAGAAAAACTCAGAATCGACGACAATGGTGGGAGCAAGAGGGGGAAATACCAGTAGGCTTGGGTTTGAAATAGTGCGAAACGGAAGCAGGACCAGTGGATTTGATGCTGCAGGGAAGGTGATGAAGATGGTCTGTAAGATCCTCAACACATTCTCGCTTCAGATCTATGGTAACTAGGGTTCCCCTTTCCATCTCCGGTAAGGGTTCGCCGTTGTTCATCGTCGTTGTTGGCAATAATCCACTGTCAGTGTCACTAATCCGCAAACGAATCTCTGTGGTTCCCGCGCTTTCTCTTACAAGTTCCCGGCAAGAGACCTATCTTCCCCTCGATAGATAGATGGGCATTTTGCTGAAAATATATTTGTTTGGATACTTGAAAAGATTATTTAAAGGGTTTTATGATATAAATAAAAATACTTTTTTATATATAACCACCATGAGGTTGATAAAGGCAAAATTTCTGAATATGTATTTAAATAAGAGTAGTATAAATATAAAAATATATCATATTAAATGATCAAGGGATTTGTATTTTAGTCTCTTTAATGCTTGTAAGACACATTAAGTAATTTAATTAAATTAAAAAAATAAATTAAGTTAATTAAAATTTTAGTCTCTTTAATGCTCATATGCTCTAAAATGTAAGACACATTAAGTAATTTAATTAAATTAAAAAAATAAATTAAGTTAATTAAAATGACATGTTCGAGCAAAAAAAAATTAAAATGACATGATTTTTCAAACTCTAAGCATCTCTCTTAATTTATTAGAGATATTACAAAAAGAAAATGTATAAATATGTTAAATAAGTCCTACCCAACTCCAGGATTTTCCTTCATTCCATATTATTATTAATTGTTAATGATCTAGATAGGCTTAATTTGTTATGTATTAGTTCAATTTCTTTTGTGTCGTCGTAAAATTCATGATTATTAATATCATTTTGTCCTTTTTACCAACACACAAAAAAAAAGGATGAGTATGTAAATTAAAAATTGAAGAATCAATATTAAAAATATTAAAGGCCATGTATAAGGTACTCCTTCAATATGAATTCACAAGGACCCACATAGTGCCCTCATATCAAATTAACTTATGACACATTACATTCCTATATCTTTAATGCTCATTTATGTAAAATTTGGGGTGCACCTTCAAGTTGGTTTTTTTTAAAAACACTCTTTTTAGAAGGGATTTTGTTTCCTAAATCCTAAGTCAAAACAAATTGATCTGTGTGTGAGAGAAAATTTTAGGAGAGGAGTTAAACTATAGGTAAGGCGTTTGAGCCGGATTCAAAATAGAAGTACATATGTCTCCATTTCAGTTTGGGTTATCCCTGCTTCACAAACTCTAAGATGCCTCCTCAAACGCCATAACAATGTCAAAATTCAAACATTTTCCACTTGTAAGAGTTTTCATATCGCTCACCGCTGAACCCACGGTTTGATCCAATATGTTCAATCAGAATATCACAAAATGTAGGAGTTTTGTAGAGTTGGCAAATAAATGTAATGACAAACTTTATCTTTTCTTTCTTTTCTTTTCTTTTTTTAAGACCAAGGTAATATGATAATAAATAAAATTAGAAAAAGATGAGTATGAGAATGAAGAGACTGCCTCTTCATGGCAAAACTATACCAGAGGGATTATAAAAGTTCATTGGCCATGCGAGTTCATGAAAATTAAAGGCATAGAGCCATTACAAGAGGTGTTACGGATAAATGAATAAAAATACAGATTATGATCCAAAACAAATACTTGTTTTCCCTTTTTTCTCCACCCCAAAAGGAGTGTAAAACAAAATATGCTCACTCAGTTTTGGCATCATTTGCTGCTTCATAAGCTACATCAGCAGCAGAGGTATCAATCTCATTCAGACCCAATGCTTCATTTTGTTCCCATGACCTCTCATATTCCTCAACTGCAAATTCATGTGTTGACAAAAATTGCCCATAAATGAAAATCACAAGAGTATCAAGCATAAGAAATTGGGAAAACCGGTGAAAATTCTCTATTTAAAAGTTAATTTTGTTGCTCAGAAGAACATGATATGTTTTTAACTTTTTATACACAGAATATATCGGTACTCTAAAAAAAAAACTCCTTTTCAAATATACAATACTCTCTTACCGAAAAAAATAAGTAAACTGCTTGTAAGAAAGTTTATATCACCAATTTCTATTGCATTCACCACAACTTTATAGAGCTGACATTGTTCATGAACACTTACATGTTAATTGGTTGTCGTCTTTTAGATCATCAGTTGCTGGCGCTATGAACGAATTGGATAATGCATCATCAAGAATTAACGTCCACGGCTCTTCCAAGCTAAGAAGCTTCATAAAATCAACAGAAGTAGATCAGACTAATGGGTTCAAAGCACACCAAACAGAAACTTAAAGAGGCCAGGTCAAATAAAAGTCTCCATAGACAGTAAGACAAGATTGTACAATAACCTCTCTTTCTTAAAAATTAATGTTAGAGGAGCCATCTTATATGCAACGTCTTACAACTCTTTAAGTAGCATGCATTGCAAACAACCATTTTAATCCAATATAAGGTGATCTTCCTAGTTCACAATAATTATGAAGAAGGATAGGTACAGTAAGCAAAAATGTGAATGTGACATGAGTGGCCGTCTATCTTATATCCATCATGTGAATACGACATGAGTGGCCCATCATCATTAGTTCATTAAATCACCATTTTAACTCCAGGTTTATTACGATCTTAACACAGGATAGAGAAAATTAAGTGAACTACTAATATAGTCAGGTGTTACCTTTTTTAGCCTTTCTCTAAACTCTAGCCACTTGCTTCTTCTGTTTTCATCAAGACTATCTCCAAAAGTAAATCCATGCACCCTCTCAAGGCCTGTTCGTAAAATCAAATCAAATCTTATTGGATTCATATGATGATCTGTGAATTAAAGTCAAACCTAAAAAAATAACTCATACTATCATATAAACTAATAAAATGAGCAGGAAAACCCAATAATTTTATAGGTGACAAGATGAAGAAGAAATCAACTGCAGTGCGAGGCAGACATCTAAAAAGTCAAAGATTTCCGTAAAGGATGACAGTACGTTTTGATTGTTGTCTTGTGTCCAAAATAGTTACTCCACAGGAGCGGAGATTGCCTCATCCACCAGATTGTTTCCATAGGCTGATTAGCCTTGAGTTCTCAATGCCTATATATATGTGAGAGAAAGATAGAGGGAGAGAGCTTCTGTACTTACTTTCACTGATTTTTGTGATTAGACCTTCAACAGTCGTAACAATTCCTCCTAGAGTGCCACTTGCTAGCTCCAAGTCGAGTTCAGGAACTTTTACACTAGCAGTATCAGACTGATCAAACCAAAGAAATGTGCAGATGGTCAGACAAACAGCAACTTGAAACGTCATTATAGGTTCATCATTTTTAATCGAAGGTATATGAGTAATTAATTCTTATAGCAATCACAAGCTCTGGCATAAGAAATCTAAGTATCATGCTTTCTTGTTCTTTTATTATTGTTATTCTAAGTCCCTAGTCATTAATGACAAATCTCAATATTTAAATACATTTTCTATGCTATTTTAGGGGTAATTAATGTCTTTTCAAGCCGTTATTGCATTGAATTGTGGATACTTTGGGTTAAGTGTGCTTACATGAATTTAGTGTTAAAAATGGAGAAAATTGTCTTTATTGGTTGATTACTTGAGTTAATGCACTTAATTGATTTCAATTGCTAAAGTTTTTATTGGGTTTCAGTTAGAGGAATTAGACCTTGCCCAGTGTGGAAGTGACTAATTAACTAATTAAAACTAGTCCAAATGGTTTTTTGGGCATATTTGATTAAACCAAAAAGAAGTAGCATTAGGAATTTTAATTCAATTTTGCATTTTAGATAGTTTAAAAGAATACCAACTACTTTCCCTTGTTTAAATTGCATCACATGGCATTTAGGTTAGCTTAAGACCTAATAAAAGACTCCTCAAAAGATGACCCGAGGTTGCACTATATTGCAATCCTGGGTTAAATTTTTAAAGAGGACCCAAGGCATAAGACCAAGTTCAACTCTTCAAGTGGCGCTGTTGCCAAGGATCGAACACAGGTCACCCGCATGACAGGCAGAAATACTTGCCACTATACTACAACGACTGATCCATCAAACATTAAGTAAAAAGATAAAAGACTAAATCAACAGTAAAGATCAACTGATCCAATTTAATATTTTCACATACAAATATTAAAGATGACAAACCTTTATTACATCACGGCTTAGATCATGAACATTTTTCACAGAAAGTGAAATCTTCTTTCCTTTTTCAGGAATTCGCCCACCAGGTTTTAACTGCATGATGAAGAACAATTACACCAACTCTAAAGAGAGAATCACACAACAGAAATCACTCAATCAGCATATACCTCAGAGTTGCGGTAACCACAAGCATCACAGGTAGTTGCCATAACAATAACTTCCTGAAAATATGGAATTTCTGAATGTTGTAAAGCACAACAAAGTGTTGAGATGATATGACAAGACGGAAAGCTGATGCAGACTATGTTGAAAATAAATTATAATTGGTCCGTTGAAAATAAATTATAATTGGTCCATTGAAAATTTCATAAATATCAAGATCCAGCAGAGCTAAATAATTTATAATGATTTCCTTCTCATCATACCAGTCAATCTTTTACACAGAAGTTCACCTTTTCTTCAATTTGATAATCTCCAAAACCCAATAATGATATTGAATAGCCAGCCCAACTCTATAAATGAGTTGCCAAAATATACTTCAAATATTATTCTAAGAATTTTCTTATTTGACAGGATTTTCATCAATTATTTACCTGAAATTAGTGCATCAAATGACAAAAACTATATTTACTTTGATAAATGGCTAGGAGAAGTTTAGGGGTAAGAGAAGAAAATAAATCTACTAGTCGTTCTTGAGCAAGAATCTCACTCAAACGAGAACAAATAGCCATTGGAGAATCTCCAATATAGAAAAAAATCAGATTAATTGTCAAGAAGATTTCTATAATCTGTATAAATAGAAGAAAAAATGAAAAATAAGCCTAACTAATAAAATAATGGATACACCAATAACTGAATCAGGTAAAGGGAAATAACAAACCTGAACCTATTTATTTTAAATAGAAAATATCTCAAAATGAGATACTCGGCTTAACCAATAAGCATAGCAGACTCCCACTTCTAAACTCTAGCAACACTTAAACTGACCCTAAAAAATTTTGTGCTAATTATTTATTACTGAATCAGCACAATTTTGCTGCTGACTGTGCTGTATACATGGCCCCCAGCATCTACAGGTGAGTGAAGGCCTATTCTAATATTATCCCCGCAGGAAAGTAAATGTCAAAAACACAAGACAGGAACAGAGGGCAAAATGGAAAACATTGAAAGGATACTAGTGACGAACATTCGAGTCTCGCACCTAGTAGCACAAGCACCACAAGTTGATGGGAAAGTCATCACCTGTCATGAGCAAGAACTATCATGACACTGAAAATAAACAGACAGAATATTTAGTTCAGCTTCAGCATCACCTACCTCTTCTGGTGAAGAATATCTAAAAATGGCATCTGCAATTTCAGCACTATTACTCTGTGCAATGGCTCGATGACCAGCAGCTGCCCCTATTGACCCATGTGGTTCCCTCCTCCCTTGATCAGAAACCCCAGCTTCTTCCACTGCTGATGCTACATCACGATCCCCTTCAATTTGTGACGGGTCAACAAGATATCCTAATGATGCTTGCTGCTCAGGAGTACGCTCATAGAATTTGATACTCAATGATGGATCAGATGATGGAGCATACCTATTCACATATAGTTATCCCATCTAGTTAAATAGGAAACAGCTATAAATATTCAACCTACACATGTACAACTGTTTATAATGCATTTGAAAATGTAAGATGCACTTTGGGACAATTTAGACAACAATCCAATCCAACTGTTCGTTAAGCACTTGAAAACGTAGGTTTGAAACAAACAAGCTTCTTTGGCATTCTTTATGATGTGGTCTCCTCTCTTTAGGACAACACCCTATCCTCCTCTATTGTGTACTTCTTTCCTGAATATAATATTTCATCACAACAAAAAAACTGTCCAACACGCTTTTACCCAAAAAAAAAAAACTGTCCAACAAGAAATAATCTCTCACGGGTTTTCAATGAAGCTGTTTCCAGCAGGGTCATCAAGAATAAACGTGAATGAAAGCTCTCCAGCCATGCAAGCTCTCAATTTCATCAAGAACTGGTCAATTGCATCAGCCGTCTGAGGGTCAACTTTCTAAAAGTTTTAAAAGATAAAATTCAATTAATATACAGGGAATTAAACTCCAGCAAAAAATAAACTAATGCAAGAGCAAAATTTACTTTGCGCTCATCCTGAAGGGCCTGAAGTTCATCAGCAGCTCGTACCAGTATACCTTCCACCTATAGTTGCAGGAAAGATTATGTGCTCAATTTACATCACACCAAACATTCAAACAATCGTAACTTAAATTAGGATATATGATGAGGGATAAATTGGTACCAGCATCAATCAAAATTAATCTTACACATTCAAATAACATTTTATAAGATGATTATTTAACAAAACCCAGCATTAGAATATTAGTTATTATCATGAAGACTATCCTTAATCCTCATAAAATTTAACAAGAAGCCACTTTCAACACAATAATTGGCAACAGAAGAGAAGTATTTAAAACAAATACCGTTGACAGAGTTCCACGTTGAGCCTCAGGAGGAATCTCAAAATCCAACTCTGGTATCTGCATACAGTGTAAGCAGATAAAGAATGCAAATAGAATTTCAAATACAGAACCAAAGGTATTGCATAAGTGTATCTTACAATGAAAAGCCAATATGAACATATGTACATTAACTTAAACAGAAACAATTTAAGTACCTTGATAGTAGCAGATTCTGATTTTACCACTTGTCGATCAAGTATCTGCATTCATGAAACTCATCAACATGACACTATAAAGCAAGAAAATGACAAAAGAAATTAAGAAGGAGTACATTAGATGATCAAAATAAGCAACACAAGCATCCCATGCAAGCAAACATTGAAAAAGAAAAATAGTGTAAATCATTGAAAAAATTTCAAAGAAAATTTGGTCATCACAAAGCCTTAGACATTATAGCAGCCAAAAGAAGGCCATGTCATCATGTAACAATCTGCATGGGGATGGTCTATAGGATTCATAGCTAATCCTTCATGCTATTATCAATCAGGAACGAAAATTTGGGGTAATCTTTGAATGCTCAAGGTCAATAGTTGAATAGACACCAAAAATGCTATCATTTCCCCCATTATAATCTGCTTTCCCTTTCCATTACTAGACTATAATACTAAGTTCAATGCATCAAGGACTGACAGCACCTACATAAAATTGCTGATGTCAATCAATAAGCAAAAGAAAATGGAAACATTTCAAATCTTTTGGTTTTATCTTGATTAATCAAGATCAATATTTGAATAGGCACCAAGAATGAAAACATTTCACATTCTCTCCCCTCCCCCACAAAAGAAAAGTAAATCTGCTCTCCCAGTCCATTACTAGACTATAATATATCAAGATCTAGCTGCAGCTACATAATTTTTCGCTTAAACCAATCAATAAGCAAATGAAAATGGAAATATTTCAAATAATTTGATCAACAATTTCAATTGATCCGACCTTCTGATTGCCTGATGGGATCTCCAAACTGTAGCAGCAACCACGTGGTTGGATTTCTCCAGCAAACTGCACTTCATTGTTCCTATTAAATAAACATGAATTAATTTAGAATAGCTAATTAGGAAGATCAGGAAGAATATTTGTATTCAAAATCCTCAGATTTTGTAAAGGAGGGCAGGAGGGTGTAGCTTACCTCTCGCCACAATGAGGACAATCAAAAGCTGACAACAAAATCTGCACAAAATGCAAATTTTTTAGTACATTTGATGCTCAGAAAACTAGTGGACAGAGTGATAAGCATATCAAACAGAATATAACCATATTTCATAAGATTGATCTACTTCATGGAATTATAAAAATAAATATTACATTCAAGCCTGTGAGTAAGAAACAAAAATGATCCATCAAACGGGCCATGAAGAAAGGATATACCTTCCTGAAGTGCGGAATTAAAGTCAGCAAGAACTTTGTCGTCCCCTGATAGACACCATACAGTTTCAAGTCAGATGGCAATTTGCGTTAAAACATAAAATGAAGCAAAAAAAATAATCTTAAGAGAGTTTCCAAAGAAGATAATAGAATCTTTAAATGCGTCATTTATATCCTCTTTGAGACTAATAAAGGTTCAGTGACCATCTTCTCCAAGTCTCAGAGAAAAATTTAACTAGCCTGAAGTGCACGAAAAAAGGTGGCATCGATATAAAAACCCAAATTACAATATTGATGGATCAATAAAAAAAACTCACAATATACGAAAGACGTGTAGTCCTGATCAGTCCAACAATATCAAGTCACAGGTCGAAGGAGAGAACATTAGTTTATGCAAATATACAATGACATGAGAGACAAAACCAGTTAGAAATTTGAATCCTAGGATATAATTTTTTTTAGGAATGGGTGAACTACATGCACCAGTTCAGAAAACAGGGCGAAAGGAAAGACTAATGAAACCCCAAAAAATCGTAAACTCAGTATTCCTATGAAAAATGATCCCAAGACAAAAATTTTCGGTATCTGGAGGAAACTAAAGGGTGAGATACCATACGTTTTCACCGCAGCGCATGCACAAGCTTTCGACCTGGTACACAGGGACATCTCCATCTTCTGCAGAAACAGCTTCTACCAAAGACCGAACATCAACAATCTGTTCTCTATTTCCATCATTGCCGTCCATGACTTCAAATTGCAGACTCGGAATCCCTTCAAAGCTTCCTTTTGCTTCTTAGATGTACCACACTTCCGAACCTTTGCGTTCACAGTGCTTGTGTTTGCAGGCTCTAAAATAATAACCCACAATTACGAAAAGGGAATGTAGGCTTCAAGAGAGTTGAAGATGATGCCTTACGTCCCGAGCTGCATATGAAACCGTTGGGAGAAGGCGCTAGAAAGAAGCAGAACACAGTCGGGTCGGACTTCGGGTGTCCAACAAGTAGGGTAAGCAAAACAAAAGATTTTTTTTTTTAAAAAAAAAAAACTAATAATAACAACAAAAGTGTCATATACTCTGGCTCATCTGTAATCGCTCGTTGCGATTCTCTCTCCCGCCGTCTGGTAATCGCAGCATCGCTCTCTTCTTGATCTGTCGTTTCGGCCTTATACTCCTCCCTCTCCCGCCATTTGCCGGGAAGATGAGTTTTTTTTTTTTTTTTGTGATTTTCGTTCAACATACCATTGCTCATCCTCTTCATCTATTCGTCTATCGATCTGGATATGGAAAGAATTTATTGTTAAAAAATACACACAAGGATGTTTAATTGTGGTAAATATTGGATTTGTTCTGTTGAATCATTCTTTCAGAGAAGACTTGGCATTGAACTACTTTAGAGTTTGTCTTCACTGAATCACAAGATGTCATCTTTTAGTGTTGTAACTAAAGAAAACCTCGGTCAAAGCAATTGCTGCCTCAAGAAGGAATTAAAGACAGCTCCCCTGACATGATTTTTAAGAACACATCCTTCTTGAGGTAATTGTTATCCTTTCTACTTTAAGTTTAGTCATGCTTTTATTTGTCTATGGTATTTGTTATCACTTCCAATTATCCTTACAATTATATCCTTCTATGATTTTAGACTTCTAATGTACATCATTTTAGTGTTTTATTATGTAACATCACAAATTCTATATTTGAAAATCGTATCGGTCGACACTTAGTTTTAAGAAAATCAACAGAGTTTGAGATGTTACAGCTTAGAGAACTGCGGAAATGGATAGCGTGTGTTAAAATTCGGACAATAAGTATCTGATATAGAATACCCAGACATATGATGATATCTCGACATAAGCTGATATATTAAATATCCCGAAGGAATATTCATGTGATACAATTTACAGAGATTAAATACAATTCTCTGATAAAGAAAGTCTTAAACGAGACCTATGACTTGGAACCTAACATCAGTTAATCAAACAATTTGGCCAGGTCGGTGTTCAATCTAATGGGAGTCTCACCAACTCTATGGCGACTTGTGACAACCCACCGATGAACCCTTCCTTAGTTTAAGGACCAAATGGTTTGAAGTAACTTTATTAGATTCATGCCAGAAACTAAATCCTAATAACTTCTACTGACCTTCGTCTTCGACCGCTGCCTCTTCACGGTTCTATCCTCCGGCACCTTCTCTATCACAGTTTCTTCCCTGTACTATTCATTAAAACTGAGGTTCAATGCCCATTAGACCTCAGGTAACAGTTAACCTCATGCTTATGTAAACAGTATATGACAGGTATCACAAAAATAAATACACAATGATAACTTTCAAAATCATAACAACAAGTAACATAACACAACCACTGCAATATGTATGTTACCCCAGTCTGCACATAACCAGTGCCACGATGGCCTATCGTGTTCTCAGCGCTAGGAAAACTCAACGGTGTTATCAAGACTATAATTCGTATTCAATTCAATATATCATGAGCAACTTTCAAAACAGAGTTTCAACATGTGAATACAACTATCATATATACGCAAACCATAAGCATAAGAGTTAAGGTTACAATACGCGTCCGTACCTTGATTTGACATATTTTTGGGTACGTTTGGCGTCAGAACACGTGCACAGTCTATCCTAAAAGGGTAATATCGTCTCAATTAATTCTTAAAAAATATTTCAAGAGACACCTTGGCCACAATTGACAGTTTTACCCTTGAAGGATTTATTTTCAATTATTTCCCCATAATTTTCGGAAAAATCGCTGGTGCAGAATTTTGTCTAACTTTGAAAAATCATAACTAATTCCAGAAAAATCAAAACGAGGATCCGTAAAATTTCCCGGAATCCTTGAGATCTCTACTTTCAAGGAAAAATATTGGAACTTACCCAGAACTCATGGATAATTCTCAGTTTCCACAATTCAAACCGCCGCCCAGAAAAATGTAGCCTAACTTCTGGAATTTATATCTTTTTGCTCAGAACTTCAATTGACACCTTCTTTATATATTTAGAAAGCCCTATATGTCTACTTTCACCATAAATTTTCTCAGAATTTTAGAACATCATCTTCTTCATAAAATACCAACGTTTTTACTATTGACTCCAGAAATCACTAATTGATGAAATTTCACCAGAGCTTCGTCATTTTGATCATATTCTTCCAGAAACTTTACTATATCATATTTCCCAATCTACTTTTCGAAATAAAGCCATTTTTTACCATAAAAACATGAAATCAAAACTATTCTTGAATATTTAAGATCAAAGCATAAATTACTATGAACTTAAACTAGAACTACAAAACTAAATATTAGAACTTACCTCTTGAAGACTCTCCTTCTTGCTTTAAGAACTTCACCCTACTTACTCTCTAAGAACTCACCTATGTGGTTGAGTTTTGATGTGAAGAGAATGAAGAACTAAGGCCTCTATTTATAGTGAAATGTGGTGGCAATTTGGTAGTTTCTTTGAACTTCCTCATCTTGTTTCTCAACCCTTAGATCAAGACTTGCACAAGAAGTAGTTTATGATCTCCTTCCACCTCCCCCCCCCCAATTCGTCCCTCTCTCATCTCTCTCCTTAAATTTTTGCTTTTTCTCCAAATTACTTCATCCCCAAGTTCTTTGCTTCTTTCCTTAATTACTCCCAAATACTAATTTAGTTAGGTGTAAGTTAGTATTTTTCTTCAAAATCTAATTTCACTTTTGAAATCCTAATTTTATGACTAGATTTATGGTGATTTTTAACTTCCCAAAACACTTAGGTATGAATCCTAAAAGTACACGAAAATGACTTTGGGAATAGCCAAGTTAAAGCTCACAATTTACTAATTTCAAATATGTACTCATATTTAATACTTAGTTCCAATATTTCAAGATATGATTTAATTCCTATGGATTCTCATCTAATTTAGCTAATTAAACAACAACTTGGTCCCCAAGTTAAACAACTTGCTCCCTAAGTTTGTCCAATCTTCTTCCACACACTACTCAATTATCCCATATGTTTATAAATAATTTTCTTGTTGCCCAAGCTTTAAAAAAAACGTCCCCCTTTACCCTTTTAATTACCAATTTTATGTTTTAATGTTCTCACATATTCTAGAAGAAAAATCTCTTATTGGTCCAATTAATTCCACAAGGATTTAGGATTAAGGGTTAATATAATTTCTTCACTCTTTGATTAGTAATTTTCGCCACTTTTATTAGTTAAAGAGAGAATTAATTAATCCTTGGTTACTATTGCTAATATAGTACTTTAGGGGTTACTAGGCTTAATCACCAAAATTTGATAAGGTTTCTAATTCAATTTTGATAATTAACAACTCCTTGTATGCTAATCTTAGCTTCTAAATATTATTTGGTCCTTAATTTAATTGATATTTCCTTAATTATGACTTTTATAAATTAATTATTAACTAATTCCAAAAATTACTAAAGCATCTCAAGTATTGCAATTCCATTTGCCCAATAATTGTTACTAATTTCCTCTAATTTTATCATCCTCCGATGATTTTAAATTGTTAAAATGGTATAATTAAGATTGTACTAGATTATGATAATCTTAGGATATTTTATAATCCTTAATAAGATTTAGAAAACTTAGTCTTTCTAATTTTAGGGAAAATTGCCTAGGAATAAAAATAAATACAACACTAAAATTTGAGACCACATATTCACCTATTAGAAATAGGTATTTTCTATAAAAATATAGTAGTTATGCTAAATAGGATTTTTGGGGTATTACATATTATATCAATGCTTTTGACTATTATTTTTTTTAAAAAAAGTGTGGTTTAGAGAGCCATTCGCACCCAAACTCATGTGTATGGCTTTCAAAAACTATAATTTCAAACTATACAAGCTTTAAAGTAGGGCTGAGTGTGAAACCCATAACCCATAAACCCACCCATAACCCAGTATAATTGGGTCATTTTGAACCCACCCAAAAAGATTTATAAGGGAGTGGGTTAAAACCTGCCCATTTAAGATTTTAATGGCTGGGCTATGGGCATACCTATGGGTTGCCCATACCCACCCATTAATGTAATTTTTGTATTAACTGCACATCTCATTCAGTATTTTGCCATAAAATAAAGGCATTTTTTACCTCCTTTCCTATTTGAGATTTTGAGTATTCGGTCATCTCTAATCTCTAACCATAACAGCTACCAACTCAATTTCACTCTCACTCTCTCTTTGTAGCTCTATTTATTTGAACTTGTGAGTCGCTACTAGCTCTACGTGTAATGTAGATTAGATTTTAGAAGTGAATAAATAACTTCAAACTAAATTATTAGGCTTTTGAGAACTAAAATTTGATGTTTTTGTGTGATGAAAAATGAATACTTCCAAGTATCAAGTTCTAAATCTGTTGGCACGTAATTTATTGGTTATACCAGTATCTACAATATCTTCAAGATTAGCTTTTAGTACTGGGGTTGGATACTAGATTTTTTCAGGAGTTTCTTATCTTCAAAGATGGTTGAGGCACTCTATATGCTCAAAATTTGCTATTCAAGACACCCCTTAAACTTAAGAACCTTGATATTAATAATTTTGATGAGAGTACAAATGCTGTTACTAGTATTTTCAATAAAATTCTGAATTTGTATTGTTTCATTTTTCATTTTATATTAAATTATTTATTATATGTTTTCTCTTCATTTATTTTGTAGAGGAAAATTTAGTGTCTAGAGCTATAGTTCCTTCCTTGAGTGAACTAAAGATGATGATGAAGATTGAAGCATGAAGTTTCAATGGAAGCATGTCATCTTGTTAATTTATGAACTTGTAAAGTTACAAGTTGTAGTTGTAATGTTTTAATTTAAAAGTTGGAGTTTGAACATCAAAATTATGCTATGGTGTTTGTATAAATTTATGTTGTTTTGTGTGAATTGTGATTATTAAACTATGAAGATTTAGATTTCAGAAATTAGAATGATGAATTTGGATGGATTCTTAAAGCTTATGTATATTTTTTTCAAAAGAAAATAAACATGTCAAATGTAAATGGGTTACCCAAAATCCGGTTAGCCCGCCCATTTATGTATTAGCCCATTTATACGGGTTTAAATGGGTTGAGGCATAGGTATGGACTGACCTATATCCATTTAAAATTAAATGGGCGGGCTATGGGTTAGGCCTTGGGTTACCCAACCCGCCCATTGCTCTGCCCAAAATATATTGAAGGAAACAAAACCCATATCGGATTTTGATATTTTAAAGTATTTTTATGAAATTTTTCGTATTTTAATTTGTTTAATTAATTTAAAATCCGTATTTATAATTCCCTAACAGTAATACAATTAATTTTACTAATAAAAAATATCAACACTATATTTTAAAATTAAACGCGGTATATTATTATTTGAGAATATTTTGTCAGTATTTACCATTATAATTTTAATATGTTTATTAGTATAATTAATAGGTTAGAATTAAAATTCGGAAAATCTCTATTAAAGGCCATTTGAAATGCTTAAAGAAGGATTAATATGTAAAATCACAAATATATATCTCACGACTAGGCCAGGATTTTAAAATGTTGGTGGTTTTATAAAATTACCTCTCATATGTTTTTTTTTTTTTTGAAAAAAAAAGGCCGAGCTCCTTTTGTTGGCAAACTGCTGGAGCTCTTCTGCTATCCAACAAGATTTATAACGATAGAGGTCAGATCTGGTTCTCTACCCGTTAGATTCTGAAAGTTTGGTGACCATTGTGCCAGCAAAACTTCTTTGATAATATAATGCAAAAATAATATAGTAAATTTAACTTAATTAACTTCATTCGCCATTTATGTAATGAAATCCACAACCACCTTTTCTAAATCTCAAACTCATTAAAATATATGAATCTTTTTAACCCGTTACTACTACTTTCTTTTTTCTTTTTGCATTGGCAAGCGAATCAAACCTTGATAGTAAAAACCGGCTAAAAAACTCCTCAAAATCTCAAACTTATAAAAATGGCAAGAGAATTGTTTTACTACCTCTATTCTTAAATATAAAATTTAGTTGAGATTTGAAAAAATGGTTATCAGTTTATTTTAATAAGTGCGCGTTTGGACTAGTTTTTTAAAATAGCTTTTGAGATTTATAAGGTAAGTACTCCATGTGAGAAGAGATTTGTCTCGCTTTGCGCAGAAAGTTTCTAAATATTACCTAAGTTTGAGATTTGGAAAAGTGATTGTGAATTTGGAAAAAGTGGATTTGGGATTTTGCATGCTAGAGTCGTTTTTTTTAAAAAAAAAAGAATCAAGTTTTAAATAATATTTTATAGGGATTTTCATTAAATAATAATTTTTTTTAATATCAGTAAAAGGAAATTAAAAAGAAAACACTTTCAAAATATTAAAAAAAACTATACTATAAAATTAGGGGGAAATACCGCTGTTATCAGAATAAAAATAATCCATCACTATTATTGCTTTGGTAAAATCACCTGTCGCCTAAACCATAAAACCTTGAAAAGGGAAATCATTTCAAACTTGAGAATTAAACCACTCCTTCCTCTTTTTATTTTCCACTTCTTCTCCCTAGGCAAGAAAAGAAGCAAGCAAAGCCGAAAAGATAAGACTCGTCTGATCTCCGATCGATCTCTCTTTCCAATCCCTAGCAAGCTATTCAGAGACGACAAGATGAGCCAGAAGCCTCTGATCTATGCCTTCGTTTCTCGAGGAACTCTGATTCTTGCCGACTACACCGAATTCAGTGGCAACTTCAATTCCATCGCCTTTCAGTGTCTCCAAAAGCTTCCAGCTACCAACAACAAGTTCACTTACAACTGTGATGGTCACACTTTCAACTACCTCGTTGATAATGGCTTCAGTAGGTCTTCCTTAATTTCCTTTTTAGTTTTCTGAGTAAAGATGGATTGATGTGTGATTTGGGTGTAATTTTTGCCTATTTAGAAAGGATAATAATGCTAGAGACGATAGTTTCTAAATATAGGGTTCTCAGACGAAAAGTTCAAGTGCGATTAGGTTGCTTGCGAAATCTCCTTTTGCTAATTTTTTCATTGATAACTTCGTCAAAGTGAAATAATGGTTTTATATTTATTTTTCGCTCCTGACGATTACTGTTTTCTTTGATTTAGATCACAATAGATTCAGCTGTTATATGTTTATATTTTCTGAGTGTCCTACTCTTGGCATGGTTTTTTTTAATACCTATAAGCTAAAAAGAGAAAAATCTTAAAATACATTACCTTACGCCATGCCGTGTGTATTGGAGCCCGCATTTTCCGTGATTAGGAGTTAAAGAGTGAATAGCTTAAGGATGCTGTTAACTCTCGAAGGTATCTCTCTAGAATCCTCGAGTTATTCAAACGGACTAGCTTGCCTGGTGGTCGTTTGGTTTATTTTAGATCTTCTAGTTCCTCTTTAATCGCTGGCAATGTTGAAATGGTGAGAAAGAGAGATCAGTCAGTCATCTAAGTTGTTGCCTCTAGATATTTCCATTCTTGAATTCTTGCTAAATCTTAATTTAAGATATTTTTCATAGATCTAATTTTCTAACAATAAAATAGATGGTAGTAAAACAAAATGAAACTAAAACAAGGTTTTCGAGTATGAAATCTGAAAACTGTAGTTAATTTATATTCCATACTAGTGATCATCAAATGTCTCTGACCAAAAGTTGTCTTGTAACCCGATGAACATAATATATCTAGAGAAGAAGGGAGTTGTAGCTCTCCTTTTTTTGCCAACGAAGGAGCTCTTGTTCTTATGGGCATGAAATGAGACACAAACGGTCTTCACATGCAATATTTTGGCAGAGCATAATTGCATAAACCTTTTTCATTGATCTTCTTGTGTACTTATTGCCCATAAACAAGAGGGAAATCCCATTGTCATTGAAATTGCTTCTACATCATGTCTAAGCTACAAGTTAATCACTTGTTACTCGTGGCAAAATCACACTGAACAGTATACTCTCATTTTTTAAGAAATGCTGCTTTCAAAATTGCTCAAATCATCGTCTAGCCAAAATTAAAGTAGAAAAACTGGCCTTTGTACGTTTGCAATTCTTAAGACGGGTTTATTATTATTTTCTTGCACTATTTAATCATTATGCACGTTTATCTTCTTCATTTTTAACCTTTACAAATTTACATAATTTGAAGATGTATGTTTTGCTGGGAGGACAAGAGTTGCATTCTAGCATTGTAGACATATTTGACATGAACTAATGTCCGTATTATGGAAGAAGGAGAAGGAAAAACAATATTGGGGTTTATGTCTGGATTGTAAGATTTGAATCTGAATCAAATTTTCATTGTTAATTCAGTTTTAAACAATATTTTCATTTTCCCTTGTCCATATCATTGTAAGTTTGAAAACCACTGTGCTGCGAGCCTCTTATGATTGGTCAAGTATGATAGAAATCCCTTCCTATAGAATGGTCAATAGATGAGCCATTAGACCAATACGTGCTTCTTAATGTTTTGCTTCAACTCAGGCTGGTTTGAGATTATCCTTGAAAGAAAGTTATCTTTGCAATCATGTAATCAACCATCTGTGCAATTTTGTTAGAGGCTATTGTAAATTTTGAAGGTTGTTATTCTGTTGACAGAGGACTGACTTTTGCGATGTTGTAGCATATTGTGTTGTTGCAGATGAGTCAATTGGAAGACAGGTACCCATGGCTCTTCTCGAGCGTGTCAAGGATGATTTTGTGGCCAAATATGGTGGTGGAAAAGCTGCTACTGCTACTGCCAACAGCCTTAACAAGGAGTTTGGGTATTTTTCTTTTGTTTATAATTAATTAGTTAAATGTTGGAGGACTTTTCCTGTGTGCGCTGGTATAAGATGGTCTTTAACGCAGGCCAAAATTGAAGGAACATATGCAGTACTGTGTTGAGCACCCTGAAGAGATAAGCAAGCTTGCAAAGGTGAAAGCTCAGGTTTCAGAAGTTAAAGGTGTCATGATGGAGAATATTGAAAAGGTAGAAATTTACTGGTTAGAAGCATTGGTTTTTGAAAAGTATGATACAAAGATTCTGCATTAATTATCATGGAAAATATGAATTTGTTCAATTATGTTATAAACAATAATGGCCATAGAATACTAAGAGTGAAGCATCAGAACTACTTGCACATAAACGTCATACCTAAGATGAATATGTTAATCTTGGCTAGCATTCTATAAAATCAACCACAAAATCTGCTAAAATTAGTTTAATTGGTTTTATTCTTGGGTTTGGTTTAGTAGTTGGTTAGTAAAAAATTTAAAATCAACGCACCATTTAGAATAACTTCAAACATTTTGGATACAAATCCATTACTTATATGTT
Source organism: Acacia confusa (assembly GCA_037074495.1). Taxonomy (NCBI): domain Eukaryota; kingdom Viridiplantae; phylum Streptophyta; class Magnoliopsida; order Fabales; family Fabaceae; genus Acacia; species Acacia confusa. Next base: position 807,860 of record CM073504.1, on the reverse strand, counting down.
TCTGTAAAACTTCCTGTTATCATGCACCATCTAATGTGCCTTTTCCTATGAAGTCTGATCCAATCCCATATCTCTCTTGGTGTGCATTCCATCACCAAAATTTAGTTCTGGAATGATAACTAAATCTGTCCTCATCCCTAAGACCCAAAATTACTCACACACAGAGCCACTTTATGTGATAGATCTGAATGGCAAGGCCATTCATCATTCAAATCTCAGCTTCATTTTTCTTGGTTGACAAGTCCTTGCTCCTCTTTTTAAAGATAAACAATTGACATATGCAGTTGGAAGTGTCAAAATTGGCTGAACTTAACTGGTGAACCATTGAACATCCCAAAAGTGGCTGAAATGTTCTACTTTGATTTCAATTTTTCTTGGATATGACATGAAAGAAAATGGATTTGGTGGCATAGCTTGACTGCCTAATTTGCAGTGTTGTTAAAACGTCGTTTCAAAACGTTGAAACGTACGTTTTGACGTTTTTCGCCGGAAAAACGTCTCAGATCGGTGGTTGAGACGGAAACTGTGCTCAAACAGTTGAGACGACGTTGAGAAACGGTCAAAACGGCGACTTTGCCATTCTGAAATTTTTTTCTCTACCTCAAGCCCTCGACTTTCCTTTCCTCTTCTTCTCTGATCACTACGGCTGGACGGCGACGCTACTGGTGTAGGGAGGATGTGTGGTTGCAGCGACGGAGAATGAAGAGTGGGAAATCGCCGGTGCTTTGACTCTTCACGACGATGAGATGGTCTCCTCTGTTTTTTTTGTTCGAAATGGTCTCCTTTGTTCTGTTCAGTTGACAGAACGAAGGAGATAACCTAATTATTCCCTTGGTCAAAACGCACGTTTTGACCAAGGGACTAAAATGCAATAATTTAAAGTTTTGAGGAGGGACTAAACTGAAATTGGTTGAAATATTTTTGGGGCATAACTATACTTTCCAAAACATATGGATCATTTTATGTAATTTTTCTCTGGCCCTTTTCTTCATTAATTTTTAGTTTTCAGAAATTGTTAGGGTTTTTCTTATAATTTTCTCTAGTCTTCAAAACATTAATTCTGACCCTCAAAAATCTCAATTTTCTTCTTAAACACCTACAATACAAAATTAAAACACAATGTAGTAAACTCTTACGTTTCGTTTACGTTTTACGATTTTACGTTTTTGCTCACCCTTACCGTTTCTACGTAGAAACTACGTTTTAACAACATTGCTAATTTGAGAAAGAAATGTGAGGGAGAGGGAAGAAAAATAATTTAAAATTTAGATGTCGTTTAATTGTCATCTTATCAGAGCTTGAGTCATTGAGGCCAATACCTTAAATGTAAGTTTAAAAATTATTGTGACACTTCTTTGAACTTCATTCAGTCTAGTTGCATGAATGGGCACTTCAAGTTCATGTATTTTTATTTTAGTTGCATAAATGTGAGCTATTTGCTGTTTCACTATCCCAAAGTCAGCAGAAAAGAAACAAAAATGTAGCTATACATTTCACATTCTTAAACTCAAGTGGATGAAGAAGTATTATACATACAAGGACATTTATTCATATTAAACTATGTGTTTATAATCTAATGTAGGTTCTGGATAGGGGGGAAAAGATAGAGCTTCTGGTAGACAAGACTGAGAATCTTCATCACCAGGTTTGTGTGCATTAGAATATCTGCCTGTTTTTGAGTGCTTGAAGGTTTATTTATGTGCATGCTTTGGTGAATATGTGAGTACCCTGCTCTCCATGAATATTTCCATTAGTTTCTACCAGTTCTACCAGTATTATGGAAATTGGACTGAGCTGATGAAACGGTAAACTGGTGCTGGAACCAGTACAGAATTTTAAAAAATTGGTCGGGGTAAAAACCAGTTAAGACAGTCGAAAATGGGGAAAAAGAAAGAAAACCATCCAAGTTGTTGGTTTGACTTGGTTCAAACCTTCTTTGTTTTGTTTTTTGGTTGGCTTTTGGTACAAAATAGAATACCTTTTAGATAACTCTTTCTTCCTTTAATTACCTATTATGTAAGCATTATTCTTTTATATAATTATTAATAATTATAGACTTAATAAATACTCTGTCAATGGATTTAGTTCTCTCTATTTTGTTTTAATTTTTTTATTGATAGCTTTTAGTTTTCTATATAGTATTTTAATGTCCAGTGCAGTTTTTTAAACATTGGTTTCTACAGAATCTTTGGTACTGACTTGATGCTCACGGATTAATGTTGTACAATAAAACAGTCTTGCTATTTAATGCCCATTTCTTGAGACTAGAAAACCTCTGGCTGCTGGTTGGAAAAGGAAAAGGAAGAATTATGCAGAAGGACCAAATTCACAAATTAATTATTAAGAAGGCCTTTAAATACATTACTAGTCGCATAACATGAATTTACCGACTGAACTATATATCATCATTCACGGAGCACAAATTTATATCTTAGAAGATATTTAACTCTATTCACCACTTAAGTTTACAAGTGAAACTAGAAGAATTTACTATTAGTGGTTATTAGGAATAAAAGATTTGTGAATTCGGCCCTTTAGCATAATTCTCCCAAAAGAAAAATAGAATTAGATTCATCTTTCTGATTCCAAAATATAAACTGCTCCCACCTTGTCTTTTTGATGAAAAGAAGCAAAACAATTTTGTTTCAGGCACAAGACTTTAGAAATTCAGGGACCAAAATCCGTCGTAGAATGTGGTTACAAAACATGAAGATCAAGCTGATTGTATTGGGAATTTTGATAGCACTCATCCTCATAATCGTCCTATCTGTCTGTCATGGGTTCAACTGTGGAAAATGAGCACGCCATTCTCTTTGAAACATTCTCTATTGTCATCTGATACATTTTGTGATTATGTTTGGGGAAAAAAAATATCACTGCTTGTCATGACTCTTGATGTAGTAAAGTTAGCTAGTCCCTAGATCTTACGATATGGTTGAACATTACTCTGCCGATTTGAAATTCTGTTAAAAATTTGCCTTCCATTCTCTTTATTCATGCCTCTCAATTATCTGTTTCCTCCATTACCTAGTTGGGAAGATTGACATACCAAGCTAAACATAAATAAATCAAGTAAATAATGATAATAAATGCGTCTCGTGCGGATTTAAAAAATATGCGTGTTTTATATGTTTATTGCTTCAACCTGATATGATGTGGTGTCAAGACTGGGATTTGATTGATGCAACTATGATAAAAGTTCATGCTTAGACATGTCATCGTGCATTTTTTAACATATCACTCTGATCCTATTTATAAGTCTACTTTTACAGAGAGTGAAAGTGGACTTATAAATAGGATCATAGTAGTACCTTATGTTAATGGATATGAAAAAAACGTATTTTTTTTCTTTTTTGAAAAAAAATAAATGAAAGATGCACTCTGGAACAAAAGAAATAGGACAGGTGCTTTCTCTTTTCTTTTCTTTTGAAAAACCACTTCTCTATATGCCAAATATTCCATCAAGGTTTTAAACTAAATTAAAGAAGCTGACTCTGTATCTTATCTCTTCTATCTAACAGCAATCAAAGAGAGCATATTTATGAGTAATGTGTATTCTAGAACTTTTACTATGATTCTAGCGTCTTTCGTTTTTGACGCGGCTTCAAGTGTTCAATATTATCTTGGAACAGGAAAATAATATTAGGTGCTATTATATACTACCACCTCTTATCTTAATTATAATTATAAGACAAAGTTGATTTTTTTTTTTTTAGAGATTAAGGAAGCTAAATAAGTTACTTAATCATTTCATATTAGTTTATTACTCAAAATAATTAATTTGAAGAAAAAAATAAAAATAAAAATACTCTAAAAAAATTTAATTAACTCCCCTAATCTCTTCAAAAAAGTTAACTATGTCTTATAATTAGGACCGGAGGGAGTATTTCTTATTCTTAACATAAGAATTAGATAACTAATTTATGTAGATTAAAGTAATTAGTTATGTTAATTATTTGTTACAAATATATTAATTTTCCTAAAATATCATCTTTCATCATGAATTCATGACAACCCTTAGATGGAAATCTAATTCTCTCACAGCTCCATTCCATTTCCTCAAATATGAGAGATTATATATGTTCAATCATATGGTATCCACTTTTTTTTTTTAATAGAAAATTCCATCATTGGAGGAATAATATAGCCAAAAGCATTTTTTGAATTTCCTCATGTCCATGTTATCTTTTATTGTGCACCCAGTCAGCAACACTTTTTTTTTTTTTTGAATTTTGGTATCTTTAGAAGCCCAAGGTAGGCTAGCTTCCAGCAACCGATTGAAACCAACACCACCATAAGCTTCGGCCCTTGTAATTTTCTCCCATCTAACTAACTCCATGAAATCCTCTAAAGGTCATATAAAATTCTTTTGAGGCCTCTCAACTTTTTGCTATTACACTCGGTTCACCAGAGCTTTGCTCTAACTAGTCCGGATCGAGGTTCTGTCAGGCACAGGTGCGGGGACCTTTCCTAAGAAAGTTTTCTACATCCATAAGGATTTGAACTCGAGACCCTTACTTAAGGGGCCCAAGTCTCTTTCACTTAAGCCAACTTCGCTGGTTGAGGCCTCTCAACTTCATTACAGAAAATATTTGGAATTTTTGCAACCTGCTTTGGGTACATACAATGGAATGGTTTTTTTTTTTTTTTTGATATGAACATACAATGGAATGGTTGAGTTCATTATTGGTGTTGCAAAATAAAATTATTCATGTTTCATTATTTATCCTGAGTCTTCTTTAAAGCCCAAGTTTCATAAGCTTGGGTCCAGTATTTAGAAGACCCATTTCTTGTACCAAAAATTAAAAAGAAAAATAGTGCCCTAACCAATTCTACGCCATAAAATGCCATTTTCGAATTAAAATGGTCATATTATATAATTCAACAAAATAATCATACTATATGTATTTGTAAAATGAACTTTACCATTTTTAACAAGGCTTAATGCTATTAAGAATTCATGCTTCAGCCAATGAGAGTTAGCACAAATGGTAAGGAATCCAGGACTAGGTCTAGGGTTCAATCCCTTCTGCCGTCGTTGAGACTCCTTTGGTAGACGATCTCGTAAGTCCCCAGGAAGTGCTCATAGAGCCCGGGGCCGTGCCCTGGCCTTGGTGGGGGACTAGTGTCGAACCCCTCCAAAACTTTTTAACGCCAATAAAAAATTCATGCTTCAGTGTAATGACACGGGATTCTAGTTTAAGGTGATGAGATTTTGATGGTTTAATTGAGTCTGAGATTCAATTAGTAATATATATGGACCTTTAATTGTTTTTAGTTCTATTTAGTTCTTTATTTCATTGAAAATTTCTTAATTCATTTACTTTCATAGTGCCTTACTATATGTAGTATGCTCCCTCCAATCATTTTATATAACATGTTTCAAACATTTTTCATGTAGATTGAGAAAAGTTGCTAGATTGCTTTATTTGCTAAAAAAATATCCCAATATCTCAATTATACCCCTTTAATTTAAGAGAGACCTTATAATGTCTTCTCAAGTTTAAAAAAAAAAATCAAAGGTAGTAAAATTATAGCCGTAAAAATCACACATGATTTGATATTTTGCTGGGCAATATTTTTTTTTCCTCCATAACTCACTTATTCATTATATTTTAAAAAGGTTTGAACTTACATTATAAAGCCACAATCACTAGGCATCTTATAATTTGGACAAGCTTTTATTGTTTTGTTTTTTGAAAGTATTTTATATAAGAGACCTCCATGGGTATTTAACGAACTAACTTTTTTTTTTTTACATCAAATTCACTTTTGAGATTTGTAACATAAATTACTACTAAATGAATCATTTTTTTTATTAATTAATTATCATAGGAGACGGAAAGTTAACTGTCTCCCCATTTTTAATAAGCTAATAGTTTAAATTCATGACTCCATCCCTCAAACATTTTTGGATAAACTCCATTTACTACTAGCTCCAATTCTAATTATAGAACCACTTTTGTAGTGCAAATTGTATTATAAAAGTGGTCGTATGATTATGATCAAAGGGGGTATTAAATTAAGATAGCAAAAAACTCCATTAATACACACACACATGTATGTACATACATATGTGTATACATATGTGTGAAAGCAGGCAAAGCTAATTGTGCATTGACTTATACGAAAAGTAAATTAATTTAGATTAATACACACATAATTATGTGTACGTATGTACATACGTATACGTATATGTATAAATGCAAGCAAAGTTAATTGTGAATTGACTTATATAAAAAATAAATTAATTTAGATATATTTCATTTTTTTTTTAAAAAAAACACATTTTGCATATTTAGAATATCTAAATTATTAACTAGACGGCTCTCTTGTGAATTGTAGCCACACGGTCTTTCATTGACCATGAATAAGTTCAAAGTTCCTATGAATAATTCAGCTACTATTATAATATTAACTTCTATATTATATGTAATAAGTATTCATTGATATTGATTGATCTATTTAAAATTGGAAAGTGACGAGAGACTGGTTATTTGGATAGAAATATAAAAGTTTCCAAATAAATAATCAGATACCAATGGATCATTAATTACTTGGGGTACTTCGAAGCAAATCCAAAGACTTATAGAGTAAGAAACGTACAAGTTTTTTAGTGTCCCAAAATTTTGAAATGGTTCGACCAGTCAGTTTTCAATTTACGTTTTTTTCCTACCAAGAGTTTTTAATTTACTTTCACATCTACATTGTCTGAATGTTTTAATTTGTTCAGTTTTAGATTTCCTTAAGAAGCTTAATTTTTTGGGAAAATTGATTACAGGGCCCAAGGAAGCAAAATAATTACAAAAAAGACCTAAGAAACATTCACATGTCAGGGCCGTTTCTGACATTTTTTTCAAAAAACGTTAGCAACTACATCAGTAGCGGTTAACAACTATATCAGTCCCCGTTAACAACTAAATCAGTCTAATTAACAACTACATTTTAACAACTATATCTGTAGGAATTAACAACTACATCTGTAGCAATTAGCAACTATGTCCGTACACTTTTTTTTGAAAAAATGCCAGAAAAGGCCTGGCATGTGAATGTTTCTTGGGCCTTTTATTGTAATTATTTTGCTTCCTTGGGCCCTGTAATCAATTTTCCCTAATTTTTTTCCTGGAAAAAAAACCAAGATTAATGTTTTATTCAGTTTTATATGATATCCATTTTTTTTAACCTTGTTAATTTGTTTGAAGCTTACATATATTAATAACTTAATTGTTTCCATTTATGTGGCTACGTAATGGTTTTGTAACTCACCATTCTTCAACTAATCCAATAATAAATATTATCATATGTCAGAGAGAGGCATGGATTTGAATTTATATATTTTTTTTGGCCTTGGGAATTGAATTTTCTTAAAACTTGTAAAGAAAAAATAGGAGAGTAATACATGCCGACGTTATTATTTAATTAATTAATTCAATCGTCCACCATCATGGATAATAAATCAAAATGGTATTGAGAAAGTCAAGATGTTGTGTTCATCTTCAATTAATTTGAGGCTGCAACTTCACGAGTCATATAAAGCCAAATAAATAAGAAAAACTGAAAATATTCATAATTAAGCACGAATTAGATGACATAATACTCTTATCTAATCCTACTCACACATATTATAGTTATATATATTACTGAATGCTAATAATAATAATAATAACAAAACAAAAGAGAAAGAAATTAATTAAAGAGCATCGATCAAATCGGGCGGCAGTTTTAAATTAATTAATTATTTAATTATTCAAAGGAACATTGGATCGGCAGATTTATATAAATTAATTGTCATTGTCTTTTCACTCATCATCATCATCAAACGTTTTACCTAACGTTATGAATATGGAAGAATTAATGGGTTTTTGATGATCTTAATGCATGATTTGATTTGATTCCTTTCTTCTAAGTTAGGTTATATAAATATTTTATTATGTCATGAGCTCGTTAGTTAATTATTTACGTATGCAAGATATATAATTACAATAATAATAATAATCATAAAATAGATCTCCATGTTGTAAGAAGGCATGGTGACGGTGTAGTTATTGAAAATGGTGATGATTTAATATAATTAATTTGTTAATTATTGCCTCCCCCAATGCTTGTTTTTTAATTTAATTTGTTCCTATATTACAGTGTTACTTATCTTGTTATTTAATCTGACATGACGGGTCCAAATGTAAATTTATTTTCAAACAATTAAAAACTTTTGAAGATTTTTAATCAATTAGGCGAATATATTTATATATATGGATAGATTTTGAGCATGCTAAAATTAAAGTAATGAAGTGTACATGTTGGGTAAAAATAATCAACAGTAAGTAATAATGTCACCTGAAAGTAGCTTTATTACATAAATGTAGGACCCAATCACACAGACATAGTTATATATACCAAATACTTTCATCTAACATAAATAAATATAACATTTAGTTTATTTTTTTTAATATTAAGGAAGTTAAATAAATTACTCAACTGTAGTATGTATTATGTATTATTACATTATATATCGGTTTATAAATAAAACCAATTAATTTAGATAAAAAAAATAGAAATTTAAAATAATTTGTTTGATTTCTTCAAACAAATTAATTAAATCAGTAATAATTAACTATGAACCCTCCGTCGCCTCTTTTAGGTGTTGGATAATTAACTCTTTCGGCTTAAATTCCCTGTTGAATTGCGTCATCATTAGCGGTTTCTTATACTGTAATTAATAGTAATAATAATAATTAATAATAAAATTTTATATAAACTAGAAGTGGTCGGCAAAAATCTCTCATTTCCAACATCATGATCTTCTTCTTCTTTTTTTTTTTTTTTTGAGCAAACACATGATGATCTTCTAAAGGGATATGATTTGTGAATAATTTCTTTAGTTTTGCATTAATTAAAAACAAATTAGAGAATAAAAAATTACTCTGGAGCAACATTAATTATTTATTCAGCTTTTAAGATTGGTGAGAGGACAAAACAGATGACACGCATAATTATGCCTTGTCATTTTGCCTCACAGCAACAAATAAACAACAAAGCGATTAATTAGCTAGTACTATATATTGTATGTTCATTTTTTTAATAAAAAATGACAGATAAATATTAATTAAACTTCAAAATCATATCAACAGCAACAGTAATAAAATTAATAAAAATTAATAACTCATTTTATTATGAAATTACCTATTCAAAATTTTAAGTGGTATTTTTTAAAGATTTTTTCAAAATAATAACCTTGATCTCAATGAAAAGAAAGTTATATTTGGAGAGTTTCTTCCTCCATTAAATATATTCTAGTCTAAATATATACGCCCTCCTTTTTTTAAAGAGAAACTAAAATCACTATTAAAATTAAACATCAGGCACAAATTAAGATGTTTCTAGCTTAATTTTTGGCCTTCTCTGGAATCATTAGATTAATCACTTTTTACATGTGAAATCAATATTGAATTAGCATACATATATATATATATATATATATTTATTATTATTATTATACATGTATACACACACACAATATGTTAGGCGTTTTTTTTTTCCTTTTGAAGAGATGGATTATCAAACGCAACTCCATATTTTCAAACGCCTCCAATTAATGATATAAAGATTAATTAAACATTATAAATGATAAACATTCTTACTTAGATTAACCTAATGAGAAATTAACATGTACTCGTCCCCTAGAGTCACAATAAAGCATTAATTAACATGTTTACTTATAACCTATGTTTGTGTGTGTGTGTGTGATATTGTCAATTTGACACCTGCTTTATTGTTTACTTAATTACATTATTACATTAATTACTTGCATAAGTGAAAGTATTAAACTTGTGATAACGCATGCATGCCATGTGGTGATGGCTCCTATCACGCTAATTATGAGATTAAACAAATAATTAAAGCCCTCAAGAGATTTTATATATATATATATATAAGAAGTAGACGTATACAATAAGTTGGGAGTGAGCTAATCAACCCTTTGAAAAAAATAAATAAACTGATTAAGGTTAAGGGTGGTGTAGTTTTAAACTATGGGATTATTATTTATTCCACTTGTCAAACCCTCGTAGTATATTATTAATAATATTTAATCATGCTTGAGTAGTATTTGAAGATAAAGACAAGGGAAATAAAAGTGTATATAAAATTTATTTTTTATTTAAAAAAAAAAACAAGACAAAGAATCAATCCGCCATCTACGTCACGATAAGAGGTTGATGAGAAAGATTACTGGTTCACACACAACCCCTTCTATCATGTGGGCCCCCATAATTAATTAAATAGTGTTGATATATAAAGTACGTACGTGACTCATAACCACACTTTAAAAAATTTCATTAATTATTATTATCACTTGCTCTGTATTTTCGTTCGTTTTGGTGCTCATCCAGCAGCCTCCTCCATTTTAGAGAAGTTCTAAGAAAATGACGCAACCCAATCTCCATCGCTTAATTTGGTTTCTCATCGCTAATTCGAATTTGACTCCATTATATTGTCAATGGAAAATTAATAATCCTCCATTATTACTTTTCATATTAATATGTGTATTAGTCAAGTACGAATGACGATCAATAGATATACTCTACATTATGTATGTACAGTGGTGGAGTTAAGATTTAGAGTTTATGGGTGCACAATTAGTGTAAGGGTTTGGGGGTTCGGGGGCAGCGCCCCCGAATGTTTTTTTTTAAGGAAAGTTTTAAATTAATGCATTTTCTAAAAGGAAAAAAGTTTGACTAGAAGAACAAGGGTTTCAAATTGAGGAAAAAGGAAGTGAACAATGAAAATGAAAAAAAAGAAAGAAACAAAGGAGCAGAGCAAGTTCGTGGACCTCTTGCTAATCAAGAATACACTTAAACCAATTAGACTACTCAGGTAAACTAATATAGAATTCCTTCAAAACATATATATTATTAAAATTTTACTGGAGTGCAGTTGCCCACACTTGCACCAACACCAACGTGACTCCGCCACTGATCATGTATAATACAAGTTATTTGGTGTGTTTTTATAAACTTATTGGGTAAAGGTAAAAAATACTAACGAGTTTTCAATCAAAAGTACCTTTTTTCAGTAGGGAAAAAATATCTATGAATGTTTGAAATGAAATTGAAAAAAAAAAACCATTATTGTCAAATTTAACATAATATTGTTACTTTTTGTAATGAGACTCACTTTTTTTTTTTTTTTGCATGTGCTAATACAATATCATTACTTTTTAATAAAATTTTCTGCATATTTCTACACCTTAACCTCTACTTTTAATTATTACTTATTATAATTTATTATGAGCTAGAAAATTTGAAGTATAATGTATTATTATTTCTTTGTATTTTTGTATATGAGGGAAGGGGAAAATATTTCATTTTTAGACAACAAGAAAGTTAACTGCCTCTAGCCACTTAATCTTAATAAAAGAATTAGAAGTGACTTATTATATGAACCAAATTCAAAGTGATACAAATCACCAAACCAATCCTCGATCATGTTTATAATTAGAATTATATGTTTAAATAATTATAAGAGGGAAAAATCAAAGGAAAGAAAAAGGAAGGCCTCTATCAAAATGTAGATTATGGGGACTGATTTGAAATTGTAGGTTAGCAATAGCCAAGACATACGCGTGAAGGACCAAACACCCATGAATTGTGCTTGAAAAGAAAGAAAGTGACCAAAGACGACAATGTAGATAATTTGAACAATAAAAATAAATAAATAACTTTCCAACGTCTAATCATAATTTTCTTTGTCGTGCCACTTAGTTGGAATTGATCGATTTGTTTGACAAATACGATTAGGGTTGCCATTGTCGAGCTCCAAGAAACTTCTCCTTATAAAAGCAACCCACCCTCCATTTGTCATCTTTACACATTACTATTATATCCATTACACACATATATATCGCTATCATCATTATCATTTCAGACCAAATCTTTCAACAAAACTTAGTCAATATTAACAAGTAGAGAGAGAGAGAGAGAGAGAGAGAGAGAGAGAGATTAAGGAGACAACGATATCATGATTCGGAGGACCCCAATGAATTGTGTATATAATTTCCTTGATATATATGATGGAGAAATGAAATAGTAGGAGCAATTAAAATGAAAATGATATGATATGAAATTAGGTTAATGAATGTGTCCATGTTGAGGCAGCTTGATTGGGAAATGAAGATGGAAGTGGGTAGGTCCCACAAACATTGAAAGAGGAAGCTATATTATATGAGGTCACATGGGGTTGGGTGTACAAATGTTTTGAAGGGGAGATTATAGATAGGACATTTTTATGACAAAGTTGAAAGAGAATAATAATGTGCTTGTTTTACACACACATATTGGTGTATATATATGTGTGTGTGTCGATTAACCTTTAGCTTGTTTTGTTGTTTAGCCTATTTGTTTGGATTTATCTTATTAATTAATTGGTCCTCCACCACTTAGTACTGAAAGTGAAAAAAATCACCAAGAGGGGGTGAATTGGGGATTTTAAAAATTCTTTTCAACTCTTAAAAATGAAGCTTAAGAAATGGATAATAAAAGAGTAGAAAAAGAAAAGCTTAAACATACAGAATTTATATTGGTTTAGTCTCAACATTGACCTACGTCCAGTCCCCAGATATCTTCTGAGTGTTTCCACTAATTCAACAGGTTTTCAATTACAACAATGAAGACCAGACACAATCCTAATCACCTAGGACTTGCTCCCCCTTACACTTTGTGATTGAACAACCCAACTCACAGATTCCACAACCTTGAGTTCTCACAAACAAATGCTTTCAAAAATTTACAAACTCTCAATAGAGTAGATAAGGATAAACACTGAAGAACAGGTTGAAAATAACAATACAGACTCAGATTTCAAAGTATAATCAAGATAGCTTCGTTGTGTGTATGTTGCTTTGAGTTTTCACAGCCTCTTATAGACTGAATGGATAAGCTAGCCGTTGCAATTCTTTCTCTAATGTTCAGCTGCAATTCTAGAAAAATAGCAGTAGCATATTTTGCTCTATTCTTTGAATTCTTAGCTGGAATCTTGGAATTTAGTTGTTGCAGAAGGTCTTCCAGATTTTTAGTCATTCCTTTAACTTAATTTGACCGTTTGAGGTGATTCTTATGAGTTACAGCGGTCTGAGCTGAACATCTAGGATAAGGGAGAAGGATCAGCCCTGTTCTAGGTTCGTTATTTAATGCATTTATCCTGGATCTTGATCTCACATTGATCTTGGCTAAACCTTATCTGAAAAACATTCAAAACTTCATCATGGACATTAGAAACAATAATATCATATCATGAAATAATTTCAGGAAGACCCATTAAGATTTCGTAGATCAACATCATTTGATTTTTCAAAATCCCCGATGCAAACTCGAGTTTGTTCTTCCAGACTCGAGTTTAGGGTTCATCCAGAAAGCATGTCCGTTGATTAGAGGTCTAAACTTGCAGTCTGTAAAATCTAACTCGAGTTTAGCTTTTACAGAGAGAACTATCGGGCTTTGAACTTGGTATGGAATTTTGGTCCTGCTCCTAGACTCGAGTCAATTAGTGTCTGACTCGAGTTTGGGTCTATGTTTGAAGAACAAGCCTAAATTCGTGATTTTCCAGACTGGAGTTTAGGAGACAGACTGGAGTTTTGGAAAGATGGTAGAAATTCGAGTGTTTCTCTATTTGTCCTAAACTCGAGTTTACAATGACAGACTCGAGTTTATGTTTGAGTTGAAACTATTCAAATCTTTCTGTTTGGTCTATACTGGAGTTTGTAACTCTAGACTGGAGTTTATAACTTGGCCTGGAATTCGAGTGTCTTTCTATTTGGTCTAGACTAGAGTTTATAATTCTAGACTGGAGTTTATAACTTGGCCTGGAATTCGAATGTCTTTCTGTTTGGTCTAGACTGGAGTTTAGGAATCCAGACTCGAGTTTGGCTTGCTTGGGATTCTGAGTGCTCTCTGTATCTTCCAGACTTCAGGTTTGGTTTTGCAAACTGGAGTTTGGCTCGTTGTGAAAATTTCTTATTACTCTCTGTAACTCCTCAGACTCGAGTTAGTCCAAGTAGACTTGAGTTTGGCTTTCTTCGCAGAAGTAAGCAGCTTTCTGTCAACCCTCAAACTCGAGTTTACATACCCAAACTCGAGTTTGCCTTTGACAGTGAGATTTTCATATTGCCAAAAATAAACTTCATATCAAGTTTACAATTGCTAGTTATCATCAAAACACATTGAGAACTAACAAGTATTACCTCATCATGATGCTTATTCAACCGTCCACATTCACCTTCTCCAACCCTAAAGGCCGACATACAAATTATTATTTTTGCTCTCTTCATTTACAATTTGAAATATTTCACCATTTACAATATGTTCACTTTAGCTTGTTCAAAATATTTTTTAAATAATTTACCCTCTCTAGATCGATACAATCTTACTCTCATTTTTTCAAAATACAAGAGAAAAAACATACTTTATATTTATCAATAACAAGTTAGTTAAAGGTTGTTTTAAACATTAAATATGTAAGGTATCTCATTTCTTTTCCCAATATATCTTTATTTATTAAAGAAATAAGTAAGAGGGATAACAGATACAAAAATTGAATGTAGCGGAGAAAAATGATGAGTGTGTGTGACAAATTTGAAAAAAAAAAAGCATTAAATATAGAAACAAAAGCAAAGTGGGTTTTATAAGACAAATCACTCCCCCTCTCAAGTTCATCGCTTATATTTTGAATTAGATGAAGTACATTGTTATCAATAAACAGTTGATTGAAATAAGAAGTGTTTTCACCCCTATAAAAAAGAGAATACAAGTTTAAATATCAACAAACGCATTCATTGAAAAAATGTAAAAGCACATTACACTTTAAACCTTAAAATGAATTATACCCTTGATTACTTGATTAAATGAAAAAGATAGGATCATACATTTAAGATATTTAGACTTTAGAACATTATGAAAATTATAGTATCAAACTCTGGTCCCCTTTCATGAGGTAGAGAGAAGTTTTTTATTCCTGTAATATTATAAGCATGTCATTCATTTCTTGTATCATTAGTTTTCTCTTTTACCCCCTCATTACACGTTGGTGTGCTTTAATTTAAGTTTTAAATTATATAAATATATATATATTTAATAGGCACAGATTTTAAAATTAGTTTTTTTTAGACATAGCTAATGAATTTTAAGGTTTTATAAATTACAATAACATGGTAAATGTAATAGTAAACCGAAGTGATACATTGCCCGCCTATCATAGACCGGGGAAGCTCATCTGTGTGAAGGAGCTCATGGTCATCCAAATTTAGATCTGGACGACCCAAATTGCTTTTTAAAATTTTTAATTTTTAATTTTTTTCTATATAAAAAAAATCATTTTTTAGAAAAATGTTAGTTCAAATATTAACTTTATTTTAAATTCTTCACCCATTAATTTTTTTAAAAAAAGATAAAAAAAAAATTAGACTGTCTAAATCAGATCTTGACAATACGGACAAGCTCCTCTACTTATCCTAAAGATAAGCAAGGAAATGGGGTCCAGTGATATATGTGTATGTGATGAACCACGCCTATAGAGGATAATTACAATAAATTGCTAATTAATTATTATTTTTGTCGCATGCATGCACATATAGATATAGTACCATCTACAAGGCTAGCTATTTATATGTCACATATCTTGAAAATTAGGCCCTAGGTAGGTAAGTGTTTGTCGTAAATTAACTAGCCATAACTATTGGCACAATGAATTAATGTGAATACATTGAATATATAGATTTGGGAAGATTCTAGCTTCTAGCTACGAACAAAATTGGTCGAAGGAAGTGACAAGGAAGCTGGCTATCGGAATTAATGTATATGATATTATGGTTTACTATTAATTAATTACTATTCATATTTAAATCCCATATATATATATATATATATATATATATATATATATATATAGATTCACATAGTACGTACAAGCTCGCACACTGGTTTGTTTTTATGTGCACCATAATTGCATCACATGTACATTTGCTTTTTCGCACCCCTCTTAGTTTGTTTCTCTCCCTCTGCTTTCGGACAAAAACAAAACAAGCCATAATTTAATAATGAAGATGAAGGCCCATCATTAAATAATTGAGATCTAGATCTTTTCTCTGAAGCAAACCAGATGATGCCAAACAAATTAAACCATCTTCCCTGAACAAAAATTTATTATTATTATTATTTTTCCCGCTTGGGTTTAATTTCTTACCCAAGAAAATAGTAGTTTGATCCTAAGAAAAAAAAGAAAAAACATTAAAAAAAAAATTAGTATATAATATAAGACTTAATGTTTCTGTTTTTGCCGTAAAAACATTTATTCTGTCTCACTTATATAAAAATGAGTGGCCACTAATATTTTCCTCTCTTTTCTTTATAATGAAATTTACTCACTTTTATATGAGGGAGAAGGAAAAAATATTTATGCAGCAAAAACAAAAATATTAAACCCTATAATAAATTACCTAAAGACTCTTAAAAACCTCAGTGATATAGATTCAAATTCTAAAATTATTTGTTTGCCTCCATGGTAAATAATGTAGTACATACAACGATGGCACTGTGACTTGTCAAGACACATACACTTGTCAAGGTAATTAACACTATTGTCAACACTTGTCAATAAATGAATCGTAACATTTTGATTTATCAATGGAGGCAAACAATTTGAATTTACATTAGGTCCCTTATGAAACTTTAGATTATGAATCATATACTAGGACTTTTTTAAAAAAAAATTCCTTCCCTTTGGGCCATTCTGCGATTTTCCCTTCCTTCTGTATACACTAGGCTTCTTCGCATCATGCATTATTATACGTGGGAAAAAAAACATACATGAGACTTTTCTAAATTAGTGTGATTATTTTAAGATTCTTGTGATTGATTAATTGGTGAACACACATCTTCATTGCTTATTATCATGATTATGATGTTAAATAAAATATTGAAGTCTTATTGGACAGGTTAGATACCCTGTGAAAGCAATGAAGATTTGTGCACTACTGCACTTAATATAGAATTAACTTTAGCTTAAAGTAATCTCTATAATGTCCAAAGGCAGTATCGAATGAATAAGACACAATGGGGTCAAATCACTTAATCTTTATCAGGTTTTGGAATTAAAATAGTCGGATCTTCTGTTTCTTTCTTTCTTTTCTATTAGGTCAATAATCACCCACATTAATAAGAATCCCAAACATTAAAGTTTTTTCTTAAGAAAATTGTGGGACCCTCTTTGATATCTACTTTTGCTTATTTATTTATTTATTTACTATTAAAGCATAAGCACTTTATAATTAGTTTCAATTAAACTATAATTGAGACGCCCACTTGGAATGCTATAAGTACAGGTCACCAACTCATCAAAGTGATCCACTTCCAAACCAATATTTTGGCCTAATCACAATATGTCATCTCATGGATAATTTTTAATTTCAATTGGGGTTAGGAATTAAGAAAAAATATAATATATATGCTAGCTTTGCTTAAAAGTAGAACTAGAAATAAATAAATATTCATTTAATTAATTCCTCACATCGTATAACATTGATTATTTTAATCACGACAAATTAGCTAACTGCAATAATTAAGTCGTGATAAAAGGGGTAAAACAGGAGGACTAATAAATTTAAAAATATTCCTAGATTAAATATAACCGTCCAAGTTAAAACAACACAAGGAAATTTCACCCACCTAATTGTCTTGCATGTATATATATAATAATAATATTTTTCTACACGCGGTTCATAAACTTTGACAACTTTATTGAATCATGAAAGGATCTTTCAAACTGGGGTGGCAATCGAAATTCAACCTTTTAAAGACGATAAGAAAGATAAAAGCGAAACACCAATAATTGTCTATTTCAATAATGGTAGTTGTTGGTAATTTCTGAAACCGTTTTTTTTTAAAAAAAATTATTAGTTGAAATAAAATTCTTTTCACATAATTATCTCATAAATTGTAAAAATTATTTTTTAAAAACTAACCTAAACAGAACATTAATTAGCTATTTTGATTCTTGAAAATCAATCATAAAGATATGTTTATAGGAAGCAACAAGGAAAGTGCGTGTGAACAATAATTTAATTAATATTAACAGGCCAGTTTGGAAATCTGTGAGTGATATTTACAAGTTAATAATAATGAATTTAACTAATGGACATCCAAATCAGAGACATCGATTTTCGGACAAAAAATGGCATAAATGCACAATGAAGTGTCAATGTTGTCGATATTTGCACAGTCTTTAATTTGAAGGCCACATGTAACAACCAAAACTGTCTCTCTGCAGTTACGTTTGGAACCTTTCACTATAAAACGACAACCTCATTTCCTTAATTATATTCATCGTGTCCACCACACACACACGTTTCTTCCTTTTTATATATATCATCATTAGGGTTGGGGCTAGGGTTTCACGCATCTCTTTGTCTAAGGGTAAGATGTAAAAATACATATAAGTTTTTTCTTCAGGAATGCCCAGCACCACTTTCTTTTTCTGGAAACAAAGATACATATGTGGTTACCATTTTAGAGCAAAACTCACGTCCTACCGTTAAATCACTGTTCACCTCCGTTAAGTTACTGTTCACTCCATCTCTTTCTCTCTCATCACGGTGAACAGTGACTTAACGGTCAGATGTGACTTTTGCTCTAAAATGGTAACCACATGTATATTTTTACTTGAAAAAAAAAGTATATGGTGCTAGACTCTCCTGAAAAAAAAAAATTAGATGTATTTTTACACACTAACCCTTCAATATATTTTGTTTTTATTCCACACACACCCAGAATCTTAGCTAACCCCGTGTTCTCTTTTTTCGCTTACAACATAAAAGTTATTTAAAATTATTGAAAAGACAATACAAATAGCTAGCTAGCGAGCTAGGTAGATCACATTCAAGCTTTAAATTTCTTCTTGTGTTTTTTTAATAAATATTGGACTTATCTTGTTCAGATTTCCATACTGAGATTGGTCCTACGCACACATAATGAATAGAATATAGAATAACTTAGTAGTAGGGATGCAGCATCTATATATATCTATTCATGAATGAGAGATATCTCAATAAATAGCAGAATAAAATGAAAGTCAATGTTTCGATAAAGGTCATTATCTATAGTATAATTAACCGGTTTTATCTAGAGAGATGTGTACTTTCCTTTAAGGACAATGACTTTTTTTAAAGTATTTAAAGGAGAGAGGTGCTTTCGTTGTTGATGATGCTATATGATACCTTTGTTTTCTTCTAAGGTGGTTAAAGGTTTAAGCATATAAGCTTAGCTAGCTGGTTTTGACGGTATCTATGATATGATGGAAGCAAGCAATAATAGAGGCAGCAGAGAAAAAGGTTAAAGTATATCTTGTACGTTTTTATATATATATATATATATGGGAATCAATATGTGGACATTATAATTAATTCATGTTCCTTTTTCGGGTGGCCACTCGTTTTCTTTTTCATGTGAGCATATGTCCATGCCTTTGTGCTTGTGTGTGCTTCTCGGGGAATATTAATTAAACACTTGAAAAAGAAAAGAAAAAGCAAAGATGAGTCTCACACACATATATATATAGTGGGGTGAGTACTTCACCTTTTTATTGAAGCTAGCTAGAGATAAAGAAGCACCTTATATTACAAAGGAAATCGATTACCTACTTTATTATATTATCATTGGTTGATATTTTTTTTTATGTCAAGTTAATGCATATTTAAGGGAGGCGCATTATTCCCCATTTCAAGCTAATTAAAGGAGGAGTTTATATGTGTGTACATATGTATGTGTGGAATTTTTACCTTCCGATCCATGAAATATTAATTCTATTTGGAAAATAATTTTTTTTAAAAAATCTAATCTTAAGTTTTCAATGGGTAGTATTAATTAAGACTTTAGTTACGTCTAAAATTTAAGCACATATTTTTCTAATCTTATCCTTATAAGGAAATTCTAACATATTTTACTAGAATTAAGAAAAAAAGAAAATTTTATTAACTCTATATTAATTAAATCGATATTTAATATGAAGGAAATGAGTAAGAATTGAGAACTCAACAAATAATAAATTAGAGGTAAAATTGTTTGTGAATGTAATTAAATGCCATATTCGTTTAATGAGTACTATTATTGACATATCCCAAATGAAATTATGATATGATTTAATTTATAAATATATATATTAGGACATCGGATTTTCAAAATACTAGTTAGTTATGAATGGTCAAGTGACAAATATGAAGGACAGTGCTTACCCTTCAATATATATATATATATATTATCGTCAAATTAATTAATTAAGAAGGTATATGTTTGAAAAGTAGGGTTTGGTTGCTTCAATGGCGTGTAAACTGAACCAAAAAGCAAATAAAACCCGCCCATAATTGAAGGGTCACATTTTCTCGCCTGAAACACCGCAAATATGACAGTTTAGTTTGTTTTGATGGCCAGCCAAATATATTGCCAAAACTAACAACTTAATTATATATTGACTAAAGAATATTTTTAGTTCTTTAAGTTTACCGGAGTTATACTTTTGATCCTTTAACTTTATAAAGTATATTTTTAGTCCTATAATTCTATCACCGTTAATTTTACTAATGGAAAATGCAAACTAAAGAAATAATAGTGTAAATTTAAATGATGACTATGTAATTAAATGTTATTAAGAATATGGGTAAATTGAAGAATATATAAAATATATGTAATTAAATATTATTAGTCATCACTTGAGTTCGTTGCGTCAGGGTTTTCCGTTAGCAACATTAACAGTGTTAGAATTTTAAAACTAAAAGTATACTTTATAAAATTAAGGGACTAAAAGTATACCTTATGTAAAACTTAAAAGATTAAAAGTATACTTTAACCTTATATATTTATATGCAATCAATGTCAACAATAATATATATATATATATATATATATATATATATATATATATATATGACGTGAAGTTAGTATATGGCATTTTCATATCTCTATATCTGATAAGTCTTCTCCATTAATGGATAATTGATTCCTCCTACACTCATTCAAACTCTCTATCTTAGGCCATTCCTAACTTACTTTCTCATTTTTCTCTCGTCAACCTTTTTTTTTCCAAAGATTCTTAATTAATGCAAGTACGTACGTGGTGGAGGGGAATATGTTTGGTCTTTGGAATTCTAAGCGATTCATGTATACACATTTCCAAATTCTTCCCGTTCGAATTATTGACCAGTTCGTTTGATTTTTTTTTTTTCTTCTTCAAAGATTTCTTTCTGACTCATGCATCTAGAAATAAGCATGCAATGAGGAAAGAACTTTGAATCTTTCACTCATAATATATATAGAACCGAATTCTGGATTTGATGTGCTCTAATTACTTTTCAGGGAAAAAATTACTCTCATTTATTTATTTACTTTTTACTAGTCATACTCATGCATATATATATATGATCAAATTTTCAATTACTTGTCAATTATTAATAAGGATTAATTTAATACGAAAAATTATTTGATGGCTAGCTATAATTTTTGTTAGATTTTTTACAAATTACACATGTTAATTTCAAAATCAAACTAATATATACAGTTAATTCTCACTAAATCAATATAATTAACCGGAAAATTTATAATGTATTATTAATAACTAAATTATGGCTAGTAATATGTTTTGCCCCTAAAATTTGTGCGTATTTTCTTATTGTGTGCAATATCAATATATATATGTGTGCGTGTAAGTGGAATATAAATATTTTTCAATCAAGTTAATGAAAAATATAAAGAAATGATAATGTAAGATATATGTTTACATTAGACATATCCCCTGAATATTTTCATATTCTATTAAATTAAATAATGGTTTGCTTGCACACTGTCCCATCTTGTTTTATAAGAAACAACTATCAAAATCATGTGGTTTAGAATATTAATTAAAAGTAAAAAAATGTGTAAAATATGAACCTTTCTTTCCAACTCTGCCCTTATTTATAAAGGAACACCTGAGAGTCAATATAATGAGTGTAAATTCATTGAAGAGACAATGAGTGAAATATATTTAATAGGGGTGAAATTGGAAAGATAAGTTTAAAACTTCAGACAAAAGGAATTTGTTTCTCTATATTTAGGATCACCATTATGAGAGAGAATATTTTTAATAAAAAGAACTTAAGGGAGTACTCCCTCTATCCCTAGGTATATAAGATCCTTAATTTCAACCGAAGTGTAGGATTTTATAGTTAAAATTAGTTGAAAGTAATAAATATGTAGGAAATTTAATATTTTTCTAAACATGCCCCTATTTGTTAGTGAGTAGAAGAGAGAATAATGATGAGACAAAGAAAGAAATGTATGATAAATAAATTATATGAGAGAATTAATGGGGTAAAATGAGTAAAATTGTTTTGTTTTTTTAACATAAATTTTAGAAAAAGGGTTGGATTCACCCACAATAAAAAAACAGGGTGAAATCTCTCTTCCTCTTAGGTGATACCAATGTTAGATAGGGCGAGCTGTCTATTACCCTCAGGCGTTTACCTAAGAACCTAGGAGTTATGATGTCTCCCCCAGCACCTTAACCAACTCCAGGATCGAACCTTCTTCATTTAGTGAGAGTGTCCAACCCCTTTACTAGTTAAGCCCAAAGACGAGGGACGGTAAAATTGTATTTATTACTGATACAAAATCAAATGTGATCTTATAAAAAGTGACAATCATTGAAATGATCTTATATAGTAGTAGTAACGAAGGGAGTAGCATTCAATATGGTAGGAATGGTTTCGAAGTCAAGTTTCTTGAAACTTGAAGCTCTCAAAAGCTAACCTAATTCTCCATTACATAGAAAAATAACAATGGAGAAGACAGGGAAGGTATATAGTGAAGTGGCAAGTGTTTATCTATATATTGCAAAACAGCATGGCACTAGGAGGAAGATGATGTTCTTTTTACTCTCTCTCTCTCTCTAAATTTTAATTTTTAGGGATTTGTAAAGTGAAATTATTCTATATATACTTGCTTTTGTTTAACATCCAAGTGATTCTGCACGATATGGTTTTATATGCCTTGCACATTTTCAGGTAAAAGCCAAACATCACGAGCATCTTATAATCAATTTGATGTTATTTTAATTATCATTATAATTAAAAGCCAGTCTGCAACCATAAAAAAGTAATTCAAATAATCAAGCATATCTTTATATATAAATGGACGCACTGATCCACGAAGCATTTCGTTTTTAACATAATGACCTAACTTTTAAAGCACCAAGAATCATTAAAGTTACTATGAGCATGTACGTACGATACGAGAAATATATATTTATATATTAAATATAATTACTTTAATTTAATAATCATAATTGGTTAATTGTTAGTGGTTGCATGTGTTATGATGAGAGGCACAGTGTGGAATATCAATCAAACATGCACAGACATATATATAATTATATGTGGCTTAATTAACATAGATCTCGTTAAGCAGAATCATTAACCCTTTATTTAATTTGAGTTATTTGAAATTTTTTATATATGAGATACCTAAATATTATTGCGGTGTAGAATATAATATATGAGCATGTGATGAGATTATATTGCATTTATTCTTCTTTTGGAAAATTATATTTATTAGATCCCTGATTTGAGTTCTTGACAACTTTGATCGACAAATTAAATCAAATATATATATATATATATATTTCAGCAGTATCTATATACACAAAGTAATTATTCATGTGCATCTACTTGGCAGTTTCTATTTGTTATGATATAAATATTTTCTATATTTAGTATCAGTCATGAACATTAGTTAGTATCAATAATTATGAATTGAAATGAAATTATTTCATTTAAATGGTTTCTTCCTTGACCAAGATTCAGTTAGATCACTTACAATCTTTCTCTGAAATAAATATTAATGGTAGCTTATTATTTATTACCACACATATATAAAAGATATGTGAATTATATTGTAAAATGTTGTGAAAAAAAATACATGACTGTATTAATCAGTATCAAAATTGAACTCACATAAAGATTGTGATAAAATCAATTTTGTCAAGTAATGATCTCCTATTAAATTTAATTTTATTACTATGATTTATTCATTCAATTAATTAAACATAAATGAGAAACCATTAGCTAAAAAATTGCTCAATAATTATCGTATCCATTCCCATAAATATTACTACTCATTAATGATATGACATTTTAAACATTATTTTTTGATCTATTTATATTATATTCATGCTACATTAAACAGGAAGATTAAGTTTTAGTAATATTTGTGGGGCAAATTTTGTTTTAGTAATGTTTTATTGATTATTAAAAGAAAAATAATTGATTATGCGTTGTCCAGTTGTCTGTAGAATATGAAACATTGACTGGACCATGAAAAATGGGGAAGATTTAATTTTGAAGCTCAGAAACTGTTGCCCAGATTCAATTCAAATTTGTACAGTATTCAATAAAAGAACTCCATTGTTGACTCTGATGCAGAGCGCACCCCCATGCGGTGGCTCTGTTCTGTTGCACACTCAATAACTCTCTCTCTCTCTCTCTCATTTGTCCGTACGCAATACACAACTGTTAAGGAAGGAGACAAAGGTAGCGGAACAGGGAAACCACTCCCCCAACAAATCTATAGGTCCCACCACTCCCATAACCCAGTAGGCCCCACCACTCCGTTCCTGCGTGTCTTCCCAAACCCTCACGCTCCCTACACGTGCGTCAGTGGGCCCATTTTAATGCCATTCTCTCAGCCACTTTGCACTCTCTCGCCTTGCCACATCTTATTAGCTACGTGGAACATGCCACGTGTCACCCAATGAAAGAACATATACCATTGGGTCGCCCAAGCACTACACAGACTTACACTCAGGTCCCAAGGACAAAAACAATTACTAAAAAGTCCCGACATCCCGTGCCAAAATTCATTTACAAAAAAGTCATTTTGTAATTAATTGAATCCGTATTTACAACTGAAAGTAGTATATTTACAACTGAAAATTCTTAATGCGCATTTACAACTAAAAATGTTTTAACAACAACTCAAAATACATTTTCAGTTGTTAATATAACATTTCCAGTTGTAAATGCGTATTGAAAACTTTTGTTATTAATATAGCATTTTCAGTTGTAAATACCAATTGAGAATTTTTCACTTATAATAGAATTCTGACACGGGACTTTTTGGTAATTATTTTTTATCTTTAGAGTCTGAGTGTAATTCTCCCCCAAACAAAATTATACACAGACCTTCCCTATCACGTAATTAAACTTCACAATTAAGATTTTTAAAAAATAAATTTGAAAGATGCATATTCTGGTACAGAGTAATGACCTGAAATCCCGAAAGTGTCCTTGGAAGGAAGAAAGGGACAATTGCGTGAGGCCAAGGGAACATGGAAAAAGGAAAAATTGCATTGTCGAGAACTGGAGGAAAATTAAAAGGGTGGTGATTTTCTTGGTTGGAAAGAGAAAGATGATGGTGATGTGATTATTCAAAGATAAAATTAAAAATTGAAAAAGAAAAGAAAAGAAAAGAAAGGAAAAGGAATCCGAAAAAACATGGGAATCCCAAATTCCCAAAACGAGAGAAAAGGTCAAAAGCCAATCTCATATACACACCCCCCAAAATCTGCCACCCCCTATCCATCATCATCATTTTACCTTTTCCTTTTATTTTTTTCTCCTCTTGTAATTAATTTTTTTTAATTAATTGATTAAATTATTATTACCTGTCCCTTCTTTGTCTAGAAAGATGCGTTTTGACTTTCTCTCTCTGAAAAGAAACCAAAGGCTAAATAAACCCGACTCATTCATTCTAGCCTCCCCCACTCCTCGCCACCCCTATTGCATGCTCTGTCTTCCTCTTCTTCATCATCTTCTTCACGCCACCAACACTCATCACACACAAGTTTAACACCAACCAAGCCTTTTCATGGAAGTCGAAGCTCGCCACATCAATCTCTTCCCTCCTCAGTTCCTTCCTAACAGGTTTGTGTGTGTGTGTGTGTGTCTATATATATATGTGTGTGTGTCTACATACACTGTACTGTGATTTCTTCTGGATTTTTCTCAACATGTGGTGATAAGAGTGGTTTTTTTTGTTTGTTTGTTTGTTGTTGCAGTGGTGTATGCAATGCACAGATGGATTCGGATCTTCCGCTTCCGATTCCTCTTTCTTCTGCCATGGTTGATCCTTTCCTGCCGTTTTACCAGTCAACTGCGTGTGATTTGGCCTCTGCCAAAACGTCTATGAACAAGGATGACAGTGGCCTTACCTGCCACATCCCCGCCGTGCCGATAAGGAAGCGTTCGAGAGATCAGTTTGTTTCCGCTGCCGTTGAATCAAATGCTCTTCTGGTCCCTCACAAGATCAATAAATTGTCCTCTCAATCTTCTTCGTTGCTCTACCAAGACATCCTCTGCCAACTCCAGAACCAGCAATCCGAAATCGACCACTTCATCTCACAACATGTAATTAACCACCACGCACCTTCTTCATCTTGTTGATTTTCGTTATTTGGATTGGGATTTCGTGATTGACTGATGATGATGATTCGTCTCTTTGTTGATCCCAGACGGAGAAAGTGAGGATGGAGTTGCAAAAGCAGAGGGTCAGGCAATCGACGGCGTTGATATCGGGAATCCAAGCGGCAATGGTGAAGAAGCTGAAGGAGAAGGACGATGAAATTCAGAGGATGGGGAAGCTGAATTGGGTCCTTCAAGAAAGAGTGAAAAGCCTGTGTGTGGAGAATCAAATCTGGAGGGAACTGGCTCAGACCAACGAAGCAGCCGCAAATTCCCTACGCAGCAACCTGGAACAAGTTCTCGCACACGTCGGCGAGGACCGCCAAGCCGCCGCCGGTACCGGCGTCGACGCTCAGGCAGACGACGCAGAGTCAAGTTGTGGAAGCAACGCTGAGGAGGAGGAGGAGGAAGAACGACGGTGCCCGAATGCGGCGGAGGCTGAGACCTCGACGGCGGCTGGGAGGATGTGTAAAAAGTGTGGGGCGGGTGAATCGGCGGTACTGTTGCTACCATGTAGGCATCTGTGTCTGTGTACAATGTGTGGGTCCACAGTTCGGAACTGTCCAGTATGCAATTCTCGCATGAACGCCACTGTTCATGTTAATTTCTCTTAACACACAGATTTTCTAATTTTTTTCCCTTTTATCTGTTCAAAGAACAGATTTGGAGGGGGAAAAAAACATAGAATTTGAAAATTCTTTCATTGATTCACCTGCTCCTCTACTACTCATGCGGCTGATGTAGATATTTTTATTAATTAATTTTTACGCATATTAATTTACATGTAGGATTTTCTTGGTGGTTTTGTGTGATTTTCTTGAGAAAATAGATGAAAAACGCCTATTTTATTGGGAAAAAGGACCTGATATGTATCATACACTAAAAATACCAGTAGTCTTTTTGTTCAGTAAATTAAATTTTCAAACAGTTAATATGTATATATATATTTTTGTGGGGTGTGTTGAAGCAATTAGAATATGAGGAGTGAGTGGTAAGTTGAAATAGGATGAAGTGGGTTGAAGAAAGAAAAAGAAGAGAGAGAGTGGGAAGGTGAAGGTGGAGGAATATGTGTAGATTGGATACTAAAAAGAAAGATGGTGAATAATTGGACCGATCGACAAGCAAGAGGGATAGTGATGTTTTTGTTGGGATATATATTTGGATTATGTTAAAGTGATTTATAGTGTGCAAATTGTAATAGTTGGGATTGAGTGACCAGAACTTGTTTAAGTTGCACATATTTGAAGGGGAAAAAAAAGAAGAAGTAAATCATATGTGCTAGTGTGTTGGGTAGGGTTGAGACTTGAGAGTAAAAAGAAAAGGAATGTGAAAGTTGGATGATATTGTTAAAGAAGAAAGAACATGCATATGCATCAACCAGTAGGGAAGGTCACTTACTAAAACTAATGGAAGCCTTTTTTGAGATAAATATATGAGAGAAGTTTTTTCTCAACTTACTTTTGAAAGGTTTATATATTATGAATTTAATGTCTACCAATAAACTCAAATTTAAGCTGTTAGTGCACTATCTGTAATTGGATAATATTCTTTTTCCCTCCACTTTTCACTCTCATGTATATACACTTATCCTTTCAAATTACCTATGCATCAATCCTCATCTTTATCCTCTCCCAATATTCTTCTCCCCAATGCCACACATTTCATAGGAGGTAAGTGCCAAGATGCCTATCATTCTTGCTTGTGACGTTGCTCTTCCAACCATTTCCCCTTTCTCATCAATTTAATTTCTTGTTTTCAAACAATATAATTTAAGAAACTTATTCATCCTTCCCCATATTATTCTCTCAAAAACAAGTTCATCATTCAATTCATCAATTTATTTACTTCTCTTCCTAAGTTGACTACTCAGGGGTTTGTTTGGGATTACGATTAAGATCTTTAGAAGTCTTTTTTACATAAATCCTTCTTGTATACTTACCTCATATCATGTAAATCACGATTGCAAAGCTGCTTTCGAAGGGTTTCAATCACTATTTCAAACAAACACATGCAATATTATCGAACATTAATTGACAGCTCAAAGCCACAAGTTAAATTCACCCATACATGTTTGAGTCGTGTATAGCTAGCTGTTCTCCCATCACTATATTTACATTACAACTTATGAATCCACCGACATTCATGCCCGCCCCTCTAAAAAGTTAACTATATATATATCCTTTTCATTTTTACATATAAGAGATACACTTATTACTCTCTTCAATTAACTTGTTCCAATTCATTCATTCATTCACAACTATTACTCAAATATTTGAATACAACTGATCCAATTATTACCACAACAAGTCACCAATGTATCTGCTTCTTCTTTATTTTAGATTGACAGAATGGAAGTGGCCTCTCTCTCACTCACCCTCACACACATACATTATGGATATATATATATATATATATATATATGCCTTTCTTTCTGATTGATTACCTTTGAAGAGTAGTGGTGGGAACTATTAATTAATTTGACTGGCTCATTATGTTTATACAGTCACCATACTTAATTAAATTGACTGGGAATAATGGCAACTTCCCAACCCCACTTAACTTGTAAGAAAAGTAAGAAAAAAAAGAGTCGTTTTCCGAATGGATTGAAGGTCACTTCAGATACTGATGCCAATGAATGCCACTGTATTTACATATAGGGTTTAAGAGATTCATGGTTGCTATAATTGTGAATTGTTAAAGTCCTTCCCTTCATATATATAATATGGTTTGAGTGGCCCACATTTTATATATCATCATTATCTTGACAAATAATCTTTGATGATATCTATAAATATATAAAAGAGAAAGAGAAGGCATGAACGTATTACTTGTGTTTCAAAATGGGGGTGGAATCAATGATTCAAATGCTCACAATAATGCTTTCTTTCTTTCTTTGTGCTTTTATTATTTTCTTTTTGAATTCAAAATAGCTTTTGATTCAAATTTGGTTGAGTCCACCACCATCCACCACCAATGCTTCTTGCATGTGAGCATCAATGGCTTTTGATTTCTTTTGCAAAAAGAGGAAAAAGACACTATTTTTCTCAATGAATAATGTCCTGCTTGCTTACTTACCATTCAATTCATCTGCTCCATCACATGCTTCCCTTTACTATATGTCTCTACTTTTTAAATTTCATAGATGAAATGAGATAAAATAGGAAAGAAAGAAAGAAGAGAGATTAGATTTGAGGTGGTGAATGGTTGGTTATAAATAGACATTACACTTTCACTCACTCTGATATTTATCCTTATTCAATTGATTATAAGTTTGAAGACACACACCCACCAAATTGGTGCCCTCCACTACTACAATCTCTCTTATCATTTTCATTACTTTTATCCTTTTCACCTTCCAAACCCACCAAACGAGGTCACTGCCTAGCTCACACAACACTCTTAAGTGTCCTAACTCACTTTTGTATGCATCCCACTTCATTTATCCTCTCCTCTTTTGCCTAACTTTCATTGCATGTAAACACTAGTGCAAGTTTGGTTGGGGCAAAATTGAGATTTTCCAATGATGGCTGGTGTTTGGTTGTATTTTCGTGTATGAAGTATTTTCTCGACCCCACCAAATTTTAGCTATGTAATTGAAAATGTGTTCCTACCAAAATTAGTGGGAATCAATTTTCAAGTGGGGAAAGAAATGACCTAAAAGACACAAAAACCTTTTGATGTGACCTTTAATGTGATATAAAAAGGTGAGTCGGATGCATGGGTCCCATGGACATTTAATAGCCACACCACCTCTCCAATGTGGCCTCCAATCGTAATAGCGTTTTTGAGGTACATAGCTTCTAGTGGTACATTATGAATCTGGATCTATACTGAACATCAACTGAAATCATATTCTTCACACACTTTGTACCTCAATCTCTCTAATAGATTCAGCAGGCATCCATTAATAGTCCATGGACTACCACAAAGGATTCTATTGTACTATTCTACATCGTGAATTTGAACATGAATGCATTACCGTTGATTTTGACAATGTCAAAGCCTTCTTGTATATTCCAAGCCTTACGCAATATTATCTTAATGGCAGCTCTCATGTACAGTTTGGTCGCCATCACCTTGCCAATTAGAATCTTCCCTGAATCTACCTTTCCAAACTAATGGAACTGATATATGAATTTCCTCCATGTGAAGGAAGAACTACAATCCACCACCGATCTACTTTGTCTATACCAAACAGTCTGGATACACCTAATACACCACCTAACCTACCACTTCCGGCTCCGATTGCCCTCCGTACCTCCGATCTTACCACTCTCACACTTGGCAGAGGGAACAAAGCTCCCACATGAGTGCACGGGGAGAACTTTTTAAAATAGATTTTTTTAGCCTGACTTCAATGTTTTTGTTTGACTCCGATTTATATTGTTTCCAAATTTCAACCGAACACATTATGAATAAATCTTTAATATATACCAGTTTGCTAAAAAAATCACTCTGAATGGAAGCGTCATGCTTTTATTATTTTAGACAACTTTTCTTTTCAAAATAAATTTGTGGGTTGGCAAGTGTCCAATGGACCCGAGTTTGTTTTTGCTTTGGGCCTTTTCCGGAGGACATAATTCCTGTCTAGGACTTGGGCTTTCTTTTTCATTGGAGCTTAAAGTAGCAAAGACCAGAATTTGCAAGTAAAATTAGATATTTTTTGACTTTGACCCTTTTAAAAGATTAAAAATATAAAAATCGACAACATTTATGATGAATGTATGCCACAGGAATTCTACGTCAAAAGTGACTATTTCCCGCTGTCCGAAAATCATGTGGTCTAATGGAAGTTCAAAAGATGTTCCTCAATACCACATGTTCATTGATTTAACCAAATATACAGTTATTCAGTTCTGGGGGGGTGGGGGAGGAAAAGAAACAGCTTATCACATAGTGCCTTTTAGGCACATAACAAGGGCAGGCTCAATGAAATATCATACTTCTCTTCGAAACAAGCAAACAGAAATAGCACAGACAAATCACTGGGTTTCACATTCAGTTTTTCTTTCTTTCTTTCTTTCACTCTCCAATCTCCATAAGAGAATTATCATGAACGGTCTTTGCCATGTATTATCCAATGACAGAAACATTTGGGTGACACAGACAAGTAACTTGAAAGAAATATGAATTGCTATTTCTGCTATAGAGCAAGAAACTCTATCTTACCTTTAGCATTGCTGAGAATTTTTTCCCCCCTCCACAGCAAGGTCCTCTCAAATTTGATCATCCACATGAATAACATTTCTCAATCTAGTCTTGGCTCCCAAAACAAGCAGTGCAAGTGACTCAGACCAATCAATGGTGGTGTTGAATCATAAGAACAATACGCTATATGTCACTGACTAAAGAAATCAAAGTGTAGCTTCTATTAAGCCTAAAAGCATGTGTTTTAAGGTATTTCTAAGTGAAAATAATTCCAAAAGGGCAGTAAACAATCACACTTACTGACCCAAGCCACTCATTGGATTGAGAGACGTCATCAAAGGGAGGATGACTAGTTTAGGATTTTTGTGACCAAATTGAGATGACCTCTACTATGGAGGACCATTTTTGGACGAAGTCTATTTGGCAGTCTAAGATGCTGGTGTTGTTTTACTGAATATAATCTTCATAGTAGTTGTCACTTATGACAGAGACAAATCGCTCAAGCCATGGA
This sequence comes from Acacia confusa, assembly GCA_037074495.1. Lineage (NCBI taxonomy): Eukaryota > Viridiplantae > Streptophyta > Magnoliopsida > Fabales > Fabaceae > Acacia > Acacia confusa. The sequence continues at coordinate 775,674 of CM073504.1, read as the reverse complement.
AGCTGATGTAGATCCTTCATGGCATCAACATAGGAGTCTGTACAGCGGGGAGGGGATTGGTAAGGATGATGGTCACTAAGACTGAAACCCCCGGCAAGGAATCGTTGAATAAGTGCAAGCTGTGAACGTTCTTGGTCTGAGTATGCATCCATGATCATGGGGAGAGAATTGAAAGTCTCCCACGCCCATTGTTCTGATTCTTGAAGAGAGTGAGTCACTGGGTCTTCAGAGTTGTCTTCATCCCAAAACACACACTGACACGTCTGTTGGCCATCCCTGTATTCCGCTCCACAAGAATAGCAGAACTCATGACCACACCTGAAATGAAAACAACAGAGAATAATTAAAGACAGGCAAAAGAAAAAGTTGCAAAATAGGTGAGAAAAGTATACCATGAACGTCCTAAGTCACAGGCCATCTTATATTTCACAACAGCATATATTCCAGTGCAAAGTAGAAGGAGAATTTCTTATTTGGTCGCCTGATTCTTCATGATTTAAGTTCGTCCCATATGCATCTTATCAACTATATCATGGTAGATCATCTTTTAGCTGTGCCTTTGCATTGAAAGATTTTTATGCCTCTCAGACCATTTTTTATAACCATAATTCCCAATGTTTTTCCTCCAAGAAAGAATTAACTAAAAGGGAAAAGGAATACAATACAGAAGGACCAGGATTTTTTAATTCATGATATTAAAATAAAAAAAGGCAATGTCCATCAACTTTCAACATTTATCTCAGAAAGGAACACAAGTATGTTCCATATTCTTAAAGAGAACTACAAAAATTTACAGGGAGCAGATAATTTAAAAGTACCTGACTTGCCAAAATTATTGTCCGTCAAAGAGATGGTCATGGAAATAATGTTTTGTTCAAACTTTAAGACAATTGAAAATGGCAAGAGAAAACACTCAAGTTCAACATATTAAGTGACCCTCTTCACCAACAAGTGCATCTCCAGAGATTATGGCTCAAGCTTAAATATCCGACTAAAGACCTTAGGAGAATTTTGTAACGGAAGGCCATAACTGTATCACCATCCAGAAACAACCCATTGATATATAGTGATAACCTGAGCTTTTTATTGAGTTAGAAGAAAAAAATTAGACCAAGCAGAGATTTGATTCACATATATCCTTTACTACCATCCCATCTTTGCAACAAACTTGGGGGATACAAATAGTGCAACTGACACAAGCAAGCAGCAGAGGATTCAAGGAACAGATTCATCATTAAAAGACTACACAGGAGCTAAAAAGGAAGGCATGATTATGTCCAATTATGAGTCCGAAGTCCTCTTTGTCAGAGATATAATTAAAGGTTAAATTTTAGGATCATGATTTTACCCTAATATAAGTTATCTGATCCTTTTTTTCATTACTAGTCCATATATACAAGGGTTTTTCACATTTCATGCAGAAAACTTTGCAACCATATGGGCATTAGAATTTAGAACAAATTCAGTAAATCAGAAGTTTTCAAATTTGATAAAGTAAAATCAAGCACCTGATGTATTAATAACATCTTTTTGAGGAGGACCAAATTCAAAAATATAACGAGGACAAACAAAGACAAAGGCAAGGACAAGACATAATTTAGCCAGAGAGGGCAAAGTGACTCCACGGACAAAAAGGAAAATCCAAAACTTGCATAATTTAAGCAGGTCTCTCACTTCTCCAAGTAAACCTGTATAGACTATCCACGTACACCTTAAAAATAAACTTTGATTGCCTAAACCCATGGACAGATTTCAGACACATGCGTCGCACGTGCAATTAATAAGCTACTAAATGAAATGTCTACTTCCCTTTTAAAACCAAAAAGTAGTTGAGTATCTTACCAGCATGTCATGTGATAACAACCTTGAATAAGCTCAATCATCCTCCGACACTGCTGACAACGCTTCCATCGTTTATTTTGAGCTAGTCGATGCAAGGTAATGTCAGAAGCATCTCTCTCCTCCTCTGGTAAGTTCTGGTACTCTTCACAGCTCATAGAAGAATGCCAAGGAACCTCACAGTCCACACAGATAAATCTCTGACAAACAGGACACTCAACACAAGAATTGTCAGATTGGCTAGAAGATGAACTAGCCCTAGCCGATAAACATTCACGAGGATCGAGGAGAACAGAACAATTTGGAAATGGGCAGTAAATTCTATCTGAAACATTTGCTTCTGCAAGGGCTTTCTCCAAAGATTCAAAAGAGGTAAGTGGAAGAAAAGACCTGCATTCTACAGTAGAAATGTAATATTTGCATCTTGGTTGAGGGCATCTTATAGGGACTTGACAAGACTGTACTTTATCATCAACATAAGCCCTCAAACAATGTGAACAAAATTTGTGCGAACATTTCATGGTGATCATTATATACAATGGCTTGTCTTCGCAACAAATAGAACAGCTTTCAAGCACTTTCCCACCATCTATAGGAAGAGAGACAAGGCCAATAGCTACTTTAGCTAATTGCAGCGGTTTCTCAATATCAATGCTAGGAACAAGATTAAGAACAAATGATTCAAAGTTACTGGCATGCTCCAGAACCCTTTCTCTCAGTGCAATCAAAAGTGGCATCTCAAGATTCTTCTCAAACGTTATCTGTCAAGATTGTTTTTCCCACAAAAAAGCACAGTTAAAAAACAGAAGATTCAGAAAAGACACAAATACAAACATCAGGTGAAGCATTAAATGCTAGCGTCAAACATTAGAGTAGCTTTAATCTCCGTATTCTTAAACCCAATCTATGAAAAACAGTTGTAATTCATGTTTAAACAGTCAGTTGAGCTCAGCCTTCTTTGTCATCAAGTATTCCCATTGTGTTCAAGGAGGCTGATGTATGCATGATAAGCAAACAAAGTCAACCCCTACTACAGAAACCAGGGACCTTGTTTATTCCAAATGATATAAGGGCAGCAGGTACACAAACCTAAAATCTTTCTACAGGTGCATACTGATGAAGCAAAAACTGGAACAAAAACAAGAAGGGACGAGGTACAAAAAGAGTGTGGAGTCCAAGAACTCAGGCATGTCAACATTTTTTGCAATATGCTTCAGAATTTACGAAACTACAAAAATAGTGCTTTTGCACATCCCAGAACTGCAAAAGAGTTTAGACAAATGAATAGAGTGCTTTTCACAATTTTTATCCACAAAGAGAGATGAAAAGTATATTCAAAGAACTCTAAAGAATGGTTCAGTAACCAAAACACACTTGAACTTATGGTGGAAAACCATAACAAGCAAGTGCTTCTTAAGGCAAACCTAAAGACTACAAAAAATTCCACTGCAACTGAATTTTAACACGCCATATTCACTATATTCACCTGGATCTACATCAATTTATGTAGAAGCTGTAAAATAACGAAATGTTGATTCTATATTTGGAATTTCTAACCTGATCGTACAATAATTCAGAATCTGTAAAAGCGTAAACCCGGAGGATATTATTCTGCATAGCTTCCAGCAAGCCATCGATGAGAGCCAAGTATTCAGCTAATAGCTTTTCGGCATAAAAATCGAGTTTTTTCTGCACCTGGATAGCTGGAAGACCAGATGGTCTTTCCATGACCACGCCAATTCCAGAATACCCAGAAGTGGAATTTTCAACGCCAGCTATAGACAAACCCTTGAAGAACATTTTTACTGAAGATTCATCACAGTCCTCCTTCAACTTTTCCACCACTGGCTGCTCAGACTCTTCCCATAGGTCTTCTTCTTCGTCTTCACAACAACTGCAAAATTCATCTTCTTCTTCTTCCCTTCCGATATTAACAGATGCTCCACCTCCTAAACCCACGTGATCCTCCATTATTCCCCAAAAAAACAGCCAGAGTCTTCGATGTACAAGGCTTTAAGCAGTGATTATAACAAAATCCTAGCAAAATACATCTACGTATGGATCTAAGAAAATCGATCAGCCCATCAATATCAGAAAATGCCCAGTCAACCCTTGGAGACCTACGAAGGAATTTGTTCAGACACGGAACCTGCAGTGACAATGCGTCGAAAAATTAAAGAAATTTCGCGGAAGAAATACCTCTTCGACTGTTACTACTGAATGGGGAAACAAAAGCCAAAATCAACAATCAAATTCTACAGTCTACACAATGCAATCCGAATCCTACCCTCCTACCTAAAAACGAATTTTTTACCCAAAAAGGGCAAGAGAAAGGAAACTCTGAAACCCAATAAGCAAAAATTTCAGGGAAAGGAAACTAATAAAAATTAGCCCCACAGACGTCATGAACTTCATAGAATACGAGATATAACTAGAGAATAAGACAATTACCTTGTATAGATTAGAATTAACTAATAATGAAAGAAGTAGGAAAAATTGAAAAGAAAAAAAAAATCACTTAAACTTTAAAATAATGAGTTGTGAATTACTTTATTATTCTTATTAATCTTGTTGTTGTCGTCATCGTCAACAAGATTTTAAAATATATATGGTGTTTTTCTATCATTTTTCTAAAAAAATAATGTGTCAGCTTTTTTGGAATTATCTTTCAGTCATGCATAAAATGAGACTAAACTTACAATAGCCTATAACTTAAAAAGTAAATTTAAACTTGTATTTGTTTGAAATAGCGATTAGAGCTTTTAAAAATAACTTTTTAATGTGATTTACGATATATAAAATAAATGTGTGATAAGAATTTTGTTTTGATTAATGTGAGTAATCATTTTTGAAACCCCAAAAGAGATCTCAAATAAGTTTTTAAATTCATCACATTAGAAGATTTTGAAACACTTCTCGGTAAACTACATTTATTGTTCTATCCGTACACTTATTTTCACCAAAACATGTTGTGAATTATCTCCTTGTCACATTGAAAGGGAGTTTAGATTTGGAGGGATTATGTCCATACAGTGAATTAAAATATCTTCACCAACACATATGTCATTTAAAACCTTTGCCTTAATCACATTTTTTCCTAGATGTGTTATTTGTGACCTTATTATATTTCACAATCGTGTCACTTAGTCAATATTCTTTAACAACATAATTGGCGCACCAACTTTCAAGACTAGTTTATGATGAGAAATTCTTAAACATTTAATTTCATTTAGAAATTTGGCCATACAAATCTACAAAGTTGTCATTTGTGTTATCGATTCAACTAATAAAGTCTAAACTGAAGTACTCTATCGTCTCTCCTGACAATTTAGAACATATGTAATCATTCAACATATCGACATTATCGGTTGTAGGAGTTAGAATCACCTTGTTGAGAAATTTTTTATCAATTATACTCTCAATTAAGTAAGGGTATGTTGATTCAATGATGCACCTAATTGAGTTACCGTAGCAACAATTCTGTAGGTATAATGGTGTTTGCAACACCATTGGGCAAGAGACCAATCTCTCCATCTCCTCCTGCTTGAAGCAACCATTTCAAGAATGATTTAGTTTTCCGCTGCTCATCTAGATCTCTAGATCACTATAGCCTCATATTCTTTGTAAGGTGTAGTTTGCACTCATCCCAAAGATGAGATGTGGAGATAGTAGAGTGTACAATTTCAACTCAACCACCTTTGGGTATAAATTGGCAAGATCTGCCTAAAATTATCCCCATGATGACACATTTTTCACCAAATATATTATTAGAATTCATTAAATCTCTTAATGTGCAATCAAAAACCTTGATAAATATCTCCTTAGTATTAGCGATCCATCTCAAATAATGAAGTAGGTGGCCTTTATTAAGTCTACAGATGGTGAATTATGAGTAATCGCGCAGACGGAGTCCTCATTGACTTCGATAGAAATATAAAACCTCTTATAAACAATCCTTCTAGATGGTTAATAGAGTGGTTGAGACTCCACTAGAGGCAATGGTAAGTATGATACCGCCATTCGACCGAACAAATGCTAGCAATGCACTCCAAATATATGTTTTCCCTATCCCACCAAAACCATGAAAAGTAAAAATAAAAAATAGCCTCAACATTTGAAGATACTGCAGTCATAACCTCATCAAACACTTTCTTTTGTTCTTTAGTCATTGAACGCTTCAATCTCCTGCAATCTTCTTTCTCCTTCTCTTTGTCATAATTTAATTCTAGTAGAATGAGATGACTTCGATGTGTGTCAACAATGTAATCGTTCAAGCATTTCCCATTTCCCATTTCGCAGTAGTTGTTGTTCGATCTGAGTTCGTTAGACATGCTTCTTCCTTATCGGTGATGGTAGTCTGCTAATCTGTATCAATTCATGGAGTTGAACATGTGCAAAAAATAAGCCGTTGGATGAGTAATACGATTAATGACGTAAACATAAGCCGTGGCTTGAGAGAAACGATATTTCAACATTTAATGTGGGAAAAAATGATTAAAATTTAACATTACATGTTCGGGCTTCCCACCACGTTTATTTCTATTTCAATCATTGATCATCATCACAAATAATAACTTTAACTAAATCATGAATAACGCTAAGTTAATAATAAAACTAAGAATTAATCCAGTAACAAATATAGCGAATTTAATAGATAAGTGAATGAGAAAATTATAACTTTTTTTATAATAAAATTTTAAACAATAAGGTCGATGCAGTGTGTTATTCTATGATGAAAGGTTCAATGTAGTTCTAAAGAATGTGTACTTGAATAACGATGGTCCCTATGCCTAATATAACATGTCTTCACATATAAGTACTTTCGTTTGTGCCCACACGACTACCGGTTTGGATAGAGAGTGGCTTAATAATATATTACTTTGGTCCCATTTATAAGTTCACTTGACCCAAATCTCATATACTAAGGAGACGTGATTAACTCAATGATTATGAGGGTAAATTTTCAACTTTATCCTCATTTATAATTGGCTATTTTTTAACTCTTTCTTCTCTTTCTATCTTCATGGGTATAATTCATATGAGTAAAATTGTCACAACCTCATTTATTACATGAAAGTGGACTTATAAATAGGACCAATTTTTTTTTTTACTAAAATGGACTTATAAATAGAACTAGAGTGGTACTTGAGAAAAATTAGTGTAAGTAATCACCAGATGCCCACAATAACGCTTCTTTTATGGCATCGTTATACTCCTTGTCATCATCAAGTAACCAAAGAGCATGGCGAGCATCTCTAATCGTTGGGTAAACTACATTATTGATTGTTTGTATGTCTTCATAAGTTTTTGGTCCACGAACCTTTGTCAATAATAAACATATAGGTAGTATAATTCTCCCTGAGCTGGAATACAAGGATCCAATCTACCTACCGAAAATCACCTTTGGAATGAATCACTTATGGATTGCGGTTTGGAAGGACCAATAGGACCCATAAATTTGTTTCAAACTTCTAACAATTAGATTCAAGTGAATAGGGAAAGGGTTCTTGACACGGGAATTAGGAAGAATTAGTGCCCGATTGGATCAACATTAGAAACTTCTTTTTTAATGTGATATACGTCATATGAGGTAAATTTGTAAGAGAAGTTTTCCCCAACTTTAGTTGACGTGTTTTTCCACAACCGACCCAAAAAGACCATTAAATGGTGCTTTGGGAATTTTATTATGACTAGCAATAGAGTCCAATACTTCAGTTCCCCCTAGTGCATGTGAGTATGCTAATGACAAGGACTTGCATACTTATAACCACACTGACGGCCCATCTAGAAGTAAATTGTACCTCTCTTACTAAGAAAGTATAATCAACTTGATAAATTTTTGAATTTGCTTTTATTTATAAATAAGTATCTTATAACTCTTTTTTCTCTTCCTATTTTTATTGATATAATTAATATTGGTAAAATTGTCACAATCATATTTATTACCTTAAAACCAGACTTATAAATAGAACCAAATTTTTTAATAAAAAAACTTATAAATAAGACCAAAATGGTAATTGGTTATAAAAAAAAGTCACATAGGAATGATGCTTAATATGACCAATTACGGTTAAACTACAAAGTTTAGTATGATATATTTAATTAAAATAATAGAAGAGAGAGAGGGGGTAGGACACCAAATAAATGAACCGAAGTGAAGGTTGGAATTCATTGTGACTTTCTGAGTATGTGGTTGGAAATTGGAAGTGAATCTTGATATTCTCCGAAGCTCTGAACACTGCAAAAGAATAAAACCCTAATCCACAGACAACAAATCTGCCGCTATTACCTTCCTTCCTTAGAAAATTAAAGTCTTTTTTGGCCTGGTCTTAGAAAATTAAGATTAAGATACGGACAAAAGAAAACAATAAAAAAGATTACTACGTAGGCAGGGACGGAGCTTGCAATAAATTTTTGGGGAGCAAATGCAATGGTAGATTCAGAAAATTTATAAAGGGTTAGTGGGCTGCCCCCGATTTTTTTTTTTTGAAAAAGTTTTAAATACATTAAAAAATAAAAGAATATGAAAGGTAGGCACTTAATAAGTTCAAGTGCATATATTTTAATAACAAATGTATATTACAATAAAAATAATTATAATGTTATCATTCTAGGCCTTATTTTGGATAGTATTATTAATGCTATCAAATGCTATCAAATACTATCAAATACATCTGGCCAAATGTATACTCATGAACTAAAAAAATATTTACGGGGGCCAAATGTATTAGATAAAATACATTTTTTACATTGTATTAAATTTTAAAAAAGAAATCTTAAAAAAAATTTGGAACACCAAAAATCTTGCGGGAGTCATGCCTCCCCCCCAAGTCCCTTCTATGTTCTGTCTCTGGACGTGGGAATTATTGGGTTCAAATTCTCTCAAAATCTTTGAATTCTAACTGTCCAAAAACTTATCTAACCGTACAGAGAGATATCTTATTTATTTCAAATTACCGCATGTGGTAAAAACTTCCGAATGTAGTAAAGATGAAATTTTAAAAAGTAGATGAAGTGTGACAGTTATATCAATTCTTGAACTATTAGAATGTACAGATATTGAAGACATTATTGGCATCGCCACTAACTATAGTGATAATGGCATAACCATAGTTAAGGATTGGAGCATTACTGTCATTTTCCTCGCCACCTGTTGTTCGTCAATTACAATGCCTTACATTTAGTGGTCCAAAAGATAAAACACACTTCCTCGCATTAATTTAAATTATAAGTATTTTTATATTCATTGTTAGATTATTTAATAATTTAACAAACAGTATTTTACAATGCCATATTCCATGTAGGGACAAATATTCACGTGGGAGTGTTCATGGTAGTTGAGACTTTTGGACCCTGCTCGGTGCTCAGCACTCACATTTCCGTAAAGCCTTAAATATAAAATAACATTGATTTTAAAAAAAATATATATATATAAATTAAATAAGATACTTAATCATAACAAATACTTATTTAAGCATTCTTATATTATATATTAATTTATAAGTTAGGAAAAAGAGTTTGAAAAAAAATAACAAACATAGATATTTTAAAGTGATTTAATTAGTTTATTTAATTTCTCTAAAAAAATCAATCATGTTTTATATTTAAGATAAAAAAGAGTAATACGAACTATTACATTATTATTTATTACTTTTCTCATTGCCTAAATGAAGACATGGGTTAAATTTTTGTTTTCAAATCACGGGAACACTAATTTATATGTTAATTCAATGAAGTGTTGTTCCATATTAAAATTCTTGAAAGGCTTGGCATAAAGAAAATTTGAGTAGGGAAAAGAATTTAGTGAAAGAAAAGGAAGGGTCAATGGAAGATTGATTGTTTAGTGTGAAAAAAATTGAGTGGTGGCACTTGAAAAAAAGAAGAAGAAGAGAAATATGCATATTGTCCTCAACATAAATTAATAATTATCTATTAATCAAATTTATATTTCAATCCATGCATTAAAAAATTAGTAGTACACTAATTTTAAAAAATAAAAATAGTTTTAAAAATAATGGTAGATATTAAATGAATAAAATAATACAATATAAATAATATCACCAAGAATTTAAGATAGTCAATTAAATCATTTTTATTTTGACAATAATAGACTGAAATAAATAGCTAAATTAAATAGTAACTTGGAAAGAATTTAATCTGCATGGATCTTGTGGCTTCAACTACTCCAATTAATTTCAAAGATTTCTCTTCTATATTCCCTTCAAGCGACTCTCTACCCACATTTGCAGTGTTTCTCAAAGATATTAAATAATAAAAAATAATTAAATAAATATGAATATTCAATATAAATATATAAAAAAAACTATAGATAATAAATAATTAAAACTGAGTTTATCACAAATTAAACATATTTCTTTCATATTCTTTTGTCATAACTCCATCTTTCAAATTCAAAAACCCAGTTTGTAGCTACTTTTACAGATATCATATCAAATAAACACTGTTATGCAAGTTAAAAATTTGAAGGTTCCGTCTTATTAGGATATCAAATGATCAAATTAATAATAAATATAAATAATATTATGAAGACTTTGTTTTGTTCAAATTTCAAATCAATTTTTTTTTAATTAATGAAATTCAAATTTTTTAGAAAAATTTAAATTTATTGATGAAATTTAAATTTTCTTGTGAGAAACAGATAATGTTTGACCCTATTTTATAAGTTGAAAAACATTACAAGCTTCATCGTCTCTTATCTTATTGTTGTAGTCGTAACTTCTCCGTTTCTCTTTATTCTTTCTCTTCACAGATGTGTGTGATGTTATGAAATTTAGCTTTGATATTTCAAAATCAAGAGATTATTCCTTTAAATTTGTTTCATACAAAAAAAGCTTCAATTGGTTTAGCGTGAGAAAAAGAGAAACGTAGTGAAATATGAAAAAATAAAATTCCTAATTTGCTTATATTTTTTTACTGTCGTAATTACTTGCAAAGCAAGGCTGATTAAGATTAAAGAAAGTAACTAACTTTCAAAAATTAAATCAAATAAATAAGCGAAATTAATAAATAAAACTGACACTAATATTTTTATTCATGAATATAAGCTATTACTTTCTAAAATTCAGCTATCCATCAAAACCACCATTTTCTTTATGATGTTGCCTCCAAGATTTGCTAGATGACTGGTCAGGCTCTCAGATTTGTTGGATAACGTTTTTAAACATGCTGAGAGGTGTTAAAAAAAATCATATGTACAAGAAACATTATGAAGAGGAATTTTCTTATTTGTCATCAAGATTCTTACTTTTAAAGGAAGATTGATGAATCCAAAAACTTGAGTTTATGGGAATTTGGTCATCTTCTTTTCTCTTCCCATCTCTTCTGTGTACCAAACGGGTCCTAACAACTAGGGGTGTAAACAGGCCAGGCCAGGCCAGGCCTTGCCCTTAACAGGTCAGGCCTGTTCTGTAACATACTGGCCTGAGCCTGGCCTGTGGCCTGTTAAGGCCTGTGTTTTTTTTTTTTTAAAAAAAAAAATTAAAAAAAAAATTTTAATTTTTTTTTATTTAATTAAGCTAACAGGCCACAGGCTGAAAACAGACCTACTTTAAACAGGCTAACAACAGGCCAAAATTACATAAATTAATACTAATAATATAAATAACAGGCCACAGGCCGAAAACAGACCTACTTTAAACAGGCTAAAATTACATAAATTAATATTAATAATATAAACAGGCCGACCTGACAGGCCTAAAAGGCCTCTTATCAGGCCTGGGCCTGGCCTGTTAAGGGAAAACAGGCCTCATAAGAGGCCTTGGCCTGGCCTTTTAGCCTGACAAGCCAGGTCTGACCAGGCTTTTAACAGGCCAGGCCACAGGCCCCTGGCCTTTTTACATCCCTACTAACAACACACAAGGAAGGAAGGAAATTTTTTTTTTTTTTTTGATACGTAGGAAAAAAAGAATTGCTTGATGTGGGATCTGGATTGATTTTGGGTTTTCGTTTGAAAACAAACCTTTTGGGAGTCCCATATATACAAACTTTTGTGTTTAATTGCACAAAAAATTAATAGTTACTTGTGCCAACAAAAGATTCATTTGTCTTCCTTCTGAACCTTATTTTGTAAGCAATGTTACATGGCAAGAAATCCTACCTCTACTAAAAAAATTTACTCTTCAAACTGTTCAAGTCATTTCGACTACTACCTTTAATTATTACTCCCTCCCTCTGGTATTAATTATAAGATAAAGGTGACTTTTTTTAGAGGGATTAAGGAAGTTAAATACGTTACTAATCATTTTATATGTTGTGTATTCTTATATTATATATTAGTTTATTAGTCAAACTAATTAGTTTGAAGAAAAAAATAAAAATAAAAATACTCTAAGCTAATTTAATTAGCTTCCTTAATTTCTTCAAAAAAGTTAACTATGTTTTATAATTAGGACCGGAGGGAGTATTTTAATTATTATGTTTGTCTTGCTAGTCTTGGTACTCTGTAAAACATTACACTCATTTGAATATCACTTGGACAAAGTTTTGCTTATTTTGTATTGATTTTTTTGTATCCTCTTAGTGCAAGAAATAACATTTGAGACACTTTTATTTTATATACTAAACGTGGACGCCTCTCCTAACAATAATTCGGATCTAGATTCACCATATTTTGATAAACTAGTCTTTTCTATTATACCCAACCTTATTGGTGATTTTTTTTTTTTTTTTTCTGGGAAGAATGCTTCCCTACTCTAGCCTTGCGAACCCAATAGGCCCATAGTGTAGTACAAATTTTGATTAATTATTTCACATCCTCCCTTTTGATATTGGGCCAATATCTACTCGCCCAATGCTTATCAATGAAGTTTAGACCCAATTTCTTTTCTTGTCCCTAACACTTTAATGCATTATTTGTTCAAGATGTAAATTGTTTTTATATATCATTAAAAATAATTTGTTCAAAATAAAAAATTTGATCATAAAATTAAGTCAAATTACATATATTCCATGTAATACAAACTTATGTTTAGGATTTTGAGTGAGTTTAATAAGAATTAATGATACATTAACTCAAATATAATAATACAGAATACTTAATAGTTTGCAAATTATAAATTTAAACTAAAGAATAAATTATCCTTATGAAAACTCATGCCTAAGTCTAAAAAGAAATATATATTTAAGCTCATGTATGTTTAACCAAAATTTGTTTGATCTAAGTTATGCTTAATTAACGGGATTAAAACTTATAGTTTGAAATTTGAGAAATCAAAACCAAAATTTGTGGCGAATTTGAATGACTAAATATTGTATTAAACTATGTGTGTATATGATTATACACACACATTATTTTCTTATAATATTATATATAATGAAAAAAATTAAATTATTCTCTTTTAGAAGAGGGTAATTAACTAATAAAAGGTTCAGGAACATGGAAAAAAAACATGTGAAATTATAAGGACATGGTAAAAAATCATAAATACTTAATTAAAATAGGTGAAATCATAAGAACATGGTAAAAAAAACATAAACCTATTTAAAAAAATAGTCTGAAATTAATATTTTTTTTAAAAAAATAAGGATAAGAAACGCCAAAAGAAAATGACAATAATAATTGCAGTGGGTGGAATGAGAACAACCTCCTCTTCTTGTAGGACTGCAACTTCATAACTACGATTGCGGCTTCTGCCTTTGGTCCCATCTTCACAATCATTCCATTTCCTTAGAGTTAACTTGTTAAATATGTTATAAATTATTTTTTTAAACTTTTATCGTTATTAAAAAATGTATTTAAATAGTTAATGAGTGAACAAAATTGGAAATGAGCATTAATTACAGGGATAAAATTGAAAAACAAACTTTAATTATTTAACAAGTGATTTATATTTTGAACAAAGTTATTCTTCTTAAAATGTTCTATATTGTGGGACAGAAGAGAGAAATTTTGATTTCCAGATCTGAGTGGATTTATTAATTATTACTTTTTTTTTGATCGAATATTAATTATTAATTTACTATATCAAGTAACAAGGAGAGAGGAAGAAGATGATGACTGTGTAAGGTAAGACTGACTAAGACACCACTTCAATGCTTCATTAAAAGCTTACACTATTTCTACTCAATTGTCCCTTTTGCTTCTGCTGTTTATAGTTACATATTTATTCTCCCACAATCTCACCTTCACGCAACTTTACCTTAAATTGTACTCTTTACCCAGTCCTTCATTCAAACTTTTGGGGAAACCTTTTTACCCTCAAAATTGAGTTCTGACACCCATTTTTTAAAACATTTAAATTCATGCAAATAATAATTCCGCTTACCAGTTGTTAGAAAATGAATTCTCCAACATCTATATATAAATGTCTGAGCCACCAAAAACAAGCTCATGTGACAAGTCACAAGAGTCAAGTGAGTGGAGCCAGTATAGAAATCTTTTTTTTTTTTTTTGTAATAAAAGGGCAGCAGCTTGAGGTTATAAACAGGATTACCTCTCATTTAAAAGGAAGCTCTCGTACCAATAAGCTACAAGGCCTTTGGTGCCATCAGAAGAAATCTGAAGTTCAAAACCTCCTCCTATAATACATATGTGTGTGTATGATCTGTAATGTTGATGCCAATAAAATGAAAAAGTTGATGATAACATGATATAATATTATTAAGTTTTGTAGGTCCAAATGCCTGCGATCATTTTTTGGTAAAAAGTAAAGTGAAGAATATGATTTGTGGTGTATGGGTGCATGTGGGCAAACAGAAGGTGAAGAAGAAGAAGATTGTATTTAGTTACTACCATTATTGAAGAGATACAAGAATGTTGTTAATTATTGAAACTGAAGCCTGCCAAGTGAGTACTAAAGAAAACAAACAAATGCAGAGACAGCAGTCAGAAGCAGACCCCACTTCCCCCAGATAACCATCTCCCCAGATAAAATAAATGGATGAGATTGCATCCCTAAGTGGGTCCTACATGTCTGGACCCAATCTCACCCGTCTATTGTACAATAAGAATACATCCAAGAACTCACTCCAAATATGTACATACAACAATCCAAAGTCATCCAAGTGCCTAGCTAATCTCTACTATATATAATATGATAATATATCTCAAAAGAAAAAAAAAAAAGGAAAATAATGGAGGACAAAAATGAAATATTGTTTTCAAACATAGTCAAGTTCTTCTTTATCATGAATACAAATTATTTGACTTACTTTTTCTGTATCAAAGAAAAAAGGACTAAGCGAGAAAGACGCACAAGTTTCTCAATCTCCCAAGCCATACTAAAAGAGAATACAAAGGATGAAAGGAAGAATAAACATGAACAAAGAAACCAAAAAAATCCTTTATACCATTTTCTTTGCTAATCTACTCTACATTCTGAAGTTGCTGAGAGATAGTACATGTCAACAAGATAAGTTATGGGTGCCATAGCTGACCGCTTTAAGATTTGCATCAGACATATTAGTGATCCATTTCATTGGACCATTTGATTCTCCTGCTATATTGTAGGCATAAGAAGGCCATCTTAGATCAGTTTTACACATGCTACTGCTAGATGCACCCATTCTAATCATCTTCTGTGTTCTTTCCAGTACAATTAGGCTTGAAAATGTAGAGTAACTGTTACCCACAAAGATATCGGCCCTTGAGCAAACTTCAAAGTCAATTGCAGACTGAATCAGATACGGATACTTGCTGTAGATTCCATCAACCCCAAGTTTCTTCTTCTCATAAGGAAGAAATCCTTCTTCCCAACCTTCCAGTAGGGATGAATCATTAAGAAGCTTATCAGCCACCGCAAGATACACAACCACAGGAGTCTCAAGGCCCGCAGTTTTCCTGAGATTCCCAACTCTTTCCATAATCTCTTTCTTGCTACTACAGATTTTATTTGTGTTTAATCTTTGCTCTCTTTTTTTACAGTGAATCATCCAGTCTATTTCTATCCTCATGTGTACAGCTACAAATGGCAGAGGCTGTAACAAAGATCTATCAGTTTCACCTCTTGCTTTTTTCCCAATTGTTTTGATCTCAGACACAACCCTATCTGCCTCCTTTGTAATCTCATCTACCCAAACCAAGCACTCAAAAACACTTGCATAATCCTTCACAGGCCAATGATCATGCCACAGGAAAGGGTTTTTCCCAACAATTCGAATTACCTCATGTTGATCAAACGGGTCTCTGCTATATTGTATCAATTGATCCATGTCCCTCTCCAATGTCCACTTCCTTCCACTTCCCTTTTGCATTTCAAGCACCTGGGTTTGATTTACAAGATCGGAGTAGCGACCCAACCTTACAAACCCACCACAGAGTGAATTAAACTTCTCAAATTGGAAAACCTTATCAAAGGAAATAGGTTGTAGGAGGTCAATTTCTTTGTAAAACAAGGAGGCACTAAGGCTAGGCATCAATAAAGTTCGATTCAGCATTCTTGCAGTAAGGCAAGCCCTTGCAAATGCCATCTTCTGGTTGTTTAATCCCCATACAATCTGAGGGACTTCCAGAAACTTATCTTGCCTAATCCCAGATTCAGAATTCGACGAGAAAGAGAGGGTGGGCATAGATACAAGATTGGTCCATTCAATCCCGCCAAAGGCAGGGGCTGGAGGAAGCAAAAGAGCTCTAAGAATCAAAATAGTAGCCGCCAGAAACATACATTTGCAAGTTGTTGACTTAAAAGTGGTACCGAAGAAGTTTGACAGCTGACAATTAGAAAATATTTCCATCTAAAGATGTTTTGAGCTCCTGAAGTCACTTACAAAGGATCAACATCAGCGGAGAGATCCAGTGAGCTTACATCGCCATAAAATCTGCATAAGGGCACCATCAAGATCAGCTAACATCGCCAAAAAATTACATTCTGAATTAATTTGAAGTCTCGATGCTATGATTTTTGTTCCACTGCATTCGATAAAGAGAAAAAAATGAAGGATCCTTGAACAATTCAGAATTCAACGCAATTCAGAATACACCAAAAATTGGCACCCATGTGATTCCGGGGAATCATAGCACGTCTATCAGAAATAGGAGCCCACAAGCACAAGGAGAGGAAAAAAACAGCAGATATTCCCAGAAGAACGCAGGCCAAGTCAGTAAAAACAAAAACATTAAATGAAAAAGTCCTTAGTGGTAAACCAGAATTTCTAATCAATCCATATAATATACCTTTGAAAATTTGGAATCACGGACAAAACCAAAGCCCCTTCATGCAGTGTCTCTGAGATATTCAAATCGGAATTGAGATTCCCAGAGAAAACACGAAAGAAGGAACGAGAAGGCGATGAACAGTGTATAAAAAAGAAATCCAGTAAAGCCAGAATCCCCGCGAAAGAAAAATCCAAAAGCCAGACCCACCTGGCAAATCCACCACAGTTTAAAAGCAACGCAAGTGGGTACTAAGAGAAAGAGGAGAAGAAAACAGAGACAAGAGGGATAAAGACGATGAGGTAGAGACGAGAAAAAGGAAAAGTAATCGGGTGTAGATGATCGTTGAGAATCAAGAAACAATGTGGGGGCAAGGGTATTGGGAATCAACAGACATGTGCAGAGAAAAAGAAAGAGAGAGACGAATGAAACGAGAAAGAGGAAGGTATATCTGCCTTCTGAGGCATAAGGGAAGCAGACTCTTCATCTTTTTTTATTATCACGTATCAGTTGATCGGACCCTTTGATTGATTGGAATGATAAAAAAAATGTTAAAATATTAATCATTAAAATTAATTAGACGAGTATAATTTAAAAATTATAAATTAAATTATACTCGCCACGTAACGTGCAAAATCTAGGCAGGCTCACATAAAATTCTAAACGCAGGTTGGATTTGATTAAAAAGAACACAAAGAGTCGCTAGAAATGTCAATCCAACACTAAATGATACTGCTAAGACAAAATTAACCTAAATGCCTATTTTGAAAAAGAGTGACACGTGTCTTTTGACAGCATTTCAGACCTACCCAACACGTGTCTTTCATTATTTAGCTTATATTTAAATGGATAGAAAGTTGGGGTAAATATTAGGATGGAAAATTTTTTAAGTAGTGTTTGAGGGAAGATGGTTTATTTGATATGAAGAAAATAAAAGGGTAGGTAGTAGTTAATAAAGAATATTATAACATTTATTTTACCTTCAAAAATAATTAATTTAAAATAAAAAGAAAAAATATTTTCCCAAAATATACTTTTTTTAAAAAAATCATCTTATCAAGTTTAAATTTATCTAAAATATTCTCTTACCAAATTCAAATTTATCTAAAAAAAAATTCCCGTTAAGTTTAAATTTGACTAAAATATTCTCCTGCTAAAGTTTGAATTTATTGCATAAATTTAAATTTAATCATTTTTTCTTAGATTATAGAAAAAAAATATTTTATGATGGGTATATATGTTCAAAAGTGTCACTGCTAACGTGAGAACTTAAGATCCCACCAATTTTGATGAGATTTTGCCTTCCCATATATAATAAAAGATTGGTTGGCCCGGCATGGGCTTTAAAACTTGAGTTTCTGGAAAGGGTTGACACTAAAAGTATACTAAATAAAAGAATTTGTCAATTTTTCTTTCTCTTCCTATTGAATCCGTGTACTAAATAGGCCCTTATTGTTCTTCCATTTTCACTCCCAGCCAATGTAATTTTTAGGTGTGTGTAATAGTTTGAAATAACAATTGAAACCTTTAAAAACAGTTTTCAATCTTAATTTATGATATACGAAATAAATATGTGAGAGAAATTTTATTTCAATTTAAGTAAATAAATATTTTAAGACATCTCAAACATACTTATCTCTTTTAGATCCTTAAAGTTTCTCTCTCTTTGTTTTGGTCAACTGATTTTTCTTTATTATACGTATTATATAGTTAGACCCATCTCATATGTCTTATACTAAAAAAAAAAAAAAGAAAAAGAATTTTTGCTCCTTCCAAATTTCCGTTGCTGTTGGTGCTTATATTTATTTTTAAAAAAATTATGGGGTTAAGGTACAAAAATACATATGATCTTTTTTTCCAGGAGCACCCAGTACTACGTACTTTTTTTTTGTAGCAAAAATATACATGTAGTTACCATTTTGGAGCAAAAGTCACATTTTACTATTAAGTTACTGTTCACTTCATCTTTTTCTCTCCCATTACGGTGAACAATAATATAACAGTAAGATGTGACTTTTGCTCCAAAATGTTAACTACGTGTGTATTTTTACTAAAAAAAAACGTGGTGTTGAACGCTCCTAAAGTAGAAAATCATGTATATTTTTGTGCCTTAACCCAAAATTACATATATATTTGGATTTATGGCAGCTGGTAGAGTCTAAGGGAGCTACGTATGTATATATAAAATACTATTATAGTGGGTAGTCAATAGTGATAAGAAGTTAGAGTACCTTTAGAATAGTTTCAGTATAACACACACACAGAGATATATATTCTGATTTTATAGATTTTTATTGAGAGTTTTACAGTAATTTTTTGATAATTATCTATAACTTGAGGAATAACAGGTAATTCTAAAAATTTTTCTATATGCTAATTTTGTTTTTGTTTGTTTGGTTTGAGGTGTTACATAAAACATTTTTATTGAATATATTTAGATTAAAGAAGTTAGTTAATATGATATGTATTTTCTAAACAACCTAGTTATCTATTTTAGTTTCCTTCTTCCCTCTCCTATTTGATTATAGTTGAGAGAGTATCAATAATAGTAAATTAAGAAAACATTAATAAATATAAAAATTATATGTTATATTTAGGATAACAATTAACTCTATAAATATATGATATATTAAAAAATAGAGCAGTAAGTGTTTTTAATTTCCCTAGCATTCATTGATTTCCCTTCACTTTAAATCACGCACACAAATGCAAGTATTTTGCCCACGGTACTTGGGGCAGCTTTTTTACTACAAAAAGTTTAGCCGAGAGCTAGTGTTTCTTATAGCCTGAACATGTCTCTGACCTCATACCCCTTATAAAAAGAGTTAAGTAGTAAATTTGTCTTGAAAGTATAGGCCTAAAAATAATGTTATTTTGAAAGTTTTTCTTGTTTTAATGTTGCCCTTGAAGTTTCAAAACTTAGTAATATTATCATATTCCGTTAAAAAATTAACGTTGAGTGTTAAAAAAATTAACGTTGACTATTAATTTTTTTAACGAAAATGGTTAACATTACTATGTTTTGAAAATTTCAAGACAACATTGATACAAGAAAATTTTCTAAGATAACACTACTTCTCAATGAAAATTTTCAGGATAAATTTGCTACCTAACCCTTATAAAAATAAAATAGTATGTAAACTTCAGTATTATACCTGGAATAACATCATTATCAACCTAGGATACTATGTGAAACAAGTCTTTATATGAGGCATCAAGTTTGTAATGAAAAAAGGGACAAAGCATTTAGCTTATGTTTTGTTAAAAGAGGAAAAGCATACAAGAAACTACAAGGCGAGATTTATGCAAATCAAAAGCTATGGCTAAATAATTTAAAAGCAGTAAATATGGAATCCATTCAAATTATAGGAAGTCAACGCAATACAGAAAATTATGGGGACCGAACATATTCCTAAAATGATTTGAAGTAAATCCTTTATTATTAAAGGAAACTTCTCAAGAATAACAAATACCCTAGCAATTGTTTCAAAATGACTATACCATTATGTTATTATTTATAAGTCTTTTTTGACAAAAAAATTCTAATCCTTATTATATGTCTAGTTTCAAAATAATAAATGCATTTTTTTTTTACTTTATTAATTGCAATAAAAAAAATCTTTCACGTCGACTTTTGGAACCAATTATAAATAAGGGAAAAACTGAAAATTTAGCTTATAATTAATGAATTAACTAACTCTCGTTGTTATGTGAGAGTTAGTTAATTTGAACTTATGAATAAGATTAGAGTAGTGCTTAAAATGGTTGAAGGACCCAACAAACTATCATTCTAATCCTATTTAAAAGTCCATTTTGACCAAAACTTTTGGCCCTTGTTATCAATCCAGTTTGAAAGTAATAAATACATTTAATATATTTTTTCCTCTATTAATTGCAATTAAAAAAAAGAACTTATTCATTTTGACTTCTGTAACTGATTATAAATAAGAGCAAAATTAGAAATTTAGTTAATAATTAATGAATTAATTTAAATTTATATGAGATTTTTTAGAACTAACTCCTTTTGTTATGTGAGAATTTTTTAATTTAAATTTATAAATAGGATTGAAGTGGTATAAATAAATGGTAAAAAGTCAGACTTAAAAAAATATATATATTGAATTGGGAGAATCCATGCGTGTTTAAAACATTTGTCATTGTTAAGGAATCACCCATCCATGTACGTCTTCAACTGTAGTGTCGTCTTTACTCCTTTGAGCTCCAATGACAGAGCAAGCCCTAGTCCAAGGCAGCAATTATGTCCTCACCAAAGAGAAGTACCAAAAGTACCTGAGACAGTCTGACGCACTTTCAAATTCAATGATTAAAACCAAAAATATCAAATCTCCCAAGTCATCATTCTATGATTTTAGCAACGCTCTTGAGTCTTGAGAGATATGGACAATCCAAAATGTAAAGATAATCAAGATTCACACGACAAGGGAAACAGGGGAAAATGTCATTGATGAAACATATATGTACGTTAAGGTTCCACAACAATGTGCTGCTTCTCAGCCTGATAGACCTTGGAATCTATAGATTCTACGTGCATTTTTTTTTCCCTTCAATTTTGAAAAGAAGGGAAGCAAACATGATAGTTTACAGTCAATATGGGTATAGTTGAATTAGAGGTCAACGTCAACTCAAATAGACCTGTCCCATATTGCTCACCTTTTTTTTTTTTTTGAAAAATAAGTACCTTAAAATTTTTTTTTCAAAATTAGAAAAGAACTTTTCGGCATTATTCAGTATCCTGAAGTAATTTTTAGTGTATCCAACTTTTCGGCATATATTTTTGAAAAATAAGTACCTTAAATTATTGCACTAAAATTTTTTTCAGGGTATTAGATAATGTTAAAAAATTATTCTAAGATCTTGAAAAAATATTTCATGGTATTGACTGATACTAAAAAGATACTTCATGATTTTGAAAAAATATTTTAGGGTACTAAATGATACTAGAAAAAAATAGTTGATGTCTTTAAAAAAAATTAGGGGACTGGTACTGAAAAAATGCTTATGATCTTAAAAAATTAGGTTAGAATCTTGAAAAAATATTTTAGGGTACTAAATGATACTACAAAAAAATAGTTGATGTCTTTAAAAAAAATTAGGATCTTGAAAAAATATTTTAAGGAATTGACTGGTACTGAAAAAATGCTTATGATCTTAAAAAATTAGGTTAGAATCTTGAAAAAATATTTCAATGTACTAACTAATAGTAAAAAGATAATTCATATGATGGTGAATACTATTTTTCAAAAATAAAAGTGAGCAGCATGTATGTGTAGTTTACACCAAAATTATGCAATTTCATAGTAAAGGACAACAACAGACCATTAGAGAAAATGAGGAAGCCGCGTCCAAAGAAAAGCCTTATTTCTCCCCACCATAGGCAACAGCTAAACAATGGCGAGAAAGACTCTTTTCATCAGTTTTGAGAAGTTACTGTGCCGATGCCGGCGAGAAGAACTCTGTAGTAGTGGATGACTGCTTACAATAAGAAATGAGAAGTACGGCATTTGGTTTTCCCTCATTTTGTTGTTGGATTCTTCAGTTTATTCTCATTTCTATCATTTTCTTCTCACTATTTATTTCATCTTCTCCTCTTCTTCATCTTCTTTCTCTTGAACTGTCCTTTTTTCCCTTCCCCTTCTTCAGTCCAAAAATGTTACAAGCGCCTTGGAAAACCCCAAATAATAAGTAGCAAAGTTGTTTGTGTCCGCATTTAGCATGAAAAAATGCTAACGCAGTTAACTTGGTGGGAATTTATGCTGGCATACAGAAATGCCAAATTCAGACCGTGCAATTTCCAATCCTAGAAAGTATTTAAATGCACCAAGATCCTTAATCTTGAAAGTAGCATCAAGAAGTGATTTAATTCGGTCTATTTCAGCAAGATCATTACCAACCAAGATAATATCATCAACATATACTAAAAGAGCAGTAAATGAGTCACAAGATTTGTGAACAAATAAGGAATAATCAGACATGGACTCCTTATAAGCATAAGAGATAAGGGCAATAGATAATTTGTGGAACCATTGAGGGCTAGCTTGCTTAAGATTGTATAAAGATTTCTACAATTTTCAAATGAGTTTTGGTGTAGGAGATGAAAACGCTGGATGAAGAGACATATAAACCTCTTCATTCAAATCACACGTAGAAAAGCATTGTTAACATCCAATTGATAAAGATGCCAATTTTTAGCTATAGTTAAGGACAAAAGTAAATGAATAGTAGTCATCTTGGCAACGGGAGGAAATGTATCCAAATAATCCACTCCCTCGATTTGTGTGTAGCCCTTAACAACTAGTGCAGCTTTGTATTTATCAAGAGAGCCATCAAACTAGTATTTGTTTCTAAATACTCACTTACAACCAATGTGAACTCTTCCTGGAGGTAACTCAATGAGAATCCATGTCTTATTTTGTTATAAAACAGTAATTTCGACAGCCATAGCTTGTTTTCACTTGTCATACTTAATGGCCTGATTATAGGTCTGAGGTTTAAAGTCAACTGAAATTTATAGACTAAAATGACAATGAGCAGGGGAAAGATGATCATAAGATAAAACAAAAGAAATTGAATATAAAGGACCCGTAGTACGTACCTAATTTTGTGGAGGGTGAGGCAACCGGAGTCAAGAGGGAGCAATGAAAGTCTTGAAGGTAAGTTGGGGCATTCCTTGCTCTTATGGAATAGCGAGTAGGTAATATAACAGGAATGGAATCAATAGAAGGAGAAACAGGTGAAGAGAAAGATAGAGAATCAGAAAAATCAATAGGAGGTTGGTCTTGAGGACAATGAAAGGAAGTGACCTCAAAGTGTGGATTATCAGAGAAAGGAAAAATATGTTCAAAAAATTGAACATGTCGTGAAACAAAAATTTGTCTAGTTTTGATATCAAGAAGGATATAACCTTTGGTTCCTGGTTTAAAGCCAAGGAAAATACGTTGATGTGCACAAGAATCAAACTTGGTGAGGTGTTGGGTTAAGGTAGAAGCATAACAGAAAGAATCAAAGACGCACAGGGTAGAAAGATCAGGAGGAACATTGAAGAACAATTTATGAGGGGGAGAATTGTTAAGGAGAAGTAAGCATGTTGATTAAATGGGTGGCATGAAGAAGAGCATAAGTACAATATCTTGGGAAGATGAGACTGAAAAAGCAAGGCATGAGGGACATTTAGTAAGTGATGATGTTTTTGTTCGACAATGCTATTCTGTTTAGGAGTTTCAACACAAGAAGTGTGATGATTAATCATTTTAGAAGCAAAATAAGTGTTCATTGCAAATTCAAAACCATTGTCAAAGCGAATGGTTTTAACAACAAAGTTAAAATGTTTTTCATGAAGGGTAATAAAATTTTGTAATAATAAGTTTTAGACTTAACAATAATCAGGAATACCTAAGTAAAGCTGGAAAAATCATCAACTATTGTTAGAAAATATTTGTGTCATTGAACAGAAACAGAGGGTGCCATCCCTCAAATGTAAATAAAAAACATGAGCACTACTAGAAGTACCAATAGGAAAAGGCGATTTTCTTTGTCTACCAAAATGACGTACACTCCAATGGGAGGAGGGAGAATTACATGAAACATAAGGAAATTTATTAGGGCTTTGGTTTTCTCATATTACATGAGAAGAAAAAAAAAGTTTCTTACACACATATGAAATGGTGGGACCCACATATACATATATGAGTTAATATGTGTATATTAACTCATATATATATATATGTGGATCCCACCATTTCATGTGTGTGTAACATGAAAAAACTATTTTTCTACAACATGAGAAAATGTTTTCCAGGGTAAATTGAGAGAAATATCTAACAAATGACCGAGGCAAAAGTGCCACAAAACAAAATAAGCATCATTATTTGTTCTGGCATTAGTATGAGAAACAAGAGCAAGAGATGGATTAACTTTACACTTCATGATGTATAACCCCTCTTGAACTTCAAGTGAAACAATCGTCCTCCACTTGATCAAGTCCTGATGGAGACAAGAAGATTTGAGAAAAATTATAACACATTTAAGTTGAGTAGTCAATTTGGTGACTGAGGTCAAATTAAAATGGAAGTTATGAATGAATAGATCATTAGTGAGATAGAAAAAATCAGAAAAATGGATCGTGCTAGAACGGGATGCCATCACAGAATTACCATTAGGTAAAGAAACTTGCACAGGACGAATGACATTGTAAGGAGAAAAGAGATAAAGATTACAAAAAGGAAAAGGACTAGAAGATGGATCTTGTATCAATGATCTAAGAGTGGCTAGAAGAAAAAGGAAAGAGCAATTGAGGTACCTTCTTGTGGAGTAAATACATATCTAAAGAAGTAGAATTATAAGAACTCTCTTTCTGAACCAGAGCCAAGACCTATTGATATTGTTCAGGTGTGAGACCAATCTGAGCATCATGAGAGGAAACAGAAGATTCAACAGCCGAAACCGATGCTTGAGAAACAAAGTTGGCAACCGAGTGAGATGAATTACAAAAATTAAATCCTGATGAAAATCCATGCTTTTGATAGCAAGCATCTTCGGTGTGCCTCGGTTTACCACACTACGTACACATGTTGCACTTCGAATTAAAGAAAGGTCGAGATTGAGACTAAGAATGAGAAGGACCACGATTAGCCAAGAAAAACTTGGAGTCAGATTGCACTTTTCTTTCTTGTTGTAACGTAAGATTGCACACACGATTGATGTTAGGAATAGGATACATGAGCATGATCTGAGACTTAACTTCAGCAAATCGATCACTGAGACCTCGAAGAAAACGAATCACGTAATCTAGTTGCAAATACTGATGAGCCTCACAATAAAAAGAAGAGAATGGTTGAAGATTTTGCAATTCATCCCACATAATTTTGAGCTTAGTGAAACACTGACCAACCAAGAGATTTCCTTGTCGCAACAAAAACATTTCTTCCTAAATTTCAATTATGTGAGAAGCATCATGTTCAGAAAAGCAATCCAATCCACTAGATTAAACCATAGATTGAAGGCTTTGTCAATCCAGAGAACACTTTGTGAAATATCAGTTGAAAGACAACGACTAATCCATGACAACACCATGCTGGATGAAGATGATCTGTCAAGGGTGATGGTAGGATAGTTCGATCAATAAAGTGATCTTGTTCTTAGACTCGAGTGCCATCATCATCACACGAGAACAAGAATGATAGTTGTTGCTGACAAAGGAGGAGAAACAAGAATAACACCGGGATTCTCTTTTGGATGTATGTGGTAGGGATTGGAAGGTCTTTGAAGCTCTTCATCAATGGTGGACAAAGTAGAAGACATGATTACCTGGCATTTTGCTGATTGTGTTTTGAAGAATCAGAAAATGGAAGCCAGTTGAATACTATAATAGTCGAACGATGTGGCTCATTATGAGCCTTTCGATCATCTTAACGGACAGGATTTTGAGCTGCTAAGGGTTACTGAGAAAGAGTGCCTAGGGCTGGAAGGAGACGAAGCCACAGACGGAGGATCCTTCTTCATCCTCTTCTTCGCCACCGAAAGCCGGTGCTCCTCCTTGCCTAGGTTTGCAACTCCGTTACCTCCTTTCCTGATTATCTTCTTTCAGTTTCGTCTGTGTTTCTGATTCTGCCCCGGAATCAATGTTATCTATAGATATGCTCTGTTTAAATTCTTCTTCTTCTTCTTCATATTCCACCTTCATTAGTAATGTCTCTTCAAACTCTCAGAGGCGATTATCTCAATTGCCTCCGCCCAAGGCTACGTGGTCGCATTCTTGTCTTCATCTCCGTTCAGATATTCAAGCTTTGGCAGCCTCGTCTTCTTCAATTACCAGTAGGAGGAAGAAAAAGAAGAAATATGGAGGTGTATTGCCTTCAATTCTTCGGTCACTGGAGCTGCGGGATGATGTTGAAAATACCCTTGATACATTTGGTGAGAATCTGAGTCCGAAAGAGCAGACAATTATTCTTAAAGAACAGAGAAGCTGGGAACGACTCATTCGCGTTTTTGACTGGTTCAAGTCTCAGAAAGAGTATGTCCCTAATGTGATTCACTATAACGTTGTGATTAGAGCTCTTGGAAAAGCTCAGAGATGGGATGAATTGAGGCTCTGTTGGATAGAAATGGCAAAAAGTGGCGTTTTGCCCGCAAACGACACCTATAGCACGCTTATTGATGTGTATGGTAAAGCTGGTCTAGTAAAAGAAGCCCTTTTGTGGGTTAAACATATGAGAGTGAGGGGATATTTCCCAGATGAGGTTACCATGAGTACGGTTGTTAAGGTCTTGAAGGATGCACGAGAATTTGATGTGGCAGAAAAATTCTACAAGAGCTGGTGTGATGGGAGAGTTGAAATAGATTTTGCTGATTTAGAGGATTCTTTAACTGGTACTGTAAGTGGATCTGGACCTGGATCAGGATCAATTCCCCTTAGTTTTAATAAGCATTTCCTTTCTACTGAACTCTTCAAGACAGGTGGGAGAATTCCTGCTTCCAATGTTGTGGCATCATCAAATACCGAGAAGTCGCCAGGAAAACCTCGGGACACTTCCACTTATAACATCCTGATTGATTTGTATGGCAAGGCAGGGCGGCTAAAGGATGCTGCTGGCGTGTTTTCTGATATGTTAAAGTCTGGGGTGGCGATGGATGCAATCACTTTTAATACTATGATCTATATTTGTGGAAGTCGTGGTGATTTGTTGGAAGCTGAATCTTTGCTTGGTAAAATGGAAGAAAGGGGTATATCGCCTGATACAAAAACTTACAACATCTTTTTGTCTTTGTATGTTAATGTGGGGAATATTGATGCTGCTCTCAGTTGTTATAGGAGGATCAGAGATGCTGGACTCTTCCCAGATGATGTGACTTACAGAGCTCTTCTGCGTGCATTATGTGAGCAAAATATGGTTCAAGCTGTGGAAGCTTTAATGGATGAAATGAAAAATTCTCGTGTTTCCTTGGATGAGCATTCCCTTCCTGGTATTATCAAGATGTATGTAAATGAAGGAGCACTTGATAAGGCAAAAGACCTGCTTCATAATTATCAGATAAATGGAGGGCTATCATCTAAGATATGCATTGCAATTATGGATGTTTTTGCCGAACAAGGACTTTGGTCTGAAGCAGAGAACATTTTTGCCAGGAAGCGGGACATTGTAGGACAGGGAAGGGACGTTGCAGAATACAACGTCATGATTAAAGCATATGGCATATCAAAACTTTATGACAAAGCTGTTGCTCTTTTCAAGGGAATGAGAAATCAGGGGACTTGGCCTGATGAATGCACTTATAATTCTATCATTCAAATGTTATCTGGCGCTGATTTAGTGGACCAAGCAAGAGGGCTCTTGACTGAGATGCTGAGAATGAAAATTAAGCCATCTTGTCAAACATTCTCGGCTGTTATTGGATGCTATGCACACCTCGGTCAGCTCACAGATGCTGTCAATGTATACCAGGAAATGCTGCAAGTTGGAATAAAACCAAATGAAGTTGTGTATGGATCTTTAATAAATGGATTTGCAGAATGTGGTAGTCTTGAAGAGGCACTTGAATACTTCCAAAAGATGGAAGAGTCTGGAATAGCAGCAAACTTAATTGTGTTGACATCGTTGCTGAAGGCTTATTGTAAGATTGGTAGCTTGGAGGGCGCAAAGGCCATCTATGAAAGAATGAAGGACTTGGAAGGTGGTCTTGACAGGGTTGCATGCAATAGTATGATTGGTTTATTTGCAGATTTTGGCATGGTATCTGAAGCCAAGCTGGTTTTTGAGCACTTGAGGGAAAAGGGTTGGGCGGATGGTGTGTCATATGCTACGATGATGTATCTTTATAGAGACATGAGCATGGTCGATGATGCCCTTGAAATTGCTGAAGAGATGAAACTGTCGGGTTTACTCAAGGACTGTGTTTCATATAATCAGGTATTGATGTGCTATGCTAGTAATGGGAAACTTCGCGAGTGCGGTGAGCTACTGCATCAGATGATATCTCAGAATTTTTCACCAAATGAAGGAACTTTTATAGTGTTATTCACTGCTTTGAAGAAGATAGGGTTTCCAATTGAAGCAGTAGCACAGTTTGAGTCATCCTATAGGGATGGAAAGCCTTATGCTCAACAAGCAGCCATCACCGCTTTATACTCTGGGGTAGGTATGCATGCTTTGGCACAAGAATCTGCTCAAGCATTCACAGAACCTGGGGCCGCTCTTGATTCTTTTGCCTATAATGTGGCCATCTATTATTATGGTTCAGCTGGAGATGTTGACAAGGCACTCAATGTATACATGAAAATGCTTGATGAGGGAGTGGAGCCGGACATTGTAACATATATTAATCTGGTATATTGTTATGGAAAAGCTCGCATGGTCGAAGCTGTGAAGCGGATACACAGCCAATTAAAATATGGAGAAATCGAGCCAAGTGAATCGCTTTTCAAGGCTATCATATGGGCCTATACAATGGCCGACAGACCGGGCCTTGCTGAGATGGCTAGCCAAGAGATGAGGCTTATGTTGAACGAAGGAGAATGTTCTGAAAACGAAGAAGAATGTTCTGAAACTGAAACTGAAGAATGGTCTGAAACTGAAACTGAAACTGAAACTGAAGATGAATCCGATGAAGCTTCTTTGGGTCCTTAGAATTTCAAGTAGTTATATTACAAGTCCATTTATGCATACTGTGCAGAGTTGAATTTCTTCAGGCATAAGAACTGTGTATATAACCATCCATGTAATGGAGTATGATATGTTAGGAGTCTATTTGCTGTGCTGTTTCTTGTACCTTTCTTTCTTGCTTTGAGTTTTAGGAGGACATAGAAATCTACTTTGTGACATTTTTCCAACTCAATATATCAAAGGTTGTCTTCCGTAGATCATGTTTTCTATGTTTAGTTTGACCAATGTGATCTGATTTAAATCCATTCTTCTGAACTATCTGAAGTTGCCACAAAGTATATTGCAATTGGGCTTGATTGAGCTTGCTATTTTCCACTATGCAAGTTGTCTAAGAAATGTGATTCATGAATTGATGCGTCTAACAATGATTTTTGCTGCATTAAGTGAATTTTAAGTCAGGATGGACACTAATTTCATTCCAGACTTAATTCTGGTGGGTATATTGGGCTTAGGGGTTTTTATAACTAGCTCAGGGCACTACTTAGTGCATAGCCGTCAATGTGCTTGATAAAGAATATGCCTTCTAACCCACATTTTACCATCTTTGGAACACGTTTGGGTGCTCGTCGAATCCATAGAAGCTCGCAATATAGAGAAGAAATAGGACCCACATAGTGAAACATAAATTGCATCTTGTCCCTGCCTATCAGTTGCTAGTATGGGTCATGATAGTTCAGGCTAGACTTTTGCTAAATTTTTTTGATAAAGACTTTTGCTAAATAAGCCTGAACCTATAATGTCAATCTGAAATTTCAGCCTAAATGCAAGTTTTTTTAAAACTCAGGTTTGAGCCTATATGAGATATAGTCAAGCCTGAAGCTTTTGTACATGTTTACTCCCAATATAGGTTTTTTAAAAAAGCCTCAATATTGCAGATCGACCATAAATAGATTTTGAGCTTACTAAAACCTAAATAAATGTAGGCTTTTGGTAAGTTTCAAAGTCCACCTATTTACAAATTGTAGGTTTTAAATAGGTTTCTCCATAAAATAAAAATAATCATAATTACTAAAAATGAAAAACATATAAATTAAATATTGCATGTATACCATATATGATATAAATAAAATTTTATTTTTTGTGTAAATAGATTAGGCCTTAATAAAATAGGCTTAACCTATTTACACATTTAGATAGATTTTGATTTAGCTTTTTTAATAAATAGATCAGGTTAAGCCAGGCCATAAACAGATCAGGTCAGGCCAAGCCTTAAACAGATCAGGTCGTAAGTCACGTGATAGTTGTCTGGTCTATTTCTACCCATCAGTTTGCAAAAAGAAGGGCTTAACGTCTATGACTGATTGAAATAAATCAAATACTTGCTAAAGAATTATCCTCTGCGTGTCTCCATTTGAGGGTAGTAAACATTCAACATTAATGTATTTTAATTTCTTTTAAACTTAATTTATATACTATATGCTTGCAGAAGTGACTATGGACCCGTACAATGAAGTGGGGTGTATTTCTGAGAGGCAAGTATATCACCATTTTCAACATAAGTTCATCCTATATTTCAAGGATTACATGTATTTAACAAATAGTTTATCCTAAATTTTAACATATACTCCATCTTGTACTAATGGTTAAAGATTATAAATATGTTTTAAAAAAAAGTACATCTTATTTTCTCGTAACATTCTTATTTTTGGAAAGTGTGGGTGGGAGAGAATAAGTGAAAAAAGAGATGTGTGAAACTCATTTTAAA
The DNA here is from genome assembly GCA_037074495.1 of Acacia confusa. Taxonomy (NCBI): domain Eukaryota; kingdom Viridiplantae; phylum Streptophyta; class Magnoliopsida; order Fabales; family Fabaceae; genus Acacia; species Acacia confusa. The sequence goes on along the minus strand of CM073504.1, from coordinate 744,344 downwards.
AGAAAAAATAATAAAGACATGTAATTAATTATGGGTTACATATAGGAAGTCATTCAAAGAATTAAAGCTTAAATATAGGACCAAAGGGAATAATTTGTTGCCATATTAATGCATCTATCAACATTTAACCTATAAAAGAACGGTTTGATTTTTAAACAACAAATCCCAAATTGAAATTTATTATTACGGTCTCAAGTGGCTGAGGAATTTTTAAAAGTTAATTCTAAGGAATATGTTTTTAAATATACATGTATTTAATATTTCAAAAAAAATCAATATAGGAGCAACGAAATTTTTAGGGTGTCGAATGAATGAAGGGAGCAGATATCTTCATAATCTCTTTTCTCTTTTTTCTCTCAGAATCTCATTTCCACCCTTAGATAAAAAAATGAACAATTCAAATCTAATATTTTCTAAAACTATGATGATAGTATTTCATAAATTAATTTTTTTATTAATTTTGTTTGTATTACAATTATGAATTGTATAGATTATGATTTAATAATTTAAATTTATTTATTCATGTTTAAAAATCGAGTTAAGGGGTAAAAATATACAAGAGTTTTTTCCCATGAGTGCCTAGCACCACGTACTTTTTTTTTAGCAAAAATACACACGTGATTATCATTTTGGAGCAAAAGTCGTATCTCACCGTTAAGTCACTGTTCACCGTGATGAGAGAAAAAGAGATAAAATGAACAGTAACTTAACAGCGGTGAACAATGACTTAACGGTGAAATGTAACTTTTACTCCAAAATAATAACCACATGTGTATTTTTGCTCTAAAAAAAAGCACATGGTGTTGAGCGCTCCTGAAGAAAAAGCTCACGTGTATTTTTGGACCTTAACCCTTTTAAATCTAAGAGTAGAGATCAGATACTGAAAATAAAATAAAAAAAAAGTTTATGAGAGAATCCAAACCCTGAAATGTTACGCTTTAATGCGCCACCATTTTTGTAAGTATCTTGCATGACTTCAATGATAATTTTGGTTTGTTCCTTCTTAACATCATGTTCTCACATAATCAAATGTTTGTGATTATGTTTAGAATTGCAATTATACATTGACTAAAGATTCTAACTTCTCCTTTTAACCTTTTCATATAATATGCAAAACTTCACATAATACCTCGCGTAACGTAAGTGGATATATATAAATTCAATGTTGGAGGCAAGTAGATAATTGCTGGACTATTTGTAAATAAGTTTTAAAATTTTACAATAACATCTATGTATATGTTTATATACAATATATAATATGAAATATGAAATTTTTAATAACTTAAAAAGTTAACCCATAGGTCAATTAAGTCCAAACATTTTTATATAAATAGAATTACCATTAGAAATAGAATAATGTATAAATTATTTAAAATGCTAAATTTACATACGCCTAGGTGTATTTTAATAATCTATGACTCCTACTCTTTCCTATCACATCTTAAAAACATTTACAATAATTAAATATTTTTTTTGTTTATATTGACAATTCATTTTTATTCAACGGGTTAATTCAGCCTAATTCAGCTGTCCATCTAGTTCATTTAAATTACAAAATACGCGTACGGCATAAAATAGGAGATAAAGTATACAATAAACTTCAAAATAAAACATACAATTAAATAACTGGTCTATACTTTATTGAGCACCAAGCTAATGTTTAAGATACAATCATTCAAACGTATTTTCTTTGGCAAATGATCAAAAGATACAATAATTCAAACACACAACTCGAACAACCAGACTAATGAAATCGAAAAGGCAATGAAGTACAGCTGATAAAGAAAGAGCAGAAGGAACTAAAGTTCATGTCTCGTGACCCATTAGATTCACGCACAAACTCAAATCAACACTACATGAGGCTCAATCATGAGTTCATATCCAGTGAGACAACTTACAAGAGGTACCTCAGACAAAGAACATTATGTCCACCAGGTTCTCGTGCAGCTTGAAATTCTTGTCTTCATTTGCAGATGAAGCAGGAAACGATGCTGGCCTCTTAAAGCTCTCTAATTCAGTCTTCGCCTCATAGTATAGTCGTCCTCGATAAGCAACAAGGTCAGCATAGTACACAGGAGGTACCAAAGATACAGGTTTAGTGCACCTTGCAAAGGTAAAACACATGTCATATATCAGTTTCTGTAAATCATCAGAGGTAAACCTGTGTTCATCCCACAACACATGATAGTGGGTGGGCTTGCTGGTCCCTAAGCTTCCATAGTGACTGCAAAGGTAGAAATCGAACTCAAAAGGGTGTACCACTTTTGTGTCCACCACTGTTCCAGGACACACATTTCCCAAGGAAGGCTCCTCTCGAAACAGGCGAGTTTGATGTCGCTTCTGTGCTACGACCAAAGTTATAGTTGGAAAATACTTTGCATTCTGGAAAACACTTTTGAGATCTCGGAGTTCTTCATTGAGAACCATGTCGAATTGACCCTCGCTGACCCCATCACGGAAAATGACAATTTTTTTGGGTCTCACTTTGTTAAACTTGGCGTAACAGTCAACAAGGTCAAGGCAAATTGTCCCAAAATTCAATATTTGTTCTTTTCGATGGGGTTGAGGGCTAACCCGTGCCGCATAACGATTTGCGGCAGGCCAATTGACAGTTCCAACAACCGCAGTAATCGATGGACTATTGATGTCTCTGGCAGCAGGATGATTGACATCAGCCCCTATAAACATAACATGCCCATCATCACCTGCAAAACAAGAGAGCCTATTATCAAGCTCAACATTACTACCTCCAAGTTTGGCGTTGATCTTGAGAGCAAGATTTGTAAGATTCTGATCTTTCCCTCCATTCACAGTATTAGTTAAACAACATTGTGTCACGACACCAATCTTAGTCTCTGAAATCCACTTGAGTGTCTTATATCCAAAGTGCTTCTGAGTCATCACACACAGAATAAATTGCACTTGTCCCCAATTGTTCACTTCTCTAAGTAATGCAGATAGCGAATCATGACCATCAAGTTGATGCATTGAACATCCCTCAACCCAGAGAGGATCTTTCATGTCAATGCCCAAACTCCTAAATTTCTCTCTGAGCTTAGGAACGAATTCCTTGCATCTTAATTTGAACCGGAAATCTCTCTCTGAGCTTGTGAAATCAATAATGCCCCAACGCTCGACTGGCTTGCCTTTCATCACAGATTTTCCAAGCAGATTCCACTGACATCTGTCCGGATCCAATGTAATGGTCATAATCTGCCCATTTCGACCACCTACTTTTAATTTTGGTGGTTCAATAATGCGTCCCAAAACGGCAGTCATGGTTGTGTTGACTTCCATTCCAAAGTTTTGAATAATACCACCACTGCAAATGAAAAACATTTATTTGAGACGTTCGGAACAGAATAAGAAAACAATATTGTAGAATGACACTATAGAAAGTAGCATTTCAATAGAGAACCAATTCTGCTTTAGTACTCATGCACACACGTAGCAAGGTTATCATAAATCAACATAATTTTTGGCACCTAGAGCAAAAAATAGCTATTTTGACGAAAAAATTATGGATGGACACTCACGTGCTAAGCTAAAGCAAACTTTGTGCCTCAGATGGCAAAGCTAAGCTATTTAGTCATTTATTCTTATTACATTAAATAAAAATACTTTATAAAATGAAAAATTAAAATAAAATGGATGGATTTTCATCTTTAAAAGAATAATGCTTTTTAAGTACAAAATGGCAAAAGCAAACGAATAGTTGAACAGAAGCCCAAGCAAGTTCAGGAAAAAAAATTCATGCAATGTGTCTAATAATTATAATTATAATTTACAAAAAGTGGTGACTAATAATCATGAAAAGGTAATACATTGTCCTAAACGAATGTATAATGTAACAATAAATCAATTGAATACAATTCAACTTACCCGCAAGGTCCGTCACTTGACTCCACCATCGTTTGTATGGCACGTTGTCTGTCCTTTGGAGGGGCCACCGACATATCTTTTAAGGTCTTGGCAGCATTTTTATCCAAATTCTCTTTGGGATATCTCTGACCCTCTACTAAGATGCAAAACTCCATCGGCACTAAGTTTTCTTTCCCAAATTTTAAACAAGGAATATCTTTGTATGCAACATCCTTATTGTATTTATCCCAGAAATAATCAAGGAGTGAGACTTGTTGTGGTTCACTCCGGCCCTCGGGGTCCTTAAGAGGAAAGGTGATAGACCTTGTGTTACGATCTGATAATCCTACAATGGTGTATTTTTGTCTGGTTCTACGGTGTGTCACGTTTACCTTCAACCCAATCAGTTCCGTCGAAACACGTTTCCAGAAACGACCAAATTCTTCTAATCTAAAGCCATAAATACGCTGATGTAGGAACTCCAAGACTGACATTCGCTTTCGAAAAGATAAAACAGAGTAGTCCAGACACAAGGACAAACCCTGAGATGTGGGCTTCAAACTGTGTTGAAATCCCCCTAGAGCAATTATGCCTTGGCGAAGATCCTGATGCAACAAGGGAGGATTTGAAGGATAGAAGCTACGTCCCACACCGATTGTACGGTTGGCTGGATTTTCTTTGAACACTATATCCATCCCTTGCAAAATGTCTCTTGGGATTGACATAAACTCCTTATTGAGGTATTGGTTCAATTTGCGATATTCAAGCTTGTTAACAAGTGTTAAGGTGACCTGATATGAATTGCTTCTTTCATCCTCTCCTGCTGAGGTAGTTACCCTGAAGGTTTCTTCTGGAAGAGGAACCGCACTGAAAATATTCTTTTCTCCATCATACGCTGTCTTCTCCAATGACAACCTAGCGTCATTAGAAAACAATGTCTCCCTGATCATAGAGAGGTCAGACTTTGTTATTCTTTGAGGTCGACCAGCTCTACCCGGTGAAATCGGCTTCACATCAACATGGTAATGCATCAGAATGGTGTCAGGTCTAAACTTGATAGGAAAGTGATTGACACGAAGCTGGCTAGTTTGAATTTTTAATATACCACCCTTGTCGGGCCTAGGAATTGGGAAAATCTTATCTTCTGTATCCTGGGTATGACTTGAGCTTAGAACCGGTTCCGAAATTTGTAGTCGCTCCAATTCAGGAACTGCACAGATAAAAATAAAGAAATAAATGAACGAATAAAAATCATAAGGCCTGGATATACTACAAATCATACTCATATTAGTAGCAGCTCGGGTTCTGAGGGAAACAAAGATACCACAAACACAAACTTGGCTTAACAAACATAATGCTAAAAAATATCTAATCTAAGATATTATTCACAATAAACTGACGGAAATTCAGATGAATAACTATAGCAATAAGTGATAGAGATTAGAGACGTGACCAAGCACATCTCATAAAAGAGATCATGATTCCGATTGAAATACCTGGATCGGAAGCAGAACTACGAGATTGAAGCGGTTCACTGGCTACCCGGACTGAAGATCCAGCACCATTTCTGCCATTACCTCTGCCTCTCCCTCCTCTATCAAACCCTCCCCTGCTATAACCCCCTCTCCTTGTGTCCTCGTCCCAAGAACGATCACTGTGAGGCTGCGATTGGGGACGGAAGCCTCTTCCACCACCGCCTCGCGATGGTCCTCCACCTGATCTACCGCCATGCCGGCCTCCTGGCCCTCCTCGGTAGCCGCCGGAGCGACCATAACTATATCCACCTCTTTCCATTGGATCAATCGGGAGAAAAAGTAGGAATCCGAAGTAAACTAAGAAAGAATATAGAAATTAGAATGAGTGTGAGTGAGCAATACCAATTGCAAGGGGCAAGGAAAGAGTTATAATGCGAGCGGGTGGGAGTGAGGAAATTACCAGGATGGCCTTCCTTACGCTAGGAAGTCGGGTCTGCTTGTTCGTTAAGCAAAGTGAGAGAGATTCCAGAAGGTTCCGGGAAATTCGAGAGAGATTATATGATTGGGGAAGTCAACGTGAGGAAGCAACGAGGAATTGATGCTGGACATTCCAACAGCTTTATAGGAAACTGGCGGAGGTTTCTTAGGGCCACGTTTGGTTCAGGAAACATACATACGACTAATTAATATTGGTGCCAATACTGTTTTTCGATTATTCATGATCGTCCTTCCACAAAACATAAAATTTCTTTGATCTAAATATATATTAATGTTTATATATATTTTCACTTATTGTAAAAATAAGTTATAAAGCATTGAAACTCTTTTAAAAGGAGAGAGGGCTAGTAACGTCATTTGATTTAGATTTTAAAATCTTAAATTGGATCTATAACTTAATTAGAGATTTATTAAGTTTATCAACCTCATTTAAAATTTCCCTATTTTAAGTAGCTTTATATGGTATTTTCCCTAAAAAGAAAGGAAGCGATGGGAAGTGAGTGGGAAAAAAAGGAAGATTAAAAAAGAACTTAAAAAGTGAGTTACTTAACAGACAAGAGAATGAAACATAGGTTAGGGAAAATAAAATATTTCGTAGGAAAAAAAGAGAGAGTGTTAAGTGGAAAACATTTGTTAAATACTTATAATACTCTTTACATGAAAGAATACTGAAAAAGGTGGAAATCAAATTTCACACTCAAAATAAATTAAATAATTATCTATTAATCAAATTTATATTTCAATTCATATATTAAATAATTAGTAGTAAAATAATTTCAAAATTAAATAAAGTGAATAAAATATAAATTATAATTTAAATAAATAAATAAATAAAAATATTTTTAAAAATAATGGTATATATTAATTGAATAAAAAATAAAATAAAATAATAACACAGAGAATTTAAGAAACTCAATCAAATCATTTTGTTTTGATACTCATGACCTTATATAGCAACTATATTAATAAAAATAGGTGGAAATAAATACTTAAACTAAATAGTAACTTACCTAGAATTTAACGTTACGGCCCTAACTACTCAAATTAAGCTCAAATATCTATCTCTCATATTTTCTTGAAGCAACTCTCTACCCATGATGCAGCTGCTTCTCAAAGATTTTAAATAATTAAAAATAATTAAATAAATATGAATATTCAGTATAAATATAAAAATAACTATAAATATTAATAATTAAAAGTGAGTTTATCACAAAAATATTTCTCCCATATTCTTTTGTCATAACTCCATCTTTCAATTTCAAAAACCCACTTTACAACTTCTTTTATAGGTATTGTCTCTATCAACATTATTATGCGAGTTAGAAATTGAAAGATTTTGTCTTATTAAGATATTAAATGATTAAATTAATTAAATAATAAATAATAAATAAATAACATAAATAATAATATGAAGATTGTGTTATGTTAAGTCTTTTGGGTCTTCCTTCCTGCGAAGCAGAGGCAGAGGCAGATCCTGGTAGGGGGCAAGTGGCTATCCTTGAATTTGGGAATTTTTTTTGTTTAAAAAAATTAATACATGTTTAAATGATTGTCCACCTTTAAATTAAGTGTCTACCCTTAATATATCAAGATTGCACTTCATAATCACATAAAGGATGAATGATTGAATGATTGTTTAGTATTTAATATTGAAAAAGATGTATTTGATAGTATTGATAATAAGGTAATTATGATATAATTCAAAAAAATAAGGCCTAGAAGGATGACATTGTAATTATTTTTATTGTAACATACTTTTGTTATTAAAACATATACACTTGAACTTATTGAGTGTCCACCCTTCATTTTAATTTTATGTAACTACATTGCTAACAATACTTAGCCTTGCTTTTCTAACTACTTCTCTTATTAGATCATCATTATTCATTTGATTTCATGAATATTTTTTTGATATTCTTTTCTTTTCTTATTTATATTCTTTTATTTTATTAATGCATTTAAAATTTTACTTTAAAAAAAAAATCGCACCCCCAAATCCCTGAATCTCCCTGCCACTGGTGCTACCACCAATTTTAGTGGGATTTTATCTTCTCACCTTTAAAGAAAGATTGGTGGGTCTGAGAACTTGAATTCTCAATCAAATTGGGCATCAAAAAAAAGAACTTGTTTATCTTTCTTTCCCTTCTCATCTCTTCTGCATACTAAATAGACCCTTATAGTCCCAATTCCCAACATCCTTTTCCGGCTTCAAAACAAAACATCAGGACATGGATAAAAGATAAGAAAAATAACAGAAAAAAAAACTACTTAAATTTTAAAATCATATCGACAACAACATTAATAGAATTAACAAGAATAATACAATAACTAACAACCCTTTTTGTTTTGAAATCACCAATTTGAGGTTTTAAAGTTCAATTGGTATTTTCTTAGAATTTTCCTTAAAAAATAATGAGATTAAAAATAGCCAAATAAATTATCTTCTTAAAATACTTATATTTATAGTAAGAATATATATCAATTTATAAATTCTAAAAAAAATCAGTTGATAAATTAAATAAATTAGTTTGGAGGAAAATGATAACTCTAAATATTTTAAAATAAATTATTTAACTTTCATAATCTTCAAAAGTTAATCCTACTTAAAAAGCTCTGATTATCATATTTCAGAAAGACACATAATTTTAGGAAAATATTCACTACTTATGCATGTCAAAAATATTGGTAGAGTTTAAATATTTATTTGAAATAATATTTTGAAAAGGGGGAAAAAACCTTTTTTAGGAATTTTTAATAAAGAATTTATGCCATTAAAGTAGTTTGTAATGCAATTTATTATATATTTGTGTCATTTAATATTAAAAGATGTCCGCCTATTCCTTTTTAAAGGTTACTGTTAAATTTTATTCTAACCAATCTTAAATATAAGATAAAATTTGTAGTATAAATATTTATGATAAGAGGAGGTATTATTTTATAAAATTAAACTAAGCTTTGGGAACATCGATAGGAGCTAGGTACGCAATGGATAACAAGACAAATATTTTGGATTTATTTGCCCTGATGAGCGTCAATCATTGAACCCGTATTGTCCTACTAAGGATGAAATCAACTACTGGATAAGATACAAATAAAATAATGGGGGAAAATCTTTCTCGAGTTCAAGATAATTATAATTAAAGTGATTTTATTTTATTTTTGGTTTAAAGTGATTCAGATTTTCGAAGTGTAAGATAATTATTGGATATTGGTTTAACTAACTTGAAAAAAAGTCAATGAATTATCTTATGAAAAATCATGAATTATTCTTTCTTTCTTTTAATGAAAATTATCCAAAATGATATATTTCTTCAAAAGATTCAAAACAAATTATTTGCAGTAATACATCTTAAAAAATTCATGACTTGGGTCAGTCTATGCTTAATGTTTATGTATAAGAGGTAAGGAAAAAAAAATCTTAAAAAATCTAAATATACAAATCAAAATTACATATTTACAAGTCAAAATTAACCCATATATCCCTTTTATAATTTAAGATAATTGTTTATTTGTTGGATTAATTTGTAATATAGATGAGATTTGATCTCCCATATTGAGAGGGTGAGGGACTAGATAAAATAATAAATAAATAAAAATTCATGAAATTAAAAAAAAAAAATCCAAGTTCAAGATAATTTAAGGCCATTCAGACATATTAAAGTTTGACCCAATTATTTATTTAATTCAATTAAGCTTTAAGAAAAAAAACAATCTGGAGGTCCTAAAATGTCTCATATCAAGCCTCCCTCCCTCTTTTAATCATTCCTCAACAACTTCTGCTTCCACACAATTCTTACCATTGCGGGGAAAACAAGAATCTTGAGCACAAACAATAACGGGAATTAAACCAAACAATGCTTAGAATAATATGGGTTTTATTAGGTGTTTGGTTGAGATTCATGTTTTCAATGACATTGGTTTAAATTGAAAATTTTAATAGAGTCATTACTAGATTCTTCAGACTTTCTTCGTGAGGTTAACTATAGAGTGTTTTTGGAGGAATAGGTTAGAGCAGAATGATGAAGAATTGTATATAAGCATAGGTATACTCAATATGGGGACTGCAAATAAAAAACGAATGTCTGTTAATCATCTATCAAAAGAGTACTGAGATGAGGTGGGAGATTTCATAGTGTTTGTGGTTCATAATAGTGTTGACAATCATGGTATAATTATTTGTCCTTAAATAAAATGTGGCATTGTGAAGCGTATTGGTCCAGACAGTTATGAATTACACTTAGTGATGTATGAAATTGATCAAAGTTGTACCTATTGGACAAAATATAGGTAGACAGATGTAGGCAATGATTGTCTAATGTTGAATCATATATGCCTAGATTAGTATTCGCACATAGCTAACTATATGAAATCATGGACAATCAATGTAATTGTTATTATATATCATTAGTTTTGATAATGTCAAATATAAATGTTAAATGTTAAGAGCAAAAAGTTTGCATAATATATTTATCTTATATTTTGACTAACTTCTTAATATGAAATATCTTGTAGATTAGTCAAATAAAGAAAGAAGTTATTGAATTGGATTGATGAGAATCATTAAGAGGATAAAGAAAAAAGAGATTGAAGACATTAGTCAATAAAATAAAGGATAAAGGAGCAAAAATACACATGTGCTTTATCCTCGGAAGCGCCCAACATCATATGCTTTTTTTGGGGAGCAAAAATACACCTGTGATTACCATTTTAAAGCAAAAGTCACATCCCACCGTTATGTTACTGTTCATCGTGATGAGAGAGAAAGAGATTAAGTGAACAGTAACATAACGGTAGGATATGACTTTTGCTACAAAATGGTAACCATATGTATATTTTTGCTCCCCAAAAAAGTATATGTTGTTGGGCATTCCCGGGGGTAAAGTACATATGTATTTTTGCTCCTTTACCCTAAAATAAAAAGTTCTCAAAAGGATTATGGAGAATAATCAATAAAAAGAAGAGAAGAGATTAAAGAAGAATAACTTACAAAAAATAATAGGAAAATCAAGTTCAAGTTCTTAAATTTGGTATTGAAGGTTGTTATCCTAAATTAGAAGTTGGAATGACTCAATTCAAAGTTAAAATGCCTTAGATGAAAGCTATATCAATTTTACTCGATTTATACTTCATTATCAATCAAGTTTCACTTCCAAATGAGATTCTTACATGTTTCACTTGAGTTAAGGAAGGTCCACTCAGATGATGACCACATTTATGTATACGGTATTCAACTCTATTTTTGTTCATCACAATAGAGGTTTTGTATTTTTGTCATATCTCTAAAACTACAAATCCGATTAAGGTGAAATTTGCTTCATACAAAACTAGACTCTAAATGGGATTTATGAATATTAATTTCATACTCAAAGAGTTTCATATGAAAGATATATGAACTTTGAAATTAGATGCTTGAAATCAACATTGTGTTCCAAACTAGTGGCTATTGATTTGATCATATCTTTCGGAATACAATGGCATTAGGAATGATTTCTAAAGAATTGAAAAGTGGACTTCAATATATTTTTGAGGATATGTAATCTTCTAAATTTAGAGTTAAATTGGAAAAGTTATGCCTATGGGAATTTGACCTCTTTGCTAAACTATTAGACTAACAGTGATCAGAGATTTCACAAAAATTCAGCAGATTACTTGAGTGAGGAATATAGCACTCAAATGATGCTCAAAAAATCTAAATCACATCCCGTAATTAGACAGCGATTACTTAAATTCGCTTTTGAATATTAAGGAATCACTCAAGTGCAACAAGGTTATCTTAGTGATGTTTGTAAAATTGTCACAACTTCTCAATAATTGAATAGTGATCAAGTCTTTTTTGAATTAAAATGTGAATCACTCCAATGCCATAGAGATCACTCGAGTGATATCCTTTATCATTGATGAGTTACCAGATAGTGAGACAATTTTTTCATCAAATCACTCTAGTAAAGTCTAGTCACTTTCCTGAGCAAAAAAAAAAAGTCTAGTCACTTTACTGATCTTATACAACTTTCAAGATCACTAGTGAACACCTCTTTGATGAGATGCATTAAATCATATAACATCACTCAAGTAATAAGGTATCACTTTAGTGATATGACATCACCTCCAAGATCACTTAAGTGTCAATGATAACAACTTTTTGAAACAACATCTTAGAGATTTTGATAACCATTCTAAGTGTGAACAAATCCTATTAAAATACTTCCTACTATTCCTAAACATTACTAATTAATCTCACTTGTGTTTAGGTTTTGTATGCTTATACTTGGACTAAACTCAAAATCAACAAAAAGTTGCTTTTGCGTTAGAAACTTTAACGACTATTTCTAACAAACTTCCAACAGTCATATTCTCAATGGGAAGAAGAAAATCTCAACGACCAAATAGTTTTGGTCATCTATAAATAGAAGACCATTCATAAGGGAAGAGGGGAGAGCAAGTATGTATAAGACCTAAATGTCGACACTCTAAATTCATCTCCAACACATATACTCTTTGTTCCTCCAACTTATATATCATTTACTTTAGAGAGAAATTATTTGTATTATGCTTAAGTGTTCATCTTAATTCACTTCTAAAAGAGAAGATTGATTGTAATTATTTATCATCAATGTTGTATCCTTAAGGTGTATAAAGGGAGTAGCATGGTGAAAGAATTGTAGTGATTTCACAAGTGCCTAGATTAAACTTGTGGGATTGTAGTGGTTCTCAAGTACCCAATTTAAATTTGAGAGAGATAGTGAATTGAAAATCTCAGGAGAAGTCTAGGGATTAGACGTAAGTCATCAAGGATTAGACTAAACCAGTATAAATCATAGTTTGTATATTATCTTCTCTTTTGTCATATATTTCCAACATGAACAAATAATATATTTAATTATGAAATTTTAAATCATTGTCTTTATACTAATTATTACTTATTGCCTCCCACTGATGTGCACAAAGATTTGTTAAGTTTTTGACTTACACTCAGTTCACTAGCTCTTGGGTGTCACTCATATATTTCCAGCATGAACAAATAATATATTTGATTATGAAATTCTTAATCATTATCTTTATACTAATTATTACTTATTGTCTCCTACTAATATGCACAAAGATTTGTTAAGTTTTTGTTTTGCACACAACTCACTTACTCTTGGGTGTCAGCCAATTTTAACAATAGTATTAACAATCATGGTATTCTCTAGTATAATCTATAACATCCCAACTAAACATGAGTTATATACCATCTATAACATACCATTGGTAACATGCCTCCTAAATCTGGATCTGATACTATTTATAACATTTCAATTAGGTCATCCATCTCGAACCACTGTACCATTTATAACATCCCACCTGAACATAGCTATCATACCGTCTGTAACATCTTAGTTAGGCCATCCTTCTCGAACCTAGCTCTAATACCATTTGTAACATCCTACTAACTCTGATACCATTTGCCTAGCTCTGATATAATCTATAACATCCCACTCGAACCCAGCTCTAACACTATTTGTCCACTTTGGGGACCCCATAACCTCTCTTGGTTTTAAAATACGTTCAGAAAATGAAGTATCTGGACTCTTATAAGACATCTTTTGTTCCCCTTCCCAGGCCACATGGGACTTCAAAAAATGAGAAAGAATGAAGTAATTAGTAATGCAAAGAAAAGAACAAAGAAAAAGAATGAGAATGGTGTGGTTTCTTCCCTATTTCTTTTTCTTTGAACCACCTTCGGTCTGTGCAATCTCTCTCTCTCTCTCTCTCTCTCTCTCTCTCTCTCTCTCTCACTCATTGTGTCTTCCATCTTTCTACTTTTAACTAGAGGAAAGTAATAATGACAAAGACATGTGATCCTAATTGTCTTCCCTCTTTCTTTCTTCTTTGAACTACCACTAGTTTTCACAATCTCTCTCATAATGACTTGTGGTAGTTCTTCCTCTACATCAACCATTTATTCTCTGACAATAAACAAGTTACAACAATGAACCTTTGAGTCTATGATACCTCCATCATAGAGTTGTGAAGTTGTTGATAGCCAAAGTTTGGGTTTTAATGGGAAAAATATTATTGTAACTTAGTTAGTAGTGATTATGAATGATAAAGAACAAAATAATTAGGGTTTATATGAAGTTGAAAGAGTATTGAAAAATCTGAGTTGATGTGTAAAATTATAAAGATTCATCACTTAGGTGATATGTTCTTTGAAGTTATTTCATTATGTCACTGTCTAGTACTTTGTTGGTGATCCTTGGAAAATAGGTCATCACTTAAGTATTTACTCGAGTGATCCTATTAAATAAATCCCAAGGCACCTAATTTCAATTTAACTCCAAATTTGATAAATAACCTATCCCAAAAGCTATTTAAGTCTGTTTTTCAATGCATCATGAATTAGTCCATAATTCATTGTATTCCAAAAGTTATTATCCAAAACATGACTGCTAGTCTAGAATAAAGTGTGAAATTCGAGTATTAACTTTTGATGTTCATATCTCTTTCATCTAAACCTTTAAGCTTGATTTTGGTGTAATTAAACTGAAATTTGACTCTAGTTTCATATGAAACAAGTTTTCTCTCAATCAGATTTGTGGTTTGAAAGAGATGTCTAAAATACCAAACCCTTGTCAAGATAAATAAAAACAAAGCATAATAGAATATGCTTTACTCGAGTTATAACTCAGGTGATCCTTCAAAAAATGATCACTGGAGGTGTCACTCAAGTAATAACTTGAGTGAAGATGAAATAGCTTCCTTATGAGGTATTTTAACTTTGAATGAAGCAACTCCAACTTCCATTTAATCATAGATACCTCCAATATCAAATCTTGGAACTTGAATCTTGATATTCCCATTAGATATTGCAAACTCTTCTTTCTCTAATCTCTCTTTGTCTTTTTGATCAATCTTCATAATCCAATTTGATGAATTCTTTATTTCTTTGACTAATATCCTTTCTTCATTATCTCCTCTTTCTTTCTTCATTCTCCACAATCCAAGTAGATAGCTTCTTTCTTTTCTTTGACTAATATGATGAAAATTCTTCTTTCTTCAATCCTTCTTTTTCTTCTTCCTCTTGGTTATTCTCAAGAATCCAAGTAACTTCTTTTTTTTTCTTGACTTCCTCTACCCCTATTTGATAACTTCTTTCTTCAATATCTTCGCATTCTTCCTCTTGATCATTCTTCTTAATCTAACTTGATATCTTTTTTTTTATCAATTAATCTATAAGATATTTGATATTAAATATAGTAGTTAGTCAAATTATAAGATAAATACATTGTGCAAACTTTTTACTCTTAATATTTAGCATTTATATTTGATATCATCAAAATTAATTATATCTAACAATTTAAAATATGAAATAATTCAAATTCAGATTCAGATTTAGCTTTAGCTTTAGATTTCATTTTTTTTTTCTCCTCAGTAATAAATTCCACCCATTAAGTTGGTGTTTTGTCTACTATTTTAGCATTAAAATTATGTACGGCTAAATTTAGGTTTGAAATGTTGTATGGATTAAGAAAAATCTATATCCCTTATAAACTATTCATATTAGCAGTAAGCATAGCCTCAATACATAGCAGGATGTCTTGTTTTAGAGCCTGTTTATGGATGCTCTATTTTTTAAACTAAAAACTATTTTTTAGTTAAAGTTTGAAAAAATAGCTTTTTATTAAAGAGAAAATACTAAAAATTACTTTAAAAGTCAAATAAAAAATAAGAAATTGTTACCCCAGCAATGTCATGCAACAAATCAGGGTTTCACGCAAACTAACAACGACTTGATTTGACGTTGGTTTATGGATAAAATAATTGGCAGACACAATCATGTGAATCTATACTATATATCCATATATAGTACAGTACATAGTAAATCATCATCCGCTATTCCTACTTCATCTAACATATATATTATCTTGAAGATTACGACTTCAAACTTAAATCGAAACAATAAACTGAAACATGAATAAGAGAGGATTTAATACTTGGAGGAATATTATCTCAGAAATTATCCAATTTTTCTGTTTGTTTTGTGGATTCTCCAATACACCAAGAGTATTATCGCTAGCCTTATATTCCTAATAAAAAGAATTCAGGGCAAATTCTATGGCCGCTTTCTCTTCCTCTCTCTATTATGGAGAGTGATTTACAAAATCTTAAATTAATTTCTGAACAGATACCGAAGTCTAATTTTATTTAGAGTAAATTAATTTCTAGAGTAAAATAATAAGAGTTATATATATATATATATATATATATATATATATATATATATATATATAAAAGCTCCTCTAATGAATTTTTGGATTTTTTTGTAAAAATTCATTTGGCTTGATTTCTACTTATAAGAAGAAGAGAAGTTAAAAAAAAAAATTCTAAACAAACACTTAATTTATAATCTCTTTGTTTCTTATTAAAAGACACCAACTACTAATTCTAACAAATTAATAAACTTAGTTTAAAGCATTAAAGTTGTCATAAAATTCAAGTAATTTCCAATATTATCTTTATTAACTACCCTAAACTCAGATATAGTACTCTCTCCCACTACCTTTATTAAATATGGACAAACATGGAAAAATAAATTAATTATACCTTGAAAACTTATAAGTGCCTTATAAAAAGGATAAAAAATTCTTATTAGTTGATGTTTTATAATAAAAATAAGAGGGAGTAGGAGTATTTGTATTAAAAAAAAAATGATGGGAGTATTATGAACCATGGCCTCTTCGCTGTCAAAAAGTTGTCAATCTTTTTATGTGGAACCTGACGACATGCAGATCCTTTTGCATCTTGAGGAGGGGGCAGAACGCGCATAATCAAATCAAGTTAGACACGTGGCACTTTGTTGGAAACTACCGAATCAGGAGCTGTTTTGATTGGATCAAGATCAACGTGCATGGGATCGAGTGACAAGTGGATACTTTGCCTTCTGCACCCAAACTAAGGCAGTGTTTGGTTGGGATTTTTATTGGGGGAAAAATTGGAGGAGTGGATATTTGTCTTTTTGTGTTCCCTTCCTAGAGATTTTGTTCGAAGACGATAGAAATGAATTTTCAACCCTAACAAAATTGCCCATGACATTTTTATCACTATTCTGACGCCACCCTTCCTGATTAAACATTTTTTTATGGTTCAATCTCGTCTGATTGTATTTTTTTTTTTATAAAAAAATTTAAATAGAGTAGACATCAGTAACCCATTAGGATCCTAGACTTAAAGTGTTAGTAAAACATCCAACAATACAATATCTTACCCACTCCTCATCAAGTCAATTCTTATGACTGACTAGCCTAATATCATCAGCAATGGTAACAAAATCTCCACATCAGCAATGTCCTCAAGGGGACGTCTAATTGTTTTTCCTGTTTCATGTTTTTATACTTTCATATTGCATGGTAACAAAATCTCCACATCAACAACAGAACGATTTAAACTCCATAACTTTATGGGTTGCCAGTAACCTCATTACAAGCAGGGAAAAAAAATATGGCCCATGTTTAGTTGCACAATGCCATGCCATAATTGTGGGGACACCGATCATGATTCACAAGGCTGAGGTCAATTCTGCATCTTTGTACAAATCCATGATACTACAAAAACCTTGTGCTCGTTTAGCTACACAAGTAGGAAACTAACTTATCTCTTCTTTCTCTATTTTTACACAAGCGTGTCATATCACCTTTGACCGAGTCTCTTACACTATGAACGTGAAGTGAAGCCATAAAAAAACATGAAAGAAAAAGAAGCTAAAGAAAGCATCTTTTCAAACTTTCCTAGCCTTGTAATTTACAGAGCCTCTAAAAGATGATGAGGACGATGGTGCTGGAATCCCATTAGCTTTGTCCTTGTTGAAAGCCTTCTGAACATCTTCTTTGAGCTCCATGAAACGTGCTCTCTTGATTTTCTGCTCATCCGGCGTGCCCTTCTCCAGGTAAAACAGATCAGGCAGGTCGTCCTCCATGAACTTGTCAAGCACTTCTGAGCAATGAGGAAAATAGCGCCGGCCCATCTCAACTACCGCCAAGTCAAGTGAAAGAACAAAATCAATGGAGTTATAATCAGAACAGAGACTTACTAGCCAGATAAGTACACAAGGAACACTCATGGATCATGACTAAAACCCATCAGCACTATCACACAATGCTCTTTTAAAGAGGGAAAAAAAAGGGTGAGATACAATTTAGAAAAGTCCAGATCTTAAGTGGCTCACTTGGCTCTCAGTACGCTTTTTTTAGTCAGCGCTTAACCATCATGTATAGTATCTTTTGTTAGTTTTAACAGAAATAATCACTTAAATGTTAAAATGATGAGCACTTTCATTATTTTTTGGGCCACTAATGAACAATTTTAAAATTGAAATTATGCTTGGCTTGCAACTTGAAGCTACTGTCTGCATTAGGGTGAAATTTTGTTATTAAAACCATCTTAATCTGAGCTTTAAAAGACGGAAAATGTTCAAGATAGATGTGAAACAGACATTTGACAACTAAGTTTTCATCATGATAATTAAAATTTGAATGTATAATATCACATGGTGGTTAATTTGGAGTTGAATAGGAGCGTTGACTAAAATATAAATCAAAATGGCAAAGTGACCACGAACCAAGCATTGTCTAACCAGAATATAATTCCTAGAAAGCAACCTATAATAAACCAGTTTCAGCAGCATTAATAAACACATCTTGTTTTAATTTATTTGAACATTACAAACTGCTTCAAAATTGGACAATCAGAAGACATTCACTAAATCGAAGAGCTTAATCACATATTCAGTATTACATAGCATGGCTGCATGATTTCTGTTTAAAACGGATTTTGCCAGCATGTAACAAGAGTATGGTGAATTGTGAAGACGGTTGCACGTGTTTGGAAAACACAAGCCACATGTGAGCGATTGAGCATGTGTTGACTATAGAACAACCGAACAAATTTTGGTAACAGGTATCTTCAACATTTGTGGTTATGTAGTGATAACCAAAGAGTCAAAGACAATCCAAAGGAAACGTTTACTTGTTTAAACATAAGAGAGAAATAGGTGTAAACAGTAGGTTAGTAAATTCCATAGTACAAAAATGCTTATTTCATTTGCTGTATATACTCTTTCGTATTATAAATATAATATGGCATAATCCTATCTCCTTGTGCATTTGCTCTATTTCTTTAGTATCATTAATACGGTTACTTCACACTAGAAAGAAATTGCAAAAACAAAATCAAGATGCCAATAAATTACAGCATGAAGATATTATAAACTTGGCACGTATTAGTAGGGAGGGAGGGGGGGAGAGAGAGTGAATAAAGATTCCAGCTTAGCTTAAATTGAAGGAGGTATAAAAATTAAGAAGGCTGGGACTTTAACTACCTGTTTTCATAAGGGTCTGCATCCTGGTAAGAAGTCTTTTATTCTGCGCCAGGGGAGTTTCATTTAGATCAACCTCCCTCAAATTCCCGTTTGAACCTTTTGATGCAGAAAGACCTGCAAACTCTGATGTCTGAGCATGTGCAATGTCGATAGCTAATTTGGCTTCTGAAGGGAAGAATACTTTCGCAAATGCCACTGCAATTTGTAGCAATAATTATTATTCGAGAGTCTAAGGATACTACTATGCATGAACAAGTAAAATTCTTGTAGGAAGCCGCACTTCCACAGAGCCCCACCTATGTTAAGGTATTAAATGATATCATTCATCTAGGTCCTTTAAATCAAAATCAATCACAATGATTTTAGTAGTTTGAAGTTTGGTCTGATAGTTTAGTCAGATCAGATAGAATCCCTAAAATGAATATTGAGTTAAATTATTTCCATATGTATAACAACTGAAAGAATGAGACAAAACTGCTTGCTCTGCACAGATTTTTAAAATAAAGGCAAAGCACCCACAATAGAAAATATTGGTTATTATACACTGGGAAAAAATCTTATCCTCAGAATAAGCATTAGGCCAGCCACTCTGTAGAAAACAAATTGCAGGATTTTGAGGAATCATAAAAATTTATCATAGTACTAGGCAAAGTTTGCTGTCAGGCTAGGTGAAGCAATAAAGTTGATAGCTCAGCTGGTCAGACCCCCGCTTTGTTCTCTCAAGGCTAAGTACAGGCTTAAGATTGCATGATAAGGACCCTTATGAGTTGAATTTTGCACAGTTTTTTCTCCAAAACAGTTGACGGAGCTTCAAATTCTATGTGTGCGGACTGGGTCGGTGGAGGCAGCTTATAAAATGTGCATTGGCTATTATATAAACATGCAACTAAATATTGACCATTAAGTCGGGCACAAATTGTTGAAGATAAATTAGCACTCAAAGCTCAAATGACCATTCATGAAAACATTCAATTGATAGAATATACTGCTCTCACTCTCATGATAATCTAGTGCTATCACTTTCAGTGACACTAGAGAAAACACTCATTGCTGGGAGGTTAAACCCTGGACCTTAGAGGAAAATGTACAGAAGACAAACAAAGAGTAAAAGACTATATATGTCCATGAAATTGCACCTCTGTTCTCAAGATATAGTAGCTTCATGTGCAGATCATCAGCCATTGTGTGGGAGGAAATTATGGCATCCCCAGCCATTGGGTTTCTCAGCACTTCTCTTTCAAGAACATCGATGCATATGCGATCTTTGTTTGTTTCTTTCCCCTTCTCTGTTTTTGCATGATAGTCCTTTGGTCTTGTTAACCTCCTGCAGATGGTAACAGCACTCTGACCATCATAAGTCACCTCTGATGCACAAGCCCCTTTTGTTAGAAGGGCTACTATAATTGAAGGCTCCTTACGCATGGCAGCAATGTGAAGCACAGTGTAGCCCCGAGAATTCCGAAGATTGACATCAGCCATCCCCAAACCTAGAACCTCAGAAACAACCTTGGGATCACAGTAGGCTGCAGCATAATGAAGAGCACTGGCTTCATCCAATGTTATCTCTGATTCAGTTAAAAGCAGTTTAACAAGCTCGACATCATCTGAATCTAGAGCCTTGTGTATTCTAGTGATTCTCTTCTGACGCATTGGGTCATCAACAACGGAGGTGTTATTTTCAACATCGTGATGGTAGTTGCGGTGGAGCAGCTTAACTTTAGCTGCAAGTTCTAAGGGAAGCTCTTTCTCAATTGAGTTTTGATCAAGGTTTGATCGTGCTAACCTATCAACACATTGAGTGACAAGGTGACTCAATTGACAATGAAAAGCAACAGTGAGTATTGGGATGACATCTTCCACAAAAGCCTTCCCTATAAAATTAAGGAGGCGTCGCTGCAAGAATTTAAGGAAACATATTAGTGTCAAATCATTCATCCTAATCAAACATGGGACTAAAAGTAACTGAGATCTCAAACTAGTTTGCTATTAATATCCTGCGAGTATTGGATACCACTCCCACAAGTTCTGATAAGTTGCAAAATTAAGGAGTAACATATTCTGAGAATGATCCAGAGCATGTATCTGGTTCTCAGGGGGAAGACAGGCCGTAAGCTGCATGAACTGTAGGTCCTGGAACATCCAACAACTGTCACGGGGCATAAAAAGGAAATTTTGAACACGTGTTATTTATCATGGCCAGGTCCATCAATTAAGTGAACGGGTAACCTACATGACAATTCTAGGATAGTAGCTCTGATTCCTATACTTAACTCCCCGCAATCTAAGTAATTGAACACATAATCTTCCTGATTTCATTATTCCGACAAAACCATGTGAAAATGAATCTTTATTTAATTGCACAATGAAGATAATCTGCTCCATATTGGGGTAGAAGCGTGGCTTCAGTAAGCAAAGATATTTTGCTGTTACAGATATATGACAACTGCAGAAAAGATTTACATGTGTACCAACAGAAAAACATATATCAGCGCATCGCAACGAAACTGCTCCCTCATCAAACTATTCACAAGTTAAAACTAAAGGTTTCCAGATAGTTAGGTACTAAGAGTAAAGTGGCACTCTGTTTCATCAAACTACATAGAATATATACCTGAAAAAGTGATACCAATTCTGGTATTTGGAAGATGGAAGAGGCGTACATCAACTCCACAGCAAAATTTATTGCTGGTCTACAAGCATCATGGACACAAACATGATCAACGCAAGTTGACACTTCCATTGGAGAGGGCTTGAGTTTTCCTGTATATATATAGCTCAAGAATATTTGAAATGCTTCAAGTCCCACCTTGCCATATGGCAACAAATCATCCATGCAATACTTAAATTTTCCTTCTTTCTGCGAAGACCCTTTATCTTTCTTGAATAATTTGTTGAAAAAATTGCTTCTAGAGGCCAGAATACATCGATGAACACCAACTGTTTCTCCTTCAACAACGATGTCAGCATCACTAAAGTCAACATCAGATTCAAGTAAAAGCAGCTCCAAACTTGAGCTTAGCTTACTCAAACTGATCACTTCAAGGTTGGATGCAGGTTCAGAGACGTGAGAAGAGCACATGTTGTGGCTAACAGAGCCATTTGATAAATGGGAAGATGAGGTAAAGCTTAAAGACGATGAAGGTTCTGCAGAATGCGCCATCAATCGAATCGAGAATCGAGAACTTGAGTAAACCTAGAATATATGAGTGGAAATCGTGGCTAACATAACGTCTAACTTCATGGTGCTCTTAAAGTTTCCTGTTAGATTCCCAAAAAGCTGTACAAACGGGATCGCTAACAAATAGGATTTCATATACTGACGATTAAGGTACTGTTGACTTTACCAGCAAAACTCAAGAACAAAAGGCAACCTAATATTGGAAGGTGATATATATAGTATAAACAGAAATTCAGACAAGAAAAACGCTAATCTGAAAATACATGACACCGACTCATTGGAACGCATATCAATCAACAAATCCCAACTTCTCATGCCAAAAATGCTAAAGAGCATCCACGCCACCAACCAAATATACAAATACGCCGACCTTGAATCTCTCAATCCTCATTCTCGCGCGCCTTCTCGTGTCAAACACGGTCTGAAGACACACCAACCAGACTCATGACTGGTTCCATCAGATCCATTTCAAAACAGCTCCCACAAACTGTAACGACCCAGAAATTTCTAAGAAAGGAAAAAAGAACCAGATGGATGAAAGTACAAGATTGGAATCAGAGAAGATAAGCAGAGATTCTGGGGAAGTTTCCCAGAGGAAAAAAAAGGGATAGCAGACTAGCAGAGCAAAAAGAGTCACGATAAGATCACCAGGCTGTGTCAAAGACGAGAGCATTGAAACGTCATATCGGAAGCTTCGTATTTCGTTTTCCGAGAACAGAAATCACAGAGGGGGTAGAGAGAGAGAGAGAGAGGCGTAAAGGAGGTGTGTCGTGAAGAGATGAAGTCGTTTTGGTGACGAGAGAGATGGCATCAGCGACCCCAGCTGGGTTTTGCTTACGTTGTGAATGGCGTCAGCAGTATTGGAGAGACGCAAGAGGTATAGAAATCAAAGTTTTGAGCATCTTTTCACGAAATTAGCGGCAAATGGCACCACATCGCTTTCACATGGCATAAGCCATCATTTTCGTATGGGCCTCCATTATTATTAATTGTATATTACTACTACATTATTAATCTAATCACCGATCGATCGCTGATCTCAAATGATAAGGACCCAAAGAAGGTGAATAAAACGTGAGTGCAACTACAGAAGCAGAATCCCCGGTATGGTGTTAGGGATTATTATTTATAATTACAATTATAAATAGGGGGGTAAAGTGATTGAGCCCAGGTATACACATACCACACTCCGATCCTATTTATAAATTATTTTTTAACTAAAAAATTTGATCATATTTATAAGTCATCTTTTAAGTAATAAATGAGATTGTGACAATTTTGCTCATATTAATTGTATCAATGAAAATAGCGAGAGAAGAAATAGTTGAAAGATACTTATTTATAAATTAGGTCAAAGTTGAAAATTTACCTTATAATCATTGAGCTAACTACCTCTCATTGATATGTGTGATTTAGTTAAAAATGACTTATAAATAGGACTAGAATGATAAGCTTTTACCTAAAGTGCATCTAGTTTTATATGCTTTTTGTAAGTGCAAAAATACCCATCGGCTTTTAAAATTAAGGCAAAAATATCATCATCTCTGTTAAAAGGCATTAATATCGGTTAGTTTTGTGATAGAGCCCACCATATTTAAGAAAATAAAATATGTTAAGATTTTGTAATTTTGCTCGCACCACCCCTATCTTCATCTGTCACTCTCCTATCCCTCCGACATCTACCTTTGATGCGTCTAGTGAAAATTCTCCCCAAGAAGTAGCATCCACCAAGCTTGACGACGTGGGAAAAAAAATTCAGAGAAGATGTGGTCACCCTCTACTCCTTCTTTGCCGTCACCATCTCCAATACCCATCGCCTCCACCATCTCCGGCACCTACTGACTCCGACATGGATGAGATATTCCAGGGGGAATCTAGAAAGCAATGGATATGAAATAACAAAATTTGGATTTGTTATTTACTGCTTTAAAAATCTTAGATTTGTTGTCTCTCCCCCCCCCCAAGATTTCAATGACTTTTTCTTCTACCATAAACATTGTTACTGCCACTATGCTTCTGCAAGGGAAGCTTCTTCTTCTTTCTAGTTTGATTTTGGGCTTGCAGCGATTCAATGGTAGAATATTTCGATTTTGGTTCTTGTGTTTCAGGTGACTATGTTGGAGAAAGAAGATTTAGGGCGAATCAATTAGGAGAGCTTTGCCTCACTACTAGCTAAGCCACAGACACCTACGAGGTCTCTCTGTCATCGATATTCTTTTTTCTTTTTTAAATTTCAATCCATGCAAAGGGCGGCGACAGCAACCTCTACTAAAGGCGGCAGTGGTATACTGAACCATGGCTGAGAAGAGATTTGAAGCTTAGATTTAGAGGAGATTGATGAGAGTACAAAAATAGTCCAAACGAGAAATAGATCTTGAAGCATCAACCAGATAATTGAAAAGCAAGAAACACAGAGAATCGATGCCAAAATCTTCTTACGACAAGATCTGGATAGACCGACGGCAAGATCTCAAAGAAATTGCAGGGCGGTGGAAATGAGCGAATGTTGGCTAGATTCTGACTAACTGAACGACGCCAAAGCATAAACAAAAGCACCACGATTTTGGAAAAAACAAATCTCACTAGAAACATGGTGGAAGAGGCAACAAAATCGATGCCCCCCCCCTCTCCATCTCAAATCTATTTCAGTACTTTCAAATAGTAATAAATAGAAGTTAGCATCTTTTAATGGATGTAGTATTTTTGCCCCAATTTTGAAAGCTTATAGGTATTTTTGCACCTTTGAAAAGTTTAGCGCTAGGTGCACTTTGGATAAAAAGTTCATATGAAATTTTGCACCTTAACCCTTTTATTTTTAATGGAGGTTTGGTTTTTGTTTTCATATTTTTTTTGTGGTTGTTTTACGCTTCTCCTAATTATTACGACTAAACTACATTTTTATTAGGACTCACATCTGAAATTAATACTTCCTCTGGTTCTTATTATAAAGTATCAACTAGCAAGTATACTTGGCCCTTCTTATAAGGTATTTGCTTGTTTTCAAAAAGCCTTAATTATTTTTGTTTTGTATTCTCTCATAATTAATAAAGGTAGTGGATGAGAATAACAATTAATATAATATTAAAGTTTAGTACAATAGTAGAAGTAATATTGTAAATTAATTCACTTTTATGACAATTTTACTGGCTTTAATTGTTTTTATTGGTTTTGATAATTATTAGTTAGTGTTTTATACTCCCTCCGGTCTTAATTATAAGACAATATTTGGAAGTTGGTTATGGTCCTAATTATAGGACAAAAATTAAATTTTTTTCCTAAAACACCATTATTTTATTCTTTCAAATGTGTTTAGTTTTTGGTAAGTATATACATTTAGGTGCATAGAATTTTCCAATCAATAAAACTCTTAAATTGTTGAATTTTAATTTGTTTGTCGATGAATTAACGTTAATTTACCAATATGTGTGTGTGTGTGTCTGCGTGCGCACATATTTATATATGTATACACACACATATAGACAAACACACGCATTATATGTGTGTGTGTGTGTGTGTGTGTGTGTGTGTGTGTGTGTGTGTTTATGTATATACATGTGTGTCTATATGTGTACACACACACATGTATATTTGTGTTTGTATGTGTGTATTTATGTATTTATGTGTGTGGATGTGTATACATTGTGTGTTTTGGGGGGATGTGAGAGTTTGTATTTTTGTGTGTGTCTATGGGGGGTGTGTGTGTGTGTTTTTAGGGGGGATGTGTGTGTGCACATTCACATATATAGATATATGTGTGTGTACATACACACACATATATGTATATATAGTAAGATTATCATTTCAATTAGAAAGCATGGAAAGAAAGATTCTAGGTTGGGGAGGTATGTTAACGTCATTGAAAATTTATATAAGAGCATTTTAAGAAAATGAGTAAAATTAACTAATTTAACTCCCCTCCTTAATCTTTCCAAAATCGGTTAAATATGTCTTATAATTAGGACCGGAGAGAGAGTAATAAGGATTAGTGAAAGTAGTTTCAATTTTACTTATGTTACCATTTTGTACTTTGAGGAACTGACATTTTTAAAGCAATAAATATGAGGGATGGCCAAGAAGTTGGGTTCTTTTGAGTATGTAGGGAGAAGTTTGATCTTTAGTGGTATATGTGAAGAGGGTGTCATGGTCAATAGGTCTATATGCTGAGAGGGGATTAGTCAGTAGTGCTCTCGTTGAAATGTCAATAATTATTCCAAGTTTAAATTATTGGATCTCCAAATTATGGTTGAAGTAATTATGTCAGAGTTGATTAGGCCGCATAATTATTAAAAAAAGTCACAAAGGCATAAGAGATCTGAATCTAATTCTAATGTAATTATTCACGCCATTTATATATATTTTTGTTTCTTTTTTCCACTTTATTACAAGATGTCTACATTCTCATTCATTAGTTATAGCTATGTAATCTTTTTTATATTACACAAACTCAATCAAATGTTGTAATTGGTCTATTACATCATAATTATATGTAATCCTATTTTATGGAGTGAAACTAAACGGGCTATACGAACTACAATAACATAAAATCAAAGGTTAAGATGTAAAAATACATATGAACTTTTTCATTATGAGCGCCGAGCACTACGTGTTTTTTTTTTTAGTAAAAATATACATGTGGTTACTATTTTGGAGCAAAAGTCACATCTCACCGTTAAATCACTGTTTACTGTGATGAGAGAAAAAGAGATGAAGTAAACAGTAACTTAGTGGTAGTGAACAGTGACTTAACGGTATGATGTAACTTTTGCTCTAAAATGGTAACCACGTGTGTATTTTTACTCTAAAAAAATACACATGGTGCTGGGCGCTCCTAGGAAAAAAGCTCATGTATATTTTTGTACTTTAACTCTTAAAATTATTGTCTAAATTTAAAAATCATTTCTACTGGAGTCGTGCATTTTTTTTAAAAAAAAAAATCAATAAATGAGAGGGCATCAGATCCATATATGCAAGTATAGGTGCCGGTCATGGCCAGAGATTTTTTTTATAATTTTTTATTTTTTTAAAAAAAAATCATGTGAAGTGTTTGGAATAAAAAAATTACTTAAAATTGATAGGTAAGAGTACGTGGAGGGTCATCATATTCATGGGGCTATTTATAGTATGAACCTGATGTGGTTGTTAATTTATAAAACGTGGCCCACTATCCGCGTCTTTAAAGCGTATAGGCTGGGGTTATCAACTGGACCCACTTGCAGTGGTTGCAGGGTCATTCTCATAGGAGTCCCACGTATTTCCTGATTTTCGATTTTTAAATTTTGGATTAAATATATTCAGGAAAAGGTATCTTTTCTAAGTATTCTCTCTATAAGACATTAATTAATAATTTTAATAAATCAATAAAAAAATTTAAAATCAATAAAATTATCCAAAAATTTATGTAATTTTTAATATTAGCCCTACTAATTGCTTAAAACTCTAGTATCATATTAATTATTACTATCACCCACTACCCTTATTAATTATGAGCATATATGGAAAAAAAATCATTAATGCTCTTTGGGAACAATCAAATGCCTTATAAAAAGGATCAAATGCATTTGTTAGTTGGTGCTTTGTAATAAAACTCCGATGGAGTACTTGTTTATTTTTCCATAAAAATGTATTATAATCAAATAAAATTACAATGCCTCAAAAGTAGAAATAGAAGCAACTAGACAAAAACAAAGGCCTTTTGGAATAACAGTGACAAAAATGACTTATTTGTAATATGAATTTTACATAAATAAGATATGATAAAAGTCAGATTGTAAATGTGATTTTTGTTTGAAATAAGGGTCAGAGAATTTTTATTTTTTTCCTAATGAGTTTTTGTTTATATGATTATTTGAAAAGTTAGTTAAGTTGAAAAATAACTGAAAATAACATAAATCTTATTGAATAATATATATATATATATATATATATATATATATATATATATTAGTTTTATATATTGTAATAATTGAAGATAAAAGTTTAAATTTAAATTTGATTTAAAAAATTAATAAATTCTAAAGTACTTAATTAAATGTAGTCTAATGGATAAATTATAGGGTTAAAGTGCAAAAATACATATGAGTTTTTTTCCTCAGAAGCGTTTAGCACCACATGTTTTTTTTTAGCAAAAATACATACATGGTTACCATTTTGGAGCAAAAGTCACATCCCACCGTAATGTTACTGTTCACTTCATCTATTTCTTTCTCATCATGATAACATAACGGTAAGATGTGACTTTTGTTTCAAAATGGTAATCACGTGTATATTTTTGCTAAAAAAAAAAAGCACGTGGTGCTGGGTACTCCTGAAGAAAAAGCTCATATGTATTTTTACACCTTAACCCTAAATTATAATACATAAAAATGTATATTTCATAGTACATTGCTTATTGAATCATATATCTCTACATGTTTTTTTTTTTCAGAAACTGAAAAAAGTCTCGCTATAAACTGAAAAAAAGTGACTCATGTCATAAATCTCCTTTTTAAAATAAACTCATCTGATATAACCCCTATCCCAAACTGTTTATTTTTCTCCCTTATGTGATGGGCTTTTTCCTACCCTCACCAATATGCCAAACAGACTGAAACGAAACTGCATAAAATACCAAACAAACTAGAAGACATGATCATTATGATCAAACAAGATACATAAGCACAGATAAAAGAAATGAAACGCAAGCAAGGTTAGCGAAAGTGATGGAGGTTGGTATATATACACAATCCAGAGGGCAAGACCCTTGTAATGAAGCTTTAGCAATCCACCCAATTATCAAATCTGCTTCTATGAGAACAATGTCTTCATGTCTAATCTAAAGAAATTATAATAAAAGATAGAATCACAACTCTAATCTAAAGACGGACACTAGGGACATACACACTAAACTGTCTTCATGTCTGTCATGAAAGTCAACAATGTTGACATAAATAATGAACAAGACCTATAACAAGAAGAAGAAGTTGACGATTCTAGAGTTTGAATAGAAATTAACCATTCCTTGGAACATAGAGCAACAAACAATGTTTGGTAAAGTAGCACAAACTAAATTTTATATTAAAGACATAATGTAGTAATCAATATTCTAAAGTTTTTTTTTATCAATGAGTGTTGTTTTTTGGCCAAAAGAGAGAATTTTATCAATACCAAAAGTCAACGTATAACCACCAATAGCCGAAGTCAAGAAATGCTCAAAAAAGACCTATATTACTGAGTGTTGTTGAAAAAAATACTTTATAATGTTTAAAAAAAACATTCTAAGATGTTAGAAGTAATTGAATGTTGATGGAAAAATATTTTATAAGGTTGACAAGATACTCTATAATGTTGGATGAAGGTGTAAAATCATTTTCTTAAAACAATAATTAATTAAGGAATTTTTTTTTAATATACAAAGCAAGGTGAGGAGGGATCGAACCTGAGATCTAAGGGGGGAAATAAATCCCAATACCACTGCACTACAAGTAGTGTTGGTAATTAATTAAGGATTTAATCAAACCATTATCATGCACATAGTTATGCTTTATACTTCATAAGGCCCAAAGTAGATATTTAGTATTAAGCCCAAACTCTTAGGGCCCGTTTGGAATAGCTTTGATAGAAGTGACTTTTGTTTATGATGGACTTTTGTTAATGGACTTATTTTCTAATAGACTTTTTCTAATGTGATTTGTGTTTGGGATAACGGTGGTAGAAGTGGTTTTTGTTTCTAATGAACACTTGTTTAACATAATTTTTAAAAAGATAGATAAGATGAAAAATGACAGAAAATTTATATTAATCAAATTCACACATATACATG
Source organism: Acacia confusa (assembly GCA_037074495.1). Taxonomy (NCBI): domain Eukaryota; kingdom Viridiplantae; phylum Streptophyta; class Magnoliopsida; order Fabales; family Fabaceae; genus Acacia; species Acacia confusa. The sequence goes on along the minus strand of CM073504.1, from coordinate 714,180 downwards.
TGTTGTATAAAATGTGATAATTTGTGATAAAAAATTTAAAATAAATTTCAGTGGTTGTATATAAATTTACTAAATAAAATAGTAAAAATATCATTAAAAAAATTACAATACAATGAATTGCATAAATAAATCTATTCCCTACAAGTTGGTCTCTAATTTGGAGGGGCATGTGGCTTATAATGGTCCCAAAAAAATTTCAATGGGCTTATAATGAGATATAAGCTATGGGTATGTGGCTTATAGAATAAGCACTTTAAAAGCTTGAATCCCATTAGATCATGAAGTCATGTCAAACACTTAAAATTTTGCTTTCTCCATTTAATGGGCTTTTAATGAACTTATTTCAGCTTTCAATGACATGTCAAACAGGCTCTTAAACTGTATAATACTTTATCACAAATCAAAATGTCCAAATCAGTTGTGGATTCACAAGTATAAAACAAGTCATAAAATCTATCCAAATTTTTCTGTAATTCACTAGAGGTACTTGGGACTTTTCCCATTTTGAATTTATCACACAAAAGTCCCACCGGTCGGTATTGTAAATTTGAGATTTTGAGGGATATTTTTATTATATTTTCTCTTACTTAAGATTTTTTTATATATATATATAAAAAAGTTTTGGAAGGGTTCGACACCAGTCCCCTACTAAGGCCATGGTACGGCCCCGGGTTCTATAAGCACTTACTGGGGACTTACAAGATCGCCTACTAAAGGAGACCCAGTAACAACAGAGGAGTTCGAACCCAAGGGCCTAGTCCTGAACTTCTTACTATCTGTGCCAACTCTCATTGGCCTCTTTTTTCACTGCAATTTTCCCAAAAAAAGATAATGTTTCATTCTATGTGGCCCAATAAATATAAAATTTTTAGCGACAGCAACTTTTGTTTTTGGGAGTATCAAAAAAAAAAATTGTTTTTGGGCTAACATATATGCACAACGCTCCAGGTGGATAAGACGCAACTCATATCGAAGTCCCACTACAGTGTTCAACATACGTCACCGACTCACCGTTTGTGTGTTTGTGTTTTTTTCACAATTTTGTAGGAAAAAACACGAGTTCTTATTTCGATAGCTGGGCCAAGTTGTTAGGTTTCTCATTTGTCCTCGCAAAAAAAAAAAAAAAAAAAAAGACTAGCTCGTCTGTTTGTCCGAACTCTGAAGGGATAGTCCCTAAACTTACAAGAAAAGGTCACATAGTTTGGACGCACTTGGGTCTGATGCATCGGACCCTCCACTGCATTTTTTGCATTGAATTTTCTTTTTTGTTGTAAAAAAAATTTACACTGGAGAGACATTGCGGAGGGTCCATTGCATCGGACCTAAACCGCATCCACATAGTTTAGGAGGTTTATGGGCCTCTGGTTTCGGTTGCTGAGGTACTTTGCTCCAAAGTATGGTCACGGAGCAGCTAACAAAGGACCGCTTCTAATGGAAGTGACTATTTTAAAATATAAGATAGGATAAAAGTTAAATTGTAAAGTAATTTATATTTTGGAGTGATAATGGTAGAAGTGAATTTTATTTCAAACTGAAACTTTAGAAGATTATCTAAAAAATAAGTTTAAATGAAAAATTATTGAAAATGACATAAATTTGCACAATACTGATATTCTATGTGTATAAAAAAATATCTAGTCATTCTTACCAATTAAATTTTGAATAAGGTAATTTGCTCTAAATTTTCCTCAAATTTATTATATCATGCTTACCTTTTGGATACATTTATAAATATCAAATTATTTTGCTTATTGGAATAATTTTATCTTTTCTTATAAATATTGTATTCTCTCTCCACAATGCCCCTTAAAAGCACTAATTTCTAGCATTTGATGCAAAAGCCTACTAGCCTTCATCGTGATTTTCCTATTTTCAGTTGCATGTTTCAGCTTTGGTATCGTTTCCTCAAGCAGAGTCCGTAACGAGTTGGATCATAACTTGTGGTACTGTGAATTCAAATTTCGCTATCCGTATGAATATTTTGCTGGTAGACAATTTGTTAATATTTTTGTAAGCCTTTTCTAAGCTAAAAGACATGCTCTAGTCCTCATTTTAGGACCAATAGCTCACCTAATTACTTTTTTTTCTTTTTTTTTTTGGTAAAAAGCTCACCTGATTACTTTTTACTAATAGAAGAGGCTAATCCTTTACAACTTGAATTCTTAAGAGATGTGTCCAAAAACAAAGCTTAGTGTATACAATGGCCTCCAAAAAAAAAAAACTATTTAGAGTTTTTTTTTAAAATTTTAATATAATGTAAAAATGTATGTTATCTTATATATTAGACTTGTTAAAATTATTTTATTATACATTTGGCCCTCCCAAACATTTTTTTTAAATTAGTTTATGAATAAACATTTGGCTAGATGCAGGTCCAAGTAGTAAATTGGGGTAAGTGCCCACCCTTGAATTTGGGGTTTTTTTTTTTTTGCTTAAGAAAAACATATGTTTAAATGATTGCCCACCTTTAATACATCAAGACTGCACTTTTTAATTGGATGAGGATGAATGGTTAAATGATTATTTAGTGCATTATATTCAAAAAGATGTATTTGATAGCATTGATAATAAGACAATTATAATGAAATTTTTTTTTAAAAAAGAAAGGGTTTAGAAGGATGACATTGTAATTATTTTTATTGTAATATACTCTCTCCGGTCCTAATTATAAGAAAATATTTAGGAATTAGCTTTAGTCCTAATTATGTAACAAGTTTTTAATTTTTGTCAACTTTTTCCTAAAATACCCTTATTTTATTCTCCCAAATGTGTTTGTAAGACGATATGTATGTATGTACACACACACGTGTGTGTGTGTGTTTATGTATATGTGTATGTCTGTGGGGGGTGTATGTTGTGTAGATATATGTATATATAAATACATACATATGTGTGTATACACACATATATATATATATATGTATATATAGCAAGACCATCATTTCAATTTTAAAAAACATGAAAAGGAAAATCTTAGGTCGGAGAGGTATTTTCCAGGTGTTATTGATTCACTTTTATTAGTGTCATTTAAAATTGATATAAGGATATTTTAGGAAAATGAGTAAAATTAACTAATTTTACTCCTTTCCTTAATCTCCCAAAATCAGTTAAATATGTCATATAATTAGGACCGAAGGGAGTACTTTGTTATTAAAACATATGTAGTTAAACTTATTGAGTGCACACCCTTCATTGTAATTTATATAGCTGCAATTCAAACAACACTTAGCGTTGTTTTTCTAAATGACAAGTTTGTAAAATAAGTGTCTCTCTTATTATATCATCAATATTCACTTGATTTTATGAATATTTTTTTTATATTTTTTTCTTTTCTTGTTTATATTCTTTTAATTTTTTAATACATTTAAAACTTTCCTTAAAAAAAAAAAAATCAAGAGCAGCACCGTCGAATGCCCCCACCACTAATGCCCACCATTAATAAAATTTTTATATCCATCCCTGTATTTAACCCCTCTAAATATTTATTCTAAGATCCGTCCCTGGATGTGTCAATATTTAATATCCAACAATATATATATATATATCTCAGAAGGTTTATATAAGTATAGCCCATAACTCTTGTTCGTTTTCAATCACTATTTCTTGCTTTATGTTGCCCTCATTGATCATTTCTCCCTCATATTTCATCTAACAACTTTGGAGACATAAACACATTTTGGGATCTTCGTGGGACATATAATCTCACATCTCCCTCATACTTCACAAAAAAAATTAATCCTGCGTTTAATCTTATGAGAGAGATTGATTTTGAATTAATGAAAGACAAGGCTGTCACTTTAAGCTCAGAAACAATTATGCTAATTCTGCAATAATAATATTATAATTTATGAAGAAGACAGATATCATCAAAGTAAAAGATAATGTGTGCCTGTAACCGTTAGTCAAGAGGAACAGCCACTCATAATTATGATAAGAAATTATCTTCTTATATGAATTAATCATCAACAACAATTGAAGCACGAATCTATGATTATAATTGTTACCATACATGTTGTACTCTATTAGTTTTTAATATATGATATATTTACTTAATTTCATTAAATTAAAGAAGTTAATTAAATTAGTTTATAGAATATATATTTTCTAAAATAACTTAATCACATTCCTTAATTAATTTCCTGGTTCCCTCTCTTTTTTTATTGTGGTTGAAAGAGTATCAATAAAGACATATTAGATAAAGATTGATGAATACAAAAACCTCATCTTATAAATTTAGGATTAAAATTAACTTACGGAATATGTCTTAATAATATTATGAAGAACGTTTACAGAGATATTTATAGATCGTCCACCAATAAAATTTTTATATCAATCAACAACAGGTATCAAAACTATTTTTATATCAATCAACAACCTTTTGAGATAGAAGTCGATACTTTAACCAACCATGTCATTCCTCGTTAGCGGTAGGAAATCTTATTGTCTGATCAGAAGCGAGAAACCATGGCAGAGGCAACCGCATTATGAAAGCCCAAAGGGACGAACATGCAAAAGGGCACTTCCGTGAAGCAAAACTTCAAAGTTGCGTGTGGCCGTTCCTGCGCGCTTTGTCTTTTTTTATTTAATTTAATTAAATTAAATTAATGAACGTGAGCCATCATTATTACAACAAAAGCTATAACCTCTCCACCACTCTCTCCGCCCACTTCACCCCCTCTCTGTCTCTAAGCTATATATATATATATATATATATATATATATATACATATATACATACACAAACACATACACACTGCTATTCCCTCTCAAACCTTGCCTTCTCACTTCTGTAATTAACTTCCCCTCTCCACTACTACCACCTTCTTCTTCACCTCTCGATCGAAATGCGACAAACTTCGTCTTATCTTCTTCGTCATGATCCATTACCGGTGCTTCTCTCTCTCCCCCTCTTCTTCGTCTTCGCTGTTCCCGCCAAAACTCTGACGACCTTCAATGTAGTCAGTTTTGGAGCCCATCCCTCCGGCGAATCCGACTCCACCCACGCCTTTCTCGCTGCATGGTCTCAGGCATGCCGTTCTCCTCATCCTGCCTCCATCTACGTCCCGCCGGGGGAGTTCCGGCTCGGCCACGTTCGGTTCCGAGGGCAATGCCGCAACAACGACATCTCCATAATCATCGACGGCAAGCTCATCGTTCCTTCCGATGACTTCCAGAGTATTGGCGACGAGTATTGGCTTCTGTTTGAGCTTGTTGATGGTGTTTCCATCCACGGCGGAGTGCTCGATGGCCGAGGTGCTCGATTGTGGGATTGCAAGAACTCCGGCGGAATTTGTCCTCAAGGAGCCACGGTGAGTAGTCTCTTATTTTGACGCTTTTGCCCTGGTCGATAATCTTCGTAGAGGGTCAATTCCGTCTTTTCGAGGAGGGAGACTGTTTTGGATGCTGATCGAACCAAATGGCAAATGAGAGGTTGTTTTAACAGATTTTAATCTCTCATATATTGATCGATTTTGTCAGCGTCCAAACGGGGCCCAGAAAACTGTTTGTTTTCTGGGGAATTGAAACTGATCAGCTGGCACCTGAGAAATAGTGACAATATATAATTTGTCTTCTGCACATTACTTTGGTTTCATTCTCCTCCTGCAGTATTTTTCACTTCATAGAATCTCACGCTTCGTTTTTCATGACCAAATAAATTTTGAAACGGCAGTGACATTAATATTGTTGATTAATTAGTGGCATGTTGCAGACTGTTCATATTCACAAATTAACACTATACCACATTCTTTACATTTTACTTGAAGAACAATTGGATGTAGGAATTGAAAATATAGGGATGGTATATTTATGTGTGTGTTTGCAGACACTGGGATTCAGCAAGTCCAAGAACATTGAGATTAAGGGGTTGACCTCGGTCAACAGCCAATTTTTCCACATAGTCTTCAATGGGTGCAGCAAGGTGAGAATGAAAGACGTCAAGGTGATGGCTCCTGAAAACAGCCCCAATACCGACGGAATTCACGTTCAGTTTTCATCGGACGTCACCATCATCGACTCCGAAATTCGCACCGGCGACGACTGCGTTTCCATCGGACCAGGCACCTCAGACCTCAGGATTGAACATGTAGCTTGTGGACCAGGTCATGGAATTAGGTATCATCTATATTTGTATCTTGTTTGGATCTGATTTTAAGTCAAGAAATATTTGTCTTACTAAAGTGCATAAACACTTTGTGGGTGTTTGGAAGGTCCTTTTTTAAAAGTATATTTTTTCTCTCAAAAACCAGAATTTGATTCCTTCCTAACCATCCAAACACATGATAAAGGCAAAAAAGTATAGAGCCCAAACCATGTACAGTTTGACAAAAGTTATTAGCATCAGGTTCTGACAAGAGATTTGGCAAACCCCATTAACTTGTGTCATTTTTAGTAATTTACCCATTAATAAGTGATTCAGGTTACAATTATCACAACATTTTTAGTTTATCAATAGCGCTGTGTTTTAAAGCAAAACCTGTTCTTTTAAATAATTTTTCTTCACATACAGTCTTTTCTGATCGAAACGCTCCCTTTTAAGTGCATCTCAAGCAAATATATAACATTGATCATCAATTATTAAGTGGTGAGTGTTGGCTTACGAATTTGTGCAGCATTGGAAGCTTAGCGAGGGAGATGGATGAACCAGGGGTGGAAAGAGTGACAGTTAAAGCGGTTAATCTGACAGGAACTCAAAATGGGGTGAGAATAAAATCATGGGGCAGACCCAGCAATGGATTTGTGAGGAGAATCGTTTTCCAAAACATAATAATGCAAGGTGTGCAAAACCCTATCATCATAGACCAAAATTACTGCCCTGATAACATCAACTGCCCCAGTCAGGTCAGTTTCTGAATCCTTTCTTGTTTCTTAATTGGGAACCAGTTTCAATGCTCATGACTAGCTATTCATTTTAATAGTTTCAATAAATCTAAATTTAAATTTTTTAACTGAATTATCTTTTGTAAAACTGACAATTAACATGCCATCTATATTTTAGATTTTGCATACATCAATCATTTAAATTAGATCTGAACAGTTTATATTTATGTTGATTAAAAGCTGTTAGCGGTCCACACAGACTAGTTTTCACTTCTTGTATGAAGATGGAATTAAATAAATGTGGTTGCGTGGGTAGGCTTCAGGGGTAAAGATTAGGGATGTGAAGTACAAAATGATTAGGGGAACATCGGCAACACAAGTTGCAGTGAAATTTGATTGCAGTTCAAAGCATCCCTGCAACTGGCTCAGGGTAGAGGATGTCAACCTCACCTTCCATGAGGAAGAAGCAGAGGCCCAAGCTTTGTGCAAAAACGCCGCCGGCACGTCCTCCTCTTGGGTCCGCCCACAAAGCTGCTTCTAGTATAAAAGGTAGCCTTCTTTCTACTTTGTTTGGGCCTGTGAGCCCACTGAACTGGTGCCTGGCCTTCCAATTGTCTTGGCCCGTTGGGAAGCCCAAGTAACTCCGGCGACTCTTATGTACTAATTCCATGTAAGATGTGTGAATTATATATATTTAGATTTAGATCATAGTAGATCTAGATATGAAAGGTGCTATCATTTAAATTCATCAATTGAACTTTTTTCACTTTCTGTTTTTTCAAACAGTCACAATACTTAATGAAACTCTTGTAATGTATGAGTAATACTTATTTTCTAAGAATGACTAAAATAAGTATAGATATAATCATAAGGGGCCATGACGAGTTGTTAATTGTGCAAACTCTTCAAACGTTTGAATAAAAATGTCATGTGAACTCCAACCCCAACAAAATAAAAGTTCATTGCTAATGCTTATATATGTGTCACAATGGCGGATTTGGTTTGCCTCCTTTGTATCGGAGGCTCCACTGTAAAGGAAACAATTAATTTTTTTTTTTTATATTGTCACTTTTTTTTTTAAAAAAAAAAGGCTGCAAACCAAGTCCCACAATGGCACCATTATATCACACGAAACCTAAATAATGAATTATGATCATAAATTGTCAATAGTATAATCTATTGGAATAAAGGCTGCAGTTGACGAGAACATATTTTATAACTATAGCTACCGACTCAATACTTCAAAGGCAATAAGATTCTCCTACTCATAAGATAAGGTAGCCAGAAGATTAAAAGTAAAAGTAAAAATTGAAGATTTTCTTTAATAATTCATTACAAGTTTTTTGTTCTATACATGCATAGTTCGTTGATATTTATTTGTCCTTATAGAAAATAAGAGGCAGACAAAATCCAAATGCCATATAATGATATATTGGGCTTGTTTGGTACACTGATTTTGTGTACAAATCAACCTTATGCATTGTGCGCATTGGACTTATGAGATTTTTTTTTAAAAAAAATATTTGATTGAGAAATTGTTCCAATTGAACTTCTAAACCAAAAGTTATATATTTGAAAAATTACTCTGAGGAGCTTTTGAGCTCATTTTCAAGATCATAAAATAATTTTTCAAGATCATGGAGTATTTTTTGTAGTACCATTTATTATCTTGAAGTATATTTTAAGGTATTAACTTGTACTAAAAATAATTTTTTCAAGATCCTAAAATAATTTTTCAAAATCATGAAGTGTTTTTTTTCTTAATACCATACAATATCTTGAAGTACTTCATCTCGATCAGATCTTTATTATAAGGCACTAATTTATAAGTTTATTTAGTCATTTTAGACATTTTTTTTGTTTCCAAGGAACATTAATCGTTTTTTTTTTCATGCATACCCATAATTAATAGGGGTAGTAGATGAGAGTAATAATTAATACTCTCTCTAATCCTTATTACTCTCTCTGGTCCTTATTATAAGGCACTAATTACCAAATATATTTGATTCTTTTTATAAGGTATTTGTTTGTTTCCAATGAGCATTGATTATCTTTTTCTATGTATATCCATAATTAATAGGGGTAGTAAGTGAGAGTAATAATAATATAATATTAGAGTTTAGTGTAAATAGTAGGGGTAATATTGAAAATTACTTAAATTATAAGATAATTTTATTTACTTTAACTGTTTTTATTGGTTTGTGTGATTTGTTAGTTGGTACCTTATAATAAGAACCAAAGAGAGTATAAGACATTAATTAATAATTCTCACATACAAAAAAAAAAAACAATTAAAGCCAATGAAGTTGTCTTATAATTTAAGTAATTTTCAATATTACCCCTACTTATTACACTAAACTCTAATATTATGTTATTATTACTCTCACCCACTACTTTTATTTGGAAAAAAAACAATCAATGTTTTTTGAAAACAAACAATTACCTTATAAAAATGACTAAATACACTTACTGGTTAATATTTTATAATAAAGACTAGAGGGGGTATACTATTAGAGTTTAGTGCAATTAGTAAATAATATTAGAAATTACTTGAATTATAGGATAATTTTATTGACATTAGCTATTTTTATTGATTTGTGGGAATTGTTAGTTGACGCCTTATAATAGAAGTATATTTTTAGTACCATTTAGTACCCTAAAAAAATATTTTAGGGTAGGTGGTAAAAATAATTTTCAAAATCTTAAAATAATTTTTCAAGATTATGAAGTATTTTTTTAGTATACTTCAGTATACTTTTAGTACTATTCAATACCCAAAAAAATATTTTAAGATACTGAATGATATTAAAAATAATTTTTCCAAAATTCCAAAATAATTTTTCAAGATCATAAAGTATTTTTTTAGCACTGTTTAGTATTTTAAAATATATTTTTAATATCAGTTAGTACCGTAAAAAATATTTTAGATTGATTATAAGTTTAAATCACAAAAGCTACTTATGTTAATGTCAATCTAAATATAAATCACACTTCACAATTTGACTTTAACCCAGTCTAACTTTTTGATAAGTAAGATTAATTAAAAGTCATCTTTTTTTACCAAATACGCTCATTATTGTTCTAGTCTTAACTACTCGCGAGTCGCAATCAATACTTTATATCTGATAGTAATATTATTTTTTGATCGAAATGATAAAAGAAAATATCAATTAAACATTGAAATCTAAAAAACAGAAACAAAATGAAATTTAAGTCAGGGATATAAATAATAAACAAAGAGGATTATAGAGGAAAAAAGATAGGTTTAGATTTGTCTAATGCAAAGGAGGGTGCGCTATATAATTTACACTGAATTTTTTTTGTAATATTACATTTTTTAATGTAATGTTAAAAATTTACACTGAAAATTTACAATGAGCCCTCCGGATCAAAGCGAAACTAAAAAAAGATCTAATTTGACTGCCCCTTAAGGGGCGGAAAAGTCAATCCCTCTGCTAGCCAGTGTTGCCCTAGACGTTGGTCCAGACGTAAGGCTGAGATTTTTTATTTCAAGACGATCTAACGGCCATATTCCACTTTCACTCTCCTCTATATAAACTTCCACTGGGCCAAACTCGTGTTCCACCATTAGCTACCGCCGCTATCGTAGTCGCACCCGTGCATTCTCCTCCTGTTTCTGCGGCTTGCAATCTTGCCGAGAGATCAACAATGGTACAGCTTGTTGCCTGTGCTTTATTTACTTCTTGTTCTTTTTCTATGATTGGATGTACTTTCTATCTTCTTCCGTGCTTGTTCGGACGCATCTGTTTGGCGATTCTAATGTGATCATCGGCGTTGTCAGGTCCTCCAGAACGATATCGATTTACTGAACCCTCCGGCCGAGATCGAGAAGAGGAAGCACAAGCTTAAACGTCTCGTTCAATCTCCCAATTCGTTCTTCATGGTAATTATTTCCTTTCGTATGCTAAAGATCGATTCTTTGGAAAAGGAATTACTTTATTCAGGCATGGTGCTTTTTATCAAATTACATTTACTTCAGACCAAATATATTTTGTTGTGTGCAGTTTACGTGTTTTCGCTATATACAATGGTGCTTTATGGAGATTTATTCATATCCCTTTTTAGTTATCGTTGCTGCTATTGTTTTCGATTTTTTATTTTGATTATATGGTTTGAATTTGTGTAGGACGTCAAGTGTCAAGGTTGCTTCAATATGTAAGTTACTGAAACATCTATATCTTTCTAGTAGAATTTTCCTGCATTTGAATTGTTGGTTATTTTGCTTTTTGCGAGTGCGGAAAAGGTAGACAGGCTTGATATGAACATTTGGTCTTAAAGCTAGAACATTTTGTGCCCGCAGAACCACCGTATTTAGCCACTCGCAAACAGTTGCTGTCTGTGGAAATTGCCAGACCGTATTGTGCCAGCCAACTGGTGGCCGAGCTCGGTTAACAGAAGGATGCTCTTTCAGGAAGAAGGGAGATTAGTGATCAGGCCTATCATCATCTAATGCCAGTGCCTCTGTGCGTTGGTTTCATCTCTTGACGAGGAAATTTTGGGTGTTCATGTCTTTGATGATGTCTTCATATTTGTAATGTTTCTATCGTTTCATTATCTAATGTTACTGTTATTTTCGATGCCAACGCTTGTTATCCTTATTTATAGATGATCATGAGTAAATGACCTTTATTTGATTTGTCCTTAATTGCATATTTTAGGCTGAATTCTTAATGACATTTTTGTGTCATTTTTTGTGCAGTATTTGCAATTACATAATGATCTTTTTTCAGTATTTTATAATTTAAACATGATCTATTCGATTGTGATTTGATAATTCTATAATTTTATTACCTATCATGTATAGCAGCATCATCCCTCTATTTTCAATGCTGTCTGTAATCTTTAAGTAAATGTCAGGTTTTAGTTTGTAGAGAGTAATAATATTGTAGGAAGGATTTGAAAAGTTGTCCAAACACAATAGGGAGCTCACACTGCATCATCACTTTGCAGTGTTAGATCATTGATCCCATATATCTAGAAAAACTTGAAGCTCCCACAAACTTGATATATTTATACTACTGCTTAGCTGTACGACCTTCCTAGAACAAAATATTGGAGAATTCTTGTACAGGCACCGTTTTATCTTGTTATTTTTTACCCTCGTTGTGATTGATGATACTCTCTAGTTCTTGGAAAAGCTTGTGAAGTTACAAGATCAACCCATTTATTCAGAAAAACTAAATATGTCAAGAGCTTGTTTTACAAGGATGGGTTTCAGAAATACTTCTTGTTTGGATTAAGGTGCAAAAATACACATATGGTTATCATTTTGGTGCAAAAGTCACATTTCACCGTTAAATCACTGTTCACTTTCTTTCTTATCACGGTGAACAGTTATTCAATGGTGAGATGTGACTTTTGCACCAAAATTGTAACCACGTGTATTTTTACTTCTGGAGAAAAAGCTTATGTGTATTTTTACACCTTAACCCTTCTTGTTTTACCTATGTCATTTCAAACCTGTGTTGTCTCAACCAACCAACATCACGCCCCAACGTTGATGACTGGTTTTAGAAATACGATGCAGTTGAGTTTGTGCTTGAGTTGCATTGGGATTTTGCTGGTCTTCGTAACTTTGTTCTTTTCCTTTGATGATTACCATTAGGCCTGGCATGGATGTAGGTTTGATGTTTTTGGGTTGTCCTCAATTTAATTTAATGGTGTTTGAATTTCATAATTCTAGATGCATGTTCTCTCATTACTAAAGCTTAGAGTAACTTCTAAAGTGCTCGCCTGCTTGTATCAGGCTGGGAATGTTTTCAATTGATTCTCTCTTCGTTTTTTATCCACCAAGACAAAACACAATTTTGCTAATTAAATAAAAGTGCGAAGGATTTTCACCTCTCTTAATAAGTTTGTTTCTTGAAATTTGATATTGTGTTCTTCTTATGGAGCCGAGGTCGCTTTTCAGCTTGACTAATGGCTTGTTGGTATGTCACATAATACTCTAATCTCGAATCAATATCTTTGGTATACGAAGTGATCATAGAACTAGGAAAAAAACCAAAAGATTTCAAACATTGCCCTATTATATTTCGTGATGAAAAAGTTTATTAAAGCAATTACTGAGGTTGAAGAGAAGAATGTATCAGAGGTATGAGGTGTGTGGGAGAGGAAATGAAGAGACAATTATGGCAGATGGGGAAAACGGTGTCTTTTGCATAAATGGAGAGGAAATGAAGAGATAATTAAGTAGAGATACCACTTTGTAACAATGATGAGCACAATTGCTTGCCACTTTGGGTCATTAATTTTTAAGCTGCAGTTATGCAAATTGTTTTCTTAAAATTAGTTTGTTAAATAAGTTCCTCTATTCCTAATTATGTTTAAATTTGGATTTACTTTTTATTTTTATTTTTTCTTAATTTCATTCATCTTTGAAAGGATTCTTCTATAGAAAAGTATTGTGTAATTCAGCCTTCTTTCCAGACATGTTTGGCAGTGTAGTTTTCTTGCCTTTCTCTGTTATAGAAAAAAAGTTCAAATCTATTTATTTATATTTATTGAATTTGATTCTTCAATTAAATAATACTTCCTCCCCCAATACAAAAAAAAAAGCTTTGAAAAAAAATGTCATTTGGAGAGTAATTAATACTTATTTATCAATTTTTTCTATATAGTTAATGCTAAAATGTGGTTTTTTTTTTTTAATGTTTTCTCTCTTTTGAATTCTAATTTAATATGGATAAAGCTGAATTCTTTTTTAAATTTAAGACATATTTAATGAGTTCACTCTTTTCTTGGTTTTGATAAATCATTGAAGTGTTCTATACTATAGATGAAGTATAAGATATATTAATCTAATTTGAGTAGATTAAGAAAATTAATTAATATAACAACATCATTCTTAACTCACCTCTTTCTTATCCTCTTGGATTATTGTTTAGTGAATATCAATAGGATAAATTGGAAAAAAGATTGATAAATATAAAAGCTTTGACAAATATAAAAATTATGTTTTATATTTATGATCAATATCAACTTACTAAATATGTTTTATATTAAATACTGTGAGAGTGGTGCATAAATTTTGAATAATAAAAATTTACATAGGTATGATTTTAATTTTTTTTAAAATTATTAACACCAATATAAAAACTGAGATATATAGCAACAGTTATGGAAGCATTGGACCTAATAAATCAGCTTAAAGTTATTTTCTTGTTTTTAATCTCCGATTATATTCACATTAAAATAAGAAAAATAGACAATTCAATAAAAAATTCAATTAATTGACTGAAAGCTATGAATCTAAAATTTCAATTAAAATAACAGTTTAAACTTTAAACAAGGTCTCAAGGTCCGAAAGTAATGCCATCTGTTCGAATTCCAGGTTCCAAGTTCCAACCCACTTCTTCAGGGAGAAGACATATCACGACTCGTCTCTCTCTCTCTCTCTCCTTACTGTCCTCGGGCGTCCAGTTCATTCTCCTACACTGTATATAAGAATCTCCCGTAGCGAAGAAATCTTCATCTCACATTAGTGTAAAAGTTGACTCCTGTTGCTGAACTGAGGTTGATCAAGCCTTTCTCTTTTCTCTGATTGTTCCTAATTCACTTGGTTGCTCACTGTTTTTAATTCGCCGAAGTCGATTTTCACTTGCTGTGAACAGTGAACATGGGCGAGGAAGATTGTTACGCTGCCCAACTGATTGACGGCGACGGTGTGTTCAATGATGCTGGGTTGGACGCTTTCATGAAGAAAGAGAAGGTCGCCGACTGTGGCCTTTCCTATGCGGTAGTCGCTATTATGGGTCCCCAGAGTAGTGGTAAGTGGCTGAGTGTGTGGATATGGGTGTGAACTTCGAAATTGAATACTGGTAATTTAGATTTAGCCCATTAGAGTTAATTCTCTCGGGCGATTTGAGTTGGATTCTTGAATCTTGGCGAGCTTGAATTAAACGGCTTTAAACTTCCTCTCCTTCTTAACTGTTTTCTTTGTCTTTCTTCTACGCCCATCTGGAAAATTTTCAACAATAGCTGTCACTTTTCTAGCTTAGTTACCGTTCTGCAATCTCTCAATCTCTATGGAACCTAATCTATTGTTTGCCCGAATGGTATTATGGAGATCCGTATATAAACCATCCTATCAAATCTTCAAAGAACCCCTTACTCTGGCCGTTGGTTGCGTGTTAAAGTCTGTCTTACTTTATTGAGATGGGCCATCTGTAGAACAGACATGCGCTTTTTGGTTTAATATTTATTGAGTTTCTGAGCTTCTTCGGGCCCCCTGTATTTTTTTTCCTTTTAATTGGGTTGGAGGTTTGTGGAAGGAACTGTTCCGTTGTTGGAGTCAGGAAATGTTGGCTGAAGTTGGCGATTCACTGACAAACCATCACTAAATAAACCAAAGCTGTTTCAAGAATTTGGGATGGTGTTGAATTTTATTGATGACACTTCCCGAGTTCCCGGTAAAAGTGTTATTGGTTCTGAACTTTGTTGATACTATGTATAATTAATTTCAATCAATGCAAATGTAAGATGAATATTGAAACTGATATGGCAGGGCAAAGAAATGGATATAGTAACAGTCCGCACCACACAGTTTATTAAGCTTGATTTTTCATACTACACGTTGGATCGAATCTTACTGTTATTACTCTTCTGTTCAGGAAAAAGCACCTTACTGAATCATCTTTTTCGCACAAAGTTCAGGGAGATGGATGCATACAGGGGAAGGTTGGTTTTTTTTTAAGACTAATAAGCAATGCTTTTTAAAGGGGGGAATTAGGAGAGTATAGAAAAGAAACAGAATATGAAAGAGTTTATCATTCATACATATCTTATTGATTTTAGTTTCCATATTATTTTACAACTTTTTAGACAGTAATGACAATATTTGGTGCTTGCAGGTCTCAAACAACAAAGGGCATTTGGATAGCTAAGTGTGTCGGTATTGATCCATGCACAATTGCCATGGATTTAGAGGGTACTGATGGAAGGGAGAGGGGTGAGGTAATAAATTTATGTATTGAGGCTCTTGTTTTTCCTCTTCTTTTTTCCCTTTCCTTGAATAGTGTGTATAAATAAATCCTGTATAATGGTGCAACAATTTGGCGGTTTAGTAGCAATCTTCTGATTTTGTTTTCTTTCCGAGAAAAATAACTGCCAGAATGTTGTCAAGTGAGAAACGTACAAATAATCAACATAATAAATTAGATGATGTTGCTAAAAGAGCATCATGAAAGCTCTAAATCAAACTGAAAACAGTCAAATGATGGGGGTATCAAGTCATCCACTGGTACGCAATAATTCATGCTTGCCATGTGATCTACAGAATAATAGCAAATGCACTATTTTTGTCTCCTAACCGAAATAAGAGAGATTGAGGGCAGGTGCATTTACTAACTGGTACATATGTGCACACTTTAGTGAAGAATAAAGAGAATGCGGAGGTAGTATTTTATTTTGAACTTTGTCAACCACATGGCAAAAACATCCTTAATGCATTTTAATGTGATACCAAATGTTTTGTTCAATTATCAATATAGAGAGGGCTTTTCAGTCTGATGGAGGCATTCATTCCATCCTCTTCGTCTAGGCATCCATAATGCTTGGACTCGAAGATTGTACTCAGAGAAGGGGGAAAGAAGAAAGAGGGAAGAGATTCTAGAAAGATGGATGGGATCACTGATTTAGAACTGTCATGTTCCCTGTGCATTTGTTTATAGCCAAATATATGGAGATAGAATAATGATGACTTAGACATAGGGAGTTATCTTTCCTCCCATTCATACTTTTGAGACAAGTATTTTATGCCACTCATATAAGTGCTTCTAGGCAGTGGCAGTTTATTACATGATTAGCCTTCAATTCTTTATAATATTTGTTGAAATTTTGAATTGTATGCTATTAGTGCCCTTTAGGACTAGGCCCTAGTTGCTTTACTACAAAAGCTTTAATGTGTTTGCATGAATGCATTGGCTATCACGGTTCACGTATTTTTCTGCTTGGTTGGTCTTGTGTATGTGAGGCAGAACTTACATTCTTATTTGTTTTGAATGACTTTCAGGATGATACAGCCTTCGAGAAGCAGAGTGCTCTTTTTGCTTTGGCAATAGCAGATGTTGTTCTGATAAACATGCAAGTTTCTTAGCCTAGATGCGATGCTTTATATTTAATTGAATGGGGCTGGATCCATATGTGATATTGAAAGCTGGGCATTGGCTGTCAGATGCTCGTAAAGTTTGTTTGTAAAACTATTCACATCTGACTTGTTTGTGCATAGCTCTTCAGAAATTAAGTAGCTTCTGCACTATTGTGTTGTAAAAGAATGTTGGTTTATATGCACTATGAACTCATAATACATCCTGTTTGTATTGTGACAGATTGGTATGATCGCTAAAGTCCTTTCTAACTTCTTGTTTTATGTCATGTGTGTTCCTATATGAACATTGTTGTTTATAACCCATCTACTCGAAAGTTGAAACTTCAAGATTAATTGCATTGAATGTTAGTGAGCAGAAGTTGGGAATATTAAAGTAGTGCTTTTCTGGATGAACATTGTGGGATTAAAGGTTGTTTGGAAGTTTAATGATTTCAAATATGCGAGGACTTACAGATTGCAGTCTTTCCATATCCTTTTGTGTCTCGTTTTTCCGTTTACTCAAATCAATTGTCAGATTTAATCATATGGTAAAAGAGTTCTGGTCTAATGGTTATTGGATCTTAAAGAAGTCTTGCTTGCTTAAATTCATTTTGGATGTTTAGTGAAGACTTCATTTTATCCACAGGTGGTGTCATGATATTGGCAGAGAACAAGCAGCCAACAAACCTCTTCTGAAAACCGTGTTTCAGGTTGTTTACAACCATATTTCTTTCTATGATTGATGTTCATTATTTGAGTTTCACATTTTTTTCTTTTTGTTATATGTAGGTCATGATGCGTTTATTCAGTCCCCGCAAGACAACATTGCTTTTTGTTATACGTGACAAAACTAGGGTCTGCAACACAACCCTTGAAAGTGTACCCATTTTGTTATTTTATGCCTTCCATTTTACTGACTCACTGGTTATTTTGCAGACCCCATTGGAAAATCTGGAGCCTATTTTAAGAGAAGATATCCAAAAGGTGACATATTATTTCCTTCTCGTTTGTGAGTTTTTCATTCTTTTGTTTCCTGTTCCTCAGAAGTATTTAGTAAGCAATACAAAATCCTCAGATATGGGATACAGTTCGGAAGCCTGAAGCACATAAAAATACTCCTCTTAGTGAGTTTTTTAATGTAAGATGAGATCTATCTCCCTTTTCCATGTTTCCTTGTCGTTGTTCATTTTATTTCTCAAAATGAAGCCATAGCTTATGATTAGATATAGTCCTTACTGTTTTTTTAATATAATAAAGGTGGAGGTTACTGCTTTATCAAGCTATGAAGACAAGGAGGAGAAATTTAAAGAGGAGGTAACCTCTTATGGAACTATTGCATTGATTTTAATTATACATCTAGGCCTGGCTTCTCCTTATGCTGCATCTCCTGTGTCAATTTCAGACCCTGCCATGGGTTTTTCTTGATGATTTCCTGCCTATAGATATCTATAGTAACAAAATTTTAGATGTTTGTATTCATTTTTTTATTGCTCTTTTCTTCATCTTGGCCATTGTGTAGATTATATCTTTACTCTTCATATAGGTTGCTCAATTAAGGCAGCAGTTCTACCACTCAATATCTCCTGGAGGTCTTGCTGGTGATCGGCGTAATGTTGTGCCTGCCTCTGGATTTTCTTTTAGTGCACAGCAGATATGGAAAATCATTCGAGAGAACAAGGATCTTGATCTTCCTGCTCACAAGGTTCCTTATAATCTTATTATTGGGATGACCAAAAAGTTTGCTGTTCTTTAAAGTTTTCTAAATAATTTCATAGGTAATGGTTGCCACAGTTCGTTGTGAAGAGATTGCAAGTGAAAAGCTTAGCCACTTGCTCTCTGATGAGGTGCTCTTTCTAGATCTTACTATTCTTTGGTAAATAAATTATATTTGAAATTAAGTCATTGACAAATTGGATTTTACTTAGGGTTGGTTGGCATTGGAAGAAGCTGTTCAATTAGGTACAGTGCAAGGTTTTGGAAAGAAGCTGAGCTCAATCATAGATACATACCTTTCTCAGTAAGCTCCAGTTGCTTGTAAATTATAGCATTTTAATCCATAATATGCTTTTAGTCAAGCATTTATTTGACAATGTATGTAATCTGAGTTCAATTAACTCATTTACATCCATTATAGTTGTGTCTTTGGAGCAGTGCAAGAGTAATAAATAAAACTGAGAAGCTATTTGGACTATACAGGAGGTTTACATAGCTCCATTATACACCTCTCAAGTATTTAACCTAGCAGATTGGTTGATGACTCTTTGTTCTTTTTGTCCTTTGAAGTCGATTTGCATGTAATGTCAATTGTAACAATATTTTTTGGTGGTGGCAGAGTTATACTTTGTTCTGAAATTATTTAGTTGTTCTAAGGTTTTGATTTTTGCTTCATTTATATAATTGCATGTAATAATGCTATATGTTCACCAGATATGATATGGAGGCAGTCTACTTTGATGACGGTGTGAGAAATGCAAAACGTAAGCAACTGGAGTCAGAGGTGTTGGATGTAAGGCTGCATGTTCTTATGAAATCACAATATGATTTTATTACTAAATTTGCCTTTTTATAATTTTTGGGCTGAATTTTTATGTGAAAGTGATGGGCTTTAGAGACAACTCAAACGTCTTTGGTAAGCCCAAGTCAAGTTAGCTTTCAAATGTTATTGCGATTCTATGGAAAGTGTACTTGGCAGTTATTTAGATCAACGTTTCAATAGTTTAGTTGTTTGAGTGGCTTTAAGTTTTGACACTTAGCCTCAGTTTCTGCTCATATGGTTGGTTTCTTGGGTCTGCTTTTGTTTTGAGGAGTTTTATATGATCATTTAGTTCGAATGTTTTAGGTTAAAAATTCTTTGGTATAATTAAAAATGTGTAAGACTAGCTTTTGATCTCCCTCCTTCTGTGCATGCACATCGAAGGCTCTATACCTGATTCTTTAATCTGTTTCTTCTTCAAAGTAAAGCCTTGGCCTTGTAGAGACCTGTTTTTCGGCCAGACCTCATTAAGCTTAGTTACCCTCCAAACACTATCTTGCTTAAATATTCTATAGAATTTATCAATTTATAAATTGACAAGGGGCTTTCTAAGATTTGTGTCAATTGTAATAGTGAGATTATTTTGATGCAATGTTGAGCTCCAGCCATCCTGAAATGACTTCTAAGGGATTGCCTTGGCTGCATACATGTATCTTTGTGCGTCAATTGAGAAAATAATTCCATCATTGTTTTGTTTTATATATTTGAGGTTAACATGCTCCCTTTTTGTGTAAAACTTTTCAGCATGTGTTCCCTGCTTATACGACAATGCTGGGGCATCTACGTGCTAAAGCTTTTGAAAATTTCAAGACTAAATTGGAGCAGTCAGTAAAGAATGGAGAAGGATTTGCTGCATCTGTTCGTTCTGGGTTTCAGTCTAGCATGCTAGAGTTTGATCAAGGGTCTGCTGGTAATGCCAGATGGGATTTATCTTCTCAGTAGATACATTTCCCGTTTTTGTCTATGGATACGTTTTCCGATGAGTTGACCATTTGGGTTTCCGACGTGTATTTGTAATGGGGAAAGAGAAAGAAAAGGAGAGAAAGATGGGGAAGCAAAAGGAGATATAGAGGGAGAGAGGGCAGAAAGATACAAGGGAGGGAGAACGAGAATTAGAGAATGATGGATTCCATTCAACTCATCACACACTTGATTACAAACCACCCAGCCCCTTTTTTTGGGGACTCAAGGATTCACTCGTTAACTAACTCCTAACTAACCCTCTCCTTTTATTACAATTACATAACTGTATCTGTGCTTGCTTGCTTCTCTACTTATATATTTCTGTGCGTAATTCTTACCTTTACTAGTTTAATTTTGCATGGAATGAGTGCTATTGTGGGATTCGATCTGATTCTGTCTGGGTATACATGTTTTCAAGCCCCCAGTGACCATGTATGGAGACTAAATAGTCAGAATCTGTCACGCATGCATCATATTACTTTCAACCATCAGGTCTAATGAATTTAAATGGAGGTTTTCATGGTCAAAGAAAGGGGAAAACCAAAGAGAATAAGTTCTTCCGAGGATTCAGTTTCATATATCGTACTGATGGAAAAATATTTGTTCTATATGCGACACCATCTATTACATGGTGATAAATAAAAGAGAAGGAAGATATTTGGATACATGTTTTTGGAAAATAACATTTCACCTCTTTTCAGATGCTGCTGTACAGCAGGCTAATTGGGACGCTTCAAAAGTGAGAGACAAGCTTCGTCGTGACATGGATACACATGCTGTGTCTGTGCAGAGTGAAAAAATATCAGAGATCATGACTAACATTGAGGTAATGACTATTGCCGTTGCTAAAATGGAAATTAATTGTTTGTGTCCAGTGATGTTTAAGTGGTGCCTGTAATTATCTACTCATCAGCCACTAAAATATATGTATCTCTTTCAGAAACAACTAACTAAAGCCTTGGCTGAGCCTGTGGCGTCCATCTTGGAAGCAGGTGGAAAGGACACCTGGTTTTCAATTAGGAAACTTTTGAAACGTGAGACTGAAGCTGCTATATCAGAATTTTTGTCTGCTATCAATGGTTTTGAATTGGATCAAGAATCAGTTGATAGAATGGAACAGAACTTGAGAGACTATGCAAGAAAAGTGGTAGAAAATAAAGCAAGAGAAGAAGCTGGAAAGATTTTGATTCGCATGAAAGATAGGTAACTATATCTTAAAAATAGCGCCTGCTGTTATACACTCTACTCTTTTTCTATTAACCTTGTTTAAGAGAGTGGCTATTCCTGTATCTATGCAATTTTCTTATGTCATCAATCATGTTTCCTGTAAGGATTTTAAATGGTACTGTTTTGGATCAATTTTCCCTTCATATTTTTTGTTTTAGTTTTAGGCTTACTGTTTTTTGCTACTATCTTCAGGTTCTCTACAGTTTTCAGTCATGACAATGACTCCCTCCCAAGGGTTTGGTCTGGGAAGGAAGATATTAGAGCTATTACAAAAGATGCCCGTTCTGCGGTAATGGAGTGTTATCAAATGCTATTTTCACTGGTTTACATTTTTTGAAGTTATTGGTTTAAAGCTGAACAAATATCTTCTTGGGTCATGTATCAGTCCCTCAAACTTCTATCAGATATAGCTGCTGTACGGTTGGATGAGAAGCCTGATAGGATAGAAAATGTGCTTCATTCATCTCTCATGGATGGAACTGTTGCTGTTAAAAGTAGAGAAGCTTCTGCAGACCCACTGGCTGCTACCTCATGGGAGGAGGTATTATATTAGTGCGTTAGGTGGTTTTCCTTGATACTATGAACTCAAACTTATTAAATGTGAATCTGTTACAAATATAGGTTTTCCCAAGGGATACACTCATTACTCCAGTGCAATGCAAGTCCTTGTGGAGACAGTTCCAGGCAGAAACTGAGTATACAGTCACCCAAGCTATTGCCGCACAGGTAAATCATTAGATTGTATTCTCCCGTCCACATTTTTTTGACATTGGAATTTTTATCTGCAATTCCAGAAAAAATGGCTTTGCCAAGAATTTCGGAAAAGTTCAGTTTACCAGTTGCTGGTGTGCAATTGTTTTGAAATTATGATCTATGACGATTATAGTTACATACATTGTGAATTTTGGGGATATGGGTTTTTCTGATTTCTGCTATTTTCTGTCAACAAGTATGCTTGAAAGACCCATGTGAAGTGCTAAGATTTTATTTTTTATTTTTTAAAAAATTCTGAATGCATTGAACAAGGCTTACACCTAATCAACAAAGCTGACGTTACAGGGTTAGTGTATGGCTTTAGCTCTAATACGTATGCCACTCCTATGACTTATTTGTGGTTGTGGGGATTTTTCAAAGGCTTTTCTCATCAGAAGTGATATCAAAGTTGTTGGTGGGATAGGGATGAGTGGTAATCAGACGTGTTCGTCATGTTATCTCTATCTCTGCGTTCCCATTCTTCTGCACCAAGTTGCTGTTTTGCCTGTGTTTGTTTTTGGTACTTGAGTGGACCATTTCCATCATAAACTCAGTTTGTGTGTATGCTCTATAGAAAATATTAGTCACCATTCTTTTTTCTCTTTACCTAGATAGTTATTGTGGCTTGCCAACGAAATTATTATTCATTTTGTTTAAATTTCTTGTCTGTGAGTTCAGGAGGCCTACAAGCAGAGTAACAATTGGCTACCACCACCATGGGCTATACTGGCTATGGTTGTGCTTGGTTTTAACGAATTTATGCTTCTTCTAAAGTAAATATAACTTTCCAAAATGTTTTTCCAGGTCAACTATTTTTAGACTTAATGAGTATATTCACTGACATTTATGTCTGAAACAGAAATCCTTTCTACCTGATGGTAATTTTTGTCGCCTATCTACTTGGAAAGGCTTTATGGGTACAGATGGACATTGCTGGAGAGTTTCGACATGGTGCTGTGAGTACAAGTGACCTCTATTTTAATCATCTTCCTCATCAGTTGGATGTACTGTTTCTTTTTTGTTTGCCCCCTGCCAACTAGAATGTTAATGACTTACAAATTACTACCAGGCTTTGCACTCTTACTCGCATTGTTTAATCTGGGTCATATCTCATATTCTCATTCTCCTCAGACCTCAGGAACACAATAATCACTTTACACATTTTGAGACAAAACTCTTCTTACATATTTACCTCATATAGTGCTGGCTAATCCAAACACTAACTTAGATGATTAGGGTCTATATTTTCTGGCTAGGAGCCGAAAATGGATATTATTTGTGGGTGGTAAAAAGTACTGAAATCTGTGTGACTTGTTTATTTTGTTGCAGCTGCCTGGACTACTGTCTATTTCATCCAAGCTTCTTCCCACAGTTATGAACCTTCTGAAACGTCTTGCTGAAGAAGCTCAGGGACACGCAGCAGCATCTGGAGGAACGGAAACCCAAAACCCTACTCCCCCTTCTCAGGAACTCAGAAATCAAAGGCCAAGATCCAATCCAGCAACAAGCTCAGTTAGCCAGATTTCGTCTGTCTCAAGTGTTGGATCTTCTGATGGTGATGGTGAAAATTCAACCACTAACTTGACTCACAGGCGAAGAACAATCACACAAGAAACTGAACTTTCCTGAACATCTACGTTCAGTCAAGGGGCGGCCAGATCACGCCATGCAGATCATAGAATGCCTTGTCCTACATATCATCAGTTTTGTATTTGTTATTAGCTGAAAATCTGTGTCATACTACCCTATGAAGGGAGAAACCCCATTAAGGTTTGATCCCTTCAAAATATATGTTTTTTGACTATAATAATAAATAATCATATAAACTGATGGTTGTTTAAAGCAAGGTTCAAATTTATATTGTGATATTCTTATATCCCCGTTTCTTCTTCTTTATGCTTCATCTCCTCTTTACTACATAGTCCAGGTGTCTTGGCTATGTCATTTTCCTTTTCTTATATAGTTATCTGATTGACTCATTTAAATATTTAAACATTGTCGGGCATTTTCTGCCTTTTTTTTCCCTTCCTATTTTCAATGTAGCAATTAGTTTTTGAAAGTCTTGAATCCAATTTAATGCTAGGAATTTTCATTATATAGAAAACTGAATTTGCATAATTTACCTTGTAATGTTTATTTTCTTGTACTATTATCAGATTATGCTAAAATTAATTTGTGAGCATTTGGCCATTTTCCTTTTGATTTTGTATAAGTCATTTACAGCAATGGCATATAATTTATTTGGAACTGTCATTTCATTCCCCCCCCCCCCCCCGATTCACATTGCCATTTCATTTTTGCCATGGTGGTGATTTCCATTTTAGATGTGTAGGTTACTACCATGGTTAACCAGACAACCTGAATTTTAATGAATCAAACGAGAGACTGAACTGAATATATTTTATATGATGATTAAGTAATATACATAAATATATCAACCTTTTCATTTTATCTTAATTACAGAAACTTTATCCCTTATTGGAATTATGTCAAAAAAGTTATGTGATTAATATAGGGAAATGGGACAAAAAAATATCAATTGAACTTTAAAACCTTGGTGATAATAACAATAATGAGATTAACAAAAACATTAAAACAATTGATAACTTGTTTTATTAAAAAATTACCTATTTAAAATTTTAAAATTCCAATGGTACTCTCTTAAAGATTTATCTTAAATGTAAATCATCCATATATTCTCAAATTCAAGTGGAAAAATCCCAATAAACTACCCTCCAAATATCAAAATCACAATTCAATAGTCCGAATCTGAATAACACCAGACTGGATTAGGATCACTAATTTCGAATATGTAAATTTTGTAAGAAGACCTCACTACCCCTGATTCTTTCCTACATCGGTCTCCCTCTCCCTCCCTCCCTCGTGGCAGTTCTTTCCCCTCCTCTCAGCCGCGATACTCATCGGATCCATACTCATCCCTGACAGTCGTGATACCTTCACCGGCAGCTCGTCCCAAAACGGCCACGACTCTCCTTCCTCACTTCCCTCAGGCCGTCGTCTTCCCCAACTCCAACTCGTCGTCGTTGCTTTCCTCTCCCATCGTGCTCCTCCATTTCCCCCATCTGCTGTTGCTACAGTTGCCGAAGTCTTTAGCTAGCCAACTGTATGTGCCTTCTGGATATAAATTTTTGTTTTGATGTTTAAAAATTTAGTTCATGTTCATCCCATTGTGTTATGCATAAGTGTTTGGAATTGTCTCCTTCCTGTATGCTTCCAAATGATGGTAGGAAGAGCTTGGGAATTTATGTATCCTTACTTGACGTTGGTGTTTTAAATGCTAGATTTTGTTGGTTATTTTTTTCACTTTTGAGTAGGCATCACTGTCCACTTCCGGTGTTTTATCTAGTAATAAGTAACAGTGTTAAGAAGTGAGGAACTTTATGTAACACTCATTTGATGTTTGTAAATATTAAGTTCCGGTGTTTTATCTAGTAATATGCAACAGTGTTAAGAAGTGAGAAACTTTATGTAACACTCATTTGATGTTTGCAAATATTAAGTGCTTAGTTTCATGTGTGAAATCTGAGGTCTTGTCGTCCATCTTCGCGGGATTCCTTGTTTCAATCAAGTTTAGAGGATAAGGACTGCTTGACTGTCAATTTGAGTCGTATAGGACTCTGTGTACGACTCATTGGCTGATTTTTATATGTGATAACAGCAATGTACAAATGAAATACTGTTATAAAATTCACAAAAAAATTCTAGAAAGAGGGAAAAAAGATGGTATGTGAGATTTTTTAGGTCTCAAATGAAAACAACTTACCAATCAGCTTTTGAAAATATTTTGTTTATGAAATAATTTTATTTGTGACCTTGATTTCATTATTTCTTTTGCTGAACATATTATCCAAGTTCTGCACTATTATTGACGAGGTGGCTAAGATTCCAATCCTTCCTAATTTTTTCACTAGCAAACAGTAAACTTTAGAAAATAAACCTTGTTATTGTACCAGGGTCTTGGTTTGAGCAAAGAAGGAGAATCAAGGTTTGGATTAATGGTTTAGTGACATTTGACCATGATCTTAATAAACTTGGTCAATACTGTATGCTGGATTACATGGTTAGTGGATGCAGAAAATGAACTATGATGCTTTCTGGTATAACTAAAAGTTACCAAGCTAACAGATTTTTCCTTTATAGCTAATGACAACGGGGCAGCTTATGCTCCCATCTCTTCAAATAAGTCTTGCTAACATGACGAATTATAATTCAATGGTGCTGCATTAGCTACCCTCTCTTATAGATTATTATTTTGTAATTGAACCACCCTCACAAATGCATGTCATAGTAAACATTCCCAATTGAATGAATAGCTGCAATTTTTCTAATACAACAAAGTTCCTTTCTTTGTTATTCCCCCACCCAAAGAAGCATTTCTTGAAGAAAAAAGTGGTGAAACAGTTTTCTTTTGCTGAAGTGTCTGTGTTTCTGGGGTTCCTGGCCTTGCATTTGGAATTATTATTATTATTAACCCACCACTCCTTTGGTTTTCTTTTTATTTACAGTTGCAGTCCTGCAAGATGGCAAAGGGCTTAATATGGGCTACTGCAGAGGATTTAGCCCGAAATAGAGGAAGGGTTCTCTCATTGTATCGCCAAATACTAAGAAGCCTCAACTCTCCGAAGTTACCACTTAATTTAGCTGCAAGAATGGCAAAGAAGGCAGAGGTACGTGCTATTTTTTTGCTGGGTTCTGAGGAACGGTCACTGCACAATATTGATGACCTCATTGATGCTGCAGAGTACTCCCTTTCCCTTTTAAGAAAAGGTGAAATCCCTAAGCACATTCAATGAGCCAGCTTATTTACTCCTCAGAATAGTGTTTTCAAATCTCTCTCCTTTTTTTCTATTTGGATTTATTCCTGAAGTGCCAATTGTAATGGATGTTATTCTTTTGGTACTGGACCTATAAATGGAGTGTTGGTCCTTTATATTGATATGTTAGTATTGTCTATGAGGTGAATTTGTTCAAAGGGTTGCATGTAATGAGTTGTGAATGTGGCCAACTATTGATGTCATTTAGTTTCTTTGGATTACTGTAGATTGGGTTAGTGTTTGATGGGAATTCAAACTTACTTTTAGAACTTCTGTGTCATTTCATATTGTTTTAAACCCATCCCTGTATTTGGACTCTCATTAAAAATAATAAACGCATAATAGTTGCTTTGCCTAATTGTAATTTAACAAATTTGTTGTTGTTTCACAAAGGTGTGTGTGTGTGTGTGTGTCTGATATTTCAGATTGCAGCTTTTTCATGAAGAATAGGTCTCCACAACCCTCTCCATTTCTGTAATATTATTCTTAAAGTGATTGGTTGTGCAGGTCATTTTCATCATGTATGTGTCTGAACATATATCCAAGAAAGGCACTTACGTAGATGATTGAGATACTTGTTCTATAGAATCAAAGGGCATTTTATTTTCTGGATGCATAATTCTCTTGGGTTTATGTGGGAATAAAATGGCAAGTATGTATCATTCCATTGTTTGGGGGTGTTAATGAGGAAAGGGAAGAAGTTCCTTTACCGTTTTTTGCAAGTTGCAGTAAGATGGATGGAATGGCTTATAAATTTTTTTTGATGAAATAAGCCCACACAATTCGCTTAATGGGAAACTCAATTGCATCCCTTAATTAATGTGTTTGGTACACATAAAAGTGTTTTCTAGAAAAGAAATGAGACATGCATCTATTATATTTCCTTTCTTGGCTCATTTCCCATCTCTCTAGAAAGCAATTTTCCACGTACCAAACATTGCCTAAAGTGGCTTTATGTTGTCCCCTGGCCCCAACAGACCTACAGAAGGGTTTCGTAAGGCTTTTGGTGAGACATGTTTTCTTGGAATTTCAGTTCCAGTGCTCGATGGGAGAACCAGGTGTATGTGTGTAAATATTTATTTGTGAGACAGTATTTATTACAACTGCTTGTCGTTCTGTTCAGGGTTTTAGTTATAATAAATTGATATAGACTTGCTAGAGGCAGCTAACAAGATTACACTGATATTGATCAGTGTAAAATTAATGCGGTTACTGTTAGCCGTAGGGCCAGTGACAAGCTATCTCATCTATTTCTTATCAGAAACTAGCGTGGAAGAAAATGGCTCTTATGAAGTTTATTAATAACATTTGGGGAACGTATTCTTCCAAGTAATCGCATTGGTCAGTTGAACTCACATATTTACTTTTCTGTATGACGTTAATGTTATCATAAAGATGTGTGTAGCTAGTCTCTGCTCTGAGATTCAATTTTATTTATTGTTAATGAGGTACCTAGGCAAAACAATTATCATATTGTAATCTGAATTCATTGCATAACATAGAATGCATACAATGGTGAAATATATATATAAAAGTATAGACACACATAGTGGTCCTGTCTGGAGAGAGTTTTAAGTAGCTTAAAACCAGAAAAAAATTTTAGTAGAAAAAAAGTTGAGTGGAATGTTTGGGTTAAACTTTAAGTCTACTGGGCTTTTTTAAAAAAAAAAGCTCCTAAAAGTCAGTTAAAGAAAAAGCTCTATAGGTAGCTTTTTTCAAAAAACTTGCAGCTTTTTGACGTGAACGTCATCATTTCTACTATCATTAATCCGAACACAAATCATATTTACAACCTGACTTTTTTCCTGCCAGGCTTTTAAAAAAGTCAGATAAAAAATAAGTCACTACTGCGCTCCCACCTCTAACCCAAACAAGCCCAATGTTGGTATGATGTGTTACCACTGCGAAAGAGGGCACATAGCCCTAAAAGGATAAATAAGAATCTTGAAATAAACAATTGCAGACTCCTGACTAGGTTAAAATACATCATTTTATTGGGCTGAGTGTTTGGGCTTTTGCTTGGGCTGATTTTGAGCCTCAACAATTTTACTGCCTGTTAATGTATTTCTAGTTTCTAAATCTTGTTTGGATGGATGGGAAGGAGATGGCAAATAGCAGAAGAAATTGCTAGAAGATCTTCAAAAGACTTATTCTGAAAAGCATCTTTAATGGAACAATTACAGAAAGACAAGGAAAAGAGAACTCCCATCAGAACCAATTTGGTATTTCTTTAAATGCTTGTGCTAAAAAGGATGATTTTATTTTGTTGTTTGGGTTTCAGATTGTGTTATGTTTGATATGTTGAAGTAAGAATAGATCACGATTTTTTAACATGTTCAATAACAACATGTATCCCTACAGGCTACATGCCCTCTTCTCTGTTAAATTGGCTGGTTGAATGATTCCTGACTGCAACTGCGAAGTTGAGGTCCTGGTTGATATTTGTGATTTACTTTTGTTTCTCCATCTGAAGTGGAGGACTTTCTATTTTAAATATTCAATACACTCTTCTCAACCTGAGAGCTATTTCTGGGCTTGTGCTGCTCATTGCTCATTGCTCATTGCATGTCTCTCGTGGGAAGAGCGTATAAGTGGACATATAGTGGCATGAAAATGTGTTCCATTATCTTTTGCTGGATAATTTTAATTACTAAAATTCCACATTCGAGTTAATGGAGCTCATGGGATTCTTGTGGGACAAGATATAGAGGTGATGGATAAAGCCATTTGCATGGATTGTCATTTCTTGAGGATGTGTTAAGTCAGATCCGCACTCTCTCTTTGGGTGACAAACTGGATTCACTTTGTTGCCTGTTGGCCATGCTTTGTTTGTTTGTTTGTTATTAGGAGTGGCCATGGGGGGTCATCAGGGCCCACATTCATTATAATACCATAGTGTGCATGTCACTTTGTATTTCTTTTTGAATCTCCACAAATTTGTCTTCTTTCATTATGCGGAGAAATCTAGTGCCCTTCAGCACTTACAATGTCCCCTTTATTATGAATCCTTTCTGCTTTTCTTCTCTTCTCTTATTAGGGTCTATTTGGGTAAGAGGAAAGGGAAATCTTTCTTTTCTTTTTGGATGTAGCTATTTGACTGAGTTAGATTCAAGTATTGTTGGGATTAATTGAGGATAGCTCTTCTAAAGTTGTTTGTTTGTATTTAGACAAACTTGAACTTGAGATCCTGTATTTAAGTAACCAAAGCCCTTTCAATCAGGACCAATGCCTGTTGGTAAAATTTTCATTTTCTATTTTCCAAAAAAAGATATATATTTATTATCATTATTCAACAGTATTTTTTTTTGGTTACCTTGAGAAGGTTTGAATCCTTGTCTTTAATACCAAACTTCTTAATCATAAGGAAGTTTACTCATCAAATCAATTGTAGAGGGACATATAAGTTTTTAAGCATGCTTGATAATGTATTTATATGTGTATTCATGATTATGATCAATTTGGTCTGTATTGCTGTTTACTCAAAAATCCTCATCGTTTAGTATGGGAATCTTTGGGAACAATCTAATGCACTTTGCTTGAAGAGGTTTAAAGAGTAGGGGACAAGAGGGGCCTTGCGTATATTGAAGGGATGGATTGAATTTCTTTAGAGAGAAGAGGACCACTCAGCAATCGAGATTTTCTCACAAGTCAAAGTCATCATGCCAATATCAAATATATATGCTTCATGCCTTGTGACGGTGCGACCTCTCTAAAGAAAGAGCACAATATTAAAGTGTACTTGAAAAAGTATGATTAGGGCCAAAATCATGATTAAAGATACTCCAAATCGCCACTCTCGCCATACCCATGGATTTTTAAAATTTGCTTTGATACGACTTTTCATATATTAATACCTATTTACTTTATTAATTTGTGTGTTGAGAGTTTGTACGCAAAATGTTAAAGGGTCAAAAAGAATGAAAAGTACATAAAAATGTCCCTTACACCTATACTTGAAAAAAAAAGGGGATTAAAGTGTAAAATTGCACATGTGTTAAACCTCAAGGAACACTTAACGCTAAGTGCTCTTTTTAAGTATGAAAGTGACTATGTGATTGCAAATTATTATTTTTTTTACTGATTGGATGATGACGTGACTTTTAAAGCAACCGTGTGAAAAAAACTATGCGGGTTAAGGTGTAAAAATACACATATAATTTGGTCAAAAGAGTGTCCAACATCAACATGTGGATGAAAAATATATTTGCATTGGATAGGCTGTGATTTTTAGATACAATATTGTTACATGGGCAAATAAAGGAATAGGATGATGATATTAATTTTTCCTAACTCAAATTTGCGACCAGTAGACATGTTTTTTTCCATATAGTTACTTTAAAAGTCACGTTAACAAAAAAAAGTCAAATGAATGGTCAAATGATATTTTACACCTAAAAGAGGTTTTTTTTTTCCCATAGTGCCCCTTTTTAGAAAACTATTTACCAAAATGCCCCTACTTTGAAACTATTTCCCATTATGCCTTCATCTGGAAACATATTCAAAATCTACCCCCCTTTAGTCGATTAAACCAGGGGCTAAATTTTGAGGGGTTCAAATTTTTTGAATCCCCTCGAAATTTAGTCGACTAAACCACTTGGTTTAGTCGACTAAACCTATTTAATTGACTAAACCAAGTGGTTTAGTCGACTAAATTACAGGGGCGAGCGTTAAAAAGCCCACACCCGACATTTAGTTGACTAAACCACTTGGTTTAGTCAACTAAATTTCGACGGTGAGGGTTTTTAAACACTCCAAACGCCGCTAATCGACTAGATCTCCTCCCCAAACCCCTCCCCCATCTCTTTTTCGCCAAAATCTCTCTGAATCCGTTGGTGGGTTGCAAAGAGAACTTCAATCAACTTGCATTTGCATCAATTTCGGTATGTTTTTATCCCATTTTCGGAATTCCACCGTCGAAATTTAGTCGACTAAACCAAGTGGTTTAGTCGACTAAATGTCGGGTGTGGGCTTTTTAACGCCCACCCCCGTAATTTAGTCGACTAAACCACTTGGTTTAGTCGACTATTAGTCGACTAAATGGGCTTAGTCGACTAAACCCCCCTGGTTTAGTCGACTAAGGGAGGTAGATTGAGAATATGTTTTCAGAGGAGGGCATAATGAGAAATAGTTTCAAAGTAGGGGCATTTTGGTAAATAATTTCCTAAAAAGGGGCACTATGGGAAAAAAGCCCCTAAAAGAGAACTTGGAGTTGGGCGGACTTTTGGCCAAACCAACTACATGTGTATTTTTGCACTTTTAAAAGCCATGACATCGTTTAATCAGTAAAAAAAAAGTCAAATTTAATGGTGAAACAGTATTTTTGCATCTAATTTATAACCACGTAGTCACTTTTGTACCTAAAAAAACATTTTGTGTTAGGCGCTCATCAAGATAAAACAAATGTGCAATTTTGCACTTTAACTCAAAAAATAAAGACAACATAAACATGGCTGATATATTTTTTTTCCTTTAAAAAAAAAAATCTCGTCATTTTGTGATTGCCTCTTATTTTCATTGGTCATACCAAATAGGGCCTAAGTATGTATTAAAAATCTAATTGATGATGAAATAAAAGGTAAATTAAACAGATTGGGGAAAATGGTGAGTGGGGAAGAAGTAGATCAACCATGTATGAATTGATAGAATCTGGAGATGGCTTCATAAAAATGGCTAAAGATTGTGATAGTAAGTATTGGTTTAAAAAAATATTTAGGTTAAGTTGCTTTTATCTATTTCGTCAAGCTCTCCAATTATACATAACTTTGTGTCCTATTTAAAAATTATATAATTTAATTATAAACTCATAAAAAAAAGACACATGGTCAGATGTGATTAGAAAATTTAACGTAATATATATAAAGAATTTGATGTAAATATGGGCCTATTGTTAATTAGTTCCCCCCCCCCCCCAGGCCTGAAGAGTTGTTAATTATTATTGAAAAACAAATTATTGTGAATGTCCTAAATGACTGTTGCTTTTCCAAAGTGGATAATAGAGATTATGGACCCAAAAAATTCCCTTAAGCATCAAGGCAATCACAATCAATTACGTTAACATTAGATTATGATGATATTTTTACCCAATCATCTCACCAAAACATGGTGTGTCTAAACCAGGAAACAATCAATCAGTGATTTTTCTTTTTCCTTTTCTTTTTTTATTCTCTTTTAATGCTTAATTTCAAGGATGATAGAACTTTAGAAATAATACCAAATCCAATAAATATTTTATGCGGTAAAAGTTGGCTTTAGCACTTCATTTTTAATCTCATTCCTCAAATTATGAAAAGTAAAATCTTGAGATTCAACATAGGTCCACACTACAATAGGATCTATACATGTGGGATATGTAGTATCAAAATATCTGACCTTATTAAAACACCAAATTAAACTGAATTCAATATTTTATAATTCATCTTTTTCTTTACATGGAAGACCTTTTGCCACCCTATCTCTATTATGACCCACTTTCAATAAAATATTATAGGTTTAATTTTTTTTCCCCTCACACATGCTTGGTATTATATTATTACATTGGTGATCATAATGCAGATTGATTTATTAATTCATTTTTCTATCTGTCGAGCAATAAACTAGAATTTGGTATCTTCGCAAGTGGGTCCATTTGCTTTGACTTTGGTATGGCTTTTGGTGTCTCCAGATTTGAAATATTAGTAGTTGCTTCCTCGTTTTTCTTCATCTCAACGGTCGAACCATTGTTGACCTTAAAAACTGCTACATGTTCCGTCACGTTGTCTCTTAAGACGACAGGTTTGTTAAGAATTAGTTTGATTCTTAAGAAAAAAACAGCACCGAAGACGACAAATCGAGCCTCTAACTATTTGTTTGAGGGATCAAAACTCTTATCACTTGCGTCAACCTAATTTGCTTGAACATTTTGTGCTTTAAAATTGATGAACCAAAAGCATAAGCCCAAAGGGAGAACTCAATCTCCAAAAGCTAGCCTATGAGGAGGGAGAACCCAATAGACTTATAAACCTCACACTAAAAGCTTAGTTCCTCAATGTAGGACTCATTACATAGTCACCCCCTCAAGAGCCGACGTCCTCGGCGGCTCCACTCCACAGCATTTCACTCGGCCTTCAGCTGATCAAAACCCTCCGTGGGTAGCCCTCTCCGAAACATCGACTCTCAATGAAAGCACCAATGTGATGAGCACAAGCCCAAAGGGAGAGCCCAATCCCCAAAAGCTAGCCTATGAGGAGGGAGAACCCAATGAACTTATAAACCTCACCCTAAGAGCTTAGTTCCCTGATGTGGGACTCATTACAGTTTGGTCCGACTTGACCTGATCTTCCTAAGAAAGAATTGGTCTTGAAAAACATTATGCAGACCAGACTAGACTGGTTTGCTCAGGCTGAACCAAACCTCGGTCTAGGGGATAAAACCCCTTGGACTGGTTTGGGGTAATCTGATATATTAAAAAAATTCCCAATTCAGTCCACCATAGTCCTTGCACTCGCACACACCTAATTCCTCATCGTCTTCTTGTTCCCTTCTTGATATGAAGTTAAGCATTTCCTTCTTCTCTGTCACATCCTTTTGCAAATCCTCGATTCTGCCCTTCCATTCGACCTCAAATTTCTCAAATTCTGCAACCCTAGCTCTCAAATGCGTGATTTCCTTCATACATGTGTCATCTGGTGAAGCAAGCGCTTCTCCTTAGCCCGCCACAAGCTGCGGTCCCCCCCCCCAAAAAAAAAGAGCTCCTGGAAGGGAACAGATTCGAGCTGGTGTTGGACCAGCTAGAGGTCCCACCTAGACTAGACTTCAAGTTGACCCCCAACTTGGTCTAATCTAATCCATGGATATCCCTAACATAGTCGTACATTATTTCTCACACACACACACACACAATATATATATATTAAAACAAAGCAATTAAAAAATATCGAATCGAGATGATGTTTGGACTGACCGGTTCACCCATTTTCAGTCCAATCTAGCTTTCATAACATTATATATATATATAATTTCATATTAATTTTCCTAAAATTTTCGATTTTTCACCAATTTGGCCCTTGGTGAGGGTTTGACTTCGGTCTAACACTTGACTTAATAACTCGACCAGTTTAGTTTAGTGGTTGTTTCGAGTTTTAGAACCTTTATGTGTGTGTGTGTTTTAATTTACAAATATTAAATAGAAGTTAGTTATTTGTCGCAAACATGTGTTGTTTTCTCTAAGATACGTGTTTAGATGGAAATTCTTTTTTTTATATAAGCAATCAATAAGGATAATTTGGAAATTAAAGTGGGTTACAGTCTTACATTTAAGATCAAAGTAATCACTTCAATAATGAATTGGAGGGATAACAATATAA
Organism: Acacia confusa; assembly: GCA_037074495.1. NCBI lineage: Eukaryota > Viridiplantae > Streptophyta > Magnoliopsida > Fabales > Fabaceae > Acacia > Acacia confusa. Next base: position 678,600 of record CM073504.1, on the reverse strand, counting down.
ATCACTTCAACTAATTTATTATAAATAAGAAATGACAGTTTACTAATCAAATGTTGACTCATAAAATATGCCTTGAATTGTTTTTTTCCCCCTAATTTTACTCATGTTAAATTAGGTTTTGAAGGAGAAAGGAAAATACAAAAAGTTACATTTAACCGTTAATTACATAGGTAAGAATCGTTAGTTACTCTTCAAGTAACTTATACTTACTATGAGTCAAGACAGTTTTTTAAAAGTGAGTTATATTTATAGTCTTACTTAAATCATTACAATGCTTCTAGTCTTCATAATCAAACCTAAATCCCATGACTATGTTCCTCCTTGTCGGATGGCACATGCTTTACCTATTTATAACTCCTTCTCATTTTCTTAAGCTCGCACATTAATTTTGACTTGTCATTCTCTCTTTTTTTCTTTCTTTCTTTGATATGACTACTTAACAAAGGCAAATAAAAAATTACAATAGCGGTTGAGTTCTTTGTTGTTTTATTCTCAAATGACAAGATTGAAAGGAATTGAAACAAATTATATATGTATTGATTTGTTTTCCATTAAGCTTGTCCAATATATTGTCAATAAAATTTGAAAAATGAGTTGTATTATAATTCTCAGTTGAAATTGAAGTATAATATATTAATTCAATAGCAATCCTTAAAATTCAACGAGACAATGTAAATATATATGTTTCGATCGATATAGTGTGGTTGTGTGAACATATATGTTATTATTTGTAAAGGAAACCTCTTCTCATTTTATTTTAAAAATCCCCTAGAGGCCTAACTTCACCAAGAAGTATCAGTTAAATAAATCAAATATCACTATATATTTAAAACTCACTCGATTATACAATAGGGAAAAACATTTCTCATGTTGTAGTTGTAGAAAAAATGTTTTCTCATGTCACACACATGAAATGGTGGGACCCCCACACACACATATATAAATTCATATATATATATGGGTCCCACCATTTCATGTGTACGTAAGAATCTTATTTTTTTTTCGTGTAACATGAGAAACTAAGCCCCTTATATAATAATATATGTATAGAAATACGTGACAGCATGAAGTATCTATAATCTACGTGCAATTTGTTTATGAATGAGGCCTGCAACATCAATCTTTTTAAAATTAAAGTCTGAACTCTCTCGCTTGCTCTTTGAAAACTGCACTACTGCTACGTTGATCTTGGTCTTCTCAGTTAAATTAAATTTTTCCTTCCTCAATAAAAGACGTACGGATCAAATATATTTTCTACTATTTTACATTGAGGAATTAATAGTCAACCTTGAGGCTACCCTTTTTCACACACAACGGGTTTTATCTTTATATATCCACTACTTAATAGCCTTTTCCTTATTTCATTTATTTATTTATTTGATTGGAACTAGACATCCCAAGAAATATTATTATTAATATATTAATTATAATATTAGGGTTTGGACTTTGTGTGCTGTGCATGCATGCTTCTAACTACCAGTTACAAGACCCTACCTGTTTTTGTTTTGGACTGAACTATTAACTACTCCATCAACTTCGCACAAATAAGCATTCTCTTATAAGTTGCATTGTCATTGAGATATATGTCCACATTTTCTCTCTCACAAATATATGTTCACATTTACGACAATACCTTGAACATAATCAATTTTAATCGCCTACAAAAAAAAAAAAAAAAAGAAGCATGAGATAATTATTAATTACAAGGACAAAAGATAAATGAAGTAGATATGACATGGCACAAATAGAGATATCAGAATTTCTATTATACCCCTCACAATTCATGACTTGAGGAAGCAATTTTCAAAGTACGTGCATCATGGATTTAGTATGTTTCACACTCCTCCCAGTTTTTAATATGAAACATATTTATGTAATTTAATTATATTAACTAAGTTAGCTAATATATCATGCATGCATTTTCCAAATCACCTAAATTATCTTTCTTAATTCCCTCATAAGATATGAAAAAATTGATAAAAATAAGGCCAAAGTATACATTTGGTTCTTCATGTTTGACTCTTGTATCATTTTAGTCCCTTAAGTTTGTAAAGTGCACATTTAGTCCTTTAATGTTAAAATTGTTAATCTAACTTACTTAATGAAAAATATTGATTCAACAATTTTAAGCGAATCAAACATGCTTATATGTTTGTATTTTAATAAATTAATATTTTAAATCCTATTAATTAAAAATATTTAATATTCTTCAACAACAAAAATATATATTTAATCTTCACAAACTACGAAAAATAGTAAAACAACATGTGAAGATTAAATATTTTTCAATTAGTAGGATTTAACATATTAATTTACTAAAATATTAACATATAAGCATGTTTGGTCAGCATTTAATTACCCAGTCACCACTTAAAATTGTTGAGTCAGTATTTTCTGTTAAGTCAAATTAACGATTTTGACATTAAGGGACCAAACATATACTTTAACCTAAAAGTAAAAACTATGTACTATATTTAGAATAAAAATCAACTCTTTAAATATATTTTATATTAAGGATTAGAGAGAGATTGTGCTATTTATAGGGTTTAATGTTTCTGCCTCTGAGGCAGAAACATTTTTTTTGTCGTACTCACATATAAATGAGTGGGACCCATTATTAAAAGAAGAGAGGAAAAAAATAAATGGGTCCCACTCACTTATATCCAAGTGTGGCAGAAAAAATATTTCATTACACCTATATATATATATATATATATATATATATATATATATATATATATAAATCTGCGTGGGAAGTAAAGGAGTCACATGCATTTGATGAGGAGTCCTATTAACATGACAATTAACAAGACATATGATGATAAATCTTCAATTCACATTCACGCAACCAAAAACTTACACTGTTCATTGAAAATTTTGTGTTCTCTTTTTTTTTCCCTATTATATAATAACTAATACCTTTAAAGGGTACCTAATTTAAAATAATTTAGTGATCATGAGAAATGGAAAGAAGTATAACTATAAACTTACTGTTGCCATTCTGATAATACATTCTCTTCTTGTCATAACAAAGCTAAGCTTGGATTTTTGTTTCGATGGGGAAAACAAAAAAAAAGGGTTAAGGTGTAAAAATACACATGAGCTTTTTCTTTAGGAACGCTCAGCACCACGTGTTTTTTTTTTTGGAGCAAAAATATACATGTGGTTACTATTCTTGAGTAAAAGTCACATCCCACCGTTAAGTCATTGTTCACCGTAATGAGAGAGAAAGAAATAAAGTAAACAGTAACTTAACGGCGGTGAACAATAACTTATCGGTGGGATATGACTTTTGCTTTAAAATGGCAACCACATGTGTATTTTTGTTCCCAAAAAAGCACGTGGTACTGGCGTTCCTGGAGAAAAAGCGTATATTTTTGTATCTTAACCTAAAAAAAAAAATAATATAAATGTGAACTTTTTTAGTCTTGTTCAATGCTTTTAATTAATTGGGGGAAAAAGTGAGTTATTGTTAGAATTCGTGCCTTCCTTATTCCTGGCGTGTGCTCCACGTTCCACACGACAAACCTGTTTTACATATGTATTTAGGGTTGATCAAAGACCGGGTTGAAGGCCAACTTGAGGTCTGACCCGAAAGGACCTCGGGCTGGACAACTTAGCCCGAGATCCGGTCCGGTTCAGTCCCGTACCAGCCCGAGGTCAGGTTGGACCGGACCGGACGCTTGGACCAGTCCAGGTAGTCCCACTTTTTTTTCCAATTTTTTTTTTTAAAATTTTGCTTTCTTGGGAGGTAATTTTAACTATGGTTTCACCTGACTTCCAAAAATAATAAAAAGTGATTCCTATAAGTTAAAAAGCACATTAGGATATCCAAACTTCAGTAAGTGGCTAAATATATTGGTAATTTTTTTTAAAAAAAATAAAAGCATCGGGTCAGACCGGACCAGTCCAAGAGGTCTAAGCCTTTAGCCCAAAGTCCGATCCAACCCAAACAATTTGGTCCGGACCGGTCCGGTCAAGTTGTCTTGAACCGGATTTTTGTTTCTTTGGACTGAGTCGGGCCGGACCGGGTCAAACAAGACCAACCAGACCACGGGTTGTTTGCCCAACCCTATATGTATTGGATTAAAATCAGAGGTATTACATAATGGGTGGGCAGTGTAGAACCAGATTCAAGCATTTAAATAAACCTAAAATTTTTAAATTATTATTTATACACATTTGTTTGATTGAAATATAGGAAAACAGAAAAGAGAAGTGGTTGAAAAATATTTTGGCGCCCAAAGGCGTCAATATCGTATCAGGGAGGTAGAGATATCATATGCCTACTTTTGACTCCACCCAAAAATAAACAAAAGATACAATTAGTGGTCCATTCTGTGCAACTACTTTTTCCAAAAAAATTATCTAACCACTCACATTCACATCCAAAAAAACAGATAGTTGATGTAAGGTTCTTAGACTCACACCACCACTGAATCGGTGTACGCAATGAGTTAAGTGTTAAGGGGTTAGATTGGAGTTAAATCGGAGCTAACTTAAGATTAAACGGTGATGAGATAAACTTGAACAATAATATTTTTTTAAGTTGTTTTGGAATTTGAGAATTTTTTAAGATCAAATGATAATATTTTGGGTTTAATGTTTTTGCCTTTACTGCAGAAATATTTTTTCTGTTTCATTCACATAAAAGTAAGTAGGTCCATTATAAAGAGAAGAAAAAATATTAATGGGACCCACCCACTTTCATGTGAGTAAGACAGAAAAAATATTTCTGCAGTAAAGACAAAAACATTAAACCCTAATATTTTTTAGTGATTCTTTTTTAATTAGAAAGTAAACATCTTAAAATTTTTATAGAGTTTAAATTTATAATTTTTGGAATTATGTAGAATTAAATATGAATTTTTGAAATTGGAAAATTTTGAAAAAATAATGAAAATATCAAGCCGGTTGGACCGAACCAATTAAATGACCGGTTTGATATTTTCATGGTCGAACCAACTGGTCCAATCGAGTTTTAATAATCACACATATAAGACATGTTTAATTAATATAATATATATTGTTTAAAACACTCTAGCAATCTTTTCTATTTCTCTTATTTCCTACTCTTCTCAATTATTATTAAAGAAGTATTAATCAAGTTAAATTATGAAAAGATTGATAAATATAAAAATTATATCTCATATTTAAAATTAAGATCAACTTCCATATATGTTCTATATTTTGGATGAATAAAAGGTTTCACTCTTCCTAGTTCAAATATAAGTCACATCTAACCATTTCACCGGGGTCCAAGAAAGGAGGCTAACTTATTAAATATTAAATATGTTTTAAATCAAAAATATTTTTATAACTTTACCATTTCGAGCGCATTTGTAATTGTATTCCTTATCCAATATGTACCCACTGACAAGTATAGATAAAATAGAAAAACGATAATTAATAATTTTTAGACGACTTTTATTATAGATCAAAATTTCTTCTATAAGAATTCTATATTTTAGCCCGATAAAGTAAAATAATTAATATCAATCCCAATCTGTAATCAACATTAATATCAATCCCAATCAATTCATTTAGTCGCTACTTAATATTCATGGTAAAAAAAAATAACTATTTAATATATATTTATAAATTTTAAATATAAATTATATTTTCTTAGGTTTCAACATTTTTTGTATTTGTTGGCATTTGTAGCCAAATGACACCAAGCAGCTTTCTGAGAGTAATATCTTCATTTGTGGAGGTATAAAGTTGATGGGTCAAAACATTGGGTTAATGAAAATATTTGTATTAAAAATTTTTACTAAGAAGAAGTGTTATTCCGAAAGTTTTTTATGTTTAATATTATCACAGGTATTAAAACAAAACAATGCTATCTTTTTATATAAAAAAGTTAACAGTTAAGGTTAATTTTTCTAATAATTAGTATTAGTTTTTTTTAATGATATAAGGTAATATTATTATATTTTGAAACTTTTGGGGTAAATTTGCATTTTAACCCAAAAATATTTCTTTGTATTTGGGTAGATGATGTAATTCTCGCTTGCATCTACTGTCTATATATGACTGACACCTTGGCCGTCCTTTTGACTACATAATTCCCTTTTGTGTCCAATTTCTCTGGGTTTTCTTTTCCGTTCTTCTTCTTCTTCTTGGACCAGCTTTTTCATGTTGATGTGTTGGTAAAAGCCTAATCAAGCAATTGAAGCAATGAAAGAAGGAGGAAGGAAGCAGGGTGCTGCATCACCGTGTGCGGCTTGCAAACTGCTTCGAAGAAGATGTGCTAACGACTGTGTCTTTGCTCCTTATTTCCCTGCCGATGAGCCTCACAAGTTCGCTAATGTCCACAAAGTCTTCGGAGCCAGTAATGTCAACAAGATGCTTCAGGTTTCTTCATCTCCTTCTTCTTTCTCTCTTCTCGTGCTTCATCTCTTTCGGTAGACACACTTGTTGGTAGTCGTAATTGATTGCTGCACATTGGACCTCTGTTTCTGCAATGAAGTATTCTGCTATTTGTTACCCTAAAATTAATATTACTTGTGATATCAAATTATTGACAGTTCTAAGGTTGCCTGTGGAAATTTCGAAGGATCCATTCCTCACTTTTTGTTCCTGCTAACTTTTTCAAGTTATTTTTCTTAACCTCGAACAGTTCATTTGATTTAGTTCACTACATGCTTAATTTTTTAATCAACTATTGAAGGTATGAAATTAGTTGTGCAAGTGAGAGATAAACGGAGTAACTACTGATTAATAATATGCTTGGCTGTTTCTTGTACATGTATTTTATTATTATCTTTTTCCTGACTGTGAAATAGTACAAACTGTGTTGCATAGTGAAGAATTTGTCCGTCCAAATCTAGAAATTGTTCTTGTCCTTTTGACTTGAGGAACGTAATTAAGAAGCAAAAGATTCTCCAACATATAAAACTGTGATGCTATCTAGGTTTTGTGTATTGGACGGCTATGGCGGGCCAAGAGAAAAGACTGAGATAATAAAAGATATAAATGAAAGCAAAATACATAGGGAGACAAAAAAGATGAGGTGTGATGTGAAGTTTGAACGCACCATATAGCCAATGCCCTTTCTACTATGTCAAGGGTTACCTGAGAAAATGTCCTGTGGTTAAAAATTTTAGCACAAGGTTGTGTCAGTTCATAACAAAATTGAAAATTTTGCTGTGCGAGTTTACTGAAAACTTTAGAAGATTCCATCTATAAAATATAACATAACATATATAATTATGCTTTTTTGTCTAAAGTAAGAAAGTAGTGCATCCTCCTTCCACTTCCTTTCCTTTTCATTCTCCCCAATTAACCCACTTTCTTCTGTTCTCTTTGAATAATTGCTTCTCTTTGTCTTCATGTAACATTGAGCATCACGTGAAGCTTGGTCATTCTGTCAAATTCATTTAGTCCAAGTCCCGTATGAATAGTTGCCATTTCTGTTTCAAATACAGGAGCTACCAGAGTATCAAAGAGGGGATGCAGTGAGCAGTATGGTGTATGAAGCAAATGCAAGAGTGAGAGATCCAGTGTATGGGTGTGTTGGGGCCATTTCTTCTCTTCAGCAACAGATTGATTTGCTTCGGACCCAATTGGCCTTAGCCCAGGCTGAGGTGGTTCATCTTAGGGTTAGCCAATCTGCTTCCCTTTCCAACCATGGGCTCAGCCCAACCAGCAGCGACTCGCCGCCGCCTTCAAAGTCCATTCTCGACATGGACTTTGTGATGGACCAGTCCACTTACTCTGATTCGGTGTGGCCCTGCTAGTTTCCTCTTTTTTCTTTTCTTTATCAAAGAAGTTGATTCCTGTCATTTTCAGAGATAGAGACACAATATGCATGATGTTTTTGACCTCACATATTGTTTCTCTCTCTTTTACTGAAACTGAAACAATCAATTTCTTTAGAGAGTCTAAATGATTTAAATCAAGTCTTTGCTAGCATTTTAGTGGCGGTGATTACAACAAATGACAACAAAATTAGCCGCGGCGGAGTTGTTCGCCCGCTCAATTTATTTTGATTTGGAAAGGTGGAATAGGGTTTGTTGTTAGTCTATGATTAATATGTAGTGTAAATATATATGAGTTGAACTTGATATGAAGGTTACAACTTAGAAGTAAATCATACAATAGGATTCTGGACTTTATATGGGGAGTTTAGTGTCAAGTGATGTTGTGATCAGCATGATGGAAGCAGCAAGCATTTAACTTGTATTGAACTCTCTATGAATTCTGCTGCTGTTTTGTAATGGATTATTGCCATCATCTTTTGATTTTTCTCGTCGTTTTTTCCCTCTGTTGTGATTGGTGTGCTTTTGTTCCCTCTCTATTCTAGTTAATTAAAGGCAAAAATATGCCATTTTGAGGTGGATGAAATGAAACATACATTTGAGATTATCGTGTAAAGAAATCATATTGTATCAGCCTACGTCAATTTTATGAAAGCACTTCATCCTTGGAGACCCATTTGTTTGACAAAATACATACATATCATTCTATCTCAAAGCTCAAATGCCTTGTAAAAAGTGCAATTTTGGATATGTAACACGCGCTATGACTCAATTTCAGCATAAAAATTTCTATATTTGTAATTTATGTTTAGTTTATATTAAGAGTTTAATATTTCTGTTTTTGCTATAGAAATATTTTTTTTGTCACACTTAAATATAAGTGAGTGTGTCTCATTATAAAGAGAGGAGATTTTCCTTCTCCTCTCTTTATAATGAGACCCACTCACTTATATGTGAATGTGGCAGAAAAAATGTTTATAAAGCAAAAACATAAACATTAAACTCTATATTAATAGTAGTAAACCGCATTATTTGTAATGAACTAGATTAGATTCCCTTCACAAACGTTGTACAGTTCTCAGTCCTTGCATCTAGTTCAATTAAAAATAGATACAAGAATCGCGCATGTGTAAGAAAAAGAGTTAGAGAATGTCAGTGTACAGACGTGTGATTTTTTTATATTAGTTATGATTCGTAGTCAATATCTTTTTATAAAAAAAAAAAAATTCTTATGCAATGTAATGAGGTAAAATGCATTTTAAATTGTAAACACAGATTTTATGGGCCTCATGATTTAAGATCAGTCTGAGTTTCACTCTAGTTCACAGGCATTCCAAGTAGAATATACACAAATCAAACACCAAGACATGACACCATCAATCTAATTGTTCATAGTAATTTCCACAGAAAATTTTAAAAAGAAAGAAAGAAAAATTCAAATACACGCAGTTGCATTAAAATGACGCCTACACGTCCTTGGCGACAAGCTCACCGTTCAATAACTCTCTGTAGGCAGCGATGGGCCAACTGAATCCTCTGAACACCAAACTGGTAGCCAGGGGCACGTCGATGATAATCTCCTTCTGGGTCGGTTTCTTGTCGTCCCGGATCGCAATCAGGTAGCTCCGACCCACCCACCCGATCCAACCTGCGATGTACAGGAACAAAATCCCGGGAGTGATGAACTCTCCCCAGTGCCTCTGGTCTCCGTTCACGATCAGATGGGGCAACCCGTCTGACCCGCACAGAAGACCCTGCTTCCCGTAGTTGTCGAACCTCCGCTTGGTCTTCTCGATCGTCGCCTTGATCGCCAGAGCCGGCGCGCTGTCCGGCGCGTAAATCTTCAGCGATGACTCCAGCTTCTTGATCTGCTGCTTCTCGCGCTTGGCGAACTGCTTGGATTCCTTGCAGGGGGTGAGGCCGGAGATGTCGGCAGCGGCGGGAAGAGGGGCGGAGAGGAGGATAGAGGAGAGTGCGAGCGCGGCGGAGAATGCCTGAAGTGGCGATGCATCGGAGATTTTCTCAGAAGATGCAGAGCAGACGATTGTGGAGGTTTTTGGTTTAAGGGAAGGTTGGGAATTACCCAACTTGGGCTTGAAGGAATTGAATTTGGAGAGATTGGTGGGGATAGTGAGAGACATGTTTTTTTCTCTTCCGGTAATGAACTATGAAGTGGGAATGAAAATGGAGGAGAGAGATTTGAAGAGAAGAGGGAGTGGACGGAGAGACGAGAGAAGAGTTTAAGATTCTTTGGTGAGGAGTGGAGGAGGAGAAGCTGGATAAGGTGAAGCTGAGTTGGCGAGTTGCTATTGGATGAGGACTTATAGGAGTATTTGATCTGTTATCTGTGTGGGTTAGATTGGAATTTTTTGGAGGGAAGGGTGGATAAGAGAGAGAGAAGGAGAGATAGAGAGAGAAGAGCTTAGATCCTTATTATAAGGCACCAACTACTCAAAATTTTTGGTCCATTTTATAAGGCACCAACTACATTTAACTAACTTATTTATTACTATTTCCTATTATGTCCCTACTTTAACAAACTTTTTTAAATCTATCTCATTAAAGTAGGGATAAAGTTGGAAGCTTTTATTAATTTTAGGCTCATTAATGACTTAACTTCCATTTTCTTGGTTTGTGAGAAAAGATAGTTGATGCCTTATAATAAAAACCAGAGGGAGTAGTTATATTATATCACTCTCTACCTTACTAGGACTGATAAGGAGAGATAGGCAGGAAGAGCTCAACCTCTTGAGCTGTCCAAATAAGATCTGAACGGCTTAAATCTAATTTTGTTTAAAAAATTATTTTCTTAAGTAGGTGACAAAAAATAAAGATAATTTCTCAATTAATATTTTTTAAAAAAATATTTTTTTATATAAAAATTAGAAGATTAAAAAAATTAGATCCGAAACTCATATGGACAACCTAGAGAGGCTGATGATAGGTAGGGAAACTCAGTCCTACTATACTATAAAACACGTTACTGCTATCTAATTCTCTGGCAAGTTAAGAAAAGAATTAAATTTATAAATTTTTTCATATTTACTTCATTATAAGTGTATATTTTTTGCTTACTTCCTTTTATCTATATACATTTACTCATCTTTCTTCTCTCTTTTTCATATGCCCAACCAATAGTGAATAGGGGTAAAATTGATAAAACTTCATTTATTACTTTATAAATGATTTATGCATTAAACAAAATTTGTTGGATACAATTAATTTATAAATAGATACGGTTAGACGTTAGTCATAGGGAGCATCAAGATGGTTCAACTCTACATTGTCTTTATAGCTTACACATGCTACAATTCTCCAACTACATCTTGCGAACAAGGTTTGAATTTTCACTGGAATACTTATATTTAGCAGCCGATAGTGTTTCTAATAAGAGAATATATGTGCTTAGCAAAAAATTGCTCTAATCACATGGCTCCATGAGGTTGTACCTGTGTGCCCGCCACAAGATTGGATATTTATTTTCATAATATTCTTTTCATTACTTTCAGTTTTTTTAAACAATTAAAACTAAAAACTTTATATTTACACTGTTCAAATTAAATCTAAATAATTTAAATCTCATCTAAGCCTCACCTATAGACAAAGAGCACTAAATTTACTTCTTCTGTTTTTTTTTTTTTTTTTTTTTGAAGAGGGCAAGCACTGGGCTTAAGGCGAGTTAAAAAAGGTTAGAAAACCAAACAAGGATGCAGAAACAAAGCCATGCCCTGGCAGTCTTCAGATCGAGACATATTGGCATCCTGAAAGATCCAACTTTGTTTACTAGTAGATTTGAATGTTTACTATCAGACTTGTTTCGAATCCAATAACATACTAACAATTCACAGTGTAACAATACATTTCTAACTATAGTTTCTTTCATATGTATATTCTTCAAGATGAACACCATCAAAGCATCAATCATATTAGTAGTAGCAAAACAATGCACAAGTATCCAGCAGGATGACTCTGATGATGCTAGTGTCTTAAATATGTAGCAACTAGGCATCAGCCTTTAATGTCACTGCCAAAAATGAAACATCCACGCTCCTTAAATATGAAACTCTATAACACATGCAAAGGCATCAGAATCGTCACTTCTGTAGCAACTCTCAACCACAATGAGCCTTCAAGTAGAGGACACATAATAATTATCCTCCATAATGGCTTTCCTCTTCTGGTCTTCTGCAGTTTTCCGCTTCATAAGGAACTCCACCCTTCTGGTTTACATCTCCTACAAGTTCATCATCATAACTCGGGTCAAGCCACCTTTTACCCTCGGGTTGCCCGTCAGGTGAATGCCTTGCCTTTCTCTTGTGCTTGTTCATCAAATTTGAGGAATCATCTGTTACCTCCTCGTTTGGTTTCACTTCTTTACATGACTGCTGCTTCCCGGCCATGTGTTTCTCATCATCAACAGCCAACTCTACATCCTCTAGCTCCCTCGCAATAAGTTCATCCTCATCCATTACATCATCTTTCTTCAATGTAATTTCCCTTCGTGCTTTCCTTCTTTTTTCTAATGCAGCCTTGACCTTGTCTTTGTCAATCATCTTAATTGCTTCTTTGGGTGACTGACCAAGTGAGCCTTCTCGATACTCTAAATTTTGACCAATGCTGAAGGACTTGCGCAGTGCCAAATCATCCCTCCTTTGCACTTCTGCAGCTTCATTTGTATCACCAATCCTATCTGGGTCTCCTGCACCTATTTGCTGAGTTCCCATGTTTGATCCATCCGCCAATTCTCTTTCATTATCATTCGGAGGCAATCCATCTGAAAGCTGAGAATCTCTAATTTCCACGTCCAACTTGTGATCAGTAATTACACTTCCCATTTCTGTACTCTCATCGTTGCTTTGGTTTTCTGTGCTTGTTGGTGGCACCTCACATGCAGATGAGTTCTGAGGAGCGGAACAAGGTGGCATTTGTTCTGAAACCTGGTCCTCGCTCACAGCAGGTTCTTTGGCCGCAGCTCTTGTTGCTCCTCCAGCACTTCCTTCTACTTCACTTCCTTGAGATGGTGGAGCTTTATTCTGCTCATAGAGTTCCAGCATTTGATTGCTAACCTCTGCAAGAAAATACCAACAAAATCATTTATGAATATCCAAAATCATCCATGCAGTCAGACGCAAAAGGACAGCCCATCATTTAACATCAAAAAACTACCCATGGCATGAAACTAAGATTGTTTCCCTCTAAATGCCTAACTTGATCAGGTAAAAGGAGTAACTACGCAGATTTCAGTTCTTGGCAATCTGCCCACTTCTGTTTAGGCAGAATCGTGGGAGGCATGAGATGCATACGATGGCTAGAGACATGCTCATTACAAGCTTTCAAAAAATTCAAGGTACACAGGAGTGACTGAAATTAACATAATGCAAAAAACCATGGGAATTTAAAAAGGCTATCCAGTTGGGTCAACTTGATTTGCATACAAACATATTGAGGGGATAACACCAACCCTCCAATTGGCGTGGGGTGACATCAAACTCTTGCCACCAAACCTTCTCACCATCTGATGGAAGCTTCACTTTTAGGAACTTGGCAGCAAGGAAAATGGCACCTGCTGCAATATGATGTGGCTTAAATTGCAGGCAGAGCGATGTCCTCAGCCTGAAAGCCACTTTCTAGTGTGTGAACAAAATACAGTGAAAAATAATTATATCACACTTGATGACGATTAAAACAATGGCATCTTAATCATACCCATCATTGACAAAATTCCATGCAACTTGTGCAAGGGCACTCTTTGCAACATTGAATTTCTTTATGGCCTCAACAAGGGGCTTATAGGGATGTTGAACATTGAGATCAAAACCTATAGTGGTGAGCACAGACTTCTCATTCAGTAAAATCAACTCTTTCTGCTGCTCATATACGTCCTGCATAATTTACAAGCAAATATAAATAGTATAATGAGTAGTCAAATATGTTAAAAAGCAAGTAGAAAAGGTGCTACGGAGACTAAAGTAGGTGGAACTTGTTCTACATTCCAATAAAAGGGGGACAGGGAAAGAACAGATACTGATAGTAAATGAATTTGTTAGCTGTATTAGAAAGGTGTATCAGTAAATATCAATCAAAGGCTTTTCCGCTTTAATAGCTTAATAACATACAATAATTTCAATAATAAAATACATCAGTCAAGTTAGACCAAGCAGTTAACAACAGAAAAAGGGTAAATACACTAGAAACTGATTTTGAAGGAAAGCCATCCTTGAAGCAGGTGGGAAACAGAACTAGTCCAGCGTAGAAAAGCAACAGGGGGGAAATAAAAGGAAAGAATGGCTTAGGATAAGTGCAGGAACAGCAAGATTGCAGAAATTCAGCAATTCAAGATGATTAGTGTAGAAACGAACTGGCTAAAGCATTGTCACTATTCCATAATAAAACACCTTCTGTTTTATCCTCTGTGCAGCAGCAAGATCTTTCTTGTAAATAATCTCATAAGAAACAAGAATGACATCCTTTAGCGGTCGAGGAGTTTCTTCAACCTTCCCAGCAAGGAACATACAGACAGTTGCAATAATCTGCAGAAAATTTTCATTGTGAGAATCCAATAAAGCGCACACTTCAAGTTTTTACAACTTTTACACATTTTCTTAATGTAGAGCTTAGTCAGCACTATTATGGGGTCTGTAAATTTAAGAGACCATCTTCATTCCTGAAACTATATGCCCATAGATCACTGTTAATACACAAGGTATCCAAAGTTGCATGGTGCTTCACAAAAACATAAATGGGCAAAGTGCAAGTTCAACACTTTTTGCCACCAAAACAAGAATTTATGACCTAACCTACACCAAAAATGACGAGTTTCTGGTCCAGTATCTTGTATGGCTAGATCACTGTCAATGCCAATTAGTCCAGAAATTAGTGATATGACAACTATTAATAGCTAACATTTACATTTTATCAGAAGTGGAAAGTAAAACAAGAGAATTAGACTGGACTATAGCTATACTTGATTCACATAAAAGTTACAAATACAATTTCCTGAGAGCAAATCAATAATTATGGGATCCAAAATAATGATGAGGTGAATGTGTTAATAAATGGCAAACTCAACTTTTTTTTACCAAAACTGGAAAAATTGATTGTTTTAAACCAAATAATGCAAACAAAATACAGAATGAAAAAGAATTTATTACAAATAATTTTTTTGTCATTTTCCCCATAAAGAATAAAAAAGGACCTAGAAAGCTTTCAAAAACTAGCTGGATGAAAAGGATCATCAGAATCTATTGTGAAGTTAAAGAATCATATTAATGTAGCTGTAAACAAAAATAATACAAATTTGTGAAATTCAGAGTATATTTCTTTACTCTTAGTATAACAGAATGACTTTCCTTTACACATTGGTACCACATTTTTGGTAATTGTCTAATACTATTAATTTCAAACATTATGGAAGATAGTTCTTTTTTGTTGAAAATTTCATTTAATAAATATCCAAAAAATTATATTTGCCAATAAAAACATGAAAATACATCAATATCATAACCAAAAGCCATCCATCAGGTATCTGTCAGGTAGGGAAGGCAGTGCAAAATAATATGCATAAAAAACATTACAACTTAATAGACAACATATGCCACTCACCAATAAATGCATACTACAGATCTGTTACTCACTAAACCATGAGCACAAGCATATCATAGTAACGTAAAGCACAACATAGTAATGATCAGGAGAGGTAAAATGCACAGTATCAATTTGAAAGTGAAATAACGCACCCTTTGATCATTCTTTGCATGAGAGTGTTGAAGAAAGAACCGATGACAAAAAACTATGGCTGTAGCTATAGTTACCTGAGGCCTGAAATGGACAAAATTAATACCAAAATGTGAATCTCCAATCAAAATCCTAGAACTGGATATTAATATCTACAACATGGTGTAGACCCACAAGCATCACCAAACGTATTTTTCAGATGCTATGCCTCCATTTGTCTAGGCAAAGACTCCTAAAGATACATAGCTATCTCAGAATAAAGAAAACAAGTAAAAAGAACAACCTAGTTGGGAGTTTCAGTGCTAATGTTATTGTGGGGCTTTCCGTACATGCATGCAATCATACATTGAATTAGTGAGTGTTTCATACATTTAAACAGCCTTATTTGTCAAGAAATGTCACACTAGACATTCTGAAGAACTTCGCAAACTTACACTTTAAGCCTCATGCCTAGATCCTGTAAGAATGTGCAGTAAGACCTGCGCAGATATGTCTCTCTCTTCAAACCAATTCCATCTCTTCTAGATGGAGAATATTCCTCTATTTGTTTCCTAGACATGTACCAGTGACCTGCTTCTTCTGCTTTCTTGGCTGTGGTAGAACTTTCACAAGCACTGCCAACAGATGTCCCATTATTCACTGACTCCCCAGACAAGAATCCAGCCATATGTACCAATTTTCTTTGCGCTGAATTGAATATAAATGAACACTCAAGTTGTAATTGGTTCAAATTACTCCTTCATTGTGTAGCAAAATAATTCTGCAGATCAAGAGAATGGAACTAGATGAACATAATGCATCTGAAATTCAGAGTAATATTATACAACTGAAATCATATGATATAGCATTTCTTCTATATTATGTTTTAAACCAAAACAAACAAGGTTAAAAAGAAATCTGAGAAAGGTGTGTGTGTGTTGTGCCCAAGTAGTTTAAACTGTCAATAGTCTATACAGTTGCCTCGAGTGAATGCTCAAGGTTAAGCTTGGAAAAACAAACAACTTCTCATTTTCAATAACAACTCCAGAGCTAATCCAGTATAATGCTCCAAAGTCCAAATTCCAACCCCAAAAATTAGAAGGAAGTTCAAATATCAGTCTCGAACTAAAATAAGGACAATCATAAAATTAGCACTGTAAAATTGTAATAACAGAATACTATGATTAAAACCTGACCAAAGGTGAAAAGATCTCTTTGATGACAAACTTTCCAGCTGTCTAAAGTGATATTTTTAGGGAAAGTGTGGTTCAATATGAGATTCCTATGAAAACAGTTTTGCCATTAAAAAAGGAGTGGGAATGATATCCTTGAGTAAAATTTGCCGCCAATATATGGAGTATAGATATCCACTTTATTTGAAGAGGAAAAATATCAAATTAAACCTCCAGGTTCTCCCCCAAAATATTACTGTGACCGATTCAAGTCAAAAATCGTCTTTGCTTCCACCAAAGTTTCCAGGTATTGAGAAATTAACGGATACCGATATTGCATATACCCCAATTTCACAGTACAGTATTTGGCTCTAAATCGTTTTCTTTATTCAATTATCTCAAAATGGAAAAGCAGATGAGAAGACAAAATGCAAATTAAATCCTGAATAGAGAAAGTAATGAGCGGACAGAAACAGCTAAAAACCGAGACCCCTATGTCCAAATGTAATTAAAATGCCTAACTTATAAACAGTTCTCATGATCGAATGATCTTATTCGCAAAACAACGTACAAAAGAGTGAACCCTATTTACAAAGAATCTCCATACATTAGGCAATGCAGAAGACTAGGCTCATCCCCTAAAATACCTAACTTCATAATTATTACATAATCCTGAAAAATTCCGCTTCTTAAACATTTTACTCATTCGGGGTAAGAAATGCCGGCCCATTACCCAACCCAGAAGGATTTCAAAAAATTGATTGGTAAACGACTAAGATTTCTGGAAAAGGATGAATAAGCAGCTAGTTTCAGATGAAAATGCGATACAAGAAACAAGATAAGTGATAGATTAAACGCTTCAAGCAAAGGAAAGAATGAAGTAGAAGAAATAGAGTGAAAGAGAAAAGGTTTCAGCAACTCACAGAGGCAGAAAAGGAAAGTCGGAGGGTAGAAGCAGGGTCGTGTCCTCGGATGCGAGCTTCGTGGTCTTCGACTCTCACCGCGGCTATCTTTTCTCAGCGATCCTTGCAGGCAAGCCGAAGCTTGCAATCCCCTTTGCTTTCGCTTTCTTCACTCGCGCTTGTGTACCGATTGGTTTTTTTTTTTCTCCCGTATTTTACCCCAAAAATTTATTTAAATAAAAATAGTAGTATTTCTCATTTCCCATTTGGTTGGATATTGTGAGTTAGTTAATTTAGTTGACTAAGCTTAATTTCTTTAGAAATAATTCAAAATTTCTCATTTTTTAGCATTCATGCATTGGAAAGATAACTCTCAAGTAAAGTGGCACAAAATTGATAAAATTAAAAAGCACGCTATTAAGTGAAGAACCTAGTGTTATTAAATCTACATAAACTGGTTCAGCATGAAAACTGGTGAACCAATTTAGTCTAAGCATCAACCCAGTCCACTTTTTTCAAAAAATAAAAATTGGGTTTTTTTAATTTTTTTTATAATTTCATATTAATATATTTAAAATCTTCACTTTCTCATCGGTTTTACCTCACGTTAGCTTGGGTTTGACTTTAGTTTAACCATTGACCTAGTACCCTCATCAATTCAGTGAACTGTAGGGGTGGAAACAAGTTAGGAGCCTATGGTCTGACCTGTTTCAAGTCTGATCAGACCAAAAGGCTAGGCCAAAGCCTCTTTCAAGGCCTGTTTTGCTTAACAAGACAGGCCTAAACCTAATAATAAGCTTATTAGGTCTGTCAAGCTGGTTTGTTATGAGGGTAAAATTGTAATTACTCCCTCTATCTTCCATTGAAAGTATGACACATATAAGCCGGCCTGTTAGATCATTAGGAATAATTTTGTACGTAAGAATGTTTTCACCCTGTTTAAAATAGGCATGTTTTAAGGTGAAGTCTATGACCTATTAAACTGTTTACAAAATTTTTAAAATTACAAGCATCCGTAATAAGCCGTAGACTTGGTCAAGCCTGTATACAAGTCAAGCCAAGGCCCAAAAAAAGGCCTATAACAGACTACAAACTAGGCTCAGGTCACTTTACTATAAAACAAGTCTGGCCTGTTAAGGGTGAGGCTTGACCTGTTTTCACCCCTAACTGAGACATGTTTAATAACCTTTGAAGAACCATGGATGAATACAACTCTGATCTACCAACCGACTAAACTAAAATTATATTTAATAATTTTAAGAAATATAAATTAATTTTTAATAAATAATGAAAACATTGCTTTTAAGTTTTAATTATTTCATAATCTATATTTGGAAAAAAATAATAGAGAAATATTCAATCTCTTTTCAAATTGGGAAAAAAAAACGAAGTAAATTCTTTTTTTCCATGTCAAGTTTTTTAAACCTTGCATATTTTATAGTTTGGCATTTTAATTCTCAAGATTCGACCCTTTTAAACAAACAATTAATCAACGACTTTCGAAAAGAAATAACCATCTGCAAACTGTTGAAATTAGGTATGCAATTATACCGTCAGCTTAACTATAATCAAGACTATGAATTTCTATGCCTTCAATTCAATTACAGAATCCTTGAGGAAAAAATAATAATAATAAAGCAAATTCCTCCCATAAAAAGAACAGGAGAGTTTACATTCTTCTCCCAAAAAATCCATGGTCAGGATCTGATTTTCAACAGGCTGTTGTCAGAGTTCCTTGGCTAGATGAACTGCCAAAAGCTATCTCTAGGTATCAGTAATGTCCCCCAAGTTTACCAGAAATTGAGCTAATGAGAGAGTGCTGTTCTTCTTCAAGGTTCAGGGAGAGGCCAAGATCCACTCAGACTAAGATTTTGTGATATTCTCACCATGTTAACCATTGAAGGCGTGTCGTACCCGATTGAGCCGCTGACCATAGGGTCTCTGACATGGCCGCTGACAAAAGTCTGAGTTAAAGAGTCTCCTCTTGTTGTGGATCTCTGCCATGAATGAGAGCTTAATCCTGAGAGAACATAAGCCCTTCCTGTATGTTCATATTGTTCCCTGCTCTCCATCTTCTCCTTAGTTTCTCTCAGTTCAGCATCAAGCCAAGTGCAAGTTGGATCCCCTGCTGATGCTGAGGCTGATGACAATAGTGTTGATCTTTTCTCTTCCAGCAAAGCTTTTGCACGCCGCAGGTCTCCCCTCTCAGCCAGCCGCCTTGCTTCTGCTATACCATCAGCCACCATGAGTTTGTTTTTATGCCCATCAACCTCCAAGCACACTGTCATTTCGTTAGTCTGTGATGAACCATCTGATCTTTGAATCTCTACTCTCTCACCCTCAACCTTGACTTGCTCTCCCTCAGAGGTTGAGTCTTTGTATTGGCATGTAACGCCTAGCAAACAAATCTTTGTCTCCATGTTGTCTCCTTCACTGGCTGGGATTGCAGGGATTGATAGGTACAATAGGAATCCTTTTTCCTCTTCTGCATACATGTTACCAACATCAATGATGCACCGCTTGCCCTCATCATGAATTTCACTGATGTATCTTCCCGAGCGTACTGAAGTGATTTGCAATCCCAGTGACAGTGTATTGAAGGTGAGTTGTAACTCTTGAGCCACAACACTGAGTAGACCACCAATGCACCTTGCAAAAGCATCTTGCACCATGCCCACAGATTCAATGAAGGAAAACGTGCCACCAGATGCATCAGAGATGGCGTGCAAGGCAGTGGAATCATGATCCCTACCAAAGCCAAAGGTATGGACAGGAATGGAAGCAGGAAATTGGGGTCCTAATGGTGGACTTATAAAAGCTTGAGACCTGCCATCAGAGAGGAGCATAATGCTGGAAACTGGGTTTCGCTCTCGACGTTCCTCTAGTACACGAGCTCCTTTTTTGAGCCCACCCAGAATGTCAGTTCCACCATCGGTTGAAAGAGAATTGACCGCAATAGTTGCATCAGATTGGCCACTATCAGTCATCCTACGAAGTGGGAAAATCCTGAGAGCAGCGGAGGAGAAAACAACTATAGAAAGTCTGTCAGAAGCACTCAAATTCTGTATGACGAAAAGAACAGCCTGTTTGAGAAGTGATAATTTTGACCCAGCCATGCTGTCACTGATGTCAAGCACTGTAACCAGGTCCACAGGCGCACGATCACGTTGAGAAAGCGCCGGTGCACGGACGTTGGCAAGAACAGCAAAATCTTGATGAGCTTCAGATGCAGAGAGAACAGGATACTCTGCAAAGGACTTGACAGCCACAACATTAGGAGCAGATGAAATATGTTCTGCAGAGGTTGCTGAAGCAGGGAGTGGCTCATCATCAATGAAGCGCTCAGGCTCAACAATAGCTGAGGAATTGAATAGACGAGATGGTGAGGAAGCCAATTGTCTGTGCCTGCTCCTGACACGGAGAGGAGGAGCAGCAGCAGCAGAAAGAATGCTTGGAGCTTGATATGGGATTTCTTTCCATTTGGCACGACAGATGGGACAGACATGACTTCCTTGCCTGACATTGGAAGCAATACAATTGAAATGGAAGGAATGACCACACTCAGCAACAAAGATGGCTCGGCCAAGCCCTGTCTTCAAGTCACCTAAGCAAATTGTGCAAATCTTCTGCATAAGATAACGCAACTTCTTAACATTTCACAATATAATGAGCCAAAAAAAAATATTTGTGCATAAACATCTAAAAATAATAAAAACAAGAGAACATAATTCAGATCATTGAAGATTTGGCATGGAACTCAGATTTTGCTTTCTTGAAGAAAAGTAGGGTGCCATAAACTTCTCAAAAGACAAAAGCCACACAACATTCCATCCCAACTTTGACAATCTCAAACACTCACAGCAAGCAAACACAAGAACTAGCCAAAGAAAACGGGATAATGCTTCTTTAAGTGTTTTGGATTCTCAGATGTTCCAAAGAGTGAAGCAACCGCATCTCTCTTCTTGCCGTTTGATGTAACTGAAAACTCTTCATTAGGCACATCATCCAGCAAAATGAGTAAAACGGACAGTTTGACTCATTTTCTCTACTTTCTTTTTTCTTCTTCAAAGAAAACATGATGAAAACCCATTAATAAAAAACGCTACTTTTCATGCAGGCATGCAGAAGTACTCAGATTGGCAAACTCTCCTTTTTCTTTCATATCTAAAGAGAAGAATTGAGTTTGAAAAAAATGGTTTTACAGACAATGACCACGGAAGCTGAAGCTCAGGGTCAAGTATAGACGCGTTTGGAATGGAGGTTTGTGCATAACCGCATGTGGGTCTAGTAAGAACTTGGGAAGACGAGGAGGAGAAAGACAAGATGTGACGACGCGGCAGCAGAAAAGTCTTGAGATGTATCGCACGGAAACAATGCGGCGTCTGGAAGGAGTATCAAACAATTGGACGAGATGTGGGTCCCGGCGCAAAAGCATGAGCTGAATCTTGAGCACTTTACTTTTCAATCCTTCTCGTTTTTTAACATTATTGAATTCCAAGGAGGCATCATGTCTAGCGATTCCGTTGACAAACATAACCAATGAATCATGCAATCACGTGGTTAAATTTCCAAGTCGTATCAGCCGGTTGCACTACAGAAAGCAACCAACAAAAAGTTCTTTCTCCGATGTGACTCAATGAGAAAAGGAGGCCTTTGAAAAGTCTTGTTGATAAAAATAATAACAATAATACAAAAAAAGGACCATAACCCAAGTTCGAGCGGCCAGCTTTCCATCCATGAGAAAATCATTCCTTATACATCAAATCTAACCATTAAACCACGCAGTTAGGAACTAAAGCATAAAAATCATATCTTGTAGGGTTAAAGTGTAAAAATAGACATGTGTTTTATCCTCAGGAGTACCCAACATCATATACTTTTTTTTAGAGCAAAAATACGTGGTTACCATTCTAAAACAAAAATCACATATCACCGTTATGTTACTGTTCACCGTAATGAGAGAGAAAGAAATGAAGTGAACAGTAACATAATAATCATAATAATGGATGTAACTTTTACTCTAAAATAGTAACCACATATATATTTTTGTTTCAAAAAACCATATGGTGTTGGGTGCTTCCTGAGATAAAACACATGTGTATTTTTGCTCCTTTCCCCTATCTTATATTGACCATTTTCCACGACGACCTTTATTGAACAGCAGCCGTCAAAGAGAGAATAAAATAAAATAATACGCAGGAGGCTAAAATGGGCATTGACACAATCCTTGATTGAGTTCAAAGAAAGGTCATTATTGTCTTTATCTATTGGGGAAAAGGACAGCTGGCAACCTGCCAGTGCCTAATTTTCCGCTTCGGCTTATGCGTCGCCGGGAGAATCAGTTTCAGCGCCGGAGAAATCCCTCTCTCTCTCCGGCGAGGGAAACAAGATCCGGGAATCAGTAAACAGGTCACCACACAAACATCAAACAACAAATATTTAACCAAAACAGACATTTTCCAATAAACCAAACAGGCGAAATCTCACTGAAAATTCAAACACACAGCTGGAACTGACCTTGGTGGATCGCATGCTAAGAACACGAGAGAGGCGGGAAATCGAAGAAGAGGATCGAGATAACACGGAGCTGGAGGAGGTGATGTCGGCGTTGGAAACGGAGTGGAAAGGCGGCGGCGGCGGCGGCAGTCGCGGCTCATTGCTGGAATCAGTGACAGCATCGGAAGGAAACCGAGACGACGACCTTGATTTTGAAGAAGATGACAAGAGGGAGGTGAATGCGTGTTTGAGCTTGCTCATTCCGGACACCATTTTAGCTTCAGGGTGATGCAGAAAGAGAGAAAGAGTGTATTTTTATGAAGAAAATGGGTAAACTGAAATTGGGGAGGAAGAGTTTGAATCAAACAATATAGAAGAAGAGGGATAAGAGAAAGGTGAAATTTTCAACAGTAACACAGGAAGAAGCGGCTAAATCTTCAAGTGATTTTCTTCCATGTGAGGTTAGAGGCCCCTCTAAGCGAGGCCTGAAATATGGGTTCTCAGGGGGGAAGAAGGTGGTATTTATTATATGGAAATTATCATCTCATGTTTATGATTTTAATAAGTTGAGCGTGGTACAGACATTGTTTAGCTGGTCAAAAAAAAAAAAAAAAGGAACTGTTTACAAATTATGAATGATATAATTTTCCTTTAATGGCTCCATGCATTAAACATGATACTCTCGTTGAAATAATATTAGGTGAAGAAGTTAATACCAAAAAAAAAACAAAATATATTAGGTGAAGAAGGATAAAGAATATTTGAAAATCTGCATTCTTTAATAAAGATTAAATAAATAAATATTAATAATTTAATACACATTTAATGACTATTACTTGGTTGGTGTAAATTAGTTCCTCCTACACAATTGACCGGAGGGAGTATCCCATACAATTCATCATTCACTAATCAATGGAAGATTTAAAACATGCTACATATATATAACTAAAAAAAAAAATTATGGGATAATGAAAAATTCTTATTGCACAAATATCCTTGAGCGGATGCAATTTATCTTTAGCATCTTCTACAGTGTACAAATATGATTTTATACATAATTAAATAAAGAGTTGCATCCGCTAAAATAAATTACACTTAGGTTTTTAAACAAATATTAAATACTTCAGGACAATTAATGTTAAGACAAGAAAATTTTCAAAAAAAAAAAAATTCGTAATATATAAGAGCCCACAATATTAAGTAATATATAAAATTTTCAACAAATTAAATTTATGCAATTATTTAATTTATGAAGTATATTAAGCATAAAATCTTACATTTTTATGGGGAAAAAAAATAGGTCTTTGAGTTTATATATTTGAGATGAATTTTCTTGTTAAATTAGGACATATGTATTTTTTACTAATCTCTGAAGGAGAAAGATGTTTTTTTAGTTTATAACTTAATAACCAGTTGAAATATAGTATTCATTTTTCAACGAATTTGGATGCTTGTCAAAAGTTTCTCTCTCTTTTTTAATGGTGACAAAGAATTTGGATGCTGCTTTAAATATCTCCCTTAAGTCTAAAGGGAATATTAGCATGTTCCCACACTAAAAACTAATTGGTGCTGAAAAATTCTCAAAACTGTAAATCTCATCTGCCTCATCTTCTTTTAAATATGAGAATTTGAGTTCCCACTAAAAGTGACATCAACTCAAGTTTAACTCTTATGATAGAAAAAATTTGGGATAGCTTTGGCCCCCACTCTCATACCGATTGCCTCCTCTACTACACCAACAATAGCACCAATTTCCCATCTCCAGCTTCGACCAATGCTTCTGAGACTTTTCCTACATCGATTGCCTCCTTTGCTAAAACCTGTTTGACGCTGAAAAATTCCTGAAACTTAAAATCCTGCCAACGCCAACTTGCTTTAAATATGGGAATTTGAGTTCCCATTAAAAGTGGCATCAACTAAAATTCCCTCTTAGGATATAAAAAATTTGGGACAACTTTGGCCCTTCTCCCTTACCGATTGCCTCCTTTACTACGCCAACAGCCACTCCAATTTCCCATCTCCAACTTTGACCAGTGTTTCTAAGACTTCCCACACTGATTGCCTCCTTTGCTACACTGCCAACTGCACCAAGTTCCCTCACTATCTTCCCCCTCTCTTTGCCTACATCTAGCTTGACGATTGCTTCCTCCGCTGCAACAACTACAATTTCTACCCCGAAGCCGCATTGATTCTGTCTAAGATACTTTGAACTGTAGCTCCAGGTATGGTGAAATGGAGGATGAAGGCAGTGAGAGGCGAGAATTTGAGAAGAACATTGGCAAGGTGGTTGATAATGTGTTGAGGGTTTCTGCAGACTGAAAATTTGAACTTACTTCTTAAATTTCCAGGCGTCACTGCATTTCACCTAATTTTTGGGGTATATTAGGTATTTAACATTTTCTTTACATGTTCAAGTCTCAATTTTCCTTCTACCAAACATTTTAGGACCCATTTGATAGACAGATTTCACGAGAGGGAAAGGGAATTTGCCAAGCTTCCCATGCAGAATACCGTTTGTTACGCAAGTTTCCCGTCAAGCTCACTTCCCGCCTGGCCCAATTTTCCCTTAAACGTGAGAAACTAGAATCCTTTAAAAACTAGCGGGATTGTGAAAGTTTCTCGAGAGAGTGAAATTGTTGGACCAAAAACCCCCGACAACAATGGAAGCAGGAGTTTAATCAGATCTAATCCATCCTTCCTCTGCCTTCCTTCTCCATTTTCATTGCCGGCGACTCTCACCTTCTTCATCATCGTCGCCAGCGACGTTCCTTTCCTCTCCGGTGATGGTTCTTGATAAAGAGGAAGAAGAAAGCAAAGATGATAGAAAAAAGTTGAAGCTCTCTGTTCTCCACAGCACTCTGGTTTTGCTTCTAGCGTTGGGTCTGTTCAACAATGTAAACCTTAAGCCACTGTTAGATTTTACATTCGAACACAGGCGATTGGGTGCCTATTATGTTCGAACGTAACTTTTTTGTTTGAATGTCCGAGGGACATTTTAGAAATTTCATCTTACCTTCCCACTTAGCCAACACCCAATTCTTCATACCAAACAATTCATTTTCCCTCGACTTAAGTTCCCATCTCATGTCTACCAAACAACTCAACTTTTTAAATTCCCTCTCAATCTTCCTTTCCATTCCATTCCTTTCCTTCCTTCAAATTCCTTTCCCTCCTTAAATCCTCCCCATACCAAACAGGCCCTTATTTTCCTTAAACCTATGCTCCCTTCTCGTGTCTACCAAACAAGACACTCTTCTAAATTCCCTCCCAAATTTCCCTTCCCTTCCTTTCCTTCATCCCAAATTCCTTGTACCAAACAGCGATGTTTTGATTAGGTTCAACTCTTTGACAATCTAACAACACAAGTTTCTTACAATTTGCATATATAGGGAAGATTTTGAATGATAAGGGACGATGACTTGAGGAATATGAGTAGTTTGGCAAGAAAAAAAAATGAAGGGGTTTTTTTTTTTAAAAAAAAATAGGAAATAAAAATTTTACCTTGAAAAGTAATTAATTCAAAATGAAAAAAAAGTATCTTTTTCATAATTTGAATTTAATATGAATTTACTTGCATTTACGGGTCAAATTCGAATTTTATAATAAAGCATTTACTTCACACAAAAAAAAGTGAATTTATGAGTTAAATTCAAATTTTATGACGGAGCATTTAAATTAAAAGAAAAGGTTGAGTTTGTCTAAAATATCATCTTGTCAAATTCAAATGTAATCATATTTTCTTACCCTATAGAAATAAATGTTTTATGAGGAATAAATATGTCTAAAAGTTTTATTGTTCACAGAGGAAATTTGAGTTCCAATCAATTTGGGTAAGATTTTATCTTCCCATCTTCAAAAAAAGATTGGTTGGGCTGGGTGAGCCATTCTTGAGAAGATCATACTCTAAAAGTGTATCAAACAAGAGAACTTGTTTATCTTCTCTTTCCTTTCCACATGTTTCGTATACCAAACAAGCCCTAAAGTGTCCATTATATATATATGAGAAATAAAATAAAATAAAATAAATCAATTATAACAATGTATTAATAGGAAAAAACTTTTTTAAAAAAAATTATTTGAATTTCAAAATCTCAAATAGATGATTTTTCAATAAAACAAATTTTCAATTGCTTTATTATTTTTATTATTCATATTACTACTATTTTCAATGGGATTTTAAAGTTTACTTTTTATGTCATTTTCTCTTTTTTTTCTTGGTAAAAAAAATTTTTAGAAGGGTTCGACACCAGTCCCCTACCAAGGCTAGGGCACGGTCCCGGGCTCTATGAGCACTTACTGGGGACTTACGAGATCACCTACTAAAGGAGTCCCAGCGACGGCAGAAGTGATCGAATCCATGACCCAAGGGCCTAGTCCTGGATCCCTTACCATCTGTGTCAACTCTCATTTGCTTATGCCATTTTCTCTTATTAATATCTATTGCAAATAAAATAATATTTATATTGGGTAATGTTACATTGGGCATTGTGTGTTATGCAGATGAGTTGCTCTAATCATGATGCGGCATGGAACTAACCCACCATGATATGGGTCAACTTCTTAATATAACATATATTTTGAGAGTTAATTTTAATTTTAAATATAAGATATAATTATATATTTATTGATATTTGTTAATTTATCATTATCGATTATTGATATTCTCTCAGTAATAATTAAGAAAGAGAATGAAGAAGATAGAATGTTTTAGAAAATACATATTATATTAATTAATAACTGAGCAGCATAAATGTAGATATTACTGTTAGTATTGATTTTTAAAATAAATAAATTTTTATGTAGAATATTCTAACAGAGTTATTAATACTTTGAGTCAAGCAGGGTCTATCTCACCCAAAAAAAAAAACATTCTTAGTCAGTTGTCTTAAATTAGCTTAGTTTCGGAGAAAATTATAAGATAAGGTAAATTTGAAAGCTCTAAAAAAGTAATTATTTCTTAAAAAAAATCAAATTAGGTGAATTTGACCATGATACGGTTCTATTTATGCAATTCAATGTAATTAAACAAGCTAATTAACGTTCAGATGCACCTAATATGGGGGAAAGGAGTTGCAAATATGGTATAAATGCAGGTAAAATTAAGTTTATTGTTGGCGGATGAAAGTTTGAAATTTTAGTTGGTAAAGTGAGCCCATATTTATTATTAGGGAAAACATTTTTTTCATGTCGTAGAAAAATCATTTTCTCATGTCACACACATGAAATAATGGGACCCGTATATACATACATTAATTCATATATGTACATGTAAGTCCCACCATTAATTCATGTATGTATATGTAGGTCCCCCTATTTCATATGTGTGTAGAAATTTTTTTTTACTCATATAACATGAAAAAACCAAAGCCTTTATTATTAATGTCCCTAAGATTTTGCATTACTTGCTTTATTCAGATTTTGCATTACTTGCTTTATTCATGCCATTTTTCACACTGGGAAAAAAAAAATTAAACAGACGCTCTTGACCGAAGTCAGAAGTAATTTGAATATATTTAGAAAAGTAGTTAAGTTATTGATTTGTAAAAATGTTTGTTTGTTTGTTTGTTTTCTCCAAAGCACCATTGTTAATAATTTATATGGCTAAACTATACAAAACACCCCTAAATTTTAGTTTAATTGCATATAACCCTTTTGAGATTTCAAAATTTAAATTAACCGCCTTGACATTTCGTTTTTTAACTACCAATCTCTGTCGTTAAATGACCGTCATCTTTTTAACAGAAATTTGACACTTCAAATGATATGACATGTTGCACCTCACGTGACATCCTATGTAACTTACTAATTTCGAAAGACCTATTGAACTTTGAATAGTTGCAAATAACTCCATAAACTTTGCTAAGTGCCTATTTTTAGCTTCTCTTCTCTTTATAATCAGAAGTTAGGTTAAATAGGTTTTTATGAAAGCTCTTATAATAATAAAAAAAAATACAATAAAAAAAAAGAGAGTCAAAAGTCAAAAGCTCTCAAAGGGAGTTTTTTTTAAGCTCTTATTAAAATTACTTGTGCGATTTGGACCTCCAACTCAGGCAACTAGTTACAATATCCAATTCCAAGAAGCGACCTCTGCAATTCTTCCAATTAGGGAAATAGTTGCTGAAGCAAAATTTATAGCTCTCTAGTTCATCATTGCGAGATTGAAGATATATTTTATCATTCAATTTTGATTTGTTTTCCTTTGCTTTTTGGTATTTGTTGATTTAACTTATTGGGTATAATCAAGCATAGATTATTCAAAAACTTATTTAAGGCTTTAACTTGAGGTTCTTTTGCAATAACTTCAAGTTACTTTAAAGCAGAAAATTGACAATGAATTTTTCTTGAGATTAATTATATTTGTTATCATCAAAACAAGGGAACTAACAAAAACAAGTCCAACCCAACAATCATCTCCCTATATATGAAAGAAGTAAAGACAATCTTATCAGATTTTTTATTCCGAATTTTATAATGAATGAACTATATATGTAGAAGAGAAGAAATAATCCATCAAAATTTCACAACTATACAACAAAATCGAGACCTCACTTGCAAACCCAATGGCTTCCACTAGAATCCAATTAGTGAAACCCAAACAACACAAAAATTTCTCTAAATCCGATGGCTTCAACTCATGACCCAAGCCATAAGAACGCAAGCAATTGAACCGAGGGGGGAGGAAGTAGAGAGACTAGGCTAAGGCAGGTAGGGCTTGATGTCGACGTTTGGCAGAGATAACTGTGGATTTGGAAAGAGAGCTTGGAGAAGATGAGTTCACTGATTTAGATTGACAAAGTGGATGGAGGCAGAGAATTAACGACATCAATGGTGGAGGAAGTTGTCACCGGAATTTGAGATGAAAATGAGAAAGGAAGCAGATGCAGGGTAGTTAACGACAGATCAGAGAGAGAGAAAAGAAGGGTATTGAAGTAAATTAGAAAATTTAGGCATTTTTATTTTTTTTTAGGGTCAAGTTGCAAAAATACACATGAGTTTTTCTCTCAGGAGCACCTAGCACCACATATTTTTTTTTTAGCAAAAATACACACGTGGTTACTTTTTAGGAGCAAAAGTCACACGAGCCGTTTTATTAAAACTGGAATGTCATTTTGGGCAATGTAAGTTGTTTTATTAAAACTGGAACAATATGCATATGCCTGACTGTAGATGGCATTTTTCCTTAAAAATATACTCAAAAAGGGTTACATAGCCTTTAGAACCACCTTATTTGGATATTTTTGCAAAGACTTATGAATTTTTAAATTTGATTGAAAATTCTGGCAACTTTTAGCCACCGAGCGAATTTAAGGGCCAAAAGCCTATGAGGCCAAGGCAGCTCCATTAGACATTCATATCCATGGTTATAATAATATGATATGTATTTAGGGCCATGAGAAGTTCGGAAAGAAGAATAATGGAGGGTACTTCAAGAAACTCCGATGGTTGATAGAAGAGGAAACCGAAGAAGAACATTAGACATTAGTCCACAAGGTAGTGAACTTCCCCATTATATGTATTGATATGTTGCTTGTGTGTTGATGTGTATGATGGCTCTGCTTAGCTTGCTTGCCTATGTGTAACATATTTGAATGCTTGAAGCTTTGTTTCTGGTATACTATGACCATGAATATGTTGTACGAAGCATTGAGCATGCATAAATGTCATTATGTTGACATGAGTCTACGCAAGGTAAGCATATCATACACTAGTATTTATATTATGAAACGACCACCGTTTTATTAACTAAATAATTACATAATTTATCATTGTAAACACTTAATAATCAGAGTTATTCTAATATTAAGATTTAAGCGGAATCTAAATTTTTCAAAACATGTGAGAGTATGCATCATGAACCTTAGAGTATGACAATATACATTCATCCATATCATACAACAAAAGAACAGAAGTCCTACTCTTAACACAGTAAACTAAACTTCTGTTTGCTTCCCTGAAGGACCTGGGCCAGACTGGTCACCTAGGAAAAATTTTGTAACCATCAGTCCAGCCCATTATGAATATATTAACATGTGCTAGTGAAGTGCCAAGTGAAATAAAACAGATCAATCCAAAATTAAGCAGTTCATCAACATTCTCTCAATTCATTATTACAATAATAATAAGTATCATAATGGGTGTCACAATTCGGTTCATATTCAATACCCAAATACCTCCCATTAATCCAACCGAACTACCTTATTTCCTCCGACTAGACCCATGAGCTAAGTTACACCATGTTACTAGTTATTCCAAAAGCTCACTGGTAAAGTGATAAAAACCGGCCAAAATCCTCAGAGCACCTACTCAGACCATGGGTCTTTTCCCCACTTTACCCTAGTGAGGCACCATAAGCCCTCTTGAACTGGTGGGCTAGTCCCTCAATGCACTAGTGGGCTAGTCCCTCAATGAACTAGTGGGATAATAAAAAGCCAACCATTGTGCATAATGGAGGCACCACCACGTGGTGGAAGTAACTATTCCATCTTTTCCCAATTCACCCCTTTCCATAATTATCACCATAATTTAACTGGGAAATTTCCAGATTATTCACAATACCATAACATCATATTTCCAATACATGTATTTCAACTCATAAAAATTTCCACATGGCAATTTTATTTAAAAACAATTATAATCAGTTCAACAAATACTCATCAGCAGCATATCAATAACATAATAAGTGGAAAGTGGTTACCTCTCACCCGAACTAACTACTTGCACACTACTCTCAAACTAGGGGCTCAACACATTCCTCAATTCAATCTATCAGAAATCAAGTTTGCTATCAATTAATAATTCTATAAAAATTCCACCTATTCAAAATTATAATTATAACTTCATAAACTTAAAATATACAAATTTTTAATAAAATCCAGCGTAATAGAGATTGCAAATTATAAGGATACTAAATGAGGAAGACTATTGTACTTATTAATTCTCCTTTTGCTAATAATTAATAACTCTCTTTTTCCTATTTATTATTGATTAATAATTTTCCTACATTATTTATTCCATTCCACTAATAAAAATAATTATTATTACTCATTCCTATTT
The DNA here is from genome assembly GCA_037074495.1 of Acacia confusa. Classification (NCBI taxonomy): domain Eukaryota; kingdom Viridiplantae; phylum Streptophyta; class Magnoliopsida; order Fabales; family Fabaceae; genus Acacia; species Acacia confusa. The sequence goes on along the minus strand of CM073504.1, from coordinate 646,500 downwards.
TGAAAATGGTATTATTATTTATTTTCCCTTAAATAAATAATAATCTTATTCATTTTTCTCTTATTCATTCAATTTATCAATTATTTCTTCTCATATTATTATTATTATTATTTCCCTTTGATAAATAATAATATATTCATTATTATTTATCCCATTTATTATTTAATAATTTCCTTTATTAATTAATCCATTTTCTAAATATTATCTTTTTACTTATCTTCTTTATTTTCAAAAGGTATTATAGGTGAGATAATATAGAAATTAGTTAGTTGGTTTAGATCCTATTATTTAGGAGCAAATTAAATCAATTCCTATCTCTTAGAAAATAACCTCTAATATATTGATTTATTTCATTATTGCCACCTTCCTATTATTTAGGAACAAGTTGGATGATATTCTTATTTTTCTGATTTCATAATTATCATTATTTATTTACTTTAATTACTACCATTATTGTTATTATTATTATGTATCATCACTATTTCTCTATACTGATTTTAATACATATTAACACATATAACTATGTTTTATTAAATAGTTTCGTATAATATATGGGATTAATGTTTCTCATATTATAGGAAAAAAATTATCTCATGTCACACACCCACGTCCCACCATTTCATATGTGTAAGAAGTTTAGTTTTCTCATGCAACATGAGAAAACTAAAACCCATGATATATACATACATACATACATATATACATATATATATATATATATATATATATATATATTCCATCTATGTTTTAACTAATATCAAATATAGATAGATATATGTGGCGTGTATGTATATATGTTTTTCCCAGTACCACGTTATATGTATTTGTACCTATTTCTGATCAAGTTTCTCTTTCTTCACAGATCCCTCGTATTATATAAATATTAGACTATAATCTTCTTTCTTTTTCTCTTATATCTGTACACATTTAAACTCACACACACCCAGACGGCAAGGAACACGATGGCATATTTATATGTATTAAACCTTCATGCAGAAAAAGGATTGGAGACGCTAACAGTAGACAAAGACGCTGACCCCATACATATATTTAATCATGAAATCTCCTTTCTTTGTTTCATCAACACACACACACACAAACTTAGCAAGAACAGCAAAATAGATACAGCTAGGCATGCAAGAACATGTCAGCAAACACTATGCCAAAAATATCCCTGCTTTTCATTCAGTTTTCGGTTTTAGTTCAGATCCAGCGACATAGTGTTTTATTTCCTCTACGGCTTAGTACCCTTGCTTTACATTGGAAAGGAAGGAAACTCGAGGGAGGAGAAGATTGAAAACTTACCTTCGCTGATCACTTGGACGACGGGAAAAGGAGTGCTAAAAGGCTTCTGGTTATTCTCTCTGTTTCAGGCTACTGAAAACAGAGGAAAGTGAATCTAGGTTCCTCTCTCTCTCTTCTGTTTTGGTTTCTTGCCGAAAGGGGATGTGGAGAAGGAAGGAAACAGATATATATATATAGGAGGGAGAAGGGGTTGATCGGTAGGCAAGGACGGATATTTGGCGCGGACCAGGGGGTATTTGGCGATGGGCTCGATGGACATGGTGAGCTTCTGATTTTTCGCTGCTACGATGATAATGGGATAGAGACAGAATGAGATAATGGGTTTCTGCTATTGTTGACTTTTGGTGTGATATTTCCCTATTTTTCCGACGGCTAGGAGAGAGATATGAGTATATTGGGTTGAATTCTGTTTTTATTGATTGTGGGCTGCGAGGCACAGAAGACAGAAAACAAATGTGAAATGCCGAGTTTCGGTTTTTGGGCTTGCTATGGTTAAGACAAAATGGGCCAATGAAAAACTGATGCCTTATTTTCTTCTTTTTCACGTAGGATTTGAAATAAAAGGGAGAAAATTGTTTGGGTTTATATATAAATATGCGCGCGTTTTGTTGTAATATTTATGGGCCCGAGTTGGGTAAAAATGAAAGGGGAATGCAAGATACTTAATTTGGGCCAAATGGGGAAGAATATTCATTGGGCTGAACTAAAAGGGGTTGACTTCTTACATGTTTTATAATTCCTATAATTCTTATTTATTTTTCTTATTTTAATTATTCCTCCCAAATTAATTCAAAGGTAATAAGTCTTTATTTTCTAATGGTTTAATTTTTCAAATGATTAAATTTTGTACTTAAGAAGACAATTTTAAATAATTATTATTTAAATTCCTTTTTAATATACACACTTAAGTTCCCAAATTTTTGGGATGTTACATATTGCATGAATTGTTTGATATTATTTGCTACTAAGATTCCCTCGAATCTCACCCTCCCCAACTAACCATTAGTCAGGTGAGCATAAAAAAGAAATGCAGCTCACAAAGATGAAAGAGCAGAATGCTTGAGGATGAATCAGAAGGAAGGAAGAATGACGGAGAATTGAATTATGACAGTGTGATAATTTTACTATCTGTAATATGTATAAACCTTGAGAATACTCTTGTTATGTAATCAAGATTATTATTGTATCAGTATATTTACACTATTTTTGTTTACCCATCGTGCTACGCAATGTTGCTATGATAATTATCAGAATATCAACAGGGTATTACACCAAACATGATATTATATCTCTATAAAAAATAGTTTCTTAGTTTATGGAAATGAAAATAAAAATAAGATATAAATAAGATATAACCTTTGAAATATATATATAGTTAATATATAGATTGAATTCATAACAAAATCCAGATGTCTCATGCAAATATTGAAAAATAATAATAAAATAAAGCACTACTTAGACAAATATCAACGAAAACGAATTTATAAATTTTAAAATTGCTGTTGTTTCTCTTGATCATTCATTCACGTCTGGCAACTACCAAGCAAAGCTTGTCTTCAAGATCTCTGAATGCCCAAATATCAACTATCTGGGTCGCTTTGAATTCGCCTTTTGTAGCAATAGAGTACCAACCACCATTCAATACATATTGGGTGCTTATTTTTTGAGTGCCTTTAGCATTTTTATGCAAATCCCATTGTTTGAAGGTAATTGTCAGCTCAGCGAGAGGACCATCAATTGGTTTATGAATCACGGGCACTTTAATGGCTTTTCCCTTCTTGAGGAGAGTAACCTCTTCTTCTTTTAAGAATGGGAAACTCTTCATGTCCTTCAAGGCCATGGTGATTCTACTGAGATGTTTGCTTACATCTGACTCGAATAATTTCTTCTCATAGAAATGAATGAATTGGTTTGGCCATGATTCGCCACATTTCTCGATGATTCGTGCTTTGAATTCCTCCGACAATGGTGGTGGCAGCGGCGCATCTGAATTATCTCTCCTCCTCCTCTCATTATTTGTGGATTGTATTTTCCATTTTTCATTGGGAGTCTCAAGTTGAGATTTTCTCTTCTTGTCGTTCCTCAGTGGTTTGTCATTTTTCTTTGGAGAGTTAGGCTCAACATTTTCTTCAGCTAACGAGTTGGTCACAACAACTTGTTTGCTCTTCTCCATCTTTTGTAAAGCGACTTCCCCAACAAATGCCAAAACGTCAAGTGAATCCGTTAACTTTGGATCCAATTCCTTATCTTTGAAATCTTCAAGAGTTAACAAGTTAAGCATTCTCACTTCATCGGAAGATGAGGTAGAGGACTCTCCTTTTCTGTATAAATTTCACAAAACAAGTATCGCTCAAAATATAATTAATTATATTTTAAGATAATACGAGTTCTAATTAGGTCATGCGGATAATTACATTATACAACGAGGACGCACAAACATATACATATTTCATAATTAAATAAAGCCTAGAAACTCTATGGATACTGGAATTCATAAAAGCATCAACATATTTCTATGAAGCCACATGATTATCAAACAATCAAATGCCACCTAGTGTTGACTAAAAAAAATTAAAAAAGAGAATGCAACAACTTTCATAAAAGGAAAAATATGCATTATCAAAAAAAATTCTCCCTGACTAAGTGAAACCTTGAACCTAAAAGGGGAAGAAACAAAAAGAAAGAAACAATAGCCACTTTCATAAAGAGAAAAGTGATTGACGTACTACCTCTCTGATTCTTAATATAAAAATTTCAGTTCACGGTGTGAGTAAGAAACCAGATATAAAAATTTATAAGGACTTTTTAATTTATTTTTTTATTATTTGATCAAAGGTTTCTCTCTATGACACTTAGAAGGCAAATAGTTTTCTTTTCACCTCCAATAAAAAGTACACTCTCTGATGTTCAAACTATGGTTCTCCTCATTGTAGGTAATTAAGGCCGTTTAGTACTTCAACTAGTAGCTTATTTAGCATTCATACATTTTTATTTTCATATAGATTAAGGAGGATTAAAAAAAAGAAAAAATAAAAAATAAATAAGAGAGAGAGAGAGAGAAACTAGATGACACATATAATTAACGTGAAAAGATCTAACATGTATAATCTCATCTTAAAAAAATGAATATGACGCCAAACTGATTAAAGAAGATATTTTTTCCGGAAGAAACGATTATGAATATCAACAAATAAAAGACTAAGATAATACCTCATGATGAATCGGAAAGAATTACTTCTTTTCGAGTTACGTCTGCTTATCTGTAAAGAAGGGGAATATGAGCTTCAAAAAATGGGGAAAAAAAAGACCCAAAAAAAAATAAAAAATTCAACGTTAGTTATAAAATTGACTAACAAAGTTTATCCTAGCCAAAACCTAAATATTTAAAATTGAAAAATAAAGTGACATCCGTCTAAAAAAATCAAATGATAAATAAGGATAAAAAATCCAAGAGAGTTAGTTATACATGTTTTCTTCCTAGATTGGTGATAACTTGACTGTGATTTACAGCTTAGTAGAGAAGAACAATCCACGTGAATGAATCAAGTGTTGAAGGAGCGTTAAAAATAAATAGAAAACTGAGTGACATTTTAAGCAGTGTTCTGACGAATAGAAAATCGTTAAAGGTAACAAAAACGAAAAAAAAAATCAGCTCCAAAGCTGCTCAGCGCTATATATAAGAAGCAAAAGCGAAAACTGAAATAGAAGAAAGAGGAGGTGAATTCTTACCTGAGAGGAGCAAAGAGTGTTGGTCTCTTGAGAAAATATATAAAATTAATTGAGCTAGAGGAGTAATAGGCGAGTGAGGAGCTGGGAGAGAAGGGCGAGAAGTGTCGGGTTTTGCAACATGGGGCCTACTTACATAATGTTCTCGGTGTAGAAATCTCTGAAACAATTTGTAAGCAGCGTGGATTCGTACATATTATTGTGCAGTTGTGAAACAAACGGTGTTTTTGTGCATATACTGCCAAAGGTGTTTCGGTGGCAGCCGAGTACCTGGGGAAGTGCAATCCACAACTGCACAATAATATGTACGAATCCACGCTGCTTACAAATTGTTTCAGAGATTTCAGAGATAGCGTTGAGCAGCTTTGGAGCTGATTTTTTTTTTCGTTTTTGTTACCTTTAACGATTTTCTATTCGTCAGAACACTGCTTAAAATGTCACTCAGTTTTCTATTTATTTTTAACGCTCCTTCAACACTTGATTCATTCACGTGGATTGTTCTTCTCTACTAAGCTGTAAATCACAGTCAAGTTATCACCAATCTAGGAAGAAAACATGTATAACTAACTCTCTTGGATTTTTTATCCTTATTTATCATTTGATTTTTTTAGACGGATGTCACTTTATTTTTCAATTTTAAATATTTAGGTTTTGGCTAGGATAAACTTTGTTAGTCAATTTTATAACTAACGTTGAATTTTTTATTTTTTTTTTGGTCTTTTTTTTCTCCATTTTTTGAAGCTCATATTCCCCTTCTTTACAGATAAGCAGACGTAACTCGAAAAGAAGTAATTCTTTCCGATTCATCATGAGGTATTATCTTAGTCTTTTATTTGTTGATATTCATAATCGTTTCTTCCGGAAAAAATATCTTCTTTAATCAGTTTGGCGTCATATTCATTTTTTTAAGATGAGATTATACATGTTAGATCTTTTCACGTTAATTATATGTGTCATCTAGTTTCTCTCTCTCTCTCTCTCTTATTTATTTTTTATTTTTTCTTTTTTTTAATCCTCCTTAATCTATATGAAAATAAAAATGTATGAATGCTAAATAAGCTACTAGTTGAAGTACTAAACGGCCTTAATTACCTACAATGAGGAGAACCATAGTTTGAACATCAGAGAGTGTACTTTTTATTGGAGGTGAAAAGAAAACTATTTGCCTTCTAAGTGTCATAGAGAGAAACCTTTGATCAAATAATAAAAAAATAAATTAAAAAGTCCTTATAAATTTTTATATCTGGTTTCTTACTCACACCGTGAACTGAAATTTTTATATTAAGAATCAGAGAGGTAGTACGTCAATCACTTTTCTCTTTATGAAAGTGGCTATTGTTTCTTTCTTTTTGTTTCTTCCCCTTTTAGGTTCAAGGTTTCACTTAGTCAGGGAGAATTTTTTTTGATAATGCATATTTTTCCTTTTATGAAAGTTGTTGCATTCTCTTTTTTAATTTTTTTTAGTCAACACTAGGTGGCATTTGATTGTTTGATAATCATGTGGCTTCATAGAAATATGTTGATGCTTTTATGAATTCCAGTATCCATAGAGTTTCTAGGCTTTATTTAATTATGAAATATGTATATGTTTGTGCGTCCTCGTTGTATAATGTAATTATCCGCATGACCTAATTAGAACTCGTATTATCTTAAAATATAATTAATTATATTTTGAGCGATACTTGTTTTGTGAAATTTATACAGAAAAGGAGAGTCCTCTACCTCATCTTCCGATGAAGTGAGAATGCTTAACTTGTTAACTCTTGAAGATTTCAAAGATAAGGAATTGGATCCAAAGTTAACGGATTCACTTGACGTTTTGGCATTTGTTGGGGAAGTCGCTTTACAAAAGATGGAGAAGAGCAAACAAGTTGTTGTGACCAACTCGTTAGCTGAAGAAAATGTTGAGCCTAACTCTCCAAAGAAAAATGACAAACCACTGAGGAACGACAAGAAGAGAAAATCTCAACTTGAGACTCCCAATGAAAAATGGAAAATACAATCCACAAATAATGAGAGGAGGAGGAGAGATAATTCAGATGCGCCGCTGCCACCACCATTGTCGGAGGAATTCAAAGCACGAATCATCGAGAAATGTGGCGAATCATGGCCAAACCAATTCATTCATTTCTATGAGAAGAAATTATTCGAGTCAGATGTAAGCAAACATCTCAGTAGAATCACCATGGCCTTGAAGGACATGAAGAGTTTCCCATTCTTAAAAGAAGAAGAGGTTACTCTCCTCAAGAAGGGAAAAGCCATTAAAGTGCCCGTGATTCATAAACCAATTGATGGTCCTCTCGCTGAGCTGACAATTACCTTCAAACAATGGGATTTGCATAAAAATGCTAAAGGCACTCAAAAAATAAGCACCCAATATGTATTGAATGGTGGTTGGTACTCTATTGCTACAAAAGGCGAATTCAAAGCGACCCAGATAGTTGATATTTGGGCATTCAGAGATCTTGAAGACAAGCTTTGCTTGGTAGTTGCCAGACGTGAATGAATGATCAAGAGAAACAACAGCAATTTTAAAATTTATAAATTCGTTTTCGTTGATATTTGTCTAAGTAGTGCTTTATTTTATTATTATTTTTCAATATTTGCATGAGACATCTGGATTTTGTTATGAATTCAATCTATATATTAACTATATATATATTTCAAAGGTTATATCTTATTTATATCTTATTTTTATTTTCATTTCCATAAACTAAGAAACTATTTTTTATAGAGATATAATATCATGTTTGGTGTAATACCCTGTTGATATTCTGATAATTATCATAGCAACATTGCGTAGCACGATGGGTAAACAAAAATAGTGTAAATATACTGATACAATAATAATCTTGATTACATAACAAGAGTATTCTCAAGGTTTATACATATTACAGATAGTAAAATTATCACACTGTCATAATTCAATTCTCCGTCATTCTTCCTTCCTTCTGATTCATCCTCAAGCATTCTGCTCTTTCATCTTTGTGAGCTGCATTTCTTTTTTATGCTCACCTGACTAATGGTTAGTTGGGGAGGGTGAGATTCGAGGGAATCTTAGTAGCAAATAATATCAAACAATTCATGCAATATGTAACATCCCAAAAATTTGGGAACTTAAGTGTGTATATTAAAAAGGAATTTAAATAATAATTATTTAAAATTGTCTTCTTAAGTACAAAATTTAATCATTTGAAAAATTAAACCATTAGAAAATAAAGACTTATTACCTTTGAATTAATTTGGGAGGAATAATTAAAATAAGAAAAATAAATAAGAATTATAGGAATTATAAAACATGTAAGAAGTCAACCCCTTTTAGTTCAGCCCAATGAATATTCTTCCCCATTTGGCCCAAATTAAGTATCTTGCATTCCCCTTTCATTTTTACCCAACTCGGGCCCATAAATATTACAACAAAACGCGCGCATATTTATATATAAACCCAAACAATTTTCTCCCTTTTATTTCAAATCCTACGTGAAAAAGAAGAAAATAAGGCATCAGTTTTTCATTGGCCCATTTTGTCTTAACCATAGCAAGCCCAAAAACCGAAACTCGGCATTTCACATTTGTTTTCTGTCTTCTGTGCCTCGCAGCCCACAATCAATAAAAACAGAATTCAACCCAATATACTCATATCTCTCTCCTAGCCGTCGGAAAAATAGGGAAATATCACACCAAAAGTCAACAATAGCAGAAACCCATTATCTCATTCTGTCTCTATCCCATTATCATCGTAGCAGCGAAAAATCAGAAGCTCACCATGTCCATCGAGCCCATCGCCAAATACCCCCTGGTCCGCGCCAAATATCCGTCCTTGCCTACCGATCAACCCCTTCTCCCTCCTATATATATATATCTGTTTCCTTCCTTCTCCACATCCCCTTTCGGCAAGAAACCAAAACAGAAGAGAGAGAGAGGAACCTAGATTCACTTTCCTCTGTTTTCAGTAGCCTGAAACAGAGAGAATAACCAGAAGCCTTTTAGCACTCCTTTTCCCGTCGTCCAAGTGATCAGCGAAGGTAAGTTTTCAATCTTCTCCTCCCTCGAGTTTCCTTCCTTTCCAATGTAAAGCAAGGGTACTAAGCCGTAGAGGAAATAAAACACTATGTCGCTGGATCTGAACTAAAACCGAAAACTGAATGAAAAGCAGGGATATTTTTGGCATAGTGTTTGCTGACATGTTCTTGCATGCCTAGCTGTATCTATTTTGCTGTTCTTGCTAAGTTTGTGTGTGTGTGTGTTGATGAAACAAAGAAAGGAGATTTCATGATTAAATATATGTATGGGGTCAGCGTCTTTGTCTACTGTTAGCGTCTCCAATCCTTTTTCTGCATGAAGGTTTAATACATATAAATATGCCATCGTGTTCCTTGCCGTCTGGGTGTGTGTGAGTTTAAATGTGTACAGATATAAGAGAAAAAGAAAGAAGATTATAGTCTAATATTTATATAATACGAGGGATCTGTGAAGAAAGAGAAACTTGATCAGAAATAGGTACAAATACATATAACGTGGTACTGGGAAAAACATATATACATACACGCCACATATATCTATCTATATTTGATATTAGTTAAAACATAGATGGAATATATATATATATATATATATATATATATATGTATATATGTATGTATGTATGTATATATCATGGGTTTTAGTTTTCTCATGTTGCATGAGAAAACTAAACTTCTTACACATATGAAATGGTGGGACGTGGGTGTGTGACATGAGATAATTTTTTTCCTATAATATGAGAAACATTAATCCCATATATTATACGAAACTATTTAATAAAACATAGTTATATGTGTTAATATGTATTAAAATCAGTATAGAGAAATAGTGATGATACATAATAATAATAACAATAATGGTAGTAATTAAAGTAAATAAATAATGATAATTATGAAATCAGAAAAATAAGAATATCATCCAACTTGTTCCTAAATAATAGGAAGGTGGCAATAATGAAATAAATCAATATATTAGAGGTTATTTTCTAAGAGATAGGAATTGATTTAATTTGCTCCTAAATAATAGGATCTAAACCAACTAACTAATTTCTATATTATCTCACCTATAATACCTTTTGAAAATAAAGAAGATAAGTAAAAAGATAATATTTAGAAAATGGATTAATTAATAAAGGAAATTATTAAATAATAAATGGGATAAATAATAATGAATATATTATTATTTATCAAAGGGAAATAATAATAATAATAATATGAGAAGAAATAATTGATAAATTGAATGAATAAGAGAAAAATGAATAAGATTATTATTTATTTAAGGGAAAATAAATAATAATACCATTTTCAAAATAGGAATGAGTAATAATAATTATTTTTATTAGTGGAATGGAATAAATAATGTAGGAAAATTATTAATCAATAATAAATAGGAAAAAGAGAGTTATTAATTATTAGCAAAAGGAGAATTAATAAGTACAATAGTCTTCCTCATTTAGTATCCTTATAATTTGCAATCTCTATTACGCTGGATTTTATTAAAAATTTGTATATTTTAAGTTTATGAAGTTATAATTATAATTTTGAATAGGTGGAATTTTTATAGAATTATTAATTGATAGCAAACTTGATTTCTGATAGATTGAATTGAGGAATGTGTTGAGCCCCTAGTTTGAGAGTAGTGTGCAAGTAGTTAGTTCGGGTGAGAGGTAACCACTTTCCACTTATTATGTTATTGATATGCTGCTGATGAGTATTTGTTGAACTGATTATAATTGTTTTTAAATAAAATTGCCATGTGGAAATTTTTATGAGTTGAAATACATGTATTGGAAATATGATGTTATGGTATTGTGAATAATCTGGAAATTTCCCAGTTAAATTATGGTGATAATTATGGAAAGGGGTGAATTGGGAAAAGATGGAATAGTTACTTCCACCACGTGGTGGTGCCTCCATTATGCACAATGGTTGGCTTTTTATTATCCCACTAGTTCATTGAGGGACTAGCCCACTAGTGCATTGAGGGACTAGCCCACCAGTTCAAGAGGGCTTATGGTGCCTCACTAGGGTAAAGTGGGGAAAAGACCCATGGTCTGAGTAGGTGCTCTGAGGATTTTGGCCGGTTTTTATCACTTTACCAGTGAGCTTTTGGAATAACTAGTAACATGGTGTAACTTAGCTCATGGGTCTAGTCGGAGGAAATAAGGTAGTTCGGTTGGATTAATGGGAGGTATTTGGGTATTGAATATGAACCGAATTGTGACACCCATTATGATACTTATTATTATTGTAATAATGAATTGAGAGAATGTTGATGAACTGCTTAATTTTGGATTGATCTGTTTTATTTCACTTGGCACTTCACTAGCACATGTTAATATATTCATAATGGGCTGGACTGATGGTTACAAAATTTTTCCTAGGTGACCAGTCTGGCCCAGGTCCTTCAGGGAAGCAAACAGAAGTTTAGTTTACTGTGTTAAGAGTAGGACTTCTGTTCTTTTGTTGTATGATATGGATGAATGTATATTGTCATACTCTAAGGTTCATGATGCATACTCTCACATGTTTTGAAAAATTTAGATTCCGCTTAAATCTTAATATTAGAATAACTCTGATTATTAAGTGTTTACAATGATAAATTATGTAATTATTTAGTTAATAAAACGGTGGTCGTTTCATAATATAAATACTAGTGTATGATATGCTTACCTTGCGTAGACTCATGTCAACATAATGACATTTATGCATGCTCAATGCTTCGTACAACATATTCATGGTCATAGTATACCAGAAACAAAGCTTCAAGCATTCAAATATGTTACACATAGGCAAGCAAGCTAAGCAGAGCCATCATACACATCAACACACAAGCAACATATCAATACATATAATGGGGAAGTTCACTACCTTGTGGACTAATGTCTAATGTTCTTCTTCGGTTTCCTCTTCTATCAACCATCGGAGTTTCTTGAAGTACCCTCCATTATTCTTCTTTCCGAACTTCTCATGGCCCTAAATACATATCATATTATTATAACCACAGATATGAATGTCTAATCTGCCTTGGCCTCATAGGCTTTTGGCCCTTAAATTCGCTCGGTGGCTAAAAGTTGCCAGAATTTTCAATCAAATTTAAAAATTCATAACTCTTTGCAAAAAATATCCAAATAAGGTGGTTCTAAAGGCTAAGTAACCCTTTTTGAGTATATTTTTGAGGAAAAATGCCATCTACAGTCAGGCACATGCATATTGTTCCAGTTTTAATAAAACAACTTACATTGCCCAAAATGACATTCCAGTTTTAAGGGTTAACTTCATAAATTCATATCTCAACGTACACAGATTCAAATTAAGCATATGACCTATCAAATCAAGGCTTGATAAAACAATTAATTTTTGAAACAAGTTGAGATCAAGTTTCCTCTTTAGTTCAAATCTTTTCAGTAATGTTAATTTTTGAAACAATTAATTATAGAACACTAAGTGTTGATATGGAAATTTATATTTCTTGAGTTATTTATTTTAGGGTTAAGGTGCAAAAATGCACATGTGTTTTATCCCGAGGGATGTCCAACACCAAGTGTTTTTTTTATGTGCAAAAATACCATGCCCATTAGATTGTATTAACAGACGTTATTTTTTGATGTGGGTCCCACACTATTAAAAACGAGGGTTAAGGTGCAAAAATACACATGAGTTTTTCTCCCAGGAGCGCCCCGCACCACATGTTTTTTTTTGGAGCAAAAATACACACATGGTTACGTTGTAGGGGCAAAAGTCACACGGGCCATTAGTTGACCAGATGTTGACCGTTAACTTGGACGGATGAACAGTAACGTGGTGCTGGGCGTTCCTGGGAGAAAAATTCATTTGTATTTTTGCACCTTAACCCTAAAATTTAAATTAAAAAAAAACAAAAAAAATTCCCCACCCCACCGGCCCCCCAGTCGGTGGGCCCCACTGCCAGCCACCCCACCCCACGCTGGTGATTACCTCCGGCAACTTTTTTTTAAAAAAGAAACTAATTTTTTTAAAAAAAAAAACTAAGAGGAGGGCGGCCTCCCCACCGCTGGCGACTTTTTTTTTTTAAAAAAATTAGTTTTTATAAAAAAATTTAATTGTTTTTATAAAAAAAAGCCGCCAGACAGGCTGTCGGCGGTGGGGCCCACCGGCGGGGGGTGGGGATTTTGTTTTTCCAAAAAAAAAATTAGGATTAAGGTGCAATTTTACACATGAGTTTTTCTCCCGGGAGCGCTCAACACTACGTTACTGTTCATCCGTCCAAGTTAACGGTCAACATATGGTCAACTAACGGCCCGTGTGACTTTTGCTCCTAAAAGTAACCACGTGTGTATTTTTGCTTCAAAAAAAAAAACATGTGGTGCTAGGCACTCCTGAGAGAAAAACTCATGTGTATTTTTGCAACTTGACCCTAAAAAAAATAAAAATGCCTAAATTTTCTAATTTACTTCAATACCCTTCTTTTCTCTCTCTCTGATCTGTCGTTAACTACCCTCCATCTGCTTCCTTTCTCATTTTCATCTCAAATTCCGGTGACAACTTCCTCCACCATTGATGTCGTTAATTCTCTGCCTCCATCCACTTTGTCAATCTAAATCAGTGAACTCATCTTCTGCAAGCTCTCTTTCCAAATCCACAGTTATCTCTGCCAAACGTCGACATCAAGCCCTACCTGCCTTAGCCTAGTCTCTCAACTTCCTCCCCCCTCGGTTCAATTGCTTGCGTTCTTATGGCTTGGGTCGTGAGTTGAAGCCATCGGATTTAGAGAAATTTTTGTGTTGTTTGGGTTTCACTAATTGGATTCTAGTGGAAGCCATTGGGTTTGCAAGTGAGGTCTCGATTTTGTTGTATAGTTGTGAAATTTTGATGGATTATTTCTTCTCTTCTACATATATAGTTCATTCATTATAAAATTCAGAATAAAAAATCTGATAAGATTGTCTTTACTTCTTTCATATATAGGGAGATGATTGTTGGGTTGGACTTGTTTTTGTTAGTTCCCTTGTTTTGATGATAACAAATATAATTAATCTCAAGGAAAATTTATTGTGAATTTTCTGCTTTAAAGTAACTTGAAGTTATTGCAAAAGAACCTCAAGTTAAAGTCTTAAATAAGTTTTTGAATAATCTGTGCTTGATTATACCCAAGAAGTTAAATCAACAAATACCAAAAAGCAAAGGAAAACAAATCAAAATTGAATGATAAAATATATCTTCAATCTCGCAATGATGAACTAGAGAGCTATAAATTTTGCTTCAGCAACTATTTCCCTAATTGGAAGAATTGCAGAGGTCGCTTCTTGGAATTGGATATTGTAACTAGTTGCCTGAGTTGGAGGTCCAAATCGCACAAGTAATTTTAATAAGAGCTTAAAAAAAACTCCTTCTAGGAGCTTTTGACTTCTTTTTTTCATTGTAATTTTTTTTTTATTATAAGAACTTTTGTAAAAACCTATTTAACTTAACTTCTGATTATAAAGAGAAGAGAAGCTAAAAAAAAGGAGGATCCAAATAGGCACTTAGCAAAGTTTATGGAGTTATTTGCAACTAATCAAAGTTCAATGGGTCTTACGAAATTAGTAATTTACAAAGGATGTCACGTGAGGTGCAACATGTCATATCATTTGAAGTGTCAATTTCTGTTAAAAAGATGACGGTCATTTAATGACAGGGGTTGGTAGTTAAAAAACGAAATGTCAAGGCGATTAATTTAAATTTTAAAATCTCGAAAGGGAAGTTAAAAGATGACGGTCATTTAACGACAGGGGTTGGTCAACTAACGGCCTTTTTTTTTTAATAATCTTTTAAAAAAAACAAAAAACTAAAATAACCCCTACCCCGTCGGTGGGCCCCACCATCGGCCAAACCACCACCGACCGCCACCCTCCCCACCGCCGCCGATTGGCGACCACCTCCTGCAGCCTTTTTTTAAAAAAACAAAAAACTAAAATAACCCCTTCCCCACCAGTGGCGGTGGCGGTGTATTTTAGTTTTTTTAAAAAAATTATTTTTTAAAAAAAAGCCGTCGAAGGAAGTCGCCGGCGGTGGTGGGGCCTACCGGCGAGGGAAGGGTTATTTTAGTTATTTGTGTTTTTTAAAAGATTATTTTAAAAAATAGGCCGTCGGTGGTGGGGAGGGCGGCGACTGGCAGTGGGGCCCACCGGCGGTGGAAGGGTTATTTTAGTGTTTTTTTAAAAAAAATTAAAACTAGGGGCAAAATGGTAATTTCACCCGATTTACAGTTAATTTCCGTCCAAATTAACGATCAACGTTGGTTAACTAACGGCCCGTGGTATTTTTGACCCTAAAATGTAACGTCGTGTGTATTTTTAATCCAGAAAAAAGATCGTGATGCTGGGCAATCCTTAAAATAAAGGTCGTATGTATTTTTAACCCTTCACCGATTTTAAAGAGATTAAGGATAGGAGTTAAATTAGTTGATTTTACATATTTTACTAAAATGCCCTTACATAAATTTTAAATGACATCATTTTGATCAAAATGGAAATTTGTCCTAAACAACTCAGAATTCTGTTGGAGTTTTTACTGCTATGTGCAATCTGTTTTGTGAGCTTATTTCTTTTCCCAGTGTTATTTTCTTTCGTTTATTTCATTACTATTTTACAAATGGGAAACATTAAAAAATATACCAAATTTTAAAATACCCATACTATTTTATATGCAAGCCTTTTACTTTGTACGTTCAACAGAAGATGGAAAACGATTCACTTCCTTGGGCTTTGATAAGTTTCCTGCTTTCCTACCTACCTAACTGGCATTTAGGTTTTTCATGTTTTTTTATTCTTAAGAATAAGAAAAAAAATTTAAAATTATAAAATTACAAATCAGAATTTCTCAAAATAATTTTCTTATCAACTTTTATGAAAAAATCTGATTTAAGATTTTAAAATTTTTTTCTGACAATTTCCCCAAAAACAATGAAAATCTGTCACCACCTTTATGAGCCACAAGTTCGTGCGTGCGGCAGAAAAGGGATAAAACAGTGTTACCGCGAGGCAAATGTAAAATCATATTCAGTAGTATTTAATATTTAATTTACTGCACTTTTTTTAAATTTGCATGCTTCAGATTCTAAACTGTTCGCCGCGATTTTCGTATTATATCAAAGTAAAAGGCTTGCATATAAAGTAAAACTTAATTGAGGTGTATTATTGAAGGGGTATTTTAGGAAAAAATTGAAAAAAAATTAAAATGTTGTCCTATAATTAGGACCACAATCAACTCTCAAATGTTGTCCTATAATTAGGACTGGAGAGAGTATTAAAACTTTTTATTGCATATAATTAATTTGTTGAAAATTTTATATATTACTTAATATTGTGGGCTCTTATATGTTACAAAAAAATTGATGAAAATTTTATTGTCTTTACATTAATTGTCCTGAAGTACTTATAACATTTATTTAAATACCCAAGTGTAACTTATTTCGACGTATGGAACTCTTTCTTCAACTAGGTATAAAATCATATTTGTACATAGTAGAAGATGCTAAAGATAAATTGCATCCTTTCAAGGATATTCTTGCAATAAGAATTTTTCAGAATTTTTCTTTATCCCATGAAAGTTTAATTTTTAAAATTTGTTTGTTGATATTTATGTGTAGCATGTTTTAAATCTTCCATTGATTAGTGAATGATGACTCCCTCCGGTCAATTGTATAGGAGCAACTTATTTACACCAACTAAGTAATAGTCATTAAATGTGTATTAAATTATTAAGATTTATTTATTTCATCTTTATTAAAGAATGCAGATTTTCAAATATTCTTTATCGTTTGTCACCTAATATTATTTGAACAAGAGGGAGTATCATGTTTAATGCATGGAGCCATTAAAGGTAAATTATATCATTCATAATTTGTAAACAATTCCTTTTCTTTTTTTCTTTTTTTTGATATGTCTTTATTGGTTTTAACAATTTGTTTTTGATTTATAGTGTCCTCGACAACCGGGGAACTCTGAGTGCGGATACTATGTTATCCTTTATATGTATTACATCATTAATGGCTGACGACCTAACGTGTTATAGGTTTTGAACACGTACGTAATCGCTCCATGATTGTGAAATGATAATATTTTTGATGTTGTACTTGAGTTGTTAATTAATTCATTCGCTTCATTGATTTATCTTATACCTTGTTTCCCAATTTACAGATTTTTGGTAATGAGGAAGCGTACTCAGAGGAAGAAATTGATACGGTTCGAGACATTTTGGCTGGACATCTTCTTCAACACATAGAATGAAATTAGTTGGTCAACATTTTAGATTATCTGTTTTATGTAAATCTTTTGATAGACGAATGCTTCTTGAGATTCTTCTAGAACTGTGATGATGACATTTATATCACATGTCTATTAAGTAAATTAGGTGTTGCATTACTATGTATTTGGTAACAGTTGGTTTGTCATCAAGTTGCAATACAATTTAAGGAAATAATTTTATATGTTTTATCTAATTGCTTGCAATGTTTCTAACGATAGAAATCAAGCTTTGAAACATTATATGCATATTTGATGGGAAAATTATATTGTCTAAATTAAAATTACATTATCTTGTGTTTTAGGGCGCTGCTTCTGAGTTTACATTCATGTTCTGATGCATCTTGCAACATGATAACACTTTTGTGGTGATTGTTGTAGTAGTTATTGTTATATGTATAACGGTATAAGGTTTACTTTGTATATTTCTTAGTAGCTTTACAGGCAACATGATGATGCTTTGTGGTGATTGTTGTAGCAGTTACCATAATTAGTTAAAGGTGCATGTTTCTTTACTTTATCAACATTTTGGTCTATAATAATTTGAACATTTTGGTTTATGGTTATCTATTTAATGGTTTTTATAGGGTTAATTACTGGGCAATGAAAATATATGTAGGTGGTTATTTTAAAAAAACAAATTAAAAAAAATGGTTATGGTGTCCAAAAAGAATTTATAAAAAAGAAACTACTTATGGTGTCCCAAAATAGGTTTTAGGATGCCAAAAATATTTTTTTTTGAATTACTTATAGCGTCCCAAAATAAGTTTTGGCACGTCAAAAATATAATTTTTTTAAAGAAAAAATTACTTATAGTGTCCCAAAAATATGTTTGGGACACCAAAAGTCAATTTTTTTTTTTTTTTAAAAAAAATAATTATGGTGTCCCAAAACAACTTTTGGGATCCTACAAAACAGGTCTATAGCATCCCAAATGTTGTTTTGGGACACCAAAAAGCACGGCCACCATAATTTATAAGTGATATTTTTGGCATCCTAAATCATGTTTGGGATGCCTTAAATAATTTGGGACGTCAAAAGTATGCATTTATGGCGTCCCTTGAAAAGACGTCCCAAATTTAAAACGTTAAAAACATTTTTTTAGTAGTATTCTTTAATAGGTTTTGAGATGTTTTTATTTTTTCTCTTCGTATTTTATCTTAATAAAAGATATATTTAAATAATTTGATTAAATTAAATAAATTAGTTAATATGACATATATTTTTCAAATGGTTAAGGGATAATTTTGCCCTTAAAGTTTTTCAGCGAGCAATTGTGCCCCAGATATGTAAAAGAGAGAGTAATTTTGTCTTGACCGTTAGTTTATTAAATATGTTGGACTGACATTTCATATGTCATCCGCTACATTTTTGTTAATGAATAAATATGCGCCGAAAGTCCATGTATCATTTATTTTATCTTCTTTCAAAGTTAGATATAAAATTTTCAGTGCAAATTTAAACCTTAACAAAAATGACGTGGATGATATGTGGGCTGAGCTATATTTAGTCAACTAATAATAAAAATTAATCAGGATAAAAATAAGGGCAAAATTGCCCCATTTATATCACTTTCGAGGAAAAATTGCCTCTACAAAACTTTTAAGACAAATTATTCCTTAGTGAAAACTTTTGAGGCAAAAATGCCCCTTAACCATTTTTAAGATACTTTAATCATTTTTGTAAATGACAAAATATCACCAAGTGGGGGTGAATTACATATTTAAAAACTTTTTCGATAAGATCAGAAATTCACCACAAAACACACAGAGAGAGAGAGAGAGAGAGAGAGAGAGAGAGTAGAAGAGGATGAACACAAAGATTTATACTGGTTCGGCCTTAACTCTTGACCTACGTCTAGTCTCCAGACACTTTGGGATTTTCAATAGCACTTCAATTAGTTACACACTCTGTACTCGAAAGTTATCATTTCACTAGGATACACTCCCCCTCACAAGTTGTAAATTGATAACTCAATCTTTAAGTCCCACGACTTGAAATTCTTACAATGATTTAATAATCAGAAATGAAACTCTATAAAAGAGCAAATTGATAAACATTGAAGAATATTTATATCAGAAGATATTACACTTGAAAGTGAAGCAGTAAATGCATGTTAAACTTTCTACATTTTTTATTCTCTTTTTGTTCCTCACTTGATAACATCAC
This sequence comes from Acacia confusa, assembly GCA_037074495.1. NCBI lineage: Eukaryota > Viridiplantae > Streptophyta > Magnoliopsida > Fabales > Fabaceae > Acacia > Acacia confusa. The sequence goes on along the minus strand of CM073504.1, from coordinate 627,014 downwards.
TGCTTTGATCCACCTAAAGCTACAAACTCTGTGAGTTAAGACAAGGTAACATGTCAGTGACTAAATATTATAATTCTTTGCTAAAATTGCGGCAACAACAAGATTTGTTTTAGATTTATCTCCACAAAAATATCAAGGATGCTCAATTGTACAAGAAGATTGTGGAAGAAGGAAGGATACATGATTTCCTCCTAGGCCTGACTGACTCATTCGAAGAGATAAGGGGTAGAATAATGGGGTTGAAGCCACTACTACAGCTCTTTGATGTTGTTAACCTTGTGCAGTTCGAGGAAAGTAGAAAACTCCTGAACCAAAGTGGTCCAAGCCAAATTGAAAGCTCAGCTCTTGCAGTTAAGGGACCACACGAGAACAAAACACTACCAAATGGTGCAACTTTTGCAAAGAGAAGAGTCATAATAGAGAAGAATGCTAGAAACTCCATGGAAAACCTTCTAATGGATTCTCGAACTTCCAAAGTCACATTACCCCAGCTGAACCAATAGTTGAGAATGATGATCACCTAAGCAAGGAAGAATTACAAATGCTTCGCAGGATACTTGAGACATAGAATAAGTCAAACCCTATTATTCCTAGTGTGAATCTGGTACAATCTGGATTTGAACGCGAGGAGGACGATTGGGACTTTTAGATAAGCAAAAATAATGGGCCTTTGAGATTTAAAAAGAAGTACAAGCCCAAGCAAAAATAATGGGCCGCTGAAACTTAAAAAGAAGTACAAGCCAGGAAAAAATAAAGGGCCTCTGAGACTCAACAAAAAGTTACAAGCCCATAATACTAGATTACCGTGAGCTTGATTCAAATGAGCCAGAGGAAAGGAACATTGAGCTTGATTTGAACGAGCCAGAGGTGATACATACCACCATCTTGCTTTGTCACCACTGCTATTAATCCAAGTGCCGTAGAAAGAGACGAGACGCAAAGGAAGTTGAAGTTTGAAGGATTTCGAGGCAAGCTGGAAGTGGTCGACATGTACTCTCCAGCTTGAAGGGGAGTGTTGGAATATTAAGAATGATCTTAGATTAAGTTTGATATTTATTATATCTTAAGATTAGATATGGATATTATATTTTAATCACCACACGACACCACCTACCGGCACATGACACCCACACGCTATTGCGAACAGTGACCTCCAACAACTTTAAAAAATAAAATCCAGTGCCATGGATCCCTCTCAATGTCCTCCTTTGTTCAGATCAATTCCTAGAAATCCAACCAGAATGCTTTTATATCTGGTATAAATTCCTAAACTCAAGATTCTTCCTCTTCAAAACCACCAAATCAAACAAAAATATGGGGCCTCGAAGACTCAAAAAGGAGTACAAGCCCAAAAAAAAATAAGTTGGACCTCTAAGACTCAAAAAATGAAGTACAAGCCCAAGCAAAAATAATGGCCCCTGAAACTTAAAAACAAGTACAAGTCCAACAAAAAAGAACAGGCCTCTGAGACTCATAAAAGAAGTACAAGTCTAAGTAAAAATAACAGGCTTTTGAGACTCAAGAAGTACATGCCTAAGGATTTTGAAGATTGAAGGCCTTTGAGACTCAAGAAGTACATGCCTAAGGATTTTGAAGATTGAAGCGGGTATTATAAATAATTAAGTCTGGACAGTTTATCGGGGTTGAGCGCTCGTCCCTGTATCAATTGGGCAGGATCTTCAATTTCTATTATTTTCTTTTTCTTTTTGAATGTGTATTGATTTCGTTTGGGCATCTCCAATTTGCTATCAACTTATTTTATTCTTATGTTTGCCCATACACACACGCCTGCACACTCTATATTCTAATATCTTTTTTATTGAAAAAAAGAGGACTAATGAAGGCAAGAGGAGAATAGGGATGGCATAACAACATAACAAGGACGCAAAGAATGACATTTAATTAATTTAATCCTTTAATAAGTAAGGCAAAATGACGTAATATATTATGGCCAATGAACAAATTCATGTTTCACGCTCTATTGTGTTGTATTGTATTGATTATTTTACTTAATTAATGTTAACCAGTTTATTAATATGTATCTATGATAAGCCGCTATTTTCATTGGCCCTTTTACCCATTATTCTAAGGGATATGCTTAATCATGGATTAATTAAATAACTCAATTTGCTCCAACCAAAATTCTATTTATACTAAAAATAACTAATTTAGTGTGGCCTGATCCTTATAAACTTAATTTGGTTAGGGCTTGTTGCCTTGTTGGGTAGGCAGATTTTTTTTTTTTCCATTTTTTTTTAAAGAGAAAACAAATCAATTGCATGGGTTTAATGATCCGAATGTTGGCCCAAAAAAATTACTGAAAGATAAAATTTTTAAAAGTTGGAGGCTCAGCTTGATTACTCAGACAACTAAAGAAGTAACTTTTACGAAATAAATCTCAAGTAAATTTCACTTATCCAATATTGTAAACAAGCAAATTTTTTTTTTTTTTGTTGTTGCCCACTTGATTTATTGGAACCTTCAGTTTTTATTAATCTGGATTTACTCCAAGTTGGGCTGACGGTTATAGAGACAACTTCAAATATTATTTTCTCCATTCATCCGTCTCGAACCGAAAATGTGATTAAAGAAAAGTAGGTCCTTTTTCACTTACTTCCAATGAATGTTGGGAATTTTTTAACTTAATTACTCAAGAGTGCGGCAAATTGAAACAAAGTGAGCCCTTTAAATTATGACCTTTTGGTTCGAACAAAGATTAAACTGGGTACATATGAAATTGGATTGGAGCCTGTCAAAAAAAAAAAATTCAATACAATAATTTTTCAATTAAAAAAGTTATCCTATATTTTTTCAAAATAACAACATTTTATTTGAACTCAAATCATTGCGTGAATTCGGAGTTCTTTAATTTGACTCATGTTCCACCCTGGATTCAAGTTTGGGTTTCTATATGAAAAACCCAATTCGCCCTTGAGAAAGGCATGATGTAAAATATAGCAAGAAAAATAAAATAAGAGACTGACGTTCACATCATTCAATATGATATTTTGACAGTACGTCTGCTGTACCACGCACCAAGTCGGCATTACTCTTAAACAATACAAGTCCTAAACTCAATCTAACGCACAAGAGCCACGTGGACTATATAATATTATTAATTTAATGTTCGAATAACTCTAAAAATATAGGGTTAAGGTGTAAAAATACACATAAGTTTTTTCCTTAGGTTTTTTCCTTAGGAGCGTCCAACACCACGTGTTTTTTAGAGCAAAAATACACATATGGTTACCATTTTGAAACAAAAGTCACATCTCACTGTTAAGTCACTGTTCACCACCGTTATGTTACTGTTCACTTCACCTTTTTTTTTCCCATCACGGTGAACAGTGACTTAACGGTGAGATGTGACTTTTGCTCTAAAATGGTAACCACGTGTGTATTTTTACTCCAAAAAAAACACGTAGTGCTAGGAATTCTAGGGAAAAAACTCATGTGCAACACCTTAACCCAAAAATATATAACACCTTAACCCAAAAATATATAAAGGCTGTAATAAGTCCCATTATTTATGAGGGATGAATGAAGTGACTCTTTTTTTTTTTTTTTTTTTTTTTTTTACTCAATAACGAATGCACATAGAAGATGTGTATATTCTATGATAATCTGTACTACTTGGAAATTGTGAAAGAACAAAATATGATTATTGGAATTTTACATGATTTTTAGAACTAAAAAAGGATGGATGAAATTGAAAGAAGACATTAAATACAAAAATTGAATGAGAACTTTTTTATGACAAACTAGTTATATTAGGATCGAGCATTGTGAGGCTCGTTAATGGTAGCTCTCCCAAAAATGTATTTTCTGAATTCGAAAGTTTATGTTTGAGCAATCAAATCTACTTTGGCTTGGACCAACACCCATTAGTTGAATGAGATGTTTAGCGAACAATTTATGAAAAGATTATATTGTCAATAAAGTGCAATGAAGTCATATGTATATATAGTTGTTGTGTGTCGTATATCAGGCGGTTTCACCAAAAAAAAAGTAAGATTTATAATATAAATTCCACGGGCATTTTTGCTAAAATGGACCAAAAAAAACAAATTTGCCAAAATAGACCAATAGGGAAACATTTTTCAAAACTAACCTAGTTGGTAGTGCCACGTCAGCGGGCGCCACACGTGACGTGATGCCACTGTACAAATAGCGCCGCCATATGGGATGCCACTTGGGTAGCGTCCCATGTGGCGACGCCACCTATTTTTAAAAAAAATAATTTTTTTTTGGTAGCTGGCGCAGGCAGCGCACCTTGTCAGATTTTTTAAAAATATTTTTTATATAATATATATTATAAATAATATAATAATTAAAAATTAATATATAATTATCATATTATATTATATTAATAAAATAATTATATATTAATATATTTTTTCATATAATATATATATTATTAATAATATATATTATATGAAAAGTAAGAAATAAAAAACAAAAACAAGAAAACATCTTTAAAATTGTTTTGGGTTTTTGTTTTTTTTAAAAAAAAAAGGTTATTATTTTTTGTTTTAAATAAAACCTAACTAAAACTAAATTACTAAACAAGTTTTTTTCTTAATTTTTTCTAAGAGTAAAAAATTGTTTTTAAATAAGAAAACAAACCAGCCTTAATTTTTCTACCATATTTTAGAGAGTTTTTCCTCATTGTATTCTTTTGTTCCCCTTAATTTTCTTCCCATCAAAATGTACAGTTGATTACTTTTCAACTTTCTTTTGATATTTTTTGTCACATTATAAATATTTTATTTATAAGATTTTGGACTTCGCTCTTGAATTAGACTCGGAAAAGTTATGCGAATAAGGGTTCCAATTGATTAACACCTCTAGCTATGTACAATGACTTGGTGGCGCCCGCTGACGTAGCGCCACCAACTAGATTAATTTTGAAAAATGTTTTCCTACTGGTTTATTTTGACAAATTTTTTTTTTAGTCTATTTTAGCAAAAATGCCAATTCCACGAGCTCTTCAACCTCGTAAGTTAGGTGTTTCTTGTTTTTTTTGAAATAGTCTGTATTTGGATTTGTGCCTGCAACATTGACATATTCATTGATAACCTGATCCACATGGAGGGTTATTCATAAGAAACTTTTAATCATGGTGGAAGGCTAAGTGAAGTGGCGTGGAATGGAGTTCTTCAACCTAATATGCCAATTTTTTTTTTTGGTGATGATGACTCCCTTTGTGTGTTTGGTTTGAGGAGAAGCGATGAGAGGGGATGAAAAAAGAGGGAAGATATTAACCAAATTACTATTAATAAAAAGAATATTCATTTTTATTGAGAGTGTATTTTTTTAATATTGAAAATTTTCCATAGACTATTTAGTAAAGATGGGAGAAAAAATTTATCTCTCATTCCTTGGGTTAAGTAGCAAATTTGCTCCGGAAGAATACATTGAAGAGCAATGTTGACCTGAAAATTTTTTCAAGCTCAATTTCGCCCGGAAGTTTAAAAAAGTAACAATGTTACCATTTTCCGTTAAAAAAACTAACTTTGACCGTTAAAAAATTGACGTTAACGGCTAACTTTTTAACGGAAAAGGGCAATATTGTTACGATTTTAGACTTTCGGGGTAACATTGAACCCAAAAAACTTTTAAGGCAACATTACTCTTAGGCATATACTTTCAGGACGGATTTATTATTTAACCCCTCATTCCTCCCTCCCTTTAAACCAAACAAGGACTTGTAGCTGTAAGTACACATGATACCCTTCATATTAAACAAGGAGCTTGCTTGAAAACTTTCCAAAACTTAGATTTTGTGTAAGTCGAGATAAAACTCTTCTCACATATTTATTTCATAAATATCTTAAAAGTTATTTTTAAAAGTTAATCCATACAGCCACAAGGACTTGTCGCCCTAGGAGTTTTAGCCGTAAGAACACATTATATAATGAATTAGGTTATGCAAAAGTGAGTTATATTAATGTGGAAGGATTTGACTAACAAAAAGAAATTGTGGAAGGGAAGATTTGAGGTTGGAAGGTGTAGGGGGGTGTCGGCGGGGCGTCCAAATCTCTTTATGGAGATCACTGTCCCTTCTTTCTTTGGCCGTGGCCCCTCTTCCATCCTTTATCAATAGTACTACTATACATCGCATCTTCCTCTTAATTTTTTTATGCAAATTTGTTTTTCAAGTATTTGCTGAAAGCAATGCTGTAAGGAACTTTTATTAGGTTCAATATATATCATCTGAAAATTTTTAAAACATAGTAATCTTATATAATATTATTAAAAAAACTAACATTGATCGTTAAAAATCTGACTTTAACAGTTAATTCTTTAACGGTAAAAGAAAATATGGTTTTGTTTTAAAATTTTTAGAATGACATTGAATCTCAAAAAACTTTTAGAATAACATTGTTTCTTAACGAAAATTTCCTGAATAAATTTGCATCTTAAGTTTTTTTAAAAAGAATAATTAAATTAAACCTTGTTTGTTTTCTTTCTCTTCATTCACACGTGCACCTCTGTACTGTTCTCATTCCTATATTCCTACGTCTTCCTCTGTCTATCTCTCCATACCTCTTTCTTTTTGTCTCTTCCTCCACACACTTCAAACCTTAAAATGCATTCCCTTCCCAATTATTAATCCATAGTCCTCTCCTTTTTCGATATTCCAACATAAGAATAAAGGGAAAAAAAATCATTTCAACTTTAAAATTCTAAATTAGTATTTTAATTATATAAGAATATATGTATTAACTATATTTCAAAGCCTCGAATACATCTTAAATTTCAAAATCATAAATAGGTATTGTTTGACAATTCATTTTAACAGAAAATTACTATTTTGAGGTTTTGAAGTTTACATATTTTTCTTGCTTTTTTCCCTCAATAAAAATTTATTATTAAAACAATACCCCATCCTTAATATAAAACCAAGTGACATTTTTTTAAGAGATTAAGGAAGTTAAATAAGCTACTTAATCATAACATATATTATGTATTATGTATCATTAGATTATATATTTATAACAAATAAACTAATTTTAATAAAAATGATAAATATAAATACTTTAATATAACTTATGTAGCTTTATTAATATTTTTAAAATAGTCAAATGATTCTCATATCAAAGAACAAAGGTAGCGTATGTATATATAACCTGACTAATTTCATTTCATGTCTAAATACTCATCTCATCCTAATAACTCGTTAACTTTACCAATATTCAAGATATATATTTTTATAGAAAAGTAATAGTATATACAACACTATATGTTGATTACGAGAAAAATTATATTAAAGACAAAAAAAAAAATCACTTTTTCCCTATAAATAGTATCAGATGGCCAGATGGGTATTTAAAATAAGAAATTTAATTTTACAATGACCCCTTTAAAACCTAGAACAAAAAATCAAAGTCTAAATTTTCAACAGAAGTTTATTGAATAAATAATATAATGTGTATGCATGCATATATTTTTATGTTGTTAAGATAAGATTTATTAGAAATGATAAAATAATATGGCGTGCGTGGGTGGTTCATTAATGTTAATATATGGTGATGATTCCCTGCTTGGCCTTCCGACAAGGAATGCATTATCTTAATCATACCCACAAAACACACACCAACACTTTATCATTATCTTCTTGTTCTTGTTCTTCCTTCTACAGCCAATTTCTTCATTATGCCTCTACCTTCCTCTTTACCCTAACATTAATATTATAACCTTAATTTAATTATTATTATTAAAATTGAGAATATAATGAAGCTTCCTCGTCGTCGTCATTTAAATAATATAAACCAATACGTGCTAAATTAATTAAATACAACAAAACACCACGTACACCAACTACTCTTTAATTTGTCACGATGCTGGAAAAAATACAGTAAGTGTCATTCTTTTCAAACGTGTCGCCGTTGTTGACTATATATATGGAAACATTATAATATATATATAGTTTGTGATAGAGGTGGTGGGTTGGTTAACAGTAACTAACTAATTTAGTAATTAATTAAATTAGTGTGTTTTCCCTCTGCAAAACCGTTGATTGATGCAACCATCTTAATGGAAACGACAGTGAATTGTGTCATTTTTCCAATGTAGTATAGTAACGGTAAAAACCGACGACAAAGGTAACATGCATGCATAGCAATAATAACAAGTGTTGTGTCAACAAATATTCTGTGGTTGTTCAAATGTATTTTTCGTCACTTGTTTTTTTTTTATTATGTATTAAGGACATGAAAATTCCCTCATATATTCTCCTCTGAAATAAAACAAGCATAAACAATCATATTGTTGATTTATTAAGTAGTTCGATCAATTCAAATATATCATATGGAGAAAATTTATACCAAAAGAGCCTTGAAATGCATATATTGATTTCACTTTCACGTCATTTTTGATTTAGTTAGGGCCTAATATAAAAATGGTTGGTATTATTATGTATGGGAGCAATAAATAAATAAAATACTTGCTCTAATATTGGAGAAAAAAATGTTTTTGATTTTTTTTATAAGTGCCCCTCGCTTTCGGTCTTTGTTAATTGTCATCAAATATCGTACGTCATTATCTCTAATCCTCGTTATGGAATAAATCAAAGTTTCCTTTCATCCTCAATAATATTGCTTTTTTGAAGTTTTTTTCATAGCATCATGAAAATTCCCTCATATATTCTTCTCTGAAATAAAACGAACAAACAATCATATTGTTGATTTATTAAGTAGTTCGATCAATTCGAATATATCACATGGAGAAAATTTATACCAAAAAAGCCTTGAAATGCATATGATGATTTCACTTTCACGTCATTTTTGAATTAGTTAGGGCCTAATATAAAATTGGTTGGGTATTATTATGTATGGTGGGAGCAGGGGGAAAAAAAAGCTCTAATATTGGAGAAAAAAATGTTTTTGATTTTTTTTTATTAAGTGCTCCTCGCTTTGGGTCTTTGTCAATTGTCATCAACGATCGTACGTCAATATCTCTAATCCTCATTATAGAAGAAATCAAATCAAAGTTTCACTTCATCCTCAATAATATTATTCCTTGTGAAGTTTTTTTAGCCTGAAATTATAAATGTGATATTGAATCCGGAACTTCCCCTTATAATAGAATTTTCATGCCATTAGGTTAATAAGCTTTAATTTCAGCAATAGAGAAACAAAGTCAAGTACTTAATTATCATTTATGAAAAAAAAAATTACAGAAAGAGACGAATATTCGAATGGAAGAAAAGAGAATTTGCCGGAATCTGTCGATCTTAATTGAGAAATGTTTCTTCCCCTATTCATATGAACACAACAATAAAATCTAGCCAGTGATTTACATATGCAAAAAGAGATTCAAACTTTTTGCACACATATAGGACGCAAATGGACACATTATATTCAACTCAAACAACTCTTTTGTTAATTACATTCAAAGAAGCATCCAACAAAATTAAAAGAGATTCTCAGGAGTAGTAATGGGAATAATGCATGTCAAAGAGATTAAAAAGATCTTATATTAATTATATTATAGAAACAAGAAAGAGAATGGCCCCCTGGAATGCGTACAGACATTATCATGACAAGCAATATTAAATAGAACAAACCTCAATGATTAAAGGGCTAAGCACATATCATCATTATCATTAGCAAAAGCATAAAACAAATCGCTGTTTGTCGAGTAAAAACGAAAGAAAGCGCAAATACGTCAATCAAGCTAGGTGGCACCGGCCGGGAATAAGGGTTGTTTTTGGTTACAAACTTCTAATAATATTTTTTAAAAAAATTAATTAAATAAATGTATTTGATCTATCTGATGATTAATTAAAGGAAAAGAGAGAGTTGCATTTGGGTGTTTTGGCCGACAAGTGAAGGTGGCAAAAATGTTGGCTTCTAAGTCTTAATTTAATTAATGAACATGAAAGGCTGTGAGAGTACTACGTGATCGATGCAGAACTATAATCTAATATATAATCAAATGAATGTAATCTTACCAACCGCTTACGTTGTTGCTAGCTTTGTTAGCTATTCCCTACATTGGCATCTCCAAATTTAAATCCCTCAAGTCATTTAATTTGGAACATTGCATCTGATCGTCGGTGCTTTTGCCACGAAACACTCCCGAAACTCACCCTCGATCTTCTTTCTTTTTTTTTTTTTATACATACACATCCCCCTCAACATCTCATTGATTAAAACCCTCAAATCAATTCATCATTTTTATATTTGTGCACTCGATTTAGTGAATCAGTAGTGAGTTTTAACAGATTGGATAAGGAGGGGGATGATAGATTGCTGTGAAAGCCAGTCACGGTCGGTCTATATATAGATTTATGAGTTCAAATCGAATTGCAGATGTTAAAATCTTATTGATGAGTGATTCATATATATATATATATATATATATATATCTCTTTAAGTGTTCATTAAACTTAGAGGTGTGCCTGACCTAGATAAACCTTCAAGACCCAAACTAATCACATAAACTTCAAAACTTGACACATTGCCGTGAGGAGGAATAAAATGGATGGCATGATCATATCAGGACTAATTATGATCCGCCATTTAAGGAATGATGTGGGAAATTAATTAAGAGAGTTCACTTGATTGGGGAAAAATTGTAAAATAGAAAAGACTTCACTTTCAAGTTTGTTTATGTCTCTCTTTTGGTGCTATATTTACTACTCTTTTTCTTTCTAAATATAAGACAACATTGACTTTTTTTTAATAGATTAAGGAAGTTAAATGAGTTACTTAATCATATAATATGTTGTATATTCTTATATTATATATCAATTTATAAGTTAGGTGAAAATATACTTAAAAAAATGAAAAATATAAATATTTTATAGTAATTTAATTAGTTTCCTTTAATCTTTTAAAAAAATTAACTTTACCTTATATTTAAGACCGAATAAAATGTTAGGTACGTAGATAACTAGTGATAGATAATTTGTGATTCTATGCAATCACGTGGAAGGGCCCCATCCTAAGTAAATTCAATCACTCCCCGCGAATATCTGCATCATCTTAATTACCCTTTTCATTTCCCTTCTTTGACCGTTCTTTTTAAACACCTTTCTCTCCATCTTCATGAATCCATTCTTCACTGTTCGATCAGGAGTATTCTTTTTTGTTAATTACTCCCAATTCCCAACGTCCTTCCTCGTAGCTACGATATAAATCATTTTAACTAATTCATTAAACCAAAAAATGACAATTTACTCATTAAATTTGTCTTAAATTCAAATTTTTTTTTTTGAACTTTACCCATTTTAAACAAGGCTTTAAAAAAAGAGAGAAAAATATAATAAATCATGTTTAAACATTAACTACATAGATAAAATTGATAAATTATCATTAATTACTTTCAAAATAACTTGTATTGTAGACTAAATTATTTTTTCTATAAACGACTTATATTATGAACATGAAGTATTCCCCTATTCGATTCGAGGTAGTTCTCTTCAAGGTAATCATGGTTATCAAATAAATTTTAACAGCTCTTTGGATACGAGTTTGAATCTTGTTTGGCCATGTTAGAATAAATACGACTTCTATCATCAATTTGATTTAGGATTACTAATGGTACACTTTGATACGATGCTTCATAATCATCTCAATATCCAAATTCGGTCTTTTCATCAGGCCTTTGTTTCTTTTACTGTAGGGAATCGTAACACTTATTCAACTTCAATTTCTAAATTACTACTCCTATATAATTAAAGTTTTTTTTTTTTTTTGTAAAGGTGAAAAATACATATGTGTTTTAACCCTAGGAGTTTTTAGCACCATATGTTTTTTTTTTTAGCAAAAATATATACGTGGTTACTATTTTGAAACAAAAATCACATGTCACTGTTATGTTATTGTTCACCGTGTTGAGAGAGAAAAAGATAAAGTGAACAGTAACATAACGGCAGTGAACAGTAACATAACGGTGAGATATGACTTTTGCTCCATAACGGTAATCACGTGTGTATTTTTACTCCCAAAAAAAGTATGTGATGCTGGGCGCTTCCGTAATAAAACATATGTGTATTTTTGCTCATTTACTTTTTTTTTTTTTTTTTTTTTAAAGAAAGAAAACATGTTGTAGATATTTTGAGTGATATAAGTCCATACATTTAATTTGATAATGAATATAAATTGTGGGGTAGAAAGGCCGATGAAAAGGCCAATTTTAGGTAAATGAAAAATGTGAAGAAATATAGTGAGAGAAATATATCTGTGTGTGTGTGTACTTTATTTATTTATATATATATATAAAGAAGGGCGGTGGAGGAAGATGAAGGACAAGCACACATGTGTGAGTGGAGATAGGTGCAGGCCATAGATAGGGTCAGTTACTCAGTTTCTTGTTTTGTGCCTTTCATTGACCCCACCTGGCCTCTCTCTCACTATATAGATACATATAATCTCTTGGTTCAGAGTTCAGACAGATTGTCCTTCTACGAGATCTTATAAGATTGATTGAAATGATACAGAAAAGAGTTGAATGGTCCCTAAAGTAAGTAAATTAATACCCATAAATTATGAGAATCCACACAAATTTTCTACACTTTCTTGCTTATTAAACCTATAATGCAGTCAGCCAACCCACTAATATTAATTACTGTCACTACCAGTTTGTACATGGCCTTGTAAATAAATTTTTATGTATCCAGATCCATAGTATTAACATAAAACACATAGTAGAAACATCTACTAAAATTGCTAGGATGAAATGACCCATCACTATATTCCCTACTCCTATTGACTTTAATATAAGATATATGTGTAGAATTGATTTTGTTCCTAAATATGTAATATGTTTTAATATTTATAATTTTTTTTAATTTGCTTCTCTCTCAATTGTCATCAATGAGAATATGGAATAAATGAATTAAAAAAGATGACTAAAATGTTTTTCAGAAAATATATTGCATATTAGGGTTAAGGTGCAAAAATATATATGAGCTTTTTTTTCAGGAGCGCCCAGCACCATGTGCATTTTTTGGGGCAAAAATACACATGTGGTTACCATTTTGGAGCAAAAGTCACATCCCACCATTAAGTCACTTTTCACCGTCGTTAAATTACTGTTCACTTCATCTCTTTCTCTCTCATCACGGTGAATAGTGACTTAACGGTGGGATGTGACTTTTGCTCTAAAATGGTAACCATGTCTGCACTTTTGCTTCAAAAAAAAAAACACGTGGTGCTGGGGCTCTTGGAGAAAAAGTTTATGTGATTTTTGCATCTTAACCCTACATATTAACTAACTTCTTTAATCTAATTTTAAGGACATACTTAACCCTACATATATAAAAGTTTAAGAGGGGTATACATTGGGTCAGGACATACTTTTGTACCTAAAGAGATACTTACAGATTGTCTACCAACAAACCCTTACATCAACCAGCGGATATCAAATCTCCTTTCTTTTCTTTGGAAGTGAATGTTCAATGTCTTCACCAATTGTTCTAATTCTCATTGGCTTGTTTAATCTAATTAAATTAAAGAAATATAAATGGGATAAAGCTCTCTCTAGGCCTAATATTTTTCCCCATTCAATTTGATTAAACAATGGGGAAAAAATCACCGGTTGAAACATTGATTATACTCCCTCTGGTCTTTATTATAAGACACCAATTAGCAAGTTTATTTGGTCATTTTTATAAGGCGCTTGCTTATTCCCAATGAGCATTAATTATCTTTTTCCATGTATGCCCCTAGTTAATAAAGGTAGTGGGTGAGAGTAATAATTAAAAGAATATTGGAATTTAGTGTAATTATAAGGGTAATATTGGAAATTAATTAAATTATATGACAACTTTATTGACTTTAACTGTTTTTATTGGTATATAAAAATTGTTAATTGATGTCTTATAATAAGGACAAGGGGAGTACTTACAAGTTACAAGTTATGGCTATAATAGAAGGAGGATAATGTTATAAAATTGAAGTGAGGAAGAAGGAAAGAGAGAAAAAGGAGAGGGAAGAGGGAAGGCAGGTGGGTACGTACAACTGTACAACGAGACATTAAAGTCCACAAAAATGAATGAATCATAATCGATCTTCTGATTTAAAAAAAAAATTAAAAATGAGGTGTAAATATCAATTCACACAATTACAAACATAGATAATCAGTTATTCTAGTATATTTTATTTTTTTAAAAGCATTTTATTAAGGATTTAAGTCATTTAATTATCATTAATTAAATCATTCAGGACGCTACTGCTCTGATCCTATATATAGGAAAGAGTGAGAAAATTTTTTATTTATATTTATAAGATACTTCATTAAAGTTTTAAAGCAAAATATATGATTTAATTATTCACTTGTTATTGACTTATTGTGTTAATATATTATATATATTTAATATGAATAAAACTAAAAAGTAATTGAATTTTATGATAAAATTAATGAGATTTAATATTTCGTTTACCAGTTTAGAAAATGTTAAAAATGTTATAAATAAGATCATGGAAGTATTCTCTTATTATTATTTGGATAAATGAGTAAAAATATACATATTTTTTATTCCTAAGAGCGCCCAGCACTATATGCATTTTTTTGGAGCAAAAATACACATATGGTTACTATTTTAGAGTAAAAGTCATATCAACTGTTATGTTACTATTCACCGTAATGAGAGAGAAAGAGATGAAGTGAATAGTAAAATAATAGAGATAAACAATAACATGACGGTAAGATGTGAATTTTGCTCTAAAATAATAACCATATATGTATTTTTATTCCTAAAAAAAAATAGTGTTAGACACTCCTAAAAAAACACATGTATTTTTTACTTTGATTTCTTCTATGAAGTGAGAAGTCAACCCTCTTTCTCCCTCCTCTGTCCCTTGTCATTTATTTTACCAACCTACCCACGATGTTCTCCTCTTATCAGGCTTTAAGGAAAGATGATGAATCACTATTCCATTTAATCCTTGTTCCTATGATCTATGGATAGGATAGGTAGGTGGCATTTACATCATTCTCATGGATAAATTCAACGGAAAATTATTACTTGTTGCCAAACAATAAGAGAATGTAATACTGAAAAGTTATATAATACTGAAAAGTTACATAATAAATGAATAATCTGAAAAGTTATGTACGTAATAAATGAGTAATATGCAATAAAAAGCTTTAATATAAATTCTCACAAATTATCTATAGTGCTCACTTTTTCATTATTTTTTTTTCTCAGACTCACTTTTTCAGTATTACATCCATTCTTTAGAGTTGACTATAATTTTCCCAAATTCAAAGTAAGGCAATTCAGATGTAAGTCATTTCATCAAATTTTTTATGCAAACAAATAATTTTTTTATGGGTTCTATTTTTCTCATGTTGTAAGAGAAAAAGAAGGACCCCCCACACACACATTGTAGATCCCATCATTTTATGTGTGTGATATGAGAAAACATTTCTCCTACAACATGAGAAGTGTTTTTCCCTTTTTTTAATACCTAATTTATTTCCTACACCACTTTTCAATTTTGGGAAATGGTAAAATCAATTTTAAGAAAAGTATCATTTTACATTTTTTTAAAAAATAAAGCTCCTATCAAATATTTATCTTGTAAAATACAACATTACTTAAAAGAGGCTAATCCAAAGCCCATTGGAAATTAAAGTGATTAATTTTTTTTTGGTGGAATGGGAAGTTAATAATTTTTTGGATAGAAATAAAACATGTTAGCAATAGCTTTTATAAATAAGATAAGATTAGAAGAGTAGAGTGGAGACAGAGGAGACGACAAGGACACTAGGAAGAGTAGGAACGTAGGGGAAAGGGAAAGGAGAGAGGGAGGGATCTGGAGGGAAGGGGAGGGGAGGGTCCCACTGGGATCTTCTATGCCACCCCCCTCCGTCCCCTTGACACTGACCCTCCCCATTTCCCCTCCCCTCCCCCGCCGACATTATTTCTTACCCCCCTCTCTGGCCTCCAAGGTTAAGTTCATGATTTATTTTTATTTTTATTTTTTAAGCAAAACAGAGTCCATTTTATTAATAGGTAAAAAAGTGTTACACACTAGTACTCGTGTAAAGCAAATAAACGCATAATACCTAGGTTACGACCTACTCTGAATAACCAAAACAATTAACCTATTACTTTAATAGGTTTTAGAGGTGTTTTTTTATTTTTTCTCTTTGTATTTTATCTTAATAAAAGATATATTTAAATAAATTCATTAAATCAAAGAAGTTAGTTAATATAGCATATATTTTTTAAAGGATTATAGGATAATTTAAGTTTTTTGGCGAGCAATTGTGCCCCAAATGTGTAAAAAAGAAAGTAATTTTGTCTTGACCGTTATTCTTGTTAGTTTTGACCGTTAGTTTACCAAATATGTTAGGATGACAGTTCATATATCATTTACTACATTTTTTTAATGTATAAATGTGTGTCAGAAGTCCATGTATAGTTTATTTCATCTGGTTTCAAAGTTAGATATAAAACTTCCCGTGCAAATTTAAACATTAACAAAAATGACGTGGATGATTGGTGAAAACCTTTGAAACAAAAATGTCCTTTAACCATTTTATAAAATATCATAATCATATTCCTTAATTCTTTCATTCCCTCCCCTCATTTATTATGGTGGAGAGAGTAACAATAGGGATAAATGAAGACCAATGTCAACTCCCCAAAATATGTTTTATATTAAGAATCGAAGGGAGTATTATTACACTAATATAATCTCTTGCTTTTAATATAAGAGCTATTTAAGGATTAAATTTAATTCTAAATATAAGAGCTCAATCCATTTAATTTCCTAAAATTATATATTTTTTCAAAGTATCTTATTGATTGCTTGCTTTAAAGAGTTATCAAAGGTAATTATGATAAAAGATAGTATTTTAGAAAAAACAAAAATACATTTGTTACAAATAAGTGACATAATTAACTTCTTTAATCTACTCAAATTAGTTAACTAACTCTTACACTCCTATAATTCTTAGTGTAAGATATATTTAGAGAATTGATATTAATTCTAAATATAAGACATAATTTTTATATTTATCAATATTTTTCTTAATTTACACTTATTGATGTTGCTTCAATAATAATAAAAGAGGAGGGGAATGAAGGAAATAAGGGATGTGAATGTAGTTAAAATCGAGATTTTACGTAAAAAGGATAGAGGGATAAAAAAATCGTAAAACGTAAAATCGTAAAAATATAAAAACTTTTGGAAAATTAATAAAATCGTTTTAATAAAAATAAATCATAAAAATGTCAAATCATAATGATAAATCGAGATTTTAACTACCGTGAATGTGAATATAGTATTTTAGATATTATGTGTATCATAACGACTAATTTAACAATTTTTTTTAAATATAATTAAATTAGATAATTATTTCTTATATCAAAAACTAGAGGTCAGCGTTATCATTTTGCCTTTCACACAACACTACAAAGCTCATGTTTAATTTGAGCATTTTGTTTTACTATTTGATAAAAATTCAGTTAGCTAAATTTTTTGAAATACCAACTTTTCAATTTATAAGGGAAAAATTGAGTACGACTTAGCCGTTTGAAATCTTTTGCTTTATCTTCTTTTTCGCTTTTTTTTTACTACTCATTTGAGTGCGCCATCTTATTTGGATTTTAGATATCAGCTCTAATCAATGGGGTCCTAATTGCAACCAAAAAAAAAAAGAAAGGTTCCCCAAGCTAGCTAGCTAGGCAATATGTAGTATGAAAAATAAAAAAGAAGACAACACAAGCACTGGTCATTGGTCAAAGACTAACACCTTCCCTCCACTAAATTTTAAAACATGCATGCTCACTCACCATAAAGCATACGAATAAAGAGACTATGGACAGTTATAAAAAAAGAAGAAGGAGAGAGAGAACGTACAAAAACATATAAAGATACTCCATCTGGTCCTTATTATAAGGCACTAACTATCTTTTCTTACAAACCAAGAAATGGAAGTTAAGTCATTAAATGAGCCTAAAATTAATAAAAGTTTCCAACTTTATCCCTACTTTAATGAGATATATTTAAAGGAGTTTGTTAAAATAAGGACATAAGAGGAAAATAGTAATAAATAAGTTAGTTAAATGTAGTTGGTGCCTTATAAAAAAGACCAAAATTATGGGTAGTTGGTGTCTTATAATAAGGACTAGAGGGAGTACTAAAAAAAGAACTATTCCCACCACTAAAATTTAAAATTCATATTTGCATCAAAATAAAGTTGGTCCATTCTTGCCTTTTAGAATCTTTTTTCCTCTGCATGAACGCATTTTTCTTGCGTACAATGTCTCCTTAACTTAAATTAATTCCCTCCTCTCCCCTAACCTCCCAAACATCCCCGCACGCCTACATTATAAAATGGAATTAACTTCTAAAATTATATTTTGCCCCTCAAAACTTCTAAAATTTCAAAATAGTCGCGCGCCAACTGATTTCTAGGAAAAATTACACTTAGATGCCCATAGTGATACAAAATATAAAATTTGCCGGTTGACTCTCCAAATTCATAATTTTCATATTTCAAACCTATAAAATTATGTCAACTCATTCAAACTCATACTAGTTAACTTCATTAAATTTATAAGTTTATATATTGAGTTTACTATTTTTTATACTTGTAACTTAAAAAATCGTGTTAACTCTCATTTTTAAAGTGGTTCTTACACAATAAAAAAATACTGAATTTTCTGACGGAATTTAAAGTTTATGATAAAAACCAATGTCTAAATGAAGTTGTGACAACCTTAATAAAAACCAATTTCTAAATGGAATTTTGTTTTATCATTATGTCTAAACGGAATATTATTGCTACTCTTGGGGGATTAAAAATTTTGTTAGATGAAATGTTAGTAATTTATATAAATTTGATAGTTTTCTCTTAAAAAAACTTTGGGTCTATGTATGTATTTTTTTCTTAATTACCAGACCTCCGCCATATAGGAATGTTCCTGGATGACTGCAATCACCGGCACTCGCGCTCTGCCTTCGCTCGCTATATATACACACCACATTCGCCTCCTTTTTTCTTCATCCATCCTTCTTTCTCCTCTTCAACAGTCTCTTCACTCTCAAATTTCAATCTTTCTCTTTCTTTTCCTCTACTAACTGAAAATTGCAGAAATGGCGGCACTCTCTAACATTGACTCCACCTTCGAAGTTGACAAGCTCACGTACGAAATCTTCTCTATTTTGGAAAACAAGTTCCTCTTCGGCTACAACGAGCCCAAGAATTCCAAGGGCGTTGTTGCCAACTCTGTTCAGATTTCCCAAGGAGACGGGAAATCAGTCAAACACAACACTGGTAAGGTCAGAATTCTCTGCATTGACGGCACTGGCGCCACCGACGGCATCCTCGCGGCCAAGTCTTTGGTTCACCTTGAAGCCTGCCTCCGCCGTAAATCTGGAAATCCTAATGGCCACATCGCTGCCTATTTCGACGTCGTCGCGGGATCTGATGTCGGAGGCGTTCTCGCGGCTTTGTTGTTCACTCGCGGAAGAGACGGGTTTCCGATGTTTTCCGCCGAGGAAGCGCTCAAATTCTTGGTCCAGAACCGGCGCAAGATTTTCAGGACTAAGCCGGGGATTTTCCGGCGAGTAATTCGCGCGTCGTCGTCGACGGCTTCGAAAGTCGAGAAGCTGTTCCGCAAGATTTTCGGTGAGAGCACACTGAAGGACACGTTGAAACCGGTTTTGATCCCCTGCTACGACCTCATCACTCGCGCGCCGTTCCTATTTTCCCGCGCCGACGCCCTGGAATTGGACGGCTACGATTTCAAGATGAGGGACGTCTGTGTCGCCACGTCAGCGGATCCCGTTTCAGTCGGCCCCGTGGAGACGAAGTCCATCGATGGGAGGACGAAGATCGTGGCCGTCGATGGAGGAATTGCGATGAACAATCCCACGACTGCCGCCATCACCCACGTTTTAAACAATAAACACGAGTTTCCGTTCTGTAACAGCGTCTCCGATCTCTTAGTCCTCTCTCTGGGTAACGGAGAGTCCGAGTTCAACACTGCCGAACCCAAATTGTCCACATCCGGATTCGTCCGGATCGCCGGAGAAGGAGCTTCCGATATGGTAAGTGTTCTGTTTTACACTGAGTCAATCCATTAAAAAAAAAAAACTTTAGTAATATAATCAACTTCTTTGGTCAGATTATGACAGTCAAATATGGGATGATTATTAACAGCCTTGAATTGGATGAATTTTTCTTCAATCTGCTTTTCACACTAAAAAGTAGAAAGCTGGCGGGTTTTTAGAGTGAGAAACCAAAAGATGATTATTATGCAGCAAATAAGGAGGTGGTGGTTAGGGTAATGACTCATCAATGTGTCACCTACTCCTTCCAACACCCCCAGTATGTAATTTTTTTATTTTGCATTTCATAAAGAAGAAAAGTTTGGTACAGTGTAATAATTGGTGGAGATATTAAAAAATGAGCAGGTTGATCAAGCTGTATCAATGGCATTCATGGAGTGTGGCACAGGGAATTATGTGCGGATCCAATCCAACGGAGTGATGGCAAAGAAAGGAGAGTCGGGCAAAACGACGTCGGATGTGGCAGCAGCAGCAGAGGAAATGTTGGGGCAGAAGAGTGTGGAATCAGTACTGTTCAAGGGGAAGAGAGTGGTGGAGAACACAAACATGGACAAGTTAGAGTTGTTTGGGGGAGAATTGATTAAAGAGGGAGAAAGAAGGAAAACCAGCATTTTGCCCACCGTGGTTTTGAAGAACGCGTCTCCTTCACCCAGAACTTCATCAGCAACTACACTTTCTACTTTGTCTTCAAGCAGCTAGGAGCTGAATATGAGTTGGGGACTTTGAGTTAGCTGCCGCTTTAGATCAATCAAAGCCAGCTTGAATCTGAGCTGAGCAGAGCTGGATCCTCAACCAACTGTTTTTTTTTGGTATATATATATAAATATATTACGTGTATTTATTTATTCTGATCAGAGTAATCTGTGTATATGTTTACTTGGTAAAGGACGGGCTTGGTTCAAGACTTGAGAATTTTTAGCATCTCTTGGATTTGTGAGTTAGATTGTATTGTTGAGTGCGTAGTGTTGCGACTCAACCTGGAATGTTGATTGGAATTTATAGATTAAATTGTAACATGCTTCTTCATTAATCTCTCCAGTTTTTACCTTTCCTCTCTCTTCTTTCTTTTCTTTTTTTTTTTATATCAAAATTTTATGAAAAGGGTCGGGCTCATCTATAATCTAAGGGCAGGGTGTTTGGAACCCAGTCTACAAGAAATACTGACTTGGCTAGAGAGTACACATGTCTTTACCTCTACTAGTGTTACCACGGTTTCCTAGACCTCAAGCATGCCTCCTCCAACACCTTATTATTTTTGCATACTTGCACTACATGTTGGAGCTTGAGTCCAATTTAGGCGGGTATATTTGGGTCATGCGTGCCTATTTCTTCCTTCTTCCATGAAACACTCTAAATTCATGACTTTCTGGTTATCTTCTTTTCCTTGTACAACTTTCGTAAATTCCCCACCTTAAATTTTATCTGGTATATTTATTTAAATATATTTATTAATTATATTACTAGTATTAATTTTAACTTAACTATTCAGCATAATTCTTTAACTTATAAAAGCTAAAATAATGTTCTTTCCCTTCAACATTATCAAAGGAAAATTAGCGAGATATAAATACCTTGCTGATGATTTGATCCTGTTTGGTCACGCAACACTTCAGCAAGCGAATCTGATCAAAGCCACGCTACAAGAATTCTGTTGCTCCTCTGGCCACACAATTAGCCAATCTAAGACAAATTTATTTCTCGAAAAACATGGACTCCCTTTCTTGCAAGGCAATATGCGAAAACATGGGATACCAAAGAACCATATCCCTTGGGAAGTACTTGGGAGTTCCTCTACTGACAGGGAGAGTTTCATCTCTAACTTACAGTTACATCATTGAGAGAATTCAATCGAAGCTGGCAGGTTGGAAGTCTAGATACCTCTCATTGGCTGGACGGATCACATTAGCTAAATCAGTACTGACCTCCATTCCCCTCTACACCATGCAAAGCACTGCATTACCTCACTCATGCATCACAAAAATAGAGAGAATCATCCGCAAATTTATTTGGGGACACACCAAGGATCATAGAGGAATCAACCTTGTCAAATGGAAGGAACTATGCCAACCAATAAAGCATGGCGGATGTGGGGTACTGAGACTAGACTCCCAAAACAAGGCTTTCCTAATGAAGTTGATCTACAAAATTCACTCTCACCCTGATGCTCTATGGGTTCGCGTCTTAAAACAGAAATACAACGTATCCTACTCTAATGAAGTACAGCGTAGCTCATGCATGTCTACCCTCTGGAAAAATTTACTAAAGTTATGGGAAGATACTTCCATTCACATCAAATGGAAGGCAGGGGATGGCAACCACATTCAATTCTGGTCTGAATTTTGGGTTGGTGATTATGGACCACTAAAGAACTTGACTTTCGCTCCCATTTTGGATTGTGATCTATCAAAGAACATTGCCTACTACTTAAATGATGATGGCTCCTGGAAATGGCACTTGTTCAAGCATCTGCTGCATCCTGATATGCTTAAGGAATTTCCTCCCACACTAGTTCTTCAACCTCCACCAAATTCTCCTTGCACTTGGAACTTGACTACAAATGGTGACTTCTCCACCAAATCAGCTTATAACTCCTTAGAATCGCTGCATTGGAATGATCAGAATCAATTATGGGCAAAGGTGTGGAGTCTTCCAATGGCTCAAAGGGTGAGAACTTTCACCTGGTTATTATTAAAGGGTAAACTTCTAACAAATGAAGAGCGCTTTAGCAGACATCTGACACAGGATAATCGATGTCCTCTCTGCCTTGCTGACAATGAAGATTTAAACCATGCCCTCAAGCACTGCTCAATGGCCTCATCAGTCTGGAAGAAAATTTTGCCTGTTGATATTACTACTGATTTCTTCAGATCAGATATTCGAAAGTGGCTCAAGACAGCTATCCAGTCTACACTGTTTGATATCTCCTGGAAGGTGGGCATTTGTATCACTTGTTGGAAACTATGGGACGTGCGAAATCGAAGGTTGTTTTCTGATGAGAATTTCTCTGCTGTAGGGGTCACAGCCCATGTTAGAGCCTTAGTAACTCACAACCAAAATTGTTTTATTCGTTTTAGTCTCCTCATGTAATTTTTGTCCTGCTCTGATGTTCGCCCCATTACATTATTTTTAATGAATTCCGTTCCATTCAAAAAAAAAAGAAACACTTGTATAATTACTTTAGGTTATTGTTTCAGATCAAATTAAAACATGTTAATTTTTATGTATTATCAATTACCAATTCTTGATATTAATATTATTAACTGTTTAAAATTTATCAATTATTATTCCATTGCGCAAAAATGTATCAAGTGTAAAAGGCCTCCTACATTTTTTTTATGCTTACATTTTAGGGGGTTGAATTCACTCACAATTTAAAGGCAAAGCATTATGATTTTGCTCCATAGGGCATACAGACTGAAATTACACATACAAATTCCCATTGTCTAAGATGTCTCCCCTAATACCTTGATCAACTCCAGGATTCAACCTCTCCTCTCCTTTAATAAGCCTCTACTTTTATTAACAAATGAATCACAAAAGCCTTTTTTTCTTGGTCAAAAAAGCCTCGCTTTTTTTGGTTGAGAATTCTTACTGACCTAGAGGGAGAAGTAAAGCAATTCTTAAAAACTTATAGGTTAAATTAAAATAAAACGAAAAAAAAACATAAAATTAATTTCCTAAATCAAAATAAATATAATTTACATATTAATATAAATTTAAATCAAACTTAGAAATATAATCTAATAAAAAGAAAAAAATGAAAAGAAATACATAGGCCCAGCCTACCGAGCTGATTTCTGTTATTCAATCCCAGAGAACATTGAAATATAAGCCCAACCCATGAAGCCCAATTATTTTATACGTCTACTTGCCTGTCGCCAATTATTTTTTCATTGCAAAAGATGGTAAGAGATCCAGGGATGTGGGTTCGATCTCCTCTGCTGTTGCTGGGACTCCTTTGATAGGTGATTTCGTAAGTCCCTAATAAATACTTATAGAGCCCGGGCTGTGCCTTAATCTCAGTGGAAGTGGAAGACTAATATCGAATCTTTCCAAAAACTTATGTTTGTATGTACAAAAAAAGTTATTTTTTCATTGTCCATTACCATTATCATAGAAATTATCATAGAAGAGTAAGTTTCGAGAGACGAGGACGCAAAGAATCAGAAGGCAGCCAAGCCGATCGAAGACATTTCCTGTTCGATGGCTGGGACATCACCCGATGCAAAGCCTCTGAGAAAAATCTCGAACGCGTTCAAAGAGCTCGCAGACACTGTCAATTCCCAAAGTTCAGATGTCGAGGTTGCCTCTTTCTCTCAGGCCTCTTCTCTTCTCTCTCCTTTCTTTGGTTGCTTGGGCATCGCCTTCAAGTTTGCCGAGATTGATTACGTTGCCAAGGTAATCCTCACCTTTAACAACTTATTCTGTTCCCTTAGTTATTTTGATTGACTTTATTACATATTTTATAATGGCCAATAGAAATGGATTAGTTGCTGCTTTGAGATTGATAGAAATAGAATGAGAATTGGGTTTCCTGTTACTATCTTGGTGAATGCGTTGAGCTCTTGATTCTGCTTTTCTTTTGGGGGGTGAGGCGGGACCTTTTCGTAGTTCAGCTTCAGCTTCTCATTTTTCATGTTTATTGAAGAAACAATGGACTCTTGTGGGTTGTTACTGTCCTTTTTTGTTCAATTGACTTGTATTTCAGCTATCAAAGAAATTCAGTATAAGATGACACGTGACTTCCTGATTGAGAATCTGCTCTTTGGATGTGAACTTCGAGATAAACATTGCACCATTCTGGCCCATCAGTGTAGATATACGCATCAGAATGTGCCAACCAATTGGCACATTGATTAGTTTCTCTCTATATGGTTTATAGAGTTTTCCCAATCCTGCATGATAAGATTCCTAGTGTCCATAGTCTTCTTTGGGCATGATTAAATTTAAATATCCATAATCAATCCACCTTAAGGATGGTCATTGCATTATACTGCATGGTCTAGTTTTAAAGCTTCCATGTGGTCGCTGTAAATCTGTGCTCTTTTAAAACCATTGTTGTAGCATAATTCCAATTTAGTTTGATATAATTTTAGTTTATCTGTTTTATGTCATTGGTAATATTGTTTGATGCTAACAGGTTGATGATCTAGTTGAGGCATCAAAGTCTATTCGGACCTTACAATCTATGATCGATCGGGATGTGCAAGCTAATACTGTGAGGAAAGCAGGTAGCCATACAAGAAATCTTCTTAGAGTAAAACATGGACTCGACATGGTTAGGGTGCTTTTTGAGCAGATTATTGTGACAGAGTATGTATATCAGTCTTTACTTAACAATTTGCCACCTGCTAGTTTCTGATATGCAGAACCACAACACTATATCATGCTTGGAACAGACTTTACACTACACTTTGGAGCAAAAAAAGAATATTGCTAGAATTGAAATGAAAGGAAGTGAATATTGGATGGCAAGAACAGCTTTTACATCCGATTGTTTCTGTTATGCTTCATTCATTTTAACAAGCTTTACAACTGAGAAGCCCTAAATGAAAATCAAAATCATGTTTGGTAGTTTCTGTATGATTGAGAGGCGGTCTTTGCATCAGATTCCGAAATAGTTTGGACGGTGGTTTCTTATTTTAAACAATAGAGGTCTTTCCTCGTAGTTCTATAATCTCTAGGTGTTTATTCTTGTGGTTTGTATCATTTTTGTTCACTTTCTGGCAATGGGGATAAACACTTCTTGAAAATTGTCTGAAAATAATAGAGGAAAATTTTAATTTCCAGATTGAATATACTCTTAACTTATTTTATCCTGAAGCAGTTCCTTGTGCAGAAGGGTACCTTTTTTGTGGATATCTATTTTAAGAGGCGCATTTAGAATAACAAGTTGCATTAACTAGTGAATATGAGCTTAGTATCTTTTTGCCCTTTGGCAGCGGGAATTCCCTCAAGGATCCAGCTTCCAAGGCTTACTCAGAGGTATTTGCTCCGCATCATGGTTGGGCTATCAGGACGGCTGTTGCCGCTGGGATGTACGCCCTTCCTACAAAACAACAACTCTTGAGAACACTCAATGAGGATGGTAAGTGTAGGTTAAAGTTTGTGTGCACATTAGTTAAAATTTAAATCCAGAAAAGGACTTTAATGTGTAACTTGCAATAAACTGGGGGAGACAAGGAAATAGAGTTAGTGATAAGATTAATTAGCAGTTATTTGTTTTTTGGTTTAACATTAAATATTGAGCTACCTTCCCTAGTTTTGATATGCTAAATTTTTATGGATTGCAAGGAGAGGCATCCTTCTTAAAATGCGCATGTTACCCTCACACTTTGCTTGTTTATCCATAACAGCTAGTGGCTGCTTAAATACCAATTATTACAAATATAAAATGATGTGCAGTTCTGATGGGAGAGAACTCAGAATGGTCAATCGATGTTCTGGAAAGACTTTAAACTAAAGTCAATATAACTCAATGCGGTCATCTTGGATTTAGGTGAATGGTTGTCATTATAACATTTCTTATTTGAAACTATAAAAACCGCAAATGGGATTCCAGGAAGCAATTACACATGTACTAAGGAAGACAAAACCTTAGGGACAATCAACAAGATGAACTTCTGGAATCCTCTGAAGAGTTCTCAATAAAAAACAAAGCTATGAATGTTCACCAATCATCGGAAATCAAAGATATTCAAAACCTCAGAGAAACACAACAAAGCTCTTCAAGTTCTTCTAGATAGTCCCTGTCTTTCTTTTGCTCATTATATGAGTCAAGTGGTGACTGGGTCGCTTTCATTCATAATGCTTCTGCTTCATCATAGTATGAATTCTATTTTATTGCTGCCTTTGTTCATAATTAAATTAGTGTAATATCTTCTCTTTTGCTCATACCAAATCATTTCGGTTTTCTCACAATGGCTTAGATACTTGTGGTTCCACTACTCTCCCTCTCTCTTTGCTGGATAATTGGAGATTATATGTTTTTTCCCTAAATCTTTTGCTAGTAATGTTATTTATTTATGATGCCTTTTCCTCTTACCTTGGTTCAGAGTCGTCAGCAAGGGTCCAAATGCAAAATTATGTAACGGCATCGGCACCTTTGATCCAATACATTGAAAAACTCTTTCTATCAAGAGAATTGGGTATTGACTGGTGAATCTTGGACTGTACGTACTACAATTACAATGATTCAATAATCTATTTACGGAAAGTTAATGTCTTCATATTGCCAAGCATCTAGGTCGTAGAATTTGTATATATAAACTGTACGTTTTAGTACTAATTTGATGGTTATTGAGATGCTGCTTCATACTACATGTGATCCTCTATTAGTGAATAATCGATAAATTCATATGAGAAATTAGCCAAATGTTGGGAATATTTGATGCTTCTATAATTCTATCATTGTCCCGTTTGAGGACAACGAAGAAGATGGAGGTGTTCTTGGGCCAACTTATTGAAGATACTCTGAACTTCTTGTTGATTCTACATCAGAAAGGCTCTTTGTGGGTTATTTTTTTCAACCTATTATTGATCTTGAGAAATTTGTCTTGCGCTATGACCAGGCCCTTTAATTATTACCCGTGGTGGTGATCTGGCTCAAGATAAGATCTGATGGGAAAATTGTCATAAATTACAGTTAATGCTTGTTTTGTTATTTGCATGCGTAGTTCCTGTATTAATCCTAACTACCACCTACTGTTCTTTTTTTATTTTTTCATATGCATCCGGTATCTTAGCCTACCTCTTTTTAATTTAGAGGATTTATCGCGGTCAAACTAATCTGTATTCGCTTCGGGTTGGTCTCCTTGATAAGAGGGAAGAGCTACTACATGCTTTATTCACAGTCTCAAACTGAGGATCTGCTTTTTGGGCCAAAAAATAAAAACTGAGGATCTGCTTTAAGGGAGAATGAATACCATACCTTTCAATCCTAATCCTAATGGGTGTGGCGACGAGATCCAATGTCTTATAAACGCTATTGGTAATATTTTAAAGGTAGGGTTTCTTCTCGTTAAAACAGACATGGAAAGTTCTCTATCAGACCATACCAAAAGAAAAAGTAGAAAATGCTCAGTCTTTTTTTTTTTTTTGCCAACTGGAAAATTCTCAACTAGCACTGATTAAGTGAAAAGAGTTATTAATATTATCACATATTGTGACATGAGTTAGTATTATCTTATATAGTAATTTAATAAATATTTTGTGACCATAATAATCGATAACTTAAGAAATATTTTTATCGATTTTTTTTAATTGCATTTCATCTGTGAAATTCAATCATAATTTATGTTATCCAAATTTAAAAAAAGGAAAAAAAAAACATACAAGATATAAATGTTGCCGCCCACATGGTGTCGGAGCGCAAAAAAGGGGCGCCTCCGGTCCTTCTGTCCATAACTGTAAACCTCGCAAACTCGAGGGCTTAAACCCTAGCTGTCTGCTGTGTAAACCCCAATCTCCCATTTCGTTGTGGAGTAACTGACCTCTTAGCTTTCCATTATGGGGAGCAAGAATCTTAAGAAGAAAGGTGGAAGGAAGGGTAAAAGTTTCTCATCCAACCATGATCCTTTCTTTGGCGACGAATCGAGAAAGCGACGGAAAGTTGAGGACCAAGTTGTTGACGGTGAGATAGAAAGCGACGAAGAGGAAGATGACTTCTTTGGCGGTGCTTCCGATAGGGAAGAGGAAGCTCAGGGGGCAGTAATGGAAGAAGAAACTGAGGCTGAAGCAAGGAAGAGAATTGCGGAGGATTATTTGAAAATATATCGAGATATTGCTCGGAAAGATAAGGAAGAGAGGGCTGAAGATGGAGAAGAGAGTGATGATGATGATGAAAGGGATGGCGAAAAAGACTCCCTCATAGCCCAGAAGTTGATACAGGAGCAGCAAGAAGAGAGCGGACGGGTTCGGAAATCATTAGCATCTAGGTGATGCTCTATTATCAGAAAACGTCGCAGTGCAGCAATTGCTTCTTGTTGTGGATTAAATTCGTCATATCTTGATTTCTGCATTTTTTTAATCGTTTTTATTGGGGAGGGGTTTAAATATAAGTTCTTTGTCTACTGTTGCTGCTATAAAAGTTCAAAATTTATTGTTATCAACCTGAGGTGGGTTTAAAACGTGATGATAAAGAGAAATAGAAACACGTATCTCACCTATTTGCGACTGCATTCACCTACGGGCTTGTTTATAAGATGCTTATAGCATATCATGAATGTGTTTTAGGGTGAAACAAGGGACGAGAGGAGAATTCCGCCTGTTAGTGAAGCACAGACAGCCTGTTACTGCTGTGGCCCTATCAGAGGATGACATGAAGGGCTTTTCAGCTTCAAAGGATGGGACTATTATGCACTGGGATGTAAATAGTGGGAAAAGTGAAAGGTATCAATGGCCTAGTGATGAAGTAATGAGGTCTCATGGGATGAAAGAACCACAAGGTCGGGCTCGAAACCGCAGTAAACATGTATTAGCATTGGCTGTGAGCTCTGATAGTCGGTATTTGGCAACTGGAGGTCTTGACCGCCATGTTCATCTATGGGATACACGTACAAGAGAGCATGTTCAGGTGGCACTTCGTTCTTTCTGGATTATAATAAGTTCATTGTCTAAAAAAAAGCAGCTTTTCAATTGTCTACAATTGGATAATGTAACTGGCTTTTCTTGCGATATATGAATGTCTGGACAACCATAATAGCTCTTTCTGCAATTGAAGTATTTATTTATTCTTTATATAGGTCATTTAAATGGTGAAGATCCTAGGGAAATTTCAAATTTGCAATCTGATGCTTGTCTGTTAACGTATGCTTTAAGTAAAATCATATCTCTTTCGAACCTATTGAATTATTTCTGTCGCCCAACAAAACAATTTAGAAAATATATCATGAATTTACAGCCTAGCATATTTTTAGCTCCTTGCTTCACTAGGACATGCACTTTTTTTGCACCTTTACCCTCGGGCATTTTAGGGTTCTAGTGCTTTTCACTTTTAACTACAGTTGTCAATCTCGATTCCTAGCTCTTAATTATGTCTTTTACAGGCTTTTCAAGGTCATAAAGGCCCTGTTTCATGTCTAACTTTTAGGCAAGGAACTTCAGAGCTTTTTTCTGGTTCATTTGATCGATCAGTTAAGATTTGGAATGCTGAAGACAGAACTTATATGAATACATTATTTGGCCACCAAGGTGAAGTATTGACTATCGATTGCTTACGAAAAGAAAGGGTAATAACAGCTGGACGTGATCGTAGCATGCAGTTGTTTAAGGTAAAATGGTCTTATCTAATGCACATCTTGTTTAACAATGCATATTGAACTTAAAACTATGTATTCCAATCTACCTTAGAGCTTTTAGATAAATTTCCCTGGAGATGTACATTCTGTTTCTTTTCCATTTTTTTGATACTTTTATTCAAAGCGTCTATCTTGAAAAAGGAAATGCAAGGACAGAAAAAGGACATAGAACAAGTTTTATAACATATTTGAAGAGGCATTTCTTTGCTTCTCAATGGAATAATTTTGTGATGAATCATCTTTTTTGGTACATGTTTCTTATATTCTCCTACGATGTCTTATCTCTGTGTGGAAATTATCGAGTGATTGAGGTGCGGTTTTCTGATTAGCTAAGGCTGGTGTTTTAGACTTTTCCTTTTGTTTTTCTTAGGGGTTTATATCCTTATTTTTCAGCCGTATGCTGTTCCTTGAATTAGTTGTTTCTTCTTTGGAATACAGGTTCATGAAGAGTCACGATTAATTTTCCGTACTTCTGCTTCGTCCTTAGAGTCCTGTTGTTTTGTTAACAATGAGGAATTCTTGTCTGGAACGGGTGATGGAAGCATTGAGCTCTGGAGTGTAACACGAAAGAAGCCCGTTTACATTGTGAGAAATGCTCATGCTTTACTGACAAAGGATGTGGAGTCTGAACCAAAAGATAATGGAAGAATCCCCAATGGTAACTTAGGTATGGTTCCATTTCTATGAATATAACAATTCTGTAGGTGTTGTGTTTCACATGGAATCTGAAATGAGCTATACAGTTTATGACTTGTGAATATTGTAACTTCCTATAGATTTTGTTTTTTTATAGATATTTCTTGCTAGTCATTGTCACATAAAATGTCTATGGTTCTGTCAATTCTTTCCTATATGTTGATTTATTGGAAGAATTTCTTATTTGTGTCTATAAAAGAATTCTCCTACCGTTTTCTTTTCCTAGAGATGTTACCTCAGTTCTTTTATGCTTTCTTGGACAATGGTCTTGCGTTTGTTACATTTTTAAAATGTTATCCATGATAGAGGATAGGACACACTTTCAGCTTTGTAAGTTGAATGTGAATTTGTAATTGTTACAAAGCTTCATTTAGTATATTAAAATTGTAGCATCATCTTCAATCTGCAGAAAATGGTCACCACAAACCTGAGAATCATCATTGTTCATCAGCTTTGTCATGGGTTGGTGCAGTCACTGTTTGTAGGAACAGTGACCTTGCAGCATCTGGCGCTGGTAATGGTTCTGTTCGATTTTGGGCAGTTGAAAGTGAGAGAAAGGACATTCAACCTCTGTGTGATGTACCATTGGTAAGCAAAAGGAATAGCAACAAAACGGTTGCCTCTCTCTCTAACTATATTTTATTAAGATGTTGGGTGTGACTCTCGTAAGCTAAATGATAAATATCTTCACCATACACATTAACTTTGTTAGAATAATTGAGGATTCAGCTTGTAGAAACCTACCTGTTCTCTAGATTTGCAAGTCCACGCTTGAAATTCTTAGTTAATCAACAAGTTCTATTGCTGTATTCCATTGTAATTTGAAAAAGCATTAGCTGTTCAACAATATTATCACATGCGAATGTGTGATAAGTATGATATGTATTTGTTAAAACTGCCATGACTTTATTATACCTTCTGGCAATGCAGGTTGGATTCGTGAATTCCTTGGCTTTTTCAAAATCAGGACAATTCTTGGTTGCTGGGGTTGGGCAGGTGAAGTTTTGCCCTTATTTTGATGATATGATTTTATTATATTTAACAAGCTGATTTGTGTGTGTGTGTGTGTATATATATATATGTACGCATCTATGCATGTCTTACAGGAACCTCGTCTGGGAAGGTGGGGTAGAATCCGGGAAGCTCGAAATGGTATTTTCGTTCATCCCTTGAAGAGGACTATATAGTCTTTACCCCTCACAATTTTGACTTTCGAAGAAATGTAACATTGATCTCACTGGTATGTCGATGACGTTATTTATCATACTGATCCCTTAGCTGTGGCGTAGGGGAAAAAGCAGCCAAGTTTTTGGGAACTATGTCTATTTATTATTACTTTTTTTTGTATTCGGCCGAATGCATATAGCTATTGGTTACATTTTTTCTCATATAATTGGAGATTTCGAGGTGAAGTAAAATTCTTAAATTACTAATCTAATAATCTTGTCTTAGTCAATACTTAAAAATAACAAGCGTGCAGTCTGGATGAAAATGTAATTGCGATTGGTGGTGTGATTGGCATACTGAACTTGGCAGATAAGCCGAACGTGACAATTGATAATCAGAAACAAAATTTTACTTAACATTCCGTGAGAGGCCATTATATACAAACCCAAACGATCATCCTAGATAGGAGAGAACTGCAAAATTTTGTTGTCAGCAATTCTCTTGCGTTTCTAGCTCCATTGTCAGGCATGATCGTATAGCAAATGCGTCTTCTAAACAAGGGTGCAGTAATCTACAGAATTACCTTTATGATTCCAATTGATGCAAACCAAAAGTCTAAGGTGATCTGGTGAAAAGAGGCCAAAACAATAAAGCTTGAGCAATGAAATTTTGGAAATTTTATTCCTCCAAGAACTCAATTACAGGGTTCCCCAACCGCATCTGGATTAGGTGCTAAGCGATTCCAATAACTTGAGCTTGACTCAAACTCTAGGCAAGATACTCCACTTCTCAAGAACATCAGATTCTCTTGAATGAGTTTATGAACGTATCAGCCAGGGAACTCATTTTCATAGCTGAACTCAGTTTTAGAACATAAATATATTAACAGTTATCCATGAAAAAAAGGTGAAAAACCCAGTGGCGTCCTAATTGGACAAGCTAAATATTGATATAAACACGTGAAAAATTCAGTATCACCTAACAGGATGAGCTAAAATACTCGAGAAACACCATAGTTCAAGATTCAAGAGATGTGCGAGCCTCAATTTGCAGGTGGGCATAAAGAATCAATATTCCTGCTGAGAAAATGCTCCATAGATGTTCAGAGGTTCTAAACACTGTTGCCTAGTCAAACTCCAATTTCATCTCCCCACCTTTGTTAATGCTGCCCAGTTAGCCCCCCGCGATGATTCACAAGAATTTACATTAGCATTCCGTTTTTTCAACCTCTTTGTCATCTGTAGCATCCATAGGGGTTGCTAATGGTTCAACTTCGGTTGATTCCACATCCATAGGTGAGGATGAACTGTTAGTTCCAATTTCTGCTTCTGCAGGCAGGAAGATTTCCTCACTTGAGTTCTCATTAGGGGTTGCTAATGGTTCAGCTGCCACATCCTTTGTTGATGTAGCACTGGATGATGGAGGTGTTTCAGCTGTGTTAGAATCCTCATTGCCTGATTTGTCCTTAAGTTCTCCATTGGGAAGCTCAGCGGAGTCATTGGCAACTGAAGATTCTCTCCATTCCACCCATTCAAGCGGTTTGTCAGTTTCACCATGTTCTAATTTAGGTCCTGGTTCTGGAGATGATGTCGCCGTGTCAACCAAATCCTCATCATCACCAACAATGACATTATCATCTCCACTGCCACCAATTACTCCAGTCTCCTCAGCATTAGGTGAGGGAGAAGCAAGGGAACCAGTTGATCGTTCATTGGCAACTCCATCCTCAAAAGCAAACCAGTTGGAATTTGTAAAGAGAGACCCACTGCATGTGCCGGGAAAAATTGAAGCATATATCAAATATCAAAAGAACATACCCCCAAAAAAAAAAAAGTTTCAATACAGACGCAAGAAGCAACTTTGGTAAATCATACACTTACCTTTCATGGTCATCTCCCAATCGCAAAGAGGATATAACAACTTCAGCAGATTCATCATCAAAATAGACATCCTACAGATAAAATACATCAAACGCTTTTTATAATATGTTAATGAATTGAAACTTCAAAAATATAATAAAATAATAATACAAACCAGCAGGACGAAAAACTCCTAACAGGAGAAACATAGTACTTAGCTGGAGCACTCATGTTCATAATAGTAAAACATACCCTTCTTAAGTTAACGGGGGGGATAAATGCCAGACTAAGATAATAGGTCATGGATAAATGCCAGACTAAGATATAGGAAGATTAAGGAAGCAAAATTATACCTCATCATCTCGTTCAAGAGAGCCATGAGCCTAAAACACATGTTAATGGATCAAAATCATGAAATAATGATATCAAATGACAAAATTGGGATAAGTAGTAACATCAAACCAACGACAAATAATAAAAACAGGACCTAAAATCAGGGACTAGCTACAACTAAGAAAATGTATAATAAATTTATCTAATATACAATGATGCCCAGGTTCAAGCATTATGAATGTAAACAATACCACAAAAAGGGTTGGTCACACTCAACCCTGAAGTGAAAAGTTCATGAAGCACAAATTGGCTTTTCGTCGGACAAAACTTTAGTTCAAGCATTAAATATTTGGTATTGTCAAAGACTGCTTCAAATCATAGCAACTTGTTAAGAAAAGACTCCAATACTCTACCTTGCACAAAAGCCCACACTGCTAGAGAGGACAAGCAGAAGCCCATACAATCTTTTATCATCAAAAGCATAAACTACTAGGTGAAGATTACAATTAGGAGGTGAAGCTGCATAATTTGACAACTAGTACCAAACAATTGCAGGCAAACAACTGAGTTCTTTAAAGGAGCCATTAAGTAAGGCAAATTTCAAATACATAAAACTCTTCTGTTTTGGCTCCACTGCAAGAAGTTTAGGACCAGATGTTACATAATCAATCTCTGATTTGTAGTAGGTCTTTCACAACCGATAAAAAATATTTCAAAAATTGAGGTCCTCTTAAACTGAGCCATGTCATTTGACTTAAATATTTTGATTTGGACTACAGTAAATAATAATTACTAGAGCCACCAGGTCTTAGACTCTGCCAAATGGTGGGTCCAAACATTGCTGATCTATCTGGAAGACTATCACACTCCAAAAAATGCACCTTTGTATTTAGCTTGTCTATTTCTAGTTATTGAAGAGAAAATTAATTTAAAGCCTATAACAAGATCCCTAACTGTACAGTAGACCAACAAGAACATAGTCAGTGCCTGTCCAATTGAAGCTGGCCAATAAGAACTAGAAAATAAATGCAGAGATGGCAGCAAATTGACATGTGCTGCCTGAAAAAAAAAAAAACAAAGCAATACCTCTTCAATGTCTTCATTATTATAAATGCCATATCGGAAAGCCTGGCTTAAGTTATTTGCCAATGCTGCAACATCATAATCCCGATCCTGATAGTCATCCTCATCACTATCCCTAGTCCTGTCATGCAATGATGTTGGTCGCCTGTAACAATCATTTAGCATAATTATTAGTGTGTCACAAAGATGGGAAACAAATAAAAGCATAAAGAAAAGAGAACGCCATAGACTAGCCAAAATATAAGCATACAGATTAAATTAAAATCCTCATTATTGACACTCAAAATATTTGAGAAACTAATTAGATAAAGAAAACATACCCACACGCCCATTGGTAGACATTTTCTATAGCATTTCGCTTTGTTAGAACATTCATATACCAATCTGTCCATTCACTATTTTCCTGTCAAAACCAAACATTTGAAAATAAATTAAATGACTATGTTGCTGCCTTTCACATTGAATTTGGGCTCAACCGCCATAGAGACATGATGTAATCACTAGCTGGAGATAAGCAGCAGATCAGAAGACACTAAACAGTAGAGCATTACAAGTTCAATCGATCAGAAATTTTCCAAAAAAATAAATGGAAAGGAATAGTAACGTGCCTGCAGATGTGCCTGAATCTCGCTGTTGCCCTTTCCAACTTGGATAAGTTTGTTGGATATACGGGTTAAGTGCCCAATACTTCCAATCCTGGGCAGTGGTTTACCCTCAGTAGGCACAGTTGGCTGTAGGAGCAGATTGATCAACAGATCAGAACATTAAGATGTTTATTTCTCCAGAAAGATAGATTCAATAGCATCAAATACTTAAGGAGAAACAAACACAAATCCATTCATACAGATGTAATATCTAGATAAAGAAAAGAATCATGTACCTTATTTTCATCAGCTTCCAACGTGAAATGCTTCTCTGCATGAAGTATTTTCCCAACAATATCACACTCACGAAGAAGATGTTCAGCAAGAGCAAAATTCTTGCCCTCCAAGCTTGATAATATTATGCCTTCTACATGGTGATGCAGAAAGTTATTGTATGGGTACCTACAACATTTAAACAGTGCATTAAGGCAGGGGAGCAACTAACTACGGAAAGAAAACAGAGTTGCTAGACTTACGAAAAGAACAAGTCAAGAATCTTTTGAACTGCTCCAAGATTAATCAATTTCTTCTCAGCAGTTTCACCACCAACACTTAGTAAGACTGATATAAACTCTACAATCTGAAAAAGCATGTGTATGACTACCAATGCAAAATTATATTTAATGTTATTTGCAAAATTACAAGTAAGGAGTACACAGGAGGGGTGGGGGTAATAATTAAAAAAAAAAAGTATACAAGGCAAAAAGACAAAGCAATAGATCAAAGAATTCCCTACTACAACACCATGAGCTGAAATCTTAAAAAGAAACCCAAAGGGCTACTCTTTCCCATAAAAGGTGTGAAGGAAGAAATCTGTGATTAAAAACTAAGACAAACTCTGACAAAACCTCAACTTTAAGCAAACAGAAGATAAGGTAATTGCTCGCACAAGTCAGGGCATCACCAATATGGTCTTTTCTTTTTTCTCATTGTACTCTCATCTGCCATCCAAGTGACACATTCTAGAACTCTACAATGATACAAGTAACTAGCATACCTTTAACCGATGTTTCCCTAGTGGTGGCTGTAACTTGCCATAAGTAGTTACCAAGAGATTTTCGGAAGAAGAAATATCTAAAAGCTTGAGTAAACCATCTGCAGAATAAGAACCTCATAAACAAGGTGTTGTTCAAACATGCAAACTGCCGAGAATAAATACAGAGCAGAGAACGCATTATTACATGAGATGTGATATTGTTAAGCACCAAAATATAGAGGATTAGGAGACGTAAAATACTTATGCATTCAAAATTTCTATCCAACTGTTATCTGCTTTTCCTCTTTTAAATTAAAGAATGCATTATTACAAAGAAAAAGCAAGTCCTACCTATTTTCGTACTATTCAGAAACATGTTGAGTATTCCAGGGCAAGTCTAAGTGTCAAAAGATAAAGGATAATTTGAGATAACAATAACATCCTTTATCCATAGGTCAGAATAGCTCATTATTATCAAAGAGACTAGTATCAGTTATTTATTA
This sequence comes from Acacia confusa, assembly GCA_037074495.1. Taxonomy (NCBI): domain Eukaryota; kingdom Viridiplantae; phylum Streptophyta; class Magnoliopsida; order Fabales; family Fabaceae; genus Acacia; species Acacia confusa. The sequence continues at coordinate 589,410 of CM073504.1, read as the reverse complement.
ATACTTCAGTGAATACCCATTCACCCTATATTTGCTTTAACCATCAACTTTGACTCATACCAGCATATCAACTAATTTACTAAAACGGGAGAAATCTCACTATGCTAGTATAAAATGGTTGTTTCACGTCAAAAGTAAGCAAAATTAAGAGCGATACTTTTTGAAAAATCTATAGAGATACTGTTGAATAGGAATCTATCATATTACTGCCCAATTCAATCTCTATGGGCACCACATTGTATAAGAAATGCGGGACTCTAGATCTTCCAGAATATATCCCCAAACATTCACTATACTATTATCCCATCCGCCAAAGGTTAAGCCATCACTTTGTACATCAAGACACTACAGGATTAAATTTAATATAACATTCATAGGCTCAATACCATGCATGTCTCCTGATAAAATCATGACGCAATGCCCTAACTCTTTTGCACTACCAGTAGCCACTTCTATCTGGAATAGGTTTTTTGCTGCTTATGGAGCTATATAAAATAGGTAAAGTTGATGGTATGATACAGGAGAGATATGGCAATTTTTAAGAACACAAGGTATATGTACAACAAAATATATTTGCAAAAAGACATAAAACAAAGATTATGCAATTATTTTTTCAGAAATAAGAAATAATAATTATTCATGATCTATAAATGACCTGAAAAGCTAGATTTGTTTAAATTACTTGAATGATTGCCTAATTGATCGTTTAAAGAATAAAATAAAAAGTGAAAACAAAAGGTTACTGTAGAATCTGTTAGAATATTTTATTAATCCCATAATTATAGGGATTAACTAAACCTAGAGATTATAGGAGAGTATTGTTAGGATATTAGTTACTTTTCAAATTTCAAATCTAGATCTCTTGTCTATAAATATAATCGTTCTCTCATCTGAATAATACAATCGATTATTCTCATCTGATTCTCTTCATGGTATCAGAGCAAATTAGAATTAGAAGAGATTAATTGCATGTTGCCCACTGTAACATCAGTCTCGCTCATGAACGTTGCCCACTGCAACGTAATCAGATTTGAGCATCTTCGTCCCAGTTTTGTCTGGCAGTAACGTTGCCCACTGCAACTCAATCAACCTCCGGTAGTTTCGTCTCCGTCTCTAACCCGTTCGACAGTCGAACTTGTAATATTCGACTGGTCCTTCAAGTCTGTCCGGTTGGTCCTTCAAGTTCGTCTGATAATCACAGTTCAGACCGTTGTCATCTGCGACGCTGCCATCTCCGGCTTCCTACTGTGACGCTGCTGTATCGGGTCACTCATCCAACGATCCAAGTTATCAGGACCGTCATCCTCAGACCCGCGTCCTACGATCAGAGTCATCAGGACCGTCATCCTCAGACTCGCCTTCGTCTCAAAGTCTTGTCACTGCGTTTACCCCATGCCATTCAGATTCACGGTTCTCGCCATCATCAATATCCTATCTCGACTCAACACTGCCTCATTCAGATTCATCTGTCTTGAAGCCCATCTGGATCGACTACGTCGCCGCTGAATCAAGTCTCTTGGCCTCCGTCATAGTCTCGGTCTCGCGAGATATCAGGTTCTGTCCTAACTTCACGAGGCAGAGATAATTATCTAATTTACCACTGGACTCCACATCTGATTCATTGGGCTTCACTTTCGGACCAGATTTATTTAACTTGTTGATGTGCCTTTCTCTGCCTCACGTGTGGAATTCTTTTTTGGGCTTAATTATTGATTTATCTTGGGCTTAATTACTGTTTGGCTTGATTACAATTGTGCTGGAATTATTTTTTGGTGACTACCTTTTGAAAGTTAGTATGTCTACAAAGTCTTATGCCTCGTCCTCTATGCCACGATCTGGGTCTAGTGACATCTCTACAATGCTTATTGTTTCTGAAAAACTTACCAGTGACAATTATCGAGAATGGTCTCAATCCATGATTCTTGCTCTAGAAGGAAGGGACAAGCTTGAATACATTAATGGTGAAGCTGTAATGCCACAAAAATCAGAAACCCAGGCATTTCGAAAGTGGAAATCAGAAAATGTCTTGGTTTCCTCTTGGTTGATTAATGCTATGTCCTCCCCAATTAAGAAGAGTTTTATGTATCTTCCATCAGCTCGTGAAATTTGGGAGGCTCTTCGTGAGACTTATAGTCTTGTAGGGAATCGTTCCCGGATATTTGATGTTAAGAAAAAATTATGGCAGTTGAAACAGGACCACATGTCACTTGATGATTATTATCTGGAAAAATCAGCTCTGTGGCAAGAGTTTGATGCCCTACAAAATAAAACTCATCATTGTAGGGCTGATGCTAAAGCAGATCGCAAAGAGAAAGAAGAGGAAAGAGTCTACGAGTTGCTGGCGGGTCTTAATGCTAGTTATGATGATGTTCGGGCACGAATTCTTAGTCAAGAGCCCTTGCCTTCTGTGCGTGAAGTTTATACTACTTTGCGTGATGAAGAGGATAGACGCAAATCAATGCTTCAGAATCAAAACAATTCCGCTGCTACTCAAGTACCTCCTGAAGCCTCAGCACTTGCTCGATCTATGGAATCAAAGGGACCTAAAGGACGGCCATTCTATGACCATTGTAAGAAACCAGGGCACACTAAAGACACCTGCTGGGATCTTCATGGCAAGCCAGCTGACTGGCAACCAAAGAAAGGAAGAGGAAGAGGTTATGTAGCTGAAACCTCCAAAGAACCATCCCAAAATGACCAACTAAACAAGAACATGGAAATATTAACCGCACTACAGACTACAAAACAACCAACTGCCACAATCGTCAAGCGAGGTAACTTTTTCCACGCCTTAGCTTTGATTAAAGGTCGGTGTATAGGGAATTGCTGGATTATTGACTTAGGTGCCTCAGATCATATGACCGACAATAAAGCTCTTTTTGCATCCTACACACCTATCACCAATGGAGTGACTGTGCGGATTGCTGATGACTCTCAGTCTATAGTAAATGGCATTGGTTCTATCAAAATCTCTGCTACACTTACTCTTCACTCTGTATTACATGTTCCAAAATTGAAGTGTAATTTATTATCAGTGAGTCAATTAGCTAAGGATGAACGATGGCAGACTATTTTGCTACTTACTGTATTTTTCAAGATCTGCTGAAGGGGATGACGATTGGGAGTGCTAAAGAGCTTGATGGTCTCTATTACCTTGATGAAAGCGACAGTAGTGGGATTAAATCTTGCAATAAAGTGTCTCTCCCTAGGAGTAGTGATTGGGAGTTATGGCACAAACGTTTAGGTCATCCAAATTTCCATTACATGTCTAAGATGTCTCCATCTCTTGTTTCCAATAAAATTGTGTCTGATTTTCAATGTGATTCATGTGAAAAGGCTAAACATCATCGTACTTCATTTCCAAAGATTCCATACCATGCATCAAAACCTTTTTCCATAATTCACAGCGATTTATGGGGACCATCCTGCACACCAAACCGATCAAAATCCAAATGGTTCATTACATTCATTGATGACCATACACGTGTCAGTTGGGTTTACCTATTAAAAGATAAAACGGATGTGTATCAAACCTTCCTTAACTTCCATAATATGATCCAAACCCAGTTTCAAACCCATATCCAGATCCTACACATTGATAATGGGACCGAATACTTCAATCAATCCCTATCTACCTTCCTCTCTGAAAAGGGCATTGTTCACAAAAGCACTTGTCCCAATACACCCCAACAAAATGGCATTGTCGAACGAAAGAATCGTCATATTCTCGAAAATGCAAGAGCCATCATTTTTAGTAGTAATGTTCCTAAATATCATTGGGACGATGGTATTCTTACTGCCACATTCCTCATTAACCGAATGCCAAGCCAACCACTATCTTACAAAACACCACTTCAGCTCCTGTATCAATACTATAACCTCCCATATCTCGAAAACACTCTACCACTTAGAGTGTTTGGTTGCACCTCCTATGTTCACCTCCATCATACCAACAAACTTGACCCTAGAGCTCTTCGTTGTGTCTTTCTTGGCTACTCTAATTCCCAAAAGGGCTACAAGTGTTATGACCCAGTTTCCAAATGTTCCTTTGTTACCTGTGATGTCACCTTTCATGAAACTACTCCTTATTATTCCTTGTCTGCAATTCAGGGGAGAGAGATGGTGAATTCCAGACACCAAAAGATGACCAAACAATTACAATATATACACCTCCGCTTCATACACTTGTCCAAACAGAAACGGATACCTCTGATAATCCTAATAATGTGCCAAGTCCAGGGGGAGATACAAACAAATGGGGTAAGACCTAGCTACGAAGAAATAAAAAAGGTAATGAGTCACAAGCTATTAGCACTCACCAGGAGTCAGAACCGGGGGCAGGTTCAAGAGGAACAGTGGTAACAAAGAATTCTGACCTTGATCTTCCCATCGCAGTAAGGAAAAATCCTAGATCATGTACCCGACATCCTATTGAGCAGTTTGTCTCATATAAAGCCCTTTCATCTAAATACAGGGCCTTTGTTTCTCACCTTGATAGCATAAGTGTACCAAACACTATTGATGAGGCCATGGCTATACCTGAGTGGAGACAAGCTGTCTTGGAGGAAATGGAGGCCCTAAAAAGAAACATTACATGGAGAAGTAAAAAGCAAAGTGTAGTTGCAAGAAGTAGTGTTGAAGCTGAATACAGGGCTGCAGCACTGGGGATCTGTGAAGGCATATGGATAAAGCGTGTCCTAGAAGACTTGAAATGCATAAATCTACCAATCAAGGCCTATTGCGACAATATGGCTGCAATTAACATTGCTCATAACCCGGTTCAACATGACAGAACCAAGCATGTGGAGATAGACAGACCTTTTATAAGGGAAAAGGTCGATGAGGGTATCATTGATCTAAGGTATATATCTTCAAAAGAACAGAATGCAGACATCCTCACCAAGGGATTGGCCAAGGACAGATTTGAGTATCTAATTGGCAAGTTGGACTTGATTAACATCTACCGTCCAACTTGAGGGGGAGTGTAGAATCTGTTAGAATATTTTATTAATCCCATAATTATAGGGATTAACTAAACCTAGAGATTATAAGAGAGTATTGTTAGGATATTAGTTACTTTTTAAATTTCAAATCTAGATCTCTTGTCATATAATCGTTCTCTCATCTGAATAATACAATCGATTATTCTCATCTGATTCTCTTCAGTTACCTAGATGGAGCACACTTTAGGTTTGTTTAGTTTTAAAATGGTTTCAGATAGCTTAGCGGTTTGGTCAGAATAGATACATGGCAGGCACATTAAATCAACAACATCAATACAGTTTTGAAACCCAAAGAGCTGTGCGAACTTCTATATAGAAAAAGTTAACTAAAATCATGGTAAAATAGAGCAACCTCACCTAGGCTTTCTAACATGCCTTCAACAGCCTCAGGATTTGCAGTTACTGTGGGTCCATTAGTCATTTGGCGGTTGTATAAATGATATCCCCCAAAAGTATGCCTCTTCGGGTCCAACAAAGAAATGCATATGGAAAGAGAATTAACAAGAACAGACTTCGGCCGAGAGTCTTCTAAAGCATGTTGAAACAATCTCCCAATAAAACTGCAAATACGAGACAGATATTAGGATATATATGAAGTAGAAAAGAAAATGTGACCTTAAGCTACATATATCAGAACAGCAATAACAACCACAAGCAGCATGACTGGGATAAGAATATCCCTACCTAGGGCTGCAGACTTTAGCAGAAAACCCAGGGGGAGCAAATCTTGTTATAGCACAGAGTGTTTCAGCTGCATTAGCATGCACTTCTGGAGAATCCTGTAAAAGACAAATAAAACATTCAATGTTAGTATAAGAATGAAACACAAAAGCATCTGAAACTTAGTTGCTATACTCTTGGAAAAGAAAAGGTTGCGTGCAGATACATTTTCCTTGCACAATTATTAGATGTGTCATTTGGAATTTAGCACAATTAGATTTGGCTTAAATTGCCTAAAAAAAGACCAGTTCACATACTCACAGTATAACCCGAGACAGGAAACTTTGCTATGGTAAAGCAAAAAAGTGTTGCCACAGCAAAAGTTGCAGTAAATCTAGACCATCCAGCTTTAACAATTTTTAGAACTTTTTAATTGTAATAGTCATTGTTTAAAAGCTTGCAATTAAAACATTATTTTCATTCTCCCCAATTCTTTCAGGATAAGAATTAATTATTTTCCTGTTACGACATTAACCAATGAAATGCTTGAGGTTTTGTTACTACTTGAGTTTTCCCATGGCTCTCGCCAATGCATGAACTAATAGCACTAAATGCAATCAATCCATCCACACGGAAAAAAACATACCTTTGAATATGGACAGATTAACATAACCCTTGGTCAAGTCCACATAATATAAATTTTTAGAAATTGATACTACTTACGGAAGAACTGAACTTGTCCACAATCATCTCAAGCACATCCGTGTCTTCAATCCATTGCATAGCATCCACATGATTTACATACATATGCTCATCGGCACCAATCAATCGTATCAAAACCTGTTTAACAGAAGAGAATAGAACAGAAATTACAGAAAAGATGCATATATGGAAACCCAGTGTCACAAAATACAGATAAGTTAATTTCAGTGACGAATGACGGTATATCATAGCCAACAGTAAAAATAATAATTCCAACTATATCATGTACACCAGCCTCAGATATAAAGCAACAAACTTTGAACATCAGAGAAACTTAAGGGTAGTGGTAGCCAACGAGTTCAGCATTATAATTATGAACAAATGTTGCCAAAACAAACCTCCATGATTGATGTAATTCCAATCAAGTCAACTAGCTTCCTTACAATATCTTGATGAGCCTGGATAGCCACAAAGAGGACATATCAGCAAACAGGAAATTGAACAGAGAAAGCATGACTAAACATTACTAATAGCCACTGAGTCATTTGATACTAGATTAGCATTATTCTTCATCCTTGTCCTTATCCCTAGTCTAGAACAGGTTGCGAGTGACTGTATAGAACTTCACAACATCAGAGTTTGCCATAATATTCCTAGCTATCATAAATTCTATTGAAATTTCAGATCAAAGCCAGTTGATCATTGTGACACTTTAAACTCATAATAAATTCAGTTAAAAGCAGGCCCGCTGGCAGTGTTAGAGTGGGGGGAAAGACAAAACTTATAATCAAATGAAATGCTTCATGATAAGACCTCTTACTATTAAAAAACTCAAATTAGGTCAAAGACAGTTGATCATTGTGACACTTTAGACTCCAAGGTGGACATCTTATCCTCTGCTATCGTACTCCTTCCATAGCCAGTGACACAAGTTAATCACTCAGAAGTGCCATCGCTACAAGCACAAGGCCACTAGAAAACAACAGATCATCTAGTGATTCATTTTCCCTCTTCCAAAAAATCATTTGCACTTTAAACCCAGCGTCGACTCCAATTCAAGGCCCCATTTCCATAATGTGTCTGTTGTGTTCCCAATTCAGACACATTGCTAGTTTTGATGGCAACTTCCACCAACACCACATTGAACAATTTGAAAACATGGTAAAACAAACAATTAACATAAAGACTACAGAGACCACAAGGGCTAACAATAGCAAGTTGGTGCATTCACATGTAATAAACCCTTAAATGCACTTTCAACACTAGAATAGCCGGACCGAACTATCAGTCTTGTACTCATCATTTCTGATTTGCACTAAATACTTGAGTTTTGATATAAATAAGCCATTCACAAAAGACCAAAGTACACAAGCGAATGAAGGCCTTTTCATAGTTCGAGTGAAATTTGTCATATAATGAAGAACTGAAACTAGATGGGAAACATCATATATAATGTAGAGCAAATAACGTTAATGAACATATTAAGTTTCAATTAGCTAAATTATAAACAGAATTTACTATTCTGTATCAACTATATGGCTTGTACAATTATTTTCTAAAGGATATAAAATAAGTAGAGGCAGAGAATACTTAGGCCAACAAATTGGCCTAAATATCTGCAATAATCATTGACAAATCATTATAAAAACCAAAACAATACTCATGAGAGTCACCAAGCTAAACTTCCTCCTGTCTTGCGCAACATTAATAAGATAGACTAAAGAATTGAAAAGTACAATTGCCTTCACAGGAATCATAGATAAAAAGATAGCAAAGTAACTATTCAAGATGCCAGAAATCTCCAGCCCACTCTTAGATTCAGCATGCCTTCTGACACCCTATTCATGAGTTATGACTTCTAATTCTTTTTAATACTACTTACAACAACAACATTAAGAGGATTTGAACCCTTGACCTCTATGCTTCTAATTCACACCTAATTCTTTCCCATAGTAGAATACCCAATGCATAACCACTCTGGTTAAGACACGTTCTGGTGCCCAAAACCCAGAAACACTAATGTAACAATCTCCTCACATCAATCTTTTGCACTGTCTCCTTGGTTAGATTTTCTGAAAAAGGCCTTGTCTTTAAGGTTCATTAGATAATAGGTCAATCTGATGGCTGTATCTCATGGTACAAAAAAATTAATTGTATAATAACAATAAGGAAAGAACTTACTTGTAAATATTGCATGAAAGGAACTGTCTTGCGCAACAAGAGGCATCCAACAACCTAGCACCATAAGAACCCTAATATATATAAGGCCACAATAATTTGTAAAAGGAAATAAAAAAGAAAAATAATCAAATATATAGTAGTAGAAAAGACTTCCAATGGAATGCTAAAAAATTTTTACAAAATATACACTAACAACTAGACTTCAAATCTCCAAATGTCAGTACCTTGCTAAAATACCCAGCCAGTAGGTTACTGTGGGATGGCTTTGGATCCAAAAAAGAGAACAACAAATCCATTAACTGCCAAGAAGCAGTATAGTCAGCAATAAAAGATTTTCCAAATATATTTTAAGACAAGAGATATTAGGATCTGATTTCTCACTTCCTCATCCTCTACAAGTGTTTTGAGTATGATGTCAACTTCACAGGTAAAAATCTCACAAGCAATAAAAGGAAACCTGTCACAGATAGTAGTAAAAGCATGTAGTCACTACACAACCTCCCCAAACAGAAACTTAGGTATAAGTTCATTTTCATCAACTTACTTAAACGTGCGCTTCTTTTCAGCATCTTCAGGAGCCTCTTCAACAATGTATCGTAACAACTGTTCAACCTGTGCTCTAACACGCAGACTGAAATAGACAACACAAAACTTCATTAGCTACCAATCTGATTATAAAAACAAGTTACTCAAACAGCCAAACACATGATATCAAAAACCCACAGCTGTAGGATATACTAAAGGGGCAAGCCAATGTGCAAGGCTCCCACCAAGTGGGCTCTAGGAAGGGATAGATGTGCTAGCCCTACCCCCACAATATTATAAAATCTACAAGAAGCAAATATTATTCAAAAATCCTGAATAGTGAAGCTAACTCTTCAGGCTCCACCCAGTGTGTAGGAGGCCCAAATCTAGTTCAGCCTAAAAACATCAATGACATTTGTTAAGGCTTTCGTAGAAAGAAAGAGAATTGGGGAAAAGAGAAGATGGACTCTTGACAGAACTGCTGTCCTAGTCTCTCATCCATACACAGTCAACATTCAACAACATAACCTTTTATTAGCCCAAGCCTCCTATATATAGGATAGAGACTTGTGACTCACAAGGCAATTCATTAAGTCAGTCCTACTGTCATAACTGATTACTACTAACTATCCTAACTATCTAATTAATACTACTATCCTTGGCCTCATAGCATTAGTTTAGTGCCACATCAGTTCCTAATTAATTAAGTGGCCTTATAGGATGAGTTTAATGCCACATCATCTATATTACTCTCTTATATCCTAATTCACGCCTTATACATCAATATTACCGTCCGAGCTAATGAAAAATACAATCTAACCCTTGGAAAAGATATTTCGAGGTTTACTAGACCAAAGTTAAGCCTGTAGAAGAACATTAGAATAGTTATTAACCATATTTCTTCTAAAGAGGCGGGATTTTTTTTTTAATCACAAAAAATGAATAGGTTTTTCCTGCGTTAGGACTTGAGAATAACAGAACTGGAGAACTTGTTCACAACTCCTCAATTTGAGAAACTGAACCTAAACTACTTTTATTAAGAAGGAATTACTAAAGTATACCAAAGAGCCTCCTTCGAAATCTCATCTCCATAAGCATGGCTATCAGTTCTTGAACTATACTAATAGCATTCTTGTTTACCACCTAATTGGGATATATTTCAAAGAAATAGACGAAGTGACTAAAAATACTAGAAATTCTGCTAAGGAAAGTTAAACTAACAAATAAATAAAGTACAGTTCTGATGGTAGAAATTGAAAGAGCATTACAAATTTATAAGGCGACTATTCAGAGCTTTGCATTCTTGTATAATCTCATCCTCATCAAGCAGTTCTTCTAAAGTGAAATTGTCTTTATCCAATATTGTCTCCACCTGAAATTAAATACGCAAAACATAGTAGATGAAAACACTACGCCAACAGATATCTAAATACATAACAATTTCATTAAATGAACACAATCCAACAGTGCACAAACATAGAAGTTCAACTTACAAGTTAACCCTACTAGTTTGGCACAAAATCAGATTACCTCCAAACAGTTTAAAATATCAAATAGGTCATTTATTTAGTTACCTCTTGGCAACCTTATGATATTTCCAATTCTAATTCCAATAGACATAATTGCACAGATATTTATGAACTATTTTATTGTTGAAGTAAGCTTCACTGACACTTTTAACAACCTCATAACATCTGGCGGCTGGAATTTGAATTGGCCAACTTAATCACAGTAATGACCTCAAAACAATATGAAACAGTTTGATAAGGAGTCAACTATTCCATGTGTTCACTCACGCAAGAAGGAAATTAAATATGGTTAAAATACTTTGATATATTCAGTTTATGTCCAACTAAATCAAACGCCAGCATAGAAGAAGCCACCTGTGAGTGCTAATACATCAAGAACCACCGTAATACATCAAGTGATTCACGAATTAAAAGAAGAAAAAGCAATGAATATGTTGACCGTCAACCAAATGAAGTTCCAATAAACAGAGTTGAAATTGTAAGTCAAGCAACGCATAAGCATCCATAACCCACTATTGATAGTCATGGCTTCCTTGTGTTCCCTCTTTTTAATTGTTTGTATTCAAAATTAGAATTGAAATAGTATAATATCAAATGTTAATGCATGTGATCCATTAAAATCTTGCTATAATATGTGCTGATTCTCATAATAGTCCAGGAAGTCTTACTTCGTTTATTCAAAACTATAACATTGAAATCAACAGAGATTTGAGACAATGACGCTCTGCGTGATAGAGTAAACAATATATCATAGCACTCAATTCGAAACAGTTAAGGCGATTGTCACATCTTTGGGCCCTCTAAACGAAACGGCTGAATTAAAGTTCATTCCCGTCTCACATCTCCCCGGACCCAAAAAGAAAGACGAAGCGTAGAATAAGGCATAAACACTACGCACTCCAAAAACACCCCGGCCACCTAATAACACGCATCCAGCACAGCCTCCGCAACACATCAAATATAACATGATGTTAAAGGGAACAACGAGAAGTGGGGCTCCAAATTTAAGCATAGAGACTCACAGGGGATGCTGTGGAGAGCCCAGTCATGCGCCAAAACATGTTGAATTCTTCAATAAATGGTTCCTCAGGAACCAAACCAAACCCGGATCTGCCAACCCAGAAACCCTAGAGCCTCCCCAGAGTTTTGAATGATCAATCGACGAATTACCAGGGGTATGATCCAAATGATACCCTAGAATCAGAAACGCGAAGATTCCAATCGATCTCACAGCAATCAAATCCAGAAATCGCAGAGAGAAAACCAAATGACATTCAAATGCAGGGGAAAAGCTGTTAGATGTGAATAGAGGTGAAAAATGAGCACTGTGTCTATACGGCTGAAATATATTTGTCAATCTAAATATCTTATGGTTTTTCATCTTATGATATATATTTCCCGACAAAAATGAATAAAACGAGCTTATGAAGGAAAATTAAAATTAACATTTGTAATAAAAAAAATTAAATCATCAATATTAAAATCAAAAGTAAATAAATAATTCAGAAAATTAATAAAACGACGAAAAATATGTCACACATAATGGGTAACGGTTAAAATGTACTAAAACCATCCAGAAATAATTATTTAAAATTATATAGTAGTAGCATTTTAAAAATCAAGACAGGATAAACTGTGGTTTTGGCCGACCATGATTGATTGAGTTGGTAAAAATGTTCTCTTATAATTATAAAGTTGTGAGTTCAAATCTTACCAGTGTAAGAATTTTATCAGTATAGTAGGCAATATGTAAATACCTTTGTAAATGCTTTTTGAATCCGAAGACATATATTGGGCTTGTTTGGGTAGGCGGTAAGAGCGATGGCTAAAAGGATATCTAGCTTTAAAATAAACTCGGTAGGAAAAAAAGTCAAGTTATAGATAATGATTTGTGTTTGGATTGATGGTAGTAAAAGTGTCAGGACCCATGTCAAAAAACTGAGAGCTTTCTAGAAAAAGCTCAGAAGTTGAGCTTTTTTCTTTACAGGCTTTTTGAGCTTTATTTATTTTTATTTTTTTTTTTTTGCTATTGCACCCAGTTCACTAGAATTTTACACTGACTAGTCCGGATTGAAGTTCTGTCGGGGACATACGCGGAGACCTCTCATAGGAAAGTTTTCTGCATCCACACTTTTTAAGCTTTAAGTTAAGTGAATTTAAGCTCAACCTAAACAAACTCAAAATCAACTGGCAACATTAACTAACTTTTTTTCAAAGTTACCACAGAAGAAAAAGTCCAAAAAAGCTGCACTCCAAACAGATCCATTATCTTTAATAAATCCCTAACCCAACTCTCCTAAATTTTTATTTATTAAAAAAAAAATTGTGACGTTGGAAATATTGAAATTCTGCTAATAAAGGACAATAGATTTGACTGGGATGAGTAAAAAGCTATAACCAATTCTAAAAGGTCCTAAATTTAGTTGATCCTCCAGAGTTGGAGAATTATTGTCCACTTGCAGACTTGCCACAATAGCAGTCAATTTTTCAACACTATAATCATTTTTTTGTTCCCTGCATCAATTCGACCTGTCATTATTAATAATATCAATGATAAGTAAGTTATTAATTTATACTTTTTTTTAAGTGGTTCTTTATCTATTAACTCACTCTCGAGTTCTTTATTATAGATGAGATATCTTAGATTTAGTTGGATCAATGATCCATGTTGAAGATATAAAAATCTTTTCCTAATGTGATATGTCATCAAGGGTAATTTTATAAAAAAAAAAAAAAAATCTACTTTTTTCAATGATATGGGCTTATTATTTTTTCCTCTATATTAGATAAATTTCTTATATACATACCACCGCAACAAAGACAACATCGTTAACGTTTGGTAACAATTGAATGTATGGCTTCATATGTCACACTAAACCTTATTGAATTTACAACAAATGTTTGGCTAACAAAAAAAAAAAAGAATTTACAACAAATAAATTGGGCTCTTTTTTACATTATTAATTTTAGATTCTATTTTTCTCATGTTGTATAAGAAAAATGAGATTCTTATACACACATGAAATGGTGAGACCTACATACATGTGTGTGTAACATAAGAAAACACTTCTTCTACAATATGAGAAGTGTTTTTCCCATTAATTTTTTATCCCATTTGTTGACATGACATGTTTTGTAATCATAGAATTGAGTTTTTTTTTTCCCACACCCTTCATCAATGATTTGGGTCCTAGTGGTATAATGGGATGCAATGCAATATTTATTACTATTAGCATGTTTGGTTTGTTTTTGACAATTGGGATAAATTATTATTTTACGCTTAATTGGAAATATAAAAAGGCTTAAAATTTGCCTTTGACGAAATGACTCTCAATCCCCACTCATATTTTTCTTTAGGCAAAACACCCACAATCTGTGAAATAGGGGAAAATAATTATTCATATGTAAAATCAACAAGCGAACAAATCTTGAGCAGAAAAATCACACATTAACAAATTGAAATAGAGAAAAATAATCTGCCGTATGTGTTTTCTTTGAACATCTAGAGAAAACAAATAAAGAGGAACACATTTAATATTCCTCATAAAACTATCAAATATATATACATATAAAATCCACTTTGAACACCTTTTGCAAAATGCCACACATTATAATATAATACTCCATCTGGTCCTAATTATAAGATATAATTAACTTTTTTAGAGAAATTAAGGAAGTTAATTAAATTACTTTAAAATATTTTTATTTTTATTTTTTTCTTCAAACTAATTAATTTGACTAATAAACTAATATATAATCTAAAAATACATAATATAAGAAATGATTAAATAACTTATTTAGCTTCCTTAATCCCTAAAAAAAAAGTCAACTTTGTCTTATAATTAGGACCGGAGGTAGTATTATCTAATTCAGCCACTTAGTTTGCTGACAAATTTTAAGTACAAACAATAACTCAACACGAAATAAATTAAAGCAAGCTCGACAAATTAATGTGCATGGTTTTCAAGAAAAGAAACAATTTTACATCATGCACTTACGGCAAAAGACCCAATTGATCTATAATCTCTTTAAAAAAAAAAAGGTGCAAAATCCACTGGTCCTTACGTTAATATTGTTATTGAATAAGGTGCATGAACGACTCCATTATTTTTTTTTACAACTTTCTATTATTCAAAATCATTTATGATAGAGGTGTCCAAAAAAATCACTTATGATAGAAAGCAACATATCATGAGGATGCACCATATGAAACACGTCAACTTCCATAAATTTGGATTATAACAAATTTTATTTAAGGTTGATGCACAAAAATATACAAGTGATTTTTAAAAAAATGCAACTAACACCAAGTATTTTTTTTATACGTAAAAGTGATTACTTGATTACAAAAGTTGGATAAAAGTCATAGATTTCGTTAAATATAGATGACGTTCATTAGATTAAGGTGAACTTTGTCAAATACATTGATCGAAATTTGTAATTTTTGCCCCACTTTTTTAACCACGTAATTACTTTGTACATAAAACAAACACTTAGTATTTGATATACTTTTAAAAAAATCATATATGTATTTTTGCATCATTACCCTCTTATTTATTATTTATTATGTAAATATATCTTTAATTCAAAACTATAGTTTATACTTGTCACGAATTAAGAGATAATAATCACGCTATATTCACAAGACAGGGAACTTAGCAATCAAGGTCAACCTTCAAAAGTTTTGTGATAACGTGAGCCTTTAATTGGAGGGAAGTGGAATAGTTCCTATATGAATTCTACTTCCGTGGATTTAATATAGATGGGGTTAAGTCTTCAAACTTTAAGCCAACACATGAATCAGGACAAGAAGATCTATATTAGTGCCACAAATCTTACTGCTAGGGATGGAAAAGCTGTTAAAGTGCTCGTAGAAACAAGGTTATCAGATTACTTGGTTTTCAACATTCTCAATAGTTCGGCGAGAATTTTGATTCTTGAATGAAAGGTCATCACTTATTTTAAGAAATATGTATGTAGAAGTTATTATTGAGAAGTATAATAAGGGAAAAGAGTTAGTTCATGAAATCACTGCTAAAGCAAGTGATTCTGTATCATGGTTATGGCTTGTAATGATAGAAGGCTGAGGTTTTGGTGTGATAAATGGTTCTACAAGTAATATCATCAATAATAGTAGGATCACACACAGTGATACTGACAAGGGGTTTCTGATACGTTCCTGATACAGGATGTTGATATACATTACTTCAAATAATATTGATTTGATTCTTATGCTTGATTCTGACACAGTGTTTCCAATACGAGCATATGATACTGTAATACCCCAATTATTATTATTATTATTGTTAATAATAATAATAATAATAATAAAAGTAAAAGTAATAATAGTGATAATATAGTATTAGTTTAAATTTTATTATATATATATATATATATATATATATCATAATAATAATGATAAATGGATAGATAAAGATAAAAAAATTTAAATTAGAATCTAATAGGTGATTTGCCATTATTATTTAAATTAGTAATAGTTAAGAGCCCAACCCATAGGAAACCCTAATTTCAACTATAAACTTAGGACTAGTCATCTAACCCTAGCCATCACCTATCAGTTCCCCCTCTAAAAATTTTTGCGGCAGAAATTCTCTTCTAGGAGCTCTGCAACCACGGAGGCCAGGTAATCCTAATCCCTTGAGCAATAAAAATTAATTGTTTGTAGCGTTAGAACATTGATTATAATTAATTGATTGTAATCATAATCCCTAGAGCAATGTTGGTAGCATTAGAACGTTGATTGGAATTAATTGATTGTAATCCTAATCCTAAATCGTAATCCTAATTCTAGTTCCAGAAAGCACCACTCTCCTTGAGGGGATGAAGCAATTGATTGATCTTGGTTTATTCAAATATTTCCTGCAGGCAAATCGCATGATAACGAAAAAAAACACGATTGAATGTTGCATTGAAAGATATATATATTTTATATATTGAATGATCACGTGAAATAGAAATCAATGAATGAGGTTTCACTTTTCATTGCTATATGTTAATGAGTACATCCAATTTTGTTTTTTTTGTTCGATTTTTTTAGGCTTATATATATATATAATACTTTGTCATTATGCGAATAATCTTTCCGTAGCTATACCTCTGGATAAATTATTGAATTTGGTGTGAACCCCCCCCCTTTTTCATTAATATCTTCCACACACACACATATAGGTTTATATATATAGATTTGGAGAGGCATACTCATATGCCTCTTATTCCTTTTCTTTTTATTCTTCCACACATATATATATATTGATATATTATAATATTATAATAATCTTGACATAGATGCAAACTCTTATTTGATGTTGTTTTATTTAATTTTATTCTTTGAGAACATTTAAAATAAATTAACAGTGGGAGGATAGCTTTGGGAAGGTACCTCCTAAAGTGATGAACATACTTTTAAGGCTTTATGCCTTCGAGAACTTTTGATGTGAACCGATATGTCCGTTCTTCCTAAGGCGGTGTCTGGCAGGGTTTCCCGGGACACTAGTAGCAACTTTGGGAAGAGGTGTGCACACTAGGAAGAAAATTACGATATGGCCAAATTATGATGATTTGTGACTGACAGGGTTTCCCGGGTCACAGGGTAGACTGGCAGGGTTTCCCGGGTCTACCATGGTTCTCTTCCCACTAGAAAACTCTAAAAACCATGACACCTTTTAGTTTATACATATACACATATGATGCCTTTATGCTATTTTATTTTGCAATTAATTTATTTTTATTATTTTATTTTTGTTGGAATTGATTTATTTTACAATTATTTAATTTTATTTCGTAATTAATTTATCTTATCTTATAATTATTTTTTTTTATTGGAATTAAATTATTTTATTTTATGATTAATTTATTTTATTTTATAATTTATTTATTTTATTTTAATTCATATCAAATTTATTTATCTATCTACTTATTTCTGTTCTATCTTATTTCATTTTACCCTTAATTAATTAGGATTACCAGCGTTTGCTGATGTGTGTATTCTTGGGCTGCGATGATCCTTCGGGGGAGCAGAGTTTCAGTGAACAGGTTTCAAAAATTGGGGCTAGCCGTGAGAAGTGAGGATGACGGACAATAAACTCTAGTTATCTACTTTCATTTATTTTCATTAATTTTATTTTTCGAATAATGTTTAAGTTTAGAATTATTTCCTGTAATAAGAAGCCTTGCACTTGTTCCATACAAGTGCGGCGGTGACACCTTCCGGATGTTGATTATTTTGGATTTCTATTAGTATTTATGAAAACCCTTGGAATATTTATGTTATTTGAACTTTAGAAATCCGGGGTGTTACAAAATGGTATCAGAGGCTAAGGTCCTGCTTAGCTTCGCTTTTGATACTAAATCAGGGATCAAAGATCCTAGAGTGTATATATTTTTTAAAAAATAAAATAAAATAAAACAAAATTATTTTTTTAAAAAAAAATAATAAATAAATATATAAATAAATAAATAACGTGAGAGATAGGTAGTGAAGGGTTATTTCCTTGTGTTTTGATGTTAATTTTATTTTGTGAATTAACCCCATAACTCTTAAGATTATATTATTGTTACATTTAGTCTAAATTTTAACCTTTAAATCTACCTTATATTATTATAGAATTTCTTATAAAATTTCTTATACATCCTGTTATATTTATTTTTATTAATGATATATTAATTCATAATTAAAGACAATTATTATTATTAATGAAATATGTGTAAAAATCAAATCACCCTATTTTCTCTGAAACGTAGCAAAGTAATTGCCAATTTTTGTTAAGAATCATAGTAGAAAGTATAATCTTGGAAAAAAAAAAAGGTGAGCCAATTTTCCCTTCGGCAAGCTCGATCGTCATCGACAACTTGCTCCCTCCTCCATTATCTTGAGTTTTTCTTTGGTCTTAGGTCAAAACACTCTTCTAGACTATTTTACAGGAAGGTTGTTTTACAACATTAAACACAAAGGTTAACGAAGATGTGAAGCATTAATTAGTTATCAAATTATCATCTTAAAATTGTTTTATTATTTGTTTGTGTGATCATATTTTACAAACTAAAAGGGGTTACGGAAAGTAGATTTAATTTTAGAACTAATTTACTGTAGACTTCTTTATCGATTTTCTGATTCAAGGCCTTCATTGAATTTTCTATTGTTAGAGGTTCTTAGATACACATAAGCAATGTCTCCTACGATAGTATGTTATCCTACTATTCATATTTTCTATACATTCTATCCTCTAATTTGTTTGTTTTAAAATTCATGGTATATAATGCCTTTAGTTTAGAATAATAATAATATTTGTATCAGAGCTATGATTCGGCTTGGGTTTTCTTGCTCTCTTAGATGTCGTGGGAGGTATCAAAACTAGGTTCAAGATTCCTTGTTCTTTGGCTTAGGTTTCCCTGTTATGAAAAATGTTATAGATATAAGAAAACTTTTCGTTTTCTTGTTCTCCCATACCTTTTTATTTGTTTCCATTTTTTTTTCCTTTGCTTCTTAATTCAAAGCTTTCATCGTGGTCACCCCTTCTGTCTTAATTTACCTACCCGATCCTATTAGGTTGATTAGCACATTATTCATGGCTTTCCTTCTAGTCTTATCCCATAGTCAACTCTCATCCTCGTTTACTTGCTCCTAGTTCTTGCTCTATCTGCACACTACTTTCATCCGAGGGCTTTATACATTTAAGTTTCGAGGATGAAACTTATTTTTAGGAGGGTAGATTGTAATACCCCAATTATTATTATTATTATTGTTAATAATAATAATAATAATAATAAAAGTAAAAGTAATAATAGTGATAATATAGTATTAGTTTAAATTTTATTAGTTTAGATTAATTTGATTAGTTGTTAGTTTAGATAGATTTGATTTTATTAAGTATAGATTTATTGATTGATTTAATAGAATTTAATAATCTTTGCATTATTTTACCATTTATTAGATCAACAATGTAATACCCTAGATTTTATTTTATTTTACTTTTAATAATAATAATAATGATAATAAATACTAATAATACTAATATTAAAATTTATAATTTATAATAAAGTAATGAGTGTGTAGATATATATATATATATATATATATATATATATATATATATATATATATATCATAATAATAATGATAAATGGATAGATAAAGATAAAAAAATTTAAATTAGAATCTAATAGGTGATTTGCCATTATTATTTAAATTAGTAATAGTTAAGAGCCCAACCCATAGGAAACCCTAATTTCAACTATAAACTTAGGACTAGTCATCTAACCCTAGCCATCACCTATCAGTTCCCCCTCTAAAAATTTTTGCGGCAGAAATTCTCTTCTAGGAGCTCTGCAACCACGGAGGCCAGGTAATCCTAATCCCTTGAGCAATAAAAATTAATTGTTTGTAGCGTTAGAACATTGATTATAATTAATTGATTGTAATCATAATCCCTAGAGCAATGTTGGTAGTATTAGAACGTTGATTGGAATTAATTGATTGTAATCCTAATCCTAAATCGTAATCCTAATTCTAGTTCCAGAAAGCACCACTCTCCTTGAGGGGATGAAGCAATTGATTGATCTTGGTTTATTCAAATATTTCCTGCAGGCAAATCGCATGATAACGAAAAAAAAAACGATTGAATGTTGCATTGAAAGATATATATATTTTATATATTGAATGATCACGTGAAATAGAAATCAATGAATGAGGTTTCACTTTTCATTGCTATATGTTAATGAGTACATCCAATTTTGTTTTTTTTGTTCGATTTTTTTAGGCTTATATATATATATAATACTTTGTCATTATGCGAATAATCTTTCCGTAGCTATACCTCTGGATAAATTATTGAATTTGGTGTGAACCCCCCCCCCCCTTTTTTCATTAATATCTTCCACACACACACATATAGGTTTATATATATAGATTTGGAGAGGCATACTCATATGCCTCTTATTCCTTTTCTTTTTATTCTTCCACACATATATATATATTGATATATTATAATATTATAATAATCTTGACATAGATGCAAACTCTTATTTGATGTTGTTTTATTTAATTTTATTCTTTGAGAACATTTAAAATAAATTAACAGTGGGAGGATAGCTTTGGGAAGGTACCTCCTAAAGTGATGAACATACTTTTAAGGCTTTATGCCTTCGAGAACTTTTGATGTGAACCGATATGTCCGTTCTTCCTAAGGCGGTGTCTGGCAGGGTTTCCCGGGACACTAGTAGCAACTTTGGGAAGAGGTGTGCACACTAGGAAGAAAATTACGATATGGCCAAATTATGATGATTTGTGACTGACAGGGTTTCTCGGGTCACAAGGTAGACTGGCAGGGTTTCCCGGGTCTACCATGGTTCTCTTCCCACTAGAAAACTCTAAAAACCATGACACCTTTTAGTTTATACATATACACATATGATGCCTTTATGCTATTTTATTTTGCAATTAATTTATTTTTATTATTTTATTTTTGTTGGAATTGATTTATTTTACAATTATTTAATTTTATTTCGTAATTAATTTATCTTATCTTATAATTATTTTTTTTTATTGGAATTAAATTATTTTATTTTATGATTAATTTATTTTATTTTATAATTTATTTATTTTATTTTAATTCATATCAAATTTATTTATCTATCTACTTATTTCTGTTCTATCTTATTTCATTTTACCCTTAATTAATTAGGATTACCAGCGTTTGCTGATGTGTGTATTCTTGGGCTGCGATGATCCTTCGGGGGAGCAGAGTTTCAGTGAACAGGTTTCAAAAATTGGGGCTAGCCGTGAGAAGTGAGGATGACGGACAATAAACTCTAGTTATCTACTTTCATTTATTTTCATTAATTTTATTTTTCGAATAATGTTTAAGTTTAGAATTATTTCCTGTAATAAGAAGCCTTGCACTTGTTCCATACAAGTGCGGCGGTGACACCTTCCGGATGTTGATTATTTTGGATTTCTATTAATATTTATGAAAACCCTTGGAATATTTATGTTATTTGAACTTTAGAAATCCGGGGTGTTATAGATACATTGGAGACTTTTTTTTGTTTTTAGTATCGGTGCTTCATAGCACTATGTTACATTTAGATGAGAGTGAAATTTTGAACTGTTAGGGTAAATATATACTATCCAGTGATGATGTATTGAGTGTGAGAATAATTCTATCACTTGACCAAAGAGGAGGGCAAGGATAGAGTGGTACGGTACTACGGTTTTGAAGTATAATCTCCTTCACATTGCTAGGCTTATGCATTAACTAAAGGGTGAATGAGTGTATTGGGATATTAGTGTCTTGGAATGCAAATTAAAAATGGAAGAGACTAGAAGAATACAAGGATTCATGTGGTTATCAAGTTCTATAAATATAAGCAATATGATTGGTTGTTCTACCATGTATATAAGGTGTAAAGTATTTGGAGAAAATACCTGCGATTTGCAACTTCGCATACTTGGCAAGGTCGAGTTGCTAGAGAGACAAGAATGCGATTCATTCCCTGGTGTGAGGGAGGCATACTGATATGTAAAATGTGTAAATTGTAAATATACTACTAATTAGGTAATTAAGGAAATAATGATGGCACAAAATTACATCTATTAGGCCATACGTAGTTAGGAAGTTAGAGTTAATTAATTTGTTAGGAAGCTAATTAGCTAATTAGTTAGCAATGGTTGTTATCTTCCTTTGGGAATTAGCTTATAAAGCCTAAATTCAATATCATATATATATGCGCGCGCGCATACGGGGCTCAAAGTACTATAGGTGGTTGATGAATGAAAACATGTAGTAGTCCTCTCTCTCCCCACTTTGTTTCCTTTCTTTCTTGTCTTGTTGGGGGCAACTACAGTCTACTGCAGTAGACCGTTCACTGCCCCCAAAACATAGAGAATGTGAGGTTTTTTATTTTTCATTTTTGGTTATACACTGCATGTGAGGGTAGTGAACCGTCCACTGCAGTGGACCGTAGCTGCCGCCTGTCCTGTTCTATTTTGTCTTTGTCTCCTTCTTTATGTTATAATCTCTTTTCGTCCCTTCTTCTCCAAATTCTCCTAAGATCTACAACTAACACAACACATACCATTTTTAAAGCAGGGGGCTTTGGTGATGTATGAAATTAGAGGAATGGGTAATTGCTTGAGAGGGATCTCAATTTGCCTCAAGATCCAATAGCCTACATCTTAAAGGAATGAAATTAAAAGGGGAGTAAAGGCAATTTTAGAAAGTAGTGTTGTTGCTTGTTTAAGAACGCAAGCAAACTTAGAGACTAAAAAATAAATTGTAGAATTTAACGTCGCTTTTTTTGGATTGTTCACTCACCATGTAGTTTAGCTAATCCACTACTAAGAAGTTCCCTTTTATCATAATCGTACTATTATAGTTTAGTTTATTTTAAAACAATGTGTGTTTTCTCTAAATAAACAAAAAGGTGGCATAATGATCTCTATAATCATGGTATTTGGGCCGAAGCTCAATTAACTCTAGGCTGGGCTGATGCAAAATTAACATTGAAAAAAGAACCAGTAAGAAAGTGGGAGGGCCTAACCCCTCACACTATTGCAGAATTGTCTGGCATTTGGTATTCGATAGTCATTCCTTGAACATGGTTGCCTCGTTTTTTTTTTTTTTTTTCCCCGACAGAACATGATAGCAAGGATGAATGTGTTTAATGAAAAGGGTTAAGGTCTCTGAAAGTTTTTTTAGAGCAATGTAACCCCAAATTTTAAATTGGAGTATTTTGCTTTGGTTGTTATCCATAACAAGTTTGATTATTGGTTGGCCAAACATGATGAGCGAACAAGTCCATGTGTCCCCCACATCATTTTGTAACAGTATAAATTTTTCCGGAAGGTTTTCATTCAAGAGCAATGTCTCCCCTGAAATTTTTTGGGCTCAATATATTGAGCCTTTGAAATTTCTAAATTGTAGCAATGTCGCCTTGATCATTCTAGAGGTTTTATTTAACTGTCAGTTGATCAAATGTGTTAGGTTAGCAGTATGAACAACAATGAATAAGAAGTTGTAGATGAAGGAGGAGTTCACATTCACTAGAGAGTAATGAAGAAAAGAAGATTCAATTATCAGATTCAAGACATATTGAGATAGATTATCAAGAACAAGCCACTAGTAGCCCTCCGTCATTATACTCTATCAACGTCGAGATAAATATGTACCTCTTTCATTTTCTCTTCATCATATAAAATCTTTCACTTCTTATATTTTATTCAATCATTGAGATGGGGTGATTTTTTTTAAAAAAATTCTTATTCATAAATCTAACTTAGAAAAAAAAAAAGATGACAGGCGGACTTGCTAGATAAGGGTAGAACTAGGAGGTTAAGGGTGACCCACCTCGCTACAATTACATAATAGAATCCAAATGTTTATAACATTACATTTTAACCTCATAAAAATTTCAATATTTTCACTTTAATCCCCACTAAAAGTTTACTGGAGGGACTAAAATGAAAATCTTAAAATATTTACGGGCTGAAATGTAATCTCATGAACACTTGGGTTTTATTAAGTAATTTTAGCCGCTTAATTACAATTCCTGGCTCCACCTCTATTGCCACATAAGCATACTTGATGAGCTATTGGGTGAACTTAACTGGAATAAGAGCTAAAATAAAATTGTTATGATTTGAAAACTTTCAAGATAACATAACTCATACATTAAAACTTTCGGGATAAATTTGTACCTAGACCTAAAATAGATATGATGTGTATGTCACGTATATTACTAACTCAAACTTCTTTAGTCAACTTATGGTTAGATTTGATCTGGATAATAATCAGGACAAAAAAACTACCATTTTAAAACTTTTGATCCAATATTACTCCAAAACAACTTTAGGGGGGAAAATTAATATTTTATAACAACTATTAGGGCAAAATTGGAGGTTAACTCTAAAAAAAACATTGGGAAAAGAATAAAGAAAATAAAACTTCTGAGTCAATTCCGAGTTCTGACTTCCGAGTTAGACCTCTTTCTTTTCGCCCTAATCGAAGACGCTAGAGTTTTGAGACCTCTGTCCCATTTCTGTGTAGTGACCCGTCCGGTTCCCTCATGTTCTTCTCTCAAGCACTCATAGAGACATTGAATCCCTTCATGTTTCTCTAGCATCTCGGTGAAGTGGTTCTACTCGGGATCTTACCCTCAGATTGAACTTCCATAGATGAAATAGAAGCGTGGTCGGAGCTCACAGATTCGAATTTCCTGGATTTCACAAAATTTTGATTGCAGAGCGAGAAAGGGGTGTCGAAATGTTGGGTGGGCTATATGGAGACCTTCCTCCACCCTCATCCGCCGAAGAAGAGAAACCCAATAACTCCAATGTATGGTCGAGCAGCACCAAGATGGCGCCGGCAACCCTTCGCAAGCCGGTTTTCGCACCTCCTCAGACGATCCTGAGAACTCAGAACAAGTCCAAAACCGTTAATTCTTCAGCACCTAAAACAGTGACTTCGACACCGGTCACGGCACCGTCACCGGTGGTGCCCGATGATGCAGCACAACCCGCTCTCGTGGGTGTCCAATCGACGGTGATAGAGGAGTATGACCCTGCGAGGCCGAATGATTATGAGGAGTATCGGAGGGAGAAGAAGAGGAAGGCTAGGGAGGCAGAGATGATGAAAGAGCTCGAGAGGAGACGGCAGGAAGAGGAAGAGAGGGAGAGGAGGGAGAAAGAGGAGCGGGAGAAGGAGAGGGATAGAGAATATGGAGATTCGAGATTGAACATTTCTGGGGAGGAGGCATGGAGAAGGCGTGCGGCTATGAGTGGGGCAGTGCCAAGATCTCCATCGCCACCGCCTAATGGTGACGGTTTTAGCATTGGCAAGTCAGAAACAGGCGGTTTGGGTCTTGGTGCAGGTGGTCAAATGACAGCAGCTCAAAGAATGATGGCAAAGATGGGATGGAAAGAGGGGCAAGGACTTGGGAAGCAGGAGCAAGGAATTACTACTCCATTGATGGCGAAGAAAACAGATAGACGAGCTGGAGTCATTGTGAATGCCAGTGACAATAAGCCGGAAAAGAAATTGAAGACTGTGAATTTCAATGGGCCTCCTACGCGGGTGTTGCTGCTGAGGAACATGGTATGCATATTTTTTACATACGTTTTGAATCTTGAATGTGGCAAGAAAAGATATTATTTGTAGATTAATTTGTCTTGGTTGATTTTAGTGCTTATGCAACTTAATATGGTTGCATTTCCTTAATCTTGTTCACGATCGGTTCATATTTTATCTGACATTTACGGATCTTCTGTCAGCCATTTCTGTGGCTGATACATGTAACTATTCTTCAGTGCTACTGGTTTAGTAATTGATACCCTTTTAACTGAAACAATCATGTGCTAATTTTATATTAAAAGAAATAGAGAACATTTTGTGGGTCAATATGATCCATATCTATGTTTTTCTTCCTGTAAACTGTCAAATCAAAATTGACGTGTGCTAATTTGTTTTTATACTTTGCGCTGTACGTCTTCTAATACTATTTCAGCTTGATGTTCAATGTGAAGGTGGTTTGGTCATGAGGTGATGATATGATATGGTATGATTAGTGCACACAATTTACCTAGAGACATACACTGAGTCATAAATCAGTCTGTTCCATCTATTTGAATTGAACTTTCACTTGGTAATAGGTTCTGGTGTCTGCTGATTCATATTCTAAATTTTAAATATCTTGTCTTTCTGAGATGTAATGCGCAGTGCCGGCTATATAATGGACAAAGAGTCATTTAGGGTGGGTTTTCCATGGTGGTCTGATCGTTTCAGAGCCTATCCTCTGACTAGCCATTGCCCCTATTGCATGTTATATTATCATATCTTTTAAAATCCTAACGGAAATTTTTTTCTAAGCTCTTAAAGAACAATGAGCTAGCTGGTTTGTGAATTTTGCATGTGAACTTTCATTCTCACAAAAGATAAACAAGTGAAAATTCTATTCAGTTTAGACCCAAAGTTATTGATTTTAACATCATCCTTTTGCCCTTGCTCCCATATTTCTGGTTTTATCTCGTTCAAAGGAAATCTTGACGTTGTACAGTCGTTGTCTGTTTTTCCTGCATCAATTTTTTTGCACGATTAAGGATGGTATACAGTCAATTGATTAATTTGTGTGGTGATTGTCCAAGTTCCTTGGTGCCTTGTAAGTGTCGATCATTCTAATTGTGTGAGTCTGGTCCGTTAAATTTGGGTTGATTTGTTGAATGGTATATCCGTAGATGCTTATTATATGCCTTTGCCTTCTTAGAGGTGATTGATAACTCATGTCTTTAGCTCTGTTTTCTTGCACTGGTAACATGATTTGTGTTCCCAACTGTTATTTTCTTTTTATTTTTATTGGTTAAGGGTAACTATGTAATCCATTGAAAATGTGGCAAACACATGTACGACATGGATTAAATTATACGAATTACTGCAATAGTTTTTTTTATACCCCTACTTTTTGTGGCTAGGTGTGTTGATCATGTGAGCAAATTTATACTTGGTGTATTGAAGGTTAGCTTGTAACTTTTATCGATGCAATGATTGTCATCCTCAGTAGTTGTACTCTGGAATGCAATTAGTAATTTTTATGAACAGTATTGTGTTATTTTTCCATGCATGCCTATATGCTAGTGTGAGTGCATGGCTTTGATTTATCATGATTTGATCTGTGCTTTTAGAAGCTCAATGGTGATTTGCATCAGTTCAACCTATAAATGTATATGGGGTTTCTATATTTTGTTGATTATGCATGACACTAATTTTACTTCGTTCATGTAGGTGGGTCCTGGCGAGGTAGATGATGAGCTTGAAGATGAAGTAGGGTCGGAATGTGCCAAGTATGGGACTGTTACTCGGGTCCTGATATTTGAGATAACAGAGCCAAATTTCCCTGCTGATGAAGCCGTCAGAATCTTTGTGCAGTTTGAGAGGTCTGAAGAAACAACTAAAGCCATTATTGACCTTGATGGTAGGTACTTTGGAGGTAGAGTGGTGCGAGCCTCATTTTATGACGAAGAGAGGTTTGGTAGGAATGAATTGGCTCCAATGCCTGGAGAAGTCCCTGGCTTTTTTTGAAATAAGGAAAAATCTACCTATGATGATGTCCTAGAGGAACTTGTTAGTAATTGCCATGACAACTTGGAAGTGAGTTTTTCTCTTCGTTTGTGGTAAGTAGGCCCCAGTCTGTGAAAAAAACGGTTGTTGTAACAGCTACATAGGGTTGTTGCTTAGGGAATTGCTGCACTCCCAAAAACAGTGCAAGTTCTTTATCAATGATCATTTTCTTACCACTAGCCTCCGCTCTGATGGGACTGGTTGCCCATAAATATTGTTTTATGACGCATTTCTTTCTTAGTAATGAAAAGGAAAGAGCTCTTTAAAAGCTGAAAATTTACCAGGTAAGTGGAGAACGAACTCTAGTTGAAGCCCAGAACTGCACAACGCAAATGTAGAATCCTACATCGCAAGTGAGTGTCCACCCCATCCATGAGATAAAGATTTACCGTGTATTTATATTGATAGATAGAAATGCTTTTGGAAGAAAATTATTTCTGCACTTATTCATTATCTCCAATGCCTTGTTAATGTTGACTTCAAAGGTTTTCGGTTTTTTCGCCAAGGTTTAGTCACAAGGCATAAGAGTGCACCGACAAGACTTTGATACTTTGGGACTGTTACAAATCTGTTACAATGCCTTGTTAATGATGACTTGATGTTGGAGGACTGTCTTTTCTGTCACCTACTTCGTGTTTTTAATGGAAAAGGAGATAGAAGTAGATTGGTTCGATTTGATGATAACATAACAATAGCAAGTTAAATATCAACAACCTGGTAATATATATTTTAAAAAAATGAAATAAAACCCATTAGGGGAACTATAAGCCTTTTCCTATACGAAAACATATCAGCGTTCCAAGCTTTTCACACGTACACGCACCGAAACAAAGAAAATTTAAAACAGGGGAGACAGTGTAGCCATTCTTTTTTCAGTTGAACTAGTCTAAAATCCACAGCTGATGGATGTTAGTGACAAAACGGACGAAACAGAATTATGAGTGATCCAGAGGAGACCCCATCATTGTTCTCTGATTCAACCTGCTCAAGCCCTCGCCATGAAGTAACTCCCCGTGTTGCTCACATGTCATCATCGCCCGTTGCTATTGTTCTGGCTGTTCCGGCTGCCTTCACCGCTGCTGTATTGAGCCTCTCCGGTGAGTTCTTGGTACATACACGCCGGAACAGAGATGACTTGACGACAACAAAGACCCAGCTTTGAAGCGAGAAAGAGGGGCTCCCAACGCTATCGCCGAACACTCTCCTCCGCCGTGAGATGTGTCGCACATATTTTATAGGGTCCCATATTAATTAAGGTTGGAAATAACTACTCCTCAGAATTCACGTGCGTAAAGAATTTTATGGCACTAATCAGTATTTTAGTTACTTCAACATTGGCAATACTTTTTTTACGCCTAAAGAACATTGACATTATTCACCAGTTGATATTATTCAAATTGAAGTGAAAGAGATTATTTACTAGATGAAAAGGTTTAAATATCTTGTTTAGAAAAGCATTGCAAGTAGAGATGCGGAGGTAAGTTTGCTACTGTCTAAGAATGAAGCACAAAAGCTTCAAAAACACAAATTCTACTTATATCACACACACGTCTCTGCCCTCATGACTTCTCTTTATTTATATTTCACATCATGTCTCCCCTCATCATGTCATTCATAAGCTAGCCATTTTGTCGTCCCCATTTGGCAAAACTTTAAAACGGTTTCAGGGTGTATCTTGTAAATTTGAATTCAAACATCGGCAATGAGAATGAGGATGGTTTCAAGCTAAAGTACATTCCAATCTCAACGCGGTAATGCATGCTCAAGTCTTTCCATTTTCCAGGACCAGGATCTCCACTCTCTCCCCCATTCATGAAATAGTGAGGTTACTTATTTATTGTAGATGTATTGCAATGGAAAAGTATGAGAGCTTGAGATGATGAAGAAGAGCAAAACCAAACCAAAACAACAAAGACAACTTCTATCACATAGAACAAATTTACCTAAAAGAAAAAAAAAAGCATGCATACATAGAACTTCTTACATGATATAGAAGTTCTACTTCATAAGTGAGCATTAGTCACTTGGGAGCTTCAAGATCCGGTCTCTCGTCAACTACTACATTAGCTGAATAATCAGGAAAGGCATCCGGATAAGTTGCTGAAAGTTTTGACTTCATGCTTCTGTCAGAAAGGGTGAACCAAGCAATATCATTCGACGTTACTGGAGAAATAAAAGACAATAAGTAACAAAACTACCGTGCAAACACAAAAAGCTTGTTGCATGCGCAGTATAGATGATATTTTTTAAGTCCTTTTAATCCATTTTCTTTTCTGGCACATATTTTTTCCTGTCCCTTCGCCTTCTAATCATGGTTTAGCAATCTTTGTCCCCGAATAGTCAAAACAATGCACTCAATTATCCAGCCAAACTCACTGCCTACCTAATGACAAGTGAACGTTCTAAGAACCTAAAGATGAGACCCAAGATACATGGAAAGATGTAAATAACATGTGCATGTAATTCAAAAGGACGGAAACAAAAGGACTCCCTCCCTAAGTAATAGCACGTTATTTATAAAATGTGAACGACATTAAGCTTTAGCATTAAGGAATTGAATAAACTAAAGTGACGACATAACATCTTATAGATAGTTGTATTGCAGGGAGGAAAACAAGGGTATCAAGCCTGTAATGAAGAATGGTAACTCAACTAATGTCAATTTTTTATTACAAATTAGCGCTTAATAATGAAGAGCAATAACAAAAATTATATATCAAAAAACCTGAACCAGAACTTGTGAGAAAGAAAGATGATAAGCCTACATTTTGGAAGAAAAAAAGAGAAAACGCCGCCATTTTTTCCAGCAAATAAAGAATTAAGGAGATACTCAAAAGTTTCCATGGATAATTGGGGATCATACAATCAACCATAAGGTAAGAGAGAGCATAAACCAGATGATTTTGAAAAGGGCATTCTTTTGGGGAGAATAAAGAAAGACTGAATTGAAAAAACGGTGCTGATTTAGGAAATAACTGATTCCTTCCATTAGTTAGAGTCAAGACTCTCATTCCCATTTACAAGCCATTTGGAATTTTCTGGGTTCATCATCATAATCTTCATTAAAAACATCACATGTAGAAAAAATCTAGTTAAAAAAATGATCATGCAGTACTGAGATATTACGCACACTCAAACACACACATATCAAGTTTTCAGTGGACAGTCAGATAACAAACTTCGAGCAACATCTAAATTTTGTACTACATTTATTGGTACAAATGCATAATCATGATAAAACCAACATTTGGAAGTTAAAGTACCTTAGTTTCAGAAATATATAATCGAGGTCTGACTTCATAGACTTCAATAGGCGGGTATTTCTAGAGATGTCTCCAGAAATCTCAGCAAAGCAGTTTTCTGAGAACTCATTAAAGTGTGATAGAACAGCATTGCTATCCTGCAGCCTTCCCAATCTGAAATTTTTCCATTTTAGAAAGGAAACAGATAGGGAAGGCAATTAGTCAAAAGCTCAAGATAAAACAGCCAAAACTCGTTGAAAATATTCAAGATAGAATATACCACTTTGGTATAAAAAACAAAAACCATTCTCCATGTTTGCAAATTATGAGCCTTTTAGCGAGTGTTCATTAGGGAAAAATGGGAGGTGTGAGGACTTCCAATTATTCATCAACATCCAAGCAACAAATACATATTCCTAGGTTGTAGGAGCTTGGTCCGTTCCAGCTACATCAGCACTGTACATTATCTTTCGCCTTTGAGATGCAATATGATCTTATAACTTATAAGTAACCAACGAACAACATAAACAGAGACAACTACAGCGACTAATTTTTTCCAATTTCTACGCTAGAACATTTCTCGCCGACGCATAAATTCCTCCATCGACTTGTAAAGCAATCCCAATTTATTGAGCCGGATTAATACTCCAGAAGGTGGAAGATATAAACTAGAAATCCAGCGAGAATATGTGGCGATACTCAAAATAACATGAATTATAATCCGGAAACATCAGAACTAGAATACATCCAAACGAGCATTGAGATGATAGAGTAAAGAAAAACTACATGATGTCTTGTAATTGCTCAAGGGAATGAAGATCTTCTGTATTGACTAGGGTTTTGAACTCGCGGGAGAGCTCTTCCGAAGCAGCCGTTATTGGCTCTTTCTCTTTCTCTCTAGGTTCCATTTCCATGGCTCGCTACCACTCCCTCCCGCCACTGACCGCAACGCCGCGAAACCAATCGGAATTTTCCATCGCAAGGCCCAAGTTAGATTCCACATTCTAGTGTCTTTTTTTTTTTGTTGGGAAAATTATGGTTTGCTCGTGGTTCGGCCCAATTTCTAAAATGGGTTATTCTTATTTTCACAAGAACACTTTGTTACCCCCTTGTCTTTAGGTTCAACCGGTGTGGGGTCGGTCTTCCTCACCTTTAAGGAAGAGGTTCGATCCCTGCGTTAGTCAAAGCGTTGGGAGAGACATCCTAGGTGTCTAGGAAGCAGTGGTAACGTTTAAACGCGGGTAGAGGTGGGGGCATGTGTACTCTTTGGCCAGTAATCAGTATCCCCTGTGGACTGGGCTTCAAGCGTCTTGCCCTTGGATTGTGGGTGAGCCCGACTCCTTTCCTAAAATTTGTATATCAAAAAAAAAAAAAAGTAAGAACACTTTGTTTGCCCTTAGGTTTGACTTGTCTAACTTTACTATGCATGTTATGTGCATTACTCATATTTTAAATATTAAGTTGTTAAGTATTTTATAACTATTATTTATTGGTGAAAGTTTCGTTTTCATCCATATTATTATTTATTAATTTCATCGCGCACTACAAAATAACATTATCCTACTCACTTATCAATATTGACAAAAAATTATTATAAATTATATTATATATAGATTGTTGGACAATGCATCCCACATCAGATTTTGTTCAATATATATAGGAATGAGTCTAGTTATGCAAACAAAATCATGAGGTTTTATTTTTGCTAAAAATAAGTGGACAGTGAAAAAGTGGTATAATAATACCAAAATAATATATAAATCATGTTATTGATTGTCTGGAGTTTAGAGTAAGAAACCAATCAAGGCAAGAAGATACAATTTAAGATGGCCTTTGGATTACGCTTTTGGAGACAAATTTGAGTAAAATTGTCAACTTGTAAAGTAAAAAAGGTGAAAAAGCTAAGCCACGGAGATGACAAAAGTCAACCCAAACATATCACGTTTGTCATGGCCCAAAATATCATCAAGATCTTGGGCTTTTCTTTTCTGGCGGGGCCCAACTTGACCCACGTACTGAAAAGAACCATTTCTTAAAAAGAAATCTTAAAAATTATTTCTTTTAAAATCTGCCCCCAAAGTCAAATGGAATGCATAGTATTCGCAGGGAATACTTTGTGGATCTTAGGTGGTTTAAACGTGATTTAAATAGTTTAAATTTCTTTCTCTTGAATTAAAATTGTCATTATTTTGAAACTTGAGTGCTAAGAAATATTTATTTGAATATATTCAATATAACTTGCAACAAATTATACTATTGTTTGTACATTACAAATCATGTGATAGAATATTAAAGTAAAAACATGTGTTTTAAATCACGTAAATTTATTAATTCACCAATTCAAATTGACATCAACAACGAGACCTCTCATCACTTAAACAAGTGGTTAGGAATTTGTTTCATAACTCTTGTACATGTGACAACTTAGGATCTTATAAAAGACAAATCTTTATAGCTGGTAAAGTATACTCTTTTCATTTCACAAGAAAAAAACATCATTCAAGTTTATTGTAAAACCATATGACCCCACCATTTCAAAGGGTTAAAAAAAAAAAACAAACAAATAACAGTTACTATGTGGTTACAAGGAAAAAATATACCTACAAAAAAGTCCCAACAACTTATCATTTTTTATATTGAAACTTGTTATTACTTGTTGTTTAGTTGTTATACCATTTTTTTGGTGATTACATTAGAGTTGTCTCATTCTTCAATTCAAAGCAAAAACATTCACTTTCATTCATGAGACATATTCTTTAATGGATAAGAAAAATGTGAAGTGAAAAATGAGAGGTGGTTGGAAATCCAGAATGACCTGATGAAGCTGTATGTGATCTTATATTTTAGGGAAAATCCTCCCCAGGGTCTAATTAAACAAAAAAATGTCTAAAAATGCCTCAACAACTTTCACATGTCAGAAAAAGTCCAAGTAAATATGTGATGAAAAGACAAAAATGCCCACTAACAAATGAGAGAAGGGGTAGTGTGAGGGGGTTTTTTTGTCTTTTCATTATATTTTCACAGAAAATGTCTTTTTCTAATATGTGAAAGTTGTTGGGACCTTTTTTAACATTTTTTTATTTAATTGGACCATGCCAACGTTTTTCCCCATATTTTACTTGGTCTCATGAGACAGAGTAGCAAATCCTTTTGATGAGGCTGCTAGCTTGCATTTATGCAGTGTACTTGCTTATCTTCATCATAGTAACAAGTAGAGAGCTCCTCTCTCCCCAGCAGATCTACTTTAATTTGTACCATTTTTGTTGTTCTTAAAGTCTTTTGATTCTCTGTGTCTCTAAACCAGATCCCTACAGTCTCCACCTCTTAAATTCTTGCGGCCACCTCTCCATCATTATTTCTCTTCATTTTTCTTGCCAACCTCTCTCTTATTGTTACCATTATTCTTGTAAGAACATAATCTAAAAAATAATCAACACCAAATAGAGATCTTTCATGAATTTCTAAGGTTTGTTGTATCTAACAAACTGATGAATTTTTTAGTGGTATCTAATGTTATAAAGTAGCTTTTTTTTGTGCAATTTTGCCGCAGGTCAACGTATTTTCTTTAATAGCAATGAGTACCCTAAACTAAACTTAGAACCTATAAGAGTGTATTTTGATTAGCTTTTAAAAAATCTGAAAAAAAGGGGCAAAAAATTAATTTTAGAGAATAGTTTCTGAAATGGAAAAAAAAAAAAAAAAGCTTCTAGAGAACACAGGTTTTCAACCTCAAAGTCTTGAGAGTTTGGAGTGTTTTATCTATCTAGTGAAAAATGATGCATTATGGACCAACTATCTACAGAGAGTACAGTTTGGAGTGTGATGTTTGGCTATTTTACTTTTTTAAAATTGGGTAATGGTGTAAAACATGTGTTTTTTTTTTAAAACAGTGGATCTCACACCAAGTTTTTTTTTTAATGTGCAAAAATGACTGCATAGATATAAAAGTAGACAGAAGTCACACATTCCAATAAATGTAGATGATGAAGTTAACTTTAATCTAACGGACATCATATATATTGAACGGAATATGTGAATTTTACACATAAAAAAAAATATTTGGTGTTTGGCATACTTTTAAAAAAGTTATATGTATATTTTTACACCTTAACCCTTTAAAATTAGAGATATTCAGGTTTCAGTTAAAAAAAATAATATCAGAAAAACCCTATAATTTATAAATAATAAATGAAAAAGTCTCCACTAACAAATTATAAGAATTTTTTGAGGGTGAATGTATAATTTTACACATGGGCTTTTCCCGCAGGAGCATCCAGCACTACGTGCTTTTTTCTGGACCAAAAATACACACGTGGTTACGTTGTAGGAGCAAAAATATCACGGGCTGTTAGTTAATCAGATGTTGACCGTTGACTTGGACGGAGTGAACAATAACCATGGTTAAAATTACCTTTTTGTCCTTAATTTTAAATAATTAAAAAAAAACTAAAATAACCGATGGGGAGGGTGGCCGCCGGCGGTAGTGTGATCGATAGTGGGGCCCACTGGCGAGGGAGGAGTTATTTTAGTTTTTTTAAAAAAATTATTTAAAAAAGTTAAGGTGCAAAAATATACATGAACTTTTCCCCATGAGTGCCTAGCACCACGTGCTTTTTCTTGGAGCAAAAATATACACGTGATTATTATTTTGGAGCAAAAGTCACATCCCACCATTAAGTCACTGTTCACCGCCATTATGTTATTGTTTATTTTTTCTCTTTCT
The DNA here is from genome assembly GCA_037074495.1 of Acacia confusa. Lineage (NCBI taxonomy): Eukaryota > Viridiplantae > Streptophyta > Magnoliopsida > Fabales > Fabaceae > Acacia > Acacia confusa. The sequence continues at coordinate 553,719 of CM073504.1, read as the reverse complement.
CTCTCATCACGATGATTTAACAGTGCGATGTGACTTTTGCTTCAAAATGGTAACCACGTGTGTATTTTTGCTCTAAAAAAAAGCACATGGTGCTGGGCGCTCCTGAGGAAAAAGGTCGTGTGTATTTTTGCACCTTAACCTTATTTAAAATTAAGGGGAGGCCATTGGAGGAGGTCGCTGGGCGCCGACAATGGTGTTGTCGGTGGTGGGGCCCACCGGTGGGGAGGGGTTATTTTAGTTTTTTTTAATTATTTAAAACTAAGGGTAAAATGGTAATTTCATCATGGTTACTGTTCACTCCGTCCAAGTTAATGGTCAATGTCTGGTCAATTAACAGCCTGTGGTATTTTTGCTCCTAAAGCGTAACCACGTGTGTATTTTTTGTTCAGAAAAAAGCACGTGATGCTGGGTGTTTCCGAGAAAAACCCATGTATATTTTTATCCCTTCACCCATTTTTTGATATTGTTTTTGTTAGTCAGGACCTCAATATGATTTTCTATTAATAAAACTATGGTTTGGGCCAAAACCATTGCTTTAAGATTGTTGGCACATACACATTAAATGCCCCTGAAACCATAGTTTAGGTCCCGGAGACAATAAAAATTAATTTATGATACGGAAAAATACTTTTAAGATTCTGGTTACATTAAAAAGTTAACCCTAAGTCTTAAACAGTGCATCTCGTTGTGTAGCTCAAAGAATATACTACAAGTAAACGAAGTTTGAGTAGAGAGAGAAGAAAGGAGTAATGCATAGCAGATATTAGAAGGAAGCATTAAAAAGTAGAGAGATGGTCCATTTTCAGTCCAACACAAAATCCCAGACCCACAGGAATCATCATTAACCCTAAAACCACCCTACTCCTCCTTCTCAACGAAACCAGTAAATAACATCAAGTTTTGGAATATTCTCATCCTAACTAATTACAAACATGTTTCTAAATATTAAGATTCCCATATTATGATATGTTCATTTTTGCTGTTCTAAATACAATGTTTCCTTTGAGAAACCCTAAACCAAGAAACTACATAGAACCCCTAGAAAACCACAACTGTCTGATATGTTTGCTTCCTTGAATTAAAGCCTAACCCTAATAGCCCTATCAAGTGTGAAGCTAGGCCTCTGTTCTATACATTTAAGAAACCTGCAAGGCTGCCACCAAGAAAGATCACTCCTCATTTCCTCCAAATACTAAAAAGCCCCGCTTCACGCTTCCACCCTTCACTTTGACTTGTCTCTACTTCTATCTTTACCTTTTCATCCTACTTTGACTCATTTAAACTTACTTGTGCCAACTCCATCCCTGTATATCCTTTAATATTATAACTTTAATCCTTAAATTTTATGAAACATATATAATATTAAAGGATTAAACTACTAATAATGAGTTGTATTGACTCAAAATTTAAAGACTCACTTACAACAAAGTTAAAGAGTCCATTTGTTCTTAAAGTTTTCGCTAAGAAACAATGTTAATCTGAAAATTTCTTTATGTTCAATGTTTCCTTGTAAATGTTAAAATAAAGTAATGTTTTCCCTTACTAATTAAAAATTTAAGAGTCAACATCAAATTTTTAATCGTACAAGATAACATTACTATATTTTAAAATTTTAAGACGATATTGAATCTAAAAAAACTTCTGATATAAGAATACTCCCTAATGAAAACTTTCATGATAAATTTCATATTCCCTTCAAATTACAATGGAAAAAAAGTATTCTTTTTATATTTCATCTTCTCAATCTTTCCCCTCCCCACATCTCTATTTGTTATATATATATCATGGGAAAACATTTTCTCATGTTACACACACATAAAATGATGAGACTTATATATACATATATAGATTAATATATGTATATGTTTGTAGAAAACTTTTTTTTTCTCATGTAACATGAAAAAACTAAAGCCCATATATCATATCATATCAGAAGACATGTTATTCAGATATTTATTTATTTATATCAAATAACTCGTAATATATGCTCTAATGCTCCACTTGAAAAAGTGGCCCCATCCCCACTCAACTTTACAAGCCTCGGCATTTCAAGGCCCTAAAAAGGAAACAAGAAAAGTATATGGTAGTAGTGTTAATGAGCTGGGCCCCTACTGTATATATATACATGGATGATGGTGGTCCCATAATCATTTCACTATGCTCCATGCATCATCCTGCTTAAATACGTAGGTTTTTACTTTGTCCCAAGCTACGTACGTGTAGGCCACTATTTCCTCTCTTCCTTGTAGTACTTCAATTAAATATAAATCTAGCTCTGCTTAGGACCCGTAGGAGTAGGACCCACTTTCGCCTCTAAACAAAACAACCAACCTACACTGTTACTTCCAGATTTATTACCATCTTTCTTTACCAGGCCTAAGTTTTTTAAGTATAATTTTGACTCTCACAAAATGACCAATTTTATTTTAGAATTAAGATGTAAAAATACATATATGTTTTTTCTTCAGGAGCACCCAGAACCATATATTTTTTTTGATGCAAAAATACACACGTCGTTAGGTTTTAGGAGCAAAAATACCACTTTCGTTAGTTGACCGTTAACTGACCGTTAACCATGGTGAAATTACTCTTTTGCCCTTAACCCTTTTCTTTTTTAATTATTTTAAACTAAGGGTAAAAAGGTAATTTCATCATGGTTAACGGTCAACTAACGGTTAATTAATGGAAGTGGTATTTTTGCTCCTACAACCTAACGACGTGTGTATTTTTGCACAAAAAAAAACATATGGTGCTGGGTGCTCCTGGAAGAAAAACATAAGTGTATTTTTGCACTTTAACCCTTCATTTTATCTTCCTTGTTATTTTAATTAATTTTAACAGTTAGTTAATAAAATATATTGTTATTATGTGTTATTTTTATTAAATTACCCTTGAAAATGCTTCATAAACAAAGTTAGGGGACCCTCAGTGACAACTTGCGGGCAAAAATGCCCTTAACTCTTCTTTATCAGTTCAACAAAAATATTTAAAAAAGAAGCTGTACTCAGCTTCAAATACAAATCACCAATTTCATCCAAATTTTCAGTGATTTAGATTATTTATATAGATTGCGCAATAATTCCCCCTAGATATATAGTAATTTTATGTCAAATATTTAAACTTTTTCCCCCGTTAAATAAACTAATATAGTAAGGGCAACAGTAATAAGTCTAAAGTCCTTAGAGGAACCAAAGAAAGGGACAAAAATGGACACCAAACAGGCCCTGTAGGGACAGAGCCTTCCCTAATTGTCTTTAGCACACAGCCACACAAAAACCAGCTTCAAAACGAAGTCGTGTTCATTTGTCATCAAGCCGGTGAATGCAATAATATAATTATTGGAGATGGTACATAAAACGACAGAAACACAAATTAATGAAACAAGCAAACAAATAAAGTGATGAAACTGGCCTGCCAAACAGGGAACAGCAATGGGATAGGGTCAGGTTTGTACAGGCTTGTGAGGCCTGATCTGAAACGATGTCGTCACCCCCACTTTTGAACCCGATATTTAATGTTACCCCAATTCCAAACGCTGAAGCTAGTTCAGATTTTGTGGGCCCCACAAATCTTCACACCCAATAAAATCGCTTCATTTTCCCTCACTCACGTACACTCTCTTACATTGGTTATGTAACGTAGTAAAGTTCACCCTTTCACGTTGGTGGCAATAAAAATCAGATCTTTATTATACAAGAAAAAAATCAGATCGAGTGAATCAAGAATATAACTTTTTCTTTTGGGTTCAAATTTAGAGATACTTCACAGAATCAGATCTTTATAGAATGTGGCTTACATGCCACTAGACTTGTTACAAGTCATTGGCGAGAGTATCTATCAACAAAGGAATCCACTAGAATATCATTCGACAAAGGAATCATTTTGATACCTGCTCTGTAAAGAAATAGTATTGTTCTTTTAACGGCAACAAGGCAGGGTTCAAAGAATCCAGGATAAATACAAAATAGCACTATTATACTCATATATATCAAGGTTCTCCCAACCAACAAGGAACTCTAAGCATACTAAAGCATATATATATATATATAAAAGCAATTGACTAAACAGCATAAATCCCATAAACATGAGTTTTGAAATCCTGATATTACATAAGATGTCTAAGGTAATTAAGTTCTCGACATAACTAGATAGGTAGCAACTACTATTATATCATAAAGCTGGGTTTTCCCCCCTCCTTCCCATCAGACAAAAGACCAGTTCATGAACATGAAGGCGAGGCAGTGATTGGAATCATCATCATTCAGAACTTTCCAAGCAATGGCTTGCTCATACGACACTGGCCTGTTCATACTCGACACGCATATTCCAGCTGGCAGATAAGCAAACCCCTGAAAACAAAAAGACAATAACAAGATTCAAAACTATTGGACAATTCACCAAAATTACAGAAACTTACTTATCTTGTGTTTTACTACGCACTCACCTGCTGCATTATCTTGGCAAACTCGGAGCAGAGAATCTTCCTTCCCGCTTCATCAAGAACTTTATCAAGCATTATGTCTTGAAGGGCCACAAGAGTGGTTTCAAGCATGTCAAGTCCAGCCTGGTTTGCAAAAGTGAAAACCGGGGATGCCTACAATAAATTTCTCAGGTCAGTGGTCATAGAGATTAACAGGCCAGATTTCAAAGAGTGCGCATTAACGTGCTTACATTTGCTTTCACAGAGCAGCACATGATTGCGTCTGAATGATGCCAAAGTTGCTTCAAGATTGCATCAGTTGCCGTGGACTCAACATTAAACATCTCACCGCCAGTGTGAATCCTAAAACAATAGACATGAAATAATCTCACAAAAAGGTATAATAAAATCAACAGTTTCACGAGGGAGCAACATATATAGCAAAAATGAAACTTTCTGCCATCAGAGACTAACCTGTAGCTTCTGCAGATCCATCGTGCTAAAGTAAGAGCCTCTGGAGAACCAGGAAGAGACTTTGGTCCGAGCTGGGTGCTTAGCCGAGAGGGAGCAATAGCCATGGCAACTCTCTGAACAGACCCCACAACACTACGCACATACTGGCGAGCCATGGCAGCCACATTGTCCCGCATATGGTTCTCAAACATAAACTGAAATGCAATAGTAAGGACCGACCTAAGATTGTAATTGTTTGGATCAGTGTCACCAGGTGCTCGGGCATTGCCAGATCCAGCTTCAAGTGTGGATGTCAGATCCAAAGTTCTATTTGCTGCTGTTCCATTCTGAGATGCAAAAGAAACAGAAACAAGCACTCAATCATCAATGCACACACTTGTGTTCTACCAACATTAGGAAGGCAATATTAGACTCCTCCATGTTGTAGGCAACATGAAGCAAAAACCAAACATTTATAGAAGTTGAGTTCCTTCTTCAACTAAAAAGAATATAACGTAAAAACAATACTAAACTGTTTTAGGATCCAATGGTATGACACGGAATCCAGAAGGAAGCAAGACAGCATCATCAGCAAAGGATTCATCAATAGGTGCAAACACAAGCTGAGCACACGATCCAATAGCATTCTCATCAATTCCATTGCATAGCTGCAAAATCAAATTGCAGACAATAAATAGGTAATTAGAAGCATTCAGAATCTATTGTTACTTTCTGCTCAATCAAAATAGCTAGACAGGCAGCACAAAAAAAGAATTCTACCTGCAAAAGATACATATCCCGGGCAAGAGCCACATCTTCAGGGGAAAATGCATGACCCTCTATACGAACTACCTCCAAGAACTGCACACCATTGCAGGGGTTAACAAAAAGATATGTGGAGTAAAAATACAGAAACAAACAGATCATCAAGAATTGTAACTCGAGAAACAAGTTGAAGAAAGCCAATACCTCTTCATGTTCAATAGTATGAGCAAGTGGTAAAATGACCTGACTGCTGGGAAAGCCACCAGGCCTTGCACAAGGAATTGCATAAGGACTGGCCTTGAGACACGCAGCAGAGTATGCATCAACCCCATAATCAGCCCACTCAGAGCGATGTTCCCTCAGAAAGCGAACGAGCAAAGCAGGAGGAACATTCTGCATTCCATCTTGAAGTTATGGCAAAGTATAGATGCATAATCCATAATTTATGGCCTCATAGATTTTCCAGCTCAGGAGTTACCTGCAGCAGCATTGATGCCTTAGCACATAACACCCCGCCCCCAAATGCAGGGAACGTTGAGGTACCATAGTGGGAACCAAAAAACTTATTCGTTGATGAGTTAATGGCTATGGTCACGTCCTCAGCACCATCACTACCCATTAGAGACCAGCCATCATCCACGAAGCCATTCACAGAATCATTGAAGCCCCTAAACAAATTTAGAAGAAATTATTAGTCAGTCAAAAAAGCTTAAGCGCACAAACTTGCCAACAATTTTGGCACCAAGGAAGGCAAGGCTTCACCTGCTTAGTCTCTGACTAAACGTTCTTAAAACAGCAGGCTGGCGCCCCCCATCATATTGAATTTCCCCACTTGTTTCTTGAGCAATTTGCCTTATATGTCGCAAGGCCTGTACAATACATTAAAAATGTGAATGTACAATATTAAATCTACTCGAGATAGATCTATGCAAGGAAACTCACAGCAATAGTCATTTTCTGCGCAAGGATTTTTGATGATTCGTAAAGGGGCCTCAGTACTTCAGGAACACTCCAAGCCTGCAAGAAACAGATTTAACATTAAATTGCCAGTAGTAGCAAAACGCAGATTTAATTGAAAATGTTCCATATATTACTCCTTACATCTAAATCCACGTGATCAACAATGTGAATAATGGATCCACCACCATCACAGGGCCTAATTAGATAACCACTAGGAAGCACTTCAGCTCTAACAAAGTTTGATGGAGGAGGACCCGTGGGGCCACCAGTTGAAGAAGTCAATGACCTCTCACATACCTGCATGCATAATTTCAAGATGTTAATATTGTTTTGCATGACAACCTCAAAAAAGGAACTAACAATTCAGTATTTACAATCAGCCTACCAAAGATATCTGATTCTTCATCAGCATACAAAACCAACATTCAACAAGAAAAAGAATCACATTATAATTTAACAAATATAAAAGGTTAGGTTTTTCTCAGTACCACAAGACTTCCATCTTCCATATTTGTACTGTATCTAAGAGTCCAAAAGTCACGTGCTGCTGCCAATGTTGTGGGCGCATAATTCTGATAAAAAATAGTCCAATCAAATTCCACATATTAACCACTAAACAAAGTAGAATGTAATTAATAAGTGAAGCCACGGTTAAATTAAAATTTATAGATGAACATAAGCACTAAACCTGTATGTACAAGAGTTCAATTGTTCCCCCATTCCCAGTGGGGAATGAGTTTACCACATCAAGGCAGCGGCAATCATGATACCAGGATAGACGATCTTTAAGAATATCAGATACCTGAGATGAAGCATCATGTAATAATCAAGAAATACACAATTCCAATAAACAATAAAGATGCAAAAAAAGAAAACTTGTATTAACATGTACCTTCGTGGGCTCTAGGCTCACGAGGCCACAGGCTCGTGCTGCAACTCCACTACAATTGCGGGAAACAGCTACGATTCCAATAGAATCCGGACCAGGCTACATAATACAGCAAACAAAATGAGGAAAGACAATGTCATCAATCACAAGAAGTCCAATGGCATATACAAACATAAACAAAAAAGAATACTTCAAGAAGTCATACCTTCATCCCAATCATCTGGACCCAGTCGACAGCAGTTCCAGTAGCCTTGGAAAGGAACTCTGCCAGGGTCTCCTCAGCTATCGCCAGAAGACTGAAAACTTAAAAGGTTTAGTAGCTCATGTAAACTCACCCAGAACTAAAAGAAAAACTTAGGCAAAGTTCCCTAGGTGTTTGCTATCCATTTGTAGAATAAAAACATAACATGGAGAATTTTTTTTCCTTGCGTAAGTGTCACAATTAATTGGAAAACATAATTGAAAAATTTAGAAAAATCACGCTCTCAGGTTTCATCATTATTAAAAAAATGGATAAGAAGACATTTACCCAGCTGGGTTATTGGCATCCCTTTGGGGATGCTGAGGTGTTGGGTTTTGCTGTTGTTGTTGACCACTCATTACCACAGACTCACAGCTATTGTCTGTAGTAGTAGCAGATACCTGTTGAGAAGCCAGTAAATCAGATTATCTAATGAGAAAAAGCCTTCAGATAGAATGAACTATGATGGCTGTAACATAATTAGTAAACCAACCAGTGCACAAGACAAAAACACAATTAACAACCAAAATCACATGAAAGGAAAAGCGCTTACAGTATGTATCTGTTGTTTCATGAATCCATTTTCATAGACCAAATGTGACACCTGTTTCTGCAGTCGATCATTCTCCTCCATCAACAACTTGTTCATTGCAGTGAGCTTCCTATTTACTGTGTGCAGCCGTGAAGATTCCTTCCTCTGCTTTTCACGACACCTGCATAACATAATCACTCATTTATAATCTTTGCTCAACAAAATGGAAATAGTATTAGAGTTTGTTTGCAGGCTTACATGCACAAATGTACTGTAACAGTAGTATGGCCCTCTTGCCTTTACATTAGTATGTTAAGTGAATCTTAATTAATAGTAGTATTGAAATTAAAATGCAAGAAGGCTAAAATGACCAAAATAAGAAATGAATAGATCATTTCAATAAAATAACAAACTAGTAGCTCATTCACAACAGTTGAAGCGTGTTACTAGGCTATTCCTGGAAGGAACAATAAAGCTTTGGCCAATATCATAAAACTAACACCACAGATTTTGGCCATCGCTTATTCAATAAAAACATCGTTACAACAAAAGAAAGACAGAATCATTATAGCATCCACTAACGTATGCTTAGTTATCATACCATCACTATCTATTTTTGTATACCCTCTTGTAGGAAAAAGATCAAGACGAGACATGCGAACACTAATAGCAGGAGTTGAAAAGTAAGGAGAACAACGCATGCTATTGGAATTATTTTAGGATGAAATAGTTTCCATCTCTAGGATGGCATGAGAAATTCAGCAATCAAGCAGAGAGGGAAAAAAATAGTTCTTATTTTAATTAATATTTTATTCATTAAAATCTTGAAATTGAAAATTGATTAAAAGAGGTTACAAAGTCAAAAGTAAAAATTAGCTAGAGTGGAAAAGCCTCAAAATCAGCTGTCATCCCTTCATCACATCCATAACCACCACTCTAATTAGAAAAAACATGCATATATAACTGAAAAACATAAAAGTATAAATTAAGATATAAATACTTATCAATAAAAGACTTTGGATTTAAATTAAAAATGACTTAAAATCAGAAATACCAATTATAAAAAAAAAAATTGAAAAATTCTACGCCGTAAAGACTACCCTTCATGCTGCAAAACACAAGCCTTTTCTTCTCCATTACTGTTCAAACAGCTCTCCTCACAACTCTCTTGTCCTTTCAAACCTCTAAAATAATAAATATTTTTACTTGTGGCTTTTCTGGAAACATTTCTGTAACAGCTTCTTTTACAGAAACATCATTAGAAGCCCAAAATGATGACTCAGACAAGAAAAAAAAAATAGGCGTGGAAACAGCAAAATGTGATTGATCAGCTGTCGCTATCGCCCATTTAATCAACTCGGAATAATTAATCCTTTCTACATAATTTCATTCACCAGAAGAACTGAGATCTACAGGAAGAAAATGACAAAAGGAAGTAACTTTCCCAGTAGATCTTCATCTTTAGGGTGATGATAAACCAATCTGTAGAATGAAGAAATGTTTTTCTAACAGAATCATGATTTTTTTTAACACAAGTTAAGAAAAAAAAGATAGCCAGAAAAAAAGATCAACCTTCCAGCCTTCAGGAAGGAGAAAAAAAGAAGACAACACTGAAAAAAACAAGGAGGATTTTTCTCCTGGAGCAACCTAAACAAAGCAAGGAAATTTAGTCCCCAAAAAAACATTTTTTTCCAACATTTCCCTCTGAAACAGGTTCTCAAGAAAGGCAACAAGAGTAGTATGAAGTTCACAGTATAAACAAAATACTTGACTAAACTATCTATTGTAAAAAAAGTAGAAAAATTTATGTGATTTGAAGTGAAAAGTTTCACATCTATCTTTCACTTTCATTCCTCCAAAGCCCAGATGAAAAAGGACCCAGGTGAAAAAAGAAACACATAAAAAGTAAAGCTTCAAAATGAACTCATGAGCAAGCACCACACAAACACACACCCACAATCTCTTGAGCTGCTTTGTACCTGCGGTTCTGAAACCAAACTTTGATCTGTTTGGGTTCAATGTTAGAAAGTATAGGACACTCCCTGATGAGCTGTTGTCTCCTCAAAGAACTGGGCTTTGGGCATTCTGCATATACCCTCTCCAAAGCCTCCACCTGCTCAGGGGTATACCTCACGTACTTGCTTGAATCCATCTGCTTGCTCGGTGAATCTTTGTGCATAGAAAGAGCCATAAAAAAAAGAAAGAAAGAAAGAAAGAACAGAGCGAAGGGTTTAGAAGCAGAAAAATGAGGTTAGTGGTGTGTTTCGTTTTGGTCGTCTTCTGTGGTCAGGCTCTCTTCTCCAAGAGAGCCTCCACTCTCCTTCATCTGATAGTGAAGATGTCCCTCAAAAAAAATTTGCGAGTTTGGAAAAAGAACGAACCAGAAGGGGTTTCTTAGTCTCTATCTTAGACGCCAATCTCGAGAGAGAACCAGAAAGAGAGAGAGATGGAACGAGGGGCCAGACCAGAACGAACAAGCTAGCAAAGAACGACTATTTGTATGATTTTATTGTGTCTTGATGTGAAGAGAGTGGGAAAAAGTTATTAATTAAAAAAATGGGAAATGTTATGAATATTCTTATTATGTGGATGTCCATTGACCTATAATCTCCAAATACAGGATGATATGGTATATACGCATAGTAATTTACTATTTGCATCCTTCTATAAATAGAGGTCTCCTGTAACTATTCATTGAACTGAAAAGAGAATGTGAAGAACGATTCTCCCTCCTTTAATCCTTGTACTCTCTGCTCTCCTTCTTCTATCCGTTTTTCCCTTTAGATTCGTAATACGTTATCAGCACGAGACTCTAATCAATTGAGCTTGTGTGTAGTTGATGATCATTTTCTCTTCCTCTGTAAATCCCTCTATCCATCATTTATCTCTATCAACCGTTCTTTCACTTCTTAGTTCTTGGTTTTTCTGCCATGAAGCTTCAAAGACAGGATCTTCAAGTATGGCTGATGATCCTGGTGTTGTCATCGTCTCCGTCGAGTATTGCCTTGCTTCGGAGCATCGGCATAAAATAATGACATGGAAAATCTGCTCGTTCATCGGTGGCGGTGACAACCTCTTGAAAACGTCGATGAGCGTTTCTAGGTTGCAGATCTAAGTTGCAAAAGCCTAGATCTGTTGATCTGAAAAAAAAAAAAAAAAAAAAAAAAAAAAAAAAAAACTACATCCATCATCTTGCCTAAACAATAGATCTCTCTAGTTTTATCCCTGCAGCATACTAGAAATCCCAGAAATTTCCTCTCAACGGAATATTTTTCCAGATCTGTAACTCTTTCTCAACATCCCAAGGATACACTAGATCAGAGTCTCCGGTCCATTTCAGATTTGCCTCCTACTATCGCATATCACCTCCGACCTTCCCAGATCTCAAGCTCACCGCCACCACCATTTCTTCGCCCTTAACCTCCATCACTGTTCGCCGTCACCCTTCTCTCTTTATCCTCCCCTTCGTCGAGCTTTATTTCACGGCCTTCCGGTCGCTGTCAAATTCTGAGCCCAAGCTCTTCTTGTACTGCCCCCAGCTTACGTTCTCGGCTCTCCATTCTTTCTTTCTTCCTTTATTCTTGATATATGTTCTTTCTTTCATTCAATCCCTCAAGGCTAGTTCTCGTGTCTCTGCTTTATCTTTTTTCGGGTCAAAATTTTTGCGCCTATTTTCAATTATTCATGGCCTATATGTATTCCTTTTTCCTTTTAATTCTTTTCTCCTTCACGTGTCTATGTTTTCTTGCTTCTTAATAATTGTCCAGCCCCTCTTTTACTTTTTCATGTGAAGACAATGTTCACGGGAGACAAATTTCAACAGTGCCAAGGACAAAGATTCACATGGAGTAGGTATTGTGTTTTCTTATATATTATTATAAAAAAAAAAAAAATTGATGCTTCTGCCAATAATCAGGTTAGTTTGCTTTTTCAATTTTCGTAAATTTCTATAGTATTTGTTTTATATTATATTATGTTTTAGTATTTTATTGTTTATGTTTAAAATTTTATTATAATTTATTTTATTATTATTGTTATTAATTTGACTCTATATTGGAAGTCTAGAATTAATCTTTTATTTTAATTGTTTGAGATTTTATTATTGTCACTAACATTTACTTTTGTGTATTAATTTTTATTGTTACTAATATTTATTTTTATGTAACTAACATTTACTTTTACGCATTTACTTTTATGTTATTTATATTTATTTATCTTTTATGGAGGCAACACTATATATTAATGGGCTGCATTTGTTTATTTTAATTCTTTACTGCTTTATTTACTTTTTCATGGTAGCAACACTAGTATAGTGGGCACCATTTATTTTATTATTTACTGCTTTATTTTTCATGGTGGTAACACTGATATAGTGGACTCCATTTATTTAAATTTTATTTACTGCCTTCTATATATTATATATATATTTACATTTGCATATGCATCTTCTTTCTTATCTTTGGATGAGATAGGTCTCGCTGTGAGTTTACTACCATTCCTATCTCATCTTCTTTTTATTTATTTAGCATGTTTATTTCCAGTCATTTATTTTATTTTATTTATTTATTAATTGCTTTATATATTTACATTTGCATATGCATCTTCTTTCTTACCTTTGGATGAGATAGGTCTCGCTGTGAGTTTACTACCATTCCTATCTCATCTTCTTTTTATTTATTTAGCATGTTTATTTCTAGTCATTTATTTTATTTTATTTATTTATTAATTGCTTTATATATTTACATTTGCATATGCATCTTCTTTCTTACCTTTGGATGAGATAGGTCTCGCTGTGAGTTTACTACCATTCCTATTTCATCTTCTTTTTATTTATTTAGCACGTTTATTTCTAGTCATTTATTTTATTTTTATTTATTTATTTACTGCTTTATATAAATCCCCCTTCCCTTTTATTATTTATGGCAACGACACTAATATATACATATTAGTGGGTTCCATCTATTTATTTTATTATGTTTATATTTTATTTATCCTGAAGATAAACTGTTAAAAGGCCATATATATTATGAGATCAAAATGCCATAGAGAGATGAGGCATAAATTGGCTTGAGACCAAGAGGCAAGATAGCCTTAATTTCAGAGGCAAGATAGCCTGAAGCCAAGAGGCAAGTTAGCCTGATAACAAGTGACAAATTATGAAACAATATTTGATCCATAAATTTTGTATGCCATCAGTTGTATAAAGGTCTCAAAATTATATATTTGGCATTAAATATTCCCTTAAATTATGAGACAAGAGATTGTATGATCATGATTGATATTATAAATAAATATATTCAATTTGCTATTGTAGTAGAAATATTGTGGTAAAGTCAAGAAATATTATGGATTAATTTCTTGCCATGATCAAACAAATAAGTGAGTTATGGATCATGAATTTTTATCCAACTTCATTCCCAGAAGTGAATGAAGCAAATATATTATTATGGTTGTTTTGTGATTTCTATGATTATAACAATTTTTGTGAATACGGGAGAGGAATATTCATAAACAAAATAATTAAACAAAAGGAAATATTATTTCAACAAAGTTTAATAGCGAGTGGCTCAACATCATTACAAACCTTAATCATCTCATTCTGAAGATATTTAATGTCTTCTTCTTTTGCTTTTCTTGAGATGGGATCCAGATGAGGCAAAGCTCTTCGTAATATCGAGATTTGCGTCATAAGTTTCTTGAGCTTCTTGTGTGGCCACTCAGTTAACCCTCCTTTTTGATAGATTTTTTGTATGGTGTGAGTAGACATATTTAATTGTTTACTCGCTTCATCAAGGGTTAAGTGAAAATAATTTCTTAAATCATGGAGCGTTGTTTTCTTTATTCTTTCTCTTTGCTCCATCGATAACCTATATAATTCACCCTGGTTAAGGGATGAAGTATCATAGGGTATACTTACTGCAGGTTGTTTTCCTTTGCCTAATGAGTGTTCAATATTGGTTTGAAATGAACTTCCATGGAGGTCATTTGGATTTATAGCCCATTCTGAACCAACACAGAGAACCTCATGATAGGCTAATACAGGATCACGCATCAAGATATATCCTGATGCTTGTAAATCTATACAATACTGTGTCAGAAATTGTTTGATTTCTTCAAAATTTTTCTTTGTGAAATCAAACATTGGAAGCCTGTCAGTATTATAAGATTTATCCTGTACTTTTTCAAATAAAACAGCATGGGTAATCATACCTGTTCTTCTTCCGTGAACTTCAAGTTTATGGTACTGAAGTCCGTTGGTATGAATAATTTCCCGTAAAACATGACAGCAACTACATTCCAATAAGCTAGTAGTTGTTAATTGGCTTGTAGCTGTTGGCTGGCTAATTGTTGCTGGCTGGCTAGTGGTTGTTGGCAGGCTGATTGTTGTTGTCGGGCTGGTTGTTGCTGGCAAACTGATGATAGTTTGCTGGCTAGTGAATGCTGGTTGATTAACTGCCGACACTATTGGCTGAACTGGATTGGTAGATTCCATTAGTTCTGCCATAGTTCTACACCTCTTAACAGGCCTCCTTGATGAACCTGCTTCAGTTGTACCTTCAATCCTTGTAGATTGAGGAAGAACACTTGTTCTAGGGGGAGAAGTAGGTACATTTGAAGCAGAAGGAGGAATAGTAGAAGGAGGAATAAACATTTCAAAGGGATTAGGAGATAACAAAGAAGTAAATGACATGTTATGCTGATCATCATACAACAAAGCATCAAGTAATGCTGTTTCGGATGTATCAGAAACTGGGATAAAACTGCTTGGTCCTGCCATGGCAATAGAATTTAGAGAAATATGTGTGAGTATCTGGTAGTTGATATTATCAGATGCTTGAGTGTTTGTGAGGCATGTTCGTTTGCCTTCCTCTATTTATAGTTGAATTAAATCCTATTGAATCTCTGCAGATTTGCGTAGTCCTGTTAAATCTCTACAGATTTGCTCCATATAAAGCACGAGCCTGGAATCTTTTTGACTTTATATGTATACGACAATCTGAGTTGTCGCGCCTGTGATTCCACAGTGATGTGCCTCAGATTTGCTCCCTATAAAGCACGAGCCTGGAATCTTTTTGACTTTATATGTATATGACAATCTGAGTTGTCGCGCCTGTGATTCCACAGTGATGTGCCTGTGATTACACAGTATTGCGCTCGTAAATCTGCAAAGATACACCTGATGATTTTGTATTTAATATATATTTGTTGATTCTGGAAAATGGAAATTTTGTTACCAGAAGTAACAAAATTATGCATTGATAATGCATTTAGAAATATGTGGAATTTTAATGAAATAGATATCATATATGCTATTATCATGGAATATTGTATGGAAATTCCATAAATTAATTTTTAAGGTCTCACACTTGAGGGGGAGAATGATAATGATATATATCAAGTGTGAATATTTATGTGATAATTCTTTGTGAATGTTTCTATGTTGATTCCCCCAAAATGAATATTAGGTTTGATGATAAATCATATGAAATGTTGGCATGACTTGTTTGATCATCCGAGTCATATATTATGTGCTGCATGTTCTCAGATAGAATTAATTATTGGAAATGGATCTCTGGAAATATATCAAATTGAAAGTTTACATATGAGATTATAAATTTGCAAAGTTTGCAGTGATGTTTGCAACCAGAAGTTTGCAATATATTATACGCGCAATTTCCAGATTGAATGATCCAGAAATAATGTATTAAAGTATCCATGAATGGATAGATCAATGATTATGAGAACAAAATTTATATGTTGTGTATATTTGCAGCAATTATATAAGCCAACAGAATTCTCCTCGTATAATTGGCTTTTGGTCAGGAGCCAGATTAATTCCATCTTGAAATGTTTTAAATGTGTAATGTTTATTAATCTATTACAATGCACATAGATGGATATACAAAGTAAATTGATGATTTGATTAGGGGGAGAAAAATAAGCAGATTGGGTAAAGATAAAGTGAAATGAATTATCATTGGTTCATATTGGTACTCGTACAAAGAAATGTGCACTAAAAGTTCAAAAGATAATTCATTTGCAGATTTTAGCTAATCAAATGCTAAAAGCATTTACTGACCTAAAGTGACAAAGTCACATATCCCAACTGCAAATGCTCCTATATGAATTGTTATAAAGCACGCCTGAAGCGTTGCTGGTCCATCGGTTATAAAGATAAAAATCCTCGAAAGAGAAAAGGAGCTATAAAATATAGATGATTAAGTCGAGGATAATTAAGTAAAGCTCCAGAAGAGTTATCTTTTGATGAGATGTTATCTCCAGAAGAGATATTACAAGAAAAGTGTATTGTGGTCCAAGAGAGACCTAGGTACCTAATATATGTGAATATAATGAGATTTCAATAAATTATGAATGAAATCCGATGGGACTGAAAATGAAGTCGACGTTAATAATATCTATGATAGCATATGCTGCAATGAATGATAATGAGGATTATAAGCCACAATATATTTGTATGTGCTAGAAGCACATAAGGCGCCAGAAACACATATGTCCCAAAAGATGATAGTGCATATAGCATCATTATCTGAATAAACATTTATTGAATTTCTATATGCACATATATCTTTATGAAAAGATTATTATGACTTTACTTGACAGATTTAGATCTTGCAGGTATATAATGAACAATCAAATTGGGCGTTTCTAATAGAATATTTGATGACAGAAAGAATAATATGCTCAGAAAGACATTGAAGCAATGCAGTCATCAGGGGGAGTAACACTGATGTAATCAAGAGGGGGAGACAATACACGATGTACTCTTTTTCCCTTATCTGGGTTTTTCCTAGAAAGGTTTTTAATGAGGCAGTACTGGATAGTGTATTAATGGATGTTGTACTCTTTTCTTTGGCTAGGTTTTTATCCCACTGGGTTTTTCCTAGTTAAAGTTTTTAACGAGGCACATTCATAAATGGACATCCAAGGGGGAGTGTTATGAATATTCTTATTATGTGGATGTCCATTGACCCATAATCTCCAAATACAGGATGATATGGTATATACGCATAGTAATTTACTATTTGCATCCTTCTATAAATAGAGGTCTCCTGTAACTATTCATTGAACTGAAAAGAGAATGTGAAGAACGATTCTCCCTCCTTTAATCCTTGTACTCTCTGCTCTCCTTCTTCTATCCGTTTTTCCCTTTAGATTCGTAATAGGAAATATTTTAAAGAAATAAATCTAATGGCAAACGAACCGCTAGTGGCTCCTCCTTCGCTTTACTTTTCTACTTAAAAATATTTTCTGGCAAAAGACACAGCGACCCACTCTCTCACAGACACATGACGCATGCTCTCTCCCTCCTCTTTTGAGTTTCGAAACGTGGGATGCAAAAAAATAAAATACAGCAAGCGAAAATTTAGCGTAAAGAAAAGTGGAAAATTTCAGAAAAATATAATTAAAAATATTCCTACTTTACTGTTATGGTTTACAAATTAATTTAGTCATTTTGTCATAATTGGAAATCATATATTCTTCCTTCATTTCTAACATAAGATTTAATAAATTTCCACTTTTCATATTTTTCTGAAATTTTACCCCCAAAAAAAAGGGAACAAAGCTCAGCCCTGCGCATACTGGAAGCAGAACAAAAATGACTTCTCTTTTTGCATTGTTATAGGAAAAATACTTACGTAATTTATTCAACATTTATCTGATGAATATGATAAATTTCATCAATATCACACACACACAGAGATATATTGTAATAGAAAATGAGGAACACAGAACAGAACAATCGTGAAGTGTTGTCCATATTGAAGACCAGTCTCTGCTCCTCTCTCTCTCCACAGAAAAAAGATGAAGTAGCACAGTGTAGCCTCTCAGTCTCTATACACACACACACACTCAGACGGTGTTGGGTTTCTCTCCCTATCTTTTTTTCATTACCTCTCATCATCTTAAATCATATCTATTCAATCAATCACAATACTACTTTAATTTCTCTCTCCTCTTCTTAATTAATGACCTAGATGGGGATAATAAGAAAAAAAGAGAAACAAGACAATGAGAAAATCCTCTCCCTGCTGACACATACACTTCCACCCCGGAATGTTTCATTATATTATTATTATATAAATATGGGATGATAAGATGTGCCACCATATATAAATATGCATGCATGCATCCATGATATGTCCAAGGAACAAAAGGAATACGACAAATATTTGATGTGCTGGGAATTAAATTTGATTTGACTTATTTTTATTTTTATTTTTTTTGCTCAGAAGATTTGACTTATTAATGCTTACCCCAAAAGTTTTTTAACATTCATTGAGTCCCTCCATGTCCAAATATTTACTTAGGCTTAAGGGGCACACCGGACGTTTTTATGGGGAGGTAGTTTTGCCTCATAAATTATTTTACCGGCGGTGATTTTGTCCTGAAAATTTAAAAAATATAACAGTTTTATTTTAGCTTCATCTCAATTAATTTTAAACATTAGTTAACTAAATACATTGAACTAACAATCCATACATCATTCACGTCATTTTTTATATGTTGTAAATTTACTTTGGAAGTTTTAAAATTTAACTTTGAAATAAAGAACGAAGTAAATGACAGATAAATTTCCGGTACAAATTTACACCTTAACAAAAATAACGATAATGATATGTAGAATGTCAGCTTAACATATTTAATTGAGGGTTAATGTGTAAAAATACACATGATCTTTTTCCCCAGGAGCGCCTAGCACCAAAAACTTTTTTTTGGAACAAAAATACACACGTAGTTACCATTTCAGACCAAAAGTCACATCTTACCGTTAAGTCACTGTTCACCATCGTTATATTATTGTTCACTTCATCTCTTTCTCTCTCATTACGGTGAATAGTGACTTAACGGTTGGATGTAACTTTTGCTCCAAAATGGTAACCACGTGTGTATTTTTGCTCCAAAAAAAAGTTCTTGGTGATGGGTGCTCCTAGAGAAAAAACTTATGTGTATTTTTGTACCTTAACCCTTTAATTAACTAACAATTAAAATTAATTGAGATAACGCTACCCATACAACATTGTCCCTCAATATAAACTTTCAAGCAAAACAACCCTTAGCTTTATTTACTTACACCAAATTGCAACATTTTGTTTTATCCCATGCGTTTTAATTTTATATGTTCTTCATTAAAAAATCTTTCAAGATAGAAGTTATATTTTTTTTTAATCTAAATTTGATTTTACCACAAATACTTATAATTGGAATGTAAAATTTTCAAGGTTAGTGTGCAAATTTATCTTAAAAATTTTCATTGATGAACAACATATCACTAGAATAATTTTAAGTTCAATGCCGCGTCGAAAATATTAAAATAAAATAATGTTATTATTAAAAAATTAACGGTCAACATCAATATTTTAATATCATAGAGTAACATTATTACGTTTGAAACTCAACATTAAACCTAAAAAAACTCTTGAAACAACATTATTTTTTAACAAACACTTCGGAAATAAAGTTGCACCTCAATCCAATTTTTTTAAAGAATCTGAACAGCCACCTCTTTTTTTTAACTTACAGAAGTATAGTGTATAAATCCTCCCAATGAATTTGTCTTATAGTAAGACAAATTTGAAATCTATCAGAACTTTCATTTAGAATATATGTTGATTCCATCAATCACTCAGTTTGTGTTTGGCTGACCAAACACCGCATTGCTATGAATGCATAGTATTACTTTTTTCTTCACAAAAAATCTATTTTTATCCAAAATCTTTCTATTTAATTACCTCATGTGAAAGCATTAATATTAAAAGCTGTAAAAACATTTTTTCCTCCTCATGTGAAATCATGGTTTTGATTTATTTTATCCAAACACCTTTTTTCTCCACAAAATCTTTCCATTTACCTAACACAAAGTGTTCAGATTGGATTAATTCACTGTGTTTAGTGCTAATTATGAGACATTTTTCCCACTTTATTACATATGCAGTGGTTGACGTACAGATTAAAATTTAAAGCACTAATTTGCTACATTACTGGCAAACCATTCATTATTATAGGTAATTTATCACCACCTTATTGTTTGGTCTTATTTGGTAAAAGATTAAATGAATGAAACTTGTACATCTATATTTAAATTTTAAAGCCGTCCAGAAAGATCACACCTACATTATTTGTTCTGTGCATGCATGCATGCATATTAATTATATAGCCGTATATATATGTGTAATTTAATTTTCCCATTATTGCAATTCAACAATTTTGACTCAGACTCATTTAAGACTACGGAGATTAATTAATTATTCAGAGTTGAATCTAAAATAAAATAAAATAAAATCTTATTTCTTGTTGATCTTATTTTTTTATGCCTCGCACACGTTAGGAAGATATATATATATATCGGAGAGACGCTGAAATTAAAGGAGAATGGAGTTTACTTTTAGGATTATAAGTGCAGATATTGAAACGATGATGAATATTTCAAATTAAAGGGCACTAGAGACAGAAAAAAACACAGATGAATTTATGGCAACGACCTTTTGTGTATAGCTTGATGTGTGTGTGCGCTAAGTGCTATTATTTCTTAGGTGTTTATGGAAACATGATAGATGGCCAAATGCTTCTCATAATTATTACCGATACATATTTATGCTTCCAAAAAGCAGAATGGAAGTAACTAATTATTAGTAACCATATATATATACATATATCTTATAATAAAGACACACACACCCCGCTGCACCACTAAACTATAATATGTGTGTGTGTGCGTAGAGAAGGAGAGAGGGAGAGATGTATATACTTCCTACCACCATTTAACTTAAGCTTTATTAATAAATCATCAATATATATTTGCTTTTGCACCTACCAAAGTCCAAACACCCACTTTGTATGAGAAAGCTTACAACGCCCAACAATGGGAGGCAAAACCCCTTACATATATTCACATCATACAGCATAAATGACCGCATATTTGGTTGAGCAAATGGGAGGTTTATAAATGTTTATACACATCATAAGTGGGAACAACACCCCTCTTATATGACCTATAAGTGTTTTAGCATATAAAAACAATTTATATTACTAATCCAAACATGCACTAATATCCAAATTTCCATCCAACTGAGGGACAAAATGATACTAATTAGAACAACTTCCTGGCAACAAATCAATGCAAAGGTGTAGTCTTTGTGATCCTTATAATATAAGGTATATTTGGAGAATTGATCATGGTCCTAAATATTGTCATTTTTTTTTCTAATTTACTTCTATTAATTTCCCCAATTATTAAAGGAGAAGGAATGAGAAAATTAAGAAAAATTACTAGGATCATTTAAAAAATTTATATCATATTAGCTAACTTAATTATTAATTTAATCAAAATAGGTAAATATATATCGTATATTAAGAATTAGATGGAATATGTTGCAGGCACCGACAACACTATGGAAGGCAAAGACCAATATCTACTGAATAAATGGTTTCATTATATATATATATATAGACATGTGTGTGTATGCATCTTTATCGTCTGATGTGTGTGGCGACATAAGTTGGAGCTGTTGTTAAATGCATATGGAAGGCTAATAGTAGAAATTATTTCCATGATCATATGTTATATATGTGTAATTATAGTTTATCCATATTATTACAAATTTTGTACGTATAATGAGGGAAATCGATCTATTACACATAGATCATATTAAGCGTATTAATAATTTCACGTGCATTGTCATGATGAAGTCACTAATATGAAATTAATATACCGCCGCATGCATACCTAGGATTTTCATCAGTCTTATGTAACTAGCTAATAAGGAAGAACAAGATAGATTAATTTAATTTAATGGAATATATATTTACATATATATGATAGTGGCTTAAGCAACACTAATTGCTTTACGTGATTACAGAGAATCTAAAAGCTTTGATAGAAGATGAAGTGTTGCGTAAGTCAAAGAGTTTCAAGTTGGCTATATATATAGAATCTAAACCCTACATATAAAAGTAACAATAAAGCACATATGTTTGATTATTCTATAATCTTGTGGTACAAAACAATGGATGAAAGTTTTTGCCCACCTCCTTTAATTCCCTTTATTATCATAAGGATCCAACAAGCATATATACAATATATATTTGACACATGAAAAAAAGACAGTAAAGGTAATGCCGCTGAAAAAGCAGTTGACTTTTCATATCACATTCCACGACGTTGACTTTTCACACATCTTTAAAGAATCCAAAGCTTCGGGCTTGTTCTTCGTCGTCCTCGAATTTATTTTCACAAGTTAATTGAGTCTCTACGTCCATAATTTCCTAAACTAAGTATGAGATTTAGTCCGACATACACTAATGTATCACACGGTCGGGTGATTTATCATTAAAAGAAAAATCCCTGCCTGGCCGTTCAGGAAGATATGAATTCAATAGAAAGTAGAGACTAGCTCTGGTGAACAATTCATATAGTACCTCTTGCACCAAATACAAAACACAGTCAACTTTTTTGAGGAAATTAGGGAAGATAATTAAATTATTTTAGAATATTTATATTCATCTTTTTTCCTTAAGCTAATTTATTTAACTAATATATAACTGATGATTTAATGTGACAATTGATTTGTTCAATGACAAGAGCATGTGCTACTAGTGCCAATCAACACTTGCCATCAGTTAGAGGATTGATTCTTCTGTGATATGCACGTACTTATAATTCTAGTAATTTCTTATAGGACACATTAAACAATAATTGGATTGATCTTAGTTCTTAGATAGTGCGTTTGTGCTAATGTGAGTCATGTTTCTGCAATAGACACAAGAGTCTTTCATGGTGCTGAATAATCACACTCTTCTTTGATCACTACTAGACATATACTCACTCTTTTAATTTTTACAACAACCCAACTATTGAAAGATCTTTCTTTATTATGAAGATAATCAATAGCATGTTTCAAAATAGAATGAAAAGTCAATTTCTTAATACTTTTTGATTAAATACATTAAAACAAAATTGTTTTGAGTTTTAGAATGAATTCAATTATAGATTAGTTTAACAATATGAAAACACACAGGGTAAAAGTCAACTGAAGTGATCTTAATTTTTATAAGTTTCTTTTCATTTTTCATATATTAGGTCAATATGTATTGTATTTCAAATACTTTTATGGGTTAAGTACCAATTTTGCCCCAAAAGTACGCACCTAGAAGCAATTTTACCCCAGAAGTTTTCGGTGTAGCAATGTTACCTCTGAAGTATCAAAACGTAGTAATGTTGCCCTTCCATTAAAAATCCTAACGTTGACTGCTAGTTGACTGTTAGGGTTTTTAACAGAGGAGCAATATTGCTCCTGGGCGCGTACTTCAGGGACAACATTGCTACGCCAAAACGTAGTAATGTTATCCCTGAAGTATCAAAACTTAGCAATGTTGCCCTTCCGTTAAAAGCCCTAACGTTGACCATTAGGGTTTTTAATGAGGAGCAACATTGCTACACCAAAAAATTCCAAAGCAAAATTACTTCTGGACGCATACTTTCAGGGTAAAATTAATATTTAACCCTACTTTTATTTATGATAGAGTGTTTTTTATTTTCGCCCAAGTCATGAAATTCCTGCGAAGACAACACAACACAGTATATATGGAGTAATATTGAAGGGATGGCTTTTAATGAAAGGGTGAAGGAGGATTCAACGGGTGGATAGTGGATATATATATATATATATATATATATAGAGAGAGAGAGAGAGAGAGTTGTGAGTAGAGAGAGAGGTGTGTGTGTGTTGTGTGAGAAGACAGGAAAAGGGGCACGAGTGGGTCAGGGCCACTTGCATATGTTTTCCATTTCTCACACTATTGAGTTCATGCGAGGGCCCTCCTTTCCTCCACGGCTTATCCCATCTTTGTCTCCCTTCTTTTTTATTTTTTTTATACTAATTATTATTATTATATGGAGAAGTATACATGCATGCACACAAAATCAAACCAGCAAAAAAGCAACAGATTTTAATACAGGTCAGATGAGCTTTGTTCACTTAAGCATGGATCTTGAGTTTAATTAGGGTTAGGAAAGTTACTGTAAATTGTGTCCCACAATGCTTAAATATACTCCAAAATCAAACGAGCATATATCTTGTGAATTAATTAGATAACCGTATCTTTAAAATAAAATAAAACTACCAACCTCCCTCTGTAGGAGGGGTTTTAATGTTAATGTAATACACTGTCATTGACACTCAATCTCCAAAATTAAGCTATAATATTCATGATTTGTAATTTTTCAGAATAATAATTCAAACTAACATTTTTTTAATAAAAAACTCTACAATTACATAATCAAACAAACCCACCATACCTTTTTTTTTTTCATAATATAATAAGGTTATGAAACTGATCCATATCAGAGAAAGATCTAATTAAGTGGGAGTCTGGCTCCCATTACATATCCCACCAAGCAAAAGGTTGATAGCCCCATTAGCAATCATACAATGAGCATTGTTTTTTACATGATTATCTGATATGTAGTTTTCGTCATTTCACTTCTTAGTACCTCTTTGAGTTGGCATTGTAAAAGCACGTTCATGCGAATCGAGAAAAAACTCTTCTTATATACTTACTTCATATACTATAAATTATGGTGAAAAAACAGTTTCTATCACTAATCCGAATAAATACTATGTAAGACTAATTTATTTAACTTGTTTAGATTCGGTTAGTTAATTGAATTAATTAATATGATTTTTTTTCCCTTCTGAAACACCCTAATCGATCAAATTTCTTAATTTTGTCTATTTTTCTTGATTATTATTGAGGAAGTATCAATAAAAGTAATTTTAAAAAAGATTAATAAATGCAAAAAATCTTAAAATTGTGGTGAATCCCCGTAGAATTTTTTTGCAAATATTTTACATGTGAGAAAACACAAATGTGTGTCTATGTTGATAAGTCCATGAGCATGTTTTGATAAATTCATGAGAATGTTTTGATAAGTTCATGAGCTTTTATGGGAGCATTTATATATCTTTTCACATATAAGAAATAATACAAAAAAATTATACAAGACTTCACCATAATTTTAAAATTTCAAGGGAACATTTTATCATATAGCAAGTGTTGACATGGGAAAAGACAGAGAAAGAGTGTGAAAAACTCATGGACAGAGGAAGACCCCACAGAGCACCGTTTGAGAGCGTAGAAGAGTGTGAATATATATATATATATATATATATATATATATATATATATATATATATATATATATGACTTTGCGTCTCTTTTACATCTCTCTCGGTTCATTCATTGAGAAGAGGTGTAAAGGAAGACACGGATCATGCAGAAAGGAACGTTTGATGAGCCCCAAAATCTAATTTTTCTCACCTAATTATGTCTACATATCATTTATTGTCCCTCATCATTGCCCCTCCCCTTCCTTAATTAATCTATTTAATTAATTATACTCTTTAATTACTTGCCCTTTTTATTCTCTTTCTCATATGCTTCCTAATTCCCCTCCAAAAGTTACGCATATTACATTTGCTTTTGTATATACTCATCCCTCCAAACCACATTATTTCCTCAAATCATCCGCCCAAAATATATATATATCGCACTCCATGCATTTCTTCTTTCCCTTTTCAATTTATTACAAATTTAAGGGAAATTAATATTCAATTCCTTATA
The DNA here is from genome assembly GCA_037074495.1 of Acacia confusa. Lineage (NCBI taxonomy): Eukaryota > Viridiplantae > Streptophyta > Magnoliopsida > Fabales > Fabaceae > Acacia > Acacia confusa. The sequence goes on along the minus strand of CM073504.1, from coordinate 527,816 downwards.
TTTCACCTGATTTTTAATCCAACTATTGTAGTTATTTTTTTCTTCCTTTTATCATCTCTTTATAGTTTTATTATTTGCTTTTTAATTACGTTTGTGCATTTTTTTTATGGGCTAAAACGTTATTTTGACTCAGAAGTTGATAAGGCCAATAGTTTTCAGTGTACAATATTTCCCTAAAAGTTTATAAATTGTAGTAATTTCGTCTTAGTTGTTATCCCAATCAAGTTTTACTGTATATGCTAAATTGGCAATTCACATGTCATCCACGTCATTTTTGTTAATATGCAAATTCATTTTAAAAATTTTTGCTTATAAGCAATGTTGCCTCGAAAGTTTCAAAATCGTAACAATACCATTCCAAAAGTTAAGTTTAACTGTTAACTAACCTAATATGTTGAGTTGACAAAATGAATAACATCAAAGTAGAAGTTATATATGAAGGATCGAGGAGAAGCTTACATTCACTAGGGAATAATGAAGAAAAAAATTTAATCACTAGGTGCATAACACATTAAAAAGAAACTCACAATTGCCAAAAATAAAAAAACTTAGGACCATTTGATTGGAAGGAGAAGTCATAAAATTAACTTTAATCCTTATGCATATTATTGTTGGCAAAAAAGTAAACATTATAGCATCATAATTACTATTTAATAGTATATACTTTTATTTTTTCATGTAGGAGCTTAAAATTCAATTTTCTTGCGTAAATTGATATTATATTCTGTTTATTTTGAATTAATTCAAATTTAAGATAAAATAACTACTACTGTAGAATGTATCTCACCTCGCATGCGCGGTGCGTGGCATGATAGAAATGAATAACCAGATACTTAATTATTCAGGAGATATTATTCTCCTTTTGATAGGATTATAGTATTATTTATTTATTATTAAAAAATTCAGAGAATTATTATATAATTACGTGCTGTCTCCAAAAGAAGAGCCTTTCGTATGAATACCGTATGCGTAAGTATTTCGGTAACCAGCCACCTATCCAAATCTAATCATTCCTTTCATTTAAACCTCACTGCTTTTTCCCTTCTCTCTTGTTCTTTATTTCCTAAGCATAAAAATTAAATATTCGTATTTAGCTTATTTTCTTTATACATTAACCACAACTAGTGTGCATTGCATATGTAGAATTCATCTGACAAAAATTTATGGTCAGAATATGATTATTAATATTAATAAATTTCTAACTATTATGTATGTAATTAATTTAATTGAGAAAATTTTACCATTTGCCTTCTATATTTTGGGGCAGATTATAGTTTTCATAAGGGAAAAATTGCTAAAAAAACCCTTATTGTAAAAATTGTTATCCAAAGGCATCTAATCATATACTTAAGTGGGTGCAACTCTTTTTTAATGGATGCAACATGTCTCATAGTTAAAGATACATTATATAAGTTAAAAAAGTGTTACACCCACTAAAGGTAGATTGCATTTTAGTTCTTAAGCAATTTTTTGATATCTTTTAGTAATAAATTTTGTAACGGTGGATTTTTCAGCAATTTTTTCTTTTTATTATTATCAAAAGTTATTTCTTATTCTTTGTAAAAAGAAAAAAGAAAAGAAAAGAAAAAGAGGAGAGAGGTGCATAAGCATAGTTTAGGGCCAAGAAAGCAGTTATGTTGAGGGAATCCCTGGGGCCATTATCACACAAGAAATTGGAACTACACCTACTTGGGAGATAACTTGGGGCCAAATAATTCAGGGAATTTAGACGTTACATGTAGAAAAGAATAAGAAACAAAAAATGTTGGGTCTATCAACAGGGATTCGCACAAGTGGTGAGCGGCCTATGTCTCTTAAGTAAGGTCTCGAGTTCAAACTTTGTAAATACAGAAAAACCCTGTTGGGAGACTCTTCCACCATAGTCAGGTGCGAGACACGAGTCGGATCTGAATTAATCAGGGCGAAGCTTTAGATACCAGATGACCAACCAAAAAGAATGTTAGTTCTAAAGGAAGAATATGACGGAATGTTAGGGAACTAAAAGAGGTGAAATTATGAGATTTTTTTTTTAAAAAATGTGGAGAGTGAGGAGAGGAGAGGAGAGAAAGGGATATATGAAGGAGAGCTTTATTGGGGGTTGGTGAGTGGTTCTTCAGAGTCAGAGAGTGAGAGAAGCCTGCAAATGATGAATAAGTTGTTGAGGTCAAAAGTAAGATGGCTCAATTTCTGATCCATCTCTAAAAGATTCTCTTCCATGTTTATTTGTGCTCTCTTCTCTCTTGGGAATGACTCAATCTTCTCTTTCGCTTTTGTTTTTGAATGTGTGTGTGAAGGATAAGAATGGAATCATTTTTATAGACTAGATAATGTGTATGAATCAATCACTTATAACCTAGTGATATGAAAACTCTTATGTAAATAGAATATTGTGAATTCGATCCCTCTTGTCAACTCATGTCATCAATATATATCCCTTTATTTGAAAAAAAAAAAAATCAATAAATGCATTCTTCAAGAACTACTGGTAAAAGTAGAGAACAAGAAAACATTCAGTTTGTTTTCTGGTATAATATGAGACAAATCCTATAGCTATAGGGAGACTTAGTTATAGCTATATGGGTGAGTATATGGGATATGATTAATGAATAGACTCTTGCCTTGACAATCACACATAGTCCAAAAAACACAAAACCACATTATTCATAGTGCTCTTTTTGAATTTTTGACGACTCTTGTTTCATATAAAAACCCTATAATTAATCATGTTGATTGATATATTAATTGTCTCATCAAATTATTGACCCTGCTCTACATTATTGGTTTTCATTTCCTTCAAACTCCACCCTTTAATTTACAAAACAATTGGCTCGAGCCTTTATGCATTTATTTGATCAATTTTGAGCGTGCGTATGTATAACTTATTCAGTTTTATTGGCTCCGTTTGTATGATATCAAATTAACTACTTGTTTAGTGTTTAAACTCCCTAAGTGTTGAATTTATGTATGATTTATTTATTTACTTATATTATTATCATGCTATTTTTTTTAATACATAAATTTTAAGAAAGGGGTTAGGCTCACCCACAATACAAAGTCTACAGGGAATACTGTCCAGGGAGTACACATGTATCTGCCTCTACCAACGTTACCACTGCTTCCTAGATCCCTAAGATGCCTCCCCCAGTGCCTTGACCGACACAGGGATCGAACCCCCTCCCTTAAGATGAGGAACACCAAGCCCCACGTCAATTGAAACCCAAAGACAATGGGTTATCACGCCCTTTTAAATTATCTCTTTCTTGCCTCCATTTCTCTCTCTTTTTTGGGCCATTTTCCTGTCTTCTTTCTCCGTCCATCTATATTTAATCCATTCATATTTTCAATACAATTCATCAAATAAGAACTTCATAATAATTATGCAGAAACATAATTAAACTTTACAAATGCATATAATCAGTATCCTAAAGTGCCTGTTTTAATTGACGATAGAAAAGTTTTTCAAATGTGATTTATGATATACAATGTAATTATGTGAAAAAAGGTTTGTCTTGGCTTATGAGGAACATGCTTTTCAAACGGAAATCCAAAGAGGCACCAAGTAATTACATGTTTTCTAATATACTATCAAACTCTATTCAGCTAAAAGATATCAAGTTAAAATACTCATTTCATAGGCAAAATAGAAAGCAATGTATAAGGAAATGCAGTTCTTGCATCCCTTCTGCTTTGCCTGTATGCTGTCCGTTTGGTCTATATGACCTTACTTGACTTTGGTGGTCTAATGAAATGGAAGATCTCATCCCATTCAGGTTAAAAAAAATGGGGCGACAGAATAATTCTTACCTCACACGCATAATAGAAGCAAAAATTGACTAAATAAACAGCCCAAAGTCACCAATAAACAAAAGCGAACACGTTCCAACATGAATGAAGACAACATAACCAGAAACACATATTTGAACTCACAGCAAGAGCATCTAATGAAGGACCCTCCAATGAAGACAGCATTGGGTGGGCGCTATGCATGGCTGTCACTCAACGGCCACCAAGCAAGGTGTGCTAATAACACAAGGCATTCAAACAAAACAGAAAGAATAATTCTCATGACATCGCAGGCAGGTGTCGCTGCATCATCTTCCTATAATTGAAAAGATGCCTTGGAAGCAATTACTCAAGCAAACAAGAGGTAAAAAAGTTCACACGATTTATCTTTCATAATCATGGCTATAAAGGAACTAAAACGGGAAGGTATAATAAATAAGCCCTTGAAAAAAAGGGTTCAGAAATTAATTTCAATGATACGGTTCATGCAAGCTTCACACCAGGCTCATGGTACCACCAAATATGCAGCTGTGTCCTAAGTATCTCGGGAAATTTCAAATCAAGAAGAAATAAAAGGAAACAACAATCAACAGTAATGAATAAATTCCCTCGTTGTTTGGTCTCAGTTCCAGTACAATCACACCAAAATAGTAGGAAATCTATTGGTCTAAACAAGATGAATAACTAACTTATTATTGGAGAGAAAGCGAGTAGCAACTAGCTACGCTAAATTCATATTCTACTTCTTGGACTAGAAGCATGAAAGCAAACAAAATTTAATAGACAGCATACTTCTCACTGGCACCGGGCCAGAAGTTTCTGTAGATTGCTCTGGCAATCGGAAGAATCGCAACAAGTGCAATCTGAAGCTGGTCTGAGCTGCTTGTTCTCACACTGATCTGCCCACTGAGCTTGTTGTTCAATCCCGCACGAACAGCCATCTTGTAACTTCGTCCAAGAGAAAACTGGGACTGAAAATTTGCCCCTAAAGCCAAGTCTCCCCTCCACTTCACCAGAGAAAGACCAAGTGAAGACTGATCCTGCCCAATTGGAAAATCTGCCTCTCTGAGACGCACTTCAACATTAGCACCGTAAGCGGAATCTCCCTGAGACCGCACAGTCCCAGTGCTACCTACCAACACCAAACGTTTCCCTAGAGCTATCTGGTCCTCAAGTTTCAGTCCGGTGGACATATTTTCACCCAAAAATGTCACAGACACCCCAGCGGCAGTTTTATTTCTTTTCAAGTTTTTGAATTTTGTCTCTGCCCGTACAATGTATGCCAGCTGCTTTCCAATGTTTTGTATGTCAAATCCTGCCATGGTGGATGCATTCTCTCCATGCTTTGCAGCAACTGAGGAATCCAAATGGATGGTGAAGTCTTTCTTATCCTTAGTGATCTGAACACTGACTGCAGCCGGGAATCGGTTGATAATGGCTAGGCTGTTTTCAATGTTTACACCATCATAACCACAATCATGGTCCCAACCATGGGTGTCTAAAACTGGCCTTGTCAGGAGCTGGGAGGTTGGCTCCAGGAAACGGTATCTGTAAGCTGGATTGCTACCGTCGAAAGATGGAGGCAGGACCATATCGGGTAAGGGAACTGGCACAGTAGCTGGACCTCCATTCTCCTGATCCTCTTCCTCCAAGTAATTGTAATCATTTGAAGTAGCTTCACCTTTTTTCTTCATCTCTCTCATCCGTCTCAACTCTTGTTTCCACTGCTTCTTTTGGAGAAGTTTCACTCGATAATCATACTCCTCAAAGTATGCTTTGCGCTGCTCTCTGCTAAGCATTGCAATCTGAGATTTCTTAAGAGGCTTAAATGGTGGGAGCCGGTCAATATCTTCTTCATCTTCATCTATATCAGAATCGGACAAGTCAGCCAACTCAATGTCAGAATCACCATTGTCAACACCTTGATCAGATGGGAGCTTTGGTTGGGTACGTGATTGCAGCAGCCATGACAACAAGTATGGAAGTGGCGGGGAGCGAACACGAAAACCAAAAAGTTTTCGGTGGTCAAATTTATCTTGAGCTTTAGATAGGTTACTAGCTTCAGAAAGAATCTTCATGGAGTAGCATAAGAGCAACAATTGTGGTCTCCAACTTTGACCATTAGGAAGCACCTTTTCACCATCTCTATTTTTTCGACAAGAAGGATGATTTTCAACCAGAGAAACTGGACTCATTAAATTTGGATTCATGAGCCGCAGGTCACCAACAGCTTGTCCTATACTTTGTTGAACAATATGAGATCGTTGAGCAACAAATACGTCATAACCAAGAGGAGAACCTGATGGTCCATCAGGAGGAGCAGAAGCAGCATGGGTCAGAGTGATTATAGAACTTTGCCAGATTGAAGTGCCAAGGGCATTAGTGATTGATCTCAATATAGGCAAGTCATTGAGATTCCTTGACTGTGTGTCCAGACGATCCACATAAAGTACAATATCAAGGGGGAATTTTTTTGTGAACTTCTTCACCATAGACAAGGATTTTCTATTGACACTTTGTTCCATGCCAGAAGATTTCAAGCCTGGGGTGTCAAAAACTCTTATCTTCACTCCATCTACCATCCCAACGATTTCAGTCACAGAACTTGTGGCAGGTCCATATGCATTAATGCTGGTCTTTGTTTCACCAAAAATGGAATTTATGGTAGCACTCTTACCCACACCTGTTTTGCCGATAACTAGTATGTTCAAGGAGAATTCCAAATCATCTCTTCCTTCAGATTCAAGTTGGGAAGCTGTCCTCTTTGCGTCATCCAAGTTAAATAGTTGCCCGCTTTGCCTACCTGCAACAAGTGTCAATCGGGATAGAACCTGAGCTGCTATAGATTCTTCTGTAGTAAAACCCAGTCTCTGAACCAATCTTAGATATTTAATCCTGATTTGCTGCACGTTCTCCAGTTTCTTCTGCTCTTCTTCACTTAAATTGCTATCAGAATCAGCACCGGCTCTGAGATTGGGAGGAGTGAAAAGATTAACACGATTTGGTCGGGCAGCAGGTTTTACAGAGTGGAGTGATGGTCCCAAGCCAGCCGGGCGCTCAACAGAGAAAAGCTTTGATCCATCCTGAGAGGTTATTGTGATATTGCCACCATCTTGTCCACCACCAGTTGCTGCTTTAAGAAGAGCAGCCAAGGCAGCAGAATCAAATAACTCTTTGCCATTCCCTTCTTCATCAGTGTCTACTTCTTCGTCTGAGTCAGTCACAATCTGACCATCAATTCTCTGTGAGACTTCTCGTGAACTTTCAGCACCAGAGTATGAGTCAGCACCTGAATGCTGTTCCAACTCCTCCAAGAACCGCCTTGCAGCTTCAGAGCTCCCAAAAATCATTCCCTCTGCCTCCAGATTTGAAACTGAACCATCAGGCTCTCCAGCACCAAGATGATGCTTTTCTTCATCATCCTCATCTTGTCTAATTGCTTTGCTCCATGAAGAATTAGGATCCACATGCTCAGCTGTATGAGATTCGCCAGAGGCGTCGACATGCCTGCTAGTTTCCTCCTCATCAGCTCGAGCCTCTATATTTATATCATATTGCAGAGCCTTCACCTCTGTATCAACAACATGACTATCAGAATCCAACTTCTCACTCTCTTCCAGAGAATCAACATCTAGCTCCTTCTCCACAGGTTTACTATCACCATTGAATACATTATCAACATTCTGGTCAGACTTAGCATCCAATGTTGCAATCTTATCAGAAGGTTCTTCAGCAGCCACTTCAACTGAATCAAACCCATTATCCAGGCTAACGCCTCTAACTGGAGCAGCTAGCCCTTCAATTTCAGAGGCCCCAGGGTCCTTCTTATCACTGACAACAGCCGCTTCAGACTTCAACAAACTGACCTGTGATGTGTCAACAATCGAGTCTACTGCGCCTGTACATTTGGTATCATCAAATTCAACAGAATTACAATACTATGATTTACAAACAAAGAATCTAAATGGTAATTTTTAAAACTACGCGTGTTAGTGTTACCTGCTGTCACCCCTTGAGCACCAACACCACTGTCAGCTTCAACTGACGTTACTTCCGGTGTTACGTCTACAAGCTCATGATTCCGCTTTTTTTCAGCCTCATCATCCTTCAAGTTGTGCAATTCAACCCCATTCTGCTCAGTAACAATTCCACCTTTAAACGAAGAGTCTATGGTTCCCTCCACTTTTCCACCCTCAGACCCCGTATTATTAATGTCACCGGAAGGCTGAGCAGGTTTCTCGTGGCTATCATCAAAACCACTCTCCTTCACCACTTCATCGATATTCAAATCCTTGACCGACTCCGTTTGCAGCATATCCTCCTTCGATTCCCCTGCCGGTGCTCCAATTTCAAATTTCTCCACCGTAGCATCTACAGCTAAATTCAAATTGCCATCACCGCCTTGCTCCAGTTTACCACTTCTCAAATGGTCATCTTCGTCATCATCCACCGATAGCTTAGCTATAGGCCTCCCAGACTTGGGCTTGAAAAACTCATCAGTGTTCACAAGAGGAGCCCGGAAAACTTCCCCTTCCCCGGGTTTCTCATCCGAATAAATAAGAACTGGCCCCGAGGACGGCGTATCAAACTCCTCACCACCACTCACGAACCCATCATTATCGGAACCGCTATCGTCACCGCCCCCATTAACAATAAAATTAGGATCCTTGTTATCGTCAGCATCCATAACATCGGTAGTTTGCTTCTGACTCGAATTTTCTTTATCCCAATCATCAAGCGAATAAGATGAAGGAGCAGGGACCGATTGGTTGGAGGCATGGGACTCCATTTCTGGGGCAGAACGTACTGGGTCCATGGGTGACTGTGAGTATAATTGAATGAAGAGAATGGAAAAAAGATTAGGTTTTGAAGAAAAGAACAGAGTGAGGGAGAAGAAGAGAGGCCCCGAAGAGATAAGGTTTGGAGAAAGAGCCTCTCTCTCAGGGTTGAGCCTGCTGTGATATGCGAAATGCGGGTGGCCTTAAGGGCTTTTGCCTCAGGCTGGAAATATATTTTTTGTATCTTAATTATGGGGAAATTCACCAAAATAGACCAAAAACAAAAAAGTCAAAATAGATCGCGGAAACATTTTTCACATCTAATCTAGTTGGTGACGCCACATCAGCGGGCGCCATACGTGGCACCACTTGTGGCGTGCCAACGTGGCACGCCACATAAGTAGCGTGGCGCCACTTTCACAAAAGTTTTTTTTTTAATTTTTATAATTATATATTATTAAATATAATATATATTATTTTATATAATATATATTATATTTTACATAATATATATTATTTTAATTATTTTATTTTTAATTATTATAATTATATATTTCAAAAATTTTATGAAAAATTCCTTTTAAAATGATGTTCTATTTTCGAAAAAAATTTCTGGACGGGACGCTGCCCCTTGACCCCGCCCGCTAACCTGCTAGCGGGACCGTCGTGGTAGCTGTTCATAGCATAATTAAATCGCAGTGATATAATATCGCGCGATTAAATCGTAGCGCAATTAAAAAAGTAATAATTAAATCGCACTATAAACATCTACGATTTAATCGTGCGATACTATATCACAACGATTTAATCGCGCTACGAACAGCTAGCATGACGGTCTTGCTAGCCGGTTAGTGGGCGGGGTTCAAGGGGCAGCGCCCCGTCCAGAATTTTTTTTCGAAAATAGAACATCATTTTAAAGGAATATTTCATAAAATTTTTGAAATATATAATTATAATAATTTAAAATAAAAAAAAATAATTAAAATAATATATATTATGTAAAATATAATATATATTATATAAAATAACATATATTATATTTAATATATATTAAATATAATAATATATAATTATTAAAAAAAGTTGTGAAAGCCACGTGGCGCCACTAATATGGTGTGCCAACAAGTGGCGCTGCTACGTAGGGTGCCACTTAGTGGTGCCCTACGTGGCAGCGCCACTTTGCAAGTGGCGCCACGTGTGACACCCACTGACGTGGCGCCACCAACTAGGTTAGATGTGAAAAAAGTTTTCTTATTGGTCTATTTTGACAATTTTTTTTTTTGTATTTTGACGAATTTCCCCTTAATTATGACATACCTTTTTTTAAAAAAAATAAAATTCATGCGCCCCTCTTTAATTGTTTTATCTTTTAAATTATACAAACTTTTTAGAAAAATATTTTATGTAATTCTAATAATATAGAAAATTCTCGTGGGAAGAGTTTTAATCTCGGCTTATAAAAAACTTTTTAACCTCTTTCATGTCCTAAGTATAAAATTTTAACTTTAAGTTGACATAAATGTAAAACACATATTTACGAGAGTTAGCCCGAAAATATTTGAATATGGCAGAATCACATACACATATAATAAATAATAATAATTTGGTTTTTATGCTTTTCTTAAAGCAATAACATTACTCATAATTTTAGTTCTTTAAGTAGCAGGGACAAAAGTTTAATAGTATTTTCACTATACATATATACACTCTTGACAAATTTAATTTTTTTTTGAAAATATTAAAGAATCTAATTAAATTACTTTAAAATATTTATATTTAATATTTTTTCAATTTATTTTTCTTAACATGTAAACTAATATATAATCCAATGATACATAACATATTATATAATTAAGTAAATTATTTAGTTTCCTTTGTCTCTATAAAAAAATCAACGTTATTTTATACTTTGGATATGAAAGATGATAAAGTATGGGGAATAAGTAGAATAAACATAACTTTTAAAATAAAATTATAAAAAAAAAAGATCCATTTTGGGTGACCCAAGATAAATATCCAAAACATATAAGCAAAATTTAGCTCATGACATTCCTTTTAATTCTGTATATTAGTACTTATCACCGAATCTTTTCAAGATTCTATAGGAGAGCTAATCTATGTATATTTCGATATTATATAATCCTCCTTGATATCTCAGACTACTGATTTGTGCAATACACAAATGCTTTTTAAACAATTACATTGCATTGATTCTGCAATTGTGGAATGCAGGGACATGATAAATTACCATTATCATTGTGAATAAAAATAAATAAAACGCGGGTTTTAGAAAAGTTATATCAGTTAAATTTTGCTCTTATTCATGAACCAACAAAAGAATTTATACAATGATGGATTCTTGTTACTACTTGTTAGTTAATGACATTTTATGAATGATATTTTTTAAGAAGAAACAAAAATCTAAACGTGAAATGGACAAAAAAATTGGTTGATTTTGTCAATCAAATCAAAATTTCATTAGAATTATCGCGTAGGAGGGGAAAGAAATAGAAAGGTGCAGAATTTGGATTCTGTTTGGTTGCGTATAAAAGATAGCATAAGGGATAGGAATAGTGATTGTCGTTTGTGCTTTGTTTGGATGTGTAATACGTGTATCCATTTTCACCCTCTTGTGCCTCATCTCTATTCACTGGTCCAAATTGCCCATTTATCTCATTATCTCATCATCTAAATTATCCCTGAACCCCCCAAAATCTTTGGCAAGAGTTTATATGTCTCTTTAGATTAGATTAACAGTAAAAATTATTACTCTAACGTGATGTATGGTGTCTAAGATAAATATGTAAGCAGCGTGTGAAAGTATTTATGTAACGCTAATTCAAACAGGTAAATACTTGTTTATGAATATATCATATCATTAAACTTTGTTATTTTGGGACATAAATTTGATTAGGATGTTCAATATCATCAAAGTTAATAGTGCAATTATATAATTTTCAACGAGACATTGGGGTTTAAAATATAAATAATGCATTGATTATTTAAATTTCAAATAATTGAAACTACTGAGAATTGCGTTTATTTCATATTGCACATGCAATGAAAAAATGACCATATGAATCATTCTATGCATGAGATTGTGCATCCTTTGGCCCCATTTAGTGTCATTTATTGATGAGTTATATTATATTCAAAATCAAAATTATATAGTAGTATGATTGTAGTATGTAAATGGTATCGATAAATACAAAAAGGTTATGCATCAAATGGAAAGACATATTTTCCCAATTAGGGGGTTTCTTTGAACTTCTTCACAACTGGTTTCTCAAATTTGGCTACTTATTTGCACAACCCTTATTTTAAAAATCACCTTCACACTCTTAGTATGTCGTTCAAAATCATGATAAATATATAAACGAGCCACAAAGACGTGTGGATTTTTTCAGTAAAAAGAATTATATGTTTATATGAAAATTTTATAAACAAATCATATTAAAAAGTGTGCAACAACCATTATCACTTCATCCATAACCAAAAATAAAAAGTAGAACATTATTAAGGTCCCAACCATAAGAAATAATTTTATAAAAGCCTCTGTGGACAAGTGAAAAAACTCTTATTAACAAGTTATGAAACTTGGTCAATATATTATTTTCCATTATTGGGATCCAAATATTATTCTCCCATAATAAAATAAGACAAGCTAACACGGCCAAAATATTATAAAAAACCATTTTAACTTTTTGCAAAAAAATTATTCAAATTTTATTTAAAGCTACTTTTATTTTATAAAGTATACTATAATCTACCTTTTTTTTTTATATATATATCTTTTGTCAATCAAATTCATTTTACACAAAATGCATTTTTAAGGAAGTTAATATTTAATTATCCATTTCACCATATAAAGAATGCAGTTACAGTCTCATTTTATAACTGGACATTAACTGAACCATTTTGTTATTGTTATCTTAAAAAAAAAAAAAAATCGAATCTCATTTTAAACAAGAAATTGAAGTTTTGAAGAAAGCAAAAAAAATTATATACTTTTCCAATATATATCAAATTATCAAGGAATCAACTATAATTTCTATGGGGGAAATCAAACATAACCCTCCTTTCACCATCAGTTCAACCGATAAATTCAGAAATACCAATCAAGTGCATTTACATGCAACGATCACAATTCAACGAGCAAAAATAATATCTTAATGTCACATCAGAAAGGACTAAATCTTAATCATCACATATAAATACACTATGAGATACGATATCTAACATTTCCTCACCAGACCCCACCGATATCCAACACAATTCTGGGTTAAAAGTTAAAACTCCCTCACTTAATCATGACAAAACCCATTCATTCTATCTGTAACAAGCTAAATATAGAACCATCCAACCAACCAAATCTCATGGCTTTGGATAATCTCTCAAGGATCCAAATTACCCGTCACAAAATCAAAAATACCCACACAATAAAAATCTCATCTATCCAAGGCTAGAAAGGATAATGCTGAGAAAAACTATGGTCGAAAGCACTTCAATTTACATTTTACCTGCTTCTTTTGGCAACCACCCTAACAAACCTTACTACGCAAAACCTGTGGGGTTGTGCAGAACCAGACTGAAGAACATAGAGCCACATCTAAGGCTAGTATTGGTTGGAAATTTGTCTCCCAGCATACATTAGACCCCTGCTATCTAAGACATCGCCATTTCTGTTGTTTTAGGAAATCCTATCTGATTAAGCAAGATCCTTTTGGTCAGGATTGAGATTGGTATTGGACAGTGATTTATCTGTTGATGACACCTCATCCTGTTGATCCTCGCTTTTCTTTGAATTAAGAAACCGACCTCCACATCCTCGAGCTCTTCTCAATGCATGCAAATGCCGGGATTCATGCAAGTATGGCTGCAAGTTTAAAATAATGATCAAGTACATCATAGGAGCGCTAGGATGCACAGGAAAATGTGAGTCAATACATCTATGACAACAAAAAATCGATTTCAGCATCAAAAAACCAGTTGCTTCTAACACAACTTTTAAGATCCTTCATTGCTTCTTTTTCTATTTAGCAGGAATTATATGGAAAAGCTGCACAGACTAATATACCTTGCGATTCTTGATAGCTTTATTTAATGATTCAGCTTTGGCACGAGACTGTCTACGTCTCAATATACCATGGTACTGTTTTGCATTGACAAATACAGGCTCCTCGACTGCATCTGTTGGTAGAGGAACACCAGCTTGTTGAATTCCCATTAACTGAAGATGAACCTGCCACAAGATATTGTTCAATGTTCAACGAATCATGAAAGTGTTGTCACAAGAAGCCATTGCACTTCTATTAGAAGAACTAAAACTAACCATTGGTTGTGCTCCATAGGGTTGTGGGGGATAAGGTTGCGACTCATATGGAGTAAAGATGCTCCTGTAGTAGGGATCGGGGTATGGATAAACCGGTGCCTTCATCAAATAAAACAACAGAAATAAGAAATAGAAATAGGAAAGTAAGGCTATTTGCTGCTACTGATAAAAGATTTCTCAAATTACTTGAACTAATTATATATTGATTAGGATGCAAGTTCGAATGAGTCTTATGGGTTGAAAAGAGAGAACTTCAAATGTCAAAACACTAAAGTGACAAATTTTATTCATCATAACAAAATTAAAAAGTTAATGAAAATACCATAGCAGGTCCAGTTCCAATCTGTGAAGGAGGCACTGCATACTGAGCATTCTGGGTAGCAATTCCTGAATCAGAAATTCCGTTTGTAGATGAAGACTGCATCTCTGAGTTCGATTGCTGCTGCTGCTCATTAGCTTCGTTATCTGGCAATCATATTTCAATGATCAAGTTCAGATATTTTTTTCTTACACACTTTTGTGGAGTCATGGAACAAGTAAACTACACTTTATCATCATAACTCATTTATCTGGTATGTCTTTGAAGAGGAAACTGATATTTTCATCCCATCCATGAAGAAATAAAAAAATATTATCAAGGAAGCAGAAAACATGAAAAGTGAGCTACTATAATTTTTAGATGTATTAGATGTATGCTTCAATTGTTTTCAGAAGATATATATATAGTGTAGCTGAAGTTTGATGCACCTTCATCACATAATAAAATTGTAAAAATCTAGAATACCTTGGATTACAAAAGATACAAATCGTATTTTCAGAAATCTAAGTTCTCAGTCAAGTGAATAGCAAAGGAAGGTACTATATTAATTTAATAAGAGTCATGATATAAGAGGATATGAGACTAAAATTGAAACAAATTCACATAAATTACGCTAAAGCTGAAATAAGAGGTTTAGGGAGGTATCATAATATAAGGTTAACGATTTAAGAGAAACCTATAAGAGAAAGGTAGCATCTTGTCGGAGGTGGTCATTGGTCACTGCGACTAAAGATTAAAGAATGTACATAGTTAGGAAGAAACATATAGGCTTCCAAATTCCATTTGGAAGCTTACACTTCTATACAAATTTAAGTGCTTAAAATTTTAGGCCTGGTGTTCAGAAAACCTGAAAATCAAATTTCAAGAAGAAACAGGAAAATGCACGCAGTGGAAGTGAGGCATAAAGGCTATGACGAGATAGGGAGTTTTTCTGATCACTAATTATAACATCAGTGCCTCGTATACAGGATATTAGGGAAATACAGAACTCCACCAAAATAAAGGGAGGGAAAAGATTTACATGAAAAGCAGATATCCAGGACATAACCAGAAAATAGAAAACTTGTCGCACCAAAATTGAAATTCACCACCATAATGGAATTGTAGTATATGCTGAACAAACTGATAGTTGTGTATTTATCATGTTTATGTCAATAGTTACGCGTATTTTCTATCTCTAAAGAGCTATTTCTTTTGAATATGACAGTTTCCATAACTACCATATTAGACACGAGGATCTTGCCGGTTGCCGGTCGTTCACAATCTTAGGATACAAATATGATCCACTTATTAGTTATTATGATTGAAAAAAGTAACAACAAATAATAAATTAGGTCAAGGTTTTATTCATGGAAATACCAATGAGGTCACGATCAGATGAAGTCATGGTTTCCAAATTCACACGCAAGACTGTGCCCAAATCTGGAAGCAAAAGAAAAATTGCCAACAAAATTCAATAGCATCATTTACAGCTGCAAGCTATACAGAGAAAATGGGGCAGGAGAAAAATAAGAAATAATTGACAGAATCCAAAAGACTGTGAAGGGTCTTCAAATTAATAGATAAGTCAAATGCTCAAGAGACTTTACTATGTTGAAATGTCTACAAAACCAGAAGACAAAAATCAATAACAGAGCTGGGATAGAGGTCTCAAGGAAGTATCAGCAGAAAAAAATGAATGACAAAATTGAAATGGATCAACAATTTCCCCAATAGAAAGGCAGCAATCTGAAGTATTGATCACTCACAACTTCCAGGGGAAAGAATCAAGTAGCCAGCTACTAATAATTGCCAGAAATCAAACTGATAGCCGGTATGTTGCATGCTATCAGCTATCATGATAGAGTTTTTATGTCTCGCTAAGGAATATGTTGCATCTTATACCATGTCCTAATCCAGTAATATCGATGATGGTAATTTCATGATGTCGTCTTCTTAGAAATAAACAGTAACAATCTAATTTAAATATTCAGTTAAGTATTCGATCGGGGGGGGGGGGGGGGGGGAGATCCGCTTTAGTCACTCAAAAATGATGGCACATCAGTGCATCCTCTGCAGTCTGCAGAATAGGAGCCTATGCACACTTGCCTATCCAACAAGAAAAGTGTGCCAGGAAACGCAAGAGAACTTAACTAAAAGCTCTTAATTAGTCCCAGACTATGAAGAGAAGAAAGACTGTCCTGATAACACACGAGCAAAATGAGAATACACGTGCTTTATACAAAAAGTTTTAACCTACTAGAGCAAAACAATGCAAACTGCAAGGGGTGTCCCCCAAATACAATAGAGTCGTAAGAAGAAAACAAGGTCGAGACCACAAAAAACTTCCATACTCTAGCTAAATCGGAAAATGGGACGAGAAGACGATACCACACGAATTTTTTAATCGTTAATTCACATTCCGACGCACGGAAGTTCAAAACCAGAATTTGCATAACAAGTTAAGACCACTCAGACAGAAAGATTCAAGATACCACCGAAAATTACATTTTGTTTAACTCTATAAATCTATCAAGAGTAAGAATGAACTTTGAAGAAACAACACCCTGACTCACGAACTATTTAAAATTCGAATATAAATAAGAAAGGGAGTGCAAAGGGGGTCCGCCCCGCAGAAAAACTGAAATTCTCCCTTCTCATCATTTACTAATTTCGCTTCGAATAAGTTTAACGCATAATTTAATGATGAAATCAACAAAAGCGAATCCCAAATCTGAAAACCGGGTACTTTTCCCTCACTTCGAATTAGGCGTATCCAAACAAAAATCAAGAATAGAAAATCAAATTCGGAGCATAACTAAGGTCTGAGATTCGAAATTAACCTCCGAGAGTTTGAAATCTTCTTCTGCCTCGGAGAGAAAGGAAAACTCGATGATGCGAGTCAGGCGGCTTCCAACAGAAATGGGAGAAAAACCACCCTCACCACACTGTCCTTCACTGAACATTCACTGCCTCGTGTACCATCTCGCGCCCAAAATTTTCACAATCTCGCTCGCTACGCTCGCTCGCTCTCTTTTCACCGATCGGTTTGTGGTGGGTGACGTGGCAGGAGGAACATATGAGGTTTGTGAGGGAAATTTCGGGCAGGAGAGAATGGGTCAAGGAGAATGAAAAGAGAGAATTTGGGCCAAGGAATGAGTGGGCCCCAGTGGATGAGATCTGACCGCTGACCGTAGGGAAGGTCCGGGGAAATTGATGAAGTGTACGGATAGGATCAGGTGGGCCCACCCCACGCGAATTGGTTGGAGTTCAGATAGGGTTTCTGTTTAAAATGGTGAATCCCACGTTTTTGTTTTGGTCTAAGCGTAAAAAGTAAATTCCATATTTGTGTGGCTGTGATTGGTTCCGACGTTTATTCTCTCCCAGGTTCTTTTCCCTCAATGTCGGCTACAATTCAAAACTGGGTTATATGGTTCAGGATTTAACGGGATCACACTTCAAACTTCTAAAAATATTTATTTAAATAAATAAATACTATAGTAAATCATTTTTAAAAAATCATTTTTAATTATTATAACTCCTACTTTTTTTTTGTGTCAAAGTTCTAGTTATTATTTTAAACAAGCACGATTTATTTTATTTTTTTTTCCAATTGTTTTATCTCCCACATCTTTCTATCAGATTTTTTCCCTGATATTAGTGGCCGCTAAATTTAGGGAAACATCGTCCTCCACCATCCAAGTGCAGACCTAAATCTTGTTCCTTCCTCTTTTTTTTTTTTAAAAAAAAAAATCTTGCGCAAGTGAAGGCAAAAATTGGCTCAGTCCTCAATCTAAATACATGACGCAAATCGACCTCAGTCTTCCAGTAAGTTTTCTTCCTCTCATCTCTTGAACTTGACCTCAGTCCTCTAGTAATTACTGAGATTCGTTTAAATCTTCAACTTAAGTAACAGTAATTATTGAAATTTAGAGTTCAATCTAGTTATCTGCTTTAATTCCATCTACCAGTGGAATTTGTCATCTCCTGTGGTTATCATCTTTATGATAATAAACATCACTAGAGGGTTAAAGACAATGGCATGCATGGAAGCTTTACTGAATTAGTCCTAATACTTCTTGCTGTGTGAGTGACAAAATGGTAAAGTACAATGAGAGATTAACCCCTGTTCCTGTGCGTCTGTGTGACTTTGTGAATTTTGATTGACTTGTGATTACGTGCAGGATGGAAAACAATGCTAGTAGTCCGAGAGCTTGAGAAGGAGGTTGAACTCCTCTAGAAATTGAGAAAAAACCCGCAAGGTATTTATGATATTTATTATTGGGTTAAGGTGCAAAAATATACATATGTTTTTCCTCCCGGAGTGCCCAGCACCATATGTTTTTTTTGTGCAAAAATACACACGCCGTTAGGTTTTAGGGGCAAAAATACCACTTCCATTAGTTGACCGTTAGTTGACCGTTAACCATGGTGAAATTACCTTTTTGCTCTTAGTTTAAAATAATTAAAAAATAAAAGGGTTAAGGGCTTAAGGGCAAAAAGGTAATTTTACCATGGTTAACGGTCAACTAACGGAAGTAGTATTTTTGCTCCTTAAACCTAACGGCGTGTGTATTTTTGCACAAAAAAAACATATGGTGCTGGGCGCTCCTGGAGGAAAAACATATGTATATTTTTGCACCTTAACCCTTTATTATTTTTGACAGTGTCCTTTATTGTATTGTTTAAGGGAAAAACACTTCTCATGTTGTAGGAGGAGTGTTTTCTCATGTCACACACATGACCCACATATATGTATGAATTAATTCATACATATATGTAGGTCCCATCATTTTATATGTATGTAGGAATCTTTTTTTTCTTATGCAACATGAGAAAATCAAATCCCGCTATTTAAAGTGGTCTCTCACGTTAGTACAGCTATGGACCCTTAATGACATTTTTATTATCTCTCTACTAAGAGAGTAGGATTTCATTTTCCAGATTTGGGAATCTTAATTCTAAAGTTGAGCATCAATTGTCTTCAGAAGTTTGTAGATTGGAGGTTAGGCCTTCCGCAAGGTCAATGCTCTTGTCAATTATTTTTTTATGTTAAATTGAAGATTTCTTTTCTTTTCTTGTCTATATTCTTTTATTTTTTTAATACATTTAAAACTTTTTTTAAAAAAAAATTAGGGGCGCTGCCCTTGAACTCCTAAATCTCATCACTAATTGTGTGGATGCAAATTTAAAATCCCGGCTCCGCAACTGGTCATAACCACATGGCATTATCACCACCTTGGTTAAATAGCATTTTCATCTTGAAAATTTCTATGGAAGAGTTGCGAGCATCAAGAAGTTTTTCAGGGGGAAATAGCACCGCAGGAGTCACATGTTCGTTTTTATTTATTTATTTCATTTTGGGATGCCATCATCAAGTACCAAATGATTAAATAAAATGAAAAATCAACAACAATTAAGAACCGATAAATCAAAACTAAATATATGAGTAGAGAAACTCAAAAACCATAAATTCAAAATCAAAAGTAAAATAAAAAAATCACCAAGTCCAAAAATTTTGGGTTTAGGAAACAATAAGATGTAACAGAAGAAAACAGGACAATAGAAAAGGAGACCACTCAAAGAAAAACTCTTCACAAATTTGTTATGTGAAGTCTATCATTGGCAAAACAGAAGATAAGAGGATGCTTAATATAACAAATTTGGGAAGAGTTTCCTAACGAGTAACGAGTGACTCTTTTTTTATCAGAAGATGAGTGACTTTCTCTTCTTCTATATTCTCTGTTTTCTTTAGATGTAGCTTCTAGTTTCCTAAACCTAAAATTTTCATTTCTTTTTTCGAATATGAGGACTTTTTGTTTTGTTTTTAATATCAAGTTTTTGTGTTTATGGTTTATAGGTCTCTCTGCTCATATTATGTGTTTTTATAGGTTCTTTATTTTTATTGATTTTTCAATCTATTTGTTTGTTTGCTAATTGATGGCAACATCCCAGATATGAAAAAAAAAAAAAAGAAATCTGTAACCCCCCAATGTTATTGCCCTCTCGAAAAAATTTCCAAAGCTCAAGCTCTCCTATGAAAACTTATGGGCAAAAATGCTCCTACCCCCCCCCCCCCAAAAAAAGAAAAAATTGATATGGATGCCACATCAGCAAAATCGGTTAACCAACAATTGATTGTTTAGATCTATTAGATTAGGGTCACATTGCCCCATTTTTGAAATTTTAGGAGCAAAATTGCCTACTTGATACCCTAGTAACAATTCATGAAAACTTTTAAGGCATTTTAATCCTTTAACCTTATACTTTTTCTATTTCTTTTTATAAGGAACAATTGTCACACATATTTCATTCATTTTTATAAGTGACACTCAGATAATGTCTTATTTATAGTTTTTATTTTCTCATTTTGCCCGTATTTAATTACCCTATTTAATGTCAATATAATAAATTTTCACAACCTCCAAATAGGTGAAGATGTATTATTTCTATCATATTTATTTTCTCTCTTCAATCGTCCTCTTCATTATAAGGTAAAAGTACATAAATACCCATAAACTCTATCAAAAATGCAAAAATACATGTGCTTTTGGGAAATGCATAAGTAACTATAAATTCTAAAAATAGGAAAAAAGAATGACAAGATTGCCAAATTTAGCCTGTGGCCATTACTTTATGTGGGGGAGCTGACATTATATTTCTGAAAATATCAAAATGGCCCCAACTAAAACAAAACTCCCCCCCTCTCAATCTGATTCTTTTTCATTGATCTGACATTCTGACCCATAGATATAAAAGTTTAGTTGCCCCAAAAGTTACGTTAAACATCATAAGTCTCGACTATTGTGTTTTTCTAACACTAGCTCAAATAAGTACATAAGATCATTTAACAGGAACACTGATACAATGAATTAGGAACGAATATAGAATATTAATAAGAGCTATTAAAAACGGAGATGTTTAAGAAGCACCTAGCAAGTACCAAGTAGGATTCCTACCACCCAGCCATCGAGACACACTAGGACATTATACTTTATAGATTTCAATTTCCACTGCTAGCAAAACTTTTTCGCGGTGACTCGCTTCCATGGATCGTTTTAGCTTGAAGTGGCCGCATTCTATTATGGCACATCCCCATATTGCATAGTATTAGTAGGCAGTAGCCGAGTCACAAGAGACCCAACCTTTAATGTATTGGACCACGATCCATTTGAAGATTCAGTACTCGATTGGGTTAGCAATGGGAGTTGATTTTTCAACATGATCTACGGTTTATGAGATAAATATATGAGAGTAGTTTTATTTCGATTAACATAAACATGTTTTTCTAATATCAATTCAAACAGATATTCATTTAAGTTCCCTTGCTTTTGTTTGGCATAACTCGTCAGATTTGGCCTAAATTCCTAATTTATATAAATAAAGAGGTGAGTATGGTTTATTTTATGTTTGGGCAAAATAGAGATGCATGAAAGATCATCTGATAATAAGATTGAGAAGCTATTTTTTTTTTTTTAAATGACAAAATGATATAAAAAATATTACAAGTCCTACATAGCCATAAAAGAAAAATAGAATTAAAATGTACCAAATTGAGTCAAGGGGAACAAATAATAAAAGAGAAAATATTCCTAAGCAGATTTTGCATATCCTATATTAAAAGAAGCTATTTAAATATAGTATTTCTATAAAACTCAATTTTAATATTTTTCATTAGAAACATTAATCTCTTACCACATTCATGAACTTAATCTTCTCTCCATGTACCACACTCTTGTAAGTCACAATTATCCATGACTCATGAATAACATGACTTATTTTTGAAATCTCAATAGTTATCATATAAAGACCCGGCTAACTAATTAATGAAATTAGTATGAAAAATTATTTTTATATTATATTTATATATACTAATAACGATTATAGACTTACTATATTTTATGTTTTCAAACTTTGTGCCCTTTAGATTTAACTTTTAAAAAATAACTTTTAAGATTTATAAGGTAAGTTATGAGATAAGTTTTATCTTGATTTACGGAAAATAACTTTTGAAACACAAACTTAGGTTTTTCTAAACAAGCTCTAAACGTGTGTTTAGTTTGAGGGGAGAGACAAGAAAGAATGGAAGGGAAGAGAAGATATTGACCAAATTGTCATTAATTAAAAAAATATTTATTTTGTTGATAAGGCATTTTTGTAATATTAAAAATTTTTCATGAATTATTTAATAAAAATGAGAGAAAGAAATTTCGCTCTCCTTTCCCCTTCCCTCAAACCAATCAACAACGAGTAAAACTTTAAATTCTGAATCTTCTAATTCAAATTATAATGGTTGAAAGTATTTCTTTTTTAATAAGAGCTAAATCATTATTTTATTAAGGAAGAATTAACGATTTCCTGTCCAGTTGACGCTGACGGCGCAGACTCACCGAGGCAGCGTCACTCCGGAGGGGCCAAAGGGAAAAACCGTCCTTTCCCAGTCGCCAAAAGATCACTAAAAAAAGTGGCTCGTCAAAGTTCTCTGCATGATCTTGCCACCTAACCCTCCCTATATATGTGTGTGTATGCTCTCTCCGTCCTAGCAGTTTCAATCAGCACCTTTGCCAATTAGATTTTGAGATCACAGCACAGGAGCCACGTATTTTTAGATTTCGATCCAACGATGATTCATTCGGCCGTGTCCCAGGTAAACCCAGTGTCTTTACCTTCTTGATGTTGACACTCTCTTTGGCTTGGCTAAAATACACGACGAGTCGAAATTGGAATAGAGGTTTGACTTTTTTTGTGGGTTCTATATGGGTTTTGGAGGGAGCTTAAATTTCTTCTAGTTAAATGTCATAGCTCAAATTTTCAGCCTAGTTATGTGGGGTATCTGACGTGCAAACTTAGAGATTCTTTTTCTTTGTGCATTTCTCAGCTATTTAGCAAAATTTGATTAATAGACGAATATGTGGGCTGTGGTATCTTTTGCAGGTGGCTATAACTGCTCCTGTTAGCAGCGATTTATCTTTGAGAAGATCTGTGCTTAAGGTTTGATATTTCTTACCATTCGATTTGTCATTTCTGTTTGGTTTGTGATGTAAAACTGAACCCGAAGGCGTTTCCACTCCCGAAAAACAGCTTCTAGGAATGGCCCATTGTTGCTTTGTTTTAATCAACTATCGCTAGAACTTATCACATCTCTGGTGCAGTATGGCATGACTGTTGAGTAAACGTGAGGGATCAAGTAGAGAATGACTAAAGATGTTTTGTTAATGAGTGTAGGAGCAGGCTAGTTTTACTCTTGATTTGATCTACCACTGTTCCTAAAAGGACTGAAATGAGTAGAAGAGATCACGGACAAAGTTTAGTTTCATTATATTTTGTAAGACAAATCCTAGTTATGAATTGTGATAATCCTCTATCTAGAACTGCAACTAGGCGTTTTTAATAAATTTTGGTCTGTGCCAGCACAGTGATGTTTCGTGAATTGTGGCTGCTTAACACACTTCTATTCCTATATGGAATTCGATTATCTTAATTTCTGACTTTTTCATCCTGTTTCAATAAATATATGTTCTGTTATGCTATACATTTTGTAGTTCAGTTTTGACATTTGAGAATCATAGTGCAGTTGCTAACTTCACAGAGTATTTTTAAATAATTACAGTAAATAAATTCTGCTTTCATTTTGAGTTCTATAATGCAGGTTTCTAATGCTAGCCAGCAGCCATATAACGTAAATTTTCAGGAGAAATCATGGGCCAAGGTATTAACTGTGGACTTGAAATCAAACAATCTGCGTTCAAGAAATCTTCATCTGATATGCAAGTCAGTGCAACAAGCAAGTGTACCTAAAGTTTCTGTCTCCCCATTAAAATTGGAAGATGACCCTGAGCCTCCATTGAATTTATACAAGCCCAAACAACCCTATACAGCAACAATTGTTTCTGTTGAGAGGTTGGTGGGCCCAAAAGCTCCTGGAGAAACTTGTCATATTGTGATCGATCATGATGGAAATGTTCCATACTGGGAAGGACAGAGTTATGGTGTTATTCCTCCTGTATGTCCCTTGTTCCATTGAGAGTTATCTAATGCTTTCTTACTTGCGACTGATATTTCTAACTAACAATGCACATGGGGCAACAGGGTGAAAATCCAAAGAAACCCGGGAATCCTCATAATGTTCGACTTTATTCGATTGCTTCCACTAGGTATGGAGATTTTTTTGATGGCAAAACAGCCAGCTTGTGTGTGCGTCGAGCTGTTTATTATGATCCAGAGACAGGAAAAGAAGATCCTTCCAAGAGTGGAGTTTGCAGCAACTTTTTGTGTAACTCAAAGCCTGGGGACAAAGTGCAGATTACAGGTATCTGAGCTTATCATACTTGGTCAAAGGTCAAGGTCCTGCTAGATGATTCAATTCTTCTTACATTTCGAAAAAAATGCATTCAATTCTTACAATTGCTCATACTTGGGGACAAAGTGAAGATAACAAGTATCTTATCCTCCTTGAAGTAGTGCCTGCAAACAATCTTGCATTAGGCACTTCCTTAAGAATCATATTTGTGGAAATTCTTGAAAGCTATTCGTTTGTGGGTTAATCTGTACTTCTTCTGTTACATGTGTGCTTTGCAGGTGAAAGTGATAAATGATTTAAATAATAGATGGGGCATTAGGACAATTGACAATATGTGAGATAAGGGTCTTATTTCTATATAATAGTGCGTCCATTTTCATAACTTAACAGTTCTTAAATTCCAACATTTGGTCTGTTATACATCATCGAACTCAATGGTCTGAAGCATGGTAAAGAAATGGGAAAAGGACATATATGATAGAAAGCATATGGCCTGGGTTACTAATGTTCGTGAACTTGCTTTTAAGAGGCTTGTTTGTAGGGCCTCTCACAGATGTAGTTCTGTGTAATTATGATGCCCTTTCAGTTTTTTCTTTGTGCAGTTTGAATGTCATTGTAAAGGCGATTCTTTGCCTCCCCTGAATCATCACCCCAAGATTTTCCTCAATCTTGCCATGTTCTTTAAATTTTTTGCTCCAGTTGTTAAAATTCCATTTCTGCTTTTTTTTTTTTTTTTTCCATTAAACTAATTCTGTGATCTTTGTATAAAATGGATGTAATGAACGGCTGCACTATCATGTTAGTATTAGCTGGTTTTCTTATATTTACTTACTGCTGGTAATAGATCTGCTAATTTATGTTTGAGATGCTGATAAAATCATGTGACTATTTGTATATCAAAATGACAAGGTTAGTTTAGTATGATTCCGCATGAAGGTTGACTATAAACTTTTAAAAGTAATTATTAAGGGTGGTTAAAATTTGATTTTTGATTTTTTACTAGGAATTTAGTCTTTTACACTTTCTTTGGCAGGCCCCTCAGGGAAGATAATGCTGTTGCCTGAGGATGACCCAAATGCTACCCATATAATGATTGCCACTGGCACTGGAGTTGCTCCTTTTAGAGGCTATCTCCGTCGAATGTTCATGGAATCAATCCCTACATTCAAATTTGGGGGTCTAGCATGGCTTTTCCTTGGTGTGGCAAACAGTGATAGCCTTTTGTATGATGATGAATTTTCCAAATATCTGAAGGACTATCCGGACAACTTCCGCTATGATTGCGCTCTTAGCAGAGAGCAGAAGAACAGGAATGGCGGCAAGATGTACGTTCAGGACAAGATTGAGGAATACAGTGATGAAATTTTCAAGCTCCTGGACAATGGGGCTCACATCTATTTCTGTGGTCTTAAGGGAATGATGCCTGGGATCCAAGAAACTTTGAAGAGGGTTGCTGAGCAGAGAGGAGAAAGTTGGGAGGAGAAACTTTCACAGCTTAAAAAGAACAGACAATGGCATGTTGAAGTCTACTGATGCTCTGTTTTGCTGAATATTCCCATCTGTTCGGTGAAATACATTCCTTCACTTAGGCATTCCATGGATTATTTCAAGGAGAAAATTAGGTGCTCAAAGCTTTTATATCATCTTTCAATATGGCATGTGGATTTTCTTTTTAGTGAATTAATAATATGACCGTGTTGGGAGGAAGAAAAACATGTCCACATGGTGAAAAAAACTGACAACAGACTCCTATAAACTCCATTCTAATCTTGTTCATTTTCAATAAAATTCAATGAGTAGTTTGCTTGTCTGATAAAAATTATTCTGTGATGATAGAGATTATTTTCTTGAAGAATACAAAAACTGAAGACCCAGTCTTGGGTTTGATTATGAAGTTCTTCTACAGGGGAACAAATCTTTTCTGTTATCTTTTTATTATGGTAAGCAATAGGCAATCTCACCAAGTAATTGAAGGATCAGGATTCCCTCCGATGCATCGGAGGTCCTTTGCAGAGAAATGACACTGAATTTTTTTTTTTTGTAATGTCTTTTTTTTTTTGTAATTTGCAAATTTGCACTGATTTCTCTGCACAGGACCCTCCGATGCACAGGACCCTCCGATGCATCGGAGGGAATCCTGATCCGTAATTGAAGTGTTGAAGCAACATCTTTGGTGATTATAGTATGAAACTTTGGGAATGGTAAAGAGAAGAAACTTGAGGAAATCCTAAGGGCTTGTTTGGTACACTGAATCGGTGGGAAGGGAGAGAAAGATTGGAAAATTCCTTTATTTGGTACGTATTTTGAGCAAATCTTCACGGGCCCACCAATCTTCCCTCGTATGTGGGAAAATCAAATTGCACCAAAATTGGTGGAATTTCAACTTCTCATGTCACTGTTCATATTTTTGGACAAATTTACCCTCAAATTCAAACTTGGCGAGACGTTCGAACTTGGTGGGAAAGTTTGAACTTGACGGGAAAGTTCGAACTTGGAGAAATTTTTTTTTTTTTCACAAGTTCGAACCTGATAAAAGCATATTTTTAAAAAATATATTTTGTCAAAAAAAATATTTTTCTTTTTTATTTTGAATTAAATAGACATTTCCTAATTCTTTACCAACTATTACCTCTTCATTTTCTTCCTACCAAAGAACTCATCTTCCCTCAAACTATCTTTCTTCATCTTTCAAAACCTTCCTTTTCCTCCTCTAATTTCCTTTCTCTCCTCATATTTTCCTTGTACTAAATAGGCCCTAAGTGGGCTTCGAAACATGGGAACAGTTTTCTCTTTTTGCCAAGCTTATGAGCTTGAATAGTTGAGTGTTCCTTATTGGTCTATCACTGGGAAACCGGTTTAAAATTCAAGCTTTGGATCGTAAGTGTGTTCTTAAGCTTTGTTTCAAATGAATTTTGACATTTTCTTATAAAATTTAAGAATAATTGAACTTGAGTCAAGTCTCTCGTCCTGTTCAGTCTGTAGAGTAAAGCTTCTTTAATATTTACTTCAAGTCCGTTGAAATGTTATTAATTTCTAATTTGTAATATCGCGTAAAACTTGAAATGTTATTAATTTGTAATTTGTAATATTTACTTCAAGTTAGTTAATGTTTCTTTTGCCAAAACACTTAAAAAAATTATATATTATGTTGAAAATAATTGTGTGTGGGTACTCACATGCGTGTAGAGAGACTTAACTTTGAGGCTTGAGAGACTACTCACTTAACATGGAAAAAGGATTAACGACAACCGACAACTCATCAGCAGATAGAAACAACAAACTTAACAAGCAAACAAGGAAAAAAAGAAACGGGAAAAACGAGGAAAGTCACTATGGAAAATTTTAGGTGCCTGTTTTGTTAGTTATAGAAGCTGTTTTTCGACGTGAGGTGAACTGTTTGAAAACTTTCTAAAACCTAAATGATTTACAAAATATGTATGTTAGAAAAGTTTTGTCTCGGTTTACATAAAATCTTACATTCTAATTGCTTTCCAAACATATATATTCTCAAACAATCATCATATGTGAGAATGATTTTGGTAAATTTTTATACACCAGTCTTGTTATTCTTTTTATTTATTATTTAATTCAGGATTTTCCTTTTCGAGGTTCAAAGCATACAGCGCAAAAAACATTCATCTTTTCTAATAAATATGTTTCATAATATTTAAATGGGCTTTGGTTTTCTCATGTTACATGAGAAAAAAAAAGTTTCCTACACACACATGAAATGGTGAGACTCACATATACATATATTAAATAATATATGTATATGTGAGTCCCACCATTTCATGTGTGTGTGACATGAGAAAATGATTTTCCTACAACATGAGAAAATGTTTTCCCTATTTAAATTTATGTTTTCCTTCTTATAAAGTGATACCACTTACCGTCAAAATCAACAACTTGCTAGTAATTAAATTAGGGATATGATATTCTTACTACCATTTTTTGTTACCACAATGTTACTACCACTTTTTCACTGTTAGATCATAATCTTATCTATTTTTATCATTTTTCTCTTCTATTGAGATTTTGATCTAACGGTGAAAAAGTGATAATAACATTGGTGGTAACAAAAAATGGTAGTAAGAATATTATACCCATTAAATTATTCTTTTTTTTTTTTGACTAAAAATCAAATCTTAATTTTCTCTTTTTACTTGTTTATTTTTCATCTTTTGACGAAAAATTACCCTATTATTCTCTTTGACATGAAATTCTTTTCCCATGTTTATTTCATACAACATAAAACAACTTACCATATTAAAAAAAAAAAAAATCTAGATTCAAATATCTTAAGTTTCTCTTCTCATCTTTTTCTCATTATCCCTCATCATCTTTAAATCTATCCATCCAATCAATCACAATACTACTTTAACTTCTCTCTCTTTTTCTCAATCAATAGCCTAGATGGGGCCAATGACAAAAAAAAGAAAAAACAAGATCATGAGAAAATCCTCACCGCTCGATTTACTTGGCTTGAGGGAATTTGCCAACTTGGACTAAAGCAAGACACTGTTCTGACACTTTAAAGATTGTTTGGAATCAATTTAAAATTTGAGACAAAGCAAAGGATAAAAACTCCAAATTCTAAATTAACCTTTGAAAAGAAAAAGGTTAAAAGCAGGAGGACGAATTTGTGGGGGCAAAAAAAAAAAAAGAACAAAGAACAAACGCAAGAAAGATGAGAAGAACGAGTGACCCGTGGTTCATCTTTCGAGGAAAGCTTACAGGAATCTCAAGAACCTGAAACGTCGCCGCATTCATCGCCACCGTCCTTTACTTATTTTCTCCTCCAGACTCTTTCTGCTCTGCCACACTCCCCACTCACAAGCAAGCGGTGCATGATTTTGCAGCGACAGATTCACTTCTTCATGGCGTCACTCACGGGATTCTTTGCCACCGCCGTCATTATCGGACTCATGTTAGCCGGAAAATCGACCGCGAAGGAGCTCCGGCCATCAGAACACGGTCTTGAGTTCCAGAATTCGCCATCGGTGTGGTTGAATTATTCATCGGGGATGAGATCGTTCTTCAATTCCTCGCAGGTCTCCAATTCCTCGGACATCATGACGATGCCGAAGGTCTCGAATTCCAGCGATTCTTCGTCGTCGGCTTGGTGGAGCAGCTCCGCCGACAACGGCGGGAGGAGCCATGTGAGGCAAGCCTTAGTGATCGCCAGTTTGGTCTGTGGAGTGATAGGTGTCATTCTATTAGTGGCTACGGGTTTGATTTTTCTCTCAAAGCACCGAAAGCATAATAAAGAAGCAAACGAAGAATGCGGTGACAAAGATAACGACAAGAAGTTACAGTTAACGGTAAGGAACGAGAATCCTTGAATTTGTTTACTCTTGTAATTTCCCTTTATTACTTTTTATTGCAGTAAAATCGCATTGTAAGCAGTAAAATAGTGTATTCTTCCATGTTTCATTAAATTAATTAACTTTTTTTCTTTTTCTGTTAGATTAAAACTATGACACTCGTTTGCACATTGTTAAATTATATTGTATCTCTAATTTTTACCTGATTTACATCTACAAAGTGAGTATGAGATCCCTTGCCATAGTTTATTACTCTTATTTTTTTTATTTTTTTAAATACTTTGAATCTCTGCGAGAAACTGCTAGTTATTATTGAAAAAAATATGCTTTCCTTGTTCTAATGGAAAATCCTAATGACAAAATTATATAATTAAATCTCATCTTATATATCCTTGTCGTTAAATTAAAGTATTTAATATAAAACTGAACGGTAATAGTTTTCTAATAATAATCTAACAAACATATATGTTTTTATTGAAGAGCAACATAGTTATTTTAAAACAGTATACATTTGTAGTATTGTAATATATTAATGTAATTAGACAATTCATTGATAAATATATCAAAATTTGCCTTTATCTACTCTCTCTCTCTCTATATATATATATGAACTAACTTTCACAAGAAGGAATTTATCATCTTTCATTCATAAAGTATACCAGTTACAAAGTATTCATGAGGACCTGACTTCTTTTAGTATCTTTCTCTCATCTTCCCTCAGTATCCCTCATCCCAGCCATTCATCTCCTCTCCTCTTCCATCTTAGATCAATTTTTAGTTGAGATGAACGGCTGAGATGAGGGAAGAGGAGGGAAGGAGGAGGAGAAAATCTGCTTCCGTATTCATGAATTGCTAGTTAAAAAAGTATATGTATCAGATAACTACAATGTGCATAACAGATTTAGAAAAACAATCGGTAGTCACAAAGTAGGGAAAATGATAGAAAAATGTTCAAAATTCTGTTGACAACAACAGTAAAATATTTAATAAAAAAAAAACTCGTTGTGAAATTACCTATTTGAGATTTTGAAGTTCTAGTGGTGTTTTTTTGGGATTTTTCCAATAATTTAACAGTATGTACACAACAAAGCTTAATCCCGAGAAAGTGTTATAAAGTATCGTTTTACATTCATCAATTCATACGCGAGTAATATGTCATAGAGGGGAAAAAAATACACCCAATCTTAATTAAATAGTTCCAAAATAACAACTACTCCCTCCCGTCCAAAATGTAACTTAAGACCTCCTTTATAGTTCAAATTGAACTAACACATTAAGGACTGGAGGGGTAACATTTATGTACCTATTGATCAAGAGGCAACCATTCAAGTTCTAGATATAATTCTCCAGATTCAACATTCTGGAGCTTGAGAGTCATGTTCTGCAAAACCTTTCCATCGACTATATTGACTAGGCTATCCTCTAAGAGAGCATTGTCATCAGATTTAAACCATTTTCCAATCTGCATATCGCCAAACATTTCTGCGTTTCCAAATGCCGTTGCTGACGTTATCATAGGCTGGAGATCAATTTCTGCCTCTCCCATTATATCATCGGCTGAGAATGTATCATGATCATATACTTGCTGCAATGCAGTCAATTAATAAGATAAATGCACAAATCAGAAATCATTTCAAGCAAAAAAACTTAAAAAGGTATTCCTATTATCAACCATGTAAAAATGCAAACTTACCAATTTCAATGTTCCATATTCCTGGGGAACAGATAGCATAAGTTCCTCATTCCAGACTGGATTCAAGTTACTGTTCACAACCTTTGTCTGAACTCTCTGGAGGCAAATATCAAAGAAATCATTTTCAGAGAGACGATTATCAACGTCTATAATGAAATCCTTTGACTATAAGTAAAAGATATAGAGCAATATGTTTTTAAACCTGTTGGCCAAGTTTTAAGACGACATATGGATCACTGGACATCATATCTCGAACAGCTAAATTAGTGCCCTTTTCCACTTTCACCTTCAGCAACCCAATATATTCTACCAATCCTTCCTGTCATCACTTTCAACATCAGAATAAACTCAAGGAAACCACTCATGACGCTATTGCATAGACATTTTTACCAAAGAGTAAAGTTAGATGCATGATCTTAAGTAAATAAACTTTCTTCCAGGGGACAGCAATTCCTCTCATCTGTTTCAAACAATATATACTTTCACAATACGTGGTAAACAAATAAATTGGATGTTTGGATTACTTATGGGATCTGTTTTTTTTTTTTTTTTTGTCAAATTCTACTAGTAGAGAACTTTTTTCATATAGCCAACTAAAGTAAAGAATCAAAGAAGGCATTTTATAAACAATGATCACCGTTTTCTGTGGACCACTCGTGGTTCGGAATTTGTTGGAAGAATTTGACGCTTGAGATCTTTTTCTAGATGCAATGCGCAAAGCAGGTTTCAAGAATTCTTGAAGCTCATACTTGGATCTGCAGTAAAAATTGACAAATTAGGCAAGTTACGTTAGTCATGATCTGACAGGTACTAGAGAGCCGTTAAGCACGGTACTAAGTCCTAACAATATACACCCAACAACAATAAGCTTGACAAGTTATATAACTAGACAAGATAAAAAGAGGAAGGAGCAAAATTTCATAAGAATTTTGTTGAGAATGGCAGTGATAGCACCAGACCTTTAGCTTGTGCTGGCAAAAAAGTTGTTTGAATATGGGCTTAAAATATCAAATACAAGAAGCAAGAATTTGGAGGTAAAAATTAGAGAACAATACATACCACAAGGGTCAAAGTTTGGGTATTTAAAATTCATATTACAAAGTGATGGTGAAATTGATGATAATATTTACAAGTTGATTGATTAGAATGGAGACAGACATCACGAGTCATTTGTGAGCAATGTACCCCCCGAAATTAGGGGGAAGTTTTACCAAACTAAAATGGGGATCACATGGTGAATAATATATTTGAATAGTTAGCTTTCGATGAGGCCTAATGATGTCTTGTGATTCACGTAGTTGACTTCACTTGATGAAATAATAACTGATATTGTCATAGGCCAAAAATATCAGATCTAAAACAATTTTTTGAATCCAAATATAATCAAGTTTTAGACTACTAGGTTCAAAATTTTAGGGGTAGCGAGGCAAAATGTCAAAAATACCTAGAACTAATTTCCCTCAAAGTTCAGCATCGCTCACCCTGACTAAAATGTGGCTCTACTGCTAAAGAATGTTCAACCAAATTACATACCTCTTGGTGACCAATGACATAATAGATTTGCAAAAGAAATAAATAATACTTCTGCTCAAGGGATGAATGGGACAATCCTTTCTCTCTTTTTTTGGGAGCATGACTAACCGGATGAAATCTGCACGCTGTTCATTATTGGAATGTGGTGTGGGCTTGCTATATCCGTCTGGAATATGAGCCTCATAAATTTTATTAGCAGAAGCATTTCCTCCAACTTCAATCATGGCATCCATTTCGTCATCTGACCATTCATCCAATGTCACGGACTTAACCTGAAAATAAGTCAAGGTTGTCGAATGGTTTGATGCTTGTGTAGGAGAGATAAATAAATTCATCATTTATCTGTCTCAGAACTAGGCAAGCATATCTGAAACATAGAATTATGGTGTACTTATCGGTTGACTACTCTAAGTCCAAGAAGTTCATATTTTAATCCTATAAAACAGTGCATATTTCATAGTCCTCAAAATTTGTTTAGCATAAGAAAAAGTAAAAGAAGCACTATGGCAGAAAAACAGTAGCTAGAAGTATGCCTATTAAGAGACATTAAGAACTTAGAAAAGTTGTGCAGGCTAAAAACAGAGTTTCCCCAATGAGGCTTCATGAATTCAAGCAAGTATTGAGGGTTAGCATTCAAGCATAGCATTTAATAGATGCCGTAATTGAATTAGCATTCAAGCATAGCATTTAAGAGTCTTGTAAAAGGCTGCCTGCATAAATACTAAAATCATTAGAAACATTTTTCATTCAACATTTCATCCTGGTATTAAAGCCTGGTTCCGATCTGGATAATATTCACTCTCTAGCTTGAGGGGAGTGCTAAATGATGTATTCATATTAATAATATTAGTAGTAGTAGGTTAAAAAAAATAAAGGAAGTCTTGCAGTTTAAGAAAACAGTTCATTGCGGAAAGAGTACATGTTTCCTTTTTGTGGTTATATAAAAAGAGGCTAAATACACTGCTATTGAGTCTTCTTGTTTATCCGAGCAGTAACTGCCAATGGTTTGTACATCAAATTGATCTTCTAAACTTCAAACACTCAAACAGATAAACAAAACAGGCCTAGTGTAAAATTATTGTGTCTTAGATTTAAAAGAAATCTGTATTCAAATATTTCATTTGTGCATTCCTTTGACCCATCCTAGTTCAATGTATTTCTAATTGTACCAAGATATCAGAAAATGTGATAGGGATCAGTACCGAACTCTGGAATATATTGATAAATTAGGATTATCTCAACTGATATTCCCAGGTTACACAATCTGCAAGAGCTACACTACTCTCACAGCCAAGAAAGTTCAGGTCTGATGCAGATCCTGATCCCCTCTCGTTACACCACTCTCATACAAAAATATATGCGTACCCAAATCTAAACAACTAATGGCAATATAGCCGAAGCAAAAGGGCTTTCACAGTCTCCCATGAGCCAACCTAATAAACAGCTATTCTTCCTACGCTTACTTCAAAAGGGATACAAAATAACAAGGTCAACCCCTGCAACCTTAAAAGGCATCTTGCCTTTTTGTCTATATTGTTTTGGTCTATCTTGGGGCTCATGTATACACCTTGCTTGGGAGGGTTATTTCAAAATGCCATAACGAGATCTAAAAGTAAAGCACGTCCCAATGCCCCACAAGCATCAAAATATAAGTTACATAGACACACAGAGCTTTGACACAATGATATCAGAGTAGTTTCAAGGCTTGAATGAGAACCAGAGATAATCTCTAAATATGCCCCCTTAAAAATTTGTCCGGGGCTACTGACAATCACTTTGAAGTCAACCAGACAATCTAGGAATGGTTACCTTTGATATATGAGTACCAAGGCCTCTGTGGTCGCTAGAACATTGTAAGCAAATAAAAACTCCAATATTGACCGACCTGACAACGGAGTAAGAACATAAACACAACAGCTTAGTTTCCAAGATGTATCAACAACCCATACAATAGACTTTGGTCATATCTTTAAGTAAGATAATGTCAATCAACAAAAACCATAGAGAATATGAGTGCCAAGGGGCAATACTTACGCCCACTTGGGATCTTTAGCATTGCAGTCAGCACAAAAACGATTGTCTTCCTGAAGCAATAGGTTTTTCAGTCTTCTGTTCCCTGTAAAAACCTACCAATCGCTCAACTTCATAAGAAAATCAAATGAGATTAGCTTTTAGGAACTCATAATCCTATACCATTGATGTCCTTAAAAATTCTAACCTAATTTGCTATTCCAAGCTCCTTAACAGTCAAAGTACTTTCCAGATAGCCATACAGACAAAAGATAAAACTCCTTAAGACTTTACACGCGCCTAGAGAATAAAACAAGCTCAGGAATCTACAAGTGAAGAAACCAGACAAAAAAGGCAGCTTCTCCTCGCCTCAAGCTTCCCCTCGAGGACAGGGTGAAAAAAAACATTTTAAACACAACCCATCACAGAAACTTGATTCCAAGTTTTTACCGCAAGATAGTATAACATCTTCATCCCCAAAAACAAATTGGAGCACAGATCAATAATCCCACTCAGTGGAATAGCCAACAAGATTTTTTTTAGAGAAAAGCATAATATTTTCTGACTTCAAAACACCACAGTTAATCTTACAGTAAGTATCAAAAGCATACCCGAGGCAGCCCTCCCAACTCCCCCACGATTATCCATTGCTGTGATTGAAGCTCACGAGTCACAGCCACTCAGTGCAGCATCTGTAACATAGGTTAAAAGCCAGAAAGAAAACAGGGGGAAAAACATCAGAGAAATCTTATTCTGCGGATTAAACAAATGAACCCCACACACAAAAAAAAAAAAAGGAAATCTGAAATAATAAGACTTCTCCACTACAACAATCATCAGGAATGAAAAGAAACATTGTGAGGTGCCAGAAGAAACTTTAGAAGACAGCAGGTTAGTTTTTGAAAATTGAAACCGTCACAGAAACTTGAGTGGATAAAAGAGGTTTTATTTCAAAGACACAGGATAAGATGGCAAGGACGAAAACAATATTAACTGTAATGCAGGAAACACCAGCTTTTGACTTTCTGCATTTTCATTTTCCAAATAGCATATTCCCAATAAAATCAACATGCGATGGTCGCCCGGCTCGCGCAATTTTTTTCTTCTGTAAACAAACATCATATTGGCGAATTTTTTGAGCTATTAAGGATTGAAACACATGCGGTTAGTAGTTAAAAACAATCACGGGTTGCGTTTTGCATTGAATGAATCTTAGAAAAACAAATCGATGAAGAAACAAAAAACATTGGAGGAAAATTGCCACAGCGAATGCTTGTGAAATTACCGGTGAATGAAGGACGGGCTCGAAATCTCCAGAGTTGGACAGGAGGAGAGATGCGAGGGTGAGATCCCGGGAACCTCCTCATGCATAATAGTAGTCAACAAAAATTGAAAACAACGATATCATTATTAGCAGTTAAATTTTGCGTGGTGATGCGGTAAAAGTAGTTTTTTTTTTGGTAACGATCCGTTAAAACTTGATTAATCACGTTAAAAAAACAACTTTTACCACACTCAATTATCATGCGGATGCATTAACCATATGTGTGGTTTTAAAGGAAAAGGAAAACAACCCATGTTTGGTTTAAAGTAATTAGTAAATGGATAAAAGGGGAGGCTCTAATTATCACCATTAAAGAAATAAATGACATTATAAAATTTTAATGTAATGGATATATAAAAAATCAATTAAAAACTTAGAAAAATTAATCATTTGATCCCTATATCTTCAATTTAATTATAACTTACAACAGATTCTTACACTTTTGATTTTGTGCGGTTTAATCCTTATAATTTCAATATTTTTATAAAATAACCTTTTACCTTCACCTCTTTATTTTTTAAAAAGACAAAGTTTATTAAAAAAAAATACGGAGGAAAAAAAAGGAATAACCCCCTTGGGAACTTTGAGAGAGCATTTTTATACATGTTCTCTCTAAATAGTACAGCAGTGTGATAAATTAATGGGTTTAATGTTTTTGCTTCTTAGGCCGCACTTATATATAAGTGATAGGGGCTCATTTATTTTTTTTTCTCTCTTCTTTTAATAATGAGCCCTACTCACTTATATTTGAGTATGTCAGAAAAAATGATTCTGCCTCAGAGGGAGAAAGATTAAACTCTAAATTAATAGTAGTAATTGCTGATAAATAGGAAAACACATTATCATTGATTGGAATTGTGCGCAAGTAAAACTGACGTGGTATACTGTATATAGCAACACATTATCATTATCATTGTTGTGGAGATTCTTGAGAATATTGGGAATATCCACATTCATGGTGTGTAGGTGGAACAACTCATCTCCAGCCAGAGCTTCGGATCCTGCCATTATCTATTGAGACAAGTTATTGATCCACTAAATAAGGTGACTTGCATTTTAAGTTACATCATTAAGTTGTTTTGCATCTTATAAAAAAATCAAAATCATCAATCAAAACAAGTTTTAATCCGATCAGATGAAATTAAGCGAGTGCCAAGTGACAACTCAGTTCATGTAATAAATGCAAACAAAAATATGGTAAGGGCATTTAAAATAAAGTTTTAATATAATAATGCATATCTTATCGGGCCACTGTAAAGTTATGGTTAGGACCAATAATGTGTTGGGGCAGCATGAGCATCTTGGTCTCAACACGTTAACAGTAAGATTCGGTAAGTCCAATAAATTAAGCAGTCTCTAGCTACTTATCGGATTGGGTTTAGTAAAAAGAGTTAGTTCTTCATAATATAACGAATAATTAAGATTCAAATCTTTGCCACAAAAGGTGTTGAAATTTAGTGTCCAATAGTGCTTTAAACATGATTTTCCCTCAATAGGACAATACATGTGCTTAGCCAAAAAATAAAAATTGTCTCTAAATCCTACTTCCGCAAGTCCTTAATAAGTTAATATCAGACCCATTGGATTTCTTTGGAGAGACTATGAAAACTATATAAATTATATTAAATTATTTATATTTAACCATTTTTTTCAAATTAATCTATCTAACTTATAAAATAACATATAATCTAATAATATACAACATATGTTATGATTAAGTAATTGAATCTTTTTTAAAAAAATTATATGCATCTTACATCAAGAATGGAAGGGAATAGGGAGTATCCTCTGGAACTGGGAAGAAAAAGTTTTCTAAATAGATTTCCCTAGAGTTTGAAAAAAAAAATTATTTATGTGATTTTATAAATTATATGATTTTTTTATAAACTCTATATTATAAATTGATTATTAATATTATATATTTTTAATGCTATGGATTTTTAACATTTTGATAACTTTTCATACTTCATCCCTTTCATTATGCATGGAATAGAATAATCAATATGTAGAATTTTGTTATTTTTCACCTTGAAGTTTTTTTTTTTTTTTTTTTTTTGCTTGGGAAAAACTTTGATCTCCACAGCAGAGTTAAATTTCTCTCATCATCATTTTCTTATCATTTTTCATAATTTCTAAATCATGTCTATCCAGTAAATCTAAAAAAGTCATAATGCTACCTTAACTTTTCTCAATCAATGGCTTGGATTAGCTGATGAGGACTAATGAAAAAAATATATCATGAAAGGATATGCTTCTTTTTTCTTATTACTATTGTTACCACTAATGATTTACACACGCTTAATTTGTTGTATTTTAGTTCACTTTCTATGATTTCATTGTAAACTTTAGGGTTTATTAATATCATTTTGTCTTTAAAAAAAAAGTAACAAGATGGTAGGATATGTTGGAGGAGTCAATTCCTAGATTCATGGTTTAAACTCTAAATTCTAAATCAAATAGTATATCCTAAATAATTGAGGCAAGTGTTGTGGGGTTTCTTAGGAGAGATTTGTTGGTTGAAGATTTCTATGTGGAGAGAACAAAAGCAAAGGCAAGAGGACAATGCTAGGGCAGGGAATGATAGGATGTATTGTCTTTAACGAAATTTAAAAGAAAGAAAAGGAGGAGAGAAAAAAAAGTGGTGGGTTGATTCTCAATCTTTTGACATCTTTTTTATTTTATTTCTTTGTGGTTAAGAATTGTATCTGTGCCCAATCATAATGTCTTTATCATCTCAATGCAACTTAAGTTGTTTTTACCTACTAACAGAGCTGAATCTAGCGGAAAGGGTTAATCTCTCATAACATAATGAATCAATGTTCGAATCTCTGTTGGGA
Organism: Acacia confusa; assembly: GCA_037074495.1. Taxonomy (NCBI): domain Eukaryota; kingdom Viridiplantae; phylum Streptophyta; class Magnoliopsida; order Fabales; family Fabaceae; genus Acacia; species Acacia confusa. The sequence goes on along the minus strand of CM073504.1, from coordinate 488,604 downwards.
GATACGCCCACAAATTTAGTATCTAAGAGTGCCTCAACTAAGATTGTTTTCAAAAGGATGATACATGTGCTTGGGGGGGGAGTAATATACAATATATGCTATAATTAAATTATTTATTTATTTATTTTTGAAATCTCCAAAAAAAAATTGTGTCTTATATCAAGAAGTGAGGGGATCAAGGGAGTATCCTTCAGAAATGAAAAAAATATATATGGTTTCTATACAAATTTCATTAGAGTTTGAAAAAATAATTGATTATTAATAGTATATATTTTGAATGGTACGGATTCTTAACATTGTAATATCTTTTCATACTTCATCCCTTTTCATTATGCATGGAATGGAAGAATCAATATGTAGAATCTTGCTCCTTGTTCCCTTGATGTATTTTCACCCCCCTCATGTAGCACCTTAAAGTATTTTATGATTAATTCAACACCGTAAACCATTTTTTAGATGCACCTAGTACACTAAAATATTTTTTGAACCTTAGTATTGAATGTACCAAAAAAATATTTTGAAGTGTTGAACACATATGAAAAAAATATTTTTTTGGTACTAGATGCACTATACAATACTTATAGTGTTGGACACACTTAAAAAAATACATCAAAATCCTCAATGCATTTGAAAAAAATATTTAAGGTTTTGGATGCATCTTAACCCTCTCTTTTTTACAAGGTACTAAAATTTAAAATTTAATTTAAACAATTCATGATTGAAGTGGAAAAAGATTACAAAATTTTAACAATAATTTAAAGTTATGAAAAATGTTTATATCAATTTTTAATAACTAGCTAAGGCCTGTGTGATGCGCGGGTAGATATTTATTAATACGTTGTTATATAAAAAATCATTTAGATTTTTAAAAATCATTTAGATTTTTAAGGGAATAATAAAAAAATAAATTAAATATTTACTAAATATTTTGCACCTACCACCCCTATCATTAGTATAAAAAATGGGTTTAATATTTCTGCTTCTGAGGTAAAAACATTTTTTCTGCGCCATTCACATGTGAGTGGGTGGGGCCCTCTCTTCTTTTAATAATGGGCCCCACTTACTTATATGTAAGTGAAGCGGAAAAAAATGTTTCTGTCTCAGAGACAGAAACATTAAACCCATACAAAATACTATAACTTTGGTTCTATTTATAAGTCCATTTTGACTAAAAAATTTGGTCCTATTTATAAGTTCTCTTTCAAGTAATAAATGAGATTGTGACAATTTTGCCCATAATAATTGTACCAAAGAAAATAGAGAGAGAAGAAAGAGTTGAAAGATACCCATTCATAATGAGGGCAAAATTGAAAATTTACGTAATAATCATTGAGCTAACTACCTTTTCTTGGTATGTGTGATTTAGTTAAAAAGCACTTATAAATAGGACCAGAGTGGTATATAACTACTTTTTTTATTATCCCTCTTCAATGACCACTTTGCTTTTTTTATTTTTTTATTAGATTTGTAAAGGAATAATCAAAATATTCAATTAAATATTTACTTAATATTTTGTACCTATAATCCCCATTATTAATTGATAAAATAATAGAATTCTTTTCATAATACAATCTTAAAATATTATATGACTACCTTTCTCATTATCCATCTTCCCCATTTTCTGTCTTTCATAACCGCCTTGTTTTTTATTATTAATTTACAAAATATGATGTAACTACCTTCTCCATTACTCATCTTTCATAATCGATTTGTTTTTTATTTTATTAATCCCCATTATTAATAGATAAAAATAATAGAACTACTTTCAAAACCACAATCTTAAAATATTATATAACTACTTCTCTCATTATCTACCTTCCTCATTTTCCGTGTTTCATAACCGTCTTGCTTTTTATTATTAATTAACAAAATATTGTGTAACTACATTCTCCATTATCTATATTTTATAACCGCTTTATTTTTTATTTTAATATTTTGAAACTATCATTTTGCTTATGTGTCAATCAGATAGATGTTTACTGCTCTACTTTTATATAGTTAAGATGTGTTCTAATCTAATTTCTATAGTTTAAATTTATTTATATATTTGTATACAAAATTATAATAATAGCACAACAAAATATTAAATCTAAACGGTCAAATTTAATGTGAAGAGTAAATAAAAGTAAAAGAATGGTAGTGGCAGATTGAAGATTTGGTGTTTAGGGAAAGTTTTGATCTCCATAATAGGGAGGTTTCTCTTATGATTATTTTTTTACTGCCATCCCTCATAATCTCTAAATCAAGTTCCAATTAATTTAAAAAGTCACAATATTACTTTAATTTTTCTCTCATCTTTTTAATCAATGGCTCAAATTGTCTCAAGAGTACTAATGAAAAAAATAAATTATGAGAGAATATGCTTCCTTTTTCTTATTGCTATTGTTACCGCTAATGATTTAGACAAGCTTAATTTGTTGCATTGTAGTTCACTTTCTTTGATTTCGTTGTAAACTTTATGGTTTTTTAATATCATTTCGCCCTAAAAAAAAAAGGTAAAAATATGGTTAGATATATGGTAGTGTTATAAAACTGATAAAAATAATAAGAAGAAGAGCAGAGGTTCTAGAGAGATAAAGTAGAGAGATAGATTCTCATTTCATTCAATCCATGAACAGTTACAGAAAACCTCTATTTATAGAAGAAAAATGGGACTTTAGTGTAATTTCTACCTCTGGGTCATTTGGTGTAGTTTTCCCCAAAAACCTAAACTATTCACTCACGGATTTCCTTCCCGTGAGTGATTGTATAATTGTGTGCGGGTCCCACCAAATAGTAAACTACTATGCGTAGTACTATGCAAATAGTAAATCACTATGCGTGGGTCCCATATCATCTTTTAATATTTGGAAACCGGGAGTCAATGGACATCCACATAATAAGTATATTCATAACACTCCCCCTTGGATGTCCATTTATGAATGTGCCTCGTTAAAAACTTTAACTAGGAAAAACCCAGTGGGATAAAAACCTAGCCAAAGAAAAGAGTACATCATCCATTGATACACTTTCTAGTGCTGCCTCATTAAAAACCTTTCTAGGAAAAACCCAGTGGGATAAAACCCAGATAAGGGAAAAAGAGTACAGCGTGTATCGTCTCCCCCTCTTGATTACATCAGTGTTACTCCCCCTGATGACTATATTGCTTCAATGTCTTTCTGAGCATATTATACTTTCTGTCATCAAATATTCTGTTAGAAACGCCCAATTTGATTGTTCATTATATACCTGCAAGATCTAAATCTGTCAAGTAAAGTCATAATAATCTTTTCATAAATATATATGTGCATATAGAAATTCAATAAATGTTTATTCAGATAATGATGCTATATGCACTATCATCTTGAGTCCTTTTGGGACATATGTGTTTCTGGCGCCTTATGTGCTTCTAGCACATACAAATATATTGTGGCTCATGATCCTCATTATCATTCATTGCAGCATATGCTATCATAGATATTATTAACGTCGACTTCATTTTCAGTCCCATCAGATTTCATTCATAATTTATTGAGATCTCATTATATTCACATATATTAGGTACCTAGGTCTCTCTTGGACCACAATACACTTTTCTTGTAATATCTCTTCTGGAGATAACATCTCATCAAAAGATAACTCTTCTGGAGCTTTACTTAATTATCCTCGACTTAATCATCTATATTTTATAGCTCCTTTTCTCTTTTAAGGATTTTTATCTTTTAAAACCGATGGACCTGCAACGCTTCAGGAGTGCTTTATAACAATTCATATAGGAGCATTTGCAGTTGGGATATGTGACTTTGTCACTTTCTTTAGGTCAGTAAATGCTTCTGGCATTCGATTAACTAAACTCTGAAATTGAATTATCATTTTGAACTTTTAGTGCACAATTCCTTGTACGATGATCAATATGAGCCAATGATAATTCATTCTAGTAAATCTTTACCCAATCTGCTTATTTTTCTCCCCCTCATCAAATCATCAATTTTCTTTGTATATCCATCTATGTGCATTGTAATAGATTAATAATCATTACACATTTAAAACACTTCAAGATGGAATTAATCTGGCTCCTGACCAAAAGCCAATTATACGGGGAGAATTCTGTTGGCTTATATAATTGCTGCAAATATACACAACATATAAATTTTGTTCTCATAATCATTGATCTATCCATTCATGGATACTTTAATACATTATTTCTGGATCATTCAATCTGGAAATTGCGCGCATAATATATTGCAAACTTCTGGTTGCAAACATCACTGCTAACTTTGCAAATTTATAATCTCATATGTAAACTTTCAATTTGATATATTTCCAGAGATCCATTTCCAATAATTAATTCTATCTGAGAACATGCAGCACATAATATATGACTCGGATGATCAAACAAGTCATGCCAACTTTCCATATGATTTATCATCAAATCTAATATTCATTTTGGGGGAATCAATATAGAAACATTCACAAAGAATTATCACATAAATATTCACACTTGATATATATTATTCTCCCCCTCAAGTGTGAGACCTTAAAAATTAATTCATGGAATTTCCATACAATATTCCATGATAATAGCATATATGATATCTATTTCATTAAAATTCCACAGATTTCTAAATGCATTATCAATGCATAATTTTGTTACTTCTGGTAACAAAATTTCCATTTTCCAGAATCAACAAACAAATATATATTAAATACAAAATCATCAGGTGTATAATTGCAGATTCACGAGCGCAATACTGTGTAATCACAGGCGCATCACTGTGGAATCACAGGCACGACAACTCAGATTGTCGTATACATATAAAGTCAAAAAGATTCCAGGCTCGTGCTTTATAGGGAGCAAATCTGTAGAGATTTAACAGGACTACGCAAATCTGCAGAGATTCAATAGGATTTAATTCAACTATAAATAGAGGAAGGCAAACGAACATGCCTCACAAACACTCAAGCATCTGATAATATCAACTACTAGATACTCACACATATTTCTCTAAATTCTATTGCCATGGCAGGACCAAGCAGTTTTATCCCAGTTTCTGATACATCCGAAACAGCATTACTTGATGCTTTGTTGTATGATGATCAGCATAACATGTCATTTACTTCTTTGTTATCTCCTAATCCCTTTGAAATGTTTATTCCTCCTTCTACTATTCCTCCTTTTGCTTCAAATGTACCTACTTCTCCCCCTAGAACAAGTGTTCTTCCTCAATCTACAAGGATTGAAGGTACAACTGAAGCAGGTTCATCAAGGAGGCCTGTTAAGAGGTGTAGAACTATGGCAGAACTAATGGAGTCTACCAATCCAGTTCAGCCAATAGTGTCGGCAGTTAATCAACCAGCATTCACTAGCCAGCAAACTATCATCAGTTTGCCAGCAACAACCAGCCCGACAACAACAATCAGCCAACCAACAACCACTAGCCAGCCAGCAACAATTAGCCAGCCAACAGCTACAAGCCAATTAGTAACTACTAGCTTATTGGAATGTAGTTGCTGTCATGTTTTACGGGAAATTATTCATACCAACGGACTTCAGTACCATAAACTTGAAGTTCACGGAAGAAGAACAGGTATGATTACCCATGCTGTTTTATTTGAAAAAGTACAGGATAAATCTTATAATACTGACAGGCTTCCAATGTTTGATTTCACAAAGAAAAATTTTGAAGAAATCAAACAATTTCTGACATAGTATTGTATAGATTTACAAGCATCAGGATATATCTTGATGCGTGATCCTGTATTAGCCTATCATGAGGTTCTCTGTGTTGGTTCGGAATGGGCTATAAATCCAAATGACCTCCATGGAAGTTCATTTCAAACCAATATTGAACACTCATTAGGCAAAGGAAAACAACCTGTAGTAAGTATACCCTATGATACTTCATCCCTTAACCAGGGTGAATTATATAGGTTATCTATGGAGCAAAGAGAAAGAATAAAGAAAACAACGCTCCATGATTTAAGAAATTATTTTCACTTAACCCTTGATGAAGCGAGTAAACAATTAAATATGTCTACTCACACCATACAAAAAATCTATCAAAAAGGAGGGTTAACTGAGTGGCCACACAAGAAGCTCAAGAAACTTATGACGCAAATCTCGATATTACGAAGAGCTTTGCCTCATCTGGATCCCATCTCAAGAGAAGCAAAAGAAGAAGACATTAAATATCTTCAGAATGAGATGATTAAAGTTTGTAATGATGTTGAGCCACTCGCAATTAAACTTTGTTGAAATAATATTTCCTTTTGCTTAATTATTTTGTTTATGAATATTCTTTTCTCGTATTTACAAAAATTGTTATAATCATAGAAATCACATAACAACTATAATAATATATTTGCTTCATTCACTTCTGGGAATGAAGTTGGATAAAAATTCATGATCCATAACTCACTGATTTGTTTGATCATGGTAAGAAATTAATCCACAATATTGCTACTACAATAGCAAATTGAATATATTTATTTATAATATCAATCATGATCATACAATCCCTTGTCTCATAATTTAAGGGAATATTTAATGCCAAATATACAATTTTGAGGCCTTTATACAACTGATAACATACAAAATTTATGGATCAAATATTGTTTCATAATTTGGCTCTTGTTATCAGGCTAACTTGCCTCTTGGCTTCAGGCAATCTTGCCTCTGAAATTAAGGCTATCTTGCCTCTTAGGCTCAAGCCAATTTATGCCTCATCTCTCAAGCCAATCTATGCCTCATATCTCTATGGCATTTTGATCTCATAATAATATATATGATCTTTTAACAGTTTATTTTCAAGATAAATAAAATATAAGCATAATAAAATAAATAGATGGAACCCACTAATAGTGTGGTTGCCATAAATAATAAGAAGGGAGAGGGATATATATATATATATAGCAATAAATAAATAAAATAAAATAAATGACTGGAAATAAACATGCTAGATTAATAAAAAGAAGATGAGATAGGAATGGTAGTAAACTCACAGCGAGACCTATCTCATCCAAAGATAAGAAAGAAGATGCATATGCAAATGTAAATATATATATATAATATATAGAAAACGGTAAAATAAAAAGGGAAGGGGATTTAAAGCAGTAAATAAATAATAAATAAATGGAGTCCACTATACAAGTGTTACCACCATGAAAAATAAAGCAGTAAATAATAAATGGTGCCCACTATACTAGTGTTGCTACCATGAAAGATAAATAAAGCAGTAAAGAATTAAAATAAATGGGGCCCACAAAATGTCACCACCATAAAAGATAAATAAACTCTAAATAAAATAAATAAATAGAGCCCACTAATAGATACTAGTGTGCCTCCATGAAGAATAAATAAATGTAAAATAAAATAAATAAATGGAGCCCACTAATAAATAATGTTGCCGCCATAAAAAATAAATAAATGTTAAAATAAATAAATAGAACCCACTAATAAATATACTAATGTGCTATCATAAAAGATAAATAAATGTTAGTAACAATAAAATAAATGTTAGTGACATAAAACTAAATATTAGTAAAGTCAGTATGGAGCTTAGTATAGCCACCATGAGATAAATAAATAAAGCAGTAAGTAAAGAATTACAAATGGAGCTTAATGACGCCACCATAAAATAAATGAATAGGAAGTGGGAAGAATATAAAAACATAAATAAATTACTGTAAATAATAAAATATAAATTTATCGTGAATAGTAAAATTACTATTCACTATAAATAGTGAATAAAGTAAAATTACATAAAGATTAATCTAGACTTCCATGTAGGAGTCAAATGAATAAAATGTAAAAATTACTGAAAAAGGGGTAAATTTACTGTGAATAGTAAATTACTATTTACCGTAGTAAAATAGTAAATAATCTCAAATCTTAACCATGGAACCCGATGTTAAAATAATCGGTAAGAATAGATATTTAATTCCATATAATGGTTAAGATCATCCCAGATAAATAAAATGGAAATATGAAATAGATGGTGAGAAAAATCTTACCTTGGTAGAGTCTTCGTGCTGATAACGTGTTATAAAACTGATAAAAATAATAAGAAGAAGAGCAGAGGTTCTAGAGAGATAAAGTAGAGAGATAGATTCTCATTTCATTCAATCCATGAACAGTTACAGAAAACCTCTATTTATAGAAGAAAAATGGGACTTTAGTGTAATTTCTACCTCTGGGTCATTTGGTGTAGTTTTCCCCAAAAACCTAAACTATTCACTCACGGATTTCCTTCCCGTGATTGTATAATTGTGTGCGGGTCCCACCAAATAGTAAACTACTATGCGTAGTACTATGCAAATAGTAAATCACTATGCGTGGGTCCCATATCATCTTTTAATATTTGGAAACCGGGAGTCAATGGACATCCACATAATAAGTATATTCATAACAGGTAGGAGCCAATTCCTAGATTCATGGTTTAACCTCTAAATTCTAAATCATATAGTATATCCTAAATAATTGAGGCAAGTGTTGTGGGGTTTCTTAGGAGAGATTTGTTGGTTGAAGATTTTTATGTGGAGAGAACAAAAGCAAAGGGAAGAGGACAACGCTAGGCCAGGGAATGATCGGATGTATTGTCTTTAACAAAATTAAAAAGAAAAAAAAAAGTGGTGGGTTGATTCTCAATCTTTTGACATCTTTTTTATTTTATTTCTTTGTGGTTAAGAATTGAATCTGTGACCAATCATAATGTCTTGATCATCTAAATTCAACAATTGTAGTGACTAGAGAATCCCAGACAAATGCTACTTAACCTGGACGTGATAATGGTTATGCAATAAGCATTGGGACTGGTTTTTGTGGCAATAATAAAGAGTAACTATTTCTTCTAGTTCTTATTAGAAGGCACCAACTAACAATTCTCACATACGAATAAAAACAGTTAAAGTTAATAAAATTATCTTAGAATTTAAGTAATTTCCAATATCATCCCTACTAATTAGTCTAAATTCTAATATTCTATTAATTATTACTCTCAAGTCTCAACCATTACCCTCATTAACTAGGGGCATACATGGAAAAAGATAATTAATACTTATTGAGAACAAGCAAGTGTCTTATAAAAAAGACTAAATAAAGTTGCTAGTTAATAACTTATAATAAGGATTAGAGGGAGTAAAACATATAGATTGTATGTTCATTGGATACTAATTTTACCGTATATTTAAATAGAGAGAAACATACTGACAAAAAAGATCGGAGATAAAATTATAAGGCATTTTTTTTTTATTATTATTTTTTACCAATTTTGAAAATTTTCCTCCCCACATTTCTCTCTATTCACACAGTCAGAAATTCATATGAATGTAAGAGATATTATTAAGAAAATTATTCTCATTGATCTATAAGTATATGACAATGTTGAGATCTAATTGAGATTTTGTAGCCAATAACACAATACAATACTCTTCCCGTATGTCTTTTTCAAACGGGAACTTACAAGTTTGAGTGGACTTTGTTTTCCCCCATTTACAAGAGTTCTTTCAAATTAAGGCACTTTAATTAATTTATTCAATAATTAAGTCAAATGCATGTAACCAGAGAAATTTCTTAGTGCAAGTAACACATCTTTTAGCCAAGTTTGCAAAAAATGATGGAAGTAAATAATAATGGAGATTTGAAAATTTAAATTTTATGCTACAATTAAAAAACAAGGTAACATATTAAAACCACCTATCTATTTTACCTTAATCACACAAACCTCCTTTATATTTTAAAAGCTATATAGACATATCTTGAAATTAAAACATATATTATATAAATCTCCCTTATATTTTGATATTATATTTTCATTTATCCAAACTGTTAGTTGACTGTTAAATTTAACCTTTGGACTTTTTTTTTTTTTTTTTTGCAAAATGGCCACTTGATAATACTATGTGTGTGTCACACACACATAGATAGGGTTAACGTATAAATTTAACAACAATGTTTAACCAAAAGTGCGTTTGTCACAATAAGTTTTGTTGCGTGCAAAATTATACATAAAAGATTGAAAAACGGACAAAAATAACAAAACATTAACTTATTCATAACAATCTACTCACACAGTATTAATGTGGTGATCCAGGACATTTAGTCTCTACTCAAAGAATTTCCTTCTTTTCTTATTGTTATTGTTACCGCTAATAATTTAGACAAGCTTAATTTATTGCATTTTAGTTCAGTTTTTTTGGTTTCGTGGTAAACTTCATGGTTTATTAATATCATTTTGTCTAGCCAATGAGAGTTGACACAGATAGTAAGGGGTCCAAGACTAGGCTCTTGGGTCGTGGGTTCGATCCCCTCTGCAGTTGCTGGGACTTCTTTGGTAGGCAATATTGTAAGTTCCCAGTAAGTGCTCATAGAGCCCGGGGCCGTGCCCTGGTCTTGGTGGGGGACTGGTGTTGAACCCCTCCAAAACTTTTATGTATAAAAAAAAAAAACATTTTTTCCATAGAAAAAAGTAAGAATATGGGAAGATATATGGGGGGAGCCAATTCCTAGATTCATGGCTTAAACTCTAAACTCTAAATCATATACATCCTAAATAATTGAGGTAAGTGTGGGGTCTCTAAGGAGAGATTTGTTTGAAGATTTCTATGTGGAGAGGACAAAGGCAAAGGGAAGAGGAGAGCTAGGCCATGGAATGATAGGATGTATTGTCTTTAACGAAATTTAAAAGAAAGAAAAGGGGGAGAGAAAAAAAATCTCAATCTTATGACTTGAATGTCTTGATCATCTCAATCCAACAATTGTAGTGACTAGAGAATCCCAGACAAATGGGACTGGTTTTAGTGGCAATGATAAAGAGGAACTATATCCTAATTTTACCATATGTTTATATGAATAGAAAAATGATGACAAAAAAGATGGAGAGAAAATTAGAAGTAAGAGACTATTATAAGGGAAAATTCTATTTTTTATAACCAAATTTGGAAATTTTCCTCCCCACACTTTTCTCTCTATTCAAATAGTCTGAAATTCATATGAATGTAAAAGATGTTATCAAGAAAATTATTCTCATTTACATATAAGTATATGACAATGTTGAGATCTGATTGAGATTTTGTAGCCAATAACACAGTACTCTTCCCGTATGTCTTTTTCAAACGGGAATTTACAAGTTTGAGTGGACTTTGTTTTCCCCCATTTACAATAGTTCTTTCAAATTAAGACACTTTAATTAATTTATTCAATAATTAAGTAAAATGCATATAACCAAAGAAATTTCTTACTGCAAGTAACACATTTTTCGGCCAAGTTTGCAAAAGATTATGGAAGTAAATAATAATAGAGATTTGAAAATTCAAATTTCATGCTACAATTAAAAAAAAGGGTAAAATATTCTAACCACCCTCTATTTTGTCTTAATTACATAGACATTCTCTCTATTTTAAAAACCAAAATAGACATCTTTTAAATTTAAAATGTATATTACATAAACCTCTATTATATTTTGAGAATTTATTTTCATCCATCCAAACCTTTAATTAATCGTTAAGTTTGAATTTTATATTTTTTTTACCAATATGCCTATCTTTAACATTATAGTTATTTAAACATATACATATATGTGTGTACGCGCATGTGTGTAATGTTAAGGTGTAAATTTAGCAACAATATTTTGCCAAAAATGTGTCTACTACTTTTGTTAGGTGTAAAATTACACCATTGAAAATGGGGTTAAAATAATAACATTGTTAACTAATACGTAATTCCTATTGCTTTTTGCTTGAGGGCCTACGAAGTCAGAAGAAATGTTCCCTCCTTTGTCCATGTCAATCTTCAACTCTCTCACTCACCGTCACTTTAGGGTATGTTTCGTTCAAAGAAAGGGTTGGAAAAGAAAAGAGTGAAAAATATTTTGCTACAAAGTTGATTGGTTTTCATTGGAAAAGAAATTAGGTTGATCAGAAAATTTTTGTTTGGTTGGAAGAAAATGAGATAGGAAAATGAACCTAATGACAATTTTACTCTCTGCCCTATCATCTTTTTCTTCATTCTCACCCTCTGTACCATTACCTTCATCCTCTCTCCCACTCCTCCGACTCTGGATCCTCCTCGTCCCTTGCTTCTCTTCATCCCTCCTTCGCTAAGGCTCTCATCTACTACGACATTGCTTCCAATAGGTCGTTGACTTTATTCCATCTCCATCACCTTTGTCACTGACGGATTTGTAGTGGTGGCGGCAAAGAGGCCACTGTCAAAGGCTTCCTCCTCCTTTGTTATGCTCACTGGAGGATCTACACCGTTAGTGGCATCTTTCTCCTCCTTTCACTATATTTTCCGGCATTACTCTATTCCTCTCCCTTGGCATTGAAGAAGGGTAAGTTGGTTTTCTCCTATTTTCTTGATCCGCTAGAAAATGGGTTCCCACCAAAATAGATAGGAACTGATTTTCCCATGTTTAAGTGAAAATGACTCACAAACAAAAAATGTTTTCTTGTGAAAAAGTGGACCAAACAGTCATATGCTACATGGAAACAATGTTAAAAATTGTTTAAAGTAGGTCTGTTTTTAGTCTGTTTAAGGTCATTATGTTTTCACCCTATTTGAAGTAGGTTTGTTTTGAGACGAGGCTTGTGGTTTGTTAGGCTGCTTACAAAATTTTTAAAATTACAGGCTTCCTTAATAGATTACAGGCTAGATCAGACTAAAGTTAAAAAAAAGACTTATAACTAGGGATGGATTTTGGGGGTAGGGATGGTCCCACAAAAATTACATAAAAGAACCAAAAATTTTAGAAAATCATCTTCAGGCCCATAAAATTTTTATAATTTTCACTTTAGTCCCTCCGTATAAAGTACGTGGACGGACTAAAATAAAATTTTTAAATTTTTTTGGGCTTAAATATAGTTTTATAAATATCTGAATCATATTATGTAATTTTTGCATAAGGGCAGAAAACGGAGGTTAGGCTCAATTAACGGCGTTGGCGAAATTGCTCCTGAGCCAATAGTTTGTTGGTAATTTTGGTCCACTAGAGAGTTTATTAGCGAAATTGCTCATGAGCCAATAATTCGTTGGTAAAATTGCATCTTAACACAATATTTAAAAACTTACTCAAATTTTTAAAAGTTGGTGATATTTATAGGTTGTGAATTAAAATTTGGGATTTAGTATATGTGGTGCATTAGTAAAATATTTTATATTTAAATAAATATTAATTAAAAAATATTTTTAGAATCTTTTTAAAATATTCTTAATATAGTTGACGATTTAAACTTAAATCTTTGCTTTCAAAATAGATGAAATATCTGTGTAATTATAGACAAAATAAAATGGTGCTTAGAGTATATTACTCTAAAAAAAATAGCATGCAAGTTCTATAATGATTTTATATTTTTATGTTGATAAATAAATGTTATTTTATCATTTTATTCTTAAAATAAATTTTTGTTTTATGACAGTAAACATGTTACTTAGTTGGCATCTATCTCAATTCTCATTAAAATATTATGAACATAAGGTTAATAATTATAATTTATAACTGAATAAACTGTGATGACTGGATAAAAAGTAAGAAATTAAAAGAATCTAATTAAAAAAAATTAATTAAGCAAGGACAAATATTTTTTAAAACAAGCAAAAGAGGGATTGGTAGAGAACAACTCATCGACCTCAACAAGGAATGAAAACAAAATAAGGATTGCGAGGGAACAAACTCAACAAAAGTATTAATTAAAAAACAAAAGCGAATGATTTTTTTAAGGTTAATTAGCTGCCATGCAATGACTTAGAATTACAACAAGTCAAAAGGGACGATGCTAATCATCACTTTACTATGATTGCTTTATAAATCTTCTCACTTTCTTCTCATTTTGGCCCTACCTTCACGTTCTTATTATTTCTGTTGTTGTTCTCATCAAAAGTCAATTTTATTTCATAAACAATAAGGTAAACACAGTGATTTCAAAAAGCGACAAGGAATCCGGCTTTAAATAGAAAACAAAATTTATTTAATTATATTATATATTGTTGTATATGTTTAGATTATATATAAATTATTAGTCAAACTAATTGGTTTAAAAAAAATAAAAATACTTTGAAGTAATTTAATTAATTTTTGTAATTTCTTTAAAACAATTCATTTTATCGTATATTTATACCAAAGAAAATATTTTTTACTGCATATTGTATGTTGCATCTTTTCTTTTATGTCGGATAACTATTTTTAGTTGGTATACAATATTCTCATTTGATCATATAATATTATCATCAAAATCGTTGTCTCAACAACTTTATTTATTTTGTTTCCCTTTTTTTTTAAATAACATAACTAATTAGATATTTTTATTACTTTTAGGTACCATTTTTTAGTTGGAACAACATGTTAGTATAAAGGAAAGAGAAAGATGATAAGAGAAGGAGAACATGAAAATAAGAGAGAATAATTCTTACTTTATGTTGGAGGTGTATCAAGGATATTTTTTTTTGGGGACAAATATATCAAGGACATGACACTTATATTTATAGGTACAATTTTATAATATGAACCAATTAAATCAAGAGTTAATCTGTAAAAATACACATAAGTTTTTTTTTGGAGCAAAAATACACACGTGTTACCATTTTGGAGCAAAAGTTATATCCCACCGTTAAGTCACTGTTCACCATAATGAAAGAGAAAGAAATGAAATGAATAATAACATAACGGTGGTGAACAATAACTTAACGGTGAGATGTGACTTTTACTCCAAAATAATAACTACTGTGTGTGTATTTTTGCTCCAAAAAAAATATGTTTTTTTTGCTTATGGAAAAAAAACTTATATGTATTTTTGCACCTTAACCATTCAATCAATATATATAAATTTGGTGATGACTGAGAATATCTGAAATAATATGAGATAGTGGGGAGATAAGACACATGAATATTACTATATTGATATCAATAAAGTTTTATTATCATTAATCTTCAACCGTTTTTTTATAGTTAATGCAAACAAAATTACTTTTGACCTGAAACAATGCAAACAAATTCAGTGTATATTAATAGACGGTCAAAAATGAAAAGACAAAATAGGAATATTGTTCACTTTTTGACAATTATTACTCGGTATGTTTGTATAGAATAACGATAATAATCTAAAAAAATAATTTTTAATTGTAAATTAATAATAAAATATATAAAATAAATATGTAAGAAGAGATATATATAAATAATTAATTTATAGAATGTCCAAGAATGATACCAGACAAAGACCATCTGTTACTGTTATGACTATTTGGTCTACAGAACGGCCTTTCCGTAAATATGCCGAACGCTGGGGCTCTATTTTGGCTCGTCCCCTCCCGCTCTTCCCAATGATGCTTATGGCCTGAACCCTGAAACACACTCCAGATAAACCCTAATCGGGACCCCGTTTTGCAGGGCCTTTCAATGACAGAGCTTTTTTAAAGAGAATTTCAACGGTCGTATTGGGATTTTCAAACACTTTCTGTCTCTTTGTTAATTGGGAAGTCTTCGTTTCATTTCAGATAGCCAAAATTTGTACTTGTAGTTTCAGACGCTGAAGTTTTTGCTCTAGTCGACATTGGCTTTGCCCTGGAGTTTGATTTTGTTGAAGCTTAAAATCTGCATTGCAGCTGAAACTAAGCAGCGTAGATTCGCATTGAAGCTTGATTACCAGTTCATCTTGCTTTTCAGCTCCTTGGTCATTCATTTTAGTTGCCAAAATATATGGAAATACAGGTATGATATAACGGTTTTGAAACTGAAATAGGTTTTTTCAAACTGAGTTGAATTTCACTTCAATGACTTAAGAAGCGAACAGTGCTGGTGGATTTGAAGATTTTCTTTTTCTTCTTTAACAAATTTTCCTCTGCAATCAAATCGATCTTCTCCCCCCAACCGGCTCTTGATACTTTTGAACCATATTTTGTTGCTAATGAATCATGTGCTAATTCGCTACAACAATTCTATTTCCCCGTCTAACTTTTTTTGTTTTTTGTTTCCTTATTCTGGCAGCTTTTTGGGTTTCACCTTATGCTTTGAATGGCCTCAAACTGTTGATAGCCATACTCGTATGCTAAGAAGCAACTAAAAATGGAGGGCTTAGCTGCTATGGATGCAGGTGAGCGGTTTAGTGATAGCGGCGTAGGAAATGAGAGTCTGGGTGATTGTATTGTTGAGGAAATGGAATCCTTTATGGTGGACATCAAAGAACGGCTGACTATCTCTAGGATGGTGAGCGACTCTGTCATAAAAGGCATCATTAATGCCGTTGAGCAAGAGGCAGCTGAGAAAATTTCCCAGAAAGAAATGGAGGTGGTTGGGCTAAAGGAAAAACTACATGGTTATCGTGTAAGTACAGGTGAAACTAATAATCATCACTTATTTGATACTATTGTAAATTGCGATGGACTGCTGGAGTCTGTTGAGAACATTCAACTTGTAGTTAATGGGCTGTTGAAGGAGCTTAAGAAGGAAAATGATAAAATTGGAGGGAATAATTCCTTTAGAAGAATTAGTTCAGGCTCTCAGTTAGTAGGATTAAGTGGTATTCTGCATGAGGAAGTTCCAGAAAGATGGATTTATGTTGATAAAACCATCGAAAATCTAACCACCACTCTTGAAACGTTCTACCAAAAGATAGAAGTAATCACTCAGTCATCAAAGGCATCGCTTTCTGAGTTTCAGCAGGAGCAGGAGTTCCGGTCAGAAATTGAACGGATGGTGATAAACAATTGTGTCCGGAGTTTGCAGGAAGAGTTTGAAGGGAAATTATTGGACCAAAATGCTCAAGTTTGTAACTCTGAAAACGGAAATTGGTTTCACAAACTTAATGAGATCTCAAGTCTGCGTCAGGAATTGGAGGTTTTTTCCAAAGCACTATCTGCCTCAGAAAGTGGGCTGCTTCTTTCTCATGGATCCCTGGAGAATGGTGAAGAATGTTGTGATCATAAGATGGGTGGTCATTTAAACAGAAAGCTTTCAATGCCTTCAATTGGGGATAGAAATGGCAAGCATGAGGACTCAAACAAACCTGACCATCCAGATTCTGCTTTGCTAAGGCACATGTCTACAGATGAATTGATCAGTCATTATGATTCCAAGATAACTGAGATGAAAAGAAACCATGAGTCTGAAGTCCAAAAGGTTACTGAAGAGAATATCCGTCTTAGGGGAACACTTTATAGAGAAATAGGTTCTTCATTACCATTGAAGAAGGATAAGGAGTTGGAAATGTTCAGGAAAAAAATTCCTGATTTCATTACAAAATTAGATACAGTTTTTGTTGGAAATGAGAAACTGCACCCATTCAGTGAAAAAATTGAGTCTGTTAACAGTTTAAAGGATAGGATTGGGTCACTGCATACTGAAAATCACCAACTGAGGGACACGCTTATGGATAAGAAAAAGGAAATTAAACGTCTTTCATCACAGCTCTCAGATGCTATGGAGAAATTTTCTCAAGAACAATTGACTAAAAAGAATTTGGTACAAGCTATTCATAAGCTTGAGGGTGACATAGTAGATGTGCATACTGAAGTTGCTGTTATTCAAGACGTATATAGAAGTGTTCTAGAAGAGGCTATGAGTGAATTTAGATGCATTGCTGAAGTTGTGTTAAAAGAAGCTGCTCAACCTTCTAGCGGATTGGAATTTGAGGATGCAGATGTCGAGTCTATTGTCGTGCAAGGGCTGTTGGACTTTATATTTAAAGAAGCTCTATTGGATGCTAACAAAGAATCCCAAAAATTTGAAACTGCAGAAATGAGGAAACTTGAGCAAGAAATACTCAGGCTGACATCATTAGTGGAAGAAAAGACTAAGTTAGCACAGGAAGCAGCAGATGCGTTGATACATGAGAAGAAAAATTTGGAGTTAGCTTTAGAAGAGCTGAACGGTTTGAGGGCAAAAACAGTTGACCAACAGAATGTAATTTCAGAGAGCAATAAAGATTTGGATGTCACTAAGGCTGAACTGGCCCGAGCATGGAAGAAAGTTGAGCAAGATGAGGAGCAAATGCATGGGTTACATCAAAACCTTGAACAAAGAACCAATGAGCTTAGAGAAATTGATGAAGAAAGAAGGCTGGTTTGTGCTCTTTCAAAAGAGCAACAGCATGCATTAATACTAACTGCTGAAAAAGAAAGGGAGACCAGGGTGCAAATGGAATCAGCAATTGCTTTTGCTCGTAATTTATTGACAGCGTTTGCTGATTTTGAATCTAGAGTGAACGAAGACATTTCAAGAAATAGTTTGAGGTACTTAATGATTAGTTCCTTCTTTAGTATAAAGCCAAATGATTTTGTTTTTGACTGTTCTCGTTATGGTTCTTATGTCGTCTGTGATTTTACCTAATGGATTTATGAATTTTTTTTATTGATATGAACTTATTGAATTTCCAAAGGATAGTATCTTGAAAAGTAGGATTTTTTCCTGTTTATATTCATATGTCTTATTTGATTATTTATTCTCTGTGCAACGAAAATTAATTTATTGGAGCCATTATTGATTTTATGTCCCTTTATTTTTTTCTTAAATTTTGTTTATGAATATAACTCAAGGCTAACATCATGTTTGCATGTTAATTTTATTTTTTATTGCACATTGAAATTGTTTAAATGCCAAATTGATCTTGCCTTTTCCCATTCTATGCTCTGCTTGCCTCTAGTATATGTTATAAGTATTTTTCTTTCTGCTTTTTTATGAAATCAATTATGAATTCTTATAAATATCTCAGCTTGGACTAATTTATACATACAATTTTATTGTCAGGATTGGAAACTTAAATTCTGAGTCCCGTTTCCTTAACAACAAAGTTAATATACTTAAAACCATGGGGCTGCTGTACAAACAGAGGCTGGAAATACAATGTTCTAACCTTGAAAAGGCTGAAGCAGAGGTATTTGATCTGAAACATCAGAATTTTACACAATCAGAGATATTACTTCCTTTTTTTTTGGTGTGTTTGATTGATCATAAAACCTCACTATCTATCCTTGATGCAATACACGCCAATTTTCTTGAATTTGATTATAAAGTAGTTGAAGAAATTCAGAGATCTTATGCTCTGATTCCTTGTGAGAGATGAATGGTTGGAGTGCAAAGTGAGGTTGCGGTGCTGCGTAGCAACCTTCAAAATGCCACAAAAATAGCCAATAGGTACTTTAAATTGAAATTAACTTATCTTGACTGTAATTCAAGGTCAGGAAAAAGCAATAACAAAATCCTAAACCTAACAAATGGATACAAATTTAAAATATGGTTCTCCTATCACAACAAAAAGATAAGGTAATAAAAAACCCTGACAAGTTAATGCCTTCTAGAGCAAAGTAAATAATAATTAACCGGGTTAAAGCGCATTTTTGCCCTAGATGTATTTTGGAGGAGCTATGGGTAGTTGGGCACCCTAAAGAAAATTGTGGACTAATGTTGTATACAATCTTTCAAAACCGGTGCAATGATGCTCTTTCTAACAATCAATGTTAAGTTAATGTTGGGGGGAAGTTTTTCAACCCCAACTAATGGTTGACTTAATGTTGATTGGTAAAAAATGGCAGCTTTGCACCCTTTCTTTAAAGGTTATGTGCTATAATGCTCCATGATTTTCTCTACGTACTCATAGCTCCTCCAAAAAAATTTAATGCAAAAATGCACTTTAACGGTTTAACCCTAATTAATAAAAGGGCTAAGGTTCATCTAGCTTCTTAAAGTGTTTTTCTATGTGCTTCCAGCACCCTAAATTATTTTTTGATTTTTCCATCATCCTGAAGTATATTTTAGGTGTATCCAGCACCTAAAGTATTTTGTGGTGCTATTTTGTCTTTGGCAATTTAGGGTGCTCACAAAATATTTTAGAGTATTGGTTGTATCTGGAAAAATACTTTAGGGTTTGGGATGAATCTTAACCCTTAATAAAACTAATATTAAGTTGCTGCTAAACAGCATCTACTAAAGCGTGTGTGTGTGTGAAGGAGGCATTTGTCATCTCCTGTTTTACTCAGCTTGCAGCTAATGTTTCTAGGATTATTTCCCCCAAGACCAAGTCTTACTTGAGTAAAAGTGCTAGAACCCACAGCTTTGGAAATGTTTCGTCTTTCCTTATTTTTTAGAGTAAATTTTGCAACAACCCCCATTGTTATTTGCTAAAATATTTGGTGGAGTGACTTCCCCCCACCAGTCACCATCAACAGAGGCGTCTCATCTCTTGGTCTTGGTTTCCAATTTGCTAGTTTTTGTGTAATTTCCACAAGTCCTCCGTTTAGCAGCCTTATTTATTGCCATTCCTCTGCTTTACATCCTTTTTGGTTGTTTTCACTGCTCTGATGGCCACATTTAAAGAAGGCTGATGTTTCAGTTTCTGGTTGAGAACCTGAAGACCCTTGAATGAGTCTCATCTTGCCCCACTCCCCCCTTTTTATTACTTCTGACGTTCAGTGCTTATGCTAAAAATATTGTGCTGGAATTTCAGGTTGATCTATTGGGGAGTCAGGTGGAAGCTCTTGTGAGCCTCCTTGAAAAGATATACATTGCGCTTGATCATTATTCGCCCATACTGCGCCATTACCCTGGGGTAAGTATCTGTTCCTTTATCATGCTATATGTTAAATTATTAGTGTTTAATTTTTTTTCCTTCTATGGTCAGTCATTTTACAATAACTTGGTTTGAAAGGCACCTTAATATAGGGCTCTTGATGCAGATCACATTCAACATTAATCTGTGGTAAACAAATCGTATCAACATATTGTATATTTAGTCCATGGTCACCTATAGTTCATATGATTATATATGTCCCTATCAGGCCACTAAAATATTAAATATGTTTTGGCCAAAAAAACTGCATATGTTCTTATGAGTAATTTTTCAGTAATAGGAAGATTTTGCGTTGATGAGTTTATTTGCCTGGCGTTGAAATATTAGACATCTAAACTTTACTCATTCAGTAAGCCAATTTTGCTGCATGATGAAAGACACCTTAATAACAGGGCTCTTGGCTCGGATTCTGCTTTTAATAGCTCCTATTCCTAGTAAAGTCAAAAGATTGCTACAACTTGTGAAAGTATGCCAAAGTCAAATTTAGGTTATTATTAATGGGAATTGCGTGAGAATATAATCATTTGAGTTTAGTTAGGTATAAATTAGATTATCACCTTCTGTGACCAAAACAAATATCAATTCTTTTGATTATTCTTAATTATTTGAGGCCCTGAGGCTGCTCTGTGAACTGTTGATGATGGCAGCGTTTCTTGGCCTTCACCTGACTTCTGGCCCATATTGCATGTCAATGCCTGCCATGCCAAGTTGATTAGGTGATGGCACAAGTTTTGCTATTGATTTTTCTGAAAAAGCATCGGATTTTGAAGACTAAACAAACAGTTGAGCCCTTAAAACTTGCAAACTTTTGTTTTTTTTTCAATGTAAGGAGATCCAATTGTTGAAGAATTAGGAGTAAATTGAAAGGAATTGAGAATGACACTGAGAAGGTTTACATCTTTTACAGGGTTTTTGGTCAGTTGTCTTACAGTTGAGATGCTGATTTTAGAATTTTTGATTTTGAACACAGCCATATCTCATTAATTATCCATTTTAGAGCCCAAGTTTTTTTTTTTTGGTAACAAAATTTTAGAAAAGGGGTTGGGTTTGGCAAGGCGCCTAACACTTGATCCATGGCTGAGTGTGTTTTTAGGACCAAGAGTACACATGTCTCCATCTTAACTTGCTCCCACTACTAGGCTTTGCCTGGCTCACTTATTGCTTCACTTGAGTTTTTTTTTTGGGTTGTCATCTAACTTTGTCACATGAGATTGCTGGTTTTAGAGTTTTGGTTCTTACCACAAATTTCTCTCCTTAAATATCCATTTCCTTGTTTTGTGCTCTGTCCATTGTTTTTGCAGGTTACTGAGATTCTGGAACTTGTAAGAAGAACACTGAGTGGAGAATCTAAAACACATGTTTGATTGTATGGTTAATTTAGCCAGGTAAATAGATTGTCATTCTATTGAAATTTTTGTTCTGCAGATGCAAGCTTTGTTTTTTTTTTGGTTCTATTGCTCTATTGTGGATTTGCACCTGCAAAACTAACCCATTCCCTTAAATTTGTAATAGACACAGGAGAATAGTTGTACAGTTTGTGCAGGAAAAATTACACACTCAATGTGCAGCTGCTGGCTTTGATTCCCCCTCAAGCAAAAACTTTTGAGGAAAACAAGGACAAGAAAGAGTGCAACAAGTTATGCTGCGACCAACTAGAAGCTTCATTTTTGGTTTGGGCGCATTTTTTTCCCTTGGTGACATCCCATGCAGCCTTTCCCTCTAGCAAAACCATAAATTAGTCTTATTTTTCTGTAATGCATGCGTAGTGCTGTTAGTTTTTCTGGTTCGCTATTGGATTTGTCCTTGTATATGTTCTTTAGCACATTTTGTAAATTATAAATAGGGAGCTTCTAGAGGGCTTATCTATTATTTGGCTCGCAATATAGGTTCGTCTGTATAGACTTCTGTTCCTTTCTTCTTTTTTTGGTCTTTATGGCATTCGCTATTATCTTCAATCCCACGATTTTTAAACAACTGAACTACTAAATAATGGTTTGCTGCTAGGATCAACCGAGGAATATGAAAGTAAAGAACATAAACATGAGGCTCTATGGTTAAATGACCTTCGCAAATTCAATTATTAGCTAGATAAATATTTGGGGGAATTACTATAGGGTCGTAAGGAAAGGATTTAATCTCCTAGAAATCTAATAACAAATGAGGAGTACAAAATGACAAGTTCAAATGTAGGAAATGACAATATATTTATGTTGTTCATTTGTGATTGAAGATCTTTTTCTTTTTTTTTAAGCTAGACTCATAGATTCACTCTTTTTTTTTTTTTGATGAAAAAATTGGATTTATTGTTCTTAGAATAATGATTTGCTGTTTTGGTAGAATTCAGATATTTACTTATGGGCAAGCTTATAATGAGGTTCTGACTGGGAGAACGTTAAAATTTGTTGAAAGAACAATTATAAAGTAGCAGTTGGTTGGTCTAATTAGCCATGAATATAATTGTTAGTAGTGGTTAAAGACTTAAAAGGTATAACAACTTGGTCTAGTCGTGGGAACTCTAATTAGTAGTGGTTGAGACCACTCTCAATCATTATTTTGTTGATGAGTGGGATCCATCCAAACTTGAATGATTAGAACTTGATCCACCAACTGTATCTTCGTTATATATATAGACAAATGTATCATCACTACACAACACAATCATAATATTTGATTTTTCATCCATATGTTTTATCGCAAGGAATAGTGGTCAAAGCAAAACTCAATTTGGGTTGGGCTAATTTGAGTTGATGTTGGAAAAATACGTTAATACAAGTTAAGACAAAGCTCCTCTTACAAACCCCTCGTCCTTAGATTTAACTGGCGTAAGGTCGGCCTTCCTCACCTTTAGAGAGGGGGTTCGATCCCTACGTTGGTCCAACTCAAATTGGGTTGGGCCAATTTGAGTTGATGTTGGAAAAATACGTTTATACAAGTAAAGATAAAGCTCCTCTTACAAACCCTTCGTCTTTGGGTTCAATTGGCGTAAGGTCGGTCTTCCTCACCTTTAGAAAGGGGGTTCGATCCCTACGTTGGTTAAGACGCTGGGGGAGACATCCTAAGGGTATAGGAAGTAGTGGTAACACTGGTAGAGGTGGAGACATATGTACTCTTCGGCTAGTATCCCTTATGAATTGGGCTCCAAGCGCTCTACCCTTGGACTGTGGGTGACCTTGACCCCTTTCCTAAAAATTGATTATAAAAAAAAACTCCTATTACAAACTTATCTCATATACTATATAGGAGAGTAGTTTATACTGCTAATCCAAATAAGGAATTTCTGGCATACCTTTTTTAATCATTAGTGTTATTTTAACATATTAGGCATATTCCTATGTGCATTATGGGATTTCCAAGTAAGCTTCATTGTTTGGATAATAGTGTATAAATTTCAAGTTTCTTTTTCAAGAAGAAATGTGGGGACCCATTAATCACTGGAAATATCAAAGCTTAATAAGAGAAAAATAAAATGGGAGAATTACTTTGAGTTTCAAGGAAGCAATTTATTCACCAAAAGTTTCCACAACATGGGAGCATCATGAATATGAAAACTTTTTATAATTATAAATCTTCCTTTATAGCATGTTTGGTTTGAGGGAAGGGGAGGGAAGGGAAAGTTGAGAGAGAAATTTTTTCTCTTATTTTTACAAAATTGCCCATAAAAAATTTTCAATATTACTAAAATATACTCTAAACAAAAAAAAATATTCTTTTTATTAATGACAATTTGGTCAATGTACTCCTAAAATATTTTTTCCCTCCCACTCATTCCCCTACCCTTCCCTCAAACCAAACATACATAGCCTAAACCTAAACGTGGTAGCGATAATAAAATGAAGTAAATATGAGGGAGGTGATAAATAATATTCTCAATAGTTAAAAAAAGAAGAAGAAGTGGGAATGTGAGTGTGCGTAGAGAAAGGAAGGAGAAGGGAGGGGTACGGTTGGTACGGAATTGGAATGAGACAAGATAAAGCTTTTACAAAGAAAGAGAGGGGCAGTTTTGTCCTCCCAATGAATAATTGCATTATGCCCATCCTCTTCCGACAATCCCATGTGAACCCCACAACTCATCATACCAAAACTCTTTTAATATTTTGAGCGGTAAGATAACGAGATTTTTTTTTTAATTATTTAAGTGTAATAAAAAATAATATTTTTTTATATCATTTATATATAATTAAGTAAGAAAATACTTTAAAATTATTGTATATTTCAATTTCCATCCATGCTATTTTTTTAACCTTTCATTTATATGGGGCATTCATACTAATAAATTACAAGAGCTTTGATTGTATGGACACACTTTGAAAATGTACAGCAACACACTAGTGAATCTAACTTTTAAAAAACAATATCAAAACCACAATTAATAATAATATATAAGAATTACAAATGCTTGATAAATATTATATACAATTGATGATGATGGCCCATCAATTTTCAGTGTAACTAATCCATTCAAGGAAAACTTAAATGATGGGTTTGTTAATAGATATTTATTAGTTAATGAATTACAATTATAATAGAACTTATTTTGAAGGTGAAACAATTGGTCATAAATATGCTTATTGCACATAAACAACATAATGGTTAGCTTTCAGGGAAATTAATAGAAAAATATTACTTTAATTTTAAAATCTAGTTGACAATAACATTAATGAGAAAAATAAGAATAGTGATGGCTTATTTTGTTGGTAAATAACTTATTTGATATTTTGAAATTAAAATGATGGTATTTTAGGATTTTTCTTAGATTTTACATATAAATAATAAAATTGGGTTAAGTAGCAAATCCGGTCCTAGAAGTATACGCTTGAGAGCAATATTACTCTGGAAGTTTTGTTAAACTCAATGTTGCCCCAAAAGTCTAAAGAAATAACAATGTTGCCCTTTTCCTCTAAAAAAATTAACAGTCAACATCAATTTTTTTACTATCAACATTAGTTTTTTTTTTTTTCTAAAAAAGATAATATTACTGCGTTTTAAACTTCGGAAACAAAATTGAATATAAAATTTGCTGCTGGTACTTTAGCTCTGGTTACCCGAAAGTACCAATATTACTGCGTCTGATTTCAGGCGTCTTGTAGAAGTAAGAAAGTTAAAATTAAAAAATCAAAGAAAAAAGAGAGAGAAGAAGAAGAAGAAGAAGCAGCTGTAGCGTGATGAAAACGAAATGAGCTCTTTTCCTATCTGTTCGCAAGAAAACAACACCGATAACCCCATGTTCTATGTTTCTCTTAGTTTGTTTATTTACGAAGAGCCTCATTACCCCAAGCATCCGTGATTCTGTGGTATCTTCTGCGGTTTCCAAAATCTCCGGCGAGCAAAGTGTTATCTTTACTGTGATACATACGTGCCACATTGCCGCCGTTTCTTCTCCTTTTGTCCCTAGACTTCACCTTCATTCAGATCTGAGAAATAGCTGTGTTTGCTGGAGACTGACTCAGATAAGCAAGAGCTTGAGGTGGGCTTTCACTTGCATCTACTGTTGTAGCTCACACGGCCTCTCAAGGGTAAATCCATATGCCATAGATGATTTTGCCTGTTTCTATGGACTTGATTTGCTTGTTCCAAGTCTTGGATAGAAGGGGTCACTGTAAATTGGGAGGTTAGGCTTCGTGAGCTTGTGCTGATTTTACTTTCTCTGGTACTATGCTGGTTTTTGCACCCCCTTTGAGATTTCCTACTGTTTTGAAGTTATCTTAAAGTTTATCCTCGAGGAATGGCCATGATGGGGAGGGAGGGACTGTTCCATGTGCTGAATCTAGCGATAATTTCAGTGATCCTAGCTTCTGGGAAAGCTCAATCAGAGTCGATTTTTATTAATTGCGGTTCAAATTCCTCCGTAAATGCTGATGATAGAAGGTGGATTGGGGATACGGCCCCGAATAATAACATCACCCTTAGTTCTCCTGGTATTGCTGCTTTAGCCTCTGCATTAAGTGGCAATTCTTCCTTTGACCCTCTCTACACAACCGCCAGGATTTTCACTGATGCTTACAATTACACAATTAAAGGCGTTCAGGGAAACCATGTTCTTAGGCTCCATTTCTGTCCCTTTGTGTTTGAGGACTACAATGTAAATGAGTCCTCATTTGATGTTGCGGCCAATGGTCTGAAACTACTGACGGAGTTCAATGTTCCTGGAGAGATATCACACAAGAATATGTACTTGCTGAATTCTGGAAGCAATTCAACTTCATTTTTCTTGATTAAAGAATATATTCTTGCTGTCAATTCAGGTGAGCTTGTGATTGAACTCATCCCAACAAAAAAGTCATTTGGCTTTATTAATGCTATTGAGATTGTCCCAGTTCCAGATGAGCTTTTTGTAGGCTCTGTCAATAAAGTTGGAGGAAGCGATGAGAATTTGAATTTGATTGGACGTGGGATGGAGACCATGTACAGGTTGAATGTTGGTGGTCCCGAAATCGCATCCAATGAGGATAAAGATATCTGGAGAACATGGAAAGTGGATTCTGGCTACATGATCATAGAAAGTGCTGGGTCAGGACTAAAGAACAAGTCTAATATAACGTATGCTTCAATGAATGATTCTTCAGTGGCTCCACTCATTGTGTATGAGACTGCAAGGACGATGTTTGACACTCAAGTTTTGGAGAAAAGGTTTAACTTATCGTGGAAGTTTGAAGTGGATCCTGATTTTGAGTATATGATCCGGTTACATTTCTGTGAGCTGGACTTTGACAAGGCAAATGAGAGAATTTTTAGGATCTATATAAACAACAAGACAGCAGCAGATAATGTTGATATTTTTTTACTAGCAGGAGGGATGAATAAAGCATATCATCAGGATTATGTAGATGGTGTGTCCTCAAGAATCAACACATTATGGATTCAGTTAGGTCCTGATTCAGCTGCTGGTGCTGCTGGAACTGATGCTCTTTTAAATGGGCTTGAAATTTTCAAGATCGGTCGAAATGGGAATCTGGCCCATGTCGAGAGATATGGTTCAGCTGGCAATTCGGCTAGCAAATCAAAAACAAGGATTCTTTGGATGGCAATTGGAACAGGTCTAGCTTCTGTTGCCATAATTATGTTAATGGTTGCTCTGTTTTTCTGGTTTTGCAAAAGAAGCAGGAAAACAACAAGTGATACCAAAAGCAATGCTCCTGGTTGGCGGCCATTGTTCCTTTATGGTGGTACTGTAAACAGCACTGTTAGTGCCAAGGGATCAGCAGGACATCAGAATCCATACGGATCAGTGGCATCAACCCGACTTGGAAAGCGGTTTACATTAGCAGAAATTCGTGCTGCAACAAAAAATTTTGATGAGAGTTTGATAATTGGAGTTGGAGGCTTTGGTAAGGTGTACAAGGGAGAGGTTGATGATGGGGTCCCTGCTGCAATTAAGCGAGCCAACCCGCAGTCTGAGCAGGGTCTGGCTGAATTTGAGACAGAGATTGAGATGCTTTCCAAACTCAGGCATAGGCATCTGGTGTCCCTGATTGGATTCTGTGAAGAGCAAAATGAAATGATTTTGGTTTATGAGTATATGGCAAATGGTACTCTCAGAAGTCATCTATTTGGGAGCGATCTTCCACCATTAACTTGGAAGCAGCGCCTAGAAGTGTGCATAGGTGCTGCAAGAGGACTCCATTATCTGCATACAGGTGCAGAGCGTGGAATAATCCACAGGGATGTCAAGACAACTAATATATTGTTGGATGAGAACTTTGAAGCTAAAATGTCTGATTTTGGTTTATCGAAAGATGGTCCTGCTCTGGAGCATACTCATGTCAGCACAGCTGTGAAAGGAAGTTTTGGTTACCTAGACCCTGAGTACTTCAGACGGCAGCAGCTAACAGAGAAATCAGACGTGTACTCTTTTGGTGTTGTGTTGTTTGAAGTTGTTTGTGCCCGAGCTGTGATAAATCCTACGTTGCCGAAAGATCAAATCAATCTTGCAGAATGGGCAATGAGGTGGCAGAGGCAGAGATCGCTTGAAACTATCATTGATCCACGTCTTGCAGGCGGCTATCATCCAGAGTCCTTGTTTAAGTATGGAGAGATAGCAGAAAAATGTCTTGCTGATGAGGGGAAGAATAGGCCCACAATGGGGGAGGTGTTGTGGCACCTGGAGTATGTTCTTCAGCTTCATGAAGCTTGGTTGAACACTAGCAGCAGAGACGCTTCATTCTCGAGCAGTCAAGCTTTAAGAGGAGAGAAAGAGGGTAAACCAGAAGAGATACAGGAGCCATTGGCCAGTGTAGTTGAAGAGAACAGCTCTGCCACAAGAGGGGTCAAAGAAATGGATGCTGCAACTTGAGTTCTTTCTACGTGTACCATTTAGTTTGCTGATTCTTTCAATTTGTTTAATTGAATTTAAGTTGTTTATTATTATTATTATTATTATTATTATTTGATGTATATTCACTTCACATGGATGTGACAATGGATAAATTATGAACTTTTGGGTCGAAAATCCTAGCCCCGTGATGCTCTTCTGTTGTAGAGTTGAATCTCAATTATATTTATATTTAATTAAATACTTAAATATCTTCACAAAGCTCATCACAACTCCTGTTTCATCACTTGTATATATTTGGCTTGGAAGGTCAGAAATTTTCTCACATATCATTATATACATGTGTAAGTGTTCATAAATAAATCGAAAATTGAGTGGTGTCGAAGTAAAGTCATTTGCTGAATAAGTGTGGTTTGGTCCTCCCAAGAATGCACTAATGCGCTTGTGATAGCTGCAGCAACTAACAAGTCCTGGAAGTCAAACCATGACTCCTGTAATTTCTTAAAATTGAAGTATAGTAAAATCCTGATAATAATTATGATCTAGATTTTTTTTTTTTTTTTTTCATTTTAAAAGTTTTGAGATTTGAATTTTAGATAGAATTCTTCTGAACGTGCCTTCTTTCGAGTTTTGTGTCTCATGGCTTCTAAGGGTTCGTTTGGTTCGCTGCAGATCAAAGTATGGCAATAGAAAATCAGATTTTCTAGCTGCCGGCAACCGTTTGGTTCATCATTTTCCCTAGAAAATATTTTCTGGCGGTCAGCAATTTTCCTTCATCCATGTGAGTATATTTTAATTCTATTATTGGTAGGAAGCCATTTTTCTATAGTGGTTAAGTCCTAAATAACCCATCTTTTTCTTCAATGAATGTCACCGCCTCCTCATGTGTAGATTTATTAGTGATGGTGGAGGAAGAAGAAGCCGACAGTGGCCTCCTTGCCGTCGTCACCTCCTACTTCTGTCATTGCAGATCCTTCAATGATAGAGGAGGAAGAAGAGGTTGCGGTGGTGATGATGGCGGAGGGATAAGATGATGGTGGAGAAAGAAAAATACTCAATCTGTCAGAGAGGATGAGAAGAGGAGACACGGATGCATTTCTTCAATCAGCGGCCCCTTCTATACCAGCAATGCAATAAGAAGTCGAAGCTAGTTAGATAAAAAAAAACCACACCAGATAGTTATACGTCCCTGCATTTTTTTCCAATAGTTTGTGGTTTAATTTGCATTCATATATAAAATGGTTTCTTCCAACCAAACAAAAAATTACCTATCAGCCTATATTCTTTTTCAATGCCAACCAAACACCTCTGTAATAAAATATTTTCCATTTCTTTCCATTCCATTTTTTCCAACCATATTTTTTATCCATAGTCCAGATAGGCTCATAGAGGCAACATATAGCCTCCATTATATTTGAGATTTGTATGAAGTTTGTAGATTATTACATTCAGCCTTTGAAGCAACTCATTAGATCAACTGAACTCATATTTTCCCTTCCTTTGGTTGATTAGCAACGGTTGGATTATGTAGGAACATGGGTAATAATGCAAAAAACTGTAGTAAGACTATATGTAATAAGGGTCTCTCTCCAATAGTGGTAGTCTTTTTTTACACGATCAACCAGAACTTACTTTTAGGGCTCAAACTCAATACCTAGATAAATTTTGAGGTGTAAGTGTAACCATGTGTTTCTTTTCTCTGGACACAGTAACCGTTGGTTCAAATATAGGTTTAGTTTTAAATTTTTACTCAAAATAACTCAATCCTGATAGTTTATTAAGGATTTATAAGAACTTGGTATTCTACTTTTTGACAGATTATTTTTTGAGAAAATATCAAGAAAATGTCAATTAAATTTCAAAATCTCAAATAGATAATTTTTTAGTAAAATGAGTTGTCAATTATTTTATTATTATTATTGTCAACAAAATTTTAAAATTAAAGTGATATTTTTTTGTCATTTTTTTTATATTAAAAAAGAAGTTATATCATTGGCTCAATTAAGATAGATTGTTTTACGGGGAGCTATACTAGTATACTTAATAATAATAGAATTGTAAACTTAAAGGATCAGTAATAAAAGTATAACAGGGGCACGCAATGATATTTTTAGCAGCAGCCGCTGGAATCCTGCTCCATTAGCAATACCCTGCATCCAAAACCCTACGGAGCTTCGCTGAAGCTCTCTCCTTCTTCCTCGCTCTCTCTCTTTGACACACCTGTTGATCGGAATCGATCCCTGTACTCAATTTCTCTTTCTGTGCGTCCGACATAATGCCGCCCAAAGCTGCCAAATCGAAGGAAGCACCAGCTGAGCGTCCCATCTTTGGTCGATTCTCATCGCACCTCAAGATTGGCATTGTATGCTTTTTTCATTTTTTTTTCATTCCCTTTCGCCCTACCTCTTCCCTCCTCCTAATGGACACGGGTTTCTTTTTCATCTTTCAAGTTGTGTTCTTCACTTGCGAAATGTAAATTCAGATGGGTAATTAAATTAGGTTCATGAATCTTTTCTTGAGTTTTAGCTTTATTTGATCAATCAACGTTGTCATGTGCTTCTCTATATTCATTTCATTTATATATTTTTCTTAACTTAGAGCTGAAAAGGTTTATACTTGATTAATTGAGTTCAATAACTTTTTCTTCCAATAACCAAGCTGGTTTCCTCGTGCATCTTGAATTTTTATGATTGATTGGTTCTGTTTAGGAAAGTTACACGCTAGCTGTTCACCACATTCTTTAACTATAATCAGTCTCTGGATTAAGAAATTATTTATCGGAAAACATCGTTCATTTTGTCCTTTTTTTGTTTTTGGTATGCAGGTGGGCTTGCCGAACGTTGGCAAATCTACTCTTTTTAACACACTCACAAAACTGGCCATACCTGCTGAGAACTTTCCCTTCTGCACCATTGAGCCTAATGAGGCACGGGTCAATGTCCCAGACGAGCGTTTTGAGTGGCTTTGCCAATTGTACAAGCCAAAAAGTGAGGTATGTGCCCTACTCAAACCCATCATAGTGTGGTCAAGTAATGAATTACTTGGAATATTGTAATATATAGTTGAAACTTTACATGAATCTTTCATGAATCAATGACGATTTTCTTCTTATTGAGATTGTTTTATTTTATGTTACTCTACAATTGACATCTCAATGCATAACATTTGGTGGCTACTTTGAGTTAGCTTTATAATTTTTACTGGAAGGCGAAACCCATGAAGTTAACATTGTTAAAAGCAAATGCAGTGGATTTTTAAATTACTATAGGCTAGTTTTCACTTCTAAGTTTTTATAATAATGGAAGAGATAATACTGTGTACGGCATGAATGCACCTTGAGTTATCCTCCATTGAATGAAACAGACCTTCTTTTGTTGACATAAATTGATTAATCCATGTGGTACTCATCTCAAACATGATGTGATGTCACAACATTACTACTTTGATTTGTTATGGTGCTGGGACATTATGTTAACGGTTTAATAATGCTGACAGAAGTTGCAACTGAAAGAATTTTCTAAGAGTACAAAATTAGAAATTACAATGGCTTGGCTTG
Source organism: Acacia confusa (assembly GCA_037074495.1). Lineage (NCBI taxonomy): Eukaryota > Viridiplantae > Streptophyta > Magnoliopsida > Fabales > Fabaceae > Acacia > Acacia confusa. The sequence goes on along the minus strand of CM073504.1, from coordinate 456,250 downwards.
TCTCTTGCCATGATGCTAACAATATACTTAGGGAAGCACGGAGTATAGCCTATGTTTAAAATCTACTTTCGCTGAATGTATATTTATATTGGAGATTTCAATGGTAGAAGAAGAATATCATTTTGTGATTGATAATTGAAATATAATGGCTATTTTATATGAAATATAGGAGTTTAAAGACCTGAAAACCTTTTTTTCCCTATGAAAGAACTTCATAATTTCCAATGAAGTTAAATATCAGAAGATGCAGGAGCAGACTGTTCTCTTTATACTGAATGTTGTAAAGTTTGCCTTGTTGGTATCTTAGGATGGAAAGACTGGTAAATAATGTGATGTAGGGCATATATGGGTACTAAGGAAAATTACAAAAATGTCCATGCATTGCAGAATTTTGCTATCGATTATTATGTAGGTTCAGAGGAATGTGTCCATCTTTGTAAGTATTGTTGACTGGAGAGGATTGGTTGCACTTATCTTCTGGAGTAGAGGGAGCCACTGGATGTTGACTGCCATTTTTTGAGTAGTACTAGGCTTTGTCATATATATCATATTTTTTCTGTGTTTTGATATTGGTATTTTAATTTGAATACTCGCGCATTTATCAGTTCGAAAATTCATGTCTCCAATCATTTAATCAAGGGAGGTGGTAATCTTTATTCATTGAATACAGTTTAAGCTATAAATGTATTTTCTTATCTCCCCCATATTCTCCTTTTCTTGGTCCTTGAATTATTCTGTCATTCTTTGTAAAATTCCCAAGAAAATCTTATTGGTGGCATCCTTGGGAAACCAAGCTAAAATACGGTTTTGTAGTTATGCTGATATGTATTTCTGTTTATTGAAATTGAGATATTAATCATTTATTATCTATGAATTGGTCTGTTCTCTATCATGACATTTTAAAGGTTTCATATAGGTCTCAGCTTTCTTGGAAATCCATGATATAGCTGGATTGGTTCGAGGTGCCCATGAAGGGCAAGGACTGGGCAATAGTTTCTTATCTCACATACGTGCTGTAGATGGCATTTTTCATGTTTTGAGTAAGATGTACAATCTGATTGTTTAACATTTCTAACCATGTTGCAACTTTGGTGATTGTAATATCGGCTTGGGAATTATAAATTTTGGTTCTCGCTGTTTGTCAGGGGCATTTGAGGATTCAGATATTATCCATGTAGATGATACTGTAGACCCAGTGCGGGATTTAGAGGTTATTACTGAAGAGTTACGGCTGAAGGTATGCCTTTTTACTTCTGCATTTTTCAGGCTGGGTATGGTCTCTTCAGTATTCAAATCAAATCTCCAGCTAAAAAATTTGGATCATTGTTAGTGACTAATTACTTAAAATTTTAAAACTCTTCTTTATATGTGCTGAAGGAGGCCCATGCAATGACATGCCACATGTCAAATTTTATCTTTCTAAGAAGTTTTTTGTGCACGGTAATATAGCCGCTGATGTAATCTTCTCTGTCTTTCTTTTTGTATCACATTCTAGGATATTGAATTCATAGAAAGGAAGATAGAAGATCTTGAAAAGAGCATGAAGAGGAGCAATGACAAGCACTTAAAAATTGAGCTTGAATGTTGTCAAAGGGTATAGATTCATAATTTTTTTCCTATTTTTCCGTTTGTTTTCATTTTCTCTCTCCAAAAAGTCACTCCAACTATTTGTTTCATCTATATTTGTTTCTGTTTATTTTAACTTAACGAATTAAATGTGGTTCTTGGAGCTTTCTCTTGTTGCATATATGTTGCTATTCTTGCTATCGGCTCAATATAGTTGTTCATTTTTGTAAACTTAAGCAACCGAAATTGTTATTCTCGGTTTTCTTCCCCAGTGGTATGATTTTTTGTGGCACTTTCTGTTATATGGCTTCCTTTTGGAATCTTTTATTTATTACTACACAACAAGCAATTATTTGTAGCCAAGTCTTTCAAGGTTCTCTTTTTAAAATTTTTAAATTGAGACGTGCATTTTCTGCATAAAATGTTATATATTTCAGATCAATGGAAAACATTTCCTCTCTGTAGTTGTAATAAACCAAAATGCTTTTATGAAATGTTTACATGAAGCTATTGAAAAGTGATGTGTAATGCAATTGTATGCTATTTTTGTGTTATGTTTGTGCCCGAGATGGGAGTGGGAGGTTGGATAGGTGGGTGTCTCAACATTTTCTTCATTTGACATTGCTCTGCTCCATTTCACTTCTAAAATGTCATCTATGACTGAAACTGAACGCCTTAGTGTCTGTCTGTTTATGTGAAATTCTTCATGGTAATACTAATATGTGATATAAAACCAATATAATTTAGAGTTTGTGGCCCATGATTATAACTTTGAGCTTGCAATAATACATGGAGTGGACATTGTTGTGTGACTTGTGTTTACCCTCTGTCCTACTGCTTCACATAGTAACTATGCAATATCAGTTATCTCTTTCTGGCATCTCTTATGTTCGTTATTTATACAAACTGTTCTGTTAAATCCAAATTGGATTGGAAATGTGGGATGACAGTTCTTTGTGTCTACAGGTCAAGGCATCCCTAATGGAAGGGAAAGATGTACGGCTAGGGGATTGGAAAGCTGCTGACATTGAGATTCTAAATTCTTTTCAGTTGCTCACAGCCAAACCTGTTGTGTACTTGGTATCTTCTTCTTTTTTTCCCTTTCTTCACCTCATTAAAATTACAAATGTTACTTTAGTTGAAATTGAAATATTAAAGAAGAGCTTGTGACTTGCCATATAAAGTAAAGCTATCAGCTATCATAGTTTTTTTGGTGATTCAGTTATCGTAGTTTTTTGGTGCACTAGGTATTGTAACATAATTATATCTATTTTATGAATGCATATTTGTTTGTACATTGGTCTGGTTATCATCAAATTTCACTCTAAAATACATGAAATTTCCCTTGTATTAATTTTGTTAATCAATATAAAATATAGAATCTACATATTTATAAGCCATGAATAATGTGGGTCTTCTGGAGCTACATATAATCTTTTTTACTTTTTCAATCTTTCTCCACACATTTTGTTAGTTCTTTGTTACAACAAACAATAACAAAAGCCTTTTCCCATTAGCGTTAGATCTTTGTTATGTTGTTTTTATTCTTTTAATATTTTCTTACATGTTTCCATAAGATGAATACAATCTTTCTGAAATGTTTAAATTACTATCTAGGAAAAAATATCTTTTTTTGTGGGATATTAGTGCTTTTTCTCGGTGTATTGGTGTAGGTGTAATCAATTTCATAATTCCATATTGGTGTTTGACGTTATTTTCAATAAGATGGATACAATCTTTCTGAAATGTTTAAATTACTATCTAGGAAAAAATATCTTTTTTTGTGGGATATTAGTGCTTTTTCTCAGTGTATTGGTGTAGGTGTAATCAATTTCATCACTCCATATTGGTGTTTGACGTTATTTTCTTAAGATCTCTCTATGAAAGCGCTACCTGTTAATACCTAGGTTCATTTGCACTTTTGCAGGTTAACATGAATGAGAAAGACTACCAAAGAAAAAAGAACAAATTTCTTCCAAAAATCCATGCATGGTATGTATGCCTTTTGTTTGTTATATGGTTTTATTTATTTTTACCTTTCATCTTCTCCATTAGGTGCCATCTATGACACATTAGTCTGGAGGTTTTTATTCTTTATCTTTAAATTATTTTAAAAGAAATTATTTTAAGAAACAGAAGAGATACAAATGAAGAGGATAAGATACACTCCAAGGAAAAAGGTCCAAGGCCATGGAAAAACATAAGTAAATGAAATAAAATGTTTTTCATCCTGCAAGGTTGACTATTTCCATTGATCATCTAAAAAGACACTTCCAAAAATTGTTGGATTCAGGATGCAGTTATAAACCTCAAATTCTAAACAAATATCAGTCTGAAATGTTTGCGCACTATTATTTGCTAAATTTCTTGACCTATCAGATACAAGTATCCAACCATAAATTCAGAATTATTTTCAAAGATCTGCTTATGAAGGGATGGAATGCTGAGGTAAAAGTTGACAATTTATCCAGCTCCAGCGTGATGTATTTTCAATTTCACTAGTTTCACTCCATTTTTAACTTTCATCTCATACAGGCAGATCTTCAGTCTCGTTTTCATTCCTCCCTGATTAGGATTTTTTTTTTTGGCTAAACCCCCCTGATTATGATGAGTTACCTAATTTCCTGTTAAACTGAAATGATGTTGCGATTATTGTTTTTATTGTTTGAAATTTGATGATTATGTCAGATACTAGTTTTTTCAGTCGTAGAAAACAGGAAAACCTTCGCTGGAAGTAATAGTTTTTGGTGATAAAATATTATTCTGATGTTATTTTTTATTTTTAAATCTGTGTTGTGTGTGTGTGTTGAAGTAAATTGACTTTTGCTTCTCTGCTTTCCAGGGTCCAGGAGCATGGTGGTGAGCCAATTATTCCCTTCAGCTGTGTCTTAGAGAGGAATCTTGCTGATATGCCTCTAGATGAAGCAGCTAAGTATTGTGAGGAGAACAAGGTTCAAAGGTTTGTGAAAGTTCTATCTCTTTTCATTATTAAACAAAACTAGTCTTATTTTTCTTGAATTTATACAAAGTTTGAGTATCAGCTTTGCTGTTCGCGCCTTATAAATAGTGTGGCTTGTTAAAGATTTATATGTGATTAAATTAATATATTGATGTGTGATCAGCTTCGCTGTTTGCACCTTATAAATAGTGTGGCTTGTTATAGATTTATATGTGATTATATTGATATATTGATGTGTGAGAATTATCATGCATATATGTAATCATTTTGGAACAAATGTGAGAATACTGCTTTATTACGAAAAAAATTCTCAATATATCTGCTTAACTTTTATTTATTTGTTTATTTTTACAGAATGATTTTGTCAACCTTCTAAACTGAATACTGTGATTTTGTTTTCGGCCATTGAATAGAAAGTTGTTTCCAAGTTCAATCTTTTTTGCGGGTCATTTTAAGGCCTATGCACTAAGTTGCCAATTTTTCTTCTAAATGCTGCAAAAACTTAAATTTTTTTGACATTTAGTGCATTATTTTTAATTTACCTCCCAAGATAATCTAGACTGAGATCTTAAGTAAGATCAATTGAACGCTAAAATAAGTCAAGTTGCTAGATCAAATAGAGGATCACGTGATCCTACAAGATGACTAGAATTTAAAATTTAAGATACTTATACTGTGAAACTGATTAGTATAATATTATCTAACATAATAGCTCATAGTCCTAAAGGTCATTAAGTATCACCCACTAACACCCAAATTTAAAATATTATCTAACATTATAATATTCTGGTTGTTATAAAGAGTTGACTTCTAGTCTTTATGCTACTAAACTCTTACAACATTCTCTGTTGTAACAGCGCCCTCCCCAAAATCATAAAGACTGGATTTTCTGCGATTAATCTCATTTACTTTTTCACAGCAGGACCTGATGAGGTAACATATGTTCTTTAATACTTCTAGATTTCATGGTATTTTTTTTTTCCTCCCATTTTTTTAAACTATAGTTTTAATAGTTTGTGTCCATCAGTGTTGACAATAAACTACACATCTTAAGCAGTTGTTTTTCAGTTTCCATAAAATTATCATCTAGTTAATCTCCTGTTATGTATAGTTCATTAAATTTGTAGCATCAGATATTTCTTTGCACTTTGCCAATGTTAAGTATGAGGCTCGTTATAATTTACTCCATCTGGTCTCAGATGTAATCGCCAATATCTACCTCTTAGATATTAAGAGAATTAGTTAATGATAGTTTAACTTATTAAATTTGTACCAAAATGCAATTATTTTCCAGATTTGTCCCAATTAAATGGTTTACCTCCTTCCATAGTAAATTGCTTCATTTGTTACCAACAAGCTATTGGTTGAGGTGGTAAGGGGCATCACCTCCGTAAAGAGGAGAATATAAGTTTGAATCTTGGAAAGTGCATTTGTTGGGAGAGGTGAAAAACCTTTGCCTTCTAAGCCTCAAGAGGGAAACCCCCTGATCAAATGGGAAAAAAAACTTGCTTCATTTGTTGTTGGAAAATTCAATAAGAGGTATTCAAGTAAAAAGGCATTTGATGATCCAAAAAAAAGAAAGGAAAAGTGACTTATATTTTGGACCAACAAAACTCTTTAATAAGTACTACTTCTAGTTCTAATTATAAGACCACTTTTGTAGTGCAATTTTCATTACAAAAGTGGTCTTATAATTAGGACCGGGTGTTTGAGACCAATGTTGTTAAAATTGAGTTTCTATGTAGAAATAGAAGTGGGTAGTACAGACATAAATCGTAGAAATGTCACAAAACGTAAAGTTTCTACTACTTAAAGTCAATATACAAAACTTTATATATATATAAAATATAAATCACCACTCAAAATTTAATGAACAACTTTATATTTAAAAGATATAAGTCATATAACTATATAAAATATAAGTCTAAAAACACAGAGTTTAATAACTCCTGCAACCAAGTTCTAAAAATGAAAAGAATAAAATTTGATAATTCTTAAATTTTATCAATTGATTCAAATCAAACATATATCAACTTGCACATCTTCAATGTTCTCCTCTCTTGCTCTTATAACAAGTTTATATGCAAAACTTAGAATATCCAAATTATGAGCATCCACACGTTCCCGCACTTAAGCTTCAATCAAACTTTTCTCATCATGGACATCAACATCTAAGTTGTCTACATCTTCCCAATCTTCTTCATTTTCAACTATCCAATCATTATTGGATGGAAAATCATCAAAATTATATGTATGGGAGCTTTGACCTTTCTCTTTCTTGTCTAATCTTGAATTGGTTATCATAAAAACAATATTATTCATAGTCTTTTGATTTGGGCGAGTTGAAATAGGGTTTTTGTTTTTCTAGCATTTTTATTTTTTGTTTCATAATAAAAACGATAAAAACTGTAAAAACACAAGTTTTTGCAGTTTTTAAGTTTTTACTTGGAGTTTTTACCAGTTTTTACTAATGACAGTTTTTACTTGCGTTTTAACACGTATCACTCGGGTAAAAATGTAAAAGCTTATGTGTTTACACTAGTTTTTGACAATAATGTTTGAGACTGGAGAGAGCATTATATACAAGCAATATATCTTTACGTATTTGATGCACTTAATTTTTCTGTGTTCTATAAACCAATGATTATTTTTTTTTTCTTTTGTATAATTTGCATTCCCAGGTTAAGTGTTGGCAAATTAGACGGCAAACAAAGGCTCCTCAAGCTGCAGGGGCTATCCATTCCGATTTTGAAAGGGGGTTTATTTGTGCTGAGGTTATTTTTCTTCATTATTTTGATCATTCTTTTTTCATTTTGATAATCCCCTCTTCCCTATCACCATGACAAGCAAAATATATCTCAACTCCATGAACTTGGTAAGGCTCCAAACATGGGTTTAGAATTTCAAATGTGAACCCCCACCCCCTGGGCGGGGTTAATATATAAAAAAGGAAGAATTAGTTGTAGTATAGTAGAGACATGGAAAGGGTGCAATGAATCATCTGCTACTGCCATGACCACCTCCATTTTTCTTTAACTGAGAACTGTGCTGCCACAGTGTTTTTCCTTTTGTAATCCTGTTTCAATCTTTTAAAAATCTTGTGGGTTGTCTTTTCAGGTTATGAAGTTTGATGATCTAAAGGAACATGGTAGTGAGGCGGCTGTAAAGGTGAGTGCTTGATTTAAGATGTAATTACTTCTGTTCAATGCTATTGCTTGCAACAGATTTGTGTTGCTGGGTCCAACATAGACTGATCACCAAATTTAAAATGTTTCTAGAAGTGCTGTTAGGCTGTTTGCTTTAATCTGTTTGGTTTGTGCATCTGGGGGCTGATTTTGTTCCCAATAGAATTCTGCTTGGGAGTTGTCTTTTATCTCTACTTTTCTGTTTTTGTTGTGCTATTAGACATAAGAAAGACTTTGATATTGGTTCTTTTATTTTGAATATTAATTCTTTCTTATATCCCGTAAAGTTGGCATGTTTTTGTTGTACAAGTGTAATTTACTGTGATGCAAACACATTGGAGCCTGAGCTTTTCTTCTGCGTGGCCTTTGTGTTTTTCTATTAGGCTGCTGGAAAGTATAAACAGGAGGGAAAAACCTTTGTTGTCCAAGATGGGGACATCATATTGTTCAAGTTCAATGTATCTGGTGGGGGAAAGAAGTGAAACAAGCAATCCATTTGTAGCAGAAGATGGCTGTTGCTTGGAATATGCGCTTTATTAGAAGACAAGCGCTCAGCAGTTTGAGAGCTTGAGTTGTAATTTATGAGACATGTTGAACTTTTAATTGAGGAAGTATTTATAGGAAATATTGGTATTGCATGGTTTGTTTGTTAGCCATGTCGAGAGCTGTTATCTGATCCACTGGCACCACGCTGCTTCCTGCTTAAGGCGTTTTTGTTAGTGATTATTATTATTATTATTATTATTTATAAATAAAAAAAAGAATAACAGCTTTTAATCTTTATTAGAATAACAGTTTCCGTGGGCTTTGGTATCTCATCAAAGTAGTAAGCCTTCATAACCTTGTGGAGTTTATGTAACGTTGCGGTGCAGATATACACTCGATTGGAAATACACACATTTATTCAGTCGTTGTGCTCAACTTCTTGACAAGATTTGTATTTCAAGGTTTAAAAATATCCATTGTTTGAGAGGCTATCCTTATTATTAGATTTTTTGAGGTTCACAAAAATATTTTTCAGAGTATAATATTAAATAATTGGTCTTATTGTGAAACATAATTATTTTTTCTTATTTTTTCAGAAAATTTGACAATAATTTTATGATGTATAAATATATAATATAATTTTTGTAGGTTTTGAATTTTTAATTTAGTCTTCTATATTTTCCCAACTTAATTATAGGGAAGAGAATATGCTGAGGTGGGATATTGAAGCGGATGGGGAATGGTATGTAATATAAATGAATATTAATATAAATGTTTTTTTTAAAAAAAAAAAATACTCTCATTCAGAATTGTCCTTGAGTCCAATCATGTGTGTAATAGAAAAGCTCAGTGTCTTTGTTGATGGGTAAGTGAAGAGGAAAATGATAAATAGGACGGATAGATTTTATGTTGAGTAGTTGATGAGTGTCATAATCACATATTAATATAAGTTATATTTATTTAACTTGATTAGATTAAAGTAGTTGATTAAATTAATTAATATAATATGTATTTATTAAAATATTATAATCATCTTTCTTAATTCCCCACTTTTTTTTTCTTTTTTAATTATGATTAATGGAATAGTGAATTAAGAAAAGATTGGTAAAATATAAAAAAAAAAACATATTTCATATTTAAAATCTTATCCATTCTTTAAATATATTTTATATTAAGAAGGTGGGACGGTGTAGTCTGTGTGTGTGCATTAGCGTGCGGGATGGGGTTAGAACGACGGGTCGTTTTAGGAGGACCACGTATTATATGCGCATATGATGGTGTCATCAAATGGCAGGACAGTGGGGTCCACGGATCAAAGCCTCTCCATCATCTCTCCTTTAAAAACTCGCACCTACTCCTCCCTCTCCTGTCTCTTCTAATAATTCAACCCAATAAGTATTCATTTATCATTAATATCAATATATATTATAAGGGTTCAGTTGTATTTAACAGCAAAAGACAATTCTTCATTATATTTAAAGTCCTAAAGTATTTTTTTTTTTATAGCAACAAGTACCCTAAATTTATGATACTAAATGCTTCTAAACAAATGATTTAGAAGGACGAATGCATAAAAAATTAATTTAAAATATTAAAAAACTCTAGAGTAGTGAATACACCAAAAAAAAAATTATTTTTAACACATTGAGTATTACTAAATATATATATATATATATATATATATATATATATATATATATATATATATTCCAAGATGTTGATTGATGCATACAACTTAACCTTATGTATAATCAAGTAAATGATAAAGCCCCACTTCTATTTAAGCTTCTACCTAAATTAGATTTTTTCAATCATCAAGAGGTTGGGGAAAATCCCCCTTTTTAAAATTTTAGTGGGAATCTCTTGATAAATTTATATACATACCAAGTATAATACTCTAACAATTTCGTATGAGGAAAAAGCCTCACCAATTAAATTTTTTTAGGGGAGAATTTCCCCCTATTTTTCAACAACAATAATAAATATTTTTCCATTAAAATATTTTTTTAAAAAATTTTCTATATACATATTGGATTAAATACTACTTAACTTTTCTTACTTACATCTCTAGTGTTCTTTTATTTATTTTTTGGATACACTCTCTAGTGTTTTTATATAAGTGTGTCTAACTCTCAACCATGTTAGAATAAATTGTATTATAATTACTAGCCAACCGACAAATTTTAGTCGAAAATTAAAAATAATGGAAAAATTTATCCTAAAATCTAACACATCCAAGTTATAGATTTTGTTCAAAGTCCAAACTGAAAACCCTAGTCCACAGGGACTCTAGTGGTGGGTCCTCGGTCCTCTCTGCTGCTGATTGCACGACTTTCCACGCAATATGCTTTGCCAGTATGCGACTTCGACTTCTATATAAAACCCCAAAACTTTTAACTTCATTTCATAAACTCCTTTCACGTCCACTAGGCAAAGCTTTGGCTTTCTGGCGGGTAAATCCCTATTTTCTCCTGAACTCGATCGCAGCAAAAATGAAAAAACCCTAACATTTTCCCGCTTTTCCAATCGTTGCTTGCTGACAAAACCCCTCAAAAGGATGAAATGAATGGCAACTTTTGTTAATAGAAATTAAATAATGAAAAAGGCGACATTTTTAACAAACTTTTCAAAATCTAATCTAAATTAGTGTTAAGGGTCCTCACATGTCACATGCCTTTTATAATACTTAAGTAGAAAGGGAACAAAAGGTATCTCTTTAAAAAGTTTCGTGCTTTTGCTGTCACCACCATTAATGTTAAATTCTTAGGTTCTTTTTTGTTACTGGTTTTCTGGGTTAAAAAAAAAAATGTCAACATTTTCATCAAAGCCTCAAAGACCAAAACTTTCTGGGGGTTCTGAGCAAAAAAAAACTTTCTGGGGGTCCTCCTCACTACATCACCCCCACACTCCCGCTTTTTTCGTTTTTCTTTTTTTTCCCCTCTTTTTCGGGTGACTGGTCCCTTCCCTTTATTGAACTTAAAGGAGCCTTATTGAAAATTTTCTCCTCTTTCTTTCTTCACGAGTCCACTGTAGCTACAATGCTGGTCTCTACCTCCGTTCTGGAACTTCACAGGTTTTGCCGAGTTCTTCCTTCGGCTTCCAAAGTTTGATACTTGGGCGGTCATTTCATGTTCAACCTGATTTCACATTGTGCTAAGGCAGCGATTTTAGTAAGAAATGTTGCGTTTTGTTTTTGTCAGATATCTAAAGTGCCACTCGTTTTGATTGTTCATTCTAGGTCATTAATGTTTAGTCGTACTTCCCGCGTCTAGTGATTGTTTCCGCGTTAACTTTACTCTATGTGTATCCATTGCTTGGAACCTTTGGTTCTATGTAGATATACTGTAATGTTGCTGATCTGGAGAAGCATTTGGATTTCATTGCTTAAATCGTGTCTGGGTTATTCATTTCATTACTAATACCTTGTCTTCTTTTCATTCTTAGGTGAGCAGCTGATATTTGTGAAGATAAGATCTTGGTTTCTTTTGTTTTGACTGTAAAGAAGTGTTTGACGTCGTGTGCGGATTTGAGTTCGACGGCTCATTATCTTCTTTCATGAGGTTGAGATTGCTTCTACAAAAATTGCGCTTTCCCATTGTAGTGGAAGAAGGTACCCTGACATCTAACTTGTTCAGAGTTGTGGGCCTTGAAGCAATATATCTGTCTGAACAACAACCTTGAACTATATCAAAGTTGGCATTACGTCATTTAGTGGTGAAAATGAAGCTCTTTAGGCTTTTGGTTTTATCCTTATCTTTCTTCTCTGTCATGGGACAGCTTCCTTCTCAGGACATCTTAGCATTGTTGGAATTTAAGAAAGGCATCAAGCATGACCCTACTGGTTATGTCCTCAATTCCTGGAATGAAGAATCCATTGACTTCAATGGATGCCCTTCTTCATGGAATGGAGTTCTGTGCAATGGTGGTAATGTTGCTGGGGTTGTCCTAGATAACCTGGGTCTCTCTGCTCAGGCAGACTTGAGTGTTTTTTCAAACCTCACAAAGCTTGTTAGGCTCTCCTTGTCCAACAATTCCATATCAGGAACACTCCCTAACAACATAGGAGACTTCAAAAGTCTTCAATTTCTAGATGTCTCCAATAACCTTTTCTCTTCTTCCATTCCACAGGGATTTGGTAAGCTAGCTAGCTTACAGAACTTGTCATTGGCAGGGAATAATTTCTCTGGCTCAATTCCTGTCTCAATTGCAGGGATGTCATCAATCCAATCTCTGGACTTGAGCCGTAACTCTTTTTCTGGTGCGCTGCTAGTTTCATTGACTAAGCTGAATAGCCTGGTATCTCTCAATTTGTCTCATAACAGCTTCACTGGAAAGATTCCCAAAGATTTCGATTTGATGTCTGCTCTTGACAAGATTGACTTGCACGGGAATATGCTTGATGGTCAACTAGATATTAAATTCATGCTTTTTACAAGTGCCAGTTATGTTGATTTTAGTGATAATATGCTAGTGAGTTCTAACTCCCCCCAGCAGAGGTTTCTACCCCGAATCTCTGAAAGCATCAAGTATTTGAATCTAAGCCACAACCAGCTGATTGGATTGTTGGATGGTGGAGGCAAGCAGCCGCTTTTTGAAGAACTGAAGGTGTTGGATCTTAGCTACAATCAATTGTCTGGAGAACTGCCTGAATTTGAATTTGTCTATGATCTCCAGGTCCTTAGGCTTAGCAACAACAGATTTTCAGGATTTCTTCCAAATGGCCTGCTCAAGGGAGACCCTCTGGTCATAACCGAACTTGATTTGAGTGCCAACAATCTTTCAGGTAGATAGACAACTTCTAATTGTTTCTTCATTTTAAATAATTAATCTATGATATCTTCCTTTTAAAACCGGTGGCCACTGCCTTCTTTAGACAGTTCATTGCTAGCATTGCCACTCATCTCATTGAAATTTTGTCACAGGACCAATAGGATTAATCACATCAACAACATTGCTCTTTCTGAATCTCTCATCAAATGGTTTCACTGGTGAGCTGCCACTTCTAACAGGGAGCTGTGCAGTTCTCGATCTTTCAAATAACAAACTAGAAGGAAATTTAACCAGGATGGTGAAATGGGGAAATTTAGAATTTCTTGATCTCAGCAGGAATCATTTGACCGGGCCCATTCCTGAGGAAACTCCTCAATTTTTACGATTGAATTATCTGAATTTCTCCCATAATTCTCTTAGCAGCTCCCTCCCCAGGGTCTTAAAGCAGTATCCAAAGCTAAGAGTGCTTGATGTTAGTTCCAACCAGTTAGATGGACAGCTTCCTGATAAGCTGCTCGATATGCCAACTTTGCAAGAGCTTCACATTGAGAATAATTTTGTTTCAGGCAGCATTAATTTAGCATCTGCCTCTAGTCAATCTGATCTCCGGATTCTTGATCTTTCTCACAACCAATTTAATGGGTACTTTCCTGAAAATTTTGGATCATTAGCAGGCCTGAAAGTGCTCAAAATTGCTGGAAATAATTTTTCTGGCTCTCTTCCTACTTCCATTGGCATGAGTTCATTAGATTCGTTAGATATATCAGAGAATCATTTTACAGGTCCGTTACCAACTGACCTGCCAAAGGGACTGGAAAACTTTAATGCTTCATACAATGATCTGTCGGGTATTGTCCCAGAAAATCTTAGGAAGTTCCCTAGTGCTTCTTTCTTTCCTGGGAATGCTAGGTTGCATTACCCAAATGGTCCTCCTGGATCAACCAATATGCCTGCTGTAGGTTCCAGGAAGAAGCCTATGAGCACTATCATTAAAGTAATAATTATAGGATCATGTGTGGTTGGACTGTTCATTGTAATCCTGCTTGCAATCTTCATACATTACATACGCATATCAAGATCTCCACCAGAATATGCTGCTAGTAAGGACATACATGGGCATGCTGAACCAAACTTACCTGGCATAGGCCGTACAACAGACAGGGGTGGTGCTTTGGTTGTTTCAGCTGAGGATCTTGTGACCTCAAGGAAAGGATCATCTTTGGAGATAATCAACCCAGATGAAAAGTTGGCAGCCACAACTATGTCTCCGTCAAAAAACAGCCACTTTTCCTGGTCGCCAGGGTCTGGTGATTCATTCACTGCTGAAAATTTTGCAAGACTTGATGTGGGATCACCTGATAAGTTAATTGGCGAGCTGCATTTTCTTGATGATGCTATAACATTGACCCCTGAGGAGCTTTCAAGGGCCCCTGCTGAAGTTTTGGGGAGAAGCAGTCATGGAACTTCATATAAGGCTACTCTGGAGAATGGCTTGTTTCTGAGAGTGAAGTGGTTGAGAGAAGGAGTGGCTAAACAGAGAAAAGAGTTTGCTAAAGAGGCTAAAAAGTTTTCAAACATCAGGCATCCGAATGTTGTGGGATTGAGAGGATATTATTGGGGTCCTACACAGCACGAGAAGCTTATTCTTTCAGACTACATTTCTCCTGGAAGTCTAGCAACTTTTCTTTATGGTAATGTCAATTCTCCTTCCTTATCAATGTTATTAGACCCATGCATCTGAGAGTAAAAAGTAGGAAACTTGGGTAGAGAGTATAAGATCCTTTAAAGGCTAGGATAGTGATAATTTGGTAGATTAAAACCAGTTAATATCAGTCATAATTGGCCATGGACGTAATACTAAGATTGTCAACCTATCAAGATGAAGCACATGACTTAAACTGTCAAATTATGTCCTTAAAATGGAATTCACTATTATTATAAGTATAACCAAAAAAAAAAAAAAAAACCACTGTTCAAATTTTAGAAGAAATTCCACTGGAAGTGTGAAAGTTTCATCTTCACTAGCTGAGTAGGATTTGTGATAATATGATGTCTCAGCTCATTGCCCAGGGACAAAATTAAGTAGTTGGATGATTTCAAATGCATAGGGCTTTGATTTAATCGATAGCAATGGAAAGTAGCTTTCCAATTTACAAGCACATGATTATCACTCAAGAACAAGCAAATTTTGTGTTGCTTGTGCCTTTGTAAGTTCACGTGTTAGTTCTTCTGTACATCAGTTTTGCTGTTCCAAAAAAAAAATCATTTTTCCTCATTCACGTGTTAGTTCTTCTGTACATCAGTTTTGCTGGTCCAAAAAAAACCATGTTCCCATGAAATGCCATCCATCTTATTCTTAGTTTATAGTTGGTATTCATTATTCATCATCATTTGAACTTACTCTACATATATATTATGGTGTACTAGATCGGCCTGGAAGAAAAGGTCCACCATTAACCTGGGCCCAGAGGCTCAAAATAGCAGTTGATGTGGCACGTGGCCTGAACTATCTCCACTTTGATCGTGCTGTTCCTCACGGGAACCTCAAAGCAACAAATGTGCTGTTGGATACACCTGATTTGAATGCAAGAGTTGCTGACTATTGCCTTCACCGGCTCATGACTCAGGTCGGTACTACTGAACAGATTCTTGATGCTGGGGTTTTGGGATATCGCGCACCAGAGTTAGCTGCTTCCAAGAAGCCAACCCCCTCCTTTAAATCGGATGTTTATGCCTTTGGAGTGATACTGTTGGAGCTTTTAACTGGAAGGTGTGCTGGTGATGTGATATCAGGTGAGGATGGAGGTGTTGATATGACTGACTGGGTAAGGTTGCGTGTGGCTGAAGGCAGAGGATCAGAATGTTTTGATGCTGCATTGATGCCAGAAATGGGAAACCCAATTGCAGAAAAGGGAATGAAGGATTTTCTGGGAATAGCTCTGCGATGCATTCGGTCTGTTTCAGAGAGGCCAGGTATCAAGACAATATATGAAGACCTTTCATCTATATAGCATGCAATTTACATCCTAACTAGAATAGGTTTTTGACGTGTGGGAATTAATATCTCATTGGTGTCCCATTTGAATTAGAGTTTAGCTTTTTAACATTTTTAGTTTATTGTATTAACTCTTGTGTTAGGTTTGAGAATGCATATATCTGTTTGGTGCATGATGGGGTTATTGTCTTCTCCTTTTGTCCATTATTGAAGATATGCTGTGTCTGTCAGTATCAAGTATCACCGTTGGGAATGAAGATGCCCTCTGATCACAATCAACTTGATAGCTTAAGATTATACTATGCTAGTAATTCGGCATTACCAGATTGTTTGAAGAGGGTTCTTGTTCAAATGTGGTACGAGGCAGAGGAAACAAGTCTCTTAGTGTCATGACATCAAATTGTCTTTCAAACATGAATTAGAACAAAACTTCTTAAACATCTGATACTTACAAAACAACACGCTACTTCCAGTCAAGTGCAAGAATCGATAAAACCTGTGTATAAAAAATCAAGAACAGTACGATATCATTCCTGACTATATAAAAAAGTGTCAAAACTAGTTTATAAAAGATAAGCAAGCTGCATTAGTCACCTTTGAATTCCTACAGAGCGTACGGCCCGCAATCTAGGCCTTTTGTCCTGCTTTAAACTCCAGCATGAAATGAGAGAAGTAATGGCCATTACTATATGTCAACCTACATTATATTGCTTTTCTACCAGGCTTCATCCTCATAGTCATGTCGAAAATATGGCTTGTCAGGTTCTCACAAAGCTTCTGTTCTGCTCTTACTGAACATGTCACTGTAACATCAATAGTACTGGGGTCATGTGTATAGAAAAAAGGAGAAACAAGCACTGTTTAACCTGAAACAAGAGATTATAGCCATAGAAACAAGCACTGTATAGAAGGTGTCCAGTAAGCAGACAAGTCTGTGGTTAAACTTGTGCCTTTGTCTTTAAGTAATTGTTGAGTTGATAACATCTTTCGATGCCGTTGGGAATTTCTCATCTGATCGGTACCAAGCAGGATTGGGTTGGAGACTATTTTTATTATTATCCTTGAAATTTTTTCTTTTCTGTTGATTTAATTCTTAGACTTTGACTCAGAATAACTCAATTCTTGTATTTTTTTTAAACCCAGAACAATTCAATTGATAAAATTACTTAGCTCAGTAACATACAAAAATTAAGTCATCTGAATTTAAATTCTGGACTAAATAAAAAATTTCCTCGTAGAGAATCATTAAATTAAGATTCATGCAACAACACATTGATATTCATTTTTAACGTCCTTGTGCCATACATGTAGGAGTAATATCGAATTTACAAGACTGAAAGATTAGAGCATGAAGGATTGAACGAATCTATATCCATTACTATTGTCATCCTTTTCTTCAATTCCCTCTCACAAAATCCTAGTTTTATAGGACTTGTTTGATTTCACGCTAAAAACAGCTATAATCATGGTTTTCATGAAAAAATATACAATTTTACTAAAATTACGATCTTGGTGATTTCTAATGTGAAACAAAAAAAAAAAAAAATGCTTGGCTTGTCTTGTTTTTTGAGTTCTCAGCTCGTTTATATCTATCTCCCGGAATGAACTCGGCTCTTTCTTTTTAAAATGCAGACAATTTTTTGAATAATAGAAAGGAATTAAAGAAGGAACTGGCACGTAAATTATTAAAAAGCTACCCATAATCTTTTAATACTTGAAAGTCACTTCACTATAAGATTAATTACTTGCCTGGTCATTGAACGAAAAATAAATAAATAAAACTAGCCACTAAAACATTAAGTAACTTATTTTGACTTTGATTGGCCACGAGGCTCGTCCAATCCAGAGTAATAATGGCGAAAGGCACATGAAAAGTCTTCAGTCTCATGTCCATCCATGCAGAGCTCTCTATATCTGATGAGCAAAACAACTTGTTCATTAGCAAACAGTATCAAATATTTGATCCCAGTACAGTCAAAATTTTCCAATCTTCGTCTTTCAAGTCTGAAGTGAATGTTTAAGGTATATTTAAAAGTAAATGATTCAATATAAAAAATTTTACATCAATGTTAGGGAAAGAAGAGGGGCTTACATTTCTTGTGCCTGAGATGTCAAAGGATATTTACAGCCAGCTTGTTTGGCTGATTCTACTGCAAGACTCAAGTCTTTAGCCTGCATCACATCACGTTAACACAAAATTTTGGGGGATATTACGTTCATCACCCTAAATATCAATTTAGGGAAAGTAACTATATCACCTGTCCATCAAATTTCAAGGAAAAAGTAATAGAGACCATTTGGTTGGACAAAAATTAAAATTAGCAAATTTCAAATGGATTCAAAATTCATATAAGTGAACAGAAGAATTCATTTAAAGCACAAAAAATTTAATGCTGCGATTTTTTAACATGGGAATGAGAATGGAATTGGGAATAACTAAAAGCATGAGAAAGGGACTTTCCTAAGAATCTATTCTCTTAACTCTGGTTAGAGAATATATCACTAATTTTCAGCATATCAAACACACACAAGTCTAACTTTTCCTTTCCCATACCAAATGTAACAAAAGAGTTTTACAAGTTGTCAGCTTTTGGCAAACTATATATAATAAACTTCAAGAAATGCAAGGCAGTTTGATCCAAATTTTAAAAAATCTACTTATTAAAATGAGACAGAAAACTATTTGGTGTGAGTACTTCAAGGAATGCAGTTACTTACCATAAGCTTGGAAGCAAACCCTCCATGATAATCCCTTGAAGAGGGCACCCCTTCCATCACACCAGGAACTGGGTTGTAACTAGCACTGCAATCATGAAACAGCTAAATATTAATTTGATTACCAAAGTACCAAACCTTTTCTTTTCTTCCTGAATGTGTGTGTATCGCTCCCCATGTAACCTTTTTGTTGAAGGATTTCCGTTTTTGTTATCAGGAGAACAGAGGAAACAAGACTAAAGGGTTGATATTTCCAGAAATTTTCATTTGATTTGTGACAAGATTCATATAGGATTCTACTATGGTGGTGCTGCAGATTGTTCATTGTTAAAAAGAAGAATACCTACTCCAACAGTGAGCACTGGAGCAGTTAAATATTTGAGTCAAGGTGCTGGCTGAGACACCGAGAGATTGACCCACAGCTAGGGCTTCTGATATTCCCAGCATGCTCACAGCCAAAGCCAAATTATTACAGATCTTAGCAGCCTGATAACAACGCCAAGCCCAAACTATCAAGATGACATACCTGTATCTACTACTTCAAGGCTAACATACATCTATACAAGCACAAATAAACTTGCAGCCTAAACGTAAGTTACGGATTACAAATTTCCTGATAATGAAATTCTAATTAATAAACGATTATTACAGAGTAAACAAGAGTTTTTACCAACCAACCCTTTTTTTACATAAAGTAACCAATGCATTTTGATAAGATTCATGAAGTATCTTATATAAGCACATCTACAGCATTGATTGTCCCCCCACACACCCCCCCCCCCAAAAAAAAAAAAAAAAAACCTTTTGGGTCAATACATACAGCATCGAAAAGTTGTCTAAAGTTCAATTATTTAACTTACAGAACCACTTCCTGCTCCTCCACAATATATTGCACTTTTACCCATTGAAAGGAACAAGGATTTTGCAGCCAGAAAAGCTTCCTCAGAGCCACCAACCTGAGAAAGATCCATTCCATGTTCATAAATTAGCACTATTACCCCCGAAACACATGCATCTATGTTGACTTATCCCACGACATGCATCATGTTTGTTTAGCTTATCAAAGTTCTAATGTACTATAAAAAAATGCGCACGCGCATTCAGGGAATGACTATTATCAGTTCTTAATATCGAAAGTACGCTAAACATACTGTCCCTAAAAAAATTGGGAAAAGGGCCCTTCAACAATAGTTTTTGGGATCCCAGGATGCATTAAAACTTATAATTGAATAGTATTCCATACCATAAAAGTTAGTGTTCCAGATTCTGCAGCAATCACACTTCCAGATACAGGAGCATCCAACTTGACGGGGGCCTTCCAATCACCTGCGCATAATCATTTAGCTCAGCAACGTAAAGAATAAAAAGCAGAAGTGAACCAATTCAACATACCAAAATTTAGAAAGTAGTTCACATACAACAGGAGGATCTTAGCAAACCCCTTCCACCTTAAACTAATGAGTTCAAGTAACAAGCTGTCACACAATATCTCAAATTAGTTAGGTGACTTGATGCATAACAGAAGCAGAAATTTGGATCCACTTTTATGAGAAAAAAGAGAGTAATTAGTAGAAATCAAACTAAATATCTGCTTCATGTCATTTATAAATCTAACAATTTGCTAGCTGCCACAGTGCTGCACTGAGGCAAATATGCTTTCAGCTTAAGAAATAAACTTCAGAAGAAGCAATCAGATGGGCTTTACAGATGAATTGTAGAAAGGCCAATATAATCAAAGAAGCAATCTCTAGTGACCTAGTAGCAAACATGACAAAAGGGCTGAGGAGGGAGCAACAAAATAATGGATACGCTGGTGAGACAGAGGGTATTAAATAGAAGTTTAAAGGGCACTATAAACTTCTCTCTTGTTCTCTATAGAATTTTTTTCCCTGTGTGAATGATATTATCAAAGTATGGGCACGCCACAAATAATCTCACAAAATAGACAAATCATTTGCCATGATAAAAAATTAAACACGAATAACATGGTAAATAAAATATGTGGAGCAAGAAAAGTGTGAAAACAGCTTGAAGGTCAAGTTAAATAAAGATATATACTTGGCCAATATTTCACTAGCGATACCTTTCTTTTCTTTTAAAAGACAGTTTGATATCGTAGCAGAAAGGCTTCTTGATGATTGTGGATCAATAGTGGATGAATCTATCAATAGCCATGGCCTTAGGACTTTCCCGGCTTGAAGCAAACCATTTGGTCCAGTGTAAACATCAATCACCTACTTAATTAGGGTGAGTATGTTATTCTGGAGTTAGTACTCAGTCAAGGTTAAGAAGATCAACAGCGATAGGACAATTCCCCAAAATTGTTATATTTAATCGAGAATCTTATGTACACAGCTTAGTAGCAGATCAGTAAAGGAAATGCCATTGATATGATTGTACTCATACTCACGTGGGCAGATGAAGGCAACATTGTAATTATAACATCACTAGCTTCTGCTACTTCGTAAGGTGTTTTCACAGTGGGAACTCCCATCTGAGAGAACTTGTTGGTGACATCAGAGTTTCTGCAATTTTTTCAAATTTGATAAACATGATTAAAATTAAAATTAAAAACATTCTCTATAGATCAACAAGGATTGAAAAATCCTAGTTTAATTAACGGCAAGCTTGTGCTTTCACAGTGACCAATAAAAAAATGCAATAAAAAAGAGAATTGAAAAGTTCAAATCAAGTTACATGTCTTGAACTGTAACTCTGTATCCAGCTTTAATCAGGTTATTCGCCATCCTGGATCCCATGTTTCCGAGACCAATGAACCCAACATTCTGTAATGCATCATTGATAGAATAAAGATCAAAATTTATAGAGTACGCATCCTTGAGCGGAGAAATATCAAAATTTACAGCATATGGGCCATTGATCACAGTTAAGTCCATCATGAATGCTATCCAACACCATAGTTTAACACAAATTGAAAACTATCAAGAAAATTATCTATCAAACATTTGCAAGTGACTTACACTTATCTTGAGGTGCCTTTACAACCTAACAATTATATAAAAAGAAGACAAAAGACAAAAGAAAACCCACACTCATACACAAAATGTCTGTCATCTGAAATCAAACTGGAACTGATAATAAGAAGTATGAACCCAGACTTTGCATTGATTACTTGACCAAGTTATGAACTCAGACTTCACATTGACTACTTGACCTGCGATTTATAAGTAAAAGCAATACATCGATCACCTAAATTGATTGGAAAGACCATATCTTTACTAGGTGTCAAACATAAAGACACTGAAAAGAAGAAAAAAGAATTTTTACGAGAAAAATAATATCAAGACAACCAATTTTCTGATGCACCCGGTGAAGAACCAGCTATTAAAATATAAGGCATATGAAGGTTAGAGAGATGACAATGGTTGAGATACCTCCAAAAGGGAAGAAGAGAATCTGCGTATTGGGAAGGATTGAAGGGCAAGAGATTTGCATTTAGAAAGAGGAACAAGTGATCTCAACCTGCAAATGGCCATCGTTATCCTTCGGAATGCATGCAGACAAAAACACCTCGGGTTGCTATTAGACTCTAGTGACAATGAGCCTTTTTTGGGAAAATTCCAGGTCCTAAGGAATAAAAATATGTCAAAAAAGTCCCAGAAAATTCTGATGGGAAAAATCATATTGGCAACTCTTTTACTCGATAAAAAAAAAACTCTGACTTCTCTCTAGAATTCTTTCAGTTTTATAACACGTTATCAGCACGATTGCTGATATCTTCTTCTTCTCATCCCGCAGAGGACTTGTTTCTTCTTTTTCTCAACCTCTTCATCTTCTCATTTTTCTTCAGCCTGCAGAATTCAAGATACCGAAATAGCCAAGGAGCTTCATCTCTTGTCCTTCGTGAGGGCTTCTGAGAAGTAGATGAGAAAGAACGGAGGAGGATTCTTTGCTTAGGTACGTTTTCTGATTCAATGTATGAATGATTGAAGTTGATGAATATAGTAAGACAAAACATGAATAGTTAATAGAAAACAATAGCAATGAATTATTAAAGCATGATCATAGAGTAGGTGGTTAATGTGTACTGTTCGGAAGAGACCAGGAGATAAGTAATGTTGTATTGCATTTTTCTTTGCACGGGGTCCACACATTTTGTTTTATGCATTTTGATTGATTGCATAATTAGACGTGAATGAAAGTTGCAATTTGAAGTTACATTTTTATTTGAGCGGGGTCCACACGTTTTGATTTATACATTGATTCACGGAGATATAAAAATTTCCACTGGGTCCTAGGTGTTTGTATATGATATCATAATAAATATTTTATAATATTCTATATTAAAAAAAAAAATAGCATTTAACTAACCTATAATACGTAATGTTATTATGTGTGTATTAATAGTACCTTAACGTCGGTGGGTATTATATTATATTAATAAAATTTTTGATTAATTATAATTATTTTTATATTATAATATATTTCATATTAATATTTTCTTTCTCACTTCAATTTTATTATTTATGTTTAAGATTTTATTATTATTATTTTTTTTTGTTATTATTATTTAATCTATTTGTCAAACCGAAGAAAGCGAAGTAGGACACTCTGATTCAGGTAAGTTCTAATTAAATTTCTATATTTAATCTTTTCTTTTAATTGTTTTAATTTAATTTTATTATTGTGACTAACATTTACTTTTATGTATTTACTTTTATGTTATTTAATTTTATTTATCTTTTATGGTTGCAACACTAATATTAGTGGGTACCATTTTTTTTATTTTATTTACCGCTTTGTTTATTCTTCATGGAGGCACACTAGTGTCTATTAGTGGGCTCTATTTATTTATTGTATTTATTTATCTTTTATGGTGGTGCACTTTGTGAGCCCCATTTATTTTATTTAAATTCTTTATTGTTTTATTTATCTTTTATGGTAGCAACACTAGTATAGTGGGCACCATTTATTTTATTATTTAAAGCTTTGTTTATTTAAATTCTTTATTGTTTTATTTATCTTTTATGGTAGCAACACTAGTATAGTGGGCACCATTTATTTTATTATTTAAAGCTTTGTTTATTTAAATTCTTTATTGTTTTATTTATCTTTTATGGTAGCAACACTAGTACTGTGGGCTCCATTTATTTATTTACTGCTTTCTATATATTATATATATATATTTGCATTTGCATATGCATCCTCTTTCTTACCTTTGGATGAGATAGGTCTCGCTGTGAGTTTACTCTCATTCCTATTTCATCTTCTTTTTATTTATTTAGCACGTTTATTTCCAGTCTTTTATTTTATTTTATTTATTTATTTATTGCATTATATCCCCTTTCCCTTTTATTTTTATTTATTTATTTACAATTTATATATTCCCCTTCCTTTTATTATTTATGGCAACCACACTATTAGTGGGTTCCATCTATTTATTTTATTATGCTTATATTTTATTTATCTTGAAGATAAACTGTTAAAAGGCCATATGTATCATGAGATCAAAATGTCATAGAGATATGAGGCATAAATTGGCCTGAGAGATGAGGCATAAATTGGCTTGAGACCAAGAGGCAAGATAGCCTGAAGCCGTGTCATAAAATTGAAGAAATTCTAGAGAGAAGTCAGAGGAAATTCTAGAGAGATGAAATGGATTCTCATTCAAGTGTAATGAATAGTTACAAGAGACCTCTATTTATAGAAGGATGCAAATAGTAGATTACTATGCGTATATACCATGTCATCCTGTATTTGGAGATTATAGGTCAATGGACATCCACATAATAAGAATATTCATAACACTCCCCCTTGGATGTCCATTTATGAATGTGTCTCGTTAAAAACTTTAACTAGGAAAAACCCAGTGGGATAAAAACCTAGCCAAAGAAAAGAGTACAACATTCATTGATACACTGTTGAGTTTTGCTTCATTAAAAACCTTTCTAGGAAAACCCAGTGGGACAAAACCTAGATAAGGGAAAAAGAGTACAACGTGTATCATCTCCCCCTCTTGATTACATCAGACTTGCTCCCCCTGATGACCACATTGCTTCATTATCTTTCTATCATCAAGTATTCATTGTATACCTGCAAGATCTAAATCTTTCAAGTAAAATCATAAATATACATGTGCATAAATATCATCAATGTCGACTTTATTTTTCGGTCCCATCGGATTTCATTCATAATTTATTGAGATCTCATTATATTCACATATATTAGGTACTTGGGTCTCTTTTTAGACCACAATACACTCTTCTTGTAATATCTCTTCTGGAGATAACATCTCTTCAGGAGATGGCTCTTCTGGAGCTTTTCTTACTTATCCTCGACTTGATCATCTATATTTTATTGCTCTTTTTCTCTTTTGAGGATTTTTATCTTTTAAAAACCAATGGACCTGCAACGCTTCAGGCATGCTTTATAACAATTCATATACGAGCATTTGCAGTTGGGATATGTAACTTTGTCACTTTCTTTAGGTCAGTAAATGCTTCTGGCATTCGATTAACTAAACTCTGAAATTGAATTATCATATTGAACTTTTAGTGCACAATTCCTTGTACGATGATCAATATGAGCCAATGATAATTCATTCTAGTAAATCTTTACCCAATCTGCTTATTTTTCTCCCCCTCATCAAATCATCAATTTTCTTTGTATATCCATCTATGTGCATTGAAGTAGATTAATAATCATTGCACATTTAAAACATTTTAAGATGGAATTATTCTGGCTCCTGACCAAAAGCCAAATTTTACGGGGAGAATTCTGTTGACTTATATAATTGCTGCAAATATACACAACATATAAATTTTGTTCTCATAATCATTGATCTATCCATTCATGGATACTTTAATACATTATTTCTGGATCATTCAATCTGGAAATTGCGCGCATAATATATTGCAAACTTCTGGTTGCAAACATCACTGCAAACTTTGCAGATTTATAATCTCATATGTAAACTTTCAATTTGATATATTTCCAGAGATCCATTTCCAATAATTATTTCTATCTGAGAACAAGCAGCACATAATATATGACTCGGATGATCAAACAAGTCATGCCAACTTTCCATATGATTTATCATCAAATTTAATATTCATTTTAGGGGAATCAACATAGAAACATTTACAAAGAATTATCACATAAATATTCACACTTGATATATATATCATTCTCCCCCTCAAGTGTGAGACCTTAAAAATTAATTCATGGAATTTCCATACAATATTCCATGATAATAGCATATATGATAATTAATGCATTATCAATGCATAATTTTGTTACTTCTGGTAACAAAATTTCCATTTTCCAGAATCAACAAACAAATATATATTAAATACAAAATCATCAGGTGTATAATTGCAGATTCACGAGCGCAATACTGTGTAATCACAGGCGCATCACTGTGGAATCACAGGCGCAACAACTCAGATTGTCGTATGCATATAAAGTCAAAAAGATTCCAGGCTCGTGCTTTATAGGGAGCAGATCTGCAGAGATTTAACAGGACTACGCAAATCTGCAGAGATTCAATAGAATTTAATTCGACTATAAATAAAGGAAGGCAAACGAACATGCCTCACAAACACACAAGCATCTGATAATACCAACTACCAGATACTCACACATATTTCTCTAAATTCTATTACCATGGCAGGACCAAGCAGTTTTATCCCAATTTCTGATACATCTGAAACAGCATTACTTGATGCTTTGTTGTATGATGATCAGCCCAACATGTCATTTACTTCTTTGTTATCTCCTAATCCCTTTGAAATGTTTATTCCTCCTTCTACTATTCCTCCTTCTGCTTCAAATGTACCTACTTCTCCCCCAAGAACAAGTGTTCTTCCACAATCTACAAGGATTGAAGGTACAACTGAAACAGGTTCATCAAGGAGGCCTGTTAAGAGGTGTAGAACTATGGCAGAACTAATGGAGTCTACCAATCCAGTTCAGCCAATAGTGTCGGCAGTTAATCAACCAGCATTCACAAGCCAGCAAACAATCATCAGCCTGCCAGTAACAACCAGTCAGACAGCAACAATCAACCAACAAACAACCATTAGCCAGCCAATAATAATTAGCCAACCAACAACCACTAGCCAGCCATCAACTACAAGTCAATTAGCAACAACTAGCTTATTGGAATGTAGTTGTTGTCATGTTTTACGAGAGATCATACATACCAACGAACTCCAGTACCATAAACTTGAAGTTCACGGAAGAAGAACAGGTATGATTACCCATGCTGTTTTATTTGAAAAAGTACAGGATAAATCTTATAATACTGACAGGCTTCCAATGTTTGATTTCACAAATAAAAATTTTGAAGAAATCAAACAATTTCTGACACAGTATTGTATAGATTTACAAGCATCAGGATATATCTTGATGCGTGATCCTGTATTAGCCTATCATGAGGTTCTCTGTGTTGGTTCGGAATGGGCTATAAATCCAAATGACCTCCATGGAAGTTCATTTCAAACCAATATTGAACACTCATTAGGCAAAGGAAAACAACTTGCAGTAAGTATACCCTATGATACTTCATCCCTTAACCAGGGTGAATTATATAGGTTATCTATGGAGCAACGAGAAAGAATAAAGAAAACAACGCTCCATGATTTAAGAAATTATTTTCACTTAACCCTTGATGAAGCGAGTAAACAATTAAATATGTCTACTCACACCATACAAAAAATCTATCAAAAAGGAGGGTTAACCGAGTGGCCACATAAGAAGCTCAAGAAACTTATGACGCAAATCTCGATATTACGAAGAGCTTTGCCTCATCTGGATCCCATCTCAAGAGAAGCAAAAGAAGAAGACATTAAATATCTTCAGAATGAGATGATTAAAGTTTGTAATGATGTTGAGCCACTCGCAATTAAACTTTGTTGAAATAATATTTCCTTTTGCTTAATTATTTTGTTTATGACTATGCTTTTCTCGTATTTATAAAAATTGTTATAATCATAGAAATCACATAACAACCATAATAATATATTTACTTCATTCACTTCTGGGAATGAAGTTGGATAAAAATTCATGATCCATAACTCACTGATTTGTTTGATCATGGCAAGAAATTAATCCACAATATTTCTTGACTTTACCACAATATTGCTACTGCAATAGCAAATTGAATATATTTATTTACAATCAACCATGATCATACAATCCCTTGTCTCATAATTTAAGGGAGTATTAAATGCCAAATATACAATATTGAAGCCTTTATACAATTGATGGCATACAAAATTTATGGATCAAGCCTTATTTCATAATGTCTCTTGGATTCAGGCTAACTTGCCTCTTGGCTTCTAGCCAATTTATGCCTCATATCTCCATGGCATTTTAATCTCATAATATATATGGCCTTTTAACAGTTTATCTTCAGGATAAATAAAATATAAGCATAATAAAATAAATAGATGGAACCCACTAATATGTATATATTAGTGTGGTTGCCATAAATAATAAAAGGGAAGGGGGATTTATATAAAGCAGTAAATAAATAAATAAAAATAAAATAAATGACTGAAAATAAACGTGCTAAATAAATAAAAAGAAGATGAAATAGGAATGGGAGTAAACTCACAGCGAGACCTATCTCATTCAAAGGTAAGAAAGAAGATGCATATGCAAATGTAAATATATAAAGCAATAAATAAATAAATAAAATAAAATAAATGACTGGAAATAAACATGCTAAATAAATAAAAAGAAGATGAGATAGGAATGGTAGTAAACTCACAGCGAGACCTATCTCATCCAAAGATAAGAAAGAGGATGCATATGCACATGTAAATATATATATAATATATAGAAGGCAGTAAATAAAATTTAAATAAATGGAGTCCACTATATCAGTGTTACCACCATGAAAAATAAAGCAGTAAATAATAAAATAAATGGTGCCCACTATACTAGTATTGCTACCATGAAAAAATAAATAAAGCAGTAAAGAATTAAAAGTAAATTAAATAAATGGAGTCCACTAATATATAAATACTAGTGTTCCACCATGAAAAATAAATAAAGCAGTAAAGAATTAATAAATAAATGGAGCCCACTAATATTTAGTGTTGCAACCATGAAAAATAAATAAAGCAGTAAAGAATTAATAAATAAATGGAGCCCACTAATATATAGTGTTGCAACCATGAAAAATAAATAAAGCAATAAAGAATTAATAAATAAATGGAGCCCATTAATATATATTAGTGTTGCCGCCATGAAAAATAAATAAATGTTAGGAACAATAAAATTAAATGTTAGTAACATAAAAATAAATAAGTAAAAAAAAAAATGTTAGTTGCATTAAAAATAAATGCACAAAAGTAAATGTTAGTAACAATAATAAAATCTCAAAATAAAACAATTAAAAGGGAAAATTAAATCTAGACTTCCAATATGGAGTCAAATTAATAACAATAAAATAAACTAGAAATAATAATATATTAAGGATTAAGGCAAATCATATATAAGAATTGAATAATATAAATTTATTTGCTCCATCATAATTCGCGTGTTCCAAGATGTCTTAAAGAAATTAAAATTAATGCTATTTGTTGTCTTCTAAAAGGACAAGGTTTGCAACACTATATAAGTGGGCTCCATTTATTTATTTACTGTTTTACTTATTTCTCATGGTTGCAACACTATAGTGGGCTCCATTTATTTATTTTAATTCTTTACTGCTTTATTTATTTCTCATGGTAGCGACACTAGTACTGTGGGCTCCATTTATTTATTTACTGCTTTCTATATATTATATATATATATTTGCATTTGCATATGCATCCTCTTTCTTACCTTTGGATGAGATAGGTCTCGCTGTGAGTTTACTACCATTCCTATTTCATCTTCTTTTTATTTATTTAGCACGTTTATTTTCAGTCATTTATTTTATTTTTATTTATTTATTTACTGCTTTATATAAATCCCCCTTCCCTTTTATTATTTATGGCAACGACACTAATATATACATATTAGTGGGTTCCATCTATTTATTTTATTATGTTTATATTTTATTTATCCTGAAGATAAACTGTTAAAAGGCCATATTTATTATGAGATCAAAATGTCATAGAGATATGAGGCATAGATTGGCTTGAGAGATGAGGCATAAATTGGCTTGAGCCTAAGAGGCAAGATAGCCTTAATTTCATAGGCAAGATTGCCTGAAGCCAAGAGGCAAGTTAGCCTGATAACAAGAGACAAATTATGAAACAATATTTGATCCATAAATTTTGTATGTTATCAGTTGTATAAAGGCCTCAAAATTGTATATTTGGCATTAAATATTCCCTTAAATTATGAGACAAGGGATTGTATGATCATGATTGATATTATAAATAAATATATTCAATTTGCTATTGTAGTAGCAATATTGTGGATTAATTTCTTGCCATGATCAAACAAATCAGTGAGTTATGGATCATGAATTTTTATCCAACTTCATTCCCAGAAGTGAATGAAGCAAATATATTATTATAGTTGTTATGTGATTTCTATGATTATAACAATTTTTATAAATACGAGAAAAGAATATTCATAAACAAAATAATTAAACAAAAGGAAATATTATTTCAACAAAGTTTAATAGCGAGTGGCTCAACATCATTACAAACCTTAATCATCTCATTCTGAAGATATTTAATGTCTTCTTCTTTTGCTTTTCTTGAGATGGGATCCAGATGAGGCAAAGCTCTTCGTAATATCGAGATTTGCGTCATAAGTTTCTTGAGCTTCTTGTGTGGCCACTCAGTTAACCCTCCTTTTTGATAGATTTTTTGTATGGTGTGAGTAGACATATTTAATTGTTTACTCGCTTCATCAAGGGTTAAGTGAAAATAATTTCTTAAATCATGGAGCGTTGTTTTCTTTATTCTTTCTCTTTGCTCTATAGATAACCTATATAATTCACCCTGGTTAAGGGATGAAGTATCATAGGGTATACTTACTGCAGGTTGTTTTCCTTTGCCTAATGAGTGTTCAATATTGGTTTGAAATGAACTTCCATGGAGGTCATTTGGATTTATAGCCCATTCCGAACCAACACAGAGAACCTCATGATAGGCTAATACAGGATCACGCATCAAGATATATCCTGATGCTTGTAAATCTATACAATACTGTGTCAGAAATTGTTTGATTTCTTCAAAATTTTTATTTGTGAAATCAAACATTGGAAGCCTGTCAGTATTATAAGATTTATCCTGTACTTTTTCAAATAAAACAGCATGGGTAATCATACCTGTTCTTCTTCCGTGAACTTCAAGTTTATGGTACTGAAGTCCGTTGGTATGAATAATTTCCCGTAAAACATGACAGCAACTACATTCCAATAAGCTAGTAGTTGCTAATTGGCTTGTAGCTGTTGTCTGGCTAATTGTTGCTGGCTGGCTAGTGGTTGTTGGTTGGCTGATTGTTGTTGTCGGGCTGGTTGTTGCTGGCAAACTGATGATAGTTTGCTGGCTAGTGAATGCTGGTTGATTAACTGCCGACACTATTGGCTGAACTGGATTGGTAGACTCCATTAGTTCTGTCATAGTTCTACACCTCTTAACAGGCCTCCTTGATGAACCTGCTTCAGTTGTACCTTCAATCCTTGTAGATTGAGGAAGAACACTTGTTCTAGGGGGAGAAGTAGGTACATTTGAAGCAGAAGGAGGAATAGTAGAAGGAGGAATAAACATTTCAAAAGGATTAGGAGATAACAAAGAAGTAAATGACATGTTATGCTGATCATCATACAACAAAGCATCAAGTAATGCTGTTTCGGATGTATCAGAAACTGGGATAAAACTGTTTGGTCCTGCCATGGCAATAGAATTTAGAGAAATATGTGTGAGTATCTGGTAGTTGATATTATCAGATGCTTGAGTGTTTGTGAGGCATGTTCGTTTGCCTTCCTCTATTTATAGTTGAATTAAATCCTATTGAATCTCTGCAGATTTGCGTAGTCCTGTTAAATCTCTACAGATTTGCTCCCTATAAAGCACGAGCCTGGAATATTTTTGACTTTATATGTATACGACAATCTGAGTTGTCGCGCCTGTGATTCCACAGTGATGCGCCTGTGATTACACAGTATTGCGCTCGTGAATCTGCAATTATACACCTGATGATTTTGTATTTAATATATATTTGTTTGTTGATTCTGGAAAATGGAAATTTTGTTACCAGAAGTAACAAAATTATGCATTGATAATGCATTTAGAAATCTGTGGAATTTTAATGAAATAGATATCATATATGCTATTATCATGGAATATTGTATGGAAATTCCATAAATTAATTTTTAAGGTCTCACACTTGAGGGGGAGAATAATAATGATATATATCAAGTGTGAATATTTATGTGCTGCATGTTCTCAGATAGAATTAATTATTGGAAATGGATCTCTGGAAATATATCAAATTGAAAGTTTACATATGAGATTATAAATTTGCAAAGTTTGCAGTGATGTTTGCAACCAGAAGTTTGCAATATATTATGCGCGCAATTTCCAGATTGAATGATCCATAAATAATGTATTAAAGTATCCATGAATGGATAGATCAATGATTATGAGAACAAAATTTATATGTTGTGTATATTTGCAGCGATTATATAAGCCAACAGAATTCTCCCCGTATAATTGGCTTTTGGTCAGAAGCCAGATTAATTCCATCTTGAAATGTTTTAAATGTGTAATGATTATTAATCTATTACAATGCACATAGATGGATATACAAAGAAAATTGATGATTTGATGAGGGGGAGAAAAATAAGCAGATTGGGTAAAGATAAAGTGAAATGAATTATCATTGGCTCATATTGGTCCTCATACAAAGAAATGTGCACTAAAAGTTTAAAAGATAATTCATTTGCAGATTTTAGCTAATCAAATGCTAAAAGCATTTACTGACCTAAAGTGACAAAGTCACATGTCCCAACTGCAAATGTTCCTATATGAATTGTTATAAAGCACGCCTGAAGCGTTGCTGGTCCATCGGTTATAAAGATAAAAATCCTCGAAAGAGAAAAGGAGCTATAAAATATAGATGATCAAGTCGAGGATAATTAAGTAAAGCTCCAGAAGAGTTATTTTTTGATGAGATGTTATCTCCAGAAGAGATATTACAAGAAAAGTGTATTGTGGTCTAAGAGAGACCTAGGTACCTAATATATGTGAATATAATGAGATCTCAATAAATTATGAATGAAATCCGATGGGACCGAAAAATAAAGTCGACATTGATGATATTTATGTTTATAAGATAACATATGCTGTAATGATGATAATGAGGATCATGAGTCATACTATATTAGTGTGTGCCAGAAGCACATGTTCCTGAAGAACATAAGGCGCTAGAATAAGTCCCTGAAGGACTCAAGATGCTAGGAGCATCAAATTCTCGAGAATAATTAATTAAGTGAATTCATATGTAGCATGAAACATTTATCGTGCATGTGATATTATTATCTGAATAAATATTTATGCACATGTATATTTATGATTTTACTTGAAAGATTTAGATCTTGCAGGTATATAATGAATACTTGATGATAGAAAGACAATGAAGCAAAGTGGTCATCAGGGGGAGCAAGTCTGATGTAATCAAGAGGGGGAGACGATACACGCTGTACTCTTTTTCCCTTATCTAGGTTTTGTCCCACTGGGTTTTCCTAGAAAGGTTTTTAATGAGGCAAAACTCAACAGTGTATCAATGAATGTTGTACTCTTTTCTTTGGCTAGGTTTTTATCCCACTGGGTTTTTCCTAGTTAAAGTTTTTAACGAGGCACATTCATAAATGGACATCCAAGGGGGAGTGTTATGAATATTCTTATTATGTGGATGTCCATTGACCCATAATCTCCAAATACAGGATGACATGGTATATACGCATAGTAATCTACTATTTGCATCCTTCTATAAATAGAGGTCTCCTGTAACTATTCATTTCACTTGAATGGATTTCATCTCTCTAGAATTTCCTCTGACTTCTCTCTAGAATTCTTTCAGTTTTATAACAAAAATCATATTAACAACTCTTTTAATCTAATCGATAACTCTTTCAATAAGTGATTAGTAATTTTATTTATTAGTTTTGATAACTTTTTAAAACTTTTTTTCTATCAAAATTTGCTGTGAGACTTTTTTTTTTTTACATATTCTTAATCCTTTAAAACTTCAAAGCGCGTCAATTTGGTGGATGTTATCACTACCGCTCAAGACCTATAGATGTAAAAAATGATGGAGAAGATTAACAATTCTTTAATGTGGATAAGATAAAAAATTGAAGGAAGAAAGGATAAGATAAAAAATTAATAAATGCCAGTAATACTACTGTTTCTTTTTATTATTATTATTATCATTGTTTAACCATTATCTACCCATCTATTATATGTGCACGTCTTTAAAGACTATCAAGACTCAGAAAGATTTAATGATGTCTTATACAGCTAGACTAACTATGTGTTGGTACTAAAGTTACCATTTCACCCTCCATGATTATATACTCTCTCTGCTATTTAATATAAAATTTAGTTAGATAGTTGGTTTTTGTCCTAAATATACATATTGGTCAACTTTTTCCTATTTTAATTATATTAGTGCTCTAATAATAATCAAGGTGAAAAGTAAATAAATATCATCTAATTAAATTGTATAAATAAGTAGTATGATAAAAATTGAAAGGAGTAATAACGATTGATACGATACATGTTTATATAGTAAATAAATGATATACAGAATTTATGATTAAAATATTAAATCATTAATGCAGATAACATTGTGGGCAAATTCTTAAAAATATTGTTAAAAAAAATATATCAAAATGGGGGGTACTGTTTAAAGAAATTGCCAATCTAGGCCAATTTGTAGCGCCATGTCAGACGGCGCCACACGTGGCGTCACATGGCATGGCGCCACTTTACAGGTGGCGCTGCCACCTGTGACGCCATAGGTGGCAGCGCCACCTGTTTTTTTTTTTTTAAAAAACTTTTTTTAAAAAAATTTAAATCAGTTGCTGCAGGTAGCTTTAACTAACAGGGGTGCACATTAGGTGCCAAGCACCTTATGTGCCCATCCCTCTATTAGAGGGATGGGTATATTTTTTTAAATTTTTTTATATATTGTATTTATTTATATTTAAATTATATGCTGCTTTCTGGGAAA
Source organism: Acacia confusa (assembly GCA_037074495.1). NCBI lineage: Eukaryota > Viridiplantae > Streptophyta > Magnoliopsida > Fabales > Fabaceae > Acacia > Acacia confusa. The sequence goes on along the minus strand of CM073504.1, from coordinate 421,422 downwards.
AAAAATTTCACCCAGTATCTCAAATTAATTAGTTTTCAATCCTGCATTTAGTAATATTTATCTGTAATACCAGTATAATGAAAACTAATTAATTTGAGATACTAGGTGAAATTTTTTTTCCAGAAAGCAGCATATAATTTAAATACAAATAAATACAATATATAAAAAAATTAAAAAAAATTAAAAAAAATATGCCCATCCCTCTAATAGAGGGATGGGCACCTAAGGGGCACATAAGGTGCTTGGCACCTAATGTGCACCCAACTAATAGGGGGCGTCAGTTTTTTTTTAAAATTAAATTTAATTATAATACATTATATAATGAAATATATTAATAATAATAATATTATATATATTATATTATTAATTATAAAATAATTACATATTAATATTTTAGTTTATTTTAGTTTATATAATATATATATTATATATTATATTATTATTAATATATTAATAATATAATTATTGATAATTATATTATTAATTATTATATAATTATTAATATATATTATATAATTAATAATATATATTAATTATTATATTATTAATATTTTATAATATATTTTAATTTAATTTAATTTTTAGAAAAAAAAAATTAATATAATTTTTTAAAATTAAATTAAATTAAAATATATATGTTCTCTCATCAGATGCATACCATAAAAGAAATTGGCAGAGGAAGACGTTACATGATATATTATGTAACGTCTTAAGTTGTAATCCCACTCTTCTGCTTACCCTTTGTCATTTTTTTACTCATTGCTTCTGATGTTGTTTTTTTCTCTTGAGTTGGTTATTTACCATAGGGCTATCATCTTCATCAGGATTGGATTCTTCATCATATTCATATGTCCACCTCTTCATCAGGACAAGCAAAAAATTATATTAATTTTTTATATTTTTTCTAAAAATTAAATTAAATTAAAATATATTATAAAATATTAATAATATAATAATTAATATATATTAATAATTATATAATATATATTAATATATAATTATATAATAATTAATAATATAATTATCAATAATTATATTATTAATATATTAATAATAATATAATATATAATATATATATTATATAAAGTAAAATAAAATAAAATAAAATATTAATATATAATTATTTTATAATTAATAATATAATACATATAATATTATTATTAATAATATTATAATTAAATTATAATATATTATAAAATATTAATATATAGTAATAATTAATATATATTAATAATTATATAATAATTAATAATATAATTATCAATAATAATATAATATATAAAATAAAATAAAATAATATATGAATATATAATTATTATTAATAATATATTAAATTATATAATATATTATAATTTAATTTAATTTAAAAAAATAAAAAAAGAAAAACGCCCCCTGTCAGTTAAAACTGCATGCGGCAGCTGATTCAAGTTTTTTTTTTAATTTTTTTTTTAAAAAAAACAGGTGGCGCCACAGGTGACAGCGCCACCTATACAATGGCACCGTCTGACATGGCGCCACAAATTAGCTTAGATTGACAATTTCTTTAAACAGTACCCCATTTTGATAATTTTTTTTTTTAACAATATTTTTAAAAATTTACCTAACATTTTGAAATATGATCGAAGAGGGACGGCAACTCGTGGAAATGAAGTGATGTTTGGTTGTCCCAATGAATTGCATTGTGTTTTTTCTATTTTGGTCAGTAAGAATTGCATTCTGTATTTATACATTAACAAATAACATTAAAACGAAAAAATTTTAAATCATTGAATTTAGTCCTTTTAAAACTAAAATAGTCCAAAATTATTTTAAACGAAATAAAACTTGAGAGATCAAATTTATGTTTTAAAACTTGATAGAGTAAAATCAAAATAAAGGCAAATTTGAGACCTAAAATAAAAATATATTAATAAAATTATCACGTTAATTCAATAAGATTAGTAGTTTCGTTAAAAAAAAAAAAATTGAAAAAGCAGGGCAAACAGAAAGGACCCGAAATAAAGACGACGTAGCATGAGAGCAGGGTTTCGTGAGCTTAACAATGACCGAGACATCAACATATATATATTGACGGTGTTTCTGGTCTGTTAGTCTCCCTCTGTCCCATTTCTACTGCATCATCATTCTGAGTAGTGAGTATTATGGATATAGGTGACGACATCTGAGCAAAGATTACGAAACCAAGCAACTACTTTTGTGCAGAGCATACAGAGATTTTCCCTGTTAGACCCTACTACGTCTTAAAAATTCCTAATCAGATATTATAATAACTGTGTGATATATGATTGGTTTTATGTTGCCAGCAATCTATTACAACTCCCTTTTGTAGGCGTTTGCTTACATTGCTTCCACACCCATTTCTTACTTCAATTCAGATTGTTGAACCATGCCAACGAGAAAGGGTCGATGAGGGATAAGAACATCAAGTGGGGAGAAACTTCATGATGAAAGTGAAGATGACAACTTGGACATTACTGTTTATTCATCAGAGATGGCCGAAGCACATGGCTCAGAGCAGAAGCATGAAGCAGGCATACTTATGGGGTATTATATATGAATATCTTATCCTCCTTTTTCTGTTGCGTCATTTTATTAATGCCCCACCTTATTATTTCTTCTTACACAAGGAGCAAACATGTCCGTCAAACAGCGAGGGGCATATATATGTCTATGCTATTACTTGTCTTGTATCCATTATGTTTTTGTTTTGGGCAATAAAACAAGGAGGCATTTAAGCTAATGCTTCTGGTCTTGTGTTTGTTATAAATACCAGGTCCGGACCTAAAAGAAAGAGACTTGGGGAACCAACAAGCCTAACAGTTCTAAATAAGTTCAAAGAAAAGAGAGTGCAGATGGAAACTTAGTCAGTCCAGCTAATCCATTAAACTCAATGGAAGTGGGTGATAGCCGTGGATGGTAGAGTCACTACTTTATTCATGTCATATATGTTTTTTCATGTTAACTAATTCTAATATGTTGAATGTGATGTTTTATCCAAATAAATATGATGGCTGGCTTTACATATGAATCAAATATATCCTACTAAATTAACCTTGTGTCTGTGTAGTTATTGGTTCACGTAAACATCTCAAATTGCGATTTCATCAAAAGCTAATGGTGATTAGATGGAATGCGATGAATGGTACCATGTGAAAATCATTCCCAACTATAAATGATCCTACATGTGTTGCTCATTTATTAGGAGCAATGAAGGTCAGAGGTTTTTTCATGCTAAAAAAAACTCATTCAATCACATATCACCATTTAATATAAATATAGTTCCAATTTTTTAGTCTATTCCCATGCATCATTGGTTTTTTACCAACAATTTATATGAAGATAAAGGCCCTCATTAGCTGAACTATTCAATCATAGTGATTAATGCCACATAATGGGTTTTCAGCATTTCCAACACTTGAGATGCATTTTTATTTCTATTTAAGACATATTGATCAAGATAATGTCACACAGTTCAAAAACTCCAAACAATATCAATATAGAAATTGCATTTGAAATGTCTACTTCAAATGTTATTTCCTTCGTTCAAGTTGATAGCAACAACAACAGCAACTGGTGTATCTGTGTATGTGAAGGTTATTTTTAATTTCTGGAACATTCCTCATGCGAGGATGCATCGCCAAAAAACTTACAATGCACTGCTGTTAAATATTTTAAGGTTGTTAGTTTTTTAAAAAAATATGTACAATATTTCAATTCTCAATTGTTGTATATATACTATCAGTAATCTTCTATGTTTCTCATATGCTGTAGGGTTACATAGCTTTGATTGTCATGCGTTGTCGTGACGTCATTCAAAGGCTCTATGGCGTCATGGTCCCTGGTTTTTACTTTGTTCTTAAAAGTTTTGTTGTAGAACGTGGCCCTAGCCTAATTTATTTCTTGAGAAGGTCTAATTTAATAAAACCGCCCCTCGTTTATCTCAAATGCTTCATCGATTCATCTTTTCTTCACAAATGGCTTTATGGGGCAATTAATTTGATTGCAACAATTGGGGAACTGAAATGGGGTGGCTTAAGTAATCATCATCTATGGGGAGAATAAAATAAATATTATTTACTATTTATTATAACACGATTATCAATATATTTTTTCTTTTGAATGATTTAAATAATTTTTTAATTAAAATTCTATATTCAGACGAGACACCCAGCTAGTTCTTCACTTATAATTTTTAAACAGAAATGGTATGAGTTACTGTTCATTCAATAATTTTTTTAAAAAAAATATAGAGAAGAACTAATATATATATGATAACATTTTTGAGAAATCATATTATCATCAAATGATAAACAATATACCTCGTTTTTCTTCCACTATAATGTTGAAAAAATGTATTTAGTTAGATTACATTAGATGAAGTCAGCTGATTTGAATGCAAACCTTACCTTAGAAGGAAAGGAGGACATGGGATGTTTGATTTTGTTTCCATTTGAATGAAAAAAAAGGTAATGATTTAAGTGCAAAAATAGATATGTGATTTTGTAAAAAGAGTATTTAACACTTAGTGTTTCCTTTTGTTGTAAAAGTGACTATGCGATTATAGAAGTAAAGCAAAAGTCACATAAATCATATATGTATTTTTATATTTTAACCCAAAAATAAAGTTGTTTTCTTTCTTGATTCGCATGAAAAATAAAAAATGTTTCAAAACACTAATTTGATTTTTTTTATAAGGGATATAACAAAACAAATATCGAGAAGTTAGAAAAATCAACAATTGAGTTATTTTTTTATTTAATTAAGGGTTTTTCTTTTTAAAGGCTTGAAGAATAAAGAGTTTTCATCTTTTTCAATAAATACGCTTTTAGATTCAAACTTATATTTTTTCTATATAAAAGTAAGGCCGCTTAGTACTTCTACCAACAACTTGTTACTACAGGGTGTGATTTTGAAAACCGTATGGTGCATAATTATAATTTTTGGTGACTAAATTGTGATAAAAAATTAGGCAAAATTGGATCTTTCTTTAAAAATTTTATTAGTAAGAATTATACGGAGCTTATGCACTTGCCACTAATAAAATTTTTGATAGGAAAATTTCCGAAAGAATTATGGGCTAATTTATTCGGAAGAATATTGCATTAGAGTGACAGTCAAAAGTGGCTTTGACCCGTGACAGAGAAGTCAATAATCAAAACTTAAGAAGGAAGGCAAGAGAAGCGGCAACACGCCACGTCACTCATTTCTGGGACTGGAATATTGGGCGCTGAGACTGCGTTGCGTGCCAAACAGCCCACCCGACACTACAATTGCAAAAACCCCTCCAAAACCCCTCCTTCTTCCTTTCCCCCTAAAAAGCTCTAAACTTTCCCTCTTCCTCTTGTTTCCTAGTTGATTCTATTTCCTAATTCCTACCTCTCTCATTATTCCTAATCTTCTAGAGCTTCTCTCTCTATGCTTCCCTGCGCTCATTGTCGATTTGGTTAACGTGCCCAAGGTACTGTCACTGCTACTTTTTTTTTTTTACTATTTTAAAAAAGGTTTTTATGCAATGTTGTTTTCGTCTTTTCTTCTGCTTCGGAGACGCTTCCGTACATTGAATTCGCTTATAATTTTTCGCTTCTAGTTATTAAGTCATTTTTTTTATCTTCCTCACGTTTCTTCGGATGGTTTCCCGGCTATTGCATTGTTGATTTTTTGGTGTTCTACCATTTTCTTTGAATTTATTTCCTGGTAGCTGGCTCGAATGTCAAAAAAACTTGATTTGTTGTGAATAAAGATGTTTGATCTTTATTTCCTTCCTTGTGCAAAGGAAAACCTTGTATTAGTATGCATTTATAAAATTGCGGAAAAGTCTACTTTGGATTAACGAGTATTATAACAAATAAGATTTCAGAAGATTAATATAACTGAATTAAACCTTGCGCATTCCTGTGATCCTTCCGCTTAAAATTTTAATCTTTTGTTCCTCCCTCCTTTTCATGATAATGGGAAGGAATATTTGTCATTTATTTTGTTGGAACTTACTACTACTACTACTACTACTTTGGTGTAATTAGTAATCACTTATTGTTAATCTGGCGGTTTCAAATTTCAATAATGTAGGATGATGGGCACTTGATCATTGTTTTGCAAGAGTAGAATATGCTCAGATCTTTACAATGGAAACGAAAGGACATTCTGCTGTTGAAATGAAGAAAACAATCCTTACACCGAAGGCTATAATACACCAAAGATTTGGCAGCAATGCCTGCTACACAGTAGAGGAAGTAAAGGAGCCTATTCAAACTGAATGTCCTGGATTAATTCCACAAAAGGGTCCTTGCCTATATAGATGTTTCTTGCAGCTTCCAGAACTTTCTGTTGTGTCAGGGACCTTCAGAAAAAAGAAGGAGGCAGAGCAATCAGCTGCTGAGATGGCTTTAGAAAAGGTTGGACGTATTTCATAATCATGGTGTACAATCAATAACTCAATAGCAGTGTACTTAATACTTAGTTATCATTTCTATTAAACGTGTACTTGTATTTATTTGCCATGATTGGTAATTCACTTGCCTTTTCTCCTAGGAATTTAACTTTACTGCTAGATATGGCCTCATCCAGCTTAATCATATGTCTCTTTAACATTCACTTAATGATCAAGCAGGGAGAGGTAAAACCTGTATATTAATTCTCTGCCCCAAACGTTTGAGTTCATAACCATTATGCTTTAGATTATTTGTTCGTTCTTCCAGTGAAATTCTAGTTGTTTAAAACTATTATAGGCTTTTGTAGTTGAATAACGAACTGGTGTCTCTGCTCTTGTCAAGGAAACATTCATTTCTAATGTTTTTAAAGCTCAAGAAATTTAATACTAGTTTCTTGCTTGATTAGTAAAATAAATATAAATTCTTGAATTGACTACATTGTTTCAAATACTTAATGCTTGTCTCTTGGAACTGGATTGCTCATTCCTTGAGCTTGATGCTTCTGGGATAGAGGTCTTTAGGCTGAGTTGCAAGAGCCATGAGGCTTTGAAACTGAGCATTGTTCGTTTTGGGGAAAAATCTGTGGTTGATTGTCAGACTTTCCTTGTTATGATTTTCTTCTAGCACCATTTGTTTGGTAATTTTGCTTCATATTACTAATAGGTTTCTCTTAAGCCTTTATAATTTTTCACTTTCATCTGAGAATTGGCCTGTCTACCTTGGTTAATTTTTTTTTGCTATGATACTGATATGGCTGTTTGATACTCTAATGCAGCTTGGCATCCATCCTACGACCAGTGAGCCCACTCCACAAAAAGCATGGGAAAGCTTAGTTGATAGAATCACCTTCTTATTTTCAGAAAAGGTAGGAATTCTGATTGGGCATCATCTGATTTGTGTAAGAAGTTATGTCTACTGTCATTAATGGAAGATAGGAATGCTTATATTCATTGGCTACAATGATGATAAAGTAGTGAATAGGTAGTTGAATGGATTTGATTGATTTTATGTTGTTTCAGTTGTATCTTTTGCTGAATTGTGCTTCAGTCTAAACCCATTCTTTGTTTCCTTTCAACACTGCAGTTTCTTACATCACTTCATCCACTCAGTGGTCATCTTGGAGCAACTTTGTGGAGAAAAGGTGATCTTTGTGGGTCAATTCCTGTTTCTGTCATTGCTGTCTATGACACAAAACTCTTTAACTTGTGTAAATGTATTGATCCCGCGGTGGAGTCAAATCCGTTGTTGGTTAATTTGTACATAATGAGAGCTGCTACAAAGTTATATGGGTTTCTTTCTACTTCTGAACAGCATCTCTGGCTTAAAAGGCAGAGTCCCTATCCTCAGGATATTACTGAGTCATTAATAATGCAAACTAGTATGCCAGAGTGCATTCAAGTTTCAGCTGCAAAAATTCCTAGTTCAATGCAGAAACCTATCGACACAGTCACGCTTCATGTTTCTGCAAAAGAGTACTACCTTGATATCATTGCAAAAGAACTTGGTTTAGAAGACGCATCTTATGTTCTGATTTCAAGGTAGGGTGAAACTAGGGTCCCTCTCATCATCATCTCCATTTTTGTTGGTTATTGTCTAACTTGTTATTGTTTCTGGCAGAAATGTGGGTAAAGCATCTTCTGAAACAAAATTATTCTTTGCTGCATCAAGATCATTTTTTCTAGATCAATCTTCTGATTTGCTAAATATGAAGGAAACTCTACATTTTGAGGGATCTCTAAATGTGAGGGCCAGTTACTTGTCTGGACAATGTATATATGGTGATTCAATACTGGCATCCATTGGATATACCTGGAAATCTAAAGATATTTTCTATGAAGACATAACAGTTCAATCATATTACAGGTATCCTGATCTCTAGATACATCTTTTACTTGTTTGTTGTATCATTTCAACCTTATATTACCTTCTGAAGACAACTAAAAGTGTTACTTTGAGAGGTCAGAACAAATTGAACATGTCCACATGTCCTGCACATTCATTGTAATGTGATGGTCAGCTCTAATGTTTTCAGAAAAACTGAAGTGGAATTTTGTTGGATATTTTATTGAAGGAAAAAGAAATTCTCCTTAACTCCTAAATTATGTGCTAATACTTAGGGATATGTCTGTAGGGGCTAATGGCTTATTGTATATGCTTAAAATGCTGATAGTACTGTCTAGCTATTTCTGACTTATGTGTCAAGCAAAGTTTCTTGCCCTGTGGTTTTGCATGATTGAAATTCTCTTTGTTAAAGATATTAATTGAAACCAGTCCTTGGCCCTCACTTAATAGGTTAAGCCATGGTTATTGATACCTAGCCAGTTATTAATAGTAAAAGTTGATATCTTTCATGATTATCCTTAAGAGTTTGTGTCGTCTTCTGTCTTTAACTTCACTTAACTTTGTCATGTGAAGTTGACACATCTCAGTCTCTATTTGCTGAATCTCTGTGCATGATTAGTTAACTTACAACATTTAATCATTGCTACATGGCTATAACAGGATGCTTATAAGTAAGACACCAAGTGGGATCTATAAATTGTCCAGAGAAGCAATACTTGCCACTGAGTTGCCCTCATCATTTACAACAAAAACAAACTGGAGGGGTGCTCTTCCCAGAGATATCCTTTATATGTTTTGTCGTCAGCACCGGCTACTTGAACCTGTCTTCTTCCCCATAAGTTGTCCTTTGAAAGGATCTTCTGAATCATCAGGATCTTCCTTGAAGGATGAAGGCTCAGCTACAAAAGAGATTGAACATGTTATAGGAGCCTCATTAACAGCAAGTGCAAAGCAATCAGAGGTGTCGGGATGCACATTTAAATGTGAAGTTAAACTATTTTCTAAGTCTGAGGATTTAATTATTGTTTGTTCCCCAGAGGATCAGTTCAAGAAGCAGAATGACGCGTTACAGAATGCTTGTTTAAAGATTTTGTCATGGCTAAATGAGTATTTTAAGAACAGTAATGCACCTTTTGAGATGTTATATCATACTGCAGACTGCTTCAATATTCAGATTCATTCCAAAAACCTTTGTGAAGAGTTTGCTGTATGTCAATCAGTACAAAATTCTCAGCTTAATACACTTGGGTGTATGCGTCCATCATGTACTATGCCTGTAAATGGAATGCGCTCATTAAAGATTGAAGGGTCAGATTCTGGCGTTTGTCCAAGCAATGGATCTATACCGTGCATAAGGTATTCTATTTCTTTGGTGGTAGAGGGTGATAATATGAAAGAGCTTATTGAAGCTTGTGAAGAATTTGAGTTTGAAATAGGGGTTGGTGCTGTGATTACTGATGTTGAGGGGGTTGTGATGCAAATGTGTGCTGGCCAGTCTGCTTGTTTCACAACAGAGTTACCCCCTTCTGAATTGATTTTAGCTTCAGCTGCTGATCCAGTCAAAACTTGTTCTTTGTTGTCTTCTAGTAAGTTAATTTCTCCTGTTATTAATTTCCTGTTAATTTTCTAAGTTATGGTGTACAGAAAACTAAATGTTTTTATGATGTTGAACTTGAAAATTGGATTTCGTCCTGTTACTTGTTTATAAAAAATGGTGTACTCAAGGGGAGATCACATTTTTGGTTTGGGATTGAGGGTCTGAACTTGCTCCTAAAAAAGCAATTGGATTGAAGTTGCTTATTTTGTTAGTTGTTTTATATTCTCTCCTTTTTGCTTTTTTCTTTTTCTTTTCAGAACCCTGCTGCATGGAATATGCCGTAGCTTTGACCAAGTTAACAGAACCTATGGAGGAAAGGATGGAACAAGCTCTTTTTAGCCCTCCACTTTCAAAGCAAAGGGTGGAGTTTGCAGTGCATCACATTATAGAATCCTGTGCTGCAACTTTGGTAGACATAAATTTCTTATAATCTAATCTTTGTTGTTTATCTAAGTCATGAGTTTAATATTCTCCTTGGTGGTAGGTTGATTTTGGATGTGGATCTGGAAGTTTGCTGGAAGCACTGTTAAATTACCCAACTTCTCTTGAAAAAATTGTTGGTGTTGATATTTCACTGAAAGGCCTTGCTCGGGCTGCGAAGGTATCAGCTATATTGTCATGTCATGGAATTATCATTTTCTTCTGGTACAGTAAAATCATAGCACCTAGGATTTCTGCTTCTCATAGGCTTTACTAGAGATGAGTTTTGTTCTAGAGCTTCATTGATATGTCTTCACTTGATATATATCATACTATAACCAATTGAAAAATGTTATATTATTCAACTATGCTGAATTTGATTATGGTTTTATTGTGCCCATAATCCCTTTTGCGAAGTTAAGCTGTTAGTTTCTGAATGCTGGTAGCTATGAGCCCTGCAGGTTCTCAATTCAAAATTAGTTGCAAACTCAGATGTTGATGTGCCATTTGCTGGGATAAAATCTGTTATTCTTTATGAAGGTTCAATTACAAGTTTTGATTCCAGATTGCATGGATTTGATATTGGCACTTGCTTAGAGGTACTCCCTCCCCCATTGTATTTTTTTCTGGCATTGAATTACTTACACGTTGTACATCCAACTCTAAACATACACTCTACAACACAAATTCTTCTCTTCCATTTTTTCTCTCTCACTCATCCCGTCTATGGTTGTTGCTATGGCTATTATTGATCCTAGAATATGTTCTTTATAATCTTCGGCTTCTTCTTATACCAAAATTTTGAACTCAGGACCCCAACATTACACCTTGAGGACTGAGACCAAATGTGCTAGTTATGTTCTTTATTATATTTGTTAAATATTTTGTCAATATCAACATGTTTTAATAATAAATATAGAATTGTTGCCTTTTTCCCACCTATTCTACTTTAGGACAATGTGTATCAAGTTTGTGTGTGCTTGCATTATGAGAATTTTGTTGCAGATGACTTCTCGATGTGATTTAAAAATCTATACATCAATCACAAGTAAAACTGAAGCTAAAGTATCTTACGTGAGAATGATCAACTAGGAAGTATTGGGGATCAATAGGAAGCAATCTGCCTAAGGTCTCAACTCTGGACTGAGGAAAATTGCAATAAAAAAAATATGTAAATTGTGACAACATCTGAGTATACTTCTTTCTGCTTCTTCTTGCTTGCATTTGTATTCTTGTAACTCCACTGGTAGGGATTTGATTGATTGTCAGTTGTGGCGTCTGATCTTTCTTTACCCAGTGTGGGAAATTCTGTTTCGCATCCATTATCTACTGACAACATTTAAGTTCACCACAAGTGGTGTTCTGTGGATGTGGAGCTTTGGTATTAAATATCTCATTACTAACTTGGAGCATTGGTGTTGCCATTTAAATTAAGCCATGTTTTGCATAAGTACTGCCTGTTGATCTGCATATTTTAGACCTTGATTTTTGTTGTTGTGGAAATTGTGATTAGTCTGAAATTAATATAAGTCATTGGTGAAATTGTAGGTTATTGAGCATATGGAAGAAGACCAAGCATGTCTATTTGGTGATGTAGTATTAAGTTCTTTTTGTCCAAGGATTCTCATAATTTCAACACCAAATTATGAATACAATGTAGTGCTTCAGCGGTCTAATACAATAAGCCAAGAACCAGAGGAGGAGTCGGATGAAAAATCCTCATTACCATTATGTAGATTTCGGAATCATGATCACAAATTTGAGTGGACTAGAGAGCAATTCAGTCGCTGGGCTTCTGATTTAGCTGCACGGCACAATTACAATGTGGAATTTGGCGGGGTTGGTGGGTCAGTTGATGTTGAACCAGGCTTTGCCTCACAGATCGCTGTCTTCATAAGAAAAGAATCTATGGCTGGAGAAGATGATGAGCCGAAGGATGCTGATTTGGATCACCAATTCAATGTTATATGGGAATGGAATAAAATCAACAAATGATACGTGTTTTTGGACTTTATGCTGACACTTGTACAGTTTACTCAACTGCTGGGAACTAAGTGAAAAATATTGGAGCGAACGAGAATGATGAAAGGAGGATATGTATTCTGGATTGTTTGTATTTCCTGTATGTGGTCTCAAATGATTCTTGTAAAAGAGAGGGGGATGTTGAGTTCTGTGTACCCTGAGCTATGGGGGACGGGTAAAGCTAATTATAGAATTTTGTTGGTGCAAAATGTTTAACTTGACAGAACATTGTTTCTAACGTTGGAAAATAATAACAATTACTGAAATTATAGAAATTGAAGTATACATGTTTCCCTTGCAATTTACTGAGTCGGAGAGTTTTAATATTTTTAGTTCGATAAATATGTATTTCATCTTTGCAACTACCAACAAGCTCTTTGTTGATCTAGAAAGTAGTGTCATCCTGAAACGATAACACAAGTTCAAGTTTTAAGAACGATGTTTGTCGAAAGAGGTGAAAATTGTTTGTCCTTTTAAGTTTTGAAAAGGATAAGTTCAAAGTGACTTGGGGATATCTTTAATTAAATTATTAAAAAAAATAATCAACGTCTGATGTTGAAGCATTAACAAAATTTTCATACTTCTGCTGAGTCAATAATTTGCAAAGAATATTTGCTTCCCACCCTATATTAATAATTGTATTGACTTGTAGCATGGTGAATGTTTTATTTTGTTTATATTTAATACATATCTGGACGACTAATTTTTTTTTCTTTAATTTTTGTCGCCGATATTATCCCTGTGCCTTCAAAAAAGAGGGGAAAACTTATTTAAGGTTACATTTGTTTTAAATTGTCTAATGTTAATGGACACAACCTTGTTATAGTGTTATACATTATCTGTGAAAGAAAAGATCTTAACAATGGTAGGCTTTCATAGCAATAGATTTTAGTTAGTGTCATTGTGGACAGAACTGCACTGCACAGGTATAAATAACTGTTAGATATCACCAGTAATCCTTACAAGAACAAGTCCCATCTTGAAAATGATGAAAGCGAGATCGATCTCTAACTATAATATCTGTTTGATAAATAATTGATATCAGCTTAGTGCTAGCATGACAATCTTCACAAACCCGAAGGTTTTTCAAAATTCTTATAGGAGAAGTTGAATCTGATGCTGCTGCTGTAAGAGCAAATGCTATTGCTAGCCTCTCACTATGGTAAGAAAGAGCATCTTCCTTGTCTTCTTCCTCCATGTCGAACAAAACTTGAGCTGTTCTTGGTTTGTGACCATGTTCTTGTAGCCTTCTATTTATCTCCTCAATCTTCAAATATATCTCTTTAGAAAATGGATGAGTTTTATCACCTGTGAGAAACTTGTGCGTGGCCCCACCAATCTCAACTAAGCTAAATCCAGGGGCTTTGTTAACCCCTTGGTATTTCATTAGAGTTCTCACTCTCTTCACGTCATCCCACCTATTGAAATTAGCGTACATATTGGACAGAAGCACATAGTTTCCACTCGTTTCTGGTTCTAATTGCATTAATTGTTTGAGTGCAACTTCACCTATCTCTATGTTTCCATGAAGTCTTGCTGCCCCAAGTAAAGCCCTCCACAATATTGCATTTGGCTTCATGGGCATTTTCTGCACCACCTTCTCTGCCTCATTTACACGTCCTGCTCGACCAAGAAGATCAACTAGGCAGCCATAATGCTCAAGCTTTGGCTCGATACCGACAACCTTATTCATGGACTCAAATATTTTACAGCCTTCCTGCACCAACCCTACATGAGAGCAGGCAAACAAAGTAACTACAATGGTTGCACTATCAGGAAGTAACCCCTCAGGCTTCATCTTTTCATAAATTTCAAGTGCCTGATGCCCTTGACCATGAGCCGCAAACCCACCAATCATTGCATTATAACAAAATGTGTCCCTCTCAGGCAATGTATCAAACACTTGATAGGCAAGGTTCACGCACCCACATTTGGAATACATGTCCACTAATGCAGTACCCACAAATCTGTTTACCACAATATTGTTCCTTAATACATAAGCATGTGCCCATATACCTTGACTAAGAGCACCTAAATTAGAACAGGCTCCAATTAAAGCCACGAGTGTAACTTCATTAGGCCGTATTTGAGACTCCTGCAACTCATTGAATGCATGCAGCACCTCTAATGACATATCAGCATCCTCAAAACTAGCATTACGTGTATAAGCAGCTAATAAAGTGTTCCACATGGCCAGATCAGGTTTACTGATTTGATCAAACAGATACCTACACTGGTTTAATTTGCCACATTTCGCGTAGAAATTGAGAAGAGAGGCTTGGACAAAGTGATCAGATGTGGGTTCAAGGAACTTGAAGACATGGGCATGGAGGGGTTGACCATAATGGAGCCAGGCATCAGAGGCACAAATCTTGAAGAGGGATGGAAAAGTGAAACTATTGGGTCTAAGGGTGGTGTTATAATGGAGGAGAATTTGGTTATAAAGTGAGAAGGCTACGTGGGTGTGTTCAATATGGTTATTGGTGACAGAAGAAATGAGAGTATTGAAGAGGAAGATTGTTGGATTGGGGATGTTCCTGAAGATGTTAAGAGCATAGGGTAAGGAAAGCTTGGAGGATTGAAGGAGGAGACGACTGAGAGGGTATGTGTGGAGGGCTAGACCAATGGTGAGCATGTGGGCATGAACTCGCTTTAAAGTGGCAAGTGTAAGACATCTTTCTAGGATTTTTAGTGTTGGGTGGTTGAAAATGGGGCTTTGGCTTTTCATGGGAAGGCTTTGTAATCCTCAAATGAAATGGATTTCCTATTTTTAATGTGCTCTCACCGCAGGAGAATGGATAAACGAGCCTTCATATACAAATATTATGGATATTCATAATCTGTTTGTATACAATGTTATATACTATACAAGTTTTCATACATGCAGTAAATTAGTGGGCATCCAATCCATAGTTTACATTTATGTTTCAGTTATTTTACATGGTTTTATTGGTTGTTTTGATTTGGTCTCTAATTTTCATTAATTTACTACCTAGCAGAAGCTTGATATCTAGAGTTTGAAGGACCTTAAATTAAGATACTAATTTAAAGTTGACAATGAATTTATTTTATTTTTGCAAAAATTCACCGGAGGAAGTCACACACCACCTTCCTGATGCACGGAAATATTAAAAGTTGCAAAAATTTATTTATCGTGATTTTTCAACCTACTCTACTTTATTTATTTATTATATATTTAAAAAAGAAACGAAAAACTACTCATATAAATGATGACGTTAAGCTCGAAAACAATGGCTTTCGCCTGCAGCAAAGCACTTATGTTGCATTGAACTTCGACTTGCTCTCGTGTCTGCTTACTGCTCACACAGAGTAAACTTACGCCTTTTGCTTTCATCAACATTTACGGTATTAATCAGACAACACTTTTGTCTTTGATTTATTGATTCTGAGATGATTTTGTTTGTTTCACTATGGATAAAAGCATATCGTTTTAATAAATCCCTTCCGATGCACTGCATTTATGTGATAAATTTGCGATGTATTGACTGTGGTACCATTTCTAGACAGTTTTTGCTGTTTTATAATGTGCTTCATGGAGGGTAGCTGGATTTTCAGCTTGCTACATTTATGGGGTTATAATAGTTGTGTGAAGTGTTGGTGCTGCTCAATTACATGCCCACACCTAAACCCATTTCAGTTGATATCTTAAAACACCGAGAAGAGATAGTTTCACAACTCTCGGTGTTTTTGAGATATCAATGGCAGAGAAGCAGAGTTGTTTCTCGTGGTGCCGGAAAGTTGTGGGAGTAGGATTGTTTGCGTTTTAGGATATGAAACAAATCATCAGCCAGCCAAACAAGGTAGTTAATGCAACAAAGTCATAAACTTTTCCACTATTTCCAAGATTTCTATTGGACTCTGATACCATTGACTTCTACTAGTAAATTTTAGTCTCCATCCTGTGTCCATATGCAAGTAAAATCCCTCATGTTGGCTCCTTTTTGACTACCTAAAACAATTGTATATGTTGTTGTTTTTGTAACATTTGGTCCAGTTGTACTGTTTTCTTCCTTCAGCTCCAATTTTCTTCTTTCTTTGATTAAAAAAAATAAATTATTCCATTGTGGGTACTTTTTATTGGTCTGATTGAAGATGATGATGGACAGTCAGCTTTTATGTTTTAACCAGAGAAATCATTTGATCAAGCTTTCCCAAATTGAGTTTATCAAGTTACTGGCATTTCCAGAAAGTCAGGAAGGTATCGATTTGACCTCACCCCATTCCTGTTGGAAAATAATGTGTTAAATCTTAAACCACCTTATCAGACGAAACGTGTCATATCCTGAAGCTTTGTTCTTCGTGGCATAATATTGCATTTCTTGATACAGTGTTTTCCTGTAATCAGATAAAGTGCTCAATGAAGTCATATAAATTGTTAGAACTTACTCAGGCTGAGATTGAGAGCCTTAAGGCTCGCCCTCGCATAGATTTCTCTTCCATTTTCAGCGTTGTAAGTATTAGTTATTGTTTTCAATTTACCTGATAAAACTTATCTACTGTATGTTAATAATGTTCTCTTACAGATCACTGTCATTGAACTGTGCTTGATTAACATAGAAGCAATGTATTACAGGTAAACCCCATTGTTGATGATGTTCATAAACGAGGTGATGCAGCAGTTAAAGAGTTAGTGCTTCTTAATAACTTGTTCCCAGTGAATTTTGTTTAAACTTGTTAATTACTTTCAAATTAGTGACTAATCCTATTTAGTTACCTCCTTTATCTTTTCATATCTTCTCTAGCTATGCTCTAAACATTGTATCTACACTTGTTTCATAGGTATACATCAAAATTTGACAAAGTCGAACTTAATAAGATAGTTGAAAATGTCTCGGAGCTTCCTGATCCAGTGGTATAATTATTTGAACGTGTATATGTTATTTGAAGAAATTTGTTTGCATTTGGTTGAATCTATTCATTTTTTTTAATGCTTGTTGATTTGTCGCCTTTCTGCAGCTTGATGAACCCGTTAAGGATGCTTTTGACATTGCCTACAGCAATATTTATGCGTTCCATGATGCTCAGAAGTTGGCTGATAAAAGTGTAGAGAACATGAAAGTATGTTAAATACTCGAAATTCGTTGTTGTTTCTTGGCCAGGTTGAGTGCACAAAAGTCACGAGTGTGAGCTGTTATACCTATTCAAGTTCACCATAAAGTAAAAAAGTTGAAAGTTTAATGCTATTGGCATAGCAAAGTGCAATAGTAAGAAGTAAATGATTGCTGAGATATCTTGGAAAAGTTAGATGCTGGAAGGATATAATGTTTAGAAGATTGTTTTCCTGATGCAATCATTTGCTTGTGTGTCCTCAACAAGTTTATTTCAAAAACTTGGGGATCTTCATAAATGAATGCGTATGCTGTGCCATTTCATTTTAAGCCTTCATGTCTATGACACTCTTGGTTCTACAAATTTCAGTGTCATCCAATACCTCATTTTTGTTTTTCATGAATGTTAGGGAGTCAAATGCAAGCGAGTTGCAAGATGCATTAATTCTGTGGGCCTTTACATTCCAGGGGGAACTGCAGTATTACCTTCAACCGCTCTGATGCTTTCAATAGTAAGTCAAATAAATATTTCATTAGCTTTTGTTATTGTTTTTCAACTAATGATTATTATTGTGATTATTAGCATTTATTACCATAATAAGTTGACAATTAAATACTGTATCTAGCCTGCTCAGATTGCTGGGTGTAAAACTATTGTTCTTGCAACTCCTCCAGATCTGGATGGCAATATATGCAAGGTATTTGTTCATATTGGATGAATAACATAACTAAGAGGTTTCTCTAGTCTTGCTGACTTCTGAGTTCTGACCAATAATTTCCTGCAGGAGGTTCTGTATTGTGCAAAGAAGGCTGGGGTCACTCACATTCTTAAAGCAGGAGGAGCCCAGGTTTTAAAGCGTGATGACATAACCCATTTTCTGGCTTTGTAACTAGAGACTATACCCTTACGTTTAGTTGTATTTTATGAATTTGTATCATCTTAAACATAAATCATGATTTACATGACATTCTTCTCCATTGCAGGCCATATCAGCAATGGCTTGGGGTACAGAATCTTGTCCGAAGGTTCTCATTTCTCAATAATAACTCATCTCTCCTGTCGTGTTCTACATTCAGATTATTGTTGTGCTATTATGATTCATTAGATTGAGATTCATCTCTCTCTTAATATTAATTGTGTCGCAGATATATTTTAATTATTTTATCATTTATTTGTCCATATCTCATACTAAAATCAGTTCGTCTTCATAATTAAATATCTTTGATTTATTGTAGCTCTTGAAATCTCACTTGCCATTGTCATTATTAATTTGAAGAGTTTAATGTGTCTAAAAATTCGTGGTTCATTGCAACGTAATTATCAACTACTTTTTTCCTTTATATGATCACATAGTAAGATATTACATCAGAATTTGCTCCCTTTGATGTTTTTAAGAAGATATTATTATATTAAGCAATCAAATGACTGAAAAGTATCTAGAAAAAACATTTTGTACCTTTTTCAGGTTTTCATAGTTTGCGTCATTTTTTACAATTGTGGATTTGTGGTGTCACTTCCGCAGGTTGAGAAGATTCTTGGTCCTGGAAATCAGTATGTCACAGCTGCAAAAATGATACTGCAAGTATAACCATTTACAATTAACTCTGGTTTTGTCTTCATCATTGTTTCATGTACTTAAAAATGTTAGAGCTTTTTTCCCTTGATCTTTAAAACCTGCAGAACAGTGAAGCCATGGTTTCAATTGACCTGCCAGCCGGTCCATCTGAAGTTTTGGTCATTGCAGACGAGCATGCAGTGCCTCGTCATGTAGCAGCTGATTTGCTTTCCCAGGTTTGTCAAGAAATTCATGAGTTTTGTGTTGTCTTTATTTTTGCATCTATGTTTTCTTCTGTCTTTTTCCTTGTATTCATCTCTTCTAATATTTTCCCCCCTATAAATCAGTTTATAAAAAGCGATAAATACATGATATACAATGTATGACATGTTTGATGTATGTCTGGCTTCTATATAGCCTGTGTTTCTAACATATTCAATCTTGAGTTTGTTTACTTTTCAATACATATGGACATGTAGAGTCACTTTACTTTCCTGCATTTTTGTTACATACTAACAACTCAAACTTTCAAAATCATTCTTTTTTTTGTTTCAAATCTATTCAGACATCACTATAACTGGCTTCAATTTTCAGGCTGAGCATGGTCCTGATAGTCAGGTTGTTCTTGTGATAGCTGGAGATGGTGTGGATGTGAATGCTATGGAGGAAGAACTCAACAAGCAGTGCAATAGTCTTCCAAGAGGAGAGTTTGCCGCTAAAGCCCTGAGCCACAGTTTTATTGTGCATGCATACGATATGCTTGAGGTTAGTCCTGTAGTTAAAGTTGTGCTCTTTATGAGCTCTACTAATTCCTTTTATGTGCATTATCTCTGAATATTAGCATATTTGATTGTTTTAAGTTGAGCAAAGACAAAAGGTATATATATAGAGGGAGAATTGTTTCTTTGTAAAGAATAATGCACTCTTCTAGGCTCCTCTGTCTGTATGCTGAGCTAATAAGGTTATGCACAATACTAGAGATTATTGTGTATTGAAGCATACTTTATGAGTTTGTTGCGTCCGATGTTAAGATTGTCTCTTGATATTCTTAAATTCGAAACTTGAAACAATAAAAGTTAGGCATTAGTTTCTGCTTTATTATCAATTTTCACTTTATTCCTAATTTTCTCTGCCTCAGACCTCAGTTCTTAAATATTCATGTTGTAGTTTTCAAAAGTAAGAGTTGTTTTTGGGAACTTGCAGGCAATCAAATTCTCAAACTTGTACGCTCCTGAGCATCTAATTGTCAATGTGAAGGATGCGGAGAAGTGGGAGAGTTTTATTGAGAATGCTGGTAGGACTCTATTGTTTTCCCCTTTTATTGGTCTTCTTCATGATGTAGAGGTTGGTGATGGCTCTTAGTGGCTTGCTTGATCACGGATACTTCACTTTTTACCAATCTCTCTGTGGGGCAATATATTGATCTAAAAATGGATTTTACAGAAAGTCGTCATTCACTGAATGAGATCCAATCATGCAAACACAGTTAACTGGAGAGAAAGAAAATCGGCACTAGTGAATATGAATTTGAGGCCAGCTTCTGGAGCTTTAGATTCATTGGCATCTTCATTCTCCCCCTTGATCATAATGAAAGAATCCTAAATTCCAATGCTTGTTAATTGCTTCTGCAGGTTCTGTGTTTTTAGGGCCGTGGACACCAGAGAGTGTTGGTGATTATGCTAGTGGCACAAACCATGTTCTTCCTACTTATGGTTATGCAAGGATGTATAGTGGAGTTTCATTGGACTCTTTCCTCAAGTACATAACCATACAGTCTCTTACAGAGGAAGGTCTGAGAAAACTAGGGCCAAGTGTAGCAACCATGGCTGAAGTTGAAGGACTTGATGCCCACAAGAGAGCAGTTACCCTAAGGCTTGAGGATATAGAAGCCAAGCAGGTTTGAAGATAAGATTGATACGTTAATCTGCTCTTCTGCAAATCCCCACTTGTTATTAAAGCCAAATTTGCCGCCTTCAGCATCATCAGCTCGCCTACGTTTTTGTAGCCACTGCGTTATTAGTATTATTTTATTTTCAAAAGCAACAATAAGTGGGTTTATACGAACTACTTGACATCTGAAAGTGGTTAAAGGAGTAAAGGCGATTGCTGATCTCTTTTCCATGAGCTTCAGACCAAAGACTATACCTTTATGTATTGTACTGTTGAGCTCGAGAAAGACCACAACATTCATTTTGTACTCGTGATTCCATAGAGGAATGACCAAAATGAGTTAGCATGGATAAGATTAATGTTGTTGCAGAGGTGGGATATATATATAGAATGTAACCAATTATATTAAAAAAAAAATCACAATACTAGAAAATAAATGTTTTAGACAGAATTTAATTATATAATAAATCACAATTATTATATTTGATAACAGTTAATAAATAAGAAAATAATAAAAGAAATATTATAATCTAATTTCACTTCAAATAATTATAAGTGAAATTCTGCCATATAGAAAATACAAAATGCCTTAAAAGCTAAAAAGGCAGATGGATGAAATAGAGGGAGGGGGTTTCCTCTTTTAGAATAAGGTCCCCTCTTCGCTTTCCACAATTATCAAATGTTGCACGCAGACCTTTTTTTTTTGGTCCAAGGGGCTGTTTGTTTCAGCTTTTTAAAAGTGACTATATGGTATTTGAAATAACTAGGCGAGTAATTTTATATCATCTTATATATAAAATGTGCTTAAAAATGTTTTTTTTTTCGCGTTTCCCAAACAACCAAATACACGGGTATCCTCGTCTTTTAAGGCAATCCTATTAGAAATCCAAATGGCCAGATTAGACCACTTGGTGAGGGATAACTTGAGCAACCAACATGATCTAGTCTAGTAAGTCTTTCTTTAAATATACAACAATTACTTGAAAAAAATCATTTTATTTTTTTCTACAAAAATCATCCAATACAAAATATAATAACATATATTCAGATCATTTAAAGATAAACTTATTTTTTAAAAATACTTCAAATTAGCCAAAAAAACATTGTAATGTTTTGTTTGAAAAAGCTTAAAAAATTGCATTTGCTCGAATTTCAAATTACGGAATAATATACATTTCAATCCTCTGATGTAGAGTTCACAAGGTACTCAATGCGACAAGATTAAAACACTTGTGTTATCAGCCTCGAAAGAAAATATGTAGCAGAAACTCTCATGTCGGCCCTATCTAAAAGAACAAATATTTTTAAAAATGGGGTCAAAATTGAAGCAAGGATGATTCATAAGCATCTGAGTATCACCCCAAATTGGGGGAAGTAATGGACAGGCCCGCATCTTTGAGTATCCTCCTTGCCCGCCACACAACGTCAGTAGCCTTTTCCGACGTTCCCATCTGCAATGCATGTGAAAAAAAGTCAAAAACCCATGATGGGAGAGCTATTTGGAATAAAAGAGGCAGTTAGGTGAATATTAATTGATATCATAAATAAATAAACTGTCATCGAAATTATTAGAGTGATATTTCATGCTACTTCAGACAGCTACAAGTTGTAACCTGACATAATCTTACATCATTAGATATCAGTTTATCATACGCTCCCAAGTGTAAGGAATCCACCAAAAGAAAAAAAACAAAAAACTCGGAAAATGCAGACGTAATCATAGCACAAGTAAGCTTAAGTTATACCTTGCTTTCCATTTCATAGTAATCTTGCCACAATTTGACATCCTGGTCATAAGTTGCAAGTGCAGATTCGTATAATTTTCTAGCGTTCACGAGACCATCTTTATCTCCTATTGAAGCAAGGTTTGCTTCAAGGTCAATGCAGTTTTTATATAAAACAAGGCCAGGATGTGGTAAAGCTAGAAATCTGCAATGAGAAGAACGCGTAAGGATCTTGCAGCTAAAAAAACAGCAAGTATGAGAACAAAAATCCAAGACACACCGCTTATATATCTCTCTGGCCTGCTGAATTCCGTCCTTTTGAAGGATAAACTTTACAATGGCAGAGGAGAGGGAGAATCCATTTTCACTGCCACCATCCCTGGCCAAAGTAGTGACAGAAATCTCCAACAGCCTATCAAAATACGGTCTTTGATTTGCAAACAATTTAAGGGCCTGTGAGAAAAGCCAATTTCAGAGATGAATTGTGAAGACCGTCATGAATTCGATATCTCAAATGTACAGAACAGTTTAGATAAAGGAGGAAAAGATCTTTTTAAGATTGGGTTGTACAGGAACAAAATGGGTGAAATTTACATAGATTGTTGGGACAAAATGAGAAAAAGTTCATCAATGGGCCTTGAAAGATCATCTAAGAGAAGCCCGAATTAATGTCAATGCTCAGAGCAAATCAGGGGTCAGACTGGTATTAAAACATAATGAAAACACAAACATTAATTTAGTGCAGACAACATACCATTACCCACAAGATCTCAGATTTTGAAACGGGAAATTTTCTCAAACAATATCTTTGGAGTTCAAAGGGAGATGACAGATCAGCATCACTTAGTGAAGGAGAACTCCTTGCTATGCATTTAATCTCTATATTTATCCTTAATATCCATAGTTGCACAGACTCTGCAAGTTTGCCAGAGCAAAGCTTTGTTGAAAGCTTCCTGGCTTCATCCAACTGTCCCAATTGCAAATAAAATGACAAATAATCACAGGCAAGATCTTCAGTAAGGCACTCCATACTTTCTGCCCTTTCGTATATTCTCAAGAGATGTGAGATATAATTTACAGCTTCATCTGACAACCCAGATGTATTGGTTTGTCCCTCTTTACGAGCTATAAAACCCATTAGACAGTTTGCATACAACCTGAACATATTGCCAGACGGTACACTTCTCAAAGCCTCCTCATATACCTACAAAAAGGAAAAAAATTAGAGATTTATCAGACCAGTATAGGTGCACAAAACCAATAATCTTATAGGCATACTTTTCTAATTACTTTCATGGTAAGAGCATTTACTCAAATAATATGGTCTTAGTTATCCCCATGAATTCATACCTGAATTGCCTTTTGTATATGGGGAATGATGGCCTCTTCACTCATCTCCTTCACATTTTCAGGGTTATATTCACGTCTTGCAAGCCAATCCCAGAACTCTGGCTGCGTCAAAAAATCTCTCTTCATGCCATTCAGTAACTCCTGACACATTTCTTCAGAATTTGCTAACTTTGTACCCTCCAATATTTCAAGAAATCGATGCCGAAGATTAAGACTAGAAGGGACAGCTTCTACTGCACCACTGTAGATAGTTTGGAAGATGCTCATACCATGCTCAGCAAATAATTCTTGTTTCTTTTCTGAATCAGCATTTTCCACATCTGAATTCTCATTATTTTTTGTTCTAACATTAAAGGACATGAACGAATCTTCATTTTCATCTCTCTGTTGTTTCTCATTAACATCGCTCTGGTTACGTGTCAAAGTTCCCTCATCCTCACCAAGAGCAACCTTTCTAGCCTGTAACTTGTTAAGATATGTAAGTTCCATCCGAAGATACTCCACCCAAAGGTCTTCTGAAGTTAGGCAAACCCTAAGTCCTTCCTGCATTAGAGCACGGGCAGCTGCAACATTTAAGTTATGGTCAAATTCCCAAGCTGCAGCGTATATCCAAACTCCAGGTACCTTTGGATGAAACCTAACAAGTTTTGCGAGGGCCTGAGAAATTTCAAAACGCAAATGTTCAGATTCTATAATAAAAACACAAATATTAAAACCAAATATGATATTACAACATATATGTTGGTAGCTACAATGTTACTGATAAGCAAAGAATCCCTCTTGGTGAATAACGAACAAGGGAAACCTCAGTCAGAAAATGGAAAACTTCTCCAGAATCCAGATCATAGTGATCATATATGTGGAAGGAGGTTTTGCTTCTACCCAATTTGATTTAATAATTTTGTCCAGCCTCTATCTTCAATTTGAATGACAAGCATTTTTTGGCTCTATGCTACTATGTTGTTTTATTCCATTATTCTAGAGAAAATAGTTATACAATACGTAGCATGTTACCTTCTTCATCCTCCCATTTTTCTTCAGCCTGCAGAACTCAAGATACCGAAACCAAAGATCAATATCGCCTTTATACCGTTTCAAAGCCAACTCATAAATCTCCATAATCCTCAACACACCAGCGAGATCCGACTTGGACTTCCTCTTCTTCTTCTTCCTTTCATTTCCTTGATTCTCGGACTCGGGTGACACCCCCAGCTTCTTGCGGAGCCTCCGGAGAGCGTCAAGTTGAGTCTCGTATTCAATATAGGCTAAAAAGTCCTGCTTGAGAGGGCTCGGTCGCTTGAGCCTGTACTCAAATTTTCGACGCTGCTTCACGATCTCGGCTATTTCGCGGCGGCTGAAGAGGCCACGTTGCTCGAGGTCGTCGAGCTCGTCGACCATGCGCTCCAATCTATACTGTACCACGTCAGCCATTTTTGGGTCAACTCAGGGCGAACCCAGTGCACTTCACCGAAGGGAAGGACCACCGTTAAGGTAGTGAGACGGTGGGAGCAGAAAATCCAGTTCAGAAGGGTGACACGCGCGCAAACCCTCGGGGTTGAACAAGGGTTTTGCTCTGTTTGGGCTTCTTGGGCCTCAAGGTTTTCTTGGCATTTTTTGATTTTTTTTCCTTACAAAAAAGATATTATACCACTTCAAAAATCAAAAGTAAACTTATTGCTTAATATAGGAGTGAGAATAGGTCACACCCCATTCAGGTAGTCTATAGTCTGATCTATTTAGAACCTGGTCTGACCTTACCTATTTGTTATAAAAGTCAGGCCAAAGTTTATTTTAAAGTGTAAATGTGTCTGACCTTATCTGTTTGTTATAAAAGTCAGACCAAAGTTTATTTCAAAGTCTAAATGTGTAAATAGGTGAGACCTATTTTGTTAAGGCTTGACTTATAAGTTTTCTAGTATATCCTGTTTACACATTAAATAAATATAATCATATTTTAATCATATAAATAACATAATATTTATTTATTTTTAATTAATATATTTTAAACTTAAAGGGTACAAAGTCTATTTATGACGTTTAAAGCCTGAAATATAAAGTCTTTATAAACCCTAAAATTGTAAATAGATTTTTAAAAAGGCTTTAGACTCAACTAGACATTCTAAAGGCTCATGCCAAAGCAAGAAAAAAAAAACTGCATTTAAAACTTAGGCATATTTAACCAAAGTCTGGTCTGACCTGACCTATTTCCATGTCTATAGTATCAACTTAAAAATTTGTTTATTATATTAATGTCTCTCAGTTTGGATTTTAATATATGTAAAGTCCTGCTCCCTGCACATTTATTTAAAAGTAAACACATTTATACCTTTCAACTCATTAAAGGTTTGTTTAAATTTATGATGAAAAAATATGTTCAACATAAGTCAAGATAAAACTTATCTCATAAATTTACCTCATATATCATAAATCACATTGAAATGCCATCTTCTATTATTGATCCAAAGAGGCATTAATAAATAAATTACATACTTTGCATGAAGCATAAGATGAAGTGTATTGATACTCCTACTATTTGTCTTAGATAGAGATTGATTGTATGTAATGACTAGAATATAAAATCATCTTCCCAAACAGGGCACAAGAGGACAGCTCAGCAAATGTTAAAGGAATATAATTTAGAATGATCTCTTATCTGTTAACTAGTATGGCTTAGATGATTTGTTTGTTGTGCAAATAGCCTACTGTTGCACTGAACGTATTCAATGAAATCAATTACAGTTTCTCCATAAATATTTCTGTTTTTATTTTCTTCTATTTTGCTTCTTCTTTTTTTATAAGTATTTTACTGATTTTTGAGCCAATTCATTCAAGGCAAAATCACTAATAAAAAACTTTAAAAATCTCAAAAGACAAAAAAAGTGTTTTGGATATTCATAATCCTAGAGAAATGTTAGGCTCAAATTGATTCAAAGACACTTCCTGCCATAAGTTGGCGCACTTGGTTTGCAATAAGGTTTCTGCCTTATGAGCTTTTGACCCTTATTGAGTTTTTGCACAACTTGCTCATCATCACACTCTATCTCAACTTGCTTAAAACCCAATTCCCAGAATAGCCTGAGTCCCTAAAAAATCCCCCGCAACTCTGCCTTTCCTCGTCACAATCAAACAGTTGGTGGCTTCTGGAAACCAGAGAGCTTTAAAATATATGTTGGCATTCTTTTTTAAAAAGTAAATATATTTAAAGGTAATTTGATCATTTTCTTGTAAATTTTTTTAAGGTTCTTTACTAGAAATTTTCCCTTCATTCAATCCTACTTTGCAAAAAACATAGAGAAAGTTATTTAGTTAGATTGTTGAGTTAAGGGTAGAAATTTAGATAGGACACCCTCATAAACTTGGATCCTTCATTTATAATACCCTTCACTTGTCTAGGCATGGATTGATGTAAATTGCTATTACGTTCTTTAGTTCCCAGAAATGGCCATAACGTTTTTCTTTTTTTCCCTATTTTGTTTGGACAGCTAATCTATAATACAGACCATTAAAATCAATTCGGAGCCATTCGCAGTTCAGTTACTTGATCAAATATAGTTTTCCATCCTTTTAGATGTAGCCACTAATATATGTTTAAAAAATCTGAAATTTTTCTATTAGAAACTTTCTGGCTAGACCTATTGACCATATCCAAATTTCTTTGCCTCGAAATTATTCTCTTTATCAACATCTCATCTCCTAACATAATTCCCCTACTTTAGCTCACTAATATATATATATATATATATATATATATATATATATTTTAAGGACGAATGTAAGTATTGCAAAATCAATTGGATGAACACCTATGAATCTTCCTTGCATATTTCTTGCAAACGGTTGAGAGTTCATGATGAGAAAAAAGTAAAGAGGAAAAGGAAATGAGATATAGCTAGGAACGTTCCATTAACCTAAAACATTACAACAATGCATGAAATATCATCATAGCTTCCTTGAGCTAATGATTCTTTAACCAAATTCTTAGCTGCTTTTCTTGCATCATCCATATCCTTCACGCACTCGCATGCCTCTTGGTTCGTCATCACCTGCACCAATTCACCATTCAACTCTCTCAAATTCCCTAATCCCACCAGCATCAGCCTCTATCTTTCAAACAAGTCCTAACTTTAACCAAAAGGGCCCTAAGTATTTTTCTGTTATGATCAAAACATGTGAATAATACACCGAAATAATTTGATAGCAAATAGTGTTTGAGTTGTTTAATATTACCTTCCAGAGGCCATCACTAGCCAAAATGATGAAGTCAGTGTCGTCAGTGATGTTTTGAACCATCACATCTGGTTCTGCAGTAATGTGTTCCTTCAATCTTCCATCCCCAAATGCCCTGCTCATTGCTAATACCCCATCCACTCTCGGAACACACCCTAATCAGCACATTAAGCAAAGTCATTGATGAGAAAAACAAGGTAGGACTCTAATGATCACTGAAAATAATGCAATAATGAGCATTGAGTGTCATTTGCAAGAAATGTTAATTTGATCACCAGGTGCCTTAGACACAAAACCTCCTCTGCTCTCAACAAGATATTTCTCCCTGAGGCTCATGATCGAATGTGATTTGTTTAGCCACACTGTTTCTGCATAATATCGCTCGAGAATCTCCCACGTTGGCTACCAGTAACTTCACTCCATTAACAAGTATTCCTACAACAGCTGTTGATCCCCCTCGTGAATTTCCTATCTTTTCTAGGATCTCCTCATCCATAGCCCTGCATGATCTCTTAAGCACACGTACTGGATTTTTCCAAAACTCAGGCTATCCAATGCACGATCAAGGAACACAAGTATTATCACTGGTACATATGAACTAACACATACAATAATGCTTTCACTAAACAACTCAAATAGATAATACCTTAACCATACATACCTCAAAATGATCAAAGGACATGTCACATACCTCATTTAATATTCTTTCAAATAGATGGCCTTGCAAGTATTTTGCCACAGCTTGACCAGCGTGGCCATCGAAAATTGCATATAGCCCTAAGTCGTAGCCATTGATGTTCCTGTGTTCAGCAAAAATATAATCCTCCATTCCATGGTCTAACTTTCCTTGGACTAGGTAAGATCCATGGCTGAAATGTCTAGCAGCCTTATTATCCTCATCTCCATCTTCTGCTGGAAGACCTTTTTCAAGTTCCCCCTTTACGAAGGAAAGTAAATAATATTATGATAAGAATATCTTGTAAGCATAAGTTCTCAAAATAAAGCCTCCTGATCTTATAAACTACACTTCACTTGATGTAAGGCTCCTCAATGTTAGACTCAGGAACACAACTTCCCTAGTTAAATTAACAGATTGATACCTCTGTAGAAGTTGGACCTTCGTCTCCTAACAAGTACTCTGCCTCATCTTCAAGAACATCGCCAACCTCAGCATCTTCATCTTCTCCTTCATCGGCAGCGTGCTCATTTTCATTGTTATTGTTATCCTCATCCTCATCATCTTTTTCATCTCTAGTGAAGTATTCTTTTGGCTGCTGTCAAATGCAAGGATAAGGTTGCAGGCTTTGAGAACTAAGAAAAATCAGGTATATTGCAGCAATACAGTCAATATTGGCCCCAAAGTGAACTTTTTTTGACTTGGTTAAGTGCCATCAATTAAAACAGATTATGATCTACTACATGATAACAGATCTCAATGGAATAATATCAGTGAAAGAGACAACTTGAAAAACAAAGCAAGCACATAAGTTCAAACAAAGCTTTCTTTCTCCAAGTGCCATATCAGCACATCCTCTCTTTCTCTAAGTGTCATATCAGCAGATCTCAATGGAATAATATCAGTGAAAGAGACAACTTGAAAAACAAAGCAAGCACATAAGTTCAAACAGAGCTTTCTTTCTCTAAGTGTCATATCAGCACATCGCTCTAACTGTTGATGCATTATTCACTTGATCCTCTCTTTCCAGAACTTGCTTATATATTTTTCCTTGGAGGCTTGGATTGGACCAGTATTTCTCGCGCAATAAGCACGGAAATCACACAGAAATCCTTAGAATTACACTTGAAGGAAAGCATACATACCTTCATTTTATCTAACAAAGTTTCTTCCGGATAGCATCTTGTAACCTACAATAGAAACATGTTGTTGAAGTGAGAAAAAATAACTTGATCTAATCCATACATCTACACCAGTCACGCCTCACATTTTTAAATGTCATTGCAAATTCATTGTGATGGAGAACCCAGGCTAGCGATTGATCAAAAGGGCGAAGAGAAAATGACTCAAAAACAGCCGACAATGCATTTAAGGCCGATTTCACTGTCCAACCGCATTATACACGTGAAAGCAGAGGACACCCTTATTCAAGTTATTTAGATCCTAAATATATTATAAAGCAGAAGCTTATATAGAGAAGACAACTAAAGCTGCTGATAAAATGAACAAAAAATGAAAAATTTTGAACTTGCGAAGCTTCATCCAAAGATGAACTCCATTCTCTTACCTTGGATGCAGGAGGATTGACAAGAGTCTCCAAAGAAGACTTTCTTTTGTGGGAATGAACAGAGCCCTGCCCAACGCACAATCATCAGAACAAAGGTTTTGAAGTATGAATGCAGCCATGTGATGACCAAAAATAAACCTCAGATCCCATAATGCACGAGCCTGTGTAAAGCCGACATCTGATCTCATCAAACTAAATTCCTATATTAGATTCATTCACTCTGCTTAACAGAAGTAATTTCCATTACCTATATTTTACACCCATCAATAATCAGCCAAAGTGACAAAAACCTGACTTTTTAATTATATCTTGCATAACTACTTCATAGATGCAAGAAGAGGATCAAAGAAAAAAAAATGCACTAAAAACATATTTGGCTCTGTCAACCACTTTTGCTTAGCACTTGAGTAATAAACTGGAAAGCCTATTTTGTTTGAAACTGATACCTTGGTCATATTTGGTGAGTGGATTTGTGAGTATGATGATAAGGTGTTTGAGGAATTGCATGGTTATGGTTATATAAATGCAGAGAACAAAGAAAAGCAAAAGGGACACGTGGGACGTGGGCTATAGAATGAAAGGATCAGTGTCCCTCACCGAACTCATCACCGTCTGGGTTTGAGCCTACAGTCCTACAAGTGGCACGTGGCAACCATTCATATGTGGTGTGTTTTCCTGTTCTTGTTTTACATATATCCCTAAACCAAAATTTAAAATTTTAGTTCACTTGTGAAGAACACGAATGAAGAAAGCATATCAATGTCTCTTGCTTTCCTAAGTCCCATATCAGTTTCATGCAATTT
Source organism: Acacia confusa (assembly GCA_037074495.1). Lineage (NCBI taxonomy): Eukaryota > Viridiplantae > Streptophyta > Magnoliopsida > Fabales > Fabaceae > Acacia > Acacia confusa. The sequence goes on along the minus strand of CM073504.1, from coordinate 390,251 downwards.
CAACTCTAATTCAAAACTTGCATACTTTTAATTTTAACTTTAATTGCAGCATTATGGATGGATTGATGAGCGCCAAGAGCTCGTCAGTCAATTTTTTACTTTATTTTCTTAAAAAAAAACTATTTTAATGTGTATAAAAATTAAAATAGAGACAATATCATAATCGTCAATTTTTCAAAACAAAATACTCCCTTCGGTCCTAATTATAAGACAATATTTAGGAGTTAGTTTTGGTCCTAATTATAGGACAAATTTTTAATTTTTGTCAACTTCTTCCTAAAATACCCTTATTTTATCTCCCAAATGTGTTTGGTTTTTTGTGAGTAAATGTATGTAGGTGTGAAGACTCTTTTTGTCAGTAAAACCTTTAAATTATTGGATTTTAATTTATTTATCGATCATCTGACATTAATTTTGCGCGAGCACATATATATATATATATCTCTCTGTGTGTGTGATAGATATGTGAGTTTCTGTGTGTCTATATACACACAAATATATAAATGTATATATGTACACACACATACATATATATGTACACACACATACATATGTGTGTGGGTTTACACATATATATATCAGTGTCTCTATATATATGTGTGTGTATGTATATATGTATGTATGTAGACACACGACATATGTATAGATATGTCAGTGTCTGTGTGTCTATACACACACATATATATAAATGTATATATATACAACACACATATATATATATACATGTGTGTGTACACATATATGTATATATAGGAGGACCATCATTTCAATTTTAAAAAAAATGAAAAGGAAAATTTTAGGTCAGAGAGATATGTTATAGGTGTTGTTGATTCACTTTTATTAGTGTCATTTAAAATTGATATAAGGGCAGTTTAGGAAAATAAATAAAATTAACTAATTTAACTCCTCTCCTTAATCTCCCCAAAATCGGTTAAATATGTCCTACAATTAGGACCGGAGGGAGTAATTTTTATTTAAAAATTATTAATTAAAACTTTAAACTTAGATTATTATACTTGTATTTGAACAATCCACGTCTCATCATAGCATCCAAACTAGATCACACGCAGATACCCAGTATTTATTAGATATTTTGATAAAATAAAATCACATCAAATAGCAAATACTAGTTACAAAAAATAGAATTCTCTGCTTATCTTATCTTAAAATTAGATATGTTATACTTATGTTTTTTTTAATTTTTTTGATTTATTTTAAAATAAAAAATTATTCTGTTTATGTGTTAGAGTAAGAATCAAAATATTTTTGATTTTATGTTCTTATTTTTAAAATAAAAATCAAAGTAAAACAATAATAAAAATTATACATGGTGTGGCAAAAAAAAAAACATCGTTACGTCGTTTTGTGGACGCTGGTGCAGGATCGGTTATGTTTGCTTCAAAACGACACCTCTCGATGTCTTGAGGCAACTTGGAAAGTTCGACTCGCCCTTCTTCCTCGTTGAACCACGAGATCCAGTAGTATCTTTCTTTCCCTCGGAGCGATGGGGTTTCGCGCTTGCAGCGTTTTGAGCTTGTTTATCATCTTTTTCCTCATCTGTCATCGAGCTAGGGTTCGTCCATCTTCTTCTCTCTGTTCCTTGATTAATCAACCTGAGTTGAAGAGTAAGGTTCTCCGTGGTCGTTTTTTATCTAACAATTTGTCTTTTTTCTGATCTGATTATTTGGGCAGAGTGAGGATTCTGGTTCTGTTTTCTTCATTGATGGCACTGATCATCAATTCCTTCGCGCAACATCACCCGACCATGAAGTTGAGGTACTTCTTTTCTTATACCATTATATCTTCCGATTCACATTACAGATCCATGCAAACTTATGTCAAGTCATTGGGTTTATCTTTTTCAAATTCCCTTTGTTTACGAGTTTATGTTCTATGGAAAATAAAATGACTTGAATCCGGTGATTCATGAAAAATCGTGCAACACAAGCCTTCAAGTCTAATAATTGGTATTTGTAAGTATGGGGAAAGTAATAGTGACGAATCAATGGAAGCTTGCTAGTCTGTTGAATCGCAACGTTCTAGCCATGGAAATAGGAGTGGTGTTCACTGCGGGAATTGTGTTTCTTTGATATACCCTTTCGACACAAGTTTAGTGACGATAACTTTTTAATTTGCAAATTTCACGCAAGATTATCCTCATCGTTCTCCTTTAGTGTTAATCGGTGGATTAAATGTGTCGTATTCTAGAGTGGTTCTCTTTCAAAGTTAACTCATGAAATATGAAGAAATCTTAACTTCACTCAATTTGTAGCTAATATCCATATTATTCCACCCTTTATGCAGAATCCGTCATTGTTGCTTCAGGAAGTTGGTGCTGCTGTATCAATTTTACTTGGTTTTGCACCTTCTTCCAGCCTCACAGCCGCTGGCTCATCCAAGGTAATTATTATTGATTTTTAGTTTCTGATAACCTAATTTATGTTTAACCATGTTTTTTTAGTTTTAATATTGTCAATATCATGCTTTCCTGCAGCTGGATGAGATCCTTACTCCCAATCCATTCAAGAGGCCCCGTGCTGTGTTTTTGCTGGAAGTGAATGAAATTGATGGTCTCTGGCCTGTGTTTGAGCTGGATTTTGATTTATCTAATTATTATTTTTTTCATTTACAATAATTGAAAACAAAAGCATTGATGCGTGCAGATCATAAACAAATTTCTCAGCATAATGAAATATTCAGCAATGCATTTAGAAGCATGTACGTTCTTGGTTCAGATAAAGTTGACATTCAATTTCCGGGTGAGATTTTGTGAAGTTCATAATGACTTGGGATAATAAATAAAGATTATTGTCAAGGTTCTTGTTCCTTACTTTTTTCATTGAATGTGTGCAGATGAAGATGATGTTTCTGTGCTTCTCTTGGATGAACTGTCAGAAGATTTCACTGAAAAAGAAATTAGTGCTTTTGTCAGTCTTGATAATATAATTTTTTGAGTTATTTTTATGCTGTTTGATTATCATTTTTTTGTGAAAATAAATTTTATCTTTGTTTTCTTAGGCATCTATGATGGGTGGATCTTATGCTCCTAATGCCCAAGAGCCATTAAATGGAGTGCTGACAATCCCTTCGGCAAATGGTGCAATGGTGAATCTGCATATGTCGAAGGTATCATGAGATTAAAAACTTTATTTGGTACCTGGTGAGCTTATTTATGGATCTGATTAAAGATTGACATGTTTGTGTCTATAGAAATCAGAAAGGGAGTATATGGTTGCTCTTCTATCTCTGGTTCGCAATGTGGAAAAAGCAATTCAAATGCATGATGATTTATCACAAAGTACATGGAATCCGGCAGAGTTGTTGATGGGAAGCTTCAGTGGTATTAAGGTATTTATTATTTCTCTTATTTTTTCTTGCATTCCTGTTCTTTTCTTTTAGTTGTCCTTAAAATTTTGAAATAATGTAGTGGAACTATTATTCCTATACCTTTGTATTGCTTCACTCAATAACATGCTAGAAGTGTCATAGCTTCTGGATCGTGCTTGTGGAAAAGTTGGTAGTACCAAAATTCGAATAGGTCATGTTTTGGAGTGTGGGCTTGCGTTATGGATTGTGCTAATGAATTCATAGTAGTGGAAGCTTTAAAAGTGAAAAGCAACGGTACTTAAGTGGTATTTTGTTCTGTCTCAACCATTGCCACCTGAGATATCTTGCATCTCAAGTCCTTCCATATGTTTGTGTGAATTGGATAATAAAAAGCTACATGGTTGATATGAAAATTTTGAGTTGAATGTTTCAAATTAATGAAAATTACTAATTTAAGGTGGAAACCTTGAGCCACTTATAAATTTATGGTTGTATTTGATGCTTTAGTAGAATAATTAAACTAAAGGGTTTTACAAGCTGATTACTTCCTTTGACATGTTATTAACTGACTTCTTTGTCATTTTTTAACTGAAGATAACATGAAATGCAAGTCTTTAGTTTAGTGAGAATGTTTGTTTACTAATGTTTTTGCTGAATCACTTTGGCTGATGCATGATAGCTTGCTATATGGTGCTTGTATGACCTTAGGAGAGGCACATTGATTTCTCAACATACTTTGCCAACTCAGAATCGCTATGTCATTTTTTTTTTTTGGCTTAGTTGATGGAGCTTTTATTTAGCTGCAATGTGGAAGAAAGCAAAGTTGGAAAATATGCCATTTTTGTGTTTGCTACCACATTAACTTTGGAAATTATCACTTTTTTGCCAAGTGCTTAGTGTTTCACTTGGTTCAATGCTTATATATGTTTGACATTACCTTAAATGTTATAAACATGGATTATAGTTGTCTGGTTGACATATATGATGTAGGCTTTGCGAGAGCAAACTGGAGCTGAAAGCATTGTTCAGGATGGGGTCGAGCTGCTACTTGCAACTTTAACAAAAATATTTGGTTCACTGCAGGAAGCTCACAAAGGTCAAATATTGTTTAAGTACTTGCTACATGATCTAAGACAAGAGCTTTGCAACTTCATTGTGGTGATTTGCTTTAGAATAATATTTTGTCAGTGATGTTACTCATAAAGTTTGAAGATTCTCTTGGATGGGATCTTTAGATATCACTGTAAAGTTTAGTGCACCAAAAATTTGATTGTTCAGCCTTGATTTCTCCAATGAATTCAATTGCATAACCCCTAATGATTGATGTCTGATCAGGTCAAATTGTTGGAGTTATCTATTCTCATTCAAGAACTACTCAGGAGTTAGGTAAGACGCTTGATGTTGTGTTTACTTCTCACCATCCTGCTCGATTGTTGGAGGAAAATAAAGCATTGAATGCATCACTTGCGGAAGTGGTGTTGGTCAGGCGAACCCTTGCATGGATAACAGGATTGATTTTGCTCATCTCAACTCTAATGGGGGTAAGCCCTCTGTGAATGATGATAGTAATATTTGATAATAGATAATTTAAGGCCGTAACTAAAACGAGATAAATTCTTATAAAACAAAGACAAATCAATAAAAGTGACTTTTTTATTTGAGGATGCCTAATATTTGCCAATAAGATCTTGCTATAGGTCAGAGTACTTCTTGGGGGTAAGTTTTCATTGATTTGTTTGTGGCCATCTCTTATGGAGGATAGGTATTGCTCAAAATTATGGTTAGATTATATCCACATGGTATATTTCTGATGATAGAAACAATAAAGAAATATTTATTTGGAGCTCTTTGTTGCTTTCATCTCGTCGATACCAGCTGATCATTTCTCTTTTGGGAACAGATATGCTATCTTATGAATATGCCACTCACAAGGGACACCCTCCTCTATTCTAATGTCAAGCTCGACTAAGCAAGGAAGTATCAGGACATATCTCTTCGCCCAAAAAGATTGGAGGACTAGGTTACTATTGAACCTTGTGACAGGGGCTTTTTCTATATGCCCCTAGACATGTGCGTCCATGATTACATTATGCTCTTTAGAGCAATAACATGTTGTATTGAGACATGAGTAACTAGCTGAATCAGAATTTGGACCGATCGAGAAGTTTATTATTACTTATTAGGTCAAAGGATATATCGCATTGTAAAGCTTGGTGATTCGGCTTGATAGTTTTGTGGTCATTCCATGCATTGCAATAATGTGTATTCTATGTTTCACGATTTTTGTTGATTATTGTTCAGATGTTAAATAATGAAATTTCACGGATCCGGCATCCAATGGCTTCATGATTATAGTGAGCCCCCGTCCCCTCGATTACAAGGAATGGGTGTTACAATCAACTTTGAAGTTTTAGCTTCGTCAGAGCCAAGGTTTTCTCGCTTTCCTTTGTTTTTTTATTGGCGGTTTGCTCTGTATCTGTTCAAAATTAGGCTTAGATTAACAAAGTGATGAAGTTGTTCTCTATTGCAGTAATTGGAAAACTGGGTGCACTTTGGCATATTTCTTATATGTATGTTTAATAAAGTAAATAATCGTCTTGCCTTTCCCCTTGGAAAAGCAATTTTGATAACTATACTTGGTACCAATACGTTTTTGTCTTTTTAATAAATGTTCTGTTAGTAAAGTTATATGGGTTAGGGATGTTAATAGAGCAAAATTGAAGGATCTAAAAGAGTTTAAAGGTATGGGTACTAAATTGAAAATTAAGAGAAAGTATTAGCACGTGCGAAATAATTTTTCTCGTCCTTTTAAAAATCACAATCATTAAATAATGAAATTTCGCTGATCCTTCCTGCATTGGCTACGTGTATGATACCTACAAATTGCCACATTTCTGGTTTGTTAGGTGCAACATTAAGTATGAGCATATTCATGCACGCGGCAATATGAATAAGACAATTGGTCAATTTGGTTTCGCTTTTCTTTGTATTTTTATATATTATTTTTGGAGCATTTGAATTAAATTCTAATAATTTAAATTTATTTATTTGAATTAAACTATCTGAATGCTATAGTTTCATTCCTTTATTATACTTCAAATGTTGAGTTAGTTTGAATGATCCACGCTGAGAATAGAAGATGAGAGGTAAGGAACAATATTTCTCAATTTATGCTAAGAGTTGTGCTTCTCTCCACAAGAGGTACCAGTTCAAAGATTTGTTTGGAGCACAAAATTAAAAAATGGAATGAGAAATGAAGTAAAAGATAATTATAGAGATAAAAATGACCACACTTTTTATTTATAACAACAACAACGACTGAAATTATTGAATGATGAATAAAAATAAAGGGAAAAAATTATAAAATTAGTGGGAAATATGGTAAAATATATAAAAAAAAATAGTGAACGTAGGTAAGCACCTGTTTAGTAGATATCGATGCGTGGCATTGGTTTCATAAAAATGAAAGAACCCGCAAAGCTGAATGTGTCATATGGTTGCTTATGATAAATTATTATAGACGGAAAGGGAAAGGGAAGAGGGAATCACTTGACAATGAAGTGGGAACCGAACCAAGCCATGTATATGCTTTACTCTATTATATTGGTTGAAGTCAACGGCTGACCAAAATAACTTCTTTAACATGACATTAAGAACTTGAATTTAGTTATAAATATAAAATTTTAATTTACTTATCTCTTAAATTTATAATTTTTCTTAAAGTATCTATATTAGTTGCATACATTGTTAAGAGGTTTCATTCAAGAATAGTCATGATGAGATATGACATTTCAGAAAAATCAACCTATATTTGTCATAAATAATTAATATAACTAATTTCTTTAACCTATTCAAATTAATTAGTCAACTGTCTAGAATCGATGGTAGTGTAAGTAACTCATGGTTGGAAAGGTGGAGGAAGGAAATGTGGGTAGCAAGTCAATAATATGTATAATATCATTCATTAATAAAAGGGTTAAGGAGTAAAATGACCAACAAACTATTGGCCCAGGAGCGTCCTGACCAATAAACTCTCTAGTGGATCAAAAATGCCAACAAACTTTTAAAAACGTAAAATTTGCACAATGCCGTTAAATGGGAGTTAATGTCTGTTTTTTGAGTCTGGAAAAAATTACAGAATAGCACCCAAATGTTTATGAAACTATATTTAAGCCCCAAAAAATTTCAAAATTTTTATTTTAGTCCCTCTACGTACTTTATATGGAGGGAATAAAGTTAAAATTATAAAAAAAAATTTGGGGCTCAAAGATAATTTTCTAAAATTTTGGGTTCTTTTCTATAATTTTTGCGGGATCATCCCCAAAATCCGCCGCTGGTTATAGATCTTTTTTTTGGGCTTTAGCCTGGCCTGTGGCCTATTAGGGAGACATTAAGGAGACCTGTAATTTTAAAAATTTTGTAAGCGGCCTGACAAACCACAGGCCTCACCTCAAAACAAGCCTACTTCAAATAGGGTGAAAACAGACCTACTTTAAACAGGCCGGAAACAGACATACATCTAACAACATGTTTAAAGTATATCTGTTTTCAACCTATTTGAAGTAGGCTTGTTTTGAGGATGTTTAAAATAGGTCTGTTTTAGCCCCGCAAAAATTACGGAAAAGAACCCAAAGTTTTAAAAAATTATCTTTTCTGCCCCATTTTTTTTTAATAATTTTCAATTTAGTCCCTCCCTATAAAGTACGTGGAGGGGCTAAAATAAAAATTTTGATTTTTTTTGGGCTTAAATATAGTTTCATAAACATCTGGGTCCTATCATGTAATTTTTATGAGAGTGCAGAAAACGGACGTTTGGTCTAATGTAACGGCATTGTGCAAATTTTACATTTTTAAAAGTTTGTTAGTCATTTTGGTCCACTAAAGAGTTTATTGGTCAGGACGCTCCTCGGACAATAGTTTGTTGGTCATTTTGCTCCTTAACCCTTAATAAAATAAAGAAATAAGCCCGTGCCAATATTGCAGGGAAAGGAGACACGTACATAAACTGACAACGAAATATAACACAATTCACAACAAACTGTCTCTGAATAAAACTGATCAGAACATGGGAGGACGGCATTTTTTATTTGTGATGAAACCTTTACTTGTTGGTATTGAAATGCGTGGAAGAAAATTCAAAATTAATTATTCCCAGGGGAAAAATCCAAAAAAACAGGTTCAATGGTTTTGTTTTGTGAATACTCAAACCAAAATTGACATGCATGTGGCTCGATCGTCATCTATAAAAGGAGATACACTTGTATGAAGTTGGCATTCAACATACTTGTAATATTTGAGTATCATTGATTAATTGCATAAGAGATAGATATGGGTTCGTCGACTGTGTTGTTGGGAGTGATGTTGGGAATTATGGTTTTAGTAGTGGCAGAGGCTACCCCTCCTGGAATAGCCGATAACCCAAGCCATGCTTCCTGCAACATCAAGAAGTACAAGCATTGCTACAACCTCGTCCATGTTTGCCCCAAATTCTGTCCTAATGGTTGCACCGTTGAGTGTGCCTCCTGTAAACCTATCTGTACTTCCTCTTCTGATCCTTCTCCTTATACTCCTTCCACACCAGATGACAGCCCACCGCCATCAATTCCTAGTAATCCTTCCACACCTGTCGATACCCCACCACCTCCATCGACTCCCACTACTCCTTCCACACCTGATCACAACCCATCACCACCACCAACAACACCCAGTACTCCATCGACACCGGATTATAGCCCACCACCACCAAGTCCTAGTACTCCTTCCACACCTGTTGATACCCCACCACCACCATCGACTCCCACTACTCCTTCCACTCCTGATCACAACCCATCACCACCACCAACGACACCTAGTACTCCATCCACACCAGATTACAGCCCACCACCATCAAATTCTAGTAATCCTTCCACACCTAATAATACCCCACCACCTCCATCAACTCCCACTACTCCTTCCACACCTGATCACAACCCATCACCACCACCCACAACACCTAGTACTCCATCCACACCTGATCACAGCTCACCACCATCAAATCCTAGTACTCCTTCCACACCTTCCTCAAAGACGGCCAGGTGCAAGAATAAGAACTACCCAACATGTTATAACACGGAACATGTTTGTCCCGCCGCCTGCCCCACTGGATGTGACGTTGACTGCGTTACTTGCAAACCTGTTTGCAGTAAGTCCCTTGCCAAATAATAACACTTGTTGTTGTATATATGTATCATATCCCCATTATATATGGCTCCTAAAGTTCATGAATTTATCTTTAATCTCTCATCTTATATCCTTGAAACATTTAGTATATATCGTTAACGTACGTGTATATATACTTAATGTATGGTTGATTGCATGCATGCAGAATGCGACAAACCTGGGGCAGTTTGCCAGGATCCTCGTTTCGTGGGAGGTGATGGGATAACTTTTTACTTTCATGGCAAGAAGGACACTAACTTTTGTCTCGTCTCAGATCCTAACCTTCACATAAATGCCCACTTCATCGGCAGAACCAACCCTACCATGACCAGAGACTTCACTTGGGTCCAATCCATCGCCATTCTCTTCAACAACCATCAAATCTCCGTCGGCGCTCAAAAAACAGCCACCTGGAATGACTACGTCGACCACCTCGCACTCACCTTCGACGGCCAACCCCTCTCCCTCCACCCATCAGAAGGCGCCACGTGGAAGTCCAACACCTCCCCACGTGTGGCCGTCACAAGGGTTGCCGAAACAAATTATGTGGTGGTGGAGATCGAAGGGAGAGTGAGAATAACAGCCAAGGTTGTTCCCATAAATGAGGAAGATTCTAGAATCCACAATTATGGGATAACAGAAGAGGACTGCTTTGCGCACCTTGATCTGGGGTTCAAGTTCATATCTTTGAGCGAGCAAGTGAGTGGCGTGTTGGGCCAAACTTATAGAGCAGACTATGTGAGCAGAGTGAACATAAAGGCCAAAATGCCGGTCATGGGAGGAGACAAGGACTTTAGAACGACAAGCTTGTTTGTCCCAGATTGTTCTGTTTCTCGCTTTGCTAGTAATGATGACGGATTATTCATTAACACAGGTGAGAGTGCCATAATGGAGCTGCCTGGCTTGAGCTGTGCAAGTGGCATCGACGGCCAAGGAGTTGTTTGCAAGAGATAGGCTCCGTCACCCACCACACATATATCATACGTTCGTACGTTATCCTTTTTTCAATTAAATAAATTAATTAATCCATGGAAAATAAATTTTTATTCTTGTATCCTCCTATTTGAAGGCAATAAGTTGGGTAACAAGGAATTAGCCCTTTTTCATTATTAGACCCGGTTGATATGAAAATTAAAGTCATTTTGATGATGTAATGACTACGCATCAATAAAATTTTACATGTATTCATTGAGCATGCATGGAAAACAAATAACTTTACTTAAACTTTACTGAACTTCACGCTCTTTATTATTTTAAACAAATATTATTATATCTTGTATTGTTATTTGATATACTTTGTCTTAAAAGTATAAATCTGATATATAATATCTCAACACTGGGGAACAAATAAATTTACTTTTACATTTTACTGAAATCAATACTAAAATGAAAAAAAACATGAAAACAATTTTTCCATACACAATCCCTCACTAACACAATATTTTAATATTACATGAAGGTATATACAAGATGAATTTGAAGTAAATTGAATCAACAAATTAAATTAAGCAAGAGCATTAGATAACTCGGCCTTGACACATAACGGAACATACCTCAATTAAGACCTCTCACACAGATAGATGCACCAAACATAATTAGAACGAACCAATATAGAAACATATGCATATATAAATCACTTTTTCTAGAACTTGGACTGCAGATTATTAACAACATTATTATCCAATTGGAAAGCCTTGACAAGAACATCACTGGGTATGCCTGGTTTAGAGCCAAACACTGCATTACCAATGGTTATGGCTCCTGGGTTCTGGCTGCTAAGAGCTGCAATGGCCACAGCATAGCCATCACCCACATTTTTCTCGTAGTGAATGAGCCCTATAGGAAAACAGCACTTTTGTGATGAAGCGATTTTCTGGGTTTGATGTCACGAATCCAACTTCTAACTGTCCCTCAAGAACAGTGAAGACCTCGGTGGCTCGAGGGTGAGCGTGAGGAGTGTTGATGCCCCACGGGGCGTAATCGAGGCGAGCCATGGAGATGCCAAGAGTGTTCAATCCTGGAAGCTGAGCTGCAAAAACTGGAGTCACCTTGGAGCCCACTTGGTTTGATGTGTTGCCTGCTATGTCAAGGCCACTAAAGAAGAAATCTTGTGCTTCAACTAGTTTAGGGTCCTTGCACACAAGGCCATTCACCAAAACTGTCATAAATAATTGATAAACAAGTGTTTGAGTTAGAATCTCTCTCATACTTTACCATGCTCCTTCATTAATTATATATAACAACTATGAGCATGCATTTGTACGTGAGTAGTACTTACCTTGGCCTTTTGGGTCAGCTACGAGAAATCCTGGAGAGCACCATGATCAACGGCTAAGACAAGGGAGAATATGAGAGCCAAGAGTACTCCCAGAAATATTAATAAAGGATATTGATTGGCCATTTGAGTGAAGAGAGATGAGAGAAAGGGAAGAGAAAGAAGATTTGATAATGCAGTAATATAACTCTTGAGCTAATATGTGTGTTGATGAAGAAGTATAGTTAGCCCTGGTTATATATGTATAGCAATTCAAGACTAAAATCACGTACGAAATGTGAAACCAAAAATAATATGCCGCCCAAGCTAGTAGTGAAATGGTCATTCTGTATTAATTGGTCTCGATCTCAGACTGGACTACAGCCGGCGGCCGGCCAACATTATACTCCCACGTCCGACTAATCACTAACAACTGTATATGTGTGTGGAATCTTAATTACTTGAGGAATTTAATAACTTGACACATTCAACTTCATTCTTTCTCTTTCTTGATCTACATTAAATACGCTTAAATGAACAGGACAAATATATAGTTAATTTGTGTTTCAAGTGGAAGAGGGCGACACGACATATACAAGCCTGTATGAGTTGCATTTGTACGGGCAATGATAAAAATGAGCACAAACCTTATAGATAATAAAGCACGTGACTTGAATCTTATTTAAATTATTTTATTTGTTTTATTGCTTATTTCACCGAGTCAAAGTACGTGAGGCCTGTTCACGTAAGTTAGTTCCTATTTGTCTGTTTCAGTCTGTTGAGTGAATAAAGGGAGTGCTGGTGTAGTTAGAGAGAATCATGGAAGACACGTGCATAGCTCTACACTATAAAGAGCTGTATTGAGATTGTTAAAATTGCAGATACAGAAAGCACTTTCACAGAAACCACTCTCGTCTTCTTCATATTACTTTCAGTTTTGTTTTATGGTATCAGAGGCTGGTTCTGTAAACTAGTGGAGATTTTTTTTTCTGTTACTGCCATGGATATCTCAAATGGGGGAAGCATTCAGAATGGGATGGAGAAACTTGTGGGCAACAACTACAAGTACTGGAGAATGTGTATGGAGGCATATCTTCAAGGTCAAGATTTATGGGAGTTGGTACAAGGTACTGATACAATTCCCTCCGACACCTCTGAGAATACCGAGTCACGACGAAAGTGGAAGATCAAATGTGGAAAGGCTCTTTTTGCTCTAAGAACGTCAATTAGCAAAGAGTTTATTGATCATGTTCGTGATGTCACCTCTCCAAAAGAAGTTTGGCAAACACTTGAAAGGTTGTTCACCAAGAAGAACACAGCAAGGTTGCAATTTCTGGAGAATGAATTAGCAACGTTAACACAGGAAGGAATGTCCATTTCAGAGTACTTCTTACGTGTCAAGAGCATCTGTGCAGAAATTTCAGAAATTGATGAAACAGATAAAATCAGTGAAGCTCGTCTACGTCGTTATATCATTCGTGGGTTGAAGAAAGAATACGGGCCTTTTGTTACCTCTATACAGGGGTGACCAACACAACCCTCCGTTGAAGAACTGGAAAATCTGCTCTCAAATCAAGAGGCGTTGATAAAAACAGATGGGAAGAAACCTCGAGACTGATGTTGTTCTCTTCTCTAAGGGCAAATCAAATACGAGAAACACGTCTGGCAGCAAGAGCAAAGAAGAAGACACTAATGTAGAAGAAGATAGTGAGACATACACTAAGAAAACTGTCACTTGTTTCAGATGTGGCAAAACTGGGCACATAAAGAAGTATTGTCGAGTGAAACTCTCCAAGGCAAACATTGCTTGCACAAGTGAAGAAGATGATCAGCTTAAGTGGGATCATTGCTTTACGGTTGAAGCTATTGAACAAAGCTCAACTCAAGCTTTTGCAAACTATGCCTACAACAAAGAGGAGGAATGGATAATTGATTCAGGTTGTTCTCATCACGTGACTGGAAACGAAACATTGCTCTTTGAAGTACATGAACATCATGGAGACCGAGTTATCATTACTGCAGATAACTCCACGCATCCAGTAACTAAAGAAGGTGCGATAATGATCAATGTAGCTGATGATACCTCAAAAGGTGTCAAACTGCAAGATGTTTATCATGTTCCAGGTTTGACCAAAAACTTAGTTTCAGTCCCACAAATCACTAATTCTGGAAAATATGTGTTATTCGGGCCTAAGGATGTTAAAGTACTGGATAATATAAAGGATATAGCTGCTGATGTTATCTTTTCTGGTGAGAAAAAGGGTTCTTTGTATGTTATGTCAGCAGGAGAGGCATATGTGAAGAAGACAAACCAGACTGAAAATGCTGCGATTTGGCACACTCGATTGGGTCATGTTGGGTATCAACTATTGCAGCAAATTTCATCAAAACGATTGGTGGATGGAATACCTTATTTGAAGAATGTTCATGAAGATGTAGTTTGTCAAGGATGTTAATATGGTAAATCTCATCGCCTCCCATATAAAATGTCAACAAACCGACGTTCTGCAATGTTTGATTTGGCACATACAGATTTGATGGGACCAACTAAAACACCCAGCTGTAGTGGGCAACAATATGTCATGGTATTAATAGATGATTACTCAAGGTTCACCTGGGTAAAGTTCCTGAAGAAAAAGAGTGAAGCACTGTCTAAGTTTGTGGAGTTCAAGGAAGCCATTGAAATGGAGTTCGGGAAGAAGATAAAGTGTCTTCGTAGTGACAATGGTGGAGAATATACGTCAGAAAATTTCTCTAGATATTGCACTAATAATGGTATCCTTCGTCAAATGACTTGTCCAGACACACCACAACAAAACGGGGTTGCAGAAAGGAAGCTTGCACATCTCACTTCAATTTGCCTTTCATGGTTACATGATAAAAATCTCCCTCAAGCACTTTGGGCAGAAGCAATTCAGTGTGCATGTCATGTAACCAATAGACTTCCTCCATGGCCAGGTACACAAAAATATCCTTTTGAAGTACTGTATGGTGAAAAACCAAATGTAAATTACTTCAGAGTATTTGGCTCTATATGCTATGTTTATATTCCCAAAAGCTATAGAACCAAACTTGACCCAAAAGCAAGGAGGTGTATCTTTGTTGGCTATGATTCTCACAGGAAAGGCTGGAGATGTATGGACCCAAAGACCAAAAAGTTCACAGTTTCTAGAGACGTAGTGTTTGATGAAGTGTCTGCACCCTTTCCTGCTCCAAAACTGATTGCTCCTGATGATAGAGAAGACATTCTTGAGCTTCTTTTTCATGAACCTGACATGCAAATATCAAGTGATGTTGAGAAGGAAAAAGAATTACAAATTGAAAGTGAAGAACAAGGTGAAGAAGTTGTAAGGCGGTCAACAAGAGAGAAGAGGTAACCACAATACTTAAGGGATTATGAGGTTAATAGTTGCTCCGTAACTAAATGTTTCTTTGCAGGAACACTAAGTGCAGGAGAATTGACAAGTTATGAAGAAGCTAAGAGCAATCCAGATTGGAAAAAGGCAATGCAATAAGAGATTGATGCTTTAGATAAAAATGAAACACGGGATTTGGTAGCAAGACCAGAAAATTGTGAACCAGTAACATGCAAATGGGTTTTTCGACTTAAAAAGAAATCTGATGGCACTATTGACAGGTTTAAAGCCCGCTTAGTTGCTCGTGGCTTCTCTCAAAGTTATGGATTGGACTATGAAGAAACATTTAGTCCAATGGCAAAAATGGCAAGAGTAAGAACTATTATCTCACTTGCTGCCACCAAAGGATGGAAGTTGTGGCAACTTGATGTAAAGAATGCTTTTCTTTATGGAGAGTTGGATCGAGAGGTATTTATGCAGCAACCCCCTGGCTTTGTCTCTGAACAATTTCCAGGTCATGTTTGTCTATTGAAGAAAGCACTCTATGGCCTCAAACAAGCTCCACGAGCTTGGTATGGTAAAGTTGCTCAATATCTCAGTTTTTGTGGATTTAAAATTTTTTATTCAGATTCTAGTTTGTTTATAAAATCAGAATCCAATGTGCATTTGCTGGTGTTATTATATGTTGATGATATGATAATAACTGGGAATGATGAGTCAGAAATCTCAAACTTGAGAAAAATCTTATCTGTTCGTTTTGATATGAAGAACTTGGGGGAGATAAATTGTTTCCTGGGCTTAGAAGTAGAAAAATCAGACCAAGGGTATTTTGTGTCTCAAAAAGCTTACGCAAGATGTCTGCTAGAGCGTTTTCAAATGGGGGAGTCAAAAGAAAAAGCTACTCCAATGGAACCAAATTTGAAGTTGAAGAAAGATGAAGGAAAAGCATTAAAAGATCCTAGGAGGTTCAGACAACTTGTTGGAAGTTTAATCTACTTAACTATCACTAGACCAGAAATTTCATATGCTGTAAGTGTTATCTCTCAGTTCATGCAGGATCCAAGAACCCCTCACTTGGAAGCAGCCAAGAGGATATTACGCTATGTGAAAGGAACTATTGGCTATGGTCTCTTATACAAGAAATCAAATAGCCTTGTATTGAGTGGATTCACTGATGCAGATTGGGCTGGTGACACCAATGACAGACACTCAACCTCTGGCTATTGCTTCAGCATTGGGTCAGCTGCAATTTCTTGGTGCAGCAAGAAACAGGACATAGTGGCATTGTCTAGCACTGAATCAGAATACGTGGCAGCAACAATGGCGGCACAAGAGTGCATTTGGTTAAAAAGGTTGATTGAAGGTATGCTGCATGAAGTTGACCACGCCGTAGAAATCAGATGTGACAACGAAAGTGCTATTAAACTTGCATCCAATCCTGTCTTTCATGCGAGAACAAAGCATATAGAGGTTCGTCATCATTTTATCCGAGAGAAAGTTCTGAGTGAAAAAATTAAGCTAACTAGTGTTCAAACTAAAGCTCAAGTTGCAGATATATTCACTAAAGCTTTAGTGAAGCCTAAATTTCAAAGTCTTCGAAGTGCTCTGGGAGTAGTTGACAGAAGGTTTGCACTAAGGGGGGGTGATAAAAATGAGCACAAACCTTATAGATAATAAAGCACGTGACTTGAATCTTATTTAAATTATTTTATTTGTTTTATTGCTTATTTCACCGAGTCAAAGTACGTGAGGCCTGTTCACGTAAGTTAGTTCCTATTTGTCTGTTTCAGTCTGTTGAGTGAATAAAGGGAGTGCTGGTGTAGTTAGAGAGAATCATGGAAGACACGTGCATAGCTCTACACTATAAAGAGCTGTATTGAGATTGTTAAAATTGCAGATACAGAAAGCACTTTCACAGAAACCACTCTCGTCTTCTTCATATTACTTTCAGTTTTGTTTTATGCAAGTATGTTGATATAATATGATAATGAAATAGGAATCTATTAAAAAACTATACGGACCCACTCTACTGCTTCTCGACACAGCGCTTTTCATTAGGATTTTCAATAATCAGGGTGATAATATCTATCAGCAGCTTTAGATTTATTCACAGTTTTACGTTTAAAGATCTTATCGAATGCTTGCAAATTTGAGACCTCATATCAAAAGAACAGTTTTAACAAAATAATAATTCAACAAAATCTAATTATTAGGATTTGTATCTCTTGTAAAAAGCGATATATATATATATATATATATATATATATATATATATATATATATATATATATATATTCACACTCCACGTTCTAATATTAATGCTTGGATTTTTCTAACTTGACAAAATCAAGACAAAAATAACTTCGAAAGTAAAAGCATAATAATTAACTCATATACGCCTACCACACATTTTAAATGTTAGTAATTTCATAATTCTATGTTGATGTTAATGTGAGCACTTTGGTGACAAGTCTTCTGGTACTTGAAAGAGAATATTTATTTTGGTCTCATTTATATATTATATCATTACATTTTTCATATTTATATGCATTCACTTTAGTTCATAATATAAGGCGTTAATTCTTAGAAAAATAACTTGATTTAAAATATAAGTCACTTATAAAATATTTAATGCTCATTTTTTCATTTTTTCCTTGTAATTAATAATCATTTCCAATTTTATACACTCATTAAATTTACAAACATATTTTTCAATCAGGGTAAAAGTGAGAAAAAAATTAATTTATAACATGTTTAATGAGTTAACTATTACTTTTTAGCTCCTGTGAATTAGTTAAAGTGTCTTACATTATAGACTGAGGGAAATAGAATTTTACCTTTCTCTTATTGTCATGTTGACTTTATACTCTTGGATAAAATACTACTATTAAATAAGAATAAAGTTAGAAAGTAATTGTTATTATTTTTTTTTTTGCTCGAAAAGTAATTGTTATATTTCAATACAAAGTTAATGAGTTTAATTTTAAGATTTTTATTGGCTCAAGTAAAACATGTTAGAAGTGCCTTATACTCCCTTAGATCCATAATTTGAAGCACTTCTAAAAAGGACAACTTGATCCAAATTATAAGTCACTTATAAGATAGTTAATGCCCATTTTTCCGTTTTGTCCATTTAAATATGCTCATTTTAAATTTTGGTCACCCATAAAACTTTCAAGCTAATCTTTTGATGAGGGTAAAAGTGGGAAAAAAAATTATCAATCTAAGACATATTTAATAACTCTACTGTGACTTATTATTTTCCGTGAATCAGACAAAGCACCCCATATTGTGAATAGGGGAATAAAAAGGATATTGGAGGAGTAACTCTTAAATATCGCTATGAATGTATTTTGAGATGTGATGACGTATGCTCTATATATATAACTAAGTGAATTAGGAAAATTATCTAGGCTTTTTCACTAATAAAAAAAAATTAATATAGAACTTGCAAGTAAATAAAACATCAGTACATTTCATTTCATCAATACTAATAAACATCACAAAACAATTTGATTGGGACAAGTATATGAAATAATTAATAAATCTTTTATACGATGCAAGAAATCGATCTATCTGTTATAAAACTGAAGGAATTCTAGAGAGATGAAATGGATTCTCATTCAAGTGTATTGAATAGTTACAGGAGACCTCTATTTATAGAAGGATGCAAATAGTAGATTACTATGCATATATACCATGTCATCCTGTATTTAGAGATTATAGGTCAATGGACATCCACATAATAAGTATATTCGTAACACTCCCCCTTGGATGTCCATTTATGAATGTGCCTCGTTTTAACTAGGAAAAACCCAATGGGATAAAAACCTAGCCAAAGAAAAGAATACATCATTCATTGATACACTGTTGAGTACTGTCTCATTAAAAACCTTTCTAGAAAAACCCAGTGGGACAAAACCTAGATAAGGGAAAAAGAGTACAGCATGTATTGTCTCCCCCTCTTGATTACATCAAACTTACTCCCCCTGATGACCACATTTCTTCATTGTCTTTCTATCATCAAGTATTCATTGTATACCTGCAAGATCTAAATCTTTCAAGTAAAATCATAAATATACATGTGCATAAATATTTATTCAGATAATAATACTACATGCATGATAAATGCTTCATACTACATATGAATTCACTTAATTGATTATTCTCGAGAATTTGATGCTCTTAGCATCTTGAGTCATTCAGGGACTTATTCTAGCGCCTTATGTCCTTCAGGAACATGTGCTTCTGGCACACACTAATATAGTATGACTCATGATCCTCATTATCATCATTACAGCATATGCTATCTTATAAACATAAATATCATCAATGTCGACTTTATTTTTCGGTCCCATCGGATTTCATTCATAATTTATTGAGATCTCATTATATTCACATATATTAGGTACCTGGGTCTCTTTTTAGACCACAATACACTCTTCTTGTAATATCTCTTCTGGAGATAACATCTCTTCAGGAGATGGCTCTTCTGGAGCTTTTCTTACTTATCCTCGACTTGATCATTTATATTTTATTACTCCTTTTCTCTTTTGAGGATTTTTTATCTTTTAAAACCGATGGACCTGCAACGCTTCAGGAGTGCTTTATAACAATTCATATAGGAGCATTTGCAGTTGGGATATGTGACTTTGTCACTTTCTTTAGGTCAGTAAATGCTTCTAGCATTAAACTCTGAAATTGAATTATCATTTTGAACTTTTAGTACACAATTCCTTGTACGATGATCAATATGAGCCAATGATAATACATTCTAGTAAATCTTTACCCAATCTGCTTATTTTTCTCCCCCTCATCAAATCATCAATTTTCTTTGTATATCCATCTATGTGCATTGAAGTAGATTAATAATCATTGCACATTTAAAACATTTTAAGATGGAATTATTCTGGCTCCTGACCAAAAGCCAAATTTTACGGGGAGAATTTTGTTGGATTATAAGCTGCAAATATACACGTATGAACAATGTTCTCATAATCATTGATCTATCCATTCATAGATACTTTAATACATGATTTATGGATCATTCAATCTGGAAATTGCGCGCATAATATATTGCAAACATCTGGTTGCAATCATCACTGCAAACTTTGCAGATCAATAATTTCATATGTACTCTTTCAATTTAATATATTTCCAGAGATCCGTTTCCAATAATATTTTCATAATCATATCTATTTGAGAACAAGCAGCACATAATATGACTCGGATGATCAAACAAGTCATGCCAACATTCCATATAATTTATCATCAAATCCAATATCAATCTTGGGGGAATCAACACACAAACATTCACAGAAAATTAACACAAAAACACTCACACTTGATATATATCAATCTCCCCCTCAAGTATGAGTCTGTAGAAATTAATTCATGTAATTTCATACAATATTCCATATATGATATCTATTTTTACAGATATCATTAAAATTCCACAAATGCATTATTAATGCATTATTCTGTTACTTCTGGTAACAAAATTTCAATTTTCCAGAAACAACAATCAAATAAATACAAAATCATTGAAATTATCAAAATACTGTGGAATCATAGATGCATTACTGTGGAATCACAGGCGCAACATGTATCACTGTGGAATTGTCGTATGCATATATAGTCAAAAAGTGTCTAAGCTCGTGCTTGACAGGGTGCAGATCTGTAAAGATTCAACAAGACTGCGCATATCTGCAGAGATTCAATAGGATTTAATTCGGCTATAAATAGAAGAAGGCAAACGAACATGCCTCACAAACATTCAAGCATCTGATAACATTCACTACCATATACTAACTTATCATTTTTCTTCTAATCGCGTATATTATTGCAATGGCAGGTCCAAGTAATTTTATCCCAGTTTCTGATACATCTGACACAGCATTACTTGATGCTTTGTTGTATGATGATCAGACAAACCTGTCATTTACCTCTTTATTATCTCCTAATCCTTTTGAGATGTTTATTCCTCCTTCTACTATTCCTCCTTCTGCTTCAAATATACCTACTTCTCCCCCAAGAACAAATGTTCTTCCTCAATTTAGAAGGAATGAAGGTACAACTGAAGCAGGTTCATCAAGGAGGCCTGTTAAAAGGTGTAGAACTATGGCTGAACTAATGGAGTCTACCAGTCAAATTCAACCAATAGTCACAACAATCAATGAGCCAGCATTCATAAGCCAGCAAACAACCACCAGCCAGCCATCAACCACGATCCAGCTAGCAACAATCAGCCAACCGACAACCATTAGCCAGCCAATAACAATTAGCCAACCAACAACCACTAGCCAGCCATCAACTACAAGTCAATTAGCAACAACTAGCTTATTGGAATGTAGTTGTTGTCATGTTTTACGAGAGATCATACATACCAACGAACTCCAGTACCATAAACTTGAAGTTCACGGAAGAAGAACAGGTATGATTACCCATGCTGTTTTATTTGAAAAAGTACAGGATAAATCTTATAATACTGACAGGCTTCCAATGTTTGATTTCACAAATAAAAATTTTGAAGAAATCAAACAATTTCTGACACAGTATTGTATAGATTTACAAGCATCAGGATATATCTTGATGCGTGATCCTGTATTAGCCTATCATGAGGTTCTCTGTGTTGGTTCGGAATGGGCTATAAATCCAAATGACCTCCATGGAAGTTCATTTCAAACCAATATTGAACACTCATTAGGCAAAGGAAAACAACCTGCAGTAAGTATACCCTATGATACTTCATCCCTTAACCAGGGTGAATTATATAGGTTATCTATGGAGCAACGAGAAAGAATAAAGAAAACAACGCTCCATGATTTAAGAAATTATTTTCACTTAACCCTTGATGAAGCGAGTAAACAATTAAATATGTCTACTCACACCATACAAAAAATCTATCAAAAAGGAGGGTTAACTGAGTGGCCACACAAGAAGCTCAAGAAACTTATGACGCAAATCTCGATATTACGAAGAGCTTTGCCTCATCTGGATCCCATCTCAAGATAAGCAAAAGAAGAAGACATTAAATATCTTCAGAATGAGATGATTAAAGTCTGTAATGATGTTGAGCCACTCGCAATTAAACTTTGTTGAAATAATATTTCCTTTTGCTTAATTATTTTGTTTATGAATATGCTTTTCTCGTATTTATAAAAATTGTTATAATCATAGAAATCACATAACAACCATAATAATATATTTACTTCATTCACTTCTGGGAATGAAGTTGGATAAAAATTCATGATCCATAACTCACTGATTTGTTTGATCATGGCAAGAAATTAATCCACAATATTTCTTGACTTTACCACAATATTGCTACTGCAATAGCAAATTGAATATATTTATTTATAATATCAATCATGATCATACAATCCCTTGTCTCATAATTTAAGGGAATATTTAATGTCAAATATACAATTTTGAGGCCTTTTATACAACTGATAACATACAAAATTTATGGATCAAATATTGTTTCATAATTTGTCTCTTGTCATCAGGCTAACTTGCCTCTTGGCTTCAGGCAATCTTGCCTCTGAAATTAAGGCTATCTTGCCTCTTAGTCTCAAGCCAATTTATGCCTCATCTCTCAAGCCAATCTATGCCTCATCTCTCTATGGCATTTTGATCTCATAATAATATATATGATCTTTTAACTGTTTATCTTCAGGATAAATAAAGTATAACCATAATAAAATAAATAGATGGAACCCACTAATATGTATATATTAGTGTCGTTGCCATAAATAATGAAAGGGAAGGGGGATATAAAGCAGTAAATAAATAAAAATAAAAGGGAAGGGGGATATAATGCAATAAATAAATAAATAAAATAAAAGACTGGAAATAAACGTGCTAAATAAATAAAAAGAAGATGAAATAGGAATAAATAAATAAAAAGAAGATGAAATAGGAATGGGAGTAAACTCACAGCGAGACCTATCTCATCCAAAAGTAAGAAAGAAGATGCATATGCAAATGTAAATATATGAAGCAATAAATAAATAAATAAAATAAAATAAATGACTGGAAATAAACATGCTAAATAAATAAAAAGAAGATGAGATAGGAATGGTAGTAAACTCACAGCGAGACCTATCTCATCCAAAGATAAGAAAGAAGATGCATATGCAAATGTAAATATATATATAATATATAGAAAGCAGTAAATAAATAAAAGGAGCCCACTGTAGTGTTGCTATCATGAATAAATAAAGCATAATAAAATAAATAAATAACATAAAAGTAAATTCGTAAAAGTAAATATTAGTTACATAAAAATAAATGTTAGTAACAATAAAAATAAATACACACAAGTAAATGTTAGTCACAATAATAAAAATAAAATTAACAACAATAAAGATTATTTAAAAATGTAAATAATAATGTTGAGAAACTCATTAAACTAACTATATTTTATTATATAATTAGTATGAGCTACGTGAAATATATGCATGAGTAGTATTGTTTATATATAATATAATGAATGATATGGCTGCAATAACTATGTAAAACATGTATATGATGTATGTATAAAAGGACAAGTGAAGATGATAAATTATGATGGTAGCATCTTCCTTTTTTTTTTTTTAATACATTATAATATTATAATATATATTATATTAATCCTTACCTACTCAAAAGAATTGTCGGCAGAAGCATCTTTTTTTTTTTTTTTTTTTTTGAGAAACTGTCGGCAGTATTATTTTTTTTATTTTTTTTTATTTTTTTTTATTTTTTGTAAAATCTGTCAGCACAAACAATGATTTTTTTTTTTTAAATAATATATAAGATGACAAAAGAGAGACTTCACGTGAAGGGGATGCAAATTTTTAGTGAGACATGTAGGGTCCATAGGTTTGAATCTGAAGGGAAAAGTAGGAGCTTGTAAAAGAATGGAGAAAATAATCATGCAGACACCGAACTAACAAACAAATAGAGAAAAGTGGCTAATAATTAATTGTACATAAATAAAGAAAGAGGAAGCCATCACCGGATTGAGGATATCTCCAGCGACAGAAGGCGGTCAGGTATGAAAAGCAGAGAGAAGTAAAGTTGAGTGCTCGTGGTGGTCTTGCTCCTTCGTTTATGATACCTCTGAGAAGTAAGGGAGACACACCTAGATCTAATGTTGAGCAGAGATGGGGGAGAGGGAAAAATAGATCTGAAACTGAAACTGAGAAGGAAGGGCGAAAATGATGCTGAAAAGTTGGAAGGGATGAGTTTGGTGAAAGAACGCATAGAGATCTGCAGAATGAAGAAAAGAAGAAGGTAGAAGCTATCAGCCGAAGGAGAAGCCATCGTGCTGATAACGTGTTATAAAACTGAAGGAATTCTAGAGAGATGAAATGGATTCTCATTCAAGTGTATTGAATAGTTACAGGAGACCTCTATTTATAGAAGGATGCAAATAGTAGATTACTATGCATATATACCATGTCATCCTGTATTTAGAGATTATAGGTCAATGAACATCCACATAATAAGTATATTCGTAACACTATCAATGTTAATATAAAATTTAAAAAGATTAAGGAGCCAATAAGATAATTAGAAACTATAAACTATGCTCTGTATCTCAAATTTCATATAGATACGTACATTGCGTGTGTTCCTTCAATTGTTTAAACCAGTTCATTAATCTTTTTCTGTTCTTTTTTTGCCTTGTTCTCTTTGAGCAATGCTACTATATCCATTATATATCACCAACCATTGACATCAAATATGAGGCGTGTTTTTTGTGTTTTGTTTTCCCCCGTTACCACCAGTGTATATGAATATAAGGAAATGATGCATACTTGTGATGAATTATTAGAAGTGGAAATGTAATCGTGACAACAATGCGGATCGAGAAGCTAAGTAAGTGGAGCAACATGTACAAATAAAAACAGTCAATATTTTTTCCATTACATACACATTCTCACTTACACTAGATATAAAAGGTACATCAAGGTACGTATACAAATGAAAGCAATCAGCACAAGCATTAGATATTAATATGTTGAAACGAATAATGCATTGGAAATTAAGTGACTGAATCAAAAGACCACTCACACATGCATGCACTAAAACTCAAATACAAGCAAACTCAAAAAAAGAATAGTTCTAGAACTTGGACTGCAGATAATTCACCAGAGCATTATCCACTTGGAAAGCCTTGGCAAGAACATCACTGGGTATGCTTGGTTTAGACCCAAACACCGCATTAGCAATGGTTATGACTCCTGGGTTTTGGCTGCTAAGAGCTGCAATGGCCACAGCATAGCCATCACCCACATTTTTCTCGTAGTGAATGAGCCCTATTGGAAACACAAACACATCTCCCTTGGACAACACTTTTCTGATGAATCGGTTTTCTGGGTTTGATGTCACGAATCCAACTTCT
This sequence comes from Acacia confusa, assembly GCA_037074495.1. NCBI lineage: Eukaryota > Viridiplantae > Streptophyta > Magnoliopsida > Fabales > Fabaceae > Acacia > Acacia confusa. The sequence continues at coordinate 364,723 of CM073504.1, read as the reverse complement.
AACTGTCCCTCAAGAACAGTGAAGACCTCGGTGGCTCGAGGGTGAGCGTGAGGAGGGTTGATGCCCCACGGGGCGTAATCGAGGCGAGCCATGGAGATGCCAAGAGTGTTCAATCCTGGAAGCTGAGCTGCAAAAACTGGAGTCACCTTGGAGCCTACTTGATTTGATGTATTGCCTGCAATGTCAAGGCCACTAAAGAAGAAGTCTTGTGCTTCAACTAATTTAGGGTCCTTGCACACAAGGCCATTCACCAACACTGTCATAAATAATAAATGAGGGACAAGTGTCTTGTTAGAATCCTTTTAATCACGTATATAGTTGTATAGTATAAGCTAATAATAATATATACATGATCATGCTTACCCTGGGAATTAAGATCAGCAACACAGAAATCCTGATCAACTGATGCTAAGACGAGGGAGAATGAAAGAGCCAAGAGACCCAACAATATTAATGATGATGAAAGCCGATTAGCCATTTGATGAACAAGCAAGAGAGGAGATATTTGGCAATGTAGTGATGTATATGAAGATTATGAAAAAGTGTGTGTTTAGATCATAAATTAGATGTATTTATGTATGTGGTGTGATGAAAGTTCGTGGTGGCAATGAGGCCTTTATATAGGCACTGAGGTTATGTATGTAAGATTAGTGAGGCTGTGCTAGACATACATCTTTGCCGCCCAAGGAACTGAAATAGTCATCATCCTAGTTAAAAAAATTGAAAAGAAGAAATGGTCATCTTAATTCATTCATTTGGTTTCAACCACACGTACGGACGAACACCACACTCTGGTGGGGGATTATAGCAGGCCAACCTTACTTAACTGGTTATTTGTCCGGCTAATCACTACGTCAAAGGAATTTTTATTATTTGATGTTTGATTAAGTTGAAGCATTCAACTAATTCTCTATTTGTTTGCTATTCAAGAAATATATATAAATGGAAGAATAAAAAATGAACAAGATTAATATATAAGACATATAGATAGATGTGTTCTGATTGATATCCATATGTATGTATAGATTATCTGCTCATCATTTTCTGATCCATGCAAGTTCATCACATTGACCTGGGAATTTAAAATTATATAGAGCCACCCCATAATAAGAAAGGACGCGCTTTCGATTCTTAATGATCCATATGTCAACTTCATTTATAATTTACGCCACAGGTTTAAAATTATATTATTGAAGACTGAACGCTTCGAACCATATGGGAAATATATCACAGAATAGTAATTGTAGCGTCCTCTTTAATAGCAAAATTTGACGCCTCCATGTTGATGACTCTTCCTTGTTATCTTCTACTTTAAAGTAAATCCTTTTGGAGCATAAACTCACAGACTTAAAATAATTTAATTCAAAATTTAGATTGATGTTACGTACTAGTTGCCGGACGAGAATGAAGTCTTTCACGACAAAGTTTTCTGTTGAATCAAGCATGATTGTTGTCATCATATCAGTGTTGTTAAGTGTTGTTAAGGTTGTATTATATTCTAATTTTTTTTAACGACTGCTTAAACTTATTTTTTTATATAAAAAATAAGTACTCCCTCAGCTTTGGTTCTTATTATAAAGCACCAACTATTAATATTTTTTTATCCTTATTATATGGCACCAACTTACTTTAACTAACTAATTTATTACTTTTTTTTTCCCATTATGCCCTCATTTTTAACTAACTCATTTAAAGTTACATCATTAAAGTAGGGGTAAAGTTGAAAACATTTATTAATTTTAGACCTAATTAATGAGTTAACTTCCATTCCTTGGTTGTGAGAAAAAGTAGTTGATGCCTTATAATAAGGACCATAATATTTTATTTATTACTCCCTCTTATGCTAAATATAAGTGAGAGCACTTTATAAATTAGGCAAATAGTGTAGAGAAAAAATGACAAATATAAATATTTTAAAATAATTTAATTAACTTTTTTAATATATATAAAGAAAGTGATATTTTATTAGTATGCAAAGAAGTGAAAGGGGCACACAACTCAAGTAAAGTTTGACGCCAAATCACGGGACTTGGCTTGTCCAAATCTTCCTCTATCCCGTTGATTAAAGAGGACAAAAGCATCCTCTCTTTCCAAGTGAAGAGGATGAAAATCTTGTCTCACATCATCATCTTCCTTTTTTGCCTGTTGAACAGGGTATATCGAATCATGGGTCGTCAATGCCTTTCGTGGTAGTTGGTCCAATTTCTTCTTGAACAAGGCTTACTTACTCGACTTATAGGACCTCTTCTTTTGAAAATTTGAGCAACTTACGAAGATTGTAAGCTGGCTTTTGTTCTTCTTGCAACCTGATAATCCATTTTAATTGGGGCTACATAATATAAATGTCATTTCATTATAATTTTCTAAAACTTGAATGTTTGTATGAAATTGCAAAGTTGTGAATCAGAAGAACTTTATACTTTTCTGAGTGATTTTTTTTATTATTATTATTTTGTTTTTCTATTTGGATTGGCCTTTGTCCTATACTGAGATAACCCCTAATTTTTTGACAGTTTCATGGATGGGAACAACTTCTCAGGGAAGATGCAAAGTGTTATTTTCTCCAATAGCTTGAGATTGTATGGAAATCATTCAGCCTTGTAGTTTTTGCTGTAAGCCTCCTTGTCTTTAATCTTTATTTTCTGCAATAGCTTAGCCGCTTAGGATAGGTTTGTGGTCATTCAATCTTTATTTTCTGTAATAGTTTTTGGTGAGATCATCTGTGGCCCATAGATAATATTGCTTCTCAAAATTGCAAAGTTGGAACATTGTTCTGAAATGAATATTTCTGCTTCCATTTTAATTTTTCTGCATCAGTTAAATATGATGTATAAATAACACATCGAGGCATCATCAATTTCCTCGTAGACATATCTTTCATAACAACATGCACTCATGACTTCAGTAATTTTAAGTAATTAGATGAAGCAGTCAATAATATAAGACTATAGTAAGCGTACTTTTTTTAACCTGAACATGTAAACATTTAGCTCTGTAACCCTCCATAGAGAAAAAATGACACGGAAAACTAAAACAAGCAATACTTGGCAAGCATTCGGCTATACATATTTAGTGATGTATGTGATGCTTTTCTGTTTTTTTCTTTTTCCTGATTTATATCATGTTATGGCAGGTCTGGAAAATGGTTCCTTGAATTTATATGACATCCATCATATTGGAAGAAAAAGTGCGGCATGTATTGCAGTTCCTTGGACAATACTTTCGATGAGTTTGACCAGTTGACATGTGACAAATTTTCTGTTTTACTCATTCTATTTGCCATCAAGAATGACTAATACATGGAGAACTTTAGTTGTTACATTCAAATTCTTATCTTTCACTTTTTCAGCGAAACAAAATAGGATTGAAACTAATTACAATGACTAATACATGAGCTTTGTTTCATGATAGATTACACAAATAATAAACTTGCTTGACCAAAATAGAGAGTAGACATTAAAGAAAGTACACAATGAACCTACTTGACCAAAATGGAGAGTAAACTAAAAGAAGTACAAAATGAGCTTACTTGATCAAATAGATAGGGGCCCAAAGGAAGTCATAAACTATGCAAAAGAGAAGGGCAAAATAAGGTGGAATGGAGGCTTCATGTAGAAGGATCAAAGTCAATCATTGAATATGTATTTGCAACACAATGCAACTTTGTAGTGTTAATGAATATATATTGACAGCCTTAAATTTGTCCACTATTATAAGATGAGCCAATGCTATGTAAAGAATTTTATATTTTAATATAAGAGACTAAATTGTCTTTTTTCATTATCATTATTCTTTATGCTTACCCATCATTATATATTTAGCTAAAATACAATGTTTCAATACATTAGACAAAACTAGTCGAGAATGTTATTCAACATCATATGACATATTGTCAATAAATTCGTAAAAGTCATTTGACTTGATTGAGACTTATTCAACATCATGTTATTATGTTGTATTGGAATTGATGTCTCGATTTTTGAAGGTGATTATGGTATTTCTAAAACATATTTAGAAAGAAACATTAAATATATAATAAGCATTAAGCATCTTTGAAAAAAAAATGATCAAAAGTATACCTATAAGGTTTTTTAGAAGCTCTCGTTATTCCTCTTCTTCGACTAGTTTCAAGACAATTCTTTATTTATTTACTTATCTTTCTACCAACATCTCTTTTTGAAGTCAACAACTTTCTCTCAACCATTATCACTTATCACTAGCATGATTCGCCACACCATTCTCATCACATTTACCACCATTATTTCTATCATGATTTTTGACTAATTCTAGTCTTTTTAGCATTTTCTAATTCATATTGTTGAGCTGATGTTAATCCTCGAAATAATTCTATAAGATGAATAGCTTTAGGAGGTTGAAGCGGATGATTATGATCCATGAAAACTTCATTTATTTTGCATTTTCCATTTACTTCTTTAATTTTCATTCTTACTTTGCGATATGTTCTTGTCTCTTCTCCAAACTTCCTAGTTTTCACATCACGAATATCTAGTTTCCTCACCCACTTCTTTATGACAAACATATAAATAAAAGAAATATTTTAACTTATATTTTTTTTGCTCTTGTTAAATATCTATTTTCAAACACTAAAACCAATTCTTCTGCCATATACCCTCCAAAATTTTCATGCTTCTTCTATATTGCCAAATTCAAGATCAAGTCTAGGAATGAAATTTATATCCATATGCAAAATTGAAAAATATATGCCTAATATAAATACAAACTCACAACAAAATTGAAATGTTCAATAAAAGGTTATTTAAACAAAAGTGAAAGCATCTTCAAAATTGTTTGTTGGTATATTAAAGAAAATATTGTTATTTTTCAATTAATATGCATACTTTTAATATCAGAAGACCAAAATATCCCTACAGGATTTTTATTTTATTTTTTTAAAGCCTAAACTAATCTTGTTAAATGAATTTTCCCCAATCTCATCTTCAAACCCAATGAAATCACAAAATTGAAATAAGCATGAATCACAAAACGTTAAATATGAGATATCTAATACATATATTATCAAATGATAACTTAACTTATGTCATTAAAAATATAAAAATAAAAGGATAATTTAATTTATAAAGTAAAAAAAAAAAAATTGGGAGCTGGATCGGGATCTGATCCTAGTTCTCATCTCAATCCCAGTCTCAGTCCCCCTATCACAGTTCTAGTCTCAAAACCAATATATATATATATATATATAACATGTACACGCATAAATAGAAATACATCATATAACAAAAAATATAAATATATTAACCAACGTGTATTTAAAATCAACCAAACATGGCAAACAGAGGAAATGGTAATAAAACAACAGTTAGATACGTGTATTTATATGTGTGTATCAACCTAACATAGCAACCAAAACTGACATTGATAAAACAACATTTATATAAAATCAAAACTTGTTCATTTAAACTGAGCTCACAAACACAACCAAAACTTATTAATTAAACTAATAATAAAACATATATTATATCTACAACAGGAAAATATATACAATAAAAAAGAATATCCAGTATCATTCACTTTGAATATTATCAATTTAGATCATTAAAAAAAAATCATGAATGTAAAAAATAAATATAAAATATTAAGGAAATTGTGAGTGTTTGATAAAAGATTGTTATTTACTCATCAATCTTTAATCTGCAGTAACCACAGACCCTTGTTCCAGTTCTCTAAGATTTTTTCCCTCTAACTCCTGTGATTTTCCCGCGCTACTGGAGGAGGATGAAGGAACCCATTTCCCTACCTATTTTTGAGATAGGTAGGGAGAGCTCATCTCATCTGGACTGTCCAAATGGGATTTGGACGGTCCAGATTTAAATTTTTTTATTTTTTAAAAAAAAATTATTTTAATAGGTAGAGAATCTAAAATAAAGATAATATTTTAACTAATATTTTTTTAAAAAATACTTTTTATTTAAAAATAACTAACTAAAAAAATTAAATTTGGACGATTCAAATGGGATGAGCTCTCTCTACCTATCTTTAAGATAGGTAGGAAAATGGTTTAGGGTTTAGGGAAATGGTTCTGAGGAAGAAAGGACACTGAAAGGAAGAATGATGTGCTCCGTGGAGAAATGAGGTGGGAAAATGAGAAATAAATATGTAATTTCACGGATGGCTGAGATTGCGTGAGAAATCTGACGGATAAGATGAAATATTCAAAACGACGTCCTTTAGATTAGTTGTTTCTTATCACCGTTGAGTTAATTGTCACAAGTAAATGGCCCAGATTTACTTTTCTTAACAAATAACGTCTTTCAACAGCAAAGGATGGCAGCTAAGGATAAAAGCAGCGGAGAGAAGCAATATCCCAAATGGCCAATGCCTTCACCAGGGCACTCCCGGCCATATTTCCTTTCTCCATCCATGCTACGACGTCGTTTGGCGTTTATAGGGGCCTTCTGCATCATCGCCTTCGCCTCCTCTTCCTTCTACTCCTCTCTCGCCAACTCACGGTTTCTTCTTCCTCTTTTACCTTTCGATTCTATCCATCTCTTTTCCTTTGATTTCTTACTATCATTTCTTACCGCTTCAGATCTAAATTCAGAGGCCAACATCCTGCGACGACCATTCACTCCATCGGAATGGAAGGCTCTAGCTCCACTGTTCCAAGCATCGTTGTTTATGTTACCGTTCCTAACAAAGAAGCAGGTTCCACTCTTTTCTTTTTCTATTCTTTTTCCTTTCCCGCGTTTTCTTACTGGGGTACCGCGGAATTGGATTATCAATGAGTATCTCCCGGATCAAGCTGTATATTTTGGTTCCCTTGATCATTTTCTTGTTTCAAATCTCAGATGCTTAGTTCAGAGCTTGATATTGTGGCTCAAGATTTACGTGGACTCTGTCCCATTGAAGCATATTAGTGAAACAAAAAAAAAAAAAAAATCTTTGTTCTAGTATCATGGATCCTGCTTGCGTTTAGAAGTACAGCGAAGCCATGGAGTAATGGGGCCGGCTTTTTAACAAGTTTTTATGTGTGTGCTTATATTTGAATCTGCAGGCAAAAAGTTGGCTGAAAGCATCGTCAAAGAAAAACTTGCAGCTTGTGTAAATAGGGTTCCAGGTATAAACTTTCTTTTTGTTGTGGTTTTAGCCGAGGTTTTGGCATCGTTAATTCGTCAGATAGTTTCTCTTCACATGGACTTACTTGTATGTCATGAACAAATGGACTTGAATCACAAAAAATGAAGCTTGTGCACAATCTATATTTGATTCATGGTTATCATAATTGGACCAAACTAACCAAACAGTTCAACCTGGAAACCAGTGAACCAGGGCTGAAAACAGTCAAAAACTCTGAAGAACCAGCGGGGTTATTGGTTCTACCTTCCTTTTTTTAAAAAAAAAAAAATGGTTATTGGTGCAAAAGAGCATGCTTTTGGGATAAATTTTTTCTTCCTATAATATTATAGATGTATTATTCTTTTGGTATTTATTGATAATTACGAATTTACAGAATAAATGCCATAATGATGGGTTATTAGTTTCCTATTTTGAGTTCAATGTGTGACTATTGATGGATATTAATTTATCTAAGCTTGAATATTAAGAATAATTAAGAAATTTTTTAATAATAAATTTTTATTTTCTATGTAATATTTTAATAAATAAAATTGAAAATATATTAGTTTAATTTCTATCGATTCAGCCATGATTTGTCTATAGTCAAATAAGTGAACCTTACGCTAATACTGTGACTGATTCAATGCTCAATCCAGTTTTAAAAACATTAGCTTGACTACTCCCTTTTTGAGCAGTTGCTGATTTGTTCTCTAAAGTCTATAGATGATGTATTTTGAGAACGACTTGTATGCATTTTCATAGACATAGCCATTTCTGTACGTTTGACTTGAATGAGTTGATATACATAGATAACTTTTTTCCATTTTGAACTTTTTAGTTATTTATTTTGTGTCTAGTGTTTGCATGGTTAAGATGTCAAGAATCCCCTGCCTTGATACTGGTAGAGCTGCGACTCAGAGGGATTAAATTGCATTTGGTCACAAATTTATTTAGTTGTTTGCTAATTTTTTTTTTGAGATACAAAGGCAAGCCAAGGCTTGAAAATATAAGAAAAGAGACTAGACAAAAAATCTAGCCCTTAATACAACAAAGAGTTGTTTGCTAATTAAGAGTGCTATATGTCATGACCAGCAGCTGCAAGTATACATTCCACTTATTTGCCTTTTATAAAGCATGCGTATTGTCTTCTGCAGGTATTGAATCTGTGTATCATTGGAAGGGAGAGGTATGAACTAAATTTCCAATACTGACCAAAAAATGATATATTGGTAGAAACACTTGTAGAACTTTATCATCCTAGCGTTGCAAGTTTTTTTTTTTTTGGGTATGCATTAATTTTCTTATGAACAAGTAGTATGAATTGAATTGAATTGAGAATATGTTGTAGCTTGACTATGTCACCTATTTATTGAAAATCGACAGATCCAAACTGATTCTGAGGAACTTCTCATAATCAAGACAAGGCAGTCCCTTTTGGAAGCACTTACCGAGCATGTCAAAGCAAATCATGAATATGAGTAAGGCTTGTGATTCTTGTGCATAATGTTAAATAAATGTAAATTATTTTAAGATACTAAAAAAAAACTTAAGATGGAAGGACTTAAATGATAGTTGGCACAACTGAATGTAATAGTTAGAAGGCTCAAATCTACCCTTGCTCTTCCTAGTTTTAAAACAGTATCTGGTCTTCCTTGTTTTAATGAAATGATGTCTTCCTCTTTGTTGTTATGGCACTAAATTCTTCCATAAAAATAGGAAATTTGGGTCTATCCATGCCCCTCCACATGGCCCCATAGGGAGTTGCCATCTCAGTGTCATGTTTCTAGTTATGCTGCCTATGTGAAACTTTGCTAAACTGCATACTAAACCCAACTACGCTAGTCATCAACATTCAACAGAAACATTTTCAAGCGCCCTTGCTTGGTTTGTGATAGAAGCCCGAGCTCACTATTTTGGACTTACCTAAGAAAAGCCAAACATGCGAGATTGGCAGAAGAAGCATAACGTCTTAATTTGTTATTTTCTTAATATTTCCTTTTAATTAATTCTGTAGGATGTTATTAATATTTCATTTATTCCTCCAAGAGTCGTTTAGTTACAAAATAAGCGGATCTCCACTATTCCCAGTTTCCCACGTTTCAGTAGGGTTTGTTAGTGTCATTTGTTTTATTATTTATTATGAGTAAAACCCCAAAAATTAAGCTCTGTAATTTTTGTATAAATAGGCCAATGGCCCTGGTCAATGACAGGAAAAAAATTACAGAGTGAAATATTGTGGTGTGTAGATTCTCCCGTCTACTAGAGAACTAAATTAGATCCTTGCAGAGGTTTTCTAATAGAATTCGATTTTCCTGTTTTATTCCTAAATTTCCTGGTTTTTTGTGTTGACAGTTTGCCTAGTATTTTAGTAACTCAACTGTGTTGAATCTTGTATGTTGTTGTTTTAAAGCTCCAAATTTGAGTTGCTACATATAGATCAAGGGAAGCAACACAATGCATGTTGTATATGTCACAAATCTTGAGTTCCTATCAAATACATTATTTTTCTATCATTCTTGTCCTGGAAATAGTATACTGTAAAGAGATTCCAGAGGCAGTGACCTTGAATTTTATAGTCTGAGGATTTGGTCTATAAGTTGACTAGTACTGTGGATCAATTGATTGATTGTCCACAGCTAATGGAACATTACGGGTTGCATGAGAAGTCGACTGTCCACTTTGACAAGCCAGCTACTTACTAATAGAGACACATGCAACTTATTATGCAAAAGCTGCCCAGCTTCACAAATCCCTCATCGTAGTGGCATTTCAAATGACTGGCATTGCCAAGAAATTGATAGATTTGATAGAGAAGCAATATTTGTAACAGCGTTTGTCCATATCACCTCTCTCATTCAGGTGTGTTGTAAGTTCTTCGGTCTGTCTTTTCAGTATTTAGTAATTTATGTAGGTCAAAACTACAACATCCAACGTAGCAGGACTATGCATAAGGCAAACTTAATGGTGCAGAATTGGAAATGTTTCTATAGATTACTAAATTTCTTGGGTCTCTTCTACATATACTATTTTTCCATTGTCACAGTATTTAGTCCAATATAGTGCTAAGGTGGCTAATGCATACTGGGTCATGGTAATTATTGTGTGTGGGAGAATTGACCCCTTGCTAACATCACAAGTACACGCACATAGATCAGATCAGTAGCATGTTTCTAAGGGTCTCGCAACAAGTTGAAAACTAGGAGGGAAATATTCAACTGCATTTAAGTCTGAGTGGAACTATATGGTCATATCAGTTTAGAATTTGCCGAGGCTCAAGAACTTTGACATGATATCCGTGTTGAAGCGAACTTAGTAAGAAAGTAATTATGCATTCAAATATTTGTCCTCTCACCTCTTCCTTGTGTCATTTCATCAGGACGCCGGAAGTGATATCCTTACCCATCACTGGGGGCAATCTCAAATATCTTGAATGGATTAAAGACAGCACTCGGGACTGATCGGCTATTTTAGCCGGAGGATGAGCACAGTAGACCACTTGTGAGGAGAGTATAGTTGGCATGCTATTTTATCTACGCAGCCCTGCTATGACGCAATTAAATATTATGATGTTGTTTATATTGAGTGTACATTGGCATGAGCAGAAATACTAGACATATAAGATTCAGTCTCTTTTTTTTTCCCCACTTCGGAAGTTCAGCGCTGGTTTAAGCTTGGCTTCTATCTTGCGCAGAGTAAATGGTTGCATTATGACAATATTTTCCGGTATTTTATTTATCGATCAAAATGGTAAATATTGGCAAATAAGGTCTTTTTTGGGGCAAAAGAGCATTCTAAGGTGGGCATTGGTGTACTTTGGCAGCTATTGTTCTTTTGATTCATGATTTATTTTTCAAGATATGCAATTATGGCTTTTGACCGTTATTGACAGCGTATTAGTTAATTATGAACATAGTTTGAGATTTAAGGGCAGCCTTGGTTGGAGTAGTCAACATGTTCCCTGATAAGCACTAGCTTTACGGCTATTGATGGTATTCTTTTTTATAATATATTGACTGAGTACAGCAGAAAATAACGGAGATGAATGCTAAAACGCATTACTTGGCAACTTGGATATATATTAATTTGCCTGGTAGAATCCAACATCCAATAGTTATCTCAAAACCTTGCCAGCAAAGCCCAGCTTACATATTGACCCATGATCCGTACAACAGCAAACAAACTACCACGTCAAATCTAATTTGACTGCTCGAAAATATGAACTTCACACGTTCAAAGCCAACCATATTAAAATTTCAAGAATTTTGAGAAATGGCAACGGACACTTAAGCATCCATCTCCTCTTCTTCCTCTTCATACTCTTCCTCATCGGCAGTAGCATCCTGATATTGCTGATACTCAGCCACCAGATCATTCATGTTACTCTCGGCCTCAGTGAACTCCATTTCGTCCATTCCCTCACCTGTATACCAGTGCAAGAAAGCCTTGCGCCTGAACATTGCCGTGAATTGCTCACTAACTCTCCTGAACATTTCCTGAATTGAAGTTGAATTTCCAATGAAAGTGGATGCCATCTTAAGACCCTTGGGCGGGATATCACACACACTAGACTTCACATTGTTCGGAATCCACTCAACAAAGTAAGAGGAATTCTTGTTCTGTACATTAATCATCTGTTCATCCACCTCCTTCGTGCTCATCTTACCACGGAACATTGCTGAAGCAGTCAAATAACGACCATGGCGTGGATCTGCAGCACACATCATGTTCTTAGCATCCCACATCTGCTGAGTCAATTCTGGCACAGTCAAGGCCCGATATTGCTGGGAACCTCTTGACGTCAAGGGAGCAAACCCAACCATAAAGAAATGGAGACGTGGGAATGGGATAAGATTGACAGCGAGCTTCCTCAGATCAGAGTTCAGCTGTCCAGGGAAGCGTAGACAACAAGTAACTCCACTCATGGTAGCAGAAATCAGGTGGTTAAGATCACCAACTGTAATGAAACAATTCCAAAAGAAGAAAATGGGTTAGATTGTGAGCTTTCACTTATTAAAGCAAATGTTAGTCTCTCGTTAAATGGTACGTTGAAAAGATAAGCCCCGCCACTATTATCTATCATCAATAGTTGTTAAATGTTGGTAATCTCTCAGGAGTAAACTACAACAACATCAGCACCAGTACTGATGATAAAAATATTAATAAGTTGTACCAAATCGACTTAACTCCACTTCAAGGGATGAAGGGGGGAGAATACTTACAAGTTGGTGTGGCAAGCTTCAGAGTTCGGAAGCAGATGTCATACAGAGCCTCATTGTCCAAGACCATGCATTCATCAGCATTTTCAACAAGCTGATGCACAGAGAGTGTGGCATTGTATGGCTCTACAACTGTATCAGAAACCTTGGGAGAAGGAAAGACGGAAAATGTCAACATCATACGGTCTGGATACTCTTCCCTGATCTTTGAAATGAGAAGTGTTCCCATTCCAGAGCCAGTGCCTCCACCCAAAGAGTGGCAGACTTGAAATCCTGTTAATACACAAGTTGAATAGGGATTAGCTTGAACATAATTAGATTTGTGAAATTTCTCGACAGAAACGAAAATTGCGAAATCAACAATAATATGAGACAAGACTAGCAGTACAAAAAACTAATGTGCAGAATACAAGGAAAAATTTGAGCATAGCCAACATTAAAGGCAGTATTATCAGATACATTGCCTTTTCATGAACTGCTTTCGAAAATAATGAAAGCAGCACCACACCACAAGTCAATATGCATAGTGTGTCAGGAAGACATACCAGCATCAAGCAATCATGCGCAAAATCAACTATCAAGCGTTTGTTCAGAACGGAATGAGGATAGAAAGAAAATGTACAGAAAGTGAAATATTTTTTTAAAAAACAAAAAATCGTTAAATCAGGCAGTGACATCAAAATAAAGAGCCAAACCAAGCAGCTTCTCACCAATAAACGATTGATAAGAAAAACGAAACGCGAACAAACAAGAAAGGAAAACATCGAGGGAGAAAGGAATTACCCTGCAAGCAATCGCAATTCTCGGCCTCCTTCCTCACAACATCCAGGACAGAATCAATGAGCTCGGCTCCCTCGGTGTAGTGTCCCTTGGCCCAGTTGTTGCCGGCACCGGACTGGCCAAAGACGAAGTTGTCGGGGCGAAAGATCTGACCGAAGGGACCGGATCTGACGGAATCCATGGTGCCAGGCTCGAGATCCATGAGGACAGCGCGAGGGACGTACCTGCCACCGCTGGCCTCGTTGTAGTAAACATTGATGCGCTCGAGCTGGAGCTCGGATTCGCCGTTGTACTTACCGGTGGGATCAATGCCATGCTCGTCACAGATGACCTCCCAGAACTTGGCACCGATCTGGTTGCCGCACTGGCCACCCTGGATGTGGAGGATTTCTCTCATTTTGGTGCGGCGAAAATGGAGAAAGGAGGGGTTTTCGTGTTGGAGAGAGGGAAGGCAAAAGAGGGTGGAGGCGGAGCACGAAATAAGGGCGGGTGTGTGTTTTAATTAGATGATACGGTGTTTATTTGGCGACACGTCATTTTCCAAATCATATGCACCATTCAATGCCTCACCATTTTTCGATTGGCAAAACATCCACTCATGTTCCGCTAACATCTGCAAAATCTGTCAATGCAAACAAAACTAATATTTTGTTAATTTTATGGATAATTTTCAATTACTAAAAATTATTTTGTATCAAACAATTACTAAGATTTCTTATTAGTTATAACTTTTATTGAGCACGTACTACTTCATTATAAGTTTTTAACGGTGAATACCCAAATATCATTCGATAATTTTGTTTGGATTCTAAATAAAAATATAAAAAAGAAGAGACAATAAAATTTGATATGTGAGTTTTATTTTTGTTGTGTATAATTCTGTATACATACACCTCCTTTTTTAGGGCCGTTAGCCGTTTACTCGTTACTGCCCCTCTTTGATTTGGGCCTTTTCTGCTCTTTTTTCTAAATTATCTTACACTGAGATAAAAATGTAAATAAATAGGGAAAGCTTTCACTGAAAAAAAAAATGTTTTTTTAAAAAATTTAGACTAGTCAGGATAAAGCTCTGGTGAACCGAGTGCAATAGCCAAAAAAAAAAGATTTTTTAAAAAGGATAGCCATTAATAACCTTAGGAACGCAAATTGTTAATCACTATACTCAAGTTGTCATTACCTTTATTAAACCTGTCAAGAACCTCGAATAGGGCTTATGGAGCTTAAGTAGTCAATCTTTATATTTAAGTAGTCAATCTTATTACTCAAGTTGTCACCGGAACTCCAGCAGAGTGGTGCAAGCTAGTGGAACTCTAGCGGCGGAGAAGCTTTGGTGCTGGTCAGAGTTATTTCTTTTATGGGAAAAAAAAGAGTCACCAGAGCATATATATGAACATCTTTGAGAGCTGCAGTAGCTGGAGGCAGCTTTAAATTTTTAGGACCATTTGTATTATTTCACTATATATATATATATATCATCAACTTGAAGCTGCTTCTTCACGCATCCTATGTTGGTTTTTTAAACGAGACAGAGTAATTAATTATTATTATCATTATACGTAAGTGGCGAAAGAGAGATGATAATGTAGGACCTTGGTCGTGTAATGTTGCATTATTTCATCACAACACTGAATCTTCAACCTGCACTCAAAATCCATATATTATATATAAAATTAAAGTACAAATGTGATTAAGTGTTTTAATCATCATAATTAAGAATAACAGAATATGTGGTGTGAGACCAAAAGTCAAAGAGTCACACCAACTCCATATGATTCCACCTGCACTGTTATTATTTGTGGGCAATAAGAGGACCAAATATGGGAGCAGTGAAATTAATGGAGGAGATCGAGGGAAGGGCGTAACAGGGGAATATAATAAATTCAGGCTGATCTGATCTGAGTAGCCAGCTAAGTTCGTTGCCGAGGGGGCATTATTAATATTAATATTAATATTAAAATAGGAAAATGTAGGTGTCACCAAATGGCGGCAAGAGAGTAATGATGATATGGGGTCAGGTTGTCCACTTACAAATTAAAGCCACAATTTTTTGTTTGCATGAGGAAATGAGATTGAAATTTTTAAAAATATTTATTTATATAATTAAGATAAAACTCTTTCTATATCATAAATTACGATTAAAAAATTATTTTTAAAAACTACAAACAATATTTCAAATATATAAAAGGAGAACAAATAGCCACTTCCTTTCACGTTTCTTTAATCCCTTCCACATCTCAATCATACCCCCACACACTTCTCTTCATTCCCCTCATCATTTCGTTCATTATCGCTCCTCAACTTTCTTCCCTTTCTCCTATTCATCATTTACCAATTCCCACACAAAATATTTACCCAAATAATTATGCTCACTCTAAATTTCAATCCATAATCATTGGAGATTAGCTTTTACGATTTACAAAGTAAATATATAAGATAAGTTTTATCTTAATCTATGAAAAATGCTTCTAAAACCTTAGTTTTGTTGTTTCCCAAACATATACACAAACCTAGATATATTCTAGTTTTTGTTTGCCCGCCCATTCAACCTCTTGTTTACCACACTCCCAGTGAACATTTTAATGACAACATCAGAAATAAGCATGCTAATATATGTGCATTTGATATAACATATATTTATCTAATTTGATTAGATTAAGCAAGTCAATAAATTTGCAAACACGGCATTTATTTTCTAAAACACTCTTAGCCATTTTCATTAAATCCCTCATTACCTCCCGTCCTTGGTTATTATTGAGAGAATATCAATATGGGTAACTTAGTAGAATGTTGACAAATACAAAAATTTTATCTTATGCTTAGAGCTAAAATCAACTTCACAAGTATATATTATATTAAAGATTAGAGGGAGTATTATATATCTAGTGAGATTTTCATAAAACTTCATGTTTCTTTTTATTATAGGACATGTATGCTTATATATGATACTCATGATCTGGTCCTTAAATGTAGGACATAATTGATGCCCCTTTACAATGATTAAGTAAGAGAGAAATTCAGAGAATTAAAGAAGATGCTTATGATGTTAAAAAAAAAAAAAGAAAAATCAAATTATTAACTGATTTCCTCAATCTTACATTATAAAATGGAAGAAGTGCACCCTATAAGATGCCCCGCATTAGAAGATAATAGGGCATACAAGACTTGATCAACTACACAATAATACGTGGAAATTAAACCGCTTAATTATTTTTATAAATCAACCGCAAACTTGTAGGCAGCTTCTTGAAAAGATGATCGTGCCCATTAAAGTGCACCATCGTGATGATAAGGATGATCATTTAATACTCCTCTTTCTTCTTTTTCTCTCAAAATCCATTCTCCGCCCCTGGATGAAAAAATTAGAGGGTCCAAATGTAGTTAATTATAATCTAATTTGTTTATAACATAGGTGCAAATAGTTTAGATTGAATTTTAATAACTTAAATTTATTTATATAACTCATTATAATATTATAACAATATTTTGTAAGCTATTACATAATCAAGAACTATTATTATTATTAATTATTTTATTTAGGATTGGATTAGGGATTTTGAGAGGAAAAGGAAAAAAGAGAGATTTTGTGAGAATCTGAATCCCATACACGAGATTCCACACCGCGTTGCAGTGTGCCAAATTCTTATTAACTACTAGTACTAGTATAAACAGAAATCCGCGAAAAACATGTATAAGAAGCCAAGTTTTGAAGCGTAAATAAGTTCATGAAACGTCCAATGAGAGTTGACACAGATGGTAAGGAATCCAGGACTAGACCTTTGGATCGTGGGTTCGATCCCCTCTGCCGTCGCTGGGACTTCTTTGGTAGGCGATCTCGTAAGTCCCTAGTAAGTGCTCATAGAGCCCGGGGCCGTGCCCTGACCTTGATAGGGGACTGGTGTCGAACCCTTCTAAAACTTTTTAGTATATAAAAAAAAAAAAGTTCCTGAAACTCTAAAAATGAAAATGTGGTCAGAGACCAATATTTGTCCGGTCCTAATTATAAGATATAGTTGACTTTGTTTAAGAGATTAAGGAAGCAAATTAAATTATTTTAGAGTACTTTTTTTATTTTTTTCTTCAAACTAATTAGTTTGACTAATAAACTAATATATAATATAAAAATGCACAACACAAAAAATGATTAAATAATTTATTTAATTTCATTAATTTCTTAAAAAAAGTTAATTATATCTTATATTTAGGACCGAGGTAGTTAGTAATAAAACTTATGGTTGAAAGAAGTTACCAGTGAGAATAACAAACTTACTTGAAAGCAATGAAATGAACCAAAATAAGGTTTGCCTCGGTAAATCTCCGCCAACGTTTCCAACCTCTTCCCCTTTTTATCCACTCTCGTCTTGTCTCTGTCGAAAGTCATAACCAAAAAGCCCACGATTTGTCTTCAAAAGCAGAAACTGCGTCTCCTGTAATAAAACCATAATTTTACTTTCTCTGGCAACATCACGCCTTCCCTCCCTCCTACCCACGCACGCCATCTTCACCTGCCCTCTTTTTCTCCCAATTAATTGCCCTTTTCCCTCTTTTATATTTCTCTCTATGTTCCTCTCTTCTTCCTGACATTGCTGCCGACACTGGAAACACCGTCATGCCGTTTCCCTGGAAGAAAAAGAAGGTCGCCCGAATATCCAATTTCGTCGCGGATCTTCACTCACCACCCAAACGCGGTTCCTCCCTTGTTGTTCAGACCGGATTCCCAACCTCCCTCATCGACCTCATCGTCAAGAATCGCAACCGCTTCAAGAAAGCCAAGCCCAGGAAACGGTCTCCTCATGAAATCCGT
Source organism: Acacia confusa (assembly GCA_037074495.1). Taxonomy (NCBI): domain Eukaryota; kingdom Viridiplantae; phylum Streptophyta; class Magnoliopsida; order Fabales; family Fabaceae; genus Acacia; species Acacia confusa. Next base: position 346,831 of record CM073504.1, on the reverse strand, counting down.
GATCCTCCTCTGCCGCCGCCGCAACCGGAACCGGCCGATTTGAGTGACTGCTTGCTTCCTCGTGCGGAGCCTACGTGTCCAGAGGCTTCAACCTCGAAGCGGTTGCTGAGAAATGGAGACGGTGGGTTCACGGGTTCGGAGCCGGCCCATGACCGGTTAGGTGAGTGCATTGGCGGTTCGGATTCGGATCCGAATAAGGTAATTGCTGCAATCTTGAAGATGCTTTTGGTGCTGGGTGTGACGTTGAGTGTGGAGAAGCTCACCTTGGGGTTCACAATATCCGCGTTTGTGCTTCTGTTCCTTGAATTCGCTGGGAAACATGTCGTTTCCTGCTTTAAACCGTGCTCCAACGCAAACATGGCGTTCCATTATTTAGCCCAAAGGGTTTCTGGTTGTGATTGGTTTCAAGATCTTGTGTCGGTGATGGGGAAAAGGCTGACTTGTGAAGGTTTAGGGCCACCATCACTCGATTGTGAAAAGATTGAAGTTCCATTGAGCTCCGGTTCTTCGTCACTGAACGAGATTGAAATTGTGGAACTTAAGAGCGAGACTGGGACAGAAAATCGTTGTGATGAAGAGATTTGTTTTCTCCGATCTGAACTAAATATTTTCTATGAACACAGGAAAGGGGCAGTTGGTTCAGAAATTGAGGAGGTATGTGAAATTACTCAAGATAAAACCAAGAGTAAGAGAAGTAGAAAATTAAAATCCAAGATAGCGAAGAAACTTGTGCCAAAGAAGCTTCGAGCTTTGAAGAAGAAAAGGAGAGCCAAAGATAGGGAAGAAACGGAAAAGCTAAGCAAAGAGAAGGAGGCAGATTCATGCAGTGAAGTTCCAAGTTTTGTGGAAGGAGACGAATTAGCAATTTCTGAGACAGAAGAAGAGGGGCAAGAAGGTATTGAAGAACTAGAGAATTGGAGTAAGCTAGAGTGCATTGAAGATGAGGAGGTTGATTTTGGAATCACTGGTTCCAATCAGCTGAAGGTAGAAGAAGAAAAAGAAAAGGAGAAAACAGATATAGGTGGGAGCTCAGAATCCGAATCAGAATCAGGGGCTCTAATGTTGTTTGTAGTTGCTCTTGCTGGGCTTGTAGTAGGTCGCTTCGCGGCATTTTTACTTGCAGTGACATGGATGTTTATGCTAAAGATACGTTTCTCGAGGAAGATCACTGAATGTACATCTCATCAAGTGTTGTGAGCAAAGCTCTTCATAGACAACTGGGTTGTTTTCTCACAGATCTTTGTTCTGCCCAGTTTTCCCTTCAACAACTTTCATCTGATACAAGTCATCATATATCCTAATTTCTAATTTGGATGCTCGTCCATGTAATATGTGCTCCAACCATTTGTTGATAAGCCATTTTGATGTGTTGTACCTTGAAATGTAAGTGTATAGATGTAAATCACAGTGGGATGGATCAATTTCCCCCCTGAAATTAATGAGGATCTTAAATTGTTGTAGTCCATTGCATTAAGAAAACTCTTTCTCAGCTTCAAAGCTGACAATCGTTTATTGATTTGTATTTAGTGTGTTTAGATTAACTTGCTTTAAGTGATTTTCCATCCAGATAAACATGAGAAGAGTTTTGTGGTTTGAAGTTTAAACTAAACCAAACACCTTTTCTTTTTAGTAAATAAACTTTTTGACAATAAATGACTACTATCCATTAAGTAAATTTGCGATTCTGTTGCCTCTTCTTTCATTCTTTCTTTATCCAATGGCCTTCCATGAACTTTATGTTGTTTGACATAAATTATCCTTCAATCACTAGCCTTTTTAAATTTTTGAATTACTTTCTCCAATCATAAATATGAGATAGAGTTATTTTTTTAAAAAAAAAATTAAATAAACTAATTAAATTATTTTAGAATATTTTTATTTTTTCTTTAAATTAATTTTTTCACTATTAAAATAATATATAATTTAATAATACACAACATATAATATGATTTAGTAATTTATTTAATTTTTTTAAAAAATATATATCTTATAATTATAATTATGATCGAAAAAATTATTCATTGTTTTCATTCTTCATCCCCTGGAAAACTAGAGCCGAGAGACGGCCTGATGATACGGATAAGACAGCATGCTACTTCGATGATGCACCAGAACTCCAGAAGAGACATACTGACACTACATCGTACATACATAAAAAAAGGAAGTACAATATTGGATTTATCTTCCATTAATATAAACATTTTGGAAGATTTCCTTCTCTTTTATTTTGCTGTAAAACAAAGACAAATATAATTTATCAAAAGATTATTTATAAAAATTCGGGAAAATATTATTTATAAAACTCAAAATTATGAGTTGGATTATGAATGATAATGAAAACCGTAATTAAGCTTGTGGTTCCACTTATACACACACACATCCACAATTTGAAAGAAGATCTGGGCCTATTTAGATTATCAATAATGGAAGTAATTTATTTTCTATTTGACTTTTATAAATATAAGATATGATAAAAGTTATATTATAAATGTGGTTTGTGTTTGAATTGACAGTAATAAAAGTAACTTCTTTTTTTTCAAAATGAAACTTGTTTGAATTATCATTTGAAAAGTCAATTAAAATAAAAAAAAATGACTGAAAATAGCATTCATCTTGTTAAGTACTACAAACAAACAAACACACACACACATATTAGTTATAGATATTGTGATAATTAAATATAAAAATTTAAAATTAGTTTTGATAAAAAAAAGGTTAAATTACTAAAAAATTGAAAAATATTAAAGTGCTTAATTAAATATATTTAACAGATAAAATTATTAATAAATTAGAATGAATATAAATTTATATGGACAATAGTACATTACTTATTGAATCATTTATTTCTAATAATTAAGTTGGTCACTGATTCTATCTCAAATATAATTCATTTTTTTTAACCCAATTTTGCTAATGCGCGTTTTTCCATTTAATATTTGTTGGTTTGGAAAAAAAAAACCTCGTGACTACCTCCTAAAGTGTTATAGACTCTTGTTCCTTGCTCTTTTGCTCAAGGATGTGGTTGTACTTGTGCCTTCCAATAGCTCCCAACAGTAGCTAGCCTCCTTCATGCAACTCAAGGAGGAAGATGATGAACAGTAGTATATCATGTACGTATAGTTTACCACACTACCTCGATGAACCAGATCCCTCTCTCTTCTTTCGTGTTGGCATGAAAGGTGAGTTATTTATCTTTAGGATAGGTGAAGTATTTATTTTTTTCTTTCATCTCCACCAGAAAAACTGGAGCTACGGATAAGACAGCATGCTGCTTTAATCATGCACCAGAAGAGACATGCTGATACTACATCGTACATACATAACAAGGTACGAGTAGGACAATATGGGATTTATCTTCCATATATTAAAACAAAAATGATCTCTTAGATTTTGATTGAAACTATTGGAGTGAATCTTTCCTTCTCTTTTATTTTGCGGTAAAACACACACAAATTAAAATTTTAATTTCTCAGAGCATTTATAAAACTCAAAATTATATATCCCGACCATCTCTGGTCCTATTTATTATGAATGGTAGGGAAAACTGTAATTAAGCTTGTGCTCACACACACACACAATTTAAAAGAAGATCAAATGTGTCAAGTCGAAATTGCAGTAAAATGGGACACTCGTCATCACTGACACAATTTTCTATTCTAGCATCTTTGATATTTTTTAAAAAATATTATTATCCAATATTCAGTTACCCTCACTTCAATACTAATAATTTTTAAAGGAGTTGAACTTGAGGTATAAAGAGATTCAGCCAGGTTTTATACGACTAGATTAATTGTTTGTTGGTTACTTTTATTTAGATATATACTCCCTCCTCTATCCCTATACATAAAATCTTTGTAATCGAATCGTGTGATTCTAAAAAACAATTAAAAGTAGTTAAATTGGATTTTAAGAAAATGCCCCTACTGATAAATGGGTGAGAGAGAGTAATAATGAGAAAATGATAAAAGGGAATGTATATAAAATAATAATTAATTGAGGACAAAATGAAAAAATAAATTTATTATTGAGACAAACTCAAAAAAATCTTATATTTAGGGACAAACCTATTAAAAAAAATGCTCTTATTGGGAGTAGATATATAGATGCTTAATTATAAATAAATTATAGGGTTAATGCAATGTTCAACCATCAAGTTTGCCCAAATTTTAGTTTTGGTATCTCAAGTTTACCATCATTATTTTGATTTTAATCCTTTAAGGAATAAAATGATACAGCTTTTTATTAAATTTTAGGAACCCATATTTTAAAACTAATTAAACTTAAGGGGCCAAAATGTATGTTTTGAAATTTAAACTACTAAAAACAAAACAAAGGCAAATTTGGGACAACAAAAATTATAACTACTCAACTAACAACAAAAATAAGAGTAAATTAAATTATAAGAACTAAGAAGAAAATTCTTGCTTGTGAATAATAAGCATTTTTTTTTTATAATTTCCTAGAAACTCTTTGTGAGTTATACAATCTCCTAAAGTTTTTTTGCAATTTTTTTTTATGAACTACGGTTTCATAAAGCTTAGAGCCTTTTATAATCTTGTGAGTAGATTGTTTTATGCTTTAAAGAATCATTCTACCCACTATTTAGGTTCTTGATATATCCTTCTTTTATTATCTTATTATCTCTCAGATCTCAAGTATATGAACTAAGATTTGCATAATATATATATATGTTTTGGTACAAATCGCTTTCAATTTTAATGCCTATGTTCATCCATAGAGGCGAAAGTAACCCATCGTTTATCTTTTTTTTTGGGGGGGGGAAAAACACTAGCACACGCAACGAACGTGGGTTTTCTTTATCCACACGAAAATGAAAAAAAGAAATTTACTCGCGACTTGACACGGTAAAGTTTGAATCATTTTTAAAAATAAGGTTTATAACTATAAATTGGATTTTAATTCCAAAAACATCAGAATGAATGAAAAATGTCACCCTTTATATATGATGACGGTAAATAAAATTTATATTTGGAAGACTTGACAACTGATTAACGTGACATTAATTAACTGAAATGATATTCTGTTTATTAAAGTGCAGATAACATATATATGCAGTGATTAATTAATTTATTTGAAAGAAGTGAAGCGAGTGAGCGATATAATGCATGGGATTTGTTGATGTATTGTCTGTAAGGAAGGAAGAAGAAAATGTTAAGCGTGAAGGAATATAAACAGAGATGGAGGAGGGAGAAGGGCATGTGATCGATGAGGAACTTCATGAGACCATGACCGTACCGTAAGATTGGCATCCATGCGACATAAAATATAATCTAGGGCTGCATTTAAAAATAATCTAGTAATCCAAACTATTTTTGACACCGCTGTTCTAAGTGCTTTATACTCGGCTTCGGCTGATGACTTAGAGACAATATGTTTGTTGTTTCTTTGATTTCTAAAACATTAATGACTCTCCCAACTTAATGGTATCTTGTGACTGATCTCCTAATATCATGACATGCTGCCTAGTTCGAATCTATATAGCATTCCATACTGAATTGATTTGCCCAAAAGAGAGGAATCCTAAGTCCTAGACAGCTCTTGAGATATCTCATAACACAAATTGCCGCTATCATATGTAACTTCCTATGAGCACTCATATATTGACTTAGTCTGCAAAACATAGCTAATATTAGGTCTAGTAGTAGTAAGATAACATAAACTACTAATCAAACAACAATAAACCACCGGATCCAACCGCAAGGACCAAATTTTCCCCTTTGTTTTGCTTGTATCATGTCTCACATGTCCTTTTAGACTCAATTATGTGCTCATTTAAATGGGAATGCATAGTGACTTTGCCCCACTCAACCCCATCACTTATGAGATCAAGTGTTTATTTTCTTTGGCTAAGCACTATTCCCTTTTCTGAATGGGCCAACTCCAACCAAGAAAATATCTCAAATGCCCTAGATCCTGTTTGATTTTGAACTGTCAGTGCAAATAAGCTTTAACATCCTTTATTCTCTTGCATATTGTCTCTTGCAATAACCAAATCATTTACATATGCTAAAACATGGGTTATTCCACAACCATCCAATTTAATGAACAAAGAATAGTCATACTTGCTCTACCTTAACCCCCTTGAATCAGTGCATTATATTTGTAGTTTCATATTCCCCGTCTAGAAGCTTATTTCAACCCCTACAAGGATTTGTAAAGTTTACAAACTTTATTTTCTCCAAAAGTATCAAATCTTTGTAAGATGCGCATATAAACCTCTTCATCTAAGTCCCATCGCAAAAACACATTGTTGACATCCATCTAAAAGAGACGCCAACCATACTTTGATACAAAAGTGGGATGGTCCTTACCGTTACCATTTTAACGACTGGGGAGAAGGTTCAAAATAATCAATCCCCTTTTGTTGATTGTATCTCTTAGCCACCAACCTAACCTTATACCTCTCAATGTTACCCCAATAGAATCATATTTAATTTAAATAAATAAGATATCTAGGGTCATAATTGGATATCATAAGTAACTTAAGAATTAATGGCGTTACATCGATGACCTAAAAGAGTTGGCCCTTTAAGGTCAGCCTAGGGCTAAGGGCTGGCCCTTTTAAGTCAGTATATATATATCTCTTAAATTATTTAGATGATAATGATACTATTGATTTTTTATACTTTGTTAATGATGTTGAAAATATTTAGTTGTTATTATCTTTTTTAGAATTAAGTTTCATAAGAACATCTTTTATTAAGAATCCTAAAAATTTAAAACTTATAAAATATATTTATTATTTTATAAGTATTATTACTAATTTTGTATTTTTTTACTTATTTTCTAATGATTATTTTGCAAATATATTATGTTTTTTATTTTGTTGATTGCTTACACTTTTGAAGATATATTTATAAGAAAAATTTTTTATTTTGTTGAACCTTCTCATTAATTATTTGTAATTGTGGATGTTGACAATAATTTACCTTTGACTATGACTTAGTAACTGTATTTATTTTTTGCATGATACGTGTTGTTTATACCTTAACGTTAACAACATTTATTTGTTGAACTAGAACTTTAACGATTGTAATTTATTAATTATATTTTTTTAAGAGAAACACAAAAAAAAGTTAAAATTAAGAAAAATGACTTCCAACCCTATAGGGCCTTCCCTACTCATGCTCATAGGCTAGGCTTTAAAAAATATAATTTTTTCTTTTCTTGGACTTAGAACTCATTTAGATGTAGCTTTTGGAGAATAACTTTTGGGATTTACGAGGTAAAAATGAATTTTGGAGAATAATTTTTAGAATTTGCAAAGTAAAAATAGTTTTTAGAGAATAACTTTTAGATAAAAATGATAATATTTGGATATTGTTCTTAGAACAGCTTTTTCAGGTAAAATTTATCAAAAAGAACATTAGCTTTTAATATAATTGAATATAAAGGATAAGGTTGTGTTTTGAACATTATATTTTATAATAAATACAAAAAATTACATAAATTTGTGTACAAAATTAAAATACTTAAGGGTACTGATTGTCACTAAAAAATACTTTATAATTTTAAAAATTTTTATTAGGGTATTAAAAAATATTTCAAGTTAATTACTGATTTTAAAAAAAATATTTTAAAATATTGGCGGGTACTAAAAATACATTTAAAGATACTAAAAAATACTTTATGATATTGAAGATTTATTTTATGATATTGAAATAGGGTAACTAATGGGTAGTAAAAAGATATTTAATACTGATTAGTACTGAAAAAATGATTTTCATAATCTTAAAAAGAATATTTGACTGTACTGACAGGTATTAAAAATTACTTAAGGATATTGAAAAAATATTTTATGATCTTGAATTTTTTTTTAAGAATATTGAAAAAATAATTCAGGGTACAAAAAAATATTTAAGGATACTGAATGTTACTGAAAAAATACTGATAATGGCATAAAAGAGAGAAAAATATGAAATAGAGGTGTTTGATAAGTTTATGATAAAATCTAGATTTTGATACAGAATAACTTCCAATCAATAAAGGATATTTAACAAACTAATAAAAAAACGGGTTAGGTTTCTCTCCTCATCTTTTTCTCATTATTCCTCATCATCTTTAAATCATATTCATCCAATCAATCATAATACTACTTTAACTTCTTTCTCCTCTTTCAATCAATGGCCTAGATGAGGTCAATGAGGGAAAAGGAGAAACAAGATCATGAGAAAATCCTCTCCCTGAAAAAAACCTATGTTTTAAATCTCCAAGTAAGCCATTTTATGTTTTTGCCCTTGAGAGGCCGAGGCGCCCTGATGTCTAGCACTAATGGAGGGATTTGGCTCATATCCATTTCTCTTCTCATCCTTTTTCATCATCTTCTTCATCTTAACCGTTAGATCAAAATATTAACGGTTTAGATTTTATCTTTTAAGAGATATTAATAAAATATTAAAAAGTTAAAAAATAATATTTTTATAAAAGACGATATCTGAACCGTTGATATTTTAATCTAACGGTTGAAATAAAGAAGAGGATAAAAGATGATGAGAAAGGAAATAAATGGGAGCCACTTCCCTAATGGAGGGACTTGACTGTTAGGAAGGGGGAGGGATCACATGTTCGTCTGTAATCTCATGACCAATAACCTTTCGCCACGTCATCCATACGATGCTCTTCTATGACGAAAGCGCCAGCCTGTTCACAGTTACAATCCAACTTCAAATTCCATTTAAATGAACGGCCCAGATTTCCTCCTTCCGTTATTATTACCCCTTTCTTCTCTCCCTATCAATCATATGCGATTCCCACCTCGCAATTCCGGTGGCGTTCTACTGCGCCTGTCACTCTCCCTCTCCCTCTCACAGATTTCAATCCTCTCCTATTTTTTTTCTGCTCGGTTAGTTTCTTACTTGCATTTGCATTTTCTTTTTCCTTAATTCTATCGGTTGTGATTTCTAGATCTGTGCTTGCTTTTGTTTGAGCGTTTTCTTCTACCAAAAAAACGTTGGGTGGGGTTCTTGGGAATTCTTTCGGTTCAGATGTGTGCTCTGAGAGTAGAGGGAACTCGCTTATAAACTGCATTGGAGATTCCCTGTCTTTGTGCTTTTTCAAGCTCAGGGCTTATTGGGTTCTTGTGCTACCGCCACTTCTGAGACGCGTGTTTCAAAGGAGGAGCATAGTTCAATTTTTTCATTCCATCCTGCCGCTTAATTTGAAATGTTATTAAGTTTAAATGGGGTACTGTCGATTTACTTGTCTGGTTGGGGGTGAACTTCTGTTTTCGTAGTTAAAAAACATGTAAATTTTAGGAATCGGGATGTTTTTAGCTCCATGGTTCTGCGTTGAGTTTTTCTCAAAGCTGTGAGCTGATGTGATTTGCCTTCTATATTTGACTTAAACATGACGCGAACAACACTGACTCTACTTGAATCCCACTGTATGTAAAATTCTTTTCCTTTCCTTTTCTTTGTTTTTTTTTCCCGGGCCACGCATTCATTCTCTTTTCGTTGATGTTAAAGTTAAAGCGCTCAATATTTTTATTTAGATGAAAAGGACTCTGCGCTCTGGCAGTGGGGTATATTGAGGGGAATTCGTTGTATGGGACAACTAGCGTGGGTCCCATATGTTTTCTGTAGTCTAATATGAGCTGCATTAACATTAATATTGCGATTTGTAAAATTTTTTTATTTTACTTTTATATTAGATTTTGATGAGGACTGCTTCCCTAGAAATGAGACGCACCGTAACTTTTATCAACTGCATGAATCCTGCAATAATTATTTGACAAATCACTGAACTTAAGAAGGGTGTGACCCCACTTGTAGCAGACGACAAAACTGATGGGTCGTCAAATGACTTATTATCAACATCCCAAATGGAATGTTTATGTACCTGAATTTTCAAGTTTCTTAAGAATTCACTAATACTTTTCTCATACTCTAAAATACACTGGAAATATTGATGCTTATTACTTCTTACAGATTCTCTGTCTTCGGTTTAGAAACACTTCTTTTCTTTGTAGTTGTATTGCTGTTCTTTAAGCCCGTAATACCTGACAAATTTTGTTATTTTGTAATTCTGTTTGCACCCATGTGTCCCATATGACCATGAATTTGAGACAACAAAATTTGCGAGCGAGTTTAAATTCACCGCCATCTGACGGTGAAAACAATCAATATTGGTGACAGTTTCGTGATCAATACAATGATTAGTAATTTCTTGTTATGTTATTGGTACACTATTATTAATTCCAATATAATGAGTATCTTTCTAATATATTTATTCTACTGTTGGATGTCCAGTCGCAAGATGGTTGCACAAGATTTTGTGGTTGATTTGAACAAGCCACTAGTCTTCCAGGTACAGACTCATTCCCTCTTGGTCTTGTCCCCAGACATATTTTTTATGTCCTATCTTGCAGTATATTTCAGTTGTCATGTACTCTTCTTTATATTTCATGTATCGATTGTTATATTCCCTTTTATTTCCTTAAGCCTAGGTACAGATGACTGACAGATGATATCCTTATCTATACTTGAACATGAGTCATTTTTTATATAATATTGCAGGTTGGACATCTGGGAGAAGCTTATGAAGAATGGGTTCACCAGCCGATTGTGAGCAAGGAAGGCCCTCGTTTTTTCGGAAGTGATTTTTGGGAGGTATAATGTTTTAGGATTAGACTTCTATGCAATTATATATTTTCCATCTGGTCCTCAGGCAAAACATGATGAATGCGTAGTTCTCTAATAATGTGACAGTGGTATGACTTCATTGGGGAACTATATTGCAAAAATTGTGTACCCATCATTTTATTGTTTGAGAACCATACATTTGTCATGTTTTGATTGGTGAATTTAAAAATAGAGATATAAGCAAGTGCTTGTAAGGATTTTTCAATCTTGTGATGTTCATGATCATTTAAGCTGAATACTTACAGCTATGTTCTTGACTTTGTACTACTTGGAACAGTTCTTGACCCGCACAGTCTGGTGGGCAGTTCCAGTCATTTGGTTACCAGTTGTATGCTGGTTTATCTCTGTCTCTGTACGAATGGGTCTTACTTGCCCTCACATCACTTTAGTGCTGGTCATCGGCATTTTTATTTGGACACTGCTTGAATATTCATTGCACCGGTTTCTTTTCCACATTAAAACAAAATCTTACTGGTTAGACATCTCTTGCTCTTCACTCCATCTTTCCGCAGTGTGAAATCAAATGTTAATTTAAGGGCATGGCTGTTTAGGATTCTTATTGAGAAGAATTACTTATTGGTTCCATTTTTTTTGTTTTTGGCTTCAGGGGAAATACAGTTCATTATCTTATTCACGGCTGCCACCATAAGCACCCCATGGATGGCTTGAGGCTTGTTTTCCCCCCTGCTGCAACTGCTGTATTATTGATGCCGGTACCTCTTTATTCCATATCCATACTGTATAATGCATTAACATAATTTGATTGCATGGAAGCCAAGAGAACGGTAGGATTCAATCTTTCATATGAATTCTTCTGATATGGGAAAACAATAACTTGTCCTGCTGTTATAGTGCACTCAAGTTCACTTGAGTGACTAACTGAAGATTTCCCGTTACTTACTGTCTCTGATTTTTCTATCCTTCTATTAAATGTGACCTTTTTTCCACTTTCTAACCTTTCATTTTGGCTGGAGTTGCCCTCTTTACTTTTACCAGAATCCTCTTACATTCTCTTGATAAATTTCTCCAAGGAGCACAGCTTACTGGATAACCAACAGTCACTGGAAGTACCTAAAAGACCAGGCCTTTAATAACTATAAACTAGCAGCTGGAGTGTTGGACAGTAGAGAAATAAATGGGTTGTGATCTTTAGCAGAAAATAATTAACAAAAACATTGAGAGATAGAGCTTTGTGAGTTATGTGAACTTGCAACGGATCATTTATGCTAATCCTACATATCAAGTGCTGCAGTTGAAATGAAAGTCTTCCATTAGAGATTGCCAAAGGGGAATAGCAAGATGTTTTCCCTGGTTGGAATGATATATTTATATTTTTGTCATAGAAGAAACTACTTTTTTATTGGAGAAGAAAGAGTGAAGCAAGAGCAGTAAACATCATGCTATGCTTAGTTTTGGTATGGAGAGATCTTTTCTGTAGTTAGGCTAGAATAGGTCAAGTCAATGTTTTTGTCTTCAGTCCTCAAGAGGATTTTCTGGTGTGGCTTTGCGGAATTCTCTACATGCACTACAAAATCCTCGGCCATGAGAAATCACAATCTATTTCTTTATAGTCTGTTGTGAAATGGGTCAGTCGGTCAGAAAACCTCCGAGTGGTGAAATCTTACAAAATGAATATTTAGTGTGCCATAATGCATGTCTGCATGTCAATGCTGGTGAGGGTCAGAGATACTAAAACACATTAAACATTGTATAGATTAAAAATAGAGGATCAATGAACTGATTTTAAATTTATTGTCTGCCATGCCCAGTTCTGGAACTTGGTGAAGCTTATATCCACTCCCTCAACGGCTCCTGCTCTGTTTGGAGGTGGTTTATTGGGTTATGTGATTTATGATTGCACGCATTACTATTTACACCACGGTCAGCCAAAGAGTGAAGGGCCCAGGAATCTCAAGGTAAAAATAACTTCTCTATTTAACCGTGGATTAGCATAAAATTACTATATCTACGTTCACTATGATGCTGAGCAAAATCATTGTGTTAAAAGACTAACCTTTGTATAGACTAATGTATACTGAGCTGATTAAAAGTTGGTTTTTAAGCAATTCTGAGAATTTGATCGATTATAAATGCAGGTATATTGAGTCCAATGTTGAGGCATTATTTCCATTTATTTTTACTCGTGGGTTTTTTTGGTTGATGGGTCACACAGAGAATGATTGTTTTTTCCCTCTCATTTCTTGTAATAGTAGCAAGTGTTAGCAAATGCATTATTTCTCCTAAGTTAGCGTATATTGTCAATGCCAATTACTTTGGTCTGGTAAGCGAGGAAAATCAAATAATCATTCCTGGGATATTCTGCAGAAGTATCACATGAATCATCACTTCCGGGTCCAGGATAAAGGCTTCGGCATTACTTCATCATTATGGGATAAGGTCTTTGGAACGTTTCCTTCATCAAAAATTGATGCAAAGAGCAGATGAATGATTACTCCCAAATACAGCATTTATTCATTGGTTTAGATCATAGCAAAGTTCCAGGTGTCCAGACAAACATATCCGCTAATTGCTACTTATATCTCTGTATTCAATATTGATGCTTTGAAGTATTAGCGTGCCATCTTGTGTCAATTTCATGGTGCCTTATCTGCAGCAAAACATTCTGTATAAAGTATTGATATGTTATGCCTCAGATTTTTGCTGGGAAATTTTCCTGCTTGTCTCCCTGACAGTTTGTCCACCACTTGCTACGTTGCCAATTTTGAACTGGGCGAGAACTATGATAAAGACGTCAAAATAAATGTTTTACGAATCAATAAGCGAATTAAAAAATTATGAACATATTTTTCACAAACGGAATGAATTAGACATCTTTCTAGCAAATCAAATTAACAAAAAAAATTATTTACAAACGACAATATAAAAATAATTATTAATTAATTTAGTATTTTTATTTAAATAACATTTTAATAATAAATATTTTTACATATTCTTCTATTTAAACGAGGGGTAATATAATTTTTAATCCTTATATATTTTTTTTCGATGGCCAATTTGTTCCCCGAATTGTACTTAGTCCATTTAGTTTATAGAATTACGAAATTATAAGGATTAAATTGTTTGGAATTTTAGGAACTAAATTAACCACTGATGAAAAGTTTGGTGGCCAAAAGTTATATTTTTTTTCTTATTCTAATAAAGAAGTTATCATTTTTTTTGGGCTGTAAGTAGCTTTTTATTTTTAAATAAAATATAAATATTATTTATTTTTAATAATATTTTGTTTCCTTATTGAGAATTAGATTTTTTCTAAAGAGTTAAGGTATATATTGACTAACAAAGTGTTACGCTAGAGGCATGGAACACAAAAATGATTTAAGATGAGCTTAAATACCAATCAACAATCAACATAAAAAGTTATCACAATCATGTTAAAATAAAGGTAAATGTGTTTGGTACACTTGGTTCCCGTGGCTGGTGAGAGAGAGTTGAACTAGCTTGCTAGCCTTCGACGTCGCTGATGCTGTTAGAGATAATACATAATTGTATAGGATTAGTTTATTCAATTGTAATTAGCATTGTGGATAGACTTTGTACAACTGTTGTATTTCTGTTTCCACGTGTATGTTTTTCATTCGTTTGTAATCTGCTCCATAGCCGTTTCTGTACTGGTGCTCACTACAAAGCCTCTATAAATCAATATTCGGCCAGGGCATTATTTACTCTGAGTCGTATTCGATTATCTGATTCTAGAATTCTTTCTTGGTATCAGAGGAATAGTATTCTCTAGGCTCTTCTTCAATCATGTCTCAATCCTCTCAAACTTCTGATGAGGTCACGCCATCGTCGGTTGTTAAGAGTTACTCTCTGTTTCATTCTTCGAGCCAAACCACCACCATTAAGCTTGATAGAACAAACTTCCTCGTATGGGAATCAATCATCCTTCCACTCATTGAAGGAAATAGATTGCAAGCTCATATCAATGGCACTGGAACTATCCCACCAGAAAGACACTCTGTTTCTGGGTCATCTGCTCTCGTCTCTAACCCTGAGTACGAAGAGTGGTATGCAGTGGATAGGATGCTTGTTGGGTGGCTAAGAAACACTATGACTCAAGAGGTTGGTGTACAGCTTCTCCATTGTCGCACCGCCCTTGATCTCTGGACCAGTGCTCGTATTCTGATGAGTGCTTTCTTCATTAATAGTGATTGTGTTGTGAAGGAAAAAGGGACAAATTGAGTACTACTGAAGGGCACGACAAAGCAGGGACTATATCCCATGAATAGAGCTTCCCCAGTCACGATCAACATGGCAGCTGCAATTAAGAAGGATGATAAACTAATTTTACAATGGCATTGTAAATTGGGACATCCCAGTCCAAAGATTTTAAATCAAATTCTCAAAACGTGTAATATCCATGTTAGAGCAAATGAGCATTTTGTCTGTGTCGCATGCCAGTATGGCAAATCTAAGAAACTACCTTTTCCTCGGTCTACATCTCGTGCTTCTTTTCCTTTTGAACTAGTGTATACAGATGTCTGGGGGCCATCTCCAGTTCAATCCACTCAAGGTCATTGATACTATATTCATTTTGTTGATGATTTCAGTCGATTATTTCGAGACTTTCAGTCCCGTTATTAAACCAACTACAGTAAGAACGATACTCACCCTGGCTGTTTCGTTTAATTGGGAAATCAAACAATTAGATGTAAACAATGCATTTTTGAATGGTTTTCTTGATGAAAATGTTTATATGAAGCAATCGTTTGGCTTCGATGATCCCAGTAAACCCTTTCATGTTTGCAAATTGGTTAAAGCCATTTATGGCCTCAAACAGGCCCCTCGTACCTGGTTTGATCGACTGAGGCTCACTCTGAATAGCTGGGGGTTCAGTAACTCTAAGAGTGATATTTCACTTTTCTTTCTTAGGCATAAATCGTTGATTGTCTTTGTCCTTGTTTATGTTGATGACATTATCGTGACTGGGAATAACTCAAAATATATCAGTTGCTTTATCAATAGACTGAATGATATGTTCTCTTTGAAAGATATGGGTCCTTTATATTACTTTCTTGGTCTGGAGGTTTACAGAGATTCATCTACTTTGTACCTTAATCAAGGCAAATATGTCATGGATTTATTACAGAGATTCAATATGACTGACTGTGCATCTGTTTCTACACCTATGGTTATTGGTCGCCATTTTTCTGTTCATGATGGTACTCCTATGCTCAATCCATTCTTATACAGACAAGCCATAGGCTCCCCCCAGTATCTAACTCACACAAGACCAGATATTGCATTTTCAGTGAATAAGTTAAGTCAGTTCTTGTCTTGTCCTACGGATATACATTTTCAAGGAGTAAAACGTATTCTTAGGTATCTCAAGGGTACTTATCACTATGCATTACATCTTAAGCCCGTTAGATATCGTCAACTTGTAGCTTACACTGATGCCAATTGGGCAACAGACCTTGATGATAGACGGTCTACTACTGGGATCTGTGTTTATCTGGGCAACACTCTCATTTCCTGGACTTCTAAGAAACAAAGAATAGTTTCTCAGGCAAGCTCAGAATCTGAGTATCGCGCTCTTGCTGATGGAGCTTCTGAACTTAAATGGCTTTATACTTTGTTAACAGTAATTGGTCTGTTCTTAAAAAGGCCTTCGGTTATTTGGTGTGATAACTTGAGTGCTAAAGCACTTGCATCTAATCCTGTGCATCATGCTTGTAGCAAGCACATAGATATAGATGTGCATTTCATCCGTGATCAGGTCTTAGCTGGTGATGTTACTGTCTCTTATGTTCCTACTCGCCATCAAATTGCTGATTGTCTAACAAAAGCCTTGTCTTACCCACAATTCTCTCAGTTACGTGGCAAACTCGGACTGTGTCCCACACCCTCTCGTTTAAGGGGGAGTGTTAGAGATAATACATAATTGTATAGTATTAGTTTATTCAATTGTAACTAGCATTGTGGATAGACTCTGTATAGCTGTTGTATTTCTGTTTCTACGTGTATGTTTTTCATTCGTTTGTAATCTGCTCCATAACCGTTTCTATACTGGTGCTCACTACAGAGCCTCTATAAATCAATATTCGGCCAGGGCATTATTTACTCTGAGCCGTATTCGATTCTCTGATTCTAGAATTCTTTCTTGTCCCTCTGTGGCCATTAGCACCATCACGACCACCTCTATGCCTTCCAAACCTTCTCTTCCCTTTCCTCACCAATTCAAAAGAAAACTTGTGTCATCGTGCAAACACAGACCTGAAGAAAATCAGATTAGGGCCACAGAAAACATGGAGCGGGAAGCAGAGCTCAGAGGTGATCAGAGGAGTAGGAAGTCACATCTTACCACTACTATTCCTCCTCTGATCTCACCAACACTCACTATCGTCCCTCCTCTACTTCCACTAAGCAATACTGGCGCTTACAAACGAGTTGGGAGAGACTTGAGCGCTACGACAAGCTCAAACACAAACTAGAGGCTACGACTGACATTTTTGGAGAACCAGGGAGCTTCTTTAGGAGAGTAAGAGCTTGAAAATTGACATTCCACCACTTTCTTTGTTCCTTTGATTATCCCTTCCTTCATACCACCACCATCATCATTGCTGTCAGAAACCAGAGAGCTTAGGGTCGACTGGGAGGCCTTTCTTCATCCACAGCACCATCAAGCTTCACCTTGGAGCTGAGAATCAATGCTAGTGAACTAAATCCCACACCTTCTGTTTGAAGGAAAAGTCATAGATTTCTCTATTCCGACCACAGTCTTCTTCTCTTTACCATCACCTTTAACCACTGTCACCATCCTCATCACTTCTGGTCCTCTCTCACCATCCATCCTCAATTCACCACTATCGAAAGTCATCGTCGGCACTCTCCCATTCCATTGTCATCGATCTCCCCCCCACCGCTTTCACCAATTTTCTTCCACCACTGTCTCTTCTCTTCAACACATCACTACTAGTTCGAGAGATCTAAATTATGTGGTTCAATATTCGTCAATTCCGCTAACTCCTGATCAGATTGAGCAGATAAATTAAGCGTGGAAGTAGAATGAAATTGATTTGATCTAAAAAGAGATGCGAGAACTCAGTGGAGTGGTGAGAGAATTCAACTAGACATCATTCAATTGGCTCTAGATGACATTACCTTGATTTTAATGTGACTGTGATATTTTCTCATTTTAATTGTTGATTGGTATAGTTTCTCATTTTAAATTATTGATTGGTATTTAAACTTCCCTTAAATCATTTTTTTGTTTGGTGCTTCTAGTGTAACACTTTGTTGGCAAATCTACACTTTGACTCTTTTTTAAAAAATAGGTAAGATGACAGAGAAATCCCATTTAAATTAAAAAAAAAAATTTAAATGTTTACTAAATTAGCAAAATGACAAATAGATAATATATTAGGAATATGGGATTCTAGGTATACCCAAGTTGCTATTTAAATTGTCAATAGCCAAACTTCAAAATTATTCCTACTATATCACCTATTTGTCCTCTTGTTAATTTAGTCATTTAATAGAACTTTTGAATTTTCTAAATGGAAAATCGTTTAAAAAAAACTTCAAAAATATGAAAAGACAAATAGATGTAATGAATATGCATATTCCCTAATAGGTGGTAGTGCCTGATGGGCTTTTTTGAAAATTAAAATGAAATTATAGTATTGTCTTTCATCTATATACCCCTTACTCCTTCCATTTCTTCCTCACTCTCTATAGCCACCGGCTCCGCCTCAACCTTCGACCATATCATTGTCTCTTACTTTTTATTCTTATTCCTCTTTTTACTTTCCTATTTTTATCCTCTATTTGCTTCCCTCCTCCTCTACTTCCACGACGGAGGCTTTGTCGTTGAAACCCGAGAAGGCTTAAGCAATCTCTGCTTAAGTGATCTTTGGAGAACGTCGTCGCTCCAACAGGACGGGGTTTCTTTAAAACTGTGCAAGGCTTTTAGGAGTTAGGACTAAGGAAGGAGGGGATTCAAAGGAGAAAAGACACTGGAATTTGAAGAAACAAGAGGTGAATTTGAAAATAGGTTTTGGAGTTTTGCAAATTCTATAATTTCCCATACTTTCAAGGTACGCTCAAAATTAGTAGATGATTATTGGCTAGCTATGGCCAAGGTGGAGGAAATGCTATCCTCTATAAGTTTTTACTTGTTTTCCTCCCTCTAGATTAAACTAATGATTTGTTTTTGTTTTTTCTTTCCTTTTGAATTCAATGTTATCCTCTCCTTCAATTTGCCAAGGCTAGCCTCTAAAGGTGTCAAAGCCACTGTCGCCACCACCAAATGCACCATCAACTCCATCGTAGTCCCCAACATTGCCATTGAGCCCATCTCTGACGGCTTGGATGAGGCCGACTCTGCTCAACCCCAGGACATTGACTTGTTTCTCAAATCCTTCAGAAAATAAAGGCTCAAAGATGCTTACTCGGCTCATCAAAAAGTTTGAGCACTTTGATTTTCCAGCCATGTTCGTCGTTTACTACTCATTCTTGTTGTGAGGATGGAGGAGATGACCTTGTCCATTTTGGTTCTTCCTCTATTGAACTGTTCAGATATTTTGTAGACTTGAGAAATTCTTTTGAGCACTTGTAAAAATCTTATATGAATTTGTGAAACCCTTTTCATAATAGAATTTTAATTTGTAAGTTGTGAAATTTTTATAAGAACTTGTAAAAACCTTATCCAAATTTGTGAAGCTTTTACCACAGCTTGTGAAACACTTCTCAGAATTGAATTTTGATTTGCATGTTGTGAAAACCTGATATGAACTTGTGAACTTTTTTTCAGAATTTGTGAAAACCTTATTTGAATTTGTGAAATCTCCAACAGAACTTGTGAAAACCCTTATCACATCTAGTGATTTTTGATTTGCAATTTGTGAAATTCTTTTCAGAACTTGTGAAACCTCTATTAGAACATGTAAAAACCATTATCAAATCTCATGAATTTGGATTTGCAACTTGTGAAATTCTTTTGAGAACTTGTAAAAATCTTATTTGAACTCGTGGAACTTTTATCATAACTTGTGAACACCTTATCAAATCTTGTGAAAATTTGTAAGTTGGGAGATTATAAGTCAAAAGAATCGTCTTCTTGAAAATCCATATTTTCCTCAAAAATTGTGTCAAGCTGGGGAGTACCAAAAGACCTCCAAGAGAATTTTAAAAGTAAAGGTACCACCTCCACCCAAATCTTCATGCCCCATCTTCTTCTTCTTCATTGTTAGAGGAGGCCAAGGCAACCATTGCCCGTTGTTGAAGGAGGTAGTCTTAGCCGCTGTTATTGGATCCTCTCGGCATATAACCTGAAGAAGAAGAAAGAGAGATGATAAAAGAAAGTACAAATGAGATTTAATGAGAATATTTTCGTAATTTTTTTAAATTTTAACAAAGACAAATGAGGTACTAACACTTTTCTAGTATCATGAGTAATTGAAATACCATTCTTCTTTTAGATTTATAAAATTCTCTATTAGGATTTTCCCTTTTCTAAATTTTAATGGTACTAACTCCTGTACTAATTATAAAACATATTTGACTTTTTTTTAGAGAAATTAAGGAAGCTAAATAAGTTACTTAATCATTTTATATATTGTGTATTCTTAGATTATATATCAATTTATTAGTTAAACTAATTAGTTTGAAGAAAAAAAATAAAAATAAAAACACTCTAAAGTAATTTAATTAGTTTATTTAATCTCTTCAAAAAAGTCAATTATGTCTTATAATTAAGAGCGGAGGGAGTATTTGTTTTTGTCATTTTCTGAAAATAACGTGCTAATGTTTATAAAAGAAAAAAAAAAATGCTAATTAGACTCTGGGATTGTAGCGCTGCCACCGCCTCTCGGGCGTCTTTCGGAGGACTAAACCTTCTCGCGGCAGCGGTGTTGGGGTTTTAGGGATTTTTCTATTCAAGCTTGGAGGAGCATAGGTAGAAGCAGAACCATACGTATAATCACGAAATAGTGAAGGGTGCTTGATAATATTCCATTCCTTGAAAGCCAGGGATGAAACTGTAGCTACTCAAGTATAGAATGGTGAACCCAAGTTACGGCAGCCATTAATTGCCCGGTGCTTCTCTTCTCGCTTAGACCGCTGTCCTATTCTCTTTTATCTCTTTCGCTTTTACAATGCCGAGAATCTGTAGGGATTCAGTGGATGAAATAAGCAGGTAATCATAATTAAGCACGCCACTGCTGTTTCATGACCAGCTTGTTCTCTTCAATTCCTGATTTGAAGCGCCGACTTTAGCTGAGGTTTGGCTGCAAATCCTAATGCCTCCTTCGCCTGCTCATTGCTGTAGAGATGGCTGCTGATCAGGCATTGACACCTGAGCTAACAAATACCTGCTGCGACGGCGTATGGTTTTCATTACATTTCTCGTTTTCTTTGTGTTTTGAGTATTTGTTGTGTCCGTGCGCGTTCCTTTGTTTTTGTTTTGCATTTTTCAGTTAACTATGTCTGCTATAATTGAATATTTGTCAATTATGGATCTTATAAACAGTTGAAAAAGAAATGCTTGAAGCTACAAGAGTCTCGTGCTGCTCTAAGACAAGCAGTGAAGGTCCTCGAAGGCAAAATCAACGAAGTCGAAGATCAGAACGCGAAACTCAAGAAAGGTTGGTATTCTGTCTAAAATTCTAGGAATTTTCCCGGTGTACTTTTATGGTGGAGTTGATGCTAATCATAATGATATAATTTGCTGTTCTTTCATTTCTTTCCTTGCACCATCTTGAATCTCTAAATTTTAGGGCCCCGTATTTATTTTTTCCCTCTTGTTCTGCCTCGTGCTTGCTATTATTCTTCCGTATTTTCTAATCCCTTCACATTAAATCTTTTGTCGTGGAAAAATGATTTTCTCTGTAGAGACCTCTGTTTCGTTTTTTTTATTTGTTTGCATTTTTTGTTTTGTTTTTCTTGCTGGTTTTTGAATCGCATGATGTTGATTTGTGTATTGCGACCTTTTTATTAATATGTCTACGTGTTGAGTACAGAATATATCTTCTTTCCTCCACTTATGATCACCTACTCTGTAATGCATATTCTGCAGCATACCATGAAGAACACACGCGGGCTAAAATAGAGGAAGAGGAAAAACTTAAAGAATTCAATACTAGAGTATCTTTGGAGAATGTAGTCAGTACATTGAAATCTGAGATCATTGCATTACAGCAGAGTTGTGGCAGCAATGCTCAGGATGGAAATGAAGATATTAAAAGTTATGAAGCCTGTATATTGGATAGAGAGAAGGAAATTAACAGGTTGAAGGAACTTCTGGAGAGAGAGAAAATAAGGGCTGATTCTGAGACAAAGAATGCTGAGAAGGAGACAAAGAAAGCTGCTGAAGCTTGTAAATTACTGGAAGCTGAGAAGAATAAGAATCTTGAGAAGGCAATACAAATTGCCAAAATTGAGGTTGAGAAGGCCAGGGAGCTAAAACGAAATGCTGTAAAGTTGGCATCTGAGATGAAAAAGTTTAAAGAGGCGGCTAAACGTTTTGAAGATGAGAAGAAGAAGCTTTTAGCAGAAAAACAAAATGCTGTGTCAGATTTGGCAAGATCTCAGGAAAGGCTAGAGGTTGAAAAACAGAAGGCAGCAAGGGAAAAGAGACATGCCGATGAAGAGATGGTTAAAGTAGAGGGTTGGAAGAAGGTTGCTGAAGATAACATAAAGAAGGCCATGGAAGAAAAACAACTTGCTAATCAAATGTCCCAGAAGTTGGAAGAGTGTGAGCGGACAAATAAAGATTTGAAGCAGGAGATTTCTGAACTTTCATCCCTAAGAAAAACCATTGAAATTTCTGCAGTCTCTCCTGACATTTGTGTAAATGCTGAAAGTACTAAAGTGAAGCTTTTAGAGAACTCTTTGAAGCTTCAAAAGCTACGGACAAAGCGTGCCAAGGAAAAAGTTAAGTTGGAAGCTAATCATCGCAGAATTTTACAGCATGAATTAGGTCGATTAAAGCTTGATTTCTTTCAAATTTTCCACCGCCTTGATATGCTGGATACTACCATTTCACCCTCTGCTAGAAGTATGGATGACCTTGAAAAGGTTGGTCCCAGTGCTGAACTTTTAGGGTTACATATAAATAGGATCAGTGTTTGCATCATTTTATCTATGCATCTGTCTCTCAATGTTAGATGCACACATAAAAAATTCTTGTGAATTTAACTATTGAACTACAGCATAGTGCTCATCTTTAATGATATCAGTGTCCTATTTCTTGCTTATGTATATGCAGTTAAAACATCGGGCTACATAATTATGTTTTGGTTTTGGGGTTATGCAACTACTGCTTGTGTCTCTTAAACTGCTGTTGGAATCTTTGGATGTTTGTTTTCATATTTGTTGCAACAAACTACTTAGCCATGGAAGGTAGAGTTTTCAAGATTTTCTGAAGTGATAAAAAACTACTTAGCCTTCAAAGATTCAGGTTAATTTGAAAACATTGTATTTGTCTGTCGGCTGTGCATTTCTGGCTAGAGTAAACATTCTTTTGAATAGTATCTGAATGATCTATTGAAAACATTATTATCATTTGATTTAGTCTTATATTATAGCTCCTAAATCAAGATCTGTTCTTTTGGTAGTTTGTTTTTATGTTGACCATTCTTGTGTATAGTTTTGACTGACCCTGCTTTGCATGATGATTACTTTGCAGCCTGGGGATATGCTGAACTTGCAGAAATTGAATATGATGAGGCACATCTGCAGTTCAGATCTGTCTCAGTTGCACGGCCAATGTGAAAATAATCTCCTGAAATCTTGCTGCACAACAACATTGAATGCATGTGATCCTTTGAAGAAAAACACGCATCACATTTCACCTCTTGCTCTATTTGGAGGAAACTGTGCTGAATCCATCTCAGGTATTGATTATCAGTTGGAGCCTCTGACTAAAAGCTCCAACAGAACCAAACTAAAGAATTCTGCAGTAAATTCTAGTTCATCTTTTTCTGATGGACAATTGATGGGCTCACAGGACAAGGGTGCTTTACCAGTTACTGCGTCAGAAAAATTGGCTCAGGAGAATACTTATACAAGACCCAGCTTGTCTAATCCATCTGCTAAAACGGTTACTGAGCACAGTAGGAAGAGAAAAAGAATGCTTGAGACAGTTGAATGTATTGAAAAATACTATTCTGAAGGTAGGAAATTTGACCTGCAAGTAGAAAATAAGCTCTCTGATTTACATGCTTTGTTATATAAAATGTTGGACAAATCACATGAAAGGGCAGACATGGCTGCTAATACTAAGGATAGATTACTAGAAAAGAGCAACAGGCCTCATAAGAAGAAAAAGAAATCTCATAGGGAAGAAGTGGAAATGGTACATGGGTATGACAGGGTTGAGAAAAAAGGCATAGAAGAGGCCAAAGGAGAAGTCAGTGAGGACACCAATATCTGTGGAACAAATCAGGTCTTCAGGGAGAGGTCATCATGTGATGCTACAAATAATTTTCCTTCTATGGTTAATTTTGAAGTAGCGGATGCATATTATATGAAGTTATTAGATTTAGAAAATGCTGCTGATGAGGAATGCTATAGAAGAGCAATGGACGCTCCCCTGTCTCCATCTCTTCCTGAGATTGATATTCAAGGAATTGAAACATCTGACAAGAATAATTTGAATACTTTTCTTGAGGAAGCACTCAATGATGACATGTTCAGTCCAAGAGGAGTTTTGTTTCCTTCACCTTGCTTTGATGTAATTGATGTTGAGATTAATTCCAATGAAGAAAAGCTTGATGCATCTCGAGCTTCTTATAATTCACAGAAAAAGCCTGCATGGGTTCGAGAAACTGAGGATATGGAAATGTTACATAATCATGTGCTGGAAAATTCAAGGTCTACACATTTGCTGGAGGGTGGAATTGAGTCGTTAGAGAATCAACTTCCTAATTTTTGTGTTGTCTGTCCAAATATTGAGGACAAAAGTAGCATTTTTAGGATATTTTTCGCTACAAAGAATTGTATGGCTAGGTGCAATTTGAGTACTAAAACAGGTTGGATTGTTGATAGCATTTTGACTGCACTTACCATGGAAGAAAAACTGTTACCAAGGTAAGAGATATATCCTTTACAAGATAATAAAGTGTGGTAACCATATCATCAAACAAAATGTATATTTTGTGTCATTTATATTCATAATTTGCTTTGCAGGTCACATCTGCCAAGTTAGTTTATGATTCATGATATTGGAGATTAATTTTTAATTTTGTTCCTTTTAATTATTTTTTCAGGGAGAAGATTTCTGTTTTCTTTACACTTTTGCTATTCAACTTCACTAAAAACACGTTAATAAATTTTGGGAAACTTTTTGGCGGGAATTTGCTCCCCTGCTTGAATTCTTATGCTGAACACCTTTGCGCAGGTTTGTTATCAAACTTATCACTTGGTGGACATATTCTGTGTCAAATTTATGCATAAATTACAGTTCTTCATTTTATATACATAATTGCACACTGCTGCATTGCACTGAAAGCTTTTTTTTATTGCTTTTTTTATTTGGACAGTTTTGTCTGCTGCAACAACAGGATTCTTGTTTTCAGAACATGTTTCCTTGCATGAGCTCCTTTTCCTCATTGAAGACTTTCTTATAGAAGCAAAAGTTATGGTAAATGATAAAGTCCCTCCTGGGAGCTTGGCAGAGAAGGATCTGAGAACTTCTCTTTATCTAGAAGCAGCTTCAGGGGAACAATTGGTGGCAGGGAGCGTTATCTTAGCGTCAATATGCGTAGCAACTGATCATGTCGAATTTATTAGGGAGTCTACATATAATATTCTTAGGTTCTGCAGGTGGGATTCATTAATGATACTGACTATTCTTCATATATTTGCTTATCTGGGTGGGCAGAAGTTTTTTTGCCACAATTTAATGGTCACTGTGTTGAAATCTTTGATTTCGTATATGGAGGGTGGGAACTTATCAGCAGTTACTGCTCCCTGTCTTCCATCAGTAAATCAGCTGCATACTGAATTATGGATGAGTGTGAAATGCCCATTCTTGGAAGGTGCTGAATCTATTGAAATTGTTGCATTCTTGCTTTTAGAAAATATCAGGAACTGTCTACTGAAA
The DNA here is from genome assembly GCA_037074495.1 of Acacia confusa. Lineage (NCBI taxonomy): Eukaryota > Viridiplantae > Streptophyta > Magnoliopsida > Fabales > Fabaceae > Acacia > Acacia confusa. The sequence goes on along the minus strand of CM073504.1, from coordinate 321,106 downwards.
GAGGTAGAGCTGGATGATTTGACAAATTCTAGATCCTTGTCAGCTCAATATAATGTGGGACAATGGTTTAATCAGGAAGCAGATCAATGTGTCATTGACTTGAAGTGTGATGCTGCCTGCTGTTTGAGAAAGTACATGGTTTCTGCTACTCAGCCTCATTTTTTGAACAATGCGAGCATTTGTCACCTTAGTGATGTCCTGTCATTGGTGGAGCTGGTTGCAAGCAGAATGGTATAAGCTGTCTTTTCAAGTTAATTCTAGCTCTGCTTTATAGAGTCTTTATTTTTCTGTACTTCAAAATGGCAATTGGGTAAACTGAGGTATTTGATGATTTATTGCATGATTGAGCTCTTTGGAAGTCATCCTTTATATTTTAAATGTTGACAAAATATATTGGTACTTGAAAACTCTTCTTTTTGTTTTTTGGGCCAACGGGTACTTGAAAACTCTTTATTATTAATAGGTATCCATGAATTTGATGTCACTTATTATATGTGGTCATAATTTGCTGAGATCAGTGACTAGTATGAAATGTATTTTTTTATCTGGTATGAATATATTATTTTGCAGTTAAAATTGCCCACATCACAAATGGAGCATGGTGATTCCAGTAAATTTGTTAATAGAACTCTTTGATTTCAATTTGCATGATAAATTAAATATGGATTTAGTCATCTCATATGAGTATAATGCTTTTAGTGGTCTATTTGAGGATTTCCTCTGCTAGCTCTTTCTAGAGGTCTTTTGTTTGTCTATAATTGATTATTGGTAATATTGATAATTGCTATTGCTGATATATTATCCTCTCCGGTCCTTAATATTAATATTAGACCTATTTATCTAATTTGATTAGATTAAGGAAGTTAGTTAATTTGATTTGTATTTTTTAAAACACCTTAGTCATCTTTCTTAATTCCTCTTCCTTCCTTATCCTTCTTGATCATTGTCGAGGGGCATCAATATAGGTAAATTAGGAAAAAAATTAACATATAAAAAATTATTCTTATATTTAGGACCAAGATCAACTCCCTAAATAGATCCTATATTAAGGATTGGAGGGAGTATAAAAGATGTCTCATAATAACTGTTATATTAAATCATGGATAAATTACATTCTTTTGTTATTGAACAGGTTTGTAATTTACTATGAAATTTTGTTATTGTTAATGCCGTTTATGTTGATCAGTTGACTTGTCTGAAATTTTAAAGGAAACTGATGAATGAGATGCTACGTTATTCTCGAGCCTTAGTTTTCTTATGTGGGGGTTGATGATGTGCATAATTTTGAGCAGATGGAAAACTTTTGCAACTCGTCTTTCCTTGTCCAAGATCTTATCATGTTTGGTTTATAATTCTCAAACCTGATCATGTCCTTACTAGCCCCATGGTTTCCTTGATGCAGAGTTGGCACTGGACAGACATGAAACTTGTTCCTCAGTTGCTGAGTATGTTGGGTTCCTGTGTGGTGGAGAACTTTTCTGTTGCCATTGTTGGTCTTCTTGGTCAACTTGGGAGGTAAAATGACCTTTTCCTTTGACATTGCTAGTTCTGTGAATAACTATTGATTTGTGAATCTTACATTAATAGCGAGTCTTATATTATATGGCCTCATTGGACAGTGCAGATTGCTATTAGTCATGATTGTTCCTTATGTATTAGTGTCTTCTTTTGATTTTCAGGCTTGGAGTTGATGCTGGTGGATATGAAGATAGAGGAGTTGAGAACTTGAGATGCCATTTGTTTTCTTCTTTGTGCCATAATTCTTCTATAAAAGCAGGCCCTTCTCTTCAGCTTGCCACTGCCTCTGCTTTGATAGGCGTTCTTCCTTTTGATGCAGAAACCCTTTTTGAGACAAACTCAAGTCTTCCTGTATATTCCAGTAAATATGTTTCCGGCAATCTTGAAGATTTGAGAAAGTGGCTTTCTGGACTAGATAAAGATAAACGTCACTTGCTATGTAGCATTTCAAGAACTGATGTATATACGAAGAGAACATTATAGTTGTCCTTCACATTTCCAAAGCAAGGTTCTTTCGGTCTTTCTTTCATTGATCTCGCTGGTTGAAAGTTTTGTAGATTAAGAGAAGTTGGATTATTTTAGATTTAAATGAGTACCATCTGACTTGGTTTGCTTGCTACTTCACTTGATTACCTGTTGGTAAGAGAGATGGTTGGTGTTGGTGGTGTCATCCCGGAGCCTTTTAAGTATCGTTGCCGGATTCAACAAATTTTGTACCGAACACCATCAATTGATGTCTGCATGCAGTTTAGCAGCTTATAAGTTATATCGACAAGCGGCAAGACAGGTCTTGTATGTCCATGTTTAGTAGTAGCACTAGCATTACTCAACAAAATTCTTAGCTTATGAAAACAAATTGGCAGATACAATCATTGGCTTCTGGAAATTACTTTTTGTCTGAAGAATAGATATTCCATCTTCTTCAAGCGTGCTGCTCTTATTCAATTCATGCTGGTCTTCTAAGATGAGAAAGGAATAACGTTGCCCTTGAATGAAGGCAACTCTCATCTCCTTAAGCCATGACTGTTTGGTTACCTTGTTTCAAGACAGGTTCTGTCAGCGGGAATGAGGAAGCCATCGTTAGTGTCGGAACCTTCCTTTGTTGTAGACAATTGAAATCAATTGTACATCCTACTTAGGATGGCCATGCTCAAGTATCTCATTCTAGGACTGTGGCTTGCCAATGGGATTTTTCCTTCAAAGGAATTTGTTGATTTTAATGCATAAGGACAGAGCTCAAATGATGCTCCTCGTTTATGTAATTGTGCCTTGTTTGTCGTCGCTTTATGCCTTGGTAATTTGTTTTATTTGCAAGAAACTTTTAGTTGTAAATTTTGCGATCTTTGAACATCTACGTACTGGCAAAATAATGCGTGGTGTCGGGGCAACCGTTTGTTTACAGCTTTTTTATGGAATTCTAATTTAATTGGTGACATTTCGATGTGTTTTTCACTGACTGGTCGGTCATCTGGGATGAAAAGATCTACATAACTTCATTCTTTTTTTGAACAATATCTACATAACTTCATTTACGACTACTGTCGCGAATTTCTTTATGATTCATAGATCATCTCAAGTGCCTGCTTTTAAAAGGAAAATTGTTTCTTTTGGTATAAAATGAATGCGATCGAAATACAAGACTTAGGCAAAAGTCGAAGAGTGGAGAAAGCAAACAAGGAAAATGCACCGTTAAAACGAATTAGAAGAAACGAAAAAGCATGGTCACATAATTGGCTTCTTGCCGGTAAGCCTCCCCGACATTTATACACAAAAACAACCTCCAGATTATAAGAAGCAAGACCTAATGTGCTTGCTAAGTATTGTTCCTCTAATTTGAATTTCGTTGAAAATTCTTTTCTTTGAAAATAGTGATATACTGCTGAGTTCAGGGGGCTTTTGTTGATCATGCTCATTACATTATGTGGAGATCAAGGATGGGAAATGTAAGTTTTCACTGATTGTGCTGCTGCAGCTTTACAACTTTTGAATGCATAATCATCCCTTCAGCGACATCATCGAACAAGCCAAGATGTTATTGTTAGGTATTTTTGTTTGTTCTGTTATATTTGTTTTTAGATGAAGTGGTTGAATGTGCTAAATTGGGCCATCATGCTGCTAATTTGTTTTGCACCTATCATCACACACCCTTTGTGTATCATCATCGGTTGGGTCATGTAAGAATCCGTGTTGATTATTGAAAATAAAGGTTGCATAACTTTGTTCGTGGCTTTTTGTCACAAAAACTTAACAGTACAGAAAGATTACAACATATAACTGCTATTTTACATCGCCTCCTAGAATTAATATACACTGGCAAAAAAAAAAAACTGCTATTTCCCTTTTTTTTTCAGAAAAAAATATATACACCATCATTTTCAGGTGACCTTGTAGTGCCATATATCCTTTATGTTGAAGTAGGAAGAGAACTTAAGAGTGGTATGCTTTGTTCATTATGAAAGAAATTTTGAGGATCAACCTTTGTCTTAATTTGTGCCAATCTTTTGAAGTTGCCTTTGAAGTACTTGGAACCCCAAGCACTTGTATTAAGCTTGTTGGTACCCAGATCAAGATCCCTATAGTTGAAATAGGCAGCTCTTGGAGAGCTTGAAACATATGGAGCCATGTCCCTATAAAGTCTTCTTATCCATCTTAGATGCCTCTTGGATGCTCCTATCCCATTTTCATCCCACTTCACCATGTATTGTATGTTGTATAAATTACCTTTCCTGTGAGGAAAAGGGACTTCACTTTCTGATATTTCATCCATCTTACCACCAAAGGGGTCCATTATCAGAAGTGTTAGTGCTTCCTCTTCCACAAGCCTTTTCCATACACCTTCTAGTGCTGTTTTTGGTATTGGTTCCTTCACAAAATCTGATTTTGCCTTAAAATAGCTTTTGTAGGTGGTGATTCTATCCAGCAAAAGCTCTAGAGGGTCCCCTTTCTGGTACCCAGCAAAATACAAAGCAGATTGAATCCAGCTCAGTTCAATACAGTCTTTTGCTTGCAATCCCAATTCAGGGAAGTTCTCATTCATCACTGGTATTAGCCTATCTACTCCTCCAAGGAACAGAGAATTGAAGGATGCTGTGACTCTCTCAGGTTTGCCGCCATTATTTTGAGCTATGACTCTGATGAAAAGATCTTCATGTAGTTTGTGTGCAATGTACTGCCACTTATGAATAAGCTCGGAGGCTCCTTCCTTGAGAGTTGTATGAATGTTAAACACTGTGACTATAGGTGGAACTCTAACCAACCTAATTTTCCAAGCAAGAACCACCCCAAAGCTACCTCCACCACCACCTCCTCTAACGGCCCAGAAAAGATCTTCTCCCATCTTTTCTCTATCAAGAAGTTTCCCATTTACATCTATAAGAAAAGCATCGATGACTTGATCTGCTGCTAGCCCATATTTTCTGACCATAGTACCAAATCCTCCTCCACTGATGTGCCCTCCAAGCCCCACACTGGGACAAAGTCCTGCAGGAAATCCATGGATTTTACTTTCTTTTGCAATTTTATAGTAAAGCTCACCTAAAGTAGCCCCAGATTGAACCCAAGCTGTTTCATCTGAAAGGTTAATCTGAATGGAATTAAGCCTGCTGAGGTCAATCATGATAAACGGGCTCTCACACAGATAAGACAGGCCTTCATAGTCATGGCCACCACTTCTGACTCTGATCTGTAGCCCAAGCTTTCTGCTGCAAATAATAGCTGCTTGAATTTCAGACTCATTAAGAGGTGTCATGATGAGAAAAGGCTTTCTTGTGGAATTCAACCATCTTGGATTTTGTTGGAATGAATCCAAGACTTGTGAGTAAAGTGAGGAGGTTGAGCTGAGCAATGCTGCTTCGTAGTATTCTTGAGAATAGCTACCAGGTTGCGACGACATGCACCCTCTGAAACTTTTCTCGATTGGAGTAAAACCAGCCGATGATGACAGTGAAACAAGAAGAAGAAGCAGAGCCAAATAGTTAAGAGCAAGGCACCCCATCGCTATGTGAATTTCTTATCTCTGTCTTGTAGTTGAGCAATGCTACATGTGTGTGTGCGCGCGCATATATTATGAACAGAAGTAAACACTTGTTTTGGATAGATGGAATATTTAAGTCAGAAACTGGTTTCGTGATCCGCCTTATGCCCAGAGCCGGCCCCAGGGAAAGTGATAAGTGCAAGGCAACAGGGGGAAGGGTTCAGATTGATGACTCTGGTGTTGGCTCCCAAGTGAAGAGGCAGAATAATTGCGTTTTTTTTACTTAGTGAGGGTAAGCGATTAATTATAATAGCAAAGCATGTATATAATCAAGCAGTTGTCATTTTTGAAACCTACCAAGGACTTGAAGACAATATACAATAATATAGATATAGATACTTAATGGGTCAATTATTAGAGATTTCCTAAAATAGATGTCTTTGTGGTGGGGTGAGCATATGGATTTTAGAACACTCATGCAGGCCGGTTAGATAGTATAGAAAGAGCATTTTGCATTGGCACTATTCTGAGGTGAACAAGTGGCGATACGTGCATGAAATGTGTCAATAATCAATACACCCAAATGTGTAAATATGAGTGATTTTTAATTGTTTGGGCATGCAGAAACGTATACCCTCTTGCAATTAATGGCCAAGTCAACACTCTGATATTTTACCAGGCAATAAGGCCGAGCCCTATACTATGAGGCTTCTTCATAGAATCCCAGTCAGGCCCAATATTTTGTAAACTCTTTTTTCGGTAACAATATTTTGTCAAATTCACCAACACTATGCTTTTGGACCCACACTTGAGAAGAAAGTCAAACTCCCACTTTTATTTTCTTTGTCATTGCATATCCTTCTCCGTTGTTTTGGTGTATTGTTGCTATGCTGTAGTATTTGGAATCTTTTCATTCTTTTGTTCGTGGGCAGTGATGTGGGTTTGTGGAACTGAACTCTCTGTTCCCCTTTCTAATGAACATCCAAAACAAGTAAAGTTTGGAGTGTAGACATTGATTAAAAGATAGCTATATTAATAGGCATTGCTGTTACACACACACACACACACACACACATATTGTTGAGATGAAGGATTGAGGACTAGAGTCTGATATTTCCCCCCTTCAGCTTCTATGTTGAATCTGGTTGAAAGTTTGGAGGTTTTAATTTACTGAATAAAATTGAGTATTAGGAAGTATAGTACAGCTTTATTGATGCGTTAAGTAGCTTGAAACCGTGCTCTGAGAAACTATGAATGTTTAATGTGAAACTCAACAATTTTTTTTATTTTATTTTTTTGCTCCTAGATTGTGTTTGTCAAAATGGTTGAAAAAGCCATCGAGTCCCAATGCATAGCTAATTTCACTTGCTTTCTAAGCTATAGTGAATCAAATATTTTTGATTTTTTTATTTGGTGTTCGTTTGTTTGGTTTTTTTTTTTTTTTTGTGTGGTGCAGTTCTTTGAGTTACTATCCAAGGCTTATAATATATTAAAGAAATTGTGTAAAAGAGGGTGCATACATGTTTAACAGAATTGTGTGCCAACTGAGGAGGATGTCTATTGAATGTGAAAATAGAAAATTTTATCTAAATTAAAGCTACAAGGATTTGTTTGGGTGTTAGGAAGAGGAGGGTTGAAAAATTTAGAAACCGATAAGTTGGAGAAAGAGGCATAGTATAAGTCTTATAAGTAAGTAAATAGCGTCCAATAATAACTCTTATTTGAATTATTTCGTTTTCACATTGATATTGAAATAAGTAAAATAAAAATAAGAATCTTATTTAATATTATTTGCTCTTCTTGAGTTTTCTATATAAATTTCTCTTGAACTTTGAATTTAATTAATATGTGAAGTATTTGATATTTGTGATTCATGCATGGATATAGTTAAAGGATTGTTTCTGAAAGGAAAAGATAAAGATGCTGAATTGTATTGAAAAGAATGAATATTTGGAAGATGTTACCAATAATTGAAACCGAAGCCCTTTGTACCTTATAGGTTTGCACTTGGTAGCATCTAATTCCTCAGCCATTTAGTTCCCAATATATATATATATATATATATATATATATATATATATTGCCAGCCCGAATTTTTCACAGATTTCTTAATAAGTAGTAATTGGAATTCATATATAGAATTCTGTGATATTTCAGAGAAACTAATCTTTCACTACAAGACACGTGAATCACCCATTACGTTTGGTTCTACAAAAGCAAGGCTAGCTTTATCAGTTTGTTGTCGCATACCAAACACAAAATGACACATGAACCTTTTAATTACAACCATCGACAAGTAATCATACAACACTCAGTTTCTCTCAATGATATTTAATTTGACTATTTTTGAATCGCATCAGCTGATACTGCTGGCAGCCGATGAAACAGGAAGTGGTGGAATGCTCTGTTCATGCCTAAACACGTTCTCTGGATCAAATTTGGTCTTTATCTTCACCAACCTATTGAAGTTATCCTTGAAATACATGTTGCCCCACCCGCTTGCTTCTATATAACTTGTACTGTTCTTCTTGTTCATCCCCAGATCAAGGTCTTTGTAATTCACGTACGCCTCCCTTGGGAACTTGGAAACATAAGGTGTCATATAGTTATAAAGCTTCCTGATCCATTCCACATGCTTCGCTTCGTTCTTGTCTCCATTGCCCCAAAGAGTCAAGTACTGGATTTTGAACAATGTCCCGTTTCTATGAGGAAATGGGGTGTCAGATTCTGAGACCCTGCTCGTGGCTCCTCCATATGGAGTCCAAATCATGAGAGGGCTGTCTTCGTCCTTCAGCCTGCTCCATAATCCTTCAAGCCCTTCTTCAGGAATGGGTTCCCTGACGAAATCTGATTTGGCTTTGAAGAAGTTCTTGAATGATGATTTGCCTTGAAGAAGGACCTCCAAAGGCGTGTCATTTGGGTAGCCAGCAATGTAAAGCACAGACCTGATCCAGCTAACTTCAAGGCAATCTTTTCTGGTGAGACCCAATTCGGGAAAGTTCTGCTTCATGAGATCAAGCAGCGTTCTGGAGTTTCCGAGGTAGAGGGCATTATAGGAAGTGGTTATGGTTCTCTGAGTTTTGTTACCGGCAGGCTGGATGATGACTCTCATGAAGAGGTTGTCGTCTATGTTAGGGGCCACTTGCTGCCATTTCTGGATGATGTTGGTGGCGCCTTGCTCTAAGGTTTTTGTAACTGTAAAAACTGTCACGGTGCGTGGAACAGGAACAAGCTTGATCTTCCACCACAGAATAATACCGAAGCTTGCCCCTCCACCTCCTCGGATTGCCCAGAACAAGTCTTCTCCCATGGCTTCTCTGTCAAGGATTCTGCCGTAGGCATCTACCATTTGTGCGTCCACCACATTGTCTACCCCAAGCCCGTACTTTCTCATCATACTACCATAAGCTCCTCCTGGTTCATTCAATCCATAATTTTTTTTCACAAAAGGTTATTAATTAGAGCCTGTTTTATGTCCACCTAAGTTGGGGAGGGGAACAAAATATGCTTCATAAGGATCTGAATACCTCCAATCTCAAAGGATTTTAAAACGGTGATAAGAGTCCAAGAATGAGGCGATGAGAGAAGAATTTGAGACCCTCAAACGACAATTATTGTTTTTTTCTAACATTTTAGACCATGTGATTTTAGTAATTGTTACTTATAAAAAGGATGACAGGGAGTATTAATTGGTACCTAACCTTTGAAAAGATTGGATTTGATTAAAGAACTTAAGATCGTTGTTATTACCTGTGATGTGGCCACCAACACCTAAGCTTGAACAGAGGCCAGCAGGGAAGCCATGGACAGAGCTTTTCTCTGCAATTCTGTAGTAGAGTTCACCGACGGTGGCTCCGGCTTGGACCCAAGCAGTGTTGTCTTGTATATTAACGTCGACGCCTCGAAGCTTGACGAGATCAAGAATCATGAAAGGGGTTTCAATCTCAGAGACAAAAGAGAGGCCTTCATAATCATGGCCTCCACTACGCACTCTGAGATGAATCCCAACCTTTTTGGAGCAGAGAACAGCAGCCTGGACATGGGCATCGGTGGCAGGAGTGAATATGAACTCAGGTTTTGGAGCAGAAGGTTCCAAAAGCCTCAAGTTCTGAGCGGAGGATTCAAGAACAGAGTAGAAAGAAGCACTGGTTTGAGTGTAAATGGAGGAGTCAAAGGGAAATGATTTGTCGGTGTGGAAGCTGAGACACTGAATGAAGTTCTGGTCAAGGGAAGCTGAAGCTGCTAAGGAAATGGAGGAGAGAAGAAGCAAAAGAGAGAAGAAGGTCATGGTTGAAACATTCATGTTTATGATCTGTGAGTGAAGATGAATGAGAATGTTGAGTAGGCCATTTATAACAAATGAGGTGGAGGCATAGGCATAGGCTCGGGTGAGCTAAGAAAGAGGTCACCGAGGAGTAGAGTATTGGCCTTGTGTTGGGGTCAATTTCGTCCCATTCTTCATTATGTGTTGCGTTGAAATTTTATGTCGTCACACAAGTGCTCACAATTTGCTCTACATTATACCACCTCATCAGGAGCTAGTTGGCAGATATAAGTAGGTTAAGGAAATCAATTATGTTCATTATTTATATCAAATATAGATTTGTTTTCTGAAAATATCTTTTCTCATTATGGCTATTCTTAAATACAAACCTCTTAATACATGAAATCAATAAGAATACTTTAAGAAAAAAATTATAAATTTGAAACACAAAGATTATGATGTTTAGGATTAAATCTAATACAACCAAATCCAAACCAATATTAAATAATACACACACGTATTGTACCTAAACAATAAAAAAATCGCTATACTCAACTTTTCAGTTTTCACTAAATTCATTCAGACTTCAAGCAACTTATCTCGTGCATTAATATATAAATTCAAAGTCCTAAAACATGAAATATGTCAGTTAACTTTAATTATTTCCAATTTCCAAAAGAACGTTTACCATTTTAAAAGAATTAATTATCACAGAAGTAAATCATGTGAGCAAAGGTAGATTAATAATCCTACTGATGAAAAAAAGGTAGATTGATAAAAGTGTGGGGTGGTCCACAGAAGCATAAGCACAGTAAAATATATCTGTATTGCAGCAGCATTATATGATATGACCATGCAACTAATAAAGCATATTAAATCGTGCAATGTTTAATTTTATGTTTTAATAATTCGACACATATATTTCGTAGCTTCAAATATATAAATGGAGTGCGCGCGCATGACTCATTCATATATACGCCGAGTTAATGCGCTCATCCCAAAGTGGATGGAATACTTGCTTGCAAAGACTAGCTTCATGTAACCACAAGACATCGAATCCCATATGTATATATAAAACCTGACCTCGCCTTCTTAGTTTATAATTTATATTTAAGTTGTTGTGTGATTTTTCAGTCATATACAATAAGCTCCAGCGTAGCTTTACAACTTGACAAAAAATTGAAGGCCTCGTTTTGCATGAAATTCAAAATCATTTCTCAATAAAAGGAGGGGATATATAACGTAACTTGCCTTGTAAGAAGGGTTTTAATTCATAACTAATAATTAAACCTGAGAAAAATTAGTTTCTTAATTTTACAGAGTCTAGAAAAGCGATAGATATATTTATACAATCCCTTGGAGGTTAAGAGAAAGAGATTCCGTGGAGTGAGAGTTGAGTAGCCATAATGTGGGTGGCATGCAATTCTAGCTCTTTCTTGAAGCTAAATGCACCCCCCAAAACTTCGACGTTAAAATGATATTTTGGTGAAACATATATAAGTATTCATCAATTCAATTTATTAAGAATCATTATATAAAACTTCATCTTTATAAAATGACTCATTATAGAGGCAGCACACCTACATATATAGCTATCTCTCACAAGTCACAAAAGGGTTGTACTAGCATATGTGCGTGCATGGGACAACTAATTTGTCATAAAAAGAGTAATTGATCACGACAAGATGTTTCACCTTAAAATTTCTAATGTTAAGGGGGAAAAAAGAATTATTAATTATATAGCATAAGAGAAGGTTTCAAACAGAAATTATGTTTAATACTTGTTACTAGACAATATTAAGATGACCAAATCGATTATTCATGCAGAATTTAGCGTATGCTTATGTTAGACAATGACATGCGTACGTCTCTTCTCATTATCTCCCTCTTGAAAATCCAATTTAATTAAATATGTCCCTTAAAAGTGCTAGGCGCTGATGAGGAAAAGACTCATGTGTATTTTTGCATCTTAACCCTATATTTATCCATGATATTGGTCCTAATACTTCGTTTCATTTTATTCAATATCGGATATTATATATTTAATTTCACAAGACATTTTTAGTGAAAATTTTCATTAATATTAAAAAGCAGATTTCAGTATAAGTTTCAAAAGAGTGATCTAGAAATTAATGCTTATTTAATTTAAAGTAAGAAATTGAAAGTGCCTTTTAAAAGGCAATATATAATGAGGACACAAGAAAGAAGAAGCTCGAAAAGTTTGAGGACTAGTTATTTCAATAAAAGTTGATTTCCGACTTCATCATGAATTGGAAGGTAAGGACCCTACTTGTGCAAATTAAACTCTCCTTCAATTTCAAAGTTAGCCATTAATTTGTTTCTTATATTTGAACTAATTATGATCGATCCATCAATCTCCGAATGAAAATGACTAGCTTGTCGTTTAATATCATTAGTGTTCTCTTCAAAAAGCAATCAGCAATGCATTTAAGATAATAAATGAAATATTTATGTTTTTATGTTTTGTGTGTGTATGTGATTAAAACCCAAATCAATTAGAATCAAAATTCAAATTTTGAAAATTTATCCTCTTAATTAGGTTGACTAACGATTATATTATCACAATCGAAACTAGTAAGCATGTACTAAATTAATTATCTGCATGATTAAATTTATTACACATATAATTATTATTATCAAACTCGTGAGTTGTCTGAGTTTACTAATTTTATATTTCTAACTTACAAAATTAAGTTAGTTTGTACTTAAACTTGTGTTAGCTAGAAACTAACTTAGTTAAATTTGCTAGTTTACACATTGAGTCTATTATTTTTATCTTATAAAATCATATTAACTCGCTCTTAAACTCTTTTTAGTTTATTCATTTTGATCATAGTCAATGACTTTATATATATGAACTTCATAGAAATTTTTTTGTTAGATATAATAAATTATAAATGTTTATTGAATTTATTTCATTTATTAATATTTAAGAATATATTTAAATTAAATTATTATAATTTTTATATAGTTTTAACACCTATTTATTAGTAAAAGTAAACTTTTACGACTTTATTATTTGAGTTCACAATCTTAGTTTATTTTTATCATGAGTTTATTTAAATTAAATTCGTGAATTTGATATCAAAGTATAGTTATAGTTCACAGTGTTCAATAAAATCCCGACACAACTTTAATTAAGAGCATCATGATTCATATCTTAGCTCAATTCGCGCCTCAATTAATTCCTATTCACGGAAAAAAGGTACCCAGAATAAAAATATGTTGCATGATCGACTTTGATGAGCTTCATAAAGAACATGAACACCAGCTTTTTTCTTTTTCTTTTCTTAAGTGTAAGCTTTTTCAACTGAAATCGCGCACCTAATTGTCACACGTGAACTAGTTTAGGACAACAAAAAAAATCTAGTTGTTATCACTTTCCGAATATCAACAAACACACACACACACAACGAATATTTTGTTTATCTAGAATCACATCATTGGCCATACTTGTAAAAGAAAATTAAGCTTCACACACAACACAACAATTTTATTAAAAAGTATGAAAATTTGATAAATATTTAAACACTTTTAATTTGTCTTCGTTATGGTTGAAATGGAAGAATATTGAAGTGGTTGTTGCATGTGATATGTATTCAAACTCCCACCAAGTTTTTGCCTGCAGGGGCTTGGTGCAGCACTTTAGAATCCACTACTGCAAGAGTGTGTGTGTGTGTGTGTGTGTGTGTGAGGTTCCTTTTAAGAAAAATCTAGCATGGAGCCAATTAATGAGCTTGCTATGGTTTGAGGGTTGTGTGTTTGAACAAGGACCACAGATGAATTTTGAAATGGCAAGGCCCCATTCCCATACATGGCATTTTGGGATAAGTGGATGATTAATGTTGATCCATTAACTTAGCTAGCAAGTGGATATATGTATATATATACACCTTGGAACCACAACGTATGGCCAAAACCATATTATAATGAAAATTATATTTTATCACTATCTTTTTGTTTGGTGGAATCATGACGATGGAATATGATGGATTGGTTGAAGGAGCGTACTCATTAATTCAGACAATACTACACACACTGCAAATTACGTTAAAAAGGACAAGATCAATTTTAATTTGTGGCATTTTGGGACGAGTACGTACGTGGATTATTAATATTAATTCATTTTTTAGGTGAATGTGAAGGGAATCTTTCCATCCATCGGCTAGGGGTTAAAACTCATTCTAAATTTACTTCTCCAGAAAATCCAATAAATTTCTTCTGTATGTTGTTATTAATTGACTTATTACTGTAACTGCTCAATACTGATCTATTAACTTTTCTCTTGGCTAAAAATAGTATATATCCGTTAATTAAAGAAAGCGATTTAGGAGTTTTTTTTTTTAATAACAATCAAGGCAGGCCAACTAGCCAAGACTGCCCTTCATTAATTAGAACCTGTAGTGATGGCGAAAATAATGTTATATTCAGTTTGTGCAATACCAATCGCGGTTTATATTTACTCTATACTTTAAAAAGTACAGAGTGGCTGGAGTTGGTTTTTGTTTCTTTCTTTTGCCAAGAGTGAGTGGAGTTGTTAGCTGCTGTTTGGTTGCTCCTAAGCATATTGGTGTCGATAAAATAAAGGGTAATCCAATAAAAAATGGGTACGACGTGTTCTCTTTTTGTTTCGCTTTGTCTTTTTTTCTTTCAATAATTTTTTTGACCAGATATGTTTTTTTTAAAAAAAAAAATTTAAAGAAAGCTAGCTAGCTAGATGTGTCTGTTATGTGTATTATGTAAATGTATATGATGAATGAATAATATGTTATTGATAACTTATTAATAACGTGACCTGCTAAAAGTTTTATATTTTAATTTATCTATTGATTAATGGATAATGGAAGTCTTAGAATAAAAAAATTACAGAAATTTACCCTATTTAGAAGTAAAAAAAATCTTGTCCCGTATTTCCTATAGGAAGCATGGGCTCATGTATAGTGTAGCTGTAAAATACCAAATTCTAAGATCTCTGTGTCTCTGTCTGTGTGTGTGTGTTGGGGGGGGGGTGTTTGAAGCAGGAAGTAGTGAAAGTTTGTGGGTTAATTTTTTGGGTGATAAAAGTATATATATTATAGCATGTCGGGTAAAATGGCTTGTTTACAAATTTCAATTCGCAACTGAATAATTAACATATATTGTGAAAGTTTAGTTTAGCTTCACGCAAGAGTTGTTCATGTTATTGGGGTAAACGTAATGATAAAGGGCCTTCATATATATATATATATATATATATATATATATATATATAAGAGGGAGGTGATGGATGGTGATTTCAGAAGTGGCTTTTTGAAGGACGCCATATTATGCATATTTTGTCGGCAGAATTAAGGGGTTGTTAATTAGCTTGTTACGTACGTACATGTTTAAATCTGGGGGCCATGATTTTGAGGTTATTACTATTATACAAATTCATTGGAAGCGGTTAGTGGCAGTGCATGTGTGTGAGCTAGCATATGCAAATAAGTGAATACACACACACAAATATATATAAGGGTTAATTTCTTAATTCCAATCATGATATGTTCAACATCTGAAACTCAAGTAAGAATGTCATTCTTGTTAATTATGTGTGTGTGTGAGTGTGTGTGAATAAAACTTAGGTCAACTTAATTAGGTCCATTTATGTCCAGTTAACCACTGAGATTCTGACAACCTTGATTACTTATACACATCGGCACTTAACATCTGTTAACCATAGTTAGCGATTCCATTTTTTCTCATTGCTTGATCTGTTTTCTTTAGTTTTTATTTTCTTGATTCTGCATTTCCTTGTTTTCTTGCAATGAAGAGTTGTACACATGATCATGATACAAACAGTATTGTACACATGATTCACAAATCACAATTATATGCAGAACTACTGCTCATCTGGTTTTTATTGCTCTAGCTCTTTTTTGGTTTCTTATAAAAACTGTCCACTGTCATAGTTACATGTCATGCCAAGCTACAAATATTACTTTTGAGAAGCTTCTTGCAAAATGTTCTTAATTTGAAGTAAACACTAGTGTAAAAAATTTAAAATGTCTCTAAAGGACCGTCTGGTTCTGATTCATTTTATATATAATTAAAAATATGTGGAATCACTAGAGTCGGTCATAATTTTTTTGTTTTTGTTTTTAGGCCTATCGTAAGGCCTAACAGGAAATTATATATAAATGAGTTTTGATCTTTGAAAACACTATTTATCTTTGTTTGGCCAACTTACTTGCCAACACCTCAAGTTGAGGGAAAACCCACAAAGCTTTAAATAAAATGAAGTAATGAATGAGTCAAAGTCTATACAGTAACTAAGACTGGTATAGATAGCAGGGACTAATGCCCATAATTGGTCATCTTTTATTTTTCTCAAACATGAATATTTATTGTATCGCATGAAACAACAATTTGACTCAGGAAGCAGTTTTTTGATCACATAAGTTGCCTTTTAACTCATTTGAGCCTCAATCGCCAATTCATGCTGTGGGTTAAGCAACCAATCTACCCATGCAACACATGCACATCAAAGTGCCAAGTATGCATTCCCTCAATTAATAATGAAAAATAAATTACTGTAATTATAAAATGACCTCTTTCTCCCGAGTCCCCGCGCTAACATCATATGATTAAAGTACTCTTTGCATTGAAATATGTTGATTACACCGGGGCATTTTTTTATGCCAAGGTAACGTACAGATGCTTAGGTATCTGTGTTTAATAGAAAAAAGAAGAAGAAGAAGCCCATATCAATCAATGTGGGCAAGTCGATTTCACGTTAAATCCACATTTACGTACCGACGAATAATGTGTGTGATGAGTAGAGTTGTCTATTGGTTTGATGGAAAAACTGGCATGCTCCGTTCGTTCCTGGAAAAGTTTTTGGGATCCCCTGCGCTTTTAATCTTCACCAGCCTCTCAAAATTGTCATTCAAGTACTCTTTTCCATATACTTGACATTCTTTATAGCTATTGTCTTTGTAATTCAAAAAGGACCTCCTCGGATTCTTCGACACAAATGGAATCACATAATCATACAACAGTTTAGATTTAGTTGCGAGGTTCTTTTCTACCGCACTTCTGATGCTGCTAAAATTTGAGTTGCCACATGTTAAAATAGTATATTAGCGAATGTCTTGCATAGACTCAATTGAAACTAGTGATTGGACATCAAAATTTTCATTTTCATATTCATTTAAGTTGAGTAAATCAAATAAGAAAATTGAAGATAAATCTAAACAAAAGTAAAGGTACTAAATCTAATGTTTTTAAGGTTTCAATTGATAAAAAAACCGGTTAATCCCTTCTTTAAGTTTTAGAGCATGTAATCACCTAAAATAATTATACTAAATATTAATTTGTTAATGTACAGTATTGATGGATATAAATATCTCCTGATCACTTATACCACTTTCTTAAATTAAACTCATTATTTCTAAGAAATATATTCAAGAGTTCAAATTCACTATAGTATCATTATGAGGGTCCAATAGGTATATTCCTAGCTATCTTATTGACAAATTAGAATAAATTCTGATCCCACATTACTTAATCATGTGGTACAAATGTCCCCCAGGATAAACGAAAACAATAAACAAGACAAAACATGATCAAGTAAATATTAGAGCTCGTTTGGAAATAGCTTTTGGAAAATGATTTTGGGTAAAAATAGCTTTTCGAGAATTGATTTTAAAAAATAGATTTTGAGATTTACGAGGCAAAAATGATTTTTGGAAAATAGCTTTTGGAGAATAGATTTTAGAAAAAAATGATAGTGTTTGGATAATTTTAAAACCTAGGTTTTGACAAAAGTTTTCTAAACACCCAAAAATTATCCAAAAACTATTATGCATCAAAACCTAGGTTTAAGCAAAAGTTTACCAAACAACTCTATTTTTTTCAAAAGCTATTCTTCATCAAAACCTAAGTTTTCTCATAAACTTACCAAACACCTCTACTTTTTCCAAAAGCTATTCTCATAAACTTACCAAACACCTTTACTTTTTCCAAAAGCTATTTTACATCAAAATCTAGGTTTTGAACCCCAAAACCTAGGTTTTGTCAAAAGCTACTTTTTTTTCATTTCCAAAACCTAGGTTTTGTCAAAAACTATTTTTTTTAGCTTTTTCTTTCTCTCTTTTGCCATCATCAGTATTTTTTCAGTATTAGTTAGTATCCTTAAGATATTTTTTTAGTCCCTTTCAGTACTATTAAATATTTTTGTAAGAATAATTATCCTGAAATATCTTTTTAATACCGTAGAATAATTTTTTAAGATAATGAAATATTTCAAGGTACTGATTTGTATTGAAAAAATACTAATGATCTTGAAAATTTATTTACGATATTGAAAAAATATTTTAGGGTAATGACTGATCTTGAAAAAATATTTAGAGTACTGAAAGATACTAAAAAATATCTTAAGGATATTGACTAATACTGAAAAAAATACTGATGATGATAGAGGAGAAAGAGAAAGCTTAAAGAAATAGCTTTTGACAAAACCTAGGTTTTGGGGTTCAAAATCTAGATTTTGATACAGAATAGATTCTGAAAAAAAAATAAGGATGTTTGGTAAACTTATAACAAAATCTAGATTTTGATGCAGAATAGCTTTTAAAAAAAAATGGGTGTTTGGCTAACTTAGTACAAAACTTAGATTTTGTCTCCAAAACCTAGATTTTGTATTTTGCCAAAGAGAGGCTCTTAAGCACAAATTAATAGTTCAAACGTGCTCAAATCCTCAAATTAGTTCATAGCTACTACTCTAGGGTCCAAAATAATCTAGCCACACATGTTCAAAATAAATCTCAGTACAGCCACAATAATAAGTTTGGATTTCAAAATTATAATGAGATGAGAAAAGAAAAACAAAGAGAGTAAAACTTTGCTTACTGATTTGTGCTCCAAACTTTTCTTCTCTTCTTGCTTTCGGAGTTAATGGAAGAAGAAAATCGACATCGAAGACAGAGGTAGCATACCACAAGATCCCAAATAGCGTCAGTTCATCTGGTTCCTACTCACAGTCCACGTTTTGGGTTCCACAGTGAAGAAGACAAAGATTACAGTGAATGAACAGTGAAAGTCGGCAGAACCCAGCTCTCACCGTCGACCACTCTGAATTTCAGACGAAGACCGTGAGAAACGCCTTCTCTAATCTGCCTCCGATGAGGAAGGACTTTCAACGGTGAAGCTTGGCGCTCCGTCACTGGTTTTCTCCTTAGAAGCACGACAAACAGTTCTAAGCACCACTCCTTGTGTTCCAGCGATAAAAATCCCACCAAGAAGACGATCCACAGTTGCCGACACCGTCCTCCCTTACTTTTTGGGTCTCTCCCTTTTCTTTTTAGTCAAACGGTGTCGTTCCTGTTTATTCTCAAAACAAAGTTCACCACCTGCTGTTAAAAAGAGTTGTCAGAGAGGTCAAGGTGGTGAGTTGGGGAATCTCATTCCTTTTGTTTTCTTCTTCCTCTTGTTACGTAGTTTTAAAAAGGACTTGACGCTTGTCATCTATTCTTGAATCCACAACAATGTCTTAGAAACTCCGGAGTTTTTGTAAATATAGGATCTGAAGTTTTATTGTGCAGCCTTGCAGTTTTGTGCAATTCTTGAGAGAGAATCATATTTAATAATTAGATATGTGGAAAACAAAAAAACAGAGAGATGCTATAGCCATCAAATGCAAAAGATCTGTGTTGGATCGATATGTTTGAGAGATATTGGGACGAAGATTATGCCTAAAGCTAGTCATGAGCCATTGAGAATGGCGATGCCATCTCTTCAAAGGGGTTAAGGACATGGTGATATGCAGAATGAGGACTTTTTTTATATTTTATTTTTTTTAACGATAATTGAAAATTGAAGGGAAAACGTCGCAGAAGACGGCGAGGAGATACAAAGGGTTTTTTTGCAATGTTAAAGAACAATTTAACCTAGGGTAAAAAGTATATATATATTTTCATTGTTTTTAATATAAGACCCAATTGATTTTTTTTTAAGGAGATTGATTAAGGAAGTTAAATAAATTATTTAATATGATATATTATATCATTAGATTATATATCAGTTTATAAGTTAAGCAATTTAATTTAAAAAAATGATAAATATAGATATCTTAAATTAATTTTTTTAACCTTCTTAATATCTCAAAAATATGAATTAGACCGATGAAGTAATTGCTATAAAATTATTAGATAAGATGCCATATAATATGTCATTTGTGTTGTATTGATATGTTGTGTCTACTTCCACTAAAAAAATAACATTAAAATGACAACAAAGAGTTCATCGTAATAAAATATTAGGGGTTAAATATAAACTTTAAAATTAATGTAAGTGAGATTATATACAACTAACCTAAAATTTTTGGGTTCTTGTGTAATTTAACTTTTTTTTCCAAGTAACCTTATAATGGGGGGAAGGACTTTTTTTCCCTGAAAGTGTCATAAAAAAACATTTTGCCCCCTTAATTGAAAGTAAAATATGATAGACAGTGTGTAAAAGTTGAGATCCCCTCTGTTACGTTATAGGTAGCTCAAAGCACCATTGATTATATTTTATTATTTACTATATGGCCTGGATTAGAGTAACTAATGTGTAACTAGTAACTAGTGGATTGTTAGTCTGTTGTGAGTTAGTTCTAAGGTTTGGTTAAGTGTACACGTCAGCGTTTGTTAGAATAAGCCTTTGCCTATATATAATGACTCTTCTTATATTACTAATGAAAGAAGATCCAGATATATTGCTTCACTATATTCTCAGTTGTTCTAGCTAGCATGGGACCAGAGCTAGACACCACCGGTGATAGAACAATATTAAGACGTTGCCGTAGGACAATCTTCGTCCAATCAGATTGATCTCTTACACAAAATTGTCTATAATCACTGTATCTAATGGAGAGGCGACAACAATTAAATATGCCTCATCTCTGGTTGCGAATCGTGGCTTCTCTGATAAGATCACAGTGAAGCTGGATGATAACAACTTCCTCCTTCAGAAGTAACATGTCTATTTTATGGTCAGACAGCACAAAATGATTCCTTACTTCGGGAACTTATTGTCCTTCAAACAGCGGCACAGATCTGGTCAAATATGAACAACCTGTTTTCCAACAAATCTGATGCATTAATTTTATCGCATCGCAATCGGTTGATAACTTAGCGTAAGGGCGAACTTCTGATGCGAGATTGTGCTGACAATCTCAAATCATTATGTGACCACCTCGCCATGTTAAGAGAGAAGGTGGATCCACTCTCTTTGGGTCCCAACACAGTTGATGGCAGGCCAGTGTGTGCAAGCTACGTAAGGCAATTTATAGCCTCAAACAAGCTCGCGACATGGTTTCAGAAGCTCCATGACTCTCTAGCCGATCTCGGGTACGTAGCCTCTAAATCTGATTTCTTCTTGTTGGTGTATAAATCTGATCGTCGTATTGTTTATCTACTACTCTATGTAGATGACATTGTCATCATACGGTCAAGTGAGGTTGAAGTGGCTAGACTTGCTGCAGCTTATGAGTGATTTGTTTTCACTCAAGGTCCTTGGGGACCTATCATAATTTTTGGGCATTGAATTTCATCATACTCCACATGGTTTGCTGTTATCACAGCGCAAGTATATCTCCCAGTTATTTGCTGAGACCAAATTTCTTGCAGCCAGGCATTATGAGACTCCCATGGCCACTAATGTGCAGCCTTCAGGATCCCAGAGAACCTCATTGGGTTTGTGTTAGGTGGATTCT
Source organism: Acacia confusa (assembly GCA_037074495.1). Lineage (NCBI taxonomy): Eukaryota > Viridiplantae > Streptophyta > Magnoliopsida > Fabales > Fabaceae > Acacia > Acacia confusa. The sequence goes on along the minus strand of CM073504.1, from coordinate 299,614 downwards.
TCGCTATCTTGTTGGCACTACTGATTTTGGATTGTTAATCAAGCCTCTCACACATGTGTACGTGCGAGAATTTGCAGATGTGGATTGGGCTACTAATAGAGAAGATCGTCGCTTGGTTAGTGGATGTATTGTACTTATTTTGGGACCAATCTTCTTACTTGGGCTTCAAGTACACAATGTGGGCTTACAGGACCAAGATTAGTAGAGACGATAGCTTGCGACTTATGAGAAGGAGACATTTCTTATTGGAGAGATATCTTCATATTCCTTCTTTTCTTTTTCTTTCTTTCTTTTTTATTTTTAAACTTCAGCCGCTACCTTATTTGCTGTCACGTTCACTTTGGCAGTTTGTAATCCCTAAAGTGTCGGCGTCAACAACAAAGTCTTAAATTATAAAAAGAAAAAAATAACTATCTTTTTTGTCTCTACTTTCTAATTCTTATTGGAATATGATATTTTTACTATCATTATCATTTTTTATTACTACCACTTTTTCACCGTTAGATCAGAATCTTAATAGGAGAGAGAAATGATAAAATTCTAATCTAACAGTAGAAAAGTGGAAGTAACATCGATAGTAACAAAAAATGATAGTAAAAATATTCTATCTCATTCTTATTTACTTCAATTTACCCAAGAGAAACAAAAGATAATAAAAATTAGTGCATTTCAATATGATTCTTTTGCTACTGGCCGCAAAAAAAAAAAAAAAAAAAAAAAAAATGATTTGCATCATTTATCTTTAATTAAACTCTAAAAATCTGCATAAAATCATAAGAAAATAAAATATAGTTTAATTAAGCTCAATTAGTTGTAAACTTGCAATTTATAATTTAAAAGACTGAATGAAGGGGATAAATATGATTTATTAATATATCAGATAATATTTAATAACTTCATTTATTAATAATTAATAAATTTAATTAAAATGAGTTTTATATAGCCAAATATGAATATTTTTTATTCATTTTAATCAAAGTCAACCGCCTTGAACGGGGAAAAATCTCCACCGCCAAATCAGAGAACAATCCATCTGCTTTGAACGCTATTCGTCATGGATTTGCTTCAGGATAAAGTTTCTCATGTAATAAAGTAAATATTGAGATAACCAGTTGGAGTATATATAAATTTTAGGGAAAATTCTATTTAAATACCACTTGAATTAGTAAAACCTCAGAAGCCCACTAAATTTATTTAAAAACTGAGAAGGTAGGAGGACCAGTAAAGAATATGTAAATTTAGGTGAATTTACTTTGTTGTCTTTAGTTTTTAAATAAATTAAAAAGAAAAAGAAATATAACTCTAGAGTCACTATAGCCAGCCGTTGGTGGCATGAGATCCGGTGAGGCTGAATCTTTTTTTTTTTTTTCTTTTTAAAGATACAATGAAAGTGAAAAAGGTAGGGTTCATACTCACCCCACTTTTATGAGAGCTAAGTGACCCAACCATTGGATGACTTGGTACTTAAATATGACGAAAGCACTGTTAATTATCATTATGAAACTTGTAAATACCATTAATGAATTGGTAATTAACATCACTAAATTTGTAAATCCGATTAATGAACTTGTTATTCTCATTACAGATTTTGTTTAAAGTGCTCAGATTTTGTTCAATTTTATACTCACCCCACCATTGTTTATATCATAAAATTGAATAAAATTTGAGCACTTTAAACAAAATTTGTAATAGGAATAACAAGTTCATTAATCATATTTACAAGTTCAGTAATGATATTTACAAGTTCTGTAATGGTAATTATCAGTGTTTTCGTCAGATTTTTCATAAGTGTTTCTCATGAGAACACAAATAAGGGTCAATTATAACGAATCTTATAATAAGAATTACCAATTCGTTAATAATATTAACAAGTTCTATAATAGTACTTACGAATGTTTTCCTTAGGTTTTTTTTCCAAAAATTCCACATAAATAGGAATCATATATTTATTAATGTGCGCGCCCACACACATATTAAAGGAACCAAATATCCCAATGGTTGGTCCACTTGGGCCTCATAAAGGAACCAAATAACCCCATCTTCTTCACATTCATTTTAACCCCACCCAAAAAAAGAAAAAAAAAAATCATTGGATATTAGGCTGCCTAACGTCGCGAACTGAGATTTGGTTGCTGGACCCTAGCATCCGGTTGGCGAAACGGTGGCCCTCCAGGGTCATATATATATATATTTTTTAATTTATTTAAAAACTAAGGGCATAAAGGTAAATTCATCTGAATTTGCATACCCTTCATCATTAGTCCTCCTACCTTTTCAGTCTTTTAATAAATTTATTAGGTTTCTGGGTGTTTTATAAATTCAAGTGGCATTTAAATGAATTTTTCTCTAAATTTTAAAAGGTTGAAGTTACAAACTTGTCGTGTTTTTATATAGTCTAATTGACTTTTCGCCCGGGCTTCGCTCCTTCCTATGTTATGTCCCGTCGCATCTCCTCCGCTGAAATTAGAAATTAATCTAGCTGTGACTGTGACTATGAGTTGCAGTACAATGTTTGTTTAAACCAGAATTATTCAGAATTGAATAGTAAAAGAGGCAAGGGTATGTAAGCAAATGAAGGATGAATGCTTCATTGCTTGATGCGTATTGACTTGTTTGGAAGCACAGGAATACTCTGCTCGTTTCTGAAAAAGTTTTGTGGATCCACTGCGCTCTTCACCTTCACCAACCTCTTGAAATTGTCGTTGAAGTACTTCCTTCCATACACCTCACCTTCTTCAAAGCTCGCTTCCCCAAAGTTATTCGTCCCAATGTCCAGGTCTCTGTAATTCAAGAAGGCGCTCCTCGGATTCTTTGATACAAACGCCGTCATATAACTGTACAGCCTCCTTGTCTGAGTTACGAAGTTCTTCTCCACTTCACTTCCTGCCTCATCCCAGGTCACTGAGTACTGAATCTTGAACAGATTCCCCGCCCTATGAGGAAACGCCGTCGCATATGAGGGAATCTGGCTCATTCTTCCCCCGTAAGGATTGAAAACAAACCCTGTTTTCCCCTGTTCTATCATCTTCTTCCATATCCACTCCAACCCGTCCCTTGAGATTGGTGTCTGAACGTAATCTGACTTCCTCTTGAGGAACTTGGCCGAGTTCAGGCCCCTGTCAAGAAACACCTCTGGCTTCGTTCCTAAATCGAAATTTGCCCACCACAGCATCGCATCAATCCAGCTGGTTTCGTTACAGTTTTCTTTCTTCAAGCCCAGCAAAGGAAACTCCTTCTCCAACAACTTCACCAGCTCCTCGGATCGTCCCAGAAACATTGTCACCACCGAAACTCTTACTGTCTTTTTATTCTCGTTCACCTTAGAAGTCACAGGCTGTAAAAGGAGCCTCATGAAAAGCCTGTCATCTGTATGAGGAGCAACATCTTGCCACTGCACCACAAGATCGGTAGCGTTTTCTTCCAGTCTCTTCTCAACTCGGAACACTGTTACAATCTCTGGCACGCGGACGAGTTTCAGAGTGAAGGACAGTATAACGCCAAAACTGCCGCCACCTCCTCCTTTAATCGCCCAGAAAAGATCTTCTCCCATGGATTCCTTGTTTAATACTCTGCCATTCGCATCAACAATTGTGGCGTCTATAATGTGATCCACGGACAAGCCATACTTGCGAAGCATGTTGCCGTACCCTCCTCCGCTCAGATGGCCTCCAACACCGACGGTGGGACACACCCCTGCTGGAAATGCGTGAACCTTGCTCTTTTGCCATATACGGTAATATAGCTCTCCGAGGGTGGCACCGGATTGGACGACGGCGACCTCATTTTGGATGTCGACGGAGATGCTTCTGAGGTTGAAGAGATCGAGGATGATGAAGGGTTGGTCGGAGACATAGGAGCTTCCCTCATAATCGTGGCCACCACTCCGGATTTTGATTTGAACCCCGATGGATTTGGCACAAATAACAGTGGCCTGCACATGGGGTTCCTTCAGAGGGGTGACGATGATGGAGGGTTTTGGGGTGGAGGAAGTGTTGAATCTGGCATTTCTGATGTAATTCTCAAGAACTGAAGTGTAGGAAACGTCGGTTTTAGCATATACAATGTGGGAGACATTGTCGGATGGATCTGTGTTTTTGTGCAGACAGTCAAGGAAGGGGTTGTAAATGGAAGAGTCTGCAAAAGAAACAGAGACATGAAGAAGAAGACATAGAAGAAGAATGAAAGAAAGAGCAGGTGCTTGAGTCATGGGTAAAATTAATGGTAGATATGTGTGGATGTGAGGAATGCATGGATAAAGAGAAACCGAGAAGATATCTTTTTTATAGTACAGGGAGTGGGATAAGGGGTTGACGAAGACGACGTAGGGTTGGGTCCCACGAAGCACCGAACACCTGCCACAAGAGGATCTCCTCGGGAGAAAATTAAACATTGCTCACCAACTGACGCGGACCAGCGGGAGTCATTAGGGAAAATTGATTACAGGCCCAAGAAAACAAAATAATTATAAAAAAGGCCCAAGAAACATTCACATGCCTTCTGGCATTTTTTCAAAAAAAAGTGTACGGACATAGTTGCTAATTACTACAGATGTAGTTGTTAATTGCTACAGATGTAGTTGTTAATTAGACTGATTTAGTTGTTAACGGGGACGATATAGTTGTTAACCGCTACTGATGTAGTTGCTAACGTTTTTTGAAAAAATGCCAGAAAAGGCCCTAGGGCATTTTCTGGCATGTGAATATTTCTTGAGTCTTTTTTATAATTATTTTACTTCTTTGGACCCTGTAATCAATTTTCCCGAGTCATTAACACTAACTTGTCCTCTTCGGGCAGTTGTGTTGTTTTACTTTTCCAATTAACGGTGCAACCCCCACGCTGTCATTCATTCGATTCACATTATATTTTTTGGGAACACAATTTCCTCATAAACCTGAGTCATATCCATGCGTTGCACAGTCATATATTCATCATTAATTTAGATTAGGCAGCTTTAATTTCTTTTTAACATGATTTTCGTTTTCTGTTTTAAAATCATAAGGGGAAAATTAGATAATAAAATGATTTTAAATATAAGAAGTGCATCACATATGAATAATTGTAGATCCGAAGAATATAAATATCACATATCTTGGAATTTCCTAGAAGGTGATTGCTGATTAATTGTCCATAAGCGCAAATTACGTTATTTATAATGCAGTCAAGACTTTGAACTAATAAACAATATTCAGACCCGGAAACTAAAATGGTTTACTGCCCACATGCTCCATTTATTATGCAGCGGATCCCAGCTCTTTTTCTTACGTCTTTATATTAATATTGTTTAAGAACTTCTATGACATTAGCTAATAGACTAATCAGTAAAAGACATGATCACATGAAGGTTTTCTTTCGTTTTTGTCTTATTTTATTCAGAAAAGGACATCAAATATTGTATTGTAATTATTATTATTAATTTATAGTAATACTAATACTAGTAATATTTCTAGCATTTGGACCCGTTTGGGATAACAGCTTCTGTTTCTAATGGATATTTTGTAATGGATTTTTTTTTTTTTTTTTTTTTTTTTTTTTTTTTTGCGTTTGTGATAACAGTAACATAAGTGACTTTTTTTTCTTGATGAACACTTATTTGACATAACTTTTGAAAAGATATTTGAGTAGAAAATAACTGAAAAGGGCATGAATAAGCGACTTTTTTTTCTTGATGGACACTTATTTGACATAGCTTTTGAAAAGATAGCTGAGATGGAAATGACTAAAAAGAGCATGAATCATATACATATATACATACATGTGTGTGTGTGTGTGTTGTGTAAAATGTGATAATTGGGGATAAAAAAATGGGAAAATTAAAATGAAGAACCTGAAGGAAAAAAATATTTATTGAGAAAGACCGTAAAAATTAGAATTATTAAGAAGGACCAAATACAAATATATAAAATAAAATAAAAACAAAATACCCCTAAAGAAATCTTATGCATTATCCCCTACATTCTCTCCCATATTCTATTTTTAAAACCAATATAAAATTCTAAATTTCACTAAATTAAATAAATATATGTGAATGATGACTGTTTTTGTTTTAATATTAGTCATTTTCTTAATTATGAATACAAGAGATAGTGGAGAAGGTTTAACCAGTGACAATTTAGTAATTATAAATTTATATTATGATATTTGGTCTTTTTAAGTGATTACAACTTTTATGGTCATTTTCAAGAAATATATTTTCCTCTAGGTCTTTCATTATAATTTTTCCTAAAAACTTAAAAATTAAATATAAATTTGCTAAATAAAATAGATAATGATTAGGATGCTTCATCAAATGGATTATCATTATTATCTTCATCACCCATATTTCTAAATGAGGGCTGAAGAAAAAGCCACTCTGAAGCTTCAGAAGAATTGATCAAAAAATGTACTGCTTGTTGTGTGTGTTTTTTGGGGGGTGGTCTTTTGATAAAAAAAATTAAAAAATTTGAGCTTAAGAAGTTCTATCAATGAGCTTCAACCAAAAAACCCTATCAATCCTAAAAACCCATTAAATAGTGATACCATGTCAAATACTCATTTATCACCTCCAAACCTCTGTTGGACATTTTTTAGCATCTGATGAACTTTTTTTTCCCCATTAGATGCTATCCCAAATAGGCACGTAGCTGTTGTTTCTTTAGTGGGTCGAAATGAATTTTAAAACATTAGTATGGTCAGTTACGTTTAAATTCATTATTAAACAGGACCAAACAGAAATTATGCATATGTTTCTGGTCATTCGTTTCGTATTTAATTTGAAGCTGACCATTTTCACTTCATTATAATTGTAGACCCCAAATGGATATCGAGTTGCTGGCTTGGAAAAAATAAATAGCTGAATATGTAGCTCCGTATGACGAGTGGCATAGCCTGGTGCGTAAAATAATATTTCCAGTACTGAAAGCTCGAGCTAGTCAGCTTAATTTGCGGCGCATCTTAATTAGTACCACAACGAAATCAAATATTAACGTAAGAAATCAGAAATAAATTTGACATGACGATTTTATATTATAATGATATTGAACGCTCTTAACAAATATTACTTGTTTCTATTTTTAATGAGGCTGTTCAAACAAAAAAAAAGTCTGAACACGGAAAAATCGGGGATTAAGTAAGATAAATCCCTTGTATAGTACGTTGAGTGATTGAAAATCATTAGGAAAACAATAAAATACGCAATAGGAAGGATTAAACAGGGAAGTGAGCAGAATAGAGAAATGAGAAGGGCAATGTTGACCTGTGAAAATAGGAAGAAGCTAGGTGAGGTGAGATGTTGGGGTCAAAGAAGGAACGTAACCAAAGTGGGGAAGGAATATTATATTATGAGGAGCTAATTAAAAAGCAGAACGCGTAAAGCAATAAATTTGAATAGTACAGCAAGTAAAGCGTTGAAGAAACTTGATATTGAATCCGTCACATTTGATAATTAATTAATTGAGAAATGGATGAATGGAAAGGTTTGGCAAGATAAATATCTATCTTGTCTTCATATATATGGAATTCATTAAAATGGAATGAATGGACGACGGATGACGAGAGAATAGAAATTTATGGTGGAGAGATTTCCACGAAGGAGAGGCGGGCAAGATAGACGGAGTGAAACGCAAGGTGGTTTTCATTTTCATTTGAGAGACTAAACTCGACAAAAAAGAAGGGAATATTATTTCTCCTTTAAGGCAATAAAGGTTTTCTGCCTTAAACTAAAACTTGACTCTTTTTTAAATGAAAAGATGAAAAGAAAAGAAGGGAAAGAAAAAAAAAACAAAAACAAAAAAAGAAACAAAACGACATAGTTTTAATTTAAGACAGACATGATATTCCGAAAAAAGAATTAGCTGAATTATGCTTACGTACATGTTTGTGGTGGTGGTGTTTTGTATATATTTTTCCTTTAAGGCAAGGTGGTTTTCATTTTCATTTGAGAGACTAAACTCGACAAAAAAGAAGGGAATATTATTTCTCTTTTAAGGCAACAAAGGTTTTCTGCCTTAAACTAAAACTTGACTCTTTTTTAAATGAAAAGATGAAAAGAAAAGAAGGGAAAGAAAAAAAAAACAAAAACAAAAAAAGAAACAAAACGACATAGTTTTAATTTAAGACAGACATGATATTCCGAAAAAAGAATTAGCTGAATTATGCTTACGTACATGTTTGTGGTGGTGGTGTTTTGTATATATTTTTCCTGAAAGAAATGGGTATTATTTGAATTGAATATTCACTTCGATCGAGTCATGAAAAACACTGCTGCAAATTTAATGCAATTGATTGGGTGTTAAGTTGGTGATGGAACTAGTTTCATGAATTTGGATCAAATATCTTACGTTCGGCCACAACATGCCCGCACACATCCCTTGCTAGCTAACATCTTCAATTCTATTTTCTACCCAACAAAAAATTAAACTCACATGTATATATATTTATGCAATGCTATTCCATTTTTGTGTCTTGTCAAGTTCTCATCTCATCAGATTTGGCATCCGCCCCGCTTACAAAGTTTTCATACTATCTTCTTCCATCGCCCAACTTTCTTCTCTTGTATGTTCGGTTTGTTTTACTCTCAACTCAGGTTTGAAGATTATTGACATTCAACTTCCTCATTCATTTTAATTTTCTTCAAGTTTGCATTTAAAATGGCATCGATCAGCTTCATTTTTCCGAGCGGCTCAACGACTAGAACAGTCTAAAAGCAAAAACAATGAGCCGCTCTTCTCTCCCGGTCCGGCTACAAAAACTCTGGCGGAGGGTGTACGTAGTGGTTAAGTCAATAACATATGCTATAATACAACCAACGGGAGAAGATATATATTGCATACTTGTGATTATTAATTTCGAGGAAACACAGGTTTTGGTACTCACGACTGACTTCCTATCCTGCCCCACTTACTTTTATTCACGTTCATGCATGTTCCCTTTAATTAGGCCCACCATGTGCCTCCCCCATTCCTTATACATTTATAACCCTTCTCTCTCTCCACTTTGCCTCTCCCAATTATATATGTGCGTCTCTGCATTCCCCTTATATTACCTGTTCGAGCCACACACACACACATAACGACTAAATATATCCAAAAACACTCTCACATTACTAATTGAAATGCTTCATATATGATGATATCAATTTTGAATACTTCTAAAATAAAAAAAATTTAATTTCCTTTTCATAAGGTGGGCAAGTGTTGCGAACAACCAAACGCATTTTTTTTTTCTTTTTTAAAAATCTCAAACATTCCGACACCCAATTTAATGGAATAAAATAAGATGCACCCGCGATTGGCTTCTCTGCACATATTTTTGGCACATCATTTGCAGATTATTTGTCTTCTTTCCCCTTGGGCACCGGCAAGTTCCCGGCCGGTCAAGCAAATTAAATGAACCACACAATGCAAGCATCATTTATAGATGATGATGATGAATAGGATATATAGTTGCCTTTTTCTATATATCGAATAATAATAAACACTACTTATCATCGTTCTCATTAATTAAAGAGCAACTGGACACTGAAAGGACAGATGAGCCAATAAAGGACACATTAAAGTAAATACATGTTCCAAAATCAGAGTTAGGTCCAATGTCCACTACAACCCCGCACCCACTTGTGCGCCATATATTAATACAAATTTTTTTGGCAATTTCCCATAGTGAGTGAGTCCAAAGGTCAGGCCGCCACCGAGTAAAGTAAATTACAAGTCTAGATCTTGCCATATGCACTTTACTAATCCCCATCCTCATTCCAAATCATCCTCATCAACATGGCTCTGCCTCTGATTTTCATCTCTCTACTTCCACTCTCATTGGCTTCTCCTAATTGTCACTCCACTTGTGGGAAACTCACAATCTCTCCTCCCTTCGGAATCAATGACTCCGACTGCTACCATAACAAGTGGTTTGAAATCGAATGCAGACAAGACTCTGCCGGAACTCACAGGCCATATCTCAAGCTCATAAAACTGGAGGTCACAAAATTTGACCACAACTCCTGCAAGGTTTGGGTCAACAACCCCATATACGCATGGAATTGCAAAAACGCCAGAGCAACAAGTGTTGCCATAAATATGAGCACAAGTCCTTTTGCCTACTCTCAGGAGGACAACGTGTTTCTGGGTGTGGGCTGCAACACACAAGCTCTTCTTCTCCAAGGAGACGACGTCGTCTTTGGCGGCTGCGTCTCCATTTGCCACAACAACAATCATTCCGGAATAGGAGCTTGTGTAGGTCACTATTGCTGCGCCACTTCCCTACCTCGGAGTCTGTCGGAATTCAAACCCAGAATTGAACATGTCGCTGGAAACTACAGTAACAGCAGGAATCATGATGATGAAGATTGCAGCTATGCGCTTATTGCTCAAGATAACGGCCTCAACGATTGGGGCTCAAGGATTGTGAGTGAGTTGAAGGATTTGAATAGCGTTGCTGCAGTGCTTGAATATAATAGCAGTTGCAGCCGTGACAACTCTGATATGACGTCTTCCCAGGCCCTCATTAACTCGGCTCTCGGACCTACCGTGTGTTCTTCTCCTTGTGGTTCTACAGGTCCCCTACTATATATTTATATGAACCAAATTTAATTTTTAACTCATTATATATACATCCATCATTTTTCATAACTCTAACTCAGCTTGATTCTTCAACTTTCAGGTGGGAGAAGGAACTCCGGATCCAAATCTCAAGGCATGTCGGTGATAGGTACGCATGTTGTTCAAGTCAATGTATTATATTCGCCTTTCATTGACTTTCATTTTAGAAACTATTCCATAGGTTGGCAAAACTCACGGTTAATGCTTCTTTCATCCATCGCCTCATTCTTTTTATAAATTCTATGAACACTTCAAAATAGTAATTTCATATATTGTATTCAAGTTATCTTCGATCCTGATGAAAATCATTAGTTAGAAGGGTTTGATCAATTAGTGAGAACATTTAATTTTACAGTGAGTTGAACCTATTAAGTAAAAGAATTACTATTTAAATAACACATACTACTATAATATTATAAAATATAGAGGAGATCCTTGTAATGGAGACTATATATATATAAATTAAGTACTTTAGTGTGCTTTGCTTTCTCGAGGCGGCTCTTCTTTCTGAATAACAAACGTGAGACACGACATGACCAAAAAAAATAAAATAAAAAAATCTTAATTCCAACCCGACCCAACCAAACGGCATCCATTCACGGACTCTCCTGCCCACTTGTTTCTCATATATTTTAAATGAAAGTTAGCTATGTCTGTGTTGGAAAGTGATTTTTTTCCTTCAGGAAAATTGCATTTATTAAATGAGACTTGCACATGAAAAGAATTATTACAACAGAATAGCACAGAAAGGTTCCAACATATTTTAGAATCCTTCACAAAGTTCTTTCAATGTGCGCGCGCTAATTTCTACATTATTTTTGTTCCTTACGGAAATTGACTCTCTTGCAAAAGAATTATCAACATTGAGGTATTGAGGGGATAAAAAGCTGTTTTAATTTTTTGACCTGAATCTGAAAAAAAGTTGCTAGAATAGCATATCAAAGTCATTAATATCAAGAGAGTCATGTATATGTATTTAAGGAACCAAAATACTGTTAATAATTCCCTGCACACACATATATATAAATCCAAATTAATTAATGCCATTCTCCTCATAATTCTATCATGGGGTTTGATTTGTTTTGTAGCTAGAATGATAGTTAAAAAAAAAAACCTTAAAACTTAGTTCTGCAAAAAGAATTTTTAATTATTTATTTCAATAAAATATATCCCGCATTTTTTCTATTTGAGTTATCTTCGTCCAAAATGAATTTGACAAGTCCAAGTCCATTTAATTTGTTTGTGTCATTATCAAAAAATCTAATGCAGGGGTAGTTTTCTCGAGCCTAGTATCCGTTGTTTTCCTGGTTGGCTTGTGGATTCAGTATAAAATCTTCAGGAGAAGTAGAATAAACAAGCGAAAGGAGAAATACTTTAAGCAAAATGGTGGCCTGCTGTTGCAACGAAGAGATGCGAGCTTCGACAAAACCAAGCTATTCAGCTCGAGGGACCTTGAGAAAGCCACCGACCGCTTCAACGTTAATAGAGTGCTGGGAAAGGGAGGCCAAGGCACTGTTTACAAGGGCATGCTTACCAACGGCCAAATTGTTGCCGTCAAGAAACTCACATTCCAAGGAAATGTAGAGGAATTCATCAACGAAGTGCTCATTCTCTCTCAGATCAACCATAGAAATGTGGTGAGGTTGTTAGGGTTTTGCCTGGAGACACAAGTTCCTCTGCTGGTTTACGAATTCATCCCCAATGGTAACCTCTTCGAGCACTTGCATGAACAAAGTGAAGAGATCTCAATGACGTGGGAGACTCGTTTAAGAATTGCCGGCGAAGTTGCCGGAGCTCTATTTTACTTGCACTCGGCGGCTTCTCGGCCCATTTATCACAGAGATATCAAATCAACCAACATACTGCTGGACGACAAGTTGAGAGCAAAAGTTGCTGATTTTGGAACGTCAAGAATGGTGTCCATGGAAAAGACTCACATCACAACTCAAGTTCAGGGAACTTTTGGGTACTTGGATCCTGAGTATTTTCAGACCAGCCAGTTCACTGACAAGAGTGACGTGTACAGCTTTGGGGTTGTTCTGGTTGAGCTGCTGACAGGTGAAGTTGCAATATCATCGGGAAGGCCATTGGAAGCTCAGGGTTTGGCTCCGTATTTCATAATGCGTATGGATGAAGGTCGTTTATATGATATCGTGGACCAAAGAATCAGGAAGGAGGGGGCGAAAGAAGATATGACACAAGTGGCAAGCCTGGCAAGAAGATGCTTGAGCTTGAATGGGAGGATGAGGCCCAGCATGAGAGAAGTGACAGCGGAATTAGAAGGGATTCAGAGATTGAGAAGGAGGTCAACGTCGAATATAGAGCAGCAGAATTATGAGGACATAGACTTTGGGGGATCCTTCGAAGGCTACCAAACTTGTACTACTGCAGATTATTACTCATCATCTGGATCCACTCTGAACACCATTGCTTCCTCATCGTCCCAGGGCTTGCTTTTTGACGATACCACCTAACCTAGCTAAATTCGCGCGCGCGCGTGTGTATTGCACAGTTTTTAATCCCAAATAATGTGATTGATATAGGTTGGGTATCTCATAGTTTTGGGTTATATCATTGTCACAATGTGTATAAATATTAATTACACTCTATCACTCATCAAAGTTAAGGGGTTCTTTCAAGTTTGTATTATTACCCTTACACTCATCTGGTTCGTTATATATATATATTGCCAGTGACCTGTGAGTTCATTTAGCACTGTTATTTGCATCACCATGCATGTTTGGTAATCATCTTGGGTCAATATTATATTATTACATCAATTTTGTCCTCTTTCTTCACCCCTCTTTATTTTCATATATTAATCTTCATTTTCTCTCAACAGTGATCAGGTTCTCCAATTGTTTGTAATATTTGCGGACCATGACGTCGGGACAAACTAAACTTAAAAATTAAAGATGGATTATATATATATATATATATATATATATATATATATATATATGATCGTATTTTGCTGTGAGAGGAGAATATGCCTAAGTCATCACCACATGCAGTGCAAAATTGATGTGGGTTGATGAGGATTAACGTAGCATAAAAATGGCATGGTTGTGCAGATCCAGTTTCCCACGTATCCTTTGGATTGGCTGGTGGAGCTCCTCTATCCTAGACCATTTAGATTTTTTTTTTTTTTTAAAACTGGGTGATCCTTAGATAAAAGTTTTTAAAAAACTATTAGTTGAGAGATTATTATTTTTATTTTAGATTCTTTATTCATTACGATATTTTTTTAAAAAAATAAAAATTAAATTTGGATTATCTAGATCTTATTTGGATGGATCATGATGAACAAGCTCCACTTGCCTATCTTGATAGGTAGGAGAGCTGGATCCGGTTGTGAATAGCTCTTACATTGTCATTACCAATAGCTATAAATTAGGATTGTTCATTTTTAATTGGTGTGGGTCATTTTAATGGGAAAATTAAAATGTAGGACCTAGAGAAAATAATATTTATTATAAAAACTATAAAAATTTTAATTATTTAGAAGGACCAAACATCATAATATAAATTTAAAATTATTAAGTTGCTTCTAATCAAACCTTATGTATTATCTCTTATATTCATAGTTAAAAATATAAATAAAATGAAAACTAAAACCGCATATCATGATATGATCCTATATTTTTTAATTAACAACAGTTAAACTCATTTTTTTTTAAAATTTTCACCCATCTATATCATTAAGTTGACTGACTTATTATATTATTAACATTTATATCAATTAAAATATTTTTCTTTTGTTATAAAAATAAAGCTAAACTCATTTCATGTTTTTAAGGATATACTAGGTTGATTAGATTTTTTTTAAAAAAAAATTTTATTAACATTACATGAATTTTTTAATCCACATAAATTGCTTATAAGACAAAAATAAATCATACAAAATTTATTGGTTTAACATGTATGATAAATTATAAAAGACCGTGACTTTTATTAAAATTATATAATTCCAATTCCAATTAATTTTTTATTTTTAAGAAATTATAATTTTTAAAATTGAAGAATGCATAATTCTTTTTTTTTTTATAGATATATTTTCAAGTTGTGAAAAATGAAAATTGAGATTTTTTTTTTTAAATTTAATGAAACCTAGAATTTTGCATTACTTTTAAAAATATAATGTGGAAGAGAATGTAGGAGGGAATGCATAAGATTTTGTTTGAAACATTTTAGACTTTCAATTTTATATTTTTATATTTAGTTCTTCTAAATAATTACAACTTTTATAGTCATTTTCAATAAATATCTTTTCCTCTAGTCCTTCATTATCATTTTCCCCATTTTAATTTGGTTGGAATGACAAATTTATAATTGTGGGTCATTTTTAACATTTCACATTACTGGGTACAACTCCGTATTCGACAGGGAGACTGGATCTTTTATAGTGGTTATGTTTTTAATTAAGCTTATTTAACATTAGTAAGCTGACGCCTTTAGTGACATGTTAATGACAAATATGTGTCGACCAAGTCATGAGTCAAATTCTGATTGGAGACAAAATCACTGCACCGAAGTTCTTCCTTTTTGGTCTTTATTAAAAGTATTAATTAATAATTCTCATAAATCAATAAAAATAGTTAAAGTCAATAAAATTGTCCTACAATTTAAGTAATTTTTAATTTTACTCATACTAATTGTATTAAACTCTAATATTATATTAATTATTACTCCTCATCATCCACTACCCTTATTAATTATGGGCATACATAAAAAAAAAATTAAAACTCCTTAGAAACAAGTAATTGCTTTATAAAAAAGACTAAATAAGTTGTTATTTTATAATAATAACCAAAAAGAGTAATAATAAGAAGCTTAGAGATTTATTTAATAACAGATGGGTTTATTATATATATGTATGCATGAATGTATCGCCCAATAATATAATTAAAAGGACATATTCTAGAAAGTAGAAATTGATTTACGAAAGAGATACATACAATACACGGAGAAATTGAAAAGCTGAACAAGGTATAACAATTTGTTGACAGTGAAATATTATTACATTTATTGCTGCGCATGCATGCTTAGTTAAAAGAAGGCCATTAATTATCCAAACAAATTAATAAAGCAGTCGAATGAATCTACGGGTTGCGATTGGGGGGCAGAGTAGGAATGCTTTGTTCGTTTCTAAAGAAGTTGGAAGGATCGACTTTGGTCTTAATTCGAACGAGCCTGTCGAAGTTGTCCTTGAAATACTCCACTCCATATATTCTTCCTTCTTGGTAGCTGTTCTTACCGTTGTGGTTGATGCCCAGGTCCAGATCCTTATAGTTGAAGAACGCTTCTCTTGGATTCTTAGACACATACGGAGTCATGTACTTGTGTAGTTTTCTTGTCAGCTCTATGTAGTGATCTGCTAACTCTTTCCCCGCCTTATGCCAGTTCGCCTGATATTGCACCTGTATGTACAGTAGTTATTAGAATAAGAAAAAAATTATTATATTGTGTGAGATCGATGAGAGAGGATTACTAGGTCCGTGTTTATAAGTACATGCATACCTTCCATAAATTGCCGGCACGATGAGGGAAAGGAGTTGCGTTGGCTGGAATCTCGGCCATTCGTCCGCCATAAGGATTGAAATACAGAATAGCGTCCTTCAATTGGATCATCTTCTTCCATATGCCTTCCAAACCCTCCTTTGGAATGGGTTCCTTCACATAGTCAGACTTCCTTTTCAAGTAAGTCAGTGACTGAGGCGTCCTATCAAGTAAGATCTCAACCGGTGACGTAATGTTAATATTGGTCCAAAACAACACCGACTGAAGCCAGCTTGTTTCTATACAGTCCGACTGCTTCAAACCCAACTCAGGAAAGCTCTCCTTCATGATAGAAAGAAGCCTTTTGGAGTCACCCAGGAACATGGCTATGAAGGTCACCCTCACGGTCCTTGTCCCGTTTTGAGTACCATTCACCACGTCAATAATAACCCTAATGAAAAGGTCATTATCAATACTAGGAGCAACATGCTGCCACTTGTACAATATATCTGTGGCATTCTGCTCCAGGGTCCTCGCCACTTGGTAGACAGTGACCACCTCAGGGACTCGAACTAGCTTCAATTTGTAGGACACCACAACACCAAAGCTAGCTCCCCCACCACCAGTAATGGCCCAGAAGAGATCTTCACCCATAGATTTCCTGTCGAGTAATCTGCCATGAACGTCGACTATTTGCGCATCAAGGACGTTATCCACCGAGAGACCATATTTTCTCATCATGTTCCCGTACCCACCACCACTTATGTGTCCTCCCACACCAACTGTAGGGCAAACCCCAGCTGGGAAGGCATGAGTTTTACTCTTCTCGGCTATTCTATAGTAAACTTCACCCAGAATTGCTCCGGCCTGGACGGAAGCCGTCTCGGTGTCTCTATCAACCTCGACGGATCGGAGATTGAACATGTCGAGGATGAAGAAGGGTCGTTCAGCTCTGTAGGAGACACCCTCATAGTCGTGACCTCCGCTTCGGATTTTCATGAGGAGGTTGTGCTTCTGAGCACAGATAACGGCGGCCTGCACATGGGAGACGTCTAAGGCGGTGAGTATAAGGTAGGGCTTTCGTGTGTAGGAGTTGTTGAAGCGAAGGTTTCTGATGTAGGCCTCTAACACAGAAGAGAAGGATGCATTGGTTGGGGTGAAAATGGCGGAGGTTATGGGGTGAGAGGGTTCTGAATGGTTTACGAGGCAACGGATGAAAGTGTTGTGAGAGGAGGAGGAAGAAGAAGAAGAAGAAGGAGAAGGGAGGGAAAGAAGCACAGCAAGAGAAAGTAATGAGAGTAGTGGCAGTTTTGTTGAGCCACCCATTTTTAATTTACTGCTATTGGGATGCTCTATGGGGAAATTTATGTTGCAATTTATAGGGAGATTTGAGAGTGATATATAATATGAAAATGGGAAGATTATTCACAAGCAACCTCCCAAATTGACCCAGAATGGATAACGTAACTACGTAACTCCATCGTTCATTGACCTCCCAATATATTTGTGTGTGTGTATATGTATATATGAGAAGCCAAAACCATTTTATTGTCATTGCATTGTGTGAACATGCCCGCCATCCATCGCATATTAACAGTACTCCATGATCCTCCCTTTGCCCCGTCTATTTTCTCTCCATTTGTCGTTAAATTGAGTATGTATCCAATAATGGGCGTTAAGTATGTAATAATAATAAGCCTCTGAGATAGAAATATATAGTAATGATTATAAGCAAACGTAAATTCATCAAATCTAATATATATCATCATTTTTTTTTTTGGCAAGCGTGTTCTTGATAGAAAAACTCCAGCTATTTTCCATTTTTCTCCGTGAAACAGCCAGCTCCTCTAGGACGCCGGTAGCACTGTATTTTATCAATATAAAAATAAAATTTTCGTTAACGACTTCAATGAAGTATATCCAATAACAGTGAGAGGCATTTTTCGCATTTCTTGTAGTCAAAATTAGGAGCTGCAATTAGTTTCCTATATTATGTATTCTCATTTGCCTTGATTATATTGACTTGTTGACGTTTCATCGCGCAAGTAATACTGAAATTAAAAAATAAATAGTAGATTAACATTACTTGTTTTAGATATATAATTAACTTAGTTGGTAGTCTCGCCATCTGATATGATTGAATAATATATATGAGTATTAGCTAGGTGGATTTGGATTTTCTCAGTATCTTTTTCTCCTCTTCTCTCAGTATTCTTCCATTCAACTGTTCATTCTTTTCTTCTCTTCCATATCATATTAACTTTTAGTTGAGATAATAGTACATATAAAGGATACTGAGATATGAAGAGGGAAAGATACTGAAGAAATTACATCTGGGGGCTCATGCGCCTGCCTATAGCAAGCCATATCTTTAGACGTACGACCAGATCTTCGATCGTTTAAGTAAACGTTTTCATCCGGAATGCCTAAAACAATTAAATAAATAAAAAATATTCAAAAGAAAAGAATTGGCTAAATCAGCACTATGATCAGCATTTTTTTTTAATTAATCCGTCATCTTATTTTATTCTGAAATATATTGAGTGTAAGGTACTATCGTCTCCAAAGACACATACGCTATTTATTTTTAAATTGATCTTTTCACCATTCTCAAACTAAGCCTACGTTTTGACTTTTTCGGAGTGGATAATGCTTACTCATCTAATTATTCCACCACTCATCATTCATTTTTTGGGTGGCTTTCTTATACTATGTTTGGAATTTCTCTGCAATTAAATTAAGTTATATTTCCATTCTTTCATTCTTCATACTTCCATTTTTCATGTTAAATATTTATAGTTTGATCTAGATGGTTTGAAAACCCTTTGAACTTGTATATCTCCCAGATGCTATATTTCTTTAAAAAAAAAAAAGAAAGAAAGAAAAAGAAGCAGAACTTTTTTAGCACAATTGAAAAGACAAAAAGAATTTCAGAACTAAATATTCATCGAAAAATTTTATTTTGTTTTAGGCAGCTGGGTAGCTAAAACATTTGCAACGGCTTGCAAAATCCCGTCGAAATTGGCACAAATATTTAGGGGAAAAAATGAATTTGCGAAGTATCAGTTAGGACCAAGCTACCTGCATCCCTAATTAATTTATATTTATATATATATATATATATATATATATATATATATATATATTGTATTAATTATAGGGTTGATGATATTTATGTGTACTCGATCTATTTCTCTCTTGTATTTACCCCTCATAAATAAGGGAATACTTGAGGAAAAAAAAAGTTTATTTCAAGATATACTACTTATTTTTTACTAACTTTTATTTAATTGCTTACTTAAACCGTGTAATTCAGTTATTGAGATATTATAAATAACATTAGAGAAAGTAATATTTTGGATCTTGTTTTAAGTCCACTTGTAGATGAAAATTTTGGTCTTATAAGTCCACTTATTTATAAAATTATCCAAGGAAAACAATAAATAATAAAATTTAAGAGATATGGGGAAAAACTCTCCAATTAGAAATTTAATTGGCATGAATAACTTGATAAATTTATATATACAAAGAATGATGGTACCCTAATTGAGTTCATTCTCACCAATTATATTTTCAAAGGGTCACTTTCTCCATTCCCCCCTAAAATTCATGTAATTTAGTATTTTTCAAAATTTTCCCACTAACACATTAACTATTTTTATTTTTATTAAATTCTTGTCATTGTCCTTTTCAGTCATTTTAAATCTAAACTTACTTTTACATTAATTATTTAAATAAATTTTGGTTTATTAAACTGATTTTTTTTTTATAAAAAAAAGAAGTTAATTCAAATGTAAATCACATTACACAATCTAACTTTTATCCAATTTTGTGTTTTCAAAAGACAGATTGAAAAAAAGTTACATTACTACGGCTAATGTAAACACACCCCGAATATAGGAGTTAATTGCCTTTCTTTAAGAATATTAATTAAAAAATTAAATAAATTACTTAATCATAATATATATTTTGTTGGGAGTTGACGTATATTACTTAATCATCTAACTAGTAGGGGCTTGGGCTTCAACTCACTCCGCCCAATAAGGATTAATAGAATCATATTAATTAACTAGCAAACAAAAATCATTAACAGACTCACCATAGTAGCCAGGCTTATTAACTAGGAACTCCAAGTTAGTGTCCCTATCAAAACTAGTGGCTGGGGCCATATATTTATATTTCTTCTGGATCAACAGCACACAAGTATATATTGATGTCGGCATGTCGCCTTTAAATTGGAGTCATATGCATACGTACGTACGTGCTTCAAAGTTGGTATTCTGGAATGATCAAATTTGGCGTGCCTGCAGGTGAGGGAATTCAAATTGTAGTCATATAAGTTGGTCTCTTTCAAGTGGTGTCCATGTTCAATTTCCTCCTCTGAAAAATTAAACACGACATATTGGATGATTTTTCCGTGCTATAAGCTAATTAAGTGTGAATATTCATGTATGGTATATTCCCACCAGACTTTGTTTTCTTTTGACTCTTGGATTAATGCTAATTAATTTGTTATTGGTTTTGCAAACAGTCGCAAATATGCAATATCTATCTAATGACTAAATATAGATGGTAGCCACAAAATGATGAACAGCGAATTCAAAGTCCGGGTCAAATGAGAGAAACATAATTAAACATCAACGAACGGTTAGATCCTCCGATCATATATATGCAAAAAATGTCAACTACGTCTTTTATCCATTTCTCCATCTATATCTTGTCATAATATATTTGTATACTTCAAAATGTTAGATGACACGTTTGTTATTTATCACGCGTTCAAATTAACGCCGATGTTTGTCTTTTCTCCACAGTTCAAACATCCTGAAGTAAGTACTGTTGTTACGTTAAGGGCGATGGTGACTAGCCTGAAATAACGGCAGACCCAGAAATTTTAATGACGGCTGAAAATAAAAAATATTATATTATAAATAAAAATACTTGAAATATAATATAGACCTAATATATAAAAAAATTAAAATAAATCTATTAAAGAAATCAAGATCACTTCAATTGACTCTTACTATATTTGTTTTCATATTGTTAAACTCATCTATAATTAAATCCATACTAAATCTTAAAAAAAAAAATCTTTTTCAATGTATGTAATCAAAAAATCATTAAGAAATTAGTCTTTCATTCTATTTTGAAACCTGTTCTTGATTATCTTCATAACAAAGAAAGATCTTTTAATAGTTACTGTAGAAACTAGAAGAGTGATACAAGTCTAATCACTTTATTAATAAGAGGGTAATCAATTGTAGGACAAAAGATACTTACCCTATAAAATTTTTTCCAGTACAAAAATGATTTTGTTCATTTCAAGCATGACCTCTTCTTCCAATATATTTTGCATTCATATCTGGAATGTCAATGTCATGTTTTATGCAAAATTCTTGAAAATGAACCAAGAAAGCATCACTGTCTTTCTTAATTTCTGGAGTAACTCTTTTGTATTTGAAACTAAATGTAAAACATTTGAAATATCTTTAATAGTGTTGAATATTCATTGTTTCAAAGTCTCAGCACTTGTATCTTCTATATGTACAAAACCGAAAAACCTTTCCCGTATAAAACCATCTTTATCGATGTACTTCAAAACAATAGCCATATGCTCTTTTTTGGATACATTACTAACTTCATTGACAATAAGACAAAACTTGACATTTGAAATACATGCTGATAGGGTGCTATATATATGGATATGTAAAGTGTATACATGACATGCTAAACATAATATCTAGTCCTAAATAAAAGACTCGATTGACTTTTTTAAGAAGATTAAGAAAGTTAATTAAAATACTTTGAAGTATTTATATTTATTTATTTTTTCAAACTAATTTTTCTGTATAATTTAATCATACACAATATATGATTAATTACGCAACTGATTTAGCTTCTTTAAGTTCTCTAAAAAAATCAATTAGATCTTATATTTAGAACCCATGATATATATGTAGGCATAATAGAGAGTATGTAGAACCTCCAAATGTGCATCAACGATGTGGCTGGACCCTCATATGCAACTAAACACACACACACACACACAATTTTTTTTTAAAAAAATATTTAGGGGGCAGGGGCCACCCCTACCCCCTCGGCGGGGGTGGGTCTACCTCTGGCCTAAAACAATCACCAAAACGCAACGAGTATGATATCTTGGAATTGTCAAGGGTTGGGTGCCCCCTTGACAGTGAAAAATCTAAAGAATATGGCGAAAATGAAAAGGCCCCTATTAGTTTTCTTAATGGGGAAAAAAAGTAGTGGAAAATTTGAGAAGAAGGTGTGGGATGGAGGAAGGATGCATAGTAGATCCGAAGGGTAAGAGTGGAGGGTTGGGTTCATGGTGGTGTAGAGGGGTGAATATTGAAGTTCTAATATGTGATAAAAATATAATCCATGTGAAGGTGAATTTTGGTAAGTTTGATGTGCCAGAGTTTATAACCTTTATTTATGGACCAACAAAAGAGGTGGAGAAAAGGAAGGTATGGAATAGATTGAGGGATATTGTGAAGAAGTTGTTGGTTCATGTTTGTGCACAGGAGACTTCAATGACTTTGGTGTTCCAAGATGAGAAGAAAGGTGGCAATCTGAGAGTCATATAAAGATTTTAAACTTTCAAGGTTTAAGGTACACTTGGTGTCATAAGAGAAGTAATGAGGAGCATATTAAGGAAAGAATAGATAGGGTGATAGGAAATGTTAATGTATTAGAAAGATTCCCTAAGGCACAAGTATTTCATCTTGAACCAATTGGCTCTGACCATGCTCCAATATTTTCTGATTTGAGTTTTAAGGGAATTAGAACACCAAGATGCTTTTGGTTTGAGAAAATGTGGATTGAACACAAGGATTTTAAAGACGTGTTGAAAGCTGAGTGGTTGTGTGAGAAGGAGGTGAAAGAGGATGATGTGAAGTAAGTTATAAGAAGGTTGAATAGGTGTAGGGAAGTGCTAATAAATTGTAGTAAAAAGGCCTTTTCAAATAATAATAAACATATTAAAGTGTTGATGCACCAACTAATTGAGTGTTATGAGGGAGAGTTTAATGAAAAGGTGTTAAGAAGAGTAGAAGCCATTGAAGGTGAATTTGAGAGGATATGGCATGATGAGGAAATGTATTGGTAGCAAAGATCTCAAGTAGCTTGGTTGCAGGTGGGAGATAGAAACTCGAGGTTTTTCTACTTAACTACTGTGTACAGAAGGCAGAGAAATGCAATATTATGATTGGATAATGAGAATGGCAATTAGATGGGAAGAATAGGGGGAAATAGCTACCAATTTCGTGAAATTTTATAAAGATTTATTGAAAGCTTCTCAAGTGAGAAGCTTTGATAATATTTTTGTAGTAAGTGGATTGTTGCATTTCAAAAGAAATGAAAGCAATATTAATGGCACCAATTTGCAGGAAAGAAGTACACGAGGCAGTTTTTCAGCTAGTTGGGAATAATGCCCCTGAACTGGATGGATTCAGTGGGAAGTTCTACCAGGTTTCTTGGGAAACAATGCAAGAAGAAATTTGGAGTATGGTGAAAGATTTTTTTGAGGGTAAAAAGGATGTGGAACAACTGAATTGGGTTAACCTAACCTTGATACTAAAGGTGGATAAACCGAAAGAAATAGTTAGTCAACTCAAACCGATAGGCCTCTGTAACTTTACTCACAAAGTAATTTCGAAAGTTTTAGCAAACAAGCTTAAACCTTTGCTAGATTGTTGTATTTTTTAGAATGAAGGTGCATTTGTGCCTGGAAGATTGATACATGATAATGTGGTTGTGGCACATTAGTTATTCCACTATCTTAGAAGAAAGAAGAAGGGCAAGAAGTATGAGTTTTCTTTGAAAATGAACATGAGTAAGGTATAAAATAGGGTTGAATGGGATTTTGTTCAAGCTATTTTGCTGAAATTCAGATTTCATAAAAACTGGGTGAAGTTAGTGATGAAGTGCATATCCATAGTAAAATTAAATATATGCTTGTCTAGTAGGAATGTTGCAAAATCGTTGCCTAAGAGGGGATTAAGATAGGGAGATCACTTATCTCCCTATGTCTTTATATTGGTAGTGGAAGTTTTGCCAAGGATTATAAACACTAATGTAAAGATAAGGGCATTAAGAGGTGTGAAGTTGTCAAATAGCTATCCAATATTATCACTCAACTTCTTTGTAGACAACATTCTATTCTTTATGAATACAAAAATCAAGAATTGCAAGAAGCTTGTAGAATTGTTGAAAGAATATTGTGATGTATCCGGGCAATAGGCTAATCTCTCGAAGTTTGGTTTGATATTTTTGAGAAACACATCAGCTGAAGTAAAAGGGAAAGTTTGTGAGATTTTGGGAATCCAGGATATTAATGAACCTGGGGGATACCTAGGAATACCGAATATGTAAGGAAAAACTAAAAGTCAAGCTTTGGCTTACATTAAAGATAGGGTGGGAAGAAAGATAAAGGGATGGAGTGGAAAATTGTTGTCACATGCAAGCAGGAAAGTGATAAATAAGGTTGTAATCAGTGTAGTGCCTTTATATCCAATTGTTAAGGTAAATGATTATATCTTATTCATCGTAATATTGAAGTGAAATGTAAAGTGTGTCTAACCTGCCTTATATAGGCTCAAGTCAACAATATATACACCTATTATAATACCAATACAAGAATACAATACTATTATACTAATTACATAACTAACTATTAACACTAACACTATATATATCAATGGCACCTAACTTGCTAAACAAATACTTGGAAGCTTATATTCTTAAGCCCTTTGTTAATATGTCATCCAATTGTTCTTCTAATTTGACATGCTTTAGGTCTATCAATCGTTCCTGGAATTTTTTCCTAACAAAGTGACAACCACACTGGATCCATCATGCAATTCTAATACTGATTGGATCAAACCCTTGCTATATGTGCTTTGTCCAACAAGAACAACTCTACAATTATCATGTAATGCTGAAGCAACAATTTTACTTGCACTGGTAGTTTTATCATTCACTAATACTAATAGCGTAACGACTATGTAGATGATCTCTAAGATCCAAAATAAAATATGAAGCTCCCATATCTTGTAGTCTCTTTATCAATGATTAAATCTATCCTGGCCAATACAACAAAGATGAAACTTCAAATGCTGATTTCCCTTGAACCTCAAAACCATTGACAGCTATGATTTCATCAACCTATCTCAAACAAATAAAATAATTAGGGCCATCCAGTATAATTCCCAGCACCTTCCACTACAAAAAAACAACATTTTGTAACAGTCAAAACTATGTATTTGTAGCGGTTCTGATCGACCACTACTAGTGACATTTGTAGCAGTCATGAAAACCGTTACAAAAAGTACCATTGCAAGTTATTTTGTAGTAGTTACTAAAAACTGCTACTCATATAATAAAACTGCTATTGTATTGGTAGCGGTTTTGAGTCATCACTACAAGATGCAATCAAGACCATGAATTTAAAACATTTGACACCAAAATTTACAACCGCTACAAATATTGGATGAAATTTCAAAAATTGCACCAAATATTTTGTAGTGGTTTTAAAACTGCTACAAAATATTGCAAAGTTGGAAAAAAAAATTTCATAATTTAAGTCCATTGTTATAATGTTATGTTGAACATTTTATTATTTAAGTGAAAAATTAAATGATGATAGTTAATATTTGAAAAAAATGATTATCTTAAGGACTTATTATGTAGGTATAATATTGAGAATATGTAAATAATAAGGACTTATTATGTAGGTATAATATTGAGAATATGTAAATAATAAGGACTTATTATGTTATCCACCAAATGATATTTGATTATGGAAAGAATGTTGATGATGATAAAAGAAATGTTAAGAAAATGTCCTTAAGTTTTGGATTAGGGAAAAAAATTAGTATCGGTTTTATAAGAAGAAAAAAATAAATAACAAAACATTGAAATCAAAGATTTTTTAAAAAAATTTATCATATTTGATGAGTTTGCTCAGTACTTAACCTTTTCAGAGAACCTTTACATGAGATAAAACGTGAGAGAAGGGGTGGGAAGAAATGAAAGAGTGTATGAAATGATATGTGGTGGGAGTATTATAAGAATCTGCGTAATTTTTATAGTGGTTGATATGACGAAATTTGTAGTGGTTTATACGACAGATTTTGTAGTGATTATAAAACCGTTGCAAAAATTCATTGATATATATTTTTAAAAAATATATTTTTAATTTTCACATTTTATAGCAATTATACTATCAACCACTACAAATTAATAGATATTGACGGGGTATGAAATATTTAAAATAACACACTTTATATCGGTTTATTTACTAAAACCTCTACAAACTTATTTTTAAAAATAAATTAAATAAAAGTTGATAGGTCAAATCGGTCATGATCGTGGTTGGGGTGATAGGATTAAAATATATAAAAGTAGGAGTAGTAATTTAGTGTGTGTCAGAACGTCTATAGGGCTAGGATGGGATTAGTCAAAGCAGGCGTAATATATAAGCAAACAAATAAAATGAAATGATGGATGAAAGTACCATTTCAAATTACATTAAATTCATTCCATCCCCATATTCGCCAATAATATATGTTGTTTGGTTATATCTTTATATAAAGAGGAGAGTATCATTTATGAATTAGGGGGTCCTCTTAAAAAATAAATTACACTTTGTAGTGGTTTCTCCAAAGCCGCTACAAAATGTTGTTATTTATTTTTTAAAAAAATTTTTTTTCATAACTTTTAGACTTTATACTTGTAACGGTTTAATAAAAATTGTTACCTCAACCACTACAAATGAAGAAACTTTACTTCATGCATTGTGAAATTTTGTATTGGTTTTTTTATAATCACTACAAAAGTTCATATTCTTCTCATTTTGTAGCGGTTTTTTGTATAACCGTTACAATTGTGCGGACTTTTTATATTTCATAGTAGTTGTTTTCATATAAACCGCTACAAATAAACTGCTACTAATAGCATGTCATAAGGCGCCAAGCAGGCACCACATTTGTGGTGGTTTGTGTAAATAAACCACTACAAAATAACTACCACAAATATTTTATAGCTATTATTTTGTGATAACCACTACAAATATCGTTCATGAACCAGTGCGCAATTTGGCGCAAGTTATACCTGTGCAAATTTATAGCGGTTTTGATGTAAACCACTACAAATTCTCATGTTTGTAGAGGTTTATTTTAACAGCTATGAATTGACTTTTTTTTTTTCTTTTGTAGTATTCATTCTGATAACTTATTTTCATTTGGAACTCTCCTAAGGTTTATTTCATGACCAAAAACAAGCTACCAACTCGTATATCTAATGCCACAACGATTTCTGCAAGCATGTATTACCACTACCACTACTTGGTTATGTGGCACAGCTTCCAACAATACTTGTTCAAGTTGCTTCTGCCCACTACCAATAAGAAGATTGAAAAAATGAATATGCATCCTTATCATAAAATTAGCAAAGATGAACTCAAGCTACTGCCTATCTGTCCATACTACATACAAATTTATAATTGATGATCAATGGTAAAGTATGGAACACAACCGGCATTGAGGCTACACAACATTTCTCCGATTTTGTTAATAACCAACAAACCATGATAAAAACCAAATTGATAGCAATGATAGGAATTCCAAGAACGGTCAAGAAAAACTAAATCTCTAGTTTTAAGTGCAAAAAACTCCCATGAAAACTCAAATAAGTAAACATCTCAATCCCTGCTTTGATAAAATTCAAAACTCACTGTTTGCAGTGATAACCCTTTTTGTACAAATAAGAAAGCACAAGAAGGTACTGAAAATAGTAGTCATTGAAACCAAAACTTGACTCGTGCTTCTTTTCCTCTTGTGGTTTGAGTGCTCTCTAACATGAAATAAGGTTTAGTTGAAGAGAAATGATGATCATGTTCCTTCGTGATAGCCTCCTTTCAATTAGCTCATTATCTTCGTCACTTAATTTTTGCAAACAGCTACTGCCTTGCTCTGTTCTAATTCTCTCCAGCGGGTGGCACTCCACATTCTTAACTTTGCACTCTTTCTCTTTACCATCTGAATCTACTTCCTCAACCGGTAGGATTCATCAGGAACTGTTGCGTCGAGATCTTCTGGCTAAACTCGCCATGATCTCTAACCTCACAGCCACCGAGAATAGAGGCACCAAGAACAGTCACGAAACCCACCGTGACCTCCAACTTCAAAACTTCTAACTATTGAATTTTCTAAGTTACCAAGAACATAGTCGCGTCACAGAACCAAGAATAGTACAACTGACTTCTAAATCAACGTCGATTCTTGAATATGTATTCATTAACATGTGATCGGAAGAAGAATCGCGAACCACCATCGATTCTTATACGTGTATCACAATTGGATGCTAGAGAACAGAGAGGATCTTCCGGCAAAAACCCACCGAGACCTCTGCCAATCACAGACTAGAGCACAAGAAAGAAAGTAAACAACAGATCTTTCAGCGTGAGCCGTAACCTCTGATTTTCCAAGAACAACATTGAGAACTGCAACCTCTAATTTACCAATAACAGGCTGTCAATACCTCACACTTCTCCATCTAACAAGTCAAGATCTCGATTTGTCATCATCGTCCTCTGAGCCTTCTCATTGTTGTCAAATCAAGAATGCGATGTGTCCCCAAAACCGACGTCTCCTCACCGTCGTCCTTTAAGCCCTCTAAATTGAGATTCGATGAACTCTAAGCCTTCTCATTGCCAAAACTGACATCTCGTTCTCATCAAAGAATTAGGCTGACAATTCAAGATGTAAGAAACCAAGACATCAACTTCAATCAGAACCGTGGAAGCACTTTGAATCATTCTATTCTTCGATTGTGCTCAAATTTCTTCAATTGGATGAATATGACCCAACCTTGTGTGACCAGATCTTCAAAAAAAAAAAAAAATCGGATCTTGGGTATCCTGTTGACCTGAAACACAAGGCTTGGAAGCACGAGTCTCACAAATTTTGAATGTCATTGTGACAATTCTTTTGTCATGTGTGTACAAGGAGATGGATTAATCTCATTCACAACATCTGGAAGTATAGGTCGAACCGCTAACAAACTAAGAAAAGAATATATAAAAATGGGTTGATGACGGTGACACGATGGGATCTTGAAATATGCCCCAAATAATCTAAAGATCTATCGAATCTAACCTAAGGCTCTGATATCATGTTAAAATAAATAAATATATCTTATTCATCATAATATGAAGTAAAATGTAAAGTGTCTCTAACCTAACTTGTCTTATATTGGCTCAACAATATATACACCTATTATAATACTAATATAAGAATACAATACTATTAGGCTAATTACATAACTAACTACTAACACTAATACCAATGAACTACTTTAAGTTCCAAAAAAAGGTGTGCAAGGAGCTGGATAGTTTAGTGGCAAAATTTTGGTGGAATGGAGGGGAGGAAGATACACGGGAAGGCGTGGGAAGTGATGACGAGCTAAGAGGGAAGGAGGTATGGGGTTCAGAGAATTTGAAATGATTAATGATGCCCCTTTTAGCCAAAACTACATGGAGAGTATTGCACATTACAGATGAGTTATGGATGAAAGTATTAAAGGGTTTGTATTATCCGAAAGCATTCCTGAATGCAAATAAACGAGGGAAGGAATCATGGATTTGGTATAGTATATTGGAGGGAAGGAATATGCTGATGAATGATCTGTTTTGGAGGATTGGCAATGTGTTGGATGTTAGATCGTGGACAAACAAGTGGATTAAATGGGTGGAGGGTGAGTTGGCGCAATCTGTTAACATTCCAGAGGATAAGAAGGATTGGTGTGTAGCTGATATAATCCAAAATGGTAGATGGGCTATAGAAAAGTTGAGTGGTTTGGTTTCAAATGAAATATTAAATAAAATTGAGGAAATGCCACTTAGTTTTGTGCAAAAAAAAGATGCAGCTATATGGTTTGGAGTAAAGGATGGTAGATATGCTGTGAAGAAGGGGTATCACTGTGCTAAAGCCAGGGCAAGGAAGGTGAGTATAAGGACCGGACCATCATACAGAGTGCCAAAGGAAATATGGAATCAGGTATGGAAACTTAGAGTTTTGCCCAAAATTTGTCAGTTTTTTTGGCTCTGTTTAGTCGATGCCGAGTCTGTAAAAGAATTGTTGTGTCGAAGGAAATCTAGTTACTCTAATATCTGTCCTGTATGTGGGGATAAATCTGAGTCACTAGAACATGTTCTATTCTTTTGCTATATATTGGACGAGGGGTGTTTGGTTTGGTAGTAGATTGGCTATCAAGTTTGAGAAGAGTGAGGTGTGGAAATTTGGGGAATGGTGGTCCAAGATGTTTGTTGAAGGTTAGCTGCTGGATCAAAATCAGGTAGCTTATTTTGCCGGGATGATTTGGAATGAGAGGAATAGAGTAGTGTTTGAGCATTAGACTCCAGATCCTTTGACGGTATTAGAATGACAAATAAGATTATGGATGAGTATTGGAGAGTTAATGGGTGGTTGACAAAGCAGAGGGTATTGGTGGGAAGGTGAAGGGAACTAAAGGATGGTAGAAACCTGATGCTGACACAGTTAAAATAAACTGTGATGGTTCGTTCATACCTGATTCAGCTGCAATTGGGTTGGTTTGTAGGAATGAGAGGGGAGAATTCTTGTAGGGATTTGGTGAAAGAGTGAAGGCTAATTCTGCTGTTGTGACAAATACTGGCTATGAGAAAAGCATTGATTTTACCGAAGGAATTGGGGGAGAACAAGGCCATAGTGGAGACTGATTCTACAGAAGTTTACTGGTGTTGCAAGAAGGGCACGACAGAAGGAGTGGATTGGCGAGGTAGTTGGGAAATGCTGGAGATCATTGATACCTTAACAGTCCAGGAAGTTAATCTGGTATCACGCGAGAGTAACAAGGCAGCTGATTGGATAGCTGTGAATTGCAATAACGGGGTGAACCGGATTGGATCACCTCCTTTAATTCAGATTCTGTTGAATGATGCTAAGGTCCTCTGCTCATGAGAATGCATTTGATGTTGATAACAGGTTTGATAGGAATAGTATAGGTTGAATAGTCTTATTGGTAGTTTGTCCCTAGGTTTTTTTCAATTTGGTAAGAGTGAGTTTATTGGCTTTGGCTATTGGTATTTGTAATATATTTTTTTGTGATTAATAAAAGGGTAAAGAAGTAAAAATACACATGTGCTTTACCCGGGAAGCGCTCAACACCATATGTTTTTTTCGGAGCAAAAATACATACGTAATTACCATTTTGGAGCAAAAATCGCATCCCACCGTTATGTTATTGTTCACTGTCTTTCTCTCTTATCACAGTGAATAGTAACATAACGGTGTGATGTGACTTTTGTTTTAAAATGATAACCACGTGTACATTTTTGCTTTCAAAAAAAGTATATAGTGTGGGGCGCTCCCGGGGTGAAGCACATGTGTTTTTTTTTTAGCTCTTTACCCTTAATAAAATAATTCTATTTGGTTAAAAGAAAGCTTAACGCCGCCTACTAACTCTACTTTGTACAAGTACGATTGAAACCTTGAGTTTAAGTTGTCGCCTTGAAATTTCTCTTCCCTATCTACGTCCGTGATTGAGCAATCTTCCATAACTACACATTATTTTGGTCTTAAGTCAGCTTTTACTGTTTAAGCTAGAACTAATATTTTGATTCTTCTGTTGGTGCTGATTATTTTGTTTTCTGGTGTTATTTACTGATACTATGCAGAAGTTTTTGCTTTTTAATGAATGAGATATATTTTTCCGGTAAAAAAAAAAAAAAAAGCTTGTGATTGCTTTTAGTATATGAAATGACATTCTTTACCTAAAAGACAAAAAAAAAAAAAAAAAAAAAAAAGAAGAAGCTATAGAGTCATATATAAATATCTTCAGGTTAACTGATATTCTGGAATGATCAAATTTGGCGTGCATGCTTGGTGAGGGAATTCGAGTTGTAGTCTTAGCTTACACTAGTGTCATTAAATCCGGAAATAGGTGAATCAGTTAGTAAATATGTCCGGTTCAGACATCAACCTAGTTCAGTTTATTTTTTAAAAAAATTGATTTATTCTATTTAGAATTTTATATTAAAAACCTTGAAATCTTCACTTTCTCACTGGTTTGGTCCCGGGTTAATTCCAATTTGACTCATGATCCAATATGTTTCAGTGACCGGTCCAAATTTAATAACATTATCTTACTTGAGACACACATATATCTTTTGTTTCAAGTTATGTCCATGTTTAATTTCAACTCCTCCTTCCTCTATGAAAAATTAAAGACGATATATTTGATTATTTTTAGATGGCATAAGCTAATTAAGTGTGAATATTCATATATGGCTTCTTCCCAGACTTTGTTTTCTTTTGACTCTCGGATTAATGCTAATTAATTTGTTATAGGTTTTGAGAATAGTCGCAACAGGTCTGTCAATATATGGTAAGTTAATACTAACAAAATATGGAGTACTACTGTAACCACAAGTGATTAGAAGTGAATTCAAAGCATGGTCAAATAAAAACGATAATTAAATCCTCATGCCCATGAGTGTGTGTCTATATATATATATATATATATATATATATATATATATATTCGTATGTCTGTGATTGCTAATGCTTTCAAAGTCATCTCAATTTTAGACTACTTATCTGATGAGTGTACAAGTACAATTGAAACTTTGATCGAGTTTGCGTGTTTAATCAGATATCGCCTTGAAATTTCTCTACACGCGCATATGAAATATCCTTCCCCATCTAGCTACGTGATTGAACAATCTTCCATGGCCCCATATTATCGTCATGTCTTATGTCAACTTTTACCATTTAAGCTAGAATATTCTTCTTACAAACAAGATTAATTCAGAAATCTGATTTATAAATTAAATTAGAGAGTAGGCAATCTCATATCTGAACCAAATTCAAAATGAAACCGCCGAGCTCATACGTTTTTGTGGCTTTTGTTCTTTTGATTTCGTTTGGGGCGGCATCGTCATCTTCATCCTCTCATGAAGACTTTCTTCAATGTCTTCATCTTCATTCCCCAAACGCCTCATTCTCCAAGCTCATCGTCTTCACCAAAACCAACTCCTCATACTCATCTCTATTACACTTTTCCATTCACAATCTCAGGTTCTCCTCCAACGCAACCCCTAAACCCCTTGTCATAGTCACACCTATCCGACCATCTCATATTCAGGCTTCCATCTTTTGCTCCCAACGTCACGGATTGCAGATTCGAACCAGAAGTGGTGGCCACGACTACGAGGGCCTCTCTTACGTCTCGCACCACCCCCCATTTATCCTCCTTGATCTCATCAACCTCAACTCTGTCCACGTGGACCAACACAGTGCCACTGCATGGCTCCAATCTGGGGCCACTATTGGTAAACTTTACTACCAAATTGCCCAGAAATCCAAAACATTGGCCTTCCCTGCTGGCGTGTGTACCACTATAGGTGTTGGTGGCCACTTTAGTGGAGGAGGTTATGGCTTCTTGATGCGTAAATATGGTCTTGCTGCTGATAATATCATTGATGCCCACATAATTGATGCCAAGGGAAGGCTTCTTGATAGAGAATCCATGGGGGAAGACCTGTTTTGGGCCATCAGAGGAGGGGGCGGAGCCAGCTTCGGAGTCATTATTGCATGGAAGATAAGGCTAGTTTCTGTACCACCAAGCGTGACGGTTTTCAGAGTTCCGAGGACATTAGAACAAAATGCGACCAAGCTTGTCCGCGCCTGGCAATCTGTGGGAAGCAAGCTTGATAAGGACCTGTTCATCAGGGTCATATTGCAGAGGGCGAATGTGAACAACAAGACAACTACACAAGCTTCATTTGAATCCATGTTTCTGGGAAGTGTAGAAAAGCTGCTCCCTTTGATGCAGGAGATGTTCCCCGAACTGGGTTTGGTGAGAGAAGATTGTGATGAGATGAGCTGGATTCAGTCAATCCTTTACTTTGCCAATTTCCCAATTGGTTCACCTCTTGAAGTTCTGCTCAACAGAACTGATCTAACCAATAGCCTGTTTTTCAAGGGGAAGTCGGATTATGTGAGGGAACCGATACCGGAGAATGGTTTAGAAGGGATATGGAGAATGTTCGATGAACAAGAAGCAGAGCTTGGCGGTATGATACTAAATCCTTATGGAGGAAGAATGGATGAGATTGCAGAGAATGAAATTCCATTCCCGCATAGATTTGGGAACTTGTACAAAATTCAACATGTAGTGTATTGGCAACAAGAAGGGAAGGAAGCAGAAGAAAGGCATATTAATTGGATTAGAAGACTATACACTTATATGGAGCCTTTTGTTTCCAAGTCTCCCAGAGCTGCATATCTGAATTACAGAGATCTTGATATAGGGGTGAATAACAACATTGGTTATACCAGCTACGAGCAAGCCAGCATTTGGGGTTCCAAGTATTTCAAAAACAACTTCAGGAGGTTGGCATATGTGAAGACTAAGGTTGATCCTCTTAACTTCTTCAGGAATGAGCAAAGCATACCTTCTTTAATACCCAGCCGCTAGAAGCATGCCACCTCCATTGACCACAAATCCATAGATGATTAGTTCTACCTTTCGTTTTTCCCCGTGATTCCATTCCGTCTGTGTCACCACCCGTTTGTCTCTGTTTTACTTTGAATTCCATCATAATATTGTTAGCTCCATTTGACCAAAATTGTTGGGCTCTTGGAATTTCGCATACTAATAAACTAGATTTACAACGGAGATTTGAACTGGAAAAGGTCTCAAACTTCTTACCATATGAATTCAATATTACCTTCTAATCCAGAGTTGAAAAGTGTAGAATAATTTTTGCCATGTGATTTTGGATCTACAAACCCCAAATTTGAGATCTAGATTAAAGAATACTAATACCTATTTTTGGCTAAACATGTATATTCTCATTAATGGAAAAAACAGGTAACAGTATCCGCAAACCAGAAACAAAACCAAACAACCAAACCCATAAAAGAGCATAAAGACGTTGTCAAATAGAAATCAAAGCAAGTAACAGTTAAAGAAACAAAGAGCAAAAAGAACCAAAACATGCCAACTAGAGGTCATGATGGCTTCCCATATATCATCTGCTAGGATTAGCGTAAGAGAAGAAGGGAGATGTAACCCTCAATCTTTGGAATCCACTCAGTGCAACAACAGCTAACAGCTTCGTCAAGATTCACAAACTCCACCAGATTCAAACTTTTCCCATTTAGGGCAACAAGTCTCCAATTTCACTTCTTGAATCAAAGGAAGGCAATAAAATTCAAACTTACCATACACTTGTCACCCTCCCGCAAGCTGGGGCATGTATATCTTGGATGCCAAGCTTGGACTTGAGGTCATGAAATCCAGTAGGATGGAGAGGTTTGGTAAAAATATCGGCAAGTTGATCGGTAGATCAAACTGGTAAAAGATGGATGACTTTTGGCTTGAAGCTTTTCCCTCACCAAATGACAATCAAGTTCTATGTGACTGGTTTTCTCATGAAAAGTTGGATTTGCAGTAATTTTCATGGCAGATTGATTATTACAATAAAGAAGAGCAAAAGCAACATGAGAAATGTGAAAATAATTCAAAAGACAGATAAGCCACTTTAATTTATGTGCAGTAGAAGATAAAGCACGATATTCAACTTCCAAAGATGACTTAGAAATAGTAGCTTGCTTCTTGGCTTTCCAAGAAATTAAAGAAAAACCAATGAAAATAGAAAAACAAGTAATCGATCGATGAGTGTGTAAAAAACTAGCTCAATCAGAATCACTAAAACCTTATAATTGCATATCATGGGCAGCGGAAAAGAAAATACCAACACCAAGAAAAGATTTAATGTAACGAATAGCACAATGGGCAGCAACTAAATGAGTATCCCAACGGTTAGACATATATTGACTTAGTTGTTGATTAAAAAAACTCAAATCAAGCCGAGTAGTGGTAAGATATTGCAAATGACCAATAAGCTTTCTATAAGGAAGAGGATCAAGTAAATGTGTACCACGATCATTAGAAAGCTTAAAATGAGGATCCATGGGACAAAAAGCGGGTTTACAAGCCAAATCATTTCCAGTAAGCACCACATCATCAACATAAACAAGAATGATAGTAAATGAAGTGGAAGAGGCTTTAAAAAAAAGGAATGATTCGAAATAGATTGAGAATAGCCATATGACAGTAAAGCAAAAGAGAGTTTGGAATACCATTGGTTACTAGCATGTTTCAACCCATAAAGTGATTTCTTCAACTTACAAACTAGAGCAGGATCCGAAGGTGTATAACCTTGAGGAAGATCCATATAAACTTTTTTATGCAAATAGCCATGTAAGAATGCATTATTGACATCTAATTGATGTAAATGCCAATTTTTAGCTGCATCAATAAACAATAATAAACTGAGTGATGTCATTTTAGCAATAGGAGAAAAAGTGCCAAAATAGTCCACATCCTTAGTTTGAATATAGTCCTTTGTGACAAGGTGTTCTTTATACCTTTCTATATCACCATTGGCTTTGAATTTAGTTTTGAAAGCCCATTTACATCTAATGGTTCTTTTTTCCAATGGTAAACGAGCAAGGTTCCAAGTCTAGTTTTGTTCATGAGCACATATTTCTGCATTCATGGCTTATCTCCGAACAAAAATTTTCATAGCTTGCTTGAAAGTAGAAGGATCAGGGTCAACAGTAACAACATTAACAAAAGAATGATAACAAGAAGAAAGAGAAGAATAAGAAAGAACATAAGATAAGGGATAATGAGGACAACCTTTACATGATGATTGCTTAGCAGAAGATGTGAGAGCACAATGGTAATCCTACAAACATGAGGGAGGGTGATGAAGTCTAGTAGATTTGCAAATGGAAGGATTAGGCGGAGGAGAAGAAACAGAACTAAAAGGATGGGGGAAAAACAGAATTAAGGGGTTGGGAAAAATTAGAATTAGTGGGTTGTGAGACGGATTTCATCTAATAAAGGAGGGAAAGGTTGTGGTTCAAGCCAAGGCAAAGAAAGGGAAGTAATGTTGCCAGTTTTGAAAGAAAACACATATTCATGAAAAATAACGTTGCTAGAAAAAAAATCTGATTATTAGACATATTCATCAGGTAGTGTAAAAGCCTTGGAACCATAGGGAATGCCGAAAAAAACACATTTGTGTGCGTATGGATCAAATTTTAAACGACTATGGCATAATTTAAAAGCAAAGCTGAGAGATCCAAAAACCTCAAACATGGAATAAGTAGGAGAAAAACCATATAGACAGTCAAAAGGTGTAGAATTTTGAATAATTGGAGAAGGCAAACAATTAATGAGTTGAGTAGCATGAAGAACTAGAAAATATCAATAAGAAAGAGGAATGTAAGATTGAAATAGAAGTGCATGTGTAACATTTAAAATGTGTTGGTGCTTTCACTCAACCAAACCATTTTGTTGTGGAGTAGCAACATAGAATTTTTGGTGAATAACACCATTAGAAGCAAAAAATTGAGGCATATTGAACTTAGCACCATGGTTTGATCGAAAAAGCTTGATAGGAACAGAAAATTGAGTATTGACCACAGAAAAAAAAATTCTTAATACAAGTTTGAGTTTCCAATTTAGTTTTCATTAAAAAGAACCAATTATATTGAGAAAAATCATCAACAATTATAAGAAAATAACGATGGCCTTGAATAGAGGAAACCGAAAAGGGGCCTCATATATCAATATGTATCAAATCAAAGATTTTTTTGTATGAACTTGTACTTACAAGAAAAGGTAAATGTTTTTGTTTAGCAAAACGACATGCATTACAGGTAAATATAGGGGATAGAACAATATTAGAAACTTGTTTATGTAAAATGGAGAGTGTAGATGGTGATGGATGACCTGAGCACAGATTCTAAAGAGAATTGTTTGTAATAGGACTTGTATTGGTTAGAAGAACTTGAGGAGAGGCCGGCTGGAATGTCATATTTGCAATGAGGATGTATAGGCCCTCAAAAAGTCTAGCTGAACCAATAATCAACGAAGGATGAGTTGAGTGAATTTGATAGACATTGGAAGAAAAATTTAACTGACACTGATGAGATATTGTTAACTGAGACACAAATAAAATGTTGAAGGAAAAATGAGGAAGAAACAAAACATTATACAAAATTATGGAAGTAGGAATTCGAATTGTGCCAGAGAAGCTAGGTACGGTTGTATAATCATTAGGAGGACTGACAGAAAGAGGAGTTATAGACTTATATGATGAAAACAGAGCTAAAGAATGAAAAATATGACCAATTGCTCCAGAATCAATGATCCAAGATACAGATGAATGTGAAACAAAGTTACCTTCAGTAATAGGAATGGTCAGAGAGGTAGATAAATGATTTACTGAAGGTGTTGAAGAAGGAGATGAATTAAGGAGACTGAGAAGATGAGTATATTGAACAGCGGATAATTGAGGAAGGACAACAGCTTGTGAAGAGGAAGGTGGAGAAGAAGAAACCTTGGAAGAGGAAGTCGATCGAACAAAATCAAAAGCTTGAGTAGACAAAATTATTCATCGTAGATGAAGAATTACATGATCTAAACTTAAATCCAAGAGGAAAACCATGTTTCCTATAGCAAGTATCTTCAGTGTGACAAGGTTTGCCATAATAAGAACACAATTTCTGTTTTGAACCAAAAGAAGCATACTGTGGTGCTTTGGCCAATAACACCATCGAGTTTGTGAAACCAAGAGGAACAGGAAGTTCCCTCTCTTGTTGAAGAACCAGTGAGAAAACTCGTGTGATTGGAGGAAGAGGGTCCAATAGCATTATCTGAGATTTAATGGGAGCAAATTGCTCGTTAAGACCTTTCAAGAAACGTATGGCCTAATCCTCATCGTGATGAAGAAGAGCATTACTGACGGAGCAACAATTACAAGGCTTTAATGGACGGATGTTCATCATTTCATCCTAAAGGATTTTCATACAAGTGAAATACTCACTAACAATCGAAGCTCCTTGGCGAAGGTTACAAATTTCTTCTTGAAGGTCAGCAATGCGAAACAAATCCGATTGTGAGAAACACGATCAAAGGTCAATCCAAATTTCAGTTGCGAAATCAGACCATAAGTCACCCTTTGCAATAGTGGGAGATAGAGAACGTGTAAGCCATCCTTGAACAAGATTATTACACTCTTTCTAGATTGGAAAAGACAAAGCAGTTGACGGTAGAGGAGGAAGAGAACCATTTGTTAGGACCGGCTGAACCCAAGAGTGGGGGGTGAATTGGGTGAAGATAAAACTTTGCTCCTTTTAAAAATTTTCGCAATTCGGATAAAAACAGTTTGAATGATAATAAAGAATTATAAAGGTTTAAACAATCATTCAAACATATATGCTGGAATTAAAGAGTTCAGGGAAGAGATTTGCAAACAAGGATTTATACTGGTTCGGTCCAACCTTGACCTACGTCCAGTCCTCAAGCACCCTGAGCATTTCACTATTCTCCTTGTTTAACTAGGCATAAGAGACAAGCCTTTACACCCACAAGTTTATCCAGTTACTTGTGCAACCTTCACAATCTCCCTCGGAGACTCCCCCTTACTACCCGTAAGGTTACAATCGAATTCCCAACTCAAGGTCACCCAACCTTGAGTAACTCTCAAATAGAGATTGATTTACAGGAAAACTTCTCTCTAAGAAGTGGATAAATAATCACTGAAGCACATAGGAATTCATCTCACTCTCTAAATAGTAAACTCAGAAAACATTGAAAACAGAGAGTAGGAGATTCAGAATTTTGACATTATGACAGTGTAAGCTCACTCCTCCACCTTCTTGCATTTTGAATTGGGTTCTATTTATAGAAGAAGGTCTTCTAACTGTTGAAAATATAACTTTTTAAGAATAAAGCTGTTGAGAATATGTCTGTTGGAAAATATAGCCATTAGAATGCTTTTTGTCACTTGACAGCTCAACAACTTTGATCTCCATGAAATCCTTCGTTTGATCCTCTGAAACATGTCCACAAATGATTTAGATGATGATAATAAATGTTATGAATCATTTGGGAAAGGTTCTGGTTGATCTGGATATCAGATTTAAGATTTTCGCATCTTTGAGTTTTCTGAAGTTTCGGTGTAAACTCGAGTATTGTCTTGAATACTGCAGTATTGAGCTTGTTTCAAAACTTCAGATTCATCTCTGTCTGCCTGAAACTCAAGTTTTGCTTCCCATACTCGAGTATTGAGGATCCATTAACGTTCATAGCTCTCTGTCTGAGCTATACTCGAGTTTTCGACTTGTTCTGGCCCTTGGTCGCTTTTTGTCTTGATATAGCTTCTAAATTAGCAAACCAATAATCCTTATATAACTCCTTGGTTCTTCTTTCCAATGCAACAAGAATCAGATCTTAACTTGTTGGAATTCGCCCGTTATGATCCGATGTATGAAGTCTTGTACTTGACCAGTGTTTTTGCAATGTTCTGAATCATCAGTCAACTTTTGAAGACTGTATCTCTTTGGTCTGATCTTCATTTTTTACTTGAAACTTGGTCAAGATGACGCATTGGATGTCTAGTTTTAGCCAAATTTGATTTCACCTCATTCCGATCTCTGGTTTAAGAGATATTATCGAATTACCAGAGCTCGCCCATTTTGATCGTGGAACAGAGTTGCTGAAGAACACTGGAAACTCGAGTATTGAAAAGGAAACTCGAGTTTTGTTGGGTCTAGATACGCAAGAGAAGCTGAAAACACCTGATATTCGAATATTTAAGTTCCATACTCGAGTATTGACTCTCACACTCAAGTATTGACCTCTATAGCTCAACTTTTGACTTGGAAACTCGAGTTGACTTCCAAACCTTGGTTTTCCAAACTCTAGTTTTCAAAACCACAGTTTCCAGCAAATTTCTGCAAAAGCTTGTATACTCGAGTTTTGACCTGGAAACTCGAGTATTCTCTTCCAGAATTTGATTTTTACTAATTCTAACCCATAATTGAACCTCTCCATCATCCATTTGATTTTGGGCACTTCTATAATCAATCTTGGAACTTGTGTAATGATATTTTCATCAATTTCTTTCTTGTTTCATCTTCCATCTTGATTAAACTTCATCATTTGTCTTCAGCTCATCATCTTCTTTTCTCTTGAACATCTTCCACATCAATTTTTGAGCTGATATTGACATTCTCATTCTATCCAACAACTTCTTCCATATTCCAACTCTCTTCTTCTTTTTCTTCTCTTCCTTTTCCTTATCCTCATCTACATTAAATTCAAGAATTAATTAATGGATGAGATAAATATATTACTCAATCTTTTTGCTTTTAAAAAAGGCATATATAAGACATCATCAAAACTAATCATGTCTAACACCATTGACAAAATAGAGTTTGTTCTTCAAGAGTAAGGTCATACGCATAGCTTTGGCCCAGCTATGATGGTTAGAACCATCAAGAGGGGGAGTAATAAGAATGAGAGCCAGATTCTCGTTAGGATGAATGTAGAACGGGGAAGCCGAATCAACAACGTTGTCAAACGCCATTGAAGGAGGTGAAGGAAGCTTGCTAGTGGCAAAGGAACAATTAGTTTTAGAGTTGAATACTGTCGAAAAAATGTAGAAGGGATTGATGAAGGTTGGGGAGACAACGAAGATGGAGGGTTCAAGATGACAAAGGGATCGAGAAAGAAAAAAAGAAGATAAAACTGAAAAGAAAAGGAAGGGTAAAATCAGGAAAGAGAGGGAAAAAAATTTAGGGGGCTCTAGATACCATGTGACTAAACAATTTGTAGGAGAAATTGTTGAATATTATTGATGATCAGTATCCTTTATATACAAGATGAATGTACATAAAATAGTTATATAACAAACTATAAACTATATGTAACAAAATGATAAACTAATTAAATACAACTTATTAAGTAACATCTGTCAAATGTCTCACTCTTGAAAGGACAACATGACTCAGTAGACTCCCCAATCATACTTAGACATTTACCATTCTTGTAAATAATGAGCACCGGCCAGCATTATGAAATTCATGTAATTATACTTAGACATTTTCCATTCATGTAATTAATGTATCCCCAAGCATTCATTACAATTTCCATTCAATTTCCATTCTAGGCTTCAGTAATTCTTTTATCAAAACTGCTTATCTAGGTTTCAGCAGAGGACCGTTTGTAATCTGTGTGCTAATGATTTCATAGCATGTTTTTCCGAGAAAATTATAGCAGGAAACCTTTCCGAAGATCAGTTCATTTTATCTCCCAAATGTTTTATTTTTTGTTCAAGATATCACTATTGATTACCCATTTAAAAGGACCAGACTTAAGTCCTTCGCGGACTTGCACCCAGTGCATCAAATGGCGTTGTTTTAGCACAAAGTACACACTTGGTCCCTTTTTAAAAAAAAAAAAATTCAGACACTATTAGGTAG
Organism: Acacia confusa; assembly: GCA_037074495.1. Classification (NCBI taxonomy): domain Eukaryota; kingdom Viridiplantae; phylum Streptophyta; class Magnoliopsida; order Fabales; family Fabaceae; genus Acacia; species Acacia confusa. The sequence continues at coordinate 257,136 of CM073504.1, read as the reverse complement.
TAAAAAAATAATTTAGGATAAAGACAAAATTATTCATTATCTTAAAAAATTATCTTAGGATTTTGAAAAAATATTTCAAGTTACTGACTAATACTAAAAGGATACTTTAGAATACTGACTAATGCTAAAATATATTTTTAGTAGCAGTTAATACCTGAATTATTTTTTCAAGATCCTAAAATAATTTTTTTAAGATTATAAATTATTTTTTCAGTTTTAGTTAGTACCCTTTTAGTCTCAGTCAGAACCCTAAAATATTTTTTCAAGATCCTAAAATAATTATTTAAGATCATGAAGAATTTTTTTTAGTATCATGAATTATCTTTTTACTATCTGGTAGTGCCTGAATTTTTTTTTTAAAAAAGGACCAATTGTGTGTGCTTTGCGTCAAAACGGTGCCGATTGATACAGCAAACGCAAGTCCACAAAGGACCTAAGGTAGGTCCCATTTGAAAGGGTGTCAAAAAAGAATGCCCATGACTAAACGAGTTATTTTTGATAAATCAATACTCCCTCCAGCCCACAATATATGATAATTCTAAAAGGAATGCATGATCCAGAATATAAGTCACCTCCAATTTAATTAATGCTCTTTTTCTATTTTATCCATGTGATTAATATTCAGTTTCCAACTTTGTTCATTCATTATATGCCTTCTCTCTAAAATAGCATTCCGAATACAATTAAAAAATTTCTTAATAAGGATAAAAGTGGAAAAAATTTACACTTTAGAATATATTAAATGATTAATTGCCATTTCTTTTATCTTATTTATAAGTCCAAATTAACTAACTTTCATATACTAATAAGAGTTGGTTAACTCATTAATTATAAGCTAAATTTTCAATTTTACCCTTATATATGATTGGTTCCAAAAATCAACATAAATAAATTATTTTTGCTTGGGAAAAAAATGTCAAAAATGTATTTTTGACTTTGAAACTGAACTTATAATAAGAATCAACATTTTTTTTTTTTTGTCAAAATCGACTTATAAATAGAATGAGTATATAATTGGGTTAAATCATAGTTATTAGACCCAGCTCTGACCGCCCGGGTTGACCTGGAAACCGGCAAATCGGTCACCCAATCGATCCGAGCCACTAATTGGATCAGACACGGAGTTTAGCAGACATGGAGACCAGGTAATCCTAAAACCACATCTAAATATACATAATCAACAATCTTAGGGTTTGTCTTAATCTGTTAATTTTGAGCTTTTGATTATGATAATGTGAGCCTTCGTTCTTGTTCTGCCTTCTGCGTCTCTCTTTGTATTTTGTTGCTGTCCAGCCTGATATATATATATATATATATATATATATATATATATATATATATATATATTAGATGTTGTGCGCCTCCAGCCTGTGAGTTGTGGGCCTTTATTATCATTATTGGGTCGGTTCATTTATTCATAATGCCTTGGCATATATAGACGGAACAAACCAGGCGTATGGATGAATTAGTCGTTTGATGAAAGAGAACTGATTCCAGTTTTTTTTTCTCATTCCCGTAGGCCATAAATGTTAGTATGAATACCATCTGTTACTTCTCATGTCCCAATATAATACACTTCTGCCAATGAGAGTTGGCACAGATGGTAAGGGATCCAAAATTAGGCCCTTAGGTCGTGGGTTCGATCCCCTCTACTGTCGCTGGGACTCCTTTGGTAGGCGATCTCGTAAGTCCCCAGTAAGTGCTCATAGAGCCCGGGGCCGTGCCCTGGCCTTGGTAGGGAACTGATGTCGAACCCTTCCAAAACTTTTTTGTATCCAAAAAAAAATATAATACACTTCTACCAATGAAAATAATATAATAATAATATAGTATTGAGGGAGCTACGTGGACAAATTGGCCACCAAGTTGTTTTTGTCATTACTATTAATAATCTAATATTTTGCCCATTAACGTATAGAAGTTATTGTAGATGTTTTATTAATTCTTTTTTTTTTTTGGGATGTTATCATCTCAACATCAATTGCAATATATGAGTATATTTTTCTTTGGCTAATTAAAAACCTCCTTGAAGATGAGTTTCATTAATTATGAATAGTGCGTCTTGCAACCACTTCTATATGATTTGATAAATTGATATGATAAGTTGATAGTGAAGATAAGTGCTAAATTAGTATTTACTTTATAGTCTAATTTGGGAAACCCTACGATAAAAAATAGAGACAACATTTTAATAATTATATTTGGGAAAATTCACGAGCTTTGGTAAAGAGTTAGGGTTTGTGAAATTAAGATCAACACTTTCTTGTAGGAGTCAAGAATTTTATTATTACTATTATAAATATCTGAATACACATAATAAAAAAAATAATTTAGGAATTTTATGAGTCTAAACTATTTATAATAAATTAGCAAGTGGGAGGATAGCTTTGAGATGGTATCTCCCAAAGCGATGAACACACCCTTAGGCTTTATGCCTCCGAAATGTTATTTGATGTGAACCGACAATATCAATTCTTCTCAAAAGTGACGTCTGGCAGGATATCCGGGATACTAGTAGCAACTCTGGGAAGAGGTGTGCACACTAGGAAGAAAATGATTTATGGCCAATTTGATGAATTGTGAATGGCAGGTTTCCGGGTCACAGGGTAGACTGGCAGATATCGGGGTCTACCATGGTTCTCTTCCCACTAAGTATATTTCATAAAGAATAACAAAACTAATGTCCTCTTTTTAGTTATGCATTTATATGATATTTTTATTACGAAGTAATTTTATTTTATTTTATTTTGTTACCTTTATTTTAAGATTACCAGCTTTGCTGATGGCTGTTTTATGTGACTACGATGATCTTTCAGGGGAGCAGAATTTCAGTGAAACAGATTTCAAAGTTTGGGGCTAGCAGTGAGAAGTGAGGAAGACATCCAATTTTGATTTTGATTTTATTTCGTTATTTTATTTTACTATTTTATTTTGTTTTGTTTTGTTTTGCAAAAAGCATTTCTACTTAGGTTTAGATTTATTTAATGTAATTAGCAGCCTTGCACTTCTCCCCACACAAGTGCGGCGATAACACTTCCCGAATTTGGTTATTTTGGAATTTTAGTTATTATCTATAAAAATCATGGAAATTTTATGTTATTATAACTGCTAGAAATTCAAGGGTGTTACAATTTTGCTCCTAGTTAATTGGGTTATTCGTGTTTTAAACTTGTAAAAATGTTTTAGGTACTTTTATTTTGTAAACTCATTTTTTTATATATACTTATAAGTATGGTTGTATAATTTATAAATATAATATGGTTTTCGAGACCGGGTCATAGTTATGCAGTTCAACTAATGACCCACTGGTTCAACAAGTGACCCATTGACCTAGTACCTCGATCGGGTCGATAACCGGTCCGAGTCTGATAACATTGGGTTAAATACCATTTTTGTCATGAAAATTTACCCTAAGGAGCATTAGTCATTCGAAAGTTTTTTTTGATCTCATTTTTGCTTCAAAAGTTTAAAAACGGAGTAAATATGCCCTGAAAGTTTTTTTTTTTTTTTATGAATAAATTTGCCCCGGAAAGCAATTTTACCAAATGAGCAACGATTCAATAATATCAATAGAGTCAATATCAATATCAATAGATAGGAGGAGGATTTTGTGGATTCTCAAATAATCGTTCACTATTAACACAACCCAAAACAACGACTCAGTAAAAGCCTTCAAAAGAAAGATTTAACATTTAAAATATGATTGGATACATTATTGGTACAGGAAAAAGAATTCATTTAAACCAATGAAAGAATAGTCTCCTCCGCTTTTCGCGTTTTCTCACTTCATGTCACACGCGTCAATAAAATCAATTACAAAATCCTTCATAGAATTCTCAGGACGAGTTCTTGTTGGTCTTGTAACGGTAGAGAATCCTCTTTTTCTTGTTTGATGTGTTCCCAATCTTCATAGAATTCTCAGGACGAGTTCTTGTTGGTCTTGTAACGGTAGAGAATCCTCTTTTTCTTGTTTGATGTGTTCCCAATAGTGAGTGTAATCTTTCCAGGTTCATTGTTGGTGAAGTTGTTTCTAACAGGCCCTTCTTGTGATCCCATCTTCTTCCCTTTCTGAACTATGACTGTATAAGAACCCTCATCAGTGGGCACAAATTCCTCCTTGTAATTCACCTCCCAACCCAACACAGTCAAATCCCAAAGCAATGTGCTTCCAACCTGTTGATCAATCACAATCAGCAAGCAGACATTTTAGATTTTGGTAAACAGCAGCCATTTAATCTATGCTGTTCCTGTTTCTAAATCTAATAAAAGAACTGGTATACTAGTTGGTAATACCTCCATTGCAGGAATCTCAATGGTCGCTGTTGATCCAGCCCTGAGAGTCATTTCAGAAACAGAGCCGTCTTGGGCAGAAAATTCAGAGTCATTTTCCCTCTTGAAACCACCGTAGTTAACTGGGATCTCCTCAATAGGAATGTACCTGTTTTCAAGAAATCCAGATAAAATCGATTCTAAGTTCAAAGTGAAGCTTTTTTTTTGGGGGGGGGGGGGTGGCTGTTGGTCAAGTTGTCTTGGAAGATCCTTTGAAAAATCTTCTGCATAACTATGATAATTGAGAGTTCAATTTGTTGGAGTTTCAACATTTCACATCAACTAAACTCTTACTGAAATTGCAAGAAAAGAACAACTGAGAGTAACCAAGTGGTGAAAAAATTATTTGGACGGGCCTGGCAATGAGACAACTTGATAATAATGAATGGGATGAGAGACATACTTAAGGAGGGTATCGGCGACCTTAGCAGGACGAGCAACCACAAATTTGCTCTTCGTTCTTTGGGTTAAGAAAGGAGATAGAAGGGCATTGAGAGCATAATACCAGAAAGGCACATTGATGAAAATCTACAAACACAAACACAAGTGCACAGCTCAGTAATTCTGATCAACCGAAACAAGAACACATTGAATTTAACTGGTAAACTTACATTTTTGGCCACCATTTCAGGGTAGTTGTCCTGCAAAATAGCAAGAGCTTGCTTCGTGGCAACACGTAGCTCTTTTTTGGCCGGACCCGGTGAGTTCTTAAGATCATTGATCTGAAGCAAGGAAGAAACACCTCCGGGCTTCATGTCCAACTTCTGTATACCCTTCTCCATGAACTGCAACCTCCATCTCAAGAACTCACTTCGCTTCTCCTCGGTCCCAAGTGTCTTATGGTACATCTCTTCGCTGTCGAACACCCCAAATACGTTGTAGCATACCGGATGACCGTCGCGATCCACGCCGTTCATATAAGCAGCGGAACTCAGATCGGAGCCAAAATCCTCGTCCAGAATGGAATCGATGTTGGACTCCTTCCTCCATTTAAGCGTGTTGGTCAGCATGTGGAAAGCTTCATTGACATTGAATTCCCTAGCCCTCAAGAACTTGAGGAGAACAACGTCGATACCCTCTGCTCCTTGGCTGGGCAAGAGAGGTACTCCCCACAGGGAAACGCCTTTTGCGATTTCAACATTGTTAGGGTCATCTGCGTTTTGTTGGTCGGGAAAGATGGCTTCTTGGAGCATGGACTTGAGTTGGTTCAAGGCCTTGGCCTCAGACTCGTTGAGATCAGAAGGGAAGTTGCTTTCTTCCCTGTAAGAGGAGCTCTTGAGCACCATTTGGGGTTGGGAATCGGTGAGAGGTGGTGCTTGCCGTTCAGCTGGTTGGGGTTGTTCTTGAGTCATGGTTGAGAGAGCAAATGGAGAAGAGGAAGGAGCAGGAATGAAGAATGAGTTGCGACTTGGGTGCGTTGGGTAGATGATATAAAGCTAGTACTGTTAGATTATTTTTTTAAAAACAAAATAAAAAGGAGGAGCAACGGTCAAATAGCTGGATGCAGCCGTTGTGAGTTGGACATGCGTCCCCGAGAGAGACACCACCCTGGAAGGGAACCCAACAACCGTCTCACATAATATTATATGTGTTATTTTGTGTATCAATGATACGAGATCATTTGCAAAGGAAGGCTATATCACCTTTTGTTCTTGGGCTCAACTGACAAAGGAGTTGAATACTCTCACCAAAAAGAGAGGGTTTGATCCTGGAATTAGTCAAGACCCTTGACTTTTGGGTGAGCTTAACCCATTTTCTAAAATTTTTATAGCAAAAATATAAAAAAAAAAAAATAGGGTATACCATATTGACGAGGCATGTGAGGGGTCTACAATCGCCCTGCATGTGGCAGCCCCGTTATTATGCATTTGGAAAATCATGATCGTTCCAGGTTAGTATCCCTCTGTCATGGACAAGTTTTGTCAAGCTGGTTCCATTGTACGTATTCGTTTTGTTGTCCGCTGGCTGATCGAGGAGGGCGGCCGATTCGAGACGAATACAGCCTCTATTTAGTGTAACAGAGCCTTTTACAAGTACCAGAAATTCCTTTTTCCTTTTTTTTTTAGGAAAAAAAAAATACTCTGAGTAAAACAACAGGGCCTTAGTGCAAGGAGCAAACTTAAACCCTTTTCCCTCTCCCTTGCCCCTCTCCACCGGTCTACCAGCTGGGGTGGTACGATATCAAAAGCAGAAGCAAGAGGAGAAAGAAAGCGACGCCCCAGGGCGATTCCCCACGATCACCACCCTGCTTGGGCGGCTCAGCCTCAACCCCAAGGCGAAGGCGGCCATATCTTAGCACAGAGTAAGCTGTCCCCATCAGCAAAAGCGGTACCAGTATCTTCATGTATATGCCACCGGTGTTGGAGCTGCTTGACAACCACAGCCAGAAGCTCACTACTCCTGCTACAGCTATCACCTGCGCCAGCGGTGCCCTTATCCACAACCCCTCACTCATGTCTCTTCTTTCTTCTGCCTAATTGCACTTTAATGCCCCCATTATAAATACTCTCTCCCATGGCGGTGACCTCAACATCCTATCTTTCGCCCAACCCATTTCAGCTCGACACTTGTTCATTTGCAGGCACCTATTTTGGACACCAGCCCCTTACTGGATTGACTCAAAGGAACCCACCCAAGTTCATACCCACCGCCCTGCCTCACCCTCATTACCAGGGCATCTATACACGTCACTAGCATGGAAATTGTGATTCAATATTCAGAAATAATCAGTTCCTTAATATATAATTGAAAATATATGGATTAACTATATACTCCAGTCATAAAATATCTATTCTTATGCATATCCAAAGGCCCAACAGGAAATTACATAAATGTGCTCAGAACAAAATGAAAAATAAGGAAACAGAGAGAGTCTGTTTATAGTCGCAGTTGCTCCATGAATGTGAAAAAGCCACCTATATCAGACATCAACCAACAAATTCTTAACCGTGCTTATTTGGAATAGCTATTGGAGTTTTAATCTGGATTTAAGGCATAAGAGAAAAGTATGTGAGATGAGTTTTGTCTTAATTTATGTATATAGTTGATAACCCAGTTTACAACGGTAGTTAATATGGCTCTGCATTTTCAACTATTCTCTTCAAAGCATCGGCTCCCACGCATTTCAAAACCTGTGTCCCATCAGCGACTAAAGGTAATTAGCATATCCTCCCCACATATATCTAATTGACAGCCAAAAAGCATCAGCGTCATATTAAATTAAATTCACTCCTGAAAGATTCGTTTTATAAGATGCTCAAAAAGCCATTAATGAACTGAAACTCCACTTCTCAGACCCTACAAAGGGAATAATTTATTCCAGCATATTTATTCAATTGTCTACGTCCTATACCGTAACAATTATCATATGGGGAAAAGGAAATAGACATGAAAAACCAGAGTTTTACATCGTTGGCATCTTTGAAAAAGCTCTGTTCATCTTTCTTTGGCCAATGTACTTGCCAACACCTGAAGTTCAGGAAAAAAAAGCACAAAACATAAGATAAAATGAAGTACAGGGAGCAATAAACAAGTCAAAGCCTATAAATAACCGAGCATTATAGTCCACAAGCCTTAAGTTCAGTGAACAAAACAGAAAGCATGACCACGAAAAGTGTCGAATATATCCTCATCTCCAGCAAAATTGTGTTTGATTCCCAAGGGAAAGAATCTTGAACTCATTAGTCAGGTAAGGAGCATGGACGACTTGCAACAGTTAGCAACACATTATCCAAATTATGATCAGGCATGGTGATAGAGGGAAACAAGTAAATTAGAAAAGATCTTTATTTCATCAACAGACTTCAGTGCACGATATGTTAGTATCTATAGGGACTAACTACCGAATAACAAAGCCTCATAAGGCAATACGCTGACTGCTTGCTGTAGTTAGTTATTTTTTATTTATCTCGAACATTTATCACATTGAACTTAAATTTGACGCATGAAGCAGTGGGTTTTTATCTCTAAGTTGACTTTAACTCATTTGAGCCACAATCACCATACTTTGGGTTAGGGGAGCAATCTACCCATGTAACATATTACATCAAAGTTCCAAGTGTACATTTCCATTCAGTACATCCTCAATATAACATGAAAAATAAATTACTGAAATTACATAACCTTTCTCTCCCAAGTCGACGTGCTAACTCTTCAGCTAAAGCTTGACCTGGTGGGTCACTATCAGTAGCCAAGATGATGCGATCTACCTATAAAAATAGAGTTAGACAATCTACTTACGTGTTCAATTATGTTTCAAGATACTATTGGAAAGGAAGGCACCATATCATTTACCTTATTCAAGTACTCTTTGCAGTTCCACAGGTATTGATATCCAGCATCCTGAATTCATAAAGACAAAGGCAAACAAATTAATAGATAAAATAGATACATTAATTGACAATTCACTAAACATACCATGAAAAGAACAAAAATTAGAGAAACTTGGAAGGAGGTCAATAGATAGAGATGGAATGAGAAAGTAAGTCATGAAAAGAGTTATTCATCGTGCAGTTTATTTTCTGCAATTTTGTACTATCATAGGACAAATTTGTATCAATGTTTGTGATATCACAAGCCTTGTGGTTGCCAAAAAAGAAACTAATTTGTACAAAATCATTAAAGGTTCTATAGTCCATTTTCGTAGACAGAATCATCAGGGTCAAAGACAGGATAGACACGTACAATTAGCACAAAGGCATCAGTAAAAATGAGTTCTTCATTGAACCACCCCCCTCACCCCAAAAATAAAGAAAGAAAAGAAAAGAAAAGGCAGAGGCAAGAACATTTCATTCAGAACACAGATTGTGTGTTTTAAACAGACAATTGTCAATGAACAAGCTTAGTTATCAAAATACACTAAAATGATAAAAACGAAGGAAGCACCAGCAGATCATCTATACTAGTGGGAATATTCCAAAAACATAAACTCTCAACAGGCACAGATCAAATTCCCGATTTATTCCTATGCATAAAAAATGAGACTGTAAATCACATTGCCTTCTCAAAAACTGAAGTCGGCATCGTATCCCAAGTCCTGAAAAGTTCCAATATGAAACCAAACCTTCTCTATAGGTGGCAAATCTTTTGAGGAAACCTTTGATGGTGCTCCCCCTGGAACACTTACACAATTGCGGAAGCCAGCCTCCTCAAATGAAAGCTTGTCTATTTCCCCTTCAACCTAAATTCGGCATGAGATTTTATCAAATTATTCATTTCTCTTCTTTTTATTATTTTATCTTGGAGAGTAGCAACATCTAAAGATGTAAAATTCAGATAATATGAGGAGATTGACAAAAATGGACACATGGAATTTACAATGATAATTTCAGCTGCATCACTAATGTCATCAAGTCCATACAATATCTTGTCTGTACCTTTTCCCTGTACATCAAATTCAGAATTTTCAAAGCACATCAGATGATTATTATCAAGATATTATTTTCAAATTAGCATGTGCATAAAAGTAAATTTACTTGGACGATAAATTCCAAGGTTTAAGAAGAAACTCGCAAGCTTACATGTTTCATACATGGGCCTATATTCGATTGGCCATAATGATAGGTCTTCTATGATTAACTGTGACTATCGGCTGTTGATTCTTAAAGGGTTGATTGACCATTAATGCTAGAATCTAAGAGTAATGGTTACTGACGAACTGTTTTTAGATGCTTATCTATTAATCACCCAAAAATAAAGGCTCAGGAAAAGTAAAGGTCCAAACCACTAAGACTTCCATCTCCCTTTCTTTAACTTTCCCTATTCCTTGCCCTTCCTTCAATCTACAACTTCTGTTTGTCACTTTGGCAGAATTCTTTTAAAACAAAGAATAGAGACAAGTGTTTGTAGTATGACAATGTGATAAATTTTCACCCGTTCCCTTAATTGTAATAATTAATGCTTGAAATGTGTTTTCAACATCCGCTATACAAATGGTACCCACTTTTCTGGTTAACACAGCAAGTTCGATGGTTTCTAAAGTATTCAACAGCCGTTACAAGGAGTAGCCACTTAGAAGGAAGAGGTAATCTAAATCTGAAATGATAACCTCACAAAGTTCACTCAATCATTTAATAACATCCACAGTGAGAATGAAAAGACACGATTAGACAGATAACACTAAATGTAGACAAAAACAAGTTCAAGTTACCTGCCAAAATCTTTTCTCCATAGTTCGGTATTTGCAACCAACAAGCAATCCATTCCGTTTGTAAGTAAAAGCAATTACGTTCTGCAGAAAACTTAAAAATCCATCAGAAGTTCTTCATTCGTACATACATTTACAAACATTTTCACACATTTTCACGGTTATCTTTAAAGTGTTAAATGACTGAATCTCATTACTTCATATCACTGGTTTACAATTGTATACCCTTGAATATGAACAAATTGGTCAGATTTGTTTACACTTCTTGAAAGCAAATTTTGCATACACTTCACCTTACAATAATGTGGAGGTAAAAATTGGAGATCAGACCATATCATAACTCATAAGTGTCAAAGTTTAAATGTAGGTTCAATATTATAAGATGATGATGAAATTGGTGACGTTATGCATAGGATAAAAGTTGGGTAGTTAAAATGGAAAAGGTGTCATGAATCCTTTATGACTATAGAGTACATATTAATCTTAAACAGAGTTTCACTAAACTATTATAAGACCAAGGATGCTATATGGTAGAGAATGCCGATTGTTCGAAGGATAACAAGAGAGAGAAAAAATCAAGGTAGCAATAGTGCGGATGTTGAGATGGATGCATGGTCGTACAAGAAAAAACAAGATTCATAATGATTATATACAAGGAAAAGTTTGTGTGGCATCTATCAATTAGAAAATGATAGAAAATCATTTAAGGAGATTTGGAATCTTTAGCTTTGTAAAGAAATGTAGAGAGAAACCAAGAACGAAACTCAAGGAAATTGTCAAAAAAAAAGTAGAGCTTTTGTAATCACAAAATAAAGAATGAGATCCTTTTATTGGCAAGAGTTCAAAATACCTTATTGTCAGATATTTGCATTACAGCATTCCTGCTCAGAGTTTTCTCTGATATCAGTCTCTCCTTGAAGTATGCAATAAGCTAGAAAAGGAAAGTAGGAAATCAATACATGTGAACAATCAGACTAAATGTTATGAATTGGAAAAGAATTTTTGGGGCACATATGATCGTGTAGGGTGCTTGTTTCTAATTCATGCATACATTTCTTGGATATGTATGAAGTTATTAACTAGCATCACCAGGTAATTTGATTGTATATTGGAGCTCTTCAAACCACATCATTGGTCATACTCTTTGTAGACATTATTTAGGTACCCAATATTGTTTGATAATAAAAAAAATGACTAGTTATACAAACCGCCAGAAAACTTAGTAATTGTTGCTAATGGCCATAAAGGGTACAAATGTAATACTGTCATTGAAACACATATTGCCCTTGTTGTAACAAAGGGCTCATAGGCAAGACAATAAATATCAAAGAGAAATTCAACTTGGATTAGTGAGGGAAAAGAAAATGTGAACGAAGAGAAAAAAGAATTCCAATGGGTACTGCTGTATCTTAACTAAAAACTTCACGTGGAACCCCTGTTTGAGGCACTAGCAACTGAGAATTGGAAAATGAATGACAAAAGCACAAAAGATAGTCAAAACTCAAAACACATATGCTTGACCTAAAGCAGAATGCATCATGGCCTCTACCACCCACATTATTTGTGGGAGGAATCACCCTTTACTTATAAATAAATGAACAATTTATTATTCCAACATAATGACATTTTTTTCCATTTAATTAGAAGAGACCTTCGAAAGACCTCTAATAAAATAACAATGCAAAGAAAATTTTAGAAGAGTTATTTTAGAAACTGATTGTCATTTGTTAGGTACTAAGTTAAAAGGTCATTTGAATACCTTAGGACCAAGCGGCTCTAATCCTAAACTCTCCTCAGTTATTGTTCCGTAAGACTTTTGACCAACCCTGCGGTACAACTCTTTGTCATCTGCAAAAGCCTATAACCAACTAATCATATAGCAGTATGGCAAATTTAGAAGTTTTACTCTTGAGACTGAGAAGACACAGGACCACATTATTTTACCTGACCAGCCCACCCGCATGAAGTTCGAAAACATCTCCACATTGCGAATTCACTAAGACGCCGAGTGGTCATTACCGAGTCAATGCAAAAATCAGGTAATCATCGCCAAATGTCAAATCAAGTAGAAGAAGCTTACCCATCAGGTATGATGTGGAAGGACAAACTTCTCTCCTCTAACTGTCCACCTTTGCACTGGAACAGCAAAATAGACACAATAGCGAAGCACATTTTAGGGAGGGTGAAAGAAGACGAAAGCAAACACTTGGTGCAGAGAGTAAGATGAGAAATTCATAAAAATGATAGGAACAGATACCTTAGGACAGAACAAATTCTGGTACTGTCCAGGCAAACAAGAATTGTCCAAGTCTATGCCAAGAAGCTGCATTTTCTGCTTCAATACGTCCACTCGGGGTATATCAAGATTATTCTCTACAAACTTTCCCGCATTATCTTCACAAAACCCAATCAGTCAGGTTAGAGAAACCCAAAGAGTTTCCAAGAGCATGTTATTCCATACAATCCTTTCCTAGACACAACTGGACCACCCAGAAAAATTATAGAAGAAAAACCAGATTAAATCAAGTCAGGAGGATACCAATGGCGTCTCTGCCAAGAGAATCTCCAATAAAGTAACAGGGAGAAAATGGCGACAGTGAAGAATTACCTGGCGAGCTGGGTATGTTGCTAGCATGAGCTACGGAAAGAGGGGGAACGCTGAGGGATGATGGTGGTCCGGGTGACACCGAGGCTCTGGAAGTGAGAGGGAGTTTGGAGGAAAGGCATCGAGTGAGAAGGCGGCACAAGAACTGATGCTCAAGTGTTGGCATAGTGAGTTTCTCTGGATAGTTATTTATTTGGGCTCGCCCAGTGAAGGGATAAGGGAGCTCTTCTTCCAAAACAGAACAGCTTGCTTTGTTGAATGGGGCATCTCTTTGAAAGAGGTGAGAATTTAGTGGAGGAAGGCTATGGATTGGATAGGCACATACATAAATACGGATATGCTTCTCTGGTTTTCTTTTCCCCCGGCTTTCATTCTTTTATCTAAAGCTATGTAGTTTTGAGAATAAACAAAACAATGGAAGCAATTTTTATCTTAAAAAAAAAAAATCCATTACCCTAAAATATTTTCAGTATATCCTAAGTTAAATTTTAGTAAACCCAACTCTCTAAATTATTTTTTAGTGACACCAATATCTAGCACTCATCACTTTAAAGTATTTTCCAATATATACAATGGTAAAAAAAAAAAATTATAATACTGACTCTACTAAAAATTAATTTAAAATACTAAATGTTATTTTAAAAAAATATTTATATGCTCTTTTTTAAAAAAAAAAAAATACTGCTTCCCTCACTTTGTTTACCCAAGACTATATTGTTTTAGAGAAAAAAAAAATGGGAGAGGACAGAAAAAGGAAGAGAAGCCGGATCCTATTATGGGGTCTCATATTCAATTTAGTGCCATTATTTTTAAAACAAAATCATTTTTAGAAAAGCCAGCTTCATCTAAGTAGGAATACTAGAACCTGAGTTTGAACTAATAATATTATATCTAAGATAATTTACCAAGTTTGACTCCTGAAATTTACAGTTCATGTAGTTTAAAAATGCATTGACTTACAAACTGTGTATGAAGATTTATAAACAAGAATGATTTTAAGTTATTAAATGTGAAAATAATAATGTTTTCACAATATATAAAGAAAACAAAGACAATATTGTTTTAATTACTTACTGGTTGATGACCAACTTGTACTTGGTCAAAGCTGGTCTTTTACATGAGTAAAACATAACACATCCATTGACAGTTATCCCTAGTTCATGAAATTTAGGTGACTAAATCAGTATTATGTTTTTTCAAAGGAACTTATTTATAATTTTCTTTATTTATAAAACAAAGGAGCAAGCCATTTTTAAGTTCTTTCAAGAAAATACTTCAAGGACAGAAATACAATTTAACCTCTCTTCTTTGTTCTTTTTTAGTTCTTGGTCATTTTTTATCTTCTTTGTTTTCTTTATTTTGGATCAAAGTTCAGACTTAGCAAATCCTCAAAAGTCTTCCTTTCCCTATTCTTCCTCGTGGGGTTTCATTTTTCTTCCTTCTTCTTGTTGCTTTGAATCGATAGAACTAATTTGCAGTTCACTTTCTCAACTTTTTCGATTTTAATAAGGTCTTAACCAATTTCACCTCTTTTTATTTCAAACAGATAAATTACTCTTGTATTCCTTACAAGACCAAGAATAGCTTTTTCATTTGAAACTAACCTATCCAATCCGGTTTTCAAAACTTTATTTCAAACTGAAACCTTTAAGAAGTTTGATAACCTTAAAATCATAAGGAGATGTTTATAAATTTTAGAAGTATAATAATAAAATTTAAAAATCATATAAACAGATTTTAGAAGGAAAAAAATGTAACTAGGTCTTCAAACAAATTTCAGATACCTTTGACTTAAATTTTGTAATAAAACATTTTTCACCAATTTCCCCCATAAATCATAAAAACTAATTCACTAATTTTTCCAAATGGTCAAGTAACAAATCCACTCCGGAAGTACACATTTAAGAACAATGTTGCTCTGAAAGTTTTTTTAGTCTTAATGTCGCCCCCCAAAGTATCAAAACCTAACAATATTGACCTCCCTATTAAAAGCGTTAATTTTCACTGTTAAATAGACACATCACACTCTCACATGGCACTCAAATTGCCGCCTACTTCTTCTACCCTCTCCCTTCCTATCCACCTCATCATCTCCCTTCTTTCCTCCCTCTCCTTCCTCTGGTGTTCATTGTCACCAACCAAATCCATAATCAAACCCATAAGCCATAAGACTTCAATGTCTTCCAATCACATCCAAAAAAACCATAATCAAGACATCCAGAGTTCAACAAAAAATGAACTAAATCCATAATCAAGAAATCCAAATGCTTGTATATCTAATAATATGATCCAAAAAACGGTAGATATACGGTGTTTTGTATGTTCATTGCAGTTATAGTAGGCTCACGTTGAAAACCAAAAGGACGAGCGGTTCAAGATTCTCTTCATTAGAGTGGACATCAATAGGTTGGGCTATAGGTCTAGCAACGATTGCTTCGATTCTGGGTTTGATCTCCTTCCATCTCGATGGCCATTTTCTAGCATTCATTGGGGAGTTGGTGTTTTCTTCTGTCTCCTAGCCGAATTCTTCAAGGTCACACGATCTTCATCCCTTACATTTGCATTTATTGTGGCTGAGAGCATGACAAGTCATGATCACCTCCCACACCTAAAACCTCGTCCATATGATCCATGCCTACATCGGACCTTCCCTTAAGAAAACAAAGGCGCGCACAATCAATCTCAGGACCTATAATCAAAAAACATAAAACACATTCGAAAAATCTGTGTCAGAGGAAGAAGAAAATCAAGAAATTTAACTCATATCTCATATCCTCTCTCTTTCTCTCACAATTTCTAAGATCCATATGCACATGGCAGAGGTGTCGATGGAGTTGCAATTTGGGCAATCCCCATGGTGTAACATTCCTAATTTTGGTGATACCAAAAACACTGTATTTTGTGAATACACAGTAAAACACGGAAGTGAATATTTGTCTCGGAGTTAATAGTCTATCGATTATTTTTCAATCCAAATTTTCACTTCGAAGCTAATTGATAGTTGTTGAATACGTGACCACATTAATTGGCTAAGAATGTGACATAGAAATCACATAAAATAATGGCTATTTTCAAGCTAAATGAGTCATGAAAGAGAATGGATAACACTTAACCAAATTGGTACATATTGACAATAAATCTTTGACATATGAATTTGCACTAATAGAAATTAAAGGCTAATACTTTTAACTCCCTATTAGAGTCATATTTTCAGCCTAATACAAAGAGATAGGGGACAATGAAAATTTGTTAGATGTCAAGGGGAATAAAGCACTTAAGATTTAATGTATCTTGTGCAAATAACACATGTCAAGCAAGGGATAAATATCTAATTCATTGCTATCCAAATTGTGCATGTGTCTTCAAGCTAGGAAAGGTAATCAAGTCTTCCTTAAGGGGCCAAGGAGGTCGGCCAAAATAGGGCTAAGGAAGATAAGATGAAGCTTGAAAAATAATACACATAAGCACATTGACAAGTCAACCAACCAACCAACCAACCATGCATTGACACTTGGCATTAAGGAAGCCAAGTTTTTAAGATAAGATCACATGTTAGTTAAATTTAAAGCTTGTAGAAACTTCTAGAACTTGCTTAAGTAATGGAGGAAATAAGACCATAGGGAGATAACACTGGGAAAGCAATCCAAATCCTAAAAATAGAGCATAAATTTCGTCCAAAGATGAGAGGAGGAGAGGAAGATGAGAAAATTTGGTGATTAAGCTAAGAAAGGGAGATATTTTGCAAGGGTAAATTGGTCTTTTGATATGTGGGGCCCACAAGAGGCTTGTCATCCACTTATATAAGCACATGGTCCCCCTTTGTAAATCACCAAAAGCAAAACACATCTAATCCTAGAGAGTGAGAGTGAGACGAAAATTAGGAGAGGAAGGAAAGAGAAGGAATCCAAAGCACATAAGGTAAGGTTTTAGCTCATCTTTGTGATATTAGTTTTAAGTGTTTGGATCATGTTGTTTTAGAATATGGAGGCATGGAACCCTAAGGGAACATGTTGTCCAAGATCCTAAAAACAAGATTCAATATAATCAACGTCCAAAAGACAAAGTTTTGAAGCAAACCTATGGTTAAAATGTTGATCCGTACACACATCAGAATTAAGAATTTTATGAATCTCATTGGAAGATTTATCAACGGCGTTTAAATTTGGTTGTTTGTTAGAAACCGTACCTTTCAAATGCTTGTGTGCGTCTATTCGATTTGATCTCGTGGGCTACCTACTTGATCAACAGGAGCAGACTTTACAGGTCTGCTCCCTCTACCGGTATCCACACCAAATGGCCTCTAACACTGACGTCAGCATGCTAGCATCTTCAGTATTATTGCGTCTCTCTCTTTTTCTCTCTAGGGTTTCTTGCGGCTTTTCTAATACATCTGACAAAAGTCTTGTAGGTTTCTCAAAACCCAATAGGCGTATTATATTCAAAACTAATCCTTATTCATTTTGAAATTTGAATTTGGATTAAAATAATATATTAATTAAATCTATCTAATAGATCTAATCTATTTATTTAATCCGAATTAAAATCCCGCTGATTTAATTTATCTTTATAAATTAAATATGAGATATGATATCTATTTATTTAATTAAATGTGAGATACTATATCTCAATTCAAATTAAATCAAATGAATTATATCTCTATTCGAAAATTAAATATGAGGTATGATATCTATCTATTTAATTAAATATGAGATACTATATCTCATTTCAAATTAAATTAGATATACGATATCTCAATTTAAATTATATATATATATATATATATATATATATATATATCTTTATAAATTATATTATTATTATTGTTTTCAAAATTTATATATATATATATATATCCACCATAGATTAAATTTTGTATTCATTAAATCTTAGGCATGTCTAAGATTTAATGAATCTAGACACTATTACTCATGGTGGGTCATTCTTGTGTGTGACCCTACAGGCCCACATGAGATTGGTAGCGGGCCAACACTGTACCAGCCCACAAGTCGTAAGCGGCTTCTAGCAAGACATTGCGACTACCCAATTCATATGGGGATCAATGATATGATAAAACCTATCGTACAACCATGTCTCTTCCCTCTTATCACACGATAATTTGGTCAAGTATGAGGCATGGATAATGTCAACTTCATGTTCTTGACCATTACTTTCTCGATTCTTGAGTAGTCTAATAATTGAAATATAAACTCTTTTCCATGGTAGTATGCCCATACATTTCTTAGATGCACTCATCGAGGGGGCCATTATTATCTCTTTACAAATGTAAGAGACAAATTCCATCTTAACCATTCGCATTCCTCTGCATGAAAACCACTAATCTCAATCATAGCCTTTATCATCACCCAATCAAAGGCAACTTTTGACTAAGTCAAATATCAACGACTCATCATGTAGGAATTTATGATGATCTCAGGTCAAAGGGCATTGTGACACAGTTATACATAAGATAAGCTTATGACTAAATCCATGCAGCTTTCTTATAGTGGGTCGGTCCAATACCTTATACTCTTACAAATTTCTATGACTTTGATTCATATTCTATACCTCATCAAAGTCATGTTGGTCTTATTTCATTTTCGTTCCCGCGTAGATCACCGACCAAGGACATTTAGGATAATCTATAAGATACATCTAAGGATACAATTATCAATATAAACATGCAAATGAAATGATAATGAAATGAATAATATATTAAATAACGTAAATGTTCAAAGTACAATGAATTGCCCCTATAACATAATTTCCAACATTAAAATCATGATTTTATGTGAAAAATGATTTTCTTGTTTTTATCCAATGATTTGGCCTAAGCAAGAAAATGGTAAAGAAAAATTATTTGTATGATTTTAAGGTCACCAAGAGATTTAAAATGAAAAATGGAGTAAAAATTATGGTGTAAAATAATTTTCAGAAACAAAAGATCAAAATGGTAAAAGTTGAGAAAACTGTCAGATTTAAATTTACTGGAGGAATTCGACTTGTGAACAAGTTTTTACCAAGTAAATGATATATAAAAGTCATGATAATTTTTTAGAAATAAAGTATACATATAAAGCTTTAATTTGATAGGTAATAAGTAATTTTTAGAGCTCTATACAAAGAGAAAATGATTTCTGAAGTTGGACCACATTTTTAGAAGTTCAATCTGAATAGTAGTGGTTGTGTGTGGATTTTGATTGATCAAATGATGTCTAAAAATCCTAAAATTTTCCAAAAATGTAGTAGAAAATATTTTTCACCAAAGATTTTTATTTTTATAGGTCACAAGAAATTTTTGGAGCTTTTTACAAAAGGTTATGAATTTTTCAAACTGCTCCATGTTTCTAGAAACATGATCTAAACAATAGTGAAAAATAATTTAACTAGGAATTACTCGACTTTTTCAAGCTTTTGGAAATATTTTTCCATGAAAATAGACATGTCAAAGGGCATGTATAATTTTGAAGCATATCAATTAGATTTTTTTTTGTATTTAATTATAATTTTTCAAAGTTACTGAAAAATCCTGCCAAAAAAGCAATAAATTCGAATTTAAAGAAAATTAAATTTAAAAATTGGATAACTTATCTACTAAGTGTAAAATGGTAAAAAGAGGTGAATATGACCTTTAAGATATTATTCTAGGTAATATGGTATTTATTATGATATCATAAAAATATGGAAAAGGAAAATAATGCAATGATAATATTATAGAATAATAGAGAAATCCGAGATCATTTGCAAAGAACAAGAGTATTACTAATCACGCAAAGAAAGATACAATCGTATACAATAACTCTAATATCCTGTGTCTTATTATATGCCTATATATGCTTATTTGATTTTAAGGGCGAATGGAGGAAGGGCTAGGGTCCACCCCCCCCCCCAAAAAAAAGGTATTGCATAAAGGTTTTGTCTTTTGGACATTGAAAGGTCATGAAAAAAAATATTGTTCATGCAAAAAAAAAAAAACTCATTTCATCACGCAACCTAATTGTTGTCTCTCGTAGTCTCACTCACACAACGGCACAAGGTTAGCTCGCTTTTTTTTGTTTTTTGTGGTTCGATTTGTTGTATTGATTCCTTATAATTCCTTGACTAGCTGTATTGATTCGCTTGCATCTTTTTCTCCTAATTCCTTGATGGCACAAGGCTTTTTTTTTTAAAAAAAAAAAAATCCTTTATTCTTAGTTCTTGCAATAGCATTTCTCTATTTTTAATTTTTTATGTAATAATGTTCTAATATATATCTTCGAGGAGAGAGTCTCGTCTTGTCTCTAATTTATTTTATATATTGATTTGAGGAAAATAAAGTCAAAGTTTAGTTAGAAAATTTATGATTTATGATATGGATTCGACGGTATGCAATTCGTGATATGGAATTTGCAAATTAATTCATACTCTTTGTATATGATTATTATAGGGAAGAGTACTATCATTGATACTTATTTTTTAAAAAAGAATAGCGAGTCATTGCCCTTGTCTATTTTTAATATTAAATTGTCAAATACTGACCTTCTTCAAAGTCTCTTAGAATTCAAGACATGTAGAGAACTAATGATTTATGATATAGATTTTGTGGTATGCAATTTGTGATATGAAATTCGCAAATTAATTTATGCTTTTTGTAGGTGATTATTATGGAGAAGAGTACTACCATTAATACTTATTTTAAGAGAAAGAATAGTTAGTCTTTACCCTCGTCTACTCCTAATGTTTAACAATATGAAACAATCAAGTAAAGTGATCTTAATTTTTGTAATAAATTTCTTTTAATTTTTTATATATTATGTTTGTATTGTATTTCAAGTACTTTTATTTATAATATAGTATTTTTTTGCCCCCCATGATTAAAATTCCTAGCTCCACCACTATTTGATTCATAATTGTGGACTCGTGACTAAGATTAGGTCTTAGATTATGCACACTCATGACCAAGATTGGGTCTTGAGTCATATGTTGGTTTATATTCAACTAGTTATGGATTATTATTTCATATGATAATATTGCATGCTTATTTTTCCTAGCATTGAGGATACGAGTCTAGGACACGTAGCACTAGAGAGTGCTTTCACCGATAACGATATATGTGTTGTGTGCTATTGTATTCGGGTTGTAGTGTGTTTGCTGAATGATGTATTAGTTCCAAATTGTGAATATCTGTCATATATTGTTATATTTACATATGAGGTTAACTGTTATTTTGATATTCTTTTATCAATTAAATCTCAGACATGCCTAAAAATTCAAGAAAGGGATCTAGACTTAGAAATGCGATGTAGACGGAGCCATGAAGAGGCATTGATCAAGAAGATTGTCTGAAGAAGTTTAATATATTTATTATGTTAGAATTTTTAATTATATATAGTTTGGATTACTGTATCACAAATATTCCTTAAAGGATTAAAATTAACCGATATATGTCTAGGCATATAATATTAGTTACTCATCATCCAAACGCTATGCATGCTCTCTATTGCAGAATTACTCTGATATGTAAACCTTGTCACTCTGATAATCACACGACAATTAGATTAATAAGAGATATAAGAACATAACCGGACATTATAATGGGTGTAGAATTGGGGGCATTTCACATGGTTTTTTCCTCTAGTCAAAAACACGATATAAAGGGAAAAACCAAAGAGTAGGCAATGAAGAGAAGATAACCAAAAACGAAAAACCTAGAAAAATGAACAATGAAAAACATTATTGCGTTCTTGTGCACATCACAGGCATGGCTTCATTGTCGATTAGTAAGCCTGAAGAAGTTTGATGGAAGATGAGCCAAGACCGAGAGTCTAGTGGGGAGAGGCAAAGACGGTGAGATTTGAGCTGGCAAGATCTAAGGAAGACGTTTGAGCTGGCGAGATCTAAGGAAGAGCCAATGATAAGGTGGATAGGAGGGGAGAGGGTAGAAGAAGTAGGTGGCGATTTGAGTGATATGTGGGAGTGTGACGTGTCTTTTAAAGGGTGAAAATTAACATGGTTAATAGGGAGAGCAACATTTAAAAGCGACATTAAGACTAAAAAAAACTTCCAAGACAACATTTCAAGACAACATTGCACCTAGACACGTACTTTCATGACGAATTTGCTAGTTAACTCTTTCCTTATGGTTGAAATAGATAATATATATGATTCTTTTTTTCAAACTTTTTAGTCTTTTTCCCCCTCTTAAACCGAATTCTATTGAGAATATTCTAATATCATAATATTTTTATATTCGTGCCAATATAATGGAATATTCATCCAGAAATTATAACAAGGTCAGCTGTGGACACATGGAAAAAGATCTTTTGATCTGTTTGGCATAATCCCCTCACTTTTACAAGGGGAATGGATCAAGAGACGATAATCCCCATTATTATACAAATACATAACACTACGATCTCTGCAGATCTGCAGGATGAGCATTATTAACTACACTTGATGCGAATGTCCAGTTTAAGCTGTCCAGAAGAACCAAAAAAACAGGATGGGATCAAAAGAAACCTTGTTGGGGCAGTATTATTGGCTTTGGCCCCATGAATGTTCTCCGCTAAACAATGTATTTTCAGACAGCATCCCTGGGATCTGGCCAAAATATCATAATGGCATGCCTTTCGGAATGAATTGGGACAAATGCAACTCACATTGACCATATTCCCCAGATCCCCCACTTTATTCTTGAGCATGAATAGATCTGCACCATTCTGTTCTTGAAGAACAATAACTTCATCATTGACCCTCAGGAAGATGGAAAAGAAGCAATTATATGTAAAATTTCTCGCAGAAACCCCATGTTTACAGAGAAAGTGGAGTCGCAACTCCTTAGACGGCCCTACGAAATTGCAACCTGATTGCGGGCATGTACATGGTGCGTAAATGCATTGCTTTTCATGGTCATTTTTCTTACTGTAAGTTATTGTTTCTTTACAACCATATTGTGCATTCAGGCAGGATATCTTAACAGATTCCAGCACCTTCTCCATGGCTCGGCAACGGTTATAGCCAATGGGCATAGAGCAAGAGGGACACTTGTTCCCAAGTTTAACACAACAGCAAGAGCAAGCAATATGTCCATTCTCACACTGAAATCAAAAGTAACTTATCGAATTATAATTCTACAACCAACAAAAAAAAAATCTTCAAGAGACAAGTGGTTGGAGTCAAAAGTTCTTTTTTATTTTTTATTTGCACAGCTACTTGCCTACTTACACAGATAATGAACAATAGTGGTTCCTTGACTTCCCCTTTTGTCTGTTTCGATGATATGTTACCTTTAAAGTGGTACTGTAGCCAAGTGATTTTTCTTTTTAATTACTTCAAAAGACAGCATCAATTTCAAAATTTAAACCAACTAATGATACAAGTAATCAACAATTTAGAGATCTAACAATGTGTGCGTAGATAAGTTCAACAGCTTCTGACAGTAAAATAATTTTCCAAAGAAATGTCATCTATGGAGAAACATATTGAAATGCTTGGTTGTTTTAGCTATAACCAAAACCAACATGAACATTGTTCATTTTACTACTTCAAAATTAAAAACAGGAAAAATAAAAAAGATAGATAATTAAGAAAAAGTACATTCAATAGATTATATTCTACTAACTTATTTCAATCTCACATGGATTCATAATTTTCTTAAAAAATCGTACCAAGTTAAAAAGCAAATCAACTATCATGTCAATAAATAGTAAACAAACATGAAAGCACCAATACAAGCCTATTCTACGTTTATATAATACATCGATGATATATTGATATGGAAATTATGGAAATTTCTACTGCAAATGAAGATAACAGAGACAATAATGCAGCATATAAAAAAATTCACATTCTCAGTAGCAAAAGTTCTCTCATGATCAGAAACATAAAAACTGATCTATACTGTTGATAGATCACCGCTGTATAAACAGCTATGCATCTGAAGAAAAGGTGGTGCTACCATATAAATTTTATACTATCAAGGCTTTTACTCAACTACCTGGAGTGGAGACTTTTGGATATCAAGAACCTGCATAATGTATATATGCATACAAGCATGTACGCAAAAACACAAAACTATAATGCATGGCATATATATAATTTTTAGTTTATGTATGCGTGGTTATCTTTTTTAAAAAGGGATGTATATAAACAAGCAATAGAGTCCACTACTTGGACATTCCTGAAACATTTTACAGGGAAAATCATGGAACCAGGCTCTGATATCCTCTTGCACAAGGGTATTAGGAAAGGCGAAATACAGAGGGAGAGATGATTTGGGAAAGATGAATCTGATCTATTTACATGACTTACGTGCATCTAACTAATATAAATAACTTTAACAAATTCAACAAATTAACTAACAGAAGAAAAACTACCCATTTTCTTTATCACATTATGTCAGACATTCACCAGAATTTTAGAAGAAGCTTTTTATTAATTAACATTCATATTCAAATAGTCTTAAAAAAATAGCCAATAAAACTAATCAAGGGTCGCAACAGAGTAATGCAAGGTTCCTGCTATTGCCCTCCAGATGGTTCCAAGAGGACACCAACCCAACAGTCCTAACGCCTAATGATATGCAAGACAAATAATCTGTCAATCGAAACTACAACCACTAACCATTGGCTGCGCACTTCATATAAATTTAAACTTTGAACCTCAACTTACAAACAACTACAAATTGCAAATCCCCCAGGCTCCTGATGCAATTCTATCAGAATGTCATCAGAAATTTGAGATTCATGTTCATGAAGACAGAAGCAAATATCCATGTTAAATGATCAAAGAGGAGGTGCAAACTGCCGTCATATTTAAGTCATTGATCATGTATGCAACAGCGCAGGACGATATTTCATCGATAAAGAAATAAATATAGGCCTGAAAACCGACCTGGAAGATAGGGATACTCAAGGGTTCAAAGCAGATGCAGCAATCAAACACATCAGGGTCGCTAAGGATGACAGAAATGGACCTGTCCCAATTTTCAGGCGCTAAAACATTATTGTCTTCACCGCTATCGCTTGACCCAGCTCCAAAGCAATAGCCAGAATTATCGTTACATGGATCTTCTTCACTTTGTAGGACTTCTAGTCCCTGCACAATATCTTCTCTTTCATCTTCTGTTCCGCATGGGTTTCCGATGGCTTGTCGTTCGTCATCTCCGACGGTGGCACGGCTAACAGCAATTCTGCGTCGCTTTTGGGTCGGGTTGCTGGGTCCCCCTCCATCGTCCTCCCCACCAACCGAGAATTTCGCCATTTCGCTTCAATCCTCTACCTCAAAAATTCGCGGGTCTACTGAATTTTATGCGTTGCCTTCTCGCCTATTTTGTTAATAGAAAATTAATCACTAACACTGAACAAATTATTCCAAAATCTCCAACCGACACTCTAAAATGCGGAGCACTTTTTTTTTTTTTTTTTTTTTTAACATGAAGTCATGAACCGTCAAAAATACTTTTAAGACCCCTCAAAATCATTAAATCATCTAATTATTATGAAATCTCAAGAGTTTTAACCGGAAAATAAATGTTTCTTCTCATTATTACAGGGTCTTAGGATTAGTGTTGGAAAAATATGTTCACATACAAACAAAACTCCTCTCAAATAATTACTTTCTACATCGTAGAATAAATTAGAAAAACAATTTCTACTACTAATCACAACACTTAAATGTTGGCAAATCGAGGTTGGTAGTGTTAGTTCTCTATACGTTTTGATGATAACTGACAATTATAAACTAGGGTTATTAGTATTAAAGATCAAAGAAAGGTAGAAGTTTGCTGTTAGTCAAACTCGAGCCTAAACTTGTTAAACTCGAGCTTATGACTAATATACAGAAAGGAAAATACTTTGAACTTATGCAAACTCAAGCCTCCTTTGAGGAACTCGAGCCTACTCGTGACAGAGAGCAAGATCCATGTTTTTATCTAAGATAAACTCGAGCCTATAAGTTACAGAAAGCAATACAAGATGTTTGCTCTAAGTTAAACTCGAGCCTAATATAATAAACTCAAGCCTATGGCTTACAGAGAGCATATCAATATCTTAAGACTCAAGCGTGTTTTTCTAACTTAAGTTTAAGTCTTGCAGGAAGTTGCTTTTTTGTTTGGTTGTGAAAGCAAACTCGAGCATAATGAACTAAACTCGAGCTTAGCACATAAAAAGAGCATCCTTGAAAAATGAACTCAAGCACAACTGTGCAGACTCAAGTCTATCCTTTGAGTTGTAACGTGCCTGAGGGAAGCAAACTCAAGCTTGGCACTTATAGACTCAAGTTTGGCTTAGACAGAGAAATATCAAGAAGTCTTTAACACGAGCAAACTCGAGCCTACATAAGTTTTAACTCGAGTTTGTCAGAACTCTGTTCCATAGATGAGATCTCATACCAATCTGATTCAGAGTTTCAAATTCCTTTACTCACATATAAAGTTTCGAATCATCATATATACATATGCTTAATCAATATGCTTATTTATTTCAGATGAATTCAGCAAATCAG
This sequence comes from Acacia confusa, assembly GCA_037074495.1. Taxonomy (NCBI): domain Eukaryota; kingdom Viridiplantae; phylum Streptophyta; class Magnoliopsida; order Fabales; family Fabaceae; genus Acacia; species Acacia confusa. The sequence goes on along the minus strand of CM073504.1, from coordinate 230,578 downwards.
AACTGGGTCAAGTGCATTTAATGCAAAACCAAGAACATGCCTGAAACTTCTCCTCTATCCCAATGGTTCAGCTAATACCGTTATAGATCGATCAAATCATCATCCAACAGTCAAAAACGAATCATAGAATAGCAAGAACTCTAGAAGATCACCTACAACGGCTACATCCAGGATTCAAGCTGAGAATTGATTGAATGGAGAAAAATGTGCAACAGACATATTCCAAATTTGAAGCAGAACATTGGAGAATAAGAAAGAAGCATTTGCAACAGCTAGTTTCTCTAGTTAAACTATAAATACCCTTGAAGACTCACTGCAACACATACACAGAACTACAACTGATCACATTTTCAATTTGAGTCTTTATTGCGCATTTGATTTGAACTTCAGTGTTTATCAATACCTGCTCTTTTGAGAGTATTGTTTTAAAAATCATTTTTGAATATTTGTTTGGGTAAACTTAAGGTTGTGGAACCTGTGAGTTGAGTCATTTGATTACAAAGTGTAAGAGGGAGCAAGTCCTAGTTGATTAGGATTGCTTGAGCGTTACATTGTTGTAATAAGAGAATATTGATAGTGGAAAAATCCAGAAGATATCTGGGGACTGGACGTAGGTCAAGGTTAGGACCGAACCAGTATAAATTTCTTGTGTTCAAGCTTTTCTCTTTTTGCCTTCTTATATTGTGTTTTGGAAATTTGGGTGTCATTCAAAAAGAATATTTTTAAATCCCCAATTCACCCCCTCTTGGTAATTTAATTTCTTCCATCTTAAGGTAGGAATTGAAACCCTTAGTTATAAAAATAAAATATATAATCATTAGACATCTTAATATTATAATGAAAATTATATTTGTTGGTTAGCTTTGTTTACATTATTGTTTAGTATGAACTTGCTTACTTTAGGAATTTCTCATTTTATATTATTTTTAGTAGAATGCTCTTGCTTATCTCTCTCTAGAGTATCTATGATTTGGTTGAAGATGTTAAAATTTAGGTGTCCTAGAGACAATCTGTAAGGACAGATCAACACCATTTCTATGTTTTAGCATTTCATCATTAATAAATGAATACATTTTATCTTTATCATATTTATATCTCGTCTTTATTTTAAGGTAAATATGTGTTTGAAGATAAAAACCCTAAGAATGAAACATGTGCTAATCTTGAGGATCAATGATAGAGATCATGATTATGAGGACTCGAGAACACTGGATATCTATTACATAAAACTTGTTCCTTGATTTGAATCACCAAGGGCATTGATGATCTCAATAAGACTAGTACGATACCATCTACATGTATAAAATACAAGATAAGGACCTCATGGAATACAGACATAGTGATACCTTAACTGATGTCATGGGTAGATCTATTGGAGTACAAATGGCACCAAACTGACCCACCGGGAAACCCCACAAAGATTCATTGTAGAGATTATCGTTGGATATGTAAAGTCTTTTATCGTTTGGTAGTGCAGATTGTCTTGGACTTAAGGATATCATCGAACACTATGTCATTGGGTTATATTTTGACTGTACAACTTTATCCATCTGAAAAAGAGGAGAATAGTGTACTTTTGGGTATAACTCGAATACATTAGTATATATGGACATGCTGAGAGGACTGATAGTAGTCTACAAGGAATTAGTCATTCACAAGACCAATAGAGCTTGGATATCTTCTAATTAAATCGGGAGTCTATACGCACAATAAGTGATCATGAAAAGTCATGATCCATTATAGAGTAATATAGTAATATTCTTAATTTTGTGAATTAGCTATATTTAGTCAATTGAGAGTGATGATACTCAACCTTTGCTCTCGACTAAATGTGAATAATAATGTGAGGGATAATGCCTACTCGATATCCAAATATGAAAAGTAGATCACTTGATCAACTGAATTAATTATGGGACCACAAAGCATTGCTAGTGTCTTATAAAATCATCAAATAAATTGGGCATGTTAAAGGATTTTTAATTGGTTCAAGTTTATTTATATTAGTGACTAATTGGGTCTAATATGTCACACACAAAGGTTATTCCCTATTGCTTAAAAATTAGCAAGCTTGAACAAATAATTTTTAGGGTTAAGGTGCAAAAATACACATGAACTTTTGCTCTAAGAGCGCCCAGCACCACATGTATTTTTTTGGTGCAAAAATACACACTTGGTTACGTTTTAGGAGCAAAAGTCACATGGGCCATTAGTTGACTGATGTTGACCGTTAACTTGGACGGAAATGAAAAGTAACTTCGCTGAAATTACCATTTTGCCCCTAGTTTTAAATAATTTTTTTAAAAATAAAACTAAAATAAACCCTTCCCCGTCGGTGGGCCCCACCACCGACCACCTCCGGCGACTTTTCTTTTTTTATTTTAAAAACTAAGGTTTTAAATATTTTTTTTTAAAAAAACTAAAATAAACCCTTTCCCACCGCCGGCGACTGACGGCCACCTTTAGCGACTTTTTTTTTTAAACTAAGGTTTTAAATATTTTTTTTTAAAAAAAGCTAAAATAAATCCTTCCCCACTGGTGGGCCACACCGCTAGTGGCCGCCCTCCCCACCACCGGCGACTTCCTTTAGCGATTTTTTTTGTTTTAAAAAACTAAGGTTTTTTTTAAAAGAAAAACTAAGGGGTTTTATTTAAAAAAACTAAGGTTTTTTTTTTAAAAAACCTTAGTTTAAAAAAACAAAAAAGTCACTGGAGGAGGTTGCCGGCGGTGGGAAGGACAGCCGCCGGAGGTGGTGTGACTGGTGATAGGGCCCACCGACAAAGAAGGGTTTATTTTATTTTTATTTTTTAAAAAAATTATTTAAAACTAGGTGGAAAATGATAATTTTAGCTTTAAAATAAGGGCAAAATGGTAATTTCAGCAGAGTTACTATTCATTTCCGTCCAAGTTAACGGTCAACGTCGGTCAACTAATGGCCCGTGTGACTTTTGCTACTAAAACGTAATCACGTGTGTATTTTTGCACAAAAAAAAACATGTGGTGCTGGGCGCTCCTAGGGCAAAAGTCCATGTATATTTTTGCACCTTAGCCCTAATTTTTATTGGGCTTTATCAAGAGTAAATGTGTAATTGGGTTGGAGTGGAACTTCAAGCCCAATGGTGAAAAATGGTGTCACATTTGAAGTCCATAGTGGGATTCAATTTCTCCACAAAATGGCCTAAATGTGTTAGAAGATCCAATGAGATCTTAGGCCAATTTAAATTTTGAATTCGAATTTTGAATTTAAGTTTCTAATTTAAATTTGAATTTTAATTGAAGATGTTAGGTTATAAAAGATAATTTTGAATTATTTAATAAACATACATACGTACATACATACATACATACATGCATACATACATACATACATGTACACATATACATATTATATATAGATGTGTGCATGTGTGTAAAGATCCAATAAAGATTGGATGAAGCTATGAAAAGTAGTAAATAAAAATAGAATTAAAAATAATTTTGAATTTTAGTTTAAGATATGAATATAATCCGTCATCTTAAATTATTATTCAATCAATTAATCAAGATATGGAAATGATCAATCATCTTCAATGATTGACTCAATCAATCAATCAAGAAATAAATCTGATCCATAATCTTAAATGGTTGACTTAATCAATCAAGAAATAAATGTGTTCCATCACTTAAATGATTGATTCAATCAATCAATCAATCAAGATATGAATGTGATTCATCATATTAAATTCAATCAATTAATCAAGATATGAATTTAATTCATTATGATTTGGATTATCAAATTCAACCTTAGATTGGGCCTTTCTTGAAAGCACTTAAATTAAGGTTAAATTCTAAGAAAGTGCTGATTTTTTGTGTGCCCCCCTCTTTTGAACATTTTTCAACAAAGAAAAACCAGATGCCAATTTAATTGGTATGTGCCCCCAATTCAAGGAAAGGTAAGTTCCAATCTTGTTTATCCTATCTTTAACCTAATTCCAAGAAATCACCATCTTCTTGACAAGAGAAAAACCCAAGGAAACCAAACCTTAACTTTGCCTTCGCCTAACAAGCATCCAAGGAGTGGGAGGTTTCAAGAGAAAGAGTTCTCATTGCAATCGAAGGATAGCAGTGTGAATCAATGTTAAAGGACATCAACAACATTGAAGCCTTTGAGTGATAAAAGGTAATCCTAATTTTTGATAGACATTTTATCAAGTAATCATAATCCATAATAGTTGTTTTATCGAGTAATCCTAAAACTCATAATCATCATAAATTGTTATGAGTTCTCGTTAGTATCGTAAAGAGTTATGCATTAATGAATAATAACTAATTAGCATAATGAGTTAAAGTTAATAATTCATGAGGACTTTAAGGAATTACGGATTTTTGTAATGATTAAACAACATTTTTTGTTTTCAACCTCGCGAAACTTTGCATGAAAGTCGTGCAATAGGCAAATTTAACCAATAGATGACAGCTCGAATACATTCATCTGGTTTTTAATTTTCATAGAGCTAAAAAATGGTGCTCAATTGTTCAATTTGTGTTTTACATGTCCCACCCAAGAAAGAAAAAGAAGTTTCCTTTCCTTCTGGATTCCTTTTAAGATGTTTTTTGAGTTATCATCTCTCTCTTTATATGTTGTTGACTACATAAATATTTGAAGGTTAAGGGAGGTGTATGTGCTATAGATTAATTACCTTTACCATAATTAGTTCACTTGGAATGTTTCTTGAGTTTAGGCTCTCCTCCAAATTATGAGTATCCATCACACTAACATGCCAAAAACATTGGAAAGCATTTGTCATTGTTAAGACTAATAATTAGTTAGTATCTTGTAAATAGGGGATATGTATTCATTGTAGATATACTAGTTGTATATATGCCACATCTATGTCTAAGATTTCTTTGTAACAATAATTTGTTATTCTCATTCATCTATATAAAGCACAGTGGCTGGAAGACCTAATTGCCTCTGCACAATCTATGCCTCTATCTTGTCTTATTCTATCTTGGTATTAGAGCCATAATTTTTTTCCTCTCTTTTCTCTTCTATTGCGATGGCGCCTTCACCGTCACCTACCTCTAATACAACTTCGTGCTTGCCTGTGCCCTAAATTGCTTCCAAAACCTACGCTTTCTTTCAATATTCCAACCAGACTTCGTCAATCAAGCTGGATCGCACTAATTATCTGGTTTAGGCATTAGTTGTCTTGCTGCTTATGAAGCCAATCGTCTTGAAGCACACCTCAATCCTGCAACTCCTGTTCCTCCTATGACTACCATGTCCGGTTTGTTTGAGGTAGTGTCTAATCGTGCATTTGAAGACTTGTTTTCCGTTGATCGTATGCTTATCAATTGGCTTCACAACGCTATGACTTAGGATGTTGCCTCTCAACTTCTCTACTATCGCATCGCTTTCAAGCTCTAGATCAAAGCTCGAAATCTTACTTCGACAGTGTCCAAGTCTCGAATCATGGTTTATTGGGCTGATCTTCACCACACTAGGAAGCACAGTCTTACTATGACTGAATATTTATGTGTATGAAGAGCGTTGTTGATCATCTTGCTCTGGCTGGCGCACCCATTTCCATTGATGAGCTTATTCTACACACTCTCAATGGCTTAGATGAAAATTATAATGCTATCATCGTTAAGCTCATCGATCAAGTAAGGCTTACCTAGGTTGAGGTTCAATCATCTCTCCTTGCTTTTAAGGGTCACCTTAACCAGCTGAACAATTTTGCTTCTCTTTCTCTTCAACCTTCTGCAAACTTTGCCAACCATTCTGACTCTGATCGTCCTCCTATTCGCTCTTCTGTTCGTGGTTAGTGGCGTAGCAGCATTGGTGGCCATCATCAGCACTCTAAGGGTGTGTTTAGTTTGAAGGAGGGGGAGGGGAGAGAGAAAACTTTTACCCCCTTCTTTACAAAAAAGCCCATGGAAACTTTTTAATATTCCTAAAATATACTCTCAACAAAAAAGAATATTCCCTTCATTAATGGCAATTTGGTTAATTCCCTTCTTTCCTCACCCTCCCTTATCACACCCCCCCTCAAACCAAACACACTATAAATGTTGCTCTTTTGGTGGTAACTCTAGCCACCCCTTCTATGATCTATGTGAGCATCTTGGCCATCAGGTCTCCAATTACTACAAACGTTTTGATCACATCTTTCGCCCTCCATTTAACTTAGCTCCCCAGGCCTATTTGCTTGACTCTCCAGCATTCTTTGACTCTAAATGGTACATGGATGGTGGTGCCACTCACCATGTAACCTCTGATTCCTCTCAGATTGACTCCATAAACTTAGTGGGTAAGACTAATTCTCACCTCATTACTTGTACTGGCACTCAGACTCATTTGTGGTACTAGTTCTACCTTTATACTCCTCTTTTGATTCTGAACTTACTCCTAAAGATGTTCTAATTGCTCCTCATATCTCTAAGAATTTGCTTAGTGTGAATAAGCTTGTTAGAGATAATTCTATTGCAGTAATATTCACTAATGAAAGTAGTGTTGTGAAGGACAAGGAACATGCCTTCTGCTAATGAAAGGATATCCAAGGCATGGGTTGTACCCAATGAGTAGCATGGCTTCACCATTGCAACCTTAGGCACATATTGCAGTTTGACTAATGTGGATTTTTTTGGTCTTAGCATTACAAGCTTGGTGATCTAAGCAATAAAGTGTTACAACAAGGTTTAAACAATTTTAATGCCAAAATACAAATTAGTAATACTTTTTTTTTTGTCAGGCTTGTCAGTCTAGTAAATCAAGAAAATTGTCCTTTTCTAAATCCTTGTCTATGCCTCTTCACCATTTAAGCTTGTTCATACTGATTTATGGCCTCTCTTTTACAATCAGCAAATGGATATCGTTATTATATTCACTTTATTGATGATTGTAGTCAATACACTTGGTTATATCCGCTTAAGCACAAAAGGGGCACTATTACAACTTTTAAACATTTCCACAATATGGTTGAGACTCAATTCCAAACTAAGATCAAGTATATTCAATGTGATAATGAGACAAAATATAAGCCCCTTATACCTATTACTGAAAATTCTTGTATCATTATGCGTTGTACATGCCCTTACACTTCTTCTCAATGGTAGGGCAGCAAGACAATATAGACACATTGTGGAAATGACGTTGACACTCTTAGCTCAGTCTAAAATTCATCTTGTTTATATAACCAGGAGCTTGATTATCACTCTTTGAAGCCTTTTGGATGCGCTTGCTACCTTTATTTGAAGGCCTACAATTCTCACAAATTGGCTTATCATAGTAAAAAATGTGTATATCTTGGCCCAACCTCCAATCAAAAGGGTTTTAGATGTCTTAGTTCAAATGGGCACATATATGTTTTTAGACATGTAATATTTTATCCTACTATTTTTCCCTTTCATACAGGTTTTATAACCAGGGAAAGCCCAACTGAATAGCCCCATACCTCACTTCCTCTTATTATTATTGTGCAGCCATATGAGAGATAAGATGTTTTGAGTTCATTCCACGTCCAGCCCAACCTTGATGGAGCTTAATCTCAGCCCACAAATACCACTTACTTTAGCCCACAAATACACCTCTACCCACAAATCCCATAACTTCTCTTCAACCCATAACTATGTCGTAGCCCACATATTTCGTCTCCTGCCTTCATCCTATAAATATCCATTCACTCTAACCTTTAACCCAATCTCATTCAATTTCTCCTTCCCATCCTTCTCTTAACTCGAACTCACTTTAGCCTGTATCATCAGGTTTGTACTCTTAAAATCTTCTTTTTCCCTATCCTTCTCTAAGTCTCCACCCACTCCCTCCCAATAGTCGTACTCCTCACCGTTCTTCTCCTTCTAATTCTCATCTTATGATCACTCGAGCTAAATCTAACATTTTTAAACCTAGATATCCGTTTGTAGGTCTATGTGAAATTGCCCAATCTCATCTTCTCTCTCACGCGATTGAACCACACACAGTTGCAGAAGCTTTGGTATCTCCTAAATGGATGAACGCTATGCAAACAAAGTATGAAGCCTTTTGTTGCAACTATACCTGGGTACTAGTGCCCTACAGAGGTCAGAAGCTTGTTGATTGTAAATTGTGGGTTTTAAAGCAAAATTCAAAGCTGACTGTTCTATATTGAAGCATAAAGTTAGATTAGTGGCCAAGGGTTTCCAACAATCTGCAGGAATTGACTATGGCAATACTTTCAGTTCGGTTGTCAAGCCCACGACCATTTGCCTCATTCTCACACTTGTTACTTACCATTGGGAAGTATGTTAATTAGACATCAACAACACCTTTTAAAATGGATATTTAAAAGAAAAGCTCTTTATGAGTCAGCCATCAGGGTTCAGAATTTCTATAAAACTAGATCATATTTGCAGACTGACCAAGGTGATTTACGGGCTCAAACAGGCTTCTCGGGCATGGTTTGAAAGGCTTTGGCATGTACTAGTTAGTTGGGGATGTCAGAATGTTTGCAATGATGTTTCCCTATTCTTTCTTCAAACTAAAATACTTGTGGTATTTATTCTCATTTATGTTGATGACATTCTTATTACTGAGAGCAATTTAGCTTTTGGCCAGAAATTTATTGTCAAGTTGAATAAAGTTTTCTCTCTTAAGAATTTAGGTCCTATTTAAAATTTTGTGGGACTAGAAATTCATAATAGCTATGGCATTTATGTGAGCTAGACCCAATACACTCTAGATTTACTGAATGGATTTGGTATGTATGATTGTGCCCCCTGTGCAAACAACCATGGTTATTGGTAGACAATTTTCAACTGAAGATGGTAAGGTAATGACATATCCATCCTTGTATAAAAGAGCCATTGGCTCCCTGCAATATTTAACAACCTCTAGACCTGACATAGCTTACTCTGTTAATAAGCTTAGTCAATTTCTTGCTAAATCAACTGAGGTACAATTTCAAGGGGTTAAGAGAATTCTACGATACCTAAAAGGCACATTTCATTATGGTTTACATATCAAACCAGTAAGGTCTCTTCGTTTGATGGCTTTTACAGATGTTGATTGGGCTACAGATAGTGATGATAGGAAATCCATGGGTCAATATTGTGTGTACTTAGGTGGAACACTAGTAACTTGGTGTTCTAAGAAATAAAAGGTAGTTTCTAGGTCAAGTTCAAAATTTGAGTATCGTTCTCTATCATATAGGGCAGCTGAATTTAAATGGTTATGTTCTCTAATGATAGAATTTGGTCTCTATATTCAACAACCTTCAATAATATGGTGTGACAATTTGAGTGCTCAAGCCCTTGCTTCTAATCCGGTCCATTATGCTAGAAGCAAACACATTGAAACAAATGTACATTTTATCAAAGATCAAGTTTTATCTAGATCCGTAAAAGTTAGATATGTGCCTTCATCCCATCAAATAGCTTATTGCCTCACTAAAGCTTTGTCACATTCCCAGTTTTCTTATTTTAAGAACAAACTTGGTGTGTGTGCCACACTCTCTCTCGTTTGAGGGAGAATGTTAAAATTAATAATTAATTAGTCTCTTGTAAATAAGTGATATGTATTCATTGTAGATATGCTATTTGTATATGCCACATGTATGACTGGGATTGTTTTGTAACAATAATTTGTTATTCTCATTCATCTATATAAAGCACAGTGGCTGGAGGACCTAATTGCCTCTGCACAATCTGCGCCTCTATTTTGTCTTATTCTATCTGTGATATATGATGGGCAAGTATCCTTGGTGCTTTTGATCATATTCACATCATTATGTTTCGCTGTTTCTCTATTGTCTTGTTTGAAATGTTCAAAACTCACAACAGCAGAATTATTGCAAAAGTTCAGTAAAAAATCAAAGGAAAACTTTTGCGCTTGTTACTCAGCACTTACCAATCAACTCCTGCAAAATAGGTGAGTGTTTATAAGTGTCAAGCTCTGCCATAAAAATTCCCTTACATGTGCTGTTTTAAGCCTTTCTTACAGTTTGTCGAAAGCTGTTCGATTAAGGTATTATATATATTGGTGCATCTGATCATAATGTGAACCTTGTTTTATCCCTTTACACGCGTTTTCCATGTTAAGTTTATTTTGACTATTGTGAGAAACTATTATTCAAGTTGGTGCAATGGCTCATGGAAAAATTGATCAGGTTGCTCTTCAACACTTGTTTTTTGTTAAAAATTCAATTTGTAATTGTATGTTTAGTCTGCAAAGTCGATATTTATTGGTGAGGATACAATGCTAGCACTCTGCTACTTATGCATGAGAGTTCTTGTGAGTAGAATAGGAAATGCATGAGTTGTGTGTGTACTACTATTATTAGATAACCCCATAATTAATTACTTGCAGTTTTCTTCACTCGGATAGTCAAGTGGTTTGTAATTGCATCTGTTCTTACTTTGCATTTTGTGGGCTAGGGCTAGGACCACTAGCTAGCTAATAAGGACTTTGCAAGAAAGTTATAATGAAAGGTGCAATTGATTTTCTGTTTAAACAGAATGATTATCTACCCAAATAAGCTTCCATTTCCAGGTTTAACTCTGAGGGACACACAATATTCATACACTATTTGAACACCATTTCATGTTTTTACTAAATGAATTGAGATCATCGAGTCATATAAACTTGAATTTAACCTTATGGGGGATAAACCTTCACTAGAGACAGAAGGTAATTCTTGATCTGTAAATCAGAGTGGAGTTTACACACAAGTTCGTGATTGTATCACTCAAACAATTCCATGCCCATGTTAGATGTCACATACTCATATTTTATAGCTAAAGCCAATAGCATTTACCAAAGGACATTGGATTTGGATTTTAAATTAGTAGACAACCTCTGGTCTTTAACTGATACTAGGATGATCGTTAGTTTGTATATCTTGAATTATGATTATTTTTATTGACAACCTCTGGATAATCATGTGCTTTCCCTAATCTTCAGCAAAGAAGGTTTCTTTCCCTTGGGGGAGGGGGTGAAAGGCTTCTCCTCGTACCTCTTTTCTGATTAAATAGTGCTTTTGTAATGCTTATTGCAAAAAAATTGTGTTCCCTTGTACTCATAAAGGCTCTCCCTGCATCCTTCCTTCTTCATGTTGATTGATACTTGCCATAAATGGAAATACGAGATCTTTGGTTGTAAGAGCACTTAAGCTAATTATGGATATATGTGCTGACACTCAGTGGGAAAAGCAAGTAATAACCTTGTTACTCATAACTAGTTATTGCATTACTATTCCCTGCTGCTGCCTCCATGTGCATGCGTGGGTATAAATAATTATTAACAGTCCTGGATTACAAGGGTTATTATATATATTGTCTCTCATTTCTGCATAGCATTTAGAGAGGAGCTGGAAGATCCAGTGAATTGCATGCATGTCTTTTCATTTTCCGCTAGCTATCATGATCCAAAGAGACAGCTAGTAATTAAATAGTAGGTTGAGAGCATCATTTTTACTACCTAACTATGCCATGAATCTGCTCGAAAATTTCTTTGTTGCTTTGCCCACACAACCTCCTATCGCTCTGCTCAACTTTAGCTGCTTTCTACCTCTTTTCATCCATTAATTAACTTCTGGTATAGCTTTCGAGAAATTGAGTGCTACCTAAGACCCAACTATATATTAAAAACCGGGGGGAGAATTAGTTTTAAACCCGATATTGAATTGTATGGCTATGGAATGTAAAATTACTTTTCGGAGATTGGAAACGTAACAAAATAATTTGCTTGTGCTCATTTCTCAGAACATGTTGGATAACTCAACAGTGCTACAATTGTAACAGATACCTAGCAAGCTAGACGGAATCCTACTGGGTTACATATATCAGATATTACAGGATGATCGAGCAATTTTTCATTTTATTTTTATTTCTTCCTTTCCTTTTCAGACATGGCTGGTAGGAAATGTTGTGGGAAGTCATGCATCAGAGTTTGAGGCAGATGAAAGTTTGTTGACTCGTGCCAAGCAATTGTCTGTGGGCCTCGTGTGCGGCAAGTACATCACGGGGCATTCAGGATCAGCCTGCTCAAGCCTGCATGTATTGCAATAGCAAACGACTGTTCATACTTAAGGACTAGTGAACAACATATATGTTGCAAACTTGGACAAGACTACTCACTGGTAATTGAGAAGGAAATGATGAAGAAAAACTGCAATTTCCAGCTTGGCAAGATCATTTCCAGGACACATTCTTGTTCCAGCGCCGAAGGGAAGGAATTCTCCTGCCCTGTGTGCCGAGCCCTTTTTTTGTCCCCATCAACCAAATTCATTCACAAGTTATCAATCATGATTGTGAATAACGTGGCTTATTTATTAGATCTGATGCAATTCATGTAGAAATAATGCGGCTTATTTATCCAAGAACAAGAAGGCAGAAAACTTACATTCCATCTAGAGGGATCAAATTCCTTGGGATTGGGATATATTTCAGGATCGAGATGAACAGTCCTGAACCATACTAGAATTTTCCAACCTTTTGGGACGGTGTAACCTGAACCATCCAAATGCAGTTAGTAACACGAGATATTGAGAGATGAGGGAAAACAAGAGAGCAGAGAATTGGGAAGGACCGTTGATATTGACATCTGACTTGGCCTCTCGAAATACCACCAATGAGAATGTAATCAGCCGCAATGTTTCGTCAATTACCTATGCAAAATAAAAATATTAAACGAGGATAAATTTTTTAGTGTAATTCTAAGCATCATCAAATACATTTCGACATACCTTTGAAAGATACTCCATCTGCCGTATCTCCCTAAGAGTCAACCCTCTCTGAGTTGGTGGCCTTCTCCTGATGATCTCCTCTTGCTCTGCCTTTGCCCTCTGTAAACACTCTGGATGCTTCTGAAGCATCACGGTGGCCCACATGGTGATATGTCCAGACGATTCGTGGCCAGCGTTTAGGTACATCAGCATCACATCGATGATTTCGTCATCGCTCAGCTTTCTTCCACTCTCATCTTCCTCATCCATTAGAGCATCCATCATGTCTTTTGTCTCTCTAGATGAGTACTCCCTCCTCTGCTTTCTTCTCTTGTCTACTATCGACTGAAATGTGGCCACCAGACTCTTCCTGGCCTGAAATTCCACACCCAAAGCATTGTTCAATTTTGGAGAATCAGAATGAAAAATTGGCCATTTACACTAGTCACTTACCTTGAGCGCTTTGTGGTATGCAAACCCTGGAAGATTAATTCCCATGGCCCTGACTCCATAATTTAGCGTTGTATATTCCCTCTCCAGAGCTTCCATCACAGGCTCACTCTCCGAACTTAGGAAGACGTGCATGATAATTTTAAAAGTGAGCTTTCGGAGCTCAGTGAGGAACTCAATTTGTCCCATGTTGGACCATTTATCCAGGGAAGTCTTGACATTTTCTTCAATGTATGTCAAGTACAAGGACAGGGTTTCCATGCCATTAATGGAGGAAGAAGTCAAGCGCCTGAGACGCCTGTGGTCTTCATAAGAAATCCCGATGAAGGATTTCTTCCCAATGAGCTCCACAGTGGAACGGGGCCAACCCACTGTGAAGTGGTCATCGTCTGTCAAAACTCGTCTGCATATCTCTGGTGTCGTCACTATCACACTTGGATTCCAAAACATCAAAGCCTTGTATATTCCAGTACGTCCGTATCTGCATTACATTGTTCAACGTTCACCACTTTTGTCAGAGACTTGTGAGCTTAGAGGTGTTTCTATTTTAGTGTTTTTATGGAGTCAACTTAAAAATGATGGTGTTTGAATTCGCCTGTTCACTGAAATGTGATCAAAGTGAATCCAAAGTCCAGTGACTTGATATCCCCTGTTAGATCTATTTTTATGACGAAATTTTACCCAGAGAATTGGTGTGGGATTAATTACTAGTGCACGAGCATACGGCAACTTTATAAACAATGTTGAAGGCAAAGTAATTGAAAGAATGGAGCCTGACTTTTGGTGTCATGTGAAATAATGATGTGCATGAGAAGGCAGGTGTTGGTGTGGTGTGGTAAAGTTGAGGAGGTTAAGGTGGGGAATTAATTAATGGAGGGGAATTAGCGACAAGAATCATGATGTAAGGAGCGTGGGGCATGATGGGAGTCACGTGAGGTCCACGAGGAGATGAAAGTGGAATGGAAAGGGGAAGGGATGAAACAAGTAGAAATGTTTTGTCAACATGAATGCAACAGGTACAAGACAGAGAGCAAACGACTAGGTAGAAAACAGAGAGAGAGGAGGCGTGTGCGTGTCAGTGAAAATGACAAAACAGTGCAGCCAAAACTTGAAACTCCCAAGTTGAAGAGAGAATAAGAGATGAATCAGATAGATAGCAATATATGCAAGCAGACATGTAGGTTGGGTGGAAGAAGGAGGAGTTACCTGGAGGAAAAGGAGGAGAGGAAGGAATCTGGATCAGAGGACATGAAGGCAGAGCGGAAGGACAACATGTTGCCGATGAAGGGGAGGCCATAGTCACCGGGAGGGAGGGAGGAGCGGAGGTGGCGGGGCAGGTGGGATTCATAGAGCCACCGGGTGAGAAGGCGGAGTAGGGAGTGGCGGAAAAGGAGGGCAGAGGAAGCAGCAAGCAGCAGCAGCGGCAGCAGCATGATGAGAGATTCGGTTGGGGAGAGAGAAGCGAGAGGGTATAAGATGATGAGGAGTGAACAAGGCCAGCTTGGCCGACCTTATTATATGCTTTTTGTCGTCTACACACGCCCTGCCTTCCAACTGTACGGCACAGCATCCTATTCCCCATTCCCCATTACCTATTCCACTCCCCTCTTTCTCTATTCTATTCTTTATAATACCCGCCACAACCCTGCCCCATCTTTTCTTCGTAATCCTAATCTGCGGTGACCAGGACACCGAGGTTTATTTAGTGTTTGTGCTAGTAACAAGTTATTTCTGTTGTCATCGTTCCATCACTTACAAGAAAGTAGCTTTAAATAATTGAGAAAACTACACACATGAATGTACATAACTGTTGAGGAAGAAAAAAAAAAACAAGAACATAACAACAAAAAGTTACACGGCGGTTTGTATTCTAGCTCTGTCCATTCATCATCCGCCTTTACTTGGTTTTCTATTTTTGGCAGGAATCCAGCCTCACCAACTTTGTCCCGTCAAAAGCTTAGCGCCCTCTTAACTGTGATAAACTGTACGCATTTTTACCCCACTCTTTCGGTGCCCAACACGCAGCACCATTTACTCCCCCCTCTTTTCATCCCAAATATTTGCTCATTACTTTATTTGGTTACAAAGCTTATGGGAAAACTACTCCTAATTTTGATGATCACCTCATGTTCACAAAAAGTCTACACGGCATTCATGATCACCTCATGTTCACAGATATAAGTGAGGTTTTTTCCCCTAATCAAGCAATTAAAAAAATTCTGGCATGTGGCCCCGATTAATTCGCTAATTGAATCGGATTTGGCATATCATATCTTCAAGAGGCAGACTTGTAGATGACGTGCGAAAGCAGAGTTGTGGTGGTGAAGGGAGGCTTTGCCTATACATACATATATTGAGGGAATGAATTTAACGAGTGGTTGTAACATGGGCGAGAAGGGCCCTCCTAGTGAAGAGAAGAGATGTGGAAAATGATGAAGATGGGATTGGTTTGATGTGTAGTGTAAAGTGAAAACATTGAAGTGGCCTCAAATCTGGTTCCTGATCTTGGCTGTCCTCCTTTACACTGACTTATTCACCATATATATGTCATTCCTGCTATCCCTTGTACGCATATACCATCCACACTTGCCCCCATTTCTTTCTAATAATGGACACACCACCACCACCACCACCCACACACATGTCTCTACATTCCTCAAAATTAATTATTTGCAATCCATCCTCTCTTCAAACGAACCAATATATATGCATACTTTACAATCTCATCTACATTAATCATTACCTGTTCGCTCATTTTTGTCAAAATTAAACTTTTGTGGTTCATATTTAATATCCCTCATCACTAGGATTACTAGCTTAATTCATTGTCTTCTTCTTTCAATATATGTTTTTTTTTTTTGAAAATACACCCACAAAGACACGTATATTAATTAATAAAAACCATCTCTTCCTGCGCTGCCTAAATTTTTCCTAAGCTTTGAACGAAATTTCTCCAACTAACTCTTTCACACATTCTTCTGAATTTTGGTATTTATGCGCACATATTATCCCTTGCCATTAATTAACACTAATTGGACTGGATGCATTATTATTATTATTATGGCTATATATACCCCCTTACTATATTTTTTTATGTAAATAATTCTCTTAAAATTTAAATAGTATACTATAGATAATTTTCTAAACTTTAATTCATATAAAAAGGCATATATCCATCCGTTATATTTCATTAGTCAAATGACGGAAAATGAACAGCAACAAAGTAGTAATTTTCATAAATTCATTGTCAATTTTAAAAAATAATAAAGCATGTGTGTGAGTGTGAGTATATATGTAGCTAACTCAGTTGAGGTACTGATTGATATATATATATATATATATATATATATATATATATATATATATATATATATATCAAAGGATCTTGTGCAGGCTATTAGATCACCTAATGGCCCCCAACCTGGAAGTTCAACTCTGATACAGATAAGGACTATGATGCAGTATACAAGGGAGTTGGTATCTCTAGAGAACAAAATTATGTTGCAGATGGCTTGGCTAAGGAAGGTCTCTCCAGAACAGATACGTTTGATTCTACCCCCCTCGAGTTAATTATTTACCTTTCGTAATGGGGCTTTTGCTCTCTCTTGGTCGAAGCAAAAGCATCGTTTGGGTGAGACGGGTGAAAGTGAATGATATATATATTTATTTTTGGGCCGCTTTCAGGAGTTGGAACGTTGTCGTGGGTGTGTGATAAAAAGTGGTGTCCCAAAAGGCACCAATAGACATTACATTCGACAACTCGCAATGCATTAATTTATTGATTAGCTTTGGGGTTTAGCTTTATTGCTCTATTTTATAAGCTGCGACTGCGATGACAAAATGGATCCAAGGAAATATGGTGAAGAAGCAAGTCGGCTTTTGAAGTTAATGTTGCCTCTATGTATGTAGGAATGATTTCTGAGTGCAAGCCATATATGTATCCTAATGCTTAATTGTTTATTACAGACCATAGGACCTTATAACTTAGGGATATATTTATTTATAATTAAGCTGGAGCCTGTATAATTGATATATATATATATATATATATATATATATATATATATATATATATATTCTTTTAAAATATACAGTTATCAGCCCAAGTCTATAAGTATTAAAATTTGGTCCAATTATTGACGTTGTCTCATTTGAAAGGAGCAGATATTTAAATAGAACCTAGCTTATAATAACTGAAAAGTTGACTTCTTTCAACGTTGCCTCTTCCAAAGCTTGCGCTTATCAAGTCTCTGTACCTCTAATATGGATCGATATATTAATTATTTTTAGCTAGCCGGTTTGATGAGAAGAGAAAAGCAAACTATGTATTTAATTTTCCTTCCTAATGAAAGCTGTTGAATACAGTGTAAGCCGGAGTCACCCAAGCTGAAATGAAAATCATCAGACCTCGCTAGATCCTATATGGTAAGTGAGAATATATAATTAATTAAGGATGGATTGTTCTTTCTTGATCCTAAATGGAAGGTCAAACAATATAACATTATGTGCGACTGATTTTTTTTTTTTTTTTGCCACTTGAAACATTGTAGAAGGCATTTTCATGTGCCAACTTTTCCGACTTTAATTATTATTTCATAAAATTGAATTAAATCTGCTCTCATCATAGATTGCATGGTGTGGTGAATAATATTTGATTAATTGCTATATATGTGTGTGTGTGTGTGTGTGTGTGTAAAAGAATTTTGATTGACTGAGAAATGGAATTGTTATATATAAAAGATCTTTAATGGGTGTGGGGATGCTGTTTTTTTTTTCTAGGCACATGTGTTCTCAGAGTGTAGGTAATTATGTTTGAAGCATTAACAATCACTAAATTTGAGCACATTTTATAAGTGGGTTTAAATATTGATTCGCTATAATGTGAGGGATTGACTCCTTCTATTACACCTAACTAACGTGATTGGTAGTTGAAATATTAAGTGACCTATTAGTATACATGAGGTTAGAGGCCCAATTAAGATTGCAAACACCTCATATGTACTGTAATTTGGGTCCTTCCCATCTCAAATTTGGATAATCTGTTCAAACATATTACCATGCATATTCATTGTAAGCAATCAGAGCCACGTTCTTCCACCGCCAAGTCTCACCTCCAACGCCATACGTTCGAAGAAAAAGTTCCAGAGGCTTATATAGAATTAGAAGGTCAAGAAGTGGCAAACGGATTGAAGAAACCAGAGGTTAAACTTAGAAAGCTAGAAGAGAGAAATGAAGGTTACCTGGTCAGTTGTGCAAACAGAGGTAAACCATTTGTTAACCTAAGGTGAAATTGCTTCATTTTCATTATATTAGGGACAAAATTACATCACTATTTTCAACATACTGAATGCACCTTCAAAAATAGTTTAAGGTATTGGATGCATCTTTACCCCAACAAATATAATCTATAACTAATCGGACTCTATAAAAGGTATTAAATATAATCTAATAACTAATCTAACTCTAAAATGTAAAAGATATAAAATACATTTGACGATATATATAAGAAGAAATTTTTCCCAAATGTCTAAATCAAAATTGCACTTTGAAAATTAGAAAGATTTGCTACTTGTTCAGCTTATAATATTTCTAATTAAGGTATATATTTTAGATAACTCTTACAGACGACTAAGTCATTTTAACTCACAATATTAATTGAAAAAAAAAAGTGACGGACAATACGATGTCTGCTCTTGTTTAAAAGCTTTCACAAATTTAAATTGTAAGTAACTTCTATTTTTTAATTTTTGACTTCACTGTCACCTTATTTTTCAGATACTTTAGATCATTTATTAGGATGAAAAAAGTTCTTATTTACATAAATAAATAAACCATGCATGGCTTTTTTTTAATTTTTTAATTTTTTTTTGAAGAATATATATTTACTTTAGGTTCAGACAGAAACGGTGAAATACATTTATTAACAAATATTTAAGATTAATTCTAAGCTATGAGTTTGTAAACAATTCTGGGAAAGCGACCGACCCTTTTAGATCATCCTAAAGAAAAACAATCATTTTTTAAAGCCATGTCATTGAACATCAATGCTGGCTAGCCCTACAAAGTCAAAGTTATTTTAACAATTTTTACCTTCTTTTCAACTTTTTTAAAGAAATAAAATTATAGTATAATGAAAGTCTTAATTTAACACATAAATGTTGTTAAAATTAAAGTGTAAATTATACACATTATACAATTAACAAACACAGTCATTGAGTAATAATAAAAGGTAAATCCTTTTCTAC
Organism: Acacia confusa; assembly: GCA_037074495.1. Lineage (NCBI taxonomy): Eukaryota > Viridiplantae > Streptophyta > Magnoliopsida > Fabales > Fabaceae > Acacia > Acacia confusa. The sequence goes on along the minus strand of CM073504.1, from coordinate 211,203 downwards.
ATACTAGAATTACAAATCATTAATGAGAAGAATTAATAAAATTAAAAATACTTCTTATAAATATGTTTTAACAAGTGTACGTAGTCAACAAAATAAACAACATAAGACATAAGCAAAACAATCACTAGAAAATAAGTCAAAAAATATAAAAATAGTAAGAATACTTATGAAATAAGAAATATTTTTTTATAAGTTTTAAATTTTTAGGATTCTTAATACAAGATTTTCTTATGAAAAAAAAAACGTAATTCTAAAAAGATAATAATAACAAAATATTTGCAACATCATTAACAGTATAAAAAAATCAATAATATTAATATCATATAAATAATTTTTTTTTATAAAAAAAACATACGGGCCTAAAAGAGCTAGTTCTTAGCCTTATAAGGTTGGCCTTATAGGTCGGGCCCTTTTAGACCCACTTTCACTTTTGAGACAAAAATCTTAAATTTGTCCCTTATAAATTCAAAACCTAAACGGACCGACTCGATGGGCTCTAATTATGATATGATTTTGTCAGAAAGTTGCACCCCATTTAAGAAGGTTGGCTCTAGTTTTCAGGTAGAGAAATGGGTAGGGCAAACCCATAACCCACCCATTTAACTTTAAATGGGTACCGGCTAGCCCATACCCATACTCTCAACCCAATGAAACCTGTATAAACGTGTGAGTACATAAATGGGCGGTGTAACCGGGTTTTTAGAAACCTATTTACATTTGACTTGTTTATGTTTTTGAAAAAAAATATACATAAGCATTAAACATCCATCCAAATTCATTACGATAATTTTTGGAATCCGAATCTTCAAAGTCCAATAATCATAATTTACACAAAACAATATAAATTTATACCAATATCATAACAACATAATTTTGATGTTCAAATTCTAACTTTTAAATTAAAACATATTATAACTACAACTATACAATTTCATATATTAAAAAAATGGCATGCTTCCATTGAATCTGCATGCTTTAGTGTTCACCATCATCTTCAAATTCACTTAAAGAAGGGACTATAGCTCCAAACCTTAAATCTTCTTCAGCAAAAAAATGAAGAGAAAACATGTCATTAATAATCTTATATGATCCCAAAAAAAAAAGAAAGAAAGAAAGAAAGAAAGAAAGAAACAATACAAATTGTGAATGTTATTGAAAATTCCAATAACATCACTTGCACTCTCCTCAAGTTTATCAATATCAAGGTCCTTGAATTTAGGGTTTGTCTTGAATAGCCAATTTTGAGCACATACAAGTGCCTCAACCATCTTTAACTCCTAAAAAAAATATAGTATCTGACCCCATTACTAAAAGGCTAATTTTGAAGATACTGTATGTAACACCCTGGATTTCTAAAGTTCAAATAACATAAATATTCCAAATGTTTTCATAAATAATAATAGAAATCCAAAATAATCAACATCCGGAAGGTGTCACCGCCGCACTTGTATGAAACAAGTGCGAGACTTCTTATTACAGGAAATAAATCTATACTTAATCAGATTGTTCATAAAAATATAAAAGAAAAGAAAAGAAAAGAAAGTAAGTAACTAGAGTTTATTGTCCGTCATTCTCACTTTTCACTGCTAGCCCTAATCTTTGAAACCTGTTCACTGAAATTCTGCTCCTCCGAAGGATCATCGCAGCCCAGAAACACAGACATCAGCAACAACTGGTAATTCTAATTAAGAACAGATAATATAGCATAAACTAAAACAATTAAGTAAATAAATATGTAACACCCCGGATTTCTAAAGTTCAAATAACATAAATATTCCAATGGTTTTCATAAATAATAATAGAAATCCAAAATAATCAACATCCGGAAGGTGTCACCGCCGCACTTGTATGGAACAAGTGCAAGGCTTCTTATTACAGGAAATAATTCTAAACTTAAACATTATTTCGAAAAATAAAATTAATGAAAATAAATGAAAGTAGATAACTAGAGTTTATTGTTCGTCATCCTCACTTCTCACGGCTAGCCCAATTTTTGAAACCTGTTCACTGAGACTCTGCTCCCCCGAAGGATCATCGCAGCCCAAGAATACACACATCAGCAAACGCTGGTAATCCTAATTAATTAAGGGTAAAATGAAATAAAATAGAACAGAAATAAGTAGATAGATAAATAAATTTGATATGAATTAAAATAAAATAAAATAAATTATAAAATAAAATAAATTAATCATAAAATAAAATAATTTAATTCCAATAAAAAAAATAATTATAAAATAAGATAAATTAATTACGAAATAAAATTAAATAATTGTAAAATAAATCAATACCAACATAAAATAAAATAATAGAAATAAATTAATTGCAAAATAAAATAGCATAAAGGCATCATATGTGTATATGTATAAACTAAAAGGTGTCATGGTTTTTAGAGTTTTCTAGTGGGAAGAGAACCATGGTAGACCCGGGTATCCTGCCAGTCTACCCTGTGACCCGGGAAACCTTGCCAGTCACAAATCATTATAATTTGGCCATATCGTAATTTTCTTCCTAGTGTGCACACCTCTTCCCAAAGTTGTTACTAGTGTCCCGGGAAACCCTGCTAGACACCACTTTGGGAAGAACGGATATATCGGTTCACATCAAATAAATTTTCGAAGGCATAAAGCCTTAAAAATGTGTTCATCACTTTAGGAGGTACCATCCTAAAGCTATCCTCCCACTGTTAATTTATTTTAAATTATTTAGACTCGTAAAATTCCTAAATTATTTTTATTATGTAAAATCAGATATTTATAATAATAGCAATAAAAATGAAATAAGTCAAAAAAAAATAAAATAAAAAATAAATAATCAACGTATCCCACAGCACCTAGAATATATTGCACCAACAACAAAACCCAACACCTAATCTATTCCAATCAAGTAAGTGATCTCTGTTCCTACCGACTCAAAATCGTTACAAATGTTGCAAAAAGATGCAGATCTACTGTGGCATCTCGTTAGGTCTCCAAATTAACATAAAAAAATAGGAAAAGGAAAAGATAATAATAACATAATCAAATCAATCAACATTAAAATATAAACTTCCGGTGGTAATGCAAACATCAAAAACAGATTCAATAATTACCATTAGAATTATAGAAGCTATAATGATGAACGGACCCCACATAATTTACTTTGATATAAAGTGGTAACAAAAGATAAAATAAGATAAAAAGGGACCCCACACACCCAAAACCAAGCAATCTGAGAAGCATAATTGGAGGTCAAACTCATATATATACATTGAATCAAGAATGGCGTTGAACAAAGCCTGGGTGGGCCCCACGACATTTACAATTCAGTAGGAGGTTTCAGAATGGATTCCATGTGTGGTCCCCGCGTAAACAAGAACCCTAAATCAATATCCTTTAAAGGGGCGGTTGGAGAAAAACGAAACCGAACACACACATATATATATTTATAATCAATCAACATTTAAGGAATGCACACGGACAGAATCCAAAAGGCATAAGTAAGTCTCAATTCAAGCACGCACGCAATTCGAGGGTTATGTAATCTGCCTAGTTTTGTACTGATAGCAATGAATTCAAACAAAACAAAGGTAATCTTTATATATGTAACCCTATAAGGCAGTATTTAATTTGTAAATTACGACCGACATAAACCTTAAATTCTCATTGATCTAGGGATTAAGATTACAATCAATTAATTCTAATCAACGTTCTAACGCTACCAATAATTAATTTTTATTGCTCAAGGGATTAGGATTACAATCAATTAATTCTAATCAACGTTCTAATGCTACCAATAATTAATTTTTATTGCTGAAGGGATTAGGATTACCTGGCCTCCGTGGTTGCAGAGCTCCTAGAAGAGAATTTCTGCCGCAAAAATTTTTAGAGAGGGAACTGATAGGTGATGGCTAGGGTTAGATGACTAGTCCTAAGTTTATTGTTGAAATTAGGGTTTCCTATGGGTTAGGCTTTGTGGGTTGGGTTTTAACTATTACTAATTTAAATAATAATGGCAAATCACCTATTAGATTCTAATTTAAATTTTTTTATCTTTACCTATCCATTTATCATTATTATTATGATATATATATATATATATATATATATATATATATATATATATATATATATATATATATCTACACACACATTACTTTATTATAAATTATAAATTTTAATATTAGCATTATTAGTATTTATTATCATTATTATTATTATTAAAAATAAAATAAAATAAAATCTAGGGTATTACATTGTTGATCTAATAAATGGTAAAATAATGCAAAGATTATTAAATTCTATTAAATCAATCAATAAATCTATACTTAATAAAATCAAATCTATCTAAACTAACAACTAATCAAATTAATCTAAACTAATAAAATTTGAACTAATACTATATTATCACTATTATTACTTTTACTTTTATTATTATTATTATTATTATTATTATTAACAACAATAATAATAATAATCTGGGGTATTAATAATTTTAAAATAAATTGAAATAAAATAAAACAATTATAAAATTAAAATAAAATATTTACAAGATAAAATATCATATATTTGTATAATCATAAGGTGTTTGGCACAAATTTGTTAATCAAAGCAAATGTGTGTATATATATCATCTGATATTTGCATCAAACTTTAATCATTATCATTTTAAATTTTGTTTAGACCCGGAAATCCTGCCAGTCTATTTAGTGGGAAGAGAACCATGGTAGACCCAGATATCCTGCCAGTCTACCCTGTGACCCGGAAACCTGTCAGACACAAATCATCATCAAATTGGCCATAGATCGTTTTCTTCCTAGTGTGCACACCTCTTCCCAAAATTGCTACTAGTGCCCTGGATATCCTGCCAGGCACCACTTTGAGAAGAACGGATATATCGGTTCATATCAAATAACATATTGGAGGCTTAAAGCCTAAAGGTATGTCCATCACTTTGGGAGGTACCTTCCCAAAACTATCCTCCCACAGCTAATAAATTTTAAACTCATAATAAAATTCCTCAATTATTTTGTTTTGTTATGTGTAATCAGATATTTATATTAATAATAATAATAATAAAACCCTTAACCCTACAAGGAAGTGTGGATCTTAACTTCCACACTTAAATAACTATAGATCTCGAGAAATATTAGATTGAACTTATTAATATCTTATACTTATTTAATTATATTTTATATATTTTTCTATCATTTAGATTAATTATAGGATATAAGGAAAGTTTAACACAAAATCTATGAATATCCTATTTTTATTTTGTAGGAGAGATTATGAGATTTCAAAGTTTGGTCAAAAGATCAAAGTAAGAAGAGAAAGAAGTGGACCCCACATAAATAGGCATATTTCTATCAAAATCTACAAGCATTTCGGTGAGCAATTTGTGTGTGGTCCCCGCAAAAATTCAAAAAGCAAAGATGTTGGACCCAAAAACGTGTGGTCCCCACACAAAATCCCAACCAAAGCAAGTCGAAGGAACAAATTGAAGAAAAGAAAAATATATATATATTTGAATCAAGAGTGGCATTGAATAATCCATACGTGGGCCCCGCGGCAATTTGAGAATTAGATAGATGTTTTCGTACTGATTCATTACGTGCAAACAGAATCAAATATAATGACGCATATAAGACAAAACAACAAATTAATAACACACATGCGGACGGAAATCAAAAGTAAGGAGAGAATAGGATTTCTACGGCAACAGAACAACAGTTTAAATATACGGTTGATAATAAAACAAAGTTCTGTGTCGACGTATATGAAAATTTATTTAACAAAAAGGGGCCCTAAGGTATTTACATGTGAAAGGAAGCATACACGGAAGGATTAATGATTCACGCAGAATGAGGGAAATAGATATGAATACAAGAGATCATCAGATGAGGATTAATTAATAGCAGGGTTCAGTCAAAAGGAAAAGGAGTTTCTGATATTAGGATCATCTGGTCTCCGTGGTTGCTAAACTCCTAGAAGGGAAGCTCTGCCGCAAAGGAATTTTTTCAAAGAGGAAGCTAATGAACGATGACTAAAGTTAGACGGCTAAACCTAACTTATAATTAGGCTCTTAGGGTTTAGTTATGAGCTGGGCTTTGTGGATTGGGCCTTTTTGTTTTTGTTTTTCTTTTCTTTTGTTTTTTTTACTATTACTAATCTGATGAAGAAAAATAATAAGTCACTTATTAAATTCTAATTTAAATTTATTAATTTTTATTTATAAATTTATTTATAATTATTACTATATTATTACTATAATAAACCAGGTGGGAACACTATATATAACAATCAGTGAATTATATAAAACCAACACTTAGGATTTTAAAGATATATATATAATAAATATTATACTCTTAATTATCGCTTTAATAGTAATTTAGATATAAAACTATGAAATAATTTTCAAATTTCAAAGGAATATAATTAATATCAAAAAATTAATAATGACATTTATTTTCCTGCATTTTATCACCAAATGAAACAAGCTCTCTATACCGGATGATTTATCTAGTGAAAGCAATCTTTTTATTTTTCCATTTTTTTTTCGAAAAGTGTTTTATAGTACATTCACACAAATATAAATTTAAAACCTTATGGTTAAATGATCAAAGTGCAACAACCTATTTATTATTATTATTAACAATAATAATAATACTAATAATATGGGGTATTACACTGTAGATACTGGTATAGCCAATAAATCACATGCCAATAGAGTTAGAACTTGATATTTAGAAGTATTCACTCTCTACCATGTCAAAACATCAAATTTTGGATCACGAAAGCCAACGAGTTAGTTTGAAGATATTCATTCACTTCTAAAATCTCTCTACATTATATGTAGAGTTAGTAGAGACTCACAAGTTTGAATAAACAAAGCTATAGAGAGAGAGAGAGAGTGAGAGTGAGATTGAGAGTCAATGGCCATTATGGTTAGGGATTAAAGACGGTTAAATACTCAAAATCTTGAATAGGGAGGGAGTTAGGTAATACCTTTACCTTATGGTGGAATGCGGAATGGAATGAGTAGTTATTCCAAAAAAAAACACACTAAATGGATAGGTATGGACAGCTCGTAGGTGTGCCCATAGCCCCTTCAATTTAAGTTTTAAATGAGGAATGCCTTTACCTTATAGAATAGGGAGGCAGTCAAGGAATGCCTTCACCTTATGGTGAAATGCAAAAATGGAATGAATAGTTATTAAAAAAAAATTACACTAAATAGGCGGGTATGGGTAGCCTGTAGGTGTGCCCATATCTCGCACATTTAAGTCTTAAATAAGTGGGTTCTAACCAAGTTTGTTAAAACAGGGCTGGTCACTGAACCGGTTGAAGTATTGAGTCAAGGGTTAATGGGTCAGACCGGGGTCAAATTGGAGTCGAATCGGGGTAGCTAAGTCTCCAAGATTTATTATATAATTTTGTTAATGAGAATTGGGTCCCACAAGTTGAAAACAAAATGAAAAGTGATGCCCCCTCTGCTTCTCATTTATTACTTTGCTGCTTCACATCTTTTCATATTAATTGATTGATGAAGCATTTCAAATCCTCATCTTCATCATCCAGTCCCAAACCCATACGTCATACCTATAACCTCTCTTTCTCTTTACTTTCCCCATGACTCCTTCCCTTTCCTTCAAATCCAACTCTGACCTCACCATGAATCATATATACAAGCTCGACAAGTGCAAGAGGATGAAGGAAGCTTTATCTCCGCCATACAACTGGCCTCGTCCTCTATTCTCTCCATGTCTCTATAAGTTGTCTTCGATGCCGTCACCAGAGTTGGTGATAAAGCAAGTCTCGTAGCAAAGGACGTGACCGCCATAACATCCTCATCTTCCCATCTCTATAAACTTCTTCCTCTTCAGTTGACGTTTTTTTTTTTAAAAAAAAAAACTCTTACCCTAACCCCAGTTTCTATGGCAAATCGGATCGGTTTCACGGCCGATTCACTGGTTTCCGGTCTAAACCGGACGGTCTGGTCCGGGTTTAATAAATATGGTTCTAACCACCCCATTATGGGTCTTTTGGCACAAGCTCAAAATGACCCAATTATATTGTGTTGTGGATGGGCTTATGGGTTATGCGTTGGATACTCAACTTTATCTAGTCTAGCTAATCCAAACTTATTACGAGTATTATTCTATTTTGTTTTTTTGTGAATTTACGAGTATTATTCCCATCAAACCAATCTAGGCGAGCATGCACATACAAAGTAATTAAAGGCCAACTCCCGTTTTGCTGTATTTCATTGTTTGCACATGCACAAAAAGCAACTATATACATGTGTTCGGATTCGCTTTTTGAAACTATGGTTCCAAAACAAGAATAGTCAAACATTGGTGTAAAACTTAAAATAGTTTGTAACCTTCAAAACAATGATATTGTTTAAGTTATCAAAACACCTGTGTTTTTTATAATCTATTTTGGCGAGAAGACCATGATTTTCGTGGAAAACAATAGTTTTTCATAATTTTTTTTAATTTTTTTCAGAAGTTATTCTTCATAATCTATTGATCTATCTAAAATCCCTCTTGTCATTTTTTTCAGAAACTATTCTCAAAAGCAGTATCAAATTGGTTGGCCATAAAATAAGGAGAATAACACTTCTAAAAAAGATCAGCATAATAATATTTAGATATATTTTTTTTTTGCTGAAAGATAAATTTAAGACAATCCTCTAGTAATTAAATAATTTGAGTAGATTAAGAAAGTAAGTTAAGTTAGTTTATGGAGAAAATATCATTTAGCCCCATGGAAGTGATTTTATTGCAGTCAACCCTGAAAAAATTTGAAATTTCACTGCACCCAATTAAGTCAAAATGAAATTAAAACTTTTAAGTGAAAAGACAATGATGCCTTTTCTTTATTTTCTTAATTCTATTATTTTTCTTGTAAATGCACATGTTTGTCTTCTAAATTCTTTTATTTATCTTGTGAATGATCAAAATTTTTAACTCTTTGTATTCTTTTAAATTCTTTTATTTAACTTGTAAATGTATTTATTTGTCTTGTGAATAATCTTATTTGTCTGATGAATTCTCTTAGTTTTCTTGTAAATGCCAAAATGTTCTTATTAACTATTTGATTTTTTTAATCTATTTATTTGTCTTGTAAATGCTTTTATAACAAAAAAAAAATAAAGCAAAGACATTATTGTCATTTCACTAGTAAAACTTAATTTCATTTTGACTTAAATGGTGCAAATAAATTTTAGAATATTTTAAGAATTGACTGAAATAAAATTGCTTCCATGGGGACTAAGTGATTTTTTTTTTTTAAATTTATGTAACATGTTTATTTTAAAAACATATATTCTAATTATCTTCAGTAGTTTCCCTCACTCCCTCTTCTATTTTAGTATTGTTGAGAGAATATCAATATAGAAAAAAAACATCAAAAAACATGTAAAATAATAGTTCTCACCTTTAAGACTACCATCAATTTTCTAATTAAATCCTATATTAATGACAAGAGGAGTATCAATTTTTGAGTCTCATAAGCCACAAGTCACTTTAATTTTCGTGATTTGTAGCGAGACAATTTTGGAATCGATATATATAATTATGTTCTAGCTAGTAAAAATTTTAGGATCTCATTATAATTGATTTGAATTTTTAAAATCTAGCTATACTTAAAAAAACAATATCAAACCGGGTGAAAAGAGGAGAGAAACATTTGATAGAAGGAGTAAATTAAGAAAAAGCTAAGATGAGAAGCCCATATATATATAGAGGCGAAACCCAAGCATGCATATATGCATGCGCCGTTACACCTTCCTCAGTTCCTCTTGTAATTCACACATGTCTCTATACAAGATCAAGACGGCTAAGCATTTATTAATTATTTTTTTAAGGAAATTAATTTCATTATATATGTCCAGGGAGGTGTTCAAATAATTTGGCATTGCACTAGTTAATTAAACAGAGATGAAAGCCAGGCAGGTCCACGATGTCCCATCCATTTTTATCATGATCAATTTAACCATCCACTCAGCTACAGGGTCATGTATGTGTCGATGTCCATGTTTATTTTCAGTGTTGAAAACCTGTGTACCTCAGCTAGGCAGGTCCACGATATCCCATCCATTTTTATCTCCTACATTGACTACCTATTATGCTTTATGTAGATTAGTCTAAGTTGAATTATGAAGAATGATCAAGAGAAAAGATTGACGAAAGAGGAACTTGGCAAATATAATGAGAATATCAACATTCATGTTTCTACGGTTAAATGGAAGTTGAAATGGCACAATTTGGGTTAAAATAAGCAAGTTCAAACTCTACGATGAATAGTAATCAAATTGCTACAATGACTTAACGTACTATAGAAACTTCTCCTTGATACTACAGTACCAAAACTCGAGTTGTAAGCTGGAACATGAGTGCAAAACTTGAGTTGCTATAGTGAAACTTGAGTTTTATCCTGTTTCAGCACTTTGTACCTGTTTAGTGTTCTACTTGAGTGAATTCTGGTTATTCGATGATATCTTCTAAATGAGAAATCAGATTGAGGTGAAACCAATTTTGTATGAAACTGGACTCTTAATGCATCATTGTGACACTAAATTCAAGCCTAACAGGAGTTCAGAAGAAAGAATTATGAATTTTAGAAGTTGCCACACGAAATTATGCCACACAGCAGACTCAGCTTTGATATTTTGGGCGTATCTCACAAAATACGTATCTAAATGAGCTGAAACTAGTGGCATATGAAACTAGACTCAAATACCTTTCCAAAAATATCAAAATCACAGAAAAAAAGATCAATTGGAAGAGATATAATTTTTTTTGAATTTAATAGTCATTTCAGGATGTTGCAAAAATGATGGTCAAGAACAACCTTTATTAATTTGATCATAAAAGTCAGAATACAATGAGTTTAGAGTTGATTATTTTTTGCATTTAAAAGAAAAATTAAATAGCTTTATGGAGATAGGTTGAGTGCCAAATTTGGAGCTATATCAAAGATGTTATACCTACTGGAATATGACCCTTGTGCAGCCAACTTTCTTAAGTTCTACATTATGAAGATTGCAGAGAATGCTAGCTAACGCTCTTAATTTTGGAACAAACAAGGTAAAACTTGAGTTTGTCTATGCAAAATTCGAGTTCCAAGTAATCAACTCAAGCTCTTTTAAAAAAACTCGAGTTCTAAGGTATCTCTTCTACTCCTATCTAATCTTAATTATACTTGATGCATACTTTGGAAAACTCGAGTTTCGCTTTATGAAACTCGAGTTGGTAATTCAAATTTAAATAGTTATAACTCGAGTTCTTAGAGTTGGAATATCAAAAGTTGAGTTGTTCATTTTAGAAAGACATAACTCATTTTGCAAATAGTTACTGAAGTTTTTGAACTAAGAGCAAAATATCAAAACTTGAGTTGGTAAAATGAAACCCAAGTTTACAACTCAAGTTTGAGTAAACAAAACTCAAGTTTTGCCGCCTCATTAAGTTCATCATAGTCCTCATTAAATTCGAAATCTCTAATATCAACTAGTAAACTTTGATTACCACTCATTGTTATTTTCAATACTTTTAATCATGTTTATTAGTGAGTTTCAGTTGATCAAACAAAGGATTATGTGCAAATGATCATAAAGCAAGATTTGTGTTAGAAGCATTAAACGCTGAAGTAGAAATAAAGCATGTAAACAGCAAACAAATTCAGAGTAGGCAAATGATCAACTTTTGAGACACCCATTCTGGGTCAAGAGTGAAAGCGACATATCGTAAAATCTTCCCATGGTCATTAATACAATGCTCAAGTCAGAGTATTAACAAAGCAAATGACAATCATTCTATGATTAAACTTGGCTTAGAGCTTAACAACCAAATAATAACATTAGCTTCAACTGTTATTGCTAACGGATATTCAACAATCATATTCTAAATAAGAGGAATTGCTTAACCGTCAAATGCTCTTTATTAACTATAAAAGGAGAAGCATTCAAAATAGACAGTGAGACATGAGCTTGCATCTTCACTATTAAAAAGTCAATACTCTAATGCTTATATAACTTACTCTTCATTATCTCAATGATCATATAGTTTACCATAGAGAGTGGGATTATTTGTATTGTACTTCAGTGTTTATCATCATCTACTTCATTTAGAGAGAATTATACCTTCATTGTAATCATTTTATATGAGATTTACTCAAGATTAAGTGATCTTGAGTGAAAAACTGATTGTATCCTTACGGTGTATAAAGGGAAGTATCTCGATGAGAGATTTGTGAAAGGTTACACAAGTGTCTAGCTAAACTTGTGGGATTGTAGAGGCTTATCTTGCGCCTAGATTAAACAAGAAGATAGTGGATTGAAAATCTCAAGTGAAGCTTGGGGACTGAACGTAAGTCATCAAGGATTAGGCCGAATCGGTATAAATCACGGTTTATCTCTTATGTTTCTAGCACATTTGTTTTGAACAATTTCCTATGAGTTTATAATTCATTTCTTTAATACGTATTGTTTTTACAAAGATGTAAAAAGAATTTCAAAGTTATTGAGTTTTTATCTGAAACCTAATTTACCCCCTTTTGGGTATCAGCCGGTTCTAACAAAAATTTAGGACATCGTTTCATCAACTTTAATTTTTGCACTTGTTTGCACATTAATTTGCAAGAAGGAAATTTTGTGAAGAAAGGTATCAGTAATGAAGAGATTAACAAAGCAGGAAATTATTATAAGAACAAGGAATAATAAAATAAAGAGGGCTTGTATTATTGATCTTTATTGGGTACAAGACAATAAATCAAGAAGCAAAAATGAGAGAGCTACAATTACGTTGAGTACAATGTAAAATAGTTAGTAAGTTTGAGTAGAGTAGCTTATGTATTATAAGCATATGGAAGTACCTATTATAACTTGGAGTCAAGTGAGTTTGTTCCTTCTTTTGTTGATCTAGGCAAGCTGTGAGGGAGTTGGAAATCTTAAAGTTTTAGATATGTGGTTGTGGATCAAACAATAGGCTTTGACTGGGTGTATCGAGATGAAGATGAGTTAGTCTTGGGCCAAGTACACACTCTTAAGCCTGCTTCAGTTTCCTTGTCTTTAGCCACAAGTGACGAGTTTTGAGCCTTACTATAAGTCCCACTCTCCAAGCCCAATGAGCAATTGGCTTGAGAGTAGTTTATGATCCTGGTAGTCGAGTGCCTTCATCGATCCTACGGTCTTTATTTAGTCCTTTTTCTAGTCTTTCTTGTCTTCAAATAATTTTTCTGAAAGCTATGGTTGGGATTTGTTTTTTCCTTGATCTTACTCCTTATATTCTTACAACGATTTAAGCTAGATTATGCAAAGGTGGATGGCTAGTCAAGCATTCCATCCAACCATATGATCTCAATCTTAGTAGGCACAACAAAGTAGAATAAAAGGAAAAGGCAAGGTGGAGACAAGTAGGAAAAGGGTGACAATAGTATATTCGAACATGAGGGAATGCACCTTCATTTCCCTACTATAGCCCTGCAAGTTATTGATGAAAGTGGAATATCACCTAGAGGGAGGTAAATAAGGGATTTTATAATTCTTTTTCGGATGTAATCAAGGAATGATAAATAATGAGATTGAGACAGGGAGAATGAACACAGACAAATTATATTAGTTCGGTCTAACTCCCAGTCACCAGACACTTTAGGTTTTCACTATCTCACAAACACAAATAAAGTTATATACTCTGTACTCAAGATGATCCTATCATACTAGGATTCACTCTCTCTTACAAGCTGTAATTGTATAACCTCACTCAAGGTTCTTCAACCTTGAGATTAATCAGAAAAACAAATAAGTGTTTCATACTCCTCATTGAGTAGATAAATGATAGTCACTGAAGAACAAGAATAATATCCGAAGATATTAAAATGAAAATGAATGAAACAATAATTTGCAATAAAGTCGAATTGATTGCTCAGAGTTTGGTAGTTGGCGAAAATAAAATGTGATGAGTTTTTATACCATCTTCCATTAATGCCGTTGTGAAGTTTTGAATGTAGCCGTTGTGACTCTTCATATTTCCGTTAGGCACAGATGATTTTCGTTAGGTAAGTCGACCATTGCTTCATTAATTCGTTCGCCGTCGATGTATTTGTGCACAAAAGTTGACTCAGAGTAATTGCCAGAATAAGTATGTCTCAAAGGAATGATTTCATCCACTACGAGATTTCATTTAGTTTGTTGGCTCTGTTTTTTGATGGCATTAAATGCTTATGATATGTATTTTTCTTTTCATCTAATCAATGATTAAACGATGGTTAATGCTTTGAAACATACTCAAAAAATAGATTAGGAATAGAGTAATGCAGTTTGAGAATCTTTAAAGCAAAAATCAAAGATAACCAAAAATTTTTGAATTTACGATTGCGATCAAAAGCAAGCATCGAAAGACAACTAAAGTCTTATGCTCAAGTACTGATGAGCCGTAAATTTACCATGTTTTAAGGCATAAGATTAGCATGAAATTGATCTAATATGATTAAAACGATTAAGAATAATAAGTTAAAAACATAGATTTGATGTCAGACATACCCTCACAAGTATTCTTATGTGTTTTTGCAGGTTTTATCCACAAGAAGAAGTTATTTGGAGACTCCAAAGAAGGTCAAAAAGAGAAACCGATGAAGAAAAATAAAGTTGGCGCCCAGGGCGCCAAAAGTGTGAAAACTCTTATTTTTAATTTTTAGAAAGTTTTTAGGGCCCAAAAAAAGAAAGAAAATTAAGGATTTTTGAGATTTGAAAACCCAATTGGACCTGAAACATAAAAAGAGGCAACCCTAGCAAGAAAAGGAAGAACTTTTGGCACAAGAAACAACTCTACGGCATTGGAGAGGAGGATCAAAGCAATTGTGGAGATCAGCCTTCCCCAACCTCTGAAGAACTATTCTATCTTCATCTTTTCTTCTTTATTTTGTTAATCTAGTCATGCTTGGCTAATTTCCTTTTTGTAGTTAGGGTTAGGATGAACCCTATGCAACTTTGAGTATTTGATTGAATTCTTGGTTGAATCTTGGTTTCTTTGATTGAATGAATTTTCTGCACTTAAAGCTTTCTTGAAAGATTGATCACCTTTTAGATTGTCCATAGGTTGATGTATGACAATAGAGATGTTGGTGCATTTAACCTGAACCGTTAATTCATTATAAAATTGCATGACCTAGACATAGACTTACGAATTTATGCAATCTTATAATTCTAGTTTCTAAATCTATCTTTCTAAAAGATACTAAGACATTAGGTTGTTTTCAAAGAAAACGGACTAAGGTAGTGTCAAGACATTGGGACTTAGTCTAACTTTAAAGAATTGATCGTCAATCATGGGATTAATAATTAATTAGAGATTCAATTCAAATTCTTGAAGGAGCATAAGGGGGATTTTAAGTCCTAACTACGTTTTTCTTGATTGTTGATCTTTTCAAAACGTGTTATTGAGATTCTTGATATTGAGTTCTTGGCTTTCTTTAAATCTTTAAATTCTTGATTGGTTACAACTCATCTTTGATTACTCAAATTGTCCAACTAAAGCAAAAATAAAGAAATAGTGTTTGAAATACTATTCCTCGTGGGACGATCCTTTCTCACTACTTTATTACTTGTAATAACCGTTGCACTTGCCGAAGTCTCCTAACAAGTACCATAATCTCATACTTGAGTACCTTACTCAAGTAGGTAATTACTTGTACTTGAGTACCTTTAAATCAGGTTCTTTCAAAGACTTCCAAACGACAGTACTCGAGTAGCCAAGACTCCTTACTCGAGTACCATACTCAAGTAGCCATTTCCTCATACTCGAGTAGCACTATGACAAGTTTAATTCTGATGCCTTCAAACGACAGTACTCGAGTAGCTAAGATGTCTTACTCGAGTAGGCAGAAAGTCATGCTTGAGTATAGTAAAACTGAACTGAATTTTAACATGATAGAAGCTGTACTCAAGTAGCCATTTTCTCTTACTCAAGTACCATACTCAAGCATCATAGATCTGTACTCGAGTATTATTAATGCATCAATTTTATGAGACTTAGATCAATGATACTCAAGTAGAATACTTGTACTCAAGTGTACTTACCTATTGCCCAAGTACATCCTATAAGAGTTCATTTTACACTTTATGTGGCTTGTACTTGAGTACCAGATAATATTATTTGAGAAACACTCTCTGAACTTTGCTTCTGAATAGTCTTTATGATATCATACTCGAGTATCAACAAGGCCATACTAAAGTAGTGTTCTGTGAACACTCAAACAAACTGTCAAATGGAGGATACTCAAGTAAGCTGAATTATACTACTCGAGTAACACCTCAACTTAGATAAACTTTACTAATTCAAAGTCTTGATTATTTTTAAAGTCTTAAATAGTTTATAATCTTGTTATCATCAAAACTCCAAGAACTAACAATTGATGCACCATAAATTTGTCCCATGGTCTATCATCTCCTGTCTAGAATGACACGACAAGATTGAAGGCTTAAGGACCTACTGACTCATTGATGTCCCGCTTTGCCCAAATATTCCAGGTGTCATGTTAGTTGAGACATTCCTTTGTATGTAAACATGCCAATACAAAACTTTGTTTGTTAGCACATACATCAGTGTTATTATAATATTTGACTAATCACAAGAATTTTTGTCAGTTTGTATGTCGGTTATGTGTGGACAACAAATATTTTGTAACTAAGATGTTTCACATTTTTCACCATGCAATGCAGTACTTCGTGGGCTTGTGTAGCGAATGTCTTTGGTGTGTGGGTCCACATAAGTGGTGAATTGGTCGTAATTAAAGGTGTTTTCATATTGGACAGGTGGCCATTGCATAACCTTGTTGGCTAGTAAGTCTGTGTATACTAGTACTGGTTAGAGCGTATGTTGCACCTTCCTGACCTAGTTTGTGTTCCACCATAGGACACCCCTAAAGTTAAGTTTTCAATGTTTATAAGTGTCGGTAAAGAGCTTTATTTCAGAATGTTTATGTGTGCTATATTATAATGTTTATGTGTGCTAGTGTGTACTATAACATTGAGATAATGTTTGACCAAGCATGTGGATTTTGGTTAGTAGGTATATATGTCACATCCTCGTGGCTTGGTTTGTGTTCCGCCATGGGACACCCCTATAGTTGGGTTATCAATGTTTAGAAGAATTCATGATTCGTATGCTGCAGCTCATGGGTATTGCTATGCTTGGTAAGTCGGCATGGCATAGCAAGCATTGGCTTGTGCATTTGCAACTTGTATATCATAGTTCATGTATGTTGTTTTACTTTGTAGGCCAAAGCGACATACCAAGCATTGGTTTGTGATCTGGCTAGTTCATATTATGTTCGATAGGGAGATTTTAGTCAAAGAACAACAGATGAGACAATGAACTAGATTGAGATATTAAGTAAGATGAATTGAGACAATAAGTCAAATGAATTAAGCTAAATAGTATACTAAGACTTGCTTCGCTTGATATGTGGTATTGTTGACAATGTTATGGTAAGTATGTCATGTGAAAATCTTGACTAACCAATAGCGGGTGGACAATCTAGCATCATATAGTATGGCCTCTTACCGTAGAAATCAACGTAAAGAAGACTTGAACAAGATAAAGTAAATGTATAGTAGGACTTTTGTTATTAGAGTACATAATATGGCCAGCCCATATACCTTGATTTTTTGGTCATACATTATGGCCATATTTATGGTGTGTCTCATCATGGTCTTGCCCACAAGGTTAGTATGAGCCAAGGAATGAAGATACAAAGAAAATTTTCAGAAATCGTACATCTTAAGGTATATAGTGTTTTAGCTACATGGGATAGGTTTTCACTTTTTGTCACTTGGCACACTCATAGATCAACTATCCCAATTATTTGGTAAGGGACTATCACATTTTTAAAACAATTTGATCATCTTTCTTAACTTCCACAATCTTTTTTTTATTTGATTATTGTAAAGGGATCATTAATATCAATAGAATCAATAGGGATAAATTAAAAAAAATAATAAATATAAAAAATGTATCTTATAATATTTAAGATTATATATTAATAACGGGTGGGAGTATTGAGGTAGTTAAAAAAAAAAAAAACGAGATGCAAATATGAAAACTCAAAATCTTCGTGGGCAAATATTCGGAGGTGAGATCGTGTTTCTCCGGTTGGTGTCAATCGTTGTTCCGAAGCTCCCAATCTCATCCATATAAACAAGCGAGATTGATTCAATTTACGATATATCTCAACCCCTTTCGATTCTCCCCGCGACGTAGCCTCGAATTTTTCCTGCCTCGCGGAGTTTATAGAAGGACTTATCTGTTTGAATCGACAATTCTTGGTCTTGGATTCGACCTTCTGCTCGTCTTCTCTGGGGATATTTCCTTTGCTTCCTTGGTTGTCAGAATTGTTTTTCGGGACGAATTCAGGAACCGGAGGTATTTGTAGAGTGTGGAAGCTTTCACTTGCATGAAATAGTCAGTATGTTGTTAATGATTTAGTGGAGATTTTTTCATGCCTTATAGATTAGAGACAACCTGAAATTTCTCTATTTCTTTCTTCCTTGTTGGATACACCGTTCCGCTCCATTTGGTTTCCAGAACATATTTCTTAATTATGGGACGTGCTAGGCATTTAAAATGGAGAAATATGAAAGTTCCAAATTCTGGGGCTGGCCAAAGTTTCCTTCCCATCTGATTTCTTGTTGTTGATTTAAGAAGACATTGTAGTACACACTTTCTATTCCACTTATCTGTGTCCAATAGTGTGATTTTCCCTTAAAATGTCTATGACTTTGTTTCGTGTTTTATTTCTGTGCAAGATCTCCTAATGCCTTACGAGGATCGAGGGCTTTATTTAAGCTGTTCTCCGTTCAGTTATGACAAGATTCTTGACAATGTCACTATGAGACGCTATCTTTGATTGGATCTTGTTCTTTTGGTTGAGTCTCCCATTGAATGGTTTATTGGTTTTTAACAGTACATCTTCTTCGTTAAATATATTCTTCTTTCAGTTATGACAAAATTCTTGACAATGTCACTTACTCATATATGAAGATATTGATGATTGGATCTTGTTCTTTTGGTTGAGTCTTTAATTGAGTGGTGTTTTGGTTTTTAACTGTGAAGCCATGCAGAGCCAGCTTGTGTGTAGTGGATGTAGGAGCATTTTGCTTTATCCTAGAGGGGCAACCAATGTTTGTTGTGCATTATGCAACACAGTTACCTCAGTTCCTCCACCTGGTAAGCTCCTTTTCCTTTGTTATTATTTCAAAGTTAGAAGTATTTAGGTACTTAGTTGGTGCTTGGTTTAGCTTATTTTAAGAGATATTGCAATGAGAAGTAAATATGTGGGATGAGTTGTCTTGCAAGTTGTAAAACACTGGTGTGATTTTTGAGGGTGTTTCAAACACCCCTCTAGGCCATTGCTTATGAAGTGGACATTATAAAATAGAAGTAATAATGTGGCTTGCATATAGATTTCACCATTGACCACATATTCATGTTTATTTGATTTGAAAAATATAGAGAATGGACTGTCATTGCCAAAATATTTTTCTTAATGGTTTATGGAAAATCTCTCTAGTCTTCTTATGAGGGAAACATTTAGGGCTCATTTGGTTACTAGAAACAGAATTAAGATAATAAAATTGAATAATGCTTAAATTTTTAGGGTGTTTCATATTTCTATGACTTTGATAGTGTTCTGACTTCTGAAAAAGGTTATTTTCATGTTGTTGGTTTGGTGTTCTGCTCTTGGCAATTTAAAGGGACTTGGATTTTCTCTACTTTCCTTCTGCACCTCCCATCTCGTTGGATTGAAATGTGAGCAGTCCACATTTAGTATTTTATAAAATCATTAATAAAATGTTAAATTAAACTGCTAAATTTTAGCTAGTACAGTTTAAAACTTTAATAAAAAACACTTCAAAATTATTAACATTAAATTTGGATCACTCAAATTTCAATCTAACTGTTGAGATGGAAAGTGGAGAGTAAGTAGAAGGGAAGGGAAGGGCAGAGGAGAGAATCCAAATCCAATTTGAAAGGATTGTCATTTCTAAAGAGAGTAGGCTACTTTGCTACACAGAGTAGTAAATAGCATGCTATCGCGCCTGGGCGGAACAGAACAAGCACAGCATGCTACATTTATTTACTTGAATTTTTTTAATAAATGAAGTTTCTCACAATTCTCTTTGGACTTGGTGTTCTTTGTGAGGATGTTTTATTCTCCTCACTTCCAAAATAAATTTTCTTTTTCTATCAAAATACATTCTACCTTTCTCTGTTTAAAATATGCATAATTTTCTCTGGAATGCACGGGAGTAGAAACTGGAAATTCACTATGCAGCCTGCTGAATTAAGCATTTAGATTTGGTCAGCCTCTGACTGGATGCTGAAAGGGCTCTAGTCAGACAGACCTATGTAAGAAGACCTAAGACATAGGAAGACAAAACTAGCTAACAAAGGGGCAAGATGCTTTATTCAAGGTTGCAGGGTTGACCTTCTATATTAGAGTAAAATAGGCTACTAGCTGTACTGTAGGGTGGCTGTTTTTGGGGACTGTGAAAGATGTTTGTTTTACTTATATTAGCTGTTAGGAGTATTTAGGAGGCAACGAATATTTTGTATGAGAGTTGCTTAGGGAGAGAGCTTTCAGGTGTTGTCATAGCCTGAGACTCATCTTGGGTGAGAGGGTGATCTTTCGCTCTTTTCAGATTGTGTAACCTATTTTATCAGTTTAGTAAACCATATCCATTATTATTTCCAGAGTTCTCGGCTGATTCCTAACAATTGGTATTAGAGCGGAACGATTTCTGGGAGATGGCTGACGAGATTAGAAGCTTAAAAGAGTCAGTGGCGGACCTGACTAGGAAGGTAGATGAACTTTCTGGGTTGTCACGGCAAGTCAGCGAGTTAACAGAAGGGATGAGTGTGATGAGGGAATTGTTGTTGCGAATGGAACAGGGCTCAAGCAGGAAGGGCAGAAACAAGAAGGATACAGATGACAACCAGTCCGACACCGAAACAGAAAGCAACACCGACATAGAAAAGGGAGTGACGAGGTTCCGAAAGTTAGAATTACCAGTGTTCGACGGGGATGATCCGATAAGGTGGTTTTGTCGAGTGGAGATGTACTTTCACATCAACAACGTGCCGGAAGCAGAAAAGATGGAGTCCGCTGTAATATGCCTCGAAAATCGAGCCCTTCACTGGTACCAATGGAAAGAAACCCGGGGAGCCTTGGCGAGCTGGCCGGAGTTCAAACAGAAGGTCTTGGAACGTTTCCATACCTTTCAGCGAGGAGGGGAATACAAAATCCTTTTCGCGAGCAGACAAGAGGGCTCTATCTTGGAATATGTGGAGGAGTTTGAGAGGCTCTCATTCCCATTACAGAATGCACCAGAGGAGTGCCCAATGGGGGCTTTTTTGTATGGAATGAAGACGGAGGTTCAGGCGGAACTGGAGGTGGCTGAAGAAACCAATCTGGAGGGATTGATCAAGATGGCACTCCGCATCGACAGCAGGAATCGACTATTGGAACTGGACAAGGGGGCACGGGCCTATAAAACATCCAGCAATATTGGACCTAGGAGATACCCGACCCAGTCCAACTACCCACGAGTAACCTACTACTCTGAACCCACCCGCGTGCCCAGTGCAGCGACCCAAACATCCCAAAGTGGCAAACCCAACTCGAAAACGCAGGAGAATTTGACGGGAAGTTCATCCACGATGAGTTCGACCATGCGCAAGCCTGGGGGAAGCCGTCGACTTTCCGACGCAGAGCTAACACGCCGGCGACAACTGGGATTATGCTACAAATGCGGTGAATGCTACAGCCCGACACATACCTGTCGGGAGAAGCATTTGCAAGTATTCCTCGTCGATGTTGAGGCTGAAAACAGAGCAACACTTGTGAAGGAAGCAAGGGAGGAAACGGAGGAAGTACCAGAGACCACGGAAGAGACGACTTGGATGGAATTATCATTGAATTCACTTGCTGGATTTGAAAACAACCACACGATGAAGGTACCAGGGGAACTCGCTGGGGAGACTGTGATTATTTTGATAGACAGCGGAGCAACACATAACTTCATCGCTGAGCACTTACTAGACCGACCAGGACTCCGCAAAGAGAAAGTGGCTGAGTACATGGTTACTCTAGGGGAAGAATACACAATGAAGAAGAATCAACGTTGTCGAGGGGTGAACTTGAGAGTTCAGGGCCTTGACATTGTTGAAACCTTCTACCCGTTTTCGCTAAGGGGAGTGGATATTGTGTTGGGCATTGAATGGTTGAGTACTCTCGGGGAAGTCAAGGTCAATTGGAGACAGATGACTATGAGGATTGGAAAGAAGAGCAATCGGGTATGTTTGATAGGGGATCCTACGTTGTCGCAAACCCAAGCATCCCTGCAATCGATCATCAGGATAGTTAAGAAAAAAGGACAAGGATTCCTGATAGAGTGTCTCAGTCTCAAGAAAGAATCACTAGGGGACCAATCGCTGACTCTTGAAATTCAGAAGCTATTAAGTAAATTTGCAGCAGTATGTCAGCCTACTGGGACGCTACCCCCTCCACGTTCACGGGATCATGCGATAATCATCAAACCAGGGGAGCAGTCGGCCAACATTCGACCATATAGATACCCCCATTCACAGAAGAAGGAAATTGAAGAGTTAATTAGAGACATGCTTCAAGCAGGGATCATTCGATCAAGCACAAGCCCCTACTCCAATCCAGTTCTCCTAGTAAAGAAGAAAGATGGGAGTTGGCGTTTTTGTGTAGACTATAGGGCATTAAATAAGATCACGATTCCGGATAAATTCCCTATTCCAGCTATTGATGAATTGCTGGATGAGCTGAAGGGGGCTGCTGTTTTTTCCAAACTGGATTTAAAATCTGGTTACCACTAGATTAGGATCAAGGCGGGAGATGAACACAAGACCGCTTTCCGAACCCATGAGGGATACTATGAGTTCAAGGTGATGCCTTTCGGACTTACTATCGCACCCTCCACATTTCAAGCATTGATGAATGACATATTTAGAGGGTATTTGAGACACTTTGTGCTTGTATTCTTTGATGACATATTAATTTATAGTTGTGATGTTAGCACTCACTTGGAACACCTAGAAAAGGTGTTGACTATCTTGCAAGACAATCATTTGGTAATTAACTTGAAGAAATGCAGTTTTGTTCAGCCCAGAATCGAATACCTTGGCCACATAATCTCTAATCGAGGCGTTCAGGCAGATCCTACAAAGGTGGACAGTATGATAGCATGGCCCCAACCGACGAACATGAGGTCACTGTGAGGATTCTTGGGTTTAACAGGGTATTATCGAAGATTCGTCGAAGGATATGGGAAGATAGCAAGCCCTTTGACTGATCTACTCAAGAAAGAGGCCTTCAAGTGGACACCGAAAGCTACCAAAGCTTTTGAAAATCTCAAGAGAGCCATGACCACACTCCCGGTGCTCGCCATGCCCTATTTCTCCATTCCCTTTGAGCTGGAAACCGATGCTTCGGGGACCGGGATAGGTGCAGTGCTGATGCAAAACGGGCGTCCAATAGCTTATTTTAGTCAGAAACTATCTAAACGGGCTTAGCAAGGTTCAGTCTATGAAAGAGAGTTAATGGCAATTGTTCTAGCAGTTAAAAAGTGGAGACACTACTTGTGGGGACAGCGTTTTATCATTCGAACGGATCAAAAGGCGTTGAAATACTTGCTGGAACAAAGAGTTTTGGATGAGGATCAGCAAAAATGGGTGTCAAAATTAATGGGCTATAAATTCGAGATAATCTATAAGCCGGGAAAGGAAAACAGGGCAGCTGATGCATCGTCGTGACAGGAAGAGCCATTAAAACTTATGGCATTTTCCATGTGGCAGAATCATGACATAGAGGATTGGGAGAAGGAGATTCAGACTGATCCAAAACTTCAGTGTATAATGCAGCAATTACTCACTCATTCCAACCAAGCAGAAACCGAGGGATATGCCATGATAAAAGGGTGCTTGCATTTTAAGGGCAGACTGGTTCTTCCTAAGAACTCAACCAGAATTCCTGTACTAATGAGGGAATATCATGCCTCTCCGATAGGAGGACACTCCGGATACCTGCGAACTTATAAGAGGTTGGCTAACGTTGTTTATTGGGAACGAATGAAACAGGAGATACAACGATATATGGCTGCATGTGAAATTTGCCAAAGGAACAAGCATCAAGCACTTTCTCCAGTGGGGTTGTTGCAGCCTCTTCCCATCCCTCAAGCCATTTGGGAAGACATAATTATGGATTTTATTACGGGGTTGCCTAAGTCCCGCCGGTTTGACACTATACTAGTAGTTGTGGATCGCCTCACCAAGTATGCCCATTTCCTTCCCCTTCATCACCCTTTTAGTGCCAAAGAGGTAGCTGAACTGTTTACAAAAGAGATCATCCGATTGCATGGTTTCCCCAAGACCATTGTATCGGATCGTGATCGCGTTTTTGTGAGCCATTTTTGGCAGGAGTTGTTTAAACAAGCTGAGACTCAGTTGTGTTTAAGTTCAGCTTATCATCCGGAGACCGATGGACAAACAGAGGTTTTGAACAAGGGCTTGGAGACTTACCTAAGGTGTTTTACTGGTGAACAGCCGCACCAATGGGTTCAGTGGTTGCCATGGGCTGAGTATTGGTACAATACCACTCATCATGGCTCAGCCAACATGACCCCTTTTCGAGCCCTTTATGGGAGGGATCCCCCCACCTTCCTCAAGCTCACCAATGAGCCTTCAGTGGCGGAAGCGGTAAATGAGCAAATAAAATCAAGGAATGCAATTATTGCAACTTTGACGGACAATTTAATCATGGCTCAAGGTGAAATGCAGAAACAAGCAAACAAACACCAAAGAGACCTCCAATTTGAGGTAGGAGATCAGGTTTATGTCAAGATTCGACCCTACCGATTGCGTACTTTGGCTAAGAGGATTAATGAGAAACTCAGCCCGAGATTTTATGGCCCTTTCAAGATTGTAGAACGCATCGGTGCTGTGGCATACCGTCTGGATCTTCCCCCCACAGCCCGGGTACACCCAGTTTTTCACATTTCCGTCCTTAAAAAGTCAGTACAGTCTGCCACTGTGACTCCTACCATCCCACCAGCATTGTCTGAACAATTTGAGCTTCAAGTTCAGCCGTCTGCAGTTTGTAAGGCAAGAACACTGATGAATGGGCAACTGGAAGTACTCATCCAGTGGAAGGACTTACCCTCCTATGAGAATTCTTGGGAAGATGCAGAGACCATTGCACTCCAGTTTCCAGACTTTCACCTTGAGGGCAAGGTGAAGCTTTTAGGGGCAGGAAATGAAAGGGCTCTAGTCAGACAGACCTATGTAAGAAGACCTAAGACATAGGAAGAAAAAACTAGCTAACAAAGGGGCAAGATGCTTTATTTAAGGTTGCAGGGTTGACCTTCTATATTAGAGTAAAATAGGCTACTAGCTGTACTGTAGGGTGGCTGTTTTTGGGGACTGTGAAAGATGTTTGTTTTACTTATATTAGCTATTAGGAGTATTTGGGAGGCAGCGAATATTTTGTATGAGAGTTGCTTAGGGAGAGAGCTTTCAGGTGTTGTCACAGCCTGAGACTCATCTTGGGTGAGAGGGTGATCTTTCGCTCTTTTCAGATTGTGTAACCTATTTTATCAGTTTAGTAAACCATATCCATTATTATTTCCAGAGTTCTCGGCTGATTCCTAACAGATGCTTGCTTGAGTACCTTCATTTGTACTTGCAGGAATGGAAATGTCTCAGCTTTATTGTGGAGGTTGTCGGACATTGCTAATGTACACATGTGGGGCTCCAAGTGTGAGATGTTCTTGCTGTCAAACTGTAAACCTTGCTCCAGGTGCAATACATTTGTATGTTGCTGGATGTATGAAGCTTGGTTGCCTTGCATTGATTTTAGGAGGGCTACCTTTTTTGTTTCGTGACATCAAAATTTATATAGAAATCTCAGCTCGTGTGATTTTTTGTTATGTGCTTAATTTGCTAAACCTGATAATCTGTTGATTCTTTCAATTTGCCCTTGCTTGTTGCCTTTTGTCTACATTATGGAAAATAATGACTTTAACACGCGAAGCTGTGAAAGCATGATTTTGATCTCTTGTTTAATTGGTGATCATGGATTTTAAATCTGCGACTCATGCATAAATGTTAAAAGACAACCATGGCACACTTTTTTTTTTTTGGTGGACTAAGCCGTGGTACCATTTTGAAGTATTTATACTACGTTCGAATTTCAATGGTTCCAAACTATTTTGGGAGAAACAAGGATCATGAAGCCCTTTGATGGGCTTGTGGTGTATATGGTTAGAATGGGATGTAGAGTTTAGTCTGAAATTCTTCTACTAAAACTTCTTTGTGAAGTCAATATTTGTGAGGCCTCCCTTTAAATGTAAACAAACTTTGTAGGGGGTTATTCCTTGTGGTTTTACAAAGGGATTGTGAGGGTCTCCTGAGCTAATGTGTTATGTAATAAATAGGGGTATGAATAAGGTTAGTTAGTTAGGTATTAAGGATTGTAGCCTATGAAAGGGAACAAGAGGGTCATGGTAATCAGGTTTTGGAGTAATAATAATCAATTGAATCTTTCTTTCTCTCATCTATATTTCTCTCCCCTTCCCTTTTCTCCGTCCCCTCTTTTTTCCTTGATCCTCCCTCTTTCCTATTGTTATTATACAATAATGGTATCAAATCCACTCCATCCTAGCATTATGGATATGGAGTGGGTTTGGAGTATCAAAATGGAGCTAAAAAAGATGGGGGCTATTCTACAGGAAACCTTGCCTGTCATGATGAACAAGTTAGCAGCCCTGTGAAAACTGTGGAACAAAGCATCAAAAGAAGTCATGGAGGTTCTAGAAGGAGATATGTATTGTTTGGTCACCTCCTGAGAAGAAAATGATAGGTTGGGTGAATCATTGTGTTGGTCCATGATGCCTTCAAGACAGATTATTGGCTTGCTCTTGCTAGCGGTCATCAATTCACTGACAATGGGGGGTGATGGGCAAACCATTGTGAGTACTCTGAACTTCATGTTAGCTGTGAGGAGGAGGAGGTATGTCACAGACTTGCTGGTGTGACCTTGCTTAAGCGAGACACCTTAGACTTGTCTGCTTGTGTTTGTCACAGATTTGATTTTGATCCCATGAGGTTTCCAAAGTGTCAACCTCTTCAGGCCATTGTGCAAGTAGGTCCTTTGTCATTATCTGTTCCAGCTTCACCATTTATTCTGGCTCCTTTGCCACTGCTATCTCTTGCTTTTTCATCACTCTTTGCGCCCTTTTCCACCATTGTCATCTGTTTCTGTTTTTCTGCTGCTACTGTTCATTCTATCCTTTCTGTTTCACCATGGAATCCCTAGAGTCAAGGTGTATGGGTAAGTGTGGAGTGTGGTGAGGAATTGGCAGATTGCTTATCATGTTCTATGATATCTTTACAAGCATGGGTTTAGCGACCAGGGGCATATGGTTGTGTGTCAGGCTGAAGGATTGATAGTCGTACACATAGGTCTTTAACTAGGTTGTGTTCCAGTTGTTCTGTGTGTGGAAAAGTCAATAACACTGCTGGTAATCAAATGGTGGGTCCTCCTAAAAATGGTTCCAGCTTCTTTAAGTGAGGAAGAAGAAGAAAATGGGATGAGGAGGTAGCAGTATAGGCCTAAGGGTATCTTACAGCGGATCAATCTTATAGGCCCAAGTCCAAAAAGGCTTAGATAGTGCTTGTTTGGATTAGTGGTAAAGACTACTTTTCCAACGTATTTACGATATACAAGATAAGTTTGTAAGAGAAGTTTCATTTCAACTTACATGAACATATTTTTCCAGCACCAACTCAAACAAGCCCATAGTCATTTCTTCACCATTGAAGAGAAATTTTCCAGATTCTAAAGCCTATATTTCTCTGTTACTTTCTAGAAATTTACCCTTCTATGATTGTACTTGACCCTTGAGGGCAAGGATTACAGGTATTGTTATGTAATAAATATGGGCGTGTAAGTTAGGATGTCAGTTAGGTTAGTTAATTATCTATTAGGGACCTGTTAGGACCAATCAACAGACTGAAAAATGATATTGAAAAGGAAATTATATTGCTCTGTTCGCTGGAACACTTGAAGGAAATACAATGCTTTCTACCCAGCAACACCAAAACGATAAAACAATAAAACAGTAACCCCCCCTGGTTTTCGAGAGACCGGGACCCCTGCTCACTACTGTCTCACTCCCTGCCTATTCTATCGTGCCTCCCCTCCTTATATGCACTCCCACTACTCTGCCAGTGTCAGTGCTCAGCAGCTAGATGTTCCCCTCTGGCCCTTGTGCTGTTGCTGGATGTCTCTTGGGCTGCCCTCACTGTTGGGCCTGGTCCACTGGGTCTGGTCCTTCTGTTGTAAACGTGGCTCCAAAACTTATTGAGCCCATCAGGACCATAGCCTATACAAGGAACAAGGGGGTCATTGTGATCAGGTTTTGGAATAACAATGAATTGAGTCTTCCCATCTCGTCTATCCATCTCTCTCTTCCCCTTTCTCCTATTTCCCTATTTCCCTTCATGCTTTCTCTTTGTTATCATTATTATACAACATTATGTTTGTTTAGTTTGTTAATTGTTTTGCATCTTTGTTCATGTTTTAAGTGGATTAAATACTTTATGGATACATCAAAATTTATCACCTTATTCTCTCATATACACATTATTTTTCACTAAAATTGTGTTTATATATTTATATACATAATAATTTAGGGGTTCGGTAGTTGCATTTAGGGGTTTTCTAATTAATGTTATAATGGGTAGTTATCATATTAATTAATAATCAATAACTAATATAAAATTTAAATGTCTTTCATTATGGTTATGAGAATAGAGAAAGTTTGTGTTGAGAAATTTGAATTGCCTTTTATTCCAAGTTTTTTAGTTCAATGCTCTTCATTTTAGTTTGTCAAGCCATAATAGAAGAGTCCTATGTGCATAAAATCCTGTTCCTTATGCTCCAAGACATTATGTGCTTTCATCAATGTTAGTGAGCTTGGTTCATGTTTAATTGTAATGTCATGTCACTTTAAGATGGATTCCTTGTAACATTGTAATAATTTATGCATGTAATCATATATTTGACTATAGCTGTTTACTGATATACTTTTGATGGGTTTTGCTTCTGCATCTAAAGATTCTAATCAACTCGCTCATATACATTGTGGAAACTGCCGGACTACACTCATGTATCCATTTGGTGCTCCATCGGTCAAATGTGCAGTTTGTCACTATATTACTAACGTCAGTGTAAGTATACATCCGTTGTTAGAAGCATAACTGCTTGCATTGACTTTTTTATTCTCAAATAAAAAAAGCTTTGGAAGTTCTAGAAAAGAAGTCTGCGTTGACTATATGAAGTTTTTGTGGTTTCTTAATACGTCAAGATTTGTATCCCATCATCTGGCAACACTTCATTGTTATTCTAGGTGACTTCCTGCAGTTGTGATTACTTTTTTTTTTTTTTTGGTGTAATGCAGTTGTGATTACTTTATTACTGCATTTTTATATCTGGTTTCTTCTGCCTTCAAAGGCAAGTTTGTCCTGGCCTCTAATTGTGCCATACTTCTAATCCTTCTGATATCAATCGTGTGGTAGAAATATAGGATTGACTGGACTGAAATCTCTTATATAAAAGGTTGACATGTTTTTTTCATAGAGGTTTGGTTGTTATATGCTCCAGAATGGCCAGTAGACTTCCCATCGCATAATTATAACCCACAATTCAGTTCAACGTGATAGAACCAAACATTTTGAAGTAGATAGATATTTCATCAATGAAAAGATTGGAGGGGGAATAGCTTGCTTGATCTACATTCCTTCTAAAGGCCAAGCTGTAGATATCCTTACGAAGGAACTTTTAAAACCAGCTTTTGAATATTGTATCAAGTTGGACATGATTAATATCTATGATTCAGTCTGTGGGGGAGTGTCTCAAGACTTGTGTTATATTTACATTAAATGCCCTTTATTGTAAATAGCAAATGATTGGGATCAAATCAGAATCAGATTACAGGAAAAATTAAAGGGACAGATTAGAAACTGTTGCTGGCATCTTTGGTTTGCATTTGCTTAAATCTCTGTAGCTTGTACAGGTTGAAAACAACGACAATAACAATAGAGCCTTAATCCCACTATGTGAGATTATACAGATTGAAAAAATATCAATGAATTCTGCCTTTTGGCCCAGAATATTTCAAATCTTCTTTTCCTTTCTTTCAGCCAATTTAAAAACCCAAGAGGTTTTTTCCCCCCACATTAAAATCATGGACTCTTCTATCTATGTCCTATTTTCATATTGTAAATGTAATCAAAAGGAAGGGAAGCTTATGGAAACGAGACCATAAATTGTTTTACCTTTACCTTTTTTTTTAAATTTCTCAATCCAAACAGAGGTTAGAGTCGGTTGTCTTTAAAGAAAAGACATTGGTTAGGGACTCTAACATGAAGGATGGGTTTGGCTTCAATCCTGAATTCTGTTTGTAATCACGATTTTCAGAAACTGAATCTGTAGTGCTGGGATTTCTTGACACATTCATTTTCCTTCTTCCCCCCCCCCCCCCCCAATATTTTCGGCTTTTAGCTTTGGGGGAGGGATAGTGGTGTCATGTGATACAGTTTAAGCCTGAGATAAAATTTTGTAAATATGATATTGGCTTTTAAACTA
This sequence comes from Acacia confusa, assembly GCA_037074495.1. NCBI lineage: Eukaryota > Viridiplantae > Streptophyta > Magnoliopsida > Fabales > Fabaceae > Acacia > Acacia confusa. The sequence continues at coordinate 180,496 of CM073504.1, read as the reverse complement.
TATTTTTATATGATTTTCAAATCATTTACTCACTTCATCTCCTTCCTCTTTGTAGGCGAGCAATGTAAGGATTCCAATTTCTGTCCACAGACCTAATGGAACAAATGACTCTGGAACATTGTCTTCTACTACAACTGTATGCTTTTATCTTGTAAATTGTGATTATTCGTAGAATGTATTTGCTGTTTAATATACTATTGTCTAATGAATCTGTATCACAGAACCAAACTGTCCTGGTTGAAAATCCTATGTCTGTTGATGCAAGTGGGAAACTGGTAAATATTCTTCTCATCCTTCTACTCCTCCAGTCCTAATTATAGGAGCTAGTTAGGAGGTTAGTCTTGGTCCTCAATATAAGATATCCATCCATTTTATCTCTAATATTTATTATTTTCCTCCAAACTAATTTATTTAAATTATAAACTGAAGTATAATTTAGTTTTATATAAGGGTATTTTAGGGAGATTAAATCATATTTGTTATAACTAAGTAATTTATTTAGCTTTCTTAATCTACTTAAATTATTTAAGCAGCTCTTATATTAAGGATTGGATAAGTACTTTTAAACACATGGGCAAGGGGAAAATTTGATTTTCCTTTTAGCAAAAGAATATTTACTTGGAAGAATTCGAATTGTTACAGGTGAGCAATGTTGTTGTTGGCATTACAGCAGACAAGAAATAACGTCGGCGTATTATCTTGCTATGTTTAAAGGTTCACAATTTGAGTCATTTTCATAGTGTCCAGCACATGAAGATAGATATTCTTTTTGTATATGATGTTTGCTCGCTGTGGTGATTAAAGAAATCCAAAACTTGTACTTAATATATGGTTTGGACTCGTTTCAATTATATGTATTTATGCCTGTATATCAGGAGTAAAAATGTGAAACGGGCATCAAATTTGTAATTCTCTGGTCCTCACGTTCACTTTGTTTCGCCTTTGCATCGATAGTGAAATGATTGGTTCATTTGATTATATCGAGTCACTAGTCTTGACACTTGAGGGTTTTTTTTTTCTTTTTTTTGAATCATCTATATCTATACTATCAACTGATCCAAATTCGAGTAGGCTGAGTTCTAATCGGGGGGAGTATTTCTTGCTTGGTCTTTTCTACCCATAAATTTCAAATTTGAGATATTATTTAAGAGGTATTCAGCTTTTTACCATTCAACTCTGCCATTATTAATTCTTAACTATGCTATTTGCTACTACCTCAAATCCTAATTACAAGATCAAGTTGGTTTTTTTTTTAGAAAGATTGATGAAGCTAATTAAATTATTTTATAATATTTTTTTTTTATTTTTTCCTCCAAACTAATTAGCTTAACTAATAAATTAATATATAATTCAACAATACAAACGTATGATATGATTAAGTAATTTATTTAGTTTCCTTAATATTTTTTTAAAAAATCAACTCAATGTTATAATTATGACACGAGGGAGTATTATGTCTGCGGAAACTGATAATTGCTTCAGTTTCTTGATGATCAGTCAGTTCACGCAGTTCCTAGTCTTGATTTTGGTCATTAAAATGATATGTTGAACATGATGCCATGCAAGTATTGGATGGAAGAAGGACTTCGTATGTATAATTAACTTTCAGTGCTTCGTGAGTATTTTATTGATTGCAAATAGCTGAGTCATTCAATCTTAGAACCAATCCTAGCTATCCATTTTGAGCTTTATTTTCGCTATTTTCTTATGTAAAAACTATTTTTTGGGGCATTTATTGAGAAATTGGATTGGGACCATCTGCCAGGTATTGATGATGATGATGATAAATTAATAATAATATTTATCTTTTCCACATTTTACCTTGAATTGTAAAAAAAATGCAACTTATATATATATATATATATATATATATATATATAATTTCGCAGACTTTATAATTTCAAATTACTTCTAAATTCATTCAAAATCTCTTGTCCTTCCCTTCCCAAATAAAGTTATGAAACTGTTAGGATTAGCAATTGATTAACATTTTGTAAATAGAGATTAGTATTCCTTGTGTATATGCTAGCAGTCATATACCACATGTATGGTTAGGTTTTTCTTGTAACAGTATTCTATTATACTTATTCATTATATATATAGCATAGTGACCAGAGGAGGAAGTTATCTTTGTACAATTCATTCCACTACCTTTTGACCTTTTCTATCTTGATACCAGAGCCAGAATTTTTTTTTTACCTTTACTCTCTCTTTTGTTGCAATGGCCTCTCCACTGAAAGTCTCCTCTGGTTTATCTCGCACCGATGCCCTCCTTCTCTCCGGCATCTCCAAATCTTATACTCTTTTAGTCCTCAAGCCAAACCTCGTCGACCAAGTTGGATCGCACAAACTATTTAGTCTGGGAGTCCGTAGTGTTACCTCTGATCAAGGGAAATCGTCTGTAGTGGCATATTGATGCTGATTTCTCTACTCTATTCACCATCGTCTTGCCAAACACAGACAATGTTATTCCAAATCCAAAGTTTGAAGAACGGTACTCCATTGATCGAATGCTCATAGGCTGGCTTCGCAATACCATGACGCAAGATGTGGCTACTCAACTACTTCACTGTCAGACGTCGCTTGAACTATGGACTGAAGCTCATACCTTCACTTCGGCGGTGTCCAAGTCCCGGATTATGGTCTACTGTTCTGAGCTTCACAGTACCAGAAAGAATGGTCTCTTTATGATCAAATACATGTTGCATATGAAACACATGGCTGACCATCTAGCTTTAGCTAGTAGTTTGATTTCTGTTGATGAACTTATCCTTTATACTCTAAACGGACTTGACGGTGAGTATAACGCGATGCTCAATTTGCGTACAAAAGGGTCGATGCTCAATTTGCTCTCCTCGCCTTTGAGAGTCACTTAGAACAACTTAATCAGTTCTCCTCTCTCTCCATTCAGGCTTTAGCCAATTTTGCTGCCAAAAGCACCAAATCTGCTCATATTCCTTATTGATCTTTTACTCGTGAATAGTGATGAGGCGGACGAAGTGGTTGGCTTTCCAGGGGGCGTGCACATCTGAACAACTTTGGATGACCCTTTTGTGATTTATGTGAATGTTCGGGACACAGGGTTTCAAATTGTTACAAACGATTTGATAAAAGCTTTCGACCTCCCTCTCATTCTATTCCTCAATCCTATTATGCTGACTTTGAAATCGTTGCTGGCCTTGACTGGTACATGGAAAATGGCGCTAACTACCATGTTGTTTCCAACTCCTCTCAGCCTGATTCCGTGAAATTAATGGGTAAGGCTAATTTAATTTCCTACACTAGTTCTAAAGCTCATATTTCTGGTATCGAAATTGCTTCAATTCCCTATTCCGAATTTGAACTTTGCCTTAAAGATGTCTTACTTGTGCCCCATAAGCTAGTTTCACACAATCCTATTTCAATCTTATTTATTAATGAAGGCTGTGTTGTGAAGGACAATTAAATAAGGTGCCTCTTGATGAAGGGAACTCCAAGGGAAGGATTGTATTTAATGAGTAAAGTGGATTTGAAAGCCAATGTTGCAATAGCCTCTCTAAATGATGAAGAATTTCTTACTTGGCATTACAAGCTTGGTCATTCAAGCAACAAAGTACAACAAATTCTAAATAATTGTAATGTAAAAGTTTAAATTCGTGATAATTTTATTTGTGAGGCTTGTCAATTTGAAAAATCAAGGAAATTACCCTTTTCAAAATTTGTCTCATGCTTCTTCACCTTTTAAGTTTGTCCATACTAATTTATGGGGACCCTCTCCTACCCAATATATTCATGGTTATCATTATCATGTTCATTTTGTTGATGATTTTAGTATATATTCTTGGCTATATCATTTCAAGCACAAAGGAGAAACAATTACAATTTTTAAACATTTTCAACAAATGGTTGAAAATAGCTTAACACAAAGTTCTCCTCGCGCACTCGTGTGGGAGTCTCGTTCTCTCCGCCAAGCGTGAGAGGTGAAAGGAGGTTTGGAGGAGCGGTAGTTGATTAGAGCCGGAGGAGGACGGATCATCGGAGTAGCTGGAGTCAGTACTCATAATAGTGAGGTTGATTGGAGCAAATTACAGCGATTGAGCTCTTATTCGGAATTATGGAGGGAACGCATATCTTGACTCCAGTAGTTTGGAAGGAAGAGGAATCAAGCAAGACTCTGATTGGTAAGATCTTATTGAGTCGAACATATGCACGAACAACCATAGAATCGATCTTGCAGAAAGCCTGGAACCTACGAGAAGGTTTCGACGTAATTGAAATTGATGGAAACGCGTTCATGTTCAGATTCATAAACGAGGAAGAATATAGCAGAATTTTGTGAGGTCATCCTTGGTCCATAAATGGATGTTTGCTGAATTTGATGGAGCGATCTAAGTATAAATCATGTGATGAATTTGACTTTAGTCGCTGCCCTGTTTGGATCCAGATGCATAATGTTCCACTAGAGGCGATGTGTCTAGTGAATGCTATCAAGATTGGAGGATACATTGGAGAGGTAGTATTGGCTGAGGAACCACAACACAAGGGCAGGTATCTTCATAGCTTTTTAAAAGCTAGAATTATAATTGATTTAAAGAAACCATTAGCATATGGCTTCTGGCTAACTAAACCAGATGGCAATAAAATCTGGATTCCTATTCTATATGAAAAAGTACTTAACTTCTGTCATAATTGCGGCAAGGTTGGTCATGTGAATCAGAGTTGTAGGTCTGAATTGTTGCGTTCAGAGGCTAATCCTAACGAGCCAAGGTTTGGACCTTAGATTACCACTAACTCATGCTGAAATTTTGAGGACTTATTGGAAGTTGTTTGTGATGACTGGGAAGAGGCAAGTTTTGTCCGTAGAAAGAAGGAGGAGGCTATACAAAGAAGGAAGCAAGAGGATAAACAGAAGACTGCCATGAATCCTGAAACAAAGGAGAATGATCTATTCTTCATTAAAGCAAAGGACTACATGATATTAACCAAAGCTAAGGAAACAGGGAGTTATCAGGTGGGGGAAGGTGATACATGAAGAGGAGGATAATTTCCTTCAAAATAATCACAGTATGTCAAGTGAAGTGGTTGAACCAGAGGAAGCTATGCACAAAATTAATGATAAGATTAAGAAGGTAATGAATGCAAAAAACATGACAAATACTAATGCAATTGGTAATCCATGTCTATCTGTTGTGATTGGTTTCAAAAAAACAGATGGGAGATAATTAAAAGCCTTTGGATGCTCAGTATGATACGCCTTTGGCCATAGTTCCATTTACTGGGGAAATGTTAAATGACGTTATTAATGTGATGGATGGTCTTGGGTTGAAGAGAAATGTAGAGGAAGAACTAGAGCCAAGTGAGGTGAAGAGAAGAAAGATTACTGTAACAGAAGCAGATCCCCCTAAGCCAGTTATTTCTCACTATGCTGACAGTCTAAAAAGGTCTAGAGCAAAAATAAGGCAAAATGCGAAAAGGAAGGCAAAGGAAAACCAAGAGAATATGCAAGAGGAAGAATTGAAACAGGATGATGCAATGACTGAAGTAACAGATCCTAATCCATCAGAAACTCTGTTTGTCTTTAAGGCGAAACGTGGCAGAAAGAAGGGAAATGATGCTGAAGGTACAAGTGGTTGGCCTTTATCAGCCACCAAAGAGCCAAGAAACTCATTTCTTGGAAGTGTTAAGGTTTAGGAAGAGCCTTGAAAGTTAAAAACCTAAGGGACATGGTAAAAAAGTATAGTCCCTCATTAATCTTCCTAATGGAAACCAAAATAAGTTCTGTGAAAGGGAAGCTAATCGAGAGGAAGTGTGGATTTAGTCAGGAGTTATATGTTGATCCGGTGGGGCTGTCTAGTGGCCTAGTTATTTGGTGGAAGGATGATATAAAGCTGACTGTTCTTTATAATACAAAAAACATAATCCATGTATCATTAGAATCTGATGGTTTGTGTGTCTAAGATTGTGTCCTTTGTTTATGGACCCCCGAAAGAGAAGGAAAGGATAATGACCTGGGATACTCTAAGGAATTTGGTAGCAAACTTAGTAACTCTTGGCTGGTAGTGGGGGGCTTTAATGACCTCCTTTCTCAAAATGAAAAAAGAAGGTGGGAACCCAAGGTCTATGAGGAAAATTATAGGCTTTCAAAGTCTCTTATCAGATTGTTGTCTGCTGGACTTAGAATTCAAAGGTTCTAAGTTTACATGGTGCAACAACAAAAAAGAAGCACTTGTGCTTGGTAACGTGGATTTCAGAAATGAGTTTAATCACACTCTTGTCTTCCATGTGGACCCAGTGGGTTCGAATAATCATGCATTGATTGTTGATTGTTGTTTTCTTGATGATAAAGCACCAAAACCATTCAGGTTCGAAGCTTATTGGGTCCAACATGAGGAGTTTCCTCAAATAGTGGAAAAGGGTTGGTGGAATGTTGAAGGAGTTGCTGGAAATAACGTGTTGGACCTAGTTAGAAGACTGAAGGAATGTAAAGATATTCTTGTAGCATGGAATAAGAGGGAGTTCCCAAATTTCAGAAGAACAATTGACTTGTTGAGAAAAGAGTTGAGTTGCTATTACTCTGGATATTTAACTGCTAGAAAGTTACAGGAGGTCGAGAATCTGGTGAGTTAGATTGAGGAAATTTGGAAAAAAGAAGAGATGTATTGGTGGCAACGATCCATAATCTCTTGGTTAAGCCACGGTGACAAAAACACCAAATTTTTCCACAGTTGTACTATACAGATGAGGCAAAGGAATAAAGTGTTAAGGTTGAAAAGTGAGGATAGGAAGTGGCTAGAGGATAGGAAGATGATTAATAAAACATTTAGTGATTTTTACACGAATCTCTTTAGCTCAGTTGGCTCTAGACCACTGGACCAGGCCTTATCATATGTTAAAAGGGTGGTCTTGGAGGAGGACAATGTTGTTTTAATGAAGCCTATAACATATGCAGAAATTGAGGAGGTGGTTTTTCAACTCGGTACCAACAAGGCTCCAGGTCTAGATGGGTTCCCAGCTCTTTTTTATCAGTCTACATGGAAGATCATCAGCAAAGAAGTATATGGAATGGTGCATGAGTTCTTTGAAGGTAGGGCGGAGGTAAGGGATATAAAAGATGTTGATATTGTCTTGATTCCAAAAGTGGATAAACATGAAGGTGTGAGTCATTTTAGGCCTATTGGTCTTTGCAATGTATCATATAAAATCATTGCAAAGATCATGACCAATAGAATGATAGAGCTGATGGGTAGTATTATTTCACTAAACCAGCGTGCATTTATTGTTGGGAGACTGATCCAAGACAATATAGTATTAGCTCATAAAGCCTTTCACTATTTGAGGCACAAGAAAAAGGGAAACAAATGGGAATTTACCTTGAAAATTGATATGAATAAAGCATACGATAGAGTGGAATGGGATTTCCCAGCTGCTGTCATGTTAAAGATGAGATTTTGTTGCAAATGGGTGAAATGGATAATGGATTGTGTGACATAAGTGGCCTTTAATCTAAAGGTAGATGGGCACCAGGTGCATTCTTTCAAACCGAGGAGAGGGGTGAGACAAGGTGATCCATTGTTTCCATACATGTTCATCATCATTTAAGAAGTACTCTCGCTGATGTTGCAGCAACATATTGACAGAAAGGACTTGAAAGGAGTTAAATTGGCACACATGAGTCAGGGCATACACTTTTCCCGGAATAGTGGAGCGACTACTTTGGTTGTTCTACTATTGCTGCAGCTCGGGACAATTTCATGCGATGTGGCCATACCTCTAACACTTGTAGCACTGCCAACATTGACCACTATGAGTCTTTCCGAATTTTGGACAAGGACCATTAACACTTGGGGCAGACATCGCCATCTCATGACGAGATTGTTGGCTTCCTCCAACGTGACTCTTTTGGCCTTGTCTGTTCTGGAAATGACTCTCCCGTGATCCACTCCTTTGCCCTTGACTCTTCTTAAAAGTTCTGGTGCTTCTAGAATTAAACCCGAATGGCTTGGCGGTTCCACTCATGGGTCTGCTAAAAGTGGGAAATTTACCCCGATTGTCATGGGGTCTGGTGTTGTCAATTTCACGCTTCATGCGTGCAGTTATCCTCAAGTTGGTGCAAGTGTCCTCAAAACTCTTGGCAGCATGCATAGAGGCATAAGGCTTTAGCTCTGGCCTCGCCTTAATAATTATCTGGCGCGATTTCCATTCTGGGTCGTCTTGTTTTTGCAGGTAGGTCACATATCGAGACAAGTCTATGAATGTGGAAATAAACTCATCCTCATGCATGTCACCCTGGCGAAGAGCATAGAAAACTGTCTCCTTTTCTTGTCTCAATGCAGGAGGAAAGTAATGGTCGAACAACTTCGTCTTGAACTCTATCCAAGTTGTTCTTGAGTCATCCAAACCACCCGTGCTCTGCCACCATCTTTTGGCACGATCCCTAAGCAGTATAATGGCCACCCTAGCTTTATGGCACTCATTACAGTCCACAGCTTGAAAAATAGTTTCCAAACCCTCGATCCAAGCTTCAGCCTTCAGTGGATCCAAATCTCCATGAAACTTCTCAGGATTGTGACGATGAATATCCTTCCACACCTTGTTTATCGCTAGGTCTTCGAGATTGGGTTCGGTTGATCATTCGTTCTCAGTACTATTCACTGTCTTATCATGATTAGTTGAGCTACTTCGCTCCGGTCTCTGCGATACTGCTATGCTAGTCTCAGTTTTGTCTTGATTCTTTGACGGGGGTTTACTTTCATCCTGTCTAATCTTTTGAAAATCCTCCTCAAATTGTCGAAACCTTGCATCCATGGCAATCATTAATGTGTCTTTGAATCGGTGCAATAGGGCCTCGTTCTCTGGAGGTATCGGTGTCTCATGAGCATTTGGAGGTTGATTGACGGAGGTCTTTTGAGCATTTGGAGGTTGATTGATGGTTGTCTCATGAGCATTGGGAGAATGATTAACAACGGAGCGAGTTCTTCGCGTATTTCCCATTTCCTCTACTTAAGGATGAAACCTATCATATCCAGTGAGTGATAAAACAATACAACTAATTACTAGCAGGGAAGGTATGTATGAATGTTGTATATTGCCACTAGATCTAGTATATGCATGACTATTATCAAAATCATATGCTTTGATATCAGATTGAAACGTGGGCCCATAACCCACAGGTCCCAGGATCGAAGCTTGGCTCTGATACCAGATTGAAACGTTTTCCTTTTAATTAACTAAAATACCATATATTGATCATAGTAGTCATGATATAGGATTTAGGTGGCAAATAAAATATCCAAAATACGCATAATGAGCCATAGGGTATGGCAATATATAGTAACCCATTCATACACAAAAAGACAGAAGCACTACTTGTAGCAAAGTAGATTAGACTTCTGTTGACTTCCCAGAAGGACCTGGACAAAAATGGTCACCTGAAAAAATATTATAACCATCAGTTAAACTTATTAATAATACCAATATGTGTTAGTGAGGTGCCAAGTTGATTAAAACTATGCAATCCAAAATAAAACAATTCATCAACATCCTCTCCATTAAATATTACATTATTACTATGTATCATAATTGGGTGTCACAAATTTTTTTGAACTCAATTCCCAAATTATACCTCTCATCAATCCAACCAAACCGCCTTATTTCCTCTGACTAAATCCATGGGCTAAGTCACACCCATGTTACTAGTTACTCAAAAGCTCACTATTCAAGTGATGAGGGCCGACCAAAATCCTCAGAGCACCTTTCCTAGACCATAGGTCTTTTCCCCACTTTAATCTAGTGAGGTGTCGTAAGCCCATCACTCTAGTGGGCAAGTCCCTCATTAAACCGATGGGACACTAGTAAGACAACCATTGTGCACCAATGAAAGCCTCACCACGTGGTGGAAATAATTTTTCCATTTCCTCCCAATTCTTCCCATCCCAAAATTATCATTATAACTCAATAGGATTTTTTTCGTAATATTCACAATAGTCATGTCATAATATTTCAGTTCTTAATTCGTGTAAATGCACGTATTTCAACTCATACAGTTCCACAAGACAAATTTCTATTTGAAATATTTATAATCAGTTCAGAAAATACTTATAGGCAACATATCAATAACATAATAAGTGAAAAGTGGTTACCTCTCGTCCGAGCTAAATTACTATCACATTGCTTCTAAAACGAGAACTCAACACATTCCACAATTCAATCTATCAAAATCTTGATAATAATTCCTATTATTATTTATTTCCTATTTCCTAATAATAATAACAAAAAATCATTTATCTTTATTATTATTATTATTCATTTATCTTATTAATTTGAACTCCCTGAACTCCCCAATAACTACCACCACATGAAAAATTCTTTAATTAGGAGTTTAATAATTACTAATTATTATAAATTATAGTGTTTATTATGGCTTTTCCAAAATATAATATTTCAACATATATAGAATTTAAAACCTTGAGTTCCATAAATAGCAACATACAAAATACTCTTTGTAAGTAGCTATTAACATTAGTATTCAATAGTCTAGCTTCAATAATATGTGTTATTTATTCCTTTTAAATAAATAATATTATTCATTATTATTTGTTTATCTCATTATTCTTACTATTTATTATTTATTCCTCTTTTTCTAATAATAATATAAATTACTATTATTTATTTATTTTATTATTGCTACCTTCTTATCATTATTATCATTTTTCTTATTATTATTATTATTATTATTACCCACACACACAGTGATATTTTCTTCCTCTTATGCCACATTTCTGCACCTTTGGTAACTTATTACACACACCCCCATATAAAATGCCCGGTGTTTTCTTCCTTCACTTTTCGAACACACACACACACACATTCATTCTTGTTCCACTAACTCAATCTTATCCACATACAGTGGCGGGGCCACATGATGCCCAGCTGGGCCTTCGCCCCAGCGGGTCTTTTTCTATCTTATGTATTTATATATATGTATCATATAATATTTTATTTTTGTTAATAATTTGGCCCCAGCTAAGTATTTTATTCTACGTATTTTACTCTTTCTAATGAGGGTAATATTGTATTGATTAGTGAAAATTTTAGGATTATGATTTTGGCAGAATTTTGAGTTTTTACAATAGATAACTATATATATATAGAGGATGATTAATGACTAATTTTAATCAGTTTGGATTTATTATTTGGTTGTCTTATGATTTTATAATGAATTTCTCTTTTAAGAAATAGATTATAATAGGTTATTTGTTTAGTTGAAATTTAATTAGATCTTTATGTTTTTTTTAAAAAATATTTTTTTGGGTTCATGTTATATTTATTTTATTTTCTCCTATTATTTTGTTTTGAGATAGGTGGAATGTGTATTTAAGTGTTAATTTTATTAAATTTCATTAAATGTTATTATTATTATTATTGTGTTTATGATATCTTTAGGATAATATTTGGTTCATTACTTATTGAGTTGTAAGAGGAAAGTAAAATTTTTGTTTCAGATATCTACTGAAAATGTTATCATTTTATATCTTGTTTTGATTTATAATTGTTGGTTATTATTTATTCATATTTTTAATGTTATGCGATATTATTCTGTAAATAGTTCATCATATTTATTTTTTAGCCGAGGTTAAAATTTTTTTTTGGTTCCGCCCACTGTCCACATAATTGTTCATTTAAACAAAGTAATACACGATGAAAACAATAGCAAGAATTTTCCATCAAGGGAAAGCCAGCAATGCAAGATACGCATAAAATACGAGGCTGTAAACTGGAGAACTAAATGGAAGAACATAGCAATGCTTTGAGCTTGGTGTGTGTATAGATTTATATCTATAAAACAGTTACCATGTTTAAAGCACTCAGAGACGCACATATATATATATATATGTATATACTCTAAGTCCCTGTTTTCATTTTTTTTTAACTGCTAAAAGCTGGCTGAAAAGAGAATGAATAGATCATTGTTTTGTTTCTTTTTTGTTTTTAATGAAGGGCTGCACGTTGGGTTGTTTGAATAATGGGTTGCTGGTTTTATCGGGCATATATATCTATTTTCTATTGCTTTCTTGGTGATGCCACGGTTTGGGCCATATTGCAATGGCTTTGAAGGAAATTGGGCTGAACATAATGGCTAATAAGTCAATTACACATGTTTGCTGATATATGTATTCTGTTATGAAACTGAAGGAATTTTAGAGAGAAGTCAGAGGAAATTCTAGAGAGATGAAATGGATTCTCATTCAAATCCATTGAATAGTTACAGGAAACCTCTATTTATAGAAGGATGCAAATAGTAAATTACTATACATGGTACTATGTGTGGGTCCCATATCATCTTGTAATATTTGGAGACCGGTAGTTAATGTTCATCCACATAATCAGTATATTCATAACACTCCCCCTTGGATGTCCATTTATGAATGTTCCTCGTTAAAAACTTTAACTAGGAAAAACCCAGTGGGATAAAAACATAGCCAAAGAAAAGAGTACATCATTCATTGATACACTTCCTAATGCTGCCTCATTAAAAACCTTTCTAGGAAAACCCAGTGGGACAAAACTTAAATAAGGGAAAAAGAGTACAGCGTGTATCATCTCTCCCTCTTGATTACATCATTATTGCTTTCCCTGATGACAACATTGCTTTAATGTCTTTCTATGTATATCTTCATTCTGTCATCAAAAATTTGTTCGTTTTGGAACAATAGAGACGTCCAGTCTGACTATTCATTGTATACCTACAAAATCTAAATCTTTCAAGTAAAATCATAATAAAATATATCTAATCTTTTCATACATGTGCATATAAAACTTTTAATTAATATTCATTGATAATGATACTATATGCACTTTGAATCCTTCATGTAATATATGAATTTATTTAATTGATTATTCTCGAAAATTTGATGCTCATAGCATCTTGAGACCTTCTGGGAGATATGCACTTCTGGTGCCTTATGTCCTTTAAGGACATGTGCTTCTGGCACATACTAATATATTGTGGCTTATGATCCTCATTATCATTCATTACAGCATATGCTATCATATCAACATAAATATTATCAAGGTTGACTTTATTTTTCTGGTTCCATCTGATTTCATTCATAATTTATTGAGATCTCATTATATTTTAGGTACCCGGGTCTCTTCTAAGACTACAATATTTTCTTCTAAAGATATCTCTACTGGATATAACATCTCTTCAGGATATGGCTCTTCTAGAGCTTTTCTTAATTATCCTCGACTTGATCATCTATATTTTTATAGCTCCTTTTCTCTTTTGAGGATTTTTATCTTTAAAACTGATAGACCTGCAACGCTTCAAACGTGCTTTATAATAATTCATATAGGAGCATTTGCAGTTGGGACATGTGACTTTGTCACTTTCTTTAGCTCAGTAAATACTTTTAGCATTTGATTAGCTAAACTCTGCAAATGAATTATCTTTTGAACTTTTAGTGCATATTTCTTTGTACGAGGATCAAAATGAGCCAATGATAATTCATTCCAGTTTATCTCTTTACCTAATCTGCTTATTTTTCTCCCCCTCATCTAATCATGCAATGTATATCCATCTATGTGCATTGTAGTAGATTAATAATCATTGCACATTTAAAACATTTCAAGATGGAATTAATCTGGCTCCTGACTGAAAGCCAATTTTATGGGGAGAATTTTGTTGGCTTATAAAATTGCTGCAAAAATATATATAAACAATGTTCTCATAAACATTGATCTACTCATATATGATTTATGGATAATTCAATCTGGAAATTGCTCGCTTAATATATTGCAAACTTCTGGTTGCAAACATCACTGCAAACTTTGCAGATTTATAATCTCATATGTAAACTTTCAATTTGATATATTTCTAAAGATCCATTTCCAATAATATTTTCATAATCATTTTTATTTGAGAACATGCAGCTATACGACTCGGATGATCAAACGAGTCATGCCAACTTTCCATATAATTTATCATCAAATCTAATATCCATTCCGGGGGAATCAACACACAAACATTCACAAATTATCAAACAGACTTTCATAGATAATTAACACAAACACTCACACTTGATATATATATCATTCTCCCCCTCAAGTGTGAGTCCGTAAAAATTAATTCATAGAACTTCCATACAATATTCCATATATGATATCTATTTCTACAGATGTCATTAAAATTCCACAAATTTCTTAATGCATAATCAATGCATAATTTTGTTACTTCTGGTAACAAAATTTCTATTTTCTAAAATCAACAATCAAATATATATTATTATAAAATACAAAATCATCAGGTGTATCACTGCAGATTCACGAGCACAACACTGTGAAATCACAGATACATTACTGTGGAATCACAGATGTAACATGCATTACTGTGGGATCACAGGCGCAACAACTCAGATTGTCGTATGCATATAAAGTCAAAAAGTGTCTAAGCTCGTGCTTTATAGGGAGCAGATCTGCAGAGATTCAATAGGACTACGCATATCTGTAGAGATTCAACAGGATTTAATTCGGCTTATAAATAGAGGAAGGCAAACGAACATGCCTCACAAACACTCAAGCATCTGATAATATCAACTACCAGATACTCACACATATTTCTCTAAATTCTATTTCCATGGCAGGACCAAGCAATTTTATCCCGGTTTCTGATACATCAGACACGGCATTACTTGATGTTTTGTTGTATGATGATCAGACAAACTTGTCATTTTCTTCTTTACTATTTTCTGATCCTTTAGACACGTTTATTCCTCCTTATGCTATTCCTCCTTCTGCTTCAAATGTACCTACTTCTACCCCAAGAACAAATGTTCTTCCTCAATCTTCAAGGATTGAAGGTACAACTGAAGCAGGTTCATCAAGGAGGCCTGTTAAGAGATGTAGAACTATGGCAGAACTGATGGAGTCTACCAATCTAGTTCAGCCAATAGTGACGACAATTAATCAGTCAGCAATCACAAGTCAGTAAACAACCATCAACCAGCTATCAACAATCAACCAACAAACAACCATCAGTCTGGCAGCAACCACTAGCCAGCAAGCAACAATAACCAGCCATCCAACTATAACCACTAGTCAGCCAGCAACTACCAGCCAGTTAACAACTACTAGCTTATTGGAATGTAGTTGTTGTGATGTTTTACGGGAGATCATATATATCAACGGACTTCAGTGTCATAAACTTGAAGTTCACGAAAGAAGAACATGTATGATTTCCCACGCTGTTTTATTTGAAAATGTACAGGATAAATCTTACAATACTGACAGGCTTCCAATGTTTGATTTTAGTAATAAAAATTTTGGAGAAATCAAACATTTTTTGACACAGTATTGTATAGATTTACAAGCATCAGGATATAACTTGATGCGTGATCCTGTATTAGCCTATTATGAGGTCCTTTGTGTTGGTTCAGAATGGATGAATAATCCAAATGAACCCCGCGGGAGTTCATTTCAAATCAACATTGAAAATCCATTAGATAAAGGAAAACAACTCGCGGTTAATATTCCATATGATACTTCATCCCTTAATCAGGGTGAATTATATAGATTAACAATGGAGCAACAAGAAAGAATAAAGAGAACGACGCTCCATGATTTAAGAAATTATTTTCACTTAACCCTTGATGATGCGAGTAAATAATTAAATATGAGTACTCACACCATTCAAAAAATGTATAAAGAAGGAGGGTTAACAGAGTGGCCTTACAAAAAGCTTCGAAAACTTATGAGGCAGATCTCGATATTACGAAGAGCTTTACCTCATCTTGATCTCATCTCAAGAAAAGCAAAAGAAGACGACATTAAATATCTTCAGAATGAGATGATTAAGCTTTGTAATGGAATTGAGTCACTCGCTATTAAACTTTGTTGAAATAATATTGCCTTTTGTTTAATTATTTTGTTTATGAATATTCCTCTCTCGTATTCACAAAACTTGTTATAATTATAGAAAAGCAATCATAATAGTAAAACAATCATAATCACTATTTTATTTATTACTTCATTCACTTCTGGGAATAAAATTGGATAAAAATTCATTATTCATAACTCATTGATTTATTTGATCATGGCAAGAAATTAATCCACAATATTTCTTGACTTTATCATAATATTGCTACTGCAATAGCAAATTGGATATATTTATTTATAATATCAATCATGATCATACAATCCCTTGTCTCATAATTTAAGGGAATATTTAATGCCAAATATACAATTTTGAGGCCTTTATACAACTAATGACATACAAAATTTATGGACCAAGCCTTGTTTCGCCATTTGTCTCTTGGCTTCAAGCCAACTTCTCTCTTAGCATTAGGCTAATTTATGCCTCCTCATGGTCTTAGGCCAATTTATGCATTCTCATATCTCAATGGCATATTGATCTCATATGGCCTTTAACAATTTATCGTCAAGATAAATATATAAAATATAAGCATAATAAAATAAATAGATGAGACCCACTAATATACTTGTATATATTAGTATCGTTGCCATAAATAATAAAAAGGGTAGGGGAATATATAAATTGTAAATAAATAAATAAAAATAAAAGGGAAGGGGGATATAATGCAGTAAATAAATAAAATAAATGACTGGAAATAAACGTGCTAAATAAATAAAAAGAAGATGAAATAGGAATGGTAGTAAACTTACAAGGAGACCTATCTCATCCAAAGGTAAGAAAGAGGATGCATATGCAAATGCAAATATATTTATATATATATATATATATATATATATATATATATATATAAAACAATAAATAAAATGGAGCCCACTAATATATAGTGTTGCTGCCATGAAAAATAAATAAAGTAGTAAAACAGTAAAGAATTAAAATAAATAAATGGAGCCCACTAATATATATCAGTGTTGTCGCCATGAAAAATAAATGAATGTTACGAACATAATAAATGCGTAAAATAAATGTTAGTAACATAAAAATAAATGTCAGTAACAATAAATGTTAATATTAGTAACATAAAAGTAAATCTAGACTTCCAATCTGGAGTTAAATTAATGACAACAATAATAAAATCTGAAATTAAAAATAATGATAATAAAGATAAAATTGATTTTTTTTGAATATTATATAATATATTATAATATTATTATAATAATATAATAATAATATAAACTTACCTCTTCACGTGAACCGTTTTTTTTTTTTGAAAATTCTTACCTGATCCACAAAAAAGCACAGGAGAGCACTATTATTGATTAATGGAATTCTCCCCCCGTGAACTCCTCCTGTTTCTTTTCATTCTTTGCTTTTCATTTTTCTCTTCTCTCTCTCCTCCTGTCACCTTCATCTTTCCATTCTTTCTTTTTCTTTCTTTTTCTTCTCTCTCTCTCTCTCTCTCACTCCCTCCTCCCTAAAAATTGCCGGAAGAAGCTACGGGAAAAACTGAAAATTCTGAATAGTAAATTATTTCTTAGTTTCTTCAGCATCGTCGTTTTTTTTAGTAGCTGCTGGGCTGACAAGATCTTGGGATAGGGAAGAGGAGCAACACAACCGGGTCATGGGTGAGTCTGAGACTGATGGAAACGCGTATTTGCTCGCCGCCAGAAAATCCATCAGCAAGCCTGGTAAGATCTAAGTAAGCGAGTTCATATAGGAGGGAGGCGGTGTTGAAGGAATTATGTTGGATGAAGCTAGAAGAGAGTGGTTGAGGAAGAAGCTAGCATCAGAAGGCATAAAGCACCGAAGATAAATTAGAAGCAATAAATTAAGAAGCAATCGTAACAACGTGTTATGAAACTGAAAGAATTCTAGAGAGAAGTCAGAGGAAATTTTAGAGAGATGAAATGGATTCTCATTCAAGTCCATTGAATAGTTACACCTTTATTTATAGAAGGATGCATATAGTAAATTACTATACATGGTATTATGTGTAGGTCCCATATCATCTTGTAATATTTGGAGACTGGAAGTCAATGGACATCCACATAATCACCATATTCATAACATATTCCCTTTTGTTGCTAATTATATGTTTATTTTCTTTTTCTTTTCTTAATAAATTTCCATCATAATATTTCAAATTTCCAAATCCCAATTAATTTCTTTTGGCCACAAAATATTGTTTCTAAAATATTTGGGCCAGAGTTTATTTCCTAATAATCCTTATTTCTCAAAATCCAAAATTTAGGATGTTACACTAAGGGCTAATCATTTAGACTAATTGAGATATTGTATCTCAAATTTGATTTATGAAGATAGATATCATATCTTAGATTTGACTTATGAAGATAAATCAAATCAGTTGGCTTCTAATTTGCATTCAATAAATAGCTTGGATTGAATAATCAGTTAGACATATTTAATTTCCAATTCAATTTCAAAATTAATAAGATTAATTTTGAATATTTAATGCAGCCTATTAGGATTATAAATATCCTTAGGTTGTGAGCAATTTATTTTACACACACAAGAGAATTGAAGAGCCACAATAGAATCCTAGAAGAGAGACGTGAAACAAAAGCTTGAAGACGCTAGTACGTTGGTACTCATGTTGGAGTGTTGTTCGATGTGGATACCGGTAGAGGGAATGAATTCATAGAGTCGGCTCCTAGAGATTGATAGATCAAGAAGGTGTTAGCCCACGAGTTTGCAAAGCATGCACACGAGTTCACATATGTACGATCTTAATAACTAACCCGATTTAAATGCTATTGATAGATCTTCTTCTTGGGATTTGTAATTTATTAGATAAATTTCATTATGTTGTGTGTACGAATCCCAATAATGTGTGTGTGTAGTATTCAATAAGATTTATGTTGTTTTCTTTCTCAACCGGCTTTTCAAATAATAATCTAAGCAAGTTTCAATTTGTAAGAAAGTCACTTCTACCACTGTCAATCCAAACACAAATCACTCTTATACAAATTACATAAATCTTATGTTATGTTTGCAAAAATCAGATCAAAAACAAGTCACTTCTATCACCACTTATCCAAACAGACTCTAAAAAAATTAGTTAATTCATTAAATATATCCTAAATAGACACATTCTCTCAATTTTACTCTTATTTATAAATAGTATTCTCAACCCTCCCTCTCATCTTTATCTCTTTCTAGCATTAATTAATTCACTTTTTAATTAAATTTAATAGAGACAAAATTGTAACCTGATCATTAATTACTCTCTAAATAAACTTACTAATAAGAACCAAATTTTTTTTTTCTCTAAAATGGACTCTTAAAAAGGACTGAGGTATTTTCCAAGAGAAATGGTTGGTAATTTTGGGCCAATGCGGGACAATGGTAATTTTTTCTTTTAAGTTACAAGAAAAAAGGTCAAGTAGTTATCACTATAATAATATAAAAATTTCAAAAAACAAAAAAACAAAATTATAAAAGGATTTAAGTGATCTATAAGTAATACTAACATTTTAAGGATCTAAGGCTTTGTTTAGGAGTTTGGAGAGGAAGAAAAGGAAAGGGATGTACAAAGTTTGGAGGGTAAGAGAAAGAAAAGAAATGGGGGATATTTTCTTCCTTTGTTTAGGAGTTAAAAAAATAGTAAAGGAGGAAAATAGAGGATTAATAAATTATTTTTATCATTTTATCCTTTTCTTTAAAAAATAATATTTTCTCTCTAAAAAATATTTTCTCTCTAAAAAGTATCTTCCCCTAAAAAAATATTTTATCTCTAAAAAATATTTTACCCTAAAAAAGTATTTTCCCCTAAAAAGTAATTCTCTCTCTAAAAAGTATTTTCCCTTAAAAAAATATTTTCTCTCTAAAAAAAATATTTTCCTCTAAAAAAATATATTCTTTCTAAAAAGTATTTTCGCTCTCTAAAAAATATTTTCCCCTACAAAAGTATTTTCTCATTCTAAAAAATATTTCCCCCTAAAAAAGTATTTTCTCTCTTTAAAAAGTATTTTCCCCTAAAAAAGTATTTCTCTCTCTAGAAGTATTTTCTCTCTCTAAAAAATGTTTTTGTATGCATTCTAACAATAAAAAAGAAAAAAGAAATTAGAAATAACGAGAGTATTTTATTTGAACGATAGTAAAAAGGTAATTAATCTATTTTTCCTTTTAAAATCTCCTATGTTAGAGGACTTTGTTTTTTTAGAAGGAGACGAGTTTTGTAAAAATTCTTGATTTCCTCTCCTCTTATTTTTAAAACTCACAAACAAGAAAAGGGACTACTAAAACCTTTTATTTCCTTTCTCTTCCCTCTAAAATGAAACTCCCAAACAGACCCTAAGAGGTTGACGACGGACAAAGGTTTTCAATACATTTATATTCCATGGCATATAAATAATTTTAACAAAAATAAAAAAGGGGGAGGTCGGTATGATAAATCATAAATCTGAGGGTGGGAGCCGTTAGATGTCTGCAATTCTGAATGCTTCATCAGTTGTCCAAAAGTAAGATACATAGTAAACCTTCTATTTATACATACGATGGGCCTTAGACAAGGGTTCAAACTACAGCAAATTTCTACGCCGTTCCCAAGCAAAGGAGGATAGAGAGAAAGGGGGCTTAAATTTGAAAAGAGCTTGAAAGCAACTATCTCTACAATATCTTTTTCAATGATCCTCAAAAACCATCTTTCATGCTGATCTTAATGTTTTGCACCGTAACTGACAACTCCGACTTGTGATCCTCGACAGCTTTCAAAACCGAAAGCAGGTTGGACCGGTAAATTTCACACTTGCGGTTTGCAGATTGAAGCTCATTCGTAAGTTCTCTAATATTCTTGTCCATATCATCCTGCTAATATAAAGCATTAACTTTAGACAAAAGACAACATATTCGACCGTATATGATTGATTATAAATGTTCAAGAATAGATCATGGAAACAAAGAGGACTTTCATACACAAGGAATGAATTAAACTTCCTCACAATCAATTCTTTATCCACGTATCTATAGGCTACTAACTGTCATTATTCCTAACCACCATAAGGAACCCTCAACTAACTTTTCTATTCATCACAACTATTACCATAGAGCCAACACAATATGCAACTCAACCTTGATTGGATCATGCTAAAAAACAAATCAATTAAGAAGGATAAGAATGCATGCTTAGAACAAATGGATGTAGTTATAAGACAACTACAACATCAATTGCCGAATGAAAGGAAACCGAAAAACAAAAAAAAAGAAAACAAAGAAAAACGTATGACAGATATTCATGGGAGGTTTGTATAGATGAAAATTCCAAGTGCTTGGTCAGATGTCTGTGAAAATCACGATATTAATTGGCAATAATAGGCTTTAGTTGTTTCCCTTCTATTATCTGTAAATAGTCAAATATAGGATTTTATTTTATTTTCCTGGGTTCAAGCCTAGACCGGATTTGGTTATTGAATGTATATTGTGTATTTATTGTTCCTCTCGGATCAAGGGAAAATGAGCTGTTTCGAATCCTTATTATACTTGCAGTGAGACCAAAGTGAGACCAAAGGGAGGCCTTAAAAACAAAAGTTTATACACAAGCCCACTATTAACTGAATGCAAGCATAGAATTATTTTTTCTCCTTCGAAAGCCTTCAATCAATACATGCTTTGCAACCTTATAAAACACATTAATTGATGTGGCTATTTGCACCCATAAATTCAACGTGTGATTGCTTAATTAAGGAGATAGATATACATCCTATCAACATGCTAAAGACTTGAGAAAAAGAAATAATAGAATAACTATACTCAAAGATGAGGAGGAAAACTGGTGCTCTAATAAGGATCAACCAAAGGAGTTTTCTGTAAATTTTTTTAAAAGAATATTGTACTCCAAAGTAATTATCTCTTTACATGCATACAAATAGCATGGCATGTTTTGATATGAATGCTTGCATGGGTGAAGTAATGGATATGAAACCTTTGAAGGCATTGGGCATTGATGGTATTCAAGCATTTTTCTACCAAGTCAACAGGAAATGGTTGAAAAATTTGTTTTCAAGATATTGAGAATAATACTGAAGGGAGGAGATATGGAGCCGAATCCAAACAGGACACACATGACACTTGATTTCTCATATTATAGATGATGACAAGGCTGTTACCATGTCCCAAAGGGGCGTGAAGTGATGAGGAGAGTTCAGAGTTAACCCATTCCAAGCCAACTGCTGCAAACCTATTCGAGTGTATAACTAGATGAGAGGCTAACAAAAACATGAAAATTAAAAGACAGGGTGGTGTCAAGACTGCAATTGGGCCATCACATATGGAGCAATGCACAGGCAATTGTGGGATGAGAGAAGTAGACGGTTGTTTGCCAATGGTAATTGTAATTTTAATAAAATAAGAATGGCTATTGGCATAATGGTGAACATACTAAGAAGGCTCTATGCACCTGGCAAGTAATCTCATAGCCCAGACCTCAAAGAACTAAGAAGTTGGTTGGATGGAAAAATCCTCATAAAGATTAAGTCAAAATTAACACAAATAAAGCTATGAAGAACCCAAGTAACTAAGCAGTTGAAGGTGGACTCATTCAAGAGTCAGGTCAGGGGGTAGGTGGTTGGAAAGGGTTTGTAGAAACACAGAATGTTTGTGTTTGTGGTGCAAGATGCTTTGAGGGTACGGGATGCGCTGAGTCTTGCATGGCTAAAAGGATTTTTTGCAAGGTTCGGATAGATGATGATAGTAGCTTAGCAACCACACTCCTTGCTGGTAATGGAGAAGACACTATAGGAAATTCGTGTTTGTTACCAGTGAAGGACATACCAGAGCTTATAAAGAAAAGTTGAAAAGGGGAATTGCGCCTTGTGTATTTGAAGGCAATATAGGAGCAAAGGTTTTCTAGCAAGACATGCTTTAAGCTTGGCAATGGGACCCCATATCTTGAAACATACCCTAGGGATTACGAACTATTTTAAACAAGGATGTAGTAGGGGTGTCCTTTACTAGGATGTGTTTATAGTTTTCCTTTTGTCCTAATCTAACTCTCCTCAATAGGGAAGGGGACCCACACATACCCCCATGCCACTTTAGGGGATGTGATCATAGTTAATGGCACCAAGTTGATGACTACTTCCTTTTGTCACCAAAAAATAATAAATAAAAAAATTGATTGGCCAAGTTTTTAACCATATATACAAGTTTCCTAGAATGTGTTTATAGTTTGAAACGCCTAGCTGATGAGATGTCACTGAAAAACAGGGATTTGGCTCAGTTGTTCCCCTTTTAGACAATAACTTCCATAGAATTCAACTGCCATGTGTTTCCCAAGGAAATTTTACAACCTAGCTTAGGCTACAACCTACAAGGGGCAATTCTCATATGATAGCTTGCCAGGTACTAGTCAAAAGACTGACAACAACATCTGGTATGAACCATAAGGTTATGACAATCATATATTACCAGTGCCTAAATAGTTATAAAGACAACAAACAGCAGCACCGAACAAAAATCACAATGACACAGTAAAAAGCTTAAAGGCAGCTAAACAGACATCGATAGAGTAAATGAGTCAATAAAATATTTATATGCAGTCAAGACAGACACCATTAAACAGGCAGAAAACAATATGAAAAGAGCCTCTAACCTCCGACATATGCTGGATCAAGCTTTCTTCATGGATCCCCCTAGTATAATCTCTATGATTTCCAACATTCAGCAAACCACTTCGAACTTTTCCATTGCTGATGGGAGTTCTTCCCTCATTTTTTATTGCTTCCGCAACTCTTTTTGAAGCTTCTTGCAATGCAACCATGGCCACATCATAATTTTCAAGAGTCTTTGCTCCTTCATCAACAAATTTTAAGGCCTCATGCCGCAGGGTATTATATCTAACAGTATGAGATTCCAAATAATACGTATATACATCAGTAGAATGGTCTTCTAATATTACATTGCTCTTGGCATTTCTGGTCCAACGTTTCAATATGTAGTGAGATGGGAGAGTAAGCACATTGGTTACTCTAAAGACAGCCAAAACGTGTCTGCATAGAAGACCAGAGAATTCAAACATTTGGCAGCTACAAGTTGCTCTCATCTCCAAAACATTGAATTTAACATAGTATGCTTTATGATCCTCTCCAAATTTCGCAACATGATATGTAATGACCTCTCCATCATCCTCAGCATTGGATGCCATGAATGTCAATGTCCCAACTAACTCTTCTTGGAACCTCATGAAAATTTTTCTTGGGTACAGCTCAGATGCTTGTTTTTCCATTGGAGATGGAGTCCTCAATATGGGCAAAGTATTCATTGTGTCATAGTCGGCTCTTACTTCTTTCTCATTGCGACTTTCAAGTGCTTTCTCATATAGCTTAAAAAATTGGTTCAAATTGGTGGAAGCATTGACATAGCCATCAAAATATGAGTTCATGCCATCACTTCGCTGGGTTATGGACATTTCTGCAAAGAATGTGTCTCGCAAATACACAGGTACCCACTGCCGGCGGGAAGAATAAATTGACTGAAGCCATTCATGGTCCCTTAGATCATATCTATCAATAAGTGTCAACCAACAAGACTCAAATTCCTCAATTGACTCAGTCAAGTTAACACATTTGTGAAATTCAGCTTCAAAATTAGGATGTTTGAGAAAAATGTGAGATAACTTCTCCTGACACTTTTTAAAGATGTGCCACTTGCAGAAACGGTGACGAGTCTCAGGGAATACTTGTATTATGGCTGACCTTAGTACAGAATCATGATCAGTGGTTATTGACACTGGAGGACGTCCAGACATTGCCATAAGCCATGTCTTAAAAAGCCATATGAATGATGCTTCAGATTCATTTATAATGAAAGCACATCCAAACAGAACAGGTTGTCCATGATGATTGACACCAGTGAAGGGGGCAAAGGGTAGCCGGTATCTATTAGATCTGTAAGTAGTGTCAAAAGTGACGGTATCACCAAAAAATGTATAGTTCATTCTCGCCTTAGGATCAGCCCAAAAAACGTTGCTCACGCACTGATCCTCCTCACCTTGCACAGCATAGAAGAAATTAGGGTTTTCAGAATGCATTTGTCTCAAATAATCCAGAACAAGTTGAATATCTCCTTCCAAACTTCTCTGGCGATTATTCCTCATGTAATTCCGACAGTCAACCTCCGTAAAACCGACTTTGCTTATCCCTCCGTATTCTTTAATGAGAGCTGACATGATTCTACGAGGACCCATCCCAGCAGCCTGTAAAGTGTCAATCAGCGTCTTAGCAGCTCCTGATATTTGTCTGTGAGAGCGAAGACAATGCACCTGATCGGGTGGAACGAGTTCGTGGTTATGTTCTCTGACAAACCCTGAAACGATCCACTTGCCAGAGTCGTGCATTTTCACAGACAAGGACGCTTTGCATCCCACTCTGGTGATAGTTCGTGGGCGCTTAATCTCTCTATCCTTGGTGCGTTTCTCATTCAAATTGCGGAAACCCTCCTTTGCGCAAACAAATTGTCTCTGAATAATAGCTCCATCACGTCTGGAGCGGCGGGATGAGCTGACACGGGTACTGAATCCAACACGACGCGCGTAGGAGTTATAGAAGGCCTTCGCTGCCTCCTCAGACTCGAATTCCATACCCTCGTAAGGTTCGAGATCCGAGAGGTCACCCTCAGGAAGATATATCTCACCACTACCAATAGCACCTCCACCACCACTGCTAGGAGCAGGGCTATAGGCCAAATCGTCCTCATCGACGGGTTGCTCCATGTCAACCCCATCATCGTCGCCGAGGCCATCTCCTTCTCCACCCAACCCAATGTCAAATTCAAGAATTTCGTTATCCATGATCGAAATCACAAATTGGAAGGAAGGGGTACCTTTCCCAGATACCAAAGGTAAGAATAGAAGGGGATTATATGGGATCCTTATCGAATCCCTCCATCGTATTAGATCATTAGTGCAAAGGAATACTGAAAACAGAGTAACTATGCAATGGATGAATTTAATAGACTTCGGGAAAGAACTGACGGTCACAGGAGAGAAGTATTTGCCCGTGGTCAGCAGCGTCTCTTTTCGGCAGGAAGCAGTCCTTCACTCCACCGGAAGGACAGTAAGTAATAATAACGATTCTGGGTCAAAGTGACCGGAAATATATGCCGACGGAATATCATAGATTTCTTTAAAGCTCCGAATAATTGATTGCGAAATATGCTAATTCAGGCCGGAGACGAAGTGGAATAGAGAACCAAATAGTAACATAGAATCTTAACGGAACGAAGGACGCCGGGATAATTTGGATTAATGAAAGAATGAAACGCAGGAGGAGGACCCGGAAGTCCTCACCAAATAAGCAAAATAATGTCAAAAGGGAAAACGGCAATGAAAGAGTCTCGGCTTCTTAATTCTTTGGATTAGCTTACAAGATTTTTACAGCTTGATTTAGGATATAATAGAGAATAAATATATCTTGACCTATACAAACATGTTTTTGAAACACTAACTCTAAGTCTGGAGCAAAAAAAAAAAAAAAAACACTAACTCTAAAAAACACAAGAGAGTTATTGGCAAATCTTGGTTTCGGTTACAGTAGGTTTTGGTCTTAAGTTTATTTTTACTTAAAGTGTTAGTTTTAACGAATAATTAAAATTAAAATTAAATATAATTACAATAAATGATAAAGATTCAAAATTAAAATAACACAATAGTTAGCCGAAATGATGTAAGGCCTGTTTGGGTTGGCGATAGGAACAGTAACTTAAAAGTTATCTGACTTTAAAAAAAAGCTCGATAGGAAAAAAAAATCATGTTATAAATAATGATTTATATTTAGATTGATAGTGGTAGAAGTGATGGGGCCATGTCAAAAGGCTGAGAGTTTTTTTTGGAAAATGCTCTCTAGTGAAACTTTTTATTTAACAGGCTTTTTGAGTTTTAAATTCAGTGAATTTAAACTCAACCTAAATTGACCCAAAATCAGCTGGCAATAACACTACACTCCAAACAGACCCATAATTTACAATCGTA
Source organism: Acacia confusa (assembly GCA_037074495.1). Taxonomy (NCBI): domain Eukaryota; kingdom Viridiplantae; phylum Streptophyta; class Magnoliopsida; order Fabales; family Fabaceae; genus Acacia; species Acacia confusa. The sequence goes on along the minus strand of CM073504.1, from coordinate 153,605 downwards.
TTGATCTCATACCTTCTTTTTCCCCGATGAATATCGGACCTAGCTTTGGTCCAATTCCTCATACCATCCACCGTTTTGGTGCAAAGGAGAGCGGCTATGCAGTTGTGCCTCTTTTTTTTTAATAAATATTTTAAGGTACTAACTGGTACTGAAAAAATACTTCATGATCTTGAAAAATTATTTTTTAAGATCATGAAGTATTTTTTCTAGTACCAGTTAGTATCTTAAAGTATTCTTTTAGTACCAGTTAGTATTTTGAAATATTTTTTCAATATCCTAAAATAATTTTTTAATATCATGAAATATTTTTTTTAGTTCCAGTCAGTATCCTCAAATATATTTTTAATACCAGTAAGTAGCCTGAAATATTTTTTTCAAGGTCCTAAAATAATTTTTTAGATCACGATGTATTTTTTTAATACTAATTAGTATCTTCAACTATTCAAGTATTTTCTCAGTACTCGTCAGTGCCCTGAAATATTTTTTCAAGATTGTAAAATAATTTTTCAGAATCATGAAGTATTTTTTTAGTACCTGAAATTTTATTTAGTACTAGTCAGTAACTTAAAACATTTGTAAAAAAAACGAACAAAAAAACAAAACAAGAGGCACAGCTGCCCTCCTTTGAGCCAAAAGTTAGGTGCACGAATATCATCCCCTTTTCACACCATGAACACATGTCGTCCCTCTATCACGTGGGGCCACTATTTAGAATATTAAAGTAAAAGCAAGCATTTAATCATTTAACTTGATGGCGTTGATATTGAGATTTTAAGTGTTGAAAAAACATTTTTAATGCTAACATATCAAGTTTATTTTGTAAGAAATGTCTCATGTAGTTATGATAAATGTATATGATTTAATAATTAATGAAGGAGCTAAATGACTATTGGTCAATGACTTTTGGGAAGAGGCTTCTTGATTGCTTGATGGGAGCAGTCATATCCCTAGGATGTATATGTCTTTTAGATAAATATGTACATATCTTTTGGATACATAAGTTATTTAAAGGATAGAAACCTGTCTATTCACTCTCTAAGCATTATAGGCGCCTTTGGTTTTCCATCAAGAAGAGAGAGCGTGTAAAGAAGGGTAAAGAGAATGATAAAGGTTTCAATTATCGTGTTGCAAGTTACATATTATGAAGTATCGATTCCGCAATTATGGATAAAGGTTAGTGTATCTTGACTTAAACCTATAGTATTGTGAAAATCATGAATTCTTAAGATCCTTGTTCGTGTTCTTATTACTTGATGTTTAAGCATGCAATTATAGAATAATTTACATGTGGTATCAGAGGATTTGGTTTTAGAATTTATGGTTTTCCAATTATGACTTTTTATTGATACATGAATGATACTTTTGAATTTTTTTTTGAATGAATTTATTAATCTTCAAAAGTATGTGAAATAAATTTCAAACAAGTAGTATTAATTTGTTGAATCAAAAGTACACATATTATTGTTTTGTGTGAGATTCTTGTTTGTAATAGAAATGCATATGACTGCATTTATTTTTTGCTTTACAAATTTGGGACTCTCAATTTTCTCTTAAGAATTTTGAGATTTAAGAGAAAAGATGATGGTATATTACTGTCTTTTGCTTTAAAATTGGGTCATGGAAAAAGTGTTTTTAGGCCACAAAATAAGTTTCATTGAAAATGTCTTGAACAAATGAAGAGAAAGACACTAAAAATGTATAAATCTAATGTTGGGAATGTCGGTTATGGAGGAAAGAAGTGTCGGGTTTGACAGATCTGACCCTTGTTTTTAGTTTTGTTTTGGTGTTTCCCTTTCAATAAAAAGTCACTGCCCAATTGGTAGAACGTCTACCTTTAGGCACACCGTGCCCCCAAAGATCCACGGTTCGAATCCCTGGGTGCTATTTTTATGCCATGTATTTTGAAAGGATGCATTCACTGCTTTTTTTTTTTCCATGAAGAAATGCGCCCATAGGAACAGGGGTCATTTGCTTCAAGAGCAAACACCTTAACCGTTGAGCTACTGGTGTTTTATTGGTTAGATTTGGGTTGAATATTATTTAAAATATATTTAGCGTGTCGCTCTTTTGTTGGATCGGACCAACATCGTTTGGGCTAGTAGTGTTTTTGGGCCTAACCATTTTGGGCCAAATTGTTTGGGCCAATTTTTGCAGTTTTTAAATTTCTTTTTTGGGTTGTACGATTGTTGGGAAATTTGTGTGTGTGTGTGTGTGTTTTTTTTAAAAAAAAATTCTAGGCCTAATATAAATTATTTTTGGGCCAAATTTGTTTGGGTTGTACAATATATATTTTTTTTGGTCTGTTTTTTAAAAAATGGGTGTTCTAGGCTTTAATTTTGGATCATCTAGTTTTATATGTAACTAGATATTATTTATGGCTTAGAAAAGTAACAAATTATTTTTGTTAATAGCCTATTATTATTATTGTTAAAGCCTCTATATATTGATTCAAAATATAAATTACTTAAATGTTGTGAATAGCAATTGTATATTAAACATTTAAGTTTTGGAATTAAATATGGTGGATTTGTTAGTCACCAAAGTGGCCAAATTCTTATGAACTATTTTAATTCCAATTATTATTGTGATATTTCAAATTCCCTATAACTTTGATGCTATGAATTATGTTTATGTTGTATGTGAATTAAAAGTTTGTTATTATAAAGCAATTATGGATCAACCCAAAGGTTGGTTATTTGTTTTTATAATAATAAACATGAATATTGGTGTTGTCCATATACTCATAGTTTTATTTAAACATTCAAAGATGATAAATATTTCTAGTTGGGATATGCATCAAACCAAATTATATGAAATTTTTGTAGCATCTTTATAGTTGAATGTTGTATATTAGTAGGTCCCCAAAGGTGAACATTGATATGCATTGAATGAATTTTGTCTGAATTTGTGAAGCATGTTATAATATAATATATATGACTCAAAGCATTAATGTTTTTCAATTTTCACAAGCCATGAATAGTGAAAATGGTGACAAGTAGGTAGATGCTATGAAAGATGAGTTGAAATCTATGAAACAGAATGATATTTGGGACGTTGTTGAATTACCAGAAAGATGTAAAAGAGTTGGTTGTAAGTGGGTCTCTAAGACCAAACGTGACTCTCATGGTAACTTGGAACGTTACAAGACTAAACTAATTACAAAGGGATTTACTCCGAAATATGACATCGTCTATAAAGAGACTTTTTCACTAGTTTCTAAGAAGAATTCTCTAAGAATCATTATGGCATTGGTGGCTCATTATGATTTAGAGTTACACTAGATAGACGTGAAAATTACCTAAGAAAAGGAAAGGAGCACTCGGTGTACAAATTAAAGAAATAAATATATGAACTTAAACAAGCTTCAAGACAATGGTACCTTAAGTTTAATGATACTATTGTTTCCTTTGGATTTAAAGAAAACACTGTTGATCGGTGTATATATTTGAAGGTCAATGAGAGCAAGTTTATATTGTTGGTTCTGTATGTTGATGATATCTTGCTTGCAACTAATGATCTTGGTCTTTTAAATGAGACTTAGAAGTTTCTTTCTAGTAGCTTTGAAACGAAAAGAAATGGAAGCAATTTCATACGCATTACTAGTTGGGAGCTTAATATATGCTCAAACTTGTAGGAGACCAGATAGTGGCTTTGCAGTGTTGGGAGATGTCAAAGTAATGCTGGTATGGATCATTAGAAAGTTGCAAATAAAGTTCTGAGATGTTTACAAGGAACTAAAGGTTATATGCTTACTTATAGAAGTTCTAACAACCTTGAAGTGATTGGATAAGTAATCAGTAATTGCTGCATCCATTATGAAAGCTGAATTTGTGGTATGCTTTGAGGCCATGGTTCAGACTAAATGGCTACGGAATGATATTTCAAGGCCTAGGTTAGTCAACAGTATAGCCAAGCCGTTGAAAATTTATTGTGATAATTTCGTGGAAGTCTTCTTTTATAAAACGACAAGTATTCTAAAGGTGCTAAGAATATGGAATAGAAATACTTTGTTGTTAAAGAAGAGGTTCAGAAATATAGAGTGTCAATATAACATGTTAGCACCAATATTATGATAGCTGATCCCTTGACGAAAGGATTATCGCCCAAGGTGTTTACTAGTCATCTGTATAGTATGGGTATTATGTCAACTAATAAATGATGGATCATTATTATAATTATTGACTGTTGACACTTTGAGCTCATTATTATATATGTGTTTTTGAGATTATCATGTTTTCAACTTTATGTATGCATGCATAAATGATGTTGTTAGAAAACAGGATTTGTCTACTATGAAGACTTTATTGATGGACATTAAAGTTAAAGTGTCATGTCAAGGAGAAAGACTAATAAAGTAGTACATGGAAGGGACTACGTCGATATACTGATGTACAACCGCCATGACTCGTATTAGTTTTATCTTTAACTAAGACTTATGATGTAATCAATGTAAAGACCGGCTGAACCCAAGAGGGGGTGAATTGGGTGAAGATAAAAATTCTTTCAATCTTTGAAAATCTTTTCGTAATTCGTTGAAATCAGGTTGATGATATTAAAGAATTATAAAACTATAAACAATCATTCAAACATGCGTGTTGGAAATAAAGAGTTCAGGGAAGAGAATTGCAAACAGTGATTTATACTGGTTCGGTCCAACTTTGACCTACATCCAGTCCTCAGGTACCCTGAGCTTTTCACTATCTCCTTGTTTAGCCAGACACAAGAGACAAGCCTTTACACCCACAAGTTTATCCAGGTTGTAACACCCCAAATTTCTAGGAGTTATAATGACATAAAATAGTGATAGTTTTTTTTATAAATAATACCAAAATTTAAAATAGCTAAATTTGGGAAGTATTATCGCCGCACTTGTATGGGACAAGTGTAAGGCTATTTATTACATCACAATAAATATAAATCAAAACAAAATGTCTTGTGCGAAATATAGAAATAAAACAAAAGGGAGATAATTAAAATTTAATTGGACGTCCTTCCTCACATCTCACTGCTAGCCCCAAACTCTTAGCACCTGTTTCATTGAAATTCTGCTCCCCCGAAGGATCATCACAGCCTAAGAACACAAACATCAACAAAAGCTGGTAATCCTAATTAAGTAAAGATAAAATAAAATAAAATAAAACAGGAATAGTAAATAGATGAATAATTTGATTTGAGTTGAAATAAAATAAATTAATTCTAAAATAAAGTAATTATAAAATAAGATAAATTAATTACAAAATAAAATCAAATAATTGTAAAATAAATAAATTAATTCCAACATAAAATAAAATAATTAAAAATAAATTAAATTGAAAAATAAAATAAAATAATTTTGAAATAAATAAATAAATTCCAAAATAAGATAAAATAAAATAAGCTAAGGGTATCATATGTGTATATGTACAAATTAAAAGGTGTCATTGTTTTTTTAGAATTTTCTAGTGGGAAAAGAGCCATGGTAGACCCGGAAAACCCTACCAGTCTACCCTGTGACTTGGGAAACCTTGCCAGTCACAAATCATCAAAATTGGCCATATCATAATTTCTTCCTAGTGTGCACACCTCTTCCCAAAGTTGCTACTACTGTCCCGGGAAACCCTGCCAGACACCACTTTGGGAAGAACAGATATATCGGTTCACATCAAATAAAGTTTCGAAGGCATAAAGCCTTAAAGGTGTGTTCATCACTTTAGGAGGTATCTTCCCAAAGTTATCCTCCCACTTCTTATATTAGTTACAAACAAAATGAGTTTCTCATATTCACGGAGATTAAACCAAATATGCATTCTACTATTTGTCAATTATGAAACCTGCGGCAAAACCATTAAAAGAACATATTTGTATATATGTTGGCACAAGCAGATCGGTCAATTTGCACAAAAAATATCGAGGTGCCCAAGGCAAAATAGGTAAGGTATATTTAGGAATCATGGAACGGCACAAAATTTTGCAAAAGTTATTCACGCAAACCGAGAAGGAGAAGTATATATGTGATTTTATATAAACATATAACCCTGCGCATATATAGGTTGTCCAGAGAAGGAAAGCAAAACGAAAAAAGTAATATTTATTCACGTATATATGTATATAAAGAATCAACATACATTGCAATTTCCCTTTTTTTTTCTTAGCAAAGGTAATGTGTACAAGCATAGTGGACCCCACGGCAACTAACAATTGAATAGGAGATTCAAATATGAATGAAGACAAAAGCCTTCTTTCATGACAAGTATGGCACGCACAGGTTGTATGTACAGAAAAATAGAAAGGCAACACGAAAAGTATTGAATATATGTGATATCATATATATAAACCATGTACAGAGAAAAGCAAAACGGAGAATTTTAATATATGCATGTGTGTTATTATTTGATATATAAACCTATGATGTGCTTAGGTGAAGCAATTTTAATATCTAGGATTAGGATTACAATCAATCAATTCCAATCAATTTTCTAACACTACCAACGATTAATTCTTATTACTCTAGGGATTAGGATTACCTGGTCTCTATGTTTGCTAAATTCTTGTGTTTATTAAATTCCTAAAAGAGCAATTTGCCGTAGAGTTTACAGAGAAAGGAGTAAGGAGAAGAGAAATATGAGCGAAGACTAAGGTTAGGCAGCTAGAGCTAATATTTATAGTTAGAGCTAAACTTGTAGTGAAAGTTAGGGTTTAGCTATAGGTTGGCTCTTTAGCTATTTTCAATTAATGAATTATAAAATATTACCAAAATTATTAATTCAATCAAATCAATCAATCTAAACTACTAAAATTAAACTAATACTATATCATTATCATTATTATTATTATTATTATTATAAATAATAATAATCTAGGGTATTACACAGGTACTTGTGCAACCTTCACAATCTCCCTCGGAGACTCCTCCTTACTTCCAGTAAGGTTACAACCAACTTCTCACTCAAAGGTCACCCAACCTTGAGTATCTCTCAGAAAAAATGGTTTAACAATACATCTTCTCTCAAAGAAGTGATTATAATAAACACTTAAGCTCATTACAAATGATATCACTCTCTAGATGATGAAATATGAGACATTGAAAACAGAGAGTAGGAGAGGATTCTGAATTTTGGCATTATGACAGTACAAAGAGGACAACAAATATTTCCACTCAGAATCTTCCCAATCCTATCCACAGTTAGGAACTTATCATGTATTGCCTTCCATAGGAAAAGTTGAACTCTTCTCGGTCCCTTCCAGCTCCATAAACTATTCCATACTCTTCCTCCCAACCCGTCTTCATTCCTTAAACAGTGATACATGTCAGCAACTCTATACTTTTTATGGAAAGACAATCCCCACCTCATGAAGTCTTCACCACCCACCCTACTTGGTGGACTCACAACTAATAGTTTTTTTAAACCGTCATCATTAAGCCAACTTGCAATCCTCTCCACATTCTATCCCCCATCAACCTCTACCATATCTTTAACCTTCAAATTCCCTCCCTCCTCAGTAATCTGCCCAACACAATTATCTACTAACCTCACCCCATCCTCCATTCATTTATCATGCCAAAAGTTAACCCTCTCACCATTGCCTACTTCCCAACATATCTTTTCCAAGATCTTCGGCCAGATTCTAGCTAAATGTCTCCACACCTCTGAATCTGTTTTCATGGCTAGGCACTCTTTAACTAACTCTTTTTGTCTACTGTATTTACCCCTCAACACTCTTGAACATACTCTTAGGCTTTGTTAATAAATTCCAAGTAATCCTCCCCAACATTGCATCATTCATAGCTTCTAGATTTCTCAACCCCAGCCCACCCTTCTTCTTTTCTGCATATATCACATCCCAACTCACTGCATGCAATCTTCTCTTCCCCTCCTCAACTTTCTTAAGGAAATTTCTCTGATTTTTCTCTAACTGTTTCCTCACCCCCACTGGAATGTATGAGTATTGCATTTAGAACACAGACATTTGGTTAATCTGCCAGCAAATGACAGTGTCTGTTTTTTCCAACTTCTTAGTTTATTTTGCATTTTCTCTGTCAAATGTTGAAACCTCATTCTACTATCACTCTCTCTTGCATAAAAGCCCCCAAATACCTCCCAAATCTTCCATTCTTCTAAATCCAATAAACTCACGGATCTTATTTTGCCTCCTCCTTTCCACATTCTTTGAGAAATAAATGCTTGTTTTTTGTTTATTTACTCTATGTCCAGACATGCTCCCAAACTTCTCCAGAATATCCATGAAAGTACTTGCATGGTCTATGTCAGCTTCATAGATAAGCAGTAAATCATTTGCAAAAAGCATATGCGAGATCTCAACTCCATTTCTTCCAAATCTTATTGGCTGCTACTTTCCATTGTTCTCACAATCAACTATTAAGTGCGTTAATTTCTCCATTCTTAAGACAAATAAATATGGAGAAAGTGGTTCCCCTGTCCTCAATCCCCTATAAGGCACAAATTCTTCTTATTTCTCACCATTCCACATTAAAGATATTTTTGATGATCAAACACAACTCATAATTACCTTCTTAAGCGTTCATCCAGGACAATTTCATGTAACACTTTATCAATGAAACTCCAACTCATCCTATCATATGCTTTTTTAAGGTCTATCTTAATGACTATATATCCTTTTTTCCCCTTGTAGCTTACTCATAGTGTGGACTATTTCCTTGGCAATTATTATATTGTCATGTATGCTCCTTCTAGGGACAAAACTTGTTTGGTATGGGGACACCAAGCAATCCATCATTGGTTTTAACCTATTCATTATCACCTTTGACAACCCCTTATATAAAACATTACAAAGTGCAAAGGGTCTAAATTGGCTTACCACCTTCTGCTGTTCCACCTTTGGAATGAGGACCAGCAATGTATCATTTATCTCTCCTATTCTTTCCGAGTTTTTCCATAGTTATCTTAGAAACTAAATAATCGAAACCCTCACCACTTTCCAGTTCCTTTGGTAAAAAAAATAGCAAGAAACCCATCACTACCGAGAGCCTTAAAACCTCCTGTTTGAAAAAAAAACTCTTCTAATTTCCTCACCACTCATATCCCTATCAACGCTTCTCAACCTAGTATCATTCACTTTCCCCTATCTTTGTCCTATTAACAGCCATTCTCTATCCCTTTTATCTTCCTTAAATAGATTTTGATAAAAATCTTGAAATAAGCCAACAATTTCCCCTTAATCCTCAATCCACACCCCATCTCCTTTCTTGAGCATTTTAATCCTATTCCTCCTTCTTTTAGATAAGGTTTTGGTATGATAGTATTGTGTATTACGGTCTCCTTCCTCCAACCATCTCTCTCTCGAATTTTGGAACCAAAAAACCTCTTCTTGCTTAAACATATGCATTAGCTTCTATTCTAGCTCCAACTCTAGATTTATGAGAAAAGGATTACTTCTCCTCTCAATACTTTTTTGTATTCCATTCAACCTACTTAATAGTCTTCTCTTCCTATACTCAATCTGACCAAACCCCTCCTTATTCCATTGGATCAGTTTTTGCTGTGAGGCTGACAATTTTACATGAACTTCCTCCTCCCCCATCTAACTATTCTCCATTACTTCATCAAATTGTTCATGCATCTGCCACATAGACTCATATCTAAAATTCCTTTGCCTATAGCCCCTATTTACCATATTCAAACTCACAAGAAAAAGGTGGTGGTCAAAGTATACCCTCGAGATAACTCTTATTTCAGCATTTTCAAACTTTTCATGCTAATATATATTACATAGGCATCTATCCAAACGCTTGTATACCCTATCTAACCCCTCCATTAAGGACCCTTCCATGTAAAAAAAGGGGCCATTTGCCCCCACATCAATAACATTACACCCCTGAATCCAGTCATTAAACCTTCTACACCATGTCTCATTAATTCTTCCCCCTTTTTGTTCCCTAGGAGACTTAATATCATTGAAGTTCCCAGCCAATGACCACAGTTCAGTAGTATTACTCACATTTTATACAACAAATCCCAAATCCTATGCCTTCTTTGTTTATTAGGACTTGTGTACACTGCTGTAAACAACATTACCTCCTCACCTAAATGCACTCTACAGTGGATAAATTGTTTGTAATATCCCAGATAATAATGATAATGATAATGATAAAAATAAAATAAAATAAAAGTAATAATAATAATAATAATAATAATAATAATAATAATATAGTGTTAGTCTAATTTTATTAGTTTAGACTGATTTGATTAGTTTAGTTTTAGTTTAATAATATAGTATTAGTTTAATTTTATTAGTTTAGATTGATTTGATCAGTTTAGTTAGTTTAGATGGATTTAATTATATTAGTTTAGATGGATTGATTTAATATAATTTAATAATGTTTGTATTATTTTATAATTTATTAATTAACAATAGCTAAAGAGTCCAACACATAGCTAAACCCTAATATTTTTCTATTTAGAAACTTAGGACTAGCCGCCTAACCCTAGCAATCATTCAATACTTCTATCATTCTCTCTTCTTTCTCTATAAACTCTATGGCAAAGTGCTCTTCTAGGAGATTAGCAAAAAAATGAAGACCAAGTAATCCTAAACTCAAATCTGAATGATACATAATCAATGATTTTGGGGTTTATCTTAATCTCTTATTTTTTCTTTAGCATCCGTTGTAGCTAGTGAAAATAGTAAACCATCTGAGAGTATTTGGAATATAGCATCTGCTATTATTCTGTTTCAATTATTGTGTTCTTTAAATTTATGATATATTAATCCTTCTCGTGTTTCTCTCTTAATGTGATCTGTTAGGGGTCATATACTTTTAATTTATTGTTTGTTGGAATACCGATCCATCGGATTTCCATATGAATGACAATTTAGTGCTTCGGGTTTTCCTTATAACATTAGAGAATTGTATTTGTCTCCAATTACAACATTGGTTTTCGTGACTGAATTGAAATCAAACTTGAAAAAGATTATTGTGAAAAGAACGGATAGTTTTATACTTTTCTTCTGTGTAAGATTGTCGGAAAATATTTGGGTACATTTAATTTATGTTCACTTCCATTTATGAAATCCTTTTTATGGGTTCTCATGATAACCTTATAGGAAGTAAAGCCAGAAAAAAGTGGGGGGGATGATGAGTAAAAGTTGAGTTTAAATGATAGTCCTGGGAATTTCTCATGAACATCTTATAGGACCCATGGGTATTTACTTTATAGTTCAAATTGGGAAATCTTATAATAAAATAGAGACAACATTTCAATGATTACATTTGGGAAAACCCACGAGCGCCTCTTGGGTTATGAAATTAAGATCCATGCTCTCCGTTAGGAGTTAAGGATTTTTATTCTTATAGATATTTGATTACACATAGTAGAGATAATTTAGGAATTTTATTATGAGTGTATTTAAAATAATTTAAGTGTGGGAGTGAAAATGGAAGAAATCACCAAGAGGAAGGTGAATTGGGGATTTCAAAAATTCTTTTGAACTCTTTTTCAAAACTTGAAAAGTAAATAACGAAAGAGTAAGGGAAGAAAAGCTAGACACACAGGATTTATACTGGTTCGGTCTTTAACCTTGACCTACGTCCAGCCCCCAGATATCTTCTGGGTATTTCCACTAGTTCAACAGGCTTTAACTACAACAATGTAAACCACAAGCAATCCTATTCACCTAGGACTTGCTCCCCCTTACACTTTGTAATTAAACAACTCAACTCACAGATTCCACAACCTTGAGTTCATACAAACAAATGTTTGAAAAATATTTTCAAAGAATCAAGACTCTCAAAAGAGTAAATATTGATAAACACTGAAGAACAGATCAAAAACCACAATACAGACTCACATTGCAAATGTAATCAAATGTAGCTTCGTTGTGTGTATCTTGCTTTGAGTCTTCATAGCTTTTTATAGGCTAACTAGAGGAGCTAGTCGTTGCATTTTCTTCTCTAACGTTCAGCTGCAAATCTGAAAATGACAGTTGCATATTTTCCTTTGTTCTTTCAATTCTTAGCTGGAATCTTGGAATATGTTGATGTAGATGGTCTTCCAGATATTCTGTCATTCTATAACCTTTATTTGACTGTTGGAGAGTGATTTAATTGATTCATAACGGTCTGTGCTGAACCATTGGGATAGAGGAGAAGAATCAGCCCTATTCTTGGTTCTTCATTTAATGCACTTATTCCAGATCTGATTTCATTTTGATCTTTGCTGGACTTATCTGAAATTCACTCAAAACTTCATCAAAGATGTTAGAAGTAATAGTATCATATGATAAAACATTTTCAGATTGACCTATAAAGATTTCGCAGATCAACACCATCTGGTTTTTCAAAATCACTGATGCAAACTCGAGTTTGTAATCCTAGACTTGAGTTTTGGGTTCATCCATAGAGCATAAATGTTAAGTAAGGGCCTAAACTGGAGTTTAGAGATGGCTGACTCGAGTTTGGTTCTTACAGAGAAGACTGTCGGGCTCTGGTCTTTGGATGAGATTTTGGACATATGGCTAAACTCGAGTCAATTAATAACTAACTCGAGTTTGGGGCTTTGTTACGAGGATAAGCCTAAGTTCAAGAACTTCTAGACTGGAGTTTAGAAACATAAACTGGAGTTTTCAAATCAGACATATTGTTGAGCTCTTTGTGTGACTCAGACTCAAGTTTACAAATGTAAACTCGAGTTTCAGGAACTGAAACTTTGAGATTTTTCTTGGTCAGGTGTAAACTGGAGTTTGAAAACAAAGGCTGGAATTTGTAAGACAGGTAATAACTCGAGTGTTTTTTGTTTGACCTTAACTCGAGTCTACAAGGTTAGACTCGAGTTTCAGTGTTGTAATACCCCAGATTAATAATAATAATAATAAATAAATAATGGTAGTAGTATTAATAATAATAATAATAATAATAATAATAATAATAGTAAGAATAATAATATAGTATTATCTAATTTTATTAGTTAGATTGATTTGATCAGATTAGTTAATTTAGATGGATATGATTTTATTAGTTTAGATGTATTGATTTAATAGAATTTAATAATGTTTGTATTATTTTGTAATTCATTAATTAGCAATGGCTAAAAAGCCCAACCCATAGAGCCCAGCCCATAACTAAACCCTATAAGTCTAATTATAAGTTTAGATCTAGCCGCCTAATTCTAGTCATCGCTCATATTTCTTTTCTCCTACTCTGTGGCAAACGGCTCATCTAGGAATTTAGCAAATACGGAGACCAGGTAATCCTAATCCCTAGAATAACCCTTTCCCTTGCATCTTTGATATGCACATATTTCTCCTCCTCGTTCTGCGTTCCTACTGTACGTTCCTTCTTGCTTCTTGTATGCTGCTTCTTCATTGAAATATGTTAGGGTTCCTTTTGCTATGGGGTCCACATGCCTTTACCGATTAATTTATTTAAAAAATCATCGGTGTTCTTCCTCTTATTTAATCCATACGTTTTGCATATGACTAATAGTATATATATTTGAAGTTGGCACGTCTTTTGAGATTCCTTCTTTCCATTCACACCACAATATTAGATGACACGTACTGTATGTCTGCACCTTTAGTTTGCAAAATTTTCCCATGCATGATTCAATTCCATTATGATGTTGCTTTATATATATTTCAAATGCCAGGTATCATAACAATTTGATTCCCTTGAAACGTCCTGTATGCACCTTCGTATGTTTTAAAAGGAATGAACTTGAGATAATCTAATAAATTTCCCATGAAAAACCCATGAGTATTTACTTTATAGTTCAAAAAGGGGATGATGAGTAGAAGTTGAGATTAAATGATAGTCCTGGGAATTTCCCATGAAAAACCCATGAGTATTTACTTTATAGTTCAAAAAGGGGATGATGAGTAGAAGTTGAGATTAAATGATAGTCCTAGGAATTTCTCCTGAAAACCCATGAGTATTTACTTTATAGTTCAAAAAGGGATGATGAGTAGAAGTTGAGATTAAATGATAGTCCTGAGAATTTCCCATGAAAACCCGTGAGTATTTACTTTATAGTTCCAAACTGGGAAATCTTATAATAAAATAGAGACAACATTTTAATGATTGTATTTGAGAAAACTTGCGAGCTCCCATAAAGAGTTATAACTGTGAAATTAAGATCAACCCTTTCTTGTAAGAGTAAGGGATTTTATTATTATTTTGTTACAAATATTTGAATACACCTAATAAAAATAATTTAGGAATTTTATGAGTCTAAACTACTTATAATAAATTAACCAGTGGGAGAATAGCTTTGGGATGGTACCTCCTAAAGTGATGAACACACTTTTAAGGCTTTATGCCTTCGATAATTTATTTGATGTGAACCGATATATCCGTTCTTCCCAAAGTGGTGTTTGGAAAGGTTTCCCGGGACACTAGTAGCAACTTTGGGAAGAAGTGTGCACACTAGGAAGAAAATTATGATATGGCCAATTTTGATGATTTGTGACTGGCAGGGTTTCCTGGGTCACAGGGTAGACTAGCAGGGTAAAAAGATAATGATTCATTTGGTTGAAATCACCGCATAATTACATATAGTTTATAATTATTTCATTTATTTCAATTTATTTCATTTATTTACTTATTTATTTTATTTTATATTACCTTTACCTAATTAGGATTACCAGTGTTTGCTGATGTTTATATTCTTGGGCTGCGATGATCCTTCGGGGGAGCAGAATTTCAGTGAACAGGTTTCAGAGATTGGGGCTAGCAGTGAAAAGTGAGGAAGACGTCAAATTTGAATTTTGATTTCATTTAGTTATTTTATTTTATTTTGTTTTGGTGTTGCGTAAAACTATCTAGATTTAGATTTATTTAATGTAGTTTGTAGCCTTGCACTTGTCCCATACAAGTGCGACAGTGACATTCCTCGAAGTTGATTATTTTGGATTTTTAGTTATTATTTATGAAAACCATCGAAGTTTTATGTTATTTTAACTCAAGAAATTCAGGGGTGTTATAAGTGTAAACTGAAACTTTGAAACCTTTCTATTTGAACCAAACTAGAGTTTATAAATCAAGACTGGAGTTTAGAAATTGAGCTGGAACTCAAGTGTTTTCTGTTTGGTCTAAACTCGAGTTTTGAGATCCAGACTTGAGTTTGTCTCGTTGTCAAAAACTTTGAGTACTCTCTGTTTCTTCCAGACTCGAGTTTGCCTGAGCAAACTGGAGTTTGGCTTCTCTTGTAAAATCTGAGGTACTCTCTATCTAGTCCAAACTCGAGTTTTACTGCCTAAACTTGAGTTTGCCTTTGTCAGTAGGTTTTACAATTTACCAAAAGTAAACTTCATTTTGAGTTTACAATTGTTAGTTATCATCAAAACACATAGGGAACTAACACGGAGGATAGCTTTGGGATGGTACCTCCTAAAGTGATGAACACAACCATTAGGCTTTATGCCTCCAAAATATTATTTGATGTGAATCGATAATATCCGTTCTTCCCAAAATGGCGTCTGACAGGATATCCGGGGCACTAGTAGAAATTTTGGGAAGAGGTGTGCACACTAGGAAGAAATATTTTTATGGCCAATTTGATGATTTGTGACTAGCAGGGTTTCCCGGGTCACAGGATAGACTGCCAGGATATCCGGGTCTACCATGGTTCTTTTCCCACTAAATAAATTTCATAAAGAATAACAAAACTGACATCTCCTTTTAATTATATATTTATATGATATTTTTATTATGAAATTATTTTATTTTATTTTATATTATTTATTTTATTATCCTTGTTTGTTTAGGATTACCAGCTTTACTAATGGTTGTTTTATGTGGCTGCGATGATCCTTCGGGAGAGCAGAATTTTAGTGAAACATGTGTCAAAGGTTGGAGCTAGCAGTGAGAAGTGAGGAAGATGTCCAATTTAATTCTATTTATTTCCTTTTTATTTTTATATTCCAAACAAAAACATTTCTATTTAGGTTTAGATTTATGTTAATGTAACAAGTAGCCTTGCACTTGTCCTAGTACAAGTGTGGCGGTAACACTTTCTGAATTTGATTATTTTGAATTTTAGTTATTATTTATAAAAACCATCACACTTTTTATGTTATTATAATTGCTAGAAATTTGGGGGGTGTTACATTGTTCATCCGTTACTATGACATCCACAATAACCTCATCTAGCTCCCACAAAACCCAAATTCCCCCTGAGAATTCCTCAGCCTCCATCCTTATTGAGTGCTTGGAAACCCCAATCCTTGATAACCCTTGAAGCTTGGTTCCACTTATTCTTGGCTCCAAAATCACCACTATAGTCATGTAATACCCCAGATTAACAACAACAACAACAATATAGTAAAAATAAAATTTAGAACTTTGATAATATTGTTATTGTTATATAACCTATTAATGAGTTGGCAATAGTAGAAGAGCCTAACCTATAGCTAAACCCTAATTTTAAGTTATAAATAGAGGCCTAGCCTAACCCTAACTAACCCTAAATGCTCCTCTTCTCTTCTACTACTTCCTCTATTCTTACTCTACATCAAATTATTCTTCAAGGAGATTAGCAAAAATGGAGACCAAGTAATCCTAAAATCACTAATGTATTTTAATGAGTAGATCATGAGAATTTCCCATGAACATCTAAACGATACATAATCAATGATTTCGGGGTTTGTCTTAATCGGTTATATTTGAGCTTTTGAACTCATGACAACCTTTATAGGAACCTATGAATATTTACTTTATAGTTTAATTTGAGAAATCTCATGATAAAATAGAGACGTCATTTCAATGATTTCATTTGGGAAAACTCACAAGCGCTCGTAAAGAGTTATAACTTTTTGGATTATTATTATTATTATTATTATTATTATTATTATATATATATTTGATTACACATAGTGGAAACAGTCCAAAAATTTTATTATGCGTATTTGAAATAATTTAACAGTGGGAGGATAGCTTTGGGATGGTACCTCCTAAAGTGATGAACACAACCCTTAGACTTTATGCCTCCGATATATTATATAATGTGAACATAGATTATCCGTTCTTCCCAAAGTGGCATCTGGTAGGGTTCTCGGGATACTAGTAGCAATTTTGGAAAGAGGTTTGCACACTAGGAAGAGATGTTTTATGGCCAATTTGATTATTTGTGCCTGACAGGGTTTCCTGGGTTATAGGGTAGACTGGTAGGGTTTCTCGGGTCTACCATGGTTCTCTTCCCACTAATTAAACTTAATAAAGAATAACGAAATTAACATTTTTCTTTTGGTTGTATATGAATGCTATCTTTATGTAAACATTTTATTTTCACTACATTATCTTTGTCTCAATTAGGATTACTGGCTTTGCTAATTTTTGTGTTTATATGGCTACGGTGATCCTTCGGGGAGTAGATTTTCAATGAAAAAAGTTTCAAAGGTTGGGGTTAGCAGTGAGAAATGAGGAAGAACATTTAGTTAATTTTAGCTAGTTTTTTTTATTCTTTTTATGTTGTGAATAAAACATATTTATTTACGTTTTGGATTTATGTTAATGTAATAAGTTAGCCTTGCACTTGTCTTAGTAAAAATGTGGCGGTAACACTTCCCAAATTTGGTTATTTTGAATTTCAGTAATTATTTATAAAAATTATTGCAATTTTATGTTATTATAATTGTTAGAAATTTGGGGCTGTTATAATTCAACTTACATCTATACTTATATCTTTTAGTACAACCACAAACCCTTTACTAGCTACACCTCGAATATTCCATATTAAAAGCTTCATCATAGCAAAACAATAAAAAAGAAACTAAAACTGATAACAACTAATCAGCAAGGGCAGGAGTAATGCACTCCTCCTCCATGCTCACACCCATACTCCTAATTAGATCCATATCATTCTAAATATTTTCCAAACCCTCCCTGCGCTTAGCATCCTTCATTCTTATCCTATCCTATCCTTATGCTCCCCTAGATGCAAGTTTTCCTTCTCAACCATTTCCATACCCTACCACATATTAAATTCCAAATTTGTTCTAGCACAACCTCAAATTTGGCATATGCCTGCTGACTGCCAAATAAATGTCTATTGTCACTCCCCTTATTGTTCACTATTAAAACATTCCTCAACTTTCCATCTCTTTCCTTCCTACCCTCCTAAACTGACCTTTCAATATTCCTAGATTTCAACTTCTCAGCCCCTTTACTAGGTTCCCCATATTTCCAAGTTTTCCAAAAAATATTTGGTGAGACTCAGCAACAACTCTCTCCTTTCCACTCCACTCCCCTCCCCTCCCCTAACTTTCTTTCCTTATCCCTAGTACCCTCATTCAGCATAGAAAATCTTGACCCTGTTTGTAGTTGTTTACCAATCAGAACACTCCTTCTTTGGCCCCTAGTCCTCTTAACTGTTCTTCATAATTCTTTAACCTTAGCAACAGGTTCATCCTGTTTATTCCCACCCAAGCCCTCCACGTCCATTCCATCCCTATTATTTTTAGTGTGAAAAGCCTTGTACCCTTCCTTATTATGCCCAAACCGCCCACAGGAAGTACACATCATCCCTAAGCTCTCATAAACCACACTCAGCACCTGCCCCTCAACATTAAATTCAGGCACAGGTGGTTTTGTGAGGTTTACCTTTACACACATACGCACAGACTTCCCCCTTAGCCCTTTGTGCTATATGAATATCTAAGCAAATAGCCTTTTCCAATGGAATTACCCAAATTTAGCAAGAATTTTTTATTAAATAAAGGTGCAAGTAAATATGGGAATCTAACCCAAGCCACAACAGAGTGAAGAATTCTT
Organism: Acacia confusa; assembly: GCA_037074495.1. Taxonomy (NCBI): domain Eukaryota; kingdom Viridiplantae; phylum Streptophyta; class Magnoliopsida; order Fabales; family Fabaceae; genus Acacia; species Acacia confusa. The sequence goes on along the minus strand of CM073504.1, from coordinate 134,881 downwards.
TACCATGAAGCCATAAAACGGTTGCCTTCCTATTAGATTGACTACTAATGTTCTTTGAAGCGGCCGCATCAGCCTCTCCTTTTCCTTGTCTTCAAACACAAATCTTGGACATAATGGATTAGAGAAATCCACACTAATCCCATCATTAGGATTGAGAACCTTCGCAAAGTCAGTGTCAATCTCGTAGTCCTCTGGTTCATCCTCTTCGTCATTCTTACTCCATTCCCACCAACACACTTTAGAATTAACGTTCTGCAATAAGGATTCCCCATACAACTTCGGTGATTGCACTTTTTCCTCCAATTGCATCTTCCTTTCATCTCGGACCTTTAGTGATTCTTCGCTTGAGAATTCTTTTGTCGCAAATCGAATCTTCCTCTTCTTAAGGCCCCATTCCTCTCGATCCTCCTCCTATAGTTCCTCTCTTTCCCCTCCTCACAAGGCGTGAACAGAGGGGACACTCATTTCTTTCGTCACAGTAGGTGGCATAGCCCTCCTTTACCAACTTGAAACCCTAGCAGAGTAGGAATCACATGTGATTTACTATTTTATTAGTACACTATAGTCCTCTTTCTTAATTCCCTCATTCACTTTTCCCCCCCTAAGTTTTTAACTTTTTTAAGCACATACATTCTCTTATTAGAAGCAATCATGTTCGATGCACTTTTGTGTACTAAATGAAGGCACATCGACCGACAAAGATTTGAATTTTAGTTTGTCACATTATCAGGAACTAGCTTATTCTGCTAGAGTTAATACGGTTGGTATTTTAATTGTTAATTTGAAGTTCTCCCCGCGCACTCATGTGGGAGTTTGTTCTCTCCGCCAAGCGTGAGAGTGATAAGGAGGTTCAGAGGCACAGCGGGAGGTAGGTCGCCGAAGGAAGGCGGTTGTCGGAGGTTGCTGTTCCGATGAGATAATCGGAGTTAAATAATTGAAAAAGAATTTCGAGTAGAAGCTTTCGTAGTTTGTTGCATACAGTGAATAGAGATTATAGAGGCTTCAGAGATCTATACTCCACTGGTCTGGAAAGATGCGATTGTTGAGAAAACTCTTATTGGCAAGGTACTATCGACCAGGACATACTCTCGAATTGCTATGGAAAGAATTTTACAAAAGGCCTGGAATCTTCGGGATGGATTCGATATAATTGAGGTGACTGGAAATGCGTTTTTGTTCAAATTCTCGGATGAAAAGGAGTATAACAGGATCTTACGAGGACTTCCATGGTCCATTAATGGTTGCTTACTAAATTTGATGGAAAGATCAAAATTCAAAACATGTGAGGAATTCGATTTCAGTCGGTGTCCAGTATGGATACAAATTCACAACATGCCGATGGAAGCTATGTGTCTAGAAAATGCTATCATGATTGGTGGATTTGTTGATGAGGTGGTAGTAGCTGAAGATCCGCTCTATAATGGCAGGTACCTTCAAAATTTCTTACGAATCTAGAATTGTGATAGATTTGAAAAAGCCTTTAGCCTATAGATTTTGGATGAATAAACTGGATGGTAGTAAATTCTGGATTTCAATTCAATATGAAAAACTCCAAAGTTTCTGTTATTGCTGTGGGAAAGTGGGACATGATAACCAACTGTCTAAATCGAAAGAACTGATGTCGGTGGTTAATAAGGAGATTCTGCATTATGGTCCTTGGATAATTACAAAACAATGTCGTAATTGGGAAGAAATTTTGGTAGTAGTCAGAAATGATTTGGAAAAGGCAGATTATTATAAGAAAAAGAAAGAGGAGGCTGTGGAAAGAAAAACTAAAGAATAGAAGTTTGAATGGGAATCCAAGGAAGAGGAGGAGGATATATTCTCCATTAAATTGAATAGCTCCTTTAGTCCTAAAGTGACAATGCCATCAAAAAAGAAGGAGAAGGAAGTTGTAATAGGTAATGTGGAAGGAAGTGGTATGGAAAAGGATAGTAGAGGTAGCAGCATAAATAATATCAGCGACAGTAAGCCATTATCTGGGAAGGATGTAAAGAGAGGGACAAAGAGCATCTCAAGGAAGGTACAAGAAGACAACCTTGCTGAAGATACTGAGATTGATCCTAAGTCTGAAAATAATGTCTCTAAAGTGATTGGAGGCAACTTGGCTGAGGTAGAATCAGAGAGGCAACTAACAATGGTTCCTTACAGTGGGATTATCTTGTCTGAGGTTATCAATAGCCTAAATAGCCTTGGTCTGAAAAAAATAGCTGATGATGGCCTAGATATACCTGACCCCAAGAGGCAAAAGATAGTTGATAAGGAAATAAATACCTCTGTTAATGCTATTTCCTCTTATACAGGGGATTTGAGGAAAACCAAAGCTAGAATTAAGAAATTTGCTAGAAGGAGAAGGAAGGGTGAAAAGGAAAATTTGTCGGCTATTGATCTGGATTGGGAAGATGTAATGGAAGATGATGAGCTCTCTAACTCAATGGAGAATGAGTTTGTGTTCAAAGCTAAAAGAGGTAGGAGTAAGAAACACTTGGCTGAAGGTGAAGGTGGCTAGTCTACAGCAGCCACCAAATTGTCATGAAAATCCTATCTTGGAGTTGTCAAGGCCTAGGAAGAGCCTTGATAGTCAAAAATTTAAGGGACATGGTAAAGAAGCTTAGTCCCTTAATAATCTTCCTAATGGAGACCAAATTAAACTCTGAAAAATGCAAAAAAATAAGATTAAAGTGCGGATTTAATCATGACTTGTATGTGGATCCAAGAGGACTGTCTGGAGGATTGGCTGTATGGTGGGCAGATAACATTTCACTGATAGTGCTTTATAAGTAAAAAAATATAATTCATGTAGTCATTGAGTCAGGTAGTATTCATGCTCCTAAACTAGCCTCCTTTGTTTATGGCCCACCTAAGGAGGGTGAACGAAGAGTGGTGTGGAATAACTTGAGACAGTTGGCATCAGGTATTAGGAACTCTTGGCTGGCTGCAAGAGATTTCAATGACCTTTTAACTCAAAGTAAGAAAGAGGGAGGAAATCCTAGGGCCATGAGGAAAATTATAAATTTTCAAAGTCTCCTATCAGATTGCAATCTAATGGACTTGGAATGTAAAAGATCCAAATTTACTTAGTGTAATAAAAGAAGTGGAGCCCTTGTAAGAGAAAGAATTGATAGAGCAATGGGCAATGTGGAATTTAAGGAGGAGTTTGATCATGCGGTTGTCTTTCATGTAGATCCTGTGGGTTTAGACCACCATGCCTTATTAATTGATTGTTGTTATTGTGACAATAGAGCCCCAAGGACCTTTAAATTTGAGGCTATTTGGACCCAACATGAAGAAATTTTACAAGTGGTAAGAAGAAGTTGGAATGAGGGTGAAGATGTGGATGTGGATCGAGTTCAGGACTTGGTTTGTAGGCTTGATATATGTAGGAGGAGGCTTATGGAATGGAGTAGGAAGGTTTTTCCTAACTTCTAAAAGGCAATTGAGCAGCTCCAAAGTGAACTAGCCATATAATATCCCAGATAATTATGATAATGATAATGATAAAGATAAAAATCAAATCAAATCAAAAGTAGTAGTAGTGGTAATAATAATAATAATAATAATAATATAGTATTATTTTAATTTTATTAATTTAGATAGATTTGATTAGTTTAGTTAGTTTAGATAGATTTGAGCTTATTAAGTTTAGATTGATTGATTTAATATAATTTAATAATGTTTGTATTGTTTTATAAATTATTAATTGTCAATAGTTAAAGAGCCCAGCCCATAGTTAAACCCTAAAGTTTAACTATAAATTTAGGTCTAGCTTCCTAACCCTAGCCATAGCTCATTATTTCTCTTTTCCTTACTTTTTCCCTATAAACTCTATGGCAAACAGCTCTCCTAGGAGCTTAGCAAACACGAGACCAGGTAATCCTAATCCCTAGAACAATTTTTTTTTCCTTTCGACTGAACATAGGTTAATTATTATTTATTGTATCCACTTATGTCTCCTTCCTTCCTCAATTTGCGTGAGTCCCAATTTTTCTTCTGTGCGTCCCTTGTATACACCTATACACCTACACCTATTTCTTGTATACATAAATGATAACCTTTCATCTGTGCGTCCCACCTTTTTAATATATATACTTTATTTTGCTTCTTCTCTTATTGCTGTGGGGTCCATCAGTTTTATCCTTTCTTTTTTTATCATGCATCTCCTCCTGCTCTTTTAACCCACGTATACATGTATGATGTATGGATATTTGCTTGTTTGAAGAAACGTGGCCCTGTACAAAAAAAGGGGGGGCAAGATGGTGAATTCCAAAAGCATGAGATCCATAAGTCATTGCAGAGTACAGTAAAGAATCAATCTGAAATTTTTCATCTATAGTTTGAGCTGGGTTATTATATGATATAGCCATTATATTAAATATTCTGGAATGTCCCTGGCCCTACATGTAATACCTATTAACTAATTGTGTTGGCTTAGTCTCTTTTTTTTTTTAATTCATGATGATTACTTTAAATCATTTATATGCTTTGGTTTATTTTTTTTATTTATTCTCATTTTATTTTTTTATGTAATTGAAATAACCTAATTGTGGGAAAACTCACGAGCTTTCGTAAAGGAGTTATAGTTCTTGGATTTGTGAAATTAAGATCCACCATTTCTTGTAGGAATTAAGGGTTGTTCTATTATTATAATAAATATCTGATTACACATAATAAAAATAATTTAGAAATTTTATAATGAGTATAAAATGTTTAAAATAATTTAATAGTGGGAGGATAACTTTGGGATGGTACCTCCTAAAGTGATGAACACACTTTTAAGGCTTTATGCCTTCGAAAAAATATTTGATGTGAACCGATATATCCGTTCTTCCCAAAGTGGTGTCTGGCAGGGTTTCCCGGGACACTAGTAGCAACTTTGGGAAGAGATGTGCACACTAGGAAGAAATGATGATATAGCCAATTTTGATGATTTGTGACTGACAGGGTTTCCTGGGTCACAGGGTAAACTGACAGAGTGTAACACCCCCAAATTCTAGGATTTATAATGACATAAAATAGTGATAGTTTTTATAAATAATACCAAAATTTAAAATAGCTAAATTTGGGAAGTGTCACCACCGCACTTATATGGGACAAGTGCAAGACTACTTATTACATCACAACAAATCTAAACCAAAGCAAAATGTCTTGTGCGAAATATAGGAATAAAAAGGGAGATAATTAAAATTAATTGGACGTCCTTCCTCACATCTCACTGTTAGCCCCAAACTCTTGGCACCTGTTTCACTGAAATTCTGCTCCCCCGAAGGATCATCGCAGCCCCAGAACACAAACATCAGCAAAAGCTAGTAATCTTAATTAAGTAAAGATAACATAAAATAAAATAGAATAATTAAATAGATAAACAAATAAATGAATAAATTTAAAATAAAATAATAAAATGAAATAATTATACAATAAGATGAAATAATTCCAAAATAAAACAAAGTAAAAGTATCACATAATTAATTTAAAGGTGTCATTGTCTATAACATTTCATCAAAAATTAATCATTATCTTCTTTTTTTTTTGAATTTGTTTAGACCCGGAAATCCTGCCAGTCTATTTAGTGAGAAGAGAACCATGGTAAACTCGGATATCCTGTCAGTCTACCCTGTGACCCGGAAACCTGTCAGTCACAAATCATCATCAAATTGGCCATAAGTCATTTTCTTCCTAATGTGCACACCTCTTCCCAAAGTTACTACTAATGCCCCGGATATCCTGCCAAGCACCACTTTGGAAAGAACAGATATATCAATTCACATCAAATAATATTTCGGAGGCAAAACCCTAAAGGTTGTGTTCATCACTTTAGGAGGTACCATCCCAAAGCTATCCTCCCACTGTTAACTTATTTTAAGTATACTCATAACAAAAAAAAATCCCTAATTTACTTCTATGCACCCTAGCATCCCAACTTGAACTTATTAATATTGTATACTTATTTTATTATCTTTCCTTCATTTTTCTATTATTTAATTAAATATAGACTAAAAGAATAATTAAAAATAATAAAAAAAGAAAGAAGGAATCAGGGACGTGTCTGTTTCTTCGAATCAATATTCATACCTATGTATGAATATATTAATCAAGAAGTAGGAGGCTAATGTTTTGAAAACATAAAAAGAACAAAACGAAAAGTAATATATGTGTGTTATTATATATACATACACTGCACATAGGTTGTACAAGAAAAAGGCAAAACGAAAAGCATGACATATGGTTAAGGTGCAAAAATACACATAAGCTTTTTTCTCAGGAGCAAAAATACACATATGCTTTTTTGAGGAGCAAAAATACACATGTGATTATTATTTTGGTGCAAAAGTCACATATCACCGTTAAGTCACTGTTCATCTTCGTTAAGTTACTATTCACCTCATATCTTTCTCTCTCATCACGGTGAATAGTGACTTAATGGTGGGATGTGACTTTTGCACTAAAATGGTAACTACATGTGTATTTTTGCTCCTCAAAAAAGTATATGTGTATTTTTGCTCCTAAGAAAAAAGCTTATGTGTATTTTTGCACCTTAACCCAATAATATATATCAACATAAGAGGAAAAAAAAACAACCCACAAGGAAAAAATAGAACTGTGCTGAAATTCAAAGCATGTCACCTGGTATTGATGAATCATGCAAGTCGAGAATGATTAATTGGATATACTATCCAATCACGCAAGCCACAGAGAAATATGTATATATGTTGCGAGAAGGTGAATAATTCCATAAATTGTTTTTCAAATCAAGGCTAGCATGACACCTTAAAATCTTATTGTTCTAGGGATTAGGATTACCTGGTCTCCGGGTTTGCTAAATTCCTAAAGGAGCAGTTTGCCCCAGACTTTACAGAGAAATGAGTAATGAGAAGAGAAATATGAGCAAAGACTAAGGTTAGGCAGCTAGGGTTAATATTTATAGTTAGAGCTAAACTTGTAGTCAAAGTTAGGGTTTAGCTATAGGTTGGCTTTTTAGCTATTTTCAATTAATGAATTATAAAATATTACCAAAATTATTAAATTCAATCAAATCAATCAATCTAAATTAATAAAATCAGATTCATCTAAACTAATCAAATCAATCTAAACTACTAAAATTAAACTAATACTATATCATCATCATTATTATTATTATTATAAATATAAATAATAATAATCTGGGGTATTACATAGGGCTTCCTAAGTCTACCATGGTTCTCTTCCCACTAAATAGACTAGCAGGGTTTCCCGGGTCTAAACAAATTCAAAAAGATAATGATTAATGTTTGATGCAATTTTATAAACAATAATACCTTTAAATTATATATATATGATGCCTTTATTTTGTTTTACTTTGGAATTATTTCATTTTATTGTATAATTATTTTATTTTATTGCAATTTATTTTAAATTTATTTATTTATCTACTTAATTATTTTATTTTATATTATCTTTACTTTATTAGGATTACCAGTTTTTGCTGATGTTTGTGTTCTTAGGTTGTGATGATCCTTCGGGAGAGCATAATTTTAGTGAAACAAGTGCCAAGGGTTGGGACTAGCAGTGAGAAGTGAGGAAGACGTTCAATAAATTCTCGTTATTTATTTTTCTTTTAGTTCAGATCTTGAATAAAACTTTATGTTTAGATTTAGATTTATTTAATGTAATTAGTAGCCTTGCACTTGTCCCAATACAAGTGTGGCAGTGACACTCCCCGAATTTGGCTATTTTGGATTTTGGTTATTATTTATAAAAAAAAATCATTGAAATTTTATGTTATTATAACTACTAGAAATTCGGGGGTGTTACAAGCCACCTGTTATGATGGTTTACTGTCTGAAGAAAAATTATTGAAGGCTGAAAATCTAGTTAGTCAATTAAAAGCTGCTTGGGCGAATGAGGAGACTTATTGGTGACAACGCTCAAGGATCTCTTGGCTAAATTGTGGGGATAGGAACACAAATTTTTTTCACAGCAGTGTTATTCAGTGAAGACAACGAAATAAAATTCTAAGATTGAAGGAAGTAAATGGTGAGTGGTTAGAAGAAAGGGAGGAGATTCATAATTCCTTTAGTGTATATTACAAGGAACTATTTAGTTCAAATGGGTTTAGACAATTGGATCAGGCTCTCTCTTATGTTAGAAAGGTGGTGTCGGATCAGGATAATGAATTGCTGATGAGACAAATATCTGCTCTGGAGATTGAGGAGGTGGTTTTTCAGCTTGGTACTAACAAGGCACTTGGACCGGATGGGTTTTCTACTCTTTTTTACCAATCAGCCTGGAGGGAGGTGAGCAAGGAAGTGTGTGGAATGGTGAAAGATTTCTTTGCTAGAAGATCAGGGCTAAAAGCAATTAACTCCACCAATATTGCTTTGATTCCAAAAACTAATAAACTGGAGGGAGTAAATGTAACACCCCGAATTTCTAGCAGTTATAAAACATAAAATTTCCATGATTTCTGTAAATAATAACTAAAATTCAAAATACCTAAATTCGGGAAGTGTCACCGCCGCACTTGTACTGGGATAAGTGCAAGGCTACTAAGTACATTAAATAGATCTAAACCTAAACAAAAATGTTTTACGCAAAATAAAATAAAATAATAAAAATACAAGAATTTAAATAAAGCTAAAATCGGACGTCTTCCTTACTCTCACTGCTAACCCCAGCCCTTGGCACCTGTTTCACTGAAATTCTGCTCCCTCGAAGGATCATCGCAGCCCAAAAACACAGACATCAACAAACGCTGGTAATCCTAATTAGGGAAAGATAATATAAAATAAATAAATAAATAAATATGAAATGATTTGAAATAAAATAAAATAATCACAATTAATTACAAAATAAAATAAAAATAAAAATGACATATATATGTATAATTTTAAATAGCACAAACATATTAATCAAAGCAAACACATATATATATAATCATGCGGTGCTTGCATCAAACATTAATCATTATCTTTTTAAATTTATTTAGACCCGGGAAACCCTACCAGTCAATTTAGTGGGAAGAGAACCATGGTAGACCCGGGAAACCCTGCCAGTCTACCTGTGACCCGGGAAACCCTACCAGTCACAAATCATCAAAATTGGCCATATCATCATTCTTCCTAGTATGCACACATCTTCCCAAAGTTGCTACTAGTGTCCCGGGAAACCCTGCCAGACACCACTTTGGGAAGAATGGATATATCGGTTCACATCAAATAAATTCTCGAAGGCATAGGCCTTAAAAGTGTGTTCATCACTTTAGGAGGTACCATTCCAAAACTATCCTCCCACTGCTAATTTATTCTAAATAATTTAAACTTATAATATAATTTTTTTAAAATTATTTTTATTTTTATTATATTATATTTTATTTTATTTTATTGTGAAATCAGAGATTTATGATTATAATAATAAACCCCTTAACTCTACAAAGAAGTGTGAATCTTAATGAATCTTAACTTCCACACTTAAATAAGTATAGATTTTGAGAAATATTAAATTGAACTTATTAATATTTTATACTTATTTGATTATATATTATATGTTTTTTTTATCATTTAATCAATTATAGGATATAAGGAAAGTTTAATACAAAATCTATCAACATTTCATTTTTATCTTGTATGAGAAATTATGAGATGTAAAAAAAAACTTGGTCAAATTAGAAAAGAAGGAAGTGGACCCCACGTGAATAGGCATATTTCTACCTTTTGCTCAAAGCATTTTCTATCAAAATCTCAAAGCAATTCGGATGAGGCCCGTAGCAATTCAAAGCAAGGATTTTGGATCTAGAATTAAAAACAAAAATTTGTGGACCCCACACAAAAACTTAATCTACTAATCTTTTAGAAGAAGCAAAGACACAGGAGCTAAAAATAAAGAAAAAGGCAATTGAAGGTACAGAGGAGAACTTACAATGAAAAGCAAAAGTTGTATTTATATACACACACACACACAAACCAAATATATATACATTAATGAAATCAAGTGGCACTCATTCTCATCAATTCAATCCTCATGACGTTGTGCAGGAAACCGTTGTACAGAAAAAAAAAAAAACAAAATGAAGGACTAGTGTGTGTGCGTATGTGTGTGTGTTTGTGTTATTATATATATATCTGAACCTATAAAGGCATAAAAGAGACGCACAGCAGCAAAACGGAAGGTATTCAAGCACGCAATTCAAAGAGATTTAATGAATATATGTATTTTCTGCATAATTTTGTACAGATTGCAATGAAATTCAAACAAAACAAACAGGTAATCTTTATATAATATATAACCCTATAAAGTAATCATCCTATCAAAACATGCGTGGAGTACTTGCAAACTGAAGATGTAAGAATATATGTATGAGTCAGATCATGTTGTTCTAGGGATTAGGATTACCTGGTCCCCGTGTTTGCTAAGCTCTTAGAGAGAAACTCTGCCATAAAGAATTTTTCAGGGAGAGAGAGCTAATGAGTGATGACTAAAGTTAGGCGGCTAAACCTAACTTATAATTAGACTTCTAGGGTTTTAGCTATGGGTTAGGCTCTAGGCTCTTTAGCTATTGACAATTAATAAATAATTAAAAACCAACAACATTTACTCTGTGATTTAATATGTTATTCAAAGATGAAATAGATAAACCCATAACGTGGAAAGTTTTTTTTTTCACGGAATAGAAAAATGAATCTGCCCATTATATTCTTATATTTATATAATAGCTTTGTTGAACAAAAATATTTGTTATTATTGTACAAGATATTTACAAATTTAAATATTTTTATATCGATACATAGTACAGTTATTTTAAAAAAATTATATCGCACATAAGATATGTTCTTATATTCATAAAATATCCTTGCGGTTACGATCATATAGGATACAAATTTGAATAATTTTATTTTGATGAATAGTACAATTTTTTTTAAAGGAAAATTATATTGTAGATAAAGATAAATATTTGTTTGTTTTATAAAAAAAAAAACAAATCATAAAACAATATTATTAAATTCTATCAATCAATATAAATTTAATAGAATCAAATATATCTAAACTAACTAAACTAGTCAAATTAATCTAAACTAATAAAATTAGATAATACTATACTATTATTATTATTATTACAGTATTATTATTATTATTATTATTATTATTATTATTATTATTATTATTTTATTTTTATTATTACTACTACTACCACCATTATTTATTATTATTATTATTATTATTATTATTAACAACAATAATAATAATCTGGGGTATTACAGTAAATCATTTTAGGCCTATTTATTATTATTATTATTATTATTATTATTAGTATCATTATCATTATCATTATTTTATTTTTATTATTACTACTACTACCACCATTATTTATTATTATTATTATTATTATTAACAACAATAATAATAATCTGGGGTATTACAGTAAATCATTTTAGGCCTATTGGTCTTTGCAATGTTTCATACAAAATCATTGCAAAGATCTTGGCTAATAGATTGAAGGGGCTGATGGATAAAATCATCTCTCCTAATCAACGGGGCTTTATTGCGGGATGAATGATTCAAGACAATATTATCCTCACACACAAGGCATTCCATTATTTGAAGCATAAAAAAAAGGGAATAAATGGGAACTTGCACTGAAAATTGACATGAACAAAGCGTATGATCGAGTGAAGTGGGATTTCCTTGAGGCGGTGATGTTGAGAATGGGGTTTTGTGGAAGATGGGTGGACTGGGTTATGGAGTGCATCACATCTGCAGCATTTAACTTGAAGGTGGATGGCCACAATGTTGATTCTTTCCAACCCGAACGAGGGGTGAGACAAAGGGACCCATTGTCTCCTTGCATGTTCATCCTAGCTTCAGAGGTACTTTCTTTAATGCTCCAGTTTCATATTGAGAAGCAAGATTTAGTTGGTGTAAAGCTAGCTCGCAAAGCGCCTACTCTATCTCATTGTTTTTTTTTTTTTTTGCGGATGACGCAATTTTATTCCTAAATGCTGAAATATTGAATTGCAAGGTATTAAAAATGATATTTGATGTTTACTGTAAAGTTTTTGGGCAGTTGATCAACACTGAGAAGTCAAGCCTATTTTTTTCATCTAATACTCCTTTGAGAGTCAAGGCAAGAGTTTCAGCTTGCTTAGGAACTAAGCATTCGGTAAACTTTGGGAAATACCTTGGATTACCAACAATTTGGGGAAGATCCAAGGCTGTTGCGTTGGCTTTTGTGAGAGACAAGATTGGGCTAAAGTTACAAGGGTGGAGGCAGAAATTACTCACTTTTGCTGGTAGGGAAGTGCGAAAGTACTCATTAAAGCTGTAGCTAATTCTATTCCCTCCTATCCTATGTCTTGTTTTTTATTCCCAAAGAAAACATGCTTGGAGATTGATAGTTTAATCTCAAACTTTTGGTGGGGACAAAAGCGTGAGGGTAATGCTGTTTGTTGGAAGAATTGGAAGACAATGACCATGAGAAAAGAGGAAGGGGGAATGAGCTTTAGAGACTTACATTGCTTTAACAAGGCCCTACTTGCTAAAACAGCTTGGAGACTCTTGAATCAACCGAATGCTCAATGGTGCAAAACTCTAAAGGGAATTTACTTTCCAAAAGAAGATTTTATTAGAGCAAGGAGAGGGAGACATGCCTCTTGGGGTTGGGCAAGCTTATTGGAGGGTAGAGATTTATTACTAAAAGAATTATTCTAGAAGGTTGGAAATGGAAAAACTATAAATATATGGAGAGATTCTTGGGTATGTGGTTTAAATGGTTTAAGGCTTCAGCATAATGGAGTTTCAGGGGAAGAAGACAGCAGCAAAGTAGAGGAGCTGATTGTTGATGGTTGTTGGGACCTTACTAGTATCAGTTCTAAGATTTCTGCTGAGGAAAGGGAGCTTATTATGAAGACTCCTATCTCCAATAAAGGGGAAGCTGATCGGGCTATATGGTTGGCCAGCAAAGATGGAGGCTATACAGTCAAATCTGGATATGTAGTGGTAAAAGGCTGTCTTGAAGGTGTGAAAATTAAAGATCCAAGTACATCCTTCAATATTCCTAAAGCAATGTGGAAAAGCATTTGGAGGGTTATAGTTCCTCCAAAAATTCAGCATTTTCTATGGAGATTAGGAGCTGGAGCAATAGTAACTCAGGAATCTCTGTTCAGGAGGAAATGTTCATTGAATCCTGTTTGTCTGATATGCTTAATGGAGAAGGAAAATATAGAGCATATGCTATTTCTCTGCCCCTGGACAAAGACATGTTTGTTTGGAAGCACATTGGGCCTTAAATTCAATAAATGGTCTATGAAACGCTGTGAAGAATGGTTATGTGAGATGTTGCATGGAAATGAAGTGCTGGATGAATATGGCAAATCAATTTTTGCCACAACATGTTGGTGGATTTGGAAGAAGAGATGTGACTGGATTTTCAAGGGGACAGATCTATGTGCAGATGAAGTTGTGCGCCTTGTGAAGGGTCAAGTGGATGAGTTCTGGAAATCAAAAACTAAATCTATCCCTGGAAGCTCAAAGGTGTATATGAAAACGAAGGTAAAATGCACCCAATGGGTAGCTCCCTCCACTGATGAAATAAAAATTAATGCTGATGAGGCTTTTAAACCAGCATCTGACGAGGTTGGGATTGGTGTGGTGTGTCGGGATCATAAGGGGCTGTTTGTAGGAGGTATGGAAAGACCAGTGGAGGCTTCTTCTCTTTTCGTGTCTGAATGCCTTGCTATAAAAGAGGCATTGTTGCACAGGGACAAATTTGCTGAATTCAAAGTAACGGTAGAAACTGATTGTGAATTTTTGTTTAATTTGCTAACAAAGAGAAACCTATCAGATTGTGACTGGAGATGCAGAAACTTGGTGGAGGAATTTGCTGGTTTTTTGGATTCTTCGGTAGGAGTGTCTATTTCCCTTGTCTCCAGACAAGGTAACAAAGTTGCTGACAGTTTGGCAACTATTGCTGCAAAGAAGATGCACCAGCCTTCTTGGCTGGTATGTCCACCATCTTCTATAAGCAAGTTTCTGATGCAGGACATGTCTATTAGTAAAGTCCAGAGATCAGGTACGCATAAGAGGAAAGGCATAGGCTAATAGTCTTCATTGTATTATTGCTACTGAGACTTGTTCTGTTTTGCTGGTGTAATTGTTTTACTGGTTTTATAGTTTCCATTTAGTTTGCTTTTTTACTTGTATGTGAGCTGTGGGATAGTTTGTATATCTAGGTGTTTTGGACTGTTATTTGGTTTCGGCTATTAGTGTTTGTAATAATCCTTGTTTTGATTTTAATAAAATGAGATTTTTGGGCAAAAAAAAATTATTAATTTTGTATTGAATAAGAATATGAACATTACAAAACTAATATGTGATCCCAATGGCAACATTGTTATTAGGATGATTAGGAACCCCATTATAAATATTGATTAATTAGTTCACCACTTGTTGATACCAAGCCCTAGCAGGCATGTGAGTATGGCCTTATGGGAGTTGGGAAAGACCAAATTTGATGTGTCCGCAATTTTAATCATATGATTGAAAATTTCCCAACTGGAATGCCCTCATAAAATTGATACGCCTTTTGCATCTCTATTACCCTTCCTCTCCAATCTAAATCACTATTCTTTATTGCCATCTGACCTTCTCCCCTGACCATTGCTGTCTGACTCCTCCTTGTCTCCCCATTGATGTGGCCAATCTATTTCGTTGTTTTTACTTCTCTTCTCCATTTGTTGATTGACCATTGTCATCCTACCTTATGCTCCATCACCATAAAAACAGAATAGATTCTGGCATGTCAACGTCAAAACTTCCAGCCAGTAACACAAATCTTCAACTCTCCACCAAGCCCTCTATCATCCCAGATTTGGTCACCAACTGAGAAAGCTTCAAATCCCCTTTTCCAAAGTTATGGGATTAGCCTATTTAGTTTACTTTTCCTCCTTGTTCTTGAACCTATTAGATTTCAATTCCTCCTCGAACTTGTTATATTTCAATCAATTTATTGATGAATAAAAAGTTGAAATGAGAAGTTTTTTCATTGTTGGTATGGGAAATTTGCTATGATTTATAAATTGAACAATAATGAGAGCATGCTGTTCTTAGTCGAGAACTAGATGATAAATAATTGAGTTTTATTCATTTCTGAAAAGTGGTAGAATGATTTGCAAGTGCACAGACGTTAGGGGTATTTTTTATGCCTTCTAATTTTTTTTCCAAAAAAAAAAAAAAAGAACAGTCAAAAGATGGACCATGATTTTGTCGGAAGGCAACCAAACACCCTAAAATTTTTCAAAAACACTTTTAAGATTGAAAACATGGTTTAGGGATGGAAAACCATGATCTCTATAAATCAACTTTTTTTTTTTTTTTTTTGCCTTTTCATTGAGATATTCTTCACAATCTATTCATTAAAGTCACTTTGAATTAAAATTTCCCCCATTGAGTAAAAATAAAATGGTCTTTTAAAATCAAAAGTTTACACATCCAGAAACCTTTTTTTCCTTGCTCGCAGCAATTTCCCGCAAAATTACTATTCATGACATCGTTATCAAGCTTTCCTATCATTTTCAGAATTAATTAAACAGCAGCACTGAGAGTAAATGGCACCCTACCCAAAAAGGTGCACTGTCGGAGTTTGACTAACATTGATGCCTCGAGCTAAATCAGACGATGACTTCTGTCAGCATGCCAGCATGGGGGAGGATGAAATAGCCTCTAAATTCAACCAGACATGTCGTTGGTGACCTTGAATAGGCAGCGTTATATAAGAGCAGCATTTGATCCTAGCCCCATTTTGACAATAGCTGAAGCGCAATATGGAACTCTATCAAGTTTGGTGAGGAATCACAGACTCAATCGCATCACTCACCTCTAGTCTATTGAGAGATCTTCACGGAACTATATCATAATAAAATTTGAGGTATTAAATTGGTAGTTTAGAGAATTCACTTGAAAGGAGCGCACAAGAACTCAGATATAAATGTGCAGCATTGGCAGATGAATGTCAGAAGCCATAACTATCTTTGCACCTTCCCAGCAGAATGCAGATAAATTGCAGCAGAGACAACACTGAAAACAGAATAAAAAAATAACTTTAAAGATAGAAAAAGAAAGAAAAGCATGATTAACACATTCTTTTATGATACTCCACTAACAGCTTACCCTAAGCACATCAAGACTGCTATCAAACTAAAAACGTTAGTGAACCAAAGCCATCAAGATCCTATTAATCTCAATATTTAAATGAAGTTGTTTGTATCATGTCATACATTGGCATTGCTGCTATTCACTATTTCATGCATAAGCCACAGTTGAGGAAAAATTTTCAATCATAGAATGATCATACACTGCCACAAAGCAAGCACATTCACAGGATAATTAACAGCATCTTACATCGTGCCAAGGAAGAAGGCAAGGGAGAGATGGAAGCCAAAGAGAAAAACAGAAACCACCGCAGTAAGTAGCATTGCCACAGAAGTAGAATACACCTGCATAAGGTTGGGAAGCTGAGTACAAATTGAATTTTCAAAGGCGTCACTGTTGTTACTGGTGATGGCTACAATTATATTTGAATCAGGATATGATATGCCCATCTGAGAGAAACAATAAAGTATGAATCTAGATCCTATTTGATGCAAAATACTCACTATGATACACCTTGAACAATAAATAAAGAATAACAAGGTCCATTTGCAAAACTATACATAGCATTCATCTCAACTCCCCATCTCTACTACCCCAATTATTTTGTTCTAAGAGTCCCTTTAACATCCAGCATCCTCTACCATACAATATTACCAGTGTTGTAGTAGTTCTACAAATCTTTCTTTTCAAGATATTGGAAGGTACTATGTGATCACATATAACTTTTGATGTCTTTATCTCAACCACCCAGCTTATATCTTATTGCATAACATTTCATCAATTCCACCACTATTTTCAGTATTTTGTACTATTGACCTCACATACTGTACTCCGACTGACACTTTTGGTATCCTATGATTACAGATTTTGACCTCCAAATCATTTATAATTTACCTCTTGTAAAATTTGTAGTGTACATATTCCATCTTACTCCTACTAAGATGGAAACCTTTTGATACCAAAATCCGTCTTCATAACAAATTCAGAGAAAATTTCTTAGTTATAATTGTCAAGTCATGAGGAAAATCTTCCTTGTTTACAAAAAATTGAGGAGGCGAGAATTTCAAGGGGGACATTTCCCCTCAAACATCCACTCTCCAACAAATTGATGATAAAGGATGGGACAAATTTTATTTGTAAAATCTTGTGATTTACTAGCTAATCCCCTAAACTGAATAAAATAAGGTTTATAGAGGGCAATGCAGGAATTTTAAACTTTAAGTTTTTCCTACTTTTCCTTATTTCTGACGTTAATTATTCAAACGAAGGCAATTCAACTCTTTTCCATTGCCTTTTCACTCCATTGTTTCCGCAATGTCTCAACAGTAGATCCTTTTGTGATTTATTATTGCTTTCAACAATTATTGGAGTGCCAAACATCAGCATCGTACTCTTTTAGGACCACCATTAGGGTTTTGGTGGGATTACAGAAGGAGGCTTTCTGGTGCTATCTATTCTATTCCATGGCGCATTTTGGCAATGTGACATCTCACGTCTTCATGTCCAAATATCAGTCTTCATATCTGTTTGTGACATGAACATTTCTAAGAGCCATTCTTTATGGCTAATCAGTATGGCAACCAGGGACAGCAATTTTAAAAAAATAAACATGCAAGGTAAAATATATTTATATCAAATAATATGCAATACATACACACACACACACACAATTTTTTTACTGTAAGAAAAAAGCTGCAAACAATTATAGGTAAACAAGAAGGGAAAGATGGAGAGAGAAACGTATCCATGCCCTAAAGTGCAACAAGTCAATCAGACATAAAAAAACTTGGGTGTCATTTGTGGCTGCAAAAGAACAATATTCGCCGCTAGTGAATAATAAGTGAAGACCCACCAACAACCACTCAAAACCATTGTTTTAAAAGTCCAAACCTAAGGTCACCAGATGTTAATATTAGATCGAAGCGCAGTTGTTCCTAAAACCTAGTGGCCACAGAGCTTGCTTTTTAAATATGAGAATAAAGTATGTAGAAAGGATAGATCGAAGTGCAGTTGTTTCTAAAACCTAGTGACCACTGAGTTTGCTTTTTAAATATGAGAATAAAGTATGTAGAAAGGATCCCTCGCCTATTCAAGGCTTTTTATTTATTTGGATGAAGGGTACTTACACTACATGTATTTTGCCATATCAAAGGTACTGTCGTTCCATGCATGTACCTGTTTGAGTATGTCTCACATATAGCAGACACGGTATGTTGCTTTAGAAGTGCTCAACTTTCTCAAAGGAAAGAGGAATCTCCTCAAGACATATAAAGTGACCGCGAATGGGTACCTTTGTTGCACCAAGGAGTTTTTTTGTTTGTTTGTTATGAGTTTCTCATAGTGTCTTTCCTAAGGATGGTGCCTTATACTACTCTTTTCTTGTACCCTATTATTTCTTCTTTCCAATAATTTTTTTCATTTTACTCACGAAACTAATTACAAAAAGTAGCAGACATCTCAAAATATAACAGTCAACAAACCATGTCTTACCTTCACAATGTTGTCTGCGTACTTCATTACCATTGATACAGCAATACCACTGTAAACAGAAACAACATTATAACCACATACTATCACTGCACAGTATCAAAATGAAGATTGTATATAAATGCTGTAAAATAGCAAGAACTTCCCTTTGGGTTCTCTTGTTAAGAGAATCATTTGTGCAAAATTTTTGCTTAATGGAGGACAGTGGCGTTCCATCCCATGTGATGTACAACTCAAAAAAAGGAGTCACACCCATGCCAGTTACATATCAAACTTTATATTAGATGTGACAGGATACTCCAAATTACACCAAGCAACTTCAAATTTAGTTGTCTCCATCTATATCAATGTTCATGCTTCTCAAGTGAGAATTGACATATTGAACAAGTTCATGTCTTTTGTGTGTGTTGCAATAGAGATCAGTGACGGACTGTTAGAGAAAGGGAGCACTTGGAGACTAGAAGAACAAGAACCAAATAATGACCACAGCTGTAATCACTAAAGACATAGATAAGTTAAGCTTATACACTGGCACTTGGTCCTTTGTGCATCTAATAACTACTGTTTCATCCCATTGATGTTTCAGCTATGAAAAACTCAATGCTGTTTTGAATTTCTTATTTCCAACAATTACAACTCCACTTGCACTATTGCTATCCATCAATTTGTGTATGTACGGGATCCTAACAGCTAGACAAACAAAACTATGACCATCAAGGCAAGTGAGAAAACTAAGGCAAGAATCATAGTTTTCATTGACAATAATTTTGAAGCAAATCATGAAACAAAATATACCTGAGTGCATGGTTGAGAATCATGAAAACGGTGATTAAAGAATATCCATGGAAAAAACCCCTGAATATAGACAGCTTAAGATGTCAGGCAAATATTATTGATGTGACAAGATAAGCCTTATAACTACAATACCAATAAGGTAAGTTTATCCCATACTTGGTGTTGGTTATCTGAATTTTTTAGCACCCAAACATATGAATTCATAATAAATGTTGCTCCACCGTGAAATAGAGAAATACTACTATTTGATGATGAACTACAATAACTAGGGGAAAGAACAGCAAGACAATATCTGTATCTACTGCAAAACCAGAATCAAGAAGAAGGCAGATTACTTGTTCATCACTGCATCAAAATCTTGAATCAATATGGCAACAGCATTGAAGGCCATGCCAAAGATATACAACCAGAAGTTCTGAACATTAATGTTTCTGGAAGGACGCTTCTTAATAATAGCCTGCAAAAGTAATAAACAAGCCTTCTAAAAACTAATTCCCATTTAGAATCCTCAATTCTATCCCAGCCCTGGTAATTTTAAACCCCTTATTCAAGGCAGATCAAAATATCTGATGGCCCATCAAATTTAGCGTGAACACGAACTAAGTAATAAGGACTGATAAATTATTTGAACTCCACTCAAGAGTTTCAATTCTAAACAACAGAGCTATATCAACCTATTAAACAACATTCACCTCCGTATATACTCCTGCAAAACCACTCAAGAGTGCCATGACCTGCAGGGGAAGAACTCATCGTGAGGAAATATTCTAAGACCATAAATTCATAATTTAGGCTTGTTACATATATGATGAGGATAAAGTGAACAACTCACAATTGCCATAACCCAACCTTGAAAGGGAGTTTGAAGAACATGATCAGAACTGAAACAATAATGCAATTTCTTAAGATAAAATATTTAAAAAAAAAACATGTTATATATGAGTTTCTAAAGAAAACTAAACCAAGAATATATACAATGGGAGAAGATTGCTCTGATCCACAAAACATGCACATTACATGTAATTCATTGATTATTCGAATATCTTCTGTGGTTAATGTCAATCTATTATTGACTTACCAATCATAATTCAAAAAATTTTGCACATTGGTTAGTCATGAACATGTGATTTACATGTATATCAGATTATCAGGGGAGAACATCTATACAACAGGCACAACTGCACAAGGGTGAATTAAGGTTAACAAAATAAACATACATGACGGCTGAATGCCAGAGTTGAATATCTCTTACTTTGTATTCAACTGTGCAGTGGTGCACCCAGCACAGAGTAGAATAAAAGCAGCCCACTGAATCTCACTTAACCTGAAATATAAAATTAGATCAGAATACACAACAACCTCAGTACTCATAACCTGTGATATGATCAAGAATAATTTATATTATATATTATATTATTCTGCCAGTTAGCTTATAGTGATTTAGCCTCAGGGGGAAAGAATGATTGTAATAGTTATGCTCTTCGAAACTTCTATACCAAAGATGCGGGAGAAAGCTTTCCCTTGTGCGAGCAAAAAAAAGTGGCTTAACAGATAGACCATATGATACTCCATTGGTCTTTCACCAACAGTTTCCGCAATGAAAGGGCAACCAAAAACTTAATAAAAAATGGCCTACCTTTTCTTAAGAATGATCCTGTAAAGGATGCCAGTACTGATAATGTTTAAATTCTTCAATATTTGATAACCAGGAGCATCTACATATGCAAAGATGTAATACTGCCATAAAATTGAAAAAAAAAAAAAATTCAGATTTCAGAATGCAACAAAAAATCTGAAAACATAAACAGCATTGAAGAATACAATGTTGCCACTGACACAACAAACCTGGAGCAAATTTTTAAATAGGTAGAGAGCTGCTGGAATCGGATACACTATAACTTCATCTAATGTTGTAGTCAACCTAGGTTGAAGGCACAGTGAGAAATGGACTCAATAAACAGTGAAGTAGCTAAAGCCAAAACACAAAAGGAGAAATTAACTCATTACAAAATGAAACATTTAGGTTCTAGGCCTGGGCGGTTAGAGAGCCCACACTTCATGGAGAATACTGCTTTACAAATTCACATTTCTCACCTTATTCCCATTTTTATTTTATTGTTTTAAAAAAGAGGGTCAATGTTGTATCAGACCACCCAGAGGAATCTGAATCTTAAAAGATAAAGCAAAGTAGTGGCATGCAAAAATTTAGATCGTATCATATCATCAAGAAAAACAAGTTTCTAACAGTAAACAGAGCCAATGGCGGATCCTTTTGGTGGCCAGCTGGGGCCTTGGCCCTAGCTGGCTTTCTCTTATCTTATGTATTTTTATATATGTATTCTGTAATATTTTATTTTGGCTAATAATTTGGCCCTAACTAAGTATTTTATTCTACGTATTTTACTCTTTCTAATGAGGGTAATATTGTGTTGATTAGTGAAAATTTTGAGATTATGATTTTGGGAGAGTCTTGAGTTTTTACAATAGATGACTATATATATGTAGAGGATGATTAATGGCTAATTTTGATCAGTTTGGATTTATTATTTGATTGTCTTATGATTTTATAATGAATTTCTCTTTTAAAAAATATATTATAATAGGTTATTTGCTTAACTAAAATTTAATCAGATCCTTATGTTTTTTTAAAATATTTTGTGGGGTTCATATTATATTTATTTTATTTTCTCCAATTATTTTGTTTTGAGGTAGGTGGAATACATATTTAAGTATTAATTTTATTAAATTTCACTATATATATTATTATGATTGTGTTTATGATATCTCTAGGATAATATTTGATTCATTACTCATTGAGCTGTAAGAAGAAAATAAAATTCTTCTTTGAGATACCTATTGAAAATGTTATCATCTTATATTTTGTTTTGATTTATAATTGTTGGTTATAATTTATTTATATTTTTAATGTTATGCGATATTATTTAGTAAATAGTTCAACATATTTATTTTTTGGCTCGGGCTAAAAATATTCTCTGGCTCCGCCACTGAACAGAGCAGTAACAGCAATACAGAATAAAATCCATGGATACGATTTCTTAGCCCCAAAAAATGCCTCAAAATATCATATTCATTAATTTCCTGTGCTTGCTTCTTTATTATAAGTAGTTAGCAGTGAGTCAAAAATCAAATTCACAAGGTGGAAAACTAACATATTACACTAGTCTCAACTGTGTCGATAAATATTGTTTGCAAATTTGAAAACAAAGATTTAAAATGCTGCCACTACATCCCCAGCCAAGCACCTAATGAATGAACTATAAGTTAGAACATACAACAAAATCTGAACAGGAAAAAACAGAGGTCACCTGTTATCGTCTGTAACGCCTTCTGTTCTCCATATTTTTCCTAAGACTGTGAGGGATATAGCACATTTCAAAGTCTCCACCTATAAGGAAAGAATAATCATGCTGGTCTCTGATATAAATGCAATAAAGCAGGTTTAATCTGAGGAATTGGCAATGCTTATGAAATGTAAATATTATTCAAATATTGCCTCATCTCACCAAAAAGTTTGCAGTAGTCACACTATACTCATATTTGCCAGCTCTTTTGGACCAAACAATAAGGATAGCTTGTGAACTTGTAAGGACAGTCAATGCAAGAGTAACGACTGACCTATTTCGACAGTGGAAACAAGGTAAGAAATCAACTAGGAATTTTATTTGTCATCTAAAAGTGGTCTATGAAACAGGAATTATAAGAGAAAACCCAAGGTCATACTTGCGCTTCCACTTTGCTCTGTCAATTCTGGATTCTCCTATAGTTGCCAGATTATCTAGCATAGTGGAAAGAAGACAAAGGTCACCAAGAGGCTAACAGTAGATCTTAACACAACTGCAAGCAGCATAATCAAAGGCTAGTCTAGGTTAATGGGCGAACGAGGAGGTGAATGCAAGTCAAATACCTGATATTGAAAGTGGTTTACCACGTAAATTCTCAACATCTTCAACGACCGCATCTCTATCTTCAGCCTACGACAAGTGTTACAAAGCACAAATGAATTCAGAATTCAGAATCCAGAAATGCATAGTAAAACAACAATGAATTGATTGATCCGAAAGAAAAGCTGAAACTATTTCCTTATTAAAGTTACGCACTAAGTGCAGGAACTTAAAGCTCAAATTCTAGTAGGCAAAGTTTGTAGATAAGCTTAAAAAATTACTGACAATGTAATACCTCTCCTTTGATTTTCCTGTACTCCATTTCTTTTCTTGTTTGCTTTGATGATAGGGAGATCTCCGGTTATACACGGGAAAAAGACTTTTTCATGTTCGACAACTTCTTGGGTTGCCGGATCCCAGGAGAGGGCATTTATTCACTCTGGATCCGTTCGCCCCGTAACACCGAGCGCGGCTGTGGGCGGGTTTTTTTTCCCTTTCTTTTTACTTTAAGAAAAAAATATATTTTTATTACTGCCCTTAATTAGTTTTTGGGAAAATCACACTAAAGTGCTAAGGTAGATAAAAAAAAGAAAAAAGGGTTAAAGTCCAAATTTGCTACAGAAGTTTTGCGAATGGAGCGTCCAGCACCCGGAAGTTTTATTGGTACCAAATTTACCTCAGAAGTATTAAAATGGTATCAAATATACCCAAAACTGACGGGGGTCCACGTTGCCGGTTAAAATGCCACATGGCAAGGAAAAAACATGGTGGAGGGTGAACATTTGCCACATCATTTGGGCGGGAGAGGGATTGTGAAAGATACGAAGCAACTCTGAAGACAACTAGGGCAAATATACGAAGCAACTCTGAAGACAACTTGGGCAAAATTGCAATTTGGGCGGGAGAGGGATTGCGAAAGAGAGCGGAAGGTGAAATCGCAAGGTTGTCGAGACTATGAAATCGTGAAGTGGCCGGGAGAAATTAGTGGAAGAGGGTGAAATTGCAACCACCGAAAGTTAGGGAAGAGAGATTGTAAGGAAGAGAATAGTGACATTTTGAGTAGGTAGCAGAGATTCGTCCTTGATTTGTAGGTCTGGAATCTTTCAGACTTTGTGTGTGTAGCTTTTATCTACTTTATGCGTTTTTCACAATGGAATGTTGACTGACCATTTGTTTGTCTATTTCCTCTTATCGCTTTGTGGTTTGTTTGTTGGGAAACATTAATGTAGGGTAAATTTTAAATGGCATCAGACCGGTGTAATGGTTCCGTTAGTGGTCCAAAGAGAGGTTGAAAGGGTAGTGGAAAAGGGGGGACTAGTGAGCTGTCGGATATAGATATAAGTAGTGGTGATGAACAGTATGATGAACCAGGACACGATAATGGAGATAACCCTCTGATTCCAAGCGAAGGTGAGGATAAAGGTGAGGGAGAAGATAAAGAGGATTCTGAGGATTACAGTGACAGTGGAGATGAAAAGGATGATGAGATGGATGAAGGTTTTCCCACTTTCATAGTAGGTGAGACGTTTGCAAACAAGAAGGAGCTTGTTTCAGCGATAAACAATTATGTTGTCCGTGTTGGAGTGAAGTTGAAAATCATTAAGAGTGAGCTTTCTGTTATATATTATTAGTTTTGATGATGTCTTATATAGATGTCATTAGAGCAAAAAGTTTACATGCCACATTGAATAATTCCTAAATTTAATGTAGATTCAAAATGTGAAATTCATTTATAAAGAATAATCAAGAAGAAAAGAGATTAAAGAAAGAAGAACTTGCATATTATAATGGGACTATCAACATTCAAGTTCTTATATGTGATACTGGAAGTTTTTACGATCAAATGGAAGCTGGAACAACTCAATTCAGAGTTAAAATGAGCAAAATCAAGCTTTCAGGAAAATATGTATGAAAACTCGAGTTCTCACTTAAGAACTTGAGTTTGTGTTATTCCAGTCACTCTGTTCACCTCTGTTTTACGTTCAGTCTGGCCGACCTCTGGTAATTCAATGATATCTCTTTAAACAGAGATCAGATTGAGGTGAAACCAATTTTGAATGAAACTAGACATCCAATTGGTCATCGTGACAAAATTTAAAATTCAAAGAAGATCAGATGAGAGAGCTATGAATTTCAGAAGTTGCACCATCTGTTACCGTCATACAGCAGACCAAGGTTCGCTAATTTGAGGATATTTCACAAACTACAAATCGGAATGGGCCGAAATTGGTGGCATATGAAACTAGACTCATATACCTTTCCAAAAACATAAAGATCATAGAAAACAAAGATCAAATGAGAGAGATATAATTTTTGGAAGTTGAGAATCTGTTCGGGATTGTGAAAAAACGTTGGTTCAAGAACATCTTTTATTAATCTGATCATAATGCTTAACATACAATGAGTTTGGAGCTGATTCTTGTCACATTGGAAAGAAGACTTGAAGAACTTTATGAGCATGGGTGGTTTGCCAAAATTGAAGTTTTATTGAAGACCTTACGCCTACTAGAATCTGACCCTTGTGCAACCAATGTTCTTAAGTTCTTATGTTTTTCTCAAAGAACTTATGTTTTCAGCCTCGTTCAAAATGACAAACTTGATTTCATATTTTAAAACTCAAGTTTTGGAAAAGTTTCACAGATCGGTTCTCAATCATTCAAATATAGAACTCAAGTTCTTGGTCATACAACTCGAGTTCGCGTCTTCTGCTATTCACAAATCTTCGAAAATCAAAAAGGTTTTTGAGAATTAGAGTTCATTAGTGAAGAACTAAAGTTCTGTCTATAAAACTCGAGTTCTTCATTATCGCTCATCAGAAGTTTGAAAAGAACTAGAGTTCTTCACTTTGAAAAATAACTGTGTCTCATTCGAAATGTGAAGAACTAGAGTTCATGACTAGAGTTCTTGGTTAAGAATTAGAGTTCTTCACTTTGGAACAAAACTGTGTCTCACTCAAAATGTGAAGAACTAGAGTTCTTGGTAAAGAATTAGAGTTTATAACTAGAGTTCTTGCTAAAGAACTCAAGTTCTTGACTTTCAGAACTGATTCGCTTGAAAAGAAAACAAAAGAACTCTAGTTCGAAACTCGAGTTCTTGTTTAAGAACTAGAGTTCTTGCGAACAAAAATCGCAAATCAATGTCTGTAATTTTCCAAATGATCTTATCTTTTGCTGATACTTTCTAGAACGATTAAGAATCATTTATAAGATGCTTTTAACCCATTTGCTAGTGTTTTTCAGGCACTAAGATGAAGTTTTAATCTAAAAGCATCATAAAGCAATATTTGTGTCAAAGACTTGAAATGCAGTTGCAGAAACTAAGCACCATCACAACAACCGGTCTCTGAACAAACAAAAGTCATTTATGTTATTCCCATTCCTATGACTATGTAACACCCCCGAATTTCTAGAATTAAAATAACATAAAATGTCGATAGTTTTCATAAATAATAATAAAATCCAAAATAAACAACTTTGGGGAGTGTCACCGCCGCACTTGTACCGAGACAAGTGCAAGGCTACTAAGTACATTAAATAAATCTAAACCTAAACAAAAAGTGTTTTACGCAAAACAAAACAAAAAGAAATAATTAAATAAAATTGAAATTGAAATTGCACGTCTTCCTCACTTCTCACTGCTAGCCCCAATCTTTGAAACCTGTTCACTGAAATTCTGCTCCCCTGAAGGATCATCCAGCCCAGAAACACAGACATCAGCAACAGCTGGTAATCCTAACTAAACAAGGGTAAGATGAAATAAAGTAAAACAGACATAAATAAATAGATAAATAATTGGATATAAATTGATATAAAATAAATTAATTACAAAATAAAATAAAATAATTGTGAAATAGGATAAATTAATCCCAAAATACAACCATTATAAAATATGATAAATTAATTACAAAATAAAGTAAAATAAAGACATCATATTGGTATATGTATAAATTAAAAGGTGTTATTGTTTTTAGAGTTTTCTAGTGGGAAGAGAACCATGGTAGACTCGGGAAACACTGCCAGTCTACCCTGTGACCCAGGAAACCCTGCCAGTCACAAATCATCAAAATTAGCCATATCGTAATTTCTTCCTAGTGTGCACACCTCTTCCCAAAGTTGCTACTAGTGTCCTAGGAAACCCTGCCAGACACCACTTTGGGAAGAACGGATATATCGGTTTACATCAAATAATTTTTCGAAGGCATAAAGCCTTAAAATTGTGTTAATCACTTTAGGAGGTACCATCCCAAAGTTATCCTCCTACTTGTTAAATTATTTCAGTTACAAACAAAATGAATTCCTCATATTCACAGAGATTAAACCAAATATGCATACCACTATTTGTTAATTACGGAACCTGAGGCAAAACCATTTAAAAGAACATATATTTGTATATATATTGGCACAAACAGATCGGTCAATTTGCACAAAAATATTGATGTAACCAAAGCAATTATGTACAAGTGAACCATGAAAACGACAAAAGAGTTTTGCAAAAGTTGACCACGCAATTCGAAAAGGAGAAGTATATATGTAATACCCCAGATTATTATTATTATTGTTGTTGTTAATAATAATAATAATAATAAAAGTAATAATATAGTATTAGTTAAATTTTATTAGTTTAGATCAATTTGATTAGTTTAGTTAGTTTAGATATATTTGATTATATTATGTTTATATTGATTGATTTAATAGAATTTAATAATATTGTTTTATGATTTGTTATTTTTTTTATAAAACAAACAAATACTTATCTTTATCTACAATATAATTTTTCTTTAAAAAAAACTGTACTATTTATCAAAATAAAATTGTTTAAATTTGTATCCTATATGATCGTAACTGCAAGGATATTTTATGAATATAAGAACATATCTTATGTGCGATATAATTTTTTTAAAATAACTGTACTATTTATCGATATAAAAATATTTAAATTTATATATATCTTGTAAAATAATAACAAATATTTTTGTTTAACAAAGCTATTATATAAATATAAGAATATAATAGGAAGATTCATTCTTCTATTCCGTGAAAAAAAAAACCTTTGCATGTAATGGTTTACCTATTCCATCTTTGAATAACATATTAAATCATAGAGTAAATGTTGTTGGTTTTTAATTATTTATTAATTGTCAATAGTTAAGAGCCCAACCCATAGGAAACCCTAATTTCAACTATAAACTTAGGACTAGTCATCTAACCCTAGCCATCACCTATCAGTTCCCTCTCTAAAAAATTTTGCGGCAGAAATTCTCTTCTAGGAGCTCTGCAACCATGGAGGCCAGGTAATCCTAATCCCTTGAGCAATAAAAATTAATTGTTAGTAGCGTTAAAACGTTGATTAGAATTAATTGAGTGTAATCCTAATCCCTTGAGCAATAAAAATTAATTGTTAGTAGCGTTAGAACGTTGATTAGAATTAATTGATTGTAATCCTAATCCCTTGAGCAATAAAAAATTAATTATTGGTAGCATTAGAACGTTGACTAGAATTGATTGATTGTAATCCTAATCTCTAAGACAATAGGAATTAATAGATGGTAGTGTTAGAGCATTGTTTGTAATCATAATCCCTAGAACAATAGAATTCCTTATTTGGCATGATTGGTGTTTTGAATTGGGTCTCGTTCTTTGGTTGTCTTTAGTTAGTTGGCCAAAGCCCTGATATTGATAGATAATTAGAGTTTCCATTATTTCCTTCTTTCATTTTCTCCTCTCGTGTTGTCTCGGATTACCATCATAGATTTACTAATTACTATGAATTGATGTTAATGTGAATTTGGCCAAATAATATGGTCACTCTTTTTTTTAAAATCATAATCACCAAAGCCTCAGAAGAATGACGCAATTACTATCGGCCATGTATTGGTGTTGCGGCGTGAAATTTTGTGTAGAAGGTCTTGTGTGATATTGAATTAGGATAGGCAATAAAGTGACAATTTCGAACCCCTGCGTGGAATTGGAACTGAGCCTTTATCATCCTAATATTATCCTATGACTATTTACATTAGATAAAGTATTAGATATATGGACCTTCATTCACGTGTCATATCTATTAGCCATAGAACTTTAACTTTATCTCACTTGTATATTTAGTGGTTGAAGTGCCATGATTATTGAAAATTTTAAGAATATGAATATATTTTATATTGTATCCTATAGTTAATTAAATAATAAATGAATAAATAAATAATGTAGGAAGATAATTAAATAGATTTAAAATATTAATAAATTCAATTTAGGCACTATAGTGTATAGAAATAATTCAGTAATTTTATTATGAGTGTATTAAAAATCATTTAACAGTGGGAGGATTGCTTTGGGATGATACCTCCTAAAGTGATGAACACATTTTTAAGGCTTTATGCCTTCGAAAATTTATTTGATGTGAACCAATATATTCGTTCTTCCCAAAGTGGTGTCTGGCAGGGTTTCCCGGGACACTAGTAGCAACTTTGGGAAGAGGTGTGCACACTAGGAAGAAAATTACGATATGGCTAAATTATGATGATTTGTGACTGGCAGGGTTTCCCGGGTCTACCATGGTTCTCTTCCCACTAGAAAACTCTAAAAACCATGACACCTTTTTAGTTTATACATATACACATATGATGCCTTTATGCTATTTTTTTTTGCAATTAATTTATTTTTATTATTTTATTTTATGTTGGAATTGATTTATTTTACAATTATTTAATTTTATTTCGTGATTAATTTATCTTATTTTATAATTATTTTTTTTATTGGAATTAAATTATTTTATTTTATGATTAATTTAATTTATTTTATAATTTATTTATTTTATTTTAATTCATATCAAATTTATTTATCTATCTACTTATTTCTGTTCTATTTTATTTCATTTTACCCTTAATTAATTAGGATTACCAGCGTTTGCTGATGTGTGTATTCTTGGGTTGCGATTATCCTTCGGGGGAGCAGAGTCTCAGTGAACAGGTTTCAAAAATTGGGGCTAGCCGTGAGAAGTGAGGATGACGGACAATAAACTCTAGTTATCTACTTTCATTTATTTTCATTAATTTTATTTTTCGAAATAATGTTTAAGTTTAGAATTATTTCATGTAATAAGAAGCCTTGCACTTGTTCCATACAAGTGCGGTGGTGACACCTTCTGGATGTTGATTATTTTGGATTTCTATTATTATTTATGAAAACTATTGGAATATTTATGTTATTTGAACTTTAGAAATCCGGAGTGTTACAATATATATATTATATGCATATATAATCCTACGCATATATTGGTTGTCCAGAGAAGGAAGCAAAAAGAAAAAGGCAATATATATATATATATATATATATATATATATATATATATAAAGAATCAATATACATTGCAATTGTTGACCAAGATCATGCGCACAAGCATAAAGAAAAGGGTTCCTTAAAAGACGTGCCATGACTTCAATATTTTAATTATTGAAAAAAAGAAGGCAGATGGAGATAATGACCCCACAACAAAAAGAAGAACCCTAAAGTGTATCTAGGAAAAGGCAACAAGAAGGAACGTATAGAAGGAACAAACAGGGACTCATGCAAAATAATTGATGCGAATTGATCTATACCCACCATTTGGGTTTAGTCGCAAAGGAAAGACGAAGGAAAAAGTGTTCTAGGGTTTAGGATTACCTGGTCTCCGTGTTTGCTAAGCTCCTAGAAGGAAATTCTGCTGCAAAGAATTTTTTTTTTTCAAAGAGAGAGCTAATGAACGATGACTAAAGTTAGGCGGCCAAACCTAAGTTATAATTAGGCTCTGAGGGTTTAGTTATGAGCTGGGCTTTGTGGGTTGGGCCTTTTTGTTTTTGTCTTTCTCTCTCTTTTTTTACTATTACTAATTTAATGAAGAAAAATAATAAGTCACTTATTAAATTCTAATTCTAATTTATTAATTTATTTATAATTATTACTATATTATTACTATAATAAACAAGGTGAGAACATTATATATAACAATCAGTGAATTATATAAAACCAACACCTAGGATTTTAAATATATATATATATATAATAAATATTATACTCTTAATTATCGCTTTAATAGTAATTTAGATATAAAACTATAAAATAATTTTCAAATTTCAAAGGAATATAATTAATATCAAACAATTAATAATGGCATTTATTCTCCTGCCTTTTATCACTAAATGAAACAAGCTCTCTATACCGGATGATTTACGTTGGTAATACCATAATCTAGTGAAAGCAATCTTTTTATTTTTCCAACATTTTTTCCAAAAGTGTTTTATAGTATATTCATACAAATATAAATGTAATACCCCAGATTATTATTATTGTTGTTGTTAATAATAATAATAAAAGTAAAAGTAATAATAGTGATAACATAGTATTAGTTTAATTTTATTAGTTTATATTAATTTTATTAGTTGTTAGTTTAGATAGATTTGATTTTATTAAGTATAGATTTATTGATTGATTTAATAGAATTTAATAATGTTTGTATTATTTTATCATTTATTAGATCAACAATGTAATACCTTAGATTTTATTATTATTTTAATAATAATGATAATAATAATAATAATAATGAATACTAGTAATACTAATATTAAAGATTTAAATTTAATAATGTAGTAATAAAAAAATATAATAGTAATAAATGGATAGATAAAAATTAATTTAAATTAGAATCTAATAAATGATTTGTCATTATTTTATTAAACTAGCAATTGTCAAAGGCCCAACCCATAAAGCCCAGCTAATGACTAAACCCTAAGAGCCTAATTATAAGTTAGGTTTAGCCGCCTAACTTTAGTCATCGTTCATTAGCTCTCTCTTTGAAAAATCCCTTGCGGCAGAGTTTCCCTTCTAGGAGCTTAGCAAACACAGAGATCAAGTAATCCTAATCCCTAGACTAATAGAAACCGTTTGTTTATAGATTGTATGTTCTTTAATCATGCAATTGCTCACCGCTCTCCGTTATTTTTCTTCCTTCCTGTACATCTATGTGTCCTTTATCCTAAATGATCCTCTTATTTTGCAACCAAAAAAAAAAAAACCGCGCCTCTTCCAAATTCCTTAAGGATATGGTGTATCATACTTGCGTTAGTTTTATCTTTTGTTCACACAGGGCCCACGTTGTTTCCTCTTCCAGTGGCATATTACCTTTTTATAATCCATGTAATGCATTATGCATGTAGGGCCTATATTTGTTTTCTTTCTTGTGGTAGACTACTTTTTGAAAATCCCATGTAATGCATTATGCATGGTATAATATAAGATATTATAGTAGATGTGTCCCATGGCCATGCGTTTGTACCCATTGATCATCTCTTTAAATGTGTTGAAGTATAATTCCAGTTTTGTTTTTCTCGCTACGTGGTTAATGTTGCTGATTTTTGTACATTGTTGATTCCCACAATAAGACGGATTGAGTTATTTTGTGTTGATTTTTTTATATATTATAAAAAAAGAATGTGGTTATCCTTTTGAATTGAGAAAAGTATAGCCATTTTAATTAATTTACCGATGATATTAGTGATCTTAGATTTAGCTATGATCCTAGATTTTAGCTAGATTGACTACCGTACTATCATAATGCAATGTTTAGATATTATTCATTATTTATCCATAAAGTAAGCACATTATTATTAATTCTAATGTTCATGCTCGTTGTGTGTGTTTAATGCTATATTATTTGATATTTTTCCTTCTTTATATAATATCCATGGCATAATAAAATAGGACATGATTAGAATTTATATCAAAATATCCTTGTATTTGATATTTAATTAAATAGTAGGAAACTATATAAAAGATAATTAAATAATAGAAATAATTTAGTATGGGCATATTTAAAATAAATTAGCAGTGGGAGGATAGCTTTGGGATGGTACCTCCTAAAGTGATGAACACACTTTTAAGGCTTTATGCCTTCGAGAATTTATTTGATGTGAACCGATATATCCGTTCTTCCCAAAGTGGTGTCTGGCAGGGTTTCCCGGGACACTAGTAGCAACTTTGGGAAGAGGTGTGCACACTAGGAAGAAATGATGATATGACCAATTTTGATGATTTGTGACTGGCAAGGTTTCCCGGGTCACAGGGTAGACTGGCAGGGTTTCCCGGGTCTAAATAAATTTAAAAAGATAATTATTAATTGGGTTGCAATCACCACATGATCACATATATTTTATAATCATTCTATTTATTTCAATTTATTTAAATTTATTTATTTATGTTATTTTATTTTATATTACCTTTACCTAATTAGGATTACCAGCATTTGCTGATGTTTGAATTCTTGGGCTGCAATGATCCTTTGGGGAAGCAGAATTTTAGTGAACAGGTTTCAAAGATTGGGGCTAGCAGTGAGAAGTGAAGAAGACGTCAAATTTTAATTTCAATTTCATTTAGTCATTTTATTTTATTGTCTTATTTTGTTTTGTTTTGGTGTTGCATAAAACTATTTAGATTTAGATTTATTTAATGTAGTTTGTAGCCTTGCACTTGTCCCAGTACAAGTGCGACGGTGATACCTCCCGAATTTGGCGATTTTGGATTTTTAATTATTAAACCATCAGAATTTTATGTTATTTTAACTCTATAAATTCGGGGGTGTTACAATAAATTTAAAACCTTATGCTTAAATGATCAAAGTGCAATATCCTATTGATTAGATGAGGTTTTATTACTATATTATTAATTTTAACATCTATATTATTATTATTATTATTAACAATAATAATAATAATAATCTGGAGTATTACAGACTAACTTGGCAAATCAACGAATATTCAACAAAGCTGAGTAGGAGACGAAACTAATGAATCCAACGAAGCACTTGACGAAACAAGTTACGACAATTCTAACGGCTATATTTCAACGGCTACTTCCAACGAACATCCAACGGTCATATTCTACTGGAAGAATACTTAACAATCGAATGCTCTTCATCAACTATAAAAGGAGAAGCATTCAAAATAGACAGAGAGATAAGTGACGAGAGATCACAACTTCATCATCATAATGCGAATACTTTGATGTCTATATCATCTGCTCTCTCATTATCACAATGATCATATAATTTACCTTAGAGAGTGAGATTATTTGTAATGTACTTCAGTGTTTATCTTATCCACTTCTGAGAGAGAAGATTTATTGTAATCATTCTATTTGAGAGTTACTCAAGATTGGGTAATCTTGAGTGGGAAACCAATTAGATCCTTACAGGGTATAAGGGGGAGTATCTCAATTACAGATTTGGCTTGACAAGTGTCTGGGTAAACTTGTGGGTTGTAAAGGCTTCTCTTGTGCCTGGATTAAATAAGAAGATAGTGGATTGAAATCTCAAGTGGAGCTTGGGAACTGGATGTAGGTCAAGGATTGGGTCGAACCGGTATAAATCTCTGTTTGCATATTCTCTTCCCTAAACTCTTACTTTTCAGCATACATGTTTTGAATGACTGTCTATTGGTTTATAAATTATTATTTCCATTCAAACCTCCTTTAGTAAGTTGCAAAAAGATTTTCTAAGTTTCCGAAAGTTTTATCCGACACCCAATTCACCCCCTCTTGGGTGATAGCCAGGTCTAACACCTTCGAGAGTTCAGATTCGATGCCAAGATGGATGCCCATTTGTGTTATATGCCTCCAAACAAGGGTCACATCTAGGGTTGAAAATCAAGACCCTTCTACTGGAACATAGTTGCAGCTGGGTGTTTAAGAATCCCAGGGCGTCTGTGCAATTTCTAGCTGAGAATTTTAAGTATAAGTTTTGAGATAGGCCTTGTTATAGAGTGAAAGACAAGAAGAAGGATGCAGAACAGGAGTTGTTGGTTAGTGTTAGTTTGTTCAAGTGTAAAAGAGCGAGGAGGTTAATTGTTGAGGGAATGGAAGGAAGTTATGTTGATGAGTTCAACCACTTGAAAGGCTATTGCAATGAAATGAAAAAGTCCAATTCGGGTTTAGATGTGTCGCTTGAACTAAGTAAAGAGGCTCTTGAAAAGGGGAATAGGGTGTTCAGCCGGTTGTACGTGTGTTTCCATGTTGCAAAGGTAATTATTTTGTGATTTGCTTTTACGTGTTGGCATGGTTTATAGTTATAGCATGATTGATTAATCTTTGTGATTGTTGCTATTGCAGATCGGGTGGAAGGCTGGATGTAGACCCATCATTGGGGTTGATGGTACATTCCTCAAGGGAAATGCACGAGGCATAATGCTAATTGCCACTGGGCTCAATGCAAACGATAGTCTATATCCCATTGCTATTAGGATAACACAGTGTAATACCCCAAATTATTATTATTATTGTTAATAATAATAATAATATTATTATTATTAAAATTAAAATTAATAATGTAGTTAAAAAAAATTAGAATTTAATAAATGATTTATTATTATTTTTTTTCATTAAACTAGCAATAGCTATAGTGCCCAACCCATAGCTAAAACTCTAATTTCAATTATAAGTCTAGGTGTAGCTACCTAACTCTAGCCATCGCTCATTATTTTTTTCTCTCTGTAAATTCTCTGGGGCAAAAATTTCTCTCCTAGGAGTTTAGCAAACACGGAGACTAAGTAATCCTAATCCCTAGAACAATAGGAATTAACTGTTACATGCCCTTTTGTGTTTAAATGCGTTGCTCCATCTGTATATCGAATTGGGTGATTAACCTATATTGATTAATCAATATGGGTGAGATGTATCATTTGATACATGATTAACCTATGATTATATTCTTGCGTAATTGTGTGATTGACTACTTGCATAGAATTACTTTTGTGAATGAATACATATCAAACTATTTACATATATATGAATTGCTTGCGTAATCAATATTCCTGCGTAATGATATGGTATTGTGTATATATAATACCATTACTATTTGCTTTCGGCATGTATTGATAATAGCCATGCTTTTCGTTTTGCAAAGATATATAAACATATATAGTGCTTTGTCGTTTTGTGAATTTTAACCTGTGCGTAGCTTGCGTGATTGAGAAAAGGTGAAGTAATGAATTTGAGGTGGGGCCTGTGAGATGAATGGGAATGGATGAATAAAGTTTAACAATGAATTAAAGAATAACATGTACGGATTCTCTATCTCTCTTTTCTTGCAGTGTGTGTGTGTGTGTGTGTGTAGATATATAGATATAGGGTTTAAATGATAGTGTTGGGAATTTCCTATGAACATCTTATAAAAACCATAAGTATTTACCTTATAGTTTAGTTTGGGAAACCCCACGAGCTCTCATTAAAGAGTTACAACTCTTGGAATTGTGAAATTAAGATCCACTCTTTTCTTGTAGGAGTTAAGGATTTTTCTATTATTATTATAAATATCAGATTTCACATAATAAAAATAATTTTAGGAATTTTATTATGAGTCTAAATTATTTAAAATAAATTAGCAGTGGGAGGATAACTTTGGGATGGTACCTCCTAAAGTGATGAACACACTTTTAAGGCTTTATACCTTCAAAAAATTATTTGATGTGAATCGATAGTATCCGTTCTTCCCAAAGTGGTGTCTGGCAGGATATCCGGGGCATTAGTAACAACTTCGGGAAGAGGTGTGACACTAGGAAGAAAATGATTTATGGCCAATTGATGATTTGTGACTGGCAAGTTTCCGGATCACAGTGTAGACTGGCAGGATATCTAGATTTACCATGGTTGTAACACTCCTGAATTTCTAATAATTATAATAACATAAAATTTCAATGATTTTTTTTATAAATAATAACCAAAATCCAAAATAGACAAATTCGGGGAGTGTCACCGCTGCATTTGTACTAGGACAGGTGCAAGGCTACTAATTACATTAAATAAATCTAAACCTAAACAGAAAGTTTTATTTAGGATCTGAACTAAAAGAAAAATAAATAACGAGAATTTATTGAACGTCTTCCTCACTTCTCACTGCTAGCCCCAACCCTTGGCACCTTGATAATTGAATATTATTCCACTTATTTTTATCTCTTGGTTAATAATTTAGGGATGTTTAATTAAGAAATAATGAGTTTTATTACGGAATTGGGCATTAAGCTTTTAATTAGATTAAATTCGTTTTTGGTAACAAAATTCCAAATTTATAATGTTTCACCATTTTTGCCATAACTTTTGATCTAGATATCGGATTAGCCTCATTCTTCTTTCGTTTTTCAGATGATTCAGAAGCTACAATTGTTATGAAGACCTCAAAGGCTGATCTGGACAAGAAGATGGACGAAATTGGATCTAAAGACAGACCCATTTTGCTGGATTGCTATTTTTGGACGAATTTTGTAATAAAGGACCAATTATTAGAAGTTTCCTAATTTATTAGAGATTTCATATTGATTAGAGCTTTCCTATGATTAGGGGATTGATTGCTAATTATCAGTCATCTTGATTGCTAGATTTCTATTTTTGGATGAATTTTGTAATAAAGGACCAATTATTAGAAGTTTCCTAATTTATTAGAGATTTCATATTGATTAGGGTTTTCCTATGATTAGGGGATTGATTCCTAATTGTCAGTCATCTTGATTCATCCTTCTTGTATAAGGAAAATTGTATGGTGGCCAAGGTTCTGAAACCCGGACCGGTCATCAGACCGGTCAGGGTACTGGGTTAAGGGTTAGTGGGTCAGACCAGAGTTAGACCGGAACTAAACTGGGGCTAAACCAGTGAAGAATGGAAGATTTTAGACTTATTAATATGAAATTATAAGGAAAATTTTAAAAAATGATTTTCTCAAAAAAAAAAATACAAGTGAACCGGTTTGACCCCAGGACCGGACCGGTTTAGGGACCGGTTAGCCGGTTTCCGGTCCAGTTCGGGTTTGAGAACATGGATGGTGGCTGAAAACAACACATTATTACGTTTTACATTGTTATTGGATTAAAAACGTTTTAATTAAATTCTCTGAGATGTTCTTCGTGTTCTTCGTTTGTTCTTCATTGTTTTGCCCAGCCATGCTCGGCTAAGCCTCTCTGATTAACCCATGGATTAAGGATTTTGTATTCTAGAGGACTCACGCTTAACCGGTAACATCTAAACTCGTTTTTGCCTTCTTTTATTGGATCCGATTTTTGAATTCGGATTGGGTTTTTGATTAAAAACCCAGATTGATTTATCCCAAGGACATAATTGAACTGGGTTTAAGTGATTACTGGGCGATTTCACGGTGACAAGCCACTGTTCTGAACATATTCTGGACGATCGTTTAGTGGAGGGAATTTCTGGACAAATGCAGAGATTTCGGTTTATCCAGAATCAATCACGAGTTTGGTGTATTATTTTAGTCTGATGAAGGTTTTGGAATTCCTAATTCTGGGTTAGTCATTTTTAGTCTAATTAATCTCGTTTTCCT
This sequence comes from Acacia confusa, assembly GCA_037074495.1. Lineage (NCBI taxonomy): Eukaryota > Viridiplantae > Streptophyta > Magnoliopsida > Fabales > Fabaceae > Acacia > Acacia confusa. The sequence continues at coordinate 96,236 of CM073504.1, read as the reverse complement.
TAATTGTTTCATTTTGCTTTCATTCTTAATTGCATTAAAAAAACTCTTCCCCCCATTCTGTTACTATTTTCCTGTTTCTATTAAACGTACTGCGAATTCTGTGGGAAACGATCCAGGTTCCTTATACTGCAAATCTTTTTACTGAACTTGGTTATTTTATAAGAGGCCGGCATCTCTTGTCAAAATTTGGCGTCGTTGCCAGGGAATTCGCATTAGTTTAAATTAGTAACAGATTAGGAGTAGATTAGTGGGTTTGGGTGACTGGGCAGAAATTTTTTTTCACCCAGATCACTTGAACCAGGGTTTTCCCACATGGAAATTGACATTCTAAACAATAGTCAACCCCTTTAAAGGAGTGAGGTCCTACTCAAAATCGCCAAATTCCATCGTTTAGGCCCTGTTTTTGCTGTTTTTTTGGTCTCGATGGGACGTAGCCAGTATTTTTGAAATTGTTCCTAGGATTTCTACTAGACTTTGCGATTATCTCTGATTGAGCTAAAATTTGGCAGGTTGATAGATTTCGGCCTAAATATCAAGACACATTGCTTTGCCATGCGGTCTTCATTTTTATGCCAAATTCCATCGTTTAGACCATTTTTTCAATTTTTTGTTTTTTATTGCATTTTTGGGTCCCCCAATGGTCTAGGAGTGTTTCTATGGTGATCCCATAAATTTTAAAAATCATTTGGTAGTGTTTCTGCATTTGTTTTGGCTAATTCCTAGTGTGATTTTCTGTTTTTGTGTTTTGAGTCTTTTAGTGTCATTTAGTGTTTTTGTTCTCTTGTAGGGCTTTTGCTATTTTGTAGGTGTTTTGCTATTGTGTGAATCCATCCATTCTGCCATATGCTGCTGCATGAGTACTAGAAAATACTACCAATCCAGAAGATTTGTTTAAAGGAGATCCTGAAATTGAGAGGACTATCTCAGCAGCTAGAAGGGCTGTCAGGTTAAGTCAAGTAGTCACTACAGAGGTTGTTTTAGATTCTGAGTCTGACTCTATTTCTATTCCTGAATCTGCTGATTTTACTGATTCTAGTAGTACTTTTGCTAATTCTGAGAATATGGCTGAACAAGGAATTCGTCCCACTTTGAAAGAATTGGCTGCACCTACTGTAGTCAATCAACCTTTATGCATCAAATACCCTAAACATGGAGCTAACTTTGAATTGAAATATGGTCTTATCCATTTGCTGCCAAAGTTTCACGGTCTTGCAGGTGAATGTCCTCACAAGCACTTGTAGGAGTTCCATGTGATCTGTAGCACAATGAAGCCACAAGCAATTGATGAGGAGCATATCAAACTGAGAGCTTTTCCTTTCTCACTTGAAGGTGGAGCTAAGGAATGGTTGTTCTACCTTCAACCTCAATCTATTGCGTGCTGGAATGATATGGCCAAGCTGTTTCTGGAGAAATTCTTTCCATCCTCAAGAGCCGCATCCATCCGGAAAGAAATCAGTGGCATTAAACAAGTGAATGGGGAGAACCTACATGAGTATTGGGAGAGGTTTAAGAGGTTGTGTGCAAGCTGTCCACACCATCAGATTATTGAGCAGCTTCTTATTACATACTTCTATGAGGGTCTATTGCCTAATGACATTGGTTGATGCATTTAGTAGTGGGGCTTTGAAGAATAAGACACCTGAGGAAGCTAGAGATTTGATATCTATCATGGCTGCCAACTCACAGCAATTTGGCACTAGAGCAAACAGTAACCCTGTATACCAGATTCAAACACCTCAGATTGCAGATCAACAAAGACTTGAGAACAGGTTTGATGACTTGACTTCTCTGGTGAGACAGTTGGCAGTTACACATATAGTACAGATGTAACACCCCGGATTTCTAAAGTTCAAATAACATAAATATTCCAATGGTTTTCATAAATAATAATAGAAATAAAAAATAATCAACATCCGGAAGATGTCACCGCCGCACTTATATGGAACAAGTGCAAGACTTCTTATTATAGGAAATAATTCTAAACTTAAACAAAATGTTTATTTCGAAAAATAAAATTAAAGAAAATAAATGAAAGTAGATAACTAGAGTTTATTGTCCGTCATTCTCACTTCTCACGGCTAGCCCCAATTTTTGAAACATGTTCACTAAAACTCTGCTCCCCCGAAGGATCATCGCAGCCCAAGAATACACACATCAGCAAACGCTGGTAATCCTAATTAGGGAAAGATAATATAAAATAAATAAATAATTAAATTTGGAATGATTTGAAATAAAATAAAATAATCACAAATAATTACAAAATAAAATAAAAATAAAAATGACATATTTATGTATAATTTTAAATAGCACAAACATGTTAATCAAAGCACACACACACACACACACACACACACACATATATATATATAATCATGTGGTATTTGCATCAAAGACCCGGGAAACCCTGCCAATCACAAATCATCAAAATTGGCTATATCATCATTCTTCCTAGTGTGCACACCTTTTCCCAAAGTTGCTACTAGTGTCCCGAGAAACCCTGCCAGACACCACTGTGGGAAGAACGGATATATCGGTTCACATCAAATAACATATTGAAGGCATAAAGCCTTAAAAGTGTGTTCATCACTTTAGGAGGTACCATCCCAAAGCTATCCTCCCACTGCTAAATTATTTTAATTATGCTCATAATAAATTCCTAAATTACTTCTATTATTTAATTATCTTTTATATAGTTTTCTATTATTTAATTAAATATCATAAACAAGGATATTTTGATATAAAATCTAATCATGTCCTATTTCAAGGGGATATTATATAAAGAAGGAAAAATGTCCAATAATACGGCATCAGACACACACAACTAGCATAAACATTAAATTAATGTGCTTACTTTATTAATAAATGATGAATAATATATATGTACATTGCATTGTGATAGTTTTATTTCCATAGAGTTCAATGGGTTTTAAGAATGGGTAACAAACAATTCAATATCCAAGTTAAATCTTTAGATTATCTACTAAATATACACAGTGAGGTAAAATAAAGTTCTATGGCAACTATGACGCAAATGAAATCCATCTAATGATTTATCTAGCATAAATGGTCAAATGATGATGGTTTGGTTCAGCGAGAAGGACGATGTTACGTTCCATCTGCGACTCGATGAGATTCATCGAAAATCGTGACTTGCATATTGTATATGTATATTTATGTTATTAAATGATAATAAGGACAAGACATACATACACACCCTTGCCACGTTATTATCCAATTTATTCTTCCAGCACAATATTCAATCCTTTTTGTCATCATACAATTTTGTTTACAGAAATTATACGAATTACAAAAGAATATTGACTGCTTATTTCATTCAAGCGTACCTTCAGAACTAGACAGATAAGAGGATCAATCACAATCAATCTAACACTACCATCAATTAATTTCTATTATCTTAGGGATTAGGATTACAATCAATTAATTCTAATCAACGTTCTAACGCTGCCAACAATTAATTTTTATTGCTTAAGGGATTAGAATTACCTGGCCTCCGTGGTTGCTAAGTTCCTAGAAGGGAAACTCTGCTGCAAAGGGTTTTCCAAAGAGAGAGCTAATGAACGATGACTAAAGTTAGGTGGCTAAACCTAACTTATAATTAGACTTCTAGGGTTTTAGCTATGGGCTGGGCTCTAGGCTCTTTAACTATTGACAATTAATAAATAAATAAAAACCAACAACATTTACTCTGTGATTTAATATGTTATTCAAAGATGAAATAGGTAAACCCATAATGTGGAAAGGTTTTTTTTCATGGAATAGAAAAATGAATCTGCCCATTATATTCTTATATTTATATAATAGCTTGGTTGAACAAAAATATTTGTTATTATTATACAAGATATATACAAATTTAAATATTTTTATATCGATAAATAGTACATTTATTTTAAAAAATTATATCGCACATAAGATATGTTTTTATATTCATAAAATATCCTTGCGGTTACGATCATATAGGATACAAATTTGAATAATTTTATTTTGATGGATAGTACAGTTTTTTTTAAAAAAAAAGGAAAATTCTATTGTAGATAAAGATAAGTATTTGTTTGTTTTATAAAAAGAAAACAAATCATAACACAATATTATTAAATTCTATCAATCAATATAAATTTAATAGAATCAAATATATCTAAACTAACTAAACTAATCAAATTAATCTAAACTAATAAAATTAGATAGTACTATACAATTATTATTATTATTATCATTATCATTATCATCATCATCATTATTATTATTATTATTATTTTTATTATTACTACTACTACTACCATTATTATTATTATTATTATTATTATTATTATTAACAACAACAATAATAATAATCTGGGGTATTACAACAGACTTCCCCTCCTCAGATTAGGTATTCATGTGGGTTTTGTGCTGATCCCTACCATCCTACTGATTCCTGCCCTACCTTGCAAGATCCCAATTACCAGGACCATTCAGTAGCTGCAGTTGGTGTGTTTCCAGGAAAGCCACAATATCAGCAATAGAATAATGCATTCTCTAATACCTATAACCCTGGCTGGAGAAACCACCTTAATTTCTGTTGGAACCAGAATCAAGGCAACCAATTTCAACAAAATTATAATTCTGAAAGTTACCAGCAGAGGCAGTTTAGACCACCTGGTTTCCCACATTCTGCACCACCACCTCCTCCAATTCCTCCTCCCTTACTAGCCATATGTGCACCCCCTCTAGTGACACAGCAGTCTAGTAGCAGTAGTAGTGGTTCCTCTGGTTCCTCACTTGAAGATATGATGAAACAATTTGCCAAGAACACATTGCAATTCCAATAGCAAACTGAAACCTCCATTCAGAGTTTGCAAACTCAGATTGGCTAATTGGCACCTACATTGAACCAGCTCCAACCTCAAGGTTCCAACACCCTTCCTTCATAGACCATTCCCAATCCTAAGGGGAACGTGAGTACTATCTCTTTACGGTCTGGTAAGCAATTGGAAGAACCTCAGCAAGCTACAGATGTGATTACATCAGGTAAAGGGTCAGAAAATGCGAAGAATGACTCTAGAGATATAGAGGCAATGAACCAAGGTGACGAGGACATTTCTATTCCTCTTCCTTTCCCTCAGTGATCCATTCAATCTAAGAAAGTGGCAAAAAAAGCACAAGCACAAGAGAAGGACATTCTAGAGACCTTCAAGAGAGTTGAGATCAACATTCCTCTCTTAGATGCAATCAAGCAAATGCTTAAATATGCCAAGTTTCTGAAGGAGTTGTGTACCAACAAGAGGCGACTGAAGGGAAATAAACGAGTGAGCTTAAACCAAAATGTATCAGCACTCATCCAGCCTACCATGCCTCGCAAGTGCAAGGACCCAAGTATGTTTTCTATTCCTTGTATTATTGGTAATTATAGATTTGATGATTGCATGCTAGATCTCGGTGCTTCTATTAATGTCATGCCTGCATCTGTCTATACATCTCTTGGTCTTGGTCCCTTACGTCCTACTAGTATTATTGTTCAACTAGTTAATAGGACTAATGCTCATCGCTCTGGTTTACTTGAAGATGTATTGGTCAAAGTTAATGAATTGATATTCCCTGCTGATTTTTACATCTTAGATATAGAGGATGAGTCTTCTAATAGTAGGTCACCAATCATTCTAGGTAGACCTTTTATGAAAACAGCTAGGACTAAAATAGATGTGCATTCTGGTACTCTCTCTATGGAGTTTGGCGATATTTCTGTGAATTTCAATATCTTTGATGCCATGAAACATCCTAGGGAGGAGCACTCTATTTTCTGCATTGATATGATATCTAATGCTGTAGATTGCATCCATGAGTGATTGTGTTATATGTGACTGCTCTGATAATGCATGGTGTCCTCTATGCACTGAGATTGATGCTGCATTGTGTGATGACATTGATTGTGATTGTGAGAGTGTAACTTTTCATTCTGATATTGATTGTGATGCTGTTGATTGTGAGAGTTCTTCGTTGCATGATGCGCTGCATTCTGATCCTAACAATGAGTTGCCTAGACATAGTTCTGCTTCTTTGTATATGGTTTCCAAGATTTCAGGTGTACACACTACAGAACTTGTGGAACAGCCACCCGAGCTCTTCCCCTCCATTGAACAACCACCCAAGCTGGAGTTGAAATCCCTTCCGGATCATTTAAAGTATGCTTACCTAGAGGTGGGTGAACAGTTGCCAGTCATTGTGGCAAACAACCTTCTACCAGAGCAAGAAGAGAAGCTGCTAAGCTTATTGAGGGCAAACAAGAAAGCGATTGGGTGGATACTAGCTGACATTGTTGGTATTAGCCCTTCTATGTGCATGCATCGGATTTTGTTAGAAGAAGAGGCTAAACCAGTGAAACAACCCCAGAGACGCCTAAATCCCCTTATCCTTGATGTAGTGAAGAAAGAGGTCACTAAGCTTTTGCAAGCTGGTATCATCTATCCTATTTCTGATAGCCAGTGGGTTAGCCCGATTTAGGTAGTTCCCAAGAAATCAAGAGTAACTGTGGTAGCCAATCAGAAAAATGAGCTCATTCCTACATGAGTTCAGAACAGTTCGAGAGTTTACATTGATTACAGGAGACTCAACCAAGTCACTCGTAAAGATCATTATCCCCTACCTTTCATTGATTAGATGCTTGAGTGGTTGGCTGGTAAGTCTCACTATTGCTTCCTTGATGGCTACTCTGGCTACTTCCAGATCCATATTGCTCCTGAGGACCAGGAGAAGACAACCTTCACATGCCCCTTTGGAACATATGCCTATCGAAAGATGCCCTTTGGCCTTTGTAATGCACCGGGTACCTTCCAGCGTTGTATGGTAAGTATTTTCTCTAAGTTTCTAGAGGATTGCATGAAGGTGTTTATGGATGATTTCACTGTATATGGGTCTGGTTTTGATGCATGCTTCGCTAACTTGTCTAGAGTTTTGCATAGGTGCATAGAGTCCAATCTTGTGCTGAATTTTAAGAAGTGTCACTTTATGGTTGATTCAGGTATTGTTTTGGGGCATATAGTGTCTAGTAAAGGTATTGAGGTAGATCCTGCTAAGATTGATGTTATTACTGCTTTACCTTACCTCACATCTGTGCAGGAAGTTCATTCTTTTCTTGGTCATGCAGGGTTCTACAGGAGATTTATCCAGGATTTTGGTAAGATTGCCCGACCTTTGTCTAACCTTTTGCACAAGGACATCGAATTTGTATTTGATGATGAGTGTAAGTTGGCTTTTGACCATTTAAAGCGGTGTTTGACTACAACCCCTGTGATCCAACCACCGAATTGGCTGCTTCCATTCGAGATTATGTGTGATGCCTCCAACTATGCTGTTGGTGCTATCTTGGCTCAGCGGGTTGACAAAGCTTCTCATGTCATTGCATATGCATCCAAGACCTTGGATTCTGCCCAGTCTAATTACACCACTACTGAGAAGGAGTTGTTAGCTATAGTGTTTGCCTTTGATAAGTTTAGATCATATCTGGTAGCTAGTAGAGTTATTGTTTACTATGACCATGCCGCATTGAAGTTTCTTTTGAAAAAGGTAGATACTAAGCCCCGAATTATCCGGTAGATGTTGTTGCTCCAAGAGTTTAATGTTGAGATTAAAGATAGAAGTGGAGCACAAAACTGGGTGGTTGATCACTTGAGTCGCATTTCTCATTCTCCCTCTCACCCCTCTCCTATCTAGGATGATTTTCCTGATGAGCAGCTTCTTCAGCCGCAGGGTAAGATTCCATGGTATGCTGATCTGGTTAATTATTTGGTTGCTAGAATTTCACCGGCTGATTCCACTAGGGCCTAAACTCTGAAATTGCAAAGTGATTCTAAATATTATGTTTGGGATGACCCTTATTTGTGGAGATTTTGTAGTGACCAAGTAATTAGGAGATGTGTGCCTGATCATGAGTTTGATTCTATCTTGCACTTTTGTCATGCTTTTGCTTATGGTGGTCACTTTGGACCACAAAGAACTACTAGGAAAGTGTTAGACTGTGGTTTATTTTGGCCTACCTTATTTCATGATGCCCATATGTTTTGTAAGTCTTGTGATAACTTTCAGAGAGCAGGGAGTATTTCTCGTAGGCATGAGATGCCCCAGCACCCTATATTGTTTTGTGAAGTCTTTGATGTCTGGGGTATTGATTTCATGGGTCCATTTCTTGTTTCTTATGGTCATACTTACATACTGTTGGCTGTTGATTATGTTTCGAAATGGGTAGAGGCGAAACCCACCCGGACTAATGATTCTTCTGTGGTGGTGGATTTTGTCAAGTCTAACATTTTCTGCAGGTTTGGTATTCCTAAAGCCATTATCAGTGACCAGGGTTCCCATTTTTGCAATCGAAGCATGGGTGCCTTGTTATGTAAGTATGGAGTGCTTCACAAGGTCTCTACAGCATACCACCCTCAAACCAATGGCCAAGCTGAACCTTCAAACAGAGAGATTAAGCAAATTCTTCAGAAGACTGTTAACTCTACCCGAAAAGATTGGAGTAAGCAATTAGATGATGCTTTGTGGGCATATCGCACAACCTATAAGACTCTGATTGGTATGTCTCCCTATCGTCTTGTCTTCAGTAAGACATGTCATCTTCCGGTTGAGTTGGAGCATCAAGCCTATTGGGCTATTAAGCAGTGTAACATGGATTTGGCTAAGTCTGGTGTGGGACAAAAGTTGCAGCTGCAAGAGTTAGATGAGCTTAGATTGGATGCCTATGAGAGTTCATGGTTGTACAAGGAGAAGACAAAGGCATTCCATGACAAGCATATCTTGACGAAAGAATTTTCTGTGGGCCAAAAAGTTCTTCTATTCAATTCCCGTATGAAGTTTATGCCTGGTAAGCTTCGATCTAGATGGGATGGCCCTTTTGTTATTACTAACATCTTTCTTTTTGGTGCTGTCGAGTTGTGTGATCCACCTACAAGACGGACCTTCAAGGTAAATGGACATCGCATCAAGCAATTTCATGAGGGATCCCAAGAGCAGCCTGGGGAAGCAGAGATTCTCCTCATTGATGCCACTTATCCTCCATAAACCCCATGGGGAGTATTCTTCTTTCTTTCTCTATTTCCCTTTTTCTTTTATTTCTTTCATTTTCACACTTTGTTTTCTTTTTCTTTTTAAAAAAAAATAAAAAAGAAGTCTCTTTCTATGATTGCCACATATCATGACCTTGGACATTTTGGCTTGAATAGATCATTATGATTGGACTGTGATTCTGAACTCTTGGATTATATGTCTTGGTAGTTGATTTTGTGGTGCTGATTGCATGATTTGATATTTACCTATGTAAGATTTTGGGCCTATACGAATAGAACTCATATTTTACCATTCTTTCTTTCCTGTGTGCATCTGCTCATGATCTTTGGTTTCTAGAACTTGCTCTCTTTCTTTTTGAAACTTTATTTTTCACTTACATGCATAAATATGATAGAGACTTATTTTCTTTCTTTCATTTTCCTACTTTGGCCAATTAGCCTTTCCCTTGCATTCTATTCCCTTTGCTAGCCCCTTTGTGCCTATTTGACTCATTCTTTTATAAACCACATTACTAGCCTAAGTGTAAAACCAATTCTTACCGCACCTTGGAAATGTATTGAGTATTGGTCTCACTTTTGTTTTGTGTTTAAGTGTGGGGGTTGCCCAGGAGTGCAACATTCTAAGTGAGGGGGAGGATTTGAATTTGTGCCATACATCAATTGACATTTCTTTAAAAAAAACAAAAAAAGAAGCAAAAAAAAAAAAAGAGAGAGAAAAGAAAAGAGAGAGCGAAGAGGAAAAGAAAAGAGGAAAGGAAAGAATAAAAATAAAATAAAATAAAATAAAAGAAAAAGAAAAATAAGAAGAAATAAAAATTTTACATATATCATTTTAGTGATTCCATTTTCTTGAACTATACTCTTTGTATTTCTTTGGTGCTTAGCCTCTCTTTTCCATAATTATTCATATCTTCACCTTAACCCCATTACAACCATGAATAATAATAAGTTCTCTTGATTTATGCATGCATGTGTTATGAGTAGTGGAGAAGTAGAAATTGAGCAAGCCTATTGTAACACCCTCGAATTTATAAAGTTAAAATAACATAAAATTCTGATGGTTTAATAACTAAAAATCCAAAATCGCCAAATTCAGGAGGTGTCACCGCTGCACTTGTACTGGGACAAGTGCAAGGCTACAAACTACATTAAATAAATCTAAATCTAAATAGTTTTACACAACACCAAAACAAAATAAAATAAGATAATAAAATAAAATGACTAAATGAAACCGAAATTAAAATTTGACGTCTTCCTCACTTCTCACTGCTAGCCCCACCCCTTGGCACCTGTTTCATTGGAACTCTGCTCCCCCGAAGGATCATCGCAGCCCAAGAATACACACATCAGCAAACGCTGGTAATCCTAATTAAATAAAGATAAAATAAAATAAAATAAAACAGAAATAAGAAGGTAGATGAATAAATTTGATATGAATTGAAATAAAATAAATAGACTATAAAATAAAATAAAATAATTGTAAAATAAAATAAAATAAAATAATTATAAAATAAGATAAATTAATTACAAAATAAAATTAAATAATTGTAAAATAAATTAATTCCATCATAAAATAAAATAATTATAAATAAAAATAAATAAATTGCAAAATAAAATAAAATAAAGACATAATATGTGTATATGTATAAACAAAAAGGGTGTAATTGTTTTTAGAGTTTTCTAGTGGGAAGAGAACCATGGTAGACCCGAGAAACCTTGTCAGTCTACCCTGTGACCCAAGAAACCTTGCCAGTCACAAATCATCAAAATTGGTCATATCATAATTTCTTTCTAGTGTGCACACCTCTTCCCAAAGTTGCTACTAGTGCCCCGGGTATCCTGCTAGGCACCACTTTGGGAAGAACGGATATATCGGTTCACATCAAATAATTTTTCAAAGGCATAAGCCTTAAAGTGTGTGTTTATCACTTTAGGAGGTACCATTCCAAAGCTATCATCCCACAGTTAAAATATTTTAATCACACAAAATAGAATAAAATAAAATAAAAATAAAAAATAAAATAAAATAGGACCGAAACACATAAATGATTTGAAATAATCATTATCAATAAACAAAAAGATGACTAAGCCAACAGTATTGTACGTAGGTGCAAAGGCATTCCAAAATATCTAATATAGTGGCTATATAATAACCTAGCTCAAGCTGCTTGAAGAATTTCAAATTGATTCATTGTTGTACGATTCGACCATCAATGCCTTATGGATCTCATGCTTTTGGAATTCACAATATCTCCCTTTTTTTTTTGTACAAAGTGGGCCACGTTTCTTCATATATCAAATAACCATACATATATATGTTGATTAAAAAGGAAGAGACAAATGATAAAAAAAAATAAAGATGATGGACCCACGGCAAAAAAAAGAAGAAGACCAATAAAGTATATCGATTAAAAGTTGTAGCAGGATTTTAAATCAATTAAATAAGAAAATATGAAAATGATTTTCAGATGAAAAAAAATGACAAAATAATAGAACTTAAAGTTGAAGATTTGTAAAACAATCAAGTAAAGAAAAATAAAATTGAACGGAGTTTAAAAAGTAAAATAAAGTATGAAACAAAAAAAAAAAGAAATATTTATTAATTAACAATCAAAATTTATTTTCAAATCAAATTTTAAAAAAATAAGATTGGGTTTTCAAAAATACATATTTTTAAATCAATCAAATAATAAAATATGAAAAGGGATTCTCAAATGAAATTTTGAAACAAGAAAGTAATAGAACTCAAATTTAAAGATTTTTAAAAAAATCAAATCATAAAAAAAATATGAACAACAAAACAAAAGTAAATAAGAATTGAAGAGTGTTTAAAAGTAAAATTACAAAGAATGAACAAAAATTAGAGACATTTACAAAAATAAAAAAAAATTATTTTTGAATCAAATTTTTAAAAAAGTAAGATTGGGTATTTCAAAAATGCAGATTTTTAAGTCAATCGATGAGAAAAGAATTTTCAAATGAAATTTTGAAACAACAAAATAATAGAAATTATTGTTGAAGTTTTTTTTTTAAAAAAACAATCAAATAAAAAAAACAAGAAGAACAATAAAAAATTTTAAATGTAATTACAAAGTATGAAATAAAAGTAGAACTATTCATCAACAATCAAAATATATTTTCAAACCAAATTTTTAAAAAAAAGTAAGATAGAGTTTTCCAAAATTCAAATTGTTAAATCAATCAAATAATAAAATAAGAAGAAGAAGAAGAAATTGCAACAAAATAAGAAGAAGAAGAAAAATTGCAGCAGGAAGGGACGCACAGAAGGAAAAGTTAGACTCACGCAAACCAAGGAAGGAGATATAAGGGTATACAAGAAATCATAATCAACCTATGCTCAGTCGAAAAGGAAAAAAAAACTTGTTCTAGGTATTATGATTATAATCAATTAATTCTAATCAACGTTCTAACGCTACCAATAATTATTTTTTATTGCTCAAGGGATTAGGATTACCTGGCCTCCGTGTTTGCTAAACTCCTAGAGGGGAAATTCTGCTGCAAAGGGTTTTCCAAAGAGAGAGCTAATGAACGATGACTAAAGTTAGGCAGCTAAACCTAACTTATAATTAGGCTCTTAGGGTTTAGCTAACAGCTTGGCTTTGTGGGTTGGGCCTTTTTGTTTTTGTTTTTGTTTTTTTTAACTATTGCTAATCTAATAAATTATAAAATAATACAAACATTATTAAAATCTATTAAATCAAAACTAATAAAATCAAATCCATCTAAATTAACTAATCTAATCAAATCAATCTAAATTAATAAAAAATTAAACTAATACTATATTATTAAACTAAAACTAAACTAATTAAATCAATCTAAATTAATAGAATTAGATAATACTATACTATTATTATTATTATTATTATTATTATTATTATTATTATTATCATTATCATTATCATTATCATTATCATTATCATTATCATTTTTATTATTTTTATTTTTATTATTATTACTGCTACTACCATTATTTATTATTATTATTATTATTATTAATCTGGGGTATTACACCTATGGTCAAACAATTTTCTTGAGTAGAATTTGAGTGATACACTTATTCCCTTATACACTTGAGAGATTGATTGAGGGCATCCTTTGAGAGATCATCTCGTGTGATTAGCATCATTGATTGAGATTAACATGCTTTGTAATTTGAGATGAAGAGATTTTAGTCTTGATTGCTTGGTCTTTTGAAGCCTCATGTGTTTCCTTGAATTTTTACATTGTTGGCAATTGCTTGAAATGAGAATTTCTTTCTTCCATTTCCTTTTCTTTGATTTTGCCCAGGAGTGCAAAAAAATAAGTGTGGGGGGGGGGGTTTGATAATTGAATATTATTCCACTTATTTTTATCTCTTAGTTAATAATTAAGGGATGTTTAATTAAGAAATAATGAGTTTTATTACTAAATTGGGCATTAAGCTTTTAATTAGATTAAATTTGTTTTTGGTAATAAAATTCCAGATTTACAATGCTTCACCATTTTTGCCATAACTTTTGATCTAGATATCGGATTAGCCTCATTCTTCTTTCGTTTTTCAGATGATTCAGAGAGCTACAATTGTTAAGAAGACCTCGAAGGCTGATTTGGACAAGAAGATGGACGAAATTGGAGCTAAAGACAAACCCATTTTGCCGGATTTCTATTTTGGACGAATTTTGTAATAAAGGACCAATTATTAGAAATTTCCTAATTTATTAGAGATTTCATATTGATTAGAGTTTTCCTATGATTAGGGGATTGATTCCTAATTGTCAGTCATCTTGATTCATCATTCCTGTATAAGGAAAATTGTATGGCGGCTGAAAACATCACATTATTACGTTTTACATTGTTATTGGATTAAAAATGTTTTAATTAAATTCTCTGAGATGTTCTTTGTGTTCTTCATTGTTTTGCCCAGCCATGCTCGGCTAAGCCTCTCTGATTAACCCATGGATTAAGGATTCCGTATTCCAGAGGATTCACGCTTAACCGGTAACATTTAAACTTGATTCTGCCTTCTTTTATCGGATCCGATTTTTGAATTCGGATTGGGTTTTTGATGAAAAACCTAGGTTGATTTATCCCAAGAACACAATTCGAACTGGGTTTAAGTGATTATTGGGCGATTGCTTGGTGATACGCTACTGTTCTGAACATATTCTGAATGATCATTCAGTGGAGGGAATTTATGGACAAACGCAGAGATTTCGGTTTGTCCAGAATCAATCACGAGTTTGGTGTATTATTTTAGTCTGATGAAGGTTTTGGAATTCCTAATTCTGGGTTAGTCGTTTTTAGTCTAATTAATCTCGTTTTCCTTAACTGTTTCATTCTTAATTGCATTAAAAAACTGTAATACCCCAGATTATTATTATTATTATTATTATTATTATTATTGTTAATAATAATAATAATAGTAATAATATAGATATAAAAATAAAAATAAAAATTAATAATATAGTAATAAAACCTCATCTAATCAATAGGATGTTGCACTTTGATCATTTAAGCATAAGGTTTTAAATTTATATTTGTGTGAATGTACTATAAAACACTTTTGGAAAAAATGTTGGAAAAATAAAAAGATTGTTTTCACTAGATTATGGTATTACCAACGTAAATCATCCGGTATAGAGAGCTTGTTTCATTTGGTGATAAAAGGCAGGAAAATAAATGCCATTATTAATTGTTTGATATTAATTATATTCCTTTGAAATTTGAAAATTATTTCATAGTTTTATATCTAAATTACTATTAAAGCGATAATTAAGAGTATAATATTTATTATATATATATATATATATATATATATATATATATATCTTTAAAATCCTAGGTATTGGTTTTATATAATTCACTGATTGTTATATATAGTGTTCTCACCTGGTTTATTATAGTAATAATATAGTAATAATTATAAATAAATGAATAAATGAATAAAAAAATTAATAAATTTAAATTAGAATTTAATAAGTGACTTATTATTTTTCTTCATTAGATTAGTAATAGTAAAAAAAAAACAAAAGAAAAGAAAAACAAAAACAAAAAGGCCCAACCCACAAAGCCTAACTCATAACTAAACCCTAAGAGCCTAATTATAAGTTAGGTTTAGCTGCCTAACTTTAGTCATCGTTCATTAGCTCCCTTTTTGAAAAAAATCCTTTGCGGCAGAGCTTCCCTTCTAGGAGTTTAGCAACCATGGAGACTAGGTAATCCTAATCCTAACGAAACCGAATGTAAAAAACGAAGACGCAGTACCAGATTAATGTATATAATCCATCATCAAATTGTATATGCCATTCATCAATTTCAAAAAAAAGAATAAACCGAAGACACAAACACAAAATCATATTGTAATGTCATCACTCACGAACGCAAGCCGAGGAGATCAAACCGATATACTTTCAGCATTAAATATATGTAGGTACGTGTTGCTTGTATTCAATGACAAAAGGAGACAAAAATTTTTGCAATAAGACTCGTGGACCCCACAACCAAAAGGAACCCTAAAGTGGTTTGATGAAAAGGCTGCATACAAGCTGGATTGTACAGAATGAACAATGACTCACGCAGATCAAGGGGAGATATAACAAATGTGAATTAATTTTCTTTGGTTTAGTCGAAAAGGAAAAGGATTTCTGGGATTAGGATTACCTGGTCTCTGTGGTTGCTAAACTCCTAGAAGGGAAGCTCTGCCGCAAAGGATTTTTTTCAAAGAGGGAACTAATGAACGATGACTAAAGTTAGATGGTTAAACCTAACTTATAATTAGGCTCTTAGGGTTTAGTTATGAGCTGGACTTTGTGGGTTGGACTTTTTTGTTTTTGTTTTTTTTTTTTACTATTACTAATCTAATGAAGAAAAATAATAAGTCACTTATTAAATTCTAATTTAACTTTATTAATTTTTATTTATAAATTTATTTATAATTATTACTATATTATTACTATAATAAATCAGGTGGGAACACTATATATAACAATCTGTGAATTATATAAAACCAACACCTAGGATTTTAAAGATATATATATAATAAATATTATACTCTTAATTATCGCTTTAATAGTAATTTAGATATAAAACTATGAAATAATTTTCAAATTTCAAAGGAATATAATTAATATCAAACAATTAATAATGACATTTATTTTCCTGCATTTTATCACCAAATGAAACAAGCTCTCTATACCGGATGATTTACGGTGGTAATACCATAATCTAGTGAAAGCAATCTTTTTATTTTTCCATTTTTTTTTCCAAAAGTGTTTTTTAGTACATTCACACAAATATAAATTTAAAACCTTATGGTTAAATGATCAAAGTGCAACAACCTATTTAATTTTAATATCTTTATTATTATTATTATTATTATTATTAACAATAATAATAATAATAATCTGGGGTATTACACAGGGATTCCCGGGTCACAAGGTAGATTTGCAGGGTTTCCCAGGTCTAAATGAATTTAAAAAGATAATGATTAATTTGGTTGAAATCACCGCATGATTACATATAGTTTATAATTATTTCTTTTATCTCAATTTATTTAAATTTATTTATTTATTTTATTTTACTTTATATTACCTTTACCTAATTAGGATTATCAACATTTGATGATGTTTGTATTCTTGGGCTGCAATGATCCTTCAAGAGAGCAGAATTTCAGTGAAACAGGTGCCAAAAGCTGGGGCTAGCAATGAGAGTGAGGAAAACGTGCAATTTCAATTTTGATTTTATTTTGTTTTGCGTAAAATACTTTCTGTTTAGGTTTAAATTTATTTAATGTACTTAGTAGCCTTGCACTTGTCCCCGTACAAGTGCTGCAGTGACACTCCTTGAAGTTGTTTATTTTGGATTTTTAGTTATTATTTATGAAAATCATCAAAGTTTTATGTTTTATAATTGCTATAAATTCGGGGGTGTTACAAAAACTCTTCCCCCCATTCTGTTATTATTTTCCTGTTTCTATTAAACCTACTGCGAATTCCGTAGGAAGCAATCCAGGTTCCTTATACTGCAAATCTTTTTACTGAACTTGGTTATTTTGTAAGAGATCGGCATCTGGACCAACTTTACTGGTTGAAGTGTTCAACCACCAATTCCACTGGTTTGAGACCAGTTCAGTCGGTCCTCAAGTCCCCGACTCTCCCTTTTGTATCCGGATTTAACACTGGACCGGTCTCAATTCAACCGGTTGAACCATTTTTGTTCTATCATTCATCCCCACCTATCCCTGACAGGTAGTGTGAAATAATTATAAGGATTACTTCTTTCCTGGGGTAGGAGTTTATATTGTAAATTAACAAGTCATTTAATCCATTACATAATTTGTTACAAAATACAGCAAACCACTTGTCCATAACTATGTAAATTAGGTAATGACGTTAGCCCTGCAAAAACTAACCCAGCAGGGCTAAACCAATTTTTTTTTTTTTTTGGGGCCAGAAGCTAGCTGCTAATTTTGCTTCAATAAATTTTCACAACATAAAACGGTCATAATAGCCAAAATGCATAATTTCAGATGCTTTATGGGCTGAAATGACTATAATAGGTACAGAGGAATTTATGTTTCTATCTTTAGGAGGGAATTGAGGGAAGTGCTATTAAACCGCTGAGCGAAACCTCGAATCACAAGAACAATAACATCTCGAAGGTGTCGGGAATGCACCACCAAGTCCGCTTCATTCTCAATATCCACAACAATCTTAAGCCGGTGTTGATCATTCCTAAAGAGCTCCACCTGTTAAACATATATTTGTGAATACCAGAAGCAATGCTACCTTTTTGATACAGGCATACAGCCAAGCAGTGCAAAGATCAGATAGAAGTTTATAAAAATGAATCTATACATGTACCCAACTTTCAACACCTATCTCGGTAAATATTAAATCTATTAGATTTAATTTACAAGCAACTGATAAATTATACATAATTGACATTTCTCGCTACAATCTGGCAATAAAATAGGGGATGTGGCTAAATGGAGGAAGAATCAGGTCGGCTTGTTAGAATTTAAGACCGTTAAATTTTAAGAGTCTAATTCAAGATATTCCTGATTTCAGTTATTTCAATAGGCCTTGTATGTCCTCGATTGTAATCTGACCCTTACAGAAGCCCCCATGGATATTCAACCTTCTCACCATATTTCCTTTCCATCCGTGACCTTCATTGTCACAGCATTTTTTCATTGTTCACGGCATACATTGTTATTAGCAGCTTTGTCGTTTATGGCCTCCATTTTATTGTTTGCAGCCCTCACTGCGGCTTCGGCACAAGCCTTTTCACTTATGTCAGGGAATCTAAGGGACTTTGGTTACAAAAGCTTTTGTATGAGCTAAACAGAGCATGGAGCTCCCCATTAAACTCTAATGTGACGACAAGGCAACAACTAATTTATCACTTATTCCGATTAAACATAATCAAACCAAACATGAGTAGGTCGAATAAGGCACCATCTGCATGACCTACATTCCAAAAACA
Organism: Acacia confusa; assembly: GCA_037074495.1. NCBI lineage: Eukaryota > Viridiplantae > Streptophyta > Magnoliopsida > Fabales > Fabaceae > Acacia > Acacia confusa. Next base: position 77,694 of record CM073504.1, on the reverse strand, counting down.
GAGCAAGCAGCCGATATTGTCACCAAAGGACTACCTCAACACACTTTTAAGGGATTAACTGGCAAGTTGGACATAATATAGATGACATCCCTATTAAGGATATATATATATATATATATTTGTGCGTATCATTCTAATTTTTATATAGGAGGATTCCAATAAGTTGTAGGCTTTGATTTTGTCATCTTTGTGTTGTACAGAGTATTTCAAACCAGATTGCTAGGAGGATAACTATGCTTCACGAAAAAAATAAATAAAACAATTTCCACAAAGTTCACACCCAATTTACACAAGTTCCTCTCTGCATGAATAGGCTGCTAAATACTCCAGACCCTTCAAAATTCTCAATAAGGGTCTTGTAGCTTGAGGTAGAATTACCACCTGATTCAAGGATAAACCCTGTTTTTAAAGTTTCTTTTATCAAGCTGTGTGTTAATCCAGGGTATCCAGTCCCAATGATGCGGGTAGATTTGCTTTGGAGTCTGAAGAGATCTTGGAAAGAAACATTATCAAGAGAGGGCATCTCTGTATGACTCGGGGTCTGATTTGATAGAAAAATTCAAGTCAATGCTATATGAGAGGAACTTCCTTGGATTGAGCAACAAGTCACTAAATTTTCTAGTCTTAATTTATGTGTTGTTAGTTAGTTACAGCATAGGGAAGGGTATATACTCCCTGACGTTTACAATACTACCTGTGACATCATTATTTGTTTTAAAGTAAAAAATGTTCAGCTACCGAAAATTCCAATGTAGATAATAGAGAACCAGATTTCTGAGTCACCCAAACTTACATGAAAAGGAGGGGCGTAACTCCCACGAATTTCTGTACTGGGAAAAGAAGTCTTGGAGGCTGGCTTTACCACCTTGACCCTTTTCCTGTTAATCTCTAAGATTCGTCTCTCAAGACTTCCCACAGCAGGAATCTATAGGAATAGTAACACCAGAATTAGGATTTACCACTTTCCCATCATTTCAAATCAAATATAATCTTAATTGTGAAACCAAGGGACAGAGAGACAATATCTAAACCTTTTTTGAAGTCCTGTCTTTGTCACACAACACCTGTCATCAAAATTAGGGACGGAAAACTAACAGGTCATAAAGAAAGAAATGCATAAAGTCAAGCAAATCAAGGACAACAAAGCTATCAGATTTCAATTTTTCAATTTTTAAGTTTGATTATAAGTTCAAACTAGACATGCACTACAGAGAATTCTTGGAAAATCTGCTCAACATCCAAACAAAAATCACTCATTCAACTGCAAAACTTCAGGCAAGTTAAGATGCATGGATCATATTTGCGTCACTCATTCATTCCCTTTGTTTAACCGTCTGAGGTTTATGCCATTTAAGTGCTTCCATAAATAAGCACATAATTGACCGGCTTAATCTCTAAAGGTATAAAAGCATAATCAACAATACATACTCATATGGAGAAATTTGGAAATAGATTATGATTTTTGTAGAATCCTTCATATTATTGAATATATTATTAATCACATGATTATAGGGATTAACTATATCTACAGATCATAGGAGATAATTGGTAGGACATTATTTTTCAAATTTCAAATCTAGATCCCATTAACAGATCTAATTCTCTCTTTTGTACATAAATGTAATCGCCCTATCATCTAAATAATATAACAACTATTCTGTCATCTGATTATCTTCATGGTATCAGAGCATAGAGGAGATTAATCAGATATTTTTCAACTCTCAACCTGGTCCTTCTCAGCAGCATCTCCAAGACCCTTTGACCAATCTCATCGTCCTTGACCTAGTCCCCTCAGCTACATCTCTGCAGAGACTCAACTAGTCCCATAATCCTCACCTTGTCTGATGACCTCCATTGACTTGTACAATGACCGCTTCCTCAACCAGTCCTGTCATCCTCGCCTCATCCGACAACCTATCCTGTAGGCGCTTCTGATCTCCATTGAAGTCTGTGGCAGAGTCTAGTGCTCATCGTTCGTGAAGCTCTATTTGATCATTCATTGCAACATCATCTGTCACATTCTTTGTCCCTGCGCCCTTGGTACCCTTTGTTTCAACTTCGACCTCTACATCTAAATCTGTAATCATGGGCAAATTCATTTGTGGACCAAACTATCTTTTTTACAATTTGTAGGACTGAACTTTCATTTCTGAAATTTCAAGGACTAAACTATCATTTTGAAACTTCAACCCCAAACTGCCATTTTTACACAATCAATATGCCTACAATTTTTTTCCTTTATGCCACGATCTAATGGCATCCCTATCGTTCTTATTGTTTCTAAGAATCCTGTTAGTGACAATTATCGAAAATGGTCTCAATCCATGATTCTTTCTCTTAATGAAAGGAGCAAACTTAAATATATTAATGGTTAAGCAGAAATACCCCCACAATTAGAAACCAAGGCATTTCGAAAACGGAAGTCAAAAAATGCATTGATATCTTCTTAATTGATTAACGCGATATCCTCCTCACTTAAGAAGAGTGTCATGTACCTTCCATCAGCCCGCAAAATTTCGAATGCCCTCTGTGAGACACATAGTCCTATAGGAAATCAGTCTCGGATATTTGATGATAAGAAAAAGTTGTGGTAGCTGAAACAGGACCACATGTCGCTTGATAATTATTATCTCGAAAAATCAACGTTTTGGCAAGAGTTTGATGCTGTAACAAATAAAACTCATCATTGCAAGGCTGATGCTAAAGAGGACCGCAAAGAGAAAGAAGAAAGAGTCTATGAGTTGCTGACACGTCTTAACGTGATTTATGATCATGTTTGGGCTCAGATTCTCAATCAATAGCCCTTGCCTTATGTGCGTGAAGTCTTCACCATTTTGCTCAATTAAGAGGATAGGCACAAATCAATGCTTCAACATTAGAATAATTCTACTACTACTCATGTACCTTCTAAGGCCTCAACGATCTCCATGGTAAACCTGTTGATTGGAAGCGAAAGAAAGGGAGAGGAAGAGGTTATGTAGCTAAAGCCTCCAAAGAATCATCCTACAATGACTAACCAAGCAAAATCATGGAATTGTTAGCCACACTAATGACTACGAAACAATCCATTGCCACAATAGTCAGGGGAGGTAACTTTTTTCAAGCCTTAGCCGTAATAAAAGGTCTATTTACAGGAGATTGTTGGATTATTGACTCAGGTGCATCGGATCAAATGATTGACAATAACACTCTTCTCATCCTATACTCCTATCACCAATGGAGTGACTGTGCGGATTATTGATGACTCTGAGTCTGTAGTAACTAGAATTGGTTCTATCAAAATATCTACTGCACTTATCTTCACTCGATATTACATGTTCCAAAGTTGAAGAGTAATTTATTATTAGTCAGCCAATTAGCTAATGATGAACAATGTCAGGCTAACTTCTTTGCTACTTAATGTCTTTTTCAGGATCTACTAACGGGGACGATGATTGGGAGTGAGAAAGAGCTTGATGGTCTCTATTACCTTAATGAAAGTGACAGTAGTAAGATTAAATCTTACAATAAACTATCTCTTCCTAGGACTAGTGAGTTGGAGTTATGGCACAAAGTTTAGGTTATCTAAATTTCAAATGCAAGTCTTAAATGTTTCCATCTCTTATTTCTAATAAAATTGCTTCTGATTTTCATTGTGATTCATGTGAAAAGGCTAAACATCACTGTACTTCATTTCCAAAAATTTTGTACCACGCGTCAAAACCCTTTTCCATAATTTAGTGATTTTTGGGGACCAACACACACCAAACAAATCAAAATTCAAATAATTCATCATTTTCATCTAAGACCATACCCGTTCAATTAGGTTTACCTTTTGAAAGATAAAACTGAGGTGTGCCAAGCCTTCCTCAACTTCCACAATATGATTCGGACCCAATTCCAAACACACATCCAGACCCTACACACTGATAACGGCACTGAATACTTCAATCAGTCCTTGTCCACCTTCCCATAAAAAATTCACATTGTTCACAAAAGTACAAGTCCCAATACACCCCGATAAAATGGCATTGCCGTACAAGAGAATCGTCATATTTTCGAAACTGCAAGAGCCATCATGCTTAGTAGTGACGTTCTTAAATATAATTGCGATGATGCTATCCTTATAGCTATATTCCTCATTAACTGAATGCCAAGCTGACCACTATCTTACAAACGCCCCTTCATCAATACCATAACCTCTCATACCTTCAAAACACTTAGTCACTCATGGTGTTTGGTTGCACATCCTATGTTCACCTCCATCACACCAACAAACTTGACCCAAGAGCCTTTTGTTGTGTCTTTCTTGGCTACTACAATTCTCAACAAGTGTTATGACCCGATTTCCACAGTTTTTTCATCACTTGTGATGTCATTTTCCATGAAAATACTCCTTATTATTCCTTGTCTGCAATTCATGGGATAGTGATGACCGAACAGTTACAATCTATACAACTTTACAAACAAAACTGGATACCTCTAATAATCCTGATAGGCTGATACCCATCCTAATACCTCACATAATCCTACTACCCCTAATAATGTGCCAATTTCACAGGGAGGCACAAACAAGTAGGGTAATACCTACATACAACAAAATGAAAAAGGTAATGAGTCACAAGCTATTAGCACTCACCAGGAGTTAAAACCAGAGGCAGGTCCCAGAGAAAAAGTAGTAACAAAGGGTGAACTAGAGGCAAGTCCAAGAGAAACAGTGGCAAAAAAGGATTTTGACATTGATCTTCCCATTGCAATACGAAAAAAAAACCTAAAGCACTCAACGTCCTATCCTATTGAGAGGTTTGTCTCCTATAAGGCCAGTGGCGGAGCCAGAGAATATTTTTAGCCTGGGCCAAAAAATAAATATGTTGAACTATTTACTAACTAATATCGCATAACATTAAAAATACAAATAAATTATAACCAACAATTATAAATCAAATCAAGATATAAGATGATAACATTTTCAGTAGGTATCTCAAACAAGAATTTTACTTTCCTCTTACAACTCAATGAGTAATGAACCAAACATTATCCTAAATATCTCACAAAAACAATCATAATAATAATATATATAATGAAATTTAATAAAATTAACACTTAAATACATATTCCACCTACCTTAAAACAAAATAATTGGAGAAAATAAAATAAATATAATATGAACCCCAAAAAGTATTTTAAAAAAACATAAGGATTTGATTAAATTTCAGCTAAGCAAATAACCTATTATAATCTATTTTTTAAAAGAGAAATTCATTATAAAATTATAAGACAACCAAATAATAAATCCAAACTTATCAAAATTAGCCATTAATCATCCTTTACATATATATAGTCATCTATTGTAAAAACTCAAGACTCTCCCAAAATCATAATCTTAAAATTTTCACTAATCAACACAATATTACCCTCATTAGAAAGAGTAAAATACGTAGAATAAAATACTTAACTAGGGCCAAATAATTGGCCAAAATAAAATATTATAGGATACATATATAAAAATACATAAGATAAGAGAAAGCCAACTGGGGCCTCCACCATGTGGATCCGCCATTGTATAAGGCCCTTTTATCTAAACACACGGCATTTGTTTCTCACCTTGATAGTATCATGGAACTAGACACGCTTGATGAGGCCATGGCTATACTCAAGTAGAGGTAAGCTGTCTTAGAAGAGATGAAAGCTCTCACAAGAAATAAGATATGGGATGTAGTAGATCTATCTCAAGGAAAGAAGCATGTTTGATGCAAATGGGTATTCATCCCCAAATATAAAGCAAATGGAACACTTGAGAAATACAAATTTAGACTGGTTGCAAAAGGTTTCACTCAAATATATCGAGAAGATTACATAGAAACATTTGCTTTGATAGCCAAGTTGAATACCATCAGAATCCTCTTATCTATTGCAGTAAATTTAGATTGAGATCTGCACCAACTCGATGTAAAGAATGTCTTCCTCAACGGAGACCTCATGGAAGAAGTGTACATGAAGTTACCTCCAAGGTTCCAAGGAAAAAAGGGTAATCAAGTTTGCATGCTAAAGAGGCCATTATAAGGGTTGAAACATTCTCCCTGTGCCTAGTTTGACAGCTTAACTCAGATTCTAAAGAGACACGGGTATACTCAAGGGCACAGATACCACACTTCGTACATTAAACATCATAAGGGTAAGATGGTTGTTCAAGCCATGTATGTTAATGATATAATCCTTACAGGAGATGACGAGGTAGAAATTAATCAAATCAAGGCATCCCTAGCATGAGAATTCAAAATCAAAGATCTTGGAGAAATTAAGTACTTTCTTGGGATGGAAGTAGCTTGATCCAAGGAGGAATCTATATCTCCCAAAGGAAATATGTACTAGACCTCCTAAAGGAAACAATGATGACAAGTTGCAAAGACCTAGTGACACACCTATACAGGTTAATAAAATAGAAGAAGTAAATCTTCGTAAAGCAGTGGACACATAGGGAACTATCAACGGATGGTAGACAAACTAATACATTTGTCTCATACCAAACCAAACATAGCATTTGCAGCAAGTGTTGTCAACCATCATTCCCATGATCCTAAACGGAAACATTCAAGTGAAGTCTACAGGAACCTTCGTTATTTGAAGGGATCTCCGAGACCTGATTTGCTATTTAAGAAAACTAACAAACAAAATGTAGAGTTGTGTATAAATGTTGATTGAGCAAGTGATCAAGATGGCAGGAAATCCAGATACGGATATTGTACATAAGTGCGGGGTAACTTGGTCACATGGAGAAGTAAAAAGCAAAGGGTAGCACTAGGAATCTATGAAGGCATATGGATAAAACATGTCCTAGAAGACTTGAGGAAGTGCATAAATCTGTCAATCAAGGTCTATTGCGATAATGTGGATGCGATTAATATTGCTTATAATCCAATTCAACATGATAGAATCAAACATGTTGAGATAAATAGACATTTTATAAAGGAAAAAGTTGATGAGGGTATCATTGATCTCAGGTATATATATACCTTCTAAACAACAGAATGCAGACATCCTCACTAGAGGATTGCCTAAGGATAAGTTTGACTATCTAATTGGCAAGTTAAACTATCTACAGTCCAACTTGAGGGGCAGTGTAGAATCCTTTAAATTATTAGAATATATTATTAATCCCATGATTATAGGGATTAACTAAATCTATAGATTATAGAAGATAATTGTTAGGATATTATTTTTCAAATTTCAAATCTAGATCTTATTAACAGATCTAATTCTCTCTTTTGTGTATAAATGTAATTGCCCTCTCATTTGAATAATATAACAATCATTCTATCATCTGATTATCTTCAATTTTGCTATTAGGTTCTCTAATAACATGATAATGAAATAGTTTTCCGCTTGCACCACTCATTCATTATCTTCTTTAGCTGTTTGAGGTTTGTACCATTTATGTATTTCCCATAAGCAAGTACCTATTAGATTTCTTGATGGTGGTAGACAAGCAGAATCTCAACAAATTTTCATGTGGGGAAAATTTAGGCATAAATTTGATGTCACTCTATTTAGGTAATAAGAAATCGATGATTTTCCTCCCCAGCTCAGCACCACATGACTGAGTCTTTCAAAAAGATATCTTTTTTTCTTTAATGCAGTAACAATGTTAAAACAAATATAAGAGATACATAACTTACCTCAAACTTTACAGATCCAAAGTCAAGCTTCTGCTTCACTTCTTTAAGAATATCAGGCTCTGCAAAGGAAATTCATATGAGATCTTACAACCAAATACCGCATGAACAACTCCCTCAGAATTGAGAGCAAGCAATTGCCTCCGCAAACCAAAAGCAAAGAGAATAATCAGAAAAGCACGTGGATGAAGGAATAACACTGCTTCATGAATAAATTTCAACTACAACAGGACAAGGATTATCACACTAGAGATTTCCATTCACTTGATCACACATCGGGAAGGTAGAGATCTTATCTTTCTTTCTTTGTGGAGGAGGGGACTAGGTATCTGGTACCACCATATAGATTGACAAATTTGCAAATAACATTTTAAACCATCATATTGATTACATGTAGGAAAGAAATGTCTTATGCTAATGTCACAAATATTAAACCGTCCACAATCCAGATAACATTTCAACTTACCAACTATAATTGACTCTGTTGATGCAGAAATTGGCTGCCCCTCTACTCCATCCTCTCTCACAGGAGTATAGATGGCCACCAACCTATAGCCAACATCATCAACATTTGCTTCATACATTCTTCTGGTTTCTTCTGGAAAATAAAAATTTGGGGGAAAAGTTGTTGGACTACTGGAGATACTGAACAAGAGGCACAAGCAAAGTCCAAGAAAAGGATTTATGTAGTAGCAGAAAAACAAAGAACAAGCTAAGCAACTAATGGGATCCATTCTTGTAAAAGAGACCATTTCAATCCAGAATCTGAATTACAATACTTTTGAAGAACTCTACAAGAATCAGCTTACCTGGTATAGAGATCAGGTCAGGACTTCCAACCATTGATCTAAGCCACTGGATCCTACTTTTGCCTTCCTTACCTCCACTGTAGATGCCACAAACAGCATATAAATTGGTATGAAATCCCCTACCTTCAATCTCCAGCTTGTCAATTCTAGGAATTCCTAAGAATCAAAAATAACATTCATATATAGGTAGAAAATAAAACAGATAGCAAGACAAAAATAAATGAGGTAGAACAAAAATAAATAGCATTGCTTTGATACTTTTATGTTTTTCATTAGAGAGCCAAAAAACCACTCAGGGAGGCCTAGAACAAAAGAACTACCAATAACTAAATAGCATATGACTGAGGTAGATTTTTAATAACAATACATTAATTTCAAAATACAACATAGGTGGCTAGCATGTTGTAATCTTCCTCAGCTATAAACCCATTGACTGATCAAAATCAAGTGCTTTGGGTATGTGCTGTATTCCAAATATTGCATAATAACGTGAAATGTGACTAGGGAATACCTTCAGTACATAACTCCTCCAATTGAAGTAATTCCTTTGACTAAATACAAAAGATTTGGCAGTGTCGGTAATAATGAGAGGAGTCAAGATAGGTAGAGAGAAAGGAAGAAGAAAAATCTTCATTGGAAAATGAAATAGAATTTAACTTCATCAATTAATAAACATGAAGGAAAATCTCTATTTGACCATGAGCAAGAGTCTTAAACTCATACAACTAACAAGCCTAAGGTCTTCCAAAATTAAAATGAATCTCAAATTCTACTCAGCTTATGCCTACAAGCTACTACCTTATTTCTAGTACAAAAATAGACATTATATAATAATATAATCAGAAAATAACCAACCAGATCCTTACCAACATTGACTCAATAATAAACAAATTTTAATTGATATGTTCATAAATATGTCTTTAGTATTTGTAAGAGAAAATAAATTGACAACTCCTTAAAATATGCTAACAAACTAAACTACTAACTTCACCCACTATCCCATGATGTACGATAGTCCATCATAATGTGTCTAAGTAACTTCTTTGACTAACGAGGGAAATTTTGACTAAGTAACTTCTAATCAATTTTTTTCATTAATTAAAACAGAGAAGAGTGTTTTATGAACTGTCTACTGTATGAAAAACAAATTGTCTCGTTAGCAATGTCTATTAATTGGACAAAATTCAATCTGATACTATGAAGCATCTCAAAGCAAAAGTCATTGTAGAAGTCAACGCTCAGGTTTTACCAGTCACAACTTAATTCCTCAAGATCTGCCCTTGCCATATGATTTTTCCTAACTGTTTAAAACATGAGAGATTTGAAAGAGTTCAAATGCAGTTTTTATTGACTCAGGCTAGAAAGCTAAAAAATAAAAAATGATATCAACACTATTCCCATGACTCTGTTCAGTAAACTCCTGAGGATTTTATAAGGTCTATGCTTGTAATCATAATAATGAAAACCAAGCCAAATTGTCAAGTTCAGTTAATGAACTGGCCAAAAACTAATGAAAAGCAATCAGTCAACAGTTTCGATATTTCCTCTCTTAAAAAAAATGAAAACTCATTCTATTGAGCATGTGACCAATGCGTTTTGATATGACTTTCTGAGATGTATGTGTTTGCAATTGGAAAAAAAGAAAAAAACGAGAGGATATAGAAGTTTTTATTAATTATTTTTATACTTTCGATACAAAAGTGATACAAACAGCTATCTAGCCTATTCTGACTGTTATGGATTTCTTACATATACGATGTCCTTCATGTTTTCTTTTGTATGAATGAGAAAATCATAAGCAAGTCGGGCTTCTCCTCTAGTTCTTTTTTTCTTTAATCATATAAATGCAATTTATAAATATATAAAACCATTTGTAAATATGTTTAAGAATGTTTGGTTAAAATTACAAAATGAACCCTTAAAAAAATTTGTGGATCTGTTAGTTTGACGACAATCAGAACAATGAACCATGAATGAACTAGTACTTAACTGGTTCAATGGTCAACTCAGTTTTTAAAACATTGATTTTGGTTGATCAGAAACATCAATCAAAATAATATTTGGACAAGAGGATTGTTATTTGACTTATTTCCCTGTTCATAGGATTTAGATCTCTAATTGTAACCCAAAGCAAAAGAACACTGATCCTTGCAACCAATTCTTTCTCATGGTAGGCATCTCATGCTGAAGCAAGAGGACCTAACCTGACCAACTTAAACATTTTTGCGAGCAAACTCACAATTGGGAACAATATCAATGGGAGAATACTTGTGAAATCAAAAGAATTACCTGGCAATACAGGTGTTGTCTCTACAAGTACTGCCTCACTTGATCTTTCAAACACATCAGTCACAATGCATTCACATTTCAATCGACAACCAATGTCCTCTAGGCGCACCTTGTAGGAGCAAGAACACTGAGCGGGTAATGGGTCATATGAAAATCTGTCTCCCATTTCTGATGAACGAAACCTGCAGAAATATTCATTCAACACATGAAACTTTTTCAAGCAATGATCAAGGTAATTTTTCTAAAAGGCGAAACTTTTATGAAAATCAAAACTGTTAAACCAATATTCAAGCTACTAAACTATTCAAATTAAAGTAAATTTCCTCCTGTGGTCTTCTGACTCTTGAGAGAATTGCTGAACATCCGCAAGGAAATTGGGGTTTTTATTAAGATTAGTAGCATGCAGAATCAATGCAATACATAACACTATACCATTGATATTTTATGTCTTTTATGTACTTGCTCCAAACTTGTTGCTGGGTTTCACTTTTTGGAATCACTTCAACAGCTGTTAGCATATCACCTTCAACTGCTTTTCCAGTAAGAGCAAGAACCTCTACAATTGGAAGCTCTGTAGGACAATTCAGAATCCACATTTAAAACTCATTTGCAAGGTTCAGCTTCGAAGAAAAAAAAAATCTTTAAAATATAAACACAACTCAAAGAAGTACAGGCACCCACAAACATGGTTACCTGGGAGAATAAGATCAGATGGATTGGACAACCTGAGTTCACCCACAACTGAATCTGACCGAATTGGTGTGTATCTGGGGGGGAAAAGATCTCTTGATCAGACAGGGTTTGAAAGAAAAAATACTTCATCTGTTGGTTACTGAGGTTTAACCCCAATAGTTATTTATTTTTATTAATTGTGTTTTCTGTCATTTATATTTGTTTATAGCCAATATGCAGTCAAACAGTATACTTTATTACAAGTATTTTGTCATTTATTGTTAGGGGTCCAGCAAGCATCAGCAAGCATTCTCTATAGAGAAGTTAGGAGAAGTTATTAAATATCTAGGGAAGTTATTGTATTTTATCCTTAGGAAGTTATGTGTATTCTTAGGAAGTTATGTATATCTTATCTCTAGGAAGTTATTAGCAGTTATCCTATCTGTTATGTCTATATATTTCTTGTAAACAATGATATCAGCATGAATGAATATATACAGAATTGGATTTGTCTAATTGGTCAAGAATTCAGATTCTGGTTCTTGAATATAATAGAGTTTCAGATTCTGGCTCTAGTTTTCATTTTTTCTCTCTTAATTCCCCTAAATTCTATCAATTGGTATCAGAGCGGTTCTTTTCAAACCTGTTGGGTACAAGGGTTACCACATGCATCTCTGCTTATGATGAAGATCTCCTTCTTCCAAACCCCAACCCAAAATCTTACCATAATTCTCCTCCACTCAATACTTCTCCACATTAATTCCTTTTCTACTGAACTTTCACAACAATTATCTGCCATCATATTTAAGTCAGGTTGTTTGGATGCTGATATGACAGAACTAAAGAAGAACAAGGAGCAGCCCTCTTCTAGACATTCTACACAGAAGAATATGTGGCCACGTGTTGCAGCTAACAACCATAGTTCTGTGGGAAATAAAGATAATTTTCAAAGGCAGTTAATGATGTCAGTTACTGGACCAACCCAAGCAGTTACCACTACTACTACACAAATTTCTGAAACTGAAAAACAGTTATGCAGAGAAAAGGGTTTTGTTTCAGAAGAGGGGATAAAGTTATTATTGGTCATAAATGCAAAACTGCTTCCTTTGTTCTTTCTTATCACCTTGAGGACAAGGCTGATTTTCAAGGGGAGGGTATTGTTAGGGGTCCAGCAAGCATCAGTAAGCATTCTCTATAGAGAAGTTAGGAGAAGTTATTAAATATCTAGGGAAGTTATTGTATTTTATCCTTAGGAAGTTATCATTAGGAAGTTATACCCTATCATTAGGAAGTTATGTGTATTCTTAGGAAGTTATGTATATCTTATCTCTAGGAAGTTACAAGGAAGTTATTAGCAGTTATCCTATCTGTTATGTCTATATATTTCTTGTAAACAATGATATCAGCATGAATGAATATATATAGAATTGGATTTGTCTAATTGGTCAAGAATTCAGATTCTGGTTCTTGAATATACTAGAGTTTCAGATTCTAGCTCTAGTTTCCCTTTTTTCTCTCTTAATTCCCCTAAATTCTATCATTTATTGCAGCGTATCTTTGTTTTTGGTCCTCCATTATGGCCAAGGACCTGGCTCCCTTCCGTATGAGATTCCATTTGCTGAAGACATGTCCTCTGCCCTGTACAGTTCAAATTAAAGAAGCATGAAATTACTGGTTGCTCACACAGATTTGCTGTGTTTTTGGCTGCTTCCTACATTCTATTAGGTAAGTTGGCTATATTTTAAAGGGAACTTTGGGATGATGTGTGATGACATAGGGTTCCTCTTCTGAAAAGAACCGCATGACTAAGCTCTGCTTGTTCCCACACCCACCAAGTCTCCTTCATCCTCTCCATCTTCTCTTATTGCTTTATCACCACAACTCACATCATATATGTAGGGCACACAAAATAAATCATTTGATAATATTATTGGCAAGCATATAAAAAAACTAAGCTCTAATTAATACCAGGCCAAAATCTATAATTTGTCAATTAGGGTGCAACTCTTTCTACTTAACTGCAATCAGTCTGAGAGAGACATATTGACTATGACTTAACCTCACACATGGGCCTCTACCATGGGTCAATCAATATAATCTAAGACAACTACAGTTTGATCTGTTTGAAATGGTTTCACTTCACAATAGCTTTAGCAACTATAGTTTGATCTGTTTAAAAAATACGTAAGTTTGAAGCCTTTGAGACATCCCTTGAAATATTTCCAGCGAACCAAATGTGACCAAACTTTCAATCATGGTTTGTTATGAAAACCAAGCAACCGTTAGCATATCTCTCAATATTCCACAACATGGCAGAACCAAGCATGTTGAAATAGATGGAAACTTTATCAAAGAGAAATATGAAGGGGTCATCTGTATGACATCCTACAAGGGAACAAATTGCAATTGCTCTCATCAAGGGACAGCTACATCATACATTGGAAGGACTTGTTCGTAAGTCATACATGATCAACATCTATAATTTGATGAGGGGAGTGTGGCAAGTAGTAGCATTGGATACAAATATTCTTTGTACTGTTAAAGTGATTGGGGAGATTAGTCATTATTGTAGATAATATTGTTGCTGAATTCTTGGTCAGATCTCATAGTATATTATTGATCCTTTGCATCAGCTTTGGATTATAAAAATAAAGAAAGAAATCCTCACAAATATATTATAAACTTTTTATAGCACAAAACACAAGTAAGAGAGTAAGTTGGAATAATTACCCAAATAACAAATGGCAATTGTAATCAGAATTAGAAACTTTGTAAGTTTTGGAATCTGCTGTATCAATCAGTTCAATGGCTCCCTCCTTATTTTCTCTGTACCAGCTAAAGAGGCTTTCTCCTTCATGTCCCCCAAAATATTCACCTTCTCCAGAATAAATTCCAGTCGACAACTTCTTCACATGGACATTTGAAACTATTGGAGGAGCTGAAAATTTCACCTTAGAGTAAGGTAACAATGCATATACTTATTACCTACATATGCTCAGACATCAAATGTTAAGAAGGAAATTGAAGGTGGGAGGCACGATTTGAAAATTTAAAAACAGTCAAGCTTATCAACCGCTGAACATAAGAATTATCAGAAAGCACTAAACTCATATGTTGTCGATTATATCCCTAATATTCAGTTCTTTAATCAAACCATAAGTGTGGAGTTTTACAGGTTCATTTCTGGCCAAAAGGAGTAGGAATTTTTTGGTGACAACTGACAAAAAGGTGTAGGATTCAATTGAGGGATACAATTGTCTCCAAAAAATGGTACACGTGTAATAGTATTTTCAAAGAACCATTCACTTGTAGTGTTTTGATTGGAGAACCTAATAACAAGGATACAAGTAACTACTTAAATTTATCCCCTATCAAAAAAAAAAAAAAAAAAAGAAAAAGAAACAAGGATATACACAATAGTATAAATAAACTTCAAGAAATAGGTGCAGAGATTTATACCAGGAGAAACTGGGGAACTGGAAATTGAAGTCAATGGCTCCCCTCGTTTTCCATCAGCACGAATAGGTACCCAAAACAATGCTAAATAAGCTCCAACATCTTGAAGTGATGGTTTATATGTTCTGACAGAACAAAGAAAATAATCACAAAAAGCTTAACCTTCAGAAGTTATCTTTCTCAAAATCAGAGCACAAGGTTTTAACTCACGGTTCTGTCCCACATATGACTATTTCTTTACAAGAATTAGGTATATTTAGAAGTGCAGAACCTTCAAGCTTATTCTTTGTCCGATACCAAATATATTCTCCAATTCCCTCTTGTCCACCAAAATACGTTTTTTTTGGAGCAACCTCTCTGTCCTCACAGCAATCGGGAATCCAAAGGTCCATTCCCTTGGGATCCGCTGTGCATAGAACACAAACAAACAAACAAAAAAATTGGGGACATGTATATTTGTATCAACTTTAAAATTTAAATTATATCTCACAATTTAACCATGATAAAAAGAAAAAGAGCAGTAAGCCCAAAATAGGCAGAAACACAAGTCTGTCAAGAAAATTTTCATATTACTACAGCCTTGGGGCAGACAACAGACACTTTCCAGAAGTATGCCATTGTAAAGACTTTAAAAAAATTTAAATTATATCTCACAATTTAACCATGATAAAAAGAAAAAGTGCAGTAAGCCCAAAATAGGCAGAAACACAAGTATGTCAAGAAAATTTTCACATTACTACAGCCTTGGGGCAAACAACAGACACTTTCCAGAAGTATGCCATTGTAAAGACTCTGCAGCCCAGTAAATATGATAACATAAATAATCATCATAAGCAGAAGTCTCTTTCAAGAAAAGCTTGATAATCCAAAACATAACTGTCTCGATAAGCACATAGATTAAAAGCACACAAGAGGAAAAAGGTAAATCCTACTATAAAGCATTAATTCAATTCTTTAAGATTTGGTGTTAAGTAGGATATAAGCTTTGGTCAAAACCGTATTGCTATGTCTAATTACAGTATGAACACAGCAATATATAAAGGAGGTGCAATAATTACAAAGCAGAAAAAAGGGATATACACAATCAAGGAGATCCTAGAGATATTATGTTGATTACAGGATTAATATATTAAAACTAATGATTGTGAACTCCCTCTCAAGTTGGACCATAGATGTTAGTCAAGTCCAACTTGCCTACTATTGAAGGATAGAATGTTTATTATTAAATTAAGTATTGTTTATTATTATTAGGGATATTGTTTAGTATTTATTAGGATTAGAATATAGATATTATATTTTAGGAATATATCTTTAAAATGTTATTATTTTATTAGATTAGATTATGAAAGATTTTAGGGTTGGGGTTAGCCTACTAATTAGCCAATATAAATGCTTCCTTATACTCTCTTTTATTCCTAAGGATCAATAATATTTAGTGTATTTCTCATGTGCTTTAAAGTGATCCTCCAATGTAAGCAAAATAATCTGTATATCTTATCTATTCATGTACAGAAGATGTCTATTTATGCAAGAGGAGAGAGCCTTAGCATTGATGGCTCTTAATGACAATTAACTACTAATCCCTGATTTCCTCTAATCCCTGATTACTAGGGATTCTAATTACTAATTGATTATTTCCTAACACTCCCCCTCAAGTTGGAGCATATCATGCCCAACTTGTTACAAAGATAAACCCAATTTGTTACAAAGATAAAAAACTGATAAAAAACTTATTTCATACACTCCCCCTCAAGCTGGACACAGCTTGAATGTGAGCAACTTTCAAAGTGAACAATTCACCAGCTTCACCAAGAGCCCGATCAACAAAGAGTACCAAACCAGAGTTGAAGCTACAGCAAACGATCTCACAAGAGACCAAACAATCAACCAAAAAAACACCTCACCAGAGGCAAAGAACAAACGGGTCACACAAAGACCACCAAACAGCAAATAATTGCCCAGAAATAACCAACTGAATCAAGAAGTAGAACCAAACTCACAATCTGGAATGGTGAATTCAGATCCTAAAACCCAAATGGAAGTAAGCAAAACCACAGACTCCAACCATAAGTACAGCGCCAAAGACAAAAGAGCACTTCATGAACGTGCTGGAAAACATAACAAACAAAGCATCCAACCACTAGAAACAAGTGAACGTGCACTAAACGAAACGCCGGTTGTGCTGAAAAAGTGGAAACGAAACAATTGAACTAAGCCTCACAACACAACCTTCGAAGCAAAGAACCGGCCTATTCACACCAGGAATGAAGATTCGACGTCGGAGAACGTAGCACAGCACCTGGGCGATTAAAATGCAATCCCAACGGCCAAAACAGATGCACAAGATAGGTGAAAAAAACGCACCATAGTTCTCAAACTAGAAAGTAATCTTTATCTCACAGGGAAAAAGCACTTCTGAACCCAAATCTAAAAACACGACCCCAACTGCCAAAAATGAAGAGCACCAAACTGAAACTTCAAGATTCTTGACAGCAAACGTCACATTAGTGACCAAATAGAAGTCACAATCATCCCAATGACCAAATAACAAACTTCCACAACCAGGAACTAAATAATCACCGAACCAGAAGCATATTGATTAGAGAACACATTGAAATGGCACTGGATAAAGATGACCAAGCAGACGGATGAATATTTCTGTATGAATAGTGCAGAAAAGTGCCCATGAATAGTCCTAATCAATGAACAGTACCTAATGAACAATAACTCCATTATTCATTTATCCATGACTGACTTCATTCTTTCCACCATCCCGACTTCCTTTTTTTCAAGAAAAATGTGGGACCGAAATTCCATTAAGTCCAACATTATAAAATTTCCATGTCTTCTTTCTCTCTTTTCAAATATGTGGGATTAGAAAACATGACCTTTTTTATTTTCTCTTTAAGATCCATGACTTCTCCAACCTGGGTGCAGCAAACTCTTGCCTTCTTTCTCTCTTCTGCTTCTCCGCCATCGGCGACGTTGACCTAAACCTCCATCATTGCCGGTGACCTTCTTCCATCATCCACCATCTACTTCAAATTAGACCTCCAAAGTCGGAGCTTGATGAGAGAACACTTAGGACGATCGATGTTTGGAACTGCAACTAGACTCACAGCGGAGAACAAACCAGCCAAGGCGCTTATCCAGGACGATCAATGACGATGAACACTCATAAGACCAGATCTTGGAAAGTAAAGACAGAGAGTGGAAGAGGATGCAGACGGAATTCGCAAACTTCACTGAAAATGCAAAACACTCGCTGGATTATAGAGTTGCTAGAATCTGGCATTTTTCGCCGGAATCCAGAAAAGTCACCGAAAACTGGGAAAATCTCGTTGGAAGCAAAGAACCTCACCGACAAAACACACTCTCTCGCCCCCCCTTGTGAGCAGTGATGAACTCCACAGAATATCGACAGAAACTAGAGCTAAACAATAAAACCCAATTGCCAAATACAAACTTCTAAGCACGAAACCGGCCTAGTCTAATCGGAAAAGAAGATCCGACACCAGAAATGAAGCCACTGCTAGAAACTAAGATGACATGAGCTCACACGTAAGGGAGACTGGAAATTCGACTAGAGAAATTCAAACTGAGATGAGACAAGATCCACATGATCTGATGTGTGTCTCCCGGTGCTGTGTAACTCATTGCCTCTCAGAAACTCTGGACAGAGCAGCGAGTCACCAGCACCGGAAAACCAGAACTCTGATGTTAATTTTCAAACGAAATTGATGTTGGCTGCAAAATAGGGAACTCAGGGAATGAATGAGCAACCTAACCTCTGATACCATGTAAGCAAAATAATCTGTATATCTTATCTATTCATGTACAGAAGATGTCTATTTATACAAGAGGAGAGCACCTTAACATTGATGGCTCTTAATGACAATTAACTACTAATCCCTGATTACTAGGGATACTAATTACTAATTGATTATTTCCTAACAAATCTCAACATAGTATCAAAGCCTTAAGGTTCTTTCTTTTACCTTTGGTGGTTTTGTTCTCACGCGTATCTTATGGTTTTAGATTTGGATATGTGGTTTTCGTCTTCTTCTGGCTGCATTATTTTGATTTTGATCCTTGGTGACACCATTTGATGTTCATCTCTAGTAAGATGTTTGAGGTATTGTTTGATCCATAGTGAAACCATTGGTGGTTGTTTTGGTCCCCACTGGTTGTTGTTTTGGTCCCTTGTGGTACATGTTGATTGTTGTTCAGCTTCACCATTACTTTTGGATTTCCTTGATGTGACGTTTGGTTGATCTATTCTTGGATGTTCCCAAACTTGCTGCTTGATTCAATATCTCATAAAGAAGCAAATTATTGGTGATTAATTGCTGCTTACATTCAATCTGCTTTCAACTTGAAGGGAGTGTTGAAGAATAGAATATTTATTATCAAATTAAGTATTTATTATTATTATTATTATTATTGGTGGTGGGGATATTATTTAGTATTTATTAGGGGGCTGGAGGTGACAACAGTAGTGGTGGTGGTAAATAATGCATCACATTCATAGGCCTCTGTACAATAGAGGAACCTATGAACCTCATAAAACAAAAAATGTTGATTATTTTGATTGTTAAGGGTTAGGAATTAGTCATAATCCAATCCCTGATTTCTGGGAATAGGAATCCCTGATTTGTAGGGATTAGGGATAACTTTTATTAACAATTATTATGAGCTATTACTATTGAGGCTCTCCTATCTTGTATATATATGTAACATTTGTACATGAATATGAGAAGGGGATTCAAATTATTCTTCTACATGGTATTAGAGGAATGAGGATCTGATTCCTGAAATTTTTTCTCCGTTTTTTTTGTCTCTTTTTTTCCCGTTTTGGTCTCTGTCCAGAGAGAGCGAGAGAGAGAGAGTGGGGGCATTAGGGTTCAGTTTCTGTAATACCCCAGATTATTATTATTGTTGTTGTTAATAATAATAATAATAAAAGTAAAAGTAATAATGTGATAATATAGTATTAGTTTAATTTTATTAGTTTACATTAATTTGATTAGTTGTTAGTTTAGATAGATTTGATTTTATTAAGTATAGATTTATTGATTGATTTAATAGAATTTAATAATGTTCGTATTATTTTATCATTTATTAGATTAACAATGTAATACCCTAGATTTTATTATTATTTTAATAATAATAATAATGAATACTAATATTAAAAATTTAAATTTAATAATGTAGTAATAAAAAAAATAATAGTAATAAATGGATAGATAAAAATTAATTTAAATTAGAATCTAATAAATGATTTGTCACTATTTTATTAAACTAGTAATAGTTAAAAGCCCAACCCACAAAGCCCAGCTAATCCCTAGAACATCTCGATTTCCTTTGTGATTGAAAAGTGTTATATGAGAAATCTCTTCTTCCCAATACTATATAATATATAGAACATCTCGATTTTCTTTGTGATTGAATTGTGTTATATGAGAAATCTCTTCGTCCTAATACTATATAATATATAATTAACTATTATTCTTTTAATTTGTGCATATATGTTTATACTATTTTAACTATTATTCCTTTTTTATTTACTAAAGACTCGCAGGTTCAATCATTATTTTTTTTAAGTTTTCAAATATTGGAATATACGGATTATTAGGATTAGAATGACTGGCAGCTGGGTTCTTTTTTTTGGTAGGAATAATATTAATAAAATTGTTGACATATATATGAATGCACCGAGATGGCTCACACATATAATGACCTAATGTCAAAAGGAAATCTATGGGATAATTAATCAAAAGTTTGAAATCGAGAGATAATTTATTATTTCCCTCATATATTATCAAAGTTGAAGCCAAACTTTCCCCTCTCATGGATTTGTCTACTGTATTAATTACTGGTTGCGATATACGGTGATTGACATGAAGAATTTATTCATGATATTAATAAAACATGCTACCTCCGATCCTTCATAAAACAAACTGAATCTTATATTCTCTCCGGCCACCTTTTTCTACTAGCTAGGAGTAACTGCTTGGACTGGATGTCTTGTTTTAAATTATATATATATATATATATATATATATATATATATATATATATGAGAGATCCGTAATTTTGATTCATATTTATATTATATAATTTATATATTTTTGATTTGATTTGATTTTAATTATTATTTATTTTGGTTATATATTATATGCCTCTTCCTTAGTTTTTCGGTTAGCAGTATATGTATTCGGTTTAGTTTCCTAAAATTGAGAAATCCATTTTGTGTGTAATTGAAATAATTTAACAAGTGGGAGGATAGCTTTGGGACGGTACTTCCTAAAGTGATGAACACAACCTTTAGGCTTTAAGCCTCCTATATGTTATTTGATGTGAACCGATATATCTGTTTTTTCCAAAGTGGTGCCTGGCAGGATATCCGGGGCACTAGTAGCAACTTTGGGAAGAGGTGTGCACACTAGAAAGAAAACGATCTATGGCCAATTTGATGATGATTTGTGACTGGCAGGTTTCCGGGTCACAGGGTAGACTGGTAGGATATCCGGGTCTACCATGGTTCTCTTCCCACTAAATAGACTGGCAGGATTTTCGGGTCTAAACAAAATTTAAAATGATAATGATTAAAGTTTGATGCAAATATCAGATGATATATATATACATTTGCTTTGATTAACAAATTTGTGCCAGACACCTTATGATTATACAAATATACGATATTTTATCTTGTAAATATTTTATTTTAATTTTATAATTGTTTTATTTTATTTCAATTGATTTTAAAATTATTTATTTATTTACTTAATTATTTTAGTTTATGTTATATTATCTGTTCTTAATTAGGATCACCAGCTGTTGCTGATGTCTGTGTTTCTGGGCTGCGATGATTCTTCAGGGGAGCAGAATTTCAGTGAACAAGTTTCAAAGATTGGGGCTAGCAGTGAGAAGTGAGGAATACGTCCGATTTTAGTTTTATTTAGATTTCTTGTATTTTTATTATTTTATTTTATTTTGTGTAAAACATTTTTGTTTAGGTTTAGATCTATTTAATATACTTAGTAGCCTTACACTTGTCCCAGTACAAGTGCGGCGATGACACTTCCCGAAAGTAGTTTATTTTGGATTTTATTATTATTTATGAAAACTATCAACATTTTATGTTATTTTAATTCTAGAAATTCGGGGGTGTTACAGTTTCCGTCCAGATCAGCCACCACGCGCCGCCTCGTCGTGCTCAACAGGTCCTGATCGGCGGAAACCCACCATCCGTCGTCTTTTTCGCTTGCGCGTGGAGCTTCACGCGCCTCCCAAAGCTCCTCCGTCCAGTGCACGCGCCAGCACGTGAGGCCATTTTCCGGCGAGTTTCTCATTATCGTTTGCTGTTCTGAGATCGATTACTGCCCCCATCTAGACCTAGGTGGTTTTGTCCTCATATCTTGTGGTTTGCTCCTCTGCCCTGTTCATTTTTTGCTCGTTTGTGGTCCTCTTTGTGGGCTTTCCAGAGTTGATTTGGCTTATTTCGTCTTTGATTTGTTTTGTTGGTCCTTGTGTGACCATTTGGTGCTGTGTTTTTTATTATTTGACCGTGTTTCTACGGTTTGGTTGTTGGTGTGACGGCTGGATTTTGCTTCTTGGTGGTTATTTCGCCTTTTATTTACCTCTAATTGGTAGTTTGTTAGTTCATCTAAGATTGCTTTCTCTGGATAACTCTTTGAGATTGTTGTCTCTGTGTAATTTTGCTTGGAGAGGTTGTTGATTATTTGTGGTTTGGTACTTCCTCTACTGGTTGTTGTGGTGCTCAACTTGCTTCTAGTGAAGCTTAATGGCTGCATCTACGTCTAGTCCTTCCATTGCTCTTGCTACAAGTAATATTCCCTCTAGTCTTGCTACTTCTTCCTTGAAGTGGATCATCGATTCCGGTGCTACTGATCATATGACAAGTAACCATCATTTGTTTTCTTCGTACACGCCGTATGCCACCCCCTCTAGTATAACAATTGCCAACGGCTCTTACTCTCGTGTCCTTGGCTCTGGCATTGTTCAACCTACTCCATCCGTTTCCTTATCACATGTCTTTAATGTCCCTGATCTTGCATTTAACCTTTTGTCTCCTAACAAGCTTACTTGCCAATTAAACTGTTTTATCACACTCTTTCCTGACCATTGTTTGATTCAGGATCTCACAACGAAGCAAGTTATTGGTCGGGGCTATGAATCTGGAGGTCATTACTTCCTTGAGGATCAGGTATCATGTTCAGTTGCTTGCTCTAGTGGTTTGTCTCCTTTTGACATTCATTGTCATTTAGGTCATGTGTCTTTGTCTTCCTTGAAGACTATGTATCCTCAATTCCATCATTTGTTGTCTTTAGAATGTGACTCATGCTAGTTTGCTAAACATCATCGTGTTCATTTGGCACTCACGTTAATAAACGAGTTGTGTCTCCTTTTGATTTAGTCCATTCTGATGTTTGGGGCCCATGTCATGTCGAGTCCAAGCCTGGTTTTAGGTACTATGTTACTTTTGTTGATGATTTCTCTCGTACCACCTGGTTCTATTTAATGAAAAGTCGTTCTGAGTTGTTTTCTCACTTTTGCAATTTCTGTGTTGAAATCAAAACTCAGTTTGGTGTGTCTGTAAAAACCTTACGAAGTGACAATGCTAAAGAATATTTTTCTGCCCAATTTCAAACCTATATATTCCAACATGGCATGCTTCATCAGTCCTTCTGCTCAGATACACCGGTTCAAAATGGTGTTGCAGAACGTAAGAACCGACACTTATTAGAAGTTGCTCGGGCTCTAATGTTTCAAATGAATATTCTCAAGCCTTTTTGGGCTGACGTCGTGTCTACTGCGTGCTTTCTTATTAATCGCATGCCATCTCTTGTCCTCAATGGTACTTCTCCATACACCACCTTGTTTCCTGTTGACCCTAAAATCTTTGGTTGTGTGTGTTTTATTCGTGATGTGCGTCCCACTATTACCAAACTTGATCATAAGTCTCTTAAGTGTGTCTTCCTTGGGTATTCTAGGGTTCAGAAGGGTTATCGGTGCTATTCTCCCACTCTTCGGCGTTACCTTGTGTCTACAGATGTCACCTTCCATGAGTTAACCTCATTTTTTCCTGTCTCTACTCCTATATCTACATCCTCTATCTCTACAGATGACACCCCTGGCAATCTAGATGATCTCTTGGTCTACACGGTTCAGTTACCACCAGTACAAGTATCTGAACTGGCACCTGCTAAACCATCTATCTATCATGTTTATCGGAAACTCCCTAGAGCGAGTAATGTAGGCGATCAGGTTCATGACCCACCAATACAAGCTTCGATGTCTGATCCGGAATTAGTCCCTTCGGCTCCTCCTTTTGAACTAGCTCTAGTGCCTGATACTTCAGATACTTCTGCTCCACCACACATAGTGCTCGATACTTCTGATGACTTGCCCATTGCTTTACGCAAAGGTATACGTACTTGCACCTATCCTATTTCTTCCTTTGTTTCCTATAACCATTTGTCTCCTCCATCCTATTCCTTCATAGTGTCCTTAGACTCTCACCGTTCCCACTACTCTCCAACAAGCCTTGGCCCACCCCGGTTGGCGTGCTGCTATGGAAGAAGAAATGATGGCACTTGATACAGCAGGTACTTGGAATCTCGTTTATTTACCTCTTGGCAAGAAGGCTATCGGGTGTAAATGGGTGTTCACGGTCAACACAAAAGCTGATGGCAGCTTGGAACGTTTGAAAGCTCAACTAGTTGCAAAGGGCTATGCTCAGACCTATGGTGTGGACTATTCAGAAACCTTCTCTCTGTGGCAAAATTGTCCTCTGTTCGCCTCTTAAATTTCGATGGCAGCCAATTATGGTTGGGATCTTCATCAGTTGGATGTTAAGAATGCGTTCTTGAATGGTGATCTTCCCACCTGGTTTTGTTGCTCAGGGGGAGCGTGGGAAGGTATGCCATCTTCAGAAGTCTTTATATGGCTTGAAGTAGAGCCCTCGTGCTTGGTTTGACTGGTTTAGCTCAGTGGTTAAGAAGTTTGGCTTGAGTCAAAGTAAGTGTGACCATTCTATGTTTTATTAGCAGACAGATGCTGACATGATTCTGTTAGTGGTATATGTTGATGATATTGTTATTACGGGTAGCAATGCCTTGGGAATCTCATCACTTAAGGCCTTTCTTAATTCCCATTTTCAAACAAAGGATTTGGGTCCGTTAAAATACTTTCTTGGTATAGAGGTTATGAGAAGTAAGAAATACATCCCTTTGACATAGAGAAAATATGTTCTTGATCTGTTAAAAGAAACCGGGAAACTCGGAGTAGCACCGAGTAGCTGTCCCATGATTCCTAATCCTTTTTTGGATATTGATGACAACATACTATTTGATGAGCTACCTGAGGATGTGAGAAAGAAAGTTGACCTGGAGAAGATCAAACCGTTTGCTTATCCCGAGAGATATCGTAGATTAATTGGAAAATTGAACTACCTTATGGTGACTCGCCCTGATGTGACCTTTCCAGTTAGTGTACTTAGCCAATTCATGACTGCACCAATTGTTGCTCAGTGGAAAGCTATGGAGGATGTCTTATATTACTTGAAGGGATCACCTGGTCGTGGTATACTCTATACGAGTCATGGTCACAACAAGATTGAATGTTTTTGTGATGCAGATCATGCGAGATCAAAGGCTACCAGAAGATCCACCACAGAATATTGTGTGTTTGTGGGTGGAAATTTAGTATCATGGGGGAGTAAGAAGCAAGATGTGGTTTCTAAGTCGAGTGCAGAAGTTGAGTATAGAGCCATGTCTCAATCAATCCAGGAAATTGTGTGGATTCACCAGTTAATAAAGAAGGTTGGTCTTGCCACGTCATTGCCTGCGAAGTTGTGGTTTGATAATAAAGTTGCTCTACACATAGCCTCCAACTCTGTGTTTCATGAACGTACAAAACACATTGAGATTGACTGTCACTTTGTACGCGATAAGATCAAGGAGAACTTTATTTCTACGGGGCATGTGCGGTCTAGTGACCAACTCCGTGATCTTCTAACTAAGGCCTTAAATGGGACTCGGGTTGACTGTCTTTGTAACATGTTGGGCTTGATTAACATCTATGCTCCAACTTGAGGGGGAGTGTTCGGAATTAGTCATAATCCAATCCCTGATTTATGGGAATAGGAATCCCTGATTTGTAGGGATTAGGGATTACCTTCATTAACAATCATTATGAGCCATTACTATTGAGGCCCTCCTATCTTGTATATATATGTAACATTTGTACATGAATATGTGAAGGGAATTCAGATTATTCTTCTCCATTAAGCATGTCAAAAAAAAAAAAAAAAAATTAACCATCACGGAAATATCAACCTTCTGGTCATCTGGACCCTTCGGCATTTGTTCAAGCCTAAAACAAAGTTCTGAGATCAGAAAATGGTATTTAACCAAAAAAAATAGATCAGAAAATGTTAGGGTACATTAGTTATGACCTTAGAACCTCTCTTGGTGACCACTGGATACTTAATCAAACCGCTTGTATGGATACTACCACCCAACAAGTCTGATGAATGAAATGAGGATATCCTTCATTAGTCAAGATTTTTGTCACGAACCACTAGGAAGTGGGGGAGCCAATTCACCACACCAAAATAAAAAATTTGGAGATAGATAGACACTTCATCAAGGAGAAACTTGATAGTAGAATCCTCTATTTGTTTTGTATCTCTTCCTAGGAGCAGACAGCTCAACTCCTAATAAAAGCTCAACCTAGAATGAAGTTTGAACACCTTAATGGCAAGTTGTGTGTATCCTAGCTTAACTCCCTAGCTTGAGTAGATGCCTAGATGTAAGATATATTAATGTATTATCTTTGTAGGTGGAATAGATCTTCTCCAGTAATAATGATTAGAGGACAGTAGTTAGCATTACTGATTAAAATACCCAAATATGCATGTGGGATGTATTAATAATATAATGGACCACAAGGCCCTGGCATAGCTAGGATATTCTAACTGTCTTACTAAGATATATTGGCCTTTTGCATTGCATTAGATATAGAAAACACAATCAAACACCAGAATTTCTTTGGGCACATTGACATCTGCTTCTCCAAGAAACACTTCAAGATCCATTAAAGTTCTCCAAATATTTAACTTGATCTTACCAGGAGATATCACATCAGACACAATGCTCTTTAAATTCCCTTTGCTTCCATCTTTGCCTATAGGAGTATAGACTAGTTCAATGCAAGCACCAACATCAGCAAGAGTCAAATCCAGAAATTCTGCAAATTACAAAGATTCAAATATTTAAATTTACAATATTGAATAAATAAGCAAACCAATATCTAGTAACTATACAAAACTCACCAAGATTGCTGATCTTCTCTTTTTCACCAAAGTTTGTTACTCGGAACCACCCGTACATGCAATCTCCTTGCTCACTAAAAAAACATTCCAAATCACAGTAAACAACAAAAGGGATAAAAACAAATCATGATATTTTACTTATTTACATATAAAGATGAGTGGCATAAATCTGACCCCCCACTATAAACAGCATTAAAGCTCAAGCGTTGCCCTTCTATCATCAATCCAATAAATTCCAGAGAACAACACATCGGGGGACCTAAATTGCATAGTCATTTAATAAATAAGTGTTGTATAACAAGAAAATATTGCACAGGTTAAAATCGATGATGAAAAAAACATGTAAACCAAATAAATACTAGCCGGACTTATTACCAGGTGATATTGGTCCTACTTGTTCAGAAAGGACTATAGGACCACGAGCCCAATCACTACGGATAGGTTCACATGAAACAAAAATGAAGAAGCCAATGTCATCAAATGAGAGCATATATGATGCAGTAGTGGCATCCCTAATTTCACGTTGTCCGCCATCTGAGCTGGTCTGCACAATAACATGTCAGCCAATTAAATCTTTCACTTCCCTAGTAGTATTGTATAACAAGAAAGTAAACAATGCCAATTTTCCAGCCAATTCATAAGTGTTCTAAATGAGGAGCATATCGATTATAAGAATTCTGAACTATCTAAAGATGACTCCTCATAAGGGCTTGTTTTTCATGAAAGGGAGCAGTAGAAGCATGGAGATTTTCACTAACGCTGATTGTGGAGGCTCAGTGCCAGACAGTAGATTTACTACAGGGTAAGCTACCTATGTGGGGGGTAATCTGATCATGGAGGTTCAAGTATTTGGTTAATCTCAAACCATTATTCTGTCATGTACCCAAGACAATAAAAAAGAACAAATCAAAACAATAACACAACACTAATTAAATATACTGAGATTAATCAACTACAATCAATAAAGATTCCAAATAAAAGCTTTAATTGAAACTAGAGAACTTCATAGGACATTTTGAAGAAAAGTACCCTAAACCAGCGATAAACTGAATCTCCTTCTTCACCACCCCAATAATTCTTTTCAACACTGAGGCTTGTTCCTTCAACAGCATCTCCAACTATCTGTAAGGAAAGCAATCTGGGGCTTCCTGATCGCCATTAAGCAACTCCAGCAAGAGAATTAGTCCGAATGAGAAACAGAAGAATCTCATGCACACCAATAATTCAAGAGTATAATATTACTAACCCCAGCCTTAAATATAAGTCAGTGTTTTTCAAGTCCTAGGGTCTAAAATAGAAGTCACCTCTGAATCACTAAATGTTCATTTTCCGCAAAACCCCTTATTTAATATTTGAGAGTCAAGAAAGATAGAGAAACGGTAAACAATCAAGGACAAAATTTGTGTGTGTGTGTGTGTGTTTTTTTTTTTTTTGGGGGGGGGGGGGGAGTTGAGTTAAATTTGAAACATTTGATGAGAAAAACTAACTTTAACTACTTTTCTTAATATGTGAGAGGTAGGAAATTGTGATTTATTCCCAATAAACACTAAGAATGAATGCAAGCATTCAATTCAAAAACCTCCACAAGACAAGCAATTGAAAAAATGACCTCAAATATCAGCATCATTAACAAACTTGTAGACCTCTGCATAATTGTCTAGAATTTAATTTTTATTGTAAAACATCACAACTAAAAAAGATGTTATTTCAACTTCTAAATATAACAAGAAATCTTTTGTAAACGTGGAGTCAAAGTCACATTTTTATATATATATATTGAGAAGATACAATTAGAAACTTCTCTCATTAATGTAGATAACTGAATATCTATCATTCGTGTAGGATCACATATTATTCTGTCATTATGAGCTGTTAATACGAGGGTCATTATTTTATTCAGAATTTTTATTTAAAAAAAATTAACCCAAGTCACTATTTTGTATTTTTTTAAAAAAAAAATTAATTCGAATTATTTTTATTTTATTCAGAATTTTTATTTTAAAAATGAAAAACTTTACTTCCTCACTAGTCCGCCGAGATAACTCTTATTCGACTCCGATCTGACTCACTACCTCGATAGGTTCAGTGGCCGGTTTGAATGTAAAAACCTTAATTAATACTAAGGCTCATCTCTCCTATATATATACACCTTTCGATATCATGAATACAAGGAATCCATACCATATTTCTCTAAATCCCCCTCTATAGAGAGAGAGAGAGAAAATTCAAATAGAATTACTAAAATTTGCCATCATGGATCCCATAACTATATGAGAATTCCTTACCTGAGCGAACACGCTCCTTCCCTGTGCAAGTTCTTGGGGCCCCTACAATACCATCATCACGTACTGGTGTGCATTGGAATGAAATGAATTTCCCAATGGCATCTTTGGAAGCTCGATATTGAAGAAGTCCTGAAACCTCTGGTATCAAAGAGCCAAAATCCGTATCAACCTGTAGAATTCAAGAAGATATTTTACAACAAAACAAAAGATTACCTTTACAAGGTGTTATAGAATATTTCTGTTTTCTTCTAGACTAGGGGCGGACCTAAGTTTATAATTGCCCCCACTATAAAAGGTGAAAATTGCAAGTAATGTTCCCAATAATTCAATTCTCACCCCACAAATCAATAAACTTTCATATGCACTGCCATAAAAAATTATATTTGCCCCTATCAAGAATTTCACTATACAAATTAATATGACTTTTACTATAAATATTATTTATGTTGAGATAATTTCATTTTTTATGCAATTATAATTCTATAACTTTGACATTTTCTCTTTAGTATTTAATTTTAATAAATTTTTTTACAGTCATAGTAATTTAGTAGATATTTATAATTTCATTTTTTAAAATATTTATATTGTGTAAAAAAATTAGCCCCCACAAACTAATTTTTCTGGGTCTACCACTGTTCTGGATGGATAAGGATCATGGCTCAACACCTCAAATGGTTGTCTATTCATTAATCCCTTCCGTTAAAATTAGTTTATCAAAATTAATTCCATTTGGAAAAGCTAGTAATGGTGTCGTTCACAGAGGGAGAACCTGACCCAAATGTGGTCAATTTTTGGGTATAAGTTATAACATTCTTCATGTTTTATCTTTAATTGCTCTAGGAAAGCATAAGCTTCTGGCTAGAAATACCTATGTTGACCTTCCTTGGTTCACTTTAATGGCTAGGAAAGAAAATGTTTTTGGAAAAGGGTGCCGGCATAAGGTGATAGTGTAGAATCCGTTAGAATATTTTATTAATCCCATAATTATAGGGATTAACTAAACCTAGAGATTATAGGAGAGTATTGTTAGGATATTAGTTATTTTTCAAATTTCAAATCTAGATCTCTTGTTTATAAATGTAATCGTTCTCTCATCTGAATAAGATATCAATTATTCTCGCCCAATATTCTTCATGGTATCAGAGCATCCAAAGAAGAAGAGAATTAATTGACTGTTTTCAGAGACGATTACCCATTGTAACGTCCTAAAAATCTCGAGCGAGTCACACGTCCATGGCTTCTCGATCGTGAACTCCAGTGCACCGTCCCCAGTTCGAGTCAGTCACACGTCCGTGGCTTCTCGATCGTGAACTCCAGTGCGCCGTCCCCAGTCCGAGCAGTCCGAGTCTTGGATCATCCTTCCGCTGTGATTCCGAAACTCATCGCACAGTACAACGTACGACCGTCATACCCTGTCCAGGTTTGACGTTGGTCTTCAACTGGTCCTTCACCTTCAGCGTTGTTTGGCTCTCAGTCTCTGTCCAACATTGAGTACAACTTATCCTTTGCTGGAGTCTCTATCCGACGCTTTTTCTGTTATCATCAAACTCGTCCGAGTACTGTTGTCAAGACAAACTCGTCGTCTTCCATCGAAGCTCAGTCAAGCTCGGGGTGACTGAAACGCTACTGTATCAGGTCCGTCGTGACGATCCTTCATGATATCGCAAGAGAGAACAGTTTTGCGTCTGAAGATTTTGGTTTCAGACTTATCGATTTCGTTGATTTCCTTGTTTTTCCACTGAGTCGGGCTTGTATTGGGTGCTGGACTCCACCGAACTGGGCTTACCCGATTGATTTCATTGGGTTTCATTTCACTGGACTAGGCTTCATTCATCGGGTATTTTGGATTATTCTTGGGCCTATATATATTTTTTTAATCACTGGAATTTGACACGTTTAATTACTGTGATTAATATGTCTACAAAAACTGATGCCTCATCCTCTATGCCACGATCTGGGTTTAGTGACATCTCTACCGTTCTTATTGTTTCTGAAAAACTCACCAGTGACAATTATCGAGAATGGTCTCAATCCATGATCCTTACTCTAGATGGAAGAGACAAACTTGAATATATTATTGGTGAAGCTGAAATACCTCCAAAATCAGAAACCCAGGCATTTCGAAAATGGAAGTCAAAAAATGCTTTGGTTTCCTCTTGGTTGATTAATGCTATGTCCTCTCCACTTAAGAAGTGTTTCATGTATCTTCCATCTGCTCGTGAAATCTGGGAGGCTCTCCGTGAGACTTATAGTTCTGTAGGGAATCGCTCCCGCATATTTGATGTTAAAAAAAAACTATGGCAATTGAAACAGGACCACATGTCACTCGATGACTATTATCTGGAAAAATCAGCTCTATGGCAAGAGTTTGATGCCCTACAAAATAAAACTCATCATTGTGGGGCTGATGCTAAAGCGGACCGTAAAGAGAAAGAAGAGGAAAGAGTCTACAAGTTGCTGGCTGGTCTTAATGTTATTTATGATGATGTTCGGGCACGGATTCTTGGTCAAGAGCCCTTGCCTTCTGTGCGTGAAGTCTATACTACTTTGCGCGATGAAGAGGACCGGCGCAAATCAATGCTTCAGAATCTGAATAATTCCGCTGCTACTCAAGTACCTTCTGAAGCCTCAGCACTTGCTGCTCGATCTGTGGAATCAAAAGGACCTAAAGGACGACCATTCTGTGACCATTGCAAGAAACCAGGGCACACCAAAGACACCTGCTGGGATCTTCATGGTAAGCCTGCTGACTGGCAGCCAAAGAAAGGAAAAGGCAGAGGAAGAGGTTATGTAGCTAAGGCCTCCAAAGAACCATCCCAAAATGACCAGCTAAACAAGATCATAGAAATGTTAACTGCACTACAGACTACAGAACAACCAACTGCCACAATCGTCAGGCGAGGTAATTTTTTCCACGCCTTAGCTGTGATTAAAGGTCGGTGTATAGGGAATTGTTGGATTATTGACTCAGGTGCCTTAGATCATATGATTGACAATAAAGCTCTTTTTTCATCCTACACACCTATCACCAATGGAGTAACTGTGCGGATTGCTGATGACTCTCAGTCTATCGTAATTGGCATTGGTTCTATCAAAATCTCTGCTACACTTACTCTTCACTCTGTATTGCATGTTCCAAAATTGAAGTGTAATTTATTATCTGTGAGTCAATTAGCTAATGATGAACAATGTCAGGCTAACTTCTTTGCTACTTACTGTATCTTTCAGGATCTGCTGACGGGGATGACAATTGGGAGTGCTAAAGAGCTTGATGGTCTCTATTACCTTGATGAAAGCGACAGTAGTGAGATTAAATCTTGCAATAAAGTGTCTCTCCCTAGGAGTAGTGATTTGGAGTTGTTATGGCACAAACGTTTAGGTCATCCAAATTTCCATTACATGTCTAAGATGTTTCCATCTATTGTTTCTAATAAAATTGCGTTTGATTTTCAATGTGATTCATGTGAAAAGGCTAAACATCATCGTACTTCATTTCCAAAGATTTCGTACCATGCCTCAAAACCTTTTTCCATAATTCACAGTGATCTATGGGGACCATCCCGCACACCAAACCGATCAAAATCCAAATGGTTCATTACATTCATTGATGATCATACACGTGTCAGCTGGGTTTACCTATTAAAAGATAAAACGGACGTTTATCAAACCTTCCTTAACTTCCACAGTATGATCCAAACCCAGTTCCAAACCCATATCCAGATCCTACACACTGATAATGGGACTGAATATTTCAATCAGTCCCTATCTACCTCCTATCTGAAAAGGGCATTATTCACAAAAGCATTTGTCCCAATACACCCCAACAAAATGGCATTGCCGAACGAAAGAATCGTCATATTCTCGAAACTGCAAGAGCCATCATGTTTAGTAGTAACGTTCCCAAATATCATTGGGACGATGCTATTCTTACTACCACATTCCTCATTAACCGAATGCCAAGCCAACCACTATCTTGCAATGTAACACCCCCGAATTTCTAGGAGTTATAATGACATAAAATAGCGATAGTTTTTATAAATAATACAAAAATTTCGAAATAGTAAAATTTGGGAGGGTGTCACCGCCGCACTTGTATGGAAAAAGTGTAAGGCCCACAGGAAATAAATCTATACTTAATTAGAATGTTCATAAAAATATAAAAAAAAAAGAAAAGAAAAGAAAGTAAGTAACTAGAGTTTATTGTCCGTCATCCTCACTTCTCACTGCTAGCCCTAATCTTTGAAACTTGTTCACTGAAATTCTGCTCCCCCGAAGGATCATCGCAGCCCAGAAACACAGACATCAGCAACAGCTGGTGATCCTAGTTAAGAACAGATAATATAACATAAACTAAAATAATTAAGTAAATAAATAAATAATTTTAAAATAAATTGAAATAAAATAAAAAAATTATAAAATTAAAATAAAATATTTACAAGATAAAATATCATATATTTGTATAATCATAAGGTGTCTGGCACAAATTTGTTAATCAAAGCAAATGTATATATATATCATCTGATATTTGCATCAAACTTTAATCATTTTCATTTTAAATTTTGTTTAGACTCGGAAATCCTGCCAGTCTATTTAGTGGGAAGAGAACCATGGTAGACCCGGATATCCTGCCAGTCTACCCTGTGACCCGGAAACCTGCCAGTCACAAATCATCATCAAATTGACCATAGATCGTTTTCTTCCTAGTGTGCACACCTCTTTCCAAAGTTGCTACTAGTGCCCCGGATATTCTGCCAGGCACCACTTTGGGAAAAACGGATATATCGGTTCACATCAAATAATTTCTCGAAGGCATAAGCCTTAAAAGTGTGTGTTCATCACTTTAGGAGGTACCGTCCCAAAGCTATCCTCCCACTAATGAATTATTTTAAATAATTTAGACGTATTATTAAATTCCTAAATAATCTTTATTATGTGTAATCAGATATTTATAATAATAATAGAAAAAAAAATCCTTAACTCATACAAGAAATGGTGAATCTTAATTTAACAAACTCAATAGCTATAACTCTCTAAGGGAGCTCGTGGGTTTTCACAAATATAACATTAAAGTTGTTGTCTCTATTTTATCGTGGGATTTCCCAAATTAAACTATAACGTAAATACTTATGGTTCCTATGAGTCGTTCATAGGAATTTCCCAACACTATTATTTAAACCCCCCCCCCCAACACACACACACATATATATATATATGAACATAGAATAAACATACAGAAAAACAAAACCGTTAAAGGCATAACACATTTGCAATACTAAGCACGCAAGTCGAGGTGAGTAAATGTATATATACATTCCTGCGTTTGTACAGATTGCAAAATGAAAAAGTAATAGTAATGTATATAAGTGATATTATATATATAAAAACCTGCGAGAAGCAAAACGGGGGTGGAGTCATGGCTCTTATACTACGGGAAGTGTGATACAAAAGAGAAACAAAGAGTTCACAAGACGAGATAAAATGTGCTGTAACGCAAAATACAAGTAGTGAATGAATGAAGGAAGAGAGGTGAGATATGAAAATACTGACAAGATTATATTATTGTGGAGTAAAAACATAGACACCGAGGACAGCGGGAAGAGAGAATGAAACAGGGAGAGTACCTTCTTGAACTAGACAGATAAGAGAAAGCTCTACCATCTATTAATTCCTATTGTCTTAGGGATTAGGATTACAATCAGTCAATTACAATCAACGTTCTAACGCTACCAACAATTAATTCTTAGGGATTAGGATTACAACCAATTAATTCTAATCAACGTTCTAACGCTACCAACAATTAATTTTTATTGCTCAAGGGATTAGGATTACCTGATCTCCGTGGTTGCTAAACTCCTAGAAGGGAAGCTCTGCCGCAAAGGATTTTTTTCAAAGAGGGAGCTAATGAATGATGACTAAAGTTAGGCGGCTAAACCTAACTTATAATTAGGCTTTTAGGGTTTAGTTATGAGCTGAGCTTTGTGGGTTGGGCCTTTTTGTTTTTGTTTTTCTTTTGTTTTGTTTTTTTTTACTATTACTAATCTAATGAAGAAAAATAATAAGTCACTTATTAAATTCTAATTTAGATTTATTAATTTTTATTTATAAATTTATTTATAATTATTACTATATTATTACTATAATAAACCAGGTGGGAACACTATATATAACAATCTGTGAATTATATAAAACCAACACCTAGGATTTTAAAGATATATATATAATAAATATTATACTCTTAATTATCGCTTTAATAGTAATTTAGATATAAAACTATGAAATAATTTTCAAATTTCAAAGGAATATAATTAATATCAAACAATTAATAATGACATTTATTTTTCTGCATTTTATCACCAAATGAAACAAGCTCTCTATACCGGATGATTTACGGTGGTAATACCATAATCTAGTGAAAGCAATCTTTTTAGTTTTCCATTTTTTTTTTCCAAAAGTGTTTTATAGTACATTCACACAAATATAAATTTAAAACCTTATGGTTAAATGATCAAAGTGCAACAACCTATTTAATTTTAATATCTTTATTATTATTATTATTATTATTATTATTAACAATAATAATAATAATAATCTGGGGTATTACATACAAAGCACCACTTCAGCTCCTGTATCAATACTATAACCTCCCATATCTCGAAAACACTCTACCACTTAGAGTGTTTGGTTGCACCTCCTATGTTCACCTTCATCATACCAACAAACTTGACCCTAAAGGTCTTTGTTGTGTCTTTCTTGGCTACTCTAATTCCCAAAAGGGCTACAAGTGTTATGACCCAGTTTCCAAACGTTTCTTTGTTACCTGTGATGTCACCTTTCATGCAACCACTCCTTATTATTCCTTGTCTGCATTTCAAGGGGAGAGAGATGGTGAATTCCAGACACCAAAAGATGACCAAACAATTACTATATATACACCTTCGCTTCATACACTTGTCCAAACAGAAACGGATACCTCTAATAATCCTGATCATATGCCAAGACCAGGGGGAGAGACGAACAAATGGGGTAAGACCTACGTACGAAGAAATAAAAAGGGTAATGAGTCACAAGCTATTAGCACTCACCAGGAGTCAGAACCGAAGGCAGGTTCAGGAGAAACAGAGGTAACAAAGAATTCTGACCTTGATTTTCCCATCGCAGTACGGAAAAATCCTAGATCATGCACCCAACATCCTATTGAGCAATTTGTCTCATATAAAGCCCTTTCATCTAAATACAGGGCATTTGTTTCTCACCTTGATAGCATAAGGGTACCAAACACTATTGATGAGGCCATGACTATACCTGAGTGGAGACAAGCTGTCCTGGAGGAAATGGAGGCCCTCAAGAGAAACAAGACATGGGATATAGTAGATCTACCTCAAGGAAAGAAACCAGTTGGATGCAAGTGGGTATTCACCCCAAAGTATAAAGCAGATAAGACACTTGAGAAATACAAAGCTAGATTGGTTGCAAAAGGCTTCACTCAAATATATGGGGAAGATTACACTGAAACGATTGCTCCGGTAGCCAAGTTGAATACCATCAGAATTCTCTTGTCAATTGCAGTAAATCTAGATTGGGATCTACACCAACTCGATGTAAAGAATGCCTTCCTCAATGGAGACCTCAAGGAAGAAGTGTACATGAAGTTACCTCCAGGATTCCCAGGGAAAAAGGCTAATCAAGTCTGCAAGCTAAAGAGATCATTATATGGGTTGAAACAATCTCCATGTGCCTGGTTTGACAGATTCACTCGAGTTTTGAAGAGAGACGGGTATACTTAGGGGCAGAACGACCATACTTTGTTCGTTAAACATCACAAGGGTAAGATGGTTGTGTTAGCCGTATATGTTGATGATATAATTCTTACTGGAGATGACGAGGTAGAAATCAATCAAATCAAGGCAGCCCTAGCACGAGAATTCCAGATCAAGGATCTTGGAGAAATGAACTACTTTCTCAGGATGGAAGTAGCCCGATCCAAGAGAAGAATCTATATCTCCCAAAGGAAGTATGTACTAGATCTTCTAAAAGAGACAGGGATGACAGGTTGCAGACCTAGTGACACCTATACAGGTTAATAAAGTAGATGAAGACACAGATCTCGGTAAAGCGGTGGACATAGGGAACTATCAACGAATGGTAGGCAAACTTATTTATTTGTCTCATACCAGAGAAGACATTGTGTTTGCAGTAAGTGTTGTCAGCCAGCATTCACATAACCCTAAGCAGAAACATTTAAATGAAGTCTACAGAATTCTTCGCTATTTGAAGGGATCTCCAGGACGCGGTTTGCTGTTTAAAAAATCTGACAAACGGAATGTAGAGTTATTTACAGATGCTGATTGGGCAGGCGATCAAGATGACAGAAAATCAACATCTGGGTATTGCACATATGTGTGGGGTAACTTGATTACATGGAGAAGTAAAAAGCAAAGTGTAGTTGCAAGAAGTAGTGCTGAAGCTGAATACAGGGCTGTAGCACTGGGGATCTGTGAAGGCATATGGATAAAGCGTGTCCTAGAAGACTTGAGGAAATGCATAAATCTACCAATCAAGGTCTATTGCGACAATATGGCTGCAATTAGCATTGCTCATAACCCGGTTCAACATGATAGAACTAAGTATGTGGAGATAGACAGACATTTTATAAGGGAAAAGGTCGATGAGGGTATCATTGATCTAAGATATATATCTTCAAAAGAACAGAATGCAGACATCCTCACTAAAGGATTGGCCAAGGACAGATTTGAGTATCTAATTGGCAAGTTGGACTTAATTAACATCTACCGTCAACTTGAGGGGGAGTGTAGAATCTGTTAGAATATTTTATTAATCCCATAATTATAGGGATTAACTAAACCTAGAGATTATAGGAGAGTATTGTTAGGATATTAGTTATTTTTCAAATTTCAAATCTAGATCTCTTGTCTATAAATGTAATCGTTCTCTCATCTGAATAAGATATCAATTATTCTCGCCCAATATTCTTCAGATAGTATCTGCTAAAGCACAAATTAAAATTCAAAAGGTTATACTTCATGGGGTAGGTTTTTTTTTTGTTTGTTTTCCTTGGCTAAGGTCATTGGGATCAACATGTGGTGGACGTTTTCATCAGATCTTTTGGACCATGACGAGGAACCTTTATTGAATATTGTGTCATCATCAGCCCAATTTCATACTTTTCTGCATATGATAAATTGCTGAAACTCACTTGTCTATGACATTAGATGCTTAAACTCTTATTTTTGGCCTTTCAAGGTATGATTTATTTGCCTCTTCTAAATAGGCTTTTGAGGCCTTAGGTCGAAGTCTATGCTTTAGACTATAATTCTGTACTTTCCTTGTTTTGTACGTTTTCTTCCATTATATTGGGGTTTTTTTTTTTTTTTTGGGGGGGGGGGGGGGGGTGGGGGATGCATGTAAACAAAGAATGCCTTATTTTTAAATTGAATAATTAAACAGTCATCAATATTACAAATTATTCACAAAAGTCGCCAATGAAACAGCTAGTGATTAGTGGTGACTAAAACAGTTCAATATAAAAGGCCATTGAATACATTATCAACAAAAGATAACATTGAATATATCATTAAACATCGCTTCTTAATGAGGAGCATAGATTGAAAGAAGTTGCAGCAAAATTAGGCAAATCTTGGAGAGTAGCTCCCATAAAATTTGCTGAACTTCAACATATACAGAAATGTAAACACATGCAAATGCATACCTCATGAAGATACCAATTGTATATGCTTTTCCCTTCATGACCTCCAACATATCCATAAGAAGCTGTCAACATCCCCCCTTCAATATAATCTCCAGTGATAGATAGGAAATTCAAGCTTGGTGGAAGAGCTACAAAAAAACAGCAGAAAGTTATAATGTCAGACGTCAACCGTCATTATTTTTCAAGAAGAAAATATATTATTAAAGCCAATCTTGTTAATAATATATCATCTTTTCTTCTTCTTTTTTTTGTGTGAAGAATATCATGTTTGTTTGTATCACAGTGCGTA
This sequence comes from Acacia confusa, assembly GCA_037074495.1. Taxonomy (NCBI): domain Eukaryota; kingdom Viridiplantae; phylum Streptophyta; class Magnoliopsida; order Fabales; family Fabaceae; genus Acacia; species Acacia confusa. The sequence continues at coordinate 38,154 of CM073504.1, read as the reverse complement.
CTAGAAATGCTAAAGAAAACGAAAGTTAGTAAGCATAAATAAACCTACTCTCAACAGCTCTATCAGATATTACATAAGCAGGTTCACCAAATACACCATCAGGCGTCATTGGAGTAAATTTAGCAACAATATAACAGCCAACAGCCCCGAGAGGTACGCGAAATGCCTGATCAAGCCAAAACCCAACAAGAACCAGTTCAATGAGGGAAAACATTACAGTTTAAGAATCATAGCTCAGGATGAGACCCCAAAAAAACATACTTTGGCAATTTTGGAAGTGCTTAATGTTTCAACACTGCTTTCACCATCAAAAGCTGATGAACAAGATTTAAACCACTGAACTCTGCTAGATCCTTCATTTCCTCCAGTAACAATACCTGTCACATTGACTTTGCTATTCTCTATCAGATCACCAACTATTTTGACATTTGTTACCTTGGGGGGCGCTGGAAATTGGCAAAGACAAATAAGCATCATAAGACAAATCTATAATGACATGCAAACTCTCAAGTTCAAAATTAACAATAATTTTAACATTTACAATGATATTTATCACCAATTCCTACATGCTAGAGCAAGCATTGAAAATAAGAGAACATATAGATGCCTAGTCATTCATGTATAGCTTGTAAATGTAAGTGCAGGAATGGATATTGTTTGATCAAAATAAGGGAAAATTGGACAAAATTCCTTGAAAGTGTTATTGGTGAGTGTTAGGAAATATATTAATGTAAATATATTATAATTAGTATCGCATGCAATCCAGAATTATAGAGATTAGGGAATCAATTATCATAATGAGTCATTAACTCTCTTGTCTCCTTCCTTGTGTATAAATACCCCTATTACATACATGAATAAATATACATTTGAGAATATATTTCTTTATCTATCTCTTTCTAACCCTACATGGTATCAGAGCTTAAGTTTCTAATTATTAGATTTCTTTTCCGCTGCATCATTCGACGCAGTGCACACAATGAGAGAGAGACTTTTGCCTAGAAGTGCCAATTCAGCCTTGCCCGTGGGTTGCAAGCCAGCCGACCTCGACCCGGGGGCTAAATGGGATGGGATTGATCAGCCAGCCAATTATTTTTTTTTAAAAAAAACTTGTCACATTCTTTTTTTCTAACTATCTCACTCCCTTTCTCTTTCACCCACTCATATCACACTCCTTTTCTTTTGTATTGTGCCAAGTAACCATTCTACTCTCACATTCATTTCTTTTTCACTCACTCACTTCACAAAAACATGTAAATACCTCTTTTTTCATTTAATAGTAGTAGAATAAATGAATATAGTACAAAAATAAACGTGAAAAAGGTGTCACATTAAAAGCATGAGGAAGAAGTCAAACATGCCATCAAAGGAAAGAGAATAAGAGTATTTGAGTTTACATTTTTAAGAAAAACTAAAAAAAAAAAAAGATAAAAAGGATTATTTGAGCGAGCCAGCCCACGGGTTGAGCAAGCACAAGCCCACCACTTTTGGTGAGCTGGAGGGCCGGACCCACGGGTTACAAACCGTTTTACCGACTCTAGTTTTGCCTTTGATGGTGGGTACCTTGCTACTTTGTTGGATGTGGGAACTAGTAACTTGGGTTTTCAAGCCGACTTAAGCATTTATGATGTCAAGAGATACAAGATAGTTGTAATGACACATAACCAATAGAAGGAGTATATGACAGGAATGAGGAAGATGTGGCAAGAAGGCCAGCAGAATGGGTGGTTACCATCTTTAGATCGAACGAATTCGATACCAACTGATAGGATCCAAGATAGGTAGAGGAAAAGAAGGAAGAAAAGTCTTTCTTAAAAAATGAAATCAGAAACTAACTTCACAAATTAATAAAGATGAAACGAAATCTACATTTGAATGAATAAGAATCTTAAACTCATAAAGCTAATAAAGCCTCAAAGGAATCTCCAATGATAAATACAAATATTGAATTAATTTCTGGATGATTTTTACATGTTTGATTGTGAGCTTTAATATTCAAAGACAGAAAAGTAATTTATGACTCCTAAAAATACTACCATTAATCAACAACTCATAGAAGGGGAAATAACAACCTAAAAAATAAATAAATAAATACATAAAACACTACGTAATCTGCAATATCAAGACCTACTACTCCTAAACACTCGACAACTTAAATAATATTATTTAATCGAAAATATCTACAATAACTTAAAATATTATTAATCTTCAAAAATTTTCTATCCCCAATATCACTCATCATCCCCACAATAATCAGTACTCTTTGATGCTACAAATAGATTAAAACAGAATGGCAGTAAAGTAGAAAGTTAAAGAAACCAATCAAAAGACATATTGCTGGATATCAAGATACCTTGTTTCACCACAGCAGACATTGCTGAGGAAGAGTTTCCTTCCTGCCCTGATTGTTAAACCAACAATTACGTCAAATGGGTGTGAAATGAAAAGGATATTGATACAGATAAATGTAGTTAACAAACACGATACTGCTTTTCTAAACCTTCAAAATTAATAGGTACATATACAAAAGCCAGACGCTGGCCAATGTCCTCTTTGGTCAAGGTGTATTCAGATGTGCCAGCTGATACTAACAGGAAGTCTCTGCATAGTTTGCCGTGAGAAAAAAGATGAAGGAGTTGAGTAAAACGTGGGAAACTTGACAATCAGATGAATAAATTTCATCTACTAAAAAAATAAAAAGACACATGCAAGTTCAAAAGTGACGCAGCTTGCATTTGCAACCTGCATGCACACATAAGAGAGCTAAAGAGGCTAAAAATAGAATAACGCTGATCAATCTTTTGCACGCCGAAGATAGAAAATCCTTCATAATATCCCAGGGCTAAATACCAAAAGTAAAACAAAGCTGGCCAATCCTTTTGCATGTTGGAGATAGAAAGTCCTTCAAAATATAACTGGGCTAATTACCACGGGGGACAAGTAAACAAAACCATATCATGTAAACACATGCAAGAGCACAGAGAAACCAACACTTTCCTCCAACCTATTTTTTCGGACAAAACTCTTTCCTCTAACCAATATGTCAACAAATTGTAAAAAATGGATATTAGCACAAAATTGGGCCCCTTCATTCTTGATAAAACCTTAAAAATGTAACATGGATTTTGAACAATAATTCAGTTTCCAATTTGCAGAACACAAAACAGAAAGACAGAATAAGAGAAATACTCTTTTAACTTATTGCTCTTATTCCTCTCGTTTAATCATTAAGAGTAGCACACTAACCCAGCATCCTTGTTTTCCCGTAACCATTCAAACCTGCTGGGGCCCTCCCTTCCACCAAAATAATGACCAACACCTTTGATGGTACTTCCTTCAACAAAATCTCCAATTATTTGAACGTTACTGACAGATGGGGGTGCTGCCATATTTTAAAAAAAAAATGGAAACAGAGAGCAATCAGACAATGTCAAGGGAACAAGATCAGCGATATTCATTATTCCACAAGTAAAAAACCATAAGTGACACCACAGAGGTTACTAAGATATGTTCTATAATAATTAAATTAAATCATGATTCAAATAATGAATCATGGAGCTACTTCATGAATCATAAGTCGTACCAAATTGTAGGACTTGGAGACACAAAAAATAGTTTGAAATATAACACTATTGAATCAACTAAGAACTTATAACTAAACACTTTTCCTAAGCATTCCAATAATATCAACAGCAAATGAAAATAATGCTTCCTAAAAATGATCCCAATTCAAAAGAACACTTTTCAGATCAAATATTACGACAAATTACTTGGGAGACAGGAAAGGGTGGTCTAAATATATAAACTAAGTATGTTGTCAGCTTGCAATTGAAGCTAATATTATAAGCTAGTATTTGATACTGATAGTTTGAAACTACATCAAATAACTATGTAATCAGAATGTTTTTTATTATTTTGATCTTGCATGTATTTTAGTCACATTTTGTACACTGGTAAAGAGCCAAGAAAGGGGAAGGGAGAGGGAAAGCCATATCTAACAAATTTGGCATGCAGCAATCTAGTTTCCTTGGGAAGCATCCCCCATTACATAGAAGTAAACTTCTTTCATTCAACCTATGGAAACCATGCTATCAAAAAATTTGAGACTATTGTGCCCTCACTTATTAAACTACAAACAAATTTGTCCCCCTTTTGTACTCTCAAAAAACCATAACCTTCAATACTCAAACACCTTCATCAGAAAGGGCAAAAATACTTGGCCCAAGCCACACGCACGCAAAGAGGGGAAAGTACCTCCTTCCAAGAAATAGTTCTGTTGCCACCTTCATAAACCACCTCAGTTTCAGCAACAATGGAGGTTCCACCAATGTCCAATACACTCAAATAACCACCATCATCATTGTAGACATCTATAGCGAAGATACCAGCAATAACAATAGCCATCAAACATTTATAGTGAAGATGCTGGCAACAACCTTCACTGACATAGCCATTGCCACACACATTGTAGCCTCAAATTGTTGCCACTTCCTATTTAACATTCTTGTTCGGCTTCTTTGTCTTTGAACTACAATATTTTGGTGATCCCAAAAACATGGTTGCACAATTTTCCAAATCTTTTTGAGTTTGATCTGAAGTTTCCCTAGCCAACTTTTTTTTTAATGGCTGTTAGGAATTTGGGGGTGTTACGTGTGCTGAAATTTAAACTCAATTTGGTGTATCTCTAAAAACTTTATGGAGTTTGCTTAGGGGGAGCGTGGGAAGATATGTCACCTTCAGAAGTCTTTATATGCTTTGAAGCAAAGCCCTAGTGCTTGGCTTGACAGATTCAACTCTATGGTTAACAAGTTTGGTCTAAATCAAAGTAAGTGCGATCACTCTGTATTTTATCAGCAAACAGATGCCGGCATGATTCTCTTAATGGTATATGTTGATGACATTGTTATTATGGGTAGCAACACTTCAAGAATCTCATCACTCAAGGCCTTTCTTAATTCTCATTTTCAAACAAAAAATTTGGGTGTATTAAAGTACTTTCTTGGGAAAGAGGTTATGAGAAGCAAGAAGGGCATCTTCTTGACACAGAGGAAATATGTTCTTAATCTACTAAATGAAACGGGGAACTTGGAGCAACACCAAGTAACTTTCCCATGATTCCTAATCCTTTTTTGGACATTGATGACAGCGTCCCGTTTGATGAGCTACCTGAGGATGTGAGAAAAAGGGTTGATGCTGAGAAGATCAAACCATTTACATATCCTGAGAGATACCATAGACTAATTAGGAAATTGAACTATATCACGGTGACTCGCCCTAATGTAACCCTTCCAATTAGTGTGCTTAGCCAATTCATGACAGCACCAACCGTTGCTCAGTTGGAAGCTTTGGAGCATGTCTTACATTACTTGAAGGGCTCATTGGGTTATGGTATACAGTATACTCTATATGAATCATGACCATATCAAGATTGAATGCTTTTGTGAGGCGGTCATGCAACGTCAAAGGCTACCATAAAGTCCACTACAAGATATTGTGTGTTTGTGGGTGGAAATTTTGTATCTTGGAGGAGTAAGAAGCAAGATGTGGTTTCTCAGTTGAGTGCAAAAGCTGATTATAGAGCCATGGCTCAGTCAATATAGGAAATTGTGTGGATTCACCAGTTAATGAAAGAGGTTGGTCTTGCCACATTATTGCCTCTAAAGTTGTGGTGTGATAATAAAGTTGCTCTAGACATAGCCTCTGACTCTATGTTTCATGAACGTACGAAACACATTGAGATTAACTGTCACTTTATACACGATTAGATCAAGGAGGACTTTATTTCTATGGGGCATATGCAGTTTAGTGACCAATGGGTGACCTTCTAACTAAAGCATTAAATGGGACTCGGGTTAACTATCTTCATAACAAGTTGGGCTTGATTAACATCTATGTTCCAACTTGATGGGGAGTGTTAGGAAATATTAATAATTAGTCATAATGGGCCTATTAACTCTAAGGCCCCTCTCTTGTGTATAAATACCCCACTTCTATACATTAACAAGTATGATTTTCAGATTATTCTGCTCTACAATGGCAATTCATTTGCATATTCTTAACTTTTGTTGGAGACTGTTGTAATTTTTAAGGGTTTCTTTTTCTTGCATTCAAGATTTTATGCATTATTGTTCAGATTTTTCTCAAAGATTGTTAAATTGCAATGGTGAATGTCAAGAAGTGTTATTACTGATCGAACCATATTTGGATAGGCTTTTTCAAAGTTAATTTGGGAATTTTAATGCATTTTCTATGCCATCATTGCATGATTTAGCCTTAAGGGTAAAATGGTCATAAATTATTAATTTATTCATACAACTGTTTCCCTTGGACTTTTTTATATTAACTTCTATTTAATCTTGCATTGTAGAAACACTTGGAAGGAATTTTGGCAAATTTTGAAAATGATGGTTAAGGACCTGAATTTTCAAAATGTCAGTTAAGGACTAGCAAAACTACAGCGTTTTGTCCTTAAAAAATTAAATTCAAAATATGGGGGCTGGCTTGAAAAAGCTCTAGCCAACACAATGTAGAAAGGGACCGCAAATTTGAACAAGAGAAGGAGGGGGAGGAGATTTTTGAACTAGAAGGAGAGTGAAATCGAAGGACGGAGGAATCAAAACCGAGAGACTGCCACTACCGCCTCCATGGCGCCAGTTCACCACCACCATAGCCGAAATCCCCCTCACCATCGGTTTCTCTCTTCCACCATCAATTGCATCTCCACTATTAGTGGAATCACAACACACCACCACCATCAACTCCTCCTTCTCTGCCGACCTCTCTATCAACGTCGATTCCATCCTAATCACCACCGGAATTGCACCTCTACACCACAGTCTACTCCATCGACTCTCACCACCATCTTCATCATTGATCCTTGTCCTCACCAAAAGTGCTTTTACAGCTTTCGGGGTAAGCATGTGAAAAAAGTTGTCTTGAATTGTGGAAAAGTGCTTTAAAAAAACACTTTTTTCATCTTCCCAAACGATCACTCTGTCTCATATGTGGCTAGCAATGGGTTCAATTTTGTTGCAACTGAAATTAGCTTCATGAATGGCTAGATTCCTTAACTATTGGGGACTAGGAAGATTGGCTTGAGTTCAAGAGCTTCAATGGGAAGTTTTTCTTAGTTCCTTTATGAATTTCCTAGTGTTATTCTAATTCCCAGCTAAGACAGGTATTTTTAGTAGGATTTTGTAGAGTTATTTGAACTCCATATTGTTGAACTAAGATTGTGTTTAAATTGTGATTGGATAATTTTCATTTATGTATTTCCTATTAATTTAATGAGACAATGCTTGCTATGTGATTACTAGATTGTGTAGTTGATTTGGGTTAATTTGAGTGCTGCTATTGTGCATTTGTATTAGAGGAAACATTTGCATTAATTCAATCCATTTCACACATCAAATGGCTTTTTAATAATATTTCTACATAATGGCTACGAATGAGATTGTATGAGTAACTATTGATTAGGATTTAGGAGTGTTAGACCAAGGTGATTACTTGGGGTTTTCAACTAGGACTTGATGAATTTCAAACTCCCATATCACTTATTGAACAAGGATAGCCATTTTACCAATTTCTCAGGACAATTGACTTCATTCATATTCCATTCCATTCATTATTTGAAAATACCAAAAATAGTAGTTTTAGGCTCTAAATTCAATTTTGCACTGGCTTATTTTCAACAAAACCTAAAACCAATTTCCCCTTATTTTCATTGCATTTGCATATTGTTTAGATTACTTAGGAATCAATAAAAGGCTCCTCAAAAAAAGCGGACAATCCTAGGTTTGCCTATACACAATCCTTGGTTAAATTTTTATTGTAGACCCCAACACTAACATATAGTGAGTCCTCATCAATTACAATTTATTTTGTTTTATTTCTCAAATGCATTCTGTCTTCTTTTTTTCACTTTGCAAGGTAGTGAGAAAATTTTGGGGAAACTAAGCTGTTTTATGTTAATGAAGGGTAAATATGTTATTTTGGCATTTCACTCTTTGTTTGCATTTGCACCAAGTGACCCAATGCAAAAAAAAAAAAAAAAAAAAAAAAGCATAGCAATAAAATGAATAAATAAATAAAAATAAAAACATTTCCACTGCATGTCTACCAAACACGATTTAACCATTGTTTTTAAGTGTATAAATCACAAGTGATTAAAGACATTAGACATATTAGTGTCAAAAAATTCAGATGTTCTTTTCCATCCACAACTTCTTTCAAGATCCATGAGCGTGTTTTGCTTGATACACACAATGCCTTAAACAGATTATCAGCACGAGCATTATGGAAAGCGCAACTCAGACATATAGAAATTCGATGGGCAGAAAAGGAGATGCAACAAAAGAGAAGCAAGAAATTGGATAACTAGAAGTCTTACCAGCTTTTACAAAATCTGTATACTTATAATGAGGGTCTCCCTTAACACCTTCTTCAGTTACTGGTGTGTACATGAAAACTAAACTTGAACCAACATCATCTATAGTGGGCATATATTCCTCACCCTCCGCTCCAGCAATTACCACAGGACTGCTGTTCCATTTTCTCCTCAACCAACTAAAGAAAAGGAGATCCAACAAATGGAAAAGCTGAATAATATTATTTCTTTCATAGCACATGTGCATATGAATAAACATGTGATCTCACCTAGCAACACCTTTCCCTGGAGTCCCACCACACCAAGCAACCTCAGCACAACCCCTTATATGGTTTCCTTCCACAAGTTCCCCTTGCACTTCAAGGCCTACAACCTTTGGAATTCCACTCCCTATTACAAGGTGTAAGAATAAAAATATAGTCAATGGAATGTGACCTATAATCCACAGAGAGGTCACAGGAAATCCAAAAACATGCAACAACTTCATAGCTTATATTTCTGGAAAACAAAAAATCCAAAAACAAACAGAACTTTTGACCCTCATCTTCACTATTTATGGAGGATGCTTAAATAGTAGTTCTTCAGACAACAACTTTATCTTCGTTTCAACAAAGTCAACAGGTTGGTAAAAATAGTGGAATATTTGAGAGAGAGAAATATGTTTCTCTTGTCTTTCAATTTATTCTAAGGTACAATTGATTACTCATACATCAGGGGAGAATAACGTCTAATAAATATGAGGATAAAGCCTAACTAATACTAATAAAGGCAATACAATAATAATGAATGTTTATAATAAATACAAAATATTCCCACAATAAATCTAGTTCATATGGTAATTTCACTCTTGGCAGTTGTTAAAACTGTTAAGTTCGTTGCAGCTAGGGTAAAATAAGCATGCTGATTACTTGAAGGCTGAACTTGGACTATCTTGTGTACTTCCCCTACTTCATAATCATAAACAAACAAGGTGCCTACCTAAGTCAATAACCCCATTTAAAGTATTCAACTTTCTTCACATAAGATTAAAGCTAGTTTGAAGGACCACCAAACATTTGGTTCAACTAGTAAGGGAGTGAACCAACTTAACCTTAAGTATCGAGTTCAAGCTCTAAGAATATAAAAGTGTTAAATACTTGGTGGTAGAGCTTTGCCGCCCTTGTAGTCTTCCCCACTCAATATAGATTAGTCTGGACCCCCGATAAATCCTTCAAGTTAAAAGGAGGTAGGTCCAGTATGGATACTGGATGCTCTAAGCAAAAACATTATTAAAAAAAAAAAAGCCCTAGGTCTTAAGGCAAAGTGGATCTTCAATTGCTTTCTTTCCCAATTCCAAACTAACAATTTCTCTAAGGACCCTCGCCCACCCCCTTTATAGTGAAGAAATTATTTTCCGAGTGACCAATAAAGTTTTCCCACAAGGTCATTTTGAATCAAAGAATGAGAGTTTTCCAACAAGGTCGTTTTGAATCAAAGACACTTCAATGGGCGTCAATGACTCTCAATGGCCCTATCATTGATAATAGTGATGCCAGAAGCTTCCCATGGGTAACTAACAAGCTTTCTCATGGCCCTATTCACATGGACTATGATACTTCAAGATATTATTGGTTGTGCCATAGCTTTTCCAACATATTTCCTGATCTTAATTAAAGTTTTACACATCAAGTTTGTTTAATCCTAGGGAGTGCTGCTTCCTAATTTACTGAGGGGTTGCAGAATATTTCTTAAGGACAATGTCATTGGATTCGACTTGAACTGTATATTTTTATTGTGTTTTGCAGGTGTCGCCAACAAGCATTGTAAGGGAAAATTCATTTACTAACACGTAGAAACATCATGGCACCCCCTTAGAGCACAACAAAGCTGAATACATCCACCAACCACCATGCAATTCAATGTTTCAATTTAGCAAGGATACTAGCCAATAAATTGAGAATTTCTTATGAAACAATAAATTAGGGCATCATTTTTTTTTTCACTAAATCTACAGGGAATTAAAGAGTAGAAAAAGGGATGCATTGTTCATTTTTTTCGTTTTGATGCCATAAGCTCCACAATTCTCTACAGACAATTCATAAGCCACTTAATACAGTGGGAATAAGATATCTATGATTTAAATATGCATCTATGAGGAAAGTGAAAAGCCTACCTGGTAAAACTGGTGAACTGATGGCATATATGGGAGGATACTGTGTTTCTCCTAAAATGGGAATGCATTCCACTTTCAAGAACTTTTTTATGTCTTCATGTTTTGGCCAGTAAATCTGAGTGTGACATAATGCCATGGACAAACAAATGATATAATATAAACGTCAATAACAAACAATATTCAAGCAGTAATAATCATATAATAACTCGTTACCTTGGTAGTAGCATCTGGAATTGGAACAAAATTTGAAAGTGCCCTCTCACCAAGAAACCACTGATATTTCAAGGTTAATGGTTGGTCAATACTCATTGCACTATCTTGAATGAAAGAGAAGTGACAGCAACAAGAATCTTCCTCCAAAGGTTGATCAATGGAGGCTTCCTTGAGATGAAAATTCGGGGGCATATGGTCCTTCCATTGCTCAACAAGAAAGCGAGAAGTTGACTCTATTGATTGGACCACAAGACTGAATGTTAGAGCTTTCATGAACAACAAAGGAGGCATGTAGATAAATTTAAAATACAAGTGGATGAAACTTAAAGAAGAAAAGACCCCTCGAAGCCCATAATTTTCTAGAAAGGGATAATATTGTAGAGAAAATAATCTGAATTCTGTATCTATTCATGTACATATGTGATGTATTTATACAAGAGGGGAGAGCCCTAAGAATTCATGGCTCTTAATGATAATTAGTCATTGATTTCCTCTAATCCCTGATTCGTAGGGATACTAATTAATACTAATTACAATTGATTATTTCCTAATACAATATTTCCTAACACTTCCCCTCAAGTTGGAGCATAGATATTAATCATGCCCAACTTGTTACAAAGATAATCAACCTGAGTCCCATTTAAGGCTTTAGTTAGTAGATCAGCCAATTGGTCGCTAGACCTGACATGTCCTGTGGAAATGAAGTTCTCCTTGATTTTATCACGCACAAAATGGCAATCTATTTCAATGTGCTTTGTGCGTTCATGGAATACAGAATTGGAGGCTATGTGCAAAGCAGCTTTATTATCACACCACAATTTTGCAAGCAAACGTGTAGTGAGACCAACTTCCTTCATCAACTGATGAATCCACACAATTTCCTGTACTGATTGAGACATGGCTCTATACTCAGCTTCTGCACTCGACTTAGAAACCACATCTTGCTTCTTACTCCTCCATGATACTAGATTTCCACCCACAAACACACAATATCCCGTGGTGGATCTTCTAGTAGCCTTTGACCCGGCATGATCTGCATCACAAAAACATTCAATCTTGTTGTGGCCATGATTCGTATAGAGTACACCACGACCAGGTGAGCCCTTCAAGTAGTGTAAAACATGTTCCAAAGCCTCCCATTAAGCCACAGTTGGTGCATTCATAAATTGACTCAGTGCACTAACCGGAAAGGTCACATCCGGGCGGGTCACCGTGAGATAGTTCAATTTCCCAATCAATCTCCGATATCTCTCAGGATAGGGAAACGGCTTGATCTTCTCTAGATCAACTTTCTTTTGTATATGCTCAGGTAGCTCATCAAACGGTATGTTGTCATCCATGTCCAAGAAAGGGTTAGGAATCATAGGGAAGCTACTTGGTGCTGCTCCAAGTTTCCCGGTTTCTTTTAATAGATCAAGAACATACTTTCTCTGTGTCAACAAGATTCCTTTCTTACTTCTCATAACCTTTATCCCAAGGAAATACTTTAACAGACCCAAATCCTTTGTTTGAAAGTGAGAATTAAGAAAGGTCTTGAGTGATGAGATCACTGAAATATTGCTACCTGTAATGACGATATCATCAACATATACCACAAGTAGAATTATGCCAGCATCAATCTGCTGATAAAACACAGAGTGGTCGCATTTACTCTGACTCAGACCAAATTTCTTAACCACAGAACTGAACTTGTCAAACCAAGCACGAGGGCTCTGCTTCAAGCCATATAAAGACTTTCGAAGATGACAGACCTTCCCACACTCCCCCTGAGCAACAAAACCAGGTGGTTGCTCCATGTAGACTTCCTCAAGGAGATCACCATTCAAGAACGCATTCTTAACATCCAACTGATGAAGATCGCAACCATAGTTGGCTGCCATAGAGATGAAGAGGCGAACAGAGGACAATTTGGCCACAGGAGAGAAGGTCTCTGAATAATCAACACCATAGGTCTGAGCATAACCCTTGGCAACTAGTCGTGCTTTCAAACGTTTCAAGATGACATCAGCTTTGGTTTTAACCATAAACACCCATTTGCACCCAATAGCCTTCTTTCCCAGAGGCAAATCAACGAGAGTCCAGGTACCTGCCTGGTCAAGGGCCATCATTTCTTCTTTCATAGCAGCACACCAACCAGGATGGGCCAAGGCTTGGTGAAGATTAGTAGGAATATGGATAGAGTCTAAGGAGGCTATGAAAGAACATGATGGAGGGGAAAGATGGTTATAGGAAACAAATGAAGAAATAGGATAGGTACAAATACGTTTACCTTTGTGTAAAGCAATGGGCAAGTCATCAGAAGTATCAGGCACTATGTGTGGTGGAGTAGAAGTATCTGAAATATCAGGCACTATAGCTGGTTCAAAAAGACGAGCCGAAGGGACTAATTCCGGATCAGACATCGAAGCTTGTACCGGTGGGTCATGAACCTGATCGCCTACATTACACGCTTTGGGGCGTTTCTGATAAACATGATAAATAGGTGGTTTAGCAGGTGCCGGATCAGATGCTTGTACTGGTGGTAACTAAACCATGTAGACCAAGAGATCATCTAGACTATCAAGGGTGTCATTTGTAGAGGCAGAGGGAGTAGAGACAGGAAAAAATGCGGTCGACTCATGGAAGGTGACATCTGTAGACACAAGGTAACACCTAAGAGTGGGAGAATAGCACCAATAACCCTTTTCAACCCTAGAACACCCAAGGAAGACACACTTAAGAGACTTAGGATCAAGTTTGGTGATAGTGGGACGCACATCACAAACAAAACATACACAACCAAAGATTTTAGGGTCAACAGGAAACAAGGGTTTGGAAGGAAACAAGGTGGTGTATGGAGAAGTACCATTGAGGACAGGAGACGACATACGATTAATAAGAAAGCACGCAGTAGACACGACATCAGCCCAAAAAGGCTTGGGGACATTCATTTGAAACATTAGAGCCCGAGCAACTTCTAATAAGCGTCGGTTCTTACGTTCTGCAACACCATTTTGAGCCGGTGTATCTGGACAGGAGGACTGATGGAGCATGCCATGTTGGAGCATATAAGTTTGAAATTGGGCAGAAAAATATTCTTTAGCATTGTCACTCCGTAAGGTTTTCACAGACACACCAAACTGAATTTTGATTTCAGCACAGAAATTGCAAAAGTGAGAAAACAACTTGGAACGACTTTTCATTAAATAGAGCCAGGTGGTACGAGAGAAATCATCAACAAAAGTAATAAAGTACCGAAAACCAGGCTTGGACTCAACCTGACATGGGCCCCAAACATCAGAATGGACTAAATCAAACGGAGACGCAACTCGTTTATTAACGCGAGGTGCCAAATGAACACGATGATGTTTAGCAAACTGGCATGACTCACATTCTAAAGACGACAAATGATGGAATTGAGGATACATCCTCTTCAACGAAGACAAAGACACATGGCCTAAACGACAGTGAATGTCAAAAGGGGACGAACCACCAGAGTAAGCAACTGAACGCAATACCTAATCCTCAAGGAAGTAATGGCCTCTAGATTCATAGCCCCGACCAATAACTTGCTTCGTTGTGAGATCTTGAATCAAACAATGGTCAGGAAAGAGTGTGATAAAACAGTTTAATTGGCGAGTAAGTTTGCTAGGAAACAAAAGGTTAAATGTAAGATCAGGGACATTAAAGACATGTGATAAGGAAACGGATGGAGTAAGTTGAACAGTGCCAGAGCCAAGGACACGAGAGTAAGAACCATTGGCAATTGTTATACTAGAGGGGGTGGCATACGGCGTGTACGAAGAGAACAAATGATGGTTACCTGTCATATGATCAGTATCACCGGAATCGATGATCCACTTCGAGGAAGAAGTAACAAGACTAGATGCAATATTACCTGTAGCACGAGCAATGGAAGGACTAGATGTAGATGCAGCCATTAAAAGTTACCAAAAGCAAGTTGAGCACCACAACAACCCGTAGAGGAAGTACCAAAACAACAAATAATCAAGAGTGCAGCCAACACAACCTCTCCAAGCAAAGAAAATTATAGAGAGACAACAATCTCAACTGAACCAACAAACGACCTACTAGAGGTAAACAAAGATGAGATAACCACCAAGAAGCAAAACAAATCCAGCCGTTACAACAACGACCACACCGTAGAAACACGGCTAAATGATCAAAGCAGCAGCAAATGATCACACAAGGATCAATAAAACAATGCAACCATGAAGCTTAGCCAAACCAATGTTGCAAAGTCACAATACAAGACCAAAAAATGAGCAAATTCGCCAAAAAACGAGCAAATGTCCTAACAGGTCAAAGAGACAAACCACACATGAGTATGAAACCACCTGGGTCACGACGGCGACGAAGAGTCAATCCCAGAAAAGCAAACAGCGTCGACCAACTCGCCGGAGAAAAGCTTCACACGCCGGCGCGTGTCCTGGACGGCGGAGCTCCAGCGGGCACGTGACGGACCACCCGCAGGAGAAATTGACGGCGGCCGGTTGGGTTTTCCCGATCGGCGCCTCCTGGTCACGGTGGGGCAGCGCGTGGAAGTCAATATGGCCTTGAACGAAAAACCTAAATATCCCTCTCTCACTCACTGGACAGACGCAAAACTGAACTAACAGAGACCAAAAAACCGGAAAAAATATATCAGGAATCAAATTCCCATTACTCTGATACCATGTAGAGAAAATAATCTGAATTCTGTATCTATTCATGTACATATGTGATGTATTTATACAAGAGGGGAGAGCCCTAAGAATTAATGGCTCTTAATGATAATTAATCCTTGATTTCCTCTAATCCCTGATTCGTAGGGATACTAATTAATACTGATTACAATTGATTATTTCCTAATACAATATTTCCTAACAAATATCAATGGGAGACCAGGCATAAAATCCAAGCCAAAAGAAAATATTCTAATTAAGGGGAAAAATTTAAATTTCAGTAAAGTAATTGATAAAAAGGTTTAATTACTTTGTTGGTGCCAATAGCTTCACCCCTACTTCAAATTAGTACAGATATTTGTAGCATATTCTCCTTATTCAGGTCAAAGGTTTTGGATGGACAAAGGAGTAGAATGTGTTTTCACCCCAACTTTTATTTTTTCTTATTCTTCCCTCTAATAATATTTCCTCAATCAAAAAAGAAATGACGCTACATGATATAATTAGAAAGCCCTTTTATATTACATATAAAGAGCAGCAGTTTACTGGTTTATGAAAACCCAAAAACCAGAATAACTGCAGTGAATCAGTGATGGTGTTCAAACATCACAATTGATAAAATAGACATAGATGTAATGTAAGTCTAGGAATAAGACTACTTTACCTGCTGCATGCTCAGGGCGACTAAACTCCCAACCGTCTCTTACACACAAAGCTGTATGAGCAGGATAACGTTTTGCTATTGCCAATTCCTCACGAGAAACATCTACAAAACATTTCAGTTTCAAACGATGGTTTGACAAAGAAAACTTAATAGAATATACAATCACCTATAAGGCAGCAAATAAGTGAAGTAATAATTCACCTTAATTAGAATTAAGGTGTATTATTTATTGTGTGAAGCCTGGCAACAATATTAAGAAGACAGTTTAAATATAAAATATAATTAACCACTCATACCTCTATCGTTAAATTTTTTCAAAGTAGAACCCACTAGCAAAATTGATGCTGCTTCCAAATGAGGCATCTTAAGTATAGGGTTCTCCTCCAACCGTAAATGCTACAATACAACAAAATCATTGAAAGTAACAGGTTAGTTCATACAGGCAAAAATTGCATTGCCAGTAATTTGAAGGCCCAAAAGTTACTTGGTAGATGTTTGAAAAATTTTGCAGTATTAGCTAGATATCATATTCTGTATTTATTATGTGGATATTCTGTTTTCATCATTTTTTTTTATTTGATAGAAGGGTTCAAGGTAGTCAAGATCGCGATTTTACTTAAGATCGGAAAGGGGTAGCAAGATCGTAAATCGTGGGATCGGCATGGATCGTAAAGATCTTACTATTTTAATTTTAATAATAATAAAAATAATATATGTATATAAAATAACATTTAACTCATAACTTAATCCTAAAAGACAATTCAATATTCAAATAAAAATATATAGCATTCAAAATAACATTTCATAAGTCCTAAAAGACAATTCAAAGCATCAACTTAAGCCATAATTCCACAAATACAAAATACCAATCATCAAAACCAAAACAACATACTCTAAATCTAATCTATCAAAGCATTCACATCACAATCATCATCTATCATGGCCATGCCATCTTCCTCTTCATCTTCAAAGTCTTCATCAACATTTGGTAACTCCAAATCATCGTTAGGCTCAACCAAATCATTGCTAGGCTCAACCAAGGCTTCATTTTGAGTTGGCACCAAGTTGTCTACATCTTAGTCTTCAATGTTAGATGAACTTCCATCATTTTCCACAATCCAATCATCATCAAAAGAAATATCATCAATATTATACTCATTCACTTTTCTAGCCTCCTTCTTCTTGGCCAATCTTGAATTAGCCATCACAAAAACAACATCATTCATAGTTTTCTGTTTCAAACGATTTCTTCTCTTTGTATGGACCTAAGCAAATATAAAAAATAAAAAACAATTAATACAAAATTCATTCTTGAAATGAAATATAATTTTTATTTCATATTCGTGAAAATTTACCATCTCAAAGGCACTCCAATTTCGCTCACAACCGGAGGCACTGCATGTTAAGCTCAAAACACGAATAGCAAATTTTTGGAGCTCCGAATGTTCAAACCCATACGACTCCCACCATTCTGTTGGAGTTTTGTTGTTAATTGCAAGCTTGGCTACTGACCTACCAAAAAAATTCCTTTGATACTTGAAATCTTCAAGTTGAGCATCAATCTTAGACATTTCTTCTACATCCTCTACCATCCTTTCTAAGCATTGATACAATCCACGTTTGACTTCAATATAAACCTTAAATGAAGGACTATAATGTAATTGTTGTTGTTAATTGCAAGCTTGTCCAATACAATCACTTTCTTTTCTTCATTAACATCTCTCCTGCAGCTTTGTAATTTGCTGCATTATCCGTCACCACTTAAATAACAAGTTCTTCACTGACCACTTCAACAACATCATCAATCATCTTAAAAAAAATTTGAGCAGTCTTAGATATGTCAGATGCATCAATAGACTTGAGGAAAACAGTTCCCTTAGAGCTGTTCACTAAGAAATTTATGATTGTTCTCCTCCTTTTATCCATGCACCCATCTGTCATTATCGAGCATCCAAATTTCTTCCAAAAGGCTTTATGTTCTTCAATATCTTGCATTGTTGAATCATATTTTTTCTTCAAATATTTTACTCTGGTCTCATGGTAGGATGGTGGCTTGAATCCTAGACCATGTTTTGCAACCGATTCAAACATTTTACGGAATTTCTCCGTCGTTGCCACATTAAATGGAATAGCATTATTGTAGAAAAAATAGGCAATGTCTTCACATGCTTCCTCTCTCAAATTCTTCTTGAAGATGCTATTTATTGTAGCTTGAGTGCTCACTCCCCTTTTTTAAAAATATTTTCATCATGCCCACCATCCTCTTCACTCAGTTTTCTTTTTCCACCAAGTTCATCATCATCAACTTCTATGGATGTAATTGATTTCCTTATTAGTTTCTCTTGTAAATCTGCTACAATTTCATACATTTGTTTTCTCACTTCCTCAAGAACAGAGCTACAAGCCCCCACATTGCTTTTTGTTCCCCCTAAATGGTGCTTGAATCGATAAACACCTCCGGTTATTGTCTTCTTACAATAATTGCATTGAATTTTTCTCCCACCTCCATCAACTTCAACACCATGCTTCCATCCCAGATCAGTCCTACTTCCACTAGCATTTTTCATTCTAGATCCTTTACTAGAGGAGGAGGGAGCAACTGCATCATTACTAGCACTAGCACTAGAAGCCATTTTCCAAATGCTAAACCACCACAATCTAAAATCAATAGAGAAATACATATAAACATATGAATTAATATCAAGAGAACCATTTTCTTTTTTTTCTTTAAATGCAAATCATAATCTGAAAACCCACAGAATAAAATTTAAGACTTAATATCAAAAACTACTAATTTCTATTTTTCTTATCCTAAATAAACCCCAAAAAAACTGAGCAGACCGAGCAAAAAACAAAGTTTGGGTCATATACTCATATGGCGCAATCGAAGCAGAGACAGTGAGAACGAGAGAGTGAGATATGGCGCAATCAAAGCAAAAAACTATAATCTGAAAACTCACCTCACCTGACGAGGACGATTCAAAAGCAGAGAGAGTGAGAATGAAGTGAAGCAATCCTGTACCCTCCAACTCGCAATCGAATGAAGTAGGAAGGGGCAAAGGGTCGAAGTCGAACTGCCGAAGGGAGACAGATGAGAAGGAAGTATGTTGGATCGAAGTTCAGGTGAGATGCCGAGATTGAGGACGAAAGAGGTAGAGTCGAGTCGAAGTCGCAGAGAAATTTTTGTCCAAAATGATTCCCAGTCGCGGTTTAAGGGTTTCATACGGCTAGGAAACCGGGTAAACGGGTAAGAAACCGGGTCAAGCAAGATCGGCGATCCAGACCGATCTTGCGATCCTACAAGCTTCGCCGACAATCCTGCACGATCCCAATACAGACCGATCTTGTATGGGATCTGGATCGATTTGCTTTGAAAAAATCGCAAGATCGGCGATCTTACGAGTCAGATCGCCGATCTTGACTACCATGGAAGGGTTTCCCCTTTAGAAGCTTAGAGCACAAAGGGTTTTTGCCTTTCCCAACAAGTATACTTCCCAAGATTTGAACTTATGTTTCTCCTCCATACAAGGGTGATTGGGCAAGTAATTAACCACTCCTCCATGCTTGCTTCCAAATGCTGATTGGGCAAGTGATCAAGATGACAAGAAGTCCACATCTGGATATTGTACATAAGTGTGGGGTAACATGGTCACATGGAGAAATAAAAAGCAAAGTGTAGTCGCAAGTAGTGCTAAAGCTGAATACAAGGCTATAGCACTGGGAATCTATGAAGGCATATGGATAAAGCATGTCCTAGAAGACTTAAGGAAGAGCATAAATTTGCCAATCAAGGACTATTGCGATAACATGGCTGAGATTAATATTGCTTATAATCCGATTCAACATAATAGAACCAAGCATGTCGAGATAGACAGAGATTTTATAATAGAAAAAGTTGATAAGGGTATCCTTGATCTAAGTTATATACTCTCTAAAGAAGAGACTGCAGAGATCCTCACTAAAAGACTGCCCAAGGACAGGTTTGAGTATCTAATTGGGAAGTTGAACTTAATTGATATCTACAGTCCAACTTGACAGGGAATATAGAATCCCAAAACTTAAGGAGCAAGATCAAAAATTTAAGGAGCAAGTTCAGATCTAAATTTATTAGGAAGGATTTGGATAATTAATCTTGATTATCTCCTGATTTGTCTAGTATCATATCGGGACCTAATTAATGCCTTATTCTGTCATGTGTATAAATGTGTAATCTACTTGTTTGAATAACATACCAACATACCAATCAATTCAGTTTGATATTCTCTTCACATTCTTAACAAGGAAACTTGATAACATGGAGGAGGGGGAAAAAACCGTGGCAAGGTCTAGTATAGAAGCAAAGTTTCAGCACTTGGCATTTGAATTGCTATGGATTAAGATTATTGTTGAAAAATTTGAAAATTACCTGAGTAGCTTCAATGAAACTACTTTCTAATAAGCTGTCAATAAATTAGGTTATAACCAGGTTCAACATTATATAACTAAGCAACATATACATTTCATAAAGCAAAAGCTTGAAAGTGGGCTGACTTGGACCCCTTATGGTCCTGCAGAAATCTAGTGAGCAGATCTAAGTGTGTGAGTGTTTTACATCGGGTTCTAATCAAATGAATAAGATGCCATCAGAATTAGGCCTAATATATTAATATAGAAGTATAATGATTTAAGGTTCACTTGACTGACATCATTCATTATGTCTAATGCAACAAACCTCAAGAACAGGTAAATATGGGAACCCTTTGAGAGTAGAAATTTTGTTCTTGCTGGCAGCTAAAACCTGCAAGAAATTATATTCGACAAAAAATTAACTATTAAATATGAAAACAATCCAAATAAAAGGACAAGACTCAAAAAAACAACCTGGAGTCGAGGTTGACTTGCCATTGCCAGAGTTTTCAACTTATTTTGGGCTACTGAAAGGAACTGTGAAAAGGAAATATAACATAAACCAGGAAGTATTGAGATTCAAAACACCAAAATTTAAATTCAAAACCGGATATAGATTCAGAAAATCAGTAAACTGAAGCTTGCCTCCAAATTTGGAAGCTGGGGGAGGCTTGCCATTGATGTTATTTGATTTCCCGCAAGATAAAGTTGCTGTGAAAAATAAAGATTTTAAAATGCCATCAGATAAGCATCATAATCATTCACTCTATTTGGGAAGCTCTAAGGCAACTATTTAGACGTAAAATATAATAAACCTGCAACACTTTGCAATTCTCAAGAGGCTCAAATCCAGGCCCCTTAAATTCATTGAAACTCAAATCAAGAACCTGGCATGGAAATCACCAAATAATCAAACATAACACCCATATAATTATAAATTCTGCAACAACTTGACAAATAAAATATAAAAACTAAAACTTTAAACAGTCAAACCTTCACTCTCATCAATATTTCTACTCCTTCCAGCGTAGATAAGAGATTGTCTCGAAGATAAACAAACTGCCAAAAAGATCATTAGTTCATGACTATAATAACTATCAAAACACAAATTGACTAAGGGACATCAAGAGAAAACATCAAGTTCTCTTCTTTTGAATGGGCAACTGGCAAAGCTCAACAACATTAATACATTGAATGCGGTGGTGGCTACTCTCACCACCAAAGTTCACAAACTTTTATGCATTCAAGAAGATACGCAAAACCAGCATGTAGCATGTTTAGAGACGCCCCCCATGATGGGACGCTGGCAACCACCACAAGGGTCGACATGGCCATTATCGCATGACCCAATTCATAAAAATAATAACAGCTACATTGACTAACTAATTAACTAACTACTACTAACTAATCTAATCTCACTTATCATACCTACCCAGTGTCATTATTATAAACACATAACAAATAGTCTACTAGGAGACATTTGCTCTAGCAACCAAACTCAACTCCATAAAGTTATGTTGGAATGGGCCTAGCCATCAACTATGGGCTTTTATCACTTAAACCCTAATTTTTTATGTGACCTAGTATAATCAGATCCGATTATGTAATCTTAACTGTTTTTAAATTTCAAATTATTCTTCTTAGATTTTAGGAGAAACTCTAGTGATCAGATTAGGTTATTCCTTCTATCTATGTACACACATATTGGATGAATAAAACTATGAAAAAAGGTGCAAACCTTAATTATTTCATGGTATCAAAGCCTAGTTCTTCGGCTCATTCCTGATGTCATATAAAGCAACCTTAAACGGTCAGCCACAAGCCTTCGTTGTTGACAACGGAGATCATCTATATGCGTCAACAGGTGATGGCTCAACAAGGACTGCACCGTCAACCAATATGGGAAATCCTAGTGTTGGTCTGATTGGGGTAGCGCCAGATTCCCTTTCTCAAATGACGATAATGCACAAATTAAATGAGAGTAATTATCTTCAATGTTCCCGCAACATTTTGATGTATGTCCGAGGAAAGAAGAAGGCCAAGTATCTTACCAAAGATCCACCCTTACCAACCCCACAGAATTCGAGACTTGGGGTGCAAAAAACATGGTTATGGCATGGTTAATAAATTCTATGACAATTGAGATAAGTGAGAATTATCTTCTTGCTACTTCTGCCAAAAAAATTTGGCACTCTGCTCAAAAAACCTTCTCTGTCTGAGAGAATATTACTGCAGTCATCCAAGTAAAAAGAGCACTCTGAGAGCTATATCAGGGTGAGAAGTTTGTGACTCAATAGTATACTGCTTTGGTGAAACTATGGCAACAATTAGACTTATATGAAAATTAGGAATGGTCCTATCAAAATGATATAATTTATCATAAATGCTTACTTGAGCGAGAGAGGTGCTGTGATTTTCTTCTTGGTCTCAATGACTCATATGAAGATGCCTGAGGATGCATAATGAGCATAAAGCCACTAACCCTATTGGAAGATGCCTTTAACCTAATCAAATGTGAGGAAAGTAGAAAATTCTTGACTCAAGGATCCCCTAGCCAGGCAGCAATCTCCCAAGAGGCGGCTGCCATTGCTGTTCGTGGAAATCAAGGAGACATGAAGACAAGAAAGCCTACAAAGTGGTGCGATCATTGTAATAAGAATGGTCACACTAAAGAAGATTGTTGGAAATTACACGGCAAGCCTCCAAACATAAAGCAGAAAGGCAGATATTAAGAGGGGGCTAATGATAAATGCACTTGAAGCAGATGATAAATGCACTTGAAGCAAACAGTGATAATCTAAGCACCGAAGAACTCACAGTTCTACAAAGGATTCTAGACAAACATACCGAATCATCCTCAGCAAAAACCTGAGAAAAACCCTCCTTCTGTTACCTTGGCCAAATCAGGTACTACCCTTACATGTGCTCTTAGTGCTGTGACTATTTCCAAGCATATTTGGGTTGTGGATTCTGGTGTAACAGACCACATAACAAGGTTCAAGGAACTGATTTCTGATTTTACTCACTATTCTAAGCATAATTCAGTAAAAGTGGCTAATGGCCAATTTTCAAAGATTCATGGATCAAGCATAGTAGTAATCTCTACAGACATCATATTAAAAAATGTCTTATATGTTCCAGAAATTGAGTGTAGCCTGTTATCTGTAAAACGTGTTGTTGACCAGCTAAGATGCGTAGTAACCTTTGACAAAATTTGTTGCCAATTTTAGGACTTGGCTTTGCGGAAGGTGATTGGGAATGCTGAAGTGTGGAATGGACTCTATTACATCCAAGGATCACTCTCAAATAAACCTTGTGTTGTGCACTCTATCATGTCTATCGAAGACATTAAATTGTGGCATTCTAGGTTAGGCCACCCTAATCTCACTTCTATGCATTTGTTGTTTCCAAACATCAGTATTAAATCTATTTCAGATTTTCAGTGTGATTCTCGTCAATTTGCTAAACAGACTTGAAATTCATATCCTTCTCATACTTATAAACCCTCACATCCATTTAATCTCATTCATAGTGATGTTTGAGGTCCTTCTAAGGTTACAAATAATTCAAAAGCTAGATTGTTTGTGAAAGATAAATCTAAGGTGTTTACACTTTTCAAAAATTTCTATACCTTCGTTCAAAATTAGTTTCAAACCTCTATTAAAATTCTTAGAAGTAACAATGGTCAGGAGTACTTAAACTCAAATTTTAAACAATTTTTGACTAAAAAAGGAATACATCACCAAACTTCTTATGTTCATACTCCTCAACAAAATGGAGTGGCTAAAAGGAAGAATCGTCATCTCCTTGAGGTCGCTAGGTCCATTACGTCTGAAGACAAGGTTCCTAGCGGATTTTAGGGAGATGTTCTTACCTCATAATACTTAATTAATCGCATGCTTTCAAAAATACTGAATTTTCAGACTCCTACAAATATTTACAAAAACTTACCCAAATTCCCCTCTTACTAATCCTCTTCCTACACAAGTCTTTGGCTGTACAGTTTTTGTTTATAATGAGGGAGGAAGTAAACTAGCCACACGTGCTCTTAAACGCATTTTCTTGGGCTACTCCTCAACTCAAAAAGGGTATAAGTGTTTTTATCCAGTTTCAAACAAACTTTTTGTCACTTCAAATGTGAAATTTGTTGAAAAACAAACTTATTTCTCAAACACACTCATTCAAGGGGAGAGTAGGAGTGAATGGCTTGTTTATTTCTCAAAGCATAACATTCCCAAAAACAGACACCAGCAAAGTCCCCAAACAGTCATACCCCAAACAGCAAATCCATTTGAACCTCTTGACTTGATTTCTAAATCTGAAACACATGAGACTAGGTTGGACGAACCTAATGCAGCCACAAAACAGCAACATGGTGAGGTAGATACCAATTCCACACCTCAACAGACTCATGATCCTGCAACTGAGACAAGTTTTGAGAATCTGCACTGGCATATTGCCTTAAGAAAAGGGAAGAGGAGTTGCACTCAACATCCTCTAGCCAGGTATGCCTCATACAACAAACTTTCACCACATATGAAGACCTTTGTGATTAATGTTGAGAAGGAAATCATAGCCAGAAAATTTGAAGAAGTCGTTTCTGATCCAAAGTGGAAACAAGCAATTAAAGAATTGAGAGCTCTACATAAGAATGGGACTTGGAAAATCACTAATTTACCTAAAGGAAAGTCTGTAGTCAGCAGCAAGTGGGTATTTACTATTTAATACAATCCTGATGGGAATGTGAATAAATACAAAGCTTGACTAGTTGCTCGAGGGTTTACACAGACTTATGGCATTGATTATCAAGAAACCTTTGCCCCTGTAGCAAAACTTAACACTATAAAGGTTTTGTTGTCCCTTGCAGCTAATCTAGAGTGGCCTTTACATCAAATGGATGTAAAGAATTCCTTTTTAAATGGTGATCTTGAAGAAGAAGTATACATGGAGGTGCCTTTGGGACTTAAAAGCTTAAAAAATTCCAGCAAAGTATGCAAGCTTTACAAATCACCATATGGACTAAAGCAATCACCAAGAGCATGGTTCGAAAGATTTACTCAAGCTATCAAGGCTTGGGGTTATAAACAGTGCCAAGAAGATGATACACTGTTTATAAAGGACAGGGATGGAAGAAGAACGATTCTTATCATGTACGTTGATGATATTGTCTTAATAGGCGACGATGAAGAAGAAGCCACAATGCTAAATAAAAATTTAGCATTAGAGTTTGAGATAAAAGATCTTGGCCCATTAAGATACTTTTTAGGAATGGAAGTGGCTAGAACTTAAAAAGGGATTAATGTCTCACAAAGGAAGTATATGTTGGATCTCCTCAAAGAAACTGGAATGCTGGGACAAGACCAGCCCATACTCCTATAGAATTAAATCAAAAATTAACGATTTGGCCTGATGGTACAGCTGTGAATCAAGAGAGATATCAAAAATTAGTTGGAAAGCTAATTTACTTGTCTCACACACGACCTGATATATGCTTTCCTGTAAGTGTTGTAAGTCAATTTTCTAGTAACCCACAGAAAGAACATATGACAACAGTATATGGGATACTCAAGTACCTAAAGAAAACTCCAGGCTTAGGTTTATTTTTTGAAAAAGGGAACTCTAGAAGCATTGAATTGTTCACTGATGCTAATTGGGGAGGTTCAAAAGTTGATAGACGTTCCACCACTGGTTATTGTACCTATGTATAGGGTAATCTAGTAACTTGGAGGAGTAAACAGCAACCAATAGTCTCTCGAAGCTCAGGAGAATCTGAATACAGGGCATTGTCTCTTGGAGTATGTGAAGGTATGTGGGTAATAAAACTTCTTAAGGAGATTAAGGCTGAACCAGAAGGACCCATAAAAGTGTGGTGTGACAACATGTCAACAATTAGGATTGCAAACAATCCTATTCATCATGATCGAATGAAGCACATGGAAATATACTAGCATTTCATTAGAGAAAAATTGGAAGCAAAGGTGATGGATCTATCATACATTCCATCAAGAAAACAGGCTGCAGATATCATGAACAAGTCGCTCACTCAGGGAAAGTTCGAAGGCCTTAGAAGCAAGCTGGGAATGATCAACATCTATTCACTAGCTTGAGGAGGAGTGTTGGAATGGGCCTAGCCATCAACTACAGGCTTTTACCACTTAAAGCGTTATTTGTTATAGTCTAATCAAATCCAATTATGTGATCTTAACAATTTTTTAAATTTCAAATTATTGTTCCTAGATTTTAGGAGAAACTGTAGTGATCAGATTAGGTTATTCCTTCTATATATGTAAACACATATTGGATGAATAAAACTATGAAAAAAAGGCGCGGACCTTAATTATTTCAGTTTCCATTGATGTTTGGTACCAAATAAGCTACCTAATTTGATTGAAGAACATGTATGGAAATATAAATCAAAATCATAGGCACATTTTAGAGACCAAGATGCTAGACCTACCCATGATGAGATAACTACATGGACTGCATCATAAGCATATCTCAATATAACTAAGTCACTAAACCCTCAAACTTGAAAACTTCAAAGATTCTGGTAAAGACCGATTTTATTTAAGGAAAGGTAAAAGAATAATAAGATAAAAATTAAAAGGATAAATCTTCATCTAACTATGAAATCAGAATCTAACATCATAATATGATAAAGAATAGCGTAAATCTTTAATAGAAAGATGAGCCAGAATCTGTAACCCATCGGACTATTAAAGCCTAAGGAGAATCTCCCATAATCAAAGAAGTAATCATCTAATAATTTTCCATATCTATTTCCATACTTTATTGAATAGGCGAAAAGCCAATTCTAGAAATAGCTTCCAGAGGGAGAGACTCTAATTCATAATCCAAATTGCTAACAACTCATAATTTTAGCAACTAACTCTTACTTTATGGATTTCCCACTTATTTCTCAACTACTAAAAAGAACAATTAATAATTAATTCCTAAAAGCTCTAACTAAACCAGTCCTCTATCAATACTTTCCCCTTGAGATTCACCTTGTCCTCAAGGTGAGACAAAAATGACGGTCGTTTGATTTATCTTGAAGCTTCATAGTGGTCATCTTTGCCTCTACCCTGATTGTATCAAAAGAGATTGTTGCACCTTTTGGCTTCACCACAATAGTGTCAACGTCTTCTGAAGGAGAAATGAGCCTTTCACGGTGAAAGATGAGCCAAGAGTGATGACGAGGTAGTATGTGGAAGGAACCATTATGGATCGTTAAGCTCTAATACCAAATGGCAGAGACCGATTTTATTTAAGGAAAGGTAAAAGAATAATAGGATAAAAATTAAAAGGATAAATCTTTATCAAACTATGAAATCAGAATCTAACATCATAATATAATAAAGAATAGAATGAATCTTCAATAGAAAGATGAGCCAGAATCTGTAACCCATCGGACTATTAAAGCCTAAGGAGAATCTAACATAATCAGAGAAGTAATTCTCTAATAATTTTCCATATCTATTTCCATGCTTTATTGAATAGGAGAAAAGCCAATTTATAGAAATAGCTTACAGAGGGAGAGACTCTAATTCAAAATCCAAATTGCTAACAACTCATAATTTTAGCAACTATTACTTTGTGGATTTCCCACTTATTTCTCAACTACTAAAAAGAACAATTAATACCTAAACCCTAAAATCTCTAACTAAACCGGTCCTCTATCAGATTCCCACATGAGGAACATTATATTTGGATATGATCAAAAGTTGCCCTTAACTGGATGAAAGATTCAAAATTATAGGCACATTTTAGTGATTGAGCATGGTAGGATCCATGTGAAGGAAGATGAGTAGTCAAGATGGGATTTTCCCTTCTCCACATGAGAGAAACATGTCTACTCTCGATGAATGAGACTAAAAAATGCATGGTCATGCTTAGATATTATGAGTTTGATATTGTCTTGTTAGTTTACTTGGAGAGCAAGAAAGAATAATTGAGTAATATAAGGACAAAGATACCAAGTGATTGACATAGATCATAGGATAAGTTGTAATAGATCATCGATCTTCATATAATTTAGTAAGTGATAATGTCATCCTGGAGGCTCCATATGCCTTAAGAGCCAAAAGGTACTTTGGACCCACTATCAACATTATATGAGCTTATAGGATCTCATACAACTATGAAATCCATACAAGGGGCAATATATTCTTTCCTATTAAAGCTCAGATTTATCCCTATTAAAGCCCAGATCTACTGCAACGATCAATTCCATGAAGGGGCATTATTTTCTTTCATGTTGCACATATTTAGACATTAGGATTTTATTTCTCTGATTTTCTTTACTTGTGGAGCATTATCTACGTATATAACACCAGCTACACCTTAACTACTTGATCATGCCCAAGAACACCTTAGCTACTTGATTATGCCTTCTTCTCTTCTTTGTTCAAGTGTTCTATGATATATAAATTTAATCCATGAAATTTTTCAGGCATAAAAAGTTTACACTATCAATTAGATCTACATTGAAAATTTTACCAAGTGCTGCTTTGAATAGATACTGCCCTCAATAAATAGTGTCACTAGCAAAATTGTTTACCTCCAAATTTGAAGATAATTTTAGCCCACTGGCATTGAGATTGCGAACTCTGTGCCCCCTGAGATCTAATCTCTGAATTTGAAAAAATGATCAAGAATAAATAACAATTGTGGCAAGAAAAACCATAGCATTAGCTCAACGATATATGAATAAGAGACAAAGCAAAGGAAGTTATTCTTCACAAGTACAAGGGAGAGATTGCATTAAAACAAGTCCTTAAGAAGAAGGATATCGGAGTAAATCCAACCCATGCTGCCTATTGCTTTCTAATTAGCAAAACATCAGCCTAAATAGAGAATCGATTTACTATGGAAATAAAAAGCTCACCAGATTTGAAAGGGTATGCTATAGGCACACCACCTCTCAGTCAAGCAGTAAAAGGATACCCCAATGCTAACAAGAAAATGGTGATGAATGACAATCTATTCACTCCATAGATACAAGGAAAGTACCAAGGCGTTGTTCCTTTGGTCACTAGTGTGCAAAAGAAATTTCACAAGAAAGAGGCTTTCATTGATACATTTAATTATTCTATTGGGAATGATTTAGTTAATATTGAAAAATTTACCAATTATTCAATTCAAAGATAATTCTAATTATTGTAGAGGAGTTTTGCAATTCGATGTTTTATACAATCTCTTGAAGTCGTCAGCCTCTTGGAGAATCATCCTTTGTCCTTGGATCCAGAGTTTTGCTAAAATGTTATATAAATTACAAATCTATTTTCAAAGCACACACAAATCTTCCCTAAGCAAAAAGTTAATCAATACTTTATCTAATAAGGAATTATAATTTTTTTTACCAAAATGCTCTCCATTCAAAACCTTTAGGGCTTGTTTGGTATGAGGGGAGAGAAGAGAAAGTGAGTGGAGGGAAAAAATGAGAGAACTAAGGTTAAAAGTGTTTAATTGAATTTTCTTACTCTTTCTTCTTACATCTTCTTTTTATTAAAATTTTGCAACCCCACTTCTGCAAATTTTTTAAAACAAACTCTCAAAAATCTTACATCTCATCCCCTCCCCTCCAAATCCCTCATACCAAACTGACCCTTAGTTAAAAAAAAATAAGTCTTTAGGTGATTGAAGTGTGTTGTAATAAAAAAACAAAAATTAAATAAAATTAGACTATTGTATAGTGTAACTTTCATTGTCAATGATACCTATAAAGTAGATCTTAAAAATGAAGAGAAGGTTCAAGTAATTTTAACAAAATTCAAGGAAGTCTATGTGGTTTATTCAAAATATTAACATGAATGATGTAATTCAGCGAAATAAATACAGTGCACAATTCCTTCACTAACTTCAACCGTAAGAAGGCATAAGAGGCAGTGGGATGAACTAGTATGGAAAGCCAAAATAAAACGATATAGCACGTTTAGTTCTCAGCCACATTAAATTGTTCACTTTCACTAAAATGATACTTACCACATCGTCACTAGCTTTTATCTCAACATGTGGAAGAACAATAGAATGAGAATCTCGGGTTTCGGGAGTTGGTCCTTTCCTCCTTCCAGACAAAGTTGAAATTTTACCCTTAGAGGATGACGAGGACCCTGCTCTTAAAGTACTGGAGATAGAAGGCGACCGTGCTGATGAGGAAGAATTTTTTGAAATTGTTCTCCTGGTTGATGAGCTGCAGCTACTATCAAATGAAGAAGCAACCTTTCTTGAAGAAGAAGATACAGGTGATGTTGCGTTAACTGATGATTTTATTGAAACCTCTAACCTTGACATGTCAGATGTAATGGATTTCCTCAAACTCGGGCCCACTGGTGACTCTGGAAGTGATTTTCTAGTCCCTGAGATGCAAGCTCGGACTGGAGGTTTAGTAGGAGATAAAGACATAGAACCCCGCCTAAGCTCTGGAAAGGACCTCCTTGCAGATTTCGCAACTGAAGAAAGACTACCCTTTTTCCTGACGGTTGAAGTCATACAGTTTTTTGTTCTGCCATCAGATATCAACGGCTTCTCAAGTAATCCTCCGCTGCTATTTCCTCGTGCTATAGATACAGAAGTCGTAGAACCACTAGAAGAATTTGTTACACCCAACTTCTTTGCACCCAGTGTAGAAACTGCATTTATAGGTCCTACTCGTTTTCTGACAGGAGCGCTTGCAGGGGAGCTCTTTGACCCCACTGCAACCCTAGACTTTCCAATTCCAGCATATCTTTTCATGCCTTCTGACGAAGAATCAGCGTGGCCCGATTCTGCAGGAATTTGGGGATTTTCTGAAATAAATTCACCAGATTGTTCGGAGGACACCTCCATTTTCAGCACCCAGGTAATTATTCAAAAGTAGGTCTTCTGATCCAACAATATAATAAAAATGCGTTAGATAAAGTGGATTGGTTATCTACATCGTATTAAATATCCTCACCAATAGCGATTAAAACGTAAAATAAGCCCTCCGCTCACCCAGCAGAGCACAGCTCCTCCGAAGCTTAATAACAATAAAAGGAAAAAGGAGACAAAAAATAATTCTAAGCAAGAAAACATACAAACAAAACCATAGCATGTATTAAAGCTTTAACAAAGTCGGAAGTGGAAAAGGGGGGGAAACAGAAGGCAAATTTGGGGAACTAGAGATTAAATGCTAGAAGTAAAAGTGCATTAAAAGATCCATCACGAAATGCAGCTTCTGAAACTAAATTCCAAGTCACCAAGTTGCGATCTGCGGGCAAGAAAGGGCCAAAGAGCATGCAGGAGAAACTGAAATAAGAAGCAGAGAGAGTGCACGCACCAAACTCATTCAAAGGTTCACAATGGACCAATGCAGGATAATAGCCTCGCCAGCAGACTGTAGAGATCAAGCGATAGAAGACGCTGGAGCTAAAATCGAATCGAATTTGGACACGTCTAGGGTTTTATAAGCTGCAAAAGGTGGGCATTTTTGCAGTGAGGCGCGAAAAAGCAGAAGCGAGGGGAAAAGGAAAGAGACAGTAACTGGAGCGGGTGAGCTGAAGTTGGAAAAGCTAGAAAAATGACAGGAGGGTAGCGGGAATTTGAAAATATCTGGAGAAAACGGATCTTTGCCTTTTGTTGTCTATGTGTAAACTTGGACTGCATCACATAAAGCTAATTGTGTTCTGGGACCATTAAAGTATAAAAAAGTATCAACCTCAAATCCCTTCACAAAATTATTTTTAATAAGTTATGAAATTCTCCTTGTAAAAAAGTTTGGTTGTCAAAATGATTATTCATATTGTCAAAATGACTTTATTAGTTGTTAAAATGTCCTAATGAAAATCTTGTTGTGAAAATGGTTTCTGATGTTATCAAAATGACTTTTCATGTTGTTAAAAACTATTTGAGTTTTTCCTCCGACATGTAGAATTTTAGAAATTTGGACAATTTTTTGAAACATGAAAAGTTATTTCAACAATATTAGAAGTCATTTTCACAACGAGATTTTCATAGGGACATTTTAACAACTAATTAAGTCATTTTGATAAAGAGATTTTTTTTAAGGGGATTTTGGATTGGGACTTTTTTTATAGTTTTTTTTTGTTAAAGTTCAAATTTGCCACGGAAGTTTTGCAAATGGAGTGTCCATGTAACACCCCCAA
Organism: Acacia confusa; assembly: GCA_037074495.1. Taxonomy (NCBI): domain Eukaryota; kingdom Viridiplantae; phylum Streptophyta; class Magnoliopsida; order Fabales; family Fabaceae; genus Acacia; species Acacia confusa. The sequence continues at coordinate 5,564 of CM073504.1, read as the reverse complement.
ATTTCTAGGAGTTATAATGACATAAAACAATGATAGTTTTTATAAATAATACCAAAATTTAAAATAGCTAAATTTAGGAAGTGTTACCGCCGCACTTGTATGGGGCAAATGCAAGGCTACTTATTACATTACAATAAATCTAAATCAAAACAAAATGTCTTGCGTGAAATATAGAAATAAAAAGGGAGATAATTAAAATTTAATTGGACTTCCTTCCTCACATCTCACTGCTAGCCCCAAACTCTTGCCACCTGTTTCATGGAAATTCTGCTCTCCCGAAGGATCATCGCAGCCCAAAAACACAAACATCAGCAAAAGTTGTTAATCCTAATTAAATAAAAATAAAATAGAAGTAAATAAATAGATAAATAATTTGATATGAATTGAAACAAAATAAATTAATTACGAAACAAAATAAAATAATTGTAAGACAAAATAAATTAATTCCAAAATAAAATAATTATCTATAAGATAATTTAATTGCAAAATATGATAAAATAAAGACATCATATGTTTATATGTATATTGTTAATTTTAATATCTATATTATTATGATCAATAATA